>CM035842.1:273172271-282974771 GCA_020510985.1 Pholidichthys leucotaenia
AAGGTTCAATAAAGATATTGTGGAAAAAAAAAATACTTTATTTATTTCAATACATTCCCTTATCACCACCTTTAGATCTATTCTCAAGAATAAAAAAAAAGTTAGTGGAATTTATATGGAACAACAGGAGGGCTAGATTACGTCTGTCTTTATTATATTTACCATTTGATCGTGGAGGTCTGAAATGTCCAAATTTTATGTTGTATTATTGGTCGGCACAACTGAGGTCTATGACATATTATTTTTCATCAAATGATCTCCCTCACTGGACTGAAATGGAATCATACAATTTACCTTTACCTCTTCCCATATTCATATACTCAGATTCGGCAAAAAAATTACAAAAACAAGTTAAAAATCCATTTGTAAAGCATATGATCAAAATATGGTGTGAAGCAAAAAACTATTTAAAAGAACCACAGTTATTGTCACAATTTAGTCCAATATGGGGTAATCAATATTTTAAACCAGGGAGAGCGGACGCTGTATTTAAAGTATGGAATTTAAAAGGGATACAAAAGATTCAGGATTTATATTTGCCATGTGCAGACAACATAATGTCTTTTGAAGAGCTGAGGATCAAATTTAATCTCAATAGAACACATTTTTTTAAATATCTTCAACTTAGAAACTTTATTCGATCAAATCAAAATAAAGCTCTCACTCGACCTATTTATTCATCCTTGGAAAAAATGATGATGAAAGATAGTAAAAGAAAGGGTATTATTTCAGAGTTTTATAACTCATTGACACTATCTTCAAGTGAAAATTCACTGAAAAGATTAAACTACTGGAAAGAAGATCTGCAAATTGAAATTTCGGAGGAACAATGGGAATTGGCTTGTACAGAAGCTCAAACCAAATCAATAAATGCACGCCTTAAATTGATACATTTCAAATGGTTAATGCGGATGTATGTTACACCGGAGGAGTTAAATAGATATAACAAAAATATACCAGATACATGCACAAAATGCATGGAAAGTAAAGGAACCCTATTTCATTGTTTATGGGAATGTAGATTAATAAGAATGTTTTGGGAAGAGGTGAGGGTAACAATTGAAAAAATAATCTCAAAACAAATCATACTGAATCCTAAACTGTTTTTGTTGGGTCTGTACCCAGAAAAGCATAATTTTAATAAAAGTGAAAGAACATTCATAGACCTCAGTTTGCTTAATGCCAAAAAATGTATTGCACTATTATGGAAAAAGACTCATAGACCAGATGTGACTCAGTGGTTAAGACAGATGTTAACAAACCTTCCATTAGAAAGAATAACATATATACTGAAATCAAAGGAAATTGTGTTTGAGAATATATGGAGACCTTTTATTGATTATGTAAAAAATTTAAACATAACTCTTGAAGAAGAAGGTGAATGATGTGTGTGGACCTTGTAAATTCCAAACTGGTGAACATAATATGTATACTTATGTATTGGATTGTCTAGACTAAACAGAGGAGCATTGTTGAAGACTTGATTTTGTTGGTGGTTGTTGGTGTTTTTAGTGCATTTTTTTTTTTTTGTAGTACTTTAGCGTTAGTGTTTGATTGTTTGTATCATGTTTGTTAAAAAAAAAAAAAAGGTTCAATAAAGATATTGTGGAAAAAAAAGAAGGTCATGGGATCGATTCCACCCTTGACCATCGTGGGTTCGATCCCACCCCCAGACCATCGGTGACCCTTCTGTGTGGAGTTTGCAAGTTCTCCCCGTGTCTGCGTGGGTTTACTCCGGGCACTCCGGTTTCCTCCCACATGCCAAAAACATGCAAGTTAGGTTAATTGGCATCAAAAACTGGGGATTCTAAATTGTCCTTAGGTATGGATGTGAGAGTGAATGGTTGTCTGTCTCTCTGTGTTGGCCCTGTGATGGACTGGCGATCTGTCCAGGGTGTACCCTGCTTCTCGCCCAAAGATGCTGGGATAGGCTCCAGCCCCCCCGCGACCCGAAAGGATTAAGCGGTAGAAGATGGATGGATGGATGGATGGATGGATGGATGTCAAAACAAGGTCCAATGTATGGTGGAGGTAATGAGTAGAATTTCCTACTTTCTGAGAAAACCCAATCGAGTCTAATATTGAATTGAATGCCACATTAAGGCAGTCACTATCTACATCCACATGTATATTAAAGTCCCCTACTATAATTATTCTATCAGATTTCAGCACTAAATCAGCTAAGAAATCAGCAAATTCGGATAAAAATTCTGAGTAGGTTGATGGGGGACGATAAACTATGGCAAATAAAATTGGGTTTAACCTAAAATTGCTAAAGTGCCCAATACTGAGGACCAGGCCCTCAAAGGAATTATAACATGTTTTTTGCTTTGCATTAACTAGTAATTTGGAATGGTAAATTGTTGTTACTCCTCCTCCACGACCAGAACTTCTGGGATTTTGACAGTTTAAATAACCAGAGGGAGTTGATTCATTTAAACCAACATAATCCTCTTGCCCTAACCAAGTCTCTGTAAGGGAAATTAAATCAATCTGATGATCAATTAACAAATCATGGACTAACAGAGACTTGGGAGTTAGAGACCTAATATTTAATAAACCACATTTAATTTTTAAATTATGAGGAGGAACAGAGGCCAAATCATTCAATTTAGAGGCTTTATGTTTAATTTGAGTTTTACCAATATTTTGCTTTATCACTTTGGGATGCTTATACATTATATTTTTATTTACTTTGGAGGGAGCAGACAACGATTCTCTGATGGGGAAGTCAGGGGCTAAGCTGAGGGGTGGCGGATGAAGAGGAGCTGCAGAGAGGCGTGTAAGACTGCGACTCTGCTTCCTGGTCCCAACTCTGAGTAGTCATGGTTTTGGAAATTTGGATAAAAAAGATGCCAGATTGTTAGATAAATGAGAAGCACCATCCAAAGTGGGATGAATGCTGTCTCGTCTCATAAGACCAGGTTTTCCCCAAAAAGAGCTCCAATTGTCAATGTAGCCCACATCATTTTTAGGACACCACACAGACAGCCAGCGGTTCAAGGATGACGAGCGGCTAAACATGTCATCACTGGTCAGATTGGGGAGGGGCCCAGAGAATACTACAGTGGCAGACATCGTTTTTGCAAAGTCACACACCGATTCTATATTAAGTTTCGTGACTTCCGACTGCCGGAGACGGATGTCATTAATGCCGGCGTGAATAACAATTGTGGAATATTTACAGTTACTTTTAGCCAGCATTTTCAAATTTGACTCGATGTCGCCTGCTCTGGCCCCAGGAATGCACTGGACTATGGCCGCTGGAGTCTCTAGGTTCACGTTTCTGACTACAGAGTCGCCAGTGATCAGAGTTTTTTCCTCAGCGGGTGTGTCGCTGAGCGGGGAAAAACGATTAGAAACGTGAACAGGTTGGTGGTGTACCGGGGCTTTGCGACTAGGCTTCCTTCTCACCATCACCCACCCAGTCTCCTCGCTGCTGAGGAGAGCCGAGGGACCGCTGACAGTGGGGCCTAAGCTAGCTAGCTCCGCTGCAGCTAAGGGGCGTCCGTCAAGATTAACTGGCGCAGACGGTGTTTCAATGCAGCGGAGCCGGGATTCCAAATCAGACAACCTCGCCTCGAGCGCCTCAAAAAGACAACATTTATTACATTTACCGTTATCGCTAAAAGAGGCAGAGGTGTAGCTAAACATCTGACAGAGAGAGCACACCAGAGGAGGAGAGGAAAGAGAGCTAGTAGCCATAGCTAGTGGCTGGAGAGCAAACCACAAAGCAAACCACACAGGCAGACAGCAAAACAGGAAGTGACGATACGTTACCACAAGGAAGTGACACTCAGGACACGGTCTCGTCCTTCACAGGGAGATATGAAGGACGAAGGAGATACAGTATCTCCCTGTTTTCATACTATGGCATGAAAACAGGGAGATACTGGAGTCAAAAATTAGTCAAGAAGAAGTTGGGCAAGCCATTGATAATATGAAATCAGGAAAAAGAGCAGGACCAGATGGTCTTCCAGTTGACCTCTATAAAAAATTTAAGAATAAATTAATAAAACCACTTTTGGAAATGGTTTTAGAAGCATTTCAAAATGGTAATTTACCACCATACATGAATAATGCCTTAATTATACTGTTGCCAAAACCAGGTAAACCCCCTAATAAATGTGAAAACATGAGACCAATAAGCCTATTAAATGCTGATCTTAAAATAATCTGTAAAATTTTAGCAAAACGACTACAAGAAATATTACCAAATATTATTAACCGAGATCAGAATGGCTTTATAATGGGAAGACAAGGCTTCCATAATGTAAGAAGACTATTTAATATTATTTATTCCAATAAAGAAGCACCGGATACAGCTCTCCTATCATTGGACGCCGGAAAGGCCTTTGATAGGGCCATTTGACCCTATCTATTTGAAGAATAATTTCATAAAATGGGTCCAGATAATATACAATAATGCTACAGCAGAAATCCTAACAAACAGCAATATCTCAAAATCAATAAAAATCAATAGAGGATGTCGACAAGGCTGTCCACTTTCACCTTTACTGTTTACTATGGCAATTGAACCTTTAGCGATGGCAGTACGTTTACATCCACAAATATATGGAATTAAAGCTGGACCAACAGAACATAAAATCTCCCTGTATGCCGATAACATAATTTTGTTTATGTCGAATTTTAAAAAATCAATTCCGACCTTGTTAAATTTTAATAAAGAACTTTGGGGAAATATCAGGATATAAAATAAATAAAACTAAATCTTCAATATTAATGCTAAATGAGACCCAGAAAAATCACCCAGCTCCTGAGGTAAATCAATTCAATGTTGTAAATCAGTTTAAATATTTAGGAATTCAAATTTTGCCTAAGCTAGAATCAGTCGCCAGTGCCAACTATGAAGCCTTAATGACAGATATTAATGAGTTACTTCAGAGATGGATGTCACTACCAATGTCGATGATCGGGAGAATTAATATACTTAAAAGTCATATCTTACCAAAAATACTTTATTTATTTCAAAACATTCCTTTACCACCACCTTCAGATCTATTCTCAAGAATTAAAAAAAGTTAGTGGAATTTATATGGAACAATAGGAAGGCTAGATTACGTTTGTCCTTACGATATTTACCATTTGATCGTGGAGGTCTGAAATGTCCAAACTTTATGTTGTATTACTGGTCAGCACAACTGAGGTCTATGACATATTATTTTTCATCAAATGATCTCCCTCACTGGACTGAAATGGAATCATACAATTTACCTTTACCTCTTCCCATATTCATATACTCAGACTCGGCTAAAAAATTACAGAAACAAGTTAAAAATCCAATTGTAAAGCACATGCTCAAAATATGGTGTGAAACCAAAAAATATTTAAAAGAACCACACTGTCACAATTTAGCCCAATATGAGGTAATCAATATTTTACACCAGGGAGAGCGGATGCTGCATTTAACCCCTTGCACTCCGGGCAATTTTCCTAAAAATGCCCAAAAATAACATGCCCAAAGTAAATCTAAAGCTGTTCTTCAACCCTTTGCAGCATCTTCATGGGGTTGGTCTCATTTAAAAGAAAACACTTTGAATTTTTTGGCAAAAAAAACAATCTCTCTACGTGCTCCGGCCACTGAGTTACAGTCATCTAAACATACTGAACTTGAAGAAAATAAATTTGGCCACGGTGTTTTTTTGGATACAAATGCTTGCAAATAACACACAGCTGTCCGATCTGGCTGGAAAATGCAACAGAAATGTAGAACCAAGTGTTATCAAGCTGAGATCCAAATTTGGTAACAATACCACAAAAAAATGAATATTTTACACAGCTTTGTTCTCAGGTAGTTCCCAGGCGTTTTGGAACTGTGCCAAATGGCAAAGTTTGGAAAAACGTCTGTAACTTTTGAATAATTCAATGTAGAAGCTTCATTTAATGAAAGGTCACATTCAGGGCTGTGTCTGCGTGTGTGTTTGTCCGCTACAAAGGACGGAGTTTGGCCCTCGCTACATGACGGATTACACTTGTTGCATGTTTCCACAGCAACGCTGTCACAGCGCCCCCCCCCCCCGCTACTGTGTGTGTGTGGGGGGGGGGGGGTTGTCCCCCCCCCCTCGCTACAGAGGACGGCCATCACTACATGACGGAATAGACTCATATGCTTCCCCCCGCAGACCGGGGGAGGCCCCCCCCCCGCTCCTCTTCTGCAGCGGGGGGGGGGGGGGCGTTCACGGTCCGAACACGGCAAATGAACTGTTTATCGCGGCGCACGCACTTCGTACTTCATGCGCCGTACAGTTGTAATTTACCGATCGGTCAAAAGTCATTTTTGGATTACAGTTTTCAGGGAGAAATAATAATTTAGCTTATAACATAACCTTACCTCTTCACAGCAGCAGAGTCCTGGCGAACTTCTCTTCCCCATTGTCAGACGAACGCGACGCTGGTCCGCTCGTGGATCCCGGTCAAAACATAATTCCATTATTGCCGTTTTGGCGAATGATTTACGACTTTTTGTCGTCGGCCTCCGTCGGTCTATGATGACGGAAGAGAATCCTAAACGTCTATTCTGCTGGAATGAGTGCAGGTCCCACTTGTGGGTGTTCTCCATGCTGCTGGGTCTGTAGCAGGTTCGTCCAGCGTCCTTTTTTTTCATCAGCAGCAACAGTAAATCTCTCTTCACCCAGCCCGAACTTCTGTGCTTCAATTGGCTCCTGCATTCACAGTAGGCGGGTCCTCCTTCCTAGGTTTTCATTCATTGGTTCTTCAAGGTTTCAGAAACCCAATTCAAGGCTCTTATTAGTCGAATGAGAGGTCAATCAGATGAACTAATCTGTTCGTGGCTGTGTCTGCAGCTTTTATTTTCAGTGGCGCTTGGAGGCCACACCACCTACATCACCACCATCAGTATCTCTATCATGCGTCATGCGCCCGAGAACGCATGAGTGCGCTCTCGTGCGCCCTAGGACGCAGAGACTTGCCCGCCCACGGAACAACGGAGCGCAAGTGGTTAAAGTATGGAATTTAAAAGGGATTCAAAAGATTCAAGACTTATATTTGTCACGTTCAGATAACATAATGTCTTTTGAAGAACTGAGGATTAAATTCAATCTTTTTTTTTTCCACAATATTTTTATTGAACCTTTTTTAACAAACATGACACAAACAATCAAACACTAACACTAAAGTAATTTAAAAAGAAAAGAAAAAAAATACTAAAAACACCAACAACCATTAACAAAAGCAAGTCAAACAATGCTCCTCCTCTAGGTAATCCATTACATAAGTATACATATTATACATTCACCAATTTGGAATTTACAAGGTCCACACACATCATTCACCTTCTTCTTCATAAGTTATGTTTAATTTCTTTACATAATCAATGAAAGGTCTCCATATATTCTCAAACACATTTTCCTTTGATTTCAGTATGTATGTTATTCTTTCTAGTGGAAGGTTTGTTAACATCTGTCTTAACCACTGAGTCACATCTGGTCTATGAGACTTTTTCCACAATAGTGCAATACATTTTTTGGCATTAAGCAAACTGAGGTCTATGAATGTTCTTTCACTCTTATTAAAATTATGCTTTTCTGGATACAGACCCAACAAAAACAGTTTAGAGTTCAATATGAATTGTTTTGAAATTATTTTTTCAATTGTTACCCTCACCTATTCCCAAAACATTCTAATTTTACTACATTCCCATAAACAATGAAATAGGGTTCCTTTACTTTCCATACATTTTGTGCACGTATCTGGTATGTTTTTGTTATATCTATTTAACTCCACCAGTGTAACATACATCCGCATTAACCATTTAAAATGTATCAATTTAAGACGTACATTTATTGATTTGGTTTGAGCTTCTGTGCAAGCCAATTCCCACTGTTCCTCTGAAATTTCAATTTGCAGGTCTTCTTTCCAATAATTCATTCTTTTCTGTGAGTTTTCACTTGAGGATAGTGTCAATGAGTTATAAAACTCTGAAATAATACCCTTTCTCTTACTATCTTTCGTCAAATTTTTTTCCAAGGATGAATAAGTAGGTCGGGTGAGAACATTATTTTGATTTGATCGAATAAAATTCCTAAGCTGAAGATATTTAAAAAAAAATGTGTTCTATTAAGATTAAATTTGACCCTCAGTTCTTCAAAAGACATTATGTTATCTGAACGTGACAAATATAAGTCTTGGATCTTTTGAATCCCTTTTAAATTCCATAATTTAAATACAGCATCCGCTCTCCCTGGTGTAAAATATTGATTACCCCATATTGGGCTAAATTGTGACATTACGTGTGGTTCTTTTAAATATTTTTTGATTTCACACCATATTTTGATCATATGCTTTACAATAGGATTTTTAACTTGTTTCTGTAATTTTTTAGCCGAGTGAGTATATGAATAAAGGAAGAGGTAAAGGTAAATTGTGTGATTCCATTTCAATCCAGTGAGGGAGATCATTTGATGAAAAATAATATGTCATAGACCTCAGTTGTGCTGACCAGTAATACAACAAAAAGTTTGGACATTTCAGACCTCCACGATCAAATGGTAAATATAGTAAGGACAGACGTAATCTAGCCTTCCTATTGTTCCATATAAATTCCACTAACTTTTTTTTTAATTCTAGAGAATAGATCTGAAGGTGGTGGTAAAGGAATGTATTGAAATAAATAAAGTATTTTGGGTAAGATATTACTTTTAAGTATATTAATTCTCCCGATCATCGACATTGGTAGTAACATCCATCTCTGAAGCAACTCATTAATATCCGTCATTAAGGCTTCATAGTTGGCACTGGCGACTGATTCTAACTTAGGCACAATTTGAATTCCTAAATATTTAAACTGATTTACAACATTGAATTGATTTACCTCAGGAGCTGGGTGATTTCTCTGGGTCTCATTTAGCATTAATATTGAAGATTTAGTTTTATTTATTTTATATCCTGATATTTCCCCAAAGTTCTTTATTAAATTTAACAAGGTCGGAATTGATTTTTTAAGACTCGACATAAACAAAATTATGTCATCAGCATAAAGGGAGATTTTATGTTCTGTTGGTCCTACTTTAATTCCATATATTTGTGGATGTAAACGTACTGCCATCGCTAAAGGTTCAATTGCCATAGTGAACAGTAAAGGTGAAAGTGGACAACCTTGTCGACATCCTCTATTGATTTTCATTGATTTTGAGATATTGCTATTTGTTAGGATTTCTGCTGTAGCATTATTGTATATTATCTGAACCCATTTTATGAAATTATTTCCAAGTCCAAACCTTTGTAGGACTTCAAAAAGGAAGGGCCATTCGACCCTATCAAAGGCCTTTTCAGCGTCCAATGATAGGAGAGCTGTATCCAGTGCTTCTTTATTAGAATAAATAATATTAAATAGTCTTCTTACATTATGGAAGCCTTGTCTTCCCATTATAAAACCATTCTGATCTCGGTTAATAATATTTGGTAATATTTCTTGTAGTCGTCTTGCTAAAATTTTACAGATTATCTTAAGATCAGCATTTAATAGGCTTATTGGTCTCATGTTTTCACATTTATTAGAGGGTTTACCTGGTTTTGGCAACAGTATAATTAAGGCATTATTCATGTATGGTGGTAAATTACTATTTTGAAATGCTTCTAAAACCATTTCCAAAAATGGTTTTATTAATTTATTCTTAAATTTTTTATAGAGGTCAACTGGAAGACCATCAGGTCCCGCACTTTTTCCTGATTTCATATTATCAATGGCTAGCCCAACTTCTTCTTGACTAATTTTTGACTCCAGTATCTCCCTATTTTCATTTGGAATACATGGTATAGATAATCTGTCCAAAAACCCATTTAGTTTTGTTAAGTCAGTTTCATTTTTTGTATCATATAATTTTTCATAATAATCTCTAAAAGCACTATTAATTTCTAAAGGATCTACAACTGCCTGTCCGTTACTTATAATACTGGCAATTGGTGTTTTAAATTCTAATTGTTTAATCTGCCATGCCAATAATTTTCCTGATTTTTCACCTTGTTCATAAAAGGTTTGCTTCAATCTTAGAAGACTCGAGGCAGCTCTATTCGCTGATTTTTTGTCATATTCAGCTCTCAGAATCAGTAATTCGTTCTCTAATTTTGGATTACTTCCTGCATACACTTATTCTTGAAGAATTTTTATTTTACGTTCCAATTGGACTCTCTCCTCTCGAGTCTTCCTAGATTTTGAACCTGTATAACTAATAATATGCCCCCTAATAAAAGCTTTGAAAGCCTCCCACTTTATACATGCTGATGTTTGTGTAGTATTGATATCAAAGAACTCATCTATCTGTTTTTCTATGTACTTAACAAATTCCTCATCCTGAAGCCATTTATGCTGAAATTGCCACCTACCTGGAACCTTTGTCAATTTCTTATCTACATATATTAGACAGCAGGGTGCGTGATCAGATATCACAATGTTATCATAGAAACAATTTTGAATCTTAGACCTTAATTCTGTGGAGATCAAAAAATAGTCAATATGTGAAAATGTCTTGTAGGTATTAGAATAGCAAGAATAGGCTTTGACTTGTGGTTTCATTTCTCTCCATATATCTAGCAATCTCAATTCTTTCATAAAATGATTAATGGTCATCCTACATCCATTGTGCGTACAGTCCTGTCCTGTTGATCTATCTATACTGGGATTCAATGTACAATTAAAATCCCCTGCTATTATATATAGCCCTGTGAGGGATGCTAAAGTAAGAAATAAATTAACGAAGAAGTTTTGATCATCTATATTGGGACCATATATGTTCACCAGATTTATATTTTCTAATAACAAAGATCCTTGTATGATTAGATATCTTCCCAATTTATCTCCAATTACATTTTTCACTTGAAATGGAACTGTTTTATGTATGAGAGTCATAACTCCCCTGGCTCGGGATGAAAATGATGAGGTGAACACACTTCCCTGCCATCTTCTCCTTATTCTTTTTACATCCTCCTCTATTAGATGACTTTCTTGTAAAAATACAATTTTTGAACCTATATCTTTTATTTTATTCAAAACTTGTTTAAGTTTTTTTAGATTTTGTAGACCTCTGCAATTCCATGATGTTAAATTAAGATTAACGCTTTGGTCTATGATCGATAAAGAGTTTGAGATTACCTTGCAAAATAAGCATGCTCATACAGAGAAGCAAAAACATGGATGGTTGAACATTCATCCCACAAACTACACAAAAACAAATTCCCCCTCCCCACATTCGTGGTAATCCCCCCAAAATCAAAAAAAAAAAAAAATTCCATCTCCCGTTATAGCCAGTGGCTGCTCCTCACCCGCGAGGTTCAGTCAAACCACTCACTCTTTCCTCCTCTCAATCACCCTGTCTCTGCTACTTTTAATGACATGACAATAACTCTCTTCTGTAGTTTTTCCAACTTAACTCCAAAATTTTATTGCAACTTTGTACATCATAGCTTTTTTTTTTTAAAATATAATACAATCTATATTTTGTAGACATGCTATATGTTTCAGATCAGTCAGATACTTGTACACATGCTTAAATATTCTACTTTTATATCTTTATTCTTGCTTCATGCTTAGCTCCCGCCAGTCTCTCCTTGGATCTGTTTAATGAGCTCTTGCGCCTCCTGAGGGGTCTTGAAGATATGGGTTCTCCCTTTATATGTGACCAGCAGTCTTGCCGGATGAATCACCCCGTGACGAATCCCGAGGCTGCGCAGCTCTTTACGGGCGGGGTCAAACTGTTTCCTTAACTGTTGGATTCCTGTGGCCAAATCTGGGAAGAACCACACCTGATGATCCTGGTATTTGATTTCTCCTTTAGTACGCACTGCGTTGGAGACTGTCATCTTGTCTCTGTAGTTGAGGAACTTCATAATCAGCGTCCTCGGTGGTGTCTTCTTATCTCTCGGTGGGCCGATTCGGTGTGCGCTCTCCAAGACGACCGATGACTGTAGATCTGCATTGTTCAGCGCCTCTGGAATCCACTTTTCCAAAAAGGAACATGCATCCTGTCCCTCCGTATCCTCCGGGAGGCCCACCAGCCTTAAGTTATTCCGTCTCGACCGGAATTCTAAGTCCAGGACATTATCTTCCAGACGTTTATTTTTTAATTTCAATGTTTGGACCTTTAATTGTAGGCTGGTGACGTCATCTTCAGCGTTGGAGATCCGGAGCTCTGCCTGCAAAACTCGTTCCATACAGTCGCTTATTTCTTTTCTCATGCCTTCCATCGCTGCTATAATCCCGTCAAACTTAGACGAAAAGTCTGTTCTCATAGCGCTGATAGCAGCAAGGACTGCATTCGTTCCTTCGGCAGTCACCGCTCCGCCGCTAGCTCCGTTCTCAGCCATGGTCCCTGGAGATTTTCCTGCTTCGTCACTAGCGTGGAAGTCTGTTAACTTGGATTGTCTCGACGAATCAGTTTTTCCTCCGCCTGATTTCACAGCCTTGGTTTTTACCATATCCGCGCCTAAACGCTAGGATAGGTTTTTGCTCCAATTGAGAGAGTTTTAGCCTATTTTTTATTATTAGGAGCAGAGCAGAGTGAAACACATCTTCCTACGTGGCCGCCATAACCGGAAGTCAATTCAATCTTAATAGAACACATTTTTTTTTTAAACATCTTCAGCTTAGAAATTTTATTCGATCAAATCAAAATAATGCTCTCACCCGACCTACTTATTCATCCTTGGAAAAAATTTTGAGGAAAGACAGTAAGAGAAAGGGTATTATTTCAGAGTTTTATAACTCATTGACACTATTCTCATGTGAAAACTCACAGAAAAGACTGAATTATTGGAAAGAAGACCTGCAAATTGAAATTTCAGAGGAACAATGGGAAACGGCTTGTGCAGAAGCTCAAACCAAATCAATAAATGTACGTCTTAAACTGATACATTTTAAATGGTTAATGCGGACGTATGTTACACCAGTGGAATTAAATAGATATAACAAAAACATACCAGATACATGCACAAAATGTATGGAAAGTAAAGGAACCCTATTTCACTGTTTATGGGAATGTAGAAAAATCAGAATGTTTTGGGAGGAGGTGAGGGTAACAATTGAAAAAATAATTTCAAAACAAATCATATTGAACCCTAAACTGTTTTTGTTGGGTTTGTATCCAGAAAAACATAACTTTAATAAGAGTGAAAGAGCATTCATAGACCTCGGTTTGCTTAATGCCAAAAAATGTATTGCACTACTGTGGAAAAAGACTCATAGATCAGATGTGACTCAGTGGTTAAGACAGATGTTAACAAACCTTCCACTAGAAAGAATAACATATATACTGAAATTAAAGGAAAATGTGTTTGAGAATATATGGAGACCTTTCATTGATTATGTAAAGAAATTAAACATAACTTCTGAAGAAGAAGGTGAATGATATGTGTGGACCTTGCAAATTCCAAACTGGTGAATGTATATTATGTATTCTTATGTAATAGACTACCTAGACTAAACAGAGGAGCATTGTTGTTGACTTGCTTTGTTAATGGTTGTTGTTGTTGTTGTTGTTGTTAGTGGGGTTTTTTTAATTTTTAAATTACTTTAGTGTTAGTGTTTGACTGTTTGTGCCATGTTTGTAAAAAAAAAGGTTCAATAAAAAATATTGTGGGGAAAAAAAAGGTCATTAAAAGATTTTTAATATCCACCTATCTTCTACCGCTTTCTGGAGGTCCGAGTCACGGAGGCAGCAGTTCAAGCAGAGAAGCCTAGACTTCCCTCTCCCCGGCCACCTGCTCCAGCTCTTCAGAGAGGATGCCAAGACGTTTCCAGACCAGCTGGGAGACACAGTCTCTCCAGCGTGTGCTGGGTCTGCCCTGGGGTCTCCTTCTAGTGGGACGTGCCCAAAAGACCTCAAGTGGGAGGCGTCCAGGAGGCATCCTGATCAGATGCCCATACCACCTCAACAGGCTCCTTTCAATGTGGAGGAACAGCAGTGTTAGTCTAAGCCTCTCCCAGATGACTGAGCTCCTCACCCCATCTCTGAGGATGAGCCCAACAATCCTACAAAGAAAGCTCAATTCAGTCGCTTGTATCCGCAATCTCATTCTTTTGGTCATTACCCAAAGCTCGTGACCATAGGTGAGGGTAGGAACATAAATTGAGTGGTAAATCGACAGCTTTGCCTTAGAGCTCAACTCTCTCTTCATCACGACAGACCAGTACAACATCAGCATCACTGCAGATGCTGCTCCGATCGGTCTGTCAATCTCTCGCTCCATTCTCCCCTCACTCGAGAATAAGACCCCGAGATACTTAAACTCCTCCACTTGGGGCAGGAGCTCGTCCCTAACCCAGAGAGGGCAATACACCTTTTTCCGGCTGAGGACCATGGACTCGGTGGTGCTGATTCTCAACCCAGCCACTTCACACTCGGCAGAAAACCATCCCAGTAAGTCCTGTAGGTCATTGCTGGATGAAGCCAACAGAACATCATCACTTGCAAACAACAGAGATGAGATCCTGTGGTCACCAAGCATGACACCCTCCGTTCAGCGGCTGCGCCAGGCAGCCCTGGCGGAGTCCAAGTCTCATTTGAAATGAGTCCGGCTGAGAGTTGGCAATACGAACCAAACTCTCACAACGGTCATATAGAGACCGGATAGCTTGTTTAAACAAGTCCGATACCCCATACTCCCGAAGCATCCCCCCCACAAAAAAACACGAGGGATGCGGTTGAATGCCTTCTCCAAGTCCACAAAACAGTCCCTCCAAGATTTTGCGGGATGTTTTTATGATTGTTGCAGCCCAAAAAGCCTGAATTCACAGGAGTGTTTTTAAAAAGTTGCAATAAAAGTTGCAATGTTTTGAGAGGGTTTTTTGCACTAAAAGTTATGGGAACAATTACAAATTTTAAAGTAGATGCTTTTTTACAGTTTACTGCAGTGATACTCTATATAACAAAACAAGAAAAGCACATGATTGTCAAAAATTTCCTATTACAGTGATTTGTAAATTAAGCAGAAATGTCTGCTATACAGAAAAACTCTTGTGCAACAGCAAACAAATATAGACTTTAACACAATATCCATTGCAACAGCTAAACTGCACTGAATTCATGTTAAAGAGTAAAGATTTGGAAATTATTGGCAGCACCTTCATTTGAAAATTCCCTATGGTCCCCAACCACTCGGTACTGAGCGGAGAGGAAAAAAATAATTTATTTTGTTGCTCTGTACTGTCTATCGGTGTGTTTTTCTGAAAGAAAAAAAAAATTACAGACAATATTCTCTCGCTTTCCGTGCCTAACTCCTACCTGTCTGTGCATCTTGACACACACACCTGTCTCATCAGCCAATCATCTTTGATTTTTTATTTTTTATTTTTTATTTTTTTTTGGGGGGGGGGGGGAGTTTTCGTCTCCAGACCGGAGATTCACAGTTTTAAAGCTCATTGACAAGATGTAGTAATGATTTTACATCTAAAGATGTATAAAATGATCAAGCACTGACCGTAGTGTTGCAATTGCTCATTTTGTTTGTGGTTTTATGGCGTCTCTTCTCACGCACGCTCCCACGATGGGGTGCTTTTGGGGCAGGTGGACGTTTTTCAACACAAACCCAGCACTTCATACACGCGATCAGGACGGCAACGTGGCGAGACATCCACCGGCAGGCTGGAGGAGATGGAGGAAGGGACGATGTTGGAAACCTTGTGGGTGAGTGGTTTTTTTTTAAAATCTCACACACTGTTTTTACGGATGTGTTCAGTTAATACTCACTATAAACATGGAAGTGAACGCGGTGCAGCGATGGATTTGATTGGTTAGGTTGAGCTTTTGAGCACCACTCAGGGACAAATTTGATTAGTGAAATTGGCAGAAGTTGACGAGGACTGGCCAAAATTGCAGGAAAGTTGCTGATTGGACAAAGCTGCAACGTTGCGCAATAGTTGCGCTGATTTAGTGTGAATTGACGTGATCGTAACATCGCAAAATCCTGGAGGGACTGACAAAACACATGTAAACTGGTTGGGCAAACTTCTATGAACCCTCGAGGATTCTCAAGAGGGTAAAGAGCTGGTCCGAGTGCCACAGCCAGGCCGAAAACCACATTGCTCCTCCTGAATCTGAGGTTCGACCAATGGCCAAACTCTCCTCTCCAGTACCTTGGCATAGACCTTCCCAGGGAAGCTGAGGAGTGTGATCCCTTTAAAGTTAGAACACACCCTCCAGTCCTTCTTCTTGAAGAGAGGAACCACCACCGCCCCATCCGCACCATACACAGTGTGGACAGGGAGCTGCCTCCCCCTCCTGAGTCACCGGACAGTTTGCCAGAATCTCTTCAAGGCTGACCAAAAGTCTTGTTCCATGGCCTGACCAAACTCCTCCCACACTCCAGTTTTTGCTTCAGCAACCACCTATGCTGCACTCCGCTTGGCCTGCTGGTACACCTCTGCTGCTTCAGGAGTCCCACAAGCCAACCAAGCTTGATAGGACTCCTTCAGCTTGATGGCCCCCCTCACCAATGGTGTCCACCACTTGGTTCAGGGGTTGCCACCACGAGATGCACCAGTGACCTTCCGGCTGCAGCTCTGGGCTGCCGCTTCAACAATGGAGGTGGAAAACATCGCCCATTCAGACTCCATGTCTCCAGACTCCCTTGGAATGTGGTCGAAGTTCTTCCGGAGAGTTGAAGACCTCCCAGACAGAGCTTCAGCCAGATGTTCCCAGCACACCCTCACTAAATGTTTGGGTCTACCAGGCCTGAATGGAATCCTCCCCTGCCATCAGCTCCAACTCACCATTAGGTGGTGATAGGTGGTGATCAGTTGACAGCTCTGCACCTCTCTTTACCCGAGTGTCCAAGACATATGGTCGCAGGTCTGATGACACGATAACAAAATCAATCATTGACCTGCGGCCTAGGGTGTCTTAGTACCAGGTGCACATATGGACACCCTTATGCTTGAACATGGTGTTCGTTATGGACAAACCATGGTTAGTACAGGAGTCCAATAACTGAACACCACTCAGGTTCAGACTGGGCAGGCCATTCCTCCCAATCACACCCCTCCAGGTTTCACCGTCATTGCCCTCATGCGCACTGAAGTCCCCCAGTGGGACAATGGAGTCTCCAAGAGGAGCACTCTCCAGCACCCCAGTCACAGACTCCAAAAAGGGTG
Organism: Pholidichthys leucotaenia; assembly: GCA_020510985.1. Classification (NCBI taxonomy): domain Eukaryota; kingdom Metazoa; phylum Chordata; class Actinopteri; order Cichliformes; family Pholidichthyidae; genus Pholidichthys; species Pholidichthys leucotaenia. Next base: position 273,189,394 of record CM035842.1, read on the forward strand.
AATAATCTGAACCATCATTCGGTGCACAGGCACAAATGATGGTTAGGACCCATTTCCCAACCCAAAGGCGCAGGGAAACAACCCTTTCGTCCACCGGGGAAAACTCCAATACAGAGGCAGCAAGGTGGGGGGATACAAGAATACCCACCCCTGCTTTTTGTTCATATTGACTGGGAAATCATTCTATAGATTTCACACCTGAAAGTCCACACCGGCTATTACCAAGACACAGAATGGGACAGTATGGAACAGTATGGAACATTCCATGCATGTACCACACATGTTCCATGTGTGACGTCCTGCTAACGGTCCTGCCTGCTGTCAGTCCTAGGTGCCTTCCGTACATGTTCCGTATGTAAACAACATGGCAAAAATCTCCGAAGCTTAAAGTGAAACTCTTGACAGTGACTTTAGACAATGCTATGATGACAAACTGCCTTTAATCGAGAAGCAGGACCCTGACTCGGAGATGAACGGGATGACACCATGGTGAATGGCGGCCCATCCCCCGGGTGACACTACTGTGTATGGACAAGCGGACTACGAGATTAAGCTGACACCGTTGACTTCGAGAAAGAGCAGGAACACAACCAAGTGTGTGGCCATGTCATGTTCCGAGCATGTCGCGAAGATCATAGGGAGGTAAGTGAGTTTCGTCCTTTTTAGTTGGTCAAAAATATGAGCCAACTAATGAGCGAACATTTAGTTGCTAAAAGTAGCTCAGTGAAACTTGGTCAGAAGATTGTTTTATACCGTTACTGTGGGTTAAATGAACATATGGTAAATAGTAAATGGCATTCATTTATATTGCGCCTTTTTCCTCATCTCTAGATGACCAAAGTGCTTTTCAGATGCTGCCATCACCCATTCACAGACACATTCACACACTGATGGCGGTGGAGCTGCCATGCACAGGCGTAGGCCTGACCCACCAGAAGCAACCAGGGGTTCAGTGTCACGCTCAAGGATGCTTCGACATGCAGACTACAGACAAAGCGGGAATCAAACCGCTAACCCTCCGATCAGTAGTCGGCCACACTACACCTGCACCACAGCTGGTGTCCCACCTGCAGCAGCTGTCACAAGTTAATCTAATAGCAGTTACGGAGAAAAACAAAGTTAACTGGTCTTGCCAGTTAAACTGACACCTTGGTAGTAGGACAGACATGTGCGGTAGATGTACAGAATATGTGCCATACAGTATGTACAGTATGCATATGTTCTGTATCATGTTCTAGTGGGCATCGTCCACACCAAGGTCTGTACCAAACAAACAACTTTACGTGATGCACCTCCCTCCTGTTGTCATGACAACATTTGTGCTGTTAGCACAGACCAGTTGTTGATCAACATGCTACTCACCCTCCAAGGTGTTTTCTGCAGCTCTGGACACATCAGTAACCACACTTTAAGTCAAAACTGGTTCAGACTCCAACATATTAGTGAACTAGGTTAGTGAGGTTAGAATAGTATACAGGTTTCATTATAAAGGACGTTTGTCCTTCTCATCAGCCATGAACATTTCAGGTTCAGGTTACTTTATTTGTACCCGTAGGTAGATTTGTTTTTCAGGTAGTGTTGCTGTCACATCCTCCTGGAAAGTACCTGGATTTTTGTGATTTTTCTTCATCTGACTATTTATGCTGCTAACGGCCATATTCCCTTTCTCTAGTGCTACCACAGCTCATTTTCCATTTTATCAGCTGCCTCAACTTCCCGTGTTTGGTCTGAAAGTCTGAACTCTTCAGAAAATCACTTTCACACTCTGAGCAAATGTGACCAAGGTTTAGTTCAATCTGGACCGAGACCACCTCTTTTTGTCCAATCTCTTTGGTCTGGACTGTGGCTCGGGGAAGATTTCACACCTGAAATTTTGGTCCAGATCAAACCGACAAGTCATAAAGTCCAAAACAAATAAGTTATATGTGAAAGGCTTGAAGCAAAACAACCTATTCACTATAGGGAGTTCAGTTCTCTGCAGACAACTTTAGGTTTAGTTCAATCTGGACCGAGACCACTTCTTTTTGTCCAATCTCTTTGGTCTGGACTGTGGCTCGGGGAAGATTTCACACCTGAAATTTTGGTCCAGATCAAACTGACAAGTCATAAAGTCCAAAACAAATAAGTTATATGTGAAAGGCTTGAAGCAAAACAACCTATTCACTATAGGGAGTTCAGTTCACTGCAGACAACTTTATTGTGAAGTCAAAACACACATTTTTAGACAACTCCCAGGTTATCACTCCCTAAATTCTTTGCTGTTCTTGTTGATTAAAAGTGATTTAAACATATAAATAAATCCTACAAAAGCTGAGTACTTAAATGTAAATTACCATTTAGTTACCAATGATAAGATAAATTCTGTCTGGTTTTATGCAAACCAGACTCAGTCACTGTTTTTTCTCTTTAACCCTGAAGTAATTAACTTTCTCTTTCCTTCCACTGAAGTGGTAAAACTTTGCTCTGACCCTCACTCTAATTAAAACTTCTTTGTTGTTCTTTTCAGTCCTGGATAAACAAACCTCTATGGTGTGAATGAGAAGGTCATACCCATTCTTTGCGTCTGCTGTGGGTGGTGAAGTCGTACACTGGCACTTTGATGCTTTTACCCTTCTTCAGCTTTCTGAGGACGTTTACCAGCAGCTCAAAGTCAAAGGCATCGGGGTGATCAAAGTTGTACTCATTTTTGGCAGCCAGCTCCTGTTCTTCTTTATTTAACACCTGAAAAAAAGGAAATACGTTCAGCCATGAGATTTTAATATTTAAATGAGAACTCGAGAGTTTATCCACCACTGAATGCTACACTGATGATCTGCTCATAAACCAAAACAAAGCTGTAGCTTGGCCACACCTAACACCAGCCATCACCACATTCTTTTCCACCTTCCATTGCTAACCACAACTCTGTCAGTGTTACGGTGCATTCAGACCAAACATGAAGCAAATTTTTTACTTGGTGAAATTACATGTAAAGTAAATGTAAGCACATGAATACACACAAATTTGAGCTGGCCACGATAGCTAATCAGCTTTGAGATTCTGCCATCACCAAGTAAAAGTATCAAAGCTGGAGAGTAACCTAGTATGAAAATGAGACCAAAGCTCTGCAGTGCTATAGTTTATCCCCACATACTCCTGTACTGATGTGCTAACAAGGGCTAGCAGGCTAGCACTGTAAACAACCATTATCCAGGTGCAGTTTCTGGAGGAGGCAGTGGAATTTTCCCAGCTGTGTGCCCCACCAGATAAAGCTGTAAACCTCAACATGACAGCAGGGCTCACAGCTAGAAAAATGCCACTGCCTCCTCCAGAAACTGCACCCGGATGACGGTTGTTTACAGTCCTCCTAGCCCTTGTTAGTACATTGGTACAGGAGAACAGGTTTAGGTTTACAACATTATCAGCCGAGAAAACGTAAATGTAAACATGATGGCAATTTTTTTTTTTTTTGGGGGGGGGGATTTCCACAGCAGGTAGAAGGCAGCTGCAGAAGTAATGAAGGCAACCCCGCCCCTTTGCAACTCACTGGGAGACAAATTCAAGTCTATGGCGAATTCAAGTATGGGCGTCTGTGACCCAGGTGTAGTGTGGTTGACTACTGATCAAAAAGTTGGCGGCTCAAATCCCACTCTCTGCAGTCTGCATGTCAAAGTGTCCTTGAGCAAGATACTGAACCCAAAGTTGCTCCTGGTGGGTCAGACCAGTGCCCTGCATGGCAAATCCGCCGCCATCAGTGTGTGAATGTGGGTGTGAATGGGTAGATAGCAGTATCTGTTTTGGTCATCCAGAGATGAGAAAAAAAGCGCTATATAAATTAACGCCATTTATAATTTATTTGTGTCTTTACTATGATTTTGCATGAAATCATTTGGTCTGAATTCACCTTTAGGCCAAGTCTTTGTGCTTTTCTGTTGCCTTTCGCTGATCAGGGGTCTCTCCTCCCAGCCAGTGAGCCTCCAGTAGTTCCTTTGTTGCCTTCAATGAGCAGAGTGGAACGGGCACCCATTAGATATCTCTGAGAGCAGGCTTGCTGTGACAGAGGTCTGCTACCACCTTTAAATTAGCGCCCATGTGTGACAGATTCCTCAAAGAAACCTTGAGAGACCGACTGGCTGAAAATGAAGACTGCAAAGACCCAAAACGAGCAAATAAGCACGCTACGGGTGGAACCTCCCAAGGTGCTGACAAGCAGCTGTCGGGGAGGGGGGGGGGGGGGGGCAACAGTAACTCGAACAGCAAAAACTACAATCTGTGACGCCAACCAGGCTGACAAACTTAGCAACAGCACACTGCGCACATAAGTTAACAATAAAATAAGCCACACAGTAAGCGGAAGTAAGACATGTTTAGGTGTGATTCACAGGGTCATTAGAACCCATGCAGGGAAATTTGGAATAGGTAAATATTTAATAACTTGCACAAACAACACACTAGTTTTACATCAGGGATGGGAATCGGTTCAAAATTTTTCGAGCCCCTGAAATTGTACGTCGCTGATGTTATCAATTCCTCTTATCGATGCTGCGGGTTTAAACACCTCCATGTTTTGTTTTGTTTGTTTTTTTTAAAACAGCACGCGTCATCACGTCACACACTGCCGTTACCAAGCAAACACCATGATGCCGTCGCTACCGCGGGATAATGGCAAAAGTGTATGGTAAACATAACAGCACAGCATATGATAAACATGAGTCAAAACATCTCTTGACATGGCAGCATGGGATAAAATGAAAGACTGCAATGTGTTTGACAGTCCGCAAAGTGTGCCCGCACCTGATTTCCAAGCCGCAGCACCTCCATTAGTGTCAGTAATATTAGCTAATTTTTAGAAGAATATTAGCACAATGATAGCAGCATTGCAGATTAAGTTGGCAGCAGTAGGACACACAGTCCAAGGACGGACGATTTTTTCACACTTAAGGAGTTGTTCAGAACTCTTTATAAGAACACATTATACAAAGATATAGAATGATGATAATCAAGTCAGTGGTGGTAATGCACCTGTAAGCTGGTTGCCAACTGCCAATCAAATCTAAAAGAAGAAGTAGTAGTTTAATCCATTTTTTAAACTCAGAAAACCCAACTAAAAATGTCTGAATATTTAAATATGATCTCATTCTGACATCTTGGTAAATATAAAACACATGGAGGATTGGCATTACCTAATTTTATCAATTATTACTGGGCTACAGCTGTTCACTCCATTGCTGTAATCCTAGATGACGCCACCTTGCTCCCAAGCGGACTAGAGATTGAACGTGAAGATTGCCCACCATATTAGATCAGAACAATTATTCTTTCTCCTGTACCTCTCAGCGAATCCTGCTACAGTCATAATCCCATAATTAATGGTCTGATAAGCATAAGAATGCAATTGGTGAAACATTATAAATTCAGAACATTCACACTTTTATTGCCAATATGATCAAACCCTTCTTTTCCTCTTCCCAGTCTAGATGGGGCTTTTGATATGTGGAAAGAAATGGGCATACATGACATAGGGGACCTTTACATACACTATTCACAAAAAGTTAGGGATATTTGGCTTTAGGGTGAAATTTATGGAAAATATAAAAAGTTCACACTACAGTAATATTATAGTGTGGTGAACACTCAATGGACCTGTTGGACCGGTTCTGTGACTCGCATTTTAGGTCAGAACAAAGGCAGGAAGCTTAGCCTTGTTATGCAAGGCTGGAGACTGTGGGGGGTCGATTAAAGGATGCGTGGGAGACAGTGGAAGTGATATCATGGAGGGAAATGCATTGTGACTGTCTTTATTATGCAAGGTGGTGAAATGCATTGTGACTGTCTTTATTATGCAAGGTGGTCTGTGGGACATGTGATCTATGAGGTGTGAAGTCCCTGATATTTAAGGACGAGAGTTTACCGTTTCATGCTTTTTTTCTGCTTTGAAATGATGGAGATGTGAATAAAGCTGACTCTGAGAAAGAACGCTGCCTCGTCATTTTCACATCTTCCACAATATCATGAAAGGAGGGCATTTAAATAGAAGCATGCCAATGGTGATTTCCTCATCTTAAACAATTTATTGAAACAAAAGCCAACAACAGTGGTGGGTATACCACAACAAAAAATGTCAATGTCTCAATAACTTGTCATGTGCCCTTGAGTATCAATTACAGTTTGACAACGACATGTCATGCTGTTCACAAGTCGACTTACTGTCTGTTGAGGCATGGCATTCCATGCCATGCCTCACTGAGGTTGTGGGGTGCAGGGTTACGAGCCTCTACACGCCAACTCAGCTGATCCCATAGGTTTTCTATGGGATTCAGGTCTGGAGAAAGTGCAGGCCACTCCATGTGAGGTACCACAACCTCCAAGCAGCCATTCCCTAATGATGTGACCTCGATGAGCACTGTCGTCCATGAAGATGAAATTAGGCCTGTGTTGTTCATGCAGGGGCACAATGACTGGATTAATGATGTTATTCGGGTAGTATGGGCTTGTCACTGTACCATTCACAAGGTGTAGGGCAGTTCTGTATTGACTAGACACACCTGCCCAGACTGTAACACCACCACCACCAAAGGCTCATCTGTTGACTAACTAACTAACTAACTAACCTGCACTTATATAGCGCTTTTCTAGTCACAAAGACCACTCAAAGCGCTTTCACTAATGCTAACCCTCTATTCTAAGGGCCTATAGGAAACAGATATCTAGGGACAATTTAGAACAACCAATTAACCTAACATACATGTCTTTGGATTGTGGGAGGAAACCGGAGCCCCCGGAGTAAACCCACACAGCACAGGGAGAACATGCAAACTCCATACAGAAAGGTTCCAACCCCAACAGTGGCTGATGCATAGCGCTCTCCTTGACATGTCCAACATCACTGGTGGCCATTATTTCTGCTCAACGTGAATCAACTTTCATCAGAGAACAGCACTGAGGCTCACTGGTTCCTTGTCCACCGTAAATGCTCCCTGGCCCATGCAAGACGAAGACGCCTGTGCCTGGTGGTGTGGTCAGGTACCCTTGCAAGTCGTCTAGCACGCAGACCACGCTGATGTAAATGTTTCGAATGGTCTGACATGACACTTGGGTGCCTCTCACTTCCCTTATTTGTGCCTGGAGTTGAAGGGTATTCACCATCTGGTTCCACAGGGCACTGTTCACAATGGAGCTGTCATTAGCATGGGATGTGGCCAAAGGACGTCCACTTCTGTGCCTTTCTGTGACTCTTCCAGTCTCTCTATATCTCTGTTGCAACCTGCTGATGACACTCTAAGCTCAGTGGAAACCTCTTATCTCTCATTTGGTGGATGGAGGACAATCATAATGCAGCCCCAGATGGGGCTTGAGTAATCTAAGAGAGGGACCCTCTCTCTGTTTTTTTTATTATTATTATTTTTTTTTTTTTTGATTTGGTATACTTTATTGATCGCCAGAGGGGAAATTGAGGGCATCTACCTGGATGGATGAAGCAGCCACGGTACAGCACTAGCCCTTCACCATTCACACACACATTCACACCTAGGGCCACTTTTAGAGTCTCCAATTAACCTAACCTGCATGTTTTTGGCCTGTGGGAGGAAACCGGAGAACTCCGGAGCAAACCCATGCAGACACGAGGAGAACATGCAAACTCCACACAGATCACCGTTGGTCAGGGGCTGGGATCGAAGCAGGGATTCCATGGCCAAGGGTGAGTTACTGTGCTGCCGCAGTGCTAACCACTGCGCCACATTATGGCAGATATGTACAGTTAGTGGTTATCCTGATTGAAATAAGCTAGGCAGTTTCATATGATATAGTAGCTTGTTTTTCTGCCCACTTTGGTGTTCTTTTTTTCCTTGTTGATTCCTTTTATTTTTGTTGTATAGTTGCTTATTGTGTTATTTACTCTTGATAGGAAAAGAAGCAACAAATTATGCTTGATTGTCATTATATGCCAATCCATCCATCCATCCATCTTCTTCCGCTTAATCCTTTTCGGGTAGCGGGGGGGCTGGAGCCTATAATGTTGCACAATAAAAATATTTCAAACAAATATGATTTCACTCTTTTTAGACGATGACAACAACAGATAGCTCTGAGGTTTTACCAACCTGCTCGTCCTCCGCTCCTTGCCAGGATAACCCACTGATGCTAGCTGCACACGGAGCTGTAATGAAGTTTATAGTGCAAGGCTTGCATCCATTCATGACCATAGAGCAGCTGGCGTTTGGGTAGGTGGTACATGTGATGTAGGTTACAGATTAATACTGAATTAGATGCTTTCCCAGAATGAGTAATGTCTTAAGGTTTTACCAGTATGTTAATATCCAATTATTTTATGCATGTGCGGGTGTATATACACTGTACAGATATACAGTGGTACCTCTACTTACGAATTTAATTTGTTCCGGAAGAATTCTCGTAACGTGAAAAATTCGTAAGTAGAGGCGCGTTTTACATGTAAATGCCGTAATCCGTTCCAAGCCCCCAAAATTCGGGCATAAATTTTTTATAAATCGTAAAAACGCATCAAAACATGTAACAAATACATGTTACAATTAGATTACTGCACAATAAACATAAAATGAGAGTTTAAAATGAGAGAAAGAATAATAAAAGAGAAAGAATAATAAAAATTATGTTCATTTACCTTTTAACTGCCATCGTCGGCGTCGGCGTCACCTTTTGCCTTCTTTGGCTCATGTTCTGTCTCATCAGTGGTTTTTGCCTGACGTTTTGTGATGAAACGATCCAAGGACGTTTGCTTTTATCGGCTTGTAAGGGCTTCCTTTTGTTTTAATACCGTGCTGATCGTTGATGTTGTTGTTTTTTTTTTCCAAAACTTTATTAAGAACAAGGTGAAAGTACAGAGTTATAACGTAGATGGTGATAAACATGGCAGTTAATAATTTTTTTTTCTCTAAATTGTGTAGTTCAGTCAACAGTCTTACAAGAGGTAAGAAGGATAAAATAAAGTAGTAAGAATAGTAAATAATAATAAGATAAAGCGAGATCAACCAAACGCACCCATTCGTGGCCAATGGGATACCAGGAAGATGCTAAGCGATAGCCAATGGCAGAGCAGCTACAGGTATGTTTACGTTCGGTAAAATACGGGAGCTGCGAGGAGCGCGTACTTTTTTTTGCCTTTCGTATCCTGAAATTTTGTTCGTAACTAGAGGCAATATTTTCCCGTTGAGGCGTCTCGTAACCTGAAAATTTCGTATGTAGAGACGTTCGTAAGTAGAGGTACCACTGTATATTGTAAATTTTTTTTTTTTTAAAAAATGCAAAAATTACACCCAAATACAGCATGTATATTTTTGTGATTGCTAAAATAACATAACTGTGCAGTTGTTTCTAATGATTTCAGTATTCCATTTATACTGCTTTCATTTATATTGCTTTTCATCATTTAAACAAATGTTACAAGGCATAAATGACCATTTTTACATTAGTCTTATTTTTGATTTTATATCTTTTTATGAGAAAAAGCATTTGTTTAATGTCAGAAAAATAGCAAAACTCCTGCACTGAGGCTGAAATGCTGTGAAGGCCTGCTTTTTTTCCCCCCACATGGAAAACTGATCAAGAATTCTTATCAATTCTTGATTTCCTCTGGTAACATTTCTCGGTGGTGGCCCGCTGCGCCAGAAATTTTACCGCCACGCCAAGGAGATATGAATTTATCAAAAAAAATATAAGAAGCAATGACTTTCGGCAAGCGCGCACACAAACAACACGCGTGGCCATCATCTGCGCGGAGTTTAGAACCGCCCCACCTATGCGAATTTTCCAGTCAGTCAGCAGGCAGTGTCTCGCTAAGTGCGAGTGTCCGACAGAAATATGAGTTTGTTAAAGTACTTTAAACGTGGAAAAAAAATTCAGAAGAGGTATGTAAACACTGGCATTTATCATGGTTTTAACCCACTCGAAACGGGAGCCATAATGGAAGACTCACTTAACTAAGAGATGTGGTTAGAATTCAAATGCAGCTGGCTTCATATGAAGGGAAAGGCAGGGGGACTGATGAATTGCTGAGGATATATTTCACCAGCCGCTACAATATTAAGTTATGTTCTGTAGGAATTGCAGGAAAGAAGAGACTGGCAATTTCTCACTTTTCTCGCACGAGCAGGCGTGCCGTTTTTATTCTCCAGCGGCAGTGACAAAAAGAAACAGCTAAAAACACTAGCTCTCTTTTCACTCTAAACTGAGGTCCTTCAGCGGTTGCCTAGAGCGGTGCCTGATGAGAAAGCCTGAGTGCACAACTATAACTGCCTAAGCAGATCATTCTCCACGTGAACACATATTGTGGTGAATTATGTCTTTAGAGTCCGCTACAGTTCCCAGTTATGTACCTGGCAGGTTAAGATGATCGAAATTCACGAAGTCAATGACTTTAATCTGTCAGCAGCCTTCAGACAAACTAAACGTGTCAACATTTGATTTCAAAATAAGGGAGCTTTTTCCTGCTGTCTGGGTGGTGAGGAGATTTCTTAAAAAAAAATAAATAAATAAATATATATATATATATATATATATATATATATATATATATAAAGAAATATAACAGAAATAATGGCATCTTTGGTCATTTAAGTTAATTTATTTCATTAAATACCATTTTATTAATATTTTTTCTTTGAAATCAGAGTTAAATTATTGTTCTGTTCTGACTGCAAAATTGTGGTCAAAAATGTAACTTGTTATAAGGAAAAAGTAAAAAAATTTTTTCCAGTGTTTCAAATTAATCTAAAAAAAAAAAAAAAACTAATTTTATTTAAAAAAAAAAACAGACAAAAATTAGTCATAAAATAATCCACAAATTTATAATAAAGTTTCAAATGTACAAGAAAAGTCAATTTTACAAGAGGAAATTACAAATTTGAGGAACATGGTTTCAACTTTAGATAGATTTACAGAGAAAAGTAGAAAACTATAAGAAAATTATTATAAATTTTTGAGAAAAACCTCAAACCTTCAAGACTGAAGTCATTACTCAAGTTTTTAAGTGGGTGCTCTTTGTACCCTTAACTAGAAATTTTTGGTTGTCTACTTTTAATTATTAATTTCAAAGCACTGCTTTTACATGAGTAGAATTTCTGGTTACTATACCCACCTGATCATATAATTTAAGTATGCATGAGTACATTACTATTATGAATGTTTCTTTCCCTTCCCTACTCTCTCAATGGAAAAAAAGGAAACACTAGAATAAAAATACAAGAAATGCACATATTTTTGTCATTTATGTAAACCATGACAAAAAAATCCTGTAGGACAAAACATGACACTTGATATTTTCTAACCTGTTTGTATACCACCATGGACAGAGAAAGCTGAATTAGAGCTCAGAGAGGGCAAGATGAAACAGAAGAGAGGAGCCAAGGACAGGAAAGTGTTCAGGCAGAGGAAGGAGAGAAGGATAACACCACTAAAAAGTCTAAACACAGGATGTCTGGGTGGGACCCCAACTGGCCCAATATTCAAGCCTCAGTTGTACAATACTTCAAATGGTAAGTTCCACATGCAACGTTGCTGTGTAAAATTTTAAAAAGAAATAAATAGTATAAAATTAACATATTCCGGTATGTTTACTGCCCCCCCCCTGGGGGGGGGTGTTACTACCATGCCAAGGTCTTTAAGCCAGAGGAAACACTGGGTAAGGGAATCGATAAAGAATCAGATCAATAAGCAAAATCGACAATGCCATTGGTATTGATAAAATCTCATCAATTCCCATCCCTACTTTACATTATGTTCACTCACTCCCATAAGCCTTTGGCACTTGACTTCACATTGTCAAGCAACGGAGGCTTCAAGGGCAGAGCCTAGAAAAGTGGGCAGCTGGGGCAGCTCTTTAAGCAATAGTCTGGGAGTAACAAAGAGTAGTCAGAGGGAGTCAGTTCAGTTGTTGATTTATTTTTTTAAGTATACAAAGAATAATTTAAATGCACTACTGGAATCAATCATTGATGAGGCTTTAACCAGTCAAATTTGAGCGTTTCATAGAACTGACAACTTATAGTGAGTTAATTTACTCAAAGTCCTTACTTACACAATTACTACCCAGCAGCTACCACATTTTTATAAACAAATTACTGCATAGTGCGCTGTTTTCAAAGGGTGTTTTTTTTTAGATCATCCAAATAATGGAAAATGATGGGTAAATTTTGTTTGGTCGTCTACTGTCATGCTGCTGTTACACTGTAATTTCCAGTTTGGGATCAATGAAGTACAGCTATCTATCCCTCTAAATTTGCCTGAAAACATGGCTAAAGGGTCTTGGTCTTCTAGGTTGCTGTAATGGAACACAATCAGACAGCACAACAAAATAAAAAGAAATCTTGCTCACTTTTGGGTTATAGCATCACGAAGCGCAAAAAAATAATTTCCTGACATGCTTGATGTGAATTTTTTAGAAAATGAACAATGAAATCTTATGAATCTCTGCTCCAATTCCGGCCTTTTTCCATCTTCCTCCTCCTGTATTCGTCATTTATCTAACGATTACCTACCTAATGTAAATCTAACAACCTTTTGTGGAAGACAAACACTGAAAAACAGAGAAAAGAGTTTGCCAACTGCGCCTTGTAAGACTGCCAGTGCACTGTTGTCACTACTATAAATCAAGGCCTCTTTCCCCACATATTTAAATTTCACTGTAGTGCTCTCAGCTGGATCTTTTTACCTTGTAGAAAGAGTCCATTGAGAGCAGAACCACCCAGGGAACATCGAGCGCCTCGATTATCTTATTGGCTACTGTAGTTTTCCCAGAGGCACTTCCTCCACACAGACCTGGAAGAGCAGAGCAGAAAATCATTATTAATAAAAAAAAAACCAAACTGCTGCATAAATAAAGACAGGCATGCAGACCACAACTTAGATGATTTTGAAACAGTACAGGATTGAAAATGTCACTATCAGTGTTTTTGTGCATCTACTTGGATATCTGGAATGGATGCTGTTGAGTGGTCAGATAAACAACATCCACACACAACTTCAAATAAAGCTCCCAAAAACATCTTGAAAAATAATCCAAGAGGCAGTAGAATTCCTTTCAAATGTCCATTTATTAAGTATTGTGCCTAGGGCTGTCACGGTTGAGGAATTTCCCCTGCGGTGACTGTGGATATCGCAACACCGCAATATGCAGTATTATTGCAAATGTTTTTAGGACCCTGTGGTCTTGTAATTTAAACAGGGTTCACAACTTATGTGGCAACCGATGGAAGCTGTGAGAAACTCGGCTGCACCTCCAGAAATTTTTCATAGGGAGGGCCACATGGGGGCCACTGAAAATCTTGGGGTGGCACATCAAAATCAATTTAAAATGTAATCCTGCTGCACACCCGTTCGCGTTTGGTCTGAACACACCTTGACAGTGTGATAAGGGTGTGCCATATCATATCGTTCATGATAATACCGGTATAAATTTAAATACCGGTGTAAAAATGAATATCACGATATTTAGGGTCTGCTGTGTGACAACTACACACCACATAGAAATGGCAAAACAAATATGGCGGGAAGCTGTCGCTCCAAAGTCAGACCATCTCCAGTTGAGTGGAAATGTTCAAGTTTCACTTTCTGTTTCAGACTGCTGTCACGTTAAAAATAAATAAACAGCAGTGTGGATAATGTGCCTGCATTTTTTTCCACACGTCAACACCGCTGGAGCGGTATTAATGTTTAACAATGTGCAGCTCGAAGTGGCTGTAGGTTTTTACTTCCATTTTGTCCGCTTTATCTTGATTTTCAAGATAAAGTGGATAAATTCAACCACCCGAAGAGAGGGGGAAAAAAAAAAAAAAACAAAAAAACATCCATTCAGTGCAATGAGAGCCAAAAGCCCCAGAACAGGTCCATGCAACTGTCGGGAGTAATGCAGGTAAAGTGATTCAGCATAAAACCCGACCTCTGTGTGCAGTTCAGATGCAACGGTTTATATAATTTTCTTGTAATATTTGCTACAGAACTAAAAAAATATTTTAAACTAAATCTGAGCTGCTGTTTATAAAATGGAGAAATAAGAGTTTTTGTTTTGTTTTTCCTGAATATGTTGAAGATAAATAACGCTGGCCAGTGAAACTGTCCTTTTTTCCATAAATGTAAAAGAAAAAAACTGCATTCTGCAATATTGTGAAAAATATCGTTATCGAGAAAATTCACAGAAACATTGTGATATCATTTTTAGGCTATATTGCCCACCCCTACAGTGTGATCTGTCCTACTTTGTTGTATTTTATTAATATTTGTTAATAATATATAGCACATATCAATTATTCTTAAACATCCACTACATGTAAAATATGCCAGAAAAACAAGTTATAAAATTATGTTAGACTGTCCAGTGGCAGGGACCAGGGGTGGCCACTGGGGGGGCCTAAGTGGTGGCATGCCCCCCCCCCCCCCATGCCCCAAGCCCTCCCTGGAGAAACTCGCTGTAGTTCCGCTCTCAACTTGTGTGTGTGTGAGACAATTGTGCAAAACTTCAGTCTTCCTACAGGCATGAACTGCTGATTCTGTAAAAAAACACTGAATCACGTTCATAAAGCAGTGTGGCGGTAACTCCAGTATTTCAACTACAGGGTGTGTTGACTGGTTGGAGACTGCAGCGACATTCAGCTCATTTAAACAGGACAGCCTCCGTACAGGACCCTGCGTTGCTCTCATCTCCATGATTTTTGCCACTGTCAGAAAAATCACATTCAAACAAGTAATGCACTATACAGTAGTTGTTTCGCTCTCGGAGCTCAATTGTCAGGATCATAAACACTCTGCTCAGAAGGAAATACCACGATTTGTGCCCTTTCAATGCTCACTGTCACAGCTGTATTGAGCAATTCGTCAAAACACTTCCACCACTAACTGCCTGCTGGAGTCCGTCTGGAGAGTCCCCCACGTGGTGCTGTTGGTGGCAGTACCAGGTGTAAACATGTTGGCAATAAAAATACATTTAACAGTTTATTTAATAATCACTAGGGACGCATAAGTGAACAATGAGATTTAGTCACAAACACAAAAAAGTGAACATTGCATGTATGGATCCCCATAATATGTGATGGCAATGGTCTTGACTGCTGAAGTTTATAGTTTTATTTTCTTATTTTAGAAGAAGCCAATCATGTACAGTAGAACAAAATTACGTTTCTCCTATCTACAATGTTAAATCACATGTAGAATCAGAGGGGTCGCTGCCATGCAAGGCACCACCACAAACAACTTCTCCCTCCCCATTCTATTTCACTGCTAGAAGGCAGGAAGTACCATTTTTATATGGTCTTTGGTATGACCCGGGCGGACTTGAACCTCCAACCTCCCGGTTGTAGGGCGGATGCTCTATCAACTAGGCCACCACTCCAGTGGTGGTGGTGGTGGTGGTGGTGGTGGTTAGCACAGTACACATTAAGTAAAACACAAACTACGACCACCATGAGAGCTTGTGCCTCATTATGGGTCCATAAACCGATTAACATTAGCATTCCTAGCTCGATTGTCTCTGCTAAGCGCTGTAGCCGTACTGACAATTCCACAGGCAGGCACAGGAAGCAAAAAAAACCCACTGTTATCAAAATGAAAGCCTGCTTTTTTTACTTCAGTGCACAGGATGGCATAAGGCCTCTGTACTTTGTAAAATTAACTACTAATAGGAAAGTATTTAGGCAAAGATTAAAAACACATATCTCAGAATTATTGATCAGGTAATTAACCTAAAATAATAAACCTTTCAGGGGGTTATACACCGCGGTTGTTGCGGTTGCTCATTATCCTCCATGGAAGGCTTGTCCATAGCGCAACACTACATAACTGCAGTTATCGCAGCAGCCCTAATTGTGCCAGATAAACACAACACAAAATGCAAGGAGTCCCCCACTCGGGAACAGAGGACAGAACAGGACAGACAGGACAGATGTACTTTATTGATCTCAAACTGGAAAATTACAGTGTAACAGCAGCATGACACAGTAGGCAACCAAAATGACAGAAACACACACAGCATAATAGACAAAGGAATTACTTAGGGAAAGCAAAACTGCCTAGATAACTTTATATACATCACAGATGAATAGATGACCTGTATAGATACATGGATCACACTATCTGTACAATGCAAGACTATCGGGTGCAGGGTGAAATGTGAGATACCAATTAGACCGGGAGTCAGCAACCCGCAACCCTTCAGCCCCCATGCTGCAGCTCCCTACAGTTACAGTATCTCACAAAAGTGAGTACACTATTCACATTTTTGTAAATATTTTATTATATCTTTTCATGGGACAACAATGAAGATGTGACACTTCGATACAATGTAAAGTAGTCCGTGTACAGCTTGTATAACAGTGTAAATTTGCTGTCCCCTCAAAATAACTCAACACACAGCCATTAATGTCTAAACCGCTGGCAACAAAAGTGAGTACACCCCTAAGAGAAAATGTCCAAATTGTGCCCAATTAGCCATTTTCCCTCCCCATTGTCATGTGACTTGTTAGTGTTACAAGGTCTCAGGTGTGAATGGGGAGCAGGTGTGTTAAATTTGGTGTTATCGCTCTCACACTCTCATACTGGTCACTGGAAGTTCAACATGGCACCTCTTGGCAAAGAACTCTCTAAGGATCTGAAAAAACGAATTGTTGCTCTACATAAAGAATGCCTAGGGTATAAGAATCCACCGGTGATCCACAGGTGATCCACCTATGCCCGACTCCCTCTGCAGGTGGATCACCGACTTCCTGACGGACCGGAGGCAGCATGTGCGGCTGGGAAAGACGGTCTCAGACTCTGTTAGCATCAGCACCGGATCACCCCAGGGCTGTGTACTTTCCCCCCTGCTCTTCTCCCTGTACACAAACTCCTGCACCTCCAGCCACCAGTCTGTCAAGCTGATCAAGTCTGCGGACGACACCACCCTCATCGGGCTCATCTCCAACGGCGACGAGTCCATCTACAAGGAGAGAGGTGGCCCAGCTGGCGTCCTGGTGCAGCCACAACAACCTGCAGCTGAACGCTTTGAAGACAGTGGAGATGATCGTGGACTTCAGAAAAGTCACAGCCCCTCTGCCCCCCCTTACCCTCACAGACTCTCCCATCACCACTGCGGATTCCTTCCGCTTCCTGGGCACCACCATCACCAGGGACCTCAAGTGGGAGCCGACCATCAGCTCCCTCATCAAAAAGGCCCAGCAGAGGATGTTCTTCCTGTGGCAGCCGAGGAAGCTCAAGCTACCCACCAAGATGTTGGTGCAGTTCTACACGGCCATCATCGAGTCCATCCTCACCACCTTCATCACCGTGTGGTACGCAGGAGCCACTGCCAGGGACAGACTAAGACTGCAGCGCGTTGTGCGCACTGCTGAGAAGGTGATCGGCTGCAAGCTCCCATCCCTCCAGGACCTGTACATCTCCAGGACCCGGCGGCGTGCAGGTCGGATCATAGCCGACCCTTCACACTCTGGACACGCACTGTTTGCCCCCCTCCCCTCAGGCAGATGACTTCGGTCCATTCAGACTAAAACCTCCCGCTACATGAACAGCTTCTTCCCCTCTGCCATCAGACTGCTGAACACTAAGTGACTTATTAGACTCTAGTGCACTACGTACAGCAGCTCAACCGGACTCATGACAATTATCACTGTTTTCTTTTTGCACTACCGACTGCACTATGTGGAACTCCACAATATCTGCTGCTTGTTAATATATTTAAAAATTGCATAGATTAGTATTACTTATTCATATTCTACCTTTTATTGCATGCATAGTTTTTTATTTTTATCTTTAGTGCTACTCCATGTTTAATGTTGCAGCATTGCACCGAGACAAATTCCCAGTTTGTGTACTACATGAACAATGGCAATAAATCTCATTCTGATTCTGAAGAAGATTGCCAACACCCTGAAACTGAGCTGCAGCATGGTAGCCAAGACCATACAGCGGTTTAACAGGACATGTTCCACTCAGAACAGGCCTCGCCATGGTTGACTAAAGAAGCTGAGTGCACGTGCTCAGCGTCATATCCAGAGGTTGTCTTCTGAAAATAGATGTATGTGTGCTGCCAGCATTGCTGCAGAGCTTGAAGGAGTGGGGGTCAGCCTGTAAGTGCTCAGACCATACGCCGCACACTGCATCATATTGGTCTGCATGGCTGTCGTCGCAGGAGGAAGCTCCTTTTAAAGATGATGCACAACAAAGCCTGCAAACAGTTTGCTGAAGACAAGCAGACTAAAGACATGAATTACTGGAACCATGTCCTGTGGTCTGATGAAACCAACAAACTTATTTGGTTCAGATGGTGTCAAGCGTCTGTGGCAGCAATCAGGTGAGGAGTACAAACACAAGTGTGTCTTGCCTACAGTCAAGAATGGTGGTGGGAGTGTCATGGTTTGGGGCTGCATGAGTGCTGCAAACACTGGTGAGCTACAGTTCATTGAGGGAACCATGAATGCCAACATGTACTGTGACATACTGAAGAAAAGCATGATCCCCTCCCTTCAGAAACTGGGCCGCAGGACATGATAATGACCCCAAACACACCTCCAAGATGACCACTGCCTTGCTAAAGAAACTAAGGGTAAAGGTGATGGACTGGCCAAGCATGTCTCCAGACCTAAACCCTATTGAGTATCTGTGGGGCATCCTCAAATGGAAGGTGGAGGAGCGCAAGGTCTCTAACATTGACCAGCTCAGTGCTCAGTGATGTCGTCATGGAGGAGTGGAAGAGGATTCCAGTGGTAGCCTGTGAAGCTCTAGTGAACTCCATGCCCAAAAGAGTTAAGGCAGTGCTGGAAAATAATGGTGGCCACACAAAATATTGACATTTTGGGCACAATTTGGACATTTTCACTTAGGGGTGTACTCACTTTTGTTGCCAGTGGTTTAGACATTAATGGCTGTGTGTTGAGTTATTTTGAGGGGACAGCAAATTTAAGATAAGCCTTTATTAGTCCCACAATGGGGAAATTCCAGGATTGCAACAGCACAGGGATAGCAACACTCAGAGCAACAATCAGAAGGCAAGAAAAAACAAGAGCAGCTAGTACACATATGTACATATTACTATAAATATATATATACAGACATACAGTGCGGAGCATTGTGGTTGGTGGATGTGCAGCAGAAAGTCTAAGCTCTCTCTCCGCGGATGCGGCGGGCCAGCTGGATGTCTTTGGGCCTGATGGTGACCCTCTTGGCGTGGATGGCGCACAGGTTGGTGTCCTCGAAGAGACCCACCAGGTAGGCCTCGCTGGCCTCCTGCAGAGCCATGACGGCGGAGCTCTGAAAGCGCAGGTCGGTCTTGAAGTCCTGAGCGATCTCCCTCACCAGGCGCTGGAAGGGCAGCTTACGGATGAGCAGCTCCATGGATTTCTGGTAGCGACGGATCTCTCTCAGAGCCACGGTACCGGGCCTGTAACGGTGAGGCTTCTTCACTCCGCCGGTGGCTGGAGCGCTTTTCCGAGCAGCCTTGGTGGCCAGCTGCTTCCTGGGGGGCTTTTCCTCCAGTAGATTTACGGGCGGTCTGCTTGGTTCTTGTCATCGCTCTTTATTATTCTGTCTTATATTTCTTGCACGCCGCCTACACTCCAGCCCGGCACCTTTACACCGTTATACAAGCTGTACAATGACTACTTTACATTGTATCAAAGTGTCATATCTTCAGTGTTGTCCCATGAAAAGATATCATCCAATATTTACAAAAATGTGAATAGTGTACTCACTTTTGTGACAATACTGTATATCTCAGAACACATGGAAATTAATCAAGCTCATTTTAATTATTTTATTTTTTTAAATGATTGTTTATTGCAACTGGATACATTTCTCAATGGAAACATACTTTTATAAACATAAAATATTCATTTTTAAATAATTTATTATGTTGTCAACCATGCGTGACTGTGTCATATCTGACGGCGGCTGCACAAACAGCTGCTCAGCCTCTCCATCCTCAGTGCGTGTGGAGAGAGCACGGACAGCAGCCGCTTCCTGCCACCCTCCTCAAGGACATAAACAGATCCAGAGAAAGTCAAATCACAGAGGAAAATAGAGGGTTTAATTCTGTGTGGACAGATTAATTTGTGTTCATCTATGGTTGTTGTGGAGAGAATTTCTCCACGAGAACACAAACAACAAAAAACAGCCACCTCATCAGTGTCTACAGGTCCATAAAAAGTCTTAAATGTGGTTTTCTAAAATCAATGCCTTAATTATCCTTAAAAATGAGAAACAATCCTTGAATTCTTGCTTAATAACCTTATAGTCGCCTGCGCGATAAATGCTGGATTCAAACATGACCAAAGTCTGAATTAGTGTAAATTTATTTTCACCATCACAACTCAATACTTCCTGAGTGATGTAAAAATAAAAGCTCTCTACAGCAACTGAGTTTTCAGAATGGTTGTGTCTGTTATGAATTTTTATTATGACACTTGTCTGAAATCACAGCTGACAATTTTTCCTCACAATTTGTAAAGAAAAAAGAGAGGAGAGAAGATTCCGTGACACTGATGCAGAGGTGAGCCTTTTCTTTTAAGGATGTTTTCAGCTTTTTGTCTGAAGAATAACTGCTAGTTTGTCATTTGTGGGGTTTTGGACAGTGAATTATATGTGCAGACTGTCTATTAGTGCCACGCATTTTTTAAAAAAAATTATAACCAATATTTGGCGCAGCGGAAGAAGATATTTTTAAACATTTTTCCACTCTGTTGTAATTATTTCTAATTGGCTTAATTTGCACCGATTTTTAAAGTTCTATTATTTAAAAAGTTGTTTATAATTCTTTTTCTTTTATTACAAAATAAAGAAGAATATCAGACAACCAATCCACTAGTTGTCAAACAGAGTCAGGAAAACAGGTGAAGGATACAGATTTATATTATATTAATACATCTGAATAAGAAGCATTATGAGAAAGCATAAAAGGAAGAAAAGTAGCTTCTTCTAAATAAAACTTTCATCTCTAATTTATTAAAACTAGTGCATGCCTGTAGAAAGCAAGTATTCTTGTGCGAAAACAGGTAGCCCAATTAGACTTTAAAGGCACAAATGTAGGCTGTGTTTGAAAGTGGAATACAAAGAGGTGTAGACTATATGTAAGCAATCCCACGTTAGACTTTGACAAATATGAAAGAGACTGAACACTAACATTTGATTGTGTGAACATTAATTACAGAATTACTGAAAATGAATGGGACATCCAATATTAGCGACTGTTTAAGAACCCTTGTTTATTTGTTTGTCAGGCTTATTTGTGTGATCTTTTAGGAGTCATATTCATAAGTGTTGTATCATGCACTTTGGGGAATGGGAGTTGTTCAGTTATTAGCTCCACCAAGGGAGGAGGTAATGTTTTCAGTGATGTTGGTTGGTTTGTCTGTTACCAACATAACTCAGTTATGAACGGATTTTGATGACATTCTCAGGAAAGATATGTAATGGAACGGAGAACAGATGATTAAATTTTGGTGATGATCTGAGAGTGCATACCTCCACCAATGGCTTTGTTTGTTTTGTATTTGTGCAGCAGGATTACACAAAAACTACTAGATGGATTTGGATGAAATTTTCACCAGAGGTGGTTCTTGGACTACAGAGGAACCTATTACATTTTGGTAATGACCTGAGAATGCATACCTCCGCCAAGGCTCTTATCTTCTCACAGTGTCTTAGCAACAATATTCCAAAACTAGTAGACAAACTTTGATGCAATTTTCACCACAAGTGGCTCTAGGCCTACACACAAACCCATATGATATTTTGGAGGTGATCCAATGAGACTGGAGGAGCCTTGGCGGAGGTATGCACTCTCTGAGTGCTTTTCTAGTTATAATTGTTTTAGTTTATATTAGGGATGCAAGTTATCAATTAATTCATTAATTGTTAATTGATTCACCTTATCGATCGATTAACCATTAATTGATAAGCGGCAATTTTCCTGAGAATCTGAATTTCCCTTGGCACAATACGGTCCATCTTATCATATAAAAAGTTAATTACTGTTTTTGATATACTGAATAAAACATGATCATACTCCTCTGATTTATTGTACCATTTGCATTTTTTTTATTACAGACAATGGCATTTTTTGTAGTTTAATAAATTTTGTACTGTATAGGCTGTACTATGTGCTGGTCCATCCATCCATCTTCTTCCGCTTAATCCTTTTTGGGTCGTGGGGGGGCTGGAGCCTATCCCAGCATCTTTGGGCGAGAGGCAGGGTACACCCTGGACACATTGCCAGTCAGTTACTGCTGACATAGATTTGAAACAGTCAGTGCTTCAGTCCGCTCTTTAGAAAGAAACCTCAAAGCTTTGAATATTTTTCTGCACAATTAGAAGAAAAGCCTCCGAGCTCCACAAGGCTTCACCTGCCAAACAAGAATAAATGCTACAGCTCCTCAGTAGTACTTATTCTTGTTTAAAAGCAGCCTACTTTGTACATTTACTGCTGTTTACAGCCTATTAATACAGTCTTCTCAGGCAACATACCTTAAAAACACGTTCTCCGCCGGTGCACCGTTTCCTCTGGCTTCCTCACTCTTGCTCTCTTCTTGACCACTTGCACACAGAGCGGCACCTAGGTTTCAGTTAGCCCTCCCTCTGCTGGCGGACTATATAATTGCATTTAATAATGTAGTTCCAAATACGGCAAACATTCATTCATTCATCTTCTACCGCTTAATCCTTTTCGGGTCGCGGGGGGGCTGGAGCCTATCCCAGCATCTTTGGGCGAGAGGCAGGGTACACCCTGGACAGATCGCCAGTCCATCACAGGGCCAACACAGAGAGACAGACAACCATTCACTTTCACAGTCATACCTACGGACAATTTAGAATCCCCAGTTTGATGCCAATTAACCTAACTTGCATGTTTTTGGCATGTGGGAGTAAACCGGAGAAATCCTGGAGTAAACCCACACAGACACGGGGGGAACATGCAAACTCCACACAGATCACTGTTGGTCGGGGGCTGGGATCGAACCCAGGATCCCCCTGCCAAGGGTGAGTTGCTGTGCTGCCGCAGTGCTAACCACTCTGCCAAGTCCATCTCAGTAAATTACAGATGTTATGATTTTTAATTTATTTTAAAAACAATTACTAGTATCACAAATTTATCTTTTTTAGTTATATTACAAAAAAAATAACTTTCACGTTGTAATTTACTGAGATACACTAGTAAACTGTTTAAACAGGAAAATAAATGGTGAGCTGCTTCATCTGTTGCATGTTAAACATTATCACACTACCCTGGAAATCCAGACAAAGCCAGTATGAACTGGGCTCCTTTGTTGTATGTTACCTCAGTGGCAACTTGAGTCCGGTCTGCTTTTCCGTCTTGTGGCACAGGGCAGCAGCAGCGGGGATGGATTTTTGTGCTCGTGTCATCTTTTCTTTGCTGCAGTCAGTTTCTCAGCTATGTTAATTTGAAGCAAGTGGACCTTCAAGCTCGTGTGTCATTGGAAATTGTGGCGCTCCAACGTAACCCGGCAGGGCAGGTTTTTTCGCTCTCCATAGCGCATGCGCTCTGGGGTCATGGCATCTTCTTCTGCTTTTTTGGTTGAAATGTGGCAGTGGGTGACCACGTGCGCCTCCGCCTGGACAGCGAAGCCACTACATTTCATAAAATAAGCTCTCACTGAAAAGGACTGCCGAGTTGTCAATTAATTGACAACTAATTTAGTCAACTAAATTCTCAACAATTAATCAAAAATCAATTAATGGTAAATGGTGTTCACTTATATAGCACTTTTTCTCATGTCTAGATGACCAAAACGCTTTACAGATCCTGCTATCCACCCATTCACACACTGATGGTAGCAGAGCTGCCATGCACTGGCACTGGCCTGACCCACGAGGAGCAACTGGGGGGGGGGGGGGGGGGGGTGTCAGTGTCTTGCTCAAAGACACTTCGACATGCAGACTGCAGAGAGAATGGGAATCAAACCCCTGACCCTCCGATCAGTAGTCAGCCACACTACACTTGCGCCACAGCTGCATTATCATCATTAACAGCCCTTATATAATTAACATTATAATCATTAACATCCCTAGTTTATATGTGTAGTTTATAGTCTATCGTCAATAAACTCACGCAGTACTATAACTAAGGCTGAAACAATTAGTCAACGTTTTTGATAACGTCGACAATAAAAATTTGTCGACAAATTGTTTAGTTATTAAGTTTATATGCATGCTGCGGTAATGTTGTAACGGCAATGCACAACCGAAACTGCAAAGCACAACCGGAACTGCTGAGGGCAGTAGCGTCTCTGTTGTTCAGCATGCGCTAACAATTTCCAGCGAAGAAGAAGAGGCGCACAGTATGGCAAAAAGAAAGGATGAGCCAGGCGAAGTGGATTAAAAAAAAATGAAGACCCAAACTTTCTGTTGTTTGGGAACATTT
The DNA here is from genome assembly GCA_020510985.1 of Pholidichthys leucotaenia. Classification (NCBI taxonomy): domain Eukaryota; kingdom Metazoa; phylum Chordata; class Actinopteri; order Cichliformes; family Pholidichthyidae; genus Pholidichthys; species Pholidichthys leucotaenia. Next base: position 273,213,764 of record CM035842.1, read on the forward strand.
TACAGAAGCTAAAAAACAAATCAAGTAAAATGCAAACATTGCAAGGCAGACCTCTCTTACCATGGCAGCACTACAGTGATGCATGAACATCTTAAACGACGGCATCCAGGAGCCACGACATTACCATCTGCTGGATAAGTAGCGAGTAAAGAAAGGTAACGCCACTTGTTGGCTATTGGAAATAATAGCCAACAAAATAAGCCAACAAAATAATAGCCAATCTTTTTCATCTTCATTAATATTAGCCCTCATTCTGAATAGTAGTGTATCTGGGTTAGTTAGAATATCCCAATTTGTGATAATAAAAAAAAAAAAAACTACAACCATAATCGTCTAAATTAAATCAAACAGCTTGAAATATTACTCTTAAGTGCAGTGAATATGGAATATGAAGGTTTACCTTTCTGAATTATATTGTTAAATGCACTTACAGAAAACTTTCACCTAATGTTAGTTTATGGGTTGGAGCACATCAGTAATTCAGTTGTAAGATATTTAATCAATTGTTTAATTGACATTAGGCACTATGCTGTCTGTGATAAACTGATATACAGTGCATCCGGAAAGTATTCACAGCGCTTCACTTTTTCCACATTTTATTATTTAACAGACTTTTTCCAAAAGGAATTGAATTCCTTTTTTTCCTCAAAATTCTATTCTATATATATTATTTTTTAGATAGATAATTATATATATTATATATTACATATATATATATATATGGGGATATATTCTATATCCCCATAATGACAATGTGAAAAGTTTTTTTTTTTTTTTGAGATTTTTGCAAATTTATTAAAAAAAAAAAGAAAAAAGAAATCACATGTAAATAAGTATTCACAGCCTTTGCCATGAAGCTCAAAATTGAGTTCAGGTGCATCCTGTTTCCACTGATCATCCTTGAGATGTTTCTACAGCTTCATTGGCGTCCACCTGTGGTCAATTCAGTTGATTGGACATGATTTGGAAAGGCACACAGTTGACAGTGCATGTCAGACCACAAACCAAGCATGAAGGCAAAGGAATTGTCTGTAGACCTCAGACACAATTATCTTGAGGCACAAATCTGGGGAAGGGTACAGAAAAATTTCTGCTGCTTTGAAGGTCCCAATGAGCACAGTGGCCTCCATCATCCATAAACGGAAGAAGTTCAGAACCACCAGGATTCTTCCTAGAGCTGGCCAGCTGTCTAAACTGAGCGATCGGGGGAGAAGGGCCTTAGTAAGGGGGATGACAAAGAACCTGATGGTCACTCAGTCAGAGCTCCAGCATTCCTCTGTGGAGAGAGGAGAACCTTCCAGAAGGACAACCATCTCTGCAGCAATCCACCAATCAGGCCTGTATGGTAGAGTGGCCAGATGGAAGCCACTCCTTAGTAAAGGGCACATGGCAGCCTGCCTGGAGTTTGCCAAAAGACACCTCAAGGACTCTCAGACCATGAGAAACAAAATTCTCTGGTCTAACGAGACAATGATTGAACTCTTTGGCGTAAATGCCAGGCATCATGTGTGGAGGAAACCAGGCACCGCTCATAACCATGCCAATGATGGTAGCAGCATCATGCTGTGGGGATGTTTTTCAAAAGCAGGAACTGGGAGACTAGTCAGGATAGAGGGGAAGATGAATGCAGCAATGTACAGAGACATCCTGGATGAAAACCTGCTCCAGAGCGCTCTTGACCTCAGACTGGGGTGACGGTTCATCTTTCAGCAGGACGACTCCAAGCACACAGCCAAGATATCAAAGGATTGGCTTTAGGACAACTCTGTGAATGTCCTTGAGCGGCCCAGCCAGAGCCCAGACTTGAATCCAATTGAACATCTCTGGAGAGATCTGAAAATGGCTGTGCACAGACACTTCCCATCCAACCTGATGGAGCTTGACAGGTGCTGCAAAGAGGAATGGGCGAAACTGCCCAACGATAGGTGTGCTAAGCTTGTGCCATCATATTCAAAAAGACTTGAGTCTGTAATTGCTGCTGAAGGTGCATCAACAAAGTATTGAGCAAAGGCTGTGAATACTTATGTATATGTGATTTAAGTTTTTTATTTTTAATAAATTTGCAAAAATTTCAAAAAAAAAACTTTTTTTCACATCGTCATTATGGGGTACTGTGTGTAGAATTGAGGGAAAAAATGAACTTAATCCTTTTTGGAATAAGGCTGTAACATAAAATGTGGAAAAAGTGAAGCACTGTGAATACTTTCTGGATGCACTGTATAACCTTACACTTGTGATAATTAATACAGCTTTGTTTTTTGTCTTTTAGTCATAATCAAAGATGTGTGGATAAGTTTGTCTTGAAGAGAGGAACATGCACTCCTCAAATTGCAGAAGACTTGACAGAGAGCATCCTCAACATGATTGTCACTGACATGAGACCACTATCCATGATTGAAGATGAGGGTTTTAAGAAGATGATCAGCACATTCCATCTAGGTTACACCTTACCTTCCAGAACCCACCTTACAAAGCTCATGGAGGAAAATATGAAACTATTCTCAGTAAGGTTAAAGACGTTCTTAAATCAACTAAAAATAGGCTTGCCCTGACAGCTGATGCCTGGACCAGTGTTGCTACAGAAGCATATCTTGGCATCACTTGTCACTTTATCAGTGATGACTGGGAGCTTGCTAGCTTCTGCCTCACAACCATGCCACTTGAAGAAAAGCACACTGGACCCAACATTGCTTTGTGGATTGAGCAGGCTGTGGAAAAGTTTAAGATCCCTCCCAAAAAGATTGTGGCAATTGTCCACGGCAATGGCGCCAATATTGTGGTGGCTATAAATATGTTGCAGGAAAAACACAGATGGGTGTCTGTCCGCTGTGCTGGCTACTCTTTACAGTTGGTGATCAATCATGCACTCAAACATCCTCAGATCAGCAAAGCACTAGCAGCAGCAAGGTGTCTTGTCGAGCACTTTAAACGAAGTGAACTGGCTTCAAGCAAGCTCAAGGCCAAGCAAATACAGATGGGGACCCCAGAACGCAAACTTATCCAAGACGTTTATACCAGGTGGAACAGCACCTATTATATGATCACTCGTCTCCTTGAACAGAGATGGCCACTCACTGCAACTCTGTCTGACCCAGCAGTAACACAGAGAGGGAAACAATACCTTGACTTTAAATGTGATCAATGGACTCTGCTAGAGGAACTCGTCAAAGCTCTTGAATGTGTCACTCTCTACTTGAGTGGTGAAAGTTACGTGACAGTTTCTGCCCTGCCTTCTCTGGTCAGAGAGCTTATGAAGTCCACCCACACTGCCTATGATACAGCTCCTGTACAGGCCTTCCAGGCAGCTGGTTCACAGGAGATCGCTGCACGCTGGTCAAGAGAGATCACCCTCACTGATGATAACACAAGTAAACAGACCATTGCAGCTGCACTAGACCCAAGATTTTGAAAACTGAAATTTCTGACAGCAGAGGAGAGGTTCAGTGTTCAGAATAAAGTACAAGCTCTTGCTCACTACTTTCTATGGATGGGAGTACTACTGTAAAGACAAAGTGCACCAATGACAATGGGGAAGCTAATAGGGATGCCACAGCCTCAGCTGAGAGAACCCCAAATAGGTCTGTTTCAGCTCTAGATTCACTGCCTGGATCATGTGACTCAACAGACATAAGTGATAGTGAGACCAATGAACAGAATATGCACAGCCAAACGATAATGAAGTAAGATTAATGTATTTAAAAATGGTGTATATTAATAAACATTTAAAATCAAATATAAAATGTCAGACTTTACCACCAGGTTAATTTTCATCTGTTGTCCCATGGCAGATGCTGGCATGCACATTCCGACGCCCTCCAAAGTCCACTCCTCCACTACAGGGCAACGGCCCATGCCCCGACAGGGTGCTCCCCAGTGAAACTCAAGCTGGGGCGCAAATTTCACCTGCCCTTGGACCGACTGAGGCCCCCCACAACCTCCCCTTCGGGGAACACAAGACCAGGTCGTCACCCAACAGCAGAAGATGAAACAACGTTTCGACAGGAAGCACAGGGCAAAAACCCACGGACTCAAGGTGTCAGACCGGGTCTGGATTAAGCATCGCAACAGCACGCATCAACTGCAGCCTTTCTGGACAGGGCCCCTACAGATCGTGAGGCGATGGGGCCAGGACACGTTCGAGCTCTCCGACGGGTCACGGTAGCATTCCAGCCGACTCAGGAAGTCCTTGCCTACACAGGAACCGGGAGCTGCGGCAGAGCAGACTAATGAGGGTTGGGACTTACCTGATGGGGGTGTTGGAGACTCTCAGATGCGGCCAACAGAGCCTGAAGCAGGTCCTCCTCCGGTGAGGCGCTTGGCTAGGACGTGTCAGAGGCCCAAATACCTCGATGACTTTGAAGTAGCTTTAGCTGAAGCGTGTTGGGAATGGGCAGCAGAATAATCTGCCCCAACACGTGAGGGTATGCTGGCAGTCTACCCACGTGCCCGCTTAGCCTACTAGCCCTGCTGCTCTATGTGTGTTAAAAAAAAAAAAAAAACAATGTATGCGCTGCATGTGTTCTGTGGGGTTCTGTTATGTTACCGTTAATAGGGGAAGAGGGACTCTGTTTCCTGTGGTGTTGTTCACGTTTTGTAAAGGGGGGGGGGGGGTGATGTGGGGATTTGGCCCTTGGGGCTTGCCGCAGCCGACGCCGAGGAGTGGACGTGAGGATGTCAGTGGGCTACGGCCAGTATGTATAATCTCTGTCTGTCTGAATAAAGTTCAATTTGTTGCTCGGTTCAACATGGTTCAGGTCTCCCGTTATTAGGACATAACATTTTGCTTGCGGTACTTCGGAGAGCAGCCCATCTCAAAGACAGAGTCTCCATTGTCTTGGTGGAAGATGAATGAGGCAAAGAATCCAACTCTAGCATCACTAGCCAAATCATTCTCGTGTATTCCTGCTACCTCTACGCCCTCTGAGCGTCTCTTTTCAACAGCCGGGAACATTGCCTCAGAACCAGCCTCACTCCAGAACACATTGACATGCTCACATTTCTACACTGCAATATAAACAGTGTGTAAACTGTTATTTTGTTTTGTACTGTAAGATTTTATTCAATTTGAATTCTAAAGCCTAACTGAAATTTACTTCCAGCGATGGAAAAATTTCAAATAGGATTTTTTTTGCGGTTATGGACTTGAATGTTACTCTTTTTGAACTTGCAGTTACAACAGGCCTTCATGCTGCAGGAGAAGCTATTTTGAATTTTTGTACTTTATGTTTTGAGTTAAAAGACTTTATTTGTGTTGCTTCAAAGACTTGATTAAGCTCAGCAAAGCTGTTTCAGATTTAAGTTTCATGGGTCATGATTAACCATCTTTTATGTTAAGACAGAGACTGGGTGTGCACTGTGTAGCAATGGTTTCTATTTTTTGCTTTTGCACTTTAACTTTTTTAAGACTGCTCTTTTGTTTCAATTATTTGGCTTAAAATAAATTTGAGTAAGCTGTTGAGCTTCAGTTTCAAATGTGTGTTTCATGGGTAATTTTATTTAGCTCTGGAAACTGCTTATAAAATGTTATTAAAGGAGGGACTGACAAAGGTGGTTTTCACAGGTGTCTGTGCAGGCTTAACCCCAGAACATTCCAGCCAATTTCCCTTCGAAGTGCCTGAAAAAACATATCCAAACTAAATTCAAAGCTGTTCTTCAACCCCTTACAGTATCTTCATGAGGTTGGTCTTATTCAAAAGAAAACACTAAATTTTTGGGCAAAACAATCAATCCCTCTTAAGTGCTTCAGCCACTGAGTAACAGTGATCTAAGCATACTAATAAATTTGAAAAAAATAAAGTTTGCCTAGGTGGCCCACCCCACTCTTGGGTTTCCAGTTCTGGTTCAACTTCCTGGAAGTGTGTTGTTATCAAATCAAATCAAACTTTATTGTCATATTGCTGTACATACAACTGTAGTGCAGGCAAGATGAAATTGTGTTTCTCTCGGCATCCATTAGCACAATAAGCTAGCACTAGCTGGCCAACTTTCAAACAAATGCTCCTGTTTTATGGGCAATTTTCCCCGTCGCCATCAAGCTGGACAATAAATCTTACTCAGCTGGATCTATAGGACCCTTTGCAATACAAATGGATCGTATTTGTTCAACTATCATTCATTCAAGGATGCCAAGAAAGCTCTTTCGGTGAGTCAGTGCTGTTACTAATGCTATGGTAGCTTGTTTAAAGTCATATTTAAATCCAGTGTTATGATTTTGTCTAAATCTGTTTCAAAAACCAAATAGACAAAATTCTAAGCTTTCAAATGATGTCAGGCATGACTGCCCACTGCGGCATTTAAATGCCTCCCGCCCACGGGAGACGGAACGTTAAGAGGTATTCAACAGCGGGTGAGGTAAAGTATGCACTAGACAAGCAGAGATGGTGGATATGAGAAAAATACACGCGATTAGTCGACAAGTTGAAAAAAATAGTCATTAGTCGACTACTAAAATAATCTTTCGTTGCCGCCCTAACTATAACAGGACACTTTTACAAATATTTGAGACCCATTGTAGTACATCTTTTTATATTTTAGCAATATTATAAGTACAAAACACCGAACATTATTATACACAGCAAGAATGACCCGTTTGGCCACAACTGTTGTATCAGTGTTGCCCATTTGCCAGTAAATAAAAAATGATTTATTTCGTTTTTTGGGCAGTTTTTGTCACGGTCGTCGTTTAGTCAAAGCATGCATATGTGTCCGCATATGATATGCAATTGATCTGGCCATTCTGCCGCACAATTATGGTGGTATTATTATTAACTTTTAATTTTTAGATAGCCATGCACCAGGAGGAGCGCCATGTTGAACCTGCGGTGTCGCAAAGGACAGAGGTGGCACACGGGTGAAGCAGCAGCTGAGACTCCCGTTAACCGGGCAGGCTGGGCTTGGCTCCCTGCGAAGGACACACACACAAACAAACACACACACACACACACACACACACACCTCATGTTCTCCACATATGCCGAATTATCCTTTAGAGCTACGCAATCATGGCAACATTATAGTATAATTTTTAAGCATTAAATCATCAGTATTCTCTTTTTCTGGTCAATTTGTCGCATTTCACTTCTTTGTTTTGTTTATGGAGCACTCTGGTGATGTGATGGGATGTTGTGATGCCACGTATTATCCATTCGGTATGGAGTCAATCTGAAACCCCACCCACACTTCTAGATGCCAGAGCATGAGGAAACGGAGCAGTGGCTAAACTTGTGATAAAAATTACATATTTTCACTGAGCAACTCCATACTCGGGGATGCACACCCTCGTAACCTCAGGAAAGCACTTATAAAATCTGAGATCAGTCTAAAGAACAGTTTGAGAGGTATGTGAGGAACACACAGACAGACACACACACAAAAACAGAGAGTTTCTGTGTATTTGTAGATAGCTATCAGGAACTAAAGCTATGTGATCACTGTTGAAAGTAGGAGGTGGATGATATTTTCAAATTTAAACAATTTATGAATGTGCTGATAATTTAAAAAAAAAATATGGTCAGATATTCAGAAATTTATTTTTCAGCAGAAAATTTAATATACTGTATTTCTAATACTTTTCTCATAAATGAAGCTATATATAACTTGACAGTTTTTTCCACTGTTGTAGTATGAATTCATTAATGCCACATAATATTCAGAGCTATGTATAAAAAAAACGTTACAAGCAGCATAATCTTTATTTTAAAGGTCAAATTGCCACTGTGGCCCTCAGCCACTTCTATTTTAGTCTGAGATGGGCAAAATGGCTCTTGGGTTGGCAAAGGTTTCAGACCCCTTAATTAGACTGTAAGGTGCAATATGGCAGCATTGTTATGACAAAGATTCAACATTAGAGTGAGTTAGAGCAGCCCCTTTTATAGACAGATCCTAAGAGATCATCCCCTCCAATACAGAACTAAGAGAATTACAATTATTAGGGTGGCAACAACACTGTTCATTCAATGTGAAATATACTGTCTGGGTCAATGTTTATATTTTTCTGGGTAATTTAACTAACTGTAATGCTGTTGATACCATTTAACTGCAATGCTTCTGCACTGTGTATACAACTGTGTACATATGTATATTTATTTACTGCTTTGGCTAACCAATTTTTATCTTATCTTATTTACTATTGCTCTGAGTGCTGCCATCCCTTTGCTGCTGCAATCCTGTAATTTCCCCATTGTGAGACTAATAAAGGCTTATCTTATCGAAGGAGGTGGGGGAACTACCTGTCCTTTCACCCACTTGTACTCTTGGTGTTTGTGGTCCTCTATTTTATGCTTTGTCAACTGTCTCCGAGTCTACTCCAGGCCTATTCAATTAGCGGCCCATGGGCCACATGCGGCCCAGAACCAACCTCCGAGTGCCTCAGGCCATGACAAGGAAATATAAATTTAAGAAAAAAATATGAAGGAATGACGGTCCACAAGCGAGCACATTAACAACTCGCGTGACCGTCATCCGCATGGAGTTCAGAAGCGCCCCGCTCACGTGAGTGTTCCAGTCGGCAGGCAGAGTGGTTTTCTAGTGTTGCTGTCCAAGAGAAACAAGAGCTTATTAAAGCACTTTAAATGTGGAAAAAAATCAGAAGAGGTATGTAAGCAGTGGAGGCATTTATGGTAGTTTTAACCCACTGAAAACGGGAACAATAATGAAGAGTCCCTTAGCAAACATGTGTGGTAAGGCTTCATACTGTATGCAGGGAAAGCAAGAGTGACTGAATCGCTGAGGATTCACTTCACCAGCTACTTACAATATCCATCCATCCATCCATCCCTCCATGGATGGATGGATATTGTGAACCTGACAAATTAAGATGATCGAAATTCACGAAGTCAATGACTTTAATCCGTCAACAGCCTTCAGGCAAACTAAACGTGCCAACATTTGGATTTCAATATAAGGGAGGTTTTTCCTGCTTTCTGGGTGGTGAGAATTCTAAAAAACTATAAATATATAGAAATATTAACAGAAATAACTGTATCTTTGGTCATTGAAGTTAATTTATTTCATTAAACATAATTTTATTAATATTTTTTCTTTGAAATCAGAGTTAAATTATTGTTCTGTTCTGGCTCTGCAAAATTATGATCAAAAGTGTAAATTGTATAAGGAAAAAAGTCAAAATTTTACCACAACCTTTTTCAAATTTATTTAAAAAACAATTTTATTTAAAAAATAAACAAAAATTAGCTATACAGACTTCCGGTTATGGCTGCCACGTAGGACGGACGTGTCTCGCTCTGCTCTGCTCCTGGAGAAAAAAAATCGGCAAATAACTCTCTCATTTGGGACAGAACGTATCCCAGCATTTGAGCGAGGATATGTCGGCGAAGCCTAAGGCTGGAAAACCAGGAAAAGGAAAAAGCGAGCCGCCGAAACAGTCCAAATTAACGGACTTTCAGGTCTGTGACGCAGCAAACAAGGCTCCATATATGGCGGAGGAAGCTGGCGGCGGTGCGATTTCTGCGGGGAATGGCGCAGATGCGCTGATGGCTGCCATGAGTTCAATGAGAGCGGACTTTTCCTCTAGATTTGATGGGATTATGACAGCGTTGGAAGGAATAAGAAAGGAATTGGGTGACTGTGTAGAACGAACGGCGCAGATGGAGCTCCGTCTCGCTAGTGCTGAAGATGACGTCACCCGTCTTCAATTAAAGGTGCGCACTTTGGAAAAAAAAAAAAAATCTCTGGAAGATAATATTTTGGATTTGGAATCTCGGTCGAGACAGAATAATTTGAGGCTGGTGGGTCTTCCAGAGGAATCAGAAGGTCGGGACGTATGTTCCTTTCTGGAAAAGTGGATTCCGGAGGTGCTGGGCAGCGAGGAGTTGCAATCAGCAGTGGTTCTGGAAAAAGCACATCGCATTGGCCCACGGAGAGATAAGGGACCGCCGAGGACCTTAATTATGAAGTTTCTTAGCAACAGAGACAGGATGAAGATCTTCAACGCTGCACGTGCTAAAGGAGAGATTAAACACCAGGACCAGCAGGTGCGGTTCTACCCAGATTTGGCCACAGGAATCCAGCAATTGAGGAAGCAGTTTGATCCCATACGTAAGGAGCTGCGCAACCTTGGGATTCGTCATGGTGTAATCTATCCTGCGAGACTGCTGACCACGTATGAGGGCAGAACCCACATCTTCAAGACCCCAGAGGAGGCGCAGGAGTTCATCAAGAAGATCAAAGAAGAAGAAGAGACTGGTGGGAGCTAAGCATGAACAAAATATAAGGTAGAATAATTAAGCATTTGCACAGGCATCTGACTGACTTGAAGTAAATAGTAAGTTTACAAAATATAGATTGTATTATATATTAAAAAAACAAAACAAAAACAAAACAAACAAAAAAAAAAAAAACTATGATGTACAAAGTTGTTAAAAATTTTGGAGTTAAGTTGGAAAACTACAGAGGAGAGTTAATGTTACGTCATTAAAAGCAGTAGAGTTAGGGTGATTGGGAGGATGAAGAAGGAGTGGCTTAGGCTGTTCCCCGTGGGTGTGGAACGGTCGATGGCTATATCGGGAGACAGAATTTTTCTTTTGATTTTGGGGGGTTTGCCACAAGTGTGGGAAGGGGAAATTTGTTTGTGTGTAGTTTGTAGGATGAATGTTCAACCACTCATGTTTTTGCTTCTCTGTATGAGCATGTTTACACTGCAAGGTAATCCTAAACTCTCTATTGATCATGGACCAAAGTGTTAATCTTAATTTAACTTCATGGAATTGCAGAGGTCTACAAAATTTAAAAAAACTTAAACAAGTTATGAATAAAATAAAGGACATGGGTTCAAGAATTGTGTTTTTACAAGAAACTCATCTGATAGAGGAGGATGTTAAAAGAATTAGGAGTAGATGGCAGGGAAGTGTATTCACCTCTTCATTTTCATCCCGAGCCAGGGGAGTTATGACTCTCATACATAAATCAGTTCCTTTTCAAGTGAAAAATGTAATTGGAGACAAATTTGGAAGATATGTAATCATTCAAGGTTCTTTGCTATTAGAAAATATAAATCTTGTGAACTTATATGGTCCCAATATAGATGATCAGAAGTTCTTTGCTAATTTATTTCTCATCTTATCATCACTTACAGGGCAACATATAATAGCAGGGGATTTTAATTGTACATTGAATCCAGGTGTGGATAGATCAACAGGACTGGATTGTACGCACATTGGATGTAGGATGACTATTAATCATTTTATGAAAGAATTGAGATTGTTAGATATATGGAGAGAAATGAAACCACAAGTTAAAGCCTATTCTTGTTATTCCAGTACCTACAAGACATTCTCACGTATTGATTATTTTTTGATTTCCACAGAATTAAGGTCCAAGATTCAAAACTGCTTTTATGATAACATCGTGATCTCTGATCATGCACCCTGTTGTCTAATATATGTAGATAAAAAATTGACAAAGGAATCAGGTAGATGGCAATTTCAGCATAAATGGCTTCAGGATGAGGAATTTGTCAAGTATATAGAAAAACAGATAGACGAGTTCTTTGACATCAATACTACACAAACATCAGCATGTGTAAAGTGGGAGGCTTTCAAAGCTTTTATTAGGGGACATATTATTAGTTATACAGGATCAAAATCTAAGAAGACTCGAGAGGAGAGAGCTAAATTGGAACATAAAATAAAAAATCTTCAGGAAAAAGTGTATGCAGGAAGTGACCCAAGGTTGGAGAATGAATTACTGATTTTGAGAGCTGAATACGACAAAAAATCAGCGAATAGAGCTGCCTCGAGTCTTCTAAGATTGAAACAATCTTTTTATGAACAAGGTGAAAAATCAGGAAAATTATTAGCATGGCAGATTAAACAATTGGAAATTAAAACACCAATTACCAGTATTATAAGTAATGGACAGGTAGTTATAGATCCTTTAGAAATTAATAGAGCCTTTAGAGATTACTATGAAAAATTATATGATACCAAAAATGAACCTGATTTAACAAAACTAAATGGGTTTTTGAACGAACTATCTATACCGTGTATTCCAAATGAAAACAGGGAGATATTGGAGTCTAAAATTAGTCAAGAAGAAGTTGGGCTAGCCATTGATAATATGAAATCAGGAAAAAGTGCAGGACCAGATGGTCTTCCAGTTGACCTTTATAAAAAATTTAAGAATAAATTAATAAAACCTTTTTTGGAAATGGTTTTAGAAGCATTTCAAAATAATAATTTACCATCATACATAAATAATGCCTTAATTATACTGCTGCCAAAACCAGGCAAGCCCTCTAATAAATGTGAAAATATGAGACCAATAAGCCTATTAAACGCCGACCTTAAGATAATCTGTAAAATTTTAGCAAGACGAATACAAGAAATTTTACCAAATATTATTAATCGAGATCAGAATGGCTTTATAAAGGGTAGACAAGGCTTCCATAATGTAAGAAGACTATTTAATATTATTTATTTTAATAAAGAAGCACCGGATACAGCTCTCCTATCATTGGACGCCGAAAAGGCCTTTGATAGAGTTGAATGGCCCTTTCTTTTTGAAGTCCTACAAAGGTTTGGACTTGGAAATAATTTCATAAAATGGGTTCAAATAATATACAATAATGCTACAGCAGAAATCCTAACAAATAACAATATTTCAAAACCAATAAAAATCAATAGAGGATGTCGACAAGGCTGTCCACTTTCACCTTTACTGTTTACTATGGCAATTGAACCTTTAGCGATAGCGATACGTTTACATTCACAAATATATGGAATTAAAGTTGGACCAACAGAACATAAAATCTCCCTGTACGCCGATGATATAATTTTGTTTATGTCGAATCTAAAAAAATCAATTCCAACCTTGTTGAATTTAATAAAGAATTTTGGGGAAATATCAGGATATAAAATAAATAAAACTAAATCTTCAATATTAATGCTAAATGAGACCCAGAGAAATTACCCAGCCCCTGAGGTAAATCAATTCAATGTTGTAAATCAGTTTAAATATTTAGGAATCCAAATTATGCCTAAGCTAGAATCAGTCGCCAGTGTCAACTATGAAGCCTTAATGTCAGATATCAGTGAGTTAACTCAGAGATGGATGTCACTACCAATGTCGATGATCGGGAGAATCAATATACTTAAAAGTAATATTTTACCTAAAATACTTTATTTATTTCAATACATTCCCTTATCACCACCTTTAGATCTATTCTCAAGAATAAAAAAAAAGTTAGTGGAATTTATATGGAACAACAGGAGGGCTAGATTACGTTTGTCTTTATTATATTTACCATTTGATCGTGGAGGTCTGAAATGTCCAAATTTTATGTTGTATTATTGGTCGGCACAACTGAGGTCTATGACATATTATTTTTCATCAAATGATCTCCCTCACTGGACTGAAATGGAATCATACAATTTACCTTTACCTCTTCCCATATTCATATACTCAGATTCGGCAAAAAAATTACAAAAACAAGTTAAAAATCCATTTGTAAAGCATATGATCAAAATATGGTGTGAAGCTAAAAACTATTTAAAAGAACCACAGTTATTGTCACAATTTAGTCCAATATGGGGTAATCAATATTTTAAACCAGGGAGAGCGGACGCTGTATTTAAAGTATGGAATTTAATAGGGATACAAAAGATTCAGGATTTATATTTGCCAGGTGCAGACAACATAATGTCTTTTGAAGAGCTGAGGATCAAATTTAATCTCAATAGAACACATTTTTTTAAATATCTTCAACTTAGAAACTTTATTCGATCAAATCAAAATAAAGCTCTCACTCGACCTATTTATTCATCCTTGGAAAAAATGATGATGAAAGATAGTAAAAGAAAGGGTATTATTTCAGAGTTTTATAACTCATTGACACTATCTTCAAGTGAAAATTCACTGAAAAGATTAAACTACTGGAAAGAAGATCTGCAAATTGAAATTTCAGAGGAACAATGGGAATTGGCTTGTACAGAAGCTCAAACCAAATCAATAAATGCACGCCTTAAATTGATACATTTCAAATGGTTAATGCGGATGTATGTTACACCGGAGGAGTTAAATAGATATAACAAAAATATACCAGATACATGCACAAAATGCATGGAAAGTAAAGGAACCCTATTTCATTGTTTATGGGAATGTAGATTAATAAGAATGTTTTGGGAAGAGGTGAGGGTAACAATTGAAAAAATAATCTCAAAACAAATCATATTGAATCCTAAACTGTTTTTGTTGGGTCTGTACCCAGAAAAGCATAATTTTAATAAAAGTGAAAGAACATTCATAGACCTCAGTTTGCTTAATGCCAAAAAATGTATTGCACTATTATGGAAAAAGACTCATAGACCAGATGTGACTCAGTGGTTAAGACAGATGTTAACAAACCTTCCATTAGAAAGAATAACATATATACTAAAATCAAAGGAAATTGTGTTTGAGAATATATGGAGACCTTTTATTGATTATGTAAAAAATTTAAACATAACTCTTGAAGAAGAAGGTGAATGATGTGTGTGGACCTTGTAAATTCCAAACTGGTGAACATAATAAGTATACTAATGTATTGGATTGTCTAGACTAAACAGAGGAGCATTGTTGAAGACTTGATTTTGTTGGTGGTTGTTGGTGTTTTTAGTGCATTTTTTTTTTTTTTGTAGTACTTTAGTGTTAGTGTTTGATTGTTTGTATCATGTTTGTTAAAAAAAAAAAAGGTTCAATAAAGATATTGTGGAAAAAAAAAAAAAAAATTAGCTATACAAAATCCACAAATTTGTAATAAAGTCTCAAATGTACAAGAAAAGTCAATTTTACAAGGAAGAAATTACAAATTTCAGTGCACATTGAGTTTTTATGTACTTTAAGATACGCCTGAGTAAGATGTGACCAAAATGGTTATTTACAGAATTTTTTCCATTCTATTTATTTAATTGTTGTTCAAGAGGAAAAATATTTCTACTACTTCAAGTTCTGCTCAACCCCAGCACTGTTAGTGCTTTTATGCACTTTTGATGTGCCTTTGTCATGTGCCAAGCGCATATTTAAAACCAAGACAATGAATAAAAAGTGCATATTTTTTGTCATATTGATCTGTGTTGGTTTGAAATTTGTCATTCAACAGATCGCTGAAAATGTGCGGCCCAGTTACATGGCTTGATTTCAAACTGTGGCCCAACTGATTTTGTAATTGAATAGCCCTGGTCTACTCGATGGAGAGAGGGCAATAGACTAGTCCTACTAGCATTAGCCATTCACTCATTCTGGGTTCTTTCTATTCTTTTTATATGCCAGGGACAGGTCATATGCGATATGTGTCATATGTCATATGACACACCACTGTCACTAGCCATGTTTACATGGACACAAGTAACCAGATTAAAAGCCTGATCAGAATAAAAATGTTTCATGTAAACACGCCAATGTGAATATTCTGAGCCGATCACACTCATTCAGATCAAAATTTCCTTCCGATTGATACGGGTGGGCTATGCCGATTGTTAATCCAATTGGTGCGCATATAAACACTTATTCCAAAGCTTGGGTAGAAAATATGTTTACTGCACATGTCTGTACGTCAGCCACACGTCGACATGACGTATTTCCGCCTTTACAGCAGCTAGCGGAAGACATAGTGGGAGTCAAACAAAACTGGTCTGTATCGTCCTGCTGTCTCCCTCTGTTCGTCGTATGCGGAAGTATGTACTTGTAGCTTCATTATGGAGACCAGCAGAAGCAAAAGTACAGTTTCAATAACACAATACAGGTCAATTTCAAAAAGAGAAAGATACGAAGCGGGGTTTGCTTACATCGGAAGTTGCTTCTTCTTCTACTATTTCTGGAATGTCGGATAATTGTGCGCATGTCAAAATGATTTAGTCCGTTCAAACGTGCGACACATGGAAACGCATGTCCTAATCGGATCAACTTTTTCAGGATCCATGTAAACAGTAACGTTCTAATCTGAATTGTAATCAGATTGAAGAAATTTTGCCCATGTAACAATGGCTATTGATAAGGCTATATTTGGGCTTCTACATAACCACATTCAGACATTAGTTTGGTCATTCTGTCTTCACTCTCCAGACCCAACAGTTAACCGGTTAATATTAGCCCCAAAACGGCAACTGGCTCGCCTCAACCAAATCAAAAGTCACACATTTACAAGAGGGCTTAAAACGTCCTAAATTTACACGACTTGGAAGGAAAAAAAGTTGGAAAATTTATGAAGATGAAGAAGTCAAAGTTGCAAGGCTGAGAGGACCAATTTATAAGACTGGGAAAAAAACTGCAAATTTATGAGGGATGTAAAAAAAAAAAAGTCACAAATTACAATTATATGGAAAAAAGTTGCAAACTAATGAGAAGAGGGGACAGTCACACCTTTATTAGGGCCCAGACAAAATATTTTGGAGGGCCATATTTGGCCACAGAACACTAAAAAGGACGGACTAAGGCTATAGTGACACAAATATCAAATTGTCCTCAGCACTAAGATTGAGGACAGCCAAAATACTCCAGGGTGACTACATCCATCATTTCCAGTTATTTTACTTGATAAAGAGAAAACTGTTCTCTACAACCATAGGAGTGCAGATTCTGACCCTTAGACTGGCCATGTCTAACTGAGTTCAGAAGGCTGTTAAGTATCTTTAGGAAAACTTGCTAAAAGCTGAGCCAACGTGTATCTGCAGCCTTCAGTCTTGTCATTGCTACTGCAGCACTGCAGCCAGGAGAGAAGTGGATCCACTTCATTTCTGTCATTTCTGTGAATGAATTCCCAGTTACACAAAGAGCATTTGTAGCTGCTGGTCAGGCTGTCTTATCTTCTTTCTTTGTGCTTTCAGTCTGGGTGTGGTTATGCATCTTTTGACTGAATTCAATTAACACTGTATCTGCCACTACATGGAAGTTAAATTTCAGACTATTGCTTTAAATGCGAATGAGCCCAAATTCCCATCATCCTCCTTCTGTTGTCATTTCTCTGAGATTTTTGTTTTGACAGTAACGCCATGTTTGAGGGCATTCGTGTTTAGTTTTGATTGTGGGAAGAAATAACATGCTAACAAATATTTGCTGAATATTAGAGTTTAAAAGCCCAAATAAAGCACTGTCATAGACAAGGGTGTTTGGTTTGAGTGGTCAAGAATGACATATGGTCATGGGTTGTTAGTAGGGCTGTTGCGATAACAGCGATTATGTAGTACGGCGCTATGGACAAGCCTACCGCGGAGGATCACGAGCAACCCAACAACCACGGTGTATAACCCCCTGAAAGGTTTATTATCTTATGCACTAAAGTAATAAAACAGGCTTTTATTTTGATAACGGTGGCTTTGTTTTTGCTTCCAGTGCCTGCCTGTGGAATTGTCAGTAAGGCTACAGCGCTTAGCAGAGACAGTCGAGCTACGAATGCCAACGTTAATCGGTTTATGGATCCATAATGAGGCACAAACTCTTACGGTGGTCATAGTTTGTGTTTTACTTAATGTGTGCTGCGCTAAAATAAGAAAATAAAACTGTAAACTTCACCAGCAGTCAACACCATTGCTACCACATATTACGGGGATCCGTACATGCAATGTTCACTTTTTTTGTGTGTGGCTAAATCTCGTCGTTCACTTATGTGCCCCTATTGATTATTAAATAAATTGCTAAATGTTAAGTGCATTTTTATTGCCAACAGCATGTTTGCACCCGTGCTGTGGAAGCTTCCACAGCACCGAGTGCTGCTACCACCAGCACCGTGTGAGACACTCTCTAGACTCCAGCAGGCAGTTAGCGACGGAAGCGTTTGGACGAATTGCTAAATACAGCTGTGACAGTGAGCACTGAAAGGGCATAAAGCGTGTTATTTCCTTCTGAGCAGAGTGTTTATGATCCTGACATTTGAGCTCCGAGAGCGAAACAACTACTGCACAGTGCATTGCTTGTTTGAACGTGATTTTTCTGACAGCGGCAAAAATCCCAAAATCACAGAGACAAGAGCCACTGTAACGGAAATATGGAATATTAATAAATAATAAATATGATCAGGTATGAATTATTTAATTTATATTGATGTATTGGAATCTGAGCTCAAATCTCATGTCATATACATCAGAAAAGTTAATAACACTCGTAAGGGGCACCAGCTTCTATCTTTAAGAAGCAATTTGATCTTTAATTTCACTTTATACCTGTTTGATCACTCAATAAATTAATCAATAATCAGTCTCAAAATTTTTCCGTGAATTCGATACCTGGGCTTGAAACAGACTCAGAATGAAATAAATTTCCAACAACTTCTCTCATTTTTAAATATTTATTAAACGAAATGATTAACAGACATGGTAGTAATTTCCTTAATCATAAAATCAATCTTGTAAATGATAGATTAACAATGTCAATATTTTCGGAACCAGGGTTAAACTGAGAAACGAATTTCTATCAGTTTGAGTTAACAGATTATTAAAAACAACGCAAATTTATGGAGAAAGTTTATTAATTATGAAAAAGTCCTAAATTAATCTTAAGAAAATAAAAATGGAATTTTAATGAAAAGAAGAGTTATGTTAAGGGCTTCTTAATTTGCATCTGATTAGATATACAAATTATTACCGAACCTCAGACGTTAATTCAGCAGTGGAATTAAAGTTTGCAGCTCACGTGCTCCTTGGTCGATGATAGTTCTGTCGTCGTCCTCAGCCCAAGATTTCGTGGATGTTAGGGGAAATATCTGCCCGCAGATATTTCAGCATCCACAGTTCGACCTTTAAATTCAAGCAGTCGAAGAGGCTGGATTCTGGGCTGTATGACCCAGAGTTGTAACTGAGCTCGGAGCCAGATGGTGACGTTTCTTCAGAGCGTGATGAACAGCCTTGATTCCTCAGCTGCACGTGACGTGGGAGCTGCGTCTTCAAGAGGTCTTCGACAATAATTAAAAGATATCTAATCCGATCTCAAATTAAAAAGGCTTCGGACTTTAGATAAAAATAGTAGCTTCTGGTGGGTGCTTGGTCAAGAAAAATATTATAAAAATAAAGTCAAGATTAAGTTTACATTAAAATCAAACAAACGGTGGTTTTACAGAAAGTTTAACAAAGAAAAAGTGATGAATAAAAATTGGAGTTTAACTCCGATTAAGAATTGAGCTCAAAGAAATAGGAATTCCTAGGCATTTAAGAGAGAAAGAAAATACAAAGTTACATAAATTATGAGTTATCTGCTCTGTGTTCAGAAAAGCGACACATGGTCGAAGTCCTTTGTTCTTCCTTGCTGTGTGTAAACAATGGAGGAGATCAGAAAAAAGCGAGCAGCCGGAAAGAAATCCGGGGGGAAAAGGGGGAGGCGAGCCGGACAGAGGATCTGCCAAGAGTGTCCGGAGCAGAAGAGGTCTGACGAAAAAGAGGCTGAAGCCGGAGTCTCTCTCCTTTATATAAGCTCTGTTGAGTTTTGCGGGTTTCTGGCCTGACCGGAATCTCAGCCAATGAGCGTCCTTCGTGGGCGGGCTCGATGAACTTTTAGTCCAATGAACAAACAGTCTATTGTTTGGGAGCGCTTTGGAATGAAGAGTTGTCATGCAGAGATTGGCTGTGGGAGTCACATGGTTTTAGAGGCAAAACTTTGATACATACTGGAAGTTAATATTTCCCTTTATGTATTAAACTAAGATAACTTTAGTGATTAGTATAAATTATAAGCAGTGCTTCTAAATTAACATGCAGGAATAAACATTCATATAAACATTAGCATGCATATATATAAAATCACAGATTAATGCATTTCACACATATTTTCCACATCAAAAACATCAGAGTCCATCTGCATTTTCATAGTTCTGAAAAGAATGAAGGTTTAGAATTGAGTTTGTAATGTAAAGTTCACTGTTTAAATCCAGCGTTTCCCAGAATTTAAGGAAATTTGTGGGTCTGTGTGGCCAGGTCTGTTGCATGTTTATGGGGGCAATAAAAGTGAAGCCGGACATTGGGGAAATTCCTGAGGCTGGTTTTAACAAAAGAAAAGGGATTTCAGCTGTGGCCTGGGGGAAGAAAATCCATTTCTTTGCATTATTCCTGGATGAAACAAAAATGTCTTTAAGCAGAAAAATAATTGTTGCTGAACCAAAGTGAGATGATGCTACACCACACAGGGTCCTGTATGGAGGCTGTCCTGTTTAAGCTGAATGCTGCTGCAGTCTCCAACCAGTCCACACATCCTGTAGTTGAATTACTGGAGTTACCACCACTGCTTTATGAAAATGATCTTTTTTTTTATGTTGTTTTTTTTAACAGAATCAGCAGTTCTTGCCTGTAGGAAGATGGGAGTGCCGCACAATTGTCACACATGCACAAGTTGAGAGCAGAGCTGCAGCGAGTTTCTCACAGCTTCCATCATTTGCCACATAAGTTATGAACCCTGTTTAAATTACGAGACCACAGGGTCCGAAAAACATTTGCAATAATACCGCATATCGCAGTGTTGAGCTATCCACCGTCACCGCAGGGGAAATTCCTCCACCATGACAGCCCTAGTTGGTAGATTATCTGCCCGGGTAAACAGACGTCTATCAGAGATAAATAAAATGCACAGAAAACAGACATATCACAGTAAAGCAGAAAGGCTAGGTAGGAGGGTCCTTTCTCAGTTTGTACCCGGCAGGTTGACCTCGAAGTTAGTCAGAAATGCCATCACTTTCTGGTAGAGAGCAGAATTCATGGTTCCATCAATTACGGCAAGTCATCCAGGTACTGAAGCAGCAAAGCCGCCCCAGACCATCACACTACCACCACCATGTTTGACTGCTGGTATGCCATTTTTATGAAATGCTGTGTAAGTTTTATGCCAGATGTAACAGGACGCACACCTTCCAAAAAGTTAAACTTAATAAATGGGACCCGCCCCCCCCCAAAAAAAAAAATAGTTTTCCAGTGCAAGAATGATAACATAGGCTCTTCGAGGTGCATTCTTACTCAGTTCAAAGACTTCTTTCTTACACCTAGGTGGTGGGCCGAGTGGCTCTATCTGCTTTAGTTTTTGAAATGATCGATCTCCATCTAGAGAGTAGCTGAGTTTCATAGATAGGCTAACTCATATTTTTCAAAACATGAATGTTTGTTGGCAGGTTAAGTATGTGCATATTTTTTATGAAAATTAAACTTTAGTTACTAAACCTGATAAGGCGGCTCGGAGGTGATCACTAAGGACCTCTATATGCTTAACCAATCAAAGCAGCGCTCCATGATCACTTGACAGCAGTTTGACCAATGAGCTGCATCATTGTCGGAAGTAACCGTAAAGGAAAGACGGGCTGAGGAGGCTGCAATTTCATCAGCCAGGTAAGCACAATAACGTTATATTTATGTCCCTCTATTTTCTTTTTTCTTTTCATGTTACAGATCTCCATAGTTAATATTACAACCAAGTGCTGCTCCCCATTGTCCCTTGTCTTGTGTAGCATATCGCTAAATAAAGTTACACATCCTTCGCATTGTCCTGCTGCTGTTAAAGAAGCCCTGCTGAAAAAAAAATGTCATACAACAGCATCAGACCAGCACCAATAAATAATAGTTTAGTATTGTCGTCAGCCTCCGTCGGTCTATGATGACCATGGAAGAGAATCCTAAATGTCTACTCTACTGGAACAGCACCGCCTGTGGCTGAACAGGCCAATGCGCGAAAGGCAGTCCCTGTCACACAGGTCGCACTTGTGGGTGGTCTCCGTGCTGCTGGAGCTGTGGCGGTTCTTCCTGCGGGTCCTTTTTTCATCTGCTGCAGCAGTCAGTCTCTCTTCACCCGCCTTGAGCTGTCTGGTCAGGGTGCCTCTCCATTTGGAGCGGTCCATTGCAAGGTCCTCCCAGCGCTCTGTGTGGATCTCCAGGGCCTTTGTGTCTCTCTTGCAGACGTCTCTAAAGCGCAGCTGTGGGCGGCCAACGTCTCTCCTGCCAGTCGCCAGTTCTCCGTAGAGGACGTCTTTGGGGATTCTGCCATCCTCCATACGGTGAACGTGGCCTAGCCAGCGGAGCCTGCGCTGCCTGAGTAGAGTGAACATGGAGGGAAGGCCGGCGTGGGACAGAACTTCTGTGTTGGGCACTTTGTCCTGCCAGGATATGTCCAGGATGTGGCGAATGCAGCACAAGTGGAAGGAGTTCAGTATCTTTTCCTGCCGGGCGTATGTTGTCCACGTCTCACTCCCATAGAGCAGTGTGCTGATGACGCAGGCGTTGTACACTGCCATCTTCGTCTTGACAGAGAGTTTGGGATTCTCCCACACTCGTGTGGTGAGGCGAGCGAGTGTGAAGGCTGATTTTCCAATCTTCTTGTCGAACTCTGTATCAAGGGAGAGGTTGTTGCTGATCGTGGACCCAGGTACGTGAACTGATTCACGACCTCCAGCTTGTAGTCGTCGATGGTGATGGTTGGTGGTGCTTCCGTGCCTTGCGCCAAGATGTTAGTCTTCTTCAGGCTGATGGTAAGCCCGAAGTCCTTGCATGCTTGGGAGAAGCGGTCCATCAGGGTCTGAAGCTCCTGCTGTGTGTGGGTTGCGACTAGGGATGGGCATAATTTACCGATTAACCGATAATTGATCATTAAGAATTTCACCGAGGAAGTTCATTTTCGTCGACAAACCGTTTTTTTTTTTTTTAAACAATCCGAGGTTATTAGGCCTAGTGCACGGCCGTCCTCAAACAATGCAATGGCAAAATTTGGGCACCAGGGGGCAACATTACACCATCGCCGTACCCTGGCGTGCCTCAGTTGATACATGCGGGCTTCCGTAGGGCAATCGCCAAATCATGAAGCGGTTACGGCGAAGTGTTGCGTGGGACCATTTCAATTTAAAAAATGACCAGGTGTACTGCAATCACTGCAATGCAGCATACAAATATACCTCATCGACAGGGTCCATGGAACACCCTTATTACGCGAAGAAACCGCCAACAGTGGTTGCGCGCTGAGTAATGGCGGTCGTGAAGATTCTTTTTTTTTTTTTTTTCAGAAACTTTATTGAGAAGGTCATGAAGATTCGGTGTACACACGTCGAGGGAAGCTGCAGGAGGCGGCGTAGTGGCTCGACGGGAAGACTATTTCGCACAAAATGGCACAAGAGAACAGCAAAAAGTTCTGCGCGGCTAGACTAAGTAACACGAGCGATAGAGCAATGAATGCGGTCTTCGTTTGTTGGGTGGCCGCTCGGCAGGGACAGTCGGCCAATCAGCTTGTGGGGTGAAACGTCTCGGCCAATCAGCTTGCGAGATTCCCGAGGGCTCTCCGTGCTGACTCCTGATGTTCTAATGTAGTCTACCTGCCTTGTTACGTACCTAAAAATGTTAATGATTAACTGATTATTAATCATTAATTCTCCCGACGATCGGTGAAGAAAATTTCACCGAATGCCCATCCCTAGTTGCGACTGCAGCATCATCTGCGAACAGCATGTCTCTGATTAGAGCCTCGCGTACTTTGGTTCTGGCTTTCAGGCGGGCGAGGTTGAAAAGCCTGCCGTCAGATCTTGTGTGCAGGTAGATTCCCTCTGTTGCTGTGCTGAAGGCATGCCTCAGGAGCATAGCAAAGAAAATCCCAAAGAGGGTGGGCGCAAGTACACAGCCCTGTTTCACTCCGCTGCGTATGTTGAATGGCTCTGAGACGTTGCCGTCGTGCTGCACTACCCCCTGCATGTTGGTGTGAAACGATTCGATGAGGCTTTGCAACTTTGGTGGGCATCCTATCTTTGGCAGGATCTTGAAAAGGCCCTCTCTGCTGACCAGATCAAACGCTTTGGTGAGGTCAATGAAGGCGACGTACAGGGGCATGTTCTGTTCTCTGCATTTCTCCTGGAGTTGGCGGATGGAGAATATCATGTCTACCGTCGATTGCTCAGCGCAGGAGCCACACTGAGACTTGGGGTAGACACGTTCGGCAAGCTTCTGTAGACAAACGAGAACAACTCGTGCGTAGACTTTGCCAACAACGCTGAGGAGGGAGATGCCCCTGTAGTTGTTGCAGTCGCTTCTCTCCCCTTTGTTTTTGGAGAGGGTGATGATCTTGGTGTCCCTCATGTCCTGTGGTACGGCACCTTCCTTCCAGCACTGGCAGAGGATGTCATGCAATGGCAGCAGTAGGGCGGTCTTGCAGTGCTTGATCAGGTCGGGGGGTATGCCGTCGTTGCCGGGTGCCTTGCCAGCGGCCAAGCTATCAATGGCCTTGCTGAGTTTGTCGATGGTTGGCTCGGAGTCAAGTTCATCCATGGATGGCAGGCAGTCGATGGCATCAAGGGCTGACGGTGTCACGGTGTTCTGTCTGGAGTAGAGGTCGGAGTAGTGTTCCACCCATCTCTCCATCTGCTTGTTCTTTTCTGTGATCATCTCCCCAGTGGAGGATTTGAGGGGGGCCGTCTTGCTCTGAGCCGGACCAAGTGCTTTCTTGATACCATCGTACATACCACGGATGTTCCCTGTTATGGCAGCAGTTTGAATGTCTTGGCTGAGCTGAGTCCAGTACTCGTTGGCACAGCGCCGAGCAGTCTGCTGAACTTTGCTTCTCGCAGCCCTGAAAATCTGGAGATTCTTCTCGTTTGGGTACTTCTTGTACTCAGCAAGTGCTGAGCGCTTGGCTTCAATGACGGGGGTCATCTCAGTCAACCTGGCATCAAACCAGTCCTGTGACTTCGAGGTCTTCCTCCCAAAGGTAGCCAAGGCTGTGCGGTGGATGGTGTTTCGCAGCTCTTCCCACTTCTGCTTTGCAGATTCTCCTTCTTGTGATACACCAAGTTCCTTTTCAAAGGTGGAGGCAAACTGCTCAACAAGTTCTGGTTGGGCCATCTTGCTGGTGTCAATCCGTGCCTTTCCAGGCCGTCTAGCACAATGGAATTTCTTCAGCTGCAGCTTGACCTTGCAACACACCAATGAATGGTCTATGTCGCAATCTGCACTCTGGAACAAACGGGTGATTAGCACGTTCTTCAGTGAGGTGCGCCTGGTCAGGATCAAGTCCAGCTGGTGCCAGTGCTTTGAGCGTGGATGTCGCCAGGAAACCTTGTGTTGGGGCTTGGTCTTGAAGAACGAGTTTGTGATGCACAGATCGTGATATGTGCAGAACTCGAGCAGCCGCTGTCCGTTGTCGTTCATTCTGCCCACGCCAAATGGTCCAAGACAGGAGGGCCAGGAGTCGTGGTCAGCACCCACTCTGGCATTGAAGTCTCCAAGGAGAATGAGTTGTTCAGAGTTGGGGATAATCCTGACAGTTGTTGCAAGATTCTCGTAGAACTTGTCTTTTGCCTCTGGTGTGGCTGTCAGTGTTGGGGCATACACACTGACGAGGGTGACTGGGCCTTGAGTGGTGTTCAGGCGGAGGGTGAGGAGTCGTGCAGAGCCATTGCTGCCCGGTTCCACCATCTTCAGCAAGGTGTTCTTCACTGCGAAGCCCACTCCGTGTTCCCTGTGTTCGTCACTGCCCTTTCCCTGCCAGTAGAACGTGTAGTCCTTCTCTCTCAGTGTGCCTGTGTCAGCCAACCGTGTTTCCTGGAGAGTGGCAATATCCACTTCCAGTCTCTTCAGCTCATTATTGATGATGGCAGTCTTCCTGGTGTCGTTGATGTCCTTGAGGTTAGCAGCGAGTCCTGTCATCATAGTGCGGACGTTCCAAGTTCCCAGTTTTAGAGTTGGTCTCTTTTGTTTTTTTGTCTTGCCTGGTGCGAAGGTTCTCAGCCTGCCGTTCGGACTTCTCCTCATCCCCATGCACCCAATGAGGAAAGCAAGCTGTGGTGAGACAACACCTTATTGGCTGGGGGCTGCCCAGCTTGAGGCGGGCGGTAGCTGTCCAGTGAGATACGATGATCCCTCCCACCGTCGGGAACAACCCCTGGCGCCGCGCTCTACGCCAATTGAGCGGTGGCTTATAACCGGTAACTGTCATTCCCCGTGAGCTTTTGAGTTTTTATTGTTTTTGTTAAGCGTTTTGTCGTGTTTTCAGAGCAGCGTCTTTTTTTTCCATATTGTTCATCTGTTTACGCTTTAGTTCTTGTTTTTATAGATTTTTAAAGTAATAATTTATAAATAGCTTAGCAAAAAAATGTTGAGATCCACTAGAAAGAAGAAAGCCCCGTGGAAGAGGAGGAAATCTCAGGAGAAGTGTCCTCAACCACAGTGATACAGTTTGTATCACTGGATATTTATTCCCAGCTTTGTTACAATACTTTTTTTTCAATATCTGTTTATTTATATTATTTCTATTTTTTCAATATCTAGTGTATTTTTTTCTTATTAGCTTTGTTTCAAATTGCTGTGTCATCATTATATTTATTACTTATTTGTATACTGTTGAACATTTGTTCTTGAAACAAGTTTCTTTTGGATAAATCTAATCTCATCTTATGCTGTATATTTGTATTTTTAGAGATTGTTCAGATGAAGAGCCATCCACCAGGACCAGCAGTGGAACAGGAACAGCTGGAGAGGACCCGATTCCTGAACTACCACAGAGCTAAGAAAACGTCTAGACATGGACACATAAAACAGCCTGTAAACTGGACACTAAGTTCTGGGCAAACACAAATATTTGAGAACATGTATAAGGGTTCAGTTTAATTTTTGCTATCGCAAAACTATTGTTCATGTACATTTGAAATATTTATGAAGAGAAAACCGGTGAAAATTCAAATCTGTTTTTTTTTTTTTTTTTTTGTAATTATACACCGTTTTAAGAATTTTAAACATAAAATATTGACACATACTTGCCAGATTTTGAAATGTACACTTCTCCTGAAAAACAGGGCAAAATATTTTACGCAAGGGACATTTTATGACATATTTATTGAAAAAAGATAAAAAGCACCAGGTGAACTATTATAATTATAGCACTAAAAGGCTTTAAAGTATTCCAGTGAGTTTCCAGCCAATGTGAAATGCTCCACGGGTGGAACACTGGAATTTTAAGAGGATAAAGATTAAGTATTCAACATTTCAAACAGGAGTAGCTCATTTTTCTAAATTAGCTTTAACATTTTTATTGGTGTTATAATCACCACAAAATCACCAACAAACAAAGAACAAGTGAAGCACAACAAGAAAACTCACTGCAACATACCACACCCAAAAGTACATACAGAACACACTGTGTGTGTGTCTATGTGGCCTAGCCAGAAATGTTCTCACAGTCCAAGCAATAACACGTCTGTGCATGGAAGCTCGTTCTGTCTGCACATGCATCTCCTTTCACAGTGTTGTGTTTTTTTACAGGAGCAGTATACAAACTCCAGAATGCTGAGATGTGTAGGGGGAAGAGTCATCCAGTCGATCTCAAAGGAGTCTCCCTCAATCTTCCAACCATGGGCCATTGGTGGAGGTATGTTTGGCTGACTGCAGGCATCTTCTATAGATAGCTGCCTGGTAGTTTGTTCACTGAATGTGTTTATATAGTGAGTCTCTGTTTGGTGGAAGACTTCTGTCTGTGCACTTGCCACTCTTAAACAGTTGGCATCTTGTGTAATTCACCTCCTTGGAGCCTTTGAGGTCATACAGAACACGTTAATTTTTCAATGGCCTCATACTGTTCTGGGAGTAGTTGAAAAGCTCTTCCCAGTGTCTTTAATGACACGCAGTGTTCTTTGTTGGACAGTAGTATTTTCATTGCTTAAGTTTCTCTCAGCCTCTTTCAATTATATTTTTGAGTTGTATACATTTCCCTTCTGCATATGATGCATTGCCTTGGGAGCAGATGTGGTGTTCTTCCTAGGTGGACTGGAACCTCTGTTTTTGTTGACCGGAGAACCCGGTTTGGTTGGGGATTTGTAGCGGAAGTATGTGGTTCTTCATCTAAAATATTGTAAAGGAGACAAAATTGGGTGGGATGCTTAATTTGGGACAACTATATATTTACTGCATAAGTGTTCATTCTAAATATAACTACATTGTGTTAACATTGTCTCTTCTGTTCTACAGGTAATTCCAGCTGCTCAGACATTCCTGATAGACTCCTGGACCTGTCTGGACCTTTCTGTCTTGTCTTAAATTGACTATTGGGGCAGTGGCTAGCCCTTGCTTGGAGCTGGTCTAGAATGGAGAAGTAAGGGGCCTCCTTCCATCCACTAGCCTGAGTGTACACCTTGGGCAAGTGTTGGCACATCCTCGGCCTCCCTTGGCTGGGGATACAGCCTAGGTCGGGGATACGGCCTAGGTCACTACACTCGGCAGTTCTGCTTGTCAACTCAGCATCAGTCCCAGCAATCCTTTTTGTGAGCATGCCACTTCTGGGCTTGCCTAACCAGCATGTGAAGTCAGCCTTCGGTGGAAAGCTTCAAACCATCAGATGCTTCAGCAAGCTGGATGGCCATCGCTGCAACGTGTTGTGGGCTGTGAAGAGCATGATGAGGCACAAGAAGTCATGGTCATCCACTGCATCTGTCTCTTCCTCCAGCCGTCTTGACAATGTCTTGTGCTGGATCCAGGAGGAGTTTGGACGAGAGAGTGAGGTCGACAAGTCGCACAAACTCCTCCTCACTTTAAACAATTTTTTCGTGCGTCACCTTTCAAATTGACTATTAATGTTTACTCATTAATGTACATGGTCAGTTCAGATGGATTTCATCAGATTAAAAATGAATACTCACCATCACTTGCGTGTACTGATTTTTGTGCCCTTTCTTGGGCTCTTTCAATATTTCTTATATTAGCATACTGCATGCAGCATTGTCTATGATAGCCTGTGTTAACTGACACATCTGAAGGGTGGGTATTATGCAAATTATATTTTTCTATTGCTTTTTCAGCTATTTTGCTTTCCTTTGTATCAAGATTTACCTACTCTACTGAACACTACACAAATTTTTTTCCAACTCCTTTCTGAAAATTGAATTATATTTTCTAAAGAGCTTGTAACATTAATATTAAATCACCCTTTATTGTCATTCAACCATACAACCAATCATGTACAGTAGAATGAAATTGTGTTTTACCTATCTACAGTGTTAATCACACACACCCCATGTGTAGAATCAGAGGGCCGCTGCCATGCAAGGCGCCGCCATAGATTTCCCTCCTCCATTCCATTATTGCTGAGCACCAAGTTGGACGGCAGGAAGTTCCACTTCTACATGGTCTTCGGCATGACCTGGCCGGGATTTGAACCCCTGCCTCCCGGGCGTGGGGCGGATGCTCTACTAACTGAGCCACCACTCCGGTAACATGCATACAGCACTCCATACCTGTCCATGATATTCATGCTAGCTCATGAAAGCACGTGTCTGACTTGACATAATTGACATGTTATAAATAAAGATCGGCCCATACCAAAGCAAGAAATTGAGCAACAGACAAGGGTAGGACAAACTAGTTTATTTTAACATTCTGATCAGATCTAAATATAAGAACTGATGCTGGTGTAACAGTATATTATGAATAAATATCAAATTTTGTAAGGATGTTGTGACACATTGTTCTTAATGGTATTATACATTTTGTTCACAGAATAAACCTGAAAATGTATGTGATAACCTGTGAGGTAATGAAACAAGGCTTATAAATATATTGTGCTCTATAATTTTGCACTTGTCTGGTTGTTTTTCAACAATCCATGTTTTTTTGTAAGCTACTTAAATTCCTGAAAATTAATTTTCATGTCAGACCCACTGCATTTTGATTTTTTTTTTTTACCCTGGAGGCGCGGGGGATCCTGATTAGTCGAACATGATTGGTGTATGCGGTCACCTACCACAACCTGATTGTTTTGTCAGCTAAAGCTGTTCTGAGAGATGCCGGAGAGGACTGACAATAAAAATGTAAGTTTATTTAAAAAATGCCAGCAGACCGAGGCTGCCAACAAATTTTCTCAGATTTACCAAAAATAGAGAAGACTATATTTAAAAAAATGGCATACTCTTCCGATGCGGATTGATCAATGACACAAAAAAACGCACCAGGCCCACCACCTAACCTGTATCCTTCATGATCACCAGCTTTGCTTGCAGTGTAAAAATACAGGAAATCAGGGGAAATCACTCTTATGCTTGGCACTGCAGAAAAAATGTGTTTCTAACCATATTATATGCTGGAGGAAAATAAAATAAATAAAACAGACCCTGGAACCTAGAGTCCCGCCTCACCTCACTCGACCTCCTGGGTTAAAGACCACAACAGTAATCCTTCAGGAAAACAATCCTGGGAACGGGGCCAGAACTTGACGCTGGTTGGCAGAAGTCGGCAGACTAAAAGGAGGATGCATTTGCTGTTGTGTGGACGTGTGAGTGTGCAAGAACAGAAATACCCTATGGTATACATACGCAACTTTAAGTGCTTTTTTTGTAGCCTTTGATAAGACCCATCAAGGTAAAAACTGCTGACTGGGAGACTGAAGAAAAACCACTGCAGTGCTGCTCTTTTCTACATATGATTATAGCTGTGAGAGGTTATGAACAAAAGCAGACCTGACTTGTAAATCCATGCACGGCAACAAAACAAAAGAAGCCAGTTTACCAAATAACTACAGCTTCCACGTTAAAATGGATGAAAGCGCGTCTTCCATTAGCAATAAGACCAGACTGCAGAGAGAGCAGAGACCTCTATAGAGATCTATGAGGGCTTTCTGTCTTTGCTTTTCCCCTTTCTGTCCTTTCTAAAATCATCTTATTCCAGCCCTCGAGCATCCTTCGTGGGCCATGCACCTTATGCCTGGCTCTTAAAACCAGGGGGCCGCAACACAGCCGAGTGTGAAATTATAACCAGTCATCGGGGGCCATTGACAATAATAGATTGCAGACTAAAGATAATGTCCACCTTTCTCCCCCCACGTATCCCCACTCAAGCCAACGTGATGCGTTTAACCATGGAACAGCGACTCTGCAAATATCGAAAGCATGCACGTACACACGCACAGTCTCTCTCTGCCACTGTTCATTTCACTGCTGCTGGGTGTCATCCTAAGGCTGATATTTTACTGTGCTGATCAGTGAGATGGCAGCAGGCTGTAAAGATTCCCACGGTGAAGACAATAGAGCACCATGAAGCTTTTTGAAATCCAACAAATTCCATCTCACTACGGTATTTCAACAGGAAGTGTTTTAAGAAAAACTAGGGAGTACAACATCCATCAACACAGCTAATTTTCTCCCTTACATACTGCAAAGTCAATAATTCACTGTGTACTGATCTGCAGCTCATGTAGTTCAACACTGAAGACTCTGTGCCCAGAATACGCACACGCTCATTAACAGAGGTGCAAAGTGGTCTCAAGAGTTGATTTACATTTTGTCTGCAACAATTCCATTTCAAAATGATTCTCAATGCATCCCAACTTCCTTTATTACCAAACATAACTGATTAGCAACTATATTACTGTGATAAAAGTATAACTATATATTGCAATTTATATAGTATACAGTGATCCCTCACTTATCGCGGTTAATGGGTTCCAGAACCGACCGCGAAAAGTGAAAAACCGCGAAGTAGCGTCACCCCTAATGACGTCACCCATAAATAATACGTACGTTCATTCTCTCACTCTCTCTCTCATATGATACGTGTGTGTGTGTGTGTAAGTGTACATACATACGTAGATGTAAATAAAGTGTACATAAATATGTTTTTAGAACTCTTTTATTCTTATAACAAGATACGTAACTCAAGATGAAGATGATTTACTGCACAGGTTAATGAGAGCTTTACTGCTCCTCAGGTGACGCCTCATCGTCAGGTGCTAGAGGCGCAGGATCGTGGAGGGCAGCTTCCGATACAGCTGGAGAAGCTGCAGGAGGCGGCGTAGTGGCTCGACGGGAAGACTATTTTGCACAAAAAGGCACAAGAGAACAGCGAACAATGAATGCGGTCTTCCTTCGCTGGGTATGGGCGCTCGGCAGGGAGAGACGCTGGGTAAAACGTCTCGGCCAATCAGCTTGCGAGATTCCCGAGCGGTGAAGAGGTGGGCGGAGAGGAGTGAAGCGGTGGTCAGAGAGGTGGATTTTGAGTTGTGCGGCTCTCCGTGTTGATACCTGATGTTCTAATGTAGTCTCCCTGCCTTCTGCTAGCGCCCGCCCATTTTTTCTGAATTTTGAATTTTTGATGAATATTTTTGAAAAATCCGCAATGCACTGAGGGCGCGAAAGGTGAAGCGCGAAGTAGCGAGGGATCACTGTACATACACATACAATGATGAACTTACAGTATATTTGTTATGTACTTTTTTGGAGCTTAACTTTATTTATACAATGATCCACTGCAAAGTGCATTAATCCCAGTCATTCTTGTGAGACTTCCTTCTCACATGACGAGGATGCTTTTGTTAGCTGTTAGCAGTTTAGCCGCCAGCATGGCTACTTCATCTTGCAATCGTGGCAACGTGTAATGACTCCGATTTCATAGGTATGCTAATCAGAGCAAATTGCTAAAAGCAGATTAGAAAACAGCTTCCGCTATCACCAAAATCCTATGATTGTTCTATTGTGACAATGGCATTCAGAATTTGGATACTTATAAATGTAGCAGTATTTGCTAGCTTAGCTTTTGTCGCTTGTTGGTAGCAGAGCCGCTTCGGATGTTTTGGCAGCGCTGACAGGCCATAACTGACCAATCAGACAGTGCTGTGGGCGGGTCACTGCTATGCTACTCACACTGTCATGGAGGAGAGAAACAGATTTATCAGACCTCAGAAAATCAACATAGCATTAGTGTAGAAGCCCGCACAGAGATCCATCTTACAGAGTCGGGAAATTTAAACACTCCTACCCATTTACCTGTACTGCCATCTATTGGCTGCTCTCATCGTTGCAATAAAGAACACACAAACGTCGTTTGACGTCTCGGCGCCACACCAGTCGGCTGCCTTTTGCAACAGCGGCTCGATTCCGAGTTTTTTTTCCCTTCCTCTCTCTTTTGATCACTTTTTTTTTTTTCACCCCACTTATATCACGGACACACAGATCATCCCAAATGTCTCCTGAGCCGGTGGACGGAGCCACTGTTTATAGCAGGATACGATATAACAGGGAAGAGCTGCTAGCATTTAACCGCCACCCGGTCCCACTGGAAAAACTCGACATACCGAGAGAACTGAGGCGAAAACGCCGCGGCTGCCGGGCTGGAGTAAGGCGGAGGACAAAAAATATAAGGTACAGACCCTCCCTTCCATCTGTTGTCATGGGAAATGTACGGTCGATACTGGGAAAGTTAGATGAGCTAGCGGCTATCTCCCGTTATGATAGCACTTACCGGGAGTGCTCTCTCCTTTTGTTTACTGAGACGTGGCTAACTGAACTAGCAGCAGATGCTAACATTGAGCTGGAGGGTTTTCACACGATACGAGCTGACCGAACACCAGAGAGTGGCAAAACTAGGGGCGGTGGAGTGATCATGTATGTTAACAACAACTGGTGCAGACCGGGACATATCACTGTTAAACAACGACACTGCAGCAAAGACATTGAGTTGCTAGCTGTTAGCATGAGGCCTACATATCTCCCGAGAGAACACTCACACGTGATCTGCATTGTTGTTTATGCAAATCCGACGGCGAACGCTGGGACAGCGCGTGACGTCATCCATTCAGTAACCAGCAGGCTGCAGACAGAACACCCAGATGCTCTTCTCCTCATCTCAGGCGATTTCAACCACGTTTCACTGTCTCCCATTCTGCCCACTTTCACCCAGTATGTCACATGCCACACTAGAGACAATAAAACACTGGATTTGTTCTACGCAAACACTAAGGAGGCGTACACCTCATCACAACTCCCCCCACTTGGGAGATCGGATCACAACTTGGTTCATCTCCGACCGGTGTACAAACCTCTAGTGCACAGACAACCTCCGGCCATGCACACAGTGGAGTTATGGTCTGAGGAGACAATGGACACTCTAAAGGACTGTTTTGAAGCCACTGCCTGGAAGCAGCTCTGCGATCCACATGGTGAGGACATCGATGGCCTCATTCACACCTTCACGGGCTACCTCAGCTTCTGTGTGGACAAATCCGTTCCCACCAAGACCATACGGCGTCACTCAAACAACAAACCCTGGATCAACCCTGAGATAAAAACACTTCTGAGAGAGAAGAAGAGGATCTTCAGGTCGGGGAACAGGGAGATGCTGAAGTCCGTACAGAGGGAGCTGAGGAGAAAGATCAGAGAAGGCAAGGACAGCTTCAGGAAGAAGATGGAGGACAAGCTGCAACAGAGCGACATCAGCGGGGTCTGGAGAAACCTCAAAACCATCTCGGGGCTCCAGAATACCTCCCCCCAGGCCACGGGGGGCAGGGAGTGGGCGAACAACCTGAATCTGTTTTTCAATAGATTTGACCAACCGCCCTCCCCCCTGTCTGCACAACAACCACTGCTGCCTCTAAGAAATCAAGTCCTGCTACCCACTCCCCACTCCACCGACACCTCCCCCACTCCCAACACACAGCCCCCCATCCTGACCCTGACCAAGACCCAGGTGAGGACGGAGCTGAGGAAGATCAAGGCGAGGAAGGCGTCGGGACCGGACGGCATCAGCGCAAAGCTCCTCAAGTCCTGTGCAGACCAGCTGTGTGGGATTGTGACGTATATCTTCAACATGAGCCTGAAACTGGGGAGGGTACCACAGCTGTGGAAAACATCTTGTGTGGTACCTGTACCAAAAACTTCCCACCCCAAAGACCTGAACAGCTTCAGACCGGTGGCCTTGACGTCCCACTTGATGAAGACCCTGGAGAGACTGCTCCTTGCTCATCTCCGCCCCCTGGTGGAACCAGCGATGGATCCACTCCAGTTCGCCTACCAGCATGGCATTGGGGTGGAGGATGCGGTGATCTTCCTCCTTCACCGTTCTCTGTCCCACCTGGAGAAGCCCGGGAATATGGTGAGGATCATGTTCTTTGACTTCTCCAGTGCTTTCAACACCATCCAACCGATGATCCTGAAGGACAAGCTGCTGCGCGCAGGGGTGGACCAGCACCTGTCATCATGGATCCTGGACTACCTCACGAACCGGCCTCAGTTTGTGAGAACCCGGGACTGTGTTTCCGACACGATCATCAGTAGCACGGGGGCCCCCCAGGGAACGGTGCTGGCTCCCTTCTTGTTCACTCTTTATACTGCGGACTTCTCACACAACACAACACATTGCCATCTACAGAAGTTCTCTGATGACTCTGCGATCGTTGGTCTCATCTCCAGCGGAGATGAAGCTGAGTACAGAGGGCTTATCCAGGACTTTGTGGACTGGTGCCATCGGAACTGCCTCCAGATCAACGCGAGGAAAACTAAGGAGCTGGTGGTGGACTGCCGCAGGCATGGGCAGCCCCTCACAGCACCAGTAAATATACAGGGAACAGACATCGAGATGGTGACATCCTACAAGTACCTGGGTATTCATCTGAACAATAAACTAGACTGGTCACACAATACTGACGCACTCTACAAGAAGGGACAGCGCAGGCTGTTCCTGCTGAGGAGACTCAGGTCTTTTGGTGTACAAGGGGCGCTGCTGAAGTCATTCTATGACACGGTGGTGGCATCAGCCATCACTTTTGGAGTGGTCTGCTGGGGCAGTGGCATTACTGCAGCCGATAGGAAGAGACTGAACAAACTGATTAAGAAAGCTAGCTCTGTCCTGGGGCAACGCCTTGATCCGATGGAGGAGATAGGAGAGAGAAGGACGGTGGCTAAACTGTCATCTCTGCTGGAGTCCGAGTTCCACCCTATGCAGGACATACTGGATGCACTGAGGAGCTCATTTAGCAGCAGACTACATCATCCCAGGTGCACAACCGAGAGGTTTCGTAGGTCCTTCCTACCAACGGCTGTCAGACTGTACAACCTAAGCAGGGCTGCTCGCAGAGATAGCAAAAAGACGTAACAAACTAATAGTTTTTGAATGCAAAAGATGCAATAGACTTACACAATGGTCCTCTCCGGCATACAACTAGGAACATACCGGTCGCTGTGGAGGGTGAGAATATGTATGGGCACATAATCATATCATGTAGGATAACTAAATAGACGGTTATGCTGTTTCATCCCATCTAGCAACAATGCTCTGCACTGTGTGTGTTTATATATTTACATACTTATTCCATCTAGCTACAATGCTCTGCACTGGGTGTGTTTATATTTATATATCTATATTTTTATTCCATCTAGCTACAATGCTCCGCACTGTGTTTTTATATATCTACATATTATTCCATCTAGCTACATTGCTCCGCACTGTGTGTGTTTATATACTTGCATATTTATTCCACCTAGCTGCAATGCTCCATACTGTGGGTGTTTATATATTTACATATTTATTCCATCTAGCTACAATGCTCTGCACTGTGTGTTCATATATTCATATATTTATTCCATCCAGCTACAATGCTCTGCACTGTGTGTCTGTGTGTGTATATATATATTTTATAGTAATATGTACATATGTATATTAGCTGCTCTTGCTTGCTTTTTTTGCCTTCTGATTGTTGCTCTGAGTGTTGCTATCCCTGTGCTGTTGCAATCCTGGAATTTCCCCGTTGTGGGACTAATAAAGGCTTATCTTATCTTATCTTATCTTACAAAACACCCCAAAACATGACCTCCTTCACAAGTTTGCAAAGGTAATTAGAAAGGAGGGGACCAAAGAGGCAAATCAGGGTTAATTATGAACACAATCTGCCTTTGTAAATGTTTTATAAGTAAAGAAATTACTTAAAGACATTTATTAACAATTTAATCACCATTTTAGGGGGTTTCAATACACAGCATAAACTGATTTTGTCTGTTTCCTCACCGATAACGAAGGCCTCTTTGAAGGTGGTCCCGGTGACGTTGTACCACGGGGGCCGGCCCGCCGTGTAGATTGTCCTTTTATTGGTCCTCAGCAGAGGGGGCTCCGTCTTAGACTGGCTCGTGGTTCGTTTTCGGGGAGATAACGAAGGGGTCAGAGGACAGCGGGGCATACGGTTGGAGAGGCCATCCAAGGAATCATCTCCACTCCCACTAGGGTTGAAGACGGAAAAGTCAGAGAGCATCAAACTGAGTGTTTTCTAGTCTATTGTGAATAAAGTGCTCAGATATTCACAAAAACAAGTTGATGATACCAGCTGTGGCAATATTTTAAACGTGATGAACGTCTACATAATGCACTATGGCCATCAGAGATGCCTTGTTTGCTCATAGTTGATCCCCAGCTGCTGCTCCAACAAGGGCAATTTTATATGTATATATCTGCAGGTTAAAAACTGAACTGATCCCAGTTTTGTGGACCTGCAGATATACCGTTTGTCCTGCAGAGAGACAGGAGGGAGTCCGTTCTCTCTGGGGTCCCTCTCAAACTTTTCTCTCCACAGTGAGGTTCTTTGCTGTCGGTGTGTTTGAGGGGGAAGAAGGGGGAACTTTCCAAGCTTCCCCAGGAAATCACACCGCTGCCCTGGACGCAGCACGACTGCATGTAGGGACCACCAATCACATGAGTAAGGCTGTCATCACTTGGCTTGGGCTGGAACATGGAAGACTAATGGAAGCAAACTGCCTGGTGCATCAAAATGATAATGAAGAAGGCAAAAGATGCAAATTTTTTTACTAGGATTTGGGCAGCAGATGTCATTGGTCTATTATAGCCAGTGGGTGATTTATTTTTTAACAAGGAGGATGGGGGTATTCGCAAATTTAGCATTAGGAACAAAATGTATAAATATAAATTGGGTACAAATTTGGAAGAACAAAGGTGCAAAACTATGATCAAAGATGCCAAATTTAAAAAGTTGCAAATTACACTTTAAATACACGGAATAAAAATTCAACCAGCTCCTGATGAATGTTGACAAAATTTGCATGAAAAAAGTTGCAAATGTATGAGAAATAAGTATCAAATTTATGAGAAACAGGTTTTAAATTTACAAGAGAAAAATCTAATTCATGAGAAAAAATTTGAAAAATTACAGGGGAAAAAATTCCAAATTTATAAGGAAAAAAAGGTGTAAATCTTTGAGAGAAAAGTTGTAAATTTATGAGGAAAAAACTGTAAAATTATGAGAAAAAAAGCTGAAAATTTACAAGACAAAATTTATAAATTTGTCAGGAAAAAAGCTGTGAATCTTTAAGAGAAAAATTCAAAATTTATGAGTAAAAAGTTAAAATTCATGAGAAAAAGTTGCAAATTTTATGAGGAAGAAAGTTACAAATCTTTGAGGGAAAAAAGGTGCAAAATTTATGAGAAAAAAAGCTGCAAATTTATGAGAACAAATTAAAAAATTTACAGGAAAAACTACAAATTAACAAGAAAAAGGTGTCAAAACTATGAGGGAAAAAGCGGCAAATTTATAAGATTTTTATGCAATTCTCCAGAGAACTGGTGGTCCAAATTCATTTTATCCAGTCCTGCAACATGATGCAGAAAGGTTTATGATAACACAGGAAGTACAGTCCTCTTTTTTCCCCTTGATTTACACCTATGAATGGGGATGGGGGAATGGCAGGTTAACAAGGGGGCTTTGGGTCATTTTGCTAATTAGGGGGCACCACCCCTCCCCATAATGAAAGGCCCTGAACATAAACAGTCTATAGTGCCCTTCTGACTAATGCAGACAGTGCATGTGCGCTATCCTGCCATTTCTTCTTCGTTCTTCATTCTTAGCATTGGTGCTGGTGGAGCTTTTCTCTTTGACAAGTGCCAACAAAAACATCCACCATTAGTAAAGGTGTTCTTGAAGCAGCCCTTGTATCAGGTTTCAAGGAATAGCTTTTGCCTTTTGTAAATTTTTGCACAAATATGGTCATTCCCTTTATAGTGCAGAAATACAGTTGACGGTCACGGCCGTTAAGAACAAGGCATCCACTGGTGCCTTATTTGCATGGTTTCCTGAAAAACACCTGGCAACCTTCACGTCCTCAGCGCTACAGTAACGGCAAATTGGACGGTTATAATGCAGTGTTTGGTTAAGCCGAATTTACTAAACCACACCCAGATGTTGTCATATCATCATAACCAGTTTCTCTGACCATAATGGAAGTAAATTTGTGATTTTTTTTTTAAGTGAAGGACGCAAAAAAATTGACCTTTCACAGGAGCTCGCGCACCAGCCGATACTAACACCAGATTGTAATTTGGCAACTCTATTTGCTGTCGTTTAAATTAATATTTTAACCACGTTTTCCTTTAGTGTCGCTGTTGTTCTCCCGTGACACAATGCGCGGGTGGCTGTGTGAAAGGGACAGAGGCGGTCGGCTAGCCCCGCTAGCTTAACCGCCGTGATCCAACCGTGGTCCTGACGCCGCTCACTGCCCCCAACGCCCCGGTCCTCATCATCTCACCGCCCGGGTGTTTACCTGTCGGACCTGGACATGGACCTGTCTGCATCGGTCCCTCCGTCAGCCGGCTGTTCCTCCGGTTTACAGTCGGAGCTCGTTGATGCCATGTCTGCGGAGCGGCGCGGAAACCAAACATGGGGGGGCGTCATGACGTAAGAAGTAGACGTAAACACGTTGTGTTTGGGTCAGTAGGAAAAAAAAATAAAGGCAAAAAAATACAAACTTATTTATTTATTTAACATTGCATTAAAAGATCGTAATCTTTTTTTTCTGTGCACACAAATGGCATGTTTATAACAAACTTTGGGGACTTTTATTTTAAAGGTCCCATTTATTCCAAAATGCAGTTTTTGTATTTTAATCTTCTAAAGTGCGTCCATATACCGTTAAAATATTAAAAGACTCACTTCACTAAGAAATGCATACTACCTTTATTTAATTAGACTCTTTTAAATAAAAAGGAGCAGATTGCACTTTCTTTTGTGAGCTCACAACTGACAAGCCCCGCCTTCAGTTCTCTCAATAAACAGCCTAGAAATAAGATAATTTTCCACATAAATAATGGTGTAGGTTGTTGTCTAACTGCTTAAGTACAAGGTTGTGAAAATACGTAAATTGAAAGACTCACATAACCCTCGTCATCATTTTCAAAGAGCGCCTAGGGTGAAGTAACAGTGCCACGGATTGGCTCCAGTCCTGTCACATGGAAATCAAGATTGCAGAGTCTGGAGGAAGAGGGGAGAAGCACAGAATCCAACTTGCTTGAGTCCCAGTGTGAAGTTTGTATGGTCAGTGATTATTTGGGGAGCCATGTCATCTGCTGGTGTTGGCCCACTGTGTTTTATCAAGTCCAAAATCAGTGTAGCCATCTACTAGGAAATTTTAGAGCACTTCATGCTTCCCTCTGCTAACAAGCTTTATGGAGATGCTGATTTCATTTTCTAGCAGGACTTGACACCTGCCCACACTGCCAAGAGTACCAATACCTGGTTTAATGACCATGGTATCACTGTGCTTGACTGGCCAGCAAACTCTCCTGACCTAAAACCCATAGAGAATCTATGGAGTATTGTCAAGAGGAAGATGAAAGCCTCCAGACCCAACAATGCAGACGAGCTGAAGGCTGCTATCAAAGCAACCTGGGCTTCCATAACACCTCAGCACAGGCTGATCACCTCCATGACATGCCGCATTGATGCAGTCCATCCATCCATCTTCTTCCGCTTAATCCTTTTCGGGTCGCGGGGGGGCTGGAGCCTATCCCAGCATCTTTGGGCGAGAGACAGGGTACACCCTGAACAGTTCACCAGTCCATCGCAGGGCCAACACAGAGAGACAGACAACCATTCACTCTCACAGTCATACCTAAGGACAATTTAGAATCCCCAGTTTGATGCCAATTAACCGAACTTGCATGTTTTTGGCATGTGGGAGGAAACCGGAGAAATCCCGGAGTAAACCCACGCAGACGCGGGGAGAACATGCAAACTCCACACAGATCACTGTTGGTCGGAGGCTGG
This sequence comes from Pholidichthys leucotaenia, assembly GCA_020510985.1. Taxonomy (NCBI): domain Eukaryota; kingdom Metazoa; phylum Chordata; class Actinopteri; order Cichliformes; family Pholidichthyidae; genus Pholidichthys; species Pholidichthys leucotaenia. Next base: position 273,254,483 of record CM035842.1, read on the forward strand.
GATCGAACCCAGGATTCCCCAGCCAAGGGTGAGTTGCTGTGGGCAGCACGGTGGCGGAGCATTGATGCAGTAATTCATGCAAAAGGATCCCCGACCAAGTATTGAGTGTGTATGCGGATATACTTTTCAGTCTGCCAATATTTCTATTAAAAATCTTTTTTTTTTTTTTAAATTGAGTTTATGCAATATTCTAATTTTCTGAGAAACTGAATTTTGGGCTGTCATGAGCTGTAAGCCATAATCATCTAAATTAAAAGAAATAAACACTTGAAATATATCACTCTGTGTGCACTTAATCTATATAATATATAGTTGAGTTTCACTTTTTTAACTGAATAACTGAAATAAATCAGCTTTTCAATGATATTCTAATTTATTGAGATGCACCTGTAAATGTCCTTCAGGATGCAAGAATTTCAAGATTAATCCCTGGAAAATGCATAATACGGGACCCTGAGTCCATGTTCATGAGTAGCTGTTATTTACAAAGATAGCAGATCTGCGTGACAGATAGTATCAAAGTTATTTATTATGGCTGTGGTCCGGGCTCATGGTCACAATAAGGGCCTGCTGGGAGATGTTTTATCACACAACACAATGCTGCAGATTGCAACTTATAGCTGACTGGTTATCTGCTGCCCTCCACATAGTGCATGGCCCAGTTTTTCTCAAAGGAAGTGACAGAGAAAACCCTCCCACATTTCTCAGTGTCAGAGGTCACTATTTCATCAGATTTAGGGGTACTAAACTGAGAAATGCATACATACAAAAGCATTTTTTCCGTTATTTTACAGGATGTTTAAAAGCGATTTTAATTTACTATATCAGTCCCTGAGGGAAGTTGTGTTTTTGCAGCAGCAGTATCTTTCTGCAGCAGGGCTGAAGGAGACTGTCACTGACATTAACTAACTAATTCATCCATTAATTCATTCATTCATTTATTAGAATGACATGGTAGAGCAAATTATTTTTCATTTATCAATCTATGAAGTAGATTAATTAATAAGCGCAAAAGCCTCTGTATGATGGCAACTGAAATAAAAGCAAAATCATTTATCAAGAAATCAAGAATCAAATTTATGGAAAATCTGCTGCTGCTGAAACATACTTCACTCTTAAACACATTTATAAAGAAAACAAGAGTGTATGCTTTGGTCATAATCTTTGGGTTATTTTTGAGCTCACCGATTTAAAGTTAGAAATGTGCTCATGTGATCTTCTTCTTCTTTCGGCTGCTCCCTTTAGGGGGTCACCGCAGTGGATCATCTGCCTCCATCTCACCCTATCCCTTGCGTCTTCCTCAACACCAACCCTCTCCATGTCAAACCTTCACTACATCCATGAATCTTCTCTGTGGTCTTCCTCTTTTCCTCCTGCCTGGCAGCTCCATCTTCAGCTTCCTTTGTCCATTATCTCCACTATCCCTCCTCTGCACATACCCAAACTATCTCAGCCTTGCCTCTCTTACTTTGTCTCCAAACTGCTCAATCTGAGCTGTCCCTCTGATATACTCATTCCTAATTCTGGCTCTCCTAGTCACTCCCAATGAGAATCTTATACATCATCAACTCTGCCACCTCCACCTCCTGTCTTTTTGTCAGTGCCTCCATCTCAAAATTGCATATCATAGCAGGTCTCACTACTGTCTTGTAAATCTTCCCTTTCACCCTAGCTGCTATCCTTCTGTCATATATCACCCCTGACACTTGTCTCCACCCACTACACCCTGCCTGCATTCTGAATGAATGAATGAATGAATTTATTTCGGATAGTGCAGTACAGGTTAGAAGAAACTGAATAATATAATAACAAGGTCAAATTAGACAATGACTCCTCTGATTATACAATTCAACATAAGTTATCCGAAATAGGTGATGGCTGAAGCCGCAGCTTATATTGCCCACCCATATTCCATCCAAGAATTCAAAAGAGAGAAAGAGAAAACAGACAAGAGCGATTACAATTCAAAACAAAGCTAAGACAAAATGTGACAGAGAAAAAAAAAAAAACTAAGCTAAGCTAAGTTAAGCGATTACTATTCAAAAACAAATCTAAGACAAAATGTGACAGAAAAAAAAAACTAAGCTACAACACAACACAGGCTGGATATGGCAATCCTTATGTGATTTTACATGTCGTGTATCATTCTCTTCTACATCCCTCTTGTGCATTTTCCATTGCATTGGATGGATGACCCCAGGTATTTAAACTTATCTATCGCCACCTCTACTCCTTGTATCTTCACCATTACACCCACCTCCCTCTCATTCACACTCATGTAGTCCGTCTTACATCTACTGACTTTCATTCCTCTTCTCTTCAGAGCATACTGCCACTTTTCCAGGTTCTCTTCCACCTGCTCCCTACTGTCACTACAGATCACAACGTCGTCTGTGACCATCATGGTGCACAGGGACTCCTGCTTGACCTCGTCTGTCAGCCTGTCCATCATCATCATAGCAAACAAGAAGGGGCTCGGGTCAATCCCTGAGATAATCCCACCTCCACTTTGAATCCATCTGCCACTCCCACAGCACACCTCACCACCATCTCACTGTCCTCATACATGTCCTGCACCGCCCTCACATACGTCTCTGCCACTCCTGACTTCCTCATACAGTACCACACTTCTTCTCTTGGCACCCTATCTTTCTCTAGATCCACAAAGACACAGTGCAACTCCTTCCGACCTTTTCTATACTTCTCCATCAACACTCTTCAAACACTGCATCTGTAGTACTCTTTCTTGGCATGAAACCATTCTGCTGCTCACTGATTGTGACCTCTCATCTTAACCTGGCTTCAACTGTTTTTCCCCACAGCTTCATATTGTGGCTGACCAATATTATTATAATAGCCAAAAATTACTACTGCATATTTAATCATTAAAGTAAATTTATAATTTTTTATGATTTGGATTATATTAGAAGGTGAATGTGAAAAGTCTATTTTCCCATCCATCCATCCATGCATGCATCCATCCATCTCCGATCGCTTTTCCTGAGGTACGGGTCACAGAGGCAGCAGTTCAAGCAGAGAAGCCCAGACTTCCCTCTCCCCAGCCACCTGCTCCAGCTCTTCAGAGAGGATCCCAAGGTGTTCCCAGACCAGCTGGGAGATGTAGTCTCTCCAACGAGTCTTGGGTCTGCTACGGGGTCTCCTCCCAGTGGGACCTGCCCAAAAGACCTCAAGTGGGAGGCGCCCAGGAAGCATCCTGATCAAATACCCAGACTAACAGATTATTTTCCCCAGACCAGCAAATTTAAGAGGAAGAGAGGAAAAAAACAAACTGGTCACAGAAAAGTCATAAATTTACAAGAAAAAAGTGGTAAATTTATGAGGAAAAAAAAATATACAAATTTACAAGAAAAATGTCTGAAATTTATGAAAAACACAAATAAACAGAAAAATTACAAATTACATGAATATAGATGATAAGGAAATAGGAGTTTCTAAAAGTAAATAGCCGCAAATTTGAAAGGAAAAACCCTCACAAAGTGGTAAGAGTAAAGCATTTACTTTCTTGCTCACATCATTTTTTGGCAACTACAGATATTTTATTAACCTTTATTAAATAGGGAAGGCCCTGTTCACACTCACAACAGGCAGTGGCCTAGTTACATTGCAGACTGACCTGCAGCCACTGAGCAGCTCCACTGGAGCAGCTGGTGTTAAGGGCCTTGCTCAGCTGCAGTGGGGCAAACACTGGTTTGTTATCTGTCCCACCCAGATCTGTTTCTGCCACTGGGATTGAACCAGCAACCCTCCAGTCACCAGTCCACATCTCTAACCATTAGGCCACCACTGCCATATACTGTACTTGGGTAATTATTACCTTAATGTAATGCTACTTACAATTCCTGTCTGCTCTACCAAGCTCTTTGTAATGATTTATACCACAGTGGGCAATTTATTATTTTTCAACAAGGGAGATGGTTGATATTCACAAATTTACCATGAGGTACAAATGGATAAATGTAAATTAGGTGCAAAGTTGTAAGAATAAAGGTGAAAAAAATATGATAAAAGACGCCAGTTTAAAATTTAGCAAATTACAATTTAATTGCTTTGAATAAATATGTACAATTTACAGGAAAAAAGTTGAAATTTTTGAGAAAAATGTTTCAAACTCAGGAAAAAAGTTGAAAATTTACAAGAAAAAAGTTGAAAATTTAGAAGAGAAAAATCACAAATTTATGAGCTGCAAATTTTCAAGAAAAAAGTTTCAAATCTACAAGAAAAAAGTTGCAAATTTACTGGTGAAAACTGCAAATTTATTGGAAAAAATGTGAATTTTTTTGAGGAACAAAAATTGCAAATTTATGACAAAAAAGTTGCACATTAATGTGAAAACATTTAACTCTAAGAGAAAAAAAAACTGCACATTTACAGGAAAAATGCAAACTGATGATGAAAAAAAATGCTAATTTACGATGGGTAAATTAAGCGCTATATAAGTGCAGGTTAGTTAGTTAGATGGAAAAATTGCAAATTTATGAGAAAAATGTTGCACATTTTTGAGAGAAAAAAGTTGCAGATTTACAAGAAAAAAGTTGCAGATTTATTGTAAAAAAAAAAAGCTGCAAATTGAGGAAAAAGTTAAAAATTTACAGGGAAAATGTGTAAATCTATGAGGAAAAAAGCTGTAAATTTATAACTTTTTTTTGCATTTCTGCTTAGAATTGGTGCTGCAAATTAATGTTATTCAGTTATGTAAGATGAATTTTTTAAATAAGGGTTATGATGATATTGGGCTGGACAATTCTCTGTTCATCAGGTGAACAAGGAGGATGATCTGGGGTCATTTTTGTTGACGGGGATGGCACCCCCCCCCCCCTCTGCTTATCAGACCATATCATGAGCTGGGGACCACACTTTTCGTTCTGTTGCACCGATTTTCGCTCATGTCCCATCAAGATTCACCGGCTGGAGGTGGTGTTCTGCGCCTGTGTGCACGTGCGTGTGCACCGTAAGAGCGCGTGTGTTCAGTTCCAGCAACTGCAGACTTCAGTCCCGCCGCCGCTGCACCGCTGTGTTGTTCGAGGCTATCCAACTCCGGCCACGTTAATAAAAATCCTCCATCAGAAGGGAAAAAAAAAAATCCTCTGGTGTGGTTTTCCTCGTCCTGCCCGCACCTCTGCGCCTCTCTGCTGCGCCGCAATGAGGGATTTTAGCGGTGTGTTCCCGGAAGTGAGATCTCTGCCCACTTTTCCCCGCGTCGCCTGAGCATCGAGAAACGGGACCTGTCGATTCACCTCATAGGAAAAAAAAAATATACAACATTTTAAAATTTTCTCCTTTTTTACCTGGACACCGAGTGGCTGAATATAAATGGATAATAACGCTGCAAACACGGAAAAATCACACCTGATAGACGAGAAGAACGCTAAGATGTACTCCCTAAAAATGCAAAGGTGAGGAGAAATTTTTGCAGATGCATGAAGAATGATGGAATAACCCTTTATGACAAGAGAAAATAATATATGATGGTGCCAACTTTAAAAAGAAAGTGATTGGCTAGTTTTGGGGGATTGAATAAGCAATTTTAAATAAAAAAATTTGCAGGAAAATTGTATAATTATGAAGGAAATTGAAGGGAGGTGTATGTTAATGAGACTGCCACGCTGTTCGGGGATGTTTTATGTGAATGAACACATTCATTTCCATGCTTGGCTTGTTTCTGGACAGCCTGTGACAAATGGCCCCGGGGCCAGTTCACTGAGCAGTGCTAAAAACTCATCATCTGTCATTAAGGGGAGGCTGCACAGAGTCTAAATCTCACAGAAAATAAAATAAAATAAACACACAGAGGCGTTTAATTCCGCAGGTGAGAGGGTTAGTCTATGAACGTAATCCTGAAATATTAATAAAAATGCATTTTGGATGATGTAAAACCACAAATTAAAATTGTTGCAAGACAAATTATAGTAAAAAAAAATGAAAGTATAAACAAAAGGAATGCGCACGGAAATTATCTTATTGCTTTAAAATTACATCAGCTGCAAGCCCGATGCATTTGAAATCATTCTAATAGATATGAATTAGGTTCTATTACTGATTAAAATTGTTAATGTTAAAGGTGTTAGCAGAAAGCAAACAAAGAAGAAAATACTTAAAACATCTGCAGTAAACCCCTCCAATATTAAACTAGCTGCTGCAGAAACTAAACCTGCAGCAGCTATTTTACTGGACGAATTAAAACCAACAATTTATTATTATTAATTCGATCACTTACATTTTTTGACAGATTATGTGGAGTAAATACATATTTTGTGAGTGTTCACAGGCCTCACTCTGCGCCTGATTCCAGCTTATTTAATCAATAACGGGTTTTTTTCCCTGTATTTTTCGTCCAATTTAGGCTTCTCCCGTTATTCAGTTGTAAATTTTTCGATGGAGCACATTTAAATAGATGCCAAATGACATAAAATTTACACTCTAAACACAGGAGAGGAGGAAAATCTTCAGCAGTGATTTATCCAATTATACCAGCATTAAAGATGGATTTAAATTTATTATTATTATTATTATTACTACTACAGGCCCTTAACATGCCCGTGTTTTTTTTTCCCTCCAGTTCTATAGAAGGGAATGAAATTTGGATTTTTTCGGGGGTTTACATAAACGTGCTGACAGATGTGCGCACATCACAGATTTCATGCACCATTTGCGCGGGGGTTGTGCGCGTGCACGTGTGCGTCATCGTTCGTATTTTCCCCCATCTGGCAGCTGAGCATTTTTTAAGGAATCCGCGTTCACATGAAGACGCAAATATATGTGTGTACACTAGAGGCATTGTATTAGAAGATAAATTTAAATGACTAAATCGTCTTTGGGCCTTTTCATGGTGAAGAATAGCCTATAGGACACACTCTAAAGGCTGCTGTGTCTTGGTCAGGATGCGGCCTTTTAGTGCTTTTGGAATCACCGTGCAATGCCCTCTTGCCAAGCAGACATCATTCCAGCAAGACAAATCATCCCTGACCTTGCGGAAGGGTGCCACTTCTCCCGGCATGTTGGCAGGCCAGCCCTTGCAAATGAAGGTGCGCAGCTGGGTCAGTGTCGGATCCTGTTCTGACGCCGTCTGGAGCTCTTGCAGGGAGACAGCATTTTGGAGTGGCCCGTGCAGCATGTGGATCAGCTCCAGGGGGCCTCGGTCGCCGTTTGCAGTGGAATTAGGTGTGGCCCCGGGCCAAAAGTTCCGGCGCTATGTTTTCTTTGCCCGGCATGAACTGAGCGGTAAAGTTGTATGCTTGTAGTCTTGCTGTCCACCTGTAGAAGCGCAGAAGTTTGTGCCCCGACCCCGATGTTTCCAGCAGCACCGTGAGGGCCCTGTGATCTGTCCGCAGTGTAAAGCATCATTCATACAGGTACATGTGTCAGCGTTCATACGCCCAAATGCATGCCAGTGCCTTCCTTTCTCCCACTGAGTACTTCTGCTCGGCCGAAGTGAGTGACCTCGGAGGTACGCCACTGGGCGCTCAGTCCCCCCATGAAGTTGCGACAGGACGGCTCCTACTGCTGTGTTGGAAGCATCGCATGTCACAAATGTGGGGCTCTGTAGGTCGAAGTGAGTGAGTACTGGTAGAGAGGTGAGCTGTGTCTTCAATTGGCTGATAGTGGCAGAGCATGTCGGGGTCCACACCCAGGGTGCGTCCTGCTTCAGGAGGGCACGTAGTGGCTCTGTCGTCTCTGAATAACAGGGACTGAAGCACCCATAAAAGTTCGCCATGCCCAAAACGGATGAGAGTTGTGCGGGTCATGATGGTTCGGGTAGTTGCAGTACCGTCTCAACGTTTGAGTGCAGAGGGCTCAGACCCTCGGCAGTCAGGCGGAACCCCACAAACTCAGTGGTCATTGTTTCAAAGATGCACTTCTCCCCGTTGAGTGTGAGGCCGTGTTTCGCTAGCACCTCTATTACCCTATCGAGGCGGGTGTTGTGGGAAGCCGATGCCATGCCGTGCACCACAATGTCATCCAAGTACACCACCACCCCTGGGAGGCTGGTGAAGATGGTAGCCATGATTTTTTGAAAACAGCTTGGGGGGGAACTGAGGCCGAAAGGCATGCAGGTGTACTTGAACACTCCTATGTGGGTGACAAAAGCTATTAGGTTGTGCCTGTTGGGATGGAGGGGAACCTGCAGGTAGCCTTGGCTGAGGTCCAGTTTGGAAAAAAACTTTTGAACCGTTGAATGCCGCCGTTAGTTCCTCCGTCATGGGCAGGGGATATTTGTCAGGAATTACCACCTTGTTCACCATTCGGAGGTCAATGCATGGTCGTAGGTCGCCTAACTTCTTTGCCATGACCAGGTTGGAGATCCAGGGGGAGGCCTTGACCAATTCAATGATGCCGGCGTCCACGAGCTTCTGCAGCTCCGCTGCGATGTCATCCTGCAGTGTGAGGGGAAGTTGGCAGAGGGGCTGGATTTTTGGTGACACCGTCGGATCAATGAGCAGTCAGTGATTGGAGGAGACGAGGCATCCTAGTCCTGCAAAGAGCGCCGGCCAACGGTGCTGCCAGGATGAGGAGACTGTCAGAACGGTAGAGCCCATTGGGCTGGTGATGGAGAAACCCAACTCGCTGATCAGGTCGATGCCCAGCAAGTCAGCCCCCCGACATGTTACTTGGAAGGTGAATGACGGGATGGTTTTAGGGCCGCAACATACAGAAAAGGTGACTGTTCCCACCATGCCGATTTTGATGTGTTTGTAGCCGAATAAGCTGCTTGCATTCGCTGTGCTGGCCTACCGGGGAAAGAGTTTGCTGACCATAGCCACGCTCAGAAGGGATCTCAAGGCTGCTGTATCCAGCAGCAGTGGCACTTCAACGCCGTCCAGCTGTACTGTGCACCATTTGAAAGGCCAGCTTTTGGTGCCGACTGTGTGGATGACGGTTGGGCCTGACAAGCTGGCCATTGGATTTGCAAAGGTTTTGCAGATCAAAGGCTCAACCACTTTGGCAAAGTGGTTGAGCTTTTTACAGTGGTAGAATTTCAGCCCTCTGGCTGGGCAGGCGGGTGATTGAGTTTGGTGTCTGGATGAACCACAGTCATTGCAGGGCAGGCACTCACCCGTGTTATCCTGTTTCCTACCCGAGTTCTTGTGATTGTGGCGGGGAGGTGTGGGGTCAGAGTGCTTGGTGGAGGTGGTGACAGCGTATGCTTGTGGGACCTGGTGAGGGGCCTGTTGGCTAGGCGCCGCTAGCTGCCTCGATAGCTGGATGGCCATTTCCATTTGGAACGCCATTCCCACAGCCTTGTCTAGTTTTAGGTCGTTCCCTGCCAGTATCATCTACTCCCTCAGCCATTCGCTCCTAGTACTCACTGCTCGTCGTCGGCCTCCGTCGGTCTATGATGACCATAGACTGCACGGTGGCGCAGTGGTTAGCACTGCGGCAGCACAGTTTACCCTTAGCCGGGGGATCGTGGGTTCGATCCCAGCCCCCGACCAACAGTGATCTGTGTGGAGTTTGCATGTTCTCCCCGTGTATGCGTGGGTTTACCCCGGGATTTCTCCGGTTTCCTCCCACATGCCAAAAACATGCAGGTTAGGTTAATTGGAGACTCTAAAGTGGCCCTTTGTGTGAATGTGTGTGTGTGAATGGTTAAAGGGATGGTGCCGTATTGTGGCTGCTTCATCCATCCAGGTGGTGGATGACACTTAATTTCTGTAAAGCGTCTTTGAGTGTCTATGATAAAGCGCTATATAAATCTGATGCATTGATTGATTGATTGACCATGGAAGAGAATCCTAAACGTCTACTCTGCTGGAACAGCACCGCCTGTGGCTGAACTCACTGCTAGCATGTCACGTATTAGCTCTTCCTCTAAGTGGCCAAAGGTGCATGTGCTTACCAGGAACCAGAGCTCAGTGACAAACTGAAGCGTCGTCTCATCCTTAAGCTGGCGGCGCCGGATGAAAGCGATTCTTCCCGCCGTTAGGCTACATGTGTCGTGAAATACTTGTTCATTGCAGCCACACAGTCCTCATATGTACTTGCAGGGCCAAGGGAGAGAAACACACGCTGCCCCTCAGCACTCAGACTGTGGATTAGCATCCCCTTTAGCCTCTCGTTGCGAGCGTCGTTTAGTCCAGCAGCACTGATAAAGACTTGGAATTCTTCGTGCCAGCGAGGCCAAGGGATCGGTGGTTCACCTGGTAGGGCAAGGAATGGTTGCACAGGTCATACCATTGCTGTTTTTACCCTTGTCGCCATTGTTATGTCTAGAAATGAGTCACCGACAGCAGACGTGAACCAAACACACACTTTATTCATACCACACTCAACTGTATATACATAGATGGGTGGTGTCACCCCCGCGCCATGGCCAGTTTGCCACGTGATGATGTCACCTACGGGGCGCCACCACGTCCAAACATCAAAACATGTTCTTTAGGTTCATAAACAGCAGATGATTTTGGGATGGGAGGGATGCCATCCCCCTTGCCAGCAAAGCGACCCAATGCATCCCCCTTGTTAATATGCCATTCTCCTGACCCATTTCATAGATGTAAATTGAATTTTATTTTGTAAAATTCCAACTTTTTCCTCATAAATTCACAACTTTTTTTCTTGTCAATTCGCAACTTTTTTCTTGTAAAATGGCAACTTTTTTGTGATGAATTTGCGGCTTTTTCTCTCAAAAACTTACAACTTTTTTCTCTTAAATTTGCAACTTTTTCTTTTGAATTTCCAACTTTTTTCTTGTACATTTGCAGCTTTTTTCTTCATAAATTTGCAACTTTTTCTTGTAAATTTGAACCTTTTTTCATGAATGTATAAATTTTATCTTGTAAATTTTCAAATTTTTCTTGTAAATTTTGCTGGTTAAAATTTTTATTCTATGTACTTAAATTATAATTTGCAACTATTTTTAAATTGAGAGAATTACTAGTAATTAATTAAGTAATAAATTCTAAATTGTCCACTGGTGTTTATTTGAGCATGAATATTTGTCTGTTTTTCTGTGATTGACTGCATCCATTGGTGGTGAGACCCTGGTCAGGGATGACATGGGGCTTTGGGGAATGTGGAACTGCCCCTTAGTTGCCATTGTTCCCAGGTCCTCTCTGACCCGGAGGGGTAGCACCTGTGTAGGGTGCCAGCTATGGCTTAAATAGCCCTGTTTGCACCGCCAGCATGCAGCTCTGCTACAGTTGCACTGTAGCTGTGCAACAGTGTCATCCCTTGTATGTGAAGACTGGACCCAGCAAAGGAGGCGGAAGATACCAACCTTAGGTTCAACAGCTCTGAAGGTGGGGATAGCACAGCACTGCAGAGCGCTTAGGGCATGTGGGGACTTGGAAGACCACATGGCCATCTGATGCATCTAGCTCTATCCCAGTTGTCTTGGTAGTGCCTTGCCACTGGATCCAGGTGGCGCATGGTTAGAGAGAGCGAGGCTGACATTGTGCAACTCTCCCTCACTTAAACAAAGTCAAGCGCGTATCAGGACTCATCTCACTTCACTTAGTCTCTAATTTTCCTAAATAGTTGATGCAAATTTTCAAGTCATCAACCGTTAGAGCATAATTCAAATTTTATCGAACAAACCTCCCAATGATAATGATTTTTTTTGCAAAAATAATAAATACACAACAGAGTTTCAAAACATTTTATTGGTTGTAAAGAACTGAAAATGATCATTTGTTGAATTTGCAGCATTAGGAGGTCACATTTACAGAAATCAATTTATTTACTGAATTTACTGAAATTTATTGAAATCAATTCAATCAAAAACATCTTAACAGGCCAAGTTACATGTTAACATAGGACCCCTTCTTTGATATAGCCTTCACAATTCTTGCATCCATTGAACTTGTGAGTCTTTGGAGAGTTTCTGCTTGAATTTAAGATAAGATAAGATAAGCCTTTATTAGTCCCACAACGGGGAAATTCCAGGATTGCAACAGCACAGGGATAGCAACACTCAGAGCAACAATCAGAAGGCAAGAAAAAAAAAAAACAAGCAAGCAAGAGCAGCTAATATACATATGTACATATTACTATAAAATATATATATACACACACACACACACACACACAGACACACAGTGCAGAGCATTTTAGCTGGATGGAATAAATATATGAATATATGAACACACAGTGCAGAGCATTGTAGCTAGATGGAATAAATATGTAAATATATAAACACCCACAGTACGGAGCATTGCAGCTAGGTGGAATAAATATGCAAGTATACGTATAAACACACACAGTGCGGAGCAATGTAGCTAGATGGAATAATATGTAGATATATAAAAACACAGTGCGGAGCATTGTAGTTAGATGGAATAAATATATAGATATATAAATATAAACACACCCAGTGCTGAGCATTGTAGCTAGATGGAATAAATATATAGATATATAAATATAAACACACCCAGTGCAGAGCATTGTAGCTAGATGGAATAAATATGTAAATATATAAACACACACAGTGCAGAGCATTGTTGCTAGGTGGGATGAAACAGCATAACCGTCTATTTAGTTATCCTACATGGTATGATTATGTGCCCATACATATTCTCACCCTCCATAGCGACCGGTATGTTCCTAGTTGTATGCCGGAGAGGACCATTGTGTAAGTCTATTGCATCTTTTGCATTCAAAAAAAAACTATTAGTTTGTTACGTCTTTTTGCTATCTCTGCGAGCAGCCCTGCTTAGGTTGTACAGTCTGACAGCCGTTGGTAGGAAGGACCTACGAAACCTCTCGGTTGTGCACCTGGGATGATGTAGTCTGCTGCTAAATGAGCTCCTCAGTGCATCCAGTATGTCCTGCATAGGGTGGAACTCGGACTCCAGCAGAGATGACAGTTTAGCCACCGTCCTTCTCTCTCCTATCTCCTCCATCGGATCAAGGCGTTTCCCCAGGACAGAGCTAGCTTTCTTAATCAGTTTGTTCAGTCTCTTCCTATCGGCTGCAGTAATGCCACTGCCCCAGCAGACCACTCCAAAAGTGATGGGTGATGCCACCACCGTGTCATAGAATGACTTCAGCAGCGCCCCTTGTACACCAAAAGACCTGAGTCTCCTCAGCAGGAACAGCCTGCGCTGTCCCTTCTTGTAGAGTGCGTCAGTATTGTGTGACCAGTCTAGTTTATTGTTCAGATGAATACCCAGGTACTTGTAGGATGTCACCATCTCGATGTCTGTTCCCTGTATATTTACTGGTGCTGTGAGGGGCTGCCCATGCCTGCGGCAGTCCACCACCAGCTCCTTAGTTTTCCTCGCGTTGATCTGGAGGCAGTTCCGATGGCACCAGTCCACAAAGTCCTGGATAAGCCCTCTGTACTCAGCTTCATCTCCGCTGGAGATGAGACCAACGATCGCAGAGTCATCAGAGAACTTCTGTAGATGGCAATGTGTTGTGTTGTGTGAGAAGTCCGCAGTATAAAGAGTGAACAGGAAGGGAGCCAGCACCGTTCCCTGGGGGGCCCCCGTGCTACTGATGATCGTGTCGGAAACACAGTCCCGGGTTCTCACAAACTGAGGCCGGTTCGTGAGGTAGTCCAGGATCCATGATGACAGGTGCTGGTCCACCCCTGCGCGCAGCAGCTTGTCCTTCAGGATCATCGGTTGGATGGTGTTGAAAGCACTGGAGAAGTCAAAGAACATGATCCTCACCATATTCCCGGGCTTCTCCAGGTGGGACAGAGAACGGTGAAGGAGGAAGATCACCGCATCCTCCACCCCAATGCCATGCTGGTAGGCGAACTGGAGTGGATCCATCGCTGGTTCCACCAGGGGGCGGAGATGAGCAAGGAGCAGTCTCTCCAGGGTCTTCATCAAGTGGGACGTCAAGGCCACCGGTCTGAAGCTGTTCAGGTCTTTGGGGTGGGAAGTTTTTGGTACAGGTACCACACAAGATGTTTTCCACAGCTGTGGTACCCTCCCCAGTTTCAGGCTCATGTTGAAGATATACGTCACAATCCCACACAGCTGGTCTGCACAGGACTTGAGGAGCTTTGCGCTGATGCCGTCCGGTCCCGACGCCTTCCTCGCCTTGATCTTCCTCAGCTCCGTCCTCACCTGGGTCTTGGTCAGGGTCAGGATGGGGGGCTGTGTGTTGGGAGTGGGGGGGGGTGTCGGTGGAGTGGGGAGTGGGTAGCAGGACTTGATTTCTTAGAGGCAGCAGTGGTTGTTGTGCAGACAGGGGGGAGGGCGGTTGGTCAAATCTATTGAAAAACAGATTCAGGTTGTTCGCCCACTCCCTGCCCCCCGTGGCCTGGGGGGAGGTATTCTGGAGCCCCGAGATGGTTTTGAGGTTTCTCCAGACCCCGCTGATGTCGCTCTGTTGCAGCTTGTCCTCCATCTTCTTCCTGAAGCTGTCCTTGCCTTCTCTGATCTTTCTCCTCAGCTCCCTCTGTACGGACTTCAGCATCTCCCTGTTCCCCGACCTGAAGATCCTCTTCTTCTCTCTCAGAAGTGTTTTTATCTCAGGGTTGATCCAGGGTTTGTTGTTTGAGTGACGCCGTATGGTCTTGGTGGGAACGGATTTGTCCACACAGAAGCTGAGGTAGCCCGTGAAGGTGTGAATGAGGCCATCGATGTCCTCACCATGTGGATCGCAGAGCTGCTTCCAGGCAGTGGCTTCAAAACAGTCCTTTAGAGTGTCCATTGTCTCCTCAGACCATAACTCCACAGTGTGCATGGCCGGAGGTTGTCTGTGCACTAGGGGTTTGTACACCGGTCGGAGATGAACCAAGTTGTGATCCGATCTCCCAAGTCGGGGGGAGTTGTGATGAGGTGTACGCCTCCTTAGTGTTTGCGTAGAACAAATCCAGTGTTTTATTGTCTCTAGTGTGGCATGTGACATACTGGGTGAAAGTGGGCAATTTTGCAATTTCTTTGCAAGATGTCAGAATAGCTTCCCACAGCTGCTGTGAACTGCCTCCCACCCTCATAGATCTTTTGCTAGAGGATGCTTCAAAGGTTCTCAATAGGGTTGAGGTCAGGGGAGGATGGGGCCACACCATGAGTTTCTCTCCTTTTATGACCATAGCAGCCAATGACACAGAGATATTCTTTGCAGCATGAGATTGCGCATTGTCATGCATGAAGATAATTTCGCTACGGAAGTTACAGTTCTTCTTTTTGTACCATGGAAGAAAGTGGTCAGTCAGAAACTCTATCCACTTTGCCGAGGTCATTTTCACATCTTCAGGGACCCTAAAGGGACCTACCAGCTCTCTCCCCATAATTCCAGCCCAAAACATGACTCCGCCACCTCCTTGCTGACGTTGCAGCCTTGTTGGGACATGGTGGCCATCCACCAACCACCCACTACTCCATCCATCTGGACTATCCAGGGTTGCACTGTTTGAAAATTAAGATAAGATAAGATAAGATAAGCCTTTATTAGTCCCACAATGGGGAAATTCCAGGATTGCAACAGCACAGGGATAGCAACACTCAGAGCAACAATCAGAAGGCAAGAAAAAAAACAAGCAAGCAAGAGCAGCTAATATACATATGTACATATTACTATAAAATATATATATACACACACAGACACACAGTGCAGAGCATTGTAGCTGGATGGAATAAATATATGAATATGTAAACACACAGTGCGGAGCAATGTAGCTAGATGGAATAATATGTAGATATATAAACACACAGTGCGGAGCATTTGTCATGTATTTCTGGGCCCACTGCAACTGTTTCTGCTTGTGAGCATTGGTTAGGGGTGGCCGAATAGTAGGTTTATGCACAACTGCAAGCCTCTGTAGGATTCTTCACCTTGAGGTTCATGGGATTCCAGAGGCACCAGCAACTTCAAATACCTGTTTGCTGCTTTGTAATGGTATTTTAGCAGCTGCTGTCTTAATCTGATGAATTAGTCTGGCAGAAACCTTCCTTGCAGATAAAGGCATACCTTCTTATGCCTTTATCTGCACAAACTCGTCCGTGCTCTGAATCAGCCACAAATTTCTTCACAGTACGATGATCACGCTTAAGTTTTCGTGAATTAGCTAATGTTTCATATCTTGTCCAAGGAATTGCACTATTTGATGCTTTTCTGCAGCAGAGAGATCATTTTTCTTTCCCATATTGCTTGAAACCTGTGGCATGCTTAATAATGTGGAACATCCTTCTTAAGTAGTTTTCCTTTAATTGGGCTCACCTGGCAAACTAATTATGACAGGTGTCTGAGATTGATATCAGTGATCCAAAGAGCCCTGAGACACAATACCATCCATGAGCTTAACTGAAAAACAAAAAAATTGAATGTTTATGACACTAAAATCCTATTTGCATAATAATTTGCAACATGGTGTAATGAATGGGACCTTAACATTTACAGTCATGTGAAAAATTAGGACACCCCATTAAATATTCAGTTCTTTATTAAGAAATATTCACATATCTATGTCTAACGTTGTTTTTGTTTTTATTTGCATTTTTAACATTTATTTTAGCCATTTTAAGTGGAAATGAATGTGAGGGTGTCCTAAAAGAGATGGGGGTGTCCTAATTTATTCCTCGCTGTTTGTGTAGAATTACATTTTACAGAAAATCTGAAAAAAGTCTTCAATTCATTTTTAATTGTTTAGTTGTATTACATGAATCTTGTCATGTCCGCTGCGTAACTTCGCAACGGACAACAGAATTGATACGAGCCCAAAACGCAGGTCAAGTGAAAGTGTTTATTAACAAAAAGGGGAAACTCAAAAAATACACAAATACAGGGAAAATGTTCAATGGAAGCACAGTCTGGTACACAAGCGATAGACGCTCAAGCTCAGTTGGCTAGATAGGAAGCCCCACCCACTCCCAGGGCAGAACTGGGCAGCAGAGAGAGAAGGGCGAGCAAGACAAGAGACTTACATGGGGCGTCGGAGCTCAGCGGGCTCTGGGAAAACAACACCGTAGAAGTCCATCAGAAAAGGGTGCCAACAGCTCCAGGGGGTTACATCAGCTGGTGACTACAGACCGAACCGTGTAGTGTAGACTGACGCCACGACACCAAATGCCCTCACTGTCACTCAATAAATACCAAGCAGACTAGTAAATGACAAGTGGACGCAGGTGTGTGGCGGGAGTCTGGGCAAGAGTGTGTGTGTGTGTACGCGCATGCATGTGTGTGTGTGTGTGTGTGTGTGTGTGTGTGTGTGTGTGTGGACAGGAGCAAATGAGAAAATAACTAACAGCTGGTGAGTGTCTGGTAGAGAGAGGGGTGTGGCTGTAGACTGGCAAGGGCAAGCTCAGGGCTCAACCTGCCAGCTGGAACCAGTTAACAACAAATTAGAAGCTACAGCCACAAATCATGGGCGGAGCTGAAACACCAGCTCCACACATGACAAATCTCCCAGTATTTTTAACATTGATATTAAATATCCATATGTCCAAATATGTTAAAACACACACACACACACACACACGCTATACAGGGTGTCCTAATTTTTTCACATGATTGTATATGTTATTTTTAATGTCAAATATTCAAATCATTCCCTGGAATATTCATAATTAGGGCTTTGCGATATGATGACATATATCGGATGACGATATAAAAACGTCTGTTATTTCATAGAATACTCTATTGTTTATATCGTGATTTAAAATGCACATACTCCCATTCCTTCAGCAAAGGTCCTCAGGCACTACCTCAGTGCCCCTCCTGTCCCCAGCATTGCACGCAGCGGAACAGGTGTGTGGTGGGTGGCTAGGCTCTCTGGTGGTTGCTAACTCCAAACTACCGGCTTGGTCAAATAGCTGCTACTCCTGATTGCCAGGGATGTGGGACTGTTTTCCATTGTGCTGCATCAGAAAGGATAGTCTGCAAACCTCATTTTAATAGGAGGTAAGTAACGTTAACACCATGTCTAATTAGAAAATGGCAAATGCTAAATAACGATGCTAAGTTGTGCTAATTGGAAACAGTGTGTCAGACCATTGTTTCTTTGGCTTAAATTACTGTAAATTACTGCTGAGTTTCTTAGTTTTGTCAGAAAAAAAAGTTTATTAAAGCTGCAAAAGTGTGTGATGGTGGCACATACACACAAAATAAATAATAAATACTTAAGTTAAAATGGGTCGGAGGAGCAAATTGGCTCTTAATGTAATTTATTTGATTTCTAATCATTTTAATTAGTCAAGAAGCGATAATTGTCATGAACTAGGCTTAGGTTTTAGCCCAGTTCTGTGATGCCGTGGCTATTTGGTCTTTTCCTATGTTTTTTTTGCCAAATTTCCATCAGGCGCTGTCAGAGAGCCTTTTTGGTCCGCCGGCTCTTTGACAGCGCAGCCACGCCCCCCTCCTCTGTCAGTGGAATCAGCTGTGTTCTCTGGCGTTCGCCCACGCACACACCCTAATGATTCACACTGGCAAGCCCTCTCATGATTAGGCTCGGTTCTATTTCAGCCCCTGATCTGTTGGGAGAGATTGCCGGATCATTGTTTGGATCCCTGTATGGAGCTACACTGTCGCAGATCCCTTCAGTGTTCAAAGCTATTCTACAGGTGTGTGCTCACCACCGCTCAAGCTTGGAAGTGCTGCCCGTTGCAGTTGGTACCGCTTCACGCTGAGTGACGTGCTCTTTGGCCCCAGGTTGTTTGTGTTTGCCGTGATTCCACTGGATTACTCGGACTGCTCCAGCCGATGTGAGTACTGACTGTTTGGAACTTTTTTTCCCCTCCAGTCCCCTCACTTGTACTGTAGAGCATCCTGGAGGACTCCTTTGTTTATCCCAAGCTCCTCACCTGCCTACCGAACAGCGAACGTCATTCTGTGCACTTTTTTCATTTTTTTTGTGCTGTTAATCTCACTTGTTGTAATAAAAACACATGACAATCTCCAGCAAGTGGGTTTTTCATTCCTTCCCTCGTGCACCACGTAATGGCGCATGGGAAAATCATAACAGAATGATCCGGCCATAAAAAAAAAGAAAAACCCAGCGGAGTAGTCGTGAGTTTTTTCTTTTTTCACCTTTTGTTCTCCCTCGAGTGACGCTATGGTGGTGTGGACTGAGGAGGAATTGATAGTGCAGGACCTCTTGGAGCAGGCTCTCTTTTCCGCTCAGTGGCTGCAGTCTCTGCAAGATGTCCGGCTTGTGTGGATCACCGCTCGAGACATTATGCGGCCTCATCCTGACCTCAGGGTAATTCCGAGGGTGGAAGATATCCTCACAGTCCTCTTCCCTCAGCCAGACGTGGAGTTGGAGTGGGATTCTCTGACGATGGAGCCGTCCTAGTCACGGAAGAGGCGCTTGCAACGGATGAAGCCCCCCTCTTCTCGCAGCTCTCTCGCTCCAGCCCCGCCTCCACCTCCCGAGTCTGGGATGACGGAGGAGGAGAGATGGGCTTTGCTGGCCATGATAGACCTTCGGATCAAGGAGGAGCGCCTCGAGAGAGAGACCCGAGGATGTGCTTCCCTGGCTGTGCCTGCTCAAGCCACGGGCTTGCCGACAGAGGAGGAGTGGTCGAACCTGCTCGCCGTGCTCAACCGTCGGGTTGAGGAGGAACGCCGGGAATGGGAGGAGCAAAGACGAGAGCTTCTGGCTGTAAGAGGCCGTCGCATGGAGGAGGAGAAGAACTCAGCTCGGCCGTTTTTGCCTCCTGCAGCCACCTCGCCCTCGGCTTTTACATCCGCTAAGGGTGAGGAGGCATATTTCTTTACGGACTCTTCTTCTCCTGCGCCCGTTTGTGGGTCTTCACTGGTATCTATCGAGAAGCCCTGGCACGGACCGAACGCAGACCAGGAGGAGGGTACGTCAGACGCCGCTGGAGACATCAAGAACCAGGAGAACAGGCAAGTTTATTTTCATTCAGAGTATCTTACTGATGAACAATTTTGCCCGTTCCCTGGCCAAGAAACTCAGGGTTTGCAGTCCCCTGAGTTCCTTGCTCCTGTGGCATGTTTCAGCTCCTCACCCATTCTCCCCAATTTTTCTCTGGGTGCTCCTGAGGGATCATCATCTCACCCTGTGCTGTGTGGGTTTACTCCGGGGGCTCCGGTTTCCTCCCACAATCCAAAGACATGCATGTTAGGTTAACTGGCTGTTCTAAATTGTCCCTAGATATCTGTTTCCTATAGGCCCTTAGAATAGAGGGTTAGTACTAGTGAAAGCACTATGAGTGGTCTTTGTGACCAGAAAAGCGCTATATAAGTGCAGGTTAGTTAGTTAGTTAGTTAGAACCTAGTCGCCAGAGGGGGGAGGAACTCGAGGCCCTGATGGATCGTATTCCAGGGTCAGTGGTGAGGCAGTCTTCAGCCGTCACACCAGGGAAACTACCCACAATGAAGACGGCGTCTGAGGACTTTGGGACTGCAACCACCATCATGCCTGCTGCGGGGCCCACTGTGGCAGAGTCACCCTGCGAGCCGGACCTCCTGCAGACCAGGTCCAAGACGTTGTCATCAGGATTGACGGAGTCCTGGATGGAGGTGGAGCCTGAGTGTAGGCAAGTAATCTCTCCTGTATTTGTCATGTCTGTATTTGAGAGATCTTGCCTGGCTCGTGGAGAGGATAGTCGAGTGCAGCCCTCAGCTGCATCCAGACTTCCCTCACCGGGCTCCGCCATTGCCGGTGACCCTAATTGCTTTTCCTCTTTTGTCACTTCTGGGCATCATCCTAGGGTCGCCGAAGAGGATCCACCGCAACCTGGGGGCCCCTTGGATGATGATGACGAGGCTCCCGCCATCTCAGTGGAGGTCGACATGGGTGCAACACCTCCCGAATGGACCGGACCTCCACGTTCTGGATCAACGGAGTCCTGGACGGTGGTGGAGCTCTGTCTCAGGAAAGTGTGCTTGCTTTCTTCTCTCCCTTCTATTTCTGAGCACCCTTGTCTGGCCGGGGGCAAGGTGCAGCTTCCTGCGCTTGCCTCGCCAGGCTCCGCCGCCACTGGCGACTCTGACCCCTCTCCCTATCTGGCTTTTCCTGAGGTTAATCCCGGGGCCACCAGGGAGGAGTCAGTGCTGCCAGAGGCCCCCGAGGATCGAGGTCCGCCACCGGAGGTTCCAGGTGCCTCCATGAGTGCAGCAGTTTTCCAGCCAGAGCCCACCGTGGGTGCAGCAGGGGCCCAACCGGGTTTCACTGCGGGTGCAGCGGTGCTCCAGCTGGAGCCCACCGTGGGTGCAGCAGAGGTCCAATCAGGCTTCACCGTGGGTGCAGCGGTGCTCCAGCTGGAGCCCACCATGGGTGCAGCAGGGGTCCAATCGGGCTTCACCGTGGGTGCAGCGGTGCTCCAGCCAGAACCCACCACGGGTGCAGCAGGGGCCCAACCAGGCTCCACTGCGGGTTAGATAGTCAGTGGTGCTCCAGCCAGAGCCCACCGCGGGTGCAGCAGGGGCCCAACCGGACTCCACCGTAGATTCAGCAGTGCTTCAGCTGGAGCCCACTGCGGGAGCAGCAGGGGCCCAACTGGGCTTCACCGCGGGTGTTACAAGGCCCCAGGCTGGGGTCACTGCTGGGACCATGATGTCCCGGTCCGGGACCACCGTGGGGGCCATTACTCCCCAGCGCGAGGTTGCAGGGGGCTGGGGCCCTCTCTTGTCACTGCCGTTGTTGGACACCAGGGCTTCCCTTCTCTGGTTTCCTCTTCCCGAGTTGGTTCTGCCCATGGGGAGGCCGCCTCCCAGACCGCCGCTCCTGCGCTGGTGGCTGAAGGACCCAGGTCGTCCACCCGAAGAACTGTGTTATGGGGCTAGGTGGCTCACGTTCCCTGGTCAGCTGCCTGGCCCACTGTCCCGGGTGGTCCGACTAATTTTGGACCTAGACAGGCCACCCGACTGGTCCCCTTCTGTTGCCCCTTGGGCCTGGGACGCTGGTCGGCCACCTGAACTTTTGGACTCCTGAGTAGGGGGGTATTGGCCTAGATTTGGGTTGGTAGGAGGGCTATCCCATTTTCCTTGAGTTTTGTTCCTTATGTTGTTTATTTGTTGGGCCCTCCAAACCACGTTCCCCCTACCGCCGGCCCTGGTTGGTTTGGCTGGTTCCCCGGGGGGAGGGGGAGTTTTGTTTTTTCTATCCTTATTTTTTCAAGGGTGTCTGGTTACCACCCCTAGAGGGGGGAGCTGTCATGAACTGGGCTTAGGTTTTAGCCCAGTTCTGTGATGCCGTGGCTATTTGGTCTTTTCCTATGTTTTGTTGCCAAACTTCCATCAGGCACTGTGAGAGAGCTTTTTTGGTCCGCCGGTTCTTTGACAGCGTAGCCACGCCCCCACCTCCTCTGTCAGTGGAATCAGCTGTGTTCTTTGGCGTTCGCCCACGCACACACCCTGATGATTCACACCGGCAAGCTCTCTCATGATTAGGCTTGGTTCTATTTCAGCCCCTGATCTGTTGGGAGAGATTGCCAGATCATTGTTTGTATCTCTGTATGGAGCTACACTGTCGCAGATCCCTTCAGTGTTCAAAGCTATTCTACAGGTAATTCTTTTAGTGTGTGTTCACCACCGCTCAAGCTTGGAAGCGCTGCCCGTTGCTGTCGGTACCGCTTCAAGCTGAGTGACGTGCTCTTCGGCCCCAGGTTGTGTTTGCTGTGATTCCACTGGATTACTTGGACTACTCCAGCCGATGTAAGTACTGACTGTATGGAACATTTTTTCCCCTCCAGTCCCCTCACTTATACTGTAGAGCATCCTGGAGGACTCCTTTGTTTATCCAGAGCTCCTCACCTGCCTACCGAACAGCGAACTTCATTCTGTGCACTTTATTCTGCATTTTATGCTGTTAATCTCACTTGCTGTAATAAAAACACACAACGATCTCCAGCGAGTGGGTTTTTCATTCCTTTCCCTTGTGCGCTGTGTAATGGCGCATGGGGAATCATAACAATAATGAGTAAAGTTAAAATCATCACATGTATTTTATGACTATAGCTTTGTGTCTTTGATTTTCAGATCATGACCAATCTGAAACATTTTTACTAAGAAGCAAACAGGTTAAATCAGGCCAGAATGGCAGGCTGCAGGCTCTAGCTCTACACTTAAATTTTCATTGATTTTAACTAACAGCTAATTTATATCTGTAGATGGCAGCAATGGGTAATTTTCTTTTTCAGACATTCTTTTAATGTTATATATATTTTTTATATTCTCCTCTGGCTCAGGAAATATTTAACTTATTGATGTTTGCTTTTATTCATATGATATGATTTAGAAGAAAAAACTCAAATTTATGAGAATCAGGTCTCAAATGCACATTAAATTTTTTTTTTATAACAACACTGCAAAATTATGAAGGGAAAAGGTGCATGTAAAAAGTAAAAAATAAAAGAGATGATGTAGAGAGAGGAATGAGCAGGTGAGGCTGTAGCTGGAGCAGAGCAGACTTTATTAATCTCTCTCTATCATCAGTCAACAAGAAGAAGAAGCATGACCCAGGTCGCGGGCCTCTCTCTTTTTATGCCATACAACTCGCCGCACGACCTGGGGTGTCCGCATTAACATACATACATTTACAATGACAATTCCCTTTGTCACCCAGCCTGTTGGCGCATTATTATGCAGACCGGAGGAGAATGCATATTATCATGCGGTCTTAAGGAGAAAACCACAGACTGCCCTGCATATCCATTTCTCAGCTTTTACGCATCTCCTCCTGCCATGCCATTCAGTCTGAGTAGAGAACATACTGACTGGGTCCCCCACACCGCCCTCCCCAGAAACTCAGACTGGGCCTTAACCCTCATGTCCTGTGGGCTTCAGCCGCCGTCCGTAGCGGCTGTAACGGGGGGTCGCCGGCTCTGAGGCGCTGCTGTGCCGGTGGGGCGCTCCTGGAGGTGCGTCCGTCTGTGGGGGGACATTGGGGGGGCATCTTCAGCATGCCATTGTGACTGAGCTGACGAGTCATTTACCTGGGGAGTTCTCAGTGGGGGTCGTCCGTGCCGAGGAGCTTGGGCCAGCACCACCTGCTCGTCCGCTAATACGAAGGAGAGCTTGAGCCTGTCTATACAGATTGTTTCTCTGTGTCCCCCCAAGTCTAACACAAAATGTTTCTCCCCAGGTTCCAGCACTCTGAATAGGCCATCATAGGGCGGGCGCAACGGGTTCCGGTGAGCATCGTGCCTGACAAACACAAACGACGCCTCCTTCAAGGTCCTTGGCACAAAAGCGTGGGGAAAACAGTGGTGGGCCAGGCCGGGTACTGTCCCTGCCTCTGGGCTATGTAGTGAAGGTGGGGATGGATCGGTGTTCGGCGCGGGGTTGTCCGGCAAACATTCTCCGGGGAGCCACAGCGGCTGGGAAAAAACCCAGCTCTGCTGGGGAGGCCGCCAAATCCTCCTTCGGTGCTGAACGCAACCCTAATAGAACCCACGGCAACCGGTCCACCCAATTTGCATCAGTAAGCGAAGCCCTGAGCGCTGCTTTAAGTGACCTATGGAAACACTCGCATAACCCATTGGCCTGGGGGTTGTACGCAGTCGTGCGATGAATTGTGACGCCCAGGCTCCAGGCCATTGTGGACCAGAGGTTGTAAATGAACTGCGGGCCCCGGTCGGACGTGATATCCAAAGGGGCGCCGAAGCGTGCCACCCATGTCGTCAAAAAAGCGCGTGCAACTTCTGCGGACATGGTGGAAGCTTGTGGCACCGCCTTGGGCCAGCGCGTGGTGCAGTCCATCACTGTCAGGAGGTGCGTGAACCCCTGCAATGGTGGGAGGGGGCCCACGACGTCCACGTGAACGTGGTCGACCCTCTTAGCCGGGACATGGAATGGCTCAAGGGGGGCCTTTGTGTGCCTGTGCACCTTGGCTTGTTGGCACGCTACGCAGGCTGCAGCCCACTCTTTCACCTGTTCGCGCAGGCTCGGTCAGATGAACTTTGCTCCCACCATTTTGACTAATGCGCGCACTCCTGGGTGCGCCAGAGAGTGAACCGACTTAAAAATGAGGCGGCGCCAAGCATGTGGGACCATCAGGCGCGGGCGGCCTGTGGAGACGTCACAGATTAGCCCCCCCCCCCCCCCCCCCCCCGTCTTGCAGTACTCTGCTCTTCAGCCTTAACCCTGTTGGTCGAGACTGGAGCGCGCAACCGTCTGCATCGCCAATCTGTGCAGCGGCCATGGCCGTGTAATCTATCCCTACATAGACTGGGGCCACAAATGCGTGCAAGAGGCAGTCTGCCACCATGTTGAGTTTACCGGCCACATGTTGAATGTCGGTCGTAAACTCCGAGATTGTGGCCAGCTGTCTCTGCTGCCGGGCTGACCATGGTTCCGAAACTTTGGCCATAGCGTACGTTAGCGGCTTGTGGTCCATAAACACAGTGAAGGTGTGCCCTTCCAGCCAGAACTGGAAGTGACGTATGGCCAGGTGGAGAGCCAGTAACTCCCTGTCGAACGCGTTGTATTTATGCTCACTGTCACGCAAAGACCTGCTAAAAAAAGGCGAGCAGCTGCAAAGAACCGGCGATGCACTGCTTCACGACGGCCCCTATGGCCACGTCCGATGCATCGGTAGTGAGCGCTATCCAAGCCACCGGGTCCGGGTGCGCCAGTAGTGCGGCGTTCGGTAGAGCTGTTTTGGCCTTGGAAAACGCCTGCTTTCGCTCAGGAGTCCAGTTGACTCTGTCCACCGGTTTCCATTTCTTAAGCGCAGCGTACAACGGCTGCATGAGCTGGGCTGCGCGGGGGAGGAAACGGTTGTAGAAGTTAACCATCCCTAAAAACTCCTGCAGCGCCCTGACCGTCTGGGGCCTGGGAAAATCTGCCAGTGCACGCACTTTGTCCGGTAAGGGTATCGCACCCTCCGGTGAGATGCGGTGGCCCAAAAAATTGATTCCCGTAACCCCGAACTGGCACTTTGCCGGGTTGATTATTAACCCGTGCTCCTCCAACCTCTGGAAAACCATCCTGAGGTGGGCTACAGGTTCGTCCTCGGACGCACTGGCCACCAGATTTTGTTTCCAGGTTGACGAATAAACGGCAGATCGTGCAGCACCGCATTCATCATATATCGGAATGTCTGCGCCGCGCCTTTTAACCCAAAAGGCATGCGTAAGAACTCAAAAAGACCAAACGGGTGGAAGAAAACGATAATGGAGAAGTATCCCCTTTAATACTGTGGGATGCGTGCAAAGCTGTAATAAGGGGAAAAATTATTGCAAAACTGGCAACCCAAAAGAAACTGAGACAAGAAAAACTAATCACACTAGAGTCAGAACTCAAGAACCTAGAAAAAGAACACAAAGACAACACTCATTCTAATGGCTCGCTTAAGATTAAAGAAATTAAAAATCAAATAAATGAGATCTACACAATAGAAATCCAGAAGAAACTTACATTTCTGAAACAAAAACACTATGAAGCAGGCAGTAAATCGACAAAATTACTAGCCTATAAATTGAGGAAACAACAAACAGAAAGAGCAATCTACAAAATCAGAGACCCAGTATCAAAGGAAATAAAATTCAGAATTCAGGATATTCTTAAAAGCTTCGAGAATTACTACAAGAACTTATACTCCCACAAAAAACATAAAAACGCATCCGAGACATTCCTAAACACATTACACCTTCCCCAACTTACGGAATCACAAAATAAAACACTACTGTCAGAAATACAACCTAAAGAATTGGAAAAAGCAATTATGAAACTTAAAGCTAACAAATCCCCAGGAGCAGATGGCTATACAGCAGAATGGTATAAAACCTTTAAACAGCAACTATCTCCTCTCCTCCTGAAAACATTTAACTATGTCCTCCACACAGGGGAAATCCCCCCCTCCTGGAGAGAAGGGGTCATTGCAGTTATACCTAAACCTGAAAAGGATAAACTAGAATGCTCCAACTACAGACCAATCAGTGTATTAAATCAGGACTATAAGCTTTTTACCATTATCTTTGCCAAAAGGTTAGAAAACATACTGACAGACTTAATTCACCTAGACCAAACAGGTTTTGTAAGACAAAGACAGACACAAGACAACATTCGACGCACTTTACACATAATTCATCATATAAAAAAATATAACTTAAATGCAGTCATATTGGGATTAGATGCTGAAAAAGCATTTGATTCGGTTGACTGGTCTTTCCTATATAGAATCTTATCCAGTTTCAATTTTCATAACAACTTCATTAGAACTATACAGGCATTATATAAAAAACCAACAGCTAAAATAAGGATTAACGGTAATTTATCATCATCTTTTGAGCTGGAAAGAGGATGTCGTCAAGGCTGCCCCCTGTCTCCACTGCTCTTTGCAATCTTCATAGAACCTCTGAGCCAATGGATAAGACAAAATCAAAAAATTCAAGGTATTACACTTGGTCAGAAGGAACATAAAATAGCACTCTTTGCTGATGACATTTTAATATACCTAGGGCAACCAGACACTTCTTTACCAGAACTAATCTCAGTTTTTTCAGACTATGGAGATTTATCGGGGTACAAATTAAACATGCATAAAACCCAAGTTTTAACATTCAACTATGACCCAAATCATTATTCACTAAGTGAACTCAAAACTAACTGGGAGCTGGAATCTATGAAATATCTGGGGATCAATATCCCGAAACAACTCAACAAAATTATAACACTAAACTATGATCCACTGGTGACAAAAATAAAATCTGACCTAGCAAGATGGAATATGATACCATTCTTAGGTACTGCACAAAGAATTGAAGCAGTCAAAATGAATATACTCCCACGTCTTCTATACCTTTTCCAAACAATACCGGTAGAACCCCCCCAAAAAACATGGCAGGAGCTAGACAGAAGGATCTCAAGATTCATATGGCAGGGCAAGAGACCTAGAATCAGATATAGAACCCTACAGCTAAACAAAGACAAAGGTGGGCTCGCGCTGCCAAGTATCAGGGACTATTTTATAGCTGCACAAATTAAAACTTTAGTAGAGATATGTAACCCAGTCTACACTGCACAATGGAAGGAGATGGAATGCCAAATAACAAGTGACATCCCCCTACAGGCGATAATAGGGAACAATGCCTTACCTAAACTCTTGAATAACACTAACCCGTGGATAGAGACCCCGCTAAAAATTTGGTTTAAGATAGTCAGAGAGAATCAAGCTAAAGAGCCCTATCGACTTCTGCAATGGATTGCCTATGATCAAGACTTTACCCCCAATAAAACAGACACTAGATTTAAAGAGTGGAAAGAGAAAGGGCTGATAAAATATTACGATTTCTTTAAGGGGCAAACTTTAAGAAGTTTTGAAGACTTGAAAAAACAAGGTCTAATAAATCAAGACCTTTACAGGTTCTTTCAGCTTAGACACCACATAAACAATATACTTAAAAAGGAGGATTTGGAAAGGGCCCAGTCAGGTGTTCTGAAGGTCTTCTTAATGGCATATAAAGGGATCCCAGGGATCAGATACATTTCTAAAATATACCAAGGTCTTCAAGACTTAAAAGGAGACAACACATCATATATAAAAGAGAGATGGGAAAAAGAGGGGAATTTCACTTTATAATTGGAAATATGGGAAAAGCTAAATAGACAGCAATGGAAAAGTACCTCATCCCTGCAGTGGAGAGAATTTGGTTGGAAAAATTTGGTAAGATTTTTCAGAACACCTGCACAAAACAAATTTACCCATAAGGGGTTGAACTGTTGGCGCTTGTGTGGTGAAAAGACTGCAAATCATTTTCATGTGTTTTGGTCATGCCCAGTTATCCACCAATATTGGACCAATGTACAGACAATATTGGGGAAAATATTCAAAATAACAGTTCCCTTTTCTTTTATAACTTTGTATCTGGGTTTACTACCGGACTCACTGGAAAGACGAGGAGATAAATACTTATTCAATGTTTTAATATTGGCAAGTAAAAAAGCCCTAACTAAAAAATGGATGCTGAAGGACTGTCCTACACCTGAAGATTGGATTAACGTGATTCAAGACATTTACTCGATGGAAAAGTTGACATTCGCACTGAGACAGGACATGGATGGGTTCATGAACTTTTGGCAACCCTGGATCGCATATGTGTCTTCCATTAGATCTAATCTTTGACAAATACCATTTCAATGATGGTCCCACTCTTTGTTCCAACGCTACTCAGATGCTCTTTTACTTTTAATTACTTAATTTTCTGTTTGTTTGTTTTTTGCTGTTCTGTTTGTTTGTTTATTCGGTTGTTTTTTTGTTTTTTTGTTTTTTTAAAAATTTAATTCTCTTTAATTTCACTTTTTCTTTCACTTTAAAAAAAAAGGGGGGTGTTGTAATAACTATTCTACCAATGTTGTCCAATAGCAAAATATAAGGGAACGTACGATGAAAATGTTAACAATGCAATGCTGTAATGACCTGTATACCCTTTACAAAAACTTAAATAAAAAAAAAATTTAAAAAAAGACCAAACGGGGTTATTACTGCCGTTTTGGGCATGTCCTCCGTGTGCACCGGGACCTGGTGGTAACTGCGGACCAGGTCTATCTTGGAAAAAAATGCGTGCCCCGGTGAGGTGGATGGAAAAATCCTGAATATGGGGGATTGGGTAGCGATTGTGTGCTGTGACGTTGTTTAATCTGCGGAAATCTCCACATGGTCACCGCGATCCATCATCCCTGCCTGATGATGTCCAGCCTTTCCAAGTTGGCAAACTCCTCGCGCGTACTGGCCAGTTTAGCTGCGTCCAGGCACTGAGGTCGTGCAAAAACGGGCAGCCCCATGGTGGTAATGAAGTGCTCCACCCCGTGTTTAGTGACGGCCGCCGAAAACGTCAGAACCGTGAGTGCTGGGAACTGGGTGAATAGTGTGTGGAACTTACCCCCTGGAGCTGTGATGTTGGCTAGTGTTGTGGACCCGGCTCCTCTAGCTGTACAGGGCAGAGAATCAAAAGACATTGCGTTAATCAGGCGTCTGTTAACCACATTGACTAATAGTCCGCGTGCACACAAAAAATCAGCGCCCAAAATGGGGAAGTTACATGCTGCTATGACGAATGTCCAGTGTCCTCTCACCAAAAGTCTTAATGTGTGAGCCGTTTGTGGCCGCCAGCTTGGGGCCGCTACTTATCGCCAGCCGATCTGCGTAGGATGGCAGGATGAGGCTCTTTTGGGAGCCGGAGTCCACGAGGAACCGTCTCCCCGAGCATGAGTCTGTCACATAGAGCAGCTTGTTTGTGTCATTGGCGGTCGCAGCTGCTACCGACTGCCGGCCCTGGCATTTCCTGAGCGCTTGAATTGGCACAGTGGCATGCATCGGCGTGCGTCTTCTCCAAAATGGCGGTGGTAGAAGCAGAGCGTGTCTCTCCGGTGCTTCTTGGCCTCTGCTGCAGCCACCGTCGCTGGCCAAGATTTCGGGTCATGTAGCCAAAAGTCTGGGAGTTTGACTGAAATGGCGCACGCGGTGCTGGCGCCTCCAGTCCGGGTCGTCTCGGGGGTGTTTGCGTCGAGTTCCATTATGCGTCAAGGGTCACCAGTGTAGAGAGGGGAATGAGCAGGCGAGGCCGTAGCTGGAGCAGAGCAGACTTTATTAATCTATCATCAGTCAACAAGAAGAATTCAATTCAATTTAATTCAATTCAATTCAATTCAACTTTATTTATATAGCGCCATTTCACAACAACAGTCATCTCATAGCACTATCAACTGTAGGGGGGAACCCCCACAGTTGTAGAAAGACCCCAGCAATCAGGGCTGATTGAAGCATGACCCAGGTCACGGGCCTCTCTCTTTATATACCATACAACTCGCCACGTGACCTGGGGTGTCCACATTAACATACATACATTTACAATGACAATTCCCTTTGTCACCCAGCCTGTCGGTGCATTATTATGCAGACGGAGGAGAATGCATATTATCATGCGGTCTTAAGGAGAAAACCACAGACTGCCCTGCGTATCCGTTTCTCAGCTTTTACGCATCTCCTCCTGCTGTACCATTCAGTCTGAGTAGAGAACGTACTGACTGGGTCACCAACAATGGTCCTTTTTATTTGATTATCTAAACTAGAATTTACAGAAAATGTACAGTTAGGCCCAGAAATATTTGGACAGTGACACAATCTTCATGATTTGGGCTCTGCATGCCACCACATTGGATTTGAAATGAAACAACTACAACGGAATTGAAGTGCAGACTTTAAGGTTTAATTCAAGGGGTTGAACAAAAATATATGATTAAACATGTAGGAATTGTAGCTATTTTTATACAAACACTCCTCATTTCAGGGGGTCAAAAGTAATTGGACAAATAAACATAGCCCTAAGTAAAATGTTACTTTTCAATATTTTGTTGAGAATCCTTTGCAGGCAATGACTGCCTGAAGTCTGGAACCCATGGACGTCACCAAACGCTGGGTTTCCTCCGTTGTGATGCTTTGCCAGGCCTTTACTGCAGCTGTCTTCGTTGCTTGTTTGCGGGTCTTTCTGCCTTAAGTTTTGTCTTGAGCAAGTGAAATGCATGCTCGATTGGGTTGAGATCTGGTGATTGACTTGGCCATTGCAGAATATTCCACTTCTTTGCTTTAAAAAACTCCTGGGTTGCTTTTGCAGTGTGTTTTGGATCATTGCCCATCTGTACTGTGAAGCGCCGTCCAATCAACTTTGCTGCATTTGGCTGAATCTGAGCAGAAAGTATATCCCTATACACTTCAGAATTCATCCGGCTGCTTCTGTCTTTTGTCGCATCATCAATAAACACAAGCGACCCAGTGCCATTGGAAGCCATGCATGCCCATGCCATCACACTGCCTCCACCATGTTTTACAGAAGATGTGGTGTGCTTTGGATCATGAGCTGTTCCAATTCTTCTCCAAACTTTCTTCTTCCCATCATTCTGGTACAGGTTGATCTTAGTCTCATCTGTCCAAAGAATGCTGTTCCAGAACTGGGCTGGCTTCTTCAGGTGTTTTTTGGCAAAGTCAATTCTGGCCTTTCTATTTTTGAGGCTGATTAATGGTTTGCACCTTGTGGTGAATCCTTTGTATTTACTCTCATGAAGTCTTCTCTTTATGGTAGACTTAGATACTGATACACCTACTTCCTGGAGAGTGTTCTTCACTTGAGTGGATGTTGTGAAGGGGTTGTTCTTCACCATGGAAAGGATTCTGCGATCATCCACCAGTTGTCTTCCGTGGACGTCCAGGCCTTTTTGAGCTCCCAAGCTCACCAGTGCACTCTTTTTTTCCTCAGAATGTACCAAACTGTTGATTTGGCCACTCCTAACATTTCTGCTATCTCTCTGATGGATTTCTTCTTTTTTTTCAGCCTCAGGATGGTCTGTTTCACCTCCATTGAGAGCTCCTTTGACCGCATGTTGTGTGTTCACAGCAACAGCTTCCAAATGTAAATGCCACACCTGGAATCAATGCCAGACCTTTTAACTGCTTAATTGATGACAGGTTAACGAGGGAAGAGCCAATGAAGCCTTATTATTATTTTTTTTTTTTTTGCAGCCTTCTGAGTCAATTGTCCAATTACTTTTGGTCCCTTGAAAAAGAGGCGGCTACGTATTAAAGAGCTGTAATTCCTAAACCCTTGCTCCAATTTGGATGTGAATACTCTCAAATTACAGCTGAGAGTCTGCACTTTAAGCCCATATTGATTATATAATTGTATCCTGAATATGTTTTCGTAAACAGCTAAAATAACAAAACTTGTATCATTGTCCAAATATTTTTGGGCCTAACTGTATATCATGATATAGAGTAACTTCTCTCTGATTTTCCCTCCTTCTCTACCAATAATAAGCTGCACAGTTTCCATGTATCTTTTCTGATGGGCTGTTAAACATGTAGGCAAGATAAAGTAGAAATGCTCAGTTTTTGTGTTTTCAGATAGTCAGGGCTGGTTATTATCAGGTAATGCTTTGTGTACTTTATCAGTTAATAGACAAATAACTGCGACTAATCTGCATGTTAGGTTAATTGGCATCAAAACTGGGGATTCTAAATTGTCCTTAGGTATGACTGTGAGAGTGAATGGTTGTCTGTCTCTGTGTTGGCCCTGCGATGGACTGGCGATCTGTCCAGGGTGGACCCTGCCTCTCGTCCAAAGATGCTGGGATGGGCTCCAGCCCCCCGCGATCTGAAAAGGATTAAGCGGAAGAAGATGAATGAATGAATGAATGAATGAATAATCTTCATTTGTTTAATATACTTAAAAATAGACAAAATGTCAACTGTGAATGAGGACAAAATGTCCATCCAACCTGTAAATAACTAGAAATCAGTGACCATAAACAGGACGTCAAATATAGTGGCATAGCTATTCCTTTTCTCTAGGGGCAAAATCCCACAGGATATTCACAAACATACTAAAACAAGTGTCCTTTTTTTCCCTTTGCACAAACAGAACTTCCACATTAATTTGTTTTATTGGAACTGAAAAAGCTGCGTTCAATGTTTTCCATTTAGAAAAAGAAATACTGTAACTTTAGTTGTACTGTATTTACAAGACAAGCAGAGCCGTTTCTTACAATAAAGCAGAGTACACAAATGCTATGGGTCCCTTAGCCACTAGGGGGCCCCAAGCTAGAAGTTCACTGAACATCTTCTCATTTTCAACTATTTTCTTGTAAATCGTATATGACTTTTTTTTAATATTTACACTTTTTTCATAAATTTGTGATTTTTCCTCATAAATTTGCAATATTTATTCTCATGTTTGACGTTTCAATTGCAAATTTGAACCTTCTTCTAATAAATTTGCAATGGAAATCTTACACAATGTAGAGTAACATACTTCTGCATTCCAGTCCTCCCTTATTTCCGGTTCCACTTCCATTATATTTTCCCATTCCCTGGTGCTTTCTCGTCAATAAATCAATTTTATCACTTTCACTTATCATTGTACATACTGGACAGCACAGTAGTACTGTGGTTGGCACTGCTGCCTAACATCTAGAAGGTTCCAGGATCGAATTCCCATGCAGGCTGGCCGGGGTGGGAACCTTTCTGTGTGGAGTTTGCATGTTCTTCCTGTGCTATGTGGGTTTATTCTGGGAGCTCCGGTTCCTCCCCCAATCCAAAGACATGCATGTTAGGTTAATTGGTCATTCTAAATTGTCCCTAGGTATCTGTCTCCTATAGGCCCTAAGAATAGAGGGTTAGTACTAGTGAAGCGCTTTGAGTGGTCTTTGAGACGAGAAAAAGCGCTATATAAGTGCAGGTCCTTAAATAGTGTGCAGGCAGATCATAATTCTTTCATAAAGTTTGTGTTTCACATTTTGATCGTTTCTGTAACCACACTGAGCCGTTTAATAGTTCCCCAGTTAGCGTTGCAACTAGCAGCTATCGTGTGGTGCTGGCAAATATAATGGGATTTGGCTGTGACAGGAAGTGAGTTGCAGGCAGTTCAGAATGCGGAAGTACGTCACTCTACATTGTGCAAGAGGTCCATTTCTTTTTCTTGCAAATTTATTACTTTTTTCTTGCAAATTTGCAACTTTTTCTCATTTATTTTTGCAAACATTTTTCCCCTTTGGTACTTGTTTCTTGTAAATTTCCAACTTTTTTAAAAATAAATTTGTGACTTTTTCTTGCAAATTTCATTTTGTTTCTAGTAAATTTAACATTTTTTCCTCTTAAATTTTAAATCTTTGTTATAAAATTGCAGCTTTCTTCTTTTAAATATACAATTTTTACTCCTGTTAATTTGTGATTTTTTTCTTATATATTTGCTCCGTACTTTTTTTTAGGAGCTTGCTATTTTTTATCGTAAATTTGTGATTTTTTTCTTATAAATTTGTGACCTTTTCTTGTAAATTTGAAACCCTTTTCCTCATAACTTTGCAACTTTTATTCTTATAAATTCTTGACTATTTAACTGTAAAATTGCAACTTTTTTCCAGATAAAATTGCTACCTATTTTACCATAAATTTGCAACTTTGTCTACATAAATTTGGTACACGTTTCTTATAAATTTATAATTTTTTTCTCATGAATGTGCCATTTTTTCCTCAGAAATTTGCTACTTTTTATTTGAAATGTGTATTTTTTTTCTCATAAATTAGCTTTTTACGTATGCCTCGGTGAGTGGCAATACAGTAGTCAGTTAGTGCGTCTGTGTGTGGCTGTGTGTATCTGTCCGTCCACCTCTCTGTTTCAGCTCGCCCGGTCAAAATTAAGTGGAACTAAAGGCTTATATCATTGTATCACCATATTTTCTCGACTTTTAATTTTCCAGAATTTCAAAATAACGCTTTGTTTTTGAAATAAACACAAAAATAGCTCACCTTTACCGTCAATGGAACAGTACTGTGCATGCGGGGTGTATGGAGTGTCAGGGAAGGATAGTACCTCTGACAGGACAACAGTCGCACCTCTGGGTGATTGGTCGACTTTGGTTCCCACTTGGCACTCAACTCTCACCTGTGGCTCCAAGTAGCTGTTTGCATGCAACAGCGGCCACACCCCAGTAAACTGCTTCGACTGGTGGGTGAAACCAGGTGAGGGTAGCCGACGGGTTTGAAACCCTTGATGAGGTAGGGCTTGTCTACCTACGCATGTGTAGACTGGACCCGGTGGACTGCGTGGAGGAAACCACCAGATTGGCTCAACGGGCAGGAAGGCAGACCCAGCAAAGTGTTATGGAGCACAACTAGGGCACAGTGAGACATGTAGGACACTGCTGGCCATCCACTGCATCCTAACCTATCTCCAGCCGTCTTGACTACGTCTTGCCACTGGATTCAGCTAGGCTGGTACAAGAGAGTGAGGCTGATGACCCTGCGCAACTCTCCCTCACTTAAATCAAATTCATGTGCAAGTCATCACCCCCCCCCAATTTCCTTCACTCCCCCTCCCCCAAGTCCTGTGGCGATGGGCAAGTGATGAAGCAGCAGGTGTGGATACACTGGAAGCTGTAGCCACAATCCCATACACAGGCAGCCCAGGGCATAGAGTTGCTCTCTACTGGACCGAAGCAGCAGTGGAGTTGGGCAGCCCCCTGGGTGTCTGAGCAGCCCTCTTTAGGATTCGCTCTGCTCACCTCCATGGCCTGAGGAAGGAGCTAGAAAAGGTGCCCTAAACATAGCCTGCTTCGCTACACCCTGGCCAGCAAGCCGCGGCTGGCGGGGATCCCACCCTAGCAGTCGAAATTCTCAGAAGAAATCAACTAAGGTGACATCACTCACCATTGGCACTTGGAATGTGCAAACGCTCATGGACAGCTCCAAAGCGGACAGACCTGAGAGACGGACAGCACTTGTCACAAGAGAACTCAGCAGGTAGAAAATCTACATCGCAGCTCTGAGCAAGACCAGGTTTGCAGACAAAGGTCAGCTGACAGAAGTCAAAGCCAGCTACACCTTTCTCTGGAGCAGCCGAGGCAGCAAAGAATGCCGTGAAGCAGGAGTGGGTTTCGCGATCAGATCCAATCTGATCAGCAAGCTTACCAGCTTCCCCAAAGGAACCAATGACCGCCTCATGACCCTGCGGATCCCCCTCCGAGGAACATGCCATGCTACATTCATCAGTGCATATATCTCCACCATGACGAACCCAGATGAGATCACAGATGAGTTTTACGAGGACTTGGAGACTCTCATTGAAGGTGTACCAAAGGAGGACAAACTCATTGTTCTTGGAGACTTTAACGCTAGAGTTGGTACAGACTACCAGACATGGGAGGGAGTCCTTGGGAGAAATGGAGTTGGAAAGTGCAACAGCAATAGTCTTCTCCTGTTGAAGACGTGCGCCTCTCATGACCTTCTGATCACTAATACCATCTACTGCTTGCCAAATCACAACAAGACCCCCTGGATGTATCCATGCAGCAAGCATTGGCATCTGATCGATTACATCATTGTGAGAAGGAGAGACAGGCAGGATGTTAGAGTGATGAAGGCGCAGACTGCTGGATGGATCACAGACTCATTCTCTCAAAGCTCAACATGCACATCCAGCCCAAATGGCGTTCACAGGGGGAAAAGGCAAACAAGCGACTCAATGTCAGCAAGCTGGAACAGTACTCTGTGCAACAGAACCTCAGTGAGAGGTAAAATTGGAGACAAATGCCAACCTCTTCAACAGAGGCGTTAAAGATTGGCTAAAATCCCACCAGCAATGTGTGCACGTCTAGTCTGAATTGTTGTTTGTTGTGATCATGGATCTCTTGCTCTGTTTTAATTTGTAATGTATTTGTAATTTTAATTAGCTTATAAATTTTGTATGTACAGCCTAATTTATGACCTATATAAGCCACCTATGGACTGGTGTTGAGAATTAGCACTTGTGCTATATACACCTATGCAAAACATCTGGTCTCTCCTTGTGATTGTACTAATGTAATTTGTTATGTCCATATTAAATAAAAAAAGAAAAGAAAGAAAGAAAGAAAGTGAGGACCTGGACAGCAAGGTTAGTCAGCTCGACCTCGGGGCGTACGGAGCAGAAGAAGACTGGGAAGCTTTCAGAGACATGGTGTACAACACCTCACTCACTCATCTGGGCCAGAACACGCACAAACACCAAGACTGGTTCGACGAAAACGATAAGGACATCCAAAAGCTGCTTGATGAGAAGCGTGAAGCCCACAGAGTGTACCAGCAAGACAGCAGATCTGCCTCTAAGAAGGCAACCTTCAACTCCATCAAAAGAAAGGTGCAGGCAAAGCTCAGAGAGATGCAGAACTTCTGGCTCAGCAAAAAGGCAGATGAAATACAGCAGTATGCTGACAGCAACAACTCCAAATGTTTCTGTGATGCCCTTAAGACCATCTACAGGCCTCAGTCTTCTGGAACATCACCACTGCTCAGTGCTGACAGGTCCACTCTCCTCACTGACAAGAACCCAATCCTGCAAAGATGGGCAGAACATTTCAGCGGCATCCTGAACAGACCTTCGTCCATCAGTGCAGAAGCCATCACTCACATGCCCCAAGTAGAGGTGAACACATCTCTGGCAGAACTTCCAACTGAATCAGAAGTCCAAAAAGCGATCAAACTCCTTTTGAACGGCAAAGCACCAGGCTCTGACTCCATCCCAGCTGAAATCTACAAGGCAGGAGGACCAGTTCTAATACAGAAACTCACCGAGCTCTTTCAGACCATCCAGCAGGAAGTTATCCCCCAGGAGCTCAAGGATGCCTCCATTGTCCATCTCTACAAGAGAAAAGGAAACAGGCAGTCCTGTGACAACCACTGTGGGATTTCTCTCCTCGCCATCGCCGGCAAGGTCCTTGCAAGAGTTCTTCTCAACTGCCTCATTCAGCACATGGAAGGTGGTCACCTGCCGGAGAGCCAGTGTGGCTTCAGAGAGGGTTGTGGAACTGCTGACATGATTTTCGCCGCATGCCAACTTCAGGAAAAATGTCAAGAGCAGAACAGGGACCTCTACACAACATTTGTAGATC
Organism: Pholidichthys leucotaenia; assembly: GCA_020510985.1. NCBI lineage: Eukaryota > Metazoa > Chordata > Actinopteri > Cichliformes > Pholidichthyidae > Pholidichthys > Pholidichthys leucotaenia. The sequence goes on from CM035842.1 coordinate 273,292,721, forward strand.
TGACCAAGGCTTTTGATACCATCAGTCGTGAAGGGCTGTGGAAGATCATGGCAAAGTTTGGCTGCCCGGACAAGTTTATCAGCATGGTGCGCCAGTTCCACGATGGCATGCTTGATGATGGAGACTCCTCCGAAGCTTTCCCAGTTACCAACAGGGTCAAGCAGGGTTGTGCACTCGTGCCCACACTTTTCCGCATGATGTTCACAGCCATGCTGTCTGATGCCTTCTGCGATGATGAAGAAAGCGCTATCAGGATCAGGTACAGGATGGACAGCAGGCTCTTCAACCTGCGGAAGCTCCAAGCCAAAACCAAGGTGGAAGGGGACTCAGTGCGCGACTTCCTGTTCCCAGTCGACTGCGCACTCAATGCCACTACAGAGGCCCAGATGCTGCAGAGCATGAACATCTTCTCCACTGCTTGTGACAACTTTGGGCTCACAATCAGTACAAAGAAGACCAAGGTCCTGCAGCAACTCGCACCACAGAAGACTTATGTGGAACCAGCCATCACTGTCAATGGGGAGACCCTCAAGGCTGTCGACAAGATCACGTACCTTGGCAGCACACTCTCCAGGTCTGCCAACATCGATGACGAGGACGATTCGTGCATTGCAAGGGTAAGCTCAGCATTCGGACGGTTACGCACAACAGTGTGGAAAGGAGAGGCATCAGGCTGACCACAAAACTGAAGGTGTACAAAGCAGTTGTCCTGCCTTCCCTACTGTATGCCTGCAAGACCTGGAGAGTCTACGAGCGCCACGCCAGAAAGCTAAACTGCTTCCACCTGAACTGCCTCAGAAAGCTCCTGAAGATCACCTGGCAGGACAAAATCCCTGACACAGAGGTCCTTTCCCGAGCTGAGCTGCCTAGCATTCACACCCTACTCAAGAGAGCCCAGATTAGGTGGGCTGGACACCTTGTTCGTATTCCTGACTCACGGCTACCAAAGAGACTGTTCTACGGTGAACTAGCAAAGGGCAGGCACTCACAAAGTGGTCAGAAGAAGCGCTACAAAGACACTCTTAAGGCCTTCCTGAAGAGCTTTGACATTAGTCCTGACACCTGGGAGACCCTAGTGCTAGATCGACCAGATTGGCGTAGCTGTACCAGCAAAGGTGCTGCATCCTTTGAGCTGAACAGGAATTTTAAGGCCCAGAGAAAACATGAGCTTCGCAAGTCCAGAGCCACCCCTGTATCTTCTGCCCGCGCAGACCACTTGTGCCCAACCTGCGCCCCAAAACTCCCACCAGAGGAAATTACTCAGCAATCCGCCAATACTGGGTGAACAAATGCCCGTCTTTTTGCCCATGTTTTCTTCCTCTACCACTAAAAAGCAAAAGCTCCTGTTCATCTTGATTGTCATTGTATTCACGTACCGCCATCACTTCTGCCATTTAAAACATCTGTCACCGTCCTCTTCTTCTGTGCTTGCAGCTGTCAAATGAGTTTGGTGGCTCTTGACTGCCGCCGACAGTACGGGCATATGAACTGCCGATTATTTTCACTTCGCACGCATGTACTCCAAAACTACTGGATGGATTTGGATGAAATTTTTACCAGAGGTGGTCCTTGGGCTAGAGAGGAACCCATAACATTTTGGTGATGATCCGAGAACACGTACCTCTGCCAAGGCTCTGGCACCAAGGCAACAGCGCCTTGGTGCTTTTATTTTCCATCATAATTTGTGACTTTTTCTTGTAAATTAAGAAAAAAATTATAACTATAACTTTTTATGTAATTTTGCCATTTTTGTCTTAATTTTGTTTTTTCTCAATAATTTTTGACTTTTTTCGTCATAAATTTTTGAATTTTTTTGTAAATTTATGACTTTTTCTTATAAATTTGCAACTTTTTCCTCATAAATTTGACTTTTTTTTTTTTTTTTTTTGTTACTTATTTGTACCGGTAGGTAGACTTGGTTTGCAGTTTGGTGACAAGCCACTGGCTGCTGGTCGCTGCGTGCGCGAGCGCCCTAAACCTACATGTTTTTGGTGTGCGGGAGGAAACCGGAGAAATCCCGGAGTAAACCCACGCAACACGGGGAGAACATGCAAACTCCACACAGCTCACTGTTGGTCGGGGGCTGGGATCGAACCCACGATCTAATGATCCCCGCGGTCCCCCGGCCGAGGGTAAAACTGTGCTGCCACAGTGCTAAACCACTGCGCCACCGTGCAGCCGGTGGCTGCATTTTCTTGCAAATTTGCAACTTTTTATGTAATTTTGTTACTTTTTTCTTGTAAATTTAGAACATTTTCTAATTTTTTAAGACTTTTTCTCTTGTAAATTTGCAACTTTTTCCTGCTCATCCTGACAACAACCCATTTATTTTTAAAATGTTTTTATTACGTGTTCTGATCTCCTCCCCTTTACAAAAATAGGGTCCACTAAACACAATCTTGAATAGGTCCATACAAAAAGCTGGAACTGGTCCTGTTGACAAGTATCAGTTATTGGTGTTAACCTGGTTCTGATGTACCATATACAAATAAAACAACAATTACAACTATCCTCTGTGTCTCACACTTTGACGTATCAGTTAAAAGAACTACACCCTCATGATTATTTCCAGCCTTGGGTGCTGTATCTCCCACCACAAATACAGTAAAGCATCGCCCTGATAAAGCAGACTGCAGCTGTAATTAAATGTTTGTTTTTTCCACCATTGGACTCATTTCATTTCACAGATCACTGAATATTCCCCGAGCTGTCTGTCTGTGCTGCTGATGCCGAGGATGAGACAGAGCCAGCATCAAACACTGTACACCTGCCCCTGTGGGCTGTTGAACAAAAGATTAAATCTGTGGAAAAATAGAATTTATTATTGGTAACACTGGTCAACACCAAATTTATTGTCTAAGGTTTTTTTTTAGCTGATTTAGGGCAATTTTGATGTGCTGAATCCAAAAATCACATTGGTTTTGCTCAATCAGGTCAACTTTTTGAATTATGGCCACATGTTGTTTTATACGTTTTTGTTTACATGTACGGGTATTTTTGCTTTATATGATGCAAAATTCTTTTTTATGTCTTGAAATTCTCTGAATTTTGAACAATGATGATGTAACATTAAATTTACATGTACTTACCTTTATATAAAGGTAAGTACATGCACAGTACTAAGTAAGTACTAAGTAAGTACAGGTTTTTGCTTAGCACCTGATCGAGAGAAACAGATGTCATTTTTGGATTCAGCAGTGCAAAATTGTCATAAATCAGCTGAAAAAACACAGACAACTTACAAACAAATTATTTTTGTAACCCTGTGTAATGTTCAGGGCTGTTTCTGGCTTTTTAGGACCCTATGCAAGATTGTGTTGGGGGTGGGGGGGACTCTGTATATGTAATGGGGAAGAGTTCAAACTCTCTAAAATGAAAACAAAAAGAAAAATCTTTCCCCTTCTAACAAAAAAATTGAAAAAAATTGCAAACTTAGAAAAAGGCAACAAATTTGTTAGGAAAAAGATTGCACATTTGCAAGAATAAAGTTGCAAATTTCAAAGAAAAAAGTTGGAAATTTGTGAGAAAAAAGTTGCAAATTTATAAGAAACAAGTTGCAGTTATAAGAAAAAGTTGCCAATTTGCGAGGGAAAAGAGTTGTAAATTTGTGAAGAAAAAAAGTTGCTAATTTGTGAAGAAAAAGTTGAAAAATTGCAGTTTTATTCAATAAAGGTTCATATTTACAAAAAAGGTTACAAATTTAATAGGAAAATAATTGGAAGTAATTTTAATTCACCTCCCAAAAATGTTGAGGGTGAACTTGGAGCTCTGGGGTCTGCTGTGTTTGTGTACGCTGCATTATAGTCACAAATGGCTCTGCTTTTAAGAACTGGCGGCTGCAGTAATCGTTCATATGAGCTTTTGTTTTTGGGTATTAAAATTAAAATCTCAGCTGGAGAGGAGTTGTGGACCAAAGCAGGTTTGGAGGTTGTGATTTTACATTGCACTAAATGAAAGATGGCCATCCATGATAGAGTTGTGCTGCTATGTCTGGTTCAATTACCTAATCCTGGTTTAAGTGAATCAGTTGTGTTATATTATGTCTAGCCGTTTTCTTTTTTAGAGTTCCATGCAGTTCAGTTGCAGGAAACCTATTGCTCTGATTCTTCTTTTTCCTTTCTTCTGCACTAAAAGCATGTGTGCAGTGAAAAGACATAAGGCACACAACCATGAAATGTTACAGTATGAAATTCTTCTCACTATTCAGGGACCCAAAATCAAGGCACTGTGTAGGTGGTGCTATAATAAACACTTTTAAGTTTTTGCAAATATCAAAAATGTGCAAGTGAACTTAAAATGAACTCCTCCTAGGACATTCATCAAAGTGCATGAAAATAAGCAGACATCATCTAAAGACAATGATTAAAAAAAGCAGTTAAAATTTTCCAAAAATGTCAATCTGCTTTGATTTAATAGGTCAATCAAGTTGTTACAGCATGTACAGTGGATAAAAAAAAGTCTACACACCCCTGTTCAAATGCCAGGTTTTTGTGATGTAAAAAAATGAGACAAAGATAAATCATTTCAAAACTTTTTCCACCATTAATGTGACCTATAACCTGTACAACCCAATTGAAAAACAGACTGAAGTCTATTAAGGGAAAAAAAAACAAAACAACTTACAATAACCTGTTTGCATAAATTTGCACACTCTGTTATAACTGGGGATGTGGATGTGTGATCACATTCAAACTCATGTTAAATTGGAGTCAGCACACACCTGCCACCATTTAAGGTGCCTCTGATTAACCCCAAATAAAGTTCAGCTGTTCTAGTAGACTTTTCCTGACATTTTTGTAGTCACATCTGACAGCACAAGCCATGGTCCGCAGAGAGCTTCCAAAGTATCAGAGGGATCTTATTGTTCAAAGGTATCAGTCAGGAGAGGGGTACAAAAGAATTTCCAAGGCATTAAATATACCATGGAACACAGTGAAGACAATCACCATCAAGTGGAGAAAATATGGCACAACAGTGACATTACCAAGAACTGGATGTCAAAATTGATGAAAAGACGAGAAGAAAACTGGTCAGAGAGGCTGCCAAGAGGCCGACAGCAACATTGAAGGAGCTGCAGGAATTTCTGGCAAGTACTGACTGTTTAGTACATGTGACAACAATCTCCTGTCTAGAGTCGCAAGACGGAAGCCTTATCTTATGAAGAAAAACATCCAAGCCCAGCTACATTTTGCAAAAACACATTTGAAATCTCCCAAACGCATGTGGGAAAATGTGTTATGGTCCGATGAAACCATGGTTAAACTTTTTGGCCATAATTCCAAAAGGTATATTTTGCACAAACACAACACTGTTCATCACCAAAAGAACACCATACTTACAGTGAAGCATGGTGGTGGCACCATCATGCTTTGGGGCTGTTTTTCTTCAGCTGGAACTGGGGCCTTAGTCAAGGTGGAGAGAATTATGATCAGTTCCAAATACCAGTCAGTGTTGGCACAAAACCTTCAGGCTTCTGCTAGAAAGCTGAAGATGAAGAGGAACTTCATCTTTCAGCACAACAATGACCCAAAGCACACATCCAAATCAAGAAAAGAATGGCTTCACCTGAAGAAGATTAAGGTTTTGGAATGGCCCGGCCAGAGTCCAGACCTGAATCTGATCGAACATCTGTGGGGTGATCTGAAGAGGGCTGCGCACAGGAGATGCCCTCGCAATCTGACAGATTTGGAGCGTTTCTGCAAAGAAGAGTGAGCAAATATTGCCACATCAAGATGTGCCACGCTGATAGGCTCCTACCCCAAAAGACTGAGTGCTGTAATAAAAGCCAAAGGTGCTGCAACAAAGTATTAGTTTAAGAGTATGCATATTTATGAAACCAGGTTATTGTAAGTTTTTTTTTTTTTTTCCCCTTAAAAGATTTCAGTTTGTTTTTCAATTGGGTTGTGCAGGTTATAAGTCACATTAATGGAGAAAAAGTTTTGAAATGATTTATCTTGGTCTCATTTTTTTACATCACAAAAACCTGGCATTTGAACAGGGGTGTGTAGACTTTTATATCCACTGTATTTAGTGATCCAAACATCACATTCACAATCACAACAGTATTCTTCAGCAAAGCACCAAATTAATTCTGTTCTTGTGCCAAAAATTACCTTTATAAAATGTCTATCAGTCTTTGTATCTTTTCAGTGGAAAGTGTTGTTAGTGTATGAGGAAGTCAGCATGTGACCTACAGCAGCTATGTGGTGTAATGGTTAAGATGATTGTCTGGTGGTTCAAATCCTCCCAGCAAAGTATCATTCTTCTTAAGTGCGACATACCCATCTTGTGCATCTGAAAATAACGTGTAGCCCACATTGTTTTAAATGCTGCTTGGAATCCCTTTCAGCAGAACATTTATGTTTTGAGAAAGTCAGACTACAAGCTGTAATGGTGTAGTGGTCAGTGGCGTAGCCAGGAATTTGTGAAGGGGATGGCTGAACCCCAGCCACCACCACCATTCTGACCGCTCAGGGCGTTCACCTGGGACAAAGCTTTAGCGCCCCCCCCCCCCCCCCACTGGCTATGCACCTGGTGGTTAAGGTGATTGCTTGGTATGCTGGATAGCCAGGTTCAAATCTTCCCATGGAAATTTTATTCTTTTGAAACAACTGAACTACAACATTCCTTTTTCCCTGTGCATTTTTAAAACTCATTGTGTAGCACACCGTAGGTTTTCAAATGCTGTCGCTAAATGGTACAAGGCTTTGAAGTCTACATCTGCTTGGAACCCGATAATCACCTCTTGTGTGGTTCCTTTTTAGCTTTTTCTTTGAATTTATTATAAATCTGACAATGAATCTGACACATTCTTGAGCAAAAATATTGGAATTGGCGAGTAATTAGCAAGAAAATTTAAGATGGCAACACAAAGCTTATCCATATTTGTATTAATTTTGTTCTTTTTATAAAATTCAAAGGCACAGATGTTTGCTCGGCTTGTTTTCTCGCAGGATTACAGACTCCTCTTCTCCCTTGACAATAACCTCTTTGTTGTTCTACACCAGGAGTCCATACAATTTTTGTGTTAATTTTTTGTGTTTAATTTACCTGAATTCCTTATTTAGTGTATTTTCAGCGTAACGTGTGTAAATGTGTTTTTCTCCTTTTGTCCCACTGGTGTAATTGAACAGAATCTGTTTTTCTGCTCGGCTGGTTCTTTTCAGCTCGGACATCCGTTAAGGTGTGTGTGCGTGTGTGTGTGTGTGTGTGTGTGTGTGAGTGAGACAGAGAGAGAGAGAGAGAGAGAGAGAGAGAGAGAGAGAGAGAGAGAGAGAGAGAGAGAGAGAGAGAGAGAGAGCGATCCCACAGTGCCCCTCCCCCCTTCCTCTGTGTGACATGAAGTGTGTGTCTGATTATGTCAAGTGAGGCCAAATTAGCTTTTTTCCACCTCATTAGTTACATCATTGAACCCCCACTCCCACCCCCAACTCCACTCAGCACACATGGTAGAAACAGACACCTCTATCTACATGTGTGTTAATGTGAGAATTGAAAAAAAAAAGTGGAGAAGTCAGCATTTTTTTTGTTTTGGTTGTACCACTGCACTTGTGTGTTTGCATTTTCAGAGAGAATAATGGATGTTTGTCCTGTCTGACTGAAGACATGGTGTATTTACAGGAAAACGAACACAAAAACTGCCACTAAAAGAAGGAAACCAAATATCATTATTTTTACTTCTACTGCCATGCTGTTTTTTTCATATCATATTTAGCTTTTTCTAAATCAACCAATCAATCAATCAATCTTTATTTTCGGATAGATTAATAGTACAGATTAAAAGAAACAGAATAATATAACAAAGGGGGAAAGAAAATCCAACAAGGTCATATTAGACAATAACTCCTCTGATTATACAGTTCAACATAAGTTATCCGAAATGGGTGATGGCTGAAGCTGCAGCTTATATTGCCCACCCATATTCCATCCAAGAATTCAAAAGAAAAACAAAATGAGCGATTACAATTCAGAACAAAGCTAAGACAAAATGTGACAAAAGGAAACTAAGCAACAACACAACGCAGACTGGATATGACAATCCTTATATGATTTTATGTCATCTTGCATATATGTTTGGAGTATTTCTTCCTTTAGTTTTTCTTTAAATTGTCCAAGCGTTGTACATGATTTTAATTCAGGTCCAAAATCATTCCATAATCTGACTCCTTGCACTGAAACACAGTGTTGCTTGGTGGTAGTTCTCACTGAAGGTTTTTGAAATATACATGTTAGTCTGAAATGATATTGTTTCTCCCTTATTTGGAACAGCTTTTGGATATTTGCGGGCAGTGATAGATTCTTCACTTTAAACATTATTACTGCAGTTTTAAGGTGTGTTCAGACCAAAGGCCATAGTGCGAATTTTTCAGGTGGCACAATTACAGTGGATATTAAAAGTCTACACACCCCTGTTCAAATGCCAGGTTTTTGTGATGTAAAAAATTAGATCAAGATAAGTCGTTTCAAAACTTTTCCCCCCGTTAATGTGACATATAACTTGTACAACCCCATTGAAAAACAGACTGAAATCTTTTAAGGGGAAATATAAAAAAAATTAAAAAACATACAATAACTTGGTTGGATAAATATGCACATCCTTTTATAACTGGGGATGTGGCTGTGTTCAGAATTAACCAATCATATTCAAACTCATGTTAAATGCAAGTCAGCACACACCTGCCACCATTTAAAGTGCCTCTGATTAACCCCAAATAAAGTTCAGCTGTTCTAGTAGGCTTTTCATGACATTTTTTGTAGTCACATCTTACAGCACAAGCCATGGTCCCCAGAGAGCTTCAAAAGCATCAGAGGGATCTCATTGTTCAAAGGTATGAGTCAGGAGAAGGGTACAAAAGAATTTCCAAGGCATTAAATATACCATGGAACACAGTGAAGACAGTCATCATCAAGTGGAGAAAATATGGCACAACAGTGGAATTACCAAGAACTGAACATCCCTCCAAAATTGATGAAAAGATGAGAAGAAAACTGATCACAGAGGCTGCCAAGAGGCCGACAGCAACATTGAAGGAGCTGCAGGAATTTCTGGCAAGCACTGGCTGTTTAGTACATATGACAACAATCTCCCGTCTTCTTCATATGTCTGGGCTATGGGGTAGGGTGGCAAGATGGAAGCCTTATCTTACGAAGGAAAATATCCAAGCCCAGCTACATTTTGCAAAAACACATTTGAAATCTCCCAAATGCATGTGGGAAAATGTGTTATGGTCCGATGAAACCAAAGTTGAATTTTTTGGCCATAATTCCAAAAGGTACATTTGACGCAAACAAAACACTGTTCATCACCAAAAGAACACCATACCTACAGTGAAGCATGGTGGTGGCACCATCATGCTTTGGGGCTGTTTTTCTTCAGCTGGAACTGGGGCCTTAGCCAAGGTGGAGGGAATTATGAACAGTTCCAAATTCCAGTCAGTGTTGTCACAAAACCTTCAGGCTTCTGCTAGAAAGCTGAAGATGAAGAGGAACTTCATCTTTCAGTACAACAATGACCCAAAGCACACATCCAAATCAAGAAAAGAATGGCTTCACCTGAAGAAGATTAAGGTTTTGGAATGGCCCAGCCAGAGTCCAGATCTGAATCTGATTGAACAGCTGTGGGGTGATCTGAAGAGGGCTGTGCACAGGAGATGCCCTCGCAATCTGACAGATTTGGAGCGTTTTTGCAAAGACGAGTAGGCAAATATTGCCATATCAAGATGTGCCACGCTGATAGACTCCTACCTAAAAAGACTGAGTGCTGTAATAAAAGCCAAAGGTGCTGCAACAAAGTATTAGTTTAAGAGTGTGCATATTTATGCAACCAGGTTATTGTAAGTTTTATATTTTTTATTTTTCCCCTTAAAAGATTTCTGTTTGTTTTTCAATTGAGTTGTACAGGTTATAGGTCACATTAATGGTGGAAAAGGTTTTGAAATGATTTATCTTGGTCTCATTTTTTTACATCACAAAAACCTGGCATTTGAACAGGAGCGTGTAGACTTTTTATATCCACTGTACATGTTAACTCAATGTAAACATGCGACTAGATGCGAATTTACATCTGAGTGAGTCGCAGAAGGGCAGAGTTGCCTTCATGACTTCTGGTGCTGCTTTCTACCTGCTGTGGAAAGCCCCAAAACACCATGTTTAAGTTTACAACATTACCAGGAAAAATGTCACAGCTTCCTCCAAAACTGCACCTGAATGATGGCTGTTTATACTGCCAGCCTGCAAGCCCTCATTAGTACATCTGTAGCAGGAGTATGTGAGTAGAGAAACAATAGACACTCCATTTCAGCCCCAGAGCTCCCGGTCCATCTGTCTGCAGGTGAGTGGCGGTCTCATTTGCAAACTAGTTTACTCTCCAGTGTTGATACTTTTACTCTGGTGACAGCAGAATCTCAAGGCTAACTGGCTATGCAAATCCCTCTGACATGGATGTGCGTGTATTCGCTTGTTTACATTAGCATGTGCTGTATTCACGCCGTGTGAAAAATTCTCCACGTGCTCCACATTTGGTGTGAATGCACCTCAAGACATGGGACACCCCTTCAGGAATGCATTACATCATCATTTGTCACTGATGGCCTTAAGGTACTGTAAATAGATGACCTTTCAAAAGAAAAAAAAAACAGAAAAAGGAAGTTGATGAGGAAAAAAGCCAGGGTTTCACACATTTTGAATTAAAGCTTTCTACTAACTGCATTAATCCACATCAAACTGGTAAGAAAACATGCATCCATCTAATCTTTTGCTGTTAAAAACAGATCATGGTATACTTTTAGCCTGATTCTGATCGGCTGGTTACAGAAGTGTGCCCCTGATGAGCGCTGCGGCACTCCAAAAGTTGTACTTTTTTTTTTCAACTTTTAGCACTGTGAGTGTAGTGACAAAAAAAACCCACTCACCACCGAGGGCGTTTTTATGCAGAGGCAGAAAATTCATGCTTAGAATGGAAAAAAGTGCACTTGGTGGACACGCAGGCTAAATTTCTGTGAAATGAAAAAAGGTGAAGGGTTGGGTGAACAGGGGCTCATGAGCATTTAAAGATGCACTCGGGTGGATATAAATCCCCTATAAAAACAAATTGTCTAAAATGGTATTGTTACATATGAATATACAGTAGGTAGTATTAGTAAGATGGCGGCTAGGTTGGCCGGAGAATGGTTAGGGGTGGCAGACTGCCGTTTCTGGTAGTGACGCCACCCAGGGTATAAAGCAGCTAGAGCAGAAGGGGCTCATCCTCTTTCGCCATAGAAGCCCTGGCCTGCTGGAGAGCGCCGAAAGTCCGTACGGTATTGTACATAGTTCTGTTAATAAAACTCCGTTAACAGTACCCTCGCTCTGCTCATTATTGACCCAATTATGGACACAACATTTGGCGACGAGGTAAAAGTGGTTATGGAGAGGCCAGCTGCGAATTTTCAGCCATTTTTGGAAGCACCACGTGAGCCGCCCGTGGCTTGGCCTAGGTGGTTCACCGCATTTATCAACTATATGGTGGCTTTGAACCTCGGCGAACTCGAGAAGCTTCACGTGAGGGCAGTTTTGGTCCATAATTTGGGCATGGAGGGGCAGAGGATTTTGAAGAACTTGGGAGGAGCCAATAGCTTTGACGAGATCATGGAGCTAATGGCGCGCTATTTTCGCGCTCCTGAAAATGTCACCGTTCAACGCATTCAATTTCGACAGCGCCGCCAGCGGACGGGAGAGTCCGCAAGAAGATTTATAGTGGACCTCCGTGAGCTGGCGAGGGAATGCAAGTTTGGGAGCCTGGAGGATGAAATGATTCGGGAAAAGCTAGTGGAGCATGTTCGGTATCCTGCAGCTCAGTTGAGGCTTTTAATCCACCCAGACGAGCTGACGCTGACCTCCGCTATTGAGCTAGCTCAGCAATTTGAGGCAGCTGAGACAATAGCGAGAGGCCTCAGTGAGAGAGCCACTCCAACCCAGGACGAGCCTCGCTTAAAGGCGCTGGATTTGGATCCTGAGGATGAAGACAACGGGGATGACGAATACACCTCCGTGGTCAAGATTAGGTCCGCCCCAGGAACGCCTAGATGTTACGGCTGTGGGTCCCCTAAACACCGCTATAAGTCCAGGGAATGTCTGGTGAAGGGCAGGCGTTGTGGGAGGTGTGGCTTACTGAACCCCTTTGCCAGGACTTGTAAGAATTTTCAGCGGAGGGATCAACAGAGTGAGGCGGATCCCTCGCTGACGACTCTGACGATAGTTCTTACAGTTTCCCTGGAAACAAATGGATGTATCAGCTGTACTGTGTCACTGGATGGCGTCGAGGTGCCGCTATTGGTTGACACTGGAGCGGTAATCTCCGTTTTGAACCTAGCGACAGTGAGGAGTCTGTTTCCCCACCGTCATATCCATAAAGAGACTGCACCATATTATGGCTATGGAATGAACAGGTTGGCCATCTTAGGACTTTTGGAGTTGGAGGCAAAGTACCAATCCGTAACGATGCCGGATGTTCAAATTATTGTCACCGCTGGCGGAGCCAACATTATGGGGTGCAATATGTTTTATGGACTGGGTTTTTCCATTGCCAACAACACCGGGGAGAAGTGGTTGGGCTGCGGGTTGGGGAACCGACCTGCTCCGGGTGTGGGAGATGAGGAGATGTGGGATCCTGATTGGTATTGGGTATATGGTCTGGCATTACTGGAGAAGAGCACGCCCATCGCCATGCGATGTCATCCCAGGATGGACCTGATGCCAGAGTCCAAGCTACCCTTTGTGTGGGAGCTGGACAGCACGGCGGGACCCCCAGGGTGACCCATAAGCTTGAGGCGCCTGCGCTGAGGACTGATGGGGTGAGACCAGAGAGCGCAGTGTTAAAGCGCTCCAAGCGACGGCCTTCTAAGGACTTTGAAACGGACCCGCAAGATGACCGGTTCCGAGGAGGAAGCTCACTTACACCGTAGTGGCCCGAGGAAGCATGGCAGAACTCCCCTGAAGACTGGTGATAGAGTTTGCCCGAGGGTTGAAGCTCGGCTGAGAGGGACACACGGAACGCGCAAACAACGCGAGGACCAGGGGAGGCTCCAGGTGGTGGCTGCCCGGGCCGATGCGTTTCTGGGCCTGTCGGACGAGACGTGGAGGCACCCCAACAAACTGTGCCGCGTAGTGGAGAAGAGGAGACAGCGCAGTTCAACCCCAGAGGCCGGAAAGAGAAGGCGCTCTGGATGGGAACCACGGGATGGCAATCCAGGGGGAGGGCGCTCCACAGGATGTGTTAAATGACTGGGGGTATGTTTGGTTTGTGCGTTTAAGGTTTTGTGCTCCTATGTCATTGTGTATATGTATATTTATTTATTTTATAGCCTTATTGGAGTGTGCCCTGAATATCTGAAGTCAGAAGTAAACATAAAAGAAATGTATTATTAGTTGATTGTTATAAATTGGAAATTGTGTGATTTTGAAAAAAAAAAAAAAAGAAACCAAATGGAATGAGATGCCAAAGTGTCTATAGTGGGATTGTTGTATTGAGTGTGTTGGAAAGAAAAGCACTGAATTGTTTGGTTTAAGTAATGTAATGATTTGGAGACATTTTAGATAAATGCTGTGTGATGACTCGCTCTTAGCCGCTATCATCCTCAGCTGGGCGCACACCTGCTTCTTGTCAGGGCAGGCCTACTTAAACCCACTCAGCCCGCTGGCCTGCACTGAGCCATCTGTCTACCAGGCTATGAAGCACGTCTCCTGTCTTCCTAAGCCATCCCTGACTCTACGCTCTGCCTCGCCTCTCGGCATCAACTCCCGGAGGATCTCTCCGTCATCACAAGTAAGCCAACCTCTACTCACCTGTTTTTCCACTGCTCCCCTGTGCACAGGTGGAACCCCGCAGCGGCGGACTCCATCCTCTCCTCGCCATCACTGCTGCAACTGCCACGACATTGGGACCGAGGGCGCTGTCTCCCTGGACAACGGGCGACCACCATCTCCCTGCAACAAGGTTGCCAGGCTGCACGGCGCTCTGCTCCCTCCCAGCTGCTCAGAGTCTCCAGCCAGGATACGCATACACTCCACAGCACACTTACGTACTCACACACAAACACTGGGTTAAATAAAGATAACTAAATCCATTTCTGAGTCCGTGTCTGTTCCCTGGGCCAGCCATTATGTCAGTATGGCTCAGTCAAAACGACCCAGTGAACAGCACGTTAGCACAACGGTTAAACAACTTAGAAGCTCGTGTGGTTCACATTACTTACCAGCAGCAGGTTATCTTAAATCAATTAACCTAAATTAACGGCTGGTTGGATCGTCTGACTGGGCAGTAGGCATTTCCACCGGCGTCCATCGGTGCTACAGCTCCTGCTAGCTCCTCCATTAGCCAGCCTAGCCTAGCTCCTCCGACCCGTCTGACTCCGGTTCCCATGCCCTCCCGCTTTAGTGGAAAGTTAGGGGAGGCACGTGGCTTTCTTCTCCAGTGCGAGATAGAGTTCCAGCAGGTCCCAGGCGACTTTCCCACTGAGCATAGCCGGATTGGTTATGTGACCAACCTCCTGGAAGGGCGAGCGCTAGCTTGGGCATATGCAGGTATGGCAAAGGTAAGCTATGCTAGCTTAACCTATAGCTAGTGGACGAGTTCAGCGAGGTATTCGACCACTCTGACCAGCACGATGTGATCACCACCTGGTTATTAAACCTTCGGCAGGGGGGTAGGCCCGCGGCTGACTATGCTGTCGATTTCCGGGTGGTGGCAGCCGAGGTGCGGTGGGAGGATGCCTCGCTATGTAGCATTTTCATAAGGAGCTTAAACCCTAGTCTACGGGATGAGTTGGCCCATTTAGATAAGCCAGATAAGCTTTCACCTCGAATTTCCCTGGCCATCAGTTTAGATAACAGGCTTAGGGAGCGGGCAGCTGAGCGGAAGGCGTCCGGTCGCTCAAGTGCCCAGACTGTGCGCTCTTCCCAGGCCCCGCTACTAGCCCTACCTCCCCTTGAGTCTACTAGGACACAGGAGCCTATGGTAATAGGGCGGACCAAACGCAAGCAGAGAAACAGCGCCGTAGGGGGCTGGGGTTGTGCATGTATTTTGAGGAGGAGGACCACAACCTAGGAACCTGTCCTGTTCGGCCAAAAGAGGAGGTCCGTGTGTCACAGTAGGGGGACTCACAGACCATCCTCGGCCAAATCCCCTCTCCAAGTGCACACTACCTATTAGGTTCACACATAACAGGACTGATTACTGCACTCACGCCCTGGTTGACTTGGGAGCGGAGCAGAGCTTCATCTCGGGGGAACTGGCAACCCGTTTGGGGCTTCCCTGCCGTCCTTTAAAGGCCCCCCTTCGGCTCATTGCTCTGTCTAAGGCACCGCTGGCTATAGTGACTGAACAAACAGCCCTAGTCTCAGTGATCGTCTCTGGCAATCATCGTGAGGATCTCAGTTTGTTTGTCCTGCCGGTTGCCTCATCCCCGGTCATCTTGGGTTATCCTTGGCTTCAACTCCACAACCCATCTTTTGACTGGAGAACAGGAAGTGTGGTGTCCTGGAGTTCTTTCTGCCTCAGCGCATGTCTCCAGTCCGCCGCATGTGCCCTGTCCACGCCGCTGGCCTCGCCTGTCTCGCCTCCTCCCGATCTGTCCAGGGTGCCCCCCGAGTACCATGATCTAGGGGCGGTGTTTAGTAAGGCCAAGGCGTTGTCGCTCCCCCCCCCCCCCCCCCCCACCGGCCCTATGACTGTGCCATTAATCTCCGGGCTGGGGCTCCGCTGCCTTCGAGCTGCCTGTACAGCCTGTCGTTGCCCGAGCGAGAGGCCATGGAGGCCTACATTAAGGATTCCCTCAGCTCAGGCATCATTCGCCCTTCATCTTCAGCAGTGGGGGCTGGGTTCTTCTTTTGTGGGAAGAAAGATGGGTCCCTGAGGCCGTGCATTGACTTCCGTGCCCTCAACGACATCACCATCAAGGATAAATACACGCTGCCTTTGATGGATACGGCCTTCGACTCTCTCCAGGGGGCCTCAATCTTTACCAAGCTGGACCTCCGTAACGCCTACCATTTGGTGCGCATAAGGGAGGGGGATGAGTGGAAGACTGGTTTCCGGACCCCAAGCGGCCACTTTGAATACCTGGTGATGCTGTTTGGGCTGATCAACGCTCCGGCCATCTTCCAGAGACTGATCAACGATGTCCTCCGCGACTTCCTGGGGTCATTCGTCTTCGTTTATTTGGACAACATCTTGATCTTCTCCCGATCCCTGGATGAGCACCGCGTCCACGTGAGGCAGGTCCTGCAGCGTCTCCTGGAGAACCAGCTTTATACCAAAGCTGAGAAGTGCAAATTTCACATCGCCAAGACGTTATTTCTCGGCTTCACCATCGCCCACAATCAAATCATCACGGACCCCGACAAGGTGAAGGCCATTGTGGACGAGCCTACTCCCTCCTCCTGGAAGCAGCTGCGGCAGTTCCTTGGGTTTGCCAACTTTTACCGGCGCTTCATTAACAAATACAGTGTCATCGCTCTCCCTCTTACCTGTCTTACCTCTCCGAAGACGCCCTTTAGGTGGACGGAGGAGGCTGCGGCCACGTTCGCCGAGCTCAAGACCCGGTTCTCGTCCTCTCCCATCTTGACCCAAGTGGACCCTGTGCTACAGTGCTTGGTGGAGGTGGATGCCTCTGATTCAGGGGTGGGGGCTGTGTTGTCTCAGCATTCTCCAATGGATGGGGAGGTCCGGCCCTGCGCATTCTTCTCCCGCCGTTTGTCTCCAGCTGAGAGGAATTATGACATCGGGGACAGGGAGCTCTTGGTGGTTAAGCTCGCGCTGGAGGAGTGGCGTCACTGGTTTGAGGGGGCGGCCCAACCCTTCATCTTTTGGACTGATCATAAAAACCTGGAGTACCTCAGGACGGCCAAGCATCTAAACGCCCGCCAGGCCCACTGATCCTTATTCTTTGGCCGCTTCAATTTTACCATCACCTACCCCCCTGGGTCTAAAAATACCAAGCCGGATGCGCTGTCCAGGCAGTTCTCCCCTGACACAGCGGAGGCGCCCGTCCTTCCCATCCTCCCACCTTTGTGTGTTGTGGGCGCCCTCTCGTGGGAGATCAAGGAGAGGGTCCTGAAGGCGCAGGAGGCAGAACCAGACCTGGGCGGGGGGCTAGCGAGCAAATAGTTCGTTCCTTCTGCTGTTCGGGGCGAGGTGATCCATTGGGGCCACTCTTCTAAACTGGCTTGCCATCTGGGGGTTTCCCGCACGATCGAGGTCCTCCAGAGGTCATTTTGGTGGCCGTCGCTGCGGAGGGGCTTCACCTATTACATCCGCACCTGCCCCCAGTGCGCCACCGGCAAGACGCCCTCCTCTCCTCCGGCGGGGCTGCTTCATCCTCTTCCGGTTCCTGGCAGACCTTGGTCACACATTGCCATGGACTTTGTTACCGGCCTTCCCCCGTCTGGTCGTCACACTGTTGTGCTCACAGTAGTGGATCGCTTCTCTAAGGCTGCCCATTTCATTCCCCTACTGGGACTCCCCACAGCGAAGGAGATGCCGGATCTGCTGGTGCGGCATGTCGTCAGGCTCCATGGGATACCGCTGGATATCGTCTCTGATCGGGGGCCGCAGTTCGTGTCGCAAGTCTGGAGGTCTTTCTGTAATGCCCTGGGGGCTACGGTGAGCCTGTCCTCCGGCTATCATCCCCAAAGTAATGGTCAGCGCAAGAGAGCCAACCAGGAGCTGGAGGCTGTGCTGCGGTGTGTGGCTTCGTCTCATCTGGCCTCGTGGAGTTCCCAGCTTCCATGGATCGAGTATGCCTACAATTCCACGGTGTCATTGGCGACCGGCATGTCTCCATTTGAGGCCTCCCTGGGCTACAATCCTCCGCTCTTTCCCAAAGGGGAGGGGGACATCGCCGTGCCTTTGTTCCAGGCCCACTTGAGACGTTGTCGGCGGGTTTGGAGGTTGGTCTGGACGGCTCTCCGACACACGGCGGAGCGTAACTCCAAGGTTGCTAATCACCGCAGGAGGCCGGCTCCAGCTTACCAGGTGGGTCAGCAGGTTTGGCTCTCTACTCAGCACATTAACCTCAAGGGTGAAAGGAGGGTGTCCATATGTGCACCTGGCACCAGGACACCCTAGGTCGCAGGTCGATGATCGATTTTGTTATCGTGTCATCAGACCTGCGACCGTATGTCTTGGACACCCGGGTAAAGAGAAGTGCAGAGCTGTCAACTGATCACCACCTGGTGGTGAGTTGGATCCGATGGCAGGGGAGGATGCCATTCAGACCTGGTAGACCCAAATGTATGGTGAGGGTGTGCTGGGAACATCTGGCTGAGGCCCCTGTCCGGGAGGTCTTCAACTCCCACCTCCGGAAGATCTTCAACAACATTCTGAGGGAGTCTGGAGACATGGAGTCTGAATGGGCCATGTTCTCCACCTCTGTTGTTGAAGTGGCGGCCCAGAGCTGCAGCCGCAAGGTGGTCGGTGCATCTCGTGGTGGCAACCCCCAAATCAAGTGGTGGACACCAGTGGTGAGGGGGGCCATTAAGCTGAAGAAGGAGTCCTATCAAGCTTGGTTGGCTTGTGGGACTCCCGAAGTAGCTGAGGTGTACCTGCAGGCCAAGCGGAGTGCAGCTCGGGTGGTTGCTGAAGCAAAAACCTGGGTATGGGAGGAGTTCGGTGAGGCCATGGAACAAGACTTTCGGTCAGCCTCGAAGAGATTCTGGCAAACTGTCCGGGGGCTCAGGAGGGGAAAGCAGCTCCCTGTCCACACTGTGTATGGTGCGGATGGGGCACTGTTGACTTCGACTGGGGATATCGTCGGGCGGTGGAAGGAATACTTCAAGGAGCTCCTCAATCCCACTGATACGCCTTCCACAGAGGAAGCAGGGTTTGGGGACAAGGGGGATGACTCGCCTATCACAGGGGCTGAGGTCGCCAACGTGGTTAAAAATCTCCTTGGTGGCCAGGCCCCGGGGGCGGACGAGATTCGCCCCGAGTACCTCAAGGCCCTGGATGTTGTTGGGCTGTCATGGTTGACACGCCTCTGCAACATTGCGTGGAGGTCAGGGGCAGTGCCTTTGGCATGGCAAACAGGGATGGTGGTTCCTCTCTTCAAAAAAGGGGACCGGAGGGTGTGCTCCAACTTTAGCGGGATCACACTCCTCAGCCTCCCTGGGAAGGTCTATGCCAAGGTACTGGAGAGGAGAGTCCGGCCGTTGGTCGAACCTCGGATTCAGGAGGAGCAATGTGGTTTTCGTCTTGGCCGTGGCACATTGGACCAGCTCTTTACCTTCTCGAGAATTCTCCAGGGCTCATGGGAGTTTGCCCAGCCAGTTTACATGTGTTTTGTGGACTTGGAGAAGGCATTTGACCGCATCCCTCATAGTTTTTTGTGGGGGGTGCTTCGGGAGTATGGGGTATCGGGCTTGTTGTTATGTGCTATTCGGTCTCTGTACGACCGTTGTGAGAGTTTGGTTCATATTGCCAACACTCGGTTGGAGTCATTCCCAGTGAGAGTTGGACTCCGCCAGGGCTGCCCTTTGTCACTGATCCTGTTCATAATTTTTATGGACAGGATTTCTAGGCGCAGCCAGGGAATGGAGGGTGTCATGCTTGGTGACCACAGGATCTTATCTCTGTTGTTTGCAGATGATGTTGTCCTGTTGGCTTCATCCAGCAATGACCTACAGCTCTTGCTGGGACAGTTTGCCACTGAGTGTGAAGCAGCTGGGATGAGAATCAGCACCTCCAAGTCCGAGTCCATGGTCCTCAGCCGGAAAAAGGTGGATTGTCCTCTCTGGGTTGGGGACAGGCTCGTGCCCCAAGTGAAGGAGTTTAAGTATCTTGGGGTCTTGGTCATGAGTGAGGGGAAAATGGAGCGAGAGGTTGACAGACGGATTGGAGCAGCATCTGCAGTGATGCGGACGTTGTACCGCTCTGTTGTGGTGAAGAGGGAGCTTAGTTCTAAGGCAAAGCTGTCGATTTACCAGTCAATCTACGTTCCTACTCTCACCTATGGTCACGAGCTTTGGGTAATGACCGAAAGAACAAGATCGCGGATACAAGCGGCTGAAATGAGCTTTCTCCGTAGGATTGCTGGACTCACCCTCAGAGATAGGGTGAGGAGCTCAGTCATTTGGGAGAGGCTCAGAGTAGAACCGCTGCTCCTCCACATTGAAAGGAGTCAGTTGAGGTGGTATGGGCATCTGATTAGGATACCTCCTGGACGCCTCCCACTTGAGGCGTTTCAGGCACGTCCCACTGGGAGGAGACCCCGGGGCAGACCCAGGACTCGGTGGAGAGACTATGTCTCCCAGCTGGTCTGGGAACGCCTTGGTATCCTCTCTGAAGAGCTGGAGCAGGTGGGTGGGGAGGGGGAAGTCTGGGCTTCTCTGCTTGAACTGCTGCCTCCGCGACCCGGACCTCTGGAAAAGCGGTAGAAGATGGATGGATGGATGGATGGTGAAAGGAGGAAACTGTCTCAGCGGTTTATTGGCCCATTCCCCATCACCCGGATCATTAACCCTGTGGCTGTGCACCTGTCTCTTCCTCCCTCCCTCCGCATCTGTCCCACCTTCCATGTGTCCCAGATTAAGCCTTTTTTCTCCAGCCCTCTCTGTCCTCCTCCCAGGTCTCCACCTCCGCCAGTGGTGATCGATGGCGACCCAGCGTGGAAGGTCACCTCCATCCTGGACGTCCAACACTGGGGTTGTGGCCTGCAGTACCTGGTGGACTGGGAGGAATATGGCCCAGAGTGGCGCTCCTGGGTGCGTTCATCCTTTGTGTTGGACAAACAACTCATCAGGGACTTCCACCGGACGCACCCAGGTAGGCTGGTGCCAGGAGGCACCCCTCGGGGGGGGGGGGGAGTACTGTGATGACTTGCTCTCAACCGCTATCATCCTCAGCTGGGTGCACACCTGCTTCTCGTCAGGGTAGGCCTACTTAAACCCACTCAGCCCGCTGGCCTGCACTGAGCCGTCTGTCTACCAGGGTATGAAGCACGTCTCCTGTCTTCCTAAGCCATCCCTGAGTCTACGCTCAGCCTCGCCATCTCGGCATCAACTCCCGGAGGATCTCTCCGTCATCACAAGTAAGCCAACCTCTACTTACCTGTTTTTTCACTGCTCCCCTGTGCACAGGCGGAACCCTGCGGCGGCAGACTCCATCCTCTCCTTGCCATCACCGCTGCAACTGCCACGACATTGGGACCGAGGGCGCTGTCTCCCTGGACAACGGGCGACCACCATCTCCCTGCAACAAGGTTGCCAGGCTGCATGGCGCTCTGTTCCCTCTCAGCTGCTCAGAGTCTCCAGCCAGCATACGCATACACTCCACAGCACACTCACGCACTCACACACAAACAATGGGTTAAATAAAGATAACTAAATCCATTTCTGAGATCGTGTCTGTTCCCTGGGCCAGCCATTATGTCATGCTGACATTGCCCAACACTGTAAATTTGATGATGTGCCCAAGTGTGGGGTGGGTGTGTTGGGTGGGGGGCGTAGGGGGATAGGTTTGTCTTATATTTACATTGTTCAATGTGTGCTGTGTATATGTTATGATTGTTCAGAGGATTAATTTCGTTAGAACCACGGCCTATTTTATTTTGGACTGCTAGGGACATGGCAGCAGAATAATCCGCTTGGCCGTGCAGGGGGCGTTGGTAGTTGACCCAGCCTCCCAGCCTTGGTTGTGTGAATGGATAGGTTGTTTATTTCTTTTGTACATATGTTTTATGATTAGAGTGTGAGTCGGGTGATAAATTTGGGTGGGCCAACCAGTGTGCTTGTATTTTTTTTGAAGGTGGGGGGAGGGGAATGTTACATATGAATATAGGTAGTATTAATGAGATTTTTTTTTTTTTTTGTTACTTATTTGTACCCGTAGGTAGACTTGGTTTGCAGTCTGGTGACAAGCCACCGGCTGCTGGTCATTGCGTGCGCGAGCGCCCTAAACCTACATGTTTTTGGTATGCGGGAGGAAACCAGAGAAATCCCGGAGTAAACCCACGCAACACGGGGAGAACATGCAAACTCCACACAGCTCACTGTTGGTCGGGGGCAGGGATCGAACCCACGATCTCATGATCCCCGCGATCCCCCGGCCGAGGGTAAAACTGTGCTGCCACAGTGCTAAACCACTGCGCCACCGTGCAGCCCAGATTGGTGACTGGCCAACCCAGTCACCATAGAGATGGTGACTGGGTTGGCCGGGGAATGGTTAGGGGTGGTGGACTGCCATTTCCGGTAGTGACGCCACCCAGGGTATAAAGGGCTAGGGCGGAAGGGACTCATCCTCTTTCGCCATAGACGCCCTGGCCTGCTGGAGAGCGCCGAAAGTCTGTACGGTATTGTACATAGTTCTGTTAATAAAGCTCCGTTAACAGTACCCTCGCTCTGCTCAATATTGACCCAATTATGGACACAACAGGTATCTTATGCCCCTTTTTCTACAAAAAAAATCTTCCATCTTACAGTTTTGTGTCAGAATCTTTTCACTTTCCCTCATCCTTCAAACACCAGAATCTGTCCACGGACATCCCACAAGGCTTATAGTGGCTAACGCTACATTAAACAGAATAAAAGCCTGTGATAAAAAGACTTACCAGTTGAAAGACATGCCCAGTTGTAGGGATGTCTTTGGCCCAGGATAATGACTGAAACTGCATTGGTCCTTAAAAGCAGATTAATGGTAAAGCCCATCTTAATTTGCGTCAAGTTTTCAAAGCAACAGGCCAAAAGCGCAAACACGCTGTTCCCAGCTTTGCCACGGTCCTCTGCAGTGCCCGTTGTTTCACTGGCTGCGGCCCGGGCAGTCGCCGTCCCGGTCTCTCACCAATGCGAACCCAAACCCAGTTCATGACTTGGAGCAGCGCCTTACTTGGTTTTATGTGTTGTTGTTGTGCTCCTGGTGGCTCTGCGTGTTCGTTCCCCTTGGGACCTCCGTCGTGCTGCGGCGGTTCCGTTGTCACCGTGTTTGCCGCAGACCCTTCACCCGTTGTCTCTGTCATCGGTTAGGCTCCAATTCTGGCTGAGGGGGAAATGGAGGTGAGTCTGGTCGCTGTTCTCTCTCCATGTCATGTTCACTCACCGTGCTGTGGTCACTCTCAGCACTGAATTCTCCCTTTTCGTTGCACTCACTCTCTGTGCTGTGCTGTTCAGCTGGCTCGTCACAGATCAGCTCGTCATTGTTGTTCTCGATGAGCATGGGCTCCCTCTCCTCCAGCTGAGCGAGGAACGGAGGCAAGTCCGGCCGCTGCCCCACGACCTTGTCATCTAGGTCCGCTGTACCCCAACTGCCACATCCAGACCATTCAAACCCAATGCTATCTCTGATAGCGAAGCCCAGTCTGTAGAAAAGGTCACATCCCATAATGTTGTCACCATGCACTGTCACCTGGAACGTGAAGCTGTACACAATTTTGGGCTTGCAGCAAACAGTCAATTCCACCGTTCCAACATTGCAGTCTGTGACTACCATATCTGTACAGCGGCATTGGGTTCTTCTTGATTTTGTGGTTAGGGAAAAACTTTTTTACCGTGGCCCAGTTTAACATCGACCGCACCGCCGCCGTGTCGAGCAGGAGTGATACAGCTACTCTGTCTAATTCAACCATACTGTATGAATAACCACTGCTGTCGGGGCTTGCCGAATGAATGGTCGTTGTTGACAGGTGGGCTGGCTTACTTGTCAGGCCCCACGGTGCTGTCGACCGGCACACTCTGGCGAAATGGTTCAGGTGCCCACACTTGTTGCACCGCTGTCCTCTTGCTGGGTAAAACTGCGCTCTGTCCTGGTGCATCGGGGACCCACAGCCCTCACAGACAGGGCCTCTCAGCGTGGACCTTCGGCTTGCTGCAGTTGTCTCGTACTCTTCTGCTGTGTTTTCTTTGTCCTCCATGTTCACCGAGCTAGCTAGCGTTGTCTGTCCGGGTAACCTCTGTGTTTGGCGCCCATTTAGCTCTGTGGCTAACTTCTCCGTTGCTTCCCGCTGGAACGCTAACTTTACCGTGCTAGCTAGTGTCCTGTCGTTTGGCACCATTAGCATCTTAACCCACAGCCTCGTGTTACGTGTGTTTTCAGCAAAGTAGCTAGCAAGAAGTTCAACAGTATCTGCATATGACTCTGTAGGTCCTAACGTATTGAAAATTCTTGAACCTCTACTCTGAGTCTGTGGACAAGAAGAACTCATTTCCTTACTTCGTTGAGTTCACTCAGGCCCAACGCTACAACGTAGGTCTCCAGCGTGTCCAGCCACCGTGGCCACAGGTCTGCTGGTTCCCTTGGGTGCTCAAGAAAAGACTGTAGTGGTGCCATGCACGGCTCCATGGTTTTACCTCTCGTCACCAAATGCTATATATGAAATGAGCGAGCCATGAGCCATCTTGTGCCGAACAACGAACTGAACTTTATTACAATAGTATGGACATATGTATAGAGACCGCAACCCACCTGACGTCATGACGTCTGATGTCTGACGCCAGCTATGGTAAGCCCCAGGGCTCAAACCCTCCAAAGTCACATATCACAGCCCCCTCTACTTCCGCATATGGGACCTTAAATCAGAAAAATTCTCCATTGAAATGAATGGCAAGAGTGAAATTATTTTTTGATCCCAATCGAATTTTGCCACGAGTTACATATATGATGTTTGTCAATTTAAAAGATAATTTTCTCTTTTATTCCCCCTTGTCCTGTCAGGCAGCTAGGTGAGCAGAACAGAAATCTGCTACCCTTATTGTGCCAAAGCAGATTTACTTTGCCAGAAGGAGCTTTATACAGTACCTATCTATGTACTGTATATTGTTGTAAACTCCTCTTGTAATACATTTTAATACTTTATTTAAATTAGTTTACCCATGAAGGACCCGACAGGATGGGGAATGGGGAAAGGAGGTGTGGGGAGAAAGAAAGAAAAGGGAGAGGAACAGACAAAAAAGACAAACAAACTAACAACTAAAACAAACAGAAGACAGACTGCTACTGTCACGGTCTGCTCTGCTCATCATTCCCAGCTGCGCGCATACCTGGCGTGATGAAGACCACTGCGCTTAGACGAGCTTCATCGCCAAACTCCACAGTCCGTCGTAGTCTGCTGCCACCATCGCCAGAGAATTCCTTCAGCTGCTCACATAAGCTACAACTTTCTACTCACCTTGTCTTCCAGTCCCCTGTGCACAGGCAGAATCCCGTAGCGGCGGAATCTTCCGCCTTCCTCCTTGGCGGCGGATTCCTTCCTCTCCTCCACCACGCCAACACTCCCTAGACACTCACCCGCAGGACCTGCACTCTCTACAGAAGGCACTGTCCTCCTGGCCGCAGCAGTCGTGCTGAACCTGGGCATCTCATCATCTGCTCTCACAGTAAGCCACAGTGTAACTGTCTACCTCCAGCAAAGGCTCTCATTAACCAATCCTCTTTGTGTGTTCCAAGGGTTGCCAGGCCATGCGGTGTCCCACTCTGTCCCCTGCAGTTCCTGCCTGCATTTACACACACCAACACACAATTCTGCTGTTAATAAACCTAATTGTAACTATTCGGAGACTGTGTTTTGTCACTGGGTTACTAAACCATGTCAGCTTCTTACACCAAAGAGGTCTCAACACAAGTCTGGTATCCACACCTGTTAAAGGGGAGACATTTGTGTGTGTGTACATCTGTGTGTGTGTGTATATGAGAGCACGCACAAAATAAATGTGTGCAAGTGAGTGGTTTGTCAGGAAACATACGAAAAGGGTGCCTGGTCACAGCAACTCCTCCCCCCCAGAAACCCCGAGTAGGCAAGGCAACGCCACCAAGCCCCACAGGGCACAAATGTCTGAGGCCAACAAGCTCCAGGAAAGCCAGGCACCCACCCCAGGAGGGACAGCCGAGGGAGGCAAGATAATTTTCTCTTTTTTGATCGGGATCAAAAGAAAATTTCACTCTTGCCATTTATTTCAGTGGAGAATTTTTTTGATTCAAGGTTCCATATGCAGAAGTAGAGGGGGTGTGACTTAGGCTCTCTAGTCACCTTTTTTCAGGGGGTGGTGCTTAAGTGAAACTTTAAGGCAAAAAAGAGATACATGAGGCATTTGAGTGATTTCGCTCTTGATATGTCTTGTAAGTCATAAAAACCTGTTACAGACATGTTAAGAAAAAAATCTTGATTTTTGGTATAGTGTCACTTTAAAGTAATGCGTTACAAAACAGGTTTCAAACCTTTTTGAAGAAAGCTCCTTCGCCACGTGTGAAATGGTAAGATAAGCCTTTATTAGTCCCACAATGGGGAAATTCCAGGATTGCAACAGCATAGGGATAGCAACACTCAGAGCAACAATCAGAAGGCAAGAAAAAAAACAACATCTAGTAAACATATGTCCATATTACTATAAATGTATATATATAGACACACAGTGCAGAGCATTATGGCTGGTGAATGTGCAGCAGAAAGTCTAAGCTCTCTCTCCGCGGATGCAGCGGGCCAGCTGGAAGTCTTTGGGCATGATGGTGACCCCCTTAGCGAAGAAGAGACCCACCAGGTGGGCCTCGCAGGTCTCCTGCAGAGCCATGACGGCGAAGCTCAGGAAACGCAGGACGGTCTTGAAGTCCTGAGCAATCTCCCTCACCAGGCGCTGGACGGGCAGCTTACGGATGAGCAGCTCCGTGGATTTCTGGTAGCGACGGATCTCTCTCAGAGCCACGGGCCTGTGGCGGCGAGGCCTCTTCACTCTGCCGGTGGCCAGAGCGCCTCTCCGAGCAGCCCTGGTGGCTAGCTGTCTCCGGGGGGGGGGGGGGGGGGGGCTTCTTCCTCCAGTAGATTTTACGGGCGGTCTGCTTGGTTCTTGCCATCGCTCTTTATTATTCTGTCTTATATTTCTTTCACGCCGCCTAAACTCCAGCCCAGCACCCGCATCGTTTTCGCTACAGCTCCCGGTATGTCGAGTTTCCCATTAGCACCGGGCAGCGGCCAAGTGCTAGCTAGCACTAGCTCCTCCCCGCTGTAACGTCTCCCGCTGCAAACCGTGGCTCCGTCCGCTGACCCGGGAGACCCCCGGGGCGATCCGTGCGTCCGTGATATATATACAGAGTGAAAGGTGTAGAAAGAAGAAGGAAGATTAAAAAAAAGGCTGTTGCAACAGGCAGCCGACTCGTGTGGCGCCGCCGGTCCGGCGGAACCGGAACCGGATTTATGGTTTAATTACTGGTACCACAGTAATTAAACTCTGAGTTATTTTGACCAAAGCACGTCACAGACATTTCAACAGCACCTCTAGGAGCTGTGTCAATATGTAGAAAAAGAGCATAACAGGGCTCCTTAAATCCCTAGTTTCCCTGCTACCACAAATACTGTAATAGTAACCATAACAGCATGGCCAACCATCACAACAACTTAGTATCTAAACTCAGTGTAAATGGTGTAGAGATTGAAAGGGTATCCGAAACTAAATTTCTTGGTGTAATAATTGATAATAAACTGTGTTGGAAGTTACATATTAATTATATTAAAGGTAAAATATCCAAGTCAATTGCAATACTACACAGAGTGAAATATTTGCTGAATCAACCCACACTATATACCTTGTATCATTCATTAATACTCCCATACATGACATATTGTACTGAAGTATGGGGAAATACATATAAAACAAACATATATCCAGTCTTTATGCTTCAGAAGAGAGCTATTAGAATAATAAACAAAGCTGCTTACAGGGAACCAACAAACCCACTTTTTCTTAAATTAAAAGCACTCAAGTTGAAAGATCTGGTTGACTTTAAGGGGTAGTTGGTTCAAAACTTGATTTCAAGGTTGAAGGGAATGGGGACAACAGTAGCTTATATGAAAATCCAGTTCTCAAAATTAGCATTTTAATGCCTATATGGCACATTTATGCACACCAGGATTCACTGTTGGTAACTGATCTCTTTTTCTCTTTACATTTATTGCTGAAAAGTAAGTTGGGGCTGTTAGTGTTACTGATCCATGATTTTGTTATATGTACATCTGCAACCAAATCCATCAACATGTTTTGCAGCAGTCAGGTTGTGAGGGTCCTGGGAGAGCTTTTGGCTATTGCCCATCATGAGATGTTTCTTCCTTGACTCCATAGTAACAAAACCCTTTTTATAGTCAATCATTAAGATAGAAAGAGGAAGGTAGAACTATCATATGCGTGTGCCTTTACGTGGCGCACGGAGGGAAAGACAACCCAGGCGCTGGATTGTGAATTTGTGAATTTATTTGGTGAACACAAACAAGTGCAAAGTGAACAAACGATGAGAAACGATAAACGCTTACAAAGAGGCTCACCAGAGCGGGAAGGCTCTGGCGGGTTGAAGAGGATTCAGTCCTTCAACACAGAGGGAAAAATGATGAGATGGTGACAAATAACATGAGCAACAACCTACTATAAGTAGGGAAACAACTAATTACAAATGAGGAGCAGATGTGGGTAGACCTGAGCAAGGGAACCACAGATGACACACAGCTGGTAACACTGATGAGGAGGAGCAGCTGCTGAAAAACAGGTGAGGGAGGGGCAGCTGGCAGTTTGACAAGCAGCAGGGCACTCCCACACCAACCTGACAGCCCTGACCGCTATCAACAGAGGAACCACAATACAAAGACAACCTGGGGGATATATCGCAGAAACTACAAAGAGAGACCTAAATAAAGGAAACAGATATAAATGATAACAAGAATAACAGAGACGACAAAAAGCACACAAGACTTAATAGCGAAATAGACAAATATGAACAAATAGGGGAGTTATGAAGCTGAGTTTGGAAAACCCCCAAACTCAGTACATGACAGAGCCCCCTCCCAAGGGGTGGAGACCAGACACCCGACGTAACATCAAAGAAAAGAAACCCCCTCCCCCCGGCAGAAACTACCACAATCTACCCAGGGAGGGTGGTGGCGGGAACAAGCCAGGAGTGAACAAAAAAACCCCAACCTTACTCAGGGCCCACACCAGAAAAACACACACCTAACTTCCCCAAGTCCAGAGATGAGCAGGCTCGGGCAGCCGCCCAGCAGATGGTACGGTATGTCCAGTCAAGTGGCCTACCAAGGTTCCGAGCCAGCCAGACGGCCCGGTAGAAGGAGTTGGGTGGCCTGCCAAGAAAAACTGGCCACCCAACCCAATGGCACAGTTTATTGGGCAGGCGGCCTGCGTCTTTCAGCCACCACCATAGGCGAGGTGGCCCAGAAGGTGGCTGCCCCACAGGAAGACCCACAACTTGGAAGGGGAGCCGAGGGAGGGGAGCTCCGGTGTCGACAGACGGCGAGGAGAAAGGTTCCATGATGGCATCCGGCGACGAGGAGGGAGGAACCACGACGGCATCTGAAGATGAGCAGAGAGGAACCATGATGGCGTCTGGTGGCGAGCAGAGAGAACCCACGACAGCGTCTGGTGGTGAGTAGAAAGAACCCACAACGGCGTCTGGTGGTGAGTAGAGAGAACCCACGACGGCGTCTGGTGACGAGCAGAGAGAACCCACGACGGCGTCTGGCAATGGAGGAGAAGGACCCACAATGGCGTCTGGCCTAGGAGCAGAAGGATCGGTGCCTTTGCTGGTCCCGGTAGGAAGAACGGTTGCACCCGCGGGGGTCCCGGACTGGAACATAGCTTCACCCGCAGTGGACCCCAGCTGGGCCATGGCTGCACCCATGGTGGTCCTGGCTTGGGACTCGGCTGCACCCACGGCAGTCTCTGCTTGGGACTCGGCTGCACCCGGGGTGGACCCCAGCTGGGCCACTGTTGCACCCTCGATGGTCCCGGCCTGGGACACGGCTGCACCCTCAGTGGTCCTGGGCTGGAGCTTTGCAGCACCTGCGGTGGTTCCGGGCTGGAGCTCAGGTGTACCTGCAGTGGCTCTGGGATGGAGCTCAGCTGCACCCGCATTGGCTCCAGGTTGGAGCTCAGCTGCACCTGTGGTGACCTCCACAGCAAGGGAAGCTGGGCTCATAGCGACCTCAGGCAGAAAACCTGGATCTTCGGCGGCCTCAGGTGGAGTAGACCACTCTCCGGCGACCCTGGGATGAAGCTCAGGAACAGTAGAGGCAGAGACAGGATCAGGGTCACCGGCAGCAACAGAGCCCAGAAAGGTGAGCCCAGGTGCAGCGGTGAGCTGCCCCTGGCTCTCCTCCCCCAGAGTCAGGCAAGATAGCTCCGAAAAAGGCAGGAGAGAAACTGAAGAGCGAACTTGCCTGAACTCGGGCTCCACCGCCATCCAGGACTCCGATGATCCAGGTAGCGGTGGCTCTTCAGGCTGGGGAGGCACTGCACCCATGGAGGTCCCGGGTTGAGACGGAACCCCAGCATCGACCTCCACCGGGGGAGCTAAACTTCCGTTGTCATCAGTAGGTTGGACTGGCTCCACGGAGACCCCTGGCGGTTGTGGATCTCTCCGGCAACCCTAGGAGGAAGCTCAGGAGTGATAGGAGAAGGAGAGTGGTTAGGGTCACCGGCAGCGGCGGAGCCTGGCGAGGTGAGTTCAGATGTAGCTATGGGCTGCACCCGACTCTCCTCACTAAGAGCCAGACAAAATTGCTACAACTCGGAAGAGAGAGAAACAAATGACAGCACTTGCCTGGACTCAAGCTCCATCACCATCCAGGACTCCGTTGATCCTGACGACGATGTCTTGGGCCCGGTCTGCTGGAGGTCCAGCTCTGGCCCTGACTCTGCTGCGGTGGCCTCCACAGAGGGCAAGATGGTGGTTGCATTTTCATGGCCCCCCGGCAATGTTTCCCATGCTGGTGACTCATCCAGTGTGGTGGCTGAGGGCAGCCTCACCGCTGGCCCTGGGACTAGATCTTCCAGGGCCTCAGGCTCCTCCTCCCTCTGGCGGCTTGGTCCAGGGACCGGCGAGCTCTCGGGAACAGAAGAAGAGGACACAGAGAGGACTCATGATGGGTTGTCATTCGCCCCTGGTGAAGAGAACTCAGGGGACTGCAAAACCTGAGTCTCTTGACCAGGGATCAGGCAAGAATGCTCATCAATAAAAGAAATAGAATGAGAAAGATCTTGCCTGCTCTCCTGGTTCACGATGTTTCTGGTGGCGTCAGGAGTGCTCTCATCTCTCTCCGTGTCCATGGCGGTCCTGGTCTCCTCTGCAGGCGGCGGAGAAGCCTCCCAAACAGGCATGGAGGTGGATGTGACTGGGGAGAAAATGGCCCTACCCACATTGGCGGAGGTAAAAGCTGAGGAGGAGGTGGCTGCAAGCGAGGCAGCTGGAGGAAATAACGGATCAACTGCAGAATTCTCCTCCTCCTGCGAAGGATGGGTTGCTGGCTGAGAAGTGGTGTGAATCTTTGGGCAAGATCTCTGAGAACAGCGATGACACGGAGAAGAAGGAGGCTCCAAGGTGAAAACGTGCTCAACTTCAGGCAGGAGCTCCGGTTCACTTGGAGAAAGCTCCTCTAATTCCGACGCCAATTCCGAGAGGGGACCTCTAAGAGGAGGTCTGTTTCTGCCAGCAATGCCAGTCTGCATTCTTCCCAGTCCCTCGTAGATGGAGCGGATCCGGGCTGAGGAGATGGAGGTGAGGCTGTAGCGGGAGAGCTGTGCAAGGTGGAAAGCTTCTTATGCCACAAGCGCCTCTTCTTTGACGGAGACGGCTCCAGTGCCGGAGATTACTTCCCGGGCTCCTCGTACGGCAGGGAGAAGATTGTGTGGATGATGTTGGCAGCGTCCGGGTGACATCAAAGATCGGGGTAGTCCTCTTTAATCCCTGCAGCCTTGTTCCAAGCCGCTCAAAGCGTCTCGAGAGAATAGGGCTCCAGCGTCCACTTGAAAACGGCCTCCAGAAGCCACAGCGCACGTAGCTCCTTGTCTCCCAAGTAGTCCATGGCGCTTAAGCCTCAGGTCGGTGAAAAAAACACAGAAGATGAAAAATACACAAAACTCACAGCAGCTGAGTTGATCACTGGTCACCGTCTACTGTCATATGCGTGCGCCTTTGCGCAGCGCATGGAGGGAAAGACAACCCAGGCGCTGGACTGTGAGTTTGTGAATTTATTTGGTGAACACAGACAAGTGCAAAGTGAACAAACGAGGAGAAACGATAAACACTTACAAAGAGGCTCACCAGAGCGGGAAGGCTCTGGCGGGTTGAAGAGGAGGAGGAGGAGCAGCTGCTGGTAAACAGGTGAGGCAGGGGAAGCTGGAAGTTTGGCAAGCGGCAGGGCATGCCCACACCAACCTGACAGCCCTGATCGCTGTCAACAGAGGAACCACAATACAAAGACAACCTGGAGGCTATATGGCAGAAACTACAAAGAGATGGCAAACAGGACCTAAATACAGGAAACAGATATAAATGATAACAAGAATAACAGAGGCGACAAAGAGCACATGAGACATAATAGCGAAATAGACAAATATGAACAAATAGGGGAGTCATGAAGCTGAGTTTGGAAAAACCCCAAACAGTACATGACAAGAATTACTTTCTAGCAACTTGGTGTACTGCTTTTTCTGATGTGTCAAATACATTTTCCCTGTTTCATTCAACTTTACTACAAATGACTTCACTTAACTTAAATGTTTGGATTTCTTTCTGTGTGGATTTCTTGAGTTAATGCCAAAGTCTGGTGAAAATTTCATGTATCGTTATTGGAAATATACCAAAAAAAATTCAATACTTATTTACACCATTGTATATTCCAAACCAGATGTGTGATAAAAAAATTCCCTGACAAATTTATTAACTTCTGTTAAAGGAAAGTCTGTACACTCCCTTGCCATCAGCATAAATTGATTTTCTTTGGTTCTTTGCTGAATGAACCATCACACCATTCTTCCTCTTAAGTGAACATTGATTGCAATACACTTTGTCAGGTTTCCACTTTGTAAGCCGCCATGTCTCCTCGAAATGATCATGAACTCTGCTGTAACGTTTGCTCAAAAAAAATCAATCCACTCAACACCTCATATGCTGCAGATTTGTTACCACTGCAAGGAGGAAAACCTCATACAAGTGAATCTGATCCAGAAGGACAAAGACTGTGGTAATAATAAATGAACAAACATGTCAACCAAAAACAGCTCCCAATACATTCTGTTTTCTTACAATATCTTCTACTCATACTTCCAAATACACCAAACAGGCTTTGTTTTATGCAAACTTCCATTATTGTTGTTGAATACTTAACATGAAGGTTTTACTATGTAGCGTCACATGGTGGCACCATTAAATAATGCAGCCTCATATGGTTTGCAACATCTTAATGTTGCAAATCATTAAGATGGTTAACAGCGGCTGTTGTTAGCGTGTAAACGCAGGATGGACGATTTCAGATTCTGCTTATGGAATCTGAAATCCGTAAGTAGACAGGTTACAGTGACCTGTCAAACTGTAACGCAGGTGTCCTAAGGCGAGCTCAGGGAGGACAGAAACCTCCCGTGGAGCAGAAGGGCAAAAGCTCGCTTGATCTTGATTTTCAGTATGAATACAGAACGCGAAAGCTGGGCCTCACGATCCTTCTGACTTTTTGGGTTTTAAGCACGAGGTGTCAGAAAATATGCAGTATTAAGGTTATAATTATGGTATTTGAATGTGATTATTAATAATTAATAACTGAAATTAACAGTTATTAATAATTATTGCATTACCTCATTCTAACACTAGGGAGGCACCACTCACAGTTTATCTGGAGGTGCAAGAACTCCATGGATAAATACTTAAAGAATTTGGCAATCATGAAGAAAAATTTAATTCAATCAAACAATCAAAGCTTTATTTATATAGCACTTTTCATACAAAAAGATGCAACGTAAAGTGCTTCACACATTAAAATAAAACACAATTCCCCCCCCTCCCCCAACACATATACACAGAGACAAACACACAAAGAAACTTTTATCAGTGTAAAACTTCTGGCTTAAGGCTTATGGTTGGGCACCGAGGATCCAAGTGTGGAAGCACCATCACTGGGGAACCATCACCAGCAGGGAAAGTGCCAAGTTCACGGCTAACGTTCAAGTCCAACCTGAGGGGTCAACACTGCAGGCACAGCGTTGCAACGCATGACCCCCTCAGCTGGGTAGACCAGGACAATTACAGGCCAGCACCCCACAACCAGAAAAAAGGCACAACCCCCACGGGAGGGCCCCCCATGAGGAAACGTCAGCGCTTGGACAGAGTGATAAAAAGTCACTGATAAATAATAAGATAGTTTGCTGATAAAAAAGACTAGGCAGTTAAGATGACTAGATGAATAAAACAACATCTAAATACAGTCAAAAGACATATATTCATAAATATTAATTTGCAGTAAAATAAGTGATAATTTAATTGAAAATTATTTGATCAGTCTCATAACCAGTGCTTGACACTGAGTGATTCTGAAATCTGGACAAAGAAACCATACCTTTACTCAATACCAACTCCTCGGCAGTGGCTCAGGAGGTAGAGCAGGTTGTCCAATAACCGCATGGTTGGCGGTTCAAATCCCGCTCTCCCCAGATATCCTGCTGTTGTGTCCCTGGGCAAAACACTTTAGCCCCAATTGCTCCTGGTGGGTCTGGAAGCGCCATGTTAGGCAGCATGCCACCATCTGTGTGTGTGTGTGAATGGGTGGATAGCAGGATCTGTAAAGTGCTTGTGGTCATCAAGAGATGAGAATAAAAGCGCTATATAAGGGAATGCCATTTACCATTTTAACAGAGTTTAGCGAAAGGACTAAAGTGACACAAACATCTGTGTGGCTTATAGAATGAAGAGATAACCACAGGTGACAATAACAGAGGTAATTTTGCATATATGAAGAAAGAGCAATATTTGCACATTTGCAGGTCTTGCATATGTGAAATATGGCTGGAATGTGAATTCAACCTGCATACAGATGTAGGATGTAGGGATTTTTGGGTGAAATGCCTCAGATTGCATTCATTCCTATGGCAATTCCCTCCATCCATCCATCTTCTTCCGCTTAATCCTTTTTGGGTTGTGGGGGGGCTGACAAATTTATGTTTATTTATAAGCAATGACTGGTAGAAGGAGATAAAAAAAAATTCCTTTGGATTAGGGGTGGGCAATATGGCCTAAAAATGATATCACGATATTTCTGTTAATTTTCACGATGATGTTTTCCGCAATATTGCAGCTTAAAGTTTTTTCTTTTAAATTTATGCAAAAAGGGCAGTTTCACAGACTAGCATTATTTACCTTTAACATATTCAGAAAAAACAAAAACTTATTTAGAAACAGCAGCTCAGACTTAGTTTAAAAACTGTGATGTTTCAAGGTTCACACAATAATGAGAGAGGGTTTGGAACGTAACAGGCATTTATTTCAACTCTGACTAATTACATAGAACAGAGGGGAGGTCATTCACACAGACACTCATCTCACTCAGGGTGACACAGACACGTAATCTCTCACACACAGGGAAAACAACACTGTCACAACCGGACTTATAACACAATTATAATGGTACAACAATAATGCTCAGAACACAAGAGTAACAATCTTTGAATCTCCCGTGGCGCAAAGCATGCTGGGAGAATCCCCTGCCCCTTATCACAGCCCCAACGTTACACTGTCCCCCCGGACTGGTTTCTGTCCCCATAATAATAAGTCCAACTCAAAAGTCCAATACAAACCCGTCCAGGCGTTGGGGCACCCGGCGTTGGCAGCGGCTAGTACGCACAGGCCCGTTAGTGTCCATTTGAGCCTTGACCGGGGTATCTGGTCGGGATGGAGCCTCTGGCTCGGCCACCCGCGGGGCAGCTGGCTGGTACGGGGTGAGGCAATCACGGTAAAGCACCACCACCCGGTTTCTCTTCTGCAGTCTCACCCTGTACACTATGTCTGACAACAGTCTCTGTAGGACCATGCATGGTCTCAACCAGTGTCTCACCAGCTTTGGTGATAGGCCCTTTTTCTGCTCTGGACAGAACACCCAGACTCGGTCCCTGGGTGCAAAGTCTCTCCCCTGGCAGCAGGAGTCATACGCTCACTTCTGTCGACTCCCCGCCACTACCAGGGCCTCCCGAGCCAGTTCATGCACCATGTGAAAACAAATAATCCAACCCTGGTTTGCCCTCCACCTCTCACTCCGGGGGAGGGCCGAACACCAAATCCACTGGGGTGAGCAGCTCATGTCCAAATATCAGCGCTGCCGGGGTGCACCAGGTGAATTCTTGAACTGCTGGTAACAGTCTCATTGTCACTGGTCCACTAGGATGGCAAGCTGCATGGTTAGGGTCCGGTTAAAGCGGTCAACCAGGTCGTCGCTCTGTGGGTGCAGCGGGGTGGTCCGGGTCTTCCGGACGCCCAGCTGCCTGCAGACCTCCCCAAAGACCTCTGCCTCAAAGTTCCACCCCTGGTCGCTATGCAGCTCCTCTGGGGTGCCAAACCAGCAAAACATCTCATCCACCAGCTTTGATGCTGTGGTAGTGCTGTTCTGATCAGGGACCATGTACGCCTCTGGCCACTTGGTGAAGCAATCCATTGCAACCAGAACGTAACCGTTTCCCCGATCCTTGGCCAGAAAAGGGCCCAGAATGTCCACCCCCACCCATTCCACGGGTGCCCCTACCTGGTACTGCTGCAAGGAGGCATGGGATCACTGAGATGGCCCTTTCTAAGCTATGCAGGTGTCACAGTGGTGGACATGAAGTTCTACATCCTGACGACACCCCGGCCAGTAGAACCGGGCCCAAAGACACTGCAAGGTCTTCGTCACCCCGAAGTGGCTTGCCCCCACTGACCCGTGGACCAACTAGAGCACCTTGGGGGGGAGCCATCAGGGAACCAGCAGCTGCCAGACATGACAGAGACTACCACCACCGATAGACAACACCCTCACAACAACAAAGGTTGGACCACTGGGAATTTAGGCCCTTAGTCTCTGGGTCCAGCGCAGACACAGCCTCCCAGGCGAGCCGCTGGTCCGTGTCCAGCCACTGCCGGACCTGGGAGACAACAGGATCTCCATCCTGCTCGCTCCAAAGCTGCTGCGTGCCGAGGGTCTCTGTGATGTCATTGCTGGGGAGAGTTGGCTGATTATTTGAGGATGTGCTGTAAGCCATTGCGCTATCCCTGGCCACAGCGGTTTGGAGAGCAGCAGCCTGTGAGACTGCTGGGTCACGATCCTCTGACTGCTGTCAGTGCCGACAGGCCTCCACAACACAGGGGCACTGGGACAACGTGTCAGCGTTGGCATAGAGGCGGCCTGCTCTATGCACAATCTGAACATCATAATCCTGCAGTGCTTCCAGCCATCTCGCTAACTGTCCATCTGGCTCTTTAAAGTTCAGTAGCTAGGTCAGGGAATTGTGGTCCATCCTCAGCTGAAACCTTCCCCGTAAACATTCGGTCGTAAATGGCAGTGCCCTTGGATGACTGCCAGCAGTTCTCAGTGGGTGATGCAATAATTCCTTTCGGCTCTGCTGAGAGTGCGGCTGAAAAAAGTAACTGCCTGCTCTCTGTGCTCTCCCTCCTGGGATTGCAGCACCCTGATGCCCTGGTTGCTTGTGTTTGTGTCCATGATGAAAGGGCGATTCGGGTTGGGATACTGCCGCTCGGGGACTATAATGAGTGCCGAATGGAGCAGGAAAAAAGCAGCAACACAGTCCTCGCTCCACTTGAACGTGCAGTCCTTCTGTGTCAGTTGATGCAGCAGGCTGATGATAGTTGCAAAATCCCTCACAAACCTCCTATAATAGGAGGCCAGTCTGAGAAAACTCCACAGTTCTCCTACATCCCGCGGAACCGGCCAGTTTCTCACCGCTGCCACCTTCTCTGGGTCGGTGGCGACTCCCACAGTGCTGATGACGTGGCCCAGGAAGGTGGCTTCTCGCCAAAACAGGTGGCATTTCCGAGGGTGCAGCTGCAGCCCGGCCTGATGGACGGCGTCCAACACTTCCCTGAGGTTGGACAGGGTGCCACCAAAATCAACTGCATGAACCAGCAGGTCATCAAGATAAACGATGCAGTGGCTCCATGGCACGTGAGCTAGCACCCTCTCCATCAGGCGTTCAAAGGTGGCCGGGGCATTGCAAAGTCTAAACAGCATCACCTTAAACTGCCACAGTCCCTGCCCGATGGAGAAGGCTGTTTTCTGGCGGGCCTCTGGTGACAGCTCTACCGGCCAGTTGCCGCTGCGGAGGTCAAGCGAGCTGAACCAGCTGGAGCCATTGATGTAATCCAGCGCATCATCAATGCGGGGCAGAGGGTATGAGTCCTTATGTGTGATGCCATTCAGGTACCGGTAAGCAACACAGAACTGCCACGAACCGTCCTTCTTGACCAGAACTACCGGCGCCACCCAGGGCCTGCTGGGGGGTTCAATGACATCCGCCTCCAGCATTTGCTGAATCTTTTGTTCTGCCGCCACCCGCCTTGAAAAAGGCAGATGGTGGGGATGGAGCCAGACTGGCCTAGTCTCACCGGTGTTGATCTGGTGCTGCACCAAACTGGTTCAGGTACACTCTTCATCCCTGGCAGTGAAGATGTCGACGTAACAGTCCAGAAGCTTCCGCAATTGGCATCTCTGTCCTGACTCTAATCCTCTGCAGGTCTGCTGGAACGATCCTGTCACTTGTGCTGGTGGTGCTGCTGTGGTCAGCTCTGGCGGCGATCCCTTCAACTCAGGCTGCACTGACGGCCCCTCCATCACGCGGGCCCCCTAGTTCCTCATCTGGCTCTTGCCGCAGAGCATGATGGTCTGAGCCCCCAGAAGGAGAAGAGCTGGTGGTGTCGATCTTTGCACTCCATGGTGCAAGCAGATCTAGTCCAATGATGCAGGGGTCTTGGAT
Source organism: Pholidichthys leucotaenia (assembly GCA_020510985.1). NCBI lineage: Eukaryota > Metazoa > Chordata > Actinopteri > Cichliformes > Pholidichthyidae > Pholidichthys > Pholidichthys leucotaenia. The sequence goes on from CM035842.1 coordinate 273,331,451, forward strand.
GTCAGCCAGCCAGAATGGGTGGTTTGTGTTCTGACCGGCCACTCCCACAACAAGGACTCGTCACCATCCCAGTCTGGCACACTCACCAGTGGCTGTGGTGATGCAGCGCCTGGTCGGTTCCCACCCCTGCGATCCAAGTTCATCTGTATCGGGCAGCGCCCCAGGTTGGGCCAGCGAGATGGTGGAACCCATGTCGATCAGAGCCCGGATTGGCGTGCAGTCCAGGCTGCACTGCAGGTATAGCCCTGGTGAGTGTCCAAGTCAGCCCAGATGTGGTGATAGTTCATTGAGAAAATGTCTGTGAGAGGCGGCAGGTCCTCGTCTGTACCACCTCACTCTAGTTGAGTGAGGTGGTACCTCCTGGCAAGGAGGGCATGTTGTCACGGGGTGGGTGCAGGGCAGTAGTGAGCGATGTGATCTGGTTCCCCGCAGCAGAAGCATCTCTCCTCGCACCACTGTCATACTCTTGCCAACTGTGCTGCTGTGGTCTGGCACAGTTCCTCCTTGTCTTTACTCTCAGCTGTGGCCTGGAAAGCTCTCTGCCTTGGTGATGACACATCAGCTGCATACTCCAGTATTGGCCCCACCTGCTCCACCTCTGCCATGGCTGTCTCCCAGCTTTTCGCGGCGTGAATCCAGATGTATTCTCGGAGCTGGGCCAGGCAGAGCCCCCGGATGAACTTCTGAAGGGCGAGCTTCTTCACCAACTCCGGCTTGAGGTCTGGGTAGCCACGCTGTGTCAGCAACCGTACGTCCGCTGAATAGGCTCCCAGGGTCTCTGTTGCCTCGCCAGCGGCTGGCCAGCTGTTTCTGAGCATGGTCAGCGTGGGTCACCCTCCTGAACTGCCTCCAAAGCGCTCCTTGCAGCGCTGGCCAGCTGCCATGTTCCTTAGGCCGGAGATCAGACAGTGTGCAGAAAGCTCCGCCCTCCAGAGCCAGCACGACCTGCACAGCTGTTTCTTCAGGTGTCCAGCTGTTCAACGTAGCGGCCAGTTCAACCTTGACCAAATAGTCGTCCAGCGAGGTTTTGCCACCAAAGCTGGGAAGCTTGGCCGGTTGGCGGGTCGGTGGGAGGGTCGCCTCCATGTCAATTACTGCCCTCGACCGCAATGGAATCGCTGGCTTGTAGTCCCCCCATTGGCACTTCCCATCCTGCCTTGAAAAAGGCAGAAAATGTGGCGTGCTTGCTTCGTCTGGTCCACTTTCCCATCCTTTGCGGCAAGCAGCTCTGGGGGCTGGCATGTCTGCTCTGCTGTCCATCTCCATCTGGGCGATGAGCTGCTCAAGCTGTCGAATCTCTGTCTTGATCCTTGCTTCCATCTCTTGAAATCCCATTTCTGACACCAGTGTGACATTTCAAGGGTTCACACAATAATGACAGAGGGTTTGGACTGTAACAGACATTTATTTTAACTCTGACTACACAGAACAGAGGGGAGATCATTCACACAGACACTCATCTCACTCAGGGTGACACAGACACGTTATCTCTCACACACAGGGAAAACAACACTATCACAACCGGACTTATAACACAATTATAACAGTACAACAATAACGCTCAGAACATAAGAATAATAACAGTCTCTGAATCTCCTACAGCGCAAAGCATGCCGGGACAATCCCCCGCCCCTTATCACAACCCCGACATTACAATATTTTTTGGTTCTGTATCAACTATTACAAGAAAATGGTATACATCTTAACTACACACAGATATTGGGTTTTATGCTGAATCATTAATCAAGCATTACTCTCATTGCACGGACCTGTCCTGGGGCTTTTTGGCTCTCATTGCACTAAACTAATTTTTTTTTTCTCTCCTGGGGTGGTTGAATAAAATCAACAAGAAGCAGCCAAAATGGAACTAAAATACAACTACAGCCACTTTGAGTGACACATTGTCCAACGTTAATACCGCTCCAGCGGTGTTACAGATGTGCAAGCAAAATGCAGACAGATTATCTACACTGCTGCACCGTGGTTTTTCTTTTTTTTTTTTTTTAACATGACAGCAGTCTGAAACAGAAAGATGTCGTGGGGCAGGAATCGGTTATAAAAATTCACCATCCCCAAGAATTCCTGCAGTGATTTGACTGTTTGTGGCCGGAGAAAATCCGCTACCGCGCGTACTTTATCTGGTAACGGAACCGCTCCCTCTGGGGAGACGCGATGACCCAAAAAATCGATCTGCTCGACGCCGAACTGGCACTTGGTTGGGTTAATTATTAAGCCGTGCTCTCCCAGCCTCCTAAAAACTGCTGTGAGGTGCGTTTCGTGTTCGTCCTCTGAAGTACTCGCGACCAAAATGTCGTCGAGGTACACAAACACGAAAGGGAGATCGTGTAACACGGCATCGTCATCCGCTGAAACGTTTGCGCCGCCCCTTTGAGACCAAACGGCATGCGTAAAAATTCGAAAAGTCCGAACGGGGTTATTACCGCTGTTTTAGGAATGTCCTCCGGTTGGACTGGGACTTGGTGATAGCCGCGAACCAGATCAATTTTTGAAAAAATGCGGGCCCCCGCCAGGTGCACCGAAAAATCCTGCATGTGCGGGATGGGATAACGATCGTGCGCCGTAGCATTGTTTAGCCTGCGGTAATCACCACACGGTCTCCAGGAGCCATCGGCTTTCGGTACCATGTGCAGCGGCGAAGCCCACGGGCTTTTTGACCTACGAACGATGCCCAGCCTCTCTAGGCTGGCGAACTCCTCGCGCGCAATGGCGAGCTTAACTGCATCCAAGCGCCGAGCTTTTGCAAACACGGGAGGACCAGATGTAGGGATAAAATGTTTCACCCCGTGTTTCGCGACTGTCGCTGAAAAAGTGGGCACAGTGAGCGCTGGAAATTGGGTGAGGAGTGTGTGAAACTTACCACCTGCTGTAGCGACGTGGGTCTGTACTGGTGGCGGGGACACTCGAGCTGCACAGGGGAGAGAGTAAAAAGAGAGTGCATTTACCAGCCGTCTATTAGCAAGATCAACTAACAGATTGTGTGAGCACAAAAAATCCGCGCCCAACATGTTGAAACTCACCGCCGCTATTACAAAAGTCCATTCATATGTGCGGCCATGTAAGCATAAAGGCAAGGTCCTTTTCCCGTAGGTGTTGATGCTCGAGCCATCTGCCGCCGTAGCTCCGCTACCGCGGGGTCCAGCCACCCGGTCCGCGTATGTTGGGGTGATGAAGCTCACTTGGGCTCCGGTGTCTATGAGGAACTCTCGTCCAGAGCTCGTATCTGTGATGAAGAGCAGCTTGTTGCCTTCTCCGAGAGTCGAAGCTGCTAGCGACCCCCGGTCTTGCCGTTTCCCGAACTCTTGAAGTTGCAGGGCGGCACACACCTGCGTGCCCTATCAGCGAACCTCCGATGGTAAAAGCAGAGATCCTCTCCTCCGCTGTGTCGGGGCCGCTCCTCTGCCACCGGACCATTGGCTCCACCTCGTCGCGGCCGTGCTGCCGCTGTCGTCGGCCAGCCTGGGTCTGCCGCCTCTGGCTCCCCGCTGTCTTGGGTCGCTGCTGTGGCTGCTTGCCCGCCGCAGGCGTCCAGAATCCCATCTGCTTTCTGGGCCAGCTCCCGGAACTCCTCCAGGGTGTGACACTTCTTGCCGGCCAGCGTGCTTCTCGCATGCATAGGGAGGTTGGAGAGGAAGATGAAGTGGAAAAGGAAATCATCGTTGTCCGACCCTCTCAGCTGTATCATCTCCTCCATCAGGGCGCTCGGCCTGTGTCCTCCTTGGTCTAGCAAAGACAGGATCCTCCTCGCCCTCACTTCGGCCGAGGGAGTGAAAAACTTAATGAGGGTGGATTTCAGCTTGTCGTACCTGCTGGTCGCGGGTGGCTGCTCCACCAAGCTCTGCACACACCGAGCTGTGCTGTTATCCAGTTTAGCGATGACATGGTGGAACTTAGTGTCATCCACCGTTACTCCTGCGAGCGCGAACTGCGACTCTGCTTGCAGGAACCACGACCGTGGGTTATCCTGCCAGAAATCAGGCAGCTTGACGGCCACTGCGCTCGCCAGAACTGAACTCTGTGAATCCGGGACCCTGAGACCTTCTCCGGTCATTCTCAACGTCGTCGGTCACCAATTGTGGGGAGCCTTGAATAACGAAACTGAATTGCATTTAATTCAAGTTTATTTCAAGCAATCATTCCCACAGTCTGCTCTCATTCTTGAGCAGCGAACAAAGAGGAGGAAACACACCAAAGTCCTCACCTTTAAACATTCTCACATAAAGGAATCTCCCTCGCAGGGGAGGTCACACATCTCCATCATAATCCCTTTATTCACATTCATCATCCCTTTATTTACATTACTCCCCCCTCTCTCCTCTCGAGCCTCAGAGGTCAGGAAGTCTTCTGTCCACACCTATGTCTTCTCTCGCTGTCCTCCGCAGGGGGTTCAGACTCTGCGGCTCCTTCATCGTGAGGTTAAATCACATATGCATATGTCCAACATATACATGCACAACTAGTTAAATCACATATGCATATGTCCAACATGTACATGCACAACTACACAGCCATAATATATATATATATATATATATATATATATATATATATATATATATATATATATATATATATATATATATATATATATATATATAATTGTTTGTGGGTTTGTGTTTTTTTTTGCAGGTGATTGGTATGGTTTGGTGGGTGGTTTTGTGTGTTTGCAGTGTTATTTTTCTACCACCTGGCTGTGCTGTTGCACAAACCTGTCTTTTGCCAGTACAGATTACTGGTTGCCTTGGAAACAACAGCCGTTTTTCTTTTATTCTGTCTGAAAAAACATTTTCTTGAAATTTTTTTTTTCTGTCTACCCTCTGCCTGCCCCCCCCCCCACACACACACATACGTAAATACACACACATACATCCATCCATCCATCCATCCATCTTCTACCGCTTTTCCGGAGGTCCGGGTCGCGGAGGCAGCAGTTCAAGCAGAGAAGCCCAGACTTCCCTCTCCCCAGCCACCTGCTCCAGCTCTTCAGAGGGGATACCAAGGCGTTCCCAGACTAGCTGGGAGACATAGTCTCTCCACCGAGTCCTGGGTCTGCCCCGGGGTCTCCTCCCAGTGGGACGTGCCTGAAACACCTCAAGTGGGAGGCGTCCAGGAGGCATCCTAATCAGATGCCCATACCACCTCAACTGACTCCTTTCAATGTGGAGGAGCAGCGGTTCTACTCTGAGCCTCTCCCGGATGACTGAGCTCCTCACCCTATCTCTGAGGGTGAGTCCAGCAATCCTACGGAGAAAGCTCATTTCAGCCGCTTGTATCCGCGATCTCGTTCTTTCGGTCATTACCCAAAGCTCGTGACCATAGGTGAGAGTAGGAACGTAGATTGACTGGTAAATCGACAGCTTTGCCTTAGAACTAAGCTCCCTCTTCACCACAACAGACCGGTACAACGTCCGCATCACTGCAGATACTGCTCCAATCCGTCTGTCGATCTCTCGCTCCATTTTCCCCTCACTCGTGAACAAGACCCCAAGATACTTAAACTCCTCCACTTGGGGCAGGAGCCTGTCCCCAACCCGGAGAGGACAATCCACCTTTTTCCGGCTGAGGACCATGGACTCGGACTTGGAGGTGCTGATTCTCATCCCAGCCGCTTCACACTCAGCGGCAAACCGTCCCAGCAAGAGCTGTAGGTCATTGCTGGATGAAGCCAACAGGACAACATCATCTGCAAACAACAGAGATGAGATCCTGTGGTCACCAAGCATGACACCCTCCATTCCCTGGCTGCGCCTAGAAATCCTGTCCATAAAAATTATGAACAGGACCGGTGACAAAGGGCAGCCCTGGCGGAGTCCAACTCTCACTGGGAATGACTCCGACCGAGTGTTGGCAATGCGAACTAAACTCTCACAACGGTCGTACAGAGACCGAATAGCTCGTAACAACAAGCCCGATACCCCATACTCCCGAAGCACCCCCCACAAAAATCCACGAGGGACGCGGTCAAATGCCTTCTCCAAGTCCACAAAACACATGTAAACTGGTTGGGCAAACTCCCACGAACCCTCAAGAATTCTCGAGAGGGTAAAGAGCTGGTCCGATGTGCCACGGCCAGGACGAAAACCACATTGCTCCTCCTGAATCCGAGGTTCGACCAACGGCCGGACTCTCCTCTCCAGTACCTTGGCATAGACCTTCCCAGGGAGGCTGAGGAGTGTGATCCCTCTAAAGTTGGAGCACACCCTCTGGTCCCCTTTTTTGAAGAGAGGAACCACCACCCCGGTTTGCCATGCCAAAGGCACTGCCCCCGACCTCCACGCAATGTTGCAGAGGCGTGTCAACCATGACAACCCAACAACATCCAGGGCCTTGAGGTACTCGGGGCGAATCTCGTCCACCCCCGGGGCCCGGCCACCAAGGAGATTTTTAACCACCTTGGCGACCTCAGCCCCTGTGATAGGCGAGTCATCCCCCTCGTCCCCAAACCCTGCTTCCTCTGTGGAAGGCGTATCAGTGGGATTGAGGAGATCCTCGAAGTATTCCTTCCACCGCCCGACGATATCCCCAGTTGAAGTCAACAGTGTCCCATCCGCACCATACACAGTGTGGACGGGGAGCTGCTTTCCCCTCCTGAGCCGCCGAACAGTTTGCCAGAATCTCTTTGAAGCCGACCGAAAGTCTTGTTCCATGGCCTCACCGAACTCCTCCCATACCCGGGTTTTTGCTTCAGCAACCACCCGAGCTGCACTCCGCTTGGCCTGCCGGTACACCTCAGCTGCTTCGGGAGTCCCACAAGCCAACCAAGCTTGATAGGACTCCTTCTTCAGCTTAATGGCCCCCCTCACCACTGGTGTCCACCACTTGGTTCGGGGGTTGCCACCACGAGATGCACCGACCACCTTGCGGCCGCAGCTCTGGGCTGCCGCTTCAACAACAGAGGTGGAGAACATGGCCCATTCAGACTCCATGTCTCCAGACTCCCTCGGAATGTGGTTGAAGTTCTTCCGGAGGTGGGAGTTGAAGACCTCCCGGACAGGGGCCTCAGCCAGACGCTCCCAGCACACCCTCACTATACGTTTGGGTCTACCAGGTCTGAATGGCTTCCTCCCCTGCCATCGGATCCAACTCACCACCAGGTGGTGATCAGTTGACAGCTCTGCACCTCTCTTTACTCGGGTGTCCAAGACATACGGTCGCAGGTCTGATGACACGATAACAAAATCGATCATCGACCTGCGGCCTAGGGTGTCCTGGTGCCAGGTGCACATATGGACACCCTTATGCTTGAACATGGTGTTCGTTATAGACAGACTGTGGTTAGCACAGAAGTCCAATAACTGAACACCACTCGGGTTCAGATCGGGCAGCAGACCTGCCCGATCTGAACACACATACAATCTCCCAAAAATGTGACAGCAAAAAGAAAAAGAAAATCTCCTCATTGAGAAATTTAGCCTGTGTGTCCACCAAATGCGTTTTTTCAGCTGTGGGCAGTTATTTTCTATTCATTCTCTATGTAGTCCAGTGTTTACAGTGCTTGAGTGCCCTCAGTGCTGAAACGCTCTCGGTGGTGGGCCGCTTTTTGTCACGACGCTCAGGGCGCTAAGAGTTGAAAAAAGTTCATCTTTTCAGACTGCAGCTGAGCTCGTCAATGTCAGACCTTTCTAATCAGCCAATCAGAATTAAGGAAGGGCGGGACATAGGACGCCGGTACAGTCTGTACTCAGACTCCTGCTTTCTGTGTCATTATATTTTGCATCCAGAGCTGCTACCAATGCCAGAATACGTTTTCTGTCCATTGTTATTTAGAGACTACTATTAAAAAATAAGTAGACAGTCTGACCAAAGGAAAAGTGGAAGTGCTGAGCTGTGAGTGACAAACTGTTGCTGGGATACAGGGCACAGACTTTTTTTTTTTCCAGAGCGCAGCGCACATCATCATCATCATAGCAGTCTGTCGTGGGCGACAATGACTGTTTCATTTAGGTCTGATCAGATTTCTTCACACAGCTCTGCCCTTAGCCTTCTGCTGCCAGGAACTCCTATCTATGTCCAACTTCTTCAAGTTTCTTTTTGCAGTGTCTTTAAATCTGAGCCTTGGTCTACCCTGATTGCGTCTGCCCTCGCATAACTGTGAGTAGAGTAACTGCCGAGGGAGACGCTGGTGGTTCATCCTCTCAACGTGTCTGAGCCATCTCAGTTTCATCTGTATTACTTATTGTTTACCGGAGTGGTGGCTCAGTTGTTAGAGCATCCGCCCCACACCCGGGAGGCAGGGGTTCAAATCCCGGCTGGGTCATGCCGAAGACCGTATAAAAGCGGAACTTCCTGCCGTCCAGCTTGGTGCTCAGCAATAATGGAATGGAGGAGGGAAATCTGTGGTGGCGCCTTGCATGGCAGCGGCCCTCTGATTCTACATATGGGGTGTGTGTGATTAACACTGTAGATAGGAAAAACACAATCTCGTTCTACTGTACATGATTGATTGTATGGTTGAATGACAATAAAGGGTGATTTAATTTAATTAGCATGTCCTCCATTGATGGTAGACCAGCTCGTTTCCACACTTATATGTTGGTTATCTTGTCTTTCCATGAGATGTTCATTATGGCTCGAAGGTGTCTCATCATGAACGCATGGAGTTTCTTCACCTGCACTCTGTAGACAGTCCAAGTTTCAGCACCGTACAATAGAGTAGCCAGTACTGTCGCTCTGTACACTTTGCATTTCTCACGGATAGACACATGTTGATTTTTCCACAGTCTCTTCCTCAAGTTTCCAAACACAGCGCTCGCTCTTCCCATTCTGAGAGATAGTTCATCCTCCAGCCTAGCATCCTCTGAAACAGTACTCCCTAGGTACCTGAAAGTCTTGCACTTGACTAGTGGCTCTGTACCAATGCTGATCTCTTCTGGTAGTGATGTTGATAACTGGAACTTTGGTGGTTGATAAAGGCACTCTGTCTTCTTGATGTTGATTTGGAGGCTGAATTGGCTAGCTGCTCTTACAGATTTCTCCACTAAAGATTGCATATCTTCCACACTGTGTGCAACTAGAGCACTGTCATCGGCAAACAGCATTTCTCTTACTACCTTTATTGATGTCTTACTCTTGGCTTTAAACTGTGCCACATTGAACAAGTCTGCTTCTTTCCTTGTTTGAATGTATACTCCTTCTGAAGTGTCTTTGAAGGCCACCTCAAGCATGGCAGCCAGATATAGCGAGAAGAGTGTAGGTGCTAGCACACACCCTTGTTTCACCCCGTTGCTTATTGAAAAGTCTTTAGATGCTGAACCACTCATTGCCACGTTTGCTTGCATACCTGTATGGATTGCCTCGATCAGGCTGACAAACTTCTCTGTACAACCGTATTTCTTGAGTACCTGCCAAAGTCCTTGTTGCGAAATAGTATCGAAGGCTTTACTGAAGTCTATGAAGACTACATAAAGTGGCATGTTCTGTTCGATACACTTTTCTTGAACCTGCTTCAAGCAGAAAATCATGTCCATTGTGCTTCTTCCACTTCTAAAGCTGCACTGGGTTTCCGGTAGTACATTCTGGGAGATGTGTTCACTGAGTCTGTTAAGTAGTACATGTGAGAGAATCTTACCAACTGTGGCTAGCAGTGATATACCTCGGTAATTTCCACAATCTTTCCTGTCACCTTTCTTGAATAAAGGCACAATACTTGCATCCTTCCAGTCTTGAGGTACTTTCTGGGCATCCCATATCTCTTGGATGAGCTTGTGCAGGCAGTTGGTCAGCTGAACACCACCAAATTTCCACACTTCTGCTGGAATTCCATCCCTTCCTGGAGCTTTACCATCCTGTGTTGTCGTGATAGCTGCCATTAGTTTATCAAAATTTGGTGGTTCATCCAGACTTGATACAGCTGGTCGCTGCACTAGATCTTCTTTAGCTTCTTCAGTGAGATCTCCAGGGTTGTTTAGTAGTTGGTCAAAGTGGTCTGCAAATCTGTCCAGGATCTTGTCTTTCTCCTGCAAAACCGTTTCACCATCCATAGCCTATAGTTGGATCAATCCTCTTGGTTTAGGGCCATAGATTTCTCTCAAACCTGTGAAGAATGTTTTCATGTGCTTCCTGTCTGCTGCAGTTAAAAGTTTCTCCGCTTTTTCATCCCACCAGTTGGACTTCATCTCTCTGGTGTACTTCTGTAGCTCACTCTGAGCCTTTGAGTATTTCTTCTTCTTCGACCTTGTGTTACACTGTAGGTTTTCCTGCCTAGCTGTATTTCTTGCTTCTAGTAGTTTCTTCAGGTGTTCATCATGCTCATCAAACCAATCTTGATGTTTCCTCTCAGGGTAGCCTAATACATCACTTGTAGTCTGATACACTGTATCCTTCAGTGTTGCCCATTTCTCTTCTATGTCATTCTCTGTCATAGCCCGAGTGTCGGTTCTGTCCACACTCGGGTCCTGTATCATATTTCCCTGGCTTTGGCAGCAGAGGATTCCTTCTAGCTCCTCGGGCTCTTATTGTGAAGGCGCCCGGGGGAGCTCCCTGCTGTCAAAGTCAGCTGCTGCGCCGCTGTCATTGCGAGCAGCTCCGCCGCATTGGGGTCATTAGCTGCCAGAGATATAAGCTGGTGCTGAATGTCTCCCAATGCGGCAGTCTGTTATGTTCCTGTTAATTCCTGTTGTATCCTTGCTGATCTCCGTGATCCGCTGTTAGCCGACTCGGGCATCTCCTGTAATCCCATCGGTTAACGGTCCTGTTTGTAAGGTACGTTCTGTATGACTACACCTTGTCCATTATCTCGTCTGGCGCATCGGGCGCTCCCCGGCTCAGACGTCACCTTTCCTTTGTGTGTAATCCTATGCCTGCCTAACCTGCACTGTAAATAAACATCACTGCAAACTCACTGGTGACTGAGGCGTCTTGTGATGGTCCGTGAGGGCCATCGTGACAGTAGACTGCCGCCAAACGCCCGGAGAGGAGGCGTTGTATTGAGACGCCATTCACCGTGCAGTTTGCGGTTTTGGACTGTTTGTTCCTACCTGTCTGAGTGTCTGCAGCTGGGAGTATGACGTCATCCAGGGGCCGTTGTCGGCGCCTGGGCAGGCAGCTAGCGGAGGCTCTGGAGAATGTGGACAGCACCATCTTTACCGCTACGCTGTTGGACGCTCCCAGCAACATTCATAGACATTTGGACTACGCTGAGGAGTTTCTGCTCAGTCTCCCCCTCGAGTATGACAATCACCCGGAGGTGACAGCGAGGTGGGAGGAACTCGCTGCACAGCGCGAGACACTCTGTGGGCTGGAGGGAAATCCCGGCAGGAAGCCGAAGAGGAGGAGACGTCGCCCCTCGCTTCGGGATCCCGCTCCTGCCTCCATTCCAGCCCGGGAGTTCGCACCATCCGGAGGTCTTTCCCCATCAGGCATGTCGTCACTCGGGATTCCCCCAGAGAAGCTGCAGCTGACAGCAGTCAAGATCTGGGACCGGGTGACTGCTACTTGCTCCGCTGTGCATCCAGCAGCAATTATGAAGCATGTGGAGGCGGCGGTTAAACTGGTGGAGAGGAATCCAGCGTTGTGTGAGTTTCCTGAGTTTGCTGACTTGCTAGCCGCTGTTTCTGCTCAGGAACGGCGGTTTCCGGATCTCACCTTCACCTCTCCCCCTGCAAGGAACCGTCGTCACACCAGCGCACAACCTCGGCTAGAACCCCGTCTGGATCCTGTTCCGGGTCGCCGCAAGGGCTCAACCCCCCACACAGCTGTCACTCCTGTGCCTTGTCAGAGGGGAATCCCCGCAGCCTCGTCTTTTCCCGGGCCTTCACCTGCTGTCCCGTCAGCGCCCCATGCCCGACTGACCTCGGTTGTCACCCCCTCCTCGTCGCCTATCCCGGCTGCTGTGTGTCTCGAGGGCTCCGTTTCGGCGAGTCCCATCCCGGAACCATCTCGAGTGGCCTCACCTTGTCTTCCCAGAGGACCCTCTGTCGCCATCCAGCGGGGAAAGGGAGGAACGACGTCCCCCACAGCAGGAACCATCTCAACCTCAGGAGAGAGGCAAGTGCATGATAATTTCTCTCTTCTCGATATTGTTTTGCCTTGTCTGACTCCTGGGGTTGGAGTTCGGGGTATGCAGCCCCCCGAGCTCCCTCCACCTGCTGTGGATAAAAGAATTAACCCTGCTTCCTCTGTGTCTCCCTCCGCTGAGCGGTCCTCGACGCCAGGCCAACATCGCTGGATGAGGAGGGGGCCTGCGGTTCTGGAGAGCCTGGTTCCGGTTCCGCAGCTACGCCGTGGGCAGAGGAGGAGAGCGAACTGCAGTGTGGAGCCTTCGCCGATGAGGAAGCGTCCCCGGGGTTCCACAGAGGAGCGGTCCGGTCCAGCGGGTCGAGGTTCTCCTGCCACCATGCCGTGCGGGCCATCGGCGTGGACATCGGTGCCGGAGGACTCTCAAGCTGCGCACACCATCACGCCAGCTGCGGAGCCCGACGCAGCTGAGTGGGAGCCTGAGGACGACCTCCTGACATCTGAGCCCGGATCTTCGCAGTCCTGGACGGCGTCAGAACCCGAGTTCAGGCAAGTGCTCTGTTTTGTCTTCCTTTTTCACCTCTTAGAGCATTTTTGCCTGTCTCAAGGGGAGATGAGCCGGGTGCAGCCGCCCGCTGCGTCCGAGCTTATCTCGCCGGGTTCTGGCGCTGCCGGTGATCTGATCCCGGGTTTTCTCTCTCTCTTGAGCCTTTTCCCAGGGTCGCCGGCGAGGGGCTGCTCTCGCCTGCTGCGCCAGAGGTTCCGGTTTCGGGGTTGGAGGTCGAGTCTGGTGCGACGCCGACCCAGTCGGGGTCTGTCGCGGGTTTGGTTCCGGAGGCCCAATCGGGGTCCACCGTGGGTTTGGTTCCGGAGGCCCAATCAGGGTCTGACGTGGGTGCAGCACCAGCAGGTCCTGGATTCGGTGAGGGAGCTGCAGATCCCCGGCCACCGGATGCTGGACAGGCTCATTCCCCTCGTCACCCTCATCACCATCGTCATCCTCCTCGTCTCCCTGAGGAGCGCTATCCATCTTCACCTGGGGCCGTTGGGGTTCCGATTGCTTCGCCCGGTTCCCCCCGTCTCTCCACTTTTCAGCGGGACCGCCGGCTACTTTGACCCAACGGTTCTGGTGGGCTAGCAATGCGGGTCGGCCGCCCGAAAGACTGTCTCACCAATTTGGCTCTCTGAGTTGGCCTCCCGACATTTTGGACTCCCTGTGTGGCGACCTGGTCCGGCCGCCTGAAACTCTCTGCTTCCGAGCATGGGACCGGGGTAGGCCGCCTGAACTGTCCTCTTTTCCCCTCCCGGCTCTGTGGCCTCTTGATGCCGGATGACCCCCCGAACTTTTTGCCCCCATCCCTCAGGGTCAGTACTGCACCCTCCCTGGGGTTCTGATTATGTCTGTGAGACTGTTGGGGTGTGCGGTGGGGGGGGGGGGATTGATTTGTGTTTGTGTGGCTCACTTCTTTGTTTCTGTGTTTGGTGGTTCTTTTCCCTCCACCTACTGTCAATTTGTTTTTGCCAATGTATGTACTGCCCTTTTGATTCTGTTCTTGTCACCCACGTTCAAGGGAGTATGGTTTTTTTGTTCCTGTCTCTACTGCCTTGTTAGTCCTGTTATTTGCTTGTCCTTTTTTTTTTGTCTCTCTCCCTCCTGCCAGTGCCCCATCCACCCACCCTTGGGGGGGTGGGGGGGGGCTTGGGTGTTACTCGGGCCGCTCAGAGCTCGGCCTCGAGGGGTAGGTACTGTCATAGCCCGAGTGTCGGTTCTGTCCACACTCGGGTCCTGTATCATATTTCCCTGGCTTTGGCAGCAGAGGATTCCTTCTAGCTCCTCGGGCTCTTATTGTGAAGGCGCCCGGGGGAGCTCCCTGCTGTCAAAGTCAGCTGCTGCGCCGCTGTCATTGCGAGCAGCTCCGCCGCATTGGGGTCATTAGCTGCCAGAGATATAAGCTGGTGCTGAATGTCTCCCAATGCGGCAGTCTGTTATGTTCCTGTTAATTCCTGTTGTATCCTTGCTGATCTCCGTGATCCACTGTTAGCCGACTCGGGCATCTCCTGTAATCCCATCGGTTAACGATCCTGTTTGTAAGGTACGTTCTGTATGACTACACCTTGTCCATTATCTCGTCTGGCGCATCGGGCGCTCCCCGGCTCAGACGTCACCTTTCCTTTGTGTGTAATCCTATGCCTGCCTAACCTGCACTGTAAATAAACATCACTGCAAACTCACTGGTGACTGAGGCGTCTTGTGATGGTCCGTGAGGGCCATTGTGACATTCTCTGAGTTGTTGCTGTCCCAGTCTTTCAAGTTTTCATCCATTTGTATCAGCCTGTCATCAGTCAGTACACGCCTGATAATCTCATGTAAATCACTGTAGAACTCTTCCTTCACCTCCTGTGTTGGTCATTGTTAGGGCATATACACTGATGAGTGTGGCATACATCTTCCGCTGTAGTGGGAGTCTCATAGTCATTATCCTGTCGTTGATTGGCACCGGTTCCTCATCAAGCATTGCTGCTGTCTCTTTTCTAACTGCAAAGCCCACTCCTGCTTCTCTCCTTTCTTTAGTTGATCTCCCACTCCAAAAGAAGATGTACCCATGGTCTTCCAGGCTGTCATATCCAGGAAATCTTGTTTCACTAAGTGCAGCTATGTCTACATTGTACCTGTTCATTTCCAGGGCCACAAGCGTGGTCTGCCTTTCTGGGCGCTGTGATGTTGTTCTGTCCAACAGAGTGCGTACATTCCATTCTGCTACACACAAGGCTGCTGTTTTCCTCTTCTTTTGTCTTTGTGCTCCTAGCTTACTTTTCGCTGCCTGTCGGAGTGTGAACAGATCAGCGCGGACCTTGTAAGCCTGGGCGACATCTGAGCCGGTATGAGTTGCTTTCTGATTGACCATTTCATGAATCAGCTTGCAAAGTATTTGAGTACTGCTAGCTTTTGCTGGACTAGCAGCACATTCTTGGCAGATAAAGGTATTGTCAGTGGCAAGGACAAGCCAAGACAAACTGACTCCAGTATCCATTGCAGTGACTGACCAGATGATAGGTTTGTTTATCTCTGCTCTTTGTGTAGTGCGTGTCATAACGCACCGACTGGCACAGTCCACTACAGACCTTGTGACAGATGTGTTTATCTGCCAGGATGTCCAGTCTCACCCCATGTAACTGGGAGTGGTCCACTACAGACCTGTAGCAGATATTGTTTTTAGTTCTTCCAGGATGCCCCATTTCACCCTCCATGCCCTCGGAAGGGCGGGGATGCCGGTTGAGTCGCCGACGGTCCGACCCATGAGACAGGTAGTACCGGTTTTCATGTTTATCCAGTAGCAAGCAAGCCAGTGCCTGACCAGACACAAAAAAGGGGATGTAAGTCTCAGTTAAAAGCTGCCAATTTCTGACCAAAAAAAAAAGTGGACTTCCGGTTATGGCTGCCACATAGGACGGACGTGTCTCGCTCTGCTCTGCTCCTGGAGAAAAAAAATCGGCAAATAACTCTCTCATTTGGGACAGAACGTATCTCAGCATTTGGGCGAGGATATGTCGGCGAAGCCTAAGGCTGGAAAACCAGGAAAAGGAAAAAGCGAGCCGCCGAAACAGTCCAAATTAACGGACTTTCAGGTCTGTGACGCAGCAAACAAAACTCCATATATGGCGGAGGAGGCTGGCAACGGTGCGATGTCTGCGCGGGGAGGCGCAGATGCGCTGATGGCTGCCATGAGTTCAATGAGAGCGGACTTTTCCTCTAGATTTGATGGGATTATGACAGCGTTGGAAGGAATAAGAAAGGAATTGGGTGACTGTGTAGAACGAACGGCGCAGATGGAGCTCCGTCTCGCTAGTGCTGAAGATGACGTCACCCGTCTTCAATTAAAGGTGCGCACTTTGGAAAAAAAAAATAAATCTCTGGAAGATAATATTTTGGATTTGGAATCTCGGTCGAGACAGAATAATTTGAGGCTGGTGGGTCTTCCAGAGGAATCAGAAGGTCGGGACGTATGTTCCTTTCTGGAAAAGTGGATTCCGGAGGTGCTGGGCAGCGAGGAGTTGCAATCAGCAGTGGTTCTGGAAAAAGCACATCGTATTGGCCCACGGAGAGATAAGGGACCGCCGAGGACCTTAATTATGAAGTTTCTTAGCAACAGAGACAGGATGAAGATCTTCAACGCTGCACGTGCTAAAGGAGAGATTAAATACCAGGACCAGCAGGTGCGGTTCTACCCAGATTTGGCCACAGGAATCCAGCAATTGAGGAAGCAGTTTGATCCCGTACGTAAGGAGCTGCGCAACCTTGGGATTCGTCATGGTGTAATCTATCCTGCGAGACTGCTGACCACGTATGAGGGCAGAACCCACATCTTCAAGACCCCAGAGGAGGCGCAGGAGTTCATCAAGAAGATCAAAGAAGAAGAAGAGACTGGTGGGAGCTAAGCATGAACAAAATATAAGGTAGAATAATTAAGCATTTGCACAGGCATCTGACTGACTTGAAGTAAATAGTAAGTTTACAAAATATAGATTGTATTATATATTAAAAAAACAAAACAAAAACAAAACAAACAAAAAAAAAACAACTATGATGTACAAAGTTGTTAAAAATTTTGGAGTTAAGTTGGAAAACTACAGAGGAGAGTTAATGTTACGTCATTAAAAGCAGTAGAGTTAGGGTGATTGGGAGGATGAAAAAGGAGTGGCTTAGGCTGTTCCCCGTGGGTGTGGAACGGTCGATGGCTATATCGGGAGACAGAATTTTTCTTTTGATTTTGGGGGGTTTGCCACAAGTGTGGGAAGGGGAAATTTGTTTGTGTGTAGTTTGTAGGATGAATGTTCAACCACTCATGTTTTTGCTTCTCTGTATGAGCATGTTTACACTGCAAGGTAATCCCAAACTCTCTATTGATCATGGACCAAAGTGTTAATCTTAATTTAACTTCATGGAATTGCAGAGGTCTACAAAATTTAAAAAAACTTAAACAAGTTATGAATAAAATAAAGGACATGGGTTCAAGAATTGTGTTTTTACAAGAAACTCATCTGATAGAGGAGGATGTTAAAAGAATTAGGAGTAGATGGCAGGGAAGTGTATTCACCTCTTCATTTTCATCCCGAGCCAGGGGAGTTATGACTCTCATACATAAATCAGTTCCTTTTCAAGTGAAAAATGTAATTGGAGACAAATTTGGAAGATATGTAATCATTCAAGGTTCTTTGCTATTAGAAAATATAAATCTTGTGAACTTATATGGTCCCAATATAGATGATCAGAAGTTCTTTGCTAATTTATTTCTCATCTTATCATCACTTACAGGGCAACATATAATAGCAGGGGATTTTAATTGTACATTGAATCCAGGTATAGATAGATCAACAGGACTGGATTGTACGCACATTGGATGTAGGATGACTATTAATCATTTTATGAAAGAATTGAGATTGTTAGATATATGGAGAGAAATGAAACCACAAGTTAAAGCCTATTCTTGTTATTCCAGTACCTACAAGACATTCTCACGTATTGATTATTTTTTGATTTCCACAGAATTAAGGTCCAAGATTCAAAACTGCTTTTATGATAACATCGTGATCTCTGATCATGCACCCTGTTGTCTAATATATGTAGATAAAAAATTGACAAAGGAATCAGGCAGATGGCAATTTCAGCATAAATGGCTTCAGGATGAGGAATTTGTCAAGTATATAGAAAAACAGATAGACGAGTTCTTTGACATCAATACTACACAAACATCAGCATGTGTAAAGTGGGAGGCTTTCAAAGCTTTTATTAGGGGACATATTATTAGTTATACAGGATCAAAATCTAAGAAGACTCGAGAGGAGAGAGCTAAATTGGAACATAAAATAAAAAGTCTTCAGGAAAAAGTGTATGCAGGAAGAGATCCAAGGTTGGAGAATGAATTACTGATTTTGAGAGCTGAATACGACAAAACATCAGCGAATAGAGCTGCCTCGAGTCTTCTAAGATTGAAACAATCTTTTTATGAACAAGGTGAAAAATCAGGAAAATTATTAGCATGGCAGATTAAACAATTGGAAATTAAAACACCAATAACCAGTATTATAAGTAATGGACAGGTAGTTATAGATCCTTTAGAAATTAATAGAGCCTTTAGAGATTACTATGAAAAATTATATGATACCAAAAATGAACCTGATTTAACAAAACTAAATGGGTTTTTGAACAAACTATCTATACCGTGTATTCCAAATGAAAACAGGGAGATATTGGAGTCTAAAATTAGTCAAGAAGAAGTTGGGCTAGCCATTGATAATATGAAATCAGGAAAAAGTGCAGGACCAGATGGTCTTCCAGTTGACCTTTATAAAAAATTTAAGAATAAATTAATAAAACCTTTTTTGGAAATGGTTTTAGAAGCATTTCAAAATAATAATTTACCATCATACATAAATAATGCCTTAATTATACTGCTGCCAAAACCAGGTAAGCCCTCTAATAAATGTGAAAATATGAGACCAATAAGCCTATTAAACGCCGACCTTAAGATAATCTGTAAAATTTTAGCAAGACGAATACAAGAAATTTTACCAAATATTATTAATCGAGATCAGAATGGCTTTATAAAGGGTAGACAAGGCTTCCATAATGTAAGAAGACTATTTAATATTATTTATTTTAATAAAGAAGCACCGGATACAGCTCTCCTATCATTGGACGCCGAAAAGGCCTTTGATAGAGTTGAATGGCCCTTTCTTTTTGAAGTCCTACAAAGGTTTGGACTTGGAAATAATTTCATAAAATGGGTTCAAATAATATACAATAATGCTACAGCAGAAATCCTAACAAATAACAATATTTCAAAACCAATAAAAATCAATAGAGGATGTCGACAAGGCTGTCCACTTTCACCTTTACTGTTTACTATGGCAATTGAACCTTTAGCGATAGCGATACGTTTACATTCACAAATATATGGAATTAAAGTTGGACCAACAGAACATAAAATCTCCCTGTACGCCGATGATATAATTTTGTTTATGTCGAATCTAAAAAAATCAATTCCAACCTTGTTGAATTTAATAAAGAATTTTGGGGAAATATCAGGATATAAAATAAATAAAACTAAATCTTCAATATTAATGCTAAATGAGACCCAGAGAAATTACCCAGCCCCTGAGGTAAATCAATTCAATGTTGTAAATCAGTTTAAATATTTAGGAATCCAAATTATGCCTAAGCTAGAATCAGTCGCCAGTGTCAACTATGAAGCCTTAATGTCAGATATCAATGAGTTAACTCAGAGATGGATGTCACTACCAATGTCGATGATCGGGAGAATCAATATACTTAAAAGTAATATTTTACCTAAAATACTTTATTTATTTCAATACATTCCCTTATCACCACCTTTAGATCTATTCTCAAGAATAAAAAAAAAGTTAGTGGAATTTATATGGAACAACAGGAGGGCTAGATTACGTTTGTCTTTATTATATTTACCATTTGATCGTGGAGGTCTGAAATGTCCAAATTTTATGTTGTATTATTGGTCGGCACAACTGAGGTCTATGACATATTATTTTTCATCAAATGATCTCCCTCACTGGACTGAAATGGAATCATACAATTTACCTTTACCTCTTCCCATATTCATATACTCAGATTCGGCAAAAAAATTACAAAAACAAGTTAAAAATCCATTTGTAAAGCATATGATCAAAATATGGTGTGAAGCTAAAAACTATTTAAAAGAACCACAGTTATTGTCACAATTTAGTCCAATATGGGGTAATCAATATTTTAAACCAGGGAGAGCGGACGCTGTATTTAAAGTATGGAATTTAAAAGGGATACAAAAGATTCAGGATTTATATTTGCCATGTGCAGACAACATAATGTCTTTTGAAGAGCTGAGGATCAAATTTAATCTCAATAGAACACATTTTTTTAAATATCTTCAACTTAGAAACTTTATTCGATCAAATCAAAATAAAGCTCTCACTCGACCTATTTATTCATCCTTGGAAAAAATGATGATGAAAGATAGTAAAAGAAAGGGTATTATTTCAGAGTTTTATAACTCATTGACACTATCTTCAAGTGAAAATTCACTGAAAAGATTAAACTACTGGAAAGAAGATCTGCAAATTGAAATTTCAGAGGAACAATGGGAATTGGCTTGTACAGAAGCTCAAACCAAATCAATAAATGCACGCCTTAAATTGATACATTTCAAATGGTTAATGCGGATGTATGTTACACCGGAGGAGTTAAATAGATACAACAAAAATATACCAGATACATGCACAAAATGCATGGAAAGTAAAGGAACCCTATTTCATTGTTTATGGGAATGTAGATTAATAAGAATGTTTTGGGAAGAGGTGAGGATAACAATTGAAAAAATAATCTCAAAACAAATCATATTGAATCCTAAACTGTTTTTGTTGGGTCTGTACCCAGAAAAGCATAATTTTAATAAAAGTGAAAGAACATTCATAGACCTCAGTTTGCTTAATGCCAAAAAATGTATTGCACTATTATGGAAAAAGACTCATAGACCAGATGTGACTCAGTGGTTAAGACAGATGTTAACAAACCTTCCATTAGAAAGAATAACATATATACTGAAATCAAAGGAAATTGTGTTTGAGAATATATGGAGACCTTTTATTGATTATGTAAAAAAT
Source organism: Pholidichthys leucotaenia (assembly GCA_020510985.1). Classification (NCBI taxonomy): domain Eukaryota; kingdom Metazoa; phylum Chordata; class Actinopteri; order Cichliformes; family Pholidichthyidae; genus Pholidichthys; species Pholidichthys leucotaenia. The sequence goes on from CM035842.1 coordinate 273,352,097, forward strand.
TTAAACATAACTCTTGAAGAAGAAGGTGAATGATGTGTGTGGACCTTGTAAATTCCAAACTGGTGAACATAATATGTATACTTATGTATTGGATTGTCTAGACTAAACAGAGGAGCATTGTTGAAGACTTGATTTTGTTGGTGGTTGTTGGTGTTTTTAGTGCATTTTTTTTTTTTGTAGTACTTTAGTGTTAGTGTTTGATTGTTTGTATCATGTTTGTTAAAAAAAAAAAAGGTTCAATAAAGATATTGTGGGAAAAAAAAAAAAAAGTGGAATTTTATGGGTAAGAAGCTGCAACTTTAGCAAAAAGACAAAAGAAGGTGTATATTTCCAACTGTTTACAACCTAAAACTCTGCAGATATAAGATTTGAGTAAGAGTTAGAGTAAGAAAAGTTCTAAATTCATGAGGAAAAAGCTGCAAAATTATGAATAATAAAAAGCTGCAAATTTTCAAGTAAGAAGCTGCACATTTCTGAATAAAATGGCTCTAACTCTGCAGGAAAATCCTGCAAATTTATGAGAAAAATCCTCACATTTACAAAAGAATGTTTCTAATTTACATGGAAAAAGGATGTGCTAAATTGGCGTGTGTTGGCCATTTTTTTAAATGACAGCCGTGAGGAGGAACTGCACAGCGCACAAGCGCTGAAAAAAAGACATCCGGGCCAGTCAGGTGATAAAAACACGTTTGGTGGACACTTACTGTTCTTAATTTTCTGCTCCATGCGTAATCATTCTCCAGGATTTATAATTGGTTCATTTCCATTGTGCGAATCAAACAGCGCTGATGTGGTGTCAAAAAGTAAATGACATTTAACAGGATTTTATGTTATTTTAATGGAGAGAGGGGTAACAGTCAAAATATAGTCACCCGTCATTTTATTTATATGATGATTCACTAAATAGTTTTTTTTTTATTCCATCCACATTTTAATTGCGGACTTAGTGGTGGAGTTTATAGCGTTATTTCACTATTTTTTTTTTAGACAAATGGATGAATGAACAGGGGGAAAGGGTATGCAGAAGTAACTACATAGGAACATCAAACAAAAATAAATACTGAAATGTATGTTCACTCCAGAAGCAGGTCCAGGATGGCAGGAAGCCTCCACAAACACTGATCTTTATATGAGCGTCGCCTAAAGCTGATGTCAGCTGATCTGCGCTGAGTATTTCTCTGATTTTTCAAAACGTCTGTACAAGTTGGTCTAAACGCTATAGTGTGAACCCAGCTTTAACTAAGGCTGACTTAGGTAAACTCTGCATAACTTAGCCCAGTGCTCAGGAATTTTTACAAACTGAGCACAACTTTCACCAATGTGTATTTTCAAATGTCAGCAAATTTTCAGCATGCTGAAAATTTTCAAAGTACACAACTTTCGCCAGCATTTGCCAACAAACACCAGCAATTATTAACTTTTGCCAGCAGAGCCAGATGTTTGCCAAAACGTCAGTAAAAGTCGGTCCAAATGTTGTAGTGTGAATCCACCTTTACTCAAGACGGACACCTGAGTAGATACATTTCTGTAGGACTACAACAATCAAGTGACTCTGAGAAACAGGCAGACGATTCTCCAGCTGCAAGCTCTGTGGACCAACAAGCCATCCATTGAAAAAAGTGGATCCCTGCAAGTGCGCAAAGACTGGAAGCTGCAACTGTGGAGGATCTTGCACATGCAAAAACTGCTCCCGCACCTCCTGCAAGAAGAGCTGCTGCTCCTGCTGCCCATCAGGCTGCAGTAAGTGCACCTCTGGGTGCGTGTGCAAAGGGAAGACATGTGACACCAGCTGCTGTCAGTGACGACCAAGTCTGCAGCGTCAGCCCTCTTCTTGTCCTTGTGATGAATCTTTTTTTGTTTGCTTTCTTAACACTGAATTATCAAATTTGCACAGTGTGTCCAAAGAATGATGTATTTTGTACTCTTGTTTGGGTGTCTAATTAAAGATGTTTAACTATTAAAAAAAAAAAAGATATATTTCTGTACACATCACTAGGGGTTTGATTGTTTGGGGTGGCAGCAGTACTGGTTCGAAATCCTGGACAGGCCCTCAAACAAGTAACACAACACATAAATAAACAAAATTAAACTATGGTTGACTCTATGAAATATCTGTGGTTGCAGCATATTAAAGATCATGTAAAAGCAAAGCAAAACACTATAAGCAGTTAGCTTTAATTAATTTGATTGGACAAGAGCCATTCTGTGAGTGCTGATATACGGGTATTCTAACGATCTTTAATCATATGAATTATCAGTGGCTAGCCTAATGCTACATTGTAATGAACAATCCCAAAAAGATGGATACTTTTCTTGAGAAACCTTTCGAGTTAAATTATGATTGATCTTTAGGAGAGGGCAACGGGAAAGAAAGAAAACAGGATACTTCTGTACAAAGTCTAAGGTGTGCTAATGTGGCGTCAGGGAAATCCAGTTGGCCTCTAAAATAAAGGCAATGGATGAGAAATTCTTGGACAACTCACTTAGTATTGAGAAAATTAACTCATAGGGTTAAGAAAATGTCTCTATAAAGGCCTTCGATACAGAAAATTAAGCAATATTACACGAGAGCAAGGTACTATGAATACTACAAATTGATTTCAAAATTTTACCAAATTGGACTTCCGGTCTGGACGCCATGGCGACTGCAGCTTAACACTGAAGCTCTCAGACCCAATCCAGGATAACACCTTGAAAATCAAACTTAACGGATTTTTGGAGGAGTGAAAATCAAAAGACAAAATCATCATGTCTAAAGGAAAACAGAAGAAACTGAAATTCTCCAGGCCAGGACACGTATCGGCCGGAGAATCTGAACTGGAAGATCTCCGTTCAGAAGACGAGGAACTGGTGATAGCTAACAAAAGGGTTAGCCTGAAATCACTATTTGAGGAGCTACGACGATTTCGCCGAGAAGTTACGGCCGAATTTCGGGAATTCAGAGAAGAATTGAAAAGGACAAACAGCAGAGTGGACCAGGCCGAGAACCGAATCTTGGAAACAGAGGATCGAATAAAAGTGCTCGAAGATTCTGTGCTGGACCTACGCAAAAGACAAGCAGCTATAGAGGCTAAGCTAACCGACCAAGAAGGAAAACAAAGAAGAGACAACATAAGAATTCATGGTCTGATAGAAGGAACCGAAAATGGTTTTAACTCAATGGCAGAATGCGTGGAATCCTTACTAAGAGAGAAATTGGATATTCCACAAACCACCGACTTGAAGATAGAAAAGGCACATCGTTCATTAGCCGCTAGGCCGGCGGCGGAAGCGCCCCCACGTTCGGTGTTGGTAAGATTTTCCAATTTCAAAATAAAACAAGAGGTTGTAAGACTGGCCTGGCAGAAAAAAGGATTTATGCACCAGGAGAGAAAAGTCTACGTGGAACACGATTACGCCCCGGAGGTCCTTAAAAAGCGCAGGGAATACAATGACGCGAAAAAGGTGTTAAGAGAGAAGAAATTGTGCTTTCAGACTCCATTTCCTGCGAAGTTAAGGGTCTTCTACGGCGATGAAACGTGTCTCTATAATTCGGCGGAAGAAGCAACAGCTGACATGGCGAAAAGAGGGCTCCCGGTAACGGTATTTAAACCCGCAGCAGACCCGAGTGAGAAGATCAAAGCGCAAACATGGACAACACAAAGACCCTCAAAATCCACGGACCAGCAGCGGGAAACCCAGCGCCAGAGCGTCGCGGATAAACTATCCGTTTTCAGGTTGGAATAGCGACCTTTTTTTTTTTTTTTTTTTTTTTTTTCCCCCCTTTCTCTTGAATCAATCCGCACATCCAACCCCCCTCATACAAGGTAACAAACATTAAAGGAGATGCATATTCAGCATGTGGTAAAACATTTCATGGAACAATCATATTATTTGAAACAAATAAGTCTTTGTAATAAAAAAAAAAAAAAAAACTTGTTAAAATAGAAATGTGACAATAATCCACATGTTCTCCTCATACTAACAAATACTGTTTTTGCATGAATGTTTGATGTGATGGGGGTGGGAGGGTGCACACAATTTCACAGGGTTTAGGCATAAAAGGAAAAAAAAAAATCATTACAAGTTTGGATTGGGTTCTGAAACTCACGTTAAAAGCATGGGACTACTTTCAGTGGTAAGAGAGGTCCCTCAACACGTAACAGAGTTTGAGGAATTTCCCTCAGGGCCTTCACTCCATCAAGGCTCTTCCAGGGTCTTTAAAAAGACCTCAGCTCAGGAAGTTCTTATGACAGCTTTTTGTTTTAAAGTTTTTTACACTATGTTCTTAATGTTTTTCTTGTTTTTAATGTTCTTTCAGTTTCTGAGTAGCACAAATGAGGGCCACCACACAGTTATACTAAACAAAACAACACAATGGAGAAACAGGGTGTAACCAAAATAATTTCATATAATGTAAAAGGAATCCTGAATCCAGTTAAAAGATCCAAGATTCTAGGCAAAATGAAAAAAGACAAAGCAGGAATAATATTTTTACAAGAAACCCACCTAACAGACATGGAACACAATAAACTCAGTAGACAAGGGTTTAAAATGATCTCTTCATCTTCATATAAATCAGGGAGGAGGAGGGGAGTAGCGACATTGATATCAACCAAAATTACATTTGAAAAAAAATCAGAACACAAAGATAAAGAAGGGAGATACAGTTTGGTAACTGGGCGGCTAGAGGGAGAAGATATCACCCTGCTGAATGTGTATGCTCCCCCAGGGGCTAACTGGAAATTTTATAAAAATGTATTCGACCTAATGATAACTAAAGCTCAAGGTTTAGTGATATGTGGTGGGGACTTCAATCTTAGACTGAATCCATACTGGGATGCTTCTGGTAATTCCCCACATCAAAATAACACCCAAAACAGGAAGACTCGGATGCTACTAAAAGAAATGGGAATCTGTGACGTGTGGAGGGAACTCAACCCCAGTGTAAAAGACTATGCATTTTACTCAACTCCACATTCATCTTACTCAAGGATTGACTATTTTTTTATGTTTAATAGAGACATTGGAAGAGTAAAAACATGTAAAATAGGACTGATGGATCTCTCCGACCACAGTCCGATCTACATGGACTTAAATATCCAAAAATACACAAATAATACATTTTCTTGGAGGTTAAATTCAAATGTCCTGAAAGGACCATTGAAAGATGAATTGGAATCAGATATTCTCAGATATTTGGAAGATAACGATAATGGAGAAGTATCCCCTTTAATACTGTGGGATGCATGCAAAGCTGTAATAAGAGGAAAGATTATTGCAAAACTGGCAACCCAAAAGAAACTAAGACAAGAAAAACTATCCACATTAGAGTCAGAACTTAGGAACCTAGAAAAAGAACACAAAGGCAACACTCATTCTACTGACTCGCTCAAGATTAAGGAAATTAAAAACCAAATAAATGAGATCTACACAATAGAAATCCAGAAGAAACTTACATTTCTGAAACAAAAATACTATGAAGCAGGCAGTAAATCGGCAAAATTGCTAGCCTATAAATTGAGGAAACATCAAACAGAAAGAGCAATCTACAAAATCAGAGACCCAGTATCAAAGGAAATAAAATTCAGAATTCAGGATATTCTTAAAAGCTTCGAGAATTACTATAAGAACTTATACTCCCACAAAAAACATAAAAACGCACCCGAGGCATTCCTAAACACATTAAACCTTCCCCAACTTACGGAGTCACAAAATAAAACACTACTGTCAGAAATACATCCTAAAGAATTGGAAAAAGCAATTATGAAACTTAAAGCTAACAAATCCCCAGGAGCTGATGGCTATACAGCAGAGTGGTACAAAACCTTTAAACAGCAACTATCTCCTCTCCTCCTGAAAACATTTATTTATGTCCTCCACACAGGGGAAATCCCCCCCTCCTGGAGAGAAGGGGTCATTGCAGTTATACCTAAACCTGAAAAGGATAAACTAGAGTGCTCCAACTACAGACCAATCAGTGTACTAAATCAGGACTATAAACTTTTTACCACTATCCTTGCCAAAAGGTTAGAAAATATACTGACAGACCTAATTCATTTAGACCAAACAGGTTTTATAAGACAAAGACAGACACAAGACAACATTCGACGCACTTTACACATAATTCATCATATAAAAAAATATAACTTAAATGCAGTCATATTGGGATTAGATGCTGAAAAAGCATTCGATTCGGTTGACTGGTCTTTTCTATATAGAATCTTATCCAGTTTCAATTTTCATAACAACTTCATTAGAACTATACAGGCATTATATAAAAAACCAACAGCTAAAATAAGGATTAACGGTAATTTATCATCATCTTTTGAACTGGAAAGAGGATGTCGTCAGGGCTGCCCCCTGTCTCCACTGCTCTTTGCAATCTTCATAGAACCTCTGAGCCATTGGATAAGACAAAACCAAAAAATTCAAGGTATTACACTTGGTCAGAAGGAACATAAAATAGCACTCTTTGCTGATGACATTTTAATATACCTAGGGCAGCCGAACACTTCTTTACCAGAACTAACCTCAGTTTTTTCAGAGTATGGAGATTTATCGGGGTACAAATTAAACATGCATAAAACCCAAGTTTTAACATTCAACTATGACCCAAATCATTATTCACTAAGCAAACTCAAAACTAACTGGGAGTCGGAATCTATGAAATATCTGGGGGTCAATATCCCGAAACAACTCAACAAAATTATATCACTAAACTATGATCCACTGGTGACAAAAATAAAATCTGACCTAGCAAGATGGAATATGATACCATTCTTGGGTACTGCACAAAGAATTGAAGCAGTCAAAATGAATATACTTCCACGTCTTCTATACCTTTTCCAAACAATACCGGTAGAACCTCCCAAAAAAACATGGCAGGAGCTGGACAGAAGGATCTCAAGATTCATATGGCAGGGCAAGAGACCTAGAATCAGATATAGAACCCTACAGCTAAACAAAGACAAAGGTGGGCTCGCGCTGCCAAATATCAGGGACTACTTTAAAGCCGCACAAATTAAAACTTTAGTAGAGATATGTAACCCAGTCTACACTGCACAATGGAAGGAGATCGAATGCCAAATAACAAGTGACATCCCCCTACAGGCGATAATAGGGAACAATGCCTTACCTAAGCTTTTGAATAACACTAACCCGTGGATAGAGACCCCGCTAAAAATTTGGTTTAAGATAGTCAGAGAGAATCAAACTAAAGAGCCCTATCGACTTCTGCAATGGATTGCCTATGATCAGGACTTTACTCCTAATAAAACAGACACCAGATTTAAAAAGTGGAAGGAGAAAGGGCTGATAAAATATTACGATTTTTTTAAAGGGCAAATCTTAAGAAGTTTTGAAGATTTGAAAAAACAAGGCCTAATAAATCAAGACCTTTACAGGTTCTTCCAGCTTAGACACCACATAAACAATATACTTAAAAAGGAGGTTTTGGAAAGGGCCCAGTCAGGTGTTCTGAAGGTCTTCTTAATGGCATATAAAGGGATCCCAGGGATCAGATACATTTCTAAAATATACCAAGGTCTTCAAGACTTAAAAGGAGACAACACATCTTATATAAAAGAGAGATGGGAAAAAGAGGGGAATTTCACTTTACAACTGGAAATATGGGAAAAGCTAAATAAACAGCAATGGAAAAGTACCTCATCCCTGCAGTGGAGAGAATTTGGATGGAAAAACTTGGCAAGATTTTTCAGAACACCTGCACAAAACAAATTTACCCATAAGGGATTGAACTGTTGGCGCTTGTGTGGTGAAAAGACTGCAAATCATTTTCATGTGTTTTGGTCATGCCCAGTTATCCACCAATATTGGACCAAGGTACAGACAATATTGGGGAAAATATTCAAAATTACAGTTCCCTTTTCTTTTGTAACTTTGTATTTGGGTTTACTACCGGACTCACTGGAAAGACGAGGAGAAAAATACTTATTCAATGTTTTAATATTGGCAAGCAAAAAAGCTCTAACTAAAAAATGGATGTTGAAGGACTGTCCTACACCTGAAGATTGGACTAACGTGATCCAAGACATTTACTCGATGGAAAAGTTGACATTCGCACTGAGACAGGACATGGATGGGTTCATGAACTTTTGGCAACCCTGGACCGCATATGTGTCTTCCATTAGATCTAATCTTTGACAAATACCATTTCAATAATGGTTCCGCTCTTTGTTCCAACACTACTCAGATGCTCTTTTATCTTTATTTACTTACTTTTTCTTTTTGTTTGTTTTTTACTGGTTTGTTTGTTTTTTTATTTGTTTTTTGTTTTTTTTCTCTTTAATTTCACTTTTTCTTTCACTTTAAAAAAAAAAAAAGGGGTGTTGTAAGAATTAATCTTCCAATGTTGTCAGATATCAGAAAATAAGGGAACATGTGATGAAAATGTAAACAATGCATTGCTGTAACGACCTGTATACCCTTTACAAAAACTTAAATAAAAAAAAAAAATATTTTTTTTTTACCAAATTAATCGTACCCATTTCTAAAAACTAATCACGATTAATTGTGATTAAAACGCTGTGGCATGTTAACTAGTTAACTGCAATTAATCGCGGGGGAACTGGGCGGGGGGGTAGGGGTGAAGTGAGCATGGATAGGCACAATACACAACAACAGTTATTTTTCCAACGCGTACACTTCTTTACCTCAGAATATTTTTTACAACATGCTCAGTGTGGTTGCCATGGCAATCAGCCTTGACCATACCTTGACAGCACTGCCTTGAGAGCTCTTATTGTGTAAAAAATCTGAAGGAAGTCAACATTATATTGGCAGTATTTTCCTTATTTTGGAGTGACAAATAAGGTTTGTGGTGTGAGACAGAGACTCATTCCCAAGGAGTGAGAGTTGACAGCACTGATGTAGTGTTGCTAACTGTTCATGGTATCCTAACCTAATATTGCCTAAATTCACTAATCCAGTGGGAAATATTCAAAAAACATACCAAACTGCTCATGCCCATTTGATTCAGATGGGCCGATGATATAAAATTTAAATGCCTTACCTCTTAAAAGTAGCTCAGAAGCCTTTGGACTATAAAGTGAACTCAAAATAACAATAGAAAATTGAGCTTTTGGACATTGCTCTGCTAATTTTCTCAACATTGTTAATGATGCCATCATGGTGAGACAGTAAAACGTGCCATTTTACAGACAGTTGTGCTCATAAGTTTACATACCCTGGCGAAATTTGTGATTTTTTTGGCCATTTTTCAGAGACTATGAATGATAATACAAAAGTGTTTCTGTCACTCACAGTTAGTGGTTGGGTGAAGCCATTTATCATCAAACAATTGTGTTTGCTCTTTTTAAATCATAATGACAACAGAAACTACCCAAATGACCCTGAGCAAAAGTTTACATACCCTGGAAGTTTTGGCCTGATAACATTCACACAAGTTGACACACACGGGTTTAAATGGCTACTAAAGGCAACCGTCCTCACCTGTGATCTGTTTACTTGTAATTAGTGTCTATGTATAAAAAGTCAGTGAGTTTCTGGGCTCCTGACAGACCCCTGCTGAACTGATGTTGCTGAATTCTGAGCCATGGGGAAAGTAAAAGAATTATCAAAGGACCTGCGGGAGAAGATAGTTGAACTTTATAAAACAGGAAAAGGTTATAAAAAGATATCCAAGGAACTGAGAATGCCATTCAGCAGTGTTCAAACTCTAATTAAGAAGTGGAAAATGAAGGATTCTGTTGAAACCAAGCCACGATCAGGTAAACCAGCAAAAATTTCAGCCACAACTGCCAGGGAAATTCAATTCAATTCAATTCAACTTTATTTATATAGCACCATTTCACAACAACAACCATCCCATAGCACTTTCAACTGTAGGGGAAACCCCCACAATTGCAGAAAAATTGTTCAGGATGCAAAGAAAAACCCTCAAATAACTTCAGCTGACATACAGGACTCTGAAAAAAAGTGGTGTGGCTGTTTGAAGATGCACAATAAGGAGGCACTAAAAGAAAAATGGGCTGCATGGTCAAGTCGCCAGAAGAAAGCCATTACTGCGCCAACACCATAAAGCAGCCTGCTTACAATACGCCAGACAGCACAGAGACAAGCCTCAAAAGTTCTGGAACAAAGTTATTTGGAGTGATGAGACCAAAATTGAATTTTTTGGACACAACCATAAAGTACACCATCCCTACTGTGAAACACGGAGGTGGATCGCTGATGTTTTGGGGATGTGTGAGTTACAAAGGAGCAAGGAACTTGGTCAAAATTGATGGCAAGCTGAATGCAGCATGTTATCAGAAAGTACTGGAAGAAAATTTGCACTCATCAGCCCGGAAGCTGCACATGGGACGCACTTGGACATTCCAACATGACAATGATCCAAAACACAAGGCCAAGTCATCCTGTCATTGGCTACAGCAGAAAAAAGTGAAGGTTGAGCCACTTTGGGGAGATCTCAGACATGCAGTTCATGAAAGACAGCCCAAGGATTTACAGGAACTGGAGGCTTTTTGTCAAGAAGAATGGGCAGCTTTACCATCTGAGAAAATAAAGTGCCTCATCCACAACTACCACAAAAGACTTCAAGCTGTCATTGATGTTAAAGGTGGCAGTACACGGTATTAAGAACTAGGGTATGTAAACTTTTGATCAGGTCATTTGGGTAGCTTCTGCTGTCATTATGATTTAAAAAGAGCAAACACAATTGTTTGATCATAAATGGCTTCACCCAACCACTAACTAAGAGTGAAAGAAAAGTTTTTGTATTATCATTAATATTCTCTGAAAAATGGCCAAAAAAATCATAAATTCCACCAGAGTATGTAAACTTATTGTCATTTTGTTATTCTGATTATTTTTCTGTATTTCCCCACTTTAGTTTAATATTCATTCTGGTTGGTTGGCTATATTTTGTTATTTGAGTTTGCCATTTGTTTCTGCGTATCTAAGTCTCTGTTTCTGGTTTAGTTATTATTTTGTCTTTGATTTCATATGTCCATGACCATCCAGTTTTGCATTGTAATTTTTATTCACTTGTTTAGATTTGAGTCTACCCTCACCTTTACCTTCAGTTTTCTTTTTGTATGTTATTAGTATTTCAGTATCTGCATTTCTTGTTTTTGTTTTTTTGTTTTTTTCTGGTTCTTGCCATATGGGTCATTTCCCCTTGTTTATATTATCTGGTCTCTTCTCATTTCATATTACTTCTTGTTTATAGTCAGTCACCTTTTGTCTTATTTTCCTGTATTTTTATATACATTATAAAATATCACCCTCATGGATCATCACCTTATCGTGGTGGTGGTGGTGGGGTGTGTGTGTGCCCCAGTGATCCCAGGAGCTATGTTGTCCGGGGCAATTTGCCTCTGATAGGGTCACCCAAGACAAACTGGTCCTGGGTGAAGGGCCAGACTAAGACTAAGTCCAACAGACTCTCATGATAAATTCTATATCAAGGATTCAGTGTATCCCGCCCAGTATGGGGTTACCGGGGCCCCACCCTGAAGCCAGGCCTGGGGGAGGGGCTCGAAGGCTAGCGTTTGGTGGCCGGGTTTCCATCCATGGGACCCGGCCGGGCTCAGCCCGAAGGAGTTACATGGGTCCGCCCTCCAGTGGGCTCCCCACCTGCAGGAGGGATCATGGGGGTCCGGTGCTATGTGGATTAGGTGGCGGTCAAAGGCGGAGACCTTGGCGGACTGATCCCAAGCTTTCTAAACTGGCTTTTGGTACGTGGAATGTCACCTCTCTGATGGGGAAGGAGCCTGAGCTGGTGTACGAGGTTGAGAGATACCGGCTAGATATAGTCAGCCTCACCTCAACACACAGCTCCGGTTCCGGAACCAGTCTCCTGGAGAGGGGCTGGAGCTTGGCCTTTTCTGGAGTTGCCCCGGGCGAGAGGCAACGAGCAGGGGTGGGTATTCTTGTATCCCCCCACCTTGCTGCCTCTATATTGGAGTTTTCCCCAGTGGACGAAAGGGTTGCTTCCCTGCGCCTTTGGGTTGGGAAACGGGTCCTGACCATCATTTGTGCCTATGCACCAAATGATATTTCAGAGTACCCACCCTTTTGGGAGTCTGTGACCAGGGTGCTGGAGGGTGCTCCTCTTGGAGACTCCATTGTCCTACTGGGGGACTTCAATGCACACGTGGGCAACGACAGTGAAACCTGAAGGGGGGTGTTTGGGAGGAACGGCCTGCCCGATCTGAACCCGAGTGGTGTTCAGTTATTGGACTTCTGTGCTAACCACAGTTTGTCCATAACGAACACCATGTTCAAGCATAAGGGTGTCCATATGTGCACCTGGCACCAGGACACCCTAGGTCGCAGGTCGATTATCAATTTTGTTATCGTGTCATCAGACCTGCGGCCATATGTCTTGGACACCCGGGTAAAGAGAGGTGCAGAGCTGTCGACTGATCACCACCTGGTGGTGAGTTGGATCCGATGGCAGGGGAGGAAGCCATTCAGACCTGGTAGACCCAAACGTGTAGTGAGGGTGTGCTGGGAACGTCTGGCTGAGGCCCCTGTCCGGGAGGTCTTCAACTCCCACCTCCGGAAGAACTTCAACCACATTCCAAGGGAGTCTGGAGATATAGAGTCTGAATGAACCATGTTCTCCACCTCTGTTGTTGAAGTGGCGGCCCAGTGCTGCGGCTGCAAGGTGATCGGTGCATCTCGTGGTGGCAACCCCCAAACCAAGTGGTGGACACCAGTGGTGAGGGGGGCCATTAAGCTGAAGAAGGAGTCCTATCAAGCTTGGTTGGCTTGTGGGACTCCCAAAGCAGCTGAGATGTACCGGCAGGCCAAGCGGAGTGCAGCTCGGGTGGTTGCTGAAGCAAAAACCCAGGTATGGGAGGAGTTCGGTGAGGCCATGGAACAAGACTTTCGGTCGGCCTCGAAGAGATTCTGGCAAACTGTCCGGCGGCTCAGGAGGGGAAAGCAGCTCCCTGTCCACACTGTGTATGGTGTGAATGGGACACTGTTGACTTCGACTGGGGATATCGTCGGGCGGTGGAAGGAATACTTCGAGGATCTCCTCAATCCCACTGATATGCCTTCCACAGAGGAAGCAGGGTTTGGGGACGAGGGGGATGACTCGCCTATCACAGGGGCTGAGGTCGCCAAGGTGGTTAAAAATCTCCTTGGTGGCCGGGCCCCTGGGGTGGACGAGATTCGCCCTGAGTACCTCAAGGCCCTGGATGTTGTTGGGCTGTCATGGTTGACACGCCTCTGCAACATTGCGTGGAGGTCGGGGGCAGTGCCTTTGGCATGGTAAACTGGGGTGGTGGTTCCTCTCTTCAAAAAAGGGGACCAGAGGGTGTGCTCCAACTTTAGAGGGATCACACTCCTCAGCCTCCCTGGGAAGGTCTATGCCAAGGTACTGGAGAGGAGAGTCCGGCCGTTGGTCGAACCTCGGATTCAGGAGGAGCAATGTGGTTTTCGTCCTGGCCATGGCACATCGGACCAAGACATTTGACCGCGTGCCTCGTGGTTTTTTGTGGGGGGAGCTTTGGGAGTATGGGGTATCGGGCTTGTTGTTACAAGCTATTCGGTCTCTGTACGACCGTTGTGAGAGTTTGGTTTGTATTGCCAACACTCGGTCGGACTCATTCCCAGTGACAGTTGGACTCCGCCAGGGCTGCCCTTTGTCACCGATCCTGTTCATAATTTTTATGGACAGGATTTCTAGGCGCAGCCAGGAATGGAGGGTGTCATGCTTGGTGACCACAGGATCTCATCTCTGTTGTTTGCAGATGATGTTGTCCTGTTGGCTTCATCCAGCAATGACCTACAGCTCTTGCTGGGACGGTTTGCCGCTGAGTGTGAAGCGGCTGGGATGAGAATCAGCACCTCCAAGTCCGAGTCCATAGTCCTCAGCCGGAAAAAGGTGGATTGTCCTCTCTGGTTTGGGGACAGGCTCCTGCCCCAAGTGGAGGAGTTTAAGTATCTTGGGGTCTTGTTCACGAGTGAGGGGAAAATGGAGCGAGAGATTGACAGACGGATTGGAGCAGCATCTGCAGTGATGCGGACGTTGTACCAGTCTGTTGTGGTGAAGAGGGAGCTTAGTTCTAAGGCAAAGCTGTCGATTTACCAGTCAATCTACGTTCCTACTCTGACCTATGGTCACGAGCTTTGGGTAGTGACCGAAAGAACAAGATCACGGATACAAGCGGCTGAAATGAGCTTTCTCCGTAGGATTGCTGGACTCACTCTCAGAGATAGGGTGAGGAGCTCAGTCATCTGGGAGAGGCTCAGAGTAGAACCGCTGCTCCTCCACATTGAAAGGAGTCAGTTGAGGTGGTATGGGCATCTGATTAGGATGCCTCCTGGATGCCTCCCACTTGAGGTGTTTCAGGCACATCCCACTGGGAGGAGACCCCGGGAGAGACCCAGGACTCGGTGGAGAGACTGTGTCTCCCAGCTGGTCTGGAAATGCCTTGGTATCCTCTCTGAAGAGCTGGAGCAGGTGGCTGGGGAGAGGGAAGTCTGGGCTTCTCTGCTTGAACTGCTGCCTCTGCGACCCGGACCTCCGTAAAAGCGGTAGAAGATGGATGGATGGATGGATTATAAAATATATAATATATACATATATTATTGTGACAGTGCTTTGTGTTACTTCCCCTCTCAACTCAAGTTCGCGGGCTGTCTCAGCTGTCATTGATTTGGCCTGATTATCTTTGCTCATGTCACCCACACCTGTTATCAGTTGTACTCATTTCCCTTTATCCTATTTAAGGGCCGTGGCACAGCAGTTCTTTGCTGCTTCCTTAACTCTCAAGGTCCAGACGTGAATTCCACGTCTCCTTGTCTCAATCTCAGTATTTTAACAGGTGTGCTCTGTCTTCTCTATTATCTTTATCCCTGGCATTTCCGTACACTCCAGCCTGGTCCTGTCCAGGCTGCTGTCCATTTCCTCCTGACATGAGCCCCATCATCCCTGGCATTCCCGTATGCCATTACCTCCCTGAACCTGTTTCAGTTTATGTTGCGTGTAAGTTTAGTGTCTTTATGCTATTTTTGTGTGTTTTGTTATTAAACGTTTTAGCAACTCACAGTCCAGCATTTGGGTCTTCGCCCTGCCCTGGTGGGTGATTTATGACACTTATGAGCACACCTGTACTTTTTTGTAGTATATGTATTAAATCAAGTCAATTTCACTGTATTAGTAAATAAAATACCTTAAGGTGTCATATTGACCAGACAAGCAACCTGAATGCAAAGTGCAATCACCAAAAGAACACACAGAGAACGTTTGACCTTTTATTAGAGTTTTTAAAACCGCACACTTGTGGAAAAAGTCAGTCACTCACCAGAGAAGCAGCAGCCCTGCGGAGGATAGACGAGACTGATTAGAGAGGAATGGAGGGATAATGGAAATCTTATTACACCACTTATGTGGGAGGTGAGGAGTGACCGGCACAGAACCCAGCGAAGGAGAGGAACCAGCAGGTAAGAACTGCCAGTAGGGAATGGTTTGTGGAGTCTGACCGGGTGAAGAGGATGAGCAGAGTAGAGGTGGAGCAACAGGCTGGCAAGTGCACCAAATCCCCGGAGACGCACCGCTACGTTGGCAGCAACCTGGAAGAGATGGAAGGAAACATGTGTAAGATGAGGCCATTCACAACACAACCGCTTACTGAATGAGCTGTCTGCTGGAGCAGCATACCCAAACGAGCCAGTGCTGAATCACTGAAGAGCGCTTTCTTATAAATGCTGGCCCAGCAGGAAACAGCAGATGCATCTGATGAGGAAACAGGTGAACAGGAAAGAGGGGGCGAGCGCTCGCCAGCACATGACAGTGCCTCCCCCCATTCCCCAAGGAACGCCTCCTGGCGGTCCCCCAAGTTTTCCGGGTGGGCTCGATGGTTAGCCCGGACCATACCTTTGTCATGGAATCCAGACCAAGGTACCCATGACCGATGCTCCGGGCCATAGCCTTTCCAGTCAACCAGGTACTGGAATCCCCGGCCCTGACGACGAACATCCAAGATCTCCTTGACAGTGTGAGTAACATGCCCGTCAAAGACCCGGGGAGGAGGAGGTGGCTTCGGGGGAGGGCAGAGAGAGCTGGAGGAGAGAGGCTTGACCTTGGAGACGTGGAAAGTTGGGTGTGTGCAGAGCGCCTGTGGGAGATGGAGTCGGACAGCAGAGTTGCCTATATTGCTGGTGACGGGGAAGGGACCCACGAACCAGGGAGTGAGCTTCCGGGACTCAGCCTTGAGCGGGACCTGATCCGTGGCCACCCAGACCTGCTGTCCAGTCTTGTATTCCGGTGCTGGGACCCTCTTGCGGTCAGCATAGCGCTGATTACACTCAGTGGAGCGAAGGAAAGCTGCTCTGGTAGATTTCCAGGCCCAGTGGCAGCGATGAAAATGGGCCCCCAAGGACGGCACCACTACCTCTCTCTCCGTCATAGAAAGCAGGGAGGGGTTGTAGCCCACAGACGCTTCAAACGGTGATCGGCCTGTGGCTGAAGAGACCGTGGAATTTAGCGAGTACTCCATCCAGGTCAAATGGGAGCTCCAAGAAGAGGGATCATCGGCTGCCACACAATGAAGGGCAGCCTTCAGGGACTGGTTGGTACGCTCAGCCTGCCCATTGCTCTGCGGATGATAGTCAGAGGTGAGGCTGACGGTGGTGCTGAGGCAGTGACAGAATGACTTCCATACCCGTGAGATAAACTGAGGACCCCGGTCAGACACAATGTCCATGGGAATCCCATGCAGCCTGATGACATGGTAGGACAGTAATTCTGCAGTCTTGGAGGCGGATGGCAGCTTGGGGAGGGGAACCAGATGTATGGCCTTAGAGAATCTGTCCACAATGGTCAAAAATCACAGTATTACCATGGGAAGGGGGAAGACCAGTGACAAAGTCCATGGTGATGTGGAACCAAGGCCGGCTGGGGATGGGGAGGGGGTGAAGAAGGTCAACGGGAAGGGTAGGGTAGGTTTTATTGTGGGCACATGTTTGGCAAGCCTTCACGTACCCCTGCAAGTCCCGCCGCAACATATGCCACCAAATCGCTCGCCTAATGATGTCAACAGTACGTACCACCCCGGGTGGCAGGTGAAACGTCCGGTGTGCCCCCACTAGATAACTTCGCTGCGGAGGGCGGCAGGGACGTAAAGGCGGTTAGGGGGACCTCCCGCTGGTTCTGGCTCTGAGGACTGGGCCTAGCAGACTCTACTCTCAATTTCCCAGGTAAGGGTTCCCAGGATGCACAAAGGCGGAAGAATGGGCTGAGAGTGGGAAGGGGGGTCAGCCAAGTCCTGACTGAACTGCCTGGAGAGATCATCAGGCTTCCCGTTACAGGAGCCGGGCCTATAGGTGACAGTGAAATTAAAACGATGAAAAAATAGGGCCCAGTGAGCCTGCCTAGGATTAAGCTGGCGGGCCGACTGCAGATGCTCCAAGTTCTTGTGGTCGGTCCACATGACTATCTGGTGAATGGCTCCCTCCAGCCAGTGTCTCCATTCCTCAAATGCCAACTTAACGGCCAACAGCTCGCGATCCGACGTCGTAATTCCTCTCGGCTGGGGTGAGCCGCCAAGAGAAATACGCACACGGGCGAAGCTTCAAGTCCGGGGAAGAGCGCTGGGACAAAACAGCGCCCACCCCTGTTTCTGAAGCGTCCACCTCCAGGGTAAATTGGAGCTGGGAGTCGACCTGAGCCAAGATGGATTTGTCTGCAAACAGGCCCTTTAATTTGGCAAAGGCCTGCTCAGCTGCCTCGGTCCATAAAAATGGTACCTCAACAGAGGTCAGCTGTGTTAAAGGCTGTGCTACCCCACTATAGTTACGGATAAACATGCGATAGAAATTCGCAAACCCCAAGAAGCGTTGCAGCTCCTTGCGGGAGTGGGGTGTTGGCCAATCCAGCACAGCCTTCACCTTGGCCGGATCAGCCCTCAGCTCTCCCTCTGCTACAATAAAGGCAAGGAAAGAAGTGGAATTTGTGGAAAATTCACTTCTCAGCCTTGACATAAAGTTGGTTTTCTAAGAGCCGCTGTAACACAGCTCTAACATGGGTTTCGTGCTCTGGTGTGTGAGAAAAAAAATCAGGATGTCATCCAAATAGACGAAAACAAACTGATTTAGCATATCGCGGAGGACATCATTGATTAAACGTTGGAAAACAGCGGGGGCGTTAGTTAATCCAAAAGGCATAAGTAAGTACTCAAATTGCCCCAAGTGTGTTTTAAATGCTGTTTTCCACTCGCCCCCCTCGCGTATTCTGACTAGGTGGTATGCATTGCATAAATCAAGCTTGGAGAATACGTGCAAGCCCTGCAGGAGCTCGGAAGTGGAGTTCATCAGGGGCAAAGGGTATTTATCTTTGAATGTGATAGCGTTAAGCTCATGGTAGTCAATGCATGGACGCGGAGACCCATCCTTCTTGCCAACAAAGAAAAACCCGCCCCGAGGGGAGCCGAGGATGGCCGAATGAGAACGGTGTTCAATGAATCCTTAATGTACCTCTCCATCGCCTCCCTCTCAGGCCCAGAAATACTATAGAGCTTGCTGGATGGCAGCCTCGCACCCAGAAGGAGGTTGATGGCACAGTCATACAAGTAATGCGGAGGAAGCGCTAATGCTTGTGACTTGCTAAAACCCTCCCCGAGGTCGTGATAGACCTCAGGCATGGGGCTGAGGTCCGGCGGCTCAACCTGAGGAGAGGAGATGGGGAGGGACGGTGAACACTCGGCCGAATTTAGACAAGTAGCCAAACAATTAGGGCTCCAGGATTGTGATGGAATTTTGTGCCTAATTAAGAACTGGATTATGCCTCCGGAGCCACGGATAACCTAGTACCACCTCATGAGAGGCCCGTGGAAACACGTAAAAAGTCAGCCTCTCCCGGTGGTTACCAGACAATAGGACGGATAACTGCGCCGTGCAATGAGTAACGGACACCACCGTCTGGCCAGAAAGGGTTCGCACGGAACGGGGAGCCAGCAGTTTAACTGTTGGAATCCCCATCTCGTGCACCAGCTTAGAGGAGATGAAATTACCCTCTGCCCCGGAATCAATTAGGGCGGAGACCCTCCTCTTGACCCCCGGTAGCTGAACCAGGGCCGAAATAGAAAAATTACCGGGGGGATCAGGTTGAGTCCCGCCCACCAGACCCCCCACGGCTACTGACGGGCCGTGTCTTTTGGCCGTAGGTGGCATGTGTCCAGCTTGTGCTTCAGTGGACCACATTAGGCACACGCTTTGATCCGCCGCCGCCGCTCAACCTCTGCCCGCGGAAGGCGAGCAGAGCTGAGCTCCATAGGCTCGGGGACGGAATCGGACTCATCTAGGTCAGTAGGCGCCGGGAGTGTGTGTGTGGCGAACGGTCAAGAGGAGGCACTGCGCTCCTAGGCATGTTCGCGGTACCGGTTATCCAGCCTGATCTATCAGACCGTCTAAGGTGGCAGGAACGGCATGAACCGCCAGGTTGTCGCGAAGCCGAGGGTTCAGTCCGTGGAGGAACGCGCTGCACAGTGCAACCTCATTCCACCCCGAATCAGCTGCCTCTACTCGAAACTCCACCGAGAAGTCGGCCACAGACCGGCTGCCCTGGTGGAGCGACATCAGGCGACTCATGATATTCCCTTCACTCTCGGAGCAGTCAAAAGTGTGGGAAAACTTGGACACAAATTGGTCAAACGTGGGTGGCGAACCTCTCTGACTATCGATAAGAGCCCGCACCCAACTAAGAGCGTGGCCCTGAAGCAGAAGAGTAAACTGGTGGATTTTGGAAATATCATCCGGGAACTCCCCCTTCACCTGCTAGAAATAAAGTCGAATCTGACACAAAAAGTCTTTGCATTTCCCCACCTTCCCCGCATAGGGAGCAGGTGTGGAAATGGAAAGGGTTCAGCAGATGATAGATGGTGGATGAGTAGGTGGAAGTGGAGTAGCCGGAACAGCCGCACGGCCGAATTGAGCAGAAATGACACTCAGCTGCTGCGTAATTGCCTGCAACAGCTGAGTGTGTTCAGCCACCTGCCTCTCTGTAATGTCGAGGCGGTGGGAGTGCTCAGTTGATGATGCACTTGCCAGACTGGCGAGTGCACCAAATCCCCGGAGACGCACCGCTACTTTGGCAGCAACCTGGAAGAGATGGAAGGAAACGTGTGTAAGATGAGGCCATTCACAACACAACCACTTACGAAATGAGCTGTCTGCTTGAGCAGTATACCCAAACGAGCCAGCGCTGAATCACTGAAGAGCACTTCTTTATAAACGCTGGCCCAGCAGGAAACAGCAGGTGGATCTGATGAGGAGACAGGTGAACAGGAAGGAGGGGGCGAGCGCTCGCCAGCACATGACATAAGGTAGTTCATATTGTGATGTGAAGCTCTGTTCTGACTGCTCCTTTGGCTGCACATTGCATTATGGGATACGTTGGTTAATGCAGCCACCACTGGTTATGCTTTTCAGAATGCATTGTGGGATATTTTGAGTGCACTAAATAATTAATAAAATTATCGTTTAAGATAATTAATAGCTGATAACAAAATAACAAAATAGCTGATTCACTGTATAGGGTGCTATGAAGGGAATGAGTGCACATTTCCAATACAAGCTAGCCCAGTGCTAACTGGAAGTTAGCCGTTAGTGGTTAGCGCGATGCTAGCTGAAGAAATTGATTTCACCGTGGTAGCTCATTTTAATGTCTAAATGAATGTAATCTACGGTCCAAGTGTCCACATAGTATGACAGCAACAGCACATAGTATGACAGCGCTAACATTTTTGTTTCCCTGCAGCACTTTTCCAGAATCGAAAGAGTCATATCCAGATTTGCCGCTAAAGAATGGGGGCATGTCTGACACCATCGAGCTCAAGCGGCCCGTCGGTGCCCACTGCCACGGACCCAAACCTGCGGCGTACGAGGAGAGCGTGGACAAGTTAATGGCCAGGAAGAAACTCATGATCGCTTCGGCCGTCTGCCTCTTCTTCATGATCGGAGAGGTCATAGGTAAAAGCTCAGAAGCAGTTTTGGATACGTCTCTGCCTCATTTTGTACTACATACTGTATCTGTGGATGGTACAGTATTTACAGTACAGCCTTACAGGTCTAACAACCTAGCCAGCGTGCCCCCGTGGGCCCCACCAAAGGTTAAATCTGGGCTGTCTTATGGGTCCCATTTGGGTTTGTCCACGGGCTCTATGTTGATCCCTTCTGTGTTTGCCCACATGGACTTTACCTGTTTACCTATTTTCATATTATTTTCTCATAAATTTGCTATTTTCTCAAAAATTTGATACATTTTCTAGAAAAGCTGAAACTTTCTCATAAATTTGCCACATTGTTTTTTACTGTAAACTTGCAAATTTTTCCCATAAAGCAGTTTTTTTCTTGCAAATTTCCTGCTTTCACCCCTCATTATTGTGTTAGTTTTTCTTGTAAAATTACTACATTTTTCTTGCACATTTGCTAACTTTTTCTTGTATGTTTTGAAATTTCTCATAAATTTGCCAGTTTTTTTACAGTTTTTTTACAGTTTTTTAATCCTGTAACTTTTTCCTCATAAATTTGTTACTTTTTTCCTTGTAAATTTGTTATTTTCTTGCAAATTTGCAACTTTTCCCCATAAATTTGACATTTTTCTTGTAAATTTGAAACTTTCTAAAAAAAAATTCAACTTTTTTTTACTGTAAACTTGCAGTTTTTTCTCATAAACTTAGGAATTTTTTCCCCTTATTTTTTTTCCTTTTTTTAAACTTTTTTCTTGTAAATTTTCAGTGTATTCACTGATATATTTGCCATTTTTATTTTGTTAAAATGCAACTTTTTCTAATTTTTCCTCATAAATTTGTGCATTTTTTCTTTTAAATTTGCTAATTTTTTCTTATAAGTTTGTTACTTTTTTCAAGTAATTTTACTTTTTGGGTAATAAATTTGCAAGTTTTTTTCCTCCTAAATTTTCACATCTTTTCTCATAAATCTGTGACTTTTTTCTCATAAATTTGCAATTTTTTTTGCAAATTTTTGACTTTTTTTCTCATAAATTTGCTACTATTTTTTGTAATTTTTTACCTTTTTCTCAAAAATTTTACATTTTTTCTCATAAATTTGCTACTATTTTTTGTAATTTTTTTAACCTTTTTTTCAAAAAAATTAACATTTTTTTCTCATAAATTTGCTACTATTTTTTGTAAATTTGTGACTTTTTTCTCATAAATTTGCTACTATTTTTTGTAATTTTTTAAAATCTTTTTCTCAAAAAATTAACATTTTTTTTCTCATAAATTTGCTACTATTTTTTTTTGTAAATTTCTGACTTTTTTTTTCTCATAAATTTTCACATTTTTCTCAGAAATTTGTGACTTTTTTCTCATCTGTGGGGCCCAGAATAGTTTAAAGAGAGTCAGCAGATTTCCCGCTCACCTGTACCACAGGTAATGTGGGCAAATACAGATGGGGCCAACACGGAACTCATGGACAGACCCACATGGACCCATAAGACAGCCCTGATTTAACCTACAGTTGGGCCCACATGGGCATGCTGCTGGGGAACTGATTAATAATTAAAAAAGATTGTCTGCAGGAATGTTACAGATTTGGCTTGTTTTCTCCCACAGTTTTTTTTTGTGCTGTTCCAATGCAAAGTAAAGAAATAAATACGAGAATATCTAAGCATTTGTAATTGCAACAATATTCTGACAGAAGCGGTGCATTTTCTGACAGAAATACAGTTGTTCAGCCATGATTGTATTACAAATTAGTCCTCTGATGGCCACAGAAACTACCAGAAATGGTCATTAACATGGTCACATAATAAAAGCTCTCAAAAGAAACAATACTGCAACAGTAAGCAACTTTTCTCTCTTAAACATCCTCTTTTTCATATCATTTTTTTTATAGCTAAGAACATAAAATTGTTGGCTGACATTCACTGGTTGGTTGCCCAGATCTTTAAGGTCATATTAAAGAATGTAATCACTTTTTAACACCTAACGCAGCCGAGGCTTTAAATAACAGGTTTAATCGACCTCTAAATGGTTGAGAAAGGTGCACATAAAATTGGAAGATGTTACACAGAAAGAGGCAGAATTGTTTCTGGATGTTAAGATGAGAGATTTTTAAACAAATAGATTTTTAAAGCAACACTATGTCAAATTTTTATCTTAAAATAACGTTTCCAAAATTATTTTGATGGTACATCAACCCTCCACCAGGTGAATGTCACTTCCCCCTTAGCATGTGTCTGCAAAAGCCTGCAAAAAGGACTACAACTATGGCGACTATGACCTCAGTCCCAGCAGCCAATCACAGGGCACAACTGTAGCCTCCAACAACAATTGGCTGCTGGGATTGAGTTTGTAGTCGCCATAGTGACGGAACATAAATGTTGCATAGCTGCTTTAAATAAACTGTGACTTTTTCATTGCAAATTTGCTTTTCTCTTGTAAATTTGTGACCTTTTCTTCTAATTTACAGACTTTTTGGTCATAAATTTGCTGCTTTTTCCCATCATAAATTTGCATCTTTTTTCCTCATAAATTTGCTACTTTTTCTTAAAAATTTGCAACTTTTTCCATTATAAATTTGCATTTTTTTCTTATAAATTTGCTACTTTTTTCTCATAAATTTACAACTTTTTCCATCATATATTTGCAACTTTTTTGTTATAAATTTGCAATATTTTCCATCATAAATATGCTAGCTTTTTCTCATAAATTTGCTATTTTAAAAAAAAATAAATTTGCTATTTTTTTCTCATAAATTTACAACTTTTCCATCATAAATTTGCAACTTTTTTCTTTTAAATTTGTAGCTTTTTCCACTATAAATTTGCAACTTTTTTCTCAGAAATTTGCATCTTTTTTTTCTAATAAATTTGCTACCCTTTTCTCATAAATGTGCTACTATAAAAAAATTAATTTGCAACTTTTTCCAATATAAATTTGCAACTTTTTTGTCATAAATTTGTATCTTTTTTCCTCATAAATTTGCAACCCTTTTCTCATAAATTTGCTACTTTTTTCTCATAAATTTGCAACTTTTTTCTCATAAATTTGCATCTTTTTTCCTCAGACATTTGCGACTTTTTCCATCATAAATTTGCAGCTTTCTTTTTGTTGCAAATTTATAATCAGAGATTTCTAACTCCATGGTTCAACACAGAAACTCGTAGCTTAAAACAGAAGACTCGTCAACTAGAAAGAAAGTGGTGCTCCACTAATTTAGATGAAATCTATTTAGCTTGGAGAAATCATCTTTTTTTTTTTCCACAATATCTTTATTGAACCTTTTTTTTTTTTTTAACAAACATGATACAAACAATCAAACACTAACACTAAAGTACTACAAAAAAAAAAAAATGCACTAAAAACACCAACAACCACCAACAAAATCAAGTCTTCAACAATGCTCCTCTGTTTAGTCTAGACAATCCAATACATAAGTATACATATTATGTTCACCAGTTTGGAATTTACAAGGTCCACACACATCATTCACCTTCTTCTTCAAGAGTTATGTTTAAATTTTTTACATAATCAATAAAAGGTCTCCATATATTCTCAAACACAATTTCCTTTGATTTTAGTATATATGTTATTCTTTCTAATGGAAGGTTTGTTAACATCTGTCTTAACCACTGAGTCACATCTGGTCTATGAGTCTTTTTCCATAATAGTGCAATACATTTTTTGGCATTAAGCAAACTGAGGTCTATGAATGTTCTTTCACTTTTATTAAAATTATGCTTTTCTGGGTACAGACCCAACAAAAACAGTTTAGGATTCAATATGATTTGTTTTGAGATTATTTTTTCAATTGTTACCCTCACCTCTTCCCAAAACATTCTTATTAATCTACATTCCCATAAACAATGAAATAGGGTTCCTTTACTTTCCATGCATTTTGTGCATGTATCTGGTATATTTTTGTTATATCTATTTAACTCCTCCGGTGTAACATACATCCGCATTAACCATTTGAAATGTATCAATTTAAGGCGTGCATTTATTGATTTGGTTTGAGCTTCTGTACAAGCCAATTCCCATTGTTCCTCTGAAATTTCAATTTGCAGATCTTCTTTCCAGTAGTTTAATCTTTTCAGTGAATTTTCACTTGAAGATAGTGTCAATGAGTTATAAAACTCTGAAATAATACCCTTTCTTTTACTATCTTTCATCATCATTTTTTCCAAGGATGAATAAATAGGTCGAGTGAGAGCTTTATTTTGATTTGATCAAATAAAGTTTCTAAGTTGAAGATATTTAAAAAAATGTGTTCTATTGAGATTAAATTTGATCCTCAGCTCTTCAAAAGACATTATGTTGTCTGCACCTGGCAAATATAAATCCTGAATCTTTTGTATCCCTTTTAAATTCCATACTTTAAATACAGCGTCCGCTCTCCCTGGTTTAAAATATTGATTACCCCATATTGGACTAAATTGTGACAATAACTGTGGTTCTTTTAAATAGTTTTTAGCTTCACACCATATTTTGATCATATGCTTTACAAATGGATTTTTAACTTGTTTTTGTAATTTTTTTGCCGAATCTGAGTATATGAATATGGGAAGAGGTAAAGGTAAATTGTATGATTCCATTTCAGTCCAGTGAGGGAGATCATTTGATGAAAAATAATATGTCATAGACCTCAGTTGTGCCGACCAATAATACAACATAAAATTTGGACATTTCAGACCTCCACGATCAAATGGTAAATATAATAAAGACAAACGTAATCTAGCCCTCCTGTTGTTCCATATAAATTCCACTAACTTTTTTTTTATTCTTGAGAATAGATCTAAAGGTGGTGATAAGGGAATGTATTGAAATAAATAAAGTATTTTAGGTAAAATATTACTTTTAAGTATATTGATTCTCCCGATCATCGACATTGGTAGTGACATCCATCTCTGAGTTAACTCACTGATATCTGACATTAAGGCTTCATAGTTGACACTGGCGACTGATTCTAGCTTAGGCATAATTTGGATTCCTAAATATTTAAACTGATTTACAACATTGAATTGATTTACCTCAGGGGCTGGGTAATTTCTCTGGGTCTCATTTAGCATTAATATTGAAGATTTAGTTTTATTTATTTTATATCCTGATATTTCCCCAAAATTCTTTATTAAATTCAACAAGGTTGGAATTGATTTTTTTAGATTCGACATAAACAAAATTATATCATCGGCGTACAGGGAGATTTTATGTTCTGTTGGTCCAACTTTAATTCCATATATTTGTGAATGTAAACGTATCGCTATCGCTAAAGGTTCAATTGCCATAGTAAACAGTAAAGGTGAAAGTGGACAGCCTTGTCGACATCCTCTATTGATTTTTATTGGTTTTGAAATATTGTTATTTGTTAGGATTTCTGCTGTAGCATTATTGTATATTATTTGAACCCATTTTATGAAATTATTTCCAAGTCCAAACCTTTGTAGGACTTCAAAAAGAAAGGGCCATTCAACTCTATCAAAGGCCTTTTCGGCGTCCAATGATAGGAGAGCTGTATCCGGTGCTTCTTTATTAAAATAAATAATATTAAATAGTCTTCTTACATTATGGAAGCCTTGTCTACCCTTTATAAAGCCATTCTGATCTCGATTAATAATATTTGGTAAAATTTCTTGTATTCGTCTTGCTAAAATTTTACAGATTATCTTAAGGTCGGCGTTTAATAGGCTTATTGGTCTCATATTTTCACATTTATTAGAGGGCTTACCTGGTTTTGGCAGCAGTATAATTAAGGCATTATTTATGTATGATGGTAAATTATTATTTTGAAATGCTTCTAAAACCATTTCCAAAAAAGGTTTTATTAATTTATTCTTAAATTTTTTATAAAGGTCAACTGGAAGACCATCTGGTCCTGCACTTTTTCCTGATTTCATATTATCAATGGCTAGCCCAACTTCTTCTTGACTAATTTTAGACTCCAATATCTCCCTGTTTTCATTTGGAATACACGGTATAGATAGTTCGTTCAAAAACCCATTTAGTTTTGTTAAATCAGGTTCATTTTTGGTATCATATAATTTTTCATAGTAATCTCTAAAGGCTCTATTAATTTCTAAAGGATCTATAACTACCTGTCCATTACTTATAATACTGGTAATTGGTGTTTTAATTTCCAATTGTTTAATCTGCCATGCTAATAATTTTCCTGATTTTTCACCTTGTTCATAAAAAGATTGTTTCAATCTTAGAAGACTCGAGGCAGCTCTATTCGCTGATTTTTTGTCGTATTCAGCTCTCAAAATCAGTAATTCATTCTCCAACCTTGGGTCACTTCCTGCATACACTTTTTCCTGAAGATTTTTTATTTTATGTTCCAATTTAGCTCTCTCCTCTCGAGTCTTCTTAGATTTTGATCCTGTATAACTAATAATATGTCCCCTAATAAAAGCTTTGAAAGCCTCCCACTTTACACATGCTGATGTTTGTGTAGTATTGATGTCAAAGAACTCGTCTATCTGTTTTTCTATATACTTGACAAATTCCTCATCCTGAAGCCATTTATGCTGAAATTGCCATCTACCTGATTCCTTTGTCAATTTTTTATCTACATATATTAGACAACAGGGTGCATGATCAGAGATCACGATGTTATCATAAAAGCAGTTTTGAATCTTGGACCTTAATTCTGTGGAAATCAAAAAATAATCAATACGTGAGAATGTCTTGTAGGTACTGGAATAACAAGAATAGGCTTTAACTTGTGGTTTCATTTCTCTCCATATATCTAACAATCTCAATTCTTTCATAAAATGATTAATAGTCATCCTACATCCAATGTGCGTACAATCCAGTCCTGTTGATCTATCCACACCTGGATTCAATGTACAATTAAAATCCCCTGCTATTATATGTTGCCCTGTAAGTGATGATAAGATGAGAAATAAATTAGCAAAGAACTTCTGATCATCTATATTGGGACCATATAAGTTCACAAGATTTATATTTTCTAATAGCAAAGAACCTTGAATGATTACATATCTTCCAAATTTGTCTCCAATTACATTTTTCACTTGAAAAGGAACTGATTTATGTATGAGAGTCATAACTCCCCTGGCTCGGGATGAAAATGAAGAGGTGAATACACTTCCCTGCCATCTACTCCTAATTCTTTTAACATCCTCCTCTATCAGATGAGTTTCTTGTAAAAACACAATTCTTGAACCCATGTCCTTTATTTTATTCATAACTTGTTTAAGTTTTTTTAAATTTTGTAGACCTCTGCAATTCCATGAAGTTAAATTAAGGTTAACACTTTGGTCCATGATCAATAGAAAGTTTGGGATTACCTTGCAGTGTAAACATGCTCATACAGAGAAGCAAAAACATGAGTGGTTGAACATTCATCCTACAAACTACACACAAACAAATTTCCCCTTCCCACACTTGTGGCAAACCCCCCAAAATCAAAAGAAAAATTCTGTCTCCCGATATAGCCATCGACCGTTCCACACCCACGGGGAACAGCCTAAGCCACTCCTTCTTCATCCTCCCAATCACCCTAACTCTACTACTTTTAATGACGTAACATTAACTCTCCTCTGTAGTTTTCCAACTTAACTCCAAAATTTTTAACAACTTTGTACATCATAGTTTTTTTTTTTTGTTTGTTTTGTTTTTGTTTTGTTTTTTTAATATATAATACAATCTATATTTTGTAAACTTACTATTTACTTCAAGTCAGTCAGATGCCTGTGCAAATGCTTAATTATTCTACCTTATATTTTGTTCATGCTTAGCTCCCACCAGTCTCTTCTTCTTCTTTGATCTTCTTGATGAACTCCTGCGCCTCCTCTGGGGTCTTGAAGATGTGGGTTCTGCCCTCATACGTGGTCAGCAGTCTCGCAGGATAGATTACACCATGACGAATCCCAAGGTTGCGCAGCTCCTTACGTACGGGATCAAACTGCTTCCTCAATTGTTGGATTCCTGTGGCCAAATCTGGGTAGAACCGCACCTGCTGGTCCTGGTGTTTAATCTCTCCTTTAGCACGTGCAGCGTTGAAGATCTTCATCCTGTCTCTGTTGTTAAGAAACTTCATAATTAAGGTCCTCGGCGGTCCCTTATCTCTCCGTGGGCCAATACGATGTGCTTTTTCCAGAACCACTGCTGATTGCAACTCCTCGCTGCCCAGCACCTCCGGAATCCACTTTTCCAGAAAGGAACATACGTCCCGACCTTCTGATTCCTCTGGAAGACCCACCAGCCTCAAATTATTCTGTCTCGACCGAGATTCCAAATCCAAAATATTATCTTCCAGAGATTTATTTTTTTTTTCCAAAGTGCGCACCTTTAATTGAAGACGGGTGACGTCATCTTCAGCACTAGCGAGACGGAGCTCCATCTGCGCCGTTCGTTCTACACAGTCACCCAATTCCTTTCTTATTCCTTCCAACGCTGTCATAATCCCATCAAATCTAGAGGAAAAGTCCGCTCTCATTGAACTCATGGCAGCCATCAGCGCATCTGCGCCATTCCCCGCAGAAATCGCACCGCCGCCAGCCTCCTCCGCCATATATGGAGCCTTGTTTGCTGCGTCACAGACCTGAAAGTCCGTTAATTTGGACTGTTTCGGCGGCTCGCTTTTTCCTTTTCCTGGTTTTCCAGCCTTAGGCTTCGCCGACATATCCTCGCTCAAATGCTGGGATACGTTCTGTCCCAAATGAGAGAGTTATTTGCCGATTTTTTTCTCCAGGAGCAGAGCAGAGCGAGACACGTCCGTCCTACGTGGCAGCCATAACCGGAAGTCAAAATGAGAAATCATCTTTTAATTTATAAAAAATCTCTTAGAAAAGCTAGAACGAGTTATTATTCTGCATTAATAGAAGAGAACAAGAATAATCCCAGGTTTCTTTTCAGCACTGTAGCCAGGCTGACAAAGAGTCAGGACTCTGTCAATCCTAGCATTCCCTTAGAGCTTACTAGTCAGGACTTTATGAACTTTTTCAATAATAAAATTTCACCTATCAGAGATAAAATCAGTCAGATTCTTCCCACCCTTAACTCAAATACAGTAACTACTACAACTCCTTGAACTGATATCTGTTTGGATCAGTTTACTCCAATTGACCTTTTAGAGTTAGATAAAATATTTTCCTCATCCAAGCCATCAACTGGTCTTTTAGACCCTATTCCTACCAGGTTATTTAAAGAAGTCTTCCCATTTATTTGTAGCTTTATTCTTCAAATAACACAGGATTACAAAAACAATTTTTTTGTAAGTTGTCTGTGTTTTTTCAACTGATTTAAGACAATTTTGCGCCGCTGAACCCGAAAATGACATCTGTTTCTCTCGATCAGGTGCTAAGTAAAAACCTGTACTCACTTAGTACTTACTTAGTACTGTGCATGTACTGTACTTTCCTTTATATAAAGGTACGGATATAGACAGGAGTTATTTCAAGACGTAAAAAAGAATTTTGCATCATATAAAGCAAAAATACCCATACATGTAAACAAAAACGTATAAAACAACATGTGGCCAAAATTCAAAAAGTTGACCTGATTGAGCAAAACCTGTGTGATTTTTGGATTCAGCACATCAAAATTGTCCTAAATCAGCTAAAAAAAACTTAGACAATAAATTTGGTGTTGACCAGTGTAATCAATTCTTCTTTAACTTTAGGCCATGTACCGCAGGCTTTTAAAACTGCTGTAATTAAACCCTTACTCAAAAAGCCAATGCTGGATCCAGGAGTTTTAGCTAACTATAGATATAGACCAATCTCTAATCTGCCTTTCATTTCAAAAATCTTAGAAAGAGTTGTTGCTACACAATTATTTGACCACTTGCATGGAAATGGTTTATTTGAAGAGTTTCAATCTGGGTTTAGAATCCATCATAGTACTGAAACAGCCTTAGTGAAGGTCACTAATGACCTCCTTATCGCATGTGATAATGTACTTGTTTCTGTACTTGTCCTTTTAGACCTTTGTGCAGCTTTTGATACTACTGTATTGATCATAATATTCTACTTGATAGATTAGAACACTATGTTAGACTTAATGGAACTTTGTTGCAGTGGTTTAGATCTTATTTATCTGATAGTTTCCAGTTTGTTCATGTCAATAATGAGTTTTCTTTCAACTCAAAGCTCAGTCATGGAGTTCCACAGGGATCTGTGCTAGGTCCTACTCTTTTTAGTTTATATATGCTTCCATTAGGCAACATTATTAGAAAGCACTGTATAC
This sequence comes from Pholidichthys leucotaenia, assembly GCA_020510985.1. Classification (NCBI taxonomy): domain Eukaryota; kingdom Metazoa; phylum Chordata; class Actinopteri; order Cichliformes; family Pholidichthyidae; genus Pholidichthys; species Pholidichthys leucotaenia. Next base: position 273,383,251 of record CM035842.1, read on the forward strand.
ACTTTCATTGTTATGCAGATGACACACAATTATACCTGTCAATGAAGCCAGATGATAGTAATCAATTAGCCAAGTTAGAAGCCTGTCTTAAGGAAATCAAAGCTTGGATGACTTGTAATTTCCTGCTATTAAATTCAGATAAGACTGAAGTCATTCTAGTTGGTCCAAAGAACCTTAGAAATACCTTTCCAAATCAAACTCTTAGTTTGGATGTGGTTACTCTTTCTCTTAATAGTTCTGTGAGGAACCTTGGAGTTATTTGGATATCTGTTTTTAATTCACATATTAAACTTGCTTCTAAGACTGCCTTCTATCATTTGCGTAATATTGCCAAGATTAGGAGCATCCTGAGAGTGATGCTGAGAGTCCACACTTTTGTTAGCTCTAGATTAGATTATTGGAACTCTTTATTATCAGGTTGTCCTAAAACATCTTTAAAAAGTCTTCAGCTGATCCAAAATGCTGCAGCAATAGTTTTAACAGGTACTAGAAAGAGAGATCATATTTCTCCGGTTCTGGCCTCCCTTCATTGGCTTCCCATAGAGTTTAGAATTAAGTTTAAAATCCTTCTTCTCACTTTCAAAGCTCTAAATAATCAGGCTGTGGTCTATATTAATCATATATCCCATAACCTACATATGTACACTACCGTTCAAAAGTTTGGGGTCACCAAGACAATTATTTTGTGTTTTCCATGAAAAGTCACACTTATTTACCACCATGAGTTGTAAAATGAATAGAAAATATAGTCAAGACATTGACAAGGTTAGAAATAATGATTTGTATTTGAAATAATAATTTTTTCCAGATACTCAACCTGCTCAAAGGAAGGTCAGTTTTATAGCTTCTCTAACCAGCTAAACTGTTTTCAGCTGTGCTAACATGATTGCACAAGGGTTTTCTAATCATCCATTAGCCTTCTGACACAATGAGCAAACACATTGTACCATTAGAACACTGGAGTGATAGTTGCTGGAAATGGGCCTCTATACACCTATGTAGATATTGCACCAAAAACCAGACATTTGCAGCTAGAATAGTCATTTACCACATTAGAAATGTATATTAGATATTAGAGTGTATTTCTGATTAGTTTAAAGTTATCTTCATTGAAAAAAACAATGCCTTTCTTTCAAAAATAAGGAAATTTCTAAGTGACCCCAAACTTTTGAACGGTAGTGTATAAGCATGTGAGAATGTTTGGTGATTACATATGTAAAGCGACTTCACACCTCAGAACAGGACAAAGAGGTCTCAACCGTCAGCGGAGATCAAAGAGCATCCGAGGCGCTGCGGTGGAGACCAGATCGATCGCCCTGACCTCCCAGGGCCAGGTGGAGGGATACGAAGACAAAGGAGGGGGATTAAAGTCCTCGGACGGTGACATTTTTTTATTGAACCAATAAACTGATTGTATGAAAATATTCCATTCTGGCCATTCCCGTGATTTAAAATGTGTCACCAGCCTCCATAAATGACTTTATTTGTTAATAGCCCATCTTTCACTTAGTGATGCTGCAGTACCGCCGTCTCTCGATAGGGGCGGGCAGCAGTGACGTCAGGTCAGGGAGAAAAAGGAAATGGCTGAACGACAGCAGAATGATTCGGACAGCAATTATTTTATGGAGTATGACGACCGCAATATAAGTGATGATACTGAAACTGAAGAATCTGATGATGAAGTAGTTTTGGGTGGTGCTGATGGGGTTATTCAGCCGTATTTGTTCGAGCCCGAGGGTGCGGAGGAAGACGAGGACGAAACAGAGATGGGAGCAGACCACGTTGAGGACGAGCGGCTCGCAGATTTATATTGGTAAAATATGCTTTGAAATTTTTTTTTTAGGCGATATGCATGGTCACACACTTAATTATCAAAATAAAACTGCCAATTGTTCCCTCGCTGCCTTACTTGGCCACTTATAAACATTAGAAACATTTAGAAACATTATCATTGGAAATAAAAGGATAATGTATGTGAGGGATAATATGTGTACTTTACGAGTTTGTTAGGAGATGTTGTTAATCATCATCATGTTAATCCTAGTCTCAAAAGCTACATAATTCTCTTAAGAGATTGATGGATCAACATGATCCATCATGGATCATGATGGATCATGGATCATGATTATTGTGATTCATTATTGTTTTCCTATAACTTCTCTTTCTGCTCAAAATTTTTTACATGTTTTAAATATTTTCTAATCAAACTTCATAGACCAATTTATATAGCACTCCCACGAGCCATTAGTTTATTATAAGCATCTGATTATACCATTTTTTTTAACAGGTGCACTTGTGAGAAATGCAACATTATGCCAACATCAACTGAATCTCGGTGCTGCCAGGAGGTATTGAAGGTGAAGGAGAAACTAGAAGAACTGAAGGGCTGTGGATACACAGATGATAACCTACCAAGGTGTATCACTGATCACCCCGGTTTCCGTTCTGTCTGTCTTGACATCTGGGTTTTACAGACAGCTTATCTGGCCTACAGACAGCAATATGGTGATCATGACGCAAGCCAACACGAGTGAGTTTTTAAACAATATTTATTCATGTGTTTTAATTTTCCAGATCAATTATGAAGAAATCATTCAATACATTCAATAATCAATGCAAACGGAATAATCAATGCCAACCCCATATTTTTCAGGCGATACAGATTCATAGCCTACAGGCAACTGGTCCAGTGGTGTTGGGGATATCTTGGGAAAGAAGTGAGGGTGATATTGCCTGCCTGTGCTGTGAGCCTCATCAGAGAAACATTCCCATCTGATCACTACAAGGGATTTTGCCTACCAAGATTAGATTTGTGATCAATGTTATTTAAATAAAGTTTTTTAAAATCATATATTGAGTTTATTAATGTGCATGTCAATTTTATAATTCTAATATTTCAGCATTCATCAAAGTCGGATCTCATATACATTAGAGTAATTTTTCTACCATTTTATGGTGTAAAATTCGTGTTCAATTTTTAAAAGCACATTTCTCTAAAAATCTTAGGCTTATATTTGTTTGTCTTAGCAAAATATGTTGCTTCCCTAACAACTGAAAGCTGAACTTTCATTGCTAATTGGAAATTTATTCTACTTTTACATGTTTGATTTTGAAAATCTAGATACATGTTGCTCAACAGCATCAGCTTTGATGGGACGCTGAAATTTGGCACTCAATGTTGCGGGAACTCTGGCTTGTACAGAGTGCCACTGCTCCAATAAGTGGGTTGGATCAACCAAGGTTTTGTCGAAAAGAGTATTCATCAGATCATCCACATATTCTGAAATAAAATTAATTTAATAAAAATTAGAAATCGAAAGCTCCTTGTAAGTGGTCGTGGAAATTCCAACGATACCGGCTGCATTTAGAACTCTGAGGACCTTGACATATGACGCCCCAGTGAAGAGAATGGCGGATGAAAGCTGTATGTTACCAGCTGGCATGTCCCTGATCATCGGCTGGCTGTGCCAGGATCGATCCTCAACACAATGTGGACAATGTTGTTTGATCACCAACAGAGAGCCTTTAGTGTGACTTGTTACCTCACATGGATGACTGCAATGAGGACAATTGCTGAATAATCAAATTCAAAAAAAAAATCCACAGTATTTGAAGGTTGAGTGACAGTGGATAACATCTGCAAAAACAGTAGATCAACATAATTTCATTCCAGAGGTGTCAAATTGGATTACATATATAGAAATATAACTTGAGCAAACAGGCACAACCACCTCCCTATACAGCACTGAATATTTCATATTTGATTAGTATGAATACCCTAAAATTCTAATATTTGATAAGTTGTTAAGGCAATGAAATTCATTGCTTGTAAATAATTTTAGTAAATATTGGCAGTGAATATTAAAAAAAGAAAACTTGCCCTGTTTACTTCTCTTTTTCTGACAGCAGATCGCATCGGTAGATCACCCTTGCTTTTCACGCCACTGTCACTGACACTTGTCTGAGAGTGGGACTTTGAAATGAACAGATATATAGTTGGAACAGCCGATTTTTTTATCAGCAATCTTTTTGCTAATTTCATTTCAAATTGCATCTTATTCTCAAAATCGCTGTCAACGAAATGTCTACTGCACATGTTGGGTGATTTACCGACATCATTCCAATTTTTTCGCGTTTTCTGAACGAATTTCTGCGGTTCTGATTTTCCCAGGCAGGGGAAATTCATAAACACTCACCGCGTGCTCCTCCGGTATACCGTCGCACCCGTAGACAACACAATGCCAAACCATAATTAATTCGATCACTGAAATCCTAATCGTAATAAATACTCTATTTGTAATCCACAAGTACTCCTAGAAATATCCGTTATCGCCGAACGTAAACAACACGCAATGTCCGTCGAGTGTTTGCTGGTCGCTTCCTGGCCTGACGTCACACAGTCAGTGGCCATTTTAGCCGCTGATCGCTTGGCAGAGTCAGACAGCTCTCAAGGAAATCATACTTCAATAGCGCATTGTCACCTTATGCGACATTTGTTGACACCAAAACATGTGCGGTTCAAATTAGCTCGTCTCACACAAAAATTTAAGATATGATTTAGCGATATTGAAATTTCGTCCGGCCGACGCCTTTAAGATAATGCGGGATGTCAGCTTTGATATGCATGTCTTTTGTTATGTGTAGGTATAAGTATGTAGAGCTGAATGTGTTCTTCCTCTATTCTACTTCTGCTTCTGCACTGAGATGAGACTTGTTAGAGGAGCGAAGCTGATAATAAACTTTGGTTTATAAGTCACATCGCCTCGTTATTCCAAGCTCTTCTACACTGGTGACCCTGACGCGAGGATGGACCAGAGGCATTCCCCCGCGACTGACTCATCTGAGGCGACCCAGGCAGACGCCGGCGCCCATGCAGACAGGGGAACGGATGGAAGACGTTCCCCCACGGCAGAAGAGAGGGCTCAACCAAGCACCAGCCCCGCCGTGAGAGCAGAAGAAAGGCGTTCTCACCCGGCGGACACATCAAGGACGGCCCACACAAGCGCCGTCACCGTCAAGCTGCCAGAATTCTGGCAAGAAGACCCAAGCTCGTGGTTCCAGCAAGCTGAGGCTCAGTTTGCACTGGCGGGCATAACGGCGGACGAGACGAAGTTTTATCACATCGTCGCCAAACTCGACGTGGCCACGTCAAGATGCGCGCGGAGCATAATCCGACAGCCGCCTGCCTATGACAAATACAGAGAGCTGAAGGCGACCATCGTCGAGAACTTCGTCCCCTCAGCCGAGGAGAGAGCAGAGAAGATCCTGGCGATCTACGGCCACAGAGGATGCAGACCCAAGGCCCTCATGGAGGACATGCTGCAGCTCAAGGAGGAAGACAACGACAACTTCCTCTTCCAACACATCTTCCTCAGCACTCTGCCGCCACACATGAGAGGGACGCTGATCAACATGCGTTGCAGCACCCAGCAGGACTTCCGCGCGCTGGCCCGAGAAGCTCAGCGACTCACCAACGCCTGCAGGGAACAGGTGGCCACAGCAGCATCCGCAGATGCCCAGAGCAACGGAGGACCACAGACAACCGAGCAGAGCCCGCCCACCATGGCGGCAACACAACCAAGACACAGCAGGCGGAACAACATCTGCTATTACCACCACCGTTTCGCCGAGGGAGCGTACAAATGCGTTCCCCCCTGCAAGTTCAAAAGTTCGGGAAAACGCCCAAACCGAGAACCGTTAACGGCTGCGGTTCTCGGCGAAAAAAATAAACTTCTTTATGTGACTGACGGACACACCGGCAAACAGTTCCTAATTGACACTGGAGCTCAACTGAGTTTTATCATGCCCTCCCACGCAGACCGGGCCATGGGCCCCCGGGGCAATGGAGCGATGGCAGCCAACGGCTCCATCATCGACACTTATGGTGAAAGGAACCTGCCCCTCTGCATTCATGGCCGCAACTACAGATGGACATTTGTTGTAGCGGCGGTGAGTTTTAACTTGTTGGGCGCGGATTTTTTGTGTGCACATGGGCTATTAGTCGATCTAGCAAATAGACGCTTGGTTAATGCACTGTCATTTGCTTCTATTCCCTGCTCAGCTCGAGTTTCTCCACCACCCGTGCAGGCCAGCGTCACTACAGCAGGAGGTAAGTTTGATCAACTCCTCACCCAATTTCCAGCACTCACAATTCCCAAATTCTCAGCTACAGTGGCTAAGCACGGGGTTGAACACTTTATTCCCACAACGGGCCCACCCGTATTCGCCAAAGCTCGGCGCTTAGACGCGACCAAGCTCGCCATAGCTCGGGACGAGTTTACCACCCTTGAAAAACTAGGCATTATCAGACGCTCAAAAAGCCCCTGGGCATCACCACTACACATGGTCCCGAAATCCGACGGTTCTTGGAGACCGTGCGGCGATTACCGCAGATTAAACAATGCGACAGCGCATGACCGCTACCCAATTCCTCACATCCAAGATTTTTCACTACATCTGGCGGGTGCGCGCATTTTTTCTAAAATAGACCTGGTCCGTGGCTATCACCAAGTCCCCGTTCGAGCGGAAGACATTCCTAAAACAGCTGTAATAACCCCCTTCGGTCTTTTTGAATTTTTGCGGATGCCTTTTGGCCTCAAAGGCGCTGCTCAAACCTTTCAGCGGATGATGGACGCGGTATTACGCGACCTCCCTTTCGTGTTCGTCTACCTCGACGATATGCTGGTAGCCAGCTCGTCGGAGGAAGAACACGAACAGCATCTCACTATGGTTTTTCAGAGACTAGAAGAGCACGGGTTAATAATCAATCCAGCCAAATGCAAATTTGGCGTGCCACAAATTGATTTTTTGGGACACAGAGTTTCACCGAAGGGGGCAGTCCCACTGCCAGACAAAGTTCGCGCAGTAAAAAGTTTTCCACGGCCACAAACGGTCAAATCGCTGCAAGAATTTTTGGGAGTGGTTAATTTTTACAACCGTTTCCTCCCCCATGCAATGGACCCCGGAGCGCGAACGCGCCTTTGCGGAAGTAAAAAGTGCCCTAGCTAACGCCACATTGTTGGTTCATCCTGATCCCTCGGCCCGCATTGCGCTAACCACAGATGCTTCAGACCTGGCCATAGGGGCGGTTGTAGAACAACACGTTGGCGGAACCTGGCAACCTTTGGCATTTTTCAGCAAATCGTTAAACCAAACTGAGCGTAAATACAGCACTTTTGATAGGGAGCTGCTAGCGCTTCATTTATCCATCCGCCACTTCCAGTTCTGGTTAGAGGGGCGGCGTTTCACGGCTTTTGTAGACCACAAACCGCTCACCTTTGCGATGGCTAAAATTTCAGAACCATGGTCAGGCAGGCAACAAAGACAGCTAGCTGCAATTTCAAAGTTCACCACAGACATTCGACATGTGGCAGGCAAACTTAACGTGGTAGGAGACTGCCTCTCTCGCCCTGTGACATCGCCAGAGCGCGAGGAGACAGATTATACTACCTCAGCCGCAGAACTCTTCGCCAACGCGGACACATACGCAGCCCCAATCCACGTAGGGATAGATTACGCAGCCATGGCGGAGGAGCAAAGTAGTGACGCAGACGTGCGCGCACTCCTGTCTGGACCAACAGGGTTAAGGCTGGAGGAAAGGGGTTTACACGACGGTGTACCCCCCCTAATATGCGACATCTCAACCGGCCGTCCTTGCCCGGTAGTCCCAGCTGCATGGCGCCGCCGTATTTTCGACTCAATTCACGCCCTCGCGCACCCGGGTGTGCGCGCCTCGGTTAAAATGGTCGCCGAAAAGTTTGTGTGGCCCAGCCTGCGCAAAAACGTAAAAGAATGGGCAAAAACTTGCATGTCTTGTCAGCGCGCCAAAATACACAAACACACAAAAGCCCCTCTAGAGCCTTTTCGAATCCCAGCTAGAAGGTTCGACCACGTTCATGTCAACCTCGTGGGACCACTACCTTCCTCCCAAGGTTTCACACATCTGTTAACAATGATAGACCGTACTATGCGCTGGCCTGAGGCGGTCCCTCTGGCGTCAACCACAGCAGAGGAAGTCGCTCGCGTTTTTTTGACAAACTGGGTGGCACGTTTTGGCGTCCCATCGGACATCACGTCCGATAGGGGGCCTCCATTCGTCTCGGAGCTTTGGTCAGCCATGGCCAGCAGCTTAGGAGCGACAATTCACCACACCACCGTTTATCACCCTCAGGCTAATGGGTTATGTGAGCGTTTTCACAGGTCTTTAAAGGCCGCCCTCAGAGCCTCACTAACGGATACAAATTGGGTAAATAAACTTCCCTGGGTTTTATTGGGGTTGCGTGCTGCGCCTAAAGAGGATCTAGACGCCTCCCCAGCAGAATTAGTTTTTGCACAACCTCTCAGGCTCCCAGGTGAATTTTTACCAGAGAACCCAGAGCCAGGGCATCTTCCAGCCCCGAGGCTTTTAGGCAGCAACGGACCGGACTCTCTCCCCGGACCGGCACATCACTCTTTTCCACGGGTTTTTGTCCCCCAAGCTTTAAAAAATGCTGAATTCGTTTTTGTTAGGCATGAAGCTTTAAAACCAACCCTCCGTCCACCATACAATGGACCTTTCAGAGTGCTGGAACCTGGTGATAAGCATTTTGTGCTTGATTTAGGGGACAGAAAAGAAACAGTCAGCATTGACAGACTTAAACCTGCCTTCTTGTTGAGAGACGAACCTGCACGGTTGGCGAGAGCACCTCGGCGGGGTAGACCCCCCAAGGGAAAAGACTCAGCCCCCCTGCAGAGAACAAATAATCACTCTCCTCCCCAAGCTGCAGATTCCTTACAGGAAGGTCCCACCAGGACGCCCAAGCGGACCCACAGCAGATTCGGGAGAAGATTAAAACCCAGACGGCACAGGGACTGATGCAAACTACTCAAAAGTTGTTCACTAATTGTGCTGTGACAGTTTAAGACTGACTTGTGATATTACTACGCTGTTATGATTACCACTGAATTCTCTACAGGAGCATAGCTGCTGGAAAGTTTCTTCCTTGTCAAGAGGTGTAGCAGTTAGTATGTCATAATAATTATCTTAAACTGTGAATTTTTCTATTGTCCTTTTCTTAGTCGTTTGGGGGGGGTGCTGTGGTCTATATTAATCATGTATCCCATAACCTACATATGTATAAGCATGTGAGAATGTTTGGTGATTACATATGTAAAGCGACTTCACACCTCAGAACAGGACAAAGAGGTCTCAACCGTCAGCGGAGATCAAAGAGCATCCGAGGCGCTGCGGTGGAGACCAGATCGATTGCCCTGACCTCCCAGGGCCAGGTGGAGGAGTACGAAGACAAAGGAGGGGGATTAAGATAATGCGGGATGTCAGCTTTGATATGGATGTCTTTTGTTATGTGTAGGTATAAGTATGTAGAGCTGAATGTGTTCTTCCTCTATTCTACTTCTGCTTCTGCACTGAGATGAGACTTGTTAGAGGAGTGAAGCTGATAATAAACTTTGGTTCATAAGTCACATTGCCTCGTTATTCCAAGCTCTTCTACAAGGCCCCTTTTTATTTAAAAGATCTGATACTACACTATTATCCTAACAGAGCACTACACTCCCAAAATGCAGGATTACTTGTAATACCTAGAATCTCCAAAAGTAAAATGGGAGGTAGAGCCTTCAGTTATCAAGCTCCTCTCCTGTGGAACCAGCTGCCAATCTGGATTCGGGAGTCAGACTCAATCTCTGTTTTTAAGAATAGGGTTAAAACCTTTCTTTTTGATATAGCCTACAATTAGGGAGGGATCATGTGTCTCTAAACCCTCCCTTAGTTATGCTGCTAATAGGTTTAGACAGCCGGGGGAACTCCAGTAATACACTGGGCTTCACTCCTTTCTTCACTTGCAACGAAATATTTTTTTTGCTGGTCATTAACATCTGTTTGTTCTCTCCCATAGATTGAGTCCCCACCGTGCTGTTTGCTCTCTACACGTCTGTTCTTTTCATCTTCTCTATCCCCTCACCCTCCCAGCCAGTCGTAGCAGATGACTGCCCCTTCCTGAGCCTGGTTCTGCTGGAGGTTTCTTCCTGCTAAAAGGGAGTTTTTCCTCTCCACTGTCGCCAAGCGCTTACTCACAGGGGATTGCCTGATTGCTGGGGTCTTTCTGCAATTGTGGGGGTTTCCCCTACAGTTGAAAGTGCTATGAGATGACTGTTGTTGTGAAATGGCGCTATATAAATAAAGTTGAAGTATGAAGTATAAATTTGTAGTTTTTTCCACCATAAATTTGAAACTTTTTTCCTCATAAATTTGCATCTTTTTTCCTCATAACTTTGCTACCTTTTTCTCGTAAATTTGCTATTTTAAAAAATTGTACCTTTTCCCATCATAAATTTGCATCTTTTTTCTCATGATTTTTTTTTCTTTTTTCTCATAACTCTGCAACTTCTTTATCATAAATTTGCAATATTCATATGGTTAGATTTTTATTCTAAGCAGTGGTTTAATGTTTTTCTCATCATCTAGACAAGTTAAATGTTTGTGTTTGTTGGAAGGGGGGAAACTTTTTTCTCCACATTTTAAATTGCTTGACCTCTTCCTCATTGCAAAAATAGGGGGCCCCAAACACGATACTCCACAGAGGCCCCAAAAAACTAGAAATGGGCCTGGAAAAAAGACACTCATTGTTAAAATAAGTTCTTAAAGACAGTTTAAAAAAATATTTGCTTGTTGGAAGGTTATTTACCAAAATAATGACACAAGTGGAATTTTCTATCTTTTTTTGTCTTTTAAAAATAAAAGTGTCTTAGAAACGATCAGTTTTATGTTGTTGCACATGCACGTATGATCACTTTTCTCATTTTTTTTTCCCACCCACAGGAGGGTACCTGGCCCACAGCCTGGCCATCATGACGGACGCGGCCCACCTCCTGACAGACTTTGGTAGCATGATGGTGAGCCTGTTCTCCCTGTGGATCTCCTCCAGACCACCCACCAAAACCATGAACTTCGGCTGGCACAGATCAGGTCAGAGCCACACAGAGGGAGGATGGATGGATGGATGGATGGATGAGGAGAGGAAGAATGGATGTTGAGATTTATATTAGATCCCCATTAATTAATTAATTAGCATTTTTTCATTAATTTGCAATCTTTTCTTATAAAACATTACTTTTTTCTTCATATCTTAGCAACTTTTTTCCTCATAAATCAGGGACTGTTTTTTAAAATAAATGTGAAATTAATGCTTGCATATTGGAATTTTTTTTTTAATCCCAAAATTTATATGTTTTTTTTTAAAATTGTAATTTTGAATGTTTTCCTCATAGATGTGTGATTTTTTTTTCTTTCCTTATAAAGTTGTTCCATTCTGGTCAAGTAAATTTACATTTTTTTAACATAAATCTGGGACTTTTTCTACATAAATTAGCATTCGCAGTTTTTTCTCATGAAGTTGCAAATTTAGATACATTTTTAACTTGTTTTAACATGAACTATTAAATTCTTTGCACTTTTTTCTCATATATTTGCAGATATTTTTTTTCTCATAAAGTTGCACATTTTTCTTATAAATTTGTAACTTCTTCTCATAAAAGTGACTTTTTTCAGGTAAATTTACAACTTTTTTCACATGAATTTTTGTTTAACTTTTGTGGTACATAAAAGTTGTAAAGTTGTGATTTTGTTATGGTAAATTTGGAACATTTCTTTACACTCATTGGTGACTTTTTTCCACGTAAATTGGCATTTCCTCCTCATATATTAGCAGTTTTTTTAGAATATACAGTTTATAAATTTGCACATTTTTCCTTATAAATTCATAATTTTTTCCTCATGTGTGTAACTTGTTTTGTATTAAAATTGCAACAATTACCACACAAACTGGTGAGTTAAAAAAACAACATGAATTTGCATATATGAGCAGATTTTTCATATTCTGATAAAATTTCAAATGTTTCTTGTAAATTTCCACTTTTTTCTTCATACATTTATGATTTATTTTATGATAAATTATTAAGTATTTTCATATAAAGTGAAGAGTTTTTTTTACAAATAAATTATCAGTTTCTTCCTCATGTTTGAGTTTTTCTCTTGCAAAGTTACACATTTATTTTGTAATCTATAACCTTTTAATCATACATTTATGACTTACTTTCTGCTAAAATTACAACTATTGTCTGGATGATTTTTTGACATACATTTTTCCTTCATGTGTTTTTAATGTTTTATTATTTTTTTTCTCATTTTGGATTGGTCTGCATAGCTTGTTTTCACTTAAGTATTAAGTACAAGATTGAAGGGTAGAACAGGAAAAGCTTTTCTTCTTCCTACTCTTTTTCAGACACCCAAAAAAGTTATTTTATCATCTTACATTATTATTTTATATTTTTTAAAGTATCTGTTAAATATTCTTTTTTAATAACTTTGGCTTTTTAAATAAATAAATAAATAAATATTGGCTACTTTAAAAAAAATTACATTTTTTCATAGAAATGTGCATTTTGTTTTTTTCTTATAAAGTTGTAAATTTTCTAATACATTTATGACTTTTCTTCACAGAAATAGGCAATCCCCCTGAAAAATATTGATTGTCTCTGCATAAACTTGCATACATTTGCATATTTTTCTTGTAAATGTACATCTTTTTCTCACAAATTTCAAATTTTAATTCATAAATTTAGAGTTTTTTTCTAGCTGTCATTTGTTTTTTTTTTATTTAATTTATTTTAATTAATTTATTAATTTTTTTATTTAATTTGAATTTAAATTTTAAAATGATTTTATTTTTAGATTTACTCTTATTCATTCATTCATTCATTCATTCATTCATCTTCTTCCACTTTATCCGTTTCGGGTTATTTTTAATCTCTTAAAATTCCAGTGTTCTACCAGCATGACGTTTCAAATTTTCTACTGCCACTCAGTGAAGAAAGAATTTGTTTTTCGTTGCATATGCTAAATTTAGGGAAATTAGCTGGAATGCTAAGGGGTTAAAAGAAAAGATTCAAATCTACAAGAAAAAAGTTGCATATTTACTGGAAAAAGTTGCAACTTTTTGAGATAAAGGTTACAAATTTATAGGAAAAAGTTGTAAATATTTGAGAAAAAAGTTACAAAATTGCAAATATATGAGAACAAAGTTGCAAATTTTTGAGTTAAAAAGTTGCAAATTTTTGAGAAAAAAGTTGCAAAATTGCAAGAAAAAGTTGGAAATTTGCAAGAAAAAACTAAAAAAAATTTATAAGAAAAAACATTGCAAATTAAGGAGAAAAACGTTGAAAATTTAACCTCTCAAAATTCTGGTGTTCCACCAGTGGAATGCTTCAAATTTTCTACTGCCACTCAGTGAAGAAAGAATTTGATTTTCTTTGTGTATGCTAAAGGGAAACTGGCTGGAATGCTAAGGGGTTATGACCATGACCATAGGTGAGGGTAGGAACGTAGACTGACCGGTAAATTGACAGCTTTGCCTTAGAGCTCAGCTCCCTCTTCACCACAACAGACCGGTACAACGTCCACATCACTGCAGATGCTGCTCCGATCCGTCTGTCAATCTTGCGCTCCATTCTCCCCTCACTTGTGAATGAAACCCCAAGATACTTAAACTCATCCACTTGGAGCAGGAGCCCCATGTGGATGAGCTTTGGGTAATGACTGAAAGAATGAGGTTGCGGATACAAGCAGCTGAAATGAGCTTTCTCCATAGGATCGCTGGCTCACCCTTAGAGATAGGGTGAGGAGCTCAGTCATCTGGGAGAGGCTCAGAGTAGAACCGCTGCTCCTCCACATCGAAAGGAACCAGTTGAAGTGGTTTGGGCATCTGATCAGGATGCCTCCTGGATGCCTTCCACTTTAGGTGTTTCCGGCACGTCCCGCTGGGAGGAGATCCCAGGGCAGACCCAGGACACGCTGGAGAGACTATGTCTCCCAGCTGGCCTGGGAACGTCTTGGTATCCCCTCTAAAGAGCTGGAGCAGGTGGCTGGGGAGAGGGAAATCTGGACTTCTCTTCTTGAACTGCTGCCTCCGCAACCCGGACCCCCGGAAAAGCGGTAGAAGATTGATGGATGGATGACTAAGGGGTTAATTATTTTATCTATTTATTTTTTTATTGGTCAAGTATAAATTCAGCTCCTCCTGAGCTCTGAATAAAGTAAAGTACAGATCATTTTGGATGATTTTGTTTTCTCTTCGGTAAAGAACCGCCACAGCAGTCCCAGTGATTTTAACTGGTGCTAAACTCTTAATGGTTTTAAGAGTCTCCACACGATAATTGGCCCCAGTGGATAGGTTTCTAAAGTAAATGCGTAGCGCCGAGTCAGAACACCACAACACAGCAATGCCTCCTGTGCTGTGAGTCCACTATTGAACCTCTGCCTCGGAAGAAATACTCAGCCGCTCAGATTTATCTACTGCTGCGATACTGCGTGTGCCGTGCTTGCAATGGGGCTGTAAGGCCACATGAAAATAATCAAGACTCCTCCTTCTCCTCTTCTCCCACAGAGATCCTCGGGGCGTTCATCTCAGTCATGTCCATCTGGATTGTCACAGGAGCTCTGGTCTACTTAGCCATCGAAAGGATCGTGTGCAACGACTACGAGATCGATGGCCACGTCATGCTGGTCACCTCCGGCTGTGCTGTCATCGTCAACATTGTGTGAGTGCTCCAGACATTAGTGAATGCTAAAAAGTACATTAAACTCCGACTAACAGTACCCCAAGGGCTTTTATAGTGGCTGGGATGGCATTTTAAAGAGGCTTTAAGGATTTTTCACCATCAGTGGATGTCATAGGAGAGCTCCACTCTCAAACCCAAACAAAGCTGTTGGGTGCCCACACCTTCTAACAGCCCCCATGGTACATTCCTAAAACAGAGCAACACAAACTGTGGCTTTCCCAAGACGGATTTTTTTAGAGCTGAATTTGGACAGTAGGGCAGTAAATTTTTACTCATAAATTTGCAATTTTTTTCTTAAAATTTTGCAACTTTGTTCTCATGAATTTGCATATTTTTCTTGTAAATTTGCAATTTTTTCCTGTAAATTTGAAACCTTTTTGTTATGATCTGAGCACGGGGGGTTCCACCGTGCTCCGTCTCATTGGCTTTTTTCCATATTTGCATATTTGTTGTATTTTTGGGTTCTTAGTTTCCTGTCATTCTATCCTTGGTTGGTTTTCATATATCTTGTATTATTTCTTAGTTCTACTCATTCTCCTGTTTTTTGTTCATCACAGTCTTTTTATTTATATATTTGGTATTTACTTGTATTTATCCTTATGTCTTTATTTATCTTCATTTTAATTCTCGCTTTATATTTGTATTTCTGCCAGTACCTTTTTGATCCTGTGTTCTCTCTCTCTCTCTGGGGCTGCAGCTGTCAGTGGCACTTCGGTAGTGGGAGGTGCACCTGTCAAGCTGTCAGTCCCGTCTCCTCTCCTCTCATGACTCACAGCTGATTCTAATCGTGTAATCACTCTCACTGCCTACTTAATCCTTGTTCCTCCGTTTGCCAGTCGCTGGGTCATTTATTCATCTGTCCTCATCCTGAGACGGCGCTCCCGTCTCAGAGGTTTTCTGTACTGTAAGTCCAGCTTAGCTGGGAGTTTGTTGTTTCCTTTTCTTTCTCTTTGTATGTCCAACTTTGCTGGGACTTCGTAGCTTACTCGTCTGATCTGTTGTGTGTGTTTTTGTATGTGTGTCGTTCATTAAATATGCAAACTCACTGCTCGCATTTGGTGTCGTCTGTTTGCCCCGTGGGTCATTCTGTTCATCAGAATGACCCAGCCACACAGGCGCCAGCTGCAGTGAGGTGTGCTTTTTCTTTTTTTTTTCTCTAATTCCCTCCCACATTTTTGTCTTTTCTGGGGTTTTTGCTATGTCTGCCACCCTAGATTTTACAACTCTTGGACTAAGTGAGGAGGAGTGTGCAGCGGCGATGCTCATTGCCAGTTTTGCCTCGGGGGCTGGAGCCCTCCCGCTCTACCGAGAAGGCTTGGGGGTTGGTGGACGGCGTGGCCCGGGTGATTGAGACATATCCCAGTCTCTGGAGCTACCTGGGCCTCACAGTTTTCCTCGCCTCTGTGGTCGATGCCCAACACAAACTCGGTGGGCGAGCGAGGGACTCCCCTTCAGCGCCACCAGAGCTCAGGAAGAAGCGCACCCAGGGGCGAAAGGCTCGCTCGTCCTGTCTGGAGCCCGTGTCCTCGCTCATCCACCAGACGGCCCCTGGAGGTCCCGGATGGACACTGTCTGGCCCCGACACAGTAGCCCCGCTTCCTCCTCCCAAGCAGTGGCCCACACCATCGGCCGAGGAGCTGGAGGAGCGCAGGTGGGTCAAATTAGCAGAAACATTGCTGCTGCTGGAATATAAGCCATGGCTCCTCCCGGATGTTGCCCAGGAGCTGGAGGAGGTTCCACCTCGCCAAGAGCCGATGCCTCTGCCTCCTTGCCAGAGGAGCTCCGCCGTGCCTGGGAGGAGATCATCCGGATCAGTAGCAGCAGTTACCATCATGCCCCAGAAACACAGGCAAGTGCTTTTTCATTCTCCAGCACATAAAAATTAATTATCTTGCCTAGTTCTTGTTGGTGAGGCTCAACCACAGCAGCCCAAGGAGTCCTCACTATCAGCTGCTGTTATTACTACCTCACCTGCTACTCCCTTGTCTCCTCCAATTTCCCCTGGGTGTTCGCCGGTCCCGGGATGGAGCTGCCAGACAATGGAGGAGCCTGCGGCCCTGGAGGACCTGATTCCAGCCTCGCAGCGATGATCTGGATGGTGGGAGAGCGCTTCCTGTGACCGGAAGCCTGAGCTGACAGCAGTGTGTTCCCTGGCTTCAACTGCGTGGAAGTCGGCGCCAGCGGAGAAGCGACCTTCAGCTGCCACATCAGATAAGCCATCTGCGTTGGCTATTTTGCCCAGAGGTCCTGGGGCTACACTTACCATCACACCTGCTGCCGAGGTTGCCGCAGCAGGTTCCCCAGAGTCCTGGACGGTGGTGGAGCTCGAGTCCAGGCAAGTGCTCTGTTCTGTTTCTTCTTCCGCAGATTCAGAGAATTCTTGTCTGGCTCAGGGTGGGAAGAATCAGTTGCAGACGTCCTCTGGTCCTGAGTCTCCCTCGCCGGGCTCCACTGCTGCCGATGATTCCTCTCCGGCATTTTCTTTGTGTTTCTCTGCTAAGGTTACCATGCTGAGAGAGAGCGCCCAGATGGAGGAACTCGAGATGCCCTTGCCCGGATTGCCGGAGTCCTGGACGGCGGTGGAGCTCGAGTCCAGGCAAGTGCTCTGTTCTGCTTCTCCTTTTGCAGATTCAGAGAAATCTTGTCTGGCGCATGGTGGGGAGGATCAGCTGCAGATGTCCTTTGCTCCTGAGTTGTCCTCGCCAGGCTCTGCCACTGCAGGTGATTCTTCTCCATTTTTTTTTTGTCCTTCTTCCAAGGTGACTATGTCGAGAGAGGGTGCCCCCATGGGGAGACTCGAGACGCCCCTGCCAGGATCGCCGGAGTCCTGGACGGCGGTGGGGTCTGAGACAAGGCAAGTGCTGTGTTCTGTTTTCATATCATCAGATCTAGAGATTTCTTGTCCTGCTCATGATGGGGAGAGCTGGTCACAGCTGCCAGCTGAGCTCTCTTTACCGGGCTCCACTGCTGCTGGTAGTAGTAACCCGGTGTTTGTTTCTTCTCCTCTGCCCGAGTCATCGTCTGGGCCCAGTGATGGTAGCCCTCCTCCTTCGCCTGAGGTCACCGTGGGTTCGTCATCATCGCCCAAGGTCTCCGTGGGTGCTGCTCCCCCTCCATCACCCGAGGTCTCCATGGGTGCTGCGCCCCCTTGTCTGAGGTCTCCGTGGGTGCTGCTCCCCCTTCGTCCAAGGTCTTCGTGGGTCCTCATCCTCTGTCTTAGGTCACCGTGGGTCCTCGTCTTTTGTCCGAGGTCGCCATGAGTCCTCATCCTTTGTCCGAGGTCGCCATGGGTCCTCATCCTCTGTCCGAGGTCGCCGTGGGTCCTCATCCTTTGTTCAAGGTTGCCATGGGTCCTCTTCCTCCATCTGAGGTCGCCGTGGGTCCTCTTCCTCCGTCTGAGGTCGCTGCGGGTCCTCATCCTCCACCCAAGGCCACCATGGGTGCAGCCATGTCCCAGTTTGGGGCCACCGCAGGTGCAGTGTCGCCCCAGCCTGGGGCCGCCGCAAGTGCAACTGCAACTGCGCCCCAGCCTGGGGTCACCACGGGTGCTGCCATGCCCCAGTCTGGGGTCACTGAGGGTGCTACAGGCCTGTCCAAAATTGCCGGGGTCCCTCAGTCCCCATCCAACTCCACTGTGGTCCCCTCTCCTCTTCCGGAGGTCATGGAGGGTTTCCCGTCCAGTTTCTCCGCTGGCCAGCCATCTTCCTCACTGGACTCCCATCTCTTTGCTCCTCTGGTCCACAGTATGCACTGGTTCCAACTGCCACCTCCAGGAGGGGGTGGGTCATGCTCCGCGGTCCGTTGGCTCGGGGATGCTGTGAGGCCACTTGGTGAACCCTTCCTGCCATTTAGGTGGCTCTGGAGGCCTGGGAGACCACCTGACGAACTCTTTCGTTTGCTTGGGTGGTTAAGGGACTCAGTAGGACCACCCAAACTGGGCATTTAGTCTTCCCAACATCATTTGCATTCTGTGCCTCTTATTCTGGGTGTGAATCATGAGTGTTCTTCTTATTTTTTCTGGTTTGTTTCGGTCCCTCCGTGCCTGGGTCCCCCTCCTCCCGCCCGGGGTGGGTTTTGTTTCCTCGTTTTTGTAGGGTGGGTCTTCTTTGTGGGTGGATCCTTTTCCTTTTCTCTGGATGTTACCCTGGGTGTGTGGAATACCACCCCTTGAGAGGGGACTCTGTCATGAGCTGAGCACGGGGAGTTCCACTGTGCTCAGTCTCATTGGCTTTTTCCATATTTGCATATTTGTTGTATTTTTGGGTTCTTAGTTTCCTGTCATTCTATCCTTGGTTGGTTTTCATATATCTTGTATTATTTCTTAGTTTTATTCATTCTCCTGTTTTTGTTCATCACAGTCTTTTTATTTATATATTTGGTATTTGCTTGTATTTATCCTTCAGTCTTTATTTGTCTTCATTTTAATTCTCGCTTTATATTTGTATTTTTGCCAGTACCTTTTTGATCCCTTGTTCTCTCGCGCTCTCTCTCTCTCTCTCTGAGTGGGTGTGGTCGTGAGTGCGAGCTGAGAGCGTGTGACAGCGTGAGTGAATTATTTCAAACTTTTCTCTATCTTTTGGTGTTTAAGGTGTTTTTTTGTTAAATAATCTTAATTTTTGTTGTCTTCTGTAGCTGGGGTGGGGTAGGCGTTTTGGGAGGGGGGTTTCTGCTGCCAGCTCTGCTGGTCAGCATGGTTTTGGAGCGAGGCTCCGGTTTTGAGCAGCTGACACGCCGCCATGCTGTCAAACTGACACCGGCTGTCAGCTGCTCGGTGGAGGAATGTAGTCTGGCTGTGGGGGAGCTGGTCGGTTATGAAAGCATTAGATCAGCTTCTAGAATGAATAGTGCCGTGGTGATTTTCCTGGATAGTATTGAAAAAGTTAACCGGGTAGTGGAGAGCGGGGTTGTGATTAAAGACACACTGGTTCCTGTTCTGTCTCTGGTGAATCCCGCGAAGAGAATTACCATCTCAAATGTCCCACCATTTTTAAAGAATGAGCTGTTGGAGAAGGGCTGCACGGTGGCGCAGTGGTTATCACTGCGGCAGCACAGTTTACCCTTGGCCGGGGGATTGTGGGGATCGTGGGATCGTGGGTTCGATCCCAGCCCCCGACCAACAGTGATCTGTGTGGAGTTTGCATGTTCTCCCCGTGTTGCGTGGGTTTACTCCGGGATTTCTCCGGTTTCCTCCCACATGCCAAAAACATGCATGTTAGGTTAATTGGCTGTTCTAAATTGTCCCTAGATATCTGTTTCCTATAGGCCCTTAGAATAGAGGGTTAGTATTAATGAAAGTGCTTTGAGTGGTCTTTGTGACTAGAAAAGCGCTATATAAGTGCAGGTTAGTTAGTAGTTAGTTAGTTAGAAGGAGCTGTCGAGACACGGGCAGCTTTTGTCCCCCATTAAGCACATCCCTCTCGGTTGTAAGTCCCCGCGTTTAAAGCATGTCATGTCTTTTAGGCGGCAGGTGCTCATGATTTTAAAGAATAGCGAGGAAAGCCTCAACCTCGTATTTAAATACCGGATTGACGGCTTTGATTACACCATCCACGTCACCTCCGATAATATGAAGTGTTTCGGCTGCGGAATGGAGGGACACTTGATTCGATCATGCCCTCAGGGAGTGGGGGGTGATCACTCGGGGAAGGCCGCCTGGTGACGGAGCGGCTTTGCTGCCCTCCGAGACTGACGGCGCTGCTGCGCCGTCGGGCGTTTCGGCCAGAGCCGCGGGGCCGTCTGGCGGCGGCGCTTCAGCCGAGGCCGCGAAGCTGTCTGGCAGCGGGGCGGCTTCGCCGCCCTCCGCAGCCAGCCTGTCGATCATAACTGAAACAGCAACAAAAGTTAAAGCACATCGCGGGGCTGCTGCACAGACCAACATTGCAGACAAGGGTGAGATTACCGAGAGGGATCACGCTGAGGGTCAGACAGAGGAGCCAAATGAGGCCCAGGTAGATGGTGGGACCAGAAAGATGAATATAAAAGCACAGCACAGGGTGAGCGAAAGACAGGAAGAGACAGCTACCAGGGTGGCTGAGTCAGTGTTGGAGGATGAGGATGACATCGAAATAGATGAAGAGTTATGTAAAATCTCCATCAAGCGGAAGAATTTGGAAACCAAACAGCAGAGGATCAAAGTAAAAAGGGTTGTCAAAGACAGTTCTGAGGTTTCTCTATCTCAGCCAGATTCTTATGCTGGGTCTGAGATAGAGAGTGATGGTGAAAGCAGTGATGATGTGGTCAGTGGAGGCGGTTACCCCTTCACAAAAATACAGAAGTTTTTGCAGGACACTAAGGGGGTCAGAATGGTTAAAGTTGAAAGCTTCTTCCCTGATCTAAAACGTTTTGTTGACTCTGCTCGGGCCTACATGAAAAATAGGGGAGAGCTTGAGCAGGAAAGTTTCACTGATCAGGAGATCTACAGACTAAAAAAGCTTGTACTAAAAGTTAAGAACCAAATTGCCCAGGATGATTAGTCTTTTATCGCTCATTCTTTCTTTTCTGTTTTTGTATTGGCTTTGCCCTCTTATATACATGTGTAGTTTTAATTTTGGCACACTCAACATCAATGGGGCAAGAGAAATGTCCAAGCGAGCGAGTGTTTTTACTCTTGCAGAATGCAAGAAAATTAATGTTCTGTTTGTTCAGGAGACTCATAGTTCTGAGGACAATGCTGCTGACTGGAGGAGGGAATTTCGGGGTGAAATTATTCTTTGTCATAAAAACAGCAGTAGTGGTGGAGTGGGTATTTTATTTTCTCGAGATTTTATTCCACTTTCTTATGACATTGATGAGATAATTGCAGGCCACATTTTAAAAGTTCGAGCTGTTTTTGAGAATGTGAAAGTTGTTTTTATAAATGTGTATGCTCCAACCGTAGGCACAGAAAGATTGGCCTTTTTAAATATTTTAGATGACACGATCAAAAATTGCAGTAATGATGACTTTTTATTTGTGGGAGGTGATTTTAATTGTACAGAAAATCCTCTTATGGATAGGAATCACCCAGAGCCACATGCTGCATCCAAAAGAGTTTTAAAAGGTCTCATAGAAGCTCATGATCTGTGTGATGTGTGGAGGAATTTTCATGGCAAGGCTAGACAATACACGTGGAGCCATAGAAAGGACAATATTTTGTCCTTAGCTAGACTGGATAGGGTTTACAGTTTTAAACACCATTTTAGCATTTTTAAAAGTGCTTTTATAGTCCCTGTTGGCTTCACAGATCATTCCCTGGTTCAGTGTTGTGTTTTTATCAAGAATATAAAGTGCAGTAGTGCATACTGGCATTTTAACACGTCACTTTTATCGGATAACAGTTTTAAAACTGCTTTTATGTTTTTTTGGAGTAATTTTAAATTAACAAAATCAAATTTTAGTTCTTTGCAGCAGTGGTGGGATGTAGGGAAGAGCCAAATAAAGAATCTGTGCCTACAGTATACTCGCAATGTCTCTGGAGACTTAGCCAGGTCTGTCAGGGACCTGGAGAGAGAAGTAGTGGAGCTGCAGTCTTTGGCAGGCTCCACAGGAGAAAGAGGACATTTTGAGGCCCTCAATGGCAAAAAGTCTGTTTTAACTGACCTACTGGGTGTGGCTGCCAGGGGCGCTGTGGTACGCAGTAGGTTCCAGAACATCGCACTAATGGACGCTCCATCTCATTTTTTCTTTGGTCTGGAGAGGAAGAATGGTCAGAGGAGGATGATCCACTCTTTCAGCTCCGAGGACGGGCGGCCGATCCATGAGTCTGCGGAGATCCGTCGCTTTGCAGTTGCTTTCTACAAGGATCTCTTTAAGAAAGAATTTGCTGAGAATCCACATGCACTGAGTCATTTTTTGACAGACTTGCCAAAGGTGATGGCTAGCGTGAATGCGGAGCTGGAGAGCGGGATCACTCTGCAAGAACTGGCAGTGGCTGTCCAGTCTCTTCAGTGTGGAAAAGCCCCAGGGATAGATGGCCTACCAGTGGACTTCTACAAGGCGTTCTGGTCTGAGATCTGTGAGGACTTGCTGGAAGTACTGTCTGACAGTCTGCGGAAGGGTCACCTGCCCCTAAGTTGTAGGAGAGCAGTCCTCACCCTCCTTCCAAAAAAAGGCAACTTGAAAGACATTAAGAACTGGCGTCCGGTGGCCCTCCTCTGTACTGACTACAAAATTCTCTCCAAAGTGTTGGCTACCAGACTGAGGAAGGCGATGGAGTAGGTCATACATGTAGACCAGACCTACTGTGTACCTGGTAGGTTGGTTACAGACAACATTTTTTTAATTCGTGATGTTTTGGACCTCTCCAGCTCATTGGTCAAAGAACTTGGTCTTATTTCAATAGACCAAGAAAAGGCATTTGACCGAGTTGAACATCCATACCTTTGGCAGACATTAGAGGCCTTTGGTTTCAGCTCAGGGTTCATCGCCATGATCCAGGCTTTGTATAGAGACATTGAGAGTATTCTTAAGATTAATGGTGGTTTGAGTGCTCCTTTCAAAGTTGAGAGGGGTGTCCGACAGGGCTGCCCCCTCTCAGGTATGCTGTACTCTCTTGCCATTGAGCCCCTCCTTTGTAAACTAAGGCAAGGCCTCACTGGTTTTAAAGTCCCCAACTCTGACTCTGTTTTTAAAGTGTCTGCATATGCTGATGACGTTGTTGTTTTTACAAGAAATCAAAATGATGTAGACTACCTTTTAAGAACTGTTAATCTTTTCGGTGAGTGCTCCTCAGCGAGAGTGAATTGGGGTAAGAGTGAAGCTGTTGTGGTGGGGGGGGAGACCACAAAAAATTGCCCTACCTGGTGGCCTCTCATGGACACAAGGTGGTTTTAAATATCTTGGTGTGTTTTTAGGAAATCAGACTTTTACTGAGAAAAATTGGGAGTGTTTTTTAGAAAAAACTGAAGGAAGACTAAAAAAATGGAAATGGATTCTGCCAAACTTGTCCTTCAGAGGTCGTGTTTTAATTATCAACAACTTGATTGCTTCAATGCTGTGGCATCGACTGTCTTGTCTGGACCCTCCACCCAATTTGCTGGCCAGAGTGCAATCTATAGTCGTGGACTTTTTCTGGGACCGTCTTCACTGGGTTCCACAGAGTATCCTGTTTTTACCGAGGGAAGAAGGTGGTCAAGGGCTCATCCATCTGGCCAGCAGGGGGGCTGTCTTTTGCCTGCAGTTCATTCAGCGACTGCTGAGTGGCCCCCTTGACCTTGTGTGGAGACCTATTGCCAGGGCTGTCCTGGCTCGCTGTGGAGGGCTTGGACTAGAGGAGTCGCTGCTTTTAATGGATTTAAGGGGCCAAAAACTCCCAGAACTTCCCCAGTTTTACCAAAGTGCTTTTAAAATCTGGGGACTTTTTAAAAAGAACTCTCCCCAGGCTTCCTTGCCGCCTTTCTGGCTTTTAAAGGAACCACTTGTGTTCGGGACCCGTTTTGATGTGGGCAATGTTTTAGGACCTTCTGTTTTAAAAAAGTTCATTTCTGCAAAGGTTACAACGCTGGGACATTTGGTGAATTTTTGTGGTCCTAACTTGGACAATGCTGTTGCCCTGTGCTCGGCTCTTGGCGTCTCTTCAGTCAGAGTTATAATGAACTTGTTGAAAGATTGGAGAGACTGCCTGTCTGCAGAAGAACACTCTGCTATTGTTTTACACTGCGAAAACTCTGTACAAACTGCTGATGAACCTTTTCCTTTTAGTGTTTTATCTCCTGATTTTAAAGATGGCACTGGTGTGTTTTTAAACTCTGAGCACATTAACATTTGTGACTCTCCTGGTAAAAAAATGTATGGACTTTTGGTGAAAATTCTAAATGTGAATAAGTTAAAAGGTCGAGCTGATACACCATGGAGGAAACACTTGGGTCTGGGTCCAGAGGTGAGGCCTGCCTGGAGAGCACTCTATAAACCACCATTAACTAAGAAGGTTGGAGACCTACAATGGCGAGTTTTACATGGTGCTGTGGCTGTAAATGCTTTTATCTCTCTTTTAAACCCAAATGTTGTTGAGGTTTGTCCATTTTGTCCTCAGAAAGAAACTGTGTTCCATTGTTTTCTGGACTGTAACAGACTGCAATTGTTGTTTGTTTTTTTGGGGAAGCTGTTTTATCTGTTTGGAGAAGTCTTTTCCCAGCAGATTTTTATCTTGGGCTTTCCATATAGACAGAGGACTAAGAAAAAGAGTGAACTTTTAAATTTCATCCTGGGTCAGGCTAAAATGGCTATTTATGTTAGTAGGAAAAGAAAAATTGAACAACTGCTGGATTGTAATGTAAAAGACATGCTGGTTGGCATGATTAAGGCTCGAATAATGATTGATTACAATTACTATCATCTGATGCAGAATGTTGAAACCTTTGAGGCTATGTGGTGCTTTAAGCACATCCTGTGTTGTGTTAAGGAGGGGAAAATTACCTATGGTATAATCCTGATGTAAGAAGCAAGTTTTTTGTTTTAGTTTTCCTTGTTTGGTTACTTGTGTCTTTGATTTCTTGTCAGTGAGACATTTTTCTTTTCCATTGCTTCTTTTAGTTGTTTTAGTTGTTGTGTTTTTCTGTTGAATTTGTGACAATAAAGGTGTGTTGAAAAATCAAAAAATCACTCTCTCTCTCTCTCTCTCTCTCTCTCTCTCTCTCTCTCTCTTGCTCTCTCTCTCTCTGGGGCTGCAGCTGTCAGTGGCACTTCCCAAGTTTTGCTCTGGTAGTGGGGGGTGCTCCTGTCAAGCTGTCAGTCCTGTCTCCTGTCCTCTCATGACTCACAGCTGATTCTAATCACATATCTCCCCATTGTGGGACTAATAAAGGCTTATCTTATCTTATCTTATCTTAATCACTCTCACTGCCTACTTAAGCCTTGTTCCTCCCTTTGTTCCTCTGGTCTGTTGTGTGTTTTTGTATGTGTATTGTTCATTAAATATGCAAACTCACTGCTCACATTTGGTGTTGTCAGTTTGCCCTGTGAATGGGCTGTTCATGACAATTTTCCTCAAAAATTTGTGATTTTTTTCCTGTAAATTTGCAACTTTTTTCTCATCGAGCTACAGCTTCTTTTTTTTTTTTACTAAAATTTGTGACTTTTTCTAAAAAAAATTGCAACTTTTTTGTTATTAATTGTGACCCATGCTGACAAAATGAGTCGGAATGCACATTGCGTCATTACAAGATAGAGGCGCAAAAAGTCATAAATCATGACTCTTTCTTTGTTTGCTAGCGGCAAGTCACGGGAAAACCCCCATGAGTGCCTGGTATCATTGTAAAGCTTAGAGATGGTACTTTCTAAAAATACGTATGTTTTGGCAGAAGACGTAACTCCTGACCGATCGAACGCGAGTTTTAAACATAGCCAAAATATAAAGAAATCGGCTTTTTCTGGGTCCGTTTTTGTGCACTTCCTACAAATTAAATATCATTTGAAGGTCTTTCAATACAGAATATGGAAAAAAACGTTACCTCAGTTTTGATAATTTCCTCAAATTGACAAATTTTGCAAGCACAGGTCACAATTTTGCATTTTTTCTAGTAAATTTACCATTTTTTCCTGTAAATTTGAGACTTTATTCTCAAAAAATTGTATCTTTTTTCTCATAAATTTGAGCCTTTATTCCTGCAAATTTTAAAACTTTTTTTTTTCAAAAATTAACTTTTTTTCTTGAAATTTGCCATTTTTTTCTGCGTATTTGAAACTTTTTCCTCAAAAATTTGTGACTTTTTTCCTTATAAATTTGTCACTTTTTCAAAAAAAAAGTGTCTTTTTTGTTACTTATTTTGATTTTTCTAGTAAATTTGCAGTTTTTTTCATGTAAATCTGAAAAATTTTTCCTCAAAAATCTGTAACTTTTCTCAAAAATTTGCAGCTTTGTCATAAATTAGCATTTTCCTTCTTGTAAATTTCAATTTTTTCCTGCAAATTTGAAACTTTTCCCTCAAAAATTTATAACTTTTTCCTGTAAAATTTCAACATTTTTTACAAAAATTTGCAAGTTATTATTAATTTTGCATTTTTTTCCTAGTAAATTTACATTTTTCCCTGTATATTTGAAAATTTTTCTTCAAAATTTGCAACTTTTTCCTTTAAATTTTCAGCTTTTTTTCTCATAAATCTGCATCGTTTTTTCTCAGAACCGTGGCTGCTTCATCCATCCAGGTGGATGCCCTCTGGGGAAATTAAGAGTACACAATTTTAAAAAATTAAAGAAATTAAGAAATTAAGAAATTAGAAATTAGAAATTAGGAAATTAAGAGTACAGTATTAATAGAGTACACAAAATAAAATAAATAAATAAAATTTGTGACTTTTTTCTCAAAATGTGCAACTTTTTGTCAAAATTTGCATTTTTTTCTTGTAAATTTGCATTTTTTCCTATACATCTGAAACTTTTTCCACAAAAATTTGACTTTTCTCCCTTAAATTTGCAACTTTTTTCTTGTAAATTTTCAGCTTTTTTCTCATAAATCTGCAACTTGTTCCCATAAATTTGTGACTTTTTCTCAAAAATGTGCAACTTTTTTGTTCTCAATTTTGCATTTTTTTCTAGGAAGTTTATAATTTTTTCCTATAAATTTGAAACTTTTTCTCATATATTTGTGACTTTTTCCTCAAAACTTTGCAGTGTTTTTCCTCTCACGCTAGCCAACGAATGTTAGCATCAACCACAAATCTCAGATCCCTGTCATATTTCTTAAATCCCTGTAAAAAAGGCATTTAAACACAACCAAACAACCTCAGACTTTTTGTTTCTTTCTCTCCGCAGCATGGCATACATCCTCCATCACTCCACCACCTTCCACACTCACGGCAGCGGTTATCACCAGATTGACGAGGACGGTCAGACGGTCTCTCACGTCCCTGCCCCCACGCTGCTCGGCGCCCACAGCAACACAAGTGTCCGCGCCGCCTTCATCCATGTGCTGGGAGACCTTCTGCAGAGCATTGGCGTCCTGGTGGCGGCGACCATCATCTACTTTCGGGTCAGATATAGATCACATTCGTGTTAGGGTGAGACCGAAGTGTCAGTTTGCTGATACTGGATAAATGAGATAAATGAAAGATGTTGTAAACTCAAGTTTTAGTTAGTCTTAGGTGATTTGAGGGGGGATGCCTGTCAGGTCGTGAGCTGGGGCCATGTCCTCGCTTTGTGTTGTAATTTACTTTTCTTGTCATCGGGACATGGTCTCCAACTCACATTCTCACATTAAGTTTATTTTTCTGGGTTCTGCATTTGTTATTGTTTTTTTATCTTGGTCCTGTTCTGTCATCTTCATTTGTATATTCATGTCTATCTTGTTTGTATTTATGTGTGTTTATTTTCACCTTAGTTTTGCCAGGTTTGAGTTTTTAATTAGTCACAGCTGTTTTGGGTTTCTGTAATTAGTTCACCTGTGATTTAAGGGACGCTGCCCCTCACCTGGGTGCAGCGTCATTAGTCTGTCTGACCTGTATCTGCATGTTCTGTTCTGTTCTGTCTGACCTGATCCAATCTGTATCCTGACCTGTATTTTGCCTGTACCTTAGTCTGTTTTTGCATTGCAGTTCCCATACTGCTTTATTTTTGTGTTAAATTAAATTATGTCAAAAGTTCGCTCCGCATATGAGTCCAGCTCTCTGCCCCTCTGGGGCGAAAACCATAACAGAATGTCGCCGCCCTTCATGAATTCAGCGAGCAAACCTAGCAAGAGGATTAGGAAATGGAGCTGCGACAAGTGAGAGGTGGTGACCGCGGTGGTGGTTCTGGTGGCCGCCGCTCGGAGCAGCTCATCCCTGGAAGACATGAGGGATTGCTAGGGGGGGCGGCAGCACGCTTGATGACTGCTAGACTGAGTGTGCTCTCCCACCCACAGGTAAAGAGACTTGTGGTTCCTGCGCTTCCTCCAGTACCAACTGTCTCCTTTTTGCCGGAGCCAGCTTCCCAGGCGCCTGTTCTCTCTCCGGCGGAACGGAGAGAGTTTTTCAGCTGCAAGTTGGCATTCGGGGGTCCTGGGTGGAAAGAAGGAATCAAGGAGATGCTGCTCCTCTCATCGCTCCGCCTCTTTGCCCACAGCTCCCAGCCAGATGATCTCTGAAGCCACCCAGAGGGAGAAGTCTGGACTATTAGCGACAGCAGAGCAAGAACTCAGGCAAGTACCTGTTCATTTTGTAACATCAATAGATGATAGGTCTTGCCGGGTTCCCGGTGGGAGGGGCTGGTGGCAGCTGTCTGCCACTGCTGAAGTCTCACCACCCGCCTCTGCCATTCACTATGCTGCCTGCTCCATCCCTCAATCCTCACCTGCATTCCCTTTGTCTACTTTTGTTTTTTTTTCTGAGAATTTGGCCATCCTGGGTGGAAACTGGATTGTTTGGGAGGAGTGTGCTGCTTCAGACGGCCCACAAGCAGCAGCTGTCTCCACATCAATGCCACAGGACACCGAGGGTTACCATATTGGGGCTGCAACTGTGGAACCCCTGTGTGTGGATGATGAGGAGGGACTGGAGGAGCATTGGCAGGCTGTTCTAGCCCAGGAGGAGCTAATGCTGGACTACAAGCCGTGGCTTCTTCCAGAGCATGTGTCCCAGCTGGGTTGGATCCAGCTGGCTATGGACATTCCAGCTCCAGAACCTGCTCCACGGCACCACCCAACTCCAGAACCTGCTCCATGGCGCCACCCAGCTCCAATTCCTG
Source organism: Pholidichthys leucotaenia (assembly GCA_020510985.1). Lineage (NCBI taxonomy): Eukaryota > Metazoa > Chordata > Actinopteri > Cichliformes > Pholidichthyidae > Pholidichthys > Pholidichthys leucotaenia. The sequence goes on from CM035842.1 coordinate 273,412,499, forward strand.
CTCCACGGCACCACCCAGCTCCACCACCTACTCTGGCTCCTTTCCTGTTTGCTCCAGCTGCTCATGAGGTGCGCGTTACAGCTTCAGCCGTCCGTGAGGTGCACACAACAGCTCCAGCCACCCCTGAGGTGCACATAACGGCACTGGCCGCCCCTGAGGTGCACACAATGGCTCCAGTTGTCCCCGAGGTGCATGTAATCACTTCCGCTGTCCCTGAGGCGCATGATACAGCTCCAGCTGTTACAACGTTATGCACTTCTGTTCCTGTTCTGCCAGAGGAGCATGCTCCTGTTCAGCTCATGGTCCATGCTCCAGCTCCTGCGGCTCATCCTGAGGAGGTCACTCCTGCAGCACAGGATCAGAAGCTCAGGCAAGTACTTTTCTTTACTTTATTAACATCAATATTAGTTAAGTCTTGCCTAGCTCCTGGTGTTTTTGGTGACGCCTCACCCTGTTTCCCTCCATTGTCCGTGGTGGCCTTGTTGAGGAGTGGGTTGCGGGAAGACCATGTTCCAGCCATTGTTCCCGAGGTCAGGAGACCTTTAGTCACTGCTCCAGAGATTGGCGCGCCTCCACCTGCTGATTTGGAGTTCAGCGCACATCTGTCGGCTGTTCCTGCAGACTGTGCATCTCAGCCAACTGTTATGGACCTGGTGACTCTCCTGCCATCTGGTTGTGAATTACAGACCTCTGTATGTGCATCTCCTGAACCAGAGTTTTCTGCAGTTGGATGTCTTGAATCAGAAATTTCTGCAGTAATGTGTCCTGGGCCAGAAATTTCTGCAGTTGAGTGTCCTGTACCAGAAATTTCTGCAGTAATGTGTCTGGGACCAGAAAATTCTGAAATTTCTGCATTTATGTGTCCTGGTCCAGAGGTTAAAGTTTCCATGTTGTCACCTCCAGAGATTAAGGTTGCCATGTTGTCCTCTCCCGAGGTTGAGATGCCCATGTTATCATCTCCTGAGGATAGAGTGACCGTGTTGTCACCCCAGAGGATAAAATGTCCATGTTGACATCTCCTGGGTTTGATATGTCCATGATATCGTCTCCAGAGGTTATGTCCCTGCTACCATCTCTTCGGTTCTTGAGTTCCTTGTTATCATTTCTTGAGTTTATGGTTTTCATGTTATCCTTAGATCTTGAAAATCCTATGTTATCTGGTGAACGTGAAAATTCAGTATTGAAATCTTTGTTATCCTCAGTCTGAGAAGATCCTGTGTTGTTTTTTGAGCCAAGGGCTCATGTGTTTTCTCCCGTCTGGTGGCTCAGGGATTTTGGTAGGCCATCCGATGCATCATGTTCACCCCTCAGGTGGCTTATGGATCTGGGTAGGCCCCCTGACCCCCTGTGCTCTCCAGCCTGGTGGCCCTGGGATGTTGGAAGACCACCCGACCCACCTTTCTTTTTGGTTCTGTGGCCCTGGGACTTTGACAGGCTACCTGAACCATTTTTTTTGTTTGTTTGTTTTGGGGCCCTGATTTTTGGTTTGGCCCCACAATCTGTATTTCATGTTTTGGCTCTGTGGGGGGGAAAGGATTTGTTTTGGCCCCACCTGGCCTTGAACCCCCACCACCCACCCTGGGGGGGGGGGGGGTGATGTTACCTTGGATCATCTGAAAACCACCCCTTAAGAGGGGCGTACTGTCAGGACGTGAGTTGGAGCCATGTCCTCGCTTTGTGTTATAATTTACTTTTCTTGCGGAACATGGTCTCCAACTCACATCCTCGCATTAAGTTCATTTTTCTGTTCTCTGCATCTTGATTTGTATATTCATGTCTATCTTGTTTGTATTTACTGTATGTGTGTTTATTTTCACCGTAGTTTTGCCGGGTTTGAGTTCTTGAGTTGTCACAGCTGTTTTGGGTTTCTGTAATTAGTTCACCTGTGATTTAAGGGATGCTGCCCCTCACCTGGGTGCAGCGTCATTAGTCTATCTGACCTGTATCTGCACGTTCTGTTCGTTCTGACCTGATCCAATCTGTTCTGTATTCTGACCTATATTTTGCCTGTACCTTAGTCTGTTTTTGCGTTGCAGTTCCCATACTGCTTTATTTTTGTGTTAAATTAAGTTATATCAAACGTTTGCTCCGTGTATCAGTGCAGCTCTCTGCCCCTGTGGGGCAAAAACCATGACAGTGCCATCTCCCTTGATAGCAAAGTGACCTGCTTGTTAACCTGCCACCCCCCCACCCCCATCTCTTTTCACAGGCATAAATTAAAGGGGGGCAGGGGGACATTGAGCCTCCCAACCTAGAAAAAAGAATCTTTCCCCCATTCAAAAACCTTTCTATATCATGTTACATAACTGTATAACATGACTTTGAACAGCCAATTCTAAGCAAAAATGCAAAAAAAAAAAAACAAGCCAAAAACCAAACATAAATTTTCAGCTTTTCTCATGGATTTCATAAATCTGCAACTTTTTCTCATATAAATTTGCTAATTTTTTCTCATAAATTTTCAATTTTTTCTCATAAATCTTCAGCTTTTTCATAAAACACTTGCAACCTTTTTCCTTGTAAATTTGCAATTTTTCCCTTTAAATCTGCAACTTTTTTCCTCATTGATTTGTCACTTTTTTCTAAAAAAAAATTTGTAACTTTTTAGTCAAATTTGCAATTTTTTCTTGCAAATTTGATTTTTTGGGGGGGAATTTTTTTTTCCTTTTTTCATAAATTTTTTCAACTTTTTCTCAATGTCACTTTTTTTTTTTTTTTTAAATTGACTTTTTTATCATAAATTTGCATTTTTTTCTCATAAATTTCTTTCTTTTTTCTTGTAAATTTGCAGCTTTTATCATATAAATTTGCAACATTTTTCCACCAAAAATTGCAAGTTTTTCTGTAAATTTTCAACTTTTTTCTCATAAATTAGTGACTTTTTCCAAAAAAAAAAAAAGATCTGACTTTGTCATAAATTTGCTATTTTCATCTTGTAAATTTACAATTTTCTTCTCATAGATTTGCCATTTTTAAAAAAAAAAAAAAAAAAACTTTTCTCATAAATTTTACAACTTTTTCTCATATTTTTTTTTTAACTTTTTCTTGTAAATTTGCAACTTTTTTCAAAAAATTTGCAATTTTTTTCCTGTAAATTTTCAGCTTTTTCTCCTAAATTTGCGATGCTGATCTGAATGCTGGTTCCATTTCTATTCTATGTAGTTAAATTGTAATTTGCGACTTAAAATTTTTAAATTGGCATCTTTTATCATAGCTTTGCACCTTCTTTCTTGCAAATGCCTATCTAATTTACATTTATACGTTTATACCTCACGCTTAATTGGTGAGTAACCTCCATCGCCCTTGTTAAAAAACAACAAATTGCCTACTGAGTGTTAGCAATAAATTTGTATTATTTATTCTTTTTTTTCTAGGAATTATTATTTTTCAGGATTATTGTAAACATTTTAAATCCTGTCTTCATTTTCAGCAAAAAAGTTTTTTTTTTTTTTTTTTTTTAAAAACCATGTAAATCTGTTGTTTCAGTACTGAGTGGACACGTTCATTTATTCATTCTTTTTTATGGATGAAAGCTTTTAGTATTTGTGTCATTATACAAGATGTTCTTGTACTTTCTGCCTGAAGCATTTTTAAAGCTTCGTGACTGTGATGAAGGCCATCTGATGCTACTGTTGTCACACTTATTTTTAAGTCTCTCTTATTTTTTGTGTCTCTTGTAGCCTGAGTACAAAGTCGCCGATCCCATCTGTACCTTCCTGTTTTCCGTCTTCGTCCTCTGCACCACCTTCACCATCCTCAGAGACGTCTTCAGGATACTGATGGAAGGTAAAACAACCACAAACATCCTGATGGTGGTTTATAGACCTCATGAGGATTTAGCCTGGACTATGGAAAGAGGAAATTCTGCATAGCTCTGCATAACATCCTTCATAGCAAAAATCATTTGGGCCCATATCCTCCCCTTTGGTACAATGGCTCCAATTTTCCAAATTGGGGCCAACACAGGTCCACTGCAGACCAAATGAAGATTCCTTTGTGGCATAGGCATAAATCGGGGGAAGGGGGGGCATGTCCCTCCCAACCTGATAGGATGGGGGGGGGGGGGGGGTTGTACCACCCCCAGTATCATCATAAACCTTTCTATATCATGTTACAGAACTAAATAAAATGCATTTTAAGCACCGATCCTAAGGATACATGCAAAACAAATATTTTGGGGGGAGGGAGAATTTCCAACTTTTCTTATAGATCTGCGATTTTTTTTTCCTCATAAATTTGCAACTTTTGTCATCTTAACTTTCAACTTTTTTCATTAATCTGCAACTATTTCCATGTAAATTTCAACTTTTTATCATTAATTTGCAACTTTTTTAATGTATATTTGCAACTTTTTTCTCATTAACTTAAAACTTTTTTTTTTTTTATCATTGTCAGCTTTTTTTTCCACAATATTCTTTATTGAACCTTTTTTACAAACATGGCACAAACAGTCAGACACAAACACAGAAGTAATTTAAAAATTAAAAAGAACAATAACAAAAAAAATGTGTAATAAAAACAACAACAGCCATTAACAAAAAAAGGTCAACAACAATGCTCCTCTGTTTAGTCTAGGTAATCTATTACATAAGAATACATAATATACATTAAAACAAGATATCAAACTTCTTGAACAAAAAAAAAGATCTCGTTTTTTGTTTTTTTTTTTAAAAATCACCAGCTTGAAATTTGCAAGGACCACACATATCATTCACCTTCTTCTTCAGAAGTTATGTTTAATTTCTTTACACAATCAATGAAAGGTCTCCATATATTCTCAAACACATTTTCCTTTGATTTCAGTATGTATGTTATTCTTTCTAGTGGAAGGTTTGTTAACATCTGTCTTAACCACTGAGTCACATCTGGTCTATGAGTCTTTTTCCACAGTAGTGCAATACATTTTTTGGCATTAAGCAAACTGAGGTCTATGAATGCTCTTTCACTCTTATTAAAGTTATGTTTCAACAAAAACAGTTTAGGGTTCAATGTGATTTGTTTTGAAATTATTTTTTCAATTGTTTCCCTCACCTCTTCCCAAAACATTCTGATTTTTCTACATTCCCATAAATAATGAAAAAGGGTTCCTTTACTTTCCATACATTTTGTGCATTTATCTGGTATGTTTTTGTTATATCTATTTAATTCCACTGGTGTAACATACATCCGCATTAACCATTTAAAATGTATCAGTTTAAGACGTACATTTATTGATTTGGTCTGAACTCCTGCACAAGCCATTTCCCATTGTTCCTCTGAGATTTCAATTTGCAGATCTTCTTTCCAGTCATTCAGTCTTTTCTGTGAGTTTTCACATGAGAATAGTGTCAATGAGTTATAAAACTCTGAAATGATACTCTATTGTCAACTTTTTTAATGTAAATCTATGACTTTTTTCCCATTAATTTTCAACTTTTTTTTAATGTAAATTTGCAACTTTTTTCTCATTAATTTGCAACTTTTTTCATTAATTGGAAGCGTTTTTCATGTAAATTTTCAATTTTTTTCATGTAAATTTGGAACTTTTTCTCATTAATTTGCAACAATTTTGGACTTTTTTGAGTAAATTTGCATCTTTTTAGTCTAAATTTACAACTTTTTTCTCATAATTTGCAACAGTTTTGGACATTTTTCTATGGTGTCATATCCCGAGCGCTTTTGTCCACGCTCGGGTTATACCTCCTCCCTGTCAGGCTTTTGACAGCAGGTGTCGTCACTCGGGCTTCCCGGGCTCTGATTGGCCGGACGCTCGGGGGCTCTCAGCTGTCAGAGTCTGAGCAGCTGCGCCGCATTGTCAATCGTAAGCAGCTGGCTTAAATACCAGTGCGAGCGAATTGGACTCTGCAGCTGTCTAGTCAAGAGTCGTTATGACTTTCCCCCGTTTCCTCACGAACATGCTCCTTGGGTTCCCCGATGTATCCCGCTGCATGTAAGTCCTTTGTTATCGCAGGAATTGTATTCCCCTCTAGTTTACATTCCTTGCTATTGCGGCAGACGAGAGCTCCTCGTCTCAGCCGTTACTCTCTCTCTGTGTTACGTTTAATATTCTTTGCCTTTGTGGCGAACGAGAGCCCCTCGTCTCAGCCGCTTACCCCTCTTGTGTGCACATTGTTGTTGTGTAACGAAGCCCACGTGGCTAGTTGTTTTGTACACCCAAGCCCTGTACAATATAATAAAACACTGAATTGCAGCTTACCGGACTGTGGCGTCTTATGCTGGCTTGTGAGGGCCAGCCGTGACAGTAGACAGCCGCCAGAAGGAGACACCGTTCTCAGTAAGTTGCATTCTGGGAACTTTGCCCCTCCCTGTCCGGGTACGTGGCGTTGGAAACATGCCATCCCAGCGGAGTCGTTCTCGGGGTTCCCACAGCCTGCTGACCAAGGCGCTGGAGGAGGTAGATGAAATCCTCATCATCGCCTCCGACCTCGATGGGCATCCTGACACCCTTCTCGCCCCTCCTGTCCTCGGTTATCAGCCCGACGAACACTGGTATTTAGATCGGGCTGAGGAGGTGCTTGACCGACTGCCTTCCCGCTACAACGGTCACCCCGAGGTTGACGCGAGGAGGCTCGACATCGCTGCCCAACGCCAGATTATTCAAATGTACGAGGAGGAAGGAGCCGCAAGGTGGGGAGACCTCAGACTCCAGCTGCCTGAGGCGCTGAAGGAAGTGGATGACATCATCAGCGCTTCCGCCCGCCTTGACGACCCTTCCGAAGCGCACTGCTACCTGGACTGTGCTGAGAGAATGCTCGACCAGTTGTCTCCTCGCTACACCGATCACCCGGATGTCCAAGCGAGGAGACGAGAGATTGCCACCCACCGCGAGGCGTTCCAGGAGTTCGAGGAGGAACGAACCCGACGGCGGAGTAGTCGGTGTTCCCGCTGCCCACTCTGGAATCCGGATCCCTTCCTCGATCCAGTCCTGGAGTTCGCACCACCCGGGGCCCGTCGAAGACGTCGGCGCCGTGGCCAGAGACGTTCTCAGCGCGACTCCCGTCCGGATCCCGCTCCAGTTCACTGGACTGACCCCATTCATCCTCCCCCCGCTGAGCTGTCAGCATGTCACACCTGGCCCGACTCGGCTGTCGCCCCCTCCTTTTCGACTCCCTCTCCAGCGGCTGGGAGTATGAGGAGATTTGTTCCAGCGGACTTCGTGGCTACACCATCCCGAGTGGCCCCCTCTCCTCCTTCTAGAGAGTCTTCGGCCACCACCCGGCGGGAAGAGGAAGGAATGACGTTCCCTGCAGCAGGTTCCACCGTCCCTCCGGGAGGCAAGCAAGTACAAGTTCACTTCTTTCCATCTAATAGTGATTTGTTCTGTCTGACTCCTGGGGGTGAGGTTTGGGGTTTGCAGCCCCCCGAGCCTCCACACCCTGCTGACATGTTAATTAAACCCGCTGCCTCTGTGTCTCCCCCCGTCGAGCGCGCTTCGACTTCTGAGGAGCGTCACCAGACGAGGAGAGGGCCTGCGGCCCTCGGGCAGAAGACCCCAGCCCCGCAGCCATTTTCCCGACAGAGGAGGGGATCGGACAACTGGTTGGAGCCTGTGCTGACGACGGAGCGTCCCCGGGACTCCGCGGATGAACAGTCCGACCCAGCGGGCCAGGAGCCCCCCACCTCCACGCCACATGAACCGCCAGCGTGGACAATGACGTCAGGGGGTCCTCAAGCTGCAAGAGCCTCTTTTCCAGGGGCGGATGACGTCACGGCGGAGTGGGAACCGGATGACGACCTCCTCCCGTTTGAGCCCGGATCGCCGGAGTCCTGGACGGCGTCCAAACTTGAGATCAGGCGAGTGCTCAGTGCTGTTTTTGTCTTTTCTTTCTTTGAGCATTTCTGCCTGACTCTTGGGGAGACGAGCCGGGTGCAGTCGTCAGCTGCATCTGAGCTTGTCTCGCCGGGTTCTGACGCTACCGGTGTCGCTGATCCCGGTCTCTCTCTCTCTCTCCCCTCTCTTCGGAGTCCTCTTTTCAGATCACCGGCGCAGAGCAGATCCCTACCGCTAAGCCGGAGGACCCGAATTCTGAGTGGGAGATCGATACGGGTACTGCTCCCGCTCAATCTGAGCTCGTCGTTGGGGTGGTTCCGACCCAGACGGGGTCCGACGCGGGTGCTGTCTTCGCCCAGTCGAGGTGCGTCGCCGAAGTGGTTCCGACCCAACCGGGGTCCGACGCGGGTGCTGCTCCCGCTCAATCGGAGCTCGGCGTCATGGTGGTTCCGACCCTGGCGGGGTCTGACGCGGGTGCCGTCTTCACTCGGCTGAGGTTCATCACCGAAGGGGTCCCGGCCCAATCGGGGTCCGACGCGGGTGCTGCTCCCGCTCAATCGGAGCTCGGCGTCATGGTGGTCCCGGCCCAATCGGGGTCCGACGCGGGTGCTGCTCCCGCTGAATCGGAGCTCGGCGTCATGGCGGTTCCGACCCAGGCGTGGCCTGACGCGGGTGCTGTCCCTGCTCGGTCGAGGCTCGTCACGGAGGTGGTTCCGGTCCGGCCAGGTTTGACCCAGGTGGGGCCCGGAGTTTGTGCAGCTGACCCACGGCTGAACGCTTTCCAGGCCATCTCCTATCCTCGTCATGGCCCCTCCTCCCCCGCATTTGAGACTGCGGGAGTTAATTCCAGTTGGCCCGGTTCGCCGACCTTCCCCCAGCCATTCTGTTGGCAGGCCGATACTGCCCGACCACCTGGTGACCGGCTTTTTCCTTTTGGCATCCGGGCCCGGCCTCCTGACAAACAGGATGATACGTTTGGCGCTCTGGTCCGGCCGCTGGAGACATGGTTTTCCTTGGCCCGGGGTTTGGGTGGGCCATTGGAGCACGTTCCGCTGCTTCTGCTGGCAGCCTGGATGCTGGGGGCTGAGAGGCCTCCTGAGCGGAATTATATACTTTACTCCCCAATGTATTTTCTTTCCTTCTCTTGCCCCACCACTGGCTTGTGACTGTGGTTTTTTTTTTTCTCTCCCCTCTCAGACTGAAATACCCCACAGGGGATTGAACTTCATGTGTTTAGTGTCTATTTTCCGTTAATGGACATATGTTCTCTTGCCGTAGTCATTTTTCATGTTATTTTCTGGGATGACTGTTTGGGTTTGTTCTTTGCACTCCCGATTTGAGACTCTTCAGAGCAGAATTTTTCTTTCCTTCTGGCGGCATGTTATCATGAATATTGTTTTTCTCTTATAGGGTGTGATTTTCCGTTGTTACTCCCTTACTCTGGTTTTGTCCTTTTTGGCATCTGTGTTGTCTTTTGGGTTGAAGATTTTCTGTAAACGTTAACTTTGGAGATGAAGGTATTATTTGTCCTTTTATTTCCCTGACTCTGCCTTGTATTGTTGACTGTGGTGTTCGATGAACCCTCATCATGGTTTTCTTTCATTGTGGTGATATGTGTGAAATTACATGGGCTGGTAGTTCGTGTCTTATGTTATGGGTGGGAGATGCCCATTTAGCATTTAGTTTCCTTTTTTTTTACTACTGTTCTTCTTGATGTCCCCGTTATGTACGGTTTTTGCCTTTTCCCTTCCTTCCCCGAGGTATTTGTCCCCTGGTTGTTTTTTCTGCCCCTACCCTTTGTGTTGTCACCTGTGAGTCTGACCCTTCTCCCCCTCCGCCTGCTTCCTCCTCCACCCGCCCTGGGGTGGGGTGGGGGGGTCTGGATGTTACTCGCGACCAGGAGTTCGCGTAGGGGGAGGGGTCCTGTCATATCCCGAGCGCTTTTGTCCACGCTCGGGTTATACCTCCTCCCTGTCAGGCTTTTGACAGCAGGTGTCGTCACTCGGGCTTCCCGGGCTCTGATTGGCCGGACGCTCGGGGGCTCTCAGCTGTCAGAGTCTGAGCAGCTGCGCCGCATTGTCAATCGTAAGCAGCTGGCTTAAATACCAGTGCGAGCGAATTGGACTCTGCGGCTGTCTCGTCAAGAGTCGTTATGACTTTCCCCCGTTTCCTCACGAACATGCTCCTTGGGTTCCCCGACGTATCCCGCTGCATGTAAGTCCTTTGTTATCGCAGGAATTGTATTCCCCTCTAGTTTACATTCCTTGCTATTGCGGCAGACGAGAGCTCCTCGTCTCAGCCGCTTACCCCTCTTGTGTGCATATTGTTGTTGTGTAACGAAGCCCACGTGGCTAGTTGTTTTGTACACCGAAGCCCTGTACAATATAATAAAACACTGAATTGCAGCTTATTGGACTGTGGCGTCTTATGCTGGCTCGTGAGGGCCAGCCGTGACAGATGGGTAAGTTTGCAACTTTTCCCCCTCTGTTTTCATGTAAATTTGCAACTGCATTTCAGAATGTTCACATGTATGATGGTTACATTTTTTATATTCTTTGTAATGGTTAACCTCCGCCAAGGAGGTTATGTTTTCATCGGCGTTGGTTTGTCTGTCTGTCTGTCTGTTTGTTAGCAACATAACTCAAAAAGTTATGGACGGATTTTCATGAAATTTTCACAGATTGTCAGAAATGGGGTATCCTACAGATGATTACATTTTGGTGGTGATCCGGATCACCATCCAGAAGAAAACCGCCATTATGGAAAATGTGATTTTTGTGAATAACTACTGAACCACTAATCCTATCATTGTCAATCCAATTGCTAGTCATATGTTTTCATCGTCAAGGAATCTGAAAACGTACACACAAACACTGTATGGGGGGAACTGTGGTGCTTGGCGGAGGTCTGCGCTCTCCGAGTGCTTTTCTAGTTTATGTTTGAGTAGACAATGACCCCATCTTATTTTATTTACAGTAAGTCATATATATACACACATACAATATATATACATACAGATGTTTTTTCCACATTTTATAGGGTTTGAAGTTAGGATAATTGGCATCAAACTGGGGATTCTAAATTGTCCTTAGGTATGACTGTGAGAGTGAATGGTTGTCTGTCTCTCTGTGTTGGCCCTGTGATGGACTGGTGATCTGTTCAGGGTGTACCCTGCCTCTCGCCCAAAGATGCTGGGATAGGCTACAGCCCTCCCGCGACCCAAAAAGGATTAAGCAGAAGAAGATGAATGAATGAATGATGAATTCTTCCCCATTATAAAATCTTGCATAGTTCCCCCCCCCCCCCAAAAAAAAAACCAGGAAAGGCCCTGACTCCCTGACAATGCCCTGACTCCCTGACAAAGGCCCTGACAATGATACTTATCATTGTTATATAGTTATTTGTATGTTCTACAGTACAGTTAGGCCCAGAAATATTTGGACAGTGACACAAGTTTTGTTATTTTAGCTGTTTACGAAAACATATTCAGGATACAATTATATAATCAATATGGGCTTAAAGTGCAGACTCTCAGCTGTAATTTGAGAGTATTCACATCCAAATTGGAGCAAGGGTTTAGGAATTACAGCTCTTTAATACGTAGCCGCCTCTTTTTCAAGGGACCAAAAGTAATTGGACAATTGACTCAGAAGGCTGCAAAAAAAAAAATAACAAGGCTGCATGGGCTCTTACCTCGTTAACCTGTCATCAATTAAACAGTTAAAAGGTCTGGAGTTGATTCCAGGTGTGGCGTTTGCATTTGGAAGCTGTTGCTGTGAACACACAACATGCGGTCAAAGGAGCTCTCAATGGAGGTGAAACAGACCATCCTGAGGCTGAAAAAAAAGAAGAAATCCATCAGAGAGATAGCAGAAATGTTAGGAGTGGCCAAATCAACAGCTTGGTACATTCTGAGAAAAAAAGAGTGCACTGGTGAGCTTGGGAACTCAAAAAGGCCTGGACGTCCACGGAAGACAACAGTGGTGGATGATCACAGAATCCTTTCCATGGTGAAGAACAACCCCTTCACAACATCCACTCAAGTGAAGAACACTCTCCAGGAAGTAGGTGCATCAGTATCTAAGTCTACCATAAAGAGAAGACTTCATGAGAGTAAATACAAAGGATTCACCACAAGGTGCAAACCATTAATCAGCCTCAAAAATAGAAAGGCCAGAATTGACTTTGCCAAAAAACACCTGAAGAAGCCAGCCCAGTTGTGGAACAGCATTCTTTGGACAGATGAGACTAAGATCAACCTGTACCAGAATGATGGGAAGAAGAAAGTTTGGAGAAGAATTGGAACAGCTCATGATCCAAAGCACACCACATCTTCTGTAAAACATGGTGGAGGCAGTGTGATGGCATGGGCATGCATGGCTTCCAATGGCACTGGGTCACTTGTGTTTATTGATGATGTGACAAAAGACAGAAGCAGTCGGATGAATTCTGAAGTGTATAGGGATATCTTTCTGCTCAGATTCAGCCAAATGCAGCAAAGTTGATTGGACGGCGCTTCACAGTACAGATGGACAATGATCCAAAACATACTGCAAAAGAAACCCAGGAGTTTTTTAAAGCAAAGATGTGGAATATTCTGCAATGGCCGAGTCAATCACCAGATCTCAACCCAATCGAGCATGCATTTCACTTGCTCAAGACAAAACTTAAGGCAGAAAGACCCACAGACAAGCAACAACTGAAGACAGCTGCAGCAAAGGCCTGGCAAAGCATCACAAAGGAGGAAACCCAGCGTTTGGTGATGTCCATGGGTTCCAGACTTCAGGCAGTCATTGCCTGCAAAGGATTCTCAACAAAATATTGAAAAGTAACATTTTACTTAGGGTTATGTTTATTTGTCCAATTACTTTTGAGCCTCTAAAATGAGGAGCATTTGTATAAAAATAGCTACAATTCCTACATGTTTAATCATATATTTTTGTTCAACCCCTTGAATTAAACCTTAAAGTCTGCACTTCAATTTGGTTGTAGTTGTTTCATTTCAAATCCAATGTGGTGGCATGCAGAGCCCAAATCATGAAGATTGTGTCACTGTCCAAATATTTCTGGGCCTAACTGTATGTTCTTATTTGTGTGGTACGGGGTGGTGGCTCCACCTTCCGGTCGCACCACCACCCGTGACTATAAAAGGGCTGTATGCAGGAGGGATGGCTTCTTGGGCATCTCTCTGCTCTGCGGTTTGGTGTGGTTAGGTTGCACTGCCCTGGTCAATAAATGTGTGTTCAGTTCAACACCTGGTCTCCTCCTTGGCTCTAACCGCCGACATAACATTTGGCAACAAGGACGAAAGCGGATAAAATTGAAGGTATGGAAGTATGTGGTTCCCCAATTCGGCCGTTTTTGGAGCTCCCAGGTGAACCACCTATTCCCTGGCCTAGGTGGTACGATGCCTTTCGGCCATACAGTATATGGTGGCGGTGGACCTGGGAAGGATGGAGAAATTAAGGGCACGTGTGTTGCTTGTGCATAACCTGGGAATGGAGGGACAACGGATTCTGGGCGCGCTTGGCGACGTGGACGATTATGAAGAAGTGGTTGAGCTGATTGTTATGTTCATAACTGATGGTAAATGAGCACACGGTTGTTTATAGTTTTACGGACCTTTATTACATAAATAGTCAATGAATATAAAGATGCTTACGGCATCTGCCCTGCTGACCAGGTGGCTCCCTGACGAAAGAGGCTCCTTTATACCAGGGGTGGCGTCACCACCGGAAACCGGCAGTAGCCACCCTGGTCTAACTCATGACCAACCCAGCCGCCATCTTACTAATACAGCTGGTTTACATACACAACACTTCTCCCCCTTCAAAAAAATGCCAAGCACCCAGATAGACCGCCCCCCCCCAAAAAAAAATTGTATCCCGACTCACGCACTAAAACAGAATAATTACAACACACATAAACGATCTATCCATGCACACAACTAACTGGGGGGCCGGGTAGACTACTGGCACCTCCACACGGCTAGGCGGATTATTCTGCCACCGAACACAGAACTGAGCCGTGTACCTAATAGAATAAAACAAAATAAAACCAAAATAACCCCAGAACAGCTCCACACATATCACACAAACATAAGACAAAGACTAGCTACTGGCGCCCCCTCCAACACCCCCACACACACTGGGTACTATATAACCGTTGGGTATGTAAACCAATTAACAGGGTCAGATATACCCCCACCACCCCAAATCGGGCACATAAACAATAGCCTAATAAAATTACTAATCACAAAAACAGCACCTAATTTACTCAAATAAATTTACACAGATGAATTTACACGGATGAGCCCCACTGGTCAAAATCACACAAATAAGAACCATAATTACAATCAAACAATTTATCATACCAAGAGCTCATATTTCCCAAATTCCCATAATTTCCATACTCTCACATTTTTTGAATTTCAGCAGGGTACCAACCAGTAACAGACGAACAAAACTGGGAAAAGAAAATAACCGGACCGAGCAGAAAAGACAGACAAATAATTATCTCAGTCTTCTGGTGGGTCTTTTCCCCGATGCCTCCGTCTCTTGACCTCTGGGCTCCCCCCGCGTTGTCCCGTCTCCTCCACCTTGCGCAGCTCATTCGGGTGGCTACAGGTCTGGTCAGACAAGCGCAGAAACCCGTCGCTCTGTACGGCCTCCACTTGAAGCCGCTTCCACCCATCGCGCTGCTCTCACAGACCTTTTTCTCCTCTCATCCGGCCCTCAACCCTCGGTCACACCAGATCACCGACCTGCAGGGAGGCCCGTGACTTCTTCCTTCGATGACGATGGGTCTGACTGGTCTCCACCAACGGTCCGGTCGATTCTTGGGCCCAGTCCGTGTTACCTATGGTTGATCAATCTCCTGAGCGATGAAACAAACCACTCACTCGTCCTACTCTTCCCGGATCCAGCGTGGGCGCCTCGTCCTTACAGGCTGCCCGTGAGGTCCCGTCATGCCATTCCACGCCCCCAGTTCGGGCATCAGACAGACCGGCATTGGGTCCTATCCACCGCATCCTCGCGTAGTGCCGAACGTACTCTCCTTCTTGATACATGTCCAACCAGTCCGATTCCCTCATCTCCACGCCGTCCGTCGGCAAAATCGGCCGGTTCCACAGTCCGCAGCCCGACCACTCCTCACCTGATACGTTGGCAACTGAAAAACCCAGGCTATAAAATAGGTTACACCCCATGATGTTGATGCCCGCAGCGGTGACATGAAAGCGGGCTTGGGGCACCAGGACCGACCCGTAACGGGCTTGTACCTCCATAAAGCCCATCACAGCCAGTCTATCCAGTCCATAGCAGTAATAGTCCCTCTCTGGTGGATAAATGGCACAGTGAGGAAACAGACTGTTCACGGTCGTCATGTTCAACACTGAGATGAAAGCACCAGTGTCAGTCAACAGCGGAACCACGACACCATCGAGCATGACATCACAACCGATCCTCCCCGTGGTCGCTGGGGAGACTGTATGCATAATGGTGGGAGACTTCTTCGCAGCACCTGGGTATCTCCTACGGCTCCTGGGTACGAAGTTGTCGTACATCCTGGCGAAGTGGTCACGCAGACCACACTTGCCACAACGCTTTCCTGCCGCTGAACATACACTGGCTTTATAGCGATGAACAGGGGACCCACACCCATAACAACGGGGCGTGCAAGAGTCAGACTGTATCTTCACTACTGTGGCATATGAGTCACCTCTGGCGTCACTGTCGTTAGGGTCCCAATTCGGTACCTTCGTGCGAGCATCATCTTTGCTCCGAAGAGCCTCGTCAGGCAGGCCCCTCGCAATGATCTCCGCTGCCTCAAAACGCTGGGCGAGCTCAACAGCCGTGGTCAACGTCAACTCTCCTAGGAACTTCAATAACCTGGACTGGAGCGTTTCACTGCGAACGTGTTCCGCTAACTGGTCCCGAATCATTTCTTCCTCTAGGTGTCCAAACTCACATCCCCTCGCCAGCCTGTGGAGCCCGGCCACAAACGTTGATACCGGCTCCCCCAGACGCTGGCAGCGCTGTGGAAAATGGATGTGTCGGACCGTGACGCTATCACCAGCACGAAAATGGCGCACCATTAATTCCACCACGCCGTCGAAACTGTCGGCCCCACCCAGACTGTCTCAACACTTTCTGCCCCTAGGTGCCCAACACATGGATTAACACTGACCTCGCACGGAGCCTCTCACGCTCACCGAGGTCCAAGACCACGAGGTAGTTGGTAAAAGACGAGAACCAGCAAGGCCATGGCATGGGCGGCATGCCCGGGGCCTCAAGGAATGGCCGAAGTTCAGCACAAACAATATCCATTTCTGCTTTTACCTCGTTGCCAAATGCTATGTCCATAACTGATGTTGAATGAGCACACGGTTGTTTATAGTTTTATGGAGCTTTATTACATAAATAGTCAATGTATATAAAGAGGCTTACGGCATCCGCCCTGCTGACCAGGTGGCTCCCCGACGAAAGAGGCAGAGCCTCTTCCGCCCACACCTTTATACCAGGGACGGCGTCACCACCGGAAACCGGCAGTAGCCACCCCAGTCTAACTCATGACCAACCCGGCCGCCATCTTACTAATACAGCCGGTTTAAATACACAACACTGATGGCGTGCCATTTTCGTGCACCAGACAATGTCATCGTCCAGAAGATTAAATTTCGACAGCGCCGCCAACAGGTGGGCGAGTCCATCCAACGGTTTGTGTCAGACTTGAGGCAGCTGGCCATCAAGTGTCGGTTCAGACCGTTGGAGGAAGAAATGGTCCGCGACCAGTTGGCAGAACATACCAACTGTGCTGCAGTCCGGTCAAAGCTGCTCACATTTCCGGGTGAATTGGCGCTATCCAGGGCCGTCGAGTTGGCGCTCCAGCTGGAGGCAGCAGATAAGTTAACTCGGGAGCTGAGTGAGTGTCTGTCACGGCGAGAGTTAGGATCCCCCATGGCTACTCAAATAGTGGACCCGCACAGCGATGGGAGCACTGAGGACAACACGGGAGGTGCCAACGCTGTGATGTTGAGGTCTGCCCCGGGGAAGCCCAAGTGTCTGGGCTGCGGGTCCACGAAGCACCGCTACAAAAGCAGAGATTGTCCGGCAAGAGGGAAGCGCTGCGGCAGGTGTGGCCATTTACATCACTATGCGAGGGTGCGCCATTTGGTCGAGCAAGGGAGTCTGCGGAAGAGTTCAACCTCTCCCACCCCGACAGTGAGCCATACTGTGTCCCCGAGCACAGTGGGCGCACGCATTGCACAGTGGAGATGGATGGAGTGGAGGTGCCGATGCTGATCGACACGGGGGCGGAGAGTTCTCTGCTGAACTGGGCTACAGTGAGGCAATTTTTTCAACACTACAGGATTGGAGGTGACTCAGCACCCCTTTGCCGCTATGGAGGAGGATGGCTGGCCACGGTGGGAGCAATCAGACTGACGGCCCGGTACAAGTCGGTGGAGATATTTGTGTTCACTAATAACAAACCTCTAACAGTCCTGGAGTCTCTAGAAAGATATGCACAGATGATTGATGTCCTAGAACTTTGCAGAGATATTTGATTTTAACTTTTTTAACCAACTAGGCCACCATTCCTTTTTTCTCCACTGTTCTCCATTGATAAAATCAAGTTTTCACATCATGTTTTTCTGTGCTGCTGATTTTGCCCTGCCGTCTGCTGTTTTTCAGGGTCTCCCAGAGGAATAGAGTTTAACTCGGTGAAGGAGGTGCTTCTCTCTGTCAAAGCTGTGAAGTCCATGCACTGTCTGCACCTCTGGGCTCTGACTCTGGGCCAGGCGCTGGTGTCTGTCCACCTGGCCATAGGTAATCAAACACAGTCACCAAACCACCACAAAACATGACCCCGTGTACAGTTAGGTATCATCCAAATGCTGAATACGGTATGATCAAGTTTGAAGTGGGTGAACAGGACAAAAACATGCCACCTTCCTGCTTTCAGGGGCGGGGCTATGTCGATGACAGAATATTGTCATGTCGATGTGTTCAGGAGGGCACTGTCATCAAGCATGTGAAGTGTGGCGCAGATTGGATCTAGTCTGTAGGAGTTATTAGCAAAAATCTGTTAAAAAAAACCCCTCTCACACAACATTAAAAAAAGAAAAAGTGATGCAGAATCTACATACTGATCCAGATCTATTCAATTCAACTTTATTTACATAGCATCATTTCACAACAACAGTCATCTCATAGCACTTTCAACTGTTGGGGAAACCCCCACAACTGCAGAAAGACCCCAGCAATCAGGCGATCCCCTGTGAGCAAGCACTTGGCGACGGTGGAGAGGAAAAACTCCCTTTTAGCAGGAAGAAACCTCCAGCAGAACCAGGCTCAGGAAGGGGCAGTCACCTGCTGCGACTGGCTGGGGGGTGAGGGGATAGAGAAGAAGAAGAAAAGAACAGACATGTAGAGAGCAAACAGCATAATGGGGACAATCTATGGGTGAGAACAAACAGATGTTAATGACCAGCAAAAATATTTCATTGGGAGTGAAGAAAGGAGTGAAGCCCAGTGCATTGTTGGAGGTCCCCTGGCTGTCTAACCCTATTAGCAGCATAACTAAAGGAGGGATCAGGGGCCCATGATCCCTCCCTAATTATAGGCTATATCAAAAAGGAAGGTTTTAACCCTATTCTTAAAAACTGAGATTGAATCTGACTGCCGAATCCAGATTGACAGCTGGGTCCACAGGAAAGGAGCTTGATAACTGAAGGCTCTGCCTCCCATTGTACTTTTGGAGATTCTAGGTATTAGAAGTAATCCTGCATGTTGGGAGCGTAGTGCTCTGTTAGGATAATAGGGTAGTATCAGATCTTTTAAATAAAAAGGGGCCTGATTATTTAGAGCTTTGTAAGTGAGAAGAAGGATTTTAAACTTAATTCTAAACTCTATGGGAAGCCAATGAAGGGAGGCCAGAACCGGAGAGATATGATCTCTCTTTCTAGTACCTGTTAAAACTCTTGCTGCAGCATTTTGGATCAGCTGAAGACTTTTTAAAGATGTTTTAGGACAACCTGATAATAAAGAGTTCTAATAATCTAATCTAGAGCTAACAAAAGCGTAGACTAGTTTCTCAGCATCACTCTCAAGATGCTCCTAATCTTGGCAATATTACACAAATGATAGAAGGCAGTCTTAGAAACAAGTTTAATATGTGAATTAAAAACAGATATCCAAATAACTCCAAGGTTCCTCACAGAACTATTAAGAGAAAGAGTAACCACATCCAAACTAAGAGTTTGATTTGGAAAGGTATTTCTAAGGTTCTTTGGACCAACTAGAATGACTTCAGACTTATTTGAATTTAATAGCAGGGAATTAGAAGTCATCCAAGCTTTGATTTCCTTAAGAGAGGCCTCTAACTTGGCTAATTGTTTACTATCATCTGGCTTCACTAACGGGTATAATTGTGTGTCATCTGCATAACAATGAAAGTGTATACAGTGCTTCCTAATAATGATGCCTAGCGGAAACATATGTAAACTAAAAAGAATAGGGCCTAGCACAGATCCCGGTGGAACTCCGTGACTGAGCTTTGAGTTGGAAGAAAACTCATTATTGACATGAACAAACTAGAACCTGAAACCTTAATGAAACGAAGTTTCATTAAGTCCAACATGGTGTTCTAATCTATCAAGTAAAATATTATGATCGATAGTATCTAAAGCTGCACTAAGGTCTAAAAGGACAAGTACAGAAACGAGTCCATTATCAGATGTGATAAGGAGGTCATTAGTGACCTTCACTAAGGCTGTGTCAGTACTATGATGGATTCTAAACCTAGATTGAAACTCTTCAAATAAACCATTTCCCTGCAAGTGGTCAAATAATTGCATAGCAACAACTCTTTCTAAGATTTTTGAAATGAAAGGCAGATTAAAGATTGGTCTGTAGTTAGCTAAAACTCCTGGATCCAGCGTTGGCTTTTTGAGTAAGGGTTTAATTACAGCAGTTTTAAAAACCTGCAGTACATGGCCTAACGTTAATGAAGAATTGATTCGTTGAAGAATGGAGCTACCAATAAATGGGAAGACTTCTTTAAATAACCTGGTAGGAATAGGGTCTAAAAGACAAATTGACGGCTTGGATGAGGAAATTATTTTATCTAACTCTAAAAGGTCAGTTGGAGTAAACTCATCCAAACAGATATCAATTGAAGGAGTTGTAGTAGTTATTGTATTTAAGTTCAGTAACTGCACCAGAATTTATTAGAGTCCAGTCTTGGCAAAGCCACACCATCCCTCCAGGTTTCATAGAAATCCATTCTGTAATTTTTGCATTTTGCTGTTACGATGGTGGGGAAAAAAACAGACTTTGGACCAGTGAAAAGTGCAAAAGGATTTTCCTAACTCTTATTCAGAGATGTGTTTGGGGTGTAACATGCGATAACCCAGTCAGAATGGCTCCTCTCTTGGTTTTTGTTGGTCAAAAGCACAATGCCAGAAAATAGCAACATGGTGACTTTGTGTCTAGCCACACCTCTTTTAGAAGATTCCACTCCTACCAGTGTAACATTATGAGCAGTCAGTCGTTATGTTTTAGATCATTAAAATAGGACCTTAAATTTGTCCAAAGCAAAGATGCCAAGACATGTTTTGATTATTCTTCATTGTGCTGTGCCATCAGAGGAGGGAGCGGACCCCCAGTGTGTGCTTCACGAGGCCACTGACCTGCTCCACACCAAGTTCGGCTTCCACAGTGTCACCATCCAGGTGGAGCTCTACTCAGAGGACATGAGCCACTGCATCCACTGCCAGGACCCCAGTGACTGATGCCGATAATGGACTGAGATGGACTGGAGCCCAAACAGGACATGGAATGACTCGGGCACACTGTCATTGGACCGCCAAAGGTTGTACTGCTGCTCTTCCTGCAGCAAAAGTAGAAAATATTTTTGGTCGACAGATTTATTGGACATTTAAATGCGAGAAATCATCCATGTTGTTTTAGGAAGAGTGCGCTAGTGTAAAGTCTTCATGCTTATGTGTGTGTGTTTAAGTTTCAGCATTTTCTCACACCCAACTTCACCACTAAAATCATGCTTTAGAATTACAGGTTAGCCCAGCTCTCAACCAGTGTCAATAGAGGTTGTGTGTTCCGACATCCAGCATTTCAAGTATGGTGACATCACTACATTTTTTTCCCCAAAAGCACTCAAATCTTCATACGGAAGTGGGTGTAGGGGGTGGCTGGGAATATAAATTGCTCTGCCATGCAGGAGATGTGAGTTTGCATCCTTTTTTTCCCTTTATTTCACTCCCGTCTGTGTTAACTTTCATGTCTATGTTTGTGTTTCACTTAGGTTGCACATTAAATACACATTTTTAGGTATTAAAGTTAGAGTAAGGGTGTGGTGAGGGTCTACTTTATACATATTACAAGTGTATCCCTCATGTCACTGCATGCAGTTACTTTTACAACCACTAGAAGTCACTTTTTCCTCCCAAAATGTAACTACAGGTCATAATACCTGCTGGTAAGAAAGCCTTCTACTGCCTCTTTATGTTTGATGACAGTCTTTATTTCTGTACTGAGCATGGAATTTCAACTTAGAACTTCTAAAGCAGTGCTATGTAACTTTCTTGTTCTGGGTAGGAACTAGGAGTGGGTGATATATTGAGTATATTTGATGTATCCATACATTTGTCCATGTGCGATACATAAAATGAAAGAGAACTTTCAAATGCTCCAATCCGGTCTTATAAACCTTCAAAATAAGAGCCAACAGCTTGTCAAATAAAGAACTTATTGAACATAGACACATAAAAAACAAAAACAAGTGACAAATTATACTTCTGCACACTGTTATTAAACAACCTCATATTAATTAAACATATAACATTCACCTGTAAAAATAAATTTATTTTTCTGAATTAATATCTTTCAATGAATAAAAAAAAATCCTGTTCTGTTTTTCAGAATTGATCAGAAATACTTTAATTCAGAAAAACAGAAACAGATTTTTTCAAATACATTTTATCTTAATTAATTCTGAAAAAAACAGAGCTTTTATTCATTTTTTCCAGTAAACGCAAAACTTAAATATTTCTATGTGGATAAACTTGATTACTTGATAATGTGAGTTTTGTTAATCAAGGAAAAAAAGACTGATCAGTTACATATTGTTGTGAGGAACTTTCTCTGTGTGCTTTAATTTTATTTTATTATGCAGCTATTTCATAAGTGAAATTAAACCGTTCCTCTAGTGTGTGTGCACTGAATATGAATTATTTTTTCTAATGAAAATGTAAGTAAAACAAAATTTTAAGGGACCTCCAGTGTATGAAAAAAAAAAAAAAATATATATATATATATATATATACAGTATATATAGTTACACACACACACACACACACACACACACACATATATATACAGTATATATATATACATACATATATAGTATACTGTATATTGCGATATATCTATCTATCTTGTGTATCACGATATAGATAAATTATATAGCAATACATATTTTTAGCTATATCACCCAGCCTCAGTAAGAACACTGAAAAGACTACAACTATAGCAACTGTGACCTCAATCCTGACAGCCAGTCAAAGGGTGCTCAGCTGTTGGTAGCTAAGGTTGTGCCGTGATTGGCTGTGGGGACTCAGGTCAAAGTCATCATAATCAAAATCAAAATAGTCCTTCCTTTTAGTGCTCTTACCAAAAACAGAGCTGTTGCAGTCAGTGCGGACCCACTCAGGCCATGGGGGAAGTGACATTCACCTGGTCTAAGGCTGATGTACCATCAAAATAATTTTGGAACCATTATTTTGAGATGAAAATCTTAGGCCATGCTGCTTTAACTGTAAAGTAACAGTCCTTATTTACTATACTGTGCAAGCACAGTTAGCCTAGCTTAGCTAGTGCTTGTAGCTCCCCCGGCATAACTCAACAACTCCATCCAACGTCTGTGATCCCAGCTAGATCCTCTACAACACTAGACCATATCTCAGTCTAATCTGACTATACTATAGTTTATTATACGCTGGCCGAAGTAGCAGAACCACCCATTGGCTCATTTATTGTCGTTTCTGTGGTTATTACACCAGAGGTGTCAGTTACATCATATCAGCCACTCAAATCACACACCTCTATCCCTGATAACACTTTATTTGTTATTTTGCCTCTTGTGTTCAGCCAGTTTTATGGTTAATTGTCTCAGTGTCCCACAAATTAGCTAAAGCCAGCTAACGTTAGCCTCAACCACAGATCTCAGAAGTGGCAGAAGAGGGAGGGTGGGGTCAATAGCAGTTCATTAGCATTTAAAGCGACAGATACCGACTCAGATCACTGTGAAGAAGGGTGTTTAATCTGGGCGGAAACTGGTGCTTTATCCACTGAGGTATTTTGACCAAAGCATGTCTTTGATAGGTGTCTCAGAAAGGTGTTTACTTAGCGTGGAACAGCAGTGCATCTGTTCATATTGTGCAGAAATGAATGGAAAATATAAGATGGGGAAAAAAAAAAAACTTAGTTACTTCCCCTGTCAGGTCTGAGTGGACGTTCAGGTCTGGGGGCCAAAAATGATGAAGTTCTGCAGTTGGACGATTAGCGTCGGCTCCGTGCCATCATCCATCTCATCTCTCTCATTCCTCCCACAGACATCCATCTCCTCTATGCCCCTCCATTCCCGAGCCTTCACTAGCCCCTCTGCTATCCATCCATCTATCTGTGTTTTGTAAGTTACGAGGCTGCAGTTTTCAGACTTTTTAGTGGATTGATTCTAAAGTATAATGGTGTCTTTGTTAAATACGTTTCTCTGCAAACACTGAGACCTAGCTTGTTGTATAAAAAGAAAAAATTATCTT
This sequence comes from Pholidichthys leucotaenia, assembly GCA_020510985.1. NCBI lineage: Eukaryota > Metazoa > Chordata > Actinopteri > Cichliformes > Pholidichthyidae > Pholidichthys > Pholidichthys leucotaenia. The sequence continues at coordinate 273,436,108 of CM035842.1, forward strand.
AGGTATTATTTATTATTTATGGGAGAAGGAATCTACTTTAAATTAAGGTAGATTTTTGCGTGCAAAGATGAATGTGTGGCTCGAATATAAAATTTATTTATTTGTTTATCTATTAGTTAAAAGTGATCAAAATGACTCTTTCCAGAGAAGAGGTCACCTATCCCTGTTCTCACTTTAAATTAAAATGCCTCACGCTGAATGAAGACCACACTACAACTTAAGAAATCAGCCAGGGAATGTGAATGGTCTTTGCAGGATCTTGGTGAGGTCTTTGGGAGTGTATTAATATCCCATACACACATGACAGAGCATGATAGTGCGTGGAGACTGTTGAGCATTCACATAACTTCCATAGTGAGGTCGTGGTGGTTAATGATAATGCTGGCACCGTTTCGGGGTCTTGAGTGGAGCAAAGTGGCAGTGGTGGTATTGTATCAAAGCTGGCGTGGCTTGGTCATCAAGCAGGCCTGAAGCAGGACTGACCATGATGATAAACATGGCAGTAGCCTTGTGCTAGCGTGGTATGATCTTCTAGTGCTGTCATAAAACGCCCTTTTCAAGGGCTAAGCAGGACACCAAATGCTCTCTGTGAGTTTGCACATTTATTAACATAAAGACACAAAACGCAACACTACAAATAACACATATATGCAGGTGCTGGAGGAGAGCGGGGGCTCTACGTCTACAGAGGGAGGTAGCCTGGGAACGCCAGGCAAGGGGACAGAATCAGCCGGAGCACACCCAGGAAGACGTGGGGCTCATGGCTGAAAATAAAGGAAAAACTAACCTGGATGGAACACTCCCATTCTCCTCCACAGCAACCGGAATACACTCAGCGCAGGTCACAGCAACTGAGGGAAACGACATTGAAGAAGGACACGACAACCAGGAGAGATTGTTGTGCCCCTTAAATGTGGTTCCATAATGAGTAACAGGTGTGGGTGCATGAGTGGAGAAAATAACAGAATGAATGACAGGTGTGCAACTCCAAACAGTTTGACAGCCAGAAGCTACACAGCGCTGTCAAAATAAAACAAACTGGAAACCATAATGAAACAACACAACCCTAACTGTTGTGTCCATAATATAGGAATGACGAGTAAGTCTCACCTCGGTTAACAGGGGTTTATTCAGGATAACACAGTAACTATATACAAAGGCTTGCTACACCCTCCTGCTGGCCAGGTGGCTTCACAACAAAAGAGACAGAGCCTTTTCCGCCCACTGTTTTATACCCTGGGGGGCGTCACCACCGGAAACCGGTAGTGCCACCCCGGTCTATCCCATAACCAACCCAGCCGCCATCTTAGTAATACCACCCTATTTACAGACATAACATTCCTCCCCCTCAAAAAAAATGCCAAGCACACAAATAACCCACCCAAATTTATCACCCGAGACATGCACTAATCAAAAATATGTACAAAAATAAAGAAAACACCTATCCAATCACACAACTAAGGCTGAGGGGCCAGATAGACCACCAGCGCCCCCACATGGCTGAGCGGGTTCTTCTGCCACTGGAAAAAGGGGAACATACAAACAAAACAACAAAGCCATGTTTCTAACTAAAAATAATCCCTTAACAATGCAAAAATACACACACAGAATAAAACACAAGACAAACTCTATTGGCACCCCCCCCCACCTCAACTCCCACCCCACCATGGGTACACGGAGTATAACAAACAAAGGGGTACTCAAATAAAACAATCTGATCAAATCAGGCAGGCTCAAATTAATCAACCAAATCAAAACATACAGAGTCGCCGCTAATTTAGCCATAAAATTTAGCACATAAACGTCAAATATTCACAATCTTTCTCAAACACAGGGGAAAACAGGCGTCACATCACCCAGGTTAGCAATTTAAACATGCAAACACATAAACTCAGGTTCGCAACCACACAACATGCTGTGCCTACCAATTCACACCTTTTCCCTTTTTTTTTTTTAAACACAATTTATCGGGGCACGAAATAGAAACTAATAACAAAACAGGACTGAAGAAGACATCACATACATGCAAAATAAAACCCTCAGTCCCCGGATGGATCCCTCTCAAGGCGTCTCCATCTCTTCACTTCAGGGATCCTGCTACGCCATCTCCTCTCCACCTCTGGCAGCTGCAGATCCCTCGGGTGTCTCCAGACATGAATAGACCTGCGCCCAACTGCCTCCATCCGACTGGGCTCCACCTGGAACCACCTCTGGTCGCTCCGCTGCTTCCGTGGACTGTGATCTAGACGTACTCGAGCCTCAACCTTGGTCTTCGAGGGAGCCCACTTCCTTTTATTCAGATCACCGATCCTGTGACAGGCCCCCGACTCCAGTTGCTCCGTCTCGCGGGCCCTGCTGGGTCTCCTCTTGGCAGGTCGTCGCTGGGAGCGCTTTACAATAACCACGCTCTGCGATCTAGCCCCGTTTTCTCCCGGTGTTGGCACCTTATCCTGATAAGCCTCATCGGGGATCCTGCCGTACCGTCCGGCACCCTTGTCCAGGGCAGCCTACGTGACGGCATCGGGTCCATCCCGAGACGGCTCCGCGTGGCGCGGTGTGTGCACTCCCAAAGTCACATTGTCCATCCAGTCTGAATCCCACACCTCAGCACCCTCCACGGCACGAACAGGTCGGCCCCACAGTTCACATCCAGACCATTCTTCATCTGAAATGTTCGTAATGGAGAACCCAAGACTGTAAAATAGGTTGCAACCCATAATGTTAACACCTGATGCAGAAACGTTAATGTGAACTCTGGGCGCTACACTGTTCTTATACCAGGCCTCCATCTCAACATAGCCCAAAATAGCCAACCTGTTCCGCCCATAACCATAAAATTCTACCTGTTGCCTTCTTATCTGTTGGTGGGGAAACAGTCTGTCCATGGTTTCCAGATTCAGGACGGAAATCATCGCTCCCGTGTCCACTAGGAGCGGAATCTCGATGCCATCTAACGTGACCGTGCAGCCGATCCTCCCTGTTGTGTCTGGGGAGACGGTATGCGCAACCGTTGGGAGTCTTGTGCACAGCACCTGGTTCTCTCCCACGGCTCCTGCATACGAAGTTTTCACACATCCTGGCAAAATGATTCAAAATCCTGCATTTGCTACAACGCTTTCCTTTCACCATGCACACTCTGGACTTATAGCGGTGTTCAGTGGACCCACATCCATAACATTTTGGCGTACCAGGGGCAGACCTTATCCTGACCACGGAGGCAAAATCATCCTCTCCGCATTCACTATCACAAGGGTCCAGGCTCAGTGCCTTAGTGCAAGACTCATTCTTTTCCAGAGAGGCCCCTTCAGTCAGGCCCCTCACGATGGTCTCTGCTGCCTCGAACTGTTGGGCAAACTCGACAGCCTCAGCTAACGTCATCTCCCCTGGGTGTGTCAACAACCTGGACCGGGCTGCCGTGCAATAGACGTGCTCTGCCAGCTGGTCCCGAATCATCTCATCCTCCAGGGTCCCGAATCTGCATTCTCTCGCCAGCTCGCGGAGGTCAACCACGAATCTTTGCACAGGCTCTCCCAACCGCTGGCGGTGCTGTCGAAACTGAATGCGCCTCATGGTGACGTTCTCCAGTGCCTGAAAGTACCATGCCATTAGCTGTACCACCTCATCAAAACTGTCAGCATCTCCAAGGTTCTCTAGAATCCTCTGCCCTTCCATTCCTAAATTATGCACCAACACAGCTCGCGCACGGAGCTTCTCCATCTCACCCAGGTTCAGGACAACAAGATAGTTGGTGAAGGCAGTGAATCAACGAGGCCACGGCACAAGGGGCTCGCCCGGGGCCTTGAGAAACGGCCAAAAGCTAGCAACAGAGCATTCCATTACCACTTTTACTTCGCTGCCAAATGTTGTGTCCATAATATAGGAATAACGAGTAAGTCTCACCTCGGATAACAGGGGTTTATTTAGGATAACACAGTAACTATATACAAAGCCTTACGGCATCCTCCTGCTGGCCAGGTGACTTCACAACGAAAGACACAGAGCCTCTTCCGCCCACTCTTTTATACTCTGGGCGGTGTCACCACCGGAAACCGGTAGTAGCCACCCCGGTCTATCCCATGACCAACCCGGCCGCCATCTTAGTCATACCAGCCTATTTACAGACATAACACTAACATGTAAACATCACTACCATCACAATAACTGGACAACGGAACAGAGAAACAGACAGAAAAAAGACTAAATTTAAACTGGAGACTGGGCACGGCGCCCACCCATGCCCAGGATCATGACAAATGCGTAGCTGCATCCCAGGACGTATCTGGACTACAGTGCGATTGCTATAAATTGCTGTTTTTAAAGACAGTGCAGGTTAATTTGGGGAAATGGGGAAATCTGGAATTTCCCCATTGTGGGACTAATAAAGGCTTATCTTATCTTAATGAACATTCATATCAATCAAAGTAAACTTGTCAGATTGTAGCCAGTGGCTAATTTCCATCTGTTGTCAATCATGGGTGTATGTGGTAGGATCGTCAAGGGTATGTGCTCCTGAAGTATAGAGCATGGTGGGGGGTGTAGGAGAGTATCTGGGGGATGTAGAAAATAGAGGAAAATAGCAGAGAAAAGGTATAGCAATGTCATGATTGCCTTCATACCGATGGAGGTTTTCCAATGTTTCGGCAATCCGGCCATGTTCTAGTAGGTTGTGGAGAACATGCGGGGTCTTCATCCAGTATGGAGGTAGCCCATGGGTAGTATCTCATGGAGAATGCTGACGAACGTAGCAATTTTTGGATTCGCCAACTTTTCTAATGAATGTTGGCGGAAATCATGTTAGTATCTCATGGAGTGGTGAATGCTGAGGAACGTTCATGAATGCCACACTTTTTTGGGTTTCGTCAGGGTTAGTAAAAGGTTGCAAAACAGTTTGCACACAGTTGTTAAGGTCGTGAAGGGTCTTAAACAGCTGCTAGTGTTTAGCAAAAGGAACTTTAGCAGCATGTGTTACAACCATTTGCAAACGTTTCCAACTGTTTGCCAAAAAATTCAAACACTTCAAAATCTTTTGGTGACAAAAAGACAAAATTGTCTAGGACCTGTTTGGCGACCTTTTATGAACCCTGACAAAAAAAACCCAAATCGCTACATTTGCAGCATTCAACGCTCTGTGAAATACGGGGTTGACACCAAGACCACTGTGTACAAAGGCCTTGGTTTCAACTTGGTCTTGACCCTGTGTGGTCTTTGACTTGTCTGGTCTTTTCTTGCTCTTGAGAAACTCTGGTCTTGGTGAGACCTTGACAAAACTATTAGTATAAAAGACAGTAAAAACTGTTTTCAAACTTAAAAACTATTTGCAAACTGTTTGTTAATGCTTTACAAACCCTGACGAAACACAAAAATCACTATATTTGCTAGCATTCCCCGCTTTGTGAGATATGGGGGTATTTATTGATCAATCAGAATATTTCACCTACCAAAGATGCTAGCAAGCACGACTAAGCTACAAACCACTGTCCTACATCACCGGCACTTGGCTGGTGGAGCGATGCTAATGTCAGGCCCTGTTCATGTTTAGAAGACCCATAATTTATCCCAAAGGAAGGACAAAAGGACATGTAGCATGATAGAAAAGAGTAATTTGCTTGAAATTTTACATGGAAGTCTACCCGTTATTTTTCATATTTTGTGACTGACAACACTGAAGAGAAAGCCATGTGGTCATCCTGATTAAAGTTTGTAGACTGGTTTGTTCATCCTCTAGGGACAGTGAACATCGATCTAAACAAACTTTTTTTCCCTCATCAAGTGCCTCTCTTCTTTCGCTACAGGGAGGTTGTGCAACGACCATATCGTGGGCTGTATAAAATGTGGTCGTAGTTTCATGGATGAAGGGAAAACCAATGCAGAAGTGCCTTAAAACTGTATTCTATCTGATGACGAGCTGGTGGCGGCACATTTGAAGCATTGTCATTGTGACAGTATTTCAGTTTTCATGCATGATGCCACATTGTTAATGAATTAATTACCTCAACTGCTGGTTTTATGTAATCCAAAATCAAACTATAAATACCACTTCCATTTCTTTCACATTTCTCATTGGCTCTGAGACTGGAATTGATAAGTTGCTCGCCAGTGAGTATATAGTTGGTAACAATGGAAGTGCTCAGTTCAAGGCTTTACATATCAGGGCCTCGTAAATCAATGTGTGACATCACGGTTGCTATGTTAATCTCTTATATCAAGTCTTTATAGGCTACATTCATCCTGATTCCAGGGATCGGCTTCTTCTAATACTGAAAGAGACATTTTGAACATTTATTGGTCAAAAAAATCTGCAGTCACAAAAAACGTGTATTAACTCTTCTGTCAGCATTAGTAATACATAGGCATGATTTTTTTTCTCCTAAACGCGCAACATTTCTTTTGAGTTTGTGATGTTTTTACTTTTGAATTTGTAACTCTTTTTCTCTCATAAATTTGCAACTTTTTCTTTATAAATGATGTAACTTTTTTCTTGTAAAATCACAATTTAATTCATTCTTGAAAATTAGCATTTTTTCCTATACATTTGTGTTTTTTAAAATAACTTTTTTTTCAGTTTTTCAGACTAAGGCGAAATGAGCCAGTGTGACAGCTCTGTTGTCCGTCTGCCTGCCCATCCACTTTTCACTGGAATCACTCCTCCTCCTAAGCATTTCCTTGATGCTCACCAAAATCACAAATTCTTTCATATACAAGGAAAATAGCTACAATAACAGCAATATAACAGATGGCCTAGGGGGCAGCATATACAAGGAGAATAGATTTGGGCTGGGAATGGAGCCCTGAGGGACTCCATATGTGAGGGGTGCTGTAGAGGACATGCAGTTATTTATATGGACTCTGAAATGTCTATCTGATAAGAAAGATATGAACCATTTAAGGGTAGGGCCAGAGATACTGACCCAATTCTGTAGTTGGTCAATGAGAATAGTATGATCCCTGCCTGAATCCATATTGAATCAAATTAAACACTGAATCAAATAAAGACCATGTGGATCAGAATTGATTCAACTCTGGAAATTGGTGATGAAACTCGGCCTTTCATTAAGGGGACAATCAAAGGTTAGCAGCTCCATTAACATATCAGCATTGTGTTTCATTTGGGATATAGATGGTATTCATTAATTATTTGAACTTGAGAAAATAAAGTATTTGTCATTGTTTGACTGTAGCTCCAAGAGAAAAACCAACAAGCTGGTTAAAATACCTGTAATGTTTACCAGCTACTATAAAGTATTGATGTTCATAGCTGCTTTCAAAGAAAGGACAAAAATGGCTCACTGACATCCATTCTGATTCAAGCACTTGCATGGTTGTTAGCTGTTATTCAATATCATGTACAGTAAGAAGTGTATTGTTCAACTGCCAATCAGATAATGTGGGGGCACCACATGGAGGATTAATCAGAGTAAAATCTTCTTTAGAATTATATATTTTCACCAGTTTTTAAAGAGATTCTATGAATATTTAAATATAATTTTCTTTTGAATTGATAACAAAATGAGAATATATGTCTATATGTAAGAAAAGATTTGGCAACTATGAGTTAAAACAAACTGAATGTAATGATGACCAATGCATTTTACTCTATTACTTTGATTTACATGCAGTTTCCCCTTATAGACTCCACTGTTAAAGAGCTCCTATTCTGCTTTTTTGGGGTTTCCCATTTATTTTAGTGCATCATGTAGGATTTCTGTGAATATTATGTGGTCTGCAAAGCCAAACAGCTCAAAGTCCTCCTGTACAGGAGCTCTCCTCTCGCACAGAAACTAGGACTACAACTCTGCCTGAACTGAAATATCTTGTGTGCATTGGCTGTTTTCTTCTGTAAGGTTATCATGTCATTACTTTACAGACCTGATACAGCCCTGCCTCCTGGACAGTCTGGCTTGTTCTGGGATCCAGACCACTGGCATGGCTAGCTTAGTGACTAAGGGTTTTCTATCCCCACCAGACACCCGTTTTTCCAGCCAGATCATCTGCCAACCCATGATCATATATTTTATTTATATACTATTTTAACCTATTTTATTACAGATTATTATAGTTTATTATACTCTGGACTGGACACCTCCTCGACTAGCAGCGTGTAGCTGCAATTTGCAGAGTTAGCGAGAGTTAAATCATTTAACATTGTTTCTGTGCTTATTACACCCCAGGGACTGGTCATATGCTATCAACCACTCAAACCACACACCCATGTCTCTGATAATGCTTTATTTAGGCTTTTAAAGACATTTCTAATATTATTTGTTAGTTTGTTACTTGGAGTTACATGGGTCTGCCCTCCAGTGGGCTCACCACCTGCAGGAGGGACCATGGGAGGTCCGGCGCTATGTCGATCAGGTGGCAGTCGAAGGCAGAGACCTTGGCAGACTGATCCCAAGCTTCCTAAACTGGCTTTTGGTATGTGGAATGTCACCTCTCTGGTGGGGAAGGAGCCTGAGCTGGTGCACGAGGTTGAGAGATACTGGCTAGATATAGTCGGCCTTACCTCGACATACAGCTCCGGTTCTGGAACCAGTCTCCTGGAGAGGGGCTGGAGCTTGGCCTACTCTGGAGTTGTCCCGGGCGAGAGGCGACGAGCAGGGGTGGATATTCTTGTATCCCCCCACCTTGCTACCTCTATATTGGAGTTTTCCCCGGTGGACAAAAGGGTTGTTTCCCTGCGCCTTCAGGTTGGGAAATGGGTGCTGCCCATCATTTGTGCCTCTGCACCAAATGATGTTTCAGAGTACCCACCCTTTTTGGAGTCTCTGACTGGGGTGCTGGAGGGTGCTCCTCTTGAAGACTCTGTTGTCCTACTGGGGGACTTCAATGCGCACGTGGGCAACAACAGTGAAACCTGGAAGGGGGTGACTGGGAGGAATGGCCTGCCCGATTTGAACCCGAGTGGTGTTCAGTTATTGGACTTCTGTGCTAACCGCAGTTTGTCCATAACAAACACCATGTTCAAGCATAAGGGTGTCCATATGTGCACCTGGCACCAGGACACCCTAGGTCACAGGTCGATGATTTTGTTATTGTGCCATCAGCCCTGCGACCGTATGTCTTGGACACTCAGGTAAAGAGAGGTGCAGAGCTGTCAACTGATCACCACCTGGTGGTGAGTTGGATCCGATGGCAGGGGAGGATGCCATTCAGACCTGGTAGACCCAAATGTATGGTGAGGGTGTGCTGGGAACATCTGGCTGAGGCCCCTGTCCGGGAGGTCTTCAACTCCCACCTCTGGAAGAACTTCAACAACATTCTGAGGGAGTCTGGAGACATGGAGTCTGAATGGGCCATGTTCTCCACCTCTATTGTTGAAGCAGTGGTCCAGAGCTGCGGCCACAAGGTCGTTGGGGCATCTTGTGGTGGCAACCTCCGAACCAAGTGGTGGACACCAGTGGTGAGGGGGGCCATTAAGCTGAAGAAGGAGTCCTATCAAGCTTGGTTGGCTTGTGGGACTCTGGAAGCAGCTGAGGTGTACCGACAGGCCAAGCGGAGTGCAGCTCGGGTGGTTGCTGAAGCAAAAACTCAGGTACGGGAGGAGTTTGATGAGGCCATGGAACAAGACTTTCAGTCGGCCTCGAAGAGATTCTTGCAAACTGTCCGGCAGCTCAGGAGGGGGAAGCAGCTCCCTGTCCACATTGTGTATGATGTGGATGGGGTGCTGTTGACTTCGACTGGGGATATCGTCAGGTGGTGGAAGGAATACTTTGAGGATCTCCTCAATCCCACTGATACGCCTTCCACAGAGGAAGCAGGGCTTGTGGACAAGGGGACGACTCGCCTATCACAGGGGCTGAGGTCGCCAAGGTGGTTAAAAATCTCTTTGGTGGCCGGGCCTCGGGGGTGGACAAAATTCACCCTGAGTACCTCAAGGCCTTGGATGTTGTAGGGCTGTCATGGTTGACACACCTCTGCAACATTGCGTGGAGGTCAGGGGCAGTGCCTTTGGCATGGCAAACCGGGTTGGTGGTTCCTCTCTTCAAAAAAGGGGGCCGGAGGGTGTGCTCCAACTTTAGAGGGATCACACTCCTCAGCCTCCCTGGGAAGGTCTATGCCAAGGTACTGGAGAGGAGAGTCCAGCTGTTGGTCGAACTTCGGATTCAGGAGGAGCAATGTGGTTTTTGTCCTGGCCGTGGCACATCAGACCAGCTCTTTACCCTCTCGAGAATCCTCGAAGGTTCGTGGGAGTTTGTCCAACCAGTTTACATGTGTTTTGTGGACTTGGAGAAGGCATTCAACCGCGTCCTTCGTGGTTTTTTGTGGGGGGTGCTTTGGGAGTATGGGGTATCGGACTTGTTGTTACGAGCTATTCGGTCTCTGTACGACCGTTGTGAGAGTTTGGTTCGTATTGCCAACACTCGATCAGACTCATTCCCAGTGTGAGTTGGACTCTGCCAGGGCTGCCTTTTGTCACCGATCCTGTTCATAATTTTTATGGACAGGATTCCTAGGCACAACCAGGCAATGGAGGGTGTCATGCTTGGTGACCACAGGATCTCATCTCTGTTGTTTGTAGATGATGTTGTCCTGTTGGCTTCATCCAGCAATGACCTACAGTTCTTGCTGGGATGGTTTGCCGCTGAGTGTGACACAGCTGGGATGAGAATCAGCACCTCCAAGTCCGAGTCCATGGTCTTCAGCCGGAAAAAGGTGGTACTCCGGGTTGGGGACAGGCTCCTGCCCCAAGTGGAGGAGTTTAAGTATCTTGGGGTCTTATTCACGAGTGAGGGGAGAATGGAGCGAGAGATTGACAGACGGATTGGAGCAGCATCTGCAGTGATGCGGACGTTGTACTGGTCTGTTGTGGTGAAGAGGGAGCTGAGTTCCAAGGCAAAGCTGTTGATTTACCAGTCACTCTAAGTTCCTACTTTCACCTATGGTCACGAGCTTTGGGTAATGACCGAAAGAACGAGATCGCGGATACAAGCAGCTGAAATGAGCTTTCTTTGTAGGATTGCTGGACTCACCCTCAGAGATAGGGTGAGGAGCTCAGTCATCCGGGAGAGGCTCAGAGTAGAACCGCTGCTCCTCCACATTGAAAGGAGCCAGTTGAGGTGGTTTGGGCATCTGATCAGGATGCCTCCTGGACGCCTCCCACTTGAGGTGTTTTGGGCACGTCCCACTGGGAGGAGACCCCGAGGCAGACCCAGGACTCGCTGGAGAGACTATGTCTCCTAGCTGGTCTGGGAACACCTTGGTATCCTCTCTGAAGAGCTGGAGCAGGTGACTGGGGAGAGGGAAGTCTGGGCTTCTCTGCTTGAAGTGCTGCCTCTGCGACCTGGACCTCCAGAAAAGCAGTAGAAGATGGATGGATGGATGAAGTTTGTTACTTAGTTGGACAGCCAAAACTAAAAGCTAATGCTAGCTGTAAACACAGTGTTGCCATCAAAGCAGAGATCTCAAAATGACAAAAGAGGGAAAGTGTGGTGAACTGGGGTCAACAGCATCTAAAGTGGTATGACCCGGTGGGGGCTCAAACCCTCAACCTTCCATCTGTGGGGCAGATGCTCCACCACTAGGGCACCACTCCAGTGTCATCAGCATTGAAAGCAAAATGCCATAACATAGTCTGCTTTGAGGAGATCTCCTTCCTGATATGTAAAATGGTACTGCAATAATCAAACCCTGAGTTTTTTGACCAAAGCATGTCACAGACATTAACTCCTCTGGGAAGTGTCTCAACATGTAGTAAAAGAGCATAATAGGGGCTCTTTAAGATGGGACTCATAGACTATAAAGTTATTTTCATTCCAGTGAAATGCTTCTTGTTTGTCACTCTGAAAAGTCTAATATCTATGGAGAATGCTACGTTGTTGTGCTGTTGTTCTTTGTGAAAGTTATTCTTTGTGTGACTGTTGTAAATATGTCAAATATTGTGCATTTCCTGTGTACATGTGTAAATACATTTATCTTCCTTGTAAAACCGGCTTTAAAAAAAAAGTCCTATTTGTCAAAGTGTTCTGGTGACGTTGCATAAATCCACTTGTCACATCTGTGATGTTTGATATTTCATTTTTATGTGTGGCAAGAGTTTTTGTAAAGTGAAATAAAAAGACAGCATCATAAATGTCAGAAATCAGCTGTTTTTCTTGTTAATTTTTCCTCAAATTCTGTTTTGTTTTTTACAGTTTTTCCCTTGTAAATTTATCTTTTCTGAATTTCAGATTTTCTTTTTTTTTTACAAGTTTGCATTTTTTCTCAGGTCAATTTGAGTCTTTCTTATACATGTGAAAATTAATCTATTCAAATTTGTGGCTTTTTTGGTCAGTTTTTTAACTTTATCAACAAGTTGATAAACTTTTCAAGAACAAAGCAAGTTTATTTGTAAATCACATTTTGTGTACAAGACAATTCAAAGTGCTTTACATAAAAACAAAGCATTTCAGCAAGGTGCAAAAGGAATTTACACATTAGAAGGCCTCAAACCTCCTTTCATTTTTTTATACGTGAAAAAAGGGCGATGCTCAGAGCTGTAGTAACTACAGAGGTGAATGTGTGCGTAAATAGGCGGATAGCAGGATCTGTAAAGCACTTTGGTCATCCAGAGATGAGTAAAATGCGCTATATACAGTAAGTGAACACCATTTACCATATAGTGAGAGTAGGGAGCAGGTAGAAGAGAACCTGGAAAGGTGGACATATACATTGGAGAGAAGAGGAATGAAAGTCAGTCAAAATGAGACAGAATACATGTATGAATGAGAGGGAGGCAGGTGTAACAGTGAAGATGCAAGTAGGAGAGGTAGTGAAGGTAGATGAGTTTAAATACCTGGGGTGAACCAGCCAAAGCAAGAGACGGTGCACAAGAGAAATGAAGAGAGTGCAGGCAGGGTGGAGTGGGTGGAGACAAGTGTTAGGGGTTATTTGTGACAGAAGGACAGCAGCAAGAGTGAAAGGGAAGGTTTGCAAGACAGTGGTGAGACCTGCTATGATGTATGGTCTGGAGACAGTGGTGCTAACAAAAAGACAGGAGGTGAAAGGGATAGGGTGGGATGGATGAAGATGAACCACTCTGACAACTACTAAAGTCAGGACTCGAAAGGAGAAGAAGATGATTTAGGCCAAAATAAAGACTTCTCTCAAGGTCTTTTATAATAAAAAAACAACAACTTTATTTTATCCAATATTTTACAAAATCCAGCAAAAACAAGTTAAAATTATCAGTAATGACAACTGCAGCAATTATTGACAACATTCTGGAGCCATTAATAAGATCTGTAAATAATAGAACATCTTTAAAAAAAATCCTCATTTTAACTCAGAGGAAAATACATATTCAGAGTGAGACAGATTTTACATTTTTGTGAAAAATAAATTAGGCCATGTCAGAATCCTGCAGTCGTCACCATCTGAGAACAACAGCAGCAACACTGATACATACAATAAGAACACATTCAGTATAAACAGGTTTTTAAAAAAGGGGGTAAAGGGCAGAAAAATAGCTGAGGTTGGCATTTATAAACTTTACAAGATCACAGATACAAAAAAGTCAAGTATTTCAGCTGATTTATAGCCCCAGTTGTTTTAATAAGCCAGCTTACTTTAATTGATAATTGGAAACTAAACATGCTAACAGCAGAACTGTTAGATTCTGAATTTCCCATTCACTGTGTTGTGCTACCTTTTTTTTTTTACCCCACCCGTGCTTTCTCCAAATGTGTTGTGCTACATTTAAAGGTCCCATATTGTGGAAAACTGTGCATTTGTTGGTTCGAACTTCACAAAATATGTATGCCATGAAAAATATTAAAACACTCCAAAAAGAAATAAAAAAGCCGTTATTTAGTTAAACTCATAATGAAAGAAGTCAACTGCATTTCCTGGGTTTTATGACATCATGAACCAACAAACCCCACCTTCAGTTCTCAAAGTCAGTAAAAAAACAAAACAACCCCCCCCCCCCACAACAGTAACAAAAACAAAACAAAACAAAAAAACCCCCATCACACAGGCAATAAAAAAAGAAACAAGTATTGCAATATAATTTTTCTATGTATGTAGTGGACTCAATGTCCTTTAAGTGTGACAAACATACAAAAAAATGAGAAATCAGGAAGGGGGCAAACACATTTTCACAACACTGTTGTGAAACTGACTATATATATATATATATACAGTGGGGCAAAAAAGTATTTAGTCAGCCACCAATTGTGCAAGTTCTCCCACTTAAAAGATGAGAGAGGTCTCCAGTTTTCATCATAGGTATACCTCAACTATGAGAGACAAAATGAGAAAAAAAAAATCCAGAAAATCACATTGAAGGATTTTTAATAAATTAATTGGTAAATTTCTCAGTAAAATAAGTATTTGGTCACCTACAAACAAGCAAGATTTCTGGCTCTCACAGACCTGTAACTTCTTCTTTAAGAGGCTCCTCTGTCCTCCACTCGTTACCTGTATTAATGGCACCTGTTTGAACTCGTTATCAGTATAAAAGACACCTGTCTACAACCTCAAACAGTCAGACTCCAAACTCCACTATGGCCAAGACCAAAGAGCTGTCAAAGGACACCAGAAACAAAATTGTAGACCTGCACCAGGCTGGGAAGACTGAATCTGCAAAAGGTAAGCAGCTTGGTGTGAAGAAATCAACTGTGGGAGCAATTATTAGAAAATGGAAGACATACAAGACCACTGATAATCTCCCTCCATCTGGGGCTCCACGCAAGATCTCACCCCGTGGGGTCAAAATGATCACGAGAACGGTGAGCAAAAATCCCAGAACCACATGGGGGGACCTAGTGAATGACCTGCACAGAGCTGGGACCAAAGTAACAAAGGCTACATCAGAAACACACTACGCCGTCAGGGACTCAAATCCTGCAGTGCCAGACGTGTCCCCCTGCTTAAGCCAGTACATGTCCAGGCTTGTCTGAAGTTTGCTAGAGAGCATTTGGATGATCCAGAAGAGGATTGGGAGAATGTCATATGGTCAGATGAAACCAAAATAGAACTTTTTGGTAAAAACTCAACTTGTCGTGTTTGGAGGAGAAAGAACACCATACCTACTGTGAAGCATAAGAGTGGAAACATCATACTTTGGGGCTGTTTTTCTGCAAAGGGACCAGGATGACTGATCCATGTAAAGGAAAGAATGAATGGGGCCATGTATCGTGAGATTTTGAGTGAAAACCTCCTTCCACCAGCAAGGGCATTGAAGATGAAACGTGGCTGGGTCTTTCAGCATGACAATGATCCCAAACACACCGCCCGGGCAATGAAGGAGTGGCTTCGTAAGAAGCATTTCAAGGTCCTGGAGTGGCCTAGCCAGCCTCCAGATCTCAACCCCATAGAAAATCTTTGGAGGGAGTTGAAAGTCTGTTGCCCAGCGACAGCCCCAAAACATCACTGCTCTAGAGGAGATCTGCATGGAGGAATGGGCCAAAATACCAGCAACAGTGTGTGAAAACCTTGTGAAAACTTACAGAAAACGTTTGACCTCTGTCACTGCCAACAAAGGGTGTATAACAAAGTATTGAGATGAACTTTTGTTATTGACCAAATACTTATTTTACAGAGGAATTTACCAATTAATTCATTAAAAATCCTTCATTGTGATTTTCTGGATTTTTTTTTTTCTCATTTTGTCTCTCATAGTTGAGGTATACCTATGATGAAAATTGGAGACCTCTCTCATCTTTTAAGTGGGAGAACTTGCACAATTGGTGGCTGACTAAATACTTTTTTGCCCCACTATATATATATATATATATATATATATATATATATATATATATATATATATATATATATATATATAATATGCATTAATATTTTTTCCAAATAAAAATGTAAGTAAAATTACAGTTTAAATGTTACAGATCATCAGACAAATTTAAATATTAAAGATAACATAAATAAACACAAAATGCAGTTTTTTTTAAATGAATGTGTTTATTAATAAGGGGGGAAAAAATCCAAACCTACATGGCCCTGTGTGAAAAAGTGATTGCCCCCTAAACTTAATAATTGGTTGGGCCACCCTTAGCAGCAACAACTGCAATCAAGCGTTTGCGATAACTGGCAATGAGTCTTTTACAGTGCTGTGGAGGAATTTTGTCCCACTCATCTTTGCAGAATTGTTGTAATTCAGCCACACTGGAGGGATTTTCGAGCAAGAACCACCTTTTTAAGATCATGCCACGGCATCTCAATCAGATTCAGGTCAGTACTTTGACTAGGCCACTCCAAAGTCTTCATCTTGTTTTTCTTAAGCCATTCAGAGGTGGACTTGCTGGTGTGTTTTGGATCATTATCCTGCTGCAGAACTCAAGTGCACTTCAGCTTGATGTCACGAACAAATGACTGGACATTCTCCTTCAGGATTTTTTTGGTAGACAGCAGAATTCATGCTTCCATTTACCAAAGCAAGTCTTCCAGGTCCTGAAGCAACAAAACAGCCCCAGATCATCACACTGCCACCACCATATTTTACTGTTAGTATGATGTTCCTTTTCTGAAATGCTGTGTTGCTTTTATGCTGGATGTAATGGGACACACACCTTCCATAAAGTTCAACTTTTGTCTCGTCAGTCCACAGAGTGTTTTCCCAAAAGTCTTGGGGATCATCAAGATGTCTTCTGGCAAAACTGAGATGAGTCTTTGTTCTTTTTGCTCAGCAGTAGTTTCCGACTTGGAACTCTGCCACGCAGGCCATTTTTGGTCATTTTCTTATGGTAGAGTCATGAACACTGACCTTAACTGAGGCAAGTGAGGCCTGCAGTTCTTTGGATGCTGTCGTGGGGTCTTTTGTGACCTCTTGGATGAGTTATCGCTGTGCTCTTGGGGCAATTTTGGTTGGTTGGTCACTCCTGGGAAGGTTCACCACTGTTCCAAGTTTTCCCCATTTGTGGATAGTGACTCTCACTGTGGTTTGTGGTCTCACGTCTTCCGCTAGCTGCTGTAAAGGTGGAAATACGTCACGTCGATGTGTGGCTGATGTACAGACATGCGCATTAAACATATTTTCTACCCAAGCTTCGGAATAAGTGTTTATAAGCGCACCAATCAGATAACAATTGGCATAACCCATCTGTCTCAATAGGAAGGAAATTTTGATCCGAATGAGTGTGATCGGGTCAGAATATTCAGATTGGCGTGCTTACATGAAGCATTTTTATTCCGATCAGGCTTTTAATCTGGTTACTTGTGTCCATGTAAACATGGCTTTTGTCAGGCAGGTCCTATTTAAGTGATTTCTTGATTGAGAACGGGTGTGGCAGTAATCGGGCCTGGGAGTGGCTAGATAAATTGAACTCAGCTTTCCAAAGATGTGATAAACCACAGTTAATTTATGTTTTAACGGGGGGGGGGGGGGATCACTTTTTCACACAGGACCACGTAGGTTTCGATTTTTTTTTTATCCTTAATAATAAACACCTTCATTTAAACACTACATTTTGTGCTTACTTGTGTTATATTTGTCTAATATTTATATTTGATGATCTGAAACATTTAAGTGTGACAAACATACAAAAAATGAGAAATCAGGAAGGGGGGAAACACTTTTTCATACATCTCTCTCTCTCTATATATATATATATATATATATATGTGTGTGTGTGTGTTCCACTGCGCATATATATATATACTGTATATATACGTATATATGTGCAGTAGCATTGAGTCGCTGCTGTGAAGTGGCAGCTGGAGAGAGAGCGAGAGAGAGAGAGATGTTGCATGGAGTGAAGTCCTAGCTCACATTAATGTGAGAAACTATGCGCAGCCAAATGTTCTGATACATCAAATATATTTGGTCTCTTGCCCAGCCCTGACACAACCTGAACACCTGATTGGCTTGCTCAAAAAACCTTTACCCAATTAGATTAGGGGTTTATTAATATTAATGATAAGGCTGAAAACCAACTTTATTTGATGAACTGTAAAACAACACAGAAATTATACCTATTTATTTCATCCTTGAGGATGCCAAAACTTCAAATTCATCCCTGGAAAATGTGTAATATGGGACCTTTAAATTCCCCTTTATAAAGCAAAGAAATAAAATAATCTTTAATATAAAATAACTCTTGTCTATTATTTTTTAAAGTTTATTCGTAACTTCATTTTTTTGATGTGGCAAACAGGTAATCCATGGAACTTTTAGAAACTCAGATTTTTAAGGGATGCTGTGTGAACTGAATCTCTGTTTACTCCATCCATTTCTAAGTCTAACGTCTGCACAGTAGTGTTGTAGTCAAGACCAGTGTCCCAAGAGCAAAAACAGACCAGAGAAGTCCAAGACTACACGGGACGAAGACCAGTAGGTAATTTGAGGGGGAGTGCAAGAATAGTGTATACAGTACAACTCAAGAACAATATTATTTTTTGAAAATTAATGAGGAAAAAAAAGTTGAAAACTTATGAGGATATAGCTCCGAATTTCTGTGGAAAAAAGGTAACAAATATATTACAAAAAGTGGCAAATTTGTAGGAAAAAGAGTACTGAATCTATTTTAAAAAGTCACAAATTTGAAAATATGTCAAAAAATGTTACATTTATGAAAAAAATCTTGCAAATTGGTTAAACGGTTGTAACACGTGTTGCTAAAGTTTTTAGTTCGCCAAGTAATGAACACTAGCAACTGTTTAAGAACCTTTTTGAAAAAAACTGTTGGGGACCTTAAAAACCGCGAGCAAATTGTTTTGCAACCTTTGATGAAACCTGACGAAACTCCAAAAAATGCGCTGTTCTTGAACACTCCTCAGCATTCGCTGCTCTGCAAGATACTAGCTTGATTTTCTCCAAGATCTGTCAGAAAAGGTGGCGAATCCAAAGACCGCCGCTCCATGAGATACTACCCTTGAAGTCTGGGTCTTTCTATACTCTAGTCTCAGTCTGGTCTTGACTACAACACTGCTGCATTAAGTACATTTTCCCCTTCAGTTTAAGGCTGGAATGTATTTTTTTACCGAGTGATATTCATGGACTCTGGAAACAACAAAATGACAGGATTTGGGTTGTACAGCTGTGGCCGCTAAGTTTTGGAAGTGACACTGACTGTTTGTCAACTGCTGAATTTTATTGCGAGGTTTCACAAAGTTTGATATCATTGAATAGAGCGACCAGAAGCATTAGAATGAACTGCGGAAACAATTTTGTGTCACAACCAGCACCTTTGACCACAACTGCATTTTTTCCATATTCCACGTTCTCTATCCATTTAGTCAGATGTTTTAATGGACAGAGAACACGCCTCAATGACAGATGCCCAGATTGGTGTTGGTAGCTTCTCTAGCTGTTAAAACAAGTCATTTTTTGCAGTTCTGTTTCTGCTGTCGTCCATCTGATTGTGAAGCAGACTGAAGCTCCTGCTATAGCGGTTCCGTCCCCATCTGGACCGTCTCCTCCTGGTTCTGTGGTGAGAACCGGGTGTTAAACTGGGCCCGACTCTTTGAAACAATCTTCCTGATATCGGGGTTGGTTAAACCCCTCACACAGTTTAGTCTGACCAGTCCAGACTGGCCACCCGATGCGAGCCACGCATGACAGCTCACGTTGGAGTTGAAACGGACCTACGGAGAGAAGGAAGAGCGTTGGAAAAGTACTCATTGTAAGTATTTTCTAGACACAAAATACACATTACAGCTTTCAGCATTAATGTGAAGCCACTGTGTAACTTGTACATGCCACACTGGTCTACATTACCGTCACAGCTTTATTCAGAGCGGTGACGTGTGGTCAGGGCAGGCACTAAATGTATGACAGGTATGCACTTTAACATCTTACGATCTACTTAACACCTTGAATTTTAATATCTTAACATCCTAGTCACTGTGGCACTTTTTACTTGGTCTGAGACCAACAAAATTTCTTTTTTAAACATTTTTTCTTATTATTGTGCACTTTAATTTCCTGCTGCTGCTGTTGTTATTGTTGTGTTGTATAGGATTATCTTTATGTGGCTTACCAAGTGATATGGAAATTAGCTCTGGTTATAATCTTGCATATTTACATGTATATGTTCATTAATATGCATTGTCCCTTTTACAAATAAACTTAAACTCAAATACATTTTTTAACTAGAAAAGCACTCGGAGTGCATACCTCCACCAAGGCTCCTTCCATCCTTCATGGATCACCTCCAAAATGTAATGGGTTTGTGTGTAGGCCAGAAGCCAGTTCTGGTGAGGATTCTTGCTAACACACTGAGAAGATAAGAGCCTTGATGGAGGTATGCGTTCTTGGATCATGACCAAAATGTAATGGGTTCCTCTCTAGCCCGAGGACCACCTCTGGTAAAAATTACATCGAAATCCATCCAGTAGTTTTTGTGTAATCCTGCTGCACAAATACAAAGAAGGTCCTTGGTGGAGGTATGCGGTCTCAGATCATCACCAAAATTCAATGAGTTCATCCTTGGGCCAAGGGCTACCTCTGGCAAAAATTTCTTTGAAATCCACACAGTAGTTGTTGCATAATCCTGCTAACAAACAGACAAACCACCCTGATTACATTACCTCCTTGGCAGAGGTAAAAAAAAACAACTCATAAATACTACAAGGAGTACATGAATGATCAGCTTAAGGACAACATAGTATAGCTGAAGTCAAAAACTTGCACTATGATAATGGTATGTAGCTGATTTTTTGCTTCCAAGTGTTAGGGTGCCTGTTCACAGAAAGCATTTTTTCTGCTGGAAGGGCTCTGGACTTTTTTCCCTGAGTGCTTCTTTGCCTCATATCCTAGCAACAGCCTGACTGCATTTTTTGCATGGCAACTCTACATACTAGCACTGGACAATGTGTCCTTCAATCAGCATCATGGTTATTTGAAGCCCTCAAGTTGGTTTCTTTTTCTGTTTTTTTCCTTGCTTTTTTCTTCTCCCTTAAAGTTCATTGACAAAGCTCTTAATTAAGCCATGAGAGTGCAGCATCAATGAATATATCACTGCGGTGATTCGGCTGTAAATGAACATAATTTAATTAAGAATTGTTATGATCCTGAGCACAGGTGGGAGCCGTGCTCAGCCTCTAAGTTGCTGTAGTCACTTTCTGTATTTCTGTATCTTCGTTTATTTTGTATTTAGTTTGGTTCGTTGTATTTTGTACTTCTAGTTATTTTCCTGTATTTATATTTGTCCTTGCTCTTAGATCTCCTTTTGTAGTTTTGTATCATTAGCTCTGGCTGGTTTAGTAATTCTCATTATTCTTACCCTGTCCCTAGGTCCCTCTGTTTACTGTATCCTTGTTCATTGGATTATTTCTTGATATTTGTTTGTCATGGCTTGTGCTTTTATTTTGACAGTCCTTGTTTTCTTCCTGCTGTCAAGGCCTGTTCACAGACTTTGACAGCTGTCAGCTGTTGACCTGATTATTTCCTCACTCTTGTGACCCCCACCTGTTATTCATTGGCTCATTCCCATTTACCTATTTAAGGATACGGTAACATTTCCTCTGTTGCCGTGTCCTACTGTTTGCTTCCTCAGAGCATAAGCCAAACTCTGAGTGAAAGTGTTTTTCCCGCAGAGGTGAACAGGTGCGCTTCGTATGGGAATTATCTCCTTTCCCATCTCCCCAGGTGTGAGCCTTGGTTCTGTTCGGGTGTGACTCCATCTGGGTTTTGTCTCTTTTTTCCAGGCGTGTCCAAGCACCTCAGACGGGGCTCACCAGCTGTGAGCCCCGTTCTCCTCCAGTGCTTCTCCCATCACTCCTTATTTGTAAGTGTTGTTTGTGTTTAAGTTAATAAATGTTACAACTCACAGTTGGCGTATGGTGTCCTCAGTCTTGCCCTTGAAAAGGGCGATTTACAGACGTGGACAAAATTGTTGGTACCCCTCTGTTAATGAAAGAAAAACCCACAGTGGTCACAGAAATAACATGAATCTGACAAAAGTGGTAATAAATAAAAATTCTATGAAAATTAACCAATGAAAATCAGACAATGCTTTTGAATTGTGTGGTTCAACAGAATTATTTTAAAAAACAAACTCATGAAACAGGCCTGGACAAAAATGATGGTACCCCTAGAAAAGATTGAAAATAATGTGACCATAGGGACATGTTCAACCAAGATGTGTCCTCTAATTAACATCACAGGTGTCTACAAACTTGTAATCAGTCAGTCGGCCTATTTAAAGGGTGACAAGTAGTCACTGTGCTGTTTGGTGACATGCTGTGTACCACATTAAACATGGACCAGAGGAAGCAAAGGAGAGAGTTGTCTCGGGAGATTAGAAAGAAAATTATAGACAAGCATGTTAAAGGTAAAGGCTATAAGACCATCTCCAAGCAGCTTGATGTTCCTGTGACTACAGTTGCACATATTATTCAGAAATTTAAGATCCACGGGACTGTAGCCAACCTCCCTGGATGTGGCCGCAGGAGGAAAAATGGAAGAGACGGATAATACAAATGGTAACAAAAGAGCCCAGAACAACTTCTAAACACATTCATGGTGAACTCCAAGGTCAAGGTACATCAGTGTCAGATCGCACCATCCGTCGTTGTTTGAGCCAAAGTGGACTTCATGAGAGACGACCAAGGAGGACACCACTGTTGAAAACAAATCATAAAAAAGCCAGACTAGAATTTGCCAAACTGCATGTTGACAAGCCACAAAGCTTCTGGAAGAATGTCCTATGGACAGACGAGACAAAACTGGAACTTTTTGGCAAGGCACATCAGTGCTATGTTCACAGATGTAAAAATGAAGCATACCAAGAAAAGAACACTGTCCCTACTGTGAAACATGGGGGAGGTTCTGTTATGTTCTGGGGCTGCTTTGCTGCATCTGGCACAGGGTGTCTTGAATCTGTGCAGGGTACAATGAAATCTCAAGACTATCAAGGTATTCTAGAGAGAAATGTGCTGCCCAGTGTCAGACAGCTTGGTCTCAGTCGCAGGTCATGGGTCTTGCAACAGGATAATGACCCAAAACACACAGCTAAAAACACCCAAGAATGGCTAAGAGTGAAACATTGGACTATTCTAAAGTGGCCTTCTATGAGCCCTGATCTAAATCCTATTGAACATCTGTGGAAGGAGCTGAAACATGCCGTCTGGAGAAGGCACCCTTCAAACCTGAGACAACTGGAGCAGTTTGCTCATGAGGAGTGGGCCAGAATACCTGCTGAGAGGTGCAGAAGTCTCACTGACAGTTACAGAAATCGTTTGATTGCAGTGATTGCCTCAAAAGGTTGTGCAACAAAACATTAAGTTAAGGGCACCATCATTTTTGTCCAGGCCTGTTTCATGAGTTTGTTTTTTAAAATAATTCTGTTAAACCACAATTCAAAAGCATTGTCTGATTTTCATTGGTTAATTTTCATAGAATTTTTATTTACTACCACTTTTGTCAGATTCAAGTTATTTCTGTGACCATTGTGGGTTTTTCTTTCATTAACAGAGGGGTACCAACAATTTTGTCCACATCTGTATGACAGAAGGACACGGCCTGTGTGGACACCAGCCGCTGTGTGTTTGATTTTTCTTTTTCACTGGTTATTTTGCTTATCGGAGGGAGAGTAGACAGTATGCCATCAGCACACCGGGGCTCTGCTAACAGAAAGGGGTTAGTGGCCAGAGGCCCCAGCATGAATGAACAATGGGCGGCATCTTTCATCCAGCATTTTGTCTCGGAAGCTCTCTCCTCCTGTTCCTCCAGGAAGGTTCTGAAAAATGTGGAGTCGGCGGCGGTGATAGTGGAGGCGCACCTCGGGCTTAGAAACTACCCTGAGTGTGCGGAGCTCCTCATGACCGTCTCCACCCTCCACATGACGTTTCGAGGATTGGCAAGAGGCTCACTCCCTGCTGCACCCGAGCCGACGAGGAAGCGTTTCCTGGTTCAGCCGCCTCCAGCCTCTCGCCATTCACCAGCCCCAGGACGCCGTCCTCCAGCTCTTATCTCCGGTCCTCCCCGTTCACAACCTGTTCCTGAGTTAATGGGAAAGCGTCCCCCCAGACAGGCATGCCCAGCCTCTCATCACCATTCAGCTGTGTCACACCAGAGGAACTCTGCCGCTGCAGCAGCTGGTTTTTTTTATGATTCAAACTTTTTAATGTACTGTTTTTACTAAATTATATGATTTACAGTAAGTATACAGTATTTTTGTATGTAAAGTACAATGCACATCTTTTTGGGTTACCTAGCTATTCTTCTGATGAAATGTTTGGATAACTGAGGATACAGTGGTTCTCCTAATATTTGGTTGCACCCTCTGACCAACCTCAGCCATTGTAAGACCATGATTTAGAACATGGTCAACAATTGTGGCCCTAATTTCATTGGGAGCAGTCCTATGTACTTGGCTAATCTTCCTCTGATTTGTCTCCTTATTCTTCCAGCTCACATCCTTACACCTCTCCTTCCTGGCTGTTGACCCTGCTCATTCTCTTGATGTCCTTCCATTTTTGTGTCAGAAATAGTAACTCCTCCGTGAAGGCTTTATATCTGCTGCCAATTGAAGGTTCATAGGATTCACCTCTGAGCTGTTCGAGAAAACTGGAAGATCATTGGATAACCTATTTTTTTTTATTAATCTTTTTTTAAGAGCATACAATGATTATAAAAACAGTGTCACAATTACAACTTTTCTGGGGTTTTTTTCCTCACAACACCCATACCATAACCAAGGCCCACAGTGGGCCAACGACAGAACAACGTCTCTGTACAGTACAATAACAAAATGTCATGTATGGAGTACACATAAAAGGAAAACAAAAAGAAGTGGAAAGAAAGAGAAAAAAGGGGGGAGGGGTCAGTCTGGAGGCAAGGTTTTCAATGACTCAAAGTAATCTATGAAAGATTGCCATTTATGAAAAAAATTAGCTGAAGAACCTTTTACTGCAAATCTTATCTTTTCTAATTTAAGAAAAAGCATGACATCCTTAAACCAGAGGGAAATGGAGGGGGGTTTAGGGGATTTCCATACAAACAAAATGCGGTGTCTTGCTAAGAGAGAAGTAAAGGCTAACATACAGTGGGGCAAAAAAGTATTTAGTCAGCCACCAATTGTGCAAGTTCTCCCACTTAAAAGATGAGAGAGGTCTCCAATTTTCATCATAGGTATACCTCAACTATGAGAGACAAAATGAGAAAAAAAAAATCCAGAAAATCACATTGAAGGATTTTTAATGAATTAATTGGTAAATTCCTCGGTAAAATAAGTATTTGGTCAATAACGAAAGTTCATCTCAATACTTTGTTATACACCCTTTGTTGGCAATGACAGAGGTCAAACGTTTTCTGTAAGTCTTCACAAGGTTTTCACACACTGTTGCTGGTATTTTGGCCCATTCCTCCATGCCGATCTCCTCTAGAGCAGTCATGTTTTGGGGCTGTCGCTGGGCAACGCGGACTTTCAACTCCCTCCAAAGATTTTCTATGGGGTTGAGATCTGGAGACTGGCTCGGCCACTCCAGGACCTTGAAATGCTTATTACGAAGCCACTCCTTCGTTGCTCGGGCGGTGTGTTTGGGATCATTGTCATGCTGAAAGACCCAGCCATGTTTCATCTTCAATGCCCTTGCTGATGGAAGGAGGTTTTCACTCAAAATCTCACGATACATGGCCCTATTCATTCTTTCCTTTACATGGATCAGTCGTCCTGGTCCCTTTGCAGAAAAACAGCCCCGAAGCATGATGTTTCCGCCCCCATGCTTCACAGTAGGTACGGTGTTCTTTGGATGCAACTCAGCATTCTTTCTCCTCCAAACACGACAAGTTGAGTTTTTACCAAAAAGTTCTATTTTGGTTTCATCTGACCATATGACATTCTTCCAGTCCTCTTCTGGATCATCCAAATGCTCTCTAGCAAACTTCAGACGGGCCTGGACATGTACTGGCTTAAGCAGGGGAACACGTCTGGCACTGCAGGGTTTGAGTCCTTGGCAGCGTAGTGTGTTACTGATGGTAGCCTTTGTTACTTTGGTCCCAGCTCTCTGCAGGTCATTCACTAGGTCCCCCCGTGTGGTTCTGGGATTTTTGCTCACCGTTCTCGTGATCATTTTGACCCCACGGGGTGAGAGCTTGCGTGGAGCCCCAGATCGAGGGAGATTATCAGTGGTCTTGTATGTCTTCCATTTTCTAATAATTGCTCCCACAGTTGATTTCTTCATACCAAGCTGCTTACCTATTGCAGATTCAGTCTTCCCAGCCTGGTGCAGGTCTACAATTTTGTTTCTGGTGTCCTTTGACAGCTCTTTGGTCTTGGCCATAGTGGAGTTTGGAGTCTGACTGTTTGAGGTTGTGGACAGGTGTCTTTTATACTGATAACGAGTTCAAACAGGTGCCATTAATACAGGTAATGAGTGGAGGACAGAGGAGCCTCTTAAAGAAGAAGTTACAGGTCTATGAGAGCCAGAAATCTTGTTTGTAGGTGACCAAATACTTATTTTCCACCATAATTTGCAAATAAATTCTTTAAACATCAGACAATGTGATTTTCTGGAATTTTTTTTTCTCATTTTGTCTTTCATAGTTGAGGTATACCGATGATGAAAATTGGAGACCTCTCTCATCTTTTAAGTGGGAGAACTTGCACAATTGGTGGCTGACTAAATACTTTTTTGCCCCACTGTATCTGACTGAGCAGAGTCAATGTGATGGGAGTTAACAGATATAGGTGGTATGGTGGTGCAGTGGTTAGCACTGCGCCAGCACAGCAACTCACCCTCGGCCATGGGATTCCTGATTCGATCCCAGCCCCTGACCAACAGTGATCTGTGTGGAGTTTGCATGTTCTCCCCGTATCTGCGTGGGTTTACTCCGGGATTTCTCCGGTTTCCTCCCACATGCCAAAAACATGCAGGTTAGGTTAATTGGAGACTCTAAAGTGGCCCTAGGTGTGAATGTGTGTGTGAATGGCTAAGGGATAGTGCTGTACCGTGGCTGTTTCATCCATCCAGGTGTATGTCCTCAATTTCTCCTCTGGGGATTAATAAAGTATACAAAAAAAAATATAGCCATGAGGGGGGCTGGAGAAACATTTATCCCCAGAGCCTTAGACATGATTTCAGAATAGTGACCCCCAAATTTCTGTAACCTATGAGAGGAAAAAAAAACATGACTAAGATTACAGGGAGAGGCGTGACATTTGTCACACTGGTCTGCAATATCAGTATAAATTTCAGATAAGCGAGATTTCAACCAGTGGGCCCTATATAGCACTTTGAACTGTAAAAGTTGTAGCCTGGCACAAGGTGTGCTAGAGCGTATACTGGAGACAGCTTTGGCCCATAACTCATCTGTTATGTTCAAACCAAGCTCCTGTTCCCAGGAAATTTGCACTTTTGCGACTGACTGACCATCAAATGTGAATAGCTGTGCATATATTTCAGATATAAGAGATTTCTGACTTGGTTTCAGATTTAGGAGATTGTCCCATGGTTGGCTAGCGGGGAGGGAAGGGAAGCTTGGAAACAGAGAAGAGGCACAATGCCTAAGTTGGAAGTAACGAAACAGATGAGATGCAGGCAAGTTATAAGGTGACATCACATCTGAAAATGTAGAAAAAAATATCTTTGTTGTAGAAATCCCTGAAATGCTTAAGGCCGCGACTCTGCCAAATCGTAAAAGTGGTATCAATAAGGGATGGAGGAAACAGATGGTTTTGTGTTACAGGTGTAAGAGCTGATGGTAAAAAAAAAATTAAAATGGTGTCTAAATTGAGCCCAAATCTTAAGGGTGGAGAGCACCACGGGGTTACTTGTAAAGTTGGAAGGGTTCAAAGGTAGGGAGGAGGACAGTAGAGCCAATAGGGAAGAAGAAGAAAGTGACTGAGCCTCCAGCCTACACCATAATAACCCCGGGCAGTGAAACCAATGGATCAATTTATGAATATGCGCTGACCAATAATAAAACAGAAAATTAGGTAATACCAGACCACCGTCGAATTTAAGCTTTTGCAAGAGTGAATACTTAACCCTAGGAGTTCTACCGCCCCACAAAAAGTTTGTAACAATTTGGTCAAGGGATTTGAAAAACTTTTTAGGTAAAAATAAAGGAATACACTGAAAGAAAAATAGAAATTTAGGCAACAAGGTCATTTTCACTGCATTAATTATATCTATCAAAGACAGTGGTAGAGAATTGCACTTCTGCGAGTCTGCCTTGACCTGACTCATCAGTGGAGAAAAATTAGCAGCAAAAACAGAGGTTGGAGTGCGGGTCACACTGATCCCCAGATACCTAAACCCCGACAAGCTAAGTTTAAAAGGTATGTCAGATTGTTTAAGTAACAGAGCAGAGGAATTTATGGGATAGCATTCACTCTTAGAAAGATTGACTTTATAGCTGGAGAAAGAGCCAAACTGCTTTAAGAGGGACAATACTGGAGTAATACTAGTCAATGGATCTGATATATGCAGAAGCAGGTCATCTGCATAAAGGGACTATTTCAGTTCAATTCCAGATCGAGACACCCCATGAAAAAGTGGAAGCGATTTCAGAGCAGCTGACAGCGGTTCAATGGCTAAGGCAAAAAGCAAAGGAGAAAGAGGACACCCTTGTCTAGTGCCCTGCGATAATGTAAAATAAGTGGAATGAGTGTCGTTAGTATGAATGCTAGCCTGGGGGGAAGTGTAAAGAAGTCTAATCCATGAAATGAATCTGTCACCAAATCCAAACTTATGGAGTGTAGTAAAAAGATAATTCCACCTGACTCGATCAAATGCTTTTTCGGCATCGACTGAGATAACAACCTCAGGGACTGAAAGAGGAGTTTTTGGAAAAAATCACATTCAAAAGTGTATGAACATTATAAAAGAGCTGGCGGCCTTTGGTAAACCCATTTTGTTCTTCTGATATGATGTTGGGAAGAATCTTTTCAAGACGAATTGCTAATACTTTAGCTAAAATTTTGGCATCAATATTCAAGAGGGACAAAGGTCTGTAAGAGATGCATAATTCAGGGTCCTTGTCTCGCTTCAAAAGAAGGGTAATGGAGGCCTAAGTCAAAGTTGGAGGCAGTGAATCTCGTTCAAGGGACTCACTGTACACTGAAACGAGTGGAGGGGCAAGTTTATCTGTGTATTTTTTAAAAAGAGGTGAACGGGTGCGCTCCGTATGGGAACTATCTACTTTCCCATCTCCCCAGGCATGAGCCCCGGTTCTGTTTGGGTGTGACTCCGTCTGGGTTTTGTCTCTTTTTCCCCGCCATGTCCGAGCGCCTCAGCCTGGGTCTCTCCAGGCTGTTCCCTTTTCTCACCGGTCGTGAGCCCCGTTCTCCTCCAGCGTTTCTCCCATCACTCTTTATTTGTAAGGAGTTTGTGTTTAAGTTAATACCTGTTACAACTCACAGTTGGCATTTGGTGTCTTCAGTCCTGCCCTTGAAAAGGGTGATTTATGACAAGAATAGGATCACTGTCACTCCACACACATGCAACCAAACTAAACACTGTCTGGTGCAGAAGTCAGTGTCCGCACATACCTTTTGAGGGCCCACGGGCCATGTGACTCACGCCGATGGCCAGCAAGCTGCCAACTGCTACGTGGAACCCTTCAAGCAGCCACCTCACAGGAACTATGAACATCCAATTGGGTTCTTAAATACAGGCTTAGCTTGTCAACCCCACCGCAAAACGGTTTATAACATGGACAGCAGTCACAGGCCAACAGGGCACAGCCTCAGGCCAGTGACGCCAGCCTCTGCGGACCCTGCTCGCACCCTCTCTGCATCCCCAGATGAAACAAAGAGTCAATCATCTCATACTATGTCGACGGACACTGCATTTTTGGTATAAGCCATTTTATTTTTTTCTGCTGTGTCTGCTGCTTCTGGACAGTGCTGATTGTCCTTGAGTGGTGGAATCAGGCAACCGCATGTGTGGGACATGTCTTAAAGGGGAAGTACATGAACGCTCTCATATACACATGCACATATACACACGCACATAACAGGAAGAAGGGAAGAACTGAAATAACCAATGTGAGCAAGATTATGTCAGTTCTATGTCCTGATGGTCGGTTTTGGTTTGAATTTGGTTCATCACCCAGCCCTACTACCTACTACACTGTACTGCAACAAACTGGTAAGAAAACACCCATCTCTCCAAGCTTTGCTTTCCCTTTTACTGATCACTGTATCCATTTAGTCTAATTCAGACTGGCTGGTTATAGGTGTGCCGCTGATGAGCGATACATGGTTCCCAAAGTTGAACTGTTTTAAACTTTCAGTTCTCCGACCACCCAGAGTGTCACTGTACTGAGGAGCAGTTAAAACACACAATACATAGAAAATGAACAAAAAACAGACACTCCCAGTGGAAAAATGCTCTTGGTGGGCACACAGCCTTAAATGATGGAACAGAAAGTGCTAATGTCAGCTACAAAAGTTAGCAGAAGCTTCAAATCGAATGTTCATGAGGAAATTAGCACGTTCTAGATTGCAGCATTGTGCAGAGTCAAAGAGCATTCATTTTTTTTTTTATTTTTTACACATTGATATCTTGAGCCCCCTAAATATATGGATAATTACTTTTGACATACTGCTAAATCTATTCATACTGGATATCAAAATGAAGTACATTTAATGATAAACAGCAGATTTCCTCTATGATTCTGTCCTTTGGAAGTCAGTATTAGCACCTATTTCACTTTCTCTTCATCATAACTTACAAACTGATTGAGTATTTTTTTTTCCTTGTCCTCTTTCTAATCCATTGAAACCCTTCCGACAAAGACCTAGCCACAACCTCTCGTCCATCATTTCATCCCAGAGGGCACCCTAACCCCCTCTCTGGAGCTCTCAAAATTAAACACATCAAATCCTCAAATGAGTGCTTTCCCTCTCAGCCTCCGTCCACTCACTGAGGATGACATTTTTCTCATTTTACACATCATTACATTCAGGCCGTCTTTATAGCCGCCCATCGGAGGAGCAGACAGAAGGAGAAGGAGGAGGAGGAGGAGGCTCATCTTGCAGATCTCACCTCTGTTTCCTGTCTTTATTATTCGAGTGTTGACATTGTATTTTGATCGTGTTGCTCTGCAGCATGAGCCTGTTAATAGCGCCACTATACCCAAGTCCTTACAAGGATCCACTTCCCAAAAATTATTTCGTGGTGCTAAAGAAAAATAATATAATCCTCTTGAATATCCAAAAGCAAGAAGGTACTGTAGGTCTTTTTTCTTTTCCTATTTTTCTTTTATTATTTTTCATTTTTTCTCTTCTTTAATTTTTTTTCTTTCAATTATTTTTTAAATTTCTTTTTGATTTTTATTATCATCTCTAATTTTTAGCTTGGGGACCCCGAGTGGGTGAGGGGATCTGTAGCATTTGTGTACTCTGCTTTATAGCCAAAAACTGTAGTGATCCAGGTTTGAGTACAGTCAATCATCTCATTATCTTCATTAATCGTTTCCTGACTCTCCACAGCTGTGTTGATTACCACCACCTGTACCTAATCAGCTTCTGGGTATCTATACAGACTCATTCCTTTCAATCCTCACGGGACTGTTGGACTGTTCACCATGCAGTCAGCTGAAGCTCTTCTTCGAGCATGCCTCATCTCTTCAGTGTTCCCACACCTTTTTCAAGGCCAAATTCAAGCATCTGACCATTTACATTAACATGCAGTAAAATGGTGAACAAATAAAAGATAACATCTAAGATACTGAGGGCCTGTTTATTGACCCTGTTGAAATTAATCTTCTTTTCAGGCTTAGCTGCAAAAGATCAGAAAAAAGTACTGCAAATTTAGGAGAAAAGTCACAAATTTACAAGAAAAATGGCTCCAATTTATATATATGTAAAAAAATACAATTTTATGAGAAGAAAGTGTAAAATGTACCTGGGAAAAGCCTTGATCAGGGATAGGCAACTTTGGTGGTAGTGAGGGCCACAAAATTTTTTCCTCACTTCCCAAGGGCCAGATTTACATGTAAAACTTCCGTGGGGTGATTATTTCCTGCAAAGTCAAAACTTTCACAATTAAAACTGAAAATGCAAATGAAAATAAAAGCTACTCAACGTTTTATCATATTAGAATTAAAATTACTGATAAAATTATATCTGCCCTGGAATGGACTGGCGATCTATCTAGTGTGTACCTTGTCTCTCGCCCAAAGATGCTGGGATAGGCTTCAGTACCCCCCCCTTCCCAAAAAGGATTAAACAGTAGAAGACTGAGATGGATGGATAAAATTATATTATGACCTAATTTTTAAAACTCTCTCCATCAAAATGATGACTAAAGAGAAATTCTGGATGATAATTAACAAAAAAAAAGCCAAGAAGAAAAGGAAATATTGTGGGTGTGGAGGGGCAGAGAAATAGCTGTGGGAAGGTGGGCTTGTTGATGGCTCCCCAAAGTGGGGAATAAAAAAAAATTATGAGCCATTGGTATAAATTAGCAAAAAAAAAAAAAAAAAAAAAAATCAGCAGATTACAATGACCACAGTATTTGAACTTCTATTGCTGACAAGGATTTGAAACTGTCAGTGCTTCAGTCGCATTCTTTAGAAAGAAGCCTCAACGCTTTGAAGATTTTTCTGCACAATTAGAAGAAAAGTCTCCGTGCTCCATGAGGCTTCACCTGCCAAACAAGAATAAATGCTACAGCTCCTCAGTAATATTTATTCTTGTTTAAAAGCAGCCTACTTTGTACATGTATTGCTGTTTACAGCCTATTTACCAGGCAACATACCTTAAAAACATGTTCTCTGCCGGTGCACTGTTCCCTCTGGCTTCCTCACTCTCGCTC
This sequence comes from Pholidichthys leucotaenia, assembly GCA_020510985.1. Lineage (NCBI taxonomy): Eukaryota > Metazoa > Chordata > Actinopteri > Cichliformes > Pholidichthyidae > Pholidichthys > Pholidichthys leucotaenia. The sequence goes on from CM035842.1 coordinate 273,468,754, forward strand.
TCTCCTTGACCACTTGCACACAGAGTGGCACCTAGGTTTCAATTAGCGCTCCCTATGCTGATTGACTCTATAATTGCATTTAAGAATAGAGTTCCAAATACAGCAAAAGTGATATAAATAAATAACTGATTTTTGGAAATGGACTAGCGGGCCGGAGTGGATGAGGGGGCGGGCTGCCAGTTGCCCATCCCTAGCCTAGATTTATCAGTTAAAAAAAAAAGCTGCATATTTACATGGGAAAAGTTACCAATTTATGTGGAAAAAAAAGTTTATGTATGAGAAAAGAATAGTAAATTTACAAGAAATTGGAAAATTAAGATAAAAAGTTCAAACTGGTGACAGTGAAGTTGTTACTATTCAAGTAACTTTTTACCAGATATTTTCCTATTCTTACTCAAGTCATTATTGATGGCTGTTTATAGATTTCATTATATAATAATAAGGTAGTGCTATTTGTTTTATTACTGGAGTAGTGGCCTAGCTGGTAGAGCATCCGCCCCACAACTGGGAGGTCAAGGGTTCACATCCTGGCCGGGTGATACCAAAGACCATGTAAAAATGGTACTTTCCACCTTCTAGCTTAGTGCTCAGCATAACAGAATGGGGAAAGGAAAGTTATCGCACAGAGCTACCAGAGGACTGACCCTCCCACTGTAGCTTTCACTCCTTACAGCAGCTGTGTGGCCTAGGGTCAGTGAAACGGTGATAAGCGCCGCCCCATACACCACAAGGTGTCCCACATGCTGTGGAAGGGCTTAACTTATTTGTTTTATTATTGCTTTTTGCTAATATTATTTTTATTTATCTTTTTCTACTCTTACATATTTGAAATAAAGTCTTCCTTCATTTATTTAATGCTTCTTTTAATTGAGGCCAATTTCTTGTTAGTCTGCCAACCTCCGTGTACAGAGCTAGTCTAGCATTACCTGAAATTTTCAATAGTGAGAAGTTACTAATAGTACAGTAACTATTAAGTATTGTTGACCAAGTTTACTGCATACTCCATATAGGAGTGCACCATAACAAACACATCACATTTAATCAGACAGAATGCATTTCAGTCATTTGGCATGTGAATTAACAGGGTGTGGCGGTTTGGGAAAACTCCCACAAACAGACTAAGGACAGACAGCTCGCTACTCCTGGTTTTTTCCGCTACACTACGGTGATAATGTTACCTTTCATGCATTGTGTTCATGCGTCCTGTCCTTACTGTGACCTAGAGACTCAGATCAATATGTAGATGTGCCTGTTAACCTCTTTGTTCTGCAGCTGGAGCAGAGTCTAGCAAATCTGCCTATTGTGATGTATGTCTCACAAATGCAAATATCTCATGCCTGTTCTGCAGTCCCTTTGATCAGACCAACCGCTGTGAATCTGCTTTGATGTATTGTTTGAGTTGGGTATAAATACTGCACAGGTTCTGTAACACTTCCTCTCACTCTCTCATTCTCACTCTTCAACCTCTGCTGCAGGACACAGACTTTGTGTCCCTCCTTCTCTGAGAGCCAGAGGATCCCGCTCCAGCCTGCACACACTTGGGCCGGAGGGGGATCCCGTGACGGCGGTATGATATAATAAAACTCTACTTAAAACCTCCAACAACGCCGCTTTATTTCATGCCGCCGCACTGGTGACCCGACGCTGAAACGAACACGCTGCCAGCGAACGCAACACCCGGCGGTGATTCTCCCACGACAAGCGAACGCGGCAGCCTGACTGATCTGCCCTCCCTTCTTCTTCAGGGAGATCGCAACGCGGAGCTTCCAGGCGAAACTCCCCAGAGAACACCCACGACCGGGAAAGCTGAGCAACGTTTCATGGTGAGATCTGCACGCCTAGATCGGCACATCCACGCTGGACCGGCCGCGCTCACAGCTCCTCCACACGTGAGCGCATGCACCTCGTCCCCTCTCCACGACGGCGATCCCCATGGCCGACGGAGCACACGTGGACCTGAACGCACCATGACCGAGCGAGTGACAGAGCGTCTACTTCCCTTCACCGCTCCAACACGCTGAACAGGGATGATCAAGCTCCCTGACCCTGGTTCTCCTCTCCAGCGGGCCCACCCATCACGGAACCCCGGCGCACGCACTGGGGAGTTACGAGGACGGCGCACACCACGCACGGGACAAATACGGCTTTTCTGACCGCCTTCCTTCTGCTGCACACTGGCCCTTCAGGCTTGCTCGTTCACCTGAGGCACGCAGCTTGCTCACTGGATTTTATGGTCTTAGCCACAGCACACAAGGGAAATTCAGCGGTTTGCGGTTCCCGAGAGCTTTAAGGTTGTGCCCGCACCTAAAGCCAACACGCCAGTCCCTCTGCTCTCATCACAGCCGCCACGCAGCCTCGTCTTTTCTTCATGGCCGCTATTAATCCTTGCAGGACTTAATCGCGGGAGGAGCCAGTGACTAATTTTTCTTCTTGTGGACCTCTGCACGTTCAACGGGACCAGCCCTTCGACATCGCGGACCCACAAGCAATTTTTGCGCGGCCCGGACGTTTTCATCGTCTCCGGCCGGCTTTTACTACCCCCACCCCCCTCCACCCCCTCCTGCACAGAGCTTTTCCCTGCTCGTTGCCCAAGCTGCACTATCGAGTTCTCGACCACCTGCCGAGCCCTCTGGGGGGGAGCTGTGGCGGTTTGGGAAAACTCCCACAAACAGACTAAGGACAGACAGCTCGCTACTCCTGGTTTTTTCCGCTACACTACGGTGATAATGTTACCTTTCATGCATTGTGTTCATGCGTCCTGTCCTTACTGTGACCTAGAGACTCAGATCAATATGTAGATGTGCCTGTTAACCTCTTTGTTCTGCAGCTGGAGCAGAGTCTAGCAAATCTGCCTATTGTGATGTATGTCTCACAAATGCAAATATCTCATGCCTGTTCTGCAGTCCCTTTGATCAGACCAACCGCTGTGAATCTGCTTTGATGTATTGTTTGAGTTGGGTATAAATACTGCACAGGTTCTGTAACACTTCCTCTCACTCTCTCATTCTCACTCTTCAATCTCTGCTGCAGGACACAGACTTTGTGTCCCTCCTTCTCTGAGAGCCAGAGGATCCCGCTCCAGCCTGCACACACTTGGGCCGGAGGGAGATCCCGTGACGGCGGTATGATATAATAAAACTCTACTTAAAACCTCCAACAACGCCGCTTTATTTCATGCCGCCGCAAGGGTAACGTTAGCATATACAAACTAGCATTCATGCTCTTTGATAATTCTTGACAATGACTTACATTCTTCCATGTGAAAACTGACTGTTAAACAGAGGTGATCTCTAGCACACCTAGGATTCATGGATCGAGAGGCAACGGCAGTTAAAATAAATAAATAAATAATAAAATAAAAATAAAAAAAACCATTGCATTGTGAAAAAAATTACACATATTGTATATGGTGATTGGTACTACCATAAAATTTGGATGAATGGTGAAACATTTCAGAAGTAAAAAATACTTGAATCCAGTCGACTTGACTGAGCTTTCATACAGCATACTTACCTGCCTGGATGACTGAGAATCTTCACCAAATTAAGAAACTGAATTAATTTTACATACATTTTGTCTTAATCACTTTTATTATAATTGAATTATATTATATTTCATTTTATTTTTATTTACTTTGCCCATTGTTACATTTTATTATCATTTTACAAGCATTTCTTTCAAGTATTTATGCTCAAAAGTTTTATTCATATTATTGCCCTTGCAGTAAAGTTGTTAATGAAACTGCAATCACATGATTTTCCTTTAAGAGGCAAAAAGTATCGGTATCGAAGAAAAAGTCCCATAGATTAATGGTGTCGTATCGAGAGGATGGTATCGCCCACCCCTACTGTCTACGTGGACAGCGGCGGTGCAGCATGAATCCAACTTACATCTCAAGCAAGTTTCAAAATTATCTCCACCTTAAATCCCTGGGCCCGGGGTATCTCCTCTCTCAACTGCAGTCATCCCCTCAACCTACTGTCATCGTAGGAGCTGGAGCTGAAGAAGATGAGTTTATACTTACCATCCTGTACAGCACCTGTAAAAGTAAGATCAGCTGCAATTACTTAGAGCCTGCTGGATCGGCCTTACACTCACTGCACTCCCTCGACTGACCTTTTACTCTGAAGAGTTGTTGGTGTGGTGTCTGCATATTGGGCCCATTATTCCTAAAACATGTCAAAAACAGCTCTGCTCTGATGCTATGAAGTTTCACTGCAAATAAATAGAGAAAAAGACTAACGCTAAGTGCTAATCACCTGTCAATTCCGGCTGAAATGTTAGCATGCTTTGTTATGACATAGCCAAAATAAACCATTGAAGTCTTGAAGCCTTTTGGGTATTTACCAGAATACCTCCAATATGTGAGTGTCTATGTGGTTTTGGTTACCTTATACAGCGCAGCCAGAGTCATGTCATCAAAGTTGAGCTTTAAGTTGTATTCTGTGTTTTTCATGCGTTTCCACAAGGCTCGTTGCTCGCTTTCTAAAAAGCTCCGCTGCAAAGTCAGAGGGTAGGATTATTGTAATATTAACAGAGTCTATCTTGCAGATTTATTCCCCTTATTTTTTATACTTGTTGCCATGTATGAAGTTTTTTAAAGACAAAAAAAATAATAAAACAGTAACATAATTTATGTACATATATAGTATTGACCCACCACATCATAATCCCTATATTCGAGCCAGAACTTCTTCACAGCCTCTTTGTATGTCTGCCCCTGCGGTGGAGGAAATTGACCATTTCTAACTTTTCCCTGTACATCATCGTTCCCATTCTCTTGTCCAGTTGAAGCTTCTGGTCCCTCGGTTCCTCCTCCGTTCTGCTGTCCGACAGTATTTTCCTCCGTCACTCCCCCTGTCTCTTGACTTCCTTCTTCAGTTTCATCAAAAGGCATCATAGATGTGAAGTAAATGGGCTGCAGGGAACAGATTATTATGTATGTATGTCTTTTAGACAAAACCTGCTTATTTTGAGAATTACAGATGCTGCTAAGCTGTCAAAATTGAATTTATTGACAGACAGAGGAAGGAAGGAAACTTACAAAGCGCCTGTCGAGGAAGCGTTTGACATAGGGTCCAAAGGTGCATATCGAGGGCAATACCGAGAGAATCACCTCTCCATAATCGTCTGATGTCACCAAGCTGTTGGTCCACTCAGAGTATGACAAGGACTGCGATGACAGAAAAAAGACCAAAACACAAAAGACAAATCAAGTTATGTAATATGAAAATGCTGTTGGGAAAAACTCTTCATGTGGAAATGTGTGATGAGGACATAAGCAGGGAATGGACAAGGGAGGCCAAAGCTGGGGCACCGTTGCCAGGGCATCCCATCCTAGATGAACCCTAGAACGTAAGCCTCCAATATCCAGACCAGTTGTTTTCTTCAAGACCACACCAGGGAATGTGCAGCAGTGCAGGTGCTGTCTGACTCCTGACAGGCTGGAAGCTCAACCCCGTGGGACTAATTATAATAACGACCGACATCTGGGCTAATGTTGTCAAAGCGATGCTGCTGAAGTTTTTGTATTGACGTATATATCAAGTATCGAGATACTGAATAATTATATTGAGATATGTGACCTGTGCTGGCAAAATGAGTCGCAATGAGGAAATTTTCAAAACGGAGGTCATGTTATTCTCATATTCTGTATTGAAAGACCTTCAAAATGATATTTAATTTGAAGAAATTGTGCAAAAATGGACCAGCAACAAGCCGATTTTGTTTATATTTTGGCTGGTTTGAAAACTTGCGTTTGATCGGTCCTGAGTTATGTCTTCCACAAAAACATGTGTATTTTTAGAAAGTAGGAGTTCCAAGCTTTACAATGATACCAGACACTGATGAGGGTTTTCCCGGGACTTGACGCAAGCAAACAAAGAAAGAATCATGATTTATGACGTCATGTGCCTGTAGCTTGTAATTACCCGGTGCGCATTCTGACTCATTTTACCAGCAAGGGTCACATATACTGTAGTTCTTGACCCATATCGTCCAGGCCTAACATAAAGTGTTCTATAGCTGACTTCAGAGATGCCTGTGAATGGGAAATAATACAACATCACACTTACCCATACTGTAGTATTCCTTGGGATTGGCAGGAGGGAGTTCATCCCATGGTCAATGTAACGGACAGCTTGTGAACCTCCCCTAAGTTAAAACAAAACATTAAATGTGGCAGCTGTGAAAGAATCAGGGGAATAAATTAAATTAAAACCTAAAAACTGTTTTTTTTTTTTTCAATCGACAACTTTAGTTTGAGCCAAAATCCTCTGGAATGTCAGTAAATATAAACTTTTGCCACTATTCTCTTCAAGATGCAATTTGAGACCTCTGAAACTTTTTTTGTATCTAACTTTTTTTGTCAAATGTGTTTTATTGAAAACCAGATATTGTATAATGCATTACATAATAAGGTACATGTTGTTTTTTTTCCATTGTTTTTTTAAAAAAAGGGTAAAATACCTTAAAAAATAGATTAAAAAAATACAAACACACCAAACACATGAAGGGCTCTTAACACTCCCCTCCACTCGTTCTGCTTATAAATCATAATGTATGACAGTTGTTGTGATAGACACTAATGAGGCAAACAGGACAAACAGTGTATTACTTACATTACATAGACAGTACAGAAGATTAGAGAATTAAAGATTGTTTTTTAGGTAACAGACGAGGGGTGACCAGATCTTATCAAACTGTGACTCTTTATTTTTTAAGAAGAATCTAATTTTTTCAAGATGGAGTGTACAGCGCATCCGTAAAGTATTCACAGCGCTTCACTTTTTCCATCCATCCATCCATCCATCTTCTACCGCTTTTTCGGAGGTCCGGGTCGCGGAGGCAGCAGTTCAAGCAGAGAAGCCCAGACTTCCCTCTCCCCAGCCACCTGCTCCAGCTCTTCAGAGGGGATACCAAGGCGTTCCCAGACCAGCTGGGAGACATAGTCTCTCCACCGAGTCCTGGGTCTGCCCCGGGGTCTCCTCCCAGTGGGACGTGCCTGAAACACCTCAAGTGGGAGGTGTCCAGGAGGCATCCTAATCAGATGCCCATACCACCTCAACTGACTCCTTTCAATGTGGAGGAGCAGCGGTTCTACTCTGAGCCTCTCCCGGATGACTGAGCTCCTCACCCTATCTCTGAGGGTGAGTCCAGCAATCCTACGGAGAAAGCTCATTTCAGCCGCTTGTATCCGCGATCTCGTTCTTTCGGTCATTACCCAAAGCTCGTGACCATAGGTGAGAGTAGGAACGTAGATTGACTGGTAAATCGACAGCTTTGCCTTAGAACTAAGCTCCCTCTTCACCACAACAGACCGGTACAACGTCCGCATCACTATAGAGGCTGCTCCGATCCTTCTGTCAATCTCTCGCTCCATTCTCCCCTCACTCGTGAACAAGACCCCAAGATACTTAAACTCCTCCACTTGGGGCAGGAGCCTGTCCCCAACCCGGAGAGGACAATCCACCTTTTTCCGGCTGAGGACCATGGACTCGGACTTGGAGGTGCTGATTCTCATCCCAGCCGCTTCACACTCAGCGGCAAACCGTCGCAGCAAGAGCTGTAGGTCATTGCTGGATGAAGCCAACAGGACAACATCATCTGCAAACAACAGAGATGAGATCCTGTGGTCACCAAGCATGACACCCTCCATTCCCTGGCTGCGCCTAGAAATCCTGTCCATAAAAATTATGAACAGGATCGGTGACAAAGGGCAGCCCTGGCGGAGTCCAACTCTCACTGGGAATGACTGCATTAAATTAATTTTTTCCTCAAAATTCTACATATAACACCCCATAATGACAACGTAAAAAAAAGTTTTGAGATTTTTGTAAATTTATTAAAAATAAAAACCTAAGAAATCACATGTACATAAGTATTCACAGCCTTTGCCATGAAGCTCAAAATTTAGCTCAGGTGCATCCTGTTTCCACTGATCATCCTTGAGATGTTTCTACAGCTTCATTGGAGTCCACCTGTGGTAAATTCAGTTGATTGGACATGATTTGGAAAGGCACACACCTGTCTATATAAGGTCCCACAGTTGACAGTGCTTGTCAGAGCACAAACCAAGCATGAAGTCAAAGGAATTGTCTTTAGACCTCTGAGACAGGATTGTCTCGAGGCACAAATCTGGGGAAGGGTACAGAAAAATTTCTGCTGCTTTGAAGGTCCCAATGAGCACCGTGGCCTCCATCATCCATAAATGGAAGAAGTTCAGAACCACCAGGACTCTTCCTACAGCTGGGCAGCCATCTAAACTGAGCGATCGGGGGAGAAGGCCCTTAGTCAGGGAGGTAACTGAGAACCCAATGGTCACTCTGTCAGAGCTCCAGCGTGTGGAGAGAGGAGAACCTTCCAGAAGGACAACCATCTCTGCAGCAATCCACCAATGAGCCCTGTATGGTAGAGTGGCCAGACGGAAGCCACTCCTTAGTAAAAGGCACATGGCAGCCCACCTGGAGTTTGCCAAAAGGCACCTGAAAGACTCTCAGACCATGAGAAACAAAATTCTCTGGTCTGATGAGACAAAGATTGAACTCTGGTGTGAATGCCAGGTGTCATGTTTGGAGTTAAACCAGGCACCACTCATAACCACGCCAATGTTGGTAGCAGCATCATGCTGTGGGGATGTTGTTCAGCAGCAGGAACTGGGCGACTAGTCAGGATAGAGGGAAAGATGAATGCAGCAATGTACAGAGACATCCTGGATAAAAACCTGCTCCAGAGTGCTCTTGACCTCAGACTGGAGTGACAGTTCATCTTTCAGCAGGACAACGACCCTAAGCACACAGCCAAGATATCAAAGGAGTATTGCATTTCTGTCATTATTATTTTGTCTGTTTATGTGTAAATTTTGGGTTCTGTCTTTTGTGCCCCCTCTCTCCAGACACTCCCACTCACTGCTCACAGTCTGCTCTCCTATCAGCTGTGAGCAGTTATGCAATCAGGTCACCTGCCAGCTCAGCTCCTGCACCTGCCGCTCATTTGCTGCCTACTATTTAAAGACTGCCTTATTGTTTCCTCAGTGCGACAGTATTGCATGGATTGCATTTCTTGACGTAATTGGACTTCATTCTCTGTAAGTTTTTCTCCTTATTCCCTCCAGAGGAATTCCTACTCTGGAGTGCCTTCCTTGTACGTAACCTTGTTTGCATTTTTGTTGTGTCTGCACAGTTTTGTTCTTTTTGTCAATAAATGTCACAACTGCAGTTCAGCGCATGGGTCTGTCTTTCTGCCCCAAAGGGGCATTCATGACATTCTCATCCCATAGTCCATCGGCGATTTGTGTCCCCAGCTCATTTTCCCAATAATTTTTGATTTTGGACATTGAGGAGAGTTGATGGATTGTAGGGCATCATAAAAATGTGACACTTTTCGGTCAGAGCCTGTGTTTTGGAGAAGGCACTTATCTAGAACTGAAGGTGATACACTTTCAGAAGAAGATATGTGTGTACGCACATAGTTTCTGATTTGTAGAAACCTGAAAAAATTACTCCTAGGTAGTTCATACATTTCTTGTAGCTGTTCAAATGAGGCTAAGGTACCATTCAGGTGAAGATCACGAATAGTGTGAATACCCAGGTCTCTCCATTGTAAAAATCCATTATCAAGCTGAGATGGTGGGAATGACGGATTCCCAGCAATGGGGAAGTAAAAAGGAGAGTGAATTAACCCTGAAATGCATCTTAATTTGTTTCCATATTCTGATTGTGCTATTTAAAACAACACTTTCACCATAAGTAGACTTATCTAAAGCTACAGGAGACAGGACCACTGCCCCCAAACTGTAAGGGCGGCAATGCTCCCGCTCCAACTGCAGCCAGTGAGGGGGTTACCCAGCCATCTTGAAAATATTTTAATGTTGAAGGCCCAGTAGTAAAGACAAAAGTCAGGGAGAGCAAGGCCACACACCCGCCTGGGTTTACAGAGGTGAGCCTTTTTAATCGTATGGTTTTTGTAATTCCAAATAAAGGGTAAAATGACAGAGTCTAAATTTTTAAAAAAGGATTTTGGTAAAAACACAGGCAGACATTGGAAGAGACACAATAACTGAGGAAGAAATATCATTCTGATTGTGTTAATCCTCCCCATCAATGTAATAAGGAGAGATCTCCAAAATTGAAAATTAGTCTGCAATTTGGCCACAAGAGGGGGGTAATTAGCTTTGAAAAGAGAAGAGAATTCTTTTGTTATCTGAATCACAAGGTAAGTGAATGTCTGAGTAGAAACTTTGAATGGTATATGGTGTATTAGGGATAAATCCACCAATCCAATGGGCATCAACTCACTCTTAGTCCAGTTAATTCTGTTATGATCCCCTGTGCGCTATTACGCAGAGTACGGAGGGAAGAATGACAAGCCCATGAGCAGAGAAAGTTTGTGCACTTTTATTAACAATACCCTTGAAAATAATAAGTCCAGGAATGTTCACAAATACAGAGAATTGCAATGATGAACAAAATGGCCACCAGACATACAGGGCGCCACCCGGATGCTCTACAGCCTGGTGACGGTAAAGCCTAGTGCCGCAAAGTTGCTGTCGGCACAGGGAGAAAGGCAATTGTCTTACTGAACTGGGCCGATCCAGGGCCTCCCACGTAGTCTGGCGGATGAGGGAAAACATGCTAGGTCAGCTGCTAACATCCAGGGATGAAGGTCTGTAAATGTCTGGCTGAATGTGTGAAGGAAGTTGTATAACATCCGTGGAGAACTAGCTGCCATGAATGAGGGCAAATGCTGCGGCGATCTCTTCCTACTAACTCCTCACTTAAATAATAATAAACTTAACAAGGAAAGAGATCGCCGGTGTGGGAAAGCGTGGGCTGGACAAATGAACCTCAGGTGTGCATGAGTGAGTGTCTGTGCATGTGAATGAGAATGAATGGAGTGTGTGTGTGCGTGTGTGTATGTGTGTAGGAACACCCATTAACAGAGCACAGCTGATGGCACCAACAGGAGAAGGGGGCGTGCCCGAGCTGTCAGGAAGCGAAGGCCAAAAGCTCCCTGACGCGCCAGATAGAAAATAGGGCAAATAAATAATAAGTCCGAACTGGGTTTGGAACAGCCAAACACAGATTCATGACAAATTCTGTAACTGGAGAAGGCTCCAAATATATTTATTTTGTCTAGAATAGCAGGAAGACTGGACTGAGGTTTCATAATAAACAACAGGACATCGTCCGCGTAAAGTGAAATCTTATCAGATGTGTCCAGAGTATTGGAGCCATGTACGTTTGGATCTGTGCGAACTGACTCAGTGAGAGGCTCAATGGCCAATGCGAACAGGAGAGGTGAGAGGGGGCAGCCCTGCCTCATACCCCTAAACAGGCTGAAGTGAGGGGATAGCATTCCATTAGTTAGTATCTGAGCTCTGGGGTACTAGAACAGCAAATAAGTTCCATTCTACTTGGCCAAACGCCTTTGCAGCACCGAGAGAGACTACAACAAGGTTACTCAGGCTAGACTTGAAATGATACATTATATTAAAGAGACATCTAAGGTTTGAAGCAGAGTTTCTGCCAGGGATAAATCCAGTTTGATCTGGATGGACAAGTCTGTCCATGTATTTACTGAGTCTGTTTGCAAAAACTTTGGCTAATATTTTTTGGTCCACATTAAGGAGAGAAATAGGCCTATATCCTCCGGCCTCCTCTGGATCCTTGTCCTTTTTTTGGGATAAGAGTAACGACAGCCTCACTGAGTGTTTGTGGTAGTGAATCATTTTTGAAGGCGCAGGTGAACATATTGAGCATATAGGGTGTAAGCGAGTCAGCAAATGACTTGTACAGCTCGGTAGGAAGCCCATCAGGGCCAGGGATTTTGCCACTATTTAGAGTGCCTATCGTATCCTTTAACTCCCTCAGGGTGATGTCCTTATTTAGAAAGGTATAATCCTCATGTTTCAGAGTAGGAAGATTGACACTTCTCAAAAAAAATTTCCATATTGTGGTGTCCTGCATTTGTTTCGGAGGAGTAGAGAGATTCGTAAAATTCTTTAAAACAGTTGTTAATATCTTTTGCCGAAGTAAAGCAGGCTCCCTCTTTGGACTTAATTTTATAAATGGCGCAATCATTATCCAATTTGCGTAATTGTCTTGCAAGCAACCTTTGTGGCTTTTCACCAAATTCAAAGTGCTTCTGCTTTAGAAAAATAAAAAATTTAGAAATCTTGGCTGAAACAATCTGATTATACTGGATTCTCAACTCTATGATTTGCTTATACTTCTCTATGGAGGGGTGGCATGAATTCTCTTTATCCAACTGATGGATCTGCTCTTCCAACCTTAGAAGCTTTTCTCTACTTAGCTTGTTTCTACGCCCCATGTAGGAAATTATGCAACCCCTTACATATGCCTTAAGAGTCTCCCATAGTAAACATGGGGAGGTCTCTGGGGTGTCATTGGCTTCAAAAAATATTTTCATTTGTGTGAGAAGATAATCACAGAATTTAGGGTCGTTAACAAGCTGAGGGAAAAGCTAAGCTTCCATAAAGGCCGAGGGGTTTGCAGTCCATTTAAATTGAGCTTAAATGTAAGTGGGCTGTGATCTGAAATCAAGATATAACCATAACGGGGGTTATCAATACAAGCCATCAATTTAGAGTCTATGAGAATGTAGTCAGTACGGGTATTGAGTTTTTGCATATGACGTCAGGAGGCGTGCCGCACTGGCCCGTTAGAGTGTGTCGCCATATTGGATGGCAAGAAACAACAGCAGCAGCAGGGTGAAACAAACCACATAGCTCACGTGTACCTACAAACTTGGCAAAATGGTGTACTCCTGTTGTTCCCCCTGATAAGGGGATAAGCGGGGAATTAAATGGCCAGTGTGAAATGCAAAAAAAAAAAAAAAAAAAGTTGGATTTTTGAATAATTACCTTCACTGACGTAATCTCTCGCTTTCTCATAACGGGCTGCATGGTGGAGCAGTGGTTTAGCACTGTGGCAGCACAGTTTACCCTCGGCCGGGGGATCGCGGGAATCATGAGACCGTGGGCTCGATCCCAGCCCCCGACCAACAGTGAGCTGTGTGGAGTTTGCATGTTCTCCCCGTGTTGCGTGGGTTTACTCCGGGATTTCTCCGGTTTCCTCCCGCATACCAAAAACATGTAGATTTAGGGCGCTTGCGCACGCAGCGGCCAGTGGCTTGTCACCAGACTGCAAACCAAATCTACCTACAGCTACAAACCAAATCTACCTACAGCTACAAATAAGTAACAAAAAAAAAAACTTTCTGGTTTGGAGGCGCCTCTCTGCTTGCTACAACGGACAATGCACACATGAAAGGGGAGAAAACTATTGAAAATGTGCATAAAATCAGGTATGTTTTAACGCGGTGCGCCGTGGAGAGCAAAAAAAAAAAACACGCAGCGCGCTTCACTCACCTCCTAGTCCGAGGAGCTGCTGTTGTTTTCCGACTCGTTCACCAGCGAAGACTTCACATCATCCAGATCCCTTTCCGCTGACACGTTTTCCGATATCTTTTCCTCCTGCTCCCCTTCGTCTTTGAAAGATATCATTTCATCGTTTGCCCCCAAATCATCCCCGCTGAGCAGATTACTGGCAGTCATTGTTCTGCTAATTGCTCCAGCTGTGCGCTCTGCTTGTCCGTGGGGGTTACCCCACACCAGCCACCTCCGTTCAACTGAGGCATTTCGGCACACCAGAGGAGCGCACGGGAGCAAGATTAAAAACACTTGTCTGCTGTTATGACTGCTGACAATGACTCCACTGAATCTGACACAGACATTGCAGACACAGTGTCAGAGGCCACAGTGTCAGTTGTTGAAGGAGATGATAGGGATGTTATTATGTCAGACTGTGACTGTGTGTTCTCCTCACTCATTCTGATCGCTAAACAGTACAAGTTACGCCTGGGTTGTCACAGTGCAACTGCTGCTCTTGCCATCCAAGATGGCGGCACCTACGGCGTGTGTATGTTTACCCCCGCGAGTCACGTGAATTTTACGAGCCTACGCAAAAACTCTATAGTCTGAGCTCTGAGCAATATGTGGTTGAGCAAAATAGGAAGGAAAGGGGACAGGCCTATTTTCCAAATATTGTAGTTGATACATTAAACACTTTTCCGTGCTACACGGTAAGCATATAACGATTAACCACCAAGTTAGTGCTCAATTAAGAATAGTATCATCAAAGCACGCCTGTCCCAGTGAGTCAGAGAAAAAAGAAAAAAGAAATAAATACAAGTAAAAGGATGCAATATACTTTAGCCTCAGTAAAAACAAAGAACAAAAATATTTAGAGAATCAGAATATTAACTCAAGTAAATCACTCTTCAGGTGAAGCTAAAAAGAGGTTCACAATGATATGATGCCAACACTGTCTGATCAGAAACTCTGATAAATGAGTCAACATGCCACATATTCAAATCATTCACAGAGCAAATCAGCCTGTGGGGGGGCGGCTCCGAAGTGCTGCTCCATGAATTTAGTCGCCTTATCAGGATCTATGAAGAAATGTTCCTTGCCGCTGATAGTGACCCTCAGCTTTGCGGGGTACTGCATGCCAAATCTCACTCCGGGTTTGTCCCTCAGCAGTTCTCTGGCTCTTTTAAACATGGCTCGCCGCTTCACAACTGCTGTAGTCGGGGAATATCGGGATCCGCTGTCTGTTGAAAGTGATCCGCTGCATTTCGCCTGCCTTCTGTAGTGTTTCCTCCAGCTCGTGGGTGTAGTGCATCTTAAGGATGAGAGGGCGAGGGGGTCCACTGTCACCCGGGCGGACTCGGAACGCTCTGTGGCATCTATCAATAAGTGGATGTTCTTCAAGAGAGAGTGCGTCTTTCAGGAGTTGAGCAGCAAGTCTCTTGTTTTCTTACCCGACTCAGCTCCCTCCTTAACATACAGAATTCACAGGTTTTGCCTCCTGCTGCGTCCTTCGAGATCGTTGCATTTGTCAGAGAGCTGGTCTATCAGTTTGCTTAAGTGTCCCAGTTCCTGCTGCAACTTGGTAACTGTATCATCGGTGCTGGACGCATTGTGCACAGAGGTAGTTTCACATTTAAGGGCTGTTAGTTCTCCCCTGATAGTGACCGCAAGTTGGTCAATTCTTGCGTCAATTATGTCTCCAATTTCTGTCTTGAGTGAACGTAGTTCACGATGGAGAGAGGCAATAGCTTCCAACACCGTACCAGTGTCTGGGCTTGGGGCATTGTCAGATGCCGTCTCTTCCTCAGGGCAGTTCGAGGTAGCATGGCCTGCTTCGGTGTTCTTACGAGGTCGGTTAGGCATGGTTGCAATTTGAGTGAAGTTTCGCCAAAAAAAAAAAAAAAGCATTCAATAGAGAAAGTTACTGAACGTTTAACATTAATTTCTAGCCTGGATATTTAGTTTCAGACAGCTTTTGCAAAGTTTGGCTGCAGGAGCTGTGAGACACACGTCTTCCTCAGGCATGGTCAAAACTGGAAGCCCCCCCCCCCCCCCCGTATCTAAGTTTTTCTTGAAAATTTTTCTCATTTTAACACAAATTTGCAACTTTTTTCCTAAATTTGTGACTTTTTTCTTGTAAATTTACAATGCATTACAAAATTGTTTTAATGTTTTTGTAGAGAGGGGAGAGATTTCCCCGCAATTTTAAAGGGTTTGAACTCTTCCCCAGTCCATGGATAGATATTTCATGTCACTGTTGGCGGGACAATAAGCAGACCATTTCCTCCAGAGTAAGACTGCGTGTCCACCAAATGCGTTTTTTGTCGCCTGACCACCCTGAAGGTCATTTTTTTTTTAGCGCTTGTGCGCTGCGCACTGGAAAAAAAATCTGTGCCCTGTATCCCAGCAACAGCTTTTCACTCACAGCTCAGCACTTCCGCTTTTCCTATGGTCAGACTTTTTATTTATTTTTTAATAGCAGTCTCTAAATAACAATGGACAGGAAACGTCTTCTAGCATTGGTAGCAGCTCTGGATGCAAAATATGATGACACAAAAAACAGAAGTCTGGGTACAGACTTTGCCGGTATGTCCCGCCCTTCCTTAATTCTGATTGGCTGCTTAGAAAGGTCTGACGTTGACGAGCTCAGCTGTAGACTGAAAAGTAGAACTTTTTTCAGCCCTGAGCGCCACGACAAAAAGTGGCCACTGCCAAGAGCGTTTCAGCGCTGAGGACACTCTGGACACACCGCTGGACTACATAGCGAATGAATGGAAAATAGTCATCCACAGTGGAAAAAAACGCTTTAGTGGAAAGCAGCCTAAAGACTGAGGGGTACACTGCATGTAGTTGGGGCCCTATGAGAGACTGTGTTTAGAGGCCCCTATTTTTGTAATAGGGAAGAGTTCAAGCCCTTTAAAACAAAACTTTATAAAAACCTGCTTGAGTCTTTCTCTAGATAAAGAGAGAAATTTTAAGTCATTACACAGAATAAAACCTTAAACAGCATTCATATGAATGTTGCAAATTTAAAAGGAAAAAATTCACAAATTTACAATAAAAAAGTTCCACATTTATAGTGAAAAAGGTAGTGTATTTACAAGAAAAAAAAATAGCAAATTCATGAGTAAAAGAGTTACATGTTTACAAGGAAAATTTCTGAGAAAAAAGGTATAGATTTATGAGAAAAGTAGCAAATTCATGTAAAAAAGTAGCAAATTTACAAGAAAAAGCCACAATTTGATTAAAAAAGTTGCAATTTTACACTATAAAGTAGCAAATTTATGAGAAAAAGGTAGCAAATTTATGAGAAAATAGTTGCAAATTTAAAAGAAAAAGTTTCAAATTTACAAGAAAAAAGATGCACATTCATGAGAAAACAGTTGCAAATTAATGAGAAAAAAGTTAAAATAAAAAGAAGTTGCAAATTAACAAGGAGTATTCTAAATGTGGAACTTTTTTTTCATTTAGCACTGGTGCTTCAAAGTCTTCTGCAACAAGATATCAAAGGTTTATGATGATATTGGGGAAGGAGTGGGAACAATTCTCTGGTTTTTCCAGGTTGAGGGAGGACCCTCTCCTCCTTGATTTATGCCTATATGCCCCATTTCAAAACGGGGACAAAAATCAGTTTTCTTACCCTACAAAGGTGGTGTCCTCGCCCACTATAAACCCTGGTGCTGTCAGAGGCCAGCAGATTTCGTTGACCCGGCTGCGCTTTTGAGCAGTGACAGGTTCGTAGAGCCTCCTCAGATCCCAGGTCTTCACGATCCTGTCATCACCCGATGTCACCAGCAGATGGCTAAAAGGAGAAAGACCTGAAGATTTAGTGTTTCTGACTGAAGATAAGTGAATGAAAAGGAGGGGGAAAACTCTGATTTTCCATTAGTGGGAGAAATCTAATCTAATTCTAATGTGAGAAATGAGGTAAAAATCTGGTTTTCCACACTGATCAAATCTGACAGCAGCATCTGGTGTGAAACAAATGGAGACAGGGGATCAATGTGATCACATTTCATTTAAAAAATAAGATCTGTGTGAATGTAATGAGGGGAAAAAAGAGGAGAAAAGGTGGCAAACACTGGAGGTGAAAAATGTGTAAAGAAATCTAGAAGTCAGCAGTGATCGGGGCAGTTTTATCTCTTTGTAATTAAGAAGCAGTGGTCCAGACCAGATGAGTCCCCCCCACCCCCGCCTCTTCTCCCTCTGTAGGATTAATCTTGATCTGTTATTCACCTTTAGCCTAATGCTACACATTAGAGAATGCTGACTTCTTAATGACACCCTTAATTATCTCTTAACTAACTATCTTACAATCCTACACATTATATGGGCAACTTCCCCCAGGCCATTCCCCTTTTGGCTTAAAGTTACAAATGTATGAAAAAAAAAGGTTGAAAATTTACCATGAAAAAAATAGAGTATTTCTGTGACCAAAGCTGCATATTTACAAGAAAAAAATTCACAAATTTATGAGAAAAAAGTTGAAAATTTACAAGACAAAGGTTGAAAATTTGGAGATCAAAATTAGAGAACAATGTATTAATACTTGATTTATTCTGAAATATTGTTGTTCTTCATTGTTCAGAATCTGACAGAATAGCAGCTGTGGCTATACCACTGCCCTACTAGCTTGTTTTTATTAAATAACCAAAGCACTTCAACACAAACATTTATTTTGTTAAAAAAAACCCACAGTGAGCAAAATTAGAGAACAGAGACCACTGTGTCAGAAGAGAAGATTTAAATAATGTTTTTTAGGGCTATAGGACTGAAAAATTATTAGGAAGTGTAGAGGCCGTTGCTTTGAATGACTTCAGCACATCTACGCCCACAGGACATCACTAGTTTCTCACACTGCTCTGGTGTGATCTTGGTCCATTCTTCTGGCAGTCTCTTCCACATAGTTCAGTAACTGTAGTGGGTTTCTTAGCCATGACTGTCGCCAAGGATTTACCAGAGATTCTCTATGGGGTTTAGATCTGGACTCTGGGCTGGCCATGTCATTGTTTCAATATTGTTAGATTCAAGGAACTGTTTAACCCATTTTGCAGTGTGACAGGAGACATTGTCTTGCATGAAAATTGTGGGCTGATTGAGAGACAATTGCATGTTGCTGAAGGAGGTTCACATAAACATTTGCATTCATCCTGCCACGTAGCTGTACAAGAGGCCCAACTCCTGCTGCAGAAAACATCCTCCAAATTATGACACTTCCTCCTCCAAATTTAACTGACTTTTTTACACACTTTGGGTTCAGTCTTTCCCCAGTTTGATGCCAAACATACTGCTTCCTATCAGACCCAAATAAATTGAACTTACTCTCATCACTAAAGTGCACTCTAGACCAGTTCTCCTCTGTCCACACAACATATTCTGCAGCAAAGGCAAGTCTAGCGTTTTTATTCTTTCTGATGATGAAAGTTCGGTCACGGCAGAGTTAGCTTTGAGTTCAAATTGTCTTAAACGGAGGGAGACTGTGTGCCGAGACAGATCCTTGCCCTGTTCAGCAGTGACCTGGTGAGTAATTCCAGCTGCAGTGCTGAACCGATTCCCCATTGAGAATCTTCGCATAATCCTGTCTCCCAAACCAGAGCGGTGTGAGAAACTAGTGATGTCCCGTGGGAGCAGATGTGCTGATGTTGTTCAAAGCAAGGGCCTCTACACTTCCTATTAGTTTTTTAATCCTATAGCCCTAAAAAAAAGTTTAAATCTTCTCTTCTGACACTGGTTACTGTTCTCTAATTGTGTTCACTGTTTTTTTTTTTTTTAAACAAAATAAATGTTTGTATTGAGTTATTTAACAAAAAAAAATGCTAGTGCAGCAGTGGTATAGCCACAGCTGATATTCTGTAAAATTCTGAACAATGAAGAATAACAATATTTCAGAATAAATCAATTATTAATACATTGTTCTCTAATTTTGATCTCCACTGTACATGAAAAAGGTCTCAAATTTACAAGAAAAAAGTTGTGAATTTACAAGAAAAAAGTGTCACAGATTTAGAATTAAAAAGGCAAATTTGCTATACAAAATTTAAAAATTTATGAGAAAAAAATCACAAATTTACGAGAAAAGAGTTCAAAAGTTGCATCAAAAAAAGTTTAAAAAGTTGTAACTTTACATAAACAAAGTCACAAATTTATGAGGAAAAAAGTTTTAAAAATTTAGAAGAAAAAAATTATATGGAAAAATTATGAATCTATGACAAAATAGTCACAGATTTATGAGAAAAAAGACATTTACAAGAAAAAAGTCACAAATTAATTAGGAAAAAATTACAAAAAGCATGAGAAAAAGATGAAATGTTTAAATGAAAAAGTAGTGAATTTTTGAAAAAAAAGGCAAATTTACAAAAACAACATCACAAATTTATGAGGACAAAAGTTGCAAATTTACAAGAAAAAAGATATAAAATTGTGAGAAAAAGTTAATAAATTTATAAGAAAAAATATTGATTTTTATCTTGGGGGGCCCCCTAGTGGCTGATGGGGCCTGTAGCATTTGAATACTCTGCATTATATTCAGAAATGGCTCTGGCTTTATTTTTTATATTTTGGCTTTTTTGGAACTGTGAATCAGCTTTTTGTTCCCGATATCAGATCCTGCTGGTATTAGATAAGGGTTTTCCTATGCAAGACCAAACAAATTCTTCCTGAGGTGTCCCAGAAACACTCTTTATAAATCTCAGATCAGCTGCTTGTGATGTCACCCCTGAAATTCTGACACATGATCTGTGTGAGTGCAGAGTTGAACACATGCTGTCCAGATTTAAATATAATAAAACATCATAGCCCAAGATTCTCTTTAACCCTCACAAGGACTCTGTCATCCAACTTAAATTACTTTCCTCCGCTCCGTTAATCAGCTGATGCAGAGAGCTCGGAAGATGGAGGGTCATTTACACCGCTGTGTCCGCCATGGGGCTTCACTGATCGGCTCTGCACATCAGCACAAGAGTGAAGCAGTGTCCTGAGACAGAATTGGATTTTTACTCCATACAGTGGATGACATCACCCAGTGGTAATGTCATCATTTTAAATAGTAGTGTGAGAAAGAATGAATCTCTGTAATCTCCTCTTTAAAGGCCGAAACCAGACCATCAACACCAGAGAAGCTTATTCTGACCTCATGAAGTCCTCCAAAGAGTGCTCAGATCTCCTGATCTCTACCTTTAGTACAATCTGGATGTAGAACCACCTGAGAATCGTTGTGGGTGAGTTTGGTAAACATCAAGGCAACTGCCTAGGAGGCATAGCCATTAAAAAAAAATCCCTCAAGATGCCAGATCTCCTGACTGTTGACTTTGACATTAACCTTGAGCAAAACCTGGAAGCGGAACAACTAAGTGAATATTGTGAGCAAGTTTGGTGACCATCAAGGCAATTGCCTAGAAGGAGTAGCAATTTTTGTGAAATCATATATCGTAAGTTCCCAGATCTCCTTACCATTGACTTTGATCATTGAGCAAAACCTGGATGCAGAACCACATAAGAATCATTGTGGATGTAGTTGTTGAACATCAAGACAATTGCCTAGGAGGAATAGCCATTTAAAACAAATCACTCAGGATACCAGATCTCCTGATCTTTGATGTTGACCTTGAGCAAAACCTAGAAGAACAACCAAGCGAATGTTGTGAGTTAGTTTGGTGAGCACTGAGGCAATTGTCAAGGAGGAGTAGTGATTTTTGTGAAATCATATAAATTTACAGACCTCCTGACCACTGACTTTGAGCAAAACCTGGATGCAGACCCACATGAGAATCATTGACGGTGTTCACTTATATAGGGCTTTGTACTCATCTCTGGATGACCAAAGCGCTTTACAGATCCTGCTATTCACACACACATTCACACACTGATGGCAGCGGAGCCGCCATGCACAGGCACTGGCCTGGCCCACCAGGAGCAACCAGGGGTTCAGTGTCTTGCTCAAGGACACTTCGACATGCAAACTGCAGAGAGAAAATAACACCACTGACCCTCTGATCAGTAGTCGGCCACACTACACCTGTGCCACAGCTGTCCCCATTGTAGATGTGTTTGTTGAGCGTTGAGGCAATTGCCTAGGAGTAGTGATTTTTGTAAAATCATATACTGCGTTCCAAATTATTATGCAAATTGGATTTTAGTGTTATAAACATTCATTTTTTTTGTTTTTCAATTAAATTCATGGATGGTATTGTGTCTCAGGGCTCTTTGGATCACTGATATCAATCTCAGACACCTGTCATAATTAGTTTGCCAGGTGAGCCCAATTAAAGGAAAACTACTTAAGAAGGATGTTCCACATTATAAAGCATGCCACAGGTTTCAAGCAATATGGGAAAGAAAAAGGATCTCTCTGCTGCTGAAAAGCATCAAATAGTGCAATGCCTTGCACAAGGTATGAAAACAGATATTTCATGAAAACTTAAGTGTGATCATCGTAGTGTGAAGAAATTTGTGGCTGATTCAGAGCACAGATGGGTTTGTGCAGATAAAGATATAAAGAGAAAGGTTTCTGCCAGACAAATTCATCGGATTAAGAGAGCAGCTGCTAAAATGCCATTACAAAGCAGCAAACAGGTATTTGAAGCTGCTGGTGCCTCTGGAGTCCCATGAACCTCAAGGTGTAGGATCCTCCAGGGGCTTGCAGTTGTGCAGAAACCTACTATTCGGCCACCCCTAACCAATGCTCACAAGCAGAAATGGTTGCAGTGGGCCCAGAAATACATGAAGACTTATTTTCAAACAGTCTTGTTTACTGATGAGTGCCGTGCAACCTTGGATGGTCCAGATGGATGGCATAGTGGGTGGCTGGTGGATGGCCACCATGTCCCAACAAGGCTGCAACGTCAGCAAGAAGGTGGCGGAGTCATGTTTTAGGTCGGACGGAATCATGGGGAGAGAGCTGGTAGGCCCCTTTAGGATCTCTGAAGGTGTGGAAATGACCTTGGCAAAGTATATAGAGTTTCTGACTGACCACTTTCTTCCATGGTACAAAAAGAAGAACCGTGCCTTCCGTAGTGAAATTATCTTCATGCATGACAATGCACGATCTCATGCTGCAAAGAATATCTCCGTGTCATTGGCTGCTATGGGCATAAAAGGAGAGAAACTCATGGTGTGGCCCCCATCCTCCCCTGACCTCAAACCTATTAAGAACCTTTGGATCATCCTCACGCAAAAGATCTATGAGGGTGGGAGGCAGTTCATATCAAAACAGCAGCTGTGGGAGGCTATTCTGACATCTTGCAAAGAAATTCAAGCAGAAACTCCAAAAACTCACAAGTTTAATGGATGCAAGAATTGTGAAGGTTATATCAAAGAAGGGGTCCTATGTTAACATGCAACTTGGCCTGTTAAGATGTTTTCGATTGAAATACCTTTTGATTTCAGTAAATATGACCTCCTAATGCTGCAAATTCAACAAATGACCATTTTCAGTTCTTTACAACCAATAAAATGTTTTAAACTATTGTGCATAATAAATATAGAACAGTTCATTTTGAGTTTTTCCTTATTTTTGCAAAAAAAAAAGTTATCATTGGGAGGTTTGTTCAATAAAACTAGAATTATGGTCTAACAGTTGATGACTTGAAAATTATACTGACTGTCATTTGCATCGACTATTTAGGAAAATCAGAGACAAATATCATTGCATAATAATTTCGAATGCGGTGTATAAATTCCCAGATCTCCTGATCATTGATTTCAATCTTGACCTTGATCAAAACCTGGAAGCAGACCTACATGAGAATCATTGTAGATGTGTTTGCTGAGTGTTGAGGTAATTGCCTAGGAGAAGTAATGATTTTTGTGAAATCATATAAGTTCCCAGGTCTCCTGACTGTTGACCTTGACTACAACCTGGATGCAGACCCACTTGAGGATCACTGTGAGTGAGATTGGTAAGCACTGGGGCAATTGCCAAGGAGGAGTAGTGATTCTCCTGGATGGATGGATGGATGGATGGACGCTGCGCCATCACATTAGTTCCTTTTGGCTTTGGTGGAATGAGCTAAAATATAAGTGATGTGGCTACTACTGTTATAAAATGGAAAGGTTTTCTGTCCTGTCATGAATTTATGTTTGGTTGAACTGCTGATGAAGTGTTTTAGAGAACAGTTTGTAAATGTGGACTGAACCTCAGCTGGAAATTTAATGCATCAGCTTTTAAATTCCATAATCAGCATGAAAACACCTTGTTCACTGTGCATACTTCTACAAGTAGTCCAAAAATATGTCCAGGCTTTTCATTTGTATCTCATCTCCATTTTCTGATTTATGGAGGCTTAAGAATACATCAAACTTTTTGCTACTTAAAGAAAATCCTAATAAAGGCCATGTGGGCTCAACCTGAAGGTCACTGTGTGCTAAGAAAACAGAAAAACAAGAGAGCTAAGTGCGGTCAGCTCAGCTCATCTGAATGGTGATAAGGATGCAGCCTTGTAGGCCACATTCTGAATTAGTGCCTGAACACACAAAAGCTTCGCCTTAAACTTGTGCATTCAGGATTTATGGTGCTGCTTTCAACCTTGAGCACCGCGGCAGCCAACAGTCCAAATTTTTAAAGGGCTGTAAACAAAAGTGTCAGTCAGAAGTAGTAGGAGTATGTGAACTAAAGAAAACTAAACTTCACCCTTGCGTTTTCTCTAAAGGGGGCAAACCACTCAATAGATGTGGATCAACAGTGGAGACAGAAGGACAGGTGGCAGTGCCAAGGTAGGAGCAATGTTAGCCTAGCTGCACCTTCTGCTAGCAGAGCATAGCAGTGGACGGTGACGGGGAATTTATCCCTGATGGGCTGAAGGCCCTCTGGGCTGAGTGAGCCAAATAAGTATTAAAGTCAGAGGAAATTTTCCTCTTTTTCTCTTCTGTCTGTGGTGATTATTAATTTTAAAGCTGGCTACAACTGATGCTGCTTGTGTAGTGTGTATGTGAGTGAGTGTGTACAGTTAAGGTATTAACTTCCCCACAGAGGCATCAATTGCAGATCAAATGTGTTTTAATATCGAAACAACAAAAAGTAGTCACTTTATCAAGAAAAAAATTGGAAATTTACAATAAAAACACTGCAAATTTATGAAAAAAAGTTACAAATTTACTAGAAAAAAGTTGCAAATTTACTCGGAAAAAAAGTTGCAGATAGGACCCCACTATATTCCATCCATCCATCCATCCATCCATCCATCCATACATCCTCTACCGCTTTTCCGGAGGTCTGGGTCACGGAGGCAGCAGCTCAAGCAGAGAAGCCCAAACTTCCCTCTCCCCAGCCACCTGCTCCAGCTCTTCAGAGAGGATACCAAGGTGTTCCCAGACCAGCTAGGAGACTTAAGCCCCATTTCCACCAGTATCACCTGGGCTTTACTTTTTTTTACTTGTTTCGGTTTTTCGCCATTTCCACCCAAGTCCTCACGGTTTAACCGTTACGATTTTCGTGCCTGTTCAGAGGCAGGGTACAGGCGAGCGAAAAGCGAGGTGTGAATTGACGTCAATCGACTGCTAAACGCTGATTGGTCAGGGCGTAACGTCACCAAACGCGTCCGTTTTGTTTTCTGTTGAAGCTACACGTCCGCCATTTGTAATTTCAGCGAGTAACTGCGGTGACTGGATTCACAATTGTGTTCTCATATAACGATGTCCACGCGCAAGTTTATTCCATGAACAAACGAGGAGGTGCGGACTTTTCTGTCCCTCGTAGCCGATGACTACATCCAGAGCGAGTTGGTGGGGCAACTTGCAATGAAAAAATATACCAGGAAGTGTCCGGCCTGCTATTATTGGCAGAGAATTTGGACTCGACACGGCCACGGAATTGGAAAACGGTGACGGTGAGTGTTGTTTTGTTATTGTCCGTCTTCTTGCCTTTCGGTCAAAAGCGCACTTTATTTTAGCAATAAAGAAAGTTGTTTGATTGTGGGCAATTGTGGTGATGGCTAGCCCGCTAATAGCTAGCTACCTCTGTACCTTGCTGCTACCTGGCATCAAGCTGCAGAATCGCGCTTTTATTTCAGTATTCACGTGAACAAAACGCTGACGTAAGCTTATTGTATTCTGGTTAAAAAGTTGTGTGCTTGCGGTACATGTTGCACTTTGTTTGTGAGCTTTATTGTGTGTTTTTTTCCTTCTGTACACAGTTTTCAAATCCCTTGGGTCCGCCTCACTGGACTGCCCCGGCATCTCCCGGTCAAGTGCTGGTAAGGCACAACAAACTGAAAATTACCACCCGGTTGTTTTTATATGTGATTGTTTGCTATAGACGCATAACAAGGAATTTAAAATGTCTTCCTACGTTTATAAAAATACTAGATTCAGGGGTGTTCATAGCCACAGTGGCCCAGTGTTATAGGTGTGTTGGTGGTGAAATACTGTTGTATTTTCACAAAAAAAAAGGAGCACATGTACCGACTTCAAATCAAAATGCTTGATTGAAATTCTTCAAGTCAGCGAACACTATTAACCCATTCTGATTTATGAGGCCACAGTACAAAGAAATTCTTTTAAAAATAACCCATTAAATCAAAATACTTTTTACAATTAATCCTTTTTGAAATGAAGGGGGGTCTAACCACATCACCACAGAAGTTGCTTATAGTCCACTCTACTGAGGGGCAACAACATGACAGTTGAGCTTAAATACAGCAACGAAGCATCCCACCACAGGCTTTCAACAGTTTAATTCCATAATATTTTTTCTGACATGTTTTGATCCGGTGTTATCTAAATACAATGACTTCTGTCTTTCATATAGGCAAGCTGAAGAGGTCCAGCAACATTGCAGACCTTGCATCACTGATGGCCCAGAATCATGCTGAGGAGATGCGGATCCGTGAAAGGATGCTCGAACAGCGCGAAAGACACCTGCAGTTAGCCCAGCAGCAAGAAGCCGCATTAAGAAGGGATGAGCTGACAGAGACGGCTTCCTTCCACGGAGCCTTCCGAAACCATTTTGGCAGTCTGGTTGAAGTACTGAAAGCTCCCCATTTGTTAACATGTTTTGGGAATATTTGTAATGTAATAAAATGTTAGTCTTTTGGATAAAAGTGTGGTTTGTATATTATAACACTGGATGATAAAGGCGAATAATTACATACACATTCCATTGCCTCATATGACCCTAATCCTGCTGTTCAGCCATAAAGGTGTCAAGATTTTTAATGGTAATGTAATTGTTATTGTTAAATTTAATAAATATTACCACTGCTGTATCCATTGCTTTACATTGGGTACAGTTTTTAAGTAAAATTGTAAGCAGTTGCACAGGTGTAATTTACATTCAGCAGTAGACACTGATAAAGGTGAAAGTCGAATTGGGTAAAAGGTAAGTACATGTGAATTGAATGTTATATCGGCATTCCAAATTCTGAGAATTCCAATAAATTATAAGCAGTCTAGTATAATATAAAGCGAAAATACCCATACATGTAAACCCAAATATAACATTTTCGATGTTGTAAACGTTGACATGTATATGATAAACCTATGCTATTGTGATTCAATAGATCCATAGTGATCTTTGGTTTGAAAAAGAAAATTATAATTTGGTGTTGGGCAGTGTGACAATGTCAGTGTATTTAGTAGGATTAAAAAAAGTTTCATCATAAAATTTCTAGGTTCATTGGCAATTCCATCAAACCAAAAGTGAGTTGTCTAGCTGCAGCATATTTTTTTTTTTGTCATTTCTA
The DNA here is from genome assembly GCA_020510985.1 of Pholidichthys leucotaenia. Classification (NCBI taxonomy): domain Eukaryota; kingdom Metazoa; phylum Chordata; class Actinopteri; order Cichliformes; family Pholidichthyidae; genus Pholidichthys; species Pholidichthys leucotaenia. The sequence continues at coordinate 273,495,823 of CM035842.1, forward strand.
CATTGTTTTAGTGTGTAATTAGCCACCACTGAACAGATAACCCTTATAAATAACAATAGATGGGAAAGATGATACACAATGGGCCTAGATTTGGATTGGCTTTTTTATAATATCAATTATTTGGTAAGTTAAAGTTAACTGAAAGTATAACAAGTTTCCACATATGATTCCAAGGTCAATTGGCAATTCCATCAAATCAAAAGTGACTTGGCTCGCTGCAGCATTTTCTTTGCAGTCATTTTCTACGTTGTTTTAGTGTGTAATTAGCCACCACTGAACAGATAACCCTTATAAATAACAATAGATTGTACAATGATACTCAAATGATACACAATACAAAAAATGGGCCTAGATTTGGATTGGCTTTTTTATAATATTTTTAATTATTTTGTAAGTTAAAGTTAACTGGAAGTATAACAAGTTTCCACATATAATTCCAAGGTCAACTGGCAATTCCATCAAACCAAAAGTGCATTGTATAGCTGCTGCTTTTTTTGGGAAGTCAGTTTATCATCAGTGTATCATTATTACACAATATACAAAATGGGTCTAGATTTGGATTGGCTTTTTTTATAATATTATAAATTATTTGGTAAGTTAAAGGGGTTTAGGATTAAGCTTCTGCATAATTTTAAATTACCCCGGTGTTTCAGCATTTAATTAACCGTCTGTTAACATTTAACCGTTTTGAACAACAGAGGCGACGTAGTTTAAAAGTGCACAACATTTTATTTAAAAAACACGTTTGACATATGTATGCACATGAACACTGAACAAATGAAATGATCTCTGCTTCATATGCAGCTGCTTCAGATTCCTCCTGGGCAACCGCTATTCTCCTCTCCTGCTCCAACGTGTGTTGTCTCAATCCACGTCGTCTTTTCCTGTAAAATTCTCTTGTCTCGTTAAAGACATTCATTGTGTTAAAAACCGTGGAAATCTTCCGCTCGTAATCCGCTATTTTTTTCTGTGTTGTTGAGGAGTCAGTCTCGTCCTTTATACGTCAGCAGTGTAGCGCCACCTCGATCCCGCCCACCCCAGCAATTCTCGGCTTTCCGCGGTTGTGATGGAGGCGCAGCCGCGGGAGAAACAAGTAGTAAAGAAAAGAAAAGAGTAGCGCAGAACTATATAGTGGAAATGTGGCTTTAGTCTCTCCAGCATGTCCTGGGTCTGCCCCGGGGTCTCCTCCCCATTGAATGTGCCTGAAACACCTCAAGTGGGAGGCGTCCAGGAGGCATCCTGATCAGATGCCCAAACCACCTCAACTGGCTCCTTTTGATGTGGAGGAGCAGCGGTTCTACTCTGAGCCTCTCCCAGATGACTGAGCTCCTCACCCTATCTCTATGGATGAGTCTAGCAATCCTACAGAGAAAGAAAGCTCATTTCAGCTGCTTGTATCCACGATCTCACTCTTTCGGTCATTATCCAGAGCTCATGACCATAGGTGAGGGTAGGAACTTAGATTGACTGGTAAATCAACAGCTTTGCTTTGGAGCTCATCTCCTTCTTCACCACAACACACCAGTATAACGTCTGCATCACTGCAGATGCTGCTCCGATCCGTCTGTCAATCTCGTGCTCCATTCTCCCCTCACTCGTGAATAAGACCCCAAGATACTTAAACTCCTCCACTTGGGGCAGGAGCTTGTCTATATTTTTGGGGCCAACTAATTCTGTGTGACTGGCACATGAGCTCCGCCTGTGCCTACAGGTATTAAAATATATTAGATATGCCAAATAAGTACAGCGGTGTGAAAAAGTGTTTGCCCCCTTCCTGACTTCTCATTGTTTTGTGTGTTTGTCACACTTAAACACTAATAACTGGTTGGGCCACCCTTAGCAGCAACAACTGCAGTCAAGCATTTGCAATAACTGGCAATGAGTCTTTTACAGCGATGTGGAGGAATTCTGGCCCACTCATCTTTGCAGAATTGTTGTAATTCAGCCACATTGGAGGGTTTTCAACACTTTTTCACACCACTGTATAGTAAAATTTGCCCTACTGTATGTAATTTTCCTTTTTCCAGTATTTAGGAGTGCCCCTTTTTTAGGTTGAGCACCTGCCCCTGAAATGTTTGTGCTTGTCACTAAGGTAAAAGTGCAACATTACCATCAATCTTAAAAGGTTTTTCTTTTTAAAATTATAACTTGCTTCTAAAACGTGAGATTTTTGGTATAAATGTTCTGGTTTTCTAATAAATTTGTCATATTTTTCTTTGAAAATTTGCCACTTTTTCCAAGTAAAACTGCAGCCTCGTTCCACATAAAGTTGTCACATTTTTCTCGTAAAAATGCAGTGTTTCCAGTAAGTTTGTGATTCTTTTTTTCTCTGAAATTTTATCATTTTTATTGCAAACTTGGAAGTGTTTTTTCCATAATATTGCAACTTTTTCCCCATAAATTTGTCATATTTCTGGTACAAATTTTCTGCTTTTCAAATAAATTTTTTCAATTCTTCCTTGTAAATTTGTTACCTTTTTTTTTTTTAGATAAACTTGCAGCACTTTTCATATAAATTGTAGAATTATTCTCAAAAAAATCACAACTTTTCCAGTAAATGTGTGTTTTTTTTCCATAGAAATGTTGTGACTCTTTCTTGCATAATTGTTGTGAGAATTTTTGGCATAAATTTCCAGCTTTTCTTATAAATTTATTTTTCTAGTAAATTTAGTTTTTCCTACTGAAAGTTTTGAATTTATTATCAAGGCCTTAAAGAGCCACTGGCTATGAGCGGAGCCATATGTGGCTCCAGAGGTCTAGAGGAACTTTGAACTTGCAACTTTGCAACGGCCCTGATCTGCACATATAACTGCACACTGCTCCTTTAAGTAGATATGTGAAGCTCTCTGAAACTCTCACCATTATACTATTAAATTCAAGTGGCCACGAAGAAGTCATGCTGCAACAACCACTGTAACTTCTTCATAAGTGCTCAGGATCTGAAACAGTTCCTATTAATTTTGGTTCCAGACAGAGTGATGCTGATCAGCCCTTTCACGTCACTGATTTACAGCATGGTCATTGTGTATTTGCAATAGATCGATATCGTCACAGCAATTACACTTGCCTTTACTCTCACAAGCAGCGGCTATTCATCCATCAAAAATTCCATAACACGCAGTGGCAAACTGAGTAGCTGCAGGATGAATGAAAGTCACAATATTTTATGTGCAGACTGATTGAAGCTTGTGGGGATGAAATGTGTCACTGATATTATTTTTCATGTGAACAAGTGAGTCAAATTTAAAGGACGGAACAAAGATTTCTTAAAAAAAAAAAAACAAACCTAATTATAAGATAAGATAAGCCTTTATTAGTCCCACAATGGGGAAATTCCAGGATTGCAACAGCACAGGGATAGCAACACTCAGAGCAACAATCAGAAGGCAAGAAAAAACAAGAGCAGCTAATATACAGTATATTATAGCGATGATACAGACAGTGATGTCCCTGGCTATAAAGCAAAGTATGCAAATACTAGTCACTAGGGGCCCCCAAACTACAAGTTCACCTTCAACATTTTTTTTTTTTTTTTTGGGGGGGGGAAGAACTAAATTTACCTTCAACTCTTTTCTCATGATTGCTCATCTTTTTTCTCATAAATCTGCTACTTTTTTCCTCATAGATTTATATTTTTTCTTTTAAATATGCAACTTTTTCTCTTAAATTTGTGACTTTTTCCTCATAGATTTGCCACCTTTTTTCTGTGAATTTTTTTCTTATAAATTAGCAAAAAAAATTCTCATAGTTTGCAACTTTTCTTCCAAAAAATTTGTTTTTTTTCTTGAGAATTTAAAACTTGAATTTCGTCTTGTAAATATGCATTTTTTTCTCCTAAATTTATAACTTTTTTCTCATAATTTTGTGATTTTTTTTTGTAAATGGGAGAGGTCTTTTCCTTGAAAATGTGAAACTTTTTTGTCATAAAAACATTTTATTCCATAAATGTACTGTATATATTTTTTGTAAATATACAATATTTTCTCCTAAATTTGTGACTTTTTTCTTATATATTTCCCACTTTTTCTTGTATTTTTTTTTTTTTTACAAATTTACACATTTTTTCCTCATAGTTTGTAATTTTTTTCATAAATCTGAGACTTTTTCTTACAAAATTAGTGTTTGTTTTTCTTTAAAATTAATTTTTTTCTCATAAATTTGAAACTTTTTATCCCGTAAATCTGCATGTTTTCCCTTGTAAATATGTGATATTTTTTCTTGCAATTTGCATTTTTTTTTTTTTTTTGTAAATTTGCAACATTCATATGGATGCTGTTCTACGTAATGGTTTAATATTTTTTCTGCGTATCTAGACAATGACAGAAGTTTATTATTTTATGTTTATGCTTTCCATTTTAAAGGGTTTCAACCGTTCCCCCATTTCAAAAATGGCTCCCAGTAAGCTAAAAACAGCCTTGGATACAGAGATTTCAAAAGAGGCAAGAAAGTTGAAAACAATCTACGTTCTCAGAGCAAAACCTAGAAAATCTTGTAAGTGGAGCATCAATTTGCAGGTGAGATAAGGGATTAGGTGCCCACCTGGTAGCAGGACAAAAGTTCAGGGTCTGGACTGCATTGTTGTGAGCGAGAAAGCATCGATATGGCAGCAGACTGAGGGATCTGTCCGACTCTCGCACTCGCAACAGTGGCGATTTTGTCAACAGATTCCACAGACCTACAGTGCCTGGAGCAAAAAGTAGAGGAACTCAAATATCGGCAAGCACAATTAAGGCCAGAAGTTCTTCGCTCAAATGCTGTACTAATTAATCAAGAACAACTTCAAAGGAAAAATCGACACATACCATCGTAGAATCCAATAGCCATTATGGTGCAAGGATTTTCAGGGTGCCAGTCCAGAGACAGGACCATTCCACTTTGTTCCTGCCGAGGGGCTTTGAAGGCGCCAAGCTTCAATGTGACCACGGCTTTGGCCTGTGGAAAACCAATGCGAGGTTTATTATGATAAAAACAGCAGAGATGGAGATTAGATGATTAAATTTGGTGTTTTGTGATTCATGTTGAAGTTTTTAAGGATGTAACAATCTTGTAACTTAAGATAAGACGTTGTCACCAGTCACTGCCTGCTCAAATCAGGCTATAGCTGATTGAGATCTGTCAAACCTTGAACCAACCTTGTATACTGGTGGATTCTCACTGGCTTCTGTGAAGAGAGGCATACAGTATTATTACACTGAGTAACGTTTTAAATATTAAGGGTCATCAAAGCCAAGCATTTGAATGTTTGTGATGAATGCAAAAAGAAACTCCATGCATTTCAATTTCAAAGAAGTCTAGAGCAAACACCATGAAGAAAACCTGTTTTATGCATAGACAGACATAAATACGGATGATGTGCTACCACTTGGATCCACTCTAAAGGTGCGTTCAGACCAAATGCAAACGCATGGCGCAAATCCATATAAAGTGAATGGGAAGACATGAGCACGTGCGAATTTGCGCAGTCGCGCGTTCGCGTCCCAGGCTAGCTAGCTAGCAAGCTGCTAGCTTTGAGTTTCTGCTGTCACCGGGGTAAAGGTATTACCATTGCAGAGTAAACTAGCTTGAAAATTTGACTCACTTCCCTGGAGACAGGAGGACCAGGAGCTCTTCAATTGAATCGGGATTTCGGAGTTATTTACTCACGGTTTCCTGCCACGGATGTGCTAGCAAGCTAGCAATGTAAACACCTCCATCTTGTGAAGTTTTGGAGGCTTGAGACAACATTTTCAGGTGAGCCCCTGGTCGGATAATATAAACCTAAGCATGACGTTATTTTGGGAATTTCCACAGCAGGTTGAACACAGCTGCACCTGTCTGCATCTCACTATTCATGTCTGTTCATGTGTTTACATTGAGTTATAATGTAATCGTGCCTCTCGAAAAATTTGCCCGCTCGTGTTTGGTGTGAACGCACCTTTAGAAAGTAAATCTCTATATTCTGTATTTTGGACACAAACATTTTACACTTTTGGACCCAGAGACTGTGAAGGTGTTTTCAGAACAAACGCGAAAGTGCAAGTTCTTCAGATGGTATGATTACATGATAACTTAATGTACAAATGTGAATAGAAGTGAATTTGCGTCTGAGCAAGTTGCAGAGGGGCGGGGTTGCCTTCATAACTTCGGGAGCTGCTTTCTACCTACTATGGAAATCCCAAAACGCTGTTTAGGTTTACAACGTTTTCCGGCAGGATATAAAGCTTGGAAAATGTCACTGCCTCCTCCAGAAACTGCACCTGGATGACGGTTGTTTACAGTGCTAGCCTGCTAGCCCTTGTCAGCACATCCATAGCAGGAGTATGTGAGTGGATAAACTCCTGATACTCCATCTCAGCTGCAGAGCTCCTGGCCCATCTGTCTGCAGGTGAGTGGCAGTCTCATTTTCAAACTAGTTTACTCTCAAGTGTTGATACTTTTACTCTGGTGACAGCGGAGCCTCAAGTTATCGCTACCAAATCCCTTGGACACTAATTCGTATGTTTACACTAAATTAACATGTTTTTGTGCTGCGTGAAAAATTCCCTTCACATTTGATGTGAATGCACCTTGAAGTGAATCATAGCAAGTTCTTGCTCATACAGCTGCCCATCACAGTCTATGCAACAGCCCATACGCAGTAGGGGTACACAATATATCGAAATTTTATCATTCTCATGATATCAACATGCACAATATGCATGTTGCAAAAGACAGCTTAAACGGGAATAACAGTTTAATTTACATGTGCTTACACATGCACGCTCGACCACTTTGGAGTGGCATTTATGCCGTCTCTGTGCTATGACACTCCAACAAAGTAGGTAGCCATAATGCGCCGTAAAGCAAAAGAAGACTTTATAGAGCGGGGCTTTAAGAATAATTCCATATTAATGCTCCAATCGTGGGATTACATATGGTATATTTTGATCATTAATCAATGTAAGAATCTCTATTAGAACAAAGTGAGCACTGATCAAATCGGTGTAAGAATCTCCTTAACATGTGCAGTGAGCGCCGATTAAAATACCAAGTGAGAATCTTTTTTAACACCACAAGTGAGCGTCAGTATAATGAAAGGGTTAACCGTACAATAAAGGTAAAATAGTGCTGGTATCAAATTACCTCGAGACGTCATTTAAAATAGGCCTGAAATAAAATGAAAATAATTCTTTAAAATATATACGTGGTAAAATAAGCCCGAATTACAATAAAAATAATAAATACATTAAATAAAACGGCAGTTTGTTTGTTTGTCTGTCTGTTATTCGTCTGTGTTTTTAATGTTTCACGGCTCATTCCAGCCAAAAACAGTGGAAAATAAGCCCCGCGAATGCAGAAACCAAGAGAAGTGCGACGGGGGCTGAAGCTGCGGTTGTTTTCCTTGTTATTGTAAAGTATAAAAGCATGCTAACATGACTGTTGCTAAATGGACATGGAAAATGGTAAAACTGGTAAATGACAAAACCAGTGACAAAAAAGGCAGAGAAAAGTGATTGTGTTTCCACAGCAGCAGGAGAAGATTGAGATGAGAATCGTGGGCTGCCACATCTGCATATTGTAAGCTGGCTGTTGTGTGTATTCTTGGTGAGCGATCCAGGTGGCCAGATTGGTTTAAAATAAGTGCTACGGTCTCGCGCCTTGAGACTGTATATGACTGCAGTTTTCCCTTTGTCTGGGCATTGGTTGTCTATTCATGTTCCTTTGACATTTTCACAGCTTACGGTGGTGAAAAATTTGAGACTATTGTTGTTTTCTTGTCATTGAGGAGTGTGAAATGACACTTATGTGACTGTTTGGTAGATTTTTATGGGAGGAACATGGATGGGCTCTTGGGGCAATAGACTCTCATGGATGTTGAGTTTGCCAAATCTGCATTTCACAAGTGCTCTGTGTGTGTGTGTGTGTGTGTGTGTGTGTGTGTGTGTGTGTGTGTGTGTGTGTGTGTGTGTGTGAGTCACAAGTGCTTTGATTAGGGGACAGAGCTGTGTGTGTGCGCGTACATGTGTTGTGGCCTCGAGGCTGGTCTGAGTGTATGGGGGGAAAAAAAATGAGTAATTGTTGCAACGTTCATTCCAATTTGCTATGATGTGTGTGACAGAGTACTAACCTAACTAATTTAGTCACACTAAAGGGAGAATTCTTGATAAGATGAAGTACAGATACTTGCTTCATCTCAAGGGAGCTATGACAGTAATTCTTTCGGTTACAGTTTTTTACGTTTTTTTATGGCTTTTTAATGATTACTGGTGTCAAGCAATTTAATGTTGCATTATTGGCAAATACCTTTTAAATTTTTTAAGCTAACATTATCAATTGCCATAATTTTTTGCTTATTTTGGGTGAAACTGCCTGCCAGCAGAGCAAGAAAATTTGATTTTTTTTTTTCTCTTTTTGGGGATGTCTGAGGGCAGGTAAACAGCATTGGTTTTTTTATTTTATTTTTTTTTTTTTTGAAGTGTCAGTGCAATTTTTTTTATTGGTTCACAATTGCATCATCTCTCTAAGTGAAGGGCAATGGAGACTTCAGAGGGAAAAAGGGCGATAGACTGACTTACACTGGATGGTGTGAGGGCCGTGCTTCGGCTCCCCTCCGCTGCCCTCCCTCTGCTTAGCCCAGCCCCCGCCTAACAAGACTCCAGAAGCTGACATCACCTCGCCTCCCCTAGTCGCCTCCCCTCCTCCCCACAGCGGCCATACTGGGGTGCCAGAGCAGTTAAGTAACACACATATTGACTCTACGCTGATGAATTAAACTGAAGGTTATGGGGAAATGTTGTCACTGAATAAGATTCAATGATTAAAGACTTAAAAACCTTATATGGGACAATTCAAAGCACAAATGACGTAACAATGAAAATGTTGCTTATACATATGATTCAACTGGCTGCTAATGGTCAAACAAATGTTCCTTTTAATGTTTCTTTACCATATTATTTTTCTCTTTTAAACAGAAAAGTCACTTTTAATGAATGATTATGTGATTTTAAAACCTTACTTATCTTTGCACTGTTCTTGACAAAATGACAAAATTCTGAAAGATTGAAAGATTACAAAGAAAATAAACACAGAAGAAAAGAGTTCCAGTACTTTGCTCTCTGAATACATTTGATTCTGTTGGTATTAAAATGACAACTTGGCTTGTAAAATATAAATAAATGGGAATCTGTTGGAAAGTTGACATTGTAATACAGAGTGTATGGGTAAGAGACTTTATGAGGACAGACAACTAAGCAAATCACTACTGGAATACTATAGAGTCATCACTTTTTCTGTTTCACCATTTATATGTGTGTGCTTGAGGAAAAGGAGCCATTCTACTTATTCTCTAACACTGAAAATAACACCAAAATTCAAAGTCAAGATATCATTTACAATTTTGGTTGCAGGAAATGACAGCTGTCCAAAAAGACAAATACATGTTGCTTTTGATGCATTTCTGGACCAAATGATGCAAAGAAAACAAGTTCATGCTCACTCTTAAATACCATAATATTTAAATTCTAACTTAGAAAGGGAACTCAGAAATTTCAAGTCTGAGTTTCCCTTTTAAACAATTTATATTTTGTGAAATTTTTCCTTTAATGAAATGAAATAGGCTTAATGGTTTGGTACAAGGGACAGCAGTCTAAGCAGAGAAGACAGACTGCTGCCCGGTTTACATAGCACCATGATCACCATGATCTCTTCTGCAGATAATTGGCAAGAATTAAAAAACTTTACAATGGAGAGAAAGAGAGAAGGAAAGAAATCTCTCCCATTCCAGCAAAAAGATTAAAAATAACTTTGGGTCGTTTTCTACATGTATGCAACGGAAGAAAATAAAGAGAGAACCTGAACCATTAATTACAATGAAACTTTCACCAACATTCAAATGAGCACTGCTAAAACAAAGGAAAATGGTTAAATGATTATTAAATAGTTACAAGTGCAGTAGTCAGAACATTTATGGAAAAAATTAAATTCCTGTTTGTGTGAGACTGACACATGGCCTTCCCCCAAATTTCCCCAATTTCATTTGTTCAGTGTGACACCGACATTGGACCCCTGTGGTGGAGGGTGGACAGAGGGAGGCGTGGGACGAGCTGGCCGCAATGCCATTACCGGGGGCAATGTTCTGGACACCGGCGACGGAGCAAAGGGGGTTGGAGGACCTCACGGACCCGACCACCTGTCTGACCAAACCGAAGCTAAGTACAACTGCTGATGCTAATACTAATATGACAGACATTTTTTCATTTGCCTAAATAATGCAGTGTTTACTTGAAGTGACATTACAGTTTTAGGACACTGCAATACAGTTTCCCACTTGAAAGCGGCATGAGAGCATCACATTTCCCACATGCCACAGGGGTAAATGTGCTACAAGATTTCGTTACGCCAAGGTACCTCTACTCACTCCGGTTAGTTCCGGCCAGCCTAACCTCTGTGACCTTGGACCTGGAGGCAAAGACCATGCAATATTTTAAATCAGATGTCACCACTACACAAGTAGGCCACAGATCAATGTTGTCCCAGTATGTGTGACAGACATCTGAGTGGCCTACATCCAAATTCTAAAGAAGAAAAATAATAAATTGACCATTCCTTGTGCAGAATGAAATCCACAGAAAAAACTTATCACATGACACAGACTGTTTCAGCAGGCCTCCACTGTGCCACATGTGGTTCCCCATATAGCAAAGGGGGGTGATTATTAAAAATGTGATTAGTAAAAATAGAATTAGTAAAAACAGATAGATGATGTACGATTAGTAGTAAAATGTAGTAAAATAATTAATAATGTATGATTTGTAAAAGATAATTTACTGATCAATCTAAAATTTACTACAAAACCGAAACAATCTTTTACTCAATTCTGTAAGACCAAAACAATGCTTAAGGGAACTTAAGACAAAAAATAATTTGTCCTTTCCAGCATCAGCTTATCCATTCCAAAACATCTGCATGGATTCCATTGAACTAAAATACATGCAAAGGATGTTGACTAACATGGATGTCATTGATGCCACTCTTCCTAGGAGGGACCACGGACGTACAGCACCCATCTTGGCCAAACCAGGGGACCTTGTCCTTATCAAGGTCATCAAAAAGGAGAATTGGACTGACTCGCCCTGGCAAGGGCCACATAAAGTTGTCTTGTCAACACCAATAGCTGTAAAAGTTGAAGGATGTGACTCTTGGGTGCATTTAACACATTGCAAACTTTACCCCACTCAGAATTCTCAGCAAGTGACAAGTGTCAGCTGACGGCACCCTCTGGTGTCCAGTAACGGCTTTTATAATGAAGCAACTGTTTATCATGGAGAGACAAGAGGCAAGAGAAAGAAGGTTAGCAACTGAAAGGTGTGGATGTTGTTGCTGCTCTTTCATTATCATCATCATCATCCTTGTGGTGACACTTTTGCTTTGGTTCTTCTTAGCTGCTCCAAAACCTATACACTGTAGGGCTAGATATGTCACACACACTCACCATGAATGGCTGGAAGGCCCAGGTCACCATGATCATGTTTATGCTGGCAATGTCTGGTGGAGATATGCTAATTACACAGCTAAATCAGCTAATCACTCCAACTGTTATGTTTGTTCCTTGATGCCACTATCAGCTGGACAAATCTCTGTCATGGCTAAAGCAATGAAGCAATCACAAGCTATCTGCTTCTTACAGGAGGCCGTGTACAGAGGTGACACAGCAAACATTATTCTGAATCACACTTGCCACATCACTTATCACTCCACTGATCGGAAACATGATGACACTCCTTACTCTGTGAAGGCAAGGTTAATTTCATCAAGGAACTTTTGCTTTTGTCTGAAGGGAAGTGGTGATGATCCTTTGGGCAACTTACCCCTTTCTAAGTGTGCAGTGGTGCACAGTGCCCCTCTCCCCTGTACTGCCACCTGTTTGACCAACAAAGTGGGCAAGTGTTGTCCTGAAGATTCACATTGTCAATACAGGGTTGGTGGCTATGTGGTCATTGGACCTGCATTCGCACCTGCCCATGAATTGGGGAGGAATTTGTGCCCCTGTTCTTGCCACTGACCACACCCTCATTATATCGGCAGGCCAGGTGGGCAGGGTGAAGAGAGATGCCGTCTTACCACAGGGTGGCACCTTTGCACTACATGATGCCATTTGGGGTATGGATGTACCGGAGCAGTTCCAGATAAAAACCACAGACTCAAAAGGCTCTTCATTCACTGTTTCCTTCAGTGGGAGTGGGCAGGAACACTTTATGATTAGGTTTATGATGACACAAAATAGAATGGTTCTAGACCAGTTAACTGCCACCCGTGGGTGTGTGTGTGTGCTATTGTAGGTGATTATTGCTGTACTTTTATCCCTGAAAATGATGCAGATGGTCAGATTATTGCTTCAGCCATACATAACCTCACTGCCTTACAGGCTGCTGTGGCCAAGGACAATGTTATTGATGCACAGAATTGGTTAAGTTAGTTATTCTCTTCATGGAGAGGTCCCATCATGAACTTGATAGCAGTTTTTGTAGTGACAATTTTGGTCTTTTCCTGTGTGATTCCTTGCATCTGTAACATGATGATGAGACTTGTTCATGTAAACTTAGTGATGTATCATGATGCAGTAGCTAAGGATGATGAAGATGATGAAAAAGCAGTACCAACCCAAGATGTCTCTCCATGACTCAAAGTACAGAGTAAAAGTATGACTGACATGCAGAAAACCGAGAGGAAGTGCATGATCACGATGTGAGGTTGAAATGTACTATTTACAAACACACTTATGAAGTTTGAAATGTTGTTTTTATTTTCTGTTTTGGGTTTTCATATCATTTTCACTTTTCACATTACACTTATTGCCATCACATCACTAACCGTTACATTCTCATTTTACGCAGTTTTATTGCTTTTGTTTTCCACTGATTTATTCTGTCTCATTATTGCTTTTATAAGATACCAACACTCTTTAAGATATATTCTGCTAACACACCTATACCCACACACATTAATTTTATTTTCTTTTTCCCATTTGTTTTATTTTCTTGATTTCTTTTATTACTTTCCTTTATTGATCAAAAGATCTTATTGTTCTATTCTCCTGAAGGGATGAAATGTTAAACTGGTGCCTGCGGGGCAGACAGGGCCGATGGCTGACTTTCCCCTCACTAGCTAGTTAGGGTCTGTTGCATAAAAATGCTGTTGCATAAGAGTGCACTGGAGCTTAGCGAGGCTGCCTGACTGGGTTTTAGGTGCCATAACAGTTCATCTCTGATGCTTCTAGCATCAAAGGGGGAATGAAAGAATAATTCCATATTAACGCTTCAATTGTGGGATTACATATGATATATTTTGATCATTACATTATACAGTACATCATTGTTTAATCTCATTGGCCTGGGGTCTCAGAGCTTCTAGTGACTGCATTTGTTACAAAGTGTAAATACAGCTGCGTCTGTTAGCGCCTGCTTTTGTTTATTCTGTGAGTTTCCTGCATGACACTTCTTATACAGCAGCATTGCTTTGCGCCTGAACTCCCGCTGTGAAGGCTCCGGGGTGACACGTCCCCCGGAGAGAGGAAGAGAGACGGGATGGCGCCCCTTGGGACATGCCATGCCCTGCTGCGACCAAAGACACTGAGCAAACGGCCAGGAACAATTGCTACCAGTCCTCTTTGTTAACACCTCGCTTAAAAGGACTGTGTGCTCATGCAAGAGGTTAGATTGGTGTTTGAACGGCGAAGACCTGAGACCGCTGCTATATCAATCTCCGTTAGCCAACGAAATTAAATCTACTCATATCTGAACATCTATCTGGCTTATTGACCACCCTCATCAAGGATAATTTAATATTTTTCTAACAAGGGCTATTCAATTACAAAATCAGGTGGGCCACAATTCAGTCCCTCCAGGATTTCGCGGGATGTTTTTATGATTGTTTCGGCCCAAAAAGCCTGAATTTGCGGGAGCTTTTTCAAAAAGTTGTGATTAAAGTTGTGATGTTTTGAGAGGTTTTTTTTTTGCACTAAAAGTTGTGGGAAAAATTACAAATTTTAAAGCAGATGTTTTTTTTTCCAGTTTACTGCAGTGATATTCTATATAACAATACAAGAAAAGCACGGGATTGTCAAAAATTTCCTATTACAGTGATGTGTAAATTAAGCAGAAACTTCTGCTATCCACCTTATTCCTGAAGGCGCTGCTGTAGAAACGATTATGGGCGCAACTTCCGGTTTTGGCTGAAGTAGTGTTAAATCAGTCAGCAAGAGTGGAGTAGCGGGGCATTTAAAATAGCGTTTTTAAAAGTTTTTCAAATTCATTTTAATGTATAGTCCCTATACGTGTTTTGCACTGAAGTGGCAACTAATTTCAGAACTTGTAGTTTTTGTATTTTTTGAATGTTTTGGCGTAGTTCTGGTACTTGTTGCTGGTGTTCGTGGTTGTGCCATATGCTGTATAAATAGAGGCTTCTCACCGGCAATGCATAGATCATGCACTGAAAACTAACAACGACTGTTGGTATGATCAGTGGTACAGACGCAAGAGCACAGCAGGTATGTTTTCACTTGTATGAATGTCACAGATCTGACGTTTATGTGTCACATATGTCACCAGATGCAAGGCTGCATGAAGTAAAATAATACATAAAAAATAGTAACAGTTTGCTTCCTAAGGCTTAACAATTTAAGAAAGATATCAAATAGTTTTTTAGGGGTTTTTTTTGCATTTGTTGCACTGCCTTGGAACAATATGATTTTCATTAATTTTTAAATTATCACAAAATATAGATCAATAAAATTTTGAACAATTGTCAGAAAAGGTCTGTACGTGTTAAGTTAAATAACAAGCATTCACGGCATAACAGCAGCATGAGCATTTTAATTTCAGGGTAAAACGAACAGCTGCAGCTGTCTGTATTTACCCCAACATTTAAACACCCAAACACGGTGTTGTGGTTCTTTGTGGCTCTGACTAGATTTTCTGTCTGCTCTGAGGTAAATTTAATTATGTCCAACATCTTTTAACAAAATGCATCCGACTTTATTGCGGTGAAGACACTGATCTATCTCAGAGCTTTTATTTGTTTACAGCATTAGCATCTTAGCTGCGGTGTCAACAAATGGAGCTACTGTCTGTGTGCCACTTTTTAAGGTCATCTTCCCATCCTTCCATAGTCGTGGGAAGTGGTATGATTATATTACTGTTTTTGAGGTGCAAAAGGCCGTATTCCCACATTTTTGATGCTGAAGTCATTGTTTTTTAACAAGGAAAAGTGTCCCGTCTCAGTGACAACCACATGTTCTTAAACTAGTACTGGAAGTTGTGCCCATAATTCATGCAAGGCATCCCGGGGGTTAGGAATAAGGTGGATACAGAAAAAACTCTTTTGTGCAACAGCAAATACAGATTTTAACACAATATCCATTACAACAGTTTAACTGCACTGAATGCATGTTAAAGTGCTGATGACACGATTTTGACATTTTTTAGCCTGTTGCGTAAACCCAAAAGTCATTGTCTATGATCAATATAATATTTACAACTGTGCCTGCATAAACTAGTTATCACCAAAAAACCGCAGCCACTGACTGGACTGTGGTGCCGCCTACCGAATCAAGGGTGGTACCCCCATGACGTAAGCGACAGAACAGACTCTGGTGTTGTTAACTGGAATGACAGCAGCTTTGTAGCTCACAGTTTCTCTGGTTTCTTGTTTTAATTTTACAGCTATGCCTTCGCGTTGTGTCGCAGGCTTAGATAAACAGCAGGCCGATTAACGATTAATTGATAAGTGGCAATTTTCCTGAGAATCTGAATTTCCCTCGGTACAATACGGTCTTACTAAGTTAATGTTTTTGATATACTGAATAAAACATGAACATCATATTCCTACAAGATTTACTGTACCATTTACATTTTTTTTTACGACAGACAATGGCATTTTTGTAGTTGAACAAATTTTTTACTGTATAGTGTGTGCTGGTTATGTTATGGCCTATGCTGTCACATGCGACAATCAGGACGGTGTTGAAGATGTCTCTCATTGCAGAAGTACTAGTAGGCTTCAGAGGAGCATGTCACACCAGTGCTAACTGCATTCCGCCAGTCACTTCAAGTGTGTGCTGTTGCTTCCCATGTTTACACATCTATGCCAAATGCGTTCATGTCCCGCTTTATGACATCTTTGTATCTTGTTCGAGGATGACCCACAGGGGGGCTGCCAGATGCTACTTCTCCATAAAAGATGGCCTTTGGAATACATCTGTCATCCATACGCACAACGTGGCCAGCCCAGCGCAAACGGCAACAATGCAGCATGGTGTATATGTCTTTTGCTCCCATCATATTGAGCACAACAGTGTTTGGGATGTGGTCATGCCAGACCACACCCATGATGGAACAAAGGCATCTTATATGAAAGGCGTTGAGCTGGTGTTTATATGTTGGCCAAGACTCACTCCCATACAGAAGTACACTCAGTACACGTCTCGTATACTCTTGCTTTGAGATTCAGGGAAAGATGTTTATTCTTCCAAACTCTTGTCTGCAGGCAACCAAATGTTGAGGCTCTGCCAATGCAAACACCCAATTCTTTGTCAAGTGTATTGTCATGATTGACCTAAGGTATGTGAACTCATTGACCACTGTTAAAGGTGTATCATTGATGGTAATAACTGGATCTACAGGTACATTCAGTGTCAGCACGACAATTTTACTTAGACTGATGTGCAGGCTAAACCCATTGCATGCAGCAGCAAAAGAGTTGCAAAGGTCTTGTACTTCTTTGGTTGAGTGAGCCACAAATGCAGCATCATCAGCGTACAGAAACTCGTGGACCAGGACTTTGTAGATTTTGGCCTTGGCCTGAAGCCTTGACAGACTGAACAGCTTCCCAGAGCTTCGGGTGTGCAGACATATTCCAGAAGGATTTGGGAAAGCACGTTTCAGCAAGACAGAAAAATGGATCACAAACAGGATCGAAGCAAGGACACAGCCCTGCTTAACTCCACACCAGATGTTAAAACTGTGGGACTTCTGTCCATTAAACTGGACTTTGGCACACGTATTGTCATGGATTCCACGTATGATTTTCAAGAGGGTGTCCAGGCAGCCAAGCAGTTTAAGGGTCAAGAAATGACCAGAATGGCTTTACTGAGGTCCACAAAGACAGTGTAAAGAGGCCTTTGCTGTTCTGTGCACTTCTCCTGAAGATGATGAAGAAAAAACACAATGTCTATTGTAGACTGGTGTGCATGGAAGCCACACTGACTCTTGAGGAGTATTGTATCAGCAATGCGCTGTAAGCGAGAGAGCAGGATCTTGGCAAATACTTTGCCCACTAAACTGAGCAGAGAGATGCCACGGTAGTTATTGCAGTCCTGTCTGTCACCTTTGTTTTTATATAAGGTTATAATGTTGGCATCTTTGAGCCCTTGAGGTATACAGCATTGTTGCCAGCACATTACCATGAACTCATGGAGTTTCCTGATGAGAACATCTCCACCACACTTTACAACTTTGGGGGGTATGCCATCTGCACCAGGAGATTTCCTCTGATGTAATGCTTTGATTTGACAGCCTTGCAAACCTCTTCCACAGTAATCAGAATGTCAAATTCCTGCATGACTGGTTGTTGAGGAATAACAGCTCTGATGGCATCTTCACTGGCACAAACTTCTGTGCCATAAAGGGATTCATAGTGCTCCACCCACCTATCAAGTTACAAGTGACGATTAGTGAGCACTACACCTGTAGTTGACTTGAATGGGGATAACTTCTTTGCTACTGGTCCAAGGGCCTCTTTGATGCCCTCAAACATCCCACGAATATTTCCAGAAAGGACACAGTCTTCAATACAGGTGCTGAGGTTACTCCAGTACTTCCCCATCGCCACATGAGTAAGGCGCGGGACTTTACTTCTAGGGCAGTGAAGAGCATTCTTGATAGCTGGGATCACGATTTCAGCATATGCTTGAAATCAGTTAGGCTGCTTGTGCTTACGTACACCAAACGCTTTGAGTGCACAGGTAGAGATCTTGTTGCAGATGTAAGACCATGCATATTCAGCCCTGTCAGCTGGCATATGGGGATTTTGCAAACTCAGCTACTAGGTTGTCCTGAAACTGAGCAATGAGGTCTATGGAAGTAGTGGTAGTGAGATCTATAGTTGGCTGTGGTTTTGGTTGGGTTTGATGGAACTTCTTGGGACAGAGCTTCAGTTTACATCGTACAAGAGCATGATCAGAGCTGTTACAATCTGCAGAAAGAACACACTCTAGATTTTTCCTGTTCACAATGATGTGATCCAGCTGGTGCCACTGCCTCAAACGAGGATGCATCCATGTGACTTTGGATCTTTCAGAGCCACAAAAGAAGGTACTTGGAATACAAAATTTATTTCTGGCACAGAATTCCAGTAGACGTCGATTTTCATTCATACTGCTAACCCCATTGGGACCAAGCACACCATCCCAAGCATTGTTAGTTAGTGCCGACACGAGCAGTGAAGTCACCCAAGATGATGAGTTGCACACTGGAGGGAACCTTCCTCACTTCCTCTTCTAAGAAATGGTAAAAATCATCCTTGTCATCACTGAGGGCTACAAGTATGGGAGCATAGGCGGAAAATGATATAACAAATCCACCTTTCACATGCAACCAGAGAGATATAAGACAAACAGAAATAGGCAGAGGCTATTTGATCACTGGTAATAGCTTATTGTGCACTGCAAAGAGTACACCGTGTTGGGGGTGTTCACCATCAGGGTGACCTGACCAGAAAAAGGTATCGAAGTCCTTATGTAAAGATCCACTTTCTGTCAACCATGTTTCAGTGAGTGCTGCAATGCCTACACGTAGTCAAATTAGCTCCCCGTCTATAACCACAGACTTCCTGATCTTTGCTGATGTGAAGTTGGATTGAATGCTCAATGATCGAACATTCCAACAAGCAACGGTAAGGGCAGTTGCTGGATGACGACCTGGATGTACCTGCCGTACAGGCAAACCCTGTCAGGCAGCAGCAGCACCCACCTATGGCAGGAGCTCCACATTTGCCAGTCTCTGATTCTGCATTTGCAGATTTGCCGTGATGTCGTAGCCTGAGCTGAAAGTGAGTGAGCGAGTGCTTGCCCAGGGCAAAACGCTCACCTCTAGGTCTTCCTGTGTTGAATCCAGTGGAGTGCAAGAGCACAACAACTGGTTAAAGAAAGACTGACCTGCAGGGGCATTCTAACTTTGCCTGTTTACTGCCGAAGATTCACCAGTAAGCCATTTCAGGCCATAAACATCATCAAATACTTAATGACTGTCCTGAAGACAGCTGCTAATCCCTGCTGCCGAATTGACATTGACACTTGATCCAACACAACAAATAGATGGATGATCATTCAATGACGGTCTGAAGTGAGAGACGGGAGTGTCAGCTCTGCCGGAGGTTGTCTGTCAGGAACCTCACCCTTAGCCTTTGGTTCAAAAACCTATCCACAAGATAGTGAGGGACCAATTTTTTGTTAGGGTGCCAGAGACTCCCCCAAAGCCAGAGCTCGTTTAGTAAGAACAGTCTGCACCATGAGAAGGTGGGGCTGACTTGTATGGGGAAAAACTGTATGTTGTGCTATGGCATGGCTTGTGTACTTTTCATACACGCACCACCAGACCTTACCAGACATCTCAGTAAATTACAAATGTCATGATTTTTAATTTATTTTAAAAACTACTACCAATATCATAATATTTATCTTTTTTTTTAGTTATATTACAAAAAAAACCTTTCACATTTTAATTTACTGAGATGCACTAGTAGACTGTTTTAATACGAAAATAAATTGTGAGCTGCTTCTGTCATAAACCGAGCTGGTTTGTTCTTTGGGCTCGGTTCTGACCTTTCTCTGTGTTTCAGGTTCATCTGTGTATTTTGTGTATTTGGTTCTGAGCCGGGATTCTCCCAGGCTCAGTCTTCATGTTTCTCTGTTCCATATTTATTTGTGTACTGTGTTATCTTTTGAGTTTCTTGTAGTTTCTATGTTCCCCAGTTTAATTTCCCGTACCTGTTGCCACAGTTTTCTGGCTGGCAGCTGTGAAGCAGCCTTCTTTGGCCTACACTTGTGTGGGCGCTGTCTGACAGCTTGCTGGTCCGACCACGCCCCCTCTCTCTTGACAGTCAGCTGGTTCCACTCCCCGTAATTACTCTTCCCGCTCCTCGCCCAGGTGCACCCAATCTCTCTGCCATTAGTATTTAAAGTGCAGATGACACGTTTTTGACTTCCTCGAATTTTTCAGCACATAATACAATATGACAAAATAGGTTGGTCTGTGCAGTTCTAAGTCAAACAGGCTTTTTTTCATGTGAATATCCGACGTTTTCATGAGCGCCACGTCACCAATTGCGTCAGTGGCTAGAAAACCCCGCGGCCATGTTGTCACGTCATCGGGAGAACACAGCGCTTGGCTGCCCATTGTACACACAGGATGGAAGCGGTTGAAAACATTGACGATGGTTCCAGCACATGTAGCCTGGAATTGGTTTGTGTTGTCCAATCTTCAGACAATTATAGTTCAGAAGAGTGGGATGACAATGAAGAATCTGGGGGCATCTGACCTTATAGGTTTGAGTCGAGCCAAGTAGGCATCATGCCTAGCGAGTCAGACTCAGAGAGTGACGGTGGAGAGACACACATGCCCACTGCAGCAGCAGTGACAAACACATGGCAGGGTAACACCGAGTGTTATTCTTTTGTTGCAGATATTGCAACAAATTATTTGTTCATAAATATCATTTATTTAAACCCAATTTTTCAATAAAATCATAGCAGTGTATTCTCTGTGGCTCAGGCATCGGGTTTATTATGGATTATATTTTGAGTTCTTGTTGTTTTTGTTTTGTACATGTGTTTTATGTGCGTTTTGAGCCACTTTCAGGTGGGCACTTTCCACACGCACTGCTGGTGATGGTGTGATGAGAAGCACCTGGGCTCGGACCGGGAAACATGATCAGTGGGAGGGGAATCAGCTGGTGATAATGAGAGAGGGCACGTGGCCGGACCGGCAAGATGTCAGCACACGATCACAGAAAGTAAAATCCATTAATCCAACCCCCCCCCTTGTGCGCTCCTCCTGCATAAAAGCGCACGAGAAGTGCACGAGGAGGCTTTTGACAGTTGGAGCTGAAGCGTGTGATGTGGTCTTTCATGGCCTGTTGTTTATCTAAGCCTGTGACACAACGTGAAGGCATAGCCGTAAAATTGAAACAAGAAACCAGAGAAACTGTGAGTTACAAAGCTGCTGGCATTCCAGTCAACAACACCGGAGTCTGCTCCTTCGCTTACGTCATGGGGGTGCCGCCCTGAATTTGGTGGGCGTGCGGCACCACAGTCCAGTCAGCGGCTGCGGTTTTTTGATGATAACTAATTTATGCAGGCGCGGTTGTAAATATTATATTGATCATAGACAATGACTTTTGGGTTTACACAACATGCTAAAAAATATCAAAATTGTGTCATCAGCCCTTTAAGATACTCTTTTGCTGTCTTGTGTTGCTGGACTATTGAAGTTGTCGTGTGAGTCTGTCTCGGCCACGTTCAGCCGTGGTCTGCCCTCGCCACTATACACTGTGGTTTGCCCGCTACACGTCCCATCGTATTAGCCGTAAGTGTATCCTGTACCCGTTTTTGTATGACTGCACTATTTTTGGAACTGTTTGTCTTTCTTTAGTAAATGTGTTTGTGGTGTAACCCTGCACGTAAATCCGTCTTTCTTCTCCTCCGTGTGCTGCGTAAAAGCGCACAGGGAAATTCATGACAGCTTCATCTGTTGCATGTTAAACATCACAGTACCCCGGCAATCCAGGCAAACCCAGTACAATCTGGGCTCCCTCCATTGTCTGTTACCTCAGTGTTAACTTGAGTCCAGTCTGCTTTCCCGTCTAGCGGCAGGTTGAAGGCAGCGGGGATAGGTTTTTGCGCTTATGTAGTCTTTTTCCTTGTTCCAGTCCATTTCTCCACCCTGCTGAATTGAAGCAGGCGGATGGCTCTTCAAGTTTGCGTGCCATTGGAACTTGTGGCTTTCCGACGTAACACGGAAGGGTAAGGTTTTTTGCTCTGGACAGCACATGCACTCTGGGGGCTTGGCGTCTTCTTCTGCTTTTTCTTTAGTGTCTGTTGAAAGACGGCAGTGGGTGACCACGTGTGCCCCCGCCTGGACGGCATCATGACTACATGTCATAGAATACAGTTAGGCCCAGAAATATTTGGACAGTGACACAATCTTCATGATTTGGGCTCTGCATGCCACCACATTGGATTTGAAATGAAACAACTACAACGGAATTGAAGTGCAGACTTTAAGGTTTAATTCAAGGAGTTGAACAAAAATATATGATTAAACATGTAGGAATTGTAGCTATTTTTATACAAACGCTCCTCATTTCAGGGGCTCAAAAGTAATTGGACAAATAAACATAACCCTAAGTAAAATGTTACTTTTCAATATTTTGTTGAGAATCCTTTGCAGGCAATGACTGTCTGAAGTCTGGAACCCATGGACATCACCAAACGCTGGGTTTCCTCCTTTGTGATGCTTTTCCAGGCCTTTACTGCAGCTGTCTTCAGTTGTTGCTTGTTTGTGGGTCTTTCTGCCTTAAGTTTTGTCTTGAGCAAGTGAAATGCATGCTCGATTGGGTTGAGATCTGGTGATTGACTCGGCCATTGCAGAATATTCCACTCCGTTGCTTTAAAAAACTCCTGGGTTGCTTTTGCAGTATGTTTTGGATCATTGGTGAAGCGCCGTCCAATCAACTTTGCTGCATTTGACTGAATCTGAGCAGAAAGTATATCCCTATACACTTCAGAATTCATCCGGCTGCTTCTGTCTTTTGTCACATCATCAATAAACACAAGTGACCCAGTGCCATTGGAAACCATGCATGCCCATGCCATCACACTGCCTCCACCATGTTTTACAGAAGATGTAGTGCTTTGGATCATGAGCTGTTCCAATTCTTCTCCAAACTTTCTTCTTCCCATCATTCTGGTACAGGTTGATCTTAGTCTCATCTGTCCAAAGAATGCTGTTCCAGAACTGGGCTGGCTTCTTCAGGTGTTTTTTGGCAAAGTCAATTCTGGCCTTTCTATTTTTGAGGCTGATCCATGGTTTGCACCTTGTGGTGAATCCTTTGTATTTACTCTCATGAAGTCTTCTCTTTATGGTAGACTTAGATACTGATACACCTACTTCTTGGAGAGTGTTCTTCACTTGAGTGGATGTTGTGAAGGGTTGTTCTTCACCATGGAAAGGATTCTGTGATCATCCACCACTGTTGTCTTCCGTGGACGTCCAGGCCTTTTTGAGTTCCCAAGTTCACCAGTGCACTCTTATTTTCTCAGAATGTACCAAACTGTTGATTTGGCCACTCCTAACATTTCTGCAATCTCTTTGATGAATTTCTTCTTTTTATTCAGCCTCAGGATGGTCTGTTTCACCTCCATTGAGAGCTCCTTTGACCGCATGTTGTGTGTTCACAGCAACAGCTTCCAAATGCAAACACCACACCTGGAATCAACTCCAGACCTTTTAACTGCTTAATTGATGACAGGTTAACGAGGGAAGGGCCCATGCAGCCTTGTTATTTTTTTTGCAGCCTTCTGAGTCAATTGTCCAATTACTTTTGGTCCCTTGAAAAAGAGGCGGCTATGTATTAAAGAGCTGTAATTCCTAAACCCTTGCTCCAATTTGGATGTGAATACTCTCAAATTACAGCTGAGAGTCTGCACTTTAAGCCCATATTGATTATATAATTGTATCCTGAATATGTTTTCGTAAACAGCTAAAATAACAAAACTTGTGTCACTGTCCAAATATTTTTGGGCCTAACTGTAAGCTCCCATTGAAAAGGACTGCTGAGTCATCAATTAATTGACAACTAATTTAATTTAGTCCACTAAATTCTTCATTCATTCATTCATCTTCTTCCGCTTAATCCTTTTCGGGTTGCGGGGGGGCTGGAGCCTATCCCAGCATCTTTGGGCGAGAGGCAGGGTACACCCTGGACAGATCGCCAGTCCATCGCAGGGCCAACACAGAGAGACAGACAACCATTCACTCTCACAGTCATACCTAAGGACAATTTAGAATCCCCAGTTTGATGCCAGTTAACCTAACTTGCATGTTTTTGGCATGTGGGAGGAAACCGAAGAAATCCCGGAGTAAACCCACGCAGACACGGGGAGAACATGCAAACTCCACACAGATCACTGCTGGTTGGGGGCTGGGATCAAACCCAGGATCCCCCGGCCAAGGGTGAGTTACTGTGCTGCTGCAGTGCTAACCACTCCGCCACCGTGGAACACTAAATTCTTATCAACAATTAACTGAAAGTCAATTAATCATTAACATCCCTAGTTAAGGGCTGTTCAAAGTCCCTCCGACAGGATAATGTTTGCGTTCTGTAGACTGCGTTTGTGTACACGGCAATATTGTTTTTGAGCCACTGCAGCTACTGTTCAGCAGTCGCGTTTCGTGCATGTGCAGTGAAAATAATCTACAGTTCACATGCCTGCACTGTCACCGGTAGCAAAGAGCCACCAAATGTTTTAACAGCTGCAATCGAAACACAAAAGAAGAGTTCGGTGGCAGAGTTTTTTTTTTTTTTTTTTTACTTTTAGTAATCTGTGGATTAAATGTCCTACATATACTGTATACTTACCATAAAGTGACTGAAACAATTTTCCCCAGCCCCAAACCTGTAGCAGCTGCTGTCACAAGCTACGGAGAAACACAAAGCAACGAAACAGGTAGGAAATATACAGTAATTTACTGTTTTGGTGTTCTGGGTGAAAAATTGACAGACGAGCCACTTCACAGTAGAAGAATGCACAACATTTATTTTGAGGTTACGTGAAAAATATGTTTTAATACCAAAACACATGCACATCTGTTTACCCTCACCAGTTAATCCCTGTCCCCATCTGGGATGGCAGGAGGTTGGCACATGTGCAGTTCACTGCGACCACTGCGTTCTTGTACACACATTTGCTTTTTGGGGCCTGCATGTGCTTGGTCAATGCTCACCCTCTGCTTAAGAGTTTACGCATGAATGTGTCCACTGTGCTCGTGTACCACCGTGTTTTTGCCACTATGAAGTGGGTTTTACAACTATGCTGTTGGATGACTGAGACAGTGAGGTTTCACGTGGGAACACCAAGACTAACAAACATCTGGCTTGTGCTGCTCCATCATGGCACTCTGAGCAGCAGCCTCATGCCATCATTATACAGTATGCTACATTGAGTTTTGCAATCTTTTAACAAATGGGCAGTATACACGGGGTATGAAAAGCTTTAAAAAGTGTGGTCTTCACAGATAAGCACATACCAGATTTGCGGATCAACATATTTGCTTGTGCATACATCACACTGTATTGTCTGTAAATGTCCCTGTCATCGGACAGGTCATCAGTTATGTAGTGTCCTAAATATTTAGTCTCACTGCATTGTTTAAGGACAGTACCAAACAGAGAGAAAGCAGGAAATGACAAGTCATGCTCCTCCCTGCTTCTTACAATCATAATGTTGCTCTTTTCTGCATTATATTTAATGTCATACTGACAGCAAACTCTTAATAATTATTGAAAGGCCAGTGCTACATGGACAAAAAATAAAGAAACACTAGATCATCTGCATACATCAGGTGGCTGATGATGGTGTTACCAGCCACACAGCCTGTTTTACAGCTGTTTAACAGCTTTGATAAATCATCCATATAAATATGAAACAGAAGAGGAGATAAAATGCTTCCCTGCCTAACTCCACCTCTTATCTTGAATGGAGCAGACATAAGAGTTACCCCATTCAGCATACATAGACAGATGAGCATACCAGAAAGCTGGGATTCCAATAGAGATTTTGGAACCCCTCTGTCACGTAACTTAAAAGATAATTTCTCATGATTTAGACCAGGGGTGAGCCGCATGAGGCCCTCAACATCATCCACTGCGGCCCACCAGTCCATTTCCAAAAATCAATTATTTATTTATATCCTGTTTGAACGTACAGTATTTGGAACTGCATTCTTAAATGCAGGTATAGAGTCTACCAGCAGAGGGAGCTCCTCGAAACCTAGATGCCAGTGCAAGTGGTCGAGCAAGAGTGAGGGAGCAGTGTGTCCCAGAGTATGTCTTAATTACCTCCGCCAAGGAGGTAATGTTTTTACTGTAGCGGTTTGAATTCAACCCCCCCACAACACAGAGACAAAACACAGAGACAGTCAGCTCGCACTCCTTGGTTTTTCCTGCTGCACTACTGAGATGTAATGTGCCATGCATGTATTGTGATGAAATGTGCCGTTCATGTATTGTGATGTAATGTGCCATTCATTTATAGGGTTCATGCGTCCTGTCCTTACTGTGACCTAGAGACAGTTCAATATGTAGATGTGCCTTGTAACCTCTGTGTCCAGCAGCAGCAGTTGCAGAAGTGGGAATGAGAGGGTGTGTTACAGAACCTGTGCAGTATTTATACCAAACTCAAACAATACATCAAAGCAGATTCACAGCAGTTGGTCTGATCAAAGGGACTGCAGAACAGGCATGAGACATTTGCATTTGTAAGACCTACATAACAATAGGCAGATGCAGCCTCTGCTCCGGCTTGCAGGACAAAGAGGTTACAAGGCACATCTACATATTGATCTCAGCCTCTAGGTCACAGTAAGGACAGGACGCATGAACACTATACATGAATGGCACATTACATCACAACACATGAACGGCACATTGCATCACAATACATGCATGGCACATTACATCTCAGTAGTGCAGCAGGAAAAACCAAGGAGTGCGAGCTGACTGTCTCTGTGTTTTGTCTCTGTGTTGTGGGGGGGTTGAATCTGCTCTGATGTATTGTTTGAGTTTGGTATAAATACTGCACAGGTTCTGTAACACACCCTCTCATTCCCACTTCTGCAACTGCTGCTGCTGGACACAGACATTGTGTCCTCCTTCTCTGAGAGCCGTTTGGGCTCGCTCCCGGTGCGCATGCACGGCGCCGGGAGCAGAGCCCGTGACGGCGGTATGATAATAAAACTTCCTTAAAACTACAGCATCGCTGCTTATTTTTTATCATCCGCCGCATTACCGGCGTTTGTCTGTCTGTCTGTTACCAACATAACTCAAAAAGTTATGAATGGATTTGGATGAAATTTTCAGGAAAGCTGTGTAATGGCACGGGGGACAGATGATTACATTTTGGTGATGATCTGAGAGTGCATACCTCCACCAAGGGCTTTTTTGTATTTGTGCAGCAGGATGACACAAAAACTACTCGCTGGATTTGGATGAAATTTTCACCAGAGGTGGTTCTTGGCCTAGAGAGGAACCCATTATATTTTGGTGATGATCTGAGAATGCATACCTCAGCCAAGGCTCTTATCTTCTCACAGTGTGTTAGCAACGACACTCCAAAACTGATGGACAGACTTTGATGCAATTTTCACCACAAGTGGCTATAGGCCTACGCACAAACCCATTACATTTTGGAGGTGATCCATGAGAAACAGAAGGAGCCTTGGCGGAGGTATGCGCTCTATGAGTGCTTTTCTAGTTTAAGCTGTGTATGTGTTGCATGTTGAGACCGCAATAAAAGGCTGTCAACAGCACTAAATGTACAGAGAATAGGCTGCTTTTAAACAATAATAAATGCTACAGTTCCTCACTAAGGAGTATTGACAGTAACAAGTTTCAAACTGAAAGGCAAATTTATATAAGAAATGGCAAATTTATAACAGAAAAACTCACTAATTGAGAAAGAGACCCAGTACAACTAAAAAGTTATAATTTTTTAAATAAAATTATGCAAATTTATCAGTAGAAACTTGAACATCTAATACTAAAATAAAATATAGATTTGCAAAAAAAAATGGCTAATTTAAACCAGAAATGTATCATATTTATCACTAAAATTATTTTTTTACTTTGATCATTTTCTTCTAATACTTTAAAAACATTTTTCTTCATCATCATATTTCCTTTTCTTCTTGGCTTTTTTTTTTTTAAATTACTGTCCGGAATTTCTCTTTGTTCATCATTTTGATGGAGAGAGTTTTAAAAATTAGGTCATGATATAATTTTAACAGTAATTTTAATTCTAATATGGCAAAACACTGAGCAGCTTTTATTTTCATTTGCATTTTTTTTTGTAACTTAAGATTTTTATTCATTTTTCATTATATATATTGCATTCAGATCACAGTCTACATTTAAAAAAAAAAACAAAGGGGCTAGAGTAAAAAAGAAAAAGGAAAAAAAAAAAAAAAAAAAAGGGGGGGGGACAAATGTTGGAGCATCAAGTTTTTAGTTTCCATCTCTTAATTCTTCTGGTTTTTCCAGCGTCGTTGGTTATTCTTTCAATATCTGTCTCGTTGTTGCACTTTGTAGTGTGTCCATTTCCGCCATTTTTTTTCCCATAGTCCTTCTTGCATTCTTTGTCGATATGTTAGTTTTTCCATCATACGTATGTCCTCAATAATGTCAGTCCATTGCTCTTGGTCAGGAAGAACTTCTGATCGCCATTTTTTTGTGATTGTTTTTTTACATGCAATCAACAAGATTTTAACTAGATATCTGTCCTCCGCCTGTATAACATTGTCTCTTTTAAGATCACATAGGTACATCAGGTTACAGTTCATTGGTATATTATATCCTAATATCCTCTGTATTGTCACATGTATAGATTTCCAGAATGATGAGATTTTGCAGCATTTCCAAAACATATGCGAGTGGTCTGCATTTTGAGCCCCACATCCCCTCCAGCATAAAGATTGGGTATTTGTATACTTTCCTTGAATCTGTGGTGTAATGAAAAAGCGAATCAGGTTTTTCCATCCAAATTCCCTCCATGTTCTTGAATTTGTTGATGTGTGTTGTGTTTTCCATATTTCCTGCCAGCTTTCTTCTGTTATGTTTAAATTGAGCTCTTTCTCCCATTTCTCCTTTATATAGTTACTTGAATGATTGTTTGCCATAAGTTTCTGATATAGCTTTGAAATAATTCTTGTTTTATTTCCTGTATATGAGCTTAAAATGAATTGTATAATCTCGCTCACATCTGTTTGGAGGTTATGCCTAATCTTCTTCATATAATAGTCTCTCATCTGCAGATATCTGAAGAATTCCGATCTTTCTAGTTTAAATTTTCTCCTGATGTTTACAAAGCTCCCGAGATCTTTTTTTCCGATATTGCCCCATGCTGTGATTCCCTTGTTCACCAGATTTTTGTATCCCCTATCTTGTTTTGCCGGTTCAAACTGACTGTCAAATGCTACCCATTTCAATAGTTTTATGTCTTCCTTTATATTATACTTTTGTACTATTTTATACCACAGTTCTAAAGTAAATTTAGTGATTGGGTCTATTTGTTTGATTTGCTTATATGCATCTTTATCTCCTATTATGCTTTGTACTGGGAGTCCCTCAATTTCCTTTTCCATTTCTTTCCATTTTGCCTCATATCCCTCGTCGCACCAACATATGATATATCTTATTTGTGCTGAGTAGTAATATTCCTTTAGACTCGGTAGGCCCATGCCTCCTTTCTCTTTTGGTAATTGGAGAGTTTTATATTTCACTCTTGGTTTTTTACCTCCCCAAACAAATCTCGATATCATCCTGTCCCACTTTGAGAATTGGGCATCTGGAATCTCTGTTGGTAGAGCCTGGAAGAGGTAAAGTAATCTAGGTTGTATGCTGATTTTGACTGTCTCAATTTTTGAATTCAGATCCATATTTAAGATTGACCATCTATCAATATCTTTTTTTATTTCTTGTTCCAACCTATCATAGTTTGCTTTATAGATTTTGCTTAGATCTTTAGGTATGTTCACTCCAAGGTATTTTATTTCTTTTTGTTTCCAGTTTAGTTTGATCTTATCAGTTATCTGGTTTAGAGGGTTATAGTGGAATGTCAGTATTTGTGTTTTTGTTATGTTTATCTTGTATCCTGATAATTTTCCAAAATTTTCTATCAAGTTCATCATTTCCATTATTGATTCATCTGGTTGTTCAAGGTAAACTATAATATCGTCTGCAAATAGCCCAATCTTGTGTTCTGCCCCCTTTATTGTTACACCTTTTAATTTCTTATTTTGTCGTATCGCTTGAGCCAGTGGCTCTATGAACAGAGCAAACAAGGTGGGCGATAAGCAGCATCCCTGCCTAGTTGATCTTTGTATATTTACTTTGTCTGTTAAGCTACCGTTTATCTTGATTCTTGCCACAGGTTCTTGATACAGCGTCCTTATGCATTGTACTGATTTTTCGTTAAATCCAAAGCGTTCCAGCACACTATATAGGAATTTCCAGTTAACCCTGTCAAATGCTTTTTCTGCGTCTAAACTCATTATTACTGCGCTTTTCTTTTCTTTATGTATTTGATTAATTATATGTATTGTTCTCCTGATATTGTCATGTGTTTGGCGTCCCTCTATGAAACCAGTTTGATCATCTTCTATCAATTCCGTCAAGAATGTCTTTATTCGTTTACATATAATTGTTGTATATATTTTATAATCTACATTTAATAAAGAGATTGGTCTATAGTTTCCGCATTGTTCTTTATCTTTCCCTGGTTTTAAAATAACTGAAATGATTGCTTCGTTCCATGATGGAGGTATTTTGTTGTTGTTCAGCGTCCAATTAAATGACTTTAGGAGTTGTGGCATGAGTTCTTCTATAAACAGTTTATAAAACTCAGATGGGTATCCATCACTACCTGGTGATTTACCGTTTTTAAGTGACTTAATCACATCTCTAATCTCTTGTGTTGTTATTTCTGCTGTTAGCTTTCCATTTTGTTGATTTCCTATTGATGGCAAGTCCAATGTGTATAGAAATTTTTTAATATCTTTAGTATTTGTTTCTTCAGGTTGCGAGTATAGTTCTTGGTAGAAATTATGGAATATTTCTTTGATGTTTTCTGGGTTAACTGTGGTTTTATTTGTGGTGGGGTCTTTAATCTTATATACATTATTCATTGTTTGTTGTTTTCTTAACCGTTTTGCCAGCAGTTTTGTGGCTTTTGGTCCCGTTTCATAATATTTTTGCTTTAGATATCTATTTTTCCTTTCAATTTCATCCATTTGTGTTTCTTTTATCTTTATTTTTTCTTCTTTAATTTCTTGATATATTTTTGGGTCATTTGTGCTTTGATGTTTATGTTCTAATTCCCTCAGTCTCTCACATCTTTGTTCATATGCTTCCAGTTTAGTCTTATTTGCTTTTCCTGTTTCAACAATTAATTTACCTCTTAACACGGCTTTTAGTGCATCCCATAGTATTGTTGGGTCTACTTCTTCATTGTCATTCTCTTGGATATATTCATTTATGTTTACTTTTATTCTTTCTTTCATTTTATCATCATTTAACAGTCCTACATTAAGTTTCCATGTTGTTTGTCGTTTTCTATTGTTTAAATTTATTTCCATGTATATAGGATTATGATCTGATATTTCTGCCCCTCCAATCCAACAATTTCTCACCCTGTGTCTGTCACCTTCATTCATAAGGAAGTAATCTATTCTAGAGTGCACTTTATGGACTGCTGAATAATGTGTATAGTCTTTTTCGAGTGGGTGCAGGTCCCTCCAAATGTCTACCATACCCATTTCTGCCAGTGAGGTTCTTATGAATTTTGTTACATGTTTTTTTGTCTTCTTAACACTTGTTGTGTCAACTTCATGATCCATGACAGCATTTAAGTCTCCTCCACAAATCAGGACTCCTTCACTGTGTGTTGCTATGAGATCAAACAGATGTTGAAAAAAACCCTTGTCACTTTCTGGTGGGGCATAGATGTTCACTAACGTGATCTGCATTCCATCTATGCTACCCTTTATTATTACATACCTGCCTTCTTTATCCTGGATTTCCTGTTCACATTCAAATTGTATTTTATTTGAGATTAGTATCATGACCCCCCTTTTAGTTCCTCCCTTAAATGAACTGTAGTAGGAGTTCTTATAGCCAAATCTCTTTAGTTTCACATGTTCTGTCTTGCTCAAATGTGTCTCTTGCATAAATATAATTTCGGCTTTTTCTTTCTTGAATTTTCTTATTATTCTTTCCCTTTTAACAGGTGAGTTCAGACCATTCACGTTTAGTGTTATTATCTTAAGATTTTTACCCATAATCATGTTTTTCCATTTTTTTAACTTGTGCTCCTAGCCCCTTTAACAACAAAAATAACACATATTTATATAAAAACACATTAAAAAATCTCGACCTCCGTACTTTGGGCCTTTCTTCTGCCCACTGGTCCCTGTTGGTGGGTGGAGGGATTGTCCTCACCGAGTGTAGGGCCCTCCCTAGACCTGTATTTACTATCCAAGAAATAGTCATTAGTCTAGAAATGTCCAACAAATATCACTTAAACCTCTCCTAGCCGTCTGTTTCTCTTTTACCTTGTCTTCTTGGCCTTCATTTCTTCTGTGTCTTTCTTAATCTTTGTTATAATCTAGGCTTTCAGTTGAAAGCCTTGTAGTCTTTCCTGGGCCCGCTGCGCCACGTCTCCCCCCGTCTTTTGCCGTTCACTCGCCTCCACTCCGGCTGTCGTGATGCGTTCAGGGCCTCCGCTGCTCCTACCGTTTCCTCCGGCACGTACACCTCAAGGCCCCGCTCCATCATGTCCTGCGCTGCCTCTCTGGCTGTGTTGTAGGTTCTTACGCCGTTCTCCCAATGAATCCTCATCTTCGTTAGCGGCGTTTGGAATCTAATTTTTTTTTCTTTCAGCGTTTTTTTAATGTTGGCATATTTCTTCCGCTGCTGCACAATTTCTGCCGGGTAGTCATGATCAAAGAATATCTGCTTGTCGCCGATTCGTATCTTTTTTTTCCACGCTCGTGTCAGGATTCTTTCCTTTACATCATATTTCAGAAAGTTTACCACAACTGACCTGGGTGTAGAGCGTGGGTTCGGGTTCTGTGCCGAGGCTCTGTGCGCTCGTTGAATCTGCAGATCCGCTTCGCTGGGCAGTTCCAGCTCTTTTTTTAAGAACTGATCCATGAATTTCGTCATCGAGTTGCCTTCAATGCCCTCCGGGATCCCGAAGATGCGTATATTGCCCCGTCTGGACCTGCTCTCCAAGTCGGTTACTTTCTTCTGCATCCTCTGCATTTGTGCCGTCAGGGTCTGCAGCTGTTCGCTTGCCTCGCTATTCCAATCTTCCAGCTCTGATATTCGGGCCTGCGCTTCTGTCATACACGCCCGCTGGGAGCGCAGCTCCTCCATGTTTTCTGCTAGCTTGCGCTCCATTTCTCTTCGGAGGCCCATAATTTCCTCCTTAATCTCTTTTTTCAGCTCCTCCTTAAGAGCCGCTAAATCCTGTTGTAGCTGCCGTTTGAAGTCTCTCAACTCTTTACCCAAACTGGCGATGCCATTGTTCATGGTATCGAGTGTGTCCTCCATTTTCTCTGCTGCGGTCACCTCGTTTTTTTGAGCCCCGTGTTCAGCGGTTTCTCCTGCGTTGTTGAAGAGGAATTCTTTAATTTTACTCTGCTTTTGTCCTTGTGCCCGGCTCCTTCGTGTTTTCATCCCTTAGTTTATTGATCCGCTTATGTCGAGTTGGCCATTTACCGATGATTTTTAATCCGGCTAGGGAGAGCTCTCTGTTTAAGCGTTATGTCTCTCCGCCATCTTCCCGGAAGTCCCATTTGCATTTTTAGTTTTAATTGTGAAACCTTTGACTTTGAAGAAAATTACCCCCCCCCCCTTTTCCCAAGGTTTACATGTAAATCTGACCCTCGAGAAGAGAGGAAAAAATTTGTGGCCCTCACTACCATCATAGTTGCCCATCCCTGATTTAGTCAAAGGCTTTAGAGGCATCAATAAAACACATAAAAACAGTGGAATTATGCTTGTTATAAAAATCTAAAACCTCCTTTAAAACAAAAATACACATATCTGTAGCATGTTAATGCCCTTCCACAGCATGTAGGGTATAGGAGTGGAACCTATCTCCGTCCCTAGGCCACACAGCTACTGTAAGTAGTGAAAGCTACAGTTGGGGGTCAGTCCTCTGGTAGCTCTGTGCGTAACTTTCCTTTCCCTGTTTTAGCACCAAGCTAAAGGCAGAAAGTACCATTTTTTATATGGTTTTTGGTATGACCCAGCTGGGATTTGAACCCCGGCCTCCCGGGTGTGGGGTGGATGCTGTACTAACTAGGCCACCACTCCGGTATATCTGTACCATGTTTGGGTTTAAATCCAAATTGGCTGTCAGATATTAAAATAAACTGCTCCAGCCTGTTCATTATAATCCTCTTCAAGAGCTATACACCGGTAATTATCCAAGCTATTGATTTTACCAGCTTTGTCTTTGTCAACTTTCTCATAATTTTGTGATTTTTTTCTTAAAAATTTGAGATTTGTTTTCTTGAAAATCTGTAACTTTTTTCCTCATAAATTTGAAACTAAGCAGTAGAACGGTACAATATATTGAATTTTTTTTTGTTCTCATGATATCAACATGTGCAATGTGCATAACGCAAAAGATACCAATAACAGCGACAACGGGATTTGCAAAGTCTCTGTATTATTACACTCCAGCACAGTAGGTGGTGACAATGTGCCTCAATGCAGGAGAACAACCAGGGTGGATGCCAACCACAGAAGAAGAAGGAAGACATTATAGGGCATGGAGTGTGATGAGAATCATGATAGTTGGAGGGACATAGACAGGGAACGAAAATGTGGGCAAAGACAAACTCATGGCTAAAGCAGAGAGACAATAACAGGGTATACTTAAGTGTTTCTTTAGATATGGCAAGTTATATTGTTATTGTAATATTCAACAGCAATATCATATACTGCATGTTTTGCTAATATTGTGCCACCCTAATAAGCAGCTCCCTGAAACAAGACCAATTATGTTTCACACCCAGGTTCTGAAACTCCCCAAAAAATAACTATTTAAAATCATAATGATCCCCCCACCTCCACCCCAAAAAGGATGAGGATTTTAAGACACAACAGTATGCGAAGAACGAGTGGACATTTGAGGATAGACTCCCATTTTCGGGAAAAATTTAGTCAAGGACTGATTTTAATTTTCAGTTTGGCAAAAGCACAACATGGACAGATGTGGGGCTTATCATCTTACTGCAGCCCACCAGCAGAGGGTGACCAAGATGCGAGAGCTTAAATTGTGAAGTGCTCTTTACCATCCAACTTATATACAGTTGATGGGTTTGTTTCACATTGGCAGTGAGGATTACAGGCTTGCCTGTATGCTGTCAGATTTTGCAGAGTTCTTGTCAGAGCTGCTTTTGTGTCAGAGCTAATTACGTTCCTATGCAGAGCTGCCATAACAACATGATCAGAAGCCCAGAGCCATAGGTGTAAATCGGGGGGGGGGGCATCCCCCTCAACCTGGAAAAATAGAGAATTGTCCCTGCCTCCCCAATATCATCATAAATCTTTGATACAGTTTTACATAAGACTTTGAAGTACCAATGCTAAATGCAGAACCAAAAAAAATAATTAAATAAAAAGCTTACAAATGTGGAACATTTCTTGAAAATTTGCAATTTTTACCTTTTAAACCTGCAGCTTTTTTCACATAAATTTTCAACTTTTTTTCTTGTAAATCTGCAATTTTTTCTTTTAAATCTGCATTTTTCCCCATAAATTTGCAATTTTTCCTTTTAAATTTGCATATTTTTCCTCATAAATTTGCAGCTTTTTTCTTTGAAATTTGCATTTTTTTTCCTCATAAATTTGCAACTTTTTTCCTTATATTTGCAACTTTTTTCCCCTTGTAAATTTGCAACTGTGACATGAAACATCCACCCATGCCCAGGGCGGCACGGTGGCGCAGTGGTTAGCACTGCGGCAGCACAGCAACTCACCCTTGGCCAGGGGATCCTGGGTTCCCAGCCCCCGACCAACAGTGATCTGTGTGGAGTTTGCATTTTCTCCCCGTGTCTGTGTGGGTTTACTCCGGGATTTCTCCGGTTTCCTCCCACATACCAAAAACATGCAAGTTAGGTTAATTGGCATCAAACTGGGGATTCTAAATTGTCCTTAGGTACGACTGTAAGAGTGAATGGTTGTCTGTCTCTCTGTGTTAGCCCTGCGATGGACTGGTGATCTGTCCAGGGTGTACCCTGCCTCTCCGCCAAAGATGCTGGGATAGGCTCCAGCCCC
Organism: Pholidichthys leucotaenia; assembly: GCA_020510985.1. Lineage (NCBI taxonomy): Eukaryota > Metazoa > Chordata > Actinopteri > Cichliformes > Pholidichthyidae > Pholidichthys > Pholidichthys leucotaenia. Next base: position 273,531,961 of record CM035842.1, read on the forward strand.
CCCCCCCCCCCCCCGCCCCGTGACCCAAAAAGGATTAAGCAGAAGAAAATGAATGAATGAATGCCCAGGGCTAATATGTTAATAACCTGACATCAAAAATACAACTGAAAGCATGTCAGAAAACAATGGTGTAATTCAATTCAATTCAACTTTATTTATATAGCGCCATTTCACAGCAACAGTCATCTCATAAAATCCGTTCTACGTTATCAATCAGGAACATGTGTGTCTTATACAGGCTGTACATTAACTTTTTTTTTTGCTCATAGCACTGGTGCTACAGAGGTTCATAGTCATGTAGCACAAAACAAAAACTTGTAGCACGATAAAAACATCTGTTACTTTTCTAAAACTGACTGCAAGGATAAGGATCTGTGCTTACAGTGGGGAAAAGTACTGAACACATTAAGCATATTTCTGATGGAACCATTGACCTGAGATTTTCACCAGATATCAGTAACAACACAAATAATCCATAGCTACAAAGAACTCAGTGCAACTGTGTTCACAAACAAATTATATTTAATAAAGTGGAAAGACACATGGAATAAGTATTGAACACACTTGGTGAAATTCATTTAATATTGAGTAGAAAAGCCTTTGTTGGTAATAACTTTGTTGGTAATGCATCACATTACAGCCTGCCTCCCTGCATCACGCGACCCGCTCCAGTTTGCATATCGTTCAAACCGCTCCACGGAGGATGCTATAGTCACCACCCAACACTCTGTCATCACCCACCTGGACCAGAAAGACACCTACGCCAGACTCCTGTACACTCATTTCAGTTCAGCATTCAACACCATTATTCCCCAGAGACTGACGGAGAAATTACTCCTTCTTGGTCTGAACACCGCCACATGTCTCTGGATCCTGGATTTCCTGACTGAGAGACCTCAGTCTGTCCGGGTTGGAAACAACATCTCCAACTCTGTCACGCTGAGCACCGGATCCCCTGAAGGCTGCGTACTCAGTCCACTGTTGTTTACACTTCTAACACATGACTGTGTATCCAGACACAAGGGGAACCAGATTATTAAGTTTGCAGACAACACCACGGTGGTGGGACTTATTCAGAGGGATGAGGAATCAATGTACAGGGAAGAAGTGAGAGACCTGGAGGGCTGGTGCAGGGAGAACAATCTGGTGCTCAACGTGGACAAAACGAAGGAGATGATTATCGACTTCCAGCGGTCACAGCCTGAGCACGTCCCCCTCAGCATCGGCAGCCGTTTAGTGGAGAGAGTGGAGAACATCAAGTTCCTCGGAGTGCAGATCTCGCAGGACCTGACCTGGAGCAAGAATTCCTTGGGGATCAGGAAGCGGGCTCAGCAGAGACTGCACTTCTTGAGGAAACTCAAACAGGCCTCTCTCCCCATCTGCATCCTCAGGACCTTCTACAGAGGTGTGGTGGAGAGTGTTCTGACGTACTACATTGCTACATGGTACTCCAGCTGCAGTATGTCAGACAAAAAAGCCCTGCAGAGGATAGTCAAGGGAGCTGAGAGGGTAATTGGAGTCTCCCTCCCCTCTGTCCAAGAACTTTTTCAGAACCGTTGTAGGAGCAGGGCACTGAACATTGTCAAGGACCATTCTCACCCTCTGCATAAACACTTTGAACTTCTGCCATCTGGTAAACGATTCCGGAGCATCAGAGGCAGAACCACCAGACTGATCAACAGCTTCTTTCCACAAGCTGTCAGGATGCTGAACAGTTGACCCGGAATCTCTCATACACACTACTGCACCACGGACATTATGTATATTATTTGTATATTATAGTTAGTTAGTTTTTCCCAAGTATGTCTCAGGGATGTGTGAATGGATGGGGGGGTGGGGGGTGGGGGGGTGAAGATATGTGTGAGTGTGTCTTATATCATGCTGCTTCTATTTATATGGATGCCGAGAGAAACGCAATTTCATCTTGCCTGCACTACAGTTGTATGTACAGCAATATGACAATAAAGTTTGATTTGATTTGATTTTGATTTGATTTGATTTGAACAGCTTCCAGACGCCTCCTGTATGAAGAAACTAGGAACAGGCATTGCTCAGGAGTGATTTTAGTCCATTCTTCCACACAAATTGTCTTCAAATCTTGAAGGTTGTGTGGGCATCTTCTATAAACTCTGATCTTCAGTTCGTTCCATAGATTTTCAATTGGATTCAGGTCAGGTGACTGGGCCATTCTAGTAGATTTATTTTACTTCTCTGGAGCTAGTTGAGAATTGGCTGTGTGTTTGGGATCATTGTCTTGCTGAAATGTCCACCCTTGTTTCATCTTCAGCATCTTGGCAGATGGCAACAGTCTCTTATCAAGGATGTCTCTGTACATTTGTCCATTCATCTTTTCTTCAGTTACATGAAGTCTGCCTGTACTATGTGCTGAAAAACACCCCCACATCATGATGGGATGTGCAGTGCCATTTCTCCTCCAAACATGCTGTGTGTTCAATTTTGGTCTATTCTGACCAGACTATATTCTCCCAGTATTTTACTGGCTTGCCCAAATGTTGTGCAGCAAACTTTAAACAAGCTTCAACATGCTTTTTCTTCAACAATGGAGTCTTGCGAGGTGAGCAGACATACAGCCCATGTTGGTGTAACCAATGCCATCACTATTTTACAACAATAAGGTTGTGAAGGTCTAGTCACTAGACCTTCACAACCTTATTGTTGTCAGTGTCCCAGAATCTACTGACTCCTGACTCCTGTTTTCTCAGCTGTTCACCTAAATATGTCCAAGTTACAATTAAATGATAAAGAACAGAATCACAGGTTTAATTTGAGCAGATTCACATGCAGTCTTCACATTTATGGCCACAAACATACAGCATCACTCAGTTAAAGCTGTTATATAGAGAAGATGTGGGTATTTTTTAATGAAAGCTCCATAAATTAAACAGATGTAATTTTGTCAGAGTTCTTTATATTCATGAGCTGATTCTGGAAAACCAAAATATTCAATCCAGCTCTCAGTGTGAGTGGAACAGGATAAAAGTGATAATCTCTCTTCTAACTTGATCAATTTAAAACCACAACTATGATTTTCTTCTTGATCCTGATCAAGCAACTTTAAAATAATCGAATCTAGGAAACTGCTTCAACTGCGTCCTTCAGTTTTTAGGGCTCATACATCTGCTGCTGTGACTTCAGGAACATGGACTTCAGAGCTGTGACTGAAGTTTAACAGAATTCTGGGTGAATGAAATGACTGGAAAATGTGAGTGAACAGCTTCCATAGAAAATCTGATCCAGAATCCAGGAGGTTGATATTTGTGACACAGCTTCACAGAGATGAGCTCTTCTGAACTGTCATAGTCTAGAACAGGGGTGGGCAGTGAGGGCCATTCCACTGCAGGTTTTTTGTTCCACCCAGTCTCTTCAGCAGGTGTGTGCTCTGACCAGCTTCAAGGATTGCTAATCATTGAAAACACCTGCTGAAGAGACTGGGTGAAACAGAAAACCTGCAGTAGAATGGCCCTCCATGGCACATGATTGCCCACCCCTGGTCTAGTGAGAGGTCTTTGCTTCTACCCATCATGAGTTGGCTTTTTTTTTTTTGTATACTTTATTAATCCCCAGAGGGAAATTCAGGGCATCCATGGAACGGCACCAATCCCTTCACCATTCACACCTAGGGCAACTTTAGAGTCTCCAATTAACTTAATTTGCATGTTTTTGGCCTGTGGGAGGAAACCAGAGTACCCAGGGTAAACTCACACAGACACAGGGAAAACATGCAAATTTCACACAGAAGGGTCACCAATGGTCAGGGGGTGGGATTGAACCCACGATGGGCAGGTGTGGACTCGGTCCCGCAACCTTCTTACTGTGCTGCCACAGCGCTAACCACTGTGCTACCAAACTACCCAGTTCTTTGTGCTGTGACAATCCGATATTCACAGACCTTTTTAAAGGCTGTCAGTCAGGACTGAACCAGCTGAAATTAATTTGCACTGATGGGGGATGGGATGGCCTCCTAAATTCTGATGCATTTCAGCTGGTTTCTTGGCTTTCTATGCCTTTTTGCACCTCTTTTTCTTCATGTGTTAAATACTTATTCCCTGTGTCAATCCACTTTATTAAATATAGCTTGTTTTGTGAACACAGTTGCTTTGATTTTTTTGTATATATGGATTACTTGGGCTGTTACTGATATCTGGTGAAAATCTCAGGTCAATAGCTCCATCAGAAATATGTTTAATGAGAAAAATACTGACATATTCAATACTTATTTTCCCCTCTGTATATAGTGCTTTTCTAGTCTCAAAGACCACTCAAAGTGCTTCACTAGTACTAACCCCCTATTCTAAGAGTCTACCGGAGACAGATACCTCGGGACCATTTACAATCACCAATTAACCTAACATGCATATCTTTGGATTGTGGGAGGAAACCAGAACATCTGGAGTAAAACCACACAGCACAGGGAGAACATGCCAACTCGACACAGAAAGGTTCCCACTGCTGCCAGCCTGGGTATTTGAACCTAGAACCTTCTAGCTCAGGGATCACCAACTAAAACTTCAAAAGGTCCAATAACCTGGTCCTCCTCCCCAGCCAAGGTCTGAACTAGGTGTGGGAATCTTTAGGCACCTCATGATTTGATTACGATTCAGATCTCCGACTTGATTCTAAAACCATTCTCAATGCATCTTGATGCATTTCTTTTCTAATCAAGACTTTTCCCTCCCACTGTGTGACAACTTGGCCATTTTAAAGCAAAGTACTTGCAGTTACCCATGAATTTACTTCCAACATCTTTCATTAAAACAAAATGGAATTGAAATCTGACACATGGTGGGCAGTGCTGGCCTAATGGTTAGGGATGTGGCCTGGTGAGTGGAGAGTCACGGGTTCAATCCCTGGACCAGCAGGATTAGATCTGGGTGGGACAGATAACATACCAGTGTTTGCCCCACCCTCCTTTACCCCACTGTGGTGGTCTTGAGCAAGACCCTTAACCCCAGCTGTGGTTGTACTGGGCAGCTTCCAGGTGTGAATGTGACAGGGTGTCCTTGAAAAAGAGAGGTTTCCTTTCAATGGGCCTACCTTGTATAAATAAGGGTTAAATAAAAAACATGGACAAATTTATCTCAAAATGTGCTTTTAAGAACCGACATTCTTTCAGAAGACCACAGCTGTCTCCAGACAGGCCAGTATCATTTAACTTACTTTCACACATTACTTTATTAAGCTCATATTTTAGCTCTATACTAATTTTTAAACAAAAAAATACTAAAATGAATTCTTTGTTCAATTTCAAACAAAATGTAATATAAAATTTTATAATACAGGAGAACACTAAATGTATTTGTTGACTCCAAATAAATAGGTCAAAAATTCTAAAATCTACAACTAAAATCCTTAAAATGTTTTACAGGAGAACACAAACTAAATTGCATTGCATTAAAAAAAGATTAATATCTAAAAAAACCAAAATTTCACAAAAAGTCCACCTCTATAAAATATTTTCAGTGCAGAAAAAACTGTTTCAAACTATAACAAAACAAACAAAAAAAAAACGGACACAAAATATAATTCCAGGACACAAGATATAATTCCATACGACAGAATTCTTAAACATTTTTTTTTCTATCTCAACAGTAAACTCTGTTACAGTATGGATGGAGCTGTAACTCCATGGTTAGAGGGAGAATGGCGGATGAACTTTTTACGATCAGTAACACACGGAGCTTTTACTGAGTTTTTAAGTGATACCAGCAAAGGTAAATAAATTCAATTTCACAACACCGCTTCTTTTTGTGGGTACAGACCTGAAACGGTCTGTCCGGGGTGGATGTCCTGGCTGTCGGCCTTGTTTCTGTGTGTATGTGTGTGTGTGTGTGTGTGGGGGGGGGGGGGGGTGCCCGCAGTGAACTTAATTTTGTAACCCGCTGCATACTCTCTGAAGCAGTTGAAGCCTCAAGTCTCTGCAGAGACTGGCGTTCGTGGGACAGCAAATAGGGGAGTCTGCAACAGGAGGACAGCACGAATGCTTGCGCCATAATCTGTTGGGCAGATGCAGCAGTTCAGTTCCGCTTTTTCCGCTTTTTTCCCCCACCAAAATAAAAGTCTCCTTTTTCCTCAAATTGTATCAAAAGGCTTCGGGGTCTGGATGGAGGACTCTTGGGGTCCGGATCCGGACCGGAGTCTGCCAGTTGGTGACCCCTGTTCTAGCTGTTAGGCAACAGTGCTAACCACTGTACCACTGTGCAAGCAGTGCAGTTTAATCATTTTAAACATTTCACTTTACGATTAAAAACTAGAAATTATTTTAAATTTACACACATTTCCACATCAGTCATCAATCCTAACCACCTAAACAGACTCACCACACCATACAAACTAACGGGCCAGTTTTGGCCGGTGGGCCATATGTTTCACACCTCTAGACTAGACCGTAAAAAACAGCCTCCATCGCCCTATGCAGCTTCCTCTTTCTCCATTGCACTCCTCCTCCAAAGACCCCCACAAAATTAACCTGCTGTGGGCCCAGGAGAAGCCGCAAGAAACTGAAAAAAATTCTTCTTTTATAAGAGCATTTTTTCAGTCACTCCCGGAGCCTGGAGCAGTGGAGAAGAGAGCAGTCTGTCCTGTCAATGAGGAGCATCCCGGTTCACCTCGTATCTGTTCTTGTTTTTTTCTGTGAGTCCCCTCCATAATAAAACACATCTTGCTTTGTGTGGTGCTGAATGTGACATTTAAAAGTTCAGCCTGTGCACACAAACACACAATGTATGTTCTTGTAAATATGAAAGCTGTTCAACACCGATATGAAAAAGAATGTCGGGTGTGTTTTGCAGTTCTGTCTGTTGTAATGGAGGACAAAGAGCAGCAACCACTGAACTCTATAAATCGTGTATTAAACCACTGATCTGTGCTGAGCTTGACACGAGGTGACAAAGTTATAAGACTTATAAAAATGCCAGTGCCTTTCAATAGTTTCTCATTGCACTGGTACTAGGTCAGCCCATTCATTCTTCGCATAAACCAATTTTCATGTCATATGTGCGACGCACTGTACAACGCTGTTATAAATGATATAAGAAAAGTGTCACTGCCCAGCAATTACAGAATAGTATTTTTGGTTGAAATAAACCGTAACTGTAGGCAGACTCCACCTGTTGGGGTAGGACAGTATGCTGAACGGTCTAACGGACAAACCAGTCTGTCCTCTGATGTTGTTTGAACACGCTGGCTGTGATTCTACTCTTCATGCCTATCATCGCTGTGTTTTAATAGATGTAAAATCGAAGAGAACAAAAGGCGTCAAGACTGTTCCAGATCATTAGTCTTCTCTCCTCCTCCAGTTTAGATTACCCAGACTTCAGATCAATAGTGTCCTCTTTACTTTTCTAAACACTCCATCAGCTCACCTCGCCCTTAGAAAAACACTCAGTAGTACTTTTATGTGAGCCTCGGGTTGTAAATCAAGTCATTGTCTTTAAGCTCTTTAGAGGAAAACAAAGACCTGAAATGAACCCATGCAGGTTTATCCATTAGGACATCAATAACTGAGTTTGTCGGGGATCTGAACCAGCCTTAAGTCTAGATTTCTGTGTGTGATGGCCTTTAAAGGTCTGATGACACGATTTTGACTGCATCTAATTTTGCAACACATAATTTCAATATGATGAAATAGGTTGGTCTGTGCAGTTTTAAGTCAAACAGGCTTTTTTTTTCACGCAAATATCTGACGATTTCATGAGTGCCACGTCATCAATTGTGTCAGTGGCTGGAAAACCCCCCGGCCATGTTGTGAGGTCAGTGGGAGAACACAGCGCTTGGCTGCCCATTGTACACGCAGGATGGAAGCGGTAGAAAACATCGACGATGGTTCCAGCACATGTCGTCTGGAATTGGTTTGTGTTGTCCAATCTTCAGACATTATAGTTCAGAAGAATGGGATGACAATGAAGAATCTGGGGGCATCAGACCTTACAGGTTTGAGCCGTGCCAAGCGGACATCGTGCCTAGCGAGTCAGACTCAGAGAGTGACGGTGGAGAGGCACACATGGCCGGCACAGCAGCAGCGACAAACACATGGCAGGGGAACACCGAGTGGTATGCTTTTGTTACAGATATTGCAACAAATTATTTGTTCATAAATATAATTTATTTAAACCCGATTTTTCAATAAAATCATAGCAGTGTATTTATAATAAAATTGAAACATCTACCTGATACTTTCAATGCCCCCCCCCCCCAAGTAAACAAATAAAAAGATACTATTTTTTATTTTTGCAGGTGCCAGTGTGGTCTGTGTGTGAGCATGACAACAGAGGAGCAGAGTATTTGCTGTCAGCAGCAGGACAAGATGAAGCAGAAAATTCCGGATGGTGCTATAAATTGTATCACTGGTCATCACAACTTCCCCGCGGTGTATCTGAACGAAGATGTGTTGGAAGTGGCCTACCTCACCTATAAACATTATGTGAATGTGGATTATGAGAACAATTGGAAGCGATATACAGTTTACAGACAGTTCATCAGATGGTGCTACCACTACCTTGGTGAGAAAGTCCGTGTGCCAATACCTGCCTGTGTCGTTCACAAGATCAGACAGACCTTTCCACGACAAGAGGGACAATATATCGGTTTTAGTTAAGCTGACTAACTACCTTTATGTTTTCAGGATATTGTTTTTCATTCAATAAATGTTTATCTGACCACAACTGTTGTCAATTATTCCAAGAAAATGAAATTACTAAATATTTTTAGTGTGATACTTGAAAATCTAATAACTGTTGTCATCATCTGGACGTTGCATGCAATCCTGGGTATTTGAACAAGGGACAGAATTTTTTTTTTATTTTGCAAATATAATATAAATATATATATTTTTAATAAATTAGAGCATACTCGTGGCTACAACTTATCATTTTAAAGTTCAGTTATCTGTAAAACCCCTTTAGAAATTAAAATTATTCTCTGTGTTACTGATGGCAATATCCTTAAAAATAATGTATTCCCTATTATTTATGTCTCATAAAAAATGCAGTTTTGTTTGTTATCATTGTTTATTAACTGCTTTTGTCTTGTATCATCTGGCATGTGATTTTCAACAATAATAAGAAAATAGAAGCAACTGATAGTCCTCATTTTTTCAAGAGTTTGGTCACAAGAAAAACAATACTCATAACAGGTATAGCACACATGGACTATAACTATCAAAAATATTAAATTAATTATTATAACAGGAAAAGTCCAAATTAGTGGCAATGAATACAATATAGTCAGTTGGTGTCACGAACTGAGCCCGTGTTATCCTGTAGGCTCGGTTCTGACCGTTCTCTGTGGCTCAGGCATCGGGTTTATTATGTATTATCTTTTGAGTTCTTGTTGTTTTTATGTCTGTGTTCCTTTTCTTTTCCATGCCTGTAACCCCCGCTCTGGCCGGCAGTTGTTGGGCAGCCATTTTGACCCACTTCCTGGTGGGCACTGTCCAAGATTCGCCAGTCCGACCACGCGCCCTCTCTCTTTGACAGTCAGCTGTTCATGTTTTGTGTGCATCATCTGCCGTGTTGTCAGCCAGCCAATATTGCCAACACTATCACGACATGTTAGCCACTCCACACAGCCGTGGTTCTGTTGCGCCCCTTGAAGCGATGTCGGCCCTGGGGCGCAAGCGTGGTTAACATGTCTCCTCTCCATGTTCGCTGGGCGATGTCGGCCCCAAATGCCAACTGTAACTGTTTATTTTTGTAAGTCTTCACCTTTTTGGGAATTGTTGTCATCAGTCTTATGTTCAATACATGTGCTGTGGTGAATCCTGCACATAAATCCATTCATCCTTCCCCTCCTCCGTGCAATGCATAAAAGCGCATGAGGAGGCTTATGACAGTTGGAGCTGAAGCGTGTGATGTGGTTTTTCACGGCCTGCTGTTTATCTAAGCCTGTGACACAACGCGAAGGCATAGCCGTAAAACTAAAACAAGAAACCAGAGAAACTGTCTGCTACAAAGCTGCTGGCATTCCTGTCAACAACACCAGCGTCCGTTCTCTTGCTGACATCATTTCCGACTCCTTCTTCATTCGGTGGGCGGTACCACAGTCCAGTCAGCGGCTGCGGTTTTTTGATGATAACTATGTTATGCAGGCATGGTTGTAAATATTATATTGATCATCGACAATGACTTCTGGGTTTACACAACATGCTAAAAAATGTCAAAATCGTGTCATCGGACCTTTAAACTCCTCACACAACTCCTTTAGTTCTGTCTTCCAGCTGCTGAGAGGTTACTCTGTGTAGAATAGTTGGCTACACCTGGAACAGGAGTGGCCAAAAGCTACAAAAAAGGTAAATGTCATCAATCTGTGTTTGTAGATTTGGGTGTTTTATTTTAGTTTGTAGGGGCTGCTTTTAGCTTTCCCACTTCTGATTGTACTCAATCATACAAACAAGACACGGTTACAGTTAGGTCCATATGCATTTGGACACTGACACAAGTTTTGTTATTTTAGCTGGTTACCAAAACGTATTCAAGATACAATTACAGTATATAATCAGTATGGGCTTAAAGTGCAAACTCCCAGCTTTAATTTAAGGGTATCTGGGGTGGTGGCCTAGTTGTTAGAGCATTTGCCCCACAACCAGGAGGTTGGGGGTTCAAGTCCTGGCTAGGTCATACCAAACACCATATAAAAATGGTACTCTCCACCTTCTAGCTTGGTGCTCAGCATAATAGGAAGGAGAAGTTGTTTGTGGGGGCACCTTGCATGGCAGGGACCCCTCTGATTCTACATGTGGTTAACATTGTAGATAGGAGAAACATAATTTTGTTCTACTGTACATGAATGACAATAGAGACGACTTCTTCTTCTTCCCATCCAAATTAGGAGTTACAGTTTAGGAACTGCAACCATTTTCATACAAATCTCCTACTGCATAGTAGCCTGGTGGAGCACCCACAATTTTGTTGTACTGTACTACTGTACAATGACAATAAAGCCTATTCTTCTTCTTCTTCTTCATTTCACGAGCTCAAAGGTAATTGAACATTGGACAGAAAAGCTATTTCATGGGCTGTGTGGGCTATTCCCTCATTAATCAGCAGGTAAAAGGTCTGGAGTTGATTCCAAATGTGGCATTTCCATTTGGAAGCTGTTGCTGTGAACCCACAACATGTGGTCAAAGAAGCTCTCAATGGAAGTGAAACAGACCATCCTTAACCGGAAAAGAGGAAGAAATCCATCAGAGAGATAGCAGAAATGTTAGGAGTGGCCAAATCAAGAGTTTGACACATTCTGGGGAAAAAAAGACCGTAGTAGTGAGCTCGGGAACTCAAAAAGGCCTTGACGTCCACAGAAGACAACAGTTGGGAATGAATGCAGGATCCTTTCCATTGAGAAGAAAAAACCCTACACAACATCTACCCAAGTGAAGAACACTTTCCAGGAAGTAGGTGTATCAGTATCTAAGTCTACCATTAGGAGAATTCTCTAGAGCAAATACAGAAGGTTTCCCACAAGTTGCAAACCACTAATCAACCTCAAAAACAGAAAGGCCAGATTAGAAGGGGAGAGGTGTGTGCCAGGCTACGGTGTAGAGTTTGCTGCTACACTGTAGATACAGCAGTGTTTTGATGAAGAAGCATAAACTAGGCTTTAGTCTTCAGGCTGGTCTGCAACAAATGGCTCGTCTGGGTTCTGATTCCAGGACCGCTTTGCACTCCAAATAGCAATCCTACTGTCTGAAAAACAAATAAGGGTAGTAACTGAAGACTGGATTATGTGTTAGTGGCACACAGGGAAGTGCAACCCAGAAACAAATATTTCTAAGTCAAGAGAGATTTTAATATTTTTAAAAAGCCCATCTCATATTAAAACCCACGGACACACCATGTTTTAGTGAATGGGACCTTTTAAAGACTGCATCTTAAACCTAGTATTTTAAGCATTTTTATCCACTACAGACTGGTTTTCACGATTAATAAAAATACGGTATACAGTGAAACACTCTAAACAGGCCTCGCTGTGACCTTTCCCAGTTCCAAATCCTCACTAAACCCCTGATGACTGACAGAGCAGAGATACATGGAGTGTCAGCTACTAGACCTCAAATCCACAGCTTCCAACACTAACAATGAGCTTGGCGATGCATCTTCTTTGTCATTTCAATTATAGATCCTTGTCTGATGGGGAATGCTGTTGTAAATTATGTGGGCTCACCATACCCCCCCCCCCCCCCGATTCCACAGCTTTAACACCCTCCTGCTCTCATTCATTCTGATGACGGGGCAGACAAAAGCCTTTTATAATTATCTGTAGCAAACAGCGTTGGGCGACTGTGATAGTCCCCCCCCCCCCCCCACACACACACACACATCCTGTTTAACCCCATCTGAGCCAATTTCACCTTCAACCCTTTCAGCTGACACAGAAAGACAAAAATGATATCCAGCTGTGGTCGTGTGGGAGAGCACGCCTGAATTCAATTTGTGTTCATTGTGTCAGGATGGAAAGAAGCCAGAGCCGGTTAATTCACTGGAAATACTTCACTACATCATGAAATGTACCTTTACCTTCTTCATCCCTGTCCATACAGGTCCAGAATCAAAATAAATTCTACTCCATGCCTTTGAAAAACTATTGTACAGTCAGATTTGTTTTCTACTACAAAAATAAACTCATGTCATCTGCATAAGAAAACACTAGTGACAGAGAATTAAAGGCTTAACACAAGTCATGATAACAAGACATTTATAAAATGCCTTGGGCCAGGCCCATTTCTAGGTTTTTGGTGGCCCAGTGCAAGACTGTGTTTGGAGGGCCCTATTTTTGTAATGAGGAAGAGTCCAAATCCTTTAATGCGGGAAAAATATCTCTCACATCACAACATAAACATAAAAAAATAAACATGGGTTGCTGTTTAGATGAACAAAAAAAATTAAATCATTACTGAGAATAAAATTTTTAACCAGCATCCATATGAACAATGCAAATTTACAAGAAAAAAGTTGCAAATTTATTACAAAAAAGTTGCAACTTTTACAGTGACAAAAGTAGTAAACTTACAAGAAAAAAGTCACAAATTTATGAGGAAAAAGCTTGCAAATTTACAAGAAAAAGGTAATACATTTATGAGAAAATACTCTCAAATTTATGAGAAACCAGGTACAAATTTACAAGTTGCAACTTTATTAGAAAAAAAGTTACAAGGAAAAAAACACCAACAAATTTACAATAAAAGTGCACAAATTTCCAAGGAAAAAAAAACTCAAACTTTTGAGAAAATGTAAAAAAATTTTAAGAGAAAACAGTTGCAAATTTATAAGGATAAAGTCACTAAATTGTGAGGAGAAAGGCACGAATTTAAAAGAAAAAAGTTGCAAATTTACTAGGAAAAACTCCACATATTTACAGTAAAAACTCACAAAAATAAAATCAGCATCCGCCGTGTTTTTGTGCGTGCACGCCATTTACACATGAGGCCCCTGATCTACAGTGAAGGGTCCTACCTGGGATTGAACCCATGACTTCCTAGCTGTGAGGCAAAAGTGCCAACCACTGCTCTATCATCTTACAAGTAAAGAGCCCAGCTCGTTTGTGATGGAGAAGCAGATGGGGTGAACGCTTTAAAACATTATGGGCCTCCTGGGCCACTAAGTCTGAAGTTCCTCTTCAACATTTTTTTGAGGAAGAATTAAACTTTAATTACCTTCAACTTATTTTTCCATAAATTTTCAACTATTTTTTTTGTTAAACTTAGTTTGTTCTCAGAAACTTGCTACTTTCTCATAAATTAGTAATTTTTTCTACATAAAACTGATATATTTTCTTGTAAATTTGCATCTTTTTTCTCGTAAATTTGCTTCCTTTTTCTCTTAAATCTGAAATATTTCTCTTGTGAAATTCCAACCATTTTCTCATAAATTTGCAACTATTTTCTACATAAATTTGCTATATTTTTCTTGTAAATACAGTATGCAACTATTTCTACAAAACTTTTTTTATATTTTTCTAGTAAATTTACAAGTTTTTTTTTCCACATAAAATTGCTTTATCTTTCTTGTGAATTTGCAACTATTTTCTACATAAATTTACTATATTTTTCTTGTAAATTTGCATTTTTTTCTCATAAATTTGTGGTATTTTTCTGGTAAATTGGCATCTTTTTTCTCATAAATGTGATATATTTTTCTTGTAAATTTGCAGATTTTTTACCTTATAAATCTGCTATATTTTCTTGCAAATTTAAAAAAATTTTCTCATAAATTTGCTATATTTTTCTTGTAAATTTTCAAGATTTTTCTCATAAATTTGCGGTTTCTCTTGTAAATTTTCATCTTTTTTTCTCATGTGCTATATTTTTCTTGTAAATTTGCAACTTTTTTCTTGTAAATTTGCTGTTTTCATGTAAATTTACAACTTTTTTCTAATAAATTTAAAAATCTCATAAGTTTGCAACCTCACATTGTAACTTTTTTCCTAATAAATGTATACCCTTTTTCTTGTAAATCTGCAACCTTTTATCCTGTCAGACCATTTGCATTATAAATTGTTAAAAGATGATAATTTATTTATTCTCAAATTTAAACAGAATTATTCTGCCTACTGCAGCTTTATGTTAACTTGAACTCCTAAAATCCTGGGTAGAAAAATGTCCAGCAGCTCTACGCAAACCAAGCCTGTCTCAGTGACATCTGTGTGTGTTCAGGTGTGGTTATTTTCAAACATGAGCGCTTGTAACCTTTCTGTACAATAACTATAACCAACATTTGGAAGCAGGGGGCTAACGAGGTAGCTCAATGAAAACTGGACCCAGTGACCCGTAGCTACAAAATAAAATGGAAACTAGAGGCCGTGAAGGAATGGAGAAAAGAAATAATAGCAATGTCAGGGTTTTTTGTCCAAACGGAAACAGTAGATTATTTTCATAACTTTAAAAAGCCATGTGTTATACAGTGGAGTCTGACATGAACCAGTATATAGCATTCACTTTAAACCTTCTCCACATGTTGACAGGTTTTAATGAAATGTCTGTGACATGCACTGGTCAAATGACCTTAAATTATGCAATTATTACAGCATCATTACGAATCATATTATGCAGCCTTACTGAGAACACCTAGTTTCACTACATGTTTTGTTAAATGCCCATGAGCGCCAGTTCACCCCACAATCCCTCTTCTTTCATCACTTATGATGTTGCTAATGACTTACATTGCTAATGCTAGTTAGCTAGCCAGCTCCTAATTCAGGCTGCGACCACAGCCTGAGCTAACTAACATAAATGCACTGGGCTTCACTCCTTTCTTCACTCTCAATGAAATATTTTTGCTGGTCATTAACCCCTTAACATTCCAGCTGTCATAAAACCTGCGTGGGACCTGCTGCCTGCTGCCTGTGGCGCAGGGCCGCACCTGTCACATGATTTGTCCAAAAACAAAGGAAAAACGCCGGTTGTACTAAGCATTTCACATCACAATATGGCAGACACGCACAACTCACTGCTCTTCACCGGAGGGCTGATGTCAGCCAACCAAACCACCTCAAAACATCACTTCTGGGGCACCAAAGAAGAGAAGAGAGAATGTAAACAAATGTTGACAAGGGCTCCATCGCAACATACACTACCGTTCAAAAGTTTGGGGTCACTTAAAAATTTCCTTATTTTTGAAAGAAAAGCACTTTTTTTCAATGAAGGTAACTTTAAACTAATCAGAAATACACTCTATACATTGCTAATGTGGTAAATGACTATTCTAGCTGCAAATGTCTGGTTTTTGGTGCAATATCTACATAGGTGTATAAAGGCCCATTTCCAGCAACTATCACTCCAGTGTTCTAATGGTACAATGTGTTTGCTCATTGCGTCAGAAGGCTAATGGATGATTAGAAAACCCTTGTGCAATCATGTTAGGTTCTTTGATGAAAGCAAAGTTTGAAGGAAAAAATTATTATTTCAAATACAAATCATTATTTCTAACCTTGTCAATGTCTTGACTATATTTTCTATTCATTTTACAACTCATGGTGGTAAATAAAAGTGTGACTTTTCATGGAAAACACAAAATTGTCTGAGGTGACCCCAAACTTTTGAACGGTAGTGTATGTATCCACACAGAGGAAGCACCTGCTCCAAACTTTGCCAACTATGATTCCAAAAAGAGGTTATTTAGCTTCTGAAGGGAAATACCCACCCTCTGTGACAACAGAAGATGTGCTGGAGCGGAACACTGTTCGTCCGCCACTGATGAGCCGCACGTGACGGGAGAACAATAGCACTGGTTCAACGGCGCTATGTAACCGAAATTGAGGTGCAATAATTCAAAATATAGATATGAGAGTTTCTGGATGTGGGAGAGAAAGTGAAAATGACCGACAGAAGACAACATAAGGACCAGGAATGAGGACACAGATGGATGACAACACAAGAGCGGTAGGTCTGAGCCTTTTTATCGGTTTGTTTACATTGTACTGATTTTCTGGTACATATACTTTGAAGGTAAGATAACAGTAAAACCAAAACTAGAAACAATGACAAAAAAACAAAACCATCCTTTGTGTAAATATGTCCAAAGTCCACTTTTGACCAAAAGTTATGTAATCTGATATGGCTGCCATTGCATTATGCAAATTAGATGCATAAATTTACTCCTATCTCAAACTTTGGATCATATTCTACATCTTTCTAATTGACAGTAAGCCATTATCTCTTTCCACTTTCTATAGCCTTTGCAATGTCTGGTATCTAAACTGAATATTTTCTTGAAAAAAAAACCTTGACCACCAGAGGGGGAGGCTGATGGGTGCGCCAGTGCGCCACAGAATTATTAGGACTTAACATCTGTTTGTTCTCTCCCATAGACTGAGTCCCCGTCGTGCTGTTTGCTCTCTACATGTCTATTCTTTTCTTCTTCTCTATCCCCTCACCCCCCAGCCAGTCACAGCAGATGACTGCCCCTCCCTGAGCCTGGTTCTGCTGGAGGTTTTTTCCTGCTAAAAGGGAGTTTTTCCTCTCCACCGTCGCCAAGTGCTTGCTCACAGGGGATCGCCTGATTGCTGGGGTCTTTCTGCAATTGTGGGGTTTTCCTCCACAGTTGAAAGTGCTGTGAGATGACTGTTGTGAAATGGTGCTATATACAGTAAATAAAGTTGAATTGAATAAATTTGTCTTAAGGAATGAAAAAGTACAGCATCACTGGTGGACAGGGGTGTGTGGTTCCAGTGGACGACAGGATGACTGGTCCCTGAAGGACAATAAGCCCAGAAACATTTGCAAATGAGTGAAGGGGAAATTGCTAATAGCAGCTAGCAGCCTTTGTCCTGGTCAGAGTATAATAAACTACAATAAAATGAGCTAAAACAACATCTAAGAATGATGTATACAGTTAAGTGTTGGTAGATGAACATGGATTCCAGTGGGGGTGGATAGAATTTGTAGAAAATAGTGATCAAAACCTGCCGTGATCACACAGTTAAGCTTAAGCTAGACAGCCTGTCAGCTTCTCCCCGCTGAGGGGAGTTCTCATGCGGTTAGGCTGACCGACTCTGACCGACTAGCTGAGCTAATGCTAACGGTTCAATCTATTATCACGGTGAAAATATAACAAAATAAGCCATAATGATGTGATACATTATTTGTTGTGGATCAGCAAATCATGTGAGAACATAACCTGGAAGAGCTATATCAGCTACTGCCCATTTGCAAAAATATAAGTAAAAATGTATGCATTTTGATATTTTTTACCCTAATCTTATGTTTCATGAAAGCATTTTAGAAGGTTAAAATCCACTAACAGGCTGTGCTTTGATCAGTGGGACCATTAACATACTTCAATATAATAACATTTAGTGCAGGAAGAGTTGGCAATTCAGTACAACAGAGCACCAGATATGGACACTTTAAGGAGGTAACTGACAGCCTAACAAAAATAACAGTCGACACTCATGTTATACTGTGATACAGAGAACAGACGCCCTGTAAGATAAGACTTAATAGGATGTAAGAAGGCTGTGTTGATGCTGATATATTTTAAGAATGTGAACGTCTGTGTGTAAGCCATGTTCTAGACTGAAATGGCATGATCTAAGACTGGTGTTGTGTTTGATCAGATTATCCTGTACTGCTGTGCAGACACAGACACAGACACACAGGCATAATACTCCCCATTAATCTCATTCATACAGTCTTCTATCAGCAGAGCCCCGAAGGCGGCTGATGCAGTGATCTGAATAGACTGGACCACAGGCTCCACCACCCATAATGTGGGCATATACTCCCACTCCTGGAGTGTGTCTTCAACTCTTAACTACTGTCATCGTTAAAGCAGCGTGGTGCAGTTTTATAGACCCTCGAGGACTGAATCCACACACATGCATATAGGGGTTGACACTGGAATTTGATGATGAATCCTATGTCAGATACAATGGAAAATGTGCTGTTTGATTTGACTGGATTATATGCAGGCTGTTTTTGACTATAAAGCAGAGTATGCAAATGCTATAAGCCCTCCCCCCCCCCCAGCCACTAGGGGGCCCCCAAGATACAAGTTCACCCTTCACACAAACACACTTTATGGGAAGGGGCAGTGCAGGCTGTTCCTTGTGAGGAGACTCAGGTCTTTTGGAGTACAGGGGGCACTCCTGAAGACATTCTATGACTCTGTGGTGGCATCAGCCATCGTGTATGGAGTGGTCTGCTGGGGCAGTGGCAGGAAGAGAATGAACAGGCTGATTAAGAAGGTCAGCTCTGTTCTGGGGTGCCGCTTTGACCCAGTGGAGGTCATTGGAGAGAGGAGGATGGTGGCTAAGCTGTCATCTCTGCTGGACTCCACGTCCCATCCCATGTGGGACACGCTGAGTGCACTGAGCAGCTCATTTAGCGGCAGGCTGCTCCATCCAAAGTGCTGCTGTCAGACTCTGTAATCTGCACTGCTCATAGAGACTGCACGCAACACCACTACTGTGCTGCACAAATAAGGAACATTCCTTTCCAATCTACTGTTAATATTATTATTGAAGGTTACTGTAAAAACTATTTTACTTCAACTTCTTGAAGACCTACTGTTTTTGCCATATTTTATTAAATATTATTTACAGTATTATTGCTCTGAGTGCTACTATATGTAAATTTCCCTATTGTGGGACTAATAAAGGATTATCTTGTTTTATCTTAGTATTTTTTGGAGGGAACAAATGTGTAAAAAGCACAGTAAAATTGTAAATTGTTACAAGTTCAATAGGATCACACTGTTAAAAAGAAGCAGACTTTTCAGCTCAGTCGGGACAAACTTTATATTGTGAGCAGACCCTTCAGCTTGCCGCTTCACTTTCTCTGGTTGTTCTTGCTGTGAAAGCATAATGCAGAAGCAGCGAGATTGACTGAAATGTTGGTGGATTATGTAAAGAAACACACACATAAAGCATGATATATAAAGGTCAGAAAACTTACGAGTTTGTTTTGTCTTATCATACGATTAATCGAGTTAGCTGTTATCATTACAGGTCTAACAGCAACCTGCAGAGGGATGGGTTACCTTCACAACTTCCATTGCTGCCTTGTACCAGCTGCAGAAATCCCAAAAATGCCTCTTGTACGGGATGACGGTATTATATGGCTGGGCACACAGTTGGGAGAATTTCCCTGCCTCCTCCAGAAACTGCGCCTTGATGATGGCTAGCTTGAGGGTAACCGGTGCCCAGGTTGATGAGCAACTAACAAGGACGACCAGCAGGATTACATGGATACAAACTACAGGCACTCCATCTCAGCTGTAGAGCATCTGTCCATATGCCTGTGGTAAACAGCGGTCTCACTTTCAAATTTAATAACAGTTTATCCTCTAATATTAATTCTTGCTACTACTGATTTTAAATGATTTAAATAGAAATTCGAAATTTTTTGTTTGGACAGTAGGGGTGGAAATTGGGAGGGACTTCACAATACGATATGTATTGTGATACTTGGGTCATGGTGCAATACTATCACATCACTACGATTCCTTAAGTACTAAAGTGCAAGATATGCACCCGCGTCGACACGGAGCAGCTGTGACAGCATCAACGCAGCAGCAACGTGAGTTCCTATTGCATCGCCCGATGGGCACCTCTCCAGAGAAGGAGAGGTGCCCGTCGGCAACACAGGCCATAAGAGCTGTGATTGGTCCACTTTGTCTCCTCCTTCACATTTCCTGGTTCTCGCCGCTGCTTTGCTCTGCCTGTTCACGGCGACACAACTTCCAAGGCAAGTCGGTTAAACAGCGGTCCAAATTCAAAAGAGTATTGAGGAAGTAAGCACATACAGAACATTTTGTGGCTCGTCATAACTCCAGAATTACACAGATTGTCAACTAATGGCAGCGGCGGTGGTCGCCTGCACCATTTTTGCCAACTTCTATTTTTCTCTGTGCAGCGATCGTATGAAAAGTTGCTTTTTATTAACATTTATTAGCTCCAACTCCATCACAATCTGCTCTTGTCCATCGCTATTTAATAAACAAAAACACACAATGAACACAAATCCCTCTACACATCGGCTGAAATCCGTTTTAGCAATGGAAGAATGCATTCCATCCAACACACAACAAAAAACTGCCGATCACTGCATCGGCGACAAATGTTGGTAATCACATCGACCTGATGCGGGTGCCTAAATCCAGCTTAAGATCAATACATGCCTTTAGGGATCTGTGCACCATCAACAACGAGTGTCAATCAGTCAATCTTTGGCCCCACCCCAACACCTTCTAATGGACTGACAAGTCAAAAGGCTGTTATTACTCTGCTACCTAAGTAGGTAAATTTGTATTTGTAACATTTATAAGAAATTTTTAATAAAGTATCACGATACTGCGTCTCTAAATTGATACTGTATCACCACCACAAAATATTGCAATACTACAATGCATCGATTTTCCCCCACCCCTACTGGACAATGAATATAGTGAAAATCAATTTTCCCATTCACAAGGGTAAAATAAAAATGGCAGCCTCCAGCTCCATCCACATCCCACACCCTTAAAGGTGTACTAGATAGTATTTTCATCAAAACAAATATTTTTTTTTTTCCACAATATCTTTATTGAACCTTTTTTTTTTTTTTTTTTAACAAACATGATACAAACAATCAAACACTAACACTAAAGTACTACAAAAAAAAAAAAAAAAAAAATGCCCTAAAAACACCAACAACCACCAACAAAATCAAGTCTTCAACAATGCTCCTCTGTTTAGTCTAGACAATCCAATACATTAGTATACATATTATGTTCACCAGTTTGGAATTTACAAGGTCCACACACATCATTCACCTTCTTCTTCAAGAGTTATGTTTAAATTTTTTACATAATCAATAAAAGGTCTCCATATATTCTCAAACACAATTTCCTTTGATTTCAGTATATATGTTATTCTTTCTAATGGAAGGTTTGTTAACATCTGTCTTAACCACTGAGTCACATCTGGTCTATGAGTCTTTTTCCATAATAGTGCAATACATTTTTTGGCATTAAGCAAACTGAGGTCTATGAATGTTCTTTCACTTTTATTGAAATTATGCTTTTCTGGGTACAGACCCAACAAAAACAGTTTAGGATTCAATATGATTTGTTTTGAGATTATTTTTTCAATTGTTACCCTCACCTCCTCCCAAAACATTCTTATTAATCTACATTCCCATAAACAATGAAATAGGGTTCCTTTACTTTCCATGCATTTTGTGCATGTATCTGGTATATTTTTGTTATATCTATTTAACTCCTCCGGTGTAACATACATCCGCATTAACCATTTGAAATGTATCAATTTAAGGCGTGCATTTATTGATTTGGTTTGAGCTTCTGTACAAGCCAATTCCCATTGTTCCTCTGAAATTTCAATTTGCAGATCTTCTTTCCAGTAGTTTAATCTTTTCAGTGAATTTTCACTTGAAGATAGTGTCAATGAGTTATAAAACTCTGAAATAATACCCTTTCTTTTACTATCTTTCATCATCATTTTTTCCAAGGATGAATAAATAGGTCGAGTGAGAGCTTTATTTTGATTTGATTGAATAAAGTTTCTAAGTTGAAGATATTTAAAAAAATGTGTTCTATTGAGATTAAATTTGATCCTCAGCTCTTCAAAAGACATTATGTTGTCTGCACATGGCAAATATAAATCCTGAATCTTTTGTATCCCTTTTAAATTCCATACTTTAAATACAGCGTCCGCTCTCCCTGGTTTAAAATATTGATTACCCCATATTGGACTAAATTGTGACAATAACTGTGGTTCTTTTAAATAGTTTTTAGCTTCACACCATATTTTGATCATATGCTTTACAAATGGATTTTTAACTTGTTTTTGTAATTTTTTTGCCGAATCTGAGTATATGAATATGGGAAGAGGTAAAGGTAAATTGTATGATTCCATTTCAGTCCAGTGAGGGAGATCATTTGATGAAAAATAATATGTCATAGACCTCAGTTGTGCCGACCAATAATACAACATAAAATTTGGACATTTCAGACCTCCACGATCAAATGGTAAATATAATAAAGACAAACGTAATCTAGCCCTCCTGTTGTTCCATATAAATTCCACTAACTTTTTTTTTATTCTTGAGAATAGATCTAAAGGTGGTGATAAGGGAATGTATTGAAATAAATAAAGTATTTTAGGTAGAATATTACTTTTAAGTATATTGATTCTCCCGATCATTGACATTGGTAGTGACATCCATCTCTGAGTTAACTCGTTGATATCTGACATTAAGGCTTCATAGTTGACACTGGCGACTGATTCTAGCTTAGGCATAATTTGGATTCCTAAATATTTAAACTGATTTACAACATTGAATTGATTTACCTCAGGGGCTGGGTAATTTCTCTGGGTCTCATTTAGCATTAATATTGAAGATTTAGTTTTATTTATTTTATATCCTGATATTTCCCCAAAATTCTTTATTAAATTCAACAAGGTTGGAATTGATTTTTTTAGATTCGACATAAACAAAATTATATCATCGGCGTACAGGGAGATTTTATGTTCTGTTGGTCCAACTTTAATTCCATATATTTGTGAATGTAAACGTATCGCTATCGCTAAAGGTTCAATTGCCATAGTAAACAGTAAAGGTGAAAGTGGACAGCCTTGTCGACATCCTCTATTGATTTTTATTGGTTTTGAAATATTGTTATTTGTTAGGATTTCTGCTGTAGCATTATTGTATATTATTTGAACCCATTTTATGAAATTATTTCCAAGTCCAAACCTTTGTAGGACTTCAAAAAGAAAGGGCCATTCAACTCTATCAAAGGCCTTTTCGGCGTCCAATGATAGGAGAGCTGTATCCGGTGCTTCTTTATTAAAATAAATAATATTAAATAGTCTTCTTACATTATGGAAGCCTTGTCTACCCTTTATAAAGCCATTCTGATCTCGATTAATAATATTTGGTAAAATTTCTTGTATTCGTCTTGCTAAAATTTTACAGATTATCTTAAGGTCGGCGTTTAATAGGCTTATTGGTCTCATATTTTCACATTTATTAGAGGGCTTACCTGGTTTTGGCAGCAGTATAATTAAGGCATTATTTATGTATGATGGTAAATTATTATTTTGAAATGCTTCTAAAACCATTTCCAAAAAAGGTTTTATTAATTTATTCTTAAATTTTTTATAAAGGTCAACTGGAAGACCATCTGGTCCTGCACTTTTTTCTGATTTCATATTATCAATGGCTAGCCCAACTTCTTCTTGACTAATTTTAGACTCCAATATCTCCCTGTTTTCATTTGGAATACACGGTATAGATAGTTCGTTCAAAAACCCATTTAGTTTTGTTAAATCAGGTTCATTTTTGGTATCATATAATTTTTCATAGTAATCTCTAAAGGCTCTATTAATTTCTAAAGGATCTATAACTACCTGTCCGTTACTTATAATACTGGTAATTGGTGTTTTAATTTCCAATTGTTTAATCTGCCATGCTAATAATTTTCCTGATTTTTCACCTTGTTCATAAAAAGATTGTTTCAATCTTAGAAGACTCGAGGCAGCTCTATTCGCTGATTTTTTGTCGTATTCAGCTCTCAAAATCAGTAATTCATTCTCCAACCTTGGGTCACTTCCTGCATACACTTTTTCCTGAAGACTTTTTATTTTATGTTCCAATTTAGCTCTCTCCTCTCGAGTCTTCTTAGATTTTGATCCTGTATAACTAATAATATGTCCCCTAATAAAAGCTTTGAAAGCCTCCCACTTTACACATGCTGATGTTTGTGTAGTATTGATGTCAAAGAACTCGTCTATCTGTTTTTCTATATACTTGACAAATTCCTCATCCTGAAGCCATTTATGCTGAAATTGCCATCTACCTGATTCCTTTGTCAATTTTTTATCTACATATATTAGACAACAGGGTGCATGATCAGAAATCACGATGTTATCATAAAAGCAGTTTTGAATCTTGGACCTTAATTCTGTGGAAATCAAAAAATAATCAATACGTGAGAATGTCTTGTAGGTACTGGAATAACAAGAATAGGCTTTAACTTGTGGTTTCATTTCTCTCCATATATCTAACAATCTCAATTCTTTCATAAAATGATTAATAGTCATCCTACATCCAATGTGCGTACAATCCAGTCCTGTTGATCTATCCACACCTGGATTCAATGTACAATTAAAATCCCCTGCTATTATATGTTGCCCTGTAAGTGATGATAAGATGAGAAATAAATTAGCAAAGAACTTCTGATCATCTATATTGGGACCATATAAGTTCACAAGATTTATATTTTCTAATAGCAAAGAACCTTGAATGATTACATATCTTCCAAATTTGTCTCCAATTACATTTTTCACCTGAAAAGGAACTGATTTATGTATGAGAGTCATAACTCCCCTGGCTCGGGATGAAAATGAAGAGGTGAATACACTTCCCTGCCATCTACTCCTAATTCTTTTAACATCCTCCTCTATCAGATGAGTTTCTTGTAAAAACACAATTCTTGAACCCATGTCCTTTATTTTATTCATAACTTGTTTAAGTTTTTTTAAATTTTGTAGACCTCTGCAATTCCATGAAGTTAAATTAAGATTAACACTTTGGTCCATGATCAATAGAGAGTTTAGGATTACCTTGCAGTGTAAACATGCTCATACAGAGAAGCAAAAACATGAGTGGTTGAACATTCATCCTACAAACTACACACAAACAAATTTCCCCTTCCCACACTTGTGGCAAACCCCCCAAAATCAAAAGAAAAATTCTGTCTCCCGATATAGCCATCGACCGTTCCACACCCACGGGGAACAGCCTAAGCCACTCCTTCTTCATCCTCCCAATCACCCTAACTCTACTGCTTTTAATGACGTAACATTAACTCTCCTCTGTAGTTTTCCAACTTAACTCCAAAATTTTTAACAACTTTGTACATCATAGTTTTGTTTTTTTTTTGTTTGTTTTGTTTTTGTTTTGTTTTTTTAATATATAATACAATCTATATTTTGTAAACTTACTATTTACTTCAAGTCAGTCAGATGCCTGTGCAAATGCTTAATTATTCTACCTTATATTTTGTTCATGCTTAGCTCCCACCAGTCTCTTCTTCTTCTTTGATCTTCTTGATGAACTCCTGCGCCTCCTCTGGGGTCTTGAAAATGTGGGTTCTGCCCTCATACGTGGTCAGCAGTCTCGCAGGATAGATTACACCATGACGAATCCCAAGGTTGCGCAGCTCCTTACGTATGGGATCAAACTGCTTCCTCAAATGCTGGATTCCTGTGGCCAAATCTGGGTAGAACCGCACCTGCTGGTCCTGGTATTTAATCTCTCCTTTAGCACGTGCAGCGTTGAAGATCTTCATCCTGTCTCTGTTGCTAAGAAACTTCATAATTAAGGTCCTCGGCGGTCCCTTATCTCTCCGTGGGCCAATACGATGTGCTTTTTCCAGAACCACTGCTGATTGCAACTCCTCGCTGCCCAGCACCTCCGGAATCCACTTTTCCAGAAAGGAACATACGTCCCGACCTTCTGATTCCTCTGGAAGACCCACCAGCCTCAAATTATTCTGTCTCGACCGAGATTCCAAATCCAAAATATTATCTTCCAGAGATTTATTTTTTTTTTCCAAAGTGCGCACCTTTAATTGAAGACGGGTGACGTCATCTTCAGCACTAGCGAGACGGAGCTCCATCTGCGCCGTTCGTTCTACACAGTCACCCAATTCCTTTCTTATTCCTTCCAACGCTGTCATAATCCCATCAAATCTAGAGGAAAAGTCCGCTCTCATTGAACTCATGGCAGCCATCAGCGCATCTGCGCCATTCCCCGCAGACATCGCACCGCCGCCAGCCTCCTCCGCCATATATGGAGTTTTGTTTGCTGCGTCACAGACCTGAAAGTCCGTTAATTTGGACTGTTTCGGCGGCTCGCTTTTTCCTTTTCCTGGTTTTCCAGCCTTAGGCTTCGCCGACATATCCTCGCCCAAATGCTGGGATACGTTCTGTCCCAAATGAGAGAGTTATTTGCCGATTTTTTTTCTCCAGGAGCAGAGCAGAGCGAGACACGTCCGTCCTACGTGGCAGCCATAACCGGAAGTCATCAAAACAAATATTTAAAAAAATACATCAACAAAGTGTTTAGAAAGGTGCAAAATTAAAGCCTTTATATATTTCAAAATATGCATATCAACCAATGAAAAAACACTTTTACAATTTTTTGCGGGTCCAAAACAATCATAATAATTACATCTGATCACTTGGATTACAGGACAACTGTGGCCTTTAAGGATGTGACAGACGACAGCATAACTGGATTGATGTCATGTGTCTCTACCAAACAGTTGGGGCAAGAGTGCAACACCTAATGGCCAGGAGGTCAGAATGTTGTCTCTATCACCTTTGAAAGTTAATATCGTAAAAGATAAGTTGGTGCTTAATTAATCAGAAATGTGTGGATTCATCTTTGTTTGATCAAACCTTTATCATAAAAAAAAGTGTTTGTTTTTTTTTTAAACCAGGTTTGTACTTTATTCCCAATAGGGAATCATGTTTGTTTGGGGGGAGGTGTGTGTGTGTGGGGGGGCAACCTGAAATAATTCTGTCTTCAATCAAAATGATAAATTAAACTCAAAAAATGAACTAGAAGCATGTGGTGTACTGGACTGGATTATCCAGAGGGCTTACCGGAGCAGAAGCCCAGGGGACCCGCCTCTTTTGGGGCCCCAAAAGAAATGCTATTTTTTTTAAAAAAAAATTTAATTTAATTTAATTTTTGCTAATTCTGCTGTGCCCAGCATTTATTGGAGGGTTTGTTTTGGCGTAGCAACTTTTTATTTGCTGAGGTTTACGTATGTCCCACCTGCTTAATTTAATTGGTTAAGATTTGACATTTGACCTGACTAGACGTGAGCCGGTAGAATCTTATGGCAGACGGACAAATGAATAAACGAGTGATGGCGGACGTTTGAAAATACGATAGCGGTGCCTAAAAAAGAAAAAAAAGAAAAAGACGAATGTGAAAAAGAGGTTTTGAAAAAGACTCCTAAATTGACCGTTTTTTTTTAAACAAAGTAGCAATACAGCCAGACAGACGTCAACTGTACAGTCAAAGCTAGATGTTTGTCAAACTTAGCACTGGAAATGCCAACACGGACATACTGGCATTGCCGCCATCTGATAATCCGTCAGACGGCTTCACTTTACTGGCCACAGAAGCACCCCCCGGTCATCAAAGTTACAAAACACCCGTTGGAAGGGTTAACATTCCTACAGCAGTGATCCTGCTGTCTGGGGTAATATCACTGATGCTGTCCGGGAATACTGGGCCAAAAAAGGACCGGAGAGCTGCCAGAATAAGGATGCAGATTTCAGAGCATCTGAAAAGCAGCAGAAAAGGTTTTTCTCAAAGTGCCACTAAGATTGCACACTTGCAAGCGGTGAGTCTGTGTCAAGCCAATGGCTTCTCTATTCTTCCACTGGCTGTTTATATTGTTTTGCCTGTCACATATATAGCGATGACAAGTTTGGCAACTGTCGGTCATGCTTTGAAACCAGCTTTAGTGACTGGAAAGATGCAATAGAGCGCATTTGAGACCACAAGAACAGCGAGCATCATAAAAACGCAATTTTGACCTATGTCACCTTTGCATTCAGTAGAGGAAGAACAGACACTGAGTTGCAAAAACAGTTTGAGTCTGAATGTGGTTACTGGAACAAAGTTCTGGCAGAGAGGGGGTTAGCAGTTCATGGCTCCAGTGATATTTTTGGCAAGAGTGATAATGGTAACTACATAGGCATTCTGGAAGTGATAAGTGAGTTTGATCCGTTTTTGAAATCTCACACTGAGAAATATGGAAATGCAGGAAGAGGGATCCCTTCATATCTCTCCACAAAATCATGTGAGGAATTTATTCAGCTGATGGGGGACGGTGCAGTGGTGGTTTCAGACATGGGCCACATGGGCGGTGCCCAGGGTGGCATCCACTATTGTGTTTTTTTAACAGCTTTTACTTTGTAAGCTGTAACAAGCTAAATAGAAATACTGTATAGAAAAAACTATTTCAATAAAGTAGTTTTTTAAGTTAATGTCTTTTTGCAAGATAATTCAATAAGGTGAATTATTCGAAGTTCTGATTTAATATTGATGATTATGATTATAGTTTTTTTTCCCACAATATTTTTTATTGAACCTTTTTTAACAAACATGACACAAACAATCAAACACTAACACTAAAGTAATTTAAAAATAAAGGGAAAAAAATGTACTAAAACCACCAACAACCATTAACAAAAGCAAGTCATCAACATTGCTCCTCTGTTTAGCCTAGGTAATCCATTACATAAGTATACATATTATACATTCGCCAATTTGGAATTTACAAGGTCCTCGCACATCATTCACCTTCTTCTTCAGAAGTTATATTTAATTTCTTTACATAATCAATGAAAGGTCTCCATATATTCTCAAACACATTTTCCTTTGATTTCAGTATGTATGTTATTCTTTCTAGTGGAAGGTTTGTTAACATCTGTCTTAACCACTGAGTCACATCTGGTCTATGAGTCTTTTTCCACAATAGTGCAATACATTTTTTGGCATTAACACCAGAAGTCCCAGAGAGGGGCCATTTGGCCTTTAACCTAGAAAACCCATAAGGGGACCAACAAGAGGCCACAAGAGGGCCAACTTCTGGGACTTCTAGTGTTTTAAGTAAACTGAGGTCTATGAATGCTCTTTCACTCTTATTAAAGTTATGTTTTTCTGGATACAGACCCAACAAAAACAATTTAGGGTTCAGTGTGAATTGTTTTGAAATTATTTTTTCTACTGTTACCCTCACCTCTTCCCAAAACATTCTAATTTTTCTACATTCCCATAAACAATGAAATAGGGTTCCTTTACTTTCCATACATTTTGTGCACGTATCTGGTATGTTTTTGTTATATCTATTTAACTCCACCGGTGTAACATACATCCGCATTAACCATTTAAAATGTATCAATTTAAGACGTACATTTATTGATTTGGTTTGAGCTTCTGTGCAAGCCAATTCCCATTGTTCCTCTAAAATTTCAGTTTGCAGGTCTTCTTTCCAATAATTCAGTCTTTTCTGTGAGTTTTCACTTGAGGATAGTGTCAATGAGTTATAAAACTCTGAAATAATACCCTTTCTCTTACTATCTTTCGTCAAAAATTTTTCCAAGGAAGAATAAGTAGGTCGGGTGAGAGCATTATTTTGATTTGATCGAATAAAATTCCTAAGCTGAAGATATTTTAAAAAATGTGTTCTATTAAGATTAAATTTGATCCTCAGTTCTTCAAAAGACATTATGTTATCTGAACGTGACAAATATAAGTCTTGAATCTTTTGAATCCCTTTTAAATTCCATACTTTAAATACAGCATCCACTCTCCCTGGTGTAAAATATTGATTACCCCATATTGGGCTAAATTGTGACAGTGAGTGTGGTTCTTTTAAATATTTTTTGATTTCACACCATATTTTGATCATATGCTTTACAATAGGATTTTTAACTTGTTTCTGTAATTTTTTAGCCGAGTCTGAGTATATGAATGTGGGAAGAGGTAAAAGTAAATTGTGTGATTCCATTTCAGTCCAGTGAGGGAGATCATTTGATGAAAAATATGTCATAGACCTCAGTTGTGCTGACCAGTAATACAACATAAAGTTTGGACCTTTCAGACCTCCACGATCAAATGGTAAATATAGTAAGGACAGACGTAATCTAGCCTTCCTATTGTTCCATATAAATTCCACTAACTTTTTTTTAATTCTTGAGAATAGATCTGAAGGTGGTGGTAAAGGAATATATTGAAATAAATAAAGTATTTTGGGTAAGATATTACTTTTAAGTATATTAATTCTCCCGATCATCGACATTGGTAGTGACATCCATCTCTGAAGCAACTCATTAATATCTGTCATTAACGCTTCATAGTTGACACTGGCGACTGATTCTAACTTAGGCACAATTTGAATTCCTAAATATTTAAACTGATTTACAACATTGAATTGATTTACCTCAGGAGCTGGGTGATTTCTCTGGGTCTCATTTAGCATTAATATTGAAGATTTAGTTTTATTTATGTCAGAAAAATTATGTGTATGCATATTATCATTTTTATATAATCCAATCAAGTATATATAACTGTATGTAACTGTCTGCTGAAAAATACTAAAACTGTCTGTGTATTAGAAGTTTTGTACATGATGCATGAAGATTGAAGTTGTTTTTTCTTATTTTAATTATGTTGAAATTCCAGTTCTCCTTTCATGGTAGATTTAGCTTAAGGCACATGATGACCTGGGCTGCACAGTATGACCTGCCCTAAGAAACTGTTACTCCTTAGAGCACAAGGTGGACTCTGATAAAGTGAAACTGTTCCTTTTTCTTTGATGTCAGCATATTTCATCATGATTGTATAAGGGAGTATGTGATAGATGTTTCTGTTTGATCATGCAAACTGCTGTGTATAAATTGTCTGAACTCTGATGATTGTCTTTAGTACTGATCTCCTGTAACCAGGATTTGTGCTCCTTGCATTGCAAGTAAACAAAAGCTCATGAGAAATAGAATTTTGTGTCTTGAATCTTTATTGAGGTAACGAACTAATATACGATCACTTTTATGAGTTTCTAGATTCCTGACATACGTGGTGCCAGTGACCCGGATGGACAACAGGCTAGAGGGTGCCAGAAGCGACGCCTTCTCTGGGTTGAAATCCGTGCGCACGGTCTGACCACTGGTCAGCTTTGGAAACCCGCTTTCTGGGAACTCCGGAGGAGGACCGGCGCCCTGGCTCTCCCTAGTTGACGTCCATCCTCGATAATAAAGAGAAAGAAGCTAGCAGTCATAAAGTAAGTGACGTCTTTTGTTATTAAGTGTAAGGATACAGTGAGTTTCCTGTATTACGGTCAGGGACCATAAAAGTCAGTATACACTCAATAATAATAATAATAATAATAATAATAACAAGAATCTCCTAATCCATCCTGAGTGAGTAATGTAACAAAGAGCCACAAGAACCTTTTTCAAAATCAATAAGTGAGTGTCGCTCATAAGTCTGAAAAGAGTGTAATGGTAGAAAAAAATGGTCGGGGACCATAAGTAAGTTGCCAGGTTTTGAATACATGTAATGGTAATATAGCGGCGACTATATTTTTCCTGACAACAAGGATAAAAGGTTTATTTAGGTTGTGATACCTGGTCTGGGACCAAAAAAGAATATCGGGTCGTCTGGGACGTAATGGTAGTGTGTTGAACCGAAATAACACACTTTTCCTGGTAAAATACTTTAATTCCTGTGGAATTAACAAAGGCTAAAAATGGGTAATTGCGCAGGAAAAACACAAAACAAGAAAAAATCTAAACAAAAGAAAAAAGAAGAAACGGCATGTCGAACAGTTAAAAATTATAATTACCGTTTAAAGGAAAAAGAGCAAATATAGGATCCTGAAAAATATTTAAATAAATGGGAAAAAGATTATTCTTTCAAACCCACGCTGAATGTGGATGAATGTGCGGTCCTAGTATCAACTGTAAAACTTATAACTAAAGGCAATAAGAAAGGGAAAAGTAAGCTAAGTTCTGAACTTAAATGTGCCAATCTCAGGGCAATGGTGGCTATAGACGCCAGAGCCAAATCAGATCAAGGGAGAAAAAATGATGAAAAAGAAAAAAACAAAAAACCAAGGTATAAGAGTCAAAACAGCGAGGAGCCCTTAAGTCACGGGGAGGAGGAAGCACATCCTCCCCTGTCTCACTCAACTTCTGATCCTAAGGAGGGTCCTTATAATGCATTAATGAAAGAGGCCAGAGAAGTTGAACAAAAGTATCTCCCTCAAAACAGTGAACACACATCAGCTTTTCCGGTGATTGTCAAATCTGTAAAGGTGGAAGAGGGAAAGCCAAAACAAGACAGGCTGTATTTTAAACCTTGGACCCCCCAAGAAATAATTCAGGCGGCCAAGAGCATACCAAATCCTGAAGAGGATTTGACCAGGTGCATTCGGGAGCTTAAAGATTTGTTGTTAATACACTATTTAGGTCCCTCAGAAATGTTTAAAATACTGAGAACTGTGTGTGGTGAAAAAGTGAATGAATATATAAATGAACATTTTGATCCTGATTATGAAGACAAAATTGCTGGGGTAACATTTTTAAAGGACACGTTGATGCAGAAGAAAAAGTTAAAAGTAGGACAGTTCCACTGCTCCTGAGCAGTGTAGAGGGTGAGGAGGAAGTGTTTGTTGCACGGATGGTGCAAGGTGGGGCTAGACCCAAGACAGGCAGGTCAATGCAAGTAAATGATGGAAATCAGGATGTTTGTTTTAATTGTGGCAAACCTGGTCACTGGGCCCGTGACTGCAGGTTTGGCCAAAGAGGTGGATTTGGAGGCAGGGGACCAAGTAGAGGTAGAAGAAGATTTCAGAATGATCAGAGAGGCAGGTT
The DNA here is from genome assembly GCA_020510985.1 of Pholidichthys leucotaenia. NCBI lineage: Eukaryota > Metazoa > Chordata > Actinopteri > Cichliformes > Pholidichthyidae > Pholidichthys > Pholidichthys leucotaenia. The sequence continues at coordinate 273,564,877 of CM035842.1, forward strand.
TCAGCAAGGCAGAGGAGGTAGAAATCAAAATGATTATGGAGGTGAGAATAGACAAGGACCCTCAGACCGAAGAGCATGACTAACCGACTGTGACAAACTCTCTTCTGAGGACAAACAGACAGTACTGGACCAACAGAAAAGACTATCTGAAGTGTTGACAAGGCCTAATGAGACTTTGGACTTGACTATGTACAGCAGTGCGTTGTTTGCCCCTACAATATGGTTACTAGTGAATGGAAAGGAGGTTGAATTTCTTTGTGACACAGAAGCCACACGCACTACTGTTCGCAAAATCCCCAAAGGTGCTAAATTTACTGGAAGAACTATTAAAGTTCAAAATGCAGGAGGTGGAACAACAACTGAGAGCCTTTATGGCCCAATTACATTAACAGACTCCTCCACAGGCAAAGTATGTATTTCAGAAGTGGTTGTGGCACTCTCCTGCCCAGTAAATTTACTCGGGAGAGATGTATTATTCAAACTTGACATTACATTAGGCCCAAATTTAAAAAATAAAAGAAGGATGACTACACTGATTTAAAGGACTCTGATTTTACAGATGTGATGTTTATACGATTTTGCACTGCGGGATACATTTATAATGGTGTAACAACATCATATTTCAGAAATGTGATAGCAATGAGGAATGTGCTTCTCCTGATTCAGCGGTGGCCAAGCTGGGTCAGGATGAACTACATTGCACTCCATAATTTACCAAGGAATCTATGAAATAGGGGCATTCCTTGTAAAATATTAAATCAAATTCTAATTGGGCAAAACGTCCGCCTTTCCTTTGACTGAAAGGGTGTGACACAATATTTCAAATTCAACCTATCTGTGTTCAACTGGACAAACTGATCTTATTTATCAATGCTGAAGCATATCAAAAATGCAAAGATAGTTATTTTCTTTTTCTTTTTCTTAAGTAGAATTTGTAAACTATTTCAAGAGATGTCACAAAAAGAAGCTATAATTATTGAAATCTTATTTTTGAAGGAACTGGGCTACCTGCAAATTTTATTTAAAATTAAAATTGTTAGCACACTTCCTTTCAGTAAAATCAAACAAATACCCTGTAACTTTGCTGCATGTGAGTCTCCATGTATCAAAACAGGGGGTATCAAAGAAATTAATTAACAAATAATTAGCAATCCTCAGAAAAATAGATAATGCATAAAAAAATTTATCAATAAATGATTGATGATGAATTCAATTCAACTTTATGTACATAAGCACTTCTCATTTCATTTTCTGTAGTACCCAGGATAAACATATGGCTACAGTTATAACTAAAATACATGCTGGGCAATACAGACCACTTTTTATTATTCATGGGATAATACAAATAAGAAGATCATGCCCTCTATTATGTTGTGAAGGGGGTTTTGCAGCAGGACAACCATTCCATATTGTTACCAGCTAGACTATTGTCGTACACTATAACCTTGTTGTCACAGCCACACCTTAAGCTTGTACCAAATTCCTTGTGGTTATTTACTGATGGCTCATTTAAAAAAAAAAAAAAAAAAAAAAAAAGGGGGCAACAGAGGAGCGAGCGGTGGTTCTCTCTCCCATCAGCAAGGGGGGGGTGAACAGCAGCTCTCTCTCTCTACTTAGCAAGGGAAAAAGCGAGCGACAGGCTTGCTTAGTAAAAAATAGAAGTGTGCTTATGCTGTAACAATGTTGTCTGGGGTCCTGATTGTGTAAAAATTCCACAACCTGCATCACCTCCAACAGCTGAACTATTGGCTACTAACCTGAATGTAACTTATCTGTACAGACAGTAAATATGCTTATAACGCATGCCACCTGCATACTGTTACCTTGAATCTGCGGGGGTTTGTCACCTCCACAGGAAAACCAGTAAATATCAATAGCAGTTATTGCAGCTACGTAATGTTTTGATGCTACCACGTTATGTGGCAGTTATTCACTGCCCTGCCCACACTAATGGCACTGACTTGTTTAACTGCAGTAATCGCTTGGCTGATAACGCTGCTCACTGTACTGCTATTAATCTTTTAGGAACCATCTGTTTTATTAATGATGTTGATGTTTTAAAAGATTGTTAAAATAATATGGACCTTCCTCCTGTTTCATATGTAAATAATTAGATATACTGTACATTTGGCTTGCCTGACGAAAATTTGCTCTGCCACCCACATTATATAAATGAGCTGTCCTGGTGGCACATGGCCAATCATGTGCCAACAGGAGGGAAATCAATGAATGATGAGGATGTTGGAAAAACTGTCCTAATATTTTGAAAGAAGTAACAAAAACATGCCAAAAGTGCATCATTTGTTTATAAAATAATGCTCAAGGAGCAATGGAAAGCTACAATATTGCTTGGTGTTGATTAACACCTTCACAAAGTGGACAGAAATTTGTCCCACATCCTCAGCAAATGCCGCATTTGTGTGTAAAACTCTAGTAAATTATGTTTTTCTGTTTTTGGGGTTCCAGAACTGATTTATGCAGATAATGAAACTCATTTTACAGCACAAACAGTTCAAGACTTAATCCAAGCTGTAAGATCAAATTTCATAGTATCTACCACCCACAAAGTACAGGTTTTGTAAAAAGAAAAATGGTACAATCAAACAAATGCTGGAAAAAACTATACATGGAAAGGGTATTACTTGGCCAGAAGCCCTGAAATTAGTCAGACTAACCATTAACTCTATACTAGACCTAAAGACAGGATTATCACCTTTTGAATGTGTTTTTCACTGTCCTTATGTATTACCTGACCTCTCACCACTAACCACGCCTAACAAATACACAGATCTTGGTGAACATCTCAGGGAATGTTTTGATCCTGTCAGAAGCTCTCTCTCCTCCACAGAAAAAAGCGGATAACCCGTTGCAACTTGGAGGCTATGTAAAGAACCACCACCGACAACACTGGACACTCCCACTCCCACTGCAGTACGTATTGCTGAATGACCATCTTGGATTCACGTTAAAAGACTACGGGTGCCTGTAAGGGAACTAACTAACCTGTTTCCCTGAGTAAGCCCAGTTACAAAGGGGGCGTGTCCTTTTAAGGACAAGGCCGTCTCAACCCTGGTGAAGAAAGAGGCCCGGAGGGGTACTCTCTCAGGTGGAAGCATGGCACCAAAATTATTGATGACTCTGTGTTCAGCACTTCTCCTGACAGTGGGGTGGTAATCTCTTACTGATTCAAGGACAAGGAACCCACGAAGCACGGACAATGAACAATACGTGGATTATATGCATAACTTGTGGTACCATGGTGGTTTCAGTGAGAGGACTGGGAATCAATACTTCTTGCTATGTGTGTTCATTGCTACCCCATTCACACAAGACTGCAATACCCATGATCCCTGCTCCACTGAGTGAAGAGGAAACACCCGGAGCGACAATAGCGATGAACTCTCTGTTTAATACAAGCAATAATGTTGGACATTGGTTGGTGGGTAAACTATCTGGAAAACAGAGAATTAGTGATTTTAAAGGTATTATGAGTACTCTTTTTCCAATGTATGGCAGTGCTCTAGCTATACACCACATAAATGCATTAGCATGGACAATGGAAAATCTGACTGTATTAATGGAGCAAGGATTCACAACTTTAAATGAAGAACAAAAATTAGCCATTTGAATGATATTTTACACTTACAGCATGGGTTAGATGAAGATAAAGGTTGGGGCTCCTGGGATTGGTTTCAAAGTAGAACTTGGTGGCAGATTCTTTTGAAATAGTTAACCCCATTGATTGTGATATTAATCTTATTCTGTGTGCTTTTCATGTGTGTCATTCCCTGTATAAGGTCCATAATAAATAGAGCTCTTGCTCAACACACTTACATGTTACAATCTGTTATGCTCCAACGGGAAGTTCCTGTACAATATACTGACTTGAGACAACAAAGTAATGGTGATTGTGATGACAGAACCACTGTTTAGATTTGGAAGTGATGCTCAATGAATGTCAATGTAGAAAATCGTGAGAAGATACATTGTACTGATGATTGCATGTGATTTAAATTGATAAAAATGATAAACAGGAGGGAATGTCAGAAAAATTATGTGTATGCATATTATCATTTTTATATAATCCAATCAAGTATATATAACTGTATGTAACTGTCTGCTGAAAAATACTAAAACTGTCTGTGTATTAGAAGTTTTGTACATGATGCATGAAGATTGAAGTTGTTTTTTCTTATTTTAATTATGTTGAAATTCCAGTTCTCCTTTCATGGTAGATTTAGCTTAAGGCACATGATGACCTGGGCTGCACAGTATGACCTGCCCTAAGAAACTGTTACTCCTTAGAGCACAAGGTGGACTCTGATAAAGTGAAACTGTTCCTTTTTCTTTGATGTCAGCATATTTCATCATGATTGTATAAGGGAGTATATGATAGATGTTTCTGTTTGATCATGCAAACTGCTGTGTATAAATTGTCTGAACTCTGATGATTGTCTTTAGTACTGATCTCCTGTAACCAGGATTTGTGCTCCTTGCATTGCAAGTAAACAAAAGCTCATGAGAAATAGAATTTTGTGTCTTGAATCTTTATTGAGGTAACGAACTAATATACGATCACTTTTATGAGTTTCTAGATTCCTGACAATTTATTTTATATCCTGATATTTCCCCAAAGTTCTTTATTAAATTTAACAAGGTCGGAATTGATTTTTTAAGATTCGACATAAACAAAATTATGTCATCAGCATACAGGGAAATTTTATGTTCTGTTGGTCCAACTTTAATTCCATATATTTGTGGATGTAAATGTACTGCCATCGCTAAAGGTTCAATTGCCATAGTAAACAGTAAAGGTGAAAGTGGACAGCCTTGTCGACATCCTCTATTGATTTTTATTGATTTTGAGATATTGCCGTTTGTTAGGATTTCTGCTGTAGCATTATTGTATATTATCTGAACCCATTTTATGAAATTATTTCCAAGTCCAAACCTTTGTAGGACTTCAAAAAGAAAGGGCCATTAGACCCTATCAAAGGCCTTTTCAGCGTCCATTGATAGGAGAGCTGTATCCGGCGCTTCTTTATTAGAATAAATAATATTAAATAGTCTTCTTACATTATGGAAGCCTTGTCTTCCCATTATAAAGCCATTCTGATCTCGGTTAATAATATTTGGTAATATTTCTTGTCGTCGTCTTGCTAAAATTTTACAGATTATCTTAAGGTCAGCATTTAATAGGCTTATTGGTCTTATGTTTTCACATTTATTAGAGGGTTTACCTGGTTTTGGCAACAGTATAATTAAGGCATTATTCATGTATGGTGGTAAATTACTATTTTGAAATGCTTCTAAAACCATTTCCATAAATGGTTTTATTAATTTATTCTTAAATTTTTTATAGAGGTCAACTGGAAGACCATCAGGTCCTGCACTTTTTCCTGATTTCATATTATCAATGGCTAGTCCAACTTCTTCTTGACTAATTTTAGACTCCAGTATCTCCCTATTTTCGTTTGGAATACACGGTATAGATAGTCCATCCAAAAACCCATTTAGTTTTGTTAAGTCAGTTTCATTTTTTGTATCATATAGTTTTTCATAATAATCTCTAAAGACACTATTAATTGCTAAAGGATCTACGACTGCCTGTCCGTTACTTATAATACTGGTAATTGGTGTTTTAAATTCTAATTGTTTAATCTGCCATGCCAATAATTTTCCTGATTTTTCACCTTGTTCATAAAAGGTTTGCTTCAATCTTAGAAGACTCGAGGCAGCTCTATTCGCTGATTATGATTATAGTTTTTAAATTTAAATTATAAACCATGATATTGATTCATTGATGAATCAGTATTAACCACATCATTGCTGATCAACTTTCATATGATGATGTCATTGACAATTTTGTATCAAGGAAAACAAGAAAGGTCAATCTTTAGATTGAAGTTGGGGGGAAGGTGTCAGGGAGTCACACAAGCCAGGATCGCCCCTGCAGCCATGTTCTGTCAGAGATTGTCAGTGAAGTAAAAATGGCCAAATACTTTCCAATCAGTGTCAATTCAACACCAGATGTCTCACATGTGGATCAGCTGACTTTCATTTTACGTTATGTCTCACCTGATGGACACATTCAGGAACGCCTCCTAAAATTTCTGCCTATTGAGAGCCATACAGGAGAAGATTTATGCGAGTCTGTGCTGCAGGTTTTAAAAGAGTTGAATACTGACATCAGCAACTCCAGGGGACAGCGCTATGACAACGCTGGTAACATGTCTGGGGCATATAAGGGCTTACAGGCCCATATAAAAGACATCAATCCACTGGTTGAGTGAGCTCCATGTCATTTTCCATGACATTTTTACATGCACTGAATAAACAGGTTATTGGACAATAAACTATGTGTGTTAATGTAATTTCTCATAATACAATAATTACCTTTTATCTGATTATTGTTTTTACATGACTACTTTAATAATCAGATAACTCTAGAAATCCAATTATAAACGGTTTATTACCGTGCATGTAAACATAACCATTTTGCTTATCATACTCCATAAATTATATGTGGGAGGGCCCCAAAAACTGCTCTAGCCCAGGGGCCCACACCCTCCTTAATCTGGCCCTGGTGGTGTAGTGGTTAGCACTACTGCTTCACTGTAAGAAGGTTGTGGGTTCAAATCCACCAGCCAGCCAGGCCTATATGTGTGGAGTTTGCATGTTCTCCAGTTTCTTCTCTCACATTCCAAAAACACACATGTTAGCTGAACTGGAAACTCTGAAGTGGCCCTAGGTGTGAAGGGATTGTGGCTGCCTCATCCAGCTCACTGGATGCCCTTGAATTTCCCTCTGAGATTAATAAAGCATAAGAAAAAATCTGGGATTTTATTTTTAGGTCATATTGCCCAACTTTACGCAACACAAAAAGTTTCCTTCATGTTCGTTTTAAATGCAGCCTAAGACTCAGAATGTGACTGCTGCTATAACCTGTTTCTACAAACCAATTAATAATGATGGCGTATGAAATTACATTATTTTCTTACCATTTACTTTTCTGCTTGATCCACTAGTCATTTGGACATTTGTGGCTTTCTTTTTCTCAGAAATGTGTGAATTGTTTTTAATTTCCCTGAAAAGTTTGTGATTTTTTTCATGCAAGTTTTGTGTTTCTCAAAAAAAAAGGTAATTTTTTGCAACTTTTTTGTTTGAAAATGTGTGATTCTTTTATTTCCTCATAAATTTGCAACTTCTTCCTCCAAAACTGGGTGGTGCAGTGGAACAGTGGTTAACACTGTGGCAGCATAGCAACTCACCCTTGGCCATGGGATCCTGGGTTCGATCCCAGCCCCTGACCAACAGCTTGCATGTTCTGCCCGTGTCTGTGTGGGTTTACGCCAGGATTTCTCCAGTTTCCTCCCACAGGCCAAAAACATGCAGGTTATGTTAACTGGAGACTCTAAAGTGGCCCTAGGTGTGAAGGGATAGCACCATACCGTGGATGCCCTGAATTTCCCCTCTGGGGATCAATAAAGTACACAAAAAAAATTGGTGATTTTTTACTCAGAATTTTAACAACATTTTTCTTAAATTTGCAACCTTTTTTTTTAAGAAATTTGAGGGGGGTTTTCTTGTAAATATGCAACATTTTTTTCTCTGAAATTCTCCCCTCATGGATCGTCACCTTATCGTGGTGGGGGGGTTTGCGTGCCCCAGTGATCCCGGGAGCTATGTTGTCCGGGGCAATTTGCCTCTGATAGGGTCTCCCAAGACAAACTGGTCCTGGGTGAAGGGCCAGACTAAGAACAATCCAACAGACTCTCATGATAAATTCTATAACAAGGATTCAGTGTACCCCGCCCGGTATGGGGTTACCGGAGCCCCACCCTGGGGCCAGGCCTGGGGGAGGGGCTCGATGACTAGCGTCTGGTGGGCGGGTTTCCACCCATGGGACCCGGCCGGGCTCAGCCCAAAGGAGTTACATGGGTCCGCCCTCCAGTGGGCTCACCACCTGCAGGAGGGATCATGGGGGTTCGGTGCTATGTGGATTAGGTGGCGGTCAAAGGCGGAGACCTTGGCAGACTGATCCCAAGCTTTCTAAACTGGCTTTTGGTACGTGGAATGTCACCTCTCTGGTGGGGAAGGAGCCTGAGCTGGTGTACAAGGTTGAGAGATACCGGCTAGATATAGTCGGCCTCACCTCAATACACAGTTCCGGTTCCGGAACCAGTCTCCTGGAGAGGGGCTGGAGCTTGGCCTTTTCTGGAGTTGCCCCGGGCGAGAGGCGACGAGCAGGGGTGGGTATTCTTGTATCCCCCCACTTTGCTGCCTCTATATTGGAGTTTTCCCTGGTGGATGAAAGGGTTGCTTCCCTGTGCCTTCGGGTTGGGAAACGGGTCCTGACCATCATTTGTGCCTATGCACCAAATGATGTTTCAGAGTACCCACCCTTTTTGGAGTCTGTGACTGGGGTGCTGGAGGGTGCTCCTCTTGGAGACTCCATTGTCCTACTGGGGGACTTCAATGCACACGTGGGCAACGACAGTGAAACCTGGAGGGGGTTGATTGGGAGGAACGGCCTGCTCGATCTGAACCCGAGTGGTGTTCAGCTGGAGCAGGTGGCTGGGGAGAGGGAAGTCTGGGCTTCTCTGCTTGAACTGCTGCCTCTGTGACCCGGACCTCCGGAAAAGCGGTAGAAGATGGATGGATGGAAATTTGCTACTTTTTCTTATTTTGTAAGTTAGTGAAATGAAAGATTTACAAGATGGTAGTGAGACCTGTTATGATGTACTCTATAGTTTAGAGATGGTGGTACTGACAAAAAGACAGGAGGCAGAGCTCGAGGTGGCAGAGTTGAAGATGCTAAGCTTCTCATTAGGAGTGACTAGGAGGGACAAGATTAGAACTGAGTATATCAGACGGACAGCTCAGGTTGAGCAGTTTGGAGACAAAGTAAGAGAGTCAAGGCTGAGATGGTTTGGACATGTGCAGAGGAGGGACAGTGGATATACTGGACAAAGGATGTTGAAGATGGAGCTGCCAGGCAGGAGGAAAAGAGGAAAACCACAGAGAAGATTCATGGATGTAGTGAAGGAGGACATGGAGAGGGTTGGTGTTACAGAGGAAGATGCAAGGGGCAGGGTGAGATGGAGGCAGATGATCCACTGTGGAGACCCCTAAAGGGAGCAGCTGAAAGAAGAAGAAGCAGCCATTTCCCCGAGCCATTTGTTTTTATTTAACAATTCAACCTACCGTTAAATAAAAACAGCAGGCAGGTGTAGTGTGGCCGACTATTAATTGGAGGGTCAGTGGTTCGATTCCTGCAGTCTGCATGTCAAAGTGTCCCTGAGCAAGACACTGAACCCCCAGTTGCTCCTGGTGGATCAGGCCAGCGCCTTGCATGGCGGCTCCACCATCGTGTGTGTGTGAATGGGTAGATAGCAGGATCTGTAAAGTGCTTTGGATATCCAGAGAGGAATGCCATTTACCACATTTTTCCCTCAGAAAGTTGTGGATTTTTTTTTAAAGAACTTCCCCTGATAGTGCTGTAATTTTTTTTCATGTTTATGAATTTAAAAAAAAATTTAAAAAAAATTTGCAACTTTTTGCTGGAAAATTTGTGATTTTTTTTTCTCTTGTAAATTTGTTGCTTTTTATTCCAAAATGTTAATTTTTTTTCCTTGTCATTTGAAAAGAATGGAAAAATTTGCATTGAAGATTACTTGATTATCAAATTAATTTTTGATTACTTTTCTGTTGATCGACTAGTCAAGTGTTCTGCATACACTGATGAAACCGTGGCAGCCCACCATAGTTAAATTTGGCCCACCATAGTTTCATAACGAGCTTACTATATCACTGTACTTCTCTTTATAGCAAAAACAGCTGTTTTCCCCCCTGTAGATATAAAGAATGGGACCATGTGGTTAAGTGACACATTAAATATTTGTATTCAGTTTTAAAATATACAAGAATTTTTTTCTGCGGTACTTTTGGGTACCATGCCCTGAAGGGTCTGAACACGGTCTAGCCACCATAGTTTCAAAAAAATCCTGTGGGAAACACTGCGGCCGATTCATCAGCTGATCATTGTAGCACTAAATCATATGCTAATAAGTGAGATAATGCTAGATGAAGAACTGTTTGCATGACGAGTCCTTCAGCTGATACGACTGCACCAAACAGATGCAGTATGGACAGAGATAATGGACAATGGTAAAAGCTGCTCATCTTTGTCATTGCTGAGGTATTATGCTGTGACCACATTGATCAGCTCTGTGCAGTGCAGTGCTATAAGCTGAGATTTCAGTCAGTAGGTGCTTTAATGGTAACGTGAATGGACTGCAGTCATGACCGTGTATCCTAACAGGCTATGGCAGAAAACAGGGAGCCAACACGCTGACCTGCTTTAGAAGGACAACACTGCCCTCTGCTGAACACAGGTGGTAATTTATATATTTTGGGGAAAAAATGCACAATATTAAGCTTAAGGAAAATTAAAGCCAGTGTGAGTTCTATTCATTCTTACCAGAGGTAGTTAGCGTGTTATTGGCGTGCAGAGCGTCAGGGTGAGGCAGGCTGTAAATGGTGACCACACAGTTGGAGGAGGCCACTGCCAGGAGACCCAGTCTGGGCAGGAAAGGAGCCTTCGGGGATGGAGAGTCTCATCAGAAGTTTGGGACGAGACATGATGCGCATTTTTAAAACTGACGCAATACCTTTCTGGAAGAGTTTGGAAGCTCCCAGCCTCCTATGGGGCACCACTTCAGTTTCCAGATGAAGCCTTTGTCCTGGGCCAGGCCGTAAACCAGAGCGGGCTTGGATTCAGGTCTGCAGACAAAAAGGCAGATCTATTTAATATTCCACCCATGAGTCCCAGTGAGTATTCATCATTTAACCCAAAATGTCACAACTACATTTAAATCTTCCTATTTTCCATTTACTTTTGATGTTTGCATCATTTGCATTCCGTTTGTACCTTTTCTCGTACTCCAGCTTGCCCACGTCCCACAGTTGAACGAGACCGGACCCCGTGAAGGTCTTGTTGAGGTAGTGAGTGTCATCCATCCCCCGGTGACAGGCCAGAGCTACGTACTGGTTGGCCGGAGCTCCGTCCGGTGTCGGGCACCACTCCATGGCCCGGACTGGACCGCCCGTGAATAGCAACATGTCCCAGCGTTCAGAGTGAGCCGCCACTCCCTCAAACCTGTAAGATAGAGAGGAAAAAAAAATACCAAAAATACCAGATATTTTAGATGCTTGAACCCCGTCTCACAATAGTGATCAGTGAAGAAAGAAATGCAAAATCTTCCAAGAAAAATAAGTCAGACTAGTGAGTCACAAACCTCCACATTAAACACCAAACATTATATACACTTCTCTTTGGTATTTTTTCAGATGCTGCTCAGACTCACCTGTTGAGTCTTTGGAGCGGCGTCTCCTCCCTCAAGTGGCCTTCTCTCAACACTCTGAAAGCAGCCGAGTGGCGCTCCTGAGGCAGGTAGTTCTCCACATCACTGGAGACACACAAATATTCCAAAAATTGAAAAACATGACTAAAATCACCCTCAGTTTCATCAAGCTTCCTTCTTTAGGCTGCTTGGCCATCTTCCATCAGACCTTTACAGTTCGCTGAGATTCCTACAGACCTCTTCTCTATTCATTCACTCAGTTCCCTCAAACAATGGCAAGTTAATCCAGTTAACCAGCTCCTGCTCACCTCCAGCTTTTTTCTTCGCTATAGGCTATTTTTATATTATGTAAAGTGTGCAAATCAGGGAAAAAAATGACATTATGGAGACCAAAACTACCATGTTTGCTGGACACAAAAGGAGAGGAGATCAGCGGAGAACTGGAAGTGAAGCCGCTAACAATGCTAAGAGCCACAGGACTCTGGATGGAATCAACAAAGGTCTGACTGCAGATTACAGATTAAAACTCACCACAATTTTACGGTCATCCTTTAAATAAAGCGGTCCCATATGACAAATAAACAAACAGGATTTTTCACAGTATTAACTATCATAAGCCAACAATAATCGTAAGCTAAACAATTCACAATCACAGCTGTGTGGTTCTCCACTGGTTTCCCTCACACCATAGATTACTTTCTGGCTGGCGTTATTTCTAGGGATGCACATTAAATTTTTTGCAGACATTTTGAAATAGTTTTTGCTGATTGCAGATGCCGATATATGCACATATTTTTCCCACCTATCTACATCTTATTCGTCTTACGGTGATGGTTAACTGGCATATATAACCCAATTCCGTTGAAGTTGGGATGTTGTGTAAAATGTAAATAATAACAAAATACACTTATTTAACAATCCTTTTCAATCAATATTCAATTGAATACACAACAGAGACAAGGTATTTGATGTTCAAATTGATAAACTTTAGGTTTTTTTTGCAAATATTCACTCATTTTGAATTTGAGGCCTGCAATACATTCCATAAAAGTTAGGACAGGGGCATGTTTACCACTGTGTTACATCACCTTTCCTTTTAACAACACTCACTAAGCATTTAGGAACTCAGGACACTAACTATTGAAGCTTTGTAGGCGGAATTCTTTCCCATTCTTGTTTGATGTATGACTTCAGTTGCTCACCAGTTCGGGGTTTCCACTGACGTATTCTGCGCTTCATAATGTGCCACACATTTTCAATGAGAGAGAGGTCTGGACTGCAGACAGGCCAGTCTAGTATCAGCACTCTTTTACTCCGAAGCCACGTTGTTGTAACGTGCAGAATGTGGCTCAGCATTGTCTTGCTGAAATAAGCAGGGACATCCCTGAAAAAGCTGTTGATTGGATGGCAGCATACAGACGTGGACAAAATTGTTGGTACCCCTCTGCTAATGAAAGAAAAACCCACAATGGTCACAGAAATAACTTGAATCTGGAGAATTCACCTGGAGAAGCCCGGGAATGTGGTGAGGATCATGTTCTTTGACTTCTCCAGTGCTTTCAACACCATCCAACCGATGATCCTGAAGGACAAGCTGCTGCGCGCAGGGGTGGACCAGCACCTGTCATCATGGATCCTGGACTACCTCACGAACCGGCCTCAGTTTGTGAGAACCCGGGACTGTGTGTCCGACACGATCATCAGTAGCACGGGGGCCCCCCAGGGAACGGTGCTGGCTCCCTTCCTGTTCACTCTTTATACTGCGGACTTCTCACACAACACAACACACTGCCATCTACAGAAGTTCTCTGATGACTCTGCGATCGTTGGCCTCATCTCCAATGGAGATGAAGCTGAGTACAGAGGGCTTATCCAGGACTTCGTGGACTGGTGCCATCGGAACTGCCTCCAGATCAACGCGAGGAAAACTAAGGAGCTGGTGGTGGACTGCCGCAGGCAAGGACAACCCCTCACAGCACCAGTAAATATACAGGGAACAGACATTGAGATGGTGACATCCTACAAGTACCTGGGTGTTCATCTGAACAATAAACTAGATTGGTCACACAATACTGATGCACTCTACAAGAAGGGACAGCGCAGGCTGTTCCTACTGAGGAGACTCAGGTCTTTTGGTGTACAAGGGGCGCTGCTGAAGACATTCTATGACACGGTGGTGGCATCAGCCATCACTTTTGGAGTGATCTGCTGGGGCAGTGGCATTACTGCAGCCGATAGGAAGAGACTGAACAAACTGATCAAGAAAGCTAGCTCCGTCCTGGGGCAGCGCCTTGATCCGGTGGAGGAGATAGGAGAGAGAAGGACGGTGGCTAAACTGTCATCTCTGCTGGAGTCCGAGTTCCACCCTATGCAGGACATACTGAATGCACTGAGGAGCTCATTTAGCAGCAGACTACATCATCCCAGGTGCACAACCGAGAGGTTTCGCAGGTCCTTCCTACCAACGGCTGTCAGACTGTACAACCTAAGCAGGGCTGCTCGCAGAGATAGCAAAAAGACGTAACAACCTAATAGATTTTTGAATGCAAAAGATGCAATAGACTTACACAATGGTCCCCTCCGGCATACAACTAGGAAAATACCGGTAGCTACGGAGGGTGAGAATATGTATGGGCACATAATCATACCATGTAGGATAACTAAGTAGACGGTTGTGCTGTTTCATCCCATCTAGCAACAATGCTCTGCACTGTGTGTTTATACATTTACATATTTATTCCATCTAGCTACAATGTTCCGCACTGTGTGTTTATATATCTACATATTATTCCATCTAGCTACATTGCTCCGCACTGTGTTTATATATTTACATATTTTTTCCACCTAGCTGCAATGCTCCGTACTGTGTGTTTATATAGCTACATATTATTCCATCAAGCTACATTGCTCCGCACTGTGTTTATATATTTACATATTTATTCCATCTAGCTGCAATGCTCCGTACTGTGTGTTTATATACTCATATATTTATCCCATCCACCTACAATGCTCTACACTGTGTGTCTGTGTGTATATATATATATTTATAGTAATATGTACATATGTATATTAGCTGCTCTTGCTTGCTTGCTTTTTTTTTTTTTTCTTGCCTTCTGATTGTTGCTCTGAGTGTTGCTATCCCTGTGCTGTTGCAATCCTGGAATTTCCCCGTTGTGGGACTAATAAAGGCTTATCTTAACTTAATCTGACAAAAGTGGTAATAAATAAAAATTCTATGAAAATTAACCAATGAAAATCAGACAATCCTTTTGAATTGTGGTTTAACAGAATTATTTTAAAAAACAAACTCATGAAACAGGCCTGGACAAAAATGATGGTACCCTTAACTTAATATTTTGTTGCACAACCTTTTGGGGCAATCACTGCAATCAAACGATTTCTGTAACTGTCAATGAGACTTCTGCACCTCTCAGCAGGTATTTTGGCCCACTCCTCATGAGCAAACTGCTCCAGTTGTCTCAGGTTTGAAGGGTGCCTTCTCCAGACGGCATGTTTCAGCTCCTTCCACAGATGTTCAATAGGATTTAGATCAGGGCTCATAGAAGGCCACTTTAGAATAGTCCAATGTTTCGCTCTTAGCCATTCTTGGGTGTTTTTAGCTGTGTGTTTTGGGTCATTATCCTGTTGCAAGACCCATGACCTGCGACTGAGACCAAGCTGTCTGACACTGGGCAGCACATTTCTCTCTAGAATACCTTGATAGTCTTGAAATTTCATTGTACCCTGCACAGATTCAAGACACCCTGTGCCAGATGCAGCAAAGCAGCCCCACAACATAACAGAACCTCCTCCATGTTTCACAGTAGGGACAGTGTTCTTTTCTTGGTACGCTTCATTTTTGGTTCTGTGAACATAGAGCTGATGTGCCTTGCCAAAAAGTTCCAGTTTTGTCTCGTCTGTCCATAGGACATTCTCCCAGAAGCTTTGTGGCTTGTCAACATGCAGTTTGGCAAATTCCAGTCTGTCTTTTTTATGATTTGTTTTCAACAGTGGTGTCCTCCTTGGTCGTCTCCCATGAAGTCCACTTCGGCTCAAACAACGACGGATGGTGCGATCTGACACTGATGTACCTTGACCTTGGAGTTCACCATGAATGTGTTTAGAGGTTGTTCTGGGCTCTTTTGTTACCATTCGTATTATCCATCTCCTCCTGTGGCCACGTCCAGGGAGGTCGGCTACAGTCCCGTGGATCTTAAATTTCTGAATAATATGTGCAATTGTGGTCACAGGAACATCAAGCTGCTTGGAGATGGTCTTATAGCCTTTACCTTTAACATGCTCGTCTATAATTTTCTTTCTAATCTCCTGAGACAACTCTCAACTTTGCTTCCTCTGGTCCATGTTTAGGATGGTACACACCATGTCACCAAACAGCACAGTGACTACTTGTCACCCTTTAAATAGGCCGACTGACTGATTACAAGTTTGTAGACACCTGTGATGTTAATTAGAGGACACATCTTGGTTGAACATGTCCCTATGGTCATATTATTTTCAATCTTTTCTAGGGGTACCATCATTTTTGTCCAGGCCTGTTTCATGAGTTTGTTTTTTAAAATAATTCTGTTGAACCACAATTCAAAAGCATTGTCTGATTTTCATTGGTTAATTTTCATCGAATTTTTATTTATTACCACTTTTGTCAGATTCAGGTTATTTCTGTGATCATTGTGGGTTTTTCTTTCATTAACAAAGGGGTACCAACAATTTTGTCCACATCTGTACGCTCCAAAACCTGTATGTTCCGTTCACCATTAATGGTGCCTTCACAAATGTGCAAGTTACCAATGCCATGGGTACTAACACACCCCCATACCATTACAGATGCTTGATATTAATGCTAATAACAATCTGGATGGTCATTTTCCTCTTTAGCCTGGAGGACATGTGTGGTGATCCGCGTTGCGTGCCCTTTGCCTTAATTATCTTCCACAGCTGCGGGCACACCTGCTCCTCCTTATTAAGCACCCTTTATAAGGAACTCTGCCCAGAAGGCAGCACGGAGATCTCTACACTTTTCCCCCAGGAAGAGCTCTGTTCCGTGCGGGAGTCTTCCCCTTTCAGCTCTACACCTCAAGAGTTTCGCCTCTCCTGTTTGTCTTCAGCTTCTCGTCTTATGGGAGTTTCGTCTCCCCAACGCTACGTAAGCATTTCCAGAGTTGATTCTCTGCACCTACCCATTTTCCCTTGTTCCCTGTGCACAGGTGGATCAACCTCCAGGTGGACCTCTCCTTCCTCCTGGCGGCAGACCGGACCTCGTCTGTGGACAGTGGACTATTCCCTTCTCACAACTGGTGAGCTGGAGCACACAGCACATTTTCCTCACCCTAATCAGCACTGTATATACTCTGCACCTGCACTATAGCACTACAGTGGGACGCTGGGCCGGTATTGGATTGTCATCTCTTTGGAGCCAGATTAACTCTTCGCTGCCGTAAGACTATCAATTCTCTGTTAATATTACCTGCCTGCCTGTGTCTAATCCTCTGTCTCTGCTGTCATTGTAGGGCTGCCAGATCTGTCCTGTTGTCCACGCTCCTGCTCCCATTACACCATATGCACAACACCATACGCACACACACTCCTCCACTTTCATTCAATAAAGGATCATTATTGTTGTTGAGCCTATGTCTGCTTCTGGGTGTTTCTGAAATCATGTCAACATGATGTTCATGATTTCCAAAAACAATGTGAAATGTGGACTCGTCAGACCACAGCACACTTTTTCACTTTGCGTCAGCCCATCTCAGATGAGCTCAGACCCAGAGCAACCGGTGACATTTCTGGGTATTCTTGATACATGGCTTTAACTTTGCATAGTAGACTTTTAATTTGGACTTGTAGATGTAGTGGCGAACTGTGTTAACTGACAATGGTTTTCCAAAGTGTTCCTGGGCCCACGTGGTAATATCCTATACAGAATGATGTTGGGTCTTAAAGGCCAAATGTCACGTAATTTTTTTTTCTAAATGACAACGAATTTAGATAAAATACACATAGCTTCAACCAAATATTCATACCGGAGACCATATCACCCACCTGTATTTACATAATTGCACAAAATACACCAGGTGAAGGCCCCACCTTGCTCGCTGGCTTGTGACAGCCAGTCCAGACCACGCCCATGTTTTTGACGTCACAAGTTGTACCCTGGCTGCCCTGCCTATCCACATTCACACTTATCAACATTGGACAATCATGACGGAAAGTGACAGCAATTGTGAACAAATTAGTTTAGTTTTGTCTTTTTTTTTTTTTTGTCTTTTTTTTGTCAGTGGTTCAGACAGTGACAGAGGCATAGAACCTTACAGGTTCGAGCCGTCCGAGACGGAATCAGATGCTTTGTCTGATGACAACAGTTCCGACGATGACCAGAGAGTAGAACCAGTGGAAAATGTCATTGAACTGGACATTAATCGCCTCCAGAATTGGGAAGCCGAAGGGGGTCTGTCGAGGGCGCCCCATAAATATTGATTTTTCGGAAGCCATTATTATTACAGTGGAGGAGAGCCGCTGCTGTCAAGGAATTGACCAGATCAATATGAAAATGGAGGCGCATACCTGTCAAGTGAGAAGTTTTCGCCGTATTTTAATACCGTAAAACGCGGCTATAAGGGACGGCGGAGTAATAATGGACATTTCTCTGGGAAATGTTTTCATACCTGTCAAGTGAGACGTTTTCGCCGTATTTTAATACCGTAAAACGCGGCTATAAGGGACGGCGGAGTAATAAGGGACACTTTTCTGGGAAATGTTTTAAATGTAATTCGTGTTGTTATTGTCAAATATTTTAAGGAAAATATGGGGAAAATGCAATTTTAGCAAAAACGGGCGTATTGCCATTTCTGTACGCCCAAAAGAAAAATATACGGGAAAAAAAATTGAGTGTGTTGAGGAGCACGTCGTGTGTGTGATCCCCCACAGCTAGGGTGGTGGCAGATCGCTCAGCCTGAGCTATTCGCACTACATTGAGAAGTGTGGACTCAATCATTAGTCTGATGGCCGCGGCGGCAGATCGCTCAGCGGGAGCTATTATCACTACATTGAGAAGTGTGGACTCAATCATTAGTCTGATTGTCGGGGCGGGCAGATCGCTCAGCGGGAGCTATTATCACTACAATGAGAAGTCATTAGGACAATGGTTTAACACTTTCAGCTGTGCTAAGGCTGCGGAACAGAGAGGAATCGCCTTACAAATACAGAATTCTGCTTTTTTTTTTATTTTGCGCCGGACGCTGAGTTGTGTTGTTATTGTCAAATATCCATGAATCCTTAAAATATTTGACAATAACAACACGAATTACATTTAAAACATTTCCCAGAAAAGTGTCCCTTATTACTCCGCCGTCCCTTATAGCCGCGTTTTACGGTATTAAAATACAGCGAAAACGTCTCACTTGACAGGTATGAAAACATTTCCCAGAGAAGTGTCCCTTATTACCCAGCTGTCCCTGATAGTCCCGTTTTAAGGTATGGGTGAAATATCCAATTTTTTCTTTCTTGTTGCTCACTTCAACCTTCCAGTCTCCATATAAACAATCAATCGAAATACCCCAAGCATCAAACTAGGGTACAATCTATTTCGTCACTTCCGCCTTCTTCCCCAGGCGATTCCAGGGGCCGTGAGTAGGAATGTCAGGCCAAGCGCGGCAGTTTTAAATTAACGAATATTCCGGCGTTACTGAAGCATATGCACCAAGACCCGAACGGATCGGTTCCCTTTTATATCTAGTTTCAAGACATTTAAAGTACCCCGTTACGTGACATTTGGCCTTTAATATGGTGCCGCTTGAGGGATAAAAGATCACAGGCATTCAATGTTGGTTTTGGGTCTTGCCACTTGCATGCAGAAATTTCTTCAGATTCTCTGAATCTTTTGATGATATTATGGACTGTAGATGATGAAATCCCTATATTCCTTGCAATTGTATGTTGAGAAACGTTCTTAAACTGTTGGACTATTTGCCTAAGCAGTTGCTCACAAAGTTGTGAATGACTGAGCATTTCGGTGATGCTTCTTTCATACCCAGTCATGACACTCACCTGTTTCCACTCAACCTGTTCACCTGTGAAATGTTCCAAAAAGATGCTTTTGAGTATTCCTCAACTTCCCAGTCTTTTGTTGCCCCTGTCCCAGCTTTGTTGGAACGTGTTGCACTCATCAAATTCAAAATGAGTGAATATTTGCAACAAGAGTGCGGGTACTACACTGGCCTGCCTGCAGTCCAGCCCCGTCTCCCAATGAAAATGTGTGGAGCATTATGAAGCACAAAATATGCCAACAGAGACCCTGGACTGTCGAACAACTGAAGTTCAAGCAAGAATGGGAAAGAATTCCACCTACAAAAAAAACAAAGTTTATCAGTCTGAACATAAAATGTCTTTGTAGTGTATACAAGTAAATACTGTATAGGTTAAAAAGAATTTTTAAATCATTGTATTTTGTTTTTATTTACGTCTTGCATAACATCCCAACTTCAGTGAAATTGGGATTGTAAAAACACATTCCAAGGAAAATAAGACAACTACCACCACAGGCATAGAAGCTCGGGTTTTACTGGTCTATTTTATTGATATTTTATGCTACTTCAGAAACTTTTTATCATGAATATTTTAAACCGTGGCTGCTTTTAACAATCTTGTTGCAATGTGGAGCAAGGATCTTTGCTCAAAGTTGTAAGGGGAGGAAGAGGCCACCCTCAACTCCCAGCTAACCCTGCTAGAGTGTCTTGAGGCAACTACTATACTAGCTAGACTAGCGTACAGCGCTCAGTTGACCCGTCTCCCAATTGTTCTAGCTTAGTCTTGGTGGTTAAAGGCAAGGACAGACATCACCTCCCTCTCTTTGATTCCCATGCTGATTTCACCGATCTGGAGTTATCCAACTTCTTCACTCCTCTGGCTGCTCCACCAGCTTCGCCGTCCATCACCACTCTTAAATGGAGTTCGTAACGAAGGTAATAGCAAGGCTAGTGCTACATCCAAAAAAGACAAATATCTCTTGGCTGCACTGTGGAGAAGGCTACCGCTTAAGTTTTTTTTTTGTCTTTGCCATTGTGTATTTCTTTTGTTTGGATTTGGGTGATTCCTCGCTTGGCTGTGAGGAGGCAGACATTGTTGTCATTCCCTTATGCCGATAAATAATTTTAAATGCATTATCAGCAATTACCAATTTTTTTTTTTACTCCTTTCAGCTGCTCCCTATTAGCATAGCCACAGTATATCATCACCTTATATCGTGATGATCTACATATTGATTTGTCAAGGATTTTTATGTCGGATGCCCTTCCTGATGCAACCCCCCTATTTACCCGGGCTTGGGACCGGAACAGGGCGTACACTGGCTTGTGCTTCCTTCCCCTATGCTGAGCACCAAGCTAGAAGGCAGGAAGGACCATTTTTATATGGTCATTGGTATGACCAGGCCGGGGGTTGAACCTACAACCTCCTAATGGTGGGGCAGATGCTCTACCTCTACGCCACCACGATACCAATAATGTGCCGATGTTATCACACGTCCCTAGTTATTTCTCCTAATCCTTCTCTGCTCCTGCCCTTTATGATGTCTAACAGGTTCATAGTTATAAGGCCGTGGTTCCTCATATGAATACACATTTACATTTTCCACCTCTTCAGAAGATTAACTACTGCAGATTTTCATGGCTGACAGTGACCTGGTGGTCGGCAGATGCCTCAAGTAAGGTCACGGCCAGACCGCTCTGATGCTAAAATGGCTTTAAAAGTTGTTCTAAGGCAGGGGGCTACAAGCTCTACTACGAAAACAGCCATTGTAAGCAATTTTTGTCCCAAAAAATCTGCATGGAGTGACAAAACTTATTTTAGTCTTATATACAGTATAAAAAAGAGGCAAAAGAGCAAAAAAAACCAAACAAACAAACAAACAAAAAAAAACTACAACAATGCTCTCTCATAAACAGCTTTTTACTTTTTTTGTAAATTTGGACCTTGTTTGTAAATTTTTTTTTCTTCTAAATTTGTGGATTTTTTTCCTCATAAATTTGCTAATTTTTCTTCTAAATTTGTGGAATTTTTTCCTCATAAATTTGCAAGTGTTTTCTTAAAAACATGCAAAGTGGAGGAATGATAAGACGAGACACGAGAGCTAACGATTCAGACTTTATTCCTCCAACAAACAACACTGAACTCCGAGTGCCAAGGCTTATATATTTATACCATCTCTCTCCTCCTACTTGGCCCCAAGAGCGCATACATTCACACCTGGAGTCCCAAGTGTCAAGCCACATAACTTCACACATTTCACCCCCCTGGGCGCCCAAGGCGACTACATTTGCGTGGCTTCATTTCTCCCCCTGGGTGCCAAAGCGCCTACATTTGCATCTCGTGCCTGAGGCGCATACCTTTACCCTTCTTGCCCCTTCCCCCTATTCCCCAAGTCACTGGGTGAGAGTAGGACTTCCGGTGCTCTGCCACGCCCCCCCCCCCCCCCACCACCACCACCACCAGACACCCAGAAGGGGCTTTAACCATCCGGTACCTTGGGCTTGAGCAATCGCCCATAACAGCTGTAATGTGAGGACAGCCAGGCCGACCGAAGGACCTTCCTGTCAAGGTGGGGAAGGAAAAGAGTCTCCTGAGAACAGTTCTCTGATGGGAGAAAACCAACCTGTGAATGCGCCGCAGGCGGGCATCCACACCAGACAGCCTGGGCCAGCACCACCTGCTCATCTGCCAACACATAAGCGGGCTTAAGCCTGTCTATACAGATGGTTTTCTTGCGTCCCCCAAAATCCAACACAAAATGTTTCGCCCCCGTTTCCAAAACTCTGAAAGGGCCGTCATAAGACGGACACAGCAGGGTTCTGTGGGCGTCGCATCTGACAAAAACAAACTTGGCATTCTCCAAATGCTTCGGAACAAAAGTGCGGGGAAAACAATGGTGCACCGGCCCTGGAACGCTGCTTGCCTCTGCCCACAGGAAAAGGCACGCGGACGAGTCGGTACCTGGCATGGAACTTTCCAGCAAAAATTCACCTGGGATCCGCAACGGTTGATCAAAAACAAGCTCAGCCGGGGAAGCTGCCAAATCCTCCTTGGGCGTGGAGCGCAACCCCAGTAGGACCCAAGGCAGGCGGTCAATCCAATTCGCGTCGGTCAACGAGGCTCTGAGTGTGGCTTTAAGCGACCTGTGGAACCTCTCGCACAAAACATTAGCCTGCAGGTTGTATGCGGTGGTGCAGTGAATTTTGACCCCCAGGCTCTCGGCCATAGCGGACCAGAGTTCCGAAACGAACTGGGGACCCCTGTCGGAGGTGATGTCCAACAGTGAACCGAAACGTGCGACCCAGGATGACAAAAACGCGCGGGTCATGTTGGCAGATGTGGTGGAAGCCAGCGGAACAGCCTCTGCCCAATGCATGGTGGGGTCTGCTATCATCAAAAGGTGTGTGAAACCCTGTGACGGCGGAAAGGGGCCCACTAAATCCACATGGACGTGGTCGAACCTCCTGCTTGGAATCCGGAAAGGTTCGAGGGGGGCCTTGGTGTGCCTCTGAACCTTAGCCTGTTGGCATGCAATGCACGCCGCAGCCCACTCCTTCACAGCAGGATCTGTAAAGCCCTTTGGTCATCCAGAGATGAAAAAAAGCGCTATATAAGTTGATAGAAAAATTCCATATTATACTATTGATATTAATAATGTATTATTATATTTGATAAGTATCATACCTTTCATATGCCATGTTTAATGTTTATATGTGCATCCCACATACAGTGGGGCAAAAAAGTATTTAGTCAGCCACCAATTGTGCAAGTTCTCCCACTTAAAAGATGAGAGAGGTCTCCAATTTTCATCATAGGTATACCTCAACTATGAGAGACAAAATTAGAAAAAAAAAATCCAGAAAATCACATTGAAGGATTTTTAATGAATTAATTGGTAAATTCCTCGGTAAAATAAGTATTTGGTCACCTACAAACAAGCAAGATTTCTGGCTCTCACAGACCTGTAACTTCTTCTTTAAGAGGTTCCTCTGTCCTCCACTCGTTACCTGTATTAATGGCACCTGTTTGAACTCGTTATCAGTATAAAAGACACCTGTCCACAACCTCAAACAGTCAGACTCCAAACTCCACTATGGCCAAGACCAAAGAGCTGTCAAAGGACACCAGAAACAAAATTGTAGACCTGCACCAGGCTGGGAAGACTGAATCTGCAATAGTAAGCAGCTTGGTGTGAAGAAATCAACTGTGGGAGCAATTATTAGAAAATGGAAGGCATACAAGACCACTGATAATCTCCCTCAATCTGGGGCTCCACGTAAGATCTCATCCCGTGGGGTCAAAATGATCACGAGAACGGTGAGCAAAAATCCCAGAACCACATGGGGGGACCTAGTGAATGACCTGCACAGAGCTGGGACCAAAGTAACAAAGGCTACATCAGAAACACACTACGCCGCCAGGAACTCAAATCCTGCAGTGCCAGACGTGTCCCCCTGCTTAAGCCAGTACATGTCCAGGCCCGTCTGAAGTTTGCTAGAGAGCATTTGGATGATCCAGAAGAGGACTGGGAGAATGTCATATGGTCAGATGAAACCAAAATAGAACTTTTTGGTAAAAACTCAACTTGTCGTGTTTGGAGGAGAAAGAACACCATACCTACTGTGAAGCATGGGGGTGGAAACATCATACTTTGGGGCTGTTTTTCTGCAAAGGGACCAGGATGACTGATCCGTGTAAAGGAAAGAATGAATGGGGCCATGTATTGTGAGATTTTGAGTGAAAACCTCCTTCCACCAGCAAGGGCATTGAAGATGAAACGTGGCTGGGTCTTTCAGCATGACAATGATCCCAAACACAGCGCCCGGGCAACGAAGGAGTGGCTTCGTAAGAAGCATTTCAAGGTCCTGGAGTGGCCTAGCCAGTCTCCAGATCTCAACCCAATAGAAAATCTTTGGAGGGAGTTGAAAGTCTGTGTTGCCCAGCAACAGCCCCAAAACATCACTGCTCTAGAGGAGATCTGCATGGAGGAATGGGCCAAAATACCAGCAACAGTGTGTGAAAACCTTGTGAAAACTTACAGAAAACGTTTGACCTCTGTCATTGCCAACAAAGGGTATATAACAAAGTATTGAGATGAACTTTTGTTATTGACCAAATACTTATTTTACCGAGGAATTTACCAATTATCAATCAATTTATCAATTTATCAATTGTCTCTGGCGAGCAAACTGAGTGAACTACGGCTTCGGATCACCAACAATAAGAGACTTATGAACTGCAACATCATGATTTTTACGGAAACACGGCTTCACAGTGGAATACCCGACAATGCTATCGAGCTAGCCGGCCTACACACGCTCCGGGCAGACAGAGCAGCAGTTGACTCCGGTAAGACCAGAGGTGGGGGAGTGTGCATTTATATTAACAAGGCTTGGTGCACGAACTCTGTCACTGTTGAGAGACACTGCTCAGCTAACCTGGAGTTTCTCATGGTTAAATGTAGACCTTTCTATCTGCCACGCGAGTTCACTTGTACCATCATAACAGCTGCTTACATTTCTCCGGATGCTAATGCTAAGCTTGCTATGAAAGAACTGCATGCAGCTATTAGCAAACAACAAACTGCACACCCAGAGGCAGCATTTATTGTGGCGGGTGATTTTAACCACTCTAACCTCAAGACAGTGCTTCCTAAATTCTACCAGCATGTCTCCTGTCACACAAGAGGGGACAAAACATTGGACCATGTTTACACCAATATTGTGGGAGCCTACACAGCAACTCCCCTCCCCCACCTAGGTCAGTCTGATCACTTATCCTTGTTCCTTACCCCCAAGTATGTACCGCTCATCAACCGGGTGAAGCCATCAGTGAGGACCATCAAAGTGTGGCCAGAGGGGGTTGACTCTGTACTCCAGGAGAAGTTTAGGAACACAGACTGGAGCATGTTCACCTCTCAGGCTACCTGTGGCTCCCACATAAACATCAACTCTTACACCCACTCAGTCCTGGACCATATCAACACCACTATTGACAGTGTCACCACGGAAAGACAGATCACCACGTACCCAAATCAGAAGCCGTGGATGACCAGAGAAGTGCGGCTTCTGCTAAAAGCACGTAACAATGCCTTTAGATCTGGTGATGCACAGGCCTACAGTTCATCCAGGGCAGATCTGAAGAGGGGCATCAAGAAGGCCAAGCACAGCTACAAGCTGAAGGTGGAGGAACATTTTGGGGACTCTGACCCCCGACGTATGTGGCAGGGCATTCAAGCCATCTCTGATTATAAGCCCAGCAACTCCATACCTATAGCCATGACTGTGCCCTTTCTCAATGAGCTAAATGACTTCTATGCTCGTTTTGACAAGGACAACAATGAAAAGAACATCAATTTCTCACCCTCTGATGACCTCCACCACCTCACACTCACCCACACCGACGTCCGTAACGCACTGAGTCATGTCAACGTACGTAAGGCTGCTGGCCCTGATGGCATTCCTGGGCGTGTGCTGAGGGCATGCGCTGAGCAGCTGGCAGGGGTCTTCACAGACATCTTCAATCTGTCCCTGGCCCAGGCCGTGGTACCAGCGTGCTTCAAGACCACTTCAATAGTACCAGTGCCGAAACATTCAACACCATCGTGCCTAAATGACTATCGCCCTGTGGCACTGACGCCCATAGTCATGAAGTGCTTTGAGCGACTGGTCTTGGCACAGCTCAAAAAAGGCCTGCCCCCTACACTGGACCCTCATCAGTTCGCCTACCGGAGCAACAGGAGTACAGAGGATGCGGTTTCTACAGCGCTGCACTATGTACTCTCACACCTGGATGACAAGAACACCTACGCAAGAATGCTGTTTGTTGACTTCAGCTCAGCATTCAACACAGTTATCCCCTCCAAGTTGCTCACTAAACTTGGGGACCTGGGAATCAGTACCTCCACCTGCAACTGGATCATGGATTTTCTGACCAACAGACCCCAGCATGTTAGGTCAGGCCCCAACCGTTCTTCCGTCATCACACTCAACACTGGTGTACCACAGGGCTGTGTGCTCAGCCCATTCCTCTACTCCCTCTACACCCATGACTGCAGGCCTATGTATGGATCCAATTCCATCATAAAGTTCGCAGATGACACCACGGTGATTGGACTCATCAGGGACAACGACGAGTCAGATTACAGGGCAGAGGTTGAGCACTTGGCTACTTGGTGCGCTGACAATAACCTGCTCCTTAACACCAGCAAAACCAAGGAGCTCATAGTGGACTACAGGAAGGAGAGGGAAGAGACACATGACCCCATCCATATCAATGGCATAGCTGTTGAACGTGTCCCCAGCTTCAAATTCCTGGGGACCCACATCTCGGAGGACCTGTCCTGGTCAGTTAACACCACCAGCCTGATCAAGAAGGCCCATCAGCGCCTCTTCTTCTTGAGGACACTGAAGAAGAACCATCTGTCAACTGACATCCTGGGCAACTTCTACCGCTGCGTGATAGAGAGCACCCTGACCAACTGTATCACAGTCTGGTATGGGAGCTGCTCTGTCGCTGACCGCAAGGCGCTGCAGCGGGTGGTGAAAACCGCCCAACGCATCACAGGGACTCCACTTCCGTTTATAGAGGACGTCTACAGGAAAAGATGTCTGCGCCGGGCACGCAGCATCCTTAGGGACTCCAACCATCCTGCTCATGGACTGTTCCAGCTTCTCCCCTCCAGAAGACGTTTCAGAAGCCTTCGGACTAGAACCAGCAGGTTTAGGAACAGTTTCTTTCCAACAGCTGTCACGTTATTGAACTTAGTTCCCCGCTGACTCTCTTACCATCATCTCTTACCATCCTCACCTGTACATAACTGCATAACTACATAACTACATCTAACTTATTGCACATTATTTGCACATAACAGTACTCTTAACTTTCTGCACTGCTGCATATATTTGCATATATTTGCTTAAACTGCACATACTGTTAATTACCGTATATACTGCACTGCTGTCCTTTGCACTTCTGATTGGATGCTAAACTGTGTTTCGTTACCTTGTATTCATACATGTGTAATGACAATAAAGTTGAATCTAATCTAATCTAATCTAATTAATTCATTAAAAATCCTTCAATGTGATTTTCTGGATTTTTTTTTCTTATTTTGTCTCTCATAGTTGAAGTATACCTATGATGAAAATCGGACACCTCTCTCATCTTTTAAGTAGGAGAACTTGCACAATTGGTGGCTGACTAAATACTTTTTTACCCCACTGTAGGATAAGTTTATATATTCTTGGCCTGTTTCTGTGAGCAATTTCAGCGAGTTCAGACTGAGGATCAGTACATGCGTAAGGAATGATCTAAGCCATTTATTATAATCTCTTTGACATAACTGTCAAAGAGACAGTTATGTCAAAGAGGTCTTTTAGACCCTATTCCTACCAGGTTATTTAAAGAAGTCTTCCCATTTATTGGTAGCTTTATTCTTCATATAATCAATTCTTCATTAACTTTAGGCCATGTACCGCAGGCTTTTAAAACGGCTGTAATTAAACCCTTACTCAAAAAGCCAACGCTAGATCCAGGAGCTTTAGCTAACTATAGACCAATCTCTAATCTCCCTTTCATTTCAAAAATCTTAGAAAGAGTTGTTGCTACGCAATTATTTGACCACCTGCAGGGAAATGGTTTACTTGAAGAGTTTCAATCTGGGTTTAGAATCCATCATAGTACTGAAACAGCCTTAGCGAAGGTCACTAATGACCTCCTCATTGCATCTGATAATGGACTAGTTTCTGTACTTGTCCTTTTAGACCTTAGTGCAGCTTTTGATACTATCGATCATAATATTCTACTTGATAGATTAGAACACTATGTTGGACTTAATGGAACTTCGTTGCAATGGTTTAGATCTTATTTATCTGATAGGTTCCAGTTTGTTCATGTAAATAATGAGTTTTCTTTCAACTCAAAGCTTAGTCATGGAGTTCCACAGGGATCTGTGCTAGGCCCTACTCTTTTTAGTTTATATATGCTTCCGTTAGGCAACATTATT
Organism: Pholidichthys leucotaenia; assembly: GCA_020510985.1. Taxonomy (NCBI): domain Eukaryota; kingdom Metazoa; phylum Chordata; class Actinopteri; order Cichliformes; family Pholidichthyidae; genus Pholidichthys; species Pholidichthys leucotaenia. Next base: position 273,593,293 of record CM035842.1, read on the forward strand.
AGAAAGCACTGTATACATTTTCATTGTTATGCAGATGACACACAATTATACCTGTCAATGAAGCCAGATGATAGTAATCAATTAGCCAAGTTAGAAGCCTGTCTTAAGGAAATCAAAGCTTGGATGACTTGTAATTTCCTGCTATTAAATTCAGATAAGACTGAAGTCATTCTTGTTGGTCCAAAAAACCTTAGAAATTCCTTTCCAAATCAAACTTTCAGTTTGGATGCGGTTACTCTTTCTCTTAATAGCTCTGTGAGGAACCTTGGAGTTATTTTTGATCAGGATTTGTCCTTCAATTCACATATTAAATTTGTTTCTAAGACTGCCTTCTATCAGTTGCATAATATTGCCAAGATTAGGAGCATCTTGTCTCAGAGTGATGCTGAGAAACTGATCCACGCTTTTGTTAGCTCGAGATTAGATTATTGTAATTCTTTATTATCAGGCTGTCCTAAAACATCTTTAAAAAGTCTTCAGCTGATCCAAAATGCTGCAGCAAGAGTTTTAACAGGTACTAGAAAGAGAGATCATATCTCTCCGGTTCTGGCCTCCCTTCATTGGCTTCCCATAGAGTTTAGAATTAAGTTTAAAATCCTTCTTCTTACTTACAAAGCTCTAAACAATCAGGCTCCTTTTTATTTAAAAGATCTGATACTACCGTATTATCCTAACAGAGCACTACGCTCCCAAAATGCAGGATTACTTGTAATACCTAGAGTCTCCAAAAGTACAATGGGAGGCAGAGCCTTCAGTTATCAAGCTCCTCTCCTGTGGAATCAGCTGCCAATCTGGATTCGGGAGTCAGACTCGATCTCTGTTTTTAAGAATAGGGCTAAAACCTACCTTTTTGATATAGCCTACAATTAGGGAGGGATCATGTGTTTCTGAACCCTCCCTTAGTTATGCTGCTAATAGGTTTAGTCCGCCGGGGGACCTCCAGTAATGCACTGGGCCTCACTCCTTTCCTCACTCTCTATGAAATATTTTTTTTTGCTGGTCATTAACATTTGTTTGTTCTCTCCCATAGATTGAGTCCCCATCGTGCTGTTTGCTCTCTACATGTCTGTTCTTTTCTTTTTCTCTATCCCCTCACCCTCCAGCCAGTCGCAGCAGATGACTGCCCCTCCCTGAGCCTGGTTCTGCTGGAGGTTTCTTCCTGTTAAAAGGGAGTTTTTCCTCTCCACCGTCGCCAAGTGCTTGCTCACAGGGGATCGCCTGATTGCTGGGGTCTTTCTGCAACTGTGGGGGTTGCTATGAGATGACTGTTGTTGTGAAATGGCGCTATATAAATAAAGTTGAATTGAATTGAATTGAATTGAATAACCTGTTTTGGGTCACAGGAATGCACAGGAACTTCTCAGCCTGTACAGATCAATGGTAGATGGACATTCTGTTAGTTTTATGGATCTCATGTCTTCATGACCCATGTCTCCAGAGTGTCTGACGTCCGCCTGGATAAGCTTGGTTATCAGGACTGTCCCGTTCTGTCCCTTCCCTTATCCTCATCCTCCCTCTCCTTTCTCCTACCTATATACAGTATATGACTGAGAAGAATGGATCCTTTAGAGATTCTAGGTGTGTCTGAATGTCATGCCTTATAAACTCTCCCCCAAGTGGCCACTGGGGTGACTCCCTATGTTTTTTTAATAAATGTACATAAATTCAACTTTCCGCCTGGTTATTTGATTTTGAATAATTTAAGCTCAAAATTATTCTAACATTTTGGCGTCCGAACAGCGGATCCACATATCTCCGTCTTTCTGGCGCCTCTGCTTGATCTCAGCAAGTGCACAGTTGATAAAAAGACCTTCCCAGGTTGAGTGAAAAAAAAAAAAAGGCTCAGTGTTACTGCAGTGAAGGCATTTCAGACCGGGGCGCTGGAACTGACTGGGTGACGGATCTGAGAATCCTATAGGCGGCTTGAATGTAAGTACATTTGTTGTGGTTTATGGATAAAAGATAGTGAGATTTTCCGGACTGATAGCACACTGTGTATACTGAAAGGAGTGAAACTAGCGGCCTGAGTGCTAAGTTATTTCTACCCACGGTGAGCAATCTCATAATAATCCCTTGGGAGGAATGAGGTCTTCCTCTGCAAACGGTGACCGTCATTGCAAGACCCGGGGTGATTTTTAGAAATCCGCTGCTCTCTACGCTCTAAGTAAGTGCAGTGGAGGTCCAAAGTTGCATGCAACGAAAAAAAGGGAAAGATTCGTGGTCTCTCACGAATCTTTCTCAATCAACAGTTTGGTACATTCTGAGGAAAAAAAGAGTGCACTGGTGAGCTTGGGAACTCAAAAAGGCCTGGACATCCACGGAAGACAACAGTGGTGGATGATCGCAGAATCCTTTCCATGGTGAAGAACAACCCCTTCACAACATCCACTCAAGTGAAGAACACTCTCTAGGAAGTAGGTGTATCAGAATCAAAGTCTACCATAAAGAGAAGACCTTCATGAGAGTAAATACAAAGGATTCATCACAAGGTGCAAACCATTAATCAGCCTCAAAAATAAAAAGGCCAGAATTGACTTTGCCAAAAAGCACCTGAAGAAGCCAGCCCAGTTCTGGAACAGCATTCTTTCGACAGATGAGACTTAAGATCAACCTGTACCAGAATGATGGGAAGAAGAAAGTTTGTAGAAGAATTGGAACAGCTCATGATCCAAAGCACACCACATCTTCTGTAAAACATGGTGGAGGCAGTGTGATGGCATGGGCATGCATAGCTTCCAATGGCACTGGGTCACTTGTGTTTATTGATGATGTGACAAAAGACAGAAGCAGCCGGATGAATTCTGAAGTGTATAGGGATATACTTTCTGCTCAGATTCAGCCAAATGCAGCAAAGTTGATTGGATGGCGCTTCACAGTACAGATGGACAATGATCCAAAACATACTGCAAAAGAAACCCAGGAGTTTTTTAAAGCAAAGAAGTGGAATATTCTGCAATGGCCGAGTCAATCACCAGATCTCAACCCAATCGAGCATGCATTTCACTTGCTCAAGACAAAACTTAAGGCAGAAAGATCCACAAACAAGCAACAACTGAAGACAGCTGCAGTAAAGGCCTGGCAAAGCATCACAAAGGAGGAAACCCAGCGTTTGGTGATGTCCATGGGTTCCAGACTTCAGGCAGTCATTGCCTGCAAAGGATTCTCAACAAAATATTGAAAAGTAACATTTTACTTAGGGTTATGTTTATTTGCCCAATTACTTTTGAGCCCCTGAAATGAGGAGTGTTTGTATAAAAATAGCTACAATTCCTACATGTTTAATCATATATTTTTGTTCAACCCCTTGAATTAAACCTTAAAGTCTGCACTTCAATTCCGTTGTAGTTGTTTCATTTCAAATCCAATGTGGTGGCATGCAGAGCCCAAATCATGAAGATTGTGTCACTGTCCAAATATTTCTGGGCCTAACTGTAGGTGATGAGGAAGGGTTTCTGGGTGATTATATGCAAAGAATGACAACTGACAGCGATGTCATCCATACTGCCCTTCCCAGGAGGGACCATGTGACGAAGGAACCGTGGGAGGTGCACCCATCTCTTGAGCAAACCAGGGGATCTGGTCATCAAAGGAAACTGGACCAAAACTCCCCGGCAAGGACAGCACAAAGGTTATCCTGCTGACCTAAACAGCCGTGGAAAGCGAAGGACGTGGCACTTGGGTGCATCTAACGTTTTACCCCATCTGAAACCCTCAGCAAGACACTGTTTAATATACATATTGTAAACTTATTTGAAAAAAAAAAACGAAAACAATGAATGACTGTCTAACTGTTTCTCTATGCAAGTGTCAGCTGATGACTTGGCGTCCAGTAACGACCTCTACTAATAGAGAAGCAGGCTGTTTGTTTATCATGATAAAGGAAAAAAAAATACAAGGGAAAGAAAAATGTGGTCAGTGTTGTTATCTTATCATCTTCATCATCCTCTAGTAATACTTAATATTGATTATTGCTTTTACATTATAGAGAATGTTTGCTCCTTAATAACACTAACAGTTAGGCAAAATATCTTTATTGCTAAAATAATGCAGTTACTACAGTCTGTTTTTTTTAAGAAAGGCTATATACAGAAATAATATAGCAAACTTCATTTTGAATCACACCTGACACAACACATCACTTCACTGATTAGAAACATGATGACACTCCTTACTCTGTGAATGCAAGGTTAATTTCATCAGGGAACTCCTCTTTTTGAAGTGGGGATGTCCCCTTTTCAACAGTTTAACACTCTCTGAGTATGCACCGGCTTACAGTGCATCTCTTCCCTGCACTGCTACCCTGCTTGACCAACGAAGCGAGCAAGTGTTATATCAAGGATCTACATTGTCAAAGGTCATTGAGTCATTGGGCTTATTCGCATCTGGCTGGATGGACACTGGGCAGATCTGCGTACCCCGTTTTGGCAACTGACCGTACCCTCATCATGTCAGCAGGGCAGGTGGGCAGGGTGAGGAGAGATGGTTTTCTACCACATGAAGCCATTCATGAAGCATGAATGCAATTTCAGATGGAAAGTACAGGAGTGAGGTTTTGTTCATTGTTTGAGTGAGAGTGGAAACAAAATACCTTAGGGATTAAAACACTTAATTGTAGACTACAATTATTTATTATGACAAAGAATAGAATGGTCCTTGACTGACTAATTACCACCCGTAGGGGTGTAGGCCCTATTATAGATTATTGTATTCATGAAAATGATGCAAATGGTCATATTAATACCTCAGATACTCATAGAAGTTAGTGTTTCTCTTAATGGAGAAGTCTCATCATAAACTTGGTAATGATTTTTATAACCTCAGATTTTTTCTTGTGTGAGTCCTTAATATGATGATGAGGATGGTGAGAGAGGCAAGGATGTTTTTGGCCTGAGCATGTTTTTGAAGGCTGCAATATAATTTAAGGCTGTTTTTAAGGCTGTTTCATATTATTTTCTATGTTCTTATTTGACATTGTCTGAGATTACTTTTGGTCACATCACACATATTCACTTTTGATATATTCTATACACGTTTTTAACTTGCAAAGACATATAACAGCATGTAAATTCTTACACATATTAATTCATTCACTTTATTATTTTTCTTTTAATCCTGATGCTTTATTAAGCATCAAGGAGGGGAATATGATAGAAAAATTCCATATTATCTATACTATTATTGATATTAATAATGTATTATTATATTTGAGAAGTATCATACCTTTCATATGCCATGTTTAAAGTTTATATGTGCATTCCACATAGGATAAGTTTATATATTCTTGCCCTGTTTCTGTGAGCAATTTCAGCGAGTTCAGACTGAGGATCAGAACATGAGTAAGGAATGATCTAATCCATTTATTATAATCTCTTTGACATCACCTATTTTGGGTCACAGGAATGCACAGGAACTTCTCAGCCTGTACAGATCAGTGGTAGATTGACATTCTGTTAGTTTTATGGATCTCATGTCTTCATGACCCATGTCTCAAGAGTGTCTGACGTCCACCTGGATAAGCTCGGTTATCAGGACTGTCCCGTTCTGTCCCTTCCCTTATCCTCATCCTCCCTCTCCTTTCTCCTACCTATATATATCAGACTTAGAAGAATGGATCCTTTAGAGATTCTAGGTGTGTCTGAATGTCATGCCTTGTAAACTCTCCCCCAAGTGGCCATTGGGGTGACCCCCTATGTTTTTTTAATAAATGTGCATAAATTCAACTTTCCGCCTGGTTATTTGATTTTGAATAATTTAAGCTCAAAATTATTCTAACATAAGTGAACGGCATTTACCATTTATATCCTTCCTTCACATCCTTGCATAAGCAGGGCGAGACAAATTTAGACCCCACCAGCTTAACCGAAGCCTGTAAGCTAGGGTGTGAGAGAGTGGACGAACTCAAAAATACGGTGGTGCCAAGAGCTCAGAACCACTGGGCAGGGACGGCTGGTGGAGACGTCACAAAGCAAGGGGGGGCAACTCTCTTGTACCACCCTGTGCTCCAGTTTAAGTTCTGTGCCCTTAGATCAAAGCCCGCAAATGTCTGCGTCCTCCGGCTGGTCGGCGGCCATGGCAGAAAAATCAATACCCATGTAGACTGGAGAAACCAGCGCGTGCAACAAACAGTCAGCCACAACATTGAGCTTACCGGCCACATGTTGAATGTTGGCAGTAATCTCCCATATTGCAGCTAGGTAATGTTGCTGACCACGGTTCCGAGATTCTGGACATCGTGTAGGTTAGAGGCTTGTGGTCGACAAATGCGGTAAATCTGCGACTCTCAAGCCAGAACTGGAAATGCCGCGTGGCCAGGTAGAGTGCCAACAACTCTCCGTTAAAGGTGCTATACTTACGCTCGTTGTCGCGCAGAGTATAGCTGAAAAAGGCAAGAGGTTGCCACGAGCCAGAGACGTACTGTTCCACCACTGCTCCTACCACGGCGTCAGACACATCTGTAGTGAGCACAATCCATGCCAGCGGGGATGGGTGGGCCAGCAAAGCTGCACTGGCGAGTGCAGTTTTGGCGCCTGCAAAATCTTGGACCCGATTGGGGGTCCAGTCAACGCTATCTGCGGGTTTCTTCTTCTTGAGCACATCGTACAGCGGTTGCAGCAGCTGGGCTGCCCGGGGAAGGAAGTGGTTGTAAAAATTGACCATCCCCAAAAATTCCTGCAGCACCCTCACAGTCTGCGGATGCGGGAAATCTGACACCGCCCACACTTTATTCTGGCAGCGGAATCACATTCTCAGACAAGATGCGGTGGCCCAAGAAATCATTCACTGGCAGCCCGAACTGACATTTCGCTGGATTTGCTGTTAATAGATTTAGACTGCCGGGTGACCTCCAATAATGTACTTGGCTTCTCTCCGTTAATGTTTGCTCTCTTTATGTCTGTTCTCTCCATTTTCTCTAACCCCTCACCCCCCAGCCAGTCGCAGCAGATGACTGCCCCTCCCTGAGCCTGGTTCTGCTGGAGGTTTCTTCCTGTTAAAAGGGAGTTTTTCCTCTCCACCTTTGCCAAGTGCTTGCTCACTGGGGATCGCTTGATTGCTGGGGTCTTTCTGTAATTGTGGGGTTTCCCCTACATTTGAAAGTGCCATGAGATGACTGTTGTTGTGATATGGCGCTATATAAATAAAGTTGAATTGAATTGAAATGATTAACTATCGGCCTGTATGCTTCCAACCGCCGGAAAACTTGTTTCAGATGGGAGAGGTGCTCTTCCTCGGACACGCTAGCCACCAGAATGTCATCTAGGTAGACGAACACGAATGGCAAGTCACGGAGCACCGCATCCATCATCCTCTGAAAAGTCTGAGCTGTGCCCTTCAGCCTGAATGGCATACGAAGAAACCCGAACAGGCCAAAAGGGGTTATCACTGCCATTTTTGGGATGTCTTCAGTGCAAACTGGGACCTGGTGGTAGCCATGGACCAGATCCACTTTAGAAAAAATGCACATTCCGGCCAGGTACACCGAAAAATCTTGAATGTGCGGGATGGGGTAGCAGTCGTGCTCAGTGATGCTGTTCAGGCGACGGAAATCACCGCACGGCCGCCACAAACCACCAGACTTGGGCACCATGTGCAGTGGGGATGCCCAAGGGCTATTGGAGCGCCTAACAATCCCCCAATGTTCTAAGTTTGCAAGCTTTTCCCACGTGATGGCTAGCTTAGCCACGTCCAGGCGGCGCGGACACACAAAAACCGGCGGGCCCTTGGTAGTGATAAAATGATCAACCCCATGCTTGGTCACAGTAGTGGAAAAGGTAAGCACCGTGAGCGCGGGAAACTCAGAAAGCAAATGTTGATACACATCCCCCGAGGCTAAAAAATTAGCATGTGTTAGTGGCCCAGCTCCCCGAGTCATAAAAGGCAGTGAAGAAAAAGACATAGCATCCACAAAGCGTCTATTAGCAACATCTACAAGGAGACTACAGTATAAGCACACAGAAAATCAGCACCTAATATAGGAACTGAGCAGGTAGCTACCACAAAGTCCCACTTGTAGTTGCATCCATGCAAACATACAGTCACGGACCTTTCTCCAAAAGTCTTGATAGGGGATCTGTTGGTGGCCGTTAATGACGGGCCACAGCCTTCAGCCAGCCTATCAGCGGTGACCAGCAAAATAAGGCTCTTCTGGGAACCAGAGTCCACCAAAAACTGTCTCCTGGAATGTGTGTCCTCAATGAAAAGCAGCTTCTCCCTGTTGCCAGCGGTCATAGCTGCTACTGACCGCTGGCTGGCCCATTTGCCGGCATCTTGAAACGGCACGGCGGGAGACAGCGCTGTGCGGCGGCGCCAAAACGCTGACGGTAGAAGCACACTGTCCCGTTCCTGCGTCTCTGAGTTGCTGTCTCGGCCACAACCTTCGGCTCCTCAACGTCAGTGGACTCTGCCGAAGGTCCCGGTCTCACTACCTGGATGCCGAAACTCCTATTCGCCAGGATAATGCGGTCTGCTTCTTCTGCCAACAAGCAGTAGTCCCTGGCCGCCAGCAGCAGTGAGTTTGCCAAAGTTGCCTGTGCCGAAGCCAGCAGTTTCCTCAGGAAGAGATGGGTGAAGAGAAAAGAGCTGTCATCCGTGCCCATCAATGCCAGCATACTCTCCGTTAACTCCACAGCCAAGCCGTCGCCTAACTCCGAGTGGGAGAGGAGCTTCTTTGCTCTCTCTCCGTCAGAGAGGGTGTAACGCAATAACAGCAACTGTTTGAGAGCATTGTACTTTCCCTGGACTGGGGGAGCTCGATGCAAGCTCATGGCACACTGAGTGGAGCGTGGGTCTAGCAAAGCCACCACGTAATGGTACTTCGTGTCGTCAGCAGAAATTCCAAAGTGAACTTCCACGTGAATGAACCAGGCAGCCGAGTCATGAAGCCAAAAGTCCGGGAGCTTGATCGCCATAGCGAATGCAGCCGGAGTCCCGGGGGAAAACCCTAGCATGGGCGTTCCCAAAGAGGAGCTTGCTTCGTCTTCCATTTTCACGTCGTAGGTCACCAATGTTGAGGAATGATAAAATGAGACACGAGAGCTGCTGATTCGGACTTTATTCCTCCAACAAACAAGACTGAACTCTGAGCGCCAAGGCTTATACATTTATACCATCTCTCTCCTCCTCCTTGGCCCCAAGAGCGCATACATTCACACCTGGTGTGCCAAGTGTCAAGGCACATAACTTCACATGTTTCACCCTCCTGGGCGCCCAAGGCGCCTACATTTGCATCTCTTCATTTCTCCCCCCTGGGTGCCAAAGCGCCTACATTTGCATCTCCTGCCTGAGGTGCATACCTTTACCCTTCTTGCCCCTTCGCCCTATTCCCCAAGTCACTGGGAGAGAGTGTGCTCCGCCACAACTTATTTCATAGAAATTTGCAGTGTTTTTCTCATTAATTTGCAACTTTTTTCTTGTAAATGTGCACAATTTTCTCTCAAATTTGTGACCTTGTCCTTTAATTTGCAGCTTTTTAACAGTCAATTTGCAACATTTTTCCACATAATTTGTGACTTAAAAAAATTTCCAACTTTTTTCATAAATCTGGGCCTTTTTTGCTTGAAAACGTATAGCTTTTTTCTCATACTTTTAAAATTTATAGCTGTGTAAATTTGCATGTTTTTCTCTTTAATTTGGAACTTTTTTGGGTAAACACAATTTTGTTCTTATAAATAAGCAACATATTCTCATAAGTTTTTATCATCTTTTCCCTCATATTTTAGAATTGTTCTTTAATTTATTAAATCAAATCACCCTTTATTGTCATTCAACTGTACAACCAATCATGTACAGTAGAACGAGATTGTGTTTTACCTATCTACTGTGTTAATCACACACACCCCAAGTGTAGAATCAGAGGGCCGCTGCCATGCACGGCGCCGCCACAATTTTCCCTCCTCCATTCCAATATTGCTGAGCACCAAGCTGGACGGCAGAAAGTTCCACTTTTATATGGTCTTTGGCATGACCCGGCCGGGATTTGAACCCCTGCCTCCAGGGTGTGGGACGGATGCTCTACCAACCGAGCCACCACTCCGGTAACTCCGGTATGCAGCTTTTTGTTGTAGATAATTTATCCTATCTTAAATTTGTGAGTTTTTCTGTAAATCTGTAAGTTTTTCAAGATCATAGGGAGCCACTGAATATGAGCAAAAGAGCGATAGGTTGCAGACCCCTGTTCTAAGGCATCAACAACTGTATTTCTTTGTAATATCCATTTAATGAATCCTTTCTCAACATATCCATTAACTGCTTTTTAAAGAAAAACTAAATGGTTTGTTTCCTACTGCGTATAAACCAAGGTGCTGCCAAATGTAATCCCTTAAAACCAAATCTAAAAGCACCAAGAACAGAATTTAGAACTGGATTAAAGTTACCAGAGCTTACCTTTGCGGCACAGGGACCCAGTCACTGGAGGAAGGGATCCAATTTGGAAACAGCCAGCTGGTAAAATGTTCGTCCCGACTGAAAACACACACGTCCACTGAGTACGAGTACCAATGCCATATTAGCGGTAACATTCAGAGAAAATCATGAAATGTGGGCTCAAATAAAATTGGGACACTTACAATTTCTTGGTCATGTCAGTGGAGTCAAAAATATTTTGCATTATAGCTCCTGACAGTCCATTGTGACTTCTCCCACATGGGCGTCCATGCTGAAGAAAACAAGATTTAACAAGTTAGGAAGTGTCAGAACAGACCGACTCACTTTGAGCCATAACACAAATACAGCAAAACCTGAGGAAAAAAATACTAACATTGTTCCTGATGAGAACCCGATTAAAGCCTGATGAACGTCTTATGGGTGTCTTTAAATCAAAGTCTAAGTCCATTTCTGTGTCCTCCTCTTCCTCTTCATCTTCCATCTCGTCAGCTTCCTCTCCTTCAATATCTGGAATAAAGTCTTCATCTTCTGCTGCTTCGCTGTCACGGTGTTTCCTTTTTCTGCCTCTACCCCCTGAAATAAAACAGACACAACTGATTTCAGGGTACACAGATACAGACTACAGATTAAATACACTCTGTATGCAGTGCTGTGAAAAAGTGCTGTTGGTGTATGTCCCCCCAACATGAAAAAACAGAACTGTCCCCCTATCTATTGTCCCCCTAAATCTACAACTATTTTCTTGTAAATTTGCTTCTCTTTTCTTGCAAATCTGCAATTTTTTGTCTCATAAATTTGCAACTTTTTTCCTTTAAAGTAACATTCGGCCAAAAATCAAGTTTTTTGGTTTTTTTTTCTTGTTAACATGTCTGTAAAATGTTTTTTATGACTTACAAGACATATCAAGTGCGAACTCACTCAAATGTCTCATGTCTCCGTTTTTTGCTTTAAAGTTTCACTTAAGCCCCACCCCCTGAAAAAAGGCAAGTTTAGACGGAGTGTTTCTGGTGTTTCTGGTGACGTAGCTATATACAGTCGCTGGCACGGCTGTAATGTTGAGCCAATCAGGACTCTCTGACCTACCTGAAGTTAGCCTCCAGGGCCAGTTAGCATTTTTAAGCTACTGCTTTGAAAACATGACCCAGATTAAAAAGTGGGTTTTACCATTAAACTGCTTTTAAGGACTGATGTAGTTGTATGTAGTCATTATCACTAAGCTACCATGCTTACAACTGGGCATGTCCTTCAACCAGTAAGTCTTTTTATCACAGAATTCATTTTGTTTAATGTAGCGCTAGCCACTGTTAGCCTTGTGGTAAGTGGCTGGGCCTAGTCAAAGAACCTGGTGTTAGAAGAAGGGGGAAAAGTGAAAAGATTTTGCTACTAAACTGTTAAAACAATGAAAGGGTTTGTTTGTAGAAAAAAAGGAATAAGATGCCATTTTAGACAATGTAGATTTGTTTTTAGAAGAGCTTTATAGCCACCGGAGTACATCTTTAATTCTGCAAATGTTTGCAAATTTGCAACTTTTTTCCTCATACATTTAAAACTTTTTTCTCATAAATTTGCAGCTTTTTACTCGTAAATCCACAACTTTTTTCTTGTAAATATGCAATATGTAAATGTGCAGTGTTTTTATTGCAAAATTACAACTTTTTTTCTCATAAATTTAAAACATTTTTTTCTGTTAAATTTGCAACTTTTTTTTTTTTTAAATTTGTGACTTTTTTCTGGAAAATTTTCCAAAATTTTCCCGTAAATCTGCAACCTTTTTCTTTTAAATATTCAGCTTTTTCTTGTAAATTTGCAACTTTTCTTCATTAATTTGGTATTTTTCTTCATAAATTCCCTATTTTGTCGCAAATCTGCAACTTTTTTTTCTTCTAAATTTGCAACATTCATATGGACGTTGGGTTAATTTATTATTCTGTGTAACTGATTAAATTTTCTTTGTTCATCTAGACAATGGCTCAAGTTTTTAAGGGTTTGATCTCTTCTCTATTACAAATACAGGAGCCCCTGAACACAATTTTGCATAGGGCCCAAACTACAATAACACCTATAGTGTCCTCCTCAATCTTTACGCTTGAGAAAATATTGTGTTTATTGGCCCCCCAACAGTGAAATAAAACATCCGCCCATATCTGTAGGTAGTTTATTCTATTATCTGTACAACCCTCCTAATTTTACTTCCTTTCTTTGTCATTAGTTTAATAATGTTACACTATAAACTATTTCAGCTTTTATGCTAACGTTGTTCAACTGGAGTGGTGGGCTAGTGGTAGAGCATCTGCCCCACAGCTGGGAGGTTCTGGGTTCCAGCCCCAGTTGGGTCATACCAAAGACCACAAAATTGTGTCTTCTACCTTGATGCTCAACATAAATAGAATGGGGAAAGTTGGTGGTGTCAGGAAGGGCATTCGGCATAAAATTCTTGCCAAATCAAACTTAATAATGGTGTTTCCATGATACGTTGTGGCGATCCCAAGTAGGAAGTAGGTGTGTGTGTGTATGCATGCTAACACTGTCAGCGTAAAGATATTTAAGGTAGCATTTTAATCTTGAAGTTTATATTTTGCATTTAAAAGCAAATTTTCTTCAACTTTAAGCTAATTTACCTTAATGTCAATGTTATGAAAAGTTAGGACATTTTAGTGTTTAAGCTAGCATTTTTTTGAACGTTAAATCTTTGTTTAGCATTTTTAAACTATCTTTGTTCAGGTTTAACCCATCCCAGTTTTTATGCCAGCACTGTTCAATTTTCAGCCAGTTTAGCTTCGAAGGTAGCATTTTAAAGCCAACTTTCTTCAATGTAAGCTATTTCCACTTTCACGCTAATATTGAACAAATTTCATTCATTCATTCTCTTAACCACTTGATCTTTTTTGGGTCACGGGAGGAGAAGGGGAGAGGGGGGGCTGGAGTCTATCCCAGTATCTTTGGGTGAGAGGCGGGGTACACCCCTGGACAGACAGCCAGTCCATTGTAGATTCAACAGAGACAGACAACCATTCACTCTATTGAGCAAATTTATACTTTTTTTTATTTTTTAAGTTAGCATTTATTAGTGTTAATTTGAAAATGCTATATAAATGTTTAACTTCCTTCAGCTTTGCTTAGCTGTGATTAGCTTCATAAAAACAAGGGGAAAGAACTTCCACACTACCTTTTCCCACTTTTGGAGTTTGCTTTTCTGAGACGGCGTCTTCGTCACCAGCACCGGGCTGGGAGTCTGGCTCCTCAGCGGCATGACCAAACACCTCCTTGGCCAAAGTGTGGAGGTACTTTAGTGCCCTGTGGGAGTTTGGTCAGATGATTTGGAATGGTGAGATTTTACAAGGTTACAAATGGCATGAGTGTTGCTAGCTTGGAGATGACTATGATTACTGTTTATTTTACTAGCACAACTGATCATCTCACAGTTAGACATTCATGTTTGTATACATCTACATACACACCTGTGTCAGGGCTGGGCAATTTGACCTTAAATAAGCACCCCCCTACAGTTCACTGACAAGGCTCGTAATTAAGCATTTTTATCCTCGAATGTAGGGCTGTGCAGTATGACAAAAATTTCATATCACAATATACAGTGGTGTGAAAAAGTGTTTGCTCCCTTCCTGATTTCTCATTTTTTTGTATGTTTGTCACACTTAAATTTGTTTCAGATCATCAAACAAATTTAAATATTAGACAAAGATAACACAAGTAAACACAAAATGCAGTTTTTAAATGAAGGTGTTTATTATTAAGGGTAAAAAAAATCCAAACCTACATAGCCGTGTGTGAAAAAGTGATTCCCCCCCCCCCCCCGTTAAAACATAAATTAACTGTGGTTTATCACATCTTTGCAAAGCTGAGTTCAATTTCTCCAGCCACACCCAGGCCTGATTACTGCCACACCTGTTCTCAATCAAGAAATCATTTAAATAGGACCTGCCTGACAAAGTGAAGCAGACCAAAAGATCCTCATTTTTCATTTTCTCATATTTCAGATTGGTCATGATCTGAAAATCAAAGACACAAAAGGGAATGTAATAAAATACATCTGATGACTTTAACTTCATTCATTATTGCTATTTGATGAATTAAAATTATTGGAAATCAAATAAATTACAGTAAGAGCCAACTTACTCCTCCGACCCATTTTAATTTATTTATTATTTATTTTGCGTGTATGTGCCACCATCATGCACTTTCGCAGCTTTAATCAATTTTTTTCAGAAAAAACTAAGAAACAATGCTCTGACACACTATTATGTTTCCAATTAGCACAACTTTGCACCATCATTTAGCATTTGCCATTTTATAATTAGACATGGTGTTAACATTATTTACCTCCTATTAAAACGAGGTTAGCGGACTATCCTCCCTGACACAGCACAATGGAAAACAGTCCCACATCCCCTCTGGCAAACAGTTGTAGTGGGCTAGTGGCTATAGGGAATGGACGCGTGACGTCACCCGACGGAAAAACCACAAGGAATTGTGGGAAAACAGTTCAGCCTGTCTGTGCTTAGTAGTGAGCAATGAATGCGGTTAGACTGCGTTTCTATGTAGTCCAACGTTTAATGAACTCGGTGCCCTCAGTGCAAAAATGCTCTCAGCAGTCAGTGCTGTGCTCATGGCATTGAAAGCTGAAAAAAAGTTCAACTTTCCGAGTGCTGCAGCGCTCATAAGCTGGACACTTCTTTCACCAGCCGATCAGAATCAGCTTAGAAGTACACCATGATCAATATTTAACAGCCAAAGCTTGGAGGGATGTGTATTTTCTTACCAGTTTGATGTGATTTATTCCAGTGAGTGAAGACGTAACTCCCGATCAAGTGAATGTGAGTTTTCAACCTAGCCAAAATATAAACAAATCGTCTTTTTCTGGATCGGTTTTTGCGCACTTCCTACAAATTAAATATCATTTTGAAGGTCTTTCAATACAGAATATGGAAATAACGTTACATCAGTTTTGAAAATGTCCTCAAAGTGACTCATTTTACCAGCACGGGTCACAAATCTGAAATTCCCGGCACACTTTGAGTGACAGGTCAGGCAGCTGCTAGGATACCGGGCAGAGTGCTATTTCTAATAAGTGCATGAAAAGTGCTCAGGAAAACAGATTGAGAGCATTTTTACTTTCCCTGTGGACATGGAGCCTTATTAAAATGACAATGAATATGTTATTCAAACAGAGGAAATGTAAATACACATAAAAACATCATAAATAATCCAGAATGACACAAGAAAGTAGAAACACTTATTTCCAATGTGGTCCTTCAATCGCATTATTATCCCTCTGAATATCATGTAACGTTAGAATGTGGAAGGTTTGCCATCCATCCATCTTCTACCGCTTTTCCGGAGGTCCGGGTCACGGAGGCAGCAGTTCAAGCAGAGAAGCCCAGACTTCCCTCTCCCCAGCCACCTGCTCCAGCTCTTGAGAGAGGATATCAAGGCGTTCCCAGACCAGCTGGGAGACATAGTCTCTCCAGCGAGTCCTGGGTCTGCCCTGGGGTCTCCTCCCAGTGGGATGTGCCGAAAACACCTCAAGTGGGAGGCGTCAAGGAGGCATCCTGATCAGATGCCCATACCACCTCAACTGACTCCTTTCAATGTGGAGGAGCAGCGGTTCTACTCTGAGCCTCTCCCGGATGACTGAGCTCCTCACCCTATCTCTGAGGGTGACCAGCAATCCTACGGAGAAAGCTCATTTCAGCCGCTTGTATCCGCAATCTCGTTCTTTCGGTCATTACCCAAAGCTCGTGACCATAGGTGAGAGTAGGAACATAGATTGACTGGTAAATCGACAGCTTTGCCTTAGAACTCAGCTCCCTCTTCACCACAACAGACCGGTACAACGTCCGCGTCACTGCAGATGCTGCTCCGATCCGTCTGTCAATCTCTTGCTTCATTCTCCCCTCACTCGTGAATAAGACCCCAAGATACTTAAACTCCTCCACTTGGGGCAGGAGCCTGTCCCTAACCTGGAGAGGACAATCCACCTTTTTCCGGCTGAGGACCGTGGACTCAGACTTGGAGGTGCTGATTCTCATCCCAGCCGCTTCACACTCAGCGGCAAACCGTCCCAGCAAGAACTGTAGGTCATTGCTGGATGAAGCCAACAGGACAACATCATCTGCAAACAACAGA
Organism: Pholidichthys leucotaenia; assembly: GCA_020510985.1. NCBI lineage: Eukaryota > Metazoa > Chordata > Actinopteri > Cichliformes > Pholidichthyidae > Pholidichthys > Pholidichthys leucotaenia. The sequence continues at coordinate 273,609,817 of CM035842.1, forward strand.
GATGAGATCCTGTGGTCACCAAGCATGACACCCTCCATTCCCTGGCTGCGCCTAGAAATCCTGTCCATAAAAATTATGAACAGGATCGGTGACAAAGGGCAGCCCTGGCGGAGTCCCAACTCTCACTGGGAATGAGTCCGACCGAGTGTAAGCAATACGAACCAAACTCTCACAACGGTTGTACAGCAACCGAATAGCTCGTAACAACAAGCCTGATACCCCATACTCCCGAAGCACCCTCCACAAAAAACCACAAGGGACGCGGTCGAATGCCTTCTCCAAGTCCACAAAACACATGTAAACTGGTTGGGCAAACTCCCACGAACCCTCGAGAATTCTTGAGAGGGTGAAGAGCTGGTCCGATGTGCCACGACCAGGACGAAAACCGCATTGCTCCTCCTGAATCCGAGGTTCGACCAACGGCCGGACTCTCCTCTCCAGTACCTTGGCATAGACCTTCCCAGGGAGGCTGAGGAGTGTGATCCCTCTAAAGCTGGAGCGCACCCTCTGGTCCCCTTTTTTGAAGAAAGGAACCACCACCCCGGTTTGCCATGGCAAAGGCACTGTCCTCGACCTCCATGCAATGTTGCAGAGACGTGTCAACCATGACAGCCCTACAACATCCAGGGCCTTGAGGTACTCTGGGCGAATCTCATCCACCCCCGGGGCCTGGCCACCAAGGAGATTTTCAACCACCTTGGCGACCTCAGGCCCTGTGATAGGCAAGTCATCCCCCTCGTCCACAAGCCCTGCTTCCTCTGTGGAAGGCGTATCAGTGGGATTGTGGAGATCCTCAAAGTATTCCTTCCACCGCCTGACGATATCCCCAGTCGAAGTCAACAGCGCCCCATCCGCACCATATAGTGTGGACAGGGAGCTGCTTCCCCCTCCTGAGCCGCCGGACAGTTTGCCAGAATCTCTTCGAGGCCAACCGAAAGTCTTGTTCCATGGCCTCACCGAACTCCTCCCATACCCGGGTTTTTGCTTCAGCAACCACCCGAGCTGCACTCCACTTGGCCTGCCGGTACACTTCAGCTGCTTCGGGAGTCCCACAAGCCAACCAAACCTGATAGGACTCCTTCTTCAGCTTAATGGCCCCCCTTACCACTGGTGTCCACCACTTGGTTTGGGGGTTGCCACCACGAGATGCCCTGACGACCTTGCGGCCGCAGCTCTCGGCCGCCGCTTCAACAATAGAGGTGGAGAACATGGCCCATTCAGACTCCATGTCTCCAGACTCCCTCGGAATATGGTTGAAGTTCTTCCGCAGGTGGGAGTTGAAGACCTCCCGGACAGGGGCCTCAGCCAGACGTTCCCAGCACACCCTCACTATACGTTTGGGTCTACCAGGTCTGAATGGCATCCTCCCCTGCCATCGGATCCAACTCACCACCAGGTGGTGATCAGTTGACAGCTCTGCACCTCTCTTTACCTGAGTGTCCAAGACATACAGTCGCAGGTCTGATGACACAATAACAAAATCGATCATCGACCTGCGACCTAGGGTGTCCTGGTGCCAGGTGCACATATGGACACCCTTATGCTTGAACATGGTGTTTGTTATGGACAAACTGTGGTTAGCACAGAAGTTCAATAACTGAACACCACTCGGGTTCAGATTGGGCAGGCCGTTCCTCCCAATCACCCCCTTCCAGGTTTCACTGTCGTTGCCCACGTGTGCATTGAAGTCCCCCAGTAGGACAATGGCATCTCCAAGAAGAGCACCCTCCTCTTGGAGCGTTATCAAATGCAACAACCGCTCTTATGATTGGTGTGGAAAAAGACTGATAACGGCGCACGCTGTTTTTACTTCCCGACTTGGGAGAAAAGTGGAGAGAATCAGGTCTCTGAGCTAAAAAAAGAGGCGTGGGATGGAATGGATTGTAGTGTTCAGAAGGAAAGACATCAGCTCCAACAATATTCCTGCACACATGGTCATGTGTTCACAGCATTTTCACCAAGGTAAGTTGTGATTTAAAAATATTTATTAGTGCAGAAAGACGTCTCCTCTCCAGAGCAGCTGTCTTGCGTGCCGTGCGCGTTGGCTGCACCTTCAGCCAGGCTCTCTGTCATCTCTCAATAGTGTGTAAAAACACACAGGGCAAAATCAAATAATTTCCCCACATCATCTCTGCTATTCCCAATTTCTCTTGCTAATCTGGAGCAGTGTTTTTTTAATGAGAGCTTCCCGTGTTGCTGATTTTCTTTGATTTTTTTTCTTGAAGATGTGATTACTTGTTGCCTTCATTACACACGGATTTAATATCAACTGGACACTGAAGCCCATAGACTGTTTGGTATCATTAAATTAAGCAGATTCTCCTCTTACAGGTGACTATAAAAACGTCACCGTCCTGATTTAGGATGATTTTATAGCAGCTAATTATACTGGTAATGTTTTTCGGTGTGTCAGCGTGATCAGCTAATTCTTCTTTTAGATTTGATTGGCGGTTGGCAACCAGCTTACAGGTGCATTACCGCCACTGACTTGATTATCATCACTCCATATCTTTGTATAAGGAGTTCTTATAAGGAGCTTTGAACAACTCCCTATGTGTGAAAAAATTATCCGTCCTGTGGGACGTTCATTCAGCAAGCCTGCTTAAAAGTGTGCCACTGGTAGTGCGATCAGCTGATTAGATCCACTTCCTCAGGTGTTGTGACATTTTGGCATATTTATCAGAAAAACACTGGACAGATAATGTTACAGACTGCCGTAAAAGGTCATAATCTTTATCCTGTAGCTTGAAAATGCTCAGACACATCCCGACAGTTCCCACGTACAAGTATGTGTGTTTAGCTCTCAGTGTGTGTGTGTGTGTGTGTGTGTGTGTATACGCTACAAGCAGCAGCAGCTCTGTACGCTCATGGGTATAGATGACTGTCACCACAAATGAGCTCAATCGGACTAAAACCCTAGAAAGAGCGTTACTCGTATGTTAGAAATAATTTTGGGGTATGCTAGACATTAATCGACACCTGACTCACAAAATGGCGATGACGGCCCAGAATGCAGCGTGGCATGACGTCAATCCCCATTCTCTATTTGACCAAACCGGGAGTTCAGAGTTAGCAACCACCAGAGAGCCTAGCCACACACCACACACGCTGTGTGCACTGCAGGGAGAGGCGGGGCGTTGACAAGTAGTGTGAGGAGCTTTGCTCAAGAAATGGGGGTATGTGCATTTTAAATAACGATATAAACGATAGAGTATTCTATGAAACAACAGACGTTTTTATATCGTCATCCGATATATATCGTTATATCGCACGGCCCTACTAGAATACAGTATGTTATCATATCACTGCGGTGTGGTAGTAAATGAGCTTAATATAATAAAGAATAGAACTATTGTCATTTCACACACAAATCAAACATTATCCAGTGCAGAATTCATTGTTTGCTTACAAGCTCTTGAGGGTTTATGGGTTACGTGACACGTGCCAGCGGCTAATTAGCTTGTTTGCTGTGATGGGGGAAATAACCCAGCCATAGGCAGGGCTGTGCGACATGACGATATATATCCGATGACGATATAAAAAGGTGTATTGTTTAATAGAATGCTCTATCATTTATATTGTGATTTAAAATACACATACTCCCATTTCTTGAACAAAGCTCCTCACCCACTACTTGTCAGCGTCCCGCCTCTCCCCTGCATTGCATGCGGCGGAACAGGTGTGTAGTGGGTGGCTAAGCTCTCCAGTGGTTGCTAACTCCAAACTACCAGTTTGGTCAAATAGTTGCCACTCCTGTTTGTCAGGGATGTAGGAATGTTTCCCACCGTGCTGCATCAGAGAGGATAGTCCACTAACCTTGTTTTAATAGGAGGTAAATAACCTTAACACCATGTCTCATTATAAAACGGCAAACGCTAAATGATGCTGAGTTATGCTAACTGGAATCATTATAGTGTATCAGACCATTGTTTCTTTGGTTTAAATTACTGCTGAGTTTCTTAGTTTTGTCTGAAAAAAAAGATTAAAGCTGCAAAAGTGCATGATGGTGGCACATACACGCAAAATAAATAATAGAAAATAAATTAAAACGGGTCGGAGGAGCAAGTTGGCTCTTAATGTAATTTATTTGATTTCTAATAATTTTAAATAGCCAAGTAGCGATAATGAATGAAGTTAAAGTCATCAGATGTATTTTATTACATTACCTTTTGTGTTTTTGATTTCAGATCATGACCAATCTGAAACATTTTTACTAAGAAGCAAACAGGTTAAATCAGGCCAGAATGGCAGGCTGCAGGCTCTAGCTCCAGACTTAAATTTTCATTGATTTATACTAGCAGCTAATTTATATCTGTAAATGTCAGCGATGGGTAATTTTCTCATTTTCAGACATTTTTTATGTTGCTTTTTTTTTTTTTTGCTATTCTCCTCTGGCTCAGGAAATATTTAACTTAATGATGTTTACTTTTTATTCATATGATATGATTTAGGCCCTGCGATGGACTGGCGATCTGTCCAGGGTGTGCCCTGCCTCTCGCCCAAAGATGTTGGAATAGGCTCCAGCCCCCCCGTGATCCGAAAAGGATTAAGATAAGATAAGATAAGATAAGCCTTTATTAGTCCCACAACGGGGAAATTCCAGGATTGCAACAGCACAGGGATAGCAACACTCAGAGCAACAATCAGAAGGCAAAAAAAAAAAAAAAAAAAAAAAAAAAGCAAGCAAGAGCAGCTAATATACAGTACATATGCACATATTACTATAAAATATATATATACACACACACACACACACACACACAGACACACAGTGCAGAGCATTGTAGCTGGATGGAATAAATATATGAATATATGAACACACAGTGCAGAGCATTGTAGCTAGATGGAATAAATATGTAAATATATAAACACCCACAGTACGGAGCATTGCAGCTAGGTGGAATAAATATGCAAGTATATAAACACACACAGTGCGGAGCAATGTAGCTAGATGGAATAATATGTAGATATATAAAAACACAGTGTGGAGCATTGTAGCTAGATGGAATAAATATATAGATATATAAATATAAACACACCCAGTGCTGAGCATTGTAGCTAGATGGAATAAATATATAGATATATAAATATAAACACAGCCAGTGCAGAGCATTGTAGCTAGATGGAATAAATATGTAAATATATAAACACACACAGTGCAGAGCATTGTTGCTAGGTGGGATGAAACAGCATAACCGTCTATTTAGTTAATTATTGGAAGTTAATTAGTGGAAGAAGATGGATGGATGGATGATATGATTTAGAAGAAAAAACAGAAATTTATCAGAATTAAGTCTCAAAGGCACATTAAAACACTATTTCATAACAACACTGCAAAATTATGAGGGAAAAAGGTGCATGTAAAAAAAAAAGTTTAAAAAACAGATGGTCTGTTCAATTACAGAAAACGTGAAATTAAAAAACTTTGAAAAACTGAGAGCAGAGCATCATCTTGAAAATAATAACTTCTTTAGATGCCTCCAAATAAGCAGTTACTTTGAACATAACATTAAAAACTAGAAAAGCACTCGGAGAGCGCAGACCTCCGCCAAGCGCCACAGTTCCCCCATACAGTGTTTGTGTGTACGTTTTCAGATTCCTTGACCATGAAAACATATGACAAGCAATTGGATTGACAATGATAGGATTAGTGGTTTAGTAGTTATTCACGAAAATGGCATTTTGCGTAATGGCGGTTTAGCGCCACAGTTCCCCCCATACAGTGTTTGCATGTACGTTTTCAGATTCCTTGACCATGAAAACATATGACAAGCAATTGGATTGACAATGATAGGATTAGTGGTTTAGTAGTTATTCACGAAAATGGCATTTTGCGTAATGGCGGTTTTCTCGTGGACGGTGATCCGGATCACCACCAAAATCTAATCATCTGTAGGATACCCCATTTCTGACAATCTGTGAAAATTTCATGAAAATCCGTCCATAACTTTTTGAGTTATCTTGCTAACAAACAAACAGACAGACAGACAGACAGACAGACAAACCAACGCCGATGAAAACATAACCTCCTTGGCGGAGGTAATAAAACAGACTTAGATGATCATATATTGAAAATTTTTCTTGGGAGCTTATCAGAACCAGTCAGTTAAGGGTGTCATCTCCAGAACTTATAAAAGCTTCCTATCCAAAAAAAAACCCAGACTACAGAATATATTAGAGGAAAATGGGAAAAAGAGGGGGATTTTTCAATTACGGAGGAGAATTGGTTGAATGTATATAAATTCCAGTGGAAATGTACAAATTCTTACAGTGGGGTAAAAAAGTATTTAGTCAGCCACCAATTGTGCAAGTTCTCCCACTTACAAGATGAGAGAGGTCTCCAATTTTCATCATAGGTATACCTCAACTATGAGAGACAAAATGAGAAAAAAAAAATCCAGAAAATCACATTGTCTGATTTTTAAAGAATTTATTTGCAAATTATAAGATAAGATAAGATAAGCCTTTATTAGTCCCACAACGGGGAAATTCCAGGATTGCAACAGCACAGGGATAGCAACACTCAGAGCAACAATCAGAAGGCAAGAAAAAAAAAAGCAAGCAAGCAAGAGCAGCTAATATACATATGTACATATTACTATAAAATATATATATACACACACACAGACACACAGTGCAGAGCATTGTAGCTGGATAGAATAAATATATGAATATATAAACACACAGTGCGGAGCATTGTAGCTAGATGGAATAAATATGTAGATATATAAACACCCACAGTACGGAGCATTGCAGCTAGGTGGAATAAATATGTAAATATATAAACACACACAGTGCGGAGCAATGTAGCTAGATGGAATAATATGTAGATATATGAACACACAGTGCGGAGCATTGTAGCTAGATGGAATAAATATATAGATATATAAATATAAACACACCCAGTGCGGAGCATTGTAGCTAGATGGAATAAATATGTAAATATATAAACACACACAGTGCAGAGCATTGTTGCTAGATGGGATGAAACAGCACAACCGTTATCCTACATGTGTAGGAGAGCTTGGAAATGAAGAGGCGATTTGATTTATAAACAAAGTTTAATAATCAGCTCTCCTAACAAGTCTCATCTGGTGCAGAGTGGCAGAAGGATAAAAGAGGCAGAATGTCTCCAGCTCACTGGCTTTATACTTGCACACAACAAAAGACATGCATAACAAAGGCTGACATCCCTCATTATCTTAATCCCCCCATTGTCTTGGTATTTCCTCTCCTCGCCTTAGGGGGTGAGGGTGGCTCCTCCGGTCTCCTCCGCCGTGTCTGGGAACGTCTTTGTTCTTCACTCGGCGGTTGAGAGCCTTTGTCCTTTCAGAGGTGTGAAGTCCTTTACATACGTAATTACTAAACATTTCCACATGCTTCAACATATGTAGGTTATGGAATATATGATTAATATAGACCACAGGCCCCCCAAACAACTAAGAAAGGACAATAGAAAGGTTCACAGTCTAAGATAGTTACTATGACATACTAAGTGTTACATTTCTTGCCACGGAAGAAACTTTCCAGCAGCCATGCTCCTAAGAGAGTTCAGTGGTAATCATAACAGCATAGTAAAATCATAAGTCAGTCCTAAACTGTTGCAGCACAATAGTGAACAATTGTGGAGTGGTTTGTATCAGTCCCTGTGCTGTCTGGGTTTTAATCTTCTCCCAAAACTGCTGTAGGTTGGTTTAGGCGCCCTGCTGGGACCTTCTTGTGAGGAATCTGCAGTGTGGGAAGGAGAGAGGTTAATCGTTCCCTGCCGGGGGGCTGAGTCTTTTCTCTTGGGGGGGTCTACCCCGCCGAGGTGCTCTCGCCAACTGTGCAGGCTCGTCTTTCAACAAGAAGGCAGGTTTAAGTCTGTCAATGTTGACTGTTTCTTTTCTATCCCCAAAATCAAGCACAAAGTGTTTATCACCATGTTCCAGCACTCTGAATGGCCCATCGTATGCTGGGCGGAAAGTTGGTTTTAAAGCTTCATGCTTAACAAAAACAAACTCAGCGTTTTTTAAAGCTTGAGGGACAAAAACCCGTGGGAAGGAGTGATGAGCTGGACCGGGGAGAGAGTCCGGTCCATTGCTGCCTAAAAACCTTGGGACTGGAAGGTGCCCTGGTTCTGGGTTCTCTGGTAAAAATTCACCTGGAAGCCTGAGAGGTTGTGCAAAGACTAATTCTGCGGGAGAGGCGTCTAGATCCTCTTTAGGTGCAGCACGCAACCCCAATAAAACCCAGGGAAGTTTATTTACCCAATTTGTGTCCGTTAGTGAGGCTCTGAGGGCAGCCTTTAAAGACCTGTGAAAACGCTCGCATAACCCATTAGCCTGAGGGTGATAAGCGGTGGTGCGATGAATTGTTGCCCCTAAGCTGTTGGACATGGCTGACCAGAGCTCTGAGACAAATTGAGGCCCCCTATCGGACGTGATGTCCGATGGGACGCCGAAACGTGCCACCCAGTTTGTCAAAAAAACGCGAGCGACTTCCTCCGCTGTGGTTGCCGCTAGAGGGACTGCCTCTGGCCAGCGTGTGGTGCGGTCTATCATTGTTAACAGGTGTGTGAAACCTTGGGAGGAAGGTAGTGGTCCCACGAGGTCGACATGAACGTGGTTGAACCTTCTAGCAGGGATTGGAAAAGGCTCCAAAGGGGCTTTTGTGTGTCTGTGTATTTTGGCGCGTTGACAAGAAATGCAAGTTTTTGCCCATTCTTTTACGTTTTTGCGCAGGCCTGGTCGCACAATCTTTTCGGCAACCATTTTAACCGAGGCGCGCACACCTGGGTGCGCGAGGGAGTGAATTGCATCGAAAATACGGCGGCGCCATGTAGCTGGTACTAACGGGCGAGGTCGGCCGGTTGAAACATTGCATATTAGGGGGGGTACGCCGTCGCGTAAACCCTTTTTCTCCAGCCTTAACCCTGTTGGTCCAGACAGGAGTGCGCGCATGTCCGCGTCACCGCTTTGTTCCTCCGCCAAGGCTGCATAATCTATCCTTGCATGGATAGGTGCTGCGTATGTGTCTGCGTTAGTGAAGAGTTCTACTGCTGAGGCAGTATAATCTGTCTCCCCACGCTCTGGTGGTGTCACAGCGCGAGAGAGACAGTCTGCTACTACGTTAAGTTTGCCTGTCACGTGTCGAATGTCTGTGGTGAACTCTGAAATCGCAGCTAGCTGTCTTTGTTGCCTGCCTGACCATGGTTCTGAAATTTTAGCCATAGCAAAGGTGAGCGGTTTATGGTCTACAAAAGCCGTGAAACTCCGCCCTTCTAACCAGAACTGGAAGTGGCAGATGGATAAATGAAGCGCCAGCAGCTCTCTGTCAAAAGTGCTGTATTTACGCTCAGTTTGGTTTAGCGATTTGCTAAAGAGTGCTAAAGGTTGCCAGACCCCGCTGACAAGTTGTTCTACAACTGCCCCTACAGCTAGGTCCGAAGCGTCTGTGGTTAGCGCAATGCGGGCCAAGGGATCTGGGTGAATTAACAATGTGGCGTTAGCTAGGGCGCTTTTTACTTCCGCGAAAGCGCGTTCGCGCTCCGGGGTCCATTCGACCGCGTTGGAAGCTTTCTTTTTTTTGAGCGCGTTATATAGGGGCTGCATGAGCTGAGCTGCGTGGGGGAGGAAGCGGTTGTAAAAATTAACCATCCCTAAAAATTCCTGTAGCGATTTGACCGTTTGTGGCCGTGGGAAACTTTCTATCGCGTGAACTTTGACTGGAAGTGGAACTGCCCCCTTCGGAGAGACTTTGTGTCCTAAAAAATCAATTTGTGACACGCCGAATTTGCATTTGGCTGGATTGATTATTAGCCCGTGCTCTTCTAGCCTCTGAAAAACCGTAGTGAGGTGCTGCTCGTGTTCTTCCTCAGACGAGCTGGCTACCAGCATGTCGTCGAGGTAGACGAAGACAAAAGGAAGGTCGCGTAGGACCGTGTCCATCATTCGTTGAAAAGTTTGAGCAGCGCCTTTGAGGCCGAAAGGCATTCGCAGAAATTCAAAAAGGCCGAAAGGGGTTATTACCGCTGTTTTAGGAATGTCTTCTGCTCGGACTGGGACTTGGTGATAACCGCGGACTAAGTCTATTTTTGAAAAAATGCGCGCACCCGCCAGATGTAGTGAAAAATCTTGAATGTGAGGAATTGGGTAACGGTCATGCGCTGTAGCGTTGTTTAATCTGCGGTAATCTCCGCACGGTCTCCAAGAACCGTCGGATTTCGGAACCATGTGAAGTGGTGAGGCCCAGGGGCTCTTCGAGCGTCTAACAATGCCCAATTTTTCAAGAGTTGTAAACTCGTCCCGTGCTATGTTGAGCTTGGCCGCGTCTAAGCGGCGAGCTTTGGCAAAAACGGGTGGTCCCGTTGTGGGAATAAAGTGTTCAACCCCGTGTTTAGCCACAGTGGCTGAGAATTTGGGAATTGTGAGTGCTGGAAATTGGGTGAGGAGTTGCTCAAACTTACCTCCTGCCGTGGTGACGTTGGCCTGCACAGGTGGTGGAGAAACTCGGGCGCCGCTACAACAAATGTCCATCTGTAGCTGCGGCCGTGGATGAGGAGGTGCAGGCTCTTTTCGCCGAACGTGTCGATGCTAGAGCCGTTGGCTGCCACGGCTCCGTTGCCCCGGGTGCCCGTGGCTCGATCTGCGTGGGAGGGCATGACGAAACTCAGCTGTGCTCCTGTGTCGATGAGGAACTGCTTGCCTGTGTGTCCATCCGTCACGTACAACAGCTTATTCTTCTCGCCGAGAACCGCTGCCGTTAACGGCTCTCGGCTTTGGCGTTTCCCGAAATCGCAAATTTGCAGGGGGGAACGCATTTGCGGGCCTTCTCGGCGAAGCGGTGGTGATAATAACAGACGTCGCTCTGTCTGTTACGTTTTGGCCGTGTCGCTGTCACCGTGGGCTGGGTCTGCTCAGTGGGTTGTGGCTCCTCGTGGCTCGGGGCGTCAGCTTTGAGGTCTGCGGATGCTGCTGTGGGTGTCAGCTCCTTGCAGGCGTTGACGAGCCGATGAGCTTCGTTGGCCAGTGCGCGGAAGTCTTGGTGGTTGTTGCATTTCATGCTGGCGAGTGTCCCTCTCATGTGTGGCGGCAGCGTGCTGAGGAATATAAACTGGAAGAGGAAGTTGTCATTGTCCTCTTCTTTGAGCTGTAGCAAATCCTCCATGAGGGCCTTCGGTTTGCACCCTCTGTGGCCGTAGACCGCCAGGATCTTCTCGGCTCTCTCTTCCGCTGATGGGACGTAGTTCGCCACGATGGTTGCTTTGAGCGTCTCATATTTGTCCCGGGCCAGTGGCCGCCGGATCATGCTCCGCACACACTTCAAAGTGGCGGCGTCGAGTTTGGAGACGATATGGTAAAATTTGGTATCGTCAGCCGTGATGCCCGCCAGTGCAAACTGGGCTTCAGCCTGCTGAAACCAAGAGGCGGAGTCTTCTTGCCAGAAGTCTGGCAGCTTGACAGCGACGGCATTCGTGCATACCATCACTGCTGTGCCCGCCGGGTGAGAGTGCCTTGCCTCGGCTCTCACGGCGGTGCTGGTGCTCGGTTGAGCCCTCTCAATCTCTTCTGCCGGGGGGAACAGTTGTCCATCTGTTCCCTCGTCTGCGTGGTTGCTGGCGTCTGCCTGGGTCGCCACGGATGAGTCGATTGCGGGGGTATGCCTCAGGACCATACTCGCGTCAGGGGTCACCAGTGTAGGAGAGCTTGGAAATGAAGAGGCGATTTGATTTATAAACAAAGTTTAATAATCAGCTCTCCTAACAAGTCTCATCTGGTGCAGAGTGGCAGAAGGATAAAAGAGGCAGAATGTGTCCGGCTCACTGGCTTTATACTTGCACACAACAAAAGACATGCATAACAAAGGCTGACATCCCTCATTATCTTAATCCCCCCATTGTCTTGGTATTTCCTCTCCTCGCCTTAGGGGGTGAGGGTGGCTCCTCCGGTCTCCTCCGCCGTGTCTGGGAACGTCTTTGTTCTTCACTCGGCGGTTGAGAGCCTTTGTCCTTTCAGAGGTGTGAAGTCCTTTACATATGTAATTACTAAACATTTCCACATGCTTCAACATATGTAGGTTATGGAATATATGATTAATATAGACCACACATGGTATGATTATGTGCCCATACATATTCTCACCCTCCATAGCGACCGGTATTTTCCTAGTTGTATGCCGGAGGGGACCATTGTGTAAGTCTATTGCATCTTTCGCATTCAAAAAACTATTAGTTTGTTACGTCTTTTTGCTATCTCTGCGAACAGCCCTGCTTAGGTTGTACAGACTGACAGCTGTTGGTAGGAAGGACCTGCGAAACCTCTCAGTTGTGCACCTGGGATGATGTAGTCTGCTGCTAAATGAGCTCCTCAGTGCATTCAGTATGTCCTGCATAGGGTGAAACTCGGACTCCAGCAGAGATGACAGTTTAGCCACCGTCCTTCTCTCTCCTATCTCCTCCACCGGATCAAGGCGCTGCCCCAGGACAGAGCTAGCTTTCTTGATCAGTTTGTTCAGTCTCTTCCTATCGGCTGCAGTAATGCCACTGCCCCAGCAGACCACTCCAAAAGTGATGGCTGATGCCACCACCGTGTCATAGAATGTCTTCAGCAGCGCCCCTTGTACACCAAAAGACCTGAGTCTCCTCAGTAGGAACAGCCTGCGCTGTCCCTTCTTGTAGAGTGCGTCAGTATTGTGTGACCAGTCTAGTTTATTGTTCAGATGAACACCCAGGTACTTATAGGATGTCACCATCTCGATGTCTGTTCCCTGTATATTTACTGGTGCTGTGAGGGGTTGCCCATGCCTGCGGCAGTCCACCACCAGCTCCTTAGTTTTCCTCGCGTTGATCTGGAGGCAGTTCCGATGGCACCAGTCCACGAAGTCCAGGATAAGCCCTCTGTACTCAGCTTCATCTCCATTGGAGATGAGGCCAACGATCGCAGAGTCATCAGAGAACTTCTGTAGATGGCAGTGTGTTGTGTTGTGTGAGAAGTCCGCAGTATAAAGAGTGAACAGGAAGGGAGCCAGCACCGTTCCCTGGGGGGCCCCCATGCTACCGATGATCATGTCGGACACACAGTCCTGGGTTCTCACAAACTGAGGCCGGTTCGTGAGGTAGTCCAGGATCCATGATGACAGGTGCTGGTCCACCCCTGCGCGCAGCAGCTTGTCCTTCAGGATCATCGGTTGGATGGTGTTGAAAGCACTGGAGAAGTCAAAGAACATGATCCTCACCCTATTCCCGGGCTTCTCCAGGTGGGACAGAGAACGGTGAAGGAGGAAGATCACCGCATCCTCCACCCCAATGCCATGCTGGTAGGCGAACTGGAGTGGATCCATCGCTGGTCCCACCAGGGGGCGGAGGTGAGCAAGGAGCAGTCTCTCCAGGGTCTTCATCAAGTGGGACGTCAAGGCCACCGGTCTGTAGCTGTTCAGCTCTTTGGGGTGGGAAGTTTTTGGTACAGGTACCACACAAGATGTTTTCCACAGCTGTGGTACCCTCCCCAGCTTCAGGCTCAGGTTGAAGATGTACGTCACAATCCCACACAGCTGGTCTGCACAGGACTTGAGGAGCTTTGCGCTGATGCCGTCCGGTCCCGACGCCTTCCTCGCCTTGATCTTCCTCAGCTCCGTCCTCACCTGGGTCCTGGTCAGGGTCAGGATGGGGGGCTGTGTGTTGGGAGTGGGGGGGGTGTTGGTGGAGTGGGGAGTGGGCAGCAGGACTTGATTTCTTTAGAGGCAGCAGTGGTTGTTGTGCAGTCAGTCGGGAGGGCGGTTGGTCAAACCTATTGAAAAACAGATTCAGGTTGTTCGCCCACTCCCTGCCCCCCGTGGCCTGGGGGGAGGTATTCTGGAGCCCAGAGATGGTTTTGAGGTTTCTCCAGACCCCGCTGATGTCGCTCTGTTGCAGCTTGTCCTCCATCTTCTTCCTGAAGCTGGTGGAAAGTAAGTATTTGGTCAATAACAAAAGTTCATCTCAATACTTTGTTATATACCCTTTGTTGGCAATGACAGAGGTCAAACGTTTTCTGTAAGTCTTCACAAGGTTTTCACACACTGTTGCTGGTATTTTGGCCCATTCCTCCATGCAGATCTCCTCTAGAGCAGTCATGTTTTGGGGCTGTCGCTGGGCAACACGGACTTTCAACTCCCTCCAAAGATTTTCTATGGGGTTGAGATCTGGAGACTGGCTAGGCCACTCCAGGACCTTGAAATGCTTCTTACGAAGCCACTCCTTCGTTGCCCGGGCGGTGTGTTTGGGATCACTGTCATGCTGAAAGACCCAGCCACGTTTCATCTTCAATGCCCTTGCTGTTGGAAGGAGGTTTTCACTTAAAATCTCACGATACATGGCCCCATTCATTCTTTCCTTTACACGGATCAGTCGTCCTGGTCCCTTTGCAGAAAAACAGCCCCAAAGTATGATGTTTCCACCCCCATGCTTCACAGTAGGTATGGTGTTCTTTGGATGCAACTCAGCATTCTTTCTCCTCCGAACACGACAAGTTGAGTTTTTACCAAAAAGTTCTATTTTGGTTTCATCTGACCATATGACATTCTCCCAATCCTCTTCTGGATCATCCAAATGCTCTCTAGCAAACTTCAGACGGGCCTGGACATGTACTGGCTTAAGCAGGGGGACACGTCTGGCACTGCAAGATTTGAGTCCCTGGCGGCGTAGTGTGTTACTGATGGTAGCCTTTGTTACTTTGGTCCCAGCTCTCTGCAGGTCATTCACTAGGTCCCCCCGTGTGGTTCTGGGATTTTTGCTCAGCGTTCTCGTGATCATTTGGACCCCACGGGGTGAGATCTTGCGTGGAGCCCCAGATCGAGGGAGATTATCAGTGGTCTTGTATGTCTTCCATTTTCTAATAATTGCTCCCACAGTTGATTTCTTCACACCAAGCTGCTTACCTATTGCAGATTCAGTCTTCCCAGCCTGGTGCAGGTCTATAATTTTGTTTCTGGTGTCCTTTGACAGCTCTTTGGACTTGGCCATAGTGGAGTTTGGAGTCTGACTGTTTGAGGTTGTGGACAGGTGTCTTTTATACTGATAACGAGTTCAAACAGGTGCCATTAATACAGGTAACAAGTGGAGGACAGAGGAGCCTCTTAAAGAAGAAGTTACAGGTCTGTGAGAGCCAGAAAATCTTGCTTGTTTGTAGGTGACCAAATACTTTTTTTCCACCATAATTTGCAAATAAATTCTTTAAAAATCAGACAATGTGATTTTCTGGATTTTTTTTTTCCTCATTTTGTCTCTCATAGTTGAGGTATACCAATGACGAAAATTGGAGACCTCTCTCATCTTTTAAGTGGGAGAACTTGCACAATTGGTGGCTGACTAAATACTTTTTTGCCCCACTGTATATATGGAGGGAATTCGGATGGAAATGTCTAGTTCACTTATTCATCACACCAAAGCAGAAAGCCAACTTTACAGGAGGAAACTCCAAATGCTGGAGGCAGTGCGGGTCTAAGGAAGCAAACCACTGGCATATATTCTGGAAATGTCCAATGATAAGACACTTTTGGGAAGAAATAAAGTGCTAAAAAATATTTTTGGTTCTGACCTACCCTCGCAGTTTTCTGCTTTATTTTTAGGAAATTTTGATTTTCAGGCAAGACGCTCTAATGAATACATACTTGGTATTTTGATATCAGCAAGCAAAAAAAGCAATTACAAGACACTGGTTGCTTCCTGAGCCCCCCACAATTCAAGAGTGGATTGACATAGTTAATGATATTTATACCATGGAAAGGATTACATTCTCACTCCGTCTCAAAAAAAATAGTCTTAGTCTGTGGAGACCATGAGTCAATTTTGTTAAACCCATAAGACTGGACTTTGTAGAGGTACTAAATGATTGACCGGTTCTAACTGTTTTTATCTCATGTGATGTGTGCACTTGCTCTCCCAATCTGGACAAAGTTTTCCATATTACGTAAAAGCGAATGGTCAGCAGAGGATACAGCACTGTAATTATTGTGTCATTTGCACTTTTGTGAACAAACTGCTGTCTGAAAAAAAAAAAGTAGATGGTCCTTTTTATGTGATTATCTAAACTGTAGAATTTACAGAAACTATATATTGTGGGTGACACACATGGTGGGCTCACATTTCCACAGAGATATGACTGCATGCTGCATGCGTATTGGGGGTTTCATGTCTGGAAGGACAAAGGACTCGAATCTGCAGAAGATAACGAGGAGGTGTGAGATTTGTCTTTTTGTCCCACAGAAGATGCCCCGGAGGGATTTCCGGTTCATCAAGGAATGAGAGACAATGGTGAAGGTTCAAAGGGATGCTTTGTGACTGTATGTTTACTGAAGCACCATGTGACTTGAGTTCTGATGCTGGAAACATATAAAAGGGTGATGTGATATGATTCTTCCTCTTCTTCCTGCTTTGAGAATGCTAGACGATGTGTTCTGTCAATAAAGCTGAACCTGAGAACTAAACTCAGCCTCATCATTCGAGCACATCCTCTACACTGGTGACCTACGACAAAGAATGAGCAGACAGAATTCTCCCGAGCGGGGCTCGGCGGAAGCCAGCCTGATGGCCGCCTCCACGATCCGGCTGCCCGATTTCTGGCAGCACAGCCCGCGCTCATGGTTTAGTGCAGTCGAGGCGCAGTTCAACCTCCGGAGAATCTCCAACGACGACACAAGATTCTACCATGTGGTAGCGAAGCTGGACAGCAACACGGTCCAGAGAGTGGAGGATCTGGTTAATCATCCACCAGACAGCGACAAGTACAGTGCATTGAAGGACGCGCTGATCAGCCATTTCACCCCTTCGGTCCAACAGCGAGCAGAGGGGCTCCTGACGTTGACGGAGTCAGAGAACGATAGACCTGCGGACCTGATGGTGAAGATGCTGAGGCTGAAAGACTCCGAGGATGGCGAATTCATTTTCGCCCACCTTTTCCTTCGGACCCTGCCGCCAGCAGTGAGAGTGGCCCTGGCAGAGTCGCCCCGATTGGCCAGGCGAGACTACCATGGGCTGAGCAAAGAGGCGCAGCGGCTTGTCGACGCTCACAAGCGGAATGCGGTTTCGGCCGCGGCAGCTAGCCCAGGAACGGCGGCCGGAGACAGCGCAGATCCAGCGGCCGCGGCGCCAGACGCACCAACGACGGCGGCGATGGGGACCGGGCGGCGCGGAGCGGAGGACGGCCGGTGCTTCTACCACCGCCATTTTGCAGAGAGCGCGCACAAGTGCGTCCCGCCATGCAACTTCAAGCGCCAGGGAAACGCCAAGACCGAGGGCCGGTAGCAGCTGCGACCCTCGGCGACGAGAACAAGCTGCTTTACCTGTGGATGCACACTCGGGGAAACAGTTCCTCGTGGACACAGGCTCCCAGCTGAGTTTCGTCACACCCACCTACGCGGAACGGCTGATGCCGTCTAAAGCTCCCTGGGTGTCAGTGTCAGCAGCGAACGGCTCCACGATTAAAACGTTCGGTGAGAGGACCATGCTTCTGTCCTTACAGGGCCGTTCATTTGAGTGGACTTTTATTGTAGCAGCAGTCAGTTTCAACATGTTAGGGGCTGATTTTTTGTGCTCACATGGTTTATTGGTTGACCTCTTTTCATTCTATCCCCTGCACAGCTCGGGTGGCCCCGCCGACTGCACATGCCAGCATCTCAGCTGCGGGTGGTAAGTTTCACACATTGCTCGCTCAGTTCCCAGCACTCACAGTCCCCACGTTTTCGCCGACGGTGGCTAAACATGGGGTGGAGCATTTTATCACCACCACCGGGCCTCCCGTCTTTGCAAAAGCTCGGCGCTTGGACCCAGCTAAACTGGCCATCGCGCACGAGGAGTTCACTAATCTGGAAAAACTGGGCATTGTTAGACGCTCCAAAAGCCCCTGGGCTTCGCCGTTACACATGGTCCCAAAAGCTGATGGCTCGTGGCGACCTTGCGGCGATTTCCGCAGGTTGAACAACGTTTCAGCACATGACCGCTACCCGATTTCACACATTCAGGATTTTTCTGTTCATTTGGCGGGGGCGCGCATTTTTTCTAAAATAGACTTGGTGCGCGGTTACCACCAGGTTCCAGTGCGCGCGCAGGATGTACCCAAAACAGCGGTCAAAACTCCTTTCGGCCTTTTTGAGTTTTTGCGCATGCCTTTTGGCCTCAAGGGGGCCGCGCAGACTTTTCAACGCATGATGGATGCAGTTTTACGCGACCTCCCTTTCGTGTTCGTTTATTTGGACGATATTTTAGTAGCCAGCACGTCCGAAGGCGAACACGAAAGCCACCTCACAGCAGTTTTTCGGAGGCTGGCAGAGCACGGGTTAATAGTTAACCCAGCGAAGTGCCAGTTTGGGGTGGCGCAGATTGATTTTTTTGGGGCATCGCGTTTCGGCAGAAGGAGCAGTTCCTCTGCCCGATAAGGTGCGCGCAATAACAGATTTTCCGCAACCTCAAACGGTCAAGGCGCTACAGGAGTTTCTGGGGATGGTTAATTTTTACAACCGGTTCCTCCCAAGCGCAGCACGGCTCATGCAGCCATTGTACACTGCGTTAAAAAAACAAAAGCCCGCAAATAAAGTTGAATGGTCTCCGGAGCGGGAGCGCGCTTTTGCCCAGGTCAAATCAGCCCTGGCAAACGCAGTTTTGTTAGCGCACCCAGTTCCAACGGCCCGCATGGTGCTCACCACTGACGCTTCAGATGTAGCAGTGGGGGCGGTAGTTGAACAGTTTGTGGCAGGTACCTGGCAACCTCTCGCGTTTTTCAGCAGGACTTTGCGCGATAGTGAGCGTAAATACAGTGCGTTTGACAGGGAGCTTTTGGCCCTACACTTGGCCATCCGCCATTTTCAGTTCTGGTTAGAAGGGCGACGTTTCACCGCGTTTGTGGATCACAAACCGCTAACGTTTGCGATGACCAAAATTTCAGAACCCTGGTCAGGCCGGCAACAAAGGCAACTAGCCGCAATATCGGAGTTCACCACTGATATTCAGCATGTCGCGGGTAAACACAATGTTGTGGCAGACTGTCTCTCGCGCGCGGTAGCAACACCAAGCCCCACGGGGGCAGACTCTGTAGCCGTGGCCGCGGGCCCGGGCAGCGACGCGGGAGCGCGCGCAGCCCCGGTCTATGTAGGGTTAGATTATGCAGCCATGGCCGCGGAGCAGGTTAACGACGCGGACGTGCGCACACTCCAGTCTGGACCAACAGGGTTAAGGCTGGAGCAAAGGGTGCAGCAAATTGGTATGCCCCCACTAATCTGTGATGTCTCCACGGGACGGGGCCGTCCCGTGGTGCCAGCCGCGTGGCGTCGCCGCGTTTTTGACTCGGTCCATTCTCTCGCGCACCCGGGGGTGCGCGCATCGATTAAGTTGGTGGGGGAGAAATTTGTTTGGCCCGGGTTGCGCAAACAGGTCAAGGAATGGGCGGCGGCCTGCGTAGCGTGTCAGCGAGCCAAAATACACAAGACACACTAAGGCTCCGTTAGAACCTTTTCACATCCCCGCTAAGCGTTTTGATCACGTGCATGTTGACTTGGTGGGCCCGCTCCCACCATCACACGGGCACACACATCTTTTGACGATGGTGGATCGCACCACGCGTTGGCCAGAGGCGATTCCTCTGACATCAACCACAGCGGAAGAAGTTGCGCGAGCATTTTTAATAGCGTGGGTCGCGCGTTTCGGTGTACCGTCGGACATAACGTCCGACAGGGGTCCCCAATTTATTTCCGAACTATGGTCATCGATGGCCCGCAGCTTGGGGGTGAAGATTCATCGCACCACCGCGTATAACCCCCGGGCTAATGGTTTATGCGAACGCTTTCACAGGTCATTGAAAGCAGCCCTCAGAGCGTCGCTGACAGATACAAATTGGGTGGACAAACTTCCATGGGTTTTATTGGGGTTGCGTTCTGCACCTAAGGAAGATTTGCATGCTTCCCCAGCTGAGTTAGTCTTTGCACAACCTCTCCGTTTGCCCGGGGAATTTCTCCCCGATAATCCCGCACCAAATGGCCCCCCTTACTCAGCTGTGGCAGAGCGACTCGGGAGCAAACACACTCCCTCAGCCGTGGCAGAGCGACTCGGGAGCAAACACACTCCCTGGCCCGGTCCATCACAGTTTCCCACACGTTTTTGTGCCAAAGGCTTTAAAAAATGCAGAGTTTGTTTTTGTTAGACATGATGCTCAGCGTCCAAGTTTGCGACCGTTTTATGACGGACCGTTCAGAGTGCTGGAGACCGGGCAGAAGCATTTTCTGCTAGATTTAGGGGGCAGAAGGGAGTTGATTTGCATAAACAGGCTCAAACCCGCTTTTGTTTTGGCTGATGAGCAAGTGCAGCTCGCGAGGCCCCCCTGCCGAGGCAGGCCGCCGAAAGGACATTCTCCAGAATCTTCACAGAAATGTGCTAACAGCTTTAATCCACAGATGCAGAGAGATGCTGCAGGGGTAGCAAAGCCAGGTTGCAGCAGATTCGGCAGAAGGTTAAAACCCAGGCAGTTGGTGGATTGATTAGTGATATGTGGAGTGTTTTGTGTTTTTCTTTTTTTATGCCATGCATGTTTTGCCCTTAATAGACGTTTGGGGGGGTAGTGTGGGTGACACACATGGTGGGCTCACATTTCCACAGAGATATGACTGCATGCTGCATGCGTATTGGGGGTTTCATGTCTGGAAGGACAAAGGACTCGAATCTGCAGAAGATAACGAGGAGGTGTGAGATTTGTCTTTTTGTCCCACAGGAGATGCCCCGGAGGGATTTCCGGTTCATCAAGGAATGAGAGACAATGGTGAAGGTTCAAAGGGATGCTTTGTGACTGTATGTTTACTGAAGCACCATGTGACTTGAGTTCTGATGCTGGAAACATATAAAAGGGTGATGTGATATGATTCTTCCTCTTCTTCCTGCTTTGAGAATGCTAGACGATGTGTTCTGTCAATAAAGCTGAACCTGAGAACTAAACTCAGCCTCATCATTCGAGCACATCCTCTACAATATCACAATTATATTGTTATTGTGATATAAGATGACTTATAATGTGATATGAAATTTTTTGTCATATTGCACAGCCCTAGCCACAGGGGGTGCACAAGCCTGTGTATTCCTAGCGCCGATCCCAAGCCCAGATAAATGGGGAGGGTTGTGTCACAAAGGGCATTTGACATAAAACCTTTGCCAGATCAAATATGCGGCTCATGATGAATGAGACTTTCATACCGGATTGGTCAAGGCCTGGGTTTACAATGACTGCCCTGGTGCTGTTAATCGACAGGGTGCCGGTGGAAATTGGGCTACTGTTGGTCGAAGATCAAGGAGACAGAGAGGGGGAAGGTGTGTTAGGAGGGAGTGAGAGAGAGAGAGAGAAAAGAAAAGGTGAAGTGTGAAGGTGAGAGTAGGGACGTTAAATGTAGGGACTATGACTGGTAAAGGCAGAGAGATGGCTGATATGATGAAGAGAAGAAAGGTAGATATATTGTGTGTTCAAGAAACCAGATGGAAGGGAAGCAAGGCTAGGAGCATTGGAGGTGGATTTAAACTGTTCTACCATGGTGTGGATTGGAAGAGAAATGGAGTAGCAGTAATGAAGGAAGAGCATGTGAAGAATGTTCAGGAGGTAAAGAGGGAGTCAGACAGAATCATGTGAGGAGTCCAGTCTGTTTATTGGAAACATACCTGAAAAAGTAATGGATGGATTTATATAATCCATGGTGGTACAGTGGTTAGCACTGTGGCCTAACAGCTAGAAGGTTCCAAGTTCGAATCCCTGGGCTGGCAGGGGTATGAGCCTTTCTCTGTGGAGTTTGCACGTTCTCCCTGTGCTGTGCGAGTTTACTCTGGGAGCTCTGGTTTCCGCCCACAATCAGAAGACATGCATGTTAGGTTAAGTGATCATTCTAAATTGTCCCTAGGTATCTGTCTCCTATAAGCCCTCAGAATAAATAGTTAGTACTAGTGAAGCGCTTTGAGTGGTCTTTGTGACTAGCAAAGTGCTATATACAGTGGTGTGAAAAAGTGTTTGCCCCCTTTCTGATATAGAAAATCTGGTAGTGTCTCCTCATAATCCTGTACTGTCAGACCATTGTCTGTTAACCTTTGATTTCACTATTTCTGATTATTTGACTCCTAAAGAAAAATATTACTACAGCAGATGTCTTTCAGATGATGTCGTTACCAAATTTTTGCAGATTGTCTCCTCTATACCATGGGTCAATACAACGGAAATAAAAGATGGAGAGCCTGCTCCTTCCATAATTGATAGCATGGTAGATAGTGTTACAGCCTCTCTGCATCAGACTCTAGATTTGGTGGCCCTGTGGGGCACATATACGCACATATGTATAGGACTGCATGATTCATACGTATACCACCTTAGGCTTCACATCTGAGATGGAACGAAGGACTGAGCCGCTCTGGAGATAACACGAGGGTGTGAAGTTTAGTCTTTGGCATGCAAAGAGATAGCCTTGGGGGATTTCGCCCAGCGGCCAGAGACTGAGAGGTGGGGTGTGTTAAGATCGGGGGGAAGTTACATTGTGACTGGGATTAAGTACCATGTGACTGTATGTTTGATGTCCTGGGTATAAAAGGGACAGATGTGGGAAGATTCACTCTCTTATTCTCTTTCTGTGTTTGGATGATGTTGGAGAATGTGAATAAATCTGACTTGAGAAATAAACTCAGCCTCATCTTTCCCCATTCTCCACACTGGTGACCCTATGATGTATCATGAGCAGAAGTAATTCCCCCGAGCCAGACTCGTCAGGAGCCAGCCAGGCGAACGCAGCTACAGTCAAGCTACCAGGATTCTGGCAAAACAACCCGTGCTCCTGGTTCCACTTGGTCGAGGCACAGTTTGCCCTCCGGGGGATAACGGTAGATGACACCAAATTCTACCACGTTATTTCCAAGCTCGACAACTGCACAGCTCGATATGTGCAGAGCTTTTTGGAGCGCCCACCGGCCGACGACAAATATGGCGGGTTGAAGGCTGCGCTCATCCAGCGTTTCACTCCCTCAGTCCAGGAGAGAGCGGAGAGACTCCTGGCCCTGAACGACTTGGGAGATAGCACGCCCATCGACCTGATGGAAGACATGCTGAGGCTGAGGGGCT
This sequence comes from Pholidichthys leucotaenia, assembly GCA_020510985.1. Lineage (NCBI taxonomy): Eukaryota > Metazoa > Chordata > Actinopteri > Cichliformes > Pholidichthyidae > Pholidichthys > Pholidichthys leucotaenia. The sequence goes on from CM035842.1 coordinate 273,632,898, forward strand.
CAGACGACGACTTCCTCTTCACCCACATTTTCCTGAGAACCCTACCGTCGACCACGAGAGCGACCCTGGCCGGTTCACCGTTGATGGCCCAGCGGGACTTCCGTGTGCTGGCCCAGGAGGCACAACGGATTCTCAACGCCAGCAGACAGCGCGCGGCCACCGCAGCAGTGACGGAGCTTGGCGCGGCGGCCGGAGACGACAGGGGCCCAGAGGCGGCGGTAGCAGACCCACCGACAATGGCGGCGACGAGGGCCAGGGATTGCGGAGGAGACGTCCTCTGTTTTTACCATCGCCGCTTCGCAGAGAGGGCACGCAAATGTATACCACCGTGCCAGTTCAGGAGCCCGGGAAACGCCAAGACCGGGGGTCGATAGCAGCTGCGGCCCTCGGGGAGGAGAACAAGCTGCTCTACTTGACGGATGCGCGATCGGGGAGGCAATTCCTCGTGGACACGGGCTCCCAAGTGAGCTTCATCATGCCTACATACGCTGACCGGCTGGCGGGTCCCGGAGGTCACGGAGCATCAGCAGCGAACGGCTCGAGGGTAAGACCTTTGGGGAGAAGACTCTGCTTCTGTCCCTACACGGCCGTACATTTGAGTGGACTTTTGTTATAGCTGCAGTGAACTTCAATATGTTAGGGGCTGATTTTCTGTGCTCACATGGTTTGTTGGTTGATCTTGCTAATAGGCGCCTGGTTAATGCACTTTCTTTTTATTCTATTCCCTATGCAGCCCGAGTGACCCCCCCACAGCACAAGCCAACGTCGCAACAGCAGGTGGTAAGTTTCACACACTGCTCACTCAGTTCCCAGCACTCACGGTTCCCACATTTTCAGCAGCTGTCGCTAAACACGGAGTGGAACACTTTATTACTACCACCGGACCGCCCGTTTTCGCAAAAGCTCGGCGCTTGGATGCAGCTAAACTGTCCATATCGCGCAAGGAATTTGCCAGCCTTGAAAAGCTGGGCATCATCAGACGTTCGAAGAGCCCTTGGGCTTCCCCGCTTCACATGGTCCCTAAAGCCGACGGCTCATGGCGCCCTTGCGGAGATTTCCGCAGGCTGAGCAACGCTACAGCGCACGACCGCTACCCAATCCCACATATCCAAGATTTTTCTGTTCATTTGGCGGGGGCGTGCATTTTTTCTAAGATAGACTTGGTCCGCGGGTACCATCAGGTCCCAGTACGCGCTGAGGACATCCCCAAAACGGCGGTAATAACTCCGTTTGGCCTTTTCGAGTTTTTGCGCATGCCGTTTGGGCTTAAAGGCGCTGCGCAGACGTTCCAGCGCATGATGGACGCGGTGTTGCGTGATCTCCCTTTGGTGTTCGTCTACCTGGACGACATCTTGGTAGCCAGCGCGTCCGAAGACGAACACGAAAATCACCTCATGGCAGTTTTCCGGAGGTTGGGGGAGCACGGGTTAATTATCAACCCAGCGAAGTGTCAGTTCGGGGTGACGCAGATTGATTTTTTGGGGCATCGCGTCTCTCCAGAAGGAGCCATCCCTCTGCCTGATAAAGTGCGAGCAATAACAAATTTTCCCCAGCCACAAACAGTCAAAGCGTTGCAAGAGTTTTGGGGAATGGTAAATTTTTATAACTGCTTCCTCCCCCGTGCAGCGCAGCTCATGCAACCATTGTATGCCGCGCTAAAAAAACAAAAACCCACAAGCAAAATCGAATGGTCTCCTGAGCGGGAGCGCGCATTCGCAGAGGTCAAAACAGCCCTAGCAAACACTGCGTTGTTAGCTCATCCAGACCCCACGGCCCGCATAGCGCTCACTACTGACGCATCAGATATGGCCATAGGAGCGGTCGTAGAGCAGCAGGTCGCCGGGGTTTGGCAGCTGCTCGCCTTTTTCAGCAGGACGTTGCGCAATAGTGAGCGAAAATACAGCGCATTCGACAGGGAGTTGTTAGCTCTCCACTTAGCCATTCGCCACTTCCAGTTCTGGCTGAAGGGACGCCGTTTCACCGCGTTCGTTGACCACAAGCCGCTTACTTTCGCGATGGCCAAGGTTTCAGAACCGTGGTCGGGCCGGCAGCAGAGGCAGCTGACTGCAATCTCAGAGTTTACTACCGATATTCAGCACGTAGCGGGTAAACTTAATGTGGTGGCAGACTGTCTCTTGCGCGCTGTAGCGGCCCCAGTCCGTGTAGGGGTAGATTGTGCAACCATGGCCGCGGAGCAGGTTAGCGACGTGGAAGTGCGCGCCGCCGCAGTCCGCACAGGGATAGATTATGCAGCCATGGCCGCGGATCAGGTTAGTGATGCGGACGTGCGCGCGCTCCAGTCTGGACTAACAGGGTTAAGGCTGGAGAACAGGGTGTTACAAGATGGTATGCCCCCCTAATCTGCGATGTCTCCACGGGTCGACCGCGCCCGGTGGTACCGACCGCGTGGCGCCGCCGCGTTTTTGACTCGATTCATTCTCTGGCGCACCCAGGGGTGCGCGCATCGGTCAAAATGGTAGGAGAGAAATTTGTATGGCCGAGCCTGCGCAAGCAAGTTAAAGAGTGGGCAGCAGCCTGCGTGGCTTGTCAACGAGCCAAAATACACAAACACACTAGAGCTCCCTTGGAGCCGTTTCACATCCTGGCTAAGAGGTTCGATCATATGCATGTCGACCTCGTAGGCCCCCTCCCGCCGTCACAAGGGTGCACACACCTTTTGACAATGGTGGACCGCACCACGCGTTGGCAGGAAGTGGTCCCACTGGCATCAACCACAGCCGAGGAGGTAGCGCGCACGTTTTTAACGGCGTGGGTAGCGCGTTTTGGAGTCCCGTCGGACATTACGTCCGACAGAGGTCCTCAATTTGTTTCCGAGCTTTGGTCAGCGATGGCCCGCAGCCTGGGGGTAACGATCCACCGCACTACCGCGTACAACCCGCAGGCTAATGGTTTATGCGAACGTTTCCATAGGTCATTGAAAGCAGCCCTCAGAGCGTCGCTTACGGATGCAAATTGGGTGGACAGGCTACCATGGGTTTTATTGGGGTTGCGTTCTGCACCTAAAGAGGATTTAAAAGCCTCCCCGGCTGAGTTAGTTTTTGCACAGCCACTCCAGCTGCCTGGGGAATTTCTCCCAGATAATCCTGCGCCAGAGTGCCCCCCTGCTCAGCGGTTGCAGAGCGACACGGGATCGAGCACGCTTCCTGGCCCCGTTCATCACAGTTTTCCGCGCATTTTTGTGCCTAAGGCTTTAAAAAATGCAGAGTTTGTTTTTGTCAGACACGATGCGCATCGCCCCCCGTTGCGGCCACCTTATGATGGACCTTTCAGAGTGCTGGAAACAGGGGATAAGCATTTTTTGCTAGATTTGGGGGGCAGGGAAGAACAGATTGGCATAAACAGACTCAAACCCGCCTTTGTGTTGGCCGACGAAAATGTGCTGTTGGCTACGGCTCCTCGGCGCGGCAGACCCCCTAAGGAGCATTCATCAGGACACCCACAGGGATTGACTAACAGTTCTAATCCTCAGGCAGCAGCTCCCCAGCAGGAGGGCGCCGTGAGAGTGGTAAAGCCCGCTTACAGCAGATATGGGAGGCGACTGAGGCCCAAGCAACATGTGGACTGATGTGTAATAATTTTACCATGACTTGCAGACTGTTATTACGGTTGTTCCATCTTAGATGTTTGGGGGGGGGGTCATGTGGGGCACATATATGCACATATGTATAGGACTGCATGATTCATAAGTATACCACCTTAGGCTTCACATCTGAGACGGAACAAAGGACTGAGCTGCTCTGGAGAGAACACGAGGGTGTGAAGTTTAGTCTTTGGCATGCAAAGAGATAGCCTTGGGGGATTTTGCCCAGCGGCCAGAGACTGAGAGGTGGAGTATGTTAAGATCGGGGGGAAGTTACATTGTGACTGGGATTAAGTACCATGTGACTGTATGTTTGATGTCCTGGGTATAAAAGGGACAGATGTGGGAAGATTCACTCTCTTATTCTCTTTCTGTGTTTGGATGATGTTGGAGAATGTGAATAAATCTGACTTGAGAAATAAACTCAAGCCTCATCTTTCCCCATTCTCCACAGCCCCTTTAAAAAAGAAAAAGTCTAACCAGAGATTTCTAATCCCTTGGTTTAACACAGAAACTCGTAGCTTAAAACAGAAGACTCGTCAATTAGAAAGCAAATGGTGTTCTACTAATTTAGATGAATTCTATTTAGCGTGGAGAAATCATCTCTTAATTTATAAAAAATCTCTTAGAAAAACTAGAACAAGTTATTACTCAGCATTAATAGAAGAAAGTAAGAATAATCCCAGGTTTCTTTTCAACACTATAGCCAGGCTGACAAAGAGTCAGGACTCGGTCAATCCTCGCATCCCCCTTGAGCTTTCTAGTCAGGACTTTTTGAACTTTTTCAATCAAAAATTTTATCTATTAGAGATAAAAATCAGCCAGATTCTTCCCACCGTAAACTTAAGTACATTAACTACTACAACTTCTTCAATTGATATCTGTTTAGATAAGTTTACTCCAACTGACCTTTTAGAGTTAGATAAAATAATATCCTCATCTAAGCCTTCATCTTGTCTTTTAGACAACCAGGTTATTTAAAATAGTCTTCCCAATTATCGGTAGCCATATTCTTCATATAATTAATTCTTCTTTAACTTTGGATTATGTACCGCAGGCTTTTAAAATTGCTGTAATTAAACCCTTGCTCAAAAAGCCAACGCTCAATCCAGGAGTTTTGGCTAACTATCGACCAATCCCTAATCTGCCTTTCATTTCAAAAATCTTAGAAAGAGTTGTTGCCGTGCAATTGTTTGACCACTTGCAGGGAAATGGTTTATTTTTTTTTTCCACATTATTTTTTATTGAACCGTTTTTTAACAAACATGACACAAACAATCAAACACTAACACTAAAGTAATTTAACAATTTAAAAAAAATGTACTAAAAACACCAACAACCACTAACAAAAGCAAGTCATCAACAATGCTCCTCTGTTTAGTCTAGGTAATCCATTACATAAGTATATATATTATACATTCACCAATTTGGAATTTACAAGGTCCACACACATCATTCACCTTCTTCTTCAGAAGTTATGTTTAATTTCTTTACATAATCAATGAAAGGTCTCCATATATTCTCAAACACATTTTCCTTTGATTTCGGTATGTATGTTATTCTTTCTAGTGGAAGGTTTGTTAACATCTGTCTTAACCACTGAGTCACATCTGGTCTATGAGTCTTTGTCCACAGTAGTGCAATACATTTTTTGGCATTAAGCAAACTGAGGTCTATGAATGCTCTTTCACTCTTATTAAAGTTATGCTTTTCTGGATACAGACCCAACAAAAACAGTTTAGGGTTCAATATGAATTGTTTTGAAATTATTTTTTCAATTGTTACCCTCACCTCTTCCCAAAACATTCTAATTTTTCTACATTCCCATAAACAATGAAATAAGGTTCCTTTACTTTCCATACATTTTGTGCATGTATCTGGTATGTTTTTGTTATATCTATTTAACTCCACCGGTGTAACATACATCCACATTAACCATTTAAAATGTATCAATTTAAGACGTACATTTATTGATTTGGTTTGAGCTTCTGTACAAGCCAATTCCCATTGTTCCTCTGAAATTTCAGTTTGCAGGTCTTCTTTCCAATAATTCAGTCTTTTCTGTGAGTTTTCACTTGAGGATAGTGTCAATAAGTTATAAAACTCTGAAATAATACCCTTTCTCTTCCTATCTTTCGTCAAAATTTTTTCCAAGGATGAATAAGTAGGTCGGGTGAGAGCATTATTTTGATTTGATCGAATAAAATTCCTAAGCTGAAGATATTTAAAAAAATGTGTTCTATTAAGATTAAATTTGATCCTCAGTTCTTCAAAAGACATTATGTTATCTGAACCTGACAAATATAAGTCTTGAATCTTTTGAATCCCTTTTAAATTCCATACTTTAAATACAGCATCCGCTCTCCCTGGTGTAAAATATTGGTTACCCCATATTGGGCTAAATTGTGACAATAAGCGTGGTTCTTTTAAATATTTTTTGGTTTCACACCATATTTTGATCATATGCTTTACAATTGGATTTTTAACTTGTTTCTGTAATTTTTTAGCCGAGTCTGAGTATATGAATAAGAGAAGAGGTAAAGGTAAATTGTATGATTCCATTTCAGTCCAGTGAGGGAGATCCTTTGATGAAAAATAATATGTCATAGACCTCAGTTGTGCTGACCAGTAATACAACATAAAGTTTGGACCTTTCAGACCTCCACGATCAAATGGTAAATATAGTAAGGACAGACGTAATCTAGCCTTCCTATTGTTCCATATAAATTCCACTAACTTTTTTTAAATTCTTGAGAATAGATCTGAAGGTGGTGGTAAAGGAATGTATTGAAATAAATAAAGTATTTTGGGTAAGATATTACTTTTAAGCATATTAATTCTCCCAATCATCGACATTGGTAGTGACATCCATCTCTGAAGTAACTCATTAATATCTGTCATTAAGGCTTCATAGTTGGCACTGGCGACTGATTCTAGCTTAGGCAAAATTTGAATTTCTAAATATTTAAACTGATTTACAACATTGAATTGATTTACCTCAGGAGCTGGGTGATTTCTCTGGGTCTCATTTAGCATTAATATTAAAGATTTAGTTTTATTTATTTTATATCCTGATATTTCCCCAAAGTTCTTTATTAAATTTAACAAGGTCGGAATTGATTTTTTAAGATTCGACATAAACAAAATTATGTCATCGGCATACAGGGAGATTTTATGTTCTCTTGGTCCTACTTTAATTCCATATATTTGTGGATGTAAACGTACTGCCATCGCTAAAGGTTCAATTGCCATAGTAAACAGTAAAGGTGAAAGTGGACAGCCTTGTCAACATCCTCTATTGATTTTTATTGATTTTGAGATATTGCCGTTTGTTAGGATTTCTGCTGTAGCATTATTGTATATTATCTGAACCCATTTTATGAAATTATTTCCAAGTCCAAACCTTTGTAGGACTTCAAACAGAAAGGGCCATTCGACCCTATCAAAGGCCTTTTCGGCGTCCAATGATAGGAGAGCTGTATCCGGTGCTTCTTTATTGGAATAAATAATATTAAATAGTCGTCTTACATTATGGAAGCCTTGTCTTCCCATTATAAAGCCATTCTGATCTCGGTTAATAATATTTGGTAATATTTCTTGTAGTCGTCTTGCTAAAATTTTACAGATTATCTTAAGGTCAGCATTTAATAGGCTTATTGGTCTCATGTTTTCACATTTATTAGAGGGTTTACCTGGTTTTGGCAACAGTATAATTAAGGCATTATTCATGTATGGTGGTAAATTACTATTTTGAAATGATTCTAAAACCATTTCCAAAAGTGGTTTTATTAATTTATTCTTAAATTTTTTATAGAGGTCAACTGGAAGACCATCTGGTCCTGCACTTTTTCCTGATTTCATATTATCAATGGCTAGCCCAGCTTCTTCTTGACTAATTTTAGACTCCAGTATCTCCCTGTTTTCATTTGGAATACACGGTATAGATAATCTGTCCAAAAACCCATTTAGTTTTGTTAAGACCGTTTCATTTTTTGTATCATATAGTTTTTCATAATAATCTCTAAAGGCACTATTAATTTCTAAAGGATCTACAACTGCCTGTCTGTTACTTATAATACTGGTAATTGGTGTTTTAAATTCTAATTGTTTAATCTGCCATGCCAATAATTTCCCTGATTTTCACCTTGTTCATAAAAAGTTTGCTTCAATCTTAGAAGACTCGAGGCAGCTCTATTCGCTGATTTTTTTGTCATATTCAGCTCTCAGAATCAGTAATTCGTTCTCTAACTTTGGGTTACTTCCTGCATACACTTTTTCTTGAAGAATTTTTATTTTACGTTCCAATTGGACTCTCTCCTCTCGAGTCTTCTTAGATTTTGAACCTGTATAACTAATAATATGTCCCCTAATAAAAGCTTTGAAAGCCTCCCACTTTACACATGCTGATGTTTGTGTAGTATTGATATCAAAGAACTCATCTATCTGTTTTTCTATGTACTTAAGAAATTCCTCATCCTGAAGCCATTTATGCTGAACTTGCCACCTACCTAGAACCTTTGTCACTTTCTTATCTACATATACAGTATTAGACAGCAGGGTGCATGATCAAATATCACGATGTTATCATAGAAACAGTTTTGAATCTTGGACCTTAATTCTGTGGAGATCAAAAAATAGTCAATACGTGAGAATGTAGTAGTAGTAGTAGATTAGTTTATTTGACAGGGACAGTGCAATAAACATAGACAATTAATCAAAGACAATCAATCTGATGTGTTGCACATAGAGTGTATAGCTATTAGCTAATTTGCAACTCTTGTCCCTGGATGGGCTTTAGGCTTTTCCCATGGGGAAAAAAAAAAAAAAAAAAAAATATATATATATATATATATATATATATATATATACTGTATATACACAATAACCACATACATCAATGCAGAAAGATTATAAATACACAATTATAAATATTATAAATATTATAAATACACAAATATAACAGCCTGACTCACATTTAACATAAATATTATAAATAATATAAATACACAAATATAACAGCCTGACTCACATTTAACTCATATAACATAACTCATGTTTGCCTATTTCAGGCCTCCCTCCCTTCGTCACTCACTATAAACAAACACATTCATTCCTTCCCTTCATTCACTCTCACTTTGCAGACAATTAATTCATACATGAGTACATTCTTGTTTATTTTTCAGCCAGTTTTTAACCTTTTTAGTGAATGTTTTAAAGTCCGTTATTATTTTAATTTCATTTGGCATTGTGTTCCAGATGTGACTGCCCTTTATAGAGAACGCTGTTTGTCCAAATGTGGTTCTGCGGTGGAATATTTTACAGTTATTGTTAACAGAACTCCTGGTGGCTCTGCTGCTGTCCTGGCTTTGGACGAAACCAACAAGTGGCTCGGGTGCTGATTTATGGAAACATTTGAACGTTAATTTCAGAAGACAGAGGTCAATGAAACTCTCAAAACTCAATAGGTTGTATTTTTTTAAAACATTACAGTGATGCCACCTAATGGGCTTTTTGTCCAAGATTTTTAGGGTTTGATTATATAATGAACCTATATGTCTTATTGTGGAAGGGGCTGCTTGAGCCCAGACTGTCAAACAGTATGATATATGAGAAAAAACCATAGAATGCATATACAGTGCAGCTGCTTCGTAAGGTATGTAATATCTAATTAATTTAAAGCAGTTCAGATTTTTTTTTACTGTTTTTGAAATTTTCTTTATATGAAGATTAAATTTGAGTTGAGGATCTAGTACAATGCCAAGGTATTTGAATTCTGTAGCTAAACTGATGTCATGATCATGTATATTAACTTTAAAACGTTGCAGGTTACATTTTTTGATTGAAAAGCACATTGAGACTGTTTTCTGAAGGTTCAGCAATAGATGGTTCTTGAGGAGCCACTCTTGGACATCAACCATACTTGTAGACAGTACATCTGCAGCCTGTGCTGGAGTCTTGGCAGCTGTGTAAATAACTGCATCATCTGCATAAAGTTGGCATGTTGCAGCTGAGCAGTGTAACGGCAAGTCATTGATAAAAATGCTGAAAAGTAAAGGACCAAGAATGGACCCTTGTGGGATACCCATGCGGTTGTTTAAATGTCTTGTAGGTATTAGAATAACAAGAATAGGCTTTGACTTGTGGTTTCATTTCTCTCCAACAACATTTCTCTGTGGTTTCATTTGCCTAAAACCAAGCCCAGCAAAAACCGTCTCCAGTGTATTCCATCTCCACAATGCAAAAGCTGCCAGAGAACTAAACATCCACCTGAGCGGACTCAAGCTTAAGCATGCCCCAAATCCAACTTATCTTGGAGTGACCCTTGATAGGACCTTATCCTTCAAGGAACATCTAAAGGGGACGGCTGCTAAGGTGAAGGTACGAAACAACCTGCTCTGCAAGCTCGCTGGTGCAAAATGAGGGGCGGCAGTCTCCACCCTGCGCACCTCAGCACTGGCCCTTTCATACTTTGTAGCAGAATATTGTGCCCCTGTCTGGTCCAGGTCATCTTACACACACCATGTAGACACCCAGCTCAACTCAACCATGAGAACTATAACTGGAACAATCCGCTCAACACCACTCCCCTGGCTCTCTGTACTGTCAAACATAGCCCCTCCACACATCAGGCGAGCAGCATTAACTCAAAGGATGCTCCAAAAAGTTAAAGATTTTCCTCACTTGCCAATCCATGCAGATATCTACACCCCACCCACTGCCCGACTTTCATCCAGACGGCCGATTTGGAAAAACCCTCCCCCAGCTGACTTTACCATCCAGACAGCTTGGCAAGAGGAATGGGAGACCAAGGAGGTCCCAAACAAACAGCTGGTGATAAACCCCAAGCAACAGGTCCCGGGCACCAACCTCCCAAGGAGACAGTGGTCTACACTCAATCGCTTCAGGACTGGACATGGCCCCTGCTTGGCCAGCCTTCACAGATGGGGCAGTAGCCCTAGCCCACTGTGCGCATGTGGAGAGGAGCAAACAATGGAACACATCATAGAGGTTTGCCCGCTCCAAAGACTGGAAGGAGGATTACACACCCTCCATACAGCAAACCAGGAGGCAACTGCTTGGCTTAAGGACTTTGCATTCGCTAAATAAATAAATAAATTTCTCTCCATATATCTAGCAATCTCAATTCTTTCATAAAATTTATCCTTTTTTTTTTTTTTTTTTTCCTTTGAAAGACAAAAGTAAAATAGAAAGATGTCTTTACCTTCTTTACATGTTTCAACTGCACTGCAGCCTTCATCAGAAGAGTCAGCTGATTGCTGCCAGGTGACATTTATCAGCTGATTTTCGTAGGCGGGGCCAGCTCAGCAGACGCCTACGAAAATCAGCTGATAAATGTCACCTGGCAGCAATCAGCTGACTCTTCTGATGAAGGCTGCAGTGCAGTTGAAACATGTAAAGAAGGTAAAGACATCTTTCTATTTTACTTTTGTCTTTCAAAGGAAAAAAAAAAAAAAGGATAAATAATTGAAAGAAGACAAAATGAACCTGTTTGACGTCTTTCATAAAATGATTAATGGTCATCCTGCATCCATTGTGCGTACAGTCCAGTCCTGTTGATCTATCTATACTGGGATTCAATGTACAATTAAAATCCCCTGCTATTATATGTTGCCCTGTAAGTGATGATAAAGTAAGAAATAAATTAGCGAAGAAGTTTTGATCATCTATATTGGGACCATATAAGTTCACCAGATTTATATTTTCTAATAACAAAGATCCTTGGATGATTAGATATCTTCTTAATTTGTCTCCAATTACATTTTTCATTTGAAATGGGACCGTTTTGTGTATGAGAGTCATAACTCCCCTGGCTCGGGATGAAAATGATGAGGTGAACACATTTCCCTGCCATCTTCTCCTAATTCTTTTTACATCCTCCTCTATTAGATGAGTTTCTTGTAAAAACACAATTTTTGAACCTATGTCTTTTATTTTATTCATAACTTGTTTAAGTTTTTTTAGATTTTGTAGACCTCTGCAATTCCATGAAGTTAAATTAAGATTAACGCTTTGGTCTATGATCAATAAGGAGTTTGAGATTACCTTGCAATATAAACATGGGCTGCCCTTTGTCACCGATCCTGTTCATAATTTTTATGGATAGGATTTCTAGGCGCAGCCAGGGAATGGAGGGTGTCATGCTTGGTGACCACAGGATCTCATCTCTGTTGTTTGCAGATGATGTTGTCCTGTTGGCTTCATCCAGCAATGACCTACAGCTCTTGCTGGGACGGTTTGCCGCTGAGTGTGAAGCGGCTGGGATGAGAATCAGCACCTCCAAGTCCGAGTCCATGGTCCTCAGCCGGAAAAAGGTGGATTGTCCTCTCTGGGTTGGGGACAGGCTCCTGCCCCAAGTGGAGGAGTTTAAGTATCTTGGGGTCTTGTTCACGAGTGAGGGGAGAATGGAGCGAGAGATCGACAGACGGATTGGAGCAGCATCTGCAGTGATGCGGACGTTGTACCGGTCTGTTGTGGTGAAGAGGGAGCTTAGTTCTAAGACAAAGCTGTCGATTTATCAGTCAATCTACGTTCCTACTCTCACCTATGGTCACGAGCTTTGGGTAATGACCGAAAGAACGAGATCGCGGATACAAGCGGCTGAAATGAGCTTTCTCCGTAGGATTGCTGGACTCACCCTCAGAGATAGGGTGAGGAGCTCAGTCATCCGGGAGAGGCTCAGAGTAGAACCGCTGCTCCTCCACATTGAAAGGAGTCAGTTGAGGTGGTATGGGCATCTGATTAGGATGCCTCCTGGACGCCTCCCACTTGAGGTGTTTCAGGCACGTCCCACTGGGAGGAGACCCCGGGGCAGACCCAGGACTCGGTGGAGAGACTATGTCTCCCAGCTGGTCTGGGAACGCCTTGGTATCCCCTCTGAAGAGCTGGAGCAGGTGGCTGGGGAGAGGGAAGTCTGGGCTTCTCTGCTTGAACTGCTGCCTCCGCGACCCGGACCTCCGGAAAAGCGGTAGAAGATGGATGGATAAACATGCTCATACAGAGAAGCAAAAACATGGATGGTTGAACATTCATCCCACAAACTACACAAAAACAAATTCCCCCTCCCCACATTCGTGGTAATCCCCCCAAAATCAAAAAAAAATTCCGTCTCCCGCTATAGCCAGTGACTGCTCCACACCCGCAAGGATCAGTCAAACCACTCACTCTTTTCTCCTCTCAATCACCCTGACTCTACTACTTTTTAATGACATGACATTAACTCTCTTCTGTAGTTTTTCCAACTTAACTCCAAAATTTTATAGCAACTTTGTACATCATAGCTTTTTTTTTATATATATATATAATACAATCTATATTTTGTAGACATGCTATATGTTTCAGATCAGTCAGATGCCTGTGCAAATGCTTAAATATTCTACCTTTATATCTTGTTCTTGCTTCATGCTTAGCTCCTACCAGTCTCTTCTTGGATCTGCTTGATAAGCTCCTGCGCCTCCTGAGTGGTCTTGAAGATATGGGTTCTCTCTTTATATGTGACCAGCAGTCTTGCCGGATGAATCACTCCATGACGAATCCCGAGGTTGCGCAGCTCTTTACGGGCGGGGTCAAACTGTTTCCTTACTTGTTGAATTCCTGTGGCCAAATCTGGGTAGAACCGCACCTGTTGATCCTGGTATTTAATTTCTCCTTTAGCTCGCGTCGCGTTGGTGACCGTCATCTTGTCTCTGTAGCTGAGGAACTTCATAATCAGCGTCCTCGGCGGTGTCTTTTTATCTCTCGGTGGATCGATTCGGTGAGCGCTCTCTAAGACAACCGATGACTGCAGATCCGCATTGTTCAGCGCTTCTGGAATCCACTTTTCCAAAAAGGAACATGTATCCCGTCCCTCTGCTCCCTCCGGGAGGCCCACCAGCCTTAAATTATTCCGTCGCGACCGGGATTCTAAGTCCAGGACGTTATCTTCCAGACGTTTATTTTTTAATTCCAATGTTTGCACCTTTAATTGTAGGCTGGTGACGTCATCTTCAGTGCTGGAGATTCGGAGCTCCACCTGCGATACTCATTCCATACAGTCGCTTATTTCTTTTCTCATTCCTTCTATCGCTGCTACAATCCCATCAAATTTAGACGAAAAGTCTGCTCTCATGGAGCTGATGGCAGCAAGCACCGCACTCGTGCCATCCTCAGCAGTCACTGCTCTGCCGCTAGCTCTCTCCTCCGCCATTGCCCCTGGAGATTTCTCTGCTTCGTCATGAGCGTGGAAGTCTGTTAGCTTGGACTGTTTCGACAAATCACTTTTTCCTCCACCCAATTTCCCAGCCTTGGTCTTTACCATATCCGCGCCCAAACGCTAGGATAGATTTTTGTTCCAATTGAGAGAGTTTTAGCCTACTTTTCACCTCTAGGAGCAGAGCAGAGTGAAACACGTCTTCCTACGTGGCCGCCATAACCGGAAGTGGAAATGGTTTATTTGAAGAGTTTCAGTCTGGGTTCAGAGTTCATCACAGCACTGAAACAGCCTTAGTGAAGGTCACTAATGACTTCCTTATCACATCTGATAATGGACTTGTTTCTGTACTTGTCCTTTTGGATCTTAGTGCAGCCTTTGATACTATTGATCATGACATTCTACTTGATAGATTAGAACACTATGTTGGACTAAATGGAACTTCGCTGCAGTGGTTCAGATCTTATTTGTCCAATAGACTTCAGTTTGTTCACATCAGTGATGAGTTTTCTTCCAACTCTAAGCTAACTCAGAGTTCCACAGAGATCCGTGTTAGGCCCTACTCTTTTTAGTTTATATATGCTTCCGTTAGGCAATATCATTAGAAAGCACTGTATACATTTTCATTGTTACACAGACGACATACAATTATACCTGTCAATGAAGCCCAATCATTGTAATCAATTAACCAAGTTAGATGCCTGTCTTAAAGAAATCAAAGCCTGGATGACTTGTAATTTTCTACTATTAAACCCAGATAAGACTGAAGTCATTCTTGTTGGTCCAAAAAACCTTAGAAATTCCTTTCCAAATCATACTCTTAATTTGGATGCCGCTACTCTCACTCTGAATAGTTCTGTGAGGAACCTTGGAGTTATTTTTGATCAAGATCTGTTCTTTAATTCACATATTAAATTTGTTTCTAAGACTGCCTTCTATCATTTGCGCAATATTACCAAGATTAGGAGCATCTTGTCTCTGAATGATGCTGAGAAACTGATCCACGCCCTTGTCAGCTCTAGATTAGATTATTGTAACTCGTTATTATCAGGTTGTCCTAAAATATCTTTAAAAAGTCTTCAGTTGATCTAAAATGCTGCTGCAAGAGTTTTAACTGGTTCTAGAAAGAGAGATCATATCTCTCCGGTTCTGGCCTCCCTTCATTGGCTTCCCATAGAGTTTAGAATTAAGTTTAAAATCCTTCTTCTCACTTACAAAGCTCTTAATAATCAGGCCCCCTTACATATAAAAGATCTGATATTACCCTATCATCCTAACAGAGCACTACGCTCCCAAAATGCTGGATTACTTGTAATATCCAGAATCTCCAAAAGTACAATGGGAAGCAGAGCCTTCTGCTATCAAGCTCCTTCTCTGTGGAACCAGTTACCACTCTGGGTCCGGGAGTCAGACTCAATCTCTGTTTTTAAGAACAAGGTAAAATCCTTCCTTTTCAATATAGCCTACGATTAGGGAGGGATCTTGTGTCTCTTAACCCCCCTTTTGTTTTGCTGTTAATAGATTCAGACTGCCGGGTGACCTCCAATAATATACTTGACATCTCACCGTTCATGTTCTTTATGTCTGTTCTCTTCATCTTCTCTATCCCCTCACCCCCAGCCAGTCACAGCAGATGACTGCCCCTCCCTGAGCCTGGTTCTGCTAGAGGTTTCTTCCTGTCAAATGGGAGTTTTTCCTCTCCACTGTCGCTAAGTGCTTGCTCACAGGGGATCGTCTGATTGCTGGGTCTTTCTGCAATTGTGGGGTTTTCCCTGCATTTGGTAGTGCTATGAGATGACTTTTGTTGTGATATGGCACTATATAAATAAAGCTGAATTGAATTGAATTTCCCATTTTTTTGTATGTTTGTCACACTTAAATATTTCAGATCATCAAACAAATTTAAATATTAGACAAAGATAACACAAGTAAACACAAAATGCAGTTTTTAAATGAAGGTGTTTATTATTAAGGGAAAAAAATCAAAACCTACATGGTTCTGTGTGAAAAAGTGATTCCCCCTAACCCTAATAACTGGTTGGGCCACCCTTAGCAGCAACAACTGCAATCAAGCGTTTGCGATAACTGATAATGAGTCTTTTACAGTGCTGTGGAGGAATTCTGGCCCACTCATCTTTGCAGAATCGTTGTAATTCAGCCACATTGGAGGGTTTTCGAGCATGAACCGCCTTTTTAAGGTCATGCCACAACATCTCAATCAGATTCAGGTCAGGACTTTGACTAGGCCACTCCAAAGGCTTCATTTTATTTTTCTTAAGCCATTCAGAGGTGGACTTGCTGGTGTGTTTTGGATCACTGTCCTGCTGCAGAACCCAAGTGCACTTCAGCTTGAGGTCATGAACAGATGGCCGGACATTCTCCTTCAGGGTTTTTTGGTAGACAGCAGAATTCATGGTTCCATTTACCACAGCAAGTCTTCCAGGTCTTAAAACAGCCCCAGACCATCACACTACCTCCACCATATTTTACTGTTGGTATGATGTTCCTTTTCTGAAATGCTGTGTTACTTTTATGCCGGATATAATGGGAAACACACCTTCCAAAAAGTTCAACTTTTGTCTTGTCAGTCCACAGAGTACTTTCCCAAAAGTCTTGCAAAACTGAGACGAGCCTTTATGTTCTTTTTGCTCAGCAGTGGTTTTCGTCTTGGAATTCTGCTATGCAGGCCATTTTTGCCCAGTCTCTTTCTTATGGTGGAGTCATGAACAGTGACCTTAACCTCTTGCACTCCGGGCAATTTTCCTAAAAATGCCAAAAAATAACGTGCCCAAAGTAAATCGAAAGCTGTTCTTCAACCCTTTGCAGCATCTTCATGGGGTTGGTCTCATTTAAAAGAAAACACTTTGAATTTTTTGGCAAAAAAAACATAATCTCTCTATGTGCTCCGGCCACTGAGTTACAGTCATCTAAACATACTGAACTTGAAGAAAAAAAAATTGGACACTGTTTTTTTGGATACAAATGCTTGTAAATAACACACAGCTGTCCGATCCGGCTGGAAAATGCAACAGAAATGTAGAACCAAGTGTTATCCAGCTGAGATCCAAATTTGGTAACAATACCACAAAAAATGAATATTTTACACAGCTTTGTTCTCAGGCTGTTCCCAGGCGTTTTGGAACTGTGCCAAATTGTGCCAAATGGCACAGTTTGGAAAAACATCTGTAACTTTTGAATAATTCAATGTAGAATCTTCATTTTAGGCTCTAATGAAAGGTCACACTCAGGGCTGTGTCTGTGTGTGTGTGTGTGGGCGGGGGGTCGCCCCCCCCCGCTACCAAGGACAGAGTTCGGCCCTCGCTACATGACGGATTACACTCCTTGCATGTTTTCACAGCGGCCCCCCCCCCCCTCGCTACTGTGTGTGTGTGTGGGGGGGGGAACCGTGAACAGACCGTGAACGCCCCCCCCCCCCCTCGCTACAGAAGAGGGCCATCGCTACATGATGGAATAGACTCATATGCTTCCCCCCGCGGACCGGGGGGCGTTCACGGTCCGAACAAGGCAAATGAACCGTTTATCGCGGCGCACGCACTTCGTACTTCGTGCGCAGTACAGTTGTAATTTACCAATCGGTCAAAAGTCATTTTTGGATTACAGTTTTCAGGGATAAATAATAATTTAGCTTATTACACCTTACCTCTTCAAAGCAGCAGAGTCGTGGCGAACATCTCTTCCCCATTGTCAGACGAACGCGACGCTGCTCCGCTCGTGGATCCCGATCAAAACATAATTCCATTATTGCCCTTTTGGCGAATGATTTACGACTTTTGTCGTCGGCCTCCGTCGGTCTATGATGACGGAAGAGAATCCTAAACGTCTATTCTGCTGGAATGAGTGCAGGTCCCACTTGTGGGTGTTCTCCATGCTGCTGGGTGAGCCTGGGTCTGTAGCAGGTTCGTCCAGCTTCCTTTGTTTTCATCTGCTGCAGCAGTAAATCTCTCTTCACTAGCCCGAATTTCTGTGCTTCAATTGGCTCGTGCATTCAAAGTAGGCGGGTCCTCCTTCCTAGGTTTTCATTCATTGGCTCTTCAAGGTTTCAGAAACCCAATTCAAGGCTCTTATTAGTCGAATGAGAGGTCAATCAGATGAACTAATCTGTTCGCGGATGTCTGCAGCTTTTTTTTTTCAGTGGCGCTTGGAGGCCACACCACCTACATCACCACCATCATGCGTCATGCGTCCAAGCGCGCACGAGTGCGCTCTCGTGCGCCCTCGTGCGCCCTAGGACGCAGAGACTTGCCCGCCCGCGGAACAACGGAGTGCAAGTGGTTAACTGAGGCAAGTGAGGCCTGCAGTTCTTTGGATGTTGTTGTGGGGTCTTTTGTGACCTCTTGGATGAGTCATTGCTGCACTTTTGAGGTAATTTTGGTCGGCTGTCCACTCCTGGGAAGGTTCACCACTGTTCCATGTTTTCACCATTTGTGGATAATGGCTCTCACTGTGGTTTGCTGGAGTCCCAAAGCGTTAGAAGTGGCTTTATAACTTTTTCCAGACTGACAGATCTCAGTTACTTTGTTTCTCATTTGTTCTGGAATTTCTTTGGATTGCAGCATGATGTCTAGGTTTTGAGGCTCTTTTGGTCTACTTCACTTTGTCAGGCAGGTCCTATTTAAATGATTTCTTGATTGAGAACAGATGTGGCAGTAATCACACCTGGATATGGCTAGAGAAATTGAACTCACCTTTCCAAAGATGTAATAAACCACAGTTGATTTATGTTCTAACGGGGGGTGGGGGGGGTGATCCCTTTTTCACACAAGGTCATGTAGTTTTGGATTTTCTCCCCCATAATAATAAACACCTTCATTTAAAAACTGAATTTTGTGTTTACTTGTGTTATCTTTGTCTAATAGTTAAATTTTTTGATGATGTGAAACATTTAGTGTGACAAACTGTGCAAGTTTGGTACCAATTGCCTAGGATGAATAGCAATTTTCGTGAAATGTGGCCAGACGCCATTTAAAAAAAGATAGTAAAAACTTCATATAACAAACTCTCAAAAAACTCAACCTTGTTGTGAGCCTGTAACTCAGTCCATAAAGCTTTCACAGTATCTGTCAGAGGTGAAGAAGTCTGGGTTCAAGTCTACCTTTCAACATTAAGGCCTGGTGCACACAACAGTATTTTCGTTTAGACCTGGAGAAAAACATCTGTGTGCACATGACATGACACAGAAGCAACCATGAATGCACACGGATCCACCAAATGTGTGGAAAACTGCTTATTTAACAAACAGATGGCAAGTAGAAGTTTTACTAGAGACTTTGGATTATAACTATAAACGCCAGATTCCATCTACAAGAAATATTTATATTCATTTTTTTTCAAGTTGAAAGAATGAGGAAGTCATAAATAAACAAATAAATAGGCTAAATAAATAACGTATAATTGCAGGCAATAAAAAAAATCTGACTTGCTGACGGCTGATTTGAATATTTGATAAGGAGTCTTCAGTCATAACTTTTACAAAAGCACTACAAGTAAGAAAAAAAGAGAAACGATGTACATCATTTGTGCAGCAGTGCAAAACTGGATTTGAAACATTGGCTGCTCCATAGTGATTTGTTCATCATTCAGCAAAGGTAGGTATCCTCCTTGATTATAATTTTGATGATTATTTTTCTATATAAGCCTGAATCTATTGTGTAAAAAAAAAAAAAAAAGTTTTACAGATACCATTTAGAGCCCTGTTTAACCTGATCACATCAGGCTTAAAGTTTAATCATGGAGCTTGCATTTCTGTGAGAAATACAGAAATAAAAGCTCTATATTTGTATTTCTCTGTGAAAAATAAACACTCCTTGGTATGTGGATTGGCTGAAATCTATTGGAAATTGGGGCTCTGACATGCAATTGCCCTTTATTTCTGTGCACACGGACGCAAAAAAACAGTGCCAAGAAAACCTCTCCACTCTGGAGACTGGTTTCAAATCTCTACACTTTCACATCTCCAAATACCCGGTGTCATATGCACAGACAGCTAAACTGCAGACGGGCTTTGGCAGTTGTCATGTGCACGGCCCCTAAAAATCCCATTTTACTGTTTAATTTTTAAGCAAACTGGATAATTTGCTGTAATTGCAGCATTCATTGTCATTTAAAGATGCACTCTGGCGGCTCTAACCACCTCAAAAACAAAAAAGCATTGCCCAGAATAGTATATTGTGGCTTTTTACCCACAAAAAAACTTTCATTGCCTTAGAATTGCTTGGAAAGAGCTTTTACATCTTCAACCTACTTAAGTATGTGCGGATCTATGAATATTCTAATTAACTCCACCTATACTCACGCCCACCAGTAGCTGGAAGAAGAAGAGGACATTGTACAAGGCTCCAAGAAGGTGATTTAGCTTGTGGAAGTACAGTCGTAGGTGAACCCATGGAAGGATCATTCTCAGTGGAGAGGAGAGTCGCTGCTCGGCCCAGCGTGGCGGCTGGAAGGCTCCCCGCCGGTCTCTGGTTACTCACTCACCACGGATCATCTAGCTGGGGGCTAGCGAGCAGTTTGCCTTGGTCCGGTGCGCACACTAGCCGGCTCTCCTCTGAGGCTCTCCCCAACCTTCTTCCTTCAAAGCTTGCCTCGCTTCGAGCTGCTCCAAGGCAAACTGCTTGCCGGCCCTCAGCGAGGCAATTCTGCAGTGAGTGGGTAACCAGAGACGAGACCGCTCCTTTGGGGGAAGAGGGAGGAGCTAAAGAGCACTCGGCTCCTTCGGAGCGCTTTCCCTGGCTCGTTATGGGGAGAGGCAAGCCGGCTGGCGGTGCGCACCGGCGGGTGCTCCCAGTGAGGCAAGGGGAGCCCTCCAGCTGGGCAGCAACTCTCTGCTCTACCAAGAATGATCCTTCCGCAGGTTCTGTTACGACGATACTCACCCCGGCCGTTGCGCTACGCACACCAGGGCCATCTCCCCCAGCATGCAGGCTGCAAACCCAATATTTTAGCAGGGACACTGAGATTTTTCCACATAAAATGAATTATTGCTGTTGTATTGTCATGTCTGTGGGTAAGACATGTAATTTGAAAGAAGAGGATTTCTTGCTCACACAGCCAAAAACTGAACATGTATAATCTGCCATCTTGTAAAAAACTCCTGCTTGCTCCTCTTTTTTTTCTCTCATCGGCTCCTCCCTCTTCCCCCGAGGTAGCCAAGAGTATCCGTCTGGTGGGTTAATGTTATGGTAAATGGCATTCACTTATATAGTGCTTTTTCCTCATCTCTAGATGACCAAAGTGCTTTACAGATCCTGCTATCCACCCATTCACACACTGATGGCGGCGGAGCTGCCATGCACAGATGCTGGCCTGCCCCAACAGGGAGAACTGGGGGTTCAGTGGACACTCAAGGACACTTCAACATGCAGACTGCAGACAGAGCAGGAATTGAACCCCTGACCCTCTGATCAGTAGTCAGCCACACTACACCTGCGCCACAGCCGCCGTCCCCAGTCAGGTTAAGCAGGAATGCTTGCGTAGCTAGAAAAGGCCTGTCCAAACTCGCCCGTTTCGGGAGGGCCGTTCCCTAACTAGAAATTCACAGCAGAAAAACACAGACTTGGGACTGCAGTGGGATTTTGCTCTGGATACTGTATGTCTTATAAGTCACAAAAAAACATGTTACAGACACGTTAACAACACAAAAAAATTGATTTTTTTGCTGGAGTGTCACTTTAAAGCCAAACCCATAGTCCACCCTTATAGACTACTGTATCTACACAGACCTTGATCTATTTGGACTTTTGCAGTGGAAATATACATTCGACCAATGAGATCCTTTGTTTGAGGTAAGAATGACCAATTAAAGCGTACCTGCGGTGGTCGTGAAAAAAAAGATATTATATTGAGCCCCTGTCTCACGTTCTAGTTCAAGTTTAAGTTGAAATTCATGTTCAAAGCAATTTGATATAAATCCATTGCTGATGTGCTGGTTCAGCTATGTCAGCAAAACATGGGTGCAGCCATACTAGCGGCTACATAGCCTGCCAGGACGCTTCCTGTGACGTAATTTCGTTGACACCGCGATCTGGATCAGTATTGGCTGAGCCTGGAGTGCCCGGATGAGCAGTGGCTTTCGGGATATTCAAATTCAAACGTTTATTTCAAACTCAGGGTTCATATTAAATGCAGAACTAAAACGAGTAGAAAATAAATAAATAAATGCTTAAATTCAGCGGGTCGTCTCGTCTGATCTGAGCTCGTAACGGCCGCAAGACAGCAGATGATTCTAAAACTATATACAGAGCGGCAGACACTCGGCGCTCTTGTAACAACAAAAACATACAATGCGATATGGATATCGCAACATGGTGGAATGTAAAGCCTTTGGATGTCTCAATAATAAGCGAAAAAACAAAGATAAACACTTCTTTTGTGTACCCAAACCCAGCTCACTTTGTCAGAAGATCGGAGCAGAAAAGTGATTGCGCAATCTCGGAACAGGGCACAGACGTGTCCTTTCAGACGAAATTGCGTTGTGTGTGAGGACCACTTCGTCACTTTAACCCTCAGAAGACCTTTCTGGCTCAAACCTGTAGCCATGTTGGACGAATTCTTCCTCAGAGTCCGACAATTCAGCCATAATAGAATAAAAACACTCACAACAGCACCCTAGTCTCTCATACAGGCGGAGCATTGACTGTTGAGTATCAACGAAGTGACGTCACATCCGCATGTGTCATGGCTGCGCTCAGAGTTTTCATTGGCTGGCCATGCCTGCGGTCGTATTTGCATATTTCTCTGGTGGTATATGGCTGGCAATAATTATTTAACCAAATAACGAATACTTTGCCTAATGTTTTCAAGTTGAATGTGTTTAGACGACCACCACAGGTCCCCTTTAAGCTAACATGCATGTCTTTGGATTGTGGGAGGAAACCGGAGCTCCCGGTGTTCTGTCGATTTGTGCTGCCCTGTCACAAAATGCTACCGGTAGCGCCGATCGACAGCAGAGTCCATCGATTTATGCTACTTTGTCAAAAACTGCTATTGTTGCTTATCGGTACAATTTGTGTATATTCTGCAGATCATATAAATGTTTAATGTGTTTAATTAGTCCATAATATTCAGTTTAGTTATTTTATTTTCCTTAATTTCTTTGCTCGTCTGATTGCCGAATTTATCATAAACTTTAAAAATGACCATTTCCGTATGTGAAACATTATTTTCACTAACTACAAACAATATCATTTATTTATTGTTTAATTTCCACTACCCCCTTATATCGTAAATTATTTTTCTCTTGATTAGTTTCCATCAAACTATGGAGATTAATTTGTGATCAGAAAGTGGAGATTATGTGAAGACCAGTTGAAAACTGGAAACAAGGAACTTAAAAAGGGGGAGGGAAATGAAGATCACCTTTTACCTTGTAGGAGTAGGTCAGTAGTGCTCTGTTCTACGCAGCTGTGGTGTAAAACTCGTCAAATATAGGAAAATAATTTCTCCAAAGTTTGACGTTTACGGTAGCATGAAATGATGGCCGTGGAAACAGAGCTTACGTATACAAGTCTGCACATGCGCAAAGAATTATAGAACACTGCAGTAAACCCACACAACAAAGGAAGAACATGCAAACTCCACACAGACAGGGTCCTACCCCTGCCAGCCTGGGGAATCGAACCTGGAACCTTCTAGCTGTGAGGCAACAGTACCAACCCCTGTACCACCGTACAGTAGTACAGGTGGCATGAACAGAACAACGGGTGGCACGAGATCACCAAAAAGCAGCGCTATGATGATGGTATGTTGCTGATGTTAGTTTGAAACTTTTATACAAATTATGTTACAACACAGAAAAGAGCTAATGTAAGCCACAACAGCTAGCATAGGCATCACATTTGGTGTTAATAGGGATCTTCAACCCTGTAATGTTGTTTTGGGCCTTCTTAATGAAACCCAACACCTGAGCTTGGGGCTAGCATGCCCAAACTATTCCACTGTCAGCTGAAAATATTGCCTGAAGCAGCCAAAGTGGAACAAAAATAGAACTTTGTACATCAGAAGTGGTATGAAAATGCCCCACCACATTTTAGCATCGCAGCAGCAGGAAACAGCCTTAAGTCTGAAAGGGCTCACAGCTTGGGGAGGTTTTGGGATTACTGACAGCAAATGTTTTATCACTGGATTGCTATCAGATATCACAAAGTGCATGTAATAAAACAAAAACAATAATCCTGAATAAGGCCCCCAAACAGCTAGAAATGGTCCTAGACTTACGCTTTAGCGGCCCCTCTCCTGCGGCGGCCGCCCAGTTCCGTCTTCTCCTCAGACTCTCCTGGATCCTTCTCACCCTGTGGTTCTTCCACAGGCTGAACATGTTCCACAACCTTCCTCTTGACGTACTTCCTCTTCGGCTTTGGGGTCTCGTTTTCCAGCTGCGCTGCACCCTCAGCTACACCCTCCCCAGTTATTTTGCTTTTAGTAGTGGTCCCTTTGCCTTGAGTTTTCCTGGGTCGTCCTCGCTTTTTCGGCGGTTCTGCTGGAGCCTGCCCATCACACTCAAGTTTTGTTTCATCTGCTAACTCCTCTTTGTCATTTTCAGTCTTAACTTTCCCATCTTTTGTTGGAGACTTTTTTGAAGCTGCTCCTTTTCCCGCTGACTGCTTTCTGGGTGATTTCTTTGGGGAATATGTCTCCTCGGTTTCATAATCAAAATATTTTGAATTTTTCTTCCTTTCTCTCCCCTTCCAACTTGGTATTAAATCCAAACTCTCCTCAGCTGGCTTTTCTTGCCCTGCAAGAACAGTGATATTTTCATTCCACATATATGGATACAGCACAATTCAACAGACAAAAATTAAATAATGTATTTATTAGCGGCTGTACAGATCATAAATTTGGGGAGGGGAGAGATTTTGTTCTCCAATTATAAAGGGTTTGAACTCTTCTGGATTACAAAAATAAGAGTTGCTAAACGCAATCTATACTGTATATATTTACATATTTATTCCATCTAGCTACAATGGTCCGCACTGTGTGTGTATATATTTATATTTATATGTACATATGTATACTCGCTGCTCTTGTTTTTTCTTGCCTTCTGATTGTTGCTCTGAGTGTTGCTATCCCTGTGCTGTTGCAATCCTGGAATTTCCCAGTTGTGGGACTAATAAAGGCTTATCTTATCTTATCTTATCTTGCATTCCCCCCCCCCAAAAAAAACTGGAAATGACCTCTGTCCAGTGCAGAAGTTAGTGTTTGTTTACATACTTCTTGAGGGTTTGTGGGTCATGTGACTCACAATGGCAGCTAATTAGCTTGTTAGCTGTGTTCCGGGGGTCCTTTATAGACCCATGAGTGAGTTACCACCACATAGTGATTATGAGTCTCTTATCAGTCCCTCCAGGATTTCGCGGGATGTTTTTATGATTGTTGCAGCCCAAAAAGCCTGAATTCGCGGGAGCGTTTTTGAAAAGTTGCAATAAAAGTTGCAATGTTTTGAGAGGGGTTTTTTTTGCATTAAAAGTTGTAGGAAGAATTACAAATTTTAAAGCAGATGCTTTTTTCCATAGTTTACTGCAATGATATTCTATAACACCATAAGAAAAGCATAGGATTGTCAAAAATTTCCCGTTAAAGTGATCTGTAAATTAAGCAGAAACTTATGCTATACAGAAAAACTTTTGTGCAACAGCAAATACAGATTAACAATAATGGATTAGATTTATAAGGCACTTAACATGTCAAGTGACATATCAAAGCACTTACAGTGAGTCCATTAATTCACTCCAGACAGACATTGATAAGCTACTACTGTAGCCATAGCTGCCCTGGGGCAGACTGATGGAAACATGGCTGCCAATCACTACTGAACATTTATACCCAGTGCCATGGACACTGGAGGTAAGGTGGGTGAAGTGTCTTGCTCAGGGACACAACAGTAGGATGTCTGGGGAGAGTGAGATTTGAACCACCAACCCTCTGGTTATTGAACAACCTATTCTACCTCCTGAGCCACTGCCACCCACATTTCTAGCCTCTGGTCCATTTTTGCTGAACACCAAGCAGGTCCATTTTTAAATGATCATTGGCATGACCCAGCCGGGACTTGAACCCCAACCTCCCGGTTGTGGGGCGGATACTCTACCTCTAGGCCACCACTCTGGTGGCACATAATATGCGTCACAACAGCTAAACTGCATTGAATGCATGTTAAAGAGTAAAGATTTGGAAATTATTGGCAGAACCTTCATTTGAAAACGCCCTAACTGCAACGGTCCCCAACCACTCAGTACCGAGCGCAGAGAAAAAAAAAAAAATATTCTGTTGCTCTGTATTGTCTGTCTATCGAAGTCTGTGTTTTCCTGGAAAAAAATACTCAATATTTTCTCTTTCTGTGCCTGACTCCTGCTAGTCTGTCTATCTGCTGTGTCTTGACACACAGTCGTACTAGGAGGAGGGGCTTTCCTTGGGGGTGTGCGTTGGTCCGTATCCAGACCGGAGATTCACAGTTTTAAAGCTCGTTGACAAGATGTAGTAATGATTTTACCTCTAAAGATGTATAAAATGTTACAACACTGGCTGTAGCGTTAGATTTGCTTGTTTGTGGTTTTACGGCATTTCTCCTTACGCACGCTCCCGTGAAGGGGTGGTTTTCAGGCAGGCGAGCATTTTTCAACACAAACCCAGCACTTCGTACATGCGATCAGAACAGAGATGTGAGGAGATGTACACCGGGGGGCTGGGGGAGATGGAGGAAGGGACAGTGTGCAAAAACTCGTGGGTGAGTGGGTTTTTTTTTTAAATCACACACACTGTTTTTGGTGAAGTGTTCCGTTAAAACTCACTGTAAACACAGAAGTGAGTGTGGTGCAGTGACACATCTGATTGGTTAGACTGAGCATTTGAGTGCCACTTGGGATAAACCTGATTGGTGAAATTGGCGGAAGTTGACGAGGATTGTCCAAAATTGAGGGAAAGTTGCAGTGATTGGACAAAGTTGCAAGGTCACGCAATGATGGCTTGATCTCACATGAATTGGCGGAATTGCAAAATCCTGGAGGGACTGTATTATCAGGTTCTTAAATACAGCCTTAACTTGTCCATTTTGTCATGAATTCCTGCTGGAAAATTTGAAATAACACAGACAGCTGTCAGAAGCCAACAGCGACTTAGCTTTGGTCATCTATGTGTTAGTTTCCATACACTTCGCTTGCTTTTTCTTGGCATCTTCAGATGAAATAAAGAGTCAATCATCACACAGCGCTAACTGTGCTGATTCTGGGGTGCAGGCACGTCTGAAAGGGGCAGTACATGAAAAGCTCTATATATTCACGCACACAACAGGGAATGGGGAAAAACTAAAAAACCCAACATAAACAAGATTATGTCAGTTTTACACCCTGAACATCGGTTTTGGTTTTATTTCGTTTGATCGCCCAGCCCTACCTTCCACTCTGGATACTCTGAAAGGGGCTATAGTCACCACACATTTATTTAACTCACCTTGTCCAGAATCAATGGACTCCATAGGCTCTGTGTGTTTGTGGTAGTTTTCTGCTTAGATGTTTCCTCATGTGTGGATTAAGTGCCTTTTCATTCAGCCTTTGCTGCTGCAGACAGAAAAACATAGATGCTGAGTGCTTTTCTTTAATAAATAACAGAGATAAGAAAGAGAATTATAAAGATTTTTATGAAGAAGAAAAAAATAACACCAAGGTCTTGTGTGTGTGTGTGTGTGTGTGTGTGTGTATACAGTATATATATATATATATATACAGTATATATATATATGTATATATATATATATATATGTATATAATCCTAACCGATTTTTACCTGCATTAAAATAAACGAAAAGCCCATTACAGTCACTCAGCCGGGGTAGGGTACAGATATTTCATCAGCTATCCAGAGCCAAACTCCATTAAACAATGTCACATGTTTACATTCTCTCCTATTCTAATTACTGTACAGCTGGTATATAATCACAAATAGTTCATAGCCCTACTAGGTTTAAGTCCAACATTAATTCGGCACACATTTGAAACCTACAATATATAAAACTAATTATTTAACCAATAAAAGCCTCTACATTGATAAGTTGTTTTGGGTTTTTTTTGACAGTGGGACTCATCCCCTTTTCTGTTAGTCGTGGGACTTAGCTAACGTACAGCTAATGCTAACTGGCTAAACTAAAGGAGCAGTGAACCGCTGAACTTTAATTCAGAGCTACATAATTAAAATTACTCACACTTGCGAACACCTTTAAAAACTCATCTCGGGAGTCCTGACAGTTTTCTCACCGGTGGCGGAGGCAGAAACACCAGCCGTAGAAAACGTGATAGTCGAATCCAGCTACCCAGGTTCGAGCCCCGAACTCGTCTATTACAAACCGTCCCGCCGAGGATCACCGGAAACGTTGACATCCGCTACATATATGTTGACTCGGTATTTTATTACATATGATCGGCTATTAACGGGTTTCACTTCATTAGACCGATACAAGCAATGGAAACCTACAGTCAGTTCACTACAGTCAGTTCAGCGTTCACGGAATCGCCATGTTATTGCACCACCATGGTGAGCCGCACCGCCCCCTTCCGGCAGAGAGTGGGACTGCAATGTGGGTTCCTGCACAACCCGAAGCTGCAGGTTTAGGACCCGCAGGTTTTCACCACAGCGCCATCTACTTCCTGCACAACCGGAGGCTGCAGTTTCTTGAATGAATGAATGAATGAATGAATGAATGAATTTTATTTCGGATAGTACATTACAGGTTAAAAGAAACTGTATAATATAACAACAAGGTCAAATTAGACAAAGACTCCTTCTACTATACAATTCCACGTGAGTTATCCGAAATGGGTGATGGCTGAAGCCGCAGCTTATATTGCCCACCCATATTCCATCCAAGAATTCAAAGGAGAAAAAAGAGAAAACAAGACAAGAGCGATTACAATTTAAAACAAGGCTAAGACAAAATATGACTGAGAGAAAAAGAAAACTGAGCTAGTCTAAGTTAAGCGGTTACTATTCAAAAACAAATCTAAGACATAGTGTCACAGAGAAAAAAGAAAAACTAAGCTATAACACAACACAGGCTGGAAATGTCAATCCTTATGTGAGTTTACATGTCGTCTTGTAAATATGTTTGGAGTATTTCTTCCTTTAGTTTTTGTTTAAATTGTCCAAGCTTTGTACATGATTTTAATTCAGGTCCAAAATCGTTCCATAATCTGACACCTTGCACTGAAATACAGTGTTGCTTGGTGGTTGTTCTCACTGTAGGCTTTTGAAATATACATGTTCCTCTGAAGTGATATCGTTTCTCCCTTGTTTGGAACAACTTTTGGATATTTGCGGGCAGTGATAGATTCTTCACTTTGAACATTATTATTGCGGTTTTAAAGTCGATCAGATCTTTCAACTTGAGAGTTTTTTGTTTAAGAAAAAGTGGGTTTGTTGGTTCCCTGTAAGCTGCTTTGTTGATTATTCTAATAGCTCTCTTTTGAAGCATAAAGAGTGGATATATGTTTGTTTTATATGTATTTCCCCATACTTCATTACAATATGTCATGTATGGGAGTATTAATGAATGATACAAGGTGTATAGTGTGGGTTGATTCAGCAAATTTTTCACTCTGTGTAATATTGCAATTGATTTGGATACTTTACCTTTTATATAATTAATATGTGGCTTCCAACACAGTTTGTTATCAATTATTACTCCAAGGAATTTAGTTTCGGATACCCTTTCAATCTCTACACCATTTACACTGAGTTTGGGTACTGGGTAGTTGTGATGGTTGTTAAAGACTATAAATTTTGTCTTGCTTAAATTGAGCGTTAATTTGTTTGAATCAAACCACAGTTTCAGCTTTCCTAATTCCTTTCCGAGTGTATCCAGAAGTTGTTCCAAATTGTTTCCACTGCATAGCAGGTTAGTGTCATCAGCAAACAATATTAAGTCCATTTTTTCTGAAACTTTACATATATCATTTATATACATATTGAATAATAATGGTCCCAAAACTGAACCCTGTGGGACTCCACAGGTGACCTTCAGTAGCTCTGAGTTTTTGTTGTTAACACATACAAACTGATATCTATTCTTTAAGTAACTTCTTAACCAGGACAGTGCTACCCCTCTGATACCACAATTTTGTAGTTTCTTTAATAATAGATTGTGATCTACTGTATCAAATGCTTTTTTAAGATCCAGGAATACTCCAACTGAATACTCTTTATTTTCAATGGCTGTTGATATTTTTTCCGTAAATTCCATTAAGGCATATGCTGTTGTCCTTTTGTGTCTGAACCCATATTGCTGCTCACACAATAAATCATTCTTCAGTATGAAGTTGTCAGTTCTCTCATAGAATATTTTTTCAAGTATCTTGGAAAATTGCGGTAATAGTGAAATTGGTCTGTAGTTGGAGAGTTCCCCTCTGTCGCCTGTCTTGTAAATCGGAATTACTTTAGCTATTTTCATTGCATTGGGAAATATACCTGATTGGAGAGACAGGTTACAGATATACGTCAGTGGTTTCACTATGCATTCGATAACAGTTTTGACTAGTAGCATATCAATACCATCGCAGTCAGTAGATGTTTTACTTTTGAACGATTTAACAATTTCAATGACCTCTCTTTCGTCTGTGTTCTTTATGAAGATGGTGTCTTTTACAGCAGTGTTATTGCATATTGAATCACCTGTTGGCACCGTAGTGGGTATTTCTCGGGCCAGTTTAGGTCCAATGTTAACAAAAAAATTATTAAATTCATCTGCAGGTGAAGCTATATTCACATTCGGAGTCGATTTATTATTTTTTGGAATGTTAGTTGGGTAGCTGGTATTTCTGCTTTTATTTCCAAGGATACTGTTGATTATTGTCCATGTATTTTTAATATTGTCTTTGTTTTTTTCCAGTTCTTTACTGTAATAGTCTCTTTTACTACATCTTATTATATATGTTAACTTATTTTTGTATGTTTTATACCGCTGCTCTGCTTCTTTTGTCCTTTTCTTTATGAAAGCTTTATATAATAAATTTTTCTTTTTACACGCCTTTTGTAGTCCTTTGGTTAGCCATGGTTTGTCAGTAAATTTGTGTTTAAGCTTTTTTTTAACTAATGGGCAGTTTTTTTCATAAAGAGTGGTTACAATGTTTATAAATGTGTCATAGGCTTCATTTACATCTGATACATAGACTTCTGTCCAGTCTTGCTTCAGCAAGTCCTCTTTAAAAGAACTGATTGCGTTTGGTGATTTGTGTCTGAACGATTTTGAGATTTTTTCTGGGTTGGGCCCCGTGTGGCCATGGATAAGTGCAAAGATTGGCAAGTGGTCGCTTATATCATTTATCAATAATCCACTTTCTATTTTCTTGTCGAGAACATTGACAAACAGGTTGTCAATAAGTGTAGCAGAGTGAGCTGTGATTCTACTGGGATGTGTTATTGTGGGATATAGACTCATGCTGTACATAGAGTTCATGAACTCTGTAACTACATTTTGTTGATGTGGATTAAGTAGATCAATATTGAAATCTCCACAAATTGCTACCATTTTCTTACTAGTAATATTATTGTACAGCTCGACTAATTTATCTCTGAATGTCTCAATGCAAGTTCCCGGCGTTCTGTATATGCAGCTTATGATTAGATTTTTTGTTTTGTCTAGGTCAATCTCAACAGTAACACATTCCAGAATCCCTGGTAGTGCTGAGGACATTTCATTTACAAGCTTACATCTATATAGGTCATCAATATACAGTGCAACACCACCACCCTTTTTTTGAGATCTGTTAATGTTAAACATCTGATATCCCTCTATTGCCATCAGGGGAGCCTGGTCTGCATTAAGCCAGGTTTCAGAGACTGCTATAGCTGTGAATTTTCTGTTTAGCTGTTTTAAATAGTCCTGAATCTGTGAGAAGTTTTTGTTAAGACTTCTGCTATTGAAGTGTATTATTGACAGTTTACCATCTAATTGCACTTGACTTTTGAATTGCTTTTCAGTGTAATATTCACAGTGGTTATGAATATTATTGAAAAAGTGGTTATCAGGATCAATATCATTCTCCATCTCTTGTGGTTTATGTTCAGCATAGTGGCACAGTTTCTTTTCCCCCGTTCATATTAAAGTAACAAATTATACATACTACACACTGATCTGCATCGAAAACACAGGATCGGGCACTGTGGCCGCCATTTTAGTACACCCAAAACACTCAAGTCAATGGAGAATGAATGGGTTTAGTAGTAAACGGTACCACTTTTACCTCAATAACTTCCAAAAAACATTAACAGATTTTGAACTTCTTGATATGGAGACACAGCTTATAATCTTGCGCAACCAGTGAACTATAGAAATCGAGTTGACATTATGTTTAGCGGCCGTAGGAAGGCTGGATAATTGGAAAAGTGAAGCCAAGGAGAGTAGTTCTGTGAGTAATACATAAGTGTGTTTAGGCATGTTGTGGAGAGTGCTGTGGCGTAACATTATGTAGCTCACATATTCCTTGGCAGAGACCCAGACATGAGGGAACTTTGAGCTCACAGTGTGTATTGACATCACGCCCCAGATGGACATGGAGTCTGGACCCCCTGCGGACTAGAGGAGAAGTGAGAAGATCTGAGAGTGAACCTGAAGAGACTGCCTGACTCATAGGGTCAGACAGAGAAGCCGAAAGGACAATGGGGGGATTAGTTATGAATGGAATTCTGTGTTTGATGTGAATGTGATTTGTGTCTGTTGTAACAGTATAAAGGTATGAGGTTTATCTCAGCCCGCTCTCTTTATTCCCTGACTGAGAGAGGAGCTGTAGGACTTGATATGGAATAAACCTATACTGAAAAATCATTCAGTCTCTTCATTTAGAGTTTCCTACATTGGTGACCCACACGTGAGAAAAATGGAAAGACTTGGAGGTCGTCTCTCCGACTCCGAACCTGACTCACCGGAGACCGCCCGCACCGGCGTAAGCTCCATTAGACTCCCCGAGTTCTGGCAAGAGGACCCGCACTCATGGTTCCAACACGTGGAGTCACGGTTCGTGCTTTACGGGGTATCAGAGGATGACATTAAATTCCACAATGTCATCGCAAGACTCGACAGCCGCACAGCCCGGTGTGTGCGGAGCCTGGTGCAGCAGCCACCCGCTGCTGGCAAATACGACGCCCTGAAAGCCGCCCTCATTCGGAGCTTTGTACCATCGGCCGAGGTGAGGGCCAGAACACTCCTGGACCTGCGCGACAGAGGAGGACGCAGGCCGACCGTCCTCATGGAGGACATGCTGCAGATGATGGGGGCAGACAATGATGCGTTTTTATTTAAGCACATCTTTTTGAGGACCCTTCCAGCACACATGAGAGGCTCCCTGTCCAGCATGAGGTGTGTGGACCAGCAGGACTTCCGCGCGCTGGCTTTGGAAGCGGAGCAGCTCCTGGACGCATGTGGCGAGCAGGAGGCGGCAGCGGCAGCAGCAAACCTCGGCGCGGCGGCCCAGGGCGACGGAGAGCCGGTGGCAGCAGAGCCGACCCCAGCGACAACAGCAGCAGCGCGGTCCCGGAGCAGAGGAGAGGACGAGATGTGTTTCTACCATCGACGATTCGCGCACAAGGCTCACAGATGCGTCCCGCCATGCAACTTCAGGAAGCAGGGAAACGCAAGAGCCGGAGGTCGTTAGCAGCTTCGACCCTCGGCGAACGGAACAAGCCGCTCTACCTGACGGATGCGAGCTCTGGACGGCAATTCCTCGTCGACACCGGAGCACAGAGGAGTTTCATAACCGTGACCTACGCGGATCGGGCGGCCGGTCCCCGCGGAGATGGAGCAACAGCCGCAAACGGC
The DNA here is from genome assembly GCA_020510985.1 of Pholidichthys leucotaenia. NCBI lineage: Eukaryota > Metazoa > Chordata > Actinopteri > Cichliformes > Pholidichthyidae > Pholidichthys > Pholidichthys leucotaenia. The sequence goes on from CM035842.1 coordinate 273,666,519, forward strand.
TCGTCGATCAAGACATTTGGCGAAAGAACTCTGCACCTGTCCTTGCACGGCTGCAGCTATGAATGGACCTTCATAGTAGCAGCGGTGAGTTTCAACATGTTGGGCGCCGACTTTTTGTGCTCACATGGCTTGTTGGTGGATCTGGCTAATAGACGCTTGGTTAATGCACTCTCTTTTTGTTCTATTCCCTGTGCAGCACGAGTGTCCCCGCCGTCAGTACAGGCCAACGCCGCCGCAGCAGGAGGTAAGTTCCACACTCTCCTAAACCAGTTCCCAGCACTCACAGTTCCCACGTTTTCAGCTAAGGTGGCGAAGCACGAGGTGGAGCACTTTATAACCACAAGTGGCCCACCGGTTTTTGCGAAGGCTCGGCGCTTGGATGCAGCTAAGCTCTCCATTGCGCGTGAGGAGTTCGCCAACCTGGAGAGGTTGGGCATAATTCTCCGCTCGAAGTCCGCTTGGGCTTCCCCCCTCCACATGGTCCCGAAGGCGGACAGCTCGTGGAGACCGTGCAGCGATTATCGCAGGTTAAACAATGCCACAGCGCAGGACCGCTACCCAATTCCGCATATCCAAGATTTTTCGGTGCATTTGGCCAAGGCGCGAATTTTTTCTAAAATAGACCTGGTCCGCGGTTATCATCAGGTTCCAGTCCGATCAGAGGACATTCCCAAGACAGCGGTAATAACCCCTTTCGGGCTTTTTGAATTTTTACGCATGCCTTTTGGCCTAAAAGGCGCTGCGCAAACCTTCCAACGCATGATGGATGCCGTTTTGCGCGACCTCCCTTTCGTTTTTGTCTACTTAGACGATATTTTAGTTGCCAGCGCCTCTGAGGAGGAACACGAAAGTCACCTCAGAACTGTTTTTCAGAGGTTGGGAGCGCACGGGTTGATAATCAACCCAGCCAAGTGCCATTTCGGCGCAGCACAGATCGATTTTTTAGGGCACCGCGTCTCCCCAGAGGGTGCAGTTCCGCTGCCCTCCAAAGTACGCGCGGTGGCTGAGTTTCCCCAGCCACGAACGGTAAAAGCGTTACAGGAATTTTTAGGTATGGTAAACTTTTACAACCGTTTCATACCTCACGCGGCGCAGCTCATGCAACCGTTGTATGTCGCGCTAAAAAAATAGAAGCCCTCAAATGCGATTGAGTGGTCTCCTGAGCGGGAGCGCGCATTCATTGAGGTTAAGGAAGCACTAGCGAATGCAGCACTGCTGGCTCACCCAGACCCAGCAGCCCGAATAGCGCTAACCACAGACGCGTCAGATGTGGCCATAGGAGCCATGGTAGAACAGCAAGTCGCCGGAGCTTGGCAACCACTCGCTTTTTTTAGCAGAACCCTACGCGATGCTGAGCGAAAATATAGCGCGTTTGACAGGGAACTGCTAGCGCTCCACCTGGCCATTCGCCATTTTCAGTTCTGGTTGGAAGGGCGGCGTTTCACCGCTTTTGTCGACCACAAACCGTTAACTTTTGCAATGTCCAAAGTCTCTGAACCATGGTCAGGCCGACAGCAGAGGCAGCTGGCCGCAATTTCAGAATTCACCACCGATATACAGCACGTAGCCGGTAAATTTAATGTGGTGGCGGACTGCTTCTTGCGAGCAGTAACAGCACCTGTCCGCGCGGATGGGGGCTGTAGCGCCGCAGACGCGGAGCGCGGTAACAGCGCGGATGCGCACGCGGCTCCGGTGCACGTAGGGATAGATTACGCGGCCATGGCAGCAGAGCAGGGCGAGGACACAGACGTGCGCGCGCTCCTGTCTGGACCAACAGGGTTAAGGCTGGAGAACGTAAGTTTACAAACCGGTTCACCCCCGCTTATTTGCGATGTATCCACCGGGCGACCTCGCCCAGTGGTACCGGCCACGTGGCGCCGTCGTGTTTTTGACGTGGTGCACTCCCTGGCACACCCGGGAGTACGCGCTTCGGTGAAAATGGTAGCAGAGAAGTTTGTTTGGCCGAGCCTGCGCAAGCACGTGAAGGAGTGGGCGCGAGCCTGCATGTCCTGCCAGCGGGCCAAAGTTCACAGACACACAAAAGCCCCTTTAGAGCCTTTCCACGTCCCGGCTAAGAGGTTTGATCATGTGCACGTAGATCTAGTGGGACCCCTGCCGCCCTCGCAGGGGTTCCACACATCTCCTGACAATGGTGGACCGGACCACGCGTTGGCCGGAAGTGGTCCCATTGCAGTCTACCACAGCGGCAGAGGTAACTCGCGTTTTTTTAACAGCCTGGGTAGCGCGGTTCGGAGTCCCGTCGGACATTACGTCCGATAGGGGTCCGCAGTTTGTTTCAGAGCTATGGTCAGCCATGGCCAGCGGCTTAGGGGCAACAGCCCATCGCACCACCGCTTATCACCCACAGGCCAACGGTTTATGCGAGCGTTTTCACAGATCGTTGAAGGCAGCCCTCAGAGCGTCGCTCACGGATACAAATTGGGTAAACAAACTACCATGGGTTTTATTGGGGTTGCGTTCGGCACCCAAGGAGGATTTAGATGCCTCACCTGCTGAATTAGTGTTTACTCAACCTCTCAGGCTGCCAGGAGAGTTCCTGCCAGCCCATGCAGCACCCGAGCGCCCCCCGGTGTGGGGACCTCTAAGTGGCACGGGGGCAGAAATGCTCCCGGGCCCCGCTCATCACACGTTTCCGCGGGTTTTTGTTCCCAAGGCTTTGCAAAACGCAGAGTTTGTTTTTGTCAGGCACGACGCCCAGCGTCACAGTCTCCGCCCACCTTACAATGGTCCGTTCCGAGTGCTGGAAACCGGGGAGAAATATTTTGTACTGGACTTGGGGGGCAGGAAAGAGACAATCAGTGTTGACAGATTAAAGCCTGCTTTTGTGTTACGTGACGAACCTGTACGGCCGGCGGGGGCGCCTCGACGTGGCAGGCCTCCCAAGGGACAGCCCCTAGTTCCCCAGCAGGGGGCAAATAACCCTTCTCCCCCTCATTCCACAGGCGCACCGAAGGACGGCACAACACAGGCTGCGAAGCCTGCGTTCAGCAGATTCGGGAGGAGATTGAAGCCTAAGCAACGGGCAGAGTGATGTGTATTTTGATCAACCCGTGTAAATTGTGCTGTAGATCCTGCAAAGGGGGGGTGATGTAAGGGTGTAATGTGTATGACTGCCCATTATGGACATGAGGGCGGTGTGTGTGTGTCCCTTCTTGACATAGTGTGTATGACTGTCCATTATTGACTTAAGGTTGGTGTATGTCCGTTCTTGGGCGTTTCAGGGGGAGTGATGTGGCGTAACATTATGTAGCTCACATATTCCTTGGCAGAGACCCAGACATGAGGGAACTTTGAGCTCACAGTGTGTATTGACATCACGCCCCAGATGGACATGGAGTCTGGACCCCCTGCGGACTAGAGGAGAAGTGAGAAGATCTGAGAGTGAACCTGAAGAGACTGCCTGACTCATAGGGTCAGATAGAGAAGCCGAGAGGACAATGGGGGGATTAGTTATGAATGGAATTCTGTGTTTGATGTGAATGTGATTTGTGTCTGTTGTAACAGTATAAAGGTATGAGGTTTATCTCAGCCCGCTCTCTTTATTCCCTGACTGAGAGAGGAGCTGTAGGACTTGATATGGAATAAACCTATACTGAAAAATCATTTAGTCTCTTCATTTCGAGTTTCCTACAGTGCGATAACAGACCAGACTTGCACAGCAGACAAACTTTATTCACTCTCTCACTTCATTCAGAATCAGAAAAAGCAATGAATTCCTGCCCCAGGGTCTCTCCTTTTATATCACCCGACTCATTCCCCCTGCTGCCTGAGGTCTTGCATCACAATACATTTACACATCACAACTCCTATTGTCCCCACAGCTGCTCCTTCCTGCTGCCTGGGGTTTTACATCACTATCCTTCTCCCATCACAATTCCTATTGTCCTCATCTGTTTAATTCCCCACACTCTTCCGGCAGAGGGACTATTTGCCTCTCCTCTGCTTCCAGTCTGAGATGAATATCCCAGTGTGGGTCCCCCCCCCCCCCCAGAGTCTCAGACTGAGTGTTAACCCTCACGTCCTTTTGGCTTCAGCCTCCTCCCATATCTGCTGTAACGAGGGTTCTTTGGCTCCGCGGCACTGCTGTGCCGGTAGGGGGTTGCTGGGGGTGTGTCTGACTGCGGGTGGACAATGGCGAGGGGGGGGACATTTGACTTGCTCTAGTGGCTGCTCTGATGAATCGTTTACCTGGGGAGGTCTCAGTGGGGGTCTTTCACGCCAAGGGGCTCGAGCCAACATCACTTGCTCGTCCGCCACCACAAAGGCGGGCTTAAGCCTGTCAATACAGATTTTCTCCTGGCGATTCCCCAAGTCTAACACAAAATGTTTGTCCCCTGGTTCCAGCACTCTAAACAGGCCATCGTAGGGTGGGCACAATGGGGGGCGGTGGGGATCGTGCCTGACAAGCACAAAAGCCGCGTTCTTCAAAGTTTTTGGCACAAAAGCGCGTGGAAAACAGTGGTGGACCGGGCCAGGTAGCGTTCCTGTGGTCGTGAACGCGGAAACAGATGGTTGTTTGGCGCGGGGTAATTTGGTAAAAATTCCCCGGGGAGCCGCAGCAGCTGAGAAAGGACCAGCTCTGCCGGGGAAGCCTCCAAATCCTCTTTTGGTGTGGAACACAACCCTAACAGAACCCACGGCAACCGGTCTACCTAATTTGCATCCGTAAGCAAAGCCCTGAGCGCTGCTTTCAGTGACCAATGGAAACACTCGTATAACCCATTGGCCTGTGGGTTGTACGCTGTTGTGCGATGAATTGCGACACCCAGGCTACGGGCCATCGTGGACCAGAGGTCAGAAACAAACTGAAGGCCCCTATCGGACGTGATGTCCAAAGGGATGCCAAAACGTGCCACCCATGTTGTCAAAAAGGCGTGCACCACATCCGCGGACGTGGTTGCCGCTAGCGGGACTGCTTCTGGCCATCGGGTGGTGTGGTCCACCACTGTCAGAAGGTGCGTGAACCCCTGCGATGGTGGGAGGGGGGCCTACGAAGTCCACGTGAACGTGGTCGAACCTTTAAATCACCCTTATTGTCATTCAACCGTACAACCAATCATGCACAGTAGAACGAGATTGTGCTTTACCTACAGTGTCAATCACACACACCCCAGTGCAGAATCAGAGGGCCGCTGCCATGCAAGGCGCCACCACAGATTTCCCTCCTCCATTCCGTTATTGCTGAGCACCAAGTTGGACGGCAGGAAGTTCCACTTTTACATGATCTTTGGCATGACCCGGCCGGGATTTGAACTCCTGCCTCCCGGGTGTGGGGCGGATGCTCTACCAACTGAGCCACCACTCCGGTACCTCTTAGCCGGGATACGAAATGGCTCCAAAGGGGCCTTTGTGTGCCTGTGCACTTTGGATTGTTGGCAAGCTACGCAGGCTGCCGCCCACACTTTCACCTGTTTGCGCAGGCCTGGCCATACGAACTTCGCTCCCACCATTTTGACTGACGTGCGCACTCCTGGGTGCGCCAGGGTGTGAACTGACTCAAACACGCGGCAGCGCCAAGCGCCTGGGACCACCGGGCGCGGGTGTCCCATGGAGACGTCACAGAATAGGGGGGGCCTCCGTCTTGCAGTGCCCTGCTCTCCAGCCTTAACCCTGCTGGTCCAGACTGGAGTGCGCACACGTCCGCATCGCCAATCTGCTCTGCGGCCATGGCTGTATAATCTATCCCTATGCAGACTGGGGCCACTAATGCGCATGAGAGGCAGTCCGCCACCACATTTAGTTTACCAGCCACATGTTGAATATCGATCGTAAACTCCGAGATCGCGGCTAGCTGTTTCTGCTGCCGGCCCGACCATGGTTCCAAAACCTTGGCCATCGCGTACGTTAGCGGCTTGTGATCCACGAATGCAGTGAAGCTGCGCCCTTCCAGCCAGAACTGGAAGTGGCGTATGGCCAGGTGGAGAGCCAGCAACTCTCTGTCGAACACGCTGTATTTACACTCACTGTCGCGCAAAGCCCTGCTAAAAAAAGCAAGCAGCTGCCAAGAACCGGCAACATGTTGCTCCACGACAGCCCCTATGGCCACGTCCGAGGTGTCGGTAGTGAGCGCTATCCGAGCCGCCGGGTCCGGGTGCGCCAACAGTGCGGCGTTTGCCAGGGCTGTTTTAACCTCAGAGAATGCCTGCTCCTGCTCAGGAGTCCAGTCAACTCTGTCCACCGGTTTCCGTTTCTTGAGCGCGGCGTACAATGACTACATGAGCTGAGCTGCGAGGGGGAGAAACCGGTTTTAAAAGTTAACCATCCCTAAAAACTCTTGCAGTGCCCTGACCGTCTGAGGCCGGGGAAAATTCGCCACCGCGCACACCTTGTCCGGCAAGGGTATCGCTCCCTCCGGTGAGATGTGGTGCCCCAAAAAATCAATCCCCGTCACGTCGAACTGGCATTTCGCCGGGTTGATTATTAACCCATGCTCCTCCAACCTCCGGAAAACCACCCTGAGGTGGATTACGTGTTCGTCCTCGGACGCGCTGGCCACCAGGATGTCATCCAGATAGACAAACACAAACGGCAGATCGCACAACACTGCATCCATCATGCGTTGGAATGTCTGTGCTGTGCCTTTTAATCCGAAGGGCATGCGTAAAAACTCAAACAGGCCAAACGGAGTTATTACCGCCATTTTGGGAAGCCTATGTCCTCCGCCTGCACCGGGACTTGGTGGTAACCACGGACCAGGTCTATTTTAGAAAAAATACGTGCCCTGGCGAGGTGAACGGAAAAATCCTGAATATGGGGAATCGGGTTGCGGTCATGCGCTGTGGCGTTGTTTAATCTGCAGAAATCTCCGCACGGTCACCACGATCCCTCAGCCTTAGGGACCATGTGTGGTGGGGATGCCCATGGGCTGTTTGAGCGCCTGATGATGCCCAACCTTTCCAAGTTGGCAAACTCCTCGTGCGCTATGGCCAGTTTAGCTGCCTCCAGGCGCCGAGGTCGTGCGAAAACGGGCGGCCCAGTGGTGGTGATAAAGTGTTCCATCCCGTGTTTAGTGATGGCCGCCGAAAACATCGGGACCATGAGTGCTGGGAACTGAGTGAGCAGTGTGTGGAACTTACCGCCTGGAGCTGTGACGTTGGCTAGCGTTGTTGGCCCAGCTCCTTGAGCTGTACAGGGGAGAGAATCAAAAGACATTGCATTGATCAGGCGTCTGTTAGCAACATCGACTAGCAGCCCGTGTGCACACAAAAAATCAGTGCCCAAGATTGGGACACTGCATGCTGCTATGACGAATGTCCACTCGTACATACGGCCGTGTAGGGATACAGTCAGTGTCCTCTCACCAAAAGTCCTCATGTCCGAGCCGTTTGCGGCCAACAGCTCGGGGCCGCTAGCTCCCGCTAGTTGGTTGGCGTAGGACAACAGGATGAGGCTCTTTTGGGAGCTGGAGTCTACGAGGAACCGTCTCCCCAAGCGCGCGCCCGTCACGTAGAGCAGCTTGTTTTCTTCACCGGTGGTCGCAGCTGCTACTGACTGCCGGCCTTGACGTTTCCCGAACGCTTGTATTGGCACAGTGGCACACATCGGCATGCGTTCTCTCCAAAGCAGACATGCTCTGCTCTAAAGTAGGAGCAGAGCATGTCTCTCTGGCGCTTCCTGGCCCCTGCTGCCACTACCATCGCTGGCTCCTCGCTTCCACTGGTTGTCTTGCTGGGTTCCGACGCCGCCGCATTCACTGTGAGGGCTCTGGTGGTGAGGATGATCCGATCTGCTTCCTGGGCTAGTGCCCGATAGTCATGCGCGGCCAACAACAGCGAGTTGGCAAAGACCGCACTTGCCTCTGTTGGGAGGTTCCGGAGGAAAAGGTGGGCAAACAGAAAATGCCCATCGTCTGTGCCCATCAACGCCAACATCTTCTCCATCAGTTCGACCGCCGACCCATCTCCTAACTCGGAGTGCCTCAGGAGCCTCTCTGTTCTCTCACAGTCCAAGAGTGTGTAGCGCCAGGTCAGCGCGGCTTTGAGAGTCCCGTATTTATCATGGGCTGGGGGCTGTTGGAGCAGGCTCGCTACTTGCTGAGTCGTGCGAGTGTCCAGCGCTGCAACCACATAGTAATATCTGGTGTCATCTGCCGTTATTCCCCAGAGGGCAAACTGGGCCTCAGTGTGGAGGAACCAAGACTGCAGGTCGTGCAGCCAAAAGTCTGGTAGTTTGACCAAAACGGCGCACACGTTACTGGGGCTTTCTGTCCGGGCCGTCTCTGGGGTGCTTGCCACGTTGTTGGGGCTTCCCGTCCGGGCTGACTCCGGGGGTTTTTTTCCTCGTGTTCCATAATTCGTCAAGGATCACCAGTGTGGAGAGTGCAATAACAGACCAGACTTGCACAGCAGACAAACTTTATTCACTCTCTCACTTCATTCAGACTCAGAAAAAGCAATGACTTTCTGCCCCAGGGTCTTTCCTTTTATATCACCCGACTCAGCCCCCCTGCTGCCTGAGGTCTTGCATCACAATACATTTAACACATCACCACTCCTATTGTCCCCGGAGCTGCTCCTTCCTGCTGCCTGGGGTTTTACATCACTATCCTTCTCCCATCACGATTCTTATTGTCCTCATCTGTTTAATCCCCCACACTCTTCCGGCAGAGGGACTATTTGCCTCTCCTCTGCTTCCAGTCTGAGATGAATATCCCAGCGTGGGTTTCCCACAATGTCATCAAAATAATAGTCTGTGGTGATACAACAGGAGATGGCACTCCACCCAGGACTTGGGGGCATGAGGGGAAGGAAGTGAGAGATGGTAATGGGTGGAAGAGCGAGAGGAGCCAGAGACAGGCACCAGAGGGCTAGGGGATATTAAACCAAATAAGGATGCGCCTTCGCCCCCACTGTGCCAGGTGTGGCTGCATTGTGGAGAGGTAAGACACTTTTCACACCTGAGAACTCCGGGGCGCAAAAGTGTTGTGTTAAGCCATGCTCTGTGACGTGTATATTGATGTGTGTACATGCTCTCTGACTCTGACATACATGTGAATGTGTTCACCCTGGGTGCCAAAGGCAGGAATAAAGTTGTATAAAGGAGTTCGCTTTGGCACCCAGCGCTAGTCTGTTCTGCTTGTTGGAGGAGAATAAAGTTGTGTGTCATCAGCTTGTGTCTCGTCTGATTCCATCCTCCACAGTGGTGACCCTGAAATGTGAAAATGGAAAATGGACCGAGCTCCTCCATGGAGACGCTCCCACTGGAGCCTCCCCCTGCTGCTTTTGCTGTAGCAGTCAAACTCCCGGACTTTTGGCTCCACAATCCGGCCACTTGGTTGATCCATGTGGAAGCCCAGTTTGCCCTCCGCGGAGTCGTGGCAGATGACACAGAGTACCATCATGTGGTGGTATCGCTGGACGCACGGGCCACGCAGCGCACCATGAGTCTACTCTGAGCCCCACCAGCCCAAGGAAAATACGACGCTCTCAAGCAGCTGCTGCTGTGCCGTTATACCCTTTCGGACGGAGAGAGGACAGAAACCCGCTCAGAGCTAGGAGACAGATCGGTTGTGGACCTGATGGAGAGCATGCTTGCGTTGATGGGCATGGATGATGGATTTTTCCTTTTCGCCCACCTTTTCCTCAGCAACCTACCAGCTTCGGTGCGAGCGATCCTCGCTAACTCACTGCTGCTGGTGACCAGAGACTGGCAGAGGAGGCAGACTGCATCATCCTGGCAAACAAGGCTTTCAGCGTTCAGGAAGTGAGACCAGGATCTCAGGTGGAGCCCAGCGAGGTCGAGGAGCCGATGGTGGTGGCCAGGACGGCCACCCGGAGACACAGGATCAGGACGTTGTGTTTTTATTACCGCCGTTTTGGTACGGAAGTGCAACGTTGTCTGCCTCTGTGCTGCTTCAAGAAGCCGGAAAATGGAACAGCGAGCGGTCAGTAGCAGCTGCGACTGCTGGCGACAGGTAGAAGCAGCTTTTCATCAAGGACATATGTTCTGGGAGATGTTTTTGGTAGACTCTGGCTCCCAGAAGAGCCTCATTTTGCCTATCAGCGCAGACAAGCCGCCAACGGATCCCACATCAGGACATTTGGAGAAAGGACGGTGACTGTATGTTTGCATGGATTCAATTACCAGAGGGACTTTGTGGTAGCTGCATATTCGGTCCTCATCTTAGGTGCTGATTTTCTGTGCTTATGGTCTCCTTGTTGATGTTGCCAACAGAGGTTTAGTGGACACTGTATCTTTTTCCTCCTTGCCCTGCATAGCTTGGAGAGCTGAGCCACCAGCACATGTAAATGTTCTAGCTCCAGGGGGGAAGTACCAGCATTTGCTTTCTGAGATCCCAGCACTCACAGTGCCCACCTTTTTCGCTACCGTAACCAAGCACGGGGTCGAGCATTTTATCACCACGAAAGGTCCACCGGTTTTTGCACGCCCCCACCGCCTGGACGCAGCTAAACTAGCCATCATGCGCGAGAAGTTTGCTAACTTAGAACACTTAGGCATTGTTAGGCACTCCAACAGTCCTTGGACGTCCCTGCTGCACATGTTGCCCAAGTCCGACGGGTCGTGGCTGTCGTGGCGGCCGTGCGACTATTTCTGACGCTTGAACAATGCCATGGAACATGACTGTTACCCCATCCTGCACATCCAGGATTTTTCCATGCACCTGGCCGGGACGTGCATTTTCTCAAAAGTGGATTTGGTCCGTGGTTACAACCAGGTCCCGGTTCACGCCGAGGACGTCGCAAAAACGGCAGTAATAACTCCCTTCAGGCTTTTCAAGTTTTTACACATGCTGTACGGGTTAAAAGGCACAGCCCAAACTTTCCAAAGGATGATGGACGTGGTGCTCCGTGACTTTCTGTTTGTTTTCGTCTACTTAGACTACATTTTGGTGGCTAGCGCATCAGAGGAGGAGCACCTCGCCCATCTCAAACAAGTTTTCCAACAAGTTGGAAGCACACGGGCTGATTGTTAATCTGGTGACGTGTCAGTTCAGGCTGCCGGTAATTGACTTCATGGGCCATCGCATCTTGTCCAGAGGGTGTGATCCCACTGCCGGATAAAATATGTGCGGTGTCAGATTTTCTGCATCTGCAGATCGTGAGGGCGCTGCAGAAATTTTTGGGGATGGTCAATTTTTACAACCGCTTCCTCCCCCACGCAGCCCAGCTGCTGCAAACACTGTATGGCACACTCAAAAAGAAGAAACCCGCAGATAGCATTGATTGGACCCCTAATCGGGTTCAAGCTTTTGCAGGCGCCAAATAGGGCTCACCACAAACACATCGGATGTCACAGTAGGAGCCATGGTGGAGCAGTATGTCTCCGGTTCATGGCAGCCCCTCGCCTTTTTCAGCTGTACTTTGTGCGACAATGAGCATAAGTATAGCGCTTTCGACAGAGAGTTGTTTGCTCTCCACCTGGCTACGCATCATTTTCAGTTCTGGCTCGAAGGTTCCGAGTTTACCATGTTTATCAATCACAAACCACTGACCTATGCAATGACCAAAGTCTCAGAACCGTGGTCTACTCGGCAACAGTGGCACTTAGCCGCAATTTTGGAGTTCATGACCAACATCCAACATGTAGCCAGTAAATTTAACATTGTGGCGGACTGCCTGTAACACGTGCTGGTCTCCCCAGCCTATGTGGGCATCGATTTTTCCGCATTGGCCGCCAACCAAACCGGGGACGCAGACATTTGCATGCTCCAGTCCAGAGCTATCTAATTAAAACTGGAAAGCAGGGCAGTACAAGAAGGACGCTCCCCTTGCTCTGCGACATCTCCACTGGCCGCCCCTGCCCAGTAGTTCCAAGCTCTTGGCGCCGCCGTGTTTTCGAGTGCGTCCACTCCCTTTCACATCCCAGCATGCGAGCTTCGGTTAAACTGGTGGGGTCCAAATTTGTCTGGCCTCGCTTACGCAGGGATGTGAAAGAATGGGCCGCAGCGTGCCTCGCGTGCCAACGGGCTAAGGTGCATAAGCACACCAAAGCCCCCCTCGAGTCTTTTCAAATTCCTGCCAAAAGGTTTGACCACGTACACGTGGATTTAGTGGGTCCCCTTCTGCCATTGCAGGGGTTCATACACCTTCTAACAATCGTGGACTGCACTACGCATCGGCCAGAGGCAGTTCCACTGAATTCCACCACATCTGCCGAGGTAGCCCGTGTATTTTTGTCATCTTGGGTCGCACGGTTCGGATCCCCATCGGACATCACTTCTGACAGGGGTCTGCAATTTGTTTCGGAACTCTGGTCCGCGATGGCCGACAGCCTGGGGGTCAAAATCCACTGCACCACCGCGTACAACCCGCAGGCTAATAGTTTGTGCAAGCGTTTTCACCGGTCGCTTAAAACAGCGCTCAGAGCCTCCCTAACAGATGCAAATTGGGACGACCACCTGCTGTGGGTCCTATTGGGATTGTATTCCACGCCTAAGGAAGATTTAGCAGCTTCCCCAGTAGAACTCGTTTTTTTCTCAGCCGTTGTGGATCCCGTGGGAATTTTTGCCAGAGAGCCCCGTGCCCTGTTCTGACCCGCCCACATGCTGTTTTTCCGGGGCAGAGGCTGGCAGCATCCCAGGGTCAGGGCACCATTGTTTTCTCTGCACTTTCATTCCAAAACGTTTGGAAACAATGCCCACAGAACACTGATATGTCCACTGTACGACGGCCCATTCAGGGTGTTGGAAACAGGGGCAAAACATTTTGTGGTAGACTCGGATGGTGGGAGGGGGCCGTGTAAGGAAACCATATGCATAGACAGGCTGAAGCCCGCTTATGTGTTGGCAGATGAGCAGGTGGTGCTGGCCCAGGCTCTCTGGCACGGACGCCCGCCTACAGTGGCTCCGCAGGTTGGTGTTTCCCCTACAGAGAACTGTTTTCAGGAGGCTAGATCTTTCCCCTCCCCATTCTTTCCCCCCTCCAGAGGAGTGCTTGCCAGAGACCGAGTTTTTCTCCTACCCACCTCGACAGCAAGGCACTTCGGCCAGCCCGGCAGCTCCATGTTACAGCCGTTACGGGCGCTTGCTCAAGCCTAAAGGACCGGAGAGTTAGAGCCCCTTCTGGGTGTTCGTGTGTGTGTGTGTGGGGGGGGGGGGGGCTGTGTGGTGACACAACAGGAGATGGCACTCCACCCAGGACTTAGGGGCATGGGGGGAAGGAAGTGGGAGATGATAATGGGGGGAAGAAGTGAGAGGAGCCAGAGACGGGCGCCAGAATGCTAAGGGGTATTAAACTGAATAAAGATGTGCCTTTGTCCCCGCTGTGTCAGGCGTGGATGTATTCAGTTCAATTCAACTTTATTTATATAGCACCATTTCACAACAATAGTCATCTCGTAGCACTTTCAAATGTAGGGGAAACCCCCACAATTGCAGAAAGACCACAGCAATCAGGCGATCCCCTGTGAACAAGCGCTTGGCGACGGTGGAGAGGAAAAACTCCCTTTTACGAGGAAGAAACCTCTAGTAGAACCAGGCTCAGGGAGGGGCAGTATTGTGGAGAGGTAAGACGCTTTTCATACCTGAGGACTCGGGGGCGCGAAAGTATTGTGTTAAGCCATGCTCTGTGACGTGTATATTGATGTGTGTACATGCTCTCTGACACATATGTGAATGTGTTCACCCTGGGTGCCAAAGGCAGGAATAAAGTTGTATAAAGGAGTTCGCTTTGGCACCCAGTGCTAGTCTGTTCTGCTTGTTGGAGGAGAATAAAGTTGTGTGTCGTCAACTTGTGTCTAATCTGATTCCATCCTCCACAGTCCTAATTATAGTCCTATATGAGTAAATTAAAATATCATGCAATGCTTCAATCTTGCTATTAAGTGCCTAAGCCTAATCTAATTTGCAAAATATGGGATCCCAACCTTTTTACAAAGGTCCTTTTTAAATGGAGGTAAAAATTTGAGAAAGAAGGCCTCACATATTTTCTGTGATGATGTAGATCTAGGCCTTGCTATACATAGCCTATTTAACTAGTATAGACTAACCATATACAGTACTGAAATAATTTGTCACTGTGATGAATATGACCAAATGGAATAAAAGTTAAGGCCTAATGCTAATTCTTACATAATTATCTTAATCAATTTTAGGATTCTGATCGAAAACATGACACCTTCCCTCCTGCTTACACATCCTGGACTTAGGACCAGGCAATGGGGCAGTTAAAGGTGATCGTAATCAACAAAAATAGGCATGCAAAATTTATCCAGTGTTGATTGGTAATCAGTAGTTGATGACCAGCATTAGGAATAATTTAGCACAGATATAAACACTGTCAGATGATCAGGAATCAGAAGCCCTCCTGAGGTGTTCTTGGTGATCACTATTCCTGTTAAGTATATTATAAATAATTCAGCCATCATATGTGTACCACCATCATGACCATTACTGATGACCAGCATCACAAATAAATTAAGAGTTCACAGATATTTACACTGTATGATGACCAGCATCCTGATTAAATTAATTTATTCAGCATGCTGGTCATCATATTTTGCAAATTAGATTGCCCCTAGGCACTTAATAGCAAGATTAAAGCACTGCATGATATTTTAATTTACTCTTATAGGACTATCATTATGACGACATGCCTAAACACACTTACTGCACGTATTACATCATGTATATAGCTTTGTTCACCAGGCCATCAGGACCCTGAACTCTGTTCACTCCCCCTGGACCGGAACACACTTACCCACACAAAAACTACCTCAGATGTTGGCACAGAAAGACTGGCACACCAACAGTAATACATCTGCTGCTGTATGTCTCTGCACTTTACTGCAACCATTTGCACATATGCCATATCTGCTGCTGTCTATTATTGCAATACTGATCATGTGCAGTCCTATCTGTCACTGTCTGCACCTACACTACGGCATCAAACTTGCAGCTATGAGTATTACTGCTCTACCTTTTTCTGTATATAGGATTGCTGGATTTTATTGTTTATCTTTATTTGCACTATGGCAGGGGTGTCCAACCATGTGCCATGGAGAGCCAAGACCCTGCAGGTTTTACCTCCAACCAGTGTCTTCAACAGCAGATTTCAGTGAACTTCTTCCCACTGATTGCTGATAAGTGAAAACACCTGCTGAAGAGACTGGGTAGAAGAGAAAACCTGCAGGGTCTTGGCTCTCCATGGCACATGGTTGGACACCCCTGCACTATGGGATGTCTGGATTTTTATCTTTTACCGTTATTTGCACTACAGGTAGCATTAATGTACATAGACGGCTATTGTTGTTTTTCCAGCCTTATTCCTTTTTTTTTATATTGCGCACACCACTGAACAGAGAGAAACAGCATTTCAATTCTCCTGTATGTCCTGTACGTATGGTAGTATTGACAAATAAAATCTTTGAATCTTGAATTACTCACAGAACTACTTTCCTTGGCTTGACTTTTCCAATTATCCAGCTGTCCCATGGCCGCTAAACATAATGTCAACTATAGTTCACCGGTTGCGCAAGATTATAAGCTGTGTCTCCATACCAAGAAGTTCAAAATCTGGTAATTCTTTGGGAAGTTATTGAGGTAAAAGTGGCACCGTTTACACTTTCCTTCAGGATTTCCATGGTGCTGGTGAATCCACCACTGATCTCAGTGCTGGAATAGCCCGTGGCAGGAATCCTGGTGGAGAGGCTATTCTGTGGAACACAAAATATGACTTGATAGTAAATGTGGTGAGATTGAATATTGACTGGGTTTTGGGGCTACAAATCAATTTGAATGAAAATACATTTACGATTATAAATATATATATGAGTCTTATCAGTCTGAAGATGAATTTATAAACAGATTACTATTTGTGAGTTCCTTCACTGAGGATAAAGATTCAACCTGTGTCAGTTATTGGAGATTTTAATGCAGATCTGTCTGATACCAATTCTATATTTGCCAAACATCTTCTGCAATTCTGTGACGACAGTAATATTATTGTGTCCAGCAAAATGCTCCTGCCTGATACAAGCTTCACCTACGTTAGCAAAGCCTGGCACATCAGCTCCTGGCTCGATCACTGTATCTGTACAGTGGATGCCCATGCATCACTAAGCAACGTGCATCTATTATGGGATGGCTACTTCTGATCACATACCATTTGGCATGTCTCTAAATGTGGAGGATATACCTGCTGTCTCTGCTGATGGCGGTGTTGCTTGGTCAGCTGGACTGGTCTAGCCTAACACAGGAAGAGTTAGATAAATAGGCCACTGTAACTGACAACCTGCTTAGCAGGATCCATATTCCCAGGAGTGTTCTGGTGTGCTCCGACATGAATTGTAAAAATTCACAGCACGCAACAACTCTGTGATATGTATGATGCTAGTGTAACGGATGCCAACTAGTACTGTTCGGCGTAGAACGTTAGTGAACCTCCCTCCCAAAGCCTCATACAGTATCGGTAGCGCTGAGCTATCGGTCGGACCTTTAGCTCAGCGCGATCGTGCTGTGTCTCCCATGCTCGAACTGTGTAGTTGACTGAGAGGTCGCGGGTTCGTGTCCCGTGTGGGGCAAACTGCGCAGGATGATCTCAGTTACACTATTGCAAACGTTCTCACCAGCTGCAGCAGACCATTCTGCAAAAAGCCAAACAGGGAGCTTAACATCAAACCTGGATAGAATGAGTTTGTGTCAGAACAACTCGCCGCAGCTAGAGAGGCCTTTATTCTCTACTCTGAAGCAGGTTGGCCTAGACAGGGACCATTGCTGGAAATTAAAACAAACTAATGCAAGATTTAAACATGCTCTTCGTTTTATTAAAAGAAATGAGAACAAAATGCGGGCTGAGTCACTTGCAAAGAGCCTGCAGAGTAAGAATTCTTATGATTTTTGGAGAGAGGTTAAAGTCATGAATAATGCTAAATCCTCTTTGCCATCTAACACAAAGGGTATAAGTGGCCCTGAGAAAATAGTCGAGATGTGGCATGATCACTATTCTGAACTCTTCAACTGTGTCAGGGGTAATGTGCTATCTGTGGACAGTGCAGACTGCCCTGAGGGCTCGGTGGTTCAGCCCATGGAGGTGTGTGATGCAATCAGGATGCTTGAGGACAAGGCGGCTTGTGGACTGGATCTTGTAGCAGAACACCTCAAAAATGCAAGCAATAAGCTCTGTCCACTGCTCTCCATGTGTTTTACTGTTTTTTTAGTTCACGGTGTCCTCCCAGACTCTCTTATGTCTGTGATTCTAGTCCAGGGGTGTCCAACCATGTGCCATGGAGAGCCAAGACCCTGCAGGTTTTCTCTTCTACCCAGTCTCTTCAGCAGGTGTTTTCACTTATCAGCAATCAGTGGGAAGAAGTTCACTGAAATCTGCTGTTGAAGACACTGGTTGGAGGTAAAACCTGCAGGGTCTTGGCTCTCCATGGCACATGGTTGGACACCCCTGTTCTAGTCCCTGTTATCAAGGACAAAGCTGCAAAGCTAAACAGTGTTGAGAATTATAGGCCAATTGCTCTAGCAAGTATTCTACCTAAAGTGTTGGAAAGAATTTTGCTCACATGGTTGGAGACATTTGTTTTTTCTTCTGACAGTCAATTTGGTTTTAAAAGAAAGCATGGCATTGATATATGTATATTTGTGCTACAGGAATTAGTGACAAAGTATAGAAGCCTTAATTCCTCTGTCTTCTTGAGTTTTATCGATGCATCCAAAGCGTTCGATAGACTTAATCATGAAAAACTATTTATGAAATTACTCCTTAGAGGTGTTCCCAAGTATTTAATTAGAATTCTGGTTTTCTCGTATGCCAGTCAGACCGTGTGTGTAAAATGGGGGAGCCTTCTATCAACTCCCTTTCATGTGAGCAACGGTGTACGCCAAGGTGGAATTTTGTCCTCTATTTTGTTTAATGTATATATAGATGATCTGTCGAGACAATTGAACGGATGTAACACAGGCTGCGCTGTGGGTGGCTCTGTCATCAATCATCTCATGTATGCAGATGACCTAGAAATAATGAGTCCTTATAGTGCTGGGTTGCAACAACTATCAAATGTTTGCTCACTATATGGCAGTGATCACAACATCAAATTTAACGTTAAAAAGAGTAATATCATGATTGTGAGATGCAGAGAGAGCAGGGAACTAGTTTTTCCTACCTTTAAATTGTGTGATACTTCTCTTGCAACATGCATGGAAATAAAATATCTGGGTCACATCATCACTGATGATTTGAGAGATGACAGAGATATCTACAGGCAGTGCCGTAAATTGTATGCCCAAGCCAATAGGTTACCGAGAAAGTTCAGTATGTGCTCTGTAAATGTTAAGTCTTCTCTGTTCAGAGCTTACTGTACTCCTCTGTACACTGCACATCTGTGGAGCAGCTACAGGACTGATAGTATGAGAAGGTTGACTGTGGCCTACAAAGATGCACTGAGGCTGCTGCTTCAGGTGCCCAGATGGCATAGCGCCAGCCAGCTGTTTGTGACATGTGGCATTCGTACGTGTAACACACTACTGAGGAAACTTATATACAATTTTATGTGTCGTCTGGATGGCTCGGAAAACAGCATCATACAGACCATGATAGGCCCTAGGAATTGCAGTCTCAGATACACCTCTGCTCTCAGAAGACACTGGTTTGGGCATCTGATCAGGATGCCTCCTGGACGCCTCCCACTTGAGGTGTTTCGGGCATGTCCCACTGGGAGGAGACCCCGGGGCAGACCCAGGACTCGCTGGAGAGACTATGTCTCCCAGCTGGTCTGGGAACGCCTTGATATCCTCTCTGAAGAGCTGGAGCAGGTGGCTGGGGAGAGGGAAGTCTGGGCTTCTCTGCTTGAACTGCTGCCTCTGCGACCCGGACCTCCGGAAAAGCGTTAGAAGATGGATGGATGGATGGAAATTTTCCAAAATAGTTATAATAGAAATTTTGAGAAAAAAGCTCCAAACTGATGGGAAAATTTTGCAGTTTTAAAAGAAAAAAGTTGGAATCTTCATGAAAGAAAAAACACAAACTTAGTGAGAAAAAAAATGTCATTTTGAAGAAAAAGGTTACAAATATGAGAAAAAAGTTGCAAACTTATGAGAAAAGAAATTGCAGTTTTACAAGGCTAAAGTTGTGAATTTTATGAGAGAAAAGTTACAAATTTTCAAGAGAAAAACGTTATGAAGAGAACAAAAATATGGGAGAAAAAAGTTAGACATTTTTGAGGAAAAAATGCACATGCTTATGAGAAAAAAAATGTGTAATTTTAGAAGAAAAATATGAGAAAAACTGCACATTTACATGAAAAAAAAATTATGCATTTACGAGAAAACTGGGGCCAACCCTCTTAACGACACAGTTAGAGTGTTGGACTCTGCAGCCGGAGGTTGGGGGTTCAAACCCCCAGTTGGAAGCCACCAGATTAATAAAAGTATACAAAAAAAGTTGGAATTCATAAATATGCAGGAGAAATGTGATTCAAATTTACATGGAAAAGATGCTAATTTATATGAAAACATCACAGTTTTACAAAGATAAAGTTATGAATTTTATCAAATAAAAAAGTTACAAATTTCCAAAATTTTCAGGAAAAAAAAGTGCAGATTTGCAAGAACAGTTTAATATTTTCAAGGAAAGATAGAAATTGCCTGAGGAAAAAATGGCGTCCTTCTTTTAAGAATGGTCTAATTTTCGAAGAAAAAATCAAACATGAGAAAAAAGCTGCAATTTATCAGAAAAAAACCACTACAAACATACAAGAGAAAACCCACAAATCAGTGGGTTTTTAAATAAAGTTGAATTGAAATTGTATGTATAAAAGTTGCAAATACAGTGGGGTAAAAAATATTTAGTCAGCCACCAATTGTGCAAGTTCTCCCACTTAAAAGATGAGAGAGGTCTCCAATTTTCATCATAGGTATACCTCAACTATGAGAGACAAAATGAGAAAAAAAAAAATCCAGAAAATCACATTGTCTGATTTTTAAAGAATTTATTTGCAAATCATGGTGGAAAATAAGTATTTGGTCAGTAACAAAAGTTCATCTCAGTACTTTGTTATATACCCTTTGATGGCAATGGCAGAAGTCAAATGTTTTCTGTAAGTCTTCACAAGGTTTTCACACACTGTTGCTGGTATTTTGGCCCATTCCTCCATGCAGATCTCCTCTAGAGCAGTGATGTTTTGGGGCTGTCACTGGGCAACACAGACTTTCAACTCTCTCCAAAGATTTTCTATGGGGTTGAGATCTGGAGACTGGCTAGGCCACTCCAGGACCTTGAAATGCTTCATACGAAGCCACTCCTTCGTTGCCCGGGCGGTGTGTTTGGGATCATTGTCATGCTGAAAGACCCAGCCACGTTTCATCTTCAATGCCCTTGCTGATGGAAGGAGATTTTCACTCAAAATCTCTCGATACATGGCCCCATTCATTCTTTCCTTTACACAGATCAGTCGTCCTGGTCCCTTTGCAGAAAAACAGCCCCAAAGCATGATGTTTCCACCCCCATGCTTCACAGTAGGTATGGTGTTCTTTGGATGCAACTCAGCATTCTTTCTCCTCCGAACATGACAAGTTGAGTTTTTACAATAAAGTTCTATTTTGGTTTCATCTGACCATATGACATTCTCCCAGTCCTCTTCTGGATCATCCAAATGTTCTCTAGCAAACTTCAGACGGGCCTGGACATGTACTGGCTTAAGCAGGGGGACACGTCTGGCACTGCAGGATTTGAGTCCCTGGCGGCGTAGTGTGTTACTGATGGTAGCCTTTGTTACTTTGGTCCCAGCTCTCTGCAGGTCATTCACTAGGTCCCCCCGTGTGGTTCTGGGATTTTTGCTCACCGTTCTCATGATCATTTTGACCCCACAGGGTGAGCTCTTGCGTGGAGCCCCAGATCGAGGGAGATTATCAGTGGTCTTGTATGTCTTCCATTTTCTAATAATTGCTCCCACAGTTGATTTCTTCACACCAAGCTGCTTACCTATTGCAGATTCAGTCTTCCCAGCCTGGTGCAGGTCTACAACTTTGTTTCTGGTGTCCTTTGACAGCTCTTTGGTCTTGGCCATAGTGGAGTTTGGAGTCTGACTGTTTGAGGATGTGGACAGGTGTCTTTATACTGATAACGAGTTCAAACAGGTGCCATTAATACAGGTAACGAGTGGAGGACAGAGGAGCCTCTTAAAGAAGAAGTTACAGGTCTGTGAGAGCCAGAAATCTTGCTTGTTTGTAGGTGACCAAATTACTTATTTTCCACCATAATTTGTAAATAAATTATTTAAAAATCAGACAATGTGATTTTCTGGATTTTTTTTTCTCATTTTGTCTCTCATAGTTGAGGTATACCTATGATGAAAATTGGAGACCTCTCTCATCTTTTAAGTGGGAGAACTTGCACAATTGGTGGCTGACTAAACACTTTTTTGCCCCACTGTATATGAGGAAAAAAATCACAATTCTACAAAAAAACAACAACTTGAATTTCTGGAGAAAAAAAATGACAAAATTTCATGAGTAAAGGGTTGCAAATTTACAAGAAAAAAACATATACAAGAAAATTATAATTTATTAGAAAAAAGTCACAAAGAAACTGTTCATTAGGCTTATTGGGGGGAAGTTGCAAACATGAGAAAAAGATGCAAATTTGCAAGAACAAAGATGTGATTTTTGTGTTTAGGAAAAGTTTTAGTCTTTAAAAGTTGCATATTTACAAGGAAAATGTCAGATTTTGCATAAAAACTGCTGCAAACTTATGAGGAAAAAAACTGCACATTTATGAGGGGAAGAACAAATCTGCATGGGGAAAAAGTTGGAAATTTACAAGAAAAGCCACATAATGATAATGAAAAGAAGCCTTTTATTAATGTTGACATGCTTATAATTCTTATGTTTTCCCTCATTTCAAGGCTCAGATAAACTTTGTGGCTCCATATACTGTATATTTGCTGGATAAAAATCAAAATGGTTCTTCCCATGACAAACTGCTGACCCCTGGTGGTGTAGGAACTGAGTTCAGTTCTTATAGTCGGGTGTATCACCAAATTTTTCGCCTGGGGTACAACTCTCCCATCCATCCATCCATCCATCCATCCATCTTCTTCCGCTTAATCCTTTTCAGGTCACAGGGGGGCTGGAGCCTATCCCAGCATCTTTGAACGAGAGGCACGGTACACCCTGGACAGATCGCCAGTCCATCGCAGGGCCAACACAGAGAGACAGACAACCATTCACTCTCACATTCATACCTAAGGACAATTTAGAATCCCCAGTCTGATGCCAATTAACTTAACTTGCATGTTTTTGGCATGTGGGAGGAAACCAGAGAAATCCTGGAGTAAACCCACGCAGACACGGGGAGAACATGCAAACTCTCCCCACACAAAAAACCCCCAATCTATTAATCTTGGTAGAGGTGAAACAGTGTAGCTGTAGATCAGTGGGTAGAAGGGGCTGTTTGTCAATCAGAAAGATGGGGGTTCAATCCCTGGTTGGCTCCAATGGAGATTCATTAATAAGATGTTAACATTGTTGGATGTGCCTGACTCCCTCTGCAGGTGGATCACCGACTTCCTGACGGACCGGAGACAGCATGTGCGGCTGGGGAAGTCTGTCTCAGACTCTGTTAGCATCAGCATTGGATCACCCCAGGGCTGTGTACTTTCCCCCCTACTCTTCTCCCTTTATACCAACTCCTGCACCTCCTCCCACCAGTCTGTTAAGCTGATTAAGTTTGCGGACGACACCACCCTCATCGGGCTCATCTCCAACGGTGACGAGTCCGCCTACAGGGAAGAGGTGGCCCAGCTGGTGTCCTGGTGCAGCCACAACAACCTGCAGCTGAATGCTCTGAAGACAGCGGAGATGATTGTGGACTTCAGGAAAGTCACATCCCCCCTGCCCCCCCTCACCATCACAGGCTCTCCCATCACCTTTGCAGATTCCTTCCGCTTCTTGGGCACCACCATCACCCGAGACCTCAAATGGGAGCCAACCATCAGCTCCCTCATCAAAAAGGCCCAGCAGAGGATGTTCTTTCTGCGGCAGCTGAGGAAGCTCAAGCTACCCACCAAGATGTTAGTGCAGTTCTACACGGCCATCATCGAGTCCATCCTCACCTCCTCCATAACTGTGTGGTACGCAGGAGCCACTGCCAGGGACAGACTAAGGCTGCAGCGCGTCGTGCGCACTGCTGAGAAGGTGATAGGCTGCAAGCTCCCATCTCTCCAGGACCTGTACATCTCCAGGACCCGGAGGCGTGCTGGCCGGATCATAGCCGATCCTTCACATCCTGGTCACGTGCTGTTTGCCCCCCTCCCCTCAGGTAGAAGGCTTCGGTCCATTCGGACTAAAACCTCTCGGCACATGAACAGCTTTTTCCCCTCTGCCATCAGACTGCTGAACACTAAGTGACTTTTGACTCTCGTGCACCATGTACAGCAGCTCAACCAGACTCATGTCATTCATCACTGTTTTTCTGTTGCATTATTGACTGCACTATGTGGTACTTCACATTATCTGCTACATGCTAATTTTTTAAACTGCCTTGACTAGTACTACTCATTATTACTAGTAGTATTATTATTATTACTTATTACTACTTATTTTTCTACACTTATTGCACGTTTCTAGTCCTTTAGTTTTTTAGTTTATCCCTTTTTCTCATTATGTTTTTAATGTTGCAGCATGGCACCGAGACAAATTCCTAGTTTGTGTATCACATGAACAATGGCAATAAACCTGATTCTGATTCTGATTCTGATTCTGTGAGAGCTACTTAAAAACAGTAAAACCCTCGAATCCTTGGGCTTCCTCCCACAGTGTAAAGATGTGTGCTGGTTGTACTCGGTTTTTAAACTCAGGAAATCCACATATAGAAAGAAATCAAAACATTTAAGTTCTTAAATAAATTTGAGTTTAAAAAGTGGATTTCAACAGTAAAAAAGTATTGGACACATTAGAAAAAGCAGTACACCAAAGCTTCGTATAAGGCAAGAAATGAGCTGAAGTTCTACCTCCTATCTGTGGAAATTAATATCAGTTGGGTAAGTACTTCATGAGTGGCTATAAAAGGGTTTTTGTTACCAAGGTATCATACAAGAAACATCTCATAGTGGGTAAAAGCCAAGAGCTCTCCCAAGACCTTTGTAACCCGATTGTTGCAAAACATATTGATGGATTTGGTTACAGGCATATATCAATACATATTTGGGGTGCCAGTGGCTCAGGAGATAGAACGGGTTGTCCAATAACCAGAGGGCTGGCAGTTTGAACCCCGCTCCCCTCCAGCCATTCTGTTGTTGTGTCCTTCTGTGAGACACTTTACCCACCTTGCTCTGGGGCAGCCACATCTCATCAGTCTGCCCCAGAGCTGCTGTGGCTACAGAGGTAGCTTCCTATTATCAGTGTGAAACTCAGTTATCACAGCATCCATACCTTGGACATATATACGTACAACAGCAACACAGAATACGCTTACAGTGGTGTGAAAAAAGTGTTTGCCCCCTTCCTGATTTCTCATTTTTTGTATGTTTGTAACACTTAAATGTTTCAGATCACCGAACAAATTTAAATATTAAAGATAACACAAGTAAACACAAAATGCAGTTTTTAAATGAAGGTGTTTATTATTAAGGGTTAAAAAAAATCCAAACCTATATGGTCGTGTGTGAAAAAGTGACACCCCCCCCCCACCCCCGGTTAAAAAAATTAACTGTGGTTTATCACATCTTTGGAAAGCTGAGTTCAATTTCTCTAGCCACACCCAGGCTTGATTACTGCCGCACTTGTTCTCAATCAAGAAATCACCTAAATAGGACCTGCCTGACTAAGTGAAGTAGACCAAAAGATCCTCAAAAGCTAGACATCATGTTTCCATCCAAAGAAATTCAGGAACAAATGAGAAACAAAGTAATTGAGATCTATCAGTCTGGAAAAGGTTATAAAACCATTTCTAAAGCTTTAGGACTCCAGCGAACCACAATGAGAGCCATTATTGACAAATGGCAAAAACATGGAACAGTGGTGAACCTTCCCAGGAGTGGACAGCCGACCAAAATTATCCCAACAGTGCAGCGACGACTCATCAAAGACGTCACAAAAGACCCCACAACAACATCCAAAGAACTGCAAGCCTCACTTGCCTCAATTAAGTCAGTGTTCATGACTCCACCATAAGAAAGAGACTGGGCAAAAATGACCTGCATAGCAGAGTTCCAAGATGAAAACCACTGCTGAGCAAAAAAAAACATAAAGGTTCATCTCAGTTTTGCCAGAAAACATCTTGATGATCCCCCAGACTTTTTGGAAAATACTGTGGACTGACGAGACAAAAGTTGAACATTTTGGAAGGTGTGTGTCCCATTACATCTGGTGTAAAAGTAACAGCATTTCAGAAAAGGAACATCATCCATCCATCTTCTACCGCTTTTCCGGAGGTCTGGGTCGCAGAGGCAGCAGTTCAAGCAGAGAAGCCCAGACCGCCCTCTCCCCAGCCACCTGCTCCAGCTCTTCAAAGAGGATACCAAGGCGTTCCCAGAACAGCTGGAAGACATAGTCTCTCCAGCGAGTCCTGGGTCTGCCCTGGGGTCTCCTTCCAGAGGGATATGCCCAAAACACCTTAAGTGGGAGGCATCCAGGAGGGATCCTGATCAGATGCCCATACCACCTCAACTGGCTCATTTCAATGTGGAGGAGCAGCGGTTCTACTCTGAGCCATCTCCTGGATGACTGAGCTCCTCACCCTAGGAGCATCATACCAAGAGTAAAATATGGTGGTGGTAGTGTGATGGTCTGGGGCTGTTTTGCTGCTTCACGACCTGGAAGACTTGCTGTGGTAAATGGAACCATGAATTCTGCAATCAAAAAATCCTGAAGGAAAATGTCCGGCCATCTGTTCGTGACCTCAAGCTGAAGTGCACTTGGGTTCTGCAGCAGGACAGTGATCCAAAACACATCAGCAAGTCCACCTCTGAATAGCTTAAGAAAAACAAAATGAAGACTTTGGAGTGGCCTAGTCAAAGTCCTGACCTGAATCCGGTTGAGATGCTGTGGCATGACCTTAAAACACACAGCGCTGTAAAAGACTCATTGCCAGTTATCGCAAATGCTTGATTGCAGTTGTTGCTGCTAAGGGTGGCCCAACCAGTTATTAGGTTTAGAGGGCAATCACTTTTACACACAGGGCCATGTAGGTTTGGATTTTTCCCCCTTAATAAACACCTTCATTTAAAAACTGCATTTTGTGTTTACTTGTGTTATCTTTGTCTAATATTTAAATTTGTTTAATGATCTGAAACATTTAAGTGTGACAAACATACAAAAAAATGAGAAATCAGGAAGGAGGCAAACACTTTTTCACACCACTGTATAGTCTAGGTGATAATGGTTGTTTTCATACATTTAACATCACCCTTAAGAGCTGCAGGGAAATGGGATGGCTGTTTTCTTCTTGCGCACCAGACTGATGTACGAGGGAGCCCCAAAGTGCAAGTTTGCACCCCCCCCCCCAAAAAAAAAAAAAATATCAGGAAACTGCCCTGAATGCATTCCACTGTCATGAATTTCATGCATGCTCCATATTAAAGACAAGGCATACTGAAGCTCATTTAAAGTTTGCTGAACAGTATTTGGACAAGTCTGTGAAATACTGGGAGAATGTAGTGTCATTTTTTTTGGTTTTCATACTGCACAGCATGTTTGGAGGAGAAATGGCACTGCATATTACCCAAAACAACACCACTGCAACAGTGAAGTCTGGAGGTGGAAGCATCACTGGTAGACTTCAGATAAAAAAAAAACAAAAAAAAAAACAGTTGAAATGTTTTAAAATCCCAAAGATCAGGATGAACAAGGGGCCCCCTGTGGAATCTTCACAATTTAAAGTCAGTCTGTTTGGAAGAATGGGGCGAATTCCCACCTGAGCACTGTGGGAGATTAGTGTCTTCATACAGGAAGGATATTGGTAGTCGTCATTGCAAACAAAGGCTTCTCCATTAAATTGTAGTGCTTTCTTCCTGTTTCATGTCACTTTATTCCACATAACTTTATGAACTTAAATGTTCTGATTTCTATGTGTGGATTTCTTCAGTTAACACCAAAGTCTGGTCAAAATTTCATGCGAGTATCCTCATTAGCATAGTGGAAAAAAATGTTCAATACCTTACTTCCTCCGCTGTAAACTGAAAGACTATTTTCTCTTCAGCTTCTTCGCACTGATTGTTTATAATTAAAACAAAATACACTCCCGTGTATTAGGTTTTTTTTCCTATTTTAACCTTGAACAACACAGGCTGTTCATCCAAAGAGGCATCTGACGGAGGAAAACAAAGAATGAAGCACTATGAACAATTAGACACTGTAGTTGAAAGTGTTTTCTTTTAGAGAATAATAAAAGCAGACTCATGTTAAACGGTTAAAAGGATCAGACATTATTACAAAGGAGCACAAGAGACAGAAAATCATGAACTGGATACATTGAAACTGTTTAACAAAAGAAAGAAAAAAGTGTCTGAACATCACATAAATTTCTGACACTGAACAGCTCTCATTTTATGCAGACTACATAAACATTAAGGCTACATGCTATCAGGTAAATAAAGACAGTGAGCCTTTAAAGAGACAAATTAATAATGTATCCTTCATCTTAAGTGCTTGTTCCCTTGTTAGAATACCAGGAACCAGATTCAGATGGGTACAGTTACAGGGAACTTTTAAATTAAGACACTACAGGCCAAGTTTAAGTCATGGCAGGATATTTCATTTCACTGTTAGGGGGTCAATAAAGAGAATGTTTTCTCAGGAGTACATATTGACAGGGACACTGTATTATAGTCAGAGATGTTTCTAGCTTTTTGGGGGCCTCTATGCAAGACTGTGTTTAGGGGCCCATGTTTCTGCAATGAAAAAAGAAATCTCTCTCCTCCCAACAAGAACATTATAAAAGAAACCTGGGTCGTTGTCTAGATGGACAGAAAAAAAAATCAAATAATTGCATAGAGTAAAAATTTAACCAGCATTTATAGGAGCATTGTAAATTTCTAAAAAAAAAACAAAACCTTGAAAATTCACAAGAAAAAAGTTGCAAACTTATTAGGAAAAAAAATTGTAATTTCATGAGACAAAAGTTTCAAATTTAAAAGAAAAAAAGGGCACAAGATTTTTCAAGAAAAGATTACAAATTCATGAGGAAAAAAGTTGAAAATTTTTTGGAAAAAGTTGTAAATTTCTGAGAAAAATGTTACAAATTGATTAGAGAAAGTAAAAATCACATTTTTTTGAGAGAGACATTGCAAATTTATGAGAATTAAAGGAGCAAATTTATGAGGAAAAAGTTGTACATTTTCAAGAAAAATATGTTTTTGCATTTGCTTAGCATTGGTGTTCAAATGCATTTTATTGAGGTATTCAAGATTATATATAAAGGGTTTATGATTTACGCCTATGGTTTACGCTACACATAAACATATCCTCATTTTACTTCGTCTTCCTGTTGATTTTGTTTCTTGGAAACTAACTAATAGTTTGTTCATTTCCTCACATAAAACAGCACAAAGAGAAGACTAACAACAACACTGTGGTTTTTAAGAAGGGGGTGTACATTCTGCAGTTATTTTTATATATATATATCCCAGAAAACTCTTTTTGGAAGATGTTAGTGAGTTAGTGTCATTTGAGTTAGAATCACATGTAATTCTTGTATAAAATCTTCTATAAACTGTAGCTGACCTCTCCACAAATACAAAATCCTTACATCAATGTCAGTTATGAGAAAATTAAATCTGAAATGAAAACATCATCTAATAAAAAAGACATGGATGTACAGAGGAACCCATGCCAGGAATGTGCTTCTTTCTATCAAATTTGACCAGTAAAGTGAGATTTCCAACTTTAGCTAAAAAAAAAGGAAGAACAGTTTGCTCTAAAATGTATTATCCACTAGAACGTCATAATGGAGAGGCACAAAGATGCTCAGAAGATTCTAACAAAATACTCCAACATGGCATCCTCTGTTCAGGTTCATTTGTCCCTTGTTAGGGTAAACGGGACAGACAACAAGAGCTTGTCTCACTTTGTTAAAAGAATAAGATGTTTAAAGTTGGTGATAAATGGGAGATCAAACTACATTTCTCTGGGCTAAGAAATGAGAGCGAAAACGGTCTAATCTCCATGTGACAACTTTAGGGAATCCATCATCTGTACGTTTTTAGTGTTGTCCTCAGCTGCCTTCTGACCTGTTTATCTACTGTCTTTTTTTATTTGTCTTTTCCAGTCTGTTAAAAATGGTATCAGCCCTATTGCCACTGGCTTGTCCCCTGCAAGCAATATTCCCCCTTGGACAATCCCCCCTTGGGCCAACCCCCTCAGGTAGTTTCCCCCTGGGCTTTTACCCCCCAGAACCAGACAAAGATGGCCTCAGATAGTCTTGCTGAGGACCATCAAGAGGGTAATGAATAAAGCAAAGGCTGAGCTATTCATTTTTATTATGTTTTTTCTTTTTTTGTAGTTTAGTTTAACTTTATCTGGCATGCATGCGTGCATTGTGTAAATTTATGAGGAGGAAAAGTTGCAAATTTCTAGGGGAGGGGAGTTGCAAATTTTGCTCACGGGCAAAAAAAACCAAACCGTTAACCAGACCACCAATGACACAGTAGCTTATTCAAGCCTGATGAAATCACCCCGAGGGTGTGCAGATCTTCTGACTGTTGACCTAGATGCAGACCCATTTGAGGATTATTGTACATGAGTTTGGGGAACATCAGGACAATTGCTTATGAGAAGTAATGATTTTCATTAACTAATAACTACCTAGATCTCCAGAGCTTTAAGAAGGACCTTTGACCTTGAGCTCAACCTGGGTGCAAACAAACCGGTCATTGTGAGTGAGTTTGGTGACCATCAGGGCAAATGCCTAGGAGGAGTAACATTTTTCATGAACTCATATATGCCTTTGACAGTGACCTTGACATCAACCTGGATGCAGACCTACAGTGTCTCACAAAAGTGAGCACGCACCTCACATTTTTGTAAATATTTTATTATATCTTTCCATGGGACAACACTGAAGATAAGACACTTTGATACAATGTAAAGTAGTCAGTGTACAGCTTGTCTAACAGTGTAAATTTGCTGTCCCCTCAAAATAACTCAACACACAGCCATTAATGTCTAAACTGCTGGCAACAAAAATAAGTACACCCCTAAGTGAAAATGTCCAAATTGTGCCCAAAATATCAATATTTCGTGTGGCCACCATTATTTTCCAGCACTGCCTTAATTCTCTTGGGCATGGAGTTCACTAGAGCTTTATACGTAGGTTGCCACTGGAATTCTCTTCCACTCCTCCATAACGACATCATGGACTGGTGGATGTTAGAGACCTTGCGCTCCTCCACCTTCAGTTTGAGGATGCTCCACAGATGCTCCATAGGATTTAGGTCTGGAGACATGCTTGGCCAGTCCATCACCTTTACCCTCAGTTTCTTTAGCAAGGCAGTGGTCGTCTTTAAGGTGTGTTTGGGGTCGTTATCATGTTGGAATACTGCCCTGCAGCCCAGTTTCCGAAGGGAGGGGATCATGCTCTGCTTCAGTATGTCACAGTACACGTTGGCATTCATGGTTCCCTCAATGAACTGTAGCTTCCCAGTGCTGGCAGCACTCATGCAGCCCCAAACCATGACACTCTCACCACCATGCTTGACTGTAGGCAAGACACACTTGTCTTTGTATTCATCACCTGGTTGCCGCCACACACGCTTGACACCATCTGAACCAAGTAACTTTATCTTTGTCTCGTCAGACCACAGGATATGGTTCCAGTAATCCATGTCTTTAGTCTGCTTGTCTTCAGCAAACTGTTTGCGGGCTTTCTTGAGCATCATCTTTAAAAGGGGCTTCCTTCTGGGACGACAGCCATGTAGACCAATCTGATGCAGTGTGTGGCGTATGGCCTGAGCACTGAGAGGCTGACCTCCCACCCCTTCAATTTCTGCAGCAATCCTGGCAGCACTCATACGTCTATTTTCAAAAGACAACCTGTGGATATGACGCTGAGCATGTGCATGCAACTTCTTTGGTCAACCATGGCGAGGCCGGTTCTGAGCGGAACCTGTCCTGTTAAACCGCTGTATGATCTTGACCACCGTGCTGCAGCTCAGTTTCAGGGTGTTGGCAATCTTCTTATAGCCTAGGCCATCTTTATGTAGAGCAACAATTCTTTTTTTCAGATCCTCAGAGAGTTCTTTGCCATGAGGTGCCATGTTGAACTTCCAGTGACCAGTATGGGAGAGAGGGAGAACAAAAACACCAAATTTAACACACCTGCTCCCCATTCACACCTGAGACCTTGTAACACTAACCAATCACGTGACACCGGGGAGGGAAAATGGCTAATTGGGCACAGTTTGGAAATTTTGACTTAGGGGTGTACTCACTTTTGTTGCCAGCAGTTTAGACATTAATGGCTGTGTGTTGAGTTATTTTGAGGGGACAGCAAATTTACACTGTTATACAAGCTGTACAATGACTACATTGTACCAAAGTGTCATATCTTCAGTGTTGTCCCATGAAAAGATAGAATAAAATATTTACAAAAATGTGAGGGGTGTACTCACTTTTGTGAGATACTGTACCTGAGGGTCATTGTAAGTGAGTTTCGTGAGAATCGAAGTAATTGCCTAGCAGGAGTAGTGATGTAAGTGTTCAGATCTCCTGACCTTTGATGACCTTAACACTGACCTCGAGCAGAACTTGGACGCAGACCCACCTGAGCATTACTGTATCCTCAGGTGGGACTGGCCCGTCACATCACAATTAAAACTGACAAAAGGGGGGAAAAGTCATAAAATATCGCAAATTTATGAGTTGGCAGGAAAAGTCTAAATGTAAAAGTAGGCCAAAAATTTTATTAAGAGGACAGGAAAAGTTGTCAATTTATTATGGGGTAACAAAAAGTCACACACTGACGAAAGAGCAGGAAAAGCTGCAGACTAAAGAAGGTAGGGAAAAACTGACGATGCGGTGGAAAAAGTCACAGATTTATTAGTGGGTGACAATAATCACCAATTGATGAAAGAGTGGGAAAAGTCGGAAACTGCAGAAAGGATGAACAAGAGTGCTCTGAGGCAAGTGTAATATCCCCCGCCTGTTTTCTTTGAAGATTCCAATATGTCACTGAAGGAGAGTGGATTTCATCTTTTCCATATAACTACTGGGGCAGAACCAAATTATGATAAACCTTTCATCCATGAATATACAACAAAAATAGTTGTATACAACCTATAGTTGTAGGTCAGGATCCTAAGGTGAACGTGTGTAGCAAGTTTGATGACCCTAGCTTTACTCATTCTATAGTAAAAGGGCATAAGGAATTCCAACCTTGACATTTGACCTTTTTCCCCCAAACTCCCATAAATATCAACCAATCAGAGCCAAACTGCAATATGCACATTGTTAATGTATAACAAACCCTGGCACCAACATTAAAAACAATAGGAGCAAAATTGTAGGAGTTGATTTCACAAAAGTGGGACAGGCGGACGGACCACCCCATGACATAATCCCCTTCGGTCTTCGACTGGCGGGGGATAAAAACGTCTTATCCCCCACCGCAGAGAGAACGGGAAAATTTTTTTTTTTTTTAGTGGACATGAAAAGACGCAAACTAATCAGTAGGTGGGAAAAATCACAAAAATCATTTGTATTGAATTGACAGGATAGGATTAGATAACACACTTTACTTTTATTCTGGTTCCGGGCGGCATAACAGCCCCAGGGGGAATATATGTATCTAGGGAAGAATGGCTTGCAGGAGAAACTGACTGGGGGGAGTGGGCCTAAAACCAGCCAAAACAGCTGAGGTCCAAGTATTTTTAAATATCTCTTTGATGTTTTCCAGCCTTGGGAAGCGTCTCCACGGTCTGCAGCCGTTTTAGATTCCACTGGTCTGTCTGTCTCTGTCTGTCCTGCTGCTCCACCTCCGATTCCGCTGACGAGCTGCCTGTATTGCTGCCGTTACTGCTACTGCCCCCAACACTCCCACCATCTCCACAGTATGTAAAACCATCCAGCTTCCCTTCGGCCTTGCCCCGGTCACCTCCGCATTCCTCCTCCTCTTCCTCTCTCCGTTTATCCTCCCCCATCCCACAGTCGTCATCCTCCTCACATTTGACGGCCATTACCTCGGTCATCTCCATGTCAATCGGGGCCTGCTCCGGTGTTGGGAGAGCTCCTCGTTGGTCCATATCCACCCACATCGGGGTTGCGAGTGGTTCCAGAGGGGTGTAGTGGAGCTGATTGTCCATCTGTGGGGGGTGGAGGTTCTGCCGTTCTGTGTGGAGGTACTGGGTCTGATGCTGGAGGTGGTGCAGCGGCTGAAGTGGGTGCTGAAGGGGTTGATGCTGGAACTGATGCTGCTGCTGATGGTGGTGATGGAGCTGCTGCTGTGGCTGATGATGAAGATGATGCTGCTGCATGTTGTGATGGTGGTACTGATCAACAGTCTGCTTGTTTGCATTATGGACAAACTCCCTGGGCTGGTTTTTAAGGAACTTTTCAAACTTCTTGGAGGCCTTTTTGTTGGTCACAAACCAGTCCTGTTGAGACGCAAAGACCAGGAAGAAAAGCATACAGCAGTGAAAGGTTGGTGGGTTTACTAGATTTATGCATAGACTGCAGTTTTTGATGCAAATAAGGAAGTGCTTTAAACTTAAGCTACAGAGAGCAACTCCTATGCTGCAAAAAGTTACTTTATGACTTTACGTTATGATAAGGTTACCATAATTTTTGACACCTAGAAACCACTTGTAGAAGTAATATTCTCAATCAATATCTTTGTTTCATGGGGCTAATTTACAGACTGTATTACTAAAAGGTTTGTGGATATTAAAACTTGTGCAAAGTGCAAAACATACAAAAAAATTTAAAAATTGGGCAAACTGATTTACTAAAGCCATGTCATGAATTTCGCATGTGTCATATGAGCAAAAATAGGGCATAGGATGGATTTTGTACTCTTGCCCTAATGAATATGCAAAGTGGTGTATTCCTGGTGGGTGTAGTGTCTCAGGTTTGTGCAGACATTCCACTGCTAATTACCTGATCTTGTCCAGCTGCTCTAATTTACCACCTGCATCGCATCAGCTGCAGCCTTTATAAGGGGGTGGTTTCCCTTCCTTAATACAGGAATGTAAAGGTGCGTTCACACCAAATGCGAATGCGCGGCGCAAATCCATGCTGAGTAAATGGGAAGATGCGAGTATGTATCTGCGAGTATGCGAGTATGAATCTCAAAGCTAGCTAGCTGCTAGCTTTGAGATTCGGCTGTCACCAGAGTAAAGGTATCACCTTTGCAAAGTAAACTAGTTTGAAAATTTGACTCACTTACCTAGAGTCAGGAGGACCGGGAGCTCTTCAGCTGAAACGGGATTTTGGAGTTATTTACCCACGGTTTCCTGCCAGCAAGCTAGCAAACTAGCAACGTAAACACACATCACCTTGTGATATTTTGGAGGCTTGAGACAACATTTTCAGGTGAGCCCCCGGTCGGATAATGTAAACCTAAGCATGACGTTATTTTGGGAATTTCCACAGCAGGTTGAACACAGCTGCAGAAGTTTTAGAGACAGCTTCGCCTGTCTGCATCTCACTATTCATGTCTGTTCGCGTGTTTACATTGAGCTACAATATAATCGTGCCACGTGAAAAATTCACCTGTTCACGTTTGGTGTGAACGCACCTTTAGACTCTCCATGCCAGCAACGTGGTGTGCTTACATGAAGTGCGCTTGTGCCTTCTGCCAATGCTGGAAACTGTAAGAACAAACAATTCAAAATCTCACCTCTTCTTCTGCCTCCACATCTCCTAGGACTCCTATTACTTACCGTTTATCAAGGAGACTTGGATCCCTACCTGGTGGAACTGCAACCCAGAAATCCACCATCTTTTCCCGGAGTAAGTCAGAACTTACAAAAGTCCCTGGGCCCGGGGCACCGTCTCCAACTCCATTAAGACTCTCAGCGGCGTGGTGGAGCAGTGGTTAGCACTGTGGCAGCACAGCAACTCACCCTTGGCCATGGGATCCCTGGTTTGATCCCAGCCCCTGACCAACAGTGATCTGTGTGGAGTTTGCACACATCAGAAACAACAGAACACATCAGCAAAAACAGTGTGTGATTTAAAAAAAACACAAGTGAAGTTTCCAACACCATCCCTTCCTCCATCTCCCCCAGCCTGCCGGTGGACGTCTCACCACGTCTCCGTCCTGACTGCGTGTACGAAGCACTGGGTTTGTGCTTAAAAACGTCCAAGTGCCCCAAAAGCACCCCATCGCAGGAGCCATAAAACCACAAACAAAATGAGCAAATCTAACACTACAGCCAGTATTCGAACATTTATACATCTTTAGAGGTAAACTCATTATTTATTTATTATTTGGCAGCACGGTGGCGGAGTGGTTAGCACTGCGGCAGCACAGCAACTCACCCTTGGCCAGGGGATCCTGGGTTCAATCCCAGCCCATGACCAACAGTGATCTGTGTGGAGTTTGCATGTTCTCCCCGTGTCTGCGTGGGTTTACTCCGGGATTTCTCCGTTTTCCTCCCACATGCCAAAAACATGCAAGTTAGGTTAATTGGAGACTATAAAAGTGGCCCAAGGTGTGAATGTGTGTGTGAATGGTGAACGGGTTGGGTGCCACACCAGTGGCTGCTTCATCCACTCATGTGGATGCCCTGTAATTTCCCCATTGTGGTA
Organism: Pholidichthys leucotaenia; assembly: GCA_020510985.1. Lineage (NCBI taxonomy): Eukaryota > Metazoa > Chordata > Actinopteri > Cichliformes > Pholidichthyidae > Pholidichthys > Pholidichthys leucotaenia. The sequence goes on from CM035842.1 coordinate 273,702,184, forward strand.
CTAATAAAGGAAACTAAATCTAAATCTAAAAATTACTACATCTTGTCAATTAGCTTTAAAACTGTGAATATCTGGTCAGGACATGCACACACCCCCACGCCACCGTATATGAAAGATGTGTGCCTGAAGAGAAGTGTGTGTGTGTGTGTGTGTCAAGACGTGCGGCAGTCAGACAGACAAGTAGGAGTTAGGCACGGAAAGAGAGAAAATATTGCCTGTAAATTTTTTTTTCCAGAAAAACAGACTGATAGACAATACAGAGCAAGAGAATAAATTATTTATTTTTTCCTCTCCGCTCGGTACCAAGTGGTTGGGGAATGTAGGGAGTTTTCAAATGAAGGTGCTGCCATTAATTTCCAAATCTATACTCTTTAACATGCATTCAATAGAATTTAGCTGTTGTTATGGATTGTGTGTTAAAGACTGTATTTACTGTTGCACAAGAGTTTTTCTGTATAGCAGAAGTTTCTGCTTAATTTACAAATCATAGGAAATTTTTGACAATCCTGTGCTTTTCTTGTATTGTTATATACAGTGGTGTGAAAAAGTGTTTGCCCCCTTCCGGATTTCTCATGTTTTTGCATGTTTGTCACACTTAAAAGTTTCAAATCATCAAATTTAAATATTAGACAAAGATAACACAAGTAAACACAAAATGCAGTTTTTAATTGAACGTGTTTATTATTAAGGGTAAAAAAAAAAATCCAAACTTACATGGCCCTGTGTGAAAAAGTGATTGCCCCCCTGTTAAAACATAAATTAACTGTGGTTTATCACATCTTTGGAAAGCTGAGTTCAATTTTCTAGCCATTTCTAAAGCTTTGGGACTCCAATGAGCCACAGTGAGAGCCATTAGCCACAAATGGCAAAAACATGGAACAATGGTGAACCTTCCCACCAGTGGCCGGCTGACCAAAATTACCCCAAGAGCACAGCGACGACTCATCCAAGAGGTCACATAAGACCCCACAACAACATCCAAAGAACTGCAGGCGTCATTTGCCTCAGTTAAGGTCACTGTTCATGACTCCACCATAAGAAAGAGATCGGGCAAAAATGGCCTGCATGGCAGAGTTCCAAGAGAAAAACCACTGCTGAGCAAAAAGAACATAAAGGCTTGTCTCAGTTTTGCCAGAAAACATCTTGATGATCCCCAAGACTTTTGGGAAAATACTCTGGACTGGTGAGACAAAACTTGAACTTTTTGGAAGGCGTGTGTCCCATTACATCTGGCGTAAAAGTAACACAGCATTTCAATTCAATTCAACTTTATTTATATAGTGCAATTTCACAACAACAGTCATCTTATAGCACTTTCAAACGTAGGGGAAACCCCCTCAATTGCAGAAAGACCCCAGCAATCAGGTGATCCCCTGTGAGCAAGCGCTTGGCGACGGTGGAGAGGAAAAACTCCCTTTTAACAGGAAGAAACCTCTAGCAGAACCAGGCTCAGGGAGGGGCAGCCATCTGCTGCGACTGGCTAGGGGGTGAGGGGATAGAGAAGATGAAAAGAACAGACATATAGAGAGCAAAAATTTCAGAAAAGGAACATCATACAACAGTAAAATGTGGTGGTGGTAGTGTGATGGTCTGGGACTATTCCTTCAGGACCTGGAAGACTAGCTGTGGTAAATGGAACCATGAATTCTGCTGTCTACCAAAAAATCCTGAAGGAGAATGTCCGGCCATCTGTTCCTGACCTCAAGCTGAAGCGCACTTGGGTTCTGCAGCAGGACAATGATCCAAAACACACAAGCAAGTCCATCTCTGAATGGCTTAAGAAAAACAAAATGAAGACTTTGGAGTGGCCTAATCAAAGTCCTGACCTGAATCTGATTGCAATGCTGTGGCATGGCCTTAAAAAGGCAGTTCATGTTCGAAAACCCTCCAATGTGGCTGAATTACGACAATTCTGCAAAGATGAGTCAGACAAAATTCCTCCACAGTGCTGTAAAAGACTCATTGCCAGTTATCGCAAATGCTTGATTGCAGATGTTGCTCCTAAGGGTGGCCCAACCAGTTATTAGGTTTAGGAGGCAATCACTTTTTCACACAGGGCCATGTAGGTTTGGATTTTTTTTCCCTTAATCATAAACACCTTCATTTAAAAACTGCATTTTGTGTTTACTTGTGTTATCTTTGTCTAATATTTAAATTTGTTTGATGATCTGAAACATTTAAGTGTGACAAACAAAAAAATTGAGAAATCAGGAAGGGGGCAAACACTTTTTCACACATCTGTAGAATGTCACTGCAGTAAACTGGAAAAAAGCATCTGCTTTAAAATTTATAATTCTTCCCACAACTTTTAGTGCAAAAAATTGTAGAAACATTGCAACTTTTATCGTAACTTCTTAAAAAAGCTCCTGCAAATTCAGGCTTTTTTGGCCGCAACAATCATAAAAACATTCCATGAAATCCTGGAGGGACTGGTAAACTTGCAGAAAATACACAAATTCGCATCCGAAGGATAACGCTAGTTAGTCGTCACCAGAGTAAAAGTATCAACACTGGAGAGTAAACTAGTTTGAAAATGAGACTGGCACTCACCTGCAGACAGATGAACTGGGAGGTCTGAAGATGAAACAGAGTGTCTGTTGTTTATTAACCCACGCACTCCCGCTACAGATGTGCTAACCAGGGCTAGCAGCCAGTTAGCAGTGTAAACAACCATCATCCAGGTGAAGTTTTGAAGGAGGCTGTGACAAATTTTCAGGTGACAGCCCCGCCGGATAACGTAAACTTAAACATGACTGTGTTTTTGGGATTTCCACAGCAGGTAGAAAGCAACTGCAGAAGTTATGAAGGCAACTCCGCCCCTCTGCATCTCGTTCAGACACAAATTCATGTCTGTTCGCATGTTTACATTGAGTTCAAATATAATCGCGCCACGCTAAAAATTCACATTTTTCTGAGCACACCTTAAGTATCACCACTTGTAAATAACCGTTACTGTACATATATTCATTCTCATTCATTATACTTACCGTTGTCTCTCTTCTCCTCCTCCACAGGATTTCCAGATTCTCACCATTGCACATTTTTACTATAAATAAAACTTGTGTCAAACCTTTTGAGCCATCTCCTCTCAGCATCTGGGGGCGGCTGTGGTGCAGGTGTAGTGTACCTGCGACCAAGTACTGGGTGACCCTCCGACTACTGATCGGAGGGTCAGGGGTTTGATTCCCGCTCTGTCTGCAGTCTGCATGTCGAGATGTCCTTGAGCAAGAGACCAAACCTCCAGATGCTTTTGGTGGGTCAGGTCAGCGCCGGTGCATGGCAGCTCTGCTGCCATCAGTGTGTGAATGTTTGTGTGAATGGGTGGAAAGCAGGATCTGTAAAGCGCTTTGGGCATCTAGAGATGAGAAAAAGCACCGTATAAGTGAACACCATTTACCATCTGCATTTGAGTTTATTCTGTAAAAACATGTCACTTGAGAGCTTGGGGGGGTGTCTGCTCAATGAAATGAAGCTCCTCTAGGGACAGACAGGCCCCTGAGCCTTGCAGGTGGGAGATCCTCTGTGTAGAATTTCCATCTGACCACTTAAGCTCCTCTGGATCAAATTTCTTTTAGCAAAGGCCAGTCTTCAAATTCTCCAAGGGGAGACTTCCTAAATCCACCTGTTCTCACCCACCGTCAAATGCAATTTTCCTTTCTAAATTATGTGCAAAACTCAAAATGACTAAATATGCAAGTTTCAAGATTTGTATGTAATTTAGCACCCGCTATCTGGTATCCTAGTAACTCAGGCTCTGTTGTACCTGTCATGGTACAACAAACTAGAGCTCCTCAAAGAAACTCAGAAAAAAGGGTATAAGCCCCTGATTTTTTTTTTATTACCTGTGAATGGACAGAGTTGATGTGGTATTTCACTCCACTCTCAGAGTTAAACTCTTTATTGCAGATCAGACATCTGTATTTACCGGCTTCAAAGTCGCCCTGAAATGAGATCAAAGGAAATCAAAGAACACTGGACTGACTAATAATTGTAATGGCATAATACCTATCAAATCCTCAAGCTTGAAAAACTGTGCTCTATATTTCAGAACTCATTTTTAACTTGGAATGCTGCAATTATGCACAACCTAAGAGCTTAGCTGGGGAACAGAGCCAGATCAGTGCAGAAGAGTGTGATACTTGTATATAACAGAGGACTTTCAGGTTCAGTTCAATGCATTTCATAGATTACATATTTATTTTAAAAAAATTAATAAAAATAACATACCCGTGTGCAGAGTCCCAGATGAGCTTTCAGTCCAGATACACTGGTGTAGATGCAGCCACAACCCTGAGGATTAACATGATCAACACCAAAATCAGAGATACAGTAGATTGAGCATTTTAGTAGCATTTTGAAGAGAGATAAATACATGACTCTGTTGTTTCTTACTTTAACACAGGTGATGATGTGTGTAGTTCTGTTTTCTACCTGGTTGGGACAGTGGACTTTCCTCTGCAGCTTCACTTCGTTCTTCCATTTCCTCAGCACCTCTTGGCTGAAGGCAGGCAGGCCTGGTCGCGAGTATTTCAGCTGAAACAGGCAGCATAAAGAGGATATCAGTCAAAGTTTATACTGCTATAAAAGGGAGGGTTTCATGTGTATGTTTAAAGTGGTGTACAGTAGGGCAGCAATGATTACTCGAATAATCTGAGTAACTCGATTACAAAAAATCCTCAATTCAAAATGTATGATTCGAGGCTTCATTTAACGCAGCCCTTCCGGCCTATATGACCTTCTTCCGGTCACGCTATGTAAACAAGACGTGGGATCATGGATTCAGCGGCACAGGAAGAAAAGTGACAGAGCAACAGAAAAAAATGACGAAAGTCAGAGAAAACGACAAAAAGTATCTCAAGTCTGGGATCATTTCAAGCTCAAATTGAAGGAAACCATTGTGCAGTGCGTACATTGTAAAGCTGAGCTACCATAACACAACAGCACGTCGATGTTACAGCATTTTGCAGAAAGTATCCAGCCACATCATGCACGAGCAGTGGACACGAGACAAGGTACGTGATTGAGATTTTAAACTAAGATGATTAGAATGTAGTTAGCTACACTAATTATGCTTATATGGTCAAAGAACATATACCAGCTACCGCTAATAGCCAGCCAGTGTTTTTTTTTCTTCTATGTTGTGAATTGAAGCTAATGCTACAAAACTGAACTTTATGGTGTAATGTAACGTGAGAAAGCCTTTGTCATTTTACATCCATAAAATGAAATTTAAAATGCAGCTCTTCTTCATGGTACAAAAGGGAAAAGTGCCAGAGAGTGCAATAAAGGAAAATACAGAGAGGAAAATAAGTATTGAACATGTCAACATTTTTCTCATTAGATATATTTCTGATGGAGCCATTGACTTGAAATTTTCACCAGATATCAGTAACAACCCAAGTCATCCATACATACAAAGAAATCAGGACAACTGTGTTCACAAAAGAAGTTATATTTAATAAAGTGGAATGACACAGGGAAAAAATATTAGTAATAAATAAGGGGTAAATAAGAGGTGCAAAAAGGCATAGAAAGCCAAGAAACCAGCTGAAATCCATCAGAATTTAGGAAGTCATCCCATCCCCTATCAATGCAAATTAATTTCAGCTAGTTAAGTCCTGACTGACAGACTTTAAAAAGGTCTGTGACTAGCAGATTGTCACACCACATAGAACTCATGATGGTTCGTAGAAGCAACCTTATTGTTGCAAAACATAATGATGACATTGGTTACAGGTGCATTTCTAAACAGCTGAATGTTCCAGTGAGCACTGTTGGAGCCATCATTTGGAAGTGGAAAGAAAATCATTTTACCATAAATCGGCACCAATCAGGAACTCCTTGCAAGATTTCTGAGAGAGGAGTCAAAAGAATTATCAGAAGAGTTATCCAAGAGCCAAAGACCACTTGTGGAGAGCACCAGAAAGACCTGGAGTTAGCAGGTACTGCTGTTTGAAAGAAAACGATAAGTAATGCACTCAACTAACATGGGCTCTATGCCCACTTATCTCGCAAGACTCCATTACTGAAGAAAAAGCATGTTGAAGCTCCTTTAACCTGTTAAACTCTGTTCAACTTCCCTAAAAATGCCTAAAAATAACATGCCCAAAGTAAATCAAAAGCTGTTCGTCAACCCTTTGCAGCATCTTCATAGGGTTGGTCTCATTTAAAAGAAAACACTCTGAATTTTTTGGCAAAACAGTCATAATCTCTCTAAGTGCTCCTGCCACTGAGTAACAATCATCTAAACATACTGAATTTGAAGAAAATAAAGTTCACCTGGGTGTTTTTTTTAGATACAAATGCTTGCAAATAACATACAGCTGTCAGAAACTTGCTGGAAAACAACAGAAATGTAGAACCAAGTGTTTTCAAGCTCAGGTCAAAATTTTGTAACAATACCACAAAAAATTAATATATTACACAGCTTTTTTCTCAGGTTGTAACAAGGTGTTCTTGAACTGTGCCAAACTGTGCCAAATGGCACAGTTTGGAAAACTGTGTTCCAGAGTTCACTATCTCAGCAGTTTGCACAGTAAAACTAAGGGGTAACAACCCAGACATACACAGCACAGTTCCTGGTTTGTTTGTTTTTTTTTACAGGCAAAAATAGCCTACAGTGTAAGAAAAATTATGCAAAAAATTAATACATTTCACTAAAGTATACACAAAAACAACCCTCTCCCCCCTCCAATTTTTCCAGAGTTCACTATCTCACCAGTTTACATAGATACAGGTCAACTGGACCCCTGACCAAGTGCGCACCCCAAGTGGACCACGGAATCCAATCTGTACATGTACAGGTGCATTCTCCATCCAGTGATTTATAAATGCTGCCCCAGATGAAAACCAGTCTGTGGGACTATAATGTTCTGAATGAGGCTTTAGAAAATTATGAATCACTTTGTAAATCACTGGATTGAAAATGTACAGAATGAATACCGGTGTCCACCTGGGGTGCTCACAATAGTGTGCTCACATGGTCAGGGCTCCATTTCACCAGATCACATTTACACAGTAAAACAAAGGCATAATAACCCAGACATACACAGCACAGTTCCTTTTTGTACAGGAAAAAATAGCCTACAGTGAAATAAAAATTATACTAAAAAATTATTAATTTTTTCTGCAATATACACAGTAACAAATACCCCCCCCCCCCACGGTGCACACAAAAACGTCACCATGTGGGACCCTTGTAATTACCGATTGGTCAAAAGTTATTTTTATTACCATTTTTATCGATAAAGAATAATTTAGATTATAAGACTTACCTGTCCACAACCGCACTGTCGCTGGTATTGTCCACTGGCGTATGACGATTGTCAGCTATTCCGTTGATCAATGGAAACCTCCGTTGTTTAGTGATTCGTCATCACCCAACCCGGTCAAGCCATCTACGTTTTCATGCATGCCCTTTCAGTTTATTTTGTGAACCCTTTTTCAAAACAAGTAAAATAATGGCTAATGTTACCCTGACCCTTCTGCACAGTATCACAAAGGACTGCACGTCACACAGCGGCGGAGTCAAAAGAGATTTTACGCACGAGAACGCATGGTATTTTACCGGAAATTTTACTGCAAAACAAATCTACCTATGGGTACAAATAAAGTAACCTGAAACTGAACCTGAAATATAAACACTGAACTAGTGCATGTAGGATGTCACTGAAGTCAGAAATTGACTGGCTAAACGACACGTCCATCGTCAGATTACTCGACTTCAATTGGCTCGTTGTATTCGCGGTCGTTGATGGGCAGATACTTCTTGCTAGGTTTACGATCATTGGTTATTCAAGGTTTAAAAACCCAAATCAAGGCTCTTGTTGGTCGAATGAGATGTCAATCTCATTCTAAACCAATCAAACACTCCTTTGGCTTTCTGCTTACAGCTGTGTCTGTACTGGAAGACCGGAAATACAGCTTTTTTTTTTAGTGCGCACTGAGACGCACTAAGACGCAGAGACGTGACCGCCCGCGGAATCTCACGAGTTTAACTTAAAGTTTGCTGCACAACATTTGGGCAAGCCAGTAAAATACTGGGAGAATATAGTCTGGTCAAATGAGACCAAAATTAAACTTTTTGGATGCCAGAACACACAGCATGTTTGGAGGAGAAATGGCACTGCACATCAGCCCAAAACACCATACCAACAGTGAAGTTTGGAGGTGGGAACATCATGGTGGGTGGGTGGAGGGGTTTCAGCACATGAAAAACTTCATGTGCAGACTTCATATACATATAGAACGGCAGACTTCATATAACTGAAGGGAAGATGAATGGACAAATGTACAGAGACATCTTTGATAAGAACCTGTTGTCATCTGCCAAGAGGCTTAAGCTGAAACAAGGGTGGACATTTCAGCAACACAACGATCCCAAACACACAGCCAAGGAAACTCTCAACTGGCTCCAGAGAAGAAAAATAAAACTGCTAGAATGGCCCAGTCAGTCACTTGACCTGAATCCAATTGAGAATCTATGGAATGCACTGAATATCAGAGTTCATAGAAGACATCCATGGAACCTTCAAGATTTGAAGACGGTTTGTGTGGAAGAATCGGCTAAAATTACTCCAGAGCAATGTTTGCACCTAGTTTCTCCATACAGGAGGCGTCTGAAAGCTGTTATTACCAACCAAGGCTTTTCTATTAAATATTAAATGAATTTCACCAAGCATGTTCAATACTTATTCCCTGTGTCATTCCAGTTTATTAAATATAACTTGTTTTGCAAACACAGTTGCCTTGATTTCTTTGTATGTATGGATTACTTGGGTTGTTACTGATATCTGGTGAAAATCTCAGGTCAATGGCTCCGTCAGAAATATGTTAAATGAGAAAAATGTTTATGTGTTCAATGCTTATTTTCAATGCTGTAAGTCACTGTGTTACATAAAGTACAGCAGGATCATGTTATCAGTTCTAGTCAAAAACAATTCAGATCTTTTTTGGCACACAGCTACGTATTTTAAGATAAAGATGGGAGCTGAAGGCTCCCTTTAAAGAGCATTTTTAAAACATTATATATTTGAATATTATACAGTATGTACATGAAAGACAAAAACAAGATTTTCTAGTGAACTTAATGCTATCTGTACATTTTTGATTTTTATGTCATACAGACCAACCTTGCTGACAGTGACTCCAGCAAAGCAGAAGACCCAGTAATGCATGCAGACACCAGGAGTGCAACATCATTCCTCCAGAACTTTCTGGGCTCGTCACTTGAGAATTTGTGCGTTTGTATAGTTTCATATTTTGTGTTCTTTCCTGATTGTGTCCTTACAGTGTCTTATCTCTCTGTCTTTCGGTGATGAGCAGGATGAAGAGCAGCAGTTAAATCAAGCTGTGCAGAGTGAGGTCCTTATGTACTTTGGAGAGCATCCACTGTCCAAGAAGGTGAATCTGTTGCCATGGTGGGACAGAAATGCAGCACAGTATCCTACACTGTCAAAACTGGCAAAATCATTGCTGTGTATTCCAGCAACATCTATGCCACCAGAGCATCTGTTTTCTGCAGCAGGTAACAAAGCTCAGGGCAAGCCTTAGTCCTGAGTGTGTTGATATGCTGACTTTTCCTCATGGAAACCACCACATGCTCCTTTAAAGGATTTTCTCATAGAAAGTTAACAAGCACAAGTTGACAAAAAGAAACTCTGGTTTTGATCTGTATGGATAAAAATGGTTCAAGTGTGATCAGATTAATAGCTAATAGCTTTGTTTTGATGCAGTTGACACAGATCTACATGTTACTATCAAAGTGGGGCATTGTCAAATCAGCTGTAATTTAGTATACCAGTTTTGCTTATGTTGATTGGTATATATATACATACTGTATATACACTACCGTTCAAAAGTTTGGGGTCACCCAGACAATTATTTTGTGTTTTCCATGAAAAGTCACACTTATTTACCACCATGAGTTGTAAAATGAATAGAAAATATAGTCAAGACATTGACAAGGTCAGAAATAATGATTTGTATTTGAAATAATAATTTTTTCCTTCAAACTTTGCTTTCGTCAAAGAATCCTCCATTTGCAGCAATTACAGCATTGCAGACCTAACATGATTGCACAAGGGTTTTCTAATCATCCATTAGCCTTCTGACGCAATGAGCAAACACATTGTACCATTAGAACACTGGAGTGATAGTTGCTGGAAATGGGCCTCTATACACCTATCTAGATATTGCACCAAAAACCAGACATTTGCAGCTAGAATAGTCATTTACCACATTAGCAATGTATAGAGTGTATTTCTGATTAGTTTAAAGTTATCTTCATTGAAAAAAGTGCTTTTCTTTCAAAAATAAGGAAATTTCTAAGTGACCCCAAACTTTTGAACGGTAGTGTATATACATACTGTATATATATATATATATATATATATATATATATATATATATAATTTTTTTTTTCAAAACAGCTGAGGCTAGTGCCAGAAAAAATCTAAAATTTAACTTTTACTGTATTTATTTTTAACTTTATTTATTTATTTTGCTTGTTTTATTTATTTTACTTGAGCAATTGTAAAATTTTTGTAAAAACTTTACAAGTTTGTTTTTCTCTGGTAATACTACAATAATACTAATGATGTATAATCAACAATTTTGTTTTTCAGAGTTTAATGGCAAAATATAAAGCAGCAACTGCAAATGGAGTTATATGCAATAAACAATCCAATAAGCATTGCAATAAATGTGTACCTGTGTTATTGTTTGATAATAATAATAATAATAATAATAGATTAGAGTTACATGGTGCTTTACACGTCAAGTGACATCTCAAAGTGCTTACAATGAATCCATTATTCATTCACTCCAGACAGACATTGATAGTGGTAAGCTACTTCTGTAGCCACAGCTGCCCTGGGGCAGACTGACGGAAACGTGGCTGCCAATCTGCGCCAACAGCTTCTCCAACCACTGCCGAGCATTTATACACTTTCATACCCAGTGTCATGGACACTGGAGGAAAGGTGAATAAAGTGTCTTGCCCAGGGACACAACGGCAGGATGACTGGGGAGAGCGGGAATCAAACCGCCAACACTCCAGTTTTCGGACAACCCACTCTACCTCCTGAGCCACTGCCACCCCGTCTGGTACAATTACTACTGCTCTTTAGGAAAGAAAGTTCCACAAATGTTGGTCAATGCAAGTTCTTCAATACAAGAAAAAAAGGTATCCGATTACTCAATTAATTGATCGATTAGAGCGATCGATTACTCGATTAGTAAAATAATCGATAGCTGCGGCCCTAGTGTACAGTATATACTGTATGACTACTAGGAAAGACTAGTTGGCAACCATGGAAGAATGGTGACAGCAAGGAGAGACTGCTGGCATCTGGGAAAGACCAGAACCAGGGGTGTGGCGGCTCGGCAGGTCAAAATACATCCTCCGTGAGGAGGAACCCTAAGCACTCGCTATGGACAAGTATGTGATAAGATACCCCCAAGGTCGGGCGAGAGCGGGGGAGGATGATCGACCAACAGGACGGACTACGGCATTGACTTTGGAAAGTGTAAACCCTACATTGGCACAGGCTGATACTACAACTGCGGTTTGCACATGTGGGAAAGTCTGTAAGAACATGAAAGGCCTTAAGATCCATCAGGCAAAGATGGGTTGCCTACACTCTAGCAGTGTGCAACGCACAGGGCAACCTGGTGAGACGGAGGAGAGGCTGGGACTGGTAGCCAACCACAGTACCCAGAATCTCCAGGCACATAGTAGAGAGAGCACAGGGGAGAGAGCACAGAGAGCACAGGCAACACCACCCCTGACGTACCGCCGGGGGAATTGTCTGGGCAGAGCAGGAACATCGAGCAGCAACTTCAAGATAGCCACAAGGCAGTGAAGCAGGCAATCAACTGGCCAGCAGCTCAAGCAAAGAAGGAGTGGGAGAGATTTGACTGCGAAGTGGATGAGGTGTTGGAGCATGTTCTGGCAGGGGAGCTGAATTGGAAAATGAAGGCAATGGTGAGGATAATCTGGAACTTTGGTGCTCAGCGTTTCGGAGTGAAGCAAACAAGTCCCTTTCAATTAAGACCTGCACATCAGGGGGAAAACTGCAGGATTATGGAGATTAAACAACTTTGTGGTGATCTCTGGAGGCTCAGGAAAAAATTCATGCAAGCTGAAGAGGAGGAGAAACAAGCTTTGAAGGAAATCTCGGTCACTCTGAGAGAGCGCATTAAAACCTTACGTCGAGCAGAGTGCCACAGAAGAGACCAAAGATGCCGGGCTAAGCAAAGGGAGCAGTTTACCAAAAATCCATTTTCCTACTTGTCTAAGCTCCTGGGGGACAAGCGATCTGGCCGACTCCAGGCATCAAGACAAGAGGTAGAGGAGTACCTCTCCAGCATGGATAGTGATCCAGAAAGGGGCGTAGAACTGGAGATTAAGGAGGCCTTGATGACCCTTGATGGGCCAACATCCCTGTTTGTTGAACAAAAACCTTCATGGAAGGAGGTCAATGACTTCCTGAAAAGGGCAAGGGCCTGCTCAGCACCAGGACCCAATGGGATCCCATACAATGTGTACAAACAGAGTGAGAGACTGAGAAGGAGGCTCTGGAAGCTGCTGAAGGTGGTGTGGAGGGCAAATCACCTTCCAGATGAGTGGTTCATTGCAGAGGGGTGGGTTTTTTTTTTCCATTTATGTTTTTATTAGAAAAGGATGCCATCTTTACAAATATAGCATTCAGACATTTGTATCATAGTCCTTCTCTTATTTGTTTTATAGGAACAAAAAATTAAAAACCAAAAAAAAGAAAAAAAAAGAGAGAAAAACAAACAAACTGAACTGGGGGCTTACAGTCATTCCTTCTTCTCATATGGAAGAATAAATAAACAAAATTTCAGTCTTAGTAAGGTGATTCAACAAGGATGTTTACATCTGGAGTCATACAAAATCATTCCGAATAGGGGATATAAAATGAATCCACTTGTTCCAAATTGAATAAAAATTTTCCCTTTGAATTCTTAACAAATATGTCAATTTTTCCATTTTGAAGATTTCCAAAATTATTCCAAACCAATCATTGAGTGTGGGTGGGGCTGGGTTTAACCATTTTCTAGTAATTGATTTCTCACTGGCTGCTAAGAGCGCCTGCAGCAATTTTATGTCCCCTCTTCTGTCCAGAGTTAGAACAAGACCCATATATAAATTTAAAAAATTGTTTGCAATGTTTACCTTGAAGACATCATTTAAAGCTTTATGAATTCCAGACCAATATTGATGCAAAACCGGACATTCCCAGAATATATAAAAATGATTTGCTTCAACAGATCCACACCTTCTCCAACACTCATTATTTATGTTTCTATATTTACTTTGGTGAGGAGTCTTAAAAAATCTTACGACATTTTTCCAACAGTGTTTTCTCCATACCAGTGAGTTTGTGGAGGACCATTGAAAGATACAAATTTTTTCCCAATTGTCATCAGAAATGCCCATTCCCACTTCATGTTCCCACTTATTCTTAATGTGTAGCGTATCATCATTCCTTGCATTTAGCATCCCATTATATAACTTAGAAATTGCCTTTTTGATCGAAGTGTCATAAGCTGACTTTAAAATTTTAAAAAAGTGTGACTCTGTTGAAGATAGGTTTAGAGATTTGCTATGCTTGTTAAAATAATCATGTATTTGGAGGTACCTGAAGAAGTCTACTTGCTCAAGACCAAATTTGGTTTGTAGGGACTGGAAATTCTGTAGTGTTCCATCCCTCCATCCATCCATCTTCTACCGCTTTTCCAGAGGTCCGGGTCGTGGAGGCAGCAGTTCAAGCAGAGAAGCCCAGACTTCCCTCTCCCCAGCCACCTGCTCCAGCTCTTCAGAGGGGATACCAAGGCGTTCCCAGACCAGCTGGGAGACATAGTCTCTCCACCGAGTCCTGGGTCTGCCCCGGGGTCTCCTCCCAGTGGGACGTGCCTGAAACACCTCAAGTGGGAGGCGTCCAGGAGGCATCCTAATCAGATGCCCATACCACCTCAACTGACTCCTTTCAATGTGGAGGAGCAGCGGTTCTACTCTGAGCCTCTCCCGGATGACTGAGCTCCTCACCCTATCTCTGAGGGTGAGTCCAGCAATCCTACAGAGAAAGCTCATTTCAGCCGCTTGTATCCGCGATCTCGTTCTTTCGGTCATTACCCAAAGCTCGTGACCATAGGCGAGAGTAGGAACGTAGATTGACTGGTAAATCGACAGCTTTGCCTTAGAACTAAGCTCCCTCTTCACCACAACAGACCGGTACAACGTCCGCATCACTGCAGATGCTGCTCCAATCCGTCTGTCGATCTCTCGCTCCATTTTCCCCTCACTTGTGAACAAGACCCCAAGATACTTAAACTCCTCCACTTGGGGCAGGAGCCTGTCCCCAACCCGGAGAGGACAATCCACCTTTTTCCGGCTGAGGACCATGGACTCAGACTTGGAGGTGCTGATTCTCATCCCAGCCGATTCACACTCAGCGGCAAACCGTCCCAGTAAGAGCTGTAGGTCATTGCTGGATGAAGCCAACAGGACAACATCATCTGCAAACAACAGAGATGAGATCCTGTGGTCACCAAGCATGACACCCTCCATTCCCTGGCTGCGCCTAGAAATCCTGTCCATAAAAATTATGAACAGGATCGGTGACAAAGGGCAGCCCTGGCGGAGTCCAACTCTCACTGGGAATGACTCCGACCGAGTGTTGGCAATACAAACTAAACTCTCACAACGGTTGTACAGAGACCGAATAGCTTGTAACAACAAGCCCGATACCCCATACTCCCGAAGCACCCCCCACAAAAATCCACGAGGGACGCGGTCAAATGCCTTCTCCAAGTCCACAAAACACATGTAAACTGGTTGGACAAACTCCCACGAACCCTCAAAAATTCTCGAGAGGGTAAAGAGCTGGTCCGATGTGCCACGACCAGGATGAAAACCACATTGCTCCTCCTGAATCCGAGGTTCGACCAACGGCCGGACTCTCCTCTCCAGTACCTTGGCATAGACCTTCCCAGGGAGGCTGAGGAGTGTGATCCCTCTAAAGTTGGAGCACACCCTCCGGTCCCCTTTTTTGAAGAGAGGAACCACCACCCCGGTTTGCCATGCCAAAGGCACTGCCCCCGACCTCCACGCAATGTTGCAGAGGCGTGTCAACCATGACAACCCAACAACATCCAGGGCCTTGAGGTACTCAGGGCGAATCTCGTCCACCCCCGGGGCCCGGCCACCAAGGAGATTTTTAACCACCTTGGCGACCTCAGCCCCTGTGATAGGCGAGTCATCCCCCTCATCCCCAAACCCTGCTTCCTTTGTGGAAGGCGTATCAGTGGGATTGAGGAGATCCTCGAAGTATTCCTTCCACCGCCCGACGATATCCCCAGTTGAAGTCAACAGTGTCCCATCCGCACCATACACAGTGTGGACGGGGAGCTGCTTTCCCCTCCTGAGCCGCCGAACAGTTTGCCAGAATCTCTTTGAAGCCGACCGAAAGTCTTGTTCCATGGCCTCACCGAACTCCTCCCATACCCGAGTTTTTGCTTCAGCAACCACCCGAGCTGCACTCCGCTTGGCCTGCCGGTACACCTCAGCTGCTTCGGGAGTCCCACAAGCCAACCAAGCTTGATAGGACTCCTTCTTCAGCTTAATGGCCCCCCTCACCACTGGTGTCCACCACTTGGTTTGGGGGTTGCCACCACGAGATGCACCGACCACCTTGCGGCCGCAGCTCTGGGCCGCCGCTTCAACAACAGAGGTGGAGAACATGGCCCATTCAGACTCCATGTCTCCAGACTCCCTTGGAATGTGGTTGAAGTTCTTCCGGAGGTGGGAGTTGAAGACCTCCCGGACAGGGGCCTCAGCCAGACGTTCCCAGCACACCCTCACTATACGTTTGGGTCTACCAGGTCTGAATGGCTTCCTCCCCTGCCATCGGATCCAACTCACCACCAGGTGGTGATCAGTTGACAGCTCTGCACCTCTCTTTACTCGGGTGTCCAAGACATACGGTCGCAGGTCTGATGATACGATAACAAAATCGATCATCGACCTGCGACCTAGGGTGTCCTGGTGCCAGGTGCACATATGGACACCCTTATGCTTGAACATGGTGTTCGTTATGGACAGACTGTGGTTAGCACAGAAGTCCAATAACTGAACACCACTCGGGTTCAGATCGGGCAGGCCGTTCCTCCCAATCACCCCCCTCCAGGTTTCACTGTCGTTGCCCACGTGCGCATTGAAGTCCCCCAGTAGGACAATGGAGTCTCCAGGAGAAGCACCCTCCAGCACCCCAGTCACAGACTCCAAAAAGGGTGGGTACTCTGAAACATCATTTGGTGCAGAGGCACAAATGATGGTCAGGACCCATTTCCCAACCCGAAGGCGCAGGGAAGCAACCCTTTCGTCCACCGGGGAAAACTCCAATATAGAGGCAGCAAGGTGGGGTGATACAAGAATACCCACCCCTGCTCGTCGCCTCTCGCCCGGGGCAACTCCAGAAAAGGCCAAGCTCCAGCCCCTCTCCAGGAGACTGGTTCCGGAACCGGAGCTGTGTGTTGAGGTGAGGCCGACTTTATCTAGCCGGTATCGCTCAACCTCGTACACCAGCTCAGGCTCCTTCCCCACCAGAGAGGTGACATTCCACGTACCAAAAGCCAGTTTAGAAAGCTTGGGATCAGTCCGCCAAGGTCTCTGCCTTTGACCGCCACCTAATCCACATAGCACCGGACCCCCATGATCCCTCCTGCAGGTGGTGAACCCACTGGAGGGCGGACCCATGTAACTCCTTCGGGCTGAGCCTGGCCAGGTCCCATGGGTGGAAACCCGGCCACCAGACGCTAGCCTTCGAGCCCCTCCCCCAGGCCTGGCTCCAGGGTGGGGCCCCGGTAACCCCATACCGGGCGGGGTACACTGAATCCTTGATATACAATTTATCATGAGAGTCTGTTGGATCATTCTTAGTCTGGCCCTTCACCCAGGACCAGTTTGTCTTGGGAGACCCTATCAGAGGCAAATTGCCCCGGACAACACAGCTCCTGGGATCACTGGGGCACGCAAACCCCCCCACCACGATAAGGTGACGATCCATGAGGGGGATCGTCTGTAGTGTTCTGTAGTGTTCCTTTGCTTGTAAAGGTGAGGTACGTTGTTAGCCCTTTTTTTGTCCAAGTTTGAAATCTTTTATCACTTTTGTTGGATTGAAAATCTGTCATAGGCACACCATCTGAAATTTCTTAGCATGTTTCCTATTTCACAGGTTTTCACTACTTTATGCCATACCTTAAGTGTGTGTTCAATCCAAGGGTTTAGACCCTGTAATTGGTCAGCCAGTCTTTTATCTGAAATTGCAGCTTGTAAGGGGAATATAGGTGATATGTTGGATTCTATTATCTTCATATTGGCTTGGAAGTCTGGGTTACACCAATATAATAGAGGAATAACTTGAGAAGCATAATAATAGTATTTCAAACAAGGAAGCATTGCTCCATCCTTTTCTTTCCTTAATTGTAAGACAGTATAGCATATTCTTGGTTTCTTCCCCTGCCATATAAAGCGTGAAATCCACTTTTCCCATTCCTTGAATTGATTGTCACTCACTTCAATAGGTAATGTTCTGAACAAATACAGCAGAGGGGTGTTTTATCCCCAAAGAGGAAAGCTCATCAGAGATCAAACAGTTCCGCACCATTTCCCTTCTTAATGTAGAGGGAAAGATATTCTTCGGAATTTTGGCAAGCAGGCTCACCAACTTTTTGGTGAGCAATAAGTATATTGACACTTCCATTCAGAAGGGGGGAGTCCCAGGAGTTCCAGGGTGTGTGGAGCACACAAGTGTCATCTCAAAGATAATTCAGGATGCAAAACACAATCATGGAGATCTTGCAGTTCTGTGGCTTGACATATCCAATGCATATGGAACCATCCCCAACAAGCTGGTGGAGCTCATACTACAAGTGTACCATGTCCCAGGCAAAGTTCAGAATCTCTTGCAAGAGTACTTTAACCGCTTTAAGATGCGGTTCAGCTGTGGGGGCTTTACCACCAGTTGGCAGCGGTTGGAGAAAGGCATTGTTACTGGATGCACAATTTCAGTCATTCTGTTTGCAGCTGCAATGAAACTCTTGGTCAAGTCAGTGGAGAAGCTGAGAAGAGGTGCAGTTTTGGCAAGTGGTATTTAGCATTCTCCAGTTAAAGCATCCATGGATGATCTGACAATAACTGCAAGATCATTTCCAGAGGGGCGGTGGATTCTGGAAGATCTTTGCAAGATTATTACAGGAGCTAAGATGGAATTTAAGCCATCAAAGTCACAGAGCCTCGTGCTAAGGAAAGGATGCATCCAGGACCGGTCCTGCTTCAGGATTGGAGAAGAACTTATCCCCACTGTTAGCCAGAGACCCATTAAGAGCTTGGGAAAATGGTACAGAGCAGAACTGAATGACAGAGGGAGTGTGAAGGAGATGCTTGGACAGGCTGAGGCGTGGCTGCAAACCTTGGACAGGAGTGGGCTCCCTGGTAGATTTAAACTCTGGGGATACCAGCATGGGGTACTTCCAAGACTCCTTTGGCCACTGCTCATGTACGAAGTGCCATTAACAACAGTCGAAGCCCTGGAAAGGCGGATCAACACCTTTCTTCGAAGATGGCTGTCAGTACCCAAAAGCTTCTCTTCAATTGGCCTGTACAGCTCAGGAAGCAAGCTGCAGCTCCCAATAACATCAGTCATTGAAGAAATCAAGGTGGCCAAAGCCCGGCAGGTGATAATGCTGCGTGACAGCAGTGATCAACTTGTGCGTCAAGCAGATATTACCATCCACACAGGACGAAAGTGGGTAGTAAGTAAGGCTCTGGCAGATGCAGAGGAAAGGCTACACCACAAGGACATTGTGGGGACAGTCAATCAAGGCTGGCTGGGCCTAGGAGTCATAACCAGGGCAAGGTGGAGGGAGGCAGATATTAAAGGCCGCCAAAGTCTAGTCCAAGAAGAGCTTTGCATGATGGAGGAGGAGGGCAGACAAGCCAGGGCTGCATCCATGAATAGCCAGGGGAGGTGGACGTGTTGGACAGGTGTTCAAGGAAGGTCATTGGGGTGGAGGGATATGTGGGGCACGGAGGACCAACAAATAAAGTTCCTCTTATGCGCCACATACGATGTCCTGCCAACACCGGTAAACCTCCACCGTTGGGGGCTGGTTGAGAATCCAGGTTGTATGCTGTGTGGAAAGCCAGCAAGCCTTGAACATGTGTTGTCATCATGCCAAGCTAGTCTGGTGAACGGCAAGTTCAGATGGAGGCATGATCAGACATTGTCTGAGCTTGCCGTAGGTCTGGAGGTGGAGAGGAGGAAGACCAATAACGCCACCAGGATGACAGGGCCCCGCCTGATTAGGTTTGTTAGGGCGGGGGAAACCTCTAGTGGGACACAAACAAGTGTAGAAATCCTGGCATCTGCTGCTGATTGGGACATGAGAGTCGACTTCAGAGACAACTTAAGTTTCCAGAGGAGATTACATCATCACCCCTCAGACCAGACATAGTTTAGTGGTCCAGAGCATCAAAACAAGTGGTCCTTCTTGAACTGACTGTGCCATGGGAAGAGAGGATGGAGGAGGCCCATGAGAGGAAACTTGGGAAGTACCAACCTCTCATTTACGAATGTCAGGAGAGGGGATGGCAGGCGTGGAACTTGCCAGTGGAAGTGGGCTGCCGAGGATTTCCTAGGCAGTCACTCTGGAGTGGCCTGTCCAGACTCGGAATTAAAGGTTGCAATAGAAGAAGGCTAGTGGCTAATATCACCAAGCGAGCCGAGGCAGCATCGAGATGGCTGTGGCTGAAGCGCTGCAAGCATTGGAACAACCCATCGGGTACAAACGAAACACCTTAGAGCAGTGGTGGTGGAACCGATGGGGCTGAGGGGGCTGCCTTAGGACGCTGGGGCCAGCTGTCAAGCCCCCTGGAGGTGTTGTGGGCTAATTGACGAAACAACGATGAAGGAGGGTACCCAACTGATGACCCTAATAAAGCACCATGGGCCCATGCCACAAGGCTCAGCCATTCTACTTGCAAAGCGGAAGTGCTGGCCATCATCCTCAAGAACATGGTTGGGAGGCTACCCAGCCATTGAGGTGAGAGCGATATTCATCGTATTATAGACACAACTATTCTACATCAGAACTGCACTTGATACACAGTTAAATCCCTTCTTGCCTTTTTGTCGTCAGGCACCAGGTCTGACTGAAACTTCCTCTTGGGCCAGTCCTTGGGCAGGTCGTTGTTGGCGATCTCAGCCAGGTGGAAGTTGGCCACCTGGGCCGAGGCTCGCTGCACCCTGCCGCTGGCCGTCCTCTCTGGGTTGGCCTCCCTCTGAGCCTTCAGGGCCTCGTCTTCTTCTGTCTTCAGCGGGGTCTGAGTGATTGGGGAGAGAAGAGTGAGCCAATGGTAAACAATCATGGTGAATAAAGCTGGCATTATTCTAGTTTGGGGTGGACTCGAGTAAACAGTTAAAAGCATCACAAATGTGACTGTCTTGTAAATTTAAAACTTTTTCCAATCTTCTTTTTTTTCCTTGTAATTAATTTCATCATAAACCTACAGCTTTTCTTGCAAATTTGACATTTTTCCATGATAATTTGTATTTCATATCTTATATAATTTCACAGTATATAATTTCAAAGGTTTTCATAAATTTTCTCAGGACTCACAGGAGCATGCTCTGATTTCAGGTGATACTCCAGACCAGCCTTGGATTTATACGCTTTCCCGCAGTGTGAGCAGTTCAGCAGCATCTTCTCCAGCTCCGACTCTTCCTTCCCGCACTTCTTCATGTGGTAGACATACCCCATGACACTGGTGAAGGCAGCATTACAACCCTGGAAAGAAAAAAAGGAACCCGATTTATCCAGCCATTATAGCAATGTAACATTTTAACCCTGTTATTAAGGGTGAAATGGGGCCTATTATAACAAGAGTCATCTTTGTATTATTGTGCTCGACAAGAGTAGTTATAAGTGAAACTTTAGGACTGTCATGCAGTTCTGTAGCAGTACCATGGAGCTCCAAATATTTACCTCTTTAGAGCACTTTAATTTGCCCAATCTCTTCAGGATTTTACGCAGTTTGTCTTTAATGGCTCGGTCGTCCAATTCCTTAGCATCATCAGCTGAGGGCTAGGAAGTGAAGACAACAGGGTGTTACACAGAACTATGAAAATACTACTGACTTGTATTATGTGTAGAAAATAGCAGAACCAGAAATGAATGTTCGATCATTTAGGAAACTATAAAGACTAAAAAAACAAACAAAAAAAACACAATGGGCTTGATTTCTGACAACTGACAACACAATGGGCACACTTTAAAAGTTCTATTGTATATAACATGGTGAGATGGAGGTTGGGTAACCAAACAGAGCTGAGATAAATAATGTGATTACAAATCTGATTAATGCTAAACAGTCTTACTAAATGGCTGTGATCGGCCATGATGTGGTACTTCATCCCTGTTGAGGACTTGAGCTGTTTCCCACAGTGTTGACAGGTAAACGGTTGCTGTGGACAACAGGTTAACATCAATTTCACATTAAACACACAAACCTAAAACCTAATTTTTTTTTCTTCATATAAGGGTCTAGGTCACGGGTGTCAAACTCATTCCATGGAGGGCCAAGACCCTACAGGTTTTACCTCCACCCAGTGCCTTCAACAGGTGATTTCATTGAATTTCTTCCCACTGATTGCTGATCAGTGAAAACACCTGCTGAAGAGACTGGGTGGAGGTAAAACCTGCAGGGTCTTGGCCCTCCATGGAATGAGTTTGACACCCCTGGTAGGTGGTACTACTGCTCCAAAGAATTGGTTGTTAGTCCTTTTATTTTATCCACTTAAATATAACACAGAAATCTTCAAATATCAAATCAGAAAGTGACATCAATCTTATATGATGCTCATGCGACCTGTGACCACTGACTGATAATCTAAAACTGATTTTCAGAGTTGAAAGTTGGTGAGTATGACATCATTTAGGACTATGATTACACTACAACCTGCGTCTTATTTGATGATATCATCAGTGTCGTGCAACGAATGCTCACCAGCCTGCAGTTCTCCATGTGTTTCTTCAGCCCCTCCACAGTCTTCCTGCTCACACTTTTACATTTCGGACAGGTGACTCTCCCTTTGGCGACAATCTGGAGCTGCCAGCGCTCCTCTTGACTTCCTGGTTGAAGGATCATAAGCAGAGTCCTTCGATATTATTACTAACAGTATACAGTCAGTTATTTACTTGAGAGAAATGTTTCTAATCTAAACTCACCCTACATACTATATTTCTTACTCTTCTGCAAGAAATATCAAACATTTAATTTCTCAGAATAATTTTAAAAAATTAAGACGGGACCGTTTCTAGCTTTTTAAGGGCCCAATGCATGATTGTGTTTGGGAGCCAATATTTCTTGAACTTGAGCTTCAGGGCCCCTGGTGGCTAAGGGTGCTGGTTGCATCTGCATACTCTGCTTTATAGCCAGAAACAGCTCAGAAAAAAAGGCACTTAAAAAGAGTGATACAATTTCATCTTTATTATTCATAAATGTCTGAGATTTAAACTCTCACTTCTAACCTGGAGGGTATGTAGGAGGATCCTTCTTGATGGAGACAATCAGAGGTTTCTGTTCTTTGCTCAGCTGGGCTGTAGAAGCCTCGCCGACACTGGCTGTATCCGGACCTGGAGGAATCACATCTGATCAAAATATTGCATTTTTACTGTTGTCTTTTTAGTATCCTAGAAAATCTCCTATTTTCAGTAAATCTAAGCCCCGTGTTTTGCTCCAACAATGTTCAAACTATTACCTTTCTGCAGCTTTATTGGGCTTGTTATAGATTTTATGTTAAGAAGTAAATAATCAGACTGAAATGTTGCAGTTATATGACAGAACAGTTTCATCGATTAGCCTGCACAGTCACTGCCAAAACTGCTGATTCAACATTTACCAGTGATCCCCCCCGCCTACACACACACACAATAATGCCTGTAGCTTTCAGAACATAATTACGGCAAAACAGACTGGCCTAAAGGAAAATTTCCTGAATTAATACTTGCTTATAGGTGTTACAAAGACAGAATAATTATGGCATCATCATAATAATTTTGTGACCAAGCAAGAGAACAGGTGTGCTCGGCCAAAAAGAGTCAGAACAAATTATACACAACTCACAAAAAGTTAGTGATATTTGGCTTCCGGGTGAAATTTATGGAAAATGTAAAAAGTTCACACTACAGTGATATTATATCATGAAAGTAGGGCATGTAAGTAGAAGCATGCAATGTTGATTTCCTCATCTCAAACAATTTATTGAAACAAAACCCGACAACAGTGGTGGGTATACCACAACAAAAAATGTCAATGTCTCAATAACTTGTCATGTGCCCTTGAGCATCAGTTACAGCTTGACGACATCTCATGCTGTTCACAAGTTGACTTAAAGTTAAATCTTAATTGAGAACTTTATTTCATGCATCTTTATGTCATTTCTCATTTAGTGTGAGCAACAAACATTTGTTTATAGAACACCAGATTTGCTAATAATTTGTTCCCAGGGGTGGAGGCTCAGGAATCCATGCCATACATACAGTATATCCCAACAAAAATCTCATACATGATGGACCATGTATTAACTTCTCTATTATTGAGGTGATTAAAATAAATTAAATAGTATTCAGATTCTTATGCATTTTATTGAACTGACTTGTGGTGTGTCAACTGGGGACAATAAATGTAACTTTTCCTCTTTTTCTTGTTGTTTATAGTGGTACAAATTGTACTAAAAAGTTCATAGAAAAAACACATGGTCTATACCTGGTCTCCAGACGTTTCCCCTGTCCCCACTTGTGCTACTCCAGGTTTGGTCTTGGTCTTGTCCCGTGTCCCACCCCTGCTCTGACCCTGACGGGCCCTGGTCTCTTGCAGGATCTCTGCCTCCGTTCCAACCCTGATCCTGGCCTCGATCTCTGTCGCCGGTCCAGCCCGGCTCAGGACCTTGCTCCTCTCCAGTCATCCAGGCCTGCTCAGGTCCTGCGTGAGCCCTGTCCCTGCCTGGCACCCATGTTTGTCCTGCTCTGTCTCTGCCAGAGTTCCACACCTGGTCCTGGTTTAAGTCTCTACTTGGACCCCAGGCATCTGGGCCCTGATCCCTGCTGGTGTTCCAGCTCTGGTCCTGAGATTGGGGCTGCTCCCTGCCAGGATCTGGACTCTGAGGCCACACATCCTTCGCCACCAGTCGCAGGGGAAGCCTTGCAGCAGGTGCACCCACGGACCCTGGATCTGAGCCATTAGCCAGACCATCTGATGACATCACTGAGCAGCTGGTGGTTGAGTAATCCACTGTCCCAAGGGAGACACTTTGGAGGTCTTCGTACCTGGTAAATAATAATATTTTTTTAAAAGGGACAATATCAGAATGAGATAGCACACTTTGCCAAAACATCCCCCCACATCAAACATGAATCCACTTGATTGTGCAGAAGCGTGGGGACAAACTTCCAGTTGCGCTAGGAATTGGGGAACCTATTTCCTGTTTACATCATGTTGCCATGTACATCAGAGAAGCATCTTTTTTTCCAAGATATCAGCAGGATCTGATGAAAACACATGTAACTGTTGTCCATTGTGTTAATTCCAGGGTGCAATAGTCCCAGAGGCAATTGGGAAAAGGATTCAAGCTCAGCCTATTAGGTTGTGGTAAAATGGTAAATAGCATTCACTTATATAGCACTTTTTTTTTCTCATCTCTGGACAACCAAAGCGCTTTACAGATCCTTCTATCCACCCATTCACACACTGACAGCGGCAGAGCTGCCATGCACAGGCACTGGCCTGACCCATCAGGAGCAACTGGGGGTTTACTGTCTTGATCAAGGACACTTCGACATGCAAACTGCAGACAGAGCGGGAATTGGACCACTGACCCTCCAATCAGTAGTCGGCTACACTACACTTGCACCACAGCTGCCCCCTTGTAGTTTTCTGCATAACTACAAGGATACAGTTAGCTAGCAAAAGTTAGCAGCATGCTAACTATAGCTTTGCATTTATTTACAATGTTAGCTTTTTGGTTATTTAAAATAAATATAAATGATATGCTCCTAGAGGCTGTTAGGAGAAGGGATTCAAGCTCTACATATTACTTGCATAACTACATGTGACATTTAGCTAGTCATAGTTAACAACATGCTAACTACAGGTTTGCACTTATTTAACAATACTAGCTTTTTTAAAAATCAAAAGTAAATATAAATGACATCAATCAAATTGTCAATTCCAGCTACCTGCTCTCAAAACTAAACAAGTGATTTGAGCTCCACATAGTGAGTTATTTGCATAACTACAAATGAAACAGTCGGCTCAGACCATTGAACTGTACCGGCTACATTACAGCTTAGTCTATAACACAGGTGTCAAACTCATTCCATTGGAGGGCCAAGACCCTGCAGGTTTTACCTCCACCCAGTCTCTTCAACAGGTGATTTCACTGAATTTCTTCCCACTGACTGCTGATCAGTGAAAACACCCGCTGAAGACATTGGGTGGAATAAAACATACAGGGTCTTGGCCTTCCATGGAATGAGTTTGACACCCCTGGTCTACAAGCCTCTAAACACAATAGTAGCAACCATCAAGCTGTTAACGTTAAACGTCTGTGGAAGAGTGAAGCGCTTCAGCAACAGTATGCTGTGGAAATGATCAGCAGATTCAACCCTCTAGAGCAGGGGTGTCAAACTCATTCCATGGAGGGCCAAGACCCTGCATGTTTTGCTTCTACCAAGTGTCTTCAGCAGGTGTTTTCACTGATCAGCAATCAATGGGAAGAAATTCAGTGAAATCACCTGTTGAAGACACTGGGTGGAGGTAAAACCTGCAGGGTCTTGGCCCTCCATGGAATGAGTTTGATACCTGTGCTCTAGAGGATGAGTCCAACACTCTCCATGATGAGGACAGCTATAATTGCTTGTCTGAAGCTTGTGTTAGTGCAGCCTCAACTGTGCTACCCAAGAAATCTAGATCATCACTCAAGAATCTTTCAGTCCCAGAGAGTACAATCTGATAGAATACTACTACTACTACTACTATTACTACTACTACTACTAATGGATTAGATTTATATGGTGCTTTACGTGTCAAGTGACTTCTCAAAGTGCTTACAGTGAGTCCATTATTCATTCGCTCCAGACAGACATTGATAGTGGTAAGCTACTACTGTAGCCACAGCTGCCCTGGGGCAGACTGACGAAAACGTGGCTGCCAACCACTACTGAACATTTATATACATTCATACCCAGTGTCATGGATACTGGAGGCAATCTGGGTAAAGTGTCTTGTCCAAGGACACAATGGCAGGATGGCTGGGGAGAGTGGGATTCGAACCACCAACCCTCTGGTTATTGGACAACCCACTCTACCTCCTGAGCCATCCCTTCAAGATGCCATCACCAATGGAAACGACCTCTCAAAAGCTTGTGATGATTTAAAACAAGCATACCTCTATGAGGAACAGCATCTACGTGAGGAAAAGTCCCAAGTCCAGCATGCTTCATACTCCAACCAACACCTTGAAGCTTGGAAAGTGATAAACAATATCACAGGAAAAAACAAGTAAAGTCGGTACCTTTAAGAGGCTCAATAGATGAGAGGAATTCTGTGTAGCTTAATCACTTCCAAACTCTTCTGGGCGAACAACCACAAGTGGACAGTGCTGTAGTAGTCAGTAGCCAGCCCAGTAGTAGATGGTATGCTACCTATCAAAATGGATGATTTCCCCATGAATGAAATGACCATTGCTCTCAACCAAATGAGTCCTGGAAAAGTGGTTACATTATGGCGCTTTTCCACTAGTACTCAGTCGGCCTTTACTCTACTCGGTTCGGTTGTGTTTCCATTGCCGCTGGGTATGCCTGGGGTGGGTGGGATTTTTTTACAGCAAGGCGGCGCCACACTCCCGTGACGTAAAACACGCGACCCAAGCAAAACATAACATGGCGGCTGTACAAGGCGACTCTTCGGTCTCTGGCTTTTTGTCACCGTAAAGGCCAAAAAGGACCACCAGAGAAGGGTACAGGCAGCGAGACGAAACACTGTGGAAAAGTACTGGAGCATCTGGGAAGCCATATAGCGGAAGACGTGAGGATATGAACCAGATCACATATGACAGGAAGCTAATGATTGCTAATGCTAGTTTGCTTTAAGTCCGCCGTACTACATTGTAATGCCTGCAAGTTATCGCTACTAGGTACTAAAATATGTATGCTCTGTGTGTGTGTTTCAGATGGCTCTGTTGTGGGAAAATTACCACTTCAAACAGTCGGTCTGGGCATTCAAGACAGCTTCTCACTGATGTCACCCCAGCTTCACAAACGCTCAGTGGTTATAGAGCTTAAGAATATCGGTAGAAATGTTTAGCTTCCTGTACAAAAAATTGCTCTGATCCGTGTGAAAATCATGGAGAGACTATTGAGACATCATGCCATGTACCTGCTCCAGCAGCACTGAGTCTGTGGTGGTGTCAAGGCAAAAACTGTTCAGCTGACACAACTTGATCAGCAGGTTGTAGTTATGGGGTTATATTGGCCACAAAATATATATTCAAAAGGTAAACAGTACTGAGTTAGGTATAATAAGATATATTTAACAATTATAATGCATTTTAGGCCAAAACAAACTTGATCTAGGATTAAAAGCAATTAAAATAATGCAGTCACAAGGTTACATGGAAAATACTTGATTTACTAGATACATGTAGATACTGTAGAAATACAGTATATATTCTCTGCATCAACAATGATGCAGAGAATACTACATGAATACATGTATTCATGTAGTATTGCACTGGGAATTTTGACAATAAACCTTTGAAATTTTTGCAGATGTGTCTCTTTTGTTTTATATGTGAAGGTTACCACCAAGTGACATAAATTAAATACTAAAAGATTGGAAAAGCTGTCTAACAACAATCCAGCAGTTTGAGAAATCACTTTTGGTTTGGTGTAAGTCTGTCAACAGAATTATGAACCATAAAGCAGTTTGTGTTAAAATGTTAAATCCCATTAAACCCTAACTCAGGGGTGTCCAATCATGTGCCATGGAGGGCCAAGACCCTGCAGGTTCTCTCTTCTACCCAGTCTCTTCAGCAGGTGTTTTCACTGATCAGCAGTCAGTGGAAGAAATTCAGTGGAATCTACTGTTGAAGACACTGGTTGGAGGTAAAGCCTGAAGGCCATGGCCCTCCATGGCACATGATTGGACACCCCTGCCCTAACCCATTATGATAAAGTACAGATTCTAATATGGCCCAGAATTCCTCCATATACTGGTACTATCACTAAAGTGTGCGGTGTCTTCTGCGGTGGCACATCCAACAATACGGTCTTCAGTAAATAAAATAAGTGTTTTGGTTACTTTTTCTTAAAAATGAGCCATTATTTTCAAAGTCACTGACAGGTGGTTTGTACTGTTGACTCTTTTCCCACCAGTGCCTTAACAGACAAAATAGAAAATCATGATGCAAACACATAAGTCACTAAATTGTTTATTACAATCAGCAGCAAATTCCAGATTATTCAGAATGTGCAAAATTCAAACTGTAAAAAAAAAACAACCTTAGAATGAGTCACACATGCTGGCCACGCTGCCTCACTCAGAAGCAGCTGGATGTGCTGCTCAAGCTGGTCCCAGTTCAGCAGATCTTCAGCCTGCATCTCTGTAAATAGTGACGCAAGGTCCGGTTTGGGGTGGATCGTTTCCCGCTTGCCTAGACGAAAGAGAGAAATGGGTGGTGGTTAATTAATGCAAGTTTAAAACATATTTGGGAAATACACTTCTTGCTAAAAGCCAGTGGTGAAATGTGACAAAAAAGTGTTTCGTTGTTGTATTTAACCACAATTTTCATGTAGCTGTGCTTCAGTAGATTTTACAAGGGCTGGGTTACATTTAAAATCAATTGTTTTTACTGTGGCCTCAGCAATCAGAATGAATTAATACATTCACTTGAATGGAATCTAGTACTTTAACTGAGGGTGTGCATCACCAAGTATGGAGCCGCTCAGTCAAAATATGGAATTTTTATCAATAAAAGTTTAGCCACCACTCTGTCACCACTGTGTCGATTCTTGCCTTGGCTTCAAGTGTGGGCGGTGTTTTGTACTTGTATTGTTAAAATATAAAAGGATGCACTACAATGGGTCTCAAATATTTATAATGTGGTCCAGCTGTTATAATACTGCATTAGTTTATTGATGATAGACTATAAACTACACATATAAACTAAATTATATTGATGACTGAACAACTCCCATTCCCCAAAGTGCAACATACAGTTATGAACATAACTCACAAAGGATCACACAAGTGATCTGACAAAAAAATAAATACATTAACAAGGGGTTTATTTTACAGTTGATGTGCCATTCATTTTCAATTATTCTGTAATCAATATTCACAGTCAAATAAATCTCAGTTCAGTCCTTTTTATATTAAGTGGAAATTGTGCTACTTTGGTTCTGGCACTTTACCTATAAAAGCAAAGGATTTCAGTACTTTCCACAGAGGCAAGGTCCGTTTGGGGTGGCTGCTTATCCTTTCCTCTTGCCTAAACCAAAGACAGAAATGGATGGTGGTTAGTTAAAGCAAGTTCAACACGTATACAGGTACATCTCAAAAAATTAGAATATCATGAAAAAGTTCAATACTTTTTGTCACTCATTTCAGAAAGTGAAACCCATATATAGATTCATTACACGGACAGTGATAGATTGCAAGTGTGAAGATTATGGCTACAGCCCATGTTAACCAACATTTCAACGGCCAACATTTTTATTCAAAAACTATTTTTTAAAATTAATTTTATGTAATATTCTAATTTTCCGCGAAACTGAATTTGGAGTTTTCAGGGGCTGTAAGCCATAATCATCAGAATTAAAATAAATAAACGCTTGAAATATATCATTGTCTGTGTAATAAATCTATATAATATGTGGATTTTACTTTCTGAAATGAGTGACACAAAATATTGAACTTTTTCATGATATTCTAATTTTTGGAGATGTTCCTGTATTAGGGAAATACACTTATGAAAGTCAGTGGTGGGATGTGACAAAAATGCTTCGTTTCCTTGACCAGTGAGCACCCCAGGATCCACTCTGTACATGTACATTTTCAATCCAGGGATTTATGGTGAAACAGAAACAGCACAAAAACACTGTTCCAACACTTTTTTGGGGGAAATCCACAGAATAGGTGTGTGGGTCTATTCTGACGTTTTAGAAAATTATATGAATCACTTTATACTGTAAATCACTGGTTTGAAAATGCACTTGTATATGTTGAGATTTTGGATCCTGGGGTCCTCTTGACCTGCATCCATATAAACACAACACTCTGAGGGATGCAGACCCCTGGCATGTGGAAACAGATTCTAGAAAGAAATTACATACAACTTAATGCACAGCACCAAAGTGCAACACATACACAAACCAGGACTTTAACCAGGATTAACATATTTCATCGTTTTGCTCTCACAAGCGAATACTTCGGACAAAGCAAGCGCGAATCAGCAGCGCTAGCTACTAGCTAGCTAGCTACTAGCTAACACTCGTTAGCCAGCACAGGATGGCATTGTATTGCTCAAAAAAGTGAGCTGATCACAAACAGGATAAATAAGCGAAAAGATGCACAATATCACAAATCACTCACCATCGATGGTTCTCTCACTTTCATCTTCAGCTTGTCTGTAGTCCGGTTCTATGCTGGGCTGCCATCTGTTTGGGAGCGGGGTACCTCCATATCCCTCTGGATACTGATATCTGCCACCAAGCACAGAAAACTCCACACCTCTTCATTGAACCACGGTGTAGATTTCCGCGAAACCTACAATGCCATCTCTATTAATATCGTGTTTACTCGGTGACCAAGTTTACTCCGTGAACTTTTGCAAATGGCGGTTTGCAGATTCTTCAGAAGACGGACGCTTTCATGACGTTACGCCCTGACCAATCAGTGGCCTGCAGTCTGTTGACGTCACATTTTCGGCTCGACTTAGCGCGGTTGTACCCTGGCCTCGAGTTGGTACTAAAAAAGTACCTGGTACCGTATTTTCCGGACTATAAGTCGCACTTTTTTTCATAGTCTGGCTAGGGGTGCAACGTATTCTCAGGTGTGACTTATATATTAAAACATTTCACATGTTCGTTATTTTCACACTGACAGCCACGAGAGGGCACTCTAGGCTTGTGTACCAGCATCTGCTGCACCTGTACCACTGACAATTTAAAATGTAAACATTACCGGTAACAGTTAGGCTATAAAGACAACTGAGAAAGACCGAACACAAATGCCCCCCAAAAGAAAATCATATTCTGCAGATTACAAGCTGCAAATGGTGAAATATGCAGCCGAAAATGCTTACAAAGTGCTACACTAAGCGTCCGGATGGCTTTTTAAGAACACGCAAAGCCCTGCTTGTGATGGACAGTATGCGAGCGCACATCACGCCACAGATCAAAGCTAAATTAAAAGCTGTCAACACCATACCTGCCATCATCCCTGGAGGCTTAACCAAAGTACTCCAGCCACTTGACATATCGGTGAACCGGAGCTTTAAGGCAGTTTTGCATCACCTGTGGGAGCAGTGGATGATGGATGGAGAGCACAGCTTCACGGCAACCGGGAGGATGCGCCATGCAACTTTCCTGCAAGTCATCGGATGGATCGACAAGGCATGGACTTCAGTGACAAACGAAACCATCCTGTCGGGATTCAGAAAGGCCGGAATAATTGGAAATGGAACTGATGCTGAGTCTGACGACAGCCATGCAGAGGAGGAAGCGGCGCTTTGTCTACCTCCGGAGTTGGCGGAGTTGTTCAGAAGCGACACCGAGGATGAAGAATTTAAAGGATTTAGCGATTAGGAGTGAGATCGTGAGTTTGGTGAACTTGTTATATTATGTTCTTTAAGCTATAGTTATGTGAATAACTGTTAATATATTACGTTAACATACGAGACACCTATTCAGTTCGTTGTTCTCTATTCTATTATTACTATAACTTGCCTTTCAAGATGAAATGTCTGTTCTTGGTGTTGGATTTTGTAAAATAAATTTCCCCCAAAAAATGCGGCTTATAGTCCAGTGTGACTTATATACGTTTTTTTCTTCTTCATTATGCATTTTTTGGCTTGTGCGACTTATACTCCAGAGCGACTTATAGTCCAGAAAATATGGTACTAATGGAAAAGGCTACAAACTGAGCCGAGTGGGTACTAGTGGAAAAGGGGCTTTAGACAACATTCCTTTGGAAATCTGAAAGATGGATAAGTTTAAACCTTTCCTTCTAAAGGTTTGCAACAGGGCACTGATTAACCACTTGCGCTCCGTTGTTCCGCGGGCGGGCAAGTCTCTGCGTCCTATGACGCACGAGGGCGCGCGAGAGCGCCCTCGTGCGCATGACGCATGATGGTGGTGATGGTGATGTAGTAGCGTCCAAGCGCCACTCAAAAAAAAACTGCAGAGACAGCCGCGAACAGATTAGTTCATCTGATTGACCTCTCATTCGACTAATAAGAGCCTTGAATTGGGTTTCTGAAACCTTGAAGAACCAATGAATGAAAATCTAGGAAGGAGGACCCGCCTACTGTGAACGCAGGAGCCAATTGAAGCACAGAAATTCTGGCTGGGTGAAGCGATATTTACTGCTGCAGAAGGACTCTGTACGAATCTACTACAGACCCAGGCTCACCCAGCAGCATGGAAAACACCCACAAGTGGGACCTGCACTCATTCCAGCAGAATAGACGGAGGCCGACGACAAAAGTCGTAAATCATTCGCTAAAACGGCAATAATGGAATTATGTTGATCGGGATCCACGAGCGGAGCAGCATCGCGTTCGTCTGACGCGTGGGAAGAGCTGTTCGCCACGACTCTGCTGCTTTGAAGAGGTAAGGTGTTATAAGCTAAATTATTATTTATCCCTGAAAACTGTAATCCAAAAATGACTTTTGACCGATCGGTAAATTACAACTGTACTGCGCACGAAATACGAACGGACCGTGAAGGCCCCCCCCCCCCCCCGCTGCAGAAGGAGCGGGGGGGGGGGCACGGTCCGAACGCTCCTCGGTCCGCGGGGGGGAAGCATATCAGTCTATTCCATCATGTAGCGATGGCCCTCTTCTGTAGCGGGGGGGGGGGGGGGGCGTTCACGGTCCGTTCACGGTTCCCCCCCCCCACACACACACACAGTAGCGAGGGGGGGGGGAGCCGCTGTGAAAACATGCAAGGAAAAAAAAAAAAGAGTGTATTCCGTCATGTAGTGAGGGCCGAATTTGGTCCTTGGTAGCGGGGGGGGGGGGACGACCCCCCGCCCACACACACACACACAGACACAGCCCTGAGTGTGACCTTTCATTAGAGCCTAAAATGAAGATTCTACATTGAATTATTCAAAAGTTACAGACGTTTTTCCAAACTGCGCCATTTGGCACAATTTGGCACAATTTGGCACAGTTCCATAACGCCTGGGAACAGCCTGAGAACAAAGCTGTGTAAAATATTCATTTTTGGTGGTATTGTTACCAAATTTGGATCTCAGCTGGATAACAATTGGTTCTACATTTCTGTTGCATTTTCCAGCCGGATCGGACAGCTGTGTGTTATTTACAAGCATTTGTATCCAAAAAAACACTGTGTCCAATTTTTTTTTCTTCAAGTTCAGTATGTTTAGATGACTGTAACTCAGTGGCCGGAGCACGTAGAGAGATTATGTTTTTTTTTGCCAAAAAATTCAAAGTGTTTTCTTTTAAATGAGACCAACCCCATGAAGATGCTGCAAAGGGCTGAATAACAGCTTTCGATTTACTTTGGGCACGTTATTTTTGGGCATTTTTAGGAAAATTGCCCGGAGTGCAAGTGGTTAAACATGAAATACCAGATCAGTGGACCAAGAGTGCAATAATCCCAATCCCAAAGAAAGGAGATCTATCCAACCCTGCAAACTACAGAGGCATCAGCCTTACCTGTATTGGTGCAAAGGTTTACAACCGCATGCTGCTTAACCGTCTGTGCCCCTACATAGATCCAATTCTGAGATGGAACCAAAACGGTTTCAGGGAAAACCGATCGACATTATCACAGATTCTTGCCCTACGCAGAATCTTGGAAGGAATGCAATCAAAGAATCTCCCACTTGTCATACTCTTCATAGACTATTCAAAAGCTTTTGATTCTATTCACCGAGAATGCATAGTCAAGATCCTTGAAGCATATGGCATCCCGGACAACATAACTGAAGCAGCGAGGATCGTGTAGATGACTCTACAACTACTGCCATGTCCAGCAATGGTAAAACAGAGCCATCTGGAATTTTCCCATTGTAGGACTAATAAAGGCTCATCTTATCTTATCTTATTAAAGATTTCAGTAGGTGCCTTGCAAGGCAACACCTTGGCTCCATACATTTTCATCTATGTTCTGGACTACATCATGCGCCAAGCACTTTAAGATAAGATAAGATAAGATAAGATAAGATAAGCCTTTATTAGTCCCACAACGGGGAAATTCCAGGATTGCAACAGCACAGGGATAGCAACACTCAGAGCAACAATCAGAAGGCAAGAAAAAAAAAAAAAAACAAGCAAGCAAGAGCAGCTAATAAACATATGTACGTATTACTATAAAATATATATATATACACACACACACAGACACACAGTGCAGAGCATTGTAGCTGGATGGAATAAATCTATGAATATATGAACACACAGTGCAGAGCATTGTAGCTAGATGGAATAAATATGTAAATATATAAACACCCACAGTACGGAGCATTGCAGCTAGGTGGAATAAATATGCAAGTATATAAACACACACAGTACGGAGCATTGTAGCTAGATGGAATAAATATGCAAATATATAAACACACACAGTGCAGAGCATTGTTGCTAGATGGAATGAAACAGCATAACCGTCTACTTAGTTATCCTACATGGTATGATTATGTGCCCATACATATTCTCACCCTCCATAGCGACCGGTATGTTCCTAGTTGTATGCCGGAGAGGACCATTGTGTAAGTCTATTGCATCTTTTGCATTCAAAAAACTATTAGTTTGTTACGTCTTTTTGCTATCTCTGCGAGCAGCCCTGCTTAGGTTGTACAGTCTGACAGCCGTTGGTAGGAAGGACCTACGAAACCTCTCGGTTGTGCACCTGGGATGATGTAGTCTGCTGCTAAATGAGCTCCTCAGTGCATTCAGTATGTCCTGCATAGGGTGGAACTCGGACTCCAGCAGAGATGACAGTTTAGCCACCGTCCTTCTCTCTCCTATCTCCTCCATCGGATCAAGGCGCTGCCCCAGGACAGAGCTAGCTTTCTTAATCAGTTTGTTCAGTCTCTTCCTATCGGCTGCAGTAATGCCACTGCCCCAGCAGACCACTCCAAAAGTGATGGCTGATGCCACCACCGTGTCATAGAATGACTTCAGCAGCGCCCCTTGTACACCAAAAGACCTGAGTCTCCTCAGCAGGAACAGCCTGCGCTGTCCCTTCTTGTAGAGTGCATCAGTATTGTGTGACCAGTCTAGTTTATTGTTCAGATGAATACCCAGGTACTTATAGGATGTCACCATCTCGATGTCTGTTCCCTGTATATTTACTGGTACTGTGAGGGGCTGCCCATGCCTGCGGCAGTCCACCACCAGCTCCTTAGTTTTCCTCGCGTTGATCTGGAGGCAGTTCCGATGGCACCAGTCCACGAAGTCCTGGATAAGCCCTCTGTACTCAGCTTCATCTCCATTGGAGATGAGGCCAACGATCGCAGAGTCATCAGAGAACTTCTGTAGATGGCAGTGTGTTGTGTTGTGTGAGAAGTCCGCAGTATAAAGAGTGAACAGGAAGGGAGCCAGCACCGTTCCCTGGGGGGCCCCCGTGCTACTGATGATCGTGTCGGACACACAGTCCCGGGTTCTCACAAACTGAGGCCGGTTCGTGAGGTAGTCCAGGATCCATGATGACAGGTGCTGGTCCACCCCTGCGCGCAGCAGCTTGTCCTTCAGGATCATCGGTTGGATGGTGTTGAAAGCACTGGAGAAGTCAAAGAACATGATCCTCACCATATTCCCGGGCTTCTCCAGGTGGGACAGAGAACGGTGAAGGAGGAAGATCACCGCATCCTCCACCCCAATGCCATGCTGGTAGGCGAACTGGAGTGGATCCATCGCTGGTTCCACCAGGGGGCGGAGGTGAGCAAGGAGCAGTCTCTCCAGGGTCTTCATCAAGTGGGACGTCAAGGCCACCGGTCTGTAGCTGTTCAGGTCTTTGGGGTGGGAAGTTTTTGGTACAGGTACCACACAAGATGTTTTCCACAGCTGTGGTACCCTCCCCAGTTTCAGGCTCATGTTGAAGATATACGTCACAATCCCACACAGCTGGTCTGCACAGGACTTGAGGAGCTTTGCGCTGATGCCGTCCGGTCCCGGCGCCTTCCTCGCCTTGATCTTCCTCAGCTCCGTCCTCACCTGGGTCCTGGTCAGGGTCAGGATGGGGGGCTGTGTGTTGGGAGTGGGGGGGTGTTGGTAGAGTGGGGAGTGGGCAGCAGGACTTGATTTCTTTAGAGGCAGCAGTGGTTGTTGTGCAGTCAGGGGGGAGGGCGGTTGGTCAAATCTATTGAAAAACAGATTCAGGTTGTTCGCCCACTCCCTGCCCCCTGTGGCCTGGGGGGAGGTATTCTGGAGCCCCGAGATGGTTTTGAGGTTTCTCCAGACCCCGCTGATGTCGCTCTGTTGCAGCTTGTCCTCCATCTTCTTCCTGAAGCTGTCCTTGCCTTCTCTGATCTTTCTCCTCAGCTCCCTCTGTACGGACTTCAGCATCTCCCTGTTCCCCGACCTGAAGATCCTCTTCTTCTCTCTCAGAAGTGTTTTTATCTCAGGGTTGATCCAGGGTTTGTTGTTTGAGTGACGCCGTATGGTCTTGGTGGGAACGGATTTGTCCACACAGAAGCTGAGGTAGCCCGTGAAGGTGTGAATGAGGCCATCGATGTCCTCACCATGTGGATCGCAGAGCTGCTTCCAGGCGGTGGCTTCAAAACAGCCCTTTAGGGTGTCCATTGTCTCCTCAGACCATAACTCCACAGTGTGCATGGCCGGAGGTTGTCTGTGCACTAGGGGTTTGTACACCGGCCGGAGATGAACCAAGTTGTGATCCGATCTCCCGAGTGGGGGTAGTTGTGATGAGGTGTACGCCTCCTTAGTGTTTGCGTAGAATAAATCCAGTGTTTTATTGTCTCTAGTGTGGCATGTGACATACTGGGTGAACGTGGGTAGAATGGGAGACAGTGAAACATGGTTGAAATCGCCTGAGATGAGGAGAAGAGCATCTGGGTGTTCTGTCTGCAGCCTGCTGGTTACTGAATGGATGACGTCACGTGCTGTCCCAGCGTTCGCCGTCGGATTTGCATAAACAACAATGCAGATCACGTGTGAGTGTTCTCTCGGGAGATATGTAGGCCTCATGCTAACAGCTAGCAACTCAATGTCTTTGCTGCAGTGTCGTTGTTTAACAGTGATATGTCCCGGTCTGCACCAGTTGTTGTTAACATACATGATCACTCCACCGCCCCTAGTTTTGCCACTGTCTGGTGTTCGGTCAGCTCGTATCATGTGAAAACCCTCCAGCTCAATGTTAGCATCTGCTGCTAGTTCAGTTAGCCACGTCTCAGTAAACAAAAGGAGAGAGCACTCCCGGTATGTGCTATCATAACGGGAGATAGCCGCTAGCTCATCTAACTTTCCCAGTATCGACCGTACATTTCCCATGACAACAGATGGAAGGGAGGGTCTGTACCTTATATTTTTTGTCCTCCGCCTTACTCCAGCCCGGCAGCCGCGGCGTTTTCGCCTCAGTTCACTCGGTATGTCGAGTTTTTCCAATGGGACCGGGTGGCGGTTGAATGCTAGCAGCTGTTCTCTGCTGTATCGTATCCTGCTATAGACAGTGGCTCCGTCCACCGGCTCAGGAGACATTTAGGACGATCTGTGTGTCCGTGATATAAGTGGGGTGAAAAAAAAAAAGACGGATCAGAAGAGAGAGGAAGGGAAAAAGACTCGGAATCGAGCCGCTGTTGCAAAAGGCAGCCGACTCGTGTGGCGCCGAGATATATAGAGACAGGTATATTTCTTAAGCCAAGAAGGAGCAGCAGACACCCGGAGGTTCGTCTTCATGATCCAGACTTTGCTGACGATATTGCCCTACTTGCCACATCTGTAGGGAAAGCAGAATCTCTCCTTCATAGCATTGAATCTGCTTCAAACACAGTTGGCGTTCATCGTAACAAAGAAAAAACCAAGGCTCTTCTACTCAACATCAACCCAACAAATAACATTAGAACAAAGAAGGGGTCACACTGGAGAATGTTCCAAATTTCAAATACCTTGGATCACATGTGCCTGACTCCTTGATTTTTAATCAAGGAAAGCTCAAGCCTGGAAGGCATGTAACAAGCTGGAGAAAATTTGGAAATCCACTCTTTATCGGTAACTTAAGATTAGTTTTTAGTTTAGTTTAGTTTATTCACACACATCATCATCATCAGTATTACTGACAGCATGAGTAAATGAATTACAGTATGAGTTATCAACAGCATGAGCTGCAGTGGAGTTTGCATGTTTTCCCCGTGTCTGCGTGGGTTTACGCCGGGATTTTCTCCGGTTTCCTCCCACATGCCAAAAACATACAAGTTAGGTTACTTGACATCAAACTGGGGATTCTAAATTGTCCTTAGGTATGAATGTGAGAGTGAATGGTTGTCCGTCTCTCTGTGTTGGCCCTGCGATGGACTGGCGATCTGTCCAGGGTGTACCCTGCCTCTCGCCCAAAGATGCTGGGATGGGCTCCAGCCCCCCTGCGACCCGAAAAGGATTAAGCGGAAGAAGATGGATGGATGGATGGATGAATTGCAGTATACAAAAAGCTTTTTTCACATTGATTTGGAGTGTGAAAGGATCACCCCAAGTAAGCTATTTAAAGCTTTTAGTAGGGAGTCCATTTCCACAGTAAAATGATGACGGATATTGCTTGGACGTCTTTGTGTACAGCAACATACAACCATATAACACATAATCCCAGCACTTGTTTACATTGAATTAGTAGGTAAGGTCAAGATACATTGGCAAATTATTAAATACTAGTGGAGTGACATCAATATATAAAACAAAAATAACAATGGGGTGACAACGCATCAGTAAGCAAGTTTTGTGTAACAAACAGTGGATTAATTATATAATGATAGGAGTTGCACTTTTAGTTTTTTTTCTTGAAGATGGAGATGGAAGGTGACATTTTTAGATTCTCATCAAGATTATTCCAAATCTGCTGTCCTCTGCACACAGTACTAAAGCTGGTATACAGTATTTTAGTCTTTGTTTTTTCCCAGTAAACTTGTTTTTATTTCTGGTGGTATAGGTGTGCATGGGAAGGAAGATTGGAATGAGTTTGCATAATTTACTGTATAGTTGAGTTTGTGGACAACCTAACACATTATACTCAGCAAGTCTTAAAAGATTGTAACGATGGAAAAGATGTCTCATGGGAGAATTAGATTCAGACCCTGATAAGGTATGTATAACTTTCTTTTGGAGAATTTTTAGCTAGATTTTCTAGATCAACATATTCAAAGGCTGCATAGAATCCATCCTCTTGTATGGGTCAGAAACATGGACCATCACAAAAGAACTAAAGGCACGTATAGATGGATGTTATACACAACTATTGCAGAGAGCATTGAACATAAGCTGAAAGGACCATATTCGTAACAGAGTTGTGTATGGAAAATTATCCCTCATAATAACGACAATAAAAGTGAGACGTCTACAATTTGCTGGACATGGCCTACATGCAGTGGACCAGCCTGTTTCCCACCTAGTCTTCTGGACTCCAAGTCAGTGGTCACACTAGCTGTGGCAGACAAAGACTCAGTTATCCCGATACAATCAAAAGGGACATGGGGCTTGAGGAGCAAGAGGTGTCAAGGCTGATGAAGGACAGGAAACTTTGGGCCCAACATGTTGCTGCAACTTCTTTTCCTCCGACTATGGATGACAGATGATGACAAATGAAACTGTTAGCTAGCCATAGTTAGCAATGTGCTAACTACAGCATTGTAAATATTTAGTGGTAGCCTTTTAATCTTAAGCACAAATTTTATTTTGCTGAGAGAGCTAAACTTTCTGCAACCTCATTTAATAAAGAACTAATGCTGAACACTAACACTGTAAATAAACAGAAAGATATAGTTAGCATGTTGCTAACTGTGGCTAGCTAATTGTTACACTTGTAACAATGCAAATAACTCAAATGTAGAGCTTTTCCTGCTTGCTTCTGGGAGCAGGGGGCCTAAATCAATTATGCAATCCACATCATTTACATTTATTTTCAGCAGATCTTGCAGACGCCTCAAAAAAACTACTCTGGATGTACACTCGACATGAACAGGAAATGCATTTGCAGACCAAGTGCAACCACAAGTTTGTCATCATGGTTATGCACAGGGCCAATTCCTGGTTAGCTGGTCTTTTACCTTTTTCTATTATAATTTCTCTTCATCTGAACAGTGGCTTCGGTGTGGGACTTGACATCCTAAAACAGAACAGGAATTAAACTACAGTCAAACTCTTTGCAGCATCTGCATTCCCTCCAGAGTTCTTAAACATAATTTCATGGAACAAAATAAAAACACATAAAAACATAATACTCACCTCTTGGTACCCAACTGTGTTTGTTTCACATGCTCTTTCAGGCATTCGCTGAACAACTGTTTTAAAGGTTAAATTGTTTTCTTGATTAAAATCAGAAAAATACAGACATTTTTATCTATCAAAATATGAGAATAGATGGCTGCAGTTTTTCCTTTACCTGGACATGGCAATCCACTTTTAGGTAGTGAGTGGACAGGCTTTCTCTTTCTTGGCATATACAAAGGTGACATATCCATAGCAGGAGTGTCAACCCCAGTAGAAATCACCACTGAAAGCACAAAACACAGAGGTCAGAGGGGTCAGTAAATATGAATGTTAAGTGCGATTGGTACAGTAAAGGTAATGAGTCACTTTTAGCTTATTTGAAAAATAAATCTAACACTTTGTTTGTGACCACATTTTTGTGGCTACACTCCACATATTTTACTCACCCAGAAGTACACCAGTGGCAGAGCCCTTTCTGTAGAGTAGTAAATGCAACAACCCCCTCACCCAAGCTACAAGCTACAGTACCTCAATATTTTCTGGGCAGAGAAATAAAATTACCAGCAACATTTGTCTTGAACTTGCAACTTTTTCTCACAAGTTTTCAACTTTTTTTCAAAGATTCAAGATTCAAAGATTTTATTTGTCAATACTACTATATGTACAGGACATACAGGAGAATTGAAATGCCGTTTCTCTCTCTTCAGTGATGTGCACAATATAAAAAGAAAGGGAATAAGGCTGGAAAAACAACAACAGCAGTCTATGTACAGTAATGCTACCCGTAGTGCAAATGGTGACAAAAGATGGACCCAGACCTCCCATAGTAGAAATAAAGATAAACGATGAGACCCAGCAATCTTATATTCAGAAAAGTAGAGCAGTAATACTCGTAGTACCAAGTTCAATGCAATAGTGTAGGTGCAGACAGTGACAGATAGGACTGCACATGATCAATATTGCAATGACAGACAGCAGCACATATTGTATTTGTGCAAATGGTTGCAGTAAAGTGCAGAGACATGCAGCAGCAAATGTATTACTGTTGGTGTGCCAGTCAGTTGAGGTAGTTTTTGTGCGGGTGAGTACGTTATGGTCCGGGGCGGGGCGGGGTGGACAGAGTTCAGGGTCCTGATGGCCTGATGAACAAAGCTGTTTAGCAGTCTTGTGGAGCGATCCTAGAGGCTTCAGTACCTTTTCCCCGAGGGCAGGAGGCTGAAGAGGGAGTGTGAGAGGTGTCACCTGCAATGTTGATGGGTCTGCGGGTGAGGCAGATGTCCGAGAGGGGGGGCAGAGGGGCACTGGGTCTTGCTGGCTGCTTTACCTGTACGTTATAGCGTCTTCTGGCAGGAGGCAGTACAGCTTCCATACCACACCACATCATGATGCAGCTGGTGAGGATGTTCTCAATGGTGCCCCGGTAGAATGAGCACATGATGGAGGGTGGGACTCATGCTCTCCTCAGTTTGCAGAGGAAATGGAGGCGAGATTGAGCCTTCTTGACCAGTGATGTGGTGTTGTTGGACCAGGTGAGGTCCTCAGAGATGTGCACCCCCCAGGAACTTGGTGCTGCTCACCCTATACACAGCTGCTCCATTGATGAGCAGAAGGGGATGCTGTATGTGTCCTCTCCTGAAGTCGACCACAATCACCTTGATTTTCCCACATTCAGGGAGAGGTTATTGTCTTCACACTACTGGACCAGTTGGCTCATCTCATTTCTGTAGTTGGCCTCCTCGTTGTTGGTGATGAGGCCCACCACCGTTGTGTTATCCGCAAACTTGATGATGTGGCTGGTGTTGTAGGCTGGTACACAGTCATGGGTCACCAGAGTGAAGAGCAGCAGGCTGAGCATGCACCTTTGTGGGGCCCCTGTGCTTAGTGTAATGGCCTTGGATGTGTTGCTGCCAACCCACACATTCTGTGGCCTTCCTGTGAGAAAATCCAGCACCCAGTTACAGAGAGAAGTTTTGAGTCCCAAGTGTCTGAGTTTTTGTATTAGGTGCTGGGGGATGACTGTGTGAAGAACAGCACTCGCACGTAGGAGTTCTTTTGAGTCCAGGTGGGTGAGGGCTGGATGGAGAGCAGCAGCGATGGCATCCTCTATGAATTTGTTTGACCTGTATACAAACTGAGATGGGTCGTGGGAGGGAGGGAGGATGGACTTGATGTTCTGCATGACCAGCCGCTCGAAGCACTTCATTATGATGGGGGTCAGTGCTACGGGCCAGTAATTATTGTAGCTGGGTGGGACAGGCTTCTTTGGGACTGGTGTTATGGTGGCAGTTTTCAAACATGTGGGGACAATGGCTCGAGTCAGGGAGATATTGAAGATGTTGGCCAGGACATTCTTGAGCTCCTTTGCACAGTCCTTCAGAAAGTGACTCGGTATGTTGTCTGGACCAGCTACCTTGCGTGGGTTGATCCTGCAGATGGTCCTCTTCACGCTGGCCGGATCCAGACTCATGGCCTGCTCGTCTGGAGGAGGAGTGGTCTTATGTGCTGATGTGCTGTTTTGTGCTGATGTGCTGTTTTGTGCTTCAAATCGGCCGAAGAAGTCATTTAGGTTGTTAAGCAATGTGATGTCACTCACA
Source organism: Pholidichthys leucotaenia (assembly GCA_020510985.1). Taxonomy (NCBI): domain Eukaryota; kingdom Metazoa; phylum Chordata; class Actinopteri; order Cichliformes; family Pholidichthyidae; genus Pholidichthys; species Pholidichthys leucotaenia. The sequence continues at coordinate 273,745,548 of CM035842.1, forward strand.
CAGGTCTGAGGTGGAGGTTTGTAGTTGGTGAGGGTTTGTATGCCACGCCAGAGGGAACGTGTATCTCTGGTGTTGCTGAAGTGGCCGGATATTTTCTTGCTGTACTGTCGTTTTGCCTCCTTGATGCCATGGGACAGGCTGGCCCTAGCTGTTGTTAGTCCTGCAGTGTTGCCGGCCCTGAAGGCTGTGTCCTGAGCCCTCAGGAGCCTGTGGACCTCAGCTGTCATCCATGGCTTCTGGTTGGCACAAACAGTAATGGTTTTGTAGTGAGTGACATCATCAATGCATTTAGCTATGTATGCTCTAACTACCTCAGTGTACTCCTCTAGGTTTGTGTGTCCATTGTGAGTGGCTGCGTGCTTGAAAGTGTCCCAGTCTGTAGAGCTGAAGCAGTCTTTCAGATCATCAGAGGCCCCCTCTGGCCACACACGTACCTGCTTTTTTGTTGGTCTGATTGTTTTCACTCTGGGTCTGTATACTGGCCTTAACAAGATGTGATGTGATCAGAGAGACCCAAATGAGGAAGGGGGAGGCTCTGTATGCTTTCTTGTGAGGTGTGTACACCAGGTCCAGCAAACTGTCTCCTCTTGTTGGAAAGTCTACATGTTGGTGTAGATTTGGTAGGAGGGCCTTTAAATCTGCATGGTTGAAGTCTCCTGCTGTGATGAGGAATCCGTCTGGATGTGCCATCTGTGTCTCACTGATGGCCTGATAGAGTTCTTTTAGTGGTTTACGTCTCTCGCCAATGCCGTTGTGCGGGGCATACACGGCGGCTAGTAGGACAGCTGAAGATTCTCTCGGCATGTTAAAGGGTCAGCACTTAATGATCATAAACTCCACTAATGGAAAGCAGTGTTTATGCACAACAGCTGCATCACGGCACCAGGCGTCATTGATGTACTGTACATACAGACTGTGCTGCCTCGTGTTTTCCTTCCTTCCATGAGCACTCTGTTGCTACAGTAGCATGTTAGCCCAGCTAACTGAATGGCAGAGTCCGGTATATTGTCATTTAACCACATTTCTGTAAAGATAAAACTACAGCAGTTCCTTGCATCACGTTGCATAGTTCTCAGGAGCTGTATGTGGTCTATTTTGTTGTCTAGTGAGCGTATGTTGGCCAGAATGAGGGAAGGAATCGGGAGTCTGTGTGGGCTAGCAGTTAGCTTTGTTCGGATACCTCCATGTTTACCTCTCTTTTGTCGCCGCTCACACTGTCTACGGCGTCTCCATTTGGGATGAGACACAGCAGTCGAGTCCGGGGGTGTGGAGGTCTGGTGGAGAAGACTTAGGCCACGGAGTTCCTCTGTAACGCTCTTTTTCTTGTTAATTTGCAATGTTATCGTAGATACTGGTTAAATATTTTTTCAAAGTAATGCTTATTTTGTTACTGATCACCTGCAAACCCCAATTCCAATGACGGGACATTGTCTAAAATGTAAATAAAAACAGAATACAACAATTTGCAAATCCTTTTCAACATATATTTAACTGAATACACTACAAAGGCAACATATTTACTGCTCAAACTGATAAATTTTATTGTTTTGGGGTTTTTTTTGCAAACATTCACTCATTTTGAATGTGATGCCTGCAACATGTTCAATAAAAGCTGGGACAGGGGCATGTTTACCATTGTGTTACATCAACTTTCCTTTTAACAACACTCAATAAGCATTTAGGAACTGAGTACACTTTTTTGTTGAAGCTTTGTCGGTGGAATTCTTTCCCATTCTTGCTTGATGTACGACTTCAGTTGCTCAACAGTCCGGGGTCTCTGTTGTTGTATTTTGTGCTTCATAATGCTCCACACATTTTCTATGGGTGAGAGGTCTGCACTGCAGGCAGGCCAGTCTAGTACGTGCGCTCTTATACTACAAAGCCACGTTGTTGTAACATGTGAAGAATGTGGCTTAGCATTGTCTTGCTGAAATCAGCAAGGACGTCCCTGAAAAAAACGTTGGTTGGATGGCAGCATATGTTGTTCCAAAACCTGTATGTACCGTTCAGCATTAATGGTGCCCTCACAGATGTGAAAGCTACCCATGCCATGGCACTAACACACCGCCATATCACAACAGATACTGGCTTTTGAACTTTGTACTGATAACAATCTGGATGGTCCTTTTCCTCTTTTGTGTGGAGGACATGACATCCATTATTTCCAAAAACAATTTGAAATGTGGACACGTCAGATCATACCACATTTTCCACCTTGCGTCAGTCCATGTCAGATGAGCTCAGGCCCAGAACAACCAGCGGCATTTCTGGGTATTTTAAATATATGGCTTTCACTTTGCCAAGGTCTCCGCCTTTGACCGCCACCTAATCCACATAGCACCGGGCCCCCACGATCCCTCCTGCAGGTGGTGAGCCCACTGGAGGGCGGACCCATGTAACTCCTTTGGGCTGAGCCCGGCCGGGTGCCATGGGTGGAAACCCGGCCACCAGACGCTAGCCATCGAGCCCCTCCCCCAGGCCTGGCTCCAGGGTGGGGCCCCGGTAACCCCATACCGGGCGGGGTACACTGAATCCTTGATCTAGAATTTATCATGAGAGTCTGTTGGATCGTTCTTAGTCTGGCCCTTCACCCAGGACCAGTTTGTTTTGGGTGACCCTATCAGAGGCAAATTGCCCCAGACAACATAGCTCCTGGGATCACTGGGGCACACAAACCCCCCACCATGATAAGGTGACGATAAGGTGACGATCCAAGACTTTCGGTTGGCCTCGAAGAGGTTCTGGCAAACTGTCCGGCAGCTCAGGAGGGGGAAGCAGCTCCCTATCCACACTGTGTATGGTGTGGATGGGGCGCTGTTGACTTCGACTGGGGATATCGTCGGGCGGTGGAAGGACTACTTTGAGGATCTCCTCAATCCCACTGATACGCCTTCCAAAGAGGAAGCAGGGCTTGTGGACGAGGGGGACGACTCGCCTATCACAGGGGCTGAGGTCGCCAAGGTGGTTAAAAATCTCCTTGGTGGCCGGGCCCCGGGGGTGGATGAGATTCGCCCTGAGTACCTCAAGGCCCTGGATGTTGTAGGGCTGTCATGGTTGACACGCCTCTGCAACATTGCATGAAGGTTGGGGACAATGCCTTTGGCATGGCAAACCGGGGTGGTGGTTCCTCTTTTCAAAAAAGGGGACCGAAGGGTGTGCTCCAACTTTAGAGGGATCACATTCCTCAACCTCCCTGGGAAGGTCTATGCCAAGGTACTGGAGAGGAAAGTCCAGCCGTTGGTCGAACCTCGGATTCAGGAGGAGCAATGTGGTTTTCGTCCTGGCCGTGGCACAACAGACCAGCTCTTTACCCTCTCGAGAATTCTCGAGGGTTCGTGGGAGTTTGCTCAAAAAGTTTACATGTGTTTTGTGGACTTGGAGAAGGCATTCAACTGCGTCCCTCGTGTTTTTTTGTGGGGGGTGCTTTGGGAGTATGGGGTACCGGGCTTGTTGTTACGAGCTATTCAGCCTCTGTACGACCGTTATGAGAGTTTGGTTTGTATTGCTAACCCTCGGTCGGACTCATTCCCAGTGAGAGTTGGACTCTGCCAGTGCTGCCCTTTGTCACTGATCCTGTTCATAATTTTTATGGACAGGATTTTAGGCGCAGCCAGGGAATGGAGGGTGTCTTTCTTGGTGACCACAGGATCTCATCTCTGTTGTTTGCAGATGATGTTGTCCTGTTGGCTTCATCCAGCAATGACCTACAGTTCTTGCTGGGACAGTTTGCCGCTGAGTGTGAAGCGGCTGGGATGAGAATTAGCACCTCCAAGTCGGAGTCCATGGTCCTCAGCCGGAAAAAGGTGGATTGTCCTCTCCGGGTTGGGGACAGGCTCCTGCCCCAAGTGGAGGAGTTTAAGTATCTTGTGGTCTTATTCACGAGTGAGGGGAGAATGGAGCAAGAGATTGACAGACGGATCAGTGCAGCATCTGCAGTGATGCAGACGTTGTACTGGGCCGTTGTGGTGAAGAGGGAGCTGAGTTCTTAGGCAAAGCTGTTGATTTGAGTGAGATCTACATTCCCGTTTGTCTCTCTGGTGCTCAGCGTAGAAGCTTTAGACAAAAAACTCTCCAGTGGAAGCAGTTGTGGCTGAGGTTGAGGGTTGGGTTGGGTCTGGCTCTGAGGTTGTAGCTGCAGCTGAAGGAAGTCAATCTACGTTCCTACTCTCACCTATGGTCACGAGCTTTGGGTAATGACCGAAAGAACGAGATTGTGGATACAAGCCGCTGAAAAGTGCTTTCTCTGTAGGATTGCTGGACTCACCCTCAGAGACAGGGTGAGGAGCTCAGTCATCCGGGAGAGGCTCAGAGTAGAACTGCTGCTCCTCCACATTGAAAGGAGTCAGTTGAGGTGGTATGAGCATCTGATTAGGATGCCTCCTGGACACCTCCCACTTGAGGTGTTTCGAGCACGTCCCACTGGGAGGAGACCCCGGGGCAGATCCAGGACTCGGTGGAGAGACTATGTCTCCCAGCTGGTCTGGGAACGCCTTGGTATCCTCTCTGAAGAGCTGGAGCAGGTGGCTGGGGAGAGGGAAGTCTGGGCTTCTCTGCTTGAACTGCTGCCTCCACGACCCGGACCTCCGGAAAAGCGGTAGAAGATGGATGGGTGGATTGATGGATGGATGGCTTTCACTTAGCATGGTAGCGTTTTAACTTGCACTTGTAGATGTAGCGATGAAGTGTGCTAACTGGCAATGGTTTTCCGAAGTGTCCCTGACCCCTACATGGTAATATCCTTTACAGAATTATGTCAATTTTCAATGCAATGCCACCTGAGGGACTGAAGGTCACGGGCATTCAATGTTGGTTTTCCGCCTTGCTGCTTACAGTATCTCACAAAAGTAAGTACACAACTCACATTTTTGTAAATATTTTATTATATCTTTTCATGGGACAAAACTGAAGATATGACACTTTGATACAATGTAGTCAGTGTAAATTTGCTGTCCCCTCAAAATAATTCAACACACAGCCATTAATGTCTAAACCGCTGGCAACAAAAGTGAATACACCCCTAAGTGAAACTGTCCAAACTGTGCCCAATTAGCCACTTTCCCTCCCCGGTGTCATGTGACTTGTTAGTGTTACAAGGTCTCAGGTGTGAATGGGGAGCAGGTGTGTTAAATTTGGTGTTATCGCTCTCACACTCTCTCATACTGGTCACTGGAAGTTCAACATGGCACCTCATGGCAAAGAACTCTCTGAGGATCTGAAAAAACAAATTGTTGCTCTACATAAAGACGGCCTAGGCTATAAGAAGATTGCCAACACCCTGAAACTGAACTGCAGCACGGTGGCCAAGACCATACAGCAGTTTAACAGGACAGGTTCCACTCAGAACAAACCTTGCCATGGTCGACCAAAGAAGTTGAGTGCATGTGGTCAGCGTCATATCCAGAGGTTGTCTTTTTTAAATAGACGTATAAGTGCTGGCAGCATTGCTGCAGAGGTTGAAGGGGTGGGGACGTCAGCCTGTCAGTGCTCAGGCCTTACGCCGCACACTGCATCAAATTGGTCTGCATGGCTGTTGTCCCAGAAGGAAGCCCTTTTAAAGATGATGCACAAGAAAGCCCGCAAACAGTTTGCTGAAGACAAGCAGACTAAGGACATGGATTACTGGAACCATGTCCTGCGGCCTGGTGAGACCAAGATAAAGTTATCTGGTTCAAGTGTGTGTGGCGGCAACCAGGTGAGGAATATTTGCCGCCAAGTGTGTCTTGCCTACAGTCAATCAAGGTGGTGGGAGTGTCATGGTTTGGGGCTGCATGAGTGCTGCCAGCACTGGGGAGCTACAGTTCATTGAAGGAACCATGAATGCCAACATACACTGTGACATACTGAAGCAAAGCATGATCCCCTCCCTTCGGAAACTAGGCCGCAGGGCAGTATTCCAACATGATAATGACTCCAAACACACCTCCAAGACGACCACTGTCTTGCTAAAGAAACTGAGGGTATAGGTGATGGACTGGCCAAGCATGTCTCCAGACCTAAATCCTATGGAGCATCTGTGGAGCATCCTCAAACAGAAGGTGGAGGAGAGCAAGGTCTCTAGCACCCACCAGCTCCGTGATATCGTCATGGAGGAGTGGAAGAGAATTCCAGTGGCAACCTGTGAAGCTCTAGTGAACTCTATGCCCAAGACAGTTAAGGCAGTGCTGGAAAATAACGGTGGCCACACAAAATATTGGCACTCTGGGCACAATTTAGACATTTTCACTTAGGGGTATACTCACTTTTGTTGCCAGGGGTTTAGACATTAATGGCTGTGTATTGAGTTATTTTGAGGGGACAGCAAATTTACACTGTTATACAAGCTGTACACTGACTACTTTACATTGTATCAAGGTGTCATATCTTCAGTGTTGTCCTATGAAAAGATATAATAAAATATTTACAAAAAAGTGAGGGGTGTACTCACTTTTGTGAGATACTGTATGTACAAAAATTTCTCCAGATTCTCTGAATCTTTTGAGGAGATTATGGACTGTAGACGATGAAACCCCTAAATTCCTTACAACTGTATGTTGAGAAATGTTGTTAAACTGTTGGACTGTTTGCTCACACAGTTGTTCACAAAGTGGTGAACCTCGCCCCATCCTTGCTTGTGAGCGACCGAGCCTTTTGGGAAGGCTCCCTTTATACCCAATCATGACACTCACCCATTTCCAGTTAACCTATTCACCTGTGGAATGCTCGAAAAATGTGTTTTTGAACATTCCTCAACTTTCCCAGTCTTTTGTTGTCCCTGTCACAGCTTTTTTTGGAACATGTTGCAGAAATAAAGAGTCAATATTTGCAAAAAACAATAAAGTTTATCAGTTTGAACATTAATATCTTGTACGGGGGGGGGGGGGTCTGAAAAGTTCATAGTGTTCAAATTTGACCAAATGTGGTTTATTTTTCAAAATAGTCTCCCCTTCTGTGCACACATTTCTTCCATCGATGTTGCAGCGCTTGGAACCCTGTGGTTGAAAAAAAAAAAAATCACATTTGATGATTATACAGTGGGGTAAAAAAGTATTTAGTTAGCCACCAATTGTGCAAGTTCTCCCACTTAAAAGATGAGAGAGGTCTCCAATTTTCATCATAGGTATTCCTCAACTATGAGAGACAAAATTAAAAAAAATCCAGAAAATCACATTGTCTGATTTTTAAAGAATTTATTTGCAAATTACGGTGGAAAATAAGTATTTGGTCAATAACAAAAGTTCATCTCAATACTTTGTTATATACCCTTGACAGAGGTCAAACGTTTTCTGTAAGTCTTCACAAGGTTTTCACACACTGTTGCTGGTATTTTGGCCCATTCCTCCATGCAGATCTCCTCTAGAGCAGTGATGTTTTGGGGCTGTCGCTGGGCAACATGGACTTTCAACTCCCTCCAAAGATTTTCTATGGGGTTGAGATCTGGAGACTGGCTAGGCCACTCCAGGACCTTGAAATGCTTCTTACGAAGCCACTCCTTCGTTGCCCGGGCGGTGTGTCTGGGATCATTGTCATGCTGAAAGACCCAGCCACGTTTCATCTTCAATGCCCTTGCTGATGGAAGGAGGTTTTCACTCAAAATCTCACGATGCATGGCCCCATTCATTCTTTCCTTTACACGGATCAGTCGTCCTGGTCCCTTTGCAGAAAAACAGCCCCAAAGCATGATGTTTCCACCCCCATGCTTCATAGTAGGTATGGTGTTCTTTTTCCTCCAAACACGACAAGTTGAGTTTTTACCAAAAAGTTCTATTTTGGTTTCATCTGACCATATGACATTCTCCCAATCCTCTTCTGGATCATCCAAATGCTCTCTAGCAAACTTCAGACGGGCCTGGACATGTACTGGCTTAAGCAGGGGGACACGTCTGGCACTGCAGGATTTAAGTCCCTGGCGGTGTACTGTGTTACTGATGGTAACCTTTGTTACTTTGGTCCCAGCTCTCTGCAGGTCATTCACTAGGTCCCCCCCGTGTGGTTCTGGGATTTTTGCTCACCGTTCTCATGATAATTTTGACCCCACGGGGTGAGATCTTGTGTGGAGTCCCAGATCGAGGGAGATTATCAGTGGTCTTGTATGTCTTCCATTTTCTAATAATTGCTCCCACAGTTGATTTCTTCACACCAAGCTGCGTACCTATTGCAGATTCAGTCTTCCCAGCCTGGTGCAGGTCTACAATTTTGTTTCTGGTGTCTTTTGACAGCTCTTTGGTCTTGGCCATAGTGGAGTTTGGAGTCTGACTGTTTGAGGTTGTGGACAGGTGTCTTTTATACTGATAACGAGTTCAAACAGGTGCCATTAATACAGGTAACGAGTGGAGGACAGAGGAGTCTCTTAAAGAAGAAGTTACAGGTCTGTGAGAGCCAGAAATCTTGCTTGTTTGTAGGTGATCAAATACTTATTTTACTGAGGAATTTACCAATTAATTCATTAAAAATCCTTCAATGTGATTTTCTGGATTTTTTTTTCTCATTTTGTCTCTCATAGTTGAGGTATACCTATGATGAAAATTGGAGACCTCTCTCATCTTTTAAGTGGGAGAACTTGCACAATTGGTGGCTGACTAAATACTTTTTTGCCCCACTGTATCTCAAGCAGATGAACATACCGTGTGCTGTTAAGGTGTAAAAACAGTTCTGCCTGAAGAGAAGGCACAAAATACACCACAAACCTTAATCAGGTAAGGGTAGACATACCTCATGCCACTAAACTTGTCAACAGTTCCAGCCGAGAAGACGGCAAATGTATATTATATACCTCAGGCGAGCACAAACCGTGCAGGCCACGGTATACAGCCGCTGCAACCTTCTCTTATTCAGTAGAAAACTACAACAATTTTATGACACAGCAAAGGGGTACCAGAGTAAAGGCGGCCCGAACAGCGCAAGCATAATGTCAAACAAACGGAATAAGCTCTTACCGTACCAGGAGGAAAGAAAGAGGAAGAGTGAGTGGATGCTGGGGATATACAGTATATAGGGTGTACATCCACAGGTGTGGTTAATTTGGTATAATGCTCCTACCCCGGGGGTCGGTGTCACTTCAAATCAAATCAACCTTTATTGTGATGCTGTTGTACATACAACTGTAATGCAGGCAAGATGAAATTACGTTTCTCTAGGCATCCATATAAGTAAGACACACTCACCCCCCCACCCCAACACAGCCATTCACACATCCCTGAGACATACCTGAAACTAACTAGAACTATATAATATACATAATGTCCATAAGGTGCAGTAGTATGTATGAAAGATTCTGGATCAACTGTTCAGCATCCTAACAGCTTGTGGTTACTTGGTTACAGGTTCACTGAAATGAAATAAAACTTTTCAGCCCCCCCACCTCATATTTGTAGTGTATTCAACTGAATATTGGTTGAGAAGGATTTGCAAATCATTGTATTCTGTTTTTATTGATGTTTTACACAATATTCCAACTTCATCGGAAATGGTTTGTAGGCAATGACCCAAGTTTTTTTTTTGTTTTTTGTTTTTTTTTTTTGTGGTAGAGGAGATATTTTCCTTTCATTTTGAAAGGGTTTGAATTCTTCCCCCATTTCAAGAATGGGGCTCCCAAAATACAATCTTGCATAGGGCTCTCAAAAAAACTAAAAACAGCCCTGGTTGGGATGAATTAAAGGGGACAATGTTAATGAACTAAACTTGACAACATGACAACTAACCCAATATGCTATTTCAAGCTTAATTCATTATTTCCATGATTTTTTAAAGTCTTTTTTGACAAATTAATTTTTTTGTATTGTGTAAATTACTGATTAATTAAATGTGATTGTCAATGCTGGGAATAACACGTTACTTTGTAAGGGGTCAGGCTGGGTGAATTATGATTGGCTAGTTCTTCCTCCAACAGAATCAGCCAATCATAATGTGACATTTGCAAGGTTCACACAAAGAAAACGGATCAAGATGGTTATGATGAACGGGCTTTATTTTACACACACTCTGAGCACAGGCAGGAGGGGAGGTCATTCTCCCAGACCTCCGTTTAAATCACGGTTACACACACATAATAAATCTTGCCTATGAAATACTGCTGGGTAATTATAACGCAGTTATAATTACACAGCAGCAGAATAGCTCAGTAATAACATTTACTACACACACACAGTAACGTTTCAATTGTCAAAGCATGCTGGGAAACCCCTGCCCCCCTTCACATGGCCCCGACGTTACAATAATTTGCCCTATCTGACTCTTGATTGGTTGAAATTGTGGCACTTTCATAGCGCTGTGCCATGTCGAGCAAGCGCACAGGTAGAGTTGAGTGTGTGACGTAGCAGGGTTCACACAAAGAAAGAGGAGCAAGATGGTTGTGATGAACAGGCTTTATTTACACACCACCAACCCCCAACCTCCACTTAGTACGCAGAGCAGTGGAGGTCATTCCCACAGACCTCTGTTTACATTACGGTTACACACACATGATACATCTTGCCCTAATCCTGCTAAACACTGCTGGGTCATTATAATGCAGTTATAATGACACAGCAGTATAACCCAGAAATAACACATTTAACACACACAGTAACGTTTCAAGCTGGCAAAGCATGCTGGGAAATCCCTGGCCCCCTTAAAATGGCCCCGACGTTACACTGCCGCCCCCCCGGACTGGTTTCTGTCCCCAGAAAAATTAAAGTCCAATTTAAAAGTCCAATACAAACTCATCCAGGTGTCGGGGCGGTCTTCGGCGCCGGTGGCCAACACGTACAGGCCCCCTAGTGTCCATCCGGGTCTCGGTCGGGGTATCGGGCCGGGATGGAAGCTCCGGTCCGTCCACCAGCGGTGCAGATGGCCGATACGGGGCGAGACGGTCACGATGAAGGACCACAACCCGGTCCCTTTTTCTAAGCCTCACCCTGTACACCACATCTGACAGTCTCTCCAGGACCACGCATGGCCCCGACCACTGGCTCGCCAGCTTCGGTGATCGTCCTCTCTTCCTCTCAGGGCAGAAAACCCAGACTCGATCCCCCGGTGCAAAGTCCCTCCCCTGGCAGCGGGAGTCGTACGCTCGCTTCTGCCGACCCCCTGCCGCTGCCAGGGCCTCTCGAGCCAGCTCGTGCACCGTGTGGAGACGTTCTTTCAAACAAAAAAAATAATCCAATCCGGGTTTTCCTTCCACCTCCGGCTCGGGGGGGCAACCGAATACCAAATCCACCGGTGTGCGCAGCTCGCGTCCAAACATGAGCGCCGCAGGGGTGCACCGGGTAGATTCCTGAGCTGCCGTCCGGTACGCCCACAAAACAAAAGGCAGGTGCAGGTCCCAGTCTCGCTGTCGCTGGTCCACTAGGATAGCGAGCTGGGTGGTGAGGGTCCGGTTGAATCGTTCGACCAGGCCGTCGCTCTGTGGATGCAGTGGGGTGGTCCGGGTCTTCCGGATGCCCAGCCGTTTGCAGACCTCTCCGAAGACCTCCGCCTCGAAGTTCCGACCCTGATCGCTGTGCAGCTCCTCCGGTGCGCCAAAACGACAGAACATTTCATCCACCAGCTTTGATGCCGTCGTAGTGGCGCTCTGATCCGGGACCGCGTACGCCTCTGGCCACTTAGTGAAATAATCCATCGCGACCAGCACGTAGCGGTTCCCCTGGTCCGTGGTCGGGAAAGGGCCCAGGATGTCCACTCCCACTCGCTCCATCGGTGCTCCCACCCGGTACTGCTGCAGGGGAGCGTGGGATCGCTGAGTTGGTCCCTTCTGAGCTGTGCATGTGTCGCAGCGATGAACGTGGAGCTCCACGTCCTGATGACAGCCAGGCCAGGAGAACCGGGCCCGAAGGCGCTGCAGCGTCTTTGTCACCCCGAAGTGGCCCGCTCCTACCGCCCCATGAACCAGCTGGAGTACTTTGGGCCGGAGTCGACGAGGAACCAGCAGCTGCCAAATGTGCCGCTGCCCAGCTGGAGTCTGCCACTGTCTATACACCACGCCCTCGTGACAGCGGAGGTTGGCCCACTGGGAGTGCAGGGCCTTAGTCTCTGGGTCCAGCGGTGACACAACCTCCCAGGCGGGCCGCTGTCCTGCGTCCAGCCACTGCCGAACCCGCGAAATGACCGGGTCTCTGTCCTGCTCGCTCTGCAGCTGCTGCGTGCCAAGAACCTCTGTGACGTCATCGCTGGGGAGAACTGCCTGATCATCTGAGGAGGGGCTGTGCGTCGCTGCGTGATTCCTGCTCGCAGCGGCTCGGAGAGCGGCAGCCCGTGGGGCGATTTGGTCCCGATCTTCAGCCCGTTGACAGTGACGACACTCCTCTGTCGCGCAGGGGCGCCGAGACAGCGCGTCAGCGTTGGCATGGAGGCGGCCTGCCCGATGCACAATCTGGAAATTATAATCCTGCAGTGCCTCCAGCCACCTCGCCAACTGTCCATCCGGTTCTTTGAAATTTAACAACCAGGTCAGGGAAGCGTGGTCCGTCCTGAGCTGGAACCTCCCCCCGTACACATACGGGCGGAAGTGACGCAGTCCTTGAATGACAGCCAGCAGCTCTCTGCGGGTCACACAGTAATTTCTCTCGGCTCTGCTGAGAGTGCGGCTGAAGAAAGCGACTGCCTGCTCTCCGTGTTCTCCCTCCTGGGATAGCACCGCCCCGATGCCCTGGTTGCTGGCGTCCGTGTCCACAATGAAAGGGCGGCTCGGGTCAGGATACCGCAGGACGGGGGCCCTGATGAGCGCTGCGCGAAGCTGGCAGAAAGCAGCAGCGCAGCTGTCACTCCACTGGAACAGGCGTCCTTTCTGCGTCAGCTGATGCAGCGGGCTGGCAATGGTGGCGAAGTCTTTCACAAACTTCCTATAATAGGAGGCCAATCCAAGAAAACTCCTCAGTTCTCCAACGTTCCGCGGCACCGGCCAGTCTCTCACTGTTGCCACTTTTTCCGGGTCAGTGGCGACCCCCGCTGCGCTGACGACGTGGCCCAAAAAGGTGGTCTCTCGCCGGAACAGGTGGCATTTCCTAGGGTGTAACCGTAGCCCCGCCTGCTGGATGGCTCCCAGCACCTCTCGGAGATTTGACAGGGCGTTGTCAAAATCAGCTGCATGCACCAGCAGGTCATCCAGGTAAACAACGCAGCGACTCCGCGGCACGTGAGCCAGCACTCGCTCCATCAAGCGTTCAAAGGTGGCCGGAGCGTTGCAGAGTCCAAACGGCATCACTTTAAACTGGTACAGTCCCTGCCCGATGGAGAAGGCTGTTTTTTGGCGGGCCTCGGGTGACAGCTCTACCTGCCAATAGCCGCTGCGTAGATCCAGCGAGCTGAACCAGCTGGAGCCGGCGATGTGGTCCAGTGCGTCATCGATGCGGGGCAGGGGGGTAGGAATCTTTCCTGGTGGCATCGTTCAGGCGTCGGTAATCCACACAGAACCGCCACGACCCGTCCTTCTTCTTGACCAGCACCACAGGCGCTGCCCAGGGGCTGTTAGAGGGCTCAATAACATCTGCCTCCAGCATTTCTCGCACTTTTTGTTCCGCCGCTGCCCGCCTTGAAAAGGGCAGCCGGCGTGGGTGGAGTCGAATCAGCCTGGCCTCACCGGTGTCGATCTCGTGCTGCACCAACCCGGTCCGGCCGCATTCCTCATCCTTCGCAGCAAAAACACCCACGTAATAGTCCAATAGCTCCCGCAGCTGGCGTCTCTGTTCCGGGTCCAGCCCGCTGCAGCTCCGCTGAAATAATTCCTCCACTGCCTGCTGCGTCTCCGCTGACACGTTGACCCCTCCCCTTGCTGTCCCTGTGTGTGCTCGTGCTCCCTCTGTCCGCGCTGGTGACGTCATCGTGTCCAGTCCTCGCGGTGACCTGCCTGGTCCGGTCTGTCTTGGCGATCCCTCGATCGTGCGTGCCCCCGTGTCCCTTCTCTGGGTTCTGCTGTGGAGCGTGATGGTCCGGTTTCCCAGCTGGAGGGAAGGTCCGGTGGTGTCGATCTTGGCACGCCAGGCTGTGAGCAGGTCTAGTCCAATAATACAGGGGTCTTGGATGTCAGCCAGCCAGAACGGGTGTCTTATGTTCTGACCGGCCACCCCCACCACCAGCACTCTCCGCCCCTTCAGTCGGGCGCGCTCACCGGTAGCTGTGGTGATGCAGCGCTCGGTGGGTTCCCACCCCCGCGGAGCCGTCTTGCTCGTGCCCGGCAGTACGCCCGGTCGAACCAAGGAGATTGTAGAGCTGGTGTCAATCAGGGCCCGGATCGACGTCTTCCCCAAGCTGCACTGTAGATAGATCCCTGGAGAGTGTCCAACTCGGCCCACGCGCGGTGCCGGCTCCTCGGGGGAAACATCTGCTGGAGGTGGCCTGTCCCCGTTCACGCCACCTCGCTCTAGTTTAACGCCGGCGAGGGGCCGGTTTGTTGTGGGGTGGGTGCGGGGCAGTATCGCGCGATGTGTCCCATCTCTCCGCAGCGGAAGCACCCTTCCTCGCGCCGCCGAGGCCATCTTCTCCGTGGACGCGCCGCTGTGGTCTGCCGTAATTCCTCCTCCTCCCCCTCGCTCTCCATCGTAGCCTGGTAGGTTCTCCGGCTGTGCGTTGCTGCTTCAGCAGTGCGACTTATTAGCGGCTCTGCCCGCTCTGCTTCTGCCACTGCAGTCTTCCAGTCGCTCGCGGCGTGGAGCCGTACGTGGCTCTGGAGCTGGCCCGGGCGGAGACCTTGGATGAAGCTCCGGAGGGCGAGCTTCTCTACTGCCTCCGGCGCAAACTCTGGGTAGCTGCGCCGGGTTAACAGCCATATATCTGCAGCATAGGCTCCTAATTTTTCCTGGTGGTTCCGGCGGCGGCGGGTCAGCTGTTCTTGGGCGTGCTCAGCGTCCGCTATTCTCCCAAATCGTCTCTGGAGCGCCCCTTGTAGTGCTGGCCAGCTGTGGTGCTCCCCGGGCCGGAGATCAGAGAGCGTGCAGAGGGCTTTCCCTTCCAAGGCCAGCGCGACCTGTACGGCGGTTTCCTCTGGTGACCAGCCATTCAGCGCCGCAGTCAGCTCGACCTGTGTCAGGTAGTCATCTAATGTGGCTTCGCCGTTGAAACGGGGAATCTTGGCCCGCTGCCGAACAGGTGGGGTGGTCGTTTCCTGATCGATCGCCACCCTTGATCGCCATGGGGTCGCCAGCCCGTGCTGTCCTAAGAAGGGTGGAACGTTTGCTCTGTTCTGCCCGCTCTGTCTTGAAAAAGACAGGAGGCGGGGTGCGCTGGCCCCGTCAGGTCCGCCGCTCCGTTCGTCCCGGCTCCGGGCTCCCGGTGGTGATGCCTCGGTCTCATCATCCATCATCAGCTGAGCAATGGCCTGCTCCAGCTGCTGGATCTCCATTCTGATCGCTTCCATTTGCTCCATCCCACTTCTGACACCAGTGTGACGTAGCAGGGTTCACACAAAGAAAGAGGAGCAAGATGGTTGTGATGAACAGGCTTTATTTACACACCACCAACCCCCAACCTCCACTTAGTACGCAGAGCAGTGGAGGTCATTCCCACAGACCTCTGTTTACATTACGGTTACACACACATGATACATCTTGCCCTAATCCTGCTAAACACTGCTGGGTCATTATAATGCAGTTATAATGACACAGCAGTATAACCCAGAAATAACACATTTAACACACACAGTAACGTTTCAAGCTGGCAAAGCATGCTGGGAAATCCCTGGCCCCCTTAAAATGGCCCCGACGTTACAAGTGCGAGGAATGAGAGAAGTTGAGTGAGCAAGAGAAAGGACACGAGCGGAGCATAATTAAACACTGCGAGCTAGCAGAGAGGAAATCTGAAGAAAATATATTGTCAGCGCATGCTTTACCTTAAGTTCTTGCAAAAAACATGTTCTTGTGCTCAAAATCGATAATTCCTCACTCAGAATCTAACTCCTTGCTCAAAATCTCCACTTCCTTGCTCAGAAATGAGGCACAAATGTAACACCATACTGACCCAGCAAGAATTAAACAGACTGATTGCCAGATACTGTATGTCATTACAGACTGAAGACATGATATCAACAGTGACTTTCCATCAGACATCTGAGACTGATCCAGTGAAGTTAAAACACATTTACCTGCTACCTGGATAAAAATTATTTTAAAAAATGGATTTTGATCTCCAAAAGGAATTTGAGGGACTGGATCATGTCACAGCAGACATGGACTGTGGATAATGGACATTTTCTTTGGATCACTCCACATCGGATTAAATCCATATCATAAAGGTAAGATAAACATGGACAGCTTTATGCAGCGTTGCCAACTCTCACTCTTTTGGAGTGAGTTTCACTCTTTTTCCCTCGCCCTCTCTCCACAAACCCTACTTCTCACTCCAAAATGAGGGAATTACTGACAATTTTGTGTTGATTTTCTTCAGACTTTTTTCAGAATAAGAGCTCTCAAGGCAGGATAAAGCAGACTGTACATGTTCTAAAAATTCTGTCTGAAAGAGTCTGTTTTCAGCCTGACATTAATAAGCCCGTAATGTAATCCATTAATTAAATTATCTTATGTATGCAAGATGACTTAAGTATGCATTTAAAAGTACCGTGAAAGTTACTTTTCCAAGTAACTAATTACTTTAATCACGCAGTAATTGGTAAAGTAACAATTACTTTTGTACAGAAGTAACTAGTAACTGTAATTAGTTACTACTTTTAGTAACGCCCAACACTGCTGATTACAAACAACTGATGAACCCTCCTCGTGCTCCAGTTGTTGTCACCTTTTGATTGACACGTGAACGGAGTGAGTGTGTGTGCGCGCGCCTGGGTGCTGACAGTTTAACTGTTAAAAAACTGGAGACATTTAAAAAAAAAAAAGAGAGATAAGGACAGAAAACTGTTAAACTAAGACATATGTTGTGTTTTTTTATTATTCTTCATGGGTCCAGCAGACCAGCCTCTACCAGAACCAACAGCATCATTTGTCTGTGCGGACAGAAAAAGGAAAAAAAATAATATTAAAAAAACCGTTGCCTTTTGACGACGGCGAGCAGAGGAAATTGAATGTGTGTGTGTGTGAGGGGGGGGCATCCGAAAGAAGACTTGTTAGCTAACTACGAACAACCTTTCCTTCAGCCTTTCATTGTTTCTTAGCGGAGGAAGAAACCAGCCTACCGTCCTCCTACAGCTCACTCCTCCTCTGCAGGGACGGACAGCCTCCATGTCTTCGGGCCTGGCCTCCTCCTCCTCTTCCTCCTCCTCTGTCGCCTTTTCCCCCGGCAGGATTGCCCACCAGGGGGCTAACATCCAGGAGGCCCCCCGATCCCAAAGTCGGGAAAACAGAGGGCCACTCCGGGGCGGGCACGGCTGAGTTCCTACAGCATATATATCTACATGTGAATCGGCATAATTGAGCAGCAGCAGGCTCCGTGTGTTGTTTGGAGGAACGCCCTCCTACTGGAGAGAGCAGCTGCACAATGGCGTCCCCTACAGGCCGTGTGGAGCACACTGCTTGCAGGCTTATGGTGCTACTGAACACACAGCAGGCTGCGGAGGTGTTTGTGTCTGGCTGCAACGCAGAGTACGCAAGCAAATGCATCGGACCCTCTCTGCAACTTTGGGGTCCCCGAGCTACATGCTCAACTTCAGCATTTTTTGGGACAAGAATTAAAGCTACCTTTAACTTTTCTTCTCATAAACTTGCAGGGTTTTTTTCTTAAAAATGTGCTAAAACTTTCTTGTAAATTTTCTACTTTTTTTTCTCATAAGTTTGTGCATTTTTCTTGTAAATTTTTGCATTTTTTTTTCTCGCTAATTCTTGCTAACATTTTTTTTCTCAAAAATTTGCAACTGTTTTCTTGTAAATTTTAACCTTTTTTGTATAAATTCACAGCTTTTTCATTATAAATTTGTGACTTTTTTCTCATAAACTTGCATTTTTCTTCTAAATTTTTCTTGTAACGTGGCTGCTTTTTTCATTGAAAGTTTACAACTTTCCCAATAAACTTGCATTTAAAAAAATGCTACTTTTTGGCTGGTAAATTTTCTGCTTTTTCTTGATAAAGTTGTGCTTTTTTCTTTTAAATTAGTAACATTTTTTTCTTGTAAATTTGCAACATTCTCATAAATTTATGACTGTTTTCTTATAAATTTTCAACCTCTTTCTGGTAAATTTGCAATTTTTTTCCTCATAATTCTCTGTGGGGGGGTTTTTCTTGCAAATTTTCCAATTTTTTCTTGTAAATTCACTGTTTTGTACATTGTAAATTTGCAACTTTTTCTCATAAATTTGTGTCTTTTTGATTGTAAATGGAAAGCTTTTGTTTTATAAATAGTTCTTTTCATTGAAAATTTTATATTTGTTTCTTTTCTTTTCTCATAAATTTCTGACTATTTTCGTCATAAATATTCAACTTTTTTCTCATAAATTTGATTGTTTTCTTGTAAATTCACTGCTTTTTTACATCGTAAATTTGCAACTTTTCTCATAAATTTGTGACGGTTTTATTGTAAATGGACAGCTTTTGTCTTGTAAATTGGTTGTTTGTTCATTGAATTTTTTTCTTGTAAATTTTAATTTTTTTCTCATAAATTTGTGAATGTTTTCTTTGCAAATCTGAAACGTTCATATAGATGCTGGTTAAATAATTATTCTATGTAATTTCTTTTTTGTTGTTCATTCTAAACAATGACCAAAGTTTATTTTTTTATGTTTCTGTTTTTTGTTTATTTTAAAGGGTTTGACCATCCATCCATCCATCCAACCATCATTCTTATAACATTTCTAAGCTATAATAGTTAGGTTTCATAAAATGTCCCAATATTGTCAGTGACTTTATGTAACACTGATCCCGTTGCACAATTTTACCCATGGTAATTTTTGCAAGTTTTTGAGAAAGAATGAATGTTTTTGCATAGTTCTGGTACTTGTTGCTGGTGTTCGTGGTTGTGCAATAGACTGTATATCAATCAATCAATCAATCAATCAATCAATCAATCAAAAACTTGATTCCAGACTCATGGTCCATCAAAAATAAAATAAAAAAATAAAATAAGATAAACAAGACAGTTGAAACAGTTAAAAAGAAAAACAATCAAAAAGTTACAAAGCAATAAGAAACAACTACTAGAAGAGGTACAAAAACAGTACAGACTTTAAGAAGACTTAGAAAGACTACTGTACCAGTGCCTTCTGTCATGCAGTGACCCTCGCGGATCACCATGAGACGCCAAGAGTCACCAGTGAGTTTTGCAATGATGTTTTATTTACGGGACAAGACAAGAAACAAGACTGTGAGCCCCTAAGGGCAAAAACACACACTACGAGGTACAAGGGCTCGTAGGGCTAACCCCAGCCACTACGAGCTAAACTATGACAAAACAAGAAGGTACACGAACCTGACATGAAGGTCTGACGACGAATGTGGGACGATTGTTTGACTATTGTTTGACTATGCTCCCGCAACTGGACTGCCGTCAGCGCCCGCCTTATAAAGCTGAACGCTAACGAGCAGTAATGACAGCCAGCTGACCGCCCTTGACAGCCCGGAAGCCCCACCGAGCGCCTTCACAATAAGAGCCCGGTGAAGCCAGAATATAACCCACAGCTGTCAAGGCCGGCAGCGAGCTATGCGTGGCCCGAGAGCGGACAGGACCAGCGCTCGGGTCGTAACAGTACCCTCCCTCCGAAGGCGGGCTTCCAGAATGCCCATGGGCCACCCTGCCCCCCCCCCCCCCTCCAGGGTGGGTGGCTGGGGGTAAGTCCGGAGGGAGAGAGACCAAACCCAGGATCAGTGCAATAACAAAATCAAGACCAGCCAAGAAAAAAAACTAAACACAGGACGATGACAAGAAATACCAAATACTCAGATTAAATTAAATGCTCAACTAACGATTACAGAAAACTGCACAGGAAAGCAAGAGAAAATTAAATCCCTGCCCACATGTTTCACAAGAAAATGGCTTCTCATCTAATTACACACAAAACAAAATAAGGCGACTGCAGGACATAAGCACAAATACCCACAGATACCCAAATAACCATTACTAAGAACACAGGGTATCAAGAAAAAAAAAAAAGAACAATTACTGGGTCAGCACATCACCAGAAAAAGACCACTACCCCCCCCCCCCCCGACAGTTTATGCCGACCAGTGGAGACCAGGTGCCACAGGAACAGTTCAGGCGGTCTCCCTGCGTCCAACGGCCGACGGGTGGTCCTGGGGGGCGGGACGTGACCAGGCAGCTCACCACAGTCCAAAGTCCAGCACGTCCACTCCTCTGGTGGCCGAACCAGGTCGCCCAGCAAAACACATGACATGTCGGGTGGCCGACCCGGGGCGCCGAACTGGCGAAGCAGTTCCTCAGGCGGCCGACCCGCGTCCCTCAGCCACCAGTACCGGGGGAAAACAGCCCGCGGCGGCTTCCCTGGCGAGGACAAAACTCGGGAGAGCCGGGGCGAGCGAACAGGGACCCCCACGGCCCCCGGCGATGATGCGCAGGGGCGGTGACTCTGTAGAGGAACTAGAAGGCAAGGATGAGCCCGCACTTCGTCCGTCGGCGAAGGGTCTGCAGCTCCTCCACCATCCGCGGACCACACCAGCACTGCACCTCTGCTGGACCCCGATTGAGTCCCGGCTGCACCCACGTCGGACCCCGATTGGGCCAAAGCAGCTCCCGCGATGGACCCCGATTGGGCCAAAGCAGCTCCTGCGATGGACCCCGATTGGGCCTCAGCAGCCTCCACAATGGACCCCGACTGGATCAGTGCAGCTCCACTGACGATCTCCACCCCCGACCCTGGAACCTCCAAATCAGTGACTCCGACTGGCTCCATGCCGGCGACACTGCAACGAGGCTCACAAACAACAAGAAAACCGGGATCAATATCACCGGTAGCAACAGAACCCAGCGAGACGAGCTCGGGCGCAGCAGACGGCTGCTCCTCACTCGCCTCCCCGAGAGACAGGCACAAATGCTCCAAAACAGGGGCCTGCACTCGGGTTCTGTTGCCACCCAGGACTCCGACGATCCAGGTTCAGGGCAACGACTCTTGTCAGCAGGCTCCAACTAAGCTGTGCCGGGCTCCACAGCTGGCAAGATGTCGTCTGCAGCCTGAGGTTCCTCCCGCGCTGATGTCCACGCCGATGACCCGTATGGCGTGGGGGCAGGGGGCCCTCGACCCACTGGCTCGGACCGCTCCGGCGAGGAGTCCCGGGGACGCTTCATTGTCGGCTCAGGCTCCGGGCTGCAGTCCACTTTTCTCCTCTGTCCACGACGTGGCTGCAGGGCCGGATCCAGGCTTTCCAGCACTGCAGGCCCCCTCTTCATCCGACGACGTAGGCCTGGTGTCGCGGACCGCTCAACAGGGGGGGACACAGAGGCAGCAGGTTTAGTTATTATCACTATAGCAGGTGGGAGGAGCTTGGGGGGCTGCGAACCCCGAACTCCGCCCCCAGGAGTCAGACAAGGCAGGTTACAATCATGGTGTAATAAATTAACTTGCACTTGCCTTTCTCCCAGAGGAGAGATGGTGCCTGCTGTAGGCGACGCTGTTCCTCCTTCTCCCCGCTGGATGGCGACAGAGGGCACCCTGGAAGGATGAGGTGGAGCCGCTCTCGGAGATTCGCTGACGGGCTTCGCCGGCAGCGGGTCCAGCCGGGGTTTCTGCTGAGGTTGACTGTTGAGGTGACGGCAGTTTCTGGCAGAGGGCGAGGCGAAGGTGAGGTCCGGAAATCGCCCCTCCTGTGCGGAAACCGAGGCGAGGAGGTCGGCGAACTCCGGGAAGTCACTTAATTCAGGATTCCTCTCCACCAGTCTGACTGCCGCCGTCACATGTTTAATAATCTGTGTGGGGTGTCCTGCGGAATGAGCGGCCGCCACTTGGTCCCAGATGGACGCAGCTGCGAGTTGGAGCTTCTCCGGGGGATTCCCGAATGACGACACTCTCCGGTGGGGATCACCCCTGGGCGGAGCGAACTCCTGGACCGGAGTAGAGGCAGGAACGGAATCCGGACGTGAGGAGCGGGGATGCCTCCTCTTCAGCTTCCTGCCGGGATTTCCCTCCAGCCCATGGAGTATCTCGCGCTGTGCGGCGAGTTCAGCCCTCCTCATCATAACCTCCGGGTGGTCGTCGTAGTGAAGAGGAAGGTTGTCCAGCAGAACCTCAGCATAGTCCAGGTGCCAGCGCCTGTCGTAAGGGTTGTCGTCAAAGGTAGCGGCGAGGAGCGTCCCATCGATGTACTCCAGCGCGCTCGCTAACTCTTTGCCCAGGCACCGACCGCGGCCCCTGGATGACGGCATTCTCCCAGCAATTGACACCCAGACAGGGAAGAACAACAGTCCAATTAGCGCAAAAACTCACGGTGAAAAAGGCATCTCGGTGTGGCGTCTCCGTTTAGACGTCTGGTGGGAGCATACTGTCATGCGGTGACCCTCGCGGATCACCATGAGACACCAAGAGTCACCGGTGAGTTTTGCAATGATGTTTTATTTACAGGACAAGACGAGACACAAGACTGTGAGCCCCTAAGGGCAAAAACACACACTGCGAGGTACAAGGGCTCATAGGGCTAACCCAGGGGTGGGCAATCATGTGCCATGGACGGCCATTCCACCGCAGGTTTTCTGTTCCACTCGGTTTCTTCAGCAGGTGTTTGCTCTTATCAGCTTCAAGGATTGCTAATCATTGAAAACACCTCTGAAGGGACTGGGTGGAACAGAAAACCTGCAGTGGAATGGCCCTCACTGCCCACCCCTGGGCTAACCCCAGCCACTACGAGCTAAACTATGACAAAACAAGAAGGTACACGAACCTGACATGAAGGTCTGATGACGAATGTTAGACGATTGTTTGACTATTGTTTGACTATGCTCCCGCAACTGGACTGCCGTCAGCGCCCGCCTTATAAAGCTGAACGCTAACGAGCAGTAATGACAGCCAGCTGACCGCCCTTGACAGCCGGAAGCCCCACCGAGCGCCTTCACAATAAGAGCCCGGTGAAGCCAGAATATAACCCACAGCTGTCAAGGCCGGCAGCGAGCTATGCGTGGCCCGAGAGCGGACAGGACCGGCGCTCGGGTCGTAACACAAACTCCACTAAAATAGTTTATTTTTGTTCATTATATTTCAAAATTTTGATTTTCATTTAACATCGCAGACTCTTGGTTCAATGAAAGGATTAGCTGTTACAATCCCTGATGTTTGCACCACTTCTGAGTCTGTGGGGAGTTCTTGAGAGATGGCTGCTATAAGGCTTCACCACCAGGACACATCGTCAGTTATGTACCTCACTCAGCATCATAGGGTGTTTTGGCCATTTATCACAAGACACCCTCCAGTGAGGCAGGCCCACCACAGGTTGATCAAGCCTGGATGTGTGTCCCGCGGTTTAGCTGTTTGTCTTAGAAGCCCAGATGGTATCACTCCTTTTCATTCGCAGTCAGCAACTGGTCCTCTCGGCAGTGTCGACCAGCTCTAGATAGCCTATAGATCATAGGAAATGGTGATGTCCTATGTGATGTCATAGACATCCTATATGATGTCATAAACAGACTATTACATGTTGGGATCCTTTGACGTTGACAATTAAAAATTGTAGCTCTGATGCTAGAATCCTTTGACGTTGACAATTCCATGAGTTGTTTTGATGCCAGAATCCTTTGATGTAACACCCTCCACCGAGGCAGACCCACCACAGGTTGATCAAACCTGGGTGTGTGTCTCGTGGTTTAGCTGTTTGCCCTAGAAGCCCAGATGATGTCACTCCTTTTCATCCACAGCCAGTGATTGGTCCTCTTGGTGGTGTCAGCCAGCTCTTTGATTGCCCGTCTGTGATCCTGTCCCCTGATCCCAATCTCCCTGAGCAGCTTTGCAGTTGTTGTGGCTACAAAGCCCCTGCATCCCACCTCTACCAGGCGCACTTTTATCTTCCAGCCTCTGTCCTCTGCCTCAGCTGCTAAGTTGGAATACCACAGTTTCTTACGCTCATAAGCTTCCCCAACAGTATCTTCCCAAGGTACTGTCAACTCGAAAATATAGGCAAGCTTAGATGAATTAGACCAGAGGACGAGATCTGTTCACAGGGTGGTCGTTGGATCTCCGGAGGGAAAATGAGCCTTTGATCCAAGTCAGCTTGCGTTTGCCAATCCCTGGCTGCGTTTAGTGGACCCAGATCAGGGAGTGAGGGACTGGTTCTCAGCTTGGCCCCCACTTGAACAAATGATGGTAGGTGTCGGTGCACATCCTGGTTGTTGAAGGGTTGGGAGTTGATGGATACTCTCTTGTGCCCAAATTTATCAGCAAGACATGCTTGGCCCCCACTTGAACAAATGATGGTAGGTGTCAGTGCACATCCTGGTTGCTGAAGGGTTGGGAGTTGATGGATACTCTTGTAGCATCATCTCACTTTGGCTCGTCAATAAGAATTATTCTTCAGCTTAAAGACATTGTTTCACCCAGGAAAAGGACAGCCAGGAACTGCTTTTTTACCCCAGGCCACAATTGAACTCACGTTCCTTTGTTAAAACCAGTCTAAGGAATTCACCCTAATGCACTTCTTGTTTTGACTTTATGGCCCAATAAACGGTGGAGACAGAGAACAGAACCCTGGAGTACGTCATATGGCTTACAAAGATCCACAGCTCACCATTACCCTCTACTGGCAACTCTGGGATATGCTTGAGTTAACCAGTGGAGCTTTAAATCACATCTGTATTAACTCACTTCTCAACATTTCTCTTCTTTTCCAGGACACCAGGAAAACTAAATGAACTCTGATGTGGACAGTCTGTTGGGTTTGAAATATATTAATGCTCGGATTTTAGATATGTGCATGCTAAAATGTTTAAATTAATGTTTATTCTTGCATGTTAATTTATAAGCACTGAGTATAAGTTGCATGAACACTGAAATAGGTTAGAGTTATACATAAATGTGTAGAGGAATATTGCAGTATTGAAACTTGTGTATTAGAATTTGTGAAGGCATCTCAAATCATATGACTGCCAGCAGCCAATCTTTGCTTGACAACAGCTCTCTCTAGGTTCAGACGAAAGACTATTTGCTCATTGGACTAAAGTTCATAAAGCCCGCCCACGAAGGAAGCCTATTGGTCGGGGCTCCTGTCAATCACGGAGACCCGCGAAAATTCTCCACAGATAAAAGGGAGCTGCATCATCACTTCACCCCTTTTCGTCTCTTTTTCTCTTTCTCTTTTGTCTTATTGTCACTTCACGTCTGTCTACAGCAGAGAACTTTTTCAGGAGAACAAAAGACTGCCTGAACACAGAATCCTTCTACCACGTTTCTTTCTGGTTTTTCTTTAAACGTCTAGGAACTCTTTCTTTCTTTCTTTAGCTCAATCCTAATTAGGAGTTAAAAACTCCAATGACATGATTGCTTAACCCAGGAGACAGACGCTGACACGAGTAGAGTGATTAGACAATTATTTATTAACTCAGTGATGTTTGGTGAGTGTGTGAATGTGTGGGTGAGTGCGATGCTGTCAGACAGCTGGAGCTGAGCGAGTCTTGCTGCGACCTGGCAACCCTGGAACACACAAGCACAAGAGATTAATGCAGCTCATAGCAACAGGAAACTGAGACTTGTGCTGCTTATTTGCAGGTGCCGCTGTGAGACTTCTGTCTGCTCCGTGACTTGGCATGGCTTGGTGAGAGTGGCGCTTGGCGCTGTGAAGGTGAGGAGGAGATCCGAGGAGGAGGAGGTGACGTCCCGTTGTCTGGGGAGACGAGTCCGCCGCCAGGGAGGTCCATCTATGCACAGGGGAAAATACTTTCTTTCTTTCAAAGGTCTTTTTATTATTATTAATTGAAGTATCAATACAATACAAAGTATTAGAAATTTTCATTTTTGTTTCAACCAAACAGTGAAAAACTAGAACTTAAAGCCAACAAATGTAAATGCTTCAAAGCACAAAAACCTTTAAATAAACAATAATTAAAAAAAAAAAATACAAAGAAAAATTGTGTGTGTGAAGTGGGGGTGGGGTAAAGGGGATATGAGCTACTCAGAAACTATAATCGTGGGTCTTTCAAAGAAATCAAGAAACGGGCGCCATAATTTATAGAATTTGTTTTCAGAGCCACAGACTGTATATCTGATTTTTTCTAAATCCAAACAGGACATTATATCTTTTATCCACTGTAAATGTGAAGGGGGCGAAGAGTCTTTCCACTTCAGTAATACAGCACGTCTGGCCAATAATAATGAAAATTTGAATACTTTTAATTTGGAACTTGGCAAGACAAGTTCTGGAGCCACACCAAAAATGGCGCATAATGGATCAGGTTTAATTTGATATTGCAGGACTTCAGACATAGTGATAAAAACAGAATGCCAAAAATTCATCAATGCAGGGCAGGACCAATACATGTGAAGCAAAGTGCCAGGAGCGCTACCACACTTTTCACAAGTTGGGTCTATATCCGAGTAAATACGTGCTAACTTAACCTTGGACAGGTGCATCCGGTGTACAATCTTAAATTGAATAAGAGCGTGACGAGCACACATTGATACAGTGTGAACCTGGCCAAGAATAGAGTCCCACAGTTCATCAGTAAAAGTAAAATTAAGATCTTGTTCCCAGTTCAATTTGATAGCGGCCAGAGAAGAAGATTGTAAATTTGAAATTAAATTATATAAAACTGACATTACCCCCTTAGAAGTTGGTTTAACTAATAAAAAATCATCTAGAGGATTATCAGAAGGTTTTTGAGGGAATTGTTTTGTCATGGTTTGCACATAATGTCTGACCTGGAGGAAGCGGAAAAAATGTGTAGAAGTGATGTCGAATTTGGTAGAAAGTTGAGAAAAACTTGCAAATTGACCATCAAAATATAAATCCGCAAAAGATTTTAAACCTTTTCTGTGCCATATATGAAATGCACTATCAATAATTGATGGGGTAAATAAATGATTTGCGGCAATTGGACTTCTAATGGAAAAAAACTGAAGACCGAAATTTTTCCTGAATTGAGACCAAATTCTAAGAGACTGACAAACTACTTTATTATTACCCAGTGTAGACAAAGCAAGGGGAAGTGGTGAACCTAAAATTGCCGGTAGGGAGGTTTGATTGTCCACATGTGACTCCATAAGGATCCAAATAGGTGATTTGGGTTCCAGATAAAAATGTTTCCAATATAACATGCACCTGATATTTGCTGCCCAGTAGTAATATTGAAAGTTAGGCAGAGCCATGCCACCTACTGATTTGGGTCTTTGAAGAAAAACTTTCCTCAATCTCGGATGTTTACCATTCCAAATAAATGAGGTAATCAGAGAGTCCAAAGACTTAAAAAAGGATTTAGGAATAAAAATGGGGAGACATTGAAACAAATATAAAAACTTTGGAAGTAACATCATTTTTACAGAATTGATTCTGCCAATTAAAGACAAGGATAATGGGGACCATTTGGAAAGTATTAGCTTGCACTGGTCAAGTAAGGGGAGAAAATTATTTTTAAACAAGTAATTAAATTGTTTAGTGACACATATCCCAAGATAATTAAAATGATCAATAACAACCTTGAAAGGAAAATTTTCAAAATCCTGAACTTGAATCTTTTCATTAATCAGAAACAGTTCACTCTTATTAAGATTAATTTTATAACCAGAAAACCTACTAAAACTATCCAAAATGTTGAGTATAGCGGGTAATGAAGTAAGTGGGTTGGAGAGAAATAATAAAAGATCGTCAGCATAGAGTGAAACCCTATGCTCAATGCCACCCCTACGAATGCCTAGAAAGTCCCGGCTCCCACGGATTGCAATAGCTAACGGCTCAACTGCCAAGGCAAAGAGCAACGGGCTCAAAGGACAACCTTGCCTCGTACCACGGTAAAGTCTAAAATAGTCAGAATAGCGACAATTAGTTAACACTGAAGCTAAAGGACTAGCATAGAGAAGTTTAATCCAGGAACAGAAGGAAGGACCAAAACCGAACCTCTCCAAAGTAAAAAAACAAATACTCCCACTCAACCCTATCGAATGCCTTTTCAGCGTCCAAACTAATAAGACATTCAGGTATGTTGTGGTGAGGAGTATAAATAATATTAAACAACCGCCGCAAGTTAAAAAAAGAATGGCGATTTTTAATGAAACCGGTTTGGTCCTGTGAAATTATAAAAGGAAGAATCTTTTCCAACCTTGAAGCTAACAACTTTGACAAAATTTTAACATCGGTATTTAACAAGGAAATAGGCCTGTAAGAAGCACAATCAACAGGATCCTTATCCTTTTTAAGCAACACAGTGATACAGGCCTGATAGCATGAAGGAGGAAGTGTACCAGAGTCAAGCGACTCTGTAAAAACTTGACAAAGGAAAGGGGCGAGGTCGTCAGAGAATTTTTTGAAAAAATCAGCGGAAAACCCATCAGGTCCTGGAGATTTTCCTGATTGCATGGATGATATTGCCAGCTGAATTTCTTCTTTTGTGATGGGAGCTTCTAAAATTTGCCGAGATTCTGAAGAAATCGAAGGAATATCAATAGAATCAAAAAAAAATTTCCAAATCCTTTAAGTTTGTTGTATATTCTGAGGTATATAATTTGGAATAAAATGACCTGAAAATATCATTAATCACTTGTTGATCAGATGTCACCTCTCCTTTATCTGTCCTAACTCCAGTAATAATTTGCTTAGCTCTAATACCACATAGTTGATTAGCTAGAAGTTTACTGGTTTTTTCGCCATGTTCATAAAATTCACTCTTGTTCCTTATTAAACAACCTTCAGTTTGTCGAGTAGAAAGTAAATTAAGTTTAGTTTGTAATGTCATACGTTCCTTGTACAGAGCGGGTGATGGAGATTGAGCATATTGTCTGTCAATGTCCAGGATTTGATCTAAAATAGCCTTCTGTTCCTGTATTAAGGATCGTCTTTTAAATGCTGCCAATGAAATAAATTCCCCCCTAAGAAATGCCTTCATGGCCTCCCATATCGTTTTATTTGGCATACCAGGAGTTTTATTTTCTTTCAAAAAAAAATTAATTTTAGAAGAAATATTCGCAACCAATTTTTCATCTGTAAGTAATAATGGATCCAATCTCCAATGCTTTCTCATGGAGTCACATCCATGGAGGATCATTTTAAGTACAAGAGGGGCATGATCAGAAACCGAGATGCTATCATAACTGCAAGAGCAAAGGTTATTAATTAATAAATTGTCAACAAAAAAATAATCTATTCTGGTATAAGTATGGTGTACGTGAGAGAAAAAAGAATAGTCCCTGCCGTTAGGATGTAAAAAACGCCAAGGATCTGTAAGGCTATATTCCTCAAGAAAAGACTTAACATAAGTTGCAGATTTATTAAGACTAGCAGGTTTTGAAGATGAGCGATCTAAGATCGGATCCATATACAAATTAAAGTCACCCCCAAGAATTAGAGAATGAGTATTTAAATCTGGAAGTTGCGAAAAAAGGTTGCGAAAAAAGTGCACATCATCAAAATTCGGTGCATACAGATTAGCCAAGGTAACATGTTTATCGCCAAGTTTACCTGATACTATTACAAATCGTCCATTTTTATCTAATACAACATTAGAGGGAATA
This sequence comes from Pholidichthys leucotaenia, assembly GCA_020510985.1. Lineage (NCBI taxonomy): Eukaryota > Metazoa > Chordata > Actinopteri > Cichliformes > Pholidichthyidae > Pholidichthys > Pholidichthys leucotaenia. The sequence goes on from CM035842.1 coordinate 273,775,019, forward strand.
AATGGGATATTTCGATCAATAAGAATAGCAGCGCCCCTGGCCTTAGCTTTAAAATTTGAATGAAAAAATTGTCCTGACTGTGGGGAGACTTGAATAACGAAACCGAATTGTCTTTCATTTCAGTTTATTCAAGAAATCATTCCACTGTCTGCTCTTATTCTTGAGCAGCGAACAAAGAGAGTGAACACACCAAAGTTCTCTCTTTTAAACCTTCTCACATCAAACCATTTCCCTCGCGGGGGAAATCACACATCTATATCAAAGTCTCTTTATTCACATTCATTAGCCTTTTATTTACATAACTCCCCCTTCTCTCTTCCCGAGCCTCAGTGGTCAGGAAGTCTTCTGTCCCCTGTCCTCCGCAGGGGGTCCAGGCTCTGTGGCTCCGCACCGCAGGGGGCTGGCTCTCCTTCATCGTGGTTAAATCACATATGCAGTGTCCAACATATACATGTCTCACAACACAGCCATATAACCCCCCCCCAAACGATGAAGAACAGACTAATTCCCAAAATTTAATAGCACCTTACTCACTACTGAATAATCAACACCAACATTCAGTCTGTGCGCCGCTTGGGCTTCAGCCGTCTGCCGAATCTGCTGTGCGTTGGCCCCGCCTTGCCTGCGGTGCTGTTCTGCTTCGGGTCTGTTGACTGAGGAAGAGAGTGGTTAATTGCCCTCTGCGGGGGCCTGCCTCGTCGAGGCGCCACCGCGACCGGTACAGACACGTCCTTCATGACAAAAGCAGGTTTTAGTCTGTCAATACTGACTGTCTCTTTTCTGTCCCCAAAATCTAGCACAAATTGCTTATCACCTGCCTCCAGCACTCGAAATGGCCCTTCGTAAGGTGGTTTGAGCGTTGCTTTAAGGGCTTCGCGCCTGACAAAAACGAAATCGGCATTTTTCAAAGCCTTGGGGACGAAAACTCGTGGAAAAGCGTGATGAACCGGACCCGGGAGCGTGTCTGCCCCCGTGCCAACTAACGGTCCCAGAGCAGAGAGAGGTGGGGGCTCTGGGTGCTCTGGTAAAAACTCGCCCGGCAGCCTCAGAGTTTGTGCGAATACCAGCTCCGCTGGGGAGGCGTCTAAGTCCTCTTTAGGCGCAGAACGCAACCCTAATAAAACCCATGGGAGTTTATTTACCCAATCTGCATCCGTGAGCGACGCTCTGAGTGCTGCCTTCAAAGACCTATGAAAACGCTCGCATAAACCATTAGCCTGAGGGTGGTAAGCCGTAGTGCGGTGAATTTTGGCTCCTAAGCCGTTGGCCATCGCTGACCACAGCTCAGAGATGAATTGCGGTCCTCTATCGGACGTAATGTCCGACGGAACCCCGAAGCGCGCCACCCAAGCCGTTAAAAAAACGCGAGCCACCTCCGCGGCCGTGGTCGTCGCAAGTGGGACCACTTCCGGCCAACGTGTGGTGCGGTCCACCATTGTCAAAAGATACGTGAACCCCTGTGATGCCGGTAGGGGGCCCACAAGGTCGACGTGCACATGGTCGAACCTTCTGGCCGGAATGCGGAACGGTTCTAACGGGGCTCTTGTGTGCCTGTGAATTTTGGCCCGTTGACAGGAAATGCAGGTTTTTGCCCATTCCTTCACGTGCTTGCGCAGGCACGGCCAAACAAACTTTTCCGCCACTAGTTTCACCGACGCGCGCACCCCCGGGTGCGCCAGTGAGTGGACCGAGTCAAAAACACGGCGGCGCCACGTGGCCGGAACCACCGGACGCGGGCGCCCCGTCGACATGTCGCAGATCAGGGGGGGCATACCGGTTTGTAAACACTTGCTCTCCAGCCTCAACCCTGTTGGTCCAGACTGGAGCGCGCGCACGTCTGCGTCCGCCCCCTGGTCCGCTGCCATGGCTGCGTAATCTATACCCACGTGCACCGGGGCTGCGCGCGCCACCGTGCCGCTCTCCTGCGGCGCGGTCACGGTGGCCCGTTCTGCCTCTGCGCGTGTCGGGGTCGTGAACGCGCGTGAGAGACAATCCGCTACTACATTGAATTTGCCCGCGACGTGCCTAATGTCAGTGGTAAATTCCGAGATTGCGGCCAGCTGCCTCTGCTGCCTGCCGGACCACGGATCTGAAATTTTGGCCATGGCGTATGTGAGCGGCTTGTGGTCCACATAAGCGGTGAAGCACCGTCCTTCCAGCCAGAACTGGAAATGACGAATAGCCAAATGCAGCGCCAACAGTTCTCTGTCAAACGCGCTGTATTTTCGCTCAGCCGCGCTTAAAGATTTGCTAAAGAAAGCCAAAGGCTGCCAAACTCCGGCTACCTGTTGCTCAATAACGGCCCCTATGGCTAAATCTGAAGCGTCTGTCGTCAGCGCGATACGTGCTGCAGGGTCTGGGTGGGCCAGGAGCGCAGCGTCAGCCAAGGCTTTTTTAACCTCTGTGAACGCGCGCTCCCGCTCCGGGGACCATTCGACCGCCTGGGTCGGCTTTTGTTTTTTGAGCGCGGCATATAACGGTTGCATGATTTGAGCTGCGTGGGGCAGGAACCGGTTATAAAAATTCACCATCCCCAAGAATTCCTGTAGTGATTTGACCGTTTGTGGACGGGGAAAATCCGCTACCGCGCGTACTTTCTCTGGTAACGGAACCGCTCCCTCCGGGGAGACGCGGTGACCCAAAAAATCAATCCGCTCAACGCCGAACTGGCACTTGGCTGGGTTAACTATTAAGCCGTGCTCTCCCAGCCTCCCAAAAACTGCTGTGAGGTGCGTTTCGTGTTCGTCCTCTGAAGTACTCGCGACCAAAATGTCGTCGAGGTACACAAACACGAAAGGGAGATCGCGTAACACGGCATCCATCATCCGCTGAAATGTTTGCGCCGCCCCTTTGAGACCAAACGGCATGCGTAAAAATTCGAAAAGTCCGAACGGGGTTATTACCGCTGTTTTAGGAATGTCCTCCGGTTGGACCGGGACTTGGTGATAGCCGCGAACTAGATCAATCTTTGAAAAAATGCGCGCCCCCGCCAGGTGCACCGAAAAATCCTGAATGTGCGGGATGGGATAACGATCGTGTGCCGTAGCGTTGTTTAGCCTGCGGTAATCCCCGCACGGTCTCCAGGAGCCATCGGCTTTCGGTACCATGTGCAGCGGCGAAGCCCACGGGCTCTTCGACCTACGAACGATGCCCAGCCTCTCCAGGCTGGCGAACTCCTCGCGCGCAATGGCGAGCTTAACTGCATCCAAGCGCCGAGCTTTTGCAAACACGGGAGGACCAGAAGTGGGGATGAAGTGTTTCACCCCGTGCTTCGCGACCGTCGCTGAAAAAGTGGGCACAGTGAGCGCTGGAAATTGGGTGAGGAGTGTGTGAAACTTACCACCTGCTGTAGCGACGTGGGTCTGTACTGGTGGCGGGGACACTCGAGCTGAACAGGGGAGAGAGTAAAAAGAGAGTGCATTTACCAGCCGTCTATTAGCAAGATCAACTAACAGATTGTGTGAACACAAAAAATCCGCGCCCAACATGTTGAAACTCACCGCCGCTACTACAAAAGTCCATTCATATGTGCGGCCATGTAAGCATAAAGGCAAGGTCCTTCTCCCGTAGGTGTTGATGTTCGAGCCATTTGCCGCTGTAGCTCCGTCACCGTGGGGTCCAGCTACCCGGTCCGCGTATGTTGGGGTGATGAAGCTCACTTGTGCTCCGGTGTCAATGAGGAACACTCGTCCGGAGCGCGCATCCGTGATGTAGAGCAGCTTGTTGCGTTCTCCGAGGGTCGAAGCTGCTAGCGACCCCCGGTCTTGCCGTTTCCCGAACTCCTGAAGATGCAGGGCGGCACACACCTGCGTGCCTTCTCTGCGAACCTCCGATGGTAAAAGCAGAGATCTTCTCCTCCGCTGTGTCGTGCCCGCGCCTCTGTCGCCGGGCTATTGGCTCCCCCTCGTCGCGGCCGTGTTGCCGCCATCGTCGGCCAGTCTGGTTCTGCCGCCTCTGGCTCCCCGCTGTCTCGGGTCGCTGCTGTGGTTGCTTGCCCGCCGCAGGCGTCCAGGATCCCGTCTGCCTCCTGGGCCAGCTCCCGGAACTCCTCCAGGGTGTGACACTTTTTGCCGGCCAGCGTGCTTCTCGCATGCGCCGGGAGGTTGGAGAGGAAGATGAACTGAAAAATGAAATCATCGTTGTCCAACCCTCTCAGCTGTATCATCTCCTCCATCAGGGCGCTCGGCCTGTGTCCACCTTGGTCTAGCAAAGACAGGATCCTCCTCGCCCTCACTTCAGCCGAGGGGGTGAAAAACTTGATGAGGGTGGATTTCAGCTTGCTGTACCTGTCGGTCGCGGGTGGCTGCTCCACCAAGCTTTGCACGCACCGAGCTGTGCTGTTGTCCAGTTTAGCGATGACATGGTGGAACTTAGTGTCATCCACCGTTACTCCTGCGAGCGCGAACTGCGACTCTGCTTGCAGAAACCACGACCGTGGGTTATCCTGCCAGAAATCAGGCAGCTTAACGGCCACTGCGCTCGCCAGCTCTGAGCGCTGTGAGTCCGGGACCCTGAGAATTTCTTCGTTCATTCTCAACGTCGTCAGTCACCAATGTGGGGAGACTTGAATAACGAAACCGAATTGTCTTTCATTTCAGTTTATTCAAGAAATCATTCCACTGTCTGCTCTTATTCTTGAGCAGCGAACAAAGAGAGTGAACACACCAAAGTTCTCTCTTTTAAACCTTCTCACATCAAACCATTTCCCTCGCGGGGGAAATCACACATCTATATCAAAGTCTCTTTATTCACATTCATTAGCCTTTTATTTACATAACTCCCCCTTCTCTCTTCCCGAGCCTCAGTGGTCAGGAAGTCTTCTGTCCCCTGTCCTCCGCAGGGGGTCCAGGCTCTGTGGCTCCGCACCGCAGGGGGCTGGCTCTCCTTCATCGTGGTTAAATCACATATGCAGTGTCCAACATATACATGTCTCACAACACAGCCATACTGACCAACATTTTGACAAACGCAAGTGGTCGGAATCCTGCAAATGGGTTTCCTGCAAAAACAATACCCCAGGCTTAAACTGCTTTAGACGTGACATGACTCTCTTTCGTTTAATTGGATGGTTCAACCCCTTCACATTCCAGCTTACCAAAGTAAGATTACTATTCATTCAAAGAGTAAAATTTATATATTATGTTGTGTAGCCCAAAGAAGAGTAAAGTGAGGTACGGGTAAAAAAAAAAAAAGGAGGGGGTAAGGGGGGTGTAAATAAAACCATAACAAAAAACAAAACAAAACAAAAAAAAAAAATAAAAAAAAAAAATAAAAAAAAATAAATAAAAAAAACCAACAACCAAACCTATAACAACACTCCAGCCGGTTGCAAAAAAACAGCAACCGCTCCATCTTCTGCTCTATTTTCATCCTAACAGAATGCTCCCATACAACTGGCTTCAATCCTGCATAATATGAACGTTTTACCCTAAAAAAAAATAAAAAAATAAATAAGATAAAATTAAAAAAAGAATTAAGTAAACAACAACGTATAGGGAGCCAATTTTACCTTGTTTTTAAACATCTAAAAATGCATCAATGTCCAGTCAGTGCAGCTTCAATGAAGTAACAAGCAGCCCAGCGCGGCAGCTGGTCAACCCAGAAATGTCCAGTTCAAGGCGAAAATTGCTGGTTTCTCTCCATGGTTTGCATGAAGCAGGTGGCCTCCGAGACGGACGCCAGCCACTGGTTTTTGCCGTCTGGAAGAGTTATCCGGAGCCTGGCGGGGAAAAGAAGAGAAGGACGAAAACCTCTCTTGTACAACTCGGACATAACCTCCTTATATTCGGCTCGTTGCTTCTGAACGTCGGCGTTATAATCCTCGTAGAACTGAAGTTTATGCCCACGATATTCCAAAGTCCCACGGCGTCTCCGCGCTTCTCTCATCACCAAGTCTTTGGTCCGAAACCGGTGGAAACAAATAATGACAGCGCGCGGCTTCCCATTCGGACTCGGCTTGGGCATGAGGCTGCGGTGGGCTCTATCCAGCTCTGGGGGAGATGGCAAAGTTTGTGCGCCAAAGACGTCCACCAACAGCCGAGAAAAAAATTCAGATGGCCGTGGACCCACATCAAAGGACTCCAGCAGACCCACCAGACGAATATTCAGCCTCCTGCTTCTTCCCTCCAGGTCAGAAAGTTTGTTTTTCAAAAGTTTGTTCTCCTCCTGCATTGATTCACATGTAACTTCAAGAGCCGCTAGGCGCTGGCTGACGTCCTCCGCGTTGTTTTCAAGGTCGCCAATGCGTTGCTCCTGGTTCGCCACATCTGCTTGAATTTTGTCCAGCTTACCATTAATAAGTTCAAATGAAGCTTTGAAGTCAGCAGCTATGGACATTCTGTGTTGCTCAAGCAAGGCAACAAGTGCAGGGTTAAGGCTGATATTAGCATCCTCAGCTAAGCTGGTGTTAGTATTGTTCCCTGCTGCCTCCTTTTCAGTCTGCTTTCTTGTTTTGGACATATTTCACAACTCAAAACAGATTCTGCACGTATTAAATGTCCAAAACATTAATAGCTTACAGCAAAATAGGGTTTAAAAAGTAAAGAAAAAAATATAGCAGGAGCCAGCAACGCACACACCTACTCCATTGCCAGCACACCTCGGAAAATACTTTGACAGGGTAAGATTTGCTGTTGCTTACGTGACGTGGCTTGACGAGGAGGCTTGGTATTAGTTCTGACTTGAGGTCGTGTCCTTGACGCGATGCGTGGCGAAGATGACAGCCGACTCCATGCAGAGCAGTCAGAGACACCGGCTTTTAAAGCCTGCTGATTATTGGCGGCAGGTGTATGCGCAGCTGGAGCTGATGATGGCCCAGTGGCCGCCATGACAGTACTCCCCCCTGTAGAGGTGCCTCCAGGCACCTGCCCTATCCTACCTGGATGCGCCCAATGGAAATCGCGGATGAGCTGCTTGTCAAGGATCAACGCTGGGCGAATCCAGGAGCGGTGCTCAGGGCCGAATCCCTCCCAGTCCACCAGGTACTGAAGACCCCGGCCCCGCCGGCGGACATTCAAGATGGCAGTCACCCCCCAAGCTGGGTGGCCGTCGATCATCCTTGGGGGGGAAGGAGCCGCGGGGGGCGGGCACAGAGGGTCGGAGATATAGGGCTTGACCTGGGAGACATGAAAAGTAGGGCAGATGCGCATGGAAGGGGGAAGAGCTAGGCGCACAGACACTGGGTTAATGACACGTGAAATCATTTTTTTTTTTTTTTTTTTTTTTTTTTTTTTTTGTTACTTATTTGTACCCGTAGGTAGACTTGGTTTGCAGTCTGGTGACAAGCCACTGGCTGCTGGTCGCTGCGTGCGCGAGCGCCCTAAACCTACATGTTTTTGGTATGCGGGAGGAAACCGGAGAAATCCCGGAGTAAACCCACGCAACACGGGGAGAACATGCAAACTCCACACAGCTCACTGTTGGTCGGGGGCTGGAATCGAACCCACGATCTCATGATCCCCGCGATCCCCCGGCCAAGGGTAAAACTGTGCTGCCACAGTGCTAAACCACTGCGCCACCGTGCAGCCCATTTATGGGCCGATGAAGCGCTTCGTCAACTTACACTTCTCGGCCGGCACATTGATATTTTTGGTAAACAGCCAAACCTGTAGACCCACCTTATAGTCCGGGGCGGGCCTCCTGTGACAGTTGGCCACCTGGATATTGCGTTCCGTGGTCCTGAGGAGGGCTCTGCGGGTGATGGTCCAGATCCGACGGCAACGCCTGGCATGAGCCTGTACCGAAGGGACAACCACATCCTTCTCCTCCTCCGGGAACAGTGGTGGATCATACCCCAGAGACGCTTTGAACGGGGACATCCCAGTCGCTGAAGACACTGTGGCGTTGTGCGCATACTCGATCCAGGGCAGGAACGTACTCCAGGAAGAGGAACAAGAGGATATGACACAGCGGAGCGCAGCCTCCAGCTCCTGATTGGCCCGCTCACACTGGCCGTTACTCTGCGGATGATACCCAGACGAGAGACTTGCCATGGCCTCCAACACCGTGCAAAACGCCTTCCAAACCTGGGACATAAACTGCGGGCCTCGATCCGAGACAATATCATGATGCCATGAAGGCGCCATGAAGGATGCCATGAAGTCGGACCACATGCAGAAGATTCGCCGTCTCCCACGCTGAAGGCAACCCCCGGAGAGGCACAAAATGGACTGCCTTGGAGAAGTGGTCCACTATCGACAGGACCGAGGTGAAGTGGTCAGAAGGGGGCAGGCCGGTCACAAAATCCAAAGCCACATGGGACCAGGGGCGGGAAGGAACCGGCAGAGGATGGAGAAGACCTGCCGGGGGGGGGAAGATGACGATTTCCCAGTGGCGCACTGGGCGCAGGCCCGGACATAGCTGGTGATGTCCTTCCTCAACCCTGGCCACCAGAAGGCCCTCTGAAGCAGGTCGACAGTGCGAGTGATTCCTGGATGGCACGCCGACTTAGAAGCATGACCCCACTGGATGACCTCGCTCCTGACCGAAGGGGGAAAGAACAAACGGCCCGGGGGACCCCCACCTGGGTCGGGCTCAGTCTCCTGCGCTCTCTTGACTCTGTCCTGGATCTCCCACGCGAGGGCACCCACCACACAGGATGACGACAGGATGGTCTCCTCCTGATCCCCGATGGTCTTTGCTTCGAACTGCCTGGAGAGGGCGTCTGACTTAGCGTTCTTGCTCCCTGGCCGGTAGGTGATCGTGAAATTAAACCGGCCGAAAAAGAGAGACCAGCGGGCCTGGCGGGCGTTCAGCTGTTTAGCCGTCTGAAGATACTCTAGGTTTTTATGATCCGTCCAGACGACGAATGGCTGGGCAGCCCCCTCCAGCCAGTGCCTCCATTCCTCCAAGGCGAGCTTCACAGCCAGCAGCTCCCTGTCACCGATGCCGTAGTTCTTCTCAGCAGGTGTTAGGCAGTGGGAAAAGAAGGCGCACGGCCGGATCCTACCATCCACCGGGGAGCGTTGGGAGAGGACCGCCCCAACTCCAGAATCCGAGGCGTCCACCTCCACCAAGCACTGCAGGGCCGGGTCCACCTAGGTCAGGACACGGGCAGAGGCAAACTCCTCCTTCAACTTCCCAAACGCCGCAGCCGCTTCCTCGTTCCAAAGAAAGGGGATCTTGGGGGACGTGAGGTCGGTCAGGGGCCGGGCGATGATCCCAAAATTCAGCACAAAACGGCGATAGAAGTTGGCGAATCCCAAGAAACCCTGCAACTGTTTCCTGGACGTGGGCGTGGGCCAATCCACCACCGCCTTGACCTTGGCCGGGTCGGGGAGCACCTGATTGTGTGCGATAATGAACCCCAAAAAGGACGTCGAGCTGGTGTGAAACTCATACTTCTCGGCCTTGACGAACAGCTAGTTCTCCAGGAGGCGCTGCAGGACCCGTCTTACGTGCACCTGGTGTTCCTCCAACGTGCGTGAAAAGATCAGGATGTCATCCAAATAAACAAACACCAAGGAGTTCAGGAAGTCCCGGAGGACGTCGTTAATTAAGCGCTGGAAGACGGCCGGAGCGTTGGTTAACCCAAACGGCATCACCAAGTACTCAAAGTGGCCGCTTGGGGTCCGGAACGCCGTCTTCCTCTCATCGCCCTCCTTAATGCGCACCAGGTGGTAAGCGTTACGGAGGTCCAGCTTCGTAAACCATGATGCCCCCTGGAGAGAGTCAAAGGCCGAGTTCATCAGTGGCAGCGTGTACTTGTCCTTGATGGTAATTTCATTGAGCCCCCGGAAGTCAATACAGGGACGTAGCGAGCCATTCTTCTTCCCCACGAAGAAGAAACCTGCCCCCACCGCCGAGGAAGACGGTCGAATAATTCCAGAGCTGAGGGACTCCTTAATATATGTGTCCATGGCCTCACGCGCCGGGGCAGACAGGCTATACAAACGACTTGCCGGGAGAGGGGCCCCTGCCCTGAGGTTGATCGCACAATCGTAGGGGCGGTGGGAGGGAAGGAACAGTGCCTGTGACTTGCTGAAAACCGCTCCCAGATCGTGGTAGACCTCTGGTACCTTGGACAGGTCCGGGAGCGGTGTCGAGGGCGGGGTCATCGATACCGAGGGGGCACACACTGCAGACTGGAGGCAGGCACTGAGACAAAAGGTGCTCCACGCAGTGATATTTCCTGCTTGCCAGTCGAACGTGGGGTTGTGGAGATGTAGCCACGGGTAACCCAGGATCACAGGCGAGGAGGAGATGGGCAACATCAAGAACCGGATCTCCTCCCTATGATTTCCAGAAACAATCACCAACACGGGGGCCGTCTGGTGGGAAACAGTGGTCAGTGAAGCCTTTGACAGCGTAACGAGGTTGACAGATGGGCGAAGGGGTTGACAGCTGAGGCCCAGATGGGTTGCCAGGTCTCCGGAAATGAAGCTTTGCTCAGCTCCAGAATCAATAAGGGCATGTGTTGTGTGTTCCCTGTGTTTATAAATTAGTCTGATGGGGATGCGGCAACTAGTGAGGAGTTTCTTCTGCTTAACGTCCATGAGTCCCCCTACTGTAACCCACGGACCTCCCCTTTTAACCGGTTGGGACACTCAGCTACCCCGTGAGACTAATTGCCACAGTAAAAACACAGGCCCAGATCCCTTCGGCGCTGTCTTTCAGCCGCTGAGACACCCGATTGCCCAATAATCATTTCCTCCTGCCCCGGAAGTTCCTCCGGCGGGGGCAGAGCCGGGAGAGGCGGCCGGGAGGAGCGGGGGCGTGGTTTACCCAAACGGCTGGCAGCCCTACATTCAGCCGCCCGCTCCTTCAGCCTACTGTCCAAACTAATGGTGAGAGAAATTAGTTCACCTAATCTGTCTGGCTTATCCCGTGTTGCTAGTTCATCTCTTAGCTCCTAGCTAAGGCTGCGGAGAAAAATACTGCAAAGAGCTGATTCCCCCCACCCAACCTCTGCAGCTTGCACCCGGAAGTCTACGGCGAAATCGGCGGCAGATCTGCTGCCCTGCTGAAGGCTAAGCAACCGGTCAGTTAACATCGCGCCCCGGTCAGTATGGTCAAAAATCTCAAGGAACTCTGCCACGAATTGCTGGTAAGTTAAGTGGGAGTAGCTGGGTTTAGCCATAACTGTGTACGCCCAAGCTAACACCCTCCCTTCGAGCAGGTTTGAGATGTACCCAATCTTGCTATGGTCCGTGGGAAAATCTCCCGGGACGCGGTGAAAAACTGTCTCACATTGTAGCAGAAAACCCCGTGCCTCCCCGAGTTTTCCGCTAAAGCGGGCGGGGGTAGGCACGGGAGTGAGGCGAGGTGAAGGAGGCTGGTGTGTTTGACTAGCAGGTGGGTTTACAGGGGCTGGTGAGGCCCCAGCGACCGGGGGGAACGCCTGGCGTCCTTCCAGGTGATCCAGCCGGCTGTTAATCTGAGTTAATTGATTGAGAATAACCGTCTGTTGATGGGCAATTAAATCTACTCGTGCGCTAAGGGTGTTAATACAGCGCACCAGCGCACTGTCTGCTGGGTCGTCTTGACGGAGTCGTACTGACATGATTGCTTAACCCAGGAGACAGACGCTGACACGAGTAGAGTGATTAGACAATTATTTATTAACTCAGTGATGTTTGGTGAGTGTGTGAATGTGTGGGTGAATGCGATGCTGTCAGACAGCTGGAGCTGAGCGAGTCTTGCTGCGACCTGGCAACCCTGGAACACACAAGCACAAGAGAATAATGCACCTCATAGGAATGGGAAACTGAGACTTGTGCTGCTTACTTGCAGGTGCCGCTGTGAGACTTCTGTCTGCTCCGTGACTTGGCGTGGCTTGGTGAGAGTGGTGCTTGGCGCTGTGAAGGTGAGGAGGAGATCCGAGGAGGAGGAGGTGACGTCCCGTTGTCTGGTGAGACGAGTCCTCCACCAGGGAGGTCCACCTGTGCACAGGGGAAATACTTTGACAGGGTAAAATTTGCTGTTGCTTACGTGACGTGGCTTGACGAGGAGGCTTGGTATTAGCTCTGACTTGAGGTCGTGTCCTTGACGCGATGCGTGGCGAAGACGACAGACGACTCCGTGCAGAGCAATCAGAGACACCGGCTTTTAAAGCCTGCTGATTATTGGCGGCAGGTGTATGCGCAGCTGGAGCTGATGACGGCCCAGCAGCTGCCATGACATCCACTCCTAGATGTTTATTTTTATAACTTTTACTGTTAAACTTTCTGTAAACCCACCGTTTTAATTTTAAGTTTTAATCTTGACTTTATTTTTATAATTTTATTGACCATTCCTACACCAGAAGTTCTTTTATTTAAAGTCCGAAACTCTTTTGATTTGATATCAGATTAGATATTGCAAATTATTATTGAATTCCCTGGGAAAGCCGCTTGCCAACGAAGAAGACGCAGCTCACCATGCCACGAGGAGGAGACGTCCTGTGCTAGACCCCAGCCATTGTGATCAAACCTACGAAACCTCATCTTGTGATAACTGACTAGAAAAGTTGCCGTATCACCGCATATTTGCTGGACAAATATTCCGGCTTTTGGCACTTTTCACACATCGAAAACTTCCAGTCGGCGACGCAGAAGGATCTTCAACTCCAGCTTCAACAAGGAGTCACGTGAGCTGTAATTTTATTCATCTGCTGAATTAAACGTCTGAGGTTAGATAATAATTCTAACTGATTAGATTCTGATTCTGATTCTGATTAGATTCTTCTAAATCTAATCAGATGCAAATTAAGGAATCATTAACATAACCCCTCTTTTCATTAAAATCCAGAATTTTCCATATAATTAATTTCATTTTCCCCATAAATTTGCGTTATGTTTTCCATAATCTGTTAACTTCAAATTGATCTACATTCATTTCACAGTTAACCCTGGTTCTGCAAATGTTTACATTGTTAATCTATCATTTACAAGTTCAACTTAATGTTTAATGAAATCACTGCAATGTCTTTTAATCATCATTTCATTTAATAAATATGTGAAAATGAAAGAAGTTAAGAATTTATTTCATTCTGAGTCTGGTTTAAGTCCCTAGTATCGAATTCACTAAAATTTTGAGACTGATTATTAATTAATGTATTGAGTGATTAAACAGGTATAAGGTAAAATTAAAGACTGAATTGCTTCCTAAAAGGAAGCTGGTGCCCCTACACGAGTGTTATCAATTTTTCCTGTGTGTATGAACCGAGAATTCATCTCAGGTTCCAAGACATTAATATAAATTAAATATTTTTTATACCTGATCATAATTATCAACTCATATAATGTTACACTCTCTTGCACCCAAATTTATTGGCTAGACACCTGAGGACCTGGTTGTGTCTCCATGTGTATCTACCTTGAGTGAGGCTAGTCCTGCAACCAACCAAGATGTGCTTGAGTGTTGCTGGGGATGTACACAGAGGGCAAGATGGATCCTTTCCAAACCACAGCTGCAAATTTGTGGGAGAGGGCAGCACATCATATGTAGCTCGGATGATGAAGCTCAGCCTGTTGGATTCCATGCCCCAGAGTTCTCTCCAGTTGATTTTTCCTCTTTTCAACACCTTCCCACCTCGTCCATTGACCCTGTTTGGCTTGTGCTACAGCTCTGGCCCTTCTGGCTGCTTCCTCCTGTTGACGCACCTCCTCTACCACCATAGTTCGGTGTTTGGCTGGAGATGCCTTTTGCCAGAGAGGTGTCACTGTTTCAAAACCAAGGCCTCCTCTGCCTTGTTGGACGTGGCCCACCACATCACATTGGAGGAGTGCAGATTTGGCCTGTAGTACAGCCATGTTTGGGGTCCACTTCTTCCCTGTTGCTAGAGTAGAAGCAACACCTCTTACTGCAGGATCCCAGGAGCTGGTGAGCGACATGTCCAGCCTCACCTTGGCACATTTGAATTCCTCAACCAGGCTAGACAATGGCAGCGACAGGGCTCCATTGCTGTAGAGTCCAATGCTGCTGAGACATTTTGGGAGGCCAAGCCACTTCCTCACATAAGAGCTCACTAGCCTTTCCAGATGCTGAGCATGGGTTAGGGAGACTTCATACATGGTCAACAGCCACAGAAGTCTGGGCAGCAGCCCAAACTGGAGACACCAGAGCTTCAGTTTCCATGGAAGTGCGGTGTTATTAATCTGCCTGAGGTCATTAGCCGTGTCCTGCTGGAGTTGCTCAAGTTGTTGGGTGTCTCTGAGGTCTGTGTTATACCATCTTCCAAGGCTCTTGATGGGCTTCTCTAAGACTGTAGGGATTGGTTCATCGCTGATGTGGAACTGCACTCCCGTTAGTTGGCTTTTAACAATGGAGATGCTGCGAGATTTGCTTGGCTTAAACTCCATTCGTGCCCACTGGGTGTTCTCCTGGAGTTTCTGCAGCAAGCGTCTAGTGCGTGGTTTTGTTATTGTGAAGATGGTCATATTGTTTAATATGTATAAATGAAGCATTTGTGTCTAATATAAAAAAGGACTACTCATGAATAAACTGATTATTTGACCAACGTGGTTATTTTATTAACACTAGATCCATCATGGCCTGAGGTAGATTGGGGTTTTATTATGTGAATAGCTTTGTTTTAACAAAATCTACAGGTCTCCCAGTTCACAACTTTTTTTTTTTTTTATCAATGTGAGTTTTGTTTCCTGAAGCCTGGAACGTAATAAAATTAAACGCACACAATTTCACTTTTTTCTCAGACCACAGACACTGCTATAACTGAGTTACAGTGTTTCAATTTCGAGGGATGTTTCTATGGATCTGTCCTCTTTTTGTTAATAATCTCATTGTTGTTTTCCTCCCATATTGTGTATCCTGAACTGGGAGAGAAAAACGGAGAGAAGGAGGAACTGAATTACCATTTTATGCACAGCAAAAATAAATAAATAGAGAAATATGGATAAAGAAAAAAACAAACTGACAATGTGTGTCATGTTCGCTGCGTAACTTCGCAGCAAACGTATGAATTAGCAGCGAGCCCAAAACGCAGAGTAAGTAACGTGTTTATTTACAATGGGAGTATGTACAGAAAGTCCAAATACAGTCACAGCAAATAAGGGGGAGACACCCGGCTATAAACTGGGTTGGTCAAGAGGGTATGTCTATCGCGCTCCAATCAGGCTGGAGCAGAGAAAAAAGGCACAAAAGAAGACTTACAAAGGTGTTGGAGCGAAAAGGCTCTGAGGGAACAACACGATTTTAGTCCAGGGGAAAATCAATGGATGCGAGCCTGGATATACAAAGATGACATTGTAAAGTTGCCACACCGGCTGGTCGTACTGCCCTGCCATTAATACAAAGCCCTAATGACAGCAAGTAGGACCAGCCATGTCGCAAACAGGTGCGTGACTAATTGAACTATGTGTGTGTGTGTGTGTGTGTGTGTGTGTGTGTGTGTGGTGAACCAGACAGCTGGTGAATGCCTGGTGAGAGGAGGAGGCGTGGCTGTGGGACTGGCGGAGAGCAAGGCTCAATCCGCCAGATGGAATTAATAAGCAATAATTAAACCCAACAGCCACAAGTCATGCTCGGGGTGATGACCCCGAACATAACAGTGCCCCCCCCCAAGGGGTGGAAACCAGACAACCACCGTACCATCAGAAAAAACAACCTACCCCCCCCCCCCCCACACACACACACTCAAAAAGCCCATACAAACAACCCAGGGTGGGAGGTGGGGGAAAACAGGTTAGGGGGGATAAATCAGGAAAGGATAATCACCACAATACAACACGGCAACACTCCCCAACCCCAAAACTAAACTAACCCACCCCACCCCCAAGAGTCCCACAGTTCGGGGGGCCAGCCAGAGTCCAAGGCCCAGCGGGTGGCCGCAAGTTCAGGGGGCTGACCCAAGTCCCAGACCCAGCAGGCGGCCTGCTGAATGACCTCTGGCAGCCTGCCAGAGAGAAAAGGCCACTTGACGCGGGAACTTAATCCTTCGGGTGGCCTGCCCACACGATTGGGCTACCAGGACCAGAGGGGCAGATGAGGCGGTGGCCTACCCACTGGAAGGCTGAGAGGTGGGTGGCCAGACATGGGAAGAGGAACCCCTACGGTCGCTGGCGGCGAAAGGAAAAGGACCTTGACGGTGCCCAGCAGGGGGAGGAGGAACACCCACAGGGCCTCCAAAAGGAAAAGGAAGACCCTGGCATCCCCAAACTGTCCTGTGGCACCCCCAGTGTTCCCGACGTAGGGCTGGACAAGGCTGCACCCTCAATGATCCCGGCATGGGACTGGAGCGCGGCTGCGTCCTCGATGGTCCCGGCATGGGACTGGAGCGCAGCTGCACCCTTGATGATCCCAGCATGGGACTGGAGTGTGGCTGCACCCTCGATGGTCCCGGCATGGGACTGGAGCGTGGCTGCACCCTCGATGGTCCTGGCATGGGACTGGAACTCGGCTGCACCCTTGATGGACCCTGACCGAGCCATAGTTGCACCCACGATAGAGTCCAGCTGGACCCCTGCTACACCCGGCTGGGCCACTGCTGACCTCACCGCCATCTTGGCCATGGGCCAGCCGACCCGTATGAGCACCCAAGCAAGGAGGCGATCAATCACAGGCACCCTGGACCGGTATTGGGTGCCCCCGACAACCTCCTCAGACGGAACCTCGGTGACCTCCAGATACATGCCTGGATCCACAGACTCGTCCAGTGATGGAGGACTCTCTCCGGCGACTCTGGAAAAGGACTCAGAAGGAGAGAAGGAGGGGTCAGAGTTGCCGGCAGCAGCAGAGCCCAGTGAGGCAAGCTCAGGTGCAGCGTTTGGCTGCAGCCAGCTCTCCTCACCTAAAGCTAGGCAAAAATGCTCAATTACAGAAAAGAGAAAGACAAAAGAGAGCACTTGCCTTAGCTCAAGCTCTACCGCTGTCCAGGACTCCGTCGAGCTGGGCAATGTCTCCTCAGGTTCGGCTTCCAAAAGGTTCCACTCGGGTGCTGACTCTGCTGTGGCGGCCTCCACAGCAGGCGTGATGGTCACTGCAGTCTTAACTCTCCCAGCTGCCATGATCCACACTGGTGACTCCTCCGGCGTGGTGGCTGGGACCTGATTCACCATGGCTGCGGGAGGACCCCCCCCCCCCCCCCGGACCTCTGGCGCCCCTTGATCCTGGCTGCTTGGCTCCGGTTCTGGCAGGCACACAAAGGGGAGAGGAGAGAGGGCTGGTGAACAGTTTTTAACAGCAGCAGGCGGGGAGAGCTAAGGGGACTGCTTTCTCTGAGCCTCCCTACCGGGAATCAGACAAGACATTTCATTATTAATGTGAGTCAAATGAAAACGTACTTGCCTGTTTTCCCGGTTTATGGTGTTGACTGCAGCTGCTGCTGTTTGGATGTCTTCACCCGTCCGTCAAGGAAAGGCGATGCTTAGCTACTCAGTAGAAGATATGGGAGCTGTCCCTCTCACCACAGAAACGGGAGACCCCGGTGAGGGAAGCAAGTGCCCCACTGCTGCCGGTGAACAAACCGAGGAGGAAGACCTCACAGCGGATGCAGAGGGAGATCCTGCAGACGGGACTACTCGGGACTGATGATCCGCTGCGAAGGTGACTGGGCTCGGTGTCGAAGCTGGGGCAGTGAGTGGGGCTGAATCATTCTTCCAGGATTCCGGGTGATGCTGACGTCACCGACCTGGTGGCCGCCATCTTGGAACGGTGGACGGAGGAGAGGAGAAGATGGCGTAACTTCGCAGCCAACATATGAATTAGCAGCGAGCCCAAAAAGCAGAGTAAGTAATGTGTTTATTTACAATTGGAGTATATACAGAAAGTCCAAATACAGTCACAGCAAATAAGGGGGAGACACCCGGCTACAAACTGGGTTGGTCAAGAGGGTATGCCTAACGCGCTCCAATCAGGCTGGAGCAGAGAAGAAAGGCACCAAAGAAGACTTACAAAGGTGTTGGAGCAGAAAGGCTCTGAGGGAACAACACAATTTTAGTCCAGGGGAAAACCAACGGATGTGAGCCTGGATATCCAAAGTTGACATTGCAAAGTTGCCACACCGGCTGGTCGTACAGCCCTGCCATTAATCCAATTCAACTCAATTCAATTCAATTCAACTTTATTTATATAGCGCCATTTCACAACAGCAGTCATCTCATAGCACTTTCAACTGTAGGGGAAACCCCCACAGTTGCAGAAAACCCCCAGCAATCAGGTGATCCCCTGTGAGCAAGCGCTTGGCGAAGGTGGAGAGGGAAAAACTCCCTTTTAACAGGAAGAAACCTCCAGCAGACCCAGGCTCAGGGAGGGGCAGTCATCTGCTGCGACTGGCTGGGGGGGTGAGGGGATAGAGAAGATGAAAAGAACAGACATATAGAGCACAAACAGCACTATGGGGACTCAATCTATGGGAGAGAACAAACAGATGTTAAAGGGCCTATATCAGGCAAAATGGACTTTTTTGAGCTTTTATGCATGTTATAATGTTAATTCCTCACCAAAAACACCCCCAAAGTGGTATTTTGCTCCACGCATCACTGCATCATTGCTTCACGCATCTCTGAGTATTATTCCTCAACCCTGCTCTCTGAGCTGCTGCTCCGCCCTGTCCCTGATAATGACTGGGTCCCCACGTTCATACGTATGAACGTGGGTGAGCCGCCCGCTCCAGGAAGTGCCTGTGCTGCCAGCACCGCCCCCAGGCTAACACACACACCCACTTTCTCCGCGCAGCTAACAGAGCGGTGATCGGCAAAACTCTTTCACTTTAGCGTTGACGCTGTGAAGAAGTAGTTCATCTCACACCTAATCTGCTCAGTGACAACAACTGTTTGCTTTTTTACGTAAGACAATGTCTTCTAAGTGGTGTAAATGTGTCTTTGGCTGTGAGAGATTTAGGAGTTTGTTCAGCCTTCCTTGTTTTCGTGGGCGGAACCCAGCGACACGCTGCAGCAGCCGGCTCAGGGGTTACGTCATGAAATGGGCGGCAGCCACAAGAAGGAGAGGCAGAGCCTCAGAGATCGAGGCATCTTACTTCCAGGCTCGCGAAAATAACTCATATTTCATAAGAAATTCATTCTCCAGTGTACCAAAGGTAATATACTATCACATACATGCATATAGTTTACCCCAAAAGGCTTAAAATAGCATGATATAGGCCCTTTAATGACCAGCAATGAACATGACAACCCCGAACATGACAATGTGGAAGATTTTGCTTAAAGAGAGAGGGGGGAGCTGATAGGAAAACTCCTGAGTCCGAGTCTGAACCTCCACAGAAAAGAGAAAAAAGTCACTATTGGCTGGCACTGCAGGTAGAAAGGGCTCCTATATCTTATATCTTATGGATACATATTCATGTAAGAGGCTATATATAAACAAATGAAATAAAAAAAAACAAGTCTCAGCTAATGTCCAGTTCAGCATAACACCAATCTTTGTGAGACCATTGATATTCATATAATGTGTTCTTCTGTCATGCCAGTTAATAAAGTTACGCACAGAGACAAGATTCTGTCTCTTTGGCCCCGCGCTCTCGGGTCTCGCCGGTGTCTTGGCACCAACGATCCTTGTCATGTCAGGTGCAGATGAATTAAGACTTGCTTTTTTGGGGCGTTAAATCCTGCCTGATTTAGCAGGAGATTGACAACCGCAAACCTTAATAAATCACCTCACACTAGTCATTTAACCCCTTGAACTCTGTGAATTCCACGGGCGGTCACGTCTCTGCATCTTAGTGCGTCTCAGTGCGCACTGAAAAAAAAAAGCTGTATTTCCAGTCTTCCAATACAGACACAGCCTTGTTACAACCTAAGAAAAAAGCTGTGTAATATATTCATTTTTTGTGGTATTTTTACAAAATTTTGACCTGAGCTTGAAAACACTTGGTTCTACATTTCTGTTGTGTTTTCCAGCCAGTATCTGACAGCTGTATGTTATTTGCAAGCATTTGTATCTAAAAAAACACCCAGGTGAACTTTCTTGTTACTCAGTGGCAGGAGCACTTAGAGAGATTATGACTGTTTTGCCAAAAAATTCAGAGTGTTTTCTTTTAAATGAGACTAACCCCATGAAGATGCTGCAAAGGGTTGAAGAACAGCTTTTGATTTACTTTGGGCATGTTATTTTTAGGCGTTTTTAGGGAAGTTGAACAGAGTTCAACAGGTTAAATACTCCCTCAAATTTGGCTTTGACATGACAACACCTACAAATACATATGCAATGAGGCCAGGCACAAAATCAACATTGTCCACGCCTTTCCAGCTAATTTCGCCCTGCGTCCTTTAGCAAATCTCAACAGAAGTTTTTGAACTCCAAAACAGGGTCTTACCGGAGTGGTGGCTCAGTTGGTAGAGCATCCGCCCCACACCCGGGAGGCAGGGGTTCAAATCCCGGCCGGGTCATGCCGAAGACTATATAGAAGTGGAACTTCCTGCCATCCAGCTTGGTGCTCAGCAATAATGGCATGGAGGAGGGAAATTTGTGGCGGCGCCTTGCATGGCAGCGGCCCTCTGATTCTACACTTGGGTGTGTGTGTGATTAACACAGTAGATAGGTAAAACACAATCTCGTTCTACTGTACATGATTGGTTTTACAGTTGAATGACAATAAAGGGTGATTTAATATTTAATTTACAATGGCGCAGCACATTAGTAAATCTGTCCCTAAATACCTTGTCTTTGTAGTTTATTCAGTGTAGATTGAAAAGGATTTTGAAATCATTGTATTTTGTTTTTATTTACATTCTACACAATGTTCCAACTTCACTGAATTTGGGGTTGTGGTTCCAACCACTCATCAACATAGATGGCTCTGATAAGCACAGCTCTAAGAGGTGAACGTGATGAGCTCATCACCTTCTCTAACCAAACTCACTACTGTTAGTGAGTGGTTGGAGAGAATATAGGACTGGATTTTTCCTGTCTGGATCCAGGATTTCCCAGCTCTGTATAAAAATCAAATATTAATAACATATGCTAGAAAGCAACAGTTTAGAAAATTATAAATTAAATTAATATAGAACACTTTATAAAAAATATCTAAAACTACAGTTCTGTTTCTGTGAAGATTTTCATTTTTCAAGAATGAACATTTACACTCCTTACTGTGGAAGGAAAAGAAAACTTATAAAGTAGGTAAAGTAAAAACAAAAAAACTCATAATAAATGCAGGAAATAAATGAACACAGATGAGAAAAAGACTAACTGAACATTGGAGAAATTAAAACTAACAAGAGAGAAACAAGAACAACAAATTACAAATACAGGAGTGACATACAGAAATAGACAACCACCAATGAGTTCAAAGTGAAAGAGTTGTATATCAGTTTGCAGCTTTTCTTTGACTGAATGACACATTTGCATGAAATGTTTTGTGCCAGAGCGCAACAGCTCTGAGGTTTTATTCAATCACAGCAGAGACATAAACCTTGATAAACTACAGCTTATTAAAACGACAGTGTGCTTTAAATACACAAAATCTACTGTTATATTTATGTATTTGCTGTGGATTCACTGTGATCAAATGTATATGAATATTAAATCTGCAAAACAGCTATGACTTATGTTATATAGTTATTTATATGGTTCATGTTATATGTATATTTTATACTCTCATTTGTGTGACACGGGGTGGTGGCTCCGCCTTCCGGTTCCGCCACCACCCGCGTCTATAAAAGGGCTGCAGGCAGGAGGGACGGCCTCTAGGCCATCTCCTCTGCCTGGCGGCTGTGTGTGATGCACCTGTGCTGACTATTAATAAACGTGTGTTCTGTTCGACACCTGGCCTCGTCCTCCCAGCTCCAGACTCAGACATAACATTTGGCAACGAGGATTAAAGAGGATTAAGAGGGTATAGTGGCCTGCTCAGCCAGGGAGCAGGCCACCTGCTCCCTGGCCGAGGTGGTGCGCCGCCATCCAGATGTGCATGGTGGCGCTGAACCCGGGAAGGATGGACAAATTGAGGGCACACATGTTGTTGGTGCACAACTTAGGAATGGAGGGACAGCAGGTTTTGAGCATGCTCGGCGACTCTGACAGCTTCAACAACATGGTCGAGCTGATGGTGCACCATTTTCGCGCCCTGGACAATGTCATCGTTTGGGGAAGCAAGTTTTGGCAGCACCGTCAACAGATGGGCAGGCCTACTCAGCGGTTCCGAGCCAACTTGAAACTACGGGCTAGTGAGTTTCAGTTTGGACCGCTGGAGGTGGAGATGGTTCGCGACCAGCTGACGGTGCATATTAACAGCGCTGAAGTGAAGACGGAGTTGCTGACTTTACTGGGTGAGTTAACACTAGCCAGAGCCATTGAGTTAGTGCTTCAGTTGGAGACAGCAGATAGGCAAGCTCTGGAGCTGAGTGAGTGTTTGTCACAGCGACAGCTGAAGTGTCCCATTACCACACTAGTAACGGACCCGGACAGCGATGGGAGCGTGAAAGAAGATGCAGTAGATGCCCACACTGTGGAACTGAGGTCTGCCATGGGGAAAGCCCATACGTGTGGGCTGTGGGTCTGCGAAGTACTGCTTCAAGGCCAGAGACTGTTCGGCAAGAGCACAGCGCTGCGGCAGGTGTGGCCACTTAAACCACTATGCAAGGGTGTGTCACAAGTTTGAGGAAGGATGCCCGCAGAAGAAATTGACCCCTCCCGCCCCGACGGTTGTCCACTCTGTGCCCTGAACACCAATGGGTACACGTTCTGGATGAAGAGTTGCCCAGTACTCTGGAAAGTGGGTAGGCCTTGTCTCACTCAGGGTCACCGCAGGAGGACCCCAGTGCCAGAACCCAAGTCTCCCTGGACGAGGGTACGGGGCGGCACAGTGGGGCACCTGCAACAACGAGCAATGCCAAGGGGATAGTTCCAGTTGTTCCTGGAGCTCGGCTAAAGTGGGCCAGTGAACTTGGGGCCACATCGGCAAGGACCGCAGTGGATTTAAAGAGGTTGGGGCAAGACCAATTGGCACGGAAGGACCAAGTGCCAAGCAGAGACCCTGCAAGCCAAGTAGAGCCCCTCTGGGAGTCGCAGAATGGATCCGGGCTCGGGAGGAGGTGAGATCACGGTGTACCCAGGAGAAGACTGTGGGAAGTGGGCCTGGACGAGCGGAGTATCTGATGGTGAGGAAGAGGAGGCGCATTGGGGCCGAGGCAACCAGCTGCGGCCCGGGAGGCAGGCCACCTCCATGGGCGGACTAATGAAAGGACGGTCCAGGGGGCCCATGGGGCTGTTTTCTCCAGTCATGTGTACGTAAGTTCATTGTGATGCATGTGTTTGACTTGGTTTTGTGTGTGTCATAAATTAATTGTTATGTATAGATTCTTTAGAGTGTTTGTGTTCTGTTTATTCGATTGTTTGCATATAGTTTTATTTTATATATATAGTCTTATTTTAAATTTAGGAGACACTGCGGTATTTCAATTTTACATGGACTCTTTTTTTCATATAAGCGACAGAATAATCCGCTTCGCCGTGTGGGGTGGGACGGCAGTCCACCTGTCCCGCCTAGTTTTAGTTGTTGTGGGTATGAATATGTTAGGCCAATTTTAGTACATTGTTTTACGTTATGTTAGTGCATGATTCGGGTCCTAAATTGGGGTGGGTCTGAATTGTGTGTGTGTGTTTTGGACTTTTGTAAGGGGGAGGGGAAATGTTATATAGTTATATATATGGTTCATGTTATATGTATATTTTATACTCTTATTTGTGTGGCACGGGGTGGTGGCTCCCCCTTCTGGTTCCGCCACCACCCGCGTCTATAAAAGGGCTGCAGGCAGGAGGGACGGCCTCTTGACCATCTCCTCTGCCTGGCGACTGTGTGTGGTGCACCTGTGCTGACTATTAATAAACGTGTGTTCTAGTCGACACCTGGCCTCGTCCTCCCAGCTCCAAACTCAGACATAACAGTTTACAAAGATGACGCAAGATTAATCTATCGTGCGTGCTTTGTGCATAAATGTGTGGCATCGTCTTGAAGGCGATAATAAGTACCACTCATCTGAAATGTTTGCAGTGACATTCTGAAATGTGAGACAAAAACTGGACAAGTGTAAGGGGGGACAACAACGACCACAAAACATCCACTGACTGAGCTGTACTCTTCTGTTTAACGTGGCAGCAGCAGTGACGAGGACATGCTTGGAATGGACACACAAAAAAAATTAAGTTTCCTCCAGCTCTGATAACGCTTTGGAAATGATGTAAACACTGGTTTTCTTGGTTAACATAGTTGCAACACTTGCCCAACACAACAGGCAGGATTTCCATTATAATAAATGTTGCACAAAATTTCATCAAGCAGAGTTTAACCCAAAGTATTAACGCAAGCGTGATAGATAGATAGATAGATAGATAGATAGATAGATAGATAGATAGATAGATAGATAGATAGCTTTATTGTGTGTCCCAGTCAGTGACAGAAATGACGAGAATGACGTTTATTAATAGTCAGAAATGATGAGATGATGTTCATCAGCAGTGGACTGGTTTCTGTGGTGAGTTGATGTTTGGAATCAGACAGAAGCTGAAGGCCATCCAGTGTTCTCATAGATCACTGGACCATCATCTTCATCACCATAGACCTGTGGAGAAGTCACAGTGTGTTGTGTTAGTATGTGATGGGGTCAGGTTTGTCTCACAAACACATTAGAAACACTTTTGAATCTTCACTGTTTAAACTCACAGAGTTTTTTTTCATCTGTGTTTTCGTCACTGAAAAGACAAAAGAGGAAGTTGATTTTATCTTCAGAATTTAAAAATGAGGTTTAGAAAACATTTTGATGAGTGTCACCTTTAATTTTTCTCCACATGTTGACTGAAACAGTAGATGTTATGAGTGCTGCAAGACCCACAGACACAATGATGCATCTGATCATGAAATCTGAGAACAACAAAAACATTTTAATTAGAATTTTAAAGCTTCAAATTTAATTCTAACCTTTGAAAATGTATGATTTATAGGCAGTTTCCTCTCTGACAATGTTTAACATTTTTTGATCAATATTAGGGTTAATTTGAGTCAGTTTGATGTGATAAACCCACAGTCTGATTCTTCTTCTTCTTTCGGCTGCTCCCTTTAGGGGTCTCCACAGCGGATCATCTATCTCCATCTCACCCTATCCCTTGCATCTTCCTCTGTAACACCAACCCTCTCCATGTTCTCCTTCAATACATCCATGAATCTTCTCTGTGGTCTTCCTCTTTTCGTCCTGCCTGGCAGCTCCACCTTCAACATCCTTTGTCCAATATATCCACTATCCCTCCTCTGCACAAGTCCAAACCATCTCAGCCTTGTCTGTCTTACTTTGTCTCCAAACCACTTAAAAAATGTCTGTGACATGATTTAGGAACTATGGATCAATATTCAGTATGAATTTATCTTCAGTCGTCCATATAGTTGGTTCTTTTGACTTAGAACACTAAATAAGTGGAAAAATATTTCCAAGTAAATTCAAATTTAGCGCCGTGTTGCACTAACACGATCTCCTGAGACTTGCCTCGTTTCCGGATATGACGTCATGAGGTGAAGTTCCTCTGTGTAATTGATTTTTTTTTCCACATAAGGTGATCGTTATTTAATCGGTTTACAGAAATTTTGGCTTCAGTTTGTTTTGTTTTTTATTTCCCCGATGGGGTGGCCGGGGAAATTAAAAAAAATGCTCAGATATTCAGTTTCAGCAGGCAATATTTATAAAAATGAAAACTGAAAAAAGTAATATAACATTTTTTAACACAAAGTCGTTCCATTTGGAGCAAAGTCAACACTTGGCTTCAAAATTCAAAGGGGAGGATTTTACTTTCAGTGGAAAAAATATAATAAAATCACAATCGCCTTATGTGGAAAAAAAATCAATCACACAAACTGTTTTCCTGGCGAGTTTTGACACTGTTGCTTCTCTGTGCTGTTTTGGTATGTTGATATCGTCTTGAGCTGTGGGTTTCCGTTTGAAAACCATAGGTATGGCAGTCGGTTTTAGAACCCGTTTGTAATGAACTTTCAAGCCTAAAGATTGCTGTATAGCAGGCACCTCCTCAAAACTGTCTGCAGTGAAATGATCGCTACAGAGTACAGAAGATGGTGTTGGTTGCCATTTGTCCCTTGTTCTCTGTACTTGCTTTGCCCATTTTTTAAGAAGATCTGGATCTTTTGGGAATGAGAACAGGCTTATACGTTCACTAGAGCAATTAGAACACCCAGTCACGCAATGTTTCAGCATTTCTTTGCTGATATAGAAGCTAAACAGCTTGTTTACACTGACAGCACACGGATCAGCCGAGATGAACTTCACCTTGTGACGTCATATCCGGAAACAAGCCGAGTCTCAGGAGATCTCGTTAGTGCAACACGGCGCTAAATTTGAATTCACTTGGAAATATTTTTCCACTTATTTAGCGTTCTAAGTCAAGAGAAGCAACTATGTGGACGGTTGAAGATAAATTCATACTGAATATTGATCCATAGTTCCTAAATAGTGTCACAGACACTTTAACCTGAGCTGTCCCTCTGATATACTCATTTCTAATAGTGAGACTCTTACTATCTTTAACTCTGCCAACTCCAGCACCGCCTCCTGTCTTTTTGCCGGTGCCACCATTTCCAAACCATACATCATAACAGCTCTCACTACCATCTGGTAAATCTTCCCTTTCACGCTAGCTGTTATCCTTCTGTCGCAAATCACCCCCGACACTCGTCTCTACCCACTCCACCCTGCCTGCACTCACTTCTTCACCACCCTTGTAGTACACTGTCCCTAGGTCATCGCTACACCTGCCTCCCTCTCATTTATACACATGTATTCTATCTTGCTTCTGATGACTTTCATTCCTCTTCTCTCTGGTACATACCTCCACCTCTCCTGGTTTTCTTCCACCTGCTCCCTACTGTCACTGCAAATCATTCCTAACCAGTCCGGTCAGCTTGCCCATCGTCATGGCAAACAATTTGTGGCACTCCTACAGCATATCTCACCAGCATCTCGCTGTCCTGCACGACCCTCACATTCTCTGCCTCTTTGACTTCCTCGGTTACTTCTGTCCTTATACTTTTCTATCAACACTCTTAAAGCAAACGTTGCATCTGTAATACTCTTTCTTGGCATGAAACTGTACTGCTACTCACTAATTGTCACCTCTCCTCTTAACCCTCCTGTTATGTTACGGGTCAAATTGACCCATTTTAAAGTTTGAACATCTAGGAAAAATAGTTAAAAGTATTTTTTCAGTATGAAACTTCTTCTGCTTGCCTTAATTAGTGTAATCAACATATACAGTGGGGTAAAAAGTATTTATTCAGCCACCAATTGTGCAAGTTCTCCCACTTAAAAGATGAGAGAGGTCTCCAATTTTCATCATAGGTATACCTCAACTATGAGAGACAAAACTATGATTTTTAAAGAATTTATTTGCAAATTATGGTGGAAAATAAGTATTTGGTCAATAACAAAAGTTCATCTCAATACTTTGTTATATACCCTTTGTTGGCAATGACAGAGGTCAAATGTTTTCTGTAAGTCTTCACAAGGTTTTCACACCCTGTTGCTGGTATTTTGGCCCATTCCTCCATGCAGATCTCCTCTAGAGCAATGATGTTTTGGGGCTGTCGCTGGGCAACACGGACTTTCAACTCCCTCCAAAGATTTTCTATGGGGTTGAGATCTGGAGACTGGCTAGGCCACTCCAGGGCCTTGAAATGCTTCTTACGAAGCCACTCCTTCGTTGCCCGGGCAGTGTGTTTGGGATCATTGTCATGCTGAAAGACCCAGCCATGTTTCATCTTCAGTGCCCTTGCTGATGGAAGGAGGTTTTCACTCAAAATCTCACAATACATGGTTCCATTCATTCTTTCCTTTACACGGATCAGTTGTCCTGGTCCCTTTGCAGAAAAACAGCCCCAAAGTATGATGTTTCCACCCCCATGCTTCACAGTAGGTATGGTGTTCTTTCTCCTCCAAACACGACAAGTTGAGTTTTTACCAAAAAGTTCTATTTTGGTTTCATCTGACCATATGACAGTCTCCCAGTCCTCTTCTGGATCATCCAAATGCTCTCTAGCAAACTTCAGACGGGCCTGGACATGTACTGGCTTAAGCAGGGGGACACGTCTGGCACTGTAGGATTTGAGTCCCTGGCGGCGTAGTGTGTTACTGATGGTAGCCTTTGTTACTTTGGTCCCAGCTCTCTGCAGGTCATTCACTAGGTCCCCCCGTGTGGTTCTGGGATTTTTGCTCACCGTTCTCGTGATAATTTTGACCCCACGGGGTGAGATCTTGCGTGGAGCCCCAGATCGAGGGAGATTATCAGTGGTCTTGTATGTCTTCCATTTTCTAACTAGAAAAGCACTCGGAGAGTGCAGACCTCCGCCAAGCGCCACAGTTCCCCCATACAGTGTTTAACATCATAAATATTAATCCTCCATTTATTTTGTGTAACTTTATAGATTCCTTGACCATGAAAAAAATGCCATTCGCAAGTGGCATATATTAGCTATACTGTAATGCTTGTTGCGTATTTATAGCTTCATTTGTTCTTTTAAAAATTTCAAAGGTTCCCTATTTTTTCATTTTTTTTGCATCATTATGCAGATTTATTCCATTTCCTTAGGTCTTAAATGTGTTGTAGAAGCTGTTAAAAACTTGTCCTGTATTATGCAAATTACTGTGATTTCCGTTTTGGAAATCCCAATAAGTAAATAAATTCCTGGATCCAGACGGTGATCCGGATCACCACCAAAATCTAATCATCTGTAGGATACCCCATTTCTGACAATCTCTGAAAATTTCATGAAAATCTGTCCATAACTTTTTGAGTTATCTTGCTAACAAACAAACAAACAAACAGACAAACAGACAGGCAAACCAACGCCGATGAAAACATAACCTCCTTGGCGGAGGTAATAATTGCTCCCACAGTTGATTTCTTCACACCAAGCTGCTTACCTATTACAGATTCAGCCTTCCTAGCCTGGTGCAGGTCTACAATTTTGTTTCTGGTGTCCTTTGACAGTTCTTTGGTCTTGGCCATAGTGGAGTTTGGAGTCTGACTGTTTGGGGTTATGGACAGGTGTCTTTTATACTGATAACAAGTTCAAACAGGTGACATTAATACAGGTAACGAGTGGAGGACAGAGGAGCCTCTTAAAGAAGAAGTTACAGGTCTGTGAGAGCCAGAAATCTTGCTTGTTTGTGGGTGACCAAATACTTATTTTCCACCATAATTTGCAAATAAATCCTTTAAAAATCAGACAATGTGATTTTCTGGATTTTTGTCAGACTATTTCTTTCTTTGCACCTTATTGCAACATATTTCACACACACACACACACACACACACACAGAGGTGCAGGTGTTATGACTTTTGACGGGAACCATTTATGTTCTCACGGGAAAACACCCATATTCAGTGGACACTCAACAGGGGAGGGGCAAAACATATAAAAGCTTCTCTGCATGGGAGTCCTACCAACATTACACTGTCAGGCAGACCTTTACAAAATGAGTAGCAGAAGCAAAAGGATGACAGTCCAGGAGGCTCTGGAAGCCATCTTTGATCATGACAGTGAAATAGAGGAGGATGTGTCTGAAGATGAAGACTATCTTGAGCTAAATTCTGATTCTAATGATT
Organism: Pholidichthys leucotaenia; assembly: GCA_020510985.1. Taxonomy (NCBI): domain Eukaryota; kingdom Metazoa; phylum Chordata; class Actinopteri; order Cichliformes; family Pholidichthyidae; genus Pholidichthys; species Pholidichthys leucotaenia. The sequence goes on from CM035842.1 coordinate 273,804,515, forward strand.
CTGATTTTGAACCAGATAAGGGAATAGCTATACCTGTTCCTCCAAGCAAGACATTTATGTCAAAAAATGGTGAAATACATTGGTCTTCATCCCCAAATGTGCGTCAGGCAAATCTGTCTGCAGAAAACATAGTAAAGACAGTGCCAGGGCCCACTAGGATGGCAGTGACTCGTGTGACTGACATCAAGTCAGCTTTTGAGCTGGTCATGCCAGATTCAATACAGAAAATCATTCTGGAAATGACTAATCTAGAAGGGAGGCGTGTTTTTGGGGAGAAGTGGAAGGAGCTGGACAAAACACATTTAGATGCGTATTTGGGGCTCCTCATTCTGGCTGGGGTCTATAAATCGAAGGATGAATCAACAGCCAGTCTGTGGGATGCAGAGACAGGGAGGCCGATATTTCGAGCCACAATGTCTCTAGAGACTTTTCGCATTTTCTCCAGAGTAATCCGATTTGATAATCGAGAGACAAGGGCTGGTAGACGGGAGAGAGACAAGCTGGCAGCTATTAGGACAGTGTGGGACAAGTGGGTAGAGCAACTTCCACTACTCTATAACCAGGCCCTAATATCACAGTAGATGAAAGGCTGGTGGCATTCAGAGGTTGCTGCCCATTTAGGCAATATATGCCTTCAAACCAGCTAAATATGGAATAAAAATCTGGGCAGCATGTGATGCAAACACCAGCTATGCATTGAACATGCAGGTTTATACTGGAAAGTCAGTTGGAGGAGCCCCGGAGAAGAATCAGGGCACAAGGGTCGTGCTCAACATGGCACAGGGTCTCAAGGGGCACAACATAACCTGTGACAATTTTTTCACAAACTACAACTTGGGTCAGGAGCTTCTGAAGAGAAAGCTCACAATGGTCGGAACTATCCGAAAGAACAGGGCTGAACTCCCTGCTGAGCTGCTGGTAATCAAGAACAGGACCCCTCAATCTTCCATGTTTGCCTTCACAGACACCACAGCCCTAGTGTCTTACTGCCCCAAAAAGGGAAAAAATGTTGTGCTCATGAGCACTCTGCACAAAAATGCTGAAATAAGCACAAGAGAGGACCAGAAACCAAGCATGATCCTGGATTACAATGCCACCAAAGGGGGGGGTAGACAACTTGGACAAAGTAACAGGGTCCTACAGCACCAAACGAATGACTGCGCGCTGGCCATTGGTCATCTTTTATAACATGATTGATGTATCGGCCTACAACGCATTTGTCATTTGGACTGAGATCTTTCCTGACTGGAATGTGTCAAAGCTGTACAAGAGGCGCATCTTTCTCGAGGAGCTGGGGAAGGCGCTTGTGACACCGCACATCCAACGGAGGGAGCACCTGCCAAGGACCCCAGCCGCTGCAGCCACGGTGAGGGAGATCCAGGAGAGGACTGCACCAAGTACGCCAGTGCGTGAGGTAAGTAAGTGTTTGTGTGTATATATAAGTGTATGAGAGTGCGTTGTGTGTGTCTTGGGATCAGCAAAAAGACAGCATAGTAAAGTAATCATGGTCCTCTTGGTTCTAGGTTGCTGCTGAGGGGAAAAGAAAGAGGAAGAGGTGCCAGGTCTGCAGGCCATCTGATGACGTCAAGACAAGCATGACCTGTGCAAAATGTGGAAAATTCATTTGCACAAAGCACAGTGTGATGACATGTCACTCATGTGCTGTGTCGACGTAAAGACAGACAGACACCCACACCTTGTTCATATTGTGTTATTTTGTTCATTAGTGGTTCACAAACAGTGCATGTATGTAAAACAAAATTTAAATGTTATGTTTCAATGTTATGTTTTATATGTTGGTCTTTCAAAAGTAATGAAGTGGTGAAACATTAAAAAAAAAGTTTGAACATGTTTTTTTTTATGAAAAATGAGTGAATTATCCTAATTGAACCATTACCTATTAGAGGTAAGGAACACCAATGCACTAAATATTGATAGAACAGTTAGTAATGGAATTAGTAATGAAATATTAACAATGTTTGTTAGGATCTTTTTGGTTTCGGACATCTTTTGGATAATTAAACATGCACCGGGTCAAATTGACCCGGGAACACCATTGTTGTTCCTGACAAATGAACATAACAGGAGGGTTAACCTGGCTTCAGCAACTCTTTCCCATATCTCCATAGAGTGGCTGATCAACTTTATGTCTCTGTAGTTACTGCAGCTCTGAGCATCACCCTTGTTCTTGAAAATTGGTACCAAATACTTCTTCTCCATTCTTGAGGCATCCTCTCACTCTCCAAGATTGTGTTAAACAATCTGGTTGAAAAGTCCACTGCCATCTCTCCTAAACATCTCCACACCTCCACAGGAATGTCATCTGGACCAACCACCTTTCCATTCTTCATACTCTTCAAAGCTGCCCTCACTTCTGCCTTGCTAATCCTCGGGACTTCCTGGTTCACCATCTTTGTTTTTGTCATTCACCAGCTCCTCAAAGTACTCTTTCTATCTTGTTCTGATAAACCCACAGTGTGACATTAAGCCTTTAACAGCTCAGACAGATTCAGTCCTTACCGTGGCGGTTGGTTGGGTTGTTGTTAATCACAGTTGTTGCCACTGTTGCATGTTCACCTGATCAAACAACAGCAACAAAATCTGTTGGTGACTACAATATCTACCTGACATGACAGCACTTGTGTTTTTTGAATATTTAACGTATCACATTATTATGTTGAAGAGTTAAATGTGCTCTTGTTTTCTCACCTGAAGACTGGGACATGAAGGGAAAAAACAACACTGCAGGATTTTGGACTTCTCTCACTTCACATTTCAGAGTCTGATGAAATGTCTGATTTAGTTGAGATGACAAAAACTTCACAGTGGTAGAGTAGCCACCTCCGCGCTCCCACTGTGAGAACATTGTGCTTTCATACAACCAGTACAGCCTAAACTTGGATCTGCAGCCTCCGTAACACAGCACAGTGCACACAAACGTGACAGTGTCATTGTCCTTGCTTTCGGTCACTGGTGAAGATGGAGATAAAGAGAAGAAATGAGGTTAAATCACTGTGATCATAAATATTATAAAGCTTCAATTTGCTATGAAATCATGATGATGTAAATGCTCACTGTGAACAACAAAAAGATGAACATCAGTGCCTGGTTTGTCGGACTGTCTGCAGGTGTAAAGACCAGCATCCTCCACTCTGACCTTCTTTATAACCAGAGAACAGTTCACTGTAACACTTATTCTGTCTGATTTAGGTTTGGGTCGTCCTCTGACTCTCTCATGAGCGGTCAGCTTTTCTGAGTTTGCAGGGTCAAACATCCAGTTAGTACTGAAACATTCTTTTTTATTTTTTATCTCTGCTCCACAGGGCAGAGAAACGTCATCACCAACTCTGACTACGATGCTGTGAGTTGCTGCTGGAAGAGGAAAAGTTACTGATTAACTTTAGTTTAAACATTATTGTTAAATTCACTGTTAACGTCAATGTTAATATTCTTTCAGTTAATATTCTTTTTTCTTGTGGGGTTTTGGACAGTGAATTATAAGTGCAGACTGTCTATCAATGCCACTGCCATGCATTTTTAAAAAATTGTAACCACCATTTAGCTCAAGGGAAGAAGGTATTTTTTTAAACATTTTTTCCACTCTGCTGTAATTATTTCTAATTGGCTTAATTTGCATCAAATGATTTTTAAAGTTCTATGATTTAGAACGTTGTTTAAAATTATTTTTGTTTTATTTTAAAATAAATAAAGAAAAATATCAGACAACCAATTATCAAATAACCAATCCACGAGTTGACAAACTGAGTCTGGAGAACAGGTGAATGAAACAGATTTATATTATATTAATTAATACCTTTGAATAAGGAGTATTATGAAGAAACACAAAGGATGAAAAGCAACTTCTTCTAAATAAAACTGTAGTCTCTAATTTAATAAAATATCAGGAACTAAAGCTGTGTGATCATTGTTGAAAACAGGAGCTGGATGATGTTTTTGAGATTTAAACAATTTATTAATGTGCTGATAATTGAAAACTTTCCAAAAACAAATGGTCAGATATATCCTTTTCAGCACAAAACACTTTGTAATATATTGTAATACTTTTATTTCATGAATGAAGCTATATATGGGGGGGGGGGGGGGGGGGGGTTGCTGAAAAGTTCATAGACTGAGAAGTTCATAGTGGTCAAATTTGACCAAATGTGATTTATTTTTCAACATAGTCTCCCTTTCGGTCCACACAGTTCTTCTATCAGTGTTGCAGTGGTTGGAGCCCTGCGGTTGAAAATGAAACCACATTTGGTCAAACTTGACAACTATGAACTTTTTGGCCTATAAACTTTTCACCCCCCCCCCCCCGTATAAAGCTTGACAGTTGTTTTCCACTGTTGTAGTATGAATTCATTAATACCACATAGTATTCAGAGCTATGCATATAAAATACTTTATAAGCAACATAACCTTTATTTTAAAGGTCAGATTGCTGTTGCAGCCCTCAGCCACTTCTGTTTTAGTTGGAGATGGGCAAAATGGCTCTTTGGTTGGCAAAGGTTGCAGACCCCTGTTCTAGACAAGGAGTCAAGTTTGTTTTTATAAAGTTTTTGTTTTAAGGGGTTTGAACTCTTCCCTATTACAAAAATAGGGGCCACTAAACACAATCTTGTGTTGGACTGTATGCCTATGTGACAGAGATCATCCTGCGCAGTTCGCCCCACACGGGACACGAACCCGCGACCTCTCAGTCAACTACACAGTTCGAGCATGGGAGACACAGCACGATCGTGCTGAGCTAAAGGTCCGACCGGTAGCTCAGCGCTACCATCTGGGGCTCACAGCACCACTTTTAACTAACTGAGGTCATCAGCGCAGTTCGCCCTACACAGGACGCGAACCCGCGACCTCACAGTTAACTGGTCAGAGACACGCACAGCACGATCGTGCTGAGCTAAAGGTCCGACCGATAGCTCAGCGCTACCGATACTGTATGAGGCTTTGGGAGGGAGGTTTACTAACGTTCTATGCCGAACAGTACTAGTTGGCATCCGTTACACTCTCCCCCTTAAACCTCACTCCCATGCCGGGTTCACGGCACCATTGTGACAGAGATCATCCTGCGCAGTTCGCCCCACACGGGACACGAACCCGCGACCTCTCAGTCAACTACACAGTTCGAGCATGGGAGACACAGCACGATCGCGCTGAGCTAAAGGTCCGACCGGTAGCTCAGCGCTACCATCTGGGGCTCACAGCACCACTTTTAACTAACTGAGGTCATCAGCGCAGTTCGCCCTACACAGGACGCGAACCCGCGACCTCACAGTTAACTGGTCAGAGACACGCACAGCACGATCGTGCTGAGCTAAAGGTCCGACCGATAGCTCAGCGCTACCGATACTGTATGAGGCTTTGGGAGGGAGGTTTACTAACGTTCTACGCCGAACAGTACTAGTTGGCATCCGTTACACTTATAGTGTCCCCCTCAATCTTTACTCTGGAGAAAATGTTCTGTTTATTGTCCCCCACAACAATAACATGAAATATCCACCCATGGCAGGTTGTTACACCCAGTAGGCAATTTGTTATTTTTTAACAAGGGGGAAGGTGATGCAATCTAGGTTAATTGGCATCAAACTGGGGATTCTAGATTGTCCTTAGGTATGAATGTGAGAGTGAATGGTTGTCTGTCTCTCTGTGTCAGCCCTGCAATGGACTGGCGATCTGTCCAGGGTGGACCCTGGTACTCACCAAAAGACGGTGGGATAGGCTCCAGTCCCCCTCCTCCCCCCCGCAACCCAAAAAGGATTAAGAGGTAGAACATACGTAGATGGATGGGGAAGGTGATGGTGCTGATTCACAAATTTAGCATAAGGTATAAACATGCAAACTTAAATCAATCAATTACACATTTGTAAGAATAAAGGTGCAAAAATATTATAAAAGATGCTAATTCACAATTAAAAAAATCCCTAATCACTAAAATTTATGACAGTTGCAAGTCTAAGAGAAAAAAATAGCAACATGAATTATGAGAAAAATGTCACATTCATAAAAGGTTGCAAATTTATAAGAAAAAAGCTGTAAATTTACAAAAAGAAAAAAAAATTGAGAAAAAGGTTTCAAAATTATGAGAAAGTTACAAATTTATAGGAAAAAAAGTTTAAAAATCAAGCCAAAAAATGTAGATTTACAAGAAAAAAGCACAAAATTTTGAGTAAAAAGTTGCAAAGTGATGAGAAAGAAGTTGCAAATTATGTAAGAAAAAAGCAAAAAAGTATATAGACAGTTTTTGTGAAATATTAACCACATTTATGTGACACTTGTAAAAAATTGTAACTTTGTGCTCCGGCTTACTCTAACAGGTAGACTATAGAATATGCATATTTTACACAGGAGGTAACATCAGTTATTTTAGCGCAGTTTATTACAGTAGGTCTTTTGTGTTGTATTCCTACCTTTAAAATGAAGCACCAGAAAGATAATAATAATCCATCTGAATTCAACCATTGTGCATCTCTTAAATCTGAATTCTAACAAGTAATCAGCTTGTTTTTGGCTTTATGGAGGACACGTTTGATCAGCAAAAATAGCAGAAGTGAGGCAAGTGAAATTTTGAGATAAGTGGTTGCATCAGTCAAGTTCCTGTTTTTTTAGGAAACAAACAGAATTAATCTTGATGTTTCACCACACAGCATCTGACCCCTAGAGCTACCCCTGCAGGTTGTAGGCTCTCAGGAGTAGTGACGAGATCCACAGTTCTCTCAAATATACTGAATCACTTCAGTTCGTTCACTAAAAAAATCTAAAGATTCACACACTGAATCACTCAGTGGTGTACTGGAGCTCTAACTTCCTGCCACTCATTGAACTGAAAAACGTGGCTGAGCTGAATGGACGGGGCTCACTCCTTCACTGCTCTTCACTACACTCACTGACTAAACTGATGAGAATGTGAGAGGCAACTGCTGAACAAATCAGCAGCTGGTGTGTCGGTCTCTGCTCCACAGTACACGCTCATGTACTGACAACGTGAGGGAGGCAGCTGTACGAATCAGCAGCTGGGCAAAGCAGCTTGGATTCGTGCTGTGCCTTTAAACATGGTAAAGAGATGTAACAGATTATTATTATTATTATGCTGGATTATTTTAAGAGTATATTTAACCCTTTTATTTTAGTACTTGGGGGTTTATGCATTTTATTGGTTTTAATTGAGTTTGCTGTTTTCCTTTTTGTTTGTTCTTTTTGGTTTTTTGTACTGGTTGATTTGTTGCATGTTATTATCATTGCATGTTTTGTTGTGGTGTTTTAGTGTTTTTTTTTAAAGATTAGCTTAAAAAAACAGCAATTATAAAAGTAACTTCATTCCTGTAGCCTGACAGTGATTGGTAATAAACCTTGTTTAAACACTACTGCCTACTGTTCCTGACTGAGGTGCATCACCCAAATGAGGAGTTCTGTTGTTTAGGGAGCTTTTGCCCGTTACACAGATACGTTTTATGAGTCTGGCATTTTAGAGGTTTGCTTGACAATTGTTAGATATGACAACAGGTTTTATTATGATTTTTTTTAAGTCTTTTTAACTGATCTGGATTATGTTCTTAGACTTGCTAAGTCCAATTCCAACAGCAGCTGTCTCAGTCAGAGCTCACATACAGGATGCCGTTACCTCACATTTCCTCATTGTCCCCCTTATTATCGTATTATTTTACCATGGAGTGTAAACAGAGAATGAGGTGAGATCAGACAGTGCATACTTTAAGTTTAAATAATGACTGAAAGAAAAACACTCTTGGCGGAGGGGGGGGGGGGGTGTTCCACTCCGGCACTCCCCATTCATTGTCTATGTGGAAAGTTTTGTGGTGCATTTTGGGCAGGTCGCCCGCAATTTCTTTCAGCTGTTGAAATGAGTCAGCTAAAAACTTTTAAACGAGCAGATGTGTGTCATATTAAAAAAAGATTCAGCAAATAAAAGATATATTTATATTATATTGATATAGTTCTCGGTTCAAAATCACTTTCGCTGTTTCATTTCATCGTGTTGAATCCATCCATTGTTTACTTCCTGGTTCCTGTGGGCCAGGCAGGAGGAGCCTTTCGTGAATGATTCATCCAATAAAAGCAGCTCTTTCTGGAGCTCCAGGTTTGCGAGGCTGTAATGGGCTGTAGAAGACTAGGAGAGCGACCAGTTAATGACGTGTATGTGATTTTAGAAGCGGGGGATGAAATGGCCGCTATTTACTAAGTGAGTCGTTCAGCTAGAGTAAGTGATTCAGTACAGTTCATTCACCCAAAAGAACTAGTACAATTGAACGAATCATTCACAAACGTTCCAACTCTACTCAGGAGGATGGATCCATCAGATAAAGACTGTTCACTTGGGAGGGCAGGCTGCACGTGAGTATGATTTTTTTTTCCAGTGTTGAAAATTATTATTACTAATCATCATATTACTTGCTTTAAACTTGTTTCAAAGGTAATAAATTGGCTATTTTAGGGGTTCACTTTAATGGGCTTCTTTTTGGACAATCACGTTGCTTGTTTTCAGGTTGTGTTTTTAGATTCACTGTTCAGCCAAGACACCCATGCCATGATGTGGAAAATACATGCATATAGATTTAACTTAAATTCTAATTAAATTTTACATTGTCTATATCAACCTATTTTTTTTCTTTGCAAACTATTGTAGTGTTCTGTGTCCTGTACCATCATTACACCCAATAGCATCACATAGCATAGTTATCATGTTTGTTTACATCTCTTAAACATTTACCCATTCCAAATAAAACTGTGAATCACACCAAAACTTGAATCTTACTTCCAGTTCCTATGAAGACTGTTAACTTGCTTGAATTTTTTTCTATTTTCTTCCTTTCTTTATTTTTATTTTTATATGTGGATAACCCCTGGCATATTGATTGATTTAACTTTGTTTCTGTAGTGTCTCAGGTTTGTGAACACTTTCCACTTCTAATTACCAGATATTCTCCCACTGCTCTAATTCACCACCTGTCTCTCATCAGCTGCAGCCTTTATAAGGGGGCAGTTCTCCTTTCTCTCTATGGGAATGTTAGACTCTCATACCAGCAGTGTGGTGTGCTCTCTACTCCTTTGTGCCTACCTGAAGAGCTCTTGTGATTTCTTCCACACCCTTCTCTAGTGATGGTGAAACTAAAGCCTCATGAAGCAATGAACACTTTTGAGACAATTGCTTCATGAACAACACGGTATTATGAAGCATTTAATAACAGTGCCATCTGCTTACTGAGTGTCAGAATATGCACCAGTCCAGATAATGGACAATGTTATTAACAATTCTTTATTTGTACCAATTATTAATCAGTCTAAAAAAAACAAAACAAACCCTTGTGAGTTCTTGTCAGCTGATAATCAAGAAGATGGACATGAAATCAAACAGTAACTCCCATATGTCTTTTAATAGTTGAATAAGAAATTTCAGAATAGGTTAGCATATTTGGATAACTTTAAAACAGAGAATTCGACATGTATTATGAGCATTATTGACTATTACTGAGTTACTTATGAATCAAGCATTTGTGGAACCAAATAAAGCTCAGTTTAATTTGTCAGAATACTGGAAATTGGAAAACCATAAAATAGCATTGATTAAGAAAAGTGGATGCAATTTTATGAAGAAAATGATGATTAACTATTTATAAAAATGGAAAATTGGTGTTACTCTGAAAAAGAATGTAAATTAATGAAAGGACAAAATGTATTTTGAAATTCTGATGGGGGTTTGCATGAAATTAAGTTAAAAGAACTTATAGCAGGAATATTCTGAAGAATTAAGTTTAAATTAAACAGACCATCAGCCACAGAGTCATTGCATCCCAGTAGGTAGCAGACGATCCATTTTTCTGTTCAACTGGACCAGCGTGGGTTCTGTTAGGAGACTGGCAGACAGGCTTCTTTCCACGGTTATGGCCTACTCCCGAGATCACAATCGGCTGTTTTTCAGCAAGCTGTGCGAGGTCTTCTCTTATACACTGAAGAAGGAATTAGTTTATCGTGCAAAGTCCCATTAGAAATTCAAACTGAGGCAACAAAAAACAAAACATCACAAACCCGTTTCTTCCAATGTTGGTGGTTTAAATGAGTTGGTTTAAGCTTAGAAAAAAATCAAACAAAATCTTCTTACACAGTAATTTAAAGAAAAAGATTAAATTAAGAAAAGTGAATTTTTAAAAAAAGAGGATTTTCACAGAGCAGGACAGGCTCTGGGCCTACTTAAAAGATAGAAAAAATGGAAGCGCAGAGACGTCGTCTCCTTACAGCTTGACAAACACCCCAAAAAATGAAAACAAAAGAAACTTTTTGCTGGGTGTGACAGAATCTCACTGAATTTTATGGAACTTGAGCTGAACCAATTACATTTGAGCTTCGTTCAACAGAAGTCTTAAAATCGACCTAAAAAGGTAAATGCAAGGAAGCCTGGAGCTCTATTGGTCAGTTAAAGTTTCTGAGATGGGGGTCCTAAAGAGCAGAGAGAGGGACATTTGATATGAGAAGTGAGACAGCCCCCCGCAACAAAGTATGTGTGCTGAATAAAGCATAAATTCCTTCAACTTTAGTGACTAAGATATTCTACTCAATAATAAGGGACGGTGGCGCAGTGGTTTAGCACTGTGGCAGCACAGTTTTACCCTCGGCCGGGGGATCGCGGGGATCATGAGATCGTGGGTTCAATCCCAGCCCCCGACCAACAGTGAGCTGTGTGGAGTTTGCATGTTCTCCCCGTGTTGCGCGGGTTTACTCCGGGATTTCTCCGGTTTCCTCCCGCATACCAAAAACATGTAGGTTTAGGGCGCTCGCGCACGCAGCGACCAGCAGCCGGTGGCTTGTCACCAGACTGCAAACCAAATCTACCTACGGGTACAAATAAGTAACAAAAAAAAAAAAGGGAACATACAATGTCTCTACATTGTAACTGTAATTAATTTGTGATAGTAATTCCTGAAAATAAAGTAACATATATCATATCATCTCAATAAAAGCATTTAGAACCACATTGTCCATTCCTCAGAGCAACCATGTCTTCAGTAGCGGATACTGTCTTGAGAGAAACAATATGAATTAATTTATTTGTCCATAATGCATAAAATCCACTGCAAAGAGAAAAATATTAAATATTCCTGATTCATCCACCAGATGGCACTGTGAAACTGTCTGGTTGTTTACTGGAGAATTTTGACTCCCATGTCTGGATTATGTCAACCATAAATCTATCGATTTGGAACATTCCTTTGCCAAAGAGCAGAAAAGGGAGAATGACTAAGTCCTGGAGAAGGGATTAACTTCCACTTTATGGCCAGTGGATAGTGTTACAGCTCTGGTCCTTGGATGATAGAAGCAGTTCATGACCAGACTTTTGAGTTGAAACAATTTTCTTCAGCAAAGAATGATTTTATAAATTGGAACTAGAAAAGGGTTAATGCTACAATATCTTGGCTGTGTGCTTAGGGTCATTGTTCTGCTGAAAGATGAACTGTCACCCCAGTCTGAGGCCAAGAGCATTATGGAGCAGCTTTTCATCCAAGATGTCTCTGTACATCGTTGCATTCATCTTTCCCTCTATCCTGACTAGTCTCCCAGTTCCTGCCACTGAAAAACATCCCTACAGCATGCCACTACCACCACCATTGGCGTGGTTACGAGCGGTGCCTGGTTTCCTCCAAACATGACGCCTGGCATTCATGTCAAAGAGTTCAATCTTTGTCTCATCAATCCAGAGAATTTTGTTTCTCATGGTCTGAGAGTCCTTCAGGTGCCTTTTGGCAAACTCCAGGTGGGCTGCCATGTGCCTTTTACTAAAAAGTGGCTTCCGTCTGGCCACTTTACCATACAGGGCTGATTGGTGGATTGCTGCAGAGATGGTTTTCCTTCTAGAAGGGCTCTCCTCTCCCCACAGAGGAATGATGGAGCTCTGACAGAGTGACCATCGGGTTCTTGATCACCTCCCTGACTAAGGCCTTTCTCCCCCAAACGCTCACTTTAGACGGCAAGCCAGCTTTAGGAAGAGTCCTGGTGTTTCCGAACTTCTTCCATTTATGGATAATGGAGGCCACTGTGCTCATTGGGACCTTCAAAGCAGCAGAAAATTTTCTGTACCCTTCCCCAGATTTGTGCCTCGAGACAATCCTGTCTCAGAGGTATACAGACAATTCCTTTGACTTCATGCTTCATTTTCAATTCATTCATTTCATTCTCTCATTCATCTTCTTCCGCTTAATCCTTTTCGGGTCGTGGGGGGGCTGGAGCCTATCCCAGCATCTTTGGGCGGGAGGCAGGGTACACCCTGGACAGATCGCCAGTCCATCGCAGGGCCAACACAGAGAGACAGACAACCATTCACTCTCACATTCATACCTAAGGACAATTTAGAATCCCCAGTTTGATGCCAATTAACCAATTCAATTTTATTTATATAGCGCCAAATCACAACACAAGTTATCTCAAGGGACTTTACAAAAAAGACTGGGTTTAGGCCATGCTCTCAAATTTATAGAACCCAGCAGAGACCCCTGAGAGCAAGCACTGTGGCAAGACAGGTGAGGAAAAACTTCCCTTTAAAGGGCAGAAACCTCGATTGGAACCATAGCTCATAGAGGACGGCCATCCGCCTTGACCGGCTGGGTTGAAAAAAAAGGTGCAAAGTAGGAGGCTTAGCAGTAGCTACATTCAAAACAAACGAAACAAATACAATTCAACATGAACATTCACAGCCAGACATTCCAGTATCAAGCCGGGTTAGGCTCCACGTGTGAGTGAAGGCCTGGCAGCGGCAACATTTTTTACTATAGGCCTTATCAAAAAGAAAAGATTTCAGCTTACTTTTGAATAAAGAGAGAGTGTCTGCCTCCCAAACTGAACTGGGAAGATGGTTCCACAGGAGAGGAGCTTGATAACTGAACACTCTACCTAACAATCTACTTCTGGAGACCTTGGGGACCACCAGTAGTTTGGATTTTTGGGAGGGCAGCTCTCTGGTGGGATGATAGGTAACTATGAGTTCTTGCAGGTAAGAAGGAGCCATACCATTAAGGGCTTTATAAGTTAGGAGTAATGTCTTGAATTCAATTCTATATTTTATTTGGAGCCAAAGTAAAGAAGCTAAAACTTGGGTAATGTGATCTCTTCTCCCTGTTCTCATCAGGATATGTGCAGCTGCATTCTGAATGAGTTAGAGAAACTTTATGGACTTATTAGGACAACCTGATAAAAGTGAATTACAAAAATCTAGCCTAGAGGTGATAAAGGCGTGGACAAGTTTCTCTCCATCTTTATGAGATAGGAAGGACCTGATTTTAGAAATATTACGCAGATGGAAGAAGGCAGTCTTAGTGGTTTGCTGTATATGAGAGTTAAAAGACATATCTTGGTCAAAGACAACTCCAAGATTCCTAACAGAGAACTTAGAAGCCAATGCAATGCCATCTAGTGTTGTTATCTTACTACTAAGAGTACTTCTAGCATGTTTGGGGCCAAGAACAATGACTTCAGTTTTATCTGTATTCAGCAATAAAAAGTTGTAGTTCATCCAGGTTTTAATATCCTTAACCCTTGTGTGACCCCCGGGGGTCACCTGGACCCCACCTCCTCGCATCTTGTCCCAGCGCCCCCTAGCGGTCTGGGTGTGTGTTTGGCGGCGGTGGTTAGACCGGAAACTCAACCCACTATATCGGCATCCCCCCCCCATCGCATCATAGCGCCCCCTAGCGTCCTGGGGTGGGGTGGTGGGGGGGGTCAAGAAGACCCCCGTCGCCACCAAAAGCCGGAAACCCCAACCCCAAGACCCCTCCATCATATCATAGCGCCCCCTAGCGTCCTGGGGTGGGGTGGGGGGGGGTCAAGAAGACCCCCCGTCGCCACCAAAAACCGGAAACCCCAACCCCCAGCCCCTCCATCATATCATAGCGCCCCCTAGCGTCCTGGGGTTGGGGGTGGGAGGTCTAGAAGACACCCCCCTAGCGTCCTGGGGTGAGGGTGGGGGTCAAGAAGACCCCCATCGCCACCAAAAGCCGGAAACTCAACCCCCTATATCGGCATCCCCCCCCCCCAAAAAAAAGACCCCTCCTGTCATAGCGCCCCCTAGCGTCCTGGGATGGTCACGACTACTACCATCAAATACGATCCGATCCACCTAGTGGTCTCGTTGGTGAGGGCTGTCCACACACACGTGCGCGCACACACAAGACCATTACTCTCTGTGTCCTGTGAGCATTAATTTGTTTGAATCAAACCACAGTTTATGTATAAAAATACATATACAAATCAGAATCAGAATCAGATTTATTGCCATTGTTCACGTAGTACACAAACTAGGAATTTGTCTCGGTGCAATGCTGCAACATTAAACATGATAAAAATAAAAAATAGAAATAAAAAACTGTACATGCAATAAAATGTAGAATAAGAATGAGTGATACTAGTCTAAGCAATTTTTAAATATTGTAGCGAACTCAATATGAGCACCCTACTTGGCTTGCCAAGGGGGTTGACCCTATTGGCGACACAGGTAGGGTGCGGGACTCCGGAGCGGGAGGCGTGAGTTCGAATCTCCCGGTGGGACGTCGCCATGTCGAGCAGCACGTTACATTGGTGTCAGAAGTGGGATCTCCTGTCCAAAGCAGTAATGGGGCGCTGACATCGGGACGATGTCGAGAACCAGAGGGGAGTAGTGTAGCGAACTCAATATGAGCACCCTACTTGGCTTGCCAAGTGGGTTGACCCTATTGGCGACACAGGTAGGGTGCGGGACTCCGGAGCGGGAGGCGTGAGTTCGAATCTCCCGGTGGGACGTCGCCATGTCGAGCAGCACCTTACACTGGTGTCAGAAGTGGGATTCGAACCCACGCTCGACATGGCGACGTCCCACCGGGAGATTCGAACTCACGCCTCCCGCTCCGGAGTCCCGCACCCTACCTGTGTCGCCAATAGGGTCAACCCCCTTGGCAAGCCAAGTAGGGTGCTCATATTGAGTTCGCTACACTACTCCCCTCTGGTTCTCGACATCGTCCCGATGTCAGCGCCCCATTACTGCTTTGGACAGGAGATCCCACTTCTGACACCAGTGTAACGTGCTGCTCGACATGGCGACGTCCCACCGGGAGATTCGAACTCACGCCTCCCGCTCCGGAGTCCCGCACCCTACCTGTGTCGCCAATAGGGTCAACCCACTTGGCAAGCCAAGTAGGGTGCTCATATTGAGTTCGCTACAATATATTAGCGAGCAGCAGATATTGTGGAGCATCACATAGCGCAGTCGGTAATGCAAAGAGAAAAACAGCGTCGACTGACATGAGTCTGGTTGAGCTGCCGTACGTAGTGCACGAGAGTCAATAAGTCACTTATTAGTGTTCAGCAGTCTGATGGCAGAGGGGAAGAAGCTGTTCATGTGACGGGAGGTTTTAGTCTGAATGGACCGAAGTCTTCTACCTGAGGGGAGGGGGGGGGGCAAACAGTACGTGACCAGGGTGTCAGCCTGCATGCAAATTCCACAACTATCACTTCCCCCGACCGACCACCTGTTCCAAACCATTAATTCCCGACGAGTGATTTTTCCAGCCTTCTTCTCCGGAACATTAATTCCCACTTCCCCGTCCGACCAACTGTTCTGAAACATTAACTCCCACTTCCCCGCCCGACCACCTGTTCCAAACCATTAATCTCCGACGACTGGTTTTTCCAGCCTTCTTCTCCGAAACATTAACTTCCAATGACTGATTTTTCCAACCTTCTGTTTCAAACCATTAATCCCCAACAATGACACACACACACACACACACACACACACACACACACACACACACGCACACACACACACGCACAAACAGGAACATTACTCTCTGTCCTGTTGGTTAAAAAAAAAAAATAAAAAATCCAGAAATCCTATGAGAAAAAATAGCCTTCCTATAGGAAACCAAAGAAATGACAGTGGTTTGAGTTGATGATGAATTTGGATGAAATTTTCACCAGAAGGGACTCTACGCCTGGAATCAAACCCAATAAATTTATAGGGATCATGTTATCTTGTGTATACAGAATGTTTGGGGTATCTATTTCTTTATTTTTGTTTAAATTGTCCAAGCATCGTACATACTTCTGTGCAATATGTGATGTATGGGAGCATTAATGAATGTTAAAAAGTATATAGTGTTTCTTTTTTTGGGAGAGAAAACTCAGCTCTGTTAAAATAAAACCCAGTGGAATGCACAGAGAGCCAGTGCATTGTGCTTGTCTGTGACAACTCACACACACGCACACACATGCACACACACACACACACACACACACACACACACACACACACACACGCAAATGCAATCCGATCCACCTAGGGGTCTTTGTGGTGTTGAGGGCTGTCCACACACACGCACACGTTTGAGTTGATGATGAATTTGGATGAAATTTTCACCAGAAGGGACTCTACACCTGGAATCAAACCCAATAAATTTATAGGGATCACACATGTCAGCTTCTGTATACAGAATGTTTGGGGTATCTATTTCTTTATTTTTGTTTAAATTGTCCAAGCATCGTACATACTTCTGTGCAATATGTGATGTATGGGAGCATTAATGAATGTTAAAAAAAAAGTGTATATAGTGTTTCTTTTTTTGGGAGAGAAACCTGAGGTCTCTGTTCTGTTAAAATATAACCCAATGGAATGCAGAGTCAGTGCATTGTGCTTGTTTGTGACATCACACACACACACACACACACACACACACACACACACACACACACACACAGAGTGGTGGTCAGGGGCTGTCCACACACGCACACACGTTTGAGTTGATGATGAAGAATGTTTGGGGTATTTATTCTTTTATTTAGCTTTATTTACCTTTTATTTATTTATTTTATATACCTAAACTCAGTGTAAATGGTGTAGAGATTGAAAGGGTATCCGAAACTAAATTTCTTGGAGTAATAATTGATAATAAACTGTGTTGGAAGTCACATATTAATTATATTAAAGGTAAAGTATCCAAATCAATTGCAATATTACACAGAGTGAAATATTTGCTGAATCGACCCACACTATATACCTTGTATCATGCATTAATACTCCCATACATGACATATTGTAATGAAGTATGGGGAATACATATAAAACAAACATACATCCACTCTTTACGCTTCAAAAGAGAGCTATTAGAATAATAAACAAAGCGGCTTACAGGGAACCAACAAACCCACTTTTTCTTAAACTAAAAGCTCTCAAGTTGAAAGATCTGGTTGACTTTAAAACTGCAATAATAATAATGTTTAAAGTGAAGAATCTATCACTGCCCGCAAATATCCAAAAGTTGTTCCAAATAAGGGAGAGACAAAATCACTTCAGAGGAACATGTATATTTCAAAAGCCTACAGTGAGAACTACCACCAAGCAACACTGAGTCTCAGTGCAAGGAGTCAGATTACGGAACGATTTTGGACCCGAATTAAAATCATGTACAACGCTTGGGCAATTTAAACAAAAACTAAAGGAAGAAATACTCCAAACATATATACAAGATGACATGTAAAATCACATAAGGATTGTCATATCCAGTCTGCGTTGTGCTGTTACTTAGTTGTTGTTGGGTTTTTTTGTCACATTTTGTCTTAGCTTTGTTCTGAATTGTAATCGCTCTTGTTTTGTTTTGTTTTTTTTTCTTTGAATTCTTGGATGGAATATGGGTGGGCAATATAAGCTGCGGCTTCAGCCATCACCCATTTCGGATAACATTTGTTGAACTGTATAATCAGAGGAGTTATTGTCTAATTTGGCCTTGTTGGATTTTCATTTCCCCCTTTTGCTATATTATTCAGTTCCTTTTAACCTGTACTATCCGAAACAAATAAAGATTCATTCATTCATAAATAAATAAAGATTCATTCATTCATTTGAGTTTAAACCACCCGTCACAGGAACAGTTTTTCCTCAAGCCATCATCACTGTGATGAACTCCTAACATTCACCTAGTCCTACCTGTTTGCTGTACTCATGATTTTTCATCCATTATTACATTGCACATAAGTTTCACACTGCTTTTTACTTCGTTCACATTATGTCACCGAATCTGATTTCACATTGAAATACTGTATGACTGTATATTTTTTTTTCCATATATTTCTGCAAAGTGTGGATAGTCTGAGTAAATAACTGCATATATTCCTGTATACCGTATATTTGCATCTTTAAAAATAAACTAATCAGCCAAGACATAAAATGAACGAGCGATGACGTCTGGGGAGAAAAAATCCCTCCGAGGCCAGAAAATGCTACAATTACCTACTACTCCTTACAGACCCATAAAACGGACAAGAGATTACGTCTTGGGGATGGGGGGGGGGGGGGGGGGTCCTTCACGAAACCGGGCCGTAGTGCTGTACTCATGACTTTTCATCCATTATTACATTGCACATAAGTCTCACACTGCTTTTTACATAAAATGAACGAGCAATGACGTCTGGGGAGAAAAATCCCTCTGAGGCCAGAAAATGCTACAATTACCTACTACTCCTTACAGACCCATAAAACGGACAAGCGATTACGTCTTGGGGATGGGGGGGGTCCTTCACGGAACCGGGCCGTAGTACCAAGGTCCAGTCGCGAACTTGCCCATCGTCCCCCGAGGACGGACGACAGGAAGTCACGTTACTAAGGGTCCCTCGCTTCAGGTCCGTGACTGCCAATTCCCTCGAGGACGAAAAAAAAAAGAAGCCCAAGGACCTCACTCTCTTTTCTTTCCCTCTCGCTCGCTCGCTCGCTCGCTCGCTCGCTCCCTAGCATCTCTATGACATGTCGCTCATGCGTCCATGGACCGGGAGGAAAGAGGAAGAAGAAGACGAAGAAGAAATAGAAGTAGAAATAGAATCCCCATCTCCCGTCGTGTCTTCTTCTTCTTCTTTTTCGGTCCCGTACCGGCTCCGCAGTACCACGGGGGTGACGATTACGAGTCGGTATATGCAACGCAGCACCGTTCCACGGGACCCCGCGGCGATACCGGACCGCGAGCGACTCCCAACGTCCCCGAGAGCCCGCCGAGACAAAGACTGCGGGGACGGCGAGGAAGGACAACGGCAACACGAAGAAGAAGAAGAAGAAGAAGAAGAAGAAGACGAAGAAGACGAAGAAGAAATAGAAGTAGAAGTAGAATCCCCCTCTCCCGTCGTGTCTTCTTCTTCTTCTTTTTCGGTCCCGTACCGGCTCCGCAGTACCACGGGGGCGACGATTACAAGTCGGTATATGCGAAGCGGCACCGCTCCACGGGACCCCGCGGCGATACCGGACCGCGAGCGACTCCCGACGTCCCCGAGAGCCCGCCGAGACAAAGACCGCGAGGACGTCGAGGAAGGACAACTGCAACACGAAGAAGAAGAAGAAGAAGAAGAAGAAGAAGAAGAAGAAGAAGAAGAAGAAGAAGAAGAAGAAGTAGACGAAGAAGTAGACGAAGAAGAAGAAGACGGAGAAGAAGACGAAGGTGAAGAAGAGGAGTCTGATACAGGGGAGGACGACGACAACAAGGACGACGAGGAAGAAGACGAGGAATCGGACATAGAGGAGGACGACGAGGATGATGATGAAGAAGAAGAAGAAGAAGGACAGTATCACTATGACTATCGCGACGCTCCCGCGGAATCGATGACCTCGAGTCGAGGGAACATCACGTGGAGCTCGAGGCCTGCCCCGCAGTCGCAGCAGCGCGGGTGCCGACGTCGGCCTCGACTTGAGCGCCAGGGCCCCACGGGGACAGCGCGCGAGGCCGTCGCGGACGTGGCCTCGGCATTCCTCGCTTACTTTCAGCCCGAGCTGGAAGACGAGGTGATCGCCATGACCAACTTGGAAGGCGCCAGGAGGACGTCGCGAGGGCTCGACGGGTGGAGGCCCATGGATCGGACCGACCTGCGCGCCTACGTGGGGCTGCTGATCCTCGCGGGCGTGTACAGGTCGCGAGGCGAGGCGTGCGAGAGCCTCTGGGACGCTGAGAGCGGACGCCCCGTCTTCCGGTCCCTTCATGTCCCTCAAGACCTTCCGCTCGTACTCGAGCATCCTGCGTTTCGACGATCGCGACACCAGAGAGGCCAGACGCTATTCCTCTTCTCCTTCCTCTTCTTCTTGTTCCTCATCAGGAGACAAGCTGGCGCCCATCAGGTGCATGTGGGACGCGTGGCAGAGGAGGCTGTCGCTCCTGTACGAGCCCGGACCCGAGGTCACCGTGGACGAACGACTGGTTCCCTTTAGGGGTAAGTAGCCGTGGTGTTGGGTGTAAAAAACAAAAACAAAAACAAAACAAAAAATATAGAAATCTAACTGCGTCTCTCTCTCTCTCTCTCTCTCTCTCTCTCTCTCTCTCTCTCTCTCTCTCTCTCTCTCTCTCTCTCTCTCGCTCTCTCTCTCTCTCTCTCCCCCCCCCCCCCCCCCCAAAAAATTAATCCACCTTCTCTTGTTCGTTTGTTTGTTTTCTTTTCCTTTGTGTAACCCCCCCACCCCTTCCCCAGGTCGCTGTCCCTTCAGACAGTACATGCCCAGCAAGCCCGACAAGTACGGCATCAAGCTGTGGGTGACATGCGACGCCCGCTCCAGCTACGCGTGGAAGATGTAGGTCTACACCGGCAAACCCGAAAGGGGAGGTCTCCCCGAAAAGAACCTGGCCACCCGAGTTGTCCTCGAGCTCACCGAGGGACTGGGACCCGGGCGGAACGTCACCTGCGACAACTTCTTCACGTCCCACGAGCTCGCGCGCAGGCTCCTCACCGAACGGGGCCTGACCCTGCTGGGGACCCTGTGCGCCAACAGGCCCAAGATCCCGCGAGAGCTGCTCGACGTCAGGGGCAGGGCGGTCGGCTCCTCGTCCTTCGCGTTCTCCTCGTCCGGGGCTCCCGACGTCACCCTGGTGTCCTACCTCACCAAGAGGAACAAGAACATGCTGCTCCTCACCACCGCCGACAGGTACCTGCGAGGCCCGCTGCTGAGCGACCGCGCCGATCGTAAACCCCTCGCGGTGCTCCACTACAATCGCACCAAGGGAGGCGTCGACAACCTAGACAAGGTCGCGGCCACGTACAGCTGCAGGAGAAAAACCTGCCGCTGGCCCCTGGTCCTGTTCCACAACATGGTGGACGTTTCTGCGTACAACGCCTTCGTCCTGTGGCGGGAGCTCAATCCCGCGTGGATGGCCGGCAGATGCAACAGGCGCAGGTTGTTCACGGAACAGCTGGGCAAGGCGCTCGTGGCCCCGCTCGTGATCAGGAAGAGGAGGAGAGAGAGGGAGAGGGCGAGGGAGAGGGAGAGGATCCCCCGCCGCGGCGACGACGACGACGACGACGACGATGACGACCCCGAGGCCGCCTCGCGAGGAGGAGTACCCCCGCGGTCTTTGGAAGAAAAGAGGAAGAGGTGTCGCGTGTGTCCCAGGAGCAAGGACATCAAGACCAAAACGGTGTGCCGCGGGTGTCGCTTGCACGTGTGCGGAAGATGCGCGCTCAAGTACTGCCCCGCCTGCGCTCCCACCAGCCGCGGTCCTCTCGCCTCCTCCTCCTCCTCCTCCTCGGTCGAATAGCAAGTCCTCCACAAACCACCGGGTGGGTAGATCGACTGTCTATTCCTTGGAAAAAAAATACAAAAGGGGTCCATATGACCCCCTCCGAGGTGGGGGGTCTAGTCGACCCCCACCCCCATCCCCAAGTCCTCAACACAAAACCACCCGGAGATCAACTATCTATTCTTCGACAGTAACACCCCACCCCCACCCCCCAAGTCCTCAACACAAAACCACCCGGAGATCAACTATCTATTCCTTGGAGAGAAAAAAAAAAGCAAGCGGGGGGTCGATATGACCCCCTCAGAAAAATACAAAGGGGGTCCATATGACCCCCCTCCGAGGTGGGGGGGGTCTAGTCGACCCCCACCCCTCACCCCAAGTCCTCAACACAAAACCACCCGGAGATCAACTATCTATTCCTTGGAGAGAAAGATCAACTATCTATTCCTTGGAGAGAGAGAGAGAGAAAAAAAAAAAAGCAAGCGGGGAGTCGATATGACCCCCTCAAAAAAAAATACAAAGGTGCAACCTTTATTACAACCTCTCATCCAAAGTCTCAAGGTTGGGGGGTCTAGTCGACCCCGAGACCACCCCCCTCCTTCCTCGACAAACCACTGGGGAGATCAGCCATCTATTCCATGGAAAAGAAACAGCGGGGTCGATATGACCCCCTTGAAATATCCAAAAGGGGTCGAGACGACCCCCCCCCCTCGGAAAATACTCAGGGGGGGTCGACATGACCCCTTTCACCCAAAACCCCGAGGTGGGACACCCCCCCCCAAAAGAAAAACACTGGCAGATAAACTATCCATTCTGGAAAAAAAAAACAAACAAAAAAAACCAGGGGTCCATATGACCCCCACCCCACCACCATCGTTATGTGGCATGTGGAAACACAAGGGTTAAGACACTCCTGGAGTGAACCCAGATGGCTGGGATCATCTGGATTAATTGATAAATATAATTGAGTGTCGTCAGCGTTACAATG
This sequence comes from Pholidichthys leucotaenia, assembly GCA_020510985.1. Taxonomy (NCBI): domain Eukaryota; kingdom Metazoa; phylum Chordata; class Actinopteri; order Cichliformes; family Pholidichthyidae; genus Pholidichthys; species Pholidichthys leucotaenia. The sequence goes on from CM035842.1 coordinate 273,827,015, forward strand.
AAAATGAATAGAATATCTCCTCATAATGTCTCCCAAAGGCAGCATGTATAATGTAAACAGTACTGGTCCAAGTACCGATCCCTGCGGAATTCCATAACTAACCGTGGTCTGGATTAAGGACTTGTTATGGACATAGACAAACTGGGAATGGCCTGATAAATAAGACCGAATTGTGCTCTGCCATACACTGTCAACTGTGGGACCTTATATAGACAGGTGTGTTCCTTTCCAAATCATGTCCAATCAACTGAATTTACCACAGGTGGACTCCAATTAAGCTGTAGAAACATCTCAAGGATGATCAGTGGAAACAGGATGCACCTAAGGTCAATTTTGAGTTTCACGGCAAAGGCTGTGAATACTTATGTATATTGTGGAGAGCAAGGTGTTAGACTTCTCCACCCAGAGATCAATGGACCAAGAAAGGAGAGGTCGCCAGGGGGTCCAGACGGAACAGCAAAGGCTAGGCACCCCCTGGGGAGAGGAGCAGATGCTGGGCCGCCAGGAGAGGAGCGAAGTCCGGCACCTATGTCATATCATGTTAATGTGCCGCACAGGCTTTGTTATGAAATGAATATGAGGTCGGAGCCCCGGGCCACTATGCATGTAATTAAGGGTATAAAAGTGAGATGCACAGTGGCCTGGGAGTTCTTTTTGTGTTCCTGATCTGTTAGAGGGAGAATAAAGTCTGTGTTGATCCAGCTCATTGCCTTGCCTGTTTATTCCCTCTACACTGGTGACCCTGACGTGCCATGGAAGGCGAAACGAGCACCCAGGAGACATCCTGCACCAGTGCTGCATGCGCTGGTTCAGTCAAGCTCCTGGACTTCTGGCTGCACGACCTGACAACGTGGTTTCTGCACATTGAGGCCCAGTTCACTCTCCGCGGGGTAACAGCAGACGACACGAAGTACTACTATGTTGTCGCTGTCCTGGATGCGCACACCACACAACAGGTGGCAAGCCTGCTCCAAGAGGCACTGGTCCGGGGAAAATACAAGGCACTCAAAAGGATGCTTATCCAGCACTACACCCTTTCAGACAGTGAAAGAGTGGAGAAGCTCCTAACACGTTCAGAGTTAGGGGACAGATCGGCTGTGGAGTTGATGGAGAGCATGTTGGCGTTGATAGGCAGAGATGACAAGTCCTTCCTGTTCGCCCACCTGTTTCTCAGGAACCTCCCAGCTGCACCAAGGGCAATCCTGGCAAATTCGCCACTGCTGGCGACGAGGAACTACCGCGCACTAGCGCAGGAAGCGGATCGCATCATCTTAGCGTCCAGAACCTTTGTCGTGAACGCAGCGGCACCAGAGCCCAGGAGGGTTGCCAGTGAGATCAAGGAGCCATTGGTGGTAGCTGGAGCAGATGCCAGGAGACACAAGAAGGAGGCGATCTGCCGCTATCATCGCCGTTTTGGATGGGACGTACGGCGATGCTTGCCATTGTGCCAATTCGAGCGGTCGGGAAACTCCAAAGCCAACAGTCAGTAGCAGCTGCGACTGCTGGTGACAGAGACAAGCTGCTATATATCACAAACACACATTCGGGGAGACGGTTTCTGGTGGACTCCGGCTCCCAGAAGAGCCTCATCTTGCCATTCAACACAGGCAGGGTGGCAGGACATAGCGGTCCTGAGCTGGCGGCCACCAATGGATTAGACATCAGGACATTTGGTCAATGGACACTGACAATATGTTTGCATAGGCGCAACTTTCAGTGGAATTTCATTATAGCCGCATGTGCCTCCCCCGTTTTGGGTACAGATTTCCTATGTGCTCATGGTTTATTAGTTGATGTTGCTAACAGACGACTAGTGGATGCTGTCTCTTTTGATTCTCTGCCTTGTACAGCTCGGGGAGCTGGGTCAGCAACACTGGCCAACATTACAGCTCCAGGGGGTAAGTTCCAACAGTTACTCGCCCAGTTCCCAGCATTCACGGTTCCGACGTTTCCAGTGGCAGTAACTAAACACGGGGTCAAGCATTTCATCACTACTAAAGGACTGCCCACATTTGCACGACCTCGGCACCTAGACACAGGTAAACTGGCCAGCGCGCACGAGGAGTTTGCCAACTTGGAGAGGTTGGGCATCGTCAAGCGCTCAAACAGCCCGTGGGCATTCCCGCTTCACATGGTGCCTAAAGCCAATGGGTCATGGCGACCATGCGGCGATTTCCAGCGATTGAACAATGCTACGGCACACGATCACTACCCTATTCCCCATATCCAGGATTTTTCCATGCACCTGGCCAGGGCACGTGTTTTTTCAAAGTGGATCTGGGCCGCAGTTACCACCAGGTCCTGGTGTGAACAGAAGATGTCCCAAAGACGGCGGTAATAACTTCGTTCGGCCTTTTGGAATTTTTGCACATGCCATTTGGATTAAAAGGTGTGGCGCAGACCTTCCAAAGAATGATGGACGCAGTGCTGCATGATTTACCCTTCATTTTTGTCTACCTAGATGACATTCTGGTAGCCAGCGCGTCCGACGACAAGCACATCACCCATCTCAAGACGGTTTTCCAGAGGTTGGAAGCGCATGGTTTGATAATCAACCTGGCGAAGTGCCAGTTTGGTGCACCAGCGATTGATGTTTTGGGCCACTGCATTTCACCGGAGGGTGCGATCCCATTACCGGACAAGGTGCCCGCGGTGTTGGACTTTCCGCATCCGCAAACTATGAGGGCACTACAGGAGTTTTTGGGAATGGTTGATTTTTACAACCGTTTCCTCCCTTGGGCAGCCCAGCTGATGCAGCTGTTGTATGCCACGCTTAAAAAAAAGAAGCCTGCGGACAGCATCGACTGGACTCTCGGGCGAGACCAGGCTTTTGCAAACACCAAAACAGTGCTGGCAAAGGCTACGTTGCTGGCTCACCCAGATCCATCTGCACGGATAGTGCTCACTACAGATGTGTCTGATGTGGCCATAGGGGCAGTGGTGGAGCAGTGCATCGCAGGTTCGTGGCAGCCGCTCGCATTTTTCAGCAGAACTTTGTGCGACAACAAGTGCAAATACAGCACATTCGACAGAGAGTTGCTGGCTCTCCACCTGGTGACATGCCATTTCCAGTTCTGGCTGGAGGGGCGTGAGTTCACCACATTCGTGGACTATAAGCTGCTGACATGTGCAATGGTCAAGGTCTCAGAACCATGGTTGACCCGGCAGCAATGGCAGTTGGCCACAATTTCGGAGTTTACTACTGACATTCAACACGTTGCCGGTATGCTCAGTGTCATGGCCGATTGGTCTATGTGGGAATAGATTTCCCCGCCATGGCCGCAGAGCAAGCCTGGGGATGTGGACATTTGCGCTCTCCAGTCTGCCCCTACAGGGTTAAGACTGGAGAGCAAGGTGCTGCAAAAAGGGTGCCCTCCCTTCCTCTGAACGTCTCCACAGGCCGCCCACGCCTGGTGGTTCCACGCTCTTGGCGCTGTCACGTTTTTGAGTTGGTCCACTCCCTTTCGCACTCGGGAGTGCGTGCTTCAGTGAAACTGGTGGGGGCGAAATTCTTCTGGCCGCGTTTGGGTAAAAATGTGAAAGAGTGGGCTGCAGCGTGCGTTATGTGCCAACGGGCAAAGGTGCACAAGCACACCAGAGCTCCCCTTGAGCCATTCCAAATCCCGGCTAAGAGGTTTGACCACATCCACATGGATCTGGTGGGACCCCTTCCGTTGTCGCAAGGTTTCATGCACCTTTTGATGATAGTGGACCGCACCACGCACTGGCCTGAAGCGGTGCCGCTGGCTTCTACGACATCCGCGGAAGTGGTGCGCGCTTTTTTATCAACTTGGGTGGCACGTTTCAGATCTCCACCAGACATCACGTCCGACAGAGGCCCACAGTTTGTTTTGGAATTCTGGTCCGTGATGACCCAGAGCCTGGGGGTCAAAATTCACCACACTACCGAGTACAACCCCTAGGCTAATGGGTTATGCGAGCGTTTCCACAGGTCACTTAAAGCAGCGCTCAGAGCTTCACTCATGGACACAAATTGGGTAGACCGCCTGTCTTGGGTTCTTTTAGGGTTGCATTCCGCACCGAAGGAGGATTTGGCAGCCTCCCCAGCAGAACTCGTTTTTTCCCAACCGCTGCAGATCCCTGGAGAATTTTTACTGGAAAACCCCGCACCCAAGGCCGAGCCACCCACGCATTCTCTACGCAACACAGAGGCGGGTAGGGAACCAGGCCCGGCCCACCATTGTTTGCCCTGCACATTCGTCCCAAAAAGTTTGCAGAATGCCAGTTTTGTGTTCATCAGGCATGATGCGCACCGGACCCCACTGCGCCCACCATATGACAGACCGTTCAGAGTGTTGGAACCTGGGGCGAAACATTTCGTGTTAGACTTGGGGGGACGTAGAGAGACTGTCTGCATTGACAGGCTTAAGCCCGGTTTTGTGTTGGTAGACAAGCAGGTGGTGTTGGCCCAGGCTCCCCGGCGCGGACGTCCCCCGTTGGTGGCTCCGCAGGATGGTGATTCCTCAGCAGAGACTGGCACTCGTGAAGAGGATGTTTTCTCCCCCTCCCCTTTTCCCCCCACAGACTGGCATGCCCCCTGTGCGCCCCGCCAGCAGGGCAGTTCAACTGGATTGGTGACCCTCCACTACAGCCGCTATGGATGCCGGCTCAAGCCCAAGGAACAGGGGGGTTAAGGCCCATTCTGGGTGGTTTTTTTTTTGGAGGGGGGCGGTGTGGGGAGCAAGGTGTTAGACTTCTCCACCCAGAGATCAATGGACCAAGACAGGAGAGGTCGCCGGGGGATCCAGACGGAACAGCAAAGGCTAGGCACCCCCCGGGGAGAGGAGCAGATGCTGGGCTGCCAGGAGAGGAGTGAAGTGTGGCACGTATGTAATATCATGTTAATGCGCCGCACAGGCTTTGTTATGAAGTGAATATGAGGTCGGAGCCCCGGGCCACTATGCATGTAATTAAGGGTATAAAAGTGAGATGCACAGTGGCCTGGGAGTTCTTTTTGTGTTCCTGATCTGTTAGAGGGAGAATAAAGTCTGTGTTGATCCAGCTTGTTGCCTCGCCTGTTTATTCCCTCTACAACATGTGATTTCTTAGTTTTTTATTTTTAATAAATTTGCAAAAATCTAAAAAAAAAATAATAAGTTTTTCACATTGTCATTATGGGATATTGTGTGTAGAATTTTGAGGAAAAAAAAGAAATTATTCCATTTTGGAACAAGACTGTAAAATAACAAAATGTAGAAAAAGTGAAGCGCTGTGAATACTTTCCGGATGCATCGTATCTATCTACCTATCTAGCTTCCAGATGCATCTTATATGGAGAAACTAGGCACAGGCATTGCTCAGGTGTGATTTTAGCCCATTATTGAACACAAACTGTCCTCAAATCTTGAAGGTTCCGTGGGTGCCTTCTATGAACTCTGATCTTCAGTTCGTTCCATAGATTTTCAATTGGATTCAGGTCAGGTGACTGACTGGGCCATTCTAGCAGCTTTATTTTCCTTCTGTGGAGCCAGTTGAGAGTTTCCTTGGCTGTGTGTTTGGGATCATTGGCTTGCTGAAATGTCCACCCTCAGTTCATCTTCAGCACCTTGACAGATGGCAACAGGTTTTTATCAAGGATATACTGTACATTTGTCCATTCATCTTTCCTTCAATTATATGAAGTCTGCCTGCACAATGTGCTGAAAAACATCCCCACACCATGATGCTTCCACCTCCAAACTTCATTGTTGGTATGGTGTTTTTGGGCTGATGTGCACTGCCATGTCTCCTCCAAACATGCTGTGTGCTGTGACATCCAAAAAGTTCAATTTTGGTCTCATCTGATCAAACTACAGTCTCCCAGTATTTGACTGGCTTGCCCAACTGTCATGCAGCAAACTTATACAAGCTCCAACATACTTTTTCTTCAGCAATGAAGTCTTGTGAGGTGAGCAGGCATAGAGCCCATGCCAGCTGAGTGCATTACTTATTGTTTTCTTTGAAACAGCAGTACCTGCTAACTCTAGGTTTTCTGGAGCTCTCTACGAGTGGTCTTTGGCTCTTGGATAACTCTTCTGATAAATCTTTTGACTCCTCTGTCAGAAATCTTGCAGGGAACTCCTGGTTGTGGCCGGTGTCCTTTCGTAAATGCAAGATGGCAGTGCGCATCTGCGCAGCGGTTCTTTGCTCCCTATATTTGTTTGTATGTATGCTGTTTTTGGATATTGGACCGTGTGAAGCTGGATTTGTGTACAGTCATACTGAGCTGATAAATATCGGACTTCAACAAAAGTCTGCTGTTACAGCAGTTTTTGAGAACACTCAAAACATACAGGAGGCTATCTGTAGACCAGCAGGATCACCATGGATTGTTGTCGGTCCTGGGAAGCGACGCAGACGGAGGAGGGAGAGAAAGAAAAAGCGGGGATGCCGGTCGGGCCTGCTAGCAAGGTTAAAGAGACAGCCGCATAGACCTCCACTACCCAGCATTTTTCTCTCCAATGCCAGAAGCATCGTCCACAAGATGGATGATCTAGAGCTCCAGCTGGCAGCTAGTAAAACTGTGAGAGACTGCTGTGTGCTGTTGTTAACGGAAAGCTGGCTCCACCCGCTGATCACCGATGCTGCAGTGCAACTACCAGGGCGCACACTTCACCGTATGGACCGAACAGCGGAATCTGGTAAAAAGAGAGGGGACGGTCTCTGAATTTTTCTTCACAACACTTGGACTAACCACAGTCGTATTATTAACACTTACTGTTCTCCTGATCTAGAGACAATGTCAGTTTTATGTCGGCCTTTTTATCTTCTAAGAGAGCTGACCGTGGTTATTATAACAGCAGTCTATATTTCTCCTGATGCAAATACTAAAGCGGCCCTTAGTCATTTGTACATTGTAATAAATAAACAGCAGCAGGCCTATCCCGAGGGTGTTCACATCATAGCTGGTGATTTTAATCAAGCATGCTTGAAAACTGTGCTGCCTAATTTCACACAGTATGTGAAATGTGCCACCAGGGGAAAGAATTGTTTTGATCGGGTGTATTCGAACCTGAAGCATGCTTACAGAGCTGTGTCGTGTCCACATCTTGGCCTGTCAGACCATCTATCATTGTTCCTCATCCCAGCATACACCCCCCTCAGGAGAACTGCTAGACCTACTATAAAGAACATCACAACATGGCCTGAGGGAGCTCTTTCTCAGCTGCAGGACTGTTTTTCAAACACTCTATGGGATTTATTCAAGAATGAGGATCTGGAAATGTACACACAGACTGTATTATGCTACATCACCTACTGTATCAACCAGGTGACTGTGGAAAAACGCATCAGGGTTTTTCCTAACCAGAAGCCTTAGATGACAAAAGAAGTCCAGGCACTCCTCAGAGCCCGTGATACAACCTTCAGGTCAGGGGATACAGATCTGTACAGCACCACCTGGGCTAGTCTGAAGAAAGGCATTAAGGAGGCTAAACAGACCTATAAGAAGAAAGTTGAGGACCATTTTTCTGATAATGATTCGAGACGAGTATGGCAAGGCTTTCACCATATCACAAACTATAAGGGCAGCAGCTTCATTTCCAGTGACATCAGCGCCTCACTGGCAGAAGAATTGAACTGCTTTTTCGCACGGTTTGAGGCAAATACACCTCGCTCGGACCCACTGCTGTTATTGAATGCCAGCTCTGATGTGCTTACCCTGCAGGATCATGAGGTGAGACAGACACTGAGAGCAGTTCACCCAAGAAAGGCTACTGGTCCCGATGGAGTGCCAGGAAAGGTGCTCAGAGCATGTGCAGATCAGCTATGCTCTGTTTTGACTGACATTTTTAACTTGTCTCTCAAGGCAGCCATTGTTCCACAGTGTTTAAAATCTGCAGTCATTATTCCTGTGCCTAAAAAACATATTATTAGCAGTCTGAATGACTATCGTCCAGTAGCATTAACACCCATTGTTATGAAGTGCTTTGAGAAAATGGTATTGAAACATCTTTCGCCTAGTCTTCCCCCAGACTTTGATCGGTACCAGTTTGCCTACAGGCGGAGCAGATCCACTGAAGATGCTATTGCTATAGCTCTCCACTTGGCATTCAGCCATTTAGAAGACAAGGGGAGCTATGTAAGAATGTTGTTTGTGGACTATAGCTCAGCATTTAATACAATTATTCCCAACATTCTCATCACCAAATTGCTTCAGCTTGGTCTGCCTACTCACACTTGCAGCTGGATTAAGGACTTCCTAACAAACAGAGCACAGACTGTTAGACTCGGACGCCATTCCTCCTCTACAGTCATGCTTAACACAGGCTCGCCACAGGGCTGTGTGTTGAGCTCCACTTTGTATTCATTGTACACATATGACTGCATACCTGTTCATCCCACAAACATTATAGTGAAGTTTGCAAATGACAGAACAGTAGTGGGGCTCATATCAGGAGGAGATGAGTCCACATACAGAGATGAGGTCCAGAAACTGGTGAGATGGTGCTCAGATAATAATCTGCTATTGAATACAAAAAAAACAAAACAAAAGAACTCATTACTGATTTTAGGAAGCATAGCAGTGAGCCACCTCCTCTATACTGTATATAGGCAAGGAGTGTGTGGAGAGGGTGGAGGCTTTTAAGTTTCTGGGTGTTCATATTTCTCACAACCTTACCTGGGCAGTTAACACCATAGCTATGATTTAAAAAAAAAAGGCTCAAAAACGTCTACACTTTCTGAGGCTCCTCAAGAAGAATGGCCTGAATGCACAGTTGCTGGTTTTATTTTATCGCTGTGCTATTGAGAGCATTTTGTCATATGGCATCACGGTTTGGTATGAGGGCTGTTCAGCTGCAGACCACAAAGCCTTCCAGAGAGTGATCGAGACTACGCAAAAAAATCACTGGCTGTTCTCTCCCTTCTCTGGAAGAGATTTCCAGGTCTCGGTACCTCAACAGAGCTACTGCCGTCATTAAAGACTGCACTCATCCAGGCCATGATTTCTTTCACTTGCTCCCCTCGGGAAAGTGGTACAGATCCCATAAAACCCGGACTACCAGGTTTAATCATAGTTTTTTCCCAGCAGCAGTACGTATTTTGAACTGATTTATGTAACACGTACAGACTGCTGATATTATTTTATGTTATCTTAGGTTATTTTGTGGCAATAACCCTGTGTGTATAAGCTGGTCTTATATATTTATCGCTCAGTATGTTTTCATTATTGCTATGTACATATTGTATTCAACTTTTAGGTAATATTGTTTCAAGCATTATTTATTGTTGTAATTATGAGAATGGTAAATGCATGAGTGAACTGTGAGTGTGATAGTTTGTTTTAAGGGAGCAGTATCTCAATTTCGTTGCATTGTTTATTAGCAATGGAATGACAATAAAGGCACTTTGACTTTATGGTAAAATGATGTTCTTTCCACTTCTGAATGATGGCTCCAACAGTGCTCACTGGAACATTCAGCAGTTTATAAATGTGCCTGTAGCCAATGCCATCATTATGTTTTGCAACAATAAGGTTGCCAAGATCTAGAGAGACCTCTTTGTTTCTACCCATCATGAGTTCTTTGTGGTGTGACAAACTGTTATTCAAAGACCTTTTAAAAGGCTATCAGTCAGGACTTAACCAGATGAAATTAATTTGCACTGATGGGGGATGGGATAGCTTCCTAGATTCTGATTGATTTCAGCTGGGTTTTTTTGGCTTTCTATGCCTTTTTGCCCCTCTTTTTCTTCATATTGTGGTGAACACACATGGGACCTGTTGGACCGGTTTTGTGACTCACATTTTAGGTCAGAACAAAGGCAGGAATCTTAGCCTTGGTATGCAAGGCTGGAGACTGTGGGGGGTCAATTAAGGGATTAAGGAAAGGATGCATGGGAGACAGTGGAAGTGATATCATGGAGAGAAATGCATTGTGACTGTCTTTATTATGCAAGGTGGTCTGTGTGACATGTGATCTATGAGGTGTGAAGTCCCTGATATTTAAGGACGAGAGTTGACTGTTTCACTCTCTTTTTTCTCTGCTTTGAAATGATGGAGATGTGAATAAAGCTGACTCCGAGAAAGAACTCTGCCTCGTCATTTTCACATCTTCCACACTGGTGACCCGAGATGTATCATGAAAGAAGAAAATTCCCCCGGGCCAGCCGCGTCAGGAGCCCCCAGCCAAGTGAATGCCGCTACAGTCCAGCTACCGGACTTCTGGCAGAACAATCCGCGCTCCTGGTTCAACGTGGTTGAGGCGCAGATCAACCTCCGGGGGATATCGGTAGATGCCACGAAATTCTACCACGTAGTCGCAAAGCTGGACAACAACACGGCCCAGCATGTGGAGAGCCTGATCGACCAGCTGCCAGAGAGCGACAAATACGGCACGTTGAAGGCTGCACTCATCCAGCAATTCACCCCCTCGACAGAGGAGCGAGCAGAGAGGCTCCTGGCGCCGATGGAGGGGGAAAACGACATGCCCGCGAGCCTGATGGAGAAGTTGTTGAGGTTGAAAGACTCTGACGACGATCACTTCATTTTCACCCACCTTTTCCTCAGGACTCTACCGTCAGCATCGAGAGCGGTTCTGGCCAGTTCGCCACTGTTGGCCCTACGGGACTACCGCGCACTGGGCCGAGAGGCGCAGCGGATTGTCAACGCCACCAAGCGGCGCACAGCCACGGCCACTGCAGCGGAAGTCAGCGTGACGACCGGAGACGACAGGAGGCCAGAGGCAGCGGTGCCAGACTCACCGACGACGGCGGCGGCAAGGGCCAGGGAGCGTGGACTGGACGTCTTTTGTTTCTACCATCGCCGCTTCGCAGAGAGGGCACGCAAGTGTGTACCGCCGTGCCAGTTCGGGCGTTCGGGAAACGCCAAGACCGGGGGTCGGTAGCAGCCGCGGCCCTCGGGGAAGAGAACAAGCTGCTCTACTTGTTGGACGCACGCTCCGGGAGGCAGCTCCTCGTCGACACAGGCTCCCAGTTGAGTTTCATCACACCTTCCTACGCGGACAGACTGGCTGGTTCCGGAGGTCCCCAGGTGACAGCGGCGAACGGCTCGGAGATTAAGACCTTTGGTGAGAAGACTCTGCTTCTGTCTCTACACGGTCGTGCATATGAGTGGATTTTTGTTGTAGCAACAGTAAATTTCAATATGCTGGGGGATGATTTTTTGTGCTCACATGGGTTGTTGGTTGATCTCGCTAACAGGCGCCTGGTTAATGCACTTTCTTTTGATTCTATCCCCTGTACAGCGCGAGTGGCCCCGCCAACAGCACAAGCCAACGTCACAGCAGCAGGCGATAAGTTCCACACACTGCTCACTCAGTTCCCAGCACTCACTGTCCCCACTTTTTCGGCAACAGTCGCTAAGCACGGGGTGGAGCATTTTATTACCACTACCGGACTGCCCGTTTTTGCAAAAGCTCGGCGCTTGGACGCAGTTAAACTAGCCATAGCGCGCGAGGAGTTCGCCAACCTTGAGAGGTTGGGCATTATCCGACGTTCAAAGAGTCCGTGGGCTTCCCCCCTACATATGGTCCCGAAAGCTGACGGATCATGGCGCCCTTGTGGGGATTTCCGCAGGTTAAACAACGCTACAGCGCATGACCGCTACCCAATCCCACATATCCAAGATTTTTTGGTTCATTTGGCAGGGGCGCGCATTTTTTCTAAAATAGACTTGGTCCGCGGTTACCACCAAGTCCCAGTGCGCGCTGAGGACATACCCAAAACAGCGGTAATAACTCTGTTTGGTTTATTCGAGTTTTTACGCATGCCATTCGGACTTAAAGGGGCTGCTCAGACGTTCCAACGCATGATGGACGCGGTGCTTCGCGATCTCCCTTTCGTGTTCGTCTACCTGGACGATATTTTAGTAGCCAGCGCGTCCGAAGACGAACACGAAAAACACCTGGCCACAGTTTTCCGAAGGTTGGGAGATCACGGGTTAATAATCAACCCAGCGAAGTGTCAATTCGGGGTGGCGCAGATCGATTTTTTAGGACACCGCATCTCCCCCGAAGGAGCAGTTCCGCTGCCTGACAAAGTGCGCGCTGTGGCAGATTTTCCCCGGCCGCAGACAGTCAGGGCGTTGCAGGACTTTTTGGGAATGGTGAATTTTTATAACCATTTTCTCTCCCGCGCGGCGCAACTCATGCAGCCGCTGTATGCCACGCTCAAAAAAAAGAAACCCGTGGATAAGGTCGAGTGGTCCCCGGAGCGGGACCAAGCGTTCTCGGAGGTGAAAGCAGCCTTGGCAAAGGCTACGTTGCTGGCACAACCAGACCCAACGGCCCGCATAGCGCTCACCACTGACCCGTCAGAGGTGGCCATAGGGGCGGTCGTGGAGCAACATGTAGCCGGGGTTTGGCAGCCCCTCGCATTTTTCAGCAGGACCTTGCGCGATAGCAAACGTAAATACAGCGCGTTCGACAGGGAGCTGCTCGCTCTCCATTTGGCCATCCGCCACTTTCAGTTCTGGCTGGAAGGACGCGCTTTCACCGCGTTCGTTGATCACAAACCGCTAACATTCGCAATGGCCAAGGTCTCTGAACCGTGGTCAGGCCGGCAGCAGAGACAGCTGGCCGCCATATCAGAGTTTACCACTGATATTCAGCATGTGGCGGGCAAACTCAATGTAGTGGCAGATTGCCTCTCGCGCGCCGTGGCGGCCCCAGTCAGCGTAGGGGTAGATTATGCAGCCATGGCCGTGGAGCAGGTTAATGACGCGGACGTGCGCGCGCTCCAGTCTGGACCAACAGGGTTAAGGCTGGAGAGCAGGGTGCTGCAAGACGGCATGCCCCCCCTAATCTGCGATGTCTCCACTGGACGGCTGTGTCCAGTAGTACCGGCCGCATGGTGCCGCCGCGTTTTTGACTCAGTTCATTCTTTGGCGCACCCTGGAGTGCGCGCGTCGGTCAAAATGGTGGGAGAGAAATTTGTGTGGCCGAGCCTCCGCAAATAGGTCAAAGAGTGGGCAGCAGCCTGCATGGCGTGTCAACGAGCCAAAGTACACAGGCACACGAGGGCTCCTTTGGAACAGTTTCACATTCCGGCCAAGAGGTTCGATCACGTTCATGTGGACCTCGTTGGACCCCTCCCACTGTCACAGGGGTGCGCACATCTTCTGACAATGGTGGACCGCACCACGCGCTGGCCTGAAGTGGTCCCGCTGGCATCAACCACGGCCGAGGAAGTGGCGCGCGCATTTTTAACAGCTTGGGTGGTGCGCTTTGGCATTCCGTCGGACATTACGTCCGACAGAGGCCCTCAATTTGTTTCCAAGCTTTGGTCGACAATGACCCACAGCCTGGGTGTCACAATTCACTGCACAACCGCGTACAATCCACAGGCTAACGGGTTATGCAAACGTTTTCATAGGTCATTGAAAGCGGCTCTCAGAGCGTCACTGACGGATACAAATTGGGTTGACAAGTTACCATGGGTGTTATTGGGGTTGCGTTCTGCACCTAAAGAGGATCTAGAAGCCTCACCAGCGGAGCTCGTGTTTGCGCAGCCACTCCGGCTGCCTGGGGAGTTTCTCCCAGATAACCCTGCGCCAAACGCCTCCCCGTCTCAGCTGTCGCGGAGTAACATAGAATCAAGCACGCTGCCCGTCCCCACGCACCAGTTTTCCGCGCGTTTTTGTGCCCAAAACTTTGAAGAAAGCAGAGTTTGTTTTTGTTAGACATGATGCGCATCGAACCCCGTTGCGGCCGCCTTATGACGGACCATTCAGAGTGCTAGAAACAGGGGACAAGCAGTTTTTGCTAGATTTGGGGGGTAGGAAAGAGAAAATTGGCATAAACAGACTCAAACCCGCTTTTGTGGTGACAGATGAGGAAGTGCTGTTGGCAAAGGCCCCGCGGCGAGGTAGACCACCACGGAGGGTTTCACACAGTAATGTTTCCCAAAGTAATGTTTCCCCAGGACACCCGCAGAGACTAACAAAGGGTTTCTGCCCCCAGACGGCAAATGCCCAGCGTGACAGTGCCGCAGAGACGGTGAACCCCAGCTACAGCAGATTCGGCAGGAGGCTGAAGCCTATCCAGCATGTGGACTGATGTGTATTGATGCTATCACGGCATGCATGTGGTTATCTTCTTGTTCTGTTTTTCTAAAATGCTGGGGGGGCTTGTGTGGTGAACACACATGGGACCTGTTGGACCGGTTTTGTGACTCACATTTTAGGTCAGAACAAAGGCAGGAATCTTAGCCTTGGTATGCAAGGCTGGAGACTGTGGGGGGTCAATTAAGGGATTAAGGAAAGGATGCATGGGAGACAGTGGAAGTGATATCATGGAGAGAAATGCATTGTGACTGTCTTTATTATGCAAGGTGGTGAAATGCATTGTGACTGTCTTTATTATGCAAGGTAGTCTGTGTGACATGTGATCTATGAGGTGTGAAGTCCCTGATATTTAAGGACGAGAGTTTACTGTTTCACTCTCTTTTTTCTCTGTTTTGAAATGATGGAGATGTGAATAAAGCTGACTCTGAGAAAGAACTCTGCCTCGTCATTTTCACATCTTCCACAATATATTCAATACTTATTCCCTGTGTCCTTCCACTTTATTAAATATATCTTGTTTTGTGAACACAGTAGCCTTGATTTCTTGTATGTATGGATTACTTGGGTTGTTCATATATAGTATGAAGAGGGAGATGGTAAAATCTATGTTGTTGTGGAACATCAGGGAACTTGCTGGTGCTTCTGCAACTGGGGAGTGTTATTAAAAGGGGAGTGTTTAAAGATTTTTATTCAAAAAAGAAGCATTTCAACTGTGTGTGGTTTCAGTCTGCTCCTCTTGTGGCTTACTACCTCTCCAGCTTTGGAGAAGACCCTCTCATATAGCACTGATGTAGCTGGCATGTGGAGATACTTTTTTGCCATCTTGTAAAGGTTTTGGTATATGGTTTTGAGTGTTGCTCTGTAATAAAGCGGGTCTTCTCCTCTGGAGAGGTAGGGCTCAGACAAATATTGTTGAACTTCCACTGTGGCATCTGCTGTTGCACTTTCAGAGTGCTGTGCTTCACCTAAACCAAAAGAAAAACAAATGTAATTAGCAATCTTTTATAATAAGAAAATGATGCTTAAAGTAATAACATAATACAAACCAACTCTGCTATTCAAAAGGTCCCACAAGTTGTCTTCTGCTGAAGGTTCTTCCTCTGCTGCTGACTGATGGAATTTATAACATTTTAATATATGTTGCTGGAGGTTTGAAAAACACTATAATTATATAATATAATCGTATAATTATAACTATAATCATGTGGCGTTCTTCAGGCGCCAAACGAGTAGGCTGCCTTTTTGCAACAGCGATCAATTTCTTCCTATTTCTATTTACTATCTGGCTCTCTTGCTAATCTTTCTGATCCAGCGACACCTTTATTCCATCCAGACACGTAGATCGTCCAAATGTCTCCTGAGCCAGCGGACGGAGCCACTGTTTCTTGCAGAAGGCAGTACAATAGAGACCAGCTGTTAGCACTTAACCGGCCCACGATGCTAACGCAAAAACTCGACATACCAGGAGAAATAAGACGGAAACGGCGTGGATGTCGAGCTGGAGTAAGACGGCAGGCGAGGAATATAAGGTACAGACCCATCCTCCCATCCGTTATTATAGGGAATGTACGATCGCTACTCAATAAGTGAGTGTGCGCTGTGCGCTGCTGAAGTCATTCTACGACACGGTGGTGGCATCAGCCATCACTTTTGGAGTGGCCTGCTGGGGCAGTGGCGTTAAAGCAGCCGATAGGAAGAGACTGAACAAACTGATCAAGAAAGCTAGCTCTGTCCTGGAACAGCGCCTTGACCCAGTGGAGGAGATGGGAGAGAGAAGGATGGTGGCTAAACTGTCATCTCTGCTGGAGTCCGAGTTCCACCCTATGCAGGACATACTGAATGCACTGAGGAGCTCATTTAGCAGCAGACTACATCATCCTAGGTGCACAACCGAGAAGTTTCACAGGTCCTTCCAACCTACAGCTGTCAGACTGTACAACCTAAGCAGGGCTGCTCGCAGAGATAGCAAAAAGACGTGACAACCTAATAGTATTGAATGCAAAAGATGCAATAGACTTACACAATGGTCCCCTCCGGTATACAACTAGGAAAATACCGGTCGCTACGGAGGGTGACAATATGTATGGGTACATAATCATACCATGTAGGATAACTAAGTAGACGGTTGTGCTGTTTCATTCCACCTAGCTACAATGCTCCGCACTGTGTGTGTTTTTTTTATATATTTATATATTTATTCCATTTAGCGACAATGCTCCACACTGTGTGTTTATATATTTACATATTTATTCCATCTAGCTACAATGCTCCACACTGTGTGTGTTTATATATTCATATATTTATTCCATCTAACTACAATGCTCCGCATTGTGTGTGTTTATATATTTATTCCACCTAGCTACAATGCTCCGCACAGTGTGTCTATATATTTATATTTATATGTACATACAGTATGTATACTCGCTGCTCTTGTTTTTTCTCGTCTTCTGATTGTTGCTCTGAGTGTTGCTATCCCTGTGCTGTTGCAATCCTGGAATTTCCCCATTGTGGGACTAATAAAGGCTTATCTTATCTTATCTTATAAGACTGACGAGCTAGCGGCTATGTCCCGCTACAAGAGCGTCTTCAAAGAGAGTAGCTTGATGATGTTTACCGAGACGTGGCTAACAGAACTAGCAACAGATGCTAACATCGAACTGGAGGGTTTCCACGCAATACGGGCAGACCGGACACCAGACAGTGGGAAGGCAAGAGGCGGGGGAGTGATAATGTATGTCAGTAACAGCTGGTGCAGACCGGGACATATCACGGTTAAACAACAACACTGCAACAAAAACACTGAGTTGCTAGCTGTTAGCATGCGGCCTACCTATCTCCCGAGGGAATACTCACACGTGATCTGCATTGTTATTTATGCAAATCCGACGGTGAATGCTGGGACAGCGCGTGACGTCATCCATTCAGTAACTGGCAGGCTGCTGACAGAACACCCAGATGCTCTTCTCCTCATCTCAGGCGATTTCAACCATATTTCACTGTCCCCCATTCTACCGACGCTCACCCAGTATGTCACATGCCACACTAGAGACAATAAAACACTGGACTTATTCTATGCAAACACTAAGGAGGCGTACACCTCATCACCACTCCCCCCACTCGGGAGATCGGATCACAACTTGGTTCATCTCCTGCCGGTGTACAAACCCCTAGTACACAGACAACCTCCGGTCATGCGCACAGTGAAGTTATGGTCTGAGGAGGCAATGGACGCTTTAAAGGACTGTTTTGAATCCACTGCCTGGGAGCAGCTCTGCGATCCACATGGTGAGGACATCGATGGCCTCACTCACACCATCACGGACTACATCAGCTTCTGTGTGGACAACACCGTACCCACCAAGACCATACGGTGTTGCTTGAACAATAAACCCTGGATCAACCCTGAGATAAAAACACTTCTGAGAGAGAAGAAGAGGATCTTCAGGTCGGGGAACAGGGAGATGCTGAAGTCCGTACAGAGGGAGCTGAGGAGGAAGATCAGAGAAGGCAAGGACAGCTTCAGGAAGAAGATGGAGGACAAGCTGCAACAGAGCGACATCAGCGGGGTCTGGAGAAACTTTAAAACCATCTCTGGGCTCCAGAATACCTCCTCCCAGGCCATGGGGGGCAGGGAGTGGGCGAACAATCTGAGCCTGTTTTTTAATAGGTTTGACCAACCGCCCTCCCCCCCCCCCCGACTGCACAACAACCACTGCGGCCTCTAAAGTCATCGAGACCTGCTGTCCACACCCCACTCCACCAACACCCCTCCACTCCCACCACACAGCCCCCCAACCTGACCCTCACTAAGACCCAGGTGAGGACGGAGCTGAGGAAGATCAAGGCGAGGAAGGCCTTGGGACCGGACGGCATCAGCGCGAAGCTCCTCAAGTCCTGTGCAGACCAGCTGTGTGGGATTGTGGAGCACATCTTTAACCTGAGCCTGAAGCTGGGGAGGGTACCACAGTCGTGGAAAACATCTTGTGTGGTACCTGTACCAAAGACTTCCCACCCCAAAGACCTGAACAGCTACAGACCAGTGCCCCTGACATCTCACATGACGAAGACCCTGGAGAGACTGCTCCTTGCTCACCTCCGCCCCCTGGTGGGACCAGCGATGGATCTACTCCAGTTCGCCTACCAGCATGGCATTGGGGTGGAGGATGCGGTGATCTTCCTCCTTCACCGTTCTCTGTCCCACCTGGAGAAGCCTGGGAATGCGGTGAGGATCATGTTCTTTGACTTCTCCAGTGCTTTCAACACCATCCAACTGATGATCCTGAAGGACAAGCTGCTGTACGCAGGGGTGGACCAGCACCTGTCATAATGGATCCTGGACTACCTCACTAACCGGCCACAGTTTGTGAGAACCCGGGATTGTGTGTCTGACACGATCATCGGTAGCACGGGGTCCCCCCAGGGAACGGTTTTGGCTCCCTTCCTGTTCACCCCTTATACTGCGGACTTCTCACACAACACAACACACTGTCATCTACAGAAGTTCTCTGATGACTCTGCGATTGTCGGCCTCATCTCCAACGGAGATGAAACTGAGAACAGAGGACTTATCCAGGACTTCGTGGACTGGTGCCATCGGAACTGCCTCCGGATCAACGCGAGGAAAACTAAGTTGCTGGTGGTGGACTGCCGCAGGCAAGGACAGCCCCTCACAGCAGCAGTAAACATCCAGGGAACAGACATTGAAATGGTGACATCCTACAAGTACCTGGGTGTTCATCTGAACAATAAACTAGACTGATCACACAATACCGACGCACTCTACAAGAAGGGACAGCGCAGGCTGTTCCTACTGAGGAAGCTCGGGTCTTTTGGTGTACAAGGTGCGCTGCTGAAGACATTCTACGACACGGTGGTGGCATCAGCCATCACTTTTAGAGTGGTCTGCTGGGGCAGTGGCATTACAGCAGCCGATAGGAAGAGACTGAACAAACTGATCAAGAAAGCTAGCTCTGTCCTGGGGCAACGCCTTGACCCAGTGGAGGAGATAGGAGAGAGAAGGATGGTGGCTAAACTGTCATCTCTGCTGGAGTCCGAGTCCCACCCTATGCAGGACATACTGAACGCACTGAGGAGCTCATTTAGCAGTAGACTACATCATCCTAGGTGCGCAACCGTGAGGTTTCACAGGTCCTTCCTACCTACGGCTGTCAGACTGTATAACCTAAGCAGGGCTGCTCGCAGAGATAGCAAAAAAAAAACAAAAATGTGACGACCTAATAGTATTGAATGCAAAAGACGCAACAGACTTACACAAATGGTCCCCTCCAGTATACAACTAGGACAATATCAGTCGCTACGGAGGGTGACAATATGTATAGGTACATATTCATACTATGTAGGATAACTAAGTAGACGGTTATGCTGTTTATTCCATCTAGCTACAATGTTCTGCACTGTGTATATATATTTATATATTTATGTGTACGTATGTATATTCACTGCTCTTATTTTTATTTTTCTTATCTTCTTAATTATTGCTCTGAGTGTTGCTATCTCTGTGCTGTTGCAATCCTGGAATTTCCCCATTGTGGGACTAATAAAGGCTTATCTTATCTTATCTTATAATAATATGAAATAACTAGAAAAGCAATCAGAGAGCGCATACCTCCGCCAAGTCTCCTTCAGTCTGTCATGAATGATCTCCAAAATGTAATGGGTTTGTGTGTAGGCCTAGAGGCACTTGTGGTGAAAATTGCATGAAAGTCTGTCCTTTAGTTTTGGAGTATTGTTGCTGACACACTGTGAGAAGAGCCTTGGCTGAGGTATGCATTCCCAGATTATCACCAAAATATAATGGGTTCCTCTCTAACCCAAGAACCACCTCTGGTGAAAATTTCATTCAAATCCATCCAGTAGTTTTTGTGTAATCCTGTTGCAGAAATACAAACAAAGCCCTTGGTGGAGGTATGCACTTTCAGATCATCACCAAAATCTAACCATCTGTTCCCTGTGCCATTACACACCTTTCCTGAAAATTTCGTCAAAATCCATTCATAACTTTTTGAGTTATGTTGGTAACAGACAAACAGACAAACCCTGGTGAAAACATTACCTCCTTGGCAGAGGTAATAAATAGTACACTACCTGTTATGTTAATGGAATTGTCCTCTGCATCGTCATGATTACAGCACATTCAGCAGTCAATTCTGATATGGCCTCACATGTGTGCACGTGTTTCATTGCCAAAACTTCCATCCATCCATCCACCCATCCATCCATCTTCTTCTGCTTAATCCTTTTTGGGTCGCAGGGGGGCTGGAGCCTATCCCAGCATCTTTGAGCGAGAGGCAGGGTACACCCTGGACAGATCACCAGTCCATCGCAGGGCCAACACAGAGAGAATTGCCAAAACTTAATGTTTTAAATTGTGGGTCCGAAAATGACGTTGTCCTCCATGTCCCTCCTTTACTACATTTACACACACTCACTCACTCACTCACTCACAAAAACACACCTTACACTCAAAAAATGACACTCTCTCAACTACACCAACAACTCTCCTATCTATCTATCTATCTATCTATCTGCCTACCTACCTATCTATCTATCTTCTAGTGTGTTTGTGTGAATGTGCGTGTGTATGTATATCTGTGTAATAGTGTAGCATCGGGGCTGTGATAAGGGGGCGGGGATTCTCCCGGCATGCTTGCGCCACGAAGGATTCAAAGACTGTTAATATCCGTATGTTCTAAGTGTTGTTGCTGTGCCATTATAACTGTGATATAAGACCAGTTAGCGTTGTTTCTCTGTATGTGATAGATCATGTGTCTGTGTCACCATGAGTGAGATGAGGGTCTGTGTGAATGACCTCCCCTCTGTTCTGTGTTGTGAGTGAGTGAAGAATAAAGCCTGTTGCATCAGAATCATCTCTCATTATTTGTGTGAACCCCATGAAACGTCACACTGGTGTCAGAAGTGGGATCTTGGAGAGATGGAAGCGAGGATCGATGTAGAGATTCGGCGACTCCAGCGGCTCATCAGCCAGATAGAGACAGAAATGGACGAATGGAGCAGCGGACATGACAGGGCCAGCATACCCCGCCTTCTGCCTTTCTCAAGGCAGGGCAGACCAAACAGAGCAAACCTGCCCCGCTTCCCATCGTTTTCAGGGCAGGACGGGCCAGTGATTCCACTGCGACTGGGGGCAGCGATCAACCAAGAGGTGACCGTCCCTCCAACGCGCAAACGGGCCAAACTCCCCCACTTTGGTGGCGAAACCCCCCCTGGATGGCTACCTGGCCCAGGTCTAACTGGTTACTGTGCTGAACAGCTGGACACCCGAAGAGACCGCCATGCAGGTCACACTAGCCCTGGAGGGTGGGGCTCTCTGCACGCTGTCTGACCTCCGGCCTGAGGAACGTTGCAGCTGGCCAGCACTACAAGGAGCGCTCCAGAGGTGGTTTGGGAGAGCGACCAATGCTGAGCACGCCTGGGAACAGCTGGCCAACCGCCGGGGAGGCAGCCGAGAGAGCGTGGGAGCCTAAGCAGCACACATATGGCTACTGACACAACGTGGCTACCCAGATTTCGAGCCGAGTGTGGTGGAGAAGCTCGCCCTCCAGCATTTCATCCATGGGCTCTGCCCGGCCCGGCTCCAGGAACACATCCGGATTCACACAGCGAGCAGCTGGGAGACAGCCATGGCAGAAGTGGAGCAGGTGGAGCCGATGATGGATCATGAAGCTGATGTGTCCTCACCAAAGCAGAGGGCTTTCCAGGCCACAGCTGTGAGCGAGGAGGAGGAGAAGGAATTACGCTGGACCACAGCTGCACAGTCGGCGAGAGTACAACAACAGAGGTGCGAGGAAGGATGCTTCCACTGTGGAGAGCCAGGACTCATCGCATGTTACTGCCCGGCACCCACCCCGTGACAAACCGCCCTTTTTTTTTTTTTTCCACAATATCTTTATTGAACCTTTTTTTTTTTTTTTTAACAAACATGATACAAACAATCAAACACTAACACTAAAGTACTACAAAAAAAAAAAGGATGCACTAAAAACACCAACAACCACCAGCAAAATCAAATCTTCAACAATGCTCCTCTGTTTAGTCTAGACAATCCAATACATAAGTATACATATTATGTTCACCAGTTTGGAATTTACAAGGTCCACACACATCATTCACCTTCTTCTTCAAAAGTTATGTTTAAATTTTTTACATAATCAATAAAAGGTCTCCATATATTCTCAAACACAATTTCCTTTGATTTCAGTATATATGTTATTCTTTCTAATGGAAGGTTTGTTAACATCTGTCTTAGCCACTGAGTCACATCTGGTCTATGAGTCTTTTTCCATAATAGTGCAATACATTTTTTGGCATTAAGCAAACTGAGGTCTATGAATGTTCTTTCACTTTTATTAAAATTATGCTTTTCTGGGTACAGACCCAACAAAAACAATTTAGGATTCAATATGATTTGTTTTGAGATTATTTTTTCAATTGTTACCCTCACCTCCTCCCAAAACATTCTTATTAATCTACATTCCCATACACAATGAAATAGAGTTCCTTTACTTTCCATGCATTTTGTGCATGTATCTGGTATATTTTTGTTATATTTATTTAACTCCTCCGGTGTAACATACATCCGCATTAACCATTTGAAATGTATCAATTTAAGGCGTACATTTATTGATTTGGTTTGAGCTTCTGTACAAGCCAATTCCCATTGTTCCTCTGAAATTTCAGTTTGCAGATCTTCTTTCCAGTAGTTTAATCTTTTCAGTGAATTTTCACTTGAAGATAGTGTCAATGAGTTATAAAACTCTGAAATAATACCCTTTCTTTTACTATCTTTCATCATCATTTTTTCCAAGGATGAATAAATAGGTCGAGTGAGAGCTTTATTTTGATTTGATCGAATAAAGTTTCTAAGTTGAAGATATTTAAAAAAATGTGTTCTATTGAGATTAAATTTGATCCTCAGCTCTTCAAAAGACATTATGTTATCTGCACATGGCAAATATAAATCCTGAATCTTTTGTATCCCTTTTAAATTCCATACTTTAAATACAGCGTCCGCTCTCCATGGTTTAAAATATTGATTACCCCATATTGGACTAAATTGTGACAGTAACTGTGGTTCTTTTAAATAGTTTTTAGCTTCACACCATATTTTGATCATATGCTTTACAAATGGATTTTTAACTTGTTTTTGTAATTTTTTTGCCGAATCTGAGTATATGAATATGGGAAGAGGTAAAGGTAAATTGTATGATTCCATTTCAGTCCAGTGAGGGAGATCATTTGATGAAAAATAATATATCATAGACCTCAGTTGTGCCGACCAATAATACAACATAAAATTTGGACATTTCAGACCTCCACGATCAAATGGTAAATATAATAAAGACAGACGTAATCTAGCCCTCCTGTTGTTCCATATAAATTCCACTAACTTTTTTTTTATTCTTGAGAATAAATCTAAAGGTGGTGATAAGGGAATGTATTGAAATAAATAAAGTATTTTAGGTAAAATATTACTTTTAAGTATATTGATTCTCCCGATCATCGACATTGGTAGTGACATCCATCTCTGAAGTAACTCATTAATATCTGTCATTAAGGCTTCATAGTTGACACTGGCGACTGATTCTAGCTTAGGCACAATTTGGATTCCTAAATATTTAAACTGATTTACAACATTGAATTGATTTACCTCAGGGGCTGGGTAACCTCTCTGGGTCTCATTTAGCATTAATATTGAAGATTTAGTTTTATTTATTTTATATCCTGATATTTCCCCAAAATTCTTTATTAAATTCAACAAGGTTGGAATTGATTTTTTTAGATTCGACATAAACAAAATTATGTCATCGGCGTACAGGGAGATTTTATGTTCTGTTGGTCCAACTTTAATTCCATATATTTGTGAATGTAAACGTATCGCTATCGCTAAAGGTTCAATTGCCATAGTAAACAGTAAAGGTGAAAGTGGACAGCCTTGTCGACATCCTCTATTGATTTTTATTGGTTTTGAAATATTGTTATTTGTTAGGATTTCTGCTGTAGCATTATTGTATATTATTTGAACCCATTTTATGAAATTATTTCCAAGTCCAAACCTTTGTAGGACTTCAAAAAGAAAGGGCCATTCAACTCTATCAAAGGCCTTTTCGGCGTCCAGTGATAGGAGAGCTGTATCCGGTGCTTCTTTATTAAAATAAATAATATTAAATAGTCTTCTTACATTATGGAAGCCTTGTCTTCCCTTTATAAAGCCATTCTGATCTCGATTAATAATATTTGGTAAAATCTCTTGTATTCGTCTTGCTAAAATTTTACAGATTATCTTAAGGTTGGCGTTTAATAGGCTTATTGGTCTCATATTTTCACATTTATTAGAGGGCTTACCTGGTTTTGGCAGCAGTATAATTAAGGCATTATTTATGTATGATGGTAAATTATTATTTTGAAATGCTTCTAAAACCATTTCCAAAAAAGGTTTTATTAATTTATTCTTAAATTTCTTATAAAGGTCAACTGGAAGACCATCTGGTCCTGCACTTTTTCCTGATTTCATATTATCAATGGCTAGCCCAACTTCTTCTTGACTAATTTTAGACTCCAATATCTCCCTGTTTTCATTTGGAATACACGGTATAGATAGTTCGTTCAAAAACCCATTTAGTTTTGTTAAATCAAATTCATTTTTAGTATCATATAATTTTTCATAGTAATCTCTAAAGGCTCTGTTAATTTCTAAAGGATCTATAACTACCTGTCCGTTACTTATAATACTAGTAATTGGTGTTTTAATTTCTAATTGTTTAATCTGCCATGCCAATAATTTTCCTGATTTTTCACCTTGTTCATAAAAAGATTGTTTCAATCTTAGAAGACTCGAGGCAGCTCTATTCGCTGATTTTTTGTCGTATTCAGCTCTCAAAATCAGTAATTCATTCTCCAACCTTGGATCACTTCCTGCATACACTTTTTCCTGAAGACTTTTCATTTTATGTTCCAATTTAGCTCTCTCCTCTCGAGTCTTCTTAGATTTTGATCCTGTATAACTAATAATATGTCCCCTAATAAAAGCTTTGAAAGCTTCCCACTTTACACATGCTGATGTTTGTGTAGTATTGATGTCAAAGTACTCGTCTATCTGTTTTTCTATATACTTGACAAATTCCTCATCCTGAAGCCATTTATGCTGAAATTGCCATCTACCTGATTCCTTTGTCAATTTTTTATCTACATATATTAGACAACAGGGTGCATGATCAGAGATCACGATGTTATCATAAAAGCAGTTTTGAATCTTGGATCTTAATTCTGTGGAAATCAAAAAATAATCAATACGTGAGAATGTCTTGTAGGTACTGGAATAACAAGAATAGGCTTTAACTTGTGGTTTCATTTCTCTCCATATATCTAACAATCTCAATTCTTTCATAAAATGATTAATAGTCATCCTACATCCATTGTGCGTACAATCCAGTCCTGTTGATCTATCTATACCTGGATTCAATGTACAATTAAAATCCCCTGCTATTATATGTTGCCCTGTAAGTGATGATAAAATAAGAAATAAATTAGCAAAGAACTTTTGATCATCTATATTGGGACCATATAAGTTCACAAGATTTATATTTTCTAATAGCAAAGAACCTTGAATGATTACATATCTTCCAAGTTTGTCTCCAATTACATTTTTCACTTGAAAAGGGACTGATTTATGTATGAGAGTCATAACTCCCCTGGCCCGGGATGAAAATGATGAGGTGAATACACTTCCTTGCCATCTACTCCTAATTCTTTTTATATCCTCCTCTATTAGTTGAGTTTCTTGTAAAAACACAATTTTTGAACCCATGTCTTTTATTTTATTCATAACTTGTTTAAGTTTTTTTAAATTTTGTAGACCTCTGCAATTCCATGAAGTTAAATTAAGATTAACACTTTGGTTTATGATCAATAGAGAGTTTGGGATTACCTTGCAGTGTAAACATGCTCATACAGAGAAGCAAAAACATGAGTGGTTGAACATTCATCCTACAAACTACACACAAACAAATTCCCCCTTCCCACACTTGTGGCAAACCCCCCAAAATCAAAAGAAAAATTCCGTCTCCCGATATAGCCATCGACCGTTCCACACCCACGGGGAACAGCCTAAGCCACTCCTTCTTCATTCTCCCAATCACCCTAACTCTACTGCTTTTAATGACGTAACATTAACTCTCCTCTGTAGTTTTCCAACTTAACTCCAAAATTTTTAACAACTTTGTACATCATAGTTTTTTTTTGTTTGTTTTGTTTTTGTTTTTTTTTAATACATAATACAATCTATATTTTGTAAACTTGCTGTTTACTTCAAGTCAGTCAGATGCCTGTGCAAATGCTTAATTATTCTACCTTATATTTTGTTCATGCTTAGCTCCCACCAGTCTCTTCTTCTTCTTTGATCTTCTTGATGAATTGCTGCGCCTCCTCTGGGGTCTTGAAGATGTGGGTTCTGCCCTCATACGTGGTCAACAGTCTCGCAGGATAGATTACACCATGACGAATCCCAAGGTTGCGCAGCTCCTTACGTATGGGATCAAACTGCTTCCTCAATTGTTGGATTCCTGTGGCCAAATCTGGGTAGAACCGCACCTGCTGATCCTGGTGTTTAATCTCTCCTTTAGCTCGTGCAGCGTTGAAGATCTTCATCCTGTCTCTGTTGCTAAGAAACTTCATAATTAAGGTCCTCGGCGGTCCCTTATCTCTCCGTGGGCCAATACGATGTGCTTTTTCCAGAACCACTGCTGATTGCAACTCCTCGCTGCCCAGCACCTCCGGAATCCACTTTTCCAGAAAGGAACATACGTCCCGACCTTCTGATTCCTCTGGAAGACCCACCAGCCTCAAGTTATTCTGTCTCGACCGAGATTCCAAATCCAAAATATTATCTTCTAGACATTTATTTTTTTTTTCCAAAGTGCGCACCTTTAATTGAAGACTGGTGACGTCATCTTCAGCACTAGCGAGACGGAGCTCCATCTGCGCCGTTCGTTCTACACAGTCACCCAATTCCTTTCTTATTCCTTCCAACGCTGTCATAATCCCATCAAATCTAGAGGAAAAGTCCGCTCTCATTGAACTCATGGCAGCCATCAGCGCATCTGCGCCGCTCCCCGCAGATTTCGCACTGTTGCCAGCCTCCTCCGCCATATATGGAGTTTTGTTTGCTGCGTCACAGACCTGAAAGTCCGTTAATTTGGACTGTTTCGGCGGCTCGCTTTTTCCTTTACCTGGTTTTCCAGCCTTAGGCTTCGCCGACATATCCTCGCCCAAACGCTGGGATACGTTCTGTCCCAAATGAGAGAGTTATTTGCCGATTTTTTTCTCCAGGAGCAGAGCAGAGTGAAACACGTCCGTCTTACGTGGCAGCCATAACCGGAAGTCCACAAACCGCCCTTTTACTGGCTTTAACCCGAGAGTGAGGTGGCACAGATGGGGACCTGCCACCTCCCACAGACATTTTCCCTGATGGACGGCTGGGCCGGCTTGGACAATCATCAGGGCTAAATCTATAGTGCAGCCTGGACAGCACACCAAGCCGGGCCCCGATCGACACCAATTCCACTATTTCCCTGATTCGACCCGGGGCCCTGCCTGGCACAGATGGACTTGGAATGCAAGGGTGGGAACCTACCTGGCGCTGCGTCCTCACAGCCACCGGTGAGCGTGCTGGGCTGGGGGGGGGGGGGGCGGCGATGGGTCCTTGGGGTGGGAGTGGCCGGTGAGAACACGAACCACCCATTCTGGCTGGCTGACATCCAGGATCCGTGCATCGTTGGACTAGATCTGCTCACAGCATGGGGCATGAAGATCGACACCATCAGCTCTTCTCTCCTGCTGGGGGCTCAAACCATCACACTCTGTGGCAACAGCCAGACGAAGAACCAGGGGGCCCGTGCGATTGGAGGGCCGGTGCTGTCAGTGCAGGCTGAGGATTGTGACCCAACAGTCTCACGGGATCTCCAGGCTGCTACGGCCCGGGATAGCGCAGCGGGTCACAGCTCTTCTTCAGATCACCGGACAGCTCTCCCCAGTGATGAAGTCACGGAGGCCCTTGGCGTGCAGCAACTTCGGAGCGAGCAGGAAAAAGATCCTGTCATCTCCCGGGTATGGCAGTGGCTGGACACGGACAAGTGCCCCACCCGAAAGGCTGTGGCTGCGCTGGACCCAGAGACCAAGGCCCTGCATTCCCAGTGGTCCAACCTCTGTTGTCACAAGGGTGTTGTTTATCGGCGGTGCCAGTCTCCAGCTGGGCAGCGTCACGTCTGGCAGCAGCTGATCCCCTGACGGCTCCACCCTAAGGTGCTCCAGTTGGTCCACGGGCTGGTGGGGGCGGGCCACTTCGGAGTGAGGAAGACTCTGCAGCAGCTTCGAGCTCAGTTTTAATGGCCGGGGTGCCACCAGGGGTGAAGCGCCATGTCCGCCGCTGTACCATCTGCGTGGCTCAGAGAGGACAGACACAGCAATCCCACGCCCCCCTGCAGCAGTATGAGATGGACAGCAAACCGGGGTTTGATTGTTCGTTCCGCTTGAGAGGACGCCTGCACACGGAACTGGCTCAGGAGACCCTGGTAGTGGCGGAGAGTCGACAGAAATGAGCATACGATTCCCGTTGCCAGGGGAGGGACTTTGCTGGACTTTTTCTGCCCAGAGCGGAAAGAGGGACTGTCACCAAAGCTGGAGAGTCACTGGTCGGGACCGTGCATGCTGGTTGCCGACAACGGCGGTTGCCCCAACGCCTGAATGGATATGTATTGGACTTTTGAGTTGGACTTACTATTCTGGGGACAGAAACCAGTCCGGAGGGGGGGACAGTGTAGCATCGGTGCTGTGACAAGGGGGCGGGGATTTTCCCAGCATGCTTGCGCTGCGGAGGATTCAGAGACTGCTATTATCTGTGTGTTTTAAGTTTTGTTGCTGTGCCATTACAACTGTGGTATAAGACCAGTTAGCGTTGTTTCCCTGTATGTGATAGATCATGTCCCTGTGTCACCATGAGTGAGATGGGGGTCTGTGTGAATGACCTCCCCTCCATTTTGTGTTGTGAGTGAGTGAGGAACAAAGCCTGTTGCATCACAATCATCTCTCATTATTTGTGTGAACCCCATGAAATGTCACAATATTTAGTAAATGTAATGTGTTTTCATTTAATGTTACTGAACCTAATTCTAACTTGTGTAATACTCTCCCTGACTTATATTCAAATAGCCAGTGCAATTATGACAAATCTGCTCCTCAGAAAACCCACACTTTGAGCGGTGAATCAGACCCCTTTAAATCCTTGACTTATTGAAAAGCCCAACCCTCTCAAATTTCCCGTGAGCCCTGGAGTCATGCGATTTGACATAACGACAGTAGGGGTCTCTGCAGAATGCTGCCTCGGCACCTAGAGGCGTGATTGGCTGGTCTCGGCGTTGCACCTAATGAGGCCTTGCTCGCTTCAGTTACGTGACTGTGGGCGTGCTGAAACAGCGCTCGATACACAGCTCACGACACTTCAGTTTCATATTGCTCGAATCAGGGTCAAGTAGGCGGTGTCGAGCGTAACGTCACTACCCTTCTCCCAACACTTGAAACCATAAGGATCACAATTTTAAATCTCACCTCTCCGGCTTCCATATCTTGTAGGATTTAACTACTTACCATTCTCTGGTGGATTTGGATCCCTTCCTGGTGGAACCGCAACCCAGATATCCACTATTCATCCTTAAGTAAGTCAGAACTTAATTTCACAGTATTCTAACCTCAAAACGACAGTACAGACATTCCCTTCTGCCCTTCAGAGAGAACAGTCGCTTTTTCTTCTGCTCCCTCTTTCACCCTCCTTCCCTCCCTAACTGAGAATCCCAGCTTGCTGTCTTGTCTGCGTCGCTGTTCTTCTGGCTGAATCTTGATCTAAATGAAAAAAATGGATTTGGTGAGCAGCTTTAATAAAATTAACAACATTTTACATAAATTCGGGCCAGGGGAGCCCCTATGGAGAGACCCATGGATTGGAACACATGTGTCTGCATGATTCGACTGATGATGTGGAAACATCTATCTGGTTTGGCTTCACGATCACAGGATTTTCTGCTGATTGGCTCTGGAGTTTTCCTGGTGTATCGAAAATTTAACTGGAAGAGCTAATCAAAAGCGGTCCCGGTGTAGCTGCTTCTTCAACAATTCGACCAGACGGGGGAGAGCACTAACTAACGGCAATGACTAACATGGAAATTACCATCTGGCATGCACTGTAGAGGGATGGACTCTACCGGACATGTTTACCCATGTTTAGAAGGGAAACATCTGGAGTCGTTTTGGTGCCCTCCAAAGAATGGATTTAAAGCCTATGTATGGAAATTATGAACACAGGATTGCAAGAGATGAAAAATTCTATGCTCTGAGTGATCTGTGTCTATCAGACCTTGAATTCGGCGCCCTGTTGATTATTTTCCTCCTGGATTAAGACAAAACAGAAGATTGTGCTTCTCTTCATAAACATTCTGGTGTGCTGCATCTGAACTCTCAAGGACATGTGACTGGCTCAGGAAATTTCCATCTGCCATGCCTCAAGGACATGCTTCCGAGTTTCAGACACTAAGACATAACATCTCGGCTGGGAGAGATTTTGCTGCCTCCAGTAACTGAAAAACACCCACCTGCATTCAACATACACGAACACACTGATTCACATATACTGGATTACATCCATTCACTGATCCTCTCTGACTTTTGGTTTTTTGTGGTTGAATTGTTGTCTGCTAAATGTGCATTGAGGTTTTTTTTTCTTGCAATCATAATCCCGCTCACTCACTGAGCGCTATTCTGATAAACATGTTTTTTTCTCTCGCCTACTGTGTCATCCCATATCCCCCCCCCCCCACTTTTTCTTTCTTTATCCCCACTATGACTGGCGCCTAGCGGCTGCCCCGGCCTTGGATGCGCTCTGCAGAGCGTGCCCAAATGCCAAGTCACGTTTCGTTACTTTGTATTCATACATGTGTAATGACAATAAAGTTGAATCTCATCTCATCTCATCTCAAAAGGCCTCGGGCCCAGGGTATTCTGTCCACCTCCAGATAGACTTTCTACCCACCAAAGCCACGACTATTAGAATACTCACCAGCATATAAGTATCATCACCTGTAAAAAAAAATATTAGTATTATTCAATCACCTCTATTCCACATCATTCAACTTACTAACCATTGGTCTCTTCGCCTTTTCCTCAGGGTTGCCACATTCTCATTATTCACACATTTATCTCCTAAATATCAAGACTTGTTTTAATTATAATGTGGAAGACATACACAATTTTTTCATCAAGTAGATAAATCTGGTGGCAGAAACCACATACTATAGTACAAAAACATCTTTAAAAATAGGTAAGGGTTAAGGACCTGTATGTGTTTAGCACTTTTTCTAGTATCAAAGACCACTCAAAGCACTTCACTAGTACTAACCCTCTATTCTAAGGGCCTATCAGAGATGGATACCTAGGGACAATTTAAAATGACCAATTAACCTAACATGCATGTGTTTGGATTGTGAGAGGAAACCGGAGTTCCCAGAGGTAATCCACGCAGTACAGGAAGAACATGTAAACTCCACACAGAAAGGTTCCTACCGTTGTCAGCCTGGGGATTCAAACCTGGAACCTTCTAGCTGTTAGGCATCAGTGCTAACCACTGCAACACCATGAATGAGTTGATTTACCACAGTAATCAGGTCAGTCCATTAAACCCCTAAGAGACAGCTATTTTTTTTCTTCCGACAATAATTCTGCCGTATGTACATAATGAAGCTTTCTAAACTGCAGTCTTCCTACCATGAATATGTTTTAGTTACATGACCTCAACGTGCATGGGGTTTGGTAAACATATCAAACTTTTTGATGCTTTTAACTGGAGAAATACTTGTAGCAAGTTCACTATGGAAAACTACAGAAATCTGAAAAGCTGCATTGATGTTTCAATAGAAATTTTGGTTCAGATTAGTGAATAAAGCAAGAGTGAACAATTATACTCCACAATGTTAAACAGAAGGTAAACTTATGTAGGTAAAATAAACAAAAAGAACTTGCAAATTACATACAGGAAGTTAATCAATGTGTGATAAAATGACAATTTAACAATGCTGAAATTAAAACTAAGAATCAAGAGTTTCAAAATAAAACAGGAAGTGACGGAACAGAACCACAAACCCATGAGCCACGGCATTAAATGTTGTGTGTCTGTAGTTTTCATGTAAATGTGATGAGATGATGATTAACAGCAGTGGACTGATTTCTGTGGTGAGTTGACGTTGATCAGTGGAGTCAGACAGAAGCTGAAGACTCTCCAGCGTTCTCATAGTTCACTGGACCATCATCTTCATCATCATGGACCTGTGGAGAACAACACGGCACACACTGACATCACAGTGTGTTGCTGTTCTTGTGTTAGTGTCTGATGGTACTGTAGAGGAGTGATCAGACGAGACACGAGTGGCTGCAGACACACAATTTTATTCCTCTAACAAGCAGAAACAGACTGTCTCCGTGCGCCAAAGTGGATCTCTTTATACAGCTTCACTCCCTTCTTTGGCACCTGGGTTACACACATTAACATACATGACTAAAGAGCATCACTCAACACAATACTTCCACATCTGGCATCTCAGGTGTGAAGGTGCATCTTCACTTCACACAATACATTCCCGCCTGGCATTGCCAGGTATGAAGACCAGCGCCCCCCCCCCCCCCCCCGCCCGAACACCCAGAAGGGGCTTTAACCCTCCGGTACCTTGGGCTTGAGCAATCGCCCATAACAGCTGTAACGTGGAGCCCCCAGGCTGACCGAAGTGCCTTCCGGTCAAGGCAGGTAGGAAAAGAACTCAGTTCCTGGTGGACAGTCCTCTGGAGGGGGAAAAGGTGGGTGTCATATAATGTGAATACTCATATGTGGTGAGGTATCTTTAAGGACTGTGGTGACGTCACGAGTCGGATGAACTTCACCGAGTGAATATTACAAAATGGCGATATGTTAATATTACTGCCTGTTAGTGTTTTCCCACACCGAGTTTTAATAGAGAACTTTGTTGAAATCACTATTCGTGTGGACCTCAGTTCTTTACATGGTGTCAGAAGTGCTTGACGGACGCTTTGCTTCAGTAAGATGGCCGTTTAATCCCCCGGAAAATTTTTCTTTTGATCGTCCAAACAAATGGGCGGACTGGAAACAGCGCTTTCTCTTTTCCGGATGGCTACAAAACTGAGTAAAGACGACGGTGAAGTTCAGGTCAGTTCACTGATTTACGCCATGGGCCCTGAAGCTGAAAACATCTTCAAATCATTCTCCTTTACGGAGGAATCGGATCAAAAGAAGTTTGACGTCGTGTTAGGGAAATACAACAAGTACTTCTGTCCTAAACGGAACGTGATCCACAAGCGCGCTTGTTTTCACCAGAGGATGCAGCGGCCTGGTGAGAAAGCGGAAATGTTTATCAGAGCCCTTTATGAGATGTCAGAACACTGTGACTTTGGTGTAAACAGAGACGAGCATATCCATGACCAAATTGTTGTGGGCATCCTCGATAAAGAACTGTCACGTAGATTGCAGATAATGGCTGATCTAACGTCCTCCAGGTTCATCAGCAGGGGGAAGCACACGCTACGGTGCAGGAGATCCAGGGAAAAGCAGCGGGCAGAGGAAGGTCAAAATGGAGACCTAAGAGGAAAGAAAGTGGAGAGCATAAAGACTCATGGTGTGGAAGATGTGGAAAATTAAAACACAGAGATCCTGAAAAGTGCCCAGCCATGAAGTCAACATGCAACAAGTGTAAAAAAGTGGGTCACTGGGAAAAGAAATGTCACAGTAAATCAGTCAGAGAAGTCACTGAAGGGACAGTTTCCCAGACACCATTTTTTTTGGGTGCAGTCACAAAAACAGACAGAAATGATGACCCATGGACCATACAGTTTACAATTGGAACAACACCAGTCAACTTTAAAATTGATACGGGTGCAGATGCAAACATTATGGGAGAAAAGACATTTAATAAACTAGTTCCTAAGAAGGAATTAGAGCCATCTAATGTCACACTGTGCAGCCCGGGTGGTCAGTTGGACTGTATAGGAAAATTTAAAGCCTTCACAGAATACAAGGAAAAACCATATACTTTTCCTGTGTATGTCATCAGTGACAATAATGCAA
The DNA here is from genome assembly GCA_020510985.1 of Pholidichthys leucotaenia. Lineage (NCBI taxonomy): Eukaryota > Metazoa > Chordata > Actinopteri > Cichliformes > Pholidichthyidae > Pholidichthys > Pholidichthys leucotaenia. The sequence continues at coordinate 273,861,247 of CM035842.1, forward strand.
ACAATTTGCTGGGCAGAGATACAGCAATGTCGATGGGGCTTGTGAAGCGTGTTGAAGAAGTTCACAAAGCATTTGGTGAGCATGGAACACTTAAAACAGAACCAGTTAAAATCCTGTTAAAAGAGAACGCTCAGCCATACACAGTGCACACTGCCTGTCGTGTCCCTTTGCCACTTTTGCAGAAGGTTAAGGAGGAATTGCAGCGTATGGAGGAGAATAATGTGATTGAAGCTGTGATTGAGCCTACAGATTGGTGTGCACCAGTGGTGCCAGTCCCAAGGAAAAATGGAAAAGTGCGGATCTGTGTCGATTTAAAGAGGTTAAATGAAGCTGTACGAAGAGAGAGGTATGTTCTTCCTACTGCAGAGGAAATCACTGCAAAACTTAGTGGAGCAACCACATTCACATCATTAGATGCTGCCTCTGGGTTTTGGCAGATTCCTCTCCATCCAGAAAGCAGTAAATTGACAACCTTTATCACACCCTTTGGGAGATATGCCTTCAAACGTCTTCCATTTGGGATCACAAGCGCTCCTGAAATTTTTCAGTGCAAAATGACAGAAACCCTCAACGGCCTGGAAGGCGTGGCTATCTTTATGGATGACATACTGGTGTACGGCGACACTCCTGAACAGCACGACCAACGTCTCAGCAAGGTACTGGAAAGGATCGAGTCAGCTGGACTTAAACTGAACAGAGAATAAGTTTAGACAAAACAAGCTTCACTTCTTGGGCCAAGAAATCGACAAATCAGGCGTGAGACCCGACCCTGATAAAGTCAAGGCAATCCGCGAGCTCCCTCCACCACAGAACGTGCATGACCTCAAGCGTGTCCTGGGTATGTTTAACTACCTAGGGAGACACATCCCAAATCTGTCAACAGTGGGCCAGCCACTATATGAACTGTTGAAATCCAAGTCAGTGTGGATGTGGGACCATTCTCAGCAGGAAGCATTTCAGCGCATCAAAGACATTCTGTCTACTTCTCCAGTTCTGAAATTCTATGATGTGAACCGACCTACTACCGTATCAGCCGATGCCAGCAGCTATGGTATAGGTGGAGTACTGCTGCAACTGCATGATGGAAACTGGAAACCTGTGGCATACTGCTCACGTCGTCTGTCAGAGGCCGAGACTAGATATGCACAGATAGAGAAGGAGTGTTTGGCGAGTGTCTGGGCATGTGAGAGATTTGAGAAGTACCTCTGCGGTCTGGAAGACTTTAAATTGATCACAGATCACAAACCCTTGGTGCCACTCATGAACAAAAAGGACCTGGACAATGTGCCAATACGGTGCCAAAGGCTACTCATGAGACTTATGAGGTTCAAACCGATAGCTGAATATGCTCCGGGAAAGACCTTGGTAGTGGCTGATACACTCTCAAGGAGTCCACTACAGTGCATAGAAAACGAGACTGATACTCACTCTGATGTGGCGTGTTACATAGCAGCAGTCATTGATAACTTGCCAGCTACTACACATAAAATAGACACCATAAAGACCGCTACAGCAGCTGACTGGAACCTACAGTTGGTGTTGCAGTACATCAAGTCAGGATGGCCAGAATACATAGGCAATGTCCCAGCAGCTATCAGAGACTATTTTCCCATTAAAAATGAACTGTCTGAATGCAATGGAATTATCACCAGAGGAAGCCGTACGCTGATTCCAGATGTGCTCAGAGCAGACATCTTGGATCGAATACATGATGGACATCAAGGTCTGACAAAATGTAGAGAGCGGGCCTGCACAGCTGTGTGGTGGCCTGGCATCTCATCTGAAATCAAATGCAAAGTCCATTCCTGTCAGGTGTGTCGTGAGATGAGACCGACTCAGCGAAAAGAGCCTCTCTTGTCAACCCCTCTACCTGATCGGCCCTGGAAGAGACTTGCTGTTGACCTGTGTGAGCATAACAAGCACACTTACCTTGTTGTGTCAGACTATTTTTCTCGGTTCCTCGAGATACTTCATCTGCCAGTAACCACTGCTTCTCAGGTGATCTTAAAGCTGAAGGCAGTGTTCGCGAGGTTGTCATAGCCAGGAGCGGCACTGGGGTTAAGCTCCCAGTGCTCATAAAATGCTCCTTACGGCGTGCGTCTCGAAAAGCCTCTGACAACTAAGTCCAACTCCTAGCCTGCCCGTGTGGTTTAGTCTCTAAGCCTGGCGGAACTGCTTTTACTAATAGGAGAAGGGGTGAGGGCGGATCTCTGGCGCCTTAAAACCAGATGCTTCGGGTAGATGGTGGCTCATCAACCTGGGAAGGTAGCCCATCTAGGGGAAGGTAAACCCTGATTTCAAACCTCCGCTGCCTTGCGGCACACCCGGTCACGGGAAAGGCTTCGGGAGTCAACCCTGAGGAAAAATCCGGAGTCGGAGCCCCTAAGGCAGTTCTCTGTTGTGCTCAACATCGTTCTGGCAGCTCCTGCGACGGCGCTGGTGCCAAACTATAGCAGCCCTGCTGTTCCTTTGGATTCATCAGTGACGTGGAGAGGGGGGACATGCTGCATGGGTAACATCTTGTCCTCCATATCTTCCTGCCCAGACTTGAATCCTACCAACGCCCAACGCTGGAAGGTAGAACACTGGTGCGCATCGGCCTGTTCAGCCACAGGCGGCGCTGTTCCAGCAGAGTAGACGTTTAGGATTCTCTTCCATGGTCATCATAGACCGACGGAGGCCGACAAAGTGTTCGCGAGGTTTGGTTGTCCAGATGTGGTTGTATCTGACAATGGGCCTCAATTCTCATGCCAAGAGTTTAAAAAGTTTGCAAGGGAGTTTGACTTTTTGCACATTACCTCAAGTCCACACAACCCTCAAGGGAACGGACATGCAGAGAGAGGAGTTCAAACAGCAAAAAGAATCTTAATGCAGCAAGACCCTTTGCTCGCCCTCATGTGCTTTCGGTCAACGCCCTGCACCACCACAGGCATGAGTCTCGCAGAGCTACTTATGGGTCGAAAGATCAAAACAACTCTTCCTACACTGGAAGTGAATCTTCAGCCCCGATGGTCTGATCTACAAGTCGTCAGGAATAAGGATGCAATGGAGAAACAGAAACAAGCATTCTACTTTAATCAGCGCCATGGAGCTAAACCCCTACCTTCGTTAAAGCCAGGAGATTCAGTCCTCACAAAACTGGACCATCAGAAATCCTGGAAAACACCCGCTGTTGTCACTGGAGAAAGCAGTACACCTCGCTCCTTTCTTATTGAAACACCCCAGGGAGCATCTTTGCGATGCAACCGCCGTCACCTGCAACATGCTCCTGAAACAGCCAGAGAGATACACTCTTCAGCTCCAAATGATCTGCAGCCAGAGATCGTCAAACAGCAGCCTGAAACTGCAGCTGCCGCTGACACTCGTCGGCCTCCGTCAGTCTATGATGACCATGGAAGAGAATCCTAAACGTCTACTCTGCTGGAACAGCACCGCCTGTGGCTGAACAGGCCGATGCGCAAATGGCAGTCCCTGTCACACAGGTCGCACTTGTGGGTGGTCTCTGTGCTGTTGGGTCTGTGGCGGTTCTTCCTGCGGGTCCTTTTTTCATCTGCTGCAGCAGTCAGTCTCTCTTCACCCGCCTTGAGCTGTCTGGTCAGGGTGCCTCTCCATTTGGAGCGGTCCATTGCAAGGTCCTCCCAGTGCTCTGTGTTGATCTCCAGGGCCTTCATGTCTCTCTTGCAGACGTCTCTAAAGCACAGCTGTGGGCGGCAAACGTCTCTCCTGCCAGTTGCCAGTTCTCCATAGAGGACGTCTTTTGGGATTCTGCCATCCTCCATACGGTGAACGTGGCCTAGCCAGCGGAGCCTGCGCTGCCTGAGTAGAGTGAACATGGAGGGAAGGCCGGCGGGGGACAGAACTTCTGTGTTGGGCACTTTGTCCTGCCAGGATATGTCCAGGATGTGGCGAATGCAGCGCAAGTGGAAGGAGTTCAGTCTCTTTTCGTGCCGGGCGTATGTTGTCCACGTCTCACTCCCATAGAGCAGTGTGCTGATGACGCAGGTGTTGTACACTGCCATCTTCGTCTTGACAGAGAGTTTGGGATTCTCCCACACTCGTGTGGTGAGGCGAGCGAGTGTGAAGGCTGATTTTCCAATCCTCTTGTTGATCTCTGTATCAAGGGAGAGGTTGTTGCTGATCGTGGACCCCAGGTACGTGAACTGATTCACGACCTCCAGCTCGTAGTCGTCGATGGTGATGGTTGGTGGTGCTTCCGTGCCTTGCGCCAAGACGTTAGTCTTCTTCAGGCTGATGGTAAGCCCGAAGTCCTTGCATGCCTGGGAGAAGCGGTCCATCAGGGTCTGAAGCTCCTGCTGTGTGTGGGTTGCGACTGCAGCGTCGTCTGCGAACAGCATGTCTCTGATTAGAGCCTCGCGTACTTTGGTTCTGGCTTTCAGGCGGGCGAGGTTGAAAAGCCTGCCGTCAGATCTTGTGTGCAGGTAGATTCCCTCTGTTGCTGTGCTGAAGGCATGCCTCAGGAGCATAGCAAAGAAAATCCCAAAGAGGGTTGGCGCAAGTACACAGCCCTGTTTCACTCCGCTGCGTATGTTGAATGGCTCTGAGACGTTGCCATCGTGCTGCACTATCCCCTGCATGTTTGTGTGAAACGATTCAATGAGGCTTTGCAACTTTGGTGGGCATCCTATCTTTGGCAGGACCTTGAAAAGGCCCTCTCTGCTGACCAAATCAAACGCTTTGGTGAGGTCGATGAAGGCGACGTACAGGGGCATGTTCTGTTCTCTGCATTTCTCCTGGAGTTGGCGGATGGAGAATATCATGTCTACCGTCGATCGCTCAGCGCGGAAGCCACACTGAGACTCGGGGTAGACACGTTCGGCAAGCTTCTGTAGACGAACGAGAACAACTCGTGCGTAGACTTTGCCAACAACGCTGAGGAGAGAGATGCCCCTGTAGTTGTTGCAGTCGCTTCTCTCCCCTTTGTTTTTGTAGAGGGTGATGATCTCGGCGTCCCTCATGTCCTGTGGTACGGCACCTTCCTTCCAACACTGGCAGAGAACGTCATGCAATGGCAGCAGTAGGGCGGTCTTGCAGTGCTTGATCAGGTCAGGGGGTATGCCGTCGTTGCCGGGTGCCTTGCCAGCGGCCAAGCTATCAATGGCCTTGCTGAGTTCGTCGATGGTTGGCTCGGCGTCAAGTTCGTCCATGGATGGCAGGCAGTCGATGGCATCAAGGGCTGACGGTGTCACGGTGTTCTCTCTGGAGTAGAGGTCGGAGTAGTGTTCCACCCATCTCTCCATCTGCTTGTTCTTTTCTGTGATCATCACCCCAGTGGAGGATTTGAGGGGGGCCGTCTTGCTCTGAGCCGGACCAAGTGCTTTCTTGATGCCATCGTACATACCACGGATGTTCCCTGTTATGGCAGCGGTTTGAATGTCTTGGCTGAGCTGAGTCCAGTACTCGTTGGCACAGCGCCGAGCAGTCTGCTGAACTTTGCTTCTCGCAGCCCTGAGAATCTGGAGATTCTTCTCGTTTGGGTACTTCTTGTACTCAGCAAGTGCTGAGCGCTTGGCTTCAATGACGGGGGTCATCTCGGTCAACTTGGCATCAAACCAGTCCTGTGACTTCGAGGTCTTCCTCCCGAAGGTAGCCAAGGCTGTGCGGTGGATGGTGTTTTGCAGCACTTCCCACTTCTGCTTTGCAGATTCTCCTTCTTGTGGTACACCAAGTTCCTTCTCAAAGGTGGAGGCAAACTGCTCAACAAGTTCTGGTTGAGCCATCTTGCTGGTGTCAATCCGTGCCTTTCCAGGCTGTCTAGCACGATGGAATTTTTTCAGCTGCAGCTTGACCTTGCAACACACCAATGAATGGTCTGTGTCGCAATCTGCACTCTGGAACGAACGGGTGATTAGCACGTTCTTCGGTGAGGTGCGCCTGGTCAGGATCAAGTCCAGCTGGTGCCAGTGCTTTGAGCGTGGATGTTGCCAGGAAACCTTGTGTTGGGGCTTGGTCTTGAAGAACGAGTTTGTGATGCACAGATCGTGATATGTGCAGAACTCGAGCAGCCGCTGTCCGTTGTCGTTCATTCTGCCCACGCCAAAAGGTCCAAGACAGGAGGGCCAGGAGTCGTGGTCAGCACCCACTCTGGCATTGAAGTCTCCAAGGAGAGTGAGTTGTTCAGAGTTGGGGATGGTCCTGACAGTTGTTGCGAGATTCTCGTAGAACTCGTCTTCTGCCTCTGGTGTGGCTGTCAGTGTTGGGGCATACACACTGACGAGGGTGACTGGGCCTTGAGTGGTGTTCAGGCGGAGGGTGAGGAGTCGTGCAGAGCCAGTGCTGCCCAGTTCCACTATCTTCAGCAAGGTGTTCTTCACTGCGAAGCCCACTCCGTGTTCCCTGTGTTCGTCGCTGCCCTTTCCCTGCCAGTAGAACGTGTAGTCCTTCTCTCTCAGTGTGCCTGCATCAGCCAACCGTGTTTCCTGGAGAGTGACGATATCCACTCCCAGTATCTTCAGCTCATTATTGATGATGGCAGTCTTCCTGCTGTCATTGATGTCCTTGAGGTTAGCAGCGAGTCCTGTCATCATAGTGCGGACGTTCCAAGTTCCCAGTTTTAGAGTTGGTCTCTTTTGTTTTATTGTCTTGCCTGGTGCGAAGGTTCTCAGCCTGCTGTTCGGACTTCTCCTCATCCCCATGCACCCAATGGGGAAAGCAAGCTGTGGCGGGACAACACCTTATTGGCTGGGGGCTGCCCAGCTTGAGGCGGGCGGTAGCTGTCCAGTGAGATCCGATGATCCCTCCCACCGATGGGAACAACCCCTGGTGCTGCGCTCTACGCCAATTGAGCGGTGGCTTATAACCGGTAACTGTCATTCCCCGTGTTTTTTCTACGCCAAAGGCGAAGCTGGAGTGTCCTCTCCAGTGATCCGGTGTTCTACCTTCCAGCGTTGGCGTTGGTAGGATTCAAGCCTGGGCAGGAAGATATGGAGGACAAGATGTTGCCCATGCAGCATGTCCCCCCTCTCCACGTCACTGATGAATCCAAAGGAACAGCAGGGCTGCTACAGTTTGGCACCAGCGCCGTTGCAGGAGCTGCCAGAACGATGTTGAGCACAACAGAGAACTGCCTTAGGGGCTCCGACTCCGGATTTTTCCTCAGGGTTGACTCCCAAAGCCTTTCCCGTGACCGGGTATGCCACAAGGCAGCGGAGGTTTGAAATCAGGGTTTACCTTCCCCTAGATGGGCTACCTTCCCAGGTTGACGAGCCACCATCTACCCGAAGCATCTGGTTTTAAGGCGCCAGAGATCCGCCCTCGCCCCTTCTCCTATTAGTAAAAGCAGTTCCGCCGGGCTTAGAGACTAAACCACACGGGCAGGCTAGGAGTTGGACTTAGTTGTCAGAGGCTTTTCGAGACGCACGCCATAAGGAGCATTTTATGAGCACTGGGAGCTTAACCCCAGTGCCGCTCCTGGCTATGACAACCTTGGAACCAAGGCCGCTGACACTATTTTACCAGTATCCAGTGTCAAACAGCCAGACCCAAAGCATGGACTGTTGTTTACCCGGTCTGGTAGATTGAGCAAACCTGTGCAGAGACTAGATTTGTAAGAGAAAAAAAAATGAAAAAAAGAGAGAAAATCACGTGTTCAGTGTGATAAGTGTGGCTATATTGTTCAATAATTAAGCCATGGGCTGTGGGGAAGGGTGAAATGGAAATGAAAAATGGTTTGAATTGAAAAATTGTTTTGTTCTGAAAAAAAAAAACTGAAAAAAGGGGGAGATGTCATATAATGTGAATACTCATATGTGGTGAGATATCTTTAAGGACTGTGGTGACGTCACGAGTCGGATGAACTTCACCAAGTGACTATTACAAAATGGCGATATGTTAATGTTACTGCCTGTTAGTGTTTTCCCGCACCGAGTTTTAATAGAGAACTTTGTTGAAACCACTATTCGTGTGGACCTCAGTTCTTTACAGTGGGAAGGGGAAAGATCTGGTCTCCTGCAAACAGTTGTCTGAAGGGGGAACACAAACCTGCGGGTCCACCGTAGGCGGGCATCTGCACTGGGGAACCTGGGCCAGCACCACCTGCTCATCTGCCAACACATAAACGGGCTTAAGCCTGTCTATGCAGCGGGGTTCTGTGTGTGTCGTGTCTAACGAAAATGAATTTGGCGTTCTCCAAACACTTTGGAACAAAAGTGCGGGGAAAACAATGGTGCGTGGGCCCCGAAACATTGCCAGCTTCTGCCCTGGATAAAGGTGCACGGACGAGCTGGAAACTCGGCAGCACCAAGAGCTTGGAACCACTGGGCGGGGACGGCCAGTGGAGACGATGCGGGGGGAGGGGGCACCCTTCTTGTAGTGCTCTGCTCTCCAGTTTTAGTCCAGTACCTGCAGATCGGCACGTGCAAATGTCTGCGTTCCTGGTTTGGCCGGTGTCCATGGCAGAAAAATCAACACACACATAGACCGGAGAGACCAGCGCATGCGACAGGCAGTCAGCCATGACATTAAGCTTACCGGCTACATGTTGAATGTCGGTAGTGAATCCTGAAATTGTGGCCAAGTGCCATTGCTGCCAAGCCGACCACAGTTCCGAGACTTTGGACATTGTATAAGTTAGTGGTTTGTGATCGACAAACATGGTAAACTCACGACCCTCGAGCCAGAACTTAAAATGATGCATAGCCAGGTGGAGAGCCAACAACCCTCTGTCAAAAGTGCTATACTTACGGTCGTTGTTGCGCGAAGTACGGCTAAAAAAAGCGAGGGGTTGCCACAAACTGGAGATGTACTGCTTCACCACATCTTCTACTGCAACATCAGACACATCTGTGGTGAGTGCTATCCACACTGACGAGGCTGGGTGGGCCAGCAAAGCCGCATTAGCGAGCGCTGTTTTGGTGCCTGTGAATTCCTGGTCCCGATTGGGGGTCCAGTCAATGCTATCCACGGGTTTCTTTTTCTTGAGCACGCTGTATAGTGGTTGCAGCAGCTGGGCTGCCCAGGGAAGGAAACAGTTGTAAAAACTGACCATCCCCAAAAATTCCTGCAGCACCCTCATGGTCTGCAGATGCGGAAAATCTGACATCACACGTACCTTATCCGGCAGCAGAATTGCGCCCTCCGGCGAGATGCAGTGACGCAAGAAATCAATCACCGGCAGCCCGAACTGACACTTCGCCGGATTAACAATCAACTCGTATGCTTCCAACCATCAGAAAACTTGCTTGAGATGGGCGAGGTGCTCCTCCTCAGACACGCTAACCACCAAAATGTCATCTAAGTAGACAAAAATGAACGGCAAGTCACGGAGCACCACGTCCATCATCCTTTGAAAAGTTTGGGCTGTGCCCTTTAACCCGAACAGAATGCGTAAAAATTAGAAATCACCAAAAGAAGTTGTCACTGCCGTTTTTGGGACGTCCTCGGCACGAACCAGGACCTGGTGGCAACCGCTGACCAGGTCCACTTTTGAAAAAAGATGCGTCCCGGCCAGGTGCACGGAAAAATCCTGGATGTGCAGGATAGGGTAGCGGTTGTGTTCAGTGACATTGTTCAGGCGACGGAAATCCCTGCATGCCACCACGAACCATTGGACCATTGTACCATTGGCACCATGTGCAGCGGGGATGCCCAAGGGCTATTGGGCGTCCCCGGGCGTCTAACGATCCCTAGGCGTTCTAAGTTAGCGAACTCCTCGCACACGATGGCTAGCTTAACTGTGTCCAGGTGGTGCGGTCGCACAAAAAACGGCGAGCCTTTCGTGGTGATAAAATGATCGTCCCCATGCTTGATTACGGTAGTGGAAAAGGTGGGCACCGTGAGTGCAGGAAACTCGGAAAGCAAACGCTGGTACTTATTCCCCAAAGCTAAAACATTTGCATGTGTTAATGGCCTAGCTCCCCGAGCCATGCAGAGCAATGAGGAAAAAGACACAGCGTCCACTAAACATCTGTTGGCAACATCAACAAGGAGACCATAGACACACAGAAAATCAGCACCTAAGATAGGAACCGAACAGGCAGCTACTACAAAGTCCCACTTGTAATTGTGTCCATGCAAACACACAGTCACCGACCTTTCTCCAAACGTCTTGATGGGGGACCCGTTAGTGGCCGTTAATGATGGGCCGCAGCCTTCCGCCAGTCTACCAGTGGCAACTGGCAAAATAAGGCTCTTCTGGGAACCAGAGTCCACCAAAAACTGTCTCTCGGAATGTGTGTCCTCGATGAAGAGCAGCTTCTCCATGTTGTTAGCGGTCGTAGCTGCCACTGACCGCTGGTTGGTCCATTTCTCCGTCCTCTGGAAATGACATGGTGGCAGACAACATTGTGTGTCGGTGCCAAAATGCTGGTAAAAGCACACCGTCCCATTCCTGCGTTTCAGAGTGGCAGTCCTGGCCACCACCTGCAGCTCCTCGACTTTGTTGGACTCCGCCGACGATCCTCGTCTCACTGCCTGGACGTCAAAACTCCTGTTCGCCAGGATAATGTGATCTGCTTCCTCTGCCAGCGAGCGGTAGTCCCTGGCCACCAGCAGCAGAGAGTTGGCCAGGATTGCCCTCCCCAAGCCGGTAGCTTCTTCAGGAAGAGGTGGGCTTAGAGGAAATATCAGTCATCTTCGCCCAGCAAAGCCAGCATACTCTCCATTAACTCCACAGCCAATCCATCTCCTTATTCCGGGTGTGAGAGGAGCCTCTCTGCTCTCTCTCTGGTGGAAAGGACGTAACGCCGCAGAAGCAGCCATTTGAGAGCATCATACTTACCCTGTGCTGGGGGAGCGTGAAGCAGGCTCATTGCGCACTGAGTGGCGCACGGGTCCAGTGAAGCCACCATGTAAGGTACTCTGTGTCATCCTCCGAGACTCCGCGGAGAGCGAACTGGGCTTCCACGTGAATGAACCAAGCAGCTGGGTCGTGGAGCCAAAAGTCCGGGAGTTTGACTGCCACAGCAAACATAGCGGGGGGAACCCCAAGCGCAGGTGTTCCCACGGAGGTGCTCGGTCTCTCTGTCCAGCTACCATGACCTTGTACATTTCACACAGACTCTGAGGGAAAAGGCAGATACAAAATATTAAAGTTTCCCATCATTTCCCCCCCCCTTTGATGCCATAAAAGGCATCATAAAAGAAAAGTGATAACAAGTTATGGCATCTAAAACCATGCTTTTAACCATTCTTTGCTCCACCGCTTCAACCTCCTCGCCAGGTGACCAGCAAAAGAGTTCACTAGTGGTTGGTGGCCAGTCCTGGATTCAGGACCTTATGGCAATGGTTGATTCCCTGCTGTAGATCCAGGTGGATTGTTCTGCGACTTTGACAGCTGTGAAGGTCATCGACAGGACATTTGTGGTGTGATTTCAGGCAGATGATCCTCTTTCCATTGTATGGTCACACTCAAATTATTGCTCGTTGAAATGAAGCCGTTAGTATCTTCACAATGTCCCCACGATGGCAATCTGGGCCCCTCCTTATCTTCCTCAGTCTCCTACACTCCGCCTGAGAGGAAGGAAAAAAGAATATGTCTCGCTTGCAAAATCCAACGGTGTTTTGTTTTTATTTGTCTTACAATTATAAGATTTCAAATTGATTAAAGCAGTAGCAGACAAGACTGCTTTTATTCTCTTAGTTTTAAATAAATGGTGCATCGATGCAATATGTAACAATTTGATATGCACATTGGTTAGTTATTCAGTCTCCTCAATGAGTCTCCTGGTCTTTTCATCCTTCAAACAGTGTAGTGTGCTAAGGTCAAAAGTATTGCATATTGGTTAATCAATCAATCAAAGCTATATTTGTATAGCTCTTTTCATACAAAAACTGTAACCCAGAGTGCATAATAGATAAGAGATCATTAGGATTAAGACAAGAGCATTTAATTTTTAATTAATTAATTAATTAAAAAATAATAGATAACAGATCATTAGGATTAAGACAAGAGCATTTAATATTGTAAAATCATATTTCTTTCATTTTCTGTCTGCTCTCACTTTAATCTTGTAGAAATTAAAATTTAACTCACCAATAGATGAAGCATCTTCTTAGTTTTATTTTGTTTACTGCTTTTACCTATGGAGAAAGCAAAATAAAAGCAACCATATCTCCAAATACTTACCACTTACCTGTATACAATCTAAATCCAATTCATTTGAAATGTGTTATTGTGCAAACAATGTTATGTTTCAACGGTAGACATGGCAAGGCACACTTTTAGGTGCTTGATGGTCCCTTGATCTGCATTTTCCTCAGACATATAATGAATGTTTAAACCAGTAATTTTCTAGATTTAATTTATCCATAATATACTCACCTTTTATGTCAGTATTTAACTTTCTTCAGCTTCGTTTTTTCCTGTGTCTTCCAATCTGTTAAAAGGTCATTAAATCCATCAACTTTGATTTAAATTCAGCAAAGTTCCTCATTCATCCCACCAAGTTATCAATGGATCCAGTAAAATACCTTTTAATTTACTAATTTAGAAATTCACATTCTTCTCAGGCATACAAAAATTTCTTTAAAAAAATGTATATATAGCTATCCAAGTTAAATTAGCTATAATTTAATTTGTTTGCTTGCTTGCCAAATAATGTAGCCTATATCAATAACTGTTAATCCCCAATAACTTTTATTCTTCAAACAGTAAGTGTCTTCTTTTATAACAATGTATTTTAAATCAACCAAAATTTAATCAGTTTTGTCTCTAAATTAATGAGATTTGCCAAACTTATAATATTGTCTCAAAGTGAATATATAAGGAAAAGTGAAAGAAAAAATTGCCAACAAATAAGGAAACTGTTCCTAAAGTATATTACAGATTTTGCCCCTCCCCCCCTTTTTTTCTTTTTTTCCCTCTACATCACCCCAAGGGGAGGTAGACAAACATAAACAATTCAGGACAAAACAAACAAACATCAAACAGAAAAGGAAGAAGAAGGTATATTATCAGTGTCATCTGAAGTCATTCTAAATGTAATAATGAGGTCATCTAAGTCCAGCCTCTAAATATCAAACTTCAAAACATCAATAGCCAGTTTACTTTAGAATCAAACTATATTTCATTTAGATTGTCTGAGGCCTTCTACCACTGACAGTATGTCATCAGGGGTGCCTGCATTTTGATTAAGCATGCTGATAGAAAGGCTCCTTCATCAATATTATCTTTACTTAACCATGGTGTCAAAACATCTTGTGAAACACTGAATATCACTGTCACTTATGATGTGAATTCTAATAAAAAAAAGAAAAAAAGAAAAACATTATTATTGTATCCAAGTGTCATAGTTGTTGTTATTGTGATGTCATTTTATTTATCTTAAAAATTTGAAATACAGTCATTTGATAATCGTTTTCTTTTAAATTTTGTACGTATGTGATCACATAGTTCAGATTAATCTTTGCTTTACAAAACAAATTATAATTTATTTATTTCAATTTATGGCCATGTAGACAAAATACTCTAATTACTTTTTAGACTTTGCAGTTTCTATTTTGTTGATCAACATGTTATAAATTCAATTAATTGTACAGATCACAGGACTGCCTCCTCTGGATGCCAATTTTCAAGATTTTCTCCATAATCCATGTTCAAGTTCATCCTGTAATGAGAAAAACAGTCATCTTCTAAATTTATTTTATAGTCACCCTTGAAGGCAGAAATCTGAAGAGGGTATGAGTAGGATTCTTAATTTTCAGGCAATGGCTCTTCAGTTTCTATTTTTGTCATTTTGTTCTCAAAATATATTTATTACATGCATGGTTTAGATAAAATTTTTAGTAATTATCATTTTGAAATTCAAATATAAGCATATACTTTTACAATTTTACACTTCAGAAGTATATTTAGATGTTAAAAGGTTAATCATTATCTCAAACTCATTGGCTGCCATTTTATATAATGTTGCACATAACTTTTCATTAAAATTTATCAACACCGGTGGTTTAAACACTTTTCTCTCTCTGGTTTGCAGCTTGTCAAGCATTTGTTCACTCATTCGCACATCCATCTACTTCAGTTCTGGTCTGTAATCTGTCTGGTGTGTATTCATTAAGCATGAGAGCATTATTATTATCATTATTATTCTTTTGTACTAGTAAAGGTGTGATTACTTAAGAAATACTTATTACTGTGTACTCATTACTGTAAACTATATCTCAAATGTGTATGTACTTTGTCTGACTATTGCATATAAAAATATATCATGTTGACAGGAAAAACAAATAGCAAAACGAACAAACAAAAAAAAAACTGTTGTGTAGGTGCGTTTTACCACAGTTGTTTTTTTTTTTTTTTTCTTATCTGTTGGGCTAGTAAACCGTGGAAAAGGGTGTCCATTTGTCTCTTTCTTTGGCAACCAGAAAATGTCCATCTTATCGTTGTCTTTGTCCATTCTTTGGCTCTCAGCTATTAAGAGAGTTCTTCGGCACACACACACATACACAGAGCACAGAATGTTCATGACCCACTTACAGAGGTGGGGTTATGCTACTCAGCAGTTCTTGCAGACGATTGCCACAAACGAAGCACACAGAGGTGGAGTTATACAGTATTTGTCACTCAGCAGTTCTTGGTTTCAGACAATTGCCACAAGCAAAGCAATACTGGCCTGTTGTTGTCTTCAGTCACCCGCCAGTGACTAGCAAGAGAGTGCTTAGTCCGTTGTGCCAGAGAGCTGCTCATTCAGGAAGTGTGCATGCTGTAGTGCTGGTTGATGGATGGATTTGGTGATGATGTCGGTGTTGACACTGGGTGATGATGTTGGGGTGAGGAGAACAATGAGACAATAAAGGGCGCACTGGTCTGCCATGGTTCAGTTCACCCCTAAAAAAAATACAAAGGAGAAAAAGATTCCTTAGACATATATTCTGTTCATATATCATCCACATGGAAATTAAAACTAGGACTTAAATAAAATGCCACTTTCTCTGTTTTGGGTGTCAGTCTGTGAGGTTACTGTCTTAATACAATTAAAATATGTGATTCCACCATTGTTATATCTGAAGAGTGGGCAGACACAACGTTGTGCTGAGGTTAACTTTATTAAGCCTGGAACAACTATGTGTACAGCACACCACTGTCTTCACACTACTCTGAAGTGCCAACGTCATGGCCTGTCCATGCGGCCCGGCGGGCACCCTGCTGGAGTTGCAGGCCATGCATCACAAAGTCCCAGTCCAAAGGGGCTGGATTGGCCGCGGTCTCCTGGTCAAATATGGGAGGTGGCATTATCTTTCTGAGACGGCTGGTGTGCCAACATGATCCATCAGCCAGACGGAAGGTGGTTGGTCCTAGCTGAACATTGCTCTGCATTGGCGTTGACCAGAACAACTGCAGTTTGTGTGAGCGATTGGGTCGACAAATCTGGCCCCAGTTGAGCACAGTGAGTGAGGGGCACTTCACCCGACCCTTCTTATCAAACCTCTGCTTCATGCAGCATTGATGCTTGGCCACCCTGCTGCCAGGGGAGGGTGCCACCACAGGAGCATCATCTGGTGGGGATGCAGGTGGTCTAGGGGAAGGCGTAGCTCATGTCCCAGCACAAGAAGAGCTTCCCGTTGTAATGTGTGCCATTGCTCTGTAGTGCAGCAGGGTGCTCTGAAGTGCGGTGGAGAAAGTGAGCTCATGTGCCAGGTGCGCTCTGAGCCCATTCTTGAGTGTTTAGTTGAACCTCTCCACTCCATCATTGACCTGTGGGTGGTAAAAGACGGTTCTGATATACTTGATCCCCCTCCCTTGTACAAAAGCTTTGAAGTCGGCCAAGATGAACTGTGGCCCATTATCTGTCATGATGGTGTCAGGCACGCCCCAGCGGGCCAACAGGTAGGAGTGGAAGTCAGTGACCACTTCAGTAGTAACAGAGCCGGTGGGTAGCACCTCGGGCCATTTAAGGCACTTTTCCACTAGGGTCAGTACAGTACGGTTCGGTACAGGATGGGACGGTACAGTTCGGTCCGCTTCGTGTTTCCACTGCACTAGGTCCCACTTGAAGTGGGTGGGAATAGTTACAGGGGAGGCCACGCAATCCTCTCCCTCCTGTTACGTAAAACAAGCGTAACTGGCGTAAAACAAGCGTAACGTTACGCAAAACACAAGCTGGCAGGATACGAGGCGTCTGCATTCTCTGGCTTTCTTTTGCCAGAATAAAGGCAAAAAACGAGAACAGAAGGCAAATGTGGCGATACGACACACTCTGGAAAAGTACTGGAGCGTTTAGGAAATGATAGAGCAGTATAAAGGGGAAGACATGAGGATATGAATTCCATCATGTATGGCGGTAAGCTAATGATTGCTAATGCTACTGTGCTTTAAAGTCCACCTTACAACATTGTAATGTCGGCAAGTTATCGGTATTAGGTACTAAAATTTATTCTATCTCGCTACAATGCTCCACACTTTGTATATATATTTATATATTGATGTGTATAAGATAAGATAAGATAAGATAAGCCTTTATTAGTCCCACAACGGGGAAATTCCAGGATTGCAACAGCACAGGGATAGCAACACTCAGAGCAACAATCAGAAGGCAAGAAAAAAAAAAACAAGCAAGCAAGAGCAGCTAATATACATATGTACATATTACTATAAAATATATATATATACACACACACACACACACACACACACAGTGCAGAGCATTATGCAGTATGTATGTATATCCACTGCTCTTATTTATATCTTCTGTATCTTCTTAATTATTGCTATGTACATACAGTATGTATACTCGCTGCTCTTGTTTTTTCTTGTCTTCTGATTGTTGCTCTGAGTGTTGCTATCCCTGTGCTGTTGCAATCCTGGAATTTCCCCATTGTGGGACTAATAAAGGCTTATCTTATCTTATCTTATCTTATCTTATCTTATCTTATCGTAAATATGTATTCTCTGTGTGTGTGTTTCAGATGGCTCTCTTGTGGCAAAAGTATCTCTTCAAACAGTGGGTCTGGGTATTCAACACAGGCTCCCAGTGATTAGATTAGATTAGATTAGATTCAACTTTATTGTCATTACACATGTATGAATACAAGGTAATGAAACACAGTTTAGCATCCAATCAGAAGTGCAAAGGACAGCAGTGCAGTATATACGGTAATTAACAGTATGTGCAATTTAAGCAAATATATGCAAATATATGCAGCAGTGCAGAAAGTTAAGAGTACTGTTATGTGCAAATAATGTACAATAAGTTAGATGGGCAGTTATGTACAGGTGAGGATGGTAAGAGATGATGGTAAGAGAGTCAACGGGGAACTAAGTTCAATAACATGACAGCTGTTGGAAAGAAACTGTTCCTAAACCTGCTGGTTCTAGTCCGAAGGCTTCTGAAGCGCCTTCTGGAGGGGAGAAGCTGGAACAGTCCATGTGCAGGATGGTTGGAGTCCCTAAGAATGCTGCGTGCCTGGCGCAGACATCTTTTCCTGTAGACGTCCTCTATAACTGGAAGTGGAGTCCCTGTGATGCGTTGGGCGGTTTTCACCACCCGCTGCAGCGCCTTACGGTCAGCGACAGAGCAGCTCCTATACCAGACTGTGACACAGTTGGTCAGGGTACTCTCTATCATGCAGCGGTAGAAGTTGCCCAGGATGTCAGTTGACAGATGGTTCTTCTTCAGTGTCCTCAAGAAGAAGAGGCGCTGATGGGCCTTCTTGATCAGGCTGGTGGTGTTAACTGACCAGGACAGGTCCTCCGAGATGTGGGTCCCCAGGAATTTGAAGCTGGGGACACGTTCAACAGCTATGCCATTGATATGGATGGGATCATGTGTCTCTCCCCTCTCCTTCCTGTAGTCCACTATGAGCTCCTTGGTTTTGCTGGTGTTAAGGAGCAGGTTATTGTCAGCACACCAAGTAGCCAAGTGCTCAACCTCTGCCCTGTAATCTGACTCATCGTTGTCCCTGATGAGTCCAATCACCGTGGTGTCATCTGCGAACTTTATGATGGAATTGGATCCATACATAGGCCTGCAGTCATGGGTGAAGAGGGAGTAGAGGAATGGGCTGAGCACACAGCCCTGTGGTACACCAGTGTTGAGTGTGATGACGGAAGAACGGTTGGGGCCTGACCTAACATGCTGGGGTCTGTTGGTCAGAAAATCCATGATCCAGTTGCAGGTGGAGGTACTGATTCCCAGGTCCCCAAGTTTAGTGAGCAACTTGGAGGGGATAACTGTGTTGAATGCTGAGCTGAAGTCAACAAACAGCATTCTTGCGTAGGTGTTCTTGTCATCCAGGTGTGAGAGTACATAGTGCAGCGCTGTAGAAACCGCATCCTCTGTACTCCTGTTGCTCCGGTAGGCAAACTGGTGAGGGTCCAGTGTAGGGGGCAGGCATTTTTTGAGCTGTGCCAAGACCAGTCGCTCAAAGCACTTCATGACTATGGGCGTCAGTGCCACAGGGCGATAGTCATTTAGGCACAATGGTGTTGAATGTTTCGGCACTGGTACTATTGAAGTGGTCTTGAAGCACGCTGGTACCACGGCCTGGGCCAGGGACAGGTTGAAGATGTCTGTGAAGACCCCTGCCAGCTGCTCAGCGCATGCCCTCAGCACACGCCCAGGAATGCCGTCAGGGCCAGCAGCCTTACGTACGTTGACATGACTCAGTGCATTATGGACGTCGGTGTGGGTGAGTGTGAGGTGGTGGAGGTCATCAGAGGGTAGGAAATTGATGTTCTTTTCGTTATTGTCCTTGTCAAAACAAGCATAGAAGTCATTTAGCTCACTGAGAAAGGGCACAGTCATGGCTACAGGTATGGAGTTGCTGGGCTTATAATCAGAGATAGCTTGAATGCCCTGCCACATGCGTTGGGGGTCAGAGTCCCCAAAATGTTCCTCCACCTTCAGCTTGTAGCTGTGCTTGGCCTTCTTGATGCCCCTCTTCAGATCTGCCCTGGATGAACTGTAGGTCTGTGCATCACCAGATCTAAAGGCATTGTTACGTGCCTTTAGCAGAAGTCGCACTTCTCTGTTCATCCACGGCTTCTGATTTGGGTACGTGGTGATCTGTCTTTCCGTGGTGACACTGTCAATAGTGGTGTTGATATGGTCCAGGACTGAGTGGGTGTAAGAGTCGATGTTTATGTGGGAGCCACAGGTAGCCTGAGAGGTGAACATACTCCAGTCTGTGTTCCTAAACTTCTCCTGGAGTACAGAGTCAACCCCCTCTGGCCACACTTTGATGGTCCTCACTGATGGCTTCACCCGGTTGATGAGCAGTACATACTTGGGGGTAAGGAACAAGGATAAGTGATCAGACTGACCTAGGTGGGGGAGGGGAGTTGCTGTGTAGGCTCCCACAATATTGGTGTAAACATGGTCCAATGTTTTGTCCCCTCTTGTGTGACAGGAGACATGCTGGTAGAATTTAGGAAGCACTGTCTTGAGGTTAGAGTGGTTAAAATCACCCGCCACAATAAATGCTGCCTCTGGGTGTGCAGTTTGTTGTTTGCTAATAGCTGCATGCAGTTCTCTCATAGCAAGCTTAGCATTAGCATCCGGAGAAATGTAAGCGGCTGTTATGATGGTACAAGTGAACTCGCGTGGTAGATAGAAAGGTCTACATTTAACCATGAGAAACTCCAGGTTAGCTGAGCAGTGTCTCTCAACAGTGACAGAGTTCGTGCACCAAGCCTTGTTTTTTTTTTCCACAATATCTTTATTGAACCTTTTTTTTTTTTTAACAAACATGATACAAACAATCAAACACTAACACTAAAGTACTACAACAAAAAAAAAAAATGCACTAAAAACACCAACAACCACCAACAAAATCAAGTCTTCAACAATGCTCCTCTGTTTAGTCTAGACAATCCAATACATTAGTATACATATTATGTTCACCAGTTTGGAATTTACAAGGTCCACACACATCATTCACCTTCTTCTTCAAGAGTCATGTTTAAATTTTTTACATAATCAATAAAAGGTCTCCATATATTCTCAAACACAATTTCCTTTGATTTTAGTATATATGTTATTCTTTCTAATGGAAGGTTTGTTAACATCTGTCTTAACCACTGAGTCACATCTGGTCTATGAGTCTTTTTCCATAATAGTGCAATACATTTTTTGGCATTAAGCAAACTGAGGTCTATGAATGTTCTTTCACTTTTATTAAAATTATGCTTTTCTGGGTACAGACCCAACAAAAACAGTTTAGGATTCAATATGATTTGTTTTGAGATTATTTTTTCAATTGTTACCCTCACCTCTTCCCAAAACATTCTTATTAATCTACATTCCCATAAACAATGAAATAGGGTTCCTTTACTTTCCATGCATTTTGTGCATGTATCTGGTATATTTTTGTTATATCTATTTAACTCCTCCGGTGTAACATACATCCGCATTAACCATTTGAAATGTATCAATTTAAGGCGTGCATTTATTGATTTGGTTTGAGCTTCTGTACAAGCCAATTCCCATTGTTCCTCTGAAATTTCAATTTGCAGATCTTCTTTCCAGTAGTTTAATCTTTTCAGTGAATTTTCACTTGAAGATAGTGTCAGTGAGTTATAAAACTCTGAAATAATACCCTTTCTTTTACTATCTTTCATCATCATTTTTTCCAAGGATGAATAAATAGGTCGAGTGAGAGCTTTATTTTGATTTGATCGAATAAAGTTTCTAAGTTGAAGATATTTAAAAAAATGTGTTCTATTGAGATTAAATTTGATCCTCAGCTCTTCAAAAGACATTATGTTGTCTGCACATGGCAAATATAAATCCTGAATCTTTTGTATCCCTTTTAAATTCCATACTTTAAATACAGCGTCCGCTCTCCCTGGTTTAAAATATTGATTACCCCATATTGGACTAAATTGTGACAATAACTGTGGTTCTTTTAAATAGTTTTTAGCTTCACACCATATTTTGATCATATGCTTTACAAATGGATTTTTAACTTGTTTTTGTAATTTTTTTGCCGAATCTGAGTATATGAATATGGGAAGAGGTAAAGGTAAATTGTATGATTCCATTTCAGTCCAGTGAGGGAGATCATTTGATGAAAAATAATATGTCATAGACCTCAGTTGTGCCGACCAATAATACAACATAAAATTTGGACATTTCAGACCTCCACGATCAAATGGTAAATATAATAAAGACAAACGTAATCTAGCCCTCCTGTTGTTCCATATAAATTCCACTAACTTTTTTTTTATTCTTGAGAATAGATCTAAGGGTGGTGATAAGGGAATGTATTGAAATAAATAAAGTATTTTAGGTAAAATATTACTTTTAAGTATATTGATTCTCCCGATCATCGACATTGGTAGTGACATCCATCTCTGAGTTAACTCATTGATATCTGACATTAAGGCTTCATAGTTGACACTGGCGACTGATTCTAGCTTAGGCATAATTTGGATTCCTAAATATTTAAACTGATTTACAACATTGAATTGATTTACCTCAGGGGCTGGGTAATTTCTCTGGGTCTCATTTAGCATTAATATTGAAGATTTAGTTTTATTTATTTTATATCCTGATATTTCCCCAAAATTCTTTATTAAATTCAACAAGGTTGGAATTGATTTTTTTAGATTCGACATAAACAAAATTATGTCATCGGCGTACAGGGAGATTTTATGTTCTGTTGGTCCAACTTTAATTCCATATATTTGTGAATGTAAACGTATCGCTATCGCTAAAGGTTCAATTGCCATAGTAAACAGTAAAGGTGAAAGTGGACAGCCTTGTCGACATCCTCTATTGATTTTTATTGGTTTTGAAATATTGTTATTTGTTAGGATTTCTGCTGTAGCATTATTGTATATTATTTGAACCCATTTTATGAAATTATTTCCAAGTCCAAACCTTTGTAGGACTTCAAAAAGAAAGGGCCATTCAACTCTATCAAAGGCCTTTTCGGCATCCAATGATAGGAGAGCTGTATCCGGTGCTTCTTTATTAAAATAAATAATATTAAATAGTCTTCTTACATTATGGTAATGTAAGAATTGTCTACCCTTTATAAAGCCATTCTGATCTCGATTAATAATATTTGGTAAAATTTCTTGTATTCGTCTTGCTAAAATTTTACAGATTATCTTAAGGTCGGCGTTTAATAGGCTTATTGGTCTCATATTTTCACATTTATTAGAGGGCTTACCTGGTTTTGGCAGCAGTATAATTAAGGCATTATTTATGTATGATGGTAAATTATTATTTTGAAATGCTTCTAAAACCATTTCCAAAAAAGGTTTTATTAATTTATTCTTAAATTTTTTATAAAGGTCAACTGGAAGACCATCTGGTCCTGCACTTTTTCCTGATTTCATATTATCAATGGCTAGCCCAACTTCTTCTTGACTAATTTTAGACTCCAATATCTCCCTGTTTTCATTTGGAATACACGGTATAGATAGTTCGTTCAAAAACCCATTTAGTTTTGTTAAATCAGGTTCATTTTTGGTATCATATAATTTTTCATAGTAATCTCTAAAGGCTCTATTAATTTCTAAAGGATCTATAACTACCTGTCCATTACTTATAATACTGGTAATTGGTGTTTTAATTTCCAATTGTTTAATCTGCCATGCTAATAATTTTCCTGATTTTTCACCTTGTTCATAAAAAGATTGTTTCAATCTTAGAAGACTCGAGGCAGCTCTATTCGCTGATTTTTTGTCGTATTCAGCTCTCAAAATCAGTAATTCATTCTCCAACCTTGGGTCACTTCCTGCATACACTTTTTCCTGAAGATTTTTTATTTTATGTTCCAATTTAGCTCTCTCCTCTCGAGTCTTCTTAGATTTTGATCCTGTATAACTAATAATATGTCCCCTAATAAAAGCTTTGAAAGCCTCCCACTTTACACATGCTGATGTTTGTGTAGTATTGATGTCAAAGAACTCGTCTATCTGTTTTTCTATATACTTGACAAATTCCTCATCCTGAAGCCATTTATGCTGAAATTGCCATCTACCTGATTCCTTTGTCAATTTTTTATCTACATATATTAGACAACAGGGTGCATGATCAGAGATCACGATGTTATCATAAAAGCAGTTTTGAATCTTGGACCTTAATTCTGTGGAAATCAAAAAATAATCAATACGTGAGAATGTCTTGTAGGTACTGGAATAACAAGAATAGGCTTTAACTTGTGGTTTCATTTCTCTCCATATATCTAACAATCTCAATTCTTTCATAAAATGATTAATAGTCATCCTACATCCAATGTGCGTACAATCCAGTCCTGTTGATCTATCCACACCTGGATTCAATGTACAATTAAAATCCCCTGCTATTATATGTTGCCCTGTAAGTGATGATAAGATGAGAAATAAATTAGCAAAGAACTTCTGATCATCTATATTGGGACCATATAAGTTCACAAGATTTATATTTTCTAATAGCAAAGAACCTTGAATGATTACATATCTTCCAAATTTGTCTCCAATTACATTTTTCACTTGAAAAGGAACTGATTTATGTATGAGAGTCATAACTCCCCTGGCTCGGGATGAAAATGAAGAGGTGAATACACTTCCCTGCCATCTACTCCTAATTCTTTTAACATCCTCCTCTATCAGATGAGTTTCTTGTAAAAACACAATTCTTGAACCCATGTCCTTTATTTTATTCATAACTTGTTTAAGTTTTTTTAAATTTTGTAGACCTCTGCAATTCCATGAAGTTAAATTAAGGTTAACACTTTGGTCCATGATCAATAGAGAGTTTGGGATTACCTTGCAGTGTAAACATGCTCATACAGAGAAGCAAAAACATGAGTGGTTGAACATTCATCCTACAAACTACACACAAACAAATTTCCCCTTCCCACACTTGTGGCAAACCCCCCAAAATCAAAAGAAAAATTCTGTCTCCCGATATAGCCATCGACCGTTCCACACCCACGGGGAACAGCCTAAGCCACTCCTTCTTCATCCTCCCAATCACCCTAACTCTACTGCTTTTAATGACGTAACATTAACTCTCCTCTGTAGTTTTCCAACTTAACTCCAAAATTTTTAACAACTTTGTACATCATAGTTTTTTTTTAAAATTTTTAACAACTTTGTACATCATAGTTTTTTTTTTTTTTTTGTTTTGTTTTTGTTTTGTTTTTTTAATATATAATACAATCTATATTTTGTAAACTTACTATTTACTTCAAGTCAGTCAGATGCCTGTGCAAATGCTTAATTATTCTACCTTATATTTTGTTCATGCTTAGCTCCCACCAGTCTCTTCTTCTTCTTTGATCTTCTTGATGAACTCCTGCGCCTCCTCTGGGGTCTTGAAGATGTGGGTTCTGCCCTCATACGTGGTCAGCAGTCTCGCAGGATAGATTACACCATGACGAATCCCAAGGTTGCGCAGCTCCTTACGTACGGGATCAAACTGCTTCCTCAATTGCTGGATTCCTGTGGCCAAATCTGGGTAGAACCGCACCTGCTGGTCCTGGTGTTTAATCTCTCCTTTAGCACGTGCAGCGTTGAAGATCTTCATCCTGTCTCTGTTGCTAAGAAACTTCATAATTAAGGTCCTCGGCGGTCCCTTATCTCTCCGTGGGCCAATACGATGTGCTTTTTCCAGAACCACTGCTGATTGCAACTCCTCGCTGCCCAGCACCTCCGGAATCCACTTTTCCAGAAAGGAACATACGTCCCGACCTTCTGATTCCTCTGGAAGACCCACCAGCCTCAAATTATTCTGTCTTGACCGAGATTCCAAATCCAAAATATTATCTTCCAGAGATTTATTTTTTTTTTTCCAAAGTGCGCACCTTTAATTGAAGACGGGTGACGTCATCTTCAGCACTAGCGAGACGGAGCTCCATCTGCGCCGTTCGTTCTACACAGTCACCCAATTCCTTTCTTATTCCTTCCAACGCTGTCATAATCCCATCAAATCTAGAGGAAAAGTCCGCTCTCATTGAACTCATGGCAGCCATCAGCGCATCTGCGCCATTCCCCGCAGAAATCGCACCGCCGCCAGCCTCCTCCGCCATATATGGAGCCTTGTTTGCTGCGTCACAGACTTGAAAGTCCGTTAATTTGGACTGTTTCGGCGGCTCGCTTTTTCCTTTTCCTGGTTTTCCAGCCTTAGGCTTCGCCGACATATCCTCGCCCAAATGCTGGGATACGTTCTGTCCCAAATGAGAGAGTTATTTGCCGATTTTTTTCTCCAGGAGCAGAGCAGAGCGAGACACGTCCGTCCTACGTGGCAGCCATAACCGGAAGTCTGCACCAAGCCTTGTTAATATAAATGCACACACCCCCACCTCTGGTCTTACCGGAGTCATCTGCTGCTCTGTCTGCCCGGAGCGTGTGTAGGCCAGCTAGCTCAATAGCATTGTCGGGTATTCCACTGTGTAGCCATGTTTCTGTGAAAATCATGATATTGCAGTTCATAAGTCTCTTATTGTTGGTGATCCGAAGCCGTAGTTCATTCATTTTGTTCGTCAGTGACCGTACATTAGCGAGGAAAATACTGGGTAGAGAAAGCCGGTACGGTGTTAGCTTTAGCTTAGCTCTTAGCCCACCGCGCTTCCCCCGCCTTTGTTTACGGTCTCTACGCCGCCTGCAAGCACTTCCGGTCGGCCGGGAAGCCTGCCGAGCGTCGGGCGTTCTCCGGAGCTCAGGGATGAGACGTAGGTTGCTGATAAAAAGATTGTTATCGTTATTTTGTAATCCAATGTCCAAAAGCTCATTTCGGGTGTAAGATGTGAAAGCGAAGGTGTTCTGAACGAACATCCCTGAAATGAGCAGAAATAACACTGCTAATCCACAAAATCTGAGAAGACGCTGAGCCTCGCGTTGTGCACGCGCTGCCATCTTGGTCATACAACACAGGCTCCCAGTGATGAGATGTCACCCCAGCTTCACGAATGCGAAGTGGTTACAGAATCGCAGAATGTCTGTAGAAATGTTTAGCTTCCTGTGCAACAAATTGCTCTGATCTGTGTCAAAATCATAGAGACACTGTTGAGACATCATGGGATTTACCTGCTCCAGCCAGTGGTGCCGTGGCAAAACATGGATCAGCTAGCTGCCATATTGTAGTATATAAGCCGTAAAATATGCTGCTCAAAAAAATAAAGGGAACACTAAACAACACAATGTAACTCCAAGTCAATCACACTTCTGTGAAATCAAACTGTCCACTTAGGAAGCAACACTGATTGACTGAGCACATGTGACAGACGTGACAGAGTCTGGAGACGCCGTGGAGAACGTTCTGCTGCCTGCAACATCCTCCAGCATGACCGGTTTGGCAGTGGGTCAGTGATGGTGTGGGGTGGCATTTTTTGGGGGGGCTGCACAGCCCTCCATGTGTTCGCCAGAGGTAGTCTGACTGCCATTAGGTACCGAGATGAGATCCTCAGACCCCTTATGAGACCATATGCTGGTGCGGTTGGCCCTGGGTTCCTCCTAATGCAAGACAATGCTAGACCTCATGTGGCTGGAGTGTGTCAGCAGTTCCTGCAAGACGAAGGCATTGATGCTATGGACTGGCCCGCCCGTTCCCCAGACCTGAATCCAATTGAGCACATCTGGGACATCATGTCTCGCTCCATCCACCAACGCCACGTTGCACCACAGACTGTCCAGGAGTTGGCGGATGCTTTAGTCCAGGTCTGGGAGGAGATCCCTCAGGAGACCATCTGCCACCTCATCAGGAGCATGCCCAGGCGTTGTAGGGAGGTCATACAGGCACGTGGAGGCCACACACACTACTGAGCCTCATTTTGACTTGTTTTAAGGACATTACATCAAAGTTGGATCAGCCTGTAGTGTGTTTTTCCACTTTAATTTTGAGTGTGACTCCAAATCCAGACCTCCATGGGTTAATAAATTTGATTTCCATTGATAATTTTTGTGTGATTTTGTTGTCAGCACATTCAACTATGTAAAGAACAAAGTATTTAATAAGAATATTTCATTCATTCAGATCTAGGATGTGTTATTTTAGTGTTCCCTTTATTTTTTGAGCAGTATATACAGTATATTTCAACAGGTAAACAGTGTTGAGTTAAGCTTAAGATATATTTAGCAATTATGATGCATTTTAAGCCAAAACAAATGGATCTAGGATTAAAAGTAATTAAAACAATGCAGTCACAAGGTTACATGGAGAAATAAATGGATTAACTGGAAATATATCATATTGAGTATTGCTGACTACATGAAGATACTGTATAAATATACTATATTCTCTGCATCAACAGAGAACTATACATGTATTCATGTAGTATTGCCCTGGGAATTTTCACAATAAACCTTTGTACTTTTGCAGATGTGTCTCTACTTTTGTTTTATGTGTGAAGGTTACCACCAAATGACATAAATACTAAAAGATTGGAAAAAGCTGTTTAAGAACAATCCAGCAGTTTGAGAAATCACTTTTGGTTTGGTGTAAGTCTGCCAATAGAATTATGAACCATAAAGCAGTTTGTGTTAAAATGTTAAATCCCATAAAACCCAAACTCAGGGGTGTCCAATCATGTGCTATGGAGGGCCAAGACCCTGCAGGTTCTCTCTTCTATCCCATTATTAGGAAATACAGATGCTAATATGGCCCAGAATTCCTCCATATACTGGGATGATCACTAAAGTGTGCAGTGTCTTCTGCACTGGCACATCCAACAATACAGTCTTCAGCAAATAATTGTTTTGGTTACTTTTCTTAAAAATGAGCCATTATTTTCAGAGTCACTGATAAATGGTTTGTACTGTTGACTCTTTTCCCACCGGTGTCTTAAGAGACAAAATAGAAAATCTTGATGCAAACACATAAATCAATAAATTGTTTATTACAATCAACAGCAAATTCCAGATTATTTAGAATATGCAAAATTCAAACTGTAAAAAAAAGAAAGAAATTGAAATGGGTCACACACGCCGGCCACGCTGCCTCACTGAGCAGCAACTGGATCGGTCCCTCGTACTGGTCCCAGTTCAGCAGATCTTCAGCCTGCATCTCTGTAAATAGTGAGGCAAGGTCCGGTTTGGGTAGATTGTTTTTCTCTTGCCTAGATGAAAGACAGAAATGGGTGGTGGATAATTAAAGCAAGTTTAAAACATATTTGAGAAATGAATGAATGAATGAATCTTTTTTTCGGATAGATTAGATTAAAAGAGGAACAGAATAATATAACAAAGGGGGAAAAAAAATCCAACAAGGTCAAATTAAACAGTAACTCCTCGGATTATACAGTTCAACCTAAGTTATCCGAAATGGGTGATGGCTGAAGCCGCAGCTTATATTGCCCACCCATGCTCCACCTAAGAATTCAAAAGGAAAATAAAATAAAAGTGATTACAAATCAGAACAAAGCCAAGACAAAAGGTGACATAAAACTAAGCAACAGCGCAACACAGACTGGATATGATAATCCTTATGTGATTTTACATGTCATTTTGTACATACTGTATGTTTGGAGTATTTCTTCCTTTAGTTTTTGTTTAAATTATCCAAGCATTGTACATGATTTTAATTCAGGTCCAAAAGCGTTCCACAGTCTGACTCCTTGTACTGAAACACAGTGTTGCTTGGTGGTAGTTCTCACTGAAGGTTTTTGAAATATACATGTTCCTCTGAAATGATATTGTTTCTCCTTTATTTGGAACAACTTTTGGATATTTGTGGGCAGTGATAGATTCTTCGCTTTAAACATTATTACTGCAGTTTTAAAGTCAACCAGATCTTTCAACTTGAGAGCTTTTAATTTAAGGAAAAGTGGGTTTGTTGGTTCCCTGTAAGCAGCTTTGTTTATTATTCTAATAGCTCTCTTCTGAAGCATAAAGACTGGATATATGTTTGTTTTATATGTATTTCCCCATACTTCAGTACAATATGTCAGGTATGGGAGTATTAGAGAATGATACAAGGTATATAGTGTGGGTTGATTCAGCAAATATTTCACTCTGTGTAGTATTGCGATTGATTTGCATATTTTACCTTTAATATAATTAATATGTGACTTACCAACGCAGTTTATTATCAATTATTATGCCAAGGAATTTAATTTCGGATACCCTTTCAATCTCTACACCATTTACACTGAGTTTAGATACTGAGTTATTGTGATGGTGTAAAATAACGTTATCAATAAAAGTTTAGCCACCGCTGTGTCGCCCTGGTTTCAAGTGTGGGTGGTGTTTTGAGCTTGTATTGCTAAAATATAAAAGGAAGCACTACAATGGGTCTCAAATATTTGTAATGTGTTCTTTTACTGGATGAGTTTAAAGATGAAATACTATAAACTACACATATAAACTAAATTCTAATGGTGACTGAACAACTCCCATTCCCCAAAGTGCAAGATACACTATTATGACTATAACTCATAAAGGATCACAGAAATGATCTGATAAAAAAAATAAAAATAAACAAGCGGTTGATTTAACGGTGGCTATTATTGGATGTGCCATTCATTTTCAATTACGCTGTAATTAATATTCACACAATCAAATAAATCTCAGTTCAGTCCCTTTCATATTAAGTGGAAATTCATTCATTCATTCATTCATCTTCTTCCGCTTAATCCGTTTCGGGTTGCGGGGGGGCTGGAGCCTATCCCAGCATCTTTGGGCGAGAGGCAGGGTACACCCTGGACAGATCACCAGTCCATCGCAGGGCCAACACAGAGAGACAGACAACCATCCACTCTCAGTCATACCTAAGGACAATTTAGAATCCCCAGTTTGATGCCAATTAACCTAACTTGAAATTGTGCTACTTTAAATCTGGCACTTAACCTATACTTAAAATTAATTAATTAATTAATTAAAAATAATTAATAATTTGTAAATACATGAAAAGACATGAATTCACCATCTGGGTGATATGCAGACAGACAAAGTTGCCACTCACCAGAAAAAGTTGAAAACTTGATGTGCGTTTCACGTCCGTGGCAGGTAACTAAATCCAACATCCTGATTCAGCTGAAGAGCTCCCGGTCCTTCTGCCCCATTTTGAGTAGAAAATAACTCCACAGATCCAAGAAATACTTTTACTGGAGAAAGCCGAGGAGAAAAATGTAAAAACTGTCTTGTGGACAGACTTGAAGTAATGAAGAAATGCAGGCTCTGGTAGATACTGTATTTGATCTGAGGACCAGATTTCTCAGCTGCTTGTGGCTACACACAAGAATACCAATGTTTTTAAAATGTTTAGCGACATGATGGCGGCACGGGGGTTTATACAGACAGCGGAGCTCTTTATTTTTTTAGTTTGTGGCGGTCAAACAATTTGACTTAAGGGAACGGTGTTATGCTGAGAATTGCTTGTTTGCCGAGAATTGCATCCCATCGTCGAATAAACATAATTTAAAGATAATTTAAAAGATGTAATAACAATTTTTACTTCTAAAAATGTATAATGGGTACTTCTAAAAATGCACAAATGGTTACAAGCCTGGCTGTAGTGTTATATTTTATAGTTTTGGTGGGTGGGATGCAATTCTTGGCAAGTGAGCAATTCTTGGCATAACACCGGATTTCCCTCTTCGGTCCTGGTCAATCAATGAGCCGGATTTCTCTTCTTCACCGAGAGTTTTTCTTCCTGATTAATGGTGGTTTCAGCTACAGCACCACAAAAGAGCAGCTGCTGGAACTGCGTGACGTTATCCAAGCAGTTTGGCCTGCTTGAGTGAAGTGCTGTATGAATGCAAACCAAACCAAACGAAGGTGTGAAAATTCTTGCCATTCCCCACCAAGTCGAACCGAGACCCCTATCCTATCCTGGTGTGAATGCAGCCTACGTCTCCCAGTTGGTCTGGGAATGCTTTGGTATCCTCTCTGAAGAGCTGGAGCAGGTGGCTGGGGAGAGGGAAGTCTGGGATTCTCTGTTTGAACTGCTGCCTCCGCCACCTGGGCCTCCAGAAAAGCAGTAGAAGATTGATGGATGATCTGATAAATGAGTTGAGTGATTCAGAGACATTTTTAATGCAGTTAATGGCTTATGTGGGGCCTTTAATGTGCAAAAGTAAGTCATCCCTTTCATATATCGCCTGTGACCTCCTAAAGTTAACTGTATTGTGGCGACACTAAACACAGTGGGGAGACATTCCGCTGGGACATTTCTCTGAAGCATTCCTCACACCCAGCAGTCACCCAGCAGGGGCTTGGAGGAAGCAGAGGGCAATTGACACATGACCAAAAGAACCACAGAAGACAGTCAGACGGGACTGAATGCATGCGTCTTTGTATCAACCAATGTCATGCTAATCATGTGCACTGACCAATGGTAGTAGATGACAATTGATATGCATATGTGCCATGCATTTTCTCTGTATGTATGACAGTATAAAAGAGCTGCTCTCCCTCATCTCTGGCTCTTAGCTCTTACACTCTACTCTCATCACGACTAACCGGGCTCCAGCGGCCACGCTGGGGCCAGCAGGCTGTACTCATGTTAGAGGGTAATTAAAGAATCCGTGCTGACCTACACTCGTGCCTCGCCTCCACATCCTTTCCTTCGCACCCTCTACAGTATGAGCATTTCACAGCTCTAGATGGTGCTGTTGAGGAATAATATCTTCTACATAGGAAGTTCTGTGTTGCTCTGTTGTTGTACTCACTGATCTGTCAGTGGTTGTATTCAGTTTGTGTTTATGTAAACAGACATTCTTGGTTCCACAGAGATTTTAGTTAAAGCCAAAGCAAAAATACCAGAATTACTAAATGAAATGATGAGAAGATGCATGATTTTCTGCAAATAGATGCATCAGGTGACATAAATGGTGTACTATAACACACCTTTAATGTAGTGTAGCAGGGGGAAACGACCAATTGGCAGCAGCTGACAGAAGTAATTTGTGGGGTGAGAGGCACACTATAAAAGGGACAATCATAAGGAAGTGTGTAGTTGCTGCCTGTCTACCAGTCCTTTGACTGTGGGCTTTACGCCCTAACATCTGGCAGAAGCAAAAGATGTGGATGACACTGTTGAGGTGGAGCACTGACTGCAGTTTACTTTACTTTATCATGAGGTTCTAACTGACATATTCTGCTGTTTAGAGTGGCAATTGTTGGCATCTGTTGGTTTTAGAATAATCTTATTATTTTTCTTTTTGTAGTACTGCAGTTGGTGGCGGCCTCCACTCATAGCCTGGTCTCCTGGGAGTTCACTCACCTTCGACATATTCGTTTATTTGCACATGTTTTCTTTGTTTTTATTTTTGTTTGGCACTGAGGAGACTCCCAGCTCTCCGGGAGTGGGTGGCTGACGCCCAGCCACCATAGTACCTTTTTAATCTTTTATTTTTGTTTTTACATACCAACAGGAGTGATTGTTTTAATAAACAGCCATGCATGGAAAGTAACCCGCACTGACTGTTGCGGCCTCTTAACTGAAGCCCCTGAGGATGATGTACCCCAGTGTCACAGTAGTATCTGAGTTGCGGTACCACAGTAATCCTGCGTCAGTCCATGAAAATCAGATCCCTCCCCCTTCCTTATTTCTACAACACTTTGGTGAACCATCGTCATACCACAAATTAGATACAGGCCCTCAAAGAACACGGGGAAGGGTCCAAATTACAAACCTTTGTCATTTTTGAGCCTGCATGATAGAAACTGCAGCAAAACAATTCCAGATGTCAAAATCTAAAGTTAAACCTTCTTCTTGTTCGGGACTAGGGTTTCTGTAACCATCTTTCAGTTCACTATCAGCATCTTGCAGCATACTATGGTATCAGTAGAACAATTGGTTTATTTGGAATAAACATTTTCTGGCAGCATCTCTGTCATCTACAGTCCTTTGTTTTATATTAATAAATTTAATCTCATTAAGAGTAAGTTTAAATCCTTAAAAAAACATTGACGATAAATCTGGGTCATTGTCCAGATGAATAGAAAGTAATTTAAAGCACTTTATAGAACGTCATTGTAACTGGCATCCATGTGAATGTTTAAAATTTACAAGGAAAAAATGTGTCAAAATATGAAAAAAGTTACAAAACTACAATTTTAATAAAAGGTGACGTTAATTTTTATCCCTCCTGTAACAATATTGATGTGAACTTGTAGCCCCTTAGTGGCTGAGGCGGCCCAGCAGCACTTGCATGCTCCACTTTCCAGCCAGAAATGGTTGTAGGTGAGATAATGTTGATCAGTAGAGCCAGACAGAGGGTGAAGGCTCGCCGTCGTTCTCATCGTTCGCTGCACCATCATCTTCATCATCATGAACCTGTGGAGAAAAACACAACACACACTGACGTAACAATGTGTTGCTGTTGCTGTGTTAGTGTCCGGTGGTGTCAGGTTTATCTCAAAAAGACGTCAGAAACATGTTTGGATCTTCACTGGTTAAGCAACAAATAGAACCTTAAAGTTCAAAGATGTATAAATTAAAGCTCATTTGGTTAAATGAGCTGAGAAAATCCTTTAGTTTTTTTTGTTCCCCATAAAACAAAACCTTCTCTGATCATTAAGTTTATGTAATTAGACCGAACATGATGTGATAAATGCAGATGAGTCTAACCACACACGTGCAGAGGGGGGAGCTTTACGGGCTTAACCCTTTCATTTTAAAGACCAAAGTGCCCTTTGAGTGGCCATTTAAATTTTCAACATTCTGTATAATTATGCAGAGATCTAATTATACTGAATTGGTACCCTCCACCGCCCCAAAAAAGCCCCAGACTCAGCCTTTGGCATGAAACTTTGTTATATTATGGCTGTGGCGCAGGTGTAGTGTGGCTGACTACTGATTGAAGGGTGAGGGGTTCGATTCCGGCTCTGTCTGCATATCAAAGTGTCCTTGAGCAAGACACTGAACCCCCAGCTGCTCCTGTCAGGATCAAGACATGGCTGTGCTCATGTCCTTGCTTTATGTTATTTGTTTCTTTGTAATCTTCAAGACATGCGTTCAGCCATGTCCTCACCCTCTGTTTATGTTCATCTGTTTTATTTTCTTCCCTGCCATTGCCGGTTTGGTTTTCATTTGGTCTTCATTATTATTATTAATATCATCATCATCATCATCATGTGCCATGAACTTGTCTCCCC
Organism: Pholidichthys leucotaenia; assembly: GCA_020510985.1. Taxonomy (NCBI): domain Eukaryota; kingdom Metazoa; phylum Chordata; class Actinopteri; order Cichliformes; family Pholidichthyidae; genus Pholidichthys; species Pholidichthys leucotaenia. The sequence continues at coordinate 273,895,175 of CM035842.1, forward strand.
TCTGTCTGTTGTGCATCCTCTGTCGGTGATCAATCCCTGCCGTCTCCATTTGTCCCTGATTGTGCCCACCTGTTCTGTATTGTGTTTGATTACTCCTGTGTCTATTTATGTCAGCCTCAATCTGTGTTCCTGATTAGTGTCGTTAATCATATCTGTGTTAACAACACACATCTGTATCCTGCCTGTTATCCACCCTAGTGTTTTTTTTTTTAAGCTTCTGAGCTGTGTGCCATTATTTTGTGGATTTTTGTTTTTTTTTTTTTTTTGAGCTGTGCCCATTTGGCCAGCTCTTAATAAAACAAACCATGAACTTTAAGTACTGCGTTTGGGTCCAGTTTTATATTTATGAAGCATCAGATTTCTGAGTGTACCTGAAAGCAACACCACAGAGCAGGTGGTGACCCCTCCCTTCTTGTGAGGGGGACCAGCCAACTCTTCCTGCAGCAGCCAGGTAACCCATGTTAGGCTTTATGACACCAGTCTTGGCTTTTATGATTACGCTGCAAAATGTTGAATATTTTTTGGGTCTGTCAGAATTTATTTTGTAAGAGACAAGATACATAACAGCCAACATTTAGGTGGGTTTTATGGGGGTTGGGGAATAAAACAGGCTAATATTAAAACAGAAGCGACTGCATCTTTGGTCAATCTAATTAATTTTATTGAATTAAACATAGTTTTATTCATAATTACATTTTATTTCTACAAAAACAGAGGTAAACTCATTGTTTTGTTCTGGCTCTGCAAATTAATGTTCAAATATGTGTGAAAAGGTAACAATTTTATCACAAAATTTTCAAGTAAAAACATAATAAATTCATTATTATAAAACAGAGCTGAATTTAGGTTTAAAAAAAACAAACTGATGAGAAAAGTAATAAATTTACAAAAAGTGCTTGAAAGTTTTGAGAAAACCTCACAAATTTATTAATAACATCACTACTTTTGCAGTAATGTGGTGTGTAACGAAACTACTGTTTAAAAATTCAGTAATGTGTTACAGTTACTGAAATTTGATCAGATGTGTTACTCGCGTTACTTGTTTTATTAATATGGATAGACAATTTTAGCACAAATAAATACAAACTGACCCTACGTATCTGACGCAGCTGTCAGTCAGTGTAACCTGTTGCAAAGAGCCTGTTCACTGCTGCAGCCAGCAGCCACAAATGGAGCTTGGTCCTGTTGGGAAAAGATGAAGCTACTTTGTTATTGTGGAAATAGATTATTTTGCCTTTGTCACGGTTAAGGACAAAAGCATACTGGTGGGCTGCAAGCTACAGTGCGGTTGAGACTGTTATGTCCACAAACCTGGAATGAAGCTGAACGAGGATGCTACAGTCGAACTGAACTTTATTACTGTATTTCATGTGTCACACTTGGGTTATGTTGAATAGATGTTTTCTCACCTGAGGACTGAGGCTTGAAGGGGAAAAAACTTCACCAAAAACAAAATCTCTCACTCTGCATGTCAAAGTCTCATAAAATCTCGAATTTATTTCAGGTGTTAAAAATGTCTCAGTGGTAGAGCACTCACGGTTTTTTCTTTTCTCTTCATACAAGCAGATCACGCAGCTGCTACAGCTCTCTCTGGAACGTCCATCACACAGCGCATAACGCTCAAAGGTGACAGCATCATCACTGTTCTTGTGTTCAATCACTGATGAAGTGACAAAGATTAGTTAACTTTACCCCTGTGATCATAAATATTGTAAAGCTTTGGTTTTATATGAAGTGATGATGATGTAAATACTGTCAACAACAGATAGCTCAACAGGCCCATCCCATCTGCAGATGTAAAGACCAGCAGCCGTCTCTGTGACCTTCTTTATAACCAGGGAACAGACACGAATTCTGTTGATTTAGATTCAGTTTCTCCTCTGATTCCTTCATGTGTGGTCAGCTCTTTGGTAGACGTGAAGTGGCGAAAGGTCCAGGTGTTGACACATTCATGTTGATTTTTATCTCACATCCACAGGGCAAACTGACTTCATCACCAACTCCTACTATGAACCTGAATCCCTGATTGCTAGTTGTTGCTGGGGGAAGAAAAGGTTAAAATCAACTTTGGTGTATTGTTTTACTCTTGGTGTTAATATCCTTTATGATACTGTAAAATCTTTTTTAATAATGCTGTTTTTAAAGCGAGGTAGTCGGATCTGGGACAAAAATTTTTTTTTTGCATGCATGGAAAGAAAATCCTATCTATAGTCATTATAGACACATATAGCGCCATTGTCTGCGAGTGTGAATGACCTGTTCCACGAGCAAATGTACGTTTTTTGGTCCGTGGCTGTTTACATCGCCATATTGGCCAGGATACTTTGTGCGCGTGTGGATAAACATCGTATAACCCCTGTGGCCTATTTCTGGCCTATTCTCCCCAACAACAAAAAAAACCCAGTGAAACGGGAACAGCAGGAAGAGCCATAGTATCGTCGTCTAATCGTTTTATAACACAATTCACAACTAATAATAGTAACATTTCCACAAAAAAATGTGCTATATTAACAACACGATGGAATGAGATGCATATCACAAACTAGACTACGATGTTATTTCACAACATTCGGAGTTACACTGTATGGAACCTGGCTTTGCAGAATATCTATGAAAACACGCTGCACAAATCCGATACGTTTACTTACGTATCCAAGAGAATTTTGGCGACTTCTTCATCATCCTTCAACTGATGCCTATTCTTGAAAGCTTCCCAGCGATCCTTCTCACTTTTTAACGCTACACTGTGGGCACCCAGCACAGTGCAGACTGATAATATTCACACTCAGCAGGGATTGCATACAAACAGAGAGCCCCCTGGGGGACAACCAGTTAATCACGCGATTGATACGTATGGACTGATATCAATATGTAAATGTGCCATGCATTCTCTCTTGTCTGTATAAATGTGCTGACTTGACATGCCTTAGGGAGCTCACTCACAGCGCACTGACAACAGCGCACACACAGCACACGGTGCTGCAGTGTGTCCATGATGGAGGAATAAAAACTCTTAAACCCTCAGCTCGCCGTGTCCGCCTGCACTTATTTTGTTCCTCCACAACACGACTTTTGTTTCGAAGATTATCCTGCTCTACTTTCCGTCTTTTTCTAGCTGACTCCGACAATGATGTTTTCCTTCCACGCGCCATATTGTTTGTGTGATTGACACCCAAACCATCCAGTCACTGAAGTGCGGCGCGCTCAAATGGTCACAAAATTAGCATTTTGCACACAGCTCGCTCTCCGGCGGCGGCCTCAAGAAGTAAACAAATGCCGGGACGCTTGAATTCTTTCGTCCCGAAAATATCATTTTTGAATATTAATTACAGCTAAACAGGAGCAGTTTCGATGCCGAAATTTCACATTCAAATCCTAATATACGTGTTCTATACACCATCGGCTTTTGGGTATCTGACTACCTCGCTTTGAAGGTGTTCCATCCTTACCTTTAAAAATAAATCAAGATGAGAATGATCATTTTAATCCAGCTCAGTTCACCCATTGTGAGTCTTCCTCTGTTCTGTTGTTCTCCTGTTCACTGACTCGTCTGTCTTGAAGCTAAGTGTTTGCATTAATCAAGTTCCTCTTTCCAGTGTGCTTTACTGTGAAAAACACACTATTTTCATCCTGATAGCTGACAAAACACATGGACTGAAAACTGAAGTTAAACCCCAAGACCCAACAGAACTTACTGGTGATATTATAACCTGAAAAGACTATAAGCGTCCACGATGAAGCAAGATGAATGAAGGTGTGTTTTGGAAGTGATTCCCTGAGAATTTGGGGAGCAGCAGTGTAGGGAGCTTGGAATGAAGAAGCGATGTGATTTTATAAATCAAAGTTTATTATCAGCTTCACCTCCCTAACATGTCTCATCTCGGTGCAGAAGCAGAATAAGAGGTCGAGCGCAGTCAGACCTTCATACTTATACCCACACTCAACAAAAGACATTGCATATCAAAGCTGACATCCCACATTAACATAATCCCCCTCCATTGTCCTCCATCTCCTCCACCTGACCCTGGGTGGTAAGGAAGTTTGATCCGGTCTCCACCGCTGCGACTCGGTCTGTTCTTTGATCCTCGCCGGTGGTTGAGACCTCTTGTCCTGTTCTGAGGCGTGAGGTCATTCCACATATGTAATCACTAAACATTCTAATATGTCTATACATATGTAGGTATGGAATATATGATTAATATAAGCCACAGCCCCCCCAAACGACTAAGAAAAGGACAATCAAATTAAGTTTACAGTTTAAGATAATCTCTATGACATATTATACTGTTAAACATCTTGACAGGGAAAACAAGGAAAAAATCTTTCCAGCAGTCATGATCCTGTAGAAAATTCAGTGGTAACAACAACAGTATAGTAATATCACAAATCAGCCTTAAAACTGTCACGGCACAATCTGATAACATAGTTAACAACTCTTTGTCAATTTTGCATCAGTCCCTGTGCCGTCTGGGTTTTAATCTTCTCCCGAATCTGCTGTAGGTCCGCTTTGGTGTCCTGGTGGGACCTTCCTGTAAGGAATCTGCAGCTTGGGGAGGACAGTGGTTATTTGTTCCCTGCAGGGGAGCTGAGTTTTTTTTCTTGGGGGGTCTACCCCGCCGAGGTGCTCTCGCCACCCGTGCAGGCTCGTCGCTCAACAAGAAGGCAGGTTTAAGTCTGTCAATACTGACTGTTTCTTTTCTGTCCCCTAAATCAAGCACAAAATGCTTATCACCAGGTTCCAGCACTCTGAATGGTCCGTCGTATGGTGGACGGAGGGTTGGTTTTAAAGCTTCGTGTCTAACAAAAACGAACTTGGCGTTTTTTAAAGCTTGGGGGACAAAAACCCGTGGAAAAGAGTGATGTGCTGGTCCGGGGAGCGTGTCCGGTCCGGTGCTGCTTAAGGGCCTCAGGGCTGGAAGATGCCCAGGCTCTGGATGCTCTGGTAAGAATTCACCTGGGAGTCTGAGAGGTTGTGCAAAAACTAATTCTGCTGGGGAGGCGTCTAGATCCTCTTTAGGCGCAGAACGCAACCCTAATAAAACCCAGGGAAGTTTATTCACCCAATCTGTATCCGTTAGTGAGGCCCTGAGGGCGGCCTTTAAAGATCTGTGAAAACGCTCGCATAACCCATTAGCCTGAGGGTGATACGCAGTGGTGCGGTGAATTGTCGCTCCTAAGCTGCTGGCCATGGCTGACCACAGTTCTGAGACAAATTGAGGCCCCCTATCGGACGTGATGTCTGATGGGACGCCGAAACGTGCCACCCAGTTTGTTAAAAAAACGCGAGCGACTTCGGCGGCTGTGGTTGACGCCAAAGGGACCGCCTCCGGCCAACGCGTAGTACGGTCTATCATTGTTAACAGGTATGTGAAACCTTGAGACGAAGGTGGTGGTCCCACCAGGTCGACATGAACGTGGCCAAACCTCCTGGCTGGGATTCGAAAAGGCTCTAGAGGAGCTTTTGTGTGTTTGTGTATTTTGGCGCGTTGGCAAGACATGCAAGTCTTTGCCCATTCCTTTACATTTTTGCGCAGGCCCGGCCAAACAAACTTTTCCGCGACCATTTTAACCGAGGCGCGCACCCTTGGGTACGCGAGGGAGTGAACCGAGTCAAAAATGCGGCGGCGCTATGCAGCTGGAACTACCGGGCGAGGTCGGCCGGTTGACACGTCGCAGATTAGGGGGGGTACACCGTCACGTAAACCCCTTTCCTCCAGTCTTAACCCTGTTGGTCCAGACAGGAGCGCGCGCACGTCTGCGTCACTGCTTTGTTCCTCTGCCATGGCTGCGTAATCTATCCCTACGTGAACTGGGGCCGCGTGCGCGTCCGCGTTGGCGAAGAGTTCTGCGGCTGAGGTAGTATAATCTGTCTCCTCGTGCTCTGGCGATGTCACAGCGTGAGAGAGGCAGTCTGCTGCTACGTTAAGTTTGCCTGCCACATGTCGAATGTCTGTGGTGAACTCTGAAATTGCAGCTAGCTGTCTTTGTTGCCTGCCTGACCATGGTTCTGAAATTTTAGCCATCGCAAAAGTGAGTGGTTTATGGTCTACAAAAGCTGTGAAACGCCGCCCTTCTAGCCAGAACTGGAAGTGGCGGATGGATAAATGAAGCGCTAGCAGCTCCCTGTCAAAAGTGCTGTATTTGCGCTCGGTTTGGTTTAAAGATTTGCTAAAGAATGCTAACGGTTGCCAGGTTCCGCCAACGTGTTGTTCCACAACTGCCCCTATGGCCAGGTCTGAAGCGTCTGTGGTTAGCGCTATGCGGGCCGAGGGATCAGGGTGAACCAATAATGTGGCATTCGCTAGAGCATTCTTTACTTCCGCGAAGGCGCTTTCGCGCTCCGGGGTCCATTCGACCGCTTTGGAAGGCTTTTGTTTTCTGAGTGCGGCATACAGGGGTTGCATGAGTTGAGCTGCGCGGGGGAGGAAACGGTTGTAAAAATTCACCATTCCCCAAAATTCTTGCAGCGATCTGACCGTTTGTGGTCGTGGAAAATTTTTTACCGCGCGGACTTTGTCTGGCAATGGGACTGCCCCCTTTGGTGAAACTCTGTGTCCCAAAAAATCAATTTGTGACACGCCGAATCGGCATTTGGCTGGGTTGATTATTAACCCGTGCTCTTCTAGTCTTTGAAAAACTGTAGAGAGGTGTTGTTCGTGTTCTTCCTCTGACGGGCTGGCTACCAGCATATCGTTGAGGTAGACGAACACGAAGGGGAGGTCGCGTAATACCACGTCCATCATACGCTGAAAGGTTTGAGCAGCGCCTTTGAGGCCGAACGGCATTCGCAAAAATTCAAAAAGACCAAAAGGGGTTATTACAGCCGTTTTAGGAATGTCTTCCGCTCGAACGGGGACTTGGTGATAGCCGCGGACCAGGTCTATTTTAGAAAAAATGCGCGCACCCGTCAGATGTAGTGAAAAATCTTGGATGTGAGGAACTGGGTAGCGGTCATGCGCTGTCGCATTGTTTAATCTGCGGTAATCGCCACAAGGTCTCCAAGAACCATCGGTTTTCGGGACCATGTGGAGTGGCGATGCCCAAGGGCTTTTCGAGCTCCTAATAATGCCTAATTTTTCCAGGCTGGCAAACTCGTCACGTGCTATGGCGAGCTTGGTCGCGTCTAAGCGCCGAGCTTTGGCAAACACGGGTGGGCCTGTTGTGGGGATGAAGTGTTCAACCCCGTGTTTCGCTACTGTTGCTGAAAATTTTGGAACTGTGAGTGCTGGAAATTGGGTGAGGAGTTGGTCAAACTTACCTCCTGCTGTGGTGACGCTGGCCTGCACGGGTGGTGGAGAAACTCGAGCTGAGCAGGGGATAGAAGAAAATGACAGTGCATTAACCAAGCGTCTATTTGCAAGATCGACTAACAACCCATGTGCACACAAAAAATCAGCACCCAACAAGTTAAAACTCACCGCCGCTATAATAAACGTCCATCTATAGTTGCGGCTGTGAATGCAAAGAGGCAGGTTCCTTTCACCGAAGGTGTCGATGGTCGAGCCGTTGGCTGCCATCGCTCCGTTTCCCCGGGGTCCCATGGCCCGGTCTGCGTTGGAAGGGGTGATGAAGCTCACCTGAGCTCCGGTGTCGATAAGGAACTGTCTCCCGGTGTGTCCGTCAGTCACATAAAGCAGCTTATTCGTCTCGCCGAGAGCCGTAGCTGCCAACGTTTTCCGGGCTTTGGCGTTTCCCGAGTTTTTGAAATTGCAGGGGGGCACGCATTTGTACGCCCTCTCGGCGAAACACTGATGAAAATAGCAGAGGTCGTTCCGCCTGCTGCGCCTTGGTCGTGTCGCTGCCATGGTGGGTGGGCTCTGCTCCGTTGTCTGCGGTTCTCCGCTGCTCTGGGCTTCTGCGCTGAGATCTGCAGATGCTGCTGTGGCCATCTGTTCGCCGCAGGCGTTGATGAGCCGCTGCGCTTCTCGGGCCAGCGCGCGGAAGTCCTGCTGGGTGCTGCACCGCATGTTGACCAGTGTCCTTCTCATGTGTGGCGGCAGAGTGCTGAGGAAGATATGTTGGAAAAGGAAGTTGTCGTTGTCCTCTTCCCTAAGCTGCAGCATGTCCTCCATGAGGGCCTTGGGTCTGCATCCTCTGTGGCCGTAGATCGCCAGAATCCTCTCCGCTCTCTCTTCGGCTGAGGGGACGAAGTTCTCAATGATGGTCGCCTTTAGTTCTCTGTATTTGTCGTGGGCGGGCGGTTGTCGAATTATGCTCCGTGCGCATCTTGACGTGGCGGCGTCGAGTTTGGCGACAATGTGGTAAAATTTCGTCTCGTCCGCCGTTATGCCCGCCAGTGCAAACTGAGCCTCAGCTTGCTGGAACCACGAGCTCGGGTCGTTTTGCCAGAACTCTGGCAGCTTGGCGGTGACGCCGCTTGTGTGGGCTGTCTCTGATGTGTCCGCCGGGTGAGAACGCCTTTCTTCTGTCCTCATGGTGGAGCTGGGGATGGTGCTCGGTTGAGCCCTCTCTGTGGATTCTGCCGTGGGGGAACGTCTTCCATCCGTTCCCCTGTCTGCATGGGCGACGGCGCTTGCCTGGGTCGCCTCCGATGAGTTTGTCGTGGGAGAACGTCTCTGTTCCATCCTCACGTCTGGTCACCAGTGTAGGGAGCTTGGAATGAAGAAGCGATGTGATTTTATAAATCAAAGTTTATTATCAGCTTCACCTCCCTAACATGTCTCATCTCGGTGCAGAAGCAGAATAAGAGATCGAGTGCAGTCAGACCTTCATACTTATACCCACACTCAACAAAAGACATTGCATATCAAAGCTGACATCCCGCATTAACATAATCCCCCTCCATTGTCCTCTATCTCCTCCACCTGACCCTGGGTGGTCAGGAAGTTCGATCCGGTCTCCACCGCTGCGACTCGGTCTGTTCTTTGATCCTCGCCGGTGGTTGAGACCTCTTGTCCTGTTCTGAGGCGTGAGGTCATTCCACATATGTAATCACTAAACATTCTAATATGTCTATACATATGTAGGTATGGAATATATGATTAATATAAGCCACAGCAGCAGCATTTTGACTTTCTAATAATGACCAGACAAAACAACAAGAACAAAAAAGTGAGTAAATAGAAATACAAATTTGACTGTTTAGATTTAATCAGTGATATCTGGAATCACTTTGGACAGTCAAAATGTAACTGAAGATAACTTCAATAAGTTTTGATGCATCATAAATAAATTACACGTCAGAAATTAACATCACATCCCAATTTCTTTTTTCTTAAGTGTATATATACAGCATATATGAGGGGTTGTAACTTCTTCCCTTTACATTTGAAGCTACTTTTACCTTGTTAAATTGCAGCTGTTTTTTTTTTTTTTGGTGAATTATCAACATTTTTCTTGCAATTTTTTAATAAGTTATTCACCAGACTGACATGGGGCCACTGCCACCAAGGCATAGGCCATGTAGACAGTTGCCTAGGGCGCCACCTGCTGGAGGGGGTGCAGTTGCAAGCCTTCAATTATTTTTTTTTTAATTGATAAAATAAAATTCCTAATAGTCAGAGGCACTGGGCCAGCAGACAAATGCTTGGAGCCCCAAGCCAATAGGGGGCCTTTGAGAGCTGACCAGCTTTGAATCACTTCAGCAGTGATAGTAGTGTGGAGAGTTTGCAGTTTGGAGTGGTGGCCCCAACCAGTGTGCCTCTTAAAGAGGCTTCAGTTATGGAGTGGCTTTATATCCACTCTGGTGGATATAAATCCCCCATAAAAACAAATCTACTTTGTCTAAAATAGGATCTTATGTGTGGGGAGCCTTGAATAACGAAACTGAATTGCATTTAATTCAAGTTTATTTCAAGCAACCATTCCCACAGTCTGCTCTCATTCTTGAGCAGCGAACAAAGAGAGGAAACACACCAAAGTCCTCACCTTTAAACATTCTCACATAAAGGAATCTCCCTCACAGGGGAGGTCACACATCTCCATCATAATCCCTTTATTCACATTCATAATCCCTTTATTTACATTACTCCCCCCTCTCTCCTCTCGAGCCTCAGAGGTCAGGGAGTCTTCTGTCCACACCTATGTCTTCTCTCGCTGTCCTCCGCAGGGGTCTCAGACTCTGCGTCTCCTTCATCGTGAGGTTAGATCACATATGCATATGTCCAACATGTACATGCACAACTACACAGCCATATAACCCCCCCCCCAAACGATGAAGAACGGACTATTCCCTAAAATTCAATAACATCTTACTGACTACTGTATAATCAACATCAACATTCAGTCTGTGCGCCGCCTGGGCTTCAACCGTCTGCCGAATCTGCTGTGAGTTGGCCCCGCCTTGCCTGCGGCGCCTTTCTGCTCCGGCTCTGTTGACTGAGGGAGAGAGTGATTATTTGCCCCCTGCGGGGGCCTGCCTCGTCGAGGCGCCCTTGTGACCGGTACAGACCCGTCCTTCATGACAAAAGCAGGTTTTAGTCTGTCAATACTGACTGTCTCTTTTCTGTCTCCAAAATCTAGCACAAATTGCTTATCACCTGCCTCCAGCACTCGAAATGGCCCTTCGTAAGGTGTTTTGAGTGTTGCTTTTAGGGCTTCATGCCTGACAAAAACGAACTCGGCATTTTTCAAAGCCTTGGGGACGAAAACTCGTGGAAAAGCGTGATGAACCGGACCCGGAAGCGTGTCTGCTCCCGTGCCAACTAACAGTCCCAGAGCAGGGAGAGGTGGGGGCTCCGGGTGCTCTGGTAAAAACTCGCCTGGCAGCCTAAGAGGTTGTGCGAATACCAGCTCTGCTGGGGAGGCGTCTAAGTCCTCTTTGGGCGCAGAACGCAACCCTAATAAAACCCATGGTAGTTTATTTACCCAATCTGCATCCGTGAGCGACGCTCTGAGTGCTGCCTTCAAAGACCTATGAAAACGCTCGCATAAACCATTAGCCTGAGGGTGGTAAGCCGTAGTGCGGTGAATTTTGGCTCCCAAGCCGTTGGCCATCGCTGACCACAGCTCAGAGACAAATTGAGGTCCTCTATCGGACGTGATGTCCGACGGAACCCCGAAGTGCGCCACCCAAGCCGTTAAAAAAACGCGAGCCACCTCCGCGGCCGTGGTCGTCGCCAGCGGGACCACTTCCGGCCAACGTGTGGTTCGGTCCACCATTGTCAAAAGATGCGTGAACCCCTGTGATGCCGGTAGGGGGCCCACGAGGTCAACGTGCACGTGGTCGAACCTTCTGGCTGGAATGCGAAACGGTTCTAACGGGGCTCTTGTGTGCTTGTGAATTTTGGCCCGTTGACAGGAAATGCAGGTTTTTGCCCATTCCTTCACGTGCTTGTGTAACTGAGATCATCCTGCGCAGTTCGCCCCACTCGGGACACGAACCCGCAACCTACCAGTCAACTACACAGTTCGAGCATGGGAGACACAGCACGATCGCGCTGAGCTAAAGGTCCGACCGATAGCTCAGCGCTACCGATACTGTATGAGGCTTTTCGGGAGGGAGGTTTTACTAACGTTCTACGCCGAACAGTACTAGTTGGCATCCGTTACACTCTCCCCCTTAAACCTCACTCCCATCCCGGGTTCACGGCACCATTGTAACTGAGATCATCCTGCGCAGTTCGCCCCACTCGGGACATGAACCCGCGACCTACCAGTCAACTACACAGTTCGAGCATGGGAGACACAGCACGATCGCGCTGAGCTAAAGGTCCGACCGATAGCTCAGCGCTACCGATACTGTATGAGGCTTTTCGGGAGGGAGGTTTTACTAACGTTCTACGCCGAACAGTACTAGTTGGCATCCGTTACACTTGCGCAGGCACGGCCAAACAAACTTTTCCGCTACCATTTTCACCGACGCGCGCACCCCTGGGTGCGCCAGTGAGTGGACCGAGTCAAAAACACGGCGGCGCCACGCGGCCGGAACCACCGGACGCGGGCGCCCCGTCGACACATCGCAGATCAGGGGGGGCATACCGGTTTGTAAACACTTGCTCTCCAGCCTTAACCCTGTTGGTCCAGACTGGAGTGCGCGCACATCTGCGTCCACCCCCTGGTCCGCTGCCATGGCTGCGTAATCTATACCCACGTGCACCGGGGCTGCGGCGCGGTCACGGTGGCCCGTTCTGCCTCTGCGTGTGGTGGAGTCGTGACCGCGCGCGAGAGACAATCTGCTACTACATTGAATTTGCCCGCAACGTGCTAATGTCAGTGGTAAATTCCGAGATCGCGGCCAGCTGCCTCTGCTGCCTGCCTGACCGCAGGTCTGAAATTTTGGCCATGGCGTATGTGAGAGGCTTGTGGTCCACATAAGCGGTGAAGCACCGTCCTTCCAGCCAGAACTGGAAATGATGAATAGCCAAATGCAGCGCCAACAGTTCTCTGTCGAACGTGCTGTATTTTCGCTCAGCCGCGCTTAAGGATCTGCTAAAGAAAGCCAACGGCTGCCAAACTCCGGCGAACCGGAGTTTGGCAGCCATAGCCAGATTTAGCCATAGCCGGCCCCTATGGCTAAATCTGAAACGTCTGTCGTCAGCGCGATACGTGCTGCTGGGTCTGGGTGGGCCAGGAGCGCAGCGTCAGCCAAGGCTTTTTTAACCTCTGTGAACGCGCGCTCCCGCTCCGGGGACCATTCGACCGCCTGGGTTGGTTTTTGCTTTTTGAGCGCGGCATATAACGGTTGCATGATTTGAGCTGCGTGGGGCAGGAATCGGTTATAAAAATTCACCATCCCCAAGAATTCCTGCAGTGATTTAACCGTTTGTGGCCGGGGAAAATCCGCTACCGCGCGTACTTTATCTGGTAACGGAACCGCTCCCTCTGGGGAGACGCGGTGACCCAAAAAATCGATCTGCTCGACGCCAAACTGGCACTTGGTTGGGTTAATTATTAAGCCGTGCTCTCCCAGCCTCCTAAAAACTGCTGTGAGGTGCGTTTCGTGTTCGTCCTCTGAAGTACTCGCGACCAAAATGTCGTCGAGGTACACAAACACGAAAGGGAGATCGCGTAACACGGCATCCATCATCCGCTGAAACGTTTGCGCCGCCCCTTTGAGACCAAACGGCATGCGTAAAAATTCGAAAAGTCCGAACGGGGTTATTACCGCTGTTTTAGGAATGTCCTCCGGTTGGACTGGGACTTGGTGATAGCCGCGAACCAGATCAATCTTTGAAAAAATGCACGCCCCCGCCAGGTGCACCGAAAAGTCCTGAATGTGTGGGATGGGATAATGATCGTGCGCCGTAGCATTGTTTAGCCTGCGGTAATCGCCACACGGTCTCCAGGAGCCATCGGCTTTCGGGACCATGTGCAGCGGCGAAGCCCACGGGCTTTTTGACCTACGAACGATGCCCAGCCTCTCTAGGCTGGTGAACTCCTCGCGCGCAATGGCGAGCTTAACTGCATCCAAGCGCCGAGCCTTTGCAAACACGGGAGGGCCAGATGTAGGGATAAAATGCTCCACCCCGTGTTTCGCGACTGTCGCTGAAAAAGTGGGCACAGTGAGCGCTGGAAATTGGGTGAGGAGTGTGTGAAACTTACCACCTGCTGTAGCGACGTGGGTCTGTACTGGTGGCGGGGACACTCGAGCTGCACAGGGGAGAGAGTAAAAAGAGAGTGCATTTACCAGCCGTCTATTAGCAAGATCAACTAACAGATTGTGTGAGCACAAAAAATCCGCGCCCAACATGTTGAAACTCACCGCCGCTATTACAAAAGTCCATTCATATGCGCGGCCATGTAAGCATAAAGGCAAGGTCCTTTTCCCGTAGGTGTTGATGCTCAAGCCATTTGCCGCCATAGCTCCGCTACCGTGGGGTCCAACCACCCAGTCCGCGTATGTTGGGGTGATGAAGCTCACTTGGGCTCCGGTGTCTATGAGGAACTCTCGTCCGGAGCTTGTATCCGTGATGTAGAGCAGCTTGTTGCCTTCTCCGAGAGTCGAAGCTGCTAGCGACCCCCGGTCTTGCCGTTTCCCGAACTCTTGAAGTTGCAGGGCGGCACGCACCTGCGTGCCCTATCAGCGAACCTCCGATGGTAAAAGCAGAGATCCTCTCCTCCGCTGTGTCGGGGCCGCGCCTCTGCCACCGGAACATTGGCTCCACCTCGTCGCGGCCGTGCTGCCGCCGTCGTCGGCCAGCCTGGGTCTGCCGCCTCTGGCTCCCCGCTGTCTTGGGTCGCTGCTGTGATTGCCTGCCCGCCGCAGGCGTCCAGAATCCCATCTGCTTCCTGGGCCAGCTCCCGGAACTCCTCCAGGGTGTGACACTTCTTGCCGGCCAGCGTGCTTCTCGCATGCGTCGGGAGGTTGGAGAGGAAGATGAACTGGAAGAGGAAATCATCGTTGTCCGACCCTCTCAGCTGTATCATATCCTCCATCAGGGCGCTCGGCCTGTGCCCTCCTTGGTCTAGCAAAGACAGGATCCTCCTCGCCCTCACTTCGGCCGAGGGGGTGAAAAACTTAATGAGGGTGGATTTCAGCTTGTCATACCTGCCGGTCGCGGGTGGCTGCTCCACCAAGCTCTGCACACACCGAGCTGTGCTGTTATCCAGTTTAGCGATGACATGGTGGAACTTAGTGTCATCCACCGTTATTCCTGCGAGCGCGAACTGCGACTCCGCTTGCAGGAACCACGACCGTGGGTTATCCTGCCAGAAATCAGGCAGCTTGACGGCCACTGCGTTCGCCAGAACTGAACTCTGTGAGTCCGGGACCCTGAGACCTTCTCCGGTCTGATAATGCCTAGTTTTTCAAGGGTGGTAAACTCGTCCCGAGCTATGACGAGCTTGGTCGCGTCTAAGCGCCGAGCTTTGGCGAATACGGGTGGGCCCGTTGTGGGAATAAAGTGTTTGACCCCGTGCTTAGCCACTGTAGCTGAGAATTTGGGAATTGTGAGTGCTGGAAATTGGGTGAGGAGTTGATCAAACTTACCTCCTGCTGTAGTGACGCTGGCCTGCACGGGTGGTGGAGAAACTCGAGCTGAGCAGGGAATAGAAGCAAATGACAATGCATTAACCAAGCGTCTGTTTGCTAGATCGACTAATAGCCCATGTGCACACAAAAAATCCGCGCCCAACAAGTTAAAACTCACCGCCGCTACAACAAATGTCCATCTGTAGTTGCGGCCATGAATGCAGACGGGCAGGTTCCTTTCACCATAAGTGTCGATGATGGAGCCGTTGGCTGCCATCGCTCCATTGCCCCGGGGGCCCATGGCCCGGTCTGCGTGGGAGGGCATGATAAAACTCAGTTGAGCTCCAGTGTCAATTAGGAACTGTTTGCCGGTGTGTCCGTCCGTCACATAGAGAGGCTTGTTTTTTTCGCCGAGAACCGCAGCCGTTAATGGTTCTTGGCTTTGGCGTTTCCCGAACTCATGAACTTGCAGGGGGGGAACGCATTTGTAAGCCTTCTCGGCGAAACGGTGGTGGTAATAACAGACGTCACTCCGTCTGTTACGTCTTGGCCGTGTCGCCGCCATGGTGGGCGGGCTCTGCTCAGTGGTTTGTGGCTCCCCGTTGCTCTGGACATCAGCGCTGAGGTCTGCGGATGCTACTGTGGCCGTCTGTTCACTGCAGGCATTGACGAGTCGCTGCGCTTCGCGAGCCAGCGCTCGGAAGTCTTGCTGGGTGCTGCATCGCATGTTGACAAGCGTCCCTCTCATGTGTGGCGGCAGAGTACTGAGGAAGATATATTGGAAGACGAAGTTGTCATTGTCCTCTTCCTTGAGCTGCAGCATGTCCTCCATGAGGGCCTTGGGTCTGCATCCTCTGTGGCCGTAGATCGCCAGGATCCCCTCTGCTCTCTTCTCGGCAGAGGGGACGAAATTCTCCACGATGGTCGCCTTCAGTTCTCTATATTTGTCCTGGGCCGGCGGCCGCTGGATTATGCTCCGCGCACATCTCGAAGTGGCGGCGTCGAGTTTGGCGACGATGTGATAAAATTTTGTGTCGTCAGCCGTTCTGCCCGCCAGAGCAAACTGAGCCTCAGCTTGCTGAAACCACGAGCTCGGGTCTTCCTGCCAGAAGTCCGGCAGCTTGACGGTGACGGCGCTTGTGTGGGCTGTCCCTGATGTGTCCGCAGGGTGAGAGTGCCTTCCTTCGGCTCTCGTGGCGGAGCTGGTGCTCGGTTGAGCCCTCTCTGTAGCTTCTGCCGTGGGGGAATGTCGTCCATCTGTTCCCCTGTCTGCATGGGCGCCGGCGTCTGCCTGGGTCGCCTCTGATGAGTCAATCGCGGGAGAACGCCTCTGGTCCATCTTCGCGTCGGGGTCACCAGTGTAGAAGAGCTTGGAATAACGAGGCGATGTGACTTATAAACCAGAGTTTATTATCAGCTTCGCTCCTCTAACAAGTCTCATCTCAGTGCAGAAGCAGAAGTAGAATAAGAGAGCGAACACATTCAGCTCTACATACTTATACCTACACATAACAAAAGACATGCATATCAAAGCTGACATCCCGCATTTTCTTAATCCTCCCTCCTTTGTCTTCGTACTCCTCCACCTGACCCTGGGAGGTCAGGGCGATCGATCTGGTCTCCACCGCAGCGCCTCGGATGCTCTTTGATCTTCGCTGGCGGTTGAGACCTCTTGTCCTGTTCTGAGGTGTGAAGTCGCTGTACATATGTAATCACCAAACATTCTCACATGCTTATACATATGTAGGTTATGGGATATATGATTAATATAAACCACACCATTCGTATTATCCGTCTCCTCCTGCGGGCACGTCCAGAGAGGTTGGCTACAGTCCCGTGGATCTTAAATTTCTGAATAATATGTGCAACTGTAGTCACAGGAACATCAAGCTGCTTGGAGATGGTCTTATAGCCTTTACCTTTAACATGCTTGTCTATAATTTTCTTTCTAACCTCCTGAGACAACTCTCTCCTTTGCTTCCTCTGGTCCATGTTTAGTGTGGTACACACCATGTCACCAAACAGCACAGTGACTACTTGTCACCCTTTAAATAGGCCGACTGACTGATTACAAGTTTGTAGACACCTGTGATGTTAATTAGAGGACACATCTTGGTTGTACATAGGGAAACCATCAGTATAGACAGACTTAAGCCCGCTTATGTGTTGGCAGATGAGCAGGCGGTGCTGGTCCAGGCTCCCTGGCGTGGACGCCCGCCTATGGTGGCTTCACAGGTTGGTTTTCCCCCTTCAAAGAACTGTTTGCCGGAGACCGAGTTATTTTTTTTCCCTCCCCACCTTTTCCCCCTTCAGAGGACTGTTTGCTGGAGACTGAGTCTTTTCCCTCCCCACCTCAACTGGAAGGCCCCTCGGTTGGCCCAGCTGCTCCACGTTACAGCCATTAGGGGCGATTGCTCAAGCCCAAGGTACTGGACTGTTAAGGCCCCTTCTGGGTGTTCGGGAAGGGGGGGGCGGGTGGACCACCAGGAGGTTCCACTCTCATTCAGTGACTTGGGGAGTAGGGGGAGAGGGCAGGAGATGTAAATGTATGCGCCTGGGGCAGGTGGTGTAAATGTATGCGCCTTGGCGCCAAAGGGGAGGAGGCAGGAGATATAAAAGTATGCACCTTGGTGCCAGCGAGTCAGTCTGGTTGTTGGAGTTGAATAAAGTTCTGAACTGGCAGCTCTTGTGTCTCGTCACATCATTCCTCCACAAGGTCACCAATAGCGTGCTGTCTCAACTTGCCTTTTTGCAGGGGGTAGGGCTTAAATGAAACTTGACAGCTAAAAAAACTGGACACATTTGAGCGATTTCGCTTTTGATATGTCTTGTAAATCATAAAAAAACATGTTAGACATGTTAACAAGAAAAAAAAAACGATTTTTGGCAGTGCCACTTTAAGCAAACACATTGCAAAGAGGAACTTCTTGAGATTTGTAAAATTAAATAAATGGTAAATGGCATTCACTTATATAGTACTTTATTCATCTCTTGATGACCAAAGCGCTTTCCAGATCCTGCTATCTACCCATTCACACACTGATGATGGCGGAGCTGTCATGCAAAGCACTGGCCTGGCCCATCAGGAGTAACTGGGGGTTCAGTGTCTTGCTTAAGGACACTTCGACAATGAGACTGCAGAGTGGAAATCGAACCACTGATCCTTCAGCCACACTACAGCCACCTGTATGCAGGTTGACTAAAGACAGAAGAGAGTCTAGCTTCTCTTATCCTCCACCTGCCAGATGACCGCTGTGACAAACTCTTAATAGAACCAGCGCATGTTCTGTCAGCGGTCACTCCACCTCTGTCTGGCTGATCCTGTGGATTCAATCTCTGGCTACAATTAGCTCCAACTATGGTCCTGTGTGTTGCCTCTCAAATATGATTTATAATGACAAAACAACAAAGGTAGAACATTTTATTGTAGTGGCTGTTTTTGTGCGTTTGTGTGCACAGGCTTGTAGTTTTATTTGGCGAAGATTTGTGTTTGTGTATTGCATTTCATTTTGAACGCCACGGAAGGTGGGGTACATTTTTGGAGGGGCGTTCCAGTGCTTTTGGCAATATAGTGTACATTTCTGTGCTTACTGTATTCCAGGGACCGGTCACATATCAACCGCTGAAACCACACACCTTTGTCCACCAGTTACGTTTACTTTGCTTTCATTAAAATAAACTTACTTTCGCTGGCTCAGGCAACATCCATGTTGAAAATGGTCTTAGATATTTAAAGACAATGCACTGAAACTAGGCTTTTTTTTTTTTTTTTTTTTTAGAAAAGCTGAAAATAGGAATGAGGATATGGAAATAATTACAAACCCCAATTTCAATGAAGTTGGGATGTGTAAAATATAAAAAACAGAATACAATGACTTACAAATATTTTCAACCATTAAAAAAGACAAATAAAGACAAGATATTTAATGTTCAAACTAGTAAACTTTGTTTTTATGCAACGCGTTCCAAAAAAGCTGGGAGAGGGGCAAGTTTACCCCCGTGTTACAATGCATCCAGAAAGTAATCACACGACTTCACTTTTTCCACATTTTGTTATGTTACAGCCTTATTCCAAAAGGGATTAAATTCATTTTTTTCCTCAAAATTCTACACACAATACCCCATAATGACAATGTGAAAAAAGTTGTATTTTTTTTTTTTGAGATTTTTGCAAATTTATTAAAAATAAAAACTAAGAAATCACATGTATATAAGTATTCACAGCCTTTGCCATGAAGCTCAAAATTGAGCTCAGGTGCATCCTGTTTCCACTCATCATCCTTGAGATGTTTCTACAGCTTAATTGGAGTCCACCTGTGGTAAATTCAGTTGACTGGACATGATTTGGAAAGGCACACACCTGTCTATATAAGGTCCCACAGTTGACAGTGCATGTCAGAGCACACACCGAGCATGAAGTGAAAGGAATTGTCTGTAGACCTCCGAGACAGGATTATCTCGAGGCACAAATGTGGGGAAGGGTACAGAAAAATTTCTGCTGCTTTGACGGTCCTAATGAGCACAGTGGCCTCCCTCATCTGTAAATGGAAGAAGTTCAGAAACACCAGGACTCTTCCTAGAGCTGGCCAGCTGTCTACACTGAGCGATCGGGGGAGAAGGGCCTTAGTCAGGGAGGTAACTAAGAACCCGATGGTCACGCTGTCAGAGCTCCAGCATTGCTCTATGAAGAGAGGAGAACCTTCCAGAAGGACAACCATCTCTGCAGCTATCCACCAATCAGGCCTGTATGGTAGAGTGGCCAGACAGAAGCCACTCCTTGGTAAAAGGCACATGGCAGCCCACCTGGAGTTTACCAAAAGGCACCTGAAGGACTCTCAGACCATGAGAAACAAAATTCTCTGGTCTGATGAGACAAAGATTGAACTCTTTGGTGTGAATGCCAGGCATCATGTTTGAAGAAAACCAGGCACCGATCATAACCATGTCAATGGTGGTGGCAGCATCATGCTGTGGGGATGTTTTTCAGTGGCAGGAACTGGGAGACTAGTCAGGATAGAGGGAAAGATCAATGCAGCAATGTACAGAGACATCCTAGATGAAAACCTGCTCGAGTGCGCTTGACCTCAGACTGGGGTGACAGTTCATCTTTCAGCAGGACAACGACCCTAAGCACACAGCCAAGATATCAAAGGAGTGGCTTCAGGACAACTCTGTGAATGTCCTTGAATGCCCCAGCCAGAGCCCAGACTTGAATCCAATCAAACGTCTCTGGAGAGATGTGAAAATGGCTGTGCACCAAAGCTTCCCATCCAACCTGATGGAACTTGAGAGGTGCTGCAAAGAGGAATGGGTGAAACTGCCCAGAGATAGGTGTGCCAAGCTTGTGGCATCATATTCAAAAAGACTTGAGACTGTAATTGCTGCCAGAGATGCATCAACAAAGTATTGAGCAAAGGCTGTGCATACTTAAGTACATGTGATTTCTTAGTTTTATTTTTAATAAATTGGCAAAAATTAAAAAAAAAAAAAAAAACGTTTTTCCTGTTGTCATTATGGGGTATTGTGTGTAGAATTTTGAGGAAAAAATGAATTTAATCCCTTTTTGGAATAAGGCTGAATACTTTCTGGATGCACTGTACATCACCTTTCCTTTTAACAACACTCAGTAAGTGTTCAGGAACTCAGGACACCAATTGCTGAAGGTTTGTAGGTGGAATTCTTTCCCATTCTTGCTTGATGTACAACTTCAGTTGCTCAACAGTCCGGGGTCTCCATTGTCATATTTTGCACTTCATAATGCACCACACATCTTCAGTGGGAGACAGGTCTGGACAGCAGGTGGGTCAGTCTAGTACCCACACTCTTTTACTAGGAAGCCACGCTGTTGTAACGTGCAGAATGTGGCTTGGCATTGTCTTGTTCAAATAAGCAGACATCCCTGAAACAGATGTTGCTTGGATGGCAGCATCTGTTGATCCACAACCTGCATGTACCGTTCAGCATTAATGGTGCCTCCACAGATGTCACCCATGCCATGGGCACTAACACACCCCCATACCATCACGAATGCTGGCTTTTTAAGTTTGTGCTGATAACAATCTGGACAGTCCTTTTCCTCTTTAACCTGGAGGATACGTCCATGAAAATGTGGGGGGGAAAAAAGCAAAAATGACCCCTTTAAAGTCATCCCCTTTTACACGGTGTGATCTCTTCCAAAAAATATGGTCTCTCAAAAAGCTCGAAGCAGCTCTGATTTGAGGCATCAGTTTGTCCCCTAAAACCACAGCAACACAATCTCCCCTCCCTTTGAGATCATTAAACAGTGACAAAGAAAAACACTTCAAACCTCCACTGTTGAAAAATCTGTATTTATTAATGATTTACAAAAGGCTAACCATGAAACCATTTAAATGATTCAGCTCATTTTGAAACCTAAAAAGGAGTTTGTAGCTGTTGTAGCTGGGTGAAGAAGGAGACGTGTTTGTTTTAGTGTTTTATTATTATTTATCGTTTATTATAACAGCATCTTATGTCGTCTTACTGGAGGCTCCTGGAGAGAAAAACAGGATGGAGACACAAACTGCTGGAGAGAAAAACATCTGAGACGTGACTATTTTTGGATTTCAGAGGTGGGGAACACGAATTTCGGATGTGTGTGTGTATATATATTTGTACAGATCCCCTCTTGACTACAGCTGGTGTAAAAACAGAACACGTGTCTGTCTCTAAATGAGATTATATTATTACTGTTGTTACCACAGAGGTCCCAAATTAATCCACTTGTCAGAACAGCTTTAATATAAAAAATGAGTTGTTTTGTGCAAGATCTTCCATAAGTTTCCAAATAAATAACTGTAAAGCAAACAAGTATTTAAAGAGCAGTTGGATTTTTTTTCTTTTTTTATTATTCATAATATAGTGGAAACCAACATTAAATCACATTGTGGGTAAAAGTTCCTTTTTTGGCTAAATTTAGAGAACAGTCAGTCAAATTAACCTCACACAAATAAAAGAAAAAATAACTTTTTTTTTTTTTTTTTTAAAAAGTGACTAAGTTGGGGCCTTCTCACAAAAAAAAAAAAAAAAAAAATGCTGTTAAATTACATTAATTTTGCAGCTTTTTAGGTTTCCCGGCAGGTTTCTACAGTAGTAAAAGAGTGAGAGAGTCATGGACCCGGATATTTACAGTAATGTTGTGCACTTAAAAGATCCCATCTCTAAAACATCACAAAGGAAAACAAATCCCATGCTTTATTTCTCGCTACGGAATGAAATAACAGTGTTTCCACTCGCTGAGTATTGCATTAAAAAAATTAATAAAATAAAATAAAAAATTAAGATGGGTGTGGAGCTTGAAGTTGGCCGTTTCTCTGCTGGCAAGAAGGAATTAAAAGTGTGAAAAAACAACACATGATGCAGGAAACGAAACAAGAACAGAGGCTAAAATAACACCATAAAATTGCTCATACTTCAGTAAGCTAATAAAAAATTTAGATGAGATTAAACCTCTCTCCGTTCCCCGGAACCATTTTACAAACAAAAATATATCCCCCTCTGTGGTGTGATTCTCTCGAGATAAAATTAAAACTTTTTTACAGTGCTTTATCATTATATATCTTTAACAGACCTTAACGAGGGGAAGGAAACGTCCGTCCTGCTGATATCGCTACGTCAGAAATAGAATGGTCCAGTTAAACGATAACTCAAAATAAAATAATGGGGGAACAGTCAGTGTTAGGGAAGCGAGCACTGGCTCTCTGGATGCGGATTCCTCCCAGGAGCACCTTAATCACACCTGGTGGCGCTGGGAGGCGACAGTGATGATGGCGGTGGTGAACGTTTGGGTCTACTGCTTGGTGTTGAGCTCGTTCTCCAGCTCCATGAGTTTACGAGAAGCCTTGACCTTGTTGGACACCTCCTTCCCCTGAGAGAAGAGACGCTGGCGCTCCTTGAAGGTCAGACTCTCCGGGGCGCCGCTGGGGATCGAGTTCTCCTGCTCCTGACTGTGAGGCGAGCAGAGGAACAGAACATTGTTACTGCCGTTATGTCATCACGCCCCTTTTCCCTTTGTCCCCTGAAGTGTCCTTTTGGAGAGCTTTTCCTTTTAAAGGTATTATAGATTTTTGTCTTAACTATATTTTGACATCCAAATAATTCTGTGTGACCCCCCCCACTGTGCACGGACCTCACTGGAGCGGCTACAGCCTGGTCTCCTCTCCTTCACAGTTTCAGGTTAGTGTTTTTGGGCAGCGTGGGGCAATGATCATAAATTAAGTATACGGTGTAAATGATGATGCAGAAATATAAAAGATGCTAATTTACATTTAAAAAGTCATAAATTTATTTTAAGTCCCAAATTTATGAGAAGTGAAAAACGTCAAATTTAAGTCACACAGGAAAAAAAAAGCCAATTTTCTAAATTTTTATACATTTGTTGACTTTTTTCCTCTCATAAATGTCCATTTTTCTCACCAATTAGTGAGGTTTTTCTTGTAAACATTTTTCTTGAAAAGCTATAATTTAAAAAGGGAGATAAAATAAGAGAAAACAAAAACTGACATGAAAGGGTCAGTTAACCGTGACGCTGACTTAAGGTCAGCCTGCCCAACCCTGGGCGCGTTCAGTTGACAAAACAGTTTGTAACTGTCCGGAACGGTTCATTCGTTTCTGTAACTGAACGACACGGTCGCTGCAAACCGTTTTCTCTTAGGCTGAACTCTTCTGCAGGAGACTCGCGTAGTGAACAAAGATGGCGGCTAGGTAAGATAATTTGTGATATTCTTTTGTTTTATTTTTGGAGCAATTCCATCAATTTAAGAGTAGAGGTTGTGTCAGTTTGTAAGTAAAACAATATCACACATAAAATATTGTTTTTGGTGGGGGTATAACAGAGAATTCTTGGGTAATATGAAGCTGAAGGAGGCTACAGTCCACGCTGTAGTTACTCAGGTTCTCTACCGGCTGACAGAGGACCGTAGATCTACACAACTACAGAACACGCGAGCCGAACAGAAAACCCGTTCGCCGAGAGCTGCCCGTTCACTTAGGTCAGTTCGCCTTGCAAACTATGTTGGGCGGACTGTTTTGTCGACTGAACGCAAGGCTAGTGTGTGGGTTATGGAGGATTTCTGTGATGTGAAACAGCCCAAAGTACACCTGCACAGGAGTTCTCCTCTCCCACAGAATTTAGGACAAAAACTCTGCCTGAAACGCCTGGTTTGGATCGGCCGTTTTCTGCAGCGAGGCCATCACGTCATTATATACCAGACCTGCCCTGTCCTTGGAGGAGAAGAGGACGCTACGGTGCAGCTAGCTTAGCTAGCAGTACAACTATGGTTTTCAGAGCTGCAAATTCTAGGCACGGCACGAGACATCTGTTGCCCAGCTCCGATAACGTGTCACGCCATTCTGGCCTAATTAGGGTTTTGTAAGCATGACAATGACACTGGTGCTGTTAGGACTGCTAGCTTAGAGGCATGACTCAGCTCAATCAGCCATTTTTATGCTCCTTTCTGTAGCCACTATAGTAGACCAGTCTGCTATACATTATATTTTGGCCGTTATAGCCGGGTATACTGGGCTGCTAACATCAGCTGGTTTATGCGGCTGCAGGTGGGAATTTCTGACCAACTACGAGTTTGGTTTGCGGGCTACAGAGGGGAGTCCGCTAGCCAAGCTACCACACACCCATTTATCTCTATCCAATCACGCTACCCACCCGTTTCCACAGCCGGATCAGCTACCCATTCAGCATAACATTCAGCCAGCATTTGATGGCATACAACTCAGACCAACAACTGAAGTTAAAAGCCAACATTAGCTTCAAGCATGTTGTCACCATGAGATGGAGAGCTCAGGAAAACGAGCAAAGTAGCAGAGTGAACTAAGGCTCGTTAGCATTTACAGCAATACGCCATAAAACAGTCCTACTGTACTGATGTTTTTAAAAATGTATTTAATTGCCTGCCAATTTCAAACTTTCATCATACTGCAAATGCATGTCAAATCTCAAAAATCAGAATTGAATTAGTCTAATTTGATCCCCACCTGAAATGAAGCTCTCACCTCTTCGTCCATTTGTCCCGCGGGTCCTTGAAGACTTCCCCTGTTCCTACAACTCCTGCTGAGTTTCCAGTGTACGAGTTAAATCCTGTTTGGCGATCAGGAGCCACACAGCAGACAGAAATGTCAGTCAGAATTGTTCACGTGTCGCTTGTCAAATTCAAAAACATCAGAGTTGGAAGCTGCTGGGTGACGGCGGTGAAGAGCGCTGGAGTTTGATATTTAGTCAGAAAAACACCAGCATCTGTTTCTACACAGCTGCTGTATGTGCAAATGTTCAATGACCAATCAGTGTTTGACCAGAGAGCCTTTACCCAGCAGCTTCTCAGGTCCACATCACTTCATTTCCCACAGACCAGCCGGAGCGGAAACAAGGAAAAGAACGAGTTGTTTAGAAGCATTCGGTCCAAAACATTCAGATGTCTTTAAGCTTGAGCAGCGAGTTGAGAAAAAGAGAGACAGCATTAAAGAAAGAAACAAAGTGGTTAAAGGGCCATTCCAAAGCAGCAAAAAGGTCTGTGGAAGAGCTGGTGGGCTCCGAGGCCGAGGTCACACACATATATCCACGTTTTGATTTATCAATTACATACTCAAAAACACATCTATAAAACATAAATCCAGAATGAAAGGGGTGACCTCGACCTAAATTTAACCCTTCAAAGCAGATGTCACTTCTCTTGTGTATTTCCAGACTGCAACAACACCAACCTGCCACCAGAGGGCGCAGTTTCCTAACTCCAGAGTGTGACATGATTTCAGGCCGAGTGTTAAGTCCAAATGCTCCAGCAGGAAAACTTTATACGTTCTAATCACAGAAAAAGACCAAAACCAACAGTGTGAATAATTTCATCAATGTTACTGCTTTGGTTTGCATGTCCATATATGGTAATCCCAACAGAAAAGCTGTAGGTTTCCATCAGGAAGTGTATTTCTGATTGTGATTTTTTTTTCCATTGACATCATGTTAAAATTCTTGGGGAAAACAACTTTCTTGTCATGTGTCATTTTGACAAGAGTTGCAAAATTCTGTCACAAACTATCATCATGGTAATGTTCAAATAATAAGACACTGAATAGCTTTTGTTTTCGTTTACACGCTCAGTCTTGTGAATTGAACCTACAAGACACAGCATGCAGATTATGTATATGTTTGTTTAATAAGAGACTGGCAAGAAGATACTAGATAATCATCATCTAACATGCACTATAAAGTAGACATGTGGGTAGTAAAGTAAAAGTTACAATAGTTCAACCTCAGTGTGATCTGTCAAAAATGAATTTTCTGTCATTGACAGAAAATATTCAGTTAAAACAACCTCTGAGATAACAGCTCAAGTATGGTGTGTTTGACAGTTATTAATATTGAAGAAAGGAATCTCCTTTCCTGTGGCAACCCTTTCACTCAACCAAACGTGTCAGTCGTGAGTCCATCATTGTAACAGAGAAGACAAAGCATCACATGGTCTAAATCTTTGTTGGTTTTGGTCTTTTCATGAGTTCTACTACCAGAGGTTTTCCTGTGGCTACAATATTTAGTTTCAATGTTTCCAAACTTGTCAGAAAAATGTGTTCAAACTGCAGCGATGGAACCCTAAACACTCGATTCATGGCCCATTTTTTCTAAACTGTTTCCTTGACCTGCAGGAGAAACTGGGTCTTGATTTTTTAAATCTAATTAGCAGGTTTCGATATCACATCGCATGTCTGTGGATTAAATGAGAAGAAGCAGTTTGGTTGGTGCAGTTCAGACGTAGACACGGTGACAGGACATGAACCCAGATGTTCATCCAGCTGGCAGCTCCGAGGTTTATTTTGTTTATTCTGGAGCTAAAATGTAGGGCGGATAGTGTGGGTGGGGGGTCTGAATCAACCCTGGTCCCACTTCAGGCTGAAACCGCATGGAATCAAACTGGCAGAGAACAAAGCGACCACAGAGGAACCAGTTACATTCTTCTGATGAGCCAGGCACAGCCATTTAAAATTCTTCACATTCACAAAGACACAAATTATCCATTTTACAGTTTTGTCTTTCAGCAACTGTCTCCATCTCTGCGGACTGTCTGATTTGAACAGTCGTCTGCATTCTTTGGGGTTTGTACAAAAGAGTTTGACTTTCCTTTTTGCCAAAGTCAGACTTCATCTTTGGAGCTGCCAGCAAACAGAAACCAAAACACATTTGCACTTTCGTCGTCAGGGAAGCCGGAGGCTCAGGTGCTGGTTCAATCACCTGAACCTGCCGCAAAGGTTTAGTCAATATAACCACAGCGTTAAGACAGCATCGGAGCTACAGCAGAGACACACTCCAACAGGCAGGATGGCAGACAAAAAGGCACGTAACACAGAGGTGGAATCAGGCAAATTAACAGAGAGGAATGGGCTAAAGAAGGAAAATTAACTAACACCAAAACAAAATTAAAGGCAGCAGCCTGGTGGAAGCTATGCACAGGCAGTAAAAAGCAATAGAAATCGAGCCGGTTGCTGGCGTGAGCTGCAGGCAGCCGGAGCGCAGTGTGGTGCGTTTTGATTATGTGGCATGAGGTGAGGCATGCAGATCTACGGATAATCCTGATGGAGGTGGGGTTTAGGGTGAGGGTGGGTGGGGGTATTAGTGGGATTTTTTTTTGGGGTGTTTTATTTGAGAATGCAGCACAGAGGTTCCCATGAGGTCCCAGGTGTGTTTATAAGCAGCAGCAGCAGTAGCAGCAGGGATGGAGGAGGTTTAATGTTATTAAAGGCAGGCAGCTGATTCCTGGGCCTCAGGTACGCAGTGAATCCAAACTGTGCTGCAGAAGGAGCTACGTTTGTCTGAGGATGTTCAAAAATGCACCGACTCATACTCACACGAAGACGTTCAACTGATCTACACATATAATAATAGAGGGGGTGACCTCCTCTACTGTGTAATGGTGGTTTGGGGGCAAAAACACTGGCACAGAGCTGCAAAACATCTGTCAAAATTAAGACAAAATAGCCCAGTTATAAGAGTAAATAAAGTGCAACATGGTCCTGGGACAGGTGTGGCTGAAAACATGTCCTATAATTTCTCAGATTTACGATGCCATACTAGGTGTGGTTTGAGCAGAGCAGCTTCCGATGATGAAGCACCGTAAGCAAGTGCTACGGACCAGCTCAGCCACTAGGGGACGCCAAAGCTACAAGTTCATCAACTTTCTGGGGAATTAAAGTTACCTTCAACCTGTTTCCTTGTAAATGGGCAACTTTTTCTTGTATGTTACTTTTTTCCTTGGAAATTTGCAACTTTTTTGAAATAGCAATTTTTTTCCTCATAAACCTGCAAGTTTTTTTCTTGTAAATTTGCTCTTAAAAACGTTTTCCCTTTGGAAATCTGCTTTTTTCTCAAACTTATAACTTTTTTTTTTCTCAAACTTGTAACTTTTTCTCACAAATTTGAAACTTGTAAATCTGAAGCTTTGTTGTAAACTTGCTACTTTTGCTGAAATGTGTTTTTTGGGGGGGCAAATTTGCAACCTTTCACAAATTTGCTACTTCTTTCTCAAACTTGCAACTTTTTCTTGCAACTTATTTCTTGTAAATTTATTACTTTTTTCCCAAATTTGCTAGCTTTCTCATAAATTGTCTGCTTTTTCTCAAATTCACACCTTTTTTCTCTTGTAAATTTTTGACTTTTTATGGCAAATTTCCAACATTTCTCATAAATTTGCCATTTTTTTCTTGCAAATTTGCTACATTTTTCTTAACCTTGCAACTTTTTTATGAAACTTGCAATGCTTTGTTGTAAATTTTTGACCTTTTTCTTGTGAATATGAATGATTAAAATGGTTAAATTTTTATTCTATGCCATTAAAAAATTAAAATTCTCCATTTCTTTTTGAACATCCTTAGCCAAAGTGGCGCTCCTTCAGTCAAACTGCTGCATTTGTGTGAATCGTTACACATTTATGAAATGATTAACTGAGTGACTGATGGGTGTGAAAAAGCCACTCGTGTGTCTCCTTCCCTTTAAAGCCAACACCGCTAAGCAGAGCCACGGGGCAGGAAGGAAGGGCGTGCGGGCGGGGAGGGGATGGTGGGGTAATGGGGGTGACAGGCAGACAACCCCCTCCCCCGACACCCCCTCTGTTTTATCCCAAGCAGCAACCAACCAGACACAGCGGAGGCGGCGAGCGACAACACCAACAGTACTATGATTGGCTCTGATGGGTCTCAATCTGCAGCAAAAAGTGGGTGGCGTGATTATCGATTGCTTTTTCTGTTCTGATCGAGGGGAGGAGTGATTGAAGGAAGATGAGGAGGGAGTAAAAAAAAAAAATTACCAGGGACAAAACAACATGGAAAATAAAAAAAGAAAACATATATAGTCTGATTTGAATGAGGAGAGGGAGGGAAATTTCCACATGTATAAAAACTAACATGAATGATGGAAAAAATGTGGACGAACACGTAGAGGGAAGAGAGACGGAAAATGAAACGACAACTCACTACTAAAAGGTAAAAAGAAAATGAACTAAGAAGGTGGTAAATGAAAAGATGAGTGGGTGAGAGGGAGGTGTGGGAGCTTCAGAGGGCGCCGTGGCGAGCCTGACTCCTCCCTCCTCCCTCCCGCGTCTCTACCTTTAAAGCCTCCCGGGGGCACGGAGCTGGGTTTGGCAGGAAGGGGAGGGGCTGTACTGTTGGAGTTGTTGACTGGTGGCTGGAATGAGCTAGAAAGGAAGATGCCGTCAGAAAGTGGGCGGGGCTTGCGAGCAGTGGGCGGCGGCTGAGGCCTGCTGTGATTGTGGGCGGTGGTGGCCGGGAGGTCGCCGTACGACTTCCGGGTCGCCGACAGCTTCGCCTGACCTGAATGAATGCCGCCGCCGCTCCCTGCTTTGGTGGTGGCCTCCTCCTCGTCTTCCTCGTCGCCCGTGTAGGAGACAAACTTGGCGGTGTAGAGCGTGTCGGGGGAGGTGACCTGGGTTTTGAGGTAGGAGGTGTTTCTCTGTGGTGGGGGTGGGGGTGTGTTAGTAGGGTTGTTGGGGGCGGGGGGTTGGTAGTCCCTGGGCAGCGGGGGCCGATACAGACCGGCCGGCTCGTCAGGCATCAGCAGCTTTTTCTCGGCCTCCTCATGCTGCCGGCGCCGCTCGGCCTCCAGGCGAGTGTAGTACTCCTCCTCCTGTCTCCTCTGGGGGAGGGACAACCTGTTAGTACGCTCCACTCTCAGTGGACCAATTACCAATCAGCTACAGACTCACTAAAGGGACCAATAAAGCTACCAATAAAGCAGCGCTAACTCTGCTGCTACTTCTAAAAACTAACAACCAACCACCCAACTGACGAGACTCCCAGACAAACTAAACCTGATCCCATCTAGACCGCCATAATCTGGACCAAAACCACAGAGCCTAAAACCGATTTGTGTGCTGCGTCATCATTACCACAGCGACCGGTGTCAGGTGATCAAGGTTTACTGCTGTTTTCGGACAGCAGGAGAGAAAGTTGGATTGGCAGTGTTGGGCAGTGACAGCTGTTCAGGTAAGTGTGCTTAACTACTTTATTTTCATGTCAATTAAACTGCTTTTAATATTACATCAATGCATTTAATCAACTTAAATCCTACAACTGAATGTGCTTCCTACATCTTTTAGATGTCACACAGGATTATTAACTATAAAAAACTATTCCATGAGGGCTGGGCGATACACTGGATATATTCGATGTACCGGTGCATTGGTCCGAGTGCGACACATAAAATGTCTATATCGCGCCTATCGAATCTAATTTGTCATGTTACTATAGCCTGACAATGTGACTCAGTTGACTTCTCTCTCTCCATTTCTTCTCCATCTCCTGCAGCAGCTTTCTCCCCTGGACATTCTAGCCAGATAAAAAAAAGCTCAGGGCACATTTTAACCTGCAGCTCAGGGGACGTCTTTCTTCAGAAAACTACTTCCATACAGTCATGCTTTAAGTTTTTTAATATTATAAATGCTTTATGACACCGACTTGTGAGGCAGTGGTTGGATTGTCCCCCGTCTGCTCCCAATCACCAAAACTAAAATAAGCCACAAATAATACTTCTGCTGCTTGTTTTTAGACCACCAAGTATTAACTATGTCTAGTAAACTGAAATAGTTCAACCTTCAAACTTTATTACTGATAATGTGAGTTCTACTACGGGAAAAAAGGCATGTACTTTCATCAGTTATATATTGTTGTGAAGAACTTTCTCTTAGGTGGGATTTCATTTTATTTTATCCGTCTAGTGTTTGCATATACTGTACGTTATATAGCCTATATGCACTGAATATGAATTTTGATTCTCTTTTTGATAATTATAAGTAAAATGAAATTTTAAAGGACATTCTGTGCACAAAATATATATCACAACATAGAGAAATTATATCGTGATGCTTTTTGTTTTTAATAGCTATATCGCCCAGCCCTATATTCCATCCACACTAGTGAATTAGTAATATTCATCTTTTGGAAAAGGTTGTTGATGTACAGCTGCTACTGTTGTTTTGGTTGTGGCTCCTTGATGTTTACTTTGTGGTCATCATGCTGCTCTAGCTTGAGAAATTAATTTTAAATTTCATAATTACTAAGCTAATTTGAGCAACCACCATAGCCGACAAAGCGCACATTAGCGCATTAACGTTAGCTAGCTGAGCAGTGTTAAATACACTACTGTTGCATGGTAAGCTTGTTAGCTGCATGCTAATCATTTTGCTGCTGTCATTGGTATCGTAACAGCTTGCGTATTCCACCCCCCCCTTTTTTTTTCCAAAGTTGCCCCTGCTCTAGGAGCATTTGAGAACTGCACACATCCTTCCAGCCATCCTTGGCATTTTTGTCAAACATGACGTTTAAAAAAAAAAAGAGAAAATTGTAGTGCTGTAAGGACAACTTGTTCTCAAACAGGTGTATATCTCTGGAGTCGGTTACCGTGGCAATGGTGGTTTGTTTACTTCAGATATTCCAGCAGATTTGTACAGGTGACAGGTAGCAATAATGTGAACAGCCACTCAAAAAATGGGATCTATCCTGAAACATCGTGGTGGTCCTAAACTTCACACCTCATCCTGCTTACACTGGTCCACCCTGGCAGAGTCTAGTGTAATCCATTTAAGAATGCTCAGACCAAATAATCCCAGCTGACCGCACCAACCTGACACAACGCTAACAAACATTCCAAAAACCCCGCTGTGACCCCGCATCATCTCCCCCTCCCATCTTCCACCGTCTCTCCTTCAGTCACCGCTGAATGTTTGCACATGTGCTCTGTGTGTCCGTGTGTGTCGGGTTTAGACGTAGGCCGAGTTTACGTTTCATGGTTTGTGGGTAGGCTTTTAAATTTCCAGCCCACCCTGACTCCGGTGGCCGTGCTCCAGGATCTACACTTCAGCGGCCTGTGATGGTGGTATTTGGATTTCGGGGTGGTTTGGAGCTTGACCAGCTGCTCACTCGATCTGGATGCTTCATATCACTTTTTTTTTTTCAGGAATTCGGGGTGGTATACGGATGTATCCGAGCTGCTTGGACTGGCGGGAATCTGGAGAAACTGGGAGGGATTAGTGGATGTGTGTGGGGCCTGAATGAGTGGGTGTTTTTTTTTTTTTCCCAAAAAAAATATGCATGGTTGATGGTGGGTGTTTTGCATGTGTGAGTTTTCGGGGAAAGTCGGGGAGGAGGAGGGTGAGCGGCATTCCCTAAATGTTTTCAAAGCGATGCTGGATGGAATGATAACAACAACAAAAACAATCAAATTAACTCATGAGTAAATAAATCTCACAAAATAACTGCTTCCCAGAAACACAACTGAAACGATTTCCTGACGCAAACACCGACAACAGGATGGGAGTCCCATGCTTAAGGTGGGTGGGAACACCAAACATAACGCAGCAAGACATCACATAGGGGTGGGGGCACAGGATGAGGACATGCAAACATTAAACAGCATCAGAACAACATTTTTAATCATCTCTACCATAAGAAATATCAGACATGTTTTGTAGCCTAAGATCCATCTTTAAGACAAAATAAGATCTGACTAAAAGTTTTTAAATAACCAGTATTCTGCAGCTCACAGGACAAACACACCGTGGTTATGACATTATGCTGAAACTGATGGAAGTGACAGGGGGAAAAAGTTGAATTTAACAGAGACATGTGGATGAGAATACATCACACTGAACAGAACCACTGGTCATTTAAAAGTTAAACCAAAATTAAGTTGTTCATCACCAGAGGTGGATAAAGTAGCCAGTTGTTGTACTCAGTCAAACACAGCATTACCTTATGAAATTAATTACCCAAGTATAACTGAGTAGTCACCAAACCAGACCATTAACGACATACAGTTGCAATCAAAATTATTCACCCCCCAATGCAAATTAGGTTTAATGACAAAATGTACAAAACTAGCTACTGTTTGCAATAAACAAGAACAATTTAAATAGCTCAACACAACTGTGCTGGCCTCTGTATATAACTTGACAGTCAGATTAACTCCTTCCCAACATCAAGACTCTGAAGACACTTGACTCCTTGTCCACAGGTTTATTGATATTAGAAGGAAGAGTAAAACTGGGGAAAAACACAAATAACCAAATAATCAGTGCTTGTCTTAGCATTCAGATGACCTGTAAACACATCAACTTGGACTGTGATTTAACAAAATTCTTGTTTTCCACTGTCATGAGTATTATTTATTTACCTATATATCTATTTATTATACTCCAAAATCACTGCATGAGTTGTACTTCTGTAAATGATCAATTTCTTCTTCATCTTATTTGCACTTAAATGAACTCAAAATGGCCACCGGTAAGCGCATTACCAGAAACAATAGCTCTGTTATGTTGCTACGTTAAACATCATGGAACACACCATCTATCCCAGGGGTGTCAAACTCATTCCACGGAGGGCCAAGACCCTGCAGGTTTTACCTTCACCCAGTGTCTTCAACAGGTGATTTCACTAAATTTCTTCCAAATGATTGCTGATCAGTGAAAACACCTGCTGAAGACACTGGGTGGAAGTAAAACATGCAGGGTCTTGGCCCTCCATGGAATGAGTTTGACACCCCTGATCTATCCTAAAAATACTTGATATGTAGTGCTAGATAAATGCCAGAACAATCGACACATACCCATGATTCTACTAAAGACATGAGATGTATGTAGATGCAACTGAATAAAATGTGAACACCACCATAACAGCTCTCTGTGCCATGCTGACCTATTTCCTGGTTACCATTCACATCACTTCCTGGAAGACAACTTCCTGTTCCTGCAACCTAAGATTCTTGAAGTGACAATGCTAAATAAGCATAAAACATTTCTTATAAACTTACTTGAAACAGAACACTCTCCACCTGGTGTGATTAGATGCCACTAACCCTCACAAGGCAATGCTACAATTAAAATCTTTAGGCATCTAGAGAGAGGAAAAGCACTATTTCAGTCACAGGCCTAAGGAATGACTTAAGTCCTCCTGGTTTCATGACCTTCACCTCGACTTGGCGAACCTTCTTGTCTTCACTTGGGAAAACCTGTGTTACCAGTCCAAGAGGCCATTCATTCCTAGTTACTTGGCTGTCCTAGAGAAGTACAACACTTCCTTGCTTGATGTCTGGAACAATGGACTGCCACTTCTTCTACCTATAGTGTTTGTAGGAATTGCTTCCACCATCTGTTCCAAAAGGTGTTTGAAAGGTGCTGAACCTGTCGCCACCAGAGCTTGTATAGGTCTGAAATGCCGAACTGACCCACGGAAGCAGTAACAATATTTCTCTTTTGAGTGAGCAGTGTAGCTGGTGTCAGTATAAATGACTCATCAGGGTCTGTTGTCACTGGAATAAGTGGTCAGGTATTTATGATTGCAGCTGCTTCTGCCATGAAGGTCACCAGCACCTCATGAGTCAGTTAATCTTTTACTTTGAGGAGCATGGAGTCCAGAATTCTTCTTGCAAGGCCGATCATCCTTTCCCAGGATCCTCCATAATGGGAAGCGTGTGGAGGATTGAAGGTCCATGTACAACCTGATCTGAACGGTAAGTCTTTACGGCTGTGTTGTTCAAGTTTGAAAAGTATCTTTAGATCATTACAGGCTCCTACAAAGTTTGTGCCACAGTCAGAATGGATATGCTTGACTGGCCCACATACAGCAAGAAAATGCCTGAGTGCATTTATGAAGCTTGATGTGTCAAGAGATTCAATTACTTCAATATGAACGGCTCTTACACTCATGCGAGCAAAGATCACTGCCCATTGCTTGCTGTGTGCCATGCCTCCTCTGGTTCGATGTGCAGAGACGTTCCAGGGGCCAAACACATCCAGCCCAACAATGGTGAAAGGAGGATCCGTTGAAATGCAGTCTGCTGGAAGGTTTGCCATTTTCTGTGTGCTCAGTGGAGCTCTTAGGCATCTGCAAGTTATGCACTGGTGGGTAATATTGTTCACTTTCCTTTTCCCGCCAACTATCCAAAAACCAGCAGAGCGGAGAGCCCTTTCAGTAAGGTGGCAACCTTGGTGATAGATCTGCTCATGATGGTGTTTGATGAGCAACACAGCAATGTGATGCTTACCAGGGTTAATCAAGGGGTTCTTTTCATTCTGATCCGAGATTTGAGTGATACAGACGACTTCCAACTCTCAGAAGGCGATGTGTGTCAATGAAAGGGTCTCGGATTGTAGTGGACTGCTTTTTGGAATCTTCTCATGTTTTTGAATGCATTTGAACTCTTGGCTGTATGTTTCCTCTTGCACCACTCGGAGCTTGGTTGCGCTCCTCAACAGAGACCTCAGGCTCGAGTCAGTGACTTCCAAAAGGAAAATTTGGCAAATCTTTGGGAATTAAGCTGCTTGGATGATGCTGTCACGCTCAAAGTTGTTGTTAGTGGGCAGACCTCTGGGTCTGAACTTGGTGCCATGAGCTTGTGAGTATTCTCAGAGATATTTGATCCTGGGGCAGACAGAAAATTGGGTCCACTTAGCCAGTTGG
This sequence comes from Pholidichthys leucotaenia, assembly GCA_020510985.1. NCBI lineage: Eukaryota > Metazoa > Chordata > Actinopteri > Cichliformes > Pholidichthyidae > Pholidichthys > Pholidichthys leucotaenia. Next base: position 273,931,032 of record CM035842.1, read on the forward strand.
TGTTCTCCAACTGACCTGCTGCAACAGAACGAGTTATGTGATCTGCAGGGTCTTGCTCTGTCGCTACATAGCGCCACTGCTTGGGCTGTGAAGATCTTCGGATGTGGAGAACCCTGCTGGTGACATATACATAGAAGTGCCGGGATTCATTATGAATGTAATCCATGACCACCTTGCTGTCTAAGTAGTATGTTGTGGCATCAAGCTGCAGGTCCATTTCTGCTGAGATTAGGTCTGCCAGTTCGACAGCAAGCACTGCTGCACAAAGCTCCAACCTTGGTATTGTGTGCTCAGGGCGTGGGGCCAGCTTGCTTTTTCCCATAACAAATCCTGCATAGTTATTCCCACGAGTGTCCGAGACTTTCAAATATGCCACTGCAGTAATAGCTTTAGTTGATGTGTCAGAGAAAACATGCAATTCTCACCTGGCAGCTGTTGAGAGTGAGATTTCAACATAAGGCCTGGGAATGGGAAGACTGCTCAACTCTGACAAGGATGCTCTCCACAATGTCCAGATTTCCTCCATCTCGTGAGGTAGGGGTGCATCCCATCACCCTTTTCAGTAGTCAGTTCCCTCAAGATAGCCTTGCCTTGAATTGTGATGGGTGCTACGAATCTAAGGGGGTTGTAGAGGCTATTAATGGTGGATAAGACACCCAGACGAGTGTAAGGTTTTGAGTCCTCAGAGACACTGAAGAGAAAGCAGTCTCTTTTGAGATCCCAGTTGAGCCCAAGACTGTGTTGCACTGGCAACACTTCAGCCTCCATGTCCATATCTCTGAGGTCACTTGCATGGTCGCTGGATGGAAAGGATTCCATGACCTCCTTGTTGTTTTGCTGCAATTTTGTGCAGCCTCAGGTTGGATATGGAGAGAACTTCTTGTGTGTTTTTTAGCAAGCTGACTGCAGCTTCTACAGTTGGCAGTGACTTCAACCCATCATCAACATAAAAGTTCCACATCACAAAGTTTTTAACATCGTGGTCAACACTGAACTCACCGATCTGTACAGACTGGTGTAGGCCATGAATGGCCACTGCAGGTGAAGGCTTGTTCCCAAACATGTGGACCCTCATACAATATTCCACAATGTCCTTTGAGGGGTCGTTGTCTTGAAACCAAAGAAAACATAAAAAGTTCCTGTCTTCTTCCCTCACCAGGAAACAATAGAACATCTGTTCAATATCAGCTGTGAATGCAATTGCTTCTTCCCTGAAATGAATCAGCACTCTAATCAGTGTGTTATTCAAATCAGGCCTAGTCAATAGCATATCATTTAGTGAAATGCCATTATATGTAGCGCTAGAATCAAACACCACTTTGATTTGCTTCAGTTTTTTGGGATGATACACACCAAAAGTTGGCAAATACCATAGCTCTTCTTCCTCACTGAGGGGTGGAACCAACTCTGCATGGCCATTTTTAAACATCTTCTTCATGAAGCTGAAGAAGTGATCTCTCATTTCAGGCTTCCCCTCAAAGTTGCGTTTGAGTGACATGAGACGTTTTAATGCTTTGGGCCTGTTGTTAGGTAGTCGCTGACATGGACACTTAAAGGGCAAGGGAGCCACCCAACTGTTGCTTGAATCTTTATATAGTCCTTCATCCATTATTTTCACGAAGCAAGCATCCTGAATTGAAGGAGCTACCTGATTATCATCTTTTGTGCGTTTAAAGACTGTGCATCCCAAATGGTCAGCATCACATAATTACTCCTCTCCAGAACATGTTTGGGACTAGCTGCTAGCCTAAATGTCACTGTATTTCTCTTTCACCTTAAAAATGTTAGGGCATGGATCAAAGAGAGCAGGACCCTGATTGCTGATGGTTTGTGCACACCACCCAGACACACATTGCCTACAATAACCCATCCCAGGTCCAATTTCTGAGCATAGGGCAGGTTGTGAGGCCTGTTCAACTGCCTGCAAACCTTATGGACTCTTATGATGTCTCAGCTAAGGAGGAGCAAGATTTGAGCCTGTGGGTCAATGTCTGGGATCAGGTGTGCCACTGACTTCAGATGGTTATGATAGGAAGCTGCATTAGGGGTTGGAGTCTCTTCTCTGTTATTAGGAATGTCATTACATTCTATTAGGCCTGGCAGCAGAATGCAGACAGTTCCATCCAGAGATTCCACTTCATAGCCAGTAGCCCTCCTTCCTGTTGCTTCCTTCACTCCAGCACATGTTCTTAAAGTGTATGTTGGACTTGGGCTTTGTTTCTTGAATGTCTCGAACTCTGAACGAACCAGAGACCTGTTACTCTGTTTATCAAGAATAACATACATTTTCACACCTTTATCTCATTGGCCAATGGGATACACTTTTGCGAGACATATTTTTGAGCAGGATCTGTTCATTAGAGCCCCACCACAGACCTCTGTACGTTTGGCAGTAATGTGGGATGGTGGCGAAATCTCCTGCTCCCCACCGTGCTTAGACACATATTCGCTCTCTTCCATCCAAGGTGCAGGTCCAGGGTGAAGTGTTGTGTGATGTCTCTCACTTTTGCATTTCTGACACTGAACTTTGGCTCTGCAGTTCTTTGTAACGTGTGATGATGAAGCACAACACTTAAAGCATATTTTGTTCTTAAGAAATGTCTTACGATCTTCTATAGCCTTTTCTCTGAATGTACAACATTTATGTAAAGGGTGTGGCTTCTTGTGAATGGGGCATATTTTGTCGCAGTCATCTGATTTTGTGGGGGGCTCATGACCATCAACAGTGACCCTGGGAAATACTTCTGTTTTGTGTACAGAGACGTCTCTGTTTGCTTGGCTTCCAGACAGTTTTATCTATCTTGTGAGGCATGTCTGTATGAGAGATGAAATTGAAACTAGGTTCATTAGCAATGTAGGCCTCTTGGCTAACAAAATCTACGAAATAGGAGAAAGGGGGGTAGGGAACACGCCTTTGCCGTTTGTAGGATGCACAAACCGATGCCCACTTCTGCAGACGAAATGGCAGCTTCTGTACGATGGGGTTGACACCCCTTGCTGTGTCAAGGAAAGATAGGCCTGGCAGGTCCCCCTCTTCTTTGGCTGACAAGTTCCATTAGTAGGTCACTTAATTTTGTCAATTTGAATAGTCTGTTATTTTTGGAAAGGTGTCAGTTTGCTTGAATAGAGCATCCCCAATAACTTCTGCTGAGCTGTACATTTGTTTGAGTCTGTCCCATATCATGGCCAACCCTGCTTCTGGATGGTTGATGTGTATCGCTCTTATTTGCTCCACGTGCTCTGCAGACTCTTTACCAAGCCATTTCATCAAAAGATCCATTTCTTCACTTGGTGTCAAGTTTAGGTCACAGGTTGCAGCCTGAAAAGCACGTTTCCAGGCTCTGTAGTTCTGTGGTTTGTCGTTAAACTGAAGTAAACCTGTAGCCACTAGCTCACGGCGAGCAAGGTACCTTACAAAGTCATTGATATTTGAACCACTGTTATTTGGAGATGTGGGATACAACAAGGGATTAAAGGGACCATTGTGGCAACCTGGGGAGTGCATAATGGTTTACCACCTTAGACAGGAACAAAGGATGCAAAGTTAACCTTTTGTGTGTGAGAAGTTTCTAGATGCCCTAGTAAGATAACAGGGAGGTGTCAAGGATGAATGGACTGACTGCAGTCGGACGGGGGATTATCTTTTGTGTGTGAGAAGAGTCTAGACGGGGATTATCTTTTGTGTGTGAGAAGAGTCTAGAGGGATGTCATGTTATTTAAGGGAAGAGTTCCTACTTGTATGCCATTCTGTCTATGCTCCTTGTGTGAGTCGTGTAATAAACCGCCTGAACCAAATCAGCCTCATTTTTTACACGCTCCACACCATTGTCATTTTGAGGCCTCAAATACTACAGAGGAGTAACTTGGGTGGAACCAAACCTAACTCCACTTGGTTGACAAGAGTGTCCATTTTCATAGGGGTAAGACTGTTCTGTGGTGAGATAACTGGGGTAATGCGAAATGACTGTCTGGTCTGTAGCAAATGGTGTATTCTGTGGTTTGAAATTTGGAGATGGCATGCTGTAACTCGGGTTAGGCTCTGATTCGGCTGTGACATGATCCTTGCTTTGCTGAGGATCTGGTTCTTGTAGTTTGGCTTGGTCGATTACATATTGTTCTTTTCGTTGCATGGTTTCCAAGGAAGTGAACTACAAATTGAAGTTACAGCTATGTCTCTCACTATTTTCATCCATGGCAGCTTCGAGTGCCTCTACTTCAGCAATGGCTGCAGCTGTCTCTTTCTTTAAGCTAAGCATTTCCATAGACGCTTCCAACTTGGCTTTTTCCAGTTTCAAACTAAGTTCTTTTTCAGCGAAGGAAAGATGTGCTTTTGCTGCTTCAGCTTTTGCTCTCCTTTGGCCACAGTTGATGACACACTTGATAGTGTTGAGGACCATGAAACACGGGAGCGTGTCTTTAATGAAAACGTTTCCCCCTCATTGCAGTGTCTTGAGGGATAACTGTGTAATATTGCTTTGATGGATGTCACATTTCTTCTTCCAGCCAACTTACTACGTTATCTTGCCTTTCAAAAAGCCATGGTTTTACTGTACTGTCCTCTGTATATAACTTGACAATCTGATAAACGCCTTCCCAACATCAAGAATTTGAAGATACTTGACTTCTTGTCCACAGGTTTATTGATATTGGAAGGGTAAAACTGGGAAAAAATCCACAAATTTTCCACTGTCATGAGTATTATTTATTTACCTATTTATTATACTCCAAAACCACTGCATGAGCTGTACTTCTGTAAATGATCAATTTCTTATTCATCTTATTTGCACTGAAATGAACTCAAAATAGCCGTCGGTAAGCGCATTACCAGAAACAATAGCTCTGCTATGTTGCTACGTTAAACATCATGGAACACACCATCTATACAGTGCTAGATAAATGCCAGAACAATCGATACATACCTACGATGCTACTAAAGACATGAGATGTATGTAGATGCAACTGGACAAAATGTGAACACCATCATAACAGCTCTCTGTGCCATGCTGACTTATTTCCTGGTTACCATTCACATCACTTCCTGGAAGACAACTTCCTGTTCCTGCCACCTAAGATTCTTAAAGTGACAACGCTAAATAAACAAAACATTTCATATAAACTTATTTGAAACAGAACACAACTAATATTACAAGTGGTTTCTCCAAATTCTACACAAAATGCCACTTTTAATGACTACTGCAGTCTCAAAATTATCCAACCCCTTCATGACAAGCATCTTTAGTACTTAGCAGAGCACCCTTTTGCTGTTATGACCTGCTGCAAACATGATGCATAACCAGACACCAGCTTCTGGGGGCGTTTCTGAGGATTGTTAGCCCATTCTTCCTGGGCAAAGACCTCCAGTTCACTAATATTCCTGGATTTGCATGCTGCAATGGTCTTTTTCAAATCAAACCAGAGATTTTCAATGGTGTTCAAGTCAGGTGACTGTGATGGCTACTCTAGTATCTTCCAGGACTACTTCTGAAACCAAGCCATGGTGGACTTTGTGGTATGTTTGGGATCATTGTCCTGTTGGAAGGTCCAATGATGCCCAAGCTCTAGCTTCCTCACAGACGACATGACATTTTCTCCCAGGATTTCCTGATACTTGATTGAATCCATCTTGTCCGTCACAAACTGCAGGTTTCCAGTGCCAGAGGAAGCGAAGCAGCCCCAGAGCATCATTGACCCACTGCCATGCTTCACTGTAGCCATGGTGTTGTCAGCAAATACTTCATTCTTCATCCTCCAGACATACCACTGATCCATAGGCCATTTGACTATGTCTATTTCTGACCGCCACACACCATGAGCACCACGCAAAAAAATTGTGAGTTCTCGTGAGTGTTGGGTACCCCAAAAATGAGACTGTTTAGGCTGAAGGAAAAAAACACAGGTTCTATACAGATACAATAAACAAAATCAGTGTTTGGGCCCTAGTAAAAAAAATAATATGAGAAGAAAAACCTCTCAACTGGCAAGAGTAAATTCAGTACTACTTAAGTAGCTTTATAAGAAGATATTTTCTTCCTGAAGAATTTTTTTTGGTTGACTACTCTTACTTGCAGTTGAGTAATTAATTTCATAAGCTAACACTACTTTTATTTGAGTTCAACTTCTGGCTACTCTACCCACCGCTGCTGAAAACATCAGTCTACTCATCCTCTCCAATCCTATAAATATAACAAATCTATCAGTAACACAATCATCCTAGAATCATTAACCATCAGCACTGAGCTCCCAACAGTTTCATGGACAGACAGACCGACCTTTTCCTCGGCCTCCCGTCTGGCTCTCTCCTCCTCCCTCCACCTCCTCTCCTCCTCCTGCTTCGCTCGCTCCTCCGCCTCCCGCTTACGAATCTCCTCCAGCTGCTGCTTACGCCGCCGCTCCTCGTCCTGCAACTGATCACCCACACAAACACACAGGGCAGATACAAACAAGGAAACAATCAGCACAGCATTTATCAATTTAAAATCAGGCAAAGTTAGCCTTTGTTCTGTTTTACTGCTCAGACAATAATGTGCACCAACATGGTTGCTTTGATTCAAGCGTGCACTGGAAAAAGAAAAAGGAACATACACATACTGAACATGCAAACACCAACATGCAACAACAGCAGCAGCAAGAACAAAAACAAACAAAACTCTTTCTGTCCACTGAAGAACAGGGCCGTTTCTAACTTTTGGGGTCCCTATGCATGGTCGAGTTGGAAGGCTCCTACTTTTGTAATAAGGAAGAATTCAAATAATTTGAAATCTGAAAAAAAAAAAACTACTCTCCCCAAAAGTATCTATCCTCTCCCAACAGAGAAAATTTCCAAATTTATAAGAAAAATACTTCAGATTCACAAGGGGAAAAAATAGCAAAAGACAAACAAATCTAAAAGAAATTTAAAAGAAAAAAGTTGCAAATTTACAAAAAATAAGCCACAAAGTTATGAGAAAAGTTGAAAATTTTAAAGAAAATAATTAAAAAAGCAAAAAAAAAAAAAAGTCAGAACAAGAAAGTCACAAATTTGAGAGAAAAGTTGAAAATTTAAAAGAAAAAAGCTTTAAAAATTTGCAAAAAAAGGGCAAAAGACAGATAAATCTGGAAAACGTTTACAAGAAAAAAGTTGCAAATTTAAGAGAGAAAATTTCCATATTAGAATTCCATTCAGCTTTATCTGCATAGCGCCTAGTCACAACAAAAGTCATCTGAAGGCGTTAGATACATAAGCACAAATCATAAATAATTCAGAGAAAAGCCCCGAAGCTCAGATGATCCCGTGTGAGCAGCACTAAGCGACAGTGGGAAGGAAAAACTCCCTTATAGGAAGAAACCTCCTGCAGAACCAGGCTCAGAGAGGGGCAGTCATCTGCCACCACTGGTGGTGGGGTGGGGGGGGGGGGGGGGGGGAGAGACAAAGTATTCATAACGTAACAACATGCAGCTAGAAATATGTTTCAGATTTGCGAGGGGAAAAAAATTGCAAAAAAAAAAAAAAGGCAAAAAGACAAATCTGAAAGAAATTGAAAAGAAAAAAAATTGCAAGTTTAAGAAAAAAGTTGCAAATCTAAAAGAAAAAAGGTGCAAATTTAAGAGAGAAAATGTCCAAATTTATAAGAAAAATGTTTCAGCTTTACTAGGGGAAAAACTGCAAAAAAAAGTAAAAGGACAAATGTAAAAGAAATTTCAAAGAAAAAAGTTGCAAATTTATGGAAATAAGTTGCAAATCTAAGAGAAAAGAAGTTGCAAATTTACAAAAAAAGAAAAAATATATGAGAGAAAAGTTGAAAATTGTAAAGAAAGTTTTTAAAAAAAATTGCAAAAAAGGCAAAAAAACCTGGAAAAATTGAAAAGAAAAAAGTTGCAAATTTACAAGAAAGTTACAAATTTATGAGAGAAAAATTGAAAATTTAAAAGAAAAAAGATTTTAAAAAAAAAATGCAAAAAAACCAAAAAGAGAAATAAATCTGGAAAAATTTTCAAAGAAAAAAGTTGAAAATTTACAAAAAAGTAGTCAAATTTATGAAAGAAAAGTTAACAATTTTAAAGAAAGGAAGTTTAAAAAAGATTTGCCAAAAACAAAACAAAAAAATCTAAAAGAAAAAACAAATTCAAATTTAAGACAGAAAATTTCCAAATTTATAAGAAATATGTTTCAGGTTTACTAGGGGGGGAAATGACATTTAAGAGAAAAAAAGTTGAAATTTACAAGAAACGGGTAGCACATTTATTTGACAAAAAGTTGCAAGCTTGGGGTGGTAGTGGCTCAGGAGGTAGATAGAGCAGGTGGTCAAATAACCGGAAGGTTGACGGTTTGAATCCTGCTCCCCCCGCCCTGCTGTTGTGTCCTTGGGCAAGACACTTGACCCACCTTGCCTCCAGTGTCTGTGACGCTGGTGTGTGAATGTGCAGAAATGTTCGGTGGTGGTCAGAAAGGTCGTTGGCGCTCATTGGCAGCCGCGTTTCCATCAGTCTGCCCCAGGGCAGCTGTGGCTACAGAAGTAGCTTACCACTATCATCGTCTGTGGACTGAAGCACTAATGGACTCATTGTAAATCATCTTTGGGTGTCACGAAAAGTGCTTATATAAATGCAAATTATAATTAAGTTTAAGGGGGAAAAAAGTTGCACATTTCGGAGAAAAGAAGAAAAAAATTTAATTCCCCCCTCCCAAAAAAGTGGAAGGTGAACTTGTAGTTTGGGGGCCCCCTAGTGGCTGAGGGGGCCTGTTGCGTTTCCCTACTCTGTTCTATAGCCAGAAACGGCTCTGAATTAGCTGATTTTGTTTCATGACGTGCCCCAAAGGTCCCACCTGAAGTAAGAGCAAACTGAACAGGCTGCAGCAGAAACCATCCCAACACAAACCAACATGGAGTACGGTGACAAAAAACATCAGATCCGCTCTTCTCAGGCTGGATGGTGGTTAAAGGGTCAGTTCAACCAATGATCAAAGAAACACATTTTAATCCCCTGAATTTAATTGGGATTATTTATAAGGATAAATAATAAATGCGGTGCTGAGAGACTGTTGTATGTATAACAGTGATTCCCACACAGACAAACATGAATGGCCTTTAATTTTTTTTTTTTTTTAGATTTAGATTCCTTTATAAGTCCCACAGTGGGGAAATTAGAGGGCATCCACATGAGTGGATGAGGCAGCCACCGGTGCGGCGCCCAGCCCTTTCACCATTCACACACACATTCACACCTGGGGCCACTTTACAGTCTCCGATTAACCTAACCTGCATGTTTTTGGCCTGTGGGAGGAAACCAGAGAAATCCCGGAGTAAACCCACGCAGACACAGGGAGAACATGCAAACTCCACACAGATCACTGTTGGTCGGGGGCTGGGATCGAACCCGGGATCCCCCGGCCAAGGGTGAGTGGCTGTGCTGCCGCAGTGCTAACCACTCCGCCACCGCGCCGCCCTTACTGTGTAAATGCTGTAAAGAATTTCTTGGCCTGTATCTCCTTTTGCATACTTGACGCCAACTCCATTCTGGTATCACGCTGTTCAGCTTTTTAGGGACATCTGTGCTTCAATAACTTTCATACTTTTTATACTATGTACACTTCTGCAGCTAACGAACACCGCTAACAGAAGTGAGTGGGAAGTTCCTCAAACTACCTTAAAGCTCTATCAGCTACTAAAGCTAAACACCTCGGCATACTTTAACCCTTTTGACTTTTACTAAAACAAACTTTCAGCTTTTATAACATTGTAAGTTTTAAGCATTCTGAACTAGTTTAGTTTTGCGCTTCCCTTTTATGGAGGTTAGGCCAGCTCAGTTTTTAAGCTAGCACTTTTGAGCCATTTATTTTTATTCAGCATTTTTACGCTAGTTTTCTTTGTAAGCTACTTCATTTTTGTACAAGCTTAGTTTGGGTTTAAAGCTACCTTTTTTTTTTAGCTTATTTTAGTCAACTTTAAGACATTTACACTTTTATTCAAATGCTCTGCAAATTTAGGCCATTTTAGTTTTTTAACTAGCACTTTTGAGCTTTAGGCTTTTTGAAGCTAACTGTATAACGGTAAGCCATGCTAGCATTTATGCCAACATTGTAAGATTTTAAACCATTTTAACTTTTAACCCAACATCAGTGTTTAACTTTCATTTAGCATATTTTAGTTAGCCTTCTTCCACTTTTTTAAAACAAATACAGTGGATATAAAAGTCTACACACCCCTGTTCAAATGCCAGGTTTTTGTGATGTAAAAAATGAGACCAAGATAAATCATTTCAAAACGCCCCCCCCCCCCAATTAATGTGACCTATAACCTGTACAACCCAATTGAAAAACAAACTGAAATCTTTTAAAGGGAAAATAAAAAACAAAAAACTTACAATAACCTGGTTGCATAAATATGCACACCCTTAAACTAATACTTTGCTGCAGCACCTTTGGCTTTTATTACAGCACTCAGTCTTTTTGGGTAGGAGTCAATCAGCGTGGCACATCGTGATGTGGCAATATTTGCTCACTCTTCTTTGCTAAAATGCTCCACATCTGTCAGATTGTGAGGGCATCTCCTGTGCACAGCCCTCTTCAAATTCCCCCACATACAGTATGTTCGATGGGATTCAGGTCTGGACTCTGGCTGGACCATTCCATTTATAAGTTTTTTTACTTTTTATTTTTCACCTTAAAAGATTTCAGTGTGTTTTTCAATTGGGTTGTACAGGTTATAGGTCACATTAATGGGGGGGGGGGGGCATTTTGAAATGATTTATCTTAGTCTCATTTTTTTTACATCACAAAAACCTGGCATTTCAACAAGGGTGTGTAGACTTTTTATATCCACTGTATGTCAATTTTCAATTTCTACTTTTAAGCTCACATATGTTAGTGTTAAGGCCTTTATATACTCTGCAAGAGCAGAGAAATGTGTTCTCTCTTCCAGAGCTGTAAGAACAAAATGACAAAATGATGTCATTTTGTTCTTGCCACCTCAAGAAAAAGAAAATATTTCTCTGTTCTTGCAGAGTATGTAAAGGCCTTTGAGCTATTTCAGGCTTTAAGCTGAAAATTCAACTTTAAGCTATTTTTTTAAGCTACAGTTTTCAGTTATTTTAACTTTTAAGCCAGTATTTTGCAGCCTTTTTAAAAATACATTTAATAAACCATTATCTTTTAGAGCAGGGATGTGTGTGCATGGATGTGATTTCCTGTCATTATGGTACAGAACACTGACATCGGAATTTCATGTATTTACTAAACAAAATTATTTTAATTACTCTTACTTGAATGCAGTTTTGAAGAAAAGCCTGTATCTTTACTCAAGTGTATTTGGTCACAGTCTTCGAGTTACTTTTGATTTTACTCGTATGGACTGAATACCAACGTTTTTCTCTCGTCGGATGTGAAATCATTGTTTTTCTATTGTAACACACAGTAAAAACACAGAAACTGGTCCGAGCAAAAGTTGCAAATTTGTAAGAAAAGAGCAGCATATTAATGCATATGAATGCTGTACCAATTTACAAGAAAAAAATGTGCAATTCTTGAGGAAAATGTCACAGATTTAGTACAAAATCCAATTATTAGCAAGCTTAATGTGAAAATCTTATCTATGAACAGTTAGTTGGTTGCATCCAGTTTAAAAGCCAAACTCGAGGCATTAAAACATCCACATTTTATGCACTCTATGGAGACACAGAACAAAGAACTAAACAACAAAATACGCATTTATGTGTTGTGGTTGAAGAGACCCTTTACAGAAATGAACATAAAGAAGCTCAGCAGGTCACACACAGATGGATGAATGGATCCACGGACGTAATGACATCATGACGCCGTCCTCTGCGGGTACAGCGGGGCTCACGGGACTTTCATGCAATCGGCCATGCAGGCACCACCTCCATATTCACTCAAAACGCCACTGCCGACCTGCGCTCTGCCACCATTAGCACAGGTAGGGCTAAACTTAAAACATTTAAGCGTTGCTAAGCAGCAGCCCCTCCCCTCGCCTCCCCACAGCAGGTGTTTTGAGTGGACACGGGGATGAAACGGCTTCCCCAAACAGCCAAACCACACCAAGCATCCCCAGGACAGCCTCTTCATCACTGGCTGACCCCCCCCCCCCCCCCAAATGACACGACAACAGTAGTCTGGATGGGTGGGGAGAGACGGATAGGAAACACGGGCGGGTGGCCAGCCCACACAAAAAACAGGAAGTGATGTAAGGGCAAGGACAAGATAACCCGTCATTAAGATGGAAGAACGTACCAAGTCTAGAACAGAGATTGCTGGGACAGCAGTCTGTTGCTGAAGAGGAGGAGGAGGAGGAAGAAGAGAATAGAGAGTGAGAGAGGGAGGGGAGGGAGGAAAAAGGAATAAAATACCCCCAAACACCTAAAGTGGACGAGTTAAACTGAATTAGAAAAAAAGGAGGTGAGGTAAGAGGAACTGATGAGTAAAATAGAGGTCATGAATCAGTCAGACAAAACTGAGTCAGCAGACTTTAATTTTTCAGTTTTATCTTTGGTTTAATCATACGGATCTTGTTTTTAAGTGTTTAAGTCTTTTCCAAAAACCTTAATGAAGTTAAACTTTACCCTAAATGTGAGTCTAGACTGGATTTAAAGGTCCCATATTGTGCAAAAAAAAAAATGTGTTTGTGGCTTTAAACCCTATAAAATATGTCCAAGGATCACACATGTCCCTTTAAAATGTTAAACAGCACACGTCACAAAGAGGTACGTACATGCTGTCTTCACTTCAACTCTTAAAGGTGCAGTGTGTAAAATTTCTGGGTAATCCATTTCTGAAATTTAATGCATAATAAAGCCTTAGTTTTGTTTTCATTGTTATATAATCCCTCTTACATGAATGTTGTTGCTTTTTCTGTACCTTCAGGCAAGTTTTTTTTTAAAAAACAATTAACATACACATGAAGAGGTCCTTCTCAATGTAGGCAGCCATCTTGGACCACAAAGATTTTATATCAAACTGCTTACACAAATGGCTTCTGCAGGTTCTCCTACATGCTTCAGAAGAGGGTGATGACTAACAGTGAATGTGGATGAGCTGCATTTTGAAATCTGGATGCTAGATTGCTCTGAATATTTCACACCGCATCTTTAACTAAACTGCTGGACAAACAAGCCCCGCCCTCAGTTCCCTAAGTTAGCAAAACAGATGCACCCTGACTGCCTCTTTGTGACTGGCCCACTCAATAAATAATCACATTTTTGCCCAATCAAATTAGGGGATCATTAATATGAATGCGTAGGATGACAACTGATGACAGAATTTTATAGATAACACCACAACTGCTTTAGGTCTTTAAATTCAAATTCTTTCAAGACGTCAAAATTTAATGCACAATATATGACCTTTAACATGATAAGGGGTGTGATTTCAGGGATGAAAGATGACCGTTATGACTGTAGACTGATGTATTTACGGATACTGTGTTGAACTTTTGAAAAATCTGATTTTAGTAACATCCTGTGGTCACAAAGAGAACCGCAGCCCCATTCAACGTATACAGGCTAAACTGGTTTGGAGCTGAATTTGGCAATGGTTAACTTTCTGACCACAAGGTGTCACTGAAGACAAATTTTTTTTAAAAGAGTTACACATCATACCTTTAATTTTATTGTGCTAAATACCCATTTTGGACCAGTAATACTGACAATTTAAGACGTTCACACTTGGTTTTACTAGAATATATTCTGGGCAATCAAATCACAAGTGGACAACCCTCACAACAGCTAACTTTGCCAAAGATGCATCATGATCTGATCATTTAAAACACTTGCAGAGCTAATTTCCAATGCATTCAGAAACACATCTTAAAGGCGTAAAGCTAGCTCAAATAAGGATATAATACAGGATGCCTTTTCATCGGGACTCCTGCAACGTACGTATGCTATATCCTGACAATCTTATAACTCCTGAGACATTTTTCTTTGTTCCTGAAGTTGGGCTGGGGTTTGTCTAGCAACAGATATTCAAGTCTGCCAGACCTTCTGACACTCTAGCAGAAGTGTTGTAGACTGTAGAAAAATTTGAGCACATCTGGACATGCCCAGCGTGCATCTCAGCTGCCCACTTGTGTCTGGATCCCTCGAAACACATCTGAAAACCAAGCATGAAAAACGTCCTAAGTCTTTAACTGCATCAAACCAACCGTATCAGTTGGCTTAGAGTAAAATCCACACATTCACCACACCAAACTGAGTCCACCGGCGCCCTCAGCCCAAGGCGCAGAACTCTTATCACTTACAGAAAAATGTTTTCTCATTACTCACTAAGAATCAAACATGGATAATAAAGACTGTCGTCATAATACAGGTGGAGGCTAGTTCTTATTTTGGCCTCTCTCCACCTTTGAGGCTGCAGTCACACTAGGAGATTCCAAAGCAGCCACAAGCTCACCCAGCTTGGTTAATGTGACTGATCTGGGTGCAGTTCAGTTAGATTTCTGTATATAAAGAGGAAGAATTTATAGCAAAGAGATCAGATGTTTTCCTCCATGACTGAGCTGACTAGTCATCTTGTAGTCCAGTTTGAATATCGCTGGCACACGGGTAAACTAAAGAGCGATGCATCAGAAAAATAACATACCACAACAAAAAAGCCATTTTCCGCCTCAAAGCTACTTCAATATTTTGAGGGTTGAAGATTCTTCAAGTTTCACATGCACAACTGGTGCAAAAATTCATTGAAATATCAAATCATTTTCTTCTTCTTCTTTTAGATTTGATTGGCGGTTGGCAACCAGCTTACAGGTGCATTACCGACACTGACTTGATTATCATCACTCTATATCTTTGTATAAGGAGTTCTTTCCTTATGTGTGAAAAAATTATCCGTCCATGGACTGTGTCCTGGCAGCATCAGCCCTGATCGCCTCGCTGTGTTTGGTCGCCTATGACAGATGAAACCCCTTTTCTGACGAGTTTCTTTGGTGTATTTACAGTGGAGGGAAATAAGCATTTGACCCCATGTTAAAATCCTAAATTTAACCACTTAAAAGGGAATGAGCATCTAAAGTTTTAATAGTGAAAATAAATCCTCCAAATCAATCAAGAAAAAATAACAGATGTAGCCAAAAAATGCTAACTATAAGCTTAAACTCCAAAAATAGTTAGCTATTTTAGCTACACTGCTAAAATGGGCTAATCATTTAAAATGTTAGCATAAAAGAGAAGTGAAATTGGCTCAGACTTGCACAAAGTTAGCTTAAAATGCTAAAGATACAGTAAGCTTAACCCCCCCCCCCCCCCCCAAAAAAATGCTAGCTTCAATGTAAAAATGGCGGAATCTTGTCAAACCTTTTCACAAACGTGGAAATCACAAATTGTGGAAAGTTAGCTTAAAATGCTAAAAATCTGCTGGAAAAATGTTAGCTTAAACGCTAATAGAGCTGAATGACAAAAAGTAAGCCTCCTAAACCAGAAATAGCTGAAGAATGTTAGCTTCAAATAAATAAAGTGTTAAAAACGACTAGCCGAAATGCAAACATTTCCTGATATTGAAAAATATTAGCAAAAAAGCTGAAATAGCTCATAACAAGCAGAGTTCTTGGTAATTAAGTTAAATGGAGCTGGGACGGACCACTAGTACAGCGGTCAGCAACCTCTACGATGGAAAAGAGCCCTTTTAAGCTATTTTTTTCAAAAAAAATCTGCATGAAGCCACAAAACTTATCTGAGCCTTTAAAAAAAAGAGGTGAAAGAGCCAAATAAAACCACAACATTGCTCTCTCATTGACATGTTTTTACTATTTTTTTTTATCTTTTAAATCAACTTACAACTTTAAGATAAAATTGTTTCACAAATTATTTCATAAATTTGAGGCATTTTTCCTATGAACCTTTGATTCTTTCCTAGCAAATATGAAATAAATTTGCGCTATTTTTCTCATAAATTTGCAACTGTTTTTACAACCTATTTCACAGAAATTTGCACCTTTTTTTTCTTGTTAATTTCCGACTTCTTTCTTGTAAATGTAGCTAATTTTTTCCCCAAATTTGTGACCTTGCCCTCTTTAATTTGCCGTTTTTTAATTGTAAATTTACAACAAAAATTTGTCTTTTTATTTTAAAAGTGCAACTTTTTTTAAAAACATGGGGCTTTTTATCATGTGTTTAGCTTTCTCATATTTATTTAAATTTACACTTCATGCAAATTAGCATTTTTTCCTCAATTTGGAACTTTACAAAATATTCTCATAAATTTTTGTCAGTTTTCTCTCATATTTTATTAAGAGTTTTTCTTCTTTAACTTGCAGCTTTTTCTTGTACATTAGTGAATTTATTCAGTCGTTTTTTCTGTAAATTTCTGAAAACTACAGGGATCCACTGAATATGGAGAAAGAGCCAGAGGTTGTAGACCCCAGCACTAGTATATAACATGGATACAGCGCCAGAGGCCGTCTTATCACATGGCTTCTGTGATTGGCTGAGCGTGACCATGAGTTCTGTTCGCAGTTTTTATGGAACGACTGGGGGAAAAAAACTTGAATGTTAAAGAATTTATCAACCTCAAAATAAACAAAACTATGAAGATATTTTAGTTCAGGCTAAAGGAAAGACAAAGAAATATGGAGTAAAATAACAGCAACAACAAAAAAACAAAACTTGAGACGCTAAGGTGCTGGAGGTTAGTTGCAGTGTGACTGTGAGCCAGTAGGGGGAGCTCTGTACAAGTGAACCCTAGTGTGAGTACATCCATCCATCCATCCATCCATCCACCTTCTTCTGCTTAATCCTCTTTGGGTCGTGGGGGGGCTGGAGCCTATCCCAGCATCTTTGGGCGAGAGGCAGGGTCCACCCTGGCCAGATCGCCAGTCCATCGCAGGGCCAACACAGAGAGACAGACAACCATTCACTCTCACAGTCATACCTAAGGACAATTTAGAATCCCCAGTTGATGCCAATTAACCTAACTTACAGCCTAAATCAAACCGGTTGAGTGACTGTTATGTCATTGCTTTGTCTTCCGCCGTTAATGGTGAACAGATTAGTGCCACATGTGCTGTCAAAGACAAATTCACACCAAGAAGCTCATGGGTTTGAAAACCAATCAACACAAAGCAAAAGGGAACCTGCAGCAGTTCTCTCCAGCTGTTTTTTTAAAGCTCAAAATGACCGGTCACATCCATCCGATGTGACAGCAGCGGTGACATCACTGCCTTTCTGCCCAGACCCCTCCCCTCGGCCCCCTCCAGCCAATCAGATTTAAGCAGCTCAGCATGGCAAAGCGATGACAGAAGCATGTTGCAGATGCACATTGCGGGACATTCAAAGTGGGAGCGAGTTCCCCTTTTAGCATTTAAGAGGCGGGTTCTGTTTTCCCCCCATCAGCCTGATCTCCGACACCGTGCACTGAACTACGGCTTTGCTTCCGAGCTGAGGGCTGATGGGTAACACTGCTCGAAAAACAGAAGTCAGACAGTTTGATTTCTGCCAAAGCAGCCTTTGCACATGATCTCCCCGTTTTCCTTCACAGGATGGAGCCTCCCTCCCTCATCATCCTCTTTCACCCCCCTCCCCTCTGCCACCACCGCCCGTCTCACCCTGGCTCTCTTCTCGGCCTCCAGCCTCTGCATGATCAGCATGGTGTCCATGTCCTCGTCATCCTCGTCGTCATCCTCGTCGTCGCTCTGCTTGGACTCCTGCAGTCGCTTCTGGAACTGCCACTCCAGCATCAGCTTCCGGAGACGGTCGTTTTCTTCCGCCGTTCGCTCCGGCTTAGCCTGGACAACAGAAATGAAGATGATAAATGGATAATGGATGAATAAATCACATTCAGCACCTCAGAACACGTGCGTCAATATTAAGGCCCGGGGCACAGACGTCAAATATCAACTTTTCATATCCTGTCGTCACTTGTGATTTTTTTTCCCAGACTCGTAAATGTGAGACTTTTTCCAGTCACCCTCATCACTTTTCCCACCCACTCGTCTGTGTGTGACTTCCCACGGCCACTCACCAATATGCAAATTTCCCCACCCACTCATCAACATGTGGCTTTCCCCGCCCATTCACCAGCCTGTTGCGTTTCCTGCCCACTAGCCAATATGCAAATTCTCCCACCCACTTGTAAATTTGTGACTTTCTGTGCAGAGTTGTAAACTTGCGACTTTGAGCCAACTTATCAGTCTCTGCCTTTTCCCGCCCGCTCAAAAATTTGCGACTTTTCCACCAATTTGTCAGTCCATGACTTTTCCTGCCCACCTTTTAATCAATTTGCAACTTTTCCCACCCATTCGTCAGCAACTTTTCCCGCTCATCATTCAGCGACTTTTCCACCCCTCGTAAACTTGCAATTTTACATGCCCACGAGAAAATTTGTGACTTTTTGAGCTCATCATAACTTGCAAATTTTCGAGACGATTTCTACATCTATAACAGGCATAATATATAATTTTAAAGTTATAACACTTTTTCAATTAAAAAAGAAGCCTTCCCTGCCTTTATTCACTACCCTCTTTGATAATCCTCAGTGACACAGAATCTGACACGCGTTTTCACACACAAACACGAGTTTATGTGTGAAAACCGCTTTAACTCTGAATGAAATCTCTGACAGACTAAGAGGAAATCAGTGCCTACCTGGAGCTCCTGGATCTCCTTGTCCAGCAGATCCACGATGTGGAGCTGCTGCTGTTTCTCCGCCTTCTCGCGGGCGTCTCTCTTCCACGGGTCCGGAGACAGACTGTCACTGGACAGCTCCTCCTTACTGATGGTGATGTACTGCAGGTCTCGTCTCTCGATGGTCCGCGGCTGCTGCTGAGGAAGCAGCTCCCTGATCACAGTGTCCGTGCCTGCGATCACAGTACGTCAAAGTTAGAGCTGAACTCACTTATGCACTATGCAGAAGAAAGACGGAACGTGACGGCGTTACCGGGAGGGTTGGAGGCACTGGCAGGAGGTGGCACGGCCGACCGCGGTAGGCTGGCCAGCTTCTCTGGTCGGGATGGGGGAGGCTGGGGCTGTGGGGGGAGGTAGGGCTGGGGCGGGGCCATGGAGGCCATGGAAGGCTGGTGGTGAGGAGGAGGCATGGCTCCTCCGTTGTTGTGAGGCTGGACGGGCATGACGGGGTTGGCCCGGATCTGACCCAACTTCCTCTCCTGCTCCCTCCTCTTCCTCTCCCTGTGAAAATCGTCACCAGTTTTGTACCCATCACCACAATAAAGACAACTCATGAAGAAAAAGCTGAAGACATAATGAGGACAAAACCATTTGGACCATTCCAACTTTAACATCGCAGGCCAAAGAAAATATCTGACAAACAGTAAGAAATAATCATCACCTCTCCTCCTCCAGCCGAGCTTTCTCCTTCTCATACCAGCGCTGCTGCTCCTCCCGTTTCTTGCGGTCGGCAGCTTGCTGGGCCGTCACCGGATTGATGGCAGCAGGAGGGGGTGGGAGCGGCAGATCCTGCTGGGGGTCGTAGATGTCCGGGTAAGCGGTTGGGGGCGGAGGGGGTGGAGGGGGCAGGTCTGAGCGGGAGGAGGCTTGCGCAGAATGAGGCGGCACGGTGTGAGGGGTGTTGGGAGTCTTCCATCGGCCCGGGCCGGTCTTCTGGTTCTGGGTCTTGGTGGAAGACGAGGAGGAGGCGGAGAAGTTGAGGTGCTCCTGGCTCGATGTGGAGGACTCCAGTGACGAGGAGACCTGGGGCTGCGGGGCCCAGTGGTCAGAGCCTCCTACACCAGAAGACAAAAAAACAGCAGTCAAGGGCCCATTCACTAAAACATGGTGCGTGTGCGGGTTTTAAGTTTCCTTAAAAGTGCAGTAAATGTCTCCTTTAAAAGTCTTCACCTTTGACCTGAAGCCAACTTTTAGTGTCCTGTTATTCATAAACTGTGAGATTATTACTGAAAGGGTGTTTATGTTTTTCAAAATGTCTGCTTTCTGTCTTATTATTTTTAAAAAATCTGAGTGTTTCGACAGAGTGCATTACATTCCTATGAAGCGGAGTTTGGATTTAAACATCTATCTCCAATGTTTACACATTATTATCATGCATCTCTGTTCCCTGGCGGGAGAAAAGCTCCTGCTGAGATTGCAAAACTGAATAAGACAAAACCCCCAAACATTCTTTTATCTGTAGAGAGGCCGTGTCAAAGCTTAAAGTTTTCAACTGCTAACGCGGACAACCACATGTTCCACATTTGTCTTTCTTCCAACCTCCTGGCGGGCCTCGCTGGTAGTCGAGGTCTCTGTGTTGGTAGTCCAGGTCCCGGTGCTGGTAGTCCTGATGGTAGAGCGGCTGCATGCGGTCGTCTGGCCTCAGGCCTCCTGGTGGGGGGTACAACTCCTCCTGGGAGTGGTTAATCCGCTACAAATAGGGGGAAAACGGTGAGGCACGGATATCAGTTTTAAGAACAGAAAGAGAAAAGTTGGTGGAAAGAATAAAGGATGCAAAAAATAAAGAGGGACAAGATTTCTGAGTGCCTGAAAAGGAGCAAAAACAAAGCAATTGCCCACATGTTTACAAGAAATAAATACAATATAAATGAAATAAATGAGAAAAAGGGAAACTCATTTTGCAGCTTTTGTCAATGGTATATCTTCCCAATTTTAGATAATTAATTTAGAAACTAAAAGACTGCCTAACTTTCCAAACTCTGATATTTTATCTCCTGATCACATGCTCCTCTCCTGCGTTCGCTGCTCTACCTGCATGCTGTTGTTGTGGATGTTGTCCAGCACAGGGAGGCGCTCTCTGTCCTCCATGCCTTGCCAGTGCTGCTGCGGGGGTCCCTGTCCCGGGCCCACGACCCGGTCCTGGCTCTTAGAGGCCGGAATGGTGAAGTACTCCCTGGGGTAGGTCTGTGTGGGGATGGGGTAGGCCTCTGGACGGGAAGGGGAGGGCTCGTCCTGAAAATGAAATCGTTTTCTAAGATTTGCCACATCTGCTCTAGATATCGCAGGTATTCAGGAGGCGTTACATTCCTCACGAGGACGCCACCAGCTACAGACGGACCATTACTTACGTCTGCACACAGGTTCCCAGTAGACACTGAGGTGATCTTAGTGCCGGGTCCTCCAGGGTACACAGATTTGGTTGCAGGACTCTGACCTTGATCTGACGCAGGGAGAATGAGAAAATTGTTTTATTTTATCACTTTGGACACAAAGGAGTGAAAAACAGTTGCTCAAAGTGTTTTTTGGGCTGTATCACAAAATGTTTCCAAACCACACTGTGGTGATATGTTTCTACAATAGGGTGGAGTCGCCCTGAAAAATAACACCAGTCAACTCTATTTTTTCCCTCCCATTTCCATTCCCGCCCTGCCAAGTCTTGTTTACCACAGATGACTGAGCTGCTTCACTTTTTTTGTCTCTAATCTAGACCGTGTGGGAAATTTTCATGAAGATGTTCCAGCTCCTCTTGAATTTCCAAAAGTCAGAAGAAAAAAAGCTGATTTAGTGACATTTTCAGGTTTAATTAAATAAGAATGTGAAGAGATCTGCTGGAGAGGGATTAAATAATAAAGTTAAAGTTACAATGGTGTTTCTGTCCAACACACAAAACAATTTCAGACAGAGCAGAAAGAAAGGTTAAAGGTTCCATACTGAGCAAAAGTTTTTTTTTTTTTTTTAGTTCTAATATAATTGTGTCACATGTATACCGTACAGCTCTTTCTGAGCTGATGAAACCACTCCAAGAGTACGTGACTCTCCTGACCTTTGATCTCGACTTTGAGTACAACCTAGATGCAGTCCTACCTGAGGATCACTGTGTGAGTTTGGTGAGCATCAGGGCAACTGCCTAGGAGGATAGCAGTTCCTGTGAAAACAATCATCTCACAAAGACCCACACAGAGAGCTGGGCAATTTGACCTTAAATCAGAATCACAGTTAACTGACCCTTTCATGTCAGTTTCGTGTTTTTTTTCCTTCAGTTTTTTTCCTCCCTTCTTACTGACAAGGCTCATAATTAAGTAATAGTGCACAAGAGTGTGGTATCATATTACTGCAGTGCAGTAGTCAATGAGCATAACGTAATAAAGACCAGGCCTATTGTCATTTCACGCACAAAATAAACATTGTCCCGTGTTTACAACACATACCTCTGTGTGTTGGAGGTTAATTAGCTTGTTAACTGTGTTGGAGGAGTCCTTTACGCACCCATGATTGGGTTACCACCACACAGAGATGATTAATCTTTTATCGGGTTCTTAAATACAGCCTTAGCTTGTCTATTCCCTCTGTGAAACTGCTGAGATAACGTGGATAGCGGTCAGAGGCTAACAGCGACTTAGCTTCTGCGCCTTTAAATATTAGCATCTGTGCACATTGCTCACTTTTCCTTGGCATCTTCAGATGAAAATGAGTATGCAGATTTTGTTTGTTTTCATTTGATTTTCATTCGTTTTTGTTATAAGCCGTCTTTAATTGTTCCGTCCGTGTTCTGCTGCATCTGAACAGCGCTAACTGCGCTGCTTCCGGAATAGAGAGCCTAAGTCACGCCCCCTCTACTTCCGTATATTGAAATGAATGGCAAAAGCAAAATTATCTTTTAATTCCGATCGAATTTTGCCACAAGCTACACAAATGATGTTTGTCAATTTAAAAGATAATTTTCCACATAAATAATGGTGTAGGTTGTTGTCTAACTGTTAAGGTATAAGGTTGTGAAAATATGTAAATTAAAAAAACTACAAACACAATTGGACGGAGCTTACATCATCTTTTCAAAGTGCACCCAGGGTGAAGTAACTAACAGTCCCCTGGATCAGCTGCAGCTCCCACAATACAAAACAATACCTTTGTGTTGTTTTTCTCCTCTTGGGATCCTTTATCAGTCAGGAAACAGGAGGTGAGGTTTTAGTAATCTCCCACCATAATTGTGTTTAGTGATATGGGATGACAGAAGATGTTGTCCAATAACCGTTGAAACAAAAACTAAATATTACTCTGTTATTATACGACAGCCGACAACTTTAATTACCTGGAAAATGATCACTCTATTAAAGCAAGAAATTGTGTGTGTGTGTGTGTGTGTGTGTGTGTGTGTGTGTGTGTGTGTGTGTGTGTGTCACGTTTATAGGACATCATAGGACGGCCTATGATCTCTGCCTGAACATCATAGGACATCCTATGAACTCAGGCATCATAGGACTCGTGATGCCTAAATGACGGCACATAGACAAATGTGTCTTTATGATGTCATATAGGACTCTGTCTTTATGATGTCATATACAGTACAGTGAGTCCATGCCCGAAAGCCTCTTTTTGCTCAGATCTATTTTCATGATCCTGTCCATGAACCGAAAATACGGCGCACCTATCCCTCAACCAGTGGTCTCAACGAACAAGAAGAAGAAGGCCCACCAGATGGAAAGCAATAGAATGAGGAGAACTGCCGTGCATCAGAAAAGATACCGTGAACATGAAACACCTCAGGTTCCAGCAGTACGCCGCAGGATGACTGTGAACAACACAGCTGTCTGAGACAGGAGGAGACCCTTCAGCAACAGGCATGCACAAATGCTTACTTATACTTGGTTTCTACGGCCATGGACGGGTATGCACGGGTATGTACTAGTCTTTTAAACTGGCAAACATCATATGTGTAATTCGTGGCAAAATTTGACCGGGATCAAAAGATAATTTTGCTCTTGCCATTCATTTCAATGCAGAATTTTTGCGATTTAAGGTCCCATATGTGGAAGTAGAGGGGGTGTGACTTAGGCTCTCTATTACGTGCCCGGGCCTGTAACTCCATAGGCAGTCATGAAAAGCTCTCACATGCACACACACAACAGGGAGAGCAGAAAAGCGAACAAAAACACAACATGAGCAGGATTATGTCGGCTCTACATAATTGCTGAGCCTTACATACACTAAGCCTTTATCAAGATAAACTCATAATAAAATGAGTGGCTTGCACTTCCTGGGTTTAATGGCATCACAAACCAACTAGCCCCGCCTTCAGTTGCTCACACCCTGACTCCTTCCTTACTCGTGAATGGCCAACTTAAAAATTTTTACTGAATCAGATTAAGGGCTCATTAATAATAAAAGGCAGGCTGTTTTCTGGTGAGCTGTAAAACAACACAAATGGGTTTTTTGTCTTTAAAACTACATATACAAGTCCTTGAGAATGTCAAAACATACAGTATATTACTCTCTTAAAAATGCACAACATGGGACCTTTATTATTGAAGTCTCAGAAGGAGGACGTACTAGCTACGTTGGGGCTGGAACGGTGGTCGGCTCGGTTCTTCAGGAGCCGATCTTCGCTCATCTTCTTTGGTTCGGGGTAGGCGTCCCAGCCGGGCTGAGGGCTCTCCGGAGAGCCGTTCTGCACCGAGCTGTTGTAAAGTTCGAAGCCTTCGCTCTTTGGTCTCATTTTCCCATTCTTCTCACGGCCTCGGTCTGATGCTGGATGTGGACAGGAAGGCAAGAGCAGAGGAAATGTCATGTTAGATGGAACTGGTATGGTTTACTGCTATAAGGCATCTCTCTTTGGCTGTTTTTAGGGGTTTCTAGTAGGGATGCACAAGTACCAGCAAATTTTTATCAATACTCCTTATCATTTGGACAAAAACGTGCAACATTGGCATAGTTGTCTGCTTTGAAATGCTAACTTCAAAAAGCCTTCTCTAACTCTTGATCTAAAGTCAGTTTACATGTTGATTCATATTTAATACAACATGGATCCAGTCTTGTTTCTGAGTTTCTGCTTCCTCTGGCTTCATGCCTTCATCACTCGCTGAGTTCACGTTCAACTTTTCCGGTAACTAAAGAACGCCCTTCAAAGTCTGTTAAATGTTTCTGTCAGCCATAGGCATAAATCAAGGGGATAGCAGGCAGACATGTCCCCTCCAGTCTGGAAAAAACAGAATTGACCCCCATCCCCTCCAATATCATCACAAACCTTTAAAGGTCTGATGACACGTTTTTGACTTCATCTAATTTTTCAACAGATAATACAATATGACAAAATAGGTTGGTCTGTGCAGTTCTAAGTCAAACAGGCTTTTTTTCACGTGAATATCCGACGTTTTCATGAGCACCACGTCACCAATTGCATCAGTGGCTGGAAACCCCCCCCCCGGCTATGTTGTAACGACATCGACTGAACACAGTGCTTGGCTGCCCATTGTACACACAGGATGGAAGCGGTAGAAAACATCGACGATGGTTCCAGCACATGTAGTCTGGAATTGGTTTGTGATGTCCAATCTTCAGACGGTTATAGTTCTGAAGAATGGGATGACAATGAAGAATCTGGGGGCATCAGACTGTATAGGTTTGAGCCGTGCCAAGCGGGCACCGTGCCAACGGAGTCAGACTCAGAGAGTGACGGTGGAGAGGCAAACATGCCCACTGCAGCAGCAGCGACAAACACATGGCAGGGGAACACCAAGTGTTATGCTTTTGTTACAGATATTGCAACAAATTATTTGTTCAAAAATATAATTTATTTAAACCCGATTTTTCAATAAAATCATAGCAGTGTATTCTCTGTGGCTCAGGCATCGGGTTTATTATGTATTATATTTTGAATTCTTGTTGTTTTTGTTTTGTACATGTGTTTTATGTGCCGTTTTGACCCACTTTCAGGTGGGCACTGTCCAAGATTCGCCGGTCCGACCACGTGCCCTCTCTCTTTGACAGTCAGCTGTTCATGTTTTGTGTGCATCATCTGCCGTGTTGTCAGCCAGCCAATATTGCCAACACTATTAAGACGTGTTAGCCACTCCACACAGCTGTTGTTCTGTTGCGCCCCTTGAAGCGATGTCAGCCCTGGGGCGCAACCGTGGTTAACACGTCTCCTCTCCATGTTCGCTGGGGGATGTCAGCCCCAAACGCCAACTGTCAGTGTTTCTGTTTATTTTTGCAAGTCTTCACCTTTTTGGGAACTGTTGTCATCAGTCTTATGTTCAATACAGGTGCTGTGGTGAATCCTGCGTGTAAATCCATTCATCATGACCTTCCGTGCGCTCTTATGCAGAGCACGGAGAGGGAGGATGAAATAACGAAGATTTACGTGCAGGGTTCACCACAGCACATTTAATACAGAAAGACAGACAATTCCCAAAAAGGTGAAGACGTACAAAAAACACAAACACACTTACTGATGGCATTCGGGGGCTGGCATCGACCAGCAAACGAATGAGAGGAGACGTGTTAGCCACAGGTGCGGCCCAGAACCGACATCGCTTCAAGGACGCACGAGAACCACAGCGAACATGGAGTGACTAACATCGTGAGAGTGCTGAAAATACTGGCAGACTAACAGCACAGATGACAATACTATGGACCAGCAGTGCGTGACTGGCAAACGGCCGCTAAGTACACGCACTGCTGGTGATGGTGTGATGAGAAGCTCCTGGGCGAGGACTGGGAAAGATGATCAGCGGGAGTTTGAATCAGCTGGTGATAATGAGAGCGGGTACGTGGCCGGACTGGCGAGAGTCAGCATGCAATCACAAAAAGTAGGTCAAAGCTGTGCATAAATCCATCCATCCTTCCCCTCCTCGTGAGCTCCTCCTGCGTAAAAGCGCACGAGGAGCGCATGAGGAGGCTTATGACAGTTGGAGCTGAAGCATGTGATGTGGTCTTTCACAGCCTGCTGTTTATCTAAGCCTGCGACACAACGCGAAGGCATAGCTGTAAAATTAAAACAAGAAACCAGAGAAACTGTGAGCTACAAAACTGCTGTCATTCCAGTCAACAACACCGGAGTCTGTTCTGTCGCTTACGTCATGGGGGTGCCGCCCTTCAATCGGTGGGCAGCACCACAGTCCAGTCAGTGGCTGCGGTTTTTTGATAACTAGTTTATGCAGGCGCAGCTGTAAATATTATATTGATCATCGACAATGACTTTTGGGTTTACACAACAGGCTAAAAAATGTCAAAATCGTGTCATCAGACCTTTAATATCATAATAATTAAGACTTTGAAGCACCAATGCTAAATGCAAAAAGAAAAAAAAAAAAACTTGCAAATTTGGAACATTTCTTGTAAATCAAACTTTTTTCTCATAAATTTGCACTTGTGTTTCTTGTACACTTGCAATTTTTTCTTATAAAGTTGCAACTTTTTCATAAATTTGCAACTATTTTCTTTTAAATCTGCAACTTTTTTCTTATAAATTTGCAACTTTTCATAAATTTGCAACTACTTTCAGAAACCTGCAACTTTTCCTTTTAAATCTGCAACTTTTTCCCATATAAATTTGCTTCTTTTTCCTCATAAATTTGCAACCCTTTTCTATTCAATTTGCAATTTTTTCTTTTAAATTTCCAACTTTTTTCACATAAATTTGCAACTTTTTTCTCCAAAATCTTTCTTTTTTTTTTCTATTTTTTTCCCCTCATAAGTTCGTTACTTTTTTCACCACTGGAGAAAATGTTCAGTTTATTGTGCCCAACAGTAAAATGAACTAACCGCCCATGCTGTCAGCACTGCTAAACACTGTGGTTGAGGGAATTTGGGGGGAAACACCCCTTTATCGTCATCCCGGACCACAGACTGGCCCAGGCCTGAACACTTCCTTAATAAATCTGGGGTCAGTGTTCCAGCAGACAAAGACCAGCACAGAGCCAGAGGAGCCTCTAAACTCTGAACCATGCATGCGTGTCTGTGCGAGGCTTTCACACACACACACACACACACACACACACACACACACACACACACACACACACACACACACACACACACACACAGCTGGCTCTGGCCACAAGCTCTCATTATATCCTTTGGTCTGTGTGGAGGATTTTTACTGTGCTACAGAGAAGACAACAAGGACATTCTGTCTGGACAAGTCTGCTTCTCTTCCATTGTCCACAACACAAAAAAATATGACTGGTCTGGGTCTAACAATCATCCATTCACAACTGCATTTAAATGATGGAAATCTGCAGGATTTAAGAGTTCTGAACTCTAAACAGTGAACATTTTAACAGCTTTAAATGTTCTTGATTGCTAACATTTGTTACAAATCATAAAATTGGGAGAAAAACGAACTTAGTTGCCATTTTTGCCCAACCAACATCATCATTATCTTCTTTCAGCTGCTCCCGTTAGGAGTCACCACAGTGGATAATCTGCTTCTATCCTTTCCTGTGCCTTTGTCAGTGCCACAGTCTCCAAACTATACATCATAACAGGTCTCACTACCGTCTTGTAAACTTTCCCTTTCGCTATTGTTCTTTCAAAAACCAACCAAGACACTTGCCTCATCCCAGTCTTAAGTTCACTGTCTATTGCTTTGGATGGCTGACTCCAGGTATTTAAACTCATCTACCTTCACTATCTCTAGAACTGTTATACCTGCCTCCCACTCATTTACACATGTCTTGCTTCTACTGACATTCATTTTTATTCTCTCCAGTGCATGCCTCCACTGCTCCAGGTTATCTTCCACCTGCACCCTACTCTCACTACAGATCACAAGGTCATCTGTGAACATCACAGTCCACGGAGACTCCTGCCTGACCTCATCTGTCTGCCTGACTATCACCACTACAAACAAGAAGGAGTAATTACACCGCCACCATCCCATTGTCCTCATACATGTCCTGCACCACCCTCACATGCTTCTCTGCCAATTCTGACTTCCTTGTTTTCCCAACAAAATAACTGGAACAAATATAAATTTAACAGTGAAAGAGAAAAACGCAGAAAAAAAATGTGAAAAATATGTTTGCATATTAACTACTGTTCACAAATCTAATATGTGCACATTATTTGATTAATCAGCATTATTAATGCCCTAATATCATTAGAAAATGTTTAAATATACTCTGTTGCAATCACAGGTCTGCAAAATGTGGCTCACCATGACTGCAAAATTACAGTTAACTATGCAAAAAGCTGCAAATTTACAACAGATAAAGAAAAAATAGTAAAATTTTCAATAAAATAAGTGAAAAGTTCACAAGAAAGTCAAAAGGTTGCTAACAAATACATACATTTTATAATAACTAGCAAAGTTATAAGGAAAAAAAATAAATTTGCAAGAAAAAGGTGGTAAATTTACAATAAAAGTCAAATTAATAAGAGAGAATTGCATCGGAGGTAGAGCATCCGCCCCGCAACCTGGAGGTCAAGGTTCAAGTCCCGGTCTGGTCATGCCAAAGACCATATTAAAAAAAAAAAAAAAAAAAAAAGACACTTTCTGCCATCCAGCTTGGTGCTCAGCAAAAATGGAACAGAGGAGGGAAATGTGGGCGGCAGTGGCTCAGGAGGTAGAGCGGGTCGTCCAATAACCAGAGGATTGGTGGTTCGAATCCCACTCTCCCCAGACATTCTGCCGTTGTGTCCCTGAGCTTTCACCCACCTTGCCTCCAGTGTCCATGACACTGGGTATGAATGTGTATATGTTCAGTAGTGGTCGGAGAGGCCGTTGGCACAGACTGGCAGCCACGTTTCCATCAGTCTGCTCCAGGGCAGCTGTGGCTACAGTAGTAGCTTACCGCTATCAGTGTCTGTCTGGAGTCAATAAATAATGATCTCCCTGTGAGCACTTTGACAAGTCACTTGACATGTGAAGCGCCATATAAACCTAATCCATTATTATTATTATTATTATTATTATTATAAATATAAGCAGAAAAAAGTTGCCCTTTACTAATACTGACATGGAAATTTGCTCTAAATAATGTGACTGTTTTATCTGTAGCTTTTTAGACAGTAGAGGCTGTCGACCCCTAGTCAAGATGTGCAAGTACTACCATAAATATTAATTTGTTATATTGTCCATTAACTAATTGATGAGCAGCTCCAGCAGTCAACAAATTCATAACTATTCTACTTATTTATGCTTTGAGGTATCTGTTTTGAGCAGGGATACTTAATGAGAACTTTTTACTTTAATGTTAAAAATTCTTTAATGCAGCAGATTCCAAATCCAAGAAATATTGTATGAGGCAGGGGTGTGCAATCATGTGCCATGGAGGGCCAAGACCCTGCAGGTTTTGGGTGTGTCCCAGTTCAGCCCTTCATCCTACCCCTCCATTTTGTGCATTCACTGAGAAAGGGTAAAACAGAGAGGTAGGGCTAAGGAGTGAACTGGGACACACCCTTTCTCTTCAGCAGGTGTTTTCACTGATCAGTAGTCAGTGGAAAGAAGTTCCGTGAACTCTGTTGAAGACACTGGTTGGAGGTAAAGCCTGCAGGGTCTTGGCCCTCCATGGAACATGAGTGGACACCCCGGTATAAGGGACGTTGGGATTGTGAAATTTTGATGTTTAAAAGACTAATTTGGCAGATAATCGATATGGATTGTGTATCATAATGTTATCTATTCCCCCTTTAATGCCACACAACAAAAGATGTGTTATTAAAAATAAGTGAACCATTTTAAAGCATCTCAGCTCATCATCACACCATATCACAAGACAAAGGACAAACCCCTGCCAACGATGATGGTGATGGGCCAGTATTAGTTAACAAGGTGAATACTGGTTGATATTGATATCAAGCTGGAGGGAATCCCTAATATTTAACCTTCACCTTAAATATAAATGTTAAAAAAAATGCACCGACGTACAAAAACTTTCCAGTAAAAAATAAATAGCACAACGGATTAAAAAAGACTATGTTGTGCAGAGTGTGTACTCACCTCGCTGCATCATGGGGCTCGGCTGGTTGAGCAGTGTCGCCAGTCCGTGGTAAATGGCTCCCTGCTTGGCCACCTCCAGAGTCACAACTGAGCCGGTCCTCGTCATCAGCTCCGCAGCCCTGAACGGCGGCGGGGGGTGGGGGGGTGGAGGAGGAGGAGGAGGATGTGAATGAATAGAGCACTTGAATTATTCTCTGGGGCTTTAAATTGATGTAATAGACGTTCACACAAACACCATTAAACTCCAAGGTTAATTAAGCTTCATCTTTAAATGCTCACAGTGAACTGAATCTAAGTGTCCTTGCTACGCTGTGCTGAAGTTTTACCACATTAAAAACTACATCAGTGTGTGAATGTGTGTGAATGGGTGGATAGCAGGATCTGTAAAGCGCCTTGGTCATCTAGAGATGAGAATAAAAGCGCTATATAAGTGAATGCCATTCACCATTTACATTTCAGTTTTGTTTGATATCCAAAATATTAAAGATGGCACATCAGCATTAAAGTTCTCCGATGTATAGTGGGTTTATATGGGTAAACACTGGTACAATTTCCATTTAAAAGAACATATACATACATTTCTACACTGAGGGACACACTTAACATATTACCTTGTGTCACATGTGGATGTGTGTGTGAGGTCTTAACTAAATTCCTTAAATAGTTGAAGGGAAAAAGCTAATGAGTTGTGTGTTGGTGTCGTGCAGAGAACAGGCTGTGAATCCACATTTGGAACATCACAGACTCACAAATGGCAGTCATTCTAAATTTTAAATGTTGGGATTGGGATTTTTTGCAAAATAAAAAAAGGGGGGGGGAATCACATGAAAATGATCAGATTATCTGAAATTACCTGATCAAATCCCTAGAACAGCTACCTGCACACTAAAGCAATTAAACTAATTATTTCTACATGCAGTTCTGCTCAACAGCTGGTAATGGTGAACATCAAGCCTGAACAGGCTGACTGAGGAGTAACTGGATTAATGTGAGTGAGGGGTCAGCTGCTGTTTCCAAAACGCAACCAAACACGCTCTTTTTTTGCATAAGCAAAAGCTCTAAAGGTCACAGTGTGTGTTTTTTTTATTTTTTTTAACAGATTTCATCCAGCTGGCTCTGGATATTCATATCTGCTCAAGATTAAAGTCTTGATCTTCCAAATCAGACCAACTTGCCTTAGTTGTTGTTAAATGATTGTGGGGAGGAATGGCTGGATCGATGAGGCAACATATGCAGCTCTGGAAAAAAATTAGAAAATCTTTCCTAATTTAGCATCTCTACATGTATGGCAGCCATTCAATTTGAGTATCAGCTGAACTCCAACATAAGGACACGCCAATCTACTGAAGGAGCTACTGATTAGGTGATCATCTAAGCATGGTAAGATGCATGAAAGCCGTGAATAAAAATCAATTACACATATACAGATTTGAGTTTTTCCTAAGTTAAATCTTATGTATTCAGTTGTCATTTTCTGTAAATAAATGCTCTAAATGACAATATTTTGACTTGGAATTTGGGTGAGTTGTTTTTAGTAGGTTAGAGAATAAAACAAAATTGTTCATTTTACTCAAGCACATATGTACAAATAATAAAACCACATAAAGTGATAATTTTGTAGTAGTCTCTTAGAGATACACATGCTAGCATGCAGGATCTCTTAACATATTCAAAATTTCCATAAAAACAGTTGGATGGAACATAGTAATTAATAGTGCGTCATGTGTAAGGATCAAAATATTGATTGACAATCGTGTGCCATTTAATTATAGTGAATAACAACTCAACTACAGTTTTACCTCTCCTGTGAAAGGCCAACCAGACTCCGCCCATCAACACTCAACAGCTGGTCACCCGCTGCCAAACGGCCGTCCTGCGCACACACACATGGACACACATGACATAATGAGTCGGAGGTTTGTCATCTGACTGGTTTAAATGCAAATGTAAACTCAATTAAGACAACAGATAATTATTCAAGGACATTAGTAAACTAGAGGGCTCCTTTATAAAACATTACATAGGATTCATACTGAAAGTGGAAGCACTCAAAAAGTCTGAAAGTGATGTATGCAAAAAAATTTCAGAATAATACATGGCATGCAAGTGACATGTCGATAGGATGTCACTTGTCACACAGAAGCATTATAAACGCAGCCCTAGGTCTGCTGATACGGATGAGTCACTACGACCAGTCTCTGTTCAAACTGACCATATCAGCCGCTCCTCCTTTGACGACAGACTTGATGTAGATGCCCAGCTTCTCCTGACCAGCACCCTGCAGACGGACAAAGAGGGAAGAAAGAAGGATCAATTCCAGTGATCACGACTCAGTCATCCTCAGCCTATAGTTATAAAAGAGCCCCAAACAGTTAAGATTATATTAAGGAATAATTTTATTGTTTATTTTATGTCTTTACAAATGCAGAGCACTGAACAGAACCAGGATAAACTCTGTGAATGCCAGCAAAGACAGAGGTCATCAACCTCCACTATGGAATTTTTGACACAAAAGTCCACACAGCCTTCAGCCTTAAAATGCTGTTCCCACTTGTAAATACTATGTCTTTTTATTAATGAAAATCTGGATAGATACAGTGGTGTGAAAAAGTGTTTGCCACCTTCCCGATCTCTCATTTTTTTGTATGTTTGTCACACTTAAGTGTTTCAGATCATCAAACAGATGTAAATGTTACACAAAGATAACACAAGTAAACACAAAATGCAGTTTTTAAATGAAGGTGTTTATTATTAAGGGTAAAAAATAATCCAAACCTACATGGCCCTGTGTGAAAAAGTGATCCCCCCCCCCCCCACCGTTAAAAAATAAATTAACTGTGGTTTATCACATCTTTGGAAAGCTGAGTTCAATTTCTCTAGCCACATCCAGGCCTGATTACTGCCACACATGTTCTCAATCAAGAAATCACTTAAATAGGACCTGCCTGACAAAGTGAAGTAGACCAAAAGATCCTCAAAAGCTAGACATCATGCTGCGATCCAAAGAAATCCAGAAACAAATGAGAAAAAGTAATTGAGATCTATCAGTCTGGAAAAGGTTATAAAGCCATTTCTAAAGTTTTGGGACTCCAGTGAACCACAGTGAGAGCCATTATCCACAAATGGCGAAAACATGGAACAGTGGTGAACCTTCCCACGAGCAGCCGGCTGACCAAAATTACCCCAAGAGTGTAGCAACGACTCATCCAAGAGGTCACAAAAGATCTCACAACAACATACAAAGAACTGCAGGCCTCACTTGCCTCAGTTAAGGTCAGTGTTCATGACTCCACCATAAGAAAGAGACTGGGCAAAAATGGCCTGCATGGCAGAGTTCCAAGATGAAAACCACTGCTGAGCAAAAAGAACATAAAGGCTTGTCTCAGTTTTGGCAGAAAGCATCTTGATGATCCCCAATACTTTTGGGAAAATACTCTGTGGACTGACGAGACAAAAGTTGAACTTTTTGGAAGGTGTGTGTCCCATTACATCGGACATAAAAGTAACACAGCATTACAGAAAAGGAACATCATACCAACAGCAAAATATGGTGGTGGTAGTGTGATGGTCTGGGGCTGTTTTGCTGCTTCAGGACCTGGAAGACTTGCTGTGGTAAATGGAACCATGAATTCTGCTGTCTACCAAAAAATCCCGAAGGAGAATGTTCAGCCATCTGTTTGTGACTTCAAGCTGAAGTGCACTTGGGTTCTGCAGCAGGACAATGATCCAAAACACACCAGCAAGTCCACCTCTGAATGGCTTAAGAAAAACAAAATGAAGACTTTGGAGTGGCCTAGTCAAAGTCCTGACCTGAATCCGACTGAGATGCTGTGGCATGATCTTAAAAAGGCGGTTCATGCTTGAAAACCCTCCAATGTGGCTGAATTACAACAATTCTGCAAAGATGAGTGGGCCAAAATTCCTCCACAGCACTGTAAAAGACTCCTTACCAGTTGTTGCTGCTAAGGGTGGCCCAACCAGTAATTAGGTTTAGGGGGCAATCGCTTTTTCACACAGTGCCATGTAGGTTTGGATTTTTTTTCCCCCTTAATAATAAACACCTTAATTTAAAAACTGCATTTTGTGATTACTTGTGTTATCTTTCTCTAATATTTAAATTTGTTTGATGATCTGAAACATTTAAATGCAACAAGCATACAAAAAAAATGAAAAATCAGGAAGGGGGCAAACAGTTTTTCACACCACTGTAGATAGACAGACAGACAGACGTACTTTATTGATCCCAAACTGGGAAATTACAGTGTAACAGTAGCATGACACAGTAGACGATCAAAACGACAGAAACACACACAGCATAACAGAAAAAGATAACTTTATATACATCGCAGATGAATCGATGATGACTTGTATAGATGCATGGATCGTACTAGCTGTACAATGTAGGACTATCAGGTGCAGGGTGAAATGTGAGGTACCAATTAGACTGTAAGGTGCAGTGTGGCAGCATAGTTATGACCAGAATTCAACATTAGAGTGAGTTATTGTACAGTGAATTGGCATATAGCAGGAAAGATTTCCTGTACCTGACTGTTTGGCTTTGAAGCTGTAGCAGTCTGCTGGAGAAAGTGCTCCGTTGTCTGTCCAGTGTGTGGTGGATAGAAACTGACTTTTCTTCTGGTGCGTTTTCAGTTTTGTCATAAATATGCTCATCTCATGTTTGAGGGAGAAATTACAAATCAGAGAATTTTCTAGTACTGTATATCATTTTACTTTTTGTTTACAAATTTGCAACTTTTTGATATTTTTCTTGTTTTCTTTGTCATGTTTTATCTGTAAACTTGTTGCATTTTTACATACATTTGAGAGTTTTAAAAAATACAAATGTAATCTTGTTCTGTTGTTTCATCTAACCTTTTTGTAAAATTTAATCAATTTCTCCCATTTTTCCCATCTTCTGCAAATTGTTTTACTCTTAAATTTGAATTTTTACTTGTAAATTTGCTGCATTTTTTTATATAATGCACACTTCTTAAATCTTAATTTAATATTTCTTAAAATTCTATTTTTTATTGCATGTTTGTATAAAATACTCCCCCCTATTTTTTCAAATCTTTCTTGTTGATCTTTTACTTTCTAATTTGTTAAATTTTACTTGGAAATTTAATGTTTTTTTTCCTATACCCATCTTTTTAAAATCTAAATTTAATTTTGTTCTTACAGTGGATACAAAAAGTCTACACACCCCTGTTCAAATGCCAGGTTTTTGTGATGTAAAAAAATGAGACTAAGATAAATCATTTCAAAACTTTTTCCACCATTAATGTGACCTATAACCTGTACAAACCAATAGAAAAACAAACTGAAATCTTTTAAGGGGAAAAATAAAAAAAATCAAAATCTTGCAATAACCTGGTTGCATAAATTTACACACCCTTAAACTATTACTTTGTTGCAGCACACCTTTGGCTTTTATTACAGCAGGGTAGGAGTCTGGTATCAGCATGGCACATCTTGATGTGGCAATATTTGCCCACTCTTCTTTGCAACAACACTCCAAATCTGTTATATTGTGAGGGCATCTCCTGAGCACAGCTCTCTTCAGATCACCCCACAGATATTCGATCAGATTCAGGTCTGGACTCTGGCTGGGCTATTCCAAAACCTTAATCTTCTTGCGGTGAAGCCATTCTTTTGTTTATTGTTTATGGATGTGTGCTTTGGGTCATTGTTGTGCTACAAGATGAAGTTCCTCTTCATCTTCAGCTTTCTAGCAGAAGCCTGAAGGTTTTGTGCCAACACTGACTGGTATATGGAACTGTTTATAATTCCCTCCACCTTGACTGAGGCCCCAGTTCCAGCTGAAGAAAAACAGCCCCAAAGCATGATGCTGCTACCACCATGCTTCACTGTAGGTATGGTGTTCTTTTGGTGATGAGCAGTGTTGCGTTTGTGCCAAATATACCTTTTGGAATTATGGCCAAAAAAATTTAACCTTGGTTTCATCAGACCATAACACATTTTCCCACATGCATTTGAGAGATTTCAAATGTGTTTTTGCAAAATGTAGCTGGTTTTTCTTCATAAGATAAGACTTTTGTCTTGCCACCCTAGATGGGAGATTGTTGTCACATGTACTAAACAGCCAGTACTTGCCAGAAATTCCTGAATCTCCTTCAATGTTGCTGTCAGCCTCTGCGCAGCCTCCCTGACTAGTTTTCTTCTCGTCTTTTCATCAATTTTGAAGGGATGTCCAGTTCTTGATAATGTCACTGTTGTGCCATATTTTCTCTACTTGATGATGGCTGTCTTCACTGTGTTCCATGGTATATTTAATGCCTTGGAAATTCTTTTGTACCATTCTCCTGATACCTTTGAACAATGAGATCCCTCTGATGCTTTGGAAGCTCTCTGTAGACCATGAATTGTGCTGTAAGATGTGACTACAAAAATGTCAGGAAAAGCCTACTAGAACAGCTGAACTTTATTTGGGGTTAATCAGAGGCACTTTAAATGGTGACAGGTGTGTGCTGACTCTCATTTAACATGAGCTTGAATGTGATTGGTTAATTCTAAACACAGCCACATCCCCAGTTACTATAAGAGAGTGTGCATATTTATGCACACAGGTTATTCTAAGTTTTTCTGTTTTTTATTTTTCCCCTTGAAAGATTTCAGGGTGTTTTTTTTTCCAATTGGGTTGTACAGGTTATAGGTCACATTAATGGTGGAAAAAATTTGAAATGATTTATCTTGGTCTAATTTTTTTTACATCACAAAAGCCTGGCATTTCAACAGGGGTGTGTAGACTTTTTATATCCACTGTGTGATTGTATTTCCCCCCTGCAATAGTGCCTCCATTTTTCTTGCAAGTTTGCCTACATTTTCCTTGCAATTTTTCCTCTTCCTTTTTCCAATTCCTTGCAAATTGTGATCACTTTTCTTGCAAAACTAAATCAGATTTTTCTTGCAAATGTGTCTCTATTTTTCTTGTAAACATCCTTTTTCTTGCAAATTTGAATTCAGTTTTTCTTGCAAATGTGCCTCCATTTTTCTTGCAAATTTGAATCCTATTTTTCCTGCATTTTGCCTCAGTTTTCCTTGCAAAATTGCCTGTATTTTTTTCTAATGTACCTTTTTTTTCTAGCAAATTTGCCTCTATTTATTTCTTCACTGACAAGTTAAGCAGCAGATAGCTCAAGTTCACCAACATGTCAGACTGAATACATCTGAAGACTTTCATGGCTGATACTGAAACATGTTTCAATCATCAGTTTATCCTGTCCAAATTCCATTTCACTTTTGTGGTATCTTCAAAATATTTACAGCTTAAACAATCAAATCTCCCAATAGGCACCGGCACCGATTTACTTTATAGCCAAATATTTTCTTAAACCCCAAATCCTTTCTTTATAAAACAGCAGGACAACAAAAGAACAGATAAAAACGAAACACAAATACTCTCCAAACACACAGCAGAGCTTGCTGGCGCTCTATCAGACATATCACACACTTTCTTCACCATCCTGACATGTTTATCCTCAGAGTTTGTGCAACTGTTGAACCATGCAGAAATATGTCAGACATCTTTCTTTGTAGAGAGACTAGCTGTGCTTAAACATGAAACCGCTCTCCAGCCTCAGACTTTCAAACTATCCTAACTGAAGATAAACAGATAAATCATCTTGCCAACTACAAAGAGGAAATGAAAGAAAACCAATAATGTAGCTGACAGAAGGTCAACTTTAAAAACTGGTTTCAGGGGGTGCAGCTTAAAACAAAGGGCAGCTTCAAAGGTTCAGATGGTGTGCAGTCACAACAGAGACAGAGAATCACAGCGTGACTATAAAGGCACTCATAAAACTGGAGTGGATTAAAAGATTCCTAATTGGTGCCATTCGTCATACCTGGAAACGTGGCACAGAGCGCGTCTGTGTGAAACCACATCTTGTAAAATCAGAGACGGGGGTTATACTCAGGTTAACGACTCTCACTGTTTACAGGTCACATTTATCAACTGTTGCATTAGCTGTGGAAGAGATAAAGATGGTAGGACCAAGGGATCTACAGCTTTAAGATAACATAAATCTTTATTAGTCTCAAAGCGGGGAAATTTACAGGATTGCAGCAGCAAAGGGATAGCAGCACTTGGAGCAATAATAAATAATGAAATAGGGCAAAAACAGTACAGACACAGTACCGTAAAACGGGGCTAAAGGGACGGCAGGGTAATAAGGGACACTTTTTTTTTGAATTTTCCTTAAAGGCCAAATGTCACGTAACAGGGTACTTTAAATATCTTGAAACTAGATATAAAAGGGAACCGATCCGTTCGGGTCTTGGTGCATATGCTTCAGTAACAACGGAATATTCGTTAATTTAAAACTGCCGCGCTTGGCCTGACACGGCCCCTGGAATCGCCTGGGGAAGAAGGCGGAAGTGACGAAATCGATTGTACCCTAGTTTGATGCTTGGGGTATTTCAATTGATTGTTTATATGGAGACTGGAAGGTTGAAGTGAGCAACAAGAAAGAAAAAATTGGATATTTCACCCATACCTTAAAACGGGACTATCAGGGACAGCTGGGTAATAAGGGACACTTCTCTGGGAAAAGTTTTCATACCTGTCAAGTGAGACGTTTTCGCCGTACTTCAACACCGTAAAAAGCGGCTATAAGGAATGGCGGAGCAACAAGGCACACCTCTCTGGGATCTCTGTCTGTTCCGCAACCGCTGCACAGCTCAACGTGTTAAACCATTGTCCTAATGACTTCTCATGGTAGTGAGAATAGCTCACGCTGAGCGATCAGCCCGCCCAGACAATTAAACTAATGAGTGACTCCACACTTCGAACAGTAGTGAGAATAGCTGACGCTGAGCGATCAGCCCGCCCCGACAATTAAACTAATGAGTGACTCCACACTTCGAACAGTAGTGAGAATAGCTCCCGCTGAGCGATCAGCCCGCCCCAGCTGTGAGTGATCACACACAGGAAAAACGTCTGGGTAGAAAAAATTGGGTAGACAAGCTACCGTGGGTTTTATTGGGGTTACGTTCTGCGCCTAAAGAGGATTTGGAAGCTTCCCCGGCTGAACTCGTTTTTGCGCAGCCACTTCGGCTGCCCGGGGAGTTTCTCCCAGATAATCCTGCGCCAGGCAGCTCCCCGCCTCAGCTGTTGCAGCGTAGCATAGACACAAGCACGCTGCCGGGCCCTGTTCACCACAGTTCTCCGCGCGTTTTTGTGCCTAAAACTTTGAAAAACGCGGAGTTCGTTTTTGTCAGAAACGACGCACATCGCCCCCCACTGCGCCCACCTTATGATGGACCGTTCAGAGTGTTGGAAACAGGGGACAAGCATTTTTTGCTAGATTTGGGGGGTAGGAGGGAAAAGGTTGGCATAAACAGACTCAAACCCGCTTTTGCGGTGGCGGACGAGCAGGTGCTGTTGGCGAGGGCCCCTCGGCGTGGAAGACCCCCATGGGGAGCTTCCCAGAGAAAAGTTTCCCCAGAACACCCACAGGGACAGACAAAAGGTTTTCACCCCCAAACATCAGCTCCCCAGCATGACAGCACCGCTGAGGCGGTGAATCCTGGTTGCAGCAGATACGGGAGAAGACTCAAGCCCAAGCAGCATGTGGATTGATGTTTAATGGTTTTGTCACAGCATACAGACTGTTATTCTTTTCTTCTATCCAATATGCTCAGGGGGGTGGTGTAGAGGCACAGGGGGAAGACATAATGTGTAACATCTTAGATAAGAACAAAGAGCAGAGTTTTCCTCGGAGATAACAGGGGGTTGTGAATGATGAAGGCAGTGTGATCTTTTGTGTATCAGAGACTGCTAGGGGGATATTAAAGGATTAAGGAAGTGAATGCAATGTGACCAGAGACAGCTAGGAGGATGTTAAAGATTAAGGAAGTGAATACAATGTGACCTTTGATGTGTAGAGCTGCTGTAAGAAGGCCTGAGTATTTAAGGGAAGAGTCTTTTCTGAGATGTCCTCTTTCTGGCTACGCTTCTGTGTGAGATTGTGTAATAAACTGTCTGAGTCCAATCCGCCTCGTCATTTACACACTCCACACTATCAACAATAACACCTAGAAATTTGGTTTCCAGAACTGTCAATTTCAATGTAATTTATTTTGAGTTTTCTATTGCTGTTTACTGTGGAATTTACACATATTACACATTTAGTTTTACCAAGATGAAGAGACAATTTGTTTAAGTTAAACCATTTCTTAATAATCTGTAATTCATGTTCCACTGTTTGAAAAGGAATGTTCCTTATATGTGCAAAGTGCTATGAGCAGTCTATGTGCAGCACAGGTTGTAAAGTGTAAAGTCTGATGGCAGCACGGAGGAAGAACCTGTGAAACCTCTCCCTCGTGCACTTTGGATGGAGCAGCTTGCTGCTAAATGAGCTCCTCAGTGCACTCAGCGCATCCCGCATAGGGTGAGACTTTAACTCCAACAGAGATGACAACTTAAGGGGCATTCACACCAAACGCGAAAGTTCGGCGCAAACAGTGGCGTGGTGCGAGAAAAATTTTTGAGGAAGCTGAGTGAAACAAAATGAAACCACTGCTTGCTATCGGGGTGGGGGCCACGAACATAACACTACATACATCAGCTAATTTCACTATTTGGACCACAATTCTGTTGCATCTTACAGATGAAACTTGTACGCTTTCTCGCTCATTCACTCTCTCAATCTTTACTATCAGGCACATGAGTGTTAAACACATGACTTACAAAGTTTAATTACTATACTGAAAACACTAATTATGCAATTTCCCACCTGATGAGGTTACACACAAACACAGCGATGCAGTTTTTCCTGCATGTCAGCAACCACAATAAAATAACCAACACAACTGACTGAGAAACACATGCAGCTAAAGTAAAAGCAAAGAAAAATTCAATGACCATATTAAAATTGCACAGGTAATTATTTAGGCAGTTCAGTTAACAGCAAAAGGGGAGTAAACATTGCATTTACCCGATTTGAAGAGGAAGGCAATTCTCCTCTC
This sequence comes from Pholidichthys leucotaenia, assembly GCA_020510985.1. Lineage (NCBI taxonomy): Eukaryota > Metazoa > Chordata > Actinopteri > Cichliformes > Pholidichthyidae > Pholidichthys > Pholidichthys leucotaenia. The sequence goes on from CM035842.1 coordinate 273,972,565, forward strand.
TTTAATGGTGGCAAAATGTACAGTCCCCATGTCATAGAATTTCCCACTGGCCTTTAGCTCCTCCACAATGGCAGAGTCAATGAATATTTTGTCAAGGTTTACAAGTCTTTCTTGTCCACACGTGTTTCACAAATGCCCCCTTTTCTCTCCAAGCACAGATCTAGTTTTGGCATTGGCCTGCCATCAGATTTAATTTTGAGCTGCTGCTCCAGTGGTAGCTTGGTAAAGGAATTTTTTTTAATTAAAAACTCCAAATCCTGGCCCTCCGTAATGGTACAGTACTTGCTAATGTTGCTAACAACCACCACTGGCCTCCCACCAACACTGACGTTATTGATCCCCTATGATTTGATTGGTCTGATGTGGGCTCAGCAAACTTACACTGGCTGGCTTTTGCACAGAACTGATTGATCTCACCCTAGGAGTGGCATGCCTATGGCCTCATTTGCTTGGTTAATTTTTGTAGTTTTTTTTTTTCCACAAAACTAAGCAACTTCGTCCTTGCTGGCTCCTCCCCTAGTAGTGCAATACCACATCTCACCATATATTTCCGTACATGTAATGGAGGCACTGTTTCCCCTATACTCTGGGAAATGAAAAGGGACCTCTCTCTGGCAAGTCAGTGACAATCAAAACCGTTAAATACCTTAAATGCGCATTTTGATAGTTCACTGTTTTTCCATATCATCAGATGGCATTTCTATTAAATATATATAATATATATGATATATGTAATATATGCTTAATAAAAATGACAGAGGCTGAAAAACAGGGGAAGCATGGCTTCCCTTGGCTTCTGGGAGAAAACACCACTGGACGCAAATAAATGTGAAGTTAAAGTAAAACATGCAAATCTGAGCATTCGCATCTGACAGATTTGGTGGTGCTAACTAATAATCAGCCTTGAGGTTCTGCCATTACCAGAGTAAAAGTATCAAGACTGGGGAGTAAACATGGTTTGAAATGAGACTGCCACTCACCTGCAGTCAGACTGGAGCTCTGGAGCTGAAATGGAATGTGGGGAGTTTATCCAGCTACGGCTGTGCTAACATGGGCTAGCAGGCTAGCATTGTAAACAACCATTATCCAGGTGAAGTTTTGGAGGAGGCAGTGACAGTTTTCCAGGTGAGAGTCTGCCGGATAACATTGCACTTAAACATGATGGCATTTTTGGGATTTCCACTGCAGGCAGAAATCAGCTGCGTAAGTTATAAAGGCAACTCCACCCCTCTGCGACTTGCTCAGACATGAACTCACGTCTGTTCGCATGTTTATACTGAGTGTAACATGTAATCGTGCCGCCTGAAAAACTCACCCTTTCGTGTTTGGTCTGAATGCACCTTTAGCCACCATCTTCCTCTCTACCACCTCCACTGGGTCGAGGCAGCACCCCAGAATGGAGCTAGCCTTTTTATTCAGCCTGTTCAGTCTCTTCCTGTCAGCAGCCGTGATACTGCTGCTCCAGTAGACCACTCCATACATGATGGCTGATGCCACCACAGAGTCGTAGAAGGTCTTCAGGAGGATGAGGAAGTTAAAGGTCTCATTCACTAAACATGACAGGTTTTGGCCTTCTAAAATGCTTCCCGAAGAAATATTTATATTGGTACATTTTGACAGAATAGTCAGAAGGCTCTAAACAAAAATCTCTTCACGCAATGTCAAGTTATTTACTTGAACTTAAATTGCTGCAAATTTTGGGTCAACTATAAGCTACACGTGAGAAAAAAGCTACAAATGTATAAAACAGTCACATTAAACAAGAAAAAAAATCTGATTTAGAAAAAGACCAATTTCAAAGCAGAAAATGCAAATTTATAAGAAATGATTGCTGCTTGCTATGGGCATTTAACTTTGCCTTGTGTTAAAATGCAAAAACAACAACTACAAATTAACTATGAGGATTTCATCCCACAATGCCAGAAACAAAGCTACTGTGTTCATCATATCAATGGTTTATTTTTTTTCCCCAAGACTTCTGAAAGTCGGTTTAAGGATTGAATGCCATTTTTAAGGATAATTAAGGACTTAATTTTGGACAAATGTTAGACTTTTTAGGACATTCAGATGTTTTTTTTTAGGGAGGGAAAGACCTAGTAGACAAGATTAAATAAATTAATAATGACCCATAAGAAAATACACCATCCATCCATCTTCTACTGCTTTTCTGGAGGTCCAGGTCACGGAGGAAGCAGTTCAAGCAGAGAAGCCCAGACTTCCCTCTCCCCAGCCACCTGCTCCAGCTCTTCAGAGAGGATACCAAGGCGTTCCCAGACCAGCTGGGAGACATAGTCTCTCCAGCGAGTCCTGGGTCTCCTCCCAGTGGGACGTGCCTGAAACACCTCAAGTGGGAGACGTCCAGGAGGCATCCTAATCAGATGCCCAAACCACCTCAACTGACTCCTTTCAATGTGGAGGAGCAGCGGTTCTACTCTGAGCCTCTCCCGGATGACTGAGCTCCTCACCCTATCTCTGAGGGTGAGTCCAGCAATCCTACGGAGAAAGCTCATTTCAGCCACTTGTATCCGCGATCTTGTTCTTTCGGTCATTACCCAAAGCTCATGACCATAGGTGAGAGTAGGAACGTAGACTGAGCTTTGCCTTCGAACTCACCTCCCTCTTCACCACAACAGACCGGTACAACGTCCGCATCACTGCAGATGCTGCTCCAATCCGTCTGTCAATCTCTCGCTCCATTTTTTTTTTTTTGATTTTGTATACTTTATTGATCCCCAGAGGGGAAATTGAGGGCATCCACCTGGATGGATGAAGCAGCCACGGTACGGCGCTATCCCTTTACCATTCACACCTAGGGCGACTTTTAGAGTCTCCGATTAACCTAACCTGCATGTTTTTGGCCTGTGGGAGGAAACCGGAGAAATCCCGGAGTAAACCCACGCAGATACAGGGAGAACATGCAAACTCCACACAGATCACTGTTGGTCAGAGGCTGGGATCAAACCAGGGATCCCATGGTCAAGGGTGAGTTGCTGTGCTGGTGCAGTGCTAACCACTGCGCCACCGCACCGCCCTACCATTCTCCCCTCACTCGTGAATAAGACCACGAATACACCAGCGTTCTTTAATTAGAGGGTATGTTAGTGGCTCACAGCCAAATATTTTATTCACTGCAAATGCCTTCCTGCAGCAGGAAAAACTTTTCTAAATGTGGGGAAGACAAAAAGAATGAAAACAAAGTGAACTAAAATTCAGGCCATTTAGCTTGTCGTAATTAATAAAGAGCTTTGTGTTGACGAAGGCTGCAGTGAACACTTGAAACATGTAAAGAATGTAAAAACATCTTTCTATTTTTGTCTTTAATAAGAACAAAAAGTAAATAAAAAAGCTTTGTGTTGAACTGCCATGTAAATGAGAAAAAAGGATTCCACAGCTTTCATACCTTCATACAAACAGTATTACACAATACTGTTAAAATTCACTACAATTCCTCCATTATCCACATATCTGTGCTCCACTTTCTCCAGAACAAAATACAGCAGAGACCCTCAGGCCCTGAAACCATTTAATCCTCAGTGGTTCAGCTTGTGTGTGTGTGTGTGTGTCTGTTATAATGAGGCAGGATTCATCTAGGCACGAAATTCCTGCGAGTAACATTAAAATGAGAGAAGAGCAGTGAATCACTCTGACTGTTCCGTGTCTGTTACACATTACAGATGTCATTTAAAGGAGCCTCTGTTTCTGACGGGGGGCCTCGGCTTTGCGCACTTAACCCAGAATGGGGGCCAGGGCGTCAAAACAGGCTCCAGAGACAGTTTTGGGAATTCCCTATACAACCCCCGAGGATGTGTGGATGCTTTTAGCAGGTTAAAGGGGTCTCACAGCAGGTTCAGGAGGGTTACAAAATAGAAATTTCATAAAGGCTGATCTCATAGGCTGTGCTTCCCTGTTTCTTAACTAACTGAACTCAAAAGTAAACCGACACATGACACAGACTAAGGAAGTAGTTAAGGCACAGCAGGTAAGATGGCCCTCGGTAGACAAGTTGGTGATGAACAAAGGCAGGGGCTGGACATTCATTTTCATTAAATCATCTATCTTCTGTGTCACGGGGGCAGCAGTCCAAGCTGAATACCCAGACTATTGTTAGGTTCACATAGCATCATGGTCCCCATGATCCCTACACACACATTATACATTTGGCAGCACACAATACATAAACTTCCTATATTGTGCATATCGAGTATATTTTGTCATATTAATGCCAGCCAGACATTCCCAACATTTCCAGTCTGAACTCTTAAGGTTTTAAACCTAAGCTCTCTTTGCAAGCAAACTTTTAAAATAAGAGCTCCTATCTGGCCTTGCAAACCTTCAAAATGAGAGCGAGCGGCTGGCCATATGAAGAACTGATGAAATGTAGACGCATAAATAAAAATAAGTGACTTTTGTCACTGACTAGACAGCACTTTTATCAGTTACTGTTGTGAAGAACTTTGAGGTGTGCTTTCATTTTATTATGCAGCTAATTCATAAGTAAAATTAAACTCTCTCCCTCTAGTGTGTGTGCACACATATACATATGCACATTACATATACAGTATATGTATATATATATATATATATATATATATATATATATATATATATATATACAGTATACACACACACACACACACACACACACACACACACACACACACACACACTACTGACAACAAGTTAGGGATATTCAACTTTCGGGTGAAATTTCAGGATGCACCTAAAATGCACTATAACCTTTACAGGTGAAATTAATTTAACTGTCTCTAACCTTTTGAATGCACATGTCCAACTGTTCAATGTTTCAGTACTTTTTGCATAACTTGCTGTTCTCTAACAAGGTGCTTAATGACAAAATTCACTAATACATTTTCTGGTTCAGTTATAATTGGTATTTAAGCAGTCCTCTTCATCAAGCTGGTCACACTTTGACATCATGAGACCAAGATGACACCTAACAATTGAGCTACAGTGCCTTGCCATTGCGAGGCTTCAAACACGATGTTCTCAGAGGGAAGTGGCCACTGAGCTTAGAGTGTCACAGAATGTCATCAGCAGGTTGCAAAAGAGATACAGAGAGACTGGAAAAGTCACAGAAAGGCACAGAAGTGGACATCCTTTGGCCACATCCCATGCTGATGATCGTTTCATTATGACCAATGCTCTGTGGAACCGGATGATGAATGCTACCTCAACTCCAGGCACATTTAAGGGAGGTGAGATGCACCCAAATGTCACATCAGACCATTTGAAACCATTTACATCAGCGTGGTCTGTGTGCTAGACGACCTACAAGGGTACCCAACCACGCCACCAGGCACAGGTGTCATTGCCAGGGAGCATTTACACTGGACAATGGACCAGTGGACTTCAGTGCTGTTCTCTGATGAAAGTCAATTCACGCTGAGCAGAAATGATGGCCACCAACGATGTTTGAGACGGCAAGGAGAGCGCTATGCATCAGCCACTGTTGTCACCAGACGAACCTTTGGTGGTGGTGGTGTTACAGTCTGGGCAGGTGTGTCTAGTCAATACAGAACTGCCCTACACCTTGTGAATGGTACAGTGACAAGCAGATACTACCTGAATAACATCGTTAATCCAGTCATTGTGCCCCTGCATGAACAATACAGACCTAATTTCATCTTCATGAACAACAATGCTCCAGCTCATCAAGGTCACATCATTAGGGAATGGCTGCTAGAGGCTGTGGTACCTCAAATGGAGTGGTCTGCACATTCTCCAGAACTGAATCCCATAGAAAACCTATGGGATCAGCCGAGATGCCGTGTAGAGGCTCATAACCTTGCACCCCACAACCTCAATGACCTGAGGGCCACCCTTCAAGAAGAGTGGAATGTCATGCCTCAGCAGACAATAAGTCTATTTGTGAACAGCATGAGACAACGTTGTTTAGGTGTAATTGATGCTCACGGGCACATGACAAGTTATTGAGACATTGAGATTTTTTGTTGTGGTATACCCACCACTGTTGTTGGCTTCTGTTTCAATAAATTGAGATGAGGAAATCACCACTGCATGCTTTACTTAAATGCCCTACTTTCATGATATAATATTACTGTAGTGTGAACTTTTACCCTAAAACCAGATATCCTTAGCTTTTTGTGAGCAGTGTATATGCATGCACTGAATATGAAGTTTTTTCCTAATAAAAATGTAAGTAAAAACACATGTTAAAGGACATTCAGTCCAAGAAATACACTACCGTTCAAAAGTTTGGGGTCACCCAGACAATTATTTTGTGTTTTCCCTGAAAAGTCACACTTATTTACCACCATGAGTGGTAAAATGAATAGAAAATATAGTCAAGACATTGACAAGGTTAGAAATAATGATTTGTATTTGAAATAATAATTTTTTCCTTCAAACTTTGCTTTCGTCAAAGAATCCTCCATTTGCAGCAATTACAGCATTGCAGACCTAACATGATTGCACAAGGGTTTTCTAATCATCCATTAGCCTTCTGACGCAATGAGCAAACACATTGTACCATTAGAACACTGGAGTGATAGTTGCTGGAAATGGGCCTCTATACACCTATGAAGATAGTGCACCAAAAACCAGACATTTGCAGCTAGAATAGTCATTTACCACACTAGCAATGTATAGTGTTTTTCTGATTAGTTTAAAGTTATCTTCATTGAAAAAAAGTGCTTTTCTTTCAAAAATAAGGAAATTTCTAAGTGACCCCAAACTTTTGAACGGTAGTGTACATATTGCAATTTTTTAAATATTATCATTATTACTATTATTATTATTTTCCAATATCGCCCAGCCCAGTCTTTACAATCTTCACAACATGGAAAAAAGTTGGAAATTTACAAGAGGCAGAAAAGTCGTAAATTTATGAGACTGGGGGAGAATAATACAAACTCAATATGAGTAGGGGCACAAAGTTATTAGGGGGTCAGACAAAATAAACTGGAGGGTCACTATCTGACCCTCAGATGTTATTACCTCCACCAAGGAAGTTATATGTTTGCCGGCACTGGTTTGTCTGTCTGTTAGCAACATTACTCAAAAAGTCAAATTTCATCAAAATGAATTTTTGTCTGCGTGGGTTTACTCCAGGATTTCTCCAGATTCCTCCCACATGCCAAAAACATGCAAGTTAGGTTAATTGGTCTCAAACTGGGGATTCTAAATTGTCCTTAGGTATGACTATGAGAGTGAATGGTTGTCTGTCTCTCTGTGTTGGCCCTGCGATGGACTGGCGATCTGTCCAGGGTGTACCCTGCCTCTCGCCCAAAAATGCTGGAATAGGCTCCAGCCCCCCCCCCCCCGCGACCCAAAAAAGATTAAGCGGAAGAAGATGGATGGATGGATGGATTTTGATGAAATTTTCAGAAAAGGTGCGTCATGGTACTTTAAACGTGGAAAAAAGCAGAAGAGGTATGTAAGCAGTGGGTGCATTTATGGTGGTTTTAACCCACTTGTAACAGGAACAATAACAAAGAGCTGCTTAGCAAACAGGTGTGGTTAGGCTTCATATGCAGCCATCATATGCAGGCAACAGTGACTGATGAATCGCTGAAGATTGACTTCACCAGCCACGACAATATTAACCAATTTATGTTCATTATTATGTACCTGGAAAGTTAAGATGACTGAAATTCAGTAAGTCAGTGGCTTTAATCCATCAGCAGAAATAATATAACAGATATATAATATAATAACAGAAATAATTGAATCTTTGGTAATTTAAGTTAATTAATTTCAGTAAATATAACTTTATTAATATTTTTTTTCTTTGAAATCAGAGTTAAATTATTGTTCTGTTCTGGCTCTGTAAAATTATGGTCAGAAGTGTAAATTGTATAAGGAAAAAAAAAGTCAAAATGTTACCACAATCTGTTTCAAATTTATAAAAAAAACCCACTAATTTTATTTAAAAAAAAAAAAAGACAAAAATTAGCGATAAAATAATCCACAAATTTATAATAAAGTCTCAAATGTACAAGTCAGTTTTACAAGAGGAAATTGCAAATTTGATATTGGACTGGTGGCTAAGAGGTAGCGCATCTGCCCCAAAACCGAGAGGCCAAGGTTCAAGTCCCGGCCGGGTCATGCCAAAGACCATAAAATGGAACTTCCTTCCAGTTTGGTGCTCAGCAATAATGGAATGGAGGAGGGATGGTTACCCAGCCACAGTGGGTGCAAAAGCCAGTGTACTCCCTGTGCTGGTTCCAAGCCCGGATATAAATGGGCAGGGTTGTGATAGGAAAGGCATCCAGCGTAAAAACTCTGCTCCAATCTATAAGGCTACGGCAGATACATTGACGTCTGCCGTAGCGATTCATCCAACCCACTTGGTAGTGGAAAAAATTGATGTTAAAAGAATCAGTATCTCAAACCATGGTACTAAGTTTCAAAACAATCAGAACCAAACTGTAGGAGGAGTTGATTTCACAAGACAGTTACTGTCTATGAAGTGAAGTTAAACGGGAGGTCATGGGTCAGGGGCTACAATTCCTGCAAAAATCATCCCATCAGAACCAAATTGCAATATGCGCATCCTCAGTATATATCAAACCATGGTGCCAATTTTCAAAATAATTGGGACTAAAACTGTAGGAGGAGTTGATTTCATAAAAGTGAGACGGATGGACGGAAAATCCCCCTTTGGTCTTCGCCCATAAAAAAACTACTGGATAGATTTGGATGAAATTTTCACTCGAGGTAGTCCTTGGGCTACAGGGGAAGCCATTACATTTTGGTGATGATTCGAGAATGCAAACCTCCGCCAAGGCTCTTTTCTTCTCATGTTAGCAACAATAATTCCAAAACTATTGGATGGGTTTGGATGAAATTTTCACCAGAGGTGGTTCTTGGGCTAGAGACAAACCCATTACATTTTGCTGATGATCTGAGAATGCATACCTCAGCCAAGACTCTTATCTTCTCACGGTGTGTTCGCAACAGTACTCCAAAACTAATGAACAGACTGATGCAATTTTCACCAGAAGTTGCTCTAGGCCTACTCACAAACCCATTACATTTTGGAGGTGATCCATGAGGGACAAAAGGAGCCTTGGTGGAGGTATGTGCTCTCTGGGTGCTTTTCTAGTTGACATGTGTAATCTAAACTTTTGATGTCACTCAGGAATAGGACAACATGTGACAAACTTCTACATTGAAAAGCTCTAGAAACTACAAATTAGGTCTTTTTAAGTGACCAGAAAATACACCTTCCTAACATGAACAACTTTTCAACCAGCTGACACCCATGTTTGATTTTCAAAGTAGCGATCTCAAAAAGCTGCAAAGTTTAACTGCACAAAATCTGTTCTATGTGAAAAACAAGCAACATCTACATTAAAAAACAGCAAAGCCAACGGCAAGTTAAAGCATGTGCACTCAGACATGCAGCAGGTTTGGTGAGAAAATGAAGCCATAATCCAGTAGTGGATTTTCAGTTGTGGCTTCAAGTAAAACCAGATGTGTTCCTTTGATGGGCTTGCATGCTTGTTATGTCCCATGCACGTCTTTTCTGGGCAAACAGCACTAAAACAGCACTGCTAACTGTAAGAATAACTGGAATACCTGAGGCGATCTTCAGTGTCTCATTTACTGACTGTTTCTTTAAATAAGCCCGAAGCAACAAATCAGAAGCATCCTGAAGCTGTCAGGTCTCCATTAGAGTGACATGGCCTAAAGGAATTGGCTTCTTCAAACACATCTCCTCAACAGAAATACCAAGACCTTTAATGCTCATCACCAACTCAAACATTTACTTCAGAAACGAGCCTGGTTCTACTGGAGGCTTCTTCCTATAAGGGAGTTTTTCCTTGCCAGTGTTGCCCAAGTCAGTGTTGTCACTCATGTGCCCTTTACAGACTGTGTGACATTAGAAAAACATGATACGCAATATTGTTCTTGAATATTGCAATAATGATGATGACCTAAGGAAACACTTCTCATAAATGTGAAATTTTTTTCCCACGTGTAGAACATTCTACAGAAACTGTGTTACTTTCTTTTAAAATTTTTGCGTTTTAATGTTTGGCATTCTTCCAATAAATATGGGATCTTTTTCCACATAAAATTGAGTACTTTTGCCACATAAATTTGTGACACTTCATCCATCCATCCATCTTCTACCACTTTTCTGGAGGTCCGGGTTGCGGAGGCAGCAGCTCAAGCAGAGAAGCCAAGACTTCCCTCTTCCCGGCCACCTGCTCCAGCTCTTCAGAGAGGATACCAAGGCATTTCCAGACCAGCTGGGAGACACTGGGGCAGATTTACTAAGGCAGTGCAAGTTAGCGAGTGCGCAAATTAGACAGAGCACCTCAGGAAACGGCCAATTTTTGCCAGTGATCTACTAACAGCACGGAAAATTATGAACAAGGACACAGTCACTTCATTTCAATAATGCCCACCCATCCACCAAGAGCACCGCAAAATTGCGCACAGGCACAGTCAGCTGATGAGGAAGCGGGCCATCAACACGGGCACAGCCAGTTTGGAGGACCATAATATATAAAGCTTTTTTTTTTTGGTTTGTTTAAGCACAAACCCACTAAAATAGTTTATTTTTTTTCATTATATTTGAAAATTAGATTTGTTTAATCACTGTGTCACGACCATAGGGCTCACTAAAAGATCATAGGATCGCCGATGATGTGCCTATGATTTGTACATGATATCTATATGGTGTGATATAGACACCACAGTATAGTGATTCAAGGAAATCTGTGTGATCAAAGGCAGGCATCACTCACAATCATAGGACATCAAAGATCAAAGGAAGGCATCACTCACGATCTTTGATGTCATCAAAGATCATAGGACTCGCTATGACATCATCAAAGATCAAATGCAGGCATTATAGGACTCGCTATGCCATCATCAAAGATCATAAGACTCACTAGACATCATCAAAGACAGTCATCACTCACGATCATAGGACTCGCTATGACATCAAAGATCATAGGTCTCACTATGAAACCATCAAAGATCAAAGGCAGGCATCACTGAATGAGTGGTGACGTCAAAGATCAAAGGCAGATTTCACCATGGTTACTGTTGCCATGGTAACCATGTCAAAGATCAAAGGCAGGCATCACTGTGGTTACTCTTGCCATGGTAACAGTAACTTTCTATGGGCATGCAGAAATGCTTGTTATACTTGGTTTCTACGGGTATGCACTATTATGTATAAATGAAGTACTTGTATCTAATTTAATAAAGGACTACTCATGAATAAACTGATTATTTGACCAACGTGTTTATTTTATTATTTTATTAACATTAGAACCATCATAGTCTGATGGAGACTCTGGGGTTTTATTATATGAATAACTTTGTTTAACAAAATCTACAGGTCTCCCAGTTCACAACTTTTTATAAATTCCATTGAGTTACGGTGTTGCAATTTTGGGGGACGTTTCTATGGATCTGTGTGCTCTTTTTGTTAATCTCATTGATGTTTTCCTCCTATATTGTGTATCCTGAACTGGGAGAGAGAAATAGAGAAAAAAGGGAAAGGAGAAAAGGCTATATACAGTAAAAACAAATGAAATTTTAAAAAAACTGCCGGCTGATGTCCAGTTCAGCATAAAACTGATTTCTGTGAGACCGTTGATATTCATATAATCTGTTCTTCTGTCATGCCAAATAAAGTCACGGGCAGAGAGAAGCTTCTGCCACGCGCCCTTGTTTCTCGTCAGTGTCTTCTCCTGGCACCAACGATCGCTATCATGTCAGGCGCAGATGAATTAAGACAAGCTTTTTTTGGGTGTTAAATCCCGGTGCATTTAGCAGGAGACTGACAATCACAAACCTTAGTAAATCACCTTGCACCAGTCATTTAAATACTCCCCTCCCTCATGCATGTTGCATGACAACTCCCACAAATACATATTCAATGAGGCCAGGCGCAAAATTAACTTAGTCCATGCCTTTCCACCGCAAATTTTGCCCTGTGCCATTTAGTAAATCTCAACAGTAGTTTTTTAATGCCAAAACAGGGTTTTGTGATGGCGCAGCACGTTAGTAAATCTGCCCCATAGTCTCTCCAGCGTGTCCTGGGTCTGCCCAGGGGTCTCCTCCCAGTGGGACATGCCTGAAACACCTCAAGTGGGAGGCGTCCAGGAGGCATCCTGATCAGATGCCCAAACCACCTCAACTGGCTCCTTTCAATGTGGAGGAGCAGTGGTTCTACTCTGAGCTTCTCCTGGATGACTGAGCTCCCCACCCCATCTCTGAGGGTGAGTCCAGCAATCCTACAGAGAAAGCTCATTTCAGCTGCTGTATCAGCAATCTCATTCTTTTGGTCATTATCCAAAGCTCATGACCATAGGTGAGGGTAGGAACGTAGATTGACCAGTAAATTGATAGTTTTACCTTAGCTCCCCCTTTACCACCACAGACCGGTACAACGTCCGCATCACTATAGAGGCTGCTCCGATCCTTCTGTCAATCTCTCGCTCCATTCTCTCCTCACTCCTGAATAAGACCCCGATATACTTAAACTCCTCCACTTGGGGCAGGAGCTTGTCTCTAACCCAGAGAGGACAATCTACCTTTTTCTGGCTGAGGACCATGGACTTGGACTTGGAGGTGCTGACTGTCATCCCAGCCACTTCACACTGAGTAGCAAACTGTCCCAGTAAGACCTGAAGGTCATTGCTGGATGAAGCCAACAGGACAGCATCATCTGCAAACAGCAGAGATGAGATCCTGTGGTCACCAAGCATGACACCCTCCTTTCCCTGGCTGCGCCTAGAAATCCTGTTCATAAAAATTATGAACAGGATTGGTGACAAAGGGCAGCCCTGGCAGAGTCGAACTCTCACCAGGAATGAGTCCGACCGAGCAACACTTTCCACATAAAATTTGCAACTTTTTTTTTTTTTTTTTTTTTTTTTTTTTTAAACACATAAATTTGGGAGTTTTTTCATATAAAAGTAAAATTTTTCAACTCAGATTGTGGCTTTTTAGATAGATGTACTTTATTGATCCCAAACGGAAATTGCAGTGTAACAGTAGCATGACAGTAGACAACCAAATGACAGAAACACACGCATGACAAAGGGATTACCCATGGAAAGTAAAACTAACACTACTATAAAAGCCTATATGCATCATAGCTGAATAGATGGTGACCCGTATAAACACATGAATCATACCCGCTGCACAATGCAGGACTATCAGAGCAGAGTGAAATGTGAGGTACCAGTTAGACTGTAAGGTGCAGTATGGCAGCATAGTTATGACCAGAATACAACATCAGAGCGAGTTACTGCACAGTGAAATGGCATGAGGCAGGAAAGATTTCCTGTACCTCGCCGTTCGATAGTGAAGCTGTTTTCATGTCAAATGTGAAAATTTTTTGTTATAAATTTGTGAATTTTTTCCTAGTATGCAACTTATCCAATATAAAATCTGCTGCTTTTTTCCTTATGATTTTTTTCCCCAAGTATATTTGGCAACTTTTTTCTAATAAATCTATGGATTTTTTTCACATTAATGTGCAACTTTTTCCACCAAAAAAATCTGGTACAGTGTGGCGGTTTGGGATAACCCCCACAACAGAATGGGACAGACACAGCGCTCGGCTAGAGCAAATAACAGAACAGTGAAATGTGTGTATTGATGTCTACAGGCAGCCTCGCTCCTTCTGGCTTTTTCCGGCTATGTACTGAGATGTTAATGTGCCATTCATGCATTGTGTTCATGCATCCTGTTCTTGCTGTGTCTCTCAAATGCAAATGCCATACTCCCTGCTGTGAATGCCTTTCATGCATTGTTTGTAACTGGTATGTAAGCTGACTGAAACCCATGCTCTTCCTCTCATTCCTTCAACTGCTGCTGACACACGCACATTGTGTCTCCTCTCTGAGAGCCTAAGGAATCCCGCTCCAGCCTGCTCACACTATGGGCTGGAGCGGAGTTCCTGTGACGGTGGTGTGATTTAATAAACTCTACTTAAAACTCTCAGTTCGCAGTTTATTATTTCTTTGCCACCGCATACAGTACCTTTGTCCTATAACTTTTGTTGCTTTTTCACAAAAAATTTGCTACTTTTTTCATATAAACCTACATCTTTTTTCATGTAGATATGACAGTTTTTCACCTCCTTTGTTGGAGTGTAATAACACGGAGGCCATGTACAGTAAATACTGCTCCGAAATGGGACAGCATCAATGCATAAGCACATGAAAATTATACTATTATCGCTGTTCAAGCATTTTTTTTTTTGCAAATTTCAATATATTGTGCAGCCCTGTACACTCTCTCACTCCAGAAACCTCATTTCTAATGCTGAAATGTGGAGGGGAAAAAAATGAGTTACTGTAAATAGGGCTGGTTGAGCTGCCAACAATACCATGAAGACCTCTGTCAGAACTGTATAAAATAAGAGCTCTCAAGGCAGATCAAGACTGTCAAGGTATGGTTAAAGCTGACTGCCAAGACTTTTATTTTGAAAACAAACCACAGGAACTCTTATGCATGTCTGGCAGTGCCTGTACTAAAGTTTATGATGGTAACCGTATATAATGTTAGGTAAACTCGTCTTACCCATAAGACTGACTTACTTAACAATAATGTTCATGGTGGGGTGGGGGAGGGGTGCGGTGCGGTGCATGCATATTTTGCGCGTGCATGTGCACGCACAACCCACCCCCAACTACCAATTTGCCATGCGCCCAATTCCCTCTCAATCTCACCTCTACATTTCTGAAAAGTTGACATCTCTACCTAAGTGCTTGTTTTAAAAGGGGCTCACTTTGTTTTTTAGGCTTCACTGTCTTTTTCGGTCTTAATTATTTGACTTGTGCCTTTTTATGGTATTTGGCTTTATGAGATTAATTTTTATTGTGATTTGGCACAACACAAATAAAACTGAAATGAATTTCCAAGTTTTTGTACATTTCTACCTGTATTTAAATTGGCACAGGCAGCAGTGTGGCTTTGTATTGAGCACCGCTGCATCACAACATGAGCACTCTGGATTTAACCCTGCAGAGGTGGTACCCAGACAGACATTTCAACACTACAAATATGTATTAATCACAGTCTTATGAAAGCACATTATGTCTTTATAAGAGTCTGTGAAGACTTACAAGGTTTCTTCAGTTTTCAGTCTCGTCCTTTACTGCATCATTATTACTGAAATCATCCATGTTCCCAAATAGTTTATTGCCTGGTTTGATCTGCACGTTATTTGCTCAGTTCATTAGGAAGGTGTATGGTTTATAATATGCCAGAAAGTTATAAAAATGTGTAAAAATGTTTCAAAACTTCCAAGTAAAATCTTTTAAATGTGTGTGTATAATCCATTTTTATTGATATCAGAGAAGAAAAAACAATCAATTTTGATGCTTTTTTTTTTTTGCTTTTAATTGTTGGCTCTTTAAAAAAAAAAAAAAAAATCAAACTGTTAGATGTTACCAATCAAAAATTCATAAATTTTTGCTTAGTATTAAACAACTAATTTAGCCAATCTACTGCATTTTTCTTAGCTGAAAGAGCCATTTATGAACAAGTAAAACTGTGGAAACTAAGAGGAAACACCCTCAACGTTTTCCTCTGACAGCAGACTCGGACTGATGTGACATTTTTCTCCCATGGCCGTTTAACGGATGACTCACACTGACAAAGTGGCACCTGCAACAGCACACGTGCGTCTGATATACACCTGATAAAATCTGCCGCCGAGGCAGACAGGAGCCACAATTACAGCTTACAACGTCGGGGCATTTCAGCCCCAGTCCTGCAGCCTCTGAGGTTATAAACCACATGACCATAAGAAGTATTTATAAAGATGGAGGTGTTTAAAGGCCTTCACATGTACCTGGTCACATATTTTTTGGTGGAGAAGGAGTTTTTAGGCAGGTACAGGCTGGATTTGACTGACATCCTTTTATTTAGATCAGACTAAGCTCATTAGCACTCGCGTAGGAATGGTCTGACAGCAGGAATCAAGTTAGAAGTAATAATTTGCTTTTGGTTTTTGGTATACTTTATGAATCCCAGAGGGAAATTACAGGGCATCTACCTAGATGGATGAGGCAGCCAAGGTGTGGCGTCCTTCCCTTCACCATTCATACACACACATTCACACCTAGGGCCACTTGAGAGTCTCCCATTAACCTAACTTGCGTGTTTTTGGCCTGTGGGAGGAAAACCGGAGTACCTGGGGTAAACCCACGCAGACATGGAGAGAACATGCCAACTCCACACAGAAGGGTCACCGATGGTCTGGGGGTGGGACTGAACCCACAATGGTCAGGGGTGGAATCGATCCCTTGACCTTCTTACTGTTGCTGCCACAGTGCTAACCACTGCACCACCGAGCTGCCCTTTCATCTTTTTTTTTCAAGTAAATAATCATTTTAAACTTGTGCTTTTAGCTGCTCCCTTGCATCCTCTTATGTAACACTGACCCTCTCATGTTCTCCTTCACTATGTCCATGAATCTTCTCTGCGGTCTTCATCTTTCATCTATGTTAACTGCATCTATTCCTTGCATTTTCACCGTTACACCTGCCTCTCCGTCATTCACACACGTGTTCTGTCTTGCTTCTGACTTTCTCTCCTCTTCTCTCCAGTACATACCTCCACCTCTCCAGATTCTCTTCCACATGGTTCCTACTCTCACTAAAAATCACAATGTCATCTGCAAACATCACGGCCCACGGAAACTTCCGCTCGACCTCGTCTATCAGCCTGTACATCACCATAGCAAACAAGAAGGGGCCCAGAACCAATCCCCGATGTATCTTTCCTACAACGCACCTCACTGTCCTCTAGTTCGGAAACTATTGACAAATGTCAGGGGCTTAGCTTATTCAGCATTTGCAACTTTTCGTGCTTAGAACAACCGCACCCTAGAACTCTAATCGCTATTTTGCCTTTTAACCTGTTGAACTCCGGGATTCCGCGGGCGGTCACGTCTCTGCGTCATAGTGCGTCTCAGTGCGCACTAAAAAAAAAAAAAAGCTGCATTTCCGTTCTTCCAGTACAGACACAGCCGCGAACAGAAAGCCAAAGGACTGTTTGGTTGGTTTAGATTTGATTGACCTCTCATTCGACTAATAAGAGCCTTGAATTGGGTTTCTGAAACCTTGAAGAACCAATGATTGAAAACCTAGCAAGAAGGACCTGCCTACCAACGACTGCGAATACAACAAGCTAACTGAAGCAGAGAAGTTCGACGATTGAAACGCGTGCGTCCCCATGCGTAAAATCTTTTTTGTCTAAGCCGCTGGGTCACATTGAGACCTATGTGTAACGGTAGTGTTAGCCACTCTCAGCCGTTAGCCAGTCTTTTTTTATTACTACTGTTCTTATTTGTTTTGAAAAATGGTTCGCAAAAACCGCAATCATGGAAGCGGAGATGGTTTGACCGGGTCGGGTGACCAGAACCACGAGTCCGTAACAACCGGACCAGCTTCATGTTCGTCTGACAATGAGGAACAGATGTTCGCCAACGACACTGCTGTTGTGGACAGGTAAGTGTAATAAGTTAAATTATTCTTTATCAATGAAAATAGTAATAAAAATGACTTTTGACCGATCGGTAAACGGTCCGTCATGGCCACAAGTTTTTTTTCTACGCCGAGCTCCTCTGTAGAGGGGGGGGGGGGGGGGGTGTTATCCTCTACATTGCAGATATTTTAGTATAATTTTTATTGCACTGTAGGTTATTTTTTCTTGTAAAAAAGGCCACACATTTTTTACGTGGCATGTTTCTTTGTGTGTGGGGGGCTTGTTTGTTCATTCATTCATTCGTGAATGAACAAACAACCCCCCCCACACACACACACAGCCCTGAGTGTCACCTTTCATTAGAGCCCAAGATGAAGCTTCTATGTTGAAGCATTCAAAAGTTATAGACGTTTTTCCAAACTGTGCCATTTGGCACAATTCAAAAACGCCTGGAAACAACCTGACAAAAAAGCTGTGTAATATATTCATTTTTTGTGGTATTTTTACAAAATTTTGACCTCAGCTTGATAACACTTGGCTCTACATTTCTGTTGCATTTTCCAGCTAGTATCTGACAGCTGTGTGTTATTTGCAAGCATTTGTGTCTAAAAAAAAACACCCAGGCGAACTTTATTTTCTTCAAATTCAGTATGTTTACATGACTGTTACTCAGTGGCAGGAGCACTTAGAGAGATTATGACTGTTTTGCCAAAAAATTCAAAGTGTTTTCTTTTAAACGAGACCAACCCCATGAAGATGCTGCAAAGGGTTGAAGAACAGCTTTTGATTTACTTTGGGTATGTTATTTTTAGGCGTTTTTAGGGAAATTGACCAGAGTTCAAGGGGTTAACTGCCTTTTTAAGTGATTTTACTTGTTTTTTTATCTTCTGTACTTTTATTTGACATGCTTTTACCAAATCCTGAGTTTTATAATTCTGCATTCTTCATTGAATTAAGGACTATAACTTTTTTCAAGCCTGTAGTTGAACTGTCAATACAAACTGTGCCTAGCTTAGGTGCAATGGCAGCATCTACTTTACCTGGATGTGAAAGTTGCGTCAACCTCAGCACGAAAATTCTGGAACTTGAGGAAAGAATTTCTACTCTTCATAAAATCCAGGAGACTGAGAGGTTTCTGGACACTGTAATCCTCAAAAAACAACTTGTGTCTGCTACTCCTGAAGAGCTAGCTGATACTATTCCTCTCCAAGTTTACAGTGCAGCTGCTGATTCCCCGTGCGCTCCCAAGGCTCCAACTACGGTATGTGCTCCTGTGATGATTTCCAATGATAGCCATAACCCCTGGCTTCAGCTCGGTGTGAGACCCAAAATTCCGACTAGCTCCATGCCGGACCCCTGGTCTGTAGTCGGGCCCAGTAGAAGGCGGCATGGGTTACCTGAAATTGAACGCCGTTCCTCTCCCACCTGTCCACTTCCAATAGAGAACCGCTTTGACATACTCTGCCTACATGACTTCCCTCCTCTGAATGGGTCACCTTCTCGACAACTGCCACCCATGCCTGTCAACCATCAGGTCAGAACTTTGCAAGCTGAGGCAAACTTCACTCCAGCGTCGGCTGGCAGTAGGCGAAAGCAAGGTACTATCTGCAAGCCCCAGATACCTCCCCCGCAGCGGGGCTCACTGGAGGAGTTAGCGCAGTCTGAGCCAGCCACTTTGATAGAGCAACATCACAAGCACAGTAGGACGGTTGATAGTTCCAAACATCATCGGCCCACCTGGACTGCAACTTCCAATGCCCACCGTCAGATTCTGAGGGAAGCGGTGCGTCAACGCGCCGGTGGACTACCTCTTCCTGACATGAGACCTGACAGCCTGCATCCACTGCCAGCTGTTGCTCCTGTATCCCAAACTACTAACAACCAGGTTCACATAGCCTGTACAGAGCAATCTTCTAACTCTAAGTCACCCCCCCCTTCACCCCTACAACGCTGACTGTCGGAGACAGTACAATCAGAAATATCAGATTGTTTAATGCTGTAACTCACTGTTTTCCTGGAATCCCCGCATCTGCTTTGCTGGATAAATTACCATGGTTGCTGCAGTCACTCCCTTCATCTATAACCAGGATTATTCTTCACATGGGTTGTAATGGTATTCGTCGTCGGCAATTTGAGCTAACTAAACTTGACTTTAACAAGTTGTCTGGCTTCTTAAAAAGCTGTGGAAAAGCTGTTTTTATTAGCAGCCCTATTCCAACGCTGTCTTGAGGTGCTCAGCGATTTAGCAGACTACTCAGTCTCAGTACCTGGCTCCAGCATTCCTGCCCTGCCCACAATTTTGGTTTCATTGACAATTTCAATCTGTTTTGGAACCATTTTTCTTTCTATAAATCCGATGGGGTCCATCTAAACATACTGGGTAGCTCAATATTAGCTGGTAACATCCAACATACTGTGCTGTCTACACCTGGTAACTGACTTGCTAAACCACTCACCCACTCCTATCATCCCATAGAGACCGTGTTTGTCCCCCAACACCCTAAATTTCTTCAAATTAAGTCAGAAAATAAAAAAAACAAAATAAAAATTTGATAACAATTAAAACCACTGACTCTGAAGTCCAGCAACACAAAATAAGTGTGGTCTTTTGAATATTGTCTAACAAAGCCAAGATTATAACATTGATATTTTCTGTCTAACAGAAACCTGGCCGCGTGGTGATGAATATGTCAGTCTTAATGAAGCCACTCCTCCCAGTCATATCAATACTCATATTCCTAGAGAAACTGGTCATGGTGGTGGAGTGGCAGCCATCTATAATTCGACTTTATTAATTGACCCTAGGCCAAAATTACATTATGATTCCTTTCAAAGTCTTACTTGGGACTTCCGGGTATGGCAGGGTAGAAGGTAGCAGCATAGGGAAACGTTCTCCCAACATTTTGGTTATAAATAGCCTAAAGAAACGCGAATTTGCAAAAATTTCATTACACTGAGTTATAAGAGCAAGGGCTTCAAGATACCAAAAGCAAAAAATATTAGAAAATCTACATAGCGCGAATCACACAAGGTAGATGGAGGAGACGAGCAGACTTCAGCCGCTAGCAGTGCCATGGAGGAAAATGACATGCTAACAGGTGCAGCAGAACAAGCTAGCAGCGCGAGCCTGGACCTGATACTGAAAGTACTACGTGTCTTCAGAAAAGACAACAAGATCCACCTGGCAGCTATCAAAGAAGAAATGAATAAAAAACAAGAGACTAGAAGAAGCGGAAGAAAGGATTATGGAAGCAGAAACTCGACTACAGACTAATGAGGAGGCCCTGGCTGAGATGCTCAAACTTCATATCCAAACGGAGGCTAAGCTCACGGACCTAGAGGGACGATCCCGGAGACACAATATCAGATTATATGGAGTGAAAGAGGGATCTGAAGATGATTCTCCATCAGTGATTGCTTTTGTGGAAAGTTTATTTAGGAAGACTCTGGAATTCTCTGACCTGGCAGAGCTACGAATGGAAAGAGCGCACTGCGCACTGGCGCGAAACCGCCACCAAACGCACCGTAACGATCAATCATCGTCAAAATGGTCAGCTACAGGATGAAAGAAGAAACTCTGAAATTGACCTGGCAGAAACATGGATTTGTATACCTTGGGAATAGGGTTAATTTGGATCATGATTATGCACCTGAGATTATAAAAAGGCGGAGGGAATACGCTGAAGCAAAGTACGTACTCAAAGAGAAGAAAATCCGGTTTCAAACCCCGTTCCCAGCGAAAATGAGAGTTTTCTATCCGGAGGGAACGATGCTATATGGCTCGGCTGAGGAGGCGACCGCTGACAAGAGGGGATTCCCGGTGACGGTCGTCAAGCATCCAGAGACTCTCCTGGAACAGATCCAGTGTCTATCATGGCACACAGAAAGGAAGACGAGAGCACAGGTGAGTGGAGAACGCACCCGGGATTAAAAAGAAAAATTACACGCATTCAGACGTCAAGAGCAAGAATGACTCTAGGAGCAACACAGAGAGACTGAATGGAAATACGGACGGTGAGCTTATTATTTATAATAAGATGCCAGCACAGAATTAAAATACGTAAGAAGTAGATTAAAAATCCCACGCTAAAATATACATATAGAGCGATATAGAGGCGATAGAGCTTTCATAGTCGGATGCTCTTCCTATGCTGTGAGAAGATGGCCATCGGCCAACTGGCAAAAGAAGGCCCTCTCTCACAAACAGATGAGAGGGGCTCCCCTTCGAGGTTCTCTAATTGTAGGGGCCAATTTAGGGTCACACTTAAGATCCCACGGATGGAAGTCAACAGTTCTGTTGCATTTTTTTTTTTTTTCCCTTTCTGTTGGATAGTTTTTGTTTAGAGTTCTTCTGCTGTGGTTCTGGGCAGCCTTGTTCATGTTTATGCATATTCAGGGAGAGTTCTATTATATATACACAGTATATATATATATATATATACACTCACCGGCCACTTTATTAGGTACACCATGCTAGTAACGGGTTGGACCCCCTTTTGCCTTCAGAACTGCCTCAATTCTTCGTGGCATAGATTCAACAAGGTGCTGGAAGCATTCCTCAGAGAGTTTGGTCCATATTGACATGATGGCATCACACAGTTGGCGCAGATTTGTCGGCTGCACATCCATGATGCGAATCTCCCGTTCCACCACATCCCAAAGATGCTCTATTGGATTGAGATCTGGTGACTGTGGAGGCCATTTGAGTACAGTGAACTCATTGTCATGTTCAAGAAACCAGTCTGAGATGATTCCAGCTTTATGACATGGCGCATTATCCTGCTGAAAGTAGCCATCAGAAGTTGGGTACATTGTGGTCATAAAGGGATGGACATGGTCAGCAACAATACTCAGGTAGGCTGTAGCGTTGCAACGATGCTCAATTGGTACCAAGGGGCCCAAAGAGTGCCAAGAAAATATTCCCCACACCATTACACCACCACCACCAGCCTGAACCATTGATACAAGGCAGGATGGATCCATGCTTTCATGTTGTTGACGCCAAATTCTGACCCTACCATCCGAATGTCGCAGCAGAAATCGAGACTCATCAGACCAGGCAACGTTTTTCCAATCTTCTATTGTCCAATTTCGATGAGCTTGTGCAAATTGTAGCCTCAGTTTCCTGTTCTTAGCTGAAAGGAGTGGCACCCGGCGTGGTCTTCTGCTGCTGTAGCCCATCTGCCTCAAAGTTCGACGTACTGTGCGTTCAGAGATGCTCTTCTGCCTACCTTGGTTGTAACGGGTGGTTATTTGAGTCACTGTTGCCTTTCTATCAGCTCGAACCAGTCTGGCCATTCTCCTCTGACCTCTGGCATCAACAAGGCATTTCCGCCCACAGAACTGCCGCTCACTGGATATTTTTTCTTTTTCGGACCATTCTCTGTAAACCCTAGAGATGGTTGTGCGTGAAAATCCCAGTAGATCAGCAGTTTCTGAAATACTCAGACCAGCCCTTCTGGCACCAACAACCATGCCACGTTCAAAGTCACTCAAATCACCTTTCTTCCCCATACTGATGCTCGGTTTGAACTGCAGGAGATTGTCTTGACCATGTCTACATGCCTAAATGCACTGAGTTGCCGCCATGTGATTGGCTGATTAGAAATTAAGTGTTAACGAGCAGTTGGACAGGTGTACCTAATAAAGTGGCCGGTGAGTGTATATATATATATATATATATACACTGTAGGTTCTGCTATTTTAATGACACCAGAACAAGTTGAAAAATGATTAGTAGCAAGATAAAAATTATTTCCTTTAACGTTAATGTCTTGGTGAACCCAATTAAATGAAGTAGAATTTTAACCAAAATGAAGAAAGAACAAGCACAAATAGTATACTTACAGGAAACCCACTTAGACTATAAGGAACATGGAAAATTAAAAAGAATGGGCTTTACCAATGTTTTTTCCTCTTCATACAAAGCTGGACGAAGAAGAGGAGTTGCTATCCTTCTCTCAGGTAAACTACACTTTGAAAAAAAAATGTGAGATAAGTGATAAGGAGGGCCGTTTTATTTTAGTAAGGAGAAATATAGAAGCAAATCCAATTACGTTACTAAATATATATGCACCTCCTGGAAGTGACTTTCAATTCTTCAGGAGAATCATTGATATAATAACAACCGAGACAGTTCTGGTTTGTGGGGGAGACATCAATATACATCTACAGCCAAAACTGGATACCTTCAATGGCAAAACATCTGACAAACAGCCCTTAATTGAGAAAATGAATACACTAAGCCTGTTTTCCACTAGCCCAGCACACCTCGGTACGGCTCGATTCACTTTAGTACGGCTCGGAATGCTTCTGTCTCCATTAGCACGGTGTTGTGCTTGTGCTGTGATGGTTTGTGTTAGGAGGTTTTAGAAGCGGGGCGGCAGCAGATTCTCAGCGAGGCGGGGCCACACTCCCGTGACGTTACGCACCCGACTGAGTCCTTATTTACACGAGACAAAAAATGGAGGATCCAAGGATTATTGCCTTGCTCGCTCTGTGGTTTTATCTCACAATTAATTTTATCTCATAATTAAGCTGCAACAACACAAGTCACTTTTGTTTTGAATTAACTGCCAAATGACCGAGAAATAATGAGCTGAAACTTGTTTTTATTCGTATTAAATAATGAGACGGTGGCACACTGTCCAACACCACATCCTAGGGCATTTTGGATGTACTGAATTAAAAAAATTCATGTTTTTCACCTTCAGGTCAACATTTGGAACAACAGTATTATTATTTTCCGTTTAGATGATGCTACACTCCTTCTAAAGTATTGTAAATCTCTGAATTTGGAATGCCGATAGAACATTCTATTTACATATACTTGTACCTTTGACTTGGTGCTAATTTTTTATGATATTTCAATAAAAAGAACAGAAAGCTTACAAAAAGATTTGTTTTTTGGTCTAGTTAAAAATTACATTACCTTTACAATGGTTGACCCTCAGCATCATTTTGATCAGACTAGGCAATGGAATTTCTATGTAATTATACTGTTTTATAATTCAGTGTTATAACAGACAAACCACACTTTCCAAAACAATTCCATTATATACAAAATATTAAAATAAAAAAAAACTTTGCAACACAACATGAAGGTTAATCGACATTTTATACACGCCGACCACTGAGTGCTGAGGCTCGGTAGAATGAAGCTGTCTCTGCCAGCTGTGGGTCAGGAAGGCTTGGTTGAATAATCCGTGCGGGCTGTCGCGGCGGACGCGTGGGATGATTCTACAAGGAAAATGCACACAATAAAATACAGCACGAAAGTGCAATATATACAGAAAAGACAATAGTTTTTAACAAGAATACATAAGCTTATTTCAGCGTATTGTTCACATGAATAATTACAATAAAAGCTTTAGTCCGCAGTGTGCTGCAATAAAGCAGCGATCCATCCACAAATGAACAGCTTTTTTATTGCATAAATAAACTGAGCGTCTTACCAAATATATTTGCGAAAAAACGCACAATAAAAAAAAATTAAAACTCACCGTTAAAGGACTCCGATGTCGAGACCTCCCGGTATATTTTTTCATTCCGTGCGGCTCCGTCTAACTCGCGCTGCATACGTTCGTCTGACAATGCAGTCAGCAGACACTGCAGCTCCTTATTGGTCCATGGAACACCCTTATTACGCGAAGCCATTTTTGATAGAGAATAAATGAAAATAGCACAGCAATACACTGAAAAGGAACCGCCAACAGTGGTTGCGTGCTGAGTAAAGGCGGTCGTGAAGATTCTTTTTTTTTTTTTTTTTCAAAAGCTTTATTGAGAAGGTCGTGAAGATTTGGTAGATGAGGAGGAGGAGAGGGGCGGTTACAACCTGACCAATCAGCGCCGGTTACGACCTGACCAATCAGCGGCGACCAGTCTGTTAACGTCACAACACGGCACAGCTCAGCACTGCTGTACCCTGCCCTGGAGCGGGGCTGAGAATCGCGGCTGTTAAACCGTGCTGGGGCTAGTGGAAAAGCATACAAAGCGTGCTGAGCCGTCCCGTGTCGCGCTAAAGCGTGCTAGTGGAAAAGGCCCTTATTTGAAGAGGTGGGTCTAATTGATATTTGGAGAGACTTGCATCCAAACAGAAGAGATTATACTCATTATTCCTCACCCCACTTGCGATACACAAGAATAGACTATTTTATAACATTTGGAAAAGACAAAGACAAAATAAATACCTGTGAAATTGGGACAACAGATTGAAGTGATCGTGCTCCTATATACCCATCTGTAGATTTTCAACTACAACCAAAAATTATAAATTGGAAGCTAAATTCAAGCCTGCTCAATGATTCTCACTTTAAAGAGCAAGTTAAAAAAGAGATACATTTTTCTCTAGAGAGTAATGATAATGGTACTGTGTCCCCTCCAATTCTATGGGATGCTTTAAAGGCTGTTTTAAGAGGAAAAATTATAGCAATATCCTCCTATAAGAAGAAAATCAGAAATAAAAAAAAATAGAGGAACTACAAAATAAATTAAAAGAATTAGAGAAAAAACATAAAATAACAATGGATCAAGATGGATTGGAGGAAATAAAAAAATTAGAAATGAAATTAATGATTTGACTACTAACGAAGTTAAGAAAAAACTAATGTTCCTTAAACAGAGATATTACGAAAGTGGATCTAAATCAATGAAAGTTCTAGCTTGGAAACTTAAAAAGAAAATAGCACAGAACAGAGTTCATATAATTAAAAATTCAATTACTAAAATGATAAAAAAGTAAATTAAATGAAATTCAGGGGGCCTTTGAGGTATAAGACTTTGTATTCTAAAACCACAACAAGTAGTATAACTGACAAACAATTTTTTGGAATCTTTGGACTTACCAGTAATAAATGAGGAATAAAGTAAAATAGTGATTGAGGATATCACAGAAAAGGAATTAAAATTAGCAATAAGTAAATTTAAACAAATCACCAGGATCAGATGGATACAATGCAGAGTGGTATAAGGAGCTTAAAGAAGAACTGATGCCGGCGATACCGAACTTGATACACATTGACCAGACAGGCTTTATCCGAGAGCGCCAAACACAAGACAATATACGCCGAACTCTTCATATTATCAATCATATACAAAGAAATAACACTGCAGCAATGGTAATTAGTATTGATGCAGAAAAAGCCTTTGATTCTGTAGACTGGTGCTTTCTTAATCAGGTCTTACACAGATTTTGCCTACATGAAAAAATGATCAAAACTAAACAGGCACTATATAATAAACCCACTGCAAGAGTTAAAGTGAACGGCTGTTTGTCAAACAGTTTTAACCTGGAAAGAGGCTCTAGACAGGGCTGTGCATGCTCACCACTATTATCTGCACTATATTTGGAACCATTTGCCCAGTATATCAGACAAAACTAAGAAATACAAGGCATCAGTATAAATGGGAAGGAGCACAAATTGGCCTGCTATGCAGACGATATTTTAATCTACCTGGGGCAACCAACAGATTCCCCACCTAAACTTATGGAATCATTTGAATATTTTGGTCAATTATCAGGATACAAAATTAACATAAGTAAAACACAGCTGCTTAACCTCTTGCACTCTGGGATACCGCGGGCGGTCACATCTCTGCGTACTAGTGCGCCCTCGTGCACACTGTGCGTCCTAGAGCGCACTGAAAAAAAAAAGCTGCATTTCCGTTCTTCCACTACAGACACAGCCGCGACCAGAAAGCCAAAGGAGTGCTTTGATTGGTTTAGATTTGATTGACCTCTCATTCGACTAATAAGAGCCTTGAATTGGGTTTCTGAAACCTTGAAGAACCAATGACTGAAAACCTAGCAAGAAGGACCCGCCTACCAACGGCTGCGAATACAGCGAGCCAATTGAAGCAGAGAAGTTCGACGATTGAAAGCGTGCGTCCCGTGCGTAAAATCTGTTTTGTGTAAGCCGCTGTGTGTGACGGTAGCGTTCGCCAGTGTTTTTTTCTTACTACTGTTCTTATTTGTTTTGAAAAATCATTCGCCAAAACCGCAATCATGGAAGCGCAAAACCACAATAATGGAATCATGGTTTGACCGGGTTGCGTGACCAGAACTCGAGTCGTAACAAGCGGACCAGCATCATGTTCGTCTGACAATGAGGAAGAGATGTTCTCCAGCGACACTGCTGTTGTGGACAGGTAAGTGTTATAAGCTAAATTATTCTTTATCCCTGAGAATTGTAATCAAAATGACTTTTGACCGATCGGTAAATTACAACTGTGCGTCATCACCACATGACGGACCGCGAGAACAGGAAGTGGGGGGGGGGCCGAGAACGCCCCCCCCCCCCGCTACTCCTCTGTAGTGGATTGCAGATATATTGCAGATATTTTAGTACAACTGTGCGTAGTAGACCACGGCGCACGGTCCGTCATGTGGCGATGGACGATGTCCGTCCTCTGTAGCGGGGGTGGGAGTTGTTATCCTCTACATTACAGATATTTTAGTATAATTTTTATTGCACTGTAGGTTATTTTTTCTTGTAAAAAAAAAAAAAAAAAGCCACACATTTTTTATGTGGCATGCTTCTTTGTGTGTGGGGGCTTGTTTGTTCATTCATTCATTCATGAATAAATAAACAACCCCCCCCCCCACACACACACACACACACACACACACACACACACACACACACACACAGCCCTGAGTGTCACCTTTCATTAGAGCCAAAGACCAAGCTTCTATACTGAATCATTCAAAAGTTACAGACGTTTTTCCAAACTGTGCCTTTTGGCACAATTTGGCACAGTTCAGAAACGCCTGGGAACAATCTGACAAAAAAAGCTGTGTAATATATTCATTTTTTGTGGTATTGTTACAAAATTTTGACCTCAGCCGGATAACACTTGGTTCTACATTTCTGTTGCATTTTCCAGCCCGTATCTGACAGCTGTGTGTTATTTGCAAGCATTTGTATCCAAAAAAACACCCAGGCTGTAGTGGAGCTGAAATAACGAGGCGGCTTTGAATTAAAAACAGGGTTTTTATTGAATAGCTCCTCTATCAAATCTCAACAGGTGCAGAGCTTAGCAGAAGGCAACAGAGAGATCTCTGCTTTGCTCGCTGGTTAAATACAAGCACACATGGCACCACTCATTGAAACAGCTGATGTCAGAGTCCACTCATTGAAAAAGGTAACATCTCCCCATTATCTAAATCCCCCCATTAGTCCTGTTAACTCCTCCCTTCGCCTTGGGAGGTGATGGGAAGACCTTCTCCTCTCTCAGGGGTGAAGGTGTCGAGTCTGTTGCCATGGCGTCCTGTGACGTCATGGGTCTTCACACGGCGGTGAGATTCCTTTGTTCTTTCAGAGGTGTGAAGTTCCTTTGTATATGTTGTCCCAAACATTTCCACATGCTCTAACCAATGTAGGTATGGAATATCTGAGTGATATATACCACAGGCCCCCCAAACAACTATGAAAGGACACAGAAAGATTCACAGTCTAGGGTAATTACTAAGACATACTACGTGTTACAGCTGTTGCCACAGAAGAAACTTTCAAGCAGCCATGCTCCTAAGAGAGTTCAGTGAAAACATAACGGCATAGTATAATCATAAATCAGTCCTAAACTGTTGCGGCACAATTAGCGAAAATTTGCATAGTGGTGTAATCAGTCCCTGAGTAGTCTGGGTTTCAATCTTCTCCCAAAGCTGCTGTAGGTTGGTTTAGGCGTCCTGCTGGGACCTTGTTGTGAGGAATCTGCAGTGTGGGAAGGAGAGAGATTATCTGTTCCCTGCCTGGGGGCTGAGACTTTCTCCTTGGGGGGTCTACCTCACCGAGGTGCTCGGGCCAGCTGTGCAGGTCCGTCTCTCAACAAGAAGGCAGGTTTGAGTCTGTCAATGCTGACCGTTTCATTTCTATCCCCATAATCAAGCACAAAGTGTTTGTCACCATTTTCCAGCACTCTATACGGGCCATCGTATACTGGGCGTAACGTTGGTTTTAGAGCTTCATGCTTAACAAAAACAAACTCAGCGTTTTTTAAAGTTTGAGGAACAAAAACTCGTGGAAAGGAGTGATGAGCTGGACCGTGGAGAAAGTCCGGACTGTTACTGCCTAAAAACCTTGGGACCGGGAGGTGCCCTGGTTCCGGGTTTTCTGGTAAAAATTCACCTGGTAGTCTGATAGGCTGAGCGAAGACTAATTCTGCAGGGGAAGCATCTAAATCCTCTTTAGGTGCTGCACGCAACCCCAATAAAACCCAGGGAAGTTTATTTACCCAATTTGTGTCCGTTAATGAGGCCCTGAGGGCGGCCTTTAAGGACCTGTGGAAACGCTCGCATAACCCATTAGCCTGAGGGTGATAAGCGGTGGTACGGTGAATTGTTGCCCCTAAACTGTTGGACATGGCTGACCAGAGCTCTGAGACAAATTGAGGCCCCCTATCTGACGTGATGTCTGATGGGACGCCGAAACGTGCCACCCAATTTGTTAGAAAAACGCGAGCGACTTCCTCCGCTGTGGTTACCGCTAGTGGGACTGCCTCTGGCCAGCGCGTGGTGCGGTCTATCATTGTTAGCAGGTGTGTGAAACCTTGGGAGGAAGGCAGCGGCCCCACGAGGTCGACATGAATGTGGTCGAACCTTCTAGCAGGGATTGGAAAAGGCTCCAGAGGGGCTTTAGTGTGTTTGTGTACTTTGGCGCGCTGACAAGGAATGCAAGTTTTTGCCCATTCTTTTACGTTTTTGCGTAGGCCTGGCCACACAAACTTTTCGGCAACCATTTTGACCGAGGCGCGCACACCTGGGTGCGCGAGGGAGTGAATTGCGTCGAAAATGCGGCGGCGCCAAGCAGCTGGTACTAACGGGCGAGGTCGGCCGGTTGAAACATCGCATATTAGGGGGGGCACGCCGTCGCGCAACCCTTTTTCCTCCAGCCTTAACCCTGTTGGTCCAGACAGGAGCGCGCGCACGTCCGCATCACTACCTTGCTCTTCCGCCATGGCTGCATAATCTATCCCTTCATGGATAGGTGCTGCATATGTGTTTGTGTTAGAGAAAAGCTCAGCTGCTGAAGCAGTGTAATCTGTCTCCTCATGCTCTGGTGGTGCCACAGCACGGGAGAGACAGTCAGCTACTACGTTAAGTTTGCCTGCTACGTGTCGAATGTCTGTGGTGAACTCTGAAATCGCAGCTAGCTGTCTTTGCTGTCTGCCTGACCATGGTTCTGAAATTTTAGCCATAGCAAAAGTGAGCGGCTTATGGTCCACAAAAGCCGTGAAACTCCGCCCTTCTAACCAAAACTGGAAGTGGCGGATGGACAAATGAAGCGCCAGCAGCTCTCTGTCAAAAGTGCTGTATTTGCGTTCAGTAGGGTTTAGCGATTTGCTAAAGAATGCTAAAGGTTGCCAGACCCCACTGACAAGTTGTTCTACAACTGCCCCTATAGCCAGGTCTGAAGCATCTGTGGTTAGAGCAATGCGGGCTGAGGAATCTGGGTGGACTAACATTGTGGCGTTAGCTAGGGCGCTTTTTACTTCCGCGAAAGCGCGTTCGCGCTCCGGGGTCCATTCGACCGCGTTGGAAGCTTTCTTTTTTCTGAGCGCGTCATATAGGGGTTGCATGAGCTGAGCTGCGTGGGGGAGGAAACGGTTGTAAAAATTAACCATCCCCAAAAATTCCTGTAGCGACTTAACCGTTTGAGGCCGTGGAAAACTTTCTATCGCACGAACTTTGTCTGGAAGCGGAATTGCCCCTGCCGGGGAGACCCTATGTCCCAAAAAATCAATTTGTGATACGCCGAATTTGCATTTGGCTGGATTGATTATAAGTCCGTGCTCTTCCAGCCTCTGAAAAACGGTAGTGAGGTGCTGTTCGTGTTCTTCCTCGGATGAACTGGCTACAAGCATGTCATCGAGGTAGACAAAAACAAAGGGTAGGTCGCGTAGGACTGCGTCCATCATCCGTTGAAAAGTTTGAGCCGCGCCTTTGAGGCCGAATGGCATTCTTAGAAATTCAAAAAGGCCGAAAGGGGTTATAACCGCTGTTTTAGGAATATCTTCAGCTCGGACTGGGACCTGGTGATAACCGCGGACTAAGTCTATTTTTGAAAAAATGCGCGCACCTGCTAAATGCAATGAAAAATCCTGAATGTGAGGAATGGGGTAGCGGTCATGCGCTGTAGCGTTGTTTAGCCTGCGGTAATCTCCGCACGGTCTCCAAGAACCGTCGGATTTCGGGACCATATGAAGTGGTGAGGCCCAAGGGCTCTTTGAACGTCGGCAAATGCCTAATTTTTCAAGAGCTGCAAATTCGTCCCTTGCTATGTTGAGCTTGGCCGCGTCTAAGCGGCGAGCTTTGGCAAAAACGGGAGGTCCGTTTGTTGGAATGAAGTGTTTAACCCCGTGTTTGGCTACAGTGGCTGAGAATTTGGGGGTTGTGAGTGCTGGAAATTGGGTGAGGAGTTGCTCAAACTTACCTCCTGCCGTAGTGACGTTGGCCTGCACAGGTGGTGGAGAAACTCGAGCTGAGCATGGAATAGAAGCAAAAAAGAGTGCATTAACCAGGCGCCTATTTGCAAGATCCACTAATAACCCATGTGCACACAGAAAATCTGCGCCCAACAAGTTAAAGCTCACCGCTGCTACAACAAATGTCCATCTGTAGCTGCGGCCGTGGATGAGGAGGTGCAGGCTCTTTTCCCCGAACGTGTCGATGTCAGAGCCGTTGGCTGCCACTGCTCCGTTGCCCCGGGTGCCCATGGTTCGCTCTGCGTGGGAGGGCATGACGAAACTCAGCTGAGCTCCCGTGTCGATGAGGAACTGCTTGCCTGTGTATCCATCCGTCACGTATAACAGCTTATTCTTCTCGCTGAGAACTGCTGCTGTTAATGGCCCTCGGCTTTGGCGTTTCCCCGACCTCGTAAACTTGCAGGGGGGAACGCATTTGCGGGCTTTCTCTGCGAAGCGGTGGTGATAATAGCAGACGTCGTTCTGCTCGTTGCGCTTGGGCCGCGCCGCTGTCACCGTGGGTTGAGTCTCTCCAAGACTCGGGGTGTCAGTTCTCAGATCTGCGGATGCCGCTGTGGGTGTCCGTTCTCTGCAGGCGTTGACGAGCCGGTAAGCCTCGTTGGCCAGTGTGCGGAAATCCTGATGGTTATTGCACTTCATCCTGGCGAGTGTCCCTCTCAAATGCGGTGGTAGCGTGCTGAGGAAAATGAATTGGAGAAGGAAATTATCATTATCCTCCTCCTTGAGTTGTAGCAAATCCTCCATGAGGGTCCTTGGATTGCCCCCTCTGTGGCCGTAGACCGCCAGGATTCTCTCGGCTCTTTCCTCCACTGACGGGACATAATTCGCCACGATGGTCGCCTTGAGTGTCTCATATTTGTCCCGGGTTGGTGGTTGCTGGACCAAGCTCCGCACACACTTCGAAGTTGCGGAGTCGAGCTTGGAGATGATGTGATAAAATTTGGTATCATCTGCTGTGATACCCGCCAGTATAAACTGGGCTTCGGCTTGCTGGAACCAAGATGCAGGGTCTTCTCTCCAGAAGTCTGGCAGCTTGACAGCGACGGCGTTCGTGCACACCATCATTGTTGTGTTCGCCGGGTGAGAGTGCGTTTCTACGGCTCTCGCGGCGGTGTTGGAGCTCGGTTGAGCTCTCTCAGTGCCCTCTGCCGCGGGGAACAGCTGTCTGCTTGTTCCCTCGTCTGCGTCGTCGCTGGCGTGTGCCAGAGCCACCATGGATGAACAGCTTGAAGAGCGCCTCCGGTCCATATTCTCGCGTAAGGGTCACCAGTGTAGTGGAGCTGAAATAACGAGGCGGCTTTGAATTAAAAACAGGGTTTTTATTGAATAGCTCCTCTATCAAATCTCAATAGGTGCAGAGCTTAGCAGAAGGCAAGAGAGAGATCTCTGCTTTGCTCGCTGGTTAAATACAAGCACACATGGCACCACTCATTGAAACAGCTGATGTCAGAGTCCACTCATTGAAAAAGGTAACATCTCCCCATTATCTAAATCCCCCCATTAGTCCTGTTAACTCCTCCCTTCGCCTTGGGAGGTGATGGGAAGACCTTCTCCTCTCTCAGGGGTGAAGGTGTCGAGTCTGTTGCCATGGCGTCCTGTGACGTCATGGGTCTTCACACGGCGGTGAGATTCCTTTGTTCTTTCAGAGGTGTGAAGTTCCTTTGTATATGTTGTCTCAAACATTTCCACATGCTCTAACCAATGTAGGTATGGAATATCTGAGTGATATATACCACACAGGCGAACTTTATTTTCTTCAAGTTCAGTATGTTTAGATGACTGTAACTCAGTGGCAGGAGCACTTAGAGAGATTATGACTGTTTTGCCAAAAAAGTCAAAGTGTTTTCTTTTAAATGAGACCAACCCCATGAAGATGCTGCAAAGGGTTGAAGAACAGCTTTTGATTTACTTTGGGTACGTTATTTTTAGGCGTTTTTAGGGAAATTGACCAGAGTGCAAGGGGTTAAATATAATTACAGCCCACCAGAAGAAATCAAAAATAATTATCAACTAGCTTGGCAAACAAGATTTTTTTTAAAGTACTTAGGAGTTATAATACCAAAAGACCTCTCTGAACTACTAGAATGCAATTATTCACCAATACAAAGAAAAATCAAAGAGGACATCGCAAGATGGAACCCAATTCCATACCTAAACTTAAACTCAAGAACTGACTCAATTAAAATGAATATACAGTGGGGAAAAAAGTATTTAGTCAGCCACCAATTGTGCAAGTTCTCCCACTTAAAAGATGAGAGAGGTCTCCAATTTTCATCATAGGTATACCTCAACTATGAGAGACAAAATGAGAAAAAAAAATCCAGAAAATCACATTGAAGGATTTTTAATGAATTAATTGGTAAATTCCTCGGTAAAGTAAGTATTTGGTCACCTACAAACAAGCAAAATTTCTGGCTCTCACAGACATGTAACTTCTTCTTTAAGAGGCTCCTCTGTCCTCCACTCGTTACCTGTATTAATGGCACCTGTTTGAACTCGTTATCAGTATAAAAGATACCTGTCCACAACCTCAAACAGTCAGACTCCAAACTCCACTATGGCCAAGACCAAAGAGCTGTCAAAGGACACCAGAAACAAAATTGTAGACCTGCACCAGGCTGGGAAGACTGAATTTGCAATAGGTAAGCAGCTTGGTGTGAAGAAATCAACTGTGGGAGCAATTATTAGAAAATGGAAGGCATACAAGACCACTGATAATCTCCCTCCATCTGGGGCTCCACGCAAGATCTCACCCCGTGGGGTCAAAATGATCACGAGAACAGTGAGCAAAAATCCCAGAACCACACGGGGAGACCTAGTCAATGACCTGCAGAGAGCTGGGACCAAAGTAACAAAGGCTACCATCAGTAACACACTACGCCGCCAGGGACTCAAATCCTGCAGTGCCAGACGTGTCCCCCTGCTTAAGCCAGTACATGTCCAGGCCCGTCTGAAGTTTGCTAGAGAGCATTTGGATGATCCAGAAGAGGATTGGGAGAATGTCATATGGTCAGATGAAACCAAAATAGAACTTTTTGGTAAAAACTCAACTTGTCGTGTTTGGAGGAGAAAGAACACCATACCTACTGTGAAGCATGGGGGTGGAAACATCATGCTTTGGGGCTGTTTTTCTGCAAAGGGACCAGGGCGAATGATCCGTGTAAAGGAAAGAATGAATGGGGCCATGTATTGTGAGATTTTGAGTGAAAACCTCCTTCCATCAGCAAGGGCATTGAAGATGAAACGTGGCTGGGTCTTTCAGCATGACAATGATCCCACACACACTGCCCGGGCAACGAAGGAGTGGCTTCGTAAGAAGCATTTCAAGGTCCTGGAGTAGCCTAGCCAGTCTCCAGATCTCAACCCCATAGAAAATCTTTGGAGGAACGGGCCAAAATACCAGCAACAGTGTGTGAAAACCTTGTGAAGACTTACAGAAAACGTTTGACCTCTGTCATTGCCAACAAAGGGTATAAAACAAAGTATTGAGATGAACTTTTGTTATTGACCAAATACTTATTTTACCGAGGAATTTACCAATTAATTCATTAAAAATCCTTCAATGTGATTTTCTGGATTTTTTTTTTCCTCATTTTGTCTCTCATATTTGAGGTATACCTATAATGAAAATTGGAGACCTCTCTCATCTTTTAAGTGGGAGAACTTGCACAATTGGTGGCTGACTAAATACTTTTTTTGCCCCACTGTACTTTCCAAATTATTATACTTATTTCAAACTTTGCCAATAGAGATAAGTGGAAAACAATGTAATGAATGGGACAAAATGCTGTCCAGATACATATGACAAGGAAAGAAACCTAGAATCCGATTTAAAACCCTACAATTGCCAAAACAGGGGCCTTCCTTCCCTGAGAGACTACTATTGGGAAGCACAATTAAGGCCCATAATTTGATGGTGTAATCCATCATATAATGCCCAGTGGAAGAGTACTGAAGAGGGAATGACCTCTTCTCCTATACAAGCCACGATAGCCGATAGTAACCTACAGGATATTATTGAGAACACAGAAAATCCATGGATCAAGTGGACTCTTAAAATTTGGAAAAGAGTAGTATCAAAATACAATCTAGAAGAGAACATAGTAATCTTAAAGTGGTGAGCATATGATTCACATTTCACTCCAAATAAATCAGATACAAGATTTAAAGTCTGGACAAATAAAGGAATAACAGCCTTATGTAAGATAATGAAAGATGACACACTACTTAGCTTCGAAACACTTAAAGGGAAGTATCAATTGGAATCACAAGACTTTTATCGCTACTTGCAGATGAGACATTTTGTCAATAACAAGTTAAAATGTATAGCAGAATTATGTAAACCGTGCTAAATTTGTTTAAAAGGGCATATAATTCAAATAAACACAAAGGCTTAATCTCAGGTCTATATAAAGGTCTTATAAACTTGAAAAGACACTCAACCCTATATATTAAAACAAAATGGGAAACAGAAGGAGGAATAGAAATATCGGAGGAGGGATGGACATTAATATGGTCATATCAATGGAAATGCAGCAGTTCACAGAGCTGGAGGGAGTTTGGTTGGAAAAGCCTAATTAGATATTTCATCTCACCTTCCCAGAAGCCTCAGTACAAAGGTAACTCCCAAACTTGTTGGAGAAAATGTGGAAGTACAAATGCAAATCATAATCATATATTTTGGCTCTGCCATGTTATTCAAAATTATTGGAAGGGAATACATAAGGCTATACAAGATATTGTTGGATGTCATCTACCTCTGGAAAGCAAAACTTTATTCTTTGGACTTATGCCCACAGAGTGGTCAAAGAGGGACAAATATTTACTAAGTATTCTACTGATTGCAAGCAGAAACGCAACTACCAAAAAATGGCTTTCACAGGAGAGTCCATCTCTTGATATGAGGACAGACATTACAATGGACATTTACAAGATGGAGAAAATAACCAAGTGTCAATTACAAAAAAGATTTGTTTATGACACAATGGGAAAAATGGACTAAATATGTAACACCACTCAGGCCGGACTTTCATTTTGCAGAACTGGTATAGCAGACTGTTAATAGATGTACAAGTGTGCGTACACTAACAATCACTCCCTATAGACAGATGTTCAGGTTGACACCCCCACCCCCCGCTTCTTTTCTTTCACCCTCTAACAAAAAAAGGACATTCAGATGTAATTACTAAATGAAACCAATGTTTAAGTCTGTCTATAAATAAATGTCAATAAAGAGAAAATTAAAAAACAAAAAGAAAGTCTTGTACTTAGCTTATCTCATCCAACCTGGAACAGCCTGTTTTGTTATATTATATCACCCACCTTGCACTTATTCTGACTTTTTGTCTTGATTTTCAGAATTCCTGTCAGCTCTGGTTCTTAGCTCATTTAAAGTACAGTGGGGCAAAAAAGTATTTAGTCAGCCACCAATTGTGCAAGCTCTCCCACTTAAAAGATGAGAGAGGTCTCCAATTTTCATCATAGGTATACCTCAACTATGAGAGACAAAATGAGAAAAAAAAAATCCAGAAAATCACATTGAAGGATTTTTAATGAATTAATTGGTAAATTCCTCAGTAAAATAAGTATTTGGTCACCTACAAACAAGCAAGATTTCTGGCTCTCACAGACCTGTAACAACTTCTTTAAGAGGCTCCTCTGTCCTCCACTCGTTACCTGTATTAATGGCACCTGTTTGAACTCGTCAGTATAAAAGACACCTGTCCACAACCTCAAACAGTCAGACTCCAAACTCCACTATGGCCAAGACCAAAGAGCTGTCAAAGGACACCAGAAACAAAATTGTAGACCTGCACCAGGCTGGGAAGACTGAATCTGCAATAGGTAAGCAGCTTGGTGTGAAGAAATCAACTGTGGGAGCAATTATTAGAAAATGGAAGACATACAAGTCCACTGATAATCTCCCTCCATCTGGGGCTCTACGCAAGATCTCACCCCGTGGGGTCAAAATGATCACGAGAACGGTGAGCAAAAATCCCAGAACCACATGGGGGACCTAGTGAATGACCTGCAGAGAGCTGGGACCAAAGTAACAAAGGCTACATCAGTAACACACTATGCCGCCAGGGACTCAAATCCTGCAGTGCCAGACGTGTCCCCCTGCTTAAGCCAGTACACGTCCAGGCCCGTCTGAAGTTTGCTAGAGAGCATTTGGATGATCCAGAAGAGGACTGGGAGAATGTCATATGGTCAGATGAAACCAAAATAGAATTTTTTGGTAAAAACTCAACTTGTCGTGTTTGGAGGAGAAAGAACACCATACCTACTGTGAAGCATGAGGGTGGAAATGTCATACTTTGGGGCTGTTTTTCTGCAAAGGGACCAGGACGACTGATCCGTGTAAAGGAAAGAATGAATGGGGCCATGTATCGTGAGATTTTGAGTGAAAACCTCCTTCCACCAGCAAGGGCATTGAAGATGAAACATGGCTGGGTCTCTCAGCATGACAATGATCCCAAACACACCGCCTGGGCAACGAAGGAGTGGCTTCGTAAGAAGCATTTCAAGGTCCTGGAGTGGCCTAGCCAGTCTCCAGATCTCAACCCCATAGAAAATCTTTGGAAGGAGTTGAAAGTCTGGAATGCCCAGCGACAGCCCCAAAGCATCACTGCTCTAGAGGAGATCTGCATGGAGGAATGGGCCAAAATACCAGCAACAGTGTGTGAAAACCTTGTGAAAACTTAAAGAAAACGTTTGACCTCTGTCATTGCCAACAAAGGGTATATAACAAAGTACTGAGATGAACTTTTGTTACTGACCAAATACTTATTTTACAGAGGAATTTACCAATTAATTCATTAAAAATCCTTCAATGTGATTTTCTGGATTTTTTTTTCTTATTTTGTCTCTCATAGTTGAGGTATACCTATGATGAAAATTGGAGACCTCTCTCATCTTTTAAGTGGGAGAACTTGCACAATTGGTGGCTGACTAAATACTTTTTTTACCCCACTGTAATTATAGTAGGTGATTTTAATATCCATGTTGATGCAGATAATGACAGTCTTGGCACAGCATTTTTGTCCCTTATTGATTCCATTGGATTTCAGCAATGTGTAACTGAACCTACACACTTAACCACATCCTTAATCTTGTTCTTGTATATGGCACCAAAATTGATAATATTATGATTATTCCACAAAATCCCATTCTGACCGATCATTATTTAATCACTTCTGAATTTGTATTACTGGACTTTATGCCCGCTTGTAAAACCATTTTTCCCAGACATTTATCTGACAGTGCTGTGGTGCATTTTAAAGAATTCCAACTGCTCTCACCTCAGTTCCAGTTCCTAACATAACTGGACAGGATCACGAGCTTTAGTCTCTCCCAAACAGATAAGTATACTGATAATATAGCAGTCTCACTGCAAACCACACTGGAAACTGTTGCTCATCTTAAAAAGAAGAAAATTAAACACAGAAAAACTAGCTCCATGGTTTAACTCCCCAACTCGTAAGCTAAAACAACTAGTGCGTAAATATGAAATGAAATGGTGTTCCACTAAGAGTGTAGCATCACATTTAGCCTGGAAAAATAGTCTTAAAACTTAAAGAAAAGCCCTCTTCAGTGCTAGGAAAATATAAGATAAGATAAGATAAGCCTTTATTAGTCCCACAATGGGGAAATTCCAGGATTGCAACAGCACAGGGATAGCAACACTCAGAGCAACAATCAGAAGGCAAGAGAAAAAAAAATACTATTAAATATACTATTCTACTTTAATAGAGGACAATAAAAACAATCAGATTTCTTTTCAGCACTGTAGCTAGGCTGACAAAGAGTCATAACTCTGTTGATGCTTGCATTCCTACTACTCTTCAAAGTAAGGATTTTATGAGGTTCTTCAATGAAAAAAATATTAATATCAGAGTAAAATTCAGAATCTTTTACCTTCTTTTAGCCAAGATTTATTTCCTGATGCAAATGCATGTTTAAACTCACATTTATATTTAGACAGATTCCTCCCAATTAGTCGCTCTGACTTAAACTCACTTCTTTCCTTCTCTAAATCAGCTACTTGTCTTTTAGACCCCATCCCAACTAAACTCCTCAAAGACCTTCTACCTTCAATTAGCACACATTTTCTCAACATAATAAATGTGGTGGTCAGTCAGAAACTCTATATACTTTGCCGAGGTCATTTTCACACCTTCAGAGACCCTAAAGGGGCCTACCTGCTCTCTCCCCAAGATTCCGGCCCAAAACAAGACTCCGTCACCTTCTTGCTGACGTCGCAATCTTGTTGGGACATGGTGGCCATCCACCAACCATCCACTACTCCAGCCATCTGGACCATCCAGGGTTGCACAGCACTTATCAGTAAACAAGACTGTTTCGAAATTAGTCTTCATGTATTTCTGGACCCACTGCAACCATTTCTGCTTGTCAGCATTGGGCAGGTTTATGTACAACTGCAAGCCTCAGGAGGATCCTACACCTTGAGGTTCATGGGACTCCAGAGGCACCAGCAGCTTCAAATACCTGTTTGCTGCTTTGTAACTGTCAGGTCAGGAATGGAACTTACTGCTACTGGTACCATGTAAACCAGTACTACCTGTGTCATGGTCGGGAAGCTGGCGACTAAACCAGCATCCCTACCTGAGTTTCAAGGGATCTCAGATGTGGAGGGTTTCTGGGTAACCCTGCAGGACTAAAAACAATACCTGCCAAAGGGTGGATGAGCACATTTAGAGCGCCAACAGCCAACCCAGGGACGGCCTTTGGGCAAGGCCTAGTCTTGTTCAGCCCCCCCTTGTCAGGGTATGACCAAGCTGCTGGCAGCGGGGTGGTGGGTTTTTGGTACACCTAGGCGGAAGCATTTTTCACTACACCGGTTAGAGTACCACGGTGCTTGGCGGACATCTGCATTGATGTACTTGGCATGGACCACCAGCTCAGTTAGTGACTACTGCGGGACAACTTCGTCACCATCTAGTTCTGTTGCGTGCCAGTGCACCTCTAGTCTCTTGGTGTGAAAGTCCAGAGAGGATGTATGGTGGGGGCATGACGCCATCTTCCTTTACTACTGTGCAAGACATGTTTGGTGTATTGATCCCGAAACTTGGTAAGAACAAGCAGAGTCAAGAGACCATCACTGCAACAGAGAGCAAGCGCATGCGAGATTATCAGGCTGCACATGATAGAAAACACACCACCATGGCCCAGTCTGTCTTTTGGTGCAGATGGTGCGGGAGGCCTTGCCGCTCCAAAGCTGGTCTAGTTGCACATGAGCATGCATGCACACTGTGATTACACCAGTCAGTCAGCATCGAAACCGATGGACTGTTGATGAATGGCATTTTAGCAGCTGCTCTCTTAATTCGATGAATTTGTCCTGCAGAAACCTTCCTCATTATGCCTTTATCTGCACAAACCCATCTGTGCTCTGAATCAGCCACAAATTTCTTCACAGTACAATGATCACGCTAAAGTTTTTGTGAAAATTCTAATGTTTTCATACCTTGTCCAAGGCACTGCATTATTTGATGCTTTTCGGCAGCAAAGAGATCCTTTTACTTTCCCATATTGCTTGAAACCTGTGGCATGCTTAATAATGTGGAACATCCTTCTTAGGTAGTTTTCCTTTAATTGGGCTCACCTGGCAAACTAATTATGACAGGTGTCTGAGATTAAGATCAGTGATCCTAAGAACCCTGAGACACAATACCATCCATGAGTCTAATTGAAAAACAAAAAATTGAATGTTTATGACAATAAAGTCATAATTGCATAATAATTTGGAACATGGTGTAATGTGTCAGATAAAGAACTGGCCTCCATGCTTGTTTTGCTCAACCTTAGTGCTGTGTTTGACACCACTGACCATTGTATCCTCTTGCAAAGACTAGAACATTCAGTTGGTCTTAAATGAACAGTCCTTCAATGAGCGGTCTCAGTTTGTGTATATTGATGGTGAATCCTCCATGAGCATGAAAATTAATTATGAAGTTCCACAAAGCTCTGGGCTGGGATCAGTGTTGTTTACCTTATATATGCTACCTTTAGGTGACATTATGAGAAATTATTCCATCAACTTCCACTGCTATGTAGATGACACTCAGTTACAATCAATGAAACCAGATGAGCTTAACTAGTTGGGTTCACTTCAGGAGTGTCTCTGGGACATTAAAAATTGGATGGTGTCTAACTTCCTGTTGCTAAATTTGGGTAAAAGTAAACTTATTGTATTTGGGCTCAAAATGCAAGTAACACATTATCTAAAGTAGTCAAACTAGATGATGTTGTTCTGGCCCCTAGTGCCACTGCAAGGAACCAAGGTGTAGTTTTTGACCAGGACTTGTCCTTAAATACACATTTAAGACAAAACTCTAGGGCTGCCTACTTCTACTTGCACAACATTGTTAAAATCAGGCCAATCCTGTCTTTAAGTGATGCAGAGAAATTAATTCATGTTTTTGTTACCTCCAGGTTGGATTATTGCAACTCCCTTTTATCAGGTTGTCCTAAAAAGTCCATATAAACTTTTCAGCTCATTCTGAATGCTGCCGCATGTGTACTGACCAGGACTACGTTAAGAGAACACATTTCTCCTGTTTTGGTTTCTCTGCATTGGCTTCCCATAAAATATAGAATCGACTTTAAAATTGAATCGGTGAATTCAAAAGGGGCCCCAAGTCCCCTTTGAAAAAGTGTGGACTTGGGCACTTTTGGAATTCACCGATTCAATTCTTCTTTGTACTTATAAAGCTTTAAGCAATCAGGCACCGTCATATCTTAAAGAACTTGTAGTGCCTTTTCATCCAAATAGAATGCTGCACTCCCAAAGTTCTGGTTTACTTGTGGTTTCTAGAATTTCCAAAAATAGATCAGGAGGCAGAGCTTTCTGCTTCCAAGCTTCTCTCCTTTGGAATCTTCATCCAACCTCTGTCGGGGAGGCTTACACACTCAGTACATTTAAAAGTAGACTAACAACTTTCCTCTTTGATAAAGCCTATAGTTAGTTACGCTGTCATTCTCTTACTCTCGTCTTTTGTATTAGGTATTGTATTGTATGTATTATCATGTTTTTATTCTGTTAAGTGCCTTGAGATAACTCGTTATGATTTGACGCTATATAAATGAATAATAATTATTACACACCTTGCACCACCCTTACATACTTCTCTGTCACTCCTGACTTGCTCTTAAAATACCACAGTTCTCCTCTTGGCATCTTTATCATATGCTTTCTCAAGATCCACAAAGACAGTACAACTCCTTCTGACCTCTGTACTTCTCAATCAAGACTCTTGAAGCAAAAATCCCATCTGTAATACTCTTTCAGGTCATTAAACCATACTGCTGCTCGCCAGTCTTCACCTCTCCTATTAGGCCAGTCTTAACTCTTTCCCATATCTTCAAAGCATGGCTGGATCAACTTCATGCCTCTGTAGCTTTGACAGCTTTATGCATCACCACTACACTTCTTCTCCACTCCTCAGGCTACCTCTCACTCTCCAAGATCATGTTCAGCCATCTGGTTAAAATCATCACATACAACTACTTAATCACCACCACCCTAACGTGCTTTTCATGCTTTTGCACACAAATTCTACAGTCAATTAATGAGCACCAAGAGACACTCTCCTCTACACACTTCGTAAACACCTCCTGATCACAGTTTTACAGGAAAGCAAACTCATGTGTGCCTGAGCCAGTGTATGTGTGTCTGTGGCATATCCTCTCATTGTTCCTCACCTCACAGGGGGGAACACTCTCATGCTATTGTTCCACTTCTAGCACAATTCAATAACACAAAAAGACAGCCAGCAATCCAACCACATCCACAAAGCAAACAGGCCAAATACTGCATTCTAAGCTTTGAGTTAATTTCTTTTAGAAAACTGAATAAATCATGGCCCATACAGCACACCAGACTCCTCCCAAAATTCCAGAAATTTAAACATTTGGGTTTCTATCATTAAATATACACCTGAAACAAGACAAGGTGCACATATGTAGGAGGAAACAGTCTACCAAAGGCTATGTATAAATAAATGTCAGCATTTGCATATTAAAGCCCAATATTTTAATATAACAATTTTACTTTGTGTACACCACATAATTCACCAGGTGAGCTAATCTGTCTCATAGTACATTATGTACATCCAGAAGTGTTCTCCTCTCACTGAATTGGGAATCCTAGATTACAACATGCAGTCTGTACAAAGGGAATGTACTGTTCTGTACAGCTAT
Organism: Pholidichthys leucotaenia; assembly: GCA_020510985.1. Lineage (NCBI taxonomy): Eukaryota > Metazoa > Chordata > Actinopteri > Cichliformes > Pholidichthyidae > Pholidichthys > Pholidichthys leucotaenia. Next base: position 274,016,725 of record CM035842.1, read on the forward strand.
TGATACATACAAGCGCAAACACCAGCGAGGAGGAGGTGGAGGCCGATGTTTCCTCAGCTCCAGCTGGGAGCTGTCCGGAGGAAAAACAAACACAATACCATAAAACACACAAAAACACACGTGTGTAGTGTGACTGATGTTATACCTCCAATCACTTGTTCCACAAAGATAAAGAGGATTTTTAAAAATATGAATGCAATATGTAAAGGTGAGAGCTGGTTTAGAGACTTCTAACTAGCATGATATGAAGACAATACTGGCATTTTAGTTTAGATTTTTTCTTACAGGTCTCAGATATTTAGTTGTGTTTGTTACAAAAAAGTTTCTCTCATAAAACATGTCCAGTTTTATCCACAATCATCACAGCAATAGAGCAACTAGGAGCAGTGTTCTGACAATCTCCATTCTTTATCAAAGACTGTCATCTAATAATTTTCCAACTGAAATCCATTAATTTTTCATATAAATTTAGATTAACCGATTAATCTAGAGATGCAAATTAGCAGTACTGCTAAATCTGGCATTTGTAGTAATGTTCATTAGTATGTAATGTCCCTTTCAAATAAACATAAAACAATCAAAACTATTTACATATACTGTAAAAGTTAAGGGTTGGATAAAAGCAAACCAGTGTTGTGGTGATTCATATTAATTATGTTCATGTAGCTGTTTGTACATTTAGCAACAAAAGGTAAAGCTATAAACTCTCTATGCAGCAGACTAGCCTGCGGCCTTGCGTACATAAATAAAATCTGCATTCTATCCAATACAACTCAAATGTTTCAAACAAAGGCATCGAGTCACAGCTGAAAGAGAAACAATGCTGTTTTAATGCTGAATATATAGGCATACAAGTTTACTTGTATATAAGGCTAGGCGATATACTGAATATATTCAATGTATTGGTACATTTGGCCACCCGCGATATATAAAATGCCTAAATCACACATATTGGGTATAGTCTGTCACGTTAACATGAGCCGGGACTTCACGCCATGCAGAGCCTCTTTCTCCCTGGTATTATATTAAACATCCATCCATCTTCTACTGCTTATCTGGGAATCTGGGTCACGAAGGCATCAGTCCAGGCAGAGTAGCCCAGACTTCTGCCCGAATCACATAGCACCATGATCCCTCCTGCAGGTGGTGAGCCCTCTGGAGGGCAAGCCCATGTGCATCCTTGATGTAACGTTTTTCATGGAGATCTACTGGACCGCTCTTAGTCTGGCCCTTCACCCAGGACCAGTTTGCCTTGGAAGACCCTACCAGGGGCAGGCTGCCCCCAACAACATGGCTCCTGGGATCATTCAGGAACTCAAACGTCTCCACAACGATAAGGTGGTGATCCACAGAGGAGATTATATTAACCATGAATTTCTACAATAGGAATTTTTATTTTTTCCTAATAAAAATGTAAGTAAAACCTAATTTTTATATATTTTATATAGATAGATAAAGAGAGAGAGAGATAGTTAATAGTCAATTACTTTTTAATTTTTTTTTCCAATATATCACCCAGCCCTACTTATATAGTTTTCTTATTGCTAGTGTTTTTTTGTCCTGTATTTATAACTGCACTGTATCTGTAACTGTACTGCAGTTGCTTGGCATTTTCTCTTTAATTTCCAAAAGCCTTACATGGATGGCCACTGGAATTGAGCACAATTTATTTTTACAATACCAATGTTACTGAAAAACAAAGTTTGAATTTAATCTACCTGCAAAATATTGTTTATTTCTCCTGTTTTCTGCATGATCTGACACAGGAGTCTTGCTAGATGTAACTCTGGCTTAAACATAATGCATGGTTACACATTTTAGGCACTTAAAATATCCACTGCAAGAATTTTTGATGAAAATAACATGAAGCAGCTTCAACCTACCACCTGTGTGTACCTTAGCTTAACCATTGGCAGGACGTCCTTCAAGGCAAACAGAAGAGTGACAGATAAAAAAGGTCACCACACCACTGAAGGTAAAGTTATAAATATTTTAAAAGGCTGCTTGACATTTCACCTGCATCTGCCTATGATTAAAGCTCATACCTCTGCAGAGTTCCACTCAAAAAGAACTCCTGATCTCAAACCCACATCACTCAGAAAATGCACCAAAATCTGCTTTAAAGCGCCGTTACCTCGTCTCTCCTGCCCACCACAGAAAACCACATGTTGCAGCTGCCTTGTTAGCGTGGTCCAGACCAGTTCCAGCCAGGGATGGCCAGACCGGAGGAGATGCTCAGTCAAACTGTACACACCTGCCTTTTTTTTTTTTTAATCCCAGACAGTGTTTCAACCTGCTAACATGAACCGACAAGTTCAAACCTCCCAATTACACTGACTGGGAGTCATCCATTCAGCAGAGTGTCTGTGGCTGGAAGCTGGAATCACTATTTATGGTCAGAAACGTGGGAGAAAAAAAGAGGCACGAGTTCCTCCATGTGCAGAAATTCATGCTTTTAAAAGTTTGGTTGGGGGAAAAAGTTGTAGTCATAAACTCCCAGGAGTGTAGAGTCCAGCGTATGTGGCGAAAAAGGTGCAGGTAAATTCCTCAAACGTTCCAGGGCGCGCCAAAATTCCTCCACAAGCTCCTAATTGCAGAATAGTAAATTTCAGGCAGCGATCCAGAGGTGAAGTGTCGGCCGGGACGCCAGCTGGTCAGACTGAGGTGGAGCGCTGCTGCTGCGGCTCCACCGGGCAAATGCCACACACACACACAGAGTTATATAACAGGACAGAGTTCAGCCCCCATTTTACCAAGAATTTATGCAGTTGTTTGAAAAAAAAAAAAAAGGTCTACCTGCTGTCCTCATCGCCCCCAATACACACACACACACACACACACTTCTCTGCCTCTTTCTGGTACATCCACACAGTTTGAAAACAAACAGAATGAGGAGGTTTCCTCAGCACATCCTTCCTTCGCTCTTTTCCTCCTGACACACACTCGCCTTCAGCGGGAAACTCGCTTCACTCCACTCAAAAAGAAAAGAAAGAGAAGATAGCGAGAAAGTGCTTGTGCTTCATATCTGGAACAAGAACTGCTGCTCTCAACTTATCATTAATGATGACTGTAAGGGCCGAGTTGTTTATCAGAGGAGGGGAGGTGATGTACAGGACACCATGACCTAAAACATAACTGAAATTTTTGCCTTAAAACTGAATTATGTAACCATCTGGCAGCAAAGTGCTGGTTTAACCCTGAAGGAGATTTGTTAGTTGAAGTTGACACCCAACGGTGTGGCGCCATTTTAAATTCCAATATGAGCAGTGGGCAATATATAATTTTTTTTTAAAGGGGGCATGGGGTATTCAGCAGTTCAGCATAAGGTACAAAAGTACAAATTTGCAGGAATCACTCAAAGATATGATAAAAGATGTAAATGATGACCATGGTCATCATGGTCACTGCGCATGTATCGGCGTCTGTAAACATCACGTCGCGTCAAAACGTTATTTTGTCTGCTTTTGTTTGTTTTTAATTTTTTTTAATCTCTTTTTACTGATATTAGCTTTTTATTTAGTGTTGGCCTAGCAGAAAGCCCGATCAGGCACACAGGTGAATCAGACCCCGGGCAGGGCTGTTTTCACCAGGCTAGGCTAACCTGTTTTTAGCTGTTCTTAGCCATTTTTTGCTAGCTAGCTATCCACTTCTCGCCTGGAACGTCATGGCTCCATCCCCAACGTGTGTCAGCCGTGTGTGCCTCCTTAAGAAGGTTTCTGAGTTGGAACTGAGACTCTCCAACCTCTATAAGATTCGGGAGGCTGAAGACCACCTAGATACTATAATCCTCGGGAGAACATCGGCCCCGGCAACCGACTCATAGCTGGCAGAGACGGCTACTCTCCTGGGTGAATTTAGCACATCGCCATCCACTTCCACCCCTGCTCCGATCTCCTCAGCTGTCCAGGACCCCAGCAATAAACACTGGCTTCAGCTCAGAGCTAAACCCAAAGCCCCGGGTGGGTTTTCACATCCTCAATGCGTGCCCTGGACCTTGGTTGGGCCAACTAGCAAACATCGGGGATTGACCAGACATGGCCACGCTTCCTCTTTTCCCCTGTTACTGGAAAACAGATTTGACATCCTTTCCCTGGAATAGGGATGTGATTTGGGGTTGGGGAAATTATATGAAAATTTAGCAGGGGGTCTGGGGGACACAGTCCTCCAGCAGGGTCCGAGGCAGAGCCCCTGTGGGGGGGCAAGGGGGGCGAAGCCCCCCGAAGCTCCTGGGTTTTTATGATTTTTAAGTACCAGAACGGTGCTTAAATGACATAAAACAAACAGCTGATTGTCACTTATTACTGTATAATATTGACTTTTGTTCCAAGAAGATAGCATTCCTAAACTAGAAAAGCACTCGGAGAGCGCAGACCTCCGCCAAGCGCCAAAGTTCCCCCCATACAGTGTTTGTGTGTACGTTGTCAGATTCCTTGACCATGAAAACATCTGAGTAGCAATTGGATTCACAATGATAGGATTAGTGGTTCAGTAGTAAAAGCATTACGTCGTTGGCAGAGGTAATAAACTGAAGTGTTGGTGTTGTGTCCATGTCCTACATCTGCAAACTCCCAGGCTGGGGGCGTTGCAATTGAATGAATGAATTAATTAATCTTTATTTCGAATAGATTAAGAGTACAGGTTAAAAGAAAGTGAATAATATAACAAAGGGGGTAATAAAATCCAACAAGGTCAAATTAGACAATAGCTCCTCTGATTATACAGTTCAACATAAGTTATCCGAAATATGTGATGGCTGAATCCGCAGCTTATATTGGCCACCCATGTTCCATCCAAGAATTCAAAAGAAAAAACAAAAGAAGTCCTGACACAACTGCGTACAACCCACAGGCCAATGGGTTATGTGAGCGTTTTAGATCACTGAAAGCAGCACTGAGTTCTTCACTGACGGATGCCAATTAGGTAGACGGGTTGGCGTGGGTTTTATTCAAAATTCAAACGTTTATTTCAAACTCAGGGTTCATATTAAATGCAGAACTAAAAGGAGTAGAAAATAAATAAATAAATAAATAAAAGTATATACAGATCAGCAGACAGTCGGCGGTCTTGTAACAACAATAACATACAATATTGGACTCAGTATAAAATGGGACGCCACCACTTCCAAATGCTGGAGTGAAGTGTGAGTGACGAGTTGACAATTGCTGATATAAGATGATTGTTACATGGCAGCAACCTTCTCATCAAACTGTAAACATTGTTACGTATCAACTCGCCAAAAGACGGAATGTTCACAGACACAAACATCTTGCTTGCACTCGACCTTCGTGGTACATGTAATCTTTATCTTTATTGGGGTTGCGCTCCACGGCCAAAGATGATTTGGAAACTTCCCCGGCAGAGAACTTCTTTTTGCGGAGCTACTATGGCTGACCGGGGAATTTCTGCCAAATAATCCAGCGGCGGACAGCTGGCCATCTGAGCTTTTGCAGCGTTGCGCAAACACAGGCACACAGCAGGCTGCCGAGCAGCTCGTTTTTGCGCAGCGCCTATGGCTGGCCGGGGAATTTCTGCCAAATAATCCGGCGGCGGACAGCTGCCCGTCTCAGCTTTTGCAGCGTCGCGCAAACACAGGCACGGTGGTGGGCCCAGCCCACCAGTGTTTTCCGCGTGCTTTTGTGCCTAAAACGTTGAAGAACGCGGAGTTTATGTTGGTCAGACACGATGACCAGCGCCCTCCATTGCGCCTGTGCACATGTTGAAAATAGCCGTATGTCACAGTGTTAAAGAATGCTTTAAAAAATTCCTGTATCCAGACGGTGATCCGGATCATCCCCAAAATTTAATCAGTTCTTCCTTGTACCATTTCCAACAACGCCTGAAAGTTTCATGGAAATCTGTCCAAGACTTTTTGAGTTATCTTGCTAACCAACAGACAAACAGACAGACAGACAGACAGACAGACAGACAAACAGACAGACACACAGACAAACCCCGGCAAAAACATTACCTCCTCCTGGCCTTTTCGGCCTGGCGGAGGTAAATATTCCAACAAGCATTATCCATCACATGTGTGGCGTTAAAAATATTTTTTAAATAAAGTCCAAAACATCTTCAGCAGGCAAGATGAAGAAAAGTGAAAAGTGAACTCCTGTCGCAGATAGAAAGGTCTACATTTAACCATGAGAAACTCCAGGTTAGCTGAGCAGTGTCTCCCAACAGTGACAGAGTTCGTGCACCAAGCCTTGTTAATATAAATGCACACTCCCCCACCTCTGGTCTTACCGGAGTCATCAGCTGCTCTGTCTGCCCGGAGAGTGTGCCGTCCGGCCAGCTCGACAGCACCGTCAAGTACTCCACTATGTAGCCATGTTTCCGTGAAAATCATGATATTGCAGTTCATAAGTTTCTTATTGTTGGTGATCCGAAGCCGTAGCTCATCCATTCTGTTCGCCACTGACCGTACATTAGCGAGGAAAATGCTGGGTAGAGAAAGCCGGTGCGGAGTTAGCTTTAGCTTAGCTCTTAGCCCTCCACGCTTCCCCCGCCTTTGTTTACGGTCTCTACGCTGCCTGCGAGCACTTCCGGTCGGCTGGGTAGCTTACCTAGCGTCGGGTGTTCTCCAGAGCTCAGGGATGAAACGTAGGGTGCTGATAAAAAAGGTCGTTATTTTGTAATCCAATGTCCAAAAGTTCATTTCGGGTGTAGGACGTAAAAGCGAAGCTGTTCTGAACGAACAGACCCAAAATGAGCAGAAATATCACTGCTAATCCACTAAATCTGAAGAGACGCTGAGCCTCGCGTTGTGCATGCGCCGCCATCTGGTCTGAAAATTTTTGGAAGATAAAAAAAGCGGAATTCCGCGAATTAGCGGAAAAATCACATCCCTACCCGAAGATTTTCCCCAGCTGGACGTCGATCATCTTCCCATGGCTGCCCCTCCTCCTTCAGCAGTGGCCCAAACCCGCAAGCCCTGGATTAAAACTACTTTAGGTGTGCCAAACTATACACCAGCTCCAAAAAGAAGAGAGTACATCACCCCACCATCACAACAATGACAAAATTATCCACCATTTCAGACATCACCGGCAAAGCCACCCCAGATGACGCTGGTAATTGGTGATTCGATTATGAGGAACGTCAGAAGCAGGTACTGTGTCACTAAATTTTTTCCTGGGGCTAAATTATCAGACATTGAGGCTCTTACCCCTGACCTATTAAATGGATAACCCCACGCTAAAACTGTCATTGTGCATGTTGGATGCAATAACATCCCAGATGAAGCGTCGGAAATCTTAAAGAGTGACTTCAAGAGCCTTCTGTCCACTCTTATGAACTGTGGCAGACGTGTGTTTATTTCTGGGCCATTGGCACCTTTCAGACGAGGTTGCAATTATTTTAGCAGAACTCTCAGCCTGGTTGTGTTCTACATGTCCTACTTTTAACATTGGTTTTGTAGACAATTTCAACCTGTTTTGGAACTGCCCATCACTTATGAGGCCTGATGGCATCCATCCAAATAGACTTGGTGCACGTGTTTTAAGGGACAATCTGTTCTATTCCATTCAGCGCTTTTTTAGTACAGTGACTGAAATTTGGTGCGTTAACTCACCCCGAAGTTCCTGGGTCTGCCAACCAGCCCTTCTTTGTTTCCACTTCTCATATTAATCCTATTAATCCAAATAATCCTCACTGCTTAGATCAGTCTTCAATTTAAAACCCCACAGAGATTGCGTTTGTCTCCTGTTACCCAAAATATTATAACCCAAGATAAATACAACATAATTTGATAAATACACATCTTTCTGCAGCTCCTGCTCATCTGCCACCCTTCAACTTAGCCCCTGACTTCCCCCTCAGAGAACCTTTGCCTACTCTCCCCAAAGTTAATAAAAATATAATGTATAAATATCCTAAAGTGATTAAACAAAAAGTTGGTAAAACTCAAATTAAATGTCAAGTCTCTAAATTTAATGATTTGGCCTCTCTTCCTCCTCATAATTTAAAAATTAAATGTGGTTTGTTAAATATTAGATCTCTAACTCCCAAGTCTCTACTAGGTCATGATCTGTTAATTGATCATCAGATTGATTTAATATCCCTTACAGAGACTTGGTTAGGGCAAGATGATTATGTTGGTTTAAATGAATCAACCCCTCTGGTTATCTAAACTATCATAATCCCAGAAGTGCTGGTCGTGGAGGTGGAGTAGCGGCAATTTACCATTCTAAATTACTAGTTAATGTAAAGCAAAAATCATGTTTTAATTCCTTTGAGGGTCTGGTCCTCAGTATGGGGCATGTTAGCAATCTTAGCTTAAACCCAATTTTCTTTGCCATAGTTTACCGTCCTCCCTCAGCCTACTCAAAGTTTTTTTCCGAATCTGCCGAATTCTTAGCTGATTTAGTGCTGAAGTCAGATAGAACAATTATAGTAGGGGATTTTAATACACATGTTGATGTAGATAGTGACTGTCTTAATAAGGCATTCAATTCAATATTAGACTCAATGGGGTTTTCCCAGAAATTAGAAAATTCTACCCATTATCTCCACTACACATTGGACCCTGTTCTGACTTATGGCATAGAAATAGAAAATCTGGTAGTGTCTCCTCATAATCCTGTACTGTCAGACCATTGTCTGTTAACCTTTGATTTCACTATTCCTGACTATTTGACTCCTAAAGAAAAATACTACTACAGCAGATGTCTTTCAGATGATGTTGGTACCAAATTTATGCAGATTGTCTCCTCTATGCCATGTGTCAACACAACGGAAATAACAGATGGAGAGCATGCATCTTCCGCAATTGATAGCATGGTAGATAGTGTTACAGCCTCTCTGCATCAGACTTGGTGGCCCCTTTAAAAAAGAAAAAGTCTAATCAGAGATTTCTAACCCCTTGGTTTAACACAGAAACTCGTAGCTTAAAACAGAAGACTCGTCAATTAGAAAGAGAATGGCGTTCCACTAATTTAGATGAAATCTATTTAGCTTGGAGAAATCATCTCTTAATTTATAAAAAAAAATCTCTTAGAAAAGCTAGAACAAGTTATTACTCTGCATTAATAGAAGAGAATAAGAATAATCCCAGGTTTCTTTTCAGCACTGTACCCATGCTGACAACGAGTCACGACTGTCAATCCTCGCATCCCCCTAGAGCTTACTAGCCAGGACTTTTTGAATTTTTCCAATCATAAAATTTTATCTATTAGAGATAAAATCAGTCAGATTCTTCCCAGCGTAAACTTAAGTACAGCAACTACTACAACTCCTTCAATTGATATCCGTTTGGATAAGTTTACTCCAATTTCCCTTTTAGAGTTAGATAAAATAATCTCCTCATCCAAGCCTTCAACTTGTCTTTTAGACCCTATTCCTACCAGGTTATTTAAAAAAGTCTTCCCATTTATTGGTAGCCGTATTGTTCAAATAATCAATTCTTCTTTAACTTTAGGTCATGTACCGCAGGCTTTTAAAATTGCTGTAAATAAGCCCTTATTCAAAAAGCCAATGCTCGATCCAGGAGTTTTAGCTAACTATCGACCAATCTCTAATCTGCCCTTCATTTCAAAAATCTCAGAAAGAGTTGTTGCTACGCAATTATTTGACCACTTGCAGGGAAATGGTTTATTTGAAGAGTTTCAATCTGGGTTCAGAATTCATCATAGTACTGAAACAGCCTTAGTGAAGGTCACTAATGACCTCTTTATTGCATCTGATAATAGACTCGTTTCTGTACTTGTCCTTTTAGATCTTAGTGCAGCCTTTCATACTATTGACCATGATATTCTACTTGATAGATTAAAACACTATGTTGGACTAAATGGAACTTCGCTGCAGTGGTTTAGATCTTATTTGTCCGATAGACTTCAGTTTGTTCATATCAATAATGAGTTTTCTTCAAACTCTAAGCTCAGTTATGGAGTTCCACAGGGATCTGTGTTAGGCCCTACTCTTTTTAGTTTATATATGCTTCCGTTAGGCAACATCATTAGAAAGCGCTGTATACATTTTCATTGTTATGCAGATGACACACAATTATACCTGTCAATGAAGCCTGATGATAGTAATCAATTAGCCAAGTTAGAAGCCTGTCTTAAGGAAATCAAAGCTTGGATGACTTGTAATTTTCTGCTATTAAACCCAGATAAGACTGAAGTCATTCTTGTTGGTCCAGAAAACCTTAAAAATACCTTTCCAAATCAAACTCTTAATTTGGATGCAGCTACTCTTTAAATAGTTCTGTGAGGAACCCTGGAGTTATTTTTGATCAAGATCTGTTTTTTAATTCACATATTACATTTGTTTCCAAGACTGCCTTCTATCATCTGCGTAATATTGCCGAGATTAGGAGCATCCTGTCTCTGAGTGATGCTGAGAAACTGATCCACACTTTTGTTAGCTCTAGATTAGATTACTGTAACCCGTTATTATCAGGTTGTCCTAAAATATCTTTAAGAAGTCTTCAGTTGATCCAAAATGCTGCTTCAAGAGTTTTAACAGGTACTACAAAGAGCGATCATATCTCTCCGGTTCTGGCCTCCCTTCATTGGCTTCCCATAGAGTTTAGAATTAAGTTTAAAATCCTTCTTCTCACTTACAAAGCTCTTAATAATCAGGCCCCTTTTTATATAAAAGATCTGATATTACCCTATCATCCTAACAGAGCATTATGCTCCCAAAATGCTGGATTACTTGTAATACCTAGAATCTCCAAAAGTACCATGGGCGGCAGAGCCTTCAGCTATCAAGCTCCTTTCCTGTGGAACCAGTTTCCAATCTGGGTTCGGGAGTCAGACTCGATCTCTGTTTTTAAGAATAGGGTAAAAACCTTCCTCTTCAATATAGCCTACGATTAGGGAGGGATCATGTGTCTCTTAACCCACCCTTTGTTTTGCTGTTAATAGATTTAGACTACCGGGTGACTTCCAATAATGTACTTGGCTTCTCTCCTTTAATGTTTGCTCTCTTTATGTCTGTTCTTTTCATCTTCTCTATCCCCTCACCCCCCAGCCAGTCGCAGCAGATGACTGCCCCTCCCTGAGCCTGGTTCCGCTAGAGGTTTCTTCCTGTTAAAAGGGAGTTTTTCCTCTCCACTGTCACCAAGTGCTTGCTCACATCGCCTGGTTGCTGGGGTCTTTCTGCAATTGTGGGGTTTCCCCTACATTCAAAGTGCTATGAGATGACTATTGTTGTGATATGGCGCTATATAAATAAAGTTGAATTGAATTGAAATTTTAAAATTAAGTAACGTTCAAATTACAATTTAATTATGCTGAATAAAAATTTAATCAGCATCCAGATGAGCGCTGCAAATTTATGAGAAAAAAGTTTCCAAAATTTACAGGAAAAAAAATGGCTAATTTTTCAGGAGGAAAAACGGGTTTTGAGAAAAGGGTTGCAAATTTATGAGAAAAAAGTCACAAATTTACAAAAAAGTTGCAAATTTAAGAAAACAAGATGAAAAATTACAGGAAAAATTGCAAATTTGCAAGATTTGTTTTTGCAAATTTGAGAAAAATGTTGCAGATTTATTTAGAAAAAGTTGAAAATCTATGATAAAAAAAAGTTGAAAATTTACAGGAAAAAAGCTGTAAATTTACAAAAATCTTTTTGCAATTTTATAAGGAACTAACTAACTACTAACTAACCTGCACTTATATAGCGCTTTTCTAGTCACAAAGACCACTCAAGGCGCTTTCACTAATGCTAACCCTCTATTCTAAGGGCCTATAGGAAACAGATATCTAGGGACAATTTAGAACAACCAATTAACCTAACATACATGTCTTTGGATTGTGGGAGGAAACCGGAGCCCCCGGAGTAAACCCACACAGCACAGGGAGAACATGCAAACTCCATACAGAAAGGTTCCAACCCCTGCCAGCCTGGGGATTCGAACCAGGAACCTTCTAGCTGTAAGGCAACAGTGCTAACCACTGCACCACCGTGCAGGAAAAGAAATCACAAAATTTTAAGAAAAAAGTTGCAGATTTATGAGTCCTCCCCTGATTTACACATATCGATGGGGATTGGTGGGGGATGTCAGGTTAACAAGGGACATGCTTTAGGTCATTTTGCTAACAAGTGGGATAGCATCTCCCTCAAATCACCTATTGAATACGAGCCGCTTGGGTTCAGTGTATACCTGTTCCTGTATTGGATTCATTTCTAGCACAAGATGCCATAATTCCAACAAGGCTCAAGAATCTCTGATGTGCGACTAGTTTGAAAGAAGTAACTTTTTCCAATCTCGCAGTCGAGAATGTTAAAAGCAGTTCTACTTCAGTGAGATAATAAACCACAACAGAAACAAGTACAATTTCCTGTTTGTGGCCAGTGGATTTATTAATAATGAGGTGTAATGATGCCTTTCATGTTACCAAAAAAAAGAGTTAAACCCTCGTGGTGAATCATCTGGTGATCAATCATATTAAATTAAAGGGTGACGAGGGTTGGAGGATGATGATGGTGAATGTGCTCCAGGTTTCATGTTACACTCTCCCTTTCATGAATATAGTTTTGGAACTAGATTTCCCTCCTTTTGCAAGTGTAAATCACATTTTATTCTACAATGTTTTTATAATTTATGAATCTTAAGCATAGTCATGACCAGAAAAGCTGGCAGATATCTGTCCGATAACACACCACTTCTCCCAGAAAACTGCTAGAGCTACAAATGCTTTAGTGTGGTCATTTTTATTTTAGGGATGAGCCAATACCACTTTTTCAAGTCTGATACCAATACTGTGACTTTGAGTATCAGCCAATACTGATCCAAACCCAATACTGTCTCTCTTATTGAAAACAATAAAAGTACAGAACATACTTTGGTTATGACTGGCTGCATTTTGCACACATATAAAACCACAAATCTAAAAGTCAAAGAATATATTACAAATCTGACACAGTTCAACAATGCTGCTGCTTTTAATTTTAAACATTGCAACACTGGCATCATTTCACTGGTCAGCACCATGTAAACATGCAATCTGAAGCTTTAAGTGCAAGTTTATGCAAAACTTTGAAACTGAGTATTTAAGTAAACATTCAGATGAAATTGGGCAGCACGGTGGCGGAGTGGTTAGCACTGCGGCAGCACAGCAACTCACCCTTGGCTGGGGGATCCTGGGTTCGATCCCAGCCCCTGACCAACAGTGATCTGTGTGGAGTTTGCATGTTCTCCCCGTGTCTGCGTGGGTTTACTACGGGATTTCTCCAGTTTCCTCCCACATGCCAAAAACATGCAAGTTAGGTTAACTGGCATCACAAACTGGGGATTCTAAATTGTCATTAGGTATGACTGTGAGAGTGAATGGTTGTCTGTCTCTCTGTGTTGGCCCTGCGATGGACTGGCGATCTGTCCAGGGTGTACCCTGCCTCTTGCCCAAAGATGCTGGGATATGCTCCAGCCCCCCCACGACCCGAAAAGGATTAAGCGGAAGAAGATGAATGAATGAATGAATGAACGAATTCAGATGAAATTCAAAGTGCCACTTTATGCATGAGGTAAAAAATGCTGTAGATGTGAATATAAAGGAACTAACGATGTAGTTGTATGTTTGACATTTATTATTATTATCATAAGTATCCTCCTGGTCCTCTGTTTATTTAGTAGTGTTTCTGATATTATTCTTTGTCCATTCTTAATTTTAGGTTTGCTCTTATTTTGAAGTCATTCCTGTTCCATTTCATGTAGCGCTGTTGTTCTAGTCCTGCTTCCAGTTCACTGTTATAATTTGCTATTTATGTTTCTGTCACCTACCTCTCATCAGCTGTAACTCTCTGTCGAAAGGTAAGCCCATGTTACGTCTTCGTTTCCATACTCTAGTCTGGTTTTTACTTTTGGTTTTGTTCTTTTGCTTAGGTTTCACTTTTAGCGTCCAGCCTCCGAGCTGAAAAAGCACTTCATTCTGCTCGGTTCTTGACAGAATTCAGCATACTCCTTTACCGTGATAATTTTGCAAGTGTTTTATCAAGTTGCTGGTGTTGACGTTCCGATGAAGAAAGAAGAAAATTGTAAACACTGGTACCACACAGCAATATACCGAGGCAAGTCTCACAGACAGGCTCCAGTGACACTTGTTGGTGATGACTACAGAAGCTGCGCATAGCGCAGCTGAGAGCATGGTTGCACCTTCATTTTATTTTAATACTATGCATGTATCGGATCAGTAAATTACTTTTAATCCTTACCGATACTGATCCAGCTATTTTGCCTGGATCAAACCCGATACCAATACGGCGGATCGGATCAGCTCATCCTTAGTTTATTTCTTTTGTTTGCACTGAAATGACACAAAAAAGGAGAGAAAAAAAAAAGGTAAATCTGAGATGCTCCAAAAGAAACTCCACAAACTGGAATGGATATTTTATTGGAATTCACAACTTATTGGAATTCACAACTGGGCTGCACGGTGGCGCAGTGGTTAGCACCGCGGCAGCACAGTTTACTCTCGGCCGGGGGATCGCGGGGATCATGAGATCGTGGGTTCGATCCCTGCCCCCGGCCAACAGTGATCTGTGTGGAGTTTGCATGTTCTCCCCATGTTTGCGTGGGTTTACTCCGGGATCTCTCCGGTTTCCTCCCGCATGCCAAAACATGCAGGTTAGGGAGTTAAGGGGCGCTTGCGCACGCAGTGACCGGCAGCTGGTGGCTTGTCACCGGACTGCAGAACAAATCTACCTACGGGTACAAAATAAGTCAAAAAAAAAAAAAAAAACCCACAAAAACTTAATATTTGGTAGTATTGTGGCCACACATATGTGACCTACTTTATGACTGATGTAAGGCCTCACATTTTAGATCAGAACAAAGACAGAGCTTCCTTGGAGATAACAGGAAGCTGCGAGGATGTTAGCTTTGGTATGCAGGGCTTGAGACTGTGGGGGTGAGATCAGAGGATTAAAGAGGAGATGCATTGTTACTGGCGATTATAATGCAATGTGACCTTTGATGCAATGACACTAGTGAACTGTGAGAGTCCTGGTATTTAAGGACGAGAGTTCCCTGTAATGTTCTCTTTTCTTCTTGAGATGTTGGTGAATGTGAATAAAGCTGTCATGAGAGAAATCTGTCTCATCATTTCCACATTCCCACACTGGTGACCCAAGACGTAGCATGCAGCAACAGGAGGATTCCCCGGGGCCAGCCTCGTCAGGAGCCCCCAGCCAAGCGAATGCCGCTACGGTCCAGCTACCGGACTTTTGGCAGAACAATCCACGCTCCTGGTTCCACGCGGTTGAAGCACAATTCAACCTCCGGGGGATATCGGTAAACGACACAAAATTCTACCATGTGGTCGCAAAACTGGACAACCACACGGCTCAGCATGTGGAGAGCCTTATCGAGCAGCCGCCAGACAGCGACAAATACGGCGCGTTGAAGGCTGCACTCATCCAGCACTTCACCCCCTCCGTTGAGGAGCGAGCAGACAGACTCCTGGCGCTGACTGAGTTGGGAGATGACACGCCCGTTAATCTGATGGAGCAGACGTTGAGGTTGAAAGGCTCAGATGACGACCACTTCATCTTTACCCACCTCTTCCTCAGGACCCTACCGTCAGCGACGAGAGCGACCCTGACCAGTTCGCCGTTGTTGGCCCAGCGGGACTACCGCGTGCTGGCCCGGGAGGCGCAGCAAATTGTCAACGCCAGCAGACAGCGCACGGCCACGGCCGCAGCAGCAGAACTCGGCGCGTTGACCGGAGATGGCAGGGGGCCAGGGGCAGCAGTAGCAGACCCATCAACGGCGGCGGCGGGACCCAGGGAACGCGGAGGAGACGTCCTTTGTTTCTACCATCGCCGCTTCGCAGAGAGGGCAAGCAAATGTGTACAAACCGTGCCAGTTCAAGCGTTCGGGAAACGACCGGGGGTCGGTAGCAGCCGCGACCCTCAGGGAGGAGAACAAGCTGCTCTACTTGTTGGACGCACGCTCGGGGAGGCATTTCCTCGTGGACACAGGCTCCCAGTTGAGTTTCATCACACCTTCCTACGCGGACAGGCTAGCAGGTTCCAGAGGTCCCGGAGTGGCAGCAGCGAACGGCTCGGAGATTAAGACCTTTGGTGAGAAGACTCTGCTTCTGTCTCTACACGGCCGTACATTTGAGTGGACTTTTGTTATAGCAGCAGTGAATTTCAATATGTTGGGGGCTGATTTTTTGTGCTCACATGGTTTGTTGGTTGGTCTCGCTAACAGGCGCCTGGTTAATGCATTTTCTTTTGATTCTATTCCCTGTACAGCGCGAGTGAGCCCCGCCAACAGCACAAGACAAAGTCACAGCTGCAAGCGGTAAGTTCCACACACTGCTCACTCAGTTCCCAGCACTCACAGTCCCCACATTTTCGGCAACCGTCGCTAAACACAGGGTGGAGCATTTTATTACCACTACCGGACCGCCCGTTTTTGCAAAAGCTCAGTGCTTGGACACAGCTAAACTGGCCATAGCGCGCGAGGAGTTCACCAACCTGGAGAGGTTGGGCATTATCAGGCGTTCAAACAGTCCGTGGGCTTCCCCACTACACATGGTCCCGAAGGCTGACGGATCATGGCGATCTTGCGGGGATTTCCGCAGGTTAAACAACACTACAGCGCATGACCGCTACCCAATCCCGCATATCCAAGATTTTTCCGTTCATTTGGCAGGGGCTCGTGTTTTTTCTAAGATAGATTTGGTCCACGGTTACCACCAAGTCCCAGTGCGCGCTGATGATATACCCAAAACAGTGGTAATAACTCCATTTGGCCTATTCGAGTTTTTGCACATGCCATTCGGGCTTAAAGGGGCTGCACAGACGTTCCAACGCATGATGGACGCGGTGCTTCACAATCTCCCTTTCGTGTTCGTCTACTTGGACGATATTTTGGTAGCCAGCGCGTCCGAAGACGAACACGAAAACCACCTAGCCACAGTTTTCCGGAGGTTGGGAGATTACGGGTTAATAATCAACCCAGCGAAGTGTCAGTTCGGGGTGGCGCAGATCGATTTTTTAGGACACCGCGTCTCCCCCGAAGGAGCGGTTCTGCTTCCTGACAAAGTGCGCGCGGTAGCAGATTTTCCCCGGCCGCAGACGGTCAGGGCATTACAGGAGTTTTTGAGAATGGTAAATTTTTATAACCGTTTTCTCCCCCGCGCGGTGCAACTCATGCAGCCGCTGTATGCCGCGCTCAAAATACAGAAACCCGCGGATAAGGTCGAGTGGTCCCTGGAGCGGGACCAAGCCTTCTCGGAGGTAAAAGCAGCCTTGGCAAAGGCTGCGTTGTTGGCACACCCAGACCCAACGGCCCGCATAGCGCTCACTACTGACGAGTCAGATGTGGCCATAGGGGCGGTCGTGGAGTAGCATGTAGCCGGGGTTTGGCAGCCCCTCGCCTTTTTCAGCAGGACCTTGCGCGACAGCGAACGTAAATACAGCACGTTCGACAGGGAGCTGCTGGCTCTCCATTTGGCCATCCGCCACTTTCAGTTCTGGCTGGAAGGACGCCGTTTCACTGCGTTCGTTGACCACAAGCCGCTAACATTCGCGATGGCCAAGGTTTCCGAACCGTGGTCAGGCCGGCAGCAGAGACAGCTGGCCGCAATCTCAGAATTTACCACTGATATTCAGCATGTGGCGGGCAAACTGAATGTAGTGGCAGATTGCCTCTCGCGCACCGTGGCGGCCCCAGTCAGCGTAGGAATAGATTACGCAGCCATGGCCGCGGAGCAGGTTAGTGACGCGGATGTGTGCGCGCTCCAGTCTGGACCAACAGGGTTAAGGCTGGAGAACAGGGTGCTGCAAGACGGTATGCCCCCCCTAATCTGCGATGTCTCCACTGGACGGCCGCGTCCAGTAGTACTGGCCGCGTGGCGCCGCCGCGTTTTTGACTCGATTCATTCTTTGGCGCACCCGGGAGTGCGCACGTCGGTCAAAATGGTAGGAGAGAAATTTGTGTGGCCGAGTCTTCACAAACAAGTTAAAGAGTGGGCAGCAGCCTGCACGGCGTGTCAACGAGCCATAGTACACAGGCACACGAGGGCTCCTTTGGAGCCGTTTCACATTCCGGCCAAGAGGTTCGATCACGTTCATGTGGACCTCGTGGGACCCCTCCCGCCGTCACAGGGGTGTACACACCTTCTGACAATGGTGGACCGCACCACGCGCTGGCCTGAAGTGGTTCCGCTGGCATCAACCACGGCCGAGGAGGTAGCGCGCGCGTTTTTAACAGCTTGGGTGGCGCGTTTTGGAGTTCCGTCGGACATTCTGTCCGACAGAGGCCCCCAATTTGTGTCCGAACTTTGGTCGACAATGGCCCGCAGCCTGGGTGTCACAATTCACCGCACAACCGCGTACAATCCGCAGGCTAACGGGTTATGCAAACGTTTTCATAGGTGATTGAAAGTGGCTCTCAGAGCGTCACTGACGGAAGCAAATGGGGTAGACAAGTTACCGTGGATTTTATTGGGGTTGCGTTCTGCGCCTAAAGAGGACTTAGAAGCCTCCCCAGCGGAGCTCGTGTTTGCGCAACCACTTCGGCTGCCTGGGGAGTTTCTCCCAGATAACCCGGCGCCAGACACCTCCCCGTCTCAGCTGTTGCGGAGTAACATAGAATCAAGCACGCTGCCCGGCCCAGTGCACCACAGTTTTCTGCGCGTTTTTGTGCCTAAAGCTTTGAAGAACGCAGAGTTTGTTTTTGTCAGACACGATGCGCATCGACCCCCGCTGCGACCACCTTATGACAGACCGTTCAGAGTGCTGGGAACAGGGGACAAGCAGTTTTCGCTAGATTTGGGGGGTAGGAAAGAAAAAGTTGGCATAAACAGACTCAAACCCGCTTTTGTGGTGGCGGATGAGCAACTGCTGTTGGCAAGGGCCCCGCGGCGAGGTAGACCCCCACGGGGGGCTTCACAGAGTAATGTTTCCCCAGAACACCCGCAGGGACTGACAAAAGGTTTCCACCCCCAGACAGCAAACCCCCCAGCGTGACAGCGCCGCGGAGACGTTGAATCCCGGCTACAGCAGATACGGCAGGAGACTGAAGCCTAGACAGCATGCGGACTGATGTGTATTGATTCTATCACGGCATGCATGCTGTTATTCTCTTGTTTGTTCTAAAATGTTTGGGGGTGTGTGTGGCCACACATATGTAACCTACTTTGTGACTGATGTAAGGCCTCACATTTTAGATCAGAACAAAGACAGAGCTTCCTTGGAGATAACAGGAAGCTGCGAGGATGTTAGCTTTGGTATGCAGGGCTTGAGACTGTGGGGGTGAGATCAGAGGATTAAAGAGGAGACGCATTGTTACTGGCGATTATAATGCAATGTGACCTTTGATGCAATGAGACTTGTGAACTATGAGAGTCCTGGTATTTAAGGACAAGAGTTCCCTGTAATGTTCTCTTTTCTTCTTGAGATGTTGGTGAATGTGAATAAAGCTGTCATGAGAGAAATCTGTCTCATCATTTCCACATTCCCACAGTATACCCTTTAGATGAAATGATTGAAATCAGCTGCGCTGTGAGAGCAAATCAGCACCTGCTCATAAGTGATTTATAATTCATGTCTGTTTTTCAGGGCTTGTCTCATTTCAAATGCTGTGCCATTTTAGAGCTTTGTCTTATGTTCCAGTTCCCTCTATATAGCATTTTACCTATGGTTTGTAATTGGCCAATAACTTGGGACTCAACTCTCTTGTTTAATATGGCCATTCATCCATCCATCCATCCATCCATCCATCTTCTTCCACTTAATCCTTTTCGGGTCGTGGGGGGGCTGGAGCCTATCCCAACATCTTTGGGCGAGAGGCAGGGTACACCCTGGACAGATTGCCAGTCCATCGCAGGGCCAACACAGAGAGACAGACAACCATTCACTCTCACAGTCATATCTAAGGACAATTTAGAATCCCCAGTTTGATGCATATTAACCTAACTTGCATGTTTTTGGCATGTGGGAGGAAACCGGAGAGATCCGGGAGTAAACCCACACAGACCCAGGGAGAACATACAAACTCCACACAGACCACTGTTGGTCGAAGGCTGGGATCGAACCCAGGATCCCCCAGCCAAGGGTGAGATGCTGTGCTGCCGCAGTGCTAACCACTCCACTACCGCACTGCCCATATTGCCATTCATCCTGCTAAAAAAAAAATAAAATTTGTCTTTCAAAATAATAGTTAACAAAACTACACATTCACCCTCAACATTTTTTTTTTTTGGGGGGGGGGGAGAGTTAAAACCACCTTCAACATTTTTCCCCCCCATAAATCAATATTTTTGCAAAGATTTTCAACTTTGTCTCATAAATTTGCAACTTTGTTCCAAGGGGTTAAGGTGCGTTCAGACCAAATGTGAAGCACAAATTTTCTGCGCAGCACGATGAAATGTAAAGTTAATGTAAAGACACAAATTTACACAGATTTGCGTTGGGGTGGGGGGTTGTCTTCATAACTTCTGCAGCTGCTTTCTTCCTGCTGTGGGAATCCCTAAAATGGCGTAATGTTTAGGTTTACAAAGTTATCTGGCGGTGCTCACAGCTGGGAAAATGTCACTGCCTCCTCCAGAAACTGCAACTGGATGATGGCTGCTCACACTCCTAGCCCTTGTTAGCAGATGGGTAGCAGGAGTACATGGGTGGATAAACTCCAGACAGCTGCAGAGCTCCCGGCCCATCTCCCGTCTGCAGGTTAGTGGCTCATTTTCAAAGTGTTGCTACCTTTACTCCGGTGACGGTGAAATTTTAAGGCTAATTAGCTATCGTGACCAACTAGCTCAGAAGATTTTTGACATTTTTGCTTGTGAAATATGCAACCTTTTTCTTGTAAATTTATGATTTTTTTTAAACTTCTAAATTTGCAGCGTTTGACATTTTCAACCTTTTTTTTTTTTTTTTACCTCCGCCAAGGAAGGAGGTAATGTTTTTGGTAGCGTTGGTTGGTTTGTTACCAACATAACTCAAAATGTCATGAATGGATTTTGATGAAATTTTCAGAAAATTTGCATAATGGCATGGGAAACAGATGATTAAATTTTGGTGATGATCTGAGGGTGCAAACCTCAGATAAGGGCTTTGTATTTGTACAGCAAGATTACATAAAAACTACTAGATGGATGTGGATGAAATGTTTTACCAGAGGTGGTTCTTGGGCTAGAGATGAACCCATTACATTTTGGTGAGGATCTGAGAATGCATACCTCTGCCAAGGCTCTTATCTTCTCACAGAGTGTTACCAACAATACTCAAAAATTACTGGATGATTTGGATGAATTTTTTACCAGAGGTGGTTCTTAGCATACAGACAAACTAATTACATTTTGGTGATTATCTGAGAATGCATACCTCAGCCAAGGCTCTTATCTTCTTACAATGTGTTAGCAACAATACTCCAAAACTAATGGACAGACTGATGCAATTTTCACCAGAAATGGCTCTAGGCCTACACACAAACCATTACATTATGGAGGTGATCCATGACAGATGGAAGATGTCTTGGTGGAGGTATGCGCTCTGAGTGCTTTTCTAGTTTCTCATATATTTGCTACCTTTTTCTCACAAATTCTTCATTTTTTCCTCATAAATTTGTGACCTTTTTCTCATAAAGTTGCTACTTTTTAATCATAAATTTGCTACTTTTTTCTTATGAATTCTTCATATTTTTGTAAACTTGCAACCGTTTTTCCTCATAAATTTGATACTTTTTCTCACAAGTTTGCATCTTTTTTCTCGTATATTCAAGCTTTTTTGTTTTTTGGTAAATATCGAAGTTTTTTCATAAATCATCTTTTTTCTTGTAAATATGCAACCTTTTTCTTATAAACTTGCAGTGTTCATATGGTTAAATTTCTATTCTATGTAATGGGTTTTTTCCTGTTTATTTAAACAATGACCCAAATTTCAACGTTTTTGTTAGGATGAAGAGATTTTTGAACTCTTCCTTATCACAAAAACTAGGGACCTCCCTAACAATCTTGCAAAAGCTTCCCAAAAGGCTAGAAACGGCCCTGTTCTTTTGCTTCTGTCAGTAAATCAGAGGTGTAACAAACACAAACCCATCAGCCCCCACACCTCACACCCACTCCACTAAAACATCAAACCAGTGACCACACTTTTGTCCAGGACTCATCCAGTAGTTTCTCTGCAGTGATGCTGTTTAGTCTCTGTGCTGCCGTCAGACTCAACAGTGAAAGCAGCCCATTTAAAAAACAGTAGCCTATTCTGTCAGCACCGTGTCGCTCAGCATCACACTGACACACATCAACACAATACGCTTCAACTCTGCAGCCACGACTATAAAAACATCCCAAAGTTATTTTTGGATTTCCCGTCAAACTCATGTCAATCCTTCATTTTTTCCACTTTTACTTTTTAGGAAAACTTTTCTTGAATTAAACGCAGACAGGCACACTTCCAAGTGTAAAAACATGGATTTCCTACCTTGGCGGCCACAATGCTGAGGCCCATGCCGTTGTGCTTCTTCAGGGTTACTGTGACAACCTCCGGCTCCTTCCTCATTGGCTGAAAAAGAGAGATGGACAGGAAGGACAAAGTGTAAGCAAGGACAATCCCTTGTTACTAAAACAAGAGCAAAAAAAAATTTAAGTGAGCGTCCTGCAACGGCGTTCCCTCAGTCTGAAACATGGAGGATAATGAGGGTAAAAACAGGGAGGGATGAGAAAAGGAGGGAAGGAATGAGCGAGGCATAAAGGGGAAAAGGGAAAGACCACAGAGGAACCTGTGGTCCCTGGACTCCAGTCAAGAATGAAAACCACATCATGGCTGCCCTCATACACACATACTCTACAGGGCTCATTTGAGCAGGGCTGGGTGACTGGGTGGGGAAGGACGGAGAAACAAAGGCAGAAAAAAAAAAGAGCGCAGTTGAGGTTTCCCACATCACCAAAAAACCTTCTGACAAAGGACACTTCAGAAGCTTCAATGTACAAATTTGTCAGCGTCACATTTTGTGTTTTGGCATCTGAGAGTTGTTGAGAGACAAATAAAGCAACATCCTCACAATGACGTCTGAACTCTCGCTCCAATAAAATGCAAGCTACACCGCTCTGCCACATGACATCATGACACATGAGTTGGATGGATAAATCTGACACTTTTAGCTTGTTGTGTTTAAGACGGTTACACCCAGATGGGAAAACAGTTGACGTCCATTTTTGCCACAGCTGTAGTCTGGCTTTCTGCAGCCTAACTTAAAGGCAGTCTCATTACTCAAGTCTAGTATAGGCCAACATTTTGGAGATTATCAGGTTTGTGTTGTACAATGACTGAACCATAAGATGTGTTTTACACAGACAGGTGTAACTACTCTGTACCTACCTGGTACCTATGCTGTAACTATATCCTCAACTTTGCTCCAACTATGGCGCATGTATGCCCCGAACATGGATCAATTATGCAACAACTATTCTCCTGTGTGGCAGAAACTAGGGCCCAACATTACAGTTATCATGCCCTAGCTATGCAGAAACTACATAGTTTCTATGCCAACACTATGGTCTACCTATGCTTTAAATAAGCAGTGACTGTGGAGCCACTAAATAGTTAATCTGTCCAAAGTACACAGCAACTGTACCCTAATGATGAAGCACCTATGTCCCATTGATCAAGCAATTATATAACAAAAATGCAGCAACTATGACCCAATGATGAAGAAAGCATGCCTCAATGATGCAGCAGTTATGCCCTACAAGTAAAGCGACTATGCCCCAAACATGAAACAACTCGTCGTCGGCCTCCGTCGGTCTATGATGACCATGGAAGAGAATCCTAAACGTCTACTCTGCTGGAACAGCACCGCCTGTGGCTGAACAGGCCGATGTGCGAATGGCAGTCCCTGTCACACAGGTCGCACTTGTGGGTGGTCTCCGTGCTGCTGGGTCTGTGCCGGTTCTTCCTGCGGGTCCTTTTTTCATCTGCTGCAGCAGTCAGTCTCTCTTCACCCGCCTTGAGCTGTCTGGTCAGGGTGCCTCTCCATTTGGAGCGGTCCGTTGCAAGGTCCTCCCAGCGCTCTGTGTTGATCTCCAGTTCCTTCATGTCTCTCTTGCAGACGTCTCTAAAGCGCAGCTGTGGGCGGCCAACGTCTCTCCTGCCAGTTGCCAGTTCTCCGTAGAGGACGTCTTTGGGGATTCTGCCATCCTCCATACAGTGAACGTGGCCTAGCCAGCAGAGCCTGCACTGCCTGAGTAGAGTGAACATGGAGGGAAGGCCGGCGCGGGACAGAACTTCTGTGTTGGGCACTTTGTCCTGCTAGGATATGTCCAGGATGTGGCGAATGCAGCGCAAGTGGAAGGAGTTCAGTCTCTTTTCCTGCCGGGCGTATGTTGTCCACGTCTCACTCCCATAGAGCAGTGTGCTGATGACGCAGGCATGGTACACTGCCATCTTCGTCTTGACAGAGAGTTTGGGATTCTCCCACACTCGTGTGGTGAGGCGAGCGAGTGTGAAGGCTGATTTTCCAATCCTCTTGTTGATCTCTGTATCAAGGGAGAGGTTGTTGCTGATCGTGGACCCCAGGTACGTGAACTGATTCACGACCTCCAGCTCATAGTCGTCGATGGTGATGGTTGGTGGTGCTTCCGTGCCTTGCGCCAAGACGTTAGTCTTCTTCAGGCTGACGGTAAGCCCGAAGTCCTTGCATGCCTGGGAGAAGCGGTCCATCAGGGTCTGAAGCTCCTGCTGTGTGTGGGTTGCGACTGCAGCGTCGTCTGCGAACAGCATGTCTCTGATTAGAGCCTCGCGTACTTTGGTTCTGGCTTTCAGGCGGGCGAGGGTGAAAAGCCTGCCGTCAGATCTTGTGTGCAGGTAGATTCCCTCTGTTGCTGTGCTGAAGGCATGCCTCAGGAGCATAGCAAAGAAAATCCCAAAGAGGGTTGGCGCAAGTACACAGCCCTGTTTCACTCTGCTGCGTATGTTGAATGGCTCTGAGACGTTGCCATCGTGCTGCACTATCCCCTGCATGTTGGTGTGAAACGGTTCGATGAGGCTTTGCAACTGTGGTGGGCATCCTATCTTTGGCAGGATCTTGAAAAGGCCCTCTCTGCTGACCAAATCGAACGCTTTGGTGAGGTCGATGAAGGCGACGTACAGGGGCATGTTCTGTTCTCTGCATTTCTCCTGGAGTTGGTGGATGGAGAATATCATGTCTACCGTCGATCGCGCAGCGCGGAAGCCACACTAAGACTCGGGGTAGACACGTTCGGCAAGCTTCTGTAGGGCGGTCTTGCAGTGCTTGATCAGGTCAGGGGGTATGCCGTCGTTGCCGGGTGCCTTGCCAGCGGCCAAGCTATCAATGGCCTTGCTGAGTTCGTCGATGGTTGGCTCGGCGTCAAGTTCGTCCATGGATGGCAGGCAGTCGATGGCATCAAGGGCTGACGGTGTCACGGTGTTCTCTCTGGAGTAGAGGTCGGAGTAGTGTTCCACCCATCTCTCCATCTGCTTGTTCTTTTCTGTGATCATCACCCCAGTGGAGGATTTGAGGGGGGCCATCTTGCTCTGAGCCGGACCTGATGTCCTGTGGTACGGCACCTTCCTTCCAACACTGGCAGAGGACGTCATGCAATGGCAGCAGTAGGGCGGTCTTGCAGTGCTTGATCAGGTCAGGGGGTATGCCGTCGTTGCCAGGTGCCTTGCCAGTGGCCAAGCTATCAATGGCCTTGCTGAGTTCGTCGATGGTTGGCTCGGCGTCAAGTTCGTCCATGGATGGCAGGCAGTCGATGGCATCAAGGGCTGACGATGTCACGGTGTTCTCTCTGGAGTACAGGTCGGAGTAGTGTTCCACCCATCTCTCCATCTGCTTGTTCTTTTCTGTGATCATCACCCCAGTGGAGGATTTGAGGGGGGCCGTCTTGCTCTGAGCCGGACCAAGTGCTTTCTTGATGCCATCGTACATGCCACGAATGTTCCCTGTTATGGCAGCGGTTTGAATGTCTTGGCTGAGCTGAGTCCAGTACTCGTTGGCACAGCGCCGAGCAGTCTGCTGAACTTTGCTTCTTGCAGCCCTGAGAATCTGGAGATTCTTCTCGTTTGGGTACTTCTTGTACTCAGCAAGTGCTGAGCGCTTGGCTTCAATGACGGGGGTCATCTCGGTCAACTTGGCATCAAACCAGTCCTGTGACTTCGAGGTCTTCCTCCCAAAGGTAGCCAAGGCTGTGCGGTGGATGGTGTTTCGCAGCTCTTCCCACTTCTGCTTTGCAGATTCTCCTTCTTGTGATACACCAAGTTCCTTCTCAAAGGTGGAGGCAAACTGCTCAACAAGTTCTGGTTGAGCCCTCTTGCTGGTGTCAATCCGTGCCTTTCCAGGCTGTCTAGCACGATGGAATTTCTTCAGCTGCAGCTTGACCTTGCAACACACCAATGAATGGTCTGTGTCACAATCTGCACTATGGAACGAACGGGTGATTAGCACGTTCTTCAGTGAGGTGTGCCTGGTCAGGATCAAGTCCAGCTGGTGCCAGTGCTTTGAGCGCGGATGTTGCCAGGAAACCTTGTGTTGGGGCTTGGTCTTGAAGAACGAGTTTGTGATGCACAGATCGTGATATGTGCAGCCGCTGTCCGTTGTCCATAGTTGTTTCAAACATGAAACAACTATGCTCTGACAATGGATCAACTATGCCCAGACATTGAAATAATTATGGCCTAAAGGCAAAGCAACTGTGCCCCGACAACAAAGCAACCGCGGCCCAACTGTGAAGTAACTGCGCCTCGACTGTGAAGCAACTACGCCCTAACATCAAAGCAACTATGCCCCAACGGTGAAGCAACTATGTCTCTACTGTGCAGCATATCCAAGCCTCTACGGTGCAGCAACTATGCCCCAGTGATGAAATAACTATTGCTCTAACATGCCTCAACTATGTCCAGACTACACAACTGTTGTGGTCTAACAATGCAGCGAGTATGAAGTAACTACGGCACAACTAAGTCCAAAATAGCATCTTTCAAGCAGAGTATGAACTCAGAAGCTGTAAATAGAACCCTGGATAACTATTGCTCACCCAGAGCAGCTCTAGTCGAGAGTCCAACAATAAAATATAGGAGCTAATGTCCTAATGCTAGATTAGAAAAGGCTTGCTTATGTAGACAAACGACATCACATCCAGCACGCTGAAGTGGATACAGAGTAGAGGTGTAGTTCCTCTGATGGCTTAAGAGCTGTAGACAAGAAATGGTTCAACCCACCAATCTGCCAGAGCACATAACCATTAATCTGGATGTGTGTGTATGCGTGCATGCACACATGCACGATGCCTGCATCATGTCGAGACTATAGTCATGAAACAGTAGAGTGGGGATAAACACACCAATTACAGAGGAAGTGGCTCTGTGTGAGTATGTGATGAAAAGGAGTCTATCATCTACTATTTCAGGCTCACTAACTTCTGGAGCATGTGCGACTGACGCTGATTAAACTGGGTGTGTGCACGTGTGCTGTTGTTGTGTGTCTCCCAAAAAATAAAAGAGACCCTCTGAAGTCAAAGCAACTGGGAGACCACACACACACACACACACACACACACACACACAGCCTTAGACACACACACACACACACACAGCCTTAGACACACACACACACACACACACACACACACACACACAGAGAGAGAGAGGCTGTCGCACAAACCTCTGGAACCAAATCAAAGAAACTTCCAGGTTTAAACGTCTCTAAAAATAGACAAACTATGTCAGTTGTGCCGTCAAATTGTCTGGAGCTCAATTTCTGGAGAGGAGTTTTTTTTTTTTTTTTACCTTTTTAGTTTCAAAGTCACCTGGACTCATGTATGTTTTCATACTTGTGGGTTTCGACTACTGGAACCCCTGGATAAACTCTCCTAAATCCTTCAAATCCATCTGATAATTTTCATCTGAACTGTCCAGTGTGGTGGTGAGCAGAGACAAAAAAGGTGAACTGAAACAACTGTAAAGATACAATGGTAAATGTGATTAATTCTAACTCAGTGAGATCATAAGGCTGGGCGAAATGGGTCAAAAATCTACGTCAATACACAATATCATCATCATCTGTATTTATTTTTGACAGGACAAAATTAGTCCCTCAGCTGCGGTGGGTTCTGCTTGACTGCACTTCTCAGAGTCCCGCTCCAGTGGTTTTTGTCCGCTGGATCAACCTGGGCCAGTTATAGCTTGACCTGGTCCATACGCACACCCTCCAGCCGTGTCTTCTTCGGTCTTCCTCTTCCTTGACCTCTGCTGCTACCAGGATTGACCTCCATGAAATTCTTAATCCAAACAACACTCCGAGTCAAAGCCCAGATCTTAATCCCATTGAGATGCTGTGGGTGACTTGAAACGGGCTGTACATGCAAGAAACCCGTCAAACATCTCACTGCTGAAAGAATTCTGTATTGAGGAGTGGGGTAAACGTTCCTCAGGACAATGTCAGAGACTGGTAGATGGCTACAAGAAGCATCTCACTGAAGTTATTTCAGCCAAAGGGGGTAACACTAGCTATTAGGTGGTAGGGTGTTCTAACTTTTTCCTTAAAATATGCATTTTTGTCAATATCTTTCATCTACTGAGTAAAACGAGGTTAATTTTTGTTATTTACCTGCAATTAAATCACCTTTTTTAGAGATAAATAAAAACAAGCTCAGACATCAATATGTGAACATTTCTTAATAAAGAACTGAATATTTAATGGGGTGTCCTAATTTTTTCACGACTGTACATCGAGAGGGTTTAATTCCACTTTTGAAAGAGTTGCTTAATACTCAGCATGTTAATGGGCTAACCTCAGAGAAGGCTCCATTTGTTCGTCATAACAAAATATAATTAAAATGCAATTATGCTTTGATTTTCTCTTGCTTAACTAAGCTCAATTTTGTACAACTGCAAATAAAAATTAAGTCCCATGCTGCTCTAAATGCTCGGGGTGTAAATAAGCAATATTACACAAGCGTGTCGTATCATAGCATTGTGGTGTGGTAGTAAATGAGCATAATATAATGAAGAACAGTACTATTGTCATTTCACACACAAAATAAATATTGTCCAGTGTTTACAACACATACCTCTTGGGGGTTTGTGAGTCATGTAAGGTACACATAAGCTAATTAGCTTGTTAGCTGCATTGCAGGAAGTCCTTTACTCATCCATGATTGTCTTACCAACACATAGTGATTATGAGTCTCTTATTGGGTTCTTAAATACAGCCTTAGCTTGTCCATTCCCTCTGTAAAACAGTTGAGATGATGCAGATAGCCATCAGAGGCTAACAGCAACTTAGCTTCTGCTCCTTTTAGTATTAGCATCCGTGCCCGTTGCTTGCTTTTTCTTGGCATCTTCAGGTGAAATAAAGAGTCGATCATCACATACTATGCAGATGGAGACCGTTTGTTTTCGTTACAAGCCATCTTTAATTGTTTCGCCTGTGTTTTGCTGCATCTCCACAGCGCCGACTGTGCTGCCTCCGGAGTTACGTGCCAGCACCTGTAACTCCGTAGGCATGTCTTAAAGAGGTCATTGACTGAAAAATGGTGCTTTTGTAGGTTTTAACTGTCTGAAATGTGTCTACTGGCCACATAATTATCAAAAAAAATATATCAAAACAGTCAACTCTCTTTAAAAAAAAAAAAAAAAAACAACAACACAGCATTTATCTCCTTTTTCTCTCCCAGAAAAGCCAGAAATGTTTTTGACTCTTCCAGGTAAATCATATACATCATGATTAGAAAAAGCCAACCCACCACCATCCTTGAGACCTGCCCACTGCTCTATTATTGGTCCACCTAACTGTCTGTCACATAGATGGAAAGGGTGCTAAAGGTAGTTTATTAGCCCCTGAGCTATTAGCCCCGCCCAGCTAACACTGGTACCAGGAGACTCACACCAAGTGTGGCTTATATTGTTATTTTCTTCAGATTTAGTCACCATCCCTGTTACCACCTGTTTCACCAATCCACAGAGTCTACAATATACCTTGCATCATTCTGGCCCGTCTCCCAATAATTTTGCCATTATTCCACAGCAAATCGCCAGCGCCGGTGCACCAATCGCAGCAACCCCGTACACTGGCTCTCACGGCCAGCTCCCCCACCATCCTCCGGGGCTCTGCTCTACTCTTGTGGGCAGCATAGAAGAGCTGCCTTGTGAGGGGGCGTCCCCCAGCTGCCCGTGGGAGCAGAGCACAGTCCTGCAGCACGAGACACTGCCCTTTGAGATCCCATGGCTCGGCAGCTCTGCTCGGTCAGCAGCCTCAGGTTACGGCGGTCAGGGGGCCGACGGGCACATGGTGCTAGTGATTTGTTGTGCAATCGCGGCAAAATTATTGGGAAATGGGCCAGAGTGACGCAAGATACACAATCGACTGTGGATCAGTGAACCAGCGCCGCTCATCCAAGCTAGAAGGTGGCTAAAAGCTAGTCAGCTAACGGCTAACTGACGTAAGAGGAAGAGCGGAGTTGAATAGGTGAAGGATGTTTCTTAAAGCAACAGGCTTTAAATCAGAACGTTTCAAGAAAGTCTAGAAAAATACAAAACAAATTTGCTTTAGTAATTAAAAAAATAACAAAAATGTGAACAAAATATGTCACAAACACTTCATTAAGACGTGTGAGCTGCTAAAATGTGGAAAAAGTGCAGCCAGTGACCCCTTTAAAGGGGCAGTACATGAAAAGCTCTCACATACACGCACTTAACAGGCAGAGGAAAAAACTGACAAAAAACTAACACAAGCAAGAGTACGTCGGTCCTACACCGCAAACGTCGGTTCGGGGTTTATTCTGGTTAACCGCCCAGCCCCATCTCATGGTTCTACCAGGCACTTCTTTACATAAGAGTTTTCACCCTCCACCTTTGCAAGTTCTTATTCATAGGAAATTATCTAGCTGTTGGACCCTCTCAGAATGCTGTACGGTCTTCATTTTACAACTCAAAGCACTTGGAAAACTGATGACATAAACTGGAACTGCAAAGTTAAAATTTTGTTTCCTTTGAAATGAAAGGATATTCTGTACACTACTTTACAACAGGTAGTTCAGACTGAGCAATTTGACTGGACAACAGAAGTTCCACTGTAACTGCACTCAAACATTTCACAATATATGCATCACTCTGATTCAGTTGTGTGCTATCCATCCATCTTCTCCTGCTTATCTGGGGGTCGGGGTCACAGGGGCAGCAGTCCAAACAGAGTAGCCCAAATTGCTGCACAGTTCACATAGCACCGTGATCCCCATGATCGCTCTTGATCTGGCCCTTTACCCAGGACCGTGATCCCCATGATCCCTCCTGCAGCTGGTGAGTCCACTGTGGCTCGTTGTGTAAACTAGGTCCATGATGTAACTTTTTTCATAGGGATCTACTGAACCGCTCTTGATCTGGCCCTTTACCCAGAACCAATTTGTCCTGGGAAACCCTTACAGAGTCAACACAGCTCATGGGATCATTAGGGCATGCAAAGCCCTACCCCCATGATAAGTTGACGATGCACAGAGGAGAGTGTTGTTCTAATAATCTTTAAATTACAATAACTGTCTGTGGCCTCTTGGAATATGTGATAATTGTTGTGCTGTCTTGTATACCTTAATTTCCACAGTAAGCTGCTGTCTGAAAAAACAGCAGTCCTCAAAATACAGGGATATGCCACCCCGCACCTTGTAAGTGGAAAAAAAAAGGGTGAGATTCAGCTCGTAGCTCGAGTAGGTTCATTTTGTCTTCTTTTAATTATTTGCCTTTTGTTCTTATTAAAGACAAAAATAGAAGGAAGATGTTTTTACCTTCTTTTCTTTAGACTGCAGTGAACAGTCGAAACATAAAGAAAAGAAGGTAAAAAATCTCCTTTCTATCTTTGTCTTTAATAAGCACAAAAGGCAAAAAAAAAAAAAAGAGAGATTCAGCTCATTTTCAAACGTCACTTCTGTTCACAACAGACTATCCAAGCTGAAGTTGGATTTATCCCAATTAGTCAGCCATAATACCCATGTGGTGACAGACTCATTATTGAATCTGAAAATGCCAAGAAGAAGCGGGCAAAGTGTGCAGAAATCAACATGGAAACGGCCTGAAGCTAACCGCATCAGCTCGCCCAACAACTAGGGATGAGCAGACGACAAAATCAACAAGGTGAGGCTGGATTTACCACCTCAGTCAGCCACTCCTACTACCTATGTGATGATAGCATAATTGTGGGTTCATCCTGGACTCCCCCAGTGCAGCTAACAAGCTAACCAGCAGCTGGCAGAACGGTGCTAGTCACAAGGTCCACAAAACCTGCTCAAGAGGAGGACCAGGTATGTATATAAACACTGACTTCTGCACTGCACAATAAATAATTTTACTGCACACGTGAATAAAATGACAACTTGTTCTATTCCATACAGCAAAGTATGTAGAGAAGAACAAAATTACACTTTCTCCTGTGCTTATTGAGGTGAACAGGAAAAGTTAACTGGCTACATATGGGAGGGATTATTTCTCTCTGGAGCAAAATAACTGGTTAACAACAAAATAAATCAAAAATCTTTTGTCACGTATTGCTGTCAATGAATACATTGTGGAACTGTTGTATAAAAGCAATATACTCAAAGTCAAACTCAAGGACACTCCTTGTAATATTGCTTAATTCTAATTGTACAGCAAAGTTAATCCAAACTGCTAATGAGCAATGCATTTAATGTGACTGATTAGGCTCATAAATGTCCTAAAAGTCTTACGCTGAAGTGTGTTTCATAAGGCTGACTGATAGTGAGCCCAGCAAACAAGTATGTACAAAGAGCTGGGTGTTAAAAAATGTAAAATAAAAAAAAAAAAGCACAGCAGTGACCCAAACTTACTCTCCAGCCATCAAAGACTGTGGCCACTTTGTGTTTTCTGCCATCTTAGCGGTCGGATTTACTTTACACTCCAGTCTCCACAGTCTCAGTGAGTCAGCAATACTAAACCTGCAAAGTCCTCTTTGGCAAAAACTTTACCCAGGATGCCCCACTGCACCCCCCCCCCCCCCCACACACACACGCAGAATTTATAAAATGTGGAACTGAGGGTCTGATTGTGTGTTTAAGGTCCTACCATTTCAGGGTTCTCAGCAGTAGGGAAGTGGTTGTCACATTCAGCTCCTTCAAAGTGGACAGTCCAGGTTCCGGGTGACCGTGGATGTGGCGTTAGCCTACAAAACCCTAAGAGGGAAAAAAAAACAAACAGCACACATTTAGACATAGGGGTGGGAATTACTTGAGGCCATGCGATACGATAATAGGACACTTGGGCCGCAACGCAATACCATCACGCTCTTGCAATTTGCCTAGTATTGTGATATCATTATCTTGTGCTTTCCCATCCCGATCTTTGTCTTGTTCAACTTCAAGTTAGATTTCCTTTGCTGTGCTGCCCTAACCTGACAGTGAGCATTTAGCACCATCTAGTAGACTGAAAAGTCTTTTTTTTTTTTTTTTTTTTTTAACTATTCTGGTACCTACAGGTACATCTAAAAAAAATTAGAATATCAAAAAAGTTCACTTTTTGTCACTCATTTCAGGAAGTGAAACCCATATATTATACAGATTCATTACACAGAGTGAAATATTTCAAGCCTTTATTGCCTTTCTATTGTCAATAAGAAGCATGCTGTGGGTGTGTTTAAAGACTTGAAAAAAAGCATTTGACACAATAGATCATGACATTTCACTTAAAAAATTGGGAGGACTATGGTGTAAGAGGGATAGTCTTAAATTGACTTTCAAGTTATATTAAAAACAGACAACAGTTTGTGTAGTTGGGTGAACTTGGATCAAGTCAGTTAGAAATTACTTGTGGAGTTCCCCAAGGGTCAGTATTAGGCCCCAAATTGTTTATTTTGTATATTAATGACATTTGCAAGGTATCAGATATTTTGAAACTAGTAGTTTTTGCGGATGACACTAATGTCTTTTGTGCTGGTGAGAATTTGCAGCAGTTGTTGAATGTGGTCACAAATGAATTGGGTAAATTAAAATTATGGTTTGACAAAAATAAATTACCTTTAAATTTGGATAAAACTAAATTTATGTTGTTTGGAAACCATATTAAACAAGAACAAGTGAAAGTGATGAGTAACAACGTATTGATAGCTGGAAATCTCACATAAAGCACCTGAGCTCAAAGCTGGCTATAATATTGGACTTTTGGATAAAGTTAGGCAGATTTTAAACCACAACACACTGTACTGTTTACTTGTTTTACCATATCTGCTTTATTGTGTTGAAGTCTGGGGTAACACCTACAAAAGCACCCTACAGAAATTATATACATTTCAAAAGAGAGCAATAAGAATAGTAAACAATGTAGGCTACTATGATCACACTAATGTTTTGTTCTTAAAGTTAAAATTATTGAAATTTATGGATCTGGTGAAATTAAAAACTTTACAAATAGTTTATAAAGCAAGAAATAATTTACTCTCTGGAAATATATAGAAATTGTTTCTGGAGAGAGGGACAGCACGATTTGAGAGGAAGATTTAATTTAAAAGTTCCTTGTTTTCGCACTATGCAGAAAAGTTTGTGCATTTCAGTTCGTGGGGTGATTTTGTGGGATGGTTTGGATGAGGACATTAAACAGAGTAACAGTGCCATACAGTTTAAGAAATAAGATAAGATAAGATAAGATAAGCCTTTATTAGTCCCACAACGGGGAAATTCCAGGATTGCAACAGCACAGGGATAGCAACACTCAGAGCAACAATCAGAAGGCAAGAAAAAAACAAGCAAGCAAGAGCAGCTAATATACATATGTACGTATTACTATAAAATATATATATATACACACACACACAGACACACAGTGCAGAGCATTGTAGCTGGATGGAATAAATATATGAATATATGAACACACAGTGCAGAGCATTGTAGCTAGATGGAATAAATATGTAAATATATAAACACCCACAGTACGGAGCATTGCAGCTAGGTGGAATAAATATGCAAGTATATAAACACACACACACAGTGCGGAGCAATGTAGCTAGATGGAATAATATGTAGATATATAAATATATAAACACACCCAGTGCTGAGCATTGTAGCTAGATGGAATAAATATGTAAATATATAAACACACACAGTGCAGAGCATTGTTGCTAGATGGAATGAAACAGCATAACCGTCTACTTAGTTATCCTACATGGTATGATTATGTGCCCATACATATTCTCACCCTCCATAGCGACCGGTATGTTCCTAGTTGTATGCCGGAGGGGACCATTGTGTAAGTCTATTGCATCTTTTGCATTCAAAAAACTATTAGTTTGTTACGTCTTTTTGCTATCTCTGCGAGCAGCCCTGCTTAGGTTGTACAGTCTGACAGCCGTTGGTAGGAAGGACCTACGAAACCTCTCGGTTGTGCACCTGGGATGATGTAGTCTGCTGCTAAATGAGCTCCTCAGTGCATTCAGTATGTCCTGCATAGGGTGGAACTCGGACTCCAGCAGAGATGACAGTTTAGCCACCGTCCTTCTCTCTCCTATCTCCTCCATCGGATCAAGGCGCTGCCCCAGGACAGAGCTAGCTTTCTTAATCAGTTTGTTCAGTCTCTTCCTATCGGCTGCAGTAATGCCACTGCCCCAGCAGACCACTCCAAAAGTGATGGCTGATGCCACCACCGTGTCATAGAATGACTTCAGCAGCGCCCCTTGTACACCAAAAGACCTGAGTCTCCTCAGCAGGAACAGCCTGCGCTGTCCCTTCTTGTAGAGTGCATCAGTATTGTGTGACCAGTCTAGTTTATTGTTCAGATGAATACCCAGGTACTTATAGGATGTCACCATCTCGATGTCTGTTCCCTGTATATTTACTGGTACTGTGAGGGGCTGCCCATGCCTGCGGCAGTCCACCACCAGCTCCTTAGTTTTCCTCGCGTTGATCTGGAGGCAGTTCCGATGGCACCAGTCCACGAAGTCCTGGATAAGCCCTCTGTACTCAGCTTCATCTCCATTGGAGATGAGGCCAACGATCGCAGAGTCATCAGAGAACTTCTGTAGATGGCAGTGTGTTGTGTTGTGTGAGAAGTCCGCAGTATAAAGAGTAATAGTAAATAGTACAAAAATATTATTCTTGAAAGGTATAGACTTGAGGAAGGGAATTATTTTGCTCCCTAACGGGAAAGGAATAATGGTATACATTGTTCTTCATGTGTTTTTATTGTTTTTTGTTTTTTTTTTCCTCATTCTGGATTGGTCTGTATAGGTGGCAGCTTGTTTTCATTTAAGTATTAAGTACTTGCAGTATTGAGGGGTAGGGCTTGAAAAACTTTTGCTTCTTCCTACTCTTTTTTGGGCACCCAAGGAAAGGGTTTCGTTACTTTGCATTGTGTTTTTGTATCTTTTGGTGTATTTGTTGATGTTCTTTTTGTTTGAAATAAATAAATGTCACACAATATTCTAATTTTCTGAGACACTGAATTTTGGGTTTTAATTATCTGTACGCCATAATCATCAAAATTTCATGAAATAAAGGCTTGAAATATTTCACTCTGTGTAGTGAATCTATATAATGTATGGGTTTCATTTTCTGAAATGAGTGACAAAAAATATTGAACTTTTTCATGATATTCTAATTTTTTGAGATGTACCTGTAAATAGGTAAGTTTGTATTTGCAAAATTAATATTTTTTAATAAATTACCACCATACCGGTGCATCTGAATCGATACAGTATCACCACCACAAAGTATTGTGATATTACTCCATTGATTTTGTCCCCCACGCCTATTCAGTCATGATTTCTGAATTAGTGCCAACTCAAAAAATGAGAGTAGCTTGATTTTGACAGGCTGAACACCACCAACCCAGAGCCTTTACTTCTCTCTTTATAGACTAATCCATCAACTGATCTGGGTACTGTGCCATCTTGTGGTGCCGTCATTACTGCGGTGACCGGTGTCAGATGATTAAAGTTTGTTGCTGTGTTCTGAAAGCAGCATTGGAAGTTAAAATGATGATGGTAGGCAGTGACAGCTGTTTAAGTAAGTGTGCTTAACTACTTTACATTACCCCGTTACTGTAAACCGTTCCATGTCACTTAAACCCCTTTTAATATCACAGAAATTGGTTTTAATCAACTTAAAACCGACAAATGAATGTGCTACCTTTATCTTTTACATGTCACACAGTGTTATCAAGAATAAAAATAACCCTCCACGCTGGTAAAGAAGAAACATTAATCTTCTGAAAAGGATGTCAATGTTGAATTTAAAATTAAATGTGGACATCATCAGCTGTGCTGACAGTTACTTCAGTTCTGCAAAACATAAGGCTGCTAAAGTTGTTTTGGTTGTGGTTCCTTGACTAACTTATGGTCATTGGGTTGCTCTAGCTTGAACAATTAAAATCAAATTTCATAATGACAAAGTGTTATGTAAAATCATATGCTGCTGCTGGAGAGTATTTTAGCCCATTAGTACTAGCTAACTAAACAGTGATAAAAATGTTACTGTTGCATGGTAAGCTACACACGTGGACAAAATTGTTGGTACCCCTCTGTTACTGAAAGAAAAACCCACAATGGTCACAGAAATAACTTGAATCTGACAAAAGTAGTAATAAATACAAAATCTATGAAAATTAACCAATGAAAATCAGATAATGCTTTTGAATTGTGGTTCAACAGAATTACTTTAAAAAACAAACTCATGAAACAGGCCTGAACAAAAATGATGGTACCCCTAGAAAAGATTGAAAATAATGTGACCATCGGGACATGTTCAACCAAGATGTGTCCTCTAATTAACATCACAGGTGTCTACAAACTTGTAACCAGTCAGTCGGCCTATTGAAAGGGTGACAAGTAGTCACTTTGCTGTTTGATGACATGGTGTGTACCACACTAAACATGGACCAGAGGAAGCAAAGGAGAGAGTTGTCTCAGGAGATTAGAAAGAAAATTATAGACAAGCATGTTAAAGGTAAAGGCTATAAGACCATCTCCAAGCAGCTTGATGTTCCTGTGACTACAGTTGCACATATTATTCAGAAATTTAAGATCCACGGGACTGTAGCCAACCTCCCCGGACATGGCCGCAGGAGGAAACTTGATGAAAAATGGAAGCGACGGATAATACGAATGGTAACAAAAGAGCCCAGAACAACCTCTAAACACATTCATGGTGAACTCCAAAGTCAAGGTACATCAGTGTCAGATCGCACCAGCCGTCGTTGTTTGAGCCAAAGTGGACTTCATGGGAGACGACCAAGGTGGACACCACTGTTGAAAAGAAATCATAAAAAAGCCAGACTGCAATTTGCCAAACTACATGTTGACAAGCCACAAAGCTTCTGGGAGAATGTCCTATGGACAGACTAGACAAAACTGGAACTTTTTGGCAAGGCACATCAGCTCTGTGTTCACAGATGCAAAAATGAAGCATACCAAGAAAAGAACACTGTCCCTACTGTGAAACATGGAGGAGGTTCTGCTATGTTCTGGGGCTGCTTTGCTGCATCTGGCACAGGGTGTCTTGAATCTGTGCAGGGTACAATGAAATCTCAAGACTATCAAGGTATTCTAGAGAGAAATGTGCTGCCCAGTGTCAGACAGCTTGGTCTCAGTCGTAGGTCATGGATCTTGCAACAGGATAATGACCCAAAACACACAGCTAAAAACACCCCAGAATGGCTAAGAGTGAAACATTGGACTATTCTAAAGTGGCCTTCTATGAGCCCTGATCTAAATCCTATTGAACATCTGTGGAAGGAGCTGAAACATGCCATCTGGAGAAGACACCCTTCAAACCTGAGACAACTGGAGCAGTTTGCTCATGAGGAGTGGGCCAGAATACCTGCTGAGAGGTGCAGAAGTCTCACTGACAGTTACAGAAATCGTTTGATTGCAGTGATTGCCTCAAAAGGTTGTGCAACAAAATATTAAGTTAAGGGTACCATCATTTTTGGCCAGGCCTGTTTCATGAGTTTGTTTTTTTAAAATAATTCTGTTGAACCACAATTCAAAAGCATTGTCTGATTTTCATTGGTTAATTTTCATAGAATTTTTATTTATTACCACTTTTGTCAGATTCAAGTCATTTCTGTGACCATTGTGGGTTTTTCTTTCATTAACAGAGGGGTACCAACAATTTTGTCCACGTGTGTAGGTCATTGCACGCTAATCTTTTTGCTTTTGTTATTGGGAACAAAAACCTTCTTTTTAAGTCTTGATCTGCTTTCGTTGAACGTCTCAGTCCACTGCACAGTTAGGGAATCAGTGGAAACTGTACAGTCTCAGACATTGAAACACTTGGTATAGTAAAGGCTAGTTTATTTTACGTTCCATTTTTGTCCTAAAGTTGTCCTAAGTTTGCCACTGCTGTAGGAGCATCCATGAAATGCACACATCCTTCCAGCTTTCCTTGGCCTTTCTGTTTAATGAGATGTTAAATAAAAGGAAAAATAAAAAGAAATTGTGAGCGCTGTAAAGAAAACGTGCTCAAACAAGACATGTATCTCTGAAAACGGTCACCACGCTAATGGCGGTTTGTTTGCTTCTGTGGTATTTTATATACAGTACACAGCTGTATATGGTGTATTTCTTTTCTGTCTGAAGTTGAAAACCATCTGACAAAATGACATCACAGCCAAGTCTATGGCGTTCTATGACAATAACCCAGAAAAAACGATATCATTTACCAATGATTTCAATCAAATGTAACCACAGCACATCACCATTTGACTGATCCTAACCAGTTCCCTGACACTCATGAACGTCATAAATCAGGAAAAATTAGGAAAAAGATCAGTTTTTCCATATTAAATATTTCTGTGAAATGATGTAGCCCTCTTGGCCAGGTCTCTCTTGGATCTTAATGGAATCTACTCATGGTAAAAAAAAAAAAAATAAAATAAAATAAATAAAAAAATCAGGATCATCTTTAATAAATTTCACTTCTGTGCCATTTTACCTCTCTGCAGCAGCGGCTCCAGGAAGTCTTGCAGGCCGTTGGGGAGGCTGCGCACCACGTCACAGGAGTAGCCGTCCTCGGGAAGGAGGAAGGGCAGCTGGAGGTCGGGATCCTCCTCCAGCTGAACCTCCCGCCCATCACTCCTCGCTAGCTCATCCGCCGTGTTCTCGGCCACCGCCACCACGTGCTCAATCAGCTCCTACACACACAGAGCAGCAAAGATGCATCAGAAGCAAATGGCTCACTGTTACAAAATCTGCAGCCTTACAATACTTTTAAAATGAAATAGAGATAATAAAAATGAATACTGGGCCCTTATTCATTACTGGCACACCTGCTTTAGATCAATATTGTGTGTAGGGTGTTTTTGTTTTTTTCTTACAGGCGGGATGTACGGCTCATCTGGGGCACAGTTATAGTTGGTCATGAGGGCGTGGAGCTGCAGCGAGTTGAGCTTGAAGCAGGTGTTGTGGATGTTCTGCACGTCCTGCATGGAGTACTTGTCCATGGTCAGCAGGGTGGTCGCCTGGAGGGGGACACGCACACAGAGTCGGCGTCATTTATACGGTCCTGTGAAGTGATGGGGCGTTGGCGAGTTTGGAAGAGACAGGGCTGAAAATAAGAATCTGATGACAGCTGTTCAGGACGCTCGCTGAGTCAGGCAAACATGATTAAACCATCGTGTGGCTGGGATATTCAGTGATGAGCTCTTACACAAGTATTCATTTGATTAAACTTAATGGACAGCTCATCCCAAACTCACCGTAAAACTCCACAAATAACTCTTTTTCTAAATAATCAAGACTTCTGAAAGGATGTGCAAATTTTTCATACAAATATTTGCTACTTTTGAATTTTTTTGCAACTTTTTTCGTGTTCTGTGGATTTTTCATGTAAATTTTGCAACTTTTATGACAGATTCCTGATTTTTTTTTACCATGTAAAATATGCAGATTTTTCACATCAAATTTGCTGATGTTTTTCCCTCAAATTTTTGACTTTTTGTCATAAATGTGTGACTTCTATTCATACAAAATGAGCAGCTTTTTTCCCCAAATAAATTATTGCTGTTCCAGTCATCTTCTGCAATATACATGTTGCACACACTGACACTGC
Organism: Pholidichthys leucotaenia; assembly: GCA_020510985.1. NCBI lineage: Eukaryota > Metazoa > Chordata > Actinopteri > Cichliformes > Pholidichthyidae > Pholidichthys > Pholidichthys leucotaenia. The sequence continues at coordinate 274,057,677 of CM035842.1, forward strand.
AATGACGATAAAATTTTAATATATTGTGCAGCCCTAACAACAATTTTGTTTTCACAATCAACAGCCTTCTCAGCGCTCGCTACATCCCCAAACTTCAACAAACCCACGATCTGACCCCCTGTCTTCCTTCCATCCTCGTACCTGAACAATCCGGCTGAGGTGGCAGTCGGCGGCGAGCTCTAGGCCCTGTTTCTCTGCCCAGGCCTCAATGTGGCTCAGCTGCTGCCGGAGGATGGCACCCCAGTAGTGGCAACACAGCCCCGAGCCGGTGTCCGTCACCAGCTTGTTGAACAGCCACATGTTGATGAAGTGGAAGAGCTGCGAGAAGAGCTGGATGGTCAGGGCGGCGTTGACCCGACACCGCCGCAGCAGCGACATGGCGCCCGTCAGCGTGTGCAGGACGTCCTCTGTGGGGAGAGGAAGCAAATCGTGAGAGGCTGGAACCTTTCTGTATGGTACATGAAGCATTTCTGGGTTTTGATCCCAGGTTTGTGTAAATGTTTAATTTTACAGAGTTGAGGAAAAGTCAAATATATACAGAATATAAAGTTCAATCTGTGATAGCGAGTCCAAGTGTTTCATTTTTAGAAGCTACATTTAAATATTCTTTGGAACTATGTGAGCTAACGTTACCAATCTTGGGTCTCTGAGGGTTATGCTCTTCTGGATCGTCCAGGAAGGCGGGCATGTAGTTGTTCAGATCAGCCTGGAGACAGTGGACCAGATACCTGCAACCAGACAAAACTAATTCTGAATTGTCCATTATGTTTGGGCTCTCAGGTTAATCTGTCATCTATTGCTATTTATTTTGTATATTAATGATTGCTACTCTGTATCCAAATGGCTCAAGTATATTTTATTTGCGGATGACAACTTTTTTTTTGTTGTGGAGAAAATCTTAAGCAGCTCCTGGATTCAGTAGAAAATGAACTTGAACAAATCAATCAATGGTTCACTGTCAACAAATTATCTATTCACCTTGGAAAAACAAAAGTATAATGTTTGGAAACTGCAAATTAAATAATCACAAAAAAATTCAAATAAACAAGGTTGAAACTGACACAATTTTGGGAACTACTGTAAGTTCCCAGGGTCATCATTGGTAACAAACTAAACTGGAAATCACAGAAATTATGTCAAAACCAAAATGTCTAAATCCACTGCAGTGCTGTATAAAGTTAAGGACTTCCTGTGTCAGAAATATCTTTGCATTTTCTACAATTCACTGACAGTCCCTTATATGACACACTGTGTGGAGATGTGAGGAAGGACATACAAAACAAACACAAACTTCATCTTTTCACAACAGAACAAGAGCACTGTGAGGTGAGTGCAATATCCCCCGCCTCCATTTTCTTTGAAGATCCTAATACTTACTGATGGAGAGCAGTTTTCAACTTTTCAATAGAATTACTGTGGCAGAACCAAATTATGATAAGCCCATCATCCACAAATACTGTATACAACAAAGTATACAATCTATAGCTGTAAGGCAGGATCCCGAGGTGAACCCGTGTACCAAGTTTGGTGACCCAAGAGAGCTTTACACATTCTATAGTAAGAGAGTATGGGGAGTATCAACCTTGACCTTTGACCCCAAACCTGTAGTCAGAGGTTACGGTCTCAGAGTGAACCTGCGTACCAGGTTTGGTGGCCCTAGCTTTACTCGTTTTATAGTAATAGTAAATGTAGCATTGACCATTTACCATAGTGCAACTGCAATGTTAACTTTGAACTCTGACCTTTGACCCCTTGACCCCAAACCCATAGTTAGGTCAGGGTGCAACACGTCCAAGATGTGTATTAGATACAACTACTGTATCAATTGAAAAGCCTACATCATTTCTTTCAGTAGTTATTGTGTTTAGAAGATTTAGGGAAGATCTGACCTGTGACCTTTGACCTCAGGGTCATCCGATGAGAGTGAAATTGCAATATGCGCATCATCAGAGTATATCAAACCATGGTATCAAGTTTCAAAACAATCAGAAACAAACTGTAGGAGGAGTTGATTTCACAAGACGGTTACTGTCTGTGAAGTGAGGTGAAATAAGAGGTCATAGGTCAGGGGCTAAAAGTCCTGCAAAAATCATCCGATCAGAACCAAAATGCAATATGCACATCCTCAGTGAATATCAAACCATGGCACCCCCCCCCCCCCTGCGACCCGAGAAGGATTAAGCGGAAGAAGATGGATGGATGGATGGGTACCAAGTTTCAAAACATTTGGCACAAAACTGTAGGAGGAGATGATTTCACAGAAGTGGGACGAACAGACCAACTGACATAATCCCTCTTCGGCTCTTCGACCCCTTTGGGCCTCGACTGGCGGGGGATAAAAAAGCCATACGCACTCTAAGAAACCTTCCCATGAACCAACAGATCTGATATTCATTCAATTACATACTCTTAAATTTAGAGATCTAGCAGGTTATAATATCATTCAAATCATGTACAAAGCAAATGATAACCAATTACTTGTTCCTACTCAGAGACTGTTTAAAAAAAAGGGAAAGCAAACGTGAGCTAAGAGGAAACTGGTTTTAACAAACCAAAGCTGTGGAGCTGTTGTTCTGAAAATATCAAAATGTGTTCTACTCTGAAGCAATTAAAAAAATTGTACAAAGATGACAAAATCCTTCAGTATCTTGCTGTAAACGCTATGAGCTAAACTTGTAATAACGTTTTTTTAAGTCTAATTTATTCTATTTGATTACATTGATTTTTTGTTTTGTTGATTTTCATATTGTTACTGTGACCCAAGAAAGCATCTTAGAAGGTTAAACCCCACAAACACACCATGTTTGAGTGAATGGGACCTTTAAATCCGTGGACAAACAATCTTGGTGGGGGTATGCACTCTCACAGTGCCCTCTAGTTTCAGTTTGTCATTTGTACAGACATGCATTCAACCCCCCCACTCCACTCCCACAAGTCGACAGTGACTGACTTGAAGGCCATCTGGACCAGATGGGCGAGGATGTCCTGGGCATCCAGCGTGACGCGGCTCAGGTCCCGGTCCTGCTTGATGAAGTTCAGCAACTCGGAGGCGTTGGCCATCCAGAAGGCCAGCGCTCCCGCGATGTTCTTCTGCTTCTGTAACGCATCAATCACAGACGCACACACAGAGAGACACATGGGGGCGTTGTTGTTAGAGCAGCAGGATGCAGGAGAGGCCGAAGAGTTAAAAAACAAACGGAAGTGAGGAGAGGAGAGGGGGTTTCTGTTCGAGTGGCAGCCAGAAGGAGCAGCTTGTTATTCGAGGGATAGACTCATGCCCCGCCCACCCACCCCTCTAAGCCAACCTGCTGTTGAGGAGAAGAAGAGCGGTCATCGCAGTCGGATCAACACACTCTGAAAACAGGGCGTCTCAATCTCTTAGAACTTTTTTTTTTTTTTTTTTTTTAAACACAAAAGGTGACCTCTCCTTTTCCCTCCAAGACACAACTGCAGCGACAGGTCTCCAGACACCAGCGTTCCCACACTTTTAATCACTGTATTGTCCATTCCGTTAAGTTTTTAAGGGTCATGGCTCAGTGTCTGAGGAGCTGAACGGTTAATATCCCCCAACCACAGAGAGGGAGGCATGAGCTTGCTCCCCTGCACTCATCTATCCCCGCCTTAAAAAACACAAACAACAACAAAAAAAGAAGAAAAAAAAATAAAACCCTTCATTCAGAACAGCCAGATGATGATGGGAGCTGAGAGCATCCAAAATGAGACACATAGGAAACAAAAAACACACAGATGGATGGCTGAACACAGTCAATGAATCCAAACAAACAAATGAAGCAGAGGAGGCCACAGAGGGACGCCACTCGTCTCTCATCCGCACTGTCAGAGTAGGAGAGGCAAGACGTGATGTCACACAAAAATGGATGCCAGAGTTAAAGATGGAGCAGGAAGGTTTGATTTATTTTTATTTTGCTGTTTGTTTGGGAGGTTTGACTTTTTTGTTTCTTTGTTTTAGTCTCAGGCAAGTCCAGGAAGCTGAATGGAATTAGTCAGGCTGACGTTGCTGTTGTTGCTTAGTTTTTCCAGCTGTGGGTAAGGACGCGTTGTTATTGCGGTATTTGAACATCTCTGTTAAGAATGGAGGAAAAGAAGCAGCAGCAACAATGAAGGGCTGGTCAAAAAAGTCAAAAAGCACAGAGACAGGAGGATCAGAGAATGAAAGACGGGGAGAGCAAAGTGGAGGGCAAAAAGGCAGATTAATAGAAGAGAGACGGGGGGCTGATGTGGTTGGACAACGAGAGCTTAAGAATTACCGTAAATGTGATTTTGTGTTCATTTAAAGCAGCCATGCTTAGGTGATCACCTAATCAGTACCTCCTTTAGTAGACTGGTGTCCTTGTGTTAGATTAAAAAAAAAAAGTTCCACTTTATCAACCATCTGAGTCTGCCGGGAACTTTATTTTGAAGAATTAATGAATATTCTCTCTCTTTCTGTGCTTGACTTCCTGCTTTTTGTGTCTGCTGCACGTCTTGACACACACCTGTCTCAGTAGTTAACGGCGATGCGTGGATATTAAACCCACAAGCAAGCTCGCTAAAATGAATCAAAAACGGCCGTCTTCAGAGAGTTCCTTGAGAAAAGGGGAAAAGGCCCAATGACGACCGCAGACGAGACCATCTCACTGCAGGGAAACAAGCTCAGGCTCACACTGATTCTGCATTAAAGTGAGTTTTTTTTTTTTAAATTACACACTGTTTTAAATGCAGATGTAATCCATTAATTTTAATTGATTCAATTACTTCTGGGAAGCTTGACCTTTATTTATTGAATAAAAACATTTTTAACATCAGTTTCACTAGGATCTATTTTCTTAGTATTTATTAGCTTTTTAAAAAATAAACTTTGTGTTGAACAAAGTAGTCACTTGTTTGTCTCATTTAAAACATGAAGGGTATATATTTTACCCACATCATCCACCCCGAGAAAACCAGAGACAGAGAAGAAGAGAGAGAGGAAGGCAGGCCTTTAGCAGCTGTATCATGGTAAACTATTGTGCTATCCTACCTGATCCCCTTCAGGAATCTCCTGGATGAAGGAGGAAGAAGAAGAGGAGGAGGAGGAGGAGGAGGAAGAGGACACATTCACAGGACAGAGAGAAAACACGTCAACAGCTACGGTATGGACACACACAGATACACTCTGACACACACATGATCATGGCTTACAATGTAAAACCACCCTGAATAAAACAGAACTGATGGAGGTCAGCTGGACAGAAAATAGGACTGCATGTGACGCGTGTCGAGTTCAAAGTTTGTGGCGTAGAGTTTAATGCCTGTTTTATCATGAAGAAGAAACAGAGTATAAAAAATGTGAGCGTGAGACCAAGAGAGTTGGCGCTGTAAAGCATCAGCTGAGGAACAAAGAGTCAATCAGACCTCGTTAACAACATACACTGTAGCAGGAATTAAGTAATTATGTCACACCCTTGTTAACTTAGGATGTATTAACCTTACCCAGATTATCAGTTTGGCACACAACCAGGCTAAGCTTTAGCCCAGACAATTTATTTAAGATTAAACAACAATAACATAAAAAACAAATTGTACAAAATTTCATTTCATAAATTTGTAAACGCAACAAGAAAAAAAAATTCTGGAAAAATTCAAACAATATTCATCCAGTGTGATTTAAAGCAACATACAATAATAACCTCGGGATTAATTTGTAAACATTAATTTGCAAGTTAACATATTGATCGTAAATCGAGCCCAGACAGAGCGATCAGTGAAGGCAGGTGTTCACAGAAGACAGAGAGGGAGGAGCTCTCCCTGGATTTCAAAAACAGGAAACATGGCGGCTCGGCAGTAAACTTTGACATCTCAAAAACGAACCAGTGGAAGCGTTTCTGAAAACTGTTGAAGGGAGAAATCCAGTGTATCTGAATTGGTTTGTGAGACAGCAACAACTGCCGGTTTAAGCATTTTAAGTTGTGGGTTTTCCCGATGTTACAATGGAATTTGTGACCAATCAGAATGGGTGACTGTGGACCGATCTACCGTCTCTGCTCCTCTGATGTTTAGCGGAGTATCACAGTGGGCTGTGACAGCTCACAACAAAATGTGCGTGAAAAAAAAATGTAAATTTTCAACAATTTTCATTTGGAATCACACTGAACTGGCACAACACGTCTGTGCACGTCTCACAAATGTTGCAATAACATTGCACAAACTCCCGGCAAATTTTAGACCAAAGTTCACCCGGAGTTCACATACATGTCACACAAGTGTTGCAGGACTTTTTTGCAACTTGAGCGAGACAAAATTGAGAATTTTTTCTGCACCGATGACAGTCCCATGATGGCCGCCCAACAATCGCATGACAGATATCCATGCTGAATACAGAATCCCCATCCCCTTGCAAAGTTGTCTAACTTTTCTCACATGTATTCACTTGCAGAAACTAAATTGAGAAGGGCTGGAGACAGGTTTGCAACACCCGTGATGACTCTGTGATTATTCGGAGAGAAAACTTGTCATGCAAAATTTTTGTTAATATGTTCAAAATTTCTGCGACAGGACAGTAAGGTCCTGCACCTCACGAGAGAAAACTGCTAGCCCTTGTGAATGTTTGGAGATTTTGGAAACTCCTTTGCCAAACCCGTTCTCCAACTAGTCGTGAGCTGTGGCAGCCCAGTGAGATGCTACCTAATCTGTCATCACAGAACCATAAACACATAAACCACCCCAGTGGCAGCCATCAGAATACTTTAGAATATCTACAAAATAACTAATTCAATCATTAAAATCGCTGGTTACTGTCCACTGCAGTCACAGACTCTGATGCAGTACAAATATGGCAACTTGGCAGTAAACATTCTCTGATATCTTGAAGTGACACACCAGACAAAATCAAGGTTTTTTTTTGTTCAGTACTTAACATGCCTGCAACATGTTTTTTATGAAAAGACCTATCAAGAGCTAAATCACTCTTATGTGTCATGTCTGTGTTGTTCTGCTGTTAATGTTCAGATAAGCGCCTCCTCTTGGAAAAAGGCAAGTTTCGACAGACCGTTTTTGTGATGTCACTGTAACAGGTGAACCAATCAGGACTAAGCACTGGTTATGGGCCTATGGGTGGGGCTACTTAGAAGATTCATAGAGCCTGGCATTTAAAGGAGGAGGAAAAGGGAAAAGATTTTCACAAGTAATTGTAAGATCATGAAAGGCTTTATTGTGGGGGGGGGAAGCAGAAGATACCATTTTAGACATCACAAATGCGCTTCTTGAAGAATAGTCAAAAAAATCCCATAAACACCCTCTTAAACCTTGTGGAAAATAACCCATTGCAGCTATAGCAGTTTTAACTCTTCAGGAAAGGCTTTCCAAAAGGTTTAGGAGTGTGTTTATAGGATTTTTGACTATTCTTCCAGAAGGGTATTTGTGAGATCAGGCAGTATGATGTTGGACGAGAAAGCCTAGCTCACAGTCCCCCGCTCTAATTCATCCCAAAGGAGTTTCATCAGGTTGAGGTCAGGGCTCTGTCCAGGTCAGTCAAGTTCCTCCACACCAAACTCGCTCATCCATGTCTTTATGGACCATCCTTTGAGCATTTGTGCTCACTCAAACTTTGGAGGGGTGTCCCAATACTTTTGGCAAAAGAGTGCATCATCTACCTGAAAACCAAAGCTGGGTCAAAGTAAGAAGCCAGCGCCACATTTGGCTCAGAACCATATATGTGGTGCTGGCCCATGCTGCAGGATCAGCGCACACACAACCACACAAAGACACCCGTTAAAGATCAAGTTTTGTAAGGGCTTAAATGTGCCAGAGATGGTCCCAAAATATCCTCGTCTGCTGGATTAGTGGCTGCTGGATTAGTGACTAATCAAAACCTAAAAATCCATCCAACCCACACTCATGAGGTTCATAAGTCTATCTGAAGACATGGGCTTCCCACACTCCTCAGGAACTAAAAATATTTCTGTGAAACTCTTGACTAAAATCCTACTACACACAAACTGAAACAGATCATATCTTACAGTCCCCTGTGTGTGTGTGTGTGTGTGTGTGTGTGTGTGTTTTCTTTCATAACTTCACCGCACGCCAAAGGTGATGAAAAGCTGTCTGCTGGCTAAACAAATAAAAGTCAAATGCATAAGGAGAAGAAATATGTGTGTCAAAACTTTCGCTGAAATGTTGGTGGCATTTTCAAAATCTACCAAGAACCTGTGCGTCTATTAGCCAAGATTTTATTATTTGCAGAATGTTGTAACTTCAAGATTTTAAAAGTTAGCAAAAGATGCTTGATCACATCATTAGTCTCCTTTATTTCATTTTTTAAAAATATTTTACAAGTTGTTTTAATCAAAATGAGAAAAGTGTTTTGTATATAAAAGCAACAACAGCTGCATGTGTTCCTATGACTATAAACACAGATGCCGTCTTACTTAGTGGTGAGATTTTATGGACTCATTTAAATGAGAATAAATCAAAACTGTTGCTTTTTAAAACTCTCAGCTGTAAAATATTGGCATTCTTGGCAACATTAGCAGTAGCTCCACACTGGTTAAAGTCCAATATGCATTATACTGTGCATTACTGTGCTTTTTATCCAACTTTATGGGAATATATCTCACCCCCAGTTGTTATCTGGCTTTTTTTTTTAGCTTATGCATACGACGCCCCGCAGTAACAACAAGAGCCTAGTGGGGAAGGCTCCTCCATGGATAACTTCCTTGGGGCCCTTCAGCAGCCCGCCAGGAGTGAAGGGCTTTCTAAAAAGCTCTTGGCCTAGCTATCATGTTGTTTTACTCACATGAGGGAAGTTAACTGCACCTGGATGGTCACTGCGGCCCGCCATGCCAACCACAACTGTGGTGGGTCGGTGTAGCTATGGTTTTGTTTACTCAAGCTAGCCAACATTTACCCACTGCAAAACAGCACATGGGCTCTAATGAACCTCTGAAACAGACCGAAACACATCTTACCCCCAGCTGTTGGCTGGCTTATTTTATTAACTTAATGTGGCAAACCATTCATCAGCCATTGCTGTTAGCATTACTGCTAGCTTCCCACCTCCGGCAACCACCCACCGGGACCTGAGCGAAGTCTGTTGTGAGCTTAGGGAGCTTGACTGTTCGTTTCTGGCCTCTGCCTTCTCCCGTTCCCAGCCTGCAGGTTTCTCAAGGTTCCTTTCTGGTCTGTGTTGCAACCGGGGCCTCAGCAGTGGCAGTCAGCTTCTGCGCCACAGCAAGCTCTCAGCAGCTTTTCTGACAAGCAGTCACTAAAGGCTAGAAAGGAACCTCGGGAGACCAGTGGTCTGGTCAATAGGTGTAAGGCAACAGAAAGATGTTGGAAGCTGCTGGAGGAACAGGATAATAGCAGTTAGCCATTAGCAAGGACTCTTCTAAAGTATCTGATAGGATAAAAGTGCATTCAGACCAAACACTAAAGCACATTTTTTTTTTTGCACAGCATGATTACATGTAAGCTTAATGCAAAGAAGTGAATCGAAGCGAATTTGCATCCAAATCAGGGGCAGCGTTGCCTTCATAACTTCTGCACCTGCTTTCTACCTGCTGTGGAAATCCCCAAAACGCTGTGATGTTTAGGTTTACAATGTTATTTGGTGGAGCACACAGCTAGAAAAATGTTGCTTCTTCCTCCAGAAACTGCACCTGGATGACAGTTGTTTACACTGCTAGTTCTCATTAGCACATCTATAGCAGGAGTACGTACGTGGATAAACTCCTGACACTTCATTCCAGCTGCACAGATCCTCTTCCATCTGTTTGTATGTGAGTGGCAGTCTCATTTTCAAACTAGTTTACTCTTCAGTGTTGAAACTTTTACTCTGGTGACTCAAACCTGATTAGCTATCGCTGCCAAATCTCTCAGACGGGAACGTGCAAATTCATGTGTTTTTGCATGTTTACATTGAGTTAACATGTAATCGCACAAAAAAATTTGCTTTGCGTTTGCAGTGAATGTACCATTACAAGTTGGGAGATGGGCGTTGACGGCCGGTGTCAGGAAGTGTAGAAAACTACTGTTCTCCTTTGGCCAAGCGCAGAGCTCTGGCAGGACATCCAGTGGTGGTGAAAAATCATGAGTACTCCGTTAATTTTGGACAAACTCATTTGTTAAAGACTTTTTTTTTAAATATCTGTGGACACAAAGGCTATTCAGGATATGATTGCCCTCTCATAATTATCATGGAGCTGATGAGAATGGACATATAATATTTTTGTGTTTACTTTATAAGCTTTAAAAAATGCCAGTTTAGGAATATGATAAACTGCCAACATTGGTAGACAGATGTAAACATAAATGTCAACTGTGGAGAAAAGCTGCCAGAACCACATATATACAAACACACAACCCTTACAACTACTACAAATAATGTAGTTTGTAAGAATTTAGTTAATGGTACAAATTAAACCCCCCCCCCCCCAAAAAAAAAAACAAAACAAAAAAAAAAAACAAACATAAAACCAAAATTTCACAATTAATAACGGGAGAAGAGGATGTGTTTGAAGAAGTGTTACTGACCTGGATGACTCCTTCCATCATGCTCACCATCTTGTTGACGATGGCAATGACCTTGTGTGTCCTCTCCGACGGCAACATGTCAGGCCGGTAGGAGGGTGACAGGACGTAGCGGCAGGCCATGTACAGGACGTACGTTGGCGAGAGCTTGAAGTGGACCGTGGAGCTGTTGGTGTAGTTGATGATGGCGGAGAGGAAGGTGTCTTCAGCTGGATGGAGAACAGGGAAAACACCTCGGAGTGAGTTGGAGAAGCCGAATGTTGTACTTTGTGACAACAGTAAAGACGTCTGTACCAGCAGCTATGTATCTCTGCCCCTACTATACAACTCTTAGACTCTGCAGAGCTTGGCTGTAGACAAATCATGTGAAGATACACCAACAAAACTGCTCGGCTCTCCCTGGAATCGTTTTTATTTCAGTTCAGCCACATGGCAGCGCATTTGATGTGAAACTGTTTGCAGCTGCTCTCCAGCACCACCGCTACGACCCTCCCTGTAAAAGCTGAAGACCAGAGAACTGCACCAGGAACGTCACAGCACCAAGCATCTCCGCTGCCCGGCCCTATAAAGGTTCCTCCCGGTGCATTGTGGGTATGATTCACTGCACCACTGTGTGACCGGCCAAAACCAGCTTTTGCAAGGAAAAACAGATGATGTCACACTATGCCAACTGTATGTTATACTTAGTTTTAGGCCCCGAGCAGGAGGAAAATCAATAAACAGACAAAGCAAACAGTGAGGGAAGCTCCAAGGTTGTGAGGAACGTGGGAAATTTAACATTTCCCCACTGTCTGGAAACTCAATTATAACGAATTTATCATCCAAAATGAAAACGGTTGAAGCTAAATTAATGTAATAAAAAAGGGGATACACTTGAGAGACAAAAAATTAAATGCAGAGGATTAGAAGGACTCGGATAGGAGGAGGGGATAATTTATTTTTATTATACAATTAACAAAGAAAAGCACAGAATGAACAAAGCACAGATTAACGGACTGACCAAGGATTCATTCAAACAATTAGTGAATGCTGGCAAATGAAAGTAGAAACACGACCTTTATTTTCTTGTTTCATGTCTATTAGAGTTAGTTTTGATCATGTTAAAATCTAATATAATATGAGATATTTTGATTATTTTTACACAAAAGATATGCATGGAACCAAAGAAAAACATACTGGTAAAAATGGTAAAATGGCATTCACATATGTAGCACTTTTTTCTCATCACTGGATGACCAAAGAGCTTTACAGATCCTGCCATCTACCCATTCACACACAGATGGCAGCGGAGCTGCGATGCAAGGTGCTGGCCTGACCTCCCCTGAGCAACTGGGGGTTCAGTGTCTTGCTCAAGGCCACTTTGACAAGCAGACTGCAAAGAGAGCAGGAATTGAACCACCAACCCTTTGATCAGTAGTCGGCCACATTACACCACTATTGTAGCCTTAAAGTGAAACACCAGTCAAAATCAGTCATTTTTCTCTTGTTAACATGTCTGCAACATGTTTTTTTTTTATGACTTACAAGACATATCAAGAGCTAAATCACTTTATGTGTCATGTCTGTTTTTCTGCTGAGGTCAGTCAAGCTCCTCCCCCTTCAAAAACTTAAGTTTAGGTGGACCGTTTTTATGTCGTCACAATAACGGAACCAATCAGGACTAAGCACTTGCTATGTATGGCCTTGGAGGAAGAGGGTGGAACTAAAGAGTCAACTTAGCCTCCAGTGCCAGTTAGCATTTTTGGACAGCTGCTTTGATTTAATCTGTCTGTGTAATGTAGTGCTAGCTGCCATTAGTCTTTAATGTGCCTGACATGGTAGCCTAATAACAGTATGACTTTACATACAGTAAATGTCAAAGCCTTGAGTCAAATTAGTAATGTGCTAGAGAGAAAATTATCCACAAACATCCAAATAAGCCTGGATATATTTAGATGTCACACATGTGGAGTTGTTTGTTCAGACTTTTTCGGAGAGATGCTGCTGCACGTTAAAGACAGAAGGAAAAAAGAGATGTAATCAGATGGGGTCATCTGACAGTTTTGCCCTGATGCAGCACGGAAAAGTAAAACACTTCAGGAGTGTGTTGAGCTCGTGCAGAGATGATCGTGCACAGAATGAATGTGTAGTGCTGTTTGGTGATTGCTTAAAGGAGCTCTGGCTATGGTACAGAGCTGCCTGCAGTGCATGTGTGGTTGCATGTGATATGATACAATGATCTGCTCGTTCCTCTAAACAGTCATGGTGGAGTTAAATTTTAACGTTTTGGATATTATTGGCAGCCACTGTGTGTGCGCTGTGCTGCTTTGCTGTGGTGCTCATGTGCTCTGCAAGAGCTAAGTGGTTGCTTGGACCCTCTGCAGTTACTGCAGCATTGTAATTTTTTAGACATTAGATCTTCAGTAGTATTGTTTTCTGGTCAAATTTGCCATCTTGCAGACTTCTGTGTGCTGTGGTCCTCAAGGAGAGGTGGTGTACCACTGTCCCCGAGGGCAGGATGTGGGTGGGCCTAAATGACTGTGTGACTATATAATTGCAGCAATAGTCCGGTAATTAAAGGTGACAATATGCATGTGTAATGTGCAAATGCTAAAAATATATCATGTTGGACAATTTGTATTTTCTTTCATTCCCTTATGGGATTTAATATCCATGATATGTCCACAGCTCAACTTTTTCAGTTCTATGAGGTTGCCAGGTTGCCTCCTGGACACCTTCCACTTGAGGTGTTTCAGGCACGTCCCACTGGGAGGAGACCCCGGGGCAGACCCAGGACTCGGTGGAGAGACTATGTCTCCCAGCTGGTCTGGGAACGCCTTGGTATCCCCTCTGAAGAGCTGGAGCAGGTGGCTGGGGAGAGGGAAGTCTTGGCTTCTCTGCTTGAACTGCTGCCTCCGCGACCCGGACCTCCGGAAAAGCGGTAGAAGATGGATGGATGGATGGATGGATGGATGGATGGTACAGTTTTCAAACTGGATCTATCAGATGTGGCTTGAAAAGTTAGTTCAAACAGACATATTACACATGAAGTAGTAAAATAATTATGACGACTTTCACATTTCCGCTAATCTGTTGGCGGCCATCTTGGATTTCACCAATCTTAAGGCATTTCCCATGCTCGGATTTTGTGGGACTTTTTTGATACACATTATAGACCTACCAATAAACTGATCTCCTTTGGAAAACCTTTTCCTCCAATTTTGTTGAACCTATGTACTTTGATGATTGGACTAAGAGTGACAATGCAATTTCATTAACTGTTCAACCCAAATAAATATATCACTATCAAAGCAAGAAATCTGTCTGTCTGTCACACTTCATAGGACATCATAGGATGGCCCATGATCTCTGCCTGAACATCATAGGACGTCCTATGAACTCAGGCATCATAGGACACACAGAAATGTGTCTTTATGATGTCGCACATAGATTTGTCTATGTGTCGACAAATGTGTCTTTATGATGTCACATACACTACCGTTCAAAAGTTTGGGGTCACTTAGAAATTTCCTTATTTTTGACAGAAAAGCACTTTTTTTTCCTCAATGAAGATAAAATTTAAACTAATCAGAAATACACTCTATACATTGCTAATGTGGTAAATGACTATTGTAGCAGCAAATGTCTGGTTTTTGGTGCAATATCTACATAGGTGTATAGAGGCCCATTTCCAGCAACTATCACTCCAGTGTTCTAATGGTACAATATGTTTGCTCATTGCGTCAGAAGGCTAATGGATGATTAGAAAACCCTTGTGCAATCACGTTAGGTCTGCAATGCTGTAATTGCTGCAAATGGAGGATTCTTTGAAGAAAGCAAAGTTTGAAGGAAAAAAATATTATTTCAAATACAAATCATTATTTCTAACCTTGTCAATGTCTTGACTATATTTTCTATTCATTTTACAACTCATGGTGGTAAATAAGTGTGACTTTTCAGGGAAAACACAAAATAATTGTCTGAGTGACCCCAAACTTTTAAACGGTAGTGTAGACCACAGAGATCATAGGACAATTTGTCTTTATGTCACACATAGATCTGTCAGACCACAGACATCATAGGACGATTTGTCTTTATGATGTAGGATGTCACATAGACCAGAGATCACAGGACGTCCCATGACAGAGAGAACATCATAGGACGTCCTATAGGACACATAGACAAATGTGTCTTTATGATATCATAGACCATGCGTCTTTGAACTCAGGCATGATAGGACACATAGACAAATGTGTCTTTATGATGTCATACAGACCCTGTGTATTTATGATTTTCATGATCCTGTCCATGAACTGGACTTACGATGCACCTATCCCTCAACCAGTGGTCTCAACAAAGAAGATGACGAAGATCCACCAGATGGAGAGCAACAGAATGACGAACTGCATGAAGATGAAACACCTGAAGTTCCAGCAGTACATCGCATCCGTCTGAGACAGGACAGGTGCGATGACTTTAAAGCACGTTTCTAGGACATCATAGGACGGCCTATGATCTCTGCCTCATCATTATAGTGCGTCCTATGAACTCAGGCATCATAAGACGACTCCTCATGCCTACATGAAGGCAAATGTGTAACATCATAGGACGATTCGCCATGCCTACATGACAGCAAATGTGTAACCTTGACGAATGTCAGTCTACACTACAAATGTGTAAAACGCCAAGCAAAGCGCTGATTTTCTCCAGGTGCTCCGGTTTCTTGGTTTCTATGGGCATGCACAGGCCTTCCTGAACAGGGTCAAAACCCACTTTTTCAGGATTGTGCCCATGACCTGGAATTACGACGCACCTATCTCTCAACCAGTGGTCTGAACAAAGAAGAAGACCCACCAGATGGAGAGCAATAGAATGAGGAGAACTGCTGCACGTCAGAAAGGATGCTGTGAACATGAAACACCTCAGGTTCCAGCAGTACGCTGCAGGCATGACTCTGAACAACACAGCCATTTGAGACAGGAGGAGACCCTTCAGTGGTCTGAACAAAGAAGAAGAAGACCCACCAGATGATCTCTATATGACAGCACATAGACAGAGCACATGACTCATAGACACAGGTAAGCAACATAACACAGACAGTGACAGGCAAGAGAAGAAGTAACAAGCAGGGGCAAACAGCCCCAGATGGCAGGGCATATTTTGTGTGATTTTTATGTTTTGCTGCATACAAAAGCCATCACATGTAATTGCCACTTAGTGCTGTGTTGCTATACCAACTGTCCTGTAAACTGGCAAGAATTCTGTTCCAATGCATCCCCTCTACAGGCATGCACGGGTTTCTACAGGCATGCATGGGTATGCACTAGTAAATATTCAAATGAACCAGGGTGTACCCTGCCTCTCACCCAAAGATGCTGGGATAGGCTCCAGGCCCCCCGCAACCCAAAAAGGATTAAGTGAAAGAAGATGGATGGATGGATGGATGTTTGAACTCAAGAGTTCATATCAAATTTACTGAATACAGAAAATAGACTAACTGGGCCTATATCTCCAATGGTGAGGGGTGGCAATCACCAGAGGGTGCACAATACAATATTACCATAACACTTGGGCCATGATGTGATATTGTCATCATCTTGTGATACACCGTGTATGCAATATCATATATTGCGATTTCCCATCCTTATCTTTGGCTACGGTCACACTGCAGGTTTTAATGCTCAATTCCGATTTTTTTGCACAAATGTGACCCATATCTGATTTTTTAGTGACAGTCTGAACAGCACATATCCAATTTTTTTCACACCAGACCCAGGCCACTTTCATATGTGGTCCTGATTCGGATATGTATCTGATATTTTCCAAAGCAACCTCAGTCTGAACGGTCATCTTGCATTTCATCTGACTTTTTCCTCAATAAAGTGAGACAGACGCTACAATTCTGCAGTGGAGGATGCAGCAAGCATGGCAGACACAGCTGATTTGTGCTCTTTTTAATCAATCTTCTTCCCTTTATCACTGGATTGTAAGATAAGATAAGATAAGATAAGATAAGATAAGCCTTTATTAGTCCCACAACGGGGAAATTCCAGGATTGCAACAGCACAGGGATAGCAACACTCAGAGCAACAATCAGAAGGCAAGAAAAAAACAAGCAAGCAAGAGCAGCTAATATACATATGTACGTATTACTATAAAATATATATATATACACACACACACAGACACACAGTGCAGAGCATTGTAGCTGGATGGAATAAATATATGAATATATGAACACAGTGCAGAGCATTGTAGCTAGATGGAATAAATATGTAAATATATAAACACCCACAGTACGGAGCATTGCAGCTAGGTGGAATAAATATGCAAGTATATAAACACACACAGTGCGGAGCAATGTAGCTAGATGGAATAATATGTAGATATATAAATATATAAACACACCCAGTGCTGAGCATTGTAGCTAGATGGAATAAATATGTAAATATATAAACACACACAGTGCAGAGCATTGTTGCTAGATGGAATGAAACAGCATAACCGTCTACTTAGTTATCCTACATGGTATGATTATGTGCCCATACATATTCTCACCCTCCATAGCGACCGGTATGTTCCTAGTTGTATGCCGGAGGGGACCATTGTGTAAGTCTATTGCATCTTTTGCATTCAAAAAACTATTAGTTTGTTACGTCTTTTTGCTATCTCTGCGAGCAGCCCTGCTTAGGTTGTACAGTCTGACAGCCGTTGGTAGGAAGGACCTACGAAACCTCTCGGTTGTGCACCTGGGATGATGTAGTCTGCTGCTAAATGAGCTCCTCAGTGCATTCAGTATGTCCTGCATAGGGTGGAACTCGGACTCCAGCAGAGATGACAGTTTAGCCACCGTCCTTCTCTCTCCTATCTCCTCCATCGGATCAAGGCGCTGCCCCAGGACAGAGCTAGCTTTCTTAATCAGTTTGTTCAGTCTCTTCCTATCAGCTGCAGTAATGCCACTGCCCCAGCAGACCACTCCAAAAGTGATGGCTGATGCCACCACCGTGTCATAGAATGACTTCAGCAGCGCCCCTTGTACACCAAAAGACCTGAGTCTCCTCAGCAGGAACAGCCTGCGCTGTCCCTTCTTGTAGAGTGCATCAGTATTGTGTGACCAGTCTAGTTTATTGTTCAGATGAATACCCAGGTACTTATAGGATGTCACCATCTCGATGTCTGTTCCCTGTATATTTACTGGTACTGTGAGGGGCTGCCCATGCCTGCGGCACTCCACCACCAGCTCCTTAGTTTTCCTCGCGTTGATCTGGAGGCAGTTCCGATGGCACCAGTCCACGAAGTCCTGGATAAGCCCTCTGTACTCAGCTTCATCTCCATTGGAGATGAGGCCAACGATCGCAGAGTCATCAGAGAACTTCTGTAGATGGCAGTGTGTTGTGTTGTGTGAGAAGTCCGCAGTATAAAGAGTGAACAGGAAGGGAGCCAGCACCGTTCCCTGGGGGGCCCCCGTGCTACTGATGATCGTGTCGGACACACAGTCCCGGGTTCTCACAAACTGAGGCCGGTTCGTGAGGTAGTCCAGGATCCATGATGACAGGTGCTGGTCCACCCCTGCGCGCAGCAGCTTGTCCTTCAGGATCATCGGTTGGATGGTGTTGAAAGCACTGGAGAAGTCAAAGAACATGATCCTCACCATATTCCCGGGCTTCTCCAGGTGGGACAGAGAACGGTGAAGGAGGAAGATCACCGCATCCTCCACCCCAATGCCATGCTGGTAGGCGAACTGGAGTGGATCCATCGCTGGTTCCACCAGGGGGCGGAGGTGAGCAAGGAGTAATTTTGTAATTTTGTTGGCTCCGACTGCACAATAACTCCAAAATTCTGGAGCGGGGGATGGGGGAGGGTGTCAGGGCTGAAACCTTCAGACAAGTGTGCGCACAGTAACGGCACATTTTTTTATTTATTTTTTTTTAAAAAAGGAACAACATATTTACTGGATGCTGCAAATTCCTTTTTCCCTGTAAACAGCACACCGTGAGTCCCGGCCGCTGTAATATCTAAAATGTAAAGTTAATACCGACATGACTGTGGAGCGGAATGGCCAGATGGGGGGGGAGGGGGTACAGGAGAGGGGAGTCTGGTGGCTTCTCCTTCCAGTACGGGACAGCTGGTATGAGCCGCTGACAACATCAGTGGGCGAGAGCCCTATTGTAATCACTAGGATTATTTATTATTAACCTTATTTATAGAGGTAATCCCATTGAGACACGGGGTCTCATTTTCAATAAAGCTGTTTAATGGATCGGTTCTGTTAAAGCAGAGCTGATCACAGCGGCGTGTAGAGGAATGAAGCTGGTCTCATTTATTTTGTGCACAATCATTTCTGAATGATTTTAACATTTTATTTTGCTGAGCTGTATCAAGGTGAAGAAGTTCTGTCCCCCTCAATCGTTCAGGGCTCGACGCTACGTTTTCTTCTGCGCATGAGGGTTATTTCATAGCCGTAGACTGTTTGCACTGGAGTCTGATGGGGGTTGTATTTAAATTATAATGTGACCGCCCCCACAAAAAAAAAAATATAAATAAATAAATCAGATTTCAGCAAAAATCGGAATTGAGCATTAAGACCTGCATTGTGACCGTAGCCTATGTCTTGTTTAACTCCCGGCCAGATTTCATGAGTCACTACTTTGCTGTGCTGACCTAACCAGACAGTGAGACTTTGGCACCATCTAGTGGACTGAAAAGTCAACTGGCTTTTATTATTCTGGTGTGGAGGACCTAGACATTACATTCTCCACTCAGACTGAATGGCACAGGAGGAGACGCTAAAAGGCTGTTAGACGGATATGCAGGGCAGACTGTGGTTTTCTCCATAGGGCCGCATGAGAATGCGCCTTCTCCACCGGACTGAATGATAATACGCATTCTCCACCGGACTGCATAATAATGAGCCGACAGGCTGGGTGACAAAGGGGACTGTAATTGTATGAATTGTGATGTGAACCCCCCAGGTCGCTAGGCGAGGATGTAAGGTATAAAAGAGAGAGGCCAGCAACCTGGGTTATGCTTCTTGTTGACTGATGGATAAAGAGAGAATAAAGTCTACTCTGATCCAGCTCACTGCCTCACCTGCTCATTTCTCTCTCTACACTGGTGACCTTTGACGTATAATGGAACTCGAGGCAAACACCCCGGAGACGACCCAGACTGGAGGCGCCAGCACCACATGCGCCGTTTTGGTCAAGCTCCCAGACTTTTGGCTACATGACCCGAAGTCTTGGTTCCTCCACACCGAGGCCCAGTTCGTGCTCCGTGGAGTGACGGCGGATGACACCAAGTACTACTATGTGGTTGCAGCGCTGGATGCTCGCACAACACAGCAGGTGCCGAGCCTGCTCCAACAGCCCCCAGCCCACGACAAATATGATGCTCTCAAGACCGCGCTGACCCAGCGCTATACGCTCTTAGACTGCGAGAGAGCGGAAAGGCTCCTAACGCGCTCCAAGTTGGGAGACGGGTCGGCGGTCGAATTAATGGAGAAGATGTTGGCGCTGATGGGCACAGATGACGGGCAGTTCCTCTTTGTCCACCTTTTCCTCCGAAACCTCTCGACAGCGGCCAGAGCGGTCCTCGCCAATTCGCCGCTGCTGGCCACGCGGAACTACTGGGCGCTGGCACAAGAGGCAGATCGGATTATCCTGGTGACCAGAACCTTCGCTGTGAACGCAGCGGCATCGGAACCCGGCGAGGAGCCAGCGATGGTGGCCGCAGCAGAGGCCAAGAAGCACCAGAGAGACACGCTCTGCTTCTACCACCGCCACTTTGGAGAAGACGCACGCCAATGCGTGCCAATGTGCCAGTTCAAGCGCTTGGGAAACGCCAGGACCGGCGGTCGGTAGCAGCTGCGACTGCCAGTGACACAACCAAGCTGCTCTATGTGACGGACTCAAGCTCGGGGAGATGGTTCCTCATGGACTCCGACTCCCAAAAGAGCCTCATTCTGCCGTCCTACGCAGACCGGCTGGTGCGAAGTAGCACAAACAGCTCAGACATTAAGACTTTTGGTGAGAGGACACAGACTATATCCTTGCATGGCCGTAGATACCAATGGACCTTCGTCATAGCGGCATGTAACTCCCCCATTTTGGGCACAGATTTTTTGTGTGCACATGGACTATTAGTCAATGTGGCTAACAGACACCTGATTAATACTATGTCTTTTGATTCGCTGCCCTGTACAGCTAAAGGAGCCGAGTCCACAACACTACCCAACGTCACAGCTCCAGGGGGTAAGTTCCACACACTACTCACCCAGTTCCCAGCATTCACGGTTCCAAAGTTTTCAGTGGCCGTCACTAAACACGAGGTGGAGCACTTCATTACCACCATGGGGCCGCCCGTTTTCACACGACCTTGGCGCCTGGACGCAGCTAAACTGGCCCGTGCATCGAGGAGCTCGCCAGCTTGGAAAGGTTGGGCATCATCAGGCGCTCAAACAGCCCATGGGCATCCCCGCTACATATGGTGCCTAAAGCCGAGGGATCGTGGCAACCATGCGGAGATTTCCGCAGATTAAACAACGCCACAGTGCACGATCGCTACCCAATCCCCCGTATTCAGGATTTTTCAGTCCACCTCACCAAGACACGCATTTTTTCCAAGGTGGACCTGGTCCACGGGTACCACCAGGTCCCGGTGTGTGCGGAAGACATACCCAAAACGGCAGTAATAACCCCGTTTGGTCTTTTTGAGTTCTTACTCATGCCTTTCGGGTTAAAAGGCACGGCGCAGACATTCCAACACATGATGGATGCGATGCTGTGTGATCTGCCGTTTGTTTTTGTCTACCTGGATGACATCCTGGTGGCCAACACGTCCGAGGACGAACACGTAGCCCACCTCAGGACAGTTTTCCAGAGGTTGGAAGAGCACGGGTTAATAATCAACCCGGCGAAGTGCCAGTTCGGGGTTATGGTAATCAACTTTTTGGGCCACCGTATCTCACCGGAGGGTGCGATACCCGTACCGGACAAAGTGCACGCAGTGACAGATTTTTCCCAGCCTCAGACGGTCAGGGCGATGCAGGAGTTTTTGGGGATGGTTAACTTTTACAACCGTTTCCTCCCCCACGCAGCCCAGCTCATGCAGCCGTTGTACGCTGCACTTAAGAAATGGAAACCGGCGGACAGAGTCGACTGGACTCCTGAGCGAGCGCAGGTGTTTTACCGAGGCCAAAACAGCCCTAGCGAACGCCACACTATTGGCGCACCCGGACCTGGCGGCTCAGATAGCGCTCACTACCAACACATTGGACGTGGCCATAGGGGCCGTCGTGGAGCAGCGGTTGTCGCCGGTTCTTGGCAGCCGCTCACCTTTTTTAGCAGGTCAACAATGAGTGACCTGCGACAATGAGTGTAAATACAGCGCGTTCGACAGGGAGTTACTGGGTCTCCACCTGGCCATACGCCACTTCCAGTTCTGGCTCAAAGGGCGCAGTTTCACTGCATTTGTGGACCACAAGCCACTAACATACACGATGGCCAAGGTTTCGGAACCAAGGTTGGCCCGGCAGCAGAGACAGCTGGCTGCGATCTCGGAGTTTACGACCGACATTCAGCATGTGACCGGTAAACTCAAAGTGGTGGCAGACTGCCTCGCGTGCGCATTGGTGGCCCCAGTCTACGTAGGGATAGATTACACGGCCACGGCCGCCGAGCAAATCGGCGATGCGGACGTTTGCGTGCTCCAGTCTGGACCAACAGGGTTAAGGCTGGAGAGCAGAGTACTGCAAGATGCACCCCCCCCCCCCCAATCTGTGATGTCTCCACAGACCGCCCGCACCCGGTGGTACCACACGCTTGGCGCCGCCGCGTTTTCGAGTCGGTTCACTCCCTGGCGCACCCGGGAGTGCGCGTGTCAGTCAAATTGGTGGGAGCAAAGTTCGTCTGGCCGAGCCTGCACAAACAAGTGAAAGAGTGGGCTGCAGCCTGCGTAGCGTGCCAACAAGCCAAGGTACACAGGCACACAAAGGCCCCCCTTGAGCCGTTCCATGTCCCAGCTAAGAGGTTCGACCACGTTCACGTGGACCTCGTGGGCCCCCTCCCGCCATCGCAGGGGTTCACGCACCTCCTGATAGTGGTGGACCACACCATGCGCTGGCCTGAAGCGGTGCTGCTAGCTTCCACCACGTCTGCAGAAGTTCCACACGCTTTTTTGGCAACATGGGTGGCACGCTTCGGCGCCCCTTTGGATAGCATGTCCAACTGGGGCCTGCAGTTCGTTTCCGACCTCTGGTCCACGATGGCCCAAAGCCTGGGCGTCACCATTCGTCGTACGACCACGTACAACCCACAGGCCAATGGGTTATGCGAGCGTTTCCATAGGTCGCTTAAAGCAGCGCTCAGGGCTTCGCTTAAAGATGCAAATAGGGTGGACCAGTTGCCGTGGGTTTTATTAGGGTTGCGTTCAGCACCAAAGGAGGGTTTGGCTGCTTCCCCAGCCGCTGCGGCTCCCCAGAGAATTTTTGCCAGACAACCCCACGCTGAACACCAATCCATCCCCGCCTTCACTATATAGCGCAGAGGCAGGGACGGTACCCAGCCCGGCCCACCACTGTTTTCCCTCCGCTTTCGTGCCAAGGATCTTGAAGGATGCATCGTTCATGTTTGTCAGGCACGATGGCCACCGGACCCCGTTGCGCCCGCCCTACGACGGCCCGTTCAAAGTATTGGAACCTGGGGATAAACATTTTGTATCAGACTTGGGGGGACGCAGAGAAACAATCTGCATAGACAGGCTTAAGCCCGCCATCGTATTAGCAGACGACAGGTGGTGTTGGCCCGAGCTCCTCGGTGTGGACGACCACCACTGAGAACTCCCCAGGTAAATGACTCGTCAGCTCAGTCACAATGGCATGGTGAAGATGTGTTCCCCCCCAACCCCCCATTGTTCCGCCACAGACGGACGCGCCTCCATGAATGCCTCACCGGCACAGCGCCTCAGAGCCGGCGACCCCCCGTTACAGCCGCTATGGACGTCGGCTGAAGCCCACAGGACATGAGGGTTAAGGCCCATTCTGAGTTTTCGGGGGGCGGGGGGCTAGACATTACATTATCCACTCAGACTGATGGCACAGTAGGAGATGCTAAAAGGCTGTTAGACAGATATTCAGGGCAGACTGTGGTTTTCTCCATAGGACCGCATGAGAATGCGCCTTCTCCATCGGACTGAATGATAATACGCATTCTCCACCGGACTGCATAATAATGCGCCGACGGGCTGGGTGACAAAGGGGATTGTAGTTGTATGTATTGTGATGTGAACCCCCCAGGTCGCTAGGCGAGAATGTAAGGTATAAAAGAGAGATGCCAGCGACCTGGGTTATGTTTCTTGTTGACTGATGGATAGAGAGAGAATACAGTCTACTTTGATCCAGCTCACTGCCTCGCCTGCTCATTTCTCTCTCTACACTGGTACCTACAGTTAGGCCCAGAAATATTTGGACAGTGGCACAATCTTCATGATTTGGGCTCTGCATGCCAACACATTGGATTTGAAATGAAACAACTACAACCGAATTGAAGTGCAGACTTTAAGGTTTAATTCAAGGGGTTGAACAAAAATACATGATTAAACATGTAGGAATGGTAGCTATTTTTATACAAACGCTCCTCATTTCAGGGGTTCAAGTAATTGGACAAATAAACATAACCCTAAGTAAAATGTTACTTTTCTATATTTTGTTGAGAATCCTTTGCAGGCAATGACTGCCTGAAGTCTGGAACCCATGGACATCACCAAACGCTGGATTTCCTCCTTTGTGATGCTTTGCCAGGCCTTTACTGCAGCTGTCTTCAGTTTTTGCTAGTTTGTGGGTCTTTCTGCCTTAAGTTTTGTCTTGAGCAAGTAAAATGCATGCTCGATTGGGTTGAGATCTGGTGATTGACTCGGCCATTGCAGAATATTCCACTTCTTTGCTTTAAAAAACTCCTGGGTTGCTTTTGCATTATGTTTTGGATCACTGTCCATCTGTACTGTGAAGCGCCGCCCAATCAACTTTGCTGCATTTGGCTGAATCTGAGCAGAAAGTATATCCCTATACACTTCAGAATTCATCCGGCTGCTTCTGTCTTTTGTCACATCGTCAATAAACACAAGTGACCCAGTGCCACTGGAAGCCATGCATGCCCATGCCATCACACTGCCTCCACCATGTTTTACAGAAGATGTGGTGTGCTTTGGATCATGAGCTGTTCCAGTTCTTCTACAAACTTTCTTCTTCCCATCCTTCTGGTACAGGTTGATCTTAGTCTCATCTGTCCAAAGAATGCTGTTCCAGAACTGGGCTGGCTTCTTCAGGTGTTTTTTGGCAAAGTCAATTCTGGCCTTTCTATTTTTGAGGCTGATTCATGGTTTGCACCTTGTGGTGAATCCTTTGTATTTACTCTCATGAAGTCTTCTCTTTATGGTAGACTTAGATACTGATACACCGACTTCCTGGAGAGTGTTCTTCACTTGAGTGGATGTTGTGAAGGGGTTGTTCTTCACCATGGAAAGGATTCTGTGATCATCCACCACTGTTGTCTTCCGTGGACGCCCAGGCCTTTTTTTGAGTTCCCAAGTTCACCAGTGCACTCTTTTTTTCTCAGAATGTACCAAACTGTTGATTTGGCCACTCCTAACATTTCTGCTATCTCTCTGATGGATTTCTTCTTTTTTTTCAGCCTCAGAATGGTCTGTTTCACCTCCATTGAGAGCTCCTTTGACCGCATGTTGTGTGTTCACAGCAACAGCTTCCAAATGCAAACGCCACACCTGGAATCAACTCCAGACCTTTTAACTGCTTAATTGATGACAGGTTAACGAGGGAAGAGCCCATGCAGCCTTGTTATTTTTTTTTTATTTTTTTTTTTTGCAGTCTTCTGAGTCAATTGTCCAATTACTTTTGGTCCCTTGCAAAAGAGGCGGCTATGTATTAAAGAGCTGTAATTCCTAAACCCTTGCTTCAATTTGGATGTGAATACTCTCAAATTACAGCTGAGAGTCTGCACTTTAAGCCCATATTGATTATATAATTGTATCCTGAATATGTTTTCGTAAACAGCTAAAATAACAAAACTTGTGTCACTGTCCAAATATTTTTGGGCCTAACTGTAAATAGGTAAATCTGTGTTTGCAACATTTATTAATAATTCTTAATAAAGATTCACAATACTAGTGTCTGAATCAATACAGTATCGCAACATTACAATGCATCAATTTTCTTTCCCCAACTCGACAATAATAAACCAACAGCTGCACATCAGCATTTTATTTGCAGAAGCTGCAGACAGACTGACAACATTCTCCTCAATCCATTTTATTTATTGAACTGGTCGGTAGGCCAGTTGGCAGTATATAGACGACATAGTGTGGCACATTCAAGCCATTAAAAACTTTCAGTGTATAAAACACACCAATGAAGAATATTTTACTCCCGCTTATGACTGTCAGATTAATGGGTCCAAATAACTGCGTTAAGAAGCAACAATACTAACTCCTTCAGAGAAGAACTGTGAGGTAAAGTGAGAAAAGCCTATGTTATAAACATTAACCACAACAAATTTATCAAGCAGTGCTGCCAACAGTGCAGTCGGTCCAATACATTAGAAGAAGTGTTCAATATTTTCCAGCTATTGACCGTCAGTGTAAGAGACAGAGGGAGGGTTTCCCTCACAGGCTTCACTCACAAAGGTATATTAACAGCTGCACTCAGTTAACTATTGGACAATGGTTTCAGTTAAAAATATCAGTTGCTGACAGCTACATCAACCTCTCCTGGCATAGTGTTTCCTTCACGGCAGGTCACTTTTAGATGTTAGACGACGACTTCTTCAGTCCCCGAAGAAACTGCTGGAGGGAAAATCTACGCCAAATGACCGGACTTCAGAAAATATTCCTGACTGATCATCTCCAATTTGCTCCATATTTTATGCTATTAGTCTCAGTAACCACCATACAAAATTTCAGCATGATATCTTCATCAGTTTTCGAAATATTAGAGTTCTGAAAATGGGGCATGTTGCTGATTTTACTGTAAAAACAAGTGATACAGGAAAAAGATGCTCAGGTCAATAAGCAATTACTTTTGAACTATTCATGACATCAGCCACTTATCAGCCAGCCATTTCCATTTATAGCAAAACATGGCATATTTGATATCAATTAATATAGTTTGAATAAAGATACAAACTTCATATTTCGCACCTACAGTGGATATAAAAAGTCTACACACCCCTGTTCAAATGCCAGGTTTTTGTGATGTAAAAAAATGAGACCAAGATAAATCATTTTAAAACTTTTTTCACCATTAATGTGACCTATAACCTGTACTGCCCAATTGAAAAACAAACTGAAATCTTTTAAGGGGAAAATAAAAAACTTGCAATAACCTGGTCGCATAAATATGCACACCCTTAAACCAATACTTTGTTGCAGCACCTTTGGCTTTTATTACAGCACTCAGTCCCTTTGGGTAGGAGTCTATCAACATGGCACATCTTGATGTGGCAATATTTGCCCACTCTTCTTTGCAAAAACACTCCAAATCTGTCAGATTGCGAGGGCATCTCCTGTGCACAGCCTTCTTCAGATCACCCCACAGATTTGGGGTGATCACAACTCCCCCCACTTGGGAGATCGGATCACAACTTGGTTCATCTCCGACCGGTGTACAAACCCCTAGTGCACAGACAACCTCCGGCCATGCACACTGTGGAGTTATGGTCTGAGGAGACAATGGACACTCTAAAGGACTGTTTTGAAGCCACTGCCTGGAAGCAGCTCTGCGATCCACATGGTGAGGACATCGATGGCCTCATTCACACCTTCACGGGCTACCTCAGCTTCTGTGTGGACAAATCCGTTCCCACCAAGACCATACGGCGTCACTCAAACAACAAACCCTGGATCAACCCTGAGATAAAAACACTTCTGAGAGAGAAGAAGAGGATCTTCAGGTCGGGGAACAGGGAGATGCTGAAGTCCGTACAGAGGGAGCTGAGGAGAAAGATCAGAGAAGGCAAGGACAGCTTCAGGAAGAAGATGGAGGACAAGCTGCAACAGAGCGACATCAGCGGGGTCTGGAGAAACCTCAAAACCATCTCGGGGCTCCAGAATACCTCCCCCCAGGCCACGGGGGGCAGGGAGTGGGCGAACAACCTGAATCTGTTTTTCAATAGATTTGACCAACCGCCCTCCCCCCTGTCTGCACAACAACCACTGCTGCCTCTAAGAAATCAAGTCCTGCTACCCACTCCCCACTCCACCGACACCCCCCCCACTCCCAACACACAGCCCCCCATCCTGACCCTGACCAAGACCCAGGTGAGGACGGAGCTGAGGAAGATCAAGGCGAGGAAGGCGTCGGGACCGGACGGCATCAGCGCAAAGCTCCTCAAGTCCTGTGCAGACCAGCTGTGTGGGATTGTGACGTATATCTTCAACATGAGCCTGAAACTGGGGAGGGTACCACAGCTGTGGAAAACATCTTGTGTGGTACCTGTACCAAAAACTTCCCACCCCAAAGACCTGAACAGCTTCAGACCGGTGGCCTTGACGTCCCACTTGATGAAGACCCTGGAGAGACTGCTCCTTGCTCATCTCCGCCCCCTGGTGGAACCAGCGATGGATCCACTCCAGTTCGCCTACCAGCATGGCATTGGGGTGGAGGATGCGGTGATCTTCCTCCTTCACCGTTCTCTGTCCCACCTGGAGAAGCCCGGGAATATGGTGAGGATCATGTTCTTTGACTTCTCCAGTGCTTTCAACACCATCCAACCGATGATCCTGAAGGACAAGCTGCTGCGCGCAGGGGTGTACCAGCACCTGTCATCATGGATCCTGGACTACCTCACGAACCGGCCTCAGTTTGTGAGAACCCGGGACTGTGTTTCCGACACGATCATCAGTAGCACGGGGGCCCCCCAGGGAACGGTGCTGGCTCCCTTCTTGTTCACTCTTTATACTGCGGACTTCTCACACAACACAACACATTGCCATCTACAGAAGTTCTCTGATGACTCTGCGATCGTTGGTCTCATCTCCAGCGGAGATGAAGCTGAGTACAGAGGGCTTATTCAGGACTTTGTGGACTGGTGCCATCGGAACTGCCTCCAGATCAACGCGAGGAAAACTAAGGAGCTGGTGGTGGACTGCCGCAGGCATGGGCAGCCCCTCACAGCACCAGTAAATATACAGGGAACAGACATCGAGATGGTGACATCCTACAAGTACCTGGGTATTCATCTGAACAATAAACTAGACTGGTCACACAATACTGACGCACTCTACAAGAAGGGACAGCGCAGGCTGTTCCTGCTGAGGAGACTCAGGTCTTTTGGTGTACAAGGGGCGCTGCTGAAGTCATTCTATGACACGGTGGTGGCATCAGCCATCACTTTTGGAGTGGTCTGCTGGGGCAGTGGCATTACTGCAGCCGATAGGAAGAGACTGAACAAACTGATTAAGAAAGCTAGCTCTGTCCTGGGGCAACGCCTTGATCCGATGGAGGAGATAGGAGAGAGAAGGACGGTGGCTAAACTGTCATCTCTGCTGGAGTCCGAGTTCCACCCTATGCAGGACATACTGGATGCACTGAGGAGCTCATTTAGCAGCAGACTACATCATCCCAGGTGCACAACCGAGAGGTTTCGTAGGTCCTTCCTACCAACGGCTGTCAGACTGTACAACCTAAGCAGGGCTGCTCGCAGAGATAGCAAAAAGACGTAACAAACTAATAGTTTTTTTTTTTTTGTTTTTTTTTTGAATGCAAAAGATGCAATAGACTTACACAATGGTCCTCTCCGGCATACAACTAGGAACATACCGGTCGCTATGGAGGGTGAGAATATGTATGGGCACATAATCATACCATGTAGGATAACTAAATAGACGGTTATGCTGTTTCATCCCACCTAGCAACAATGCTCTGCACTGTGTGTGTTTATATATTTATATATTTATTCCATCTAGCTACAATGCTCTGCACTGGGTGTGTTTATATTTATATATCTATATATTTATTCCATCTAGCTACAATGCTCCGCACTGTGTTTTTATATATCTACATATTATTCCATCTAGCTACATTGCTCCGCACTGTGTGTGTTTATATACTTGCATATTTATTCCACCTAGCTGCAATGCTCCATACTGTGGGTGTTTATATATTTACATATTTATTCCATCTAGCTACAATGCTCTGCACTGTGTGTTCATATATTCATATATTTATTCCATCCAGCTACAATGCTCTGCACTGTGTGTGTGTGTGTGTGTGTGTATATATATATATTTTATAGTAATATGTACATATGTATATTAGCTGCTCTTGCTTGCTTGTTTTTTCTTGCCTTCTGATTGTTGCTCTGAGTGTTGCTATCCCTGTGCTGTTGCAATCCTGGAATTTCCCCGTTGTGGGACTAATAAAGGCTTATCTTATCTTATCTTAGATGTTCGATTGGTTTCAGGTCTGGACTCTGACTGGGCCATTCCAAAACCTTAATCTTCTTCTGGTGAAGCCATTCTTTTGTTGATTTGGATGTGTGCTTTGGGTCATTGTTGTGCTGAAAGATGAAGTTCCTCTTCATCTTCAGCTTCCTAGAAGAAGCCTGAAGGTTTTGTGCCAACACCGACTGGTATTTGGAACTGTTCATAATTCCCTCCACCTTGACTAAGGCCCCAGTTCCACATGAAGAAAAACAGCCCCAAAGCATGATGCTGCTACCACCTCGCTTCACTGTAGGTATGGTGTTCTTTTGGTGATGAACAGTGTTGTGTTTGCGCCAAATATACCTTTTGGAATTATGGCCAAAAAGTTCAACCTTGGTTTCATCGGACTATAGCACATTTTCCCAAATGCGTTTGGGAGATTTCAAATGTCTTTTTGCAAAATGTAGCTGGGCTTGGATGTTTTTCTTCGTAAGATAAGGCTTCCGTCTTACCACCCTACCCCATAGCCAAGACATATGAAGGAGATGGGAGATTGTTGTCACATGTACTAAACAAACAGCCAGTACTTGCCAGAAATTCCTGAAGCTCCTTCAATGTTGCCGTCAGCCTCTTGGTAGCCTCCCTGACCAGTTTTCTTCTTGTCTTTTCATCAATTTTGGAGGGATGTCCAGTTCTTGGTAATGTCACTGTTGTGCCATATTTTCTCCACTTGATGTTGACTGTCTTCACTGTGTTCCATGGTATATTTAATGCCTTGGAAATTCTTTTGCACCCTTCTCCTAACTGATATCTTTGAACAATTAGATCCCTCTGATGCTTTGGAAGCTCTCTCTAAGAACCATGGCTTGTGCTGTAAGATGTGACTACAAAAATGTCAGGAAAAGCCTACTAGAACAGCTGAACTTTATTTGGGGTTAATAAGAGGCACTTTAACCTCTTGCACTCCGGGATACCGCGGGCGGTCACATCTCTGCGTCCTAGCGCGCCCTCGTACGCACTAGGATGCACACTGTGCGTCTCAGAGCGCACTCAAAATAAAAAAGCTGCATTTCCATTCTTCCACTACAGACACAGCCGCGAACAGAAAGCCAAAGGAGTGCTGAAACCTTGAAGAACCAATGACTGAAAACCTAGCAAGAAGGACCCGCCTACCAATGGCTGCGAATACAGCGAGCCAATTGAAGCAGAGAAGTTCGACGATTGAAAGCGTGCGTAAAATCTGTTTTGTGTAAGCCAGTGGGTGACACACACGCATTCGCCAGTCTTTTTTTCTTACTACTGTTCTTATTTGTTTTGACAAATCGTTCGCCAAAACCGCAATCATGGAAGCGCAAAACCGCAATAATGGAATCATGGTTTGACCGGGTCACGTGACCAGAACCACGAGTCGTACCAAGCGGACCAGCGTCATGTTTGTCTGACAATGAGGAAGAGAAGTTCGCCAGCGACACTGCTGTTGTGGACAGGTAAGAGTTATAAGTTAAATTATTCTTTATCCCTGAAAATTGTAATCAAAATGACTTTTGACCAATCTGTAAATTACAACTGTGCGTCATTGCCAATATGACGGACGCCCCCCCCCCCCGCTACTCCTCTGTAGCGGATTGCAGATATATTGCAGATATTTTAGTACAACTGTGCGTAGTAGACCGCGGCATGCGCCGCGGTCCGTCATGTGGCGGTGGACAATGTCCATCCTCTGTAGCGGGGTGGGGTGGGGGAGTTGTTATCCTCTACATTACAGATATTTTAGTATAATTTTTAGTGCACTGTAGGTTATTTTTTCTTGTAAAAAAAAAAAAAAAGCCACACATTTTTTACGTGGCATGCTTCTTTGTGTGTGGGGGCTTGTTTGTTCATTCATTCATTCAAGAATGAATAAACAACCCCCCCCCCCACACACACACACACAGCCCTGAGTGTCACCTTTCATTAGAGCCCAAGATCAAGCTTCTATATTGAATCATTCAAAAGTTACAGACGTTTTTCCAAACTGTACCATTTGGCACAATTTGGCACAGTTCAAAAACGCCTGGGAACAACCTGAGAAAAAAGCTGTGTAATATATTCATTTTTTGTGGTATTGTTACAAAATTTTGACCTCAGCTGGATAACACTTGGTTCTACATTTCTGTTGCATTTTCCAGCCCGGATCTGACAGCTGAGTGTTATTTGCAAGCATTTGTATCCAAAAAAACACCCAGGCAAACCTTATTTTCTTCAAGTTCAGTATGTTTAGGTGACTGTTACTCAGTGGCAGGAGCACTTAGAGAGATTATGACTGTTTTGCCAAAAAATTCAAAGTGTTTTCTTTTAAATGAGACCAACCCCATGAAGATGCTGCAAAGGGTTGAAGAACAGCTTTTGATTTACTTTGGGTACGTTATTTTTAGGCGTTTTTAGGGTAATTGACCAGAGTGCAAGGGGTTAAATGGTGGCAAGTGTGTGCTGACTCCCATTTAACATGAATTTGAATGTAATTGGTTAATTCTGAACACAGCCACATCCCCAGTGATAACAGGGTGTGCATGTTTATGGAACCAGGTTATTGTAAGTTTTTTATTTTTTAGTTTTCCTCTTAAAAGTTTTCAGTTTGTTTTTCAATTGGGTTGTACAGGTTATAGGTCACATTAATGGTGGACAAAGTTTTGAAATGATTTATCTTGGTCTCATTTTTTTAACATCACAAAAACCTTGCATTTGAACAGGGGTGTGTAGACTTTTTATATCCACTGTATATCAATGCAGGGATGCTCTTTCTAGTGATATAACTGTTTTATGAAATAAGACCCTGTCATGAAATGATTGGGGTTTTTTTTTCCATTTTTAATGCATCATAAATCTGAAAATTGTATTTGTTTTAGAAAAAGTCACCATAATAGTATTGTGAAATGAGAAATACCAAAATTTGAAAGATATGACGTACTTCAATGTGAAGAAGCAAAGTAAGAAATAGGAAGAAAGAAAAATTGACAAATTTTGCCAAAAACTGATGTAAATTTAGAACAAAAAGTCAATATTATGACTTTATTATTGACTTTAATATTATATTATGACTTCAATAATAGTATAACAGAGGGACAAAAGTACAAGACATGAAAAAAATGCCAGGAAAACATCTCGTCTGTCAGGGATCAGAACAAATCTGCTCGTGGGTAAAGGAGTCAAGGTTCACGTTC
The DNA here is from genome assembly GCA_020510985.1 of Pholidichthys leucotaenia. Lineage (NCBI taxonomy): Eukaryota > Metazoa > Chordata > Actinopteri > Cichliformes > Pholidichthyidae > Pholidichthys > Pholidichthys leucotaenia. Next base: position 274,090,793 of record CM035842.1, read on the forward strand.
AGGTTACTTTATTTGTAACCGTAGGTAGATTTGTTAGTTGTTGTTAGTTGTTGAGTCAATGGAGCACTTACAGTTTTCTCTGAACTCGATACTGGCTGGAAGACTCAGCTCGGCCCTGTCTGCTGAAATGTCCTGAGACCTGATGAGGCAAGACAATGGCGTGAAAAACAGATAGAAACTAAAGATAAGATGGAGGATGGGAGTTAAAGTGTGACCTGCTGTCCTGCTGCTCTCCTCGGATCATCGGTTTGACCATTCCTCTCTCCATGTCCAGCTTTCCTGAGCTCTGCACAAACACAAACAACCAGCTTCAGCACAGCACTATTTCACTTTAACTCACTGAAGGTAAATGCACTATGAAGCAGACAAGGCCTACAAGTTCCTGAGGCTTTGGTCACACTTTTGATTTTACTAGTACAGTGTAGACACACTAAAGGAAAGTAGTGGGGTTTACTGGGCTGATATTCATTTTCACAGAGTATTTGTATTTGCACTTTATGTGCGTAGAGTGCATTTCTTCAAGCACACATCCACCCACCTTCAATCCCAATGTTATTCTGTGGGAAACACTGAAGTAGATCATTTTAGCGCTTCCTACTGAGCCATTTTCAGTGTTTCCCACAGAATACGAAGGTGGATGGGTGTGTGCTGATGTCATTTAGGCATGTTTCACTTCAGCCAAATTTAAATAAGAGCACTCTGAGGCGAGTGCAATATACCCCACCTCCGTTTTCTTTGAAGATCCCAATACTTACTGACCGAGAGCAATTTTCAATTTTTCAACAGAATTACTGTGGCAGAACCAAATTATGATAATCCCATCATCCACAAATATACAACAAAGTATACAACTCATAGTTGTACATCAGCATCCCAAGGTGAACATGTGTAGCAAGTATGGTGACCCTAGAGAGCTTTACATGTTTCATAGTAAGACATCATAGGGAGTACCAACATTGGCTTTTGACCCCAAACCTGTTGTCAGAGGTTATGGTCTCAGAGTGAACCTGCATACCAGGTTTGGTGACCCTAGCTTTCTTTGTTGTTGAGATATAATTTATAAGCCATGTTGATGTTGATCTTTGACCTTGCGATCCCAAAACTACAGCCACACTTCAGGGCCACGGTGAACCTGTACCAAGTTTGGTGGCCTTAGCTTTACCTTTACAGTAACAAGGCATAAGGAAAGTTAACCTTGACCTTTGGACCCCAAATCCATAATCCAAAGTCAGGATCTCAAGATGAACCTGTGTAGCAAGTTTGGCAACCCCAGCTTTCTTTGTTGTTGAGATATACACTCACCGGCCACTTTATTAGGTACACCTGTCCAACTGCTCGTTAACACTTAATTTCTAATCAGCCAATCACATGGCGGCAACTCAGTGCATTTAGGCATGTAGACATGGTCAAGACAATCTCCTGCAGTTCAAACCGAGCATCAGTATGGGGAAGAAAGGTGATTTGAGTGACTTTGAACGTGGCATGGTTGTTGGTGCCAGAAGGGCTGGTCTGAGTATTTCAGAAACTGCTGATCTACTGGGATTTTCACGCACAACCATCTCTAGGGTTTACAGAGAATGGTCCGAAAAAGAAAAAATATCCAGTGAGCGGCAGTTCTGTGGGCGGAAATGCCTTGTTGATGCCAGAGGTCAGAGGAGAATGGCCAGACTGGTTCGAGCTGATAGAAAGGCAACAGTGACTCAAATAACCACCCGTTACAACCAAGGTAGGCAGAAGAGCATCTCTGAACGCACAGTACGTCGAACTTTGAGGCAGATGGGCTACAGCAGCAGAAGACCACGCCGGGTGCCACTCCTTTCAGCTAAGAACAGGAAACTGAGGCTACAATTTGCACAAGCTCATCGAAATTGGACAATAGAAGATTGGAAAAACGTTGCCTGGTCTGATGAGTCTCGATTTCTGCTGCGACATTCGGATGGTAGGGTCAGAATTTGGCGTCAACAACATGAAAGCATGGATCCATCCTGCCTTGTATCAATGGTTCAGGCTGGTGGTGGTGGTGTAATGGTGTGGGGAATATTTTCTTGGCACTCTTTGGGCCCCTTGGTACCAATTGAGCATCGTTGCAACGCTACAGCCTACCTGAGTATTGTTGCTGACCATGTCCATCCCTTTATGACCACAATGTACCCAACTTCTGATGGCTACTTTCAGCAGGATAATGCGCCATGTCATAAAGCTGGAATCATCTCAGACTGGTTTCTTGAACATGACAATGAGTTCACTGTACTCAAATGGCCTCCACAGTCACCAGATCTCAATCCAATAGAGCATCTTTGGGATGTGGTGGAACGGGAGATTCGCATCATGGATGTGCAGCCGACAAATCTGCGCCAACTGTGTGATGCCATCATGTCAATATGGACCAAACTCTCTGAGGAATGCTTCCAGCACCTTGTTGAATCTATGCCACGAAGAATTGAGGCAGTTCTGAAGGCAAAAGGGGGTCCAACCCGTTACTAGCATGGTGTACCTAATAAAGTGGCCAGTGAGTGTAGTTTATAAGCCATTTTGATGTTGACCTTTGACCTTATGATCCCAAAACCATAGTCACACTTCTGGGTCACAGAGTGAACCTGTGTGCCAAGTTTGGTGACCCTAGCTTTACTCATTTTATAGTAATAGTAAATGTAGCATTTACCATAGTACAACAGCAATGTTAACTTGGAGCCTTTGACCCCTTGACCCCAAACCCATAGTTAGGTCAGGGTGTAAGTCGTCCAAGATGTATATTAGATACAGCTACTTGTATTGATTTGAAAAGCCTACATTTCTTTCAATAGTTACTGTGTTTAGACATTTTAGGGAAAAATCTGACCTGACCTTTGACCTCAAGGTCATCCAATGAGAGTAAAATTGCAATATGCGCATCAGAGTACATATATCAAACCAAGTTTCAAAACAATCGGAACAAAACTGTCAGAGGAGTTGATTTCACAATATAGTTGCTGCCCATGAAGTGAGGTGAAACAGGGGGGCATAGGTCAGGGGCTACAATTCCCGTAAAAATCATCCGATCAGAACCAAATTGCAATATGCGCATCCTCATTGTATATCAAACCATGGAAACAAGTTTCAAAATAATCGGACCAAAACTCTAGGAAGAGTTTATTTCACAAAAGTGGGACAGATGTACGAACAGACAGACGAGTGGACTGACCAATAACATAATCTACCTTTGAGCTTCAACCAGCTGGGGATTAGAAAAGCTACACACTGAATTTAGTCCAATCTGAACAGATATTTTATACTATTACACTGGAAACCAAACAAAAAGAGTGAAGGTGTAGCTAGAGCCATCACAGTATCACTGCCTAGACTGTGGCACTGCCTATGGTAGCACTGCAACAATTAGACGATTAATAGATCGGCCAAAAACAATTAATGTGATAATCAACTAATCAACCTCCATTTCACTCTCGTTGCTATCCTTCTGTCACAAATCACCCCTGACAACTGTTTCCACCCACTCCCACCTCCCTGCACTCTTCCTTGTGGCACCTTCCATTGCTTTGGATGGGTGACCCCAGGTATTTAAACTCATCTACTTTCACTACCCTCTACTCCTTGCATTTTTACTGTTAACACCTGCCACCCCATATGTATTCTGTTTTATCATATCTATTTCTTTATTTTTTGTTTTGTTCTTTGATTCACTCACCATTTTTTGTGTATTTTAAAAAAGCAAAACAAATATATATTTCCTCCAGATTTGGAAATTAGGTATGTGCAGTGTAGTCAAAAATAACCCCCCAAAACTATGCACATTGGCTTCTTGTGTGTGTACACCCCCTAAGACTTTTAAAGGAGCTTCAGCCATATAGTTTTAAATTACTAGTTTCACATACTGCAAACAGCCTCCCCCAAGCAAAAGAAACAAATCTGAATGACAAAGTAAAAAAATAACTAACTTGTAAGCGCTCGTGTATCATAATTTTCAACTCTAAAACAGACTGGGGGGACAATGTAGAGAAGCTACAATAGGAGTGATGTGGTCTCTCTTTTGTGTGCCGGTAAGGAGACAAACAGCAGCATTTTGAACGCGTTGTAGCTGTGATAACAGTGAGCAGCTCACACCAAAATAAAGACTATTACAATAGCTGAGCCTTGAGGACACAAAAGCGTGAATCCCTTTTTTCTAAATCCAATGTTGAAAGAGAAGCCTTGTCTTCTGTCAGTAATCTGAGGTGAAGGAAACTGGTACTGATGACGCTGTTAATTTGCTTAACATCACCTCCAGGTTCTTTACATGTTATTTTTCATGTTTGGCTGAAGGGCCTAAATGAATGGTATGAAGCTCAGGAGGTCTAGAAACAACAACTTCTGTTTTGGTTTGGTTTTGATTTTATAAATTCTGTGTCAGCCATAACTTAACCTCCTCCAGACAATCTAAAAGACCTTTGGGAGGAGTTAAAGCATTGCACTTCATAGGGACATATAATTGGCAGTCATTTGCATACAGATGGAAAGAAATATTATTTTTTAGGGCAGAACCTAAAGGAAGCAAATACAACGAAAACAGTAAGGGACCCAGAACAGACCCCTGGGGCACCCCACTGGTAAGGGGAGGAGATGAGGAAGAAAACTGGCCTACTCTTAACAGAAAAAAATTTGCCACTTATGTAGGCTGTTCATTAAATCCCTACAAGCTTCTCAAGACGAGAAATGGGGATACCATGACCAATGGTATTCAAAGCAATGCTGAGAGCTAAAAGAACTATAAAATGGCAGATAACAAGAAAAGATCCTTTAAAACTTTTAAAAGTGTAGATTCATTGCTGTGTACTGCTTTAAAACCAGACTGAAATACTTCAGTAAGACCACTGTCATTTAAAAATGCATGAATCTGGGAGAGAACAATTTTCTCCAACATTTTAGAGGTTTGGAGATTGATCTAGAATTAGGGAGGATGAATCTGAACACTGAACCACAGCATATTTAAAATCAACAAGAATAGAACCAGATACAAGACATCAACAGGATGACTGGACCAACAATATCAAAGCCTTCAGGTTCAGGTTACTTTATTTGTACCCGTAGGTACAAATAAATAAATAAAGCCTTAATATAATTTGACGATAAAACTGATGAAAAAATCTGAAATTACGTGTTTAATAAAAGGTCAGAAATGGTAGCACTCACTCAGATTAGATCAGTACAAAAAATACTCAAAGTGTTTTTTCCAGCTCCAATTTTTTCCAATCACAAATGGAGTACACTATTTATGATTGAAACCCACCTACGCACCAACGTGTGAATGTGTGTGAGTGTGCGTTACCATGCTGGTGGGCAGGGCAGCTCCGCTGTGGACGTCTCCGTGAAGGTCAAAGGTGGTTTCTGGAACGCTGCTGCAGCACAAACGGACACAGAGACATTCGGCAGTTCAGATGAGGAAGTCTCCTCCACACAGCTAGATTTTCATCACCGACGATGACACCGGCTCAGGCTTACCCCCACCCCCCACACACACTTATTTAACATACTGTCAGGGATGACAGAGCTGGATGAGAGCTGCAGCAGTTTACTGACTCGTTCATATCTGCACACAGATAGTTTGTGTTTTGTTTGCACACTTATATAACAGACTAATTAGATGTAGATGAGCCGTGGGAGTCAACAGTCAGTTTAATAAAAAGACAGGCTGCAGGTTCACCAATGTCAAGCAACACTCACGCAAAGCCTTTGTGCTCTGCATCAATAACCAGCAGCACACATTTAGACCAATCCAGTTAAATATGGAGTAGACAAGGTGCCATAACGGAAGTGACTAATTCCAGAGATATGCGTCTGTTTGAGCACAAGTTGTCCTTACAACACTTTAATGTCACATTTGCCAAAAAGTCGAGGAGAGATGGGAAGAACGCATGCGGTTCTCGGATGCTCCAACAGGAGTGGGAAACTGCAAATATGGAACTGTGCCCTGTCTGACACTGCACAGTTTACACAGATTCCCTGAGCGCATAGTGGACAGAGGTGATCAATGGGAAGGATTTTGTTCCCAGTAACAGCAGCAAAATTATTAGCATGCAGCTACCAAGCTTAAGTTACAAGATAATTCCCTTCCACAGCATGTGGGACACCATATGGTGTACAGGGCGGTGCCAACCCCCATTTCTATGACCAGAGGCCACACAGGTAGTGCAAGTAGTGAAAGCTACAGTGTGAGTGTTTGGGGGGGGTGGCGGTGTCAGTCCTCCCACTGTACTTTCCGTTCCTCATTATATTATGCTAGCTATATGCAAGCTAGAAGGCAGAAAATACCATTTTTATATGGTCTTTGATATGAACACACACGCTCTTGCTATGGGGCAGATGCTCTACCACAAGTCCACCGCTCCGGTCGCTAGCTTACCACGAAACATTAATGTTTTTAAACACGCCTCAGCTAGCTAACATTAACGGGCTAATGTATTCTCCAGGGGCTGTGGTGGTTGCAGATAACCCTTAGTTACTATGAAATTTAAAATTAATTGCTCAAGCTAGAGCAACCTGATGACCACACAGGAAACCAGAAGGAACCAAAACCAAAACAATGGTAGCAGCCTTTCATAAGACTGCAGCAACTGTCAGCACAGTCGATAACATCCACATTCCATATTAAATTAAAACATCAACACGCCACAAAACTGCAAAAGAAATCGATACTCCAGATAATTCTTCCCACTGAGTCACAAAAAGATCATATATAAACTAAAGAACAAAGATCTGTGTGATGGGAGCTTCAAGTTGAAACACAAAATTGCACAGAAGCTCTAAAAAAAAAAAAACCCAAAACAAACCCAAAGGAACTCTGTCATCTACATATATGATTAGCTCCGCTTCTGAAAGGATAAGCTGATGTGTAATTTTGTGTTTAGCCAACCATCACTGAAGCTCAGCAATCTAATTACAAAACACACAACAAAGTGTGCTGGCAGAACATTATAATGAGGAGAATGCCCATAGAATTCTTTGTTATTTCACTTCAAAAATACTGACTAAGAAGTTCAGAGTTTGTTTCCAGTCTACAAACTTCAAACACCTCCTCTGACTGTGACCGACTTTCAAAAAGTTCACAGCCATAAACGACTTCAGAAAACTCACCAGACCGGCAGCCAGAAGGAAACATCACTTACACACACACACACACACACACACACACACACCTCTCTCTTCCACGCCGCACTCATCCATCCATCAGACACCTATTCAGTCAAAAACGCTTCCTTTTGTCCCTCGCTCATCCTTAACTTTCTCTGACGCTGCCGTTCTGTCTCCCGGCGGTGTTGTGAGGCGACAGCGAGGAGGAGGCCCCGCCCGTCACCACGCTGATCAGATTAGAAGGCAGACGGGCCGCCACAACCCCAGACCTCCGCTCTGCCTCTCATTTCATCGTCCGCTCCATCCCGCACGTCCCTCCGCCCCATTTCACTTCCCTTCATCTCATCTCCAAGCCTCCTCCTCCCCGTCCTTCGCCCTTTCATCTACAATACGGTTCAGCAAACTTCTGCCATGGAAACATTTATTTTGAACTTTTCTGAGCAAAAACAATTCAGTACTGGGCTACTAAAAAGACATTTTCCCTTTGTAAGTTACTGAGTTTTTCACTTTTTCTCTTGCAAATACACCAAAATTCTCACTTAAATTTGCAGCTTTTTTTTCTTGTATAAAAAGAAGCTTATTCTCGTAAATGTGCAAGGTTTTCTCTAGAATTTGACTTTTCCTCAGTGCATTTGCAACTTTTCCTTCCAATAAACTTGCACCTTCTTTCCTTTCAGATTTGCAACTTTTTTCCTTTTAAGATTGTGACTTTCCTCATACATTTGCAAAATTTTCTCATAAATTTCCAACTTTTTTTTGGCAATTTTTCTCATCATAAACTTCTGCATTTTCCTCAGAAATTTGCAGTACGGTTCTGGTAAATGCGTGCCTCTATTCTCATAAATTTCTCACATTTTCTTTGTAGAATTGCAGCTTTTATTTAATAACTATGTGATTATAAATTTGCAACTCTTCAGCTCTTGAATTTGTGACTTTTTCCCGTAAATTTGTCAAAGAAATTTAAACATTTTCTAATTAGATTAGATTTTTTTCCCCTTCAAACATGTGCAACTTTCTCTCATATATTTGAATATTTTTCTCATAAATTTGCAACTTTTATCTTAAATTTGTGACTTTTTCCCACATAAATATTAATCTTTTTAATCATGTATTTGTGACCTTTGTTCATAGTCAAGGAACTTCTTTCTTGCAAGTTTCTAACATTTTTTCACTCAAATTTGCCACTTTTTTCTCTCAAAGTTGTGACTAGTAATAAATATCTATTTTTCTTGTATATTTGAGGGGGTTTTTTTTCTGGTGATTTATGATTTTTTCCCCATATATTCCTCTTAAACTTGTCACTATTTTGGTAATAAATCTGTAACAGTTTTTGTCATAAATTTACTACTTTTTTCTAAGTAGATTTGCAACTGTTTTCCTATTAAAATTGTGACTTTTTTCCTCATGCATTTGCAAATTTCTCTCAAAAATTTCCAACTTTTTGCCATTTTCCCCCACCATAAACTTCTGCATTTTCCTCAGAAATCTGTCTTTCTATTCTCATAAATTTCTCACATTTTCTTTGTAAAATTTATTTATAGAATTGTCTTTTTTTCCACAAATATGCCTATAAATTTCCAACTCTGCAGCTCTTAAATTTGTGACTTTTTCCCATATGTAAAAAAATAAAAGAAAATCAAAGAACTTTTTCTCCTTCTAGACCAACATTTTCTTGTAAAATTCCCTTCAGAAATGTGCAACTTTCTCTTGTATATTTGAAATTTTCCCTCATAAATTTGCAACTTTTTATACTTAAACTTGTGACTACTGTTGTCATACACATGTAACATTTGCAACTTTTTTCTTGTAAATTTATCAACTCTTCCTTCATAAATTTGCAACTTTTTCTCAAATTTGTGACTTTCCTCACATAAATTTGTAACTTTTTAATCATATATCTGTGCCCTTTAGTAATATTCTTGCAACTTCGTTTTTACTTTAACATTTTTTCCGTTCATAAATTTGTATCCTCTCAAACTTGACTATTTTACTCATAAATATCTATTTTTCTTGTATATTTGCAGCTTTTTTACTTGTAAATTTGTGATTTTTCCCACAAAAATTTACACATTTTTTCCTATTAAACTTGTGACTATTTTTGTCATAAACCTGTAACACTTTTTCCTCATAAATTTACTATTTTTTCCTAAGTAGACTTGCAACTTTTTCTTTTTAAATTTGCATTTTCCACCTCCTAAATCTGTCAAACACACACAGCCTCCAGTCTTGCTTCCCTCACCCAGACTTGTGTCGGCCCCTCATCATGGACGCCGGCTCCCTCTTCCCCCCTTGATCGAACATTGGGTCCACAAACTTGAAGACGTGCGCGGAGCCAAACTGGAGCGTGGAGCCAGAGCGCAGCACCGTGGTCTCAGTGATGCGCTGGCCGTCGACGAAGGTGTCGGCGTCGGGGCCGCGTGGCGTCACAGTCACCATGCCTTCACTGTGCATGAGGTTGCAGTGGTGGGGCAGAATTCCTGGACCGAGCAGCTGGAGACAAAGACACACAAAAACCTCAAATCCAAATACCACAATTCATTCAGCACACACACTTTCCCCCCTCGTATGTAGCCAAAACTGACTGAATGTTCAAATAATTTTTTTTCTCAATTCTATATTGTCCTCCCTTTTCCTTTTTTCCAAGTGTCCATGGCATGCCATTTTCCCAGATATTGAAACAGTTCCTTGGGATGAATGAAATGTTCATGACATGCTTTGGTCAAAATACCTCACAGTTTAATTACTGCAGTGTCATTTTACACCCAGCTGAAGGAGCCCTCCTCACCATGTGCCGTTTTTCTTGATTTTGCTTTAAATGCTAATAAGCCTCAGGTCAATCCACCTAAAGCACTTTCTATCCCCAGCCTCACTCTTTTGTCACTATTGATCTCTGTGGCTAACGCTGCCATTATGTGGCTAAAGTTAGCTGGTTAGCTCATAACTCTGACAGCAAACACAGCCTGAAGTAACTAACATATTGTCTGAGTGTAAAAAAACTAAATAAAGCTTTATCAGAGATAGGAGTGTGAGGTTAGAGTGGTGAGTAATATATGACAGGTTCCTGGGGTTTAATAAGCACAGAAACTGCCGTGAATAACTGAATGGCTAGCTCTGCTAGCAGAAGCTAACTAATGATTGTCCTGGCCAAAACCATAGTAAAAAATAACCTTTAGGAATGAGATGGTCAAGTGTTGGCAGACGATCTGACTGGGATCATGGATGTCTAGTGAAGCCAAGAGATTATAGGGAAAATGTCCAAATAGACCAAAAGGTATTGGTCAGCTAAGCCAATGCTAGCAGCCTGATCTGCTGGGCTATGCCGGCTATAAGGATGCCCGGTTGGGTAGAAAACTGCCACAGTCCCAACGCCTAATGCTGCTGAGCCAACTCCATTATCACCGCACTTTTCCAGGCCATCCTGGCCATAAAATAACCCAACAGGCCAGAATAACATGGGATACATTATCGACTGTGCTTCAATTAAATGGGTGGGAACACCCATTTACCGGAGTGGTGGCCTAGAGGCAGAGCATCCGCCCCACAACCTGGAGGTCAGGGTTCAAGTCCCAGTCGGGTCATGCCAAAGACCATATTAAAAAAAAAAGGCACTTTCTGCCATCCAGCTTGGTGCTCAGCAAAAATGGAACAGAGGAGGGAAATGTGGGCGGCAGTGGCTCAGGAGGTAGAGCGGGTTGCCCAATAACCAGAGCGTTGGTGGTTCAAATCCCGCTGTCCCCAGACATCCTGCTGTTGTGCCCCTGGGCAAGACACTTTACCCACCTTGCCTCCAGTGTCCATGACACTGGGTACGAATGTGTATAAATGTTTGATAGTGGTCGGACAGGCCACTGGCGTGGACTGGCAGCCTTGTTTCCGTCAGTCTGCCCCAGGGCAGCTGTGGCTACAGTAGTAGCTTACCACTATCAGTGTCTGTCTGGAGTGAATGAATAACGGACTCACTGTAAGCACTTTGAGATGTCACCTGACATGTAAAGCACCATAAATCTAATCCATTATTAATAACATGGCTGTCTAGTTGGGTGGCTACACTTTACATAAAAGAACTATGATAATTCTGGTCCAGCAGCCAAGCTATGGCAGAACAGTCCCTACTAGTAGGCGGATTTAGATTTAGAAGTTCACAGATGGATACGCCCACAATCCTGTTGACATGAATTCCTGGAAAATACGACCGAGCTAATAAATCAGAAACTAGGACATCATGCTTGCAAGTCTAATTGAAAAAAGTATCACAAGTGTGAGTACACAAGACTTGGCCAAATGAGTTTCATTTTAATAGAGTCACAACAGAATATGTAAACCTCGTTATATGAGCCTTTGGCCACTTTTAATATGATAATTCATCATAACAGTGTAGAGCTGTCACAAAACATGGGAAAACATGACACAGGCCCTTTCAGTAATTCATTACTACCCAGCTCTACCTCCTACCAGTACCTAAATAAAAGATGAGGAATGTCTGGTGTTGGTGTTTGCGATTCACACATGAAGATGTACTCCAGATATGGCAGCTCTAAATGTTTACACAGCCAACAGATTTCAGGGACGTGTTTACCTGGATGGCTCCATCCTCGGTGCAGTCTGAGCCCACCTCCGTGATGCTGTGCTGGAGCCGGTACAGCTTTGGTTTGTCTCGCGAGTCCGAGCCGTCTGCACACGCACACAGATTCAGCACTAGTCAGAGCTGTGCCTATATTTTCATCTGATGCACCCATACAGCAACAACAATATATGAGCAATCAATAGAGAGTCAGTACAAACTGGTGTTTACTGTGCAATGCTCATGTGGTGCCAAATGTGTGTTATTGATATTAGTAAGCAGCGGTTTAGTAAAAGCAAAGCAGCACAATAGTTCACTGAAGAGGAAGGGATCAAACGACTGCTCTAAATGGATCTCTGGAAAAACTAATAATCACTTTCTAAAAAGGTAATAGGGAAAACAAAACGACCCTAATACTACACCTCTACAAGGGAAAACGGCTAAAAAAAAAAAAAAAAAATCCCATGCAATACCTATGTATTAGTAGGCTATTCAATTTTTAAAAAAAATTATTTAGGTACAGTATTATTTTCAATTTAGTGTTTATTTGCACATCTTGAAAATTGAGAGAGCAACTGTATATGCAATTATGGGCTTATAGAATTATCAGCTACGTGATTACGGCATAGAATTTTCCATCCAAATTAAACTGAATCATCTAAAAATGTTTTTAGGTTTTGGTAAAATTTTGACACTGCAGGCACAATCATCTGGTGAAATCAAACAAATAAGCAGGCTTACTGTAGTCGGCAAAGAAAATTAAGTAGCAAAATGCAGTCAAAACACCACGGTGAATGCAAAACTATTTCTGGCAGTGATTGGTCGGCTGAAATATTATATCGCCAAAATAAGCTGCTAACTCACATTTAGCATCTAACGAGCAGCATTTGTAGTTTTTCTGCTTTAAAGTGTTAAAAATTAACCTATAATTATAACCGTAATATTCAGAAACTACAGTTTCTGAACTACAACCAAACTGTAATACCACTGACTTGCCTGCAGGGAGCGCCACAGCTGTCACATCCCTCTACAGCTAGTGATCTGCTCAGGCCAGGTTTTGGCTCAGTGCTGCCACCTGGTGTTGGTTGGAATTAACTGAAAATTTCAAATCCAGTGGTATGCCCCCAAATTGGTCCCTCTACATATTCTTGAACTGAAAACGGTTAAACAGGCACAATTACAACATTACCAGCCAAAATTAAGGGATAGCTACTTTTTATTTCATAAACTGAGCAATAAATACATAAACATTTAAGTACAAAAGTTCTCCCCCCACACACACAACAATGGGGGAAATAAGTGTTAAACGTGATAGGAGGTAGAACTATTTTCTAACAATTTATGGAGTTCAGCCGATGCCTTTCTGTGAATTGGGGTACTGCTTTTGTAATGTGCTCAATACTTGTTTTCTTGTTTCATGCTGTTTTATCACACAACTTCATTTATGAATTTAATGGGGTCACTGACTGCAAACTGATAGTCCGCACATGTCTTAATGAATTTTCTTTAATTATTTAATCATGGCAGAATCACTGTGACTCCTCTTTATGTAGCTTTACTTAGAACAGCTTGTTTCAGTGGACGTCTCTTTATGGACAAAAGCTGCATTTAACTCCATCCTCCCTCTTACATCACTACTGCCAATCTTAGCTGGCTAATTCCTAGCATAGGTAGCAAGCCTGAGCCAACTAATGTAAATTTGTCTCAAAAAATGAATGAAACAATGCATTGCTGGTGGACAGGGTGTGTGATTTCAGTGGTCAGCAGGACATGACCAGTCCCTGGAGTACAATAACCACAGAAACATTTGTGAATGAGTGGCTAAACTACTAGTTTCACCTAGTTGCATTGGATTTAACTTAAAAATAAAACTTTAATCTAAAATAACCTCTAAGAACAAAGTACTGTCTATGATCAAGCGGTGTTAGATGAACAGATTCCAGTGGTGGTGAATACAATTTATAGAAAACGGCGATCAAACTTGGCCAGATCTGCCTAGTTGAGCTAATGCTAAAAGTCTGATATAGCATCAAAAATATATAACAACAAAAAATACGCCAGAAAGATGCAAGTTATATTTCTGACTGTGGATTAGTGAACCAGATGGAAACAGGGAACTAGGGACTGAAATCCAAAGGTAATGATTTAAACTGTGCTTGGTAAGCTAACTCCCTAGTAGCACTGTTAGCTCTGAAACTAACGCCTTTGGCTCTCCATCCATCTCCATGACAGACAGCTAGGCTGGCCAATAACAGAGCAGCAGGCGGATATCAAGGCTGGGTTACCATGCTAATGACGTTACGTAGCAAACCCGAAGAGTTAAAAAGGGCTCATCGGAAAGAAAAACGATATAAAGGCAGTGTGTTTTTTTTATTGAAGAGAAGTGAACATTTTGATTTTTTTTTTCAATAATTACGTGACCAATAGATGCATTTCAGAAAGTTAAACCCTAAAAAAAAAAAAATTCAATGACCCCTTTGAATGTTTTGATTTCTTTCTTTGTGGATTTTTTTTAAGATAATAAGATAAACCTTCATTAGTCCCACAATGGGGAAATTACATTTGAGTTAATACAAACATCTGTTGAAAATTTCATGAATCATATGAATGGTGTCATTGAAACTATGTACTGAAAAAAATGCTGATGCTTTTAAAACACATTTCCCCCATTGCACACAGCAATTTAAAAAAACGCCACACCACGTGTCAAGGGAAGCCCATGCGTCTGCATAGAACTGGAGCTACTTTTAAACTTTTGTCTTTAGAACCTTTACCTAAATGTTTTAAACAGCCGTGTTCAGCAATCCTATAGTGTGACTAAAGCTACTAAAGAACAGCAATGATGACCAAAAAAAAAAAAGTTCAACATCTAGGGAGTGGAACGTGTTCAGGGGGTCACTGCACCTCCACCCAACAACACCACCAACGGACAGAGGAGACGCAGTGGATTTTTACCTTCATGGTGCCGATAGGCGTAGTAGGCATAGTGATTCCCTCGCCCTAGGCAGACAGGCAGGCAGGCAGGCAGGTATGGAGGGTAGAAGGACACGTGCGTAAAAAGCCACGCACGCACACACATACACGCGCGCGCACACACACACACACACACCATGCCATAAAGAAGGTGGGAAAGAAAACAGACACACAGCAGAGGGTGAAAATGCAGCAAGGAGGAGAAATGCAGAATTACCTGGTTAACCCATTAATTGCATGGAAGGCAAACAAACACACAAAGATATTTCCAAAAGCCTTTTCACGATCTGCATTAATGACACAAATTCTCCATTTCTAACCACATACAAGCAGGCCAGGCACCCATTATTTAGCAGAGCCACCCAATCTATTTTCCATCCTGGCTGGCTTCCACATTCAGTGACCCGTCAGCATTACAGCAGCTGAGGTAGGTGTGTTAGTATGTTCCTGGATCAGGCCCACGCTGGTTACCCAACACCAGTTCAGCACAGAGGTTCAACCCAGATCAGTGCTGACGAGTGTTTGGGTCACCACCAGGCCTGATGCGTTAATGGCATGACAGGAGGGGTGACAAAAAGAGAGGGATCAGTAGTGAGAGACGAGCTGTTAGGGCAGGATGTGTCACAGTTAGCAGGACTCAAAAAAAAAAAACCCCTAAGGTTTCCGTAACTACGGAAGCCCTAAAAGGTCACACATTCACGCTAATTATTTTCACATTTTTCTCCAAGATCTCGAGTTATTTACCTTGTTATCTCCAGGTAACAACTGTCATTTTCCCGAGATAATGATAATTTTCTTGAGATCTTATGAGATAATGAGAAAATTATCTCGTTATCTCGGGGCTCAAGAGCTCAAGAAACTTATCTTGTTATCTCGGGAAAACGATGGTTGTTCTCTTGAGATCTCATGAATTTTATGTTGTTATCTCAGGAAAACAACATTGTTATCTCAAGAGCTGGAGGAAATTATTTCGTTATCTCGGGAAAACGATGGTTGCTGTCATCTCAAGAGCTCAAGAAAATTATCTTATGTTGGGAAAACGACAGTTGTTGCCTGGAGATAATGAGATAAATAACTCAAGATCTTGGGAAAACAGTGAAAATAAATAGTACGAATGTCTGGCCTGTTAGGGCTTTCATACATAACGGATACTGTGGGGAGTTTTACTGCATTCAAGGAAATATTTTCTTTATGCAACTTACCTCTTGTTTCACTTGCAGGCCCTGCTCCGTGGACCTTTGTTCATGTCAGTATTACGTCTCATTTCCATCAAATAACTTATGTCTGATAACAATAAAATGACCTCCTCTAAAAATCATCACTGTAAAACAACTATAAAGTAAACCAAAAAAAAAAAAAAAAGAAAGTCTGAATGGAGAGAACAAGCTGTAGTTCTCTTAAGACCCACAGGGGGCACTACAGATTGAGTAATAAACAACTAATATCTACAAAAAGTCCTTCATAACCACTGCAATAATCACTATGAAGAGACACAATATATCTTTTTAGCAGTAGTGACTTTTTAATTCTCCCTTTTATCATACAGTGCTGTGACAAAGGATTTGCCCCCTTCCTAATTTCTTATATTTGTCACATTTGAATGTTTCAGATCATCAAATAAATTTTAATATTAGACAAAGGTAGCCCAAGTAAATACAAAATGCAGTTTTTAAAAGATGATTTCATTTGAAGAGTTTCTTTGCAAAAACAGATAAGTCCCAATTTTTTTTACCAATGAGAAAAACAACTTTTTTTTTGCAAAACAGACATGTTTTTGGGAAAGAAAGTTGTTTTTCCTCATTGGTTAAAAAAGAAAAAAATTGGACTTATCTGTTTTTGCAAAGAAACTCTTCATTTATTAAGGGGAGAAAAAGTGATCCAAACCTACCTGGTCCTATGTGGAAAAGAATAACTGTTACCCTTTGTTACATCACGACTTAACTGTGATTAACCACTTTTTTTTTTTGAAAACCGAGTTCAATTTCACTAGCCACACCCAGACCTGATTACTGCCAGACCTGCTGAATCAAGAAATCACTTCAATAGAATGTGTCTGACAAAGTGAAGCAAGCTATAAGATCTCAAAAAGCAACACACCATATCACGACCTAAAGAAATTCAACAACAGATGAGAAACAAAAACCCAGAACAACATCAACAGAAATGTAGGCCTCTCTTGCCTCAGTTTGGAAGCTGGTCCGTGATTAAACAATAAGAAAGAGACTGGGCCAAAATGGCATCCATGTGGGAGTTCCAAGGCAAAAACCACTGCTGACCCAAAAAAAAAAAAAAAAAAAAAAACACCACCACACACACAAACAAAGGCTCGTCTCACATTTACCAAAAAAAAAAAAAACAGTGTGATGATCCCCAAGACTTTTGGGAAAATATTTTGTGGAATGACAAAGATGAACTTTTTGGAAGGCGTGTGTCCCATTGCATCTGGTGAAAAACTACCAGCATTTCATAAAAAGAACACCATACAACAGTTAAACATGGAGGTGGTAGTGCGATGGTCTGGGGCTGCTTTGCTGCTTCGGGACCTGGATGACGTGTTAAAGTCAATGGAACCATGAATTCTACTCTCTAGCAGAAAATCCTGAAGGAAAATGTTCAGCCATCAGTTTGTGACCTCAAGCTCAAGCCCTCCAATGTATGCAAAAGACTCATTGCCAGTTATTGCAAATGCTTGATTGTAGTTGTTGCCACCAAGGGTGGCACAACCAGTTATTAGGTTTGGGGGCATTTACGTTTTCACAGTAGGTTTGGATAGCTTTATATCCCTTAAAAAATGAAATCATCATTTAAAAACTGCATTTTGTATTTACCCGGGTTATCTTATTTCTTAATTAAAATTTGTTTGATGATCTGAAAACACTGAAGTGTGACAAATATGCAAAAATATAAGAAATCGAGAAGGGGCAAATACTTTTTCACGGCATCTTCTGATTACCAAGGAAAATCTTTGCTTTTACAACCAGTCATATTCAAGGGAACTGTTAAGTGGACCAGGTGTGGACACAGTAGAAGACAGGGGACATTCTTTTAACCTGCATGGCATATGTTTGACTAGCGATTTATTGCAGTTTCACTTACTGGTTTACAGTAAACTGCTTTGCTACTTTACATACTTTTGCATGAATAAAAGAGGAAGCAACAGCAACACTCACATGTAGCACCATATTAGATGACAGTACAGCATTTAAGACTATTAAACTGTGTGAAGTCAAGCTTTACAGTTTAAACTTAAGGTCTGCTCAAAAATCAATTCTACATCCACTTGAAAGCATGACACTAAAGATAAATCTTGCAATGACGTCTGACTATTAGTAGTAACACAAAACACTTTGGAAGGTTTAAGATTTGAGACTAAGTGCGGCTTTTTGTTCTGGGTGTTAAATGCAATACTGCAGCAGCAACATTCCCCCAAAGGCAAAGGTAATTACTTCGGAGAGCTGTTTCCCATACAGACTGACCCATGGCAGTGTTCTTTTTTAGCAAACACTTGGCAGGAACAGAAACTACAACACGGCTGACATGATGGGACTGGCTGGGAGCAAAACTTTAGTGACACATGACTCACTCACCTTGGCACAGAAAAAGAAAAGGCTATCTTAGCTGCACTGCTGCCTATTGGCTGCTGTTCGTCATTACATCAACAGATTAAAAATAAAAAACACAGATTTGGTACTGATGCTCTGAGCAGTCGTGGCTGTCAGGGTCCTACCTGGGCTCAGCTCCACCAGATAAGGCAGTTTCTCGGGAGGCAGCGATCCATCTTTCCCTCGGAAGCCCTTTTCGTCGACTTTTCGACCCTTCCTCCCCTGGTAGTCAGGAGGTCTCTTCTTCAGCTGAAACACTAACGCCCCTGATGCAGGAGGAAATTAAATATGATTAGAGAGAAGCCACCGATAAGAACAATGATAAAACAAACCACTGAGTGTTGACAGAAGGGTTATTTAGGGAATACCAGAGTGACAATTTGACAACATGTGGCACATTTACCAAGTTTGTCAAATTAAAAAAAATAAGGTGCTTTCACACCTCAGTCAAACTCAAATTAGATCTCTGTTGGTGTGGTTCATTTCATCTGGTGAGAACACAGTAATCGTACTCGGATGCGCACCAAAACAACCGCACTGAGACCACCTAAAACAGGTGGTCTCGACCTGAATCATCTTGGTGCGGTCCTCCAGGTAAGAAAGCATACAGAACTAAAACACTACTGAAAGCTAGACAACACATGAATTGAGGGCGTTATAAGCAGATTTTAATTTATTTATTTCAAACACCTAAAACACACAGCAGGATGAAGCACTCTCACACGTGGAGTTGTGAGGAGAAGCAGACCGGTCAGATGATTTGCCTACATAAATGCTCCTCTAGCCAAAAGACAAAAAATACAGAAAAGCACTCATTGGCCAACGGTCTGGGTACAGGCGGACTCAGAAATCAGCTGCTCAATGCCACAACAACTCTGAAAAGCTCTGTGAGGAGGACAATAAAGCTGAATAAAACGGGGCTCTTTAGTGTTGCACAGAAATCTGTGACCCTTGACAATCTGCCACCTTATTACTTCATCTGCTTAATAAATAATACAAACATCACAATAACAATTTTCAGGAGCTCTGTCCGCCTCTCACATTAATAAAGACACTTCTACTCTGATTTTTTGACCACACACATGCAGACAATGTACATCACCCTATGCAGTCACACATTCTGATGGGCCACAGATTTTCGTGGAACTATTTTAAAGTGGCACACCATCAAAAATCAAGTTTTCTCTTTCTTGATAACATGTCTGTAACATTTTTTGTACTTACAAGACATATCAAGAGTGAACTCACTCAAGTGTGTCATGTTCATGTTTTTTTGCTGTGAAACTTCAGTTAAGCCCCGCCCAAAAAAAGGCACACTTGGGGGGGGGGGGGCGCTGAAAAGTTCACAGGCTGAAAAGTTCAAAGTGGTCAAATTTGCCCAAATGTGGTTTATTTTTCAACCACAGGGATCCAAGCGCTGCAACACCGATGGAAGAGGTGTGTGGACTGAACGGGAGACTATGTTGAAAAATAAACCACATTTGACCACTATAACTTTTCAGCCCCCCCTTGTAGATGGACTATTTTTGGTGACATAACTATAACAGGACGACAGTGTAGAGCCAGTTCTCGGGGGAAAGTGGGTGGAACTCAAGACTGGAGTTGGCCTCCAGGGCCAGTTAGTATTTTTGGGCTAGCAGCTAGCCGCTAGCCGCTTTGAAAACTTCATCCAAATTAAGACAGATTTTACTATTAAACTGCTTTTAACGATGCCAATTTCAGTAATTATCCTGGGCCACCGTGCATACAACTGGGCATGTCCTTCAACTGGTAAGTATTTCTATCACAGGATTTATTCTGTTTTATGTAGCACTAGCCACTATTAGCCTTGTGGGACATGGGTGGGCCTATCCACAGATCCTGGCATTTGAAGGAGGAGAAAAAGTGAGAAGATTTTGACATGAAATTGTAAGACAATGAAAGGCTTTTTGTAGAAAAAGGACATCAGATACCATTTTAGACTGTAAATTTGCTTTTATAGTGGATTTATAACCCCAGGAGTGCATCTTTAGGGACTATGACTTCTTGTGTTTCCTTTTTTGTTCCCAAGGCAAAAGCATCAGCCCAATCGGAGGACAGAATCTTGTAATGAGATTCTTGCACAATTTGACGTGGCACATTTTGGTCCAGTTGAATTTTTCATTGTGTAAAAGGGAACCAAACCAAAGGGAAAATGATAGAAAATAATAAAATTATGATCCAATTCCAACCAAACCAAATAATCCTCAACTCAATTTAATGGAGAAACAATGTTTATAGGTGTTTAACTGAAACAGAGGTGGGTAACATATCTAGTGTTCGATATGAGAGTGGTCTTACAAAATTAGATACGAGTAAGAAAGTGTCTACTAGTAACGACTTTAATTTCATCCACATTTAGTAGATGTAATCGAGTAACTAGAGAGTATGCACCTCTGAACTTAACGCCAATTAATTCACATAATATTATTTGAATTGTGGCATATTTTAAAATTTTAATGATTTGTCCAGTGTGTGTACACTAATTTGTTTTAATGTGCTTGTGTCTGGCAATGATTTTGTGTTTGATATGTGTATAGAAAGTAACTTTTTAGCATCACTAGCGTTTGGACATAATATCAACTTTTCAAGAGATAAATATCAAATCTGTCATGTTTACAAATGTCTCCAAGTGTAATGACCGGAAGGCAGCAGAAGGGGGAGGTAACAACCCAGGAAACAGGAACAGACTGTAACATAAGTACACTGTAAAATACAGAATGAGGGAGAAAGTAAAAACGAGTGTGTGTTTTACCTCTGTCTGCAGGCCAGTCTCTGAAGAGCTGCAGTGGACACTCATTATCGTCCAGAATCACTTCTTTACCTGACTTGTCGTCTTGCTGCAGTTCACAAAAAAACAAAAAACACAAATAATCCCACAGTTGAGTCAGGTGTTCTGCAGATGTAATCAAGACTTATTAAATAACCATATGAATCCAGCATTAAATTATGTACATGACTTTAAATACCAACAAAGACTTGACAGGAGTAAACTGTATCAGTTAAGTTCATTCATTCAACATCTTTTAACCGCTTAATCCTTTTCGGGTTGGGGGAGGGGGTGGACTTGGAGATGCTTCCCAGCATCTTGGGGCAAGAGGCGGGGTACATCCTGGGCAGAACGCCAGATCATCACCGGGCCAACACAGAGAGATAGACAACCTTTCACAGATCAGAGTTAGTGCCTCCACGTTCGAGGCTGGAGTTCTCAGTGGACTTTTTGGGAGTTTCTTTTAGGGGGCATCATCAAACACCAATTCTCAGATATAAATCTCAAACTGTTCAACAGTAATTGATTGCATAACCAAATGCAGAGTAATA
Organism: Pholidichthys leucotaenia; assembly: GCA_020510985.1. Lineage (NCBI taxonomy): Eukaryota > Metazoa > Chordata > Actinopteri > Cichliformes > Pholidichthyidae > Pholidichthys > Pholidichthys leucotaenia. The sequence goes on from CM035842.1 coordinate 274,112,369, forward strand.
ACTGACAGCCCTAACAAGAGCCTACCATTAAAAGTCTCATTTCCACTGACTGCGGCTGTGTTCAGTTATGGCTGCGGTGCGGTTTAAACCTTACAGCAATCCCCACCAACTGCCTTGTGCTTTGAAGTGGCACGGATCACAACATGGTTTACACAACAAGATCACATGAAAACAACAATGCCACAAGACAACAGCTAGCTTAGCTTGGCAAGACAGATGTATAGCTATCCATTCAGTTACTGGATTTGTTAATTTTTTTTTAATATTGGTAAGTTATTTCTGTGAAGTTTTTGCATGTTATGTCACACTTTCGTGCTCCTGGATACAGCTGTGGAGGAGGAAACCACAGAAAACAGAAGGGCTGAAACAATTAGTCGATGTTATCGATAGCATTGACAATGAAAATTTGTCGACAAATATTTTTATTGTCGACAAATTGTTTAATTATAAAGTTTATATGTATGCCGCAGTTCAGCTGTAACCAGCAGGAGCAAGCTCCATTTAACCAGAACTGCAATGCACAACCGGAACTGCTGGGCAGTAGCGCCTCTGTTGTCCAGCATGCATGAACAATTTCCACCAAAGAAGAAGAGGAGCACAACATGGCAAAGCGTGTATTGTGTTTTGTTTTCACGGTTGTTACAGAGTTTAAGCGGGAAGCGGCTGTATGTGTCTCTCCAATGCAGAAAAAGGAGAATAAAGACCCACTGTTGTGAAGGTATTAATGTGTGCTCCGTGTCTAACTGGCTGCAGAAGCTATCTACAGCAAAGCCTATTACCAGCTAACGAGCCTGGCTAAAATACGGACATTTTAGCTTTAATTCACGGAGAATCCTGGGAGCCACATCACCATCTGATGGGTAAGTAAAGAAAGTTAGCGCTGATTATTTTCAACTGTTTCCATCCTTTCTGATGTGCAGCAGTTCTCCTCATTCTATTGCTTTCCATCTGGTGGGTCTTCTTCTTCGTTCAGACCACTGGTTGAGGGATAGGTGCGTCGTAATTCCAGTTCATGGCACGAACCTGAAAAAGTGGCTTTCGACCCTGTTCAGAAAGGCCCGTGCATGCCCGTAGAAACCAAGAAACCGGAGCACGCAGGGAAAATTAGCACTTTGCTTGACATTTTACACATTTGTAGTGTAGACTGGCATTCGTCAAGGTTACACATTTGCTGTCATGTAGGCATGGTGAGTCGTCCTATGATGATTGAGTTCATAGGACACACTATGATGATGAGGCAGAGATCATGGGCTGTCCTATGATGTCCTAGAAACGTGCTTTAAAGCAGGGGTGTCAAACTCACTCCATGGAGGGCCAAGACCCTGCAGGTTTTACCTCCACCCAGTGGCTTCAACAGGTGATTTCACTGAATTTCTTCCCACTGATTGCTGGTCAGTGAAAACACCTGCTGAAGACACTGGGTGGAAGTAAAACATGCAGGGTCTTGGCCCTCCATGGAATGAGTTTGACACCCCTGCTTTAAAGTCTGTTGCACCCTATGCTGGTGAAGGGTGTCCTCCTCTCAGACGGATGCGATGTACTGCTGGAACCTCAGGTGTTTCATCTTCATGGCATCTTTTCTGACGTGCAGCAGTTGTCTTCATTCTATTGCTCTCTATCTGGTGGGTCTTCTTCTTCTTCGTTCAGACCACTGGTTGAGGGATAGGTGCGTCGTAATTCCAGTTCATGGACAGGATGATGAAAATAGGTCTGAGCAAAAAGAGTTCATAGGACGTCCTGTGATGTTCAGGCAGAGATCATAGGCCGTCCTATGATGTCCTATGAAGCGTGACACACACACAGATTTCTTGCTTTTATACAGTGATGAAGTGTGATGATGATGACAGTACTGTTAGTATGTGCTGTTAAAGGTCTGATGACACGTTTTTGACCTTTTTTAGCATGTTGTGTAAACCCAAAGGTCATCGTCAATGATCAATATAATATTTACAACCGCACCTGCATAAACTAGTTATCATCAAAAAACAGCAGCCGCCGACTGGACTGTGGAGCCGCCCACCGAATTAAGGGCGGCACCCCCATGACGTAATCACAGGAATGGACTCCGGTGCTGTTGACTGGAATGACAGCTCTGGTTTCTTGTTTTAATTTTACGGCTATGCCTTCGCATTGTGTCACAGGCTTAGATAAAACATGTGATGTATGAATGACCACATCACACGCTTCAGCAAGAGCCTGCTCTCCTCTGTACTTTTATGCAGGAGGAGCGCGAGGGGGGAAGGATAAATGGATTTACGCGCAGCTTTGACCTACTTTCTCTGATCGCACGCAGGTCCGGGCACGTCCCCTCAATCATTATCAACAGGTGATCATGATCATCATCCCACTGATCATATTTCCCGGTCCTCGCCCAGGTGCTTGTCATCACACCATCACCAGCAGTGCGTTAATGGCAAACGGCCGCCAAAATGTACACGCACCGCTGGTCAATAGTATTGTCATCTGTGCCGCACAGCCGTGGTTCTCGTGTGTCCTTGAAGCGATGTCTGCTCTGGTGCGCAACCGTGGTTAATACGTCTCCTTTCCTTGTTCGCTGTCGGCCCCGAATGCCTACTGTTTCTGTGTATTTTGTAAGTCTTCACCTTTTTGGGAATTGTCTGTCATTCTATATTAAATGTACTGTGGTGAATTCGACAGACAATTCCCAAAAAGGTGAACACTTACAAAATACACAGAAACACAAACAGTAGGCATTCGGGGCCGACATCGCTCAGCGAACATGGAGAGGAGACGTGTTAACCACGGTTGCGCCCCAGAGCCGACATCGCTACAAGGCACGCAACAGAGCCACGGCTGTGTGGAGTGGCTAACACGTCGTGATAGTATTGGCAATATTGGCTGGCTGACAACACGGCAGATGATGCACACAAAGCATGAACAGCTGACTGTCACTGAGTCGGACTCGCTAGGCACAACGCCCGCTTGGCATGGCTCAAACCTATACGGTTTGATAACCCCAGATTCTTTATTGTCATCCCATTCTTCGGAACTATAATCGCCTGAAGACTGGACAACACAAACCAATTCCAGACTGCACGTGCTGGAAGCATGGTCGAGGTTTTCAACTGCTTCCATCCTGTGTGTACAAAGCGCAGTCAAGCGCTGTGTTCCGTCGATGACGTTACAACATGGCCGGGGGGTTTTCCAGCCACTGACGCAATGGGTGATGTGGCGCTCATTAAAACGTCGGATATTCACGTAAAAAAAGCCTGTTTCACGTAGAACTGCACAGACAAACCGATTTCGTCATATTGTATTATGTGTTGAAAAATTAGAGGAAGTCAAGAACATGTCATCAGACCTTTAATGTTAGTTGACCTGTTTGACAATAAGCTCTCTGATTGCTGAGGGTTGAGCTGCCATGGCTAACATGTTGAATGCAGTGACTGAATAAGTCATTTTCATTGAGTTGCTATTGCTTTTTCATCTTTGTTAATATTAGTCCTCATTCTGAATATTTGTTACACCGTGTTTCACTGTGTCCAGCTGAGACAAAATGGCATTTAAATGCCTCCCGACCATAGGAGACAGAACGTTAAGAGGTATTAAACAGCGGCTGAGGTAAAATATGAAGCCCCAACAAGAAGCAGAGATGGTGGACATGAGAAAAATAAATGCGACTAGTCGACTAGGTGAAAAAAATAGCCGTTAGATTAGTCGACAACTAAAATAATCTTTAGTTGCAGCCCTAGAAAACAGTGGGTGATATTTAAAAGCAAGTCCTTAAGCAGTTTTTTTTAATGATCATCCAACAACACTCAAGTGAGTGTTGTTGGATGCGGCAGCCATTAAAAAAATAGACTAATTGTGATTTTTTTTTTAGCAATCTGTTGTGGTGAGTTGGATCTGTCATAGTATACATCGTACCTGGTGAAAAGACGAGTACTAACTAGAGTGGGGACTACCTGCTGCGGCGACTGGAACAAAACTGCAGTTAGGGCTGAGCAATTTGACCTAAAGCCAGCATCAGAGTTAAATGACCCTTTCATGTCATTGTTTCCCCCCTCCTCCTTTCTTCTCCCATATAGTTCACTGACAAAACTTGTAATTAAGCAATATTATACAAGAGTCTGGTATCATATTACTGTGGTGCAGTAGTAAATGAGCATAATTTAATAAAGATTAGGCGTACTGTCTTTCACACACAAATTAAGCATTGCCCGGTAAGTCAGTGTTTCTTTACATACCTTTTAAGGATTTGTTGGTCACATGGCTCACGATGGCCGCTGATTAGCTCATTAGTTGCATTGCATTCTTTATGCACCCATGAATATATTACCACCACATAGTGATTATAAGTCTCTTATTGGGTTCTTAAATACAGCCTTAGTTTTTCCATTTTGTCATCCTTTTCCATTGTGAAATATTTGAAATGACGCGGATAGCCGTCAGAGGCTAACAGCAACTTAGCTTTGGGCATCTACGTGTTAGTTCCTGTGCACATCACTACACACCTTCAGATGAAATAAAGAGTCAGTCGTCACATACTATGCGATGCCAAAAACCACATTTCTGTTCATTAAAGGCTGTTTTATTTTTTCCCGGTTGCTTCTGAACAGCGCCAACTGCGCTGCTACCTGGTGCGGAGTTATGTGCCCGCGCACATATGCAACTACAGGTGCACATCTTAAAGGGGCAGTACATCAAAAGCTCTCTATACACACACAACAGGGAGAGGGGAAAAACTGAAAAAGCTGACAAGAGTGAGATCATGTAAAACTGTTTTGGTTTTATTTCAGTTATTTGTCCATCCCCCAACCGCGGTCACTTGAAATCAAGGAAACACTGTATTTTAACACAGTGCAGAGGAGATATGTACACAGTGTAGTCCTCATTCTTTGCACTCTGTACTGTATGGGCTTTCCGTGTGCAATAGGTTTACATATACAGATACATATACAGTATAGTTGTGCTGTATAGATTGTGTTGATGCTCTGGCTGTAGGTGCAACAGTTGTTTTACATGAGCAGCCACAGACAGAGTCAATCTGAGAGGACAGATACAAGCGAGGCTGTGGGGAGGCCAACCAATTTCACTGAGACGAGCACAGCGTCATAGAGCACCTACTGGTGATGCTGTAGCACACCATCTAAAACAAACTGAACTGCTCTCCGTGTGAGTGAGTGAGTGAGTGAGTGAGTGAGTGAGTGAGTGAGTGAGAGAGAGAGAGAGAGAGAGAGTGTGAGTGAGTGAGAGAGAAAGAGAGTGACCTTGACTTTCTATGGCCTCTCCTCTCAGAAGGAAGGTGAAGGCATTTATTGATGACACAGGAGGGCCAAGGTTGTGTTTAGCGGGGTTATAGATGTAGTCACTGTGTAATGTCAATCACGCAAATGTCACAAACATTAAATTATGATAATAGAGAAGATAAATAATGTATTATCTCTAATGCAGTGCATTCTGCCTCTGGAGTTGATGTTGACAAAATGTTTAAAGGGCCCATGGCATGTTTTTTCATGTTGTCAGCCTTATTTAAAATGTTACGATTAATCATCACCTTAAAAGTGTTGAAAGGTTGGGGGAGGGGCGCTAGCGAGCAGGCGATGGAGTAGGCAGCTTCAACAATGTACTCTGCTGTAATTTAAGTTTAAAAATCTTTTTCATGCACTTTACAACAACAAAAAACTATGAAACAAAGACTTTATCGTTACTGCTACATCTTCTGTGGAGTGTGAGTTAGTTGTGCCAATGGCAAATCTGCAAAAATACAAATACATCGGCGGTGCTTCTACAGCTGGGCCCAAAGCCTCGAGCTCACTATCGCGAAGTAGCACCCCTCCACCTAATGACCAAACGGACACTGCAGACTTGAAAGCTGAAATCCTTGCATCACTGAAAACAGATATTGCAGCGCTCTTCAGGTCTGAACTTAAAACCGCCCTGGCAGAAGAATTTGAAACTATCAAGTCCGAGCTAAAGGCAGTCAAAATGGAACTAGCTAGCAACATCATGGCTACCCACTCCGAAATGGAGATGATGAAAACAACGTCAAACATGGAACATGCACTATCATCATACTCAGACAATGACGCCATGCTGCAAACCCAAGTGGGAAACCTTGAAAAAGAAGTTAAAAACTTACAGGAAAAATGCCTGGATATGGAAGGAAGGATGAGACGCTCCAATATCCGAATACTCAACATCCCCGAGACTCCAGGCTCAAACACATCGGCAGCAGTCTCTAAACTACTAAGAGAAGCGCTAAAAATGGATAAAGACATCCTGATCAACAGATCTCATAAGGGTCTACAGACACGAAAACGAGACAGCAAACCCCGAGTCATCGTGGTGAAAGTTCACTTCTACCAGGACTACGCTGACATCCTCTGCCGTGCCAGGGAATCCGGACCGCTCTGTTTCAATGGGACCAAGATCCTCATATTCCCAGATTATCCTCCGAGTGTTATGCAGGCCAGAACCGCCTTCAGTGAGATGAGGCAACTACTCCGTGGACGGGACAGCATCAAGTACAGACTCCTGTATCCAGCATGACTCCGAATTGCACATAATGGAGCCGAGAAATGGTTTCAAAGCCCGGATGAAGCCATGGTTTATGTGAAAACTAAAATCCTGCCAGACCCAGCAAGAGACTGCCAACAGAGATGAGGGAGAATAACCATACTTCACATCTAAATATGGTTGGTGCTGTCCATTTTGTTATTTAAAATATTTGATCCTGACAGTTAAATTGAAGGCACCTAGCAAACTCAAATACTTTTTTTTCTTTTTCCCCCACTTATTTGTCCTAGTTTCAACTGATGAGACATAACAAACCAACTGGACAAGAATTTGCAGCACATCATTACCACAGTTAATTATTTTTCTTTTTTTTAAGGGTTCTCTTAAAACTCCAAAACCACTAATATCACTGTTTTAAATATGACCACAATTAACACAGAAATCTCAAACAAGCCAGTTGAATGCGATGTAGTAACCTTTATAAGCTGGAATGTAAAATCCCTAAACAGCCACTTCAAATGAAGGAAAATTTTAAGTCACCTGGGTAAATTAAATGTGGGAATTACTTATCTTCAGGAGACACACCTCCGAATTTCTGATCATTCTCGACTCAGGGGAGGATGGATCGGAGAGTGGTTCCACTCAAATTTTCACTCCAAATCTAGAGGTGTCGCCATCCTTATTAATAAAAATATTCCGTTTGTCATGTCAAAGGTCGAGACAGACCTCTCAGGGTGTTACTTAATTGTAACAGGCAGGCTGTATAACACACCAGTTATACTAATTAATGTATACGCACCACATTGGGACGAGAACACATTTTTTAATTTTTTTGCCCAAATCCCAAATATGGATGCACACCATTTAATCCTTGGAGGAGATATGACTTGTGCATTATCACCTACCCTGGACCGTAGCTCATCTAGAACTGTGTCCACATCTAATATGGCTTATCAACTGCAGCTGTTTCTTAACACAAATAATGTGATTGATGTGTGGCGCTTTAAAAATCCTACATCTAGAAGCTATTCTTTCTTTTCACCAGTCCATGGAACATACTCCTGTATAGATTATTTCTTCCTCGATAAACGACTCCTCCCACTGGTGAGTTATTTCAGATCATGCCCTTTTAACTGATAACACTGCACATACCAACCGCCCACAGTAATTATCAACCCTGGCATCTTAATACCTTATTACTTTCCGATGAAAATTTTGTGAAGCTCATTTCAATCCAAATATCCTTTTTCCTTGAACATAATCCAACCCCTGGAATATCCCCCTCAACAATGTGGGAATCAATGAAGGTGTATCTCAGAGGACAAATAATATCATATAGTGCACAGCAAAGAAAAAAAAAAACATAATATGAGACTTGAACAGTTAACAAATGATATTCTTAAATTAGACGTGACACTTGCTGTCACGCCATCGGACAACTTATTTAAACTACGGCGGACTCTCCAAATAGAATTCAATCTCTTATCAACCAGACATATCAAAAACTTAAGTCCCAAAGCAAAATATATGAATGTGCCGAAAAGACTGGAAAAATTCTAGCCCACCAACTCAATCAGAATAGAACTATAGAATGAATAGAACTATAGCTGAGAAAAATGATGAATTTGGTACCAAACATAGAGATCACTCCAAAATTAACTCATGCTTTCACAAATTTTATTTGAAACTGTACAATACTGAATCACTTGGCAACCATGCTTTATTTGAATCATTCTTCAGGGAAATCAATGTCCCAGAATTGATAAGATAAGATAAGCCTTTATTAGTCCCACAACGGGGAAATTCCAGGATTGCAACAGCACAGGGATAGCAACACTCAGAGCAACAATCAGAAGGCAGGAAAAAAGCAAGCAAGCAAGAGCAGCTAATATACATATGTACATATTACTATAAAATATATATATATACACACACACAGACACACAGTGCAGAGCATTGTAGCTGGATGGAATAAATATATGAATATATAAACAGTGCGGAGCAATGTAGCTAGATGGAATAATATGTAGATATATAAACACAGTGCGGAGCATTGTAGCTAGATGGAATAAATATATAGATATATAAATATAAACACACCCAGTGCAGAGCATTGTCGCTAGATGGAATAAATATGTAAATATACTGTATAAACACACACAGTGCAGAGCATTGTTGCTAGATGGGATGAAACAGCATAACTGTCTACTTAGTTATCCTACATGGTATGATTATGTGCCCATACATATTCTCACCCTCCATAGCGACCGGTATTTTCCTAGTTGTATGCCGGAGGGGACCATTGTGCAACTCTATTGCATCTTTTGCATTCAAAAAACTATTTGTTTGTTACGTCTTTTTGCTATCTCTGCGAGCAGCCCTGCTTAGGTTGTACAGTCTGACAGCCGTTGGTAGGAAGGACCTACGAAACCTCTCGGTTGTGCACCTGGGATGATGTAGTCTGCTGCTAAATGAGCTCCTCAGTGCATTCAGTATGTCCTGCATAGGGTGGAACTCGGACTCCAGCAGAGATGACAGTTTAGCCACCGTCCTTCTCTCTCCTATCTCCTCCACCGGATCAAGGCGCTGCCCCAGGACAGAGCTAGCTTTCTTGATCAGTTTGTTCAGTCTCTTCCTATCGGCTGCAGTAATGCCACTGCCCCAGCAGACCACTCCAAAAGTGATGGCTGATGCCACCACCGTGTCATAGAATGTCCTCAGCAGCGCCCCTTGTACACCAAAAGACCTGAGTCTCCTCAGCAGGAACAGCCTGCGCTGTCCCTTCTTGTAGAGTGCGTCAGTATTGTGTGACCAGTCTAGTTTATTGTTCAGATGAACACCCAGGTACTTATAGGATGTCACCATCTCGATGTCTGTTCCCTGTATATTTACTGGTGCTGTGAGGGGTTGCCCATGCCTGCGGCAGTCCACCACCAGCTCCTTAGTTTTCCTCGCGTTGATCTGGAGGCAGTTCCGATGGCACCAGTCCACGAAGTCCTGGATAAGTCCTCTGTACTCAGCTTCATCTCCATTGGAGATGAGGCCAACGATCGCAGAGTCATCAGAGAACTTCTGTAGATGGCAGTGTGTTGTGTTGTGTGAGAAGTCCGCAGTATAAAGAGTGAACAGGAAGGGAGCCAGCACCGTTCCCTGGGGGGCCCCCGTGCTACCGATGATCGTGTCGGACACACAGTCCCGGGTTCTCACAAACTGAGGCCGGTTCGTGAGGTAGTCCAGGATCCATGATGACAGGTGCTGGTCCACCCCTGCGCGCAGCAGCTTGTCCTTCAGGATCATCGGTTGGATGGTGTTGAAAGCACTGGAGAAGTCAAAGAACATGATCCTCACCACATTCCCGGGCTTCTGCAGGTGGGACAGAGAACGGTGAAGGAGGAAGATCACCGCATCCTCCACCCCAATGCCATGCTGGTAGGCGAACTGGAGTGGATCCATCGCTGGTTCCACCAGGGGGCGGAGGTGAGCAAGGAGCAGTCTCTCCAGGGTCTTCATCAACTGGGACGTCAAGGCTACCGGTCTGTAGCTGTTCAGGTCTTTGGGGTGGGAAGTTTTTGGTACAGGTACCACACAAGATGTTTTCCACAGCTGTGGTACCCTCACCAGCTTCAGGCTCAGGTTGAAGGTGTACGTCACAATCCCACACGGCTGGTCTGCACAGGACTTGAGGAGCTTTGCGCTGATGCCGTCCGGTCCCGACGCTTTCCTCGCCTTGATCTTCCTCAGCTCCATCCTCACCTGGGTCCTGGTCAGGGTCAGGATGGGGGGCTGTGTGTTGGGAGTGGCGGGGTGTTGGTGGAGTGGGGAGTGGGCAGCAGGACTTGATTTCTTTAGAGGCAGCAGTGGTTGTTGTGCAGTCAGGGGGGAGGGCGGTTGGTCAAACCTATTGAAAAACAGATTCAGGTTGTTCACCCACTCCCTGCCCCCCGTGGCCTGGGGGGAGGTATTCTGGAGCCCAGAGATGGTTTTGAGGTTTCTCCAGACCCCGCTGATGTCGCTCTGTTGCAGCTTGTCTTCCATCTTCTTCCTGAAGCTGTCCTTGCCTTCTCTGATCTTTCTCCTCAGCTCCCTCTGTACGGACTTCAGCATCTCCCTGTTCCCCGACCTGAAGATCCTCTTCTTCTCTCTCAGAAGTGTTTTTATCTCAGGGTTGATCCAGGGTTTGTTGTTTGAGCAACAGCGTATGGTCTTGGTGGGAACGGATTTGTCCACACAGAAGCTGAGGTAGTCCGTGAAGGTGTGAGTGAGGCCATCGATGTCCTCACCATGTGGATCCAGGCGGTGGCTTCAAAACAGCCCTTTAGAGTGTCCATTGTCTCCTCAGACCATAACTCCACTGTGCGCATGGCCGGAGGTTGTCTGTGCACTAGGGGTTTGTACACCGGCCGGAGATGAACCAAGTTGTGATACGATCTCCCGAGTGGGGGGAGTTGTGATGAGGTGTACGCCTCCTTAGTGTTTGCGTAGAATAAGTCCAGTGTTTTATTGTCTCTAGTGTGGCATGTGACATACTGGGTGAACGTGGGTAGAATGGGAGATAGTGAAACATGGTTGAAATCGCCTGAGATGAGGAGAAGAGCATCTGGGTGTTCTGTCTGCAGCCTGCTGGTTACTGAATGGATGACGTCACGCGCTGTCCCAGCGTTCGCCGTCAGATTTGCATAAACAACAATGCAGATCACGTGTGAGTGTTCTCTCGGGAGATATATAGGCCGCATGCTAACAGCTAGCAACTCAATGTCTTTGCTGCAGTGTCGTTGTTTAACAGTGATATGTCCCGGTCTGCACCAGTTGTTGTTAACATACATTATCACTCCACCGCCCCTTGCTTTGCCACTGTCTGGTGTTCGGTCAGCCCGTATCATGTGGAAACCCTCCAGCTCAATGTTAGCATCTGCTGCTAGTTCAGTTAGCCACGTCTCAGAAAACAAAAGGAGAGAGCACTCCCGATATGTGCTATTGTAACAGCAGATAGCCGCTAGCTCATCTACCTTTCCCAGTAACGACCGTACATTTCCCATGACAATAGATGGAAGGGAGGGTCTGTACCTTATATTTTTTGTCCTCCGCCTTACTCCAGCCCGGCAGCCGCGGCGTTTTCGCCTCAGTTCTCTCGGTATGTCGAGTTTTTCCAATGGGACCGGGTGGCGGTTGAATGCTAGCAGCTCTTCCCTGCTGTATCGTATCCTGCTATAAACAGTGGCTCCGCCCACCGGCTCAGGAGACGTTTGGGACGATCTGTGTGTCCGTGATATAAGTGGAGTGAAAAAAAGACGGATCAAAAAGAGAGAGGAAGGGAAAAAGACTCGGAATCGAGCCGCTGTTGCAAAGGGCGGCCGACTCGTGTGGCGCCGGGAAAAAAAAAAATTAAAAAAAAAATACAATACTGAATCACTTGGCAACCATGCTTTATTTGAATCATTCTTCAGGGAAATCAATGTCCCCAGAATTGATAATGAAATTCCATCTGATTTAGATAAACCATTTACTATAATGGAACTTACAAACAATTAAATCTATGCAAACTGGAAAAACCCCTGGGCCTGATGGGTTCCCTAGTGAATTATTCTTCAAGAAATTTGCTGACCAACTATCTCCTATTCTCCTTTCTGTATTTGAAGAATCACTCATTACTGGCTCTCTTCCACCAACTATGCAACAAGCAGTTATCTCTCTCATCCCTAAAAAAGATAAAAATCTCTTAAAATGTAATTCATTTCATCCTATTTCACTCCTAAATGTGGACAGTAAAATCCTTTCAAAAATGCTAGTCTGCTGCTTAGAATCAGTCCTGCCTTCAATAGTGGCTGATGATCAGACAGGCTTCATTAAAAACAGTCACTCATTCTTTAACATCAGGCGCCTACTCAATGTCCTTTATGGCCCTACTTCACCCGAAAGTCCAGAAATACTAATATCACTTGATGCTGAGAAAGCTTTCGATCAGGTAGAGTGGGACTATCTTTTTTATACCCTTCAGCAATTTGACTTTGGCAAGGGATTCATCTCCTGGATAAAAGTTTTGTATTCTTCACCTTTAAATAACACAGGATTAAGTCATAGAATTTAGAGGTCGGGCTCAGATGGCATAATGTTACACACTCTTGTACAGCAGGTGGCGGTATGCACCTTTCAGTTGTTTGCTATCTGCCAGTAACCAGGAGGAGGAGGAGGAGGAGGAGAAGGAGAAGAAGAAGGAGAAGAAGAACAAGAAGAAGAAGAAGAAGAAGAACAAGAACAAGAACAAGAAGAACAAGAACACGAATTAGAGACTAAGGTATCCCTATATGCTATTGACATGCTTTTGTACTTATCCCACCCTCTAACCTACTATGAGAGTTCAGCAAAATACTGTTTCAGCACACATTGACATAACACCGTGTTATTTCTCATGAGGCCCAAATGCATGTTTGTTGAAAATTCTTTTGTGGATACTTACCAGTAGAAGTTGGAACACTGTCCTTGTTTTCATTATTATTTGGGGTAAAAGGGAGCTTGGTTGGAGACATATACAGTAATTTGCCATGGTATACAGTTTGACTGAGGACAAAGTCCTCAAAGCTTTGTGACATTTTATGACATTTTCGTCCTAGCTTTGTGCCGTTGTCCTCAGAGGTGTATGATGTTTTGCTCCTAGGTTTGTTACGTTTTCTTCCTAGCTTTTCTTTGGTGAGCGATGGTGTATATGACATCATAAAGACATGAAGGCAGGCATGGTGAGTGATGGTGTCTATGACATCATAAAGACCTCAAGGCAGGTATCACTGACATGAGTACATCATAGGACAGCATGGTGCGTATGACTTCATATGACAACATAAAGACAAATTTGTCTATATGACGGCATCGCCAGTCCTATGTTGCAACACACATTTAGGTAACCAGTCCCATTGCCTATATGACAGCATCGCCTCTGTGACCGCATCACGAGTCCTATGTAGCCTGAGATCATAGGATCATCACAGGAGCCAGTCCCAGGCATCACAGGCCATCCTATGATGTCCTATGACCGTGACACACAGAGACAGACACACACAGAGATTTCTTGAATTTATAGAGTGATTCTGTCTTGCATATTTATTTCTTCATTGGTCTTCCTCTTCGTTTCAGCATTATTATTATCGTCATTATCATTGTCATTATTACAGTACCTTAGTCTTGTCTCCCCATGACATCATGACAGAGAGATTTCTTGAATTATATATGGAGTGATATTCCTTGGTAAGCAGACTTGCAGGATCCCAAAGACAGCCGCACTTCAGACACAGTCCAAGGACGGATAATTTTTTTCACACATAACGAGTTGTTCAGAACTCCTTATACAAAGATATACAGCTGTGGACAAAATTGTTGGTACCCCTCTGTTAATGAAAGAAAAACCCACAATGGTCACAGAAATAACTTGAATCTGACAAAAGTGGTAATAAATAAAAATTCTATGAAAATTAACCAATGAAAATCAGACAGTGCTTTTGAATTGTGGTTCAGCAGAATTACTTTAAAAAACAAACTCATGAAATAGGCCTGGACAAAAATGATGGTACCCCTAAAAAAGATTGAAAATAATGTGACCATAGGGACATGTTCAACCAAGATGTGTCCTCCAATTAACATCACAGGTGTCTACAAACTTGTAATCAGTCAGTCGGCCTATTTAAAGGGTGACAAGTAGTCACTGTGCTGTTTGGTGACATGGTGTGTACCACACTAAACATGGACCAGAGGAAGAAAAGGAGAGAGTTGTCTCAGGAGATTAGAAAGAAAATTATAGACAAGCATGTTAAAGGTAAAGTCTATAAGACCATCTCCAAGCAGCTTGATGTTCCTATGACTACAGTTGCACATATTATTCAGAAATTTAAGATCCACAGGACTGTAGCCAACCTCCCTGGATGTGGCCGCAGGAGGAGACAGATAATACGAATGCTAACAAAAGAGCCCAGAACAACCTCTAAACACATTCATGGTGAACTCCAAGGTCAAGGTACATCAGTGTCAGATCACACCATCCGTCGTTGTTTGAGCCAAAGTGGACTTCATGGGAGACGACCAAGGAGGACACCACTGTTGTTTAAAAAAGCCAGACTGGAATTTGCCAAACTGCATGCTGACAAGCCACAAAGCTTCTAGGAGAATGTCCTATGGACAGACGAGACAAAACTGGAATTTTTTGGCAAGGCACATTAGCTCTATGTTCACAGACGCAAAAATGAAGCATACCAAGAAAAGAACACTGTCCCTGCTGTGAAACATGGAGGAGGTTCTGTTATGTTCTGGGGCCACTTTGCTGCATCTGGCACAGGGTATCTTGAATTTGTGCAGGGTACAATGAAATCTCAAGACTATCAAGGTATTCTAGAGAGAAATGTGCTGCCCAGTGTCAGACAGCTTGGTCTCAGTCGCAGGTCATGGGTCTTGCAACAGGATAATGACCCAAAACACACAGCTAAAAACACCCAAGAATGGCTAAGAGCAAAACATTGGACTATTCTAAAGTGGCCTTCTATGAGCCCTGATCTAAATCCTGTTGAACATCTGTGGAAGGAGCTGAAACATGCCGTCTGGAGAAGGCACTCTTCAAACCTGAGACAACTGGAGCAGTTTGCTCATGAGGAGTGGGACAAAATACCTGCCGAGAGGTGCAGAAGTCTCATTGACAGTTACAGAAATCGTTTGATTGCAGTGATTGCCTCAAAAGATTGTGCAACAAAATATTAAGTTAAGGGTACCATCATTTTTGTCCAGGCCTGTTTCATGAGTTTATTTTTTAAAATAATTCTGTTGAACCACAATTCAAAAGCATTATCTGATTTTCATTGGTTAATTTTCATAGAATTTTTATTTATTACCACTTTTGTCAGATTCAAGTTATTTCTGTGACCATTGTGGGTTTTTCTTTCATTAACAGAGGGGTACCAACAATTTTGTCCACGTGTGTAATGTTTTGGTTCTGCCCGAAACTAGATAACTTTTGGCAATTGATATTTAAAACATTTTCAGATGTTTTACAAACAACTTTACAACCATCTGCCATAACTGCAATATTTGGAATAACCCAACAAGATGCTCTTTTTAACAAACAAAGAATGCAATAGCCTTTGGTACTTTTATAGCCAGACGACTGATACTCAAGTGGAAGGAGAAGCTCCCCCAACTTTTAAAATGTAGGTTGATAGCCTTCTGCACCATTTGACACTGGAGAAAATTTGTTACACTACGAGAGGTTGTGCTCAAAAATTTTGCACTACATGGGAACCTTTCTTAAAATATATGGAGAAACTGAATGTTAGTATTGGAGACCTATAAAACCCAGTACTGAGCTTTATTTTTTATTTTATTTATTTCTTCCCCATCCTTGTATTACCACTGTCCAATTGATATAATAAACTATTTTGTAGTACCTTATTTATTTTGTATTTTTCTTTCTACGTGGATGGTAATATATGGCTGTTAACACAATCAGTGTCAAGTTATTAAATGATACACTACTGTTAAGAGGGATGGGGTTCTGTTTGAGTGTGGGGGGGTATGTTCTGTCCTTTTTTCTCTTTTTTCTCCCTGTGTGTGTTTTTTTATGTACCATGCACACTAAATACTAATAAAAAGACTTGGAGCAAAAAGTGCTGAAAGATTGAAAAAAGAAGGCAAACATATTCTGTAATCATTGTATTAAAAATAAACTAATTTTCAACATATCTTGTGTCCTCTCGCGCAGGAGACTTATCCATCGTCCATGAGACGGTAGGAGGAACCTTCTGTGAGCATCAAAGTCTAGTTATAAACAGTGAGGGTTCTTCTCTGTAAAATATACTACCGTATTAGACATCTGTGTTACCTACTTATTCAATAAATAACACAATAATATATCTCACACCATTCTGGCCTATTTTGTCTTCCCACCAATATAGCTTGGGAAATTGTGCTGTTAATGTGAGTCAGTGGGACCATGGCAGTCTTCTACCAGACTAGGTCTCCCAGTGGCCAGCATATCCCTGCCAATTGGGCCAGTAGCATTATTTTAGATGACTGATGCCCACAGGTGTTTTTGGAAATGTTCTACAGTGGATATAAAAGTCTACACACCCCTGTTCAAATGTCAGGTTTTCATGATGTAAAAGCACATGAAACGGATGAGCCGCACTCTGAAATATAACCTTGCAAACTTTCGTTGCATTAGAAACTCACTTACTCTAAAAGCATCAAAAACCATGCTGAATGCCATGATTTTGACACATTTCTCCTACTGCATCTCTTTCTTGTCACAAGCCAATAGTATGACTCCGAAACCCTTGGAATCCCTGTATAAACAATCCATCAAAATTCTGGATAAGAAGACACGACAGTATCACCATTGAGGTATATTTGCCAAACACAAGATGTTAAGCTTTGAAAATATGATCATGTATACAAATACATATATGGTTGGCTTTTAAAATTATCCATGGTTCTGCACCCCTACCCCTTAAGACCTTTGTGTACCCAACTTCTGAACAAAATACCAGAATAACAAGGACTTCCTCTAGGTGGCATCCCCCTACGTACAACTGCTTTTGGAGAATCAGCCTTCTCATACAAAGCTATAACGGAATGGAACAAGCTCCCCACTGCTTTGAAGACCAGAACAAATTACAGAGACTTTACCACAGAGACTAAAAACTGGATTTTAAGTAATCAAACCTGCCAGTATTGACTCCCACCCCCCTTAAATGGGATTTGAAATTGTATTCAAATTGTTTTTATGTGTGCCGTCTCTCATCTTTTTACCTTTTAAACTTACTCCCTGCTTGTTTCAGGGTCAACAATTTCTGAAACCCAACCTGAATTGCTTTTGATATGTGCTGTTTTTCTTTTAATATCTTCCTGCCTGCCTCAGGGACTACAGATGAAAATTAGTGAGAACGGTATAATCTGGTACAGAGCATCTTTATCCTGTGTTTAATGTTTTTTTTTCTGTACATGGTCCTTGACAAATAAACTAAACTACAACCCAATTGAAAAACAAACGGAAATCTTTTAAGGGGAAAAATAAAAACATACAATAACCTGGTTGCATAAATATGCACACCCTTAAACTAATATTTTGTTGCAGCACCTTTGGCTTTCATCACTCAGTCTTGTTTGGGTAGGAGTCTATCAGCGTGGCACATCTTGATGTGGCAATATTTGCCCACTCTTCTTTGCAAAAACACTTCAAATCTGTCATATTGTGAGGGCATCTCCTGTGCAGAGCCCTCTTCAGATCGCCCCTCAGATGTTTGATCACATTCAGGTCTGGACTCTGGCTGGGCCATTCCAAAACCTTAATCTTCTTCTGGTGAAGCCATCCTTTTGTTGATTTGGATGCATGCTTTGGGTCATTGTTGTGCTAAAAGATGAAGTTCCTCTTCATCTTCAGCTTTCTAGCAGAAGCCTGAAGGTTTTGTCCCAACACTAACTGGTATTTGGAACTGTTCATAATTTCCTCCACCTTGACTAAGGCCCCAGTTCCAGCTGAAGAAAAACAGCCCCAAAGCATGACGGTGCCACTACCATGCTTCACTGTAGGTATGGGGTTCTTTTGGTGATGAGCAGTGTTGTGTGTGCACCAAATATACCTTTTGGAATTATGGCCAAAAAGTTCAACCTTGGTTTCATCAGACCATAACACATTTTCCCACATGCGTTTGGGAGATTTCAAATGTGTTTTTGCAAAATGTAGCTGGGCTTCGACGCTTTTCTTTGTAAGATAAGGCTTCTATCTTGCCATCCTAGATGGGAGATTGTTGTCACATGCACTAAACACCCAGCGCTTGCCAAAAATTCCTGAAGCTCCTTCAATGTTGCCGTCGGCCTCTTGCCAGCCTCCCTAACCAGTTTTCTTCTCGTCTTTTCATCAACTTTGGAGGGACGTCCAGTTCTTCGTAATGTCACTGTTGTGTCATACTTTTTCCACTTGATGATGACTGTCTTCACTGTGTTCCATGGTATATTTATGCTTTGGAAATTCTTTTGTACCGTTCTCCTGACTGGTACCTTTGAACAATGAGATCCGTCTGATGCTTTGGAAGCTCTCTGCGGACCATGGCTTGTGCTGTAAGCTGTGACTACAAAAATGTCAGGAAAAGCCTACTAGAACAGCTGAACTTTATTTGGGGTTACTCAGAGGCACTTTAAATGGTGGCAGGTGTGTGCTGACTTCTATTTAACATGAGTTTGAATGTGATTGGTTAATTCTGAACACAGCCACATCCCTAGTTATAACAGAGTGTGGATATTTATGCAACCAGGCTATTTTAAGTTTTTAATTTTTTATTTTTCCCCTTAAAAAGATTTGTTTGTTTTACAACTGGGTTGTACAGGTTATTGGTCACATTAATGGTGGAAAAAGTTTTTAAATTATTCATCTTCATCACTATTCATCATTACTGCAGCCGATAGGAAGAGACTGAACAAACTGATCAAGAAAGCTAGCTCTGTCCTGGGGCAGCGCCTTGATCCGGTGGAGGAGATAGGAGAGAGCAGGATGGTGGCTAAACTGTCATCTCTGCTGGAGTCCGAGTTCCACCCTATGCAGGACATACTGAATGCACTGAGGAGCTCATTTAGCAGCAGACTACATCATCCCAGGTGCACAACCGAGAGGTTTCGTAGGTCCTTCCTACCAACGGCTGTCAGACTGTACAACCTAAGCAGGGCTGCTCGCAGAGATAGCAAAAAGACGTAACAAACTAATAGTTTTTTGAATGCAAAAGATGCAATAGACTTACACAATGGTCCCCCTCCGGCATACAACTAGGAAAATACCGGTCGCTATGGAGAGTAAGAATATGTATGGGCACATAATCATACCATGTAGGATAACTAAGTAGACGGTTGTGCTGTTTCATCCCATCTAGCAACAATGCTCTGCACTGTGTGTGTTTATATATTTACATATTTATTCCATCTAGCTACAATGCTCCGCACTGGGTGTGTTTATGTTTATATATCTACATATTTATTCTATCTAGCTACAATGCTCCGCACTGTGTGTTTATATATCTACATATTATTCCAACTAGCTACATAGCTCCGCACTGTGTGTTTACATATTCATATATTTATTCCATCCAGCTACAATGCTCTGCACTGTGTGTCTGTGTGTGTGTGTGTGTGTATATATATATTTTATAGTAATATGTACATATGTATATTAGCTGCTCTTGCTTGCTTGGTTTTTTTTTTTCTCTTGCCTTCTGATTGTTGCTCTGAGTGTTGCTATCCCTGTGCTGTTGCAATCCTGGAATTTCCCCGTTGTGGGACTAATAAAGGCTTATCTTATCTTATCTTATCTTGGTCTCATTTTTTCTACATCACAAAAACCTGGCATTTGAACAGGGGTGTGTAGACTTTTATATCCACTGTATATAATGCATTCCCCCGACTAGACACTCATGATCCTCGCCAGATCATCTACCAACACTTGACCATACGTCTCATTCTTTGATGTCATTTTAACTTATTTTACTGTAGTCTGTTATGGTGTTTTTCAGCCTTTTCTGAGACACTTTTTATACTGAAAAAACTAAAAATGTTACAAAATGACACATTGTAGCTTATTATGACATATGTAGTGACAGTTTAGTCTTGTAATGAGTTCATACTCGGTGTGAAACTTGGAAGCTTTCTCTGATGGCATCTCCATTCACAAAACGCACATCAGCCAAGAGTTGCGCATGTCCATTTATGTCTGTAGATCAGGTTCAGGTTACTTTATTTGTACCCGTAGGTAGATCTGTTTTGCAGTCTGGTGACATCCATATATACAAGCCACAAATTACATTCAACATAGACACAAACACAGGCACATATGAAGCTGACTATAAACATGATAAAAATACTCAAGGCTCCATCAATCAGGGTATAAAAAGACAAAGAGATGGGAGAAAAACCAGAGGTAAGAGAGAAGGGTCATATTAAAAGTTAAAAACTAGTCAAAGAGGTTAAAAACTCAAAGGTCTAAAACCCAATAAAATATTTAGAACCCAAGTGACATCCTACAAAAATAAGTAAATATAAAATGGAGTTAATAAATAGGTAAGTAAATTATGTGCAATATATTTTTACAGCTTGTTCAACTCTTTGACAGCAGCAGGGACAAAGCTGTTTTTGTAGCGCTAGGTTCTACTTTTTGGGACAGCAAACCTCCGTCTTGAGGGAAGAAGCTGAAAGTGGCAGTGCAAAGGGTGGGAGTCATCATTTAAAATGGAGGTAGCCATCCTCTGTACTTGTCTGGTGTGCAGGGATGTCAGGCTCAGCTGTGGCTCACCAAGCAAATGACTGGACCATCTAACTACCTGATCCAAGGATTTCCTCTGTTTCAGTTTTATCTGACCAAACCATGACACTAAAGAAAAGGATAAAACAGATTCAATAAAAGCCCGATAAAACATTGTCATTATGGTTCGGTCAACTTGGAAGCGTGCAAGTTTTCTCAAGCAATGCAAATGTTGCTGACCCTTTTTGCACACCCTTTCACAGTTCTCTTCAAAGTTTAAATTACTATCAATAATCGTCCCAAGATATTTGTAGGATTGTACACATTCGGTGGTCTGGCCTTTTAGTACGGTGACTTTGTGCCTTGGATTTTTCCTCCTAAAGTCAATAATCATGTCTTTAGTTTTTGTCGTATTCAGCTGCAGGTAGGAATTCTCACACCAGTGAACAAAATCATCAACTACTGGGCCGTGGCCACTCTCACCATCCTGGAGGAGACTGACAATAACTGAGTCATCAGCATACTTTATAATGTGTCTGTTGTCATGTCTGCTCCGACACATGTTTGTGTACAGGATGAAGAGTAGTGGTGACAACACACACCCCTGAGGAGAGCCAGTAGAAGAGCACTTTAAGTCCGATAAAATACCATTGACCCTAACTCTGCGTCCTGTTGGTTAAGAAATCCAGAATCCAACCCACCAGATTATTGCTCAAATCAAATTGCTGCAGGAGCCTTTCAACTAAGATATGAGGTTGGATTGTATTAAAGGCGGAGGAAAAGTCCACAAATAAAAGCCTGGCGTGTGTCCCATTAAAATCCAGATGTTTAAAAAGCATGTTAAACAGAGTGACAGTGGCATCCTCCACTCCTCTGTGAGGCCTATAGGCAAACTGCAGAGGATCCAATGCATGCTCAGTCTGCTTTAGGACCTCACATCTGACCAATTTTTCAAAAATTTTCATTAAAATTGAAGTCAAAGCCACTGCTCTAAAGTCGTTTACCGTTTTAGGACAGCTGGATTTTGGAACGGGAACAACCACGGCTTCTTTCCAGATCTTAGGCACACGTGTCTGTAAGGACTTGTTGAAAATGTAATGAAATATAGGACTCAGTTCATGTGCACAGGACTTTACCAAGCGCCCATATATTATCAGGGCCCTGACTTTTGTTCACTTTTACAGCGCAGAACTCCCTTTTAACATCCTGCACCTCAATATTAAAGTGCTGATTGTCTTTGAGTTTCTGTTTCAAATCTTGGGTTTCTGTGCTAAAATCAAAGGAGTCAAAACGACCATAAAAACAATTAAAAGCATTAGCCAGCTCTGTGTCTGAATTAAAACCATCTAAAAACACACGATTACTGCGCTCTGTGCTCTGAAGGCCTGCAATAGTTTTCATACTGGCCCAGGCTGAACCAAGTTTCTTTGCTGCCATCTTGCTTTCCAATTCTGATTTATAATTCTGTTTTGCTCTTAAAATTTCGGCTTTCAGCTCCTTTGTGGCAACCTGTAGCTCAGAAACAGACCCCTGTTTAAAGGCAAGTGCTTTCCTCTGTAAGCAGGATTTAACTGATTTTGTAACCCATGGTTGTTGTTGGGATATATTTTGACACGTTTACGTGGAACAATCTTATTTTTACAGAAAGCCATGTATGAGCATGTGACGTCCACCAAAGAGTCCAAATCATCCCCGCAGGACAGTGTGAACATCTCCCAGTCTGTACAGTCAAAGCATTCCTGGAGGCTGTGCACTGAATCTTCTGTCCACACATCTATGTCTCTCGTCTCCACCTTGCCTCTTCTGAGAGCAGTTTTATATGTGGGCAGCAAATGTACACAGTTGTGATCTGAGGATCCTACAGGAGGAAGGGGGAGTGATTTATAGGCCCTCTCAATGGATCCATAGCACAGGTCCAATGTCTTTTTTCGCCTGGTTGGGCAGGAGACATACTGATAAAAGTTTTTAAGTGTCTTCTTTAAAGAAACATGGTTGAAATCCCCAAGAATGAAGTTTGGCGCCTCTGGAGAAATTGATTGCAGCTGCTGGTTCATATCAAAGATTGTGCTGCAGGCGGAGTCAGCGTCTGCCCTCGGGTGAATGTACACAATTGTGATGAAAAGTTGGGGGAACTCGCAAGGCAAATAAAAGGGGTGTAGTGACACAGACAGCAGCTCCACATCGGGTGTACAGATGCGCTCTCTGACCGTGACAGATGTGCAGTACTGCTTATTAATGTATAAACATACGCCGCCCCCCTGATGCTTCCCCGTTACCTCTTCCTGCCGATCCGAGCGCAGCGGGGCTCCAAAGCCGTCAATCCACAGGTCTGCGTCTCGGTCATGCGCAGTAAGCCAAGATTCCGTGAAAGCCATGACACAGCATTTCTTAAAGTCCTTCTGGTAGCGTACATTCCCTTGAATTTCATCCACCTTGTTTCTCAGAGACTGTACGTTCCCAAAAATCATCAAAGGAAGAGGAATGTTACCAAACTGACGTCTCCTCAGGCGCAGTTTCACACCTCCACGCCTTCCGCGCTTTCTCCCGTCTCTCTTTTCACCGCTATGTCCGTCTCTCAAAATAAAGTCCGGCAGTTGCGGCTTAGGCTCAATCACAGCCGCTGCATCAACCGTGTTTAAATGCAGCAACATGTCCTTGGAATAATGTATCCTGCCCGCCATGCTGCCCAACGCGTTTACCTCATAGACAAAGAGCCGGAGGAAAAGTAGCACCAGTGCAAGAGAGGGGAGGAAGTCCATGTTGTAGGAACCAGGGAGCGCTTCGCCATGAAGCGCTCCCTGAAGCCTAGATTCATCAAGTTGCAATGCAAATTTCCCACTGATGAGTTTCTTCTCCAAAACGTTGTCTTAAACATCTGCAATCATGTCATCGATATGCTGGGCAATTGTATTATCAGTGAGAGGGGCTTTAGCTACTTCTTTAACTGCATCAGGGCCAAGCATCTCATTTACAATATCTTTGCAGGGAGGCAGTATTACCGTCTCTGCCACAGTGTGCTGCTTTTTTTATGTGACTACGAGTTGGGCTACTAAGTAGCTAACTTTGAAAGCTCTTTCAGACACCTTTGTGGTTTCTCTCATTAAAGTTACCCATTGCTCTGTTTGCTCACAGAGAAGATAGTCTGTGTTCTTATTTTGAAGTGACAGGTGTTTTCATTTGGAGATGATGCTTGCTTGGGACCATGGCACTGTTAGCTTTTTCTACGCACAGGAAAGAATGAGATCATGGATACAGCCATCCATCCATCTTCTACCACTTTTCCAGAGGTCCGGGTCATGGAGGCAGCAGTTCAAGCAGAGAAGCCCAGACTTCCCTCTCCCCAGCCACCTGCTCCAGCTCTTCAGAGAGGATACCAAGGCGTTCCCAGACCAGCTGGGAGACATAGTCTCTCCAGCGTGTCCTGCATCTGCCCTGGGGTCTCCTCCCCGTGGGATGTGCCC
The DNA here is from genome assembly GCA_020510985.1 of Pholidichthys leucotaenia. Classification (NCBI taxonomy): domain Eukaryota; kingdom Metazoa; phylum Chordata; class Actinopteri; order Cichliformes; family Pholidichthyidae; genus Pholidichthys; species Pholidichthys leucotaenia. Next base: position 274,136,561 of record CM035842.1, read on the forward strand.
GAAACACCTCAAGTGGGAGGCATCCAGGAAGTATCCTGATCAGATGCCCAAACCACCTCAACTGGCACCTTTCAATGTGGAAGAGCAACAGTTCTACTCTGAGCCTAGTGATCTCAGGAGCTATGTTGTCCGGGGCAATTTGCCTCTGGTAGCATTACCCAAGATAAAGTGGTCCTGCGTGAAGGGCCAGACTAAGAACGATCCAAAAGACTCATGATGAATGCTAGAACAAGGATTCAGTGTACCCTGCCCGGTATGGGGTTACCAGGACCCCACCCTGGAGCCAGGTCAGGGGGAGGGGCTCGGTGGCTAGCGCCTGGTGGCCAGGTTTCTGCCCATGGGACCCGGCCGGTCTCAGCCTGAAGGAGTTACATGTAGGGCTGTGCCATATGACGATCTATATCGGTGACACGATAAAAAACGTCTACCGTTTCATATGAAACTTTATTGTTTATATTGGGACACATACCCCATTTCTACTTGTCACCACCCTGCCCCTCCCCCACAGTGCGCCAGGTGGGTTCCAGTGGTTAGCGCCACAGCAGCTAACAGCAAGCTAATGTTTTGCCACTACTTCTGTGGAGCCGCTACTTCTGTGCCAGGGATGTGGGACTTTTTCCCCACCGTGCTGCATCAGAGAGGATAGTCCTCCAACCTCATTTTAATTGGAGGTAAGTAACGTTAAAACCATCTCTCTCTAATTATAAAACTGCAAATGCTAAATGACGATGCAAACTTGTTGCCAATAGGAAATATGTGTATCAGACCATCATTCTGGTTTAAATCACTGCAGTTTTTCTTAATTTTGTCTGGAAAAATGTTACTAAAGCTGCAAAAGTGCGCGACAGCGACCGCATACACACTAAATAAATAATAAATAAAATGTGTTGGAATTACAAAATGGTTCTTAATGCAACTTGATTTCTAATAATTTTTTATTAGTCAAGTAGCAATAATGAATAAAGTTGAAGTCATCTCAAAAGCACGTTAAACAATTTTATAACAACACTGCAAAATTAAGAGGGGAAAAAAAGTGCATAAAATTAATGACAGATGAATATGTACAATTGATTCTTTTCAGTATGTAATTTAAAATGTAGAAAAACAGATGGTCATTTTATTGGTTATTGTATATAAACTATAGAATTTACCGGAAATGTATATCAAGATATATACAGTTATCATCAAATAAGATTGCTTATATCGTGATATGAAATTTTGGTCATATGGCACAGCCCTAGTTACATGGGTCCCCCCTCCAGTGGGCTCACCACCTGCAGGAGGGACCATGGGGGTCCGGTGCTATGTGGATCAGGTGCGGTCGAAGGCAGAGACCTTGGCAGCCTGATCCCAAGCTTCCTAAACTGGCTTTTGGGATCATGGATACAAGTGGCTGAAATGAGCTTTCTCCATAGGGTGGCTGGACTCACCCTTAGAGATACGGTAAGGAGTTCAGTTATCCAGGAGAGCCTCAGAGTGGAGCCGCTGCTCCTCCACATCGAAAGAAGCCAGTTGAGGTGGTTTGGGCAACTGATTAAGATGCCTCCTAGATATCGCCAACATGAGGTGTTTCGGGCACGTCACTCTGGAAGGAGACCCCAGGGCAGACCCAGTACACGCTGGAGAGACCATGTCTTCCAGCTGGCCTGGGAACGCCTTGGTATCCTCCCTGAGGAGCTGGAGGAGGTGACTGGGAAGAGGGAAGTCTGGGCTTCTCTGCTTGGACTGCTACCTAAGCAATCAGCAGTAAATGAAGGAATGGAATAAACAACACTCCCCTATCTCCAATAATGCTTTGTTTGGGCTTTTATACTCTCACATTCAGCCACTATGCAAATATGCGTCAGGCTGTGTTCGCTACCGGAGCTCTGAGATAACCACAGAAATCAGCAGTGACAAAAGAGCATTTAAAGCAATACAACAAAAACAGCCCATTGTGAAGAAGGCTGCTTCAGCTGGGTGTATACTGGTACTTCAGTATTTAAATCCTGATGTGTTCTGACCAAAAGATGTCACAGATATTTCACTAACACCTCTGGAAACTGCGTTAACATGTGGAATAAGGCTATGCAATGGTCACTTTAACAATTCCAGAAAGGGATGACGTGAGTTTGGACTAAAAGAAGAGCAGAAGGTGATGGCAAAGTTTCAGTAAAGGAAATACTGTTACCCGAGCAATGCAGTATTCTCTGGGATTTTCCTTTTCCAGCCCATACTTGTCCAGCGCCTCCACCACAGCGAAGTCAGCAGTGTCTCTCGTGGACAGTAGGATGGTCTTATAGGGGATATTTGGCTTCAGGCTGTCGGCATATATCCTCAAAGTCCCCCCTGCACAGAGCAGAGTAAATATTCAGTCTGCAAGTAGCCATCTGATTCAAGGATGATAACAGTGAAACCACCATTTTGTAGCTAATGTTACCCATGAAGCTGAACTTACACTTTACAACATTTTTCAGTGGTGTCTTAGTGGGTAAAAGTAACTGTAATCCTCCTGAAAAAGTGCATCACACATCTCACTTTCAGCTGGTGGAACATGTGACCGTGATGTGTCAGCTGAAAATGATCACCTTAGTAAATCCCACAGGGGAGGTTTCAGCAGAGCAGACAGGATTTCCAGAAGCATTACATAAAACAAGCTTTTTTTAAAATAGCACTTTCTGCCGGGACAACGTCACGCTCTGACCACAGGCCATCCTGTCCCACCGGCTGTGTGCTCACGGACAGTGGTTGGAGCCCTTTTTAGAGCCGGTTCACTGGTCCATCTGTCCGTCTGCCTGTCTGGTGGAGTGATTAGGTAACGCCTGAGTCACACGCCCCAACAGTTAGCATGTTTGTTTCATTCATCAACACTGGCGTACAGTTTGTCTTTTCATGGGTGTAAACATGTCAGCGTGAAGCGATCCAATGACATATGGCCCTTCTGAGAACCAGCTGATGTTAGCATGACGTGAACTGACCAGTCATAATGTACAGTAATTTACTAATAAGACAGAACAGCAAAAACACTAATCCAATGTTGTATAAGCACTGCTGCTAGTGGTTAACAGCTGCGGAGCCCATCAACCAGCTGTGCACACCTGGATTTAGAGAGTTTAACTCAGCCCTCCCTCACAGATTCTCTGAAGCACAGCCACACCAGATAAGGAGCAGTAGTGAACTGTGACGTTCAAGTCACTCTGGAGATTATCTCCAAGGGTCATGTCAGGTTTCCTTTAAGCCAAACAAGGAGATTCTGGCTTCTTCTGAGGCAGATACAGCTCCTTCTTTAAATGTGCAAATACATAAAATACATACAAAACATCATATTTACTCTGGGAGTATGCCTTTATATTCATTTCTAAATGTTGTGTTGCTCCAATCTTGCTTTAAGTCATCCACCCAGCATGATGCCTCTAACGGCAGCCTGCTGGCTCTGTGCAGATTTTCATGTTCTCTTTATGCTTGTGCACCATGGAAGTAAACACAGGCGGATAAGGCTGCCTTTCCACAGCACTCTTGCATAACACTGTGTTAATCTTGGAGATCTTTAAATATAATACAGAATTTTACCACTGTTTTTAATCGGTTTAGTCACACAGCTTTACTCTCTCATGAAAGAAACTATATTCACTTAAGCAAATCTGGTCAAGGACACTTTTTGTTGTTTTTGCTCAAACACGCAAGTAGTAGTAGCCAGAGTTTTCCACAGAGCAAAGCAAATGAGCATAATATAATAAATAATAGGCATACTGAATGATGAAAACCATTCTCTGTGTAGGCAGATCGCCAAAAAGAAAGGGTTTTAAATCCAGCTGTTCCTACACTCACCATCATGAAGTCAGATTTTCAAAGAAGTTTTTCAGAAGATTTTGCATTGGCCCAAATGGACACAGTTTTATTTGTAGAATCTTATTTTATTGTCAATCATTTGAAAACAGCTTTTATGGATGCGTGTGTAGACAAACAGCCCCCCGTGACATTTGTGTGTGTGACGTAGATTCCTTTTTCCAGTTTCAGTGGAGCCTTGTTTTCAGGACAGCCCCTTAATTAAAAGTTAAGCTGTGAGCCCTTTGTCCAGAATCATTTTACTCATTTTACATAGAGACAGCTCTATAAAAGGTCAGATTCTCTTTCACAGTAAGGAGGATCCTTTAAGCTCCTGGAAACTGAAATGTGCAGAACTCTGATCTGCATGAAAAAATCAGAATAACAGCAGTAACGTCAGGACTGTTAAAGGAGGATAAGTAGTACCTGACTCTGGCCTCCCATCGCTGCTCATGAACTCCTGCATGCGTTTCTCCAGTTTCTGCTGCCGTCTCCTCTTCATCACCACCTCCGGGTTGGAAATGGTCCTGGTGAAGCTGGTCTCCGGCATGTCCTTATAAACCTCTGCTGCCAGACGACTGTTTTCCCTGAACCCAACAAAAAGGAGATGAATGAGGGTGGAGGAGTGAGGAGAAAGGTCAAAGTTTAGATTACTATTCTCCCCTCAGCCGGAGCATCCTGTTCTTCTGAAATTATTTAAAAAAAAATCCTCTCTAAGGACTGGGAGGATGAAAAGGCAGAGCGGTAAGATGGATGACGGCATTACCCGTCCTCCCGGCTGAGCGCCTGATCGTCTCCATCAGGGATTCGGGCAAACTCCTTCTCCCTCTTCTTTTCCTTCTTCTTCTCCTTCTTGGATAAAGTCCTCTTGAAGTTCTGGATCACTCCGTCTTTCTCCTTCTCCGGCCCGTTACTCTGACTCTTCTGGTGGAGGAAAAACAAGTGAATTTAATTTTGGATAAACAGATTTTAGGCTTTTTAGTGAGACGAGAACCTGTATCATGTAATCAAATCTTTCAGATCAAACTGTAGGAGCTTTACAGCAGATTGTTTTCTGTAGCATGTGATGGATGAATGGTAGAGTGATTCAGCTCCTAATGAGCCTCCTGATTAAGAGTCAAATGAGCCGCTGACCTTGGGCAGGATGTCATTTTCGTTCTTCAGGACGAAGCGTCCTTCCCTGTCATCTTTGTTCCAGTTCAGCTGAACAACTAGAGGCTTCTCGTCCAGGTCCAGCTTACGCTCTTCTAACACACACAAAGAAATGGCCGTTAACATGAGATACAGTGACAATGTTTATCTGCACACCCTCACAGGCTAACCATGGCAGTTATTAAATATGCTGAGAAATTATTCAATAAACATATATTACAAAAATAGAGTTGTCTAAGCTTCAGAACAACTTTTACAGCCGTTTCTGCCAGTGTCAGCCCTCCCTCAAAAACAGTAGTTTGGCCGTGACATCAGTCAATATTCATACGAGGAACCACAGTCTTATAATTATGAACCTGTTAAACATCATACAGACCAGGAGCAGAGGAGGATTAGGAAAAATAACCACCAGCCAGAAATTAATCTGAAGTGTGAGGGAAACCAGTGGAGAACCACACAGTTGTTATGGTGAGTTTTTTTAATTTGATTTTGATTTTTTTGATTTTGTATACTTTATTGATCCCCAGAAGGGAAATTGAGGGCATCCACCTGGATGGATGAAGCAGCCACGGTACGGCGCAATCCCTTTACCATTCACACACACATTCACACCTAGGGCCACTTTTAGAGTCTCCAATTAATCTAACCTGCATGTTTTTGGCCTGCGGGAGGAAACCGGAGAACTCCCGTAGTAAACCCACGCAGACACGGGGAGAACATGCAAACTCAGGGGCTGGGATCAAACCAGGGATCCCATGGCCAAGGGTGAGTTGCTGTGCTGCCGCAGTGCAAACCACTGCGCCACCGCACCACCCGATAACCACCGCCCCGATAAACAACCGAGTTGTTTATCTTATGATTATTGTTGGATTATGTTAGTTAATGCTGTGAAAAATTCTGTAATTTATCTGTCACTTTAATTCATCTGTCTTCTTCTGGCTGCTCCCTTTAGGGGTCACCACAGCGGATCATCTGTCTCCATCTCACCCTATCCCTTGCATCTTCCTCTGTAACACCAACCCTCTCCATGTCCTCCTTCACTACATCCATGAATCTTCTGTGGTGTTCCTCTTTTCTTCCTGCCTAGCAGCTCCATCTTCAACATCTTTTGTCCAATATCTCCACTATCCCTCCTCTGCACATGTCCAGACCATCTCAGCCTTGCCTCTCTTACTTTGTCTCCAAACCGCTTGACCTGAGCTGTCCCTCTGATATACTGATTTTTAATCTTGTCCCTTCTAGTCACTCCCACTGAAAATCTTAGCAACTTGAACTCTGCCACATCCAGCTCCACCTCCTGTCTTTTTGTCAGCGCCACCGTTTCCAAACCATACATCATGGCAGGTCTCACTACATCTTGTAAATCTTCCCTTTCACTCTTGCTGCTATCTTTCTGTCACAAATCACCGCTGACACTTGTTTCCACCCACTCCACCCTGCCTGTACTCTTGTCTTCACCTTTCTTATGCATTTTCCATTGCTTTGGATGGTTGACCCCAGGTATTTAAACTCATCTACTTTCACTACCACTATTCCTTCCATCTTCACCGTTGCACCTGCCTCCTTCTCATTCACACTCATGTATTCTGTCTTGCTTCTACTGACTTTCATTCCTCTTCTTTCCAGAGCATACCTCCACATCTCAAGATTCTATTCCACCTGCTCCCTACTCTCACTGCAGATCACAATGTGGTCTGCAAACATCATGGTCCACAGAGACTCCTGCCTGACCTTGTCTGTCAGCCTGCCCATCACCATGGCAAACAAGAAGGGGCTCAGAGCCGATCCCTGATGTAATCCCACCCCCACCTTGAATCCAGCTGTCAATTTTTTTTTCCAAATTTGCACACTTTAGATACTATTAAATCACTTAAAAGTGAAGAAAAATTTGGAGGTGAGCCGAAGAGGCTGTAATCAGCTGATACTTAGAGCTCCTCAGTGCTGAAGTTGTTCAGAAAACTTAAAAAAGCAAATGTAATGAACTGAAAGTTGGTACGACAAGCACAAACTCAATTACTAATACTACCAACTAAACCACCATCGATAACTCTCACTAGCACCGCGGCTGTACAGAGAGCTGATGCACACATGTCAAGGCGACTACGTAATAGGACACATTTGAGGGGCAGAGTTGTTTTAGGAGCAGAGGTGAAAATTAACACTTCAAATCAAAATTTCCACCTTTTGGTGTTGTAAACCAAAATTAAACCTGTACCAACATTTACAAGATAAATTTCCAAAATGTGATATGAACAGATGTTTTAAAAATCATAATCTGCAATGGGTACTTCAAGGCAAGATTGTGAATAAGGCGTTCACATGTGTACTCAGTTATTCATGATAACACATACAGTATCTCATGATGTTGTTGCCCAATTTTATGCGTCAAACAAGCAATATAATCCAGTTATGGTTTATTCCAAATATGACCTTATTCTGCTTTTTTGAAATTGCTGTTTTGATTACCATAATCAAGTTAATATCCGAGTACTGCTGTCCAAGTTAATATAGTAAATTACATTAAACTGTCAGCAACTTCGACAGATTAACTCTCCCTCTCTCTCCCACTCACAGGGATCTTTGGGACTCACCGCCACTGACATGGACCTCGTACAGGGAGTATTTCGGCGAGGAGAGCATCCTCATATCTGGTCTGAACTTCTCAGCTAACGTCTCAATGACGTCCTGCGTTGTCGCCGTGCTGGAGACTCTGATGCACTTGGTGGCAAAGTTACCGCCGACCCGGTCCTGGAAGTAGAACCGCATCACGCCATGGAACTCCAGGTCCTTTAGAAGAAACAGAAGACAAATCTTTAGAAAATCTACAGAAGTGAAAACTCAAAACATCTGTATAAAAAACGGAAAGTGAATTATTTTGATTACTAGGACATTCACGGTGGGGTGGGAGGGTTCAGGATTGTATAAACAGCAGCCCTGACTTGTTCATTATTAATGCCGGACGGTGCGATAAGGTGACTGCCCCACAGCTTCGACAGGGACAGGAGAGATAAAAAGCAAAGCTGGCTGAGATCCAGGGAATGGAGTGTGTCAGCAGGCTATGTGATGACAGGTTTAAATAAAAGGGGGAAAAAGTGTTGATCTGCCGTTCACCATGTTAGACCGTCAGCACAAAGTTTTTCACACCGCAAAGGACTTAAGTGTCACATTTTTTTTTTTTTTTTGAAAAATCCAGTGTCTCTCCACTGGATTAAAATATAATAATAATAATAATAATAATAACAACTAGAAAAGCACTTGGAGAGCACAGACCTCCGCCAAGCGCCACAGTTCCCCCCCCATACAGTGTTTGTGTGTACGTTTTCAGATTCCTTGACCATGAAAACATATGACTAGCAATTGGATTCACAATGATAGGATTAGTGGTTCAGTAGTAAAAGCATTACCTCCTTGGCGGAGGTAATAAACTGAAGTGTTGCTGTTGTGTCCATCTCCTCCACTGAAAGCAGCACTCAGGGCTTCACTGACGGATGCAAATTGGGTAGACAGGTTGCCGTGGGTTTTATTGGGTTTGCGCTCCGCGGCAAAAGAGGATTTAGAAGCTTCCCCGGCAGAGAGCTGGTTTTTGCGCAGCCCCTATGGCTGGCCGGGGAATTTCTGCCAAATAATCCGGCGCCGGACAGCTGCCCGTCTCAGCTTTTGCAGCGTAGCGCAAATACAGGCACTCTGGCGGGCCCTGCCCACCACTGTTTTCCGCGTGCTTTTGTGCCTAAAACTTTGAAGAACGCGCAGTTTGTGTTCGTCAGACAGGACGACCAGCGCCCTCCATTGCGCCTGAGCACATGTTGGAAATGGCCGTATCTGACAATGTTAAAGAATTCTTTAAAAAATTCCTGTATCCAGACGGTGATCCGGATCATCCCCAAAATTTAATCAGTTCTTCCTTGTACCATTTCCAACAATGTACTGACCTCATGCCTCCCTTATTGGGGGGGGGGGCTTTCACACCTGTACTGAGTACTTAAAAACTGTATTTATCGGCAGATGAAAGAAAACTGAAGCAAAAACAAACAAACAAACAAACAAAAACTAAACAAACAGCAACTGCAACATGAACTATTTCAAACATATTTATTCAAATGTACACTTACAGTATATGGACACAATCTTGAGCCATAACTTTTTGGTAATGTGAAAATAATAAGCCAAGTAGCACAAAAAAATTGAGTGCTCTTGCCGTCAGGAAACAATATTGGCACCAAATCACTGAAGTGATCTGCCACCAATGGGGGTAGATTGTGCTCTGCCACAAAATGACAAAACATCACTTCTGCTAGTGATGCATTGGATGTGGAAGGCGTCGGTTCTCTCACTGGCTGAAAATGTTCATCCATCGATCGAATTTAGCTACACAGTTTTTGTGGCCCTGTGTAGCAAAGTGCGACTTCAGGTGGAAAATCCCTGATGCAGTCACTTTTAGCATTAGAGTCACACATATCAGGCGCAGCATTACTGGCGCCGGGATTCCTCTCTGTTCCGGAGCCGCAGGACAAAAGAAGGTGCGATAATGTTTGCTGTGGGTTTTATTGGGTTTGCGCCCCGCGGAAAAAAAGAGTATTTGGAAGCTTCCCCCGGCAGACAGCTGGTTTTTGCGCAGCCCCTATGGCTGGCCGGGGAATTTCTGCCAAATAATCCGGCACCGGACAGCTGCCCGTCTCAGCTTTTGCAGCGTAGCGCAAACACAGGCACTCTGGCGGACCCTGCCCACCACTGTTTTCCGCGTGCTTTTGTGCCTAAAACTTTGAAGAACGCGGAGTTTGTGTTTGTCAGACACGACGACCAGCGCCCTCTATTGCTCCTGCACACGTGTTGAAAATGGCCATATCTCACAATGTTAAAGAATCCTTTAAAAAATTCCTGTATCTAGACGGTGATCCGGATCATCCCCAAAATTTAATCAGTTCTTCCTTGTACCATTTCCAACAAGGCCTGAAAGTTTCATCGAAATCTGTCCAAAACTTTTTGAGTTATCTTGCTAACCAACAGACAGACAGACAAAAGCTGGCAAAAACATAACCTCCTCCTGGCCTTCGGCCTGGCGGAGGTAATAATAATAAATTTTAAAAAAAATGAACAAAAGTCATCACTGGGCTCATTGGTTGATCATGAAGCAGGCCTTTTTTCTGCTTTGCCCATTATGTGAAAAAGAATAAGTGTAGAAGGAAGACCTTTAAAGTGACCATCGCAAAAAGACTCTCCAACAATACATCCGTGTTTACAGCAGAGATGGTGGCAATAATTATTGCTTTGCACAGGTATGCACTAGTTATTAAAAATGCAAAAAGAGATGGCAGAAAAATTTGTTGGAATAATATCAACCAATTGACTAATAAACAGCACAAAAAAGATGATGGAGACATGGAACTTAATATTAATAACAAATTGGTACAGAATCCCACGGTCATTGCTACAGAGTTTAACAACTTTTTCATAAACTCTGTGCTAGAAATATCCAAAGCATTTCCACCTGATCATAATTCTAGTCCTATTAACCCCTCACAACCAGTTTTAATATATTAGAAATAATTGAAATGAAGTCGCAAATATCATCAGCTCATTGAATAGCTCAAAAGCAACAGATGAACATGGTCTTAACACCAATTTTTTAAAACACAAAGAATCTCATCCGTCCAATTACTCATTTAAACAGTCTGTCAATCAAACACGCTGTCGTTCCAACTGCTTGGAAAGTAGGAGTGGTTAGACCAATTTTCAAAACAGGGACCTGTTATCTCCAAAATAATTGAAAAATGGGTGGCCACATTATTATGTGAACATCTGAATTATGGGAACACCCCCATGCACCACACACAGTTTGGGTTCCGTGCCCACCACTCAACAGAGTCTGCAATAAGCTTGTTTTTAGAGAAAACTAAATCTTTCTTAGAAAAGTGCAATTCTGTAGGTGTTGTGTTTTTAGATATCAAGAAGGTGTTTGGCACCATTGACCACAACATCCTTTTAACCAAACTTAATCAGTTTAATTTTTCAGAACATGCCATCAAAGGGCAGCACGGTGGCGCAGTGGTTAGCACAGTGGCAGCACAGCAAGAAGGTCATGGGATCGATTCCACCCTTGACCATCGTGGGTTCGATCCCACCCCCAGACCATCGTTAACCCTTCTGTGTGGAGTTCGCATGTTCTCCCCGTGTCTGCGTGGGTTTACTCCGGGCACTCCGGTTTCCTCCCACATGCCAAAAAACATGCAAGTTAGGTTAATTGGCATCAAAACTGGGGATTCTAAATTGTCCTTAGGTATGGATGTGAGAGTGAATGGTTGTCTGTCTCTCTGTGTTGGCCCTGTGATGGACTGGCGATCTGTCCAGGGTGTACCCTGCCTCTCGCCCAAAGATGCTGGGATAGGCTCCAGCCCCCCCGCGACCCGAAAGGATTAAGCAGTAGAAGATGGATGGATGCCATCAAATGGAAAAAATCCTATTTAGCCGACAGACAGCAATGTGTAATGTCAACAGTGTCAAATCGCCATATTTGAAATGTCAAATGGGAGTCCCACAAGGCTCCATACTTGGACCAATATTATTCTCCTTATACAAACATGATCTAGCAAACGCAAGCAGAAACATTCATATACAAATGTATGCAGATGACACAAAAATATTCACACCTGCAAAAATACACAAGAAGCTGCCTGTACTTTTACAACAGCGATGACTCAAATCCATGACTGGCTTAATAAACTGTCATCTCTGCTGGAGTCCGAGTCCCACCCTATGCAGGACATACTGAACGCACTGAGGAGCTCATTTAGCAGCAGACCACATCATCCTAGGTGCGCAACCGAGAGGTTTCACAGGTCCTTCCTACCTACGGCTGTCAGACTGTATAACCTAAGCAGGGCTGCTCGCAGAGATAGCAAAAAAAAAACGTGACGACCTTATAGTATTGAAAGCAAAAGACGCAATAGACTTACACAATGGTCCCCTCCAGTACATACAACTAGGACAATATCGGTCGCTACGGAGGGTGGCAATATGTATGGGTACATATTCATACTATGTAGGATAACTAAGTAGACGGTTATGCTGTTTATTCCATCTAGCTACAATGCTCCGCACTGTGTGTATATACAGTATATGTATATATGTATTCCATCTAGCTACAATGCTCCGCACTGTGTGTTTATATATTATATATTTATACGTATATATGTATATTCGCTGCTCTTGTTTTTCTTGTCTTCTTGATTGTTGCTCTGAGTGTTACTATCCCTGTGCTGTTGCAATCCTGGAATTTCCCCATTGTGGGACTAATAAAGGCTTATCTTATCTTATAATTCATGTCTCCTACTAAACACTAAAAAACTATTTGCATGATGTTTACCCGACAACCATCAAATATCACAAAAACATTTTCTTCAAAGAGGAGGAGCTGCAGTTCGTGGAGGAATTTAAGTACCTCTGTGTGATTTTCGATTCCTCATTAACCTTTAAAAAATGCATCAAAAAATTTCAAACATAATCAAATTCAATTGAGAAATTTTAAACAAATTAGACCATCGCTGATAGCTAATGGAGCAAAAATGTTGCTGCTTGCAATGATCTCACACATCGAATACTGTTTTACAAACTGGTCTCTCACTGGTGTAACAATAATCAAACCCATTGAATCCTTACACAAAAAAAGCCATAAAAATCTTTTATAAGAAAGATCCCACATATCATTGTTGTCACATTTACAAGAAATACAATTTTCTGTCTTTTGAAAATTATAAAACTCTCAAATTTGCCTGTTCAATTCATAAAATATTAAATGGTTAATCCCCCCCGGGAGACTATGTTAAACTGAGGACTGTCACTGGTACAACCACCAGAGCAATCACTAGAGGAGACTGTGAGATCCCCTACAGACGCACCACATTTGCTCAATCTGTGCTATCAGTGAAGGGTGCCAAGATCTGGAATAATATACTACCTGCAATCAGAGCGTACTGTGGAGGAAAAATCAAGTCGGGGTCACCAGTGTGGAGCAAAAATAAGTTCAGGCGAGATGCGGTGAGCTGGAAGGTTACAGAGTTTTATTTTCCTTCATCATAATGAGACGCACTTGTAGCGCTGTGCGCTACTGTGCTGTACAGTGGCTGTGCTGTGTTGCGCTGTGCTGTTAAGGCATGTATAGCAAGCTCTTTTATACATGTTACACCAACAAAGAGAATGCATGGCACATTTGCATACTGATATACATATCAGTCAATACATATCATTCGCGTGACCAACTGGCGACCGGACGTCCTCTCCTTAATCTGGGGATGTATAACAATAGTCTATGGTTCTGATCGTCTCCTAGGGGCTCTCTGTCCGTATACAAATTGTCCTCTGCTTAGTGCAGGCTGAGTGTGAGGACTGAATGTCCATGTAGATTGTGGTGGGTCACCACAGTACCACACTAAACACTTTTAAGACTCATCTTAAAAATTGGGTTTTCAACAACCAAAACTGTGCACATAACTCGTGGTTGGTCTGTGGCATGCACATATGTATGTGCCCGTGCGTCACACACATATGCCCTGCCTCTTGTTTGTTGCTGTTGTTTTTTGTTGTTGTGAGGTGCTTGGGTGCATGTGTGTATATGCATACACAGCACTTCACTTGTGTTACATTTAAATCTTTTGATTTGTAGCACCTCAACTCTTGGACTTTTGCATATCCACTTTGTACAGTTTCATTGCAGATGTTCTTCTCACGTATGACTGTGTTTTTGTGACCTGCCGGGGGGGGCTACAGATGCAAATTAGCAGTATTGCTAAATCTGGCATGTTTACATTTGTGTTAATGTTCATTAGTATGTAATGTCCCTTTCAAATAAACATTAAACTTAAAACTCTGGCTGAAGAGGAAGGACACAGTATGGGCTGTCAAATGACCACATGGAGCCTCCATGTGACATACGCCCAGGTCTGATCAGCCTGTGGTGGGCCAGCCTTGGGCGAGGGTGTTTTGTGATAAAAGGCCAAAACACCCAGTGAGCCTGGGGTGCACAACTGATGATCTGTCGCATTGGTGGCACCATAGGAGGACAAGCTGCAACAGAGCGACATCGGTGGGGTCTGGAGAAACCTTAAAACCATCTCTGGGCTCCAGAATACCTCCTCCCAGGCCATGGGGGGCAGGGAGTGGGCAAACAATCTGAACCTGTTTTTAATAGGTTTGACCAACCGCCCTCCCCCCCGACTGCACAACAACCACTGCTGCCTCTAAAGACATCGAGTCCTGCTGCCCACACCCCACTCCACCAAGGACCCCCCACTCCCAACACACAGCCCCCCAATATGACCCTCACTAAGACCCAGGCGAGGATGGAGCTGAGAAAGATCAAGGCGAGGAAGGCATTGGGACCGGACGGCATCAGCGCAAAGCTCCTCAAGTCCTGTGCAGACCAGCTGTGTGGGATTGTGGAGCTCATCTTCAACCTGAGCCTGAAGCTGGGGAGGGTACCACAGTTGTGGAAAACATCTTGTGTGGTACCTGTACCAAAGACCTCCCGCCCCAAAGACCTGAACAGCTACAGACCAGTGGCCTGACGTCCCACATGATGAAGACCCTGGAGAGACTGCTCCTTGCTCACCTCCGCCCCCTGGTGGGACCAGCGATGGATTCACTCCAGTTCGCCTACCAGCATGGCATTGGGGTGGAGGATGCAGTGATCTTCCTCCTTCACCGTTCTCTGTCCCACCTGGAGAAGCCCGGGAATGTAGTGAGGATCATGTTCTTTGACTTCTCCAGTGCTTTCAACACCATCCAACCGATGATCCTGAAGGACAAGCTGCTGTGCACAGGGGTGGACCAGCACCTTTCATCATGGATCCTGGACTACCTCACTAACCGGCCACAGTTTGTGAGAACCTGGGACTGTGTGTCCGACACAATCATCGGTAGCACGGGGGCCCCCCAGGGAACGGTTTTGGCTCCCTTCCTGTTCACCCTTTATACTGCGGACTTCTCACACAACACAACACATTGCCATCTACAGAAGTTCTCTGACGACTCTGCGATCGTCGGCCTCATCTCCAACGGAGATGAAGCTGAGTACAGAGGACTTATCCAAGACTTCGTGGACTGGTGCCATAGGAACTGCCTCCAGATCAATGCGAGGAAAACTAAGGAGCTGGTGGTGGACTGCCGCAGGCAAGGACAACCCCTCACAGCACCAGTAAACATACAGGGAACAGACATCGAGATGGTGACATCCTACAAGTACCTGGGTGTTCAGCTGAACAATAAACTAGACTGGTCACACAATACCGACGCACTCTACAAGAAGGGACAGCGCAAGCTGTTCCTACTGAGGAGACTCAGGTCTTTTGGTGTACAAGGGGCGCTACTGAAGACATTCTACGACACGGTGGTGGCATCAGCCATCACTTTTAGAGTGGTCTGCTGGGGTAGTGGCATTACAGCAGCCGATAGGAAGAGACTGAACAAATTGATCAAGAAAGCTAGCTCTGTCCTGGGGCAGCGCCCTGACCCAGTGGAGGAGATGGGAGAGAGAAGGATGGTGGCTAAACTGTCATCTCTGCTGGAGTCCGAGTCCCACCCTATGCAGGACATACTGAATGCACTGAGGAGCTCATTTAGCAGCAGACCACATCATCCTAGGTGCGCAACCGTGAGGTTTCACAGGTCCTTCCTACCTTCGGCTGTCAGACTGTATAACGTAAGCAGGGCTACTCGCAGAGATAGCAAAAAAACGTGACGACTTAATAGTATTGAATGCAAAAGACGCAATAGACTTACACAATGGTCCCCTCCAGTATATACAACTAGGACAGTATCGGTCGCTATGGAGGGTGACAATATGTATGGGTACATATTCATACTATGTAGGATAACTAAGTAGACGGTTATGCTGTTTATTCCATCTTGCTACAATGCTCCACACTTTGTATATATATTTATATATTTATGGGTATGTATGTATATCCACTGCTCTTATTTATATCTGCCGTATCTTCTTAATTATTGCTCTGAGTGTTGCTATCCCTGTGCTGTTGCAATCCTGGAATTTCCCCATTGTGGGACTAATAAAGGCTTATCTTATCTTACCTGATAATCGACCCAACCCAGGAAGACACACTGGGTGGGGGGCTGAGTTGGTTGAAACCAGTCAACTGAGGTGCTGATCTTAGGGATTTTAACAACTAGTCCTATTAAGGTGATTCTAAAAACTTCCATGTCCAAACTTCCTGTTTGAACTCTGCACGGGAAGCTTCCTTGGTGTCCAACATGCAACACAAAACCAGGGGCCGGCAACCTGTACTACACAAAGAGCCGCTTTGAATGATTTCGGTCTAAAAAAAAATCTGCATGGAGGCACAAGAATCAGAGCCTAAAAATCAAGGTAAAACAGCAGTTACATTTGGCCTAACATCAAGGATCAAGAGGTTTTTTTTTAATAAATATGCAGCTTTGTCGACTGCAAATTTGCTTCCTTTTTCTCACAAAATTATGTTTTCCTCTTGCAAGTTCGAGTGTTTTCATTAAACTGTAGTGTTTTTTTCTAAAATTTATGATATTTTTGGCATAAATGCATGCTAATTTTCATAAATTTGGCCTATTTTTCTGTGTAAATTTGATAACTTTGTTTAGTAAAACTGAAGACTTCTAAATGTAAAAATATCTCACCCCCCCCCCCAACAGAATTACAGCTTTTTTTCATGGACTGTTATTAAAATTGCTTTTTGGGGCAAATTTGTTACTAGGTAAATTAAAAAAAAATAAAATGCAGCCCATTTCACATAAATGCGCCACAGTTTTTTTTTTTTAATCAAACTGTAGCTTTTCTGGAAAATTTGTCTTTTTTCAGCAGATCTTTTATGACTTTTTTCTTGCAGATTTGTGGGCTTTCCCCCTCAGAATTGTAGCTGCTTCCATAAATTTTAAAAATGGTGACAAATTTTTTGCCATTTTCATAAATTTGTTACATTTTTCTTTGCAAATTTATTACCTTTCAGGAGTAAAACTGCAGCTTTTAAAAAGTTGTTACATTTTCCTCACAAAACTCCAACTTTTTCCAGTTAATTTATCTAGAAATTTATGGATTTGTTTCTTGTGAATTGTATCTATAAAATATTTTCCTCAGAAAATTGCAACATTTTCTCCAAATCTGCAAGATTATTTGCATAAAATTTCAGGTTTTCTCAATTTCTGCTTCTGAGGATAGTTTTTCTCATGAATTTGCAACCGTTTTTCATTAAAAAAAAAATTGTTGCTTCTTTTCTTGGAAATTAGTGACCCCTCCCCCCCCCCAAGGCCTCAGGGAACCACTGGCTATAGGCAAAAGAGCCACATGTGGCTCCAGAGCCACAGGTTGCAGACCCCTGTGCTAAACAGATTTGCTGTTTATTAAAGTAAACATAAGGTGCTTATCCAAGCTCTGCGTTTTTATTCCTTTTGTTTCAGGGGCAAGCTTAAAAAAAAAACAACAACTTCAGAGCACACACAGCTATTGTTTTTGGAGACACCCACGGCTATTTTCATTCATGTACTCGCCTACATGTAGCCATTACTGTATGCACTGTTTACTACCGGTCAAAAATGTTTAAGTGTTTGCTGACACAGCAGCTCTAGCACACAATTCTGCGGACACATGCACATGCTAAAAAATTCAGCAGGAAAATCTCATTTAATGATAGCTGCCGTTAAAATAAGTAAGGTAATCTTTATTATCCCCAATGAGTATTTTCTTGTGCAGTCAGCAGTAACAACACAGAAGCACAGCAATCAACAGTAAAGTAATTAAATAATACACATTACATGCAGTTTAAAGTTATATACACTTATTCAACAGGCTAAAAGCAGCTGAACAAAAGAATGTCTGTGTCTATTAGACATGCATTTTGGCAGATTGTACCTACAGCCCAATGGGAGCAACTCAAATTCAAGAGTTCAGGGGGAGACTTGGGTCAGCCATGATCAGCGGGGTCTTTTTCAGAATCCAAGCTTTGTACAGAGTGTAGAGGTCATTTACAGTGATGTATGCAATTTTGCAGCTCACCCAGACAACAATATCCTTCCTTGGGTAGCCTTCCACAAGCTTGTCACAATAGTTTGCTGGAATTTTGGCCCATTCTTCCTGACAAAACTGATGGAACTGAGTTAGGTTTGTAGGCCACCTTGCTCGCACAGATCTTTTCAGCTCTGCCCACAAATTTTCTATGGGATTGAGATCAGGACTTTGTGATGGCCACTCCAAAACACTGACTTTGTTGTCCTTAAGCCACTTTGTAACTAATTTAATGGTATGTTCATTATCCATTTGAAAGACCCATACGCGTCCAAGCTTTAACTTCGTGGATGACGTCTTGAAATGTTGCTTCAATATTTTGACATAATGTTCTTTCCTCATGATGTCATCTATTTTGTGAAGTCCACCAGTCCCTCCTGCAGCAAAACACCCCCACAACATGATGCTGCCACGCCCGTACTTCACAGTTGGGACGGTTTTCTCAGGCTTGCAAGCTTCCCACTTTTTCCTCCAAATGTAACGATGGTCATTATGGCCAAACAATCCAATTTTAGTTTCATCAGACCACAGACCATGTCTCCAAAAATCAAGGTCTTTGTCCCTGTGTGCATTTGCAAACTGGAATCTGGCTTTTTTTTTTTTTTTTAGGTTGCTTTTGGAGTAATGGCTTCTTCCTTGCTGAGTGGCCTTTCAGCCCATGTCGGTACAGGACTCATTTCGCTCTGAATAATGACACTCTTTTACCTGCTTCAGCCAGCATCTTCACAAGGTTTTCTGCTTTTGTTCTGTGGTTGATATGCACATTTCACTCCAAAACGCCTTCATCTCTAAGACACAGAAGCAGTCTCCTTCCTGAGTGGCACAATGGCTGGACATGCCCATAATGTTTATACGCGTGTATAACTGTTTGAACAGATGAACGTGACACCTTCAGGCATCTGGAAATTGAGGATGAACCAGATTTGTGGAAGTCCACAATTGTCTTCCTGATATTAGTGTATGTAAACTTCTGACTCTGAAGTAAAAAAAAAAAAAAAAATCTAAAAAATTATTTAGCAAAGAGAAATAATTTTAGCAATCCTACCTGACCTACTGTAAAACAGGAAAAAGTTTAGTCTGACTTAAGATCAGTGACAAAAAAAAATGGTTACGTGTCTTTTTATAGTGTATGTAAACTTTTGGTTTCAACTGTACATCTAATATGTGGCTATGCAACTTGAGTTAGAATGGTAAGATCAGAATCCATGCAACTTTTTATTTGCGTAGGGTAGTGTTATACTCAAGACCAGACAGAGAAAAGAGTCTCCCAAGACCAAAACAATAAAGACTAAAGACCAAGTCAAGACCAAGACCTATATACACAGTGGCCTTGGTCTCAACCCCTAATGTCTTGGTCTTTGCACACCTTGGTCTCAGTGTAGTCTTGACTTCCAACACTAGCGCAGGGAGCCAATGTGATCCGTCAACATCACTGTTAGTATTCATGCTAGCAGTTGCTGCTAACAGCTGGTTGAGAGTGATACAGAGTGATATAGAGGATATGCAGTGATTATCTAGAGGTAGTGTGTGTGGCGGTGATGCACCTGTGGGTTGGTTGCCAACTGCCAATCAAATCTAAAAGAAGAAGAAAACAGCTGGTTTTGCCACCGTTTGACTTCCGCCCTTCTTCGGAGTCTTTTTTCTTAGTTTCAAACAAACGAGTTATGACAAAAACATGATGAGTCTTGTTGATGACGCGATGACATCCTGCTGTGCGCATACAAATGTACCATTCTGGAGGACAGATGTATTCATATTTGAGTTAGGTCTGACTAAAAAAATAAACGCAAAGAACAAAGATTTGCAATGTGAAAAAACAGCAAGACGTTGTACTCAAGTAGTGCAACCTTCAAGCATCACTGAAGTATAAGTAACAGTAGTCACTAAAGAAACTTGTTTTGCAAAAATAAGTCACGATGCACTAAATAAGTTACATAAGCAGTGAATAATGACTGTACTCTTGCCAAGTTGTGAGATTTTTCCTTTAAATTTGTGAATTGTTCCTCAAAAAAAACAAAAAAAAAAACAACATTTTCCCCTCAAATTTGCAAGCTTTCTTCCTCATAGTTTTAAAGATTTTGGAGTTTGGTAAGCAGGGCAGCGCAGTGGCGGAGTGGTTAGCACTGCGGCAGCACAGCAACTCACCCTTGGCTGGGGGATCCTGGGTTCGATCCCAGCCCCCGACCAACAGTGATCTGTGTAGAGTTTGCATGTTCTCCCTGTGTCTGCGTGGGTTTACTACGGGATTTCTCCGGTTTCCTCCCACATGCCAAAAACATGCAAGTTAGATTAATTGGCATCAAAACTGGGGATTCTAAATTGTCCTTAGGTATGACTGTGAGAGTGAATGGTTGTCCGTCTGTCTCTCTGTGTTGGCCCTCCGATGGACTGGCGATCTGTCCAGGGTGTACCCTGCCTCTCGCCCAAAGATGCTGGGATAGGCTCCAGCCCCCCCGCAACCCAAAAAGGATTAAGGGGAACAGACAAATGAATGAATGAATAAATGAGTTTGGCAAGCATCAGGGCAATTACCCAAGAGGAAGAGAGATTTTTATGATGTGGACGGACAGAAGGATGCAGCGTCATCCCGGCTGGGTCATGCCGAAGACCATATAAAATGCAGAACTTCCTGCCGTCCAGCTTGGTGCTCAGCAATAATGAAACGGAGGAGGGAAATTTGTGGTGGCGCCTTGCATGGTAGCAACCCCTCTGATTCTAGATGTGATTAACATCGTAGATAAGAGAAATGTAATTTCGTCCTACTGTACATGACTGGCTGTATGGATTGCATGACAATAAAGTTGGCTTTACCTTTACCTTTATTAGCTCCTTTTGACTCTGCAGAAATGAGCTAAAAAGTCACAAATGTTTAGGGGGAGGAAAAAGCTCATTTATAAGAAAAAAGTTCTTGACTTATGAGAAAAAGTAGTAAATTTATAAGGGAAAAGTCACATATTTAAGGGAAAGTCTCACAAATCGGAGAGAGTAAATATGTTACTACTCAGGTAAGTTGGTAAGGGACAAAAAAATAATCTGTCAGCAGTAAACAGTAAAGCCAAACTGGGTGCTAAATTATCACAGTACAGCACCTTAAGCCATAGCTGAGACTATAGGGAGTTGAAAATAATATTTCTCCAAGACTCCCTGAAGAAAAGCTGCAGATGGGATGCTTTGAAATACTGCAGGGTTACGTATGGTTTGCGGAGGCACTGAGCTCTGGGGGAGTAACTACCCTTGGAGATCTCAGGAGATTACTTCATAATAAAAATGTGCTAATATTTACGACATCAGGAAGGATGTTGTGTTTCCCTGTGCATCTCCTAGGGCAAAGATATCTCTGCTGTCAGCATGCCAACGTTTGAACAGGGGAAATCAAAAAGCCCGATGACTAGCTAAGGCAGGGGTGTCAAATCCAATCTTACTGAGGGCCAACAACAGGGCAATGAAGCCGGAGGCAAGACATTCGTTTTTGCTTACCAATTGAAACATTATTGCAAATGAGACAAAAAACCCACCAAGCTTAAATGTTGAAAAGAGACCCAAAAAAAAAGGGGGAGATGGGTTGCAAATTTATGAGACTGGGCAAAAAAATGTCACAAATTTCGTGGAAGAGAAAGCTGCAAATTTACTAAAGTGTTTGAAAAAGCTGCAAATCTACAAGAGTGAAGGAAAAGTTGCAAATTTATGAAACTGGGAGAAAATCACAAATTTACACAATTGGGGGGAAAAAAAACTTTACAATAGGGATAGGACAAAAGATCGATTAAGTGATGGATCGTGATACTTGACACAAACGACGATACACCAATCCCTAAACGCATGGATCGATCGAGCTAGACAGAAAATTTACAGCCATCGCAGTCTCTGAAACTTGGCTTAATGAGGAGTAGGCTCCCCTGATGGCAATAGAGGGATATCTGATGTTTCATATTAACAGATCTCAAAAAAAGGGTGGTGGTGTTGCACTGTATATTGATGACCTGTATAGGTGTAAGCTTGTAAATGGAATGTCCTTTGCACTACCAGGGATTTTAGAATGTGTTACTGTTGAGACTGACCAAGATAAAACAAAAAATCTAATTATAAGTTGTATATATATAGAACGCCGGGAACTTGCATTGAGACATTCAGAGATAAATTAGTCGAGCTGTACAATAATATTACTAGTAAGAAAATGGTAGTAATTTGTGGAGATTTCAATATTGATTTACTAAATCCATATCAACAAAATGTAATTACAGAGTTCATGAATTCTATGTACAGCATGAGTCTATATCCCACAATAACACATCCCAGTAGAATCACAGTTCACACTGCTACACTTATTGACAACCTGTTTGTTAATATTATTGATAAGAAAATAGAAAGTGGATTATTGATAAATGATATAAGTGACCATTTGCCAACTTTTGCACTTATCCATGGCCACACGGAGGCCAATACAGAAAAAATTTTAAAATCGTTCAGATACAAATCACAAAATGCAATCAGTTCTTTTAAAGAGGACGTGCTGAAGCAAGACTGGACAAAAGTCTATGTATCAGATGTAAATGAAGCCTACGACACATTTATAAACATTGTAACCACTCTTTATGAAAAAAATTGTCCATTAGTAAAGAAAAAGCTTAAACAAATTTGTCGATAAGCCATGGTTAACCAAAGGATTAACCAAAGGCGTGTAAAAAGAAAAATTTATTATATAAAGCTTTTCTAAAGAAAAGGACAAAAGAAGCAGAGCAGCGGTATAAAACATACAAAAATAAGTTAACATATACAGTGGGGCAAAAAAGTATTTATTCAGCCACCAATTGTGCAAGTTCTCCCACTTAAAAGATGAGAGAGGTCTCCAATTTTCATCATAGGTATACCTCAACTATCAGAGACAAAAAGAGAAAAAAAAATGCAGAAAATCACATTGAAGGATTTTTAATGAATTAATTGGTAAATTTCTTGGTAAAATAAGTATTTAGTCACCTACAAACAAGCAAGATTTCTGGCTCTCACAGACCTGTAACTTCTTCTTTAAGAGGCTCCTCTGTCCTCCACTCGTTACCTGTATTAATGGCACCTGTTTGAACTCATTATCAGTATAAAAGACACCTGTCCACAACCTCAAACAGTCAGACTCCAAACTCCACTATAGCCAAGACCAAAGAGCTGTCAAAGGACACCAGAAACAAAATTGTAGACCTGCACCAGGCTGGGAAGACTGAGTCTGCAATAGGTAAGCAGCTTGGTGTGAAGAAATCAACTGTGGGAGCAATTATTAGAAAATGGAAGACATACTGTACAAGACCACTGATAATCTCCCTCAATCTGGGGCTCCACGCAAGATCTCACCCCGTGAGGTCAAAATGATCACGAGAACGGTGAGCAAAAATCCCAGAACCACACGGGGGGACCTAGTGAATGACCTGCAGAGAGCTGGGACCAAAGTAACAAAGGCTACATCAGTAACACACTACGCCGCCAGGGACTCAAATCCTGCAGTGCCAGACGTGTCCCCCTGCTTAAGCCAGTACATGTCCAGGCCCGTCTGAAGTTTGCTAGAGAGCATTTGGATGATCCAGAAGAGGATTGGGAGAATGTCATATGGTCAGATGAAACAAAAATAGAACTTTCTGGAAAAAACTCAACTTGTCATGTTTGGAGGAGAAAGAACACCATACCTACTGTGAAGCATGGGGGTGAAAACATTATACTTTGGGGCTGTTTTTCTGCAAAGGGACCAGGACGACTGATCTGTGTAAAGGAAAGAATGAATGGGGCTATGTATCATGAGATTTTGAGTGAAAACGTCCTTCCATCAGCAAGGGCATTGAAGATGAAACGTGGCTGGGTCTTTCAGCATGACAATGATCCCAAACACACCGCCCGGGCAACGAAGGAGTGGCTTCGTAAGAAGCATTTCAAGGTCCTGGAGTGGCCTAGCCAGTCTCCAGATCTCAACCCCATAGAAAATCTTTGGAGGGAGTTGAAAGTCCGTGTTGCCCAGCGACAGCCCCAAAACATCACTGCTCTAGAAGAGATCTGCATGGAGGAATGGGCCAAAATACCAGCAACAGTGTGTGAAAACCTTGTGAAGACTTACAGAGAACGTTTGACCTCTGTCATTGCCAACAAAGGGTATATAACAAAGTATTGAGATGAACTTTTGTTATTGACCAAATACTTATTTTACCGAGGAATTTACCAATTAATTCATTAAAAATCCTTCAATGTGATTTTCTGGATTTTTTTTTTTTTCTCATTTTGTCTCTCATAGTTGAGGTATACCTATGATGAAAATTGGAGACCTCTCTCATCTTTTAAGTGGGAGAACTTGCACAATTGGTGGCTGACTAAATACTTTTTTCCCCCACTGTATAATAAGATGTAGTAAAAGAGACTATTACAGTAAAGAACTGGAGAAAAACAGAGACAATATTAAAAATACATGGACAATACTTAACAACATTCTTGGAAATAAAAAACAGAAATACAAGCTACCCAACCAATTTTTCAAAAAATAATACAATGACTCAGAGTGTGAATGCAGTTTCACCTGCAGATGAATTTAATAACTTTTTTGTTAACACTGGTCCTAATTTGGCTCGAGAAATACCCATTACAGCACCTACGGGTGATACAATAAGCAAAAACACTGCTATAAAAGACTCCATTTTTTTTAAAGAACACAGACGAGAGAGAGGTCATTGAAATTGTTAAATCATTTAAAAGTAAGACATCTATGGACTGTGATGGTATTGACATGCTCTTAGTCAAAACTATTGTCAAATGCTTAGTGAAACCACTGACGTATATTTGTAACCTGTCTCTCCAAACAGGTATATTTCCCAATGCAATGAAAATAGCTAAAGTAATTCCGATATACAAGACGGGTGACAGACGGGAACTTTCAAACTATAGACCAATTTCACTATTGCCGCAATTTTCCAAGATACTTGAAAAAAATATTCTGTGAGAGAATTGACAACTTCATAATGAAGAATAATTTATTGTGTGAGCAGCAACATGGGTTCAGACACAAGAGGACAACTGCATTTGCTCTAATGTAATTTATAGAAAAAATATCAACTGCCGTTGAAAATGAGTATTCAGTTGGGGTATTCCTGGGTCTTAAAAAAGCATTTGATACAATGGATCACAATTTATTATTAAAGAAGCTACAAAATTGTGGTATTAGGGGGGTAGCACTGTCCTGGTTAAGTAGTTACTTGAAGAATAGATATCAGTATGTATGTGTTGGTAACAAAAACTCACAGTTACTGAAGGTTACTTGTGGAGTCCCACAGGGTTCAGTTTTGGGGCCATTGTTATTCAATATGTATATAAATGATATATGTAAAGTCTCGGAAAAAAATGGATTTAATATTGTTTGCCGATGACACTAATCTATTATGTAGTGGAAGCAATTTGGAACAACTTTTGGATACACTCGGAAAGGAATTAGGAAAGCTTAAACTGTGGTTTGATTCAAACAAATTAACGAACAATTTAGGTAAGACAAAATTTATAGTTTTTAACAACCATCACAACAACTTAGTATCTAAACTCAGTGTAAATGGTGTAGAGATTGAAAGGGTATCTGAAACTAAATTTCTTGGAGTAATAATTGATAATAAACTGTGTTGGAAGTCACATATTAATTATATTAAAGGTAAAATATCTAAATCAATCGCAATACTACACAGAGCGAAATATTTGCTGAATCAACCCACATTATATACTTTGTGTCATTCATTAATACTCCCATACATGACATATTGTACTGAAGTATGGGGAAATACATATAAAACAAACATATATCCAGTCTTTATGCTTCAGAAGAGAGCTATTAGAATAATAAACAAAGTTGCTTTCAGGGAACCAACAAACCCACTTTTTCTTAAATTAAAAGCTCTCAAGTTGAAAGATCTGGTTGACTTTAAAACCACAGTAATAATGTTTAAAGTGAAGAATCTATCACTGCCCGCAAATATCCAAAAGCTGTTCCAAATAAGGGAGAAACAATATCATTTCAGAGGAACATGTATATTTCAAAAACCTTCAGTGAGAACTACCACCAAGCAACACTGTGTTTCAGTGCAAGGAGTCAGATTATGGAACGCTTTTGGACCTGAATTAAAATCATGTACAACGCTTGGGACAATTTAAACAAAAACTAAAGGAAGAATACTCCAAACATAAGGAAGAAATACTCCAAACATACATACAAGATGACATGTAAAATCACGTAAGGATTGTCATATCCAGTCTGTGTTGTTGCTTAGTTTTTTTTGTCACATTTTGTCTTAGCTTTGTTCTGAATTGTAATTGCTCTTGTTTTGTTTTTCTTTTGAATTCTTGGATGGAATATGGGTGGGCAATATAAGCTGCGGCTTCAACCATCACCCATTTCGGATAACTTAAGTTGAACTGTATAATCAGAGGAGTTATTGTTTAATTTGACTTTGTTGGATTTTTTCCCCTGTCATATTATTGTTTCTTTTTAATCTTTACTTTTAATCTATCTGAAATAAAGATTCATTCTTTCATTCATCTTGTGTGTGTGTGTGTGTGTGTGTGTGTGTGTGTGTGTGTGTGTGTGTGTGTGTGTGTGTGTGC
Organism: Pholidichthys leucotaenia; assembly: GCA_020510985.1. Lineage (NCBI taxonomy): Eukaryota > Metazoa > Chordata > Actinopteri > Cichliformes > Pholidichthyidae > Pholidichthys > Pholidichthys leucotaenia. Next base: position 274,163,163 of record CM035842.1, read on the forward strand.
GTGAGAGAGCAGTGTCAATAAAAGCATTCCTACTTGGCTTGCCAAGTGGATCGACCCTCTTGGCAACACAGGTAGAGTGCTGGACTCTGAAGCCGGAGGTCGTGAGTTCAAACCCCCCCGGTTTCGGCATCACCAGTTGGGGCTTGGTTGCCTGCCCACTTGGTTACACTTGGCATTGTCAGCAGGATTTAGTGGTGGTACATTGGTCCTATTCCCCAGATACCACCAGTGTGTCGGTCCCACAAGTGGTGCTTGTCCCCGCCACAAGAGGTGTTGCTGGTAGGACTCACTGGTGTTTGCATAGTCAGTAGAAGGTGGACACACTTAAAGCTTAAATGCACTTCTGACATCGGGACGGTGTCAAAAATTGGAGGGAAATATGTAGCAGTGTCAATAAAAGCATTCCTACTTGGCTTGCCAAGTGGATCGACCCTCTTGGCGACACAGAGTGCTTGACTCTGAAGCCAGAGGTTGTGAGTTCAACAACCCCCACCCCCCCACCCCCGGTTGGACGTCACCAGTTGGGGCTTGGTTGCCTGTCCACTTGGTTACATACAGTGGGGCAAAAAAGTATTTAGTTAGCCACCAATTGTGCAAGTTCTCCCACTTAAAAGATGAGAGAGGTCTCCAATTTTCATCATAGGTATACCTCAACTATGAGAGACAAAATGAGAAAAAAAAATCCAGAAAATCACATTGAAGGATTTTTAATGAATTAATTGGTAAATCCCTCAGTAAAATAAGTATTTGGTCACCTACAAAAAAGCAAGATTTCTGGCTCTCACAGACCTGTAACAACTTCTTTAAGAGGCTCGTCTGTCCTCCACTCGTTACCTGTATTAATGGCACCTGTTTGAACTCGTTATCAGTATAAAAGACACCTGTCCACAACCTCAAACAGTCAGACTCCAAACTCCACTATGACCAAGACCAAAGAGCTGTCAAAGGACACCAGAAACAAAATTGTAGACCTACACCAGGCTGGGAAGACTGAATCTGCAATAGGTAAGCAGCTTTGTGTGAAGAAATCAACTGTGGGAGCAATTATTAGAAAATGGAAGACATACAAGACCACTGATAATCTCCCTCGATCTAGGGCTCCATGCAAGATCTCACCCCGTGGGGTCAAAATTATCATGAGAACGGTGAGCAAAAATCCCAGAACCACATGGAGGGCCCTAGTGAATGACCTGCAGAGAGCTGGGACCAAAGTAACAAAGGCTACATCAGAAACGCACTACGCCGCCAGGGACTCAAATCCTGCAGTGCCAGACGTGTCCCCCTGCTTAAGCCAGTACATGTCCAGGCCCGTCTGAAGTGTGCTAGAGAGCATTTGGATGATCCAGACGAGGATTGGGAGAATGTCATATGGTCAGATGAAACCAAAATAGAACTTTTTGGTAAAAACTCAACTTGTCGTGTTTGGAGGAGAAAGAACACCATACCTACTGTGAAGCATGGGGGTGGAAACATCATACTTTGGGGCTGTTTTTCTGCAAAAGGACCAGGACGACTGATCCGTGTAAAGGAAAGAATGAATGGGGCCATGTATCGTGAGATTTTGAGTGAAAACCTCCTTCCACCAGCAAGGGCATTGAAGATGAAACATGGCTGGGTCTTTCAGCATGACAATGATCCCAAACACACTGCCCGGGCAATGAAGGAGTGGCTTCGTAAGAAGCATTTCAAGGTCCTGGAGTGGCCTAGCCAGTCTCCAGATCTCAACCCCATAGAAAATCTTTGGAGGGAGTTGAAAGTCCGTGTTGCCCAGCGACAGCCCCAAAACATCACTGCTCTAGAGGAGATCTGCATGGAGGAATGGGCCAAAATACCAGCAACAGTGTGTGAAAACCTTGTGAAAACTTACAGAAAACGTTTGACCTCTGTCATTGCCAACAAAGGGTATATAACAAAGTACTGAGATGAACTTTTGTTATTGACCAAATACTTATTTTACCGAGGAATTTACCAATTAATTCATTAAAAATCCTTCAATGTGATTTTCTGGATTTTTTTTTTTCTTATTTTGTCTCTCATAGTTGAGGTATACCTATGATGAAAATTAGAGACCTCTCTCATCTTTTAAGTGGGAGAACTTGCACAATTGGTGGCTGACTAAATACTTTTTTACCCCACTGTACATATACATACAGTACACACACACACACACACACACACACACACACACACACACACACACACACACACACACACACACATATACACAGACACACATTTCCTCTGGCTTAAAGATCTTGGCACAGTGGCAACATATTTTTCCGGGGGGGGGAGGGGGCAGAAAACACATGACACAATTGTAACCAGAATATATTAATTTTACACTATTGCTTTTAATTTTTTAAAAATTTTTGCACAGTAATATTGCATAATGGAACTTACCATTTGAAATATTGTACAACCAAGGCTTGAATGTTGGCATATTGTTCCAACTGGGGTCCCACCCAGATTGAGATGTCCTGTGTTTGGACTTTTTACTGGCGTCATCCTTCTCTCCTCCCTCTGCTCTCACCTCCCGTGGACCCTCTGCCTGAACACTTTCCTCTCCTTGACTCCTGTCTTCTGTCTCATCTTTCCCTCTCTGAGCCCTGTCTAATTCAGGTTCTCTGTCTGTAGTGGTATACAAACAGGTTAGAAAATACCAAGTGTCATGTTTTGTCCTGCAGGATTTTTTTTTTTTTTTTCATGGTTTACATAAATAACCAAAATGTGTATTTTTTTGTATTTTTATTCTAGTGTTTCTTTTTTTTTCATTGACGAAGAATAGGAAAAGGAAAAAAAAAATTCATAATAGTAATTTACTCATTCATACTTAAATTATATGATCAGAGGTGGGTATAGTAGCCAGAAATTCTACTCATGTAAAAGCAGTACTATGAAATTAATAATTAAAAGCAGACAACCAAACATTTCTGGGCTGCACGGTGGCGCAGTGGTTAGCACCGCGGCAGCACAGTTTACCCTCGGCCGGGGGATCGCGGGGATCATGAAATCGTGGGTTCGATCCCTGCCCCCGGCCAACAGTGATCTGTGTGGAGTTTGCATGTTCTTCCCGTGTTTGCGTGGGTTTACTCCGGGATTTCTCCGGTTTCCTCCCACATGCTAAAAACATGCAGGTCAGGGAGTTAAGGGGCGCTTGCGCACGCAGCGACTGCCAGCTGGTGGCTTGTCACCGGACTGCAGAACGAATCTACCTACGGGTACAAAATAAGTAAAAAAAAAAAAAAAAAAAAAATTTCTAGTTAAGTTAAGGGTACAAAAAGCACCCACTTAAAAACTTGAGTAATGACTTCAGTCTTGAAGGTTTGAGGTTTTTCTCCAAAATTTATAACAATTTTCTTATAGTTTTCTACTTTTCTTTGTAAATTTATCTAAATTTGCAACACTTTTCCTCAAATTTGTAATTTTCTCTTGTAAAATGATGACTTTTCTTGTACATCTGAGACCATTATAAATGTGGATTATTTTATGGCAAAAAATTTTTTTATCTTTTTTTAATCCAATCCAACTTTATTTATAAAGCTTTTTAAAAACAACGATAGTTGACACAAAGTGCTGTACATCAACGATAAATAAAATATAAAAACAATAAAATACAGCTAAAGTACAAAACAGCACAAACAAAACAATTGTCATACAATAGAGACAATAAGAACAAATAAAATCAATGTCTCAAACTGGGTCAAAAGCCACAGAATAAAAATGGGTTTTAAGGGGAGTTTTAAAACTGGACAGTGAAGAGGCCTGTCTGATGGACAAAGGCAGATTATTATAAAATTACTGTTTTTCTAATAAATTTGAAACAGAATGTGGCAAATTTTTTACTTTTTTCCTCGTACAATTTAAACTTTTGACCATAATTTTGTAGAGCCAGAACAGAACAATAACTTTAACTCTGAATTCAAAGAAATATAATTATTAAAACTATATTTAAAGAAATAAATTAACTTAAATGACCAAATATGCAGTTATTTCTGTTATATTTCTATGTATTTATAGTTTTTTAGAAATCTCCTCACCAACCCGACTGCAGGAAAAACCTCCCTTATTTTGAAATCCAAATGTTGGCACGTTTAGTTTGTCTGAAGGCTGCTGACGGCTTAAAGTCACTGACTTCGTGAATTTTGGTCATCTTAACTTGCCAGGTACATAATAGGGAACATAATATTGTAGTGGCTGGTGAAATATATTACTCAACAATTCATCACTCCCCCTTGCCTTTCCCTTCATTTGAAGCTGGCTGCATAAGAATTCTAACCACATCTTTTAGCTAAGCGACTCTTCCATTATTGCTCCCATTTCCAGCGGACTAAAACCATGATAAATGCCTCCAATGCTTACGTACCTCTTCTGATTTTTTTTTTCCGTGTTTAAAGTACTTTAATAAACTCACGTTTGTCGGACAGTCACGCTAGCGAGACACTCTGCCTGACTGGAAAGCTTGCGTGGGCGGGGCGCTTCTAAACTCTGCACGGATGACGACCACGCGCGTTGTTTGTGTGCGCGCTTGCAGAAAGTCATTACTTCACATATTTTTCTTAAATTCATATCTCCTCATTTGTGTGGCGTTATTTTTCTGGCGAGCGGGCCACTACCCAGAAATGTTACCAGAGGAAACTCCGTGTACACACACAGACACACGCACGCACGCACGCACACAAAACTCACAAAAACTTAAGGATATTTGGCTTTCGGGTGCTATTTATGGAAAATGTAAAAAGTTCACACTACTTCACTATACATTGCTCCGCACTGTGTGTGTTTATATACTTGCATATTTATTCCACCTAGCTGCAATGCTCCGTACTGTGGGTGTTTATATATTTACATATTTATTCCATCTAGCTACAATGCTCTGCACTGTGTGTTCATATATTCATATATTTATTCCATCCAGCTACAATGCTCTGCACTGTGTGTCTGTGTGTGTGTGTGTGTGTATATATATATTTTATAGTAATATGTACATATGTATATTAGCTGCTCTTGCTTGCTTGTTTTTTTTGTTTTTTTTTTTCTTGCCTTCTGATTGTTGCTCTGAGTGTTGCTATCCCTGTGCTGTTGCAATCCTGGAATTTCCCCATTGTGGGACTAATAAAGGCTTATCTTATCTTATCTTATCTTATTATATCATGAAAGTAGAGCATTTAAGTAGAAGCATGCAATGGTGATTTCATCTCAAACAATTTACTGAAACAAAAGCTAACAACAGTGGTGGGTATACCACAACAAAAAATGTCAATGTCTCAATAACTTGTCATGTGCCCTTGAGCATCAATTACAGCTTGACAATGACGTCTCATGCTGTTCACAAGTCAACTTATTGTTGTGCTGAGGCATGGCATTCCACTCTTCTTGAAGTGAGGCTCTCAGGTCAATGAGGTTGTGGGGTGCAGGGTTACGAGCCTCTCCAAGGCGACTCAGCTGGGATTCAGGTCTGAAGAAAGTGCAGGCCACTCCTTTGGAAGTACCCCAGTCTCCAGCAGCCATTCCCAAATGATGCGATGTTGATGAGCTGGAGCATTGTCAGCCATGAAGATGAAATTAGGCCTGTGTTGTTCATGTAGAGGCACAATGACTGCATTAATGATGTTTATCAGGTAGTGTTGGCTTGTCACTGTACCATTCACAAGGTGTAGGGCAGTTCTGTATTGACTAGACACACCTGCCCAGACTGTAACATGGTGACAACAGTGGCTGATGCATAGCACTCTCCTTGACATTTCCAACATTGTTGGCGGCCATCATTTCTGCTCAGCGTGAATCAACTTTCATCAGAGAACAGCAATGAAGCCCACTGGTCCCTTGTCCAGCGTACAGGTGCATCTCAATAAATTAGAATATCAACAAAAAGTTGATTTATTTAGGTAATTCAATTTTTAAAAAAAATTAACTTCTATATTATATAGAGTCATTACACAGAGAGTGATATATTTCAAGTGTTTATTTTAATTTTGATGATTATGGCTTACAGCCCATGAAAACCCCAAATTCACTTTCTCAAAAAATTAGAATATTACATAAAATTAATTTTAAAAAATAAGTTTTTTCATAGAAATGTTGGCCGACTGAAAAGTATGTCCACGAACAATACTTGGTCGGGGCTCCTTTTGGATTAATTACTGTGTCAGTGTGGCGTGGCATGGAGGTGATCAGTTGTGGCACTGCTGAGGTGTTATGAAGGTCCAGGTTGCTTTGATAGTGACCTTCAGCTCGTCTGCATTGTTGAGTCTGGTGTCTCATCTTCCTCTTGACAATACTGCATAGATTCTCTCTGGGGTTTAGGTCAGGAGAGTTTGCTGGCCAATCAAACACAGTGATGCCATGGTCATTAAACCAGGTTTTGATACTTTTGACAGTGTGTGTGTGTGTGTGTGGGGGGGGGGGGGGGTACCAAGTCCTGCTGGAAAATGAAATCAGCTTCTCCATAAAGCTCGTCAGCAGAGGGAAGCATGAAGTGCTCTAAAATTTCCTGGTAGATGACTGCGCTGACTTTGGTCTTGATAAAACACAGTGGACCAACACCAGCAGATGACATGGTTCCTCAAATCATCACTGACTGTGGAAACGTCACACTAAACCTGAAGCAACTTTGATTCTGTGCCTCTCCACTCTTTCTCCAGACTCTGGGACTTTAATTTTCAAATGAAATGCAAAATTTACTTTTATCTGAACAGAGGTCATCTGTTGGCATTTGTCCACTGTGTTTTATCATTGACAACATCATGCAGTGTGTATATGGTAAAGCCTAGCAATGACCTAGCATGCTACAACATCGGATGTTACAGTTCTCGGCAGAAAGCCTCCCACATCAAGCACAGCCAGTGCACCCGAGACAAGGTACGTGATTGAGATTTAAAATTAAGATGAATAGAATGTAGTCAGCTATGCAAATTACGCTTATATGACCAAAGAACATAGAGCCACCACCGTTAGCATCCGGATGCTAAAGAAAATTCCACAAATGTTGGTCAATGCAAGTTTCTTTAAAAAAAAAAAAAAAAAAAAAGCATCAGATTACTCAAGTAATCTTCGATTAGACTGGGTGATTACCCGAGCCGTAAAATAGTCGTTAGCTGCAGCCATATATTCATATAAATCGTGCATACTCTCTTGGGTATTCAACAAATTGCATTTTCAGTCCACTAGATGGTGCAAAGCAAGCACCCAGTCAAATGAAGTCATAACTTGTCTCGTGAGATTTGCAGCCAGCTTTGAAAGTTAGGAAGCAGGTAGCTCAAAGTTAGCTCAAATGTTGGGCCTTTTTTGGATTTTATAACAAAGATGGAAGGAAAGACCTTGAATTGACACACAACCCGCAAGAAGCGCTGCACAAAAAAAACAAACAAACAAAAAAAAACCACATACACTCTGAACACGCAGGCCAGCACACGTCTCAGAGCAGCATTAGCAACAGCTATGCTAAAAGACACCAGCATGGAGCTTGCTTTTTCTCCAGGCACCAAGTCAAGTTTATTTATGAAACACTTCACAGACATTCAGGGCCCTATTTTGACTGTCATCAGTGGACTTTTAGAATAGGGAATAAGCTTTATTGTCAATGTACAGTTGTACAGCAAAACAGCATATTATAATCCGCCAGACTTTTAGCCATACGCCAGTGTTTTTGTTAGTTTCTGTCAGCAGATTGGCTGTTTTTTATGTTTTGTGTCACGCCATCCAATTACCAGTAGACATTCCACCCGCTATGCACTGGGAAGCAGAGGCTCATTTCAAAGAGGTGTGGCAGCGCGCACTCTCAGGTGCATCACTATAAGGTGCATGTTACGCCAATGTGCTTTTGATCAGGAAAAAGGAGGTCTGTTGTCAGAAGGGTATTGCTTAATGATATCTCAGTGGCATGTTTTGAAATTGTGCAGCTCTCCAGAGCTCATGAGGAAACGGCATGAGCTGGATTTTTCTGTTATTTTAATGGAGAGAGTTGTAACAGTCATCATATACTCACCTGTCATTTTAATAATAATATGATCCCTCACTAAATGGTTTTTTAAAATTCCATCCACACACTCCTTTTAATTGTGGACATTGGAGTCTACAGATTAGGCATTAATGCAGGATTTTTTTAGGGGAATGAATGAATGAAGGAACAGGGAATATGTGTGCGTTCTGGTGTTGGTGTGCAGTGCATGGGGGGCGGGGGGAGGCTACTGTCAGTCTGAACCTCTTCTACAGACCTCTTCTTCGAAAACGTTTTTTCCACTAATCTGTCATGTGCTGAGTCATCAAATTGCATCATATCTCGTGTCCATTTGTGTTCACATGTTCCAATTAATGAAAAAAACACACTCAGCCAGTGTTTTCTGTTAAATGAGGACAGTTAAATATGAACTATTTGAAGACACAACCAAGTTTTTCACTCCACAGAGGAAAAACAAAATGTTACATGGGTTTATGATTCAGTTCTCTACCAGACTGCAGCTTGATCAGTCTGTCCTACCAGGAAAACAGCTGTCACCACAACACCAAAGAAAAGCTGGTATAAGTGCACAAACCCAATATTTATTATCTAATAGGGGTGTAATGGTACTTGTATTCGTATTTTTCGGTAAGCCACCCACAGTACGGTACAGACGCGTACCGAGGTACGACACGGACTATACTGAGTGATGGACAGAAAGTGTAACCGTCATATCACGGCCCCTTCCTCCTCTCGGTTTCCTCGTCTCCAGCAGCCTGTCAGCGGACTTCTGCAGCGTTCTGCCCCAGTGAAGAATGACTGAAATTGGGCTACTTTTGAACACAACACTGGTAAGGTTAGTGAGTTTTTAGCTAGTAAAGTTAGCGCTTTCAGTGAGCGACTGTCTCAGCTTTAGAAAACTGATTAAACTGTTAGCATGTGCTAACATTATCTGTCAGACAATAATCTCTCTTGGATGATGTTTGCCGACAGCTGAGCTGTTTCAGTTCTGCTGGTAATGTGTTAACTGCCAGTAAATGTGTGAATTACATGAATAGCTTATGGTTTTTCATCTTCTCTATTACTGTTACAGTAATAAGTCTTCATTCTGAATATTAGTGCATCTTGGTAAATTAGAATACCATGATTTGTAATTTAATTCAAAAATGATAACCATAATCATCACAAATCAAAACAGCTTAAATATTTCGCTGTATGTGTAGTGAAGACTCACATTCCTCTACTGTAACTTAAAACATTTGTAAACTGTTATTTTGGACATTATGTCACAAACACACTTCTGAATAATTAAAAGCATCAGGACGACCTTTTTGACTTTGCCTCCAGTGGAAAATTTGTTTCTGTGCTGTTGTGATAAGGAAATAAACTTAAACATCCATAAATGCGTTCGGTGTCGGTGAAAACTGACTGACCAACCACACCCTTGAAAAACAGCCCATCGTCATAAAGCACTGCACAATAAAACTGAATAAAAGAAAGTTGACAGATAAAAATGATTTTTAAAATACAAAAACAAGTTAAAACACAAGATTAAAATAATTTAAAAATATCAGATTTACCATTAAAAAGCAGTTGAACTGAAACTCAATGGAAATCCTCGTTAAACAAAATAGTTTTCAGCTACTTTTTAAAATTGTCCACAGAGTCCACTAAAAATAGCTGGAGTAGGAGTCTATTCCAAACAACACCATCTACTGCCGTCACTGTGTTCAGAGACGTGTGTCCGCGGAAAATGAAGCCCCAAGAGTACTTTATTATATGAAAGAGATGTCCGTTTTAATTTGGGACATGATTTGAGGTTGAATAAGGTGAAAAAATGTGAAATATATGGGATACTTGATATCGCGATATCGTGATTATCATTGAATCATGAGAGGATCGTATCATGGCCCAAGTATTGGGTCCCTCATGATTCCCACCCCTGCTTTACAAGATAAAAAAAAAAGCTGCAAATATACAGGATTGTAAAAATTGTTGAAAATATGGGGGGGGGGGGTTATAAAGTTAAAAAGCATAAATTTGCAGAGGTGGGGGGAAAAGGTTGCAAATTTACAAGATGGGAAAAAGTCGCAAATTTACGGGGGGGGGGGGATTTGTGAAACTGTGGAAAAAAGTAGCAAAATGTACAAAATGGGAAAGTCACAAATCCTACATTTACATAACTAGGCAAAAAAGGTGGGGGGGTAGCAAAACTACAAGACTGTTAATTTAAAAAAACTTGCAGAGGGTCACAATCTTATCTGGGAGCAAGACAAAATATAGTGGAGGGCCATATCTGGCCCCTTGATGTTGACACCTGCAACCTAAAGCAGCAAATCAAGATTGTGCATATGAAACCCTCAAACTGAGGATGGGGAGGGAGCGCACCAAGATTTAAAGAGCAGCAACTCTGTAACCTTCCCTTTCCTGAAAAGAAAGAAGAGAAAAAAAGGGGGAGGAGGAAAATGTTTTCATTTCATCAACGCTTGCTCCTGCTCTTCAATGAAGACACACTCAAGGAGTGGAAACACCGAGCATGGTTTCGATAGGGAAGGGTGGAGTCAGGAATGTGTTGTGATTTACTGCTGGAATGTGGGTCGTCGAGGGCTGCTGTTGTCAGCCTTGCGTAACTGTTAGTAACTGTTACCGTGGAGACGCTCATCCACTTGGGTTCAAACAAAGCCCTGCACTGAGCGGGCAGTGGATAATTAACACGCTGGCCGCTACAACTACAGAAAACTTTTTTCTTTCCAACACAGACGTCCAAGTGCAAATGAAACAAGATCAAGTTCATGCAGTAGTGGTAGTAGTACTACACTAACACCTGCAGGAAATACTGCAGGTATTGTTCAGAGTAATTTTGCCTCACTGTTGTATATTCCTAGGTCAGGATCAGCAATCTCTGCTATGGAAAGAGTGACTTAAAGCAATATTTGGCCTTAAAATTGAATATGAAACAGCTGAGTTATAAGTATAAACTTACCCATCAACATCAGTAACAGGCTTTTCTTTCCACAGAAATCTGCCACTTTTTCCCCCTCATAAATGTACTCTTTTTGTAGATCTGCCATATTTTTCTGTTTGTTTTCTGGTAAATTCACAGCTTTTTCTTGTATAATTGCTAGTGATAAAATCTTGATTTAAAAATGTGCAGCTTTTCGTTCCATTTTTTTCTTGTTTTTTTTTTATTTTTAAATGTTTTAAATTTTAACGGTCATGTTGCCTTTTTTCTTGAAAATTTGTTTCTTTATCTTCTCAAATTTGCTACTTTCTTCTTGTACATTTTCCATTTTTCTGTAAATTTGCCACTTTTCTTATAAATTTTCATTTTTGTTGTTGCAATTTTGCCATATTTTTCTTGTAAATGTTGATGTTTTTTTGCTAAATTCACAGCTTTTTTTCTTGTACATTTGCCAGTGATAAAATGTTTTTGTAACTTTGTTATATTTGAACTTTTTTTCTCTCCCTGGTTACAGGTAAAAGAGCTGCATGTCACAGGTTGCGGACCCCTGTCCTAGGCAGTATTTGCCCCCATTACAGCCTTTCACCGAGCAAATGTAACCATAAATTTAAATTTCTTCAACTAAAAGTTAATTCTGAAGACAGAGCAAGAATAAAGTGCCTGACTTGTCCTTCTGCAGCTTTCATTCTAATAATCCCTCAAAGCTTTTGTTAAATAATTTTTCCAAACAGCACATGGGTTGATGGGAAATGCTAATGCAGAGGTACATCAACAAATAAGAGCCTGGGTAAGACCCTCAATCTGTCAAACGCAGTTGCACATATTCAGTCAAGTCATGGCGGTGCGGTATCAGCAGAGGTTTAGAGAGCTCTTTGATGTTGGACTACTTCTGTCAGAGCGGGAATGTGTTTATATATGCTGGGTTTGCCATGTGTGCCCATCCCTGACTCCAACTATAATAAATTAACTAATGCAGTATAATTACTGTATGCAGGACCATATGTGTCACTGTAGGACACCACGCATCTGTGCATGTGGCCTCCCGTTGTTTTTTTTCCCCGACTGTGTTGGGCAGAGATGTCGACAGTGGCCTTCACATACAGAGACCAAAAGAAGATACCTGTGACTAAACCTAAGAGCATGAGAGACGGGGATGTAAGATAGTCAAAGTAGGGCAACGCTGTGGATAGCTGTTATCTGATAGATGGATCCTGATGGAGAGGAAAGAAAGTGTGTTCAAGCCAGTGACAGACACACGCAGTAGACTATAGGAGATAAAGTGGCATGGACATCTGACAGCTAACACCTTCTCATAACACCCAAAAATGAGGGCATTTCACACATTTACTATTAGCTAGTAGAAGTACAGAGAAGGTCAGAAGGAGCTGCACTATTTGTGGAGCTAAAGCATACGACAGGGTGCCAGGCAAGGAACGGTGGCACTGTATGAGGAGGTCAGGACTGGCAGAACTACTGTATGTGGTGGTGCAGAACATGTATGAGGACAGTGAGACGCTCTACATTATATTTTGTTTGCAATGGTGATGGACAGGCCGAAAGACGGGCTCAGAAAGGAGTCTCTGTGAAGTATGATGACCGCAGATGACATTGTGTTCTATAGTGAGAGTAGGGAGCAGATGGAAGAGAACCTGGAGAGGTGGAGGCATGCACTGGAGAGAAGAGAAATGAAAGTCAGTAGAAGCAGGGCAGAATGCATGTGTGTGGATGAGAGGGAGGTAGCTGTAACAGTGAAGATGCAAGGAATAGAGGTAGCAAAGGAACATGAGTTTAAATACCTGGGGTAAACCATCCAAGTCACTGGACAATGCAAAAGAAACAAGAGTGCAGACAGGATGGAGTGGGTAGACACGAGTGTGAGGGGTGATTTGTGACAGAAGAATAGCAACTAGAGTGAAAGAGAAAATTTACAAAATGGTAGTGAGACCATGTTTGGTTTGGAGACAGTGGCACTGACAAAAAAAAAATAGAAGACAGAGCTGGAGGTGGCAGAGTTGAAAATGCCAAGATTTTCACTGAGAGTGACTAACAGGAACAGGATTAGAAATTAGTACATCAGAGGGACAGCTCAGGTTGAGCAGTTTGGAGACAAAGTAAGAGAAGAAAGACTGAGATGATTTGGACATGTGCAGAGGAGGGATAGTAGATATATTGGACAAAGGATGGTGAAGTGAAGCTGTCAGGCAGAAGGAAAAGAGGAAGACCACAGAGAAGATTCATGGATTAGTGAAGGAGGACATGGGGAGGGTTGGCGTTAGAGAAGACGATGCAAGGGTGAGATGGAGGCAGATGATCTGCTGTGGAGACCCCTAAAGGGAGCAGCCTAAAGAAGAAGTCTAGTCTAACTAATCTTACTTAAACACCTACAAGTTGCGTCATTTTCCCTTTCATACAAAAAAGTCTTGTTCTCTTCCTTTTATATTATTCAGTAAAGGTATGCCGTAACTCTTTAAATTTTAAGCAAACACAAACCAGAAATAGCTCATCTTAAAAGTGTGTGCTAGACACCAGTTACAGACAGGCAGTGGTGGGAGAGCACAGCAGCAGGAGAGATAACATGGACATTCAAATCCACCTATCACGCTCCCTGGGTCACACGTCAGGGTCAATGGTCTATGAGAGAAGAGTTCGAAGGTCACATTTTTGTTTGCATGAGAAAGTGAGTTCACTTCACAGTGTGGCTGTAAAAAATGCTCCCATCTGGTGCTCATCTTTCATGCGTTTCATGACAAAAGTGGCTAAAACGTTAAACTAAGTGTAGTGATTTTACAACTTAAATATAAAACTGTAAAAGTGAGTTGTTATAATATTTGCTCAGGGAGTACTTTGCAATATGGGATAGAGCATGTATGCACACAAAAACTTTTTTTTTCAAAAACCATCTAATAACCAACATAAATCACTCTCAATGCAAACACGCTAGTGTTACTGAGCTAAATGTAGCATTCTTCCTTACACTGGCAGAACAAATGACATTCAAATTCAAGCTACCAGGTATGAGCTGACCACAAATACCAACTTGTCTAAATACAGTCACTTGCACCGTGTGTAAAATATGTCTGTGTGTCTCAGGGACTGCAGATAGAAATTGGCTCAGAGAGCTATAATCTGGTAAAAGGCATATTTTCCTCTAATTAATGCTGTTGTACATTGTCCCTGTTCAATAAACTAAACTTCTAAATAGAAAAAGAAAGATAAAATCAGCCAAAATGCAAAACTCAAGGCTTCAAAGTAGAAGTGCACAACCTGATTCTGTCATCATGGTTAAAATTTATATGAGGGACGTTAATGATTATTTGACTTTCGATTAACTGTTAAGAATTTAGTCGATCAAATTAAAATATTTGTCAATTAATTGATAACTCAGCAGTCCTTTTCAATGGGAGCTCGGGATGAAAGTTATCAATTAATTCATTAATTGATAATTGATTCACCTTATCGATCGATTACCGATTAACTGATAAGCGGCATTTTTCTTGAGAATCTGAATTTTCCTTGGTACAATACAGTCCCTAACTGCATGTATAGATCTTTCATTAATTATATATACACACACACAGTGGCGTGAAAAAGTATTTGCCCGCGTCCTGAGTTCTCATTTTTTTGTATGTTTGTCACACATATATGTTTCAGATCATCAAATAAATTTAAATATTAGACAAACATAACAAGTAAACACAAAATGCAGTTTTTAAATGAAAGTGGTTATTATTAGGGGAAAAAAAATCCAAACCTACATGGCCTTGTGTGAAAAAGTGATTGCCCCCTAAACCTAATACCTGGTTGGGCCACCCTTAAGCAGCAACAACTGCAATCAAGCATTTGCAATGACTGGCAATGACTCTTGTACAGCGGTGTGGAGGAATTTTGGCCCACTCATCTTTGCAGAATTGTTGTATTTCAGCCACAATGGAGGATTTTCGAGCATGAACCGCCTTTTTAAGATCATGCCACAGCATTTCAATCGGATTCAGGTCAGGACTTTGACTAGGCCACTTCAAAGTCTTCATTTTGTTTTTCTTAAGCCATTCAGAGATGGACTTGCTGGTGTGTTTTGGATCATTGTCCTGCTGCAGAACCCAAGTGTGCTTCAGCTTGAGGTCACGAACAGATGGCCAGACATTCTTCTTCAGGATTTTTTGATAGATGGCAGGATTCATGGTTCCATTTACCACAGCAAGTCTTCTAGGTCCTGAAGCAGCAAAACAGCCCCAGACCATCACACTACCACCACCATATTTTACTGTTGGTATGATGTTCCTTTTCTGAAATGCTGTGTTACTTTTACGCCGGATGTAATGGGATACATGGTTTCCAAAAAGTTCAACTTTTGTCTCGTCAGTCCACAGAGCATTCTCCCAAAAGTCTTGGGGATCATCAAGATGTTTTCTGCCAAAACTGAGATAAGCCTTTATGTTCTTTTTGCTCAGCAGTGGTTTTCGTCTTGGAACTCTGCCATGCAGACTATTTTTGCCCAGTCTCTTTCTTATGCTGGAGTCATGAACGCTGACCTTAACTGACGCAAGTGAGGCCTGAAGTTCTTTGGATGTTGTTGTGGGGTCTTTTGTGACCTCTTGGATGAGTCGTCACTGTGCTCTTGGAGTAATTTTGGTTGTCCGGCCACTCCAGGGAAGGTTCACCACTGTTACATGTTTGCGCCATGTGTGGATAATGGCTCTCATGTGGTTCGCTGGAGTCCCAAAGCTTTAGAAATGGCTTTATAACCTTTTCTGGACTGATAGATCTCAATTACTGCTTCTCATTTGTTCCTGAATTCCTTTGGATCGCAGCATGATGTCTAGCTTTTGAGGATCTTTTGCTCTATTTCACTTTGTCAAGCAGGTCCAAATTTAAGTGATTTCTTGATTGCGAACATGTGTGGCAGTAATCAGGCCTAGGTGTGGCTAGAGAAATTGAATTTGGCTTTCCAAAGATGTGATACACCCCAGTAAGTTTATGGGGTTTTTTTCTTGTTGTTTTTTTGGGGGGGTCACTTTTTCACACAGGGCCATGTAGGTTTGGATTTTTTTTTTTTACCCTTAATAATAAACACCTTCATTTAAAACTACATTTTGTGTTTACTTGTGTTATCTTTGTCTAATATTTAAATTTGTTTTATGATCTGAAATATTTAAGTATGACAAACATACAAAAGAATGAGAACTAAGGAAGGGGACAAACACTTTTTTCCACCACCATATACAGTGGGGCAAAAAAGTATTTAGTCAGCCACCAATTGTGCCAGTTCTCCCACTTAAAAGATGAGAGACGTCTCCAATTTTCATCATAGGTATACCTCAACTATGAGAGACAAAATGAGGAAAAAAAAAATGCAGAAAATCACATTGAAGGATTTTTAATGAATTACAGTGATCCCTCGCTACTTCGCGCTTCACCTTTCGCGCCCTCAGTGCATCGCGGATTTTTCAAAAATATTCATCAAAAATTCAAAATTGAGAAAAAATGGGCGGGCGCTAGCAGAAGGCAGGGAGACGACATTGGAACATCAGGTATCAACACGGAGAGCCCGCACAACTCAAAATCCACCTCTCTGACCACCGCTCCACTCCTCTCCGCCCACCTCTTCACCGCTCGGGAATCTCGCAAGCTGATTGGCCGAGACGTTTTACCCAGCTTCTCTCCCTGCCGAGCGCCCATACCCAGCGAAGGAAGACCGCATTCATTGTTCACTGTTCTCTTGTGCCTTTTTGTGCAAAATAGTCTTCCCGTCGAGCCACTACGCCGCCTCCTGCAGCTTCTCCAGCTCTATCGGAAGCTGCCCTCGATGATCCTGCGCCTCTAGCACCTGACGATGAGGCGTCACCTGAGGAGCAGTAAAGCTCTCATTAACCTGTGCAGTAAACCATCTTCATCTTGAGTTACGTATCTTGTTATAAGAATAAAAGAGTTCTAAAAACATATTTATGTACACTTTATTTACATCTACGTATGTATGTATACTTACACACACACACACACACACACACACACGTATCATATGAGAGAGAGAGTGAGAGAATGAACGTACATATTATTTATGGGTGACATCATTAGGGGTGACGCTACTTCGCGGTTTTTCACTTTTCGCGGTCGGTTCTGGAACCCATTAACCGCGATAAGTGAGGGATCACTGTAATTGGTAAATTCCTCGGTAAAATAAGTATTTGGTCACCTACAAACAAGCAAGATTTCTGGCTCTCACAGACCTGTAACAACTTCTTTAAGAGGCTCCTCTGTCCTCCACTCGTTACCTGTACTAATGGCACCTGTTTGAACTCGTTATCAGTATAAAAGACACCTGTCCACAACCCCAAACAGTCAGACTCCAAACTCCACTATGGCCAAGACCAAAGAGCTGTCAAAGGACACCAGAAACAAAATTGTAGACCTGCACCAGGCTGGGAAGACTGAATCTGCAACAGGTAAGCAGCTTGGTGTGAAGAAATCAACTGTGGGAGCAATTATTAGAAAATGGAAGACATACAAGACCACTGATAATCTCCCTCCATCTGGGGCTCCACGCAAGATCTCACCCCGCGGGGTCAAAATGATCACGAGAACGGTGAGCAAAAATCCCAGAACCACACGGGAGGACCTAGTCAATGACCTGCAGAGAGCTGGGACCAAAGTAACAAAGGCTACCATCAGTAACACACTACGCCGCCAGGGACTCAAATCCTGCAGTGCCAGATGTGTCCCCCTGCTTAAGCCAGAACATGTCCAGACCCGTCTGAAGTTTGCTAGAGAGCATTTGGATGATCCAGAAAAGGATTGGGAGAATGTCATATGGTCAGATGAAACCAAAATAGAACTTTTTGGTAAAAACTCAACTTGTCGTGTTTGGAGGAGAAAGAACACCATACCTACTGTGAAGCATGGAGGTGGAAGCATCATGCTTTGGGGCTGTTTTTCTGCAAACGGACTAGGACAACTGATCTGTGTAAAGGAAAGAATGAATGGGGCCATGTATCGTGAGATTTTGAATGAAAACCTCCTTCCATCAGCAAGGGCATTGAAGATGAAACGTGGCTGGGTCTTTCAGCATGACAATGATCCCAAACACACCGCCCGGGCAACGAAGGAGTGGCTTCGTAAGAAGCATTTCAAGGTCCTGGAGTGGCCTAGCCAGTCTCCAGATCTCAACCCCATAGAAAATCTTTGGAGGGAGTTGAAAGTTCGTGTTGCCCAGTGACAGCCCCAAAACATCACTGCTCTAGAGGAGATCTGCATGGAGGAATGGGCCAAAATACCAGCAACAGTATGTGAAAACCTTGTGGAGACTTACAGAAAACGTTTGACCTCTGTCATTGCCAACAAAGGGTATATAACAAAGTATTGAGATGAACTTTTGTTATTGACCAAACACTTATTTTCCACCATAATTTGCAAATAAATTCTTTAAAAATCAGGCAATGTGATTTTCTGGATTTTTTTTTTTTCCTCATTTTGTCTCTCATAGTTGAGGTATACCTATGTGAAAATTGGAGACCTCTCTCATCTTTTAAGTGGGAGAACTTGAACAATTGGTGGCTGACTAAATACTTTTTTACCCCACTGTATATATATATAAACATAAATGTTGCAAGGTCCTGGGTATCAACTAATCACTTCAGTTTTCAGTTCACTACACAGTAAACACACATTGGCAGGTGAAGTCCTAGATTGTCTTGCAAGATGTGCACCCAGGTGTAGAAATTAAGAAGTGATCGGAGAAACAACATCGGAGGAAAAACTGAGAAATATGTTACATCAAATATTGGAACTTGTTTTGGTTTTATAACAAAGATGGAATGAAAGACCTTGACATGACGTACTTAACCCACAAGTAGCGCTGCACAAAAAACACTCAGGGAATGCTACGAACTCGGGGGCATCTGCCCACCCCTCTTGGCACCATCAAGCAACAGCAGCGTTAGCAGACAACAGCCAAGACAAAACAGTGCTGGGTAAAATTCAATCAACTCCGGACACACCCGGACACACCCAGCCCGAAAAAGGCCCCTCCAAACTCAGAGCGAGCCAATAAGACAACAGAGTCCACCATGCTCTCCATATGCAGAAACCTGTGTCACCACAGAACGCGAAGGCCCTTACAACATTAGTAAGATGCTGGAGCCCAAGCACATGACTCTGTCCAGCTACCATGGTAGTGAGGTGACACCCAAAGCTGAGGAATCCACAAGCATTGCAGGAAGGACCCCCACAACAGCACACCATTCCATGGAGGCCCGAGAGCCTGACTGTTGAAGAGTGAAAACTTACAGTATATGAAAGATACTGGCAGTTCTACTTTGTGGACACAACTGAATAAGGGGGGAAATATACGGAAAATACATGGTACCACAAAACTCAATTTATGGCAATATCGCAATAATCAAGGAATCGCAGTATCGTGACATTATCGTATCGTGAGGTCTCTCGTGATTCCTACCCCAATGTATGAACAATGACTTAAATAAAAAGCTCTATAAGGAAACAACCTGAACAGCACAAATTCTAGGCAGCAACTCTTTGTGAAGTGTGCTTATTAAAGAAAAAAAGCCATATCAGTGAGAATCTGTTTTCCAGAGAGATTTAATGAGCACAGAGTTGGGCAGTTAGTGAACAACACTGAGCTCAAACTTTGTTGTACACCGTGTTACAGCCTGTCTCTGGGCAGTAATGTTGCCGAATGTGCATTTTTTTCAAAGCGCTCTCATCAAAAGCTTTAAGAAATATTTTTATCTTTTGTAATCTAGAATCTTTTTTATGTGGAACAGAAATACTTTCATAAACAAATAGGTCAGGAAACACAACAAGTCACTAATTAGGGAATTTAATAATCACATGTATATGAAACTGCTTTTACAGAGAGCCCATCTAACTTAAGAGCACTGTTACCGCTTTAGCATCCATCAACCTCAGCACTCTCAATCATGTCTCACTCTTGTCACACTCCATCTCTTTCCCACTGTTCACCCTAAGTCAAAGCAGCAGGCCTCCGGGAGCCCTCTTAAACCCACCCTACAGATAGACACAGCTTGTCAATGTGTGATAAAGCAGGGAGTGGTGGGTAGGTTATCAGGTGTTAAGGAAAGTAACCAGAGCGTCGTATAAACCCCTTCTGGCCTCCAAGGTGATGTTTTTCTGTGTCGAGATTGAGCAGAGCCAGATCTGGACGCGACTAAAGATATGACATGTGACTTAATGATGAGGTGCACCACCAGCAACGTGGTTGGTTTAAACGTGGTCCAACAGCCATGTTAATAATTCAATCTTTAAACACACGGCTCTAACAGACGCTAATGTTCCCAAAATGGAGACAAACACCAGGATCAAAATGAGATCTCAAGCTCATTATTCACATTTAACTATTTAAACTAATCTTGTCAACATATTTAAAATCTGATACCACAAAAATGATATAAATTTAATGAAAGAAAAGTGTGTGGGGCAAAACCTGCAAGAAATGTGAACTGTGTACTAGACAAAGATGTTCTGATTTCTATACCAATATCAAACATGCCTCCGATAACACTGATATTGGCGGGTATGCAAATCTGTGCACCGATCAGACATTATGTAAATGACTGGCCTGGAAATGGTACCTAGGTTCTTCTTTTTAATTTATTGTTGCACTACTGTTTTGTAGTCCAGCCATCCCTCCATCTTCTACCACTTATCCAGGGATCAGGGTCACGGGAGCAGCAGTCCAAGTAGAGAAGTCCAGACTGCTGCCCAGTTCACATAGCACCACAATCCCGATGATCGCTCCTGCAGGTGGGGAGCCAACTGGATGGTGGACTCATGTGGCTCGTTGTGTTCACCGGGTCCTTGTTGTTACTTTTTCATGGGGATCCGCTGGACCGCTCTTGGTCTAGCCCTTTACCAGGGACCAATTTGCCTTGGGAGACCCTACCAGGGGTAGAGTAGGTAGCCCTGGGATTATTAGGGCACTCAAACCCCTCCACCAAGATAAGGTGGTCATCGGGGGGGGGGGGGTGAAGTGCTTTATCAGTGTTTCCTCTAGGTTTACAGCCTTTTGGGGGGGCATGAAGGTCGACAACGACAAACTCTTAAAGGAATCATGGTGTTCAGAAGTTTCTTTGAACAAGTCTCTTTTAATAACATTAGTCAGTATAAATAAAAAAAAAAAAAAAACAATTATTGAACAAAACATCAGAATATTTGAACGACATTGAACAAAATATCTGAACATTTGTTTTTATGGCAATTATCCACAAAGTGTGCAGCTTCTGTCACTGCAGTGTATTTTTCTGGGCTTATGAAAGAACATTTCAAGAGCCTCTTGACATGGGAAGTCTGACACATGTGGCCCATTTATTGAGATTCGCATGCAGGCTGCAAGATGTTCCCGGTCAAAACCTGTCATCGGGTGATGATCAGACTTTTTCTGCTTGTCGGGGGCAGGGCGTCCAGCACTTGGGCTTTTTTCTACACTTGGACCCGGAGCAGGATATTTCGGCTGCTCCTTGCAGTAGAGCTAGTGTTGCAACCGTCGTCAGCCTGGGTGCATTTAAAAAATGCGGATATCTTTTTCTGCTTCTCAGTTGGCTGACGCAACGCAGCAAATATATTTACGTATTTATTCCATCTAGCTACAATGCTCCGCATTGTGTGTTTATATACTCATATATTTATTCCATCCAGCTACAGTGCTCCACACTGTGTTTATATATTTATATATCTATCCCATCTAGCTACAATGCTCCGCACTGTGTGTCTCTATATATATATTAATATTTATATGTACATATGTATACTTGCTGCTCTTGTTTTTTTCTCTTGCCTTCTGATTGTTGCTCTGAGTGTTGCTATCCCTGTGCTGTTGCAATCCTGGAATTTCCCCATTGTGGGACTAATAAAGGCTTATCTTATCTTAACATGCTATCCTACGCACTCTCTTCGTTAGTGCGAGTGTGTTCATCTGTGGCTGTGTCTCAATTCAGGTGTTGCAGCCTCAGACTGCAGCCCTGGAGGCCAGAACACTCAAAGGTCGGGTAAGCTGCATCTAAAGGCTGATTTATGACTGTTAAATGAGACGGTCTTGTCTTTGGAGAACGTAAGTTTGTGTGATGGCACACTACCCTGTTGCCTAGCAACCATGACGGTGTCAGTTGAGTTTGGTTTTTTTTGTTTTTTTCTGACATTTTTGACAGAGAGAGAACTTTATTTTTCTCTTTTTTTATTATTGTATTTTCTTTGCCTTTTACTGGAGAATTTTCGCCAGACAGAGAAGACCATGACCAGATAAAATAAGACTTTTTAACTCACGTTAAAGTCAGCAGGTAAAATTAAGGTAAATTAAAACCACAAAATAGATAAATTAATTTTTATTATTTAAAATATGTATATAGAGCAAGATAGATGTACTTTATTGATCCCAAACTAAGAAATTACAGTACCAGTATATCAATTAGATTGAACTCTGAAATATATTCTTAATTACATCACCAGTGAAAAATATGAAAGTTTACCATTGCCATTTATGATCATGTATTAACATTATGTAGCTAAATAATTAGATGTTCTGCCTTGCATCAGCACTGACATTTAGTTTTTAATGTTGTAAAGCAGACCACAGTCCTGTACTGTAAGATGATGAGCCTTAATGATGTTCAGCAGCAGTAGAACAGATTCCATCTTCAGCTTCATCTCAGTTGTACTGGTGCATCTCAGTAAATTAGAAAATCATGATTTGTCATTTCATTTTAAAAACTATAATCACTATCATCAATATTAAATCAGGTTTAACATGTTTAACTGTGTGTAATGAATATATGAAAGTCTCTTTTCAAATTATCTTGCAAAAAAATCTTTTTCAAAAAACTACTTAATTAAAATGCAGTTTTTCTAACCATGAACAGTAAATATGAAATATTTTTATTTAGCTTGTTTCAGTTTGCAAAGTAAACTGCTAAAAAACACAATCAATAAAACAATTCATCAAACCTATTTTAAGATAAGATATGATGAGATAAGATAAGCCTTTATTAGTCCCACAATGGGGAAATTCCAGGATTGCAACAGCACAGGGATAGCAACACTCAGAGCAACAATCAGAAGGCAAGAAAAAACAAGAGCAGCTAGTATACATATGTACATATTACTATAAATATGTATACAGTGGGGAAAAAAAGTATTTAGTCAGCCACCAATTGTGCAAGTTCTCCCACTTAAAAGATGAGAGAGGTCTCCAATTTTCATCATAGGTATACCTCAACTATGAGAGACAAAATGAGGAAAAAAAATCCAGAAAATCACATTGAAGGATTTTTAAAGAATTTATTTGCAAATTATGGTGGAAAATAAGTATTTGGTCACCTACAAACAAGCAAGATTTCCGGCTCTCACAGACCTGTAACTTCTTCTTTAAGAGGCTCCTCTATCCTCCACTCGTTGCCTGTATTAATGGCACCTGTTTGAACTCTTTATCAGTATAAAAGACACCTGTCCACAACCTCAAACAGTCAGACTCCAAACTCCACTATGGCCAAGACCAAAGAGCTGTCAAAGGACACCAGAAACAAAATTGTAGACCTGCACCAGGCTGGGAAGACTGAGTCTGCAATAGGTAAGCAGCTTGGTGTGAAGAAATCAACTGTGGGAGCAATTATTAGAAAATGGAAGACATGCAAGACCACTGATAATCTCCCTCGATCTGGGGCTTCAGGCAAGATCTCACCCCGTGAGGTCAAAATGATCACGAGAACGGTGAGCAAAAATCCCAGAACCACACGGGGGGACCTAGTCAATGACCTGCAGAGAGCTGGGACCAAAGTAACAAAGGCTACATCAGAAACACACTACGCCGCCAGGGACTCAAATCCTGCAGTGCCAGACGTGTCCCCCTGCTTAAGCCAGTATATGTCCAGGCCCGTCTGAAGTTTGCTAGAGAGCATTTGGATGATCCAGAAGAGGATTGGGAGAATGTCATATGGTCAGATGAAACCAAAATAGAACTTTATTATAAAAACTCAACTTGTCGTGTTTGGAGGAGAAAGAACACCATACCTACTGTGAAGCATGGGGGTGGAAACATCATGCTTTGGGGCTGTTTTTCTGCAAAGGGACCAGGACGACTGATCCGTGTAAAGGAAAGAATGAATGGGGCCATGTATCGTGAGATTTTGAGTGAAAACCTCCTTCCATCAGCAAAGGCACTGAAGATGAAACGTGGCTGGGTCTTTCAGTATGACAATGATCCCAAACACACCGCCCGGGCAACAAAGGAGTGGCTTCGTAAGAAGCATTTCAAGGTCCTGGAGTGGCCTAGCCAGTCTCCAGATCTCAACCCCATAGAAAATCTTTGGAGGGAGCTGAAAGTCCGTGTTGCCCAGCGACAGCCCCAAAACATCACTGCTCTAGAGGAGATCTACATGGATGAATGGGCCAAAATACCAGCAACAGTGTGTGAAAACCTTGTGAAGACTTACAGAGAACGTTTGACCTCTGTCATTGCCAACAAAAGGTATATAACAAAGTATTGAGATGAACTTTTGTTATTGACCAAATACTTATTTTACCGAGGAATTTACCAATTAATTCATTAAAAATCCTTCAATGTGGGACTTCCGGTCTGGACGCCATGGCGACTGCAGCTTAACACTGAAGTTCTCAGACCCAATCCAGGATAACACATTGAAAATCAAACTTAACGGATTTTTGGAGGAGTGAAAATCAAAAGACAAAATCATCATGTCAAAAGGAAAACAGAAGAAACTGAAATTCTCCAGGCCAGGACACGTATCGGCCGGAGAATCCGAACTGGAAGATCTCCGTTCAGAAGACGAGGAACTGGTGATAGCTAACAAAAGGGTTAGCCTGAAATCACTATTTGAGGAGCTACGACGATTTCGCCGAGATGTTACGGCCGAATTTCGGGAATTCAGAGAAGAATTGAAAAGGACAAACAGCAGAGTGGACCAGGCCGAGAACCGAATCTTGGAAACAGAGGATCGAATAAAAGTGCTCGAAGATACTTCCGGTTATGGCTGCCACGTAGGACGGACGTGTCTCGCTCTGCTCTGCTCCTGGAAAAAAAAAAAAATCGGCAAATAACTCTCTCATTTGGGACAGAACGTATCCCAGCATTTGGGCGAGGATATGTCGGCGAAGCCTAAGGCTGGAAAACCAGGAAAAGGAAAAAGCGAGCCGCCGAAACAGTCCAAATTAACGGACTTTCAGGTCTGTGACGCAGTAAACAAAACTCCATATATGGCGGAGGAGGCTGGCAACGGTGCGATGTCTGCGCGGGGAGGCGCAGATGCGCTGATGGCTGCCATGAGTTCAATGAGAGCGGACTTTTCCTCTAGATTTGATGGGATTATGACAGCGTTGGAAGGAATAAGAAAGGAATTGGGTGACTGTGTAGAACGAACAGCGCAGATGGAGCTCCGTCTCGCTAGTGCTGAAGATGACGTCACCCGTCTTCAATTAAAGGTGCGCACTTTGGAAAAAAAAAATAAATCTCTGGAAGATAATATTTTGGATTTGGAATTTCGGTCGAGACAGAATAATTTGAGGCTGGTGGGTCTTCCAGAGGAATCAGAAGGTCGGGACGTATGTTCCTTTCTGGAAAAGTGGATTCCGGAGGTGCTGGGCAGCGAGGAGTTGCAATCAGCAGTGGTTCTGGAAAAAGCACATCGTATTGGCCCACGGAGAGATAAGGGACCGCCGAGGACCTTAATTATGAAGTTTCTTAGCAACAGAGACAGGATGAAGATCTTCAACGCTGCACGAGCTAAAAAAGGAGAGATTAAACACCAGGACCAGCAGGTGCGGTTCTACCCAGATTTGGCCACAGGAATCCAGCAATTGAGGAAGCAGTTTGATCCCGTACGTAAGGAGCTGCGCAACCTTGGGATTCGTCATGGTGTAACCTATCCTGCGAGACTGCTGACCACGTATGAGGGCAGAACCCACATTTTCAAGACCCCAGAGGAGGCGCAGGAGTTCATCAAGAAGATCAAAGAAGAAGAAGAGACTGGTGGGAGCTAAGCATGAACAAAATATAAGGTAGAATAATTAAGCATTTGCACAGGCATCTGACTGACTTGAAGTAAATAGTAAGTTTACAAAATATAGATTGTATTATATATTAAAAAAACAAAACAAAAACAAAACAAATAAAAAAAAAAAAACTATGATGTACAAAGTTGTTAAAAATTTTGGAGTTAAGTTGGAAAACTACAGAGGAGAGTTAATGTTACGTCATTAAAAGCAGTAGAGTTAGGGTGATTGGGAGGATGAAGAAGGAGTGGCTTAGGCTGTTCCCCGTGGGTGTGGAACGGTCGATGGCTATATCGGGAGACAGAATTTTTCTTTTGATTTTGGGGGGTTTGCCACAAGTGTGGGAAGGGGAAATTTGTTTGTGTGTAGTTTGTAGGATGAATGTTCAACCACTCATGTTTTTGCTTCTCTGTATGAGCATGTTTACACTGCAAGGTAATCCCAAACTCTCTATTGATCATGGACCAAGGTGTTAATCTTAGTTTAACTTCATGGAATTGCAGAGGTCTACAAAATTTAAAAAAACTTAAACAAGTTATGAATAAAATAAAGGACATGGGTTCAAGAATTGTGTTTTTACAAGAAACTCATCTGATAGAGGAGGATGTTAAAAGAATTAGGAGTAGATGGCAGGGAAGTGTATTCACCTCTTCGTTTTCATCCCGAGCCAGGGGAGTTATGACTCTCATACATAAATCAGTTCCTTTTCAAGTGAAAAATGTAATTGGAGACAAATTTGGAAGATATGTAATCATTCAAGGTTCTTTGCTATTAGAAAATATAAATCTTGTGAACTTATATGGTCCCAATATAGATGATCAGAAGTTCTTTGCTAATTTATTTCTCATCTTATCATCACTTACAGGGCAACATATAATAGCAGGGGATTTTAATTGTACATTGAATCCAGGTGTGGATAGATCAACAGGACTGGATTGTACGCACATTGGATGTAGGATGACTATTAATCATTTTATGAAAGAATTGAGATTGTTAGATATATGGAGAGAAATGAAACCACAAGTTAAAGCCTATTCTTGTTATTCCAGTACCTACAAGACATTCTCACGTATTGATTATTTTTTGATTTCCACAGAATTAAGGTCCAAGATTCAAAACTGCTTTTATGATAACATCGTGATCTCTGATCATGCACCCTGTTGTCTAATATATGTAGATAAAAAATTGACAAAGGAATCAGGTAGATGGCAATTTCAGCATAAATGGCTTCAGGATGAGGAATTTGTCAAGTATATAGAAAAACAGACGAGTTCTTTGACATCAATACTACACAAACATCAGCATGTGTAAAGTGGGAGGCTTTCAAAGCTTTTATTAGGGGACATATTATTAGTTATACAGGATCAAAATCTAAGAAGACTCGAGAGGAGAGAGCTAAATTGGAACATAAAATAAAAAGTCTTCAGGAAAAAGTGTATGCAGGAAGTGACCCAAGGTTGGAGAATGAATTACTGATTTTGAGAGCTGAATACGACAAAAAATCAGCGAATAGAGCTGCCTCGAGTCTTCTAAGATTGAAACAATCTTTTTATGAACAAGGTGAAAAATCAGGAAAATTATTAGCATGGCAGATTAAACAATTGGAAATTAAAACACCAATTACCAGTATTATAAGTAAAGGACAGGTAGTTATAGATCCTTTAGAAATTAATAGAGCCTTTAGAGATTACTATGAAAAATTATATGATACCAAAAATGAACCTGATTTAACAAAACTAAATGGGTTTTTGAACGAACTATCTATACCGTGTATACCAAATGAAAACAGGGAGATATTGGAGTCTAAAATTAGTCAAGAAGAAGTTGGGCTAGCCATTGATAATATGAAATCAGGAAAAAGTGCAGGACCAGATGGTCTTCCAGTTGACCTTTATAAAAAATTTAAGAATAAATTAATAAAACCTTTTTTGGAAATGGTTTTAGAAGCATTTCAAAATAATAATTTACCATCATACATAAATAATGCCTTAATTATACTGCTGCCAAAACCAGGTAAGCCCTCTAATAAATGTGAAAATATGAGACCAATAAGCCTATTAAACGCCGACCTTAAGATAATCTGTAAAATTTTAGCAAGACGAATACAAGAAATTTTACCAAATATTATTAATCGAGATCAGAATGGCTTTATAAAGGGTAGACAAGGCTTCCATAATGTAAGAAGACTATTTAATATTATTTATTTTAATAAAGAAGCACCGGATACAGCTCTCCTATCATTGGACGCCGAAAAGGCCTTTGATAGAGTTGAATGGCCCTTTCTTTTTGAAGTCCTACAAAGGTTTGGACTTGGAAATAATTTCATAAAATGGGTTCAAATAATATACAATAATGCTACAGCAGAAATCCTAACAAATAACAATATTTCAAAACCAATAAAAATCAATAGAGGATGTCGACAAGGCTGTCCACTTTCACCTTTACTGTTTACTATGGCAATTGAACCTTTAGCGATAGCGATACGTTTACATTCACAAATATATGGAATTAAAGTTGGGCCAACAGAACATAAAATCTCCCTGTACGCCGATGATATAATTTTGTTTATGTCGAATCTAAAAAAATCAATTCCAACCTTGTTGAATTTAATAAAGAATTTTGGGGAAATATCAGGATATAAAATAAATAAAACTAAATCTTCAATATTAATGCTAAATGAGACCCAGAGAAATTACCCAGCCCCTGAGGCAAATCAATTCAATGTTGTAAATCAGTTTAAATATTTAGGAATCCAAATTATGCCTAAGCTAGAATCAGTCGCCAGCGTCAACTATGAAGCCTTAATGTCAGATATCAATGAGTTAACTCAGAGATGGATGTCACTACCAATGTCGATGATCGGGAGAATCAATATACTTAAAAGTAATATTTTACCTAAAATACTTTATTTCAATACATTCCCTTATCACCACCTTTAGATCTATTCTCAAGAATAAAAAAAAAGTTAGTGGAATTTATATGGAACAACAGGAGGGCTAGATTACGTCTGTCTTTATTATATTTACCATTTGATCGTGGAGGTCTGAAATGTCCAAATTTTATGTTGTATTATTGGTCGGCACAACTGAGGTCTATGACATATTATTTTTCATCAAATGATCTCCCTCACTGGACTGAAATGGAATCATACAATTTACCTTTACCTCTTCCCATATTCATATACTCAGATTCGGCAAAAAAATTACAAAAACAAGTTAAAAATCCATTTGTAAAGCATATGATCAAAATATGGTGTGAAGCTAAAAACTATTTAAAAGAACCACAGTTATTGTCACAATTTAGTCCAATATGGGGTAATCAATATTTTAAACCAGGGAGAGCGGACGCTGTATTTAAAGTATGGAATTTAAAAGGGATACAAAAGATTCAGGATTTATATTTGCCTTGTGCAGACAACATAATGTCTTTTGAAGAGCTGAGGATCAAATTTAATCTCAATAGAACACATTTTTTTAAATATCTTCAACTTAGAAACTTTATTCGATCAAATCAAAATAAAGCTCTCACTCGACCTATTTATTCATCCTTGGAAAAAATGATGATGAAAGATAGTAAAAGAAAGGGTATTATTTCAGAGTTTTATAACTCATTGACACTATCTTCAAGTGAAAATTCACTGAAAAGATTAAACTACTGGAAAGAAGATCTGCAAATTGAAATTTCGGAGGAACAATGGGAATTGGCTTGTACAGAAGCTCAAACCAAATCAATAAATGCACGCCTTAAATTGATACATTTCAAATGGTTAATGCGGATGTATGTTACACCGGAGGAGTTAAATAGATATAACAAAAATATACCAGATACATGCACAAAATGCATGGAAAGTAAAGGAACCCTATTTCATTGTTTATGGGAATGTAGATTAATAAGAATGTTTTGGGAAGAGGTGAGGGTAACAATTGAAAAAATAATCTCAAAACAAATCATACTGAATCCTAAACTGTTTTTGTTGGGTCTGTACCCAGAAAAGCATAATTTTAATAAAAGTGAAAGAACATTCATAGACCTCAGTTTGCTTAATGCCAAAAAATGTATTGCACTATTATGGAAAAAGACTCATAGACCAGATGTGACTCAGTGGTTAAGACAGATGTTAACAAACCTTCCATTAGAAAGAATAACATATATACTGAAATCAAAGGAAATTGTGTTTGAGAATATATGGAGACCTTTTATTGATTATGTAAAAAATTTAAACATAACTCTTGAAGAAGAAGGTGAATGATGTGTGTGGACCTTGTAAATTCCAAACTGGTGAACATAATATGTATACTTATGTATTGGATTGTCTAGACTAAACAGAGGAGCATTGTTGAAGATTTGATTTTGTTGGTGGTTGTTGGTGTTTTTAGTGCATATTTTTTTTTTTTTGTCGTACTTTAGCGTTAGTGTTTGATTGTTTGTATCATGTTTGTTAAAAAAAAAAAAGGTTCAATAAAGATATTGTGGAAAAAAAAGTGCTCGAAGATTCTGTGCTAGACCTACGCAAAAGACAAGCAGCTATAGAGGCTAAGCTAACCGACCAAGAAGGAAAACAAAGAAGAGACAACATAAGAATTCATGGTCTGATAGAAGGAACCGAAAATGGTTTTAACTCAATGGCAGAATGCGTGGAATCCTTACTAAGAGAGAAACTGGATATTCCACAAACCACCGACTTGAAGATAGAAAAGGCACATCGTTCATTAGCCGCTAGGCCGGCGGTGGAAGCGCCCCCACGTTCGGTGTTGGTAAGATTTTCCAATTTCAAAATAAAACAAGAGGTTGTAAGACTGGCCTGGCAGAAAAAAGGATTTATGCACCAGGACAGAAAAGTCTACGTGGAACACGATTACGCCCCGGAGGTCCTTAAAAAGCGCAGGGAATACAATGACGCGAAAAAGGTGTTAAGAGAGAAGAAATTGCGCTTTCAGACACCATTTCCTGCGAAGTTAAGGGTCTTCTACGGCGATGAAACGTGTCTCTATAATTCGGCGGAAGAAGCAACAGCTGACATGGCGAAAAGAGGCCTCCCGGTAACGGTATTTAAACCCACCGCAGACCCGAGTGAGAAGATCAAAACGCAAACATGGACAACACAAAGACCTTCAAAATCCACGGACCAGCAGCGGGAAACCCAGCACCAGAGCGTCGCGGATAAACTATCCGTTTTCAGGTTGGAATAGCGACCTTTTTTTTTTTTTTTTTTTTCTCTTGAATCAATCCGCACATCCAACCCCCCTCATACAAGGTAACAAACATTAAAGGAGATGCATATTCAGCATGTGGTAAAACATTTCATGGAACAATCATATTATTTGAAACAATTAAGTCTTTGTAATTAAAAAAAAAAACTTGTTAAAATAGAAATGTGACAATAATCCACATGTTCTCCTCATACTAACAAATACTGTTTTTGCGTGAATGTTTGATGTGATGGGGGTGGGAGGGTGCACACAATTTCACAGGGTTTAGGCATAAAAGGAAAAAAAAAAAAAAAAATCATTACAAGTTTGGATTGGGTTCTGAAACTCACGTTAAAAGCATGGGACTACTTTCAGTGGTAAGAGAGGGCCCTCAACACGTAAGAGTTTGAGGAATTTCCCTCAGAGCCTTCACTCCATCAAGGCTCTTACAGGGTCTTTAAAAAGACCTCAGCTCAGGAAGTTCTTATGACAGCTTTTTGTTTTAAAGTTTTTTACACTATGTTCTTAATGTTTTTCTTGTTTTTAATGTTCTTTCAGTTTCTGAGTAGCACAAAAGAGGGCCACCACACAGTTATACTAAACAAAACAACACAATGGAGAAACAGGGTGTAACCAAAATAATTTCATATAATGTAAAAGGAATCCTGAATCCAGTTAAAAGATCCAAGATTCTAGGCAAAATGAAAAAAGACAAAGCAGGAATAATACTTTTACAAGAAACCCACCTAACAGACGTGGAACACAATAAACTCAGTAGACAAGGGTTTAAAATGATCTCTTCATCTTCATATAAATCAGGGAGGAGGAGGGGAGTAGCGACATTGATATCAACCAAAATTACATTTGAAAAAAAATCAGAACACAAAGATAAAGAAGGGAGATACAGTTTGGTAACTGGGCGGCTAGAGGGAGAAGATATCACCCTGCTGAATGTGTATGCTCCCCCAGGGGCTAACTGGAAATTTTATAAAAATGTATTCGACCTAATGATAACTAAAACTCAAGGTTTAGTGATATGTGGTGGGGACTTCAATCTTAGACTGAATCCATACTGGGATGCTTCTGGTAATTCCCCACATCAAAATAACACCCAAAACAGGAAGACTCGGATGCTACTAAAAGAATTGGGAATCTGTGACGTGTGGAGGGAACTCAACCCCAGTGTAAAAGACTATACATTTTACTCAACTCCACATTCATCTTACTCAAGGATTGACTATTTTTTTATGTTTAATAGAGACATTGGAAGAGTAAAAACATGTAAAATAGGACTGATGGATCTCTCCGACCACAGTCCGATCTACATGGACTTAAATATCCAAAAATACACAAATAATACATTTTCTTGGAGGTTAAATTCAAATGTCCTGAAAGGACCATTGAAAGATGAATTGGAATCAGATATTCTCAGATATTTGGAAGATAACGATAATGGAGAAGTATCCCCTTTAATACTGTGGGATGCATGTAAAGCTGTAATAAGAGGAAAGATTATTGCAAAACTGGCAACCCAAAAGAAACTAAGACAAGAAAAACTATCCACATTAGAGTCAGAACTTAGGAACCTAGAAAAAGAACACAAAGGCAACACTCATTCTACTGACTCGCTCAAGATTAAGGAAATTAAAAACCAAATAAATGAGATCTACACAATAGAAATCCAGAAGAAACTTACATTTCTGAAACAAAAATACTATGAAGCAGGCAGTAAATCGGCAAAATTGCTAGCCTATAAATTGAGGAAACATCAAACAGAAAGAGCAATCTACAAAATCAGAGACCCAGTATCAAAGGAAATAAAATTCAGAATTCAGGATATTCTTAAAAACTTCGAGAATTACTATAAGAACTTATACTCCCACAAAAAACATAAAAACGCATCCGAGGCATTCCTAAACACATTAAACCTTCCCCAACTTACGGAGTCACAAAATAAAACA
Source organism: Pholidichthys leucotaenia (assembly GCA_020510985.1). Classification (NCBI taxonomy): domain Eukaryota; kingdom Metazoa; phylum Chordata; class Actinopteri; order Cichliformes; family Pholidichthyidae; genus Pholidichthys; species Pholidichthys leucotaenia. The sequence continues at coordinate 274,196,241 of CM035842.1, forward strand.
CTACTGTCAGAAATACATCCTAAAGAATTGGAAAAAGCAATTATGAAACTTAAAGCTAACAAATCCCCAGGAGCTGATGGCTATACAGCAGAGTGGTACAAAACCTTTAAACAGCAACTATCTCCTCTCCTCCTGAAAACATTTAATTATGTCCTCCACACAGGGGAAATCCCCCCCTCCTGGAGAGAAGGGGTCATTGCAGTTATACCTAAACCTGAAAAGGATAAACTAGAGTGCTCCAACTACAGACCAATCAGTGTACTAAATCAGGACTATAAGCTTTTTACCATTATCCTTGCCAAAAGGTTAGAAAATATACTGACAGACCTAATTCATTTAGACCAAACAGGTTTTATAAGACAAAGACAGACACAAGACAACATTCGACGCACTTTACACATAATTCATCATATAAAAAAATATAACTTAAATGCAGTCATATTGGGATTAGATGCTGAAAAAGCATTCGATTCGGTTGACTGGTCTTTTCTATATAGAATCTTATCCAGTTTCAATTTTCATAACAACTTCATTAGAACTATACAGGCATTATATAAAAAACCAACAGCTAAAATAAGGATTAACGGTAATTTATCATCATCTTTTGAACTGGAAAGAGGATGTCGTCAGGGCTGCCCCCTGTCTCCACTGCTCTTTGCAATCTTCATAGAACCTCTGAGCCAATGGATAAGACAAAACCAAAAAATTCAAGGTATTACACTTGGTCAGAAGGAACATAAAATAGCACTCTTTGCTGATGACATTTTAATATACCTAGGGCAGCCGGACACTTCTTTACCAGAACTAACCTCAGTTTTTTCAGAGTATGGAGATTTATCGGGGTACAAATTAAATATGCATAAAACCCAAGTTTTAACATTCAACTATGACCCAAATCATTATTCACTAAGCAAACTCAAAACTAACTGGGAGTCGGAATCTATGAAATATCTGGGGGTCAATATCCCGAAACAACTCAACAAAATTATATCACTAAACTATGATCCACTGGTGACAAAAATAAAATCTGACCTAGCAAGATGGAATATGATACCATTCTTGGGTACTGCACAAAGAATTGAAGCAGTCAAAATGAATATACTTCCACGTCTTCTATACCTTTTCCAAACAATACCGGTAGAACCTCCCAAAACAACATGGCAGGAGCTGGACAGAAGGATCTCAAGATTCATATGGCAGGGCAAGAGACCTAGAATCAGATATAGAACCCTACAGCTAAACAAAGACAAAGGTGGGCTCGCGCTGCCAAATATCAGGGACTACTTTAAAGCCGCACAAATTAAAACTTTAGTAGAGATATGTAACCCAGTCTACACTGCACAATGGAAGGAGATCGAATGCCAAATAACAAGTGACATCCCCCTACAGGCGATAATAGGGAACAATGTCTTACCTAAGCTTTTGAATAACACTAACCCGTGGATAGAGACCCCGCTAAAAATTTGGTTTAAGATAGTCAGAGAGAATCAAACTAAAGAGCCCTATCGACTTCTGCAATGGATCGCCTATGATCAGGACTTTACTCCTAATAAAACAGACACCAGATTTAAAAAGTGGAAGGAGAAAGGGCTGATAAAATATTACGATTTTTTTAAAGGGCAAATCTTAAGAAGTTTTGAAGATTTGAAAAAACAAGGCCTAATAAATCAAGACCTTTACAGGTTCTTCCAGCTTAGACACCACATAAACAATATACTTAAAAAGGAGGATTTGGAAAGGGCCCAGTCAGGTGTTCTGAAGGTCTTCTTAATGGCATATAAAGGGATCCCAGGGATCAGATACATTTCTAAAATATACCAAGGTCTTCAAGACTTAAAAGGAGACAACACATCTTATATAAAAGAGAGATGGGAAAAAGAGGGGAATTTCACTTTACAACTGGAAATATGGGAAAAGCTAAATAAACAGCAATGGAAAAGTACCTCATCCCTGCAGTGGAGAGAATTTGGATGGAAAAACTTGGCAAGATTTTTCAGAACACCTGCACAAAACAAATTTACCCATAAGGGATTGAACTGTTGGCGCTTGTGTGGTGAAAAGACTGCAAATCATTTTCATGTGTTTTGGTCATGCCCAGTTATCCACCAATATTGGACCAAGGTACAGACAATATTGGGGAAAATATTCAAAATTACAGTTCCCTTTTCTTTTGTAACTGTGTATTTGGGTTTACTACCGGACTCACTGGAAAGACGAGGAGAAAAATACTTATTCAATGTTTTAATATTGGCAAGCAAAAAAGCTCTAACTAAAAAATGGATGTTGAAGGACTGTCCTACACCTGAAGATTGGACTAACGTGATCCAAGACATTTACTCGATGGAAAAGTTGACATTCGCACTGAGACAGGACATGGATGTGTTCATGAACTTTTGGCAACCCTGGATCGCATATGTGTCTTCCATTAGATCTAATCTTTGACAAATACCATTTCAATAATGGTTCCGCTCTTTGTTCCAACGCTACTCAGATGCTCTTTTATCTTTATTTACTTACTTTTTCTTTTTGTTTGTTTTTTACTGGTTTGTTTTTGGGTTTTTTTTGTTATTTGTTTCTTGGTTTTTTTTCTCTAATTTCACTTTTTCTTTCACTTTAAAAAAAAAAAAAAAAAGGGTGTTGTAAGAATTAATCTTCCAATGTTGTCAGATATCAGAAAATAAGGGAACATGTGATGAAAATGTAAACACTGCATTGCTGTAACGACCTGTATACCCTTTACAAAAACTTAAATAAAAAAAAAAAAAATCAGAAAAAAAAAAAAAAAAAAAAATCCTTCAATGTGATTTTCCAGATTTTTTTTCCCCTCATTTTGTCTCTCATAGTTGAGGTATACCTATGATGAAAATTGGAGACCTCTCTCATCTTTTAAGTGGGAGAACTTGCACAATTGGTGGCTGACTAAATACTTTTTTGCCCCACTGTATATATATAGACACACAGTGCGGAGCATTGTGGTTGGTGGATGTGCAGCAGAAAGTCTAAGCTCTCTCTCCGCGGATGCGGTGGGCCAGCTGGATGTCTTTGGGCATGATGGTGACCCTCTTGGCGTGGATGGCGCACAGGTTGGTGTCCTCGAAGAGACCCACCAGGTAGGTCTCGCTGGTCTCCTGCAGAGCCATGACGGCGGAGCTCTGGAAGCGCAGGTCGGTCTTGAAGTCCTGAGCGATCTCCCTCACCAGGCGCTGGAAGGGCAGCTTACAGATGAGCAGCTCCGTGGATTTCTGGTAGCGACGGATCTCTCTCAGAGCCACGGTACCGGGCCTGTAACAGTGAAGCTTCTTCACTCCGCCAGTGGCCGGAGCGCTTTTTCGAGCAGCCTTGGTGGCCAGCTGCTTCCTGGGGGGCTTTTCCTCCAGTAGATTTACGGGCGGTCTGCTTGGTTCTTGCCATCGCTCTTTATTATTCTGTCTTATATTTCTTGCACGCCGCCTAAACTCCAGCCCGGCACCCGCGTCGTTTTCGCTTCAGTTCCCCGGTATGTCGAGTTTCTCCGTTAGCACCAGGTGGCAGTTGAGTGCTAGCTAGCTCTTCCCTGCTGTATCGTCTCCTGCTGTAAACAGAGGCTCCGTCCGCCGACTCGGGAGACCTTTGGGGCGATCTGTGTGTCCGTGATATATATAGAGTGAAAGGTGTGCCGGATCAGAAAGTTATCACCGGATCAGAAAGAAGAAGGAAGATAAAAAAGACTCAGAATTGAGCTGCTGTTGCAAAAGGCAGCCAATTTGTGTGGCGCCGGAACCGGAACAGGTTTTATTGTGGTTATTTCAGTCAAATATCAGTTTTATAAATCTTGAGTCTAGCCCGTTCTCTCCATGGCTGACCCTCAGTCCCTGTAGGTTCTCCACCGTGGTCCTCGGAAATAAACGAGAAAAATCAGAGAAATCTGATCATCACTTCAGATGTGATGGACATTTTTATGCCTCAGTGAAGGAGAGGCATACAGTAATCAGTTAGTGCGCCTGTTTGTGGCTGTGTGGGTGTGTGTATCTGTCCGTCTGTCCATCTCTCCGTTTCAGCTCGCCCAGTCAAAATTTAGTGGAACTCAAGGCTTACATCATCGTATCACCATATTTTCTCAACTTTTAATTTGCCAGAATTGTGAGATAAGGCTTTGTTTTCAAAATAAAAACAAATTTAACTCACCATTTCTGTCAATGCAGCTGCGAAAAAAGGAAATGTAGTAACTACGCTGGGCCAGTAGAGGTCGGAGTGCCATGCTTTTACAGCCGCCCATGCTACCATGCCACAGGCACCTAGACACAGCACCTTGGTGCTTTTTATTAAGATCAGCATAATAAAATTATTACAGATGTCCTGTCCCTCCTCAGCTTCATAAAGCGCCGTTTTCTCTAAAAACAACCTTTGGTGTTTTTTTCTTTACAGCACCACATAAGCAAATAAATAACATCAACTTCCCAATGTCTCTATGGGACTTCAAAAGTTATCTTAAAGCAAGTTATTTCAACCATGTCACATTGTGGTATTTTTATGTTACTGACATTAGTTGATAAACTGACATTAATGGGAAAAAAGGTTTGACTTCAGAAAAAAAAATAACAGTTTAACATATTTAAAGGGGTCACTGACTGAAAAATGGTATTTCTTGGTTTTACCCGTCTCAAATGTGTCAACTGTTCATGTAATTAGCCAAAAATGTTCAAAACAGTCAATTCTCTTTAAAAACAAAAAACAAAAAAAAACACAGCCTTTATCTCATTTTTCTCTCCCAGAAATGCCAGAAACATTTTTGACTTTTCTGTAAAAATCATATATGTCACATTTAGGAAGAGCCAACCCACTGCCGTCCTTGAGACCAGCCTATTGCTCTATTATTGGCCCACATCCTGCCCCCCCCCAATATAATGGTAAGGGAAACACTGTTCATTATCAGCATCAGTATGGAGAAGATAACCAGACACAGCCAGCACAGCCTAGATATAGACCAGGGGTGTCCAATCATGTGCCATGGAGGGCCAAGACCCTGCAGGCTTTACCTCCAACCAGTGTGTTCAGCACCAGATTTCACTGAACTTCTCCCCACTGATTGCTGATCAGTGAAAACACCTGCTGAAGCAACTGGGTAGAAGAGAAAACCTGCAGGGTCTTGGCCCTCCATGGCACATGATTGGACACCCCTGATATAGACCCATGTAGGATGCGCTTGAAGTCAAGGTCAATGGTCTAGGAGGAGTAACGTTTTTTGTGAAATCATAAATGACCAGATCTGTGCGTGTGGTGGCCTGGTGGTAGAACAACTGCCCCAACAACCGGGAGGTTGTGGGTTTAAGCACTGGCTGGGTCATATCAAAGACCATACAAAAATGGTACTTCCTGCCTTCTAGCTTGGTGCTCATCATAACAGAATAGGGGAAGGGAAGTTGGTTACCTAGTCACAGGGGGAGCACAAGCCAGTGTACTCTCTGTGCCGATCCCAAGCCCGGCTAAATGGAGGGTTGCATCAGGAAGGGCATCTGGTGTAAAAATCAAATGTGGATCACTGATATCAGGTGGCGATGCACTGCAGCGATCCCAAAAGAAGAAGATAAATGCTTAGATCTCCAGGCCTTTGACAATGACCTTGATGCAGACCTACATGAGGGTCATTGTGAGCAAGCTTGGTGAGAATCAAGGTAACTGCCTGTGTAAGTGCACACATCTCCTGACCTGTGACCTTCACAGACCCTCCCGAGGATCATTGTGAGTGAGTTTGGTGACCACTGGGACATTTGTCTAGGAGGAATAGCATTTTTTTCTGAAATCACATAAGTGCTTAGATCTCCTGACCTTTGACCTTGAGCACAACTTGGATGCAGACCCACCTGAGGATCATTGTGAGTGAGTTTGGTAACATCAGAACAAATGCCTTGGAGGAGTAGGAATTCCCATGAAAAAGGGATGGATGGACAGACAGAAAACTGGACGATGGATGCCACGTCATCAAATTAGCACCCTTCAGCCTCACTGGAATGTGCTAAAAATTGCGTTCAAACATCTCTAGCGGCTGGTGATACTAAAAAAAAGCTTTACAATCTTGCTTCTGGACAAAGCCAGCAAACTTTCTAAGTGGTTGTCATCGGGTTTGACTAGTGGCCCTTCACATGCTGTTAAAAAGTTGATGATGTCCACTGAAAATGAAGTTATGGCTTCCTTCCTATTCCCCTAGATAAACAAGCCTGGATGTGTCAACACTTTGACATGTTCAACACTGATATATATCTGTGATCAGACTTGTATGCAGTTGTAACAGCAATACCGTACTTATCTCCCTTTAGATATTTAAATTCCTCCTGCAGCATGTCTCTCTGGAACAGAAACTTGCCCACAGAGAAACACAACAGATAAAGTCCAACGTGAGTATGCATCTTAATCAGTGGGGCACATCAGAAAACATTCACTTTAACCTCTTCATGCCGAAGGCCCCGGCTTTTAATATGGGCTCGTCCCTCAAATATTTACAGGCAGCCAAGCTGGCGTGCACCTCTAACCCAGTGAGAGGATGGCGTCCTGTAGTTAGTAGGGCACCAAAAGCTCAGCTGGACTTTGTTTTGTTTTATTAGGGCTGCACAACATATTAAAATGTAATCGCCAATGAAATATCAACATGCACAAGATGCATATCACAAAAAACAGCTAGAACAGGGGTAATGGTATATTATTCATGTGTTTATGCATTCACATTCTGTTATTCTGGAGCAGCATTTACATAGCCTCTGTTATTACACTCCAGCAAAGTAGGGGAAGGGAATGCACCTTAACACAGAAGAAGAGCCAGGGTGGAGGCCAATCATAGGAGGAGGAAGGATTTACGGAACATGAAGTATGGTGAGTGGGTTCCCCCATGGTAAATTAATAACTTTTTTGGTTGTAAATTTGTGATTTCCTTCATGAAAATTCACTTTTTAAACATAAATTCATAGCTTTTTCTTGTAAATTTAAACTTTTTTCCTGGTAAATCTGTGACTTTCTTATAAATTAGCAACTTGGTATTGAGCAAAGGCTGTGAATACTTATACATATGTGATTTCTTAGGTTTTTTATTTTTAATAAATTTGCAAAAATCTCAAATCTCACATTGTCATTATGGGGTGTTGTGTGTAGAATTTTGAGGGAAAAAATGAATTTATTCCATTTTGAATAAGACTGTAACATAAAATGTGGAAAGTGCTGTGAATACTTTCTGGATGCACTGTAGCAACGATTTTGTCATCAGCAACTTTTTTCCTGTAAATTCTCAACTTTTTTTCTCATAAATTTGCAGCTTCTAGTAAATTAATGTTTTCCTCATGGATTATAGACTACACAAATAAAAAAAGCATTTGTTTGGTGAAGCATGCTGCAGCAGTGAGCACCGACTTAGTTTGGCTTTGAGCTCCAGTCTCTGGTCTGTGTGGAGACCGCTCACAGGAATATGATGGAAATGCAATATGAAAACAATTATAAGCAATAAAAAGTTTTCTATTACATGGTCATGGTCTGTGGCTCTTGGATAAACCACCAGTTTTGGGGCAGGGGCTCACTCTCTACTGGGTAACACTAGAAACTTATCACAAATATTGCAGCCCTAAACATCAGTTGTTCTGTGATGATATGAGGCCCTTATTGGTCAGCTTGAAGCTACACCACTGTGCTGCCCGATATCAAAGCCCCCCCCCCCCCCCCCATGCATGAGAATGTAAATTACACCATCATTTTTCTGGCACTGATGCTGCAGTCCTGTGTCTAATTAAACACCAATACCAGTGAACCAGAAAAAGGTTAAACCCCTAGTTTCCAAGGAGACAATGAACACTTGAATTTGGACTTGTGTTTTGGCACCAAAACGATGAATTTAAAGGGAAGGGAGGAGAGGAGGTTTGGTGGATGACGGCTGTTTGAAAATGAGAATAGATTCCAGCTGCTGTGCGTCACACACAAACGAACTTGAGCCTAATAAAATGAAGCCAGTTCCTGAGTCAATATTGTTGCAGCCCCACCTGCAGTAACATGGGGGGATTCCTCTGTAAGCCCGTGTCTAAGGTCAGCCGGACAGACGCAGGGAGGGGGAAGACATCCGGGCAGAGACATCTGAGAGACATCAGACAGCGACATACCAAAGAAAGGAGGAGGAGAGGTGCACAATATTAAGAGAAAGCGTGATACCGTTGCTGAATATTGCGACGATATGACCTGCAATATCTAAAAAAATACTTCTCAAAGTGATTTTTCCTCCACATAAATCTGGAACGTTCTGCATAAAAATTGCAGCATTTTTCCCCTCATAAATATGTGAATTCTCCGTGTAAATTTAGCATTTTTTCTAATAAATTTGTAATTTTTTTTAACATAAATGTGTAACTTTTATAATATAAAATTGAACACTATGTCACATAGATTTGTGCTTATTTTCCACATAAACTTTTCTATTTTTTCCTCATAAATGTGTGACTTTCTCATGTAAATTTTGTAAGTTTTCAAATTCATTCTTAGATTTTTTCCCCACATAAATGTGCAACCTTTCACACAAAGTTAGGTACTTCCCTCCAATAAATTTGCGATGTTTCCACATAAAAAAAAATAGCTGTTTTTTTTCTCACAAATTTGTGACTTTTTCATGTAAATTTTGCTATTTTTTTCAGCTGTTGCATTGGTTATTGTGCAAGGAAACACAGAGAGGAAATCTTCAATTTAGTAATAAATCATCAAAATCTTAACTGTGGGGAGACACTGGGAATAAAACCATCAATGACTACAGGTGTGAATAAACTCACTGACTCAAATGGCAAATAAATGCAAAAAAAAAAATCAAATCCATCCTGGAATTTCAAGTTGAAATTAAGTGATAAATCTGAGTGAAAGCCCCACCATTGTGGCAGCACTAATCTGACATGCCCGGGGTTTTTGTTGAATTTCCTGCCGAGCAAAGACAAACTGAAACGGGAGGGGAAAACAAAAGCCACGCAGCTGAGGCCTGTGGTCCTGAACAAATGAAAAGATTAAATGCACACATTTTCTCTGCGGCCACAAAGAAAAGCCTCTTTGTTTCAGGTGAGTTTCTGCTTCGGTATCGAGCCGTCCGCCCTCCGCCTTCCTCCCCCGCATCCATCCAGCCCGCCCCGTCATCCTGACAGAGCTGGGCATTGTGGGAAAGGTACAGTATAAATCGTCTGGACCCAGCGGTGATGGCCGGTCACAAATCAGACCTGCTTACTGCCTTGACACTTCCGTCAGCAACCCAGGAGGAGGAAGGCTGGCGGAGCGCAGCAGCAGCCACTAGAAAGAAACCGCCACGTGCAATTGTGCATGTGAGGTAACGGTCCAGCACAAGGTTGTTAAGAGCCCATTTTCTCATGAGTACAGCCAGTAAGCCTCCAGGTTGAGTGAGGCATTATGGGTATTTTACTCTGTATTCAACAGTCAAAAAATCTGTTCAAATTATCACCCAACCACTTTCTATACAACAACACTGATTAACCTCTTAAAATACTGGTACTCGTTTCAAATTTTCTACTGCCACTCGGTGAAGAAAGATTGTGATTTATTTGATAAATTATTTGAATATTCTCTGATCACCCAGCCCACCCAGCCACCTACTATAATCACACATAGTTGTGGTTCAGCTGTAACTGACTTTACAAGGCAGAGCCTGTATTGGAATTCAGGGAAGGGACCCTCATATTCAAGACTTTACGACACTAGTACAAGTCTCATCTGTACAGCAACATCTAGTTTTGTAGAGCAACATAAAAACTGCTGATCCGATGTTTAGCTCATTCTTCTACTTTTGGCAGCACAGCAATCCACTTAGCACTGCTGCCTCACACCTAGAAGGTTCCAGTTTCGAATCCCCAGGCTGATGGAGGTAGGAACCTTTCTGTGTGGAGTTTGAAGGTCTCCCTGTGCTGTGCGAGTTTACTCCGGGGGCTCCGGTTCCCCCCACAACCCAAAGACAGGCATGTTTGGTTAACTGGTGACTCTAAATTGCCCCTAGGTATCCGTTTCTGATTGCCCCTTAGAATTAAGCAATATTACAGGAGAGGGAGTGTGGTATCAATGAATATATTAACTGCAGTGATTTGTCATAAAACCAATATGAAGAGGAGGGCCGAAGACACCACAACAGTTAATATATTCTTGATACCCCACGACCGCCAGTGTAATACTGCTTTTATACAACAGTTCCACAGTTTATTAAATGACAGCCATATAGAAGACATTCTAATTGTTTGCTTGTTTAACGAGTTATTTTGCTCCAAGAAAAATGGTCCATTCCAAACATACCCAGTTTACTGTTGCTAAGCACCTCAATGAACACACCATAGAAAAGAATAGGTCTATTGTCATTTCACACATGTAACCAAATTATATACTGTGTGCAGAAGTCAGTGTTTATAATGCATACTGGTCACCTGTTGAGTAAGGTTTGTGGGTCACTGTGACTCCATGCCGTGGCTAATTAGCATGCCAGCGATGTTGCTTCAGCAAACTTTGCTCACTTTCTCGTGGCATTTTCAGATGAAACAAAGAGTCCATCAACACAAAGGTATTATGGTTGGCTAATTCAGACAGTAATTCCAACTCTAGCTTGTGTATTTCTTTGTAAACAGATGTGAAATACCTTGCAGCTGTGTAAAAGGGTGGGAGTTCTGGGTCACGGAGGTCCGTCTCTTTCCAAACGGGGCCTCACTGTAAGGTATCCAACAAACTATTACAATTCTCACATAAGAAGCCACTGTAAAGGTGCCTTCACACCAAACATGAACAAGCGACGCAAATCCATACAAAGTCAATAGAAACAGGCGAGCACGTGCAAAATCGCACATTTGCGCGTTCACGTCCGAGGGATAACACAGTCATCCGAGTAAAAGTATCAACACTGGAGAGTAAACTAGTTTGAAAATGAGATTGAGACTCACCTAGAGACAGAAGGACTGGGAGCTGTTCAGCTGAATCAGGATGTCGTCATTTACCCACGGATTCCTGCCACGGACATACTAACAAGGCTAGCAAGCTAGCAATGGAAACACCCATCTTGTGAAATTTTGGCAGTAGGGACAACTTTTCAGGTGAACCCCCCATTGGATAATGGAAACCTAAGCATGATAGTATTTTGGGGATTTTTACAGCAGATTGAACACCGCTGCAGAAGTTATAAAGGCAGCTTCACCTGTCTGCATCTCACTCAGATGGTGAATTCATGTCATGTGTTTACATTGCATTATAATGTATTTGTGCTGCGCGAAAAATTCGCCTGTTGGCATTTGGTGTGAAGGCACCTTTAGACTTGACAGTAAATAACTTGTTAGAAATTAACAGTTACTAGAACACCTGTGAAGCGGCATGATGTACATCCTGTGAAATATGAAAGTGCGATTACCAGGGATTTTAGTAACTCCTGGAATGCATATTGTCCAATCAAAGTGTTCGGTCAGAAGTAACTGTTGTATAATAAAGCAGTGTTTCCTCTACCATTATATGGGCGGGGGGGGGGGCACCCCCAGCGGAGCCCCCCCCCCCCCCCCCCCAAGAGTGTCAAGTTAATCTTCTATCTAGATGCAAGGAATCTGTCTGTGTAGAAAGGGTAGTCCCCACAAGTGATCGTCAGAAAATTGGTCCCCATCAAACATGAAAACCTCTGCGTGTGTGTGTGTGTGCGCGCACACGCACTCCTGTCTTTCTATTCTTGTGTAGACCACCCCATAACAAACCACCTTTTCTGTGAGGACATTTGTCCTGGTCCACATAAGGAAAATGCTAAAAATGCTAGGATCCATTCCCTAAAGTGCAAGATACACTATTATGAATATAAGTCATAAAAGATCACACAAATAAGTGATCTAAAACTAATAAACAAGGGTTCCACAACAGTCGCTAATACTGGATGTCCTATTCAGTTTCAATAGTTAGGCATTCTAATTTTTCTATATTTATTTTTCTATATAGCACCAGAATACCATGATTCCTTTAAGAGTTTGTTGTTGTCAACCTTCATGCCCCCCCACCCCACCCCCCAAGGCTGTAAATCTAGGGGAAACACTGCAGCCCATGAAGCGGAAGTACAGAGGTGGGACTTAAGCCTGATTACTACTTCTGCATTAACTATGTGGAGCCCACGGAAAAGCCTACAGAAGTGGCCTGCACTGTTTTCAGCATTTATAATTGTGCACAGGTTTGAATGAGTTTTTGTGCTACCAAAACAAGTTTCTCTGCCAGTATGTTGAGTCATTTTGTGTGGACTTTGTATGGTTTCATTTATTCAAATGATGATGGACAACAAGTGAACTGTGATAACAGTAAAGCAGTAAAGGAAGAAAGAAAAGATGTTAGGTCAGTATGTACGACCACTGAACTGTTACCATCATTTGACAGTCTCTGCAATGGGTGAGAAGCAGCCATACAATTGGTCATATCTGCAATCTTTTTTCAATTTGATTAAATTAAATTAAATCACCCTTTACTGTCATTCAACCATACAATCAATCATGTAAAGTAGAACGAAATTGTGTTTGTCCTATCTACAGTGTTAATCACACACACCCCATATGTAGAATCAGAGGGCCGCTGCCATGCAAGGCGCCGCCACAGATTTCCCTCCTCCATTCCATTATTGCTGAGCACCAAGCTGGACAGCAGGAAGTTCCGCTTTCATATGGTCTTCGGCATGACCCGGCCGGGATTTGAACCCCTGCCTCCCGGGTGTGGGGCGGATGCTCTACCAACTGAGCCACCACTCCAGATTCATTGTTTATCAGCTCATTTTAGAAATGGCCCACAGAGAATGACCTTAGAAAAGCAGAAATGTGTAGGAGGAGACGAAGTGCACCAATCACAGCTGTTGCTGTCTGGACTGCCATAATGGGTAGTTACATTTCAGGAGAGGTGCACGTCAGACTAGAGCTGGGCAACTGGACCTTAAATCAGCATCACTGCTTACTGACCCTTTCACATCAGTTTGTTGTTTTTTTTTTGTTGTTTTTTTTTTGGGGGGGGAGGGGTAGTTTTTTCCCCACTCCTTTTTTCTCCTAATACACAAGAGTGTGGTATCATATCACTGCAGTAGTAAATGAGCACAATATAATAAAGAAAAAGGCTTACTGTCTTTCACGCAGAAATTAAACACTGTCTAGTGCATAAGTCAGTATGTTTGTTTATATACCTCTTGAGGGTTTGTGGGTCACGTGACTCTCGATGGCGGCCAGTTAGCTGCATTGGTGGAGTCCTTTACACAGCCATGACTGCGTTACCACCACAGTGATTATACATCATTTATTTGGCTCTTAACTACAGCCTTAGCTTTTCCATTTTGTCATCCTTTTCTGTTGTAAAATGGTTGAGATGACGTGGATAGCCGTCGCAGGCAAACAGCAACTTAGCTTCAGGCATCTACATGTTAGTTTTCACACACTTTGCTTGCTTTTTCTTGTCATCTTCAGATGAAATAAAAAGATAATCATTGCATACTATGTGGCCAGTTGTTTTCATTACAAGCGGTTTTATTTTTCCTGCCTGCTTCTGAACAGCGGTAACTGCGCTACTTCCACAATGTGGAGTTACTTGCCCATGCATGTAACGCCACGGGCACATCTTAAAGGCAGTACATGAAAAGCTCTCTATACACACGCACACAACCGGGAGAAGGGGGAAAACTCAAAAAAACCAACATGAGCAATATTAAGTCAGTTTTACACCCTGAACATCCCCCAGCCCTACGCCACAGGTATGCCATAAGGTCCGCTGCTATGCCGGGGCAAAGGCATCCTTTTGACATGGAAGTATAAATCAGGCTTTGGGACTTTTATTGCCTCTGGAATACACACAGGTCTGAGGTTTTATGCTTGCATCCAATTCAGGTGGAATCATTTTGTGGCGATACAAAAGCAATAGTTTGCACTTTGGTTTTAAATTACTCAAACCCACGTATACTAAATGTTTGCACAAAGCAGATGTTTTACAAGAAACCATCTTAGCTTGTCATCCCATCGGTCCAGTTCTAGTAGAAACATTTAAAACAAGAGTCAGAAACTAAACTGGATAATGAGGGGAAGCATTCACTTCTGCTCCATTTACTGATATTTTTGCTCTCATTCTCAGTAACTACAAAAGAAAAAAGAGGGAGGGAGAGAGCGAGAGAACAGAGACTTCAGAAACAGCCAGAAAGGTCACACATGCTTCTGGGCGTGTTTGTGTGTGTCTGCGTGTATGAGGTAGATCAATAACAGACTGCAGTGGTTTACAGAGGGGGCTGGTTAAACATGCCACCTTGTGATCAGGGCTCCGAAGCTACACACATGCACGCACGCACAAACGTGAGCACATGAGTGTGACCTTACCAGGCAATTTTTGAAGGTCCCAACGTGCGGAGAATAAGAGATGCGCTCTTAAGAATGCAGTGCGCACACAGGAACACACTCACTCACACGCGCGCACACACAAACACATTTGGGATGAGGCGCTGAATTATGCAGGTCCGCCCACTCTCTCTCAGCCTTAGAGTGACTTTGGTGAAGAACGGGGAGGGAGGATGTGGGGACAAACCATCAGGGTGACCAGCAGACCGAGACATTCTGTGTCCACGCTAGCCGAGTTTAACTGTAAACTGACTGATAAATTAACAAAGGCAGACTGGGCAAACAAAACTCTTGTCTCTCTGTCTTAGTAAGATTACCTTTTCACCCATGTACTAAAAGGTCTTGGGAACTTATTTTTTAAGAATTTAGAGGTTCCTTGAAAGGGTCCATGACATGCTTTCCATCTTATCTACAATGTAAAACAATGAATTACCATCTTAAAAGTGCCCCAAGGCTCTAAAAATGAGTTTCACACTTCAGTAGTAAATATATTAGAAAAATAAATTGATACTTTTTTAATGAGACTTCCAAGTATGACATCCTTTGATTTATTTTATAGGATACATTTTCTAGGAAGTGCACATCCGTGAGATGGTTAACCCAGTAGTGCTACTCAGAGTTAGCTTATGGCTCGTTGCTGTAAAATCTAGTCACCCGGTTAGACATGGAACTTAGCAGGAACCTCCCACATAAAGTTTTCAGGAGCTTGCAGGGGCCAAAATAAGACCCTGATCCAGGGTAGGTACTTTAGAGTGGTCCCAAAGTGGTGCTGGGTGGGGCTTGGGATTGACTTGGGGCTGACGGGATGCAACTTGACTTCAAGAAGTCGACAAAACAGAAGGAAACAAGAGGCACCAAAAAGTCACCAGAAAAAGAGCAAAGAGCCAACGCCTAAAACTTTAGCATCTAATGTCATCGTGACTGTGGAGAGGAGTTGTCAGATCGATTATACAGTGTATGTAGCCACACAGCGCAGGAGGGCACAACCACAGCGGAGAGGCATCTATAAGCAAGGGATGAGGATGCGCACTGCTGGCCAGTGGGATACGGAGCCCAATTCTTTCCATAGTCATTAAACAGCAATAACCATGCTCTAGATTCACCTTGTTGATAATCATTGCGGTATGATTTTAGTGTATTTTAATGGCATTTTACTTTGCAGCTCTGCATCACAGTTTAAACCATCGACAATTACATCACAAAAAGACAAAACCTCTGGAGACCAATGGGTCCTACCCCATTGGTCACTTGATGGGTGAGAGGACTAGATACAGGAACAACCCTTACCAAAGTTCCCGTACCTTAAAATTGGCTTCTAATTACTTCAGTGGAAATGGGGCTTAACAACTGTCACAAGTATAAATGGATTTTTTTGTGTTACCCTCCCAACTGGAGAAAACAAGCCGTTTTCCTTATACAATTAACTAATATGGCTTTTTTTTTTTTTGCGCTTTACATACATCTACTGTACCTTTGCTACAAATTCAGTCTTATTACGTGGAAAACACTGCTGATGTTTCCACAAGCACTGGTCTTGTAATCCAATACCAATCAACTCCCCTTGATACACAACAATAACAGCTGGACAAAAGATTGGTTTGGCAATTTATCACTATTCAGCAACAGCAGCGTTGGCAATGGCTAAGCTAAAAACACTTCAGCACGAGCTGCGCCAACCCTGGTGAACAGCCAACTCTGGACACCTCCGCATGCAACAAACAAAGCCACCTGGAAACTCAAAGTGAGCCACGTAAACAACACAGTCCACCACCCTCCCTGTGTGCAGAGACGTGCCTCTTGGGAAAATGAAGCCCCCGAAATACGAGAACATAGGCAGCAGAAAGGACCACAGAAGCACACCATCCCACGGAGGGCTGAGAGCATGCAGCCATAGAAACAAAAGTGGCTACAGTGAGTTGAAAAGAGTGAAAACTTATATGAAACAGATACTAATAGTTGTACTTTGGGGACAAAATGGGACGCTGAAATGGGAGAGGGATGTATGGTATCGCGATGGATCATGACAGCACCACATCGTGACCCAAGTATCGTTCTATGAATCGCATTGTGAGGTCCCTTGCAATCCACACCTCTACTCAATAAAGCCTGGATTAAGAGTTAATCCATCAGCAATATGGGTTCTCTCATAATGTCCAACAATACCATCTTTGTAATATCTCAGGGTTGTTCATGGAGGAAAGGGAACTAATTCAGAGGAATTCATTGTAAAGTAGTTGGGTCTCATGTTATATTATGGCCATCTTAGAAGTGACACTGCAGTCAAAGTCATAAAAAAACAAAAAGCAAAAACAATGTACGCATCCTGTCATGACTCAAACGAATCCTGCCCTAGAAATAATACAATAAAAAATAAATACAGTGAGAACTGTTTAAAATGTAGCCTAAATAACCTAACCGCCTTTAAAAGTTCCTGATCCTTTCTGTGGTTAGAAAAATTCCCAGGAACTCCAATCTTGCAGTAAAAACGTGCAGAATTCCTCTAAATGTTCTCGCTCTCTGGGGAAAGTTCTTACAGTGGAAAGAAAAACAAACAAAAAAAAAAACTTTATAATGTACAGTAAATGCAGGGCCTCAACTGCTATGTAATTTAAAAACTAGTGGTGTTGGCGTTATAGTGTTAATTGCCAGTTACCGCGTTGCCCTCGTTAACGGCAACAAATTTTGTGATCGCGGTTAACGGTAGTTAACGGCAGAAAGCGCAAACAGTACTTTTTGGTCTAGCCGCTCTCCATATCAAGGCCGTTGTGGCCACTGACACTGTGTGTGCCATGCAGACAAGCTGGATTACAGCCATGGATATCACCAAAGTGCTGTCATGTTTAAGTTTACAACATTATCTGTCAGAGCCCTCACCTGGATAATTGTTATAGCCTCCTGCAGAACTTTGCATGGATGTTGTATTGTTCTTCTCTGGAAGCTAGCTAGCTCATAGCGAGTAGCTACTAGCTACATGCTAGGTTATAGCTGATCTCCATCTGCTGAGACGGACAGAAATTTGCCCGTTTTCATCCCGACAGGTCCAACTGTTGGTGAGTACCAGTCTAAAAAAATTCTCAAGCTGTATCCGGAATGTCCATTCACTCCCTCGCCGTTTTTGTAGCACATTGGGGTGTCGTCACAAGCGCAATAGTAGCTTCGTTTGTTAGCACCGCTGGTAAGATGCTAACACTGTAAACAAATGACCCATGCTGGCAGAATGAGTCACTTTGAGGACATTTTCAAAACTGATGTAACGTTATTTCCATATTCTGTATTGAAAGACCTTCAAAATGGTATCTAATTTGTAGCAAGTGCGCCAAAACGGCCCGGAAAAAGATGATTTGTTTATATTTTGGCTAGATTGAAAACTCGCGTTCGATCGGTCAGGAGTTACTTCTTCCACAAAAACATATGTATTTTTAGAAAGTACGATTTCTAAGCTTTCCAATGATACCAGGTACTCATGGGGGGTTTTCCCGGGACTTGCCGCTAGCAAACAGAGTCATGATTTATGATTTATGCACTTCTCGTGCCTGTAGCTCGTAATGATGTGGTGCGCACCAGAAATATTATTTCTGGAGAATATACTGGATAGTTTTTGTCATTTTGGGTAAGTTGAGAGCTTTAACAAACCTGCAGGTGAAGAAAGCAAGTATATCTGTCTACTCCCATGTTTAATAACAGTATGAGAGACTTGAAAAATTACCAACTTAAGGTACACTGTATCTGAATGGAAAAACATACAATTAACGCATTATTAATCACGATTAACTCAATGTTCCAAAAGATTAATCGCGATTACAAATTTTAATCGTCCAACACCACTATTAAAAACCCATCACACTGGAGCAAGTATTGTCTGAAGTCCTCATAAGATTTTTAATAACCACAGAGGTCGACTAAGTACTTAATCCCAAGCGATTCTCCCATGTCAATAATCTACAGGGCAAAAATTCCACCGCAATTACCTCAAGGTCATATGATATTAGTTTTATGTGTTTCAGAAAAAAAATAAACTGCACCTTTAATTTCTTTCCACAAAGTTCTTCATTTTTAAGGGTTTTTTAGCATTCTCAGAGGCATTTAGAAAAGAATGTTTTATAGGCATCACATTTGGAGAAAAGCAAACCATGCATCATTGGAAAACCTGAGCAAAATACAGATTTGATTTCTGTCAACATAACAAGGTCAAGGTCCCCAGGAGCTTTCAGCATTTTGGCCAGTTTTCATGTCAGCTGCAGATGTTTCCAATTACCAAAAACTTCATAAAAAGCTTCATAAAAGCAGAGGGTCAAACTTCAAAGTAAAACAGAAAAGGTAAAAAGACAAACAGAACATCCATCTGCTGATGATTATACAATACATGAGTCCGGAAAACAGAAATCTTTAGCTGCAACTTGTCAGATTTTAAAATCAGGACAATCATATTAAGCCAAAGTCCTACTTTTTATCATTATTAATAACTGATACGAAATTCAAAATAAGTCACGTTGCAGGACATCTATGGGTAGTGTTTCAGTAAAAGTGTACACTAAGTTTACCCTAATAGCATAACAATATACATACAAAACCAATGGCTATGCTATCCACTTCAACAATTCTGCCTCTGAATAACAAACACTAGTAGCTTGCTGCCAGTGCAACCCAACACCGGCATGCTACCAAATGCTGCTCTGGTAGCCACCTCGGCTGGGTGTCTTGTTCCCGTGCTGCTGTAAGAAGGCCGTGCCTACATCTCAGGTGACATATGAACAGACAAAAGAGGGTGGTAAAATATGCTACTGTGTGATATTAACCTTTAGTTTATCAGAAATATTGCATTTCTCAGTTCGAGCAAAGAAACTGGGATATTCGTGGAAACAGCAGAAACCTACAGCCAGTTCTGGATGGAAAAATTAAGAGATTTACAGAGGATACACTGTACATATTTACCTTCCCATCACCAACAGGTCCTCTAATGTTATGGAACAGGGTTGTAGAAATTTTGTCATAATCTGTCCTTACATTTTATTTTGAATTCTGAATAGCTTTTGGTTTTGGTTGTGTTTAATCATTTTCCGACAGGAAACAGCACACATACAGATGATGCATTTATTTATTTATTTATTAAACTGATGAAGAGAGACTGTGGGTCAGTGTTGTTCAATGCCATCAGTTCATCTGCATCAGTTCCTCTTTTTTCACCCCTTTTAAGTTTGTCACAACTGTTTGACCATTTAAATAAAGTCTTCACACTCAGCTGCATGGACATTTTTACAGTTGTAGCAGAGCAGAGACCGTATCTGCACAGTGACTTTTCAGTCCACTACATGGTGCTAAATATTCACTGTCAAATTAGGTCAACACAGCAAAAGAGTAACTCCTGAGATCTAGTTTGAAGTTGAACAAAAGAAAGATTGGGATGAGAAATTACAATACACGATATCGTAATACTCAACCTATCGCAAGATCGTGATAGTATCGCATCACGGCCCAAGTATTGATAGTATTGTATTGTGCAGCCTCTGGTGATACCCACCCCTAATATACAGTATATAGTACAGATGTTTTATCTTCTAGTTTGACTTCAGTATTTCCTCACTACACTGACAGCCAATATTAAATTGCCGGGGCAGCTCGGTGGCAAAGTGGTTAGCACTGTGGCAGCTAGGGGTGGGACAAAAGATCAATTCAGTGATGGACTGCAATACTTCACACTAATGACAATGCACCAATCCCCAAGCGTATGGATCAATCATTCATTAATTATCTTGTAAACGTTGCATACGCTCTCGGGTATTCAACCAATTATGTTTTCAGTCCACGAGATGGCACCAAGCAAGCACCCAGTCAAGTGAAGTCATAGCGTGTCTTGGCGAGATTTACAGCCAGCTTTGAAAGTTAGGAAGCAGTTAGCTCAAAGTTAGCTCAAATGTCGGGCCATTTTTGGATTTTTTAACAAATTACTATGATTCCACCAGTCCATTATTCATTCTGTTGAAAACAATAAAATTTTATGATTTAAGAGATTTTAAAGTAATGCAGATTATGCATGAAGTAAAAAGTAACCAGCTACCTCCAGGTATCCAGGATTTGTTTCAGAGTAGAAATACTAATTATGAATTAAGAGGAATATTTTTTTCAAAAACCCAAAATAAGAACAAATGTAAAAAAAAAATTTTGTTTTTTTGTTGTATTATGACTTTGAGGTCATCTGTATATTTGCATTATGTATGAGGGGTAAGCACAAATAAGCTGTTGCTTCTGCCTGCACCGTTTGTCAGTGGCTATGTTTACATGGACACAAGTAACCAGATTAAAAGCCTGATCGGAATAAAAATGCTTCATGTAAACATGGCAATCTGAATATTCCAACCCGATCACGCTCATTCGGATCAAAATTTCATTCCGATTGAGAGGGGTGGGTTATGCCGATTGTTAATCCACATGGTGCGCATGAAAACACTTATTCCAAACGTAGGGCAGAAAATATGTTTACTGCGCATGTCTGTACGTATTCCGCCTTAGCAGCAGCTAGCGAAAAACATAGCGGGAGTGAAACAAAACTGGTCTGTATTGTCCTGCTCTTTTCCTCTGTTCGTCATATGCAGAAGTATGTACTTGTAGCTTCATTACGGAGACCAGCAGAAGCAGAAGTACAGTCTGAATAACAATACAGGTCTATTTCGACATGAAGCGGGGCTTGCTAACACCGGAAGATGCTGCTTCTTCTACTATTTTTGGAATGTCGAAATGTCGACATGCAGACCTCAAAATGATTTATTCCATTCAAACGTGTGACACATGGAAACGCACGTCCTAATCAGATCAGCTTTTTTCAGGATCCATGTAAACAGTAAAATTCTGATCTGAATTGTAATCAGATTGAAGAAATTTTGCCCATGTAACCGTGGCCAGTGTTGCCAACTTCACGACTTTTTCACTAAATCTGGTGACTTTTTCAAACCCTCTTGGTGACTTTTTTTGGGAAAAGCAACTAGCGACAAATCTAGTGACTTTTTCTGGTGTTATCAGAGACCTTTCTGGTGTTTTGTAGACTGATGTGCAAGGCTCAGCAGGCTGTAGTTTCCTTAGACAGCATCTAAAATAAAACCCATCTGTAATGTGAGACAACGAAACTACAGCTCCCAGAATCACTATCTGCACACAGTGTGCACTCATTGATCCACTGTCACCTAGACCCCTATGAAGCGCAGACAGGCTGCTTTGCAGGTCTCCTGTCCTGCCCCATTTCACACCGCAACCCGGTGTGAAGAAATGGGGTGTCCAAGCGGTGAGTAGCCCCTAACATCTCCTACCTCTGTGGTTAAACATGAGTATTTTTAGAGCAAGAAGCTCGCATTTAATGTCCGCAGTTGTGTAAACGTAAGTTTTCTTACCACACAGACAAAAAGTGACTGTGATTTGTTGCTCTAAAGAAAAAATGAAGCTTCTTCTGAGGTGACCTTTCATTTATCTATGCTTTCCATTTTATTTGATCTTATTCATTTACAAGCTGTTGAGATATGCAACTATTTCATGGAAGTAAATCCTCCACCAAATATGTACTTTTAATGGGCTGGTCCAGGGGTGTCAAACATATGGCCCGTGGGCCAAAAACGGACCACCATGGGCCATATGTTGTTATTAGGACGTATTATTGTGCGGCACAGGTGGTGGTTCCACCTTTTTGGTTCCGCCGCCACCCGGGGTATAAGAGGGCTGTAAGGAAGAGGGGCAGTCTCTTGACCTCCTCTCAGCACCTTGTATTATACGAGTTGAGTCTACAATAAAGTCGTGTTCAGTTCAACACTCAGTCTTGTCCATGGTTCTCGCTTTATTGACATAACATTTGGTGATGAGGGTAAAAGTATGGATGTGGGGGTTTCTATTATTCGGCCATTTTTGTAGCTTCCTGGTGAGCCGCCAGTCCCTTGGGCAAGGTGGTTTGCCGCATTCCAAAATTACTTGATGGCATTGAACCTTGGTAGTCTGGAGAAGTTGTGGGCATGGGCACTGTTGGTTCACAACTTGGGAATGGAAGGACAGCGTATCCTTAGTACCTTGGGCGACAGTGATAGCTTTGACGAAGTGATTGAGCTAATAGTGTGACATTTTCGCACCCTGGATAACATCATCGTGAGGAGGATTCAGTTTCGGCAGCACCACCAGCGGACCAGTAAGTCAGTGCAGCGGTATGTAGCAGACCTACGTCAGCTGGCCAAGGACTGTCAGTTTGGAGCATTAGAGGAAGAGATGGTCCGCGACCAGTTGGCAGTACATACCCTTTGTTCGGCGGCAAGATCGCAGCTCCTAACACACTCGGGCGAATTGACGTTATCCATGGCCATCGAGTTAGCTCAGCAGTGTGAGGCAGCAGACAAGCTATCATGGGAGCTCAGTGAGAGAGCGTCACACCACCATTTTGAACCACAGTCGACAGCGCAAGCAGTGGACCTGGACAGCAACAATGGCGCAGAGGGTGAAGAATGCAGCAATGCTGTAAAGATGAGGTCTGCCCGGGATCGCCCAGGTGTTTGGGTTGTGGGTCTACTAAGCACCGTTATACGGCTAGAGAGTGTCCGGCAAGAGGAAGACGCTGCAGCACGTGCGGATTCTTGCATCATTTCGCCAGAGCATGTTACAGGTTCGAGCGAGGGGATCCGAGACACAAGGAGGATCTCCCCACTTCACCTCCCACGGTTGTTCGCAGTGTATCCTAAAGTGTCACTGATCATTCTTACTGTATGGTGGAACTGGACGGAATAACAGTGCCGCTGTCGATTGACATGAGAGCTGTGAGACCCATGTTAGATTGGGCAACCATGAGGAGTTCCTTCTCACAGTATTGGGTTGGAGAAGAGTGGTCGGGCTGTGGTTTGTGGGACCGGCCGATTCCACAAGCAATGGACGGAGCTGTGTGGGACGAACCTTTGCCTAGTAACCTGGACAATGAGCAGGACCAATTCCACCCAGGGCCATCGCGGGATGTCTCTGTGCCAGCACTCAAGTAACCCTAGTTGAGGGAACTGGGCGGCACGATGGGACGCCCGTGATGGTGGGTGGCGCCGAGTGGAAGGCCCATTCTACTCCCAGATTTTGGCTGGAAGGAACTGGAGAGCAGGGGGTCACAACGGCGATGCCGGCAGCGAAAATGAAAGAGAGCAGGGCAGGACCGGCTGGCACGATGAAACAACGTGCCAAACAGAGACACTGGAAGCCAAATAGGGGCCCTCTGGGGGTCACAGACCCGACCCAGAGAGGTGGTCCGGTCGAGAGGTGTTCGGGACAAATGCCGATGAGAAGATGACCAGGGGCGGCTGCAAGTGGTGGCTGTTGGGGAGGATGCCTGCCTCCAACTATCTGATGGCTTGTGGAGGTTACCCTGTGAGCTGCGGCATGCCAAAGAGAAGAAGGTGGTGTTTGGACTTCGACGTGGGTCATTCCCAGGAGCGAAAAAAAGAGGGTGCACTGGAGGGGAACCGTCTGATGGTTTGCCGGGGGGGGGGGGGGGGGGTCCCTCTTCTGGGGCAGACTGATGGATGGGCGATGTATATAATGCATGGTGATGGAAATGGGGGATAACTGAATTGTATATTAGTTCTGTTAATGGGATTGATTTGTGTTTTATACTGTTTATTCTAGGAATATGGCAGTTTTCTGTTTAATGGACTGTGTTTTAGTAGAGACGGCAGAATAATCCATCTGGCCGTGTGGGGGTGGAACGGTAGTCCACCTGTTCCCCCCTAGCTTTAGTTGTTTTGTTTGTATATCATAGGTTTCAAATATTTCTGTTCAGTTTTAGCGTGTGATTCAGGTTCCAAATTTGGGGAGGGAAAGTGTTATGTTGTTATTAGAATGTATTATTGTGTGACACGGGTGGCAGCTCCACCTTTCCGGTTCCGCCACCACCCGGGGAATAAGAGGGCTGTAAGGAAGAGGGGCGGTCTCTTGATCTCCTCTCAGCCTGACAGTAGTGCCTTGTATTATATGAGTGAGTCTACAATAAAGTCATGTTCAGTTCAACACTCAGTCTCGTCCTTGGTTCTCGTTTTACCGACATAACAACAGGGTCCAAAATTTTCTCTGTGAATTTACAGCTTTATTTCTAGTAAATTTCTGACTTTCTACTGATTAGAATAGTTTGTGTAAATCTGAGACATTTTTTCTCTGTAAGAGGAGACTTTTTTATCATCAGTATTCTTTTTCTTCTTTTTTCTGATGAGAACAAGGGGCCTTTGATTTCAAGGGCCAAGGGGTAAGCGAAGGGGAAAGGGTAGAAATTAGAATTGGGACAGACCCCAAATCTACCTGTACTTCACTCTCACATTGCAAATATTTTTCTCAACAGTTTTACAGTATTTACTTCTGTTAATAACTACTTAGACAGTGTGTCTCTTGCCATTTTTATGTATGTATAAGGGTCACTGCATTTAAAAAAATTGTACATTTAATTCAACTACATTTTAGCATATGATAATCAAATTTGATCATATTAAACATAATTTTCCAACAACAAAATTGTGGCTAGTGAAAATGCTGAGTGGCTAGTGACTTTGGACAATCACTAGCCACAGTGGCCGGTGAGCAGAAAAGTTAATGTCAAGCCCTGCTGACGTGAAGTCTGCAGTTACTATCCTCAACAAGCAGCGGGTGCTGCTGTGAGCTTCTTTCCATCCTAAAGCACTCACAAGCGGTCAGTCTCATAGTAGTCGTGTGCAGCAATTAGTTGCAGTCAGAGAGGAGACCCACGCCCATGCCACTCACGTCCAGACTGCAAGTGAATTGCGCCTGCACAACCCCCCCGCCAATCGATGTAAATGTTTCTTCACTGTCAGTGTCACACTAATAAATCACTGCATTTGACTAACAGCCTCAGTCACATACTCATATCGTCCACTGTGTGTGTGTGTGTGTGTGTGTGTGTGTGTGTGTGTGTGTGTGTGTGTGTGTGAGAAAAGCTAAACATCTAGCAGCTAGCTCGTCATGTCGCAGTCTAAGCTGTACGCTCAAAAATACAGAAAAGAGTGGGAGTCAAACCCTGATTTCAAATCAAAGGCTGGTTGAAGTCGTTTATACAGAAGTGATGGCCTATTTAAATGCCAAATTAAAACAAAAACCAAGAATCAACAGAAGAAAGTTAATTTGTAGTTCTAAAGATATTTAGGGTGTTTTTTACTCACTTTTTGTCTCTCCAATGGCATTATTCTTCTCTCCTACAGCGCCCATTACAATTACATGCAAATGACCAATTGTGCAAATTAGGTGATGATGTCATTTAGTGACTTCGTGGACAGCCAATAGCTACTTTCTTTACTAAGGAGTTGGCAACAGTGACCTTTGTCTAAAATATGTTGTCTTTTTTTCCTTTTTCCTTTATGTCTTGTTATGATCTGACAG
Organism: Pholidichthys leucotaenia; assembly: GCA_020510985.1. NCBI lineage: Eukaryota > Metazoa > Chordata > Actinopteri > Cichliformes > Pholidichthyidae > Pholidichthys > Pholidichthys leucotaenia. Next base: position 274,221,965 of record CM035842.1, read on the forward strand.
GAATGAATGAATGAATGAATGAATGAAATATGGAAGGAAAGACCTTGACATTAAATTAATTAAATTAAATCACCCTTATTGTCATTCAACTGTACAACCAATCATGTACAGTAGGACGAGACTGTGTTTTACCTATCTACTGTGTCAATCACACACACCCCAAGTGTAGAATCAGAGGGCCGCTGCCATGCAAGGCGCCGGCACAGATTTCCCTCCTCCATTCCATTATTGCTGAGCACCAAGCTGGACGGCAGGAAGTTCCACTTTTATATGGTCTTCGGCATGACCCAGTCGGGATTTGAACCTCTGCCTCCCGGGTGTGGGGCGGATGCTCTACCAACTGAGCCACCACTCCAGCAGATGACACACAACCAGCAAAAAGTGCTGCACAAAAAAAAAAAAAAAAACGGAGCTTGTGGGTCAGCACACGTCTCGGAGCAGCATTAGCAACAGCTAAGCTAAAAACACAGCAGCATGGAGCTTGCTTTTCTCTGAGTGACAAGTAAGTAAAGTTTATTTATGAAATGCTTTTCGCAGACATACAGTGGTGTGAAAAAGTGTTTGCCCTCTTACTGATTTCTCATTTTTTTTTGTATGCTTGTCACACTTAAATGTTTCAGATCATCAAACTAATTTAAATATTAGACAAAAATAACACAAGCAAACACAAAATGCAGTTTTTAAATGAAGGTGTTTATTATTAAGAGTAAAAAAAAATCTAAACCTACATGGCTCTGTGTGAAAAAGTGATTCCCCACCCCGATGTTAAAACATAAATTAACTGTGGTTTATCACATCTTTGGAAAGCTGAGTTCAATTTCTCTAGCCATACCCAGGCCTGATTACTCCCACACCTGTTCTCAACCAAGAAATCACTTAACTAGGACTTGCTTGACAAAGTGACATAGACCAAAAGCTCCTCAAAAACTAGACATCACGCTGTGATCCAAAGAAGTTCAGGAACAAATGAGAAAAAGTAATTGAGATCTATCAGTCTGGAAAAGGTTATAAAGCCATTTCTAAACCTTTGGGACTCCAGCGAACCACAGTGAGAGCCATTATCCACAAATGGCAAAAACATGGAACAGTAGTGAACCTTCCCACGAGTGGCCGGCTGACCAAAACTACCCCAAGAGCGCAGCAACAACTCATCCAAGAGGTCACAAAAGACCCCACAACAACATTCAAAGAACTGCAGGCATCACTTGCCTCAGTTAAGGTCAGTATTCATGTTTCCACCATAAAAAAGAGACTGGGCAAAAATGGCCTGCATGGCAGAATTCCAAGACGAAAATCACTGCTGAGCAAAAAGAACAAAGGCTTGTCTCACTTTTGCCAGAAAACATATTGATGATCCCCAAGACTTTGGGGAAAATACTCTGTGGACTGAAGAGACAAAAGTTGAACTTTTTGGAAGGTGTGTGTCACATTACATCTGGCGTAAAAGTAATGCAGCATTTCAGAAAAGGAACATCATATCAACAGTAAAATATGGTGGTGGTAGTGTGATAGTCTGGAGCTGTTTTGCCACTTCAGGACCTGAAAGACTTGCTGTGGTAAATGGAACCATGAATCCTGCCGTCTACCAAAAAATCCTGTAGGAGAATGTCCGATCATCTGTTCATGACCTCAAGCTGAAGCGCACTTGGATTCTGCAGCAGGACAATGACCCAAAACACACCAGCAAGTCCACCTCTGAATGGCTTAAGAAAAACAAAATGAAGACTTTGGAGTGGCCTAGTCAAAGTTCTGACATGAATCTGATTAAGATACTGTGGCATGACCTTAAAAGGGCGGTTCATGCTGGAAAACCCTCCAATGTGGCTGAACAATTCTGCAAAGATGCGTGGGCCAAAATTCCTCCACAGTACTGTAAAAGACGCATTGCTAGTTATCACAAATGCTTGATTGCAGTTGTTGCTGCTAAGGGTGGCCCAACCAGTGATTAGGTTTAGGGGGAAATCACTTTTTCACACAGGGCCATGTAGGTTTGGACTGTTTTCCCCTAATAATAAACACCTTCATTTAAAACTGCATTTTGTGTTTACTTGTGTTACCTTTGTCTACTATTTAAATTTGTTTGATGATCTGAAACATTTAAGTGTGACAAACATACAAAAAAATGAGAAATCAGGAATGGGGCAAACACTTTTTCACACCACTGTATAGTCACCAAGCGCTGTATAATAAAATGGAATAAAAGGAAGTTGATAGGTAATAATTTTAAAAATACACAAACAAGTTAAAAAACAAGACAAGTAATTTTAAAATACCAGACTTACCATTAAAAAGCAGTTGAATTGAAACTCAACGGAAATCCTAGTTAAAGAAAAAAGTTTTCAGCTGCTTTTTAAGAGTCCAGAGAGTCAGCTAAACGTATCTGGAGTGGAAATCTATTCCAAAACCATCCACCTCCCTCCCTGTGTGCAGAGACGTGTCTCCACGGAAAATGAAGCCTCGAGAATACTTTATTATATGAAAGATGTCAACAGTTTTACTTTGAAGATGATTTGAGGTTGAGTAAGTTGAAAAATTTCTTAATATATGGGCAAGTGATATTTGACATTGTGATAATCGTTGAATTGTGATAGGATCGAATCGTGACCCAAGTATCGCAAATCGAACTGTGAGGTCCCTTGTGATTCCCACCCCTAGTGGTAGCACAGCAAGGTCATGGGTTCGATCCCACCCTTGACCACTGGTGACCCTTCTGTGCGGAGTTTGCATGTTCTCCCTGAAGAGTCGACACAGCTAGTTAGCTATTTGGAAGACCTTTGAGTGGCAATTTAAGGTCCCATTATGTGTATTTTCAAAAAAAAAAAATAAAAAATGTTTAGATATCGCCAAGGAAAAAACATTTTCATGTTGTTTTACATCTCATCAAAAATGCTGTCTTAAACGTTCAGTCTGAAACAGTCAAGATTAGGAGCTCATTAGTATCAATGAGCACAGTCAAATCTGAGTGACTGAAGGTCTTCTGAATGCACCAATCACAACTAATGAGTAGGTCTGTACAATAACAAATTTTGTTGGACAATAAATTGCCCCAGAAATTATCACGATAAACATTATTGTTGACATCATGAACAGTTTTATGCCATTGATATAAAGTAGTAATAATAATGATCCATGAACATCCTTTCAAAGAGCCCTGAAGTTTCATCAGCAACATAAAATCAAAAAACCAAACTACCAGCTGTTCGTATTACCAAACAGAAAATGGCAGCAATGCATATGACAAACTATATTAGGAGGAGGAACATGAAGGCAGTTCGTTTCAATATAAAAATGGTATAGGATAAAAATGAACTTGATAAATCATTTGTATACCCTAAGTGGATATAGGATTTATCATCACAAGCCTAGTAATGAGGCATTCATAGGTCATTTGTTTTACTACCTTAGGGAACCAAAGGTAGGACTTGTTGGTTTGTGACATCACAAAACAAAAAAACAAAAAAGTGCAACCTACTCATATCTGTCGGAGTTGAGAATAAATATGGTGTATATTACTTTGTGAAACAAGTGTTTTAATATTCTAAGAGTATACACGTGTTCCATGGCTACATTGTATAAGCTTAAAGAACATAAAAACACAATTTTGCACAATATAGAACCTTTAAATCTAGAAAAGCTTTATATAAATGCAGGATCTTTCATTTTAATTATTATATATTAAATACTTAATATTTAATTATTATATAAAACAGTGGATTGTCTAAGGAAATGCTGGATTTTATTCACACAGCAGTCATGTAGAAAAATTTACAGGTGCAGAAGTCGTACATTTCAATCTGACTGGCATTCCAAAAAAAAAAAAAAAAAGCCATGAGGCATCTTGATTAAAGTTGCTGATACCCCAAAACTGGTGCCACAAGTATCCAAATTAGCACATGACCTCATCTGGCCTGCCCCGAGACCACAGTCCAAAAGAGGAGGCCCAAGCTTGGTTTCCACTAGCTGAGGATTAGCCGCACCAGGACAACTCATCACAGAAAAGTCTCACATATTTTCCTCTGTATCAACAGTGTCATGTGGTGAACGGCCCCTCCGTTAGTACCAGTGGATAATGCAGTGCATTTGCATCAGGCACTGCCTCCCTAGACAAACAGCTGACCAGGAAGAAAAGCTTGGGCTGCAGCCTCTCCCTTTCAACACACATATCCATACTACACACATAAACATTTGGAAGATGCAAAAGATTACATGTGTTCTCTCAGTCTGCTCCAAGAAAGAAAAATTCGGCCCAACCCTAAACCACACACACACACACACACACACACACACACAAAAAATAAAGAGAATGAGCTTACGTCAGCCATGTCAGCCCAAGTCACACATCACACTGTCCTACTACCCTGCTCTGTTTATGAGTGTCTGTCAGAGCCATTCTTACGGAGTGGGGTGGACAGCTAAGATCAACAAATATGAGCGGGTGGAGCAGAGTGGTGGGAAGTCCCCGATCGACAGTGAGGACACCCACACCGACTTATTGTGTTTTTGTTCAAATCATCCACTGTGGCCCTTCCAGTCGGGTGGGGCTGACCTGAGACAGAGAGAGGACAGGGTGCAGCTCCACTGTTGGGGTGGGGGGGAAGGGGTGTGGGGGGGGGGGGGTCAGGTAACAACTAGCAGATGAGGAGTGGGCGTAAGACAAATATAGGTATACAGTGAATACAAAAAGTCTATACACCCATTTAAATGCCAGGTTTTTGTGATGTAAAAAAAATGAGACCAACATAAATCATTTCAAAACGTTTTCCATCATTAATGTGACCTATAACCTGTACAACCCAATTGAAAAACAAACTGAAATATTTTAAGGGAAAAAATAAAAAAACTTACAACAACTTGGCTGCATAAATATGCACACCCTTAAACTGATACTTTGTTGCAGCACCATTTTTGCTGCACCTTTGGCTTTTATTACAGCACTCAGTCTTCTTGGGTAGGAGTCTGACAGCGTGACACATCTTGATGTGGCAATATATGCCCACTCTTCTTTGCAAAAATGCTCCAAATCTGTCAGATTGCGAGGGCATCTCCTGTGCACAGCCCTCTTCAGATCACCCCACAGATGTTCGATCGGATTCAGGTCTGAACTCTGGCTGGGCCATTCCAAAACCTTAATCTTCTGGTGAAGCCATTCTTTTGTTGATTTGGATGTGTGCTTTGGGTCATTGTCATGCTGAAAGATGAAACTCTTCTTCAGCTTCAGCTTTCTAGCAGAAGCCTGAAGGTTTTGTGCCAGCACTGATTGGTATTTGGAATTGTTCATAATTCCCTTCACCTCGACTCCCCTACCCCATAGCCCAGACATATGAAGAAGATGGGAAATTGTTGTCACATGTACTAAACAGCCAGTACTTGCAAGAAATTCTCAGGGACTACAGGGACTACAGATGGAAATTAGTGAGAATGCTATAATCTGGTATGGAGCATTTTTACCCTGTGTTTAATGTTTTTCCGTACAAGGTCCCTGACAAATAAACCAATAAACTATAAATTATAATTCCTGCAGCTCCTTCAGTGTTGCTGTCGGCCTCTTGGCAGTCTCCCTGACCAGTTTTCTTCTTATCTTTTCATCAATTTTGGATGGACGTCCAGTTCTTGGTAATGTCACTGTTGTGCCATATTTTCTCTGCTTGATGATGACTGTCTTCACTGTGTTCCATGGTATATTTAATGCCTTGGACATTCTTTTGTGTCCTTCTCCTGACTGCTACATTTGAACAATGAGATCCTTCTGATGCTTTAGAAGCTCTCTGCGGACCATGGCTTGTGCTGTAAGATGCGACTACAAAGATGTCAGGAAAAGCTGAAGTTTATTTCAGGTTAATCAGAGGCACTTTAAATGGTGGCAGGTGTGTGCTGACTCCCATTTAACATGAGTTTGAATTAGGGATGTTAATGATTAATTGTCACTCTTGTTGTTCACTCTTTATACTGCGGACTTCTCACACAACACAACACACTGCCATCTACAGAAGTTCTCTGATGACTCTGCGATCGTTGGCCTCATCTCCAATGGAGATGAAGCTGAGTACAGAGGGCTTATCCAGGACTTCGTGGACTGGTGCCATCGGAACTGCCTCCAGATCAACGCGAGGAAAACTAAGGAGCTGGTGGTGGACTGCCGCAGGCATGGGCAGCCCCTCACAGTACCAGTAAATATACAGGGAACAGACATCGAGATGGTGACATCCTATAAGTACCTGGGTATTCATCTGAACAATAAACTAGACTGGTCACACAATACTGATGCACTCTACAAGAAGGGACAGCGCAGGCTGTTCCTGCTGAGGAGACTCAGGTCTTTTGGTGTACAAGGGGCGCTGCTGAAGTCATTCTATGACACGGTGGTGGCATCAGCCATCACTTTTGGAGTGGTCTGCTGGGGCAGTGGCATTACTGCAGCCGATAGGAAGAGACTGAACAAACTGATTAAGAAAGCTAGCTCTGTCCTGGGGCAGCGCCTTGATCCGATGGAGGAGATAGGAGAGAGAAGGACGGTGGCTAAACTGTCATCTCTGCTGGAGTCCGAGTTCCACCCTATGCAGGACATACTGAATGCACTGAGGAGCTCATTTAGCAGCAGACTACATCATCCCAGGTGCACAACCGAGAGGTTTCGTAGGTCCTTCCTACCAACGGCTGTCAGACTGTACAACCTAAGCAGGGCTGCTCGCAGAGATAGCAAAAAGACGTAACAAACTAATAGTTTTTGAGTGCAAAAGATGCAATAGACTTACACAATGGTCCCCTCCGGCATACAACTAGGAACTTACCGGTCGCTTTGGAGGGTGAGAATATGTATGGGCACATAATCATACCATGTAGGATAACTAAGTAGACGGTTATGCTGTTTCATTCCATCTAGCAACAATGCTCTGCACTGTGTGTGTTTATATATTTACATATTTATTCCATCTAGCTACAATGCTCAGCACTGGGTGTGTTTATATATTTATATATCTACATATTATTCCATCTAGCTACATTGCTCCGCACTGTGTGTGTTTATATACTTGCATATTTATTCCACCTAGCTGCAATGCTCCGTACTGTGGGTGTTTATATATTTACATATTTATTCCATCTAGCTACAATGCTCTGCACTGTGTGTTCATATATTCATATATTTATTCCATCCAGCTACAATGCTCTGCACTGTGTGTCTGTGTGTGTGTATATATATATATATTTTATAGTAATACGTACATATGTATATTAGCTGCTCTTGCTTGCTTGTTTTTTTCTTGCCTTCTGATTGTTGCTCTGAGTGTTGCTATCCCTGTGCTGTTGCAATCCTGGAATTTCCCCGTTGTGGGACTAATAAAGGCTTATCTTATCTTATCTTATCTTATCTTAATTGACTGTCAATTAACTGTCCATAAGAATTTAGTTGACTAAATTAAATAAAATATCAATTAATTGAAAGTGGCACAGTTCTTTTCAACAGTTTATTTTCATTAAATGTAGTCATGTTGTCAGTCCTGGCGAGGGCGCTATAGTCTAATCTCTACCACACCTGACATACTTCACTTAAGAAAATGAAGTGGTCTAAACGGAGTGCAGTGTGGGATCATATTAAACTGGTAAACGCTAACAACGAAGCTAAATGTACACTATGTGGTACTACATTGAAATAACAGCTCAACCAGTTCACCAAGTTACCACCTAAAGAACTCACATTCAGCTGTGCTGCAATGAGCGACTAGCTCGGCTCCATCACAACCGACAGTTACCGCAGTCTTGGGGAGGCAGGCATGTGATGAGATGAAGACGAAGGATTTGAAACATGATTGAAAAAGACATGATGCCAATAAGTAATGTTGAGGGAGAGGGCTTTTGGGAGCTGATAAACCTTATGGAGCCAGGGTACAATATTCCGTCTAGAGAAACGATAACTACCCACTTGGAAGCACACTACAAGAAGAAAAAAGCTGACTTGAAAACAAAGCTAGCTATTGAAAATGTGGCACCAACAACAGATTGTTGGACTGTGCTAACTACAGAAAGCTACATTATAGTCACTTGCCACTACACTGATAATGACTGGCATGTAAAATCAGCAGAGCTTCTCACAGAGAGCATGTCCGATCGTCTGTGGCCTAATGATTAGGGACGTGGACTGGTGAGCGGAGGGTTGCGGATTCAATCCCTGGACCAGCAGGATTAGATCTGGGTGGGACAGGTAACACAGCAGTGTTTGCCCCACCATCCTTAACCCCACTGTGGTGCCCTTGAGCAAGGCCCTTAGCCCCAACTGCTCCAGTGGAGCTGCTCAGTGGCCACAGGTCAGTCTGTGGTTTTACTGGGCAGCTTCCAGGTGTGAATGTGTAACTGTGTGAGTGTGAACAGGGCATCCATGAAAAAGAGATGATGCTTCTCAATGGAACTACCCTATATAAATAAAGGTTAAATAAATAAAATGTAGTTTTTAACATTATGTGGACTAAGTCTACATATCGTTATGCCTCGGTGAGAGGCATACAGTAGTCAGTTAGTGCATCTGTGTGTATCCGTCTGTGTGTGTGTGTGGGGGCGGGGGGGGGGGGGGTCCCCGTGTGTATTTGTGTATCTGTCCATCTGCCTCTCTGTTTCAGCTCACCCGGTCAAAATTAAGTGGAACTTAAGGCTTGTATTACCATATTTTCTCGACTTTTAATTTGCCAGAATTTTTGAAATAATGCTTTGTTTCTGAAATAAACACAAAATTACCTCACCTTTACCAGCAATGGAATGTTACTGCGTATGCGCCCAGAAACTCCTGCCAGAGGAAAGTATTCGGCAATCCGCCAATACTGGGTGAACAAACACACATCTTTTTGCCTGTTTTCTTCTTCTACCACTAAACATCAAAAGCTCCTGTTCATCTTGATTGTTATTGTATTCACGTACCTCCATCGCTTCTGCCATTTAAAACATCTGTTACTGTGCTCTTCTTCTGTGTTCGGATTGCAGCTGTTCAAATCAGTTTGGTGACTCTTGACAGTACGGGCATGTGAACTGCAGATTATTTTCACTGTGCATGCGTGTACTCCAAAACTATTGGATGGATTTGGATGAAATTTTTACCAGAGGTGGTCCTTGGGCTAGAGAGGAACCCGTAACATTTTGGTGATGATCCGAGAATGCATACCTCCACCAAGGCTCTGGCACCGAGGCATCAGCACCTTGGTGCTTTCATTTTTATTCAGAATTTATGTTGCTGAAGTTTAACAACAGCCAGTGCACACATTTTTATAATAGCCTTAATATTTATTCTTCTGAGTTTATTTTGTAGTTAATGTTTAACATGCAACAGATTATATTACATAAATAACTCAAATCCTTGAGGAATAAGACTTGCATTTTTTTTAATTCAGTATATCAAACAATGATTGGCTTTTTATATTATAGACTATAAGGTAACCAGGGAAATTCAAATTCTCAGGAAAAGCTCTGCTCATCAATTAATCGTTAATTGATTGATAAGGTGAATCAATTAACAATTAATGACTTAATCGATAACTTGCATCCCTAGTTTGAATGTGATTGGTTAATTCTGAACACAGACACATCCCCAGTTATAACAGGGTGTGCATATTTATGCAACCACGTATTTGTTAGCTTTTTATTTTTTATTTTTCCCCTTAAAAGATTTCAGTCTGTTTTTCAATTGGGTTGTACAGGTTATAGATGGCCTAGTTGATATAGCATCCACCCTACAACCGGGAGGTTGGGGGTTTAAGCCCCGGCTGGGTCATACCAAAGACCATATAAAAAATGGTACTTCACGCCTTCTAGTTTGGTGCTCAGCGTAATAGAATGGGGGAAGGAGAAGTTGTTTGTGGCGGTGCCTTGCATGGTAGCGACCCCTCTGATTCTACATGTGATCAACATTGTAGCTAGGAGAAACGTAATTTCATTCTACTGTACATGATTGGCGGTATGGACTGAATGACAATAGAGATGGCTTCGTCGGTTGCCTCTTCTTTACACACCCATGATTGTGTTACCACCACATAGTGATTATGAGTCTCTTATCGGGTTCTTAAATGCTAACAGCCTTAGCTTGTCCCTTCCCTCTGGAAAAACAGTTGAGATGACATGGACTTAGCTTGCTTTTTCTTGGCATCTTCAGATGAATTAAAAAGACAATCATCACATACTATATAGATGTACTACACTATACACTATCCATTTATGTCACAGATCCACTGTCATCGCGGGTATGACGTTGCATGACTCTTAAAGCCATCTTCCACTTTTCCCTATCCTGGTTGTCAGCCTGGGTGAGGTTCATCTGCTTTAAATCACTGGTAACAACCTCTATGCACGTCTTGCGTGCCCTGCCCTTGGGCCTACACTCCCCAACATCAAGGACGCAGGTACTTTTGATAGTGGAACTTCTGACGTGGTCGCAGGATGACGATCTGGCGGTGCCCATGCTTAACACCAACCCTACCGTTGACAACACCCCTATCTCTAGGGGTCCCGTTTACACCAACACTAATGCTAATAACAGCCATGACTAACTATAAATGAAGCACAGTTTTTACGGCTGGATACCCCTCTTAACACCAACCAGGTTTAATACAGCAAACCATGGAAGTTAGGTTCCAAGGGTTACGATCCACCGAGGCCTGACAAAAACTAAGACAGTAAGATGATGATGTAAAAGCGAGCCACCAAACTGAAAAACTGGTTTTAAGGCACCAGTGACCCGCATTTCACCCCTTCTCCTGCTGGTATGAAACAGTTCTGCCACGTGAGGGCCAGGAGCTGGATTTGGTTGTCAAAGGCTATGTAGACCGCGTATGTTTTCGTTACAAGCCGACTTTAATTGCTCGGCCTGTGTTCTGCTCCATCTGAACAGCGGTGACTGTGCTGCTTCCGGAGTTACTGTACATGCCCATATCTGTAACTAGGCTGGCACATGTTAGAAGGGCAGTACATGAAAAGCTGTCACATGCACAAGCACAACAGGCAGAGGGGAAAAAACAAAAAAAAACAAAAAAACAGTTTTATACCCTGAATGTCTGTTCCAGTTTTATTTCACTTAATTGTCCAGCCCTAATAGAGAGCCTAAGTCACACCCCCTCTACTTCCGCACATGGGACCTTACATTGGGGAAAAAAAAAAATCTCCATTGAAATGAATGGCAAGAGCAATATTGTCTTTTGATCCCGATCAAATTTTGCCACAAGTTACACGTTTGTCAATTTAAAAGATAATTTTCCACGTAAATAACAGTGTAGGTTGTTGCCTAACTGTTAAGGTATAAGGTTGTCAAAATACATAAATTAAAAGATTACAAACACAGTCACGTACCTTACGTCGGTCATCGTATTCAAAGAGCACCCAGGGTAAAAGTAACCAACAGTCCCTCTGGATCAGCTCCAGCACTCTCTGGAAAGTGCATACCTCCACCAAGGCTCCTTCCACCCCTCATGGATCACCTCCAAAATGCAATGGGTTTGAGTGTAGGCCACGAGCCAGTTCTGGTGAAAATGGCAAAATGGCATCCAAATCCATCCAGCAGTTTTGGAGGACTCTTGCTAACAAGAGAAGATAAGAACCTTTGTGGAGGTATGTGTTCTCAGATCAATATAATGGGTTCCTCTCTAGGCCAAGGATCCCCCCCTCTGGTGAAAATTTCATCCAAATACATCCAGTAATTGTTATGTAATCCTGCTGCACAAATACAAAGATCCTTGGTGGAGGTATGCACTCTCAAATCATCACCAAAATTTAAAGGGTTCATCCTTGGCCCAAGGGGTACCTCTGGTGAAAATTTCATCAAAATCCGTACAGTAGTTTTTGCGTAATCCTGCTAACAAACATACAAACAAACAGACAACCCCCCCGATTACTACATTACGAGGGGAGGCTGAAAAGTTCATAGTGGTCAAATTTGACCAAATGTGGCTTATTTTTCAATCGCAGGGATCTAAGCGCTGCACACTGGTGGAAGCAGTGTGTAGACCGAAGGGGAGATTATGTTGAAAAATAAACCACATTTGGTCAAATTTAACCACTACGAACTTTTCACCCCCCACACACACCTCCTTGGCAAAGGTAAATATTATTCTTATGACTTCCGGTTATGGCTGCCACGTAGGACGGACGTGTCTCGCTCTGCTCTGCTCCTGGAAAAAAAAAAATCGGCAAATAACTCTCTCATTTGGGACAGAACGTATCCCAGCATTTGGGCGAGGATATGTCGGCGAAGCCTAAGGCTGGAAAACCAGGAAAAGGAAAAAGCGAGCCGCCGAAACAGTCCAAATTAACGGACTTTCAGGTCTGTGACGCAGCAAACAAAACTCCATATATGGCGGAGGAGGCTGGCAACGCTGCGATTTCTGCGGGGAATGGCGCAGATGCGCTGATGGCAGCCATGAGTTCAATGAGAGCGGACTTTTCCTCTAGATTTGATGGGATTATGACAGCGTTGGAAGGAATAAGAAAGGAATTGGGTGACTGTGTAGAACGAACGGCGCAGATGGAGCTCCGTCTCGCTAGTGCTGAAGATGACGTCACCCGTCTTCAATTAAAGGTGCACACTTTGGAAAAAAAAAAAAAATCTCTGGAAGATAATATTTTGGATTTGGAATCTCGGTCGAGACAGAATAATTTGAGGCTGGTGGGTCTTCCAGAGGAATCAGAAGGTCGGGACGTATGTTCCTTTCTGGAAAAGTGGATTCCGGAGGTGCTGGGCAGCGAGGAGTTGCAATCAGCAGTGGTTCTGGAAAAAGCACATCGTATTGGCCCACGGAGAGATAAGGGACCGCCGAGGACCTTAATTATGAAGTTTCTTAGCAACAGAGACAGGATGAAGATCTTCAACGCTGCACGTGCTAAAGGAGAGATTAAACACCAGGACCAGCAGGTGCGGTTCTACCCAGATTTGGCCACAGGAATCCAGCAATTGAGGAAGCAGTTTGATCCCGTACGTAAGGAGCTGCGCAACCTTGGGATTCGTCATGGTGTAATCTATCCTGCGAGACTGCTGACCACGTATGAGGGCAGAACCCACATCTTCAAGACCCCAGAGGAGGCGCAGGAGTTCATCAAGAAGATCAAAGAAGAAGAAGAGACTGGTGGGAGCTAAGCATGAACAAAATATAAGGTAGAATAATTAAGCATTTGCACAGGCATCTGACTGACTTGAAGTAAATAGTAAGTTTACAAAATATAGATTGTATTATATATTAAAAAAACAAAACAAAAACAAAACAAACAAACAAACAAAAAACTATGATGTACAAAGTTGTTAAAAATTTTGGAGTTAAGTTGGAAAACTACAGAGGAGAGTTAATGTTACGTCATTAAAAGCAGTAGAGTTAGGGTGATTGGGAGGATGAAGAAGGAGTGGCTTAGGCTGTTCCCCGTGGGTGTGGAACGGTCGATGGCTATATCGGGAGACAGAATTTTTCTTTTGATTTTGGGGGGTTTGCCACAAGTGTGGGAAGGGGAAATTTGTTTGTGTGTAGTTTGTAGGATGAATGTTCAACCACTCATGTTTTTGCTTCTCTGTATGAGCATGTTTACACTGCAAGGTAATCCCAAACTCTCTATTGATCATGGACCAAAGTGTTAATCTTAATTTAACTTCATGGAATTGCAGAGGTCTACAAAATTTAAAAAAACTTAAACAAGTTATGAATAAAATAAAGGACATGGGTTCAAGAATTGTGTTTTTACAAGAAACTCATCTGATAGAGGAGGATGTTAAAAGAATTAGGAGTAGATGGCAGGGAAGTGTATTCACCTCTTCATTTTCATCCCGAGCCAGGGGAGTTATGACTCTCATACATAAATCAGTTCCTTTTCAAGTGAAAAATGTAATTGGAGACAAATTTGGAAGATATGTAATCATTCAAGGTTCTTTGCTATTAGAAAATATAAATCTTGTGAACTTATATGGTCCCAATATAGATGATCAGAAGTTCTTTGCTAATTTATTTCTCATCTTATCATCACTTACAGGGCAACATATAATAGCAGGGGATTTTAATTGTACATTGAATCCAGGTGTGGATAGATCAACAGGACTGGATTGTTCGCACATTGGATGTAGGATGACTATTAATCATTTTATGAAAGAATTGAGATTGTTAGATATATGGAGAGAAATGAAACCACAAGTTAAAGCCTATTCTTGTTATTCCAGTACCCACAAGACATTCTCACGTATTGATTATTTTTTGATTTCCACAGAATTAAGGTCCAAGATTCAAAACTGCTTTTATGATAACATCGTGATCTCTGATCATGCACCCTGTTGTCTAATATATGTAGATAAAAAATTGACAAAGGAATCAGGTAGATGGCAATTTCAGCATAAATGGCTTCAGGATGAGGAATTTGTCAAGTATATAGAAAAACAGATAGACGAGTTCTTTGACATCAATACTACACAAACATCAGCATGTGTAAAGTGGGAGGCTTTCAAAGCTTTTATTAGGGGACATATTATTAGTTATACAGGATCAAAATCTAAGAAGACTCGAGAGGAGAGAGCTAAATTGGAACATAAAAAATCTTCAGGAAAAAGTGTATGCAGGAAGTGACCCAAGGTTGGAGAATGAATTACTGATTTTGAGAGCTGAATACGACAAAAAATCAGCGAATAGAGCTGCCTCGAGTCTTCTAAGATTGAAACAATCTTTTTATGAACAAGGTGAAAAATCAGGAAAATTATTAGCATGGCAGATTAAACAATTGGAAATTAAAACACCAATTACCAGTATTATAAGTAAAGGACAGGTAGTTATAGATCCTTTAGAAATTAATAGAGCCTTTAGAGATTATTATGAAAAATTATATGATACCAAAAATGAACCTGATTTAACAAAACTAAATGGGTTTTTGAACGAACTATCTATACCGTGTATTCCAAATGAAAACAGGGAGATATTGGAGTCTAAAATTAGTCAAGAAGAAGTTGGGCTAGCCATTGATAATATGAAATCAGGAAAAAGTGCAGGACCAGATGGTCTTCCAGTTGACCTTTATAAAAAATTTAAGAATAAATTAATAAAACCTTTTTTGGAAATGGTTTTAGAAGCATTTCAAAATAATAATTTACCATCATACATAAATAATGCCTTAATTATACTGCTGCCAAAACCAGGTAAGCCCTCTAATAAATGTGAAAATATGAGACCAATAAGCCTATTAAACGCCGACCTTAAGATAATCTGTAAAATTTTAGCAAGACGAATACAAGAAATTTTACCAAATATTATTAATCGAGATCAGAATGGCTTTATAAAGGGTAGACAAGGCTTCCATAATGTAAGAAGACTATTTAATATTATTTATTTTAATAAAGAAGCACCGGATACAGCTCTCCTATCATTGGACGCCGAAAAGGCCTTTGATAGAGTTGAATGGCCCTTTCTTTTTGAAGTCCTACAAAGGTTTGGACTTGGAAATAATTTCATAAAATGGGTTCAAATAATATACAATAATGCTACAGCAGAAATCCTAACAAATAACAATATTTCAAAACCAATAAAAATCAACAGAGGATGTCGACAAGGCTGTCCACTTTCACCTTTACTGTTTACTATGGCAATTGAACCTTTAGCGATAGCGATACGTTTACATTCACAAATATATGGAATTAAAGTTGGACCAACAGAACATAAAATCTCCCTGTACGCCGATGATATAATTTTGTTTATGTCGAATCTAAAAAAATCAATTCCAACCTTGTTGAATTTAATAAAGAATTTTGGGGAAATATCAGGATATAAAATAAATAAAACTAAATCTTCAATATTAATGCTAAATGAGACCCAGAGAAATTACCCAGCCCCTGAGGTAAATCAATTCAATGTTGTAAATCAGTTTAAATATTTAGGAATCCAAATTATGCCTAAGCTAGAATCAGTCGCCAGTGTCAACTATGAAGCCTTAATGTCAGATATCAGTGAGTTAACTCAGAGATGGATGTCACTACCAATGTCGATGATCGGGAGAATCAATATACTTAAAAGTAATATTTTACCTAAAATACTTTATTTATTTCAATACATTCCCTTATCACCACCTTTAGATCTATTCTCAAGAATAAAAAAAAAGTTAGTGGAATTTATATGGAACAACAGGAGGGCTAGATTACGTTTGTCTTTATTATATTTACCATTTGATCGTGGAGGTCTGAAATGTCCAAATTTTATGTTGTATTATTGGTCGGCACAACTGAGGTCTATGACATATTATTTTTCATCAAATGATCTCCCTCACTGGACTGAAATGGAATCATACAATTTACCTTTACCTCTTCCCATATTCATATACTCAGATTCGGCAAAAAAATTACAAAAACAAGTTAAAAATCCATTTGTAAAGCATATGATCAAAATATGGTGTGAAGCTAAAAACTATTTAAAAGAACCACAGTTATTGTCACAATTTAGTCCAATATGGGGTAATCAATATTTTAAACCAGGGAGAGCGGACGCTGTATTTAAAGTATGGAATTTAAAAGGGATACAAAAGATTCAGGATTTATATTTGCCATGTGCAGACAACATAATGTCTTTTGAAGAGCTGAGGATCAAATTTAATCTCAATAGAACACATTTTTTTAAATATCTTCAACTTAGAAACTTTATTCGATCAAATCAAAATAAAGCTCTCACTCGACCTATTTATTCATCCTTGGAAAAAATGATGATGAAAGATAGTAAAAGAAAGGGTATTATTTCAGAGTTTTATAACTCATTGACACTATCTTCAAGTGAAAATTCACTGAAAAGATTAAACTACTGGAAAGAAGACCTGCAAATTGAAATTTCAGAGGAACAATGGGAATTGGCTTGTACAGAAGCTCAAACCAAATCAATAAATGCACGCCTTAAATTGATACATTTCAAATGGTTAATGCGGATGTATGTTACACCGGAGGAGTTAAATAGATATAACAAAAATATACCAGATACATGCACAAAATGCATGGAAAGTAAAGGAACCCTATTTCATTGTTTATGGGAATGTAGATTAATAAGAATGTTTTGGGAAGAGGTGAGGGTAACAATTGAAAAAATAATCTCAAAACAAATCATATTGAATCCTAAACTGTTTTTGTTGGGTCTGTACCCAGAAAAGCATAATTTTAATAAAAGTGAAAGAACATTCATAGACCTCAGTTTGCTTAATGCCAAAAAATGTATTGCACTATTATGGAAAAAGACTCATAGACCAGATGTGACTCAGTGGTTAAGACAGATGTTAACAAACCTTCCATTAGAAAGAATAACATATATACTAAAATCAAAGGAAATTGTGTTTGAGAATATATGGAGACCTTTTATTGATTATGTAAAAAATTTAAACATAACTCTTGAAGAAGAAGGTGAATGATGTGTGTGGACCTTGTAAATTCCAAACTGGTGAACATAATATGTATACTTATGTATTGGATTGTCTAGACTAAACAGAGGAGCATTGTTGAAGATTTGATTTTGTTGGTGGTTGTTGGTGTTTTTAGTGCATTTTTTTTTTTGTAGTACTTTAGTGTTAGTGTTTGATTGTTTGTATCATGTTTGTTAAAAAAAAAAAAAAAGGTTCAATAAAGATATTGTGGAAAAAAAAATATTATTCTTATTATACGACAACTGACAACTTTAATTAAGTGGAAAATTATCTTTTAAAGTGGCCAACATCATGTGTAACTCCTGGCAAAATTTGATTGGGATCAAAAGATAACTTGGCTCTTGCCATTCATTTCAATGGAGATTTTTTCCAATTTAAGGTCCCATATGCGGAAGTAGAGGGGGCGTGACATAGGTTTACTATTGAAATGAAATCGAAACAAAAGTTCCATGGGACAATTTTTTTTTTTTTTTTTTTTTTTTTTTTAAGTGGTTTTGATACACTAAAGCGCTGTGTAGTGGAGACAGTAAAACCCGTTTGTCATTATGACGGCTTTAACTGCACATTTCTCTCCTTTGGCAGGATAAACTCCCATCACTGACGCTGAGCCGCTGGAGGCTGCACAGAAATGACAGAAATCACGAGAAATTAAAGACCAATGACGTCCTGCCGAGTCCATCACACATCTGCCATCGCAAGTTTGTTGTGCTGATGCTTTTTCACGGGACGACAACACCACACAAGCAACAATTTTGAAACTCTGTGAGAAAGCGCCAAATATTTTGTGGTCCTGGTTTTATGAGTTGGGGGAATGCCACTTGTGTGCTGTTGTCTGTTTCTCATAGCAGTGCGTATGAAGCAGAGATACGCAACCTGCGGCTCTGAACCCACATGTGGCTCTTTTGCCCGTAGCCAGTAAGGCCTTGACACAAAAATTTTAAACTTTCAGTGGAAAAAAAGGACACAGATTTGAGGGAAATATAAATTTACTAGAAAAATAACATTTATAATAAAAACTGAAACTTATACCAACAATTCCGACAAATTCAGACTAAAGAAAGTTCCGATTTTATGAGGAAAAACGGCACATCAAACTGGTAAGAAATAGTCACCAAATGTCCAGGGGAAAAACATCTACTGAAAAAGTTTCCTTTATTTAAGAATAAAGTTACAATTTACACAAAAAGTTCTACACTCTGCACTATCTGAAAAAGGTAGCACATTTACTCTGGAGAAAAGAACAAATATATTAGGAAAACGTAAAATTTATGCCAGAAAAATGAAAAATTTAGAGAGGAAAAAAATTTGTAATTGTTACAAATTTAGCAAAAAAAAAAAAATCCAGCATATTGGAAACAATGAATTTTTGAGGGAAAAAGTCACAAATTGATGTGGAAAGAAGCTGTAATTTTATTGGAAAAAGCAACGAATTTTCAAAGACTAATATGACAAATTTATATGAAAACTAGAAAATTTATGCCAAAAAAGTAACAAATTTAAGAAAAAAGTTGTGACTTTGAGGAAAAACCTCTTTATATATAGAATGCCAAGCCAGTCTGTACTAAGAACGTTGCTGTTTAACCGTAGCTTTCAGGCTCAGAGATTCTTGCGGCTCCATTTGGATTTTACTCGTCAAAAATCTCTGAAGGCAGCTCTTTGCATGGCAGAGGTAGCCAACTCCTGGTATAGTGTTTTTAAAGCTAGTAATTAGGTTTAACTAATGCAAAAGTGGCGTTATCCCATGCTGTTTCTGTTAGACCAACCAAGAATTGTTGCAATTTCCTGCCGTTTTTACTATGACTTGTATAGCAAAAGACTTTCTTGACTGTTAAACACAAACATAACTGCAACCATCTACCCACAAACACTAGAACATTCTCCAGGCCTCTTGAGACTGCGGTAGCTTTACTCAAAACCAAACATGTCGTGGGACTAGACTGCATCCACGGCTACTCCATCTTCAGTCAGTGAAGCAATCTGTCATGTGTGAGTGCTGCGCATGCTGCGGGACGTCTGCAATGAAGACAAGATTGGTCATATTCTGGAGCACGAAAACACAACGCCAGCTCACTTTATAAGATTGACAGAGAAAAACGAGGCTCTGCTTTTGTTTTGGCACACACTCGTTTGTTTTCGGTTCCGCGGCTGCTGCCCTTTGCCCATGAGCGAACAGCCAACACGTGGCCAACAATGAGTTTACTCCTGATTACTCCCAGCGATTACACGGTCCGCTCCTCCTCGTTTTCCCCTCCTTGGACATTGATCTGCTGCAAAGCACCATGGGAGCTGGCTTGGGAGCGGCTCTGAACAGTCATTCATTTGTGCCCAATTGCCGTCTGATCCCGTGAGGTCAGTAGGGGGTTATACCACCTCCCGGCATTGGCCTACAAAGACCTGAGCGGGTTGTGACTGACAGGTGGGACAGCGTATCAGGAGAGCGGGAGCATGGGGAGGGGGAAGGAGAGGAGTAAGGGGAGGAGGTGAGCCAGGCTTCTGCGGGGATTAACGTGGTCTGACAGGCTGGCCGGGACAGACAGACACCCAGCTTTCAGGGCGGGCTGCACTGCTGAGCACACACAATACACCACTTGTTTTAGAACAAGAGGAAAGAGAGGACAGACAGATAAGAGAGGCCGAATCACAGCAAAGGAATGTGTTTTTAACTCGCAGATAGACAGAGAGTGAGTTTATGGACCACAGGTGCTTCCAGTGAGAGAAACTCCTGCTGAGGCCCTAATGCATATTCCATAACCCCTCCACAACTTTTCCACATGGTCTCACTCGTTTTCAACAAGTTCTTGTTAGTTTATTGGGGAGTGAAGCATCTACTGTAATAAATCTATGCAACTAGCTTATAAATAGTCATTACTTGTAGAATAAAAGATTACTGCCCTTGTGGGAAAAGCCAGAAATTCCACTAAGAAAACATGCAGTTACCTGACCTTTAAAAAAAAGAGAGAAAAAAACCCCATTAGAATTCCAGGAATTTCATGACCAAACCATGACATCCTAACTGGATAGGAGAGCCTAAACACACAGACACAGAGGAAGCCTTCCTCAGAGACCACACTGATGTGTTACTCTGGATTGCTTAGGGAGGCTTCTTCTTTGGGCAGCAATTTAACATATCGATCCCACTCCGGCGGCCCATTACAGAAAATTAACTGCCTCTGAAGTAGGGCAGGATTTCCGCAAGACCGAGCAAGTTTAATCCAGGGCTTACGTTCAACCTGCAAATTAAAGTAACAATCAATTATCTGGGACTTCCGGTTATGGCTGCCACGTAGGACGGACGTGTCTCGCTCTGCTCTGCTCCTGGAGAAAAAAAATCGGCAAATAACTCTCTCATTTGGGACAGAACGTATCCCAGCATTTGGGCGAGGATATGTCGGCGAAGCCTAAGGCTGGAAAACCAGGAAAAGGAAAAAGCGAGCCGCCGAAACAGTCCAAATTAACGGACTTTCAGGTCTGTGACGCAGCAAACAAAACTCCATATATGGCGGAGGAGGCTGGCAGCGGTGCGATAAATGCGGGGAATGGCGCAGATGCGCTGATGGCTGCCATGAGTTCAATGAGAGCGGACTTTTCCTCTAGATTTGATGGGATTATGACAGCGTTGGAAGGAATAAGAAAGGAATTGGGTGACTGTGTAGAACGAACGGCGCAGATGGAGCTCCGTCTCGCTAGTGCTGAAGATGACGTCACCCGTCTTCAATTAAAGGTGCGCACTTTGGAAAAAAAAAATAAATCTCTGGAAGATAATATTTTGGATTTGGAATCTCGGTCGAGACAGAATAATTTGAGGCTGGTGGGTCTTCCAGAGGAATCAGAAGGTCGGGACGTATGTTCCTTTCTGGAAAAGTGGATTCCGGAGGTGCTGGGCAGCGAGGAGTTGCAATCAGCAGTGGTTCTGGAAAAAGCACATCGTATTGGCCCACGGAGAGATAAGGGACCGCCGAGGACCTTAATTATGAAGTTTCTTAGCAACAGAGACAGGATGAAGATCTTCAACGCTGCACGTGCTAAAGGAGAGATTAAACACCAGGACCAGCAGGTGCGGTTCTACCCAGATTTGGCCACAGGAATCCAGCAATTGAGGAAGCAGTTTGATCCCGTACGTAAGGAGCTGCGCAACCTTGGGATTCGTCATGGTGTAATCTATCCTGCGAGACTGTTGACCACGTATGAGGGCAGAACCCACATCTTCAAGACCCCAGAGGAGGCGCAGGAGTTCATCAAAAAGATCAAAGAAGAAGAAGAGACTGGTGGGAGCTAAGCATGAACAAAATATAAGGTAGAATAATTAAGCATTTGCACAGGCATCTGACTGACTTGAAGTAAATAGTAAGTTTACAAAATATAGATTGTATTATATATTAAAAAAACAAAACAAAAACAAAACAAACAAAAAAAAAAACTATGATGTACAAAGTTGTTAAAAATTTTGGAGTTAAGTTGGAAAACTACAGAGGAGAGTTAATGTTACGTCATTAAAAGCAGTAGAGTTAGGGTGATTGGGAGGATGAAGAAGGAGTGGCTTAGGCTGTTCCCCGTGGGTGTGGAACGATGGCTATATCGGGAGACAGAATTTTTCTTTTGATTTTGGGGGGTTTGCCACAAGTGTGGGAAGGGGAAATTTGTTTGTGTGTAGTTTGTAGGATGAATGTTCAACCACTCATGTTTTTGCTTCTCTGTATGAGCATGTTTACACTGCAAGGTAATCCCAAACTCTCTATTGATCATGGACCAAAGTGTTAATCTTAATTTAACTTCATGGAATTGCAGAGGTCTACAAAATTTAAAAAAACTTAAACAAGTTATGAATAAAATAAAGGACATGGGTTCAAGAATTGTGTTTTTACAAGAAACTCATCTGATAGAGGAGGATGTTAAAAGAATTAGGAGTAGATGGCAGGGAAGTGTATTCACCTCTTCATTTTCATCCCGAGCCAGGGGAGTTATGACTCTCATACATAAATCAGTTCCTTTTCAAGTGAAAAATGTAATTGGAGACAAATTTGGAAGATATGTAATCATTCAAGGTTCTTTGCTATTAGAAAATATAAATCTTGTGAACTTATATGGTCCCAATATAGATGATCAGAAGTTCTTTGCTAATTTATTTCTCATCTTATCATCACTTACAGGGCAACATATAATAGCAGGGGATTTTAATTGTACATTGAATCCAGGTGTGGATAGATCAACAGGACTGGATTGTACGCACATTGGATGTAGGATGACTATTAATCATTTTATGAAAGAATTGAGATTGTTAGATATATGGAGAGAAATGAAACCACAAGTTAAAGCCTATTCTTGTTATTCCAGTACCTACAAGACATTCTCACGTATTGATTATTTTTTGATTTCCACAGAATTAAGGTCCAAGATTCAAAACTGCTTTTATGATAACATCGTGATCTCTGATCATGCACCCTGTTGTCTAATATATGTAGATAAAAAATTGACAAAGGAATCAGGTAGATGGCAATTTCAGCATAAATGGCTTCAGGATGAGGAATTTGTCAAGTATATAGAAAAACAGATAGACGAGTTCTTTGACATCAATACTACACAAACATCAGCATGTGTAAAGTGGGAGGCTTTCAAAGCTTTTATTAGGGGACATATTATTAGTTATACAGGATCAAAATCTAAGAAGACTCGAGAGGAGAGAGCTAAATTGGAACATAAAATAAAAAGTCTTCAGGAAAAAGTGTATGCAGGAAGTGACCCAAGGTTGGAGAATGAATTACTGATTTTGAGAGCTGAATACGACAAAAAATCAGCGAATAGAGCTGCCTCGAGTCTTCTAAGATTGAAACAATCTTTTTATGAACAAGGTGAAAAATCAGGAAAATTATTAGCATGGCAGATTAAACAATTGGAAATTAAAACACCAATTACCAGTATTATAAGTAATGGACAGGTAGTTATAGATCCTTTAGAAATTAATAGAGCCTTTAGAGATTACTATGAAAAATTATATGATACCAAAAATGAACCTGATTTAACAAAACTAAATGGGTTTTTGAACGAACTATCTATACCGTGTATACCAAATGAAAACAGGGAGATATTGGAGTCTAAAATTAGTCAAGAAGAAGTTGGGCTAGCCATTGATAATATGAAATCAGGAAAAAGTGCAGGACCAGATGGTCTTCCAGTTGACCTTTATAAAAAATTTAAGAATATATTAATAAAACCTTTTTTGGAAATGGTTTTAGAAGCATTTCAAAATAATAATTTACCATCATACATAAATAATGCCTTAATTATACTACTGCCAAAACCAGGTAAGCCCTCTAATAAATGTGAAAATATGAGACCAATAAGCCTATTAAACGCCGACCTTAAGATAATCTGTAAAATTTTAGCAAGACGAATACAAGAAATTTTACCAAATATTATTAATCGAGATCAGAATGGCTTTATAAAGGGTAGACAAGGCTTCCATAATGTAAGAAGACTATTTAATATTATTTATTTTAATAAAGAAGCACCGGATACAGCTCTCCTATCATTGGACGCCGAAAAGGCCTTTGATAGAGTTGAATGGCCCTTTCTTTTTGAAGTCCTACAAAGGTTTGGACTTGGAAATAATTTCATAAAATGGGTTCAAATAATATACAATAATGCTACAGCAGAAATCCTAACAAATAACAATATTTCAAAACCAATAAAAATCAATAGAGGATGTCGACAAGGCTGTCCACTTTCACCTTTACTGTTTACTATGGCAATTGAACCTTTAGCGATAGCGATACGTTTACATTCACAAATATATGGAATTAAAGTTGGACCAACAGAACATAAAATCTCCCTGTACGTCGATGATATAATTTTGTTTATGTCGAATCTAAAAAAATCAATTCCAACCTTGTTGAATTTAATAAAGAATTTTGGGGAAATATCAGGATATAAAATAAATAAAACTAAATCTTCAATATTAATGCTAAATGAGACCCAGAGAAATTACCCAGCCCCTGAGGTAAATCAATTCAATGTTGTAAATCAGTTTAAATATTTAGGAATCCAAATTATGCCTAAGCTAGAATCAGTCGCCAGTGTCAACTATGAAGCCTTAATGTCAGATATCAATGAGTTAACTCAGAGATGGATGTCACTACCAATGTCGATGATCGGGAGAATCAATATACTTAAAAGTAATATTTTACCTAAAATACTTTATTTATTTCAATACATTCCCTTATCACCACCTTTAGATCTATTCTCAAGAATAAAAAAAAAGTTAGTGGAATTTATATGGAACAACAGGAGGGCTAGATTACGTTTGTCTTTATTATATTTACCATTTGATCGTGGAGGTCTGAAATGTCCAAATTTTATGTTGTATTATTGGTCGGCACAACTGAGGTCTATGACATATTATTTTTCATCAAATGATCTCCCTCACTGGACTGAAATGGAATCATACAATTTACCTTTACCTCTTCCCATATTCATATACTCAGATTCGGCAAAAAAATTACAAAAACAAGTTAAAAATCCATTTGTAAAGCATATGATCAAAATATGGTGTGAAGCTAAAAACTATTTAAAAGAACCACAGTTATTGTCACAATTTAGTCCAATATGGGGTAATCAATATTTTAAACCAGGGAGAGCGGACGCTGTATTTAAAGTATGGAATTTAAAAGGGATACAAAAGATTCAGGATTTATATTTGCCATGTGCAGACAACATAATGTCTTTTGAAGAGCTGAGGATCAAATTTAATCTCAATAGAACACATTTTTTTAAATATCTTCAACTTAGAAACTTTATTCGATCAAATCAAAATAAAGCTCTCACTCGACCTATTTATTCATCCTTGGAAAAAATGATGATGAAAGATAGTAAAAGAAAGGGTATTATTTCAGAGTTTTATAACTCATTGACACTATCTTCAAGTGAAAATTCACTGAAAAGATTAAACTACTGGAAAGAAGATCTGCAAATTGAAATTTCAGAGGAACAATGGGAATTGGCTTGTACAGAAGCTCAAACCAAATCAATAAATGCACGCCTTAAATTGATACATTTCAAATGGTTAATGCGGATGTATGTTACACCGGAGGAGTTAAATAGATATAACAAAAATATACCAGATACATGCACAAAATGCATGGAAAGTAAAGGAACCCTATTTCATTGTTTATGGGAATGTAGATTAATAAGAATGTTTTGGGAAGAGGTGAGGGTAACAATTGAAAAAATAATCTCAAAACAAATCATATTGAATCCTAAACTGTTTTTGTTGGGTCTGTACCCAGAAAAGCATAATTTTAATAAAAGTGAAAGAACATTCATAGACCTCAGTTTGCTTAATGCCAAAAAATGTATTGCACTATTATGGAAAAAGACTCATAGACCAGATGTGACTCAGTGGTTAAGACAGATGTTAACAAACCTTCCATTAGAAAGAATAACATATATACTGAAATCAAAGGAAATTGTGTTTGAGAATATATGGAGACCTTTTATTGATTATGTAAAAAATTTAAACATAACTCTTGAAGAAGAAGGTGAATGATGTGTGTGGACCTTGTAAATTCCAAACTGGTGAACATAATATGTATACTTATGTATTGGATTGTCTAGACTAAACAGAGGAGCATTGTTGAAGACTTGATTTTGTTGGTGGTTGTTGGTGTTTTAAGTGCAATTTTTTTTTTTTTGTAGTACTTTAGTGTTAGTGTTTGATTGTTTGTATCATGTTTGTTAAAAAAAAAAAAAAAAAAAGGGTTCAATAAAGATATTGTGGAAAAAAAAAAAATCAATTATCTGGATTTTTGCAAACTTAAACACAATGTGGACATGGGGGTACTGGGGGCTGGTACTGCACGGTACCCCAGGGACTGAATATTTACAGGACCAACAAGTGCTGTTTTTTTTCATTTAGTAATAGCTGAAGCTCTGGAATTCCTAACTGACATCACTAAGGAGGTGCTAAAAGATCGTTCACAGGTCATGGCGGACAAGGCCAGGGAAACTATAGCCCCGGTTCCACTACAGGAACTAGGAACCAATTTTAGGGGACAGGAACTTGATAAGGGCCGGCCCTGTATCTGGACCTCTCCCCCGTCATGTCTCCATTACGGGGGTAGGAGCCGTCAGTCTCCGGAGGATTTGTTCACGATGTAATCGTCTGACAGCTTCAACCACGATGCAGCACAGCAGCCGTAAATAAAAAATTGTTCTGAAACTGTCCTGCCTGGTTAAATAAAAGTAAAATATGTTTAAAACATGCTGTCATGATACAGAAATGATTATGTGTGAAATGAATGCAGACTGTAGTGCACCAGAGGACCGCCCGGAGAGTGGATACACACAGTCAGCCTGTCGGAAATTCTCCGTCTGTTTCCGGGATCCACTCTCCGGCTACAAGCAGCCTGAGCCACCAGTCCTGTGCCTATACAGCATAGATGAGCGAACCCACCGGGAGACGCACCAGCAGGGACTCCATGTCCAGTTGGTCGGCTGCGTGGGTTCACATCCCGGCGAAGGACAGCAGTAGCAGCCAGCACAACGTGCCGTGCCACTCTGCTGTATTGCTCACGTCCTCCACATGTGCCAAATAATCATTCAGACCCTTCACAATCATGGCAGCGTTGCATTATAAAATTTTAAGCTTTACATCTTCACCATTATCATTTTTTTGGTCAAATGTGACACTTCTCATTTCCTTCTGTTTTGTTGATGTCATGATGCCAAGTTTTATCCAGTCAGTGACGAGTCAACCCTAAACCCCACCCAGCACTTTTCGGGGCCACTCTGAAGCACATACTCATGACCAGGGCCTTATTTCAGCTCCTATGAGTTCCAGAAAACTTCCCCCTTTGGGGAGTTTCCTGTAGTGGAGACAGATGCACCATGGGAGACGTTCCTACAAAATTGGTTCCTGGTTCCTGTAGTGGAAACAAGGCTTATGATGGACAGAATAAACTGACGTCACCTGTTGGTTTATGAACATTTTTTAAGTATCTTTATTTTTCCTAGTGACTATATCCAAAGGGCAGATTGAAGTACCGGCTTTTCAGCTACCAGCCATTTCCCAAGGCATTCAGACTGCCCTCACGTGTCAAAAATGGAAATCTAAAGCTGAAATATGTTAAATCAAGGCTACACACACACACACACACACACACACACACACACACACACACACACACACACACACACACACACACACACACACACACACACACACTTGCTTTTTACCCGACAACACATTTCTTCTTGCTGTGTAATTTATTTTAAGAAATTATCACTTGCTTTGGGATAGTTTGGACTTGTAAGCAACTTGATAAGGCAAATCATCTTGCTTTGTTGGAAGATAATTTTACATAACATAAGCAGGAATTAGCTGGCTATAGATCATATTACTTAAAATAAAAAAAGATCTGCTACAGAGCAAGATAATTTAGCTTATCAAATTGCTAAAAACAAGTCAAAACCATCCTAAACTATCTTTCTTAAAGAAAACTACACACCAGGAAGAAATTATCTGGATATAGAGAAAAATTAATGGCTTAATTATACATGCAGAATAATGAAAACCAACCGTTTTATTTGTACATTTGCCTCACATTATTCTGCTTTTGCCTCCTTGGTTTATACCTCAACATAAAAACTTTTGTGCTCCAACAAAAACCCTTTCCATTTATTATTAAACACAATAAATTATTAAATCACTGTGACTATTTGAGGCATTTTACCGAGATATACAGAAA
Source organism: Pholidichthys leucotaenia (assembly GCA_020510985.1). NCBI lineage: Eukaryota > Metazoa > Chordata > Actinopteri > Cichliformes > Pholidichthyidae > Pholidichthys > Pholidichthys leucotaenia. Next base: position 274,250,080 of record CM035842.1, read on the forward strand.
TATTTTGTCTGTTAACAACGTACCCATTTATTTTCCTATTAGCCTGGGGTATAACTGAGAAATGTGTCAGATAAAGATTTCACGTTACATAATACGCACGCCTTGACAAGTACCGATTCCACCATGACCCAAAAACAACCTTTAACCACACTGCAGGAGGGTGAAGTGGACTTCCTAACATGTTAGGAATAAACAGTGGTGATAAATACCCTGGCTGTCCAGCCTGACCCCCATCCTTCTCTTTAATGGGCAGCAGCCAACAGACCGAGGCCAGCCGCATTAATTAAAGCAGCTACAGTGATTTCCTATGTGGCAGGGGAAAGATTAGAGACTGGCAAGCTGCAAAAAAATGCTGATAAAATTATTTCTCGTTAAGCATTTTTTAATTCTTGTGCCAGACATTTGGTGAACATCTTTTCAGCACAGATATGTCAATCATGCTTATTAAATACTCAAATAGTGAGACACAGAAAATCATTGGCATATTTTGGAGTAAGATTTAGTGGCTGTAGTGCACCACAGAAAAATGAAGATAAAAATAAAGGAAATAAACTGAAAGAACTACTTGTGTTTTTTCAAGTATGATGCAGTTTACTCATCCAAGATGTGACCTCACTAACTATCGCTAGCCCTGACTTTAGCATCTCCTTTTTTGTGACATGAAATTGCATAAAAGCACAGGAGAAAGTGAGCTGAATGGAGTTTTTTTTTATTCTAGAAAATGTACGGTTGCGCGTACACCATGTTGGACTAACAGGATCTAGAAACATTCCAATGGAGCAAAGCCTCACCACATCGTGGGAACACATGATGAAAAATGTACTTTGTCACTGCTTTTGTGCACCAGATTTGCGTATTGGGAGTGGCTACCAACAGAAAAATTCAGAAGAAACACAATCCGGCCATTGTGATTTCCCTACCATTTTGACACGATAACCAGAGCTCACTGGAATGATACACCATCTCAGCTAGGGTTGGGCAACTAACTGAAATAAAACCGAAACCGCCGTTCGGGGTGTAAAATCAGTGTAATCTTGCTCATGTCAGGTTTTGTTTTTCTCTCCATTTTTTTTTTTTTTTACTTTCTCACCATATGTGTGTAGCTTTTCACGTACTCCCTCTAAGACATGCCCGTGGAGTACGTAACTCGCACTCCAGAGCAAGTGCAGTTAGTGCTGTTTGGACCAGCAAAACACTGCTGAAAAATTAAAATGGCTTGTAGCAAAAACAAATGTGGTCTCTGTCCACATGGTATGTGATGGTTGACTCTGTTTCAGCTGAAGGTGCCAAGAAAAAGTGAGCCAAGTGTGCAGAAACTAACTTGTAGATGCCTGAAGCTAAGTTCCTGTTACCCTCCGACAGCTATCCACATCATTTCAACCACTTTCTGGTGGGAATTGATGACAAAATGGTCAAACTAAAGCTGTATTTAAGAACCCGATAAGAGACTCATAATCACCATGTGGTGGTAATGTAATTCTGGCTCCATAAAGGACTTCCCCCAATGCAGCTAACAAGATAATTAGCTGCCATCAAGAGTCATGTGACCCACAAACCCTCAAGAGGTATGTAAACAAACAGTGACTTCTGCGCTGGACAGTGTATAATTTTTGTGTGAAATGAGCCTATTCTTTATTATAATGTGCTCATTTATTACCACACCACAGTGATATGATACCACAATCTTGTGCAATATTGCTTATTACTGACAAGCCTAGTCAGTGAATGAAGAAGAAAGGAGGGAAAAATGAAAAAAAACAACGTGAAAGGGTCAATTAACTGTGATGCTGTGGTGGTACGGGTGGGGGATTCTCCACCCAGAGAAGGCAGCTAGGGAAAGGGGGAACAATGGACTGAAGGAGGAAGTGTCACCGGGGGGTCTCAGTCAGGACAGTAAGGACTATTCGCCCCCCAGGAAGAGGAGAGAACGCCAGAGCCACTGGAAGAAGAAGGGTGCCGGTGTGATGTTATGTTAATGTGCCACACAGGTCTTTGTTCCAAACAATGTATTATGGTCAGAAATTCCAGATCTCAATGCATGGAATTAAAGGTATAAGAGGAGAATGCACAGAGACCCGTGGAGACTTTTACTGTACTGTATGTTAGAGAAAGAATAAAGTTAGTGTGTTGTCTAGCTCGTTGCCTCGCCTGCTTCCTTTCTCCACAATGCTGATTTAAGGTCAAATTGCCCAGCCCTAATCTCAGCTTTATCTCCTCCTTTTATTGGCGTTTCCCAGGGAGCATCAGAATCTACACAGCTACAGTATATACAGTATATTTATCTATGTAATCTACTACCCAGCTAGGCATCCATGTTCCCAGCTAGCTAGCCTTTTTATATTTTGGCCATGACAGCTCTGTAATCTCACCAGTAGCTAGCCTAGCTTCTAGCCAAATCTTCTGGCTCAACTTGATACAACTCAACTATCCCATTCAGCATCCACGATCCCAGCCAGGTCATCCCCCATTTCACTATATGATTCATTTCTGTTATTTTAGCTTATTTACTGTAGTTTATCATATCCTTGCTGTGAAGGCTCTTTCACCAGAAACTTACAACTGCAGCTAGCAGAACCAGCCATTAACATATTTGTGGTTCTTTGCGCTTATTATACCCCAAAAATTTGTCATATCCTATCAACTACTTGAACTATACACCAGTGTCCCCCAATAATACATTCAGTCAATTTTACATTAGCTAGCTCAGACTGAACCAGACAGCTGAAGCTGTACAGTTAACATTAGCATGACATCAACCATGCATCTCAGCAGTGACAAAAATAGGGAAGTGAGCATTTAAAGAAACATCAACTGAAACTGGCCATTGTGAAGAAGGGTGTTTAATCTGGGTGAAAAACTGTGCTGTAATATTTAGACCCTGAGGTAATTTGATCAAAGTATGTCACAGACATTTCATTTACACTTCTGGGAATGTGTCAACATGTGTGTGTGTGGGGGGGTTTATAATTAAAAGAAGGTTGCTCATGTTTGCATAGTTTACTTTCACCCAGACACACCTGACAAAACTAATCTTGGGCTTATCATATCAAATCAAATCAAACTTTATTGTCACACTGCTGTACATACAACTGTAGTGCAGGCAAGATGAAACTGCGTTTCTCTCAGCATCCATATAGATAGAAGCAGCATAATTTAAGACACACTCACACATAGCTTCACCCCCCACCCCACCCCCCCATCCATTCACACGTCCCTGAGACATACTTGGGAAAAAACAAACTAACTATAATATACAAATAATATACAAAATGTCCGTAGGTGCAGTAGTGTGTATGAGAGATTCCGGGTCAACTGTTCAGCATCCTGACAGCTTGTGGAAGGAAGCTGTTGATCAGTCTGGTGGTTCTGCCTCTGATGCTCCGGAATCGTTTACCAGATGGAAGAAGTTCAAAGTGTTTATGCAGAGGGTGAGAACGGTCCTTGACAATGTTCAGTGCCCTGCTCCTACAACGGTTCTGAAAAAGTTCTTGGACAGAGGGGAGGGAGACTCCAATTACCCTCTCAGTCCCCTTGACTATCCTCTGCAGGGCTTTTTTGTCTGACATACTGCAGCTGGAGTACCATGTAGCAATGCAGTACGTCAGAACACTCTCCACCACACCTCTGTAGAAGGTCCTGAGGATGCAGATGGGGAGAGAGGCCTGTTTGAGTTTCCTCAAGAAGTGCAGTCTCTGCTGAGCCCGCTTCCTGATCCCCAAGGAATTCTTGCTCCAGGTCAGGTCCTGCGAGATCTGCACTCCGAGGAACTTGATGTTCTCCACTCTCTCCACTAAACGGCCGCCGATGCTGAGGGGGACGTGCTCAGGCTGTGACCGCCGGAAGTCGATAATCATCTCCTTCGTTTTGTCCATGTTGAGCACCAGATTGTTCTCCCTGCACCAGCCCTCCAGGTCTCTCACTTCTTCCCTGTACACTGATTCGTCATCCCTCTGAATAAGTCCCGATACATGTTTTACAGTCAATTCAAATTCAAGTTTGTACAAACCATGAATGTATTTGAGAGAGGATGAGAGAGGATGCCATCCCCCTTTTAGCAAAATGAAACACATCCCCTTATTCACCCGCCATCCCCCCATCACCACCCCCATTCACAGGTGGAAATCAAGGGGTAGGACGGGGAACATTGGGACTGAAAAAAAAAAAAAAAAAAAAAAAAAAAAAAAAAAAAGAGACTTGTGCCCCCATATCAATATCATCATCAGCCCTTCTATACCATGTTACATAACTGAACAAAATTATTTTGAACCACCAATTCTAAGCAGAAACGCCAAAAAATTTGCTACTTTTTTCTCATAAATGTGCATCTTTTCTCAAATTAGCAATTTTTTTCCAGTAAATTTTCAACTTTTTCCTCATATATTTGCAACTTCCTCCTCAAAAAATTGCAACTTCTTCCTTAAAAAAGGTGACCTTTTCTCATAAATTTTCAACTTTTTCCTTATATTTAACTTTTTGCTTAAAAAAGTGACTTTTCTCATAAATTTGCAACTTTTTTTTCTCAAAAATCTCTTTATTTTTTCATGTAAATGAGTTTTTCTTGTAAATTTGCAAAACATCTGGATGCTGGTTAATTTCTTATTGTGAGTAATTAAATTGTGACTTTCAAAATTTGCAACTTTTATCATATCTTTGCACCTTTATTCTTGCAAATTTGTACCAATTTACATTTATACATTTCTACCTCATGCTAAATTGGTGACTAGCCCCCACTCCCCTTGTTTAAAAAAAATAACAAATCTATGTATACCTAAAACTGTTAATCACATTTTTCATTAGCAGACAACAGTTAACCTCGTCTGTTACACTGTGCTTAATATATTTAATTTAATTTTTTATTTTGTATACTTTATTAATCCCAGATGGAAATTGAGGGCATCCACGGGGATGGATGAAGCAGCCACGGTGCGGCACCAATCCCTTCACCATTCACACACACATTCACACCTAGGGCCACTTTAGAGTCTCCAGTTAGCCTAACCTGCATGTCTTTGGCCTGTGGGAGGAAACCGAGGTTCCCGGGGTAAACCCACGCAGACAGGGAAGAACATGCAAACTCCACACAGAAGGGTCACTGATGGTCAGGGGGTGGGATCGAACCCACGGCCTTCTTACTGTGCTGCCACAGTGCTAACCATTGCACCACTGATAGTTTTATGATTAGTTATAGTTATATTAGTTCTAGATATGATTAGTTGGGTTGCCTGACTTTTTTCACCTGTTAAACGGTGAACAGATCAGCCATCAGGAAAGCTCTTACGTGTTTCTCCAATCCCATCTGACCATCCATGCATTTATAGGTAATCAGACAGTGATGGAGCAATAACGCTGCTACAGAGGCTGTGAGACCTGTGGCCATGACCTTTTGCCCCTCCTTGTGATGAACAACTGCGGACTGATGGCTCTCACTCTCTCACTCACTCACAAAGCGTGGCCTTGCAGAGAAGCTGTAATTATTGGACTCTAGCTTGTGAGGTTGAAGAACAGAAGCCACATAAGTAGGAGTTCCTGGTTTAATTTGAGGAGCATGAGATGCAAGAACAAACCCACCCTCTGAGTACAACATTGTAAAATCATTCCAAATGATTAACTGTCCAATGTGACACTCCAGTTTAATCTTGAACATTGGCTAATTTGGTTTTTTCATGTTTCACACCAAAGTCAAAGCAGGTTTTTCCTCTCATTACTATTGTGTAAGCTACAAATATTTCACTCCTCAATAAGCCAGTGTGAGGCAACCCCTATCCTCTCCACCATTCATTTCTACCATCAACCATAACTAAAGATATGGTAACAGGTAAAACTTTCCACTTCATGAACATTTAAAACTACAGTTCTGCAATAAGGGAGAACAGTTATGTGTGAAACTGAACTGTTGCTTATTCTTAATGTTGTTTACAAAGTTACACCATGTAAAATAAATTTCTTTTAAAGTTATACATTTTTTTTTTTTTTTTTTTTTACTTATTTTATGCTACAAGGTTAGAAACCATTATTTAATCAAAGCCAAATGTTGCCTGGAGAAGCACCATTATTTCACACTGGTATTGAATTGGCTCAAGATCAGTATCAGTACCGGAGTCAAGATATCAGATCAGTGGCTAAAAAAGCTGGGTCGGTGCATCTCCAGTTCTGAACACATCATAAGTGTACAAACATTACCTGGCTGCACGGTGGCGCAGTGGTTTAGCACTGTGGCAGCACAGTTTTACCCTCGGCCGGGGGACCACGGGGATCATGAGATCGTGGGTTCGATCCCAGCCCCCGACCAACAGTGAGCTGTGTGGAGTTTGCATGTTCTCCCCGTGTTGCGCGGGTTTACTCCGGGATTTCTCCGGTTTCCTCCCGCATACCAAAAAACATGTAGGTTTAGGGCGCTCGCGCACACAGCGACCAGCAGCCGGTGGCTTGTCACCAGACTGCAAACCAAGTCTACCTACGGGTACAAATAAGTAACAAAAAAAAAAAAAAAAAAAAATTACCTTGGGTGCTTTTCTTTCAAGCAAATTTTAAAAAGAAAAACAGGCAATCAAAAAAAACCATGAAAAATTTGTTGGGAGAGAATGTGATCAGGATTTAACTGATATAAGGTTCTGATATTAACTGGAACAACAGCACTGTGAGATAAGTGCGGTATCTTCCACCTCCATTTTCTTTAACAATCCCAATACTAACTGAGAGCAGTTTTCAACTTTTCAATAGAATTACTGTGGCAGAATCAAATTACAAGCCCATCATCCACGAATATACAACAATGTATACAACCCATAGTTGTAAGGCAGGATCTCGAGGTAAACTCGTGTAGCATGTATGGTGACCATAGAGATTTACATGTTCTATAGTAAGCGACCATAGAGAGTGTCAACCTTGACCTTTTGACCCCAAACCTGTAGTCAGAAATTATGGTCTCAGAGTGAACCTGTGTACCAGGTTTGGTGGCCCTAGTTTACTTTGTTGTTGAGATATACTTTATGAGGCATTTTGATGTTGACCTTTGACCTTGCAACCGATCCCATAACCACAGTCAGACTTCAGGGTCACAGGGTGAACCTGTACTCCAGGTTTGGTGGCCCTAGCTTTATTTGTACAGTAATAAGACATAAGAAATGCTAACCTTGACCTTTGACCTTTTGACCCCAAACTCGTAGTCAGAGGTCAGGATCCCAAGGTGAACCTGTGTAGCAAGTTTGGTGATCCTAGCCTTCTTTGTTCTTGAGATATAGTTTATAAGCCATTTTGATGTTGACCTTTGACCTTGTGATCCCAAAACCATAGTTACACTTCAGGGTCACAAGGAGAACCTGTGTACCAAGTTTGGTGACCCTAACTTTACTCAATGTACAGTAATAAGGCATAGGAAATGTTAATCTTGCCTTTTGATCTCAAACCCATAGTCTGAGGTCACGATCCCAAGGTGAACCTGTGGACCAGGTTTGGTGTCCCTAGCTTTACTCAATTTATAGTAATAGTGCAAATCTAACCTTGACCTTTTGACCCCAAACCCATAGTCAAGGTCAGGATTCCAAGGTGAACCTGTATACCAGCATTGGTGGCCCTAGCTTTACTCGTTTTATAGTAATAGAATTTCAATGGAATGCAATTTCCCCATTGTGGGACTAATAAAGGCTTATCTTGTTTTATAGTAAATGTAGCATTTACCATTTACCACAGTGCAACTGCAATGTTAACTTTCACCTTTTGACCCCAAACCCACAGTCAGGTCAGGGTGCAAGTCATCCAAGGTGCGTCTCAGATATAACTACTGTATCAATTTGAAAAGCTTACATCATTTCTTTCAGTAGTTATTGCATTTGAAGATTTAGGGAAAATCTGACCTTTGACCTCAAAGTCATCTGATCAGAGTCAAATTGCAATAAGCACATCATTGTGTATATCAAACCATGGCACAAAGTTTCAAAACATTTGGAACAAAACTGTAGAAGAAGTTGATTTCACAAGACAGTTACTGTCTATGAACTGAGGTGAAACAGGAGGTCATAGGCTACAATTCCTGCACAAATCATCCGCCCAAACTGCAATATGTGCATCATCAGTGTATATGAAACCCTGGTACCAAGTTGCAAAACAATTACAACAAAACTGTAGGAGGAGTTAATTTCACAAAAGTGGGACAAATTGACGGATGGGCGGACGGACGGACAGACTGACTCATAACATGATCCTCCGCGGGTCAAAGCCCAAAGGGGTCAAAGGGCCTCTTTCCACCAAACCGGTTCCAGTGCTTAACTGGAGCCAGAGCGTCATCAGCACCAGTTCTTTGGTTTTCCACCAACTAAAGCACCAGTCCCGGGCTCCCAAAAGTGGGGCTATCGTGGCCCCAACTCCTAGCTGGGCCAACGGCAGCACCAGTTTACGTTGGTTACGTCCACAGCCATGGGCGTGGTTAACTGACCAGCTTCAAAACATTACTGACCGCCATGTTGCTTTCCAAACAGCGGAGCACGCAACGGATTCCAAAACTAAACAGATTTAGAGCGAAGAGGAGACATATTTCTTGGCTCTATGGACATAAGCAGAAGTACAAGATCAGCTGGAGGGGGCCACTCATGTGATGAACTGTTTTGGAGGACCGGCCAGCCAGCCGGACCATCGTCACTGCCGTGGATTAGTCTGGACAACAAACTGCTTAAAACACGCTGGTAAGTGTATTGTCTTTAAAATGCCAGACGTTAACCAATATACAGTATGTATACATATATATCCGCTTGTATTGATATGTAACGGCCAAAGTGCGGATTTTTTTTTAGTCACTCTTGTGACCATAGTATTTTCGGTTAGCTATGCTAACAAGCTAACAGTACTTTCACTACGACCAAACGTTTCTCCTCGCCATAAAGAAATGAACAGGCCGTCTCTTCTGACAAATGTATACTGCTTGTATTGATATGTAACGGCCAAAGTGCGTATTTTTTTTTTTTTTTTTTTTACTCACTCTTGTGGCCATAGTATTTTCGGTTAGCTATGCTTAAAAGCTAACTGTTTTTAGCATGAACGTTTCTCCTCGCCATACAGAAATGCGCGTTTGAGAAACTAGAACAGAAATCTTAGCATCTTACAAAATACTTTTTTTATAAAGACATCCAGTGCAAAATATGTTTTTTGTGGTATGAATACTGTGTATGAATGGGTGCCTTGCGTTGTGTTATGGGAGATTTTTCTACCAGACACTAGTAACGTCGTCTTTTTTACTATTTTGGTAATATTTCCATAATCTTAGGCCATTTTTTTAAAAATTTCACTCGTGTTTAATTGCATGTTGTGTAGCCGTATTTTATCTAATCCTTCACTTACTTTATTGCACAGTAGCCTGGTGGATCACCTACAGTTTCAGTATTTCATCTATTCCTATTCTTCTATTCCATAATCAGACATGTAAGCTTTGCTAACACTGATATTGAATAAAATTGTCTTCTATGTCTGCACATTTAATGGAAGGCTTAAGTTGTTCACTGCACAAACTAAAACACTTTTTTTTTTTTTTAATAGATTTATCACAGCTGGATGATGAGGGAGAACCAGCCAGACCTGTGGTGTCCAGCTCACCTTCACCAGCTCCAAGCTTGTCCTCCTCCTGCTCTTCTAATCAGACCAGATTAGGTAATTTATGTTCAGATCATTTTGATTTTGTGTACTTTATTGATCCCCATAGGGGAAATTGAGGGCATCCACCTGGATGGATCATGACCCAGTCACACAAAGGAGGGAGTGAATTAAACCAATTATACACTTGAATTGAATGTTGTGATGCCACTAACAGTAAATGGATGTTGAATAGACACATTCAATCTTGGATTGACGATTCCTGCATTTTTCAGTGTGTGGTTATTTTATATTGCTTATTTTTGTACTTTAAAACAGGGAAACAGAAGTGTGACACAAACATGGACCTCCTTCTTGATTACGGTCCGATGAGACAGCAGGAGCAGAGCAGGAGGGAGGAGCAGCTGAACTTCGCTTTGCTGCAAAGCAGACCAACACCCTTGTTGGACTGATGGGACGTGTTGTGTCTGTGCTTGAGGGACTGTAAAAAAAGTAACTATCACAGCATTGATATTTTTGGCTGTGTGTACATAATATTTCATATGTAGCAGTCTGAAGTTTTTGCACATTTTGGAAATAAAAGCTTTTTCTTTTAAGTGTTTTTCTGCTTCTACATCGTTATCCTCACACCAAACATATTCAGGTTCCTTTAGTTGTACCCGTAGGTAGATTTGTTTTGCAGTCAGGTGACGTCCATATTTACAAACTAGTTACATTCAACATGAACACAAACACAGGCACACATGAAGCTGACTATAAACATGATAAAAAGTGCTCAAGGCTCCATCAATCAGGACATAAGACAAAGAGATAAGAGAAAAAACATGAGAGAAGGGTCATATTAAAAAGTTAAAGACTTTACATTTCATATAAGATAAGATAAGCCTTTATTAGTCCCACAACGGGGAAATTCCAGGATTGCAACAGCACAGGGATAGCAACACTCAGAGCAACAATCAGAAGGCAAGAAAAAAACAAGCACTATATGCATGAAATATAAAGTTATTTAGGACAATGCAAATCACTATAACCTTGTAGTGGTGGGAAGTGAAAGTACAAGTACTGAATTACTGCACTTAAGTTCATTTTTCCAGGTATTGGACATATCAGGTATTTGTGGACTTACTCATATTTTTGACAACTTTTTCACATTTTTTTAAAGAACAAGCAGCAACAAACTTTAAATCTATGTACTTTTTCTGTGGAAAATGTTCCAAGTTGCCAGCTTCAAAAATGATGAGTTTATCTTGTTTTGACAACGTACCACATGACATTCTGTCAGCTCTGGACAAGATCATTTCTGGGGAAAGAACTTTGAACACTTTACAGTCTGTCTCTTGTTATCCCTACGTGAATAAAAACTTGAATCAGTACTTTAACCAGAATAGATGACATACAAGTACAGAAGGGTATACCCTTCACAACTCTGTAGTTTGGAGGTGCATAGAATATGCATTTATACAGTATCTTCATGTATATATGCAGTAAATCTATACATTTTTCCATGTAACCTTGTGACTGCATTATTTTAATTGCTTTTAATCAGTTTGTTTAGGGTTCAAAATGCATCATAAGTGTTAAATATATCTTGTTATACCTAACTAAGTACTGTTTATCTGTTTAAATATATATATTTACCGGCTAATATAACCCATAACAATATGGCCCCTGGCGATCATTTTTTGGGACAGCTGATCACTTTTTGGCATGACATACAGTGGGGCAAAAAAGTATTTCGTCAGCCATCAATTGTGCAAGTTCTCCCACTTAAAAGATGAGAGAGGTCTCCAATTTTCATCATAGGTATACCTCAACTATGAGAGACAAAATAAGAAAAAAAAAAATCCAGAAAATCATATTGAAGGATTTTTAATGAATTAAGTGGTAAATTCCTTGGTAAAATAAGTATTTGGTCAATAACAAAAGTTCATCTCAATACGTTGTTATATACCCTTTGCTGGCAATGACAGAGGTCAAATGTTTTCTGTAAGTTTTCACAAGGTTTTCACACACTGTTGCTGGTATTTTGGCCCATTCCTCCATGCAGATCTCCTCTAGAGCAGTGAAGTTTTGGGGCTGTCGCTGGGCAACACAGACTTTCAACTCCCTCCAAAGATTTTCTATGGGGTTGAGATCTGGAGGCTGGCTAGGCCACTCCAGGACCTTGAAATGCTTCTTACGAAGCCACTCCTTCGTTGCCCGGGCGGTGTGTTTGGGATCATTGTCATGCTGAAAGACCCAGCCACATTTCATCTTCAATGTCCTTGCTGGTGGAAGGAGGTTTTCACTCAAAATCTCACGATACATGGTCCCATTCATTCTTTCCTTTACACGGATCAGTCGTCCTGGTCCGTTTGCAGAAAAACAGCCCCAAAGTATGATGTTTCCACACCCATGCTTCACAGTAGGTATGGTGCTCTTTCTCCTCCAAACACGACAAGTTGAGTTTTTACCAAAAAGTTCTATTTTGGTTTCATCTGACCATATGACATTCTCCCAATCCTCTTCTGGATCATCCAAATGCTCTCTAGCAAACTTCAGACGGGCCTGGACATGTACTGGCTTAAGCAGGGGGACACGTCTGGCACTGCAGGATTTGAGTCCCTGGTGGCGTAGTGTGTTTCTGATGTAGCCTTTGTTACTTTGGTCCCAGCTCTCTGCAGGTCATTCACTAGGTCCCCCCATGTGGTTCTGGGATTTCTGCTCACCATTCTCGTGATCATTTTGACCCCACGGGGTAAGATCTTGCTTGGAGCCCCAGATCGAGGGAGATTATCAGTGGTCTTGTATGTCTTCCATTTTCTAATAATTGCTCCCACAGTTGATTTCTTCACACCAAGCTGCTTACCTATTGCAGATTCAGTCTTCCCAGCCTGGTGCAGGTCTACAATTTTGTTTCTGGTGTCCTTTGACAGCTCTTTGGTCTTAGCCATAGTGGAGTTTGGAGTCTGACTGTTTGAGGTTGTGGACAGGTGTCTTTTATACTGATAATGAGTTCAAACAGGTGCCATTAATACAGGTAACGAGTGGAGGACAGAGGAGCCTCTTAAAGAAGTAGTTACAGGTCTGTGAGAGCCAGAAATCTTGCTTGTTTGTAGGTGACCAAATACTTATTTTACTGAGGAATTTACCAATTAATTCATTAAAAATCCTTCAATGTGATTTTCGGGGGGGGGGGGGGTTCTCATTTTGTCTCTCATAGTTGAGGTATACCTATGATGAAAATTGGAGACCTCTCTCATCTTTTAAGTGGGAGAACTTGCACAACTGGTGGCTGACTAAATACTTTTTTGCCCCACTGTAACAGGCGACCTCCGTCTCGTAATGCGCCGTAACACCACCTATTACAGAAATGACAAATATGTTTAAAAGTGTAGTCAATGCTCGCGCTACAGACTTTATCTAACAATGGCTGATAACTGAAATATTGATGATTACCGGTGTCCTTAAACGTAGCCGCCGTTCTCTGCTATTAAGAATAAAACTGTTTTTGGATGGTAATACAGGTTTGGAATAAAAGCAGCGCTCCCAAAGAGACAGCAAGCTCCTACATGTTGACAAGCTAGCGCTGCTACTTCTTCTTCTTCTCTCGGTTACTGGCGGATAGCAAACAAGTGAGAGGTGCATACCGCCACCTTCCGTCTTTTCTGGTGTTCTGCGGGGGTTGGGCGCTTCACACTACGTAATGACGTAGCCCTGACATAATTCCCGACTAGCTCCATATCGGTGGAAAACCAACTGGTTCTTATGAGCCACTCCAGAAGAACTGGTTAAGCACTAGCACCAGCCCCAGAACCAAACTAGCACTGGAACCGGTTTGGTGGAAAGAGGCCCAAAGAGACCTTTGGGCTTTGACTGGTGTGGTATTAAAAAAAAAAATGTCATTTACTAGCAGCACACTAAGTTCTACACCTGCCACTGTGTACGTTTCTACTCACTGAAGCAGATTATAAAGCTGGATCATGCTGCACCTCCACCATTTGCGTCCGCTCAACCACAAGACTTTTGTGACGAAAATTATGTCATCATCTCAAGTCCACTACCCTCCACAGACCCCTTCCACGAACGACTGTGTGCAGCCTAAATTTTGTGATCGCATTGACTGCGCATGCGCAAGACTGAACCTCCCATTCACGAGGTGGTGCTACCCCATAGACAGACCGACACCACATACAAAGTCAAAGTAGACAAAAATGGAGGAAGTGAAAGACAAGAATAAACATAGATTAATCATTTTGCAGCAGCAGCAGGTTGAGCGGACGAGAGCACTGAAATACAGTAATTCTTCCTTGAAACGATGCCATTGTTGTTGTTACAAAAAATGTATGTTGATCTCGCGTTTCTTCACTTTTATATAGTTGGTGAACAAACTGACGTGTCAGCGCATTTGTGCTACCCATAGGAGTGGGGTGAAAACACATGACACTATTGTACCCGGAATATGTTAATTTTATACTACAGTGGTACCTCTACTTACAAAATTAATTCGTTCCGGAAGTATTCTCGTAACGTGAAAATTCCGTAAGTAGAGGCGTGTTTTACATGTAAATGCCGTAATCCGTTCCAAGCCCCCCAAAATTCGGGCATAAATTTTTTATAAATCATAAAAACGCATCAAAACATGTAACAAATACATGTTACAATTAGATTACTGCACAATAAACATAAAATGAGAGTTTAAAATGAGAGAAAGAATAATAAAAGAGAATAATAAAAGAGAAAGAATAATAAAAATTATGTTCATTTACCTTTTAACTGCTATCGTCTCATCAGTGGTTTTTGCCTGACGTTTTGTGAAGAAACGATCCAAGGACGTTTGCTTTTGTCGGCTTGTAAGGGCTTCCTTTTGTTTTAATACCGTGCTGATCGTTGATGTATTACGGCCATATTCTTTGGCGAGATCAACCAAACGCATCCCCTTTTCATACCTTTCGATTATCTCCTTCTTTGTTTGTATGGACAAAAAAACTCTCTTCTTCTTTTCTCCTTTTCTATTTATCTCCGTCACTTTCTTGGGGCCCATAGCGAATAAATGTTAATTCTGTACTGTACACACACGTAAAACTTTCACCTTGTTCTTAATAAAGTTTTGGAAAAAAAAAACAAAACAAAACTTCGTGGCCAATGGGATACCAGGAAGATGCTAGGCGATAGCCAATGGCAGAGCAGCTACAGGTATGTTTACGTTCGGTAAACTACGGGAGCTGCGAGGAGCGCGTACTTTTTTGCCTTTCGTATCCTGAAATTCCGTTCGTAACAAGAGGCAATATTTTCCCGTTGAGGCGTGTCGTAACCTGAAAATTCCGTATGTAGAGACGTTCGTAAGTAGAGGTACCACTGTATTTCCTTCTTTTTTTTTTTTTTATTTTGCACAGTAACTTTGCATATGAAACTTACTATTTGAAGTTCTGATCTTGGTAATGTCACTGTTGTGCCATATTTTCTTCACTTGATGAAGACTGTCTTCATTGTGTTCCATGGTATATTTAATGCCTTGGAAATTCTTTTGTATCCTTCTCCTGACCGATACCTTGGAACAATGAGATCCCTCTGATGCTTTGGAAGCTCTCTGTGAACCATGGCTTGTGCTGTAAGACGTGACTACAAAAATGTCAGGAAAAGCCTACTAGAACAGCTGAACTTTATTTGGGGTTAATCAGAGAACTTTAAATGGTGGCAGGTGTGCTGACTCCCATTTAACATGAGTTTAAATGTGATGGGTTAATTCTGAACACAGCCACATCCCCAGTTATAACAGGGTGTGCATATTTATGCAACCAGGTTATTGTAAGTTTTTTTTTTAATTATTTTTCCCCTTAAAAGATTTTAAATTTGTTTTTCCAATTGGGTTGTACAGGTTATAGGTAACATTAATGGTGGAAAATGTTTTGAAATGAATTATCTTGGTCTCATTTTTTTTACGTCACAAAAACCTGGCATCTGAACAGGGACTTTTTACAGCCACTGTATATGATCAGAGGTGGGTATAGTAGCCAGAGATTCTACTCGTGTAAAAGCAGTGCTATGAAATTAATAAGTAGACACCCCAAAATTTCTAGTTGAGTTAAGGGTACAAAGAGCACCCACTTAAAAACTTGAGTAATGATTTCAGTCTTGAAGGTTTGAGGTTTTTCTCCAAAATTTACAACACTTTTCTTATTGTGTTCTACTTTTCTCTGTAAATTTATCTAAATTTGCAACCAGTTTCCCCATTTGTAAAGTATAATACATTGTGGTAAAATTTTGACTTTTTTTCCTTATACAATTTACACTTTTGTCCATAATTTTGCAGAGCCAGAACAGAATAATAATTTAACTACGATTTAAAAAAATATATATATTAATAAAATTGTATTTAATGAAATAAATTAACTTAAATTACCAAAGATGCAGTTACTTCTGTTATAATATTTCTATATGTTTATAGTTTTTTAGAACTCTCCTCACCAACCAGACAACAGGAAAAAATCTCCTTATTTTGAAATCCAAATGTTGGCACATTTTGTTTGTCTGACGGCTGGAGGATGTTGATGGATTAAAGTCACTGACTTCATGAATTTCGGTCATCTTAACTTGCCAGGTACATAATAACGAACATAAATTAGTTAATACTGTAGTGGCTGGTGAAGTAAACCCTCAGCAATTCATCAGTCACTCTTGCCTTTCCCTGCATATGAAACCTAACCAAACCTGTTTGCTAAGCGACTTTTCATTATTGTTCCCGTTACCAGCTGGTTAAAACCACCATAAATGACTCCAATGCTTACATACCTCTTCTGCTTTTTCCACATTTAAATTACTTTAATAAGCTGATGCTTCTTTAGAACAGTGACACTATAGAGACACTCTGCCTGCCGCCTATAACAGTCACGTGGGAGGCGCGCTTCTGAACTCCGACGTGCGGACGACTGTCACGTGCGTTGTTTGTATGAGTGCTTGCAGAGCGTCATTCCTTAATTTATTTTTCTTAAATTTATTTTTCCTTAGTGTGGCAGCATAGTTTCAGGGGTGGCGGCTCGCCATGTGGAAATGTTACCAGCAGAAACCCTGACCCTGCAGCACTTTGATGTAGTTTCAATGTAAAATGCTCATCCTATGCAGTTATAAATCCTTAAACCACAAACATCATTACTGCATACACACAAGCTCTTGTTTTTTACCTCCATACAAGCCTGTCACAAGCCTGTGCTCCTGTAGCCTGCGCTCATCGCGGCCACCACGTTACTATGGTGACACAGCCAGCCGGCGACCACATGATGTGTCGAGGGTGAGACAGAGGGAAGGCTCAAGTGATGAATGCACAGAACAACAATGCAAGGGACAGTAAATGCACACAGCAGTCAGCAGCTGAATGTGTGTGACCTCACAGTCCTGTCATTGTGGCTGAGGCCAGCCAGTCTGTTAGCCGCTGAGCTGCAGTCAAAAAGACCCCACTATGACCATCTACCACTGAAGACAGGTACACACAGAGTCAGACACTGATGGGTTAGGGTGATGGGTATATCATCCTGACATTTTAACCAAGACATAAAGGTCATTACATGTCAACTGCTCAGACTCGTCCTGTTCCACCCTCCCAATGGGGGTACCATTTCTTAACGGGAAAATATTAGCTCAGTGTTGTAATTAGTTCTCTCATTTTAAATAAAAGCACTCTGAGGCAAGTGCAATATCCCCCACCTCTGTTTTCTTTGAAGATCCCAATATCTTAATGAAGGAGAGCAGTTTCCAACTTTTCCATGTGCATCATCAGTGTATGTCAAACCCTCATACCAAGACTCAAAACATCTGGAGCAAAACTGTAGGAGGAACAACAGAGGTGAAATAGGACGTCCCAAGTCAGGGGCTGTAACTCCTGCAAAAATCATCCAATCGGAACCAAATTACAATATACACATCAGAGTATAACAATCCCCTGTACCAAGTTTCAAAACATTTGGAGCAAAACTGTAGGTGGAGTTGATTTCACAAAACGGGTATTTTTGTGGGATGGACAGACATCACCATAACATAAAACTCGTTGGTCTTTGACTAGCTGAGGCCAATAAAAATCCTTGCATCAATGCAGTCAGGGATGCTTTATGGCTGTTGTGAGCAGTGTTTTCTCACTTTTCCATTAGCGTTTTTCTTCACTTTTTCCTTTTCAGCGCTGTAAAATCTGTTTACCATTCATCTGTTTTAGGGCAATTTCATAGTTCAGAGAATTTACTGAAAGCTGTGTTACAAATATCAACCCCATATCTGTTAAATTAAGCTTTGTGCGGGCTGTCAAAGATGATGCGTGAGGTCGCATAGTGAAATTTTAGAGCAAATTTAAGCATGCAGATTTTTCTGTTAAACTTGAACAGCACTTTCTAACATCCACATTCCTTAAGTCACAGTTGCTGTCACATGCCTTAAAAATGAAAGGATATCATGTCATTTCCTAGTTTTCTTTTGCTTAAAAAAAAGGCATGAAAATGCCCCTGAATTCACTATGAAAGTATTTTATTGTAAGAAACTGATGACAGTAGACAGCCAACATTCGGTACTTTTCCCATTAAGCAATGCCTTTGCCCCTGGAACTTTCTCAAACAAATTTGAGAGTTGAGAACTTTTCTTAAATTTAATCATTTGACACAGAATGACCACTTAAGTATTTTGAATTTGCAGATTTTGTAAAACCAGCACACACAGGCAGCAAATTCAATCTTAAAACTATTATGTAATGACAATCAGAGCCATATGATGAGTATAAGAGATAATTTCACTTTATCAGTTGAATTTAAGACTTTAAACTTACGGTGAAACGTATTGATAGAATACAGGGGATAACAGTCTTTCCACATGAAAACACTGAGAACAGTTAAAGTAACATTAAAGTCATCCATCCATCTCCTTAAATGCCGTTTCCCGTTAAGGTCAAAGGCATCCTTGAGTTTATCATTTCAGCTATCTTTGAGCTGTTTAGTTACTTAATTCAGTTTAAAATTGTTTAAAAATGTAAAGCACCTTCAACATATCATGCAGTTTCTGTCCTAAGCATTTCAACCCACAGATTCTATATATATTTTTTGCACACAAATACAGACATTTATGTTTAAATAGTTGAAAATCCAGCCCATCCCTTGTGTCAACTAATAAATGAACCCAATATAATCCAGTTTATTAGTTAAATCATATTTCCTTCTGGTAGCTGTGATATTTCACAGTTCGTGGAGCTCAGCTGCCAATTATTAACCATTATGAAGAGCTCCCTGGTGCCTTTGCCACACAATTCATCACAATACATGACCTCAGTACAAGCAAACAAATCTGGAGCCTCTATATTTTCTGACTGTATTGAAACAGTTACCCTCTCCATTTCTCAAGTGAAACTGTATGATGTCTACTCAAGAAAAACACTCGACAGATGAATAGCAGAGGCCAACTTCAAAAACTGTGACCAAAAAACCTCTTATCGTATAATCATATATCAGCAATAATACTGGCCCCATTGGTGGAAACTGCTACTCGGGATATTTGGAACTCTGAAAATAGTTTGTGAAATAAAAGAAAACCCAATCACCCGGAAAACAAACCATTCCACCTAGACGAGAGGAAACGCACTATCTCCACAAAACACACACTTCCTTTCTGCCAAGTTTCCTGCTTCCTGTGCAGCGGGGTGAAGTGAGACGAGGGAGTGGTCACGGTGAGTCTGCTAACACGCTGCACTGCACATCCCGCAGGACGAAAGGTGGATATGAGCTTCCTGCTAGTAAATACCAGCCACAGCAAATTATCTCGTTAAGTCCTACAAGGACATGTTTTTAGACATTTTGTGACAAAGTGCTTTCAATTTTTTTGAGGTTAAACATTGAAAAAAAAAATCTGTGTGAAGGCAGGGATGGGAATTGATAAGCTTTTATCAATGGCACTGTCTATTTTGCTTATCGATCCAATTCTTTATCAATTGTCTTATCAATTCTTGATCAGTTTTCCGCGTGGAAAAAAGCAGGCCTTCACAGGATTTCAGCATCAGTGTAGGAATTTTGTTATTTTTCTGACTTTAAACAATGCTTTTTTTCCCTCACAGACAGACAAGACTGTAAACATGTGTTCTAAAGAAAAATGGCCATTTACGCCTTGTAACATTTGTTATGTTTAAATGTTAAAAAGCAAAATAAATAAAAGCAGTATAAATGGAATACTGAAGTGATTAGAAGCAACTGCACAATTATGCTATTTTAGCAATCACAAAAATATACATGCTATACTTGGGTGTAATTTTTGCATCTTGTTTTTAATATATACAGTATATGCACAGTGTATATACACCCACACATGCATAAAATAATTGTATATTAACATAGTGGTAAAACCTCAAGACATTACTCATTCTGGGAAAGAGTAATTGAGTATTAATCTGTAGCCTACATCACGCTATCACCTACCCAAACTCCAGCTGCTCTACGGTCATGAATGGATGCAAGCCTTGCACTACAAACTTCATTACAGCTCCATTATCCTTGCAAGGAGTGGAGGACGAGCAGGTTGGTAAAACCTCAGAACTACCTGTTGCTGCCATCGTCTAAAAAGAATAAGCTCATATTTAAATATCAGACATTTTTAGTTGGGTTTTGTGAGTTAAAAAACGGATTAAACTTAGCCTGCAAGGCTACTAGCATCGTGCTAATATTCTAATAATAATAAGCTAATATTACCGTCACTAACGGAAGCGCTGCTGTTTGGAAATCAGGTGCAGGCGCACTTCGTAGACTGTCAAAAACATTACAGTCTTTCACCTTATCCCACGCTGTCAAGTCGAGCGATGTTTCAACTCATGTTTATCATACGCCATGCTGCCAGTGTTTACATATGCTTCCGCCATTATCCCGCGGTAGTGACGGCGTCATACGTTGCTTGGTAATGGCAGCGTGTGACGTCATGACACAACCATTTAAAAAAAAAAAACAAAACAAAACACGGAAGTGCTTAAACCTACAGTGTCGATAAGAGGAATTGCTAACATCAGCGACATATGATTCCAGAGACTCGAAAAATTTAGAACCGTTTTCCAACAGAACCCTGTTCTCAATTCCCATCCATATGTGAAGGCATCAAAAATGTGCTTTTGTAAACATCTAATCTTGCGGCATATTGATAACAATTCTTGTGCATTTTAATTCATGCATATCAAATTATGAGGTTAGGACATGTGCAAGTCTCCCTGTAAGAAAAGTTTTAACTACAGACTCTTCCACATCTGCAGGGTTGCAACCATTAGGTTGTGACCTGGACCACTTGGTACCAGGATCCGCAGAGAAAAAACACAGTTTATTCTGTCCTTCTGTATTGACAAAGTGTGCTGGGTGTTTTATTTTGAAAAATGATCGGATGTTCTCTCTCCTCCCATGCCAAGTGTGTGTGGTCCTGACACATAGCCACACACCTGTCTCATGGTGGCGGCGCTCCAGGACCCGGCGGGCTGGCTCGACAGTTTGGCTGGCATGTGTGGTCAACTATCTTTGCTTTTGGGAGAGATTGAGCGTTGCTTCTCGACTGCGGGTCCGCACATGCAGAAAGACCGGCGGTCACAAATTTTCTAGAAACAAGTCACAATTTTTTGATAAAAACAAACTTATCAGGGGAATTTTAAAAAAAGTCATAAATTTCTGAGGAAAAAATGCAACTGTCTCAAGAAAACAGTCACAAATTTACAAGACAAAAAAACAGCAAATTTCAGAGGAAAAAAATTGCAAGTTTGCAAGAAGGAAAGTCACACATTTACAAGAAAAATGATGCAAACAAATTTTGTGGAAAAAGATTGCACATCTATTTCTACTTTTTTCTTAACAGCATCCTAACCCCTCCCAACACCGATTCGATCCTTCTGTTTGTTAGAGACAGGCAATCAGAAGGAAGCTTTGTAAAACAGACAGAAGGTAAAAACTGCTTGTTTCAAACTGTGGATGAAGTTAGGAGATCCTGCAAAGATGCTGTATTAAGTGTCCAATTAGAAAAATATGGAGCTGCAACTGCCAGAAGGTTTCATGAGCGGCTCCATCGTCAAATTCTACTTGTCTAATTTGGTCCAGACAAACTGAATTCACATTAAAGGCTGTCATTGTGTGTAACTGCTGTCATCTCCAGGTGTCAGAAAGAGAAAATGTGAACCACATTACAACTATTATTAGTACACTTTACTTGTGGCTTACAGAAACAGACAAGTCCTGAATCTGTGTGAGACATCAGTATTTATAATGTCTATTAAAGATGAGATTTTCTGCTCCGTTTAGCCAAGCAGTAAAGCAAGCATGTGTCAGACTGCATTTACTCCATCCCATTATACGAGGACAGGAAATCTAAGGGTTAAATCAACTGTAATAAAACAAAATAACTTCTACTTCAGTTTTCAGCCCAGCCTCAATTTGTACTGTCTACTTAAAGCATTTTATTCTTTTAAATCTAGACCCATTCATCATTTTAGCTGGTGCTAAATGATTGCTCCACTTTGGGATAGTCAGACCCAATAAGCCCTAATATGAATGATACAAATGATAGAAACATATTGTATATGAATGAGTATATACTAGTTTCAACATCAGGCTGATACTTTAAGCAATCACTGCTCAGTGTGTACACCATGTTTCTCTTGGGGTGCTCGGTGAAAAACATCAAACATTCCTTGGTCAGCATTCAGGGTGAAAAGGAGGAGCTTTAAAACCATTGCATAAATAAATAAAACGGCACAGATTAACTCACCAGGCTCTGCCTTGCCCTGTAGGCGAACTACTATAGTGTAAAGCGATTTCCATGATTCAGCGCTTATCTGAGGAAAATGACACTTAAATACAGGAAGTGACCTCAGCAACCCTGCCGAGGAAAGTGTCAACATAATGAACGTCAGACCTGCCTGAATGATTTTTTTTTTTTTTTTTTTTTTTTTTTTTTTTTTTTTTTGTTACTTATTTGTACCCGTAGGTAGACTTGGTTTGCAGTCTGGTGACAAGCCACCGGTTGCTGGTCGCTGCGTGCGCGAGCGCCCTAAACCTACATGTTTTTGGTGTGCGGGAGGAAACCGGAGAAATCCCGGAGTAAACCCGCGCAACACGGGGAGAACATGCAAACTCCACACAGCTCACTGTTGGTCGGGGGCTGGGATCGAACCCACGATCTCATGATCCCCGCGATCCCCCGGCCGAGGGTAAAACTGTGCTGTCACAGTGCTAAACCACTGCGCCACCGTGCAGCCCAATGATGATGATGGCAGCGTTGCACATAATTACTGGCTTAAAGGGTATATACTACCTGTTAATTACTGGAATTTCACTCCACTGCCTTATGCTTAATTGTACTGCAGGATATATAGAGCCTGAATGCACAGCGGCTGAATGGTGAATACATTTATAAGACGATACGACTCATCTACATATTCTATCATTTATCTGCAATGGTCCCTTGTGACAAATGCAAGTTCTGTTTGTCCTGTAAAATGTGTAGGACTATGTGCTGTTAATGTTTGTGATTATGGTTCAGCTTGATAGCACAGGGAAAAGTTTAGAAACCTTCAGCCCTGCCTCTTTGTTTCCGAACCATCACTTCGAAGCTATTCAATTCCCTTCCACTTTCAGGGACATATGAAAACCAAGTAATGATAATCACCAGGCTCATTAATAATGGAGTAAACGACAATTTGACTACAAGAGTCAGCTTTCAAATAAAAAGTATCACATTTGTGACAGATCTATTTACTGGGGTGGGCTAAAAGATCGATTAAGTGATGGATCGAGATACTTTTTGATTGATTGATTTTTATTTGAACATTGTTAAAGAAAGTAAAAAGAGAGTTCAAAACACAACAAAAAAACAAACCAAAAATAAAATGTTCAAAAGGACACCAATGACAATACACTGATCCCTAAACGCATGGATCAATCTTTTATTAATTATGTACATTCATGTAAACGTTGCATACTCTCTTGGGTATTCAACCAATGGTGTTTTCAGTCCACTAGATGCAAAGCAAGCACCCACTCAAGAGAAGTCATAGCTTGTCTCGCGAGCTTTGCAGCCAGCTTTGAAAGTCAGGAAGCAGTTAACTCAAAGTTGGCTTAAATGGATTTTAAGTAATCAAGCCTGCCAGCATTGACTCTCTCCCTTAAATGGGACTTGAAATTGTACTCGTAAATTGTTTTCATGGGTGCTGTTTTCTTATCGTTTTACCTTTTAAACTTACTCCCCGCTTGTTTCAGGGACAACAGATTCTGAAATCCGACCTGAATTGCTATCCATTGCCCCTTTTCCACTAGTACCTGTTTAGCCCGGTACAGCATAGTTCAGTTCAGTCCGTTTGTGTTTCCATTACACCGGAGTACCGCTTGATGTGGGTGGGATTTGTTACAGGAAGGCGGCGCAACCTTCCCATTATGTAAAACAAGTGACCCAGGCAAAACACAAGATGGCAGGATACGAGGTAACTGCAGTCTCTGGCTTTTTTTCCCCAGAGTAAAGGCAAAAAAGGACAGCCAGAGAAGGCTATAGGCGGCGAGACGACACACTCTGGAAAAGTACTGGAACATTTAGGAAGCCATCAGGATACGAACTACATCACATATGAAGGTAAGCTAATGATTGCTAATGCTACTTTGCTTTAAGTCCGCCGTACTACATTGTAATGTCAGCAAGTTATCGCTATTAGGTACTAAAATATGCATTCTGTATGTGTGTGTTTCAGATGGCTTCTGTGGCAAAATTACCGCTTCAAACCGTGGGTCTGGGTGTTCAAGACAGGCTCCCAGTGATGAGATGTCACCCCAGCTTCACAAATGCGCAGTGATTACAGAACTTCAGAATGTCTGTAAAAATGTTTAGCTTCCTGTGCAACAAATTGCTCTGATCTGTGTGAAAAATCACAGAGAGACTGTTGAGACATCATGGGATGCTCCAGCCAGTGGTATCACGGCAAAAAGTGATCAGCTACCAAAACTTGATTGCCAGGTGCCATATTGTAGTTATGGGTTATATTAGCTGTAAAATATATATTTCAACAGGTAAACAGTACTGAGTTAGGTATAATAAGATATATTTAACAATTATGATGCCTTTTAAGTCAAAACAAACTTGATCTAGGATTAAAAGCAATTAAAATAACGCAGTCACAAGGTTACATGGAGAAATACATTGATTTACTGGATATACTGTATACATGTAGATACTGTATAAATATATATTCTCTGCATCAACAATGAACTATTCATGTATTCATTTAGTATGACACTAGGAATTTTGACAATAAACTTTTGTACTTTTTGCAGATATGTCTCCACTTTTGTTTTATGTGTGAAGGTTACCACCAAGTGACATAAATTAAATATTAAAGATTGGAAAAGCTGTCTAAGAACAGTCCAGCAGTTTGAGAAATCACTTTTGGTTTGGTGTAAGTCTGTCAACAGAATTATGAACCATAAAGCAGTTTGTGCTAAAATGTTAAATCCCATTAAACCCTAACCCAGGGATGTCCAATCATGTGCCATGGAGGGCCAAGACCCTGCAGGTTCTCTCTTCTACCCAGTCTCTTCAGCAGGTGTTTTCACTGGTCGGCAATCAGTGGAAGAAATTCAGTGGAATCTGCTGTTGAAGACACTGGTTGGAGGTAAAGCCTGCAGGGTCTTGGCCCTCCATGGCACATGATTGGACACCCCTGCCCTAACCCATTATTACAAAATACAGATGCCAATATGGCCCAGAATTCCTCCATATACTGGTACTATCACTAAAGTGTGCAGTGTCTTCTGCCCTGGCACATCCAACAATACAGTCTTCAGTAAATAAAATAATTGTTTTTGGTTATTTTTTCTTAAAAATGAGCCATTATTTTCAAAGTCACTGATAAATGGTTTGTACTGTTGACTCTTTTCCCACCGGTGCCTTAACAGACAAAATAGAAAATCATGATGCAAACACATAAGTCACTAAATTGTTTATTACAATCAGCAGCAAATTCCAGATTATTTAGAATGTGCAAAATTCAAACTGTAAAAAAAAAAAAAAAAACTTAGAATGGGTCATACACGCCAGCCACGCTGCCTCACTGAGAAGCAACTGGATGTGCTGCTCAAGCTGATCCCGGTTCAGCAGATCTTCAGCCTACATCTCTGTAAATAGTGACGCAAGGTCTGGTTTGGGGTGGATCGTTTTCCTCTTGCCTAGACGAAAGACATAAATGGGTGGTGGTTAGTCAAAGCAAGTTTAAAACATATTTGGGAAATACACTTGTTGCTAAAAGCCAGTGGTGGAATGTGACAAAAAAAGTGCTTCGTTGTTGTATTTAACCACAATTTTCATGTAGCTGTGCTTCAGTAAAGTAGATTTTACAAGGGCTGGGTTACGTTTAAAATCATTTGTTTTCACTGCGGCCTCAGCAATCAGAATAAGTTGATACCTTCAATTGAATGGAATCTAGTACTTTAACTGAGGGTGTGCATCTCCGAGTATGGAGTTGCTCAGTCAAAATATGTAATTTTTAATCACTAAAAGTTTAGCCACCGCTCTTCAAAAAAAACCAAAAAAAAAAAACCAAGCAGTTTATTCTACAGTGGCTAATATTGGATGTGGCATTCATTTTCAATTATTCTGTAATTGAAAATGAATGGCAATGAACTGAATGTCATATAGACCATCACTCACGATGCCTAGACTAATGAGTCTTTATGTCATATGGCTCATAGATAAATGTGTCTTTATGATGTCATGATGTCATATAGACCATCACTTGCGATGCCTAGACTAATGTGTCTTTATGGTGTTATTGTTGCTCAAGATGAAGAAACTAAGCAAGAAACTGCAAGTTTGTCTGTCACACGTCTTGCTGGTCTTGACTCACGGTTATCAAATCATAGCAGTCTTGAGTAGGTGTGAAAGACTGAGTGGCATTGTGGCTCGGAAAATTGGCCTTCCACTCTCTGCATCCCATAGACTAGCTGCAGCCTCACCTTGGGACCTGTATACATCTGCAAAGATTAGCAGCCCTAAGTAGGCCTGCAGGTCAGTCTCATCCATCTTTTTCAGGCTGTCTCCATATTTGCGAAAACCCTCCAGATTTGTCATCTCCAGGATTATTTTTTGTATTGCTGGTGTGATGAACAGGTAGAATGTAGACACAATGTCATGGGCATGAGAAATGGCATACCTTGTGGGTCCTGGGGTCATCTTTATGACATTTTGTTCTGCCTCCCTGCCGTGTTGGTCATATGCTGCCGAGGACCATGTTATTTTGCCGTTTTTTGAAAGGAAAGTCTCTCTTTCAGCTTCAGGGTTTTCTTCTTCTGAAGATGATTCATCATGCTCTGGGTTGTATTCCTGCCCATCTTCTTTTTCTGATACATCCTCCACTTCCTCTTCTGAATCAGAGTTGTCTTGCTGGACATCTGAAAAAAATCAGCTCTATAGCCTGTTCGACGGTATAACGCGCACTCATGGTTTCAGCACAGAGAGAATTTGGGGTACTGTCATCTGTAGCACCTTTATAACCTCTGGAAATTCACCCGTCTTGTCTTGTTTACGTCTGCTACTGATTGATCTGAGACCGATCAAAGGCACTGCAGTCCACGAGAAGGCCACCTGTCTCGTCTTGTTTACGTCTGCTATTGTGTTGTTTACGTCTGCTACTGATTGATCTGAGACAGAACTAAAACATTCTCACATTCTGTGGTATGTAAATAGCTCAGTGACCGTGATTTCAACTCAATTTGACTGTCGGGTCATTTTGACCCGAAGACGACCTTTGTAACTTTTTTTGTACAGCTTACATGGAAATGTGAATAAAGGCAACAATTCCCTTATCCTAATGTTGTTGTCAATCTAGGAAGAGTCATAAAATTTTAAGTTGAAAAAACATTGTTTAGGGGGATTTTTTTTGGTTTTTAACACAGTAGCTGGTCATTTTGACCCGAGGACAACAGGAGGGTTAAGTACATGCACAGCATGAAAGTGCAACATGTAAAAAAAACACCTTTTTACCAGGATTACAACTAGCTTATTTCATCAGATGTTACACACAAGCGCAAAATACAAGGAGACCACAGAGTTAGCATTGACGGCTAACTGGCTAGCTCATTAGCTGCACACAAGAGACAACATTGTTGTCTGTTCACAGTGAACTTTTCACTGCTGGGATAAGTAACGTAAAAGATGCATCATATCACATCACTCACCATCCTCTACATCCTAATCTCACGGCTTTCAACTGCTGAAGTTGGGTGCTCCTGCGGCCGGAAATTCATTTCGGGTGGCTCCGTCTACTTCCCTCTGGATTCTCTCATCAGCCGAAAGACACAGAAAACTCTGCTGGACCGTGGTGTTGCTTTCTGTGGGTCTGATTTCTGTGAAGCCATTCTATCATTGTTGTTTATACTGACGCTTGCTTGCTGGCTCATGGACGAATCTTTGCAAACGGCGGCTCGAGATTCTGTAATTCAGCCTTCAAACATTATGCCCGGACCAATCAGTGGCCTGCAGTCTTTTGACGTCACATTTTCAGGTCAGTACGGCACACTTAGAACCACTCTGGAGTAGGTCTGAAAATTCAGGACCGAAACCGTTACAGTTCCAACCGTTACAGTTCCTAATGGAAAAGCCTACAAAGCCTACCGAACCGAACAGGGCCAAACAGGTATTAGTGGAAAAGGGCCATATATGTGCTGTTTTTGTTTTAAAATCTTCTTGCCTGCCTCAGGGACTAGAGATGGAAATTAGTGAGAACACTATAATCTGGTACAGAGCATCTTTACCCTGTGTTTAATGGGGTTTTTTGTACATGGTCCCTGACAAATAAACCAATAAACTATAAACTAAATGTCAGGCCTTTTTTGGATCTTATAACAAAGATGGAAGGAAAGACCTTGACATGACCCACAACCCGCAATCAAAACTTTATTTATATAGCCCTTTTCATACAAAAATTGTAGCACAAAGTGCTTCACACGTTGTAATAAAATATAATTAAACCACACACACAAAGAAACTTGCGGCTGTGTGACGCTTATGGCTGAGCACCGAGGATCCAGGTGTGGAAGCATCATCACTAGGGAGCCATCAACAGCAGGGAAAGGGCCGAGTCCACAGCTACAGGGACACCACCCCTGAGAATGCCCAAGTCCAATCCGAGAAGCTGACACTGCAGGTGTGGTGCCGCAGTGTATGATCCCCTCAGCCGAGTAGACCAGGGCAATCACAGGCCAGCACCCCGCAGCCAGAAAACGGGCACAATTCCCAGTGGGAGGGCTCCCTATGAGGGAACGCTAGAGCTTGGACAGGGTGATTAAAAAATAAAACAATAATAATAGTAAGATTATTTGTTGATAAAAAAAAAAGACTAGACAATTAACCCTTTGAGTGTGAGAATTTGCATGCCCCTAGTGGCAGAGCGCGGCACTGCACCTGCCTTCTCACTCTGACTTTGTCAAAAGTAAGTGAGAAATTTCTGTTTTGTTTTTTGTTTTTTTTAAATGTACTGATTTCTTGTTCATATACTTTGAAGATAAGATGATGAGGTACAAAAAAACTGTGTCAAAAGACTGAACCATTCTTTGTGTAAATACGTCCAAAGTCCAGTTTTGACTGAGTTATGGAATTTAAAGGGGTGCCGTGACATTACGCAAATTAGTTGCATAAATTTATTCCTATCTGAGACTTTGGATCATATTTTACATCTTTCTATTTGACAGTAAGTCATTATCTCTTACCACTTTCAAGTTATAGCCCTGGAAATCTGAACTATTTTATTGACAAAAAATATTTACCACTCTTGACCACTAGGGGGTATGTCGCAGTTTGGCACCATACATACTCAAAGGGTTAAGATAATTAAAAGAATAAAACAACACTTAAATACAATCAAACAGACATAATTTCAGATGTAATAACAATTAGTAGTAAAATAAATAAGTGTGACTAGAACAACATAGTAGGTTTAAATCATAAACTGAGAAATTAAAATGGGAAACTAATCAAAAGCTAAGTTAAAGTAGCAGGTCTTGAGCCTGCTTTTAAAAAAATGAACATTCTCGGCAGTCTTGATGTTCTCCGGCAGGCTGTTCCACAGACGTGGGCTGTAATAACTAAAAGCACTTTTAGTGCATGTTCTGACAGTAGGAATAGCTGAAACACCAATGCCAGAGGACCTCAGGGGCCGTGGGGGCTCATATGTTAAAAGCAGTTCAGATAGATAAGAAGGCCCAAGACCGTGCAGACATTTATAAACCAGTAAAAGAACCTTAAAATTGATCCTGAAGGACACAGGGAGCCAATGCAGTAATTTTAAAACCGGCGTGATGGGAGTCTGCCGTCTGGTCCTCGTTAGAACACGTGCAGCTGAATTTTAATAACTGCAGATT
Organism: Pholidichthys leucotaenia; assembly: GCA_020510985.1. Classification (NCBI taxonomy): domain Eukaryota; kingdom Metazoa; phylum Chordata; class Actinopteri; order Cichliformes; family Pholidichthyidae; genus Pholidichthys; species Pholidichthys leucotaenia. The sequence goes on from CM035842.1 coordinate 274,280,016, forward strand.
TGAAATTGTCTTTTTGGGAAGACCAGAGAGCAGGGCATTACAGTAATCAATACGGCTGATGATAAAAGCATGCATCAGTATCTCCGTGTTTGCAAGAAGCGCTGCACAAAAAAAAAAAAAAAAAATGTGTGGCCCAGCACATGTCTTGGAGCAGCGTTAGCAATGACTAAGCTAAAAACACACCAACATGGAGCAGAAGAGTAGCACTTGGAGAAAAAGTAAGTTTATTTATGAAGTGCTTTTCAGAGACATATAGTCACAAAGCGCTGTGCAATAAAATAGAACAAAAGGAATTCAATAGATAAAAATTATTTAAAAAATACAAAAACAAGTTAAAACACAAGATTAAAATAATTTAAAAATATAAGACTTACCCTTAAAAAGCAGTTGAATTGAAACTCAACGGAAAGCCTCCTTAAAGAAAAGTTTTCAGCTGCTTTTTAAAACAGTCCACAGAGTCACCTAAATGTAGCTGGAGTGGGAGTCCACTGCCCTCTCTGTGTGCAGAGATGCATCTCTGCGGAAAATGAAACCCCCAACAATACTTTACTATATGAAAGAGATGCCAATGTGTATTCCCCAAAATAGCATATTGGCTTTTTATATACAAAAAAACTTTCATTGCCTTAGAATTGCTTGGAAAGAGCTTTTACATCTTCCACCTACTTAAATATTCACATATCTATGAATATTCTAATTAGCTCCACCCATACTCCCGCCCACCAGTAGTTGGAAGAAGAGGAAGACATTGTACAAGGCTCCAAGAAGGCGATCCAACTTGAGGAAGTAAAAGTCGCAAGAAGGTTTCCATAAGTGAGCCTACGGAAGGATTATTCTCGGTGGAGCAGAGAGTTGCTGCCCGGCCCTACGTGGAGGCTAGAGGGCTCCCCGCCGGTTTCTGGTTGCCCACTCGCTGTGGATCTCCCTGGTCCACTCTGAAGAAGGTGAGCCAGCAGGCGGACACACCAGACTGCTTGCCCCCAGCGAGCAGGCTGGCGAGCTGCTTGGCAGTTCGCCTCCTTCACTCCGACACGGGAGAGACTTGGAACAAGCCAGGGAGATCTGCGGCGAGTGGGCAACCAGAGACCAGTGGGGAGCCCTCCAGCCTCCACGCAGGGCCAGGCAGCGACTCTCCACTCCACCGAGAATGATACTTCCACTGGTTCACCTACGACGATACTCGCCGTCTCACCCCAGCCATTGCGCCACACATCCCAGGGCCGTCAAACCCAGCACACAAGGTTAACTGCAGGCTGCAAGCCTGTGTCCTCTCTCCGGTATTTTAGCAGGGACACAGGTTTTTCCAAATAAAATTAATCATTGCTGTCGTATTTTCATGTCTGTGGGCAAGACATGTAATTTAAAAGAAGAGGATTTCTTGCTCACACTGCCAAAAACTGAACACGTATAATCTGCCATCTTTCCCAACTCGTAAAAGCTCCTGCTGCTCTTCGGCTCCTCCCTCTTCCTCCAAGGCAGTGAACTCAGGTCTGTAGTCATGCCCAGTGCTTAGCCTGACTGGTTATAACATTAACCAATCAGGCTAAGCAGAATGTACTGTATTCCCTTTGCAACTTCCTGTAAATGCTTTGTTTTATGTAAAACACTTTGAATTGTCTTGTGCACGAAATGTGCAATACAAATAAACTTGCCTTGCCCATGTCGCCAGAAATGTTCTGTCCAAACTCACATTTTTTTTTTATTTTTTTTTTATTTTTTTTTTTGGGGGGGGGGGGGGGCTTAAGTGAAACTTTACAGCAAAAAAAAAACAAAAAAACAGGATGAGACATTTAAGAGATCTTGCTCTTGATAGGTCTTGAACGTCACAAAAAACATGTTACAGACATGTTAACTGTAGGTGAAAAAAACTTGATTTTTTTGGCAGAGTGTCACTTTAATAATTTCTGTTTTAGGTCTCTTCTAGCCACTCATGCATTTGCTGCCTTCCTTTTCTCTCAGAGTTTGGTCGCCAGCTGATGTCACAGATCCAAATACTTCTCAATAAAGCAACCCAGAAACCAAGACGGATGCCTCCATGAAACCAACTCTCTTGCTAGTTCTTGCGAAATACGGAGCAACTTTTGCTGCTTTGGATCTGCAAAAATGAGGAGGAGGAAATAAAGTGCCAAAGATATGTTTGTTTTTCAAGTTATTCATCTATAGGGGGCATTTTGGATTCTGACTTTGAAGCAAACTGAGCAGGAAAAAAAAAAAGATGACATCACAGTCCAGATGTACTCGTGGGGGAACCCAAAATCAGTTTTCTGAGGTAAAGAAAGGCACCAATACAGTACTGTCCAACTTCTATCTCTAATGGACGACTGGCTAAAGCAGATTGATTCCCCCACCTCGTGCAATCAAAAGAAAAACTACCTCATTTGAACCACAAATTCTAATTAAATAGTCAAAGATTTAAAATTCTTTTTACAGTGGGTTAGATCACCCAAATTATGATATCTGTCAGCCCAAATTAATTGAAAATGCTGGTAAAGTCTCTTTGTTTTACAGGTTCTCATTATGGAACGAGGTCAACTTGGATTTGACGTGATTTCGTCAGACTGTTTTCAACATCAGAAAAGAAATGCACAAAGCCAAAAAAGGAAAGCTCTTCTTCAAATGCTATCACTTTTACTGTAAGTGGCATGTAAAGTTATTCAATGCCTCTTTTTATGTCTGAGCTGACTGAACGAACAGATGGAGTTCAACTTAAAAGGAAACACCTGAACCACTGACCCTACAGTGAGGGGATCTCCTGAGCTGTGGGGTGGAATTTCGCTGGCACGGTTCTGTCCATTCGTCACAGCAAATCAATACAAAGTTGTTCTAAGTAATCACATTTCAGTTCTTCACACACACAGACTTCATTTGGATAGGTATGTAAACAACAGCCTGAGCAGATTTTAAAACTCTTCTTAAGGTCCTTTTAGATTTGTCCACTTGAAATTAATCAGCAAGTGAACAAACCTCATGCTGCTACTTTTGGAAGTAAAGTCACTACCAAGTAGCTACAGTACATCTGACCTTCAGAGTTGGAATTTTCCTACACCAACCTGATAAGGGTACACTTTAGATACTTAGAAACTTTCACTCATCTGCTGGACTAACACCAGCTTTGGAGACTTCTGTTGGCAGCAGTTCTATCTGTTCTGATCTAAAGATCTGCTACATTTAGTTTAAGGCTATGAGGCAAGGTTTGAGTCCATCCACAAGATAGCTAAATATTGCCAAAGTACAGCTGAAACCAGAAGTTTACATACACTGGATAAAAATACCCTTTTTTTACTCTGACATTAAATCACACTAAACTTTTCCTGCTTCAGGTCAGTTAGGATTACCAAAATTATTTCAATTTGCAAAATAATTTTTATATTTGCTAAATAATGTTTTACGTTTTTTTTTTTTATTACTTTCTTCAAAGCCAAAAGTTTACATACACTAAGATTACTATGCCTTTAAACAATTTGGGAAAATCCAGATGATGATGTCATGGCTTTGAAAGCTTTTGATAGGTTAACTGACAAAATCTGAGCTGACTGGAGGCACACCTGTGGATGTGTTTTAAGGCACACCTCAAACACACTGCCTCCATGTGTCACATCATAGGAAAATCAAAAGAAATCAGCCAAGATATCAGAAAGAGAATTGTGGACCTCCACAAGTCTGGTTCATCCTTAAGTACAGTTTCCAGATGCCTGCAGGCGCCACGTTCATCTGTTCAAACAATTATATACAAGTATAAACATCATGGGAAAGTCCAGCCATCATACCGCTCACGAAGGAGACGGGTTCTGTGTCCCAAGGATGAACGTGTTTTGTTGTGAAACGTGCGTCTCAAACCCAGAACAAAAGCAGAAGACTTTGTGAAGATGCGGGCTGAAGCAGGTAAAAGAGTGTCATTATTCACAATGAAACAAGTCCTGTACCAACATGGGTTAAAAGGCCACTCAGCGAGGAAGAAGCCATTATTTCAAAAACAACAACAACAAAAAAAAAGGCAGATTACAATTTGCACATGCACACAGGGACAAAGACCTTAATTTTTAGAGACATGCTCTGTGGTCTGATGAAACAACTGTTTGGCCATAATGACCATCATTACATTTGGAGAAAAAAGGGGGAAGCTTGCAAGCCTGAGAAAACCACCTCAACTGTGAAGTATGGGGGTGGCAGCATCATGTTTTGTTTTGTTTTGGTTTTTTGCTGCAGGAGGGGCTGGTGCACTTCACAAAATAGATGACATCATGAGGAAATAACATTACGTGGGAATTTTGAAGCAACACCTCAAGACATCAGCCAGGAAGTTGAAGCTTGGGCACAAATGCATCTTACAAATGGACAATGACCCTAAGCATACCGCCAGATTAGTTACAAAGTGGCTAAAGGAAAACAAAGTCAATGTTTTGGAGTGGCCATCACAAAGCCCTGAGCTCATCCCATAGAAAATTTGTGGGGAGAGCTGAAAAGACCTGTGCGAGCAAAGCGACCTGCAAACCTGACTCAGGAGCCATGCACACAACGTTTTTATCCCAAACCATGGAAGTTCGTCTACAGTTTAGCTGTCCGTGCGTACTACGCCAGGTATTTTAAGGTGTGAAAGTGAAGAGATTTGAAACCAGTCTCCAGAGTAGAGAGGTTTTCATGGCACTGATTTTGTGCGTCCGTATGTACAGAAAAAAAAATCTACAGCATGATAGAGTCCCAATTTACAATAGATTTCAGCCAATCCATACACCAAGGAGCATTTATTTCTCACAGAGAAATACAAATACGGAGCTTGTATTTCTGTATTTCTCACAGAAATACAAGCTCCGTCATTAAACTTTAAGCCTGGTGTGTTTATAGTTAGGATCAGGTTAAAAATGGGCTCTTAGCGGTATCTGTAAAACTGCTTTTTTTACACAATAGCTGCAGCCTTATATAGAAAAATAATCATCAAAATTATAACCAAGGAGGATGCCTCCCTTTGTTGAATGATGAACAAATCACCGTGGAGCTGCCCATGTTTCAAATCCAGTTTTGTACTGCTGCGCAAATGATGAGATGTCTGCTGCAGCCCGACATCTCATCAAATCACTATTTTTTTCTTACTTGCAATGCCTTTGTAAAAGTTATGACTCAAGTCTCCTTATCAAATATTCAAACTAGCTGTTGGTAAGTCTGATTTTTTTATTGCCAGCAATTATATGGGTTATTTATTTAATTCAACTTTATTTGTATACATCACAACAAACTATCTCAATGCGCTATTTATTTTATTTAATACTCTCTCAGTCTTTCAGCTTAAAGGAAATGAATATAAATATTTACTGCAGATACAATCTGGCATTTATTGTAATAATCCAAAGTCCCTAATAAAACTCCTACTTGTCATCCGTTAGTTCCAACAACAGTTTTCACACATTCAGTGGATCCGTGTGCATGTGTGGTTGCTGTTGTGACTGTGTCATATCCACGCAGATGTTCCTCTCCGGATCTAAACGAAACGTTGTTGTGTGCACCAGGCCTCAGTTCTGTCAGGAGGAACGGGCCACAATTCCAGCAAACTATTGTGAGAAGCCTGTAGAAGGATACCCAAAATGTTTGACCGAAGTCATACAGTTTAAAGGCAATGCTACCAAATACTAAGGAAATGCATGTAAACTTCTGATTCTGAAAAAAGTAATGAAAAAAAAATATTCAAATATAAAAATTGTTCAACAAATAGAAATAATTATGGTAAACCTGACCTAAAACAGCAAAAGTTTAGTATAATTTAATGTTAGACAGTGAGGAAAAAAAAGGTTACATGTCTTTTTATACAGTGTATGTAAACTTCTGGTTTCAACTGTATATGTAGTACAGTACGGAAAGGGGCTGAAAAGTTCATAGGCTGACTAAGAAGGTGTTATGTCTTTGAGGATCAAGAAGAGAGCTTCTATATCACAGAAATCCAAGTGCTGCAACACCCATGCTGAAATGTTGAAAAACAAACCACATTGGGTCAAACTTGGCCACTGCATCATGGTCAGCCTATGAACTTTTCAGCACACACCCCCATATACAGATTAACTGCAAAGGGTGTGGGTCAAATATGATCTGAATCTGTAGGCGAGGCTGCATTTAAACCTTTTTTCTGGTTCCAAAAAGTCTCTTCTTGGATGACCAACCATGCCCCCCATCCGCCAGTTTAGAGGGACTCCCAAAGGTGATGAAAATTCAAATTATATGAACCATATGCTATGGTTGCCTGGTTCCAGGACTATGACTGCGTCCACTTCACTGAGTTGACTGATTGTGTAGCACAGTGACATGAAACAGCAGTTTAAACAATTAGTATATAATCCGTGCAATGATCGCTCCAATCAGCAACATTGGTAGGATTTAATCTGCCGCCAAGCTGTGGATCACCTACTGGGAGATTTCAACCGGCCACTGTTAATTTGTTTTCTGCTACCCTAGGGAATAAATACTTTACAGTCAGTGAGGTAACAAGCGCTTAGCACTCATACAAAACAAACAAGTCTGCATGCCTACAAAATAGGTTTAGGTGGATACATGGTCCTCGTGATGACTGGATCTAATCCCTCGCCTATGGAAAAAGGTTGAAGTAGAGATACTGTCAAGACAAAAAAGCCTCAGTCACCCCAGACAGCCTCATCTCACTTAAAATATTGGACAGACTTAATATATTTAGGCTTTTTTCCCCCCACACCAGAAGTAATTGCAAGTTGGACAAACACATCATTAGATAACACTCGATGCTAATAATATCTTGCCAATGGATCAGCAAGGAGTAATTAAAATTAAGAGGTGAGTGCTCCTTGATGTTGCATGCAATTGCATCTTAATATAATAATATACAGGGCTTGACATCAACTTTTTTGCTCACCGGTCATTGTGGCTAGTAATTTTCCAAAGTCACTAGGGCTGTTGCGATAACCACAATTATGTAATACCGCACTATGGACAAGCCTACCGTGGAGGAAAACGAGCAACCGCAACAACCGTGGTGTTCACTATTTTTTGTGTGTGGGGCTAAATCTCATTGTTCACTTATGTGCTCTTACTGATTAATAAATAAAGTGCATTTTTATTGCCAGCAGCATGTTTGCACCCGGTAATGATGGCAGCAGCACCTGGTCAGGGTTTCCTCTGGTAACATTTCTCCGTGGCGGCCCGCCTCGCCAGAAATCGTACCGCCACGCCAAGCCGATATGATTTTTTAATAAAAATATATGAAGCAATGACTTTCCGCAAGTGCACGCACAAACAACGCACATGGCCGTCATCCACGCAGAGTTTAGAAGCGCCCCGCTCACACAAGTTTTCCAGTCAGTCAGCAGTGTCTCGCTAAGCGTGACTCTCCGAAAGAAACATTAGTTTATTAAAGTACTTTAAACGCGGGAAAAAAATCATAAGAGGTATGCAAGCACTGGCATTTATCATGGTTTTAACCCACTGGAAACCGGAGCCATAATGGAAGAGTCGCTTAGCTAAGAGATGTGGTTAGAATTCATATGCAGCCGGCCTTGTTATAAGGAAAAAGTAAAAAAAAAATTACCACATTCTGTTTCAAATTTATCTAAAAAAAAAAAAAAAAAAAAAAACTAATTTTATTTTATAAAAAAACAAACAAAAATTAGTCATAAAACAATCCACAAATTTATAATAAAGTTTCAAATGTATAAGAAAAGTCAATTTTACAAGAGGAAATTACAAATTTGAGGAACATGGTTTCAACTTTAGATTTACAGAGAAAAGTAGAAAACTATAAGAAAATTGTTATAAATTTTTGAGGAAAAACCTCAAACCTTGAAAACTGAAGTCATTACTCAAGTTTTTAAGTGGGTGCTCTTTGTACCCTTAACTCACTTAGAAATTTTTGGTTGCCTACTTTTAATTATTAATTTCAAAGCACTGCTTTTACATGAGTAGAATTTCTGGTTACTATACCCACCTGATCATATAATTTAAGTATGCTTGAGTACATTACTATTATGAATGTTTCTTTCCCTTCCCTACTCTCTCAATGGAAAAAAAACCCCACTAGAATAAAAATACAAAAAATACACATATTTTTGTCATTTATGTAAACCATGACAAAAAAGTCCTGCAGGACAAAACATGACACTTGATATTTTCTAACCTGTTTGTATACCACCATAGAAAGAGAGAGAACCTGAATTAAGACAGAGCTCAGAGAGGAAAAGATGAGACAGAAGAGAGGAGCCAAGGAGAGGAAAGTGTTCAGGCAGAGGAAGGAGAGAAAGATAACACCACTAAAAAGTCGAAACACAGGATGTCTGGGTGGGACCCCAACTGGCCCAATATTCAAGCCTCGGTTGTACAATACTTCAAATGGTAAGTTCCATATGCAACGTTACGGTGTAAAATTTTTAAAAGTAATAAATAGTATAAAATTAACATATTCCGGTATGTCCCCCCCCCCTTCCCGGGGGAAAAATATGTTGCCACTGCGCCAAGGTCTTTAAGCCAGAGGAAACACTGCCTGGTGCTGTAGAAGCTTCCATAGCACCATGTGGGGCACTCTCTCTCCATACGGACTCCAGCAGGCAGTTAAGTGATGAAAGTGTTTGGACTCCTTGTTAAATACAGCCGTGACAGTGAGCACTGAAAGGGCACAAAGCATGTTATTTCCTTCTGAGTAGAGTGTTTATGATACTGACACTTGTGCTCAGACAGTGAAACAACTACTGCATAGTGCATTGTTTATTTGAACGTGATTTTTCGGACAGCTGCAAAAATCCAAAAATCACGGAGACAAGAGCCAAGCAGGGTCCTGTACAGAGGTTGTCCTGTTTAAATAAGCTGAATGTCACTGCCATCTCCAGTCCATACATACCGTAGTTGAAATACTGGAGTTCCCAGCACTGCTTTATGAAAATGATCGTTTTGGGGTTTTTTTTTTTGTTTTGTTTTTTTAACAGAATCAGCAGTTCATGCCTAGTAAGACTGGAGCTCTACACAATTGTCACACACGCACAAAGTTGAAAGTGGACTGCAGCGAGTTTCTCACAGCTTCCATCGTTTTCCACATAAGTTATGAACCCTGTTTAAACTATGACACCACAGGGTCCTAAAAACCTCCTATCACCTCCACCGGGTCGAGGCGGAACCCCAGAACAGAGCTGGCCTTCTTGATCAGCCTGTTCAGTCGCTTCCTGTCGGCAGCTGTGATGCTGCTGCCCTAGCAGACCACTCCATACAGGATGGCTGATACCACTACAGAGTTGTAGAAAGTCTTTAGGAGTGCCCCCTGCACCCCAAAAGACCTGAATCTCCTCAGAAGGAACAGCCTTCTTTGTCTTCTAGTGTCATCAGCTAATTTTATTAAACGAGCTTTCTGTATTTAGTCTTTATTGTCTCATCCTTTGCTCATGTTTAGCATTTTGTTCCTGTTACCATCCAGCAGTTTTATGTTTACTTTTTACCATTTGTGTCATCATTCATAACCTTGTTCTGTAGATGACATGGGGTTCTACATGCAGTATAACTAAAGCTGAGTTGAGCATGAGACACATCCTTCATCACTGTCATCTCCACACTGAACAAAATAACTTTTTGATGAAACACATTTCTTTTATTACTTGAAGAATCATTTCCAAGGTGCCTTCAATCTAACCTGTTTCGCACACTGCTCCAACACTATCAGACCCTTTAATTTGTCACATCTGTATGGACACATTCTCTGATGACCATTCTGGAGCTGTCTATACAATCCACCCACACACACACACATCTATCTATAAATGCAAGAAATCTCATCAGACTCATCAGACTGGCCTCAGACTGGCTCATCAGACTGGCCTCAGATTTCAAACATGGTTTCCTGAGGTTACAAGGGTGTGCATCCCTGAATATGGAGTCGCTCAGTCAAAATATGTCATTTTTATCAATAAAAGTTTTAGCCACCGCTCTGTGTCTCTTCATGAGCTGGCTTTAAGAAGTGTGGGCGGGATTTCACATTGACTCTGTGCTGACTGGACAATACGCGGCATCACGACCATGCTCACTGGATAACACACAGCATCATGACCTGTCAGTCACCACAGTGTTCCCGGGACAAAACAAGGAAATCCATCCATCCATCTTCTTCCGCTTAATCCTTTTCGGGTCGCGGGGGGGCTGAAATGAAAATTAAAAAGATAGAAAAAAATAATACTGAAGATTTCATGTTTAAATAAATTATACTATAAAGTTGCCGTGATTGCGTATGTCTAAAGGATAATTCGCCATATGTGGAGAATGAGGTGTGCGAGCAGACTGAGCGGAGTGTCAGCGGGGACCAAGTCTGACAAATCAACACAAAACATGCCGGGAGAAGCAGTGGCCAGACCTGCCTCAAAGGCACGCTAACTGATGGCGATAAAAAAAAGAAGTTATTTTCAATAAAATGAAAAAAAGAATGCATGGAGTGTGCTTTTGCCCTGAGGCTGATTTATCATGGAAAACAGTTGAGCTCTGTGGTTCGAGCGATCAGCTGATTGGATCCATCGGTGTTCTGACGGCATATTTATCAGAACAGCTGATATACATGCAGGACATACAGGAGAATTGAAATGGTGTTTTTCTCTCTCTCTTCAGTGGTGTGCGCAATATAAAAAAAGAAAAGGAATAAGGCTGGAAAAACAACAACAGCAGCAGTCCATGTACAGTAATGCTACCCATAGTGTAAATGGCGACAAAAGATTGATTTAAGGTTTAATGCGATTGCATAGGTCTAATGGATAATTCAGCATGAAGAACACCAGGTGCGCTGGGGGAAGCAGCCGCTGAGCTAGTGGATCACAGTCCTTCGGAGGCACACGGGTAAAGCAGCAGCCAATGGGTCTCAAATAGTTGCAAACATGTCCTGTTATAGTACTGTATAAGTTTATTGATGATACACAGAAGAAATTCAATATTATACTGAACTCCATCACTGAACAGTGATATAAACTAAAATAATTATGATGACTCAACAACCCCCATTCCCCCAAAGTGCAAGATACACTTATCTTGAATAAGTAATAAAAGATCACACAAATAAGTGATCTGACAAACAAATAAACAAGGGATCTGAAACAGTCGCCAATATTGGATGTCCCATTCATTTTCAATAATTAGGTATTCTGTAATTAATATTCACATGATCAAATAAATCTTAGTGCCATTTACTCCCTTTTATATTTGTCAAAGTCCAACATGTGATTGCCAACATATAGGCTACACCTCTTTGTATTCCACTTTCAAACACAGCCTACATTTGGGCCTGTAAAGCCTGATTGGCATACCTGTTTCACACAGGAATACTTGCGTTCTATGGGCAATGCACTAGTCTATCTATAAATGCAAAGAATCTCTGTGTGTCTGTTCCTCACTTCTCTCTCAAACCGTTCGTCAGACTGACCTCAGATTTTACAAGTGCTTTGCTAAGGTTACAAGGGTGTGCATTCCCGACTATGGAGTTGCTCAGTCAAAATATGTAACTTTTATCAATAAAAGTTTAGCCACTGCCATATGTTATGCCCAAGCTTCTAGAAGTGTGGGCGGGGTTTCGGACTGACTCCGTACTGATTGGATAATACCTGGCATTACGCCATCAGTAACCACAGTGGTCCGTGAGCAAAACAAGGAAGTGAAAAGCAACAAATTTGACTAGAAAAAGTGAATACGGAAGATTTAATGCTTAAAAAATTATACCATAAAGTTGCTGTGATTGCGTAGGTCTAATGGATAATTCGGCATGGAGAACACAAGGTGCGCGGGTGTGTTGGGGGGGGGGGGGGGGTTGCCGCAAAGGACAGCGGTGGCACACAGGTAAAGCAGCAGCCGTGACTCCAGTTAACCAGGCAGGCTGGGCTTGGCTCCCTGCGAAGGACTGCGATCCACAGGTTCAGCTGCTGCTTCTCCAACACCGGTGTGCAACCGGACGGACCACGATCCTTCGTGGGGAGGCACGCCCAGCCTGCCCGGTCAGTGGTAGACGGGAGTCCCAACTGCTGCTTCACCAGTTTGGTACCACTGTCCTTTGCAGGACCGTGACTCCCCACTCCCGCGCGAGTATCTAAAAATTAAAAACTTAATAATAATACCGCCATGACTGTGGAGCGGAATGGCCAGATCAATTGCATATCCTATGCGGACACATATGCACGCTTTGACTAAATGACAACAAGACACAAAAATGCCCAAATAACAAAATAAATCATTTTTAATTAAGTATTTACAGACAAATGGGCAACACTGATGCAACAGTTGCAGCCAAACAGGTCATTCTGCTGTGTAATAATGTTGGGTGTTTTGTACTGATATTGCTAAAATATAAAAGGATGCACTACAATGGGTCTCAAATATTTGTAAACATGTATTGTTATAGTACTGCATGAGTTTATTGATGATGCACTATAAACTACACACATAAACTAAAACAATTATGATGACTAAACAACTCCCGTTCCCCAAAGTGCAAGATGCACCATTATGAATATAACTCATAAAAAAAACCACACAAATAAGTGATCTGACCAAAAAACAAACAAGCAGTTCTTAAACAGTCACTAGTATTGGATGTTCCATTCATTTTCAATTATTGTGTAGTTAATATTCACACAATCAAATCTCAGTTCCTTTCATATTTGTCAAAGTCTAACATGTGTGATTGCCTACATATAGGCTACACCACTGTATTCCACTTTCAAACACAGCCTACATTTGGGCCTGTAAAGCCTGACTGGCCTACCTGTTTCAGACATTAATACTTGCCTTCTATGGGCATGCACTAATCTCATCAAATCCTAGAAAGATTACAACTTCCCAAGCTTCCATTTCACTACCTTTCTATTTGTTTTTACTTATTACTGGTTGGGGTTTGCTCTCAGCAGACTGAACTCAACAGTAAACTTTCCCACCATGTTTTTTATCCAAATAAAAGTCAGTGTGAATGCTTCGGAACACTCAACAGCTATCGCACCACATCTCCCAAGCCCAGTGTTTATTGAATCTGCTGCTATACGCGCCCACGTGATACGAGAACCTGTTGTGTTATAATGAGCCCCGGCATAAGTCCCACAGCAGGACCTGTTCAGTTTGGGGGTGAGAGATTAAAAAGTTTGAGAACCTTTGCTCCAGATTTATCGGCCATGCATCGCTAATCTAATCACACGAATGATCTCACTGCTCTAATGGGCAGGCTGGACTGAAATACAAAAATTTAACACTTCAGATGTTCTGATAAATCTGCATGGCAATTCAAATCTAAAATGGTCATGTCTATCGGGGTTACACTGTTAATGTTCCGGTGAAGCATGGCTCAGCTCATACACGGCTCAACTCAAGAGCAGTCTAGACGGTCTGAAGGACACTTGTGCTGCCTGGGGGCTCCACCAGCTGACATATGGGCAGGGTGTGGCGTTGCAAAGGAAGGACACACATCTGCTTACATTGACTCATGTTCTACCGGCCTGCACTCCAAGCATGCTTGAGCAGCAAGGTTGTAGCATTACTCGCACACAAAGAAATATTTGGGGGGGGGGGGGGGGGAAACTAATCAATCCTCGCAGAGTGGGAAGGTTATATGTGAGCTGTACAACTCTAGCCAACGGCTGGCCAGCTTCAAACCTGGTAATCGGCTCAAAAGGCGCAGAGGGACCCCACAGCCCCCCTACACCCTCATCCAAGGAGAGGAGGGGGTCAGCTGCCCGCCTTAACCACGAAACACACCAGGATCGAGGCAAACTAATTAGATTAGATTAGATTCAACTTTATTGTCATTACACATGTATGAATACAAGGTAACGAAACACAGTTTAGTATCCAATCAGAAGTGCAAAGGACAGCAATGCAGTATATACGGTAATTAACAGTATGTGCAATTTAAGCAAATATATGCAAATATATGCAGCAGTGCAGAAAGTTAAAAGTACTGTTATGTGCAAATAATGTGCAATAAGTTAGATGAAACTAATGTTTTTCTCCTGGTTTTTCTCTGGTAGCTGAAGCCTGCAGGACGCCTTTCTATGCAGTTGCGTTATCAGTAAATATCCACAACCTGAGTCCCAACAGGCCATTTAAATACAGCAGTCCTTCTGTATGTTGTAGGGTCACGCTACTTCTGGTCAAAGAAGTGATGGGCATCAAGCTAGCCTGTGAGTGAGGACATTGTAGGAAGTCATAGCAAAAATCGGTGTTAAAAGGGAGGAACTGTGCTCTGGCTCATATGATACCAGCATGCCTCTGAGTGCCCTGCAATGAGTACACATTCATGCCCAGATCGTTGTGGGTACTTTAGCCCTTACAACTGCAATCAATATGATTCAACCCTCACTACAAATTAGGTTTATTGAAATAATAATGCATCAGATTTATATAGCGCTTTTCATAGACACTCAAAGATGCTTTTACAATGGATACATTATTCATTCACTCCACAGACAATAGTAGTGGTAAGCTACTACTGTAGCCACTAGGGATGCAAGTTATCAATTAAATCATTAATTGTTAATTGAATCACCTTATCGATCGATTAACGATTAATTGATAAGCGGCAATTTTCCTGAAAATCTGAATTTCCCTCCGTACAACACAGTCTTTCTATCTTTAACATAGAGTTAATACTGTTTTTGATATACTGAATAAAACAAACATATTCCTCGATGATTTATTGTACCATTTGCAGTTTGTTTTTTTTTTACTACAATGGCATTTTTTGTAGCTTAACAAATTTTTTACTGTATAGTGTGTACTATGTGCTGGTGTATCTCAGTAAATTACAAATGTCATGATTTGTTATTTATTTTAAAAACTATTACAAATGTCATGAAATTTATCTTTTTTAGTTATATTACAAAAAAAATAACTTTCACGTTCTAATTTACGGAGCTGCACTAGTAGACTGTTTTAACAGTAAAAATCAATTGTGAGCTGCTTCATCGATTGCATGTTAAACATTATCACAGTACCCCCCGCAATCCAGGCAAACCCAGAACAATCTGGGCTCCCTCTGATGTCTGATAGGATATGCGCGCTAGTTGACACTGCAAGCAATGTTGGTACTTGGTTACCTCATCTCAGCGGACATCTGAATAGGAAACACGGATAAACATGCAATGAAGTACAGTAGGTGTCACCGTCATCACGTCAAGGCACAGAGAGTGGAAATGAATCAGAGGGCTGTCTATCATTATTCTGACAGATTATATTAATTTCAAAGTTGCAGCAGATAACTGTGTCTGCAATAATAACACAAATAGCACAGCAGCTCAGAGTGAGAGCTGCTGTCTGACTGTCTGTAGCTGCTGTGAAGCCAACGTCAGCCTGTCCTGTTAGTGCAAACCCGGCTCCTCTGCTGCTGTGTGTTGAAATGCGACCTCAGTAACTTGGATCTGGTCTGCTTTCTCGTCTAGTGGAGGGTAAAGACAATAGGGATGGGTTTTTGCGCTTGTGTAGTTAATTTCTTTGCCTCGGTCTGGTTTTCCGCAATGCTGATTTGAAGCATGCGGCTCTCCGACGTAATCCGGAAAGGTGAGTATTTGCGCTCTGGGGGCTTGGCATCTTCTTCTGCTTTTTCTTAAGTTTCGGTTGAAAGGCCGCAGTGGGTGATCGCATGCACCCCCATCTGAACAGCCACGCCACTACATTTCATAGAATAAGCTCCCATTGAAAAGGACTGCTGAGTTATCAATTAAATGACAACTAACTTAATTTAGTCGACTAAATTATTATCAACAATTAATCAAAAGTCAATTAATCAGCAGACTGACGAAAACATGGCTGCCAATCAACGCTAACGGCCTCTCTGGCCACTGCCGAACATCTATACACATTCATGCCCAGTGTCATGGACACTAGAGGCAAGGTGGGTAAAGTGTCTTGCCCAGGGACACAACGGCAGGATGTCTGGGGAGAGCGGGATTCAAACCGCCAACTCTCCGATTATTAGATGGCCCGCTCTACCTCCTGAGCCACTGCTGCCCACATTTCCCTCCTCCGTTCCATTTTTGCTGAGCACCAAGCTGAATGGCAAAAAGTTCCATTTTTATATGGTCTTTGGCATGACCCGGCCGGGACTTGAACCCTGACCCCCCGATTATAGGGCGGATGGTCTACCTCTAGGCCACCAAACTAGGCCACAAATGTACAAACTAGCTGCTGCTTGCAATAAACAAATCAAACAAGAACAATTTAAATAGTTAAATAAAACTATTATTACAATTCAATTCAATTTTATTTTATTTATATAGTGCCAAATCACAACACAGGTCATCTCAAGGCACTTTACAGAAAAAGGATTTTATCCAAACTCAACACTAAATCGTACTTTCAAAGATAACTGCAGTCTCAAAATTATTCAACCTCCTGAACAGAATTCTTCATAAGAGCACACATTTGCAAATCAGGTGTGCTCTCAAGGGCTTCATTAGTTGCATCAGGATTACTTGAGAGAAAACACCTCAAACACCTGGACTGCTGATGGTGACGTTTGACTGCATGCTAGATACATGGCTAAGTCAGGAGAATTGTCCAAAAAGTTCAGAGAAGAGATCATTGTCTTGCACAAACAAGGAAAAGGTTACAAAAGGATAGCAAAGGCACTGAATGGTCCTAGAGAAACAGTTGGAAGCATAGTTCACAAGTTTCAAGTTAAAGGAACAGTGGCTACACTACCTGGACGTGGCAGAAAGAAGAAGCTATCAGTGGCTGCCACCAGAGTCTTGAGGAGGCACGTGGTCAAAAACCCTTGACTGACTGCAAAAGACCTGCAGCAAGACTTGGTGGTGGCAGGCACTGTGGTTTCAGTTTCCATAGTAAGGCACCTACTAAAGGCTGAAGGACTCCATGCCCAAACTCCCAAGACATACACCACTACTGACCCAAAATCACAAGAGAAGTCAGCTCCAATTTGCTCAAAACCATATAAATAAGCCAAAGGGGTTTAAGGATTCTGTTCTGTGGAGCGATGAAACAAAACTGGAACTTTTCAGGCTTAGGGACCAGCGGTATGTCTGGAGAAGGAACAATGAAGCATACGCAAAAAAGAACACCCTGCCTACAGTGAAGCATGGCGGTGGCTCAGTGATGCTCTGGGGCTGCTTTGCTTCCTCTGGCACTGGAAACCTGCAGTGTCTGATGGGCAAGATGGATTCAGTGAAGTAGCAGGAAATCCTGGGAGAAAATGTCATGCAGTCTGCGAGGAAGCTGAAGCTTGGGCATCACTGGACCTTCTAACAGGACAATGATCCCAAGCAGACTTGAGAGTCCACCATGGCTTGGTTTCAGAAGAAATCCTAGGGATGACACGAAAGTGGCCATCACAGTCAATTGACTTGAACTCCACTGTAAATCTCTGGGATTTGACAAAGACTGTTGCAACACACAAACCCAATGATATTAGTGAACTGGAGGTCTTTGCCCAGGAGAAATGGGCTAAAATTCCTCAGAATGCTGCCAGAAGCTGGTGTCTGGCTATGCATCATGTTTGCAGCAGGTTATAACAGCAAAAAGGTGCTCTACTAGGTACTAAAGACGCTTGTCATGAAGGGTATGAATAATTCTGAGTCTGTAGCAGGCATTAAAAGTGGCATTTTGTGTTGAATTTGGAGAAACCCCTTGTAATAATATTAGTTGTGTTGAGCTATTTAAACTGTTTTTGTGTGATGTGTTCATTACAAACGTGTGAAAAAATTACATTTTGCCAACAAACCTAAAGTCCAGTAGGGTTGAACAATTCTGATTGTAACTATATACTGTTTGGTGGACCATTCTGACATGACAGCAGTACAAACATTGTATGCACGTGTACAATGAATGAGTGAATCCATGTTGTATGGTTGTCTATAATAACAGAGATGAATTCCACGCATTTGTAGCTGATGTGTAAATAAAGTAGAAAATCACAATGAATACACCATAAACGCCATTTTTCTAGCCTGAAATTTGATTAGCTAAACACCTAAAGTTCTTTTTTCTACAGCTGCCAAAAATTTCTGTACATTAAACCTGTTCCTGGTCAACTTGGATCGACATGGAAAATGTAAGTCCAGAAATTGTGCATGCAACGTCTCTATATAGTGTATATGTTTTATAGAACTATAGCGACCAGACTCAGTTGTGTTGCAGAAGGGACGTTCCCTGTATTCCCACCGCTGATTTGGAAGCAAAGACTACTTTTAAACAAGCTCTTTGCTCCACCTGCACAGATTTCACATTTAAAGAGTACAATGACACATGTACATGCAGAAAGGAATTGTTTTACCCCTCTTGAGCGGAGGATAGAGCAGTGTGGGAGAAATGTCAGAAGGGTATGAGAACTCTAAAAGATGATGCCTGTGTTCAAATTGTAAAAACTAGTATTTTAACAAGTACTAGTCTGAAAAGCGTCATACATCCCTTACTATTATTTGACAGCATTTGAAGAATTTTTAAAATGCTATAAACTTGCAGAGAATGGTGGATGATTACATTCTTGTAAATTAACATATAATAATCCCCAAATTTCCCTAATTGTTCTGTTTTGATAACAAAATGAATTCATTTTTGCAGCTACATTTTTGACAGCATAGGAAAAGGAGGTAGCAGCCCATGACATTATGCAGTAGTAGATTTTTTCTTGAAGAAATGAGTGATGTACAACTTGGAAGATACACCCCTGCTCTCTGAAACTATAATCACCTAAT
This sequence comes from Pholidichthys leucotaenia, assembly GCA_020510985.1. Lineage (NCBI taxonomy): Eukaryota > Metazoa > Chordata > Actinopteri > Cichliformes > Pholidichthyidae > Pholidichthys > Pholidichthys leucotaenia. The sequence continues at coordinate 274,298,669 of CM035842.1, forward strand.
GGTTAACATTAGTGATTTATGCATTCAACAGATCTGTGGTTTACACCCTTATCTCAACAAAATGAGTGGCCCAGCGTCGTTTGCTGGTTCAAAACTGATCTATAATGCACTGTATGCACGGGTTAAGCTTTTATCCATTTGTCCAATGTAACCTCACCATGTCAGTGGGTCTGTCAGCCATTGCATACCACTGCAATAAAGGCGAAATCTGGATGCCTCACAAGTTGAGGGCTGCCATTTAAATACTAATGCTATGTGGTGGGCAGGCAACAAATAGAATTAGGTTTGTTTCTTCTATTTAACACAATGACAGGATGTATGTTTGCTCCACAGGTACAGTTGTTGCTAACTAGCCAGCTAGGGACAACAACGCACCAAACTCCATTCAAAATCTGGCCAGTCAGTGTCGACTCTCCTGCAGCACGCATACACGCGAGTAAAAATAAATATGAATGTCATTGGCAAATTACTGATAACCACGTGAAAAATCGGCGTGTTTATCACACACAAAGCACATGCCGTTTGTGTGAAGTGTCAACTTTGAAGTGTTATTCCTTGTACTTCCCAAACACAGCTGTGGGCGGGCATAGCTTGCTACGCAAGTGTGAAACGTTACTCTAGAAAAACAAAAAGACGCAGATTCGTCCACGCAAAATACCGACCCGTGGACGATCACAACAGCCCCCTGGCTACTTGGGTATGAGACCTCAAAGATCAAACCCAAAGGCACAAAGACTGTACAAGGTCCTCACACTACGACGTGGTAAATCCTCCGTTTTTCAATGGGGTTTAGCACTACTACTCACAGAGCATGTACAGTGATAGGGTCCAGCGAGTAAACCGAGTCCCCACGCTGCCCACAACCGCCTGCCTTTCAATAATTTTTAACCCGTGACAGCCGGCGCTCATTTCGCAGCCCCCATCACCACCACCGGAGAGGGCCCGCTAGACCGCGGCTTCTCCTGCCGTTCCTGGGCGGACTCCTACCTCTGTGGGCCGGCTGATCTCGAACAGGTCGAGCCGGTTGGCGTTCCAGTGGTTGATGATGTCGGCCAGTTTCCTCCTCTCCTCCTCCCTGCTCCCCGACATGATGGACGGCCTTTCAGTGGAGCACAAACTTCCTTTAGCGTTATTCCACAAGAGAAGGAAAAAAAACAAAGGTTCAGGACCGCTGCTCTATCGCCGGTACTTCGTGTCTCCGGGCTCACCGACCGACCGCCCTGCTGTCTGATCCGTTTCTGCTTCTGAGTGTTCCCGGTGAGCCTCTGCGCGCTCCCGGTGTCTCTGCATGAACGCGCAAACTGTTAACCATTTCACGTCCAACAGTGAGCGATGACGCCATAGGGCTGTCTCCACATCCGGGCACTTCACACGCACGCACGCGCACATGGCGCCCGAGGTAAGACGGCAGTTTACTATTGAAACAATATGGCAAATCACTATTATGCTAAGTTTTCACCACAAGATCGGTCCAGATATGATCAAAAACTACAAATTTGTGATCTCAAAAAGTGTCCCTACCGTCTACCAGCCAGTGTGTGGAAGAATGATTCAACAGGGTCCAGAAACAATAAATTAAATCACCCTTATTGTCATTCAACCAATCATGTACAGCAGAACGAGATTGTGCTTTACCTATCTACAGCGTCAATCACACACACCCCAAGTGCAGAATCAGAGGGCCGCTGCCATGCAAGGCGCTGCCACAGAGTTCCCTTCTCCATTCCATTTATTGCTGAGCAGCAAGCTGGACGGCAGGAAGTTCCACTTTTATATGGTCTTCGGCATGGCCCGGCCGGGATTTGAACCCCTGCCTCCCAGGTGTGGGGCGGATGCTCTACCAACTGAGCCACCACTCCACACTCCAATACTGATAATTGTAACGACGAATAAATGCGCCAGTTTGGCTGTACATTGGCGGAACACTCGGAGAAAATAAATTGCATCTGCTGTGGAAATCCCCAAAAAGCCATCATGTTTAGATTTGCAAAATCTAGCCACCAGAGCTCACAGGAAAAACAGCTCCCATCTGCTGTACACACACACACACACACACACACACACACACACACACACACACACACACCCACCATGCTCATTCCCCCTGTTAATCCCCACACTTCGTTTCACCTCTACAGAGCTTCGGTCCATTTGTCAGCAGGTGAGTGTCAGTCTCATTTTTGACTAGTTTAATTGCAGTGTTGGTACGTTTACTTTGGGGTTGATTAGCAACTCAAATTGGAATGAATATTCCCACCGACCCAATGCGTTTCTATGCTAATGCTATTATCATGAGTTTGTTAACGCCCTCAAATGCAAATATGGGTGTTTTTCGCCTGTTCGCATTAACTTTACGTGTAGGCAAATGACTTTTAATGATAAATAAGACACTATACTTTTGGTAAACGGACATACTGGTCAGCACAGATGGAGACGTGGGTCATATCATTCCTCAGCCTCCGCATCGCATTATGAAAACGTATTCTCCTTCGGCAGATATTAGCCCACAATATTATCCTTTGGTAATCTCTGCTGGCCGATGGGAAGCTTAAAAACTTGTATTTCTGATTGCCATTACCATCTTTCATAAGATGTGTTGTATATATGTTCACTGTTCATATTGGAGCTCTTGTTTGTGTGGTACGGGATGGCAGCCCCAGTTTCCAGTTCTGCCATCTCCAGTGGTATAAAAGGGGCTGCTGGTAGAGGGGCAGTCTCTTCTGCCTTCCCTCTGCCAAGCGGCTGCATGTACAGTCGGGTGTACAGAGTCCAGTTCATTTAATAAAGCAGTGTTCAGCTTCACTCCTGACCTCGTCCTTGTCTACAAGTTACGACATAACATTTGGCGATGAGAGGTAAACTCATGGAGGCATGTGGAACACAAATTTGTCCATTCCTGGAGCTTCCAGGGGAGCCGCCTGTGCCATGGCCTCGTTGGTATGAGGCTTTCCAGACATACATGGTAGTGTAACGGATGCCAACTAGTGCTGTTCGGCGTAGAACGTTAGTAAACCTCCCTCCCAAAGCCTCATACAGTATCGGTAGCGCTGAGCTACCGGTCAGACCTTTAGCTCAGCGCGATCGTGCTGTGTCTCCCATGCTCGAACTGTGTTAGTTGACTGAGAGGTCGCGGGTTCGTGTCCCGTGTGGGGCGAATTGCGCAGGATGATCTCTGTCACACTGGTGCCGTGAACCCGGCATGGGAGTGAGGTTTAAGGGGGAGAGTGTAACGGATGCCAACTAGTGCTGTTCGGCGTAGAACGTTAGTAAACCTCCCTCCCAAAGCCTCATACAGTATCGGTAGCGCTGAGCTACCGGTCAGACCTTTAGCTCAGCGCGATCGTGCTGTGTCTCCCATGCTCGAACTGTGTTAGTTGACTGAGAGGTCGCGGGTTCGTGTCCCGTGTGGGGCGAATTGCGCAGGATGATCTCTGTCACAGTAGCACTGGACCTGGGAAGAATGGAGAAACTGCGAGCTCGTGCATTATTAGTACACAACCTGGGAATGGGGAGACAAAGAATTCTGGGCACGCTTGGAGATGCGGATACGTATGAAGGAGTGGTCGAGTTAAAGGCCCACCATTTCAGAGCGGCGGACAACATCATCGTTAGGCCGATTAAGTTCAGACAGCGCCGCCAATGGGTGAGCGAACTGATCCAGCAGTTTGTGTCAGACTTAAGGCAGTTGGCTGTTGAGCGCCGGTTCGGGCCGTTGGAAGAAGAAATGGTATTCGACCAGTTGCCAGAACAAACCAACTGTGCTGCAGTCCACTCCAAGTAGCTCACATTCCTGGGGGAGTTGACACTGACTAGGGCTGTCGAGTTAGCGCTACAGCAGATAAACCAGGGGTGTCAAACTCATTCCATGGAGGGCCAAGACCCTGCAGGTTTTACCTCCACCCAGTGCCTTCAACAGCTGATTTCACTGAATGTCTTCCCACTGATTGCTGATCAGTGAAAACACCTGCTGAAGATACTGGGTGGAAGTAAAACATGCAGGGTCTTGGCCCTCCATAGAATGAGTTTGACACCTCTGAGATAAACTCAGGAGCTAAGCGAGCGCCTTTCGCCGGGAGGTTCAAGATCCCCCATGGCCGCACAGTTAGTGGACTTGGACAGCGATGGGAGTGTCGAAGATGACGCCAAGAGTGCCAATGCTGTACGGATGAGGTCTGCAATGGGGATGCCCAGGTGTATGGGTTGTGGGTCCACAAAGCACCACCACAAGGCCAGAGAGTGTGTGGCAAGAGGGAAGCGCTGTGGAAATTGAGGCTGTTTCCACCATTTCGCGCGGATGTGCCAGTCAGCTGGACAAGAGAGCCTGCGCAAGACTTCAACATCTCCCGCTCCAATGGTGGTACACACGGTGTCCCCGAGTACCGATGGGCGCACGCGCTGCACGGTAATTCTGGATGGAGTTCCGGTACCAATGTTGGTCGACACAGGAGCGGAGAGTTCTGTGCTGAATTGGGCTACAGTCAGGTTCAGGTTACTTTATTTGTACCCGTAGGTAGATTTGTTTCGCAGTCAGGTGACATCCTTTTAGACACATATTTACAAACCACAATTACATTCAACATGAACACAAATACAGGCACACATGAAGCTGACTATAAACACAATAAAAGTACTCAAGGCTCCACCAATCAGGACATAAAACAAAGAGATAAGAGAAAAAACTAAACTAAAAGATAACTAAATTATGTGCAATATATTGCTACATCTTGTTCAACGCTTTGACAGCAGCAGGAACAAAGCTGTTTTTGTAGTGCTGGGTTTTACATTTTGGGACAACAAACCTCCGTCTGGAGGGGAGAAGCTGAAAGTGGCAGTGCAAAGGGTGGGAGTCATCATTTAAAATGGAGGTAGCAATCCTCTGTACCTGTCTGGTGTACAGGGATGTCAGGCTCAGCTGTGACTCACCAAGCAAATGACTGACAATAGACTGACAATAACTGAATCATCAGCATACTTTATAATGTGTCTGTTGTCGTGTCTGCTCTGACACATGTTTGTGTACAGGATGAAGAGTAGTGGTGACAACACGCACCCCTGAGGAGAGCCAGTAGAAGAGCACTTTTGGTCAGACAATGTACCATTGACCCTTACTCTCTGTGTCCTGTTGGTTAAAAAATCCAAAATCCAACCCATTATATTATTACTCAAATCAAATTGTTGCAGGAGCCTTTCAACTAAAATGTTAGGTTGGATTGTATTAAAAGCAGAAGAAAAGTCCACAAATAAAAGCCTGGCGTGTGTCCCATTAAAATCCAGATGTTTAAAAAGCATGTTAAGCAGAGTGACAGTGGCATCCTCTACTCCTCTGTGAGGCCTATAGGCAAACTGCAAAGGATCCAATGCATACTCAGTCTGCTTTAGGACCTCAAATCTGACCAGTTTTTCAAAAATTTTCATTAAAATTGAAGTCAAGGCAACTGGTCTAAAATCTTTTACCGTTTTAGGACAGCTGGATTTTAGAACAGGGACAACCACAGCATCTTTCCAGATCTTAGGCACATGTTGTGTCTGTAAGGACTTATTAAAAATGTAGTGAAACACAGGACTCAATTCATGTGCACAGGACTTTACCAAGCGCCCACATATATTATCAGGGCCCTGACTTTTGTTCACTTTTATAGAACAGGACACCCTTTTAACATCCAGCACCTCAATATTAAAGTGCTGAGTGTCTTTGAGTTTCTGTTTCAAATCTTGGGTTTCTGTGCTAAAATCAAAGGAATCAAAACCACCATAAAAACAATTAAGAGCATTAGCCAGCTCTGTGTCTGAATTAAAACCATCTAAAAACACATGATTACTGCGCTCTGTGCTCTGAAGGCCTGCAATAGTTTTCATACTAGCCCAGGCTGAACCAAGCTTCTTTGCTGCCATCTTGCTTTCCAATTCTGATTTATAATTCTGTTTTGCTCTTAAAATTTCGGACTTCAGCTCTTTTGTGGCAACCTGCAGCTCAGAAACATCCCCCCTGTTTAAAGGCAAGTGCTTCCTTCTGTAAGCAGGATTTAACTGATTTAGTAACCCATGGCTTATTGTTAGGATATATTTTGACACGTTTACGTGGAACGATCATATCCCTGCAAAAAGCCATGTAAGAGCATGTCACATCCACCAAAGAGTCCAAATCATCTCCACAGGACCGTGTGAACACCTCCCAGTCCGTACAGTTAAAACATTCCTGGAGGCAGAGCACTGAATCATCTGTCCAGACCATTATGTCCCTGGTCTTCGTCTTAGTCAGACAGTGTTTTCCCCACTTCAGGATTGGAAGTTTCTCAGTGCCGCTTTGTGGCTATGGAGGAGAACAGTTGACTACGGTGGGTACCATCAGCTTGACAGCTCGGTACAAGTTGGCGATGATGGCCGCTGTGGAGTTCATCGTGACGGCCTACGGCTCTAACATCATGGGCTGCAAATTATTCTATGGCCTTGGATTCTCCATCAGGAGCGGCACTGGGAAAGAGTGGTCAGATAGTGGACTGTGGGACTGACCGGTTCCGAGGGTCCAGGACAATGTAGTGTGGGATGAACTGTTACTGGGACCTCCAGAAAGTGGACAGGCTGCATTGCGCCCAGGGTTGCCATGAGAGGGCCCCAGTGCCAGTGTCTGAGCTGCCCTAGTTGTGGGCGCCAGGCAGCATAGGGGAGTACCTGCGGCGACGAGTGGGGCCCAAACGATGGTTTCAGATGTTCCCGGAGCACGGCTGTGGAAGACTGGTGTACACGGGACCACAGGGGCGGGGTCAGCAGTGGATCTACAAGCAGTTGGGGCAGGAACGAGTGGCACTGGAAGAGTGAGTGCCAGGCAGAAACATTGCAGGCCGTGCAAGGCCCCACTTCGAGTCGCAGACTGGGTTCGGGCTCAGGTGGAGGGGAGGTCCAGGCAGGTGAGACAGAAGCGGAACATGGAGCAGTACTAGGGTTGGCTGCAGGTGATGGGTGAGCAGCACGATCGATACCTGCTTCTGTCGGATGGCTCGTTGCGCCATCCCAATGAGTTACAGTGTGCTCCGTAGAAGACAGGTGGGCACGACTCCAGATGACTGGAGCGCTCCGAGGTGTGGAGGAGAAGACGCTCCGAGGCAGAGTTGACTAGCTGTGGTCCGGGAAGCGGACTGCAGCCAGGGGTGGACTGATGGTGAAGATCTGTGGGGGTGGGGCATGGGTCATCCTCACTGAGTCATGGGCGTGTTTAATTGTTCAATTGTTCTGTGTTAATAGTTTTGGGGATTATTTTAGTATGGCATATAGGAGACACAGCAGCATTTTCTTTTATGGACTTTAATAGTATAGGTGTCAGAATAACCCACCTCGCCATGTGGGGGGTAGGATGGTAGTCTACCCGTCCCCCCTAATTTTAGTTTTTTGGTGTGAATGTCATAGGCCCCTTTTTGGTGATTTTAGTTTGTTTATGTTTAGCGAATGATTCGGGTTCTAAATTGGGGTGGGTTGATTGTGTGTGTGCATTTTGGATTTTCTGCAGGGGGGGGAGAAATGTATATATGTTCACTGTTCGTATTGGAGCTCTTGTTTGTGTGGTACGGGATGGTGGCCCCAGTTTCCAGTTCCACCATCTCTGGTGGTATAAAAGGGGGTGCTGGTAGAGGGGTGGTCTCTTCCGCCTTTTAAATTTAGCTAACATTTCCATTGAAATACACTGAGAACAACATTTGTTTATACCTTGCTCTGCCGCTAGAGCTACGTTCACACCATCGGTGACGTAAGCGTAGACAGCCCTCTTTTGTGAAAATAAAGTGGTCTAAAGCTGATGTAGGTCCATGTGTGGATATTTAATTTCACTGTCAGAGGGACAATAACCAGAACATTTTCTCAAAAGGGGGGAACTGTAAATATTATTGCAGTTAGGGCCGTTTCTAGCTTTTGGGGCCCATGTAAAGCTGGCTTTATGACTTGTGCATCTATGAAGTGCCTACGCTTTGGACAAGGCTGTATATATGCTTCATTTGCGTCTACTGTTCGACCAAGCATTTGATGCATAAGCTTTAACCATCAGCTGCAGTTTTTTTCCCCAGCCCAATAGGTAGCGCAAATGCACTAATGCACCAGTTTGTTCTCTGATTATATGAAAGAGAAGAAAAGTAAGATCATGCACATTTGAGCAACAACAGTGGAACTGCATGAAGGTGAGAAAAGAAACTCCTGTATTTATTACTTTTACTGCTAATCATCTTTTCTTTTTCTTTTTCGGGTTTTGTCTTGTCATATTTCTTTTTAATTCTAAAGGTGCCTTCACACCAAATGCGAACGGGTGGCACAAATCCATACAAAGTCAATGGAAAGAAGCGAGCACACGCGAAATCACACATTTGTGCGTTCACGTCTGAGGGATAACGCTAGCTGTGAGATTCTGCTGTCACCGGAGTAAAAGTATCAACATTGGAGAGTAAACTAGTTTGAAAATGAGACTGACACTCACCTAGTGATGTTAAAACTGAGGCCTCATGAAACAACAAGCAACTTTTGAGACAATACCTTCATGAGTGGCACAGTGTTATGAAACCTCTAATAAAGACTGCCATCTGGTGACTGACTGTCAGAATTGCATCAGAGTTGAAAAATCCGAAAAAAATCTCAATACTTTTTTTTTTTGAGCATTTGGCCATCCGAGGTCTATTCAAAATTGGATGGCAGGAACAAACAATACAAAGCAAACAAAAAAAAAAACTAATTCCCTTTCAAACTTCCCGTGAGCCCTCAAGTCACGTGATGTGACCGACACAACGAGGCCTCGCTTGCTACAGTCACGTGACTGTGGGCATGTTGACACACTACTTGACACTCTGCTCATGACACTTCGGCTTCATATTGCTCGAGTCAGTGTTGAGTGGGCGGTGTCGAGCATAACATCACAACACTCACCTGGAGACAGAAGGATCGGGAGCTCTTCAGCTGAATCGGGATGTCGGAGTTATTTACCCATGGATTCCTGCCACGGACATGCTAGCAAGCTAGCAAGGTAAACTCTCATCATCCTGCAAAGTTTTGAAGACAGGAACAACTTTTTCAGGCAAGCCCCTCCCCCCCCCCCGGACAATTTAAACCTAAAGCATGACATTATTTGGGGGATTTCCACAGTAGGTTGAGCATTGCTGCTTAAGTTATAAAGGCAACTTTGCCTGTCTGCATCTCACTCAGACGGTGAATTCATGTCTATTCATATGTTTACATTGTGTTATAATGTAACTGTGCTGCGTGAAAAATTCGCCTGTTCACGTTTGGTGTGAAGGCACCTTTAGTCCTCTTCTCTGAGTTATTGTTTATGTTGGACTTATTGTAATTATTCAGTTCTACTTTCTTGGTTGTTGTAATGTATTTTCAGCCTCAGTCTTGCCCAGCGTAGATTCCATTGTTCCTAGTTTATTTTGCAATTATTTCTTGTGTCATTTTTATTTCAGTTTCTTCAGTCCTTAGTTATTCTTCAAATATAATCTTATTTAGTCTTGTCTCCATTTCCTTGCATATCCTATACTATTCCCCATGTTATTTTCTTGGTTATTTTGGTTCATTTATTATGTTTATTTTGAAAGTACTTCCTATTTTGATTTTATTTAGTTTTATTTCTGGTAGTGTCTTCCTGTTTATCCTTGGTTATGATTTACTTTTTACTTAATGGTGTGTCATGTAATCTCATTAGTTGATCCTCCACTTCTGGGTCCCCAGCTGCTTCCCCTTGTGTAATTATTAGTTCCAGTATAAGTTAGTTTATTTTGGCTACTCTTTGTGATGACATAATTCCTTTGTGGATGTTAAAGATCTGTTTCCTTTGTGCTCCCATGAATCTCTTCGTGTCCTCCTGGCTCCCCGGTTTGTTATTGGTCATCCACTTTATCCTGTCTTCAGTTATTTATCTCTGTGTGTTCAGTTTAACCCTCCTTTGTTCCAGCTCCCATGTTGTCACTTTATTTTCGAGTTAATTCAGTGTTTTAGTTAGTTTGTTGTTTTCCAGTCTGTGCCTCAGCTGTTGTTTATAATTAATAAATCTTTGTGAACTGGTCGTTACCTGCACCCCTGGGTCCTCTCTCCATGTCTGCTGCAGATCTTAACATCTTCTTTCTCTTCATCTTTGTATGCTTTGTTGGTGGTGCCACCTTTTGAATGGGAGGTTGGGTCTAGTACATGTGTAGTCAGCGTGCACAGTCAATACAGTCAGAAAATTTTGAAGGGAGCAACCTTGCAGAGTCTAGCAGACTGGAGAGGATGACAAAAATTTGTCACACAAGCCTTGTGCTCAAACAGATGTGCAAAACATCAAGCCAGCTTAAAAGCTCAAAATTTTTCAAGATCCCACTCACTGAAAAAATTGTGTTTTGTAGGTTTTAACCTTCTGAAATGCATCTATTGGTCATGAGATTATCGCAAAAATATCACAAAATACTAACACAGAAGCTCTTTTGCCGGTAATTGCGTCACTCTCTTAGCGCAAATACACGTGCCAGAGTTGAGATCAACACACAAAAATGCGACCCGTGGGGAAGCAGGGTTACCTTCATAATGTAACGTCGGGGCCGTGTTAAGGGGGGCACAGATTTCCCAGCATGCTTTGCCAGCAGAGAACGTTACTTTGTGTGTGTATTTAATGTGATTACTGAGTTATTACACTGCTGAGTCATTATAACTGCGTTATAATGACCCAGCCGTGTTTATAGGCAGGATTAGGGCAAGATGTATTGTGTGTGTAACCATGATTGAAACGGGGGTCTGGGAGAATGACCTCCCCTCCTGTCTGTGCTCAGTGGTGTGTTTTAATAAAGCCTGTTGTGTCGCAACCATCTGCTCCTCTTCTTTGTGTGAACCTCACCGACGTCACACTGGTGTCAGAAGTGGGATGGAGCAAGATGGTGGCCAGGACCCGGGCGGAGGTCCAGCGGCCGGGGTGGTTCATCGCTCGGCTGGGAACGGAGCGCAGAGCTGAGACGCCGACCCCCGGAGTGGCTCGCCGCGATGGACGGACCAGCATACCCCGCCTTCTGCCTTTTTCAAGGCAGAGCTGGCCGAGCAGAGCAAACCAGCCCCGCTTCCCGCCCTTTTCAGGGCAGGACGGGCTGGCGATTCCACAGCGATCAGGAGCGGCGATTGACCGGGAGGCGACCGTCCCATCCATCTGGCAGCGGGCCAAGATTCCCCGCTACAACGGCGAGACCCTGTTGGATGACCACCTGGCCCAGGTCGAGCTGGCTGCCGCACTGAACGACTGGTCACCGGAGGAAACCGCCGTGCTGAGAGCGAGGAGGAGGAGTTACGGCAGACCACGGCGGCGCGTCCACAAAGAAGACTGCTGCAGCGACGCGAGGAAGGGTGCTTCTGCTGCGCAAAGCCAGGGCACATCGCACAGTACTGCCCTCACCCACCCCACGACAAACTGGCCCCTGGCCGACGTTAAACTAGAGCGAGGTGGCATGGACGGGGAAAGGCCGCCTCCCGCAGATGCTTCTCCCGGCGGTGATGTCACAGAGGCCCTTGGCGCGCAGCAGCAGCGGAGCAAGCAGGACAGATCCGGTCTTTTCCCAGGCTCGGCAGGGGCTGGAAGCCTGGACGCGGGCCAGCGGCCGCCTGGGAGGTCCTGGCAGCGGTGGGAGTCGGCCGGACTCCCGCTGCCAGGGGAGGGACTGTGCGTAGTTCTACTGAAGCTGTTGGATTTTTTTTTTTTTTACTTATTTTGTACCCGTAGGTAGATTTGTTCTGCAGTCCGGTGACAAGCCACCAGCTGCCGGTCGCTGCGTGCGCAAGCGCCCCTTAACTCCCTAACCTGCATGTTTTGGCATGCGGGAGGAAACCGGAGAAATCCCGGAGTAAACCCACGCAAACACGGGGAGAACATGCAAACTCCACACAGATCACTGTTGGCCGGGGGCAGGGATCGAACCCACGATCTCATGATCCCCGCGATCCCCCGGCCGAGAGTAAACTGTGCTGCCACGGTACTAACCAATGCGCCACCGTGCAGCCCGGATGTGCTGGTCGTCGGCATCGAAGGCTGCCCCGACACCTGGACTGATTCGCGTTGGGCTTCTGGGTTGGACTTTGATTTTTCTGGGGACAGAAACCAGTCCGGGGGGGGGGGGCAGTGTAACGTTGGGGCCGTGTTAAGGGGGGCACAGATTTCCCAGCATGCTTTGCCAGCAGAGAACGTTACTTTGTGTGTGTATTTAATGTGATTACTGAGTTATTATACTGCTGTGTCATTATAACTGCGTTATAATGACCCAGCAGTGTTTATAGGCAGGATTAGGGCAAGATGTATCATGTGTGTGTAACCATGATTGAAACGGGGGTCTGGGAGAATGACCGCCCCTCCTGTCTGTGCTCAGTGGTGTGTTTTAATAAAGCCTGTTCGTCGCAACTATCTGCTCCTCTTCTTTGTGTGAACCTTCGCCTACATCACAATAACTTATGCAGCAGCTTTGTACCTGCTGTGGAAGTCATAAAAAATGCCATCATGTTTGAGTTCACAATTTTATGTGTAGGGGCACACAGTTGGGAAAATGTCACTCCCTCTTCCAGAAACTACATCTTGATGTAGGCTATTTTCTGCTCTAAACAAGTGGACTGGTATCCATTTTTATGAGCAGCTAGCCCTCGCTAGCACACTGGTAGCAGCATAGCAGGGTATCGCGGGTGGATGCAAATTATACAGACACTGTCTCAGCTGCGGAGCTCCGGTCCATTTATCTCTGGTGAGTGGCAGCCTCATTTTCAAACTTCTTTATTTTCCATTGTTGATACCCACCGCTGGTAATAGAGGAATTTCAGTGCTGATTGGCTGTTGTGACTAAGGATCAACAAACAAATTACAAAAGTAAATTGTCATTATATACTGTATGTTGTAATGTGCTTCCGTGTGTCATTTTGTAACATTTCTCATTGGTGATGTGCTGCGGGATTCATAAAGCTTAAGAAAGACTGAGCTAGACAATAAACCAAGTTTACTTTTGTATTATTGTTTGGAGGGGTTGGACTTTCTCCCCAGTTTTAAAGCGTTAGGGGCCCCTGTAGTGTACCAAATATGATGTTATATGGTACTGAGTGTACCTTGGGTGTACTGGGGGTGACGGCTCCGCCTTTCCGGTTCCGCTGTCACCCTGGGGTATAAAAGGCACAGGCAGAAGGGACACTGTCTCTTTCGCCGTCAGCCATCTGTCTTTATGGAGCACCTGTGTTCTTGTGGTTCTGATAATAAAGTTACGTTCTACTGCACCTCCAGCCTGATTCTTAATAGCACGAGTTATGGACATAACATTTGGCAACAAGGATAAAGGTATGGAGAAAGTTGTTTCTAGTATTTGGCCGTTTTTGGAGGTTCCGGGCAAGCCGCCTGTTCCCTGGGCGAGGTGGTGTGTGGCCTTTCAAAATTACTTGGTGGCCCTGAACCTCAGAGAAGTAGAGAAACTGCGTGCAAGAGCTATTTTGGTCCATAATCTTGGCATGGAGGGACAACGGATTCTCAGCACATTGGGAGAGTGTGATAATTTTGAGGACGTGGTCGGGCTAATGGTGCGCTATTTTCCAGAAAATGTTATAGTCTGGAGGATTCGGTTTCGGCAGTGCCACCAGTGGACTGGAGAGTCAGTGCAGCGTTACGTTGCAGACCTGCATCAGCTGGTGGGGGAGTGCCTTTTTGGAGCCTTTGAAGAAGAGATGGCCCGTGATCAATTGACGGAGCACACACTTTGTTCTGCAGCACGGTCGAGGCTCCTATCTTACTCGGGTGAACTGACATTAGCCGCAGCAGTTGAGATAGCACAGCAATTTGAAGCGGCTGAAAAACTATCCAAGGACCTCAGTGAGAAAACCATGTTGGGGCACACCAAACCACAATTGAAGGCGCTGGCTGTGGACCCGGATAGAGAAGACAGCGTGAATGAAGAGGAATACGCTGCAGCTATAAAAATTAGGTCCACCCCGGGTACGCCAAGGTGTTATGGCTGCGGGTCCACCAGGCACCGGTGTAAGGCACGAGAGTGTCCGGCGAAAGGCAAACGCTGTGGCAAGTGTGGTCTCCTGCATCATTTCACCAGGGACTGCAAAAATTCTGAGCAAGGGGACCAACGACGTGGAGTGAATTCCCCCGCCACGACTCCTATGGTTGTTCATACTGTCTCCCCGAGCACAGATGGGGGAATTCATTGCAACGTTTTGCTGGACGGCGTGGAAGTGCTGTTGTCGGTGGACACGGGAGCAGCGGCTTCTGTGTTGAACTGGCCCACTGTGAGGAGTTTGTTCCCGCATTACCGTGTGACAGGACTGTCGACGTCATACCTTGGCTATGGAGGAAACAGGTTAGCCATCGTGGGTTCGCTGGAGTTGACGGCGAGGTACAAGTCGGCAATGATGTCCAACATCCAATTCGTGGTGACCGCCAGTGGTTCGAACATAATGGGATGTGACATGTTCTACGGCCTGGGCTTTACGATCACCAGCAGCATTGGAGAAGAATGGTCGGGCTGTGGTTTGTGGGACCGACTGGTTCCGTATGTGGAGGACGATGCGGTATGAGACAGCGACTGGCCTAGTATTCTGGGAGATGACCAGGACCAGTGCCGTAAAGGGCCATCGCGGGAGGGTTCCGGTGTCAGTGTCCAAGTTGCCCTGGATGTGGGAACTGGACGGCACGGTGGAACACCCGGGAGGGCTGATGGAGCCAAAACGTTAGCCCCCTCTTCTTCCGGAGTTCGGCCTGGTGATACCGTAAAGCAAGGAGTTACAGTGGCTTTGCCGGCGTTTAAAATGAAAGAGAGCAGGGGAGGACCGGCTGGCGTGGTAAAACAATGTGCCACCCAGCAACACTGTAGGCCAAGGCGGGCTTCAGACTTGGTCGGCGGAGCAATTCGACCCGGAAAGGAAGCCCGGTTGAAACGTAGTGGACATTTGAAGCCAAGTCAAGCTCCTCTACGGGTCGAAGACGAGGTTTGGCCCAAGTGGGAGGCTCGGCTGAGGGGGATCCATGAAAGAAGGAAACAACGGGATGACCATGGGCAGCTACGGGTGGTGGCTGCCCGGGAGGACGGCTATCTCGGGCTGTCCGATGACTCATGGAGACACCCCAGCGAGCTACAGTGCGTCGATGAGAAGAAATGCCGACGTGGCTTATCCCCAGAGGCAAAGAGGCGAAGACACTTTGGGCGGGATCCGCCAGACAGAAATCCAGGGGGTGGTCCTTCTATCGAGACTGTATGGTGACTGTGGGGTGGCTATTAACATGGTATGGTTGGAGTGTTTATATGTTTGGTTGCCCAAAAGTCACGTAGTTAATATGTTTTACATGTACTCATTGTATTGTTGCCCTGTTTTGAAAAAAAAAAAACAACAAAAAACAAAAACCCTCAACACTGTTTGTTTGATTGCATTTAAGTGATTGTGATTTTGTGAAATGCCCAAGTTTTGGGGTGGGTGTGTTGGGCTAGGGCTGGCAACAGGATGTAAATGTATATGTTGATTGTTGTTTTTGTGTGTGATGAAAAGTTTGTTGGTATATATACAGTACTATTGTTCCGGGATTATTTTAGTTATTAGGAACACAGCTGTTTTTTTTTTTTTTTTGTGTACTCTGAAGGGTCACAGACGGCAGAATAACCTGTCTAGCCGCGTAGAAGTGGGTCAGCAGTCTACCTGTCCCCCTCTAGTTAGTTGTTTTGTGTGCATGGTTAGGCCTATATATGCATATTGTTATTGTTAGTGTGTGAATCGGGTTTAAATTTGGGAGAGCCTAATTGATGTGATTTGGATTTTCTACGGGGGGAGGGGGATGTAGTGTATCAAATATGATGTTATATGGTACTGGGTGTACCTTGGGTGTACTGGGGGTGACGGCTCCGCCTTTCCGGTTCCGCTGTCACCCTGGGGTATAAAAGGCACAGGCAGAAGGGACACTGTCTCTTTCGCCGTCAGCCATCTGTCTTTATGGAGCACCTGTGTTCTTGTGGTTCTGATAATAAAGTTACGTTCTACTGCACCTCCAGTCTGATTCTTAATAGCACGAGTTATGGACATAACATTTGGCAACAAGGATAAAGGTATGGAGAAAGTTGTTTCTCGTATTTGGACGTTTTTGGAGGTTCCGGGCAAGCCGCCTGTTCCCTGGGCGAGGTGGTGTGTGGCCTTTCAAAATTACTTGGTGGCCCTGAACCTCAGAGAAGTAGAGAAACTGCGTGCAAGAGCTATTTTGGTCCATAATCTTGGCATGGAGGGACAACGGATTCTCAGCACATTGGGAGAGTGTGATAATTTTGAGGACGTGGTCGGGCTAATGGTGCGCTGTTTTCCGGAAAATGTTATAGTCTGGAGGATTCGGTTTCGGCAGTGCCACCAGTGGACTGGAGAGTCAGTGCAGCGTTACGTTGCAGACCTGCATCAGCTGGTGGGGGAGTGCCTTTTTGGAGCCTTTGAAGAAGAGATGGCCCGTGATCAATTGACGGAGCACACACTTTGTTCTGCAGCACGGTCGAGGCTCCTATCTTACTCGGGTGAACTGACATTAGCCGCAGCAGTTGAGATAGCACAGCAATTTGAAGCGGCTGAAAAACTATCCAAGGACCTCAGTGAGAAAACCATGTTGGGGCACACCAAACCACAATTGAAGGCGCTGGCTGTGGACCCGGATAGAGAAGACAGCGTGAATGAAGAGGAATACGCTGCAGCTATAAAAATTAGGTCCACCCCGGGTACGCCAAGGTGTTATGGCTGCGGGTCCACCAGGCACCGGTGTAAGGCACGAGAGTGTCCGGCGAAAGGCAAACGCTGTGGCAAGTGTGGTCTCCTGCATCATTTCACCAGGGACTGCAAAAATTTTGAGCAAGGGGACCAACGACGTGGAGTGAATTCCCCCGCCACGACTCCTATGGTTGTTCATACTGTCTCCCCGAGCACAGATGGGGGAATTCATTGCAACGTTTTGCTGGACGGCGTGGAAGTGCTGTTGTCGGTGGACACGGGAGCAGCGGCTTCTGTGTTGAACTGGCCCACTGTGAGGAGTTTGTTCCCGCATTACCGTGTGACAGGACTGTCGACGTCATACTTTGGCTATGGAGGAAACAGGTTAGCCATCGTGGGTTCGCTGGAGTTGACGGCGAGGTACAAGTCGGCAATGATGTCCAACATCCAATTCGTGGTGACCGCCAGTGGGTCGAACATAATGGGATGTGACATGTTCTACGGCCTGGGCTTTACGATCACCAGCAGCATTGGAGAAGAATGGTCGGGCTGTGGTTTGTGGGACCGACTGGTTCCGTATGTGGAGGACGATGCGGTATGAGACAGTGACTGGCCTAGTATTCTGGGAGATGACCAGGACCAGTGCCGTAAAGGGCCATCGCGGGAGGGTTCCGGTGTCAGTGTCCAAGTTGCCCTGGATGTGGGAACTGGACGGCACGGTGGAACACCCGGGAGGGCTGATGGAGCCAAAACGTTAGCATCCTCTTCTTCCGGAGTTCGGCCTGGTGATACCGTAAAGCAAGGAGTTACAGTGGCTTTGCCGGCGTTTAAAATGAAAGAGAGCAGGGGAGGACCGGCTGGCGTGGTAAAACAATGTGCCACCCAGCAACACTGTAGGCCAAGGCGGGCTTCAGACTTGGTCGGCGGAGCAATTCGACCCGGAAAGGAAGCCCGGTTGAAACGTAGTGGACATTTGAAGCCAAGTCAAGCTCCTCTACGGGTCGAAGACGAGGTTTGGCCCAAGTGGGAGGCTCGGCTGAGGGGGATCCATGAAAGAAGGAAACAACGGGATGACCAGGGGCAGCTACGGGTGGTGGCTGCCCGGGAGGACGGCTATCTCGGGCTGTCCGATGACTCATGGAGACACCCCAGCGAGCTACAGTGCGTCGATGAGAAGAAATGCCGACGTGGCTTATCCCCAGAGGCAAAGAGGCGAAGACACTTTGGGCGGGATCCGCCAGACAGAAATCCAGGGGGTGGTCCTTCTATCAAGACTGTATGGTGACTGTGGGGTGGCTATTAACATGGTATGGTTGGAGTGTTTATATGTTTGGTTGCCCAAAAGTCACGTAGTTAATATGTTTTACATGTACTCATTGTATTGTTGCCCTGTTTTGAAAAAAAAAACCAACAAAAAACAAAAACCCTCAACACTGTTTGTTTGATTGCATTTAAGTGATTGTGATTTTGTGAAATGCCCAAGTTTTGGGGTGGGTGTGTTGGGCTAGGGCTGGCAACAGGATGTAAATGTATATGTTGATTGTTGTTTTTGTGTGTGATGAAAAGTTTGTTGGTATATATACAGTACTATTGTTCCGGGATTATTTTAGTTATTAGGAACACAGCTGTTTTTTTTTTGTGTACTCTGAAGGGTCACAGACGGCAGAATAACCTGTCTAGCCGTGTAGAAGTGGGTCAGCAGTCTACCTGTCCCCCTCTAGTTAGTTGTTTTGTGTGCATGGATAGGCCTATATATGCATATTGTTATTGTTAGTGTGTGAATCGGGTTTAAATTTGGGAGAGCCTAATTGATGTGATTTGGATTTTCTACGGGGGGAGGGGGATGTAGTGTATCAAATATGATGTTATATGGTACTGGGTGTACCTTGGGTGTACTGGGGGTGACGGCTCCACCTTTCCGGTTCCGCTGTCACCCTGCGGTATAAAAGGCACAGGCAGAAGGGACACTGTTTCTTTCGCCGTCGACTATCTGCCGTTACGGAGCACCTGTGTTCTTGTGGTTCTGATAATAAAGTTACGTTCTACTGCACCTCCAGTCTGATTCTTAATAGCATGAGTTATGGGCATAACAGCCCCCAAACACAGTTTTGCATAGGTCCCCCAAAAAGAGCCCCAACAGTATGTCTTCAGGTATTTCTTTTCTGTGTAGATGAAACAAAATGGGGCATGTTGTTACAGTTCTCCTAGAAAAAGTTCTTACATGTTTTTGTTTTAAGCTTACGTAGTCATGAACCATTTTTAACCAAACACCTTTTTTACATCTTTAGTATAGATTTCCCTTCTTATGGAAATACTTGTCATAATCAGCTTTAATTCCAGAGTGTGTGTGTAGCTGAGTGTATTGGCCGGTTCATGTGTACATGTGGCTCCATCTATGCAAACACCAGCATCTCATTAACACATAACTGTCAGTATCTCTGAAAGGTCACCAAATATGAGGCAGATACATGCAAAGTGTAATGATCTCATCTACAAAAATAGCTGTGATAGAGCAGAGTGGTTAGTCACGGGGGCCTCCCACCTCCACCACCTCCTCAGCCTCCTCCTCCACTTCTCTCAGACAAGAAGCACAATGGTAGCTTCTTATAAACACATTAGTCACCATGCCAGAAATTGTAGGTGTTGCTGTATAATGGATGAGCATCAGGTTGAACTCGTGTGTGAGTAATGAAAGGGAATTTTATCAGAAGGGCTGATCTGACAACACAGAAACCCAAAGAAAATAGAAAGGACAAACAAAAATAGTTACAGTGAGGGAAATAAGTATTGAACGCACCAGCACTTTTTTTTCAGTACATACTCAGATGAAATATTCTCCATACTTTGGTATGAACTCAAGAAATCTATGCATATATAGAAATCAAAAGATTTATGTTCAGAGATAAAGTTATGTCTGATAAACTGGAATGAAACATGAAAAAAGTATTGAACACATTAGAAAAAGTAGTACCCCAAGACATGGACAGGCAAGGAATCAGCTGAAATCCATAAGATGTAAACTTACAGAAATAGTTCCTATCTGTGGAAGATAAGCAATATTACAGAAGAGTGAGTGTGGTATCAATGAATATTTTAACCGACAGTGATTCGTAGTACACCCTCCACTCCGTATCCGCGTACAACGAATCACCATCAGTTAAAATATTCGTGATACCGCAATGAGCTTGAGTGTAATATCGCTTTTATAGAACAGTTCCACAAGCACATTTTATTAAATGACAGCAACACTGGACAAAATATTATGATTTGTTAAACCAATTATTTCACACAGCTGAGGAAAAAAAAAAATAGTCCCTTCTAAATGTAGCCAGTAACTGTTGCTAAACATATCAACAAGCATGAAGACATCTATTGTCATTTCAGACACAAGTAGACAAATTAAATATTGTCAAGTGCAAAAGTCATTGTTTATAATACATACCAGTCACTTGTTGCGTTGGTACCGCAGAAGGGCCGAGATCAAAAAGTGACCAATGCCGGTGGCTAGTTATCATGCTAGAAATTTGGCTTTAGTACACTTCATTTGCTTTTTCTTGGCATTTTCAGATGAAATAAAGAGTCCATCACCACAAAGGTATTGTGGTTTGTTACTCGAAACAATAAATCCAACTCCAGCACTGCTTAGTTGTTTTTAACAGAAGTGAAATAGTTTAACAATGTTTATACAAGGGCAGACTTTGTAAACTTAATAAACTGAATAAAGTTTTTTTCAAAAGGGTGGGACTTCCAGGTCACGGAGGTAAGATTTCTTTTCAAACAGCACCTGCGCCTCACTGTGGAAATTAAGGTATCCAACACAGTGTTGTAATTCTCACTAAGAGTTGACAGTAAATTACTGTTAGTAATTAACGGTTACTAGAACACCTTTGAAGTGGAGTGATACATATCCAGGAAACGTTGGAGTGCAATTATCGTGGGATATCGCATCTCCTGGAATCCCTATTGCCCAATCAGATTGCTCGGTCAGAGCTAACTGTTGTATAATGTTAGCTAGGTACTTCATGAGTGGTTATAAAATGGTTTATTGTCATGGGCAGTGAGAGCGCACCCCTCCCATCCTGCCTCACATTCATCAACTCATCACTGTACCTGAGGCAGAAGACACACCTGCGCCCGCTCATCAGCCAGCGTACTTAAGGAGGCTCTCTCCGCGCTTTCAACGCTGGCTCGTCTGGGTATACTGCCTGAAAATAAACAAGCAAGTATAAAGTTACAGGTTTCGACACGTCGTCTAACCTTGTTTCTCCTCTTTCCTCAGGTTGCTGCCACTGTGCAGGTGTGTCTTCAGGACTGCGCACGCTCTCCTGCCACATCTCACAATCCCTCAGCTTCCTACTCCACCCAGTCAGGCACCATCAGCTCATCTCCCCCACACCCTACTGGTTTGTCTATTCCTTGCTGGGTTCCTGCCAGTTCTCCTTGGATTCCCAAGTAAGTGGCATTTTGGCTCACCCATTTCCCCTTACTCCATTCCTCTGCTCACGGCTCTCGTCTTCTCTCCACAGGGCGATTCCTCTGGCGAGTGACTGTTTCTGGAGCTGTACGCTTGTGTTTTTGCAATTTAATAAACTTTCAAACGTGCCCCTTTGTGTGGTTACTCCTGTGCTGTGGCATTGTGCACGTGAGCTGTCAAGCTTAATTAATCATGACAGTTTATTGTTACCAAGGTGTCATTCAAGAAACATCTCGTGGTGGGTAAAAGACAAGAACTCTTGATTGGTACAAAACACATTGATGGATTTGGTTACAGACGTATATCCAAACTTCTGAATCTTCCAGTAAGCATCAATGGGGTCATTATCCACAAGTGGAAGGAGCATCACTCTACCATCAACTGGCCACACGCAGGAGTTTCTCACAAAATATCTGACCATGGAGTAAGAAGGATATTCAGAAGGGTAACCTCAGAGCCAAAGACAACTCGGAAAGAGCTCCAGAAAGACTTGGAGGCAGCAGGTACAATTGTAACAGAGAAAATAATGCACTCCACTGTCATGGGCTCCATTCACACTAACCTCACAAAACTCCATTATTAAAGAAAAACATGTTGAAGCTCGTTTAAAGTTTGCTAAGTAGCATTTGGACAAGCCTGTGAAATATTGGGAGCATGCAGTATGGTCTGTCAGGATTGCCCCTCCAGTGCAAGGAAGAGGACCCAAATGCAAGGCAAATTTCATAAACCATTTATTGTGGTAAAAATGAACAAGAACAGAAAACAATGCAGCTTGTGGGTTGAAACAAAAGCAAAACACAGCAAGGCTCAGACACAAGGTTACAGGCAGGAAAACTTAGGCTAGGCAGGAATGTGTGAACATGTCAACTGAGATAAGGACGCCGCACAAGACAAAGACTCACATTGGCATAAATAGACAACAGGTAATCAGCGAATACAGAATAGGTGGGAACAATCAAGGGCAACTGGAAACAGCAGGAAGTGGCTACAGGTACAGGAGAAATGAGGGGCTGAGACAAAAAGGTAACCAAAAGCAGAGGATACACATGAAACATGAGCAATTCCCCCCCACCACCACCACCAAGTTCAAACCAAAACACAGTCTCGTGGGGCCAACCACAGTCCAAGGCCCCAAAACAGGAACATGGCGGGTCAGGTGGTTTTCCTTCTTCCCAAGGCCACTGGACCGTGAAACAAGGTGGGTTGGGGAGCCTACCAAAGTTCATGGGCCCCCAGACCAGAGGACAAGGAGGGTCAGGGGGTCAGCCAGCATCTGTGGATCCCCAGACCAAAGAGCAGGGTTTGTACAGCAGGGCAGGCAGTAGCCGGGGCACGCCGATCTCCAGACCAGATGACAGTGCCACGTCAACCCCAGGAACTGACAGTTGAAGCGCTCTGAGCTCAGGAACTGACGGTTGGAGAATGCTGACCACAGGAGCTGGTGACAATGGCGCATTGAATTCAGGAGCGGGTGACAGCAGCGTACTGGACTCAGGGACTGATGGTTGGAGTGCGCTGATCTCAGGAACTGGAAACAGAGGCGCACCAGCCTCAGGAACAAATGGCTGAGGTGCACTGGCCTCTGGAACAATTGTTGGAAGCTCACTGGCCTCTGGAACAATGGGCGGAGGCATGCCGGCCCCTGGAACAAACAATGGAAGTGCACCGGCCTCTGGAGCTGATGGTAGAAGCGCACTGACCACTGGGGTTGATGACTGAGGTGTGCTGGCCACGGGAACAGATGGTGGGGGAGCACCAACCTCTGGAACACACGACGGAGGTGCACTGGCCTCTGAAACACATGACAGAGGCACACCAGCCTCGGGAGCACATGATGGAGGCACACTGGCCTCGGGAACACATAACGGAGGTGCACTAGACTCGGGAACACATGAGGAAGACGCCCCAGCCTCAAGAACAAACGGTGGAGGCACACCGGCCTCTGGAACACGCGGCAGAGGTGCACCAACCTCTGGAGTGGACGACTGAGGCGCACTGGCCTCAGAAGTTGATAGTTGGAGTGCATGATCTCAGGAACAGACAGTTGATGTGTACTGACCTCAAGAGCTGATGGTTGCAGCACGCTGACCTCAGGAACAGGTGACGGATGTGCACCAGCATCAAGAACAGCTGATGATTGGAATGGAGGTCCTGAGTGCATCCCTCCTTTGTGTTGGATAAAGATCTCATCAGGGATTTCCATTGGGCGCACCCAGGTAGGTTGGATCAACTGCCGAGAGGCGTCTTGTAGGGGGGGAGTACTGTAATGGTCTGCTCTGGCTGCTCATTCCCCTCAGCTGCGCACACACCTGGTCCTCATCATGGCCCGGGCTATTTAAATCACGCTGCCCTGGGATCCGTGCAGAGTTGTCTGTCAACCTTCATGAGACCCACTCACGCCTTCTTCGTTGTTCCAGAGTTCCTAGCCTCAGCCTGCCTTCGTCCTCGCTTCCAACCCTCTGCCAGCCGGCGTCAGGAAGGAAACCTCCATTACCCAAGTAAGCCATCGCTCATTCTCCCTAAACCACTCTCAGTCCCCTGTGCACAGGCGGAGCTCCGTGGCGGCGGACCTTTCTCCTCCCTGGCGGCGGACCAAGCCACACAACTCCACTTGACACGTATTCACCCTCTACAAGCAGTAGCCGGATCAGTGGACGCTGCCCTCCTGGTTGTAGCCGCCGAGCTGAACCTGAGCATCACCACATCTCTGCAAACAGTAAGTCCAGGATTAAACTGAACATCTCCACCTGTATTGCCACTAACTGTCCTGCCTCTGTTTGTCCATAGGGTTGCCAGGTCATACAGCGTTCCTTCTCCCCCAGCTGCTGCAAGATCACACATCCACACATTCACATCCACACATTATTGTTAATAAATATAAATGTATCTATTTCAGTGTCCGAGTCTGATCACTGGGTCTACAACCATGTCATTTCATGGGATTCTATGGACCGTTCTGCACGGTAACTGATTAAGATGGGAATGACTGAAGTGAGTTAGTACAAATTAGCCACTTAACATCTCAGGGGGTATCTAAAATGTCCATTGGTGCAGCAACTTTCTATATGATAACCTTGCTATTGCTCTTTCTGTATCATCATGCGTAATGTATGCCAGATGTATTGTGTCACTGGTGTATGTCTGTATGTATATGGATGAAACTTGTTTGCTATTGCTATTGTAGTCCCACCACCCTTAAACATTGCAAGCCATATTCAATGGGCATCAATGCTAGTACTGTATAGACCACAAGGTTTTTTTTTTTTTAAGAGTCACAGTCCTTATACAAAATGGTGTGTCATGCAGGAAACACAAGTTTGTGCTCTGTATTTTTTTATCCAAACCATATCTGATACCAGAGGTGACTCTGACCAAATATATATTTCACAATGTAATATACCATAATAAATAAGATGAAATTGATTCATTTTGCAGCAATATGTTGACTATATGGGAGGATTTTATTCATGAAATTTCACTAGATCAAATCTATTTCTATTGGTTTGTGTTTACCAAGGTGGATGAATGGTGAGGAACAAACATGTGTTGATGAACACAGATAAATTGAATCTGATGGTATTTTCACACCCCTCCATAGATCACCACTTTATCTTGCTAGAGGGGTTTGCATGCTCTAATGATCCCAGGAGCTATGTTGTCATGGGCAACTTGCCCCTGGTAGAATCTCTCAAGAAAAACTGGTCCTGAATGAAGGGCCAGAACAAGAGCAGTCCAACAAATCCTGATGGAAAAAGTTACATCAGGGACCTGGTGTACCCGAAGGAGCTACCTGGGTCCACCACCTGCAGGAGGGATCATGGGGATGGTGTTATGTGTGTCATAAACTGGACTTTTAAGGCTGCGTGTCCACCAAATACGTTTTTTGTTGCTCGACCGCCCTGAGCATTTTTTTTTTTTCAGCGTTTGTGCACGGTGCTCTGGGAGAAAAAAAAGCCTGTGCCCTGTATCCCAGCAACAGCTTGTCACTCTCAGCTCAGCACTTCCACTTTCCTATGGTCAGACTTTCTACTGATTTTTTTAATAGCAGTCTCTAAATAACAATGGACAGGAAATGTGCTTTAGCAGCTCTGGATGTGAAATATGATGACACGGAAAGCAGGAGTCTGAGTACAGACTAGTACCGGCGTCCTATGTCCCACCCAAGCAGCAGTTCTGATTGGCTGCTTAAGGTCTGACATTGATGAGCTGCAGTCTCTGATGAGTTGAACTTTTTTCAACTCTGGGCACAGCGGCAAAAAACGGCCACCGCTGACAGTGTTTCAGCGCCGAGGGCGCTCAGCGCTGTAAACGCTGGACTACACAGAGAATGAATGGAAAATAGTTGCCCAGAGTGGAAAAAACGCATTTGGTGGACACACAGCCTAAGGCAGGAACAAAGACACCAAACAGAAGAAGAGTGATATAAAGTGAAGTATGTGGCGGTAATGCACATGTAAGCTGGTTGCCAACCGCCAATCAAATCTAAAAGAAGAAGAAGAAGACACCAAACGCCAGCTGAGAGTTTGCAAGTTTAATAATAACAACACAAATTATAGCAAGACACAAAACTTATGGCGAGGAATAAACAAGGTGCCGAACAGCACGGAGGCTGAGGCGCATGGAAATGCCGGCGAAATGAGCAGCACAAAAATATAACAAGAGCAAAACTTGCTAGGCTTAAACCAAAAGGCCGGATACAAAGATTAGGGATAGTTAGACGAGGGACTCTCGCCTGGCACAACCAGAGGAAGCGTGGGATACACGCCGGTTGACAGAAAATAATAACGGTGCACACATAAGGTAACAAAGTGGAATAAAGAGATGGAACTTACATCCGATCGCTGAGAATGGTGCTGCGCCAAACAGCGGAGCTGCACTGCTTAAATAAGGCAAAGGAAAATACAACAAATGGAGACAGGTGTGGGCAACAGGAGTGAGAATCATCAGACCAAATAAATGACAGCTGGAACAAACCCCGAACTTGAGCTCAAAAGGAAGTAAACAAAACACGTTGTCACAACAAGAGCACAAACCGGGAAGAGGATAAATCATGGTAAATAAATTAGTTTAAAGAGAGACCTAGATGAGGACAAGAGGAATACAGCAACCAATACTAATATCAAAATACAAAAAGAAGACTAAGTAACAGTGACGGTAGGCTCATGTAAAAACAGGGACTTTCATAAATCAAAACAACTGGCAAACTTAAATCACATAATAATCCAAACAAAAAGTCAATAATACACTGCAATGAGGAAATACAGGAAATAGTCAGAAATGAACTGAAAGCATGAATACGATGTGCTCACCGTGCTCAGCATCATGACAATGTTAACTGGAAGGCAGTCTGGGCTGGAGGTTGGACCGCTGCCCCCACAACCCAGACCCTCAGATAACCATAGCCAATGGATGGATAGATAGATAGATAGATAGATAGATAGATTTTTTTTTCATACCTGAAAGTCCACACCAAGGTCTGGACCATGGTTTATTGTTCATATTTATGCATATTTTTGTTACACTGTCTACATTTGGTCCAGTTAGGTCTCACATTGCTCCCTTTCAAAGCAAACTAAACAGCTTTACACGATGGGCCTCCATCTTCTTGTCATGACAACACAGTGTTTGTGTTGTTAGCGCAGACCAGATGTGAGCAAACATGCTACTCGCCCTCCAACATATTTTCTTACAGCTTTGGACACATCGGTAACTACACTTTAAGTTCAAACTGGTAGAGCCGTATTCAGAGGTGAATAGTTTACTGAGGTCTCAGTATTTTCCAGGTCTTCATTAAAAAGGACTTTGATTGTTTTTATGATTTTTTTTCCCCAAGTGACTATTTATGCCACTAACAGCCATATTTCCTTTCTCCAAGTGGCTCATTTTCCCTCTTATCAGCTGCTTTAACTTCCTGTGTTTGGTTCAAAAATCTCAACCCTTCTGAAAATAGCTTTCACACTCTAAATGAATCAGACAAGGTTCAGTTTGATCTGGACCAAGACCAGTTCTTTATCACCAACTTTAGGCTCTCTTGTCCAGACGTTGGTTTGGGCAAAGTTTCACACCTGAAATTTTGGTCCAAATCAAGCTGAAAAGTCCAAAGGTCCACACCAAATGGGTAAGGGGTGAAAGCACCCTTAGCTTAACAAATTACCAAATCTTACATACCTTTTTAAAATATTGCCATTTTCCATATTTTTTCCTTTCCTTCTTTTTTCTTTTTGCTTCTTTTTCATTTTCTAAATTGTGATTACAAAATTAATCCAATTCACATTTTATCAGTAATCACCCACTTCCACAGCAAACATTAGACCCTGCAGAAACCATTTGTATACTTAAGGTTCAACATAATAACTTCCAAAAAATTTAAGTGGCCCAAGATGTCCACATACATGGAGAAGAACCCTCTTCCTATGTATTTTTAAGCATCTCTTAAGGTACAAAAAAGCAACAACCTTTACTTCAGAGAGATATTATAATTGAAAACAAAATTAAGATTTTATGCTGCATTAAATTAACCCCAAAACTTCACACCCTGTACTTTTAAAGGTCTCATATTTTGCATTTTCAGGGATTCATTTTAAATTTTGACATTCTCAAGGACATGTATAGTTTTAAAGACATGATTATAATAATGAGCCCCTTACCTGATACAGGTGACATGGTTTCTTTAAAAGTTTAACTAAATAAAGGCAGTGTGTATTTCTCTGTGAAGGGAACATTTTAATACTTTAACTGTTGAAGTGATAAATGTCTATAGTGAAAACTTACAACACAATTTTCTTCACTAGTTTTTATGAGGATTTTGTTGTTGTTGTTGTTTTTATTATACAGTGTAGATCAATGAAAACACTGAGTGTAGAGCAGAGAAATGTCAGGAAAAAAATAGAATCTTCTTTGTGGGTTTTCTGACCAAATGGCATGCATCCAAACCACTCGACCATGGAATGTCTGGTTATTGTCTTGTTTGTATTTGTCTGCTGCAGCCAGTCAGAAGGGGGATAGTCTGATGAGCTGCACGGTAAAAGGCAAAAAATATTATTCTGAACTGGTATTTATGCAAAGTTATTCTAGTAGAGTCTGGCGATCATTTTAAATAACTGAACTCAACAAAACAAGTACCTGTTTAAATTTCCTTGCCTTTATTGTAGTATTTTTTTTTTTTGTATTTCTAATTGCTACCGAGACGATGAGAATACTCATTCAGCATCAAAAGCAGAAGTGAGAAACCACAACAGGAAACCAACTTCACCAGACAGCCTTGCCACTTCCTGTTATCTGTTCACACAGACACGGGCCAGAGTCAGTCACACCACTTCACAAATGCAAACCTAACTTCCGCTTTGGACTCATTTTTCATTTCCCACCACACAGTCACAGGAAGGGCTGGTTAATCTGTCAGCTCGTGATGAGGTCATGTGTTTTGGTGCGGTTCTCTGCTACGCTTTTCACACGCTCACAGATGAGACTACAGTAACACTCTGGTTTTAATTTCTTGCCGCCCCAAACACTTATCACCGTTTCGTCTACTGCTACGACCACAGCGGCCTCTGCTATCTGTTTATTTAAATTAACTTTAATAACTTTTAGCAACGCTTATCTTACCTATTGTAACAACTTCAGATGGCTTATCTCTCTGTTTCGCAATTTTTCACACTTAAGATAATGCAAACAAAGTGAGAAAAACAGTGGCAACAAAGCAGGCAAACATCTGATAATGGAAGATTTAAGAGACATTTAGAAGTACACAGATAATGCAGAAAAGCTCGGAGGCTTTTGTTTTTGTTTTATTAGAAACAAGACAGAGAAAACTAAACAATACTATCTGAAAAGAAGAAGCTGGTTGAACTGACAAATCAAACTCAGAAGTGGGAAGGTCAGCCTGAAAAGTTTGCTTAAAAGAATTTAATATGATTTGTGCTGAAAGCAAATCTCGTGCTTCAGAGGTCATCAACCAGTTTACTGTGGGTCATGTTTTGATGTACCGTAATGTGGCAAAAAAAAAAAAAAAAAAGGTACCATAGAGGAGATTTTTCATTGAGTGGAATGACAGCATCTCAGTTCGTGGAGCCTTTGACTCTCTGGTGCCTATTCAGCTTGGAGACTGTGCTCCACCAGGAAACAGTCATCTTGTAGCACCAGATTATTTAGCATCTCAGACAAGAGACAGTGGATAAGCATGGGAGAACAATGCTCAGGAGGTTCCTGGCGAGATAGCAGGAAGGAGTCAAGGACGTAGCGGGTTAAATGCAGTGTAATGCAAATGTCATGTTGTGTGTGGGAAAATGCCATGAAACTTGGGAGGAGAGATTTGGGTAAAAGAAGAGTGCCTGCTTAAATGTGTCAGTCTGTTCTGTGCTTGAGAGATGTGAAGTGTGTAATAAACTGTCTGCCATGAATCAGCCTCTTATTTGACACACTCCACACTGGTGACCCAAGACGTATTATGGAACACGAGGCAAGAACCCCGGAGCCGGCCCGGTCAGGAAGCTCCAGCGAGGCGGCAGCCATCCCACAGACAGCCCGGACTGGAACCCCCAGCCACGCGTGCGTGGTTTCAGTCAAGTTACCGGATTTCTGGCAGCACAACCCGCGCTCTTGGTTCCACCACACCGAGGCCCAGTTCGCTCTCCGGGGGAGTAACGGCAGACGACACCAGATTCTACCATGTGGTCGCAGCACTGGACGCCCGCACAGCTCAGCAGGTAGCGAGCCTGCTCAATCAGCCTCCAGCCAGCAACAAATACGAGGTGCTCAAGGCTGCGCTGACCTGGCGCTACACGCTCTCGGACTGTGAGAGAGCGGAGAGGCTCCTGACGCGGGCCGAGTTAGGAGATGGTTCGGCCGTAGACCTGATTGAGAAGATGCTGGCGTTAATGGGCATGGACGACGGGCACTTTCTGTTTGCTCACCTCTTCCTCCGGAACCTTCCAACAGTGGCGAGAGCGGTTCTGGCCAATTTGCCGTTGCTGGCCGCGTGTGACTACCGTGCGCTAGCCCAGGAGGCAGACCGGATCATCATCACCACCAGGGCAATCACAGTCAATGCGGCAGCGGCGGAGCCCAGCGAGACGACCAGAGGAGGGGAGGAGCCACCGACGGTAGCATCAGCGGGGGCCGAGGAGCGCCAGAGAGACACGCTCTGTTTCTACCACCGCCGCTTCGGAGAGAACGCACGCAGATGTGTGCCACCGTGCCAATTCAAGCGCTCGGGAAAACTTCACGGCCGGCAGTCGGTAGCAGCTGCGACCCTCGGTGAAGAGAACAAGCTGCTCTACCTGACGGACGTGCGCTCAGGGAGGCGTTTCCTCGTGGACACCGGAGCCCAGAAGAGCTTCATCCTGCCGACCTACGCCAACTGGCTGGCAAGACCTAGCGGCCCCGAGATGTTGGCATCAAACGGCTCGGAAATTAAGACCTTTGGTGAGAGGACTCTGCTCTTATCTCTACACGGCCGTACATACGAGTGGACTTTTGTCGTAGCAGCACTGAATTACCATATCCTGGGGGCTGATTTTTCTGTGTGCACATGGTTTACTGGTTGATGTTGCTAACAGACGCCTGGTTAATGCACTGTCCTTTGACTCTCTCCCCTGTATAGCTCGAGTGACCCAGCCAACAGCACAGGCCAACGTCACAGCTCCAGACGGTAAGTTCCACACACTGCTCATGTGACAGAGATCATCCTGCGCAGTTTGCCCCACACGGGACACGAACCCGCGACCTCTCAGTCAACTAACACACAGTTCGAGCATGGGAGACACAGCACGATCGCGCTGAGCTAAAGGTCCGACCGGTAGCTCAGCGCTGCCGATACTGTATGAGGCTTTGGGAGGGAGGTTTACTAACGTTCTACGCCGAACAGCACTAGTTGGCATCCGTTACACTCTCCCCCTTAAACCTCACTCCCATGCCGGGTTCACGGCACCAGTGTGACAGAGATCATCCTGCGCAGTTTGCCCCACACGGGACACGAACCCGCGACCTCTCAGTCAACTAACACACAGTTCGAGCATGGGAGACACAGCACGATCGCGCTGAGCTAAAGGTCCGACCGGTAGCTCAGCGCTGCCGATACTGTATGAGGCTTTGGGAGGGAGGTTTACTAACGTTCTACGCCGAACAGCACTAGTTGGCATCCGTTACACTCACTCAGTTCCCAGCACTCACAGTCCCGACGTTTTCGGCGGCAATCGCTAAACACGGGGTGGAGCACTTTATCACCACCACCGGGCCGCCCGTTTTTGCAAGACCTCGGCACTTGGACGCAGCTAAACTGGCCATAGCGCGCGAGGAGTTCACCAACCTGGAAAGGTTGGGCATCATCAGGCGTTCGAACAGCCCATGGGCATCCCCACTACACATGGTCCCTAAGGCTGAGGGATCGTAGCGACCGTGCAGTGATTTCCGCAGGTTAAACAACGCCACAGCGCACGACCGCTACCCAATTCCCCACATACAGGATTTTTCCATTCACTTCGCCAGAGCGCGCATTTTTTCTAAAATAGACCTGGTCCGCGGTTACCACCAAGTCCCAGTGCGCGCGGAGGACGTACCCAAAACAGCGGTAATAACTCCGTTCGGTCTATTCGAGTTCCTGCGCATGCCATTTGGGTTAAAAGGCGCGGCACAGACGTTCCAGCGCATGATGGATGCAGTGCTGCGCGATCTCCCGTTCGTGTTCGTCTACCTGGACGATATCCTGGTAGCCAGTGCGTCTGAAGTCGAACACGAAACCCACCTCAGGACGGTTTTCCGGAGGTTGGAGGAGCACGGGTTAATAATCAACCGGGCGAAATGCCAGTTCGGCGTGACGGAGATTGATTTTTTGGGGCACCGCGTCTCTCCTGAAGGAGTGATCCTGCTGCCCGACAAAATGCGCGCCGCGGCGGATTTTCCCTGGCCTCAGACGATCAGGGCGCTGCAGGAATTTTTGGGGATGGTGAATTTTTATAACCGTTTCCTTCCCCGTGCGGCGCGGCTCATGCAACCATTGTACGCCACGCTCAAGAAACAGAAACCCGCGGATAGGGTCGAATGGACCCCGGAGCGAGAGCGGGCGTTCTCGGAAATTAAAGCAGCCCTGGCAAAAGCCACACTGCTGGCGCATCCGGACCCAACGGCCCAGATAGCGCTCACCACCGACGCTTCAGACGTGGCCATAGGGGCTGTCGTAGAGCAGCGCGTCGCCGGGGCTTGGCAGCCGCTCGCCTTTTTCAACAGAACTTTGCACGACAGCGAACGTAAATACAGCGCGTTTGACAGGGAGTTGCTGGCTCTCCACCTGGCCATACGCCACTTCCAGTTCTGGCTGGAAGGACGCAACTTCACCGCGTTCGTGGATCACAAGCCACTAACATTCGCGATGACCAAGGTTTCAGAACCGTGGTCGGGCCAGCAGCAGAGACAGCTGGCCGCGATCTCAGAGTTTACTACCGATATTCAGCATGTGTCGGGTAAACTGAAAGTGGTGGCGGACTGCCTCTCGCGTGCTGTGGTGGCCCCGGTCTATGTGGGGATAGATTACGCAGCCATGGCCGCGGAGCAGATCAGTGATGCAGACGTGCGCGCGCTCCAGTCTGGACCAACAGGGTTAAGGCTGGAGAGCAGGGTGCTGCAAGATGGCGGCCCCCCCAATCTGCGATGTCTCCACGGGACGCCCGCGTCCGGTGGTCCCGGTCGCATGGTGCCACCGCGTGTTTGAGTCGGTTCACACTCTGGCGCACCCAGGAGTGCGCGCGTCGATCAAAATGGTGGGAGAGAAGTTCGTGTGGCTGAGCCTACACAAACAAGTAAAAGAGTGGGCTGCAGCCTGCATGGCGTGCCAACGAGCCAAGGTACACAGACACACGAAGGCTCCCTTGGAGCCGTTTCGGGTACTGGCTAAGAGGTTCGACCATGTTCACGTGGACCTCGTGGGCCCCCTCCCGCCATCACAGGGATGCACGCACCTCCTGACAGTGGACACGCACCTCCTGACCGCACCACGCGCTGGCCAGAAGCAGTCCTGCTGGTGGCAACCACGTCTGCAGACGTAGCACGTGCTTTTTTAACAGCATGGGTGGCGCGTTTTGGAGTCCCGTCGGATATTACGTCTGACAGAGGCGCTCAATTTGTTTCCGAACTCTGGTCCACGATGGCCCGCAGCCTGGGTGTTACAATTCACTGCACAACTGCATACAACCCACAGGCCAATGGTTTATGCGAGTGTTTTCGTAGATCACTGAAAGCAGCGCTCAGGGCTTCACTGACGGATGCAAATTGGGTAGACAGGTTGCCATGGGTTTTATTGGGGTTGCGCTCCGCGCCAAAAGAGGATCTGGAAGCTTCCCCGGCAGAGCTGGTTTTCGCGCAGCCCCTATGGCTGCCCGGGGAATTTCTGCCAGATAATCCCGCGCTGGACAGCTGCCCGTCTCAGCTTTTGCAGCGTGGCGCAAACACAGGCATGCTGCCGGGCCCTGCCCACCACAGTTTTCCACGTGCTTTCGTGCCTAAAACTTTGAAGAGCGCGGAGTTCGTGTTCGTCAGACACAATGCCCACCGCCCTCCATTGCGTCCACCCTATGATGGACCGTTCAGAGTGTTGGAAACAGGAGATAAGCATTTTTTGCTAGACTCGGGGGGTAGGCGGAAAAAAATTGGCATAGACAGACTCAAACCTGCTTTTGTTGTGGCAGACGAGCAAGTGCTGTTGGCTAGGGCCCCTCGGCATGGAAGACCCCCACGGAGAGCTCCCCAGGGAAACGATTCACTAGAGCAGCCACACGGACAGACCGAAGTGCCCCCCCCCCCCCGTCACAACCCACCCGCAGTCAGACACACTCCCAGCAGCCCCCCACCGGCACAGCAGCGCCACGGAGGCAGTAAACCCCAGTTACAGCAGATACGGGAGGAGACGTAAGCCCAAACGGCGTGTGGACTGATGCTCTATTGTTCTATCTAAGATGCTGGGGGGGGGAAGTGTAGCACCAGATTATTTAGCATCTCAGACAAGCGACAGTGGATAAGCATGGGAGAACAATGCTCAGGAGGTTCCTGGCGAGATAGCAGGAAGGAGTCAAGGACATAGGGGGTTGAATGCAGTGTAATGCAAATGTCATGTGTGTGGAGAAATGCCATGAAACTTGGGAGGAGAGATTTGGGTAAAAGAAGAGTGCCTGCTTAAATGTGTCAGTCTGTTCTGTGCTTGAGAGATGTGAAGTGTGTAATAAACTGTCTGCCATGAATCAGCCTCTTATTTCTCACACTCCACAATCTAAACAATTTTTACCTGCCAGAATTACACCTTATATGCACATTTAGAAAAAGTGACCTCTTGTGATAGTGAAAATAATTACATGAAGTGAGATGGCTGAAAGAGAGGTGTAATATTGGTGAGAGGCTTAATGTGTGAGAGGTTTAGCCTCCCCCATCTTCCCCTAACATCTAACAATATATTTTTTGTCTTTGTGTTGATTTTTATTGGTAAACCCTACTTATAACTGTAATGTTAAGCACATTTAATGAGTAAAAGATGACAAAACTGAAAGACAAGGTTTACAGGTGGACTTGAGCCCTACTCACCTGTGTAGGAGTAGAATTATTTTCAGTACCACTATCCGCCATCACCCTACCCACTGTACCTCACTGTGTGACTATTTGTTACATCCATCCATCCATCCATCCAGCCATGCAGCAGACCAAGCAGAAAAGCCCAGACTTCCCTCTTTCCAGCCACCTCCTCCAGCTCCTCGGGGAGAAAACCAAGGCGTCCCCATGCCAGCTGGGAGACATAATCTCCCCAGCGTGTCCTGGGTCTGCCACGGGGTCTCCTCCTAGTGAGATGTGCCCGAAAAAACCTCAAGTGGGAAGTGTCCAGGAGGCATCCCGATCAGATTCTCAAACCATCTTAACTGGCTTCTTTCGATGTGGAGGAGCAGCGGCTCTACTCTGAGCCTCTTCCGGATGATTGAGCTCCTCACCCTATCTCTAAGAGTGAGTCCAGCAACCCTAAGGAGAAAGCTCATTTCAGTTGCCTGTATCTGCAACCTCCTTCTTTCGGTCAGTACCCAGAGTTTATGACCATAGGTGAGGGTAGGAACATAGACTGACCAGTAAATCGACAGCTTTGCTTTGAAACTCAGCTCCCTCTTCACCACGACAGACTGGTACAGTGTCCGCATCACTGCAGAGGCTGCTCCAATTATGAACAGGACTGGTGACAAAGGACAGCCTGGCGGAGTCCAAGTCTCACTAGGAATGAGTTTGACTGATTGTTGGCAATACAAACCAAACTGTTGCAACGAGCCTTATACAGTGGTGTGAAAAAGTGTTTGTCTCCTTCCTGATTTCTCATTTTTTTGTATGTTTGTCACACTTAAACGTTTCAGATTATCAAACAAATTAGACAAAGGTAACATAAGGAAACACAAAATGCAGTTTTTAAATGAAGGTGTTTATTATTAAGGGGAAGAAAAACAAACAAACCTACATTGCCCTGTGTGAAAAAGTGATTGCCCCCTAAACCTAATAACTGGTTGGGCAACCCTTAACAGCAACAACTGCAATCAAGCATTTGCAATAACTGGCAATGAATCTTTTACAACGTTGTGGAGGAATTTTGGCCCATTCATCTTTGCAGAATTGTTGTAATTCAGCCACACTGGAGGGTTTTCGAGCATGAACTGC
The DNA here is from genome assembly GCA_020510985.1 of Pholidichthys leucotaenia. Taxonomy (NCBI): domain Eukaryota; kingdom Metazoa; phylum Chordata; class Actinopteri; order Cichliformes; family Pholidichthyidae; genus Pholidichthys; species Pholidichthys leucotaenia. The sequence continues at coordinate 274,334,496 of CM035842.1, forward strand.
TTTTTTAAGGTCATGCCACAGCATCTCAATTGGATTCAGGTCAGGACTTTGACAAGGCCACTCCAAAGTCTTCATTTTGTTTTTCTTAAGCCAATCAAAGGTGGAGTTGCTGGTGTGTTTTGGATCATTGTCCTGCTGCAGAACCCAAGGGCGCTTCAGCTTGAGGTTACAAACAGATGGCCGGACATACTCCTTCAGGATTTTTTGGTAGACAGCAGAATTCATGGTTCCATTTACCACAGCAAGTCTTCCAGGTCTTGGAGCAGCAAAATAGACCCAGACCATCACACTACCACCACCATATTTTACTGTTGGTATGATGTTCCTTTTCTGAAATGCTGTGTTACTTTTACACCAGATGTAATGGGACACACACCTTCCAAAAAGTTCAACTTGTCTTATCAGTCCACAGAGTATTTTCCCAAAAGTCTTGGGGATCATCAAGATGTTTTCTGGCAAAACTGAGATGAGCCTTTATGTTCTTTTTGCTCAGCAGTGGTTTTTGTCTTGGAACTCTGCCATGCAGGCCATTTTTGCCCAGTCTCTTTCTTATGGTGGTGTCATGAACACTGACCTTAACTGAGGCAAGTGAGGCCTAGAGTTCTTTGGATGTTGTGGGGGTCTTTTGTGACCTCTTGGATAAGTCGCCGCTGCGTTCTTGGGGTAATTTTGGTCGTCCGGCCACTCCTGGGAAGGTTCACCACTGTTCCATGTTTTCACCATTTGTGGATAATGGCTCTCACTGTGGTTCGCTGGAGTCCCAAAGGTTTAGAAATGGCTTTATAACCTTTTCCACACTGATGGATCTCAATTGCTTTGTTTCTCATTTGTTCCTGAATTTCTTTGGATTGCAGCATGATGTTTAGCTTTTGAGGATCTTTTGGTCTACTTGACTTTGTCAGGCAGGTCTTATTTAAGTGATTTCTTGATTGAGAACAGGTGTGGTAGTAATCAGGCCTGGGTGTGGCTAGAGAAATTGAACGCAAGCTTTCCAAAGATGTGATAAACCACAGTTAATTTATGTTTTAACGGGGGGGCGGGGTCCCCCTCAAGAACCGCATTCCTCAAGAACCCATGAGGGATGCGGTCAAATACTTTCTCCAAGTCCACAAAACACTTGTAGACTGGTTGGGCAAACTCCCACAAACCCACACGGACCTTTGAGTGGGTGAAGAGTTGGCCCAATGTACTGCAACCAGAACAAAAACCACATTGTTCCTCCCGAATCCAAGGTTCAACCAACGGCTGCACTCTCTCCTCTTCAGTTAACCCAATTGTAAAAAGTACGGTTGGGTTAACTGAGAAGAGAAAACGCTCTGGTATTTTCAATATCTTTTTATACTAAAAGAACTGGAATGATGACCTAATGATAGAGTATCTGCCTCACAGCCGGGAGATTGTGGGTTTGAGCCCCAGCCAGGTCATGCCACAGACCATAAAAAAATGGGACTTTCCACCATCTAGCTTGGTGCTCAGCATAATAGAAAGGATAAAGGAAAATTGGTTACCCAGCCAAGGGGGAAGCACAAGCCAGTGTACTCCTAGTGCCAATCCCAAGCCTGAGGAGATGGAGAGGGTTGCGACGGGAAGGGCATTCACTATTAAAAAAAAATCCTTGCCATCTGCTAAGATGAGAGAAGAAGAAGCTTATAATGCTGAAAGAATAGGAAGATAGAGCAGACGTGACAAGTTAACTGGAATGCTGAAACAACAGTACCTGGTTACTTCCTGTTCAGTTCTAGCATAGACAGACATAGGTTGCTGCTGAATTTGGGACACTTAAAAATCAATTGCGGTGATTCAGAATCTTCCATGTGTGAAGACGTGATGCGTCAAAAAAAAAACCCCAAAAAACAAAAACAAAACATTACTTCCCCGCCTCTAATTACCTCCGCCAGGCCGAAAGGCCAGGAGGAGGTAATGTTTTTGCTGGGGTTTGTCTGTGTGTTTGTCTGTGTGTTTGTCTGTTTGTCTGTCTGTCTGTCTGTCTGTCTATTTGTCTGTTGGTTAGCAAGATAACTCAAAAACTTTTGGACGGATTTCAATGAAACTTTCAGGTGTTGTTGGAAATGGTACAAGGAAGAACTGATTAAATTTTGGGGATGATCCGCATCACCGTCTGCATACAGGAATTTTTTAAAGCATTTTTCCACACTGTGACATACGGCCATTTTCAACATGTGCGCAGGCGCAATGGAGGGCGCTGGGCGTCGTGTCTGACCAACACAAACTCCGCCTTCTTCAACGTTTTAGCCACAAAAGCATGCGAAAAACACTGGTGGCCTGGGCCCCCCAGCGTGCCTGTGCCAGCCATAGGCGCTGCGCACATTGCGCTGGTCGTCGTGTCTGACCAACACAAACTCCGCGTTCTTCAACGTTTTAGGCACAAAAGCACACGGAAAACACTGCTGGCCTGGGCCCGCCACCGTGCCTGTTTTTGCGCCACGCTGCAAAACCTGACACAGCCACCTGTCCGCCGCCCGATTATTTGCCACAAATTCCCCGCCCAGCTATAGGCGCTGCGTAAAAACGACCTCTCTGCCGGGAAAGATTCTAAATTCTGTTTTGCCGCGGAGCGCAACCCCAATATAATATAAAACCCACGGCAACCTGTCTAACCAATCTGCATCCGTCAGTGGAGGAGATGGACACACCAACACTTCAGTTTATTACCTCCGCCAAGGAGGCAATGCTTTTACAACCGTAAAACGGGGCTATAAGGGACGGCGGGGTAATATGGGACACTTTTCTAAATGTAATTCTGCTTTTTTAATTTTGCTTCCGCCTAGATTTGATGAAGGATTCATGGATATTTGACAATAACAACACAACTCAGCGTCCTGCTCAAAATAAAAAAAGCAGAATTACATTTAAAACATTTCCCAGAAAAGTGTCCCTTATTAACCCGCCATCCCTTATAGCCCCGTTTTACATTACTGAACCACTAATCCTATCACTATCACATTGATTGTCATTCATTAATTGTCTGTTTATTGCACTGTCCATGTCAAATAAACAAATAATCATTGTGAATCCAATTGCTACTCATATTTTTTCATGCTCAGGGAATCTGAAAACGTACACACAAACACTGTATGGGGGGAACTGTGCCGCTTGGCGGAGGTCTGCGCTCTCCGAGTGCTTTTCTAGTTTATTTACTGTATTTACATGTTTATTTATCAGGGACAAATGCATTAGACATTGCTTCATAAAACAGACACAGTAGATGCAATGCATACAGGTTTCTAACCCAGGCTAATTTGTAACCCCTGTCCTTGGTTAGGCTTTTAAATTTAAAACATATAACAGAAAACTGGGTTTAAAATGCTACAACCATTAAAAAACATACAGCAGAATACTGGACTTTACAATGATAGAAATCAGCGCAGGTAGAGAGACAAAAACATTTATAACATTTTAGGTTTCAAGTGTGTGCGTGTAGGTGTATGTATGCATACATGTTTGTATTTATTACCTCCGCCAGGCCGCAGGCCAGGAGGAGGTTATGTTTTTGCCAGCGTTTGTCTGTTTGTCTGTCTGTCTGTTTGTTTGTTTGTTTGTCTGTTGGTTAGCAAGATAACTCAAAAAGTTTTTGACGGATTTCGATGAAACTTTCAGGCGTTGTTGGAAATGGTACATGGAAGAACTGATTACATTTTGGGGATGATCCGGATCACTGTCTGGATACAGGAATTTTTTAAAGGATTCTTTAACATTGTGAGATACGGCCATTTTCAACATGTGCGCAGGCGCAATGGAGGGCGCTGGTCGTTGTGTCTGACGAACACAAACTCCGTGTTCTTCAAAGTTTTAGGCACAAAAGCACACGGAAAACAGTGGTGGGCAGGGCCCGGCAGCGTGCCTGTGTTTGCGCTACGCTGCAAAAGCTGAGACGGGCAGCTGTCTGGCGCCGGATTATTTGGCAGAAATTCCCCGGGCAGCCATAGGGGCTGCGCAAAAACGACCTCTCTGCCGGGGAGGCTTCTAAATCCTCTTTTGCCGCGGAGCGCAACCCCAATATAAAACCCACGGCAACCTGTCTACCCAATTTGCATCCGTCAGTGAAGCCCTGAGTGCTGCTTTCAGTGGAGGAGATGGACAGGTAATGCTTTTACTACTGAACCACTAATCCTATCATTGTGAATCCAATTGCTAGTCATATGTTTTCATGGTCAAGGAATCTGAAAATGTACACACAAACACTGTATGGGGGGGAACTGTGGCGCTTGGCGGAGGTCTGCGCTCTCCGAGTGCTTTTTTAGTTTCTACTGGGAACAGGACTGATGCTCAATCCTGAAATCTGAAATGTTGGCAGAACTAACTCCACAGAAGCTTTCACTGCTGCACACATTTTTAGAAGGCTTACTACTGAAGGATTGTTGATATCACAGAGTCAAGAGAGAGATAGCTGGTTATTTTTGTGTTTTATTGTACTGCAGGCTCACGTGGAAGAGAGCTTCTCAATCTCAGAGCATTTCTCTTCATCTATCATTGTTTCTGTGTGTATGTCTGTGTGTGTGTGAGTGTGAGTGTGTGTGTGTGTGTGTGTGTGTGTGTGTGTGTGTGTGTGTGAGTGATTGAGCGAGCGGCGTAGTCTAAAGGTTATTAAATTTATTGCCATCACACAGCAGTGACCTTTTTAATCATCAAGTCTATACTTTGCTGCGTGGCTGGTATTAAAAATGCGGTTGGGTTAATTGAGGAGGGGGGAAGCTCAGATCAACAAGCACCTACACTGGGAGTACGAGAGAGATAATCATGGATAAAACAAGGTTAAACGTAAAAGCTTTTTCATGGAAAAGCAGTGAAAAGCTACAGACGAGAAAATAAAGAGAATAAGAGTGCATGAAAGTAGACTGTCATGCAGACTAACTTTGCAACAAGTCCACTTTTGACTGTGGACTTTTCAATAGAAGGAGAATAATATAGAGCAAGGAGGTCTTAAGTTTAGTAGGATGTTGATCACAAGACTTGTCTAAAAAAGCCCCTATTATGCACTTTTTTCCCACATATTGACACTAAGTTATTTATTTTAACATTAAAAAATGGGACAGTATGGAGACCAAAACTATGTTTGCTGGGCACTGACATGGTTTAGTGTCAGGACCCAGTGGCAGAAACCAAAACAAGAACATGCAGACAGTGATGCAAGTCTTTGTATTTTATTGAAACAGTAAGTGACGTTTCTGGAAGTGGTCTGACCCACAGGGGAGAAGGCAGAATGTGAATATATAGCAGGGTATGGACTGGTAATAAATCTTACAGAATTTATCTGATTGTTGAGATGATGACAGCAGGGTCCACTTTTAAGAAGAGAAGAAGAGAACGAGCGGTGAGTATACTGCAAAGGGTGAGTGTTGAATGTCCACTTACAGGTAGGAGGTGTTTGGGAACAGGTGGGGAGGAGTCCTCTACGGGGTGAATATTTTGCAGGCAGAGATGGTGAAAGGACTTGCTAACTAAAGTTTTTAGTTTTGTTTCATCACTCCACAGAACAGAATCCCAAAACCTCTTTGGCTTATTTATATAGTTTTGAGCAAACTGGAGCCAAGTTTTCGGGCCTGTGGATCAGAACTATATCTGGAGGATGAAGAATGAAGCATACAGTGAAAAGAACACCATACCTAAAGTGAAGCATGGCAGTGGCTCAGTGATGCTCTGGGGCTGCATCACTTCTTCTGGCACTGGAAACCTGCAGTGTGAGGAGGGTAAGATGAATTCAATCAAGTATCAGGAAATCCTGGGGGAAAATGTCATGCCGCCTGTGAGAAAGCTGAAGCTTGGGCGTCATTGGACCTTCCAACGGGACAATGATCCTAAGCATACTTCAAAGTTCACCAAAGTTTGGTTTCAGAAGAAGTCCTGGAAGATACTAGAGTGGCCATCACCATCGCCTGACTTGAAGCCCACTGAAAATCTCTAGTGGGATTTGAAAAACATGGTTGTAGCACACAAACCCAAGAATATTAGTGAACTGGAGGCCTTTGCCCATGAAGAATGGACTAAGATTCCTCAGGAACGCTGCCAGAAGATGGTGTCTGGCTATGTCTCACGTTTGCAGCAGGTCATAACAGCAAAAGAGTGCTCTACTAAGTACTAAAGATGTTTGTCATGAAGGGGTTGAATAATTTTGAGACTGCAGTAGTCATGAAAAGTGGCATTTTGTATTGAATTTGGAGAAACCACTTGTAATATTAATTGTGTTGAGCTATTTAAATTGCTCTTGTTTGTTTATTGCAAACAGTTGCTAATTTGCACATTTTGCCAATAAACCTAATTTGCAGTGGGAACTCTCCTCTCCTCCTGGTCTCCATCATGTCTAACAGGTTCATAATTATAAGGCTGTGGTCTGTTATATTTTCCTCCTCTTCAGAGGCTAAAGTAGCACATATTTCCCATTACTGACAGTGGCCAGGTGGTCAGTAGCTGCCTCTGGTGATGTCATAGCCAGGCTGCTGTTTTTGAGGTGGGCCTGACACTCTGCTACAAAAAATAGGCCTAAGGCTTAGAAAACCATTTTTTTCCTGATACTGGATTGGTACTGAATCATTTCTCGACATATCAAAAAATTTGGGGGTGAGAGTTTCGTCCTCAGTAGAGTCTCAGCAGGGAATACTTTTGGAGCACAGAAAGATCAAGTTTGGAGATAAAGTAAACATTCAGGACATCATTCAATTAGCCAAAAGAATTTCAAAAAAAAAAATTACAGCCTTTGGAGAAGAAATAACTCACTGTATTTCCAAAGAAAATGTCGAGAAATGTCCAAGAGCAACTGAGAAAACAGTTTTATTTATTTTTTTTTTCAAAAGAACAAGTTAGCATTCATTTATGTTGCAAGGTGTACAACTACTGTACATAAACAGGTCAGCACTCGGTCAACCGTCTATCATCTTGTGAAAAGTTACATTCACACTTAAAGTCTGATCTTTTTAGAGCCGAGTAACAAAGATATGTGATCAGACAGGCAGCTAAAAAATGCGCCTCACTCTGTACGGCGGCACGATTCAGTGTGTTATCTATCAACACACCTTTCTCTCTTTTCCTGCTCTGGTCTCGCCCATCTGCTACTTGTATTCCAAGAGAAACACAAATTTCTCCCGCACAGCCCAACAGGAAACATCTGCTGTGGTGTGAAATGTGGCCGTGCAGGGGTGGACGGTGGACTGTAGGAATTTAAAGGTATGAACAAGTCACTCTTAATGCTAAAGTAGGAAATAAAACTCCCGGTCTTTCTATAAAAGGAAGAATAAGTGTGGTTTGGAAAACATTTTGGTATATTTACCATCTCCTCTCCCTGCGTTGTCCATTTGATTATCCATATTCATTTAAAGGTTCATTCCATTCCCATAGTGTAACAGCAGGATTAAAGCTAAGCTGTACATGTTTGAGTTTTTGAAAAAATCAAATAATCTCTAAGCAAATCTGAGAGGAAGTAAACCCTAAGAAAGGAAATCCCAGTAAACAATTGAAAACCTCACAAAAAGCTCAGTTGGCAGGAAGCAAGAAACAAAAAAAGTTTACCTCATTCCCAAAAGGCACAGCTTCAAGTTAGCATACCTACCAGCATGGCAAGCCAGGATGGAGGGGGAATAGGACAGGACCAACAGGTCCTCCAACTGATATGCACAGAATGATGTTGTGTTTCAGTCTTTCTAATGCGGTGGTGTCACTGCATTTCAGACATGATGGACGGGACTAAAACTCACCTGTGCACAAGGTGTGAGGTTGATTCCACCTGGTGCCTTATTTTTTTTTGACTAGCACCTGCGCTTGTTTTCCTTTTGTATTGATTATTCACTTAATTTGCACATTAAATACACTTTTTTTGGGTGGTTGGGGTTATGGTAGGGTAGGGTGAGGGTCTATTTTAAACACATATTTGTATTATATACAATCTCACTTCATGTAGTTTTCTTTGCAACCACAGAAGTTTTTTTTTCTAAATGCAACTGCAAGTCATAGCACCATAAGGTAAATGCATTTTAAAACCCACAGATACAAAAATATAACATTAAGTCTATAAATAAAGGTATGTGTGATAAAGTACCCAACAAACCAGAGAAGTACCTGTGTTCTCTTTTAAGGAGTTCTTCCAAACACACTCCTTAAAATCACCTGAAGGTGCAACGAGTACAGCTGAAGGACCCGTGAAGAGTTGTGGGTGAGCAGAGAGAGTTGTGGAAGGAAATTTTAGTTGTTATTTCTCTGTCTTTGTTGTGCTAATTACCCACACCAACAGAGTTGAGGCGTGGGTAGGACGGTCGCCTCCGTCTGTTCATTTGTTTGTCTGGACTGTAACTTGAGAAAGAATGAAGCTTGGGTGACCAAACTTGGTGTGCTGGTGAACCTCAGGGCAAGTATGTGTTGCTTTGTTTTGGGGGTCACAAGGTCAAGGTCACAGGATCATTCAAGCTAAAACATTCAGACTAAAACCTCCCGGCACATGAACAGCTTTTTCCCCTCTGCCATCAGACTGCTGAACATTAAGTGACTTATTGACTCTCGTGCACTATATACAGCAGCTCATGTCGTTCATCACTGTTTTTCTGTTGCATTATCGACTGCACTGTGGTACCCCATATTATCTGCTACTTGCTAATTTATTTAAATCTGCCTTGACTAGTATTACTCATTATTATTATTATTATTATTATTATTACTTATTATTCTGCACTCATTGCATGTTTTTAGTCTTTTAGTTTTTTTTAGTTTATCTCTTTATCTCATCATGTTTTTAATGTTGCAGCATGGCACCGAGACAAATTCCTAGTTTGTGTACTACATGAAGAATGGCAATAAATCTGATTCTGATTCTGATTCTGAAGCTCTAACTCAGCAGGGAATGAGGCTATGGCTACCATACTTGGTGCACAAGTTGACCTTGGGACTAGCACATATGGCAATACTTTTGGGGTCAAACAGTCAAATGTGAAGGTCACAGAGTGATAAAAGGTCAAAACCCATTTTGGCCCATAGTGACATAAAAAAATCATTACATTAAAAATTTTAATTACATTAAAAAAATAATAGCTAGAAAAGCACTCAGAGAGTGAATACCTCCGCCAAGGCTCTTACTGTCCCACATGGATCCCCTCCAAAATGTAATGGGTTTGTGTGTAGGCCTAGAACCACTTCTGGTGAAAATTACATCAAAGTTTGTCCATTAGTTTTGGACTATTGTTGCTAACACACTGTGAGAAGATAAGAGCCTTGGCTGAGGTATGCATTCTCAGATCATCACCAAAATGTAATGGGTTCATCTCTAGCCCAAGACCCACCTCTGGTGAAAGTTTCATCCAAATTCTTCCAGTAGTTTTTGCATAATCCTGCTGCACAAATACAAACAAAGCCCTTGGTGGAGGTATGCACTCTCAGATCATCACTAAAATCTAACCATCTGTTCCACGTGCCATTACACACCTTCCCTGAAAATTTCATCAAAATCCATTCATAGCTTTTTGAGTAATGTTGCTAAAAGACAGACAGAGACAGACAAACCAACGGCGGCAACAACAGTCTCCTCCTCCTCTTGGTGGAGGTAATAAGTATGTGTGGTGGGGAATTAGGGCTGCAAAAGGTCTGCATCTCTGAGTGAAATTCTAGTTGCTTACTATAATACATCCATGGACTTATCAGGAAGTCAAGCCAAAGCTTGAAATACACACAATCACTGGAGAAAATATTGGTACAATTACAGTTGTTTCTGACAATAAAGCAGAGCACACAAAGGCAAACCCCATTTTTTTCTCTTGAACTAGAAACTCTTTTCTCATAAATTTGCATTTTTTTCTTACACATTTGCAACTTTTCTGTTGTCAATTTACAACTGTTTTCCCATAAATTTTTTTGACCATTTTGTAAAATTGCAACTTTTTCCCCATAAATGTACATCTTTTCTCTCAAAAATTTGAAACTCTTTTCACATAAACATACTAATTTTTGCTTTTAAATTTTCAGCTTTTTTCTTGAAAGATTTGCAATTTTTTTTCTTGTAAATATTCAAGTTTTTCTCTAAAATTTGTGGGGGTTTTTTGTAAATTTGCAACTATTTTTGCAAAAAATCTCCACTTCTTTTAATCTCAGTTGCTACATTTGTCATGAACCAAACCGGTGTTTCCTGTAGGCTCAGTTCTGACCGTTCTCTGTGGCTCGGGTGTTGGGTGGTTTATGTATTGTGTCATCTTTTGAGTTCTTGTGGTGTTATGTCTTTGTTCTTTTTCTTTTCCGTGCCCGTAGCCACTGCTCTGGCTGGTGGCTGTTAGGCAGTCTCTTTGACCTACTTTCTTGTGGGTGCTGTCTAACATTCGCCAGTCCGATCACGCCCCCTCTCTCTCTTGACAGCCAGCTGATTTTCCTCCGGTAGTTGTCATTCCAGCTCCTCACCCAGGTGTGCCTAATTTGTGGAGCCAGCAGTGCTTGTACTTAGGTGGCCTTTGCCAGACAAGCACTACTGGACCATTGAGCTGTGCTATACAGATGTTAATCGCTGTATATGCCTGGTCATATTCCTCTAAGTTATAGATTAGCCACTTCCTCATCTAGCCGTGGATTCCCGGCGTCCTTTGAGCGATGTCGGCTCTGGGACGCCATTGTGGTTAATCCGTTTCTCCACCTGTGTTCGCTGGGCGATGCCGGGCCCCGAACGCCAACTGTAAGTGTGTTTTTGTCAGTCTTCACCCTTTGAACTGTTTGTTGTTTCTTTGGTTAGCACTGCGGCAGCACAGTTTACCCTTGGCCGGGGGATTGTGGGGATCGTGGGATCGATCCCAGCCCCCGACCAACAGTGATCTGTGTGGAGTTTGCATGTTCTCCCCGTGTTGCGTGGGTTTACTCCGGGATTTCTCCGGTTTCCTCCCACATGCCAAAAACATGCATGTTAGGTTAATTGGCTGTTCTAAATTGTCCCTAGATATCTGTTTCCTATAGGCCCTTAGAATAGAGGGTTAGTATTAATGAAAGCGCTTTGAGTGGTCTTTGTGACTAGAAAAGCGCTATATAAGTGCAGGTTAGTTAGTTAGTAGTTAGTAATAAATGTGTGTTTGATGTAACCTGCGCGTAAATCCCATTCTTCCTTCTCCTCCTCTGTGCACTGCATAAAAGCGCACGAGGAGGTTTGTGGCAGAATAGTCCAGCCATAAAAAGGATTTAGCGGGTTACACTGGCACACATCCTTTTCATTTATGGACAGTTTTCTTTTTTTCACTCACCTGTGATGGAGTTGGCCATGGATGTGGCAGATCGGAGTTATTCGATGAGCCTGGGATGGGAACGCTGCCGAGCTCTGATGGACATAGATGGGTTCATCTCATTGGTGAGCGAATATTCCACCCCGGAGGACATCCTCTGGTATGTGAGTCTGGCGGAGGCTAAGGTCCAGCGATGCCCTCAGCTTGTGGAGCACCCGGAAGGAGCCGAGAGGATTTCCCTGTTGGCTGTGCTGTGGCATGAACACGACGAGAGGGTGAGGAAGTCCCCTACGAAGACCAGGCTTGCGTTGAAGGGGAGGCGCTCCCAGGACTCCTTTGCTCCTGCTCTGTGCCAGAGTACTACGGCCGCTCCCGTTCCACCAAAACCAGCACCAGCCTTCCCGCAGACAGCGTCATCCTGCGAGGACCACTGAGGTCACCCCGGGAACGCTCACCTCCGTCGTCATGGAGACGGCTCCTCCACAAGCCTTCAAGGGGACCCACGTCACCACTGACACGGAGAGGGATGGGATGACTGTCTGCCGCCTGCAGCTGGGAACATCATTGACCGGGATGACAGGCAAGTATTTTTTTCCATTCTAAACCATCAAATGACACTGCATCTTGCCTGTCTCCCGAGGGAGAGGCCCAGTTTCTGCAGTCCGCTGGGTCCTCTCCTCCAGCTGTGAATATTAATTCTGTTCTTCCCCTCTCCGTGTCTCCTCCAATTTTTCCTGAGTGTCCGCCAGTCCTGGAACCTGGCTACTGGATGATGGAGGAGCCTGAGGCCCTGAAGGATCCTGTTCCAGAGTCTGCATGGAGCCAGCCCTCAGCCTCCTCGCTGGATTCATCTCCGGGGGGGTAATTTCGTCTGAGGACTGTAGGACTGCCATTGTCACCTTGCCAGCTGCGGAGGTGGCTGCAGCGGATTGGGAGCCTGAGCTGGTCCTCTTGGAGGCTGGGCCCGAGCCTTCATCGTCGGGATCGACGGAGTCCTGGACGACAGTGGAGCTCAAGCTCAGGCAAGTCCTCTCTCTTGTTTTTTTATTATCAGTATTAGAGAGATCTTGTCTGGCTCTAGGTGAGGAGAGTCAGGTGCAGTGCGCAGCTGCATCTGAACTCCCTTCACCGGGCTCCGCTGCTGCTGGTGACCCTAATAACCTGGTTTCTTCTCCCGCTCCTGAGTTTCCTTCTAGGGTCGCCAGAGAGGAGCCATCATCACCAGAGGTCACCTTGGAACCAGGTTCGCCACCTGACGATGTCGGGGGTCCAGCTCCCCTGCTGCCTGAGGCCGTCACATGGGTCCCCCCGCAGGCTGTATCTCCGTGGGTGTGGCACGCTGGCTTAGGACCCTTGTGGGGGCTGCGCCCCAGAATCAGCCCAACGTGGGTGCTGCGCTCCTGTTCGGACCTGTCATGGATACCACGGTCCAGCGCGGGGTCCACTGAGGGTGCAGCATTGGCCTGGTTGGGGTCCACCGAGGGTGCAGCATTGGCCCAGTCGGGACCCACCGTGGGTGCTGCTTAGTTCCAGCTGGAGTCCACCGCAGGTACTGCAGAGCTCCAGCCAGGAGCCGCCGCAAGTGCTGCAGAGCTCCAGTTGGGAGCCGCCGCAGGTGCTGCAGAGCTCCAGCTGGGAGCTGCTGCGGGTCCAGTCTTGGCCCGGTCGGGGTCCACCGAAGGTGCAGAGTTGGTCTGGTCGGGGTCCACCGAGGGTGCAGCGTTGGCCCGGTTGGGGTCCACCGTGGGTGCAGTGGTGTCCCAAGCCTGGACCACCAGAGATGCTACGGGTCAGCATTAGGACGCCGTGGCCCCCTTCTCCTTTATGTCCGACGCCGTGGAGGTTCACTCCCTACAGTCCGATCACCCACCAGTGAGCCTCCCGGTGGGCAGGCCACCTCCTGCTTCACCCCTTCGGTCCTGGTGGCTTAACAACGCTGGCTGGCCGCTGGAGGGACTGAGTCTCTGGGCCAGATGGCCCGTGTTTTCTGGCAGGCCACCGGACTCTGTTCACCGGACTGCCTGCTGGGCCTGGGACTCTGGGTGGCCTCCCGAGCCTCCACACCTTTGGACTTGGGGGGGGGGGGCCTAATTGAGGGCCCTGGGCGGAGTGTATTGTGTTTGGGTGTCGGGTGGTTTATGTATTGTGTCATCTTTTGAGTTCTTGTGGTGTTATGTCTTTATTCCGTGCCCGTAGCCACTGCTCTGGCTGGCAGCTGTTAGGCAGTCTCTTTGACCTACTTTCTTGTGAGCGCTGTCTAACATTTGCCGGTCCGACCACGCCCCCTCTCTCTCTTGACAGCCAGCTGAGTTTCCCCCGGTAATTGTCGTTCCCGCTCCTCGCCCAGGTGTGCCTAATTTGTGGAGCCAGCAGTGCTTGTACTTAGGCGGCCTTTGCCAGTCAAGCACTGCTGGATCATTGAGCTGTGCTATACAGACGTTAATCACTGTATGTGCCTCGTCATATTCCTCTAAGTTATGGATTAGCCACTTCCTCTTCTAGCCGTGGATTCCCGGCGTCCTTTGAGCGATGTCGGCTCTGGGATGCCATTGTGGTTAATCCGTTTCTCCATCTGCGTTTGCTGGGCGATGCCGGCCCCCAAACGCCAACTGTAAGTGTGTTTTTGTGTTTTTGTCAATCTTCACCCTTTGAACTGTTTGTCGTTTCTTTAATAAATGTGTGTTTGGTGTAACCTGCGCGTAAATCCCAGTCTTCCTTCTCCTCCTCCGTGCGCTGCATAAAAGTGCACAAGGACGTTTGTGACAACTTTTTTCTTATAAATTTGGAACTTTTTCTCATGAATTTGGGACTTTTTTGTTATAAATTTAAACTTTATTCTCATACATTTGTGATTTTTTTTTTATATAAATTACCAACTTTGTTTCTTATAAATTTGCAATTTTCTCACAAACTTGCTATTTTAATTGTAAATTTGCAACTTTTTTCACATGAATTTGCATTTTTTTCATAAACTTGCAACTTTTTCTCATTAATTTGCTACCTTTTTTCTCATAAATTGGTTACTTTTTCCAAGTAAATTTGCAACTTTTTTCTCATGAATTTGCTACTTTTTTGTCATATATGTATTACTTTTTTCTTGCAAATCTGATGTTTTTTCTTGTAAATTTGCAACATTCATATGGATGCTGATTTTTTTTCTATGCAAAGGATATTAACTAGGGGTGTAACAGTACATGTATTTGTGCTCGGATTTTTCAGTACGGCACCTTCGGTTTGGTACACACGGACCATGTTGAGTGACGGACAGGAAGTGTAACTGCCTTGCGCCGTACATGTAAACAAACAGCCCGGCCTCTGACTAGCAACCATCATGGCTGGCTGTATGAAGAAGCCAGCGCTTGAAGACCCTCTTCACAACTCTCCTGTCTGGGAACACTTCAGCTTTCCGGTGAAATATGTGAACAGACAAAGGCAAGTGTGAAGGCAAGGCAAGGCAAGTTTATTTATATAGCACATTTCATGTACAAGACAATTCAAAGTGCTTGACATAAAAACATTAAAGCATTACAGCAAGTTGCAAAATGAATACATAAGAATTTAAGAGCAAACTAAAAAGTAAATTAAAGAGAAACAAAAACAGGCTAAAATAGAATACGACAGAAATAAGATTTACAGTTCATTGTCAGAAATTAACAGTTGAAAGGCCGTGACAAATAGGAGAGTTTTTAACCTGAATTTAAAGCAGCTGAGAGTTTCAGCAGCCCTGATGCTTTCTAGGAGTTTGTTACCTCTGCCAAGGAGGTAATGTTTTTACCGGGGTTTGTCTGTCTGTCTGTCTGTTACCAACATAACTCAAAAAGTTATGAACGGATTTTGACGAAATTTTCAGGAAAGGTGTGTAATGGCACGGGGAACAGATGATTAGATTTTGGTGATGATCTGAGAGTGCATACCTCCACCAAGGGCTTTGTTTGTATTTGTGCAGCAGGATTATACAAAAACTACTGGATGGATTTGGATGAAATTTCCCCCAGAGGTGGTTCTTGGGCTAGAGAGGAACCCATTATATTTTGGTGATGATCTGAGAATGCATACCTCAGCCAAGGCTCTTATCTTCTCACAGTGTGTTAGCAAGAATACTAGTAGTAGTAGTAGATTAGTTTATTTGACAGGGACAGTGCAATAAACATAGACAATTAATCAAAGACAATCAATCTGATGTGTTGCACATAGAGTGTATAGCTATTAGCTAATTTGCAACTCTTGTCCCTGGATGGGCTTTAGAAAAAAGAATCAAGATAAAAATATACACAATAACCACATACATCAATGCAGAAAAATTATAAATACACAATTATAAATATTATAAATATTTATATTAATAATTATAATATTAATAAATTAATATTATAAATATTATAAATACACAAATATAACAGCCTGACTCACCTTTAACATAAATATTATAAATACACAAATATAACAGCCTGACTCACATTTAACACATATAACATAACTCACATTTGCCTATTTCAGGCCTTCCTCCCTCCGTCACTCACTATAAACAAACACATTTATTCCTTCCCTTCATTCACTCTCACTTTGCAGACAAATAATTCATACATGAGTACATTCTTGTTTATTTTTCAGCCAGTTTTTAACATTTTTAGTGAATGTTTTAAAGTCCGTTATTATTTTAATTTCATTTGGCATTGTGTTCCAGATGTGACTGCCCTTTATAGAGAAAGCTGTTTGTCCAAATGTGGTTCTGCGGTGGAATATTTTACAGTTATTGTTAACAGAACTCCTGGTGGCTCTGCTGCTGTCCTGTCTTTGGACGAAACCAGCAAGTGGCTCGGGTGCTGATTTATGGAAACATTTGAACGTTAATTTCAGAAGACAGAGGTCAATGAAGCTCTCAAAACTCAATAGGTTGTATTTTTTTAAAACATTACAGTGATGCCACCTAATGGGCTTTTTGTCCAAGATTTTTAGGGTTTGATTATATAATGAACCTATATGTCTTATTGTGGAAGGGGCTGCTTGAGCCCAGACTGTCAAACAGTATGATATATGAGAAAAAACCATAGAATGCATATACAGTGCAGCTGCTTCGTAAGGTATGTAATATCTAATTAATTTAAAGCAGTTCAGATTTTTTTTTACTGTTTTTGAAATTTTCTTTATATGAAGATTAAATTTGAGTTGAGGATCTAGTACAATGCCAAGGTATTTGAATTCTGTAGCTAAACTGATGTCATGATCATGTATATTAACTTTAAAATGTTGCAGGTTACATTTTTTGATTGAAAAGCACATTGAGACTGTTTTCTGAAGGTTCAGCAATAGATGGTTCTTGAGGAGCCACTCTTGGACATCAACCATACTTGTAGACAGTACATCTGCAGCCTGTGCTGGAGTCTTGGCAGCTGTGTAAATAACTGCATCATCTGCATAAAGTTGGCATGTTGCAGCTGAGCAGTGTAACGGCAAGTCATTAATAAAAATGCTGAAAAGTAAAGGACCAAGAATGGACCCTTGTGGGATACCCATGCGGTTGTTTAAAAATGAGGATTTATCCTGGTGAACTTTTACACACTGTTCTCTATTCTGGAGATAAGATGCAAACCATTCTAATGTATTTGGGGAGAAGTTAAAAGATACCATTTTGGATAAAAGCAAACTGTGGTTTACAGTATCGAAAGCCTTTTTGAGATCTAGAAAAACAGCTCCTACCACATTACCCCTGTCCAAGGACTGTTTGACGTTTTCAATAAGGCAACAATTTGCTGTTTCTGTTGAGTATCCTGGTCTAAAACCAAATTGATGTGGATGAAGAAGTTGACTGTCTTGTAAGTAGTCTATCAGCTGTGTAGCTACAACTTTTTCAAGAACCTTAGATAGGACTGGTAAGATAGAGATTGGGCGGTAATTGCATATATCGTCTTTACTGCCTGATTTATGAACTGGTATGACGACAGCTTTTTTCCAGCCAGATGGAAATGTACTAGACCTAATGGAGAGATTAATGAGATGAGTCAGTGGTTTGATTAATATTTTGCTGTGCATTTTGCTGTGTACTCCAAAAGTTATACGTCAAACATGTTCATTTTGTCTTCTTTTAATTATTTATCCTTTTTTTTTTTTCCTTTGAAAGACAAAAGTAAAATAGAAAGATGTCTTTACCTTCTTTACATGTTTCAACTGCACTGCAGCCTTCATCAGAGTGTGTTAGCAACAATACTCCAAAACTGATGGACAGACTTTGATGCAATTTTCACAACAAGTGGCTCTAGGCCTACACACAAACCCATTACATTTTGGAGGAGATCCATGAGAAATGGAAGGAGCCTTGGCGGAGGTATGCGCTCTATGAGTGCTTTTCTAGTTCTATATGTGAGGGGGGAAAAAACTAAACGCTGTCTCACCATGTTTGGTTCTAACTCTGGGCACAGATAATGGGCCTGACCCTGATGAACTGAGGGCTCTGGGTGGTTCATAACGGACCAGCAGATCTGAAATGTATTTTGGCCCTAAACCATTCAGGGCTTTATAAACCAAGGAGTATTTTGAAATCTATTCTTTGACAGACAGGAAGCCAGTGTAAAGATCTGAGAACTGGAGTTATATGATCCACTTTCTCGGTCTTAGTGAGGACTTGAACTGCAGCGTTTTGAACCAACTGCAGCTGTTTGATGGACTTTTTAGGGAGACCTATGAGGACAGCATTACAGTAGTCCAGTTTACTGAAGAAAAATGCATGGACAAATTTTCTAGATCCTGCTGAGACATCAGACCTTTAATCCTCGCTATGTTCTTTAAGTTATAATAGGCTGAGTTCACTACTGTCTTAATGTGGCTCTTAAAATTCAGGTCTGAGTCCAGTACCACACCCAGATTTCTGGCTCGGCTATTGGTTTTTAGCATCATTGATCGAAGTGGAGTACTAACTTTGAGTCTTTCTTCTTTGGCTCCAAAACCTATTATTTCGGGTTTGTCTTCGTTTAACTGAAGAAAATTCTGGCACGTCCACTCTTTAATTTGACTGATGCATTTGATCAGGGTTTTAATTGGACCATGATTTCCTGGTGAAACGGTTATGTAGATTTGTGTATCATCTGCATAATTATGGTAATATATTTTATTGTTTTTTATGATTTGATCTAGTGGGAGCATATAGATGTTGAAAAGCAAAGGTCCCAAAATGGAACCTTGGGGAACTCCACAGGTTATTTTTTTTATTTTATTTATTCCTTCTTCTTTCTACACCTTTCACTCTGTATATATATCACGGACGCACGGATC
The DNA here is from genome assembly GCA_020510985.1 of Pholidichthys leucotaenia. Classification (NCBI taxonomy): domain Eukaryota; kingdom Metazoa; phylum Chordata; class Actinopteri; order Cichliformes; family Pholidichthyidae; genus Pholidichthys; species Pholidichthys leucotaenia. The sequence goes on from CM035842.1 coordinate 274,352,948, forward strand.
GCCCCAGGGGTCTCCCGGGTCGGCGGACGGAGCCACGGTTTGCAGCGGGAGACGTTACAGCGGGGAGGAGCTAGTGCTAGCTAGCACTTGGCCGCCGCCCGGTGCTAATGGGAAACTCGACATACCGGGAGCTGTAGCGAAAAGGACGCGGGTGCCGGGCTGGAGTTTAGGCGGCGTGAAAGAAATATAAGACAGAATAATAAAGAGCGATGGCAAGAACCAAGCAGACCGCCCGTAAAATCTACTGGAGGAAGAAGCCCCCCAGGAGACAGCTAGCCACCAGGGCTGCTCGGAGAGGCGCTCTGGCCACCGGCAGAGTGAAGAGGCCTCGCCGTCACAGGCCCGTGGCTCTGAGAGAGATCCGTCGCTACCAGAAATCCACGGAGCTGCTCATCCGTAAGCTGCCCGTCCAGCGCCTGGTGAGGGAGATCGCTCAGGACTTCAAGACCGTCCTGCGTTTCCTGAGCTTCGCCGTCATGGCTCTGCAGGAGACCAGCGAGGCCCACCTGGTGGGTCTCTTCTTCGCTAAGGGGGTCACCATCATGCCCAAAGACTTCCAGCTGGCCCGCTGCATCCGCGGAGAGAGAGCTTAGACTTTCTGCTGCACATTCACCAGCCATAATGCTCTGCACTGTGTGTCTATATATATACATTTATAGTAATATGGACATATGTTTACTAGATGTTGTTTTTTCTTGCCTTCTGATTGTTGCTCTGAGTGTTGCTATCCCTGTGCTGTTGCAATCCTGGAATTTCCCCATTGTGGGACTAATAAAGGCTAATCTTATCTTATCTTATTTTTGTTCACTTGGATGTGTAGCTACCTATAGACACAAAATAATGCCTGTCTTTTAAATGGGACTCAAATCAGCTAAGTGCTGTACCAGAAAGTCCCACCCAGTTTTTCAGCCGTTCTAGTAAGATGTTATGGTCGACCGTGTCGAATGCAGCACTGAGGTCCAGTAGAACCAAGACTGAAATATTGCCATTATCTGTATTGGAGTGGATGTCATTAAGGAACTTAATTAGAGCTGTCTCAGTGCTGTTGTGTGACTGAAAATCTTACTGTAAAACATCAAAACAGTTATTTAATGTCAGGAAGTTGTGCAATTGTTGAAAGACAGCTTTTTCTATTATTTTACTAAGAAAGGGGAAATTTTATATGGGCCTATAGCTGTTCATGAGTGAGGTGTCTAGGTTGCTTTTTTTTAAGAAGTGGCTTGATAACAGCTGTTTTTAAGCACTAAGGGAAGACACCTGAGACATATTTATGATCTGTAGTAGATCTGAGGCCATACAATATGAAATGTTTTTAAAAAACCCCGTTGGGAGGATATCAAGGCAGCAGGTAGTGGATTTCAGGTGGTGTATGATGTCATCCAAGATTTTATGATTGATTGGAAAAAATTTCGCCATGATGTTTACATCTTCTCTGTGGGGACAAAGAGGAAGCACATGTCCAGCACCTGGCATAGGACATTTCTGAAATATGTGAACGGGCAAAGGCAAGTGAATAAGACGAAAATAACATCAGAATCAGAATCAGAATCAGAATCAGAATCAGGTTTATTGCCATTGTTCATGTAGTACACAAACTAGGAATTTGTCTCGGTACAGTGCTGCAACATTAAACATGATAAGATAAGAGAAATAAACTATACATGTAATAAAGTGTAGGATAAGATTAAGTGATACTGGTCAACAGTTAAAATATATATTAGCCAGCAGCAGATACTGTGGAGAACTATATAGTACAGTCGGTAATGCAGGAAGAAAACAGTGATGATTAACATGAGTCTGGTTGAGCTGCTGTACATGGTGCACGAGAGTCACTTAGTGTTCAGCAGTCTAATGGCAGAGGGGAAGAAGCTGTTCATGTGACGGGAGGTTTTAGTCTGGATGGACCGAAGTCTTCTACCAGAGGGGAGGGGGGCAAACAGTACGTGACCAGGGTGTGAGGGATCGGCTATGATCCGGCCAGCACGCCTCCGGGTCCTGGAGATGTACAGATCCTGGAGAGATGGGAGCTTGCAGCCGATCACCTTCTCAGCAGTGCGCACGACGCGCTGCAGCCTTAGTCTGTCCCTGGCAGTGGCTCCTGCGTACCACACGGTTATGGAGGTGGTGAGGATGGACTCGATGATGGCTGTGTAGAACTGCACTAACATCTTGGTGGGTAGCTTGAGCTTCCTCAGCTGCCGCAGGAAGAACATCAGATATCATCAGATATCATATCAAGAACATCAGAATCAGATATACTTTTGGCAGTATGTTGAACTTGTTAATGCTTTTGAAACGGCACTACGTGAGTGTGAATATCACTGCAGCACGAAAAAAAGAAAAAACCTAGTGCAGTACAACCGCAGCTTCCAGCAGCATTTAGATAGCCTCTCCAGGGCTTTTCAGATCGAGCCAAAAACAATAACAAACGCCATTGGTGTTTTTATAGCAGTGGAGCGAAGGCCATATTTGCTGGTTGAGAACACCGGGTTTAAACACATGCTGAAGGTAACTGAGCCCCGGTATGAAGTTCCTTGTGCCCACTTCAGCCAGAAAATAATTCCATCCTTTTAAGAAAAAGATAAATCTGTTAATGCCGCACTTTAGACCTGTGTTTTTCAAGGGTGCTCTGGTATGTTCCTTCTTAATTGTCCAAGAAATTGCAAATAATTTGCTGTTGTTGTGCATGGGTGCCTTCAGAACCTATACACAACAATGACAAATTATTTGCAATTTTTTTTGACCAATTAACAAGTGAAATTAGATAATTAATTTCCCACAGAAACCTGAACATACCAGAGCACCCTGATTAAAAACACTGCTTCAGGCAATAAGGAACTTTAATATCCTAAAAATAAAAGAATAATTCAGACTATTCAAGCTTCTATTGTTGCACTTGTCTGCATCATCCATCCATCCATCCAACCATCTTCTACCGCTTTTCCGGAGGTCCAGGTCGCGGAGGCAGCAGTTCAAGCAGAGAAGCCCAGACTTCCCTCTCCCCAGCCACCTGCTCCAGCTCTTCAGAGGGGATACCAAGGCGTTCCCAGACCAGCTGGGAGACATAGTCTCTCCACCGAGTCCTGGGTCTGCCCCGGGGTCTCCTCCCAGTGAGACGTGCCTGAAACATCTCAAGTGGGAGGCGTCCAGGAGGCATCCTAATCAGATGCCCATACCCATAACCCATGCCATTGGGTTCCGGTTCCGCCGGACCGGCGGCGCCACACGAGTCGGCTGCCCGTTGCAACAGCCTTTTTTTTATCTTCCTTCTTCTTTCCACACCTTTCACTCTGTATATATATCACGGACGCACGGATCGCCCCGGGGGTCTCCCGGGTCGGCGGACGGAGCCACTGTTTGCAGCGGGAGACGTTGCAGCGGGGAGGAGCTGGTGCTAGCTAGCACTTGGCCGCCGCCCGGTGCTAATGGGAAACTCGACATACCGGGAGCTGTAGCGAAACGACGCGGGTGCCAGGCTGGAGTTTAGGCGGCGTGCAAGAAATATAAGACAGAATAATAAAGAGCAATGGCAAGAACCAAGCAGACCGCCCGTAAAATCTACTGGAGGAAGAAGCCCCCCAGGAGGCAGCTGGCCACCAGGGCTGCTCGGAGAGGCGCCCCGGCCACCGGCGGAGTGAAGAAGCCTCGCCGTTACAGGCCCGTGGCTCTGAGAGAGATCCGTCGCTACCAGAAATCCACGGAGCTGCTCATCCGTAAGCTGCCCGTCCAGCGCCTGGTGAGGGAGATCGCTCAGGACTTAAAGACTGACCTGCGCTTCCAGAGCCCCGCCGTCATGGCTCTGCAGGAGACCAGCGAAGCCTACCTGGTGGGTCTCTTCTTCGCTAAGAGGGTCACCATCATGCCCAAAGACTTCCAGCTGGCCCGCCGCATCCGCGGAGAGAGAGCTTAGACTTTCTGCTGCACATTCACCAACCATAATGCTCCGCACTGTGTGTCTATATATACGTATATATTTATAGTAATATGTACATATGTTTACTAGATGTTCTTGTTTTTTCTTGCCTTCTGATTGTTGCTCTGAGTGTTGCTATCCCTGTGCTGTTGCAATCCTGGAATTTCCCCATTGTGGGACTAATAAAGGCTTATCTTATCTTATCTTATACCACCTCAACTGACTCCTTTCAATGTGGAGGAGCAGCGGTTCTACTCTGAGCCTCTCCCGGATGACTGAGCTCCTCACCCTATCTCTGAGGGTGAGCCCAGCAATCCTACGGAGAAAGCTCATTTCAGCCGCTTGTATCCGCGATCTCGTTCTTTCGGTCATTACCCAAAGCTGGTGACCATAGGTGAGAGTAGGAACATAGATTGACTGGTAAATCGACAGCTTTGCCTTAGAACTAAGCTCCCTCTTCACCACAACAGACCGGTACAACGTCCGCATCACCGCAGATGCTGCTCCAATCCGTCTGCCGATCTCTCGCTCCATTTTCCCCTCACTCGTGAACAAGACCCCAAGATACTTAAACTCCTCAACTTGGGGCAGGAGCCTGTCCCCAACCCGGAGAGGACAATCCACCTTTTTCCGGCTGAGGACCATGGACTCGGCCTTGGAGGTGCTGATTCTCATCCCAGCCGCTTCACACTCAGCGGCAAACCGTCCCAGCAAGAGCTGTAGGTCATTGCTGGATGAAGCCAACAGGACAACATCATCTGCAAACAACAGAGATGAGATCCTGTGGTCACCAAGCATGACACCCTCCATTCCCTGGCTGCGCCTAGAAATCCTATCCATAAAAATTATGAACAGGATCAGTGACAAAGGGCAGCCCTGGCGGAGTCCAACTCTCACTGGGAATGACTCCGACCGAGTGTTGGCAAAATGAAACCAAACTCTCACAACGGTCGTACAGAGACCGAATAGCTCGTAACAACAAGCCCGATACCCCATACTCCCGAAGCACCCCCCACAAAAATCCACGAGGGACGCGGTATCACAGGGGCTGAGGTCGCCAAGGTGGTTAAAAATCTCCTTGGTGGCCGGGCCCCGGGGGTGGACGAGATTCGCCCTGAGTACCTCAAGGCCCTGGATGTTGTTGGGTTGTCATGGTTGACATGCCTCTGCAACATTGCGTGGAGGTCGGGGGCAGTGCCTTTGGCATGGCAAACCGGGGTGGTGGTTCCTCTCTTCAAAAAAGGGGACCGGAGGGTGTGCTCCAACTTTGGAGGGATCACACTCCTCAGCCTCCCTGGGAAGGTCTATGCCAAGGTACTGGAGAGGAGAATCCGGCCGGAGCAATGTGGTTTTCGTCCTGGCCGTGGCACATCGGACCAGCTCTTTACCCTCTCGAGAATTCTTGAGGGTTCGTGGGAGTTTGCCCAACCAGTTTACATGTGTTTGTCTGCATCATTCATTTGCTAAAAAGAAAATTTATTTATTTCATTGTATACATTTTATTTTTTGGAGAATTGACTGCTGGAAGTTTGCAGGGTGTTTTTTTTTTTTTTTTTTTTGTCAAAGCTGTTCCTGCTTATACAAAAGATAAGCAGTTTTATGTTTTGCATTTTGTTTCCTTACTGTACCAAAAATGAACCAAACTGTGACCTTAAAACCAAGGTACGTACTGAACTGTGATTTTAGGCATGCCGTTACACCCCTAATATTAACGCTTCTCCATAACAAAAACAGGGCCCCCCAAACACAATCTTACATAAGGCCAACAATAAGCTAGAAACGGCCCTGGCTACAATGAGCTGGATGACAAAAAAAAAAAAAAGAAAAAAAAAAAGAAAAATAAGGACACAGCACAAAAAAGTTGCCTACATGTTTGTACACTGCCTATAGTGCATACTGTACCTTTTAAGGTGCTAATGTTGTGTGCATTATGCATAGATAGTGGAGCTGAATGTACGATGATGTGCTACTGGGGCCTTGCAGCATCTGCTAATCTGTGCTGTTGACTGAACATCTATTAGTCATGAGGAATCAGCTCCACCCACACACAGCTGACATGGATTCCCTTGTTAGAGCTTTTCCTTCGTAGTGATATAATTTTGCCAACACTTTAACGGCCATTTATAACCAGTCCTTCACGTACGCTCATTCATACATTCAGGAAGCTGCAAGAGAAAGACCTCTCACAGGTGAAGTGGATAGCTTTGTGGCTGCAATGCTCACATAAAGAGTTGCTAAAAATAAAGATGTAAAAGGTTTTCTTTTTTGCACAAGTCCTCCAGCTAATACATAAAACATGAAGTAAGTTTCTTACCTGTACAGTCTCAATGATGTCACTGCCTTCCACACCCTCTCCTTGTTCCAAATTCACTAATAAAAAAAATCACTCCCAGGCAGATGATTGAGGTTAAAATCCAGTTGTTCCCTTTTGTTTGCTTTTGGTTTACCAGTTTATTTCTTTTACTTACTTTAAATTACAATAAAATAGTGATAAACTCGTGACTATAAAGATGTAATTCCTTTCTTCATTTATATGGTCATTTTCTGTTAGTGGACAGCCTTTTTCTTATAAATTTTTAACTCTTTCCTTGTAAATATGTAGTGTTCATAAGATAAGATAAGATATGCCTTTATTAGTCCCACAATGGGGAAATTCCAGGATTGCAACAGCACAGGGACAGCAACACTCAGCGCAATAATTTAGAAGATAAGAAAATAAGAGCAGTGAATATTCATATGTACACATAAATATATAAATATATATACACAGTACGGAGCATTGTAGCTAGATGGAATAAACAGCATAACCGTCTATTTAGTTACCCCACATAGTATGAATATGTGCCCATACATATTGTCACCCTCCGTAGCGATTGATATTGTCCTAGTTGTATACTGGAGGGGACCATTTGTGTAAGTCTGTTGCGTCTTTTGCATTCAATACTATTAGGTCGTCACGTTTTTTTTTTGCTATCTCTGCGAGCAGCCCTGCTTAGGTTATAAAGTCTGACAGCCATAGGTAGGGAGGACCTGCGAAACCTTTCGGTCGCGCACCTAGAATGATGTAGCCTAGTGCTAAATGAGCTCCTCAGTGCGTTCAGTATGTCCTGCATAGGGTGGGACTCGGACTCCAGCAGAGATGACAGTTTAGTCACCATCCTTCTCTCTCCTATCTCCTCCACTGGGTTAAGGCGTTGTCCCAGGACAGAGCTAGCTTTCTTCATCAGTTTGATCAGTCTCTTCCTATCGGCTGCTGTGATGCCACTGCCCCAGCAGATCACTCCAAAAGTGATGACTGATGCCACCACCAAATCATAGAAGGTCTTCAGGAGCACCCCTTGTACACCAAAAGACCGGAGCCTCCTCAGTAGGAACAGCCTGTGCTGTCCCTTCTTGTAGAGTGCGTCGGTATTGTGTGACCAGTCTAGTTTATTGTTCAAATGAACACCCAGGTACTTGTAGGATGTCACCATCTCAGTGTCTGTTCCCTGGATGTTTACTGGTGCAGTCCTTGCACAGGGTTGTCCTTGCCTGCGGCAGTCCACCACCAGCTCCTTAGTTTTTCTCACGTTGATCTGGAGGCAGTTCTGATGGAACCAGTCCACGAAGTCCTGGATAAGTCCTCTGTACTCAGCTTCATCTCCGTTGGAGATGAGGCCAATGATTGCAGAGTCGTCAGAGAACTTCTGTAGATGGCAGTGTGTTGTGTTGTGTGAAGTCCGCAGTATAAAGGATGAACAGGAAGCGAGCCAAAACTGTTCCCTGGGGGGCCCCCGTGCTGCCGATGATCGTGTCGGACACACAATCCTGGGTTCTCACAAACTGTGGCTGGTTTGTGAGGTAGTCCAGGATCCATGATGACAGGTGCTGGTCCACCCCTGCGCACAGCAGCTTGTCCCTCAGGATCATCGGTTGGATGGTGTTGAAAGCACTGGAGAAGTCAAAGAACATGATCCTCACCGCATTCCCAGGCTTCTCCAGGTGAAACAGGAAATGGTGAAAGAGGAAGATCACTGCATCCTCCACCCCGATGCCATGCTGGTAGGCGAACTGGAGTGGATCAATCGCTGGTCCCACCAGGGGGTGGAGGTGAGCAAGGAGCAGTCTCTCCAGGGTCTTCATCATGTGAGACGTCAGGGCCACTGGTCTGTAGCTGTTCAGGTCTCTGGGGTGGGAAGTCTTTGGTACAGGTACCACACAAGGTGTTTTCCACAACTGTGGTACCCTCCCCAGCTTCAGGCTCAGGTTGAAGATGTGCTCCACAATCCCACACAGCTGGTCTGCGCAGGACTTGAGGAGCTTCGCGCTGATGCAGTGCGGTTCTGAGGCCTTCCTCGCCTTGATCTTCCTCAGCTCCGCCCTCACCTAGGTCTTAGTGAGGGTCAGGTTGGGGGGCTGTGTGCTGGGAGTGGAGGGGTGTTGGTGGGGGGGGGTGGACAGCAGGTCTCAATGACTGTAGAGGCAGCAGTGGTTGGTGTGCAGGTGGGGGGGAGGGCAGTTGGTCAAACCTATTAAAAACAGGTTCAGATTGTTCACCCACTCCCTGCCCCCCATGGCCTGGGAGGAGGTATTCTGGAGCCCAGAGATGGTTTTGAGGTTTCTCCAGAACCTGCCGATGTTGCTTTGTTGCAGCTTGTCCTCCATCTTCTTCCTGAAGCTGTCCTTCCTTTCTCTGATCTTCCTCCTTAGCTCCTTCTGTACGGACTTTAGCATCTCCCTGTTCCCCGACCTGAAGATCCTCTTCTTCTCTCTCAGTAGTGATTTTATCTCAGGGTTGATCCAGGGTTTGTTGTTCGAGCAACACTGTATGATCTTGGTGGGTACGGTGTTGTCCACACAGAAGTTGATGTAGTCCGTGATGGTGTGAGTGAGGCCGTCGATGTCCTCACCATATGGATCGCAGAGCTGCTTCCAGACAGTGATTTCAAAACAGTCCTTTAGAGCGTCCATTGCCTCCTCAGACCATATCTTCACTGTGCGCATAACCGGAGGTTGTCTGTGTACTAGGGTTTTGTACACCGGCAGGAGATGAACTAAGTTGTGATCCGATCTCCCGAGCGGGGGGGAGTGGTGATGAGGTGTATGCCTCCTTAGTGTTTACATAGAATAAGTCCAATGTTTTATTGTCTCTAGTGTGGCATGTGACATACTGGGTGAATGTGGGCAGAATGGAGGACATTGAGATATTGTTAAAATCACCGGAGATGAGGAGGAGAGCATCTGGGTGTTGTGTCAGCAGCCTGCCAGTTACTGAGTGGATGGTGACACGCGCTGCCCCAGCGTTCGCCATCGGATTTGCATAAATAACAATACAGATCACGTATGAGTATTCCCTCGGGATATAAACAGGCCGCATGCTAACAGCTAGCAACTCAATGTCTTTGCTGCAGTGTTGCTCTTTAACCGTGATATGTCCCGGTTTACACCAGCTGTTATTGACATACATTATCACTCCTCCGCTCCTTGCCTTCCCACTGTGTGGTGTCCGGTTTGCCCATATTGCGTGGAAACCCTCCAGTTCGATGTTAGCATCTGTTGCTAGTTCTGTTAGCCACGTCTCAGTAAACAACATCATGCTAATCTCTCTGAAGACGCTCTCGTAGTGGGACATAGCCGCTAGCTCATCTGTCTTATTGAGCAGCGATCGAATGTTCCCCATAATAACGGATGGGAGGACGGGTCTGTACCTTATATGCCTCGGCTGCCATCTTACTCCAGCTTGACATCCACGCTGTTTCCGTCTTATTTCTCCCGGTATGTTGAGTTTTTGCGTTAGCACCGTGGGCTGGTTAAGTGCTAACAGCTGGTCCCTGTTGTATCGTCTCCTGCTATAAACAGTGGCTCTGTCCGCCGGCTCAGGAGACATTTGGGGCGATCTGTGTGTCCGTGATGGATAAGGTGTCGCCGGATCATAAAATTTAGCGAGAGAAGCCAGACAGTAAATACGGAATAGGAAGAAAAACTCAGAATTGAGCCGCTGTTGCAAAAAGGCAGCTGACTCGTGTGGCGCCGGAAATGAAATGATCAGATATTATCTATCAGATTAATTTTTTATAGAGAATGGGTACGTGACATCACCTGATGGAAAAACCGCAAGAAATTGTGGGAAAAGTTCTGCCTGTCTTTGTTTAGTAGTGAGCAACGACAGCTGTTAAGCTGAAGTTTTTGAGAGGGTTGCTTCAGTGTTATTCACCCGAATACCACACAACGTTAGAATGGGGAGGTTTTGTTGCGTTATCAAATGCAACAACCACTCTCACGATTGGTGTGGGAAAAAGACTGACAATAGCGTACACTTTTTTAACTTCCCGACTTGGAAGAAAAGTGGAGAGAATTGGGTCTCCGAGCTAGCAAAGAGGCGTCGGATGGAATGGATTGCAGAAGGAAAGACATCAGCTTTGACAATATTCCTACACACATGGTTGTGTGTTCACAGCATTTTCACCAAGGTAAGTTGTGATTTAAACACATAAAGATTACTTGTATGCATGTAGAGATACACAGGCGCAGGTGTAGTGTGGCCGACTACTGATTGGCGGGTCAGGGGTTCGATTCCCGCTCTGTCTGCAGTCTGCATGTCGAAGTGCCCTTGAGCAAGACATTGAACCCCGAGTTGCTTCTGATGGGTCAGGCCAGCACCTGTGCATTGCAGCTCTGCCGTCATTAGTGTGTGAATGGGTGGATAGCAGGATCTGTAAAGCCCTTTGGTCATCTAGAGATGAGAAAAAACACTTTATAAATGAACGCCATTTACCATTCAAGACTTTCTGGTAGAGAGTAGAATTCATGGTTTCATCAATTGTAGCAAGTGGTCCAGGTCCTGAAGCAGTAAACAGGGCAGCACAGTGGAGCAGTCATTAGCACAGTGTCAGCACAGTAAGAAGATCACAGGATCGATTCCACCCCTGACCATCGTGGGTTTGATCCCACCCCCTGACCATCGGTGACCCTTCTGGGTGGAGTTTGCATGTTCTCCCAGTGTCTGCGTGGGTTTACCCCGGGTACTCCGGTTTCCTCCCACAGGCTGAAAACATGCAAGTTTGGTTAATTTGATACTCTAAAGTGGCCCTAGGTGTGAAGGGATGGCGCTGTACCATGGCTGCCTCATCCATCTAGGTGGATGTCCTGAATTTCCCCTCTGGGGATCAATCAAGTACACAAAATAAAATAAAGCAGCCCCAGACCATCACACTACCACTATCATGTTTGACTATTGGTATGAAGTTGTTTTTATGAAACGTTGTGATAGTTTTATGCCATGTACATGATGAGGCGTCCACAGAGTTCAGCTTTTGTCTTGTCAGTCTACAGAATATTTTCCCAAAAGTTTTGGGATGATCAAGATGCTTTTTGGCAAATGTGAGACATACCTTTGGGTTTTTTTTTTTGGTGAGCAGTGGTTTTTCTCTTTGGAACTCTCTTATGGATGCCATTTTTGCCTAGTCTCTTTCTCATTGTTGAATCATGAACCAGTGTCCAAACTGTTCTGAACAAATCGTTCTGCTGGGCTTGGAAGCCGGAGGCAGGAGAATTCAGTGCAGGGAAGCACAGACGCAGGTTGTGGCGTGATTCACCAAAGGAACCAGGCGACTCCGTGCCCAGGACTGGTCCTGATGGGAATAAATAGGCCACAGGAAATAACCGGCAGGTGCGCACACAGGTGCCGTGATTGGCGGCAATGACATTTTGCCCATAAGTCTTAGCCTGTTTTTGTGTTACAGCTCCCACGCTGTTATGTTTTGGTTTTGAATTAAATCATATTAAACGCTCGTCTCGCGTCTGAGTCCAGCACTCTGTCCAGCCTGGGCGCAAACCATGACATGCAATTCTTTACATGCTGTTCTGGGTTTTTTTTTTTCATCTGTTCTTAAATTCCTTTACATCATGGCATGATGTGTTGCTTTTTCAGATCTTTTAGCCTACTTCACTTTGTCAGACAGATTCTGTTTAAATGATTTCTTGATTTAATAGGTCTGGCAGTAATCAGGCCTGGGTGTGGCTACTGAAATTGAACTCAGCCTTACAAAAAATGTGGTTAATCAGTTAATTCATGATGTAACAAGAGGTGGGCAATTACTTTTTCACATAGGGTCAGGTAGGTTTGGATAGCTTTTTTTCCCTTAATAAATGAAATCCATCCATCCATCCATCTTCTTCCGCTTAATCCTTTTTGGGTCGTGGGGGGGCTGGAGCCTATCCCAGCATCTTTGGGCGAGAGGCAGGGTACACCCTGGACAGATCGCCAGTCCATCACAGGGCCAACACAGAGAGACAAACAACCATTCACTCTCACAGTCATACCTAAGGACAATTTAGAATCCCCAGTTTGATGCCAATTAACCTAACATGCATCTAAAACATGTAGGTTTAGGGCGCTCGCGCACGCAGCGACCAGCAGCCGGTGGCTTGTCACCAGACTGCAAACCAAGTCTACCTACGGGTACAAATAAGTAACAAAAAAAACAACAACAAAAAAAAAATGCATGTTTTTGGCATGTGGGAGGAAACCGGAGAAATCCCGGAGTAAACCCACGCAGACATGGGGAGAACATGCAAACTCCACACAAATCACTGTCGGTCGGGTGCCGGGATCAAACCCAGGATCCTCCAGCCAAGGGTGAATTACTGTGCTGCCGCAGTGCAGCCCATAATAAATGAAATCATCATTTAAAAACTGCATTTTGTATTTACTTGGGTTATCTTTGTCTAAAAACTGCCCTAGGTGCCATGTGTTACCTGGGGCAACGCAAGGCAACTCAAGGCCCCCCTAGTGGTCAAGAGTGGTAAAAAAAAATTTGTCAGTAAAATAGTTCAGATTTCCAAGGCTATAACTTGAAAGTTACAAGAGATAATGGCTTACTGTCAATTAGAAAGATGTAGAATATGATCCAAAGTTTCAGACAGGAATAAATTTATGCATCTAATTCGCATAATGTCGCGGCAGTTATATAAATTACATAACTCAGTCAAAAGTGGACTTTGGACACATTTACATAAAGAATGGTCCAGTTTTTTTTTTATGCCGATTTGTCTACAGGGGTATGTTTTTATCTAATCTTCAAAGTATATGAACCAGAAAATCAATAAAATGTCAAAAAAACATATTTCTCTCTTACCTGTTGCTGGGTGGGGGGGCTCGCCCTCCCACGTGACCAGTCCGTTTTCGTCCATCGTAGTCAATGTTTGTGTGTTTGCTTAGCCATTTACACCGTGTGCCACATCTACAAACTCTTATGATTACCCTACGTGAATTTCGTTTGTATTACATGGCTATTTTTCCTGTAAAATGCAGTTTTCCTGTGAGAATGCATGACGATCACGGGTGCTGCCATCTTGGTACTGGTAGCTCAGTTTTTTGTCCATCGTGGTGAATGTATCGCATTGTTTGTATTACGTGGCTATTTTTCCTGTTTCATGCAATTTCAGTCGCGGCAGCGATGACCAAACATGGCGGCATCCACATTGGTGTGTGAGCTCAAAGCGGAAAAAGGAAGAATAATAATGAGGATTTCTTCTTCTTTGCTATATCCCATGTCAGCCATGATTCCTTCGGCACGTGTCTGCCACCTTCTAAACTGTCAGATCAATAGAGATTAGTGCAAATTCTCAGTATAGCTGGGGGACGTCAATAAGTTGACACATGCAGTTGCTGCGCTGTGCCACTGGGGGCGCGTGACCCGTCCATTTAATCTGGGCAGTTAAAGGGTTCAATTCAATTCAGCTTTATTTATACAGCGCCACATCACAACAAAAGCCGTCTCGTGGCTCCACAGTGCAGAAAAAAAACAAAAACAACACAGTCTCAGAAAGACCCAGCAATAAGACAATCCCCTATGAGCAAGCACTAAGCGACAGTGGAAAGGAAAAACTCCCATTTGGAAGGAAGAACCCTCTAGCAGAACCAGGCTCAGGGAGGGGCAGTCGTCTGCTGCGACTAGCTGGGGGTGAGGGGATAGGGAGGATGGAGAGGACAGACATAAAGAACATAACATTCATTCATTCATCTTCTTCCGCTTAATCCTTTTCGGGTCGCGGGGGGGCTGGAGCCTATCCCAGCATCTTTGGGCAAGAGGCAGGGTACACTCTGGACAGATCGCCAGTCCATCGCAGGGCCAACACAGAGAGACAGACAACCATTCACTCTCGCAGTCATACCTAAGGACAATTTAGAATCCCCAGTTTGATGCCAATTAACCTAACTTGCATGTTTTTGGCATGTGGGAGGAAACCGGAGAAATCCCGGAGTAAACCCACGCAGACACAGGGAGAACATGCAAAGTCCACACAGATCACTGTTGGTCAGGGGCTGGGATTGAACCAGGGATCCCATGGCCAAGGGTGAGTTGCTGTGCTGCCGTAGTGCTAACCACTGCGCCACCGCGCTGCCCCAAGAACATAACAGTAAGGGTTAAAATTCATTTGATGATCTGAAGCATTTAAGTGTGACAAATACGCAAAAATATAAGAAATCACAGTACTGTATATATGTTAAGTGCAAGCATCTAACAGGAAGAACATAACTTTCTTTCTTACAGAACTGATCCATTCACTTCCACACTGTTGAACAAGCATTCAAACAGCAGAGTGAAAGTGGAACATCTTTATTTTGTCTCTGACCATCTGCAATCCACTGAGACTTAGCTTTCTTCTGCACTCCCTACACTGACTCACAGCAGCAGGAGCACGCAGGAAATGAGTGAGATTGAGGTTAGATTAAAAAAAAAAAGAAAAGTCAATGAGAGAGGAGGTGACAAAAACCTGCAGAGAGGAACTCGGCCGTGCAGATGTTTGGGGAGCTCGTGCTGGGCTCGGTTGCCACTGACGAGCATCTGGAATAGGCATCAGTGGCCCGTGGTTAGGGAGAGTTCTTCTCTAGACGCGGTTTCCTTAAAACAGCTGCAGGGCTGTTTAGGGTTGACGCACGTTAACATTATAACTAGGCTGGAATAATCTGGCGAGAACACATCAGGGTCATGGAAAACAAACATGGTGAAGATGGAAGGTTAGTGAAGGAAAAGAACATGCCACCGCTACACATCAAATATAACTGTTAAGTAGCAACCTGCTGAAAAACAAAATGTCTAAACAAAAGGGGGACAGGAGCTGAAAGACATGCAGAAGGTGGATTGTGTGTTCACTGACATTAAAGGGAAACCTGGAGAGTTGTCTTTTAGCTCTTTATCCAGGAATGACAAGGTAAGGGGGTAAAAGCTTCATGTACATTATTCCTTAAAGACACACTCCAGTGGCTATAAATCCCCTATGAAAACAAATCTACTTTGTCTAAAATAGTATCTTATGCCCTTTTTTTCTACAAAAAAAAAACCTTTCATTGTCTTAGTTTCGAGTCAAAATCTTTTAGCTTTCCCCCTTCTTCAAAGGGCAGGTTCTGTGACTAGGCCCACCCACATACCACAAGGCTAATAGTGGCTAGTGTAGCGGAAGAATAATAAGGAGCGAACTGAGAGTTTTTGAGGGTGTTTATTATCATTCATCCCGCCATCATGGAACTCACTCCAGCCCTGTGCAGGCGGGCTAGAGCGGGTCCTCAGGCTCTCGTGAGGAGACACAGAATGCATGTGTCAGAAGCAGTCGTCAGAGAGAGAGTGCGTTACAGAGCAATGCAGCTTTTATACCCAACTACAGACAATACATGAAAGGCATGGGACATTTGCATCACAGTAAGAGCAGGAAGCGTGAACACAATGCATGAATGGCACATTAACATCACAGTACTGAGCAGGAAAAGCGAGGCTGCCTGTTGACATCAATACACACATTTCACTGTTACGTTAATTGCTCTAGCTGAGCGCTCTGCTTGTCCCAGTCTGTTGTGGGGGTGCCCCACACACTCCCCCCCAGAGGGCTCAGCAGGAAGCGGAGGCCTCGATAGTTCGGCTTTCGTAGCGAGCAGGGAAAGTTCTGTGCAGGCGGAGGTGGAGGGAGGGGGGTGGGGGTAGCAAGTGCCGGCCCAGGACGGCGAAGTTGTTTGGGCCGCGCAAAAATTGCCTGTGGATCCGCGATGTTGAGGGGCTGTCCCGTTGAACATGCGGAGGTCCACAGCAGCTGTTTGAAGAAAATTAGTCTCTGACTCCTCTCGCGGCCATGAAGAAAAAAAAAAGGAGCTGCAAGGCTGCGTAGCGGCTGTGAGAAAAAAGGAGCTGCAGCAGTGTGGGACTTGGCGTGTTGGCTTTAGGTGCGCGCGCGCAGCCCTAAGGCCCTCGGGGACAGCTGACGGCTGAATTCCCTTGTGCGCCGTGGCTGAGACCATTAGAAAATCCTGTGAGTGAGCTGCGTGCGTGCTTCAGGTGTGTGAGCAGCCCTGAAGGTTCTGCGTGCAGCGGCGAAGGACGATGGCGGTCTGTGGAGCCGTTATTGTCCCGTGCGTGGTGCGCTGTCCACGTAACCCCCCGGTGTACGTGCGGGGTTCGGTGCATGGCAGGTCCGCTGTAGAGACGAGTCAGGGTCAGGGAGCTTGCTGGAGATCAGCGTCATCGACGCCGATGGTCATCCCTGTAAGCTGTTGCGTCGTTCGGTCATGATGCGTTCAGGTCCACGTGCTGCGTTCTCCGTCGGCTCTGGAGGTCGCCGTCGTGGAGAGAGGACGAGGTGCGTGCGCTCTCGTGTGGAGGAGCTGTGAGAGCGGCCGGTCCCAGCGTGGATGTCCAGATCTCAGGCGTGCAGATCTCACCATGAAGCTTTCTGCAGCTTTCCCGGTCGTGGGTGATCTCCGGAGAGTTTCGCCTGGTGGTGGCTCTGCGTCGAGGTCTCCCTGTAGCAGAAGGGAGGGCAGATCATTTGTGCCAGGCTGCTGCGTTCGCTTGTCGTCAGAGAATCACCGCCGGGTGCTACGTTCGTTGTCGTCGGGTCACCAGTGTAGCTGTCCAGACCAGAAGGTTGCGTTGCACAAAGCATGTGTTTTCTCGGGGTCACCAATGTAGCGGAAGAATAATAAGGAGCGAACTGAGAGTTTTTGAGGGTGTTTATTATCATTCATCCCACCATCATGGAACTCACTCCAGCCCTGTGCAGGTGGGCTGGAACGGGTCCTCAGGCTCTCGTGAGGAGACACAGAATGTGTGTGTCAGAAGCAGTCGTCAGAGAGAGAGTGAGTTACAGAGCAATGCAGCTTTTATACCCAACTACAGACAATACATGAAAGGCATGGGACATTTGCATCACAGTAAGAGCAGGAAGCGTGAACACAATGCATGAATGGCACATTAACATCACAGTACTGAGCAGGAAAGAGCTAGACGAAGCGAGGCTGCCTGTTTTTTTTTTTTTTTTTTTGTTACTTATTTGTACCCGTAGGTAGACATGGTTTGCAGTCTGGTGACAAGCCACTGGCTGCTGGTCGCTGCGTGCGCGAGCGCCCTAAACCTACATGTTTTTGGTATGCGGGAGGAAACCGGAGAAATCCCGGAGTAAACCCGCGCAACACGGGGAGAACATGCAAACTCCACACAGCTCACTGTTGGTCGGGGGCTGGGATCGAACCCACGATCTGATGATCCCCGCGATCCCCCGGCCGAGGGTAAAACTGTGCTGTTACAGTGCTAAACCACTGCGCCACCGTGCAGCCCGTGTGCAGTACTGTTGACATTAATACACACATTTCACTGTTATGTTAATTGCTCTAGCTGAGCGCTCTGCTTGTCCCAGTCTGTTGTGGGGGTGCCCCACACTAACGCTACATTAAACAGAATAAATCCTGTGATAAAAAAAAGACTTACCGGTTGAAGCACATGCCCAGCTGTACGCACAGTGGCCCAGAATAATGACTGATACTGGGTCGGTCCTTGAAAGCAGTTTAATGGTAAAACCCATCTTAGTTTGGGTCAAGTTTTCAAAGCAGCTGTCCAAAAGTGCTAACTAGGCCTGGAGGCTAACTTCACTTAGGCCTGGGAGTCCTGACTGGGTCAACACTACGGACCTGTATAGTTAACGTCACCAAATGCTCTGTCTAAACTTGCTTTTTCCTCATGAATTTACAATTTTTTTCTTTATAAATTCACTACTTTTTTTTGTTATAAATGTGTAACTTTTTTCTTGTAAATTTACAGTTTTTTTCTCATAAATTTGCAACCTTGTTCCTTTGACTCCGCAAGTTTTTTCTTGTAAATTTGCAACTTTTCTCTCATAAATTTGCAACTTTTTAGTTGTAAATTTGTAAATTTTGTCAAACAATTAAAACTTTTTTCATAAATTTTCAGTGTTTATTGTAAATTTGTAACTATTCTCATAAACTCAAAACTTTTTCTCATAAATTTGCAACTTTTTCTCGTAAAGTTGCAACTTTTTTCTCATAAATTTGCAACTTTTTTGTAAAAATTTGTGACTTTATTTCTTGTAAATTTGCAACAATTTTCTTTTAAATCTGCATTTTTCTTGTAATTTTGGAACTTTTTTCCTCATGAATTTACTATTTTTCTTCATAAATTCACTACTACAATGAGGGGAGGCTGAAACATTCATAGGCTGACCATGATGCAGTGGTCAAATTTGACCAAATGTGGTTTATTGTACCCATACTCTTGACAGTTCTCTCACTCTCAGCTCCTCTTTGTCCTCTTGTTCCTCGGCCACTGAAGCACAAATACTACTGGCTCAGCACCTACAAGCATAACTCCTTCTTAGTCAGCCTATGAACTTTTCAGTCCCCCCTAGTACTATTACATTACTACCACTAAATCTGCAACTTTTTTCTTGTAAATTTCAAGATTCAAAGGCTTTATTGTCATGTGCACAGTTAAAAAATGCTACATTTCCTGAGCAATGAAATTCTGACTTTGCTCTCCGAACAAATGCCAAGGTAATAGGTACACAACAATACTAATAAGGTAATAACATAACAACACAATAACTCAATCCTAAAACTAATGGATGCTAATAACACACACACCAACCAACACACAGTTAGGCAATTAGGACCCCTTAAGCACACCTTGATACTAAATACTAATACTAATGAGTACTAATAACACACACTAGGCAATTTGGACAGCTAAAGTAGTTAAAGCAGTCAAACAAGAGGAATGAAATTGAAAATTCACTGGTTGACTACAGTGATAGTGGTATATTGCTATCAGAAATGATGTGAACCCGAGATGGCTTAAACCTATGTACGGTGTGCAAATAAGCATTGTGCAACAAGCAGTATATAATTACAAATTATACATTAGCACCTGGTACTAATTTCTCTGTAACAATAGTACCAGTAGACTGTACATGATAAATAGCAGCGGAGATGATAATTAGCAGCAGAGATGATATGGCCATCAGACGGGTGAAACTATATACACTGTACAGGTGAACAATGTGCAAATTTAGCAGCCGGTGTGTGAGTTCCTACATGCAAAGCTGTGTTGCAGGGTTTTGGGAGTTATTTGTTGAGGAGTCTGATGGCAGTGGGAAAGAAGGAGTTTTTCAGTCTGGTTGTCCTGCATTTCACACTTCTGTACCTCCGGCCTGAGGGTAGAAGTGTGAAGAGTCTGTGCTGGGGGTGGGTGGGGTCCCAGAGGATGGCATCAGCTCTCCTTTGGGCTCTGCAGTGGTAGATGCTCTGCAGAGAGGGGAGTGGAGTCTTGATGAATGCAACGGGATTGATTCCACCTCTGACCATTGTGGGTTCGATCCCACCTCCAGACCATCGGTGACCCTTCTGTGTGGAGTTTGCATGTTCTCCTCGTGTCTGTGTGGTTTTACTCCGGGTACTCCAATTTCCTCCCACAGGCCTCAACTGGGGATTCTAAATTATCCTTAGGTATGAATGTGAGAGTGAGTGGTTGTCTGTCTCTCTGTGCTGGCCCTGCGATGGACTGGCAGTCTGTCCAGAGTGTACCCTGCCTCTCACCCAAAAGATGCTGGGATAGGCTCCAGCCCCCCCACGACCCAAAAAGGTTTAAGCAGTAGAAGATGAATGGATAGATGGATCACCTTTGACTGTATTTAGAACTGCATTCTTAAATGCAATTATAGAGTCCACCAACAGAGGGAGCTCTAATCAAAACCTATGTGCCACTTTGTGCAAGTGGTTGAGCGAGAGAGCACGAGCGAGGGAGGCACAGAGAGGGAGCAGTGTGTACTGGAGTATGTGTTGTAAGGTATGTGTTGCATGCTAAGACTACAGTAATAGGTTGTAAACAGCACTAAATGTACAAACTAGGCTGCTTTTAAACAATAATAAATGGTACAGATCCTCGTAGTGATGGCAGGTGAAGCCTCAATGAAGCTCTGAGGCCTTCCTTCTAATTGTACAGAAAAAAATTCAAAACTTCGAGGTTTCATTCTAAAGAGCGCAACTGAAGCACTGACACTGTTTCAATACCATGTCAGCAATAAAAGTTTAGAGACTGTGGTTGTTTTAATATGATTTTTTGTTCATTTATACCAGTGGTTCTTAAACTTTTTTTTAATTCCCCATTTTGGGGAGCCAGATGATTACCAAGCCCCCCTA
Organism: Pholidichthys leucotaenia; assembly: GCA_020510985.1. NCBI lineage: Eukaryota > Metazoa > Chordata > Actinopteri > Cichliformes > Pholidichthyidae > Pholidichthys > Pholidichthys leucotaenia. Next base: position 274,373,320 of record CM035842.1, read on the forward strand.
CACACAGCTATTTCTCCACCCCTCCACACCCACAATGAATCCAAGAGCAAGCTAAGCCTTGTCATATTTCCTTGTCTTCTTGGCTTTTTTGCTAATTTATTGTCTGGAATTTCTTTTTGCTCATCATTTTGATGAAGAGAGTTTAAAAATAGATCAGGATATAAGTTTATCAATAATTTTAATTCTAATATGATAAAACACTGAGTAGCTTTGATTTTCAGTTTCAGTTTTAATTGTCAAACTTCTGACTTTGATGAAAATAATACCCCCCCCCAACATACCCATAGTCTCCTTCTCAATCTTTATCCTTGAGAAAATGTTCTGTTTATTTATGCTCCCCCTCCAAACAGTAACATTAAATATTCACCCATGGTTCAGAGCCACATTTAAACCGTTCATCAACTACTTTATTCATGACGTGAACATGGTCTTGATGCAGTTTGTGAGTTCTTCAAGAAACAGCTGCTTTACAACTCCTGCACATGATCCCATTTAAGACACAGCACTTTCCTACTGCTACAGTTTTGTGTGAAATGCAATAAAAACAGACTGTAGTTATTCCCTTGATCATGGGTCACATGCAAAACTAAAATGTGACCTCTGGTATAATGTGGCTGGTGCTCACAACTGTACTGTCCCATGAAAAGACACAAGACCGTGTGTGTGGACAAACCACAAGCCTTGTGGCCACGCCATCTGCCAGCAGACCACAACTTCATCTCTCATGTTCTGACAATTTTGTTTCAGTACATTAAAGTCAATACAGGTACAAAAAACACACATTCAGTGTCCTTTGGGTTTCCTCTTTGTTGCTACGTGACACATGACCTTCTCTCGAAAGAATGAATAAAAAATGATGACCATGTGAGTCTAAAAATTGGCTTGTTATGTGACATATGACAAATGTGTACTCCAATTTTAAAAAAGCATAACACTTCTAGTCATGTTATCTCGTCTCATGAGAAAGCCACTGTCCAACAGATTGCCCACTTGGAAATAATTGTTCTATAATAAATATTTTTAAACATGGTAAACATTTAAAAAGAGACTTTTAAAAAGCAGATGCTCCGGCTAACTGTAGAGGATTTGTCTCATGTGTTCCCCCTCAGACCAACAAATCCAGAAAGAACATATGCAAACACTTGACTCTCACTGCCAGACAGATGGACAGTCAGGCTTTTCAGATAGATCTTTTTTTTTCTTGTCCAGCAGCAAAGTGGAAAGTCCTCATTTGAACCAGGTGCAGCAGTCCTTCAGCGTCATGGGCCAACAGCCAACTGCAGCCCCTCCTTGGCTCTCCGCCTGTATGTAGTGTTGCTGGACCGGTGCCATGCAGAGGCTAAAATAGGGTTTCTAAATAGATCTCTGTGGTAGTTCACCCTCATTTTGTTAGCTGCAGAGATGTTTTAGTATTCTCATCACAACCAGGAAAATTATCTTAAAAATAAAACAACATAAGTACATTTCTCTGTAAACGTGGCAAGCAGACCACCCAGAGCACAGAGCTCATTAACATTTAGGCTGGGCACAGGGATTACATGGGACACATCATTCAAAGGCCTCGTTTGGTTGTAAAGGTCATTTTAGTGACTGAGCCATGGCAACAGTGACAATTCTCACAGTCATTAACATCCTTCCACATGTTCTCACTCATGTACTTTTTAATTTAGATATTCCCAAAGGTGCATTGGTCCTGACTACTTCATATATAGCAGGCTTTTTTCCCCCCAAATATGCTTATTTGCTAATTTGAAGGAGCAGTTAGGATTTAATGAGACGAGATGTCTTACTATAGCTCCACTCTCATACCAAAACAGAACAACATTTTAAAGGGTTAACCAGGTTCTCTGAAACATGAGTGATGTATCTCACTATAGGACACGCTCCCCCGCGATGTCCCCAGAAGCCCTATAACACTACACCAGTCTCTGACTGACAGGCAGCATGACGTCTGCTCCCTGGAGGAGGAGCCACCTCCTCCTATAAGAGTCTGACTGTATCCCCAGTCTTGTAAAGGTAAAGCCAACTTTATTGTCATTCAATCCATACAGCCAATCATGTACAGTAGAACAAAATTATGTTTCTCTTATCTTCAATGTTAATCACATCTAGAATCAGAGGGGTCGCTGCCATGCAAGGTGCCGCCACAAATTTTCCCTTCTCCGTTCCATTATTGCTGAGCACCAAGCTGGACGGCAGGAAGTTCCGTCTTTATATGGTCTTCGACATGGCCCAGCTGGGATTTGAACCCCAGCCTCCCGGGTGTGGGGCGGATGCTGTCCCAACTGAGCCACCACTCGGGTAACCGGTAACTGGCTCACCTCTTCCTCGCTCCAGGCAAGGACGGGGGTCTGGTGAGATACCTCACTTATGTTTCAGAGAACCTGGTTAATCCTTTAACCTATCGCTCTCTTTCAACATTCGTCTCGGTATCTCACTCTGGAATGTTCCAGCTCCCGTATTACCAGACCAGCTTACTCTCAGACCACATACCATTACGACATGTTAGATGCTGATCCTACACTCAGAACACTGTGCGACAGTGACGGTGTAGTCTAACAATGGTGTAGTCTAACATCTAACCTGTAAAATCTTGTGAAAGTGTGCGGCGTCGCCCAGCTGACGGCTGCATAAACCTCTTCCACAGAGACACCACAAAAGACTGCCCACGATGCGGCCATACCCTGTGTGGAGTGAGCACGCAGACCTGGCGGGGGCTGTAGGCCTCTGCACTCATATGCTTTGACAATAGCCCCCACGATCCAGTGCCCTAGACACTGCTTTGTGATGGGTTTTCCCAGACTGGATGCGGCCCATGACACAAACAGCTGATCAGATTTCCTAAGCCCAGCTGTCCTGACCACATATGCATGTAGTGCACGGACAGGGCAGAGTGCATTAAGCGTCTCATGCTCCTTACTGGAAAAGGGAGGATGACACAAGGCTGACAGCTCAATCGGGTGGTAGGAAACCACAGGATAGAAAATATTTGGCACAAAGGCGAGGTTAGGTTTGAGTACAACCTGAGGATCCCCTGCTGAGAACTGTATACATGACAGGTTCACCAACAATGCATGAATGTCACTCACACACTCAGCAGAAGCCAGCGCTAATGCTAATGGCATTGGGGTGGAGGATGCGGTGATCTTCCTCCTTCACCGTTCTCTGTTCCACCTGGAGAAGCCCGGGAATGCGGTGAGGATCATGTTCTTTGACTTCTCCAGTGCTTTCAACACCATCCAACCGATGATCCTGAAGGACAAGCTGCTGTGCGCAGGGGTGGACCAGCACCTGTCATCATGGATCCTGGACTACCTCACAAACCGGCCACAGTTTGTGAGAACCCGGGACTGTGTGTCTGACACGATCATCGGTAACACGGGGGCCCCCAGGGAACGGTTTTGGCTCCCTTCCTGTTCACCCTTTATACTGCGGACTTCTCACACAACACAACACACTGCCATCTACACAAGTTCTCTGACGACTCTGTGATTGTTGGCCTCATCTCCAACGGAGATGAAGCTGAGTACAGAGGACTTATCCAGGACTTTGTGGACTGGTGCCATCGGAACTGCCTCCAGATCAACGCAAGGAAAACTAAGGAGCTGGTGGTGGACTGCCGCAGGCAAGGACAACCCCTCACAGCACCAGTAAATATACAGGGAACTGACATTGAGATGGTGACATCCTACAAGTACCTGGGTGTTCATCTGAACAATAAACTAGACTGGTCACACAATACTGACGCACTCTACAAGAAGGGACAGCGCAGGCTGTTCCTACTGAGGAGTCTCAGGTCTTTTGGTGTACAAGGGGCGCTGCTGAAGTCATTCTATGACACGGTGGTGGCATCAGCCATCACTTTTGGAGTGGTCTGCTGGGGCAGTGGCGTTACAGCAGCCGATAGGAAGAGACTGAACAAACTGATCAAGAAAGCTAGCTCTGTCCTGGGGCAGCGCCTTGACCCAGTGGAGGAGATGGGAGAGAGAAGGACGGTGGCTAAACTGTCATCTCTGCTGGAGTTCGAGTTCCACCCTATGCAGGACATACTGAACGCACTGAGGAGCTCATTTAGCAGCAGACTACATCATCCTAGGTGCACAACCGAGAGGTTTCGCAGGTCGTTCCTACCTACGGCTGTCAGACTGTACAACCTAAGCAGGGCTGCTCGCAGAGAAAGCAAAAAGACGTGACAACCTAATAGTATTGAATGCATAAGACGCAATAGACTTACACAGTGGTCCCCTCCGGTATACAACTAGGAAAATACCGGTCGCTACGGAGGGTGACAATATGTATGGGTACATAATCATACCATTTAGGATAACTAAGTAGACAGTTATGCTGTTTCATTCCATCTAGCTACAAAGCTCCGCACTGTGTGTGTTTATATATTTATATATTTATTCCATCTAGCGACAACGCTCCACACTGTGTGTGTTTATTTATTTACATATTTATTCCATCTGGCTACAATGCTCTGCACTGTGTGTGTTTATATATTCATATATTTATTCCATCTAGCTACAATGCTCCGCACTGTGTGTTTATATATTTATATATTTATTCCATCTAGCTACAATGCTCCGCACTACGTGTCTATATATTTATATTTATATGTACATATGTATACTCGCTGCTCTTGTTTTTTCTTGTCTTCTGATTGTTGCTCTGAGTGCTGCTATCCCTGTGCTGTTGCAATCCTGGAATTTCCCCATTGTGGGACTAATAAAGGCTTATCTTATCTTATCTTATCTTAACAGTAGCACAGTTTTTAAGGAGAGTGTTTTCAGATCCACCTGATGGAGGGGCTCAAAAGGCGGGCATGATAAACTGTCCAGCACGACAGTGAGGTCCCACGAACTCGTTAGACTCCTCGTGACTGGCCATAGATGCCATGCTCCTCTCATAAACTGGTAAACAAGCAGGTGGCACCCCGCGGTTTTGTTTTCAAAGCCAATGTGGCATGTTGAAATAGCAGCTAAATACACCTTGACTGTGGAGAAGGCCAGGCCTTTATCCAGCAACTCCTGCAGGAATATCAGAATAACAGCAATGGGGCTCTGAAATGCCACCACGCCTGTCTTTTCACACCAATTTTCAAATGCATGCCATTTGCAGTCATATGCAAAGCGCATAGAGGATTCCCTGGAATTCTGAATAGTGGCGATGACACTAGGAGGGAGTCCACTTGTGGTCAGGTTTATCCTCTTATGGGCCAGGCCCATAAGGCCATTAACTCCGGGTGAGGATGAAAAATCTCATTCTGTGCCTGCAACAGGAGATCCCTCCGCAGAGGCAGGACCCATGGCTGATTGTATAGCAACTGAAACATCTCTGCTAGCCAGGCTTTCCATGGCCAGCAGGGAGCCATTAGGACCAGAGTTAAACCCCTCTCCTGCACTCTGGCGAGAGTAGGAGTGATCAGCTCTAATGGGGGAAAGGCGTACAGAGGGACATGTGGCCATTCGTGTGCCAACGCAACCCAACCCCAGCGGAGCATGCCAGTCTGTCAGGGAATAAAACAGCGGGCATCGAGCATTCTCTGCCACTGTGAAGAGATCGACCTCGACCCGGTCGTATCTCTCCCATATTTGGGCTACTACCTCACTGTGGAGTTTCTAATCCTTATAGCGAGGGTTGCTCCTTGACAACAGATTGGCCCCTCGATTCAGAACGCCTGGAACATGGGTAGCTCTTAGTGATAACAGCTGAATGCTGCTCCACATGCTCAATCTGTGTGCCAACATGTGCAGATGAGGAGACCGCAGCCCTCCCTGCCTGTTGATGTATGACACCACAGTCGCATTGTCTGTTCTGACCAAAACATGGTGTCCCTTTACATGGGGCAGGAATTGTTTTAAAGCCAGAAAAACAGCCATGAGTTCCAGACAGTTTATGTGAACTGACTGCATTTGTGGGCTCCATGTGCCATTCACTGTTCTGCCTTCGTGTGTGGCTCCCCAGCCCAGAAGAGAGGCATCTGTCATAATCACCTTTGTCACTGACGCTGTTCTCATGGTGATACTGGTTAGCAACAAAAGCCAGGCGTCTCCATGGGTTCAGGGTGCGGGAGCATGCTGAAGTGACTAGAATCCTGCAGTGACTTTGACGCATAGAGTCCAACCTGAGCAACGCAACCCATCTCTGAGAAGGCCTCATATGAAGATGGCCTAACCACCAGTGCTGATGCCATAAGGCCCAGCAACCTGAGACACAGGTTGAATTTTAGCAGAGCCCCTCTGCGAAAGGGTGCCAGACAAGCCTGGAAGACTTCCAACCTTTCCGTTGTTAGACGTGCCTTCAGGGCAACCGAGTCTAGGGACAGGCCTATAAATGTGATGTTTTACGTTGGAATCAAAACATTCTTTTCTTCATTTATAGTGAAACACAGCTCTGTCAGGTGTGTGATAAGCAGCCTGGTATGCGACCAGATCTGCTCCAGCGATTGTGCTGCCAGGAGCCAATCGTCTATGTAGGTTGCTAAGCGCAATCCTCTTTCTCTCAGAGGTGCAATCACAACCTCGGTGCATTTTATAAACACCTTTGGGCTCAGAGAGGCCGAAAGGGAGCACTGCATATTGATACACCTTTCTTTGAAAGGCAAATCTGAGATATTTTCTGTGAGGAGGGTAAATGGGGATGCAGAAATATGCATTTTTTAAAAATCTATGCAGACCATCCAATCCCGGTAACGCACGAAGCATATTAGCACCAAATGTGTGAGAATTCTGAATTTGAAATTTCTCAAGTGTCTGTTCAGAGCTCACAGATCTAAAATTGGCTGCAAATCTCCACCCTTTAGGGGAACCAGAAAATATCTTGAATAGAAACCACTCTGGGTCTGCTCTGGCGGTACTATTCCAACTGTTCCAATTTTCAGGAGAGAGGAGTCTTCTTCCTGTAAAATGAGCGTTTTCTGACGGGGCCTGTGACTGTAGAATTCCGTTGAAACGAGGGGAGGCTGTGGCAAACTGGAGTCTGTAATCTCTGGTTACAGTTTTTATTACCCATTCTGAAGCCCCACATGCTCTCCACAGATGCACACAGTGTGCTAGGGGACCTGGGTGTGTCTTTGTTGTGATAAACGGAAAGGACAGCCTTTATGGGCCATGCACTGGTTGAGTCCAAGGCTGGCAGAATGGATTCCTGCTCCACTTGTGGAACATTGGTGACCCCTGCTGCCCTCATAGGCTGTCCTGTCAGCGCAGCATTGACATCTCTCAGGAAGAGGCTTTCTTGCCTCATTTTAGGGACAATGGCACCCTCTGCTTGCTGTATGGGTGACCCTGTTGGACCAGGGGTCATTTTTCCCATACAGGCCATTTCTGGAGCATTGCCGCTCTCTTTTGGCCACGTGTATGACAGGATGGTCATGTTCTAACCATTTATCTCTGTCATTGCACATTGTTTTATTATTTTCATTTTTTTTGTGTGTGGTTGCGCCCTTGGCTTTGGGCCTGGCTGTGCACCTGCAAGTATTTTATTTTGAACAAATGTGAGAGGAAAAAACACCTCTGAGTGTTTAAGCACTGGTGCGTGCTTGTGCACTAGTGTATTTCTGTGAGACTCAGTTGCGGCTCCACAGAGCCATGAACTGTGAACACCAACATTAAATTAATTAAATCACCCTTTATTGTCATTCAACCATACAACCAATCATGTACAGTAGAACGAAATTGTGTTTTTCCTATCTACATTGTTAATCACACACACCCCATATGTAGAATCAGAGGGCCGCTGCCATGCAAGGCGCCGCCACAGATTTCCCTCCTCCATTCCATTATTGCTGAGCACTAAGCTGGACGGCAGGAAGTTCCACTTTTATATGGTCTTCGGCATGACCCGGCCGGGATTTGAACCCCTGCCTCCCGGGTGTGGGGCGGATGCTCTACCAACTGAGCCACCACTCCGGTGGCCTCTACATGGCCTCTACATGCCTTTTCTGCAGTGGTGGAGGAGGGGGCATCTTCCTGGGTAGACACAGTTGAAGTGCTTCCCCTGCCTCTCTTTTTCTCCTCACACCGTTTTTGCATAGTGGCAACTGCTGGGCCAAATAGGCCTTTTGGGTCCATGGGAACGTCGAGGAGCTGGGTCTGTCCTCTCGGAGGCAAGCTGGACAGGTTCAACCACCTGGCTCTCTCCTGAGTGACCATAAGCGCCATGGCTCTGCCAGCCAACTGCATGGCACACCTATGTAGACAGAGGCTGAGGTCCGTGACCACGCACAGCTCATCTCACAGCTCTGTTGTGGGAGAGGAAGAAATGTCATCTTGTAGCTCAGCCTGGTAAGCAAGCAGTAGAGACGATGCATTTAGTGCTCTCACCAACATGGCCACCGGCTTATAGCTTTTTTCCATCGTGGAAGACTGGAAACAATCAGCTTTGGAGGGCAGGGCAGAGCTCGCAGAGGTCATAGTGGACCTCTGGGCTGGGTGGAGGTGAGAATCCACAAGAAGTTCCACTGGAGGGAGGCGGGAGAAGCCTTTCCCTTCCATATTGACCCAGTCTAGTGCTGACCCTTCCTGGACGGGGTTCTTAGCAGATAGAGGATGAGCAAGTCGCCTCTTCTAGGCCTTCAGGAAAAACTGGGAGAAATTGTCTGGTGGAGGTTTTGGCCCTCGGTAGTCACTTTCCCTCATAATGAGATGTGGTGGTCTCAATGAGGGTTTCTGGCCACGAGATGCCAAGCTTTGCGGCTGCTCTCCTACACACTTCATGCAGGTCTGAGCCAGCAGATGGGATTGGTGACCCACTGCTGGCTCCACTCACCTCCATTGGCTTTGCAGCTGACAGGATGTCAAGCGGTCCAACGTCCTACTTGTCCTCATCAGAACCAAGGCTTATGGATTGGTTATCTGGATCTGAGTAATTCCCTTTGAGTTCACAGTTGTCTACCCGCAGGTTGGCCTCGTGCTCAACAGGTTGAGAAAGCGGGGATACCTCATCCATGTAATCACCCCAGTTGGTTCCAGGGAGAATAGTGTCTCTCCCGGCGCGCTCCACCAAGATCTGTGATGGAGGAGAGGATTCCCCCATCACGGGATCCTCAGCCAACGGGCTAGTTTGGTGCACTAGTTGACAGCAGCAAGTTTTGGCGGAGAGGCATGCAAAATGCTTACATTTAGCCGGTAATGTGAATGTATCCTGGGCATGTTGCAGCCCTGAGCATGCAGTATGTGTAGCGTGGGTGGCTGCTCCAGTTATGTTACCACAGATGCACGTTGTGACCAGTTGCTTAGCCTGCTCCATAGTGAGGAAAGGCTATGTTCTGGTGATAAAATGATGTTTGCTAAAGGAAGCGCACGCTAGTCTGGTGCCTAGTCACGTATAGCCACTGTTTGGAGACAGCCTAGCTATAGTTCAGACAGTAAGATGCAGTAATAGGAAGCGCCCGATGACCGAGTGGTTAGCTCGTTCTGTGGGCTATTTAACTAGTCCGTTAGCTGATCTTACCTTCTGAGAGGAAGCTTCTGGGAGCGAGAAGAGTGAGAAGACTGGGGGCTTGTGTCATGGTCAGACTCTTATAGGAGGAGGAGGCTCCTCCTCCAGGGAGCAGATGTCATGCTTCCTGCCAGTCAGAGATTGGCGTAGTGTTATAGGGCTTCTGGGGACATTGTGGGGGAGCGTGTCTTATAGTGAGATACCGAGATGAATGTTGAAAGAGAACTGTAGCTTGGCCACATCTCCTTACCACCCATGTACTCTTAACTTTCTGCACTGCTGCATATATTTGCATATATTTGCTTAAATTGCACATACTGTTAATTACCGTATATACTGCACTGCTGTCCTTTGCACTTCTGATTGGATGCTAAACTGTGTTTCGTTACCTTGTATTCATACATGTGTAATGACAATAAAGTTGAATCTAATCTAATCTAATCTAATGTTACGCTTCTAACTTTCTGCCAGATACATTAGCAGAGTCCTTGCTAACGGCTAACAGCTGGTAATGTATTCCTCAAAAGGCATCTGTGTGGGCCTTTCTGCTCTTTTCTGTTACCTTTTGAAGATCGAGGGTCTCTCATCTCAGGTCGCAGGTTTTGCAAAGTTCCTTTCTGACATCCAGTGACCACCTATCAGAATGACCACTGAGACCTCACTGTGGTGTTAAAGCCTCTGACTGTGACCCACTTCAGGGGGCCAAAGTGTGACAGAGGCCAAAAAGGAAGCTTGAGAGTCCTGTGGGGCCTGGAAACAGGAGACAACAGAGGTTGGAAAAGGCCAAGCGTGAGGTGTCTCAGGTTTGTGTACACATTTTCCACTACTGATTACCTGATGTTGTCCAAGTAACCATCTGTGTCTCATCAGCTGCAGCCTTTTTATAGGGGGACAGTTCCCCTTCCTCAGCATGGGAGTGTTGGACTCTGCATGCCAGCAGCTTGGCATCTCTCCTCTACCCTTGTGTGCCTAACTCCTTCACCTTCTCCCAACACTGGAAATCATAAGAGCAAAATCCTTATCACCTAACTTGTCTCCTCGGCCTCCACTTCTCCCGGGACTGAAACACTACCTACTGTACTCTTGGCGGACCTTGGAGCTCCCGTGGCAGAACCATAAGCCCAGAAATCCTCTCACTCACCAAGTTAGTCCAGAAAGCATTATTCATTATTAACCACCAAAGTCCTCGGGCCCAGGGTATCTCTCCTACGTCCTTCTGTACTCTACACTTACTGAAGCCAAACTGGTCCAGTCCCTACCTGATGAAGAGCAGCTCACCTTTAAATACTCACCGTTCCACGATATAATGCCAATTGTAAGAAACGATCAGTTTAATATTCACAGTCAATATCTCACTCATAATATTCAGCTTTTTCCTCTTATCTCTACGCAGCAATTGTGAACATTTTCAATAAAATGGGTACATTTTTATTGTTAAATGGGTCCATTTAACAATAAATGTGAAAGAAAGCTTGCTAATGGTAGACCTCTCGAAGGTAGGCTTATAGTGATGCTAACTGTAATGCTAACAGCAATAACCAACAGATAGTGCACATATACAGTAAATTAATAAAATACACCACATAACAGCTCAGAGTGAGATGTATTTTTCTGTGTTTCACAGGTTCAATAGAGCCATTGCAATGTTATTTGGAATGGTAAAATGTTTAGTAAATTAATAGACAACATCACAACCAGTGTTGGGAATAATGCATTATAAAGCAACGCGTTCCTGTAATGCCACTACTTTTGCAGTAATGTGCTGTGTAACGAAATTACTGTTTAAAAATTCAGTAATGCATTACAGTTACTGAAATTTGATCAGATGTGTTACTCGTTTTATTAATATGGATAGATATTTTTAGCGCAAATAAATGAATATACAAAGCGACCCTACTGTAGCTGACGCAGCTGTCAGTCGACGTGACCTGTTGCAGAGAGCCAAGTCTTCACTACTGAGCGGAGGAAAAGGTGAAGCTACTTTGTTTTTGTGGAAATAGATTATTTTTCCTCACCACGGCTACAGTAGCCGTGGTTGGCTCAGTGGGTCGTAGTTAGCTCTGTTGGCCACGTTCAGCAGAGCAGACTGTTAGCCCACTGGGCTGCAGCTGGCTTCCCTCATATGAGTAAACAACAACATAGCTACAATGGGTTGCCAAAGGGCTTGCTGATGGCCCTTAGAGGGTGAGCCTTTTCTGAGCTGAGGCCCTTGCCATGCAGCTCATCCTTGGTGGGCCACCGAAGGGCCCAGAGGGAAGCTAACCATAGAGTAGCGATATTACTTGTGGAGGAGCCTTTCCTAAGTGGGCCCTTTTCAGAGGAGGGAATTGAATCATGCTAATAGCATGAACCATAGGATGCTGTGCACATAAGGCAATAATATCCATCCATCCATCCATCTTCTACCACTTTTTTGGAGGTCTGGGTCGCGGAGACAGCAGTTCAAGCAGAGAAGCCCAGACTTCCCTCTCCCTAGCCACCTGCTCCAGCTCAGAACCAAGGCGTTCCAAGACCAGCTGGAAGACATAGTCTCTCCAGTGAGTCCTGGGTTTGCCCCGGGGTCTCGTCCCAGTGGGACATGTCTGAAACACTTCAAGTGGGAAGCGTCCAGGAGGCATCCTGATCAGATGCCCATACCACCTCAACTGGCTCTTTTCAATGAGGAGGAGCAGCGGTTCTACTCTGAGCCTCTCCTGGATGACTGAGCTCCTCACCCTATCTCTAAGGGTGAGTCCAGCAATCCTACGAAGAAAGCTCATTTCAGCTGCTTGTTTCTGTGATTCTTTCGGTCATTACCCAAAGCTCATGACCATAGGTGAGGGTAGGAACGTAGATTGACTGGTAAATCAACAGCTTTGCCTTAGAGCTTAACTCCCTCTTCACCACAACAGTCCGGTACAACGTCCGCATCACTGCAGAGGCTGCTCCGATCCGTCTGTCAATCTCTCACTCCATTCTCCCCTTTTTTTTTTTTTTTTTTTTTTTTTTTTGTTACTTATTTGTACCCGTAGGTAGACTTGGTTTGCAGTCTGGTGACAAGCCACCGGCTGCTGGTCGCTGCGTGCGCGAGCGCCCTAAACCTACATGTTTTTGATATGCGGGAGGAAACCGGAGAAATCCCGGAGTAAACCCACGCAACACGGGGAGAACATGCAAACTCCACACAGCTCACTGTTGGTCGGGGGCTGGGATCGAACCCACGATCTCATGATCCCCGCGATCCCCCGGCCGAGGGTAAAACTGTGCTGCCACAGTGCTAAACCACTGCGCCAGCGTGCAGCCCCTTACTTGTGAATAAGACCCAAGATACTTAAACTCCTCCACTTGGGGCAAGAGCTTGTTCCCAACCTGGAAAGGACGATCCACCTTTTTCCGGCTGAGGACCATGGACTCGGACTTGGAGGTACTGATTCTCATTCCAGCCGTTTCACACTCAGCGGAAAACCGTCCCAGTAAGACCTGTAGGTCATTGCTGGATGAAGCCAGCAGGACAACATTATCTGCAAACAACAGAGATGAGATCCTGTGGTCGCCAAGAATGACACCCTCCATTTCCTGGCTGCACCTAGAAATCCTGTCCATAAAAATTATGAACAGGATGGGTGACAAAGGGCAGCCCTGGCGGAGTCCAGCTCTCACTGGGAATGAGTCCGACCGAGTGTTGGCAATACGAACCAAACTCTCATAATGGTCGTATAGAGACTGAATAGTTCGTAACAACAAGCCCAATACCCCATACTCCCGAAGCACCCCCCACAAAAAACCACGAGGGACATGGTCGAATGCCTTCTCTAAGTCCACAAAACACATGTAAACTGGTTGGGCAAACTCCCACGAACCCTCGAGGATTCTCAAGAGGGTAAAGAGCTGGTTTGATGTGCCATGGCTAGGACGAAAACCACATTGCTCCTCCTGAATCCAAGGTTCAGCCAGCAGCCGGACTCTCCTCTCCAGTACCTTGGCAGAGACCTTCCCAGGGAGGCTGAGGAGTGTGATCCCTCTAAAGTTGGAGCACACCTTCCAGTCACCTTTTTGGAAGACAGGAGCCACCACCCCAGTTTGCCATGCCAAAGGCACTGCCCCTGACCTCCACGCAATGTTGCAGAGGCGTGTCAACCATGACAGCCCTACAACATCCAGAGCCTTGAGGTATTCAGGGCGAATCTCATCCACCCCCAGAGATTGTGTGGCTTGTGGAAGGCAATAATAAAATAAGCCAAATAACAACTCGAACTAAGATATACTGTATGTTTAAGTGTAATTACAGTCTGTGCAGTGTTATTTGGAACAGTTAAATCCACCTGTATTCGACTTCAGGCGAGCCTCACCATACAGTGGCGACTTGCTCCCATTTCAATCAAATCACATCACTCTCTCAGTAATGATAAGCTTCCTTAGACCTACTCACAATGGCAAGAAGCAGTTAGGCCAGGTCACCAGGAAATGAAGACAATGTTATGTCTTCTGCGTCATGTGAGTATGTCTGTGTGTGTGTATGTGTGTTAACTGTGTGAGTCTCGTTCTATCAGGTTCCTTTGTGTCACAGTCTGCTGGTGACAAAGGCTGACTTAATGGAGTGGTGCTGAGTGGTGGAGGCTGATGCACACACACACACACACACACACACACACACACACACACACACACACACACACACACACACAAGCCCTTGATTCCACTGAGATCATCCTCACACTTGTGAGGTGACTTAACAGCCACTGATATCACTTTTGTTATCTATATGGTCTTTGTTTAGCTTAAGATAACCAGTGTGTACATGACTGATTTTAAATCAATTCACATCTCAGGGACACAGAAACATCTTTATTCTGGTCCCAGCTGTTCCCACCATATTGGATATAGCTCACTTTAAAATGGCTGAACCATTTAAAAACACAGACATTTGGGGCAGATTTACTAACATTCTGTGCCATTGCAAAACCCTGCTTTGGCATTAAAAAACTACTGTCGAGATTTACAAAAGGGCGCAAGGCAAAATTGGCGGTGGAAAGGCGTGGACTATGTTAATTTTGCGTCTGGCCTCATTGCATTTGTATTTGTGGGAGTTGTCATGTCAAAGCGCAAATTTGTGGGAGAGGAGTATTTAAATGACTGGCACAAGGCAATTTATTAAGGTTTGCGGTTGTCAATCTCCTGCTAAATGCACCAGGATTTAACACGCCCAAAAAGCTTGTCTTAATTCATCTGCGCCTGACATGATAGCGATCGTTGGTGCCAGGAGGAGACACTGGCGAGAACTGAGAGCGCGTGGCCGAAGAGACAGAAGCTTCTCTGTGCGTGACTTTATTTGGCATGACAGAAGAACAGATTAAACGAATATCAACGGTCTCACAGAGATCGGTGACATGCTGAACTGGACATCAGCCAGCAGTTTATTTTTAAATTTCATTTGTTTATACTGTATATAGCTTACTACATGAATTTGTATCCATAAAATAAAATATAGGAGCCCTTCCTACCTGCAGTGTCAGCTGATAGTGTGTTTTTTTCTCTTTTCTGTGGAGGTTCAAACTCAGACTTCCTTTCCTATAAGCTCTCCCTCACTCTTGAAGCAAAATCTTCCACATTGCCAATCTTCTTTGTTGTTTTTTTCTCTATCCATCTTTCCAGTATATCTTTTTGCTGTGCATAAAACGATAATTCCGTTCCCTCTTCTCTCTATTTCTCTCTCCCAGTTCAGGATACACAATATAGGAGGAAAACAACAATGAGATTATTAACAAAAAGAGCACACAGATCCATAGAAACGTCCCCCGAAATTGCAACACCATAACTCAATGGCATTTATAAAGTCATGGACTGGGAGACCTGTAGATTTTATTAAAACAAAGTTATTCATATAATAAAACCCCAGACTCTCCATCAGGCGATGATGGTTCTTGTGTTAATAAAGTAAATGCACTGGTCAAATAATCAATTTATTCATGAGTAGTCCTTTTTTAAACTAGATACTAGTATTTCATTTATACATATTAAACAAAAAAGTCTGCCATGTTAAATGAAAAGCTAAATTTTGAAATACAATGAACAAAAATAAACTATTTTAGTGGGGTTTAAGCTTAAACAAAAGCTTAAAAAAAGCTTTATATATTATGGTCCTCCAAACTGGCTGCGCCTATGTTGATGACTTATCAACGCAGGCACGCTTCCTCATCAGCTGTGCCTGTACGCAATTTTGCGGTGCTCTTGGTGGATGGGTGGTCATTATTGAAATGAAGTGTCTGCATCTGTGTTCATAATTTTGTGTGTTGTTAGTAGATCACTGGCAAAAATTGGCCACTCCCTGAGGCGCTCTGTCTATATTGTGCACTCGCTAATTTACGATGCCTTAGTAAATCTGCCCCTTAGTTGTTTATATATGGGGGGGCTGAAAAGTTCAGAGACTGACTAAGAAGGAGTTATGCTACAGCAACGGAAATAGTCATGCATTAAATTCAACCTTTTCTGATGCTAACTGTATTGTTTCTTTTCAGATACACTGACATTGGAGACTATGTTGAAAAAAAAAAAAACACAATTGGTCAAATTTGACCACTGCATCATGGTCAGCCTATAAGAACTTTTCAGACCCCTCTCGTAGTTTGATAAAAATCAAAAATAATCTTTCACCGTATTTTAACTTCAGTGATCTGGAAAGGGAGCTATATGTGTACACCTCTGAACTAAACAAAAACACAAATATATGGGGCTGTGGAGAAAGGAGGCAGGCTACGCAACGAGCTAGACAACACAGAAACTTCATTCCATCTCCAACATACAGTACAGTAAAAGAGCTCCCAGGTTCTGTGCATTCCTCTTTTATATCTTTAATACCATGCATTGAGACCCAGAACTTCCGATCATCATAAATTGTGTTTCGAACAAAGCCTGTGTGGCACATTAACGTGACTTAATGCCAGCGCTGCTCTCACACCCTTCTTCTTCTAGAGGCTCGGGCATTTACTCCTCTCCCTGGGGGGCGCATAGTCCTTACTGTCCTGTCTGATACTCCCCGGTGACACCTCCTCTTTCGGTCTATTGTTCCCCCCTTCCCCAGTTGCCTTCTTCTCTGGGTGGAGAAGTCCCACGCCATGCCCTCACACAGCCCCCTCCGAACACCCAGAAAGGGCACTAACCCCCCCATCCTTTGGGCTTGATCCGGCACCCATAGTGGCTGTAGCGGGGGGTCGCCGATCCAGTTGAACTGCCCTGCTGGCGGGGTGTACAGGAGGGCATGTCAGTCTGTGAAGGGAAAAATGGAGGGGGAGAAAACACATCAGCTTCGTGAGTGCAGGTACCTGCCGAGGGATCACCAACTTACGGAGCCACCAACAGTGGACGTCCACGCCGGGGAGCTTGGGCCAACACCACCTGCTCATATGCCAACACAAAAGCGGGCTTCAGCCTGTTGATGCAGACGGTCTCCCTACGTCCCCCCAAGTCTAACACAAAATGCTTCGCCCCAGGTTCCAACACTCTGAACGGTCCGTCGTACGGTGGGTGCAGCGGAGTCTGGTGCGCATCGTACCTGACAAAAACAAAACTGGTGTTCTGCAAGCTTTTTGGGATGAAGGTGCGGGGAAAACAATGGTGGGCCAGGCCCGGTACTTTAAAAGCCTTCGTACTATGCAAAAATTGTGCGGGCGGATCAGCCTCGGGTATGGGGTTTTCCAGTAAAAACTCTCCGGGAATCCACAGCGGCTGAGAAAAAACGAGTTCTGCCAGGGAGGCTGCCAAATTATCCTTAGGTGCAGAGCACAACCCTAAAAGAACCCAGGGCAGGCAGTTGACCCAATTTGCATCGGTGAGCGAAGCTCTGAGCGCTGCTTTAAGCAGCGGCTCGGGCATTTACTCCTCTCCCCGGGGGCGCATAGTCCTTACTGTCCCGTCTGATACCCCCCTGGTGACACCTCCTCTTTCAGTCCATTGTTCCCCCCTTTCCCAGTTGCCTTCTTCTCTGGGTGGAGAAATCCCACACCATGCCCCCATAGGGCGCCTATTATAAAGTGGCAGATGCTGAATTTACATTTAGATTTAAGATTTAACATCTAGATTCAACATTTAACTTATGGTGACCCACCATAACCTACGGGACAGGCAGAGCGCTCAGCTTGAGCAGTTAACAGAACAATGAGATGTATGGACTGATATCAATATGTAGATGTGCCTTGCAGCCTCCTTTGTCCTACAACTCCACAGCAGAGAGGAATTCTGGCGCCAGTAATCCTGCTATTGATATGTGTGACTCTCATGTAAATGTCCCATGCATTCATGCTGTACTGTGATGCTAATATGCCATGCATGTGTAACACCAGTACCACAGTAATAATATACCACTATACCACTCAGGGTATAATTACTACTGGGTTAGGTAACAGGGTAATTGGGGGTAACACCCACTAACACCTGCGCTCGGCAGATTTTTGTGTGTAACCCTTACTAACACCCACTCACCCTACTCACTTTAAGTGTAGTACCCTTTTTGGTAGTACTGTGTTATGGCAATGTAGTTACCTTAACTTTTCTACCTGAGGGAAAAGGGATAATTGGGCCAGGTCAGACCGACTCTGGGTTTGTAGGAGCCTGAGAGGTGCAACAACAGAAGACACATACACAGCCGTATATGGAACTTGCAACTATGTATATTATTTACAAATAGGTACACAAAAATAAACACACAGCGCGATAAAAGAAAATACAATTCATAAACTCAAATTATATTTACAATATTCACAGTTCTTGTTGTATCAGTTCCAGGTGACCAGTGGGGTCACCTCTAGCAGTTTCTAGGGTTCGGGCTTCGGCTCGCCATCCAGATTTGGAGAATCCACGCTCTGGTCAAACCAGTCCAAAGGAAGAAAAAAAAGAAAGAACCTGACCATGCTAAGTGGCTCGTGCGTCAATGGGTTCCCACACTCAATGTGAGTTCACAGCCTTTGGATCCCAATCAATTTCAAGGGTTTTATCCAGGCAAAGGCTGCTATTAGCACGTTAGCGTCGCCATATCACCAAGGACCGTCTCTCTCTCTGGTCTGTGTCTTTCGGCGTCTGGCGTGACTGAGCCAAAAATGCAAGTCATCCCAGACCCAGGGAGAGAGCGCTTAATCCATTGGCTGGTGTGACCCAGCAACGGCGCAGCCATTGGTTACTCAAAATACCAACACACAATACTAGGAACTTTATGTTAACCTTCTAGAAAATGTTCCTAACTATTTATGAATATATATTTATTCAAATATTCATATTCAAATTATGTATTCCCATTGTGAAATGGGTGTTTTTCTTTTTAAAAGTGGTATTAATATTTATAATTTAATTCACGTTAAACTATCTACTCCCATTGTGAAATGAATGTCCCCCCTTCTTCTTAAAGCGGTATCGACATTCATAATTCCATCCATGTTTTTAACACTGGGTTACACATGCATTGTCTGTGGCTGAGTATATAAGCTGACTGTATATGCCTCACGGGAGCTCTCTCACTGTCTTGTTGCTGACTTAGAGACGCAGGGCTCACTCCAGCGCGCTGCCACAGCGCTGAGTGAGCCTTGTGATAGAGGATGAATTAAAGCACCCTTTTAACCTTCAGTTCGCCGTGTCCGCCTGCACTTATTTGATCCTTGCCTTCACACTGGTAACCCTTATTCGTATCCACCACACTGGTGACCCCGAAGAAAAGAACACTAGGGTGACTCAGAAGAAAAGAACACCCTGACGACGAACGAACGCAGCCCCCGACGGTGACTCCGACGACGAACGAATGTAGCTGCCTGACGCAAATGGACTGCCCTCCCTCCTGCCACACGGGAGACCTCGACGCAGAACCAACACCAGGTGAACTCCCCGGAGATCATCCACGACCGGGAAAGCTGCAGAAAGCGTCATGGTGCGACCCTCGCCTGAGATCTGGGACCTCCACGCTGGGACCTGCCAAGGGACAAAGAACGTCTGCTCCCTCTCACCGCGCTGTGGATTACAGACAGAGGATCGCTCACATCCTCCGCATCCACACGTGCGCGCACGCACCTCATCCTCTCTCCACGACGGCGACTTCCAGGGCCGGACGGAGAACGCAGCGCGTGGACCAGAACGCAACATGACCCGGCACGAGCAAACGACAGCAACAGCCCGAACAGGGAAGATCATCGGCGCCGACAACGCTGATTTCCAGCAAGTTCCCTGACCCTGACTCACCTCTCGACAGCGGATCACCCACGCACCGAACCCCCACACGCACACCGGAGGGTTACGAGGACAGCGCGCCACGCACGGGACAATACCGGCTCCACAGACTGCCACAGTCCTCCGCCGCTGCACATGCCCGAGAAACATGGCCGACCGCCATCCTCGGAACCTTCAGGGCTGCTCATGCACCTGAAGCAGACATGCAGCCCGCACACAGGACTTTGTATGGGTCTCAGCCATGGCACACAATGGAATTTCAGCCGTCTGCTGTCCCCGATGGCTTTAGGGCTGCGCCCGCACCTAAAGCCAACCCGCCAAGTCCCTCACACAGCTCCAGCTTTTGTTTTTTCTTCATGGCTGCTACGCATCCTTGCAGGACTGAGCCACGAGAGGAGTCAGAGACAAATTTTTCTTCTCACTGCCGCTGTGGATCTCCGCCACGTTTAACGGGAAAGCCCCTCAGCATCGCGGATCCACATGCAATTTTTGCGCGGCCTGGACAACTTCGCCGTCCCGGGCCGGCACTTGCTAGCCCCACCCCCTCCACCTTCTTTCGCACAGAGCTTTTCCCGCCGCTCGCTTCCAAAGCCGGCCGATCGACGCCTCGGCCCCCGGCTGAGCCCTCTGGGGGGGAGCGGTATGATGACCCACCATAACCTACGGGACAGGCAGAGCGCTCAGCTTGAGCAATTAACAGAACAATGAGATGTATGGACTGATATCAATATGTAGATGTGCCTTGCAGCCTCCTTTGTCCTCCAACTCCAGAGCAGAGAGGAATTCCGGCGCCAGTAATCCTGCTATTGATATGTGTGACTCTCATGTAAATGTCCCATGCATTCATGCTGTACTGTGATGCTAATATGCCATGCATGCATTGTCTGTGGCTGAGTATATAAGCTGACTGTATATGCCTCACGGGAGCTCTCTCACTGTCTTGTTGCTGACTTAGAGACGCAGGGCTCACTCCAGCGCGCTGCCACAGTGCTGAGTGAGCCTCATGATGGAGGATGAATAAAGCAGCCTTTTAACCTTCAGTTCGCCGTGTCCGCCTGCACTTATTTGATCCTTGCCTCCACACTGGTAACCCTTATTCGTATCCTCCACAAACTTAAGATTTCTATTTGACATTTAGGTTTACAGTATATTAATATTTAGGTTTATATTAACCATTTAGATTTAACATTTAGCTATCACTCAATCAATCAGTAAAGCTTTATTCCAGACTCATAGTCCAACATAATAAAAAACAAAATTAAAAAATACAAATACAGTACAAACTTTAAAAAGACAACTGTACCAATGCCTTCTAAACTGTGGCTGACGGCTGATAGAACTGAGCCCGATGTTAGACATAACCTAGATGATTTCATTTCCAGATGCGTTAAGATGACAGATGAATTTATACATAAGATTCCTTATTACAGCTTGTAGTGTATTAACATGTGATGACACTAATAACTCAGAAGCACTGCACCATCAAGGCTTTTTAAGTAAAATTCTTAAGGCATCATTATATGCAACCTGTAATCTCTGCATGCTTTGTTTCCTATAATTTGTCCATAAATGAGCAATGTATAGAGGTGTACAGTAGGTTTTAAAAAGAACTCACTTCACCTCATCTGAGCAAAAGCTAAACCTCTGTGCAAGGACATTTGCTTGGATGTAAATCTTGCAACGCTGTTTGAGGATATCATCATCATCAGTCATTCTATCATTAATAAAGTGTCCCAGATATCTGACTTTATCCCTGACATTTGGGGATAACATTAAGGTTTATATTCAACATTTAGATTTAACCCCCTCATGGATCGTCACCTTATCGTGGTGGGGGGGTTTGCGTGCCCCAGTGATCCCAGGAGCTATGTTGTCCGGGGCAATTTGCCTCTGATAGGGTCTCCCAAGACAAACTGGTCCTGGGTGAAGGGCCAGACGAAGAACGATCCAACAGACTCTCATGATAAATTGTATATCAAGGATTCAGTGTACCCCGCCCGGTATGGGGTTACCGGGGCCCCACCCTGGAGCCAGGCCTGGGGGAGGGGCTCGAAGGCTAGCGTCTGGTGGCCGGGTTTCCACCCATGGGACCCGGCCGGGCTCAGCCCGAAGGAGTTACATGGGTCCGCCCTCCAGTAGGTTCACCACCTGCAGGAGGGATCATGGAAGTCCGGTGCTATGTGGATTAGGTGGCAGTCAAAGGCGGAGACCTTGGCGGACTGATCCCAAGCTTTCTAAACTGGCTTTTGGTACGTGGAATGTCACCTCTCTGGTGGGGAAGGAGCCTGAGCTGGTGTACGAGATTGAGCGATACCGGCTAGATATAGTCGGCCTCACCTCAACACACAGCTCCGGTTCCGGAACCAGTCTCCTGGAGAGGGGCTGGAGCTTGGCCTTTTCTGGAGTTGCCCCGGGCGAGAGGCGACGAGCAGGGGTAGGTATTCTTGTATCGCCCCACCTTGCTGCCTCTATATTGGAGTTTTCCCCGGTGGACGAAAGGGTTGCTTCCCTGCGCCTTCGGGTTGGGAAACGGGTCCTGACCATCATTTGTGCCTATGCACCAAATGATGTTTCAGAGTACCCACCCTTTTTGGAGTCTGTGACTGGGGTGCTGGAGGGTGCTCCTCCTGGAGACTCCATTGTCCTACTGGGGGACTTCAATGCGCATGTGGGCAACGACAGTGAAACCTGGAGGGGGGTGATTGGGAGGAACGGCCTGCCCGATCTGAACCCGAGTGGTGTTCAGTTATTGGACTTCTGTGCTAACCACAGTCTGTCTATAACGAACACCATGTTCAAGCATAAGGGTGTCCATATGTGCACCTGGCACCAGGACACCCTAGGCCGCAGGTCGATGATCGATTTTGTTATCGTATCATCAGACCTGCGACCGTATGTCTTGGACACCCGAGTAAAGAGAGGTGCAGAGCTGTCAACTGATCACCACCTGGTGGTGAGTTGGATCCGATGGCAGGGGAGGAAGCCATTCAGACCTGGTAGACCCAAACGTATAGTGAGGGTGTGCTGGGAGCGTCTGGCTGAGGCCCCTGTCCGGGAGGTCTTCAACTCCCACCTCCGGAAGAACTTCAACCACATTCCGAGGGAGTCTGGAGACATGGAGTCTGAATGGGCCATGTTCTCCACCTCTGTTGTTGAAGCGGCAGCCCAGAGCTGCGGCCGCAAGGTGGTCGGTGCATCTCGTGGTGGCAACCCCCGAACCAAGTGGTGGACACCAGTGGTGAGGGGGGCCATTAAGCTGAAGAAGGAGTCCTATCAAGCTTGGTTGGCTTGTGGGACTCCCGAAGCAGCTGAGGTGTACCGGCAGGCCAAGCGGAGTGCAGCTCGGGTGGTTGCTGAAGCAAAAACCCGGGTATGGGAGGAGTTCGGTGAGGCCATGGAACAAGACTTTCGGTCGGCTTCAAAGAGATTCTGGCAAACTGTTCGGCGGCTCAGGAGGGGAAAGCAGCTCCCCGTCCACACTGTGTATGGTGCGGATGGGACACTGTTGACTTCAACTGGGGATATCGTCGGGCGGTGGAAGGAATACTTTGAGGATCTCCTCAATCCCACTGATACGCCTTCCACAGAGGAAGCAGGGTTTGGGGACAAGGGGGATGACTCGCCTATCACAGGGGCTGAGGTCGCCAAGGTGGTTAAAAATCTCCTTGGTGGCCGGGCCCCGGGGGTGGACGAGATTCGCCCCGAGTACCTCAAGGCCCTGGATGTTGTTGGGTTGTCATGGTTGACACGCCTCTGCAACATTGCGTGGAGGTCGGGGGCAGTGCCTTTGGCATGGCAAACCGGGGTGGTGGTTCCTCTCTTCAAAAAAGGGGACCGGAGGGTGTGCTCCAACTTTAGAGGGATCACACTCCTCAGCCTCCCTGGGAAGGTCTATGCCAAGGTACTGGAGAGGAGAGTCCGGCCGTTGGTCGAACCTCGGATTCAGGAGGAGCAATGTGGTTTTCGTCCTGGCCGTGGCACATCGGACCAGCTCTTTACCCTCTCGAGAATTCTTGAGGGTTCGTGGGAGTTTGCCCAACCAGTTTACATGTGTTTTGTGGACTTGGAGAAGGCATTTGACCGCGTCCCTCGTGGATTTTTGTGGGGGGTGCTTCGGGAGTATGGGGTATCGGGCTTGTTGTTACGAGCTATTCGGTCTCTGTACGACCGTTGTGAGAGTTTAGTTCGCATTGCCAACACTCGGTCGGAGTCATTCCCAGTGAGAGTTGGACTCCGCCAGGGCTGCCCTTTGTCACCGGTCCTGTTCATAATTTTTATGGACAGGATTTCTAGGCGCAGCCAGGGAATGGAGGGTGTCATGCTTGGTGACCACAGGATCTCATCTCTGTTGTTTGCAGATGATGTTGTCCTGTTGGCTTCATCCAGCAATGACCTACAGCTCTTGCTGGGACGGTTTGCCGCTGAGTGTGAAGCGGCTGGGATGAGAATCAGCACCTCCAAGTCCGAGTCCATGGTCCTCAGCCGGAAAAAGGTGGATTGTCCTCTCCGGGTTGGGGACAGGCTCCTGCCCCAAGTGGAGGAGTTTAAGTATCTTGGGGTCTTGTTCACGAGTGAGGGGAAAATGGAGCGAGAGATCGACAGACGGATTGGAGCAGCATCTGCAGTGATGCGGACGTTGTACCGGTCTGTTGTGGTGAAGAGGGAGCTTAGTTCTAAGGCAAAGCTGTCGATTTACCAGTCAATCTACGTTCCTACTCTCACCTATGGTCACGAGCTTTGGGTAATGACCGAAAGAACGAGATCGCGGATACAAGCGGCTGAAATGAGCTTTCTCCGTAGGATTGCTGGACTCACCCTCAGAGATAGGGTGAGGAGCTCAGTCATCCGGGAGAGGCTCAGAGTAGAACCGCTGCTCCTCCACATTGAAAGGAGTCAGTTGAGGTGGTATGGGCATCTGATTAGGATGCCTCCTGGACGCCTCCCACTTGAGGTGTTTCAGGCACGTCCCACTGGGAGGAGACCCCGGGGCAGACCCAGGACTCGGTGGAGAGACTATGTCTCCCAGCTAGTCTGGGAACGCCTTGGTATCCCCTCTGAAGAGCTGGAGCAGGTGGCTGGGGAGAGGGAAGTCTGGGCTTCTCTGCTTGAACTGCTGCCTCCGCGACCCGGACCTCCGGAAAAGCGGTAGAAGATGGATGGATTTAGATTTAAATTTAGCATTTAGTTTTAACATTAACATTTAGATTTAAATTTAACAATTAGATTTAACATTGAGATTTATACTTAAATTTAACAATTAGATTTAACATTGAGATTTATATTTAACATTAAGATTAAAAATTTTATATTTAGTTTTATATTAACCATTTAGATTTAGATTTAACATTTAGATTTAAAAGTCAAATTTTTCTCTTACTTAGAAAAAGCTCACCCCATGTTCAGAGCATCGGGGGACACAAAAGGTATTTAAGCATTGTTTGTTGACTGCTAATTCAAAAATAATAAGAGTGAACAGCCTTTCTTTGCAGCATATGAGGGGGAGCTGAAAAGTTCATAGTGGTCAAATTTGACCAAATATGGCTTATTTTTCAACTGCAGGGATTCAAGCGCTGCAACACAGATGGAAGAAGTGTGTGGACCAAAGGGGAGACTATGTTGGTGGCGCAGTGGTTAGCACTGTGGCAGCACAGTTTACCCTCGGCCGGGGGATCGCGGGGATCGTGAGATCGTGGGTTCGATCCCTGCCCCCGACCAACAGTGACCTGTGTGGAGTTTGCATGTTCTCCCCGTGTTGCGTGGGTTTACTCCGGGATTTCTCCGGTTTCCTCCCACATACCAAAAACATGCAGGTTAGGGATACGGGGCACTTGCGCACGCAGCGACCGGCAGCTGGTGGCTTGTCACCAGACTGCAAAACAAATCTACCCACGGGTACAAAATAAGTAATTAAAAAAAATAAAAATAAAAATGTTGAAAAATAAAACACATTTAGTCAAATTTGAGCACTATGAACTTTTCAGCCCCCCATATAGTGAAACAGCCCTAAAAACTTATAGATGTAAACACAGCACCACTAAGTGATTTATATTGTCTAAGTGTTTTAAATGTGCTTATAGTAAGTTTGACTATCTGCTAAAAAAACATTTTGGAGAGATTTGGGAATATTGTTTGCTGTTGATAAGTTCAATTTCCTCTACCCGATTATTGTAATACACTTTATATGTGCTATATAAATAAAGTTGAACTGAACTGATTATTAGTGTCAGTCAAATCTTCACCACCCACAATTAATTGGTGTTGTGCTGTAGGATAAAACGGCACAGTTCAGAGCCTCCTTTTGTTGTAACTCACCTAAGACTTACCTGTTTATCCTGTTAAATCAGCATCTCAGTATGCCCCGGGTAT
The DNA here is from genome assembly GCA_020510985.1 of Pholidichthys leucotaenia. Lineage (NCBI taxonomy): Eukaryota > Metazoa > Chordata > Actinopteri > Cichliformes > Pholidichthyidae > Pholidichthys > Pholidichthys leucotaenia. The sequence goes on from CM035842.1 coordinate 274,399,312, forward strand.
CAGGTGGAGGGGATTATCTTTTCAAAAGAGAAATACTCGCTAACACAGATTTACTGTATAAAATAACTGCACAAAATCAAGCGATTTTTAGGTCGTTTTTAGATCATAGAAATGGGAGCAAAAAGACAACTGCAAATGTTACTTTTATATTTACTGTGTTCTGTGGAGTTGGGAACACATTGGGAACACGTTAAAGCAGTAGATTGATAGCTAACACATTCGGCTAGCTTTGCTTCATCCTTAAGGTGTGTTCAGACCAAATGCAAAGCAAATTTTTTGTGCAGCATGAATACATGTAAAGTTAATGTAAACGTGCAAATACATACAAATTTGCATTTTTGTGTAGTCTCAATAGCTAATTCGCTGTTATCGGAGTACAAGTATCAACACTGGAGAGTAAACTAGTTTGAAAATGAGACTGCCACTCACCTACAGACAGATGGACTGGGAGCTCTATAGCTGAAACAGAGTGTCGGGAGTTTATTGACCTACTCCTGCTACTGATGTGATAAAGAGGGCTAGCAGTGTAAACAACCATCATCCTGGTGCAGTTTATGAATGAGACAGTGACATTTTCCCAGCTGTGAGCCCTGCCGGATATCGTTGTAAACCTGCACTGGACAGTTTTGGGGATTTTCACAGCAAGTAGAAAGCAACTGCAGAAGTTATGAAGGCAACCCTGCCCCTCTGCTACTTGCTCAGATGCAAATTCACATCTACTCACATCCCCCTGTGTCAGTAGCTCCTGAACTTCTATCTAACCATGCCTGCAATGACTTTGCCTTTTTTCTTTACTGACAAAATTCAGAAAATTAGACAGCCAGTCAGTACTCCTATGCCAGGTGCAGGACATGTTCTTCCTCTGTGTCCACGTAGAGAAGATATAAACACCATGGCAAAATTTTTTCCAATCAATCATAAAAACTTGGTTGACATCATATGCCACCTGAAATCCATTACCAGCTGCCTTGATACTCTCCCAACAGGGTTTTTTAAAAACATTTCATATTGTATGGCCTCAGATCTACTACAGATCATAAATATGTCTCTGCATTCAGGTGTCATCCCTCAGTGCTTAAAAACAGCTGTTAGTTATCAAGCCACTTCTAAAAAAAGAGCAACCACCTCACTCATGAAAAGCTATAGGCCTATATCAAACCTCCCTTTTCTTAGTAAAATAATAGAAAAAGCTGTCTTTCAATAACTGTACAACTTCCTGACATTAAATAACTGTTTCAGTGTCTTTCAGTCAGGTTTTCGGCCACACCACAGCACTGAGACAGCTCTAGTTAAGATCCTTAATGACATCTGCTCCAATACAAATAATGACAACATTTTGGTTTTGGTTTTATTGGACCTCAGTGCTGAATACAACACGGTCGACCATAACATCTTACTAGACTGGCTGAAAAACTGGATGGGACTTTCTGGTACAGCACTTAACTGGTTTGAGTTCTATTTAAAAGACAGGGACTATTTTGTGTCTATAGGTAACTACAAATCCGAGCAAACAAAAATAACCTGTGGAGTTCCTCAAGGTTCCATTTTAGGACCTTTGCTTCTCAACATCTATATGCGGCCACAAGCTCAAATCATAAAAAACAACAAAATATATTACCATAATTATGCAGATGATACACAAATCTACATAACCGTCTTACCAGGAGACTATGGTCTAATTAAAATCCTAATCAAATGCATTGGTCAAATTAAAGAGTGGATGTGCCAGAATTTTCTTCAGTCAAACAAAAACAAAACTGAAAATAGTTTTCGGAGCCAAAGAAGAAAGACTCAAAGTTAGTACTCAGCTTCAATCAATGATGCTAAAAACCAGCAGCCAAGCCAGAAATCTGGGTGTGGTTCTGGATTCAGACCTGAATTTTAAGAGCCACATTAAGACAGTAATAAAATCAGCCTATCACTTAAAGAACATAGCAAGGATTAGAGGTCTGACATCTCAGCAGGATCTAGAAAAACTTGTCCATGCATTTATCTTAAGTAAACTGGACTACTGTAATGCTGTCCTCACAGGTCTCCCTAAAAAGTCCATCAGACAGCTGCAGTTAGTTCAGAATCCTGCAGCTCGAGTCCTCACTAAGACCAAGAAAGTAGATCATATAACTCCAGTCCTCAGATGTTTACACTGGCTTGCTGTCTGTCATAGAATAGATTTCAAAATACTGCTGGTGGTTTATAAAGCTCTGAATGATTTAGGGCCAAAATACATCTCAAATCTGCTAGTCCATTACGAACCACCCAGAGCCCTCAGGTCATCAAGGTCAGGCCTACTATCTGTGCCCAGAGTTAGAACCAAACACGATGAGGCAGCATTCAATTTTTATGCTCCTCACATATGGAACAAACTCCCAGAAAGCATCAGGGCTGCTGAAACTCAGCTGCTTTAAATCCAGGTTAAAAACTTTTTTATTTGCCATGGCCTTTCAGTAGAACAATTGTTTATCTCCCACAATGTACTGTAACTTTTATTTCTTGCAAATTTTCTGTCTTATTCTATTTTAACTTGTTTTTGTTTCTCTTTAATTTACTTTTAAGTTTTCTTTTAAATTCTTATGTATTCCTTTTGCAACTTCCTGTAATTTTTTAAAAAAGTTTTTTTGTAAAGCACTTTGAATTGTCTTGTACACGAAATGTGCTATACAAATAAACTTGCCTTGCCTTTGCATTGAGTTAACATGTATTTGTGCCGCGCAAAAAATTTACGCTTTCACGGTTGATCTGAACACACCTTGACACTAACAGGATACAACAGTCTAAAAGGACTATACAGTATACAATATAATTTCTCATCAAAATAATTCAGTGCAGTTCCAGTTCCTTATGTTTTAACCAGTAACAATGTTAGCAAGCAAAATCATTTCGGTTAGCCGGCTAGACCAAACACTGCTAATGTAATATGACATTTTTTGCCCTTTTTCAACAACATGACGACACACTTTTCAGAGATGATAATGAAATGCCTGTGACATGCTTTGGCCAAAGTACATCAAGGTTTAATAATAAAAGCAGTAACAGATTACACTCAGTTGTAGGAGCCCTCCTCACAATGGGCTGATTTTGCCTGTTTTGCTCTAAATGCTAATAAGTCCCATTTCACTACACCTAAAGCAAGCTGTAACCCAGTGTTGCCAACTCTCACTCTTTTGGAGTGAGTCTCACTCTTTTTCCCGCTCTCTCATACCACAAACCTTATTTCTCACTCCAAAATGAGGAAATTACTGCCAATATCATTTTGACTTTCCTCAAATTTTTCCCACAAAAGCTGTCAAGCAAGAAAACTGGTCATGTTCTAAAACTTATCCTGAGGTAAAGGGAATTCACTGGAAAAAAAAACAAAACAAAAACGCTGTGTATGTGAATTGTGCGCTTCATGATCACTCCACCCCTACCCCCATGCATAAGTCCCTCTAAATCTCACTCCAAGCTTTTCTGAAAAGTTAGCAATCATTCTCCGTCTTTCCATTGCTGACCTCCAGTGTTGGGCAAGTTACTAAAAATTAGTAACTATTTGTAGTTACAAGTTACTTCTTTTCAAAAGTAATTGCATTACTTTATGGCTGTGTTGTGAGACATGTATATGTTGGACACTGCATATGTGATTTAACCTCACGATGAAGGAGAGCCAGCCCCCTGCGGTGCGGAGCCACAGAGCCTGGACCCCCTACGGAGGACAGGGGACAGAAGACTTCCTGACCACTGAGGCTCGAGAGGAGAGAAGGGGGAGTTATGTAAATAAAAGGCTAATGAATGTGAATAAAGAGACTTTGATATAGATGTGTGATTTCCCCCGCGAGGGAAATGGTTTGATGTGAGAATGTTTAAATGAGAGAACTTTGGTGTGTTCACTCTCTTTGTTCGCTGCTCAGAAATGAGAGCAGACAGTGGAATGGTTACTTGAAATAAACTGAAATTAAAGGCAATTCGGTTTCGTTATTCAAGTCTCCCCACATTGGTGACTGACAACGTTGAGAATGAACGAAGAAATTCTCAGGGTCCCGGACTCACAGCGCTCAGAGCTGGCGAGCGCAGTGGCCGTTAAGCTGCCTGATTTCTGGCAGGATAACCCACGGTCGTGGTTTCTGCAAGCAGAGTCGCAGTTCGCGCTCGCAGGAGTAACGGTGGATGACACTAAGTTCCACCATGTCATCGCTAAACTGGACAACAGCACAGCTCGGTGCGTGCAGAGCTTGGTGGAGCAGCCACCCGCGACCGACAGGTACGGCAAGCTGAAATCCACCCTCATCAAGTTTTTCACCCCCTCGGCTGAAGTGAGGGCGAGGAGGATCCTGTCTTTGCTAGACCAAGGTGGACACAGGCCGAGCGCCCTGATGGAGGAGATGATACAGCTGAGAGGGTTGGACAACGATGATTTCATTTTTCAGTTCATCTTCCTCTCCAACCTCCCGGCGCATGCGAGAAGCACGCTGGCCGGCAAAAAGTGTCACACCCTGGAGGAGTTCCGGGAGCTGGCCCAGGAGGCAGATGGGATCCTGGACGCCTGCGGCGGGCAAGCAACCACAGCGGCGACCCGAGACAGCGGGGAGCCAGAGGCGGCAGAACCAGACTGGCCGACGACGGCGGCAACACGGCCGCGACGAGGTGGAGCCAATAGCCCGGCGGCAGAGGCGCGGACACGACACAGCGGAGGAGAAGATCTCTGCTTCTACCATCGGAGGTTCACAGAGAAGGCATGCAGGTGTGTGCCGCCCTGCATCTTCAGGAGTTCGGGAAACGGCAAGACCGGGGGTCGCTAGCAGCTTCGACCCTCAGAGAATGCAGCAAGCTGCTCTACATCACGGATGCGCGCTCCGGACGAGAGTTCCTCATCGACACCGGAGCACAAGTGAGCTTCATCACCCCAACATATGCGGACCGGGTGGCTGGACCCCACGGTAGCGGAGCTACAGCGGCAAATGGCTCGAACATCAACACCTACGGGAGAAGGACCTTGCCTTTGTGCTTACATGGCCGCACATATGAATGGACTTTTGTAATAGCGGCGGTGAGTTTCAACATGTTGGGCGCGGATTTTTTGTGTTCGCACAATCTGTTAGTTGATCTTGCTAATAGACGGCTGGTAAATGCACTCTCTTTTTACTCTCTCCCCTGTTCAGCTCGAGTGTCCCCGCCACCAGTACAGACCCACGTCGCTACAGCAGGTGGTAAGTTTCACACACTCCTCACCCAATTTCCAGCGCTCACTGTGCCCACTTTTTCAGCGACGGTCACGAAGCACGGGGTGAAACACTTTATCCCCACGTCTGGTCCTCCCGTGTTTGCAAAAGCTCGGCGCTTGGATGCAGTTAAGCTCACCATTGCGCGCGAGGAGTTCGCCAGCCTGGAGAGGCTGGGCATCGTTCGTAGGTCGAAGAGCCCGTGGGCTTCGCCGCTGCACATGGTACCGAAAGCCGATGGCTCCTGGAGACCGTGCGGGGATTACCGCAGGCTAAACAACGCTACGGCGCACGATCGTTATCCCATCCCGCACATTCAGGATTTTTCGGTGCACCTGGCGGGGGCGCGCATTTTTTCAAAGGTTGATCTAGTTCGCGGCTATCACCAAGTCCCGGTCCAACCGGAGGACATTCCTAAAACAGCGGTAATAACCCCGTTCGGACTTTTCGAATTTTTACGCATGCCGTTTGGTCTCAAAGGGGCAGCGCAAACATTTCAGCGGATGATGGATGCCGTGTTACGCGATCTCCCTTTCGTGTTTGTGTACCTCGATGACATTTTGGTCGCGAGTACTTCAGAGGACGAACACGAAACGCACCTCACAGCAGTTTTTAGGAGGCTGGGAGAGCACGGCTTAATAGTTAACCCAGCCAAGTGCCAGTTCGGCGTCGAGCGGATCGATTTTTTGGGTCACCGCGTCTCCCCGGAGGGAGCGGTTCCGTTACCAGAGAAAGTACGCGCGGTAGCGGATTTTCCCCGTCCACAAACGGTCAAATCACTACAGGAATTCTTGGGGATGGTGAATTTTTATAACCGATTCCTGCCCCACGCAGCTCAAATCATGCAACCGTTATATGCCGCGCTCAAAAAACAAAAACCGACCCAGGCGGTCGAATGGTCCCCGGAGCGGGAGCGCGCGTTCACAGAGGTTAAAAAAGCCTTGGCTGACGCTGGGCTCCTGGCCCACCCAGACCCTGCAGCACGTATCGCGCTGACGACAGACGCTTCAGATTTAGCCATAGGGGCCGTTATTGAGCAACAGGTAGCCGGAGTTTGGCAGCCTTTGGCTTTCTTTAGCAAATCTTTAAGCGCGGCTGAACGAAAATACAGCACGTTTGACAGAGAACTGTTGGCGCTGCATTTGGCTATTCGTCATTTCCAGTTCTGGCTGGAAGGACGGTGCTTCACCGCTTATGTGGACCACAAGCCACTCACATACGCCATGGCCAAAATTTCAGATCCGTGGTCCGGCAGGCAGCAGAGGCAGCTGGCCGCAATCTCGAAATTTACCACTGACATTAGGCACGTCGCGGGCAAATTCAATGTAGTAGCGGATTGTCTCTCACGCGCGTTCACGACCCCAACACGCGCAGAGGCAGAACGGGCCACCGTGACCGCGCCGCAGGAGAGCGGCACGGTGGCGCGCGCAGCCCCGGTGCACGTGGGTATAGATTACGCAGCCATGGCAGCGGACCAGGGGGCGGACGCAGACGTGCGCGCGCTCCAGTCTGGACCAACAGGGTTGAGGCTGGAGAGCAAGTGTTTACAAACCGGTATGCCCCCCCTGATCTGCGACATGTCGACGGGGCGCCCGCGTCCGGTGGTTCCGGCCACGTGGCGCCGCCGTGTTTTTGACTCGGTCCACTCACTGGCGCACCCGGGGGTGCGTGCGTCGGTGAAACTAGTGGCGGAAAAGTTTGTTTGGCCGTGCCTGCGCAAGCACGTGAAGGAATGGGCAAAAACCTGCATTTCCTGTCAACGGGCCAAAATTCACAGGCACACAAGAGCCCCGTTAGAACCGTTCCGCATTCCGGCCAGAAGGTTCGACCATGTGCACGTCGACCTTGTGGGCCCCCTACCGGCATCACAGGGGTTCACGTATCTTTTGACAATGGTGGACCGCACCACACGTTGGCCGGAAGTGGTCCCACTTGCGACGACCACGGCCGCGGAGGTGGCTCGCGTTTTTTTAACGGCTTGGGTGGCGCGCTTCGGGGTTCCGTCGGACATTACGTCCGATAGAGGACCGCAATTCATCTCTGAGCTGTGGTCAGCGATGGCCAACGGCTTAGGAGCCAAAATTCACCGCACTACGGCTTACCACCCTCAGGCTAATGGTTTATGCGAGCGTTTTCATAGGTCTTTGAAGGCAGCACTCAGAGTGTCGCTCACGGATGCAGATTGGGTAAATAAACTTCCATGGGTTTTATTAGGGTTGCATTCTGCGCCTAAAGAGGACTTAGACGCCTCCCCAGCGGAGCTGGTATTCGCACAAACTCTGAGGCTGCCGGGCGAGTTTTTACCAGAGCACCCAGAGCCCCCACCTCTCTCTGCTCTGGGACCGTTAGTCGGCACGGGGGCAGACACGCTCCCGGGTCCGGTTCATCACGCTTTTCCACAAGTTTTCGTCCCCAAGGCTTTGAAAAATGCCGATTTCGTTTTTGTCAGGCGCGAAGCCCTTAAAGCAACGCTCAAACCACCTTACGAAGGGCCATTTCGAGTGCTGGAGGCAGGTGATAAGCAATTTGTGCTAGATTTTGGAGACAGAAAAGAGACAGTCAGTATTGACAGACTAAAACCTGCTTTTGTCATGAAGGACGTGTCTGTACCGGTCGCAGTGGCGCCTCGACGAGGCAGGCCCCCGCAGAGGGCAATTAATCACTCTCTCCCTCAGTCAACAGAACCGAAGCAGAAAAGCACCGCAGGCAAGGCGGGGCCAACTCACAGCAGATTCGGCAGACGGCTGAAGCCCAAGCGGCGCACAGACTGAATGTTGGTGTTGATTATTCAGTAGTGAGTAAGGTGCTATTAAATTTTGGGAATTAGTCTGTCCTTCATCGTTTGGGGGGGGTTATATGGCTGTGTTGTGAGACATGTATATGTTGGACACTGCATATGTGATTTAACCTCACGATGAAGGAGAGCCAGCCCCCTGCGGTGCGGAGCCACAGAGCCTGGACCCCCTGCGGAGGACAGGGGACAGAAGACTTCCTGACCACTGAGGCTCGAGAGGAGAGAAGGGGGAGTTATGTAAATAAAAGGCTAATGAATGTGAATAAAGAGACTTTGATATAGATGTGTGATTTTCCCCGCGAGGGAAATGGTTTGATGTGAGAATGTTTAAATGAGAGAACTTTGGTGTGTTCACTCTCTTTGTTCGCTGCTCAGAAATGAGAGCAGACAGTGGAATGGTTACTTGAAATAAACTGAAATTAAAGGCAATTCGGTTTCGTTATTCAAGTCTCCCCACAACTTTACCAATTACCTATCTTTTTTATTTTAACTGCTGACTAGTATTACTCACTCTTATTCTACACTTTATTGCATGTATAGTTTATTTCTTTTATTTTATCATGTTTAATGTTGCAGCATTGCACCGAGACAAATTCCTAGTTTGTGTACTACATGAACAATGGCAATAAATCTGATTCTGATTCTGATTCTGAATTACTCCATGATTAAAGTAATTAGTTACTTGGAAAAGTGACTTTCATGTTACTTTTAAGTGTATACTTAAATCATCTTGCACACATAGGACGATAGTTTAATTAATGGATTACATTACAGGCTTGTTAATGGCAGGCTGAAAACAAACAGAGCTTCACAGGCAGTTTATGTTGGTGTTGCTGCACATGTGTCAGTGTGTGGGATATGAAACTGTCCATGGTTATCTTACCTTTATGATTATGGATTAATTCAGTGTGCAGTGATCCAATTTTCATTATCCACAGTCCAAATGTCTGCTGTCACAGAGGCATGATACAGTCCCTCAAATGCCTTTTGGAGATCAAAATCCATTTTTGAATAATTTTTATCCAGGTAGCATATAAATGCGTTTTAGCTTCAGTGGATCACAGTCTCAGCTGTCTGATAGAAAATCACTGTTGATATCACTTCTTCATTCTGTAACAACATATCTGGTTATCAGTCGATTTAATTCTTGCTGGCTCACAAACTGTCCAGACGCATACCTGTGATTGAAATCCACCAGTGGGTGTTGAGACAAGAGTATTTCTACTTTACATCCTGCTGTGGGTGTTCAGATAGAGAAGATCCACTTCACTTTGTTAGTTGTTAACATAGCTAGCCATTACTTAGCACTAGCTTTGTCGGAGCTTATTGCTGTTTTCAGGTGCTTTTGAAGATTGCAGTAGGACTCGATCGGCACTTAGCTTGCACCAATATGCTTTTGCCCTTAACCACAACAAAGGAAAAATACTGTAGTCTGTGTATTTCCACAAAAACAAAGTAGCTTCATCTCTTCCTTCGCTCAAAGTGATAAAAATTCAGGCTCTTTGCAACAGGTCACTTCGACTGATGGATGTGTCTCAGCTACAGTAGGCAGTTTGTATATACATTTATTTTTGCTAAAAATATCTATCCATATTAATAAAACAAGTAACAAGCAACACAGCTGATCAAATTTCAGTAACTGTAATGCATTACTGAATTTTTAAACAGTAATTTTGTAACACAACACGTTATTGCAAAAGTAGAGGCGTTACTCCCAACACTGCTGATCTCTATGACTGACGAAGTCATCAGTAGAGAACACAGCCTGAAAAACATATTATCTGTGTGTAAAAGCCCAAATAAAGTATTACTGGAGACAGCGGTGTGTGGTGTGGGTGGTTGATAGCATATAACCAGCCACTGGGGTGTATTAAAGAGGGCATGAAACGCGCCATATAATGACCATAATTCAAAACATGGACCCTTAGTCAAAAACATTTTATTAGTTTGACCCTGTAAATGTAACAGTATTGGAATAAAATCTAACTGAAATTACGTTTTTCAGAAAACTTTTTTTGAAAATCACCATATTGGTCGTGATGTCACTGGGTTGGTTGCTGCAGACAGCAGCAGGTGTCTATTAGCTAAACCCATCAGGAGGAGAGTTATTTTTAATATTTACAGTTAAATTATGAAGGTAGAGTAAGTTAAAAGATGGACTGTGTCTTTAAACCAGTGAGGAGAACAGCAGGAGGCTGGAGGTTTTACAGCAGCCGCCTCCTTCATTCAGGTGTGTGGAGACTAGGGTGTGGATAAGTGCTGCTGCTAACCATGATTCTGCTGCCAGAACATCAATGTGGACAATTTGTTTGGGGATTTTTCCTACATGATCCATGTTTCAAGGACTAGGTGTTCTTCTGTGAGAGAGACGATTCTACTCTGTGACTAATGAAGGTAATTAATGGAACTTATGTTAGCTATTTAGTGTCAACACGGGAGCTAATTCACTTGTGAAAATATGAGAATGAAAGCTTCTGCCTTCACTGAGTCACTAATATAAGTGGAGAATGTAGTTACAGCAGTCTGTCTGATCAAATGAGACTGAAAGCCACTACAGCCATTAGTAAGCTAGTTAGCATGCTAATATTGCTGTTGTGAGAGGATGATAAAATAAAGGCAGCGTTGGATTTTTAAATAGCTTTATTATCACCCGCCTTCATCAGAACTCGGCTCCAGCCCATAGTGTCAGCAGGCTGAAGCCGAATTCCTCAGGCTCTCAAAGAGGAGACAGTGTGTGTGTCTCGCAACAGATGCAGAATCAGAGTGAGAGAATGAGAGGGTTTGCGTTACAGAGTTGCAGCATATATACTCGACTACAACAATACATCAAGGGCATACCCCAGCAGTTGGTATGATCAAAGAGATAACAGAACAGGCATAAGACATTTGCATTTGAGAGACATATTGATCTCAGTCCCTAGGTCACAGTGAGGACAGGACACATGAGCACAATGCATGAAAGGCAACATTAACATCACAGAAGTGAATCAGACGAAACGAGTCTGCCTGTAGACATTAATACACATTTCACTGTTCTGTTATTTGCTCTAGCCGAGCGCTGTGTTTGACCAGTCTGTTTGTGGGGGTTACACCAAAGCACATCTACATATCAGTAGTGCAGCAGAAAAAACCAAGAGAAGAGAGCTGAGTGTCCTTAATCTGTTGTGGGGGTTAACCGAACCGCCACACATGCTCCCCCCCCAGAGGGCACGGCAGGGGGCCGAGACCTCGATAATCCCTCTATGGGAGCGAGCTGTGGGAGAAGCTCACTGCAGGCGGAGGGGGAGGGAGGAGGGGGGTAAGTGCCGGCAGGGGGACGGTGAGCTCGTCCGAGCCGCGCAAAAATTGCTTGTGGGTCCGCGATGTCGAAGGGCTGTCCTGTTGAATGTGCAGAGGTCCACAAGAAGAAAAATTAGTCTCTGGCTCCTCTCGTGGCCATGAAGAAAACAGGAGCGGCGAGGCTGCGTAGTGGCTGTAAGAAAAAAAGAAGCAGAGGGACTCGGCTTGTTGGCTTTAGGTGCAGGAGCAACCCTAAAACCCCCCGGGAACAGCTGACGGCTGAAATCCCTTATGTGCCGTGGCTGAGACCATTAAAAAAATCCAGTGGCGAGCTGCGTGCCTGCTTCAGGTGAACGAGCAGCCCTGAGGGTTCTGTGAGCAGCGGCGGAGGACGATGGCGGTCTCTGGAGCCGTTATTTGTCCCGTGCGTGATGCGCCGTCCTCGTAACTCCCCGGTGCTTGCGCCGGGGCTCGTGCGTGGGTGGGCCAGCTGGAGAGGAGAACCAGGGTGCAGGATCTTGGTTGGGATCGGCGCAGACGGCGCCGATAAAATCCGGATTGAGCTGTGGCTGCAGATTGGCCATGGTGCGTTGGAGCGGTGAGAGGAAATAGACGATCTTTGCCACCGCTCGGCCGTGGTGCGTTCAGGTCCACGTGTTGCGTTCTCCGCCGGCCATGGAGGACGCCTGTGCTCACGTGTGGAGGAGCTGCGAGCGCGGCCGGTCCAGGTTGGATGAGCAGATCTCAGACGTGCAGATCTCATCCTGAAGAACGGGTCACCAGTGCAGCTGTCCAGATCAGAAGGTTGCGTTTGCACAAAACGTGTGCATTCCGGGGTCACCAGTGAAGAGGATGATAAAATAAAGGCAGCGTTGGATTTTTAAATAGCTTTATTATCACCCGCCTTCATCAGAACTCGGCTCCAGCCCATAGTGTGAGCAGGCTGAAGCCGAATTCCTCAGGCTCTCAAAGAGGAAGACAGTGTGTGTGTCTCGCAGCAGATGCAGAATCAGAGTGAGAGAATGAGAGGGTTTGCATTACAGAGTTGCAGCATATATACTCGGCTACAACAATACATCAAGGGCATACCCCAGCAGTTGGTATGATCAAAGAGATAACAGAACAGGCATAAGACATTTGCATTTGAGAGACATATTGATCTCAGTCCCTAGGTCACAGTGAGGGCAGGACGCATGAGCACAATCCATGAAAGGCAATATTAACATCACAGAAGTGAACCAGACGAAACGAGTCTGCCTGTAGACATTAATACACATTTCACTGTTCTGTTATTTGCTCTAGCCGAGCGCTGTGTTTGACCAGTCTGTTTGTGGGGGTTACACCAAAGCACATCTACATATCAGTAGTGCAGCAGAAAAAACCAAGAGAAGAGAGCTGAGTGTCCTTAATCTGTTGTGGGGGTTAACCGAACCGCCACACTGTTGCTAATGAGCTGCAATCAGCTGATGAGACGATAAATGTTTAGATAACCCATTTCAATCTCACACACTTTTACAGCCTAACATTACTTTTTATATTTTTATAACTGTCAATAATTGTAATCTATTGGCGGCACATGGGGAGAGCATAATTGTGTAGCATCTTAGACAAGAACAAAGAGCAGAGGTTCCCTGGTGAGATAAATCAAATCAAATCAAATCAAATCAAACTTTATTGTCATATTGCTGTACATACAACTGTAGTGCAGGCAAGATGAAATTGTGTTTCTCTCGGCATCCATATAAGAAGCAGCATGATTTAAGACACATTCCCACATAGCTCCCCCCCCCACCCCCCCATCCATTCACACATCCCCGAGACATACTTGGGGGAAAAAAAAGAATAACTAACTATAATATACAAAATGTCCGTAGGTGCAGTAGTGTGTATGAGAGATTCCGGGTCAACTGTTCAGCATCCTGAGAGCTTGTGGAAGGAAGCTGTTGATCAGTCTGGTGGTTCTGCCTCTGATGCTCCGGAATCGTTTACCAGATGGAAGAAGTTCAAAGTGTTTATGCAGAGGGTGAGAACGGTCCTTGACAGTGTTTAGTGCCCTGCTCCTACAACGGTTCTGAAAAAGTTCTTGGACAGAGGGGAGGGAGACTCCAATTACCCTCTCCGCCCCCTTGACTATCCTCTGCAGGGCTTTTTTGTCTGACATACTGCAGCTGGAGTATGTCAGACAATTGTACCATGTAGCAATGCAGTACGTCAGAACACTCTCCACCACACCTCTGTAGAAGGTCCTGAGGATGCAGATGGGAGAGAGGCCTGTTTGAGTTTCCTCAAGAAGTACAGTCTCTGCTGAGCCCGCTTCCTGATCTCCAAGGAATTCTTGCTCCAGGTCAGGTCCTGCGAGATCTGCACTCCGAGGAACTTGATGTTCTCTACTCTCTCCACTAAATGGCCGCCGATGCTGAGGGGGGCGTGCTCAGGCTGCGACCGCTGGAAGTCGATAATCATCTCCTTCGTTTTGTCCACGTTGAGCACCAGATTGTTCTCCCTGCACCAGCCCTCCAGGTCTCTCACTTCTTCCCTGTACATTGATTCCTCATCCCTCTGGATAAGTCCCACCACCGTGGTGTCATCTGCAAACTTAATAATCTGGTTCCCCTCGTGTCTGGATACACAGTCATGTGTTAGAAGTGTAAACAACAGTGGACTGAGTACACAGCCTTGAGGGGATCCAGTACTCAGCGTGACAGACTTGGAGATGTTGTTTCCAACCCGGACAGACTGAGGTCTCTCAGTCAGAAAATCCATGATCCAGAGACATGTGGCGGTGTTCAGACCGAGAAGGAGTAATTTCTCCATCAGTCTCTGGGGAATAATGGTGTTGAATGCTGAACTGAAATCAATGTACAGGAGTCTGGCGTAGGTGTCTTTCTGGTCCAGGTGGGTGATGACAGAGTGTAGGGTGGTGACTATAGCATCCTCCGTGGAGCAGTTTGAACGATATGCAAACTGGAGCGGGTCGTGTGATGCAGGGAGGCAGGCTGTAATGTGTGGTTTGACAAGCCGCTCAAAACACTTCATCACAATTGGTGTCAGTGCAACAGGACGATAGTCATTCAAACAGGACACCACTGGTTTCTTTGCCACCGGTACAATGATAGAGGTCTTGAAGCATCTGGGAATGATGGCCTGACTCAGGGAGATGTTATCTCCCTGTTATCTTCACACCTCCCTATAACAGGGAGGTGTGAAGGATGAATGCAGTGTGACCTTTTGTGTGTTAGAAACTTCTAGAGGAATGGTAAAGGATTAAGGAAGTGAATGCAATGTGACCTTTTGTGTGTTAGAAGCTTCTAGAGGAATGCCATGTTATTTAAGAGAAGAGTCTTTGCTGATATGTCATTCTGTCTATGCTTCTTGTGTGAGATGTGTAATAAATCGTCTGAGCCAAATCCGCCTCTTTATTTACACGCTCCACACTGGTGACCCAAGATGAATCATGGAACACGATGAAAGATTCCCGGAGCCAACCTCGATGGGAACCCCCAGCCACGCATGTGCTGTTGCAATCAAGCTACCGGATTTTTGGCAGCACAACCCACGCTCCTGGTTCCACCTAGTCGAGGCGCAGTTTGCCCTCCGGGGGATATCGGCGGATGACACAAAGTTCCACTATGTGGTTGCAACGCTCGACGCCCGCACGGCTCAGCACGTAGAGAGCCTACTCGATCAGCCACCAACCGACGGCAAGTACGGCACGCTGAAGGCTGCGCTCATCCAGCACTACACACTCTCGGATGGTGAGAGAGCAGAGAGACTCCTGACGCAGACCGGGTTGGGAGACGAGTCGGCCATAGACCTGATGGAGAAAATGCTGAGGTTAAAGGGCACAGACGACGACCATTTTATTTTTACCCACCTCTTCCTCCGGAACCTTCCGTCAGCGGCGAGAGCGACCCTGGCCAATTCGCCGTTGCTGGCCAAGCGGGACTATCGTGCGCTAGCCCGGGAAGCAAACTGGATCATCGTCGCCACCAGGGAGTTCACGACCATTGCGGCAGCGACGGAGCTCGGCGCAACGACCGGAGGAGGCGAGGAGCCATCGATGGCAGCAGCAGAGCCACCGATGGCAGCAGCAGCGGGGGCCAAGGAACGCGGGGGAGACATGCTTTGTTTCTACCACCGCCGCTTCGCAGAGAGGGCACGCAAATGTATACAACCGTGCCAATTCAAGCGACTCAGGAAACGCCAAGACCGGGGGTCGGTAGCAGCCGCGACCCTCGGGGAGGAGAACAAGCTGCTCTACTTGACGGACGCACGCTCGGGGAGCCATTTCCTCGTGGACACCGGCGCCCAGAAGAGTTTCATCTGGCCGACCTACGCTGACCGGCTGGCAGGATCTAGCGGCCCCGAGATGGCAGCAGCAAACGGCTCGGAGATTAAGACCTTTGGTGAGAGGACTCTACTCTTGTCTCTACACGGCCGTACATTTGAGTGGACTTTTGTCATAGCAGCATTGAATTTCCATATACTGGGGGCTGATTTTCTGTGTGCACATGGTTTGTTGGTAGATGTCGCTAACAGACGCCTAGTTAATGCACTGTCCTTTGACTCTCTCCCCTGTATAGCTCGAGTGACCCGGCCAACAGCACAAGCCAACATCACAGCTACATGCAGTAAGTTCCACACACTGCTCACTCAGTTCCCAGCACTTACTGTCCCGACGTTTTCGGCAGCCGTCGCTAAACACGGGGTGGAGCATTTTATCACCACCACCGGGACGCCCGTTTTTGCAAGACCTCAGCGCTTGGACACAGCTAAACTGGCCATAGCGCGCGAGGAGTTCGCCAACCTGGAGAGGTTGGGCATCATCAGGCGCTCAAACAGCCCATGGGCTTCCCTGCTACACATGGTCCCTAAAGCTGAGGGTTCGTGGCGACCTTGCGGGGATTTCCGCAGGTTGAACAACGCCACAGCGCACGACCGCTACCCAGTTCCTCACATTCAGGATTTTTCCGTTCACCTGGCAGGAGCGCGCGTTTTTTCTAAAATAGACCTGGTCCGTGGTTACCACCAAGTCCCAGTGCGCGCTGAGGACATACCTAAAACAGCGGTAATAACTCCGTTCGGTTTATTCGAGTTTTTGCGCATGCCATTTGGGCTTAAAGGGGCTGCACAGACGTTCCAACGCATGATGGATGCAGTGCTGCGCGATCTCCCTTTCGTGTTCGTCTACCTGGACGATATCTTAGTAGCCAGCGCGTCCGAAGACGAACACGAAACCCACCTCGGCGGCACATGGGGAGAGCATAATTGTGTAACATCTTAGACAAGAACAAAGAGCAGAGGTTCCCTGGTGCGATAACAGGGAGGTGTGAAGGATGAATGCAGTGTGACCTTTTGTGTGTTAGAAACTTCTAGAGGAATGCCATGTTATTTAAGAGAAGAGTCTTTGCTGATATGTCATTCTGTCTATGCTTCTTGTGTGAGATGTGTAATAAATCGTCTGAGCCAAATCCGCCTCTTTATTTACACGCTCCACAGTCTTATATTTATGTAAGATCAGATTTTCCGTAGCGTCATTGCTTTTGTCTTACACTATACACAATTACTCTGCAATACTAACTTTTATTCCTGAGTTTATTTTTTTTAGTGAATACCACATTTGCAGTATGTTCTATAATGTCTATTTTCTTTTTAACAGGAAGGATCCATAGACGAGTCCACCCTTCATCATGGAGACAAGCCTTGTGATGATCTTCATATAATAAAGTCTCAAAAAAACATGTGGTGTTTCTATTGAAAATGTTTCCCACTTTAAATAAGTTCAGTCCTTATGAATCATCAGAGAACAAAGACCAGACTTGATCTGTTAAATTTTATTAAGGACTTAAAACCTACAACAGTTTATGATGTGTGAAGTTTAGTGTAGCTACAGAAATATTTTAACATTCAGCAGATCCAGGTCCAGGAGGACTGGTGAAGAAAAAAATGAAGGGGGACTGAAACACAAAAGGGTTTTTAAACTTTGTTTACTCATGTTTTTTTTTTTTTTTAACTGACTAATGATTTGAGCCTCTTATTTTCAAGCGGCCTGAGGAGTGTTGTGCTAGAAATAATTAAGAAAACCTTATGGGAAGTCCTTTTTCCCAACTCTATTGCAGTCTATTACCTTTGAATTGATAATTGAAGTTAAACACACTGTGGCCATTCAAATAGAAATGCACATACTGTCACGCCGCGCCATTCATCAGCGGCGCCACCTGCTCACGCACCTGCTACTCGTCAGCGGCGAAGGATAAAAGCCGCCTCGCCCTGAGCGTCGGCCTGAAGCCGTAGACTTCATTTCCTTGTATGGACTTCTACCACATTCTCTTCAGCATCCTTATCTCCGGTAAGAAGTTCACTTACCTCATCTCTCCAGTCTGCTCCCCTGTGCACAGGTGGATTCCTCGGCGGCGGACAATCCCGTCCCTCGTCTCTCCTCGCTGCTGCACCGAGCCCTGCAGGTGGCTGTCTCCCGGGCTTCCATCCTTGAAGCGCCAGTCATCTGCCCAAACAAGTAAGCTTCTCTCCCTCGCCTATTCTCCTCCCGTGTTGGTGTGTGCTCATCACCCTGTGTCTGATTTCTCCCATAGGGTTGCCGGCTGAACGGTCTCCTGCCTCTGGGTCCGAAGCAGACGCCACCACCAACACATTAACATTCCGCAGACACGCACCCAAACATCCCTGTTGTTAATAAACAGTTTGAACTACTCTGAGCCTGTGTGTGTGCGTCTCCTGAGCCGAACGTTATGTCAGTACGGCTTCAGCAGAGCGGCTCGGCAGACGGCGGGCTCGCACACCGGTTTACCATCCTCGAGGCTCGGGTGGATCAGATTGTTTATCAGCAACAGGTGGTTCTTCATCAATTATTAGAACTGACTAACCGATTGAACCGCTTGGACCCCCAACAGCCGTTCCTCCCGACTCACCAGGGTGGCGCGGCTCCTGCTGTTCCAGCGGCCGTCCAGCCGGCTCCAGTGGCACCGGTTCGGCTCACGCCGATTCCGACCCCCGCCCGCTTTAGCGGTAAGCTCGGCGGAGCGCGGGGGTTTATTATGCAGTGTGAGTCCGTGTTCCACCGTGTGCCCGGAGATTTTCCCTCGGATCACAGCCGAATTGGTTACATAGGGAATCTTCTGGAGGGGCGTGCGTTAACCTGGACCTACGCCGTAATGGCGAGGCCCAGTTATGCCACCCTCACCTATGACCAATTCGTGAGGCGCTTTCTGGAGGTCTTTGACCACTCACAAACCGAAACGGTCCAGGTCGATCGGCTTCTCGCTCTCCAGCAGGGAAGCCGGTCGGCAGCGGACCACTCGGTCGACTTCCGGGTAGCGGCGGAGGAATTGGGCTGGGAGGAACGCTCCCTCTGTGGCCTGTTCCTCCGCAGCCTCAATAGTGATCTGAGGGATGAACTGGCTGGTCGGGATATCCCTGGGACGCTAGCGGAGCTGACATCCTTAGCGATAAGTTTGGATAACAGGCTGCGCGAGCGCTCCTCGGGGCGGAGGTCTTCTTCTTCTCGCCCTCGTGGAGCCTCGCCGCACCTGTTCCAAGCTCGCCCCCTGGCGGCGCCGCCAGCATCGCGCCCCGAGGAGTCGGAGCCGATGGTGACGGGCTGGACTAAACTTTCCCCTGTGGAGAAACAACGCCGCCGTGAGTTGGGCCTCTGCATGTATTGCGGAGGCGACCAACACACCGTGGAGCGTTGTCCACGGAAAGCCTGTCGGTGGGATCCGCGAGTCACTGTTGGAAGCCTCGCGGATGTCAATCGGTTAGGATCACCTTCTCAATTGAAGCTGCCCATCCGTTTCTGCCATAACCCTACTGGGCACCTCACCCACGCACTGGTGGATTCGGGCGCAGAAGGCAGCTTCATTTCACAAAGCCTGGCAACCCGATTGGGCATCCGCTGCCAGGCACTCAACACTCCCATCTCCCTAATCCACCTCTCCCGTGCCACCCTCGGGAGAGTGACACATCAAACTGTTCCCCTACCGGTCATCATCTCGGGAAACCACCGGGAGGAAATGACCTTTTACGTCCTTCCCAACTCTGTGTCGCCCGTCATCCTGGGGTATCCCTGGCTCCGCCTTCACAATCCGGTCCTGGATTGGAAATCAGCTGGGATCTCGGCATGGAGTACGTTCTGTATGGGCACCTGCCTTCAGTCCGCTGCCTGCTCTCCGTCCGCTCCTCCCCCTGCTACGGACGCTGCACCCCCGGACCTGTCTCTGGTGCCCCCAGAATTTCACGACCTGGGTATAGTGTTCAGCAAAGCGAAAGCTATGTCTCTTCCCCCTCATCGGCCCTATGACTGCGCCATCAACCTCCGCCAGGGGGCTCCCTTACCCTCTGGTCGCCTTTACAGCCTGTCTGCGCCGGAGAAGGAGACGATGAACGCCTACCTGAAGGAATCATTGAGTGCTGGGATTATCCGCCCATCATCGTCACCCGTGGGGGCAGGGTTCTTCTTCGTGGGGAAAAAGGATGGGTCCCTCCGCCCTTGTATCGACTACCGGGCCCTCAACAATATCACGGAGAGGGACCGTTACACCCTGCCTCTCATGGACACTGCCTTCCACTCCCTCCAGGGGGCGACCTGGTTCACCAAGCTGGACCTACGCAGCGCTTACCACCTCGTCCGGATCCGGGAGGGAGATGAGTGGAAAACGGCCTTCCGTACCCCGAACGGCCACTTTGAATATCTGGTGATGCCGTTCGGGTTGACCAACGCTCCTGCAGTCTTCCAGCGCCTCATTAATGACGTCCTCCGGGACTTCATTGGCCTTTTCGTGTTCGTCTACCTGGACGATATTCTCATCTTCTCCAAGTCCAGGGATGAGCACCAGGTCCACGTGAGGCGGGTCCTCCAAAGGCTGCTGGAGAATCGTCTGTACGTTAAGGCGGAAAAGTGTGAATTTTACGCCAGGAGCACATCCTTCCTGGGGTTCATCATCGCCCACGATAAGGTGCTCCCCGACCCAGAGAAGGTAAAGGCGGTGGTGGAATGGCCCACACCTGCATCTCGGAAACAGGTGCAGCAATTTGTTGGCTTCGCCAATTTCTACCGCCGCTTTGTCCCCAACTTCAGTGCCATCGTTGGACCACTGACCCGCCTCACGTCCCCGAAGGTCCCGTTCCGGTGGACCGAAGAGGTCGCTGCCGCCTTTGAGGCGCTGAAGGCGGAATTCTCCTCCTCCCGGGTCCTTCGCCAGGTCGACCCCGCGCTGCAGTGCATTGTTGAGGTAGACGCCTCGGACACGGGAGTGGGAGCAGTGCTGTCCCAGCGGTCACCGGACGATGGCGCCAAGCGACCGTGCGCTTTCTTCTCCCGGCGCTTGTCCCCGGCGGAGAGAAACTACGATGTGGGGGACAGAGAGCTCTTGGCCATCAAGCTCGCCCTGCAGGAGTGGCGCCACTGGTTGGAGGGGGCAAGCCTGCCGTTTGTGGTCCTCACGGACCACAGGAACCTGGAATACTTACGGTCTGCCAAGCGCCTGAACGCCCGCCAGGCGCGCTGGTCTCTGTTCTTCGCCAGGTTCCAATTTTCCATCACCTTCAGGCCTGGCTCTAAGAACGTCCTGCCTGACGCCCTCTCCAGGCAGTTCGCCCCCGTGGAGTCGGAGGAGGCGCCCCACTCCATCCTGCCCAGGTCGTGCGTCGTGGGAGCCATCTCGTGGGACATTGAGAGCAAGATCCGGAAGGCACAGGAGGTGGAACCTGACCCTGGCGGCGGACCGGAGGGGAGGCTGTTCGTGCCATCCGCGGTCCGAGGAGAGGTCATCCACTGGCTCCACACCTCCAAGCTCACCTGTCACCCTGGCACCTCCCGGATGATAGATCTCCTCCAACGGTCCTTTTGGTGGCCAGGCCTGCGGAGGGATGCAGCCCGCTACGCCCGGGCTTGCCCAATCTGTGCCACCTGCAAGTCGGGAAATGCCCCTCCAGCGGGTCTGCTCCAGCCCCTGCCCGTCCCTGGCAGGCCCTGGTCGCACATCGCTCTGGATTTCGTCACCGGACTCCCCATCTCCAACTCCTATGACACCATCCTGACCATCGTGGACCGCTTCTCCAAGGCCGTGCACTTCGTCCCCCTGCAAGGCCTCCCTACTGCCCTGGAGACGGCGGACCTCCTCGTCCAACACGTGGTCAGGCTGCATGGGATTCCGGTGGACGTGGTCTCGGACCGGGGCCCCCAGTTTTCATCTGAGGTTTGGAGGTCTTTCTGCAACGCCATCGGAGCCAAGGTGAGCCTCTCCTCCGGCCATCACCCCCAATCCAACGGGCAGTGTGAGAGGACCAACCAGGAGCTGGAGGCTGCGCTCCGCTGTGTGTCCAGATCCAAACCCGCGTCCTGGAGCAACCATCTTGCCTGGGTTGAATATGCCCACAACACCGCTCGCTCTTCTGCTACAGGGATGTCCCCCTTCAAAGCGTCCCTGGGTTACGACCCCCCGCTGTTTCCGGAGCAGGAGAGTGAGGTAACTGTCCCGTCAGTCAGGGCCCATCTCAGGCAGTTCCGCTCCACCTGGGCTGCCGCGCGCCATGCGCTATTGCGCACAGCGGAGCGCAACAGGACTGTGGCGGACCGGCGTAGGAGACCTGCCCCGGCGTACAGAGTTGGGCAGCTTGTTTACATTTCCACCCAGGACGTCACTCTAAAAGGCGAGAGGAGAAAGCTGGCACAGCGCTTCATGGGTCCCTACCCCATCACCCGGATCATCAACCCGGTGGCTGTGCGCGTGGCTATTCCCCCCTCCCTCCGCATTCATCCTACTTTCCACGTGTCGAAGGTGAAACTGGCGGTTACTGACCCCCTTTGCCCTCCTCCTGCAGCGCAACCCGCGCCCCGGATGATTGGTGGCCATCCGGCCTGGTCCGCCTCCTCCATCCTGGACTCCCGGCGCCGGGGTCGTGGGTTGCAATACTTGGTGGACTGGGAGGGCTATGGGCCCGAGCATCGACAGTGGGTGCCCCCGTCGTTTGTGTTGGACCCATCGCTCATCGCGGACTTCCACTGAGCGCACCCGGATAAGCCATCGCCAGGAGGCGCTGCTAGAGGGGGGAGTACTGTCACGCCGCGCCATTCATCAGCGGCGCCACCTGCTCACGCACCTGCTACTCGTCAGCGGCGAAGGATAAAAGCCGCCTCGCCCTGAGCGTCGGCCTGAAGCCGTAGACTTCATTTCCTTGTATGGACTTCTACCACATTCTCTTCAGCATCCTTATCTCCGGTAAGAAGTTCACTTACCTCATCTCTCCAGTCTGCTCCCCTGTGCACAGGTGGATTCCTCGGCGGCGGACAATCCCGTCCCTCGTCTCTCCTCGCTGCTGCACCGAGCCCTGCAGGTGGCTGTCTCCCGGGCTTCCATCCTTGAAGCGCCAGTCATCTGCCCAAACAAGTAAGCTTCTCTCCCTCGCCTATTCTCCTCCCGTGTTGGTGTGTGCTCATCACCCTGTGTCTGATTTCTCCCATAGGGTTGCCGGCTGAACGGTCTCCTGCCTCTGGGTCCGAAGCAGACGCCACCACCAACACATTAACATTCCGCAGACACGCACCCAAACATCCCTGTTGTTAATAAACAGTTTGAACTACTCTGAGCCTGTGTGTGTGCGTCTCCTGAGCCGAACGTTATGTCACATACTTTTTTCTCCTGTAAGACAAGTATAATGGGTTTTAATTATTTTCTGTCACTCTGTTCTTCAAATTTTTAAATTTGTAGTATATTTTACAGAGATTTTTCACCTTTAAATATTTTAAGCTTTCCATTATCATATTTAGTCTGATTGTAACTGATTACTGATAACTGATTTGTGTTAACTGGATTTAGTTGAAGTATTTTTTTAATCAATCCATTTATCTGGATGGAAGTAAAATCCAAGCTCCTGTTAAAATGATCAGTTTTTATCAGAGGGAGAAAAAGAGCTTTTTGTAATCCTAAAGACTGCAGTGATATTAGGGGTCTTCAAAGGTAAGAAAGCTGTTTATTAGCTGATGGGTTGGGTAGGTTGAGGCTGCAGAAGGGGAACCGGGTGGTGGTGCCTCACCCCGTACCAGCCAGCTGCCCCACGGGTGGCCAAGCCAGGGGCCCCATCCTGACCGAGGACCCCGGCCGAGGCTTGGATGGACACTAACGGGCCCATGTGTACTAGCCGCCGACAACGGCAGGCACCCTGATGCCTGGACGAGTTAGTATTGGACTTTTGAGTTGGGCTTATTGTTGGGGACAGAAACCAGTCCGGGGGGGGACAGTGTAACATCGGGGCTGTAATAATGGGCAGGGGATTCTCCCAGCATGCTTTGCTTCACAGGTACCATTATAATTGTGCTATAAGTCTGGTTGTGATAGTGTTGTTTTTCCTGCATGTGAGAGATTACGTGTCTGTGTCACCCTGAGTGAGGTGAGTGTGTGTGTGGATGACCTCCCCTCTGTTCTGCGTAATTTGTCCAGGAAGAAATAAATGCCTGTTACGTTCCAAATCCTCTCTCATTATTGTGTGAACCCTTGAAACGTCACAATATTCTAAGACGAATTGTCCGGAGTAGTGGGTTAGAGGTAGAGCATCCGCCCCACAACCGGGAGGTCGGGGTTCAAGTCCCAGCTGAGTCATGCCAAAGCCCATATAAAAATGGAACTTCCTGCCATCCAGCTTGGTGCTCAGCAAAAATGGAACAAAGGAGGGAAATGTGGGCGGTAGTGGCTCAGGAGGTAGAGTGGGTGGTCCAATAACCAGAGGGTTGATGGTTTGAATCCTGCTCTCCCCAGCCATCCTGCCGTTGTGTCCCTGGGCAAGACACTTTACCCACCTTGCCTCCAGTGTCCATGACACTGGGTAGGAATGTGTACAAATGCTTGGTAGTGGTCGGAGAGGCTGCTGGCACGGATTGGCAGCCACGTTTCCATCACTCTGCCCCAGGGCAACTGTGGCGAAAGCAGTAGCTTACCACTATCAATGTCTGTCTGGAGTGAATGAGTAATGGACTCACTGTAAGTGCTTTGAGATGTCACTTAACATGTAAAGCACCATATAAATCTAATCCATAATTATTATTATTATGTTTTGAATTAGGATTATTACATGGATCGTTTTATAAGGGACCTAAGGGGATAAGGACCTATACTTATAAAGCACTTTTCCTATGTCCTCTTTAAACACAGAAACAACCATGAATGACTGAATGTCTAGTTATGCTAATGGCAGTTAACCTCTGCTGGTCCTGGTCAGTGGTCAGAATGATGCAAGCCATATTATCGACTGTGATTTAATAAACACAGTCTAAATTTTAGAGAATAGCCAAACCATCTTTTGTTAGGTCAGTTAAATGTAGCAGCACTATCAGTAGATGGGTTTAGACTCTCACAGAAGGATACTCCCAACTTCCTGTGGAAACGTTTTCTGGAAAATATGAGTAATCAAATATATCAGAAACTAGGACATCAGAGTTGGAAGTCTTATAAGAGTACGTAAGACTAGGGCAAAATGAATTTATTTTGATAGAATTTTTACATATGTATACTTTAGTTTTCTTGAGCCTTTGGGCACTTGTAAGATGATGATTAACTGTAACATTGTAGATAAGTCAGAAAACAACTCCTTTAAAATATGGTATAACCTCAATTACCAAACAAATAAAAGCAAGGAAAATCCATGTGGCTTGCTTTGACAGTAGCAGACCATTAAATCGGTGTAGAGTAAAAACAGTCAGAGGTCCATTAAATCAGCTGCCGTGATACTGCGGGGTTATCTGACTGAGCTGGTGTGTTTATGCATTAAAGATTAGATAGAGACAGAGGGTGCACTGCCGGTTAGACTGGTTTCAGATATTCAGAGTGATGAGAGGTCACACACTGTGAATGCTACTTTACCTGTTTACATGATCACATGTTTAATCCCGTGTCTGAGTGACTATTTCTGTGTGTACACATGTGCATGTGTGTGAGCAGCAGAAACCAGTTTGTCCATCATCAGCTTTTTGGCTTGTTATTTAAAACAAAGGAGGATTTGGGATCTTGTTTAGACTAGCGAAGAACAGAAATGACAGAATCCCCTTCAAGGAAATTCCAGTTAAGGCCATTACTTCCACCAGTGAGGTTGTGTTTTAGGTTTCAGGTTAGTCGGTTAGCAGGACTATAGAAACACTAATAGATGGATTTCTGACCACATCATGTCCCCTCAACTCCCTCTCCGATTCTCCCCTGTTAGGTCCAGCACAGCTAAGACATCTTTAAATAAAATAATAAAGTTATTATACAGCAAGAGGAGCCTATAAATATGATTAATACATGGTATATTTTACATGCAGAGCTCCTTTTGGCAAAGAAAATGTGTTCGGCACAACAAAGCAATCACGTATTTATTCTGTCTGCCAAGCTGCTGGACAGGACAGGTTTTAAAAAAACACAAATAGCATTACATTATGATTATAATATGACATGACATTATTCACTCAAGTACCAAAAACATTCAAGTAAGTACAACTAAAAAAGGTACTTGAGTAGAAACACTATATTCTCTCTTTTTTGCTGAAATTTGTTGCCATTTTCTTGACAAATTGACAATTGACATTCTTGACACTTCCGGCGGTACTTCCGGTGCTGCACTTGTAATGCTTGATATGAGCCGAGAATTTTAAGCAAAACCATCAAAATAAGGACTTCTGTTGGCTACCAACAAACGTGGGGAATACCCTTACGACCCAGTGCTGACCTGGTGAAGGTTCTGGTAGATCTGGCTCCGTTTCGCCCCGTTTCCGACCTCTAAAGGCTCGCCTCTGATGCTAACCCAGATGCTAACCCAGAGTAACTGCAGCAGTGAGAAGGTATTCTTTACATCTGGCCATCTGGAGCCGAGGAGAGAAGGATTTAAAAGGAGGACGAACCAACCGAGGCGGCGATTGGGAGCTCGGGCGCGGCGTTGGTGAGAGACGGGGGCCACCTGGATCCAGCAGGACAGTGGTCTGAACCGGTGCTCAATTGCGAGGCCCAGCCGAGGAACGACCAGACTGACGGCGGTTGGTGACGGGGCCTAGACGGGGCCCAGCGGAGGAGCCGCCTAGCCAGACGGCGACGAGTGGCTGTGATCGGTGGATTCCGGCTGCGCCGGCGGTGCACGACACAACTGGCCAGGTAGACGGAGGCAGGCGCCGGCGATAGACGGCGGTGATCTGCGGAGCTGAGCAGCGTCACTCGGCGGAGAAGCTGCGCAGGAGCGGCGGGTCCAGTAGTGACCGAGCTAGTTGAGGCCTAGCCGGATTCTCTGCTTATTTCTATCCACAGGTCAGTAAAATGCCACCCAAAAAAGAGGAAATGGAAGAAATTAAAAAAACTCTGAACTTTGTGTTAGATGAACTGGCCAAAGTGACTAGCCAGCAGGACAAAATATTAGACCTAATACAGGAGGTACAAGCCCTACATTCAATAATAAAAGAAAAAGACAAAAAAATTATGGACCTGGAGCAACACGGGCGTCTTTTGGAGCAACGCGTTGAGGATCTTGAACAAGGTTCTCGCATTGATGACAGTTATAAGTGGACTAGACATCAGATATCAGTCGTACGCCCATGCCGCTACAGGACTGAGTGGTGAACATGCTTCCATAAGTGAATCAATGTCCTTAGAAAACCAAGTGCTTCAGTTCCTTAATGATAAAGACATTAAGGTAGAAGCCAATGCGATCTCAGCCTGTTATGCTTTACCGAAGAAAGATAACAAAACAAAGAAATTAATTGTGATGCGCTTTGTGAACAGGAGGGTGAAAAATGACATACTGAGGCAGGCCAAAAAACTAAAGGAAACTCAAGTTTACCTAAATGAACACCTGACAAAAAAAAACGCTGAATTAGCACGGCAGGCACGGATGCTAAAGAAACATAATAAGATACAGTCAACCTGGACAAGAAATTGTAGAATTTGGATTAAACTAAATGGAACACCTGAGCAAGCAAAAAGTATAATGATCAGAGATGCTACTGACTTAGATAAATACAGATGAACACTGACTATGAAACACAGAGTGAGGAAACTCAAACTCTAAAAATATGCCACTATGCTGAACATAAACCACAAGAGATGGAGAATGATATTGATCCTGATAACCACTTTTTCAATAATATTCATAACCACTGTGAATATTACACTGAAAAGCAATTCAAAAGTCAAGTGCAATTAGATGGTAAACTGTCAATAATACACTTCAATAGCAGAAGTCTTAACAAAAACTTCTCACAGATTCAGGACTATTTAAAACAGCTAAACAGAAAATTCACAGCTATAGCAGTCTCTGAAACCTGGCTTAATGAAGACCAGGCTCCCCTGATGGCAATAGAGGGATATCAGATGTTTAACATTAACAGATCTCAAAAAAAGGGTGGTGGTGTTGCACTGTATATTGATGACCTATATAGATGTAAGCTTGTAAATGAAATGTCCTCAGCACTACCAGGGCTTCTGGAATGTGTTACTGTTGAGATTGACCTAGACAAAACAAAAAATCTAATCATAAGCTGCATATACAGAACGCCGGGAACTTGCATTGAGACATTCAGAGATAAATTAGTCGAGCTGTACAATAATATTACTAGTAAGAAAATGGTAGCAATTTGTGGAGATTTCAATATTGACCTACTTAATCCACATCAACAAAATGTAGTTACAGAGTTCATGAACTCTATGTACAGCATGAGTCTATATCCCACAATAACACATCCCAGTAGAATCACAGCTCACTCTGCTACACTTATTGACAACCTGTTTGTCAATGTTCTCGACAAGAAAATAGAAAGTGGATTATTGATAAATGATATAAGCGACCACTTGCCAATCTTTGCACTTATCCATGGCCACACGGGGCCCAACCCAGAAAAAATCTCAAAATCGTTCAGACACAAATCACCAAACGCAATCAGTTCTTTTAAAGAGGACTTGCTGAAGCAAGACTGGACAGAAGTCTATGTATCAGATGTAAATGAAGCCTATGACGCATTTACAAACATTGTAACCACTCTTTATGAAAAAAACTGCCCATTAGTTAAAAAAAAGCTTAAACACAAATTTACTGACAAACCATGGCTAACCAAAGGACTACAAAAGGCGTGTAAAAAGAAAAATTTATTATATAAAGCTTTCATAAAGAAAAGGACAAAAGAAGCAGAGCAGCGGTATAAAACATACAAAAATAAGTTAACATATATAATAAGATGTAGTAAAAGAGACTATTACAGTAAAGAACTGGAAAAAAACAAAGACAATATTAAAAATACATGGACAATAATCAACAGTATCCTTGGAAATAAAAGCAGAAATACCAGCTACCCAACTAACACTCCAAAAAATAATAAATCGACTCCGAATGTGAATATAGCTTCACCTGCAGATGAATTTAATAATTTTTTTGTTAACATTGGACCTAAACTGGCCCGAGAAATACCCACTACGGTGCCAACAGGTGATTCAATATGCAATAACACTGCTGTAAAAGACACCATCTTCATAAAGAACACAGACGAAAGAGAGGTCATTGAAATTGTTAAATCGTTCAAAAGTAAAACATCTACTGACTGCGATGGTATTGATATGCTACTAGTCAAAACTGTTATCGAATGCATAGTGAAACCACTGACGTATATCTGTAACCTGTCTCTCCAATCAGGTATATTTCCCAATGCAATGAAAATAGCTAAAGTAATTCCGATTTACAAGACAGGCGACAGAGGGGAACTCTCCAACTACAGACCAATTTCACTATTACCGCAATTTTCCAAGATACTTGAAAAAATATTCTATGAGAGAATTGACAACTTCATACTGAAGAATGATTTATTGTGTGAGCAGCAATATGGGTTCAGACACAAAAGGACAACAGCATATGCCTTAATGGAATTTACAGAAAAAATATCAACAGCCATTGAAAATAAAGAGTATTCAGTTGGAGTATTCCTGGATCTTAAAAAAGCATTTGATACAGTAGATCACAATCTATTATTAAAGAAACTACAAAATTGTGGTATCAGAGGGGTAGCACTGTCCTGGTTAAGAAGTTACTTAAAGAATAGATATCAGTTTGTATGTGTTAACAACAAAAACTCAGAGCTACTGAAGGTCACCTGTGGAGTCCCACAGGGTTCAGTTTTGGGACCATTATTATTCAATATGTATATAAATGATATATGTAAAGTTTCAGAAAAAATGGACTTAATATTGTTTGCTGATGACACTAACCTGCTATGCAGTGGAAACAACTTGGAACAACTTCTGGATACACTCGGAAAGGAATTAGGAAAGCTGAAACTGTGGTTTGATTCGAACAAATTAACGCTCAATTTAAGCAAGACAAAATTTATAGTCTTTAACAACCATCACAACTACCCAGTACCCAAACTCAGTGTAAATGGTGTAGAGATTGAAAGGGTATCCGAAACTAAATTCCTTGGAGTAATAATTGATAACAAACTGTGTTGGAAGCCACATATTAATTATATAAAAGGTAAAGTATCCAAATCAATTGCAATATTACACAGAGTGAAAAATTTGCTGAATCAACCCACACTATACACCTTGTATCATTCATTAATACTCCCATACATGACATATTGTAATGAAGTATGGGGAAATACATATAAAACAAACATATATCCACTCTTTATGCTTCAAAAGAGAGCTATTAGAATAATCAACAAAGCAGCTTACAGGGAACCAACAAACCCACTTTTTCTTAAACAAAAAACTCTCAAGTTGAAAGATCTGATCGACTTTAAAACCGCAATAATAATGTTCAAAGTGAAGAATCTATCACTGCCCGCAAATATCCAAAAGTTGTTCCAAACAAGGGAGAAACGATATCACTTCAGAGGAACATGTATATTTCAAAAGCCTACAGTGAGAACAACTACCAAGCAACACTGTATTTCAGTGCAAGGTGTCAGATTATGGAACGATTTTGGACCTGAATTAAAATCATGTACAAAGCTTGGACAATTTAAACAAAAACTAAAGGAAGAAATACTCCAAACATATTTACAAGACGACATGTAAACTCACATAAGGATTGACATTTCCAGCCTGTGTTGTGTTATAGCTTAGTTTTTCTTTTTTCTCTGTGACACTATGTCTTAGATTTGTTTTTGAATAGTAACCGCTTAACTTAGACTAGCTCAGTTTTCTTTTTCTCTCAGTCATATTTTGTCTTAGCCTTGTTTTAAATTGTAATCGCTCTTGTCTTGTTTTCTCTTTTTTCTCCTTTGAATTCTTGGATGGAATATGGGTGGGCAATATAAGCTGCGGCTTCAGCCATCACCCATTTCGGATAACTCACGTGGAATTGTATAGTAGAAGGAGTCTTTGTCTAATTTGACCTTGTTGTTATATTATACAGTTTCTTTTAACCTGTAATGTACTATCCGAAATAAAAAAAAAAAAAAAAAATTCACAAATGACTGCTATCACATTGTAAATTTCAAACTTTTTTCTAATAGATTTACGTTCCTGTATGTTGTGATTTTTTCTTGTAGGCCTACATCAGAGACTTTTTGATCATACATCTAAAGGGTTTTTGGTAAACTACCTTTTTTCTTATAAATTTGCACTTTTTTCCTTTTAGATGTGTGACTTTACTGTCTCTGGTTTTGAATTTTTTTCCTCCTAAATGTTTTAGTCTGAGGAAAAATAACTTTCCATATTAACCCACTAATATAATCCAAATCACACAAAATTATAATTTTGCAAAAAATCCTAAATATGCAACCATTTTTGTTTTTATGCACTACAAACAAGCATATTTCTGAGCAGTTTTTTAAATCCGTGAAATCAAAAGTTATTCAGAGCACCACTAAATCTAGTTGAGCAAAAGAACCGGTTTTTCTTCAAAAATTTATTCAGGAGTAAAAAGTATCCGGCAACAGAGCTACTTATAAAGTACAATTTTAGGAAAAGCTTACTTGAGTACATGTACTTGAGTAAATGTAAGTAGTTACTACCCACCACTGATACAGTTCACTATGAATATCCAGGATTTGCTACACTTTAAAAGTCTTGTGAATATAGTTGGACATGTCTTCCTAAAAAATTATCACCAAATCTACTTTTGACTGACATGAAAAAGTATCCAAAACGTCAAGGTCCACCTATATATATTTACTGTGAGGTAACGACTGCCACCTCCCCGTGGCCTTTTACCTGCCATGCAACCTTAAAATGGCTGTGGAAATTTGCTTATTTTTTCAGTCACCAAACAAAAGTTCCAGCACCATCTCCTTGCCCAGTGCAGAATTGTGAATCATCAGTGAATATCACTTTCATGATCCAATCATCCACAGTCCATGACAGCTTCTCTTTAGTCTTCTGTTTTTTGTATGTAAATCCCACAGATTCCTTTACAGTACAGTCACAGACAGTAGGCAATTTATTGTTTTTTACAAGGGGGATGGTGGTGGGTGCATTCACAAATTTAGCATAAGGTACAACCAAATGAACGTGAATTAAATACAAATGTGCAAGAAAAAAGGTGCAAAAAATATAACAAATTTGTAAAACAAAAGTTGAAAAGGCATGGGAAAAAGTTGCAAGTACAAGAGAAAAGGTAGCAAATTTATGAAGAAAAAAGTTGTCAACAATGAGAAAAAAGTCACAAATTTAGGAGAACATTTTCCATATTTACAAGACAAAAAGAGTCATATTAATGGGAAAAAAGCTGCAAATTTGCTTGAAAAAAAAAATCAACAAATTTGTGATGGAAAAAAAGCTGGCAACTTAAGAGAAAAAGTTCATAAATTTTATGAGGAAAACGTTCTAAATTTACAAGAAAAAAAGAGTCATATTCACAAGAAAAAAAGCTGCAACCTTACTTTGAAATTTTTTTTTTACAGTCACTGACTTGACCCAACTGGGGCTTGAACCTACAGTCTCCCAGCTATGATGCAGATGCTCTACCACGAGGCCACCACTCCAATCTTATTTGGGCTACCTTTATTTCACTTTTATAAGCTTCCCATTCTGTTTGCTCCAAATTTTCAGCACACCTGACCAGAAACAACCAAGGGGTTACACAGTGCAGACTCTGGTTTCAGAAACGACAATGGCAGCAACCTAAATACAGGAAGGAGCGCTTCACTTTTCAACAATGAAACTAAATGGTGGGACATCATGTTTATATACAGTGTACGGGTGTAAGGCATGCAGACAACATACCACTTGCACCTAAAGCATTTGCAGATGTTTTAATGTCAAGCAGACTTACAAAAATTTGTACACTTAGTTCAAATCAATGAAATTAAAGCTAACCCGAACAGTATGACCAAATGTAAAAATCTAAGATTTTGAAGAATTTACTTGAGGAAATATTACTCATTCCTACCTACCTCTAAACCACTAAATCAACATTTAAAAGTTTGATTTTAATTGGACCTCCCTTAATTATTTTACTCAAATTCTGTTCTTTTTTGTCTCAAAACTGTTTCCCTTTATTTCCACAGAATCTTCAAACATTAAAAAAAAAATAAAAATAAAAAATCAGCAATGCTTTTTCAGACTTCCTCTGTGATAATCACACTAACCTCATTTCTTTTTCCTCGTCTGCGTTTTGAAATCCGAAAACACTCCTGGGCCCATGCCATCACCGCAATAAAGGAAACACTTAAGCTGCCTACGTTTCCCACAGTCCTCAGCTGCAGGCAGCCTGAGAAGACTGCAATTTGGCTGTCTAATTACCAGACTATTTAAAGAGGTGTGTGTGTGTGTGGGGGGGGGGGGGGGGGTCAGACACAAGGCACTATTATACAGCAGTTGCACACACTCACTCCGAGTATCTCCCAGCAGCTACAATAAAGCTGTCAGAGTCTGTAGCAGCTCAGAGAAGGGGGGGGGGGGAGAGCGGATTGAGAGATAAATGGAGAGCAGACAAAAGCAGAGCTGAATAATTCATGGAAGTTTTTTTTTCTTTCTTTCTGATGGAGCTTCTTCTTTGTCATCACCTCCCTTCCTCTCTGCTCTGGATTTCTTCACCTCACACACATGCACAGAGCAAGGAGAGGATGTTCTTTTAACTTTTTTTTAAACTTCCCAAACCCCAATAACAGCCAGAGTTAGCACTGTATAAAAAAACTGTGACTGGAGGCTGTTTGTGTACTGCCTCTGTACTGTGGTGTATGCTGTGTTTTTAATGCCAATCAAAGAAAAATGTATAGAAATAGGCTACAGGATGCCTGCGGATCCTTTAAGCCAAACATTATCAAAGATTAAAGCGTTCTGGGTTTTGCATTTTTTCCACATTTTAACAGCTCACACATGTCTTAATGAAGTGTTTGTGACATATTTTGTTCACATTCTCTTTATTTTTTTAATTATTGAAGCAAATTTGTTTTGTATTTTCCTTTGCTTTCTATAAATGCTCTGATTTAAAGCCAATCACTTTAAGAAACATCCTTCACCTATTCAGCTCTGTCTTCAGTGTTGCCAGATATAAGATAATTATCGTATTTACACGATAGTTTTAGGGCCTATACAATATATGATCAATACTTTTTAAAAAGGCCAAATATACAATCGTTTTGGCATTTCCATGAACCCCCCCCCCCAAAAAAAATGATGTTTTGATTTACGTGAACACCCCCACATTACCAGAAACCGATGCTTGTTCATACCCGATCAGCTCATACCTTGGTGGCCCCTCCTCACTGCCAATCACATCAGCTGCGCTCAAAACAAAGCCACCCTGCTGGACACAGCAGCTTTATTGTCCTGCCTTGGCGTTATACCGTACATTTAAGGGATGGCTTCAACCTGTTGCCTGGAACAAGGCTAAAGCATTTTGCCGCTGCTGCAGCATTCAATTGGTGTCAGGCACTGCAGTTCTGAAAAAACCATGCCAAAGGAAATAAACACACAAAACGTATAGTCTCTGGCTCCAAATTAAACCTCCATTGCCCACTGTCTGTAAGAAATGTGTTTATTCCTTAGTTTATTGCACTTCCATGCGCATAAAATAGCTTTGTTTTTAAATGCATTGTCCTGTGATTTTTCAAGTTGTTTTAGTACATATGATAGTTTGGATCAAAATACGATGATTTTAAAGGAACAGTATGATATTTCTTCATTTCCTATCAGGCCACACTGTCTGCCCTCCCTCTTACGTCAGCCATTAATTGACTAGCTTCTAGCCTCCTAGCTCGGATGAGCAGCGCTGGTTCACTGATCCACAGTCGATAGTGTATCTTGCATCAGTCCGGCCCATCTTCCAATAATTTAGCAGTGATTCCACCACAAATTGCGAGCACCGCCCGCCAGGTGGCCCCCCAATCACCACAGCTTACCTGGCCCGGGACCCGAGGATCCTGGTCGAGCCGAGCCACTGGATCTCAAAGGGGAGTGTCTTGCTTTACGGAACTCCATTCCCACAGCCAGCTGGGAGACACCCCGTCACGAGGCGATGTCCCTACGTTGCCCGCGAGAGCGGAGCGGAGTCACATGGATCCCTTGAAAACAGTGGGGGAGCTGGGCGTGAGAGCCAGCAGCCTCAGGTTCCAGGTCAATTGCTGTGACCGGCCCACCAGTGCTGGCAATTTGTTGTGGAATCATGGCAAAATTACTGGGAGATGGGCCGGAGTGACGTGAAATGTATTGCTGACTGTGGTCTGGTGAACCAGGTGGTAACAGGGATGGCTATAGAGAGGCTAAGGTCGTACTCTCATTGGTGCCACTTGCCTTGTTCCATGCTGAGGTGACATGGCACTCTCAGTGGGGGGTCAGTACCGGCCATACTCACATTGTATATTTTTAGAACGTTTCTCCCTGTTGCTGTCATGTGCAGGCAGAGTGTGTCATGCACGCACGCAAGTGGAGCCCAGATTTGAAGTGGCTTACGCTTTCATGACAGGGTGCGTTGTCAGTCAGCATAGCACACAGCATTCATTTAAAAAATGAAAAATTTGGAGTTTGTAGTTCACAAGAAGCAAGAAAATCTGTAAAAAAATGGATATTTTGTAGCGTATACTAATAAATTGAGGAGCATGAGCCACCCCTTTAAAGGTAGCGTTACATCTTGGCCTCAAGATAAACAGACGACCTTCCGCCAGAAAGAAAAATAAAACTGATGATAACAAAGCCTCAAATTTACCAGAAAAAAAAGTCTCAGATTTACATAAAAAAGTCTTACATTTACATGGAAAAAGTCTAATATAGCTGCAAGTGGAAAAAGTCAGAAAGAGTCAGAAAGTCAGAAATTTACTAGAAATAGAGTTGTAAATTTGTGGAAAACATATTAAATTTATGTGGGGAGGAATCACATTAACAAGAAAAAATAGTGCAGATGAGAGCTGTTTAAAAACAGCATGGAGACTATTTTTAACAGCAGTGGTGAGTTTGATTTCAATTTTATTTTGAATATTAAGTTTTTCTGTCACCAACTTTCCAACAGCTACAGCGGCCTGCCATCGGAAGCATGCATTTTAAAAAATAATTAAAGGTTTGTAGTTAACTGGAGAAGAGTGGCAACAAAATAATTAATAGTTTGGAGAATATCCTCAAATTAATGTAGCCTACAATTGAATAGTTGAAACCATTTACCCACACTACAGCAACAAGGCTCCGTGAAGTCAGGGCAGATCCTATGCTGTTCATGTGGCCACTGGAGCTCTCAGGTTGTGTTGGGACAGAAACAGCCCGTCTGCAGAGTTTGCAGCAGAGCTCTTGTTGTTTTCAATTCTTCCATAGGAAAATATCCTACATTTAATGAACAGACACAAAAAGCCTCTGCGGTGGGAGGCGGACAGCGGCCGAAAAAAAAAAAAATCTGCCAACTTTTTTAGTTGATAATAGGCACAGAAACTTAACCCAGTCTCATCACCAGCTGAGGCCACCGCATCAGGAACAGCCAGCCAAGGAGTTCTAGATTTGCAGGAAAAAAATATTGTGGAAAAATGCATGTTCACACACACAAAAAAACAAAACAAAACTGGAGGGCCCTCAGAGAGGGTATACCTCCGACAAGGCTCCGTCCCTCCCTCCCTTTGTTCTCCCCTCCGTCCCTTTGTTCGTCCATATCACCATCCATCTGTACATTGTGAGATAGTGCCTTGGCGGAGGTATGCACTCACGGATCACCTCCAACATCTAATGAGTTGATCTTTGGGCCAAGAGCCACCTCTGGTGAAAATGTCATCCAAATCCATCTAAGAGTTTTTGCATGATCCTGCTAACAGAGAAACAGCAGCAAAAATAATATGACTACATTATATGACTACATTATAATAACAAGACTGTCATAATTGTATTGACCATACATTGGGGCTGGGCAATTCAACCTTAAATCAGCATCATGGTTTATTGAATCTTTCAGGTCGGTTTTTGTTTTTTTTCCTCCTCCCTTCTCCCTTACAGTTTACTGACAAGGTTCATAATTATTAAGCAATATTACACAATTGAGCTGGAGCAGGTTGCTGGGGAGAGGGAAGTCTGGGCTTCTCTGCTTGAACTGCTGCCTCCGCGACCCGGACCTCCGGAAAAGCAGTAGAAGATGAATGAGATGAATACAATAGTGTGGTATTGTATCACTGCGGTGCATAGTAAATGAGCATAACAGAACAGGACTATTAAGATTTCACAAACAAAAAATTAAACGTTGTCCAGTGCTGAAGTTATGGCCCTCTTCCGCTAGCACCTACTCAGCCCGGCTTGCCTTGAATCTACTCAGTTTGTAGGGTTTTCCATACGTACCTACTAGGTACGCATGGCAAGTACCTGGTACTAGATACTATTTTGGTACATACTCGAGTGAAGTTCCAACCAGGCTGAGTCGAGCTGAAAATGTGACGTCAACAGATTGCAGGCGACTGATTGGCCAGAGCATAATGTCAGTAGATCTTCACAAGATTCAAAACCGCCATTTGTAAATTCGGCTGTGAGTTTTTATTATTTCTGTGATAATCAATGATCACAATCACAAAACACTCACCATCTTCCCCGTGAGCAGCTATCAGCTCGGAGACCTCCTGGTATACTTTCATTTCAGGTCGCTCCGCTGGCTATGGGGCTGAAAAGTTCATATAGTGGTCAAATTTGACCAAATATGATTATTTGTCAACAATCTCCCCTTCAGTCCACACACTTCTTCCATCAGTGTTGCAGCGCTTGGCTCCCTGCGCTTGAAAAATAAACTACATTTGGTCAAATTTGACCACTTTGAACTTTTCAGTCTAAAACCTGGTGGCCGGGTTTCTGCCCATGGGACCCAGCCAGACTCAGTCCAAAGGAGTTACATGGGGCCGCCCTCCAGTGGGCTCACCACCTGCTGGAAGGACCATGGGGGTCCAGTGCTCTG
Organism: Pholidichthys leucotaenia; assembly: GCA_020510985.1. NCBI lineage: Eukaryota > Metazoa > Chordata > Actinopteri > Cichliformes > Pholidichthyidae > Pholidichthys > Pholidichthys leucotaenia. Next base: position 274,436,887 of record CM035842.1, read on the forward strand.
TGGATCAGGTGGCAGTCGAAGGCAGAGTCCTTGGCGGTCTGATCCCGACCTTCCTTAAACTGCACACTTTGCTTGTTTTTTCTTGGTGTCTTCAAATGAAATAATATCAATCATCACATACTATGTGGATGGAGACCACAGTTCTTTTCATCCCAATCCGTTTTAGTTTTTCCGCAGTGTTTGGTGGTAAACAGTGCACTGCTTCCGGGGTGTGGAGGTGCATGGCCACGCACATAATTCCGGACATGTCTTAACCCCTTGCACTCCGGTCAATATTCCTAAAAACGCCAAAAAATAATGTGCCCAAAGTAAATCGAAAGCTGTTCTTCAACCCTTTGCAGCATCTTCATGGGGTTGGTCTCATTTAAAAGAAAACACTTTGAATTTTTTGGCAAAACAGTCATAATCTCTCTAAGTGCTCCGGCCACTGAGTTACAGTCATCCAAACATAGTGAACTTGAAGAAAATAAATTTGGCCTGGGTGTTTTTTTGGATACAAATGCTTGCAAATAACACACAGTTTCAGATCCGGGCTGGAAAATGCAACAGAAATGTAGAACCAAGTGTTATCCAGCTGAGGTCCAAATTTTGTAACAATACCACAAAAATTGAATATATTACACAGCTTTTTCCTCAGGCTGTTCCCAGGCATTTTGGAACTGTGCCAAATTGTGCCAAATGGCACAGTTTGGAAAAACGTCTGTAACTTTTGAATGCTTCAATGTAGAACCTTCATTTTGGGCTCTAATGAAAGGTCACACTCAGAGCTGTGTCTGTGTGTGTGGGGGGGGGTTGTCCCCCCCCCCTCGCTACAGAGGATGGACATTGGCCATCGCTACATGACGGATTAGCCTCATGTGGGATGTGGGACAGCAGCTCAGTCACCGCGGCTTCCACCCCCCCCCCCTTGCTACAGAAGAATAGTCAGGAATAAAGAATAATTTAGCTTATAACACCTTACCTCTTCACAGCAGCATCCTGGCGCACTTCTCTTCCCCATTGTCAGACGAACGCGATGCTGGTCCACTCGTGGTTCTGGTCTCGTGACCTGATCAAAACATAATTCCATTATTGCGGTTTTGTGCTTCCATGATTGCGTTTTTTGGCGAACGATTTTTCAAAACAAATAACAGTAGTAATTAAAAAAAGACTGGCGAAGGCGTGTGTGTCACTCAGCCTTTGTCGTCAGCCTCCGTCGGTCTATGACCATGGAAGAAATCATAACGTCTACTCTGCTGGAACCAAAACAAAATAAGCACCGCCTGTGGCCGAACATGTGCGAATGGCACTCCCTGTCACACAGGTTGCATTTGTGGATGGTCTCCGTGCTGCTGGGTCTGTGGGGTTCTTCCTGCGGGTCCTTTTTTGATCGGCTCCAGCAGTCAGTCTTCACCCAGCCTTAAAAAAAGCAGCTCGCAAACTTCTCTGCTTCAATTGGCTCACTGCATTCACAGCCTTGGTAGGCAAGTCTTTCTGGCTAGGTTTTCAGTCATTGGTTCTTCAAGGTTTCAGAAACCCAATTCAAGGCTCTTATTAGTCGAATGAGAGGTCAATCAGATGAACTAATCTGTTCGCAGCTGTGTCTGCAGCTTTTATTTTCAGTGCGCGCTTGGACGCCATCACCACCTACATCACCATCTACATCATGCGTCCTAGAGCGCACGAGAGCGCCCTCGTGCGCTCTAGGACGCAGAGACTTGCACGTCCGCGGTACAATGGAGCGCAAGAGGTTAAAGGAGAAGAACATGAAAAGCTCAATATTAATATCTAAAATAATTTTTAAAAAATTCCTGGATCCAGATTGTGATCTGGATCATCACCAAAATCTAATCATCTTGACACACCTTTCCTGAAAATTTCATCAAAATCTATTCATAATTTTTGGAGTAATGTTGCTAACAGACAGACAGACAAACAAACAAACAAACGGAAGCAAAAACATTACCTCCTCCTCTTGGCAGAGGTAAAAATGGCCCAAGCCAGCGGCAACTATTGGGGTTGCTTGGCAGCCTCCTGTTGGCTTGTCAGTAGCGAGGTTATAGTGACAGCCCTATACATGTGCGTGCATGTGCTTCTACACACTCGTAAACATTTGCATTCGTTCTGTTCCACAGACTACCTCTTTCAACTATTCCAAAGATGGAGGAAGTTGCCGCTTTGCAGAACGGCAGGGAGCGATCACACTGACAGAGGTTCCATACTTCAGGGGTTAAACCTTGGTCAGCATGGAACTGCCACAACAGTGAGAGTAACCCTAAGTCACACCCCTCTACTTCTGCATATGGGACCTGAAATTGGAAAAAATCTCCATTGACATGAATGGCAAGAGTGAAATTATCTTCTGATCCCAACGGAATTTTGCCACGAGTTACACATATGATGTTTGTCAATTTAAAAAATAATTTTCCATGTAATTAAAGTTGTTGGCTGTTGTATAATAACAAAGTAATATTTAGTTTTCGTGAAAACGATTAGCAGACAACATCTCCCATCATCCCACATCACCAAACACGATCATGGTGGGAGATTACTAAAAACTCACCTCCTGTTTCCTGACCGATGAAAGAAGTATCCAAAGAGGAGGAAAAACAACACAAATGTATTATTTTGTATTTTGAGAGCTGGAGCTGATTCAGAGGACTGTTACTAGTTACTTCCCCCTGGGTGCTTTTGAACACGTGACATAGCCTAACATGTCTGTGTTTGTAGTTTTTTAATTTACATATTTTCATAACCTTATACCTTAGCATTTAGAGAACAACCTACACCATTATTTATGTGGAAAATTATCTTTTAAACTGACAAACATCATATGTGTTACTTGTGACAAAATTCAATTAGGATCAAAAGATAATTTCACTCTTGCCATTCATTTCATTGGAGATTTTTTCCAGTTCAAGGTAAATGGCGTTTACTTATATGGCAAATGGTGTTCACTTACTGTATATAACACATTTTACTCATCTCTGGATGACCAAAGTGCTTTACAGATCCTGCTATCCACCCATTTATGCACACATTAACACACTGATGGATGGTCTAATGGATTCAGACTGCAGATAGAGTGGGAATCAAACCGCTCACCCACCGATCAGTAGTCAGCCACACGACACTTGCGCCACATGGGATCACAAAGGTCCCATCTGCAGAAGTAGAGGGAGCCTGACATAGACTCTTTATTAGGGTGACTAAGATCTGAAGAAAACAACAATATAAGCCATGCTTGGTGCGAGACTCCTGGTACCAGTGTTAGTTGGGGGGCAAACAGCTCAGGGGCTAATAGGTTACCTTTAGAACCCCTTCCATCATGACAGACAGCTAGGCGGGCCAATAATAGAGCAGTGGGCGGGCATCAAGGATGGCGGTGGGTTGGCTTTTTCTAATCATGACATATACATTTTACCCAGAAGAATCAAAAACATTTCTAGCATTTCTGAGACAGAAAAACAAGATAAAGGCTGGTTGTTGTTTTTTTTTGGTTTTTTTTTAAGATAATTGACTGTTTTGATATTTTTTTGATAATTACGTGACCAGTTCCTACAGCAGTTTTAGTCCCAGCCACTAGGTGATTTGAGGGGTGATGAGGGAGGATGTCATCCCTTTTATCAGCAAACTGACCCAAAACCATCGCTCTTGTTAAGCTGCCTTTCTCCATCTCCATCCCCATAAAGACTCCAAGAGAGTCCAAGGATAATAATGAGCTACATTTTTACCAAGTAGACATTGATTTTTTTTTCTTTTTACAAAATTTATACTTGTGACTTTTCCCCATTTCATAAATTTGTCTTTCCAACACAGTTCAGTAAATTTGTGACGTTTCTCTCAATTCATAAATTTGCAACTTTTTACCCCAATTCCAATTCAGGTCAGGTCAGGTTTTAGAAACTGCTACAGGTAACATGTAATCCTGTATAACCTGTTACATGGTTGAGACGTCAGCGACTAAACTGGCAACCCGCCTGAGTTATGTCAGTGCGGAGGGTGTGAGGCCACCCAACAGGACGAAGAACAATACCTGTCAAAGGCCGGATGAACCCACAGTAGGGTCAACGGCCGGCCTCACTCACCAACCTGCAATGAACCAGCGTGGTGAGTTATTGGTTCAACCCTACAATATAAAGCTATGCTAAACATGACAAATCGGCCCTTAGTCCCTGGTAGCCGAAAGGCAGAAGGTGCTAAGAATCCCTGGGTTCCAAAAATACATCTCTCTACTTACAATGTGAGAACTCTTATACAGGTTCATCTCACGAAATTAGAATATCATAAAAAGTTGACTTATTTCAGTAATTCAATTCATAAAATGAAACTCAATTTCAGTTTCAAGTGTTTATTTCTTTTAATTTTGATGGTTATGGCTTGCAGCTCGTGAAAACCTGAAAATCAGTTTCTCAAAAAAATAGAATATTACATAAGATGACTACATAAGATTACATAAGATTCTATGACACGGTGGTGGCATCAGCCATCACTTTTGGAGTGGTCTGCTGGGGCAGTGGCATTACAGCAGCCGATAGGAAGAGACTGAACAAACTGATCAAGAAAGCTAGCTCTGTCCTGGGGCAGCGCCTTGACCCAGTGGAGGAGATGGGAGAGAGAAGGATGGTGGCTAAACTGTCATCTTTGCTGGTGTCCGAGTTCCACCCTATGCAGGACATACTGAATGCACTGAGGAGCTCATTTAGCAGCAGACTACATCATCCTAGGTGCACAACCGAGAGGTTTCGCAAGTCCTTCCTACCTACGGCTGTCAGACTGTACAACCTAAGCAGGGCTGCTCGCAGAGATAGCAAAAAGACGTGACAACCTAATAGTTTTGAATGCAAAAGACGCAATAGAATTACACAATGGTCCCCTCCGGTATACAACTAGGAAAATACTGGTCGCTATGGAGGGTGAGAATATGTATGGGTACATAATCATACCATGTAGGATAACTAAGTAGACAGTTGTGCTGTTTCATTCCATCTAGCTACAATGCTCCGCACTGTTTGTGTTTATATATTTACATATTTATTCCATCTAGCTACAATGCTCCGCACTGTGTGTTTATATATTCATATATCTATTCCATCTAGCTACAATGCTCCGCACTGTGTGTTTATATATCTACATATTTATTCCATCTAGCTACAATGCTCCGCACTGTGTGTTTATATATCTACATATTTATTCCATCTAGCTACAATGCTCCGCACTGTGTTTATATATTTACATATTTATTCCATCTAGCTACAATGCTCCGCACTGTGTGTTTATATATTCATATATCTATTCCATCTAGTTACAATGCTCCGCACTGTGTGTTTATATATCTACATATTATTCCATCTAGCTACAATGCTCCGTACTGTGTGTGTTTATATATCTACATATTATTCCATCTAGCTACAATGCTCCGCACTGTGTGTGTTTATATATTTACATATTTATTCCATCTAGCTACAATGCTCCGCACTGTGTGTTTATATATTCACATATTCATTCCATCTAGCTACAATACTCCGCACTGTGTGTTTATATACTCATATACTTATTCCATCCAGCTACAATGCTCCGCACTGTGTTTATATATTTATATATCTATCCCATCTAGCTACAATGTTTCGCACTGTCTCTCTCTCTCTCTCTCTCTCTCTCTCTCTCTCTCTCTCTCTCTATATATATATATATATATATATATATATATATATATATATATATATATTTATATATTTATATGTACATATGTATACTTGCTGCTCTTGTTTTTTCTCTTGCCTTCTGATTGTTGCTCTGAGTGTTGCTATCCCTGTGCTGTTTGTTGCAATCCTGGAATTTCCCCATTGTGGGACTAATAAAGACTTATCTTATCTTATCTTATCTTAAGATCAATTTTAAAAAATTGATTTTTTTAATATAAATGTTGGCCAACTAAAAGTATTTCCATGCACACACTCAATACTTGGTCAGGGCTTGTTTTGCATGAATTAATACTGCATCACTGTGGCATGGCATGAAGGTGATCAGCCTGTGTTACTGCTGAGGTGTTATGAAGGTCCAGGTTGCTTTGATAGCGGTCTTCAGCTCATCTGCATTGTTGGGTCTGGTGTTTCTCATCTCCCTGTTGACGATATTTCATAGCTTCTGTATAGGGTTTAGGTCAGGAAAGATTGCTGGCCAGTAAAATATGGTCATTAAGCCAGGCTTTGGTACTTTTGGCAGCAGTGTCCTACTGGAAAATGAAATCAGCATTTCCATAAACCTTGTCAGCAGAGGGAAGCATGAAGTGCTCTAAAATATCCTGGCAGACAGTTGCATTGACTTTGGACTTGATAAAACACAGTGGACTAACACCAGCAGATGACATGGCCCCCCAAATCAGGTGCCAAGTCCTGTCACTTGGAAATCAAGGTCCCAGAATCTGGAGGAAGAGTAAACAGGCATGGAATCCAAGTGGCTTGAGGTCCAGTGTGAAGTTTCCACAGTCAATAATGATATGTGGAGCCATGCCATCTGCTGGTGTTTTTCCACTGTGATTAATCAAGTCCAATGTCAGTGCAGCCATCTAACAGGAAATTTTACAGCACTTCATGCTTCCCTCTGCTGACCAGCTTTATGAAGATGCTGATTTCATTTTCCAGCAGGACATGGTGTCATAGGACTGAGCATGGGTTCTACCGGGCTCAGTCTCTCAATTTATTTATGTATCTTTCCTGTGTTTTTTCCAAGCTTTGTAGTGTCTTTTTGTGTTCTGTGTCCTGATTATTTATTGCACCATTTATTATTTATGTGTCAATATTGTTATGTTGTCTAGTCATGTTTTTGAGACTGTTTTGCCTTCTCTGTGACAGGGCCATTTATTCTTCTTTTCCCAGACTCATTTATCTTTCCCTCACAGCCTGTTTCCCCAGTTCACTTCAGCTGTGAGTGTTTTTGGTATTAGCTCTGCCCGCTCCTGGCCACACCTGTCGCTCATCACTCCCCATTCACCTCCTGTTATTTAAGCCGTGCACTGTCACTGTGTTGTTCGGCTAAATTACATTGTCTACATTGTCTTGCATTGTCTACTCCCTACACGTTTAGCCTCCAGAGCGCGTCTTGCGCTGAGGTAATCGTGTAAGTCTCTCTTGTTTACATTTTTGTATTGTGGGCACTTTTTCACGTTTATGTTGCCTTTTTGTTAATGAATGTCTTCAACACACCCTGCACTTGGATCTGTTCTCTCTGGCGCACATGACACATGGCACCTGCCCACACTGCCAAAAGCACAAATACCTGGTTTAATGACCATGGTATCCTGTCCTTGCCACTGATAATACCTCAAGAGGAAGATGAAATACACCAGATCCAATAATGAAGATGAGCTGAAGGCCGCTATCAAAGCAACCTGGGTTTCCATAACACCTCAGCAGTAACACAAGCTGATTGCCTCCATGCTACGCTGCATTGATCCGGTAATTATGCAAAAGGAGCCTGACCAAGTACTAAGTGTGTACATGGAGATACTTTTCAGTCAGCCAACATTTCTATTAAAATTCAATTTTTTTAAAATTAATTTTATGTTATATTCTAATTTTTTGAGAAACTGAATTTGGGGTTTTCATGAGCTATAAGCCAAAACCATCAAAATAAAAAAAAAAATAAACACTTGAAATATACAGTATATCACTCTGTGTGTAATGAATCTGTATAATATATGAGTTTCACTTTTTGAATTGAATTATTGAAATAAATCAACTTTTTGATGACATTCTAATTTACTGAAATGCACATGTAGATCAAGCAAGATTGTATGAGCTAGAACACAAACTAGCCGAAACCAAGTACAAGTGGGATATACTTGGTCTATCAGAAACAAGACGAAAAGGAGAACAACTAGCACAGCTAAAGAGTGGACATGTGCTGTATACAAGAGGAAGAGAAGAGTTGATCAGAGGAGTAGGCTTCCTTGTGCACAGACAGATCAAAGACAATGTTGAGTTTGAGAGTTCAAGTGATTGAGCAGTATCTTTGACATTGAAAACCAACAAAAAATACCAAATGCAAATTGTACAAGTTTATGCACCTACAACATCACATGAAGATGAGGAAGTGGAGGAATTCTGTGAAGAAGCTTCAAAGATCATGGAGAAGAATAAGAGCTATTACAAGATCATCATGGGAGATTTTAATGTGAAGGTCAGCATATACCAACAAGGAGATGGAGAAGCAGTGGGACAATTTGGATATGGTGAAAGGAACGAAAGACGTACAAGATTAATACAATTTGCAACAATGAGGAACTTGACCATCACCAACACCTGCTTCAAGACAAACAAGAATAGAAAGTGGACATGGCTGAGTCCAAATGGAATAGTGAAAAATGAGATCAATTACATCCTCACCAACCAACGAGCAATAGTACTCAGCACAGGTGTGATAAAGACAGTGAGCGTTGGAAGTGACCATAGAATGGTTAGATGCATCATCAGACCAGATACCAGACTAGCGAGAAACAAACTAATGAGAAGTGGAACATCAATGGTGGACATCGAAAACCTATTACAAAAGAAGACAGAATTCCAAATCAAACTCCAAAACCGTTCTGAAGTGTTGGAGGTGGAAGACGATGTAGATGAGCTCAACAAAAACATCATGAAGACCATCCAGGAATGTGCATTGTAAATAGCAGCCATGAGGAAGCTGAGAAAGATGAGAAAGGAGGAGAAGCTGAAAGTACAAACAAAAGAGGTGATTGTGGCCGACACACATTGTGGGCTCACGCTGCCACAGAGACAGAACTGAATGTGTATTGTGGAGTGTCACGTCTGCAAGGACTGAGGACTCAAATCTACAGGAGGTAACAAGGAAGTGTGAGATTTGTCTCTTTGTCCCACAGAAGATGCCCCGGAGGGTATTCCGGTTCATCAAGAAATGAGAGACAATGGTGAAGCTTCAAAGGGATGCTTTGTAACTGTATGTTGACTGAAGACACCATGTGACTTGAATTCTGATGCTGGAAATGTATAAAAGGGGGTTGAAGTATGATTCTTTCTCTTTCCTGCTTTGAGAATGCTAGGAGCTTGTGTTCTGTCAAATAAAGCTGGTTTATGACTGAAACTCAGCCTCGTTATTTGAGCATGCTCCTACACTGGTGACCTACGACGGAGAATGAGCAATGAGAATTCTTCCGAACCGGGCTCGGTGGAAGCCAGCCTGATGGCCGCCTCCACGCTCCGGCTGCCCGATTTCTGGCAGCACAGCCCGCGCTCATGGTTTAGCGCAATCGAGGCGCAGTTCAACCTCCGGAGAATCTCCAACGACGACACAAGATTCTACCACGTGGTAGCGAAACTGGACAGCGACACGGTCCAGAGAGTGGAGGATTTGGTTAATCATCCACCAGACAGCGACAAGTACAGCGCATTGAAAGACGCGCTGATCAGCCATTTCACCCCCTCAGTCCAACAAAGAGCAGAGGGGCTCCTGGCGCTGACGGAGGCAGAAAACGATAGACCTGCGGACCTGATGGTGAAGATGCTGCAGCTCAAAGCCTCCGAGGATGGCGAATTCATTTTCGCCCACCTATTCCTTCGAACCCTGCCACCAGCAGTGAGAGTGGCCCTGGCAGAGTCACCCCGATTGGCCAAGCGAGACTACCATGGGTTGAGCAAGGAGGCGCAGAAGTTGGTCGACGCCCACAAGCAGAACGCGGTTTCGGCCGCGGCGGCTAGTTCGGGAACGGCGTCCGGAGACAGCTTGGGTCCAGCGGCACCAGACGCACCAACAACGGCGGCGACCGGAGCCAGACGACGCGGAGCGGAGAACGGCTCGTGCTTCTACCACCGCCGTTTTGCAGAGAGAGCGCACAGGTGCGTCCCACCGTGCAATTTTAAACGCCAGGACCGAGGGCCGGTAGCAGCTGCGACTCTCGGCAATGAGAACAGGCTGCTTTACCTGACGGATGCACGCTCGGGCAAACAGTTCCTCGTGGACACGGGCTCGCAGCTGAGCTTCGTCACGCCCACCTACGCGGAACGGCTGTCGCCTTCTAAAGCCCCCTGGGTGTCAGTGTCAGCAGCGAACGGCTCCACAATTAAAACGTTTGGTGAGAGGACCATGCTTCTGTCCTTACAGGGTCGTTCATTTGAGTGGACATTTATTGTAGCAGCAGTCAGTTTCAACATGTTAGGGGCTGATTTTTTGTGCTCACATGGTTTATTGGTTGATCTTGCTAATAGACGTCTGATTAATGCACTGTCTTTTCATTCTATTCCCTGCACAGCTCGGGTGGCCCCGCCAACTGCACATGCCAGCGTCTCAGCCGCGGGTGGTAAGTTTCACACTCTGCTTGCTCAGTTTCCAGCACTCACAGTCCCCACTTTTTCAGCAACGTTGGCCAAACATGGGGTAGAACATTTCATAACAACCACAGGCCCTCCCGTTTTTGCAAAGGCTCGGCGTTTGGACCCAGCTAAACTGGCCATCGCGCGCGAGGAGTTCACTAATCTGGAAAAACTAGGCATCGTTAGACGCTCCAAGAGCGCTTGGGCTTCGCCGTTACACATGGTCCCAAAGGCTGACGGCTCGTGGTGGCCTTGCGGCGATTTCCGCAGGTTGAACAACGTTTCAGCTCATGACCGCTACCCGATTACGCACATTCAGGATTTTTCTGTTCATTTGGCGGGGGCGCGCATTTTTTCTAAAATAGACTTGGTGCGCGGCTATCACCAGGTTCCAGTGCGCGCGCACGATGTACCCAAAACAGCGGTCATAACTCCTTTCGGCCTTTTTGAGTTCTTGCGCATGCCTTTTGGCCTCAAGGGGGCCGCGCAGACTTTCCAACGCATGATGGATGCAGTTTTACGCGACCTGCCTTTCGTGTTCGTTTATTTGGACGATATTTTGGTAGCCAGCGCGTCCGAAGGCGAACATGAAAAACACCTCACAGCAGTTTTCCAGAGGTTGGTAGAGCACGGGTTAATAGTGAACCCAGCGAAATGCCAGTTTGGGGTGGCGCAGATTGATTTTTTGGGACATCGCGTTTCGGCAGAGGGAGCAGTTCCCCTTCCAAATAAAGTGCGTGCCATAACAGATTTTCCGCAACCTCAAACGGTTAAGGCGCTTCAGGAGTTTCTAGGGATGGTTAATTTTTACAACCGTTTCCTCCCAAGCGCAGCACGACTCATGCAGCCATTGTACACCGCGTTAAAAAAACAAAAGCCCGCAAATAAAGTCGAATGGTCTCCGGAGCGGGAGCGCGCTTTTGCCCAGGTCAAATCAGCCCTGGCAAATGCAGTTTTGTTAGCGCACCCAGTTCCAACGGCCCGCATGGCGCTCACCACTGACGCTTCCGATGTAGCGGTGGGGGCGGTAGTTGAACAGTTTGTGGCAGGTACCTGGCAACCCCTCGCGTTTTTCAGCAGGACCTTGCGCGATAGTGAACGGAAATACAGCGCATTTGACAGGGAGCTTTTGGCCCTACACTTGGCCATCCGTCATTTTCAGTTCTGGTTAGAGGGGCGACGTTTCACCGCTTTTGTGGATCATAAACCGCTAACGTTTGCGATGGCCAAAATTTCAGAACCCTGGTCAGGCCGGCAACAAAGGCAACTAGCCGCAATATCGGAGTTTACTACTGATATTCAGCATGTCGCGGGTAAACACAATGTTGTAGCAGACTGCCTCTCGCGTGCAATAGCACCACCAAGCCCTATAGGGGCAGACTCTGTAGCCATGGCCGCGGGCCCGGGCAGCGACGCGGGAGCGCGCGCAACCCCGGTCTGTGTTGGGTTAGATTATGCAGCCATGGCTGCGGAGCAGGTTAACGACGCGGACGTGCGCGCGCTCCAGTCTGGACCAACAGGGTTAAGGCTGGAGCACAGGGTGCAACAAAACGGTATGCCCCCGCTAATCTGCGATGTCTCCACGGGACGGCCCCGCCCTGTGGTGCCAACCGCGTGGCGTCGCCGTGTTTTTGACTTGGTCCATTCTCTCGCGCACCCGGGGGTGCGCGCATCGATCAAATTGGTGGGGGAGAAATTTGTTTGGCCCGGGTTGCGCAAACAGGTCAAGGAATGGGCGGCAGCCTGCGTAGCGTGTCAGCGAGCTAAAATACACAGACACACTAAGGCCCCGTTAGAACCTTTCCACATCCCCGCTAAGCGTTTTGATCACGTGCATGTTGACCTGGTCGGCCCGCTTCCGTTATCACACGGGCACACACATCTTTTGACAATGGTAGACCACACCACGCGCTGGCCAGAGGCGATTCCTCTGACATCAACCACAGCGGAAGAAGTTGCGCGAGCATTTTTAGCAGCATGGGTTGCGCGTTTTGGTGTACCGTCGGACATAACGTCCGACAGGGGTCCCCAATTTATTTCCGAGCTATGGTCATCGATGGCCCGCAGCTTGGGGGTGAAGATTCATCGCACCACCGCGTATAACCCCCAGGCCAATGGTTTATGCGAACGCTTTCACAGGTCATTGAAAGCAGCCCTCAGAGCGTCGCTAACGGATACAAATTGGGTAGACAAACTTCCATGGGTGTTATTAGGGTTGCGTTCTGCACCTAAGGAAGATTTGCACGCTTCCCCGGCTGAATTAGTTTTCGCTCAGCCGCTCCGTTTGCCCGGGGAATTTCTTCCTGATAATCCCGCACCTAATGGCCCCCCCGCTCAGCCGTGGCAGAGCGGCTCAGGAACAAACACGCTTCCTGGCCCGGTCCATCACAGTTTCCCACACGTTTTTGTGCCCAAGGCTTTAAAAAATGCAGAGTTTGTTTTTGTTAAACATGACGCCCAGCGTCCAAGTTTGCGGCCGTTTTACGACGGACCGTTTCGAGTGCTGGAGACCGGGCAGAAGCATTTTCTGCTAGATTTAGGGGGCAGAAGGGAGCTGATTTGCATTAACAGGCTCAAACCCGCTTTTGTTCTGGCTGAGGAGGAGGTGCAGCTCGCGAGGCCCCCCCGCCGGGGCAGGCCGCTGAGAAGACATTCTCCAAAGTCTTCACAGAGAGGTGCTAACAGCTTTAATCCACAGGTGCAGAGAGATGTTGCAGAGGCAGCCAAGCCAAGTTGCAGCAGATTCGGCAGAAGATTAAAACCTAGGCAGTTGGTGGATTGATTAGCGATGTATGGAGTGCTTTGTGTTCTCTTTTTGTTATGCCATGCAGATTTTGCCTTACTCGACGTTTGGGGGGGGTAGTGTGGCCAACACACATTGTGGGCTCACGCTGCCACAGAGACAGAACTGAATGTGTATTGTGGAGTGTCACGTCTGCAAGGACTGAGGACTCAAATCTACAGGAGGTAACAAGGAAGTGTGAGATTTGTCTCTTTGTCCCACAGAAGACGCCCCGGAGGGTATTCCAGTTCATCAAGAAATGAGAGACAATGGTGAAGCTTCAAAGGGATGCTTTGTAACTGTATGTTGACTGAAGACACCATGTGACTTGAATTCTGATGCTGGAAATGTATAAAAGGGGGTTGAAGTATGATTCTTTCTCTTTCCTGCTTTGAGAATGCTAGGAGCTTGTGTTCTGTCAAATAAAGCTGGTTTATGACTGAAACTCAGCCTCGTTATTTGAGCATGCTCCTACACATGAAGAAAAGATGAGAAATGGTGAACCAGGGAACTGCAAGAGATAACATTGAGTATGTTGAGATATGCAAAACCATAAGGAAGCTGATCAAGAAAGACACAAGAGAATTTAACACCAACAAGATTAAGGAAGCTGTTGAAGAGGGAAGAGGAATGAAAAAGGTAATAAATGATCAACTGAGAAGTAAAGCCATGATACTAGCACTTAAAGAACAGGACGGCTCCGTTACAACCAACCAAGAAAGGATAACAGAGATACGCAGAATTCAACCAAAATCTCGACGATGACACAGTTGAGGAACTAATTCAAACTGATGCAGAGGACTTGCCACCAATCACCTACAGCAAAGTAGAAAAAGCAGTTAATGAAATGAAGAACAACAAAGCCCCCAGAGAAGATGATCAAGGCAGGAGGAGACACGGCAATGGGAAAGATTAGAGAGATCCTCAATAAAATATTATGTGAAAAAAAGGTGCCTGAAGAATGCAATAATCACTTTACTGTTCAAGAAGGGTGACAAGAAAAATCTTGCAAATTAAAGACCAATAAGTTTACTCTCACACATCTACAAGTTGTTCATGAAGATCCCGAAGAACAGAGTGAACAAGACCTTAGATCAGGGGTGTCCAATCATGTGCCATGGAGGGCCAAGACCCTGCAGGCTTTACCTCCAACCAGTGTTTTCAACAGCAGATTTCACTGAATTTCTTCCCACTGTTTGCTAAGTGAAAACACCTGCTGAAGAGACTGGGTAGAAGAGAAAATCTGCAGGGTCTTGGCCCTCCATGGCACATGATTGGACACCCCTGCCTTAGAAGAACATCAACCACTACAGCAAGGTGCATACAGAAAAGGTTTTTCTACCATCAACCATTTGCATGCAGTATCACAAGTACTGAAGAAAGCAAGCAAATACCAACTGCCACTATACATGGCCTTTGTTGATTATGAAAAAGCTTTTGACTCCATCAAACACAAAGCAGTCTTTAAAGCCCTAGAGCAGCATCAAATACCAAATAAAATCATTAACCTTATCAAAAACACATACAAGAACGGAACAGCACAAATCAGAATGGAACAGCTGAGTGGAAAGATCCACATAAGGAAAGGAGTACGTCAAGGAGACACTCTCTCCCTAGTAATGTTTACAGCTGCCATCGAAGAAATTTTCAAAAGAGTAGATGTGGACGTCAGCATTAACATTAATGGAGAAAGCCTGAATCACCTGAGATTTGCAGACAACATCATCCTATTTGCAGAAACTGAAGAACAACTTGGTGCCCTGCTTCACAAATTGAACACAGAAGGGGAAAAGATGCAATGAAGATGAATAAAAAGAAAATAAAGCTTATGTGCAATGACACTGCAAGAAGAACTGTAAGAAGTGGAATAAGTATCAATGGAGAAATGCTCGAAGAAGTGGAAGAGTACAAGTACCTAGGAAAAGTGTTAACATCTGACAGCGGAATGGACAAAGAAATCGATCATCAAATAACATCTAGTTGGAAGAGATTTGATCAATACCGTCAGTTCCTGAAAGACCCCAAATTACCAGCATGTCTGAAAAAAAAAAAATCATGAACACTGTTATCCTACCTGCAATGACATAAGGGACAGAAACATGGTCAATAATGAAACATCAAATGGAGAAACTGGCAGTTGTGCAAAGAAGTATGGTGCGATTATCACTTAACATCACAAGGAAAGATAAGATTAGGAATGAAACAATCAGAAGAACATCAGGAATTATTGACATCATTGAGAGAATACAATATATGAAAGGACAATGGGCAGGACATCTTGCAAGACTAAATAATACCAGGTGGTCAAGGAGAACAATGGAATGGACACACAGATAAGACAGAGGATGACAGGAAGACCAAAAAAACGATGGAGAGATGACAGAAAATGTCGCTGTAAAGTGCTGGATGAGAAATGCACAAGATCGTGTTGCATGGCAGGAGTTGTGTAAGTCATCTGCCAGTAGTGGCATGAAGACGTTGTAGATGATGATGATGACCTCAATTTATAAATTTGGGACTTTTCTCCATCTTGTACATTTGGAACTTTTCCCCGTTTCGTAAATTTGTGACTTTTTCCATTTTTCAATTTTGCAACTTTCCATCCAGTTTTGTAAATTTGTGACTTTTTTCTCCCAGTTTCATAACTCAAGACTCCCCTCTTCTTAAATTTTTTTGATTTTTTACCATCTTGTAAATTTGAGGTTTCCCCCCAGTTTTGTAAATTTACAAATTTTTCCAATTTTCTAAATTTGCACCTTTTCCCCTAAGTTTCGTAAACTTGTGACTCCCCTCCTCTTAATTTTTTTTTTTGACATTTCACCACCTTGTAAATTTATGAAGTTCCCCCCTCAGTTTCATAAATAATTTTGTAAATTTATGAATTTTCCCCATTTTGTAAATTTGCAACTTTTCTCACCAGTTTTGAAAATTTGTAACTTTTTCCCATCTTGTAAATCTGTGGCTTTCCCCCAATCTTTCAAATTTGCAACTTTTTCCTCCCAGTTTTGGAAACTGCGACTCTCCTCTTAATCTTAATTTTTTTTAAAAACTTTTTCTCATCTTGTAAATTTGAGCCCCCCCCCCCCCCGCCAAGTTTCGTAAACCTGCGACTCCCCTCCTCTTTAACTTGGTCAACTTTTTTCCATCTTGTAAATTTGTAACTTTTTTGCTTAACTTGGGACTTACATTGAGGTACATTTATGACTTTTTAAAATTGTTATATTAGCATCTTTTATGATATTTTTACACCTTTATTCTTTCAAATTTATATCTATTTTACATTCATTGCACTTTATGCTAAATTTGTATATATTGCTGACAACCACCAAACCACCTTCATCATGTGAGTATGGTATCTTAAAGTGTTAGTCTATGTGCACCTAGAACATGCTGTACCTTCTTCTTCTTTTAGATTTGATTGGCAGTTGGCAACCAGCCTAAAGGTGCATTACCGCCACTGACTTGATTATCATCACTCTATATCTTTGTATAAGGAGTTCTTATAAGGAGTTCTGAACAACTCCTTGTGTGAAAAAAATTATCCGTCCTTGGACTGTGTCCGACGGAGAAGAGTTCTGATAGTAGCCTATCAGTAAAAGTGTACCCAAAATATTTATGTGCAGCACATATTCTGCAGATATGAGAAAACCCATTTAGTTTTCACAGTATAAATTCACCATTCCAATCTCTCTTCATATTTCCTTTTAGCCACACTGTTTGCGATTAATTTCACTCTTTTCTTGGTCTCTAATCTACTGAAAGCTGTATTAATCTTATCTATTCCCTTTCAAGAGTTGAAAACACAAGATAGCACATCGGGAACAATGACACTTCTTTTATCCAAATGCATTTCTGCTCTCATTTTCCACATTCAGCATTTAAATGACCCCGCACTGCTGACAGCCGAACAAATTTAGATGTAGAAACACCTCCAGAAACTTATCTTCGAGCTGGTTTTTCAAAGAGAAAAAAAAAAGGGCTGTTGGTATCAAATCATATCAGATCGAGTCTAAATATAATCTTTCATACTTCTTGGCATGGCTGAAGAAAAGAATTTCAGCTACTGCACAAACTTCTGAACCCGTGTCCTCTTACTGCTTTTAAGATACGAACACACACATTCGTCTGTTCGCCCCCTCCTCGCCTGCTCCGAGTCTTTCAGCTAAATAAAGCTGTGCAGTGTTGGGCTCAGCATCTCTGTGCTGCCTGCTCATTGTGCTGCCGGGAGAGCAACAGTAGCGGCCCTGCGGATGATGCACCATGTCAGCAAACAAAACAATAGATCGTCTGGCCTGTCTGGTTCCCTCACATGCAGTTACACAGTCACAATGGATGTTTTGGGAGTGACTGCCGGCTGCCACTGGTGTAAAACACTAAAAGCCTGTTTGCAGTTTGTAGCCCAGTACAAACAAAATGCACACACATGCACGAATGCTTATATAAATCAGATACCAAACCACCCTTCTTCTTTGTGGGAATTTTTTTTTTTTAAATATACTTTCCTAGAATGTAACCAAGCAAAAATCAGCTTAGAGGTGTGCTGAGTGCTGGGAGGAAGTGCCTTTAAGTGAAGTATGGCGTGTTCCTGATTTACAGTATCTAACCCAAAAGTCCTGGGCCCGAGGCACCATCTCCATATCACTGCAGACTCCATACTCACCATAACCAGACTGGAAGATCTTACCCGAAGCGCAAAACTGGAACTACACCCACCTGAAGAAGAATGGCAACCATCCTGTAATATAGCCACTGCTCCTCTAAGTATAATCAGCTGTAAGAAAAAAAATCTATAAAGTACATTCATCTGTATTATCCTCATTTAACATACCCACCAATCTCTTCTTTTTCTCTGCAGGGTTGCTAGATTTTCTTCATTCACCACATTCCTGTTATTGATAAAATATTGTTAAACCTTTTAAGAGTTTGCATCAGAATCTATAGTAGAAAATGTCAATTACAGCTATTAAAAAAATAGATATGTGTAAATTTCTAAACTCTAAAATGCATCTCTCTGTTGGCTACCGCATTATTGCAAAAGATAAGATAAGATAAGATAAGATAAGCCTTTATTAGTCCCACAATGGGGAAATTCCAGGATTGCAACAGCACAGGGATAGCAACACTAAGAGCAACAATCAGAAGGCAAGAGAAAAAAACAAAACAAAAAAACAAGGTCAGCAAGTATACATATGTACATAAAAATATAAATATATATATATATAGACACACAGTGCGGAGCATTGTAGCTAGATGGGATAGATATATAAATATATAAACACAGTGTGGAGCATTGTAGCTGGATGGAATAAATATATGAGTATATAAACACAGTGCGGAGCATTGTAGCTAGATGGAATAAATATGTAGATATATAAACACACACAGTACGGAGCATTGTAGCTAGATGGAATAATATGTAGATATATAAACACAGTGCAGAGCATTGTTGCTAGATGGAATAGATATATAAATATATAAACACACAGTGTGGAGCATTGTAGCTAGATGGAATAAATATGTAAATATATAAACACACAGTGCAGAGCATTGTAGCTAGATGGAATAGATATATGAATATATAAACACACAGTGCGGAGCATTGTAGCTAGATGGAATAAATATGTAAATATATAAACACACACAGTGCGGAGCATTGTAGCTAGATGGAATAAATATGTAGATATATAAACGCACACAGTGTGGAGCATTGTAGCTAGATGGAATAAATATGTAAATATATAAACACACACAGTGCGGAGCATTGTAGCTAGATGGAATGAAACAGCACAACCGTCTACTTAGTTATCCTACATGGTATGATTATGTACCCATACATATTCTCACCCTCCATAGCGACCGGTATTTTCCTAGTTGTATACCGGAGGGGACCATTGTGTAAGACTATTGTGTCTTTTGCACTCAAAACTATTAGGTTGTCACGTCTTTTTGCTATCTCTGTGAGCAGCCCTGCTTAGGTTGTACAGTCTGACAGCTGTAGGTAGGAAGGACCTGCGAAACCTCTCGGTTGTGCACCTAGGATGATGTAGTCTGCTGCTAAAAGAGCTCCTCAGTGCATTCAGTATGTCCTGCATAGGGTGGAACTCCGGCTCCAGCAGAGATGACAGTTTGGCCACCATCCTTCTCTCTCCTATCTCCACCACTGGGTCAGGGCGCTGCCCCAGGACAGAGCTAGCTTTCTTGATCAGTTTGTTCAGTCTCTTCCTATCGGCTGCTGTAATGCCACTGCCCCAGCAGACCACTCCAAAAGTGATGGCTGATGCCACCACCGTGTCATAGAATGTCTTCAGCAGCGCCCCTTGTACACCAAAAGACCTGAGTCTCCTCAGTAGGAACAGCCTGCGCTGTCCCTTCTTGTAGAGTGCGTCAGTATTGTGTGACCAGTCTAGTTTATTGTTCAGATGGACACCCAGGTACTTATAGGATGTCACCATCTCGATGTCTGTTCCCTGTATATTTACTGGTGCTGTGAGGGGTTGTCCTTGCCTGCGGCAGTCCACTACCAGCTCCTTAGTTTTCCTCACGTTGATCTGGAGGCAGTTCCGATGGCACCAGTCCACGAAGTCCTGGATAAGCCCTCTGTACTCAGCTTCATCTCCGTTGGAGATGAGGCCAACGATCACAGAGTCATCAGATAACTTCTGTAGATGGCAGTGTGTTGTGTTGTGTGAGAAGTCAGCAGTATAAAGGGTGAACAGGAAGGGAGCCAAAACCGTTCCCTGGGGGGCCCCCGTACTACTGATGATCGTGTCGGACACACAGTCCCGGGTTCTCACAAACTGAGGCCGGTTTGTGAGGTAGTCCAGGGTCCATGATGACAGGTGCTGGTCCACCCCTGCACACAGCAGCTTGTTCTTCAGGATCATCGGTTGGATGGTGTTGAAAGCACTGGAGAAGTCAAAGAACATGATCCTCACCACATTCCCGGGCTTCTCCAGGTGGGACAGAGAACGGTGAAGGAGGAAGATCACCGCATCCTCCACCCCAATGCCATGCTGGTAGGTGAACTGGAGTGGATCCATCGCTGGTCCCACCAGGGGGCGGAGGTGAGCAAGGAGCAGTCTCTCCAGGGTCTTCATCATGTGGGACGTCAGGGCCACTGGTCTGTAGCTGTTCAGATCTTTGGGGTGGGAAGTCTTTGGTACAGGTACCACACAAGATGTTTTCCACAGCTGTGGTACCCTCCCCAGCTTCAGGCTCAGACTGAAGATGTGCTCCACAATCCCACACAGCTGGTCTGCACAGGACCTGAGGAGCTTTGCGCTGATGCTGTCCGGTCCCGACGCCTTCCTCGCCTTGATCTTCCTCAGCTCCGTCCTCACCTGGGTCTTAGTGAGGGTCAGGTTGGGGGGCTGTGTGTTGGGAGTGGGGGGGTGTTGGTGGAGTGGGGAGTGGGCGGCAGGACTTGATGTCTTTAGAGGCAGCAGTGGTTGTTGTGCAGTCAGGGGGGAGGGCGGTTGGTCAAACCTATTGAAAAACAGATTCAGATTGTTCGCCCACTCCCTGCGCCCCATGGCCTGGGGGGAGGTATTCTGGAGCCCAGAGATGGTTTTAAGGTTTCTCCAGACCCCGCTGATGTCGCTCTGTTGCAGCTTGTCCTCCATCTTCTTCCTGAAGCTGTCCTTGCCTTCTCTGATCTTTCTCCTCAGCTCCCTCTGCATGGACTTCAGCATCTCCCTGTTCCCCGACCTGAAGATGCTCTTCTTCTCTCTCAGAAGTGTTTTTATCTCAGGGTTGATCCAGGGTTTGTTGTTTGAACAACACCGTATGGTCTTGGTGGGTACGGTGTTGTCCACACAGAAGCTGATGTAGTCCGTGATAGTGTGAGTGAGGCCATCGATGTCCTCACCATGTGGATTGCAGAGCTGCTCCCAGGCGGTGGTTTCAAAACAGCCCTTTAGAGTGTCCATTGCCTCCTCAGACCATAACTTCACTGTGCGCATGGCCGGAGGTTGTCTGTGCACTAGGGGTTTGTACACCGGCCGGAAATGAACCAAGTTGTGATCCGATCTCCCGAGTGGGGGGAGTTGTGATGAGGTGTACGCCTCCTTAGTGTTTGCGTAGAATAAGTCCAGTGTTTTATTGTCTCTAGTGTGGCATGTGACATACTGTGTAAACATGGGTAGAATGGGAGACAGTGAAACATGGTTGAAATCGCCTGAGATGAGGAGAAGAGCATCTGGGTGTTCTGTCTGCAGCCTGCCAGTTACTGAATGGATGACGTCACGCGCTGTCCCAGTGTTCGCCGTCGGATTTGCATAAACAACAATGCAGATCACGTGTGAGTGTTCCCTCGGGAGATATGTAGGCCGCATGCTAACAGCTAGCAACTCAATGTCTTTGCTGCAGTGTCGTTGTTTAACAGTGATATGTCCCGGTCTGCACCAGTTGTTGTTAACATACAGTGGGGTAAAAAAGTATTTAGTCATCCACCAATTGTGCAACTTCTCCCACTTAAAAGATGAGAGAGGTCTCCAATTTTCATCATAGGTATATCTCAACTATGAGAGACAAAATGAGAAAAAAAAATCCAGAAAATCACATTGAAGGATTTTTAATGAATTAATTGGTAAATTCCTCAGTAAAATAAGTATTTGGTCACCTACAAACAAGCAAGATTTCTGGCTCTCACAGACCTGTAACTTCTTCTTTAAGAAGCTCCTCTGTCCTCCACTCGTTACCTGTATTAATGGCACCTGTTTGAACTCGTTATCAGTATAAAAGACACCTGTCCACAACCTCAAACAGTCAGACTCCAAACTCCACTATGGCCAAGACCAAAGAGCTGTCAAAGGACACCAGAAACAAAATTGTAGACCTGCACCATGCTGGGAAGACTGAATCTGCAATAGGTAAGCAGCTTGGTGTGAAGAAATCAACTGTGGGAGCAATTATTAGAAAATGGAAGACATACAAGACCACTGATAATCTCCCTCGATCTGGGGCTCCACGCAAGAGCTCATCCCGTGGGGTCAAAATGATCACGAGAACGGTGAGCAAAAATCCCAGAACCACACGGGGGGACCTAGTGAATGACCTGCAGAGAGCTGGGACCAAAGTAACAAAGGCTACCATCAGCAACACACTACGCCGCCAGGGACTCAAATCCTGCAGTGCCAGACGTGACCCCCTGCTTAAGCCAGTACATGTCCAGGCCTGTCTGAAGTTTGCTAGAGAGCATTTGGATGATCCAGAAGAGGATTGGGAGAATGTCATATGGTCAGATGAAACCAAAATAGAACTTTATTGTAAAAACTCAACTTGTCGTGTTTGGAGGAGAAAGAACACCATACCTACTGTGAAGCATGGGGGTGGAAACATCATGCTTTGGGGCTGTTTTTCTGCAAAGGGACCAGGACGACTGATCCGTGTAAAGGAAAGAATGAATGGGGCCATGTATCGTGAGATTTTGAGTGAAAACCTCCTTCCATCAGCAAGGGCATTGAAGATGAAACGTGGCTGGGTCTTTCAGCATGACAATGATACCAAACACACCGCCCGGGCAACAAAGGACTGGCTTCGTAAGAAGCATTTCAAGGTCCCGGAGTGGCCTAGCCAGTCTCCAGATCTCAACCCTATAGAAAATCTTTGGAGGGAGTTGAAAGTCCATGTTGCCCAGCGACAGCCCCAAAACATCACTGCTCTAGAGGAGATCTGCATGGAGGAATGGGCCAAAATACCAGCAACAGTGTGTGAAAACCTTGTGAAGACTTACAGAAAATGTTTGACCTCTGTCATTGCCAACAAAGGGTATATAACAAAGTATTGAGATGAACTTTTGTTATTGACCCAAATACTTATTTTACCGAGGAATTTACCAATTAATTCATTAAAAATCCTTCAATGTGATTTTCTGGATTTTTTTTTCTCATTTTGTCTCTCATAGTTGAGGTATACCTATGATGAAAATTGGAGACCTCTCTCATCTTTTAAGTGGGAGAACTTGCACAATTGGTGGCTGACTAAATACTTTTTTGCCCCACTGTACATTATAAGATAAGATAAGATAAGCCTTTATTAGTCCCACAACGGGGAAATTCCAGGATTGCAACAGCACAGGGATAGCAACACTCAGAGCAACAATCAGAAGGCAAGAAAAAAAACAAGCAAGCAAGAGCAGCTAATATACATATGTACATATTACTATAAAATATATATATACACACACACACAGACACACAGTGCAGAGCATTGTAGCTAGATGGAATAAATATGTAAATATATAAACACCCACAGTACGGAGCATTGCAGCTAGGTGGAATAAATATGTAAGTATATAAACACACACAGTGCGGAGCAATGTAGCTAGATGGAATAATATGTAGATATATAAAAACACAGTGCGGAGCATTGTAGCTTATTATCACTCCACCGCCCCTTGCTTTGCCACTGTCTGATGTTCGGTCTGCCCGTATCGCGTGGAAACCCTCCAGTTCAATGTTAGCATCTGCTGCTAATTCGTTTAGCCAAGTCTCTGTGAATAGATACAGACTACACTCCCGGTATATGCTATCGTAGTGGGAGATAGCCGCTAGCTCATCTACCTTTCCCAGTAACGATCATACATTCCCCATAACAACGGAGGGAAGGGTGGGTCTGTACCTTATATTTCTTGCGTTCCACCTTACTCCAGCCCGGCACCCATGGCGTTTTCGCCTCAGTTCTCCCGGTATGTCGAGTTTTTCCGTTAGCGCTGGGTGGCGGTTGAGTGCTAGCAGCTCTTCCCTGTTGTACCGTCTCCTGCTATAAACAGTGGCTCCGTCCACCGGCTTGGGAGACATTTGGGGCGATCTGTGTGTCCGTGATATAAATGGAGTGAAAGGTGTGCCGGATCAGAGAGTTGTCACCGGATCAAAAGAGAGAGGAAGGAAAAAAAAGACTCAGAATTGAGCCGCTGTTGCAAAAGGCAGCCAACTCGTGTGGCGCTGGAAGTAGAATCAAAACAAAACAGTAATAATTTAGTAACATTTTACAAAACAGTAATAATCAAGCACTGTGGTGATCACCTTAGCACCAATTTTGCAAACACTGTTACAGTATGTTTTAGTAAATCTCAAATTTTATATACCAGTGTCACAACAGAATGATCATATGACCTATTTAGTGATAACAAATATCCTCCAGTTTTACAGCTGCAGCTGACAATGTCTTTATGAAGCACTTTAGTCCAGTTACGTAAGACTTACTGCAAGCAAGCATCAAATCAAATCAAATCAAATAAAACTTTATTGTCATATTGCTGTACATACAACTGTAGTGCAGGCAAGATGAAATTGCATTTCTCTCGGCATCCATATAAGAAGCAGCATGATTAAGACACACTCCCACATAGCTCCCACCCCCCCATCCATTCACATATCCCTGAGACATACCTGGGGAAAAAGAATAACTAACTATAATATACAAAATGTCCATAGGTGCAGTAGTGTGTATGTGAGATTCCGGGTCAGCTGTTCAGCATCCTGACAGCTTGTGGGAGGAAGCTGTTGATCAGTCTGGTGGTTCTGCCTCTGATGCTCCGGAATCGTTTACCAGATGGAAGAAGTTCAAAGTGTTTATGCAGAGGGTGAGAACGGTCCTTGACAATGTTCAGTGCCCTGCTCCTACAACGGTTCTGAAAAAGTTCTTGGACAGAGGGGAGGGAGACTCCAATTACCCTCTCCGCCCCCTTGACTATCCTCTGCAGGGCTTTTTTGTCTGACATACTGCAGCTGGAGTACCATGTAGCACTGCAGTACGTCAGAACACTCTCCACCACACCTCTGTAGAAGGTCCTGAGGATGCAGATGGGGAGAGAGGCCTGTTTGAGTTTCCTCAAGAAGTGTAGTCTCTGCTGAGCTCGCTTCCTGATCTCCAAGGAATTCTTGCTCCAAGTCAGGTCCTGCGAGATCTGCACTCCGAGGAATTTGATGTTCTCTACTCTCTCCACTAAACGGCCGCCGATGCTGAGGAGGACGTGCTCAGGCTGTGACCGCCGGAAGTCGATAATCATCTCCTTTGTTTTGTCCACGTTGAGCACCAGATTGTTCTCCCTGCACCAGCCCTCCAGGTCTCTCACTTCTTCCCTGTACATTGATTCCTCATCCCTCTGAATAAGTCCCACCACCGTGGTGTCATCTGCAAACTTAATAATCTGGTTCCCCTCGTGTTTGGATACACAGTCATGTGTTAGAAGTGTAAACAACAGTGGACTGAGTACACAGCCTTGAGGGGTTCCGGTACTCAGCGTGACAGAGTTGGAGATGTTGTTTCCAACCCGGACAGACTGAGGTCTCTCAGTCAGGAAATCCATGATCCAGAGACATGTGGCAGTGTTCAGACCGAGCATGCTAACTGACTCAAAGTCCAAGAACTTTTTCAGAACCGTTGTAGGAGCAGGGCACTGAACATTGTCAAGGACCGTTCTCACCCTCTGCATAAACACTTGGAACTTCTTCCATCTGGTAAACGATTCTGGAGCATCAGAGGCAGAACCACCAGACTGATCAACAGCTTCCTTCCACAAGCTGTCAGGATGCTGAACAGCTGACCCGGAATCTCTCATACACACTACTGCACCTACGGACATTTTGTATATTATTTGTATATTATAGTTAGTTTGTTTTTTCCCAAGTATGTCTCAGGGACGTGTGAATGGATGGGGGGGTGGGGGTGGGGGGTGAAGCTATGTGGGAATGTGTCTTAAATCATGCTGCTTCTATTTATATGGATGCCGAGAGAAACGCAATTTCATCTTGCCTGCACTACAGTTGTATGTACAGCAATATGACAATAAAGTTTGATTTTGATTTGATTTGATTTGATTTGAAAGACAAGCAGCTAAAAGTGGGAGTGGTATCTTTTAAAGCATGGCTGTTTGCAGCTTTTGAGGCTCCTAAGCAAAACTGTGTTTATAGCCCCTATTTTTGCAATTGCGAAGATTTTAAAATTGGGGAAAATGTCTCTCCTCCGAACAAAAGTGTTCACTTAATAAACTTGGGTCAATGTTTACATAAAGAGAAAAAAACTTAAAAATGTAACCAGCATCCACTTGAATGTTGCACATTTACGAAAGTTGCAAATTTACATGAAAAAAGTTACACATTTACAAGAAAAAAGTAGCAAATTTATGACAAAAAAAGATGTAAATTTACAAGGGAAAAGTTACAAACTTACAATAAA
This sequence comes from Pholidichthys leucotaenia, assembly GCA_020510985.1. Classification (NCBI taxonomy): domain Eukaryota; kingdom Metazoa; phylum Chordata; class Actinopteri; order Cichliformes; family Pholidichthyidae; genus Pholidichthys; species Pholidichthys leucotaenia. The sequence continues at coordinate 274,463,155 of CM035842.1, forward strand.
AGACTAGTAAATTTATGAGAAAAATTCCAAATTTACAAGGAAAAAGTCATAAATTTGTGAGAAAACTAGTGCATACCTGTTCATACCCGTGCATGCCCATAGAAAGCAAGTGCAAGCAAGCATTTTTGCATGCCCGTAGAAAGTTAGTTACCATGGCAACAGTAACCATGGTGAAACCTGCCTTTGACGTCACCACTCGTTCAGTGATGCCTGCCTTTGTTCTGTGATGCCTGCCTTTGATCTTTGATGATGTCATAGCGAGTGCTATGATCATGAGTAATGCCTGCCTTTGATCTTTGATGATGTCATAGCGAGTCCTATAATCGTGAGTGAAGCCTGCCTTTGATCTTTGATGATGTCATAGCAAGTCCTATGATCTTTTAGCGAGTCCTATGATCATGGGTGATGCCTGCCTTTGATTTCATAACGAGTCCTATGATCTTTTTGCAAGTCCTATGATTGTGACATCCTTGGACACAATCTGAGGACAGATAATTTTTTCACACATAGGGAGTTGTTCGGAACTCCTTATACAAAGATATAGAGTGATGATAGTCAAATCAGTGGTGGTAATGCACCTGTAAGCTGGTTGCCAACTGCTAATCAAATCTAAAATAGATAAAATAAGATAAACTTTATTGTCCCTCAAGGGGAAATTTGTCTTGGGCTTATCACCCGTGCTGCAACCACACAATCCTCACATACACAATGGATGTAGTACATAATAAATTTATATATATATATATATATATATATATATATATATATATACGTATATATATACTGTATAAATGAAATAAAACCCAATAAATAATACAAGTACATACACAAATAAATATATAACAGCAGTTATTAAGAACAGGAGTTATAGGTATCCCTGACCTATTTATCTGGGTTTTAAAAGTTTTACTGACGTCGGGATAAATGAGTTCTTGTATCTATTTATTATTTATTTAGCGAATGCAAAGTCCTTAAGCCAAGCAGTTGCCTCCTGGTTTGCTGTATGGAGGGTGTGTAATCCTCCTTCCAGTCTTTGGAGCGGGCAAGCCTCTATGATGTGTTCCATAGTTTGCTCCTCTCCACATGCGCACAGTGGGCTAGGGCTACTGCCCCATCTGTGAAGGCTGGCCAAGCAGGGGCCATGTCCAGTCCTGAAGCGATTGAGTGTAGACCACTGTCTCCTTGGGAGGTTGGTGCCCGGGACCTGTTGGTTGGGGTTTATCACCAGCTGTTTGTTTGGGACCTCCTTGGTTTCCCATTCCTCTTGCCAAGCTGTCTGGATGGTAAAGTCAGCTGGGGGAGGGTTTTTCCAAATCGGCCGTCTGGATGAAAGTCGGGCAGTGGGTGGGGTGTAGATATCTGCATGGATTGGTAAGTGAGGAAAATCTTTAACTTTTTGGAGCATCCTTTGAGTTAATGCTGCTCGCCGGATGTGTGGAGGGGCTATGTTTGACAGTACAGAGAGCCAGGGGAGTGGTGTTGAGCGGATTGTTCCAGTTATAGTTCTCATGGTTGAGTTGAGCTGGGTGTCTACATGGTGTGTGTAAGATGACCTGGACCAGACAGGGGCACAATATTCTGCTACAGAGTATGAAAGGGCCAGTGCTGAGGTGCGCAGGGTGGAGACTGCCGCCCCCCATTTTGCACCAGCGAGCTTGCAGAGCAGGTTGTTTCGTACTTTCACCTTAGCAGCCGTCCCCTTTAGATGTTCCTTGAAGGATAAGGTCCTATCAAGGGTCACTCCAAGATAAGTTGGATTTGGGGCATGCTTAAGCTTGAGTCTGCTCAGGTGGATGTTTAGTTCTCTGGCAGCTTTTGCATTGTGGAGATGAAATACACTGGAGACGGTTTTTGCTGGGCTTGGTTTTAGGCGCCAGATTTTGCAGAACTGGTCCAGTTTAGCAAGATCTTCCGTGAGCACCCGTTCCAGTGGTTCAAAGTCTGGTGTTTGGAATGCCAAACAGATGTCGTCTGCATAGATGAATTTGTGGGATTTTGTAGTAGGCAGGTCGTTTATGTAGAGGTTGAACAGAGTTGGAGCTAGAACTGGTATAGATGGTAGAACTTGTATCTATTGAACCTGCACTTGGGGACTCTGTATCTCCTCCCTGAGGGCAGCCGCATGTACTCATTGTTTAGTACATGGCTCATGTCACTGATTATTTTTTGAGCTTGTCTACAGGCTGCCTGGTCGTGTAAGATCTGCATGGGTAAATACTTTTTAACTCCAATAATTTTCCATGCTGTATGAATTAAAACGCAACACTCTGTTCTTTAGTTTCATAGAGAGGTTGCCAAACCAAGCTGTAATGCTGTATCTAATACAGCTCTCCAACACAACCTGGTAAAATATTAACATAATCCTTTTATCAACGCCATGTATTCTTAATCTACGCAAAAAATGCAGCCGCTGTTGTAGTCTACTGCAGAGGTAATCAATATGTGTACTCCAGGTTAATGAATTGTCAATACATACTCCCAAATATTTATAGGAACTAACCTGTGTTATAGTGTGGTTGTGGATGACCACAGGCCTGTGGTCACCAACTCCCCGAGGGTCAAACACCATCTCCTTTGTTTTATCAGTATTCAAAATGAGATGACTGTCATCACACCAATTGACAAACCTCTGAATTTCTATAAAATAGCTTGACAGATCATGAGTCTTTTGAAGTAGTGATAGAATAGCAGTGTCATCAGAAAATTTAATAATTCGATTGCCTGGATAGACACTTCTGCACTCATCAGTGTACAAGGTGAACAAAAATGGTGAACTAACACAGCCTTGGGGAGCTCCTGTGCTGAGGGTTCTAAATTTAGATAAAGTTCCATTTACACTAACTTGCTGTTTACGATAAGTTAAAAATGAGTGGTACCATTTAGTAATAACAGGATGCACTTTAAAATCATTTAACCTCTTAATTAAAAGGTGTGGCTGCAGTGTGTTAAAAGCTGAACTAAAATCAACCAATAAAAGAAGACGACATCGTGACAGACAGACAGAGACCTGCCTTTGATCTTTGACATCACCACTTGTTCAGTGATGCCTGCCTTTGATCTGTGATGTGTCATAGCGAGTTATACGATCGTGAGTGAAGCCTGTCTTTGATTTTTGATGATGTCGTAGTGAATCCTATGATCTTTTAGCGAATCCTATGATCATGAGTGATGCCTGCCTTTGATCTCATAGCGAGTCCTATGATCTTTTAGCGAGTCCTATGATTGTGACTGTCGTGAACTCCCCGTATGCCATGGAGAGGCGCACGGCGAGGGGAGAAAGGACGAGGATTTAAATGCTAGGTTACACCACACACATGTTTATTAACACAAACGTGAACATAAAGAGACAAGACAGCTCGGGTACACTTAAGAGTTCTCTGGGCCGCCCAACACACACACTGGAGGTATACAGCAGCAGACAGTGCACAGACAGATGCTCACAGTGCGGGGGCAGGCCGAGTCGTCACAGCGATTATCACGAGCATACACAGAAAACAGTCCTTTGCAGACATGGTAGTTAGGCCACGGAGAACGATCATCTAACACACACAATGATCCAGCGGCGTCTGTCTAGCGAAGAGCTCCTTTAATACAGACGCTGCTGGCGTGACAAATAGGGAACACCTGGGTGAGGCACAGATGGATGATTACCGGGGACTGGAAACAGCTAATGAGCCAGAAGGAGAGCGAGGGGGCGTGGCTGGGCCGGCAGCCTGTCAGCAGCGTGAGAGAAAGGAGATGACAAATGCTGACTAGCAGCTGCTGGTCAGACAGTGGCTAGGGACATGGAAAAACGTACCAGAATACATCAAAATACACATACCTGGCAAAGCCAACCCCACAAAGAGATCAAGGCCGAGCCGGGGAAAGCCAAGCCGGCTCAGCACGTGACAATGACATCATGATGTCGTGACAGAGATTTCTTGAATTATATATAAGAGTGATGATATCAGTTACTGTAGATATTGTAAAAATCCAAATTCTTCTTCTTCTTTTAGATTTAACTGGCGATTGGCAACCAGCTTACAGGTGCATTACCACCACGTACTTCACTCTTCATCACTCTATATCTTCTTCTTCTAGATTTGATTGGTATAAGCGTTAAAGTCCAAATGGTCATTGTCTGAAGTTTTATACCTTTGAACAGCAACATTAAAATAACCCAAATAAAACTTAGAATGATCAATATGCAGTAACTCCATCTTCTTCTTCTTCTTTTAGATTTGATTAATCGATGCGGCCGAGGACACAGTCCAAGGACAGATAATTTTTTCACACATAAGGAGTTGTTCAAAACTTCTTCTTTTAGATTTGATTGGCGGTTGGCAACCAGCTTACAGGTGCATTACCGCCACTGACTTGATTATCATCACTCTGTATCTTTGTATAAGGAGTTCTGAACAACTCCTTATGTGTGAAAAGATTATCCGTCCTTGGACTGCATCCGAGGCGCGGTCAAGATGCAAATCTCTCACATCTTAGTTGTTCAGAACTCCTTATAAGAACTCCTTATACAAAGATATAGAGTGATGATAATCAAGTCAGTGGTGGTAATGCACCTGTAAGCTGGTTGCCAACCGCCAATCTTCTTCTTTTTAGATTTGATTATCACCACGTACTTCACTCTATATATCTTGGCTGTGGCAACTCGTCACACCACTCGATAGATAATTCAAGAAAAAAATCCTCCATGTATATCTAGATTTCAAAAGCATTTTATAAAGGAAATGAGTTCATGTACCCTATGATTTTGATGTGTAACATTAAGCTGTAATAATCACCACCACCAATATCTGTACTCCCTCTGTCTTTACCCAAATCATCACCCAATCTACAGTCATCATACTCCCAACACCAAGTATTAGTCATCACTATCTATTACATGTAGTTATGATAGAGGAAATATTCTCACAAATGAAAGGACATCCTGTATGTAAGAAAACATTATGCCTAAACACTGTGATTACTTTTTTAAGTCTGATTTTTTTCATACATGCTGTTCAGTATCCAAATCTGACTTTAGCCCTGGTTAATAGAAGGTTGTAAACATGCTAACACTGACAGCAGCGGGGCTAACAGTGTTCATAATAAGTTAATAACTTCCTAAATAGGTAGCAGCTTGCCATTGGAGCTATCAGACAGATGGAAAATTCTCTTGAATCCTACATTTGTTTGAATTTTTTTCAAGGTATTTTTTAGCCTACCAAAGACAAATTTAGCACAGCAGCAACTGAATACAAAGGTCTTCATTATGGTGTGACCGCTCACTCTGTCAGCCTAATATCACTATAAATTCAAGAAATCTCTTGTGTGTGTGTGTGTGTGTGTGTGTGTGTGTGTGTGTGTGTCTGTCTGTCTGTCTGTCTGTCTGTCTGTCTGTCTGTCTGTGTGTCCCTCCACGATCATAGGACATCATAGGATGGCCTATGATGTGCTTATGATGTCCCTATGATGTCTGCATCATAGGACATCAAGCCTGCCTTCATGTCTTTATGATGTCATATACAGTGGTGCCTGCCTGACAGCGTATATGATGCTTGCTGTCCTTGATGTCTTTATGATGTCATATACAGTGAACATCAGGACTCGTGATGTTCATCACGTCTATATCTTTTTGTCTATATTATAGACAAAAGGTCCCTATGATGTCTGCATCATAGGACAGCAGGCCTGCCTTCATGTTTTTATGATGTCATATACGGTCTATGATGTCTGCTTGAAGTCCTGTGTTTATGATGTCATATAGACCATCACTCACCAAAGAAGAGATACTCATCACCTGATTAAGAATAGGACACAGCACTTAAAACCACACCCATTCGAAGCAGTAAATCTGGAAATCTTACAAAATCACAGCACTTTAAAGCACACCCATTCGAACTGTTTGTGTGTGTGTCACAAGATCATAGGATCATCATAGGACATCAGGCAGACATCATAGGCCATCCTATGATGTCCTATGATCATGACAGACAGACAGACACACAGATTTCTTAAATTTATAGAGTGATTGTTATTATTTGCAAGCCCATGTGATAATGCTTTGCTCTGTGCACTCATTTCATCCTACCTCTGCCAGTCCCAGTCCGGAGTCTGGAGCTGACATACATGTATGTGACGGGCGAAGCTGGTGTGGAGTGTGCAGCTCATGTTTGGCTCTGCTGTTACAGCGATATCGTTAATTGGTGTGGGCACTTAGAACGATTTTTAAAACTATAATTTTAGAGTTATTGTTATCGTGTTTGGTGTGGATAGCCCTTTACTCTTTAAATATGTTTTTAATGGGCTGGTCCAGGGGTGTTAAACATATGGCCCATGGGCCAAAACCTGTCCGCCAGGGCATCCAAATTTTTCTCTGTGAATTTACAGCTTTCTTTCTAGTAAATTTATGACTTTTTCAACCGAATAGAATTGTTCATGTACATTTGAGACAGTTTGCTCCTGAAGATGAGACTTTTTTCCTCATCAGTTTTCTTTTTCCTTCTCTTCTTTTTTTCTGGTGAAAACAGGTGTCCATATAGGTTAAATCCATCAGCAACTACTAATGATGAAGTGCAGCCTGAAGGGGTGCCCAATTCATTGGGGTAATTTTCAGTCCTCAAGGGCCGGAAGGGGTACAAATGGGAATTGGGATGGACCCCAAATCTACCTGTACTTCACTCTCATTTTGCAGATATTTTTCTCTACTATTTTACAGTATTTACTGCTGTTCATAAATAAGACAGTGCTTCTCTTACTATTTTTATGTACTAGTGCATACCTGTGCTTGCCCGTGCATACCCTTGTATGCCCGTAGAAACCAAGTATAAGCAAATATTTCTGCATGCCCGTAGAAAGCAGGTGTAAGCAAACACGTCACCACTCGTTTAGTGATGCCTGCCTTTGATCTTTGATGATGTCATAGCGAGTCCTATGATCTTTGATGCTACCATAGCGAGTCCTATGATGGTGAGTGAGAGTGAGTGATGCCTGCCTTTGATCTTAAATGATGTCATAGTGAGTCCTATGATCTTTGACGATGTCAGCATATAGACACCATAGGCTGATGGCATAGCAAGTCCTATGATCTGCATTTGATCATAGCAAGTCCTATGATCTTTGATGATGTCATAGCGAGTCCTATGATTGTGAGTGATGCCTGCATTTGATCTTTGATGTCCTATGATTGTGAGTGAGTGTCATGGCGCCCGCAGGGCCATCATCTGTTTCAGCTGCGTGCACACCTGTCGCCAGTCATCAACGGGCTTTAAGAGCCAGGCCTGCCAGCGACTCAGCACGGAGCCGTCTGCCAAATCAGCGGAGACACGTCTCTCGTCATCAGCCTCAACTAGGCTCTTCGTCGGACCAAGCGCATCACGTTGATACACATAAGCGATCTCAGTACTCACCTTGTCAAGATCCTTTTCCCTGTGCACAGGTGGACCCCCCAGGTGGTGGATCCTCTCTCTCCAGCAGCGGCACAGCTCCTCCCTGGCACCGGAAGCTCTCCCCCGCTCCTCGACACCGAGCTGGACGCTCTTCCCCTGGCAGCCGCTCACAAGACAAGCTGCGGCTCAGCATTGCCACCTGCAAGTAAGCGGCAGTCTTAATTACACCTCCTGCTACTGAGCAGCGCTAATACCTCTGCTTTGTCTCCTTAGGGTTGCCAGGCAGAACGAGGACCTGCTCAGCCCCAGCACGACACCAGCACTCCTCACGCCATTATGCATACACACACTCACACACAACACATTGGGTGAATAAAAGGATAACTGTAACTCCTCGAGTTTGTCTTCTGTTCCCTGGGTCCAGAAATTATGTCAGTACGGCTCCGTCAGGACGACCCAGCGGGCAGCGTGCTAGCACACCGTCTTAACACGCTAGACGCTCGAGTTGAGCAGTTAATTTACCAGCAAAATGTTATCTTAACTCACTTGACCCAAATTAACAGCCGGTTAGATCGCCTGGAAGGACAGCGGGCGTTTCCACCGGCTTCCGGGACGCCATTGGGCCCCGCCAGCTCCCCGCCTAGCCAGGTTAGCCAGACTCCCTTAACCCATCTCACACCGGTGCCTATGCCCGCTCGCTTCAGTGGGAAGCTAGGGGAGGCCCGGGGGTTTATCTTACAATGTGAGACGGTTTTCCAATGGGTACCGGGGGATTTCCCCACGGACCATAGTAAGATAGACTACATAGCTAATCTGCTAGAAGGTAGGGCGCTAGCCTGGGCCTACGCCGGTATGGCTAAGCCCGGCTACGCCAGTTTACTAACTAACTAACTAACCTACACTTATATAGCGCTTTTCTAGTCACAAAGACCACTCAAAGCGCTTTCACTAGTACTAACCCTCTATTCTAAGGGCTTATAGGTAACAGATATCTAGGGACAATTTAGAACAGCCAATTAACCTAACATGCATGTCTTTGGATTGTGGGAGGAAACCGGAGCCCCCGGAGTAAACCCACGCAGCACAGGGAGAACATGCAAACTCCACACAGAAAGGTTCCAACCCCTGCCAACCTGGGGATTTGAACCAAGAACCTTCTAGCTGTAAGGCAACAGTGCTAACAACTGCACCACCGTACTGCCCATATCAACAATTCCTAGCCGAATTTCACGAAGTGTTTGACCACACCGATCGGGACGCAGTGCTTACTACCCGGTTATTAAATCTTCGACAGGGCAGTAGGTCCGCCGCGGATTACGCGGTCAATTTCCGGGTAGTAGCCGCTGAGGTCGGGTGGGAAGACGCTTCATTATGTAGCATATTTATCCGTAGCTTTAGCCCAGGACTAAGAGATGAGCTAGCTACACGGGATAAACCGGAACGTTTGAATGAGCTAATATCACTTACCATTAGCTTAGATAACAGGCTGAGGGAACGAGCCGCTGAGCGAAGAGCTTCTAGCCGCTCGAGCGTGCAGTTTTTTCGTTCCTCACAGTCATCTCAGTTGGCCCTGCCCTCCGCGGAGGAACTTCCGGGGCAGGAGGATATGGCAATCGGGCGCTCTAAGATTCTGCCTGCTGAGAGACAGCGCCGTAGAGAGTTAGGGCTGTGCTATTGTTGTGGTAGTAGTTCACATGACTTGGCTAACTGTACGAGTCGGTTAAAAGAGGAGGTCCGTGGGTCACAGTAGGGGGACTCACAGACGTGTCCCAGCCAAAACCCCTCATTTGCTGTCTCGTACCCATCCGACTCATTTACAAACACGCTTAACACTCCACTCATGCACTGATTGACTCGGGGGCTGAGCAGAGTTTCATATCAAGAGACCTGGCAACCCGGTTAGGGCTCCCATGTCAAACTCTCCAGCCACTGCTCAAGTTGATTGCCCTATCTAAGGCCCCTTTAACAGCCATCTCTCAGCAGGCTGCCCCGGTGTCGGTGATTGTTTCTGGGAACCACTGGGAGGACCTGCGCTTTCTGGTGCTGCCTTCCTCCACCTCCCCGGTCATCCTGGGTTATCCTTGGCTGCGATTGCACAACCCCTCATTCGACTGGCAAACAGGGAGCATCGCTTCATGGAGTTCATTCTGCCTCAGCGCATGCCTGCAGTCTGCGGCATGTGCTCCGTCTGTGTCTGTGGCCCCACCTGTGTCTCCTACCCCGGATCTGTCCAAGGTACCAGTGTATACCAGTATCACGACCTGGGGGCGGTCTTCAGTAAATCTCGGGCGCTGTCCCCCCCCCCCCCCACTGCCCTTATGACTGCACTATCAATCTCCGGGCTGGCGCCCTGCTTCCATCAAGCCGTCTATACAGCTTGTCTGCTCCAGAGCGGGAGGCGATGGACACGTATATCAAGGAGTTGCTCAGCTCTGGGATCATCCGCCCGTCTTCTTCAGTGGTGGGGGTGGGATTTTTCTTCGTTGGTAAGAAGGACGGCTCCCTGCGACCATGTATTGACTTCAGGGGCCTAAATGACATTACTGTAAAGGACAAATACACCCTGCCTCTCATGGACTCGGCTTTTGACTCTCTCCAGGGGGCTTCTTGGTTTACTAAATTGGACCTACGAAACGCGTACCATCTCATACGGATCAAGGAGGGAGGTGATGGAAGCCGGGCTTCCGGACCCCAAGCGGCCACTTTGAGTACCTGGTGATGCCGTTTGGGTTGACCAACGCTCTGGCCGTCTTCCAGCGCTTAATTAATGACATCCTTCGGGACTTTCTGGGCGCCTTCGTCTTTGTATATCTCGACGACATCCTCATCTTCTCCCGATCACTTGAGGAGCACCAGGTGCACGTGAGGCGGGTCCTCCAGCGGCTCCTGGAGAACCAATTGTATGTGAAGGCCGAGAAGTGTGAGTTTCACGTTCAGCGGACGTCCTTCCTCGGCTTTGTGATCTCGCACAACCAGGTTCTCCCCGACCCGGCCAAAGTTAAGGCAGTGGTGGATTGCCCCCCCCCCCCCCCGGTCCAGGAAGCAACTGCAGCAGTTCTTGGGGTTTGCCAATTTTTACCGCCGCTTCGTGCCTAAATATTGTGCGGTGGCTCGCCTGCTCACCTGCTTCACGTCCCCGAAGATCCCTTTCCAGTGGACGGAGGAGGCCGCGGCTGCATTCGATACACTCAAGAGGGAGTTTTCGTCGTCCTGCGTCCTGACGCAGGTGGACCCTGCTCTCCAGTGCCTGGTAGAGGTGGACGCATCAGACTCCGGGGTGGGGGTGGTACTGTCTCAGCGTTCTCCAGTAGACGGGGTGATCCGCCCCTGCGCCTTCGTCTCGCACCGCCTATCGCCAGCAGAGAGGAACTACAGCATCGGTGATAGGGAGCTGCTGGCTGTGAAGTTCGCTTTGGAGGAGTGGCGCCACTGGCTGGAGGTTGCTGCCCAGCCTTTTGTAGTTTGGACCGACCACAAGAACTTGGAATATCTGAGGACGACCAAGCGGTTGAATTCTCGTCAGGCCCGCTGGTCCCTCTTTTTTGGTCGGTTCAACTTCACCATCACCTACTGCCCCGGGTCCAAGAATGCTAAACCGGACGCCCTCTCCAGGCAGTTCTCGGCGGAGGTATCCGTGGACCAAGATCAGACCATCCTTCCCCCATCCTGCGTCGTGGGCTCCCTCTTGTGGGACATCCGGCAGAAGGTGTTGAAGGCACAGGAGGCTAAGCCCAATCCAGGAGGCAGCCCCCCGGGGCGGTTGTTCGTTCCCACGCCGGTCCGGGGTGAGGTCATTCAATGGGCTCATGCCTCGAAGTTGGCATGCCACCCTGGGGTGTCCCGCACAATTGTGCTCCTCCAGAGGGCGTTTTGGTGGCCGGGGCTACGGAAGGACGTCAATAACTACATCCAGGCCTGCGCTCAGTGCGCCACCGAGAAATCTTCCTCCTCGCCTCCGGCTGGTTTGCTCCACCCCCTGCCGGTTCCTAGTCATCCCTGGTCGCACATTGCTTTGGACTTCGTGACAGGCCTCCCACCATCAAATCAACTCACGACGATCCTGACCATCGTCGACTGCTTCTCCAAGGCGGCCCACTTTGTCCCTCTCCAGGGGTTACCGACAGCGCGGGAGACAGCGGACCTGCTGGTTCAGCACGTCGTTCGCCTCCATGGGATCCCCACGGACGTCATCTCGGACCGGGGCCCCCAGTTTGTGTCGCAGGTTTGGAGGGCGTTCTGTCAAGCGTCAGGATCAATGGTGAGCCTGTCATACGGATACCACCCCCAGAGCAACAGGCAGTGTGAGCGAGCGAATCAGGAGCTGGAGGCCACCCTGCGCTGCGTCACTGCCTCCAGTCCCTCTTCATGGAGCAGTCACCTGCCGTGGATTGAGTACGCCCACAATGCCATGGTTTCCTCAGCGATCGGTATGTACCCCTTCAGGGCATCCTTGGGGTACGATCCTCCACTGTTTCCGGAGGAGGAGAAGGAGGCGGCAGTGCCTAATGTCCACGCCCATGTCAGGCGCTGCTGCCGGCTCTGGACCACCACCCGCAGGGTTCTCCTCCGGACCACGGAACGCAACATCAGGATGGCCAATCGCCGCAGGAGACCGGCCCCCCAGTACAAGGTGGGTCAGCAGGTATGGCTCTCAACGCGTAATATTAACCTGAAGGCAGAGAAACACAAGCTGTCCAAGTGTTTCATTGGGCCTTTCCCCGTTGTTCGTGTAATCAACCCTGTGGCTGTCCGCCTAGCTCCCCCCCCCTTCGCATCTTTCCCACCTTCCATGTTTCCCAGGTGAAGCCCGTTGTCTCCGACCCCCTCTGCCTGCCCCCCGTGGCGCCCCCCCACCCCCTCCGAGGATGATCGATGGCCACCCGGCATGGGGAGTCACCACCATCTTGGATGTCCGTCGGCGGGGTTGTGGCCTACAGTACCTGGTGGATTGGGAGGGATTCGGTCCCGAGCATCGATCCTGGGCGCGTCCGTCTCTGATCCTGGATAAACAGCTCATCCATGACTTTCACCGGACGCACCCAGGTAAGATAGGACAGGTGCCAGGAGGCACCTCTAGAGGGGGGAGTACTGTCATGGTGCCCGCAGGGCCATCATCTGTTTCAGCTGCGTGCGCACCTGTCGCCAGTCATCAGCGGGCTTTAAGAGCCAGGCCTGCCAGCGACTCAGCACGGAGCCGTCTGCCAAATCAGCGGAGACACGTCTCTCGTCATCAGCCTCAACTAGGCTCTTCGTCGGACCAAGCGCATCACGTTGATACACGTAAGCAATCTCAGCACTCACCTTGTCAAGATCCTGTCCCCTGTGCACAGGTGGACCCCCCAGGTGGCGGATCCTCTCTCTCCGGCAGCGGTGCAGCTCCTCCCCGGCACCGGAGGCTCTCCCCCTCTCCTCGACACCTTGCTGGACGCTCTTCCCCTGGCAGCCGCTCACAAGACAAGCTGTGGCTCAGCATTGCCACCTGCAAGTAAGCGGCAGTCTTAATTACACCTCCTGCTACTGAGCAGCGCTAATACCTCTGCTTTGTCTCCTTAGGGTTGCCAGGCAGAACGAGGACCTGCTCAGCCCCAGCACGACACCAGCACTCCACACTCCATTACACATACACACAGTCACACACAACACATTGGGTGAATAAAAGGATAATTGTAACTCCTCGAGTTTGTCTTCAGTCCCCTGGGTCCAGAAATTATGTCAGTGAGCATGAGTGATGCCTGATGATGTCATAGCAAGTCCTAAGATCATAAGAACATCATAGGTGATCCTATGATTTTTAGCACGTCCTATGGTCTACATGATGTCATAGCGAGTCCTATGATCGTGAGTGATGCCTGCATTTGATCTTTGATGTCCTATGATTGTGAGTGAGTGTGAGTGATGCCTGCCTTTGATCTTAGATGATGTCACAGTGAGTCCTAAGATCACAGGAACATCATGGGCAATCCTATGATCTTTTAGCAAGTCCTATAGTCTACATGACGTCATATAGACATCATCTTTGCTGATGTCATAGCGAGTCATAGATGATGTCATAGTGAATCCTAAGATCATAGGAACATCATAGGCGATCCTATAATCTTTTAGGGAGTCCTATGGTAGTGACACGAATTCAACTAGGAGGAATGGAGGTGCGAAGTGAGGAAGACAAAGTTTGGAGCACAGTGGAGTCTAAAAGAAAGAAAAGTAGATGTCAAGAAACTCAAGACCGTTTATCAAGTGCTGAGGAATCAGAGGATTAACGATCCCGGAATGAACAGAAGGAGTGTAAAGTAATCATTAAACTTACTCAGGGGGGGCATCGTTTTGTGAGTGGAACCCAATTAAGCTCACAAATGCAATTAATGGGCTACTTGGAGAAGTTTTAAATGCAAGGGTTCTTCGTAGTGGTTCGTTGCTGGTTGCATATAAAGATAGTGTTCAACAAGGGAAAGCAATCAGAGTCACTCAGATGGAGGGAAAACATATGCAGTGTTCAGTATTGGAAGGAAGTAAGGCAATGAGAGGAGTGATATCAGGCATTTGTACGGCTGTCTCAACTGATGAAATAATAATAAATAATAAGAGGAACTTAACTGGAGCAAAAGTGACAGAGGTATGGAGATTGAAAGCTAACAGAAATGGTGAAAAATGTGATTGTCAGTAATGTTAAAATCTGATGAAACAAGACTGCCAAATAAGGTGTTTATTGGCTACTTGAACTATGAAGTCAGACTTTACGTTCCTCCTCCACTCAGATGTTTCAAATGTCAAAAGTTTGGTCATGTAGCAGCGATATGCAAAGGTAGACAACGATGTGCCAGATGCTCTGGTGAACATGAACATGGCAAGTGTGAAAGAGGAGCCAAATTAAAGTGCTGTAACTGCGGTGGTGAACATAGCTCTGCATATCGAGGTTGTGAAGCCAGCTAAAAAGCAGCAGAAATTCAGCAGATAAAAGTCTCCCAGGGACTACATATGCAGAAGCTGCAAAAAAGGTGCCAGCTAAAAAAGTGGGAGTGGACTCAAACAGGGAAAGTGTGCAGACTTGCAGTGCATGCAGTAGAATTAAGGAAGATACTCTGGTTTTGAAGGAAAATAATTTTGTCTTATTTGTGGTAGGTGTGATAAACTGCACTGCACAGACTTCCAAGAAAACAGAAAAAATCAAAATCATTGTGAAAGCAGCAGAAAAAATATCTTGGCATTAAGGAGCTACAGTGGGAAGCAGTTGAAGACTTGTTAAGTGTGGGCTCTTTAAGTTCAAAGACACCATGGGCTGGTGGATCAACCGCCAGTCAAGTCTAAAAGAAGAAGAAGAATAATGAGATGAGATGCAGATACAGACTACAGCTAGAAGAAGAATAATGAGATGAGATGCAGATACGAGATTAAAAAAGAAGAAGATTGTCGCAGAGCTATGAGGAAAACATCATAGAGCTATGAAGAAAACATCACACCCGAAGCGATTGCTAAGCTAACGCTAGTTAGCTTAATGCTGGCGCCAGTCATTCCACCTTACACCAGCCTGAATCGAAGCCCAGCTGCGAGGCCCAGCGGAGATACTACCAGGCAAGCGGCTATTTGTTGACGGGGCTCAGCAGAGATTTCACCCAGGCAGATGACGGTAGGTGGCGGTGCCTAGCGGAGGATTTACCGTGACCTCAGTGGAGCTCGGTGGCAGCGGCGGTGTGTGACGAGACTCGGTTGGAGGAGCGGGACGGGAGACCAGTTACGGCAACTATGAGCAACGAGACCAGCAACGGAAGGGGCTAGTTGGCTAGCTGAGGCCCAGCTGGATTCGAGGACGATCGGATCAGATTCTGGCGATATAAGCAGAATTTATTTTACTATCCACAGATTTTCCTTTTCCTTCTTTCCAAGAAGGACTGAAGATGGCTGCCACCGGATTAAAAAGTGGGCTGATGGGCACCACTAATAAGCCTTCTCTACTTATCTACTTCCTCTTCGTTTTGTCTTTGTGTGTCTGGACCTGCAACAAGAAGGATTTTCCAACAAACTCAACCAAAGGTGAAGTTAAAAAGTTTTATCTGTATGGATTTGGGCTTGGACATCTCACCCTACACTCTATGTGGTCTTTAAAAGCCCTGAGCAAAAACTTCCAAATTAAGGCAAACATGGCTGTTAAGCAAAAATCACAATATGGCAGAGGATATACAGTTAAAGTTCTGTTAGTTCTGCTACTTCTGGCAGGAGATATTCACCTTAACCCTGGACCTGCCACTATTAAACAGCAGACCACTGGGTTAGCACAAAACCGAGCTGTACAAAAGCAAAAACAACATTTATTTTTCCAAACTGTTAATCATGCACGAGTTCTTTGGGACACCAAGGCTAAACCAAAGGGGATCCTCGGCGGTCATTTAAACATACGGAGCATAATCCCCAAAAGAGATGAGATTTCGGTGTTGCTGTTGGACTCAAATCTGGACTACCTTTGTCTCTCAGAAAGCTGGCTACACAGTAACATAGACACTAATATGATCGATATTGTGGGCTACCAGTGTTTTAGAAAAGACAGGCAGGTAGGGAGGGGAGGAGGTGTTTTAATTTACATCAAAGAGAAATATAAATGTCAACTGGTTGATTTGAATACTTCACTTGAATGTTTAGCTGTTAATGTATGTCTCTCTCCGGTAATGAATTTCAACATTGCAGTAGTGTACAACCCACCGTCACACAACTCTTCCTTTTATAATGAATTAAGTGATCTGGTTAAACAACTTGAGAAGAACAGAGAAACAATAATTCATGGTGACTTTAATATCAACTGGTCTGATAAAAAAGACAAACAAAAACTGAAAAGCCTCATGACTAAATTTAATTACCAGCAAATCATCAAAGGACCCACCAGGATAACCAAACAATCCAGAACACTTATTGACATGGTATTTACTAATAAACCAGAACGAATAACCAGAACCTATAATCTTGTAACTGGTCTCTCAGATCATAACATGGTTCTTGCTGTCAGGAAACTTACTAAAAAGCGACTACAGTATTTTGGGGGAGTCGATATTGACAAATCAAATTTTATTATCCCCAAATCAAAAAATGAGGAGTTTGAACATTACTTAGAGAATCAAAATTGGGAGCAGCTCATGGCAACATGTGAAGTAGATGATTGTTGTAATTTTATAACTGCAACAATCACAAAGTCTATAGAAAAATTTTCAAAGCAAATTAAAAGTAGACAACAGAAGATTAGCCTACCATGGTTAAATAATGAAATAAGAAAACTTATGAAGAGGCGAGACTATGCACTGAAAACATCACTAACCTCCAAACTACAAAATGATCACCTTGTGTACAAAAGTTTAAGAAATAAAGTGGTACATGAGCTGCGAAAATCAAAAATATCTTATTACAATAAACTGATAGATCATGCAAAGGGTAACAACAGTTCCCTATGGAGGCATTTAAATAACTTAACTAATAAAAAAAACGATCAGAAGGGGGTAAAGGAACTTAGAATCAATGGCAAGACCGTCAGTGACAAGGCTACTTTGGCAAATGAATTTAATTCACACTTTGTGGGCTCTGTGGAAGACTTAACAAAAATTTTTGTGCTGCCAAATGTGCTCAACAACACAAATTCCATACTCCCAACAGATACTTTTCACATCGATGAGGTAAATGAGAAGTTAATTGCTGGTATTGTTAAAACACTGTCAAACTCAAAAACTAATGATATCTACAATATGAGCACCTCCTTTCTCAAAATGCACAGCAAAATATTAATCAAACCACTGACTCATCTCATTAATCTCTCCATTAGGTCTAGTACATTTCCATCTGGCTGGAAAAAAGCTGTCGTCATACCAGTTCATAAATCAGGCAGTAAAGACGATATATGCAATTACCGCCCAATCTCTATCTTACCAGTCCTATCTAAGGTTCTTGAAAAAGTTGTAGCTACACAGCTGATAGACTACTTACAAGACAGTCAACTTCTTCATCCACATCAATTTGGTTTTAGACCAGGATACTCAACAGAAACAGCAAATTGTTGCCTTATTGAAAACGTCAAACAGTCCTTGGACAGGGGTAATGTGGTAGGAGCTGTTTTTCTAGATCTCAAAAAGGCTTTCGATACTGTAAACCACAGTTTGCTTTTATCCAAAATGGTATCTTTTAACTTCTCCCCAAATACATTAGAATGGTTTGCATCTTATCTCCAGAATAGAGAACAGTGTGTAAAAGTTCACCAGGATAAATCCTCATTTTTAAACAACCGCATGGGTATCCCACAAGGGTCCATTCTTGGTCCTTTACTTTTCAGCATTTTTATTAATGACTTGCCGTTACACTGCTCAGCTGCAACATGCCAACTTTATGCAGATGATGCAGTTATTTACACAGCTGCCAAGACTCCAGCACAGGCTGCAGATGTACTGTCTACAAGTATGGTTGATGTCCAAGAGTGGCTCCTCAAGAACCATCTATTGCTGAACCTTCAGAAAACAGTCTCAATGTGCTTTTCAATCAAAAAATGTAACCTGCAACATTTTAAAGTTAATATACATGATCATGACATCAGTTTAGCTACAGAATTCAAATACCTTGGCATTGTACTAGATCCTCAACTCAAATTTAATCTTCATATAAAGAAAATTTCAAAAACAGTAAAAAAAAATCTGAACTGCTTTAAATTAATTAGATATTACATACCTTACGAAGCAGCTGCACTGTATATGCATTCTATGGTTTTTTCTCATATATCATACTGTTTGACAGTCTGGGCTCAAGCAGCCCCTTCCACAATAAGACATATAGGTTCATTATATAATCAAACCCTAAAAATCTTGGACAAAAAGCCCATTAGGTGGCATCACTGTAATGTTTTAAAAAAATACAACCTATTGAGTTTTGAGAGCTTCATTGACCTCTGTCTTCTGAAATTAACGTTCAAATGTTTCCATAAATCAGCACCCGAGCCACTTGCTGGTTTCGTCCAAAGACAGGACAGCAGCAGAGCCACCAGGAGTTCTGTTAACAATAACTGTAAAATATTCCACCGCAGAACCACATTTGGACAAACAGCTTTCTCTATAAAGGGCAGTCACATCTGGAACACAATGCCAAATGAAATTAAAATAATAACGGACTTTAAAACATTCACTAAAAATGTTAAAAACTGGCTGAAAAATAAACAAGAATGTACTCATGTATGAATTATTTGTCTGCAAAGTGAGAGTGAATGAAGGGAAGGAATAAATGTGTTTGTTTATAGTGAGTGACGGAGGGAGGAAGGCCTGAAATAGGCAAATGTGAGTTATGTTATATGTGTTAAATGTGAGTCAGGCTGTTATATTTGTGTATTTATAATATTTATGTTAAAGGTGAGTCAGGCTGTTATATTTGTGTATTTATAATATTTATAATATTTATAATTGTGTATTTATAATTTTTCTGCATTGATGTATGTGGTTATTGTGTATATTTTTATCTTGATTCTTTTTTCTAAAGCCCATCCAGGGACAAGAGTTGCAAATTAGCTAATAGCTATACACTCTATGTGCAACACATCAGATTGATTGTCTTTGATTAATTGTCTATGTTTATTGCACTGTCCCTGTCAAATAAACTAATCTACTACTACTACAAAGTTATGAGGAAAACGTCACGGAGCTATGAGGAAAATGTCACAAAGCTCTGAGGAGAATGTCACAAAGCAATGAGGAAAATGTCGCGAAGCTATGAGGACAAAGCTATGAGGAGAATGTCACAAGGCTGTGAGGAGGACGTCACGGAGCTATGAGGAGGACGTCGCAGAGCAATGGGGAAAATGTCACAAAGTTATGAGGAGGGACAGATATAGTAGAGTCATTTTTGGGGGTTTCGTGACCAACCTCCCAGGACCTTTTTTTCTCACTGGATTTAGCATTCTAGACCCATTTTAATTAAAATAAGCTCCCATGTACCTCCCCAAAATTACGGGAAACCTTTTTTTTTTTGCCCAAAATTCAAAATGGCCGCCAAAATGCATACCGCCACCTATATCTCAGTAACTAATTCAGCTAGGAGGTTGATTTTGGTGTCTAGACATAGGTTTTTGGGGTCAAGCATTCCATTAATGCTATTAGTTTACTTGTGAAACAAACCCATCACGATGAAATCCAATATGGCCGCCAATATGGCCACCGATTAACATTTTTTTTGTTTCTTGACTACTAAGGCACCTAGAAAGCTGATGTTGGTGTCAAAACAGAGGTTTAAGGGGTCATACTATCTGTTTATTCCAATAAAAGTGTGTTTAAATGATTACATAATCGAGAAATCCAAGATGGCGGCTGGCTGTCATTTTCACATGCAATGGACTTTTTCATATCCGTCACCAAATGAGCTAAAAAAAGTCAAGTGAGGCTCCTGTGAACCATCCATTGTGTTCATTAGTGCCCTCATCGTCATGTCCATGATTTAAGATAATTCGTTGATAGTCCTCCAGTAGACTCTGCAATGTCCGAAATTCATGTTCATCAAAGATCACCTTACGAACATGATTGAAGAAGATGGCTTGTGCTTCTCGCAGATTTACATCCTGCAGGTGTTGAGTGACTTCTTCTGTAAGAGGCTGGGAATCGGGAATGTAGTGTTTCCAGCAGCCGCGATGGTAATGGATTTCCCACCCGAAAGCTGTTTCACAGTCTGGAATGGATGCAATCAGCGTGTTGAGCCTCGACCTCAGGACCGGATCATTCAGGTGTACAGTGTGTAACTTGAATTTTCTCCAGGCGTCCTTTGTTGATAATAGGAGCAATTGTTTCCAGTCCCGGTGACTGCTTTTCTGTGGTCCCTTATTGCACCACACGCATAGGTTCTTGTCATGCACAATACCAATGCTGGACCGGAGCCTCTTCGGTGAAAAGAGAGAAGCAGATGGAGATGGATCCCCCTGAACTGATTGCTTGTCTCTTTCAAGATCTACCTCTAATTTATGCTTACGTTTCTCGGCTTGAGATAGACAACGCTTGTTAGATAACGTGGTGTAACATGTCTGGTGCATATAATGCCCTTTTGGCCCTTTGGCCCAATCAATATTCCCACATTGAAACCGATCAAGTCCTTTCCATCGTAGAGTTTTTTCACGAATTGAATTCCATTTTTGGTCCTTGGTATTATCCAAAGAGTCACTTTTGGCACATGGTTGACCACAACGTAGAATGCATTCGTATTCACCGGAAGACGTTGATGGTAATTCATCGTTGTCACTTGCAGTATCCATTTTATCCCTCACTTTATATGAATAAGTGTCTGAAAACAAAAACAAATTTGTCATTATCAGAACAGAGGAGAGAAAAAGGAGGGATGACAAGACCTAGAGTCAAAGGCCCTTGTACTGTCTACTGTCATTACGGTAGCATTAAGCAAGCAGCATGGTCAATATGCTAACATTACCTGACTATACAGTATGGAACAAGATTCAGAATTCTAACCTCTCCAGATAAGTTTAAAGCTAAGTTTATACATACCTGGCAACCTTGGTTAAATTGGAAAGATTAGGACTACATATTATGGCAGCACAGACGTTACAAAATCACTGCATCCTCTCTCTTGCTATGCAAAAAGGAATCAATGAATCAAGCATAGGATTCCGGGAATCGTAAGGGGATTACCCAGGTGTTCCTCAGTGAAATCACTGAATCAATGCAGGAGCTTTCTAATAATTATTAAAAATGAATGTAAGGAAACCTCATTTGACATTTTTAGCTCATTTGGTGACGGATATGAAAAAGTCCATTGCATGTGAAAATGACAGCCGGCCGCCATCTTGGATTTCTCGATTATGTAATCATTTAAACACACTTTTATTGGAATAAACAGATAGTATGACCCCTTAAACCTATGTTTTGACACCAACATCAGCTTTCTAGGTGCCTTAGTAGTCAAGAAACAAAAAAAATGTTAATCGGTGGCCATATTGGTGGCCATATTGGATTTCATCGTGATGGGTTTGTTTCACAAGTAAACTAATAGCATTAATGGAATGCTTGACCCCAAAAAACCTATGTCTAGACATCAAAATCAACCTCCTAGCTGAATTAGTTACTGAGATATAGGTGGTGGTATGCATTTTGGCGGCCATTTTGAATTTTGGGCAAAAAAAAAGGTTTCCCGTAATTTTTGGGAGGTACATTGGAGCTTATTTTCATTAAAATGGGTCTAGAATGCTAAATCCAGTGAGAAAAAAAGGTCCTGGGAGGTTGGTCACGAAACCCCCCAAAATGACTCTACTGGTTGCCAACCACCAATCCAATCTAAAAGAAGAAGTATGCACCTTTCAGTTGTTTGCTATCCGCCACTAACCAAGAGAAGAAGAAGAAGAAGAAGAAGAAGAAGAAGAAGAAGAAGAAGAAGAAAAACTCCTTATACAAAAATACAGAGTGATGATAATCAAGTCAATGGCGGTGATGCACCTGTGGGCTGGTTGCCAACTGCCGATCAAATCTAAAAGAAGAACTAGAAAAGCACTCGGAGAGCGCAGACCTCCGCCAAGCGCCACAGTTCCCCCCCATACAGTGTTTGTGTGTACGTTGTCAGATTCCTTGACCATGAAAACATCTGAGTAGCAATTGGATTCACAATGATAGGATTAGTGGTTCAGTAGTAAAAGCATTACCTCCTTGGCGGAGGTAATAAACTGAAGTGTTGGCGTTGTGTCCATGTCGTACATCTGCAAACTCCCAGGCTGGGGGTGTTGCAATTGAATGAATGAATTAATTAATCTTTATTTCGAATAGATTAAGAGTACAGGTTAAAAGAAAGTGAATAATATAACAAAGGGGGTAATAAAATCCAACAAGGTCAAATTAGACAATAGCTCCTCTGATTATACAGTTCAACATAAGTTATCCGAAATATGTGATGGCTGAATCCGCAGCTTATATTGCCCACCCATGTTCCATCCAAGAATTCAAAAGAAAAAACAATAGAAGTCCTGACACAACTGCGTACAACCCACAGGCCAATGGGTTATGCGAGTGTTTTAGATCACTGAAAGCAGCACTGAGGGCTTCACTGACGGATGCCAATTAGGTAGACGGGTTGGCGTGGGTTTTATTCAAAATTCAAACGTTTATTTCAAACTCAGGGTTCATATTAAATGCAGAACTAAAAGGCGTAGAAAATAAATAAATAAATAAATAAAAGTATATACAGATCAGCAGACAGTCGGCGGTCTTGTAATAACAATAACATACAATATTGGACTCAGTATAAAATGGAACGCCACCACTTCCAAATGCTGAAGTGTGAGTGACGAGTTGACAATTGCTGATATAAGATGATTGTTACATGGCAGCAACCTTCTCATGAAACTGTAAACATCGTTACGTATCAACTCGCCAAAAGACGGAATGTTCACAGACACAAACATCTTGCTTGCACTCGACCTTCGTGGTACATGTAATCTTTATCTTTATTGGGGTTGCACTCCGCGGCCAAAGATGATTTGGAAACTTGCCCGGCAGAGAGCTTCTTTTTGCAGAGCTACTATGGCTGACCGGGGAATTTCTGCCAAATAATCCAGCGGCGGACAGCTGGCTGTCTGAGCTTTTGCAGCGTTGCGCAAACACAGGCACACAGCACGCGGCCGAGCAGCTCGTTTTTGCGCAGCGCCTATGGCTGGCCGGGGAATTTCTGCCAAATAATCCGGCGGCGGACAGCTGTCCGTCTCAGCTTTTGCAGCGTCGCGCAAACACAGTTTTCCGCGTACTTTTGTGCCTAAAACGTTGAAGAAGGCAGAGTTTATGTTGGTCAGACACGATGACCAGCGCCCTCCATTGTGCCTGCGCACATGTTGAAAATAGCCGTATGTCACAGTGTTGAAAAATGCTTTAAAAAATTCCTGTATCCAGACGGTGATCCGGATCATCCCCAAAATTTAATCAGTTCTTCCTTGTACCATTTCCAACAACGCCTGAAAGTTTCATGGAAATCCGTTCAAGACTTTTTGAGTTATCTTGCTAACCAACAGACAAATAGACAGACAGACAGACAAACAAACACACAGACAAACCCCGGCAAAAACATTACCTCCTCCTGGCCTTTTCGGCCTGGCGGAGGTAATAATAAGAATGCACCTGTAGGCGAGACATATATAAAGTGTGTGGCGGTAATTTACGGCCAAGATGTGTAGAGTGATGATATAGAGTGAGGTGATGATACAGAGTAAAGTACGAGGAGACGACGAAGAGTGATGTCTGAAGATAGAGTTGAGGTTCGATTGGACACAGCAATGATGATAGAAGGACTACAGCTCCTGACCAGATAGAGTGATGATATTGAGTGAAGTACTGTATGTGGCGGTAATGCACCTGTAAGCTGGTTGCCAACCGCCAATCATCATCATCACTCTATAATAGCAAGAAATCTCTGTGTGTCTGTCACGCTTCATAGGACATCAAAGGACGACCTATGATCTCTGCCTGAATATCATAGGACGTCCTATGAACTCAGGCATCATAGGACACAGACAAATGTGTCTTTATGATGTCATATAGACCATGTGTGTTTGAACTCAGGCATCATAGGACACATAGACAAATGTGTCTTTATGATGTCATATAGACCATGAACTCAGGCATCATAGGATGACTCGCGATGCCTATATGACAGCACATAGACAAATGTGTCTTTATGATGTCATATACATCAAGCCCACGGCACATAGACAAATGTGTCTTTATGATGTCATATACATCAAGCCTGCCTTCATGTCTTTATGATGTCATATACAGTGAGTCCATGCCGGAAGCCTCTTTTTGCTCAGATCTATTTTCATGATCCTGTTCATGAACTGGAATTACGACACACCTATCCCTCAACCAGTGATCTCAACAAAGAAGAAGTAGACCCACCACATGGAGAGCAATAGAATGACAACTGCTACACGTCAGAAAAGATGCCATGAAGATGAAACACCTGAGGTTCCAGCAGTACATCGCACCCGTCTGAGACAGGAGGACACCCTTCACCAGCATAGGGTACGACAGACTTTAAAGCACGTTTCTAGAACATCATAGGACGGCCCATGATCTCTGCCTCATTATCATAGTGCGTCGTATGAACTCAGGTATCATAGGTCGCCTCACCATACCTACATGACGGCAAATGTGTAACCTTGACAAATGCCAGTCTACACTACAAATGTGTAAAATGCCAAGCAAAGCGCTGATTTTCTCCGGGTGCTCCGGTTTCTTGGATTCTACGGGCATGCACGGGCCTTCCTTAACAGGGTCAAAAGCCACTTTTTCAGGATCGTGCCCATGAACTGGAATTATGACGCACCTGTCCCTCAACCAGTGGTCTGAACAAAGAAGAAGACCCACCAGATGGAGAGCAATAGAATGAGGAGAACTGCTGCACGTCAGAAAGGATGACTTGAACATGAAACACCTCAGGTTCCACCAGTACGCCGCAGGCATGGCTGTGAACAACACAGCCGTCTGAGACAGGCGGAGACCTTTCAGTGGTCTGAACAAAGAAGAAGAAGACCCACCAGATGGAGAGCAATAGAATGAGGAGAACTGCTGCACGTCAGAAAGGATGCTGTGAACATGAAACACCTCAGGTTCCACCAGTATGCCGCAGGCATGACTGTGAACAACACAGCCTTCTGAGACAGGAGGAAACTCTTCAGTGGTCTGAACGAAGAAGAAGAAGACCCACCAGATGATGTCTATATGACGGCATATAGACAGAGCACATGACTCCCTACAAGACATATACTGTATATAGACACAAGTAAGCAACATAACACGGAACAGTGACAGGCAGGAGAAGAAGTAACAAGCAGGGGCAAACAGCCCCAGATGGCAGGGCATATTTTGTGTGATTTTTATGTTTTGCTGCATACAAAAGCCATCACATGTGATTGCCACTTAGTGCTGTGTTGCTATACTAACTGTCCTGTAACTGGCAAGAATTCTGTTCCAATGCATCCCCTCTCCGGGCATGCACGGGTTTCTACAGGCATGCACGTGTATGCACTAGTAGTGCAAATAAAACTAAACAATGAGACCCAGCAATCTTATACAGAAAAGTAGAGCAGTAATACTTGTAGTACCAAGTTCATTGTGGTAGTGTAGGTGCAGACAGTGACAGATAGGACTGCACATGATCAATATTGCAATGACAGACCGCAGCAGATGTGATATTTGTGCAAATGGTTGTAGTAAAGTACACAGACATACAGCAGCAGATGTATTACTGTTGGTGTGCCAGTCTTTCTGTGCCAACAGCTGAGGTAGTTATTGTGCGGGTGAGTGTGTTACGGTCCTGGCTGGGTGGGGGGGGGTCTGTTGAACAAAGCTGCTTAGCAGTCTTGTGGAGTGAGCCCGGAGGCTCCAGTACCTTTTCCCCAAGGGCAAGGGGCTGAAGAGGGAGTGTGAGGGGTGGGAAGTGTCACCTGCAATGTTGATGGCTCTGCAGGTGAGGCGGGTGAGGTAGATGTCCGAGAAGGGGGGCAGAGGGGCACTGATGATCTTGCTAGCTGCTTTCACTGTGCCTTGTGGAGTCTTCCGGCAGGAGTCAGTGCAGCTTCCATACCACACCATAATGCAGCTGGTGAGAATGCTCTTAATGGTGCCCCGGTAGAATGAGTACTTGATGGGGGTGGGACTCGTGCTCTCCTCAGTTTGCGGAGGAAATGGAGGCAAGTTTGAACCTTCTTGGCCAGTGATGTGCTGCTGCTGGAGCAGGTGAGGTCCTCAGAGATGTGCACCCCCTCCACTTCTACACCTTTGATGATGAAAAGGGGGTGCTGTATGTGTCCCCTCCTGAAGTCAACCACAATTTCCTTGGTTTTTCCCACATTCAGGAAGAGGTTATTGTCTTTCCACCACTGGACCAATTGGCTCACCTCATTTCTGTAGTTGGCCTCCTCGTTGTTGGTGGTGAGGTCCACCACCGTCATGTCATCCGCAAACTTGATGATGTGGTTGGTGTTGTAGGCTGGTACACAGTCATGGGGTCAGCAGGGTGAAGAGCAGTGGGCTGAGCAGGCACCCTTGTGGGGCCCCTGTGCTCAGTGGTGATGGTCTTGGAGGTGTTGCTGCCAACCCACACATTCTGTGGCCTCCCTATGAGAAAGTCCAGCACCCAGTTACAGAGAGAGGCTTTGAGTCCCAAGTGTCAGTTTTTGTATTGGGTGATGGGGGACGATTGTGTTGAATGCTGAACTGAACTCCAAGAACAGCATTCGCACGTAGAAGTTCTTTGAGTCCAGGTGGGTGAGGGCTGCTTATGCCTCGGTGATACAGAGGCATACAGTAATCGGTTGGTGCGTCTGTTTTTGTGTGTATCTGTCTGTCTGTCTGTCCGCCTCTCTGTTTCAGCTTGCCCAGTCAAAATTAAATGGAACTAAAGGCTTGTATCATTGTCTCACCATATTTTCTCAACTTTTAAGTTGCCAGAATTTTGAAATAACACTTTGTTTTTGAAATAAACACAAATTTAACTCCGCATTTCTGTCAATGCCGCAGCAAAAAAAAGGTATTGCAATTACTATCCCAGGCCAGTAGAGGTCGGCGTGCCACTTTTTTTTTAGCTCATCTATTTATAAATTCAAGAAATCTCTGTCAGTTTGTGTGTGTGTCTGTCTGTAACAATCATAGGACATCATAGGACGGCCTATGATGTTCCTATGATGTTAGCAACATAGGATGTCATGCCTGCCTTGATGTCTTTATGATGTCATATACAGTGATGCTGGCCTGTGATGTTCCGATGCTGTTCGTATGAGGTCTGCATCATTGCACATCAGGCCTGCCTTGATGTATTTATAATGTTGTCATAAACTCTCTGTGCGCTCTTCCATTGCGCATGGAGGAGAGAAGGAGGAATGAGGATTTAAATGCAAGGGTTACCACACACACATTTATGGAACACAAGTTTAGGGCAAACCATACAAATGGCTAGGCAGCTCGGGCTAACAAAGAGATCAAAGGTGCTAGGCTGCACAGAGAGAAAGTGTGGCAGTTGTGCCACACCAGGAAACGCTACCAGTGTAGCAGCACAACCGCACAGAGAAACGCTACAGAGACTTACAGCCTTAGCAATCCAGGTCCTCCCGGTAGAACAGTGAGCATAGTCCTTCACCGACTGACGGTCACACGACGAAGAACGGTGGTGTGACTCGTACAATGATCCAGTCGCGTTTGTCCAGCAACGAGCTGCTTATGAACAAACACCGCTGGCCAACCAAATTGGAAACACCTGGGCGAGGTGCGGGGAAGATAATTACCAGGACTGGGAACAGCTGATGTAGACAGAGGGAGAGTGAGGGGGCATGGCAGGACCGACAGACTGTCAGCAGCGTGGGAGAAAGTAGGTCAATAGCTGACTAACAGCTGCCGGTCAGGCAGTGGCTAAGGATATGGAATACCGTACAGAAATACACAAAAATGCACATAACCAGTAACACAAAAACCCACAAAGAGATTGAGGCTGAGCCGGGGAAAGCCAAGCCAGCTCGGTTCGTGACAGAGCCTCCTGTTTAAGGGATGGATTCCCAGACACCCAAGATAACATCTAGAAGACCACACCCCCCCAAAAGGAGCAACAACAACAAACAACTCGAACCTGGGTGGGAGGTAGGGGGAACAGGAAGGAGGGAATACAATGCCCCACCCAGGGTCCACAATTAACCCCGCCAAGTCCAAAGCCGTAGCGACTCGGGAGGCCGTCCTGAGTCCCAGGACCAGCAGGCAGTTCGGCGAACCCAGCCTGGTGGCCTGCCGGAGAACACGGGCCATCTGGCCCAGAGACTCAGTCCCTCAGAGTCGGTCAGCGTTGTTGACCCACCAGGGCCAACGGGGTGAGGTGGGAGGCGGCTTGCCTACTGGGAAGCTCACTGGTGGGTGACCGGAGTGAAGGGAAGGAACCCCCATGGCATAGGACTGGGAGGACGAGGGGATCGCGGCGTCCTCATGGCGATCCGCAGCGCCCTCAGTGGCCCCCGAGCGGGCCGGCTCCGCTGCACCCCCGATGGACTCCAGCGGGAGCCTAGCTGCACCCACGATGGCCCCCAACCGGGCCGGCTCCGCTGCACCCACGATGGACTCCAGTGGGGGCCTAGCTACACCCACGGTGGCCCCCAACCGGGTTGGCTCCACTGCACCTACGTTGTCCTCCGGCTGAGGCTCTGCAGCACCCGCGGTGACCTCTGGCTGAGACTCCGCAGCACCCGCGGTGGCCTCCAGCTGAGGCTCTGCAACACCCGCGGTGACCTTTGGCTGAGGCTCCGCTGCACCCGCGGTGGCCTCTGGCTGAGGCTCGGCAGCACCCGCGGTGGACCCCGACCCGGAGCGTGGTGTCCATGACGGGTCTGGACAGGAGTGCAGCACCCACGCTGGGCTAATCCTGGGGCACAGCCCTCACGAGGGCCCGAAGCCAGCCTGCCGGACCCACGGCAGCACGGCCTGTGGAGGAGACCACTTGACGACCTCCGTCCTCAGAGGAGCTGGACCCACGACATCATCAGGTGCTGAGACCGGCTCCACGTGGACCCCTGAAGATGGTCGTTCTTCTCCGGTGACCCTTGAAAATGGCTCAGGAGCGGGAGAAGAAACAGGGTTGTTAGGGTCGCTGGCAGCGGTGGAGCCCGGCGAGGGAAGTTCAGATGTGGCTGAGCGCTGTGCCTGACCCCCCACCTAGAGCCAGACAAGATTTCTCTAACACTGCGATCAGAAAAACCCGAGAGAGTACTTACCTGAGCTCGAGCTCCACCGCTGTCCAGGACTCCATCGATCCTGGCGATGAACACTCGGGCCCAGCCGCCAGGAGGTCCAGCTCAGGTTCCCAGTCCGCTGCAGACGCCTCCGCAGCTGGCAAGATGGTGATGGCAGTCCTATTATCCTCCTGCAGCGGCTCCAATGCTGGGGATTCATCCAGCATGGCTGCAGGGGGACCTCTCCGTGCTGGATCCGGGAAGGAGTCCTCCGAAGCCACTGCCTCCCCCACCGTCTGATGGCCCTGACCTTGGGCCGACAGGTCCTCAGGGAGAATTGGAGGAGACACGGAGAGGGGGAAAAATGAATTAATATATGCAGCTGGAGGAGAGGACCCAGCAGACTGCTTAAACTGGACCTCTCCCTCGGGAGACAGGCAAGATTCAGTGTCATTAGATGGTTTGCAATGTAAAAATACTTGCCTGTCATCCCGGTCCTTGTTGTTCCCAGCTGCGGGCAGCAGACAGTCATCCCTCTCTGTGTCAGTGGCAACATGGGCCCCTTTGAAAGCTTGTGGAGGAGCCGTCTCCATGACGATGGAGGAGGGCGTTACCGGGGTGAGCTCAGTGGACTTCATGGCAGCTAGACGGCAGAGGGCTGCCGAAGGCGATGAGGGGTTCTCTCAGTGTCTCCTAGCTGGCGAGATGGCGTCGGCCGTCCTGGTCCTCTGACGCTCCTCCCTGACCCGGCAGTTGACGATGGCGAGCGGGCCCGCCCACTCCTTGTCTGATGGCGAATCCGGGAGCTGGGTAGGCGTGGGAGGTGAGACCCTCACCACCGGGGAAGTGCATTCGCGTACCTCCCTCTCACGGTGTTCCTCTTCAACCCGGCGGTTGAGCACAGCAAGCATAGCCGACCATTCCTCGTCCACCGGCATAGCCACAGAGGGACCTCTCCATGCTGGCTCCGGGAAGGAATCGTCCGAAACCATAGCTCCTCCTCCCTCTGGCAGCTCAGTTCTCGGACCGGCAGGCACTCAGAAATCAAAGGAGGAGACACAGAGAGGGTAGAAAAAGAATTCTTAGCTGCACCCGGTAGGGGGAGCCCAGCGGGCTGCTGAAACTGGGCTCCTTTCCCAGGAGACGCACAAGGCTTGTTATTGTCATGATGAATAGAGAGAAAAAACACTTGTCTGTCATCCCGGCCTTTGATGTTAGCTGCTGCAGCTGGCAGGCTGTCATCCCTCTCTGTGTCCACAGTGAAACGGCCCCCTTCTACAGGCGGAGAAGGAGCCGGCTCCATGGCAACGGAGGTGGGCGTACCCGGGATGACCTCGGCGGACCTCATAGCTGCCAGAGGGATGATGGCGGCTGACGGAGGAGAGGGTTCTTCCCGACATGGGATGACGCTGCTGTGGTGGAGCTGGAGATGCACGGGCTGAGGCTGGCTCTTTGGGCTGAGCTGGAGAGGAAGTGGATGACCGACGAGGGGAACAACTCCGCTTCGGCTCGGTGGGAAGTGTCCTCGCAGATAACCCAGGGAATAAGCGCTCGAGCACGCAGACCGTGGAGAGCAGCTCGGCGTATTGTGGACACCTCCAGAGACCGGGATGTGCTTCTAGGACGTCCATAGCCCCAAGCAAACACTCCCATTTCTTCTTGGGACCATGGGACGTGAGAGCCTCCTCCACAAAGTCCTGGATAAACCCTGTTGCCCACTCTTCCTCCAGCGTGGGGATGCCCGCTGCTCTTCCTCCCTTGTGGCGATGAGGTCGACAAGCCCGGAGTATCATGCCCTCCACAACAGGTGAGTGAAAAAGACAGTTTGTTAGAAAAAGGGTGATGCGTGGGTGAACCCGCTAAATCCTTTTAACTGGCTGGACCATTCTGTCATAAACTCTCCATGCGCTCTTCCATTGTGCATGGAGGAGAGAAAGAGGAATGAGGATTTAAATGCAAGGGTTACCACACACATATTTATTGAACACAAGTTTAAGGCAAACCATACATATGGCTAGGCAGCTCGGGCTAACAAAGAGGTTCAAAGATGCTAGGCTGCACAGAGAGAAAGCGTAGCAGTTGTGCTGCACCAGGAAACGCAACCAGCGTAGCGGCACAACCACACAGAGAAATGCTACAGAGACTTACAGCCTTAGCAATCCAGGTCCTCAATCCAGGTAGAACAGCGAGAATAGTCCTTCACCGACTGACGGTCACACGACGAAGAACGGTGGTGTGACTCGTACAATGATCCAGCCGCATTTGTCCAGCAACGAGCTGCTTATGAACAAACACCGCTGGCCAACCAAATTGGAAACACCTGGGGGAGGCCCGGGGAAGATAATTACCAGGACTGGGAACAGCTGATGTAGACAGAGGGAGAGTGAGGGGGCGTGGCAGGACCGACAGACTGTCAGCAGTGTGGAAGAAAGTAGGTCAATAGCTGACTAACAGCTGCCGGTCAGGCAGTGGCTAAGGATATGGAATACCGTACAGAAATACACAAAAATGCACATAACCAGTAACATTAAAACCCACAAAGAGATCGAGACTGAGCCGGGGAAAACCAAGCCGACTCGGCTCGTGACAGATGTCACATACAGTGTTAAGCAAAAGCAACGCTTTCTGAGCAGTGTTGTTTTTAACGAGGTGCTGACACAGTAAAAATGTGGAACCTTGAAGAATGGCAGTCTACACTACAAATCCATGCAATGCCAAGCAAAGCACTGATTTTAACCGGTTGCTCGGGTTTCTTGCTTTCGACGGCCATGCACGGGTCTTGCAGAAGAGGGTCCAAAGCCACTTTTTGCTCAGATCAATTTTCATGATCCTCTCCATGAACTAAAATTATGACGCACCCATCCCTCAACCAGTGGTCTGAATGAAGAAGAACAAGAAGAAGAACAGGACCCACCACATGGACAGCAATACAGTGAGGAGAACTGCTGCACGTCACAAAAGATGCCATGAAAATGAAACACCTCAGGTTCGAGCAGTACACCGCAGCCATGACTGTGAACAACACAACCGTCGAAGACAGGAGGACACCCTTCAGCACCGGGTATGCAGAAATACTTCCTTAGACTTGGTTTCTACAGGCATGGACGGGTATGCATGGGTATGTACTAGTCAAATCTAAAAGAAGAAGAAGAAGAAGACACACAGAGATTTCTTGAATTATATATAGAGTGATGATGTTGCAAATTTACAAGGAAAAGTCACAAATTTATAAGAAAAAAGTCACAAATATGTGAGAAAGGTTGAAAAATTACAAGAAAAGTTGAAAACTTACAATGAAAAACAACAAATTTACGTGTAAAAAATTGTGCTAATTTCAAAGAAGAGTTGCACATTTACAAGAAAAAGGTAGCAAATTAATGAGAAAAATAGATGCAACTTTACAAGGAAAAAATATTTTAAAAAGTTGAAAAATTACAAGTTATGCATTTACAATGAAAAAATAGCAAATTTACATTTAAAAAATTATGCAAATGTACACATAAAAATTGAACATTTACAAGAAATTGTCAAATTTATGAGAAAAAACTTGAAAAGCTTGTGACAAGTAGTAAATTCAGAAGACGAGTCACAAAAAAATTGGCAAATTTACAAGAAAATAAACATATTTACAAAAAAGTCATACATTTATGAACCAAGTTCAAAATTTACTTTAAAAATTTCAAATTTACAAGAAAGCATTGAAAATTTACAAAACAGGAACAAACTTATGAGAAAAAGTGGAACAATTATGAGGAAAAATATTTTAATTTTCCCCCTAAAAATGTGGAGGGTGAACTTGCAGTCTGCGTACACTCTATAAAAGCAAGAAATCTCTGTGTGTGTGTGTGTGTGTGTGTGTGTGTGTGTGTGTGTGTGTCACACTTCATAGGACATCATAGCATGGCCTATGATCTCTGCCTGAACATTGTAGGACATCCTATGAACTCAGGCATCATAGGACACATAGACAAATGTGTCATTATGATGTCATATACAGTGAGTCCATGCCGGAAAGCCTCTCTTTGCTCAGATCTGTTTTCATGATCCTGTCCATGAACTAGAATTACGACGCATCTATCCCTCAACCAGCGGTCTCGAAGAAGAAGAAGAAGAAGAAGAAGAAGAAGAAGAAGAAGAAGAGTGATATAAACAGTGACGCGGGTGACGACAACAAAACCAGGAAGAGGAACTTGGCTGCACCTCGGACACAGTCCAAGGACGGATCATTTTTTCAACCATAAGGAGTTGTTCAGAACTCCTTATAAAAAGATATAGAGTGATGATAAACTAGTCAGTGGCGGTAATGCACCTGTAAGCTCTTTGCCAACCACCGATCAAATCTAAAAGAAGAAGAAGAAGAAGACCCACCAGATGGAGAGCAATAGAATGACGACAACTGCTGCACATCAGAAAAGATGCCATGAAGATGAAACACCTGAGGTTCCAGCAGTACATCGCACCCGTCTGAGACAGGAGGACACCCTTCACCAGCATAGGGTATGACAGACTCTAAAGCACATTTCTAGGACATCATAGGACAGCCCATGATCTCTGCCTCATCATCATAGCGCGTCCTATGAACTCAGACATCATAGGACGACTCACCATGCCTACATGACGGCAAATGTGTAACCTTGATGAATGCCATGCAGTCTACACTACAAATGTGTAAAACACCAAGCAAAGCGCTGATTTTCTCCGGGTGCTCCGGTTTCTTGGTTTCTACAGGCATGCACGGGCCTTCCTGAACAGGGTCGAAAGCCACTTTTTCAAGATCATGCCCATGAACTGGAATTACGACGCACCTATCCCTCAACCAGTGGTCTGATCGAAGAAGAAGAAGACCCACCAGATGGAGAGCAGCAGATTGGGGAGAACTGCTGCACATCAGAAAGGATGCCGTGAACATGAAACACCTCAGGTTCCACCAGTACGCCACAGGCATGACTGTGTGTTAACAACACAGCCGTCAGACAGGAGGAGACCCTTCACTGGTCTGAACGAAGAAGAAGACCCACCAGATGAGGTCTATATGACGCCACATAGACAGAGCACATGACTCCCTACAAGACATATACTGTATACTGTATACGTATATAGAAACAGGTAAGCAACATAACGCAGAACAGTGACAGGCAGGAGAAGAAGTAACAAGCAGGGGCAAACAGCCCCAGATGGCAGGGCATATTTTGTGTGAATTTTATGTTTTGTTACATACAAAAGCCACAAGAATTCTGTTCCAATGCATCCCTTCTATGGGCATGCACGGGTTTCTACAGGCATGCACGGGTATGCATTAGTATATACTGTATATGATATAATCTTATTTTAACAATTTGCCCTTAGATTTAGGAATGAAACAAGCAGTTTCACATGGTTTTTTGATGCTTTAATTTAATATAAAGTTTTAATTACATAAAAATAAGTAACAAATTACAAAATATTGAAAACAACTTTCTATATTTTAAGGCAAAGTTCTCGAACCATTCTTAATGATGACACATATCTGGGTGTGATGGCTGAGACTAAAGATCCCAGCCTAACAGGATTAGCTCATCCATGGTTAAGCTGCAGAGAATACTGACACCACTAATGATGGCTAACTGCTGAAGTACCCGCACATGTCAGCGTGGCTGGCACAGTCTGACACCTAAATACAGTGTGAGAGGCTGAGAGCTGAAAAGCAAAGCCCGCCGCAGATCCAGCCACTGAAAGGAAAAGTCTGGAGCTGCTGTCTGCTGTGGTAACTGAGCCTGAGGTGGAGACTGCTGTGCGGTTACAGAGATCTGATTCAGACCAATGATGTTTTTAAAAGGTGACAGCTAAAGCTTTTCTAAAGTTATTGTACCTAAAACTTTAGGAGGGTTGTTTGAGTTTATTCTGATTTTAGAAAATGTATAACTTGATAAACTATTAAAGGTTTTATTTGTAACATCCACTCATGCTTGTCCCAATTTATGTGCCACATTTTGAACTGAATAACAGGAATACTGTCTGTTGCATTAACATGAAAACAGTCACAAAGCAAAAGGTTTAAAAGAAACTGTATGGAACCTTTGGGAACTGTGGTTTTAGTGGCACCTTTTGGTTGCTAAGAGAACTGCAGTGTTATTCAAGTGCGTTTTCACACCTGAAGGTCCGCACCAAGGTTCATGTTTTTGTTACATTGTGTACGTTTGGTCGAGCTAGGTTTGGTTTCACACTACTTTTCCAAGTGAATTAAACAGCTTTGCATGAGCACATCTACATGTATGTCTTCTTGTCATGACGACATTCTTCTTCTTTTAGATTTGATTGGCGGTTGGCAACCAGTGTTGTTAGCACAGACCAGTAGTTAGCAAACATGCTACTTACCCTCCAAGGTGTGAACTGGTTCACTCTCCATCATCATCATCATCATCAACATCACTCTTCACTCTATCACTCTATCATCATCACTCTATAAAAGCAAGAAATCTCTGTGTGTCTGTCTGTGTGTGTGTGTCACCCTTCATAGGACTATGATCTCTGCCTGAACATCATAGAACATCCTATGAACTCAGGCATCATAGGACGACAAATGTGTCTTTATGATGTCACATAGACCACAGAGATCATAGTGTGGAGATGAAATAACCAGACCGACTTTC
This sequence comes from Pholidichthys leucotaenia, assembly GCA_020510985.1. Lineage (NCBI taxonomy): Eukaryota > Metazoa > Chordata > Actinopteri > Cichliformes > Pholidichthyidae > Pholidichthys > Pholidichthys leucotaenia. Next base: position 274,498,836 of record CM035842.1, read on the forward strand.
CGAGCAGACGAACTTTATTTCACTCTCACATCTTCCAGAATCAGAACATTAAACATTTATAGCAGGGACTCTCTCTTTTATATCCCAAAACTCACACCTCCCTGCTACCTGAGGTCCTGAATTCACCATTCACTCCCCCAAGACAATTCCCCTTACCCCTCAGCCCTTTGATCTCCATGCTCTCTCAGTCTGAGAGGAAAACTACTGAACTCTACAGCATGGGTCCCCCACAATAGGACAATTTGTCTTTATGATTTCACACATAGATTTGTCTGTGTCTATGTGCATAGGACATGTGTCTTTATGATGACATATGATCACTGCCTGAACATCATAGGATGTCCTATACCATGTGTCTTTATGATTTTCATGATCCTGTCCATGAACTGGAATTACGAAGCACATATCCCTCAACCAGTGGTCTCAACGAAGAAGAAGAAGAAGACCCACCAGATGGAGAGCAATAGAATGACAACTGCTGCACGTCAGAAAAGATGCCATGAAGATGAAACACTTGAGGTTCCAGCAGTATCTCGCACCCGTCTGAGACAGGAGGACACCCTTCACCAGCATAGGGTACGACAGACTTTAAAGCACGTTTCTAGGACATCATAGGATGGCCCATGATCTCTGCCTCATCATCATAGCGTGTCCTATGAACTCAGACATCATAGGACGACTCGCCATGCCTACATGATGGCAAATGTGTAACCTTTATAAATGCCAGTCTACACTACAAATGTGTAAAATGCCATGCAAAGCATTGATTTTCTCCGGGTGCTCTGGTTTCTTGGTTTCTACGGGCATGCACGGGCCTTCCTGAACATGGTCGAAAGCCACTTTTTCAGGATCGTGCCCATGAACTGGAATTACGACACACCTATCCCTCAACCAATGGTCTGAACAAAGAAGAAGAAGACCCACCAGATGGAGAGCAATAGAATGACAAGAACTGCTGCACATCAGAAAGGATGCCGTGAACATGAAACACCTCAGGTTCCACCAGTACACCGCAGGCATGACTGTGAACAACACAGCCGTCTGAGACAGGAGACCCTTCAGTGGTCTGAATGAAGAAGAAAAAGACCCACCAGATGATGTCTATATGACGGCACATAGACAGAGCACATGACTCCCTACAAGACATACACTACCGTTCAAAAGTTTGGGGTCACCCAGACAATTATTTTGTGTTTTCCGTGAAAAGTCACACTTATTTACCACCATGAGTTGTAAAATGAATAGAAAATATAGTCAAGACATTGACAAGGTTAGAAATAATGATTTGTATTTGAAATAATAATTTTTTCCAGATACTCAACCTGCTCAAAGGAAGGTCAGTTTTATAGCTTCTCTAACCAGCTAAACTCTTTTCAGCTGTGCTAACATGATTGCACAAGGGTTTTCTAATCATCCATTAGCCTTCTGACGCAATGAGCAAACACATTGTACCATTAGAACACTGGAGTGATAGTTGCTGGAAATGGGCCTCTATACACCTATGTAGATATTGCACCAAAAACCAGACATTTGCAGCTAGAATAGTCATTTACCACATTAGCAATGTATATTAGATATTAGAGTGCATTTCTGATTAGTTTAAAGTTATCTTCATTGAAAAAAACAGTGCTTTTCTTTCAAAAATAAGGAAATTTCTAAGTGACCCCAAACTTTTGAATGGTAGTGTGTATAGACACAGGTAAGCAACATAACACAGAACAGTGACAGGCAGGAGAAGAAGTAACAAGCAGGGGCAAACAGTCCCAGATGGCAGGGCATATTTTGTGTGATTTTTATGTTTTGCTGCATACAAAAGCTGTCACATGTGATTTCCACTTAGTGCTGTGTTGCTATACCAACTGTCCTGTAACTGGCAAGAATTCTGTTCCAATGCATCCCCTCTATGGGCATGCACAGGTTTCTATGGGCATGCACAGGTATGCACTAGTATTAGTTGATGACCTAGTTTAGTGAGGGTACAATATAGATAGATAGATAGATAGATAGATAGATAGATAGATAGATAGATAGATAGATAGATAGATAGATAGATAGATAGATAGACAGATAGATAGACAGATAGATAGACAGATAGATGTACTTTATTGATCCCAAACTGGGAAATTACAGTGTAACAGCAGGTCTTCAGGTCTTCATTAAAAAGGCCCTCTGTCCTTCTCATCTCATGATTTTTAGGTTGCATTGGTGGCTATTTAAGCTGCCATCAGCCATATGTCCTCTGAGTGCTGCCACGGCTCATTTCCCCTCTTATTGGTTGCCTTAACTTCCTGTGTTTGGTTCTAAAGTCTAAATCTTTCTGAATATTGCTTTCACACTCTAAACAAACCAGACCAAGGTTAAGTTTAATCTGGACTGAGACCGCCTCCTTTTACCGGACCAAATTTCCATTCTTTGGTCCCGACTATGGTTTGGGGGGGGGGGGGGTATAATTCTCGTCCGAATTAAAGTGAAAAATGCAAAAGTTCGGCGCAAACAGGTTAGGTGTGAAGGCACCCGAATTCATTCATTTAAGGAAACTGACGTCCAACAGAATACAACAATTTAAAATGTTTTTACAAGCAGGGATTATGCCTAATACTAATGTGTTTGAAAACGAGGTTGTAAAAATAACTGCATGCAGTGAGATGTAGAGGGTGACAGTTCTAATATAAGCCTTTATTAGTCCCACAATGTTGAAATATGTTACTGTAAATAGTCCCTCACCCTCCCTTAATCCTAACCTTTACCAAGAGGTGTTAGTAGCAAACCTTATTACTGCAACTGTAAGCATGTATAAATGTGTATTTAATGATTGAGAGTGCAAACCACTCAGGCGAGAAGCACGCCAGAAGTCCATTAGACAAGCAAGGAAAACAACTTGGAACTAGCTGTTTCTGGCTATAAAGCAGAAAATACAAATACACTGGGTGTCCCCAGCCAATAGGGGGCCCCCAAGCTCCAAGTTCTCATTCAACATTTTTGGGGGGAGAATTAAAATCACCTTTAAGGTTTTTTTCTTGTAAATTTGCTCCTTTTTTCCCTTATAAATTTGCATCTTCCTCACCATAGGTTTTCAACTTTTTTCTTGTAAATTAGCAACCTTTTCGTTGTAAATTTGAAACTTCCCATAAATTTGTTACTTGTAAACTTGTAAGTTCTTCCTCACAAACTTGGAACTTTTAAATTTGAAGCCTTTTTATTATAAATTTGTGTTTCTTATCAATCTGCAACATTTTTCCTTATATCTCAAACAGGTTCATTTTGTCTTCTTAATGATAAAACTAGTCTTGTTCTTCTATTAAGACAAAGCAAAGCGATGTCTCATACCTTTGACATGTTTTGACTGTCACCTGCAGTCTTGAAGTCATGAAGGCTCCATCATCTTGGTTCATCATGTTGTGGGCTCACTTCCTAATTTCAATTGCTTCTTTGATTCAGCATTTGTGTTTGTTGTCTTCTGATCCAATTATTGGATATTAGGAAGCAAGCCCACAACACCATGAACCGAGATGATGGAGCATTCATGCTCTCGCACACTTGGGTCTCTCTCTGGAGAGGTCGGCGTGACTGACCTGACAGATCTGTTAAATCTGTCAGGTCGGTCATGCCTACGAAAAGGATAAAAAGGCTGATGTGACATGTCACGGATGTCAGACAACGTTTTCTGAAGAAGACTGCAGGTGACAGTCGAAACATGTCAAAGGTATGAAACATCTCTTTGCTTTATCTTAATAGAAGAACAAGACTAGTTTTATTTTTCCTTATAAATTTGCAACCTCTTTCTTAAGAAATTGCAGCTTTTTTGTAAATTTAGAACTTTTTCCTCATAAATAAGCGAATAAATGACTTTTTCTGTAAATTTTCAACTTTTTTCCTTCTTCCATTTTAAAGGTACAGTGTGTAAAATTTTTGGTAATCTGAATTTTAATACAGTACAAAGTCTTGACTTTCTTTTCATTGTTGTATAATCACTTTTAAATAAAAGCTGTCGCAGATCCTGTATCTCAAGCTTATTTATACACAGGAAGAGGGTCCTTCTCAATGGAGGCAGCTATCTTGGACCACAAAAATGTCTTCCCAAGTTTTTATATCAAACTTTAATAATGCAAATGGCTTCTGCAGGATGCCCTATATGCTTTGAAAAAGTGTTGACTGGTAAAATATGAATTGTTTGCATTTAGAAATCTGACTGCTAGTTTGTGCTGAATATTACACGCTGCACCTTTAAAGGCTTTCAACTCTTCCCCAATCCCTCACCTCTCCAATGCTGCAACAACCAGTATCAGCCTCAGTCTAGTGTCTTCAAAAACTCTTCTTCTTTTAGAGTTGATCGGCGGTTGGCAACCAGCTTACAGGTGCATTACCGCCACCTACTCTATCTTCATATATCATCACTATATCACGTACTTCACTCAGTAAACCTCTTTAAAAATTCATACCAGGGAGTCCGGTTCACACACAGGTCTGAGATTCCAGGGGGGATTTGGTCGGCAGAGCCCAAGGATTGGGTGAGAAAAGACAGTTTGGAGGAGGAGGAAAGTGTATGTGAAAGTAAAGTATGAGATGGCGTTTTTTCCCATGACTCTGTAGCAGTCAGACAGGTAGGGGTCTGGGATTAGAGAGTGTGACCCAGCTCAGCTGAGAATAATGAGTTTTCTCTTCACAGTTCTCACCGGTCTGGATGAAGCAATAGTCCCACTTTACCACAGAGACTTCAAAGGGCAGGGGAAAAACTCCATTATCTTCTTTTTTTCTAAATCCATACTTAATTTTAAGTAATAATCTGCTGAAATTCTATAAATAACTTGCTGCTATTATACTTTTTATATTACTGGTGCATACCCATGCATGCCCATAGAAACCAAGTATAAGCCAGCATTTCTTCTTCTTTTACATTTGATTGGCGGTTGGCAGCCAGCTTACAGGTGCATTACCGCCACGTACGTCACTCTATATCATCACTCTATCTGCCCATAGAAAGTTACTTCTTCTTCCTTTAAATTTAATTGGCGGTTGGCAACCAGCTTACAAGTACATTACCGCCATGTACTTCACTCTTCTTATTATTATTATTTTAGATTTGACTGGTGGTTGGCAACCAGCTTACAGGTGCATTACCGCCACATACTTCACTCTATATCATCACTCTATCTGGTCAGGAGCTCTGTCATACTTTCCTCTTGTGCTTTCTCTTTGTGCATTACCACCACATACCTCACTCTATATCATCATTGCTAAGTGTCCAATCCTCTATATCTGGGCCATTCTTCTTCTTCTTCTTCTTCTTCTTCTTTTAAATTTCATTGGGGGTTGGCAACCAGCTTACAGGTGCATAACCACCACTGACTTGATTATCATCACTCTATATCTTTGTATAAGGAGTTCTGAACAACTTCTTCTTCTTCTTTTAGATTTAATTGGCGGTTGGCAACCAGCTTAAAGGTGCATTATCGCCACGTAGCTTCACTCTATATCATCACTGATCTGGTCAGAAGCTGTAGTCCTTTCCGCCACGTCCCCATGTGTGAAAAAATTATTTGTCCTTGGACTGTGTCCGAGGTGTGGCCGAACTCGCCTTTATATAAAAATGCCTTTGATACCGTCAACCATGATATCTTGACCATTATCACTGTTCTTCTTCTTCTTTTAGATTTAATTCGTTCATCTTTTAGAATTAATTCAAAGATCAAAGGCAGGCATTACTCACGATCATAGCACTCGCTATGACATCATCAAAGATCAAAGGCAGGCATCACTCATGATCACAGGAATCGCTATGACATCATCAAAGATCATAGGACTCGTTATGTCACTATCATAGGACTCGCTAAATTTTAGCGAGTCCTATGATAGAGTGACATAACGGCTGACCGCTAAACGGCTTTTAGCGGCTAAAAGATCATAGGACTCGCTATGACATCTTCAAAGATCAAAGGCAGACATTACTCACAATCATAGGAATCGCTATGACATCATCAAAGATCATAGGACTTGCTATGACATAATCAAAGATCAAAGGCTGGCATCACTGAACGAGTGGTGACGTCAAAGATCAAAGGCATGTGTGTGTGCCACGATCATAGGACTCGCTATAACATCATCAAAGATCAAAGGCAGGCATCACTGAACGAGTGGTGACGTCAAAGATCAAAGGCAGGCATCTCTGAACAAGTGGTGACGTCAAAGATCAATGGCAGATTTCACCATGGTTACCGTTGCCAGACAGACACATCATTCAAGATCAAAGGCATGGTTTCTACGGGCATGCACGGGTTCAAAGGCAGGCATCACTCACGATCATAGGACTTGCTATGACATCATCAAAGATCAAAGGCAGGCATCACTCACAATCATAGGACTCGCTATGGCATCATCAAAGATCATAGGACTCGCTATGACATCATCAAAGATCAAAGGCAGGCATCACTGAACGAGTGGTGACGTCAAAGATCAAAGGCATGTGTGTATCACAATCATAGGACTCGCTATGACATCATCAAAGATCAAAGGTAGGCATCACTGAACTAGTGGTGACGTAAAAGATCAAAGGCAGGCGTCACTGAACGAGTGATATATAGAGTGATGTATGGCAGTGGACAGTTCAGTCCAGGGACGGATAATTTTTTCACACATAAGGAGTTGTTCAGAACTCCTTATACAAAGATATAGAGTGATGCTAATCAAGCCAGTGGCGGTAATGCACCTGTGAGCTGGTTGCCAACCGCCAATCAAATCTAAAAGAAGAAGAAGAAGAGTGGTGACGTCAGATCAGATTAAAGGCAGGTTTCACCATGATTACTGCTGCCAGACAGACACATCATCAGAGATCAAAGGCATGGTTTCTACAGGCATGCACGGGCACCATGTCAAAGATCAAAGGCAGGCATCACCATGGTTACCGTTGCCAGACACATCGTTAAAGATCAAAGGCATGGTTTCTACGGGCATGCACGGGTACCATATCAAAGATCAATGGCAGGCATCACCATGGTTACTTTTGCCATGGTAGCAGTAACTTTCTATGGGTATGCAGAAATACTTGCTTATACTTGGTTTCTATGGGCATGCACGGGTATGCACAAGTTCTTTTAATTTTAGAACTTTTTGAATGTATTTTTTTCCTTTTTAATCATAAAAATTGCAGCTTTTGCTTATAAATTTTCATATTAACATACTGTATACTGTAGGTTCATGTAGCTAATTTTTTCTTGGAAATTTAGAACTTTATTTAAAAATCTTTGTAATGAGGAAGTAGTTAGTTTTCAGTTATGAGAAAAATACGTTGGAGTCAGAGAATTGTGAACTATTTGATGGCAGCTAAATATTACAGAATTTATTCTGAGAGTCACTTCACTAACTTGAGGTGCTGAAAATCTCTCGGCCTCTCTGCTGTAGCAAGAACACACTCCTCTGCAGCCTCCTCTCCCTTCACCTGTGCCATCTGGCTCCTTTTTCTTTGGGAAAATTGCTTCTTCTATCCATTTCTGCCATTTGTTAACCACCAAAATGTGAACACACCTTCTGGAGTCCTGCACCCTGTTGAATGCTGTCAGTCTGTCTTTCAGTTGGACCAGTCATTACTGGCACCAAATTCTGAGGGATGCTCTGGCGTGTAGTTCAGTCAGGCAGGTTTAGGACTATTAAACATCGGAATAGTGCTAACAACATGCCTACTGCAGATTATTAGGTTATATTGATGTTAATTAATTTTACATCCAACTAGAACATCAGCCCATCAGTGAAGCAGCCCACTGGGATATATATGGGCCACTCCAGTCTGCACTTGTGCCTCCGGTCACCCTACATACGGCAACAATGCTTGGACAAAAAGCAGTTCTGCATATAGGAATAGGACATAAATCTTTTGTTTTTATAGGACAGGGGTCCTGAAATGTTTTTACCAGGGGTCCACATTTGTTTTTTTCAATTGGACCTCAGTGAAAGCATCTTGCATGGACGGATATTTCATTTTTTTATGTTGGGAGGGACAATAAATAAAACATTTTCTCCTAAGTAAATATTGAAGGGACAACAAGTATTATTGTTGTCAGTCACAAATTTATGAGAAAGAATGTACTGTACAAATGTACACTTATGGGCAAAACGCTGGAAATTTACAAGCAAAAGTCATAAATTTATGAGAAAGTAAATTGAAAATTTAAAAGAAACAATTGCACATTTACAAAAAGTCAAGTTTTCTAGAAAAAGTTGCAAATTTAGTGAAAAAATATGTAAATTTACAAGAAAAAAGTCTCATTATAAAAAGGTTACAAATTTACAAGAAAAAAATTACAGATTTAAGATGCAAAAACAGTAGATTTAAGATAAGATAAGATAAGCCTTTATTATTCCCACAATGGGGAAATTCCAAGATTGCAACAGCACAGGGACAGCAACACTCAGAGCAACAATCAGAAGGCAAGAAAAAACAAGAGCAGCGAGTATACATATGTACATATAAATATAAATATATATATATAGACACACAAAGCGGAGCATTGTAGCTAGATGGAATAAATATATGAGTATATAAACACACAGTGCGGAGCATTGTAGCTTGATGGAATAAATATGTAAATATATAAATATATATTTATGAGGGAAAAGTGGCAAATTTACAACAAAAAAGTTTTACATTTACATATAAATGTAGTAAATTAATGAGAAAAAGTTACACATGTATGACAACAGCTGCAAATTTTGAAGGAAAAAAATGGTCCCCCCAGACCCCCTTGATTTCCACCCATATCACCAGGCTGTTCTGCTGTGGGAGGAGCTGCTGAAGGCAGCCACTGTCAGAACATTCATTCATTCATTCATTCATTCATCTTCTTCCGCTCAATCCTTTTTCGGGTCGCGGGGGGGCTGGAGCCTATCCCAGCATCTTTGGGCAAGAGGCAGGGTACACCCTGGACAGATCGCCAGTCCATCGCAGGGCCAACACAGAGAGACAGACAACCATTCACTCTCACAGTCATACCTAAGGACAATTTAGAATCCCCAGTTTGAGGCCAGTTAACCTAACTTGCATGTTTTTGGCATGTGGGAGGAAACCGGAGAAATCCTGGAGTAAACCCACGCAGACACGGGGAGAACATGCAAACTCCCAGAACAGCCTTTCACAACTCTGCTGCTTTTTGTGTCATAGATGTAACAAGAATCCTGCTTGCAGCTTGATATGACGATTTCAGTGCATTTATTTTTGTTGTTCTTACCTCTGAATTTTGAGGAAATGTCTCTTCAAAATTCCTATGCTTGCTCTCATAATGCCGTTTCAAATTGTAAATCTTTGTCAAGCTGTGGTCTTGTGCTGGTAGGAGGGAGAACAAATGCAGATTGCTCAGTCCATTCATGTTTGAATTGCTGATTTTCACTGTCCACTTTTCTTTTAGAAGCAAACTTGGAGCATGCCATTTTCGTTCAATCTACGCTCCCACTGCCGCTTCCACTCCGAAAGTGAAAGTAAAACGTGGCTGCAGCCTCTCGTGCGCTGACAGGCTGTCAGTGCATCATTGGCATGGCAATAACAGTCCACATTTACAGGTGCTGACCTGACCAAAACACGTAGTGAAGGAATCGCAGGTCGGGGGCCACAAATAGGGAGTTCACGGGCCACCATTATAGGAGTATCATTTTTCTCCGCAGCCGAACAGGACACGCCAAAAAAGATGGCGGATGTGAGCGGACACACTTTTTCGGGCTCCATCTGGTCCTTGAGTTGTGAGCTTGGTGTATGACATCCAGAACTGGTGTGGAGTGAAGGAGGTGGCGTGCATCTCAGTTAAACTTTTTGACTTTAGAATTGTTTGGTCCTCCTGGAACAAGGAAAGATAGCATGACTGCTAGCACGTCGGACCATAACTACAACATGACCGCACTTCACAAGGCATGTGATAATGCCAACATTGAAGAAATTGAGGTAGATGGCAACACAATGAAAGACAACAAAATTAACTGGTCTCACACACCCATGACAAACCCAAAGCTGAAAAAAATATGAGCACACAATGATACAATGGAGGATGTCACAGGAGCTGCAATTCTTCAAGCTGTTCAGGCCCTGACACACAAGATGGACGAACAGACTGAACTTTTGAAAAGCTACGAAAAACATATTGAAGAGAATAATATGGCAATGAAAGCTAGTAAAGAAAGCATTGATGAGCTGAAAAATACCATGAGTGTATTGCAAAAAGAAAATGTTATGCTTAAACTCCTCAACAAAAGAAGATGGAACCTGAGGTTGACCAGTCTTCCTGAAAAAGAGGAAGAAAACGCACGAGAAGTTGTCATTGGGATACTCACCAGAGTTGTGCCCCTGTCCGTGGACCGGCTGCAGGACACCGTGGATATTGTTCACCGTTTAGGAAGGAAGGGCAGCCCTGCTACCTCCAATAACACCCCCAGAGCCATCATAATCCAGTTCGGGATGAGGACTGTGCGTGAAGTCTGGAAAAGATCCAAGGATGCCAGAGTGTGCTCTGAGATGCGAATTTGCCTCAGAGAAGATTTTTCCAAAGAAGACCGAGAGGCTCATATCAAGCTGTGGCCGCTGGTGGAGAAGGCCAGGAGAAATGGAAAAAGAGTCTTCCTGAAGGAAAGTTATGCTATGATTGAAAACCAAAGAGTTGACCCTGAATAAATCAAACCTGCCAAATTCTGTCATTTACTACAGGTATGCTACTCCTAATAGGTTACATTGTTTAGAGGTTACGACGGATGTTGTTTATAATATATACAAGGACTAAAGTGTTCGCTCCTGCACATCGTTCGTTTTTGTAATTCTTTTTTTCCTGCAGCTAGATAATGCTTTCTTTTTTTTCTGTAAATACTGTACTAGGGGGTTGAAAAACAATATTAAACAGAAGGCAATATTTCTTTACTGTAAGGAGCAAAAAGCCAACTGTATTTTTTAGCAAGAGGCTCATTCAACTGAGGATGATCCTAAATTTTGGAAATCACAGTGGGGAGACAGTCTTCTTTAGTCATGGAGCATCACATTCAGGGGATGTAATGGTTTTGTTTAATAGGTCTTCTGGTAAAATTATAGATCATAAAAGAGACAAAAATGGGCATTGGCTTATGGTGGTTACAGAATTTAATGACTTTAGTTGCATTTTATTGTGTGTTTATGGATATAACAAAAAAATGTCAGAATAGAACTTTTCTTTCATCTCTAAGGAATCGATTAAAAGAATGGGAGATATCTTATAATACTGATAAAATCATAATGGGTGGAGATTTTAATCTGGTTCCTAATCTCTGGCTAGACTGTAGACCCCCTAAGGGACAGTCCCATAACTATGATGATACTATTTGGGAACTGATTACAGAATAAATTTAACTGACTGCTGGAGAAGGAAAAAATCCCTCAGCTGTGCATTATAGTTGGTTCAGTGCTTCACAAAATGATCAGTGCTCACATTTAGATTATTGGCTGATTTCTAACAGTTTAGTAAATGTCCTTTTTAAATGTGATATTTCTCCTTCACCTCTTACAGATCATTGTGCAATAACATTGGCCTTGTCATGGCGCAAAGACAATTCTTTTTATAACCTTTTGTGGAAGTTTAATAGTACCCTTGTAAAAGATGAAAATGTTTGCCAGAATGTTAAAAAAAATTGGCAGAGGAGGTTTTTAATATGGAACTGACAGATATAGGTAAATAGGAATGGTTTAAATTTAAGGTTAAACAGGTTGCAATAAAAACCTGTAAATTCTTCTCCAAACAGAAGAAACTAAAACAGCAAAACATTATTAGAGATATTAATAAATTATGCTCAAAAACAAAATTATCAGACATGGAAGTTGTAGAATTAAACAGTCTCCAATCTCAGCTTAATTCTATTTACCTTGAAAAAGCCAAAGGAGCATTTATTCATTCTAAAGCTTGCTGGATTGAGGAAGGAGAGAAGAACTCTTATTTTTTCAGTTTGGAAAAGAAAAGGCAAGCCAAAAAAATAATTTCTAAACTATGTGTTAACAATAACATTGTTAGTGATCAAACATTAATAAATGAGGGAATTAAAGAATTTTATAGTAACCTGTATAATTCCAATTTTTCTGAAAATGACTGTTTCTTTGAACAAATTGGTGAATCAAATAAAAGGACTAATGAGGTCTTCAGACAGCAAATGGAAGATGCTCTTAGAATTGAAGACTTGCATCATGCACTTAAAAGCATGCATAAAGGAAAGTCACCAGGTATTGACGGACTGACTGTAGAATTTTATAAATTCTTTTGGGACAATATTAGAGTATTGCTGTTTAATGCAGTCACTCAGTGTATTTCAGAAGGACACCTTTCTCTCACAATGAAACATGGGCTCATCACCTTAATTCCAAAGCCAAATAAGAATGTACTCTATCTGGATAACTGGAGACCAATAACACTGTTATGTAATGATTTTAAATTGCTGGCACACGCATATGCAAATAGGTTAAATGGGGGGTTAACCAAAATAGTTGATGAATGCCAGTCAGCCTTTATAAAAGGAAGGAGTATACATAATCATATTAGACTGGTACTGGACGTGTTGGACTACGAAGAATTTCACACTGACAGTTTTGTTATTTTTAGATTTTTATAAGGCATTTGATGCAATTGAGCATTTTTTTTCTATTAAAAGTGTTACAATTGTTGGGATTTGGAGATAAATTTTGTAACATACACTACCGTTCAAAAGTTTGGGGTCACTTAGAAATTTCCTTATTTTTGAAAGAAAAGCACTTTTTTTCTATGAAGATAACTTTAAACTAATCAGAAATACACTCTATACATTGATAATGTGGTAAATGACTATTCTAGCTGCAAATGTCTGGTTTTTGGTGCAATATCTAGATAGGTGTATAGAGGCCCATTTCCAGCAACTATCACTCCAGTGTTCTAATGGTACAATGTGTTTGCTCATTGGGTCAGAAGGCTAATGGATGATTAGAAAACCCTTGTGCAATCATGTTAGGTCTGCAATGCTGTAATTGCTGCAAATGGAGGATTCTTTGACGAAAGCAAAGTTTGAAGGAAAAAATTATTATTTCAAATACAAATCATTATTTCTAACCTTGTCAACGTCTTGACTATATTTTCTATTCATTTTACAACTCATGGTGGTAAATAAGTGTGACTTTTCATGGAAAACACAAAATAATTGTCTGGGTGACCCCAAACTTTTGAACAGTAGTGTAGTTAAAAGGTTTTACTCTAATATCTACAGCTCTGTATCACTGAATCCTGGAATCACTCCTAGATTTAATGTATCGATAATTGGATTATTCAGGATTAAAGGGATCAAAACATTTTTGTCACAGTCTAACTCGATATATACCCAAATCCTTGTTTAATAATATAGGTGGTCTTGAGTTTCTCTTAAAATGTGATTTTGATGTTTGTAAAATTCCCATTAAAATTGTCAAATTTTCATAAACAGATTCTTAGCTTTTGGAAAATGATTTTGACCCATAACTTTTCACCCCATAATTTGACTTTATGGAATAATAGAGTAATTCTTATCAATGGAAAACAAATTTATAAAAAGGAATGGCATGAGAAAAACATCATGTTTATTAATGACATAACGGACGAAAATGGAGATTTTGGGGAATTTAGGGCCTTTTCAGGAAAATACAACTTTAATTGTACAAGTAAAGCTTACAGTAACATTTGTACTGCAATTCCAATACCCTTGATCCAGCTGATTCAAAACACCAAAAAATTTTCCATGGTTAAACCGACATTGCCAAACATTAGGACTGGTGAATATAATTTGATTGATTATAGGTGTAATAATAAAATTATCAGTGTAGCTTTTAAATCTAAGTTATTCCATGACTTTAATAGAGGCTTACATGTGTTATGGTGCGGCCCTCACGGACCACTAATGAGATGCTATAGGCGACCAGTGAGTTTGCGTATTTATTAACACAGGACAAAAAGGTGCAAAATAATGAGCCACAAGGGGCTGAACACAAATAAGGACTAAGGCAAGGATACACTGACGATTCACACGGATGAAGGAATAAACTTACAGAGTGTTGCGAGGAATAGAGGATGACTGGAGCCGGGATGCAGGGACTCCAGTCTAACGTTGGGGAGACCAGCGTTATCCATTCACGAGGTCGCAGCCCCGAGCAAACAGAGCTGCTCCCTTAAATAGGGCTTTGACAGATTAATCAGCTGATGAAAGGTCATCAGCTGATTGGAATCTCGCCGTTCAGCGGAGCTCCGCTCCGACAGCCAGAAGCCCCGCTGAGATGCTGTCAGAATAAAAGCCCGGAGGCCTAGTGGTGCGCCTGAGGAGAGAACGGAGAACAACCGGACAATCCGAGTGCCGACAAAGTCAGCACACAGACCATGACAACATGCTCAGGGATCAGATCTGAATACTGTAATATTTATTAAGAATGCACACTCCAAATTTCTTAAATAGCCAGTCTCTTCTAAGATTAAAGAACCTCATTTTAAGGTAATTAACAGGATATAGCCTGTTGCGGAATTTCTTAAGAAACAATTTGATTTTGAAGCTGAACCTTGTGTTTTCTGCAACAGCTCAGATGAAACTCTGGAACATCTGTTTTTCTCATGCCCGGTAACTAAGAAATTTTGGCCAGACATTAAGAATTGGATCTCCCTTAAAATTAACAACATTCCTTGTTCTGAACTCCAACATATAATGTATTACATGGAAAATATAAATTCTTATTCTAGTGACTTAATAAACATTATTATCCTTATGGGTGGATATCATATCTATTGCTGTAAATGGGGGAACAGTGAGCCCCACTTCCTGTTTTTTATGAATGACTTAAAATGTTTTTTCTGCTCACTAATAATGATTTCAAGCAGGATGGGAAAAAAATTGCAAGAGACATTGGGCAGCTCCTATTATTATATATAAAAGTCTTATTATCAGAGAATTGTGCTTTTTGCTCTCTCTTTTTCTCTTTCTCCCTCTTTCTTTTAGTGTACCCCTTCCTCTTTTTTCTTCTTCTCTTCTTGTCAATTGGAATGTGAAGTTGGATTGATTGCTTGTATTTTTTCTGTGAAAGTTCTTTTTTGTTTTGAAACTCTTTCTAACAGTTATCCTCATCGAGAGTTTGTATGTTGTATTTTGTTCATTCAATAATAACAAAATAAATAAAACTCTTAAAAAAAAAAAAAAAACAGACACGCCAGAAATCCGGCACAGTGCCGGAAAACCTTAAGCCCTGTTCCTACATTTATCTCTTCAACTGTCTGATTTAGATTTAATTCTTCCAATTCCCTCTCACTTAAAATTGTACATTTTCCCCAGCCTGCTTTATCAAATGCCCATCTCCCTTCTTTCTTCTTGATCAATGTCATTTCCTACTCCAACATCAACTACTATTGGGTAGTTATTACTTCTTATAGTACTTTCTCTTGTTACCCTCCACCTGCATCTTCCAGCTAAACTTTGTGAAATCAAAGTAAGATCAATGGCTGATTCCGTCCACCTTGCCAAACTCACCCTAGTGCCTGAACCATCATTTAAACACACCAACTCCTTGTCATCCATTATCTCATCTATAACCTCTCCACTAGTATTATCGTGCTCCCCCCATAATGTACTATGTGCATTAAAATCCCCACACCAGACTGTTGTGTGGGGATTTGACTTTTGGGGCTTGCCGTAGCCTGGCTGAAGGGGTTGGGGTGATGACATCAGGCGGGAGGCAGCTAGAGAATATATTGAGTTGTTTTCCATAATAAAGTCAGTTCAGTGTTCAGTTGGACACGGCTCCAGTCTCATGTTATTTGGACATAGCATTTGGCGACGAGGATAAACCATGGGAGCATGTATTAGACAATCACCTCCATTTTTACAGTCTCCGGGCACTCCAATTATACCATGGGGCTGCTGGCGGGAGACATTTGACGTGTATGTGGCCGCGGCCGGTCTGAGAGGCGTCAATGAAGACGAAGGAGCCTACTCGTTCACTGCCTCGGTGAGGAGGGCCAACAGATGTTTTTTGGGCTGTGTGGCAGTGGCTAACTGAAAGAAGGTTTGGACTTAATGGACTATGTCTTCAGAGACCATTCCACCATCACGGCGTGAAGATATGAATTTTTTGACCACCAACAGCGAGCTGGTGAGTCCACTCAATCCTTCAATACGGAGCTCCGTAGCCTAGCAAGAGAGTGCACCTTCGGGCCTATCGAGGAGGAGCTAGTCCAAGACAAGCTAGCAAACAGTATAAACAACGTGTGGCTGAAGAGCAAGATGAAGCTAACGACGGATGTTCTCATGCTGGAGAAAGTGCTTGAGATGGTTAGGCAGATTGAGTCCACAGTCCAGCTGGGTTTGCCGGTATTGGCTAAAGAGAGTGTAGCTAATCAAGTTTTCCCTCCAAGCATGGCTGTTAGCAATGTAGCTAACTCTTCAGGACGGACCCCCAAAAGGTGGTGGCGCGGGACAGGGCCTGCACTATCACTACTGAACCATCAGCAGCGGAGCCCAAGGGCATGACACGGGTGTGTGAGCGTGCGCAAAAAAGGGACCATTAAAGTGGTACGTCCTTCAACTCCACGGAGTTGATGTGCCGCTTATGGTGGACTCAGGAGCCGGTAAGTCCATACTGAGTATGGCTACTTTGAAAAAACTTTTTCCAAAGAAAACCATCAATTCTGGAGCGGTGAAAATGTTTGGGTACGGCCACGCCGAAATTGAAATGGCGGGCACGGTCGACTTTTCGGTGAAATGTGGGTTAAAGACAGTTCCCGCGTTCACCTTTCAGGTTTTGCGCCAGGGGGCTGATTTGCTGGGGATTGATCTGCTGGGTGAACTGGGATTCTCCATAAAAGAACTAGAGGGCTCAACGGTACTGACAATGTTCCCCAAATGGCATGTCCACTGGCCAGCGTTGTTTAGAGGCCTTGGATGTGTAACGGATGCCAACTAGTGCTGTTCGGCGTAGAACGTTAGTAAACCTCCCTCCCAAAGCCTCATACAGTATCGGTAGCGCTGAGCTACCGGTCGGACCTTTAGCTCAGCACGATCGTGCTGTGCGTGTCTCTGACCAGTTAACTGTGAGGTCGCGGGTTCGTGTCCTGTGTAGGGCGAACTGCGCTGATGACCTCAGTTACAAACTGGTGCTGTGAGCCCCAGATGGTAGCGCTGAGCTACCGGTCGGACCTTTAGCTCAGCGCGATCGTGCTGTGTCTCCCATGCTCGAACTGTGTTAGTTGACTGAGAGGTCGCGGGTTCGTGTCCCGTGTGGGGCGAACTGCGCAGGATGATCTCTGTCACACTGGTGCCGTGAACCCGGCATGGGAGTGAGGTTTAAGGGGGAGAGTGTAACGGATGCCAACTAGTGCTGTTCGGCGTAGAACGTTAGTAAACCTCCCTCCCAAAGCCTCATACAGTATCGGTAGCGCTGAGCTACCGGTCGGACCTTTAGCTCAGCACGATCGTGCTGTGCGTGTCTCTGACCAGTTAACTGTGAGGTCGCGGGTTCGTGTCCTGTGTAGGGCGAACTGCGCTGATGACCTCAGTTACAAACTGGTGCTGTGAGCCCCAGATGGTAGCGCTGAGCTACCGGTCGGACCTTTAGCTCAGCGCGATCGTGCTGTGTCTCCCATGCTCGAACTGTGTTAGTTGACTGAGAGGTCGCGGGTTCGTGTCCCGTGTGGGGCGAACTGCGCAGGATGATCTCTGTCACAGATGCATCCACGCGTTCTACCACCACCCGCTCATCGAGCCAAGCGTGACACTGAAAATTCAACTACTACGGCGGCTTCCCCTCGCTCTGCGGGACAATGTCATGGCGGAACTGAACAGACTGCTTGAAGCTGGCATCATCAAGAGGGTGGACACTTCACCCTGGATATCAAACATCGTGGTGGCCACGAAAAAGTTTGGGGGCATCCGGCTGTTTATCGACCTTATGATGGTGACTAAGGCGATTGTTCCAGACAAGTACCCACTTCCCACGATGGAGGAACTCACCGCAATGTTCAGTGGCTCAAAGATGTTCACAAAGCTGGATCTTCTCCAGGGTTACCTGCAGGTGCCCCTCCACCCAGCAAGCAGGAACCTGACAGCGTTTGTGACCCACATGGGCGTGTTCAGGTACACCCGCATGCCTTTTGGTCTAAACTCAGCACCCAGCTGTTTTCAAAAGATAATGTCCATGATTCTGGCCGGCCTCAAGGGTGTAGTGGTGTATCTGGATGACATCGTGGTGCACGGCACATTGCGGGAGGAACACAATGGTCATTTGGGATGAGTGATGACAGTGCTACAGGAACATGGAGTCACCTCGAACGGGGAAAAGTGTATCTTCGCGGCAGACTCCATTGAGTTTGTGGGATTCCGGTTGACGGCTGGGGGTCTGAGGCCCCTGCATTCGAACGTGGAGGCTTGTCCTGCGCCTCCCAGATCCAGCGACACCTGCACAGATTTCCTCGTTCTTGGGCATGGTGAACTTATATGGACGTTTTATTCCCCGTTACTATGAGACAATCGAACCGCTCCAGGCCCTTCTGAAACAGGATGCACTGTGGCAGTGGACCCCAGCCTGTTCAGCGGTGGTTGCTAAGCTGAAGTCTCAACTGACTTCCCCTCCAGTGTTGGCCTACTTTGAGCCAAAGCGGCCAACCTTTGTGACCTATGACGCATCTAGCTCGGTGGTGGGAGTGGTTATGTCCCAGGTACAAGATGGTACTGAGCGCCCAGTGGTGTTCGCATCAAGGTGTCTCTCAGCGGCTGAACAGAAATATGCTGTGGGTGAGAGGGAGGGGCTCACCTGGGCGTGTGAATGGTGGCACATCTATCTCTATGGGTGCTATTTCACCCTGCGGATGAATCACCGAGTGCTGACAACACTACTGGAGACGTCGAGTTTAGGACACAGACCCTTGCAGATCCACAGGTAGACGGAGCGACTGAGGGCCTACAACTTTACCACCCAGTTCACTCCAGGTAAAGAGATTGTAGTGGCAGACCTCCTGTCCCGTGCCACGGCCAGCACCGTACAACTGGACGACGATGACAACCCCGCAGAAGCGGATCTGGTCAACATGCTGCACAACCCCCTCCGGGACATAGTATCCCTCCATGAGCTTCGGGCGGAGTCGGAATGGGATCCCTTGGTGTCACAACTGTGCTCGGTAATTAGGGAGGGTTGGCCCGCGAAAGTGCAGGGTGAGCTGGCACCCTTCCACCGGTTTAGAGACGAACTAAGCTGTTGGAATGATGTGTATGTGGCGAGGGGACACTGCACACTAATCCCGGTGTCTCTGAGATCACGAGTCCTAGCGATGCTCCACGAGGGTCACCTGGGCGTGGTCAGTGTAAAGCAGCATTGCAGGGATTCAGTTTGGTGGCCGGGTATTGATAAGGACATTGAAACTATGGTAAAGAACTGTGTCCCATGCTTGGAGAGCGGGAAGACCAGCGGACCACCTCCCCCACCCCTGCGACCATTACCGTACCCGTACCCGGAGGGCCCTTGGAAGCACATCCAGTTGGACATTTGTGGTGAACTGCATACAGCACCCCCGAACAGCCAGTTTCTGCTTGTGGTCTACGATCTGTTCTCCAAGTGGCCGGAGGTGTTGCCCACTAATTCAGTCATGACGGATGTGGTCACGAGCTTCCTCTCGTCACTGTTTGCCAGATGGAGGGTCCCGAATGTAATCACGACAGACAATTCCCCACAGTTCATCTCTGGGGCATTTGAGGAGTTTTTGAGCGCTAGGGGCGTGGGACACATTAAGACCGTGTTCTATCACCCCCAAGTCAATGGGGGCATTGAGCATTTTAACAAGACCCTGAAAAATGAACTGAGAGCCCACTTGGATTCACATTTCCAGATGTTCTCCAGATCACGCTCCTCCACTACAGGGCAACGGCCCATGCTACAACAGGGTACACTACTACATCTGCCTTTGGACCGACTGAGACCACCCACAATCCCTTCTCCAAGGAGTACGGACTCTCCATGGGACCGGGTCACTGCTCAACAGCGGAAGATGAAACAACAATTTGACAGGAAGCGCACGGCGAGAGCCCACGGACTGAAGGTATGGGATCAAGTTTGGATCAAACATCCTAACCGCACGCATAAACTGCAGCCTTTCTGGACAGGGCCCCTACGGATCACGAGGCGATGGGGCCAGGACACGTTCGAGCTTTCAGACGGGTCACAGTGGCACTCCAGTCAGCTTAGGAAGTCGCCGCCAGAACAGAGGCCAGGAGCTACGGCGGAACGACCTGGTGTGAGTTGAGACTTATTGGACTGGGGTGGTAAGGACTTGGAGGTGCGGTTGACGGTGCCTGAAGCAGAGTCCCCTCCTAGATGATGCCCGGCTAGAACACGTCAGAGGTCTAGGCACCTGGAAGACTATGTGTTGAAAACAGCATTAGCTAATGCGTGTTGGGGATGAGCAGCAGAATAATCCGTTCCAACACGGTAGGGGGCGTTCTGGTAGTCTACCCAGATGCCCAGTTGGTTAGCTGAGTTTGGCTATTCAGTTAAAAAAAATAGATGACAACATGGTTGTTATTTATATTCAGGGGGTTCTCTGACTTTGTGTGTGTGTGTGTGGGGGGGGGGTGTTGTGTGGGGATTTGACTCTTGGGGCTTGCCGTAGCCTGGCTGAAGGGGTTGGGGTGATGACGTTCAGTGGGCTGCGGCTAGAGAATGTATTGAGTTGTTTTCCATATTTATTTTATTTTATTTGTTTATTTGTCAGGGACAGTGCAATAAACATAGACAAAAAAGAAAATTTGATGTATTGCACAGAGAGTGTATAGCATTAAGCTAGTTTGCAACTCTTGTCCCTGGATGGGCTTTAGAGAAAAGAAACAGATAAAAAGAGAAAAAGATGAAGAAAAAACAAAATGAAAACAGTATAAACATTATCCACATACATCAATGCAAACAAAATTATAAATACACAATATAAAAACCTGATTCACATTTGCCTGTTACAGTAAAATGCCTGTTACACATTTGCCTTCCCTTCTTCACTCACACCCTGCAGACAATCATTTCATACATGGGTACATTCTTGACATAATAAAGTCACTTCAGTGTTCAGTTGTATACGGCTCCGGTCTCATGTTATTTGGACATAACACAGACCACTCTCCCCCTCCAGTCCTGGAGAATTGACTCCAACTCGCTTTTAACTAACTGCTTACATGGATTGTAGACACTGATTATTATCATACTGCCTTCTTCAGTCCATATTTCAATAATTACTTCCAGCTCTTGTACAATGACCAGTTGTCTATGTTTAACACCTTGTCTAATAAATACTGCACAACCCCCACCACTCCCATCCTTTCTATCTTTACGCAAACCAGAATATCCCTTAATAATAAAATCTAGTGACGGCTTAAGCCATGTTTCCTGTATACAAATAATATCTGGTTTTGTTTCCAATTTCTGAACAAATCCTTTGAATTCTTGTCCATTTGCAAACTCCTTGCATTCCACTGGAGGATTATTGTCATGGAATAACATGTTGACTCCCATCTACGGCTCCCTCTGCTTGACTCCGTTCTGCATGTATCCTCTTCCAGGATATATCTTTGGTATTTAAGAATTTTGCTGCTGCTTTCACAATGATCTTTATCTTCTCAGTTTTAGTCTTAGCCTGCTCTGAGCAGTTGATGACACAGACTAGAAAAAGAACAAGCTTATCTGCTGTGATATTAGTCTGACAGTTTTGTGTTTTTGCCTCCTTGTTTTTGGCCATGCTTTCTACTTTTTCTTCTTTATTCACAACCTTTGCCGCTTCTGCATATGTCATCTTCCTCTCCACTCTCACATGCTGAATTTCTACTGCCTGTTGTCTCACTATGCACCCTCCATATGCTGCTGTGATTCCCCCCATGGTTACAGCATTTAATTAAGCTGAAACGTCCACATTCTCCATACGCATGTTCTCCACCACATCTTCTATACCTTTGCTTTCCTTTGCACACATTAGCAATATGTCCATACCTCTGGCATTTAAAACACCTGAGAGGAGGGGGGATATAAGCCCCAACAGTAAAACGTATGTTGTGGAGAAAGGAAGCAGATGAGGCAACGAGCTGAACAGCACACAAACTTTATTCCTTCTCCAACATTAAGTACAGTTAACTCTCCTGGGTCTCTGTGCACCCTCTTTTTATAACCTTTAATTCCATGTATTGAGACCCAGGAATCCTGACCATAACACATTCATAACACACTGTATGGAACAAAGACATGCGTGGCACATTAACATCACATAGCGCCAGTACGGCTTCTCACACCCTTTCCTCCTCCAGCAGCTCTGGCGCTTCCTCAACTCCCCGGGGGGCAAATAGTCCTTACTGTCCCGTCTGAAACCCCCAGTAACACTTCCTCCTTCAGCCCATTGTTTCCTCTTTCCCCAGCTGCCGTCTCTGGGTGGAGAATCCCCCACCCGTGCCACCACAATGTACCCAATAAACACTTTTCCTGGAAGAGTCTTGTCTTTAAAGTAGAACTGAACTGAACGGCATTGAACGGCACTGGGTGATAGTACATACAATTATAAAGATAATTTATCATTGGCACCCCCTCCACAAATCCCGGAATCTTGGAGAAAATCGCGATTTTGAATTTCCCGCCCTGAAAAATCAGACAAATCCGCCGAAGTGCAGCCGGAGTTCCGCGTGACGTCACGAGTGTGACACAGTCCTCCATGTTTACCATTGCGAGCACGTCGACACTGGTTGTTTTTGGTGCATTTTGTCGTGATAGTCGACTACAAAACACTTCCAACACCTAGGAAGATCTGTTCAGTGGCCAAGGAAAGCTGTCATGGCGACGAAAGAAAAGAAAGGGGGAGGAAAAGCGACCGGGAAGCGATGCGTTTCTAGATATACAGTGATCCATCACTTATCGCGTTTAATGGGGACCAGAACCGACCACGAAAAGTGAAAAACCGCGAAGTAGCGTCACCCCCCCTCCCCAAGGGTGTCACAAGCACTATTTTGCACAAAAAGGCACAAGAGAACAGCGAAAAGTGCCACTAAGCAACACGAGCGATAAAGAACAATGAATGCGGTCTTCCTTCGCTGGATAAAACGTCTCGGCCAATCAGCTTGCGAGGTAAAACGTCTCGGCCAATCAGCTTGCGAGATTCCCGAGCAGTGAAGAGGTGGGCAGAGAGGAGTGGAGCGGTGGTCAGAGAGGTAGATTTTCAGTTGTGCGGGCTCTCCGTGTTGATACCTGATGTTCTAATGTAGTCTCCCTGCCTTCTCCCTGCCTTCTCCCTGCCTTCTCCCTGCCTTCTACATTAGAACATCAGGTATCAACACGGAGAGCCCGCACAACTGAAAATCTACCTCTCTGACCACCGCTCCACTCCTCTCCGCCCACCTCTTCACCGCTCGGGAATCTCGCAAGCTGATTGGCCGAGACGTTTTACCTCGCAAGCTGATTGGCCAAGACGTTTTACCCAGCTTCGCTCCCTGCCGAGCGCCTATACCCAACGAAGGAAGACCGCATTCATTGTTCTTTATCGCTCGTGTTGCTTAGTGGCACTTTTCGCTGTTCTCTTGTGCCTTTTTGTGCAAAATAGTGCTTGTGACGCCCTTGGGGCGGGGGGGGTGACGCTACTTCGCAGTTTTTCACTTTTCGCGGTCGGTTCTGGTCCCCATTAAACGCGATAAGTGAGGGATCACTGTAATAAGTTGGAAAAATGCTGATGGTTTTTTTTCCCTTTCTTTTTTATTGTTAATTTTCCTTATCCTGACACCCCAAACATGCCAAAGTAAAGACTCACCATTCTGTATTCAATAAGCGACTCTCCTCCCCATCACTGCTGCGGTCTGAGTCGGTGCTGGAACCCCCCGAAAATTCTGGCTCTAATCTGTACGGTTCGATGCCTCCCTCACTCTCTTCCTGTTCACTTGACACTCCTGCATCCTCCTCTGTCTTGTCACCGATCCTGAATGCCTCTTCACTCTGAAAACTCTGGTGTTCTTGACTGCTGGAACTGCTATCATCTGCCATTGTTGTTTTGATAAGGGTCACACTCGTGACGTCACGCAGCGTCGTCTGCACTACTTCCGGTTTGTTTGGCACTGCCAGCCAGAGGCAAAAGTTTATCGGCTTATAGCTTGGCCATCGCACGGCCTAAAAATTTCTTTTATGTGTTGAAAAATACAATAGGTAATAAGGAATTAATCTGCTATTCTACTTTTTTGGCAAAAAGGTGAGTTCAGTTCTACTTTAAAGTCCAGCAACACAGATGGGCTATCAAACTTTTCCCCATTCCTGACTGCTTGTAGACGTCTAATCCCCACAACTGTTCCTCCTTTAATCATTTTTTTAAGCTCTTCTAAGTTTTCCCCTAGAGGAACTCCAGTTATCACTCAACTCATTGTCATCATCATCATAGCAGTCTGTCGGGGGCGACAATGACTGTTTCATTTAGGTCTGATCAGATTCCTCCACACAGCTCTGTCCTTCGCCTTCCGCTGCCAGGAACTCCTGACCTTGTTAACCCAGGCGACATCCGAGCCGGTATGAGTTACTTTCTGACTGACCATTTCATGAAACTGCTTGCAAAGTATTTGAGTACCGCTAGCTTTTGCTGGACTAGCGGCACATTCTTGGCAGATAGAGGTATTATCAGTGGCAACTGACGCCATCAAATCCAGTGACTTCTTTCTTCTCTGCAATTTCTTTCCTGCACGCTCTCTGCAGCTGAAGTGTTGGTCCCTCTGTGCTGCATTTCTACATTTCACAAGTAGATTTCCATCTCTTAATACTTTGGTCAGTTCTATATCCTCAATTC
This sequence comes from Pholidichthys leucotaenia, assembly GCA_020510985.1. NCBI lineage: Eukaryota > Metazoa > Chordata > Actinopteri > Cichliformes > Pholidichthyidae > Pholidichthys > Pholidichthys leucotaenia. The sequence goes on from CM035842.1 coordinate 274,523,621, forward strand.
TACTTCTTCATCTGTTAGTTATAACTACCGGACACAAAGATGCAACTTCATGCCCTGGTTTAAATCTCAAGATAATTTTAAATTCTTCTGTCAAATGAATCATCTTCACATTCAACTCTGCATTCATAATCTGTCAGGTATTGTGGGGGTTTTATCTCCATATTTGATGTCCAAATAGCCTGACTGTCCTCTTTTTGCATCACTTGGGCTCCCTCATTGTGTTTAGGCTCTGCACCTTGAACTTCATCTTCATTAGGAGAATGAACTGTCTGGTTGTTTTCTTCCTGCATTATTTGTACTTCCATTGTACCTCTGCTCCCTGGCATAAAGGGTCTGAACCACTGCTCATCTAAGCTTTCATCAGACACACCTGGCTCTGTTTGTGTCCGGTTTTCGGCTGTATTTTTGGTGATAAACTTCACCAACCTGTGTCTTAGGATTTTTTCTGTCTCAGGGTAATATATTAGGTATGCAGGGATATTTCGGTCATAACCTACAAATACTCCTTTGTCACATTTTGAGTCAACCTTTTTCTTATCCTGTTTGTATGTGTAACATGCAGAACTAAATGCTCTCATTCTTGCAAGGTTTGGTTTTCTCCCTGTTAACATAAAATAAGGTGTCTGACCAGTGCATTTGCTGTAACACCTATTACGGATTACCGCAGCAGTCATTACAGCATAGGTCCATAACTCCTTCGGTAGTTTGCTTTCAATGAGCATACACCTAGCCATCTCAAACAATGTCCTCCAGCTCCTCTCAACTGTTCCATTTTGATGCGGTGAATATGGTGCTGATTTTTCATGCTTTATAGCATTTTTGCTAAGTAGTGACTCAACGGTTTCTGCTGTAAATTCAGTGCCATTATCAGACCTAATGCATTTTATCTTCCCATAGGGGGTGATATCTGCAATGAATTTTTTCTGTAGCTTTTGTCGTGCCACTCTTCGTCTTTAGGAAATACACAAACATAGCACCCGAGTAGTCATCTGTGAATGCTAGGGCATATTTATATCCCTCTTTTGTTTCAGGCTCTATTGGGCCAGCTAGATCAGTGTGTATTAACTCCAATGCGGCCTTTGCCCTTACATCTGGTCCTCGGTTTCTGCTCTGGGTAAACTTTCCCTGTATGCAAATCTCACAGCTTGGGGTATGTTTACTGTTTTTATCTTTTATCGTCATTCCATCAACAACTTCCTCTAACTTTGTGTCCCTGTGATTAGTGTCCCAATATCTCATACCACGTTTGTATATCATTACACCCATTACACATATCATCAGGTTCTCCATCAACAGTGTCTAGATAATACAATCTATCACACACTTTTATATTAAACCTGGTACCATTTTTGTGGATGAGTTGGTCTTGTCCCTGTTGAAAGTTCACTCTCGCTCCATTGGCCGTGGCAGACTTGACTGAGAATATGTCTTGTGGAAAATATGGGACGTATAGCACCCCCTCCAGTGTTGCCTTCACTTTGCATCCTCCATTGTCACGCAAGTAGATCTCAGCATCCCCCTTCTTTAAAGTTGCACCGCTGGTCTGTGCGCCGTCAGCCAACTCTATGATGTGTTTATTCGGCTGGAATGACTCATCAAATCTTTTGAACTTGTCGAGGTCTCTGATTATGTGGGATGTTGCTCCCGTGTCCACCATCAAACTCCTTTCTCTCAATCCATTGGTGTTGCGTTCGCTTAGTTTAAAAGCGAATGTTTCATCCTCATTGTCCGTCGTTAATGTCTTTCGCCTGCGGTCTTTTTCCACGTTGTCCGTCGCTTGCTTCACTCTGGCCTTTGTCTTTTGCCTGCAGTTTTCATCCCAGTGTGTGGGGCTCTCGCAGTAACTGCACCACCGTTTCTGTGCCGTGCACCCACTGGGACATGCCCATGCTCTGTGGCCCCTTCGGCAACAGTTGAGCACGTTATTGCTTCCTTTTCACCATGCCTCGCCTCAGTTGTGTGGCTCCTCATCTTCATCACACTGTCGTCTCCCGAAGTGGCATTAAATTTTTCAGTGCTCTCATAATCTCTGAGCATCATTTTAAAGTCACTGAAAGTCATTCTGTCATCATTGTGTGTTACGAATATGGCGAATGGCTTGAATGATTCTGGCAAACCCTTTAGAAGCATGGCAATAGTCAGCCCATCACTTAATGTCTCTCCTGCACTTCTCAATGAGGTGATAGCCATCTCTGCTCTTATAGTCTGTCACAGTTTCTTCTGCCTTTTTGTGCAGTGAGGTCAGTTCTATGTAAAGACTAATTATTTGTGGTTTCCCTCTTCCCGCGTAATGTTCTCTCAATATTTTAAATGCTTTCTTACCATCGTCCGCAGCGTCTCTTATGACAAGGGAGAGGCTCTTATCATCCAAAAACTGAATAAGCTCAGTGTAGGCATCTTCATTTTTTGCATTATCGGCTTCCACGCTGGCCGCTGCATTTTCTCCCTCTGGCGCTCTTGGTTCATTCAGCACTGTGTCCTTTAGGCCTAGCGTCCGCATGTGGCCTAGAAATCTGCTTTCCCACAGCTCATAATTTCTCTCATCTCCATCAAAATTTAACCTGCTCCACCAGCTTTGGGTATCCTTCCTGGGCCCATAACCTGTTGAGGTCAACATTATAAAGGATCGGATAACCGTAGAGTGTCATTAACTAATGGAGGAAAAACACACAGTAGCCAGAACTCTCTTGAATGCACACGCTCGTTTTATTTTCTCCTTCTTTCTCCTCTCCTTCTCTCTCCCAGAATGCAATGCGTGCTGCAAGCACGTCATCACGTAACAAAGAGTAGTATTGTGGAGTGTGTGAAATCACAGGCAGATTCATTTCGGACGATTTATTACACACTCACATCTTTCAAGCACAGAACAGAATGAATTCTCAAGCAGAAACTCTCCCCTTAAGTTTCATGGCATTTACATCACACACAACATGACATTTGCATCACACTGCATTCAGCATCCTTCATCCCTGACTCCTTCCTGCTATCTCACCAGGAATCTCCTGCTCTTTGTTCTCCCAAGCTTATCACTGTCTCCTGTCTGAGAGGCTAGATAATCTGGCTCACACAAGGCGCTACACCCCCCCCCCCCCCCAGCATCTTAGATAGGACAATAGAATAACAGTCCACATGCTGTGATAGAACAATTGAACATCAGTCCACGTGCTGCTTGGGCTTCCGTCTCCTCCCGTATCTGCTGTAACCGGGGTTTACCGCCTCCGTGGCGCTGCTGTGCCGGTGGGGGGCTGCTGGAAGTGTGTCTGACTGCGGGTGGGCTGTTGCTGGGGGGGGCGGCACTTCGGTCTGTCCGTGGGGCTGCTCTGGCGAATCGTTTCCCTGGGGAGCTCTCCGTGGGGATCTTCCAAGCCGAGGGGCCCTAGCCAACAGCACTTGCTCGTCCGCCACAACGAAAGCGGGTTTGAGTCTGTCTATGCCAATTTTTTCCCTCCTACCCCCCAAGTCTAGCAAAAAATGCTTATCCCCTGTTTCCAGCACTCTGAACGGTCCATCATAGGGTGGGCGCAATGGAGGACGGTGGGCGTTGTGTCTGACGAAAACGAACTCCGCGCTCTTCAAAGTTTTAGGCACGAAAACACGCGGAAAACTGTGGTGGGCAGGGCCCGGCAGTGTGCCTGTGTTTGCACTACGCTGCAAAAGCTGAGACGGGGAGCTGCCCGGCGCGGGATTATCTGGCAGAAATTCCCCGGGCAGCCATAGTGGCTGCGCAAAAACGAGCTCTGCCAGGGAAGCTTCCAGATCCTCTTTTGGCGCGGAGCGCAACCCCAGCAAAACCCATGGCAGCCTGTCTACCCAATTTGCATCCGTCAATGAAGCCCTGAGTGCTGCTTTCAGTGATCTATGAAAACGCTCACATAACCCATTGGCCTGTGGGTTGTACGCGGTTGTGCGATGAATTGTAACACCCAGGCTGCGGGCCATCGCGGACCAGAGTTCGGAAACAAATTGCGGGCTCCTGTCGGACGTAATGTCCGACGGCACTCCAAAACGCGCCACCCATGCTGTTAACAAAGCGCGCGCTACGTCCGCGGACGTGGTTGATGCCAGCGGGACCGCTTCTGGCCAGCGCATGGTGCGGTCCACCATTGTCAGGAGGTGCGTGCACCCCTGTGATGGCGGGAGGGGGCCCTCAAGGTCCACGTGAACATGGTCGAACCTCTTAGCCGGAATACGAAACGGCTCCAAGGGAGCCTTCGTGTCTCTGTGTACTTTGGCTAGTTGGCACGCCACGCAGGCTGCAGCCCACTCCTTCACTTGTTTGTGCAGGCTCGGCCAAACAAACTTCTCTCCCACCATTTTGACCAACGCGCGCACTCCTGGGTGCGCCAGAGTGTGACCCGACTCAAACACGCGGCGGCGCCAAGCGGCCAGGACCACCGGACGCGGGCAACCCATGGAGACATCGCAGATTGGGGGAGCCGCCATCCTGCAGCACCCTGCTCTCCAGCCTTAACCCTGTTGGTCCAGACTGGAGCGCGCGCACGTCTGCATCGTTAATCTGCTCCGCGGCCATGGCTGCGTAATCTATCCCCACGCAGACCGGGGCCACCACGGCTCGCGAGAGGCAGTCTGCCACTACATTCAGTTTACCAGACACATGCTGAATATCAGTAGTAAACTCTGAGATCGCGGCCAGCTGTCTCTGCTGCCGGCCCGACCACGGTTCTGAAACCTTGGCCATCGCGAATGTTAGCAGCTTGTGGTCCACGAATGCGGTGAAGCTGCGCCCTTCCAGCCAGAACTGGAAGTGGCGTATGGCCAGATGGAGGGCCAGCAACTTTCTGTTGAACGCGCTGTATTTACATTCGCTGTCGTGCAAAGTTCTGCTGAAAAAGGCGAGCGGCTGCCAAGCCCCGGCAACGCGCTGCTCCACGACCGCCCCTATGGCCACGTCTGAAGTGTCGGTGGTGAGCGCTATGCGGGCCGTCGGGTCTGGATGCGCCAGCAGTTTGGCGTTTGCCAGGACCGCTTTAACTTCCGAGAACGCCCGCTCTCGCTCCGGGGTCCATTCGACCCTATCCGTGGGTTTCTGTTTCTTCAGCGCAGCGTACAATGGTTGCATGAGCTGCACCGTGTGGGGAAGGAAACGGTTATAAAAGTTCACCATCCCCAAAAATTCCTGCAGCGCCCTGACCGTCTGAGGCCGGGGAAAATCCGCCACGGCGCGCACTTTGTCGGGCAGTGGGATCGCTCCTTCAGGAGAGACGCGGTGCCCCAAAAAATCAATCCCCGTCACGCCGAACTGGCATTTCGCCGGGTTGATTATTAACCCGTGCTCCTCCAACCTCCGGAAAACCATCGTGAGGTGGGTTTCGTGTTCGTCTTTGGACGCACTGGCTACCAGGATATCGTCCAGGTAGACGAACACAAATGGGAGATCGCGCAGCACTGCATCCATCATGCGCTGGAACGTCTGTGCCGCTCCTTTTAACCCGAATGGCGTGCACAGGAACTCGAATAAACCGAACGGAGTTATTACCGCTGTTTTGGGTATGTCCTCAGCGCGCACTGGGACTTGGTGGTAACTGCGGACCAGGTCTATTTTGGAAAAAATGTGCGCTCCGGCGAGGTGAATGGAAAAATCCTGTATGTGGGGAATTGGGTAGCGGTCGTGCTCTGTGGCGTTGTTCAACCTGCGGAAATCCCCGCACGGTCGCCACGATCCTTCAGCCTTAGGGACCATGTGTAGCGGGGATGCCCATGGGCTGTTCGAGCACCTGATGATGCCCAACCTTTCCAGGTTGGCGAACTCCTCGCACACTATGGCCAGTTTAGCTGCGTCCAAGTGCCGAGGTCTTGCAAAAACAGGCGGCCCGGTGGTGGTGATAAAGTGCTCTACCCCGTGTTTAGCGATGGCCGCGGAAAACGTCGGGACCGTGAGTGCTGGGAACTGAGTGAGCAGTGTGTGGAACTTACCGCCTGTAGCTGTGACGTTGGCTTGTGCTGTTGGCTGGGTCACTCGAGCTATACAGGGGAGAGAGTCAAAGGACAGTGCATTAACCAGGCGCCTGTTAGCAACATCAACCAGTAAACCATGTGCACACAGAAAATCAGCCCCCAGTATATGGTAATTCAGTGCTGCTACGACAAAAGTCCACTCATATGTACGGCCGTGTAGAGATAAGAGCAGAGTCCTCTCACCAAAGGTCTTAATATCCGAGCCGTTTGCTGCCAACATCCCGGGGCCGCTAGATCCTGCCAGCCAGTCAGCGTAGGTCAGCCGGATGAAGCTCTTCTGGGCTCCAGTGTCCACGAGGAAACGCCTTCCCGAGCGTGCGTCCATTAAGTAGAGCAGCTTGTTCTCTTCACCGAGGGTCGCGGCTGCTACCAACCCCCGGCCTTGGTGTTTTCCCGAGTGCTTGAATTGGCACGGTGGCGCACATCTGCGTGCCTTCTCTCGAAGCGGGCGGTGGTAAAAACAGAGCGTGTCTCTCTGGCGCTCCTTGGCCCCCGCTGCTGCTACCGTCGGTGGCTCCTCGCCTCCTCTGGTCGTCTCGCTGGGCTCCGCTGCTGCCGCGTTGACTGTGATCGCCCTGGTGGTGATGATGATCCGGTCTGCCTCCTGGACTAGCGCACGGTAGTCGCGCGCGGCCAGCCACGGCAAATTGGCCAGAACCGCTCTCGTTACTGTCGGAAGGTTCCGGAGGAAGAGGTGGGCAAACAGAAAGTGCCCGTCGTCCGTGCCCATCAACGCCAGCATCTTCTCCATCAGGTCTACAGCCGAACCATCTCCTAACTCGGTCCGTGTCAGGAACCTCTCCGCTCTCTCACAGGCCGAGAGCGTGTAGCGCTGGATAAGCGCAGCCTTGAGCGTCTCGTATTTGCTGCTGGCTGGTGGCTGATCGAGCAGGCTCGCTACCTGCTGAGCTGTGCGGGCGTCGAGCGCTGCAACCACATAGTAGAATCTGGTATCATCTGCCGTTACTCCCCGGAGGGCGAACTGGGCCTCGGTGAGGTGGAACCAAGAGCGCGGGTTGTGCTGCCAGAAATCCGGTAGCTTGACTGAAACCGCACACGCGTGGCTGTAGGTTCCAGTCCGGGCTGTCTGTGGGATGGCTGCCGCCTCGCTGTAGCTTCCTGACCGGGCCGGCTCCGGGGATCTTGCCTCGTGTTCCATAATACGTCTTGGGTCACCAGTGTGGAGTGTATGAAATCACAGGCAGATTCATTTCAGACGATTTATTACACACTCACATCTTTCAAGCACAGAACAGAATGAATTCTCAAGCAGAAACTCTCCCCTTAAGTTTCATGGCATTTACATCACACACAACACGACATTTGCATCACACTGCATTCAACATCCTTCATCCCTGACTCCTTCCTGCTATCTCACCAGGAATCTCCTGCTCTTTGTTCTCCCAAGCTTATCACTGTCTCCTGTCTGAGATGCTAGATAATCTGGCTCACACAAGGCGCTACAGTATCAGCCAAGAGCATACTCTCCATTTTACATATAATCCAACAAGAATGTATGGTTGTCACTGAAACGGGAAACTTTTCCTTGTTAAAAAACAATGACTTTGGCATCAGAAACGTGGGAACACGGCCTTTTGCACCTCAAAAACCGTAATATAATCATACCACTTCCCACGACTATCTAGGGATAGGAGGATGACCTTAAAAAGTGGCCTCGCAGACAGTAGCTCCATTTGTTTGCGCCACTGATAAAATGCTAACACTGCAAACAAATACAAGCTCTGAATCAATGTCTCCACCGCAATAAAGTCGGAGGCATTTTGTTAAAATATGTTGTATATAATCAAATTTACCTCAGAGCAGACAGAGAACCTAGTCAGAGCCACAAAGAACCACAACACCATGCTTGGGTGTTTTAATGTCAGGGAAAATACAGACAGCTGCAGCTGTTTGTTCTACCCCGAAATTAAAATACTCATGCTGCTATCCTGCCGTGAATGCTTGTTATTTAACTTAACATGTACAGACATTTTCTGACAATTGTTCAGAATTTTATTGACCTATATTTTGTAATAATTTAAAACACTAGTGCATGCTGAAGCATGCTTAAGTCCATATCATTTCAAGGCAGTGCAACGAATACAAAAAAACCCAAAGACTATTTGATATCTTTCTTAAATCGTTAAGGCTTAGGAAGAAAATTGTTACTTTTTTTATTTATTGTTTTACTTCTGTTATGTCGGTCCTGTGTCTGTACCACCGATCACACGGTTATGTCCAGAATCAGAATCAGAATCAGATTTATTGCCATTGTTCATGTAGTACACAAACTAGGAATTTGTCTCGGTGCAATGCTGCAACATTAAACATGGAGTAGCACTAAAGATAAAAATAAAAAACTATGCATGCAATAAAAGGTAGAATATGAATAAGTAATACTAATCTATGCAATTTTTAAATATATTAACAAGCAGCAGATACTGTGGAGTTCCACATAGTGCAGTTGGTAGTGCAAAAAGAAAACAGTGATAATTGTCATGAGTCCGGTTGAGCTACTGTACGTAATGCACGAGAGTCTAATAAGTCACTTAGTGTTCAGCAGTCTGATGGCAGAGGGGAAGAAGCTGTTCATGTAGCGGGAGGTTTTAGTCTGAATGGACCGAAGTCTTCTGCCTGAGGGGAGGGGGGCAAACAGTGCGTGTCCAGGGTGTGAAGGGTTGGCTATGATCCGACCTGCATGCCTCTGGGTCCTGGAGATGTACAGGTCCTGGAGGGATGGGAGCTTACAGCCGATCACCTTCTCAGCAGCGCGCACAACGCGCTGCAGTCTTAGTCTGTCCCTGGCGGTGGCTCCTGCGTACCACACGGTGATGGAGGTGGTGAGGATGGACTCGATGATGGCCGTGTAGAACTGCACCAACATCTTGGTGGGTAGCTTGAGCTTCCTCAGCTGCTACAGGAAGAACATCCTCTGCTGGGCCTTTTTGATGAGGGAGCTGATGGTCGGCTCCCACTTGAGGTCCCGGGTGATGGTGGTGCCCAGGAAGCGGAAGGAATCCGCAGTGGTGATGGGAGAGTCTGTGAGGGTAAGGGGGGGCAGAGGGGCTGTGACTTTTCTGAAGTCCATGATCATCTCCACTGTCTTCAGAGCGTTCAGCTGCAGGTTGTTGTGGCTGCACCAGGACGCCAGCTGGGCCACCTCTCTCCTGTAGACGGACTCGTCACCGTTGGAGATGAGCCCAATGAGGGTGGTGTCGTCCGCAAACTTGATCAGCTTGACAGACTGGTGGCTGGAGGTGCAGGAGTTGGTGTACAGGGAGAAGAGCAGGGGGGAAAGTACACAGCCCTGGGGTGATCCGGTGCTGATGCTAACAGAGTCTGAGACAGTCTTTCCCAGCCGCACATGCTGCCTCCGGTCCGTCAGGAAGTCGGTGATCCACCTGCAGAGGGAGTCAGGCACGTTGAGCAGGGACAGCTTGTCCTGGAGCAGAGCGGGGCGGATGGTATTGAATGCAGAGCTGAAGTCCACAAACAGGATCCTGGCGTAGGTTCCCGGGGAGTCCAGGTGCTGCAGGATGGAGTGGAGGGCCAGGTTGACTGTGTCGTCCACAGACCTGTTGGCTCTGTAGGCAAACTGCAGCAGGTCCAGGAGGGGAGTGGTGATGGTCTTGAGGTGGGGAAGGACCAGGCGCTCAAAGGACTTCATGACTACAGAGGTGAGCGCTACAGGTCTGTAGTCGTTAAGTCCAGTGATCCGTGGCTTCTTGGGGACAGGGACGATGGTAGAGGTTTTGAGGCAGGCCGGCACGTGGCATGACTTCAGGGAGGTGTTAAAAATGTCTGTGAAGACAGGAGTCAGCTCCTCCGCACAGTGTCTCAGGGTGGAGGGAGACACGCCGTCCGGACTGGGGGCCTTGCGCGGGTTCAGTCTGGAGAACTGTCTGTGCACGTCCTGCTCACTGATGGCAAGGGCAGGGGGGGCCGCCTTTGATGAAGTGGGGACCATGGAGGCAGTGGCGCTGGGGGGAGGGGGGAGTTGGACACAGCTGACGAGGTGTCAAAACGGGCATAGTGTTGGGACAGTCTTTGACAAAGGGCTTTGTCATCCTGTCCTTTAGAAGCCTGAGACTGATAGTTGGTGATTTGCCTCAGTCCTCTCCACACAGAAGCAGAGTCGTTAGCAGTGAACTGTTGCTGGAGTCTCTCAGAATACACAGATTTAGCTCTCCTCAGCTCTCTCCTAAACCGGTATTTGACCTCCCTGTAGCAGTCCCTGTCTCCACTTTTCAGCGCTGCTTCCTTCTCCTTCCTGATCTGTCTGAGCTTAGCTGTGAACCAGGGCTTGTCGTTGGAGTAACTCACCCTGGTGCGCGATGGAAGAATGCTCTCCTCACAAAAGTGGATATATGAGGTCACAGTGTCCGTGTATTCATCCAGATCATGCGTGGCTCCTTTAAACATGTCCCAGTCAGTTATTTCCAAGCACGTGCAAAGCTCCTCCCCAGCTTCACTGGTCAATTTCCTCGTAGTGCTCACAACAGGTTTTGTGAGCTTCAGTCTCTGTCTGTATGTGGGAATCAGGTGGACCATCACGTGATCAGCAGTGCGGGGAACAGCGCGATACGCGTCCTTAACTGTAGTGTAACAGTGATCCAGTGTGTTCTCTCTTCTGGTGGGGCATTTAATAAACTGTTTGTATCGGGGGAGTTCGTGGCTCAGGTTGCTCTGGTTAAAGTCGCCAACCACAATAACCAGAGAGTCCGGGAAAGTCTGCTCCACTTGCTGAATGTGATCCGCGAGCGCGTGCTGAGCCTCGCGCACGTCCGCGTCGGGTGGGACGTAAACAGCGGCCAGGATGAATGAAGCAAACTCACGCGGGGAATAAAATGGCTTGCAGTTGATAAATAAATATTCCAGAGCGGGAGAACAGTGTTGGGAGATCACAGTTACATTGGAGCACCAGCTGCTGTTGATGTAGAAGCAGACTCCTCCGCTGTGGTCTTGCCGGAGAGCCCTGTGTCTCGATCAGCACCAAACAGCTGAAATCCCTCGAGGAGGAGCACGCTGTCTGGTGTCTTTTCCTTGAGCCAGGTCTCAGTGAAGCAGAGGGCACACGAGGTGGAGAGGTCCTTAAATCGCATCAGCAGTCTCAGTTCATCTACCTTGTTATAAAGAGAGTCGACGTTGGACAGAAATATTCCAGGCAAAGCCGTGCGCGTGCCTCTCCTGCGAAGCCGCACGAGGGCGCCTGCTCGTCTTCCTCTCTTTCGCCGTCTCACTTTTTGGGCTAAAAAGTGAACCAGATCGGCGGCAGGAGCCAAAAAAACTGGGAGTAGGTCCGTGGGAGTGAAAGTCCTGATATTTAGTAGCTCTTCACAGGTGTAAGAGCAGGCAGACACACAATTGACGAACAAAAACAAACAAAAAAAAGCGCAGCGAAGCACCATGGCGACCACTGTGGGCGCCATCTTGGATCTAGTCCATAACTCGTATGCTGAAGAACCAGGCTGGAGGTGCAGTGAACGTAACTTTATTAAATCAAACAACAACGATAACAAGTGCTCCGTACAGGCCAAGGGTTGACGGCGAAAGAGGAAGAGCTCTTCTGCGTCTGCCCTTTATACCCCTGGTGACTGCGGAACCGGAAAGGCAGGCCGTCACCCCTATTACACCCAGGGTACACAGTACGCCATATCGGTACACCACATTCCCCCTCCCCCTGTAGAAAAATGCCAAACATACCAATTAGGCCCTCCCAAATTTAAACCCGATACACGTGCTAATAAAAATAACACTTATGTACAAAAATTAAATTTACAAGCCAATCCATTCACACAACATAAACTAGAGGGGGCCAGGTAGACTGCAAACCCACCTCGACATGGCTTAGACGGATTATTCTGCCGTCTTTGAAATACCAGAGTCCATAAAACAAAATGTCTGTGTTCCTAAAAAAGACTAAAACAATCCCCTAAACATATATGTACACAATCAGAACGTTCATAACCAAACACAAACAGTCAATATGTACACCTATAGCATGTTGCCAGCCCCCACCCCAACACAACCAGCCCACAACTTGGGCATTTCAACTTCCATCCATCCATCCATCTTCTACCGCTTTTCCGGAGGTCCGGGTCGCGGAGGCAGCAGTTCAAGCAGAGAAGCCCAGACTTCCCTCTCCCCAGCCACCTGCTCCAGCTCTTCAGAGGGGATACCAAGGCGTTCCCAGACCAGCTGGGAGACATAGTCTCTCCACCGAGTCCTGGGTCTGCCCCGAGGTCTCCTCCCAGTAGGACGTGCCTGAAACACCTCAAGTGGGAGGCGTCCAGGAGGCATCCTAATCAGATGCCCATACCACCTCAACTGACTCCTTTCAATGTGGAGGAGCAGCGGTTCTACTCTGAGCCTCTCCCGGATGACTGAGCTCCTCACCCTATCTCTGAGGGTGAGTCCAGCAATCCTACGGAGAAAGCTCATTTCAGCCGCTTGTATCCGCGATCTCGTTCTTTCGGTCATTACCCAAAGCTCGTGACCATAGGTGAGAGTAGGAACGTAGATTGACTGGTAAATCGACAGCTTTGCCTTAGAACTAAGCTCCCTCTTCACCACAACAGACCGGTACAACGTCCGCATCACTGCAGATGCTGCTCCAATCCGTCTGTCAATCTCTCGCTCCATTTTCCCCTCACTCGTGAACAAGACCCCAAGATACTTAAACTCCTCCACTTGGGGCAGGAACCTGTCCCCAACCCGGAGAGGACAATCCACCTTTTTCCGGCTGAGGACCATGGACTCGGACTTGGAGGTGCTGATTCTCATCCCAGCCGCTTCACACTCAGCAGCAAACCATCCCAGCAAGAGCTGGAGGTCATTGCTGGATGAAGCCAACAGGACAACATCATCTGCAAACAACAGAGATGAGATCCTGTGGTCACCAAGCATGACACCCTCCATTCCCTGGCTGCGCCTAGAAATCCTGTCCATAAAAATTATGAACAGGATCGGTGACAAAGGGCAGCCCTGGCGGAGTCCAACTCTCACTGGGAATGACTCCGACCGAGTGTTGGCAATACGAACCAAACTCTCACAACGGTCGTACAGAGACCGAATAGCTCATAACAACAAGCCCGATACTCCATACTCCCGAAGCACCCTCCACAAAAATCCACGAGGGACGCAGTCAAATGCCTTCTCCAAGTCCACAAAACACATGTAAACTGGTTGGGCAAACTCCCACGAACCCTCAAGAATTCTCGAGAGGGTAAAGAGCTGGTCCGATGTGCCACGGCCAGGATGAAAACCACATTGCTCCTCCTGAATCCGAGGTTCGACCAACGGCCGGACTCTCCTCTCCAGTACCTTGGCATAGACCTTCCCAGGGAGGCTGAGGAGTGTGATCCCTCTAAAGTTGGAGCACACCCTCCGGTCCCCTTTTTTGAAGAGAGGAACCACCACCCCGGTTTGCCATGCCAAAGGCACTGCCCCAGACCTCCACGCAATGTTGCAGAGGTGTGTCAACCATGACAACCCAACAACATCCAGGGCCTTGAGGTACTCAGGGCGAATCTCGTCCACCCCCGGGGCCCGGCCACCAAGGAGATTTTTAACCACCTTGGCAACCTCAGCCCCTGTGATAGGCGAGTCATCCCCCTCATCCCCAAACCCTGCTTCCTCTGTGGAAGGCGTATCAGTGGGATTGAGGAGATCCTCAAAGTATTCCTTCCACCGCCCGACGATATCCCCAGTTGAAGTCAACAGTGTCCCATCCGCACCATACACAGTGTGGACGGGGAGCTGCTTTCCCCTCCTGAGCCGCCGAACAGTTTGCCAGAATCTCTTTGAAGCCGACCGAAAGTCTTGTTCCATGGCCTCACCGAACTCCTCCCATACCCGGGTTTTTGCTTCAGCAACCACCCGAGCTGCACTCCGCTTGGCCTGCCGGTACACCTCAGCTGCTTCGGGAGTCCCACAAGCCAGCCAAGCTTGATAGGACTCCTTCTTCAGTTTAATGGCCCCCCTCACCACTGGTGTCCACCACTTGGTTCGGGGGTTGCCACCACGAGATGCACCGCCCACCTTGCGGCCGCAGCTCTGTGCCGCCGCTTCAACAACAGAGGTGGAGAACATGGCCCATTCAGACTCCATGTCTCCAGACTCCCTCGGAATGTGGTTGAAGTTCTTCCGGAGGTGGGAGTTGAAGACCTCCCGGACAGGGGCCTCAGCCAGACGCTCCCAGCACACCCTCACTATACGTTTGGGTCTACCAGGTCTGAATGGCTTCCTCCCTTGCCATCGGATCCAACTCACCACCAGGTGGTGATCAGTTGACAGCTCTGCACCTCTCTTTACTCGGGTGTCCAAGACATATGGTCGCAGGTCTGATGATACGATAACAAAATCGATCATCGACCTGCGACCTAGGGTGTCCTGGTGCCAGGTGCACATATGGACACCCTTATGCTTGAACATGGTGTTCGTTATGGACAGACTGTGGTTAGCACAGAAGTCCAATAACTGAACACCACTCGGGTTCAGATCGGGCAGGCCGTTCCTCCCAATCACCCCCCTCCAGGTTTCATTGTCGTTGCCCACGTGCGCATTGAAGTCCCCCACTAGGACAATGGAGTCTCCAGGAGGAGCACCCTCCAACACCCCAGTCACAGACTCCAAAAAGGGTGGGTACTCTGAAACATCATTTGGTGCATAGGCACAAATGATGGTCAGGACCCGTTTCCCAACCCGAAGGCGCAGGGAAGCAACCCTTTCGTCCACCGGGGAAAACTCCAATATAGAGGCAGCAAGGTGGGGCGATACAAGAGTACCCACCCCTGCTCGTCGCCTCTCGCCCGGGGTGACTCCAGAAAAGGCCAAGCTCCAGCCCCTCTCCAGGAGACTGGTTCCGGAACCAGAGCTGTGTGTTGAGGTGAGGCCGACTATATCTAGCCGGTATCGTTCAACCTCGTACACCAGCTCAGGCTCCTTCCCCACCAGAGAGGTGACATTCCACGTACCAAAAGCCAGTTTAGAAAGCTTGGGATCAGTCCGCCAAGGTCTCCGCCTTTGACCGCCACCTAATCCACATAGCACCGGACCCCCATGATCCCTCCTGCAGGTGGTGAACCCACTGGAGGGCGGACCCATGTAACTCCTTCGGGCTGAGCCCGGCCGGGTCCCATTGGTGGAAACTCGGCCACCAGACGCTAGCCTTCGAGCCCCTCCCCCAGGCCTGGCTCCAGGGTGGGGCCCCGGTAACCCCATACCGGGCGGGGTACACTGAATCCTTGATATACAATTTATCATGAGAGTCTGTTGGATCATTCTTAGTCTGGCCCTTCACTCAGGACCAGTTTGTCTTGGGAGACCCTATCAGAGGCAAATTGCCCCCGGACAACATAGCTCCTGGGATCACTGGGGCACGCAAACCCCCCCACCACGATAAAGTGACGATCCATGAGGAGGGCATTTCAACTTATCAAACATAATACAGACAGTGTTAGGGGTTTTACCCTAAGTCACGTAGTTAATATGTACTGGTTGCATTTTGCCCTGTGTTGTTGTAAAAACAAAAACAAAAAAAAACCCTAACACTGTCTGTATTATGTTTGCATTTCAACTTATCAAACATAATACAGACAGTGTTAGGGTTTTTTTTTTGTTTGTTTTTACAACAACACAGGGCAAAATGCAACCAGTACATATTAACTACGTGACTTAGGGTAAACTGGCATACTAGCAACACCACCACACCATGCTAATAGCCCCCCCAACCCACAGTCACCTTACAGTCCCAGTGGGAGACCCACCCCTAGGATTACTGTCAGGCGGATCCCTCCCAGAGTGCCTTCGCCTCTTCTTCTCTGGGGACGAGCCACGTTGGCGTCTTTTCCCATCCACTTGGCACAACTCATTAGGGTGTCTCCACAATTCATCAGACAGTCTCAAGTAGCCGTCCTCCCGGGCCACCACCACCCACAGCCGACCCTGATCATCTTGTTGTTTTCTTTTTTCATGCAAACCCCTCACCTGAGCTTCTGCCCTGGGCTGGACCGCTTCACCGGTGTGCAGAGGAGCTTGATTGGGCTTCCGATGACTACTATGTTGTAACTGGGCTCTCGCCCTGGGTCGAACCTCGTCACTGACCCGATCCAGAGTTCCTCTTGATCTTCGGTGTTGTTGTTTGGCGCGTCGTAGAATCGCGCCTGCAGGTCCTGCCCCACACTCTTTCATCCTAAACACGGTATCACTCGGACAAACTCCGGAAGTCGAGGGAGCTAGCGTCTTGGCTTCATCAGCCGTCCCGGGCGTTCCGCTGTGCCGTCCAGTTCCCACATCTAGGGCAACTTGGACACTGGCATCGGAACCTGCCCGAGATGGTGCTCCATGTTGCTGATCTTGCACTCCTCCCATAATACCAGGCCAGTCAATATCCCAAACTGCATCATCTTCCACATGCAGAGCAGGTCGGTCCCACAAACCGTAGCCCGAACACTCATCTCCAATGCCGCAGGTGATCGTGAATCCCAGGCTGTAGAACATGTCACATCCCATGATGTTCGACCCACCAGCGGTTACCATGAACTGGACGTTAGACATCATTGCTGACTTGTACCTCGCCATCAATTCCAACGAACACACAACGGATAGCCTGCTTCCTCCATAGCCAAAGCACGGTGTCGACAGGTCTCTCACAAGGTAATGTGGGAACAGACTCCTCACAGTGGGCCAATTCAACAGGGAAATCGCTGATCCCGTGTCTACCAACAATGGCACTTCCACGCCGTCCAGCGAAACGTCGCAGTAAATCCGCCCATCTGTGCTTGGGGAGACAGTATGAACGACTGTAGGGGGAACGCCTCATGTCTTTGGTCCCCTCGCTTGAAATTTTTGCAGGCTCTGGTAAAATGGTGTAGAAGACCACACTTGCCGCAGCGTTTGCCCTTTGCTGGATATTCTCTTGCCTTGTACTGGTGCCTGGCGGACCCGCAACCATAGCATCTTGGCATACCTGGGGCGGATCTAATTTTCACAGCAGCAACGTATTCCTCTTCAGTCACGCTGTCTTCGCTGTCTGAGTCCACAGCCAGCACCTTGGTTCATTTTGACCCGACGTGCTTCTCTCACATAGGTCTTTTGATATCTTCTTCGCTGCTTCAAACTGCTGCACTATCTCAATAGCTGTGACTAACGTCAGTTCCCTCGGGTAGATCAGGAGCCTTGATCGTGCTGCAGAACAAAGAGTGTGTGCTGCCAGTTGATCACGGACCATTTCTTCCTCAAGGGCTCCAAAGTGGCACTCCCCCACCAACTGACATAGATTCACAACGTAGCACTGCACCGGCTCTCCTGTCCGCTGGCAGCACTGCCGAAACTGGAATCTCTGGACTATGACGTTTTCCGGCACGCAAAAGTAGTGCACCATTAGCTTCACCACGTCTTCAAAACTATCGGCCCCTCCTAATGTGCCGAGGATTCTTTGACCCTCCATGCCAAGATTATGGACCAGTATCGCCCTTACATGAAGTTTCTCGAGCTCACCGAGGTTAAGGGCCACCAGATAACTCTGGAAAGCCATGCACCACCTAGCCCAGGGGACTGACGTCTCACCCAGAACCTCCAAAAACGGCCAAAAAGTGGAAACAGCTCGCTCCATACATTTTTCCTGGTCGCCAAATGTTATGTTCATAACTCGTATGCTGAATAACCAGGCTGGAGGTGCAATGAATGTAACTTTATTATATCAAACAACAACAATAACAGGTGCCTAAGGGTAGACGGCTAAAGAGAAAGAGCTCTTCCACGTCTGCCCTTTATACCCCTGGTGACAGCGGAACTGGAAAGGTGGGCCGTCACCCAGGGTACACAGTACGCCATATTGGTACACCACACACACCAACAGTCCTTTTTTGTTCAGTGCATCATCTACGCATTGCCGGAGAAAAGCCTCCATTTATACAGTCTATGGCACAACCATGAACACCAGCAACAAGTACCAGAACTATGCCAAAACATTCAAAAAATACAAAAACTACAAGTGCCAAAATTAGCTGCCACTTGAGTGCAAAACACGTATGTGGACTATACATTAAAATGAATTTGAAAAACTTTTAAAAACGCTATTTTCAATGCCCCACTACTCCACTCTTACTGACTGATTTAACACTACCTCAGCCGAACCCGCAAGCTCCACCCATAATCATTCCTACAGTGGCACTGTCATGATCAGGTGAGCGCGCACTCCCCCTCCCTTCCTGCAAGACTTTCCCCGGCTCCGCAGGCAATCACCACACCTGCGTGATGAGACGCACCTGCTACCTCTTCACACCTGGAGGCCTCCCATAGGTGCGTAGCAGCCTGCAACCCAACTACTTGGAGCACCCATCTGACCTGGGTGGAATATTCACACAATTCCACAGTCTCAGCGGCTACTGGACTGACTCCGGTCGAGGCTTCGATGGGGTATACTCCCCTTCTGTTGCCTATGGCGGAGAGGGAGGTTGATGTATCATCGGTGGGGGCTCATGCACGTCGCTGCCGCCGGCTCTGGAAGGCCACTCGAGCTGCCCCCATCAGCTCTGCCAAAGGTAACCACCAGTACGCAGACCGCAGGTGGACCCCTGTGCCCAAATACTCTGTTGGGCAGCACGTGTGGTTGTCGGCAGACCAGGTGCCCCTGAAGACAGAGTCCCAGAAACTTTCCCCTCACTTCCTGGGCCCGTTCCCCATCTCCGGTCCGGGCCTTTCAACAAGGCACACTCCAACAAGCCCAGTGGACCGCCAGGAGGTGCCCCTTGGGGGGGGCACTGTCATGATCAGGTGAGCGTGCAGTCCCCCTCCCTTCCTGCAAGACTTTCCTCAGCTCTGCAGGCAATCACCACACCTGCATGATTAGACACACCTGCTACCTCTTCCCTGCCAGCACTGAAAAGGACCAGTCTGTCAACGCTCCAGCGCTGGCTCATTAGGTATACTGCCTTCAACAATAAGTTTATTATTCGCTCTCTGAGGAACAATTTTAATTCCTCTTCTCCTTTCTTCCTCTTCCAGGTTGCTGCCATCTTCGTGGTGCGTCTCCGGGGTTCGTTGTGCGCTCACCTGCCCCATCATTCTCATCACCACTTCAGCTGCCTATTCCACTCGGTCAGACACCTCACCCAGCTCTACTCCTGCCTACCAGCATCCACTCCTGGTTCACCGTTTCATGCTGAGTTCCACTGCTGGGCTCCCTGCTCATCCCATGTGAGTACTGTCCTATTTTCCCTTTACCAGTCTCCCTCCTATTCTAATCCGCTTTCGTCTCCCCTTACAGGCTGGATCCTCCTCTGGCAAATGGCGTCTTTCATTAACTAAGCCTCTTTTTGAATCAATAAATTGTGGTTACTCAGCTTCTCTGTGTTCTTAGTGTGTTTTCTCTGGTGTTGCTCCCTACACATGAGCTGTTCATTATTGTCAATCATGACAGGCACCCCCAGGAATAAAGTGGATTCAACAAAACTGAACCCTACCGGCACATCTGGGTCATACACTTATTTAGCCCACAAGGCAGCAGTGTTACACAAGTTTTCTATAGGTCACATAAAACCATATAACACTACATTTTCCTCCTCACCTAGCGTCTTTCCTTGTCACCCGACAGCCCCTGCTTGCCAGTCTGCTGCACATAACATTCACTCTTGCCCTTTCCAACCCTACTCTTCCTACGCTTACTCCCTACTGGATTCCCTTCAGTCTCCATATCGTCAACATCTGTCAAACCACCATTACTACTTGCCATTCCGAATCAGTCACAAACCAGATTATGCCAATACCGCCTTCTGTCAGCTACTCTGGTTTCTTCTGCTCCCTCAACCCACCGCCACAGCTACAGCACAGATGGCCCACTTTCCTCCCAGGTTCAAGCTTCCTCAGCTCTGCTGCTCACAGACACACACAGCTACTGTGTGTACACCCAAAGACCTCTCTTCCGTCTCCTCTGGGCTTCTTCTTCTTCTTGTTTATTGGTGGTTAGGAAACAGCTTTTGGGTGCATTACTGCCACCCTCTGATCTGGAGTGTGGACCTAGGTGTTATGTATGAATATGGAGCCAAGGACAAGACCAGGTGTCAAACTGAACACAGATTTATTAAAGAGGCACTCTACAGCATAGTACAGCCGTCAGGCAGAAGAGGTGGCCAAGAGACTGCCCCTCCTGCCACTTCCCTCTTATAGCCCCAGGTGGTGGCGGAACCGGAAGATGGAGCCACCACCGATACCACACAAATAAGAGTCCAAACTATACACAGCATTCTCCCCCCTTCACAAAAGTCCAAAACACACACACAAATGATACCCTCCCCAATTTAGGACCAGAATCACACACTAAGAACACTAAACTGAAGTTCCTAAAAAGGGGCCTATCACAGTCACACAAAACAACTAAAAACTAGGGGAGGACAGGTGGACTGCCGCCCCCCCCCCCCCCCCACATGGCAAGATGGATTATTCTGCCATCTGTACTAAAGAAAACAGTCCAACTAACAGAAAATAACTGCCGTGGTCCTAAACTAGAAGAAAATACACAAAATAATCCCCAGAAATATATACAATAAACAACAAAACAATTAAACTATATCCACACAGCACGAGAAGATGACCCCGTGGGCCCCCTGGACCGTCCTGTCATTAGCCCACCCCTGGAAGTGGACCACCTCCCGGGGTGCAGCAGATCGCCTCAGCACTGGTGCACCTCCTCTTCTTCATCCTCTGAATCCTCTGAATCCAATCCGCGGCTCCCAGAGGGGTTTTGTTTGGCTTGCAGTGTCTCTGCTTGGCACTCATTCCCTCAGTGCCAATCGGTCCTGCCCCAACCTCTTTTTTAACTTCGCCACCACCATCGCTGTTGTGACCCCCTGTTCACCGGTACCTTCCAGCCGAAATCTGGGAACAGATGGAGCCAGCCACTCGGTGTCACCTGCAGTTACAGGTGTCCCACCATGTCACCCAGTTCCCTCATCTAGGGCTACTTGGGCTCTGGCACAGGAACCCTCCTGTGATGGCCCTGGATGGTATTGGTCTTGCTCACTCTCCATGGTGCCAGGCAGTTCCTCATCCCACACTGCACTGTCTGCCACACTCAGGATCGCACGGTCCCATGTCTTGGCCGATTTACGCCGAGCCGTCAGTTCCAACATTTCCACCGTGGCCAGTCGTCCTTCACAACCACAAAGCGGTGCTGGGTCCTTCTCAATTCTGATGTGCGGGGAAAAACATTTCACAGTCGTCCAATCTGGCATGGAGCCCACCGTTCCCACATCAATTCACAACAACACTTCCATCCCGTTCAACTCCATCATACAGTCTGCGTGACCGTTGGTGCTCGGAAACACAGCATGAACAACTGTGAGGGTGCGAGAGTCCACTTTGTGCCACGGACCTCCTCACTCAGATCTGTGGCATGCCCTGGTGACATGAAGCAAGTAGCCACACGTGCCGCAGCGCTCCACTCTTGTTGAACAACTCTTAGCCTTGAAACAGTGCTTTGTGGACCCACAGCCCTCACCTTTGGGCTTTCCCGGGGCGGATCTCACATTCACAGCACTGGCGTCATCCTCCACGCTTCCCACGCTGACCGGGTCCACTGCATATGCGATCGACAGTGATCCCAGATGTTGGTGTGACAAGCTCTCACTCAGCTCCCGTGACAGTCCGTCTGCAGCTTCCAGCCGTTGAGCTAGCTCGATGGTAGTGGGCAGCACCAATTTGCCCGAAAACGTAAGCAGCTTTGACCCGATCGTAGCACCGTTGTTATACTCTGCCAACTGGTCGCGAATCATCCCTTTCTCCAATAGTCCAAGCTGGCACCCACTGACCAACAGCTCCAAATTTGTCACGAACCACTGAATAGGCCCGCCTACCTGTTGGTGGTGCTGTCGAAACCGAATCATGCCAACCATGACATTTTTCAGGGTGCAAAAATAGCACGCCATTAGCTCAATCCCTTCTATCACAGTCACTCAGTGAGCTTAGAACACACTGTTCCTTCACTGCAAAATTGTGCACCAACAACTCAATGCCTTCCACTTTCCCAGCTTCCAAAGGTCCAGTGCCACCCTGCACATCCGGAAAACAGTGCACCACCCTGGCCATAGGACCAGTGGCGTGCCGGGGAGCTCCAAAACCATCCGAATTTCAAACCTGCACGCTTCCATATCCTGTTGTAATCCACTTTTATCCTCGTTGCCAAATGTTATGTATGAATATGGAGCCAAGGATGAGGCCAGGTGTCGAACTGAACACAGGTTTATTAAAGAAGCACTCTATAGCATAGTACAGCCGTCAGGCAGAAGAGGTGGCCAAGAGACTGCTCCTCCTGCCCGCTGCCTTCTTATAGCCCCAGGTGGTGGTGGAACCGGAAGATGGAGCCACCACCCATACCACACAAATAAAGAGTCCAAACTATACACAACACTTAGCTCTAAAGCTACCTATATATATATGCTCACACATACACACCTATACTGATCAAACAAAAAAAAAATACATATATATTTGCTACAACAACCTAGTCAATTTTAAATCATCTAGAAGGAGATTCCAGCACTTGTCATCAGATGATTTCTGCAATATATTTCTAACACTATTTAATCCGATCCTGTTTAACTTGTTTTGCAACCCATTTCGTTCCTGTTGATATCTCTAACAGTGCATTAGCACATGGTCTACTGTCTCCTCTACTCCACAATAATCACAGTTTCCAGTT
Source organism: Pholidichthys leucotaenia (assembly GCA_020510985.1). Classification (NCBI taxonomy): domain Eukaryota; kingdom Metazoa; phylum Chordata; class Actinopteri; order Cichliformes; family Pholidichthyidae; genus Pholidichthys; species Pholidichthys leucotaenia. The sequence goes on from CM035842.1 coordinate 274,546,296, forward strand.
GAGTGTTTTTTAATCCTATATAGAGTGCCATTTAGACCAGCATGACCAATCCTTAATCTTGTTGTCACTCTTTCTTCAAATCTCTCACGTCCTGCTGATCTTGCCACAGTTCAACTTTAAAAATCAAATTCAAGTTAAATGACATTATATTCAAATGATTTGTAAGCAGGTGAAATGCTCAACAAGTGTCAAATGTTACATTAACTGTTAATGGATTATTAAAACTGTTAACGATAGAGAGAAGTTTCTTCTTGATTCTTTTTGTGTGTGTTTTTCTGGGTCACGGCAGTAGAATTCACAAATATTGAGACTGGTTAATGAAAGGGTTCAAGGATTAGTTATTAATAAATTGTCCCGTTGGACTGGTGCCCCTTACGAGTATTTTCTTCTCTGTTTTGTGAGTGTTTGTGGTGAAGGAGTAAGCCTCCGTCTCCCCCCCCCCCCCCACACACACCTCTAATTATAAAATAAATAATCCTTGTACCTTATCACACTTATAACACTGGTCAACACCAAATTTATTGTCTAAGTTTTTTTTTGTTTTGTTTTTTTAGCTGATTTTGGACAATTTGGATGTGCTGAATCCAAAAATCACATTGGCTTTGCGCAATCAGGTCAACTTTTTGAATTATGGCCACATGCTGTTGTATACATTTTTGTTTACATGTACGGGTATTTTTGCTTTATATGATGCAAAATTCTTTTTTATGTCTCGAAATTCTCTTAATTTTGAACAATGATGACGTAACATTCAATTTACATGTACTTACCTTTATATAAAGGTAAGTACATGCACAGTACTAAGTAAGTATTAAGTAAGTACAGGTTTTTACTTAGCACCTGATCGAGAGAAACGGATGTCATTTTCGGATTCAGCGGTACAAAATTGTCTTAAATCAGTTGAAAAAACAGATAACTTACAAAAAAATTATTTTTGTAACCCTGTGTAATCAATTGTTAAGCACTGCATATTGTACGCCATGTGAGGCTGCCTGCACCCGAAAAGCAGATGCAAAAAAAGAATATTGTAACCATAAGCTGTGTGTCTATTGCTAAAATTTGATCCACTTTATACGGTGAGCCTCTGTATCTGTTGCCCTCCAGGGTGAGCCCCAGGAGGCGGCTGTGTGTGTGTGTTTTTTCTGTGCCTCCTACAGAGGCTGTCTTTACACAAGGGGGAGGGGAGTGATTTGCCCCATTCGCCTAAGCTGAGCTGACAAATTTGTGTTTAATGCATGCTGAAAAGTTTCAGGAAAGTGTTACCATATGCTGAATTAATTAAGATAAAGGCCTGGAGAGGTGAAACTGCAAAGAAAACCAGTTTGTCTTTCATGATTCAATCCACCGGCGAAAATCCCGGTGGGATAAATTGAATTCACCAATTTTTGTTTCCTCAAGTGTTCAGTGATGAATTTAAAGCATGCTAGATACACAGCTTGATAAGTTACTAAGAGTAAATTGTTTTGAGGTAACAGCACATAATTGTACCCGGAGTAAAGTTGTAAGATTATTCTTGCATGAATAAATCCAATAGTAGGGGATAAACTCTCCAGTTTTAAAGAAAAAAGACAAGGCGTGATTAGTGGTCAAGACCGCATCCGAGTGCGCAGGACACGTGCGTCCTCACATTCGCGCAAGACCGAAATGGCTACGTGCACGAGAACTGCACATGCGCAGATTAAGCAGTGCAGACGCCATTTTGGGAAGCCGTTAGGGTGAGTCACCCTAGACGCCATTTTAGAGTTGAGACAGGGAGACCGCCTCCGAGCGACATCACTGTGTCTCTTCCTCCTGGAGTGCAGAAGGAACTGCCTCCATCTTGTAGTCAACTATAAGAGTTGCATTCCTTTCATGAATTTACACCCCAATTAAAGCAAACCGTGAATCTATTAAGTCCATTTATAACCAAATCGAGCTCCCAAATTAACTTCAGAGCGACCCATATTATTCAGAATAACCTAAATTTAAAACCAGGTTAAAGTTTCTATGCCAAAAGCAGCGAGAAAGAAACTTGTTGGCTGTTGAAGGTTTATTCTTAGGGTTGGAATAGCTTTTACTGCATAAACACAGTAGAAGTGTATAAAAGCATACACTTTGTATGTAATTACTTATGTTAACCGCACATTTTAATCTTTAAAGTTAAAAGCATATATATTTACACATTTTATGCAACAATTGCAAACTGTTGAGGCTATATATATATATATATATATGTAGAGGAGCTTGAAATAACGAGGCGATGTGATTCATAAACCAAAGTTTATTATCAGCTCCTCTAACAAGTCTCATCTAGGTGCAGCAGCAGAAGAAGTAAGAGAGCGAACACCTTCGGCTCTACGAACTTATACTCGCACATAACAAAAGACATGCATATCAAAAGCTGACATCCCTCATTATCTTAATCCCCCCATTGTCTTCGTACTCCTCCTCCTGGCCCTGGGGGGTCAGGGCAACCCATCCGGTCTCCACCGCAGTGCCTTGGATGCTCTTTAATCTTCACTGGCGGTTGAGACTCTTTGTCCTGTTCTGAGGTGTGAAGTCGCCTTACATATGTAATCACCAAACACTCACATGCTTGAACATATGTTGGTTATGGAATATATGATTAATATAGACCACAGCCCCCCCCCCCCAAACGACTAAGAAAATTCACAGTTTAAGATAATTATTATGACATACTAACTGCTACACCTCTTGCCACAGAAGAAACTTTCCAGCAGCCATGCTCCTAAGAGAGTTCAGTGGTAATCATAACAGCATAGTAAAATCACAAGTCAGTCCTAAACTGTTACAGCACAATTAGTGAACAACTGTTGAGTAGTTTGCATCAGTCCCTGTGCCGTCTGGGTTTCAATCTCCTCCCGAATCTGCTGTGGGTCCGCTTGGGCGTCCTGCTGGGACCTTCCTGTAAGGAATCTGCAGCTTGGGAAGGAGAGTGATTATTTGTTCCCTGCAGGGGGGCTGAGTCTTTTCTCTTGGGGGGTCTACCCCGCCGAGGTGCTCTCGCCAACCGTGCAGGCTTGTCTCTCAACAAGAAGGCAGGTTTAAGTCTGTCAATGCTGACTGTTTCTTTTCTATCCCCAAAATCAAGCACAAAGTGTTTATCACCAGGTTCCAGCACTCTGAATGGCCCATCGTATGGTGGGCGGAAAGTTGGTTTTAAAGCTTCATGCCTAACAAAAACGAATTCAGCGTTTTTCAAAACTTGGGGGACAAAAACCCGTGGAAAAGAGTGATGTGCCGGCCCGGGGAGAGAGTCCGGTCCATTGCTGCCTAAAAACCTCAGGGCTGGAAAATGCCCTGGCTCTGGGTTCTCTGGCAAAAATTCACCTGGGAGCCTGAGAGGTTGTGCAAAAACTAATTCTGCTGGAGAGGTGTCTAGATCCTCTTTGGGCGCAGCACGCAACCCCAATAAAACCCAGGGAAGTTTATTTACCCAATTTGTATCCGTTAGTGAGGCTCTGAGGGCGGCCTTTAAAGATCTGTGAAAACGCTTGCATAACCCATTAGCCTGAGGGTGATAAGCGGTGGTTCAGTGAATTGTTGCCCCTAAGCTGCTGGACATGGCTGACCAAAGCTCCGAGACAAATTGAGGCCCCCTAACGGACGTGATGTCCGATGGGACGCCGAAACGTGCCACCCAGTTTGTCAAAAAAACGCGAGCGACTTCCTCCGCTGTGGTTGACGCCAGAGGGGCTGCCTCTGGTCAGCGCGTGGTGTGGTCTATCATTGTTAACAGGTGTGTGAAACCTTGGGAGGAAGGTAGTGGCCCCACGAGGTCGACATGAACGTGGTCGAACCTTCTAGCAGAGTTTCGAAAAGGGTCCAGAGGGGCTCCAGAGGGGCTTTTGTGTGTTTGTGTACTTTGGCGCGCTGACAAGAAATGCAAGTCTTTGCCCATTCTCTTACGTTTTTGCGCAGGCCAGGCCACACAAACTTTTCGGCGACCATTTTAACTGAAGCGCGAAAACCTGGGTGGGCGAGGGAGTGAATCGAGTCGAAAATACGGCGGCGCCATGCTGCTGGAACTAACGGGTGAGGTCGGCCGGTTGAGATGTCGCATATTAGGGGGGGCACACCGTCGCGTAGACCCCTTTTCTCCAGCCTTAACCCTGTTGGTCCAGACAGGAGTGCGCGCACGTCCGCGTCACTACTTTGCTCCTCTGCCATGGCTGCATAATCTATCCCTGCATGGATTGGGGCCGCGTATGTGTCCGCGTTGGTGAAGAGTTCCGCGGCTGAGGTAGTATAATCTGTCTCCTCGCGCTCTGGCGATGTCACAGCGCGAGAGAGGCAGTCTGCTACCACGTTAAGTTTGCCTGCCACACGTCGAATGTCTGTGGTGAACTCTGAAATCGCAGCTAGCTATCTTTGTTGCCTGCCTGACCACGGTTCGGAAATTTTAGCCATAGCAAAGGTGAACGGTTTGTGGTCTACAAAAGCCGTAAAACGCTGCCCCTCTAACCAAAACTGGAAGTGGTGGATGGATAAATGGAGCGCTAGTAGCTCTCTGTCAAAAGTGCTGTATTTACGCTCAGTTTGGTTTAGCGATTTGCTGAAGAATGCCAAAGGTTGCCAGATTCCGCCGACGTGTTGTTCTACAACTGCCCCTATGGCCAGGTCTGAAGCGTCTGTGGTTAGCGCAATGCGGGCCGAGGGATCGGGGTGAACCAACAATGTGGCATTAGCTAGGGCGCTTTTTACTTCCGCGAAGGCGCGTTCGCGCTCCGGGGTCCATTCGACCGCGTTGGAAGGTTTTTGTTTTCTGAGCGCGTCATATAGAGGCTGCATGAGCTGAGCTGCGTGGGGGGAGGAAGCGGTTGTAAAAATTAACCATGCCCAAAAATTCCTGCAGCGATTTGACCGTTTGTGGCCGTGGGAAACTTTTTACTGCGTGAACTTTGTCTGGAAGTGGGACTGCCCCCTTCGGAGAAACTCTGTGTCCTAAAAAATTAATTTGTGACACGCCGAATTTGCATTTGGTTGGATTGATTATTAACCCGTGCTCTTCTAGTCTCTGAAAAACCATAGTGAGATGCTGCTCGTGTTCTTCCTCAGACGAGCTGGCTACCAGCATATCGTCGAGGTAGACGAACACGAAAGGGAGGTCACGTAATACCGCGTCCATCATCCGCTGAAAGGTTTGAGCAGCGCCTTTGAGGCCGAAAGGCATCCGCAAAAATTCAAAAAGGCCGAAGGGGGTTATTACAGCTGTTTTAGGAATGTCCTCTGCTCGAACTGGGACTTGATGATAACTGCGGACCAGGTCTATTTTTGAAAAAATGCGCGCACCCGCCAGATGTAGTGAAAAATCTTGAATGTGAGGAATTGGGTAGCGGTCATGCGCTGTCGCATTGTTTAATCTGCGGTAATCGCCGCACGGCCTCCGAGAACCGTCGGATTTCGGGACCATGTGAAGTGGTGACGCCCAGGGGCTTTTTGAGCGTCTGATAATGCCTAATTTTTCAAGAGTGGTGAACTCGTCCCGAGCTATGGCGAGCTTGGTCGCGTCTAAACGCTGAGCTTTGGCGAATACGGGTGGGCCCGTTGTGGGAATAGAGTGTTCGATCCCGTGTCTAGCCACTGTGGCTGAGAATTTGGGAATTGTGAGTGCTGGAAATTGGGTGAGGAGTTGATCAAACTTACCTCCTGCTGTGGTGACGCTAGCCTGCACGGGTGGTGGAGAAAGTCGAGCTGAGCAGGGAATAGAAGCAAAGGACAGTGCATTAACCAAGCGCCTGTTCGCTAGATCAACTAATAACCCATGTGCACACAAAAAATCTGCGCCCAACAAGTTAAAACTCACCGCCGCTACAACAAATGTCCATCTGTAGTTGCGGCCGTGGATGTGGAGGTGCAGGCTCTTTTCGCCAAAAGTGTCGATGATGGAGCCGTTGGCTGCCACCGCTCCATTGCCCCGGGGGCCCATGACCCGGTCTGCTTGGGAGGGCATGACAAAACTTAGTTGAGCTCCCGTGTCGATAAGGAACCGCTTGCCGGTGTGTCCATCCGTCACATATAAAAGCTTGCTTTTTTCGCCAAGAACCACCGCTGTTAACGGCTCTCGGCTTCGGCGTTTTCCCGAAATTGTGAATTTGCAGGGGGGAACGCATTTGTAAGCCTTCTCGGCGAAGTGGTGGTGGTAATAACAAACATCGCTCCGTCTGTTGCGTCCTGGCCGTGTCGCTGTCACCGCGGGCTGATTCTGCTCGGTGATTTGTGGCTCCTCGTGGCTCCGGACATCAGCGTTGAGGTCTGCGGATGCTGCTGTGGGTGTCTGCTCCTTGCAGGCGTTGACGAGCCGTTGAGCTTCGTGAGCCAGCGTGCGGAAGTCTTGCTGGGTGCTGCATCGCATGTTGGCCAGCGTCCCTCTCATGTGTGGCGGCAGCGTACTGAGGAATATGAAATGGAAGAAGAAGTTGTCATTGTCCTCTTCTTTAAGTTGCAGCAAGTCCTCCATGAGGGCCTTGGGTCTGCCTCCTCTGTGGCCGTAGACCGCCAGGATCCTCTCGGCTCTCTCCTCGGCTGAGGGGACGTAATTTGCCACGATGGTCGCTTTCAGTTCTTTATATTTGTCCTGGGCCGGCGGCCATTGGATTATGCTCCGCGCACATCTTGAAGTGGCGGTGTTGAGTTTGGCGACGATGTGATAGAACTTTGTATCGTCAGCCGTGATGCCCGCAAGTGCAAACTGGGCTTCAGCTTGCTGAAACCACGAGGCGGGGTCTTCCTGCCAGAAGTCCGGCAGGTTGACGGTGACGGCGTTTGTGTGGACCGTCACTGATGTGTCCGCAGGGTGAGAGTGCCTTGCTTCGGCTCTCTCCGCGGCGCTGGTGCTCAGTTGAGCCCTCTCTATCACTTCTGCCGTGGGGGAACGTCGTCCATCTGTTCCCCTGTCTGCATGGGCGCCGGCGTCTGCCTGGGTCGCCACAGATGAGTCGATCGCGGGGGAACGCCTCTGGTCCATTCTCGCGTCAGGGTCACCAGTGTAGAGGAGCTTGAAATAACGAGGCGATGTGATTCATAAACCAAAGTTTATTATCAGCTCCTCTAACAAGTCTCATCTAGGTGCAGCAGCAGAAGAAATAAGAGAGCGAACACCTTCGGCTCTACGAACTTATACTCGCACATAACAAAAGACATGCATATCAAAAGCTGACATCCCTCATTATCTTAATCCCCCCATTGTCTTCGTACTCCTCCTCCTGGCCCTGGGGGGTCAGGGCAACCCATCCGGTCTCACCCGCAGTGCCTTGGATGCTCTTTAATCTTCACTGGCGGTTGAGACTCTTTGTCCTGTTCTGAGGTGTGAAGTCGCCTTACACATAGAATGCTTCTGCCCTTCAGAGAGAACAGACGCCTTTTTCTTTGCTCCCTCTTTTACCCTCCTTCCCTCCCTAACTGAGAATCCCAGCTTGCTGTCTTGTCTGCGTCGCTGTCTTCTGGCTGAATCTTGAACCAAACGAAAAAAATGGATTTGGTGAGCGGCTTTAATAAAATTAACAACATTTTATATAAATTCGGGCCAGGGGGAGCCCCTATGGAGAGACCCATGGATTGGAACGCATGTGTCTGCACGATTCGACTGAGGATGTGGAAACATCTACCTGGTTTGGCAAGGATCACAGGATTTTCTGCTGATTGGCTCTGGAGTTTTTCCTGGTGTATCGAAAAATTAACTGGAAGAGCTAATTAAAAGCGGTCCCGGCATAGCTGCTTCTCAACAATTCGACTAGACGGGGGAGTGCACTAACTATCGGCAATGATAACATGGAAATTACCATCTGCATGCACTGTAGAGGGATGGCCTCTACCGGACATGTTTACCCATGTTCTAGAAGGGAAACATCTGGAGTCGTCTTTGGTGCCTCCAAGGAATGGATTTAAAGCCTATGTATGGAAATTATGAACACAGGATTGCTGGAGATGAAAAATTCTATGCTCTGTGTGATCTGTGTCTATCAGACCTTGAATTCGATGCCCTGTTGTCTATTTTCCTCCTGGATTAAGACAAAACAGAAGATTGTGCTTCTCTTTCATAAACATACTGGGACTGCATCTGAACTCTCATTGACATGTGACTGGCTCAGGAAATTTCCATCTGCCATGCCTCAAGGACATGCTTCCGAGTTTCAGACACTAAGACATAACATCTCGGCTGGGAGAGATTTTGCTGCCTCCAGTAACTGATAAACACCCACCTGCATTCAACATACACGAACACACTGATTCATAATACTGAATTACACCCATCCATTCACTGATTCTCTCTGACTTTTGGTCTTTTGGTTTTTTGTGGTTGATTGTTGCTCTGTGCTATTGAGAGATTTTTTTTCATTGTAATCATAATCTGCTTAAATATTTATAAGCTGTATTCTGATAACGAAGTTTTTTTTTCTCTTCTCCCCCCTTGTGTCGTTCCCTCCCCTCCCCTCCCTTTCTTATCTATCTCTGTTTGATGAGGCGCCTATTATGGCTGCCATGTCGTTGTGTCGCGCGCATGCGCACCAATGTCAAGTCAAGTTCCTCGTGTGTTTTTTACATGCTTGGCAATAAAGTTTATTCTGATTCTGATTCTGATTCTGATATGTAATCACCAAACACTCTCACATGCTTGAACATATGTTGGTTATGGAATATATGATTAATATAGACCATATATATATATATATATATATATATATATATATATATATACACACACTACCATTCAAAAGTTTGGGGTCACCCAGACAATTATTTTGTGTTTTCCATGAAAAGTCACACTTATTTACCACCATGAGTTGTAAAATGAATACAAAGTATAGTCAAGAATTGACAAGGTTAGAAATAATGATTTGTATTTGAAATAATAATTTTTTCCTTCAAACTTTGCTTTCGTCAAAGAATCCTCCATTTGCAGCAATTACAGCATTGCAGACCTAACATGATTGCACAAGGGTTTTCTAATCATCCATTAGCCTTCTGACGCAATGAGCAAACACATTGCACCATTAGAACACTGGAGTGATAGTTGCTGGAAATGGGCCTCTATACACCTATCTAGATATTGCACCAAAAAACAGACATTTGCAGCTAGAATAGTCATTTACTACATTAGCAATGTATAGAGTGTATTTCTGATTAGTTTAAAGTTATCTTCATTGAAAAAAAAGTGCTTTTCTTTCAAAAATAAGGAAATTTCTAAGTGACCCCAAACTTTTGAACGGTAGTATATATATATATACAGTATATATATATATATATATATATATATATATATATATATATATATATATATATATATACTGTATATATATATATATATATATACACTACCGTTCAAAACTTTGGGGTCACCCAGACAATTATTTTGTGTTTTCCATGAAAAGTCACACTTATTTACCACCATGAGTTGTAAAATTAATAGAAAATATAGTCAAGACATTGACAAGGTTAGAAATAATGATCTGTATTTGAAATAATATTTTTTTCCAGATACTCAACCTGCTCAAAGGAAGGTCAGTTTTATAGCTTCTCTAACCAGCTAAACTGTTTTCAGCTGTGCTAACATGATTGCAAAAGAGTTTTCTAATCATCCATTAGCCTTCTGACGCAATGAGCAAACACATTGTACCATTAGAACACTGGAGTGATAGTTGCTGGAAATGGGCCTCTATACACCTATGTAGATATTGCACCAAAAACCAGACATTTGCAGCTAGAATAGTCATTTACCACATTAGTAATGTATATTAGATATTAGAGTGTATTTCTGATTAGTTTAAAGTTATCTTCATTGAAAAAAACAGTGCTTTTCTTTCAAAAATAAGGAAATTTCTAAGTGACCCCAAACTTTTGAACGGTAGTGTATATATATATATATTGTATATATATACTGTATATATATGTGTGGGGTTTTTTTTTAAATGCTACATTGTGTGATTTCTTTCACAGGAAACCACATTAATCAATTTACACTTAAAAGCTCTAGGTGTTATTTAAAGTCATTGTGTTATTCTTGGTTCATGTTTTTCTCTACAGGAAAAGGTGAAAACATTGATTAGTCTGTAAATAAAAACTTTATAGACAACAATCAAACAAATTACCATTAACTGTAATCCTAAAACAGCCTTGGTGACAATACAAACACACACACACACACACACACACACACACACACACACACACACACACACACAAAAAAAGATTCACTTGTGTTTCCTAATCTGTAAATATTAAACATTTAAAAGCTTTAAACAATAAAGGCAAAATTCAATTGTGACTTTAAAAGAAAGAAAAACTTATAACCTTAAATCTCTAAAGCATTCAACCTTTTCTTTGTTGTTGTTCCCTTTTTGTCAATAAAATCATTACTTTAAAGCGACATTCAACAAAAATTCAAAGCTACTTATTGATGACAACTCCAGAACTAGGCTTTGAAAATCTAAATAAAGAAGTCAAAACACAAATTTTAAGCTGTAAACCAAGATACAGCTTCCAAAAATTATCAATCAATCTTTATTTCAGATAGATTAAAAGTACAGATTAAAAGAAACAGAATAATATAACAAAGGGGAAAGAAAATCCAACAAGGTCAAATTAGACAATAACTCCTCTGATTATACAGTTCAACATAAGTTATCCGAAATGGGTGATGGCTGAAGCCACAGCTTATATTGCCCGCCCATATTCCATCCAAGAATTCAAAAGAAAAACAAACAAGAGCGATTACAATTCAGAACAAAGCTAAAACAAAATGTGACACCCACCCCCCCCCAAACTAAGCGACAACACAACGCAGACTGGATATGACAATCCTTATGTGATTTTATATGTCATCTTGTATATATGTTTGGAGTATTTCTTCCTTTAGTTTTTGTTTAAATTGTCCAAGTGTTGTACATGATTTTAATTCAGGTCCAAAATCGTTCCATAATCTGTCTCCTTGCACTGAAACACAGTGTTGCTTGGTGGTAGTTCTCACTGAAGGTTTTTGAAATATACATGTTCCTCTGAAATGATATTGTTTCTCCCTTATTTGGAACAGCTTTTGGATATTTGCGGGCAGTGATAAGATTCTTCACTTTAAACATTATTACTGCAGTTTTAAAGTTAACCAGATCTTTCAACTTGAGACTTTTAATTTAAGAAAAAGTGGGTTTGTTGGTTCCCTGTAAGCTGCTTTGTTTATTATTCTAATAGCTCTCTTCTGAAGCATAAAGACTGGATATATGTTTGTTTTATATGTATTTCCCCATACTTCAGTACAATATGTCAGGTATGGGAGTATTAATGAATGATACAAGGTATATAGTGTGAGATGATTCAGCAAATATTTCACTCTGTGTAGTATTGCAATTGATTTGGATATTTTACCTTTAATATAATTAATATGTGACTTCCAACACAGTTTATTATCAATTATTACACCAAGAAATTTAGGTTTGGATACCCTTTCAATCTCTACACCATTTACACTGAGTTTAGATACTAAGTTGTTGTGATGGTTGTTAAAAACTATAAATTTTGTCTTACTTAAATTGAGCGTTAATTTGTTTGAATCAAACCACAGTTTAAGCTTTCCTAATTCCTTTCCGAGTGTATCCAAAAGTTGTTCCAAATTGTTTCCACTGCATAATAAATTAGTGTCATTGGCAAACAATATTAAATGCATTTTTTTCTGAAACTTTACATATATCATTTATATACATATTGAATAACAATGGCCCCAAAACTGAACCCTGTGGGACTCCACAAGTAACCTTCAGTAACTGTGAGTTTTTGTTACCAACACATACATACTGATATCTATTCTTTAAGTAACTACATAACCAGGACAGTGCTACTCCCCTAATACCACAATTTTGTAGTTTCTTTAATAATAAGTTATGATCCACTGTATCAAATGCTTTTTTAAGATCCAGGAATACCCCAACTGAATACTCTTTATTTTCAACGGCAGTTGATATTTTTTCTATAAATTCCATTAGAGCAAATGCAGTTGTCCTCTTGTGTCTGAACTAGGGATGGGCATAATTTACCGATTAACCGATAATTGATCATTAAGAATTTCACCGAGGAAGTTCATTTTCGTCGACAAACCGTTTTTTTTTTTTTTAAACAATCCGAGGCCTAGTGTACGGCCGTCCTCAAACAATGCAATGGCAAAATTTGGGCACCAGGGGGCAACATTACACCATCGCCGTACCCTGGCGTGCCTCAGTTGATACACGCGGGCTTCCGTAGGGCAATCGCCAAATCATTAAGCGGTTACGGCGAAGTGTTGCGTGGGACCATTTCAATTTAAAAAATGACCAGGTGTACTGCAATCACTGCAATGCAGCATACAAATATACCTCATCGACAGGGTCCATGGAACACCCTTATTACGCAAAGAAACCGCCAACAGTGGTTGCGCGCTGAGTAATGGCGGTCGTGAAGATTCTTTTTTTTTTTCAGAAACTTTATTGAGAAGGTCATGAAGATTCGGTGTACACACGTCGAGGGAAGCTGCAGGAGGCGGCGTAGTAGCTCGACGGGAAGACTATTTCGCACAAAATGGCACAAGAGAACAGCAAAAAGTTCTGCGCGGCTAGACTAAGTAACACGAGCGATAGAGCAATGAATGCGGTCTTCGTTTGTTGGGTGGCCGCTCGGCAGGGAGACAAGGTGGGTAAAACGTCTCGGCCAATCAGCTTGCGGGGTGAAACGTCTCGGCCAATCAGCTTGCGAGATTCCCGAGCCGAGCCAACACGAGAACAGAGAGAGGGCTCTCCGTGCACCTGATGTTATAATGTAGTCTACCTGCCTTGTTACGTACCTAAAAATGTTAATGATTAACCGATTATTAATCATTAATTCTCCCGACGATCGGTGAAGAAAATTTCACCGAATGCCCATCCCTAGTCTGAACCCATATTGCTGCTCACACAATAAATTATTCTTCAGTATGACGTTGTCAATTCTCTCATAGAATATTTTTTCAAGTATCTTGGAAAATTGCGGTAATAGTGAAATTGGTCTATAGTTTGAAAGTTCCCCTCTGTCACCCGTCTTGTATATCGGAATTACTTTAGCTATTTTCATTGCACTGGGAAATATTGACATAACGTTCGGCTCAGGAGATGCACACACACAGGCTCAGAGTAGTTCAAACTGTTTATTAACAACAGGGATGTTTGGGTGCGTGTCTGCGGAATGTTAATGTGTTGGTGGTGGCGTCTGCTTCGGACCCAGAGGCAGGAGACCGTTCAGCCGGCAACCCTATGGGAGAAATCAGACACAGGGTGATGAGCACACACCAACACGGGAGGAGAATAGGCGAGGGAGAGAAGCTTACTTGTTTGGGCAGATGACTGGCGCTTCAAGGATGGAAGCCCGGGAGACAGCCACCTGCAGGGCTCGGTGCAGCAGCGAGGAGAGACGAGGGACGGGATTGTCCGCCGCCGAGGAATCCACCTGTGCACAGGGGAGCAGACTGGAGAGATGAGGTAAGTGAACTTCTTACCGGAGATGAGGATGCTGAAGAGAATGTGGTAGAAGTCCATACAAAGGAAATGAAGTCTACGGCTTCAGGCCGACGCTCAGGGCGAGGCGGCTTTTATCCTTCGCCGCTGACGAGTAGCAGGTGTGTGAGCAGGTGGCGCCGCTGATGAATGGCGCGGCGTGACAGTACTCCCCCCTCTAGCAGCGCCTCCTGGCGATGGCTTATCCGGGTGCGCTCGGTGGAAGTCCGCGATGAGCGATGGGTCCAACACAAACGACGGGGGCACCCACTGTCGATGCTCGGGCCCATAGCCCTCCCAGTCCACCAAGTATTGCAACCCACGACCCCGGCGCCGGGAGTCCAGGATGGAGGAGGCGGACCAGGCTGGATGGCCACCAATCATCCGGGGCGCGGGTTGCGCTGCAGGAGGAGGGCAAAGGGGGTCAGTAACCGCCAGTTTCACCTTCGACACGTGGAAAGTAGGATGAATGCGGAGGGAGGGGGGAATAGCCACGCGCACAGCCACCGGGTTGATGATCCGGGTGATGGGGTAGGGACCCATGAAGCGCTGTGCCAGCTTTCTCCTCTCGCCTTTTAGAGTGACGTCCTGGGTGGAAATGTAAACAAGCTGCCCAACTCTGTACGCCGGGGCAGGTCTCCTACGCCGGTCCGCCACAGTCCTGTTGCGCTCCGCTGTGCGCAATAGCGCATGGCGCGCGGCAGCCCAGGTGGAGCGGAACTGCCTGAGATGGGCCCTAACTGACGGGACAGTTACCTCACTCTCCTGCTCCGGAAACAGCGGGGGGTCGTAACCCAGGGACGCTTTGAAGGGGGACATCCCTGTAGCAGAAGAGCGAGCGGTGTTGTGGGCATATTCAACCCAGGCAAGATGGTTGCTCCAGGACGCGGGTTTGGATCTGGACACACAGCGGAGCGCAGCCTCCAGCTCCTGGTTGGTCCTCTCACACTGCCCGTTGGATTGGGGGTGATGGCCAGAGGAGAGGCTCACCTTGGCTCCGATGGCGTTGCAGAAAGACCTCCAAACCTCAGATGAAAACTGGGGGCCCCGGTCCGAGACCACGTCCACCGGAATCCCATGCAGCCTGACCACGTGTTGGACGAGGAGGTCCGCCGTCTCCAGGGCAGTAGGGAGGCCTCGCAGGGGGACGAAGTGCACGGCCTTGGAGAAGCGGTCCACGATGGTCAGGATGGTGTCATAGGAGTTGGAGATGGGGAGTCCGGTGACGAAATCCAGAGCGATGTGCGACCAGGGCCTGCCAGGGACGGGCAGGGGCTGGAGCAGACCCGCAGGAGGGGCATTTCCCGACTTGCAGGTGGCACAGATTGGGCAAGCCCGGGCGTAGCGGGCTGCATCCCTCCGCAGGCCTGGCCACCAAAAGGACCGTTGGAGGAGATCTATCATCCGGGAGGTGCCAGGGTGACAGGTGAGCTTGGAGGTGTGGAGCCAGTGGATGACCTCTCCTCGGACCGCGGATGGCACGAACAGCCTCCCCTCCGGTCCGCCGCCAGGGTCAGGTTCCACCTCCTGTGCCTTCCGGATCTTGCTCTCAATGTCCCACGAGATGGCTCCCACGACGCACGACCTGGGCAGGATGGAGTGGGGCGCCTCCTCCGACTCCACGGGGGCGAACTGCCTGGAGAGGGCGTCAGGCAGGACGTTCTTAGAGCCAGGCCTGAAGGTGATGGAAAATTGGAACCTGGCGAAGAACAGGGACCAGCGCGCCTGGCGGGCGTTCAGGCGCTTGGCAGACCGTAAGTATTCCAGGTTCTTGTGGTCCGTGAGGACCACAAACGGCAGGCTTGCCCCCTCCAACCAGTGGCGCCACTCCTGCAGGGCGAGCTTGATGGCCAAGAGCTCTCTGTCCCCCACATCGTAGTTTCTCTCCGCCGGGGACAAGCGCCGGGAGAAGAAGGCGCACGGTCGCTTGGCGCCATCGTCCGGTGACCGCTGGGACAGCACTGCTCCCACTCCCGTGTCCGAGGCGTCTACCTCTACAATGCACTGCAGCGCGGGGTCGACCTGGCGAAGGACCCGGGAGGAGGAGAATTCCGCCTTCAGCGCCTCAAAGGCGGCAGCGACCTCTTCGGTCCACCGGAACGGGACCTTCGGGGACGTGAGGCGGGTCAGTGGTCCCACGATGGCACTGAAGTTGGGGACAAAGCGGCGGTAGAAATTGGCGAAGCCAACAAATTGCTGCACCTGTTTCCGAGATGCAGGTGTGGGCCATTCCACCACCGCCTTCACCTTCTCTGGGTCGGGGAGCACCTTATCGTGGGCGATGATGAACCCCAGGAAGGATGTACTCCTGGCGTAAAATTCACACTTTTCCGCCTTAACGTACAGACGATTCTCCAGCAGCCTTTGGAGGACCCGCCTCACGTGGACCTGGTGCTCATCCCTGGACTTGGAGAAGATGAGAATATCGTCCAGGTAGACGAACACGAAAAGGCCAATGAAGTCCCGGAGGACGTCATTAATGAGGCGCTGGAAGACTGCAGGAGCGTTGGTCAACCCGAACGGCATCACCAGATATTCAAAGTGGCCGTTCGGGGTACGGAAGGCCGTTTTCCACTCATCTCCCTCCCGGATCCGGACGAGGTGGTAAGCGCTGCGTAGGTCCAGCTTGGTGAACCAGGTCGCCCCCTGGAGGGAGTGGAAGGCAGTGTCCATGAGAGGCAGGGTGTAACGGTCCCTCTCCGTGATATTGTTGAGGGCCCGGTAGTCGATACAAGGGCGGAGGGACCCATCCTTTTTCCCCACGAAGAAGAACCCTGCCCCCACGGGTGACGATGATGGGCGGATAATCCCAGCACTTAATGATTCCTTCAGGTAGGCGTTCATCGTCTCCTTCTCCGGCGCAGACAGGCTGTAAAGGCGACCAGAAGGTAAGGGAGCCCCCTGGCGGAGGTTGATGGCGCAGTCATAGGGCTGATGAGGGGGAAGAGACATAGCTTTCGCTTTGCTGAACACTATACCCAGGTCGTGAAATTCTGGGGGCACCAGAGACAGGTCCGGGGGTGCAGCGTCCGTAGCAGGGGGAGGAGCGGACGGAGAGCAGGCAGCGGACTGAAGGCAGGTGCCCATACAGAACGTACTCCATGCCGAGATCCCAGCTGATTTCCAATCCAGGACCGGATTGTGAAGGCGGAGCCAGGGATACCCCAGAATGACGGGCGACACAGAGTTGGGAAGGACGTAAAAGGTCATTTCCTCCCGGTGGTTTCCCGAGATGATGACCGGTAGGGGAACAGTTTGATGTGTCACTCTCCCGAGGGTGGCACGGGAGAGGTGGATTAGGGAGATGGGAGTGTTGAGTGCCTGGCAGCGGATGCCCAATCGGGTTGCCAGGCTTTGTGAAATGAAGCTGCCTTCTGCGCCCGAATCCACCAGTGCGTGGGTGAGGTGCCCAGTAGGGTTATGGCAGAAACGGATGGGCAGCTTCAATTGAGAAGGTGATCCTAACCGATTGACATCCGCGAGGCTTCCAACAGTGACTCGCGGACCCCACCGACTGGCTTTCCGTGGACAACGCTCCACGGTGTGTTGGTCGCCTCCGCAATACATGCAGAGGCCCAACTCACGGCGGCGTTGTTTCTCCACAGGGGAAAGTTTAGTCCAGCCCGTCACCATCGGCTCCGACTCCTCGGGGCGCGATGCTGGCGGCGCCGCCAGGGGGCGAGCTTGGAACAGGTGCGGCGAGGCTCCACGAGGGCGAGAAGAAGAAGACCTCCGCCCCGAGGAGCGCTCGCGCAGCCTGTTATCCAAACTTATCGCTAAGGATGTCAGCTCCGCTAGCGTCCCAGGGATATCCCGACCAGCCAGTTCATCCCTCAGATCACTATTGAGGCTGCGGAGGAACAGGCCACAGAGGGAGCGTTCCTCCCAGCCCAATTCCTCCGCCGCTACCCGGAAGTCGACCGAGTGGTCCGCTGCCGACCGGCTTCCCTGCTGGAGAGCGAGAAGCCGATCGACCTGGACCGTTTCGGTTTGTGAGTGGTCAAAGACCTCCAGAAAGCGCCTCACGAATTGGTCATAGGTGAGGGTGGCATAACTGGGCCTCGCCATTACGGCGTAGGTCCAGGTTAACGCACGCCCCTCCAGAAGATTCCCTATGTAACCAATTCGGCTGTGATCCGAGGGAAAATCTCCGGGCACACGGTGGAACACGGACTCACACTGCATAATAAACCCCCGCGCTCCGCCGAGCTTACCGCTAAAGCGGGCGGGGGTCGGAATCGGCGTGAGCCGAACCGGTGCCACTGGAGCCGGCTGGACGGCCGCTGGAACAGCAGGAGCCGCGCCACCCTGGTGAGTCGGGAGGAACGGCTGTTGGGGGTCCAAGCGGTTCAATCGGTTAGTCAGTTCTAATAATTGATGAAGAACCACCTGTTGCTGATAAACAATCTGATCCACCCGAGCCTCGAGGATGGTAAACCGGTGTGCGAGCCCGCCGTCCGCCGAGCCGCTCTGCTGAAGCCGTACTGACATAACGTTCGGCTCAGGAGACGCACACACACAGGCTCAGAGTAGTTCAAACTGTTTATTAACAACAGGGATGTTTGGGTGCGTGTCTGCGGAATGTTAATGTGTTGGTGGTGGCGTCTGCTTCGGACCCAGAGGCAGGAGACCGTTCAGCCGGCAACCCTATGGGAGAAATCAGACACAGGGTGATGAGCACACACCAACACGGGAGGAGAATAGGCGAGGGAGAGAAGCTTACTTGTTTGGGCAGATGACTGGCGCTTCAAGGATGGAAGCCCGGGAGACAGCCACCTGCAGGGCTCGGTGCAGCAGCGAGGAGAGACGAGGGACGGGATTGTCCGCCGCCGAGGAATCCACCTGTGCACAGGGGAGCAGACTGGAGAGATGAGGTAAGTGAACTTCTTACCGGAGATGAGGATGCTGAAGAGAATGTGGTAGAAGTCCATACAAAGGAAATGAAGTCTACGGCTTCAGGCCGACGCTCAGGGCGAGGCGGCTTTTATCCTTCGCCGCTGACGAGTAGCAGGTGTGTGAGCAGGTGGCGCCGCTGATGAATGGCGCGGCGTGACAAATATACCTGTTAGGAGAGACAGGCTACAGATATACGTCAGTGGTTTCACTAAGCATTCAATAATAGTTTTGACTAAGAGCATGTCAATACCATCACAGTCCGTAGATGTTTTACTTTTAAACGATTTAACAATTTCAATGACCTCTCTCTCGTCTGTGTTCTTTATGAAAATGGAGTCTTTTATAGCAGTGTTTTTGCTTATTGTATCACCTGTGGGTGCCGTAATGGGTATTTCTCGAGCCAAATTAGGACCAATGTTAACAAAAAAGCTATTAAATTCATCTGCAGGTGAAGCTGCATTCACACTCTGAGTCGTTTTATTATTTTTTGAAAAATTGGTTGGGTAGCTTATATTTCTGTTTTTATTTCCAAGAATATTGTTAAGTATTGTCCATGTATTTTTAATATTGTCTGTTTTTCTCCAGTTCTTTACTGTAATAGCCTGTTTTACTACATCTTATTATGTATGTTAACTTATTTTTGTATGTTTTATACCGCTGCTCTGCTTCTTTTGTCCTTTTCTTTAGAAAAGCTTTATATAATAAATTTTTCTTTTTACACGCCTTTTGTAATCCTTTGGTTAACCACGGCTTATCGGCAAATTTATGTTTAAACTTTTTCTTTACTAATGGACAATTTTTTTCATAAAGAGTGGTTACAATTTTTATAAATGTGTCATAGGCTTCATTTACATCTGATACACAGACTTTTGTCCAGTCTTGCTTCAGTAAGTCTTCTTTAAAAGAACTGATGGCATTTTGTGATTTGTATCTGAACGATTTTAAAAAAAATTTCTGTATTGGCCCCCGTGTGGTCATGGATAAGTGCAAAGGTTGGCAAATGGTCACTTATATCATTTATCAATAATCCACTTTCTATTTTCTTATCAATAATATTAACAAACAGGTTGTCAATAAGTGTAGCAGTGTGAACTGTGATTCTACTGGGATGTGTTGTTGTGGGATATAGACTCATGTTGTACATAGAATTCATGAACTCTGTAATTACATTTTGTTGATATGGATTTAGTAAATCAATATTGAAATCTCCACAAATTACTACCATTTTCTTACTAGTAATATTATTGTACAGCTCGACTAATTTATCTATGAATGTCTCAATGCAAGTTCCCGGCATTCTATATATACAACTTATAATTAGATTTTTTGTTTTATCTTGGTCAATCTCAACAGTAACACATTCCAAAATCCCTGGTAGTGCAAAGGACATTCCATTTACAAGCTTACACCTATACAGGTAATCAATATACAGTGCAACACCACCACCCTTTTTTGAGATCTGTTAATATGAAACATCTGATATCCCTCTATTGCCATCAGGGGAGCCTGCTCTTCATTAAGCCAAGTTTCAGAGACTGCGATAGCTGTAAATTTTCTGTCTAGCTGTTTTAAATAGTCCTGAATCTGTGGAAAGTTTTTGTTAAGACTTCTGCTGTTGAAGTGTATTATTGATAGTTTACCATCTAGTTGCACTTGACTTTTGAATTGCTTTTCGGTGTAATATTCACAATGATTATGAATATTATTGAAAAAGTGGTTATCAGGATCAATATCATTTTCCATCTCTTGTAGTTTATGTTCAGCATAATGGCATATTTTCAGTTTGAATTTCCTCACTCTGTGTCAAATGACTTCCTCCAACTGGGGATAATTGATGTCTACTCAAGTCAGTCATAAGTTTTTTTTGTTGTTTTGTTTATTTTTTTGGTTTTTTTTTAAAGTACATTGACATGGTATGTCAAAAGAACTATTCTTGCCGTGTGTGTGGATATGGATTTTTATAGTCTCTTAATTTTCGTAATCAGTGTTCATCTGTATTTATTTAAGTCAGTAACATCCCTGATTATTATATTCTTTGCTTCCTCAGGTGTTCCATTTAGTTTGATCCAAACTCTACAATTTCTTGTCCATGTTGCCTGTATCTTATTTTGTCTTTTCAGCATCCGTGCTTGCCGTGCTATTTCAGCATTAGTTTTTGTTAGATGTTCATTTAGGTAAACTTCTGTTCCCCGTAGCTTTCTGGCCTGCCTCAGTGTGTCATTCTTTACTCTTCTGTTCACAAAGCGCATCACAATTGATTTCTTTGTTTTATTATCTTTTCTGGGTAAAGCATGACAGGCTGAAATTGCATTTGCTTCGACCTTTATATTTCTACTATCAAGGAACTGAAGCACCTGGTTTTCCAGGGAGACTGATTCACTCAGGGGAGCATCCTCTCCTCTCAATCCTGCTGTAGCATGAGCATATGATTGATATTTAATGTCTAGTCCACTTATAATTAGATCATCCATACGAGAATATTGTTTAAGATCCTCGACGCATCGCTCCAAGTCTGCAATTTTTTTTGTCTTTTTCCTTAATTGTTAATTTTAATTCTCGGACATCTTCCATTAGCTCTATTATTTTAGCCTGCTGACTAACCACTTTGGTCAGTTCTTCTGACAAGAAGTTCAGAGATTTTTTTGATCTCTTCCATTTCCTCCTCCTTTGGTGGCATTTTTACTGACCTGTGGATAGTAAAACAATCTCTGCTGGTGTCACCGATATCCGATCCGACCGACCTCGAATCCAGCTGGGCCTCAGCTAGCCCCCTCCGCTGCTAGTCCCGCTGCTTACCGCCGCCGTAACCGAGCTCCTGTCCAGCCGGGGCACCGGAAGCTCCTCCACCGAGTCCCGCCGCCCACCGCCGCTGCAGCCAAGCTCCGATCCTGCTTCTGTCCAGCTGGGGTCCCGGTAGACCCTCCGCTGAGCTCCGCTGCCTACTGCCGTCTGCCTCAGTAGTTCCTCCGCCGAGCCCCGCCGCTGCAACTGGGCTCCGACTCCGGCTGGGGTCCCGGTGGTCCTCCACTGGTCCCCATCTCCCACCACCGCTGCAGTTGAACTCCGATCCGGCTCCCGTCCAACTGCTGCCTCGGCTTGTTCCTCCGGCGAGCCCCAATCACCGGGGACGGAGTCGCTTCTCTGTGTCAACGCTAGGTGCTACGACTAGCTATGGCGTTAGCTATAGCGTTAGCCTAGCAAACGCTTCGGGTTAAGCGTAGCAGCGAACCACGAAGAGAAACGTCAATCAGTTCACTCACGAATGAGAGCAGTCCCAAAAGTCCAATTCTCACAGCGAGCACAAAACAACTCATAAAAACAGATCGAGTCTGACCCCCGAATCCAGACCGGCTGAACCACAACTAAAAAAACTGATTTAAGCTGCAAGAACCTGCAAGACTGAGACCACTCACTCCGCCATCTTGAAACTTTTTATTCTTTTATTAAAAATAAATTAACACATCTTCCAATTTCTACAATAATTCCAAAATTCCACTTCCCTTCTTACAAGCCTGTAAGTTGGAACAAGTTGTAAAAGGGAGCTTATAGCTACCATCGCTATAAAATAACACTCAAGGTTAACTCTTGACTAACGACTTTAGCTATAATCAACAAATTGATTTCAAGCTAACGGTTAAACAAACGGTAAAACATGTCGGTTCCACTTACCAAACTGGGTGACCTTCAAGCAACACTGGAAGGATTGACTTCTGACCTTATACCCGGCTTCTCCACACATGTTCAAGAAACGCCCCACAAAGATTTGAAGCAAATCACTGAAAAACTTTTGGACAAATGCACTAATAACCCACCAAAAGCAAAGGAACTCCACAGTGTGTTAGGAAAGTTCACACTAGTATTAGTTGCGAGGTTAAGAGTAGCCAAATCTAAAGCATTATATGCCGAAAAAGAATTGGTGAAACAACAATCAATCATCTTCTCCCTCCAGGAAGATAACAAATCACTTATGAAAAAGCAGGAACAAGCTCGCTGAAAGCATGAAGATACCCAAGCTGAACTTGATAACGTGTTGCTAGATTTGGAACAGGTAAAGCAAGAGAAGCAATGACTGGAGGACGACAATACCTCGTTTTGGCGAGAAAACGAGGAATTAGGAACCACCCTTCAGGACACCGAGAACAAACTCAGAAGAGTTGAAGGTGAACTAGATGACGCAGAATCTGACTACAAGAAATGTCAACTGCTCCAACGAGAAGCACAAGAAGGCCTTCAGGACATCAAAGAAGAGCTAGAAGATTACCGCAAACAAAGAGAACCAAGACCAGGAGCCATGAACAGTCCGGTTCCCTTGACAAAGGGAGGCATCCCCTCATCGGACGGGGACTCCCACGGCGCGTGCTCGCCCAACCCGTTCAGCGAACCCGAACAACAACGTGAAAGACGTCTGCAAATCCCATCCGATAGAGACCACGATAAGATTGCTCGCCACATCACCAAATTTGGCCCCTCGACCAGTGGGTCACCTGATACCAGGCCTTATTTACGAGACATTGACTACTACTTGCATAAATACCCTGACGCTACGGTCGATGATCGCATGTATTTGATCAAGCT
This sequence comes from Pholidichthys leucotaenia, assembly GCA_020510985.1. Lineage (NCBI taxonomy): Eukaryota > Metazoa > Chordata > Actinopteri > Cichliformes > Pholidichthyidae > Pholidichthys > Pholidichthys leucotaenia. Next base: position 274,569,254 of record CM035842.1, read on the forward strand.
AAAATCTTAACAGGTCAGTGGCAAAATTTATAGACCGACAGCCATTGGATATCAAGATGAACCACCGGAGACTCTACGAAGCCATTGAAAAGGAATTCTCCGACAACTGCCTACAGTCAGGGCTAGCAACAGCCCTAGCTGTGAAACAAGGTCGCTCAGAGCCCCCACAGGCCTACTACCAGCGACTCCGCGCATATTTTGGATCTCAAAACATGCCAGGGATGGAAGAAGACCATAATTTTAAGGCTCTCTTCATTCAGAATCTCCATCCCACGGTAAGCCACCACCTTGGAGTCATGGTTAACCCAAGGTCAAACTCAATAAACCAGCTGAGAGAATTTGCACATTATGCATTCCAAAAACAATGACAGAGTAACCAAAAGCAGCATGCCAAGCCTACCACAGTGTTAACTGTCAACACCACGTCTGACACTCTGGACCTAGAGGGCGCCCCGAGGCCAGCCCCTGTCCCAACACCACGGCCACATGCAAAACCATGACAGTTCTCTAGCCAAGCTAATTCGGGTCAGAACCCGACCAAATCTTCTACACCCAGCTCAAAATCAACATCACCAAAGCCTGACTTCCGTCGGAGGCCAGGCCCACCAGATAGGTCACGAGAATACGGTACGGATACTCAGGATGACAAATATCAATTTCGAGACTTGTATAACTGCGGTAAATGGTCACCTCCCTTGTACCGCCGTAGAAACTCAGGAAGGGAGACAATACCTCCCTCTGGTAAGTTTGACTCAAGAAACTGGGAGAAGAAAGAAATACCCACTTTCAGTCAAGAAGACATGGAAGCTCTCAAACGTCTCCTAGACGAAGTGAAGAACAAGAAGGAGGATGAGAAGCCAGACGTCCTAGCCATAAATATTGTGACAACCCAAAACAATCCTTCAGGACTGCCAGAACCCGACTATAAGGAACCTACCACTGCATCAGTGGGAGATACGGTGGACACAACAGAGCATCCTCTACCTGAGGCTCCAGAGGGTCTTGAGAACCCAACACCATCCAATGCCATTCTGGTAGTCCAGCTACCTGAAAAATCTCACTCACCTGAAACAGACGGTTCCTTGATCCACGTTGAACCGCCGGTCCAACAATTTCTATGTGACTTGACTGAGAGGGGCGTAGCACGAAAATTTTTCCTTTCATTGACCTTGGAAGACATGATGACACATGAAGCACTACTGGATACCGCGACGGACATCACTCTAATGTCACAGGACCTTTTTGACCATCTACGTATTGCTGTTAACCGCGCGCACAAAGACTTAAAACTACGACCTTGTTCCTTAGCTGTTCAACCTTATGCACCCTCCAATACGACTCTGTCACACATGTCATTGGTAAAGATCTCCACTGGACCCATGACCTTGATCCATCTGGTCTATGTGTCCAATCACAACTCAATTCCATTGCTGATAGGCAAAGACCTGCTTTATCGCTTTGAGCCTCTGATAGATTTCAAGAATCTTAAACTATGGGCTCAAGTTCGGCAACCTCACCCAACCGCTCTACCAGAGGCAACTGAATCACAGTGCTACACTCTTGACACCTTGGACATTCCAAGAGTCACTCCACTTGCACTGCTGACCCAACCAAGTTTGATCGAAGGTGACCTTGAGGACCGGGTCGAAACAGGCACGCCCTCCTATGTCACCATTCCTGACAACCCAACCGTAAATGAACATAGTTCATTCCTTTGCACCCTAAAGCCCGGGGCAGCCGACGACGAGTACTGCCCCCAAGTGGTCAAAGGCCTGGTTGTCCAAAGCTCCCACGTAGAAGACATGGTACTTGCTCTCTGGGCTAATAAATCTGCCATCAGCCAGAAACTTTTTGATTCTCTGCACGAGAAATACCCTGACTTCATGGTGACTAACAATCTTTCTGTTTCCCTGCTGGGGCCAAATCAAACAAAACATTGGTCACCACTGGAATCTGCGCCCTCCACCTTCAGTGGAACCACAGACTGCTAACTCACTCTTTCTTGGTCATTCCCAACCTGCCACATGCAGTCTCCATTGGCAGCAACCTTCTTGTGAGACTTGGAGCTCAGGTTGATACCATAAACAATGCTTTATGGTCTCTCACCCCAGTCTGAGACGTTCACTCTAACCCAGATCTAGACACTCTAAAGTCAGGCCAGACCATCCCTGAAGCCTGCCAGGCACTGAACACTCAACACTGTGTCATACCTGCTAATGTCATGTGCTTCCCGCCCCAACTATGCATTTAGACCGGACAAAAATTCATGCATCCTCAAGCATTTTTCCAAACAGCTCCTTTGTTTGACAATCTGGGCTTAGCTCTGGAGGCCATTCCCCTTCTCAGCCTAGGATCTTGAACTACCACGTTGCCGGTAAACAATCCCACGGCTGAGACTATCGTCCTGCCCAAGGCCACGCCCCTCGGCTGGCTCATCACCACAGAGTTCCACGATTTTGAACTGACCGTTCCGGTGTTATGTGGCCTCCCTGATTCCCTTGGGCCTGACTCTCTGGAATCTGCAGTCATATACACTAAGCCTTCTAAAACCATCGCCCTTGTGTCAATGTCAAACCCTGACAAAGAGTCAGTGGGATGGACTGACTTGACCAATGATGACCAAATTCTTGTCCAAGCCATTGAACTCCTCCCATCAGCATCTAATCAGCAAACCCCTGACAATCCCAGCGATACACCACCTAAACTGGTCACCACCATCGCCAAAGAGATTGCACAGGTGATAGCTGATGCTGATGGCCTAACCTCCGACAAAGAACGCCAAAAACTTCACCAGGTTCTTATTAAGTAAGAACCATTGTTCACTAAAAGCTCCTTGGACTGTTGACTAACCACAATCCACTCTATACGCATTCCTATGCCACCTGACGCTCCTCCCACCTACGTCAAGCAGTACAAGATTCCCTTGGCCTCTTATGGCCCAGTACAAGAAATAATCGACGACCTGCTGGACAGTGGCTGGTCCTGAAGCCTAATGGTAAGTGGTGACTCACCATTGACTACAGGAAATTAAACACTCAAGTTCCTCTTACTAGGTGGCCTATGACTGAACTGGAGCAAGAACTTCCTAGAGTAAAAGACGTCAAATGCTTCTTGACGCTGGACATTGCTTCTTGGTTCTGGACTATTCCTGTCCAAGCTGAAGACCAACACAAACTGGCCTTCATGTTTGTGAATCGTCAATACACATTCACCCGATATCCTTTCAGGTATGCTAACTCTCCTGCAGAGTTCACCACCTTCCTGAATAAGGCATGTCCAGATGCCAGAGACAGAGGCAATCTCATCTTTGTCGACGTCATTCTCATTCGGAGTCCAACTCTGGACACTCACCTGACTGAAATCGACCATGTCCTTGGCCAGCTCACATGTGCAGGAGCCAAAATTTCTCTCTCCAAGTGCCAATGGTGCAAAACCAAGGTCAACTATGTTGGTCTTTTGGTGGGATCCAATGGGGTCCTACCACAAACGTCGTGAATCCAAGGCATTCTAAACGTCAAGACCCCTACTAACATCTCTGAACTCCGGCGCTTTCTAGGGGTATACAACTACTCATACCAGTTCATTGAAGATTATGCAGACTTGGCAAAACCTCTAACAGACCTCCTACGAAAGGACACCCTTTTCATCTGGTCTGGGGCTCAAGAACAGGCTATGCTAGCTTTAAAGCAAAAGTTGCAAAAGTTATGCACAGCACCCTGTCTGGCCTATCCCAACTGTGATAGCAAAATCCTCTCTGGTCTGGAATTGAAATACTCAGACTGCGAAAAAGCCCTTCTGGCTACCGTATGGGCAATCAAACATTTCTCCAACTATGTGGGTGGCCAGAAAATCACAGTGGAGACTCACCACCAACCAGTGTTTTTTTCTTAATAGCCAACGCATCAGAGAAGGTGTTGTGATGAATGCCAAAAGAGCTTCCTGGTTCATGGCTCTACAAAGCTTTGATGTTGAGGTCTGCTACGCACAGAAATTAAGAAGCCCTCTCGGCACAGACTTGGTAGCCTGCCAACGGTGCTCTGAGGACACTCCAGGATCATCCATTTGTGCAAAGCCACCTACAGTCAGTGAAGACCCTAACCATCATTACTTCGATCAGAACATCTGTCAAGATATGGTCACCGCTTATGTCAATGATTGTTCTTTCCACCATGAAACCCACATCTGTGCTGGAGTGGGGGTGGCATGGTTAAACAATCAGCCTTGTGAACCCCACAATTTTCAACTGGGGTCCCAATCATCACAATATGCAGAAATCACAGGTGTTCTCATTACACTGCAACTTGCTGTAGACCATGGCATCTACACATTGGTCATCTGCACCGACTCAAACTACTCACACCTCAGTTTCATGTGTCATCTTGCACTCTGGAAGGCCAAAGGTTTTGTAACCTCCAACCGCAAACTGGTTAAACATCAAGACATTTTCAGAGCATGTGATCACCTGGTCACCTCCAACAACCGCCAGGTGTACTGGAAAAAGGTCAGAGGTCACTCGCGTACACCAGGTCAGGACAAAGAATGGAACGACCTTGTGGACTCACTTGCAAAGCAAGGAGCCATACAAGGCACCCCCTGGTCCTTTGATCCGACTCTGGTGCCGACTGCAGAGTCCCACCCGCCCACCCCTACAGTTTGTGCGGTCACCACGGCCCGACAAACAAGGCCTAGGACCCGACACAACCCACAGGCCCTCTGGCAGTTGACCCTGCTTTCTCTGATGCTGACCTTATCTCTCTTCATGCCCTTGACCTTGCAATCCATAAAATGATACAATATCTCTTGGATCCTGTACTCCATGCACCATCCAACTCAGATCTCTCTGACATTGCGGGATTGAAGCCACTTTATGCTGCACGATCATCCCTGCAGCTGCACAATGGCATTCTGGTTCATGTTTCCGATGAACTCCCTGCACCTGCGCTTGTGGTCCTTCACAACCAGAGGGGGGTGATGATTGTTCATGCCCATGATCTCCCAGCTGCAGGACACAAAGGCATCAAAGCGACATGCAAGGCTCTCAAACAAGTGGCATATTGGCCATACATGCGTAGGGATGTAGCGGACTACATCAAGGGATGTCTCGTCTGCTGCCAGTTTCAACCAACCAACCAACCAACCCAATTCACTGAGCACCCCTACAGAAAAGAGGCATCTCATTCTCATGGTCTGACCTTCAAATCAACTCGGTAGGTCCCCTTCCACGGTCAGCCAGAGGTAACAAATATTTCTTCATGGTCACATGTGCCTTCACCAAATGGGTCGAGTGTTTGCCTGCTCCTAATGACATGGCAGAAACCATGGCCTACTTGTTGATGAACCATGTGTTCTCGAGATTCGGTCTGCCAAGCCAAATCAACTCTGACCGCGCTACCCATTTCACAGCTGAAGTCATGCAACAGCTGTGGGAAACCTTGGAAGTTAAAGCTAACTTCCATATTAGCCACCACCCACAATCCTCTGGACAGGTTGAAAGACCCACTGAACGGTGATCAACATACTGAAGAAGCATGTTTCACCACACCAAAAAGACTGGGATGTAAAACTCCCCCTGGTCTTGATGGCCATCCGAGCCACACCCCATGAAGCTACTGGGGTCTCACCTTTCGAAATGATGACAGGCCGGCAAATGACTTTGCCCATGCATTTGCTCTACCAACCTGGAGATGCCAGTGTTGCCACAGTCTGCACTACCCACCAATACATGACTGACCTGACCAAACATCTCCAACAGACTTTTGCATTTGCCCAAGAACATTTGGACTGATCAGCTGAAGGACACAAAGTGTACTACGACCAGAAAGCCTCCCATGACGAACTCCAAGTGGGAGACAAAGTTTTCTACTACTCCTTCATCCCTCAAACAGGATAGACCAACTCATGGGCAGGAAAACTCACTTGGAAATTCCTCTTCAGGTGGATGGGTTCATACACGATTACAGATAAACTCTCGCCGGTCGTGTACCAAATCAAGATATGCAAAAGTTGCCAGGACCCCATCTTGAAATGGGTCCATCACAACCAGATCAAAGCTTAAAAAACCCCAATGGGACTTGTCGGGGACAACACTGTTCCATTAAGTCAATAAATAAGCTTAAAATCTAGCCTGCGCCCGATAGATAACTGCTAGCTAACTATCAGCCTCAGGTATACTCAGTCACATTTCTCTATCCCGATCAGATAACTGCACCATGGCCTCCAAAAGGAAAGAGTTAACCCCAAACTCACTGACTTCCTTAAAAGCTAACCTATAAAGACCCTGCAAAGTTTCATTCAGTGTCATCAACTTACTATTTCAAAATAGTACACACAAAACCTCCAGTACCATTAGCCTGAGCTAACAACATCAAAATCCCCACTAAAGGTGAAAAAACACTAAAAGCCTAGAGCTCAATCTCTAATAAAAGTTACTCCACCTCTAAGAACAATTTTCATCTGCCACTCAGGTGTCTAGAGAAAACCAACAAGAAGATCAAGATTAAAATCACTAATTTCTATGTGTCTTGCCAGGATGATGGCCCTCCTGCTTTTTGGTTTAACCCTCTGCCTAACCATTGCGTCTACCTTCACTGACCTTGTGAAAGAGGGTCCCAAGTCTGGGATAGCTTTGATCGACCAACCAGGACTTCTGATTACAGAATGTCAAATCCACACTCAAAAGGTCTTTGTGTGGTTTGATCCCACCACAGTGGTCTACAGAAAGCTTCGACTAAGCCCAAGCTCATCCTCTTTGGTTGGACAACGCTGGATCAAGCAAGCTATAGACCATGCTGAATCCAATATCACACATGTGCTGGAACAACTAGAGAAGTTCACCATTACCCAGTTCAACTTAACCGCACCCAAAGCCAGAAACCGACGAGCCATAGGTGGATTCTTAGCAGCTGCCTCAGCTTTAGGATCACTCTTTAGCTTAGGTACCTCCACCGTTAATTCGGTCAATATCACTACCCTAAAACGTCAGGTAGGTGAGCTACAAACCGTGCTCCCTTGGATTCAGGCACAACTGGCGGCCCAGAAAAGGAGCTTACAAGCTGTCAGCACCACCTTACAAGGTACAGTGTTAGTTGTGAACACTCACTCTCAAGCTTTGGTCAAACTCAACAAGTTGCAGTCGTTGTTCTCTGTACTTCAGGCTGACTTTGCCCAGGCACAGCTAGTGTCTATGTTACTGTCAGACATAATTAGGGACATTAGCTCTTCCGTTGGCGCTTTGGCAATGGGCTGGATTCCACCCTACCTCGTCCCTATGTCAGTGGTCACAGACTTGCTTGCTACCGCCAATCGCTATTATATAATACCGCTCCAAGCCCATTTAGCTTTTACCTTGGGCAACGCTATTCCCATCTATGTTGACCCTGAAAGGCACCAGATGGCTTTCATTGTCAACCTACCTATGATCACCTACGATAATATCTACCGGTTGAAGAAGGTTGTCAATGTTGGGATTTGGAAGCAGGACACTCATGTCAAGGTCAAAACCCCTTCAGTAGTGGCGTACCATGACAACAGCCCTGGCCTTTACTTGGTCCCGAACCTAGGCATGTGCACTCTCACCACTGATGTCCACTATCTGTGCCCTAGTAAACCTTTTCTTAACTCAACCGTTTGGCTACTAGTATGAGGTGTAGTTTCAGATGCCAAGACCTAGACCCGAGTCCCAACATTGAGAACCTATTTCCTGAAAAGGAGACTCTTGGTCTAGATGAACAACCCATTAAAGTTGTAGAAGTGGAACCATAGGCGGGTGTGCTAAACGGAACCCATGTGAATCTCCTTGAGTTACCTCAGTATTGCTTAGCCTAAACCTCTACCTCAAATTTAAGCAATAATTTTTTTTTTGTTTTGTACCTTTCTTTTAGATCTTTACTCCTAGAATTTTTGAGTTCATATGCATGCTAATATACCAACATACATATACCAACATACATATATTCCTTGCACTCTATTTTTATTTTTGTGCACAAACTATTTTTTTTTTTTAATTTAAGTTTTTGTAAAGGGTATACAGGTCGTTACAGCAATGCAGTGTTTACATTTTCATCACATGTTCCCTTATTTTCTGATATCTGACAACATTGGAAGATTAATTCTTACAACACCCCTTTTTTTTTTTTTTTTTTAAGTGAAAGAAAAAGTGAAATTAAAGAGAAAAAAAAACAAGAAACAAATAACAAAAAAACAAACCAGTAAAAAACAAACAAAAAGAAAAAGTAAGTAAATAAAGATAAAAGAGCATCTGAGTAGCTTTGGAACAAAGAGCGGAACCATTATTGAAATGGTATTTGTCAAAGATTAGATCTAATGGAAGACACATATGCGGTCCAGGGTTGCCAAAAGTTCATGAACACATCCATGTCCTGTCTCAGTGCGAATGTCAACTTTTCCATCGAGTAAATGTCTTGGATCACGTTAGTCCAATCTTCAGGTGTAGGACAGTCCTTCAACATCCATTTTTTAGTTAGAGCTTTTTTGCTTGCCAATATTAAAACACTGAATAAGTATTTTTCTCCTCGTCTTTCCAGTGAGTCCGGTAGTAAACCCAAATACAAAGTTACAAAAGAAAAGGGAACTGTAATTTTGAATATTTTCCCCAATATTGTCTGTACCTTGGTCCAATATTGGTGGATAACTGGGCATGACCAAAACACATGAAAATGATTTGCAGTCTTTTCACCACACAAGCGCCAACAGTTCAATCCCTTATGGGTAAATTTGTTTTGTGCAGGTGTTCTGAAAAATCTTGCCAAGTTTTTCCATCCAAATTCTCTCCACTGCAGGGATGAGGTACTTTTCCATTGCTGTTTATTTAGCTTTTCCCATATTTCCAGTTGTAAAGTGAAATTCCCCTCTTTTTCCCATCTCTTTTATATAAGATGTGTTGTCTCCTTTTAAGTCTTGAAGACCTTGGTATATTTTAGAAATGTATCTGATCCCTGGGATCCCTTTATATGCCATTAAGAAGACCTTCAGAACACCTGACTGGGCCCTTTCCAAAACCTCCTTTTTAAGTATATTGTTTATGTGGTGTCTAAGCTGGAAGAACCTGTAAAGGTCTTGATTTATTAGGCCTTGTTTTTTCAAATCTTCAAAACTTCTTAAGATTTGCCCTTTAAAAAAATCGTAATATTTTATCAGCCCTTTCTCCTTCCACTTTTTAAATCTGGTGTCTGTTTTATTAGGAATAAAGTCCTGATCATAGGCGATCCATTGCAGAAGTCGATAGGGCTCTTTAGTTTGATTCTCTCTGACTATCTTAAACCAAATTTTTTAGCGGGGTCTCTATCCACGGGTTAGTGTTTGTCATATCCGGCTCTAGGGAGCCGGGCAATCAGAGCCAGGGACAAGCCAGTGAGTCGAGATGGTTTATTTTGGGTAAGGGATAAGGGATGAGGAGAGCACAGATACTCATGCAGAGGTACACTCACAGGTTGCACAGCGCAGAGGTAAGCAGCTCGTACCGGACGTGGGGGTAGCAAGACGTACATCCTCACAGCGGGATACAAACACAGGAATGCTGCAAGGGGAGTTGAGGCTGACACCAGACGAAGGGGCTTCAGCCTAGCAGTGCTTATGTCGCAGCCCCGAGTCATCGAGGCTGCTCCTATTTATCCTCATTGGCAGCGCCCCAGCTGATGAAGACTAATTGGCCCCAGCCGTCCATAATGCTGCCAGCTGGGGGCCAGCTGAGACGCTGCTCAATGGGAGGCAGGGATGAGGGAAAACATGGGCTCAGTGCCGAGACGGCATCTCAACCCATGGTGACAGAGCCCCTCCCTCAAGGTCGGGCTCCTGAACGACCAGGAACATCCCAGCCCCCCCCCCCCCCACCTAGGGTGGGAGGAAGGGAGGCGGACCGGAGGGGAAGAAGCCAAGGGAAGGACAACACCAATGGGGCAATGTAGGGTAGCGGGAAAGAAAAACCCAAATACAATACTGACAACAGAACAATTAACCCAGGTACAGATGGGGAGAAGAACTGGGTCAGCACGCCGGTTACATACTACCCAGAGAGTACCAACCATGCGTGACCCAGAGCAAGAAAAAAAAAAAAAGAACCACCAAAAAGGTACAGGGCAAAAAATGCTGAGTATGGTCAAATAAAGGGAAAACACAATACACAGCACCAATATAAGTACATACACACAGTCACCAAGAAAAGTGAGGGTGACTGGAACAAATGGACAATTACAGAGCATGGTGTTACGGAAAACAAGGCACATGACTCTATAATGAACCAACAGGGCATAAAAAAGAAATACTGAGTGCAGGCAAAGAAAAACCCACACACATGAATATATAAATACCCACAGTCACCTAAAGAAATGAAAGTGACTGGAATGAATGGGCAACTGCAGAGTATGGTCTGAAAGGGAACAAAACATAACTCTACAATGCAAAAACGAGACTAAAAACATGGTACAAAAAATAAAATGCTGGGTACGAGGGAAGGAAAACGCACAGCACTATAAATACACATCCACCAACAGGACAGACATTACACCCAAGTGACCTTAATAACGATAAAAGAAAAAGTGACACCCGAGGTGTATGGCAGGCAGAGTCCAAAAATAGCCGAGATGGCTCCGGAGATCTCCCCGCCCATTGTCCAGCTGGCGAATCAGGGGAAGAAGTGTTCGGACGGCGAACTCTGGACCCAGATCCCAGGAATCCAGTCCACCGGCAGCCGAACCAGGCTGCCCAGAGGGAAACACAGACCAGTGGGGGGAACCAGATCACCGAACCGAAAGTTTTGCGGGTCGGGTCGTCGACCCGCATCACTCAACCACCAGGACCGTTGAGACGGGCGAAGGATCAGAGCGGATCCCGGTGGAAGAGGCTCAGGGGAGAGCCGATGACGAGGGCGGCGGGCGTCAGGCCGCAGGAAAACGGCCACCTCCTCACCGGACCTGGACAATACTGGGGCAGCACCCACGTCGGACCCCGATCGGGCCTCAGGCGAACCCACGTTGGACCCCGACTGGGTCTCGGGCGAACCCACGTTGAATACTGCACCAGAACCGACCTCCAACGTTGAACCCGGACCCTCCAGCACCACGAGGAACAGCAACTCCTTGCCGGTGACCCTGGAAGAAGGCTCAGAAGAGAAAACAGAACCGGGATCAGGATCACCGGCAGCGCCAGAACCCGGCGAGACGAGCTCAGACGCAGCGGACGGCTGCACCCTGCTCGTCTCCCCTGGAGATGGGCTGAAGTGCTCGGGGATAAAAAGAGAGAAAAGAAAGGAGAGCACTCGCCTGATCTCGGGTTCTGACGCCGTCCAGGACTGCGAAGATCCAGGATCCGTCGTCAGGAGGTCGTTGTCAGGCTCCCATCTAGCCGCGTCGGGCCCCGCAGCCAGCACGATGGTCAGCGCAGCTTGAGATTCCTCCAGCTCAGGTGACCCCGCCGACGATCCACTCGGCGTGAAGCCAGAAGAATCTCGTCCCGCCGGACCGAACCGCTCCTCCGTGGAGACCCGGGGACGCTCAGTCGTCGGCGTAGACTCCACGCAGCAGTCAGTCCCCCTCCTCCGTCCGCAATGTAGCTGCGGAACCACAGGCCCTCTCCATATCCCACCACGTTGACCCGGAGCCGGGGACCGCTCGGCGGAGAGAGACACAGAGGATGCGGGATTAGGCATACAGGTTACAGCAGGTGGGGAGAGTTCAGGGAGCTGCGAACCCTGAACTTCTCCTCCAGGGATGTGACAGAGCAAATCATTAAGCAGGTGTGAAAAAACAATGACTTGCCTGCCCCCTGGAGGTTGAGTATCGCCTGCTGTAGTGGATTCTGCTTCTTCCTCTCCCCGCCCGGCGATAACGGAGGACCCCCCGGGAGTTCGTCTGAGGATCGCTCGCGTTGTCTCCAGCAGAGAGCTCACCAGGCCGGGATTCCAGGCACACACAGCAGTCAGGAAGCGCGTCGAGGAGGAGGGGGAAACAGCCGGGGTGAGCCAGCCCGAATGTCCAGGAATGACAGCGGGGGAACGAGGCTCAGGGGACGAGGCTGTAGAATCTCCACACTGACGAGGCGAAGGGATGACAGCTGCGTGGGAGGAACGGTCCTGACGATGACCCAGAACTGGATCCGGACGAGGTTCGTGCAGAGGTGACTCGGCGATGTGATGACGACTACTCCCAGGGGACGAAGCGAGGGGGAAACCCAGGATTCGCCGCTCCAGATCGGAGATCGAGACGAGGAAGGCGTCGAGCACGGGAAAGCTTCGTAGCCCTGAAGTCCTCACCATCAATCTCACTGCCGCCGCCACATGCCTGAAGGTGGTGACAGGAAACACAGTAGAGCTCGCGACAGCCACTCGACCCCGGACATAACTGCTGTCAGCTGCGGCTCCTAGAAGGGAATCCCGAGTGACGTGGCGCAGGTCGGGGGAAGTCCTCTGGTTGGCGCGAACTCCCGGACTGGAATGGCGGCAGGAACGGGACTCCGAAGCGGGGAAAGACGTCGCCCACTTCGACTCCCTGCCGGGATTTCCATCCACCCCGTGGAGCTTCTCTCGCTGTGTACCTGCAACGTCTATCCTGGCACTGTCCTCCAGATGGTACAGAGAGTGAGGGTGACAGTCCAGGAGTTCCTCAGCACGGCCCGGATGCCAGCGTCTCGCGTTGGAGGCGTCGTGCAGGGTGAAGAATGTCCCGTCGACAGCCTCCGAGATGGACCTTAGCTCGTCGCCCTGGCGCCGGAAGTGACTCCTGGGAAACGGCATGCTAGCAGCGCTGACACCCGGACAGAAAGGTACATTTCCACAGCGACTCACGGCCGCCGGCAACTCTTCTGGCTGCGACATACTGTCATATCCGGCTCTAGGGAGCCGGGCAATCAGAGCCAGGGACAAGCCAGTGAGTCGAGATGGTTTATTTTGGGTAAGGGATAAGGGATGAGGAGAGCACAGATACTCATGCAGAGGTACACTCACAGGTTGCACAGCGCAGAGGTAAGCAGCTCGTACCGGACGTGGGGGTAGCAAGACGTACATCCTCACAGCGGGATACAAACACAGGAATGCTGCAAGGGGAGTTGAGGCTGACACCAGACGAAGGGGCTTCAGCCTAGCAGTGCTTATGTCGCAGCCCCGAGTCATCGAGGCTGCTCCTATTTATCCTCATTGGCAGCGCCCCAGCTGATGAAGACTAATTGGCCCCAGCCGTCCATAATGCTGCCAGCTGGGGGCCAGCTGAGACGCTGCTCAATGGGAGGCAGGGATGAGGGAAAACATGGGCTCAGTGCCGAGACGGCATCTCAACCCATGGTGACAGAGTTATTCAAAAGCTTAGGTAAGACATTGTTCCCTATTATCGCCTGTAGGGGGATGTCACTTGTTATTTGGCATTCGATCTCCTTCCATTGTGCAGTGTAGACTGGGTTACATATCTCTACTAAAGTTTTAATTTGTGCGGCTTTAAAGTAGTCCCTGATATTTGGCAGCGCGAGCCCACCTTTGTCTTTGTTTAGCTGTAGGGTTCTATATCTGATTCTAGGTCTCTTGCCCTGCCATATGAATCTTGAGATCCTTCTGTCCAGCTCCTGCCATGTTTTTTTGGGAGGTTCTACCGGTATTGTTTGGAAAAGGTATAGAAGACGTGGAAGTATATTCATTTTGACTGCTTCAATTCTTTGTGCAGTACCCAAGAATGGTATCATATTCCATCTTGCTAGGTCAGATTTTATTTTTGTCACCAGTGGATCATAGTTTAGTGATATAATTTTGTTGAGTTGTTTCGGGATATTGACCCCCAGATATTTCATAGATTCCGACTCCCAGTTAGTTTTGAGTTTGCTTAGTGAATAATGATTTGGGTCATAGTTGAATGTTAAAACTTGGGTTTTATGCATATTTAATTTGTACCCTGATAAATCTCCATACTCTGAAAAAACTGAGGTTAGTTCTGGTAAAGAAGTGTCCGGCTGCCCTAGGTATATTAAAATGTCATCAGCAAAGAGTGCTATTTTATGTTCCTTCTGACCAAGTGTAATACCTTGAATTTTTTGGTTTTGTCTTATCCATTGGCTCAGAGGTTCTATGAAGATTGCAAAGAGCAGTGGAGACAGGGGGCAGCCCTGACGACATCCTCTTTCCAGTTCAAAAGATGATGATAAATTACCGTTAATCCTTATTTTAGCTGTTGGTTTTTTATATAATGCCTGTATAGTTCTAATGAAGTTGTTATGAAAATTGAAACTGGATAAGATTCTATATAGAAAAGACCAGTCAACCGAATCGAATGCTTTTTCAGCATCTAATCCCAATATGACTGCATTTAAGTTATATTTTTTTATATGATGAATTATGTGTAAAGTGCGTCGAATGTTGTCTTGTGTCTGTCTTTGTCTTATAAAACCTGTTTGGTCTAAATGAATTAGGTCTGTCAGTATATTTTCTAACCTTTTGGCAAGGATAATGGTAAAAAGCTTATAGTCCTGATTTAGTACACTGATTGGTCTGTAGTTGGAGCACTCTAGTTTATCCTTTTCAGGTTTAGGTATAACTGCAATGACCCCTTCTCTCCAGGAGGGGGGGATTTCCCCTGTGTGGAGGACATAATTAAATGTTTTCAGGAGGAGAGGAGATAGTTGCTGTTTAAAGGTTTTGTACCACTCTGCTGTATAGCCATCAGCTCCTGGGGATTTGTTAGCTTTAAGTTTCATAATTGCTTTTTCCAATTCTTTAGGATGTATTTCTGACAGTAGTGTTTTATTTTGTGACTCCGTAAGTTGGGGAAGGTTTAATGTGTTTAGGAATGCCTCGGATGCGTTTTTATGTTTTTTGTGGGAGTATAAGTTCTTATAGTAATTCTCGAAGTTTTTAAGAATATCCTGAATTCTGAATTTTATTTCCTTTGATACTGGGTCTCTGATTTTGTAGATTGCTCTTTCTGTTTGATGTTTCCTCAATTTATAGGCTAGCAATTTTGCCGATTTACTGCCTGCTTCATAGTATTTTTGTTTCAGAAATGTAAGTTTCTTCTGGATTTCTATTGTGTAGATCTCATTTATTTGGTTTTTAATTTCCTTAATCTTGAGCGAGTCAGTAGAATGAGTGTTGCCTTTGTGTTCTTTTTCTAGGTTCCTAAGTTCTGACTCTAATGTGGATAGTTTTTCTTGTCTTAGTTTCTTTTGGGTTGCCAGTTTTGCAATAATCTTTCCTCTTATTACAGCTTTACATGCATCCCACAGTATTAAAGGGGATACTTCTCCATTATCGTTATCTTCCAAATATCTGAGAATATCTGATTCCAATTCATCTTTCAATGGTCCTTTCAGGACATTTGAATTTAACCTCCAAGAAAATGTATTATTTGTGTATTTTTGGATATTTAAGTCCATGTAGATCGGACTGTGGTCGGAGAGATCCATCAGTCCTATTTTACATGTTTTTACTCTTCCAATGTCTCTATTAAACATAAAAAAATAGTCAATCCTTGAGTAAGATGAATGTGGAGTTGAGTAAAATGTATAGTCTTTTACACTGGGGTTGAGTTCCCTCCACACGTCACAGATTCCCAATTCTTTTAGTAGCATCCGAGTCTTCCTGTTTTGGGTGTTATTTTGATGTGGGGAATTACCAGAAGCATCCCAGTATGGATTCAGTCTAAGATTGAAGTCCCCACCACATATCACTAAACCTTGAGTTTTAGTTATCATTAGGTCGAATACATTTTTATAAAATTTCCAGTTAGCCCCTGGGGGAGCATACACATTCAGCAGGGTGATATCTTCTCCCTCTAGCCGCCCAGTTACCAAACTGTATCTCCCTTCTTTATCTTTGTGTTCTGATTTTTTTTCAAATGTAATTTTGGTTGATATCAATGTCGCTACTCCCCTCCTCCTCCCTGATTTATATGAAGATGAAGAGATCATTTTAAACCCTTGTCTACTGAGTTTATTGTGTTCCACGTCTGTTAGGTGGGTTTCTTGTAAAAGTATTATTCCTGCTTTGTCTTTTTTCATTTTGCCTAGAATCTTGGATCTTTTAACTGGATTCAGGATTCCTTTTACATTATATGAAATTATTTTGGTTACACCCTGTTTCTCCATTGTGTTGTTTTGTTTAGTATAACTGTGTGGTGGCCCTCTTTTGTGCTACTCAGAAACTGAAAGAACATTAAAAACAAGAAAAACATTAAGAACATAGTGTAAAAAACTTTAAAACAAAAAGCTGTCATAAGAACTTCCTGAGCTGAGGTCTTTTTAAAGACCCTGTAAGAGCCTTGATGGAGTGAAGGCTCTGAGGGAAATTCCTCAAACTCTGTTACGTGTTGAGGGCCCTCTCTTACCACTGAAAGTAGTCCCATGCTTTTAACGTGAGTTTCAGAACCCAATCCAAACTTGTAATGATTTTTTTTTTTTTCCTTTTATGCCTAATCCCTGTGAAATTGTGTGCACCCTCCCACCCCCATCACATCAAACATTCACGCAAAAACAGTATTTGTTAGTATGAGGAGAACATGTGGATTATTGTCACATTTCTATTTTAACAAGTTTTTTTTTTTTTTTTTTTTTTTTTTATTACAAAGACTTATTTGTTTCAAATAATATGATTGTTCCATGAAATGTTTTACCACATGCTGAATATGCATCTCCTTTAGTGTTTGTTACCTTGTATGAGGGGGGTTGGATGTGCGGATTGATTCAAGAGAAAAAAAAAAAAAGAAAAAAGGTCGCTATTCCAACCTGAAAACGGATAGTTTATCCGCGACGCTCTGGTGCTGGGTTTCCCGCTGCTGGTCCGTGGATTTTGAAGGTCTTTGTGTTGTCCATGTTTGAGCTCTGATCTTCGCACTCGGGTCTGCTGGGGGTTTAAATACCGTTACCGGGAGGCCTCTTTTCGCCATGTCAGCTGTTGCTTCTTCCGCCGAATTATAGAGACACGTTTCATCGCCGTAGAAGACCCTTAACTTCGCAGGAAATGGTGTCTGAAAGCGCAATTTCTTCTCTCTTAACACCTTTTTCGCGTCATTGTATTCCCTGCGCTTTTTAAGGACCTCCGGGGCGTAATCGTGTTCCACGTAGACTTTTCTCTCCTGGTGCATAAATCCTTTTTTCTGCCAGGCCAGTCTTACAACCTCTTGTTTTATTTTGAAATTGGAAAATCTTACCAACACCGAACGTGGGGGCGCTTCCGCCGCCGGCCTAGCGGCTAATGAACGATGTGCCTTTTCTATCTTCAAGTCGGTGGTTTGTGGAATATCCAATTTCTCTCTTAGTAAGGATTCCACGCATTCTGCCATTGAGTTAAAACCATTTTCGGTTCCTTCTATCAGACCATGAATTCTTATGTTGTCTCTTCTTTGTTTTCCTTCTTGGTCGGTTAGCTTAGCCTCTATAGCTGCTTGTCTTTTGCGTAGGTCTAGCACAGAATCTTCGAGCACTTTTATTCGATCCTCTGTTTCCAAGATTCGGTTCACTCTGCTGTTTGTCCTTTTCAATTCTTCTCTGAATTCCCGAAATTCGGCCGTAACATCTCGGCGAAATCGTCGTAGCTCCTCAAATAGTGATTTCAGGCTAACCCTTTTGTTAGCTATCACCAGTTCCTCATCTTCTGAACGGAGATCTTCCAGTTCGGATTCTCCGGCCGATACGTGTCCTGGCCTGGAGAATTTCAGTTTCTTCTGTTTTCCTTTAGACATGATGATTTTGTCTTTTGATTTTCACTCCTCCAAAAATCCGTTAAGTTTGATTTTCAAGGTGTTATCCTGAATTGGGTCTGAGAACTTCAGTGTTAAGCTGCAGTCGCCATGGCGTCCAGACCGGAAGTCACATTCAAACTATTTTTGAACAATTTTAATAGCTGCTTTATGGTAAACCAAAACATTTATCTCAGGTATGTAAAACTACATACTTTTTACTTTTATACTTTTGTAACCAGAATTTTTGAGTCTTTACAGGCATATACTGTATTTTAGCACTTTTAGACAATTTTACAATTTATGGTTGTCCATATTCAAATTATTTTTAGAAATTCCTAGAAGGTGTTTTGTAATCCAAACCCAAAGATCTACACTCAGGAATAGATACTGTTACAAGCTAGTGCTTATGGACATCAAACCCATTAGCCCAGCATTTAGGTCAAGACTCGCCAATTGGAATCAGCTGCCAAGGATGTGTATCAACACTGACTGACGCTCACCATTGATACAAAGGGGGATATGTAGCATTAATCCATGTGGCTCTAATCTATAAAATTACTTTTCAACTTGAAGAAACTGTTTAACCCAAAAAGTCTGGTCAAGAATTGTTTTTCTTCATCTTAAGGACCACCAGTTTGAAACACATTCCATGGTAAGAGGGCCGATAAGGATCTCATTTCTTGCCAGGAATGGATTCTCTTACGAGTCATAAATCCCGAAGCGTCCTCCCCTAACCAGACAGGTTTATATGGAGAACACTCTGACACATTCCAGATTCCCTTTTGACTGCATCCCACAGGTCGCTAGGAATTATCCACAGCTCAGCATTGCCCCCTTCTGTCACACTGCTGGACTGTTGTGTGTGACTGAACATTAACTCTCTTTCTTCAAGTTTCATTTCTCAGGGTAATTCTAAGGACATTATTTGTTGAAGATGACCGCCTCTGTGTTGGACAATGATGGGTTTGAAATGTTTCATCAATCATTGATTTTGAATGTGTTTCATTTTTGGAAATTGCTTTAATGAGCCTTATTCCAATGCATGTTAATTATAGAATGACAAGTTTATAAACATGCATGCTCACTGAATATTAGTCTTGAATCACTGAAGTTAGCTTAGATTTCATATTATGTATATAGTGAATTTCAAAGAAAATGTGTAGATATCTCCTGAAACTTGTGCCAGTCATCTGACTGGAACCAGTCAATCACCAGGCTCTCTCTGTTGGACGACGCCTCTTTTCTTCTATTGGACGGTTACAGACAAAGAACTGTTTTTTTCATTGGACCATAGCCCATTCGAATCTTCCACGATAGCCGATAATTGGTTCTTCCTGCTGCCAGTCATATTTTATGATCCGAGGAGTGCGCTCAGTTAAATAGAGGGAGAACTGCCCTAGTAGTTCATTTTTTTGTTTCTGTTCAGCTTTGTTTTCGTCTTTGTTCAGTGAAGTTCAGTTTGTTCAGCTTTTTCTTAAGTTTTGTCTGTTTTTCTGGCATCTGAGGAGAGATCATCCTTTCTGTTGAGCTCAACCTCTTACTGAGAGTGAAACTCCAAAACGCCTTTTTTCCCTCCCCTCAGAAGCCATGTTTATTCTGCTGAACCTTTCCTATTTATTTTACCGTAACTCACCATTAAAGTGGACTGATTTTGAACTTTTTCTAGAGACTGCCTCACCCACGTCCCACAACGTCAGAAGAGCTAGGATCTCGTGGGGGGAACTGTCAAACTACATTTTTCCTTCAACCTTTGGCTCTTACCAACTGGTGGATATCCTAAATTTTTGGACCTGTTGCCAGAAAGACGTCACACCTGACTCTGAGCCAGCCGTGTCATTCTTCCACCAGCTCCATGCCCCAGATGCCCGCTGCTGAGTCTAGGCCATCACAGCTGTAACTGAAAAGGACTGTTGGCAGTCGCTTTTCCTGTTTGCCACCTGCTGGCATTAAGCTCACCACTGGAATCTGAAGAAACAGCTGTTCGTAAGCCAGACTTCCACTTACTATTTGCTGGGCTAAATGTGATGTCTAATTATAACTGAATATGACCAATTCTTCATGTTATAGTTAGTCCATAAGCTACGAAAGGAGCTATAAGCTGAAGGAAAATTAATATTCCTTTTTTAATAACCTCCGTTCTTTTGTAGAGTAACTCAGAATTTTCTTTTTCAGATAATCAGCTTTTGTCATTTTCTCCATAAAATTGCGTCAAATTTTATGCATATTTTTGTTACAGTTATTTCAGTCTTCCATTGCATTACAGTTAAAATTCAAAATCTGGTTTCTCTTGGTTCCAAAAAGGTTTAACTATAGACTTTTTGCTCAGAAATCCATTAACAGTTAATGTGGCATTTGACACTTGTTGATCATTTCACCTGCTTACAAATCATTTGAATGTAATGTCATTTAACTTGAATCTGATTATTAAAACTGTTGACGGTAGAGAGAAGTTTCTGCTTGATTCTTTTTGTGTGTGTGTGTGTGTGTTTTTCTGGGTCACGGTAGTAGAATTCACGAATATTGAAACTGGTTAATGAAAGGGTTCAAGGATTAGTTATTAATAAATTGTCCCGTTGGACTAGTGCCCCTTACGGGTGTTTTCTTCTCTGTTTTGTGAGTGTTTGTGGTGAAGGAGTAAGCCTCCATCCCCACACACACACCTCTAATTATAAAATAAATAATCCTTGTACCTTATCACACTTATAAACAACTGTTAAGCGCTACAGTAGTTTAGGCTGTTAGCCCTCATTGTAAAGTCGGCCTAAATCAAATCATCTTCTTCTTTTTCTTTTTGCTGCTGCTCTCTTTAGAGGTCTCCACAGCGGATCTCTGTCTATCTGCCTCTATCTCACCCTATCCCTTCATCTTCCTCTGTAACACCAACCCTCTCCTTGCCCTCCTTCACTACACCCATGAATCTTCTCTGTGGTCTTCCTCTTTTACTCCTACCTGGCAGCTCCATCTTCAACATCCTCCGTCCAATATATCCACTATCCCTCCTCTGCACCTATCCAGACCATCTCAGTCTTGCCTCTCTTACTTTGTCCCCAAACCGTTCAACCTGAGCTGTCCCTCTGATATACTCATTTCTTTTTTTTTCCACAATATTTTTTATTGAACCTTTTTTTTTTTACACACATGGCACAGACAGTCAAACACTAACACTAAAGTAATTTAAAAATTAAAAAAACAAAACAAGGACTTCCGGTTATGGCTGCCACGTAGGACGGACGTGTCTCGCTCTGCTCTGCTCCTGGAGAAAAAAAAATCGGCAAATAACTCTCTCATTTGGGACAGAACGTATCCCAGCGTTTGGGCGAGGATATGTCGGCGAAGCCTAAGGCTGGAAAACCAGGAAAAGGAAAAAGCGAGCCGCCGAAACAGTCCAAATTAACGGACTTTCAGGTCTGTGACGCAGCAAACAGGGCTCCATATATGGCGGAGGAAGCTGGCAACGCTGCGATTTCTGCGGGGAATGGCGCAGATGCGCTGATGGCTGCCATGAGTTCAATGAGAGCGGACTTTTCCTCTAGATTTGATGGGATTATGACAGCGTTGGAAGGAATAAGAAAGGAATTGGGTGACTGTGTAGAACGAACGGCGCAGATGGAGCTCCGTCTCGCTAGTGCTGAAGATGACGTCACCCGTCTTCAATTAAAGGTGCGCACTTTGGAAAAAAAAAATAAATCTCTGGAAGATAATATTTTGGATTTGGAATCTCGGTCGAGACAGAATAATTTGAGGCTGGTGGGTCTTCCAGAGGAATCAGAAGGTCGGGACGTATGTTCCTTTCTGGAAAAGTGGATTCCGGAGGTGCTGGGCAGCGAGGAGTTGCAATCAGCAGTGGTTCTGGAAAAAGCACATCGCATTGGCCCACGGAGAGATAAGGGACCGCCGAGGACCTTAATTATGAAGTTTCTTAACA
This sequence comes from Pholidichthys leucotaenia, assembly GCA_020510985.1. Lineage (NCBI taxonomy): Eukaryota > Metazoa > Chordata > Actinopteri > Cichliformes > Pholidichthyidae > Pholidichthys > Pholidichthys leucotaenia. Next base: position 274,590,845 of record CM035842.1, read on the forward strand.
ACAGAGACAGGATGAAGATCTTCAACGCTGCACGAGCTAAAAAAGGAGAGATTAAACACCAGGACCAGCAGGTGCGGTTCTACCCAGATTTGGCCACAGGAATCCAGCAATTGAGGAAGCAGTTTGATCCCGTACGTAAGGAGCTGCGCAACCTTGGGATTCGTCATGGTGTAATCTATCCTGCGAGACTGCTGACCACGTATGAGGGCAGAACCCACATCTTCAAGACCCCAGAGGAGGCGCAGGAGTTCATCAAGAAGATCAAAGAAGAAGAAGAGACTGGTGGGAGCTAAGCATGAACAAAATATAAGGTAGAATAATTAAGCATTTGCACAGGCATCTGACTGACTTGAAGTAAATAGTAAGTTTACAAAATATAGATTGTATTATATATTTAAAAAAAACAAAAAAAACAAAAACAAAACAAACAAAAAAAAAAAAACTATGATGTACAAAGTTGTTAAAAATTTTGGAGTTAAGTTGGAAAACTACAGAGGAGAGTTAATGTTACGTCATTAAAAGCAGTAGAGTTAGGGTGATTGGGAGGATGAAGAAGGAGTGGCTTAGGCTGTTCCCCGTGGGTGTGGAACGGTCGATGGCTATATCGGGAGACAGAATTTTTCTTTTGATTTTGGGGGGTTTGCCACAAGTGTGGGAAGGGGAAATTTGTTTGTGTGTAGTTTGTAGGATGAATGTTCAACCACTCATGTTTTTGCTTCTCTGTATGAGCATGTTTACACTGCAAGGTAATCCCAAACTCTCTATTGATCATGGACCAAAGTGTTAATCTTAATTTAACTTCATGGAATTGCAGAGGTCTACAAAATTTAAAAAAACTTAAACAAGTTATGAATAAAATAAAGGACATGGGTTCAAGAATTGTGTTTTTACAAGAAACTCATCTGATAGAGGAGGATGTTAAAAGAATTAGGAGTAGATGGCAGGGAAGTGTATTCACCTCTTCATTTTCATCCCGAGCCAGGGGAGTTATGACTCTCATACATAAATCAGTTCCTTTTCAAGTGAAAAATGTAATTGGAGACAAATTTGGAAGATATGTAATCATTCAAGGTTCTTTGCTATTAGAAAATATAAATCTTGTGAACTTATATGGTCCCAATATAGATGATCAGAAGTTCTTTGCTAATTTATTTCTCATCTTATCATCACTTACAGGGCAACATATAATAGCAGGGGATTTTAATTGTACATTGAATCCAGATGTGGATAGATCAACAGGACTGGATTGTACGCACATTGGATGTAGGATGACTATTAATCATTTTATGAAAGAATTGAGATTGTTAGATATATGGAGAGAAATGAAACCACAAGTTAAAGCCTATTCTTGTTATTCCAGTACCTACAAGACATTCTCACGTATTGATTATTTTTTGATTTCCACAGAATTAAGGTCCAAGATTCAAAACTGCTTTTATGATAACATCGTGATCTCTGATCATGCACCCTGTTGTCTAATATATGTAGATAAAAAATTGACAAAGGAATCAGGTAGATGGCAATTTCAGCATAAATGGCTTCAGGATGAGGAATTTGTCAAGTATATAGAAAAACAGATAGACGAGTTCTTTGACATCAATACTACACAAACATCAGCATGTGTAAAGTGGGAGGCTTTCAAAGCTTTTATTAGGGGGCATATTATTAGTTATACAGGATCAAAATCTAAGAAGACTCGAGAGGAGAGAGCTAAATTGGAACATAAAATAAAAAATCTTCAGGAAAAAGTGTATGCAGGAAGTGACCCAAGGTTGGAGAATGAATTACTGATTTTGAGAGCTGAATACGACAAAAAATCAGCGAATAGAGCTGCCTCGAGTCTTCTAAGATTGAAACAATCTTTTTATGAACAAGGTGAAAAATCAGGAAAATTATTAGCATGGCAGATTAAACAATTGGAAATTAAAACACCAATTACCAGTATTATAAGTAACGGACAGGTAGTTATAGATCCTTTAGAAATTAATAGAGCCTTTAGAGATTACTATGAAAAATTATATGATACCAAAAATGAACCTGATTTAACAAAACTAAATGGGTTTTTGAACGAACTATCTATACCGTGTATTCCAAATGAAAACAGGGAGATATTGGAGTCTAAAATTAGTCAAGAAGAAGTTGGGCTAGCCATTGATAATATGAAATCAGGAAAAAGTGCAGGACCAGATGGTCTTCCAGTTGACCTTTATAAAAAATTTAAGAATAAATTAATAAAACCTTTTTTGGAAATGGTTTTAGAAGCATTTCAAAATAATAATTTACCATCATACATAAATAATGCCTTAATTATACTGCTGCCAAAACCAGGTAAGCCCTCTAATAAATGTGAAAATATGAGACCAATAAGCCTATTAAACGCCGACCTTAAGATAATCTGTAAAATTTTAGCAAGACGAATACAAGAAATTTTACCAAATATTATTAATCGAGATCAGAATGGCTTTATAAAGGGTAGACAAGGCTTCCATAATGTAAGAAGACTATTTAATATTATCTATTTTAATAAAGAAGCACCGGATACAGCTCTCCTATCATTGGACGCCGAAAAGGCCTTTGATAGAGTTGAATGGCCCTTTCTTTTTGAAGTCCTACAAAGGTTTGGACTTGGAAATAATTTCATAAAATGGGTTCAAATAATATACAATAATGCTACAGCAGAAATCCTAACAAATAACAATATTTCAAAACCAATAAAAATCAATAGAGGATGTCGACAAGGCTGTCCACTCTCACCTTTACTGTTTACTATGGCAATTGAACCTTTAGCGATAGCGATACGTTTACATTCACAAATATATGGAATTAAAGTTGGACCAACAGAACATAAAATCTCCCTGTACGCCGATGATATAATTTTGTTTATGTCGAATCTAAAAAAATCAATTCCAACCTTGTTGAATTTAATAAAGAATTTTGGGGAAATATCAGGATATAAAATAAATAAAACTAAATCTTCAATATTAATGCTAAATGAGACCCAGAGAAATTACCCAGCCCCTGAGGTAAATCAATTCAATGTTGTAAATCAGTTTAAATATTTAGGAATCCAAATTATGCCTAAGCTAGAATCAGTCGCCAGTGTCAACTATGAAGCCTTAATGTCAGATATCAGTGAGTTAACTCAGAGATGGATGTCACTACCAATGTCGATGATCGGGAGAATCAATATACTTAAAAGTAATATTTTACCTAAAATACTTTATTTATTTCAATACATTCCCTTATCACCACCTTTAGATCTATTCTCAAGAATAAAAAAAAAGTTAGTGGAATTTATATGGAACAACAGGAGGGCTAGATTACGTCTGTCTTTATTATATTTACCATTTGATCGTGGAGGTCTGAAATGTCCAAATTTTATGTTGTATTATTGGTCGGCACAACTGAGGTCTATGACATATTATTTTTCATCAAATGATCTCCCTCACTGGACTGAAATGGAATCATACAATTTACCTTTACCTCTTCCCATATTCATATACTCAGATTCGGCAAAAAAATTACAAAAACAAGTTAAAAATCCATTTGTAAAGCATATGATCAAAATATGGTGTGAAGCTAAAAACTATTTAAAAGAACCACAGTTATTGTCACAATTTAGTCCAATATGGGGTAATCAATATTTTAAACCAGGGAGAGCGGACGCTGTATTTAAAGTATGGAATTTAAAAGGGATACAAAAGATTCAGGATTTATATTTGCCATGTGCAGACAACATAATGTCTTTTGAAGAGCTGAGGATCAAATTTAATCTCAATAGAACACATTTTTTTAAATATCTTCAACTTAGAAACTTTATTCGATCAAATCAAAATAAAGCTCTCACTCGACCTATTTATTCATCCTTGGAAAAAATGATGATGAAAGATAGTAAAAGAAAGGGTATTATTTCAGAGTTTTATAACTCATTGACACTATCTTCAAGTGAAAATTCACTGAAAAGATTAAACTACTGGAAAGAAGATCTGCAAATTGAAATTTCAGAGGAACAATGGGAATTGGCTTGTACAGAAGCTCAAACCAAATCAATAAATGCACGCCTTAAATTGATACATTTCAAATGGTTAATGCGGATGTATGTTACACCGGAGGAGTTAAATAGATATAACAAAAATATACCAGATACATGCACAAAATGCATGGAAAGTAAAGGAACCCTATTTCATTGTTTATGGGAATGTAGATTAATAAGAATGTTTTGGGAAGAGGTGAGGGTAACAATTGAAAAAATAATCTCAAAACAAATCATATTGAATCCTAAACTGTTTTTGTTGGGTCTGTACCCAGAAAAGCATAATTTCAATAAAAGTGAAAGAACATTCATAGACCTCAGTTTGCTTTATGCCAAAAAATGTATTGCACTATTATGGAAAAAGACTCATAGACCAGATGTGACTCAGTGGTTAAGACAGATGTTAACAAACCTTCCATTAGAAAGAATAACATATATACTGAAATCAAAGGAAATTGTGTTTGAGAATATATGGAGACCTTTTATTGATTATGTAAAAAATTTAAACATAACTCTTGAAGAAGAAGGTGAATGATGTGTGTGGACCTTGTAAATTCCAAACTGGTGAACATAATATGTATACTTATGTATTGGATTGTCTAGACTAAACAGAGGAGCATTGTTGAAGACTTGATTTTGTTGGTGGTTGTTGGTGTTTTTAGTGCATTTTTTTTTTTTTGTAGTACTTTAGTGTTAGTGTTTGATTGTTTGTATCATGTTTGTTAAAAAAAAAAAAAAAAAGGTTCAATAAAGATATTGTGGAAAAAAAAAAACAAAACAAAACAAAAAAAAACACTAACAACAAAAAAAATTACTAAAAACAACAACCATTAACAAAAGCAAATCAACAACAATGCTCCTCTGTTTAGTTTAGGTAATCTATTGCATAAGTATACATAATATACATTCACCAGTTTGGAATTTGCAAGGTCCACACATATCATATTTTTTCTAGTGGAAGGTTTGTTAACATCTGTCTTAACCACTGAGTCACATCTGGTCTATAAGTCTTTTTCCACAGTAATGCAATACATTTTTTGGCACTAAGCAAACTGAGGTCTATGAATGCTCTTTCACTCTTATTAAAGTTATGTTTTTCTGGATACAGACCCAACAAAAACAGTTTAGGGTTCAATGTGAATTGTTTTGAAATTATTTTTTCAATTGTTACCCTCACCTCTTCCCAAAACATTCTAATTTTTCTACATTCCCATAAACAGTGAAATAGGGTTCCTTTACTTTCCATACATTTTGTGCATGTATCTGGTATGTTTTTGTTATATCTATTTAACTCCACTGGTGTAACATACATCCACATTAACCATTTAAAATGTATCAGTTTAAGACGTACATTTATTGATTTGGTTTGAGCCTCTGCACAAGCCATTTCCCATTGTTCCTCTGAAATTTCAATTTGCAGGTCTTCTTTCCAATAATTCAGTCTTTTCTGTGAGTTTTCACTTGAGAATAGTGTCAATGAGTTATAAAACTCTGAAATAATACCCTTTCTCTTACTATCTTTAGTCAAAATTTTTTCCAAGGATGAATAAGTAGGTCGAGTGAGAGCATTATTTTGATTTGATCAAATAAAATTTCTAAGCTGAAGATATTTTAAAAAATGTGTTCTATTAAGATTGAATTTAATCCTCAGTTCTTCAAAGGACATTATGTTATCTGAACGTGACAAATATAAATCTTGAATCTTTTGAATCCCTTTTAAATTCCATACTTTAAATACAGCATCCGCTCTCCCTGGTGTAAAATATTGATTACCCCATATTGGGCTAAATTGTGGCAGTGAGTGTGGTTCTTTTAAATATTTTTGGGTTTCACACCATATTTTGATCATGTGCTTTACAATTGGATTTTTAACTTGTTTCTGTAATGGATTTTTAACTTGTTTCTGTAATTTTTTAGCCGAGTCTGAGTATATGAATAGGGGAAGAGGTAAAGGTAAATTGTATGATTTCATTTCAGTCCTATATATTCATTTCTAATTCTGTCCCTCCTAGTCCCAACCAATGAGAATCTTAGCATCTTCAGCTCTGCCACCTCCGACAGTGTGTTTGATTTGAGCTGGGTTCAGCTCAAATCAAACACACTGTAAATTTTTAAATGTCTGGTTTACATTTTAAAATCTTGCTCAATCACATTAAAAAAAAAAAACCTGTATTTTTATGTGTGTAAATACTGCATTTCAGTAGGAAATGCTGTCGAAAATTAAGACTTATCTGCTGCTTGTGGTTTTTTTTAAATCACTTTTAGAAAATGTTTAGTGAATTTTCAAAATCTTGTAGTCGTTTCAGCTTCTGTTATAATATTCACATCATCTTCAACATGACTTTCTAACTAGGACAGAAATGAATTATCAATGGTTTCATGCACACTAATAAAGCATTTATAATTGGATTTCTGCAGTTATCTGATTATTAAAGTAGTCATGCAAATAGAATAATCAGATAAAGGCAATTAAAATATAGTTTACTGTCCAATATTCAGTGCATATGTATGCATTGTGTATTCAGTGCATATAAACACATCAAATCTGATTATTACCATTATCTGTTTATTCTCAGTTATCGGATTATTGTGACAGTGTAACCGAGCTTAATGTTTCAGTAAAGTGAGCTGGCTGACAACCCATCATCTGCCCCAATGTCAGCAGAGTCAGAGATAGAGACATGGAGAGATTTTATTCTAAGCTGAAGAAGAATCCACAATGCGCAGATACAGTATTTCAGTTTCCATAATGATAACTGATCACCTGGCACATTGTAGTCAGCGGGAAAAAAAGGGAGCAGCCGAAAGACAAAAAAACACCCTATATTTAAATTGTTTCACCCATGATAGACCCGACGGGGGAAGGGGAAGAGAGGGGTGGAGAGGGGGAAAGAAAAGAGAGAGGAACAAACAAAAAAACAAACTTACACAATGGAAACCAACAGAAGACAAACTTTCTTCTTCTGAAAAGGTCTCATCACTAGTCTGGTATCTGCACCTGTAAAAGAACATATGTGTGTGTGCATGTACATGTATGCATGTCAGTGGTTTTCCAGGAAACATACAAAGAGGGCGGCAGGTCACAGCAGCACTGCCCCCACTCCAGAAACGCCAAGCAAGCAAGACAGTGCCACCAACCCCAACAGAGCACAAATGCCCCAAAGCCAGCAAGCCCCAGGACAGCCAGGTAACCATCCCAGGAGGGATGGCCGAGGATTGTCGATCTTACTTGCCATAATAAGTTGTTACAGTACTTTCTTTGAGAGCTTTTGTGATTTTATTTACAGTTTTACACCTTTATTTGGATTTGCAGCAATATTTTACTGTTGTATTTTCATTTAAGGTATTATACCTTATTTTTTTTTAATTCCCAGTACTTTTTAACACTTTTACATTTCTACAATATTTTCAATCCCACTGTTTCATCACTTGAATTATATTAAAACTATTAGTTTTTGTTTTCTTATTTCAGACAGATGAAAAGGAGATGTTTGATCTTTACCTTGACATACTTCAACTGGCATCTGCCATCGCTTCTGAGGAAGACTGCAGACTCCAGTTGAAACATGTCAAGGTGAAGATAAAACATCTTTTGATCTTTGTCTGAAATAAGAAAAACAAAAAACTAATAATTGAAACAGAAGAAAAATGAACCTTCTCGAGCTATGTATAAAATCTAGTGGTGGGCAACGTTTAAAAATTTTAACTGTGATTAGTCTCCCCCCCTCAAAAATTACTTTATTAACATTTAATCACAATTAAATGTGAAAATTTTTCCCAGTGTGATGTACATTAAACTTGAAATTTTTCACCTTTTTCATATTCTTATTAACAGAGGAAAAGTCAAATCTGCTTGCTTTCTGCAACTGCAGGTTTATTTAAGGAAAGTTTGTAAGACAACCCCAGGAAAAGATCAAGCAAGGTTTCCTCTGGTAACATTTCCTGGTGGTGGCCCGCCATGCTTGTAAATTTCCCGCCATTCCTACGAGGAAATATAAATTTAAGATAAGAAAAAAAATATGAAGGAATTGCATTCCGCAAGTGCGCACACGAATTACGCGCGTGACCATCATACACACAGAATTCAGAAGCGCCATGCCCAAGTGACCGCTCCAGTCACCAGGCAGAGTGTCTCGCTCACGTCACTGTCTGAGAGAAACATCTGGACGTGGAAAAAAATCAGAAGAGGTATGTAAGCACTGGAGGTGTTTATCATGGTTTTAACCCGCTGGTAACGGGACCAATGATGGAAGAGTCGCTTAGCTAACAGGTGTGGATAAGAGCTTGAGTTGGTTCATTTTGTCTTCTTTTTAATCATTAGTTTTTTATTAGTTTTTTGTTTTTCTTATTTCAGACAAGAATGAAAAGATGTTTTTACCTTTACCTTAGTTAATATTAATTATCTAATCTATGTTCACTATTATATATCATTCACGACTGTACTGCCACATTCTGCACCAATCACATCATTAAGTTTGCTGATGATATGACAGTAATCGGTCTGATTAATGAAAACAATGAGTCTGCGTACAGAAGAGAGGTGGACCAGCTAACAACATGGTGCAGATTACATAATCGTCACCTTAATGTGGAGAAGACTAAGGAGATGGTGATCAACTGCAGGCAAGTACCATCATACACCGCTGTTTATTAGGGGCACTTTTGTGGAGAGGGTGAACAATGTAAAGTTTCTGGGGACTTACCTGGCAGATGACCTTTAACACCAACACCACAGCCATTATTAAAAAGGCTCATCAGCAACTCTACCCTCTCTGGTGGCTAAGAAAAGCAGGTCTTCCCACTCAACTCCTCACCACTTTTACAGAGGCACCCTGGAATCTGTCCTTTCATATGGCCTGACTACCTGGTTTGGGAATTGCACAGCTTTAGAGAAGCACCAGCTAAATAGGTTTGTAAAAACAGCCAGTAAGATCATCGCTGTCCCCCTCCTCTCCTTGGAGGAGATTTACAACAAACGCTGTGCTAACAGTGCTGTTATCATCATTAAAGACTGCTACCATCCTTCCCACAGTTTGTTTTCTCTTCTGCCCTCAGGGAAGAGGTACAGGTGTCTTCAGGCCAGGTCAGCCAGAATGTTGAACAGTTTTTTTTCCACATGCAGTCAGGATTATAAATGGATTGTGCCCTATTTCCCTGCCAACTGCTTTTCCTACCCCTCACCTCTGCCAAACTTGCGTATGTATTCTGTTAGGTTGGTCTGACTGTAGTGTTTAACTGATGTGTTATTGTTGTATTTTATTTTTTATGCTGTTGTTTTTAAGCTTATTCTCTATGTATATTGTGGTTCTGTGTTATGCTGGGGGATCATAATTTCATTTTTTTTATGTGCATGCACATGCTAAATGACAATAAAGCAATCTTAAATCTTGAATGTACCTGGCAGGTTAAGATGACCGAAATTCACGAAATCACTGACTTTTATCTGTCAGCAGCCTTCAGACAAACTAAGCATGCTAACATTTGGATTTCAAAATAAGGGAGGTTTTCCTGTTGTCTGGGTGGTGAGGAGTTTCTAAAAAAAACCCCAAAACTGTAAATATATAGAAATATTATAACAGAAATAATTGCATCTTGGGTCATTTAAGTTAAATACAATTTTTTTTTCTTTGAAATCGGAGTTAAATTATTGTTCTGTTCTGACTGCAAAATTATGGTCAAAAATGTAAATTGTTATGAGAAAAAGGTAAAAAAAAAATTACCACAGTCTGTTTCAAATTTATTAAAAAAAACCAATAATTTTATTTTAAAAAGTAGACAAAAAATAGTCATAAAATAATCCACAAACTTATAATAAAGTCTCAAATGTACAAGAAAAGTCAATTTTACAAGAGGTAATTGCAAATTTGGAGTAAAATGGTTTCAAATTTAGATAAATTTACAGAGAAAAGTAGAAAACTATAAGAAAATTGTTATAAATTTTGGAGAAAAACCTCAAACCTTCAAGACTGAAGTCATTACTTACAGTCTTTACATTTTTAACACCTCCCTGAAGTCATGCCACGTGCTGACCTGCCTCAAAACCTCTACCATCGTCCCTGTCCCCAAGAAGCCACGGATCACTGGACTTAACGACTACAGACCTGTAGCACTCACCTCTGTAGTCATGAAGTCCTTTGAGCGCCTGGTCCTGCCCCACCTCAAGACTTACTCAAGATGGCGCCCACAGTGGTCGCCATGGTGCTTCGTTGCGCTGTGCTTTGTTTGTTTTTGTTCGTCAATTGTGTGTCTTCCTGCTCTTACATGTCACGCCGCGCCGCTCATCAGCGGCGCCACCTGCACGCACACCTGCACATCATCAGCGGCGAGGGATTTAAGCCGCCTCGCCCTGGGCTTCGGCCTGAAGCCGTCAGACTTCACTCGCTGGATTGCTGTGAGTTACGTCTTACTCCCCAGCAAGCATCGCGGTAAGAAGCCCTTATCTTTTTCCCTTTCAAGTCTGCTCCCCTGTGCACAGGTGGATTTCCCGGCGGCGGACCTTTCCTCTCCGTCTCCATTCCCTCGCTGCTGCACCGGGCTCTCCAGGTTGCTGTCTACCGGACCTCGTCCTTGCTGTGCCAGCCACCTGCCCATTCCAAGTAAGCTCCTCTCCAACTTGTACATCTCCTGTGTTGGTGTGTGCCCGTCACCCTTCTCCCTGTGCTTTTCCCATAGGGTTGTCCGGCCGTACGGTCTCCTGCCTCCGTGCCCGAAGCAGACGCCACCACCAACACATTTACATCTCGCAGACACACATTCATACACCCTTGTTGTTAATAAAGCTATTTGAGCTACTCTGAGCCTGCGTGTGTGTCTCCTGAGCCGTGCATTATGTCAGTACGGCTTCAGCAGAGCGGCTCGGCAGACGGCGGGCTCGCACGCCGACTTACCACTCTCGAGGCTCGAGTGGACCAAATAGCTTATCAGCAACAGGTGATTCTAAACCAGTTGATTAGCATAACTAACCGATTGGACCGCTTGGACCCCCAACAGCCGTTCCCCCCGGCTCGTCAGGGTGGCGCGGCTCCTGCTGCTCCAGCGGCCGTCCAGCAGGCTCCGGGAGCACCGACTCGGCTCACGCCCATTCCGACACCCGCTCGCTTTAGCGGTAAGCTCGGCGGAGCGCTGGGGTTCATAATGCAGTGTGAGTCCGTGTTTCATCGTGTGCCAGGAGACTTTCCTTCAGATCATAGCCGAATTGGTTATATTGGGAATCTCCTAGAGGGACGAGCACTAACCTGGACTTACGCCGTAATGGCAAGGCCCAGTTATGCCACCCTCACTTATGACCAGTTCGTGAGACGCTTCCTGGAGGTCTTTGATCACTCTCGTACCGAGACAGTCCAGATCGATCGGCTTCTCAGCCTCCAGCAGGGAAACCGGTCGGCAGCGGACTATGCGATCGACTTCTGGGTAGCGGCGGAGGAATTGGGCTGGGATGAACGCTCATTCTGCGGCCTTTTCCTCCGCAGTCTCAACGATGATCTGAAGGATGAACTGGCTGGACGGGACATCCCGGAGACTCTAGCGGAGCTAACGTCTCTAGCTATCAGTTTGGATAACAGGCTGCGCGAGCGCTCCTCGGGGCAGAAGTCGTCTTCTTCTCGCCCTCGTGGAGCCTCGTCGCGCCAGTTCCAAGCTCGCCCCCTGGCGACGCCGCCACCATCGCGCCCCGAGGAGTCGGAGCCGATGGTGACGGGCTGGACAAAGCTTTCCCCTGCGGAGAGACAACGCCGGCGTGAGTTGAATCTCTGCATGTATTGCGGGGATAGTCAACACACGGTGGAGTTTTGTCCACAGAAGCCAAATGGCGGGGTCCGCGAGTCACTGTAGGGGGCCTTGCGGACATCAATCGGTTAAGTCCCCTCACCCAATTGAAGCTGTCCGTCCGATTTTGTCACAACTACACTGGGCATCTCACTCACGCACTGGTGGACTCGGGCGCGGAGGGCAGTTTTATTTCACAAAGCCTGGCAACCCGATTGGGCATCCACTGCCAGGCACTAACTACTCCTCTCTCCCTGGTCAACCTCTCCCGTGCCTCCCTGGGGAGAGTAACACATCGGACCGTCCCCGTTCCTGTTATCATCTCTGGGAACCACCGGGAGGAGATAACTTTCTACGTCCTTCCCAACTCTGTGTCGCCCGTCATCCTGGGGTACCCCTGGCTACGCCTCCACAACCCCGTCTTGGACTGGAAGTCCGCCAGGGTGTCGGCATGGAGCACATTTTGCATGAGCACCTGTTTACAGTCTGCTGCCTGCTCTCCGTCCTCTTCCCCAACACCTACGGACGCTGCGCCCCCGGACCTATCCCTGGTGCCATCGGAATTTCACGACCTGGGTATGGTATTCAGTAAGTCCAAGGCGATGTCTCTTTCTCCACACAGACCCTACGACTGTGCCATAAACATCCGCCAGGGGGCACCCTTACCCTCTGGGCGACTCTACAGCCTGTCGGCGCCGGAGAAGGAGACCATGAACGCCTATCTCAAGGAGTCGCTGAGTGCTGGGATTATCTGTCCCTCGTCATCACCATTGGGGGCAGGATTCTTCTTCGTGGGCAAGAAGGACGGTTCCCTCCGTCCTTGCATTGACTATCGCGCCCTAAACGACATTACGGAGAAGGATCGCTACACCCTGCCCCTCATGGATACCGCCTTCCACTCCCTCCAGGGGGCGACTTGGTTCACTAAGCTGGATCTACGCAGCGCATACCACCTCGTCCGGATCCGGGAGGGAGATGAGTGGAAGACAGCCTTCCGTACCCCGAACAGCCACTTTGAGTACCTGGTGATGCCGTTCAGGTTGACCAACGCTCCAGCCGTCTTTCAGCGCCTAATTAATGACGTCCTCTGGGATTTCATTGGCCTTTTTGTGTTCGTCTACCTGGATGACATCCTCATCTTCTCCAAATCCAGGGACGAGCACCGGGTCCATGTGAGGCGGGTCCTTCAAAGACTGCTGGAGAACCGGTTGTATGTGAAGGCCGAAAAGTGCGAATTCTACGCTAAGACAACATCCTTCCTCAGGTTCATCATCTCCCACGACCAGGTGCTTCCGGACCCAGTGAAGGTGAAGGCGGTGGTGGAATGGCCCACACCTGCATCGAGAAAACAGGTGCAGCAATTCATCGGCTTTGCAAATTTCTACCGCCGCTTCGTCGCTAATTTTGGCACCATTGTCGGCCCGTTGACCCGCCTCACGTCCCCTAAGGTCCCGTTCCGGTGGACCAAAGAGGCCGCGGCTGCTTTTCAGGCGCTGAAGGCGGAGTTCTCCTCCTCCCGGGTCCTTAGCCAAGTCAACCCTGCGCTGCAGTGCATCGTGGAAGTGGACGCTTCAGACACAGGAGTGGGGGCGGTTCTATCCCAGCGGTCGCCAGATGATGGAGTCAAACGGCCCTGCGCCTTCTTCTCTCGGCGCTTGTCCCCGGTGGAACGGAATTACGACGTGGGGGACAGAGAGCTCCTCGCCATCAAGCTCGCGCTGCAGGAGTGGCGTCACTGGCTAGAGGGGGCAGACCTGCCGTTCGTGGTCCTGACGGACCACAAGAACTTGGAGTACCTGAGATCTGCCAAGCGTCTGAACGCCTGCCAGGCGCGCTGGTCCTTGTTCTTTGCCAGGTTCCGATTCAACATCACCTTCAGGCCTGGCTCCAAGAACGGCCTGCCCGACGCCCTCTCTAGACAATTTGCCCCTGAGGAGTCGGAGGACACGGTCCACACCATCCTACCCAGGTCGTGCATCGTGGGAGCCGTTACCTGGGACATTGAAAGCAAGATCCGGAAGGCGCAGAAAGTGGAACCTGACCCTGGCGGCGGACCGGAGGGGAGGCTGTTCGTGCCATCCACGGTTCGGGGGGAGGTCATCCACTGGTTGCACACGTCCAAGCTCACCTGCCACCCTGGTTCCTCCCGGATGATTGACCTCCTCCAACGGTCCTTCTGGTGGCCGGGCCTGCGGAGGGACGCTGCCCGCTACGCCCGGGCCTGCCCAGTGTGCGCCACCAGCAAATCAGGTAATGCCCCTCCAACGGGTTTGCTCCAGCCTCTGCCCGTCCCTGGCAGGCCCTGGTCGCATATCGCCCTGGATTTTGTCACCGGACTCCCAGTTTCTAACACCTTCGACACCGTCCTGACCATCGTGGACCGCTTCTCCAAGGCGGCACACTTCATCCCCCTGCGAGGTCTTCCAACCGCCCTGGAGATGGTGGACCTCCTAATCCAGCACGTGGTCAGGCTGCACGGGATTCCGGTGGACGTGGTCTCGGACCGGGGGCCCCAATTTTCCTCAGAGGTTTGGAGGTCATTCTGCAACGCCCTGGGAGCCAAGGTGAGCCTCTCCTCCGGCCATCACCCCCAAACCAACGGGCAGTGTGAGCGGACCAACCAGGAGCTGGAGGCTGCGCTCCGCTGCGTCACGGCGTCCAAACCAACGTCCTGGAGTAACCACCTCGCCTGGGTTGAATACGCCCACAACACCGCTCGCTCTTCTGCTACAGGGATGTCCCCTTTTAAGGCGTCCCTGGGCTATGACTCCCCGCTGTTCCCAGCGCAGGAGAGTGAGGTAACTGTCCCCTCAGTTCGGGCGCATCTCAGGCAGTTCCGCTCCATCTGGGCGTTAGCGCGCAATGCGCTTTTACACACGGCGGAGCGCAACAGAGCCATGGCGGACCGGCACAGAAGACCTGCCCCAGCATACCGAGTTGGCCAGCGTGTCTACGTGTCGACCCAGGACGTGATTTTAAAGGGCGAGAGGAGGAAGCTGGCACAGTGTTTTATGGGCCCATACCCCATCACCAGGATTATCAACCCGGTGGCTGTGCATGTAGCTATTCCCCCCTCCCTCCGCATCCATCCCACCTTCCACGTGTCCAAGGTGAAGCTGGCAGTCTCCGACCCCCTTTGCCCTCCTCCTGCTGCGCAACCCGCGCCCCGGATGATTGATGGCCATCCGGCCTGGCCTGTCTCCTCCATCCTGGACTCCCGGTGCCGGGGTCGTGGGTTGCAGTACTTCGTGGACTGGGAGGGCTATGGGCCTGAACATCGGCAGTGGGTACCCTCGTCGTTTGTGTTGGACCCATCCCTCATTACTGAGTTCCACCGAGCGCACCCGGAGAAACCATCGCCAGGAGGCGCTGCTAGAGGGGGGAGTACTGTCACGCCGCGCCGCTCATCAGCAGCGCCACCTGCACGCACACCTGCACATCATCAGCGGCGAGGGATTTAAGCCGCCTCGCCCTGGGCTTCGGCCTGAAGCCGTCAGACTTCACTCGCTGGATTGCTGTGAGTTACGTCTTACTCCCCAGCAAGCATCGCGGTAAGAAGCCCTTACCTTTTTTCCTTTCAAGTCTGCTCCCCTGTGCACAGGTGGATTTCCCGGCGGCAGACCTTTCCTCTCCGTCTCCATTCCCTCGCTGCTGCACCGGGCTCTCCAGGTTGCTGTCTACCGGACCTCGTCCTTGCTGTGCCAGCCACCTGCCCATTCCAAGTAAGCTCCTCTCCAACTTGTACATCTCCTGTGTTGGTGTGTGCCCGTCACCCTTCTCCCTGTGCTTTTCCCATAGGGTTGTCCGGCTGTACGGTCTCCT
Source organism: Pholidichthys leucotaenia (assembly GCA_020510985.1). NCBI lineage: Eukaryota > Metazoa > Chordata > Actinopteri > Cichliformes > Pholidichthyidae > Pholidichthys > Pholidichthys leucotaenia. Next base: position 274,606,464 of record CM035842.1, read on the forward strand.
GCCTCCGTGCCCGAAGCAAACGCCACCACCAATACATTTACATCTCGCAGACACACATTCATACACCCTTGTTGTTAATAAAGCTATATGAGCTACTCTGAGCCTGCGTGTGTGTCTCCTGAGCCGTGCATTATGTCATTACACCCGGGAAGAGCTACTAAATATCAGGACTTTCACTCCCACGGACCTACTCCCAGTTTTTTTGGCTCCTGCCGCCGATCTGGTTCACCTTTTAGCCCAAAAAGTGAGACGGCGAAAGAGAGGAAGACGAGCGGGCGCTCTCGTGCAGCTTCGCAGGAGAGGCACGCGCACGGCTCTGCCTGGGATATTTCTGTCCAACGTCAATTCTCTCTATAACAAGGTAGATGAACTGAGACTGCTGATGCGATTTAAGGACCTCTCTACCTCGTGTGTCCTCTGCTTTACTGAGACCTGGGTCAAACAAAGGACACCAGACAGCGCGCTCCTCCTCGAGGGATTTCAGCTGTTTCGTGCAGACCGAGATAAGGAGCTCTCCGGCAAGACCACAGGAGGAGGAGTCTGCTTCTATATCAACAACAGCTGGTGCTCTGATGTAACTGTGATCTCCCAACACTGTTCTCCCGCTCTGGAATATTTATTCATCAACTGCAAGCCTTTTTATTCCCCACGTGAGTTCGCTTCATTCATCCTGGCCGCTGTTTACATCCCGCCCGACGCGGACGTGCGCGAGGCTCAGCGTGCGCTCGCAGATCACATTCAGCAAGCAGAGCGAACTTTTCCGGACTCTCTGGTTATTGTGGTTGGCGACTTTAACCAGAGCAACCTGAGCCACGATCTCCCCCGCTACAGTTTATAAAATGCCCCACCAGAGGAGAGAACACGCTGGATCACTGTTAAGATAAGATAAGATAAGATAAGATAAGATAAGCCTTTATTAGTCCCACAATGGGGAAATTCCAGGATTGCAACAGCACAGGGATAGCAACACTCAGAGCAACAATCAGAAGGCAAGAAAAAACAACATCTAGCAAACATATGTCCATATTACTATAAATGTATATATATAGACACACAGTGCAGAGCATTATGGCTGGTGGATGTGCAGCAGAAAGTCTAAGCTCTCTCTCCGCGGATGCAGCGGGCCAGCTGGAAGTCTTTGGGCATGATGGTGACCCCCTTAGTGAAGAAGAGACCACCAGGTGGGTCTCGCTGGTCTCCTGCAGAGCCATGACGGCGAAACTCAGGAAACGCAGGACGGTCTTGAAGTCCTGAGCGATCTCCCTCACCAGGCGCTGGACGGGCAGCTTACGGATGAGCAGCTCCGTGGATTTCTGGTAGCGACGGATCTCTCTCAGAGCCACGGACCTGTGACGGCGAGGCCTCTTCACTCTGCCGGTGGCCAGAGCGCCTCTCCGAGCAGCCCTGTGGCTAGCTGTCTCCTGGGGGGCTTCTTCCTCCAGTAGATTTTACGGGCGGTCTGCTTGGTTCTTGCCATCGCTCTTTATTATTCTGTCTTATATTTCTTTCACGCTGCCTAAACTCCAGCCCGGCACCCGCTTCGTTTTCGCTACAGCTCCCGGTATGTCGAGTTTCCCATTAGCACCGGGCGGCGGCCAAGTGCTAGCTAGCACTAGCTCCTCCCCGCTGTAACGTCTCCCGCTGCAAACCGTGGCTCCGTCCGCCGACCCGGGAGACCCCCGGGGCGATCCGTGCGTCCGTGATATATATACAGAGTGAAAGGTGTAGAAAGAAGAAGGAAGATTAAAAAAAAGGGCTGTTGCAACAGGCAGCCGACTCGTGTGGCGCCGCCGGTCCGGCCGTCCCCACTCGGCGGGGCCGTCCCCACTCATGAACCGGTTACACTACAGTTAAGGACGTGTATCGCGCTGTTCCCCGCGCTGCGCTCAGACTATCTGATCACGTGATGGTCCACCTGATTCCCACATACAGACAGAGGCTGAAGCTCACAAAACCTGTTGTGAGCACTACGAGGAAATTGACCAGTGAAGCTGGGGAGAAGCTGCGCACGTGCTTGGAAATAACTGACTGGGGCATGTTTAAAGGAGCCACGCATGATCTAGATGAGTACACGGACACTGTGAACTCATATATCCACTTTTGTGAGGAGAGCATTCTTCCATCACGCACCAGGGTGAGTTACTCTAACAACAAGCCCTGGTTCACAGCCAAGCTCAGACAGATCAGGAAGGAGAAGGAAGCAGCGTTGAAAAGTGGAGACAGGGACTACTACAGGGAGGTCAAATACCGGTTTAGCAGAGAGCTGAGGAGAGCTAAATCTGTGTATTCTGAGAGACTCCAGCAACAGTTCACTGCTAACGACTCTGCTTCTGTGTGGAGAGGACTGAGGCAAATCACCAACTATCGGCCTCAGGCTTCTAAGGGTCAGGATGACAAAGCCCTTTGTCAAAGACTGTCCCAACACTATGCCCGTTTTGACACCTCGTCAGCTGTGTCCAACTCCCCCCCTCCCCCCAGCGCCACTGCCTCCATGGTCCCCACTTCATCAAAGGCGGACCCCCCCTCCCCCCCCTGCCCTTGTCATCAGTGAGCAGGACGTGCACAGACAGTTCTCCAGACTGAACCCACGCAAGGCCCCCGGTCCGGACAGCGTGTCTCCCTCCACCCTGAGACACTGTGCGGAAGAGCTGACTCCTGTCTTCACAGACATTTTTAACACCTCCCTGAAGTCATGCCACGTGCCGACCTGCCTCAAAACCTCTACCATCGTCCCTGTCCCCAAGAAGCCACGGATCACTGGACTTAACGACTACAGACCTGTAGCGCTCACCTCTGTAGTCATGAAGTCCTTTGAGTGCCTGGTCCTGCCCCACCTCAAGACCATCACCACTCCCCTCCTGGACCTGCTGCAGTTTGCCTACAGAGCCAACAGGTCTGTGGACGACGCAGTCAACCTGGCCCTCCACTCCATCCTGCAGCACCTGGACTCCCTGGGAACCTACGCCAGGATCCTGTTTGTGGACTTCAGCTCTGCATTCAATACCATCCGCCCCGCTCTGCTCCAAGACAAGATGTCCCTGCTCAACGTGCCTGACTCCCTCTGCAGGTGGATCACCGACTTCCTGACGGACCGGAGGCAGCATGTGCGGCTGGGAAAGACTGTCTCAGACTCTGTCAGCATCAGCACCGGATCACCCCAGGGCTGTGTACTTTCCCCCCTGCTCTTCTCCCTGTACACCAACTCCTGTACCTCCAGCCACCAGTCTGTCAAGCTGATCAAGTTTGTGGACGACACCACCCTCATCAGGCTCATCTCCAACGGCAACGTGTCCGCCTACAGGAGAGAGGTGGCCCAGCTGGCGTCCTGGTGCAGCCACAACAACCTGCAGCTGAACGCTCTGAAGACAGTGGAGATGATCGTGGACTTCAGAAAAGTCACAGCCCCTCTGCCCCCCCTTACCCTCACAGACTCTCCCATCACCACTGCGGATTCCTTCCGCTTCCTGGGCACCACCATCACCCGGGACCTCAAGTGGGAGCCGACCATCAGCTCCCTCATCAAAAAGGCCCAACAGAGGATGTTCTTCCTGCGGCAGCTGAGGAAGCTCAAGCTACCCACCAAGATGTTGGTGCAATTCTACACGGCCATCATCGAGTCCATCCTCACCACCTCCATCACCGTGTGGTACGCAGGAGCCACTGCCAGGGACAGACTAAGACTGCAGCGCGTTGTGCGCGCTGCTGAGAAGGTGATCGGCTGCAAGCTCCCATCCCTCCAGGACCTGTACATCTCCAGGACCCGGAGGCGTGCAGGTCGGATCATAGCCGACCCTTCACACCCTGGACACGCACTTTTTGCCCCCCTCCCCTCAGGTAGAAGACTTCGGTCCATTCAGACTAAAACCTCCCGCTACATGAACAGCTTCTTCCCCTCTGCCATCAGACTACTGAACACTAAGTGACTTATTAGACTCTCGTGCACTACGTACAGCAGCTCAACCGGACTCATGATAATTATCACCGTTTTCTTTTGCACTACCGTCTGCACTATGTGGAACTCCACAATATCTGCTGCTTGTTAATATATTTAATAATTGCATAGATTAGTATTACTTTCATATTCTACATTTTATTGCATGCATAGTTTTTCATTTTTATCTTTAGTGCTACTCTATGTTTAATGTTGCAGCATTGCACCGAGACAAATTCCTAGTTTGTGTACTACATGAACAATGGCAACAAATCTCATTCTGATTCTGATTCTGATTCTGAAAAACCTCAAACCTTCAAGACTGAAGTCATTACTCCAGTTTTTAAGTGGGTGCTCTTTGTACCCTTAACTCAAGTAGAAATTTTTGGTTGTCTACTTTTAATTATTAATTTCATAGTACTGCTTTTACATGAGTAGAATTTCTGGTTACTATACCCACCTGATCATATAATTTAAGTATGCATGAGTACATTACTATTATGAATGTTTGTTTTTTTTTCCTTCCCTACTCTCTCAATGGAAAAAAGAAACACTAGACTAAAAATACAAAAAAAAAAAATACACATTTTTGTCATTTATGTAAACCATGACAAAAAAAAAAAAAATCCTGCAGAACAAAACATAACACTTGATATTTTCTAACTTGTTTGTATACCACCATAGACAGAGAGAGAACCTGAATTAGACAGAGCTCAGAGAGAGATGAGACAGAAGAGAGGAGCCAAGGAGAGGAAAGTGTTCAGGCAGAGGGTCCAGGAGAGGTGAGAGCAGAGGAAGGAGAGAAGGATGACGCCAGTAAAAAGTCCAAACACAGGACATCTGGGTGGGACCCCAACTGGCCCAATATTCCTCCTACATTCAAGCCTCACTTGTACAATACTTCAAATGGTAAGTTCCAAATGCAAAGTTACTGTGCAAAACTAAAAAAAGAAAGAAATAGTATAAAATTAACATAGTCCGGTTACAATAGAGTCATGTGTTCCCCACCCCACCCCCGCCGCCGCCGCCAAAAAAATATGCTACCACCACGCCAAGGTCTTTAAGCCAGAGGAAACACTGTACTCTGCTTAACAGCCAGAAAGATCTCTATTTTTGAGGAATGTAACATATTGTAAAAATAAACTTTTTCCTCTCTGTTCAAAATCTCATTAACAAATAGAGCTGGCAATAAAAAGCTGAACTTTTTACCTCACTGCCAAAGAGGAAATGTGATGAGGTCAGCTCATCTGTTTGTTTTTATTTATTATTATTTCTGTTTTGTTTGTGATAATCTAATCTTAGTAGATTTTTTTTTAGCTATGAAATACCAGCAATGGATGGACCAACAACTTCCAGCCTTCTGTGTATAACAGTCCTCTAATGGCTTACAGACAAACACTCATGGACTCACAAAGTGTATTATTAAAGTGCTCTATAGCCTGTCTGCTCACAGAGCTTTCAGCAGCTCGTATGTGAATGAGCGCAGACGTACCTGTATGTCTGTACCTGTGATTCTCTCCCTTCAGGCCCAGCGATGTGTGGGTGTGCTGCTGTGGTCATGCTGTGGAGAATTCAATGACAATAATTGAAATTCAGGGTGATGGTTTGGTTTGATGTGAGAAAATAAAAGTAAATCAAATCAAATTCACTGTTGGGGAGACAATAAACAACATTTTCTCAAGAGTAAATACTGAGGGGGCACTATGATTGTAGTCGGGGACACTCCTAGGTTTTGGGGGCAATATGCAAGATTTTGTAATGGGGAAGAATTCAAACCCTATAAAATGTGGGGGGGAAAGCATCGGTATATGTGTGTAACTTAAACCAAATTAAATGGAGTCATTGTCTAAACAAACATAAAAAAAAATTAACCATTACATAAAAAAACAGCATCCATGTGAACATTCCAAAATTTAGTTGGAAATTTACATGAAAAAAGTGAGGGGAAAAAGTTTTTAAAAAGTTGCAAATTAATGAGGAAAAGAAATCTAAATTAATGAGAAAAAAAACTGCAAATTTACATGAAAATAGTTGCATATTAATGAGGAAAAGTTTCAGATTTACATAAAAAAATTCAAATTTATGAGAAAAAAAATTGGAAATCTATAAGACAAGCTGCAAATTCCCCCCCCCCCCCCAAAAAAAATTGCTTTGCATGTATCCTTAGCGTTGGTGCTTAAAATGCATTAGTGTGGCCGACTACTAATTGGAGAGTCAGGGGTTTGATTCCTGCTCTGTCTGCAGTCTGCATGTCGAAGTGTCTTTGAGCAAGACACTGAACCCCCAGTTGCTCCTGGTGGGTCAGGCCAGCATCTGTGTATGGCAGCGCCGTCGCCGTGTGTGAATGTGCGGATAACAGGATCTGTAAAGCGCTTTGGTCATGAGATGAGCAACAAGAGCACTCTGAGGCCAGCGCAATATCCCCCACCTCCGTTTTCTTTGAAGATCCCTATGTCACCACTCGCCGCTCACGGGCATCCACCTCAGCTGCGCGCACACCTGCACCTCGTTAGTGCACAGCTACTTATTCCGCCTCGCCCTGAGCTTCGGCCTGGAGCCGTCTGTTTCCCTTCGTGCTCTAACCTTCAGTGGATTCCTTCCTCCAGGCCTGCTGATCTCTTCACGACACTTAGGCTGTCTATTTTGTCTCACCTTGTCCTCTCAGCCTTCCCCTGTGCACAGGTGGATTTCCCGGCGGCGGACATCCTCTCCCTCGTCCTCATCACTCCTCTGCCTCACAGCCCTTCCTTGGACACACAGCAGGACACTGTCTCCCAGGCTTGGGATATTGCCAACGCCAGCCACCTCAGTTCTGCAAGTAAGTACGTTACCTTGTCATTCTCCTGTGTGGTTTGCCCAGCTAACCCCCTGCTCTATTCTCATCCATAGGGTTGCCTGGCTGCACGGCGTGCTGCTCTGTCCCGGCCTACATCCTCCACCCACAATACATTCATATATCGCACACACGCATCCAAACACGTTACACTGATTGAAAATAAAGCTTTCAAATCTACCTGATCCTGCGTGCATGTTTCCTGGGCCGAATATTATGTCACCCTGTACTTACTGATGGAGAGCAGTTTTCAACTTTTCAATAGAATTACTGTGGCAGAATCAAATTATGATAAGCCCATCATCCACGAATATACAAAGTATCCAACCCATAGTTGTAGGTCAGGATCCCGAGGTGAACCTGTGTAGCATGTATGGTGAACCTAGAGAGCTTTACATGATCTGTAGTAACAGATCATAGTGAGTGCCAACCTTGACCTTAGAACTTTAGACCCCAAACCTGTAGTCAGAGGTCATGGTCTCAGAGTGAACTTGTGCACCAGGTTTGTGACCCTAGCTTTCTTTGTTGCTGAGATATAGTTTATAAGCCATGTTGATGTTGACCTTTGACCTTGCGACCCCAAAACCACAGCCACACTTCAGGGTCACAGGATGAACCTGTGTACCAAGTTTGGTGACCCTAACTTTATTCATTGTACAGTAATAAGGCATAGGGGGACTTCCGGTTATGGCTGCCACGTAGGACGGACGTGTCTCGCTCTGCTCTGCTCCTGGAGAAAAAAAATCGGCAAATAACTCTCTCATTTGGGACAGAACGTATCCCAGCATTTGGGCGAGGATATGTCGGCGAAGCCTAAGGCTGGAAAACCAGGAAAAGGAAAAAGCGAGCCGCCGAAACAGTCCAAATTAACGGACTTTCAGGTCTGTGACGCAGCAAACAAAACTCCATATATGGCGGAGGAGGCTGGCGGCGGTGCGATGTCTGCGGGGAGCGGCGCAGATGCGCTGATGGCTGCCATGAGTTCAATGAGAGCGGACTTTTCCTCTAGATTTGATGGGATTATGACAGCGTTGGAAGGAATAAGAAAGGAATTGGGTGACTGTGTAGAACGAACGGCGCAGATGGAGCTCCGTCTCGCTAGTGCTGAAGATGACGTCACCCGTCTTCAATTAAAGGTGCGCACTTTGGAAAAAAAAAATAAATCTCTGGAAGATAATATTTTGGATTTGGAATCTCGGTCGAGACAGAATAATTTGAGGCTGGTGGGTCTTCCAGAGGAATCAGAAGGTCGGGACGTATGTTCCTTTCTGGAAAAGTGGATTCCGGAGGTGCTGGGCAGCGAGGAGTTGCAATCAGCAGTGGTTCTGGAAAAAGCACATCGTATTGGCCCACGGAGAGATAAGGGACCGCCGAGGACCTTAATTATGAAGTTTCTTAGCAACAGAGACAGGATGAAGATCTTCAACGCTGCACGTGCTAAAGGAGAGATTAAACACCAGGACCAGCAGGTGCGGTTCTACCCAGATTTGGCCACAGGAATCCAGCAATTGAGGAAGCAGTTTGATCCCATACGTAAGGAGCTGCGCAACCTTGGGATTCGTCATGGTGTAATCTATCCTGCGAGACTGCTGACCACGTATGAGGGCAGAACCCACATTTTCAAGACCCCAGAGGAGGCGCAGGAGTTCATCAAGAAGATCAAAGAAGAAGAAGAGACTGGTGGGAGCTAAGCATGAACAAAATATAAGGTAGAATAATTAAGCATTTGCACAGGCATCTGACTGACTTGAAGTAAATAGTAAGTTTACAAAATATAGATTGTATTATATATTAAAAAAACAAAACAAAAACAAAACAAACAAACAAAAAAAAAACTATGATGTACAAAGTTGTTAAAAATTTTGGAGTTAAGTTGGAAAACTACAGAGGAGAGTTAATGTTACGTCATTAAAAGCAGTAGAGTTAGGGTGATTGGGAGGATGAAGAAGGAGTGGCTTAGGCTGTTCCCCGTGGGTGTGGAACGGTCGATGGCTATATCGGGAGACAGAATTTTTCTTTTGATTTTGGGGGGTTTGCCACAAGTGTGGGAAGGGGAAATTTGTTTGTGTGTAGTTTGTAGGATGAATGTTCAACCACTCATGTTTTTGCTTCTCTGTATGAGCATGTTTACACTGCAAGGTAATCCTAAACTCTCTATTGATCATGGACCAAAGTGTTAATCTTAATTTAACTTCATGGAATTGCAGAGGTCTACAAAATTTAAAAAAACTTAAACAAGTTATGAATAAAATAAAGGACATGGGTTCAAGAATTGTGTTTTTACAAGAAACTCATCTGATAGAGGAGGATGTTAAAAGAATTAGGAGTAGATGGCAGGGAAGTGTATTCACCTCTTCATTTTCATCCCGAGCCAGGGGAGTTATGACTCTCATACATAAATCAGTTCCTTTTCAAGTGAAAAATGTAATTGGAGACAAATTTGGAAGATATGTAATCATTCAAGGTTCTTTGCTATTAGAAAATATAAATCTTGTGAACTTATATGGTCCCAATATAGATGATCAGAAGTTCTTTGCTAATTTATTTCTCATCTTATCATCACTTACAGGGCAACATATAATAGCAGGGGATTTTAATTGTACATTGAATCCAGGTGTGGATAGATCAACAGGACTGGATTGTACGCACATTGGATGTAGGATGACTATTAATCATTTTATGAAAGAATTGAGATTGTTAGATATATGGAGAGAAATGAAACCACAAGTTAAAGCCTATTCTTGTTATTCCAGTACCTACAAGACATTCTCACGTATTGATTATTTTTTGATTTCCACAGAATTAAGGTCCAAGATTCAAAACTGCTTTTATGATAACATCGTGATTTCTGATCATGCACCCTGTTGTCTAATATATGTAGATAAAAAATTGACAAAGGAATCAGGTAGATGGCAATTTCAGCATAAATGGCTTCAGGATGAGGAATTTGTCAAGTATATAGAAAAACAGATAGACGAGTTCTTTGACATCAATACTACACAAACATCAGCATGTGTAAAGTGGGAGGCTTTCAAAGCTTTTATTAGGGGACATATTATTAGTTATACAGGATCAAAATCTAAGAAGACTCGAGAGGAGAGAGCTAAATTGGAACATAAAATAAAAAGTCTTCAGGAAAAAGTGTATGCAGGAAGTGACCCAAGGTTGGAGAATGAATTACTGATTTTGAGAGCTGAATACGACAAAAAATCAGCAAATAGAGCTGCCTCGAGTCTTCTAAGATTGAAACAATCTTTTTATGAACAAGGTGAAAAATCAGGAAAATTATTAGCATGGCAGATTAAACAATTGGAAATTAAAACACCAATTACCAGTATTATAAGTAATGGACAGGTAGTTATAGATCCTTTAGAAATTAATAGAGCCTTTAGAGATTACTATGAAAAATTATATGATATCAAAAATGAACCTGATTTAACAAAACTAAATGGGTTTTTGAACGAACTATCTATACCGTGTATTCCAAATGAAAACAGGGAGATATTGGAGTCTAAAATTAGTCAAGAAGAAGTTGGGCTAGCCATTGATAATATGAAATCAGGAAAAAGTGCAGGACCAGATGGTCTTCCAGTTGACCTTTATAAAAAATTTAAGAATAAATTAATAAAACCTTTTTTGGAAATGGTTTTAGAAGCATTTCAAAATAATAATTTACCATCATACATAAATAATGCCTTAATTATACTGCTGCCAAAACCAGGTAAGCCCTCTAATAAATGTGAAAATATGAGACCAATAAGCCTATTAAACGCCGACCTTAAGATAATCTGTAAAATTTTAGCAAGACGAATACAAGAAATTTTACCAAATATTATTAATCGAGATCAGAATGGCTTTATAAAGGGTAGACAAGGCTTCCATAATGTAAGAAGACTATTTAATATTATTTATTTTAATAAAGAAGCACCGGATACAGCTCTCCTATCATTGGACGCCGAAAAGGCCTTTGATAGAGTTGAATGGCCCTTTCTTTTTGAAGTCCTACAAAGGTTTGGACTTGGAAATAATTTCATAAAATGGGTTCAAATAATATACAATAATGCTACAGCAGAAATCCTAACAAATAACAATATTTCAAAACCAATAAAAATCAATAGAGGATGTCGACAAGGCTGTCCACTTTCACCTTTACTGTTTACTATGGCAATTGAACCTTTAGCGATAGCGATACGTTTACATTCACAAATATATGGAATTAAAGTTGGACCAACAGAACATAAAATCTCCCTGTACGCCGATGATATAATTTTGTTTATGTCGAATCTAAAAAAATCAATTCCAACCTTGTTGAATTTAATAAAGAATTTTGGGGAAATATCAGGATATAAAATAAATAAAACTAAATCTTCAATATTAATGCTAAATGAGACCCAGAGAAATTACCCAGCCCCTGAGGTAAATCAATTCAATGTTGTAAATCAGTTTAAATATTTAGGAATCCAAATTATGCCTAAGCTAGAATCAGTCGCCAGTGTCAACTATGAAGCCTTAATGTCAGATATCAATGAGTTAACTCAGAGATGGATGTCACTACCAATGTCGATGATCGGGAGAATCAATATACTGAAAAGTAATATTTTACCTAAAATACTTTATTTATTTCAATACATTCCCTTATCACCACCTTTAGATCTATTCTCAAGAATAAAAAAAACTGGTGAACATAATATGTATACTAATGTATTGGATTGTCTAGACTAAACAGAGGAGCATTGTTGAAGACTTGATTTTGTTGGTGGTTGTTGGTGTTTTTAGGGCATTTTTTTTTTTTTGTAGTACTTTAGTGTTAGTGTTTGATTGTTTGTATCATGTTTGTTAAAAAAAAAAAAAAGGTTCAATAAAGATATTGTGGAAAAAAAAAAATAAGGCATAGGGAATGTTAACATTGACCTTTGACTCTTTGACCCCAAACCCATAGTCAGAGGTCATGATCCCAAGGTGAACCTGAATACGAGGTTTGGTGACCCTAGCTTTACTTGGTTTATAGTAATAGCAAATGTAGCATTTACCATAGTGCAACTTTGAACATTTGACCCCCTGACCCCAAACCCATAGTTGGGTGAGGGTGTAAGTCATCCAAGATGTGTATTAGATACAACTACTGTATCGATTTGAAAAGCCTACATCATTTCTTTCAGTAGTTACTGTGTTTAGAAGATTTAGGGAAAAATCTGACCTGACCTTTGAACTCAAGGTCATCCGATGAAAGTGAAATTGCAATATGCGCATCATCAGAGTATCTCAAACTATGGTACCAAGATTCAAAACAATCGGCACAAAACTGTAGGAGGAGTTGATTTAACAAGACAGTTACTGTCTATGAAGTGAGGTGAAACAGGCGGTTATAGGTCAGGGGCTACAATTCCCGCAAAAATCATCTGATCAGAACCAAATTGCAATATGTTCATCCTTAGTATATAGCAAACCATGGTACCAAGTTTCAAAGCAATTGGACCAAAACTGTAAGAGCAGTTGATTTCACAAAAGTGGGATGGACGGATGGATCCATAACATAATCCCCCTTTGGTGTTTGTCCAAAGGGCTCTTCAACCCCTTTGGGGTTCGACTGGTGGGGGATAAAAAAAAACGCTATATAGGTGAATGCCATTTACCATTTTATTCAGTTCTGTAACATGATATAGGATGGTCTATGATGATATGGGGGGGGGGGGGACGACAGTTCTCTGCCCCCCCCCCCAATTTACACCTATGCCTTTATTACAAAAATAGGAGCGCTCAAACACAATCTTGTATAGGTACCCCAACAAACTATAAAGGGTCCTGCAGGTATTTTGTTTGGCCAGTCAGATTTGACCTCTGAAAAACTAACATATTATCTCTGCATAATGATTATCCTTTGCATTACACATCATTTACATGGACATTCATAAAAAGGCAACTTTTTTCCGTTACATGAACGGCTCCATCACAAATTTAAGTAATGGACTTTGGCTCCCTCTGGCGGTCAAATAACTCAACATGCACCGTGCAGTTTGCGGAGGATTGATCATGTGAATTATCAAATGTTTCTTATTGGGCATTACGTGAATTTAAAATTTCCTTTAGTCAGTGTACCATGACAGCAGATTATTTCTAAAGAAAATTAGCTTTCAGATCATATATAACAAATTTTAGATGAACATTAGTTGGAATCTTAACAAAATTTAAGTTTTGAACAGTTACTAAGTTTAGGACATCTTTTTCATTTTTAATGTCTCTTTACCAGGCACATGCACAGATTGACATGAAGTAAAACTCTAGACTGCCTCTTTGCACTTTGTCCCCTGAAGTGCCCTTTTGGAGAGCTTTTTTTTTTTTTTTTAAGTATTATAGATTTTAATCTTCCCCCACAGACACCAATTGCTAATCAAATTAGTTTTTATGTCCAATAACTATATTCTGACGTCCAAATAATTCCATGTGACCTGCTGCGCTTGAGCCTGAGAAAATTTAGTACTTTTTTCCCTATAAATTTGCCAGGTTTTGTGATAAAATTGTTACCTGGTGGGTCAGGCCAGCACCTTTACATGGCAGCTCCGCCACCATCAGTGTGTGAATGTGTGCGTGAATGGGTAGATAGCAGGATCTGTAAAGCGCTTTGGTTATCTAGAGATGAGTAAAATGTACTATATATTAGTAGTAGTAGATTAGTTTATTTGACAGGGACAGTGCAATAAACATAGACAATTAATCAAAGACAATCAATCTGATGTGTTGCACATAGAGTGCATAGCTATTAGCTAATTTGCAACTCTTGTCCCTGGATGGGCTTTAGAAAAAAGAATCAAGATAAAAAAATATACACAATAACCACATACATCAATGCAGAAAAATTATAAATACACAATTATAGATATTATAAATATTATAAATACACAAATATAACAGCCTGACTCACATTTAACATAAATATTATAAATATTATAAATACACAAATATAACAGCCTGACTCACATTTAACACATATAACATAACTCACATTTGCCTATTTCAGGCCTTCCTCCCTCCGTCACTCACTATAAACAAACACATTTATTCCTTCCCTTCATTCACTCTCACTTTGCAGACAAATAATTCATACATGAGTACATTCTTGTTTATTTTTCAGCCAGTTTTTAACATTTTTAGTGAATGTTTTAAAGTCCGTTATTATTTTAATTTCATTTGGCATTGTGTTCCAGATGTGACTGCCCTTTATAGAGAAAGCTGTTTGTCCAAATGTGGTTCTGCGGTGGAATATTTTACAGTTATTGTTAACAGAACTCCTGGTGGCTCTGCTGCTGTCCTGTCTTTGGACGAAACCAGCAAGTGGCTCGGGTGCTGATTTATGGAAACATTTGAACGTTAATTTCAGAAGACAGAGGTCAATGAAGCTCTCAAAACTCAATAGGTTGTATTTTTTTAAAACATTACAGTGATGCCACCTAATGGGCTTTTTGTCCAAGATTTTTAGGGTTTGATTATATAATGAACCTATATGTCTTATTGTGGAAGGGGCTGCTTGAGCCCAGACTGTCAAACAGTATGATATATGAGAAAAAACCATAGAATGCATATACAGTGCAGCTGCTTCGTAAGGTATGTAATATCTAATTAATTTAAAGCAGTTCAGATTTTTTTTTACTGTTTTTGAAATTTTCTTTATATGAAGATTAAATTTGAGTTGAGGATCTAGTACAATGCCAAGGTATTTGAATTCTGTAGCTAAACTGATGTCATGATCATGTATATTAACTTTAAAATGTTGCAGGTTACATTTTTTGATTGAAAAGCACATTGAGACTGTTTTCTGAAGGTTCAGCAATAGATGGTTCTTGAGGAGCCACTCTTGGACATCAACCATACTTGTAGACAGTACATCTGCAGCCTGTGCTGGAGTCTTGGCAGCTGTGTAAATAACTGCATCATCTGCATAAAGTTGGCATGTTGCAGCTGAGCAGTGTAACGGCAAGTCATTAATAAAAATGCTGAAAAGTAAAGGACCAAGAATGGACCCTTGTGGGATACCCATGCGGTTGTTTAAAAATGAGGATTTATCCTGGTGAACTTTTACACACTGTTCTCTATTCTGGAGATAAGATGCAAACCATTCTAATGTATTTGGGGAGAAGTTAAAAGATACCATTTTGGATAAAAGCAAACTGTGGTTTACAGTATCGAAAGCCTTTTTGAGATCTAGAAAAACAGCTCCTACCACATTACCCCTGTCCAAGGACTGTTTGACATTTTCAATAAGGCAACAATTTGCTGTTTCTGTTGAGTATCCTGGTCTAAAACCAAATTGATGTGGATGAAGAAGTTGACTGTCTTGTAAGTAGTCTATCAGCTGTGTAGCTACAACTTTTTCAAGAACCTTAGATAGGACTGGTAAGATAGAGATTGGGCGGTAATTGCATATATCGTCTTTACTGCCTGATTTATGAACTGGTATGACGACAGCTTTTTTCCAGCCAGATGGAAATGTACTAGACCTAATGGAGAGATTAATGAGATGAGTCAGTGGTTTGATTAATATTTTGCTGTGCATTTTGAGAAAGGAGGTGCTCATATTGTAGATATCATTAGTTTTTGAGTTTGACAGTGTTTTAACAATACCAGCAATTAACTTCTCATTTACCTCATCGATGTGAAAAGTATCTGTTGGAAGTATGGAATTTGTGTTGTTGAGCACATTTGGCAGCACAAAAATTTTTGTTAAGTCTTCCACAGAGCCCACAAAGTGTGAATTAAATTCATTTGCCAAAGTAGCCTTGTCACTGACGGTCTTGCCATTGATTCTAAGTTCCTTTACCCCCTTCTGATCGTTTTTTTTATTAGTTAAGTTATTTAAATGCCTCCATAGGGAACTGTTGTTACCCTTTGCATGATCTATCAGTTTATTGTAATAAGATATTTTTGATTTTCGCAGCTCATGTACCACTTTATTTCTTAAACTTTTGTACACAAGGTGATCATTTTGTAGTTTGGAGGTTAGTGATGTTTTCAGTGCATAGTCTCGCCTCTTCATAAGTTTTCTTATTTCATTATTTAACCATGGTAGGCTAATCTTCTGTTGTCTACTTTTAATTTGCTTTGAAAATTTTTCTATAGACTTTGTGATTGTTGCAGTTATAAAATTACAACAATCATCTACTTCACATGTTGCCATGAGCTGCTCCCAATTTTGATTCTCTAAGTGTGGTAGACTGCAAGTCTAATTTAAAACATTACTGGCACATGCCTCTAGGGGGAACTACCTGTATTGTTCAGCACTACTATTAAGGGGACACATTAGAACAAGAGTGTGAAAATCCCGCGCAGAATCCATGTTCAGTCATATTATGTGTGTTGCAGAATAAACGGCAGAGTTAGCCAAAGAAATAACTCAAGTGTGATCATTGCTACACGGTAGGATATCACACAATTGGCGACGAGGATTAAAAGAAAAAAATCAGCGGCGAGAAACAGAGAACATTGCGAGTGTGGCGAACTCAAGTGACTCCAGTAGTTCGAGTGCAAGTTCAGAGGAGGAAAAACGAGGTTTCCCCACCACGACGAGCAATGGCGGCTGTAATCGGAACGGTAACCCCTTTTGATAACTCGACTCAGTCATGGGAAGAATATGGTGAAATGTTGGACTTTTTCTTCCAAGCTAATGAGATTGAGGAGCCAGACAAAAGGAAGGCTGTACTGTTGAGTGGAGTTGGTGCAACTACTTACAGTTTGTTGAGAAATTTAATAAGCCCTGCATTACCGAAAGATAAAACGTACGACCAGCTTACTGCTGAGCTTCAGAAGCACTTCAGCCCCAAACCGAGTGAAATCGTGCAACGATTCAAATTTAATTCACGCATAAGGAGGAACACTGAGTCCATAGCAGAGTATGTGGCAGAATTGAGGAAATTAGCACTGCACTGTGATTACAAAGACTCACTGGAAGAAATGTTAAGAGACAGACTTGTGTGTGGAGTGAATGATGACCGAATGCAACGGCGACTTTTATCTGAAACAAAACTCACTTTTGCAAAGGCTTTGGAATTATGCCAAGCGATGGAAACAGCATCTAAAGATGTGAGAGAGATGCAAGGGAAGCTAACAGAGGACACAGCAACGCATGTTCGTGTGCCTAAGACCCAAGTAGGTGTCCACAAAGTGTTGACTGACAAAACTCAGCACAAATTCCCCAGTTGTTATCGCTGCAAAGGCCAGCACAATGCCGCCGAGTGCAAATTTGCCACTGAGCTGTGTCATAATTGTGGCAAGCGAGGGCACATTAAGAAAGCATGTAGAATAAAGGTGGACAGCGCACAGGTGCTGAAAGCGACAGTTAATGGGCAAAAGTATGAAAACAAGGGCCCAGGAAAGGAACAGCGAGCGAATCAACTGAGAGGGGAGGGAGAAAGTGATACAGAAGACATGGGTTTTCACACAATTTACAACACGTCAGAGGAGCTGACCAAGGTAGCGCCCATCACGCGTACCATGAATGTTAATGGAATGAAAGTAACATTTGAAGTTGATACAGGCTGTGGAGTAACCATATTAAGTAAACAGCAATATACACAACTGTGGAAGAAAACAGACACAGCAGAATTAAATCCCTGTTCATTAAAATTAAAAACATACACAGGAGAGAAGCTAGACGTGCTAGGCATGGCACAAGTGAAGGTGCAGCACGAAAACAAAGAAAAGGACTTACCTGTAGTAGTAGTTGGGAGCGAAGGACCAAATCTACTAGGGCGAAGTTGGCTACAAGAACTGGCCATGATTGATCAGTTGGTGAATAAAGTGGAATCTCAGCCCAAATTGCAGCTGGAGGAGATCCTCGAAAGACACGCTGAGGTGTTCAAAGAAGGTGTAGGACAGCTAAAAGGTGTCACTGCAAAGATTAATGTGGACAAGGAGGCCCAACCACGATTCTGCAAACCCCGACCGGTACCCTATGCAGTCAAGCCACTGGTTGAAAGCGAGCTACAGAGGCTGCTGGATGACAAGATCATTGAGCCAGTGCAGGTTGCAGAATGGGCGGCGCCCATAGTCCCAGTGAGAAAGCCGGATGGCTCCATTAGAATATGTGGAGATTACAAACTCACTGTCAATCGAGCATCACGGGTGGATCAGTATCCAATTCCTAAAGTGGAGGACCTCTTCGCACAGCTGAATGGCGGCCGACACTTCACGAAATTAGACATGAGTCACGCCTACCAACAAGTAGTCTTGGAAGAAGAATCAAGAAAGTATGTAACCATCAATACACACAAAGGCTTATATACCTACACACGCTTACCATTTGGAGTAGCTTCCAGTCCTGCTATATTCCAGAGAACTATGGAGGGCATCCTAGGTGGAATTCCGAATGTTACCATTTATTTGGATGACATCCTTTGTACAGGACCAAATGAACAAGAACATCTGAAAACGCTGAAGGAAGTGCTTCAACGGTTGGAGAAAAGCGGTCTGAGGTTGAAAAGAAGCAAGTGTGAGTTCATGGAAAAGAGGTGGTGTTCCTAGGCCACAAGATCAACGCCAGTGGTCTACACCCTCTAACAGACAAAGTGGAAGCCATTGCGGAGGCGCCTGAGCCACAAAATGTTACTGAGTTAAAAGCCTACCTGGGCTTGTTGAACTATTACCATAGGTTCCTCCCAAAGCTCTCCACGCTGCTGGCACCACTACATACCTTACTTAAGAAGGAAGAAAAATGGTCATGGGGGGTCAAGCAGCAGAAGGCGTTTGAAGAGTCCAAAGCGCTACTTCAGTCCTGTAGTGTGTTAGTGCACTATGATTCAAACAAACCACTCATCCTGGCGTGTGACGCATCACCCTACGGTGTGGGTGCTGTACTCTCTCATCGTATGGAGGATGGCTCAGAGAGACCCATAGGGTTCGTCTCAAGAACTCTTAGTGCAGCTGAGAAAAACTACTCCCAGCTAGACGAGAGGGCCGTGCAGACGTTCAAGTCACTCATGAAAAAGATGGCAGGAGACTCTATTGAAACCCGAATGTCGAGAGCTCTGTTCAGCTATCGAATAACACCCCAATCTACAACTGGCAAGTCACCAGCTGAGCTGTTGTGTGGAAGGAAGTTGAGGTCAACATTTGACTTAATACATCCAGACTTCAGAAACAAAGTGCATGATAAACAAGAGAAACAAAAAGGTTATCATGACATGCATGCTAGAGAGAGAATACTGAGGGAAGGAGACGTGGTCTACACCCGCAACTTTGGCTCAGGACCAGCCTGGGTACCAGGAGAAATAACAGAAAAGACAGGCCCTGTGTCATTCAAGGTGACATTAGGTCATGGACAAGTGGTGAGGCGACACATCGACCAAGTTCGTGGTAGGAGCTCCATTCCCCTGCCGATGGCACCAGAGGTGTTGTCTGACACCCATCCTGAGGAGAGCATCAACGAACCACCACTTCAGGTGAAACCTGAGGTAACCGTCTCTGCAGATTCTACGGGCAGCACTGCAGCAGCCGAAACAGTGGAGCAGTCTGAGTCTTCACCTGCAGTTGGCTCACCAGCCGTGAGAAGATCTCAGCGAGCTAGGAAAGC
Organism: Pholidichthys leucotaenia; assembly: GCA_020510985.1. Lineage (NCBI taxonomy): Eukaryota > Metazoa > Chordata > Actinopteri > Cichliformes > Pholidichthyidae > Pholidichthys > Pholidichthys leucotaenia. The sequence continues at coordinate 274,625,787 of CM035842.1, forward strand.
TCCAGACTACTTGAAGGACTATACTTAGTCAGTAGTGAGTTCCCCAGCCACAGGACAAGAATGCGTCCTGGAACCTCACTGGGATGCGGTAGTCAAACCAAATCCCCAGTTAGACTGTTATGTGTGTTATACATGTAAAAAAAAAAAAAAAAAAAAAAAAAAAGAAAGAAATTATGTGTATGGCACATGTGTTTAAGAAGTTAAAAGTAACTGTGATTGTTTAGGGTTAAATGGGAGTTCCAGGATGTCTAGCATAATTGGCTAGTGTAATTAAAAGTAGTTTAATCTAGAGGGGAGGGATGTGGTAGACTGCAAGTCTAATTTAAAACATTACTGGCACATGCCTCTAGGGGGAACTACCTGTATTGTTCAGCACTACTATTAAGGGGACACATTAGAACAAGAGTGTGAAAACCCCGCGCAGAATCCATGTTCAGTCATATTATGTGTGTTGCAGAATAAACGGCAGAGTTAGCCAAAGAAATAACTCAAGTGTGATCATTGCTACACGGTAGGATATCACACTAAGTAATGTTCAAACTCCTCATTTTTTGATTTGGGGATAATAAAATTTGATTTGTCAATATCGACTCCCCCAAAATACTGTAGTCGCTTTTTAGTAAGTTTCCTGACAGCAAGAACCATGTTATGATCTGAGAGACCAGTTACAAGATTATAGGTTCTGGTTATTCGTTCTGGTTTATTAGTAAATACCATGTCAATAAGTGTTCTGGATTGTTTGGTTATCTTGGTGGGTCCTTTGATGATTTGCTGGTAATTAAATTTAGTCATGAGGCTTTTCAGTTTTTGTTTGTCTTTTTTATCAGACCAGTTGATATTAAAGTCACCATGAATTATTGTTTCTCTGTTCTTCTCAAGTTGTTTAACCAGATCACTTAATTCATTATAAAAGGAAGAGTTGTGTGACGGTGGGTTGTACACTACTGCAATGTTGAAATTCATTACCGGAGAGAGACATACATTAACAGCTAAACATTCAAGTGAAGTATTCAAATCAACCAGTTGACATTTATATTTCTCTTTGATGTAAATTAAAACACCTTCTCCCCTCCCTACCTGCCTGTCTTTTCTAAAACACTGGTAGCCCACAATATCGATCATATTAGTGTCTATGTTACTGTGTAGCCAGCTTTCTGAGAGACAAAGGTAGTCCAGATTTGAGTCCAACAGCAACACCGAAATCTCATCTCTTTTGGGGATTATGCTCCGTATGTTTAAATGACCGCCGAGGATCCCCTTTGGTTTAGCCTTGGTGTCCCAAAGAACTCGTGCATGATTAACAGTTTGGAAAAATAAATGTTGTTTTTGCTTTTGTACAGCTCGGTTTTGTGCTAACCCAGTGGTCTGCTGTTTAATAGTGGCAGGTCCAGGGTTAAGGTGAATATCTCCTGCCAGAAGTAGCAGAACTAACAGAACTTTAACTGTATATCCTCTGCCATATTGTGATTTTCAATATTTTCGATATCAATCAACTTTGCTTATAAAGCACTTTAATAAGCAACACTCGCTACACAAAGTGCTGTATAACAAGAAAGCACATAAAAACAAATGCAAGGAGCAGGGCATTAACACAGAAACAACATAAAACTTGGCACGAGAAGAAACCACAGCCAACAGAAACAATAAAAGGTAGAAGAAGTAAATAAATAAATATCCATTTCATTCAATAAAATCAATGTCTCACACTGGGTCGAAGGCCAGGGAGTAAAAGTGTGTTTTAAGATGGGTTTTAAAAATGGACCATGAAGGTGCTTGTCTAATGCACAGAGGTAAATCGTTCCATAACCTGGGTGCCGTGATCGAAAAGGCTCTGTCCCCTCTCAGCTTCCGCTTCGCCTTTGGCACCCTCAGGAGCAGCTGCTCCTGGGCGTTGACTTATAGTAAACACCATTTACCTTTTCCCCACACAAATTTACCACGGTATACTCATAAATTTGCACCCTTTTCTATAAAATTTGCAACTTGTTTTTCTCAAATTTTCATGATTTTTCTTGTACATTTGCTACTGTCCTCTCACTGATATACTAAGTTGTCCTGTATAAACCATCCTTACAGTCTTTACGGAGATGGAGGGGAGGATTTTGGCTCATTTTGCTGACAAGGGCTTTTTAATTTTTGCAAAGATTTAATTATTTGAATGGTGGTTTAATATTTTATTTATTGAAAGAAAAGCCTTTTCTTTCAATTTTTTTTTTTGGCAGTGATTCAACAAGGTGCTGGAAACATTCCTGACATATTGGTCCATACTGATATGCTTGCAGTTGCTGCAGATTTGTTGGCTGCACATCCATGATGCTACATGCACGCAGCCAAGGCTACTTCCACACTGCAGGTCTTAATGCTCAATTCCAATATTTTAGCACAAATGTGACCCATATCTGATTTTTTAATGACAGTCTGAACAGCACACATCCAATTTTTTCACACCAGACCCAGGCCACTTTCATATGTATTCCTAATTCAGATATGTATCTGATATTTTCCAAAGCGACCTCAGTCTGAACGGTCATGTCACATTTCATCCGACTGTCTCCTCGTTGAAGTGAGACAGACGCTACAATTCTGCGGTGGAGGATGCAGCAGGCATGGCAGACACAGCTGATGTGTGCTCTCTTTTTAGTCAGTCTTCTTCTTCCCTTTATTACTGGATTGTAATTTTGTCGGCTCCGATGAGGGTTTGGGGCTGAAATCGTCAGGCATTACAGGCGCACAGTAATGGCACATACACTACTCACAAAAAGTTAGGGATATTCGGTTTTTGGGTGAAATTTCAGGATTCACCTAAAATACACTATAACCTTTACAGGTGAACTTACAGTGCTGTGAAAAATCTGCCCCCTTCCTGATTTCTTATATTTTTGCATAGTTGTCACACCTAAATGTTTCAGATGATCAAACAGTCCCTACAGGATTTTGTGGGATGTTTTTATGATTGTTGTGGCCCAAAACGCCTGAATTCACGGGAACTTTTTAAAAAAAGTTGCGAAAAAAGCTGTAGTGTTTTTAGAGTGTTTTTGGCACTAAAAGTTGTGGGAAGAATTACACATTTTAATGGAGATGGGGTTTTTGTTCCAGTTTACTGCAGTGATATTCTATATAACAATACAAAAAAAGCACAGAATTGTCAAAAATTTCCTGTTAGTGATTTGTAAATTAAGCAGAAACTTCTGCTATACAGAAAAACTCTTTTTGTGCAACAGCAAACACAAACATTAACATAATATCCATTACAACAGCTAAATTGCATTGAATGCATGTTAAAGAGTAGCGATTTGGAAATTACTGGCAGCACCTTCATTTGAAAACTCCCGAACCGCAGCGGTCCTCAACCATTCAGTACCGAGTGGAGAGGAAAAAATAATTTATTCTGTTGCTTTGTATTGGCTATAGGAGTCTGTGTTTTTCTGGAAAAAAAATTACAGATAATTTTCTCTCTCTTTCCGTGCCTAACTCCTACCTGTCTGTCTGCTGCACATTGGTCTTGAAACGCACACATCTTTCATTTTTGGCGGGACAGGGGAGGGGAGGGGGGGCTTTGTCCATCCAAACCGGACATTCACAGTTTTAAGGCTCATTGACCAGATGTAGTAATGATTTTACCTCCAAAGATGTATAAAATGTTCAAACACTGGCTGTAGTGTTAGACTTGCTCGCTGTGTTTGTGGTTTTACAGTGTCTCTCCCCTCGTACACTCCTGAGACGGGGTACTTTTGGAGCAAGTGGATGTTTTTCAATACAAACCCAGCGCTTCCTACACGCGGTCAGGACGGAGACGTGGCGAGACGTCCACCAGCGGGCTGGGGGAGACGGAGGAAGGGACGGTGTTAGAAACCTCACGGATAAGTGTTTTTTGTTTGTTTTTTTAAAAATCACACACTCTGTTTGCTGATGTGTTCTGTTAATAATTCTCCTGTAAACACAGAAGTGAAAGCGGTGCAGCGATGCATTTGATTGGTTAGATTGAGCGTTTCAGCGTGTCAGAGACAAATTTGATTGGTGAAACTGGCGGAAGCTGACGAGGATTGGCCAAAATTGTGGGAAAGTTGTGGTGATTGGACAAAGTTGCAAGGTTGCGCAATAGTTACGCTGATTGGCTGATTTCACCTGAATTGATGCAATCGCAACATTGTGAAATCCTGGAGGGACTGATCAAATAAATTGTAATTTTAGACAAAGATAACCCAAGTAAATACAAAATGCAGTTTTCAAATGATGATTTCATTTATTAAGGGAAAAAAGCCATCCAAACCTAGCTGGCTCTATGTGAAAAAGTAATTGCCCCCTAAATGCCCCGTAAACCTAATAACTGGTTGTGCTACCTTTGGTGCCAACAACTGGCAACGAGTCTTTTACATCACTGCTGAGGAATTTTGACCCACTCTTCTGTGCAGAATTGTTTAAATTCAGTCACATTGGAGGGTTTCACGAGCTGATGGCCGGACATTCTCCTTCAGGATTTTCTGGTAGAGAGCAGAATTCATGGTTCCGTCAATTAGGGCAAGTTGTCCAGGTCCTGAAACAGCAAAGCAGCCCCAGACCATGACACTACCACCACCATATTTGACTGTTGATACGGTGTTCTTTTTAAGAAATCCTGTGTTAGTTTTATGCCAGATAAAACGGGACACACGTCTTCCAGAAAGTTCAACTTTTGTCTCGTCAGTCCACAGAATATTTTCCCAAAAGTCTTGAGGATCATCAAGATGTTTTCCGGCAAATGTGAAACAAGCCTTTATGTTCTTTTTGTCCAGCAGTGGTTTTTGTCTTGGAACTCTCTCATGGATGCCATTTTTGCCCAGTCTCTTTCTTATTGTTCCATCATGGACCAGTGTCCAAACTGAGGCAAGTGAGGCCTGCAGTTCATTAGATATTGTTCTGGGTTTTTGTTTCTCATCTGTTCTTGAATTTCTTTAGATCACAGTGGGATGTGTTGCTTTTTGAGATCTTTTAGCCTACTTCAGGTTGTCAGATAGGTTATATATAAGTGATTTCTTGATTCATCAGGTCTGGTAGTAATCAGGTTTGGGTGTAGCTAATGAAACTGAACTCAGCTTTCCAAAAATATAGTTAATCAGTTAATTGATGATGTAACAAGAGGGGCAATTACTTTTTCAAATAGGGCCAGGTAGTTTTGGATAGTTTTTTTCCTTTAACAAATGAAATCATCATTTGAAAACTGCATTTTGTATTTATTCAGGTTGTCTTTGTCTGATATTAAAATCTGTTTGATGATCTGAAACATTTAAGTGTGACAAATATGCAAAAATATAAGAAATCAGGATGGGTGCAAATACTTTTTCACCGCACTGTATTACTGTTGGTGTGCCAGTCTTTCTGTGCCAACAGCTGAGGTAGCTATTGTTCGGATGAGTGCATTATGGTCCAGGGGTGGAGGATGGCGGGGGGAGGAAGCGGACAGAGTTCAGAGTCCAATGGCCTGGTGAACAAGCTTGTGCGCAGCATCATATACAGACATTAAACACATGAATATACACTTAGGCGTAATTAAAACAACACTAAATGGCACAAAAACACGAAGAGAGGCAGCTGCTTGTTCACGCGCTACCTAGTGCTATTTATTTTGTACATAATCATTTCTGAATGATTTTAACATTTTATTTTGCTGCGCTGCATCAAGGTGAAGAAGTTCTGTCCCCCTCAATCGTTCGAGGCTCATATTTACTTCCATAAACACAACGCTGTGTCTGATGTTACATTTTCTTTTGCGCATGTGGGTCACTTCATAGCTGTAGACTGTTCACACTGGAGTCTGATGGGGTCACATTTAAATTATAATGTGAATGCCAACACAAAAAAATCAGATCTCAGCAAAAAATCGGAATTGAGCATTAAGACCTGCAGTGTGAACGTAGCCTCACATGTCGTCCGACCTTAAGACACGAACGAGTGACTTTTCAGTTTACTGCTGTTTTTCTGTCAGCTCGAGCCAGTCTGACCTATGGTGTCAACAAGGCATTTGGGACCAGAGAACTGGATACTTTTGCTTTTTTAGGCCGTTCTCTGTAAACCCTAGAGAGCCCGTCTGGCACAGACAACCTTGACATTTTGAAAGTCACTTGAATCATTTTTCTTTCACATTCTGATGCTCAGTTTGATCTTCAGCAGCATCTTCTACATGCATGAAGTTGCTGTCATGTGAATGTCTAACTAGATTTTTGCATTAAGAATCAGTTGAATAAATGCAGCTATTAAAGTGGACAGTGTATATACACACACATAAAAAAGATGACTGGAGATGGATGATTTTTCATAACAAACAGATGTAGCCACAGAAACTGCCTTAACAGCAGGGTGGAGGCATCTACAAGAAGTCCATAAAATCATCTATCTGATAAGCTTTCTTTACTGCATCAGCCTTTTGTATTTTTTTTTTCAAATAATCTGTAATTAACAAAGGTCAGTTTGGTGAGTTTAAGAAAGGCCAAAAGCATGTTCTTGTTGTTGCTGTTTGTAGTTGTAGCTGATGTGAGCGGTTATGTCTCACAGTTTAAGTAAAAACAAGACGAGTTTCCTAATCAGCTCAGGGTGTTGTTACTGTAATATATGTGCAATTATGATAGCTACAATCAGCTGATGCTAATCTGCAGATTGTCAGGCTCAACAACAACAATTATTCAGTGTTTCGAAACCCTTTACTACATTTGTCCTTTGGTCACCTGTTTTCTTTAATGCGATTGTGAGTCATCATGCAGCTGTTATTTATTAGAATTAAATGCCAAAAGTGGGTGCAAAGATTACTGGAGATCTACTATGAACTGAGATGAGGAAAATATCCACAACTTCTTCTCAAGTAAAAGTAAGTTTCCCTTATGATGTTAATTACCCACGTGTAAGTAAGAGTAGTCAACAAAATAATTACTTGACTAAGCGTAAGAAAGTTTCTACTAAAAAGTTACTTGAGTAATGAGTGATGACTTTACTCTCAACAATTTCTGCATTTTTTAAAATTAAAACAAATTGTGATTCTTTATAAATCTGTGACTTTTTTGTTGTAAATTTACTGCTCTTTCCCCGTAATTTTGGAACATTTTCGACTAAAATGTAATCTTTTATCACTTAAATTTGCACCTTTTTTCTCATAGATTTGTAACTTTTTTCCTCATAAATCTTCCTATTTTTAATCATAAACTTGTACATTCGAGACTTTATACATTTGTTAGTTTTCTCTCTTAATATTTTGTTGAAAATTTTTGCCTTTATTCTTGAAAATTTGCAACTTTGCTTTTGCCCATTTGAGTTATTTTTCCCTCACATATCTTCATGAAAACGGAAAAAATTCTCTCTAATGTGCTCATCATATAAAGAAACTGTAAACACTACTAATATAAATATTTGCTGAGCCAGAATAGAAGAACAACGTTTTCAATGCCCCCGCACAGACGCACACACATACACACATACAAACTCAACCAAAGGTGAAGTTAAAAAGTTTTATCTGTATGGATTTGGGCTTGGACATCTCACCCTACACTCTATGTGGTCTTTAAAAGCCCTGAGCAAAAACTTCCAAATTAAGGCAAACATGGCTGTTAAGCAAAAATCACAATATGGCAGAGGATATACAATTAAAGTTCTGTTAGTTCTGCTACTTCTGGCAGGAGATATTCACCTTAACCCTGGACCTGCCACTATTAAACAGCAGACCACTGGGTTAGCACAAAACCGAGCTGTACAAAAGCAAAAACAACATTTATTTTTCCAAACTGTTAATCATGCACGAGTTCTTTGGGACACCAAGGCTAAACCAAAGGGGATCCTCGGCGGTCATTTAAACATACGGAGCATAATCCCCAAAAGAGATGAGATTTCGGTGTTGCTGTTGGACTCAAATCTGGACTACCTTTGTCTCTCAGAAAGCTGGCTACACAGTAACATAGACACTAATATGATCGATATTGTGGGCTACCAGTGTTTTAGAAAAGACAGGCAGGTAGGGAAGGGAGGAGGTGTTTTAATTTACATCAAAGAGAAATATAAATGTCAACTGGTTGATTTGAATACTTCACTTGAATGTTTAGCTGTTAATGTATGTCTCTCTCCGGTAATGAATTTCAACATTGCAGTAGTGTACAACCCACCGTCACACAACTCTTCCTTTTATAATGAATTAAGTGTTCTGGTTAAACAACTTGAGAAGAACAGAGAAACAATAATTCATGGTGACTTTAATATCAACTGGTCTGATAAAAAAGACAAACAAAAACTGAAAAGCCTCATGACTAAATTTAATTACCAGCAAATCATCAAAGGACCCACCAGGATAACCAAACAATCCAGAACACTTATTGACATGGTATTTACTAATAAACCAGAACGAATAACCAGAACCTATAATCTTGTAACTGGTCTCTCAGATCATAACATGGTTCTTGCTGTCAGGAAACTTACTAAAAAGCGACTACAGTATTTTGGGGGAGTCGATATTGACAAATCAAATTTTATTATCCCCAAATCAAAAAATGAGGAGTTTGAACATTACTTAGAGAATCAAAATTGGGAGCAGCTCATGTCAACATGTGAAGTAGATGATTGTTGTAATTTTATAACTGCAACAATCACAAAGTCTATAGAAAAATTTTCAAAGCAAATTAAAAGTAGACAACAGAAGATTAGCCTACCATGGTTAAATAATGAAATAAGAAAACTTATGAAGAGGCGAGACTATGCACTGAAAACATCACTAACCTCCAAACTACAAAATGATCACCTTGTGTACAAAAGTTTAAGAAATAAAGTGGTACATGAGCTGCGAAAATCAAAAATATCTTATTACAATAAACTGATAGATCATGCAAAGGGTAACAACAGTTCCCTATGGAGGCATTTAAATAACTTAACTAATAAAAAAAACGATCAGAAGGGGGTAAAGGAACTTAGAATCAATGGCAAGACCGTCAGTGACAAGGCTACTTTGGCAAATGAATTTAATTCACACTTTGTGGGCTCTGTGGAAGACTTAACAAAAATTTTTGTGCTGCCAAATGTGCTCAACAACACAAATTCCATACTTCCAACAGATACTTTTCACATCGATGAGGTAAATGAGAAGTTAATTGCTGGTATTGTTAAAACACTGTCAAACTCAAAAACTAATGATATCTACAATATGAGCACCTCCTTTCTCAAAATGCACAGCAAAATATTAATCAAACCACTGACTCATCTCATTAATCTCTCCATTAGGTCTAGTACATTTCCATCTGGCTGGAAAAAAGCTGTCGTCATACCAGTTCATAAATCAGGCAGTAAAGACGATATATGCAATTACCGCCCAATCTCTATCTTACCAGTCCTATCTAAGGTTCTTGAAAAAGTTGTAGCTACACAGCTGATAGACTACTTACAAGACAGTCAACTTCTTCATCCACATCAATTTGGTTTTAGACCAGGATACTCAACAGAAACAGCAAATTGTTGCCTTATTGAAAACGTCAAACAGTCCTTGGACAGGGGTAATGTGGTAGGAGCTGTTTTTCTAGATCTCAAAAAGGCTTTCGATACTGTAAACCACAGTTTGCTTTTATCCAAAATGGTATCTTTTAACTTCTCCCCAAATACATTAGAATGGTTTGCATCTTATCTCCAGAATAGAGAACAGTGTGTAAAAGTTCACCAGGATAAATCCTCATTTTTAAACAACCGCATGGGTATCCCACAAGGGTCCATTCTTGGTCCTTTACTTTTCAGCATTTTTATTAATGACTTGCCGTTACACTGCTCAGCTGCAACATGCCAACTTTATGCAGATGATGCAGTTATTTACACAGCTGCCAAGACTCCAGCACAGGCTGCAGATGTACTGTCTACAAGTATGGTTGATGTCCAAGAGTGGCTCCTCAAGAACCATCTATTGCTGAACCTTCAGAAAACAGTCTCAATGTGCTTTTCAATCAAAAAATGTAACCTGCAACATTTTAAAGTTAATATACATGATCATGACATCAGTTTAGCTACAGAATTCAAATACCTTGGCATTGTACTAGATCCTCAACTCAAATTTAATCTTCATATAAAGAAAATTTCAAAAACAGTAAAAAAAAATCTGAACTGCTTTAAATTAATTAGATATTACATACCTTACGAAGCAGCTGCACTGTATATGCATTCTATGGTTTTTTCTCATATATCATACTGTTTGACAGTCTGGGCTCAAGCAGCCCCTTCCACAATAAGACATATAGGTTCATTATATAATCAAACCCTAAAAATCTTGGACAAAAAGCCCATTAGGTGGCATCACTGTAATGTTTTAAAAAAATACAACCTATTGAGTTTTGAGAGCTTCATTGACCTCTGTCTTCTGAAATTAACGTTCAAATGTTTCCATAAATCAGCACCCGAGCCACTTGCTGGTTTCGTCCAAAGACAGGACAGCAGCAGAGCCACCAGGAGTTCTGTTAACAATAACTGTAAAATATTCCACCGCAGAACCACATTTGGACAAACAGCTTTCTCTATAAAGGGCAGTCACATCTGGAACACAATGCCAAATGAAATTAAAATAATAACGGACTTTAAAACATTCACTAAAAATGTTAAAAACTGGCTGAAAAATAAACAAGAATGTACTCATGTATGAATTAATTGTCTGCAAAGTGAGAGTGAATGAAGGGAAGGAATAAATGTGTTTGTTTATAGTGAGTGACGGAGGGAGGAAGGCCTGAAATAGGCAAATGTGAGTTATGTTATATGTGTTAAATGTGAGTCAGGCTGTTATATTTGTGTATTTATAATATTTATAATTGTGTATTTATAATTTTTCTGCATTGATGTATGTGGTTATTGTGTATATTTTTTATCTTGATTCTTTTTTCTAAAGCCCATCCAGGGACAAGAGTTGCAAATTAGCTAATAGCTATGCACTCTATGTGCAACACATCAGATTGATTGTCTTTGATTAATTGTCTATGTTTATTGCACTGTCCCTGTCAAATAAACTAATCTACTACTACTACATTTCCCCCCAACCCAGAAAAAAAGAGAGGATCATCCACCCCAATATCATCATAAACCTTTTTTTTTTTTAATAATCAGCTTTTTTTCTCCTATAAATTTTGAACTTTTTTTTTCAAGATTTGCAACACTTTTCTTGGAAATCTGTAACATTTTTCTCAAAAATTTGCAACTTTTTTCTCAAAAGTTTGCACATTTTTTGTCATAAATTTGCATACTTTTTTCCCTGTAAAATTTCAGCCTTTTCTTATAGATTTACAACTTCCATCCATCTTCTAGCACTTAATCCTTTTCGGAGTCACGGGGGTGGGGGGGTGGGGGGCTATCCCAGAATCTTTGGGCGAGAGGCGGGGTCCACCCTGGACAGATCGCCAGTCCATCGCAGGGCCAACACAGACAGACAGACAACCATTCACTCTCACGTTCATACCTAAGGACAATTTAGAATCCCCAGTTGATGCCAGTTAAGCTAACCTGCATGCGTTTGGCCTGTGGGAGGGAACTGGAGCACCCAGAGAAAACCCGCACTAGCACGGCGAGAACATGCAGACTCCACACAGAAGGGTCGCCCATGGTCAGGGGGTGGGATCGAACCCATGACCTTCTTGCTGTGCTGCCACAGTGCTAACCACTGCACCACCAAGCTGCCAGATTTACAACTTTTTTCTTGTTTTTTTTTTTTTTAAGAAAAGTGCATATTTACAAGAAAAAAGGTTTACAACTTTTTTCTTGTAAATATGCACTTTTCTAAAAAAAAAAAAAAAAGCTACTTTTTCCTTGTAGATTTTTTCAACTTTGTTTCTTGTAAAAATCGTTTGAATAAATATAACTAATTACTGCTCACCGCCTGCTGTGAGGCTAAGCTCTGTACTTTAGTACTGCTGGAGTGACATGGAGCTATAACTCACAGTCCAACCTTCACTTTAATCTAATTTGACCTGAATCCAGGAGTTAAGATAAAGTGATAAAACATTTTAGCAACAGCTGTCATATAAGCTTTGGATAAAACCAACCACAGTGCAATAACACCATCATAAAAAAGTTAATGGCAAACAGGCAAACAAAGCTATCTAATTTCTTTTTTATGTGATATAAATCACAGGTTAGCATTGCTGAGTTCACTTAGCTTAGCATAAGCATTAACGTCAAGGGAACTGGCATATGATTTAAGTTTTAATTAAATCCATTCAATAGGTAAGCTCTGCTTAAATTTTGAAAAGACGTATTTTAACCCAAGTGAACTTTTCTTAAAGGCTACAGCAATCTTTTACAGGCAGATACAAGTACAGCTACACCCCCCCCCCCAAAAAAAAGGGTTTTGCAAAAATATTTTTAAAGAGTAGAAGTTTAATCCAAACAAACAATTAAAAAAAAACATTATCACAATCATTAGTGAGCATAAACTGGACTGTTGGTAGTATAGTTTACCTTCAAAATGAGTCAACCCCTCAGTCTTGAGAATGCAAAGTTAAGCTAGGCTAAGCTAGGCTAATCAGAATTTAACCCTCTAATTGCCCTAGGCGCCATGTGGCGCCTGGGGAAACGCCTGGGGCAACGCAAGGTCCCTAGTGGTCAAGAGTGGTAAAAAATTTTTGTCAATAAAATAGTTCAGATTTCCAAGGCTATAACTTGAAAGTTACAAGAGATAATGGCTTACTGTCAATTAGAAAGATGTAGAATATGAGCCAAAGTTTCAGAGACGAATAAATTTACACATCTAATTTGCATAATGTCATGGCAGCTATATAAATTACATAACTCAGTCAAAAGTGGACTTTGGACACATTTACACAAAGGATGGTCTAGTTTTTTTGACGCCGATTTGTCTACAGGGGGTATGTTTTTATCTAATCTTCAAAGTATTTGAACCAGAAAATCAATAAAGTGTAAAAAAAAACATATATTTCTCTTACCTGTTGCCGGGTGGAGGGGCTCGCTTGCTCGGTCCGTTTTCGGCCATCGTTGCCGATGTTTCGCGTTTACTTAGTAATTTACACCCGCTTACACATCTACAAACTCATGATTATCCCTCATGAATTTCGTTTGTATTACGTGGCTATTTTTTCTGTTTGGTGCATTTTTCCTGTGGGAATGCAGCTGCTCGTGGGCACTGCCATCTTGGTAATGGGAGCTCAGTTTTTTGTTCATCGTGGCTGATGTTTCGCATTTACTTAGTAATTTACACCCGCTTCCACATCTACAAACTCTTATGATTATCCCATGTAAATTTCATTTGTATTACGTGGCTATTTTCCCCATTTCATGCAGTTTCAGTCATCATCGCTGCTGCGATGACCAAACATGGCAGCATCCACATTGGTGTGTGAACTCAACACGGAAAAAGGAAGAATAATGAGGATTTCTTCTTCTTTGCTATATTCCATGTCAGCCATGATTCCTTCGGCGCGTGTCTGCCACCTTCTAAACTGTCAGATCAATACAGATCAGTACAAATTCTCAGTATAGCCGGGGGACGTCAATAAGTTGACACATGCAGTTGCTGCGCTGTGCCACCGGGGGCGCGCGACCTGTCCATAAAATGTGGACAGTTAAAAACAATATTTTCCAGTCTGGGACTATTCTTTTAAAAGTCATAAAAAATAACCTATCAAAATGTAGCTAAAAAAATGCTCTTTGTACTTCTAGGAAGTCCATGATAAATTCATAATTTAATACAAATGTAATTTAACAGTACAAAAATAAAATCAAAGACAAAGCTACGAACCTTTAGCTTTGATCATTGCTAATGCCTGGCTGTCCTCATGTACCTGGTTTAAAAGGAATGTCCATCCATGAATAATTAATCCCTGCTGATATGGACCACCATATATGTTTGGCTGATGTCATTAGTGTCACAGTAACCCAATTTTCTAATCTACTATTACCTGTTATCTGTGCTAGGAAACCTTTGCCTTTAAGAAAACACCAGATAATAGAGCAAAAGCGGCCTAATTATATTAGTCACATGCTTTCATTCATTATATTTGCATTACTCCTTGCCATCCCCCCCCTACAGGACATGAGGATTATTTGTAAAAATCTGAACAAATTACACTAAATGCTGGTTTGTTGATGCTAGGTTTAACACCACTGTACAGAGACGGGTTTCATGATAGAACTTTTGGAATCTGGTCTGGAAAAAAAACAACTGTGAATATCTGGCTATACTCTGTTTCAAAACACAAACCTCCAATTGGACTTAATTACACCCGGAAGCTATGCCCAGTTGTTTATATATAAACATTTTATAAGTATAGCTGCAAGCAGCAATCATCGGGTTCCAAGCAGATGTAGACTTCACAGTCTTGTATTGTTTACCACCAGCATTTAAAACCTAAGGTGTGCTACACATTAGTTTTTAAAGCTGCACTACGTATGTGACTTTCTTGTTTCTGGTAGGAACATTGGAAAGGCCACACCCACGGCGACCACGACCCCAGTCCGAACAGCCAACCACAGAGCGCTTTGTTGGTGGTGGCTAAAGTTGTACCCTGTGATTTCCTGCTACCAAAAAAGAGCTGTTGCAGGTAATGTGGGAGAAAAATAATAAGAGGAATGACAATAGTGCTGTGCTGGAAATGTTCACGCGTTCCCCATAGTGCGGTTTGAAATCTTAACTGAAATTTATTTTTGTTTTTGATTTTTTTCTATTTATTGTATTGGGGTTATCATAATGTGAAGAATAGTAGGGTGAGTTTTAGCTTTTCCTAGCTGTTTAAAAAATTATGACAGGAAGAGGTAGGTTGTCAAGGAGGGAAATCTCAATTGAGAGCCAGGGTGGCGCCCTCTCAGCCTGGAGGGACCAGTAGATTAAATATTGTAGGATAAACGCATGGTGCTGCTCCGACTGCTCCAACATGTTGGAGCAGTTGACGCTATAAACCTTTGCTCCATTCCCCTAGTGCAAGATGTTTAGATGATGATAAAAATTAAACTATAAATCAGTCATAAGGGGAGAATATTTCACAAGATTTTCCAGAGAAACGTGACAAGGAAGAAGGAAACGTATTTCAGCTGTTTAAGTCTGTCATGATTCAGAGAATGTAAAAAAGTAAAAGGAGGAGGAGCGGCTGCAGTTAGTTACATATACCAGTGAGCTGTGTCAAGTTTAGAAGCCTCTTGATAAGGGAACCCCTGCCTGTGTCAAGAGTGAACTTTAGTCTCAGTTATTTCAAAAACAGGAGTTTGAGCTTTATCAGAAACACATTTCCAGTCTCTTCTGACTTTACTCCTGAGTCATACAGCAGCTGTTCCAGATCCTTAATGTATATTTTTTTCCCCCTAATATTTTTCTAAAGGTTCTGCAGAGGTTTCTGATTTAAAAAAAAAAAGAAGCAACCATGATCAGCCGAAACTTCAAGAACATATTGGTGGTGTCCATTGGGTTTCTGTCTCTGTTCACAGCATATGGAGGCCTGCAGAGTTTACAGGTAGGTGGACTTTTCCCATTATTGATGGTTAGAGGAATACTTATGGTCATTTTCTCCAGAGAAAATATTGATGGGGACTCTTCTGTATTATTGTAGTCAGGGTTGTTTCTAACTTTTTGGGGGACCTATGCAAAATTGTCTTTGGGTGTCCATGTGTTCAGAATAAGGAAGAGTTCAATATCTTTAACGTGAAGACACACAAAAAATCTTGAGTCATTGTGTAGATGAACAGAAAAATTCTTAAACAGAATAAAGATTTAAGCAGCATCCATGTGAACATTGCAAGAAAACTCACAAATTACAAGAAAAATTGCAAATTATTGGGTAAAAAAGTTGCAAAATTTACAAGAAAAAAATCACAAACAAGAAAATAGTTGCAAATTTTTTTAAAGGTGAAAACTTCATGGTTCATTCATAATATTAGGAAGTTTACTCACTATATTCTGAGGTTCATTCAATATATTTGGAAATGCATTCAATATATCCAAAGGTTTAATGAATACATTCAGAGATTCGTTCAGTATAGTTGGATGCTCATTCAGTATATTGTCAGATCATATGTTTTTTTTTTCCCTCAGTACAGCGATGGAGCCATTTAATTACAGCTCTTAGTGTGAAATTGTTCAACTTAAAGTTCCCATGTCCAACAGAACTTTTTTTTTTTTACATTCACTTCTGCTTAGACTTGTGTGTGAGGAAAATGATGTAGCTTCTATTATCCTACATCCAGAACATATGCCCTGCTTAATCCGACAATATTCAGAGGTTCATTCAATAGTCAGAAATAAATTCAAGCTATTCCAGGTTTTGTTCAATATATTCAGAAGCGCATTCTGTATATTCCAAAGTTCATTCAATATAGTCCAAGAGTCATTCAATATATTTGGAAGTCCATTCACAATATTTACAGGTTCATTCAGTATGATCAGTACCTTATTCAGTATATTCAGAAATTTGTTCAGTGTATTCCAAATATTTCTTTTTCATATATAGATTAAATAAACTATATCTCTCTTTACTTTAGCAATTTAATAAAATTAAACTTTATGTATTCATAATCATCAGCCATTTTGGTGATTATTACTCAGCTCTTTAATTAAATTAGTGAAACACGATATTCTAATTTTATATACAGTCATGTGAAAAAATTAGGACATCCCTTTAAATGTTTAATTCTTTGTTAAGAAATGTTCACATATCTATGTCTAACCTTGTTTTTGTTTTTATTTGCATTTTTTTAACATTTATTTTAGCCATTGTAAGTGGTAATAAATGTGGGGGTGTCCTAATTTATTCCTCACTATTTGTTTAGAATTACATTTTACAGAAAATTTGAAAAAAGTCTTTAATTCTTTTTTAATTGCTTAGTTGTATTACGTGAATCTTCCAGTATTTTTAACATTGATATTAAATATCCATATGTCCAAATATGTTAAAAACCCCACACAGGCTAATACAGGGTGTCCTAATTTTTTTCACATGACCATATATTGAGTCTTCCTCTTGTGTCTCTACAGAGCAGCCTTAATGCAGAGGATGGGATGGGGGTGGCGTCTCTGAGCGTCATCTACGCCTCCATCATCATCTCTTCCATGTTCCTGCCTCCCATCATGATCAAGAACCTGGGCTGCAAGTGGACCATTGTGGTCGGCATGGCCTGCTATGTGTCCTACTCCTTAGGAAACCTCTACCCAGGATGGTAATCGGCCATTTACTAATCCAAAAAAATCAATTATTCAAACAATCAAAGTCTTGGTGGCATTTAGACTGGATTTGAAAATATGGAACTTAGTTTTCAGGTTTGGAATAACAAAACTTTAACATCACTTGATAGCACTGTGTCCATTTATGTGCTGAGAACTTTAAATTTCCTGGGATTTAAGTAAAAAATTTAAAAGGAAACTATCCACTCACAAACTGACCAGT
Organism: Pholidichthys leucotaenia; assembly: GCA_020510985.1. Taxonomy (NCBI): domain Eukaryota; kingdom Metazoa; phylum Chordata; class Actinopteri; order Cichliformes; family Pholidichthyidae; genus Pholidichthys; species Pholidichthys leucotaenia. Next base: position 274,643,138 of record CM035842.1, read on the forward strand.
TTTTTAAAGAAAAGGATAACCATAAATTTAGAAAAGAAATGACCTATTTTGAGCAAAATGTTGCTCACAAAAAACTGCAGATTTGCAAGAAAAAGTTGTAAATTTTTAGAATAAAAGTTATAAATTTAAAAGTTGAAAATTTAGTAAAGAAATGTGGCTTTTTTAAATTTTTGTTTTAGTTTGAAAAAGTATGTTGTTATTGATCCCATTTAATTACATAAGCCCCTTTTCCACTAGTACCGATATAGCCCAACTCACCTCAACATGGCTTTACTCAACTCAGCTCGCTTTTGTTTCCATTACAGCTGAGTACCGCTTGGGGTGGGTGGGATTTTTTTACAACAAGGCAGCGCCACACTCCCATGACGTAAAACACGCGACACAAGCAAAACACAACATGGCGGCTTACGAGGCAACTGTTTGGTGTCTGGCTTTTTGTCAGAGCAAAGGCAAAAAAGGACAGCCAGACAAGGGTACAGGCAGCGAGACGAACCATTCTGGAAAAGTACTGGAGTGTTTACGAAGCCATAGAGCCAAAGACGTGAGGATATGAACTAGATCACATATGAAGGTAAGCTAATGATTGCTAATGCTAATTTGCTTTAAGTCTGCCGTACTATATTGTAATGTTTGCAAGTTATCGCTATTAGGTAAATATGTATGGTGTGTGTGTATTTCAGATGGCTCTGTTGTGGCAAAATTACTGCTTCAAACCGTTGGTCTGGTTGATTAACACAGCCTCTCACTGATGTCACCCCAGCTTTACAAACGCTCACTGGCTACAGAACTTAAGAATGTCTGTAGAAACATGTAGCTTCTTGTGCAACAAACTGCTCTGATCTGTGTGAAAATCATGGAGAAACTGTTGAGACATCATGGGATTTACCTGCTCCAGCAGCACTGAGTCTGTGGTGGTGTCATGGCAAAAAGTGATCAGCTGCCAAAACTTGATCGCCAGGTTGTAGTTATGGGGTTATATTAGCCATAAAATGTATATTTCAACAGGGAAACAGTACTGAGTTAGGTAAAATAAGATATATTTAACGATTAGGATGCATTTTAGGCCAAAACAAACTTGGACTAGGATTAAAAGTAATTAAAACAATACAGTCACAAGGTTACATGGAAAATACTTGATTTACTGGATATATACATGTAGATACTGTATAAATATATATTCTCTGCATCAACAGTGAACGAGAAATGTATTCATTTAGTATTGCACTGGGAATTTTGACAATAAACCTTTGAACTTTTTGCAGATGTGTCTCCACTTTTGTTTTATGTGTGAAGGTTACCACCAAGTGACAATAAAATACTAAAAGATTAGAAAAGCTGTCTAAGAACAATCCAGCAGTTTGCAAAATCACTTTTGGTTTGGTGTAAGTCTGTCAACAGAATTATGAACCATAAAACAGTTTGTGTTAAAATGTTAAATCCCATTAAACCCTAACTCAGGGGTGTCCAATCATGTGCCATGGAGGGCCAAGACCCTGTAGGTTCTTTCTTCTACCCAGTCTCTTCAGCAGGTGTTTTCACTGATCAGCAGTCAGTGTAAGAAATTCGGTGGAATCTGCTGTTGAAGACACTGGTTGGAGGTAAAGCCTGCAGGGTCTTGGCCCTCCATGGCACATGATTAGACATTCCAGATGCTAATATGGCCCAGAATTCCTCCATATACTGGTACTATCACTAAAGTGTGCAGTGTCTTCTGCACTGGAACATCCAGCAATACAGTCTTCAGTAAATAAAGTAATTGTTTTTGGTTACTTTTTCTTAAAAATGAGCCATTATTTTCAACATCACTGATAAATGGTTTGTACTGTTGACTCTTTTCACATCGGTGTCTTAACAGACAAAATAGAAAATCATGATGCAAACACAAAGTTTTTTTTTTTGTTTGTTTGGTTTTTTTTTTACTTTTTCTTGACCCTTTAGCATTACTGCCAATTTTCCGGGGTGGAAAAGTAGAATTTTGGTTAAGAAAAATCTTTCATTATTTACCATTACACACAGATAACATGGAAACATAGCACGGCTGGATTACCAAAATGTGTCTAAATATTTTTTAACTATGTATGATGTTGTATGATGTTGTATAACTATGTATGATGTTGTATGATGGTGGCAGCGTGCACGGACGCAGTGGCCCCTCTTGGCATCAGCGAGTGTGAGAGTTTTGAGTGTTTTGATCTTCCCAGATGTACATTCTGTAAAACTTACAACTGTGAGACCTTATTAAACATCAAGGTACTGCACGCTGCAAGAATCGTGGTGATCGGTTGTGACTTGGACATTTAGTCAGGTCCGTTGTGTAAAGTTGTTGGCATTTTTTGGGGATTACATAAACTATACATTTTTGGAAAGCTTATAATATGAGGATTCCAAAAAATAATGTTGCCAAATTTTTCTAGGTCATCTTGGTGGCCATCTTGGATTTTGAAAAATGGCGTCGTTTCTTAGCTTAACTTCCATCCGTATCGATTCTTTTAGTCTGTAGAAACTAATTCATCTATTAAATCTTCACTTATAACTACAGCTAATACAATTTCAGTCATGGTGCAACTTGTGAAACATTTAATAGCAAGCAATTTATATTTGAAACATTTAATAATGAGCAATTTTAATCACGATGCAACTGTAGCAAATTATCAGAGTCACAACGTATGTATGTACACAGCAATTTCAAATTACTACTCATTCTCTCAGGTAAACAGGAGGAACTTTATACCTTTAAACATATAACAAGTGTGAAAATGTGTATCAGACAATTCAAGATAAACGCTAAGACAAAACAATCCGAACAATGACAATACTGTTCGCACACTGACGATACGGAAAATTTATCAGCAATGATATATACAGAGAACAGATGAAGAAAAACAAATTTTCTCAGCTACAAACAACACTACCAAGAATTACAATTGCTTGTGACTGGGTATCAGTAACAGTTACTGTTGTCACACTGTGGCACTTAAACATCTGTGTCACTGAGTTCATCATCACTCTCAAAGTCACCGGTCATAGATGGTCCATCCCGAGAGTCTTGGTGGTTTTCGCAGTCACCTGAGCACCCGCACATTTCAGTGCATGGCAGTTTATCATGGAAGCACGAGCATCTTCTTGTTGTGCAGCCTTGGGTGCAGTTGCATCTCACCAGCTCCAGGATGGCTTCTGGTGCTGGCAGACATTCCATGGTCACAGGTCGTAACTCCCCATCCTCACTTCTAAAGTACCCGTGACCCACTGGGTCAAGCAAATCCTGCCGGGCTGCTGATGCCTGACACCAGACTCTTGCCTGAATGTTTGCCCGTAGCACATGCTGCTTGAAGGCACTATTGGTTGGCGGTAGCTTTTCACTCTCAGCCATGTGTTTACAGAACAGATACCATCGCAGATCTGGGATCTTGATGATATCCAACTTCTTTGGTCGGTACGCTTCACACACGAATCTTTCCAAAGCTGCCATCTGGTCTTCTGTCACATGGTAGGATTCAGAAAGCTCCTGCAAAGCTTTCAGGACTGCTTCTGAAGCATTTAGGTAGAGTTTCAGCAAGGTCACCTTGCCAATGCCAGAAAAACGACCAGTGTTGTCCGTCCCAGTGAATGCATGGAACGCTGGTAGAGCCTTAGCACGGCATTCGCCGAGAGCATCCCACATTGGACCAATTTGAAGTACCCCAGATTTCATGGCGATGGATGTATCTTTCAGAAGTACATCATAGTTGCCAATCAGGAGAACAAGGACATCTGTGTCTGGGGAGAAAATCACCAGTTCTGCATCAGGCGGGCTGCGAAGTGACGCAAGAGCTGCATGGTGGATCATAAGTGTGTCTGCCTCTTCATGGTTGTTGCTGTCAAACTGCATCCCCCTGTCCCCCTGCCAGGCCAATCACTTGCGGATTTTCTCTTGAACGGCTTTGCCTAAAGTTGCCTGAACCACTTGGCTTATAATGCACCTGTCTGTCTGACTTGAAGCCATACATAACATTTTGGCTCATGGTCAGGGCAAGTCTGTTGTTTACATCAGTTCTTGTTTCTGTGGCAAGATCTTGAACAGGTCCGGTGAGAATCCATCTCATGAGGCTAAGCAGTTCTCCAGGTACATGTGCGACGTCACTGCATACTGGGATGTTGTCATCTGGAGTTGCCTTTCCGTCCTTGATAAAGTTGGCAATGCTATTGCGCATTGTCTGAGTAGCCTTGAATATAGATTTCATGTTGTCCATCTCACTATCAGCTGATGTCACCTGATGTACCATTTCTTCTTCACAGGCAGTTGGGTTGTATAGGACAGCCGCTTTTCTTCTGTCTTTTTGCAGCACAGACTTGACAGCTGGTAGTTCTTGAAGGATTCGTTCTTTCAACCATTTTCTGCTGAAGGCTGGGACATGGAGTGCTATAACATCTCCAATCATGTTTCTGTACGCCCTTTCCACATCATCCATGGCGATGTAAGATTTTGGCTTGTTTTAACATCGATCAAATTTGTTATTTCAACTAGACTTGCTGCTTGAAGCGGATGTACTTGTGACGAATTTGTGTTACTAGGTATTTCTCTTGTCACATGAAATACATTACTTCTCCAGCAGCCCTTGTGATAGTGAACATCAATGGCATGTACATCATTTGGGGAGATACATGTATTCAAGCGTGTTCTAAGCGCAGGATTCTGTGACTTTTCCACTGCTAATCTAAGATTATCCCCTGCATTTTGCGCACAAACTTTGTACAGCTTCTCTCCGGTGTCTTCTTGACAAAAGAAACACAAATTCTTCTCCAATGGATTTGTGTTTGACCTTGTAAACCGCATAGACTTGTCAGGTCCTTCCTGCTCTTCAGAGAGAACAGACGCCTTTTTCTTTGCTGCTCCCTCTTTTACCCTCCTTCCCTCCCTAACTGAGAATCCCAGCTTGCTGTCTTGTCTGCGTCGCTGTTCTTCTGGCTGAATCTTGATCCAAACGAAAAAAATGGATTTGGTGAGCGGCTTTAATAAAATTAACAACATTTTATATAAATTCGGGCCAGGGGGAGCCCCTATGGAGAGACCCATGGATTGGAACGCATGTGTCTGCATAATTCGACTGAGGATGTGGAAACATCTACCTGGTTTGGCTAGGATCACAGGATTTTCTGCTGATTGGCTCTGGAGTTTTTCCTGGTGTATCAAAAAATTAACTGGAAGAGCTAATTAAAAGCGGTCCCGGCATAGCTGCTTCTCAACAATTCGACTAGACGGGGGAGTGCACTAACTATCGGCAATGATTAACATGGAAATTTCCATCTGGCATGCACTGTAGAGAGAATGGACTCTACCGGACAGGTTTACCCATGTTCTAGAAGGGAAACATCTGGAGTCGTTTTTGGTGCCTCCAAGGAATGGATTTAAAGCCTATGTATGGAAATTATGGACACAGGATTGCATGAGATGGAAAATTTATGCTCTGTGATCTGTGTCTACCAGACCTTGAATTCGATGCCCTGTTGTCTATTTTTCCTCCTGGATTAAGACAAAACAGAAGATTGTGCTTCTCTTTCATAAACAAACTGGGACTGCATCTGAACTCTCATTGACATGTGACTGGCTCAGGAAATTTCCATCTGCCATGTCTCAAGGACATGCTTCCGAGTTTCAGACACTAAGACATAACATCTCGGCTGGGAGAGATTTTGCTGCCTCCAGTAACTGATAAACACCCACCTGCATTCAACATACACGAACACACTGATTCATATATACTGAATTACACTCATCCATTCACTGACTCTCTCTGACTTTTGGTCTTTTGGTTTTTTGTCCACTAAATGTTTGCTAAATATGCATTGAGGGTTTTTTTGCCTGCAATCAAAATTTCGCTTACCCATTAAGCGTCAATTTGATAAAACATGTTTTTTTCTCTCGCCTATTGTGTCATATCATTTCTTTTCTTTTTTCCTTTCTTCTTTACGACCGGCGCCTAGCGGCTGCCCCGGCCTTGGATGCACTCTGCAGAGCGTGCCCAAATGCCAAGTCACGTTTCGTTACCTTGTATTCATACATGTGTAATGACAATAAAGTTGAATCTCAATCTCAATCTCAATCTCAGGTGGGTCTGGATCATCCATATTGTCACTTTTCCCCTTTCTTCCACGCTGTCTACCGGCTGATGCTGCAGACACTGCTTGCACATTCCGATCCCTTGCCCTCTTGAGCCGGCTTTTGTTTGTGGCTTCCTGATAGCAATTTCGATGTCAAATCGCACGGTGTTCACACAATATATTTCTGGTGACTTGGTCGAGTCTTTCGTATATCTCAACATACTTGCCATCATTCAACCTAGCTCTCTCTTCAACTGCTTCTAGGACTGTCTGATAGGAATCAGTTCTAGGTTGTAGTACTAGAGGACCTCCACTTTTCTCATCGCTCTGGCAGAGTATACACAGATTCCAGTTGGTAGCATCTTGATCATTTGATCCTACACCAAGTTTGCGTATGTGAGGCAAACTGCTCATGATGACTCGTTCATATCTGTAGAAAAGGATGTACATTAGGATACTATCCAACTTAGGGTACATAAATGCACATCTTTCCTAAACTTTCAAAGGAAACACCTTATGTTTTCTCAATGACATTTACACACGGTGTGATACACATGCATGTTTTCAGTGCCAGATTAGTGCTAAGCAGCAACATACATCTCACTCATATAATATCTGTGCTTTCATCTTATAATGATAAAGTACTTTGATTTACCTGCATTGGGAATTATCTTAAGATTTGGATAATCTTCTGTCCTCTTGACCATGTGCATGATGTGTAGCTGCGAAAAGCCCTCTGTTTCTTGACCCCATTTGCTTGTGCTGGGGCCAGCCAGCATGGTTTATCACATTTGGGGTAATGCTGACCTACTTATACACCTGTTGGTAGGTAATTAGCTAGATATTTCACATTCTTTACAATAAATACATTCCAGGTGTCCACCACAAAAAAATAGCAAGTGAATTTGGTGTATAGGAATGAAAAATAGATAAAACAACACCACTTCATAGATATGGTTCTTTATTCACAATAGCCATTCATTGGGCGTTAGAAAAAGAATATATAGAATACTAAAAATTGACTAATTATTTGTATAATTTAATTATGAACAATACCCAGAATAATTTTCAGCTACACAAGTACTTTTGCATGTTTCAGAACATGATCAAATGATGTAGTATTTGTTTTTGTTTTTTTAATTTAAGTTTTTGTAAAGGGTATACAGGTCATTACAGCATTGCATTGTTTACATTTTCATCACATGTTCCCTTATTTTTTGCTATTTGACAACATTGGTAGAATAATTATTACAACACCCCCTTTTTTTTTAAAGTGAAAGAAAAAGTGAAATTAAAGAGAATAAAATAAAACAAACAAACAAACAAACAAACAGAACAGCAAAAAACAAACAAACAGAAAATTAAGTAATTAAAAGCAAAAGAGCATCTGAGTAGAGTTGGAACAAAGAGCGGGACCATTATTGAAATGGTATTTGTCAAAGATTAGATCTAATGGAAGACACATATGCGATCCAGGGTTGCCAAAAGTTCATGAACCCATCCATGTCCTGTCTCAGTGCGAATGTCAGCTTTTCGTTCGAGTAAATGTCTTGAATCACGTTAATCCAATCTTCAGGTGTAGGACAGTCCTTCAGCATCCATTTTTTAGTTAGGGCTTTTTTACTTGCCAATATTAAAACATTGAATAAGTATTTATCTCCTCGTCTTTCCAGTGAGTCCGGTAGTAAACCCAAATACAAAGTTACAAAAGAAAAGGGAACTGTTATTTTGAATATTTTCCCCAATATTGTCTGTACATTGGTCCAATATTGGTGGATAACTGGGCATGACCAAAACACATGAAAATGATTTGCAGTCTTTTCACCACACAAGCGCCAACAGTTCAACCCCTTATGGGTAAATTTGTTTTGTGCAGGTGTTCTGAAAAATCCTACCAAATTTTTCCATCCAAATTCTCTCCACTGCAGGGATGAGGCACTTTTCCATTGCTGTTTATTTAGCTTTTCCCATATTTCCAGTTGTAAAGTGAAATTCCCCTCTTTTTCCCATCTCTCTTTTATATATGATGTGTTGTCTCCTTTTAAGTCTTGAAGACCTTGGTATATTTTAGAAATGTATCTGATCCCTGGGATCCCTTTATATGCCATTAAGAAGACCTTCAGAACACCTGACTGGGCCCTTTCCAAATCCTCCTTTTTAAGTATATTGTTTATGTGGTGTCTAAGCTGAAAGAACCTGTAAAGATCTTGATTTATTAGACCTTGTTTTTTCAAATCTCCAAAACTTCTTAAAGTTTGCCCCTTAAAAAAATCGTAATATTTTATCAGCCCTTTCTCTTTCCACTCTTTAAATCTAGTGTCTGTTTTATTGGGGGTAAAGTCTTGATCATAGGCAATCCATTGCAGAAGTCGATAGGGCTCTTTAGCTTGATTCTCTCTGACTATCTTAAACCAAATTTTTAGCGGGGTCTCTATCCACGGGTTAGTGTTATTCAAGAGTTTAGGTAAGGCATTGTTCCCTATTATCGCCTGTAGGGGGATGTCACTTGTTATTTGGCATTCGATCTCCTTCCATTGTGCAGTGTAGACTGGGTTACATATCTCTATTAAAGTTTTAATTTGTGCGGTTTTAAAATAGTCCCTGATATTTGGCAGCGCGAGCCCACCTTTGTCTTTGTTTAGCTGTAAGGTTCTATATCTGATTCTAGGTCTCTTGCCCTGCCATATGAATCTTGAGATCCTTCTGTCCAGCTCCTGCCATGTTTTTTTGGGAGGTTCTACCGGTATTGTTTGGAAAAGGTATAGAAGACGTGGAAGTATATTCATTTTGACTGCTTCAATTCTTTGTGCAGTACCTAAGAATGGTATCATATTCCATCTTGCTAGGTCAGATTTTATTTTTGTCACCAGTGGATCATAGTTTAGTGTTATAATTTTGTTGAGTTGTTTCGGGATATTGACCCCCAGATATTTCATAGATTCCATCTCCCAGTTAGTTTTGAGTTCACTTAGTGAATAATGATTTGGGTCATAGTTGAATGTTAAAACTTTTTAAGGTTTCTAAGGTTTAAGGTTTTATGCATGTTTAATTTGTACCCCGATAAATCTCCATAGTCTGAAAAAACTGAGATTAGTTCTGGTAAAGAAGTGTCCGGCTGCCCTAGGTATATTAAAATGTCATCAGCAAAGAGTGCTATTTTATGTTCCTTCTGACCAAGTGTAATACTTTGAATTTCTTGATTTTGTCTTATCCATTGGCTCAGAGGTTCTATGAAGATTGCAAAGAGCAGTGGAGACAGGGGGCAGCCCTGATGACATCCTCTTTCCAGCTCAAAAGATGATGATAAATTACCGTTAATCCTTATTTTAGCTGTTGGTTTTTTATATAATGCCTGTATAGTTCTAATGAAGTTGTTATGAAAATTGAAACTGGATAAGATTCTATATAGGAAAGACCAGTCAACCGAATCGAATGCTTTTTCAGCATCTAATCCCAATATGACTGCATTTAAGTTATATTTTTTTATATGATGAATTATGTGTAAAGTGCGTCTAATGTTGTCTTGTGTTTGTCTTTGTCTTATAAAACCTGTTTGGTCTAAGTGAATTAAGTCTGTCAGTATGTTTTCTAACCTTTTGGCAAGGATAATGGTAAAAAGCTTATAGTCCTGATTTAATACACTGATTGGTCTGTAGTTGGAGCATTCTAGTTTATCCTTTTCAGGTTTAGGTATAACTGCAATGACCCCTTCTCTCCAGGAGGGGGGGATTTCCCCTGTGTGGAGGACATAGTTAAATGTTTTCAGGAGGAGAGGAGATAGTTGCTGTTTAAAGGTTTTGTACCACTCTGCTGTATAGCCATCTGCTCCTGGGGATTTGTTAGCTTTAAGTTTCATAATTGCTTTTTCCAATTCTTTAGGTTGTATTTCTGACAGTAGTGTTTTATTTTGTGACTCCGTAAGTTGGGGAAGGTTTAATGTGTTTAGGAATGTCTCGGATGCGTTTTTATGTTTTTTGTGGGAGTATAAGTTCTTATAGTAATTCTCGAAGCTTTTAAGAATATCCTGAATTCTGAATTTTATTTCCTTTGATACTGGGTCTCTGATTTTGTAGATTGCTTTTTCTGTTTGTTGTTTCCTCAATTTATAGGCTAGTAATTTTGCCGATTTACTGCCTGCTTCATAGTGTTTTTGTTTCAGAAATGTAAGTTTCTTCTGGATTTCTATTGTGTAGATCTCATTTATTTGATTTTTAATTTCTTTAATCTTGAGCGAGTCATTAGAATGAGTGTTGCCTTTGTGTTCTTTTTCTAGGTTCTTGAGTTCTGACTCTAATGTGATTAGTTTTTCTTGTCTCAGTTTCTTTTGGGTTGCCAGTTTTGCAATAATTTTTCCCCTTATTACAGCTTTGCACGCATCCCACAGTATTAAAGGGGATACTTCTCCATTATCGTTTTCTTCCAAATATCTGAGAATATCTGATTCCAATTCATCTTTCAGTGGTCCTTTCAGGACATTTGAATTCAACCTCCAGGAAAATGTATTATTTGTGTATTTTTGGATGTTTAAGTCCATATAGATCGGACTGTGGTCAGAGAGATCCATCAGTCCTATTTTACATGTTTTTACTCTTCCAATGTCTCTATTAAACATAAAAAAGTAATCAATCCTTGAGTAAGATGAATGTGGCGTTGAATAAAAAGTATAATCTTTTACATTGGGGTTGAATTCCCTCCACACGTCACAGATTCCCATTTCTTTTAATAGCATCCGAGTTTTCCTACTTTGAGTGTTATTTTGATGTGAAGAATTACCTGTTGCATCCCAGTATGGATTCAGTCTTAGATTGAAGTCTCCACCACATATCACTAAACCTTGGGCTTTAGTTATCATTAGGTCGAATACATTTTTATAAAATTTCCATTTAGCCCCTGGTGGTGCATATACATTCAGCAGGGTGATATCTTCTCCCTCTAGCCGCCCAATTACCAAACTGTACCTCCCTTCTTTATCTTTGTGTTCTGATTTTTTTTCAAATGTAATTTTGGTTGATATCAATGTCGCTACTCCCCTCCTCTTCCCTGACTTATATGAAGATGAAGAGATCATTTTAAACCCTTGTCTATTGAGTTTAGTGTGTTCCACGTCTGTTAGGTGGGTTTCTTGTAAAAATATTATTTCTGCTTTGTCTTTTTTCATTTTGCGTAGAATCTTGGATCTTTTAACTGGATTCAGGATCCCTTTTACATTATATGAGGCTATTTTGGTTACACCCTGTTTCTCCATTGTATTTTCTTATTTAGTATAACAGTGTGGTGGCCCTCTTTTTTGCTACTCAGAAACTGAAAGAACATTAAGAACATAAAAAACATTAAGAACATAGTGTACGAAACTTTAAAACAAAAAACTGTCAAAAAAACTTCCTGAGCTGGGGTCTCTTTAAAGACCCTGTAAGAGCCCCGATGGAGTGTAGGGTCTGAGGGAAATTCCTCAAACTCTGTTACGTGTTGAGGGCCCTCTCTTACCCCTGTAAGTTGTCCCATGTTTTTAACGTGAATTTCAGATCCCAATCCGAATTTGTAATGATTTTTTTTTTTTATGCCTATACCCTATGAGATTGTGTGCACCCTCCCACCCCCATCACAGCAAACATTCACTCTAATACAGTATTTGTTAGTGTGGGGAGAACATGTGGGTCATTGTCACATTCCTATTTTAACAAGATTTTTTTTCCTTTAAATTAAGAAGACATTTGTTTCTAATGCTATAACTGCTCCATGAAAGGTTTTACCACATGCTGATTCTGCATCTCTTTTAATGTTTGTTACCTTGTAGGAGGGGGGATGGAAGTGCAGAATGACTGAAAAGAAAAAAAAAAAAAAAACAAAGGTCGCTATTCCTTCCTGGAACTGGAAAGCTTATCTTTGTAGCTCTGGGGCTGGGTTTCCCGCTGCTGGCCCGTGGATTTTGAAGGTCTCTGAGTGGACCACGTTTGAGCCTTGATCCTATCGCTCAGGTCTGCTGCGGGTTTAAACACCGATACCGGGAGCCCTCTTCTCGCCATGTCAATTGTTGCTTCTTCCGCCGAATTATAGAGACATGACTCTTCACCGTAAAAGACCCTTAACTTCGCAGGAAATGGTGTCTGAAAGCGTAGATTCTGTTCCCGTAGTACCTTTTTGGCGTTGTTATATTCCCGTCGCTTTTTAAGAACCTCCGGGGCGTAATCGTGCTTCACGAAGACTTTTCTCTCTTGATGCATAAATCCTTTTTTCTGCCAAGCCCGTCTTACAACCTCTTGTTTTATTTTGAAATTGGAGAATCTTACCACCACCGAACGTGGGGGCGCTTCTGCCGCTGGCTTTGCGGCTAATGTACGATGGGCCTTTTCTATCTTCAAATCAGTGGTTTGTGGAATATCCAACTTCTCTCTTAGTAAGGATTCCACGCATTCTGCCATTGTGTTGAAGCTATCTTCAGCTCCTTCTTTCAGACCGTGAATTCTAATGTTGTCTCGTCTCTGTCTTCCTTCTTGGTTGGTTAGCTTAGCCTCCAGCCTTGACTGTTTTTTGTGTAAATCCAGCATAGAATCTTCAAGCACTTTTATTCTTTCTTCAGCTTCCAAGATTCGGTTCTCGGCCTGGTCCACTCCGCTGTTCGTCCTTTTTAATTCCTCTCTGAATTCATGAAATTCGGCCCAAAATCGTCGTAATTCTTCAAATAGCGATTTCAAGCTAACCTTCTTGTTAGCTACGTTCAGCTCCTCGTCTTCTGAACGGAGGTCCTCCGGATCAGATTCTGCGGCCGCTGCGCATCCTGGCCTGGAGAATGTCAGTTTCTTCTGTTTTTGGTTAGGCATGGTGTTTTTGTCTTTTGATTTTTATTCTTCCAAAAATCCGTTAAGTCTGATTTTGAAGATGTTTTCCTGGATTGGGTCTGGGAGCTTCAGCGTTAAGCTGCTATCACCATGGCGTCCAGACCGGAAGTCCAAATGATGTAGTATTTGTACTAGAATATGTAGCCATGAACGCGAAATTCCAGTCCAAAATACCCAGGTAAAAGCAATTGTAGGTGGCAGCACTTGAAATAATTACAATTTCTTCCTTTAATAGCTGAAAGACTTAAAGTATAGAACAAAATACAAAGGTTCAGTCACTTTAATTGTTAATCAAAGTGAAATACAGGTTGATAATGTGAAAAACCAGACTTTTTGACGCTGCCATATTGGGAATCCAAGATGGCCGCCAAGATGACCTAGAAAACTTTGGCAACATTGTTTTTTGGAATCCTCATATTATGAGCTTTCCAAAAATGTATAGTTCATGTAATCCCCAAAAAATGCCAACGAATCTGTAATACAGAACACAACAGACGTGACTAATTCTACGCCAGCATGGAATTCTGGCGGAGTCCCCGCTGGAAGCTACCCGAGAGAGGAGGAGGCGTAAGCGGAGCGAACGCAAGAAAAAGCGTGGAAAAAGGGCCAGGATCCATGCTAGGCTAAAGGCTAACCCCTCCAGACCAGCGGTACCGTCGCTCATTCTCTCTAACGTCCGCTCCCTCGAAAACATGCTGGACGAGCTGCGTCTGCTGAGAGAAACCCGGAGAGAGTGGAGAGACTGCTGTGTGTTTGTTTTCACTGAGACATGGCTCCACCACAACATCCCTGACGAGGCCATTCAACTGGAAGATATGGCGATGTTCTGTGCCGACAGGGAAACGGCGAGCTCCGGTAAGAGCTGGGGGGGTGGGCTATGCATCTATGTTAACAAGAACTGGTGCATCAATGCCACATTAGTGTCTAAACACTGCTCTCCGTTGGCGGAGTTCCTTATTGTAAATTGTCGGCCATATTATTTGCCGAGGGAATTCAGCAACGTGTTTGTAGCTGGTGTTTACATAGCGCCGAGCGCTAATGCTAAAGCTAATGCTAAGAAGGCACTTGGGGAACTGCACAATGCGATTAGTGAAATCCAAACTTCACATCCGGACAGTTTTGTGGTGGTTGCGGGGGATTTTAACCACACCAGCCTAAAGACTGTGCTCCCCAAGTTTAAACAATGCGTAGACTTTAAGACCAGAGGAGAGAATATGTTGGACTTAGTGTACACAAACACAGATGCATATAAGGCGATACCCCGCCCCCATCTCGGCCTTTCTGATCACATATCCGTGATGCTGCTGCCTGCCTACAAACCTTTATTGAAGCGCAGCAGGCCAGCAGTGAAACAAATTAGAATTTGGCCAGAGAATGCAACCTCTGCACTGAAAGACTGTTTTCTGCACACAGACTGGTAGGTTTTCAAAATAGCAGCCTCCCAGGAAGACAAGACAGATGTGGAGGAGTATGCTGATACGGTCACCAGCTACATCGCGAAGTGCACAGAGGATGTCACTACAGTGAAGACCATCACTATGCGGGGTAACCATAAGCCCTGGATGATTGCAGAGGTGCGCTTGCTGCTTACAGCCAGAGATGCAGCCTTCAGAGCGAATGACAGGATCGCCCTCCGCTCAGCCAGGTCTGCGTTCTCAAAGGGAATTAAGACGGCGAAGCGCGCCTATGCGAAGAAAATCCAGGGACACCTCTGTGACACTAGGAACACCAAGCAGATGTGGCAGGGAGTTCGGACACTGACGGGCTATAAGTCTAGGCAGGGGGTCGATGATGACGATGCTTCGCTTCCAGACAGGCTTAACGACTTCTTTGCAAGTTTTGAAGCATCAAACTCGACAATCAGAGGGAGGGCTGGCCCACCCCCACCATCGGTCGGACCAGCTTTTACCATCAACACAGCGGACACACGGAGGACCCTAACCAGAGTCAACCCAGGCAAAGCTGAAGGTCCGGACAACATTCTGGGATGTGTGCTCCGAGACTGCGCGAGCGAGTTGGCAGATGTCCTGACTGACATTTATAACATCTCCCTGAGTCAGGCCATTGTTCCCAGATGCTTCAAGACCTCTATCATTGTACTGGTGGCAAAGAAACCAGTTGTGTCCTGTTTGAATGACTATCGTCCTGTTGCACTGACACCAATTGTGATGAAGTGTTTTGAACGGCTTGTCAAACCACACATTACAGCCTGCCTCCTTGCATCACACGACCCGCTCCAGTTTGCATATCGTTCAAACCGCTCCACGGAGGATGCTATAGTCATCACCCTACACTCTGTCATCACCCACCTGGACCAGAAAGACACCTACGCCAGACTCCTGTACATTGATTTCAGTTCAGCCTTCAACACCATTATTCCCCAGAGACTGATGGAGAAATTACTCCTTCTCGGTCTGAACACCGCCACATGTCTCTGGATCCTGGATTTCCTGACTGAGAGACCTCAGTCTGTCTGGGTTGGAAACAACATCTCCAACTCTGTCACGGTGAACACCGGATCCCCTCAAGGCTGTGTACTCAGTCCACTGTTGTTTACACTTCTAACACATGACTGTGTATCCAGACATGAGGGGAACCAGATTATTAAGTTTGCAGACGACACCACGGTGGTGGGACTTATTCAGAGGGATGAGGAATCAATGTATAGGGAAGAAGTGAGAGACCTGGAGGGCTGGTGCAGGGAGAACAATCTGGTGCTCAACGTGGACAAAACGAAGGAGATGATTATCGACTTCCGGCGGTCACAGCCTGAGCACGTCCCCCTCAGCATCGGCGGCCGTTTAGTGGAGAGAGTGGAGAACATCAAGTTCCTCGGAGTGCAGATCTCGCAGGACCTGACCTGGAGCAAGAATTCCTTGGGGATCAGGAAGCGGGCTCAGCAGAGACTGCACTTCTTGAGGAAACTCAAACAGGCCTCTCTCCCCATCTGCATCCTCAGGACCTTCTACAGAGGTGTGGTGGAGAGTGTTCTGACGTACTGCATTGCTACATGGTACTCCAGCTGCAGTATGTCAGACAAAAAAGCCCTGCAGAGGATAGTCAAGGGGGCTGAGAGGGTAATTGGAGTCTCCCTCCCTTCTGTCCAAGAACTTTTTCAGAACCGTTGTAGGAGCAGGGCACTGAACATTGTCAAGGATCGTTCTCACCCTCTGCATAAACACTTTGAACTTCTTCCATCTGGTAAATGATTCCGGAGCATCAGAGGCAGAACCACCAGACTGATCAACAGCTTCCTTCCACAAGCTGTCAGGATGCTAAACAGTTGACCCGGAATCTCTCATACACACTACTGCACCTACGGACATTTTGTATATTATTTGTATATTATAGTTAGTTTTTTCCTAAGTATGTCTCAGGGATGTGTGAATGGATGGGGGGTGGGTGGGGGTGGGGGGGTGACGCTATGTGGGAGTGTGTCTTAAATCATGCTGCTTCTATTTATATGGATGCCGAGAGAAACGCAATTTCATCTTGCCTGCACTACAGTTGTATGTACAGCAATATGACAAAGTTTGATTTGATTTGATTTTGATTTGATGATTCACTACATCACAAGATTTTGTTGATCCAAAACTGCTCCCACAACCTACAACCTGACCTTGATCTATAGACTTTTATAGGATGTTTAAGTAATTAGACTCCATAATATACTCCAATAAAATTGTCTAGCAACTCTTTTTTTTCTAAGACTTTGGACAAAGATGGTAAAGTACCACAGACACATAACCTGATTTACAGTTGAATTTGGTCAGAAGAGAGGATGTGTATGTAATTATTGACTCTTTTCCCACCAGTGTCATAACAGACAAAACACAATCATGATGCAAACACAGTCACTGGTTTATTACAAGTATCAGCACAATTACAGACCGTTTTGTTTCGTATGTACACAAATTAAAAAAACACTGGAGGTGGGGAGACAGGATCACACACGCCGGCCACTCATCGGGTTTACAAGCTTGCTCAGTTCAGCCAGAAAAGCTTGATTGAAGGCAACAGTTTGTGTCATCTCCTCCCTTTGGAAGGCGACTTCTTGCTCCCTTGCTTCACATGCATCATCGGCAAGCCGGTTGATGGCCTGCATGTGCTGGGCAAGTGCTTCAAGGTGCTGTTCAAGCTGCCTTTCATGGAACCGCATCTCATCATCATGCATCTGGGCAAACACAGTGGCAAGGTCCATTGTGGGGTGGCTCCTTTTCCTCTTGCCTAGACAAAAGACAGAAATGGATGGTGGTTAGTTAAAGCAAGTTCAAAAAATATACTGTATTAGGGAAATACACTTGTGAAAGCCAGTGGTGGGATGTGACAAAAATGCTTCGTTGTTGTATTTAAGCACAATTGTCATGTTGCTGTGCCTCAGTAGAGCAGATTTTGCTGGCACCAGGTTATGTTTAAAATAATTTGCTTTTATTGTGGCCTCAGAAATCTTAATGCGTTAAAACAGTTAGCTGACTTAAATCATTTCAATGAAGTACGTTGACTGCAAGTACATTCGAAAGTGAGTTCATGTGCTACATCAGTTTTTCAAAAACAAGAATTATATCAATGCTTCCTCCACCACAGCTAAAAATAGGACCAGGCTGTGGACTCCTGACAAGTGAGCACCCCAGGATCCACTCTGTACATGTACAAGTACATTTTCAATCCAGGGATTTATGGTGGAAAAGAAACAACAGGACAACACTGTTCCAACATTGTTTTTGGAAAATCCACAGAATAGAAATGTGGTTCTATTATGAGGCTTTAGGAAATTATATGAATCACTTTATAAATCACTGGTTTGAAAATGCACTTGTATGTGCTGAGATTTTGGATCCTGGGGTCCACTTGACCTGTATCCATGTAAACACAACATGCTGAAGGAGGCGGACCCCTGGCATGTGCAAACAGATTCTAGAAAGAAAATACACACAACTTAATGCACAGCACTAAAGTGCAACACATACACAAACCAGGATTTTAACCAGGATTCACATATTTTATCATTTTGCTCTCACAAGCAAATACTTCAGACAAAGCAAGCACGAATCAGCAGAGTTGGCTACTAGCTAGCTAGCACTCCTCGTTAACACTCGTTAGCCAGGAGAGAACGACATTGTTATTGCTCAAAAAAGTGAGCTTTCCATCAATAGGATAAATAAGCAAAAAGATGCACAATATCACAAAACACTCACCATCCATGGTTCTCTCACCTTCACCTTCAACTTCTTCCTGCATTGTTTTAATGTCCGGTTGTATCCTGGGCTGCCATCTGTTTCATTGTGGGTCGCTTCATCTCGCTCTAGATACTATTGTCAGCCACCAAGCATAGAAAAGTCTGCACCTCTTTGTTGGACCATGGTGGAGATTTCCGCAAAACCTGCGAAGCCATCTCTATTAATACCGTGTTTACTCGCTGAACAATTTTTTGCAAATGGCGGTTGTAGACTCTGCAGAAGACGGTGCTTTCATGACGTTACGCCCTGACCAATCAGTGGCCTGCAGTCTGCTGACGTCACATTTTCAGCCCAACTCAGCATGGTTAGAACCCCAGTAGAGTAGGTACAAAAAAAGTTAGGTACTAATGGAAAACCCTACAAACCGGGTAGAGTCAAGGAGAGTAGGGCTAAGTGGGTACTAGTGGAAAAGGGGCTATATTGTGGTGGCAGTGCGCGGGTGATCTCCACCCAGAGTCGGGAGCCGGGGGAAGATGAAACAAACGGACTGAAGGAGGAAGTGGCTCCGGGGGGTCTCAGACGCATTGGAAAAGATTATCCGCCCCCCAGGGAGGATGGAGACGCAGGAGTTGAGAGAGGAAGAGAGGTGGTTATGATGTTAATGTGCCACGTATGTCTTTGTGCTGAAAGTATTGTGTTTGGATTCCCTGGGTCTCATGATGCAAG
Organism: Pholidichthys leucotaenia; assembly: GCA_020510985.1. Lineage (NCBI taxonomy): Eukaryota > Metazoa > Chordata > Actinopteri > Cichliformes > Pholidichthyidae > Pholidichthys > Pholidichthys leucotaenia. The sequence continues at coordinate 274,661,955 of CM035842.1, forward strand.
AATAAGGTTATAAAAAGGAGGTGCAGAGAAACCCAGTCAGTTTTTTTCCTGTACTTGATGTTGGGAGAAGAATAAAGTTCATGTGTCGTCCAGCTTACTGTCTCCCCTGCTTTCTTCTTCCACATTGGTGACCCCAAGACGTGCCATGGAGAGCGAGCCAAGCACCGCCCCAGAGACTACCCGGAGGGAGAGCACCAGCGCCGCGTGCGCTGACACAGTCAAGCTCCCAGACTTCTGGCTTCACAACCCAATCGCGTGGTTCTTGCATATAGAAGCCCAGTTCACACGAAATATTACCATGTGGTCACCACACTGGATGTGTGCGCCACACAACAGGTAACGAGCCTACTCCAGGAGCCACTGGCCCAAGGGAAATATGAAGCACCCAAGAGGATGCTTCTCCAGCATTATACCCTGTCTGATAGTGAGTGGGCAGAGAGACTCCTAACACATTCAGAGTTAGGTGACAGATCAGCCGTGGAGCTTAAGGAGAGCATGTTGGCACTGATGGGGAAGAGCAACGAATCTTTCCTGTTCACCCACCTGTTCCTCAGGAACCTACCAGCTACAGTGAGGGCAATCCTGGCCAACTCACCGCGGCTGATTACCAAGGACTACCGTGCCCTGGCGCAGGAAGTGGACCACATCATTTTGGCAACCAGAGCTCTCAGCATGCAGACAGTAGCACCAACATCCATGAAGGACTCCAGCGAGGTCGAGGAGCCGTGGTTGGTAGCCGGGACAGACACCAAGAGTTGCAAGAACGGGGCGATCTGTTTCTATCATCACCGCTTCTGCCCGAATGCCCAATGCTGCTTGCCACCATGCCAGTTCAAGAAGCCGGGAAGACAGCACAACCAGCAGTCAGTAGCAGCTGCAACCGCTGGTGACAAGAACAAGCTGCTTTATATCACGGACACAGGTTCGGGGAGACAGTTTTTGGTGGACTCCGGCTCCCAGAAGAGCCTCATCCTGCTGGTCAGTGCAGACAGATCGGCAGGAGGCAGCGGTCCCGAGCTCACGGCCGCCAATGGATCCACCATCAGGACGTTTGGTGAACAGACACTGACAATATGCTTGCATGGACGCAATTTCCAGTGGGACTTTGTGGTAGCTGCATGTACTGCCTCTATTTTAGGCACAGATTTTTTTATGTGCTTATGGGTTATTAGTCGATGTTGCCAACAGACGTTTAGTAGACACTGTCTCTTTCACCTCCCTGCCCTGCATAGCTAGGGGAGCTGGGTCAACAACACTGGCTAACATTACAGCTCCAGGGGGTAAGTACTAGCATTTACTTGCACAGCTCCCAGCACTCCCGGTTCTGATATTTTCAGCTACGGTAACCAAGCATGGGGTCAAACATTTTATAACCATGAAAGTCCTGCCGGTGTTCGCGTGACCTTGGCGCCTGGACACGGCTAAACCGGCCAGTGCGTGCGAGGAGTTTACCAACGTGGAGCAGCCGGGCATCGTCAGGCGCTCCAACAGCCCGTGGGCATTCCCGCTACACATGGTGCCTGAGGCTGATGGATCGTGGTGACCGTGCAGCGATTTCCGGCGCTTGAACAACGCCATGGAACACGATCGGTATCCCTTCCCGCACACCCAGGACTTTTCCATGCACCTGGCCGGGACGCATGTTTTTTCAAAAGTGGATGTGGTCCGCGGTTATCACCAGGTCCTGGTGCGCGCGGAGGATGTTCCCCAAAACAACGGTAATAACTTCTTTTGGCCTTTTTGAGTTTTTACACATGCCATTTGGGTTAAAGGGAGCTCTGCAAACCTTTCAGAGAATGATGGATGCGGTGCTCCGTGACCTATCTTTCGTTTTTGTCTACTTAGACGACGTTCTAGTGGCTAGCGCATCCAAGGAGAAGCACCTCACCCATCTCAAGATGGTTTTCCAGAGGTTGGAAGCTCACGGGCTTATAGTTAACCCGGTGAAGTGCCAGTTTGGCATGCCTGTGATTGATTTTTTGGGCCACTGCATTTCGCCGGAGGGCACAATTCTGTTACCCGATAAGATGCGCGCCATGTCGGATTTTCAGCATCCGCAGACTGTGAGGGCCCTACAGGAATTTTTGGGATTGGTCAACTCTTAAAACCAATTCCTCCCCCGGGCAGCTTAGCTGCTGCAGCCATTGTATGCCACGCTTAAGAAAAAGAAGCCCACGGAAAACATCGACTGGACCCCCGAGCGAGTCCAGGCTTTTGCAAACACCAAACCAGCGCTCGCTGACGCTGCTTTGCTAGCCCACCCTCCCTCGTCAGCGCGAATAGCGCTCACCACGGACGCATCTGACGTTGCCATAGGGGCAGTGGTGGAGCAGTACGTCTCCGGTTCGTGGCAGCCGCTCACATTTTTCAGTCATACTTTGCACGACGACGAATGCAAATACAGTACGTTCGACAGAGAATTGTTGGCCCCCCACCTGGTGACGTGCCATTTCCAGTTTTGGCTAGAAGGGCGCGAGTTTTCCACATTCGTGGATCATAAACCACTAAAGTACACGATGTCCAAGGTCTCAGAACCGTGGTCAGCCTGGCAGCAACGGCATTTGGCCGCGATCTCGGAGTTCACAACTGACATTCAACACATTGCTGGCAAGCTCAACATCGTGGCGGATTGCCTGTTGCATGCGTCTCCCCAGTCTACATGGGAATAGATTTTCCTGCTATGGCTGTGGAACAGACCGAGGACTCGGACATTTGCGTGCTCCAGTCCATGCCCACTGGGTTAAAACTGGAGAGCAGGATGGTGCAAGAAGGGTGCCCTCCCTTTCCTTGCGACGTCTCCACCGGTCGCTCGTGCCCGGTCTTTTTGAGCTCTTGGCACCGCCGCATTTTTGAGTCAGTCCATTCCCTTTCGCATCCTAGCGTGTGCGCCTCTGTTAAACTGGTGGGGGCAAAATTCGTTTGGCTGTGCTTGCGCACAGACGTGACAAAGTGGGCTGCAGCGTGCGTCATGTGCCAGCAGGCCAAAGTGCACAAGCACACCAGAGCCCCCCTCAAGCCATTCCAAATACCAGCCAGGAGGTTCGGCCATGTCCACGTGGATTTGGTATGACCCCTCCCGCTGTCACAAGTTTTCACGCACCTTTTGACAATCGTGGACTGCACCACACGTTGGCCTGAAGTGGTTCCGCTGGCTTCCACCACGTCCGCCGAAGTGGCTCGCACTTTTTAGTCGGCTTGGGTTGCATGGCTCAGCTCTCCGTCGGACATCACTTCCGACAGGGGTCCGCAGTTCATTTTGGAACTCTGGTCGACAATGGCCCAGAGCCTGGGGGTCAGAATCCACCGCACTACCGTGTACAACCCCCAGGCTAATGGGTTATGTGAACATTTTCATAGGTTGCTTAAGGCGGTGCTCAGAGCTTCGCTCACGGATGCAAATTAGGTCGACTGCCTGCCCCTGGTTCTTTTAGGGTTGCGCTCCACACTTAAGGAGGATTTGGCAGCTTCCCCGGCCAAATTTGTTTTTTTCTCAGCTGCTGCGGATCCCTGGGAAATTTTACTGGAAAACCCCGCACCCAGGGCCGATCGGCCCATACAATTTTTGCACAGAATGGAGGCTGTTGACGTGCCGGGCCCAGCCCACCATTGTTTGCCTCGCACCTTCGTCCCGAAAAGCTGCAAACTCGGCAGCTCCCCGGTGCATATGCCTACCATTGGTGGCTCCGCAAGTTGGTGTTCCCCGTGGTAGAGAACCGTGCTCGCGAAGCTGACATGCCCCCCTTTTTTCCCTCCACAGACTAATGTGCCCGCCTGCACACCTCGCCAGCAGGGTGTTTCGACTGGACCGGCGACCCCCTGCTATAGCTACTATGGACGCAGGCTCAAGCCCAAAGGATGAGGGGGAAAGTGCCCTTTCTGGGTGTTGGGGGGGGGGGCTGTGTGGTGGCACTGTGTGTGGGTTCTCCACCCAGAGTTGGGAGCCGGGGGAAGATGGAACAAAAGGACTGAAGGAGGAAGTGGCTCCGGGGGGTCTCATACGCATTGGAAAGGACTATCTGTCCCCCGGGGAGTAGGGAGATGCAGGAGTTGAGAGAGGAAGAGAGGTGGTTATTATGTTAATGTGCCACACATGTCTTTGTGCTTAAAGTATTGTGTTTGGATTTCCTAGGTCTCATGCTGCAAGAATAAGGTTATAAAAAGGAGGCGCAGAGAGACCCAGTCAGAGATTTTCCTGTGCTTGATGATGGGAGAAGAATAAAGTTCATGTGTCATCCAGCTCACTGTCTCCCCTGCTTTCTTTCTTCCACAATAAAACAATTACAATATTACAAGTTTACCATTTCCATCTATTATTTACCCTCTTTCATCCACTGATAATTAGAAAAAGGTGAAAGCACTTCATATCCCTTCAACTCCATCCTCCATTCCACCTTGTCAGGTCCAGCATAACTAAGACAATTTAAATAAAGTATTAAAGTTATTATACAGCAAGAAGAGCCTATAAATACTATTTATAAAGGGTATATGTCAAATATGAGCAGAGCTCTTTTTGGCAATCAGATATTGGTTCTGCTTGCCAAGTTGCTCTACAGGACAAGTTAAAGAAAATAAAAGTGCAAGCAAAAGGTCCAATAGTCTTCATCTAGAAGAGTTGCAAGCTTAAACAAATACACACATTTGCAAGAAAACGTAATTTCTGAAATGTGTGAAAAAAAAATACTGACAAATTTACAAAGTTTGTTTACAAGAAAACATCAGATTTACAAGAAAGGTGAGTAAAAAGCCACAAATTTTAAGTCAAATTGTTTCAAAAATGTTCTAAATTTATAAGTTGTGAAGTTTTACAAAAGCTCTGTGAGAAAACGGTTCCAGAACTTGAGTGGAAAAGTACTAACACAAATTTGCACAAAAATGAAAATTTACTGGAAAATTACTGTAAATTCATGAGTGAAACTTTATATAGCTTTTAAGAAAAAGACTCATCTATTACTGATGTTGCCAGGTTGGATTATGCTCAGCTGTTTTACCTTCCTTTTGAGGTCCAAATTTATCATGCAACTCCATGCTTTCCCCGATATAAACAAGTAAATAACAGTATACATAAAGAAAAAAGTAACTTTCTCTGATGTCGTAGGTGTTATAAGGTTGAATCGTCTTCTCTCTCTCCCAGGTATACCCTCATCCCCACCTCAGTGATCCTGGGTCTGGGTGGCTCGCCTCTGTGGTCGGCCAAATGCACCTACCTCACCATCTCTGGAAATGCGCAGGCTGCTAAGGAGGGCAAAAGGGGCTCTGACATCATCAATTCCTACTTCGGCATCTTCTTCTTTATCTTTCAGTCGTCAGCTGTGTGGGGAAACCTGATGTCCTCGCTCATCTTTGGACAGGACACTGACATTGGTAGGCAGACACCGGTGCGTAGCACCAAATTTTAGGCACTGGGAACAGCAGTATGGGCCCCTCAAACCCCACCATTGTAATTTTAATTGTTCCTCCCTCTTCCCATGGGCAGATATTTCATTTCACTGTTGGGGGAGGGGGACGATAAACACAACATTTTCTCAAGAGTAGATATTGAGGGGGAAAAAGTTGCAGATTAATTTTTATTTATTTATTTATTTTTTTATTACTTATTTCATACCCATAGGTAGATTTGTTTTGCAGTCTGGTGACAAACCACCAGCTGCCGGTCGCTGCGTGCGCAAGCGCCCCTTAACTCCCTAACCTGCATGTTTTTGGCATGTAGGAGGAAACCGGAGAAATCCCGGAGTAAACCCACGCAAACACGGGGAGAACATGCAAACTCCACACAGATCACTGTTGGCCGGGTGCAGGGATCGAACCCACGATCCCACGGTCCCCGCGATCCCCCGGCCGAGGGTAAAACTGTGCTGCCACAGTGCTAACCAGCTTTGTTTTGATTAATGAGACAAAAGTTGCAAATTAATGGCAAAAAAGATGCAAATTAACAAGAACAAAGTTGCAAATTTACATGAAAAATGCAAATTAACATGAAAAAGTTGCAAAATAACTAGAAAGTTGCAAATTTACATGAAAAAAAGTTGCAGACTGAGACAAAAGTTGGAAATTAATGGCAAAACGTTACAAATTTACACAAAAAGTTGCGGCTTAATCAGACATCCATCCATCCATCCATCCATCTTCTACTGCTTTTCCGGAGGTCCGGGTCGCAGAGGCAGCAGTTCAAGCAGAGAAACCCAGACTTCCCTCTCCCCAGCCACCTGCTCCAGTTCTTCAGAGAGGATACCAAGATGTTCCCAGACCAGCTGGGAGACATAGTCTCTCCACCGAGTCCTGGGTCTGCCCCGGGGTCTCCTCCCAGTGGGACATGCCTGAAACACTTCAAGTGGGAGGCGTCCAGGGGGCATCCTAATCAGATGCCCATACCACCTCAACTGACTCCTTTCAATGTGGAGGAGCAGCGATTCTACTCTGAGCCTCTCCCAGATGACTGAGCTCCTCACCCTATCTCTGAGGGTGAGCCCAGCAATCCTACGGAGAAAGCTCATTTCAGCCGCTTGTATCCGTGATCTCGTTCTTTTGGTCATTACCCAAAGCTCGTGACCATAGGTGAGAGTAGGAACGTAGATTGACTGGTAAATCGACAGCTTTGCCTTAGAACTAAGCTCCCTCTTCACCACAACAGACCGGTACAACGTCCACATCACTGCAGATGCTGCTCCAATCCGTCTGTCGATCTCTCGCTCCATTTTCCCCTCACTCGTGAACAAGACCCCAAGATACTTAACTCCTCCACTTGGGGCAGGAGCCTGTCCCCATCCCAAAGAGGACAATCCACCTTTTACCAGCTGAGGACCATGGACTCGGATTTGGAGATGCTGATTCTCATCCCAGCCGCTTCACACTCAGTGGCAAACCATCCCAGCAAGAGCTGTAGGTCATTGCTGGATGAAGCCAACAGGACAACATCATCTGCAAACAACAGAGATGAGAAAAAAAAAAAGTTGCAAATTAACAAGAAAAAAGTTGCAAATTTACATGAAAAAAGGTGCAAATTTACTTGGAATAAAAGTTGCAAATTAATGAGAAAAATGTTACAAATTTACCTGAAAAAGTTGCAAATTAACAAGAAAAAGTTACAAATTTACATGAAAAAAATACAAATTGACATGAAAAAAGTTTCAAAATAACTAGAAAGTTGCAAATTTACATGAAAAAAGTTGCAGACTGAGACAAAAGTTGCAAATTAATGGCAAAAAGTTGCAAATTTACACAAAAAAGTTGCGGATTAATCAGACAAAAGTTGCAAATTAATGGCAAAAAGTTGCAAATAAATGAGAAAAAAGTTTTAAAAAATTTACATGAAAAAGGTGCAAATTTACATGGAACAAAAGTTGCAAATTAATGAGAAAAATGTTACAAATTTACCTGAAAAAGTTGCAAATTAACAAGAAAAACCGTTACAAATTTACCTGAAAAAAATGCAAATTAAAATGAAAAAGTTTCAAAATAACTAGAAAGTTAATGAGAAAAAAGTTGCAAATTTACATGAAAAACGTTGCAAATATCAAGAAAAAAGTTGAAAATTAATGACAAAAAAATTGAAAATTATTGACAAAAAAGTTGCAAATTTACATGAAAAAATGTCAAATTTACATAAAGTTGCAAACTAGCAAGAAAAAGTTACAAATTGTCATGAATCTGAAAACTCAAAAGTGATCGTATATTAGTTAAATAAATATGCTGACACTGAAGAAAGGGGAACAGTTTCATTTTATCAGAGTGCTTCTTGTGCTCTAGGGAGTAACAGTCTCTAAGGCAGGTGCAGGCATGTGCTTTAAGATTAATCTACCATGAAAGGAGAACTGGAATTTCAACATAATTAAAAAAGAGAAAAACAATTTTAGTCTTCATGCATCATGTACAGAACCTCTAGCACACAGACAGTTTTAGTATTTTTCAGCAAATAGTTACATATACACTTCATTGAATTATATAAAATGATAATATGTATGCACATATATACAATTTTCTGACACAAATTTACATGAAAAAAGTTGCAAATTATCTAAAAAAAAATGTTTCAAATTTACATGAAAAAAGGTGCAAATTGACTTCCGGTTATGGCTGCCACGTAGGACGGACGTGTCTCGCTCTGCTCTGCTCCTGGAGAAAAAAAATCGGCAAATAACTCTCTCATTTGGGACAGAACGTATCCCAGCATTTGGGCGAGGATATGTCGGCGAAGCCTAAGGCTGGAAAACCAGGAAAAGGAAAAAGCGAGCCGCCGAAACAGTCCAAATTAACGGACTTTCAGGTCTGTGACGCAGCAAACAAAACTCCATATATGGCGGAGGAGGCTGGCGGCGGTGCGATGTCTGCGGGGAGCGGCGCAGATGCGCTGATGGCAGCCATGAGTTCAATGAGAGCGGACTTTTCCTCTAGATTTGATGGGATTATGACAGCGTTGGAAGGAATAAGAAAGGAATTGGGTGACTGTGTAGAACGAACGGCGCAGATGGAGCTCCGTCTCGCTAGTGCTGAAGATGACGTCACCCGTCTTCAATTAAAGGTGCGCACTTTGGAAAAAAAAAATAAATCTCTGGAAGATAATATTTTGGATTTGGAATCTCGGTCGAGACAGAATAATTTGAGGCTGGTGGGTCTTCCAGAGGAATCAGAAGGTCGGGACGTATGTTCCTTTCTGGAAAAGTGGATTCCGGAGGTGCTGGGCAGCGAGGAGTTGCAATCAGCAGTGGTTCTGGAAAAAGCACATCGTATTGGCCCACGGAGAGATAAGGGACCGCCGAGGACCTTAATTATGAAGTTTCTTAGCAACAGAGACAGGATGAAGATCTTCAACGCTGCACGTGCTAAAGGAGAGATTAAACACCAGGACCAGCAGGTGCGGTTCTACCCAGATTTGGCCACAGGAATCCAGCAATTGAGGAAGCAGTTTGATCCCGTACGTAAGGAGCTGCGCAACCTTGGGATTCGTCATGGTGTAATCTATCCTGCGAGACTGCTGACCACGTATGAGGGCAGAACCCACATCTTCAAGACCCCAGAGGAGGCGCAGGAGTTCATCAAGAAGATCAAAGAAGAAGAAGAGACTGGTGGGAGCTAAGCATGAACAAAATATAAGGTAGAATAATTAAGCATTTGCACAGGCATCTGACTGACTTGAAGTAAATAGTAAGTTTACAAAATATAGATTGTATTATATATTAAAAAAACAAAACAAAAACAAAACAAACAACAACAAAAAAAACTATGATGTACAAAGTTGTTAAAAATTTTGGAGTTAAGTTGGAAAACTACAGAGGAGAGTTAATGTTACGTCATTAAAAGCAGTAGAGTTAGGGTGATTGGGAGGATGAAGAAGGAGTGGCTTAGGCTGTTCCCCGTGGGTGTGGAACGGTCGATGGCTATATCGGGAGACAGAATTTTTCTTTTGATTTTGGGGGGTTTGCCACAAGTGTGGGAAGGGGAAATTTGTTTGTGTGTAGTTTGTAGGATGAATGTTCAACCACTCATGTTTTTGCTTCTCTGTATGAGCATGTTTACACTGCAAGGTAATCCCAAACTCTCTATTGATCATAAACCAAAGTGTTAATCTTAATTTAACTTCATGGAATTGCAGAGGTCTACAAAATTTAAAAAAACTTAAACAAGTTATGAATAAAATAAAGGACATGGGTTCAAGAATTGTGTTTTTACAAGAAACTCATCTGATAGAGGAGGATGTTAAAAGAATTAGGAGTAGATGGCAGGGAAGTATATTCACCTCTTCATTTTCATCCCGAGCCAGGGGAGTTATGACTCTCATACATAAATCAGTTCCTTTTCAGGTGAAAAATGTAATTGGAGACAAATTTGGAAGATATGTAATCATTCAAGGTTCTTTGCTATTAGAAAATATAAATCTTGTGAACTTATATGGTCCCAATATAGATGATCAGAAGTTCTTTGCTAATTTATTTCTCATCTTATCATCACTTACAGGGCAACATATAATAGCAGGGGATTTTAATTGTACATTGAATCCAGGTGTGGATAGATCAACAGGACTGGATTGTACGCACATTGGATGTAGGATGACTATTAATCATTTTATGAAAGAATTGAGATTGTTAGATATATGGAGAGAAATGAAACCACAAGTTAAAGCCTATTCTTGTTATTCCAGTACCTACAAGACATTCTCACGTATTGATTATTTTTTGATTTCCACAGAATTAAGGTCCAAGATTCAAAACTGCTTTTATGATAACATCGTGATTTCTGATCATGCACCCTGTTGTCTAATATATGTAGATAAAAAATTGACAAAGGAATCAGGTAGATGGCAATTTCAGCATAAATGGCTTCAGGATGAGGAATTTGTCAAGTATATAGAAAAACAGATAGACGAGTTCTTTGACATCAATACTACACAAACATCAGCATGTGTAAAGTGGGAGGCTTTCAAAGCTTTTATTAGGGGACATATTAGTTATACAGGATCAAAATCTAAGAAGACTCGAGAGGAGAGAGCTAAATTGGAACATAAAATAAAAAGTCTTCAGGAAAAAGTGTATGCAGGAAGTGACCCAAGGTTGGAGAATGAATTACTGATTTTGAGAGCTGAATACGACAAAAAATCAGCGAATAGAGCTGCCTCAAGTCTTCTAAGATTGAAACAATCTTTTTATGAACAAGGTGAAAAATCAGGAAAATTATTAGCATGGCAGATTAAACAATTGGAAATTAAAACACCAATTACCAGTATTATAAGTAAAGGACAGGTAGTTATAGATCCTTTAGAAATTAATAGAGCCTTTAGAGATTACTATGAAAAATTATATGATACCAAAAATGAACCTGATTTAACAAAACTAAATGGGTTTTTGAACGAACTATCTATACCGTGTATTCCAAATGAAAACAGGGAGATATTGGAGTCTAAAATTAGTCAAGAAGAAGTTGGGCTAGCCATTGATAATATGAAATCAGGAAAAAGTGCAGGACCAGATGGTCTTCCAGTTGACCTTTATAAAAAATTCAAGAATAAATTAATAAAACCTTTTTTGGAAATGGTTTTAGAAGCATTTCAAAATAATAATTTACCATCATACATAAATAATGCCTTAATTATACTGCTACCAAAACCAGGTAAGCCCTCTAATAAATGTGAAAATATGAGACCAATAAGCCTATTAAACGCCGACCTTAAGATAATCTGTAAAATTTTAGCAAGACGAATACAAGAAATTTTACCAAATATTATTAATCGAGATCAGAATGGCTTTATAAAGGGTAGACAAGGCTTCCATAATGTAAGAAGACTATTTAATATTATTTATTTTAATAAAGAAGCACCGGATACAGCTCTCCTATCATTGGACGCCGAAAAGGCCTTTGATAGAGTTGAATGGCCCTTTCTTTTTGAAGTCCTACAAAGGTTTGGACTTGGAAATAATTTCATAAAATGGGTTCAAATAATATACAATAATGCTACAGCAGAAATCCTAACAAATAACAATATTTCAAAACCAATAAAAATCAATAGAGGATGTCGACAAGGCTGTCCACTTTCACCTTTACTGTTTACTATGGCAATTGAACCTTTAGCGATAGCGATACGTTTACATTCACAAATATATGGAATTAAAGTTAGACCAACAGAACATAAAATCTCCCTGTACGCCGATGATATAATTTTGTTTATGTCGAATCTAAAAAAATCAATTCCAACCTTGTTGAATTTAATAAAGAATTTTGGGGAAATATCAGGATATAAAATAAATAAAACTAAATCTTCAATATTAATGCTAAATGAGACCCAGAGAAATTACCCAGCCCCTGAGGTAAATCAATTCAATGTTGTAAATCAGTTTAAATATTTAGGAATCCAAATTATGCCTAAGCTAGAATCAGTCGCCAGTGTCAACTATGAAGCCTTAATGTCAGATATCAATGAGTTAACTCAGAGATGGATGTCACTACCAATGTCGATGATCGGGAGAATCAATATACTTAAAAGTAATATTTTACCTAAAATACTTTATTTATTTCAATACATTCCCTTATCACCACCTTTAGATCTATTCTCAAGAATAAAAAAAAGTTAGTGGAATTTATATGGAACAACAGGAGGGCTAGATTACGTTTGTCTTTATTATATTTACCATTTGATCGTGGAGGTCTGAAATGTCCAAATTTTATGTTGTATTATTGGTCGGCACAACTGAGGTCTATGACATATTATTTTTCATCAAATGATCTCCCTCACTGGACTGAAATGGAATCATACAATTTACCTTTACCTCTTCCCATATTCATATACTCAGATTCGGCAAAAAAATTACAAAAACAAGTTAAAAATCCATTTGTAAAGCATATGATCAAAATATGGTGTGAAGCTAAAAACTATTTAAAAGAACCACAGTTATTGTCACAATTTAGTCCAATATGGGGTAATCAATATTTTAAACCAGGGAGAGCGGACGCTGTATTTAAAGTATGGAATTTAAAAGGGATACAAAAGATTCAGGATTTATATTTGCCATGTGCAGACAACATAATGTCTTTTGAAGAGCTGAGGATCAAATTTAATCTCAATAGAACACATTTTTTTTAAATATCTTCAACTTAGAAACTTTATTCGATCAAATCAAAATAAAGCTCTCACTCGACCTATTTATTCATCCTTGGAAAAAATGATGATGAAAGATAGTAAAAGAAAGGGTATTATTTCAGAGTTTTATAACTCATTGACACTATCTTCAAGTGAAAATTCACTGAAAAGATTAAACTACTGGAAAGAAGATCTGCAAATTGAAATTTCAGAGGAACAATGGGAATTGGCTTGTACAGAAGCTCAAACCAAATCAATAAATGCACGCCTTAAATTGATACATTTCAAATGGTTAATGCGGATGTATGTTACACCGGAGGAGTTAAATAGATATAACAAAAATATACCAGATACATGCACAAAATGCATGGAAAGTAAAGGAACCCTATTTCATTGTTTATGGGAATGTAGATTAATAAGAATGTTTTGGGAGGAGGTGAGGGTAACAATTGAAAAAATAATCTCAAAACAAATCATATTGAATCCTAAACTGTTTTTGTTGGGTCTGTACCCAGAAAAGCATAATTTCAATAAAAGTGAAAGAACATTCATAGACCTCAGTTTGCTTAATGCCAAAAAATGTATTGCACTATTATGGAAAAAGACTCATAGACCAGATGTGACTCAGTGGTTAAGACAGATGTTAACAAACCTTCCATTAGAAAGAATAACATATATACTGAAATCAAAGGAAATTGTGTTTGAGAATATATGGAGACCTTTTATTGATTATGTAAAAAATTTAAACATAACTCTTGAAGAAGAAGGTGAATGATGTGTGTGGACCTTGTAAATTCCAAACTGGTGAACATAATATGTATACTAATATATTGGATTGTCTAGACTAAACAGAGGAGCATTGTTGAAGACTTGATTTTGTTGGTGGTTGTTGGTGTTTTTAGGGCATTTTTTTTTTTTTTTTTTTTTGTAGTACTTTAGTGTTAGTGTTTGATTGTTTGTATCATGTTTGTTAAAAAAAAAAAAAAAAAAAGGTTCAATAAAGATATTGTGGAAAAAAAAAGAGGTGCAAATTAAAGAGAAAAAGGTTGCAAATTTTTATATTCCATCCATCCATCTTCTTCCGCTTAATCCTTTTCGGGTATATTATTATATATATTTATATAGGGGCGGTTCATTGAGAAGTAACCTCTCGTTTTCAAGGACACCCTGTTCACATTCACACAGTTAAGCGCAAGTTATGCACCTGCGTTGACACGACGCACCTGTGAGGGTGTTGACACAGCAGCAACGTGCGTTCCATTATCCGACGTGCACCTCTTCGGAGGAGAGGTGCACGTCGGCAACGCAGGCCGTAAGAGCTGTGATTGGTCCACTTTGTCTCCTCCTTCACATTTCCTGATTCTCGCCGTTGTTTCACTCTGCCTGTTCATGTCGGCACAACTTCTGAGGTGAGTCGGTTAAACAGCAGTCCAAATTCAAAAGAATACTGAGGAAGCAAGCACATACAGAACATTTTGTGGCTTGTCATAACTCCAGTAATTGCACAGATTGTCAAATGACGGCAGCGGCAGTGCTCGCCCACACCATTTTTGCAGACTTCTATTTTTCTCTGTATATTAAAAGTTGCTTTTTCTTAACATTTATTAGCTCCAACTCCATCACAGTCTGCTCTTGTCCATCGCTATTTAATAAACAAAAACACACAATGAACACAAATCACTCTACACATCGGCTGAAATCCGTTTTAGCAACAGAACAATGCATTCCATAAAAAACTGTCGATCACTGCATCGGCGGCGTACGTTGGTAATGGCATTGACCTGATGCGGGTGCATGAATCCAGCTTTACGTATTCACACCTGGAAGCTGCTCAGTACACTGAGCAGCTCCACTGGAGCAACTGGGCTTAAGGGCCTTAACTGCTCAAGGGCACCACAGTGGGGTTAAGGAGGGTGGGGCAAACCCTGCTATGTTGTCTGTCCCACCCAGAGCTGATCCTGCCAGTCCAGGGATTGAAGCACCCACCCCCTGGTCACCAGTCCACATCCCTAACCATTAGGCCACCACTGCTCCTAACTCTGCAAATTTATGAGAAAAAAAATCGCAACTCTGTAAGAAAAATTGCAAATTTCCCCTTAAAAATATTTGTTTTGTATATATCCTTAGCATTGGTGCTTAAAATGCATTTTATTCAGTTCTGCAACATGACACAGACAGGTTTTATGATGATATTGGGGTGGGGGGAATTCTGTTTTTTCCATGTTGGAGGATATGGGTACTAAATGCTCTCTTATTGCTGTCGAGCTAGCTTGTCAGCTGCGCTTGACGACTTCTAAATAAAGACACAACTTCTAAATAAAGACACGATTATGTTTTCACCTCATGCATTGCAAGTAGCTGATTGGGATGATAAATCCAACTTCAGCTTGTCCATTTTGTTGGCAACACTTGTGACGTTTGAAGATGCGGAGCCAAAATGGGTAATGCTAGCCTCAATTTTGCATGCTCTCGCACACTTTGCCTGCTTCTTCTAGGTATCTCAGCTACAATAAAGAGTGTATCACCACCACATACAGTGGGGCAAAAAAGTAGTTAGTCAGCCACCAATTGTGCAAGTTCTCCCACTTAAAAGATGAGAGAGGTCTCCAATTTTCATCATAGGTATACCTCAACTATGAGAGACAAAATAAGAAAAAAAAAATCCAGAAAATCACATTGAAGGATTTTTAATGAATTAATTGGTAAATTCCTCTGTAAAATAAGTATTTGGTCAATAACAAAAGTTAATCTCAATACTTTGTTATATACCCTTTGTTGGCAATGACAGAGGTCAAACGTTTTCTGTAAGTTTTCACAAGGTTTTCACACACTGTTGCTGGTATTTTGGCCCATTCCTCCATGCAGATCTCCTCTAGAGCAGTGATGTTTTGGGGCTGTCGCTGGGCAACACAGACTTTCAACTCCCTCCAAAGATTTTCTATGGGGTTGAGATCTGGAGACTGGCTAGGCCACTCCAGGACCTTGAAATGCTTCTTACGAAGCCACTCCTTCATTGCCTGGCGGTGTATTTGGGATCATTGTCATGCTGAAAGACCCAGCCACGTTTCATCTTCAATGCCCTTGCTGATGGAAGGAGGTTTTCACTCAAAATCTCACGATACATGGCCCCATTTATTCTTTCCTTTACACGGATCAGTCGTCCTGGTCCCTTTGCAGAAAAACAGCCCCAAAGTATGATATTTCCACCCCCATGCTTCACAGTAGGTATGGTGTTCTTTCTCCTCCAAACACGACAAGTTGAGTTTTTACCAAAAAAGTTCTATTTTGGTTTCATCTGACCATATGACATTCTCCCAATCCTCTTCTGGATCATCCAAATGCGCTCTAGCAAACTTCAGATGGGCCTGGACATGTACTGGCTTAAGCAGGGGGACACGTCTGGCACTGCAGGATTTGAGTCCCTGGCAGCGTAGTGGGTTTCTGATGTAGCCTTTGTTACTTTGGTCCCAGCTCTCTGCAGGTCATTCACTAGGTCCCCCCATGTGGTTCTGGGATTTTTGTTCACCGTTCTTGTGATCATTTTGACCCCACGGGGTGAGATCTTGCGTGGAGCCCCAGATCGAGGGAGATTATCAGTGGTCTTGTATGTCTTCCTTTTTCTAATAATTGCTCCCACAGTTGATTTCTTCACACCAAGCTGCTTACCTATTGCAGGTCTACAATTTTGTTTCTGGTGTCCTTTGACAGCTTTTTGGTCTTGGCTATAGTGGAGTTTGGAGTCTGACTGTTTGAGGTTGTGGACAGGTGTCTTTTATACTGATAACGAGTTCAAACAGGTGCCATTAATACAGGTAACGAGTGGAGGACAGAGGAGCCTCTTAAAGAAGAAGTTACAGGTCTGTGAGAGCCAGAAATCTTGCTTGTTTGTAGGTGACCAAATACTCATTTTACTGAGGAATTTACCAATTAATTCATTAAAAATCCTTCAATATGATTTTCTGGATTTTTTTCCCCTCATTTTGTCTCTCATAGTTGAGGTATACCTATGATGAAAATTGGAGACCTCTCATCTTTTAAGTGGGAGAACTTGCACAATTGGTGGCTGACTAAATACTTTTTTGCCCTACTGTAGGTATTACATGCTGATCAGGATGATAAATTCAACCTTTTCAGATCATCAGGTGGTGTGGTGGAGCAGTGGTTAGCACTGTGGCAGCACAGTAACTCACCCTTGGCCATGGGATCCCTGGTTCGATCCCAGCCCCTGACCAACAGTGATCTGTGTGGAGTTTGCATGTTCCCCCCGTGTCTGCGTGGGTTTACTCTGGGATTTCTCCGGTTTCCTCCCACAGGCCAAAAACATGCAGGTTAGGTTAATTGGAGACTCTAAAGTGGCCCTAGGTGTGTGTGTGAATGGTAAAGGGATAGCGCTGTATCGTGGCTGTTTCATCCATTCACGTGGATGCCCTCAATTTCCCCTCTGGGAATCAATAAAGTATACAAAAAAAATCATCCAATTTTGTTGGGAACACGTGACATTTGCAACTGGCGAACCAAAATGGGTACTAAATGCTCTCTTATTGCTGCCTAGCTAGCTTGTTAGCTGCACTTGTGGACTCCATATTAAAGACCCAGTTATGTTAGTACCTTATATGCATTACAAGTAGCTGATTGTGATGATACATCTAGCTTCACCTTGTCCGTTTTGTTCGCAACGCATGTGACATGTTTCGGGACCCAGGAGACAGACACTGACACGGGCAGATAGTGAACAATAATCTTTATTAGAGTGACAGGGTGTGTAGTGCAAGTGTGAGTGCGTGGATAGAGTTCTGGTCACTGGAGCTGAGCACCCTGGACGGAGACCCGGCAACCTTGGAACATACAAGCACAAACAATTACTTTTGTCCCACGCAAGTGACAAGCTACAGGTAGTGAGGCTTACTTGGCGGGAGCACAGGTTACGTCCTGCTGAGAACCAGCGGCCGTGCAACGTGGAGGTGAAGGTGTCCGTGAACGTGCTAGGGCCTCCACCCGTGGCTGTGATAAGGACAGATCTTCCAGTGACTCCGGCTGTGACACCACAAGCCGGGACGATGACAATCCAGATGATGACGAGGTGAGTGAATCCACAGAGCGTGGTGATGATGAGACAACAGATGCTGATGACAGTAACTCCACTGATAACGGTGGCCAATACTCCTGCAACTGATACAGCAGTAGTTCAGGAATTTGAGGAGCAAGACGTACCGGTAGTCGTGGTGGTAGCGAACCGCTACGTGTGCGTGTTGGCGTAACCCCGTCAGCTGGGGCTGCAGGTCCGCCGCCAGGGGGGTCCACCTGTGCACAGGGGTAGAGGTTAGGAGTAGAGTAACAGACAGTTCTCTTACGTGCTTGACTCTGAACAGAAGTCCTTGATGAGGTAAGAGAAGTTCTTGACGAAGCCAGAGAAGTTCCAGACGAGACGAGAGAGTAACCTGACAAGGCCAGAGAGCGGAGTTCAGGTTCTTTCTCCGACTAGGACAGACGACTCCGTGCCGGGCTGTCAGCAACGCTGGCTTTTAACAACTGCTGATTAACACCTGTGGGTCTGTGCGCAGCTGGAGTTAATGATGTTAATGACGGCCCAGAGGCCGCCATGACAGTACTCCCCCCTCTAGCAGTGCCTCCAGGCAACTGCCCAATCCTACCTGGATTCGCCCGATGGAAATCGCGAATCAGCTGTTTATCCAGGATCAACGCTGGGCGAATCCAAGAACGATCCTCCGGTCCAAAGCCCTCCCAGTCCACCAAATACTGAAGGCCACGACCCCGCCTGCGGACATCCAAGATGGCAGTCACCCCCCAGGCCGGATGGCCATCGATCATCCTTGGGGGTGAGGGAGCCGCAGGAGCAGGGCACAGGAGGGTCAGAGACGTACGGCTTGACCTGGGAGACATGAAAGGTGGGGCAGATACGCATCGAAGAGGGGAGAGACAAGCGCACAGACACAGGGTTAACAATACGATTAATGGTGTAGGGGCCAATGAAGCGCTTAGTAAGCTTACGTTTTTCAGCCGGCACACCAAT
Organism: Pholidichthys leucotaenia; assembly: GCA_020510985.1. Taxonomy (NCBI): domain Eukaryota; kingdom Metazoa; phylum Chordata; class Actinopteri; order Cichliformes; family Pholidichthyidae; genus Pholidichthys; species Pholidichthys leucotaenia. The sequence goes on from CM035842.1 coordinate 274,680,548, forward strand.
ATTCAGGGTTGACAACCAAACCTTCTGACCCACCTTATAGTCCGGGGCGGGTCTCCTATGCCGGTTGGCCACCTGGATATTACGTTTAGTGGTCTTCAGCAAGGCTTGACGAGCGAGGAGCCAAACTCGCCGGCAGCGCTTAATGTGTGCCTGGACTGAAGGAACCGCTACCTCCTTTTCCTCCTCAGGAAACAACGGAGGATCAAACCCACAAGTAGCTTTAAACGGGGAGACGCCCGTGGCCGTGGAGATCGTGGCGTTGTGAGCGTACTCAATCCAGGGCAGGAACTTGCTCCAGGAGGATGAGCAGGAGGAGATGACACAACGAAGGGCGGCTTCCAGCTCCTGATTAGCCCGTTCGCACTGACCATTACTTTGGGGGTGATAACCAGAAGAGAGGCTGGCTGTGGCTCCTAGTGCCGCACAGAAAGCCTTCCAAACTTGAGATACAAACTGGGGTCCTCGGTCAGACACAATATCCGCAGGGATGCCATGAAGACGGACCACATGTTGCACCAGGAGGTCCGCAGTCTCCTGGGCCGAAGGCAGACCCCGAAGTGGCACAAAATGGGCCGCCTTCGAGAACCGGTCCACGATGGTCAACACCGTGGTGTAGTCATCTGAAGTGGGTAACCCAGTCACAAAATCCATCGCTACATGAGACCAGGGGCGTGAAGGAACCGGCAACGGATGTAGTAAGCCCGCCGGGGGGGGATGATGTCGTCTTCCCGGTGGCGCACTGAGCGCAGGCCCGGATGTAGCCTACAACGTCCTTCCGTAACCCTGGCCACCAGAAGGTCCTTTGGAGAAGATCCACGGTCCGACCCACTCCAGGATGACAAGCCAACTTGGAAGCGTGACCCCACTCAATCACCTTGCCTCGGACAGTGCGTGGAACAAACAAGCGCCCCCCCCCCCCCCCCGGGGTCCGGCTCGGTTTTCTGAGCCTGGCGAACCGTCTTGCAGATTCCCCAGGACAGGGTGCCCATGACACAGGAAGGCGGCAGGATAGGGGTCTCCTGGTCCTCGGAGGATGGGGGGTCAAACTGCCGGGAGAGGGCATCCGGCTTACCGTTCTTGCTTCCCGGCCGGTACGTGATGGCAAAGTTAAACCGGCCGAAAAAAAAGGGACCAGCGAGCCTGGCGTGCATTCAGGCGCTTCGCCGTCCTGAGGTACTCCAGGTTACGGTGATCAGTCCAAACCACGAATGGCTGAGCAGCCCCCTCCAGCCAATGTCTCCATTCTTCCAGGGCCAGTTTCACAGCCAGTAACTCCCTGTCCCCGATGCTGTAGTTCCTCTCTGCAGGGGTGAGACGATGAGAGAAAAAAGCACAAGGGCGAATCTTATCATCCTCAGGGGACCGTTGGGAGAGTACAGCTCCAACTCCCGCATCAGACGCGTCCACCTCCACCAAGCACTGCAGCTTCAGGTCCACCTGGGTAAGGACTCGGGCCGAGGCGAACTCCCTCTTGAGCTTCTCAAACGCACCGGCTGCTTCCTTACTCCAGCAAAATGGGATCTTAGGGGAGGTGAGAGCAGTCAAAGGACGGGCAATATTACCAAAGTTGGGCACGAACCTCCTATAAAAATTAGCAAACCCCAGGAAACCCTGAAGCTGCTTTCTGGAGGTGGGTGCAGGCCATTCCACCACTGCTTTGACCTTGACAGGGTCAGGAAGCACCTGGTTCCGAGCAATAATAAATCCAAGGAAGGAGGTCTGATCAGTGTGGAACTCACATTTCTCGGCCTTGACGAACAACTGGTTCTCCAGGAGGCGCTGTAATACCCTGCGGACATGCACCCGATGTTCCTCTAGTGTGCGGGAGAAGATGAGGATGTCATCAAGATAGACGAAAACAAACGAGTTCAAAAAATCCCGAAGTACATCATTAATCAAACGCTGGAAGACGGCCGGAGCGTTAGTTAACCCAAACGGCATTACCAGGTACTCAAAATGACCGCTGGGGGTCCGAAAAGCCGTCTTCCACTCATCTCCTTCTCTAATGCGCACTAGATGGTTGGCATTCCTAAGGTCCAGTTTAGTAAACCAGGATGCCCCCTGGAGGGAGTCAAACGCAGTGTTCATCAAGGGCAGAGTATATTTATCCTTGACTGTTATTTCATTCAGGCCCCGGAAGTTGATACAGGGGCATAGTGAACCGTCCTTTTTTCCAACAAAAAAAAAATCCGGCCCCCACTGCTGAAGACGACGGGCAGATGATACCAGAAGCCAAGGACTCCTTAATGTACGTATCCATGGCCTCGCGCTCCGGGGCTGATAGGCTGTAAAGGCGGCTAGCAGGCAGAGGGGCCCCAGCCTTCAGATTGATGGCGCAGTCATACGGACGATGGGGGGGTAAAGACAACGCCCGAGACTTGCTGAACACTTGCCCCAAATCGTGATAAACCTCTGGCACTTTAGACAAATCCGGTGGGGATGAATTTGGCAGAGGTACCTTAATGGATGGGGCGCACGCCCGCTGATTGGAGACAGGCGCGAAGGCAGAACGTACTCCATGCCGTTATTCTCCCAGCTTGCCAATCAATAGTGGGGTTATGTAGGCGCAGCCAGGGGTACCCCAGAATAACGGGCGAAGAAGAAACGGGCAGCACTAAGAACTGAATCTCCTCCCTGTGATTCCCTGAGACAATTATTGACACAGGGGCTGTCTGAAGGTCAATAGTGGTCAAGGAAGCCTTAGACAGGGTGATCAATCTGACAGGGGGTTCTAAAGTCTGACAGCTAAGGCCCATCCGGGTTGCCAGGTCTCTAGAAATGAAATTCTGCTCAGCTCCAGAATCAACTAACGCTAGTGTGGAGTGTTCAGTGTGTGTATGAATGAGTCTGAGGGGTAGATGACAACAAGTAAGGGGTTCCTCTGAGTTCTTGCCCGTGAATCCCCCTACTGCGATCCACGGGCCTTCCCTTTTAACTTACTCGGACAATCGGAAACCCCATGTGACTCCTTCCCACAATAGAAACATAGGCCTTGATCTCTACGGCGTTGTTTCTCAGCTGCTGATACCTTGGAATGACCCATAATCATGGCTTCCTGATCCGGGGCCTCCTCTGATGCGGGTAGAGCGAGAAGAGGAGAGTTAGGAACGCGAGGGCGGGGTTTAACCGAATGGGAGATAACTCGTCGTCCAGCCGCCCGCTCCCTTAATCTGCTGTCGATACTAACTGCTAGGGCAATCAAATCTTGCAAATTATCTGTTTTTTCCTGTGCCGCTAACTCATCCTTTAGCTCGTCGTTGAGACTACGTAGGAAAATGCCACAAAGTGATGGCTCCCCCCACCCAATCTCTGCGGCCAGGACCCGGAAGTCAATGGCGTAATCTGCAGCTGCTCTCTTTCCCTGCTGTAAGCTTAGAAATCGTTCAGTCAACACCTCACCCCTATCCGTATGATCAAATACAGACAAAAATTCTGACACAAATTCCTGGTAAGAAAGCAGGGGATAGCTAGGTTTAGCCATGATCGAATACGCCCAGTCTAACGCTCTTCCTGCCAGCAAATTAATGACATAGCTTATCCGGCTAGAATCGAGAGAAAAATCCCCCGGCACACGCAGAAAAACTGACTCACATTGTAATATGAATCCTCGGGCTTCCCCGAGTTTGCCGCTGAACCGGGCAGGTGTAGGAATTGGGGTGAGACGAGAGGACGAGGAGGTGTTAGCTTGTCCTGACGCTAAGCCTGCAGGGGCTGAGATGTTAGCGGTCAGGGGAAACGTCTGGTGTCCTTCCAAACAATCCAGCCGACTATTAATTGAAGTTAATTGATTTAAGATTACTGTCTGCTGGTGGGCTAGTAAATCTACCCGGCCGCTAAGAGTGTTAATTAAGCGCGACAGTGAGCTGTCCGCTGGGTCAACGCGACAGAGTCATACTGACATGTTTCGGGACCCAGGAGACAGACACTGACACGGGCAGATAGTGAACAATAATCTTTATTAGAGTGAAAGGGTGTGTAGTGCAAGTGTGAGTGCGTGGATAGAGTTCTGGTCACTGGAGCTGAGCACCCTGGACGGAGACCCGGCAACCCTGGAACATACAAGCACAAACAATTACTTTTGTCCCACGCAAGTGACAAGCTACAGGTAGTGAGGCTTACTTGGCGGGAGCACAGGTTACGTCCTGCTGAGAACCAGCGGCCGTGCAACGTGGAGGTGAAGGTGTCCGTGAACGTGCTAGGGCCTCCACCCGTGGCTGTGATAAGGACAGATCTTCCAGTGACTCCGGCTGTGACACCACAAGCCGGGACGATGACAATCCAGATGATGACGAGGTGAGTGAATCCACAGAGCGTGGTGACGATGAGACAACAGATGCTGATGACAGTAACTCCACTGATAACGGTGGCCAATACTCCTGCAACTGATACAGCAGTAGTTCAGGAATTTGAGGAGCAAGACGTACCGGTAGTCGTGGTGGTAGCGAACCGCTACGTGTGCGTGTTGGCGTAACCCCGTCAGCTGGGGCCGCAGGTCCGCCGCCAGGGGGGTCCACCTGTGCACAGGGGTAGAGGTTAGGAGTAGAGTAACAGACAGTTCTCTTACGTGCTTGACTCTGAACAGAAGTCCTTGATGAGGTAAGAGAAGTCCTTGATGAGGTCAGAGAAGTTCCAGACGAGACGAGAGAGTAACCTGACGAGGCCAGAGAGCGGAGTTCAGGTTCTTTCTCCGACGAGGACAGACGACTCCGTGCCGGGCTGTTAGCAACGCTGGCTTTTAACAACTGCTGATTAACACCTGTGGGTCTGTGCGCAGCTGGAGTTAATGATGTTAATGACGGCCCAGAGGCCGCCATGACAGCATGTGACATTTGCAATTCGGGAGCCAAAATGGCTACTAAATGCTAAGCTAAGCTAGCCTCAGTTTTGCTTCCGTTTCCACACATGCTTTGCTTGCTTCTTCTTGAGATCTTCAGCTAAAATAAAGAGTCTATCACTCCATAGATATTACATACTGCACTTGACGGTAAATCTAACTTCAGCTCTTCTCTTTTGTTAGCAACAGATGTGACATTTGCAAAGGCAGAGCTGACATGGTAGCTTTTTTAATCCAGGTGATTTCAAGGCGCCGGTGAAACATCCGAGTTGGGGAGGTCCAGATTTTGAGGACTGTCTTTTGTCTAATACTATCTATGGTTTGGAAAAAACAAAAACGTTTATGTTTGCATTATAATTAAATAAATGCCAGCTATTGTTGGCTAATTAATGATAATTATCTGTGAAGCAGAGTGATACAGGCATTGTACAAATGGAGTGGATGTTATGTTTCATTATCAGCACTATGAGAACGCGGCTATTGCCCAATCAAATGCTTGACCGGAACTAACTAGTGCACAATTGTTAATATACATCCATTCCTGGATTTCAGATGTGCAACACATTCCCAAAAAAGTTCAATGAGATTCTGTTCAGATACCCTTCAGCCAGGTCTTGGCATTTTCTCCACACTCATTTTTTTTTCATTTATGTTTTTATTAGAAAAGAATGCCATCTTTACAAATATGGCATTCAGACATTTATATCATAGTCCTTCTCTTATTTGTTTATATAGGAACAAAAAATTAGAAAACCAAAAAAAATTTAAAAAAAACCAAACAAACAAACTGAACTGGGGGCTTACAGTCATTCCTTCTTCTCATATGGAAGAATAAATAAACAAAATTTCATTCTTAGTAAGGAGATTCAACAAGGATGTTTACATCTGGAGTCATTCAAAGTCATTCCGAATAGGGGATATAAAATGAATCCACTTGTTCCAAATTGAATAAAAATTTCCCCTTTGAATTCTTAACAAATACGTCAATTTTTCCATTTTGAAGATTTCCAGAATTATTCCAAACCAATCATTGAGTGTGGGTGGGGCTGGGTTTAACATTTTCTAGTAATTGATTTCTCACTGGCTGCTAAAAGCGCCCGCAGCAATTTTATGTCCCCTCTTCTGTCCAGCGTTAGAACAAGACCCATATATAAATTTAAAAAGTGATTTGCAATGTTTACCTTGAAAATATAATTTAAAGCTTTATGAATTCCAGACCAATATTGATGCAAAACCGGACATTCCCAGAATATATAAAAATGATTTGCTTCAACAGATCCACACCTTCTCCAACACTCATTACTTATGTTTCTATATTTACTTTGGTGAGGAGTCTTAAAAAACCTTATGACATTTTTCCAACAGTGTTCTCTCCATACCAATAAGTTTGTGGAGGACCATTGAAAGATACAATTTTTTTCCCAATTGTCATCAGAAATGCCCATTCCCACTTCATGTTCCCACTTATTCTTAATGTGTAGCGTATCATCGTTCCTTGCATTTAGCATCCCATTATATAACTTAGAAATTGCCTTTTTCATCGAAGTGTCATAAGTGGACTTTAAAATTTTAAAAAAGTGTGACTCTGTTGAAGATAGGTTTAGAGATTTGCTATGCTTGTTAAAATAATCACGTATTTGGAGGTACCTGAAGAAGTCTGCTTGCTCAAGACCAAATTTGGTTTGTAGGGACCGGAAATTCTGTAGTGTTCCTTTGCTTGTAAAGGTGAGGTACGTTGTTAGCCCTTTTTTTGTCCAAGTTTGAAATCTTTTATCACTTTTGTTGGGTTGAAAATCTGTCATAGGCACACCACCTGAAATTTCTTAGCATGTTTCCTATTTCACAGGTTTTCACTACTTTATGCCATACCTTAAGTGTGTGTTCAATCCAAGGGTTTAGACCCTGTAATTGGTCAGCCAGTCTTTTATCTGAAATTGCAGCTTGTAAGGGGAATATAGGTGATATGTTGGATTCTATTATCTTCCAACTGGCTTGGAAGTCTGGGTTACACCAATATAATAGAGGAATAACTTGAGAAGCATAATAATAGTATTTCAAACAAGGAAGCATTGCTCCACCCTTTTCTTTCCTTAATTGTAAAACAGTATAGCGTATTCTTGCCCTGCCATATAAAGCGTGAAATCCATTTGTCCCATTCCTTGAATTGATTGTCACTCACTTCAGTAGGTAATGTTCTGTCCACACTCATTCATTTTATGGGATTCAGGCTGAATGACACTGGGTGTGTGCTGGGACTGCTGCCAGCGATCAGCTATATTATTTTATGGTGATGGAGCTCTGTGGCTTATCGCTTAGGATTATGATCACTTGTTTATGTGCATTTCTTGGAAGTGGACATATTTACGTCTGTTTAATTGCCGTCTTCATGTGGGACTCTGTTTTGTGGCTTTAACTTGAATTCAAGTCAACAACAAAATCTAAATTTACCCAGACTTACTAAATTAACTAAGTATTTTAGTATTCGGTCAATGAAACAACTGAACTCATGCTCAACTTTTATATGAAAGAGCGTGATTACGTGCTGTGTTTGCAGGATGAAAGTGACTTCTTTTTAGGCCCAAGGCCTATTGAAACAACTGTTTTTTAAAAAATTATTATTATTATTTTTCTCCCAAATCAGTTGCCCTTTTGGGGGCTTTAACATATTTGAAAACTTGTGGAAAATTTTGCACAGGCGTCAGGTCTGGTGAAAATTTACACATTTTTAGGGTCTTGGGAAATATAATTGTGAAATGACACTCTAGTGCACCCTAAAGAAAAGCTCCTCCACCTAGTTACAGCCATGGACAAAGTTGTTGGTACCCCTCTGTTAGTGAAAGAAAAATCCACAATGGTCACAGAAATAACTTGAATCTGACAAAAGTGATAATAAATAAAAATTCTATGAAAATTAACCAATGAAAATCAGACAACGCTTTTGAATTGTGGTTCAACAGAATTACTTTAAAAACAAACTCATGAAACAGGCCTGGACAAAAATGATGGTACCCCTAGAAAAGATTGAAAATAATGTGACCATAGGGACATGCTCAACCAAGATGTGTCCTCTAATTAACATCACAGGTGTCTACAAACTTGTAATCAGTCAGTCGGCCGATTTAAAGGGTGACAAGTAGTCACTGTGCTGTTTGGTGACATGGTGTGTACCACACTAAACATGGACCAGAGGAAGCAAAGGAGAGAGTTGTCTCAGGAGATTAGAAAGAAAATTATAGACAAGCATGTTAAAGGTAAAGGCTATAAGACCATCTCCAAGCAGCTAGATGTTCCTGTGACTACAGTTGCACATATTATTCAGAAATTTAAGATCCATGGGACTGTAGCTAACCTCCCTGGACGTGACCGCAGGAGGAAACTTGATGAAAAATGGAAGCGACGGATAATACGAATGGTAACAAAAGAGCCCAGAACAACCTCTAAACACATTCATGGTGAACTCCAAGGTCAAGGTACATCAGTGTCAGATCGCACCATCCGTCGTTGTTTGAGCCAAAGTGGACTTCATGGGAGACGACCAAGGAGGACACCACTGTTGAAAACAAATCATAAAAAAGCCAGACATGGAATTTGCCAAACTGCATGTTGACAAGCCACAAAGCTTCTGGGAGAATGTCCTATGGACAGACGAGACAAAACTGGAACTTTTTGGCAAGGCACATCAGCTCTATGTTGACAGACGCAAAAATGAAGCATACCAAGAAAAGAACACTGTCCCTACTGTGAAACGTGGAGGAGGTTCTGTTATGTTCTTGGGCTGCTTTGCTGCATCTGGCACAGGGTGTCTTGAATCTGTGCAGGGTACAATGAAATCTCAAGACTATCAAGGTATTCTAGAGAGAAATGTGCTGCCCAGTGTCAGACAGCTTGGTCTCAGTCGCAGGTCATGGGTCTTGCAATAGGATAATGACCCAAAACACACAGCTAAAAACACCCAAGAATGGCTAAGAGCGAAACATTGGACTATTCTAAAGTGGCCTTCTATGAGCCCTGATCTAAATCCTATTGAACATCTGTGGAAGGAGCTGAAACATGCCGTCTGGAGAAGGCACCCTTCAAACCTGAGACAACTGGAGCAGTTTGCTCAAGAGGAGTGGGCCAAAATACCTGCTGAGAGGTGCAGAAGTCTCACTGACAGTTACAGAAATCGTTTGATTGCAGTGATTGCCTCAAAAGGTTGTGCAACAAAATATTAAGTTAAGGGTACCATCATTTTTGTCCAGGCCTGTTTCATGAGTTTGTTTTTTAAAATAATTCTGTTGAACCACAATTCAAAAGCATTGTCTGATTTTCAATGGTTAATGAAAATCAGACAATGAAATTTTTTTTAATAAAAATAAAAAAAAATAAAAAATTTTAAAAAATTAAAAAAAAAATAAATAAAAATTCTATTTTCATAGACTTTTTATTTATTACCACTTTTGTCAGATTCAAGTTATTTCTGTGACCATTGTGGGTTTTTCTTTCATTAACAGAGGGGTACCAACAATTTTGTCCACGTCTGTATTACTCACCAAGACCAACATAAATGCTTCTTGGAACCATATCCTAAACTAAACAAGAGGACTGACATTTTTGGCTTGAATGTCCATTTTTGGCATTTTGCACACATGAAATCTGAATTTTTCCACTGTCCCAACTTTTTCCTGATTTTGTATTGCAGATGATGTTATTATAAACAGTAATATTTTGCAAGTAAAATGTGGAAATTTTTAAGTTTAAAAGGGCATTTACACATCAATGCACTAATAAAAACAAACATGGCTACACACTTCATTTAACTGCATTATTTATCATTTATTTTTCTGACAGGTGACATCACAGATGAACAGCTGGAAACCTGCGGAGCAGCAGACTGTGGCCTCGTCATCAACTCAAACAGCACCACCTCCAGACCTTCACAGAGACTAGTGTGGACACTGGTTGGGTGCTACATTGGTAACCCTGATGTCAATTTTATCTTTAAAGAGCCCCTATTATGCAGTTTTTCCACATGCTGTCACAGCTCCCAGAGGTGTTAATGAAATGTCTACAACATGTTTTGTTCAAAACTTCTCAGGCTTTAATCATTGCAGTATGAATTTAAACACTGCGAAGGAGCTCTCCTATAAATGGAACATTTTTATGGCATATAGGCATATGGCTTAAAGGGGTCATTGACTGAAAAATTGAGTTTTTGTAGGTTTTAACCTTCTGAAAGGCATCTATTGGTCTCGTGATCATCAAAAAAATATCAAAACACTCACTTTTCTTAAAAAAAAGAAAAAAAAAACACAGCCTTAATATCATTTTTCACTCCAAAAAGGAAAACTGACTGTTTCAGATTTGCTATGGGACATCACTTTCATAGTAAACCCAGCCCGGCATGTCCTTGAGATCCACCTACTGCTCTATTATTGGCCAGCCTTGCATTCAATCATGTGGACAACAGTAAGCCAAGCGTGGTTTATATGATTATTTTTGTTAGATTTCAGTTATAATAATAATGCATCAGATTTATATGGCGCTTTTTCATAGACACTCAAAGATGCTTTACAATGGATACATTATTCATTCACTCCACAGACAATGGTAGTAGTAAGCTACTACTGTAGCCACAGCTGCCCTGGGGCAGACTGATGGAAACGTGGCTGCCAATCCATGCCAACGGCCTCTCCAACCACTACAGATCATTTATTCACATTCACGCCCAGTGTCATGGATACTGGAGGCAAGGTGGTTGAAGTGTTTTGCCCAGGGACACAATGGCAGAATGTCTGGGGAGAGCGGGATTCAAACCGTCAACCCTCCGGTTAGTAGACAACCCGCTCTACCTCCTGAGCCACTGCCACCCACATTTCCCTCCTCTGTTCTATTTTTGCTGAGCACCAAGCTGGACAGCAGGAAGTTTCATTTTTATATGGTCTTTCGCATGACCCAGCCAGGACTTGAACCCCGACCTCCCGGTTGTGGGGCAGATGCTCTAGGCCACCTAGAGGTAGACATCTAATAGACATCATTGTTTCCACAGTCAATAACATATCTCGTACCATTCTGGCTTATTGCTACATTGACCTCTGTTTGCATTAACTTGGCTAGGTGGTCGGTCGGCATTGCCATGTGACTGACAGGCCACCTAGCATTAGCTTTACTGTTGATCCGGTTGGTTTAGATTGTTATTTTCTATAAATTCTATTCACTTCCAATGGAATCCTTGCTTATCTACCAGCACTTGACCATATACAGTACCTCGTTCTTAGAGGTTATTTTGAGTGGCTGGCTAATGCCAGCCACCTGCTAATGCTAGCTGGCCATTATTGTTACCAAGCTGCCTTGAAGCTAATAGTTTAGCCACTCATTCGCAAATGTTTCTATGCTTTTTGTACTGTGAGGACCTGTGATGCATTATTTCATTCATTCTTTAAGACAAACGTTAGTTGGCTTGGTAGTAACATGTCAAGTCGGCCCTGATGCTGTCGGCCCCTACGTTGGCGCTGGGATCCCCAACAGTATAAGTGGAGAATTCCGCAAAACTGTTAAAAGACTTGTTTTGGTCATAAACAAATGTATGGAGTTTTACAGAAATTCTCTGCCCATGCCACAAAAGATCCTGGGGCCGACCTGACCCGTATTCGGCTCAGGATACATCCAATTCCGAGCTAAAAAGGCTACGAACTAGCCGGTCAATGTTAGAAATATGATGTAAATGTGCGTTCAGACCAAATGCAAACAGGTGAATTTTTCACAAACTACAATTACATTTTAACTCATTGTAAACATGCAAATAGATGTGAATTCACCATCTGAGTAAGTTGCAGACGGGAGGAGTTGCCACTGCAGCTGTGTTCAACCTGTTGTGGAAATCCCTAAAACACCGTCATCCTTAGGTTTACGTTATCTAGTGGGGGTCTTTCCTGAAAAAAACTGTCTCTTCCTCCAAAATTTCACCTGAATGATGGTTGTTTACACTGTTAGCCTGCTAGCTTTGCTAGCACACCCGATTCAGGTGCAGAGCTCTCGGTCCATCTGCCTGCAGGTGAGTGGCAGTCTCATTTTCAAACTAGTTTACTCTCCACTGTTGATGCTTTTACGCCAGTGACGGCAGAATCTCAAGGCCATTACTAGCTAGTGCTATCCCTTGGATGTGAATACGTGTTTTTGTGCGTCTTCCACATGTTTATATTAACTTTACACGTATTCGCACTGCATGAAAAATTTGCTTCACATTTGGTCTGAACACACCTTAAGAGGGAGGGTGGAGTTGAATCCAGTCTGAAGAATTAAAAGTGTACACTCAAAACAGGCCATTTTCAGAAAAGGTGAGAAAAAATTAACTTGCTACAATAATTAAACTAGAAAAGCACTCACAGAGCGCATACCCCTGCCAAGGCTCCTTCCGTTTCTCATGGATCACCTCCAAAATGTAATGGGTTTGTGTGTAGGCCTATAGCCACTTGTGGTGAAAATTGCATCAAAGTCTGTCCATCAGTTTTGGAGTATTGCTGCTAACATACTGTGAGAAGATAAGAGCCTTGGCTGAGGTATGCATTCTCAGATCATCACCAAAATGTAATGGGTTCCTCTTTAGCCCAAGAACCACCTCTGGTGAAAATTTCATCCCAATCCATCCAGTAGATTTTGTGTAATCCTGCTGCACAAATACAAACAAAGCCCTTGGTGGAGGTATGCACTCTCAGATCATCACCAAAATGTAATCATCTGTTCCCCGTGCCATTACACACCTTTCCTGAAAATTTCATCAAAATCCGTTCATAACTTTTGGAGTTATGTTGGTAACAGACAGACAGACAAACCCTGGTAAAAACATTACCTCCTTGGCAGAGGTAATAAAGAAAATTTGAACAAAATATGTCACGAATATTTCATTAAGACATGTGTGAGCTGTTAAAATGTAGAAAAAAGTGCAATCAATGACTCCTTTAAATGCTAAGTCTCGTTTCACCCCACCCTCCGTCTTTTGCCATTTCTCTAAAATCTCCATTTTGATGGCAATGCCATGTAAGGCTAGAATAAAATAAACACTGGTAAAATAAACTAAAATTGCATATATGAATGAAATACATAGTTAGGGGTTGATAGATGATCCAGTTGGGTAAACAGGTGTCAAGTTGGAATGAATAGACCATATACAGTAGAAGAGACATAAAGACATCTAGTGAACTCCTCTCTCAGTTTGTCACCAGCAGGTTGACCTTAAAGGTTAGAAATCTCATCTGGACTAGCTACAGTTATGTGAAAAATTTAGGACACCCCATTAAATATTCAATTCTTTATTAAGAAATGTTCACATATTGATGTCTAATCTTGTTTTTATTTATCTCTGGAAAAGAAAGTGATTTAATTGCAGGTAAATGACAAAAATTAACCTTTTTTTACTCATTAAACAAAAGATATCAACAAAAATGCGTATTCTAACTGAGGAAAAAGTTAGGACACCCTACCGTCTAATAGCTAGTGTTACCCCCTTTGGCTGAAATGACTTCAGTGAGACGCTTTTTGTAGCCATCTACTGTACCAGTCTCTGACATTGGTCTGAAAAAAGTTTGCCTCACTCCTCAATGCAGAATTCTTTCAGCTATGAGATGCTTGAGGGGTTTCTTGCATGTACAGCCCGTTTCAAGTCACCCCACAGCATCTCAATGGGATTAAGATCTGGGCATTGACTCGGCCATTCCAGGACTCTCCATTTCTTAGTTTTTAGCCAGTCCTTGGTGGATTTACTGGTATGTTTTGGGTCATTGTCATGTTGCAGAGTCCAGTTCTGCTTCAGCTTTAATTTTTTTTACAGACGGTCTCACATGGTCCTCAAGCACCTTCTGATACATGGTAGAATTCATGGTGGATTCTATGATGGTGAGCTGGCCAGGTTTTGCTGCAGCAAAGCATCCCCAAACCATGACACTTCCACCTCCATGCTTCACAGTTAGTATAAGGCTCTTTTCCTAGAATGTTGTATTTGGTCTACACCAAACACGTCCTCTGTTCTGGTGTCCAAATAATTAAATTTTAGACTCATCTGTCCAAAGAACATGATTCCAGAAGTGCTGGTTTTGTCTATATTCTCTCTGGCAACCTTCAGTCTGACCTTCACGCGTAAGGTGCATTCAGACCAAATGCAAATGGGAGGCACAAATCCATACAAAGTGAATGGAAAGAGGCGAGTACACGCGAAACTGTGCACTCGCGCGTTCACGTCTGAGGTAATATGTTAGCTTTGAGATTCTGCTGTCACCAGAATAAAAGTATCACCATTGTAGAGTAAACTAGTTTGAAAATGAGACTCACTCACCTGGAGACAGAAGGACTGGGAGCTCTTCAGCTGAATTGGGATTTCGGAATTATTTACCAACAGTTTCCTACCACAGATGTGCTAGTAAGCTAGCAACTGAAACACTCATCATCTTATAAATTTTTGGAGACAGGGACAACTTTTTCAGGTGAGACCTCCGTTGGATAATGTAAACCTAAAGCATGATGTTATTTTGAGGATTTCCACAGTAGGCTGAACACTGCTGCAGAAGTTATAAAGGCAACTTCGCCTGTCTGCATCTCACTCAGATGCTGAATTCATGTTTATTCGCACATTTACATTGAGTTATAACGTAATCGTGCTGCCCGAAAAATTCACCCGTTTGCGTTTGGTGTGAACGCACCTTTAGAGAGCAAAGGTTTCTTCCTTGCACGCCTCCCATGCAAGTTAAACTTGTGCAATCTCTTTCTGATTGTAGAGGTATGCACTTTCACATCAACAGTAGCAAGAACCTGCTGTAGGTTCCGTGATGACATTTTAGGGTTTTTGGAGACTTCTTGTAGCACCTTGCGGTCCGCTCTCAGGGTGAACTTGCTTGGACAACCAGACCTGGGCATGTTAGCAGTTGTTTTGAATGTCCTCCACTTGTAGACTATTTTCTGGACAGTGGAATGGCTGATTCCAAATTCTTTTGAGCTCTTTTTAAATCCTTTACCAGACTCATAAGCTGCTACAATCTTCTTTCTGAAGGCCTCAGGCAGCTCTTTCAATCTCACCATGGTGTTCAGTCTTACTTCAACAGTCAGGAGAACACCAAACTAAATGTCTGAGGTTTAAATAGGGCAGGCCTCCTTCAAAATGCTGAGTAACGATGTTCTAATTATGTGGACCTGATGTGACACACCTATGGTGATTTTAGCCATTTTAAGTTGGAATAAATGTGAGGGTGTCCTAATTTATTTCTCACCAGAAATTGCATGTTTTTAGAATTACATTTTACAGAAAATTTTAAAAAGTCTTTTTTTTAGTTTTAATTGTTTAGTTTTACAGTCATGTGAAAAAAATTTGGACACCTCTTTAAATATTCAGTTCTTTATTAAGAAATGTTCACATATCTATGTCTAACCTTGTTTTTGTTTTTATTTGCATTTTTTTAGCATTTATTTTAGCCATTTTAAGTGGGAATGAATGCGGAGGTGTCCTAAAAAGATGGGGGGTGCCAATTTATTCCTCACTATTTGTTTAGAATTGCATTTTATAGAAAATTTGGGAAAAAGTCTTTCATTCATTTTTAATTTAGTTGTATTACATGAATCTCCCAGTATTTTTAACATTGATGTTAAATATCTGTATGTCCAAATATGTTTTTAAAAAAAACAACAACACACACAAAGGCTTATACAAGGTGTCCTAATTTTTTTCACATGACTATTACATGAATGTCCCAGTATTGTTAAAATTGATATTAAATATCCATATGTCCAAATAAGTTAAAAAACACACAGGCTTTCATAGGGTATCCTAATTTTTTCATGACTGTATGTTAGCAGCCAAATCCATCCAGCTAAAACAAAGTATAACAAAATAAGGTAGAACAGTGCAAGATGTGTATAATTGAGTGTGAACTAACAAATGAGCTAGCCAAGTACAATGACTATAATTTACAAGAGAGAGGCAAAAAAATCTGCGGTCGTGCTGATTCAAGCTGCAAAGCTAGCTAATGGCTAATGCTAATGGTCCCAGTGCCTGTGCCATGCAAGGGGGAAAAAATAGGTGAGAATAACATGAGTTGCATTATTGACCATGGGTTATGGAAAGAGCTGGTACCATGGATGTCCAGTAAGGTAACTAGAATAGCTCCAAAACCATCGTCGGACAGCTAGCTAAGTTAGCTGCACTGTAGCTATGTATGCTCAGTGGGAAACTTTCTCTTCTCCTCCGAGAACAGGGTGTACCACACCGGAGGCAGGTATGTGTAGGAAAGAAAACAGCAAATTTAAATGAGGCCTTTCAGGCAGCTTGTAGTCCTGTACAATCGGACTTTGGGGTTTTCCTACATAACATACTAAAATAACATGGAAACCCTAGAAAGCATAAGGGAGCACTGTTTACATAAATGGCAATCTTTATGGCACACTCTCCCCAGTTTGAACACCCATGTCTTATCTCCAGGTGTGGGTGTGCTCGCCATTCTCATCATCATCATCTTTCTGGACAACATCGACCAGGAGCAGGCCAGCGACTTTCGTGAGAACCGTGAGCCATTCTGCCACACCTTCCTGGCCACCTTCAGACTCCTGAAGGACTGGAAGCTGCTGACACTGATCCCACTTACCATGTACAGCGGCTTCGAGCAGAGCTTCCTGTCTGGGGAGTACACTAAGGTGATGCCACATTTAACCAGCTTAAGGTCACACATCTGAAGATGGTAGGATGTGAAAAGTTGTGACTGTAAGTTATGTTTCCTTGCAGAACTATGTGACTTGCGCCCTGGGGATCCATTTTGTCGGCTTCGTGATGATGTGTTTTGGAGCTTCCAACTCCCTTTGCTCCTTTTTCTTTGGGAGGATTGCTCGGTACACTGGGAGAGCGGCACTCTTTGCTTTTGGTAAATCCTCTTATACAGATAGAAATTATAGATACATCGGAAAAAGCGTCTGGGACATGCTTTGGTCAAAATGCCTCAGACTTTATATAGTACAGCACCATCTTCCACAGTCACCTCTTTCTTTAAATGGAAATGAGCCCGAGCTCACCCCCCCCCCCCCCCCCGCAAATCACTTCTAACTACACCAACAGCACATATACGTTTTTCAACTTCTGCAAGTTTGCAATGGGAATACATCTTATAGAGGTTATTTGCACATTGGCAAGACATTGGCTAGACATCGGCGAAGATGTATTCCCGATGCAAACTTTGTACATTGGGCAGACGTAGGCTAGACATACGTGTGCTGTTGGGGTAGGCGATACCAACATTTTTCCTTTCGATACGATACCATTAATTTGTGGTACTTTTCCATCGATACAGATGCTTTTTGCCCCTTGAAGGAAAATCACACAGTTGCACAGTGTTCATTAATATGGCAATATGAAATATGAATAAAACTCATGAACATATATACTTGAGAGAAATGCTTATAAAATGTGTAGCAATATTTGATTTATAATTATGATCAGGTATAAAGATTATTTAATTTGTATTAGTGTATTGGGACCTGAGATTTACTCCGGGTCCACACACACACAGAAAAAGTTGATAGTAAACACTCGTTTGGGGGCACCAGCTCACCTCTTTCTCGGTGAACAATTTATTAATTAATTTCACTTTATACCTGTTTAATCACTCAGTAAATTAATTAATAATCAGTCTCAAAATATTAGTGAATTCGATACTGGGGCTTCGAAACCAGACTCAGAATGGAATAAATTCCCAACCACTTCTCTCATTTTACAGATTTATTAAATGAACTCTGATTAAATGATCTTACATTCAAATAACTTGTGAGCAAGTGAAATGATCAACATTAACCATCACATTAAACTTGTAACTTAAGGATAGAGTAACAATGTGAGCACATCTATAAAACCATGGACTTTAGCATAAATTTGGAGAGTTGAAATGGAAGACTGAGAATAAAATTGGACACAAATTTATGGGGGAAATTAACTAATTACATGGAAAATTCTGAGCTACTCTAAGAAAGTAAAAATGGAGTTTTAATAAAAATATTATATTATTTCTCTTTTAATTTTGTATCCGATCAGATTTTGAATTATTTCCAAACTTTAGATAATTCATTCAGTAGATGAAACAAAGAGAATTGGCTCACGTGACTCCTTGCGTTGAAGTTCTTTCGGCAGCTTCTCTTGAAGCTTTAGTTGTAGATGGCACCCAAAACCAGAATATCTTGCCAGCAGATATTCGGACAAGTTACAGCAGCTTTCAAGGTCTACAGTCACAAGATGAGATTTTGACTGTATCAATCACAGTTGGGCTGAGGTTCAGCAAAGATGGCGATGGTGTTTCCTCTTCTCCGTGGGCCAGTGGTGTTTTCCAGAGTCCAAATAAATTCAGAAATGATTCAGATCTGATCTGACTACCAAAATTCAAAGAGACAAGATAAAAACCTCAAGCCACAAAAATCTAAGTTACTCTGACATCGTGGAGTTGGCTGAAATAGTTTCCAGTATGGAGATGGTGGTCAGTCAGTCCTTTGAAAAACACACGGTGGATTTCAAGGAAGTTTAACAGTATAAAAAGTTAGAAAAACAGAAACGCCGGTGAAGCATGAAGTTTTACTTCATTTAACAAGTTCAGCTCAAAGAATAAGTAATTCCCGGACGTTTAGAGAAAAACATTAAAATAGACAGATGTTTACACAGCACACAACAATGGCAAACTAACTCTGTGATACTCTCATACTGCTCTCCATGTTCCCTGCTCTGAAGTGCTCTGATCTTGCTCAGTAGTGAAGTGCAGGAGGGCGTCTCCCCTCTCTTTAACTTCGGAAAACTTTCGCAGACTCCTGGGGATTGACAGAAGCCCAAGCCAATAGTCTTCCTTCATGGGTGGGTTTTATGAACTTTAGTCCAATGAGCAAATAGTCTTTTGTCTGTAACAACCAATAATATTGAGAGAGCTGTCACTAAGCAGAAGCTGACCTGTGATTAGTGGAACAAGTATATGACTTGGTACTTTTCACAGGATGACACCAATTTTAATACTGAAGATTCATCAATATACACTACCGTTCAAAAGTTTGGGGTCACTTAGAAATTTCCTTATTTTTGAAAGAAAAGCACTGTTTTTTCAATGAAGATAACTTTAAACTAATCAGAAATACACGGTAATATCTAATATACATTGCTAATGTGTTAAATGATTATTCTAGCTGCAAATGTCTGGTTTTTGGTGCAATATCTACATAGGTGTATAGAGGCCCATTTCCAGCAACTATCACTCCAGTGTTCTAATGGTACAATGTGTTTGTTCATTGTGTCAGAAGGCTAATGGATGATTAGAAAACCCTTGTGCAATCATGTTAGCACAGCTGAAAACAGTTTAGCTGGTTAGAGAAGCTATAAAACTGACCTTCCTTTGAGCAGGTTGAGTATCTGGAAAAAATTATTATTTCAAATACAAATCATTATTTCTAACCTTGTCAATGTCTTGACTATATTTTCTATTCATTTTACAACTCATGGTGGTAAATAAGTGTGACTTTTCATGGAAAACACAAAATAATTGTCTGGGTGACCCCAAACTTTTGAACGGTAGTGTACTTATGTATAAAGTCTAAGCTAGCTTTAGTGAGCATGCAACTTTATAACTAGTGTTTTAAATTGATATGCAAGAATAAGCATTCATTTAAAGATTTTAACATGCACATATTTAAAATCAAGGATTAATATATTCTTTCAAACCCATTATTGATTATCACAGAATATCAGAGTCCCACAGAGGCAGTGATCTTCAACAAATAGTGTTCTTAGAATTGTCCTGAGAAATGAAACTTGGAAGAAAGAGTTCATTTCAGTTCAAAACTTGTACAGTCAGAAGCTTTCTCTGCTCCAGAGACGTCCATCAGGGGTAGTGTCGAGCTGTGGATAATCTTTGGGACTTAAGAAATGCATTTTAAAGTTTATGAGATGCTTGTTCTTTGTCCACATTTTATTTATAATGTGAGTTAATCCATTGAAAGCATTCCTTAGGTTTGCTTAACAAAGGAATGTTGGTTCAGCTGTGGTCCAGGGATGAAAAAGCAATTCTTCACTGGCCTTTTCCTGGGTGAAACAATGTCTTCAAGATGCAAAGTCTATTTTATTGATGAGCCAAAGCCAGATGATGCTACAAATGATAATAAAACAGATCAATGAGTAAATTGAATAAACAATAAAAATGGCATGAAAATAAATATTTTTGAATTACAATAAAAATAATTAAGACTTCAAATTAATACAAAATTAATTAAATTTCTTAAAACTGCCTTTCATGAAACTCTCCTGCAATGTCTTCTGATGAACAGCAGGTGGTGCTGGGGACTTTGAGGCTTGCTGGTTGTCTTCATGGTGATGTTCAGCCTCTTTGAAAGTGTCAGGGTGTGTTGTCTTTAAATGCTTAAGGAGATTGCTAGTGTTGCTGCTATGTGGCACTACTTTATTGCAGACAGAGCACATGACATTACCTTTGGTTGTGGGTGAAAACACTTCTTTTTCTCTTTCAGCCATAATCATGTAACACTTAAGACTAGTGATGGCCAGATGAGGCTTTCTTGAAGCACTGAAGCTTTTCATCAAAATGGTTCATATGGACGAAGCTTCATGTGAAACTTCATTTGCGCTACTAAGCCATCTACTGGACAAAAAGTGAAGAGTTCTTTTGTAAAA
This sequence comes from Pholidichthys leucotaenia, assembly GCA_020510985.1. Taxonomy (NCBI): domain Eukaryota; kingdom Metazoa; phylum Chordata; class Actinopteri; order Cichliformes; family Pholidichthyidae; genus Pholidichthys; species Pholidichthys leucotaenia. The sequence continues at coordinate 274,701,040 of CM035842.1, forward strand.
ACAGATACCCTGCCTCTCGCCCAAAGATGCTGGGATAGGCTCCAGCCCCCCCGCGACCCGAAAAGGATTAAGCGGAAGAAGACGGATGGATGGAAGGATGGATGGATGGATGGATGGATAAGTCCAGTGTTATGTCTGAATAATGGAGGACGTTGAACTTTCTCTGTTGAACACTGAACTCTCTTTATTGAATTTTACATTCCTATTTATATCCCAGCCGTAGCCTGCCTGACGTCATTCACCCCCCCCCCAACCCCGGCTGAGCTACAGCAAGCTCCAAAGTACAGTTCCCATATGTAACATTCTCCCACCCCTACAAAGTTCCCAACCCTATCTCAACAACCAACAAACATAGAACAGTGTGTACAAATAACATCTTTTTTTTAACATATATACATGTAAAAGTATAAACAAACGAACCCCACGGGCATCTGGGTAGACTGCCAGAATGCTCCGCCTGGTTGGAGTGGATTATTCTACCGCTAGTCCCAACCGGCATCAAAGTCACCAGTCCTCCGCACAAAGTCCTCCAGGTACCTAGGCCTCCGACAAATTCTAGCCGGGCGTCCCCTTGGAGGGGACCCAGCACCTGACACCGTCGGCCTAGCCTGCAGATCCACATCAGTCAGGACCCCCCAGTCCCAGTTCTTACTGAAACGTCGCACTGTAGTCTCAGGTCTCCGCACTGGCGGCGACCTCCTCAGTCTGCTGGCGTGCCACTGGGACCCGTCCTCAAGCCCAAACGTGTCCGGGCCCTGCCGCCTCGCAATCGCTGCAGCTTGTGGGTGCGGACCGGGTGCTTGATCCACACCTGATCTGCTTCCCTCAGACCACGGTGTCTCGCCCTGTGCTTCCTGTCAAACTTCCGTTTCATTCTGCGTTGTTGTCCGGCGACCCGGTTCCGCACTGCCGCTTTTCCCTCCACAACACTTGTTGTTGGTGGTCTCAGCCATCTCACCGGCAAGGGCAACTCACGCCCTAGCATGAGAGTCACCGGGGAACAGCCCGTCGTGGCGTGGACTGATGCTCTATAATGCAGCAATGTATTATGTAGAGCGTCCGAGAATGCAAAACCATCCGCCAAATGGGCTCTCAGTCTATTCTTCGAAGTTTTGTTGAACCGCTCAACACTCCCATTGGCCTGAGGATGGTAGAATGCAGTCATAACATGTTCCACGCCCCTGCTGCCCAGTGTCGAAGACCCTTTGACCTTGTACCTCAAGATTGAAGTTAGGCTCACCAGGTTGCAGTTCGTAGAGGAATTTTCCTCATAGGAAATTCTGTCACAAGTGTGTGTGTGCTTGTTGACTCGAGAGTTAACCCAGCCACACTGTCTACTATCTACCAGGAGACCTCCGCTACCTGTATACCAGACCTCTGACCGAGTGACCTGTCCAGTCAGACACCTGGAATACCCCCTTGGTATTAACAACAGCCCCCCGTGGTCTTGCTTTGCTCTTGGTAAAATCTGGGTAAATGTTTAAGATCAGGAAAATTGATCTATAGGAGGTCTATTTTAAAAAACACCTTAAAGAGTAACCTTTAAAAACTCATAAAAATGTAACACCTCTTGTAGAAAAATACCTTCTTGAAAAACAGCCAGGAAAGATGGACACTGAATCAGTGATCTCACAAACTCCCATACTGTCTTTTAATATGCTGTAGTATTTATTGAAGGTCTGCAAAACTCAGCCAAAACAGGATATACTTGCATGAAAACAGTCAATTAAATCAAAATGATGAAATTCAAAATTAAACCAAAAACTGATTGAAAAACCTTGATTCAAAAAGTTGGTAGTTGTAAAATCAGTCATTTGATCAAAAAGTGAAGTCATTCAAAAATATAAAAATTCAAAAATTACCAGGATCAGTCCAGAAAATCAAAATTTAAAATCAACCAAAAATATGAAAAATCTGAAAGAGTCCAAAATAAAAGAAACCCTTTGAATCATAAAACCTGATAAAAACATCTAATCAATTTGTGGATAAATGTCTAAAAAGCCTTGCTGGGGAGATTGAAAAAAAAAAGAAGATGATTAATTGCTGGTCTTCTCCTTCGATGCTCCCTTTTCTCGGGGAGAAGGGGAAGAAAAGGCAAGGCAGGGAAGTTGATTCTTGAGGCTCCGTCTTCTGCTCTTCCATCAGCGGGGCCCATCCTCTGTGTAGCCGTCAGCTGGGGAGGGGAAGGGGTGCCTCCACTTCCTCTTCTGTCTTTGCCCAAGTGCCATTTTCTCCCTTCTTGCAGCAGAATATTTAGGGTTGTTAAAAATTGAAGAGTTGAGATGTTGTTTGATTCATCTTCTTAACAGCGGTCTCCCTATCTTCAATTCTTCTGCCTTGGGATGATGGGGGTCTTGGAGTCCGCTGAAAATGAACATTTTGGGGCTTTTGAACAGAGTTTTTATACCTTTTTTACACTCAACTGTGATTGGCTAGCAATCTCCCCATAGGCTTTCTGGCTTCTGTGATTGGCTTAATGTTACTTTTTATATAACATTACCTCATTCTGCACGTTTTCTCTCCCGAATTCCAGTACAGCCATGTGCCACGCACCCTCCTCGCTTCCAGGAATCGGCCATGCGCTGCTCATGCACCGCTCACTTCTTCCCTCATGGCCCTCTGGTTTCGCTTATCTCAGCACTTTCCATTACCAAAATAAATCAACTCATTTTGCCACATGCTTTCCAGTCAGTAGGTCTTGCAAACCATTTCACAATCTGACCCCACATAAACCTTCCATTGTGCAGTTAAAATGTACATATAATCACAGTTGGATTACACTCATTATTTTTGTTGATTACATACTTCTTAATCAATGAGTATACATTTGCTTGACTGATTACACAAGATATTACATTTCATGGCATGCAGGTTAGGGATATGGGGCGCTTGCGCACGCAGCGACCGGCAGCTGGTGGCTTGTCACCAGACTGCAAAACAAATCTACCTACGGGTACAAAATAAGTAATAAAAAAAAAAAAAAAAAAATGGCATATGCTTTCAGTATATCTAGCCGGTATCTCTCAACCTTGTACACCAGCTCAGGCTCCTTCCCCACCAGAGAGGTGACCTCAACACACAGCTCCGGTTCCGGAACCAGTCTCCTGGAGAGGGGCTGGAGCTTGGCCTTTTCTGGAGTTGCCCCGGGTGAGAGGCGACGAGCAGGGGTGGGTATTCTTGTATCCCCCCACCTTGCTGCCTCTATATTGGAGTTTTCTCCGGCGGACGAAAAGGTTGCTTCCCTGCGCCTTCGGGTTGGGAAACGGGTCCTGACCATCATTTGTGCCTATGCACCAAATGATGTTTCAGAGTACCCACCCTTTTTGGAGTCTGTGACTGGGGTGCTGGAGGGTGCTCCTCTTGGAGACTCCATTGTCCTACTGGGGGACTTCAATGCGCACGTGGGCAATGACAGTGAAACCTGGAGGGGGGTGATTGGGAGGAACGGCCTGCCCGATCTGAACCCGAGTGGTGTTCAGTTATTGGACTTCTGTGCGAACCACAGTTTGTCCATAACGAACACCATGTTCAAGCATAAGGGTGTCCATATGTGCACCTGGCACCAGGACACCCTAGGTCGCAGGTTGATGATCGATTTTGTTATCGTATCATTAGACCTGCGACCGTATGTCTTGGACACCCGAGTAAAGAGAGGTGCAGAGCTGTCAACTGATCACCACCTGGTGGTGAGTTGGATCCGATGGCAGGGGAGGAAGCCATTCAGACCTGGTAGACCCAAACGTATAGTGAGGGTGTGCTGGGAACGTCTGGCTGAGGCCCCTGTCCAGGAGGTCTTCAACTCCCACCTCCGGAAGAACTTCAACCACATTCCAAGGGAGTCTGGAGACATGGAGTCTGAATGGGCCATGTTCTCCACCTCTGTTGTTGAAGCGGCGGCCCAGAGCTGCGGCCGCAAGGTGGTCGGTGCATCTTGTCGTGGCAACCCCCGAACCAAGTGGTGGACACCAGTGGTGAGGGGGGCCATTAAGCTGAAGAAGGAGTCCTATCAAACTTGGTTGGCTTGTGGGACTCCCGAAGCAGCTGAGGTGTACCGGCAGGCCAAGCGTAGTGCAGCTCGGGTGGTTGCTGAAGCAAAAACCCGGGTATGGGAGAAGTTCGGTGAGGCCATGGAACAAGACTTTCGGTCGGCCTCGAAGAGATTCTGGCAAACTGTCCAGCGGCTCAGGAGCGGAAAGCAGCTCCCTGTCCACACTGTGTATGGTGGGGATGGGACACTGTTGACTTCGACTGGGGATATCTTCAGTCGGTGGAAGGACTACTTCGAGGATCTCCTCAATCCCACTGATACGCCTTCCACAGAGGAAGCAGGGTTTGGGGACGAGGCGAGTGACTTGCCTATCACAGGGGCTGAGGTTGCCAAGGTGGTTAAAAATCTCCTTGGTGGCCGGGCCCCGGGGGTGGACGAGATTCGCCCTGAGTACCTCAAGGCCCTGGATGTTGTTGGGCTGTCATGGTTGACATGCCTCTGCAACATTGCGTGGAGGTCTGGGGCAGTACCTTTGGCATGGTAAACCGGGATGGTGGTTCCTCTCTTCAAAAAAGGGGACCGGAGGGTGTGCTCCAACTTTAGAGGGATCACACTCCTCAGCCTCCCTGGGAAGGTCTATGCCAAGGTACTGGAGAGGAGAGTCCGGCCGTTGGTCGAACCTCAGATTCAGGAGGAGCAATGTGGTTTTCGTCCTGGCCGTGGCACATCGGACCAGCTCTTTACCCTCTCGAGAATTCTCGAGGGTTTGTGGGAGTTTGCCCAACCAGTTTACATGTGTTTTGTGGACTTGGAGAAGGCATTTGACTGCGTCCCTCGTGGTTTTTTGTGGGGGGTGCTTCGGGAGTATGGGGTATCGGGCTTGTTGCTACGAGCTATTCGGTCTCTGTACGACCGTTGTGAGAGTTTGGTTCATATTGCCAACACTCGGTCAGAAACATTCCCAGTGAGAGTTGGACTCTGCCAGGGCTGCCCTTTGTCACTGATCCTGTTCATAATGTTTATGGACAGGATTTCTAGGCGCAGCCAGGGAATGGAGGGTGTTGTGCTTGGTGACCACAGGATCTCATCTCTGTTGTTTGCAGATGATGTTGTCCTATTGGCTTCATCCAGCAATGACCTACAGCTCTTGCTGGGACGGTTTGCCGCTGAGTGTGAAGCGGCTGGGATGAGAATCAGCACCTCCAAGTCCAAGTCCATGGTCCTCAGCCGGAAAAAGGTGGATTGTCCTCTCCAGGTTGGGGATAGGCTCCTGCCCCAAGTGGAGGAGTTTAAGTATCTTGGGGTCTTGTTCACGAGTGAGGGGAAAATGGAGCGAGAGATTGACAGATGGATTGAAGCAGCATCTGCAGTGATGCAGACGTTGTACCGGTCTGTTGTGGTGAAGAGGGAGCTTAGTTCTAAGGCAAAGCCGTCGATTTACCACTCAATCTACGTTCCTACTCTCACCTATGGTCACGAGCTTTGGGTAATGACCGAAAGAACAAGATCGTGGATACAAGCGGCTGAAATAAGCTTTCACCGTAGGATTGCTGGACTCACCCTCAGAGATAGGGTGAGGAGCTCAGTCATCCAGGACAGGCTCAGAGTAGAACCGCTGCTCCTCCACATTGAAAGGAGTCAGTTGAGGTGGTATGGGCATCTGATTAGGATGCCTCCTGGACGCCTCCCACTTGAGGTGTTTCGGACACGTCCCACTGGGAGGAGACCCCGGGGCAGACCCAGGACTCGGTGGAAAGACTATGTCTCCCAGCTGGTCTTGGAACACCTTGGTATCCTCTCTGAAGAGCTGGAGCAGGTGGCTGGGGAGAGGGAAGTCTGGGCTTCTCTGCTTGAACTGCTGCCTCCGCGACCCGGACCTCCGGAAAAGCGGTAGAAGATGGATGGATGGATGGATGCTTTCGGTATTGCTTTGCATTCAGTTCTATGATTCACCAGCCATGTCTGTTCCCGTCCTTTCTGACCACAGGAGTTTGTGCTCTCTGATGATTTTGTGACCCTGGCTGACCTCCCTGTGATGCTTTCTGTATTCTTGTCCATTTGAAGCAGGATTCCCCATTTTCTTTTCATAGGGGGTAAATCGGTGTGATTGGGAGGGTCTGCTGCTTTCAGCCATTTTGCGGTTGCTGGGGTCATGTCATGGGGTTTCGAACACCAGGGACTCTTCAAATGCGCTGGAGGTAAATTGCATTGTCAGTCGTGATCATGCTCGGGGTTCCCCACCTAGCAAACAGGGAAGCCAGGAACCCGTGACCACTTCTGTTGTGACCGAGTTGGGTGGAAGTACCTCCGGCCACTTCAAGAACACGTCATAGGCCATGAGCAGGAACTGGCTATTCGCAGGTGCTGCATGCAGTTCGCTGCAGATGTCCAACTCAACGTGCTTCCAAGGCCCTTCCGGGTATGGCACTGGCCAAAGCGGTGGGGGAGGCGGTCCGCCAGTCTTGCCACACTCCAAGCATGGAATGCAGTGTTTCACCATAGCCTCAATGTCTCTATCAATACCTGGCCACCAGACAGCATCCCTACTGCATTGCTTCACTTTGACCACTCCCAAGTGTCCCTCATGCTGCATTGCCAGGACCCGAGCCCTCAGGGATGAAGGAATCAGAGCGTATTGCCCTCTGGCCACACACACCTCGTTCCAGCAGCTCAGTTCATCCTTGAATCGGTGATAAGGTGCCAACTCGCCCTGCACCCTCTCTGATCGCTGAGCGCAACTCCGCCAACATCGGATCCTGTTCCGACTCTTCCCTGAGTTCCTGAGGAGACACCATCTTCTGGAGGGTCCCGTATAGCGTGTGGATCAAGTCCACCTCTGCTGGATCATCATCCCTGTCATCCGGCAGGGAGAAATTAACTGTGGCTCGAGACAGGAAGTCCGCCACGATGTTATCTTTGCCCAGGGTGAACTTGGTGGTGAAACTGTATGCTCTCAGTCTCTCAGACCACCTGTGGATCCTCAGCGGCCTGTGCCCTGATCCCGACATCGCTAGCAAAGTTGTGAGTGCCCGGTGGTCTGTCCGTAGGGTGAAGTGGCACCCGTAGAGGTAAATGTGCCACCTCTCACACGCCCAGATGCAGGCCAGCGCTTCCCTCTCACCCACGGCATACTTCTGTTCTGCCACCGAGAGGGACCTTGATGCAAACGCCACCAGGTATTATGTGCCGTCCTGCACCTGGGACATGACTGCCCCCAGTGCCAAACCGGACGCATCGCAGGTCACAATGGTCTCCTGGTTGGGGTCAACATGGGCCAGCAACAGTGGGGAGGTGAGTTGCTGCTTCAACTTGGCGACCGCCACCGAGTATGCTGGGGTCCACTCCCATGTCGCATCCTGCTTCAACAGAGCCCAGAGGGGTTCACTCGTCTCGGAATAGCAAGGTATGAACCGTCCATAGAAGTTAACCATACCCAGAAATGACAAAATCTGAGCAGGTGTTGAAGGATCCGGGATGCACAGGACCGCCTCCACGTTGGAATGTAGCGGTTGGAGCCCCCTTCCGGTTAGCCGTAACCCCACAAACTCTACGGCGTCCACTGCAAAAGATACATTTCTCGCCATTCAGGGTAACCCTGTGTTCTTGGAGTGTTGCTAGGACCCTCTCCAGCCTTCTGTCATGTTCTTCCCACGATGCGCCATGCACCATGATGCTGTCTAAGTATGCCACCACGCCCTTGAGACTGGCTAGCATCGTTGACACCAGCTAGCATCATTGGCACCTTCTGGACTACCTTCTGGAAACAACTGGGTGCAGAGGTCAGGCTAAAGGCATCCGGGTATACCGGAAAACCCCCATGTGGGTCACAAAAGCCATCAGTTTCCTGCTATCCGGGTGGAGTGGCACCTGCAGGTAGCCCTGGGGGAGATCCACCTTCGTGAAAAACTGGGACCCACTGAACATCACCGTACTCTTCCCCATGGTCGGGAGAGGGTACCTGTCCGGAATAACTGCCTTGTTCCCCATCTGGAGATCTATGCATGGTTGAATCCCCCCCCCCCCATCCTTCTTCTTGGCCACCACCAGGTTAGATATCCACGGCGAGGCATTCACCTTCTCAATGATGCCGGACTCCAGCAGCTTGGACAGCTCCACCAAGACCTCATCCCACAGCACGAGGGGAAGTCATTGCAGTGGTTGAATCTTCGGTGTCACGCTCTTATCGATGAGAGGGCAATGGTGAAAAGTGTCTATGTGACCCAGGCCCCTGAACAATGCTGGCCAGCCAAGGTGCCAATCGCGATTCACCGTCAACACATTCAAGCCCTCCGGGTCCCTTATGGAGAAACCCAGCTCCCCCAACAAGTCGATTCCCAATAGGTCCATCCCCTGGCATGCCACCTGGAAAGTAAATTTGGGCACCGTCCTCGACCCACAAGTCACTGAGAACTCCGCTGTGCCTACCATCTCAATCTCCGCATGTCACAGCCGAACATCTTCACCGCTCCCGCGCTGATAGCCTTCTTAGGGAACAGCTTCCTCAGTGTAGCCAAACACAAGATAGATTTCCCAGCCCCCGAGTTCGCCATAAGGGGAACATCGACCCCATCGAGCTGGAACATGTACCACTTCAGTGGCCCTTTTCTGGTGTCTTTGGGCTCTGCCGTCCTTAAGCTAGGAGATAAAGCATGTGCCCCGTTACGTGCCTTTATTTTCCTCTTCTTCTTCTTAGCTCGTCTGTGAGGCCTAGTTAGCATGCTAACCATAGCACTCGGTGGGAAACCACAAGTAGCCTGCTCCCCACTAGCTGGTGTCATTAGCTTCTGCAGCGTAGCGGATTCCCTTTGCTTCACCAAATCCAACACCCCTTCCAGTAATAGAGGTTTCTGTGTTAGCCTTAGCATGCTTCCCAGCCCCAAGTCAGTGGTGCTGTGGGCTAGCTTATCCCTCACTAGGTCATCTGCCATAGGCCCAAAGGCGCACTCCCTGGCTAAGCTGCGCAGCTCCATGATAAATGCCTGCATGGACTCACCTACTCGTTGCCGTCGGTCGAGGAATACAACCCTCTTTTCGGTGATGGCGAAATGGTCACCGAAGGTACTGTCCATAAGTACCAGCCCGTCTTCCAGTGAGCCGTTGCTACACAGCCCGAAAAAAAATACACTCTTCTTCAGTGCCGAGGTAGTGCACTAACAGGCTCCTCCGTCTCTCCTCGCTGATGCTATCGAGTCCGGCCACTGTCATATACACCTCAAACATATTCCTCCAGCAAGCCCACAATGTATCTGGTGTACCCTGATACTGAAGGAATGGAGGCGGCTCCCTGACACGAACACTCATTTTTCCTCGTCGTCAAATGTTATGTCTGAATAATGGAGGACGGAGAACTTTCTTCTGTTGAACACTGAAATGTCTTTATTGAACTTCACATTCCTATCTATATCCCAGCTGTAGCCCGCCTGATGTCATTCAACCCCCGCCCACCCCAACCCCGGCTGAGCTACGGCAAGCCACAAAGTACAGTTCCCATATGTAACATCCAGTTGAGTTCAAAATGAGAAAAAACACTTTTTTATCTGTAGGTTTATAGGTGTTAGTATTTCCAAATCAGCTTCTAAGACATGGGTGTCCAATCATGTGCCATGGAGGGCCAAGACCCTGCAGGCTTTACCTCCAACCAGAGTCTTCAACAGCAGATTCCACTGAATTTCTTCCCACTGATTGCTGATAAGTGAACACCTGCTGAAGAGACAGGGTAAAAGAGAAAACCTGCAGGGACTTGGCCCTCCATGGCACATGATTGGACACCCCTGTTCTAAGACATGGTCACTTGAAATATGAGTATCTCAGACATAATAAAGCAAAAATAATCAAACATCAACTCATTGTTACTTTTTGGCAGTTTATTAGTACGTTTTTGTTTGTTTTGTTTTTTGTTTTTTTTGCAAAAAGAGATAAGTCCACAAGCCATTTTTTTTTTGCAAAAAGAGATAAGTCCCGAAAGCCATGCTATTTTGTCTGAAACATACTTGAATGTCTATAAGCATCAATGTAGTATGACTGACACACTGATTTAGGCATATCCACACAGTAAAATTGTATAATATAGCTATAATAAAGCTATAATTCAAGATTCAAGGATTTTATTGTCAATACTACTATACGTACAGGACATACAGGAGAACTGAAATGGCGTTTCTCTCTCTCTTCATTGGTGTGCACAGCATAAAAAGAAAAGGAATAAGGCTGGAAAAAAGAAACTCTTTCCGCATATAGTGTACTATATAGTGAATGCGCAGCCAATGGAGCAGTGAGAGAAGAGCTTCACATCACAACATAAACTACCTTAAGGTATTTATATTTAATAATTCAGCAAAAATGATTTGATTTAATACATATTTACTACAAATGACATGCAGGTATTCATTTTTTTACCACCGTTAGTCTGATACATTTTACTCTCACGTGATGACGTCATTAACCGTGTCATGAAAACAAGCCGAGTAGTGTCCGAAAGCAGTTAATTTTATTGTTATATTGAGTTTATTGTATAGTCCACTATATCTAAATTCACTATATAGCGAGTAGGGAGGGAGTGAGTGAACATTCCGAACTCAGCCAGGGAAATCAGTCAGAGCGAGCAGACCTGAAAGGCAGCCAAGATGAGTCACGTGACCCAAATACCAAGTGCTGATTTGCCCTGTGGAGTTAGCTGCTTTTGTTTAAAAAAAAAAAAAAAGGCTCCCAGCGTTTATCGGCTTTTGAAAAAAAAAAAAAAAACCCAACATGAATTTGTAGCATCTATAACATAGGACATATCTGCTTTTGAGACAAAACGATTTGATCTTCTACAAGTAGGTAATATTAACAGTTGTTTGATGTAAAGAGTGAAATTTTCATGGAAGTGGCATTTATTGGTTTTTTCCAACAAGCTCTTCAAGTACACACATTGCAGATTTTTACAAGGGCATTATTGGGTTGATGTGTATTTTTTCATTTCAATAAATGTACTGTCCTTTAAGAAATATCAATGGTCATAAGGGGAAAAAAGAAATAATAAAACTGGGGTGACTACAGTGGATATACTTGTGTTACTTAGGGTGCTTGTGTTACTTAGACATTTTTATTAAGAAATAATTTTTCAACAGTCTTTGAACAAAGGCATTTTTTTTTTTTTAGATTATTTCACCAGCTTTTGAGAATACTCTCTCACATGACACAGAGGATGCAGGTGCACAAACGAAGGCTACTGCAAGTTTGCACAGTGTAGGGTTGACATGTTCCTGTCTTTCCCAGTACATTTGCTTTCCCAGTACATTCACCTTTGTTGTCCTTATTCAATTCAACTTTATTTATATAGCACCATTTCACAACAACAGTCATCTCATAGCACTATCAACTGTAGGGGGAACCCCCACAGTTGCAGAAAGACCCCAGCAATCAGGCGATCCCCTGTGAGCAAGCACTTGGCGACGGTGGAGAGGAAAAACTCCCTTTTAACAGGAAGAAACCTCCAGCAGAACCAGGCTCAGGGAGGGGCAGTCATCTGCTGCGACTGGCTGGGGGGTGAGGGGATAGAGAAGAAGAAAAGAACAGACATGTAGAGAGCAAACAGCACGATGGGGACTCAATCTATGGGAGAGAACAAACAAATGTTAATGACCAGCAAAAAAATATTTCATTGAGAGTGAGGAAAGGATTGAGGCCCAGTGCATTACTGGAGGTCCCCCGGCTGACTAAACCTATTAGCAGCATAACTAAGGGAGGGTTCAGAAACACATGATCCCTCCCTAATTGTAGGCTATATCAAAAAGGTAGGTTTTAGCCCTATTCTTAAAAACAGAGATCGAGTCTGACTCCCGAATCCAGATTGGCAGCTGGTTCCACAGGAGAGGAGTTTGATAACTGAAGGCTCTGCCTCCCATTGTACTTTTGGAGATTCTAGGTATTACAAGTAATCCTGCATTTTGGGAGCGTAGTGCTCTGTTAGGATAATACGGTAGTATCAGATCTTTTAAATAAAAAGGAGCCTGATTGTTTAGAGCTTTGTAAGTAAGAAGAAGGATTTTAAACTTAATTCTAAACTCTATGGGAAGCCAATGAAGGGAAGCCAGAACCGGAGAGATATGATCTCTCTTTCTAGTACCTGTTAAAACTCTTGCTGCAGCATTTTGGATCAGATGAAGACTTTTTAAAGATGTTTTAGGACAGCCTGATAATAAAGAATTACAATAATCTAATCTCGAGCTAACAAAAGCGTGGATCAGTTTCTCAGCATCACTCTGAGACAAGATGCTCCTAATCTTGGCAATATTATGCAAATGATAGAAGGCAGTCTTAGAAACAAATTTAATATGTGAATTGAAGGACAGATCCTGATCAAAAATAATTCCAAGGTTCCTCACAGAGCTATTAAGAGAAAGAGTAACCGCATCCAAACTGAAAGTTTGATTTGGAAAGGAATTTCTAAGGTTTTTTGGACCAACAAGAATGACTTCAGTCTTATCTGAATTTAATAGCAGGAAATTACAAGTCATCCAAGCTTTGATTTCCTTAAGACAGGCTTCTAACTTGGCTAGTTGATTACTATCATCTGGCTTCATTGACAGGTATAATTGTGTGTCATCTGCATAACAATGAAAATGTATACAGTGCTTTCTAATAATGTTGCCTAACGGAAGCATATATAAACTAAAAAGAGTAGGGCCTAGCACAGATCCCTGTGGAACTCCATGACTAAGCTTTGAGTTGAAAGAAAACTCATTATTTACATGAACAAACTGGAACCTATCAGATAAATAAGATCTAAACCACTGCAACGAAGTTCCATTAAGTCCAACATAGTGTTCTAATCTATCAAGTAGAATATTATGATCGATAGTATCAAAAGCTGCACTAAGGTCTAAAAGGACAAGTACAGAAACCAGTCCATTATCAGATGCGATGAGGAGGTCGTTAGTGACCTTCGCTAAGGCTGTTTCAGTACTATGATGGATACTAAACCCAGATTGAAACTCTTCAAGTAAACCATTTCCCTGGTGGTCAAATAATTGCATAGCAACAACTCTTTCTAAGATTTTTGAAATGAAAGGGAGATTAGAGATTGGTCTATAGTTAGCTAAAGCTCCTGGATCTAGCGTTGGCTTTTTGAGTAAGGGTTTAATTACAGCCGTTTTAAAAGCCTGCAGTACATGGCCTAAAGTTAATGAAGAATTGATTATATGAAGAATAAAGCTACCAATAAGTGGGAAGACTTCTTTAAATAACCTGGTAGGAATAGGGTCTAAAAGACAAGTTGAAGGTTTGGATGAGGAAACTATTTTGTCTAACTCACAAAGGTCGATTGGAGTAAACTCATCAAGACAGACATCAATAGAAGGAGTTGTAGTAGTTACAGTATTTAAGTTAACTGTGGGAAGAATCTGATTGATTTTATCTCTGATGGATGAAATTTTATTATTGAAAAAGTTCATAAAGTCCTGACTAGTAAGCTCTAAGGGAATGCTAGCATTGACAGAGTCCTGACTCTTTGTCAACCTGGCTACAGTACTGAAAAGAAACCTGGGATTATTCTTGTTCTCTTCTATTAATGCAGAGTAATAACTCGTTCTAGCTTTTCTAAGAGATTTTTTATAAATTAAAAGATGATTTCTCCAAGCTAAATAGATTTCATCTAAATTAGTGGAGCACCATTTTCTTTCTAATTGACGAGTCTTCTATTTTAAGCTACGAGTTTCTGAGTTGAACCAAGGAGTTAGAAATCTCTGATTAGACTTTTTCTTTTTTAAGGGGGCCACCAAGTATAGAGTCTGATGCAGAGAAGCTGTAACACTATCCACCATGTTATCAATTACAGAAGGAGCAAGCTGTCTATAGCTTATTTCCGTTGTGTTGACACATGGCATAGAGGAAACAATCTGCATAAATTTGGTAACAGCATCCTCTGAGAGGCATCTACTGTAATAATATTTTTCTTTAGGAGCCAAATAGTCAGAAATAGTAAAATCAAAGGTTAACAGACAATGGTCTGACAGTACAGGGTTATGAGGAGACACTACAAGATTTTCTATTTCTATGCCATATGTCAGAACAAGGTCCAATGTATGGTGGGGGTAATGAGTAGAATTTCCTACTTTCTGAGAAAACCCAATCGAGTCTAATATTGAATTAAATGCCACATTAAGGCAGTCACCATCTACATCCACATGTATATTAAAGTCCTCTACTATAATTATTCTATCAGATTTCAGCACTAAATCAGCTAAGAAATCAGCAAATTCGGATAAAAATTCTGAGTAGGTTGATGGGGGACGATAAACTATGGCAAATAAAATTGGGTTTAACCTAAAATTGCTAAAGTGCCCAATACTGAGGACCAGGCCCTCAAAGGAGTTATAACATGTTTTTTGCTTTACATTAACTAGTAATTTGGAATGGTAAATTGTTGCTACTCCTCCTCCACGAACAGAACTTCTGGGATTTTGACAGTTTAAATAACCAGAGGGAGTTGATTCATTTAAACCAACATAATCCTCTTGCCCTAACCAAGTCTCTGTAAGGAATATTAAATCAATGTGATGATCAATTAACAGATCATGGACTAGCAGAGACTTGGAAGTTAGAGACCTAATATTTAACAAACTGCATTTAATTTTTAAATTATGAGGAGGAACAGGGGCCAAATCATTCAATTTAGAGGCTTTATGTTTAATTTGAGTTTTACCAATATTTTGCTTAATCACTTTGGGATGCTTATACATTATATTTTTATTTACTTTGGAGGGAGCAGACAATGATTCTCTCATGGGGAAGACAGGGGCTAAGCTGAGGGGTGGCGGATGAAGAGGAGTTGCAGAGAGGCGTGTAAGACTGCGACTCTGCTTCCTGGTCCCAACTCTGAGTAGTCAAGGTTTTGGAAATTTGGATAAAAAAGATGCCAGATTGTTAGATAAAAGAGAAGCACCATCCAAAGTGGGATGAATGCTGTCTTGTCTCATAAGACCAGGTTTTCCCCAAAAAGAGCTCCAATTGTCAATGTAGCCCACGTTATTTGCAGGACACCACACAGACAACCAGCGGTTCAAGGATGATGAGCGGCTAAACATGTCATCACTGGTCAGATTGGGGAGGGGCCCAGAGAATACTACAGTGGCAGACATCGTTTTTGCAAAGTCACACACCGATTCTACATTAAGTTTCGTGACTTCCGACTGCCGGAGACGGATGTCATTAATGCCGGCGTGAATAACAATTGTGGAGTATTTACAGTTACTTTTAGCCAGCATTTTCAAATTTGACTCGATGTCGCCTGCTCTGGCCCCAGGAATGCATTTGACTATGGCCGCTGGAGTCTCTAGGTTCACGTTTCTGACTACAGAGTCGCCAATGATCAGAGTTTTTTCCTCGGCGGGTGTGTCGCTGAGCAGAGAAAAACGATTAGAAATGTGAACAGGCTGGTGGTGTACCGGGGCTTTGCGACTAGGCTTCCTTCTCACCGTCACCCACCCAGTCTCCTCGCTGCTGAGGAGAGCCGGAGGACCGCTAACAGGGGGGCCTAAGCTAGCTAGCGCCGCTGCAGCTAAGGGACGTCTGTCAAGAGTAACTGGCGCAGACGGTGTTTCAATGCAGCGGAGCCGGGATTCCAAATCAGACAACCTCGCCTCGAGCGCCTCAAAAAGACAACATTTATTACATTTACCGTTATCACTAAAAGAGGCAGAGGTGTAGCTAAACATCTGACAGAGAGAGCACACCAGAGGAGGAGAGGAAGGAGAGCTAGTAGCCATAGCTAGTGGGTAACCCAAAGCTCAGGAAAGTAAGGAGAGCAAACCACACAGGCAGACAGCAAAACAGGAAATTACGATACGTTACCACAAGGAAGTGACGATCAATCCTCATACAGGGCACAATAGTGCCTCAGCATAGATGATATGTTACTGTTGTATCCAAACTCTTTGAAACACAACAGACACTTCACCTTGCAAATAAAAATTAATCTAAAATAAATAAATTACACGAAATATCCACTATTTGTGAAAAATGCACCCAACTTAAAAACTGCAAATACCTTATTGGGAGAAATGAGATCAAAATGTTCCCAAATGGGAGAAGTCCGCCTTTTTGGTGCTGGCTCCAACTGACAATGAAGACTGGCTATGACAAATCACATACACACAGTCAAAGATCTGACAACACAAAACGTGAAGGACGGGGATTTCCATTGTGTATCGCTGCTCACTTTATTCCATGTTGAGTGCCAAATCATGAACCGCTTCCTGACCCAGTCATGTGGTATGACCAGCTGGTGAAGCTTCAGACGTCATCACATACGTCATCACTATACACCTCGATACGCACTTCACAAAATATTTCCTGGATTACTCGGCACACTCTCCGAAGTCTGACGCAGCAAGTCCCATCACTACTTAACACCATCTAAAATACATCCGGGCTGGTTTTCATCTATAAACTTAATGCCTAAAACTCTCAGAAGTGAAAACAAATTGCATGGTTTGTATTAGAACAGTGGTATTGCAATATTTAAAAAATATGAAATATTCCAAAATATCAGTCAGCAGATATCAAAGTATTGATACGCCCATCCCTACTCTAGCATTTGTGGTTGAGGCTAATATTAGCCATCTATCTCTGGTTACTGGGCACAGCCTGAGCTAGGGTTGCCAACTTTCTCACAACCAAATAAGGGACAGAGGGTTTTAATTATTGCTCGGTGCCACAATATTGTGGACATTAGTGTTGTCATAATACTGGGATTTTTTTTTTTTACCTTGATAATACATTTAAAATATTGATATTCAATGTCATGTTTAATACTAAAAGAAAAAAATAACACACTGTATACCTAGAAATTTCAGATTTTACAGAATACAGAATCTCAGTTTAAAAATGTGTAATAGCCAAGGGTACACATAACTTTTTTGGTGTTGTTCTCAGGGGAGAACCTGAGGTTGTTGTTTGGTCCTCATTTATTTTTTTAATTTTTTATGTCCTTGACTCACCTCACAAAATAGACAAATATGTGAATAGCGTAACACACATTTTAATTTCAACTGGAAATGAATGAAAGCATTACAACAAAATGTCTGTTCTTTAAAGCTCCATAGTATGTAACGTTCTAATGAAATGACTGCACTTCAAGCACTGAAAACTAAATGTACAAATGTCTGATTTTCAAACAATGAAACCCAATTGAAATGGCAGCTTTTTAAGCACTGACAACAGTTATTGCTATTTAAAAGCACGGAATGATTCTCAAGAATGATAAGTGGTCCCAACGTTAACTCCAAGCCGTTTGAGAAGCGGAATATCCTCCTCATATGAACACATAGAACGTGCATGTTTCGCTTTGTGAAAGGCTAACAGAAAAACGCTACTCAGTGCTTGATGCTGTTCTTCATTCAGTTTATGTTGCCATCTGTGGAACGGAGCACTGGGCCTCTGGCCCTGGCTGCGCCTGCTAGCAGTATCAATCACTTGCACTACTTTCCGGTGCTCTCTGCTGTTTGCATGCTTAACAATAGCTGGATGATTAAAGTTTTTAGTACCTGTAAAAAAGGCACTGTTTTTATCCGCCAGAGTGGGATTTTCACAGCATAGTTTACACCACATCTCAGTGTGGGCGTCATTTGAAAGCCAGCTCACCTCCTGCAGCCACTTTTCTGAGAATGTACACTTCTTTTGTGGTTCAGCTTCAGTCTGGCGTTTCTTTGGAGGTGGAGGAACACCAAAGTAATTGCTTACATAAATGAGCTTGCTTTTTGGACATTTTAATGAAAGGAGAAAATCCTAAAAGAAGTGGCTCATACTCTGCAGTCCAATGTTTAGATTTTATCTATCCCTAGGTACGCAAATGCGCGTTACAACAGTCTGCCCCAGGGCAGCTGACGGAAACATGGCTGCCAATCCATGCCAACGGTGTCTCCGACCACCACTGAACATTTATTTACATTTATACGTACATCAGTGTCATGAACCATGAACACACTGGAGGCAAGGTGGGTAAAGTCTTGCCCAAGGACACAACAGCAAGGTGGGGGGAGTGGGATTCGAACCACCAACCCTCTGGTTATTGAGCAACCTGCTCTACCGTCTGAGCCACTACGGTCTAATTTTTGTTTCTCTTTGATAATATAAATAAGCTGTTTATCCTTGTTTTTTGTCTGACGAGATATTTATTCTTGCTGTCCAGTTTATATGTAAGAAAATTTTACATGCTTTCCAATAGTTTTGTTTTATGCAATTTGATAAGTCAAATTTTCTTGTTTTGTTGGTAGATAATTTTACTTAAAATAAACAAACAAAAAAATAATCTGGCAATAGATAATTCTGGTTAAAATTAGAAAAAAAAATATCTGCCAACAAATTAAGATTAAATTGCTTAAAACAAGTAAAAACTTTTGTAAAGGAAGTAAAATCTTACAGAAAACTGCACAATAAAAAGAAATTCTTGTCTTGTCAAAATTATCTTGTGAGAGAAAAACAAGCATAAAGCCTTGATTTAGGATATTTTTTCTTACTGAGATTTCCCTTTTTACAGTGTGACAGATACTGCCTTTGGCATAAAGTTACATCAGTGAAGTATTCCTGAGTCAAACAAGCACAACAGCAGCAAAGTGAAAAACCTGCACAATTGTTTGGAAACTACACTGCAAATAGCATGTCTTACCTTTTTAGAAGTGTTTTCTTCTGGTCTTCTTTAAAGAAAAATCCTTCATTATGTCCTTTAAATCCAGCTCACGAATGTCGTCATACTCTGTGGATACATACTTGATCCAATCTACTTTTTACCAAGTTTGGAGTCCACTGTCCCACGCACAGCTGTCTCATGTAAGCAACCATTGTAGAAGATGTGCTCAAATGATGAGGCTGAGTTTAGTCATAAACCAGCTTTACTGACAGAACACAGCTTCTAGCATTCTCAAAGCAGGAAAGAGAAAGAATCATATCTCATCACCCTTTTATATGTTTCCAGCATCAGAATTCAAGTCACATGGTGTTTTCAGTAAACATACAGTCACAAAGAATCAGAATCAGAATCAGGTTTATTGCCATTGTTCATGTAGTACACAAACTAGGAATTTGTCTCGGTACAATGCTGCAACATTAAACATGATAAGATAAGAGAAATAAACTATACATGTAATAAAGTGTAGGATAAGATTAAGTGATACTGGTCAACAGTTAAAATATATATTAGCCAGCAGCAGATACTGTGGAGAACTATATAGTGCAGTCGGTAATGCAGGAAGAAAACAGTGATGATTGACATGAGTCTGGTTGAGCTGCTGTACATGGTGCACGAGAGTCACTTAGTGTTCAGCAGTCTAATGGCAGAGGGGAAGAAGCTGTTCATGTGACGGGAGGTTTTAGTCTGGATGGACCGAAGTCTTCTACCAGAGGGGAGGGGGGCAAACAGTACGTGACCAGGGTGTGAGGGATCGGCTATGATCCGGCCAGCACGCCTCCGGGTCCTGGAGATGTACAGATCCTGGAGAGATGGGAGCTTGCAGCCGATCACCTTCTCAGCAGTGCGCACGACGCGCTGCAGCCTTAGTCTGTCCCTGGCAGTGGCTCCTGCGTACCACACGGTTATGGAGGTGGTGAGGATGGACTCGATGATGGCTGTGTAGAACTGCACTAACATCTTGGTGGGTAGCTTGAGCTTCCTCAGCTGCCGCAGGAAGAACATCCTCTGCTGGGCTTTTTTGATGAGTGAGCTGATGGTCAGCTCCCATTTGAGGTCCCTGGTGATGGTAGTGCCTAGGAAGCGGAAGGAATCAGCAGTGGTGATGGGAGAGCCTGAGAGGGTGAGGGGGGGCAGAGGAGTAGTGACTTTCCTGAAGTCTACAATCATCTCCACTGTCTTCAGAGCGTTCAGCTGCAGGTTGTTATTGCTGCACCAGGACGCCAGCTGGGCCACCTCTCTCCTGTAGGCGGACTCGTCGCCGTTGGAGATGAGCCCGATGAGGGTGGTGTCGTCCGCAAACTTGATCAACTTGACAGACTGGTGGCTGGAGGTGCAGGAGTTGGTGTAAAGGGAGAAGAGTAGGGGGGAAAGTACACAGCCCTGGGGTGATCCGGTGCTGATGCTAGTATAGTCTGAGACAGTCTTTCCCAGCCGCACATGCTGCCTCCGGTCCGTCAGGAAGTCGATGATCCACCTGCAGAGGGAGTCAGGCACGTTGAGCAGGGACAGCTTGTCCCGGAGCAGAGCGGGGCGGATGGTGTTGAATGCGGAGCTGAAGTCCACAAACAGGATCCTGGCGTAGGTTCCCGGGGAGTCCAGGTGCTGCAGGATGGAGTGGAGGGCCAGGTTGACTGCATCGTCTACAGACCTGTTGGCTCGGTAGGCAAACTGCAGCGGGTCCAGGAGAGGGGTGGTGATGGACTTGAGGTGGGACAGGACCAGGCGCTCAAAGGACTTCATGACTACAGAGGTGAGCGCTACAGGTCTGTAGTCATTAAGTCCAGTGATCCGTGGCTTCTTGGGGACAGGGATGATGGTGGAGGATTTGAGGCAGGATGGCACGTGGCATAACTTAAGGGAGGTGTTAAAAGCATCCAAAGCATCCCTTTGAATCTTCACCATTGTCTCTCATTTCCTGATGAACCGGAAATCTCTCCGGGGCATCTTCTGTGGGACAAAAAGACAAATCTCACACCTCCTTGTTATCTTCTGCAGATTCGAGTCCTTTGTCCTTGCAGACGTGACACCCTCAATACACATGCAGTCCTGTCTCTGTGGAAACGTGAGCCCACAATGTGTGTCGCCCACACTACCCCCCCCCCCAAACGTCTAGTAAGGCAAAACCTGTATGGCATAAAAAAAAAGAAAAACACAAAACACTCCATACATCGCTAATCAATCCACCAACTGCCTAGGTTTTAACTTTCTGCCGAATCTGCTGCAACCTGGCTTGGCTGCACCTGCAACATCTCTCTGCACCTGTGGATTAAAGCTGTTAGCACCTTTCTGTGAAGATTTTGGAGAATGTCCTCTCGGCGGCCTGCCACGGCGGGGGGGCCTCGCAAGCTGCACTTCCTCATCAGCCAAAACAAAGGCGGGTTTGAGCCTGTTTATGCAAATCAACTCCCTTCTGCCCCCTAAATCTAGCAGAAAATGCTTCTGCCCGGTCTCCAGCACTCGGAACGGTCCGTCATAAAACGGCCGCAAACTTGGACGCTGAGCATCATGTTTAACAAAAACAAACTCTGCATTTTTTAAAGCCTTTGGCACAAAAATGTGTGGTAAACTGTGATGGACCAGGCCAGGGAGCGTGTTTGCTCCTGAGTCGCTCTGCCACGGCTGAGCAGGGGGGCCATTTGGTGCGGGATTATCGGGGAGAAATTCCCCCGGCAAACGGAGAGGTTGTGCAAAAACTAATTCAGCCGGGGAAGCATGCAAATCTTCCTTAGGTGCAGAACGCAACCCCAATAAAACCCATGGAAGTTTGTCCACCCAATTTGTATCCGTCAGCGACGCTCTGAGGGCTGCTTTTAATGACCTGTGAAAGCGTTCGCATAAACCATTAGCCTGGGGGTTATACGCGGTAGTGCGATGAATCTTCACCCCCAAGCTGCGGGCCATCGATGACCATAGTTCGGAAATAAATTGGGGACCCCTGTCGGACGTTATGTCCGACGGTACACCGAAACGCGCAACCCACGCTGCTAAAAATGCTCGCGCAACTTCTTCCGCTGTGGTTGATGTCAGAGGAATCGCCTCTGGCCAGCGCGTGGTGCGATCCACCATCGTCAAAAGATGTGTGTGCCCGTGTGATAATGGGAGCGGGCCCACCAAGTCAACATGCACGTGATCAAAACGCTTAGCGGGGATGTGAAAAGGTTCCAACGGGGCCTTAGTGTGTCTGTGTATTTTGGCTCGCTGACACGCTACGCAGGCTGCCGCCCATTCCTTGACCTGTTTGCGCAACCCGGGCCAAACAAATTTCTCCCCCACCAACTTAATCAATGATCACACCCGGGGGTGCGCGAGAGAATGGACCAAGTCAAAAACGCGGCGACGCCACGCGGCTGGCACCACGGGGCGGGGCCGTCCAGTGGAGACATTGCAGATTAGTGGGGGCATACCACTTTGTTGCTCCCTGTGCTCCAGCCTTCACCCTGTTGGTCCAGACTGGAGCGTGCGCACGTCCGCGTCGTTAACCTGCTCCGCAGCCATGGCTGCATAATCTAACCCAACACAGACCGGGGCTGCACGCGCTCCCGCGTCACTGCCTGGGCCCGCGGCCACGGCTACAGAGTCTGCCCCTATGGGGCTTGGTGGTGCTACCGCGCGCGAGAGGCAGTCTGCCACAACATTGTGTTTACCCGCGACATGCTGAATATCAGTAGTGAACTCCGATATTGCGGCTAGTTGCCTTTGTTGCCGGCCTGACCAGGGTTCTGAAATTTTGGCCATCGCAAACGTTAGCGGTTTATGATCCACAAACGCGGTGAAACGTCGCCCCTCTAACCAGAACTGAAAATGACGGATGGCCAAGTGTAGGGCCAAAAGCTCCCTGTCAAACGCACTGTATTTACGCTCACTATCGCGCAAAGTCCTGCTGAAAAACGCGAGGGGTTGCCAGGTACCTGCCACAAACTGTTCAACTACCGCCCCCACTGCTACATCGGAAGCGTCAGTGGTGAGCGCCATGTGGGCCATTGGAACTGGGTGCGCTAACAAAACTGCGTTTGCCAGGGCTGATTTGACCTGGGCAAAAGCGCGCTCCCGCTCCGGAGACCATTCAACTTTATTTGCGGGCTTTTGTTTTTTTAACGCAGTGTACAATGGCTGCATGAGCCGTGCTGCGCTTGGGAGGAACCGGTTGTAAAAATTAACCATCCCTAGAAACTCCTGAAGCGCCTTGACCGTTTGAGGTTGCGGAAAATCCGTTATGGCACGCACTTTATTTGGAAGAGGAACCGCTCCTTCTGCCGAAACGCGATGTCCCAAAAAATCAATCTGCGCCACCCCAAACTGGCACTTCGCTGGGTTAACTATTAACCCGTGCTCTGCCAGCCTCCGAAAAACTGCTGTGAGGTGTTTGGCTGGCTACCAAAATATCGTCCAAATAAACGAACACGAAAGGAAGGTCACGTAAAACTGCATCCATCATGCGTTGGAAAGTCTGCGCGGCCCCCTTGAGGCCAAAAGGCATGCGCAAAAACTCAAAAAGGCCGAAAGGAGTTATGACCGCTGTTTTGGGTACATCTTGCGCGCGCACTGGAACCTGGTGGTAACCGCGCACCAAGTCTATTTTAGAAAAAATGCGCGCCCCCGCCAAATGAACAGAAAAATCCTGAATGTGCGGAATCAGGTAGCGGTCATGAGCTGAAACGTTGTTCAACCTGCGGAAATCGCCACAAGGTCGCCACGAGCCATCAGCCTTTGGGACCATGTGTAACGGCGAAGCCCAAGAGCTCTTGGAGCGTCTAACAATGCCCAGTTTTTCCAGATTAGTGAACTCCTCGCGCGCGATGGCCAGTTTAGCTGGGTCCAAGCGCCGAGCTTTTGCAAAAACGGGAGGGCCGGTGGTTGTTATGAAATGCTCCACCCCATGTTTAGCCATCGTTGCCGAAAACGTGGGGACTGTGAGTGCTGGGAACTGAGCAAGCAATGTGTGAAACTTACCACCTGCAGCTGAGACGCTGGCATGTGCAGTCGGCGGGGCCACCCGAGCTGTGCAGGGAATAGAATGAAAGGACAGTGCATTAATCAGACGTCTATTAGCAAGGTCAACCAATAAACCATGTGAGCACAAAAAATCAGCCCCTAACATGTTGAAACTGACTGCTGCTACAATAAATGTCCACTCAAATGAACGGCCCTGTAAGGACAGAAGCATGGTCCTCTCACCGAACATTTTAATCGTGGAGCCGTTCGCTGCTGACACTGACACCCAGGGAGCTTTAGAAGGCATCAGCCGTTCCGCGTAGGTGGGTGTGACGAAACTCAGCTGAGAGCCCGTGTCCACGAGGAACTGTTTCCCCGAGCGTGCATCCGTCAGGTAAAGCAGCCTGTTCTTGTTGCCGAGGGTCGCAGCTGCTACCGGCCCTCGGTCTTGGCATTTCCCTGGCGCTTAAAGTTGCACGGTGGGACGCACCTGTGCGCTCTCTCTGCAAAATGGCGGTGGTAGAAGCACGGTCCGTCCTCCGCTTCGCGTCGTCTGGCTCCCGTCGCCGCAGTCGTTGGTGCGTCTGGCGCCGCGGCCGCTGGACCTGCGCTGTCTCCGGACGCCGTTCCCGGGCTAGCCGCCGCGGCCGAAACCGCGTTCCGCTTGTGGGCGTCGACCAACCGCTGCGCCTCCTTGCTCAACCCATGGTAGTCTCGCCTGGCCAATCGGGGCGACTCTGCCAGGGCCACTCTCACTGCTGGCGGCAGGGTTCGAAGGAAAAGGTGGGCGAAAATGAATTCGCCATCCTCATAGTCTTTGAGCTTCAGCATCTTCACCATCAGGTCCGCAGGTCTATCGTTTTCTGACTCCGTCAACGTCAGGAGTCCTTCTGCTCGTTGTTGGACTGAAGGGGTGAAATGGCTGATCAGTGCGTCCTTCAATGCGCTGTACTTGTCGCTGTCTGGTGGATGATTAACCAGATCCTCCACTCTCTGGACCGTGTTGCTGTCCAGCTTCGCTACCATGTGGTAGAATCTTGTGTCGTTGTTGGAGATTCTCCGGAGGTTGAACTGCGCCTCGACTGCGCTAATCCATGAGCGCGGGCTGTGCTGCCAGAAATCGGGCAGCCGGATCGTGGAGGCGGCCATCAGGCTGGCTTCCGCCGAGCCCCGCTCGGGAGAATTCTGTCTGCTCATTTCTCGTCGTAGGTCACCAGTGTAGAAGATGTGCTCAAATGATGAGGCTGAGTTTAGTTGTAAACCAGCTTTATTGACAGAACACAGCTTCTAGCATTCTCAAAGCAGGAAAGAGAAAGAATCATATCTCATCACCCTTTTATATGTTTCCAGCATCAGAATTCAAGTCACATGGTGTTTTCAGTAAACATACAGTCACAAAGCATCCCTTTGAATCTTCACCATTGTCTCTCATTTCCTGATGAACCGGAAATCTCTCCGGGGCATCTTCTGCGGGACAAAGAGACAAATCTCACACCTCCTTGTTATCTTCTCCAGATTCAAGTCCTTTGTCCTTGCAGACGTGACACCCTCAATACACATGCAGTCCTGTCTCTGTGGAAACGTGAGCCCACAATGTGTGTCGCCCACACCATGCCCTTTTTTCTCCCTTCTCCTCCAGGTGAGGGCTTTAACGGCCCACCTGTCTCCTCCATGCATAATTAGCAGCCTCCTCCACTTAGTGCTCCAGCTTAGAAACGTTTACATTTCAGGATTTTTTGAGTAATTCGTTTTCTCTCAATAATTTTATGAGTGCCACTTTCAAACTTTTTTCCGGACATTTTGACCGAGCTAATTACTTCTCACCTCTCACTGCGCTTGCATAGTCACATGTCAAAACAATTCCTCTGAGAGGCTATTGTTACGTGGTACGACGTGGGGCACTTGTAAATTAGACCAATGTGCAGCCACACATGAATATCACGTGATAGATATAGAATTTGACCTATTAACAATAATAGGGTTATCTACGCTTACATCACCAATTTCATGAATACGCAGAACAACGTGCCAAGGTATCAAAAAATGATGATTTCAATGCATTTCTATGGCAATGTTAGCTAAATTTAAACAAAGAAAATGTTGAAATGTTGTGCAACTGGCTCATGTAGCCATCGCCATCTTATGAAAGATGGTGCCCCGCCCCCCTGCACAAAACATGGTAGGTGTATGTCGGTTGTATGATGTGATGATGTGTAAATGTGTGGATTGCATTGAGTAATTTTTAACAGCAGGAAATATACAGTATATAATATACAGTGGTGTGAAAAAGTGTTTGCCCCCGTCCCGATTTCTTATTTTTTTGTGTTTGTCACACTTAAATGTTTCAGATCATCAAACAAATTTAAATATTTGACAAAGATAACACAAGTAAACACAAAATGCAGTTTTTAAATGGTGTTTATTATTAAGAGTTAAAAAAAAATCCAAACCAACATGGCCCTGTGTGAAAAAGTGAAACACCCCCCCCCCCACCCACCGTTAAAACATAAATTACTGTAACTGTGGTTTATCACATCTTTGGAAAGCTGAGTTCAATTTCTCTAGCCACACCCAGGCCTGATTACTGCCACACCTGTTCTCAATCAAGAAATCACTTAAATAGGACCTACCTGACAAAGTGAAATAGACCAAAAGATCCTCAAAAGCCAGACATCAATGCTGTTATCCAAAGAAATTCAGGAACAAATGAGAAACAAAGTAATTGAGACCTTTCAGTCTGGAAAAGGTTATAAAGCCATTTCTAAACCTTTGAGACTCCAGAGAACCACAGTGAGAGCCATTATCCACAAATGGCAAAAACATGGAATAGTGGTGAACCTTCCCAGGAGCGGCCGGCCAACCAAAATTACCCCAAGAGTGCAGCAACGACTCATCCAAGAAGTCACAAAAGACCCCACAACAACATCCAAAGAACTGCAGGCCTCACTTGCCTCAGTTAAGGTCAGTGTTCATGACTCCACCATAAGAAAGAGACTGGGCAAAAATGGCCTGCATGGCAGAGTTCCAAGACGAAAACCATTGCTGAGCAAAAAGAAGATAAAGGCTTATCTCAGTTTTGACAGAAAACATCTTGATGATCCCTGAGACTTTTGGGAAAATACTCTGTGGACTGACGAGACAAAAGTTGAGCTTTCTGGAAACCATGCATCCCATTACATTCGGCGTAAAAGTAACAGCATTTCAGAAAAGGAACATCATACCAACAGTAAAATATGGTGGTGGTAGTGTGATGGTCTGGGGCTGGTTTGCTGTTTCAGGACCTGGAAGACTCGCTGTGGTAAATGGAACCATGAATTCTGCTGTCTACCAAAAAATCCTGAAGGAGAATGTCCGACTCATCTGTTCGTGACCTCAAGCTGAAGCGCACTTGGGTTCTGCAGCAGGACAATGATCCAAAACACACCAGCAAGTCCACCTCTGAATGGCTTAAGAAAAACAAAATGAAGACTTTGGAGTGGCCTAGTCAAAGTCCTGACCTGAATCTGATTGAGATGCTGTGGCGTAACCTTAAAAAGGTGGTTCATGCTCGAAAACCCTCCAATGTGGCTGAATTACAACAATTCTGCAGAGATAAGTGGGCTGCACGGTGGCGCAGTGGTTAGCACTGCGGCAGCACAGTTTACCCTTGGCCGGGGGATTGTGGGGTTCGTGGGATCGTGGGTTCGATCCCAGCCCCCGACCAACAGTGATCTGTGTGGAGTTTGCATGTTCTCCCCGTGTTGCGTGGGTTTACTCCGGGATTTCTCCGGTTTCCTCCCACATGCCAAAGACATGCATGTTAGGTTAATTGGCTGTTCTAAATTGTCCCTAGATATCTGTTTCCTATAGGCCCTTAGAATAGAGGGTTAGTATTAATGAAAGCGCTTTGAGTGGTCTTTGTGACTAGAAAAGCGCTATATAAGTGCAGGTTAGTTAGTTAGTTAGTTAGATAAGTGGGCGAGAATTCCTCCACAGCACTGTAAAAGACTCATTACCAGTTATCGCAAATGCTTGATTGCAGTTGTTGCTGCTAAGAGTGGCCCAACCAGTTATTAGGTTTAGGGGGCAATCACTTTTTCCATACAGGGCCAAGTAGGTTTGGATTTTTTTTTTTTTTACTCTTAATAATAAACACCTTCATTCAAAAACTGCATTTTGTGTTTACTTGTGTTATCTTTGTCTAATATTTAAATTTGTTAAATGATCTGAAACATTTAAGTGTGACAAAGAAAAAAAATGAGAAATCAGGAAGGGGGCAAACACTTTTTCACACCACTGTATATAAATAGACACACACTGAAAATGCGCCACATTTTTGGATCAGCCAATCATGGTGCAGCGCTGATCCATGATCATGGTGCAGCTGTTTCTGTCAGCTGTACTGTATGCTAAAATTATGAGCGGAAGCGTATTTCCTGTTAACCCAGGGTATGGCTGTTCTGATAAGTATGGTAAAATGTCAGAACACCAGCAAGCCGCTACAGCTGCTGAGCCCGCCCAGCTCTCTCTCGTCTTATCACTGTTGAGCGATGACTTCATGCTTGTAAAAGTAAACAAATCAACCAACAACTACTGAGTAGCAGGGCAACATGCATAATGTGGATGAGATGATGCTGTGCTAAAGGCATCTAGTCAATACAGGACAAACTGCGTCCTTTATTGACTCAATACAGGATGCATTATTTTAGTGGGAAAAACAGGACAGTACTGTATTTTACAGGATGGGTGGCAACCCTACTTACAACTACAATCTGGACTGACAACATCAGAATTAGAAGAGTTTTTCTCATAACTTTGCAGCTTTTTTGACTGCAAATTTGTTACCTTCTAATGACAAAATTACAATATTTTCCAGTAAAAAGTTTTTTTCTTGCAAGTGTATGTGGGTGTCATTAAACTGTATGTTTTTTTTCTTTTTTCAAAATTTGTTATGTTTTTGACATAAATGTGTTGTGTTGTCATAAATGTGTTGTCATAAATGTGTTGTCATAAATTTGGCTTTTTTTTTTTTTTGCAAATTTGATACCTTTGTTGAGTACAATTGAACACTTTTTAATGTAAATTTGTGTCGTTGTTCCCAATAAAATTACAACTTTTTTCATGGAGATTGCTCCCATAAAAATGTTTTTTGGGGGATAAATTTGTTACTTTTTCAGGTAAAAACACAGCCTTTTTCATACATATGTGCCACAGTTTTCCAACAAAATTGTAGTCTTTTCTGGTAAATATGTTTGGTTTTTTTTCCACCAGATCTTTTGTGACTTTTTTCTTGAAAATTTATGCCCCCCCCCAATAAAACTGTAGCTTTTTCCATAAATTTGGAATATTTTTGGCATAAATTTTCAGCTATTTTTATAAATTGATTACATTTTTCTTTGTAAATGTATTACCTTTCACTAGTAAAACTGCAGCATTTTTTTACATAAATTTAAATTTTTCTCATAAAACTCCAGCCTTTTACAGTCAATTTGTGATTTTTTTTTCTCAGAAATTTTGTGACTTCTTTCCTTGTAAATCATGGGTGTGTTTTCCTCAGAAAATTACAAAGTTTCTCAAAATTTGCAAGTTTTTTTCAACATAAAATTTAAGGTTTTCTCATTTTCTGCTTTTATTCTTCTCATTAATGTGCAACATTCATTCATTCATTCATTCATCTTCTTCCGCTTAATCCTTTTTGGGTCGCAGGGGGGCTGGAGCCTCCCAGCATCTTTTGGACCTCGAGAGGCAGGGTACACCCTGGACAGATCGCCAGTCCATTGCAGGGCCAACACAGAGAGAAAGACAACCATTCAGTGAGAGTAATGTGCAACAATTTTTCTTAAAAATGTGGTGCTTCTTTTCTTGTAAGTCTGTGAGTTTTTATTTTTTTCGCAAGGCCTCAGGGAGCCACTGGCTATTAGCATGAGATCTACAAAGACCAAGGTGGAACCTACAGTGGCTGGATTGTGTTTTTCAGAGCTCTTGAATTGGCAGCCACTCCAATATACAGTATATACCAATTTACTTATAAAGCACATCTTAAAATAAGTCTGACCAAAGTGCTGCACAGTAATAACCAACATGAAATACAAACAAAATAAAAGACAATAAAGACACATGAGATGCAGCAATTAAAAAAACTCACACATGGAAAAGCAGTGCCAAACACAACAAACAATAAATTACAGTGAGTTAAAGGAAAAGGAAAACGGATGTGTTTTTAAAAAGAGAAAGCGAAGAGGTCTGCCTAGCCTGCAGTGGCAACTTGTTCCACAGCTTAGGAGCTTCAGCTTTGTTTTGGGAACTGCCAAGAGGAGCTGATCAGTCAATCTTGAGGATTATGGTGAAATAAGTCAGAGAGGTATAGTGGAACGAGACTGTTAAGATATTTAAAAACCTAAAGGAGAATTTTAAATCAAATCTATATTGCACAGGGAGCCAGTAAAGGGAAGCCAGAATGGGTGAAATGTGCTCACGCCTGTGGGCTTTTGTACCAGCTAAAGACGAATGATGAACGAAGCTTGGCTAATACTAACATAAAGTGCATCACGGTAGTCAAGACGAGTGGTAATAAAAGTGACCTTGGCTGTTTGTCTCAAATGATAAAAACTGTTTTGCATCAGATTAAAAATCAGAATGCAGCTTTGACTTCCGGTTATGGCGGCCACGTAGGAAGACGTGCTTCACACTGCTCTGCTCATGAAAATAAAAAATTTTACTAAAACTCTCTTAATTGGAACAAAAACCCATCCTAGCATTTTGGCACAGATATGGTCAAGACTAAGGTTGGAAAATTAGGTGGAGGAAAAGGTAACTCGACAAAACAACCCAAGCTAACAGACTTCCACGCTCGAGGCGAAACAGAGAAAACTCCAGAGGCAATGGCGGAGGAGGGAGCCAGCGGCGGAGCGGGAACAGTTGAAGAAGGGACAAAAGCAGTGCTCACTGCCATTAACTCCATGAGAACAGAGTTTTCGTCTAAATTCGACGGGATTATAGCAGCGATAGAAGGTATGAGAAAGGAAATAAACGACTTCATGGAGCAAGTGTCGCAGGCGGAGCTCCGAATATCAAACGCTGAAGATGATGTCACCAGCCTGCAAACTAAACTGCAAACACTGGAAACAAAATGCAAAAGTCTGGAAGATAACGTCCTAGACTTGGAATCTCGCTCGCGACGGAATAATTTGAGGCTGGTGGGCCTCCCGGAGGGAATGGAGGGACGGGACCCATGTTCCTTTTTGGAAAAGTGGATTCCAGAAGCACTGAATAATGCAGATTTGCAGTCATCGGTCGTTTTAGAGAGCGCTCACCAAATCGGCCCACCGAGAGTTAATAAGACACCTCCAAGGACACTGATTATGAAGTTCCTCAACTACAGAGACAAGATGACAGTCACCAATGCGGCACGAGCTAAAGGGGAAATTAAGTACCAGGACCAACAAGTGCGGTTCTACCCGGACTTGGCTGCAGGAATACAACAATTGAGGAAACAGTTTGACCCAGCCCGCAAAGAGCTGTGCAACCTAGGGATTCGTCACGGAGTAATTCATCCGGCAAGACTGCTGGTCACATATAAAGGGAGAACCCACACCTTCAAGACCCCTCAAGAGGTGCAGGAGCTCATCAAGCAAATCCAAAAGGAGACTGGTGGGAGCTAATGCATGAACATGACAAAGGTAGAACACTTAAGCATATGTACAGGCATCTGATTGATCTGAAACATAAACATGTCTACAAAATACAGACTGTGCGGCGGATTATAAAATAAGGCAGCGATGCTGTGGTTTTAAGGAAGTTTATTATATCATACTGGCGACACGAGCTCCTCTCCCGGCGCTGTGCATGCGCACCGGGAGCGAGCCCACGGCTCTCAGAGAAGGAGAGGAGGACACAATGTCTGTGTCCTGCAGCAGAGGTTGAAGTGAGAGTGAGAGGCAGATTTATAGCACAGTGCAGCTTATATACTCAACTCAAACAATAGATCAAAGACATTCACAGCAGTTAATCTGGGCATTTGCATATTAGAGGTACAGACAGGATGCATGAACACAATGCATGGATGACAATTTAACCTCACGGCTGTAAACGCAGCATGCAGCGGAAAAAACCCAGGAGTGCGAGCTGACTGTCTCTGTGTTCTGTCTGTGTGTTGTGGGGGTTGAATCAAACCGCTACACTGCTCCCCCCCCAGAGGGAACGGTAGGGGACCGTGACCTTGATGTTGCAGTCTGGGCAGCGAGCAGGGAAAAGCTCTGTGCAGGAGGGGGTGGGGGTAGTAAAAGCCGGCCGGAGACGATGAAAACGTCTGGGCCGCGCAAAAATTGCTTGTGGGTCCACGATGTCGAAGGGCTGGTCCCGTTGAACGTGCAGAGGTCCACAAGAAGAAAAATTAGTCACTGGTCTCTCCCGCGATTAAGTCCTGCAAGGATTAATAGCAGCCATGAAGAAAAGACGAGGCTGTGTGGCGGCTGTGATGAGGGCAGAGGGACTGGCGTGTTGGCTTTAGGTGTGGGCACAACCTTAAAGCTCTCGGGAACCGCAAACCGCTGAATTTCCCTTGTGTGCCGTGGCTAAGACCATAAAATCCAGTGAGCAAGCTGCGTGCCTCAGGTGAACGAGCAAGCCTGAAGGGCCAGTGTGCAGCAGAAGGAAGGCGGTCAGAAAAGCCTTATTTGTCCCGTGCGTGGTGCGCCGTCCTCGTAACTCCCCGGTGCGTGTGCGGGGGCTCCGTGCGTGTATGGGCCAGCTGGAGAGGAGAACCAGGGTCAGGGAGCTTAATCATCCCTGTTCAGTGTGTTGGAGCGGTGAAGGGAAGTAGATGCTCTGTCACTCGCTCGGTCATGGTGCGTTCAGGTCCACGTGTGCTCCGTCGGCCATGGGGATCGCCGTCGTGGAGAGGGGACGAGGTGCATGCGCTCTCGTGTGGAGGGGCTGTGAGCGCGGCCGGTCCAGCGTGGATGTGCCGATCTAGGCGTGCAGATCTCACCATGAAACGTTGCTCAGCTTTCCCGGTCGTGGGTGTTCTCCGGGGAGTTTCGCCTGGAAACTCCGCGTTGAGGTCTCCCTGAAGCAGAAGGGAGGGCAGATCAGTCAGGCTGCCGCGTTCGCTTGTCGTCGGAGAATCACCGTCGGGTGTTGCGTTCGCTGGCAGCGTGTTCGTTTCAGCGTCGGGTCACCAGTGCGGCGGATGATGAAATAAGGCAGCGATGCTGAGGTTTTAAGCAGGTTTTATTAATCATACCGCCGTCACAAGCTCCGCTCCCGGCGCCGTGCAAGCGCGCCGAGAGCGAGCCCACGGCTCTCAGTGAAGGAGAGGAGGACACAATGTCTGTGTCCTGCAGCAGAGGTTGAAGTGAGAGTGAGAGGCAGATTTATAGCACAGTGCAGCTTATATACTCAACTCAAACAATAGATCAAAGACATTCACAGCAGTTAATCTGGGCATTTGCATATCAGAGGTACAGACAGGATGCATGAACACAATGCATGGATGACAATTTAACCTCACGGCTGTAAACGCAGCATGCAGCGGAAAAAACCCAGGAGTGCGAGCTGACTGTCTCTGTGTTCTGTCTCTGTGTTGTGGGGGTTGAATCAAACCGCTACAACTGTATTTAAAAAAAATGTTATGATGTACAACTTTACTATAAAATTTTGAAGTTATGTTGAAAAAGCTACAGAAGAGAGTTAATGTCATAAGAATAGTAGTAGTGTCAGGGTGATTGAGAGGAGAAAGAGAGTGGTTTGACTGATCCTCGCAGGTGTGGAACAGTCACTAGCTACAACGGGAGACGGAATATTTGGGGGGGGGGGATTACCACGAATGTGGGGAAAGGGAATTTGTTTTTGTTTAGTTTGTAGGATGAATGTTCTATCATCCATGTTTTTGCTTTTCTGTATGAGTATGTTTATATTGCAAGGTAATCTCAAACTCCTTATTGATCATAGATCAAAGCGTTAATCTTAATTTAACTTCATGGAATTGCAGAGGTCTACAAAATCTTAAAAAACTTAAACAAGTCATGAATAAAATAAAAGACATAGATTCGAAAATTGTATTTTTACAAGAAACTCATCTATTAGAGGAGGATGTAAAAAGAATAAGGAGAAGCTGGCAAGGTAATGTGTTCACCTCATCATTTTCATCCCGAGCCTGGGGAGTTAGGACTCTCATACACAGAACAGTCCCATTTCAAGTGAAAAATGTAATTAGAGACAAATTTGGAAGATATTTAATCATCCAAGGATCTTTGCTATTAGAAAATATAAATCTGGTGAACTTATACGGCCCCAGTATTGATGATCATAACTTCTTTGTTAATTTATTCCTCACTTTATCATCACTTGCAGGGCAACATATAATAGCAGGGGATTTTAATTGTACATTGAATCTCAGTATAGATAGATCAACAGGACTGGACTGTACACATGATGGATGTAGGATGACCATTAATCATTTTATGAAAGAATTGAGATTGCTTGATATATGGAGAGAAATGAAACCACAAGTCAAAGCCTATTCTTGTTATTCTAATACCTATAAGACATTCTCATGTACTGACTACTTTTTGATCTCTACAGAATTGAGGTCCAAGATTCAAAACTGTTTCTATGATAACATTGTGATCTCTGATCATTCACCCTGCTGTCTAGTATATGTAGATAAGAAATTGACAAAGGACCCAGTTAGGTGGCATTTTCAACATAAATGGCTTCAGGATGAGGAATTTGTTAAGTACATAGAAAAACAGATAGATGAGTTCTTTGATATCAATACTACACAAACAACGGCATGTATAAAGTGGGAGGCTTTCAAAGCTTTTATTAGGGGGCATGTTATTAGTTATACAGGTTCAAAATCTAAGAAGACCCGAGAGGAGAGAGTCCAATTGGAACGTAAAATAAAAATTCTTAAAGAAAAGGTGTATGCGGGAAGTAACCCACAGTTAGAGAACGAATTACTGATTCTGAGAGCTGAATATGACAAAAAATCAGCGAATAGAGCTGCCTCGAGTTTTCTAAGATTGAAGCAAACTTTTTATGAACAAGGTGAAAAATCAGAAAAATTATTGGCATGACAGATTAAACAATTAGAATCTAAAACACCAATTACCAGGATTATAAATAACAGACAAGTAGTTATAGATTCTTTAGAAATTAATAGTGTCTTTAGAGATTATTATGAAAAACTATATGATACAAAAAATGAAACTGACTTAACAAAACTAAATGGGTTTTTGGGTGGATTATCTATACCATGTATTCCAAATGAAAACAGGGAGATACTGGAGTCTAAAATTAGTCAAGAAGAAGTTGGGCAAGCCATTGATAATATGAAATCGGGAAAAAGAACAGGACCAGATGGTCTTCCAGTTGACCTCTATAAAAAATTTAAGAATAAATTAATAAAACCACTTTTGGAAATGGTTTTAGAAGCATTTCAAAATGGTAATTTACCACCATACATGAATAATGCCTTAATTATACTGTTGCCAAAACCAGGTAAACCCCCTAATAAATGTGAAAACATGAGACCAATAAGCCTATTAAATGCTGATCTTAAAATAATCTGTAAAATTTTTTAGTGCATTTTTTTTATTTATTTATTTTTTATTTTTTTTTTTTTTTTTTTTTTTTTTGTAGTACTTTAGTGTTAGTGTTTGATTGTTTGTATCATGTTTGTTTAAAAAAAAAAAAGGTTCAATAAAGATATTGTGGAAAAAAAAAAATCTGTAAAATTTTAGCAAAACGACTACAAGAAGTATCACCAAATATTATTAATCGAGATCAGAATGGCTTTATAATGGGAAGACATGGCTTCCATAATGTAAAAAGACTATTTAATATTATTTATTCCAATAAAGAAGCACCGGATACAGCTCTCCTATCATTGGACGCCGAAAAGGCCTTTGATAGGGTCGAATGGCTCTTTCTTTTTGAAGTCCTACAAAGGTTTGGACTTGGAAATAATTTCATAAAATGGGTCCAGATAATATACAATAATGCTACAGCAGAAATCCTAACATACAGCAATATTTCAAAATCAATAAAAATCAATAGAGGATGCCGACAAGGCTGTCCACTTTCACCTTTATTGTTTACTATGGCAATTGAACCTTTAGCGATAGCGATACGTTTACATCCACAAATATATGGAATTAAAGTTGGACCAACAGAACATAAAATCTCCCTGTATGCCAATGACATAATTTTATTTATGTTGAATCTTAAAAAATCAATTCCGACCTTGTTAAATTTAATAAAGAATTTTGGGGATATATCAGGATATAAAATAAACAAAACAAAATCTTCAATATTAATGTTAAATGAGACCCAGAGAAATCATCCAGCTCCTGAGGTAAATCAATTCAATGTTGTAGATCAGTTTAAATATTTAAGAATTCAAATTTTGCCTAAGCTAGAATCAGTCGCCAATGCCAACTATGAAGCCTTAACGACAGATATTAATGAGTTACTTCAGAGATGGATGTCACTACAAATGTCGATGATCGGGAGAATTAATATACTTAAAATATCTTATCAAAAATCCTTTACTTATTTCAAAACATTCCTTTACCACCATCTTCAGATCTATTCTCAAGAATTAAAAAAAAGTTAGTGGAATTTATATGGAACAATAGGAAGGCTAGATTACGTCTGTCCTTACTATATTTACCATTTGATCGTGGAGGTCTGAAATGTCCAGACTTTATGTTATATTACTGATCAGCACAACTGAGGTCTATGACATATTATTTTTCATCAAATGATCCTCCTCATTGGACTGAAATGGAGTCATACAATTTACCTTTACCTCTTCCCTTATTCATATACTCAGACTCGGCTAAAAAATTACAGAAACAAGTTAAAAATCCAATTGTAAAGCACATGATCAAAATATGGTGTGAAACAAAAAAATATTTAAAAGAACCACACTCACTGTCACAATTTAGCCCAATATGGGGTAATCGATATTTTACACCAGGGAGAGCAGATACTCTATTTAAAGTATGGAATTTAAAAGGGATTCAAAAGATTCAAGACTTATATTTGTCACACTAAGATAACATAATGTCTTTTGAAGAACTGAGGATTAAATTCAATCTTAATAGAACACACTTTTTTAAATATCTTCAGCTTAGAAATTTTATTCGATCAAATCAAAATAATGCTCTCACCCGACCTACTTATTCATCTTTGGAAAAAATTTTGATGAAAGATAGTAAGAGAAAGAGTATTATTTCAGAGTTTTATAACTCATTGACACTATTCTCAAGTGAAAACTCACAGAAAAGACTGAATGACTGGAAAGAAGATCTGCAAATTGAAATTTCAGAGGAACAATGGGAAATGGCTTGTGCAGGAGTTCAAACCAAATCAATAAATGTACGTCTTAAACTGATACATTTTAAATGGTTAATGCGGATGTATGTTACACCAGTGGAATTAAATAGATATAACAAAAACATATCAGATACATGCACAAAATGTATGGAAAGTAAAGGAACCCTATTTCACTGTTTATGGGAATGTAGAAAAATCAGAATGTTTTGGGAAGAGGTGAGGGTAACAATTGAAAAAATAATTTCAAAATAAATCACACTGAACCCTAAACTGTTTTTGCTGGGTCTGTATCCAGAAAAACATAACTTTAATACGTGCCAAAAACATGCAAGTTAGGTTAACTGGCATCAAACTGGGGATTCTAAATTGTCCTTAGGTATGAATGTGAGAGTGAATGGTTGTCTGTCTCTCTGTGTTGGCCCTGCGATGGACTGGCGATCTGTTCAGGGTGTGCCCTGCCTCTCGCCCAAAGATGCTGGGATAGGCTCCAGCCCCCCCGCGACCCGAAAAGGATTAAGTGGAAGAAGATGAATGAAAGAACATTCATAGACCTCGGTTTGCTTAATGCCAAAAAATGTATTGCACTACTGTGGAAAAAGACTCATAGACCAGATGTGACTCAGTGGTTAAGACAGATGTTAACAAACCTTCCACTAGAAAGAATAACATACAGTATATACTGAAATCAAAGGAAAATGTGTTTGAGAATATGAAGACCTTTCATTGATTATGTAAAGAAATTAAACATAACTTCTGAAGAAGGAGGTGAACGATATGTGTGGACCTTGCAAATTCCAAGCTGGTGAATGTATATTATGTATTCTTATGTAATAGATTACCTAGACTAAACAGAGGAGCATTGTTGTTGACTTGTTTTTGTTAATGGCTGTTGTTGTTTATTACACATTTTTTTTGTTATTGTTCTTTTTAATTTTTAAATTACTTTTGTGTTTGTGTTTGACTGTTTGTGCCATGTTTGTAAAAAAGGTTCAATAAAAAATAGTGTGGGAAAAAAAAAAAAAAAAAAAAGAATGCACTTTTACTCCCAGATAAATGACTGTTTTAAAGATATGGTGCCAGAGAGCCAAGGTCCACTTTAGTGGAGACAGAACAAGTACTTGGGCCAAACAACATTACTTTGGTCTTGTTCTCATTGAAGCTTCAGAAAATTTAACAGCATCCACACTTTGATGTCGGTGAGACACTAAAAGTAGTTGGACAGAGCAAGAGTCATTGTGTGCCAAAGGAATGTAAATCTGACAGTCATCAGCATAAAAATGGAGCGGGATGCCATGTTTCCATAAAATAGAACCCAGGGGGAGAAGATAAAGAGAGAATAAGAGGTCCAAGGATTGAGCCCTGTGGGACCCCATGAGGAAGAGGAGCGGTCAGGGACATAACATTATCTAATCTGACATAGAAACTTCTGTGGTCTAAGATAGTCATATTCATGTGGAAGAGCACTGAAGAAGTGAACAATTCACAATCTGTCCCCTTTTGGAGACTTGGTTTCTATGGTACATTTTGGTCACCTTGTAAGCTGTATCCTCATTAACTCCATTCATTTCTCACTGTACACATAATAAACATACAGAGGGAGTCCATACAGAGTCCGTACAGAGGGAGCTGAGGAGAAAGATCAGAGAAGGCAAGGACAGCTTCAGGAAGAAGATGGAGGACAAGCTGCAACAGAGTGACATCAGCGGGGTCTGGAGAAACCTCAAAACCATCTCGGGGCTCCAGAATACCTCCCCCCAGGCCACGGGGGGCAGGGAGTGGGCGAACAACCTGAATCTGTTTTTCAATAGATTTGACCAACCGCCCTCCCCCCTGTCTGCACAACAACCACTGCTGCCTCTAAGAAATCAAGTCCTGCTACCCACTCCCCACTCCACCGACACCCCCCCCCACTCCCAACACACAGCCCCCCATCCTGACCCTGACCAAGACCCAGGCGAGGACGGAGCTGAGGAAGATCAAGGCGAGGAAGGCGTCGGGACCGGACGGCATCAGCGCAAAGCTCCTCAAGTCCTGTGCAGACCAGCTGTGTGGGATTGTGACGTATATCTTCAACATGAGCCTGAAACTGGGGAGGGTACCACAGCTGTGGAAAACATCTTGTGTGGTACATGTACCAAAAACTTCCCACCCCAAAGACCTGAACAGCTTCAGACCGGTGGCCTTGACGTCCCACTTGATGAAGACCCTGGAGAGACTGCTCCTTGCTCATCTCCGCCCCCTGGTGGAACCAGCGATGGATCCACTCCAGTTCGCCTACCAGCATGGCATTGGGGTGGAGGATGCGGTGATCTTCCTCCTTCACCGTTCTCTGTCCCACCTGGAGAAGCCCGGGAATATGGTGAGGATCATGTTCTTTGACTTCTCCAGTGCTTTCAACACCATCCAACCGATGATCCTGAAGGACAAGCTGCTGCGCGCAGGGGTGGACCAGCACCTGTCATCATGGATCCTGGACTACCTCACGAACCGGCCTCAGTTTGTGAGAACCCGGGACTGTGTTTCCGACACGATCATCAGTAGCACGGGGGCCCCCCAGGGAACGGTGCTGGCTCCCTTCCTGTTCACTCTTTATACTGCGGACTTCTCACACAACACAACACATTGCCATCTACAGAAGTTCTCTGATGACTCTGCGATCGTTGGTCTCATCTCCAGCGGAGATGAAGCTGAGTACAGAGGGCTTATCCAGGACTTTGTGGACTGGTGCCATCGGAACTGCCTCCAGATCAACGCGAGGAAAACTAAGGAGCTGGTGGTGGACTGCCGCAGGCATGGGCAGCCCCTCACAGCACCAGTAAATATACAGGGAACAGACATCGAGATGGTGACATCCTACAAGTACCTGGGTATTCATCTGAACAATAAACTAGACTGGTCACACAATACTGACGCACTCTACAAGAAGGGACAGCGCAGGCTGTTCCTGCTGAGGAGACTCAGGTCTTTTGGTGTACAAGGGGCGCTGCTGAAGTCATTCTATGACACGGTGGTGGCATCAGCCATCACTTTTGGAGTGGTCTGCTGGGGCAGTGGCATTACTGCAGCCGATAGGAAGAGACTGAACAAACTGATTAAGAAAGCTAGCTCTGTCCTGGGGCAACGCCTTGATCCGATGGAGGAGATAGGAGAGAGAAGGACGGTGGCTAAACTGTCATCTCTGCTGGAGTCCGAGTTCCACCCTATGCAGGACATACTGGATGCACTGAGGAGCTCATTTAGCAGCAGACTACATCATCCCAGGTGCACAACCAAGAGGTTTCGTAGGTCCTTCCTACCAACGGCTGTCAGACTGTACAACCTAAGCAGGGCTGCTCGCAGAGATAGCAAAAAGACGTAACAAACTAATAGTTTTTTTTGAATGCAAAAGATGCAATAGACTTACACAATGGTCCTCTCCGGCATACAACTAGGAACATACCGGTCGCTATGGAGGGTGAGAATATGTATGGGCACATAATCATACCATGTAGGATAACTAAATAGACGGTTATGCTGTTTCATCCCACCTAGCAACAATGCTCTGCACTGTGTGTGTTTATATATTTACATATTTATTCCATCTAGCTACAATGCTCTGCACTGGGTGTGTTTATATTTATATATCTATATATTTATTCCATCTAGCTACAATGCTCAGCACTGGGTGTGTTTATATTTATATATCTATATATTTATTCCACCTAGCAACAATGCTCCGCACTGTGTGTGTTTATATACTTGCATATTTATTCCACCTAGCTGCAATGCTCCGTACTGTGTGTTCATATATTCATATATTTATTCCATCCAGCTACAATGCTCTGCACTGTGTGTCTGTGTGTGTGTGTGTGTATATATATATTTTATAGTAATATGTACATATGTATATTAGCTGCTCTTGCTTGTTTTTTTTCTTGCCTTCTGATTGTTGCTCTGAGTGTTGCTATCCCTGTGCTGTTGCAATCCTGGAATTTCCCCGTTGTGGGACTAATAAAGGCTTATCTTATCTTAAACATCTGCCTCTTATTTCCAGCTGCTGTGGCCAACTTCAGCTGCATCATCGCCCTCTTGTTCTGGAGGCCTGATCCAGATCAGCTGGTGGTCTTTTTTGTGTTTCCTGCTCTGTGGGGTATGGCAGACGCCATCTGGCAAACTCAGACCAACGGTAAGAAATACCATCACTATTCATGTTCCACCAGATACGGTGTCTGTGGATGTACATTTAAATATTAACATCATGGGAGGGCATAGGTGTAAAGGGGAGGGGGGGCATGTATCCCCCCAACTTGGAAAAAATAGAGAATCCCCCCCCTTCATAAAACTTTTTTTTTTTATATCATGTTACATAACAGAATAAGATGCATTTGCTTCAGCAATTTTAATTCTGCAACTTTTTTCTTGTAAATTTAACTTCTTTTCCTTAAATTTTGCAACTTTTCTTTTGAATTTGCAACTTTTTTCGTCATACATTTATTTTTCATAAATTTGCAGTGTTTTTATTGTAAATTTCCAACATTTTTCTCATAAATGTAAAACTTTTTTCTCCAAAATTTTCATGTTTTTTCTTATAAATTTGCAACTTGATTTTAAATCTACAACTATTTTCTTGTAAATGTGCTTTTTTCTTGTAAATCAGCATTTTTTCTCAAATTTGAAATTTATCCTTTATTTGTGCAACCCTTTTCTCATAAATTTGCAGCTTTTTACTTGTAAATTTGCAACTTTTTTCTTGTAAATTTGTAACTTTTTCCTCATACATTTAAAACTTTTTTCAAAAAATTTCCAGTTTATTATTGTAAATTTGAAATATTTCTTATAAATTTAAAACTTTTTTCACAGAAATTTTCCAATTTTTTCTTTTAAGCATAACTTTTCTTTTAAATCTGCAAATTTTCTTGTAAAGTTGTAACTTTTTAATTTTTTTTTCTTGTAAACTTGAATCTTCCTGTAAATCTGCATTTTTTTCCTCATAAATTTACAACTTCTTTTCCTTTAACTCTGCAACTTTTTTTAAATTTGCAACTTTTCCCTTACATTTAAAACTTCTTTTCATAAATTTGCAGTTTTTTTAATTGTAAATTTGCAACATTTTTCTCAGAAATTTAACTTTCTTCTCAGAAATTTTCCTATTTTTTCTTATAAATTTGCAACTTGATTTTAAATCTACAACTACATTCTTGTAAAATTGCTTTTTTCTTATAAATCTGCATTATTTCTCAAATTTACAATGCTTATCCTTTATTTATGCAGTCTTTTTCTCAGAAATTTGCAGCTTTTTATCCTAAATTTGCAACTTTTTCCTTATACATTTAAAACCTTTTTCAAAAAAAACTTGCAGTTTGTTATTGTAAATTTGAAACATTTTTCTCATAAATTTAAAACTTTTTTCTCAGAAAATTTTCAATTTTTTCTTAACCACTTTATTCCTAGGCCCTGTGATGCCTTGTGTGAATTATGGTAGCAACTTCCGGGACTAGTTTAGAACATATGGTTGTCACTGAAACAGGACACTTTTCCTTGTTAAAAAACAATGACTTCGGCATCAGAAATGCGGGAACACGGCCTGTTGCACATCAAAACAGTAATATAATCATACCACTTCCCACGACTATTGAGGGATGGAAAGATGACCTTAAAAAGTGGCCTCATAGATAGTAGCTCCGTCAGTTAGCGCTGCTGTTAAGATGCTAACGGTGTAAACAAATGACCCGTGCTGGCAAAATGAGTCACTTTGAAGACATTTTCAAAACTGATGTAACGCTTTTTCCATATTCTGTATTGAAAGACCTTCAAAATGATATTTAATTTGTAGGTAGTGTGCAAAAACTGACCTGGAAAATGACGATTTGTTTAGCTAGGTTGAAAACTCGCGTTCAATCATTTGGCAGTTACATCTTCTGCAAAAACATAGGTATTTTTTAGAAAGTACGATTTCTAAGCTTTCCAATGATACCAGGCACTCATGGGGTTTTCCCAGGCTTTCCCCTACCAAACAAAGAAAGAGTCATGATTTATGACTTCTCACTGCCTGTACTGTAATATACTGGACACAATCAAATTTACCTTTGAACAGATGTTCACCACAACACCGTGCTTGGATGTCGTCTGTCACCGTGTGGTGAGAAGCCTCCATTTATCCAGTCTAGCACAACCACAAACACCAGCAACAAGTACCAGAACTACACAAAAACATTCAAAAAATAGAAAAACTAGAAGAGCTGAAATTAGCTGCCATTTGAGTGCAAAACATGTATGTGGGCTATACATTAAAATGAATTTGAAAAACTTTTAAAAACGCTATTTTAAATGCCCCTGCTACTCCACTCAACACTAGGTCAGAAGAAACCGGAAGCTCCGCCCATAATTGTTCCTACAGCGGCACCCTCAGGAATAAGGTGGATAAACAACTTTTCTTGAAAAGTTGCATTTTTTTCCTCATAAACTTGCAACTTATCCT
This sequence comes from Pholidichthys leucotaenia, assembly GCA_020510985.1. Classification (NCBI taxonomy): domain Eukaryota; kingdom Metazoa; phylum Chordata; class Actinopteri; order Cichliformes; family Pholidichthyidae; genus Pholidichthys; species Pholidichthys leucotaenia. Next base: position 274,744,411 of record CM035842.1, read on the forward strand.
TTAATGTCACAACCTTTTTCTTGTAAATTGGCAACTTTTTTCATATAACTTTTGTTTTCAAAAATTTGCAGTGCTTTTATTGTAAATTTGCTGCTTTTTTCTCATAAATGTCCAACTTTATTCCTCATAAATTTGCAGCTTTATCTTGTAAATTTGCAACTCCCCCCCATACATTTAAAACTTTTTTTCATAAATTTGTGGCGTTACTGTAAACTTGCAACATATTTTTGAGAACAATATTTCACTGCATATCATTGTTCTGCCCTAGATCTCCTAAAACCCTGTTGTGATCTCTTTTTCAGCTCTTTACGGAGTCCTCTTTCCCGATAGCAAAGAGGCGGCCTTCGCCAACTACCGCATGTGGGAGTCCCTCGGCTTCGTCATCGCCTTCGCCTACAGCACCTTCCTGTGCCTGGAGTACAAACTGTACATCCTGCTGGCCGTGCTGATTCTGACTGCCATCACTTACCCCATAGTGGAGTACCACGAGTACAAGAACCCCACAGAGGCCGTCAAAGAGGCGACCTATCAGAATCACAAAGAAGTCTTTGAAGATAAGGACGAAAAGATCATCTGCCAGACAAATCTGTAGACGTCACATCTAAAGCTGCTTCTGAGGAGAAACTTTTCCACTTGTGTTTACTTTTGCGCTCCAAAACCGTTGCTTCTACCCGGGTGTTAAAAGCAGCACAAACTGAAGTCACTTTTACCATATTTCACAGAGCTCCAAAAACACCTGATATACAATAATATTGTTTTTGACTACATGCAAGTTTTTTCATTGAAGTTGTTGGACTTCATATCCAAGAAGGTTGAATATGGAGGCATTTGTAAATGAACATTTTTCCCTCTGTTTTATTGGTTCTTTCATCATCACTAATGACTGTTGTATCTGGATGCGAACATTTGGCCCATTACCTGATTTTTACTAGTGTATATTTAACCCCAACAACACACACGTCGGCACACTGTATGTGTGCTGCTGGGGTAATCTTTTTCCTCTTTATTCTTAAATGTTACTGCCTGCATGAAATCACATCTTAAAAGTAAAACTAAATATATTAAATGTATATGCTAAGTATTGTTGAAGAGGAATGCTGCAAAAATTCTTACACATTTGTTCAACAAACTCTTGTCTCGTTACGATATTTGATCTGATCTGTTATCTGTATATAAACTATTTCTAGACTCCTCTTGCTATATAATAACCTTAATACTTTATTTAAATTGTCTTAATTATGCTGTACCTCTCAGCGGGGAATGGGGGAGGATATTGAAGGGATATGAAGTGGTCAGAAGGGGTGGAGTGGGGAGTACTGTATTACACTAGAATGCGAACCATTTTCTCCTAACACCCCAAAGGAAGACTAAGGTGGGGCTTCTGCAGGTCCTGATACCGTTTAAAAATCTGCATTTTCTTCAGAAAAAAAATTCCCTTTTGGAATGGATAGTGATGTGGATGGCACTGCCTCCAAAATGGGAATCCCTTTGTCTCTTGGCTACTACTGCAGTACAGAATGAAATTCTCACTCTTCAGAATGATGTTCAGATTAAGTCCAAGGCATTTGCAGACCTCAAGGATGAATTCTGGCACCTGTGTTCAGAGGAGAAATATCCAAATGAGATGTGCCTTTTGCCTGACAATCATTTGGTTCAACCTGCCTTCTCCTACATGAAAACTATAAAGGCCAAGTTCAGAGCCACCATGACAGATGATCACCTCTCCACCTGTCTGAGAATTCCCACCAGCTGCTACACCCGTGATTAAGTTGTTGAGAGATTGTTAAGTGGTTGTGACAAAATGGTCAGATCTCCAATCTTCCAATGATGTCAGCTATTGCTGAGATCTAATGGTCTTCAGTGATGTCCATGGCCCTCAAAGTTACCTTCGGGTGGAAAAAATTTGCACTCCTTGACCGTTCAATAATGTCACTGATTTCCCGATGATCTTTCAGTTATCTCTTGGCCATTCTTCAATGAATGCCAAATTGTTCCACCTGGAGAGATCAGTGAGGGATCACTGAGCATTTGATGAAAGACCAACAGAGTTCATAGAAAGACTGCCGAGAGATCATTGGGAGATGGTTGAGTGCTTGTGTAAAGATCACTTCTCTTTGGAGATTGTTGAGAGATTGTTTTGGACTGAGTCAAAACAATCTCTTAACTGTAGAGACTTTGAAGATCATTGAGAGATTTTAGAGATTGCTGAGAGATCTGGCCATGTTTTCCATCGTTCAATGACCGCTCAACAATCTCCATCCCAGTGTAAAGGGAGTAGAAGAGCAACTAGAAACCTTGCAAATATATTTATACCTTTTTGGTTGTGCAAGAAACAGTGATAATTGAGCGACTTTTTCTGGTCTCTCAAACATCTCCATACATTACAATGAAAATTTTACACTGCTCTCCCAAATACTTACACAGAAAAGGCTTTTTTGAAGCTTTAGCAGATCTTTGAGAGATCAGGTCAATTTCTGATGTCCGTCTGTGTAAAGGGGCCATTTGTGTCATCCTCCCAGTGCCAAAGCTCCCATTAAACAGGTAAAATCTTGTCATGTTGAAATTTCTAAAAGTAGATCTCAAGAGTAAAAAGGTATGGCACCTCTGATCTAGACAATGACCCAAAGTTATCTTTTCGTGACTTTGTTCTTTTTCCCCATTACAAAAACGGGGGCCCCCAAACACAACCTAGCAGAGGACCCCAAAAATCTAGAAGTGGCTCTGAAATAAATCAATATACCTTGTGACTTGACAAAGAACATACATGGACAACACACCTGCATTTCAAATGGTGCTTTTATTGCAATGTGTTGCATTCCCACATTCATAGATGTTATAGATTTGTTAGTCAAAGCATCATTTCCTCAAGGTTGGCATCCTCACCTTGATTTAAAAAACAAAACAAAAAAAAAAAGCAGAGGGATCAAATGCACGAGGTGTTTGTGTTTCTGAGTGTAGTTGAGAAGTGTGTCTGTGTATGTGTGTGTGTAAACTTGAGCAGCCATGAACATATGAATGAACAAACCTCCGAATTTAGACTTCCAGTAGATGTAAAATAAGAGCTTTTAATTATTAAAAAAAAAACAGAAGAGAGAAGTTTAGTTTGTCTGTTAGCCTGCAGGGGTTCTCACTCCCTGCAGGGACTGGACCCGGCCTGAAACTGATTGTCTACGACATTCCAAAGAAAAAGTAGATTTTTTTCTTTAAATTCACGTTACACACCTGAACAGTAGGGGGAGCTGAGGGGGTTAAAAAGGAGACAGACGGAGACAGACGAAGAAGAGGAGGAAGAAGACAAAATATAACATGCATAAAATTCTCCCAGATGAACATCGTCACTCATATTGTCTTGTAATAGCTGCTTCGATGCCTCTTTGAAAACAAACTTTACATGAGTGTAATATACAAAAATTGGACAAAATGAGTAAAATGTATCATATATATTTATATATATTTATTTATATTAATTTGTACAAGGGAGAAAGTGGAACCTTGGTCTTCTTTTTTTTTTTTTGGACTGAAATTCTGTGGAGAACGCATTACCGCCCCAGCCTGAAGAGAAAAAAAAAAAAAATGGTGAGGAAAAAACGAAAAATCTTCTAAAATCTTTATCCGACCTCAGTCCCATTAATAAGGCAGCGCTTACAATGCGTGAAAATGGACAATGTGGCATGGATACCTGCAGTAGGAATGAGTTGTAGTGGCAAAACAAAAGTGAAATAAAAACGCACCAAGTTGTAGACCTGATTCTCACCGACTTGAGAAAATCACATTGAACAAAAATGGGTGATGTTACATTTGTGTCAGTGGGAAAAATGGGTACTAGTGGTGCACGGATACCGTTCTGCAGAAATGACAAGCGGGAATGCTTTTAAGCTCTTAAACTGTACCCCAGTTTGCTTCATGGAATATGATGATAAAAGACGGCTACCTACACCAGACTTTGGTACGGGGGTCTGCAATCTGTGGCTCCCGAGCAGGGCTGTTTACAGCTTTTTGGGGGCCGTAAGCAAGATTTTATTTGGAGGGATTTAAATGTTTGCAACAAAAAAAAGTAAAAAATAAAAACATTAAAAAAATGAACAATTTATTCTGTTCCTCTGTATTGATTATCGAAGTGTTTTTGGGTTTTTTTTTTTGAAAATTTACTGGATATTCTCTTCCCGCTTGGCATGTCTAGGCGGTCTTGACAACTATCTCAGGAGTTAGTGGTGATGCTCGAAAATCAAACCCACAAGCTAGCTAGTCAAAATGAATTAAAAAAAAAAAGAAGTCATTGTTGGAGAGTTTGAGCCGTACTTTCCAACCACAGAAGACCCACTGACTGTGAAGAAGTCCTGCCACGTGCAAACCTCCCCATCATGCAGAGAAACAACCTCGTGAAGGTGAGCTTTTTTAATCGCACACTTGGTTATAATGCCAGTGTATTCCATTCATTTTTAAAACATGGCAAATTTAAAGATGAAAGTTTCATATTTACAAGAGGAAAGTTGCAAATTTATGAAAAAAAAAAAAAATTCGGAGGAAAAACGTTTAAGGTAATTTTATAATTTAAAAATGTTGTAGCTTGGGGGCACCCTAGTGGCTAAATGGGACCCATTACAATTACGTACTCTGCTTTATAACCAGGCACAGCTCTGTTAAAAATACATCATTCACCAGAAAAAAAGTTGAACATTTGGAAAAAGTCTAATTTAGAAATACATCCCAAATTTATGAGTAAATGTTGAAAATTTACAATAAAAAAATTGTGTAAAATTCAAAGCAAAAAGCTGCAAATTCAAAAGACACTACTGAAAATTTATGACAAAATTAACAACATAGTTGAGAATAAAGTTGCACTAAAGGGGAAAAACAAGTTTAAAGGAGGAAAAAACAAATTAACAAAAAAGTTAGAAGCTATAATAAAAATCAGCAATTTTAAAAGTTAAAAAAGCTAATTTATGAGAAAGTTGCAAACTAACAATAAAGGTTATTTAAGAATGGAAAAACATACATATTTAAGAAGAAAAACTTAATTGCTAACATTAATGGGTCGGTTTGCACTTCTATTTTAGTTATTTTACCTTCCCAATAAAGCTCAAACAAAATGACTCTTTCCACTGTAAAGATTGCAGACCCCCGACCTAATCTGACCCTGAAACACGCCACGGCTTTTTGGCAGCATAAAACAAAAGTTCGACTGTGAGTGTTTGGTGTTGGTGCACGGCTGCGGTTCAGGCACGTTAAGATGAGGCGATGGAAGCAGGAATGTTCTGAACGAGGTTTTCAACGTCACCTGAAGAAGATCGGCATAGTATTCATGCTGAGGATGGGAGGATGGACACACAGGGAGGAGGATCACGTGGGTACGGTTCCTAGACTCTGATTGGGTCATAACGGGTGTGAGAAATTAATTCTGACGTCAAAAGGCTACACTGACATTAGCTGGTACATTCAGGGGGTGGGTGGGTGGGTGGGTGCGTTCCGTCACTGATTGGATTGAGTTCCAATGGCCTTTTCACTCCGAGTAAATCTGATATGATGTAAAGTGCAAAATTAGATTGTATTTGCAAATTCCTGGAATAATCTGATTAAGTCTGTAAAAAAGTCATTTATACAGTATTTTTTATAAAGGTGAAAAAATGTTTTTGTCTGTTTTTATTAAAAAAAAACCTTGGTTTACAAGGTTATTACTGCAGAAAGTATATACACGAGGCACCTCAAGTTTGGTATAAAGTATTCGGATATAATGGGGGGGTGATTTTTTATGTGGTTAAACGCTGAGACGGTATGTGTTTTTGTTTGTTCATAACGATAAAAAATCAAACTACAAGTTGCTCCAGTGTTAATTCTACATGTGGACGATGTGAGGAAATGCTTTTTTTCTTTAGGTAAGGTGCATAGCAGTAACGGTTGCAATGTTTTTTTTTCTTCCTGTAAACAAGTGAGAGCACTTCAGGTTCAAAAAGACCTCATCGGCAAAGATGAACCAAAAAAAAGTGATGGCAAGCCACTTTAAAAAAAAAAAAAAAAATCAAAAAGAGAGGGCTTGAGAGGATGAATGAAGCCCGTATCTCACTGGGTTGCGACTGCTGGCGACAATCGCGAGGGAGTTCCCAAAATGTCTCGAAATGTTTTTTTTTTGGGGAGGATTCTCAATTTCAATTTTAAACAAAAAACTTGTGTGACAAATCTCTCAAAACAGAGTCATCGCCGGTGTCTCGAACCCGTCTCAATTTAGTTTTTCTGTTATTGACAAGGCTCAGCAGCATTAGACGAGACATTAGGACAGAACTTCTGCCCCCTTTCCACGGGGATGGACTAAAATGGGCAGATCCCACACTGATACTGCAGTGATCGCCACATTCTCAAAAACAGCACAACTTGTGTCTCAATAAAGATGACACAAACATATTTTTTTTTTTTTTTGTTACTTATTTGTACCCGTAGGTAGATTTGGTTTGCAGTCTGGTGACAAGCCACTGGACAAGTGCGTTCAAATGCGAGGTGTGACTTTTTTCCGGAATTGGAGGTGGGGCGACTTTGAGGCCAGATGGCGGCCTTCCTGTTGGCGGTGGGTATGGGCCACAATGATGTTTTTTGTACACCTCACCCAAATTTGATGCGTCTACGGCAAAGTTTATGGTCTCCTGTCTCCATAGACCTTGTACGTTTGACCCCACCCACAAAAATGAGGGGTGGGGGGGGGCACATATTTTTTCCAGTTTATCGAATTTTTTGCCCGGTCAGAGGGGTTTGCCAAAAAAAATCGCATTTTGGTTAACGTTCAGAGGGTGAAAAATGCGATCATTTAGGCAGAATAATATAGAAAAAAAAAAAAGAAAGAAAGAAACGCAAGCAGATACAATAGGGCTTTCGCCGACTGACGTTGTCAGTCATAAAAAATGTAAACATATGTCAATTTTGACACATTTTGTTAATATATTTGACACATTTGTCGTGTTAATTTGTTTTTACACGTGTGTTAAAATTACACACTGTGTGTTAAATTAATATACAAAAAGAAAAGAAAATTCTTCAGAGTGGCAGTAGAAAATCTGAAACGTCCCACCGATGGAATACTGGAATTTTAAGAGGTTAAATTTACAACTTTTTTCTCAATTTTTTAAAAAAAACTAACTTTTTTCTCAAATGTTCACAACTTTCTCCTATAAATTTCCAAGTTTTTTCCTCAAAAATATGCAACTTTTTCTTGTAGATTTGAAACTTTTCTTTTAACCTCTTTAACATTCCAGCCCATTTTTCCTAAATTTAGCATACACAAAGAAAATCAAATTTTTCCTTCACTGAGTGGCAGTAGAAAATTTGAAACATACTATCGGCAGAACACTGAAATTTTAAGAGGTTAAACCTGGCAAAGATCCTCCACTCCCCTCCAGCTACTGTCCAATTTCACTTATGAATGCTGATCTAAAAATAATTTGCAAAGCTCTTACCAGAAGATTAGAAAGAATAACTCCATTCATCAGACACCTGGATCAAATGGGTTTTATCAAAGGCAGACATTCGTCCAATATCACACATAAAGCATTTAGTTTAATAGACTACTGCAAATCCTTGCTAAATCATATGTGCAGACTGTGATCTGCTGTGGCAACTCTGATAAGGGAGTGACCAGAAGAAGAAGAATTTGTTCTCTGGTCTCATTATGTTTCTTTTTAATTCTTTGTATGCTGTGTCATAGCGCCACCTTTTGAACGGGAGGCTGGATCTTCCTTGTGCGCTGTCAGCACACACAGTCAACTCAGTTAAAAAGATTTCGGCTGTGTGTGAGCCCTGCGCTCCAGCTTTGTAGCATCATTTTAGTTTGATGTTAAATCTGTAGGCGAGTCATTTTCTAGGAGTGTGTGGGCAAGAAGTGAATTTATCCCCTCGTCATTTAGCATAATGATATTTTCGGTGCAAGCTAGGCCATGTTCAAAGCAAAGCTGTAACTAATTTGCGTATTTTCCTTATAATTGCGTATCTCCAACTAGTCACAAGCTGTCAGAGGCCAGTGAGACACGAGCTTGAGAAAGTGGAAGGAAACTAAAAACAAAACAAAAAAGGGGGAGGGCTACATTAAGTCCAGTGACGACGAGGTTTGCATATGATATCCATCAAAACGTGCTGAAGCTTTGGTCATTTTACTACTAATGAATGCAGGGGGAGGGAAAAAAAGGACAAAAATAACAAACACAAAAACAACCAGAAGGCAATGCTTCTGTCCCTCTGTTAAAAAAAAGAAAGAAGAAGCAAGGCTCCACTCTCCCAGATCTGCTTAAACTTCTGACAACAGAGAAAATTAAATAATATGGCCTTTTTTCTCTTTAAATTAACCCGTACAAAAAGCCAGTCCACACTGCTTCTCTCTCAGTAAAATCACATTCAGCAGTCGCTAAAAGAAAAAACAAAACAAAGAAAAACCATTCTCTGGCATAGTTTATCTGAAACACCCACAGGTACTGTGCAGGGTTAAAGAGTCAAAGAAGAAGAATCAAACAGGACATCTTCTGTCGTAAAGAACACCAGATATACAGTATTAACCACACATACATACGCGCTCACTGATAGTCATATACATACATACATCAGAAAAATAAAAAAAGTAGAAAATCAAAACATCAAATTAAAACATGACGGAGGCGAGTAGTTATTATTTACCACAAACTCGAAGCACTACGTTTTTTTGTTGATTCTGAACAAATACATATTCACATTTCTGTTATATACATTATGTTAACATATCGAAACAAGACGTTATTTAATAAAAAAAAAAGAGAACCAAACCTGGTACCTGTGAACTGTAGTGACAGACGGGGGGGGGGGGGGGGGGGGGGGGGGGGGGTGAAGAAGGAAGGAAGGACTGTGGTTTTCACACTGAAAGGCTGTTTGCATAAAAACACACCTGATGTATTTGGCATGACGTTGCAAGGTGGTGGTGGTGGGGGCAGGTTTGCAGAGGAATGCCTGTCCCACACGGTGGGGGGTGGACCAGGGTGGGGAGTCAATACTGCATGAGTGAAGACATCAGAGCAAAAACAACAAGGAGGCAGCTTTAAAAAACCAAAAATACATTCTCCCACTTTGTGCTGCTGCTTCTGTGGATTTTCTGCCCAAACAAAACAGTGGCACAGGGACCGGCCGTCAGTGGAAAACGGGATTCAGTCTTTCTGTTTGGTAAAACTCAACGTATAAGTGTTCTGAGGTTTTACAGCCAGCTGTTTAACATGCGGACAATCGGGGGGATTTGAGCAGAATCGTGTAGGGTTAAGTTAGCTTTTTCTGATGGTTTTCTAAAGCCATTTTCTTTTGGGAACATAAGAGTTAATAGACAAGTATTTTGAGGTAGAACTGGTTGTGGTCAGAGGAAAGCAGTGGTAACTCAAAAAATGAAAGTTACGAATGTAACCGAGGTTCTATGAATTCTGGTGACTGCCAGAGACGGTCTATAACAGTGGTCCTCCACCACCGGGTCGCAGAGAAAAAACTATTCTGTTCCTCTGTATCAGCTAAGTCTGCGTGCCGTTTTAGTTTGAAAAATTACCGGATATTCCCTCTCTTCCTGTGTCATGCGTCTGTCCGTGCGGTCTTGACGCACACCTGTCTCAGTGTTAGGGGTGATGCTTGAGAATTGAACCCGAGAAGCTAGCTAGCCCCTTTCTCTGACTGGTTTGGGTCTTCCTTCTACCAGCTGGTGCATGATCACCTGTTTTTGCCTTCAAAAGTTTGAGCATGGCTTCTCAACCACGGAGGAGCAGTCCCATGACCTGTCTAAGAGTGCGCCACGTCAGTCAATCTTGTGCATGCAGGAAGACCAGTCACTCGGGACTGCAAATGACAGTGCACCTTAAAGGGTGCCTGGGGAAGTGTCCCGGGGACTGAAGCCAGGGCGAAGCATCCAGAAACCATCACAGAAGCACTGGAGGCCCCGTTCCCACCCTTGTGGGGCAGGATCTCCAGCAGAGATGGCAACCAGGACGATGTGCTGGAGCAGACTGGACATGGAGAATACACCTCAGGCACCTCCTACTAGCTTTTTTTAAATCACATACTTTGTTTCCATGTAACGCAACGTAACCGGTCTGTGAGGCAAAAACGGCTGGGGTCTGTAACATCTGGGCATCCATTACGTGCACACACAGAGGTGACACATGCAGCCTGGTAAAGGTACCCCTCACCCAGAACTCATTTCCTTTTCATCGTCTTGCCTACACGTGCAGATCAACTCATTTTTCTCACTAGCATTGTTGCTACTGCCTATGCTAGTAGCCTCATAACTGTTTGGTTGGAGCCATGTTTTTTTATACCTACAGAGGTTGCATAGTCAGCGTCATATACCCGGGAGTTTACTAGACTCACAGGTTAGTGCCTAGCTACGTGCTGGCATGCTGGCTGTGCGGGTGTTGCACTTGATAACAGCTAGCCAAGGTTAGCTCCCTTGCATTTTTCAGTTCTCGACTAGCTATTAACAAGCTTCAGTATCAGGTGACTACAGCGTTGCACGCAGAGCATCCATGACCGTTTACACTGGTTAACATGGCGGAGTGCATCTTGCACCATCACCGTTTTAATGTAAAGTGTTACATGTGGTTTAATCTGTAACTGCGTGTCACAGATTGCTGGGTTTTTAGCTTAATGAGCCCCTAATTTTATTGGTGAAGGTTTTTTTTGTGAGTTGGCCAATCATGAGTAAGGAGGTAGTCTGGCTGAAGGTGGGGCTTGATGGGTTGTGATGTCATAAAACTCAGGAAGTGAGGGGGTCAGCGAAGGCATACTTGCTTTACTACCTTAGAGAACCAAGGGCGGGGCTTGTTTGTGATGCCACAAAAACCAGGAAGTGCAAATGTTTCTTTAACAGGTTAACTGAATAAAATCGATGTGTGAAGTAGGCATTTTAATACTTCAACCGTGCACATTTTTGGCCGTATTTTATTAGGTCAAAAGAGCACAACAACAAATTTTGCACAACATATGCACCCTTTAAACCAAGGGTCTCAAACTCATTCCATGGAGGGCCAAGACCCTGCAGGTTTTACCTCCACCCAGTGTCTTCAGCAGGTGTTTTCATTGATCAGCAATCAGTGGGAAGAAATTCAGTGAAATCACCTGTTGAAGACACTGGGTGGAGGTAAAACCTGCAGCGTCTTGGCCCTCCATGGAATGAGTTTGAGACCCCTGCTTTAAAGAATAACTTTGGAACTGAGCCCTGAACCCACCAGAACTTTTCTAGTTTTTGTCTAGAAATCAAATGTGCACCGTTCAAAGAAAAATACAAATCAACCATTTTTCCTATAAATATACAGCGATAATAACGCTCTAGCTCCCAGTTTAGCTGGTCTATTCCTGGGCCACTGTTTGGACACACAAAATCCATCAAAAACAACATACAAAACAAACACTGGAGCCGAGCAAACAAAGTGGTTTCTACATGGTACAACACTAGAAGAGTTGGGTAGGTGGAATGTCGACCTTGCATACTATCCCTCCTCATCGGATAACGTTGCATACGGTGAAGATTCTCCGCGGTTGAAAACAGTACACAGGAAAGCCCTATTCCAAGCGGTTAGCGTCTATGTTGTTGACCCTAAAGTGAGCGGTGAGTCCAGAAACTCGTGATGAGATGAGACGCCCCCTTTTTCCTCCCCGGATGTCACGAAAGATTCGCCAAAGATTCCACCAGAGCAGGGGTCAGCAACCTGTCCTAAACAAAAAGCCGCTGTGAGTGATGTCTTTAAAAAAAAGTCTGCATGGAGCCACAGAAACATCTGAGCCTAAAAACTACGGCGTTACAGCAGAAATACAACTACAATCTGACCTGACAGCATCAGCATTAAGAGTTTGTTCATATAAATTTGCATTTTTTATAATTATAAATTTGTTACCTTTTTCTCACAAAATCACTACTTTTCTGGTAATTTTTTGATTAGTTGCAAAAAGTTTGTCTTTTTTCTTGCAAAATTGTGTGGGCAATTTCCTTATTAAACAAGAAATTTGTTATATTACTGGCATACACGTTTTGCTTTTTTTCCTTTATCAAGTAAAACTGAAGACTTTTTCCATGTAAATTTGTGCCATTTTTTTGCATAATCTTCTGCTTTTCTCATGACCGTCTTATCTGATTGTTCCCCCTTTCAGGTGAAAAAACGCTGCCTTTTTTCATATAAATTTGCAACTGATTTCTAATAAAACTGTAGCTTTTCCACGTAAATTTGTGACAATTTGTGAGTTTTCCCCCCTCATAAAAATGCAACATTTTCCTTAAATTTCAAGAATGTTGTTTTCATAAATTTTCAGCTATTCTCAGAAATTTATGTTCTTCCTTGTAAATTTATTAGCTTTCATGAACAAAACTGCAGCATTTCTTACATTAATTGCTTACATTCTTCTCATGAAACTCCAATTTTTTCCAGTAAATCTGTAATTTCTTTTCCAGAAATTTTGACTTCTCTTACAAATACATGAGTATGTTTTTCTCAGAAAATTGCAAAAAAAATTCCCCTAAATTTTTTTTGCATATATTTTCAGATTTTCTACTTTTTAGGATATTTTTCTGATGAATGTGCAACCTTTTTTCTTGTAAACTAATTGCTTCTTTTCTTGGAAATGCATGTGTTTTTCTTTTTTTCATGACCTCAGGGAGCCACTATCTATGGGCAAAAGAGCCACATGTGGCCCCAGAGCTGCAGGTTGCAGACCCCTGCACCAGCGAAACACGTGAACAAAATGACAAAAAAAAGTCAGGAGAATGATTGGATCAGGGAGCATCGGGTTTTGTGTTGAAGTTCAGACGTGGCAGAGGAGGAAAAACAAAACAGAGAGTTAGAAATCACCCGCTGCTCCCTGATTCAATCAATCCTGTCTGACGGGGGAAAAAAGAGCCGGAGAGACAAATTTCAGTCCTTCCATATATGGACGAGAGTGTGAGACTTGAGTGGAAATTTACATTTTAATAAAAAAGTGCCCATTAAAGAGATTATACTTCTATCTTTTCAATAATTTAGTCATGTAAAGAATATTTAGAGGCAACGTCTCAGCAGGGTTCTCCTAATAAATTGCATATTTGTAAATGTTTTTAGTTAAGAGAGGTCTGTTATCGCTGAGAGAGACAGTGTCTGACTGAGCAACAGTAGTCTACCGAACACTGAATGTGTGTAAATGTGTGTGCATGTGTGTACGTAGCCAGTGAAGTCGTCTTCGTCAGAGGAACCGGAGGTGGACAGAGAATCGTCTTTTTTTCCTTCTTCCCTGTTTTTGACTCAAGCCTCCCTGTTTTGATCCAAATTCATGACAGTTTCAAATCAATTATCTCACATCTTTGTTAGGAACTTCTATTACTAAAAAGGCTCTACTTAAATGTCATTACATAGGAGCAATATCCAAAAGGGCGTCGTTTGCTGCCGTGGCGACATGCGACACCAATGCGACAGCAAGTACCGTTAGCATCAGTGGCGCTAATGCGGTCACAGCAAACAACCCAACTTTTGGTATTATTATTATTACGCTTTTTTTAATACAATGGTTACAACATATGTACTGTCTGAGAGGTTCTTCGAAAGTATTGTACACACACAAGAATAAAAAAAGAGGAGAAGGGGACTGAACAGCTCCCTGGTTAACACAAGAGGAGCAAAACAAGGAGTTTCTGTTTAAAGAGGGTGGCTGCATGGAGCTCAGACCGGGATGCCATAAAGGAGCCAGGCTTACCAATTTAGTTTTTCCTCAGTCAGTTAAAGTGGACCTATTATGCTTTTATTTTGTAGACCAAGGCCTTCTAGGTAATGCATTTAATTTCAATTATAACTGCGGTGTTCAAGGTAATACTGCGTGGTCTTTACTGCAAAATTTAACAAGCCTTGAGATGACCGACGTTTGGAACTGGTGAGCAATTTCAATGATTTTGATTTGTTTCAACACATCATTTTAAGGGCACACCATTAAAATCCTGGTCTTTGCTTAAGCTTTGTAATAATCTGAATTTATTGAGAGACATTCTGACTATATGCTCACCAAATTTCATGGCTGTGGGATTATTATTTCAGGCGTTATCACAGTATGAAAATAACTTCTCATCTAGAATGCACTTAATCAATGTACAAAAGGAGGAGAAAAGGGTTTGGGTTATTTTGAAGTGCATACCACTGAAACCACATCCTTTGCTGGAGCTTTTTTAATAATCAGGATATGCTCTGAGGTACTTTTGACTACGTGCTCACCAACTTTTACGGCTGTGGGATTATTATTTCTGGAGTTATTGCAATCTGGAAATAGTTTCTCATCTAAAATGACTTTCCTGATGTACAACAGAAAAAGAAATGCCAAAGGTGAAAAAATAGGAAATACTTCAAATTCATTCAAAATATTAATGATAGGGTTTTTTGTGATAGATTTCGGTTGCATTTTACTTTCACTGGCAGTGTTGCCGTATTTTGCATAACAAAACATTAAAACCCCCCAAAAACTAAAATAAGTGACTTTGAATGGAAAAAATGCAAAAAACTAGCGAGCAACATGGTGTACTGTCCGCTTTTCTGAGGGTGACAAATGCTGACAAGACGACAGAAATAATTATAAAAAGTGCTAGATTACTTGCACGATATTTTCACGTGTACTATTAATGCAATATAGGGTTGGGTGATACAGCAAAAAAGTATTGCAATATAATTTCTATATATCACAGTATGTATTTTAGTGCACTGAATGTCCTTTGAAATTTGGTTTTACTTACATTTTCATTAGAAAAAAATTAATATTCAATCTCTCTCTCTCTCTCTCTCTCTCTCTATATATATATATATATATATATATATATATATATCTACTGTATGGATACATGTGTGTGCACGCACACAAGTGGGACAGCACTTCATTTCACTTGTGAAAAAGCTGTGTAATAACATAAAAGGAAACTCACCTCAGAAAAAGTTCTTCACAACAATATGTAACTGACTGCCTAAAAAAACTCATATTATCAGTAATCAAAGTTTATCCACATACTAGGTAGAAATATTTCAGTTTATCACACTCAGTTAATACTTTGCCTTATTAGTGACAGAGGTATAATTTGTTGCTTATTTTTGTGTTTTGTGTCAACGTTCCATCAGTTCTTCATTTGGCCAGTCGCTCGCTCTTACTTTGAAGGTTTGCAAGCCCAGACATGAACTCTATTTTTAAAGTTCACTTGTGGAAGGAGGAAGGGGAGCAGCAGCGCTGAGCCGCTGTCTCCTCAACATCAGCAGCTGGGCAGAGACGGAGAGAGATGCTGTACGGAGTGAAGTCCTGACTCATATTAACGTGACTAATTATACTCGATATACGCGATAAAGGCATTTTATGTATCGTGGGCAGCCAAATGCACCGCCCAGCCCTAATGCAATATCACATTTTTAAATACACACTGGGTACTGCAATAACCCCATTAAATTACTTTAAAGTGAATGCTGATGACTGTGATAACGTCAGAGAGAATATCCCTAATGTGGTCATCTCAGGCCTGTTAAATCCACAAATCAGAAACAAACTGAGCTAAAACAGCTTGATGTTGTTGTTCTAATAGAGCTAAACATAATAGATCCATTTTAATATAGATACTTGCATTTTAGAAGCTGGAATAACTTCCTCCTCCACTGCAACATTTTACAATGTCATGATGCCAAAAAAATAAAAATAATCTCAAAACCCATAAAAATATCAAAGGAAAAAACAAAACAAAAAAAAGCCTGGATTGAATCACATCATATATAGTTTTAAGTAATCAATTAATTACAATTTTCTTTTTTTTTTCTTTTTAAGGAAAGCAGTTACAAGAGAAGAGTGAGCTCATCCCCAAGTCTTTGTCCTTCTGTACTGTACAATACTACCCGCCTGCATGGTGCCCATGGCAAACAACACTGATAGGCTGAGAGATAGCATGAAAAAGAGAGAGAAAGAGAGAACCCAACTGGGCTCTGTATTCACAGCTGCTGAGGTGAGGGGTAAAATATGACGGACAGACAGTTAAATAATCATAACAGTCTTTCTTTATACTTTGAAAAAAAAAATAAAATAAAAACCTCCTCTCAGGGGAGAAAGACACGTAAGTTCCAAACTGAGCAGCATCCCGTCTGTCTCCCATCCATCCATCCATCCATCCATCCATCCTGGCTGTTGTCAAAGCTTGTTCTGATGATCATGAAGATGATGACGGTGAGAGCAGAAGATTATTCTTTAAAAAAACAACAAAAAAACAACTAAACAGTTCAACCAAGAAAATAATAGAAGAACAATATGTAGGAGAAGAAGAAGAAGAAGAAGAAGCAGAGTTTGGGAAAAACTCAAACTTCCACCAGGCACTGTTGCTGATAGAGACAGTCACAGAACCAGCTGATACTGAGCTTCTATCCCGCAATGCCTCAGAGGTCTGAAACCTTAACATTCCCACATCGCTGAGAGACAGGTAGAAGAAGGGAAAACAAACAAAAAACACAAACAAAAAATTAAAAAAAAAAAAGAAAAAGCCAGAGGTGCTGCCGTGTGGGGATACCCCCCCAACACGTTAAAAACACTGAGCTCAGCTGTACGGCTGCAACTCATGCTCCCAAGATGCACTGCTGCTGCTGCGACGGCCCGAGAGAAACCATCCAATCAGGAAACACAACAACAACAACAACAACAAAACTCAAAGAGGAGGCCGGCCCTGATTTGACAGTGACGAAAAAACTTGGCAAATCTACAATGATGTCGCAGTTGTTTTCTTGGGTCAGGAAGCAGGAAGTAGGTCACCAAGGAATGAGCAGCAAGACAACACTGCCTTTAATAGGCTGAGGCAAACAGACAGGTTGTCAGACAGATTAGACAGGCAGGTTTAAATACACTGCTGCTCCTTCTGACTTCAGTCTTCTTTTAAAAAGTCCAGGGGGGGAGGCCGACAAAGACACCCCCCCCACCACCTCCGATTCCCTCTCCCAGCATTTCCCCGCCGATGCACAGAAGTGGCAAAGCTGCGCGACTCCCAACAACAGCCAGACCTCTCCGAGCCTGTTCCGTGGTCTTCCAAACAGCCATCATTCCATCTATCCGTCCGAAAAGGTGAGACAGAGACAGCAATGGGTCTGGTGCACCCACCTCCGAGGAGGAGGCGTAGAAGTGAGAAGTAGAGAGAGTAGAGGAGAGCTGAAGGGGTTTTTGAGAGGTGAGTGGAAAGGTGTGTGTGTGGGGGGGGGGGGGGGGAGGTGTCACTCCGTGAGCAGCTGCTGGAGGAGGCTCTTCTGCTGGGCCTGGTTGTTCTGGGAGACCTGCTGCCCGGGGGCCTTCGGGGCGGCCGCGGTGCCGATGGAGCCCTGGTTCAGGTAGGAATCACTGCCGACGAGGTTCACGGTGCACTGGACGTCTGCAAACACCTGAACCTGCTGCACCTACGGGGGCAGACGATAAAAACAAGACGTCAGTTGGACACCTTGTTGTTGCTCAATCAAAGCAAACCATAAAACAAAAAAAATATTTGATTAAAAAGTGAGCGGTGGTGATTCTGACATCACTAACCTGCTGGTCACTGCACACCGAACTGACGTTACTGAGGTTACTGTTGCTCATGCCTACTTGCTGCCCCATGGGAGGTAAAGAGGCAACGCCACTGGAGCCGCCGGCCATAGACACGGTGATGCTCATGTTGTTGTACACCCCCTGCTGGCCAAATGCCTGCCCTGCGCTCTGTCCTGATGGACTGAAAAGGCTGAGGTAAAAAAAAAAAAATGACAACATTAAGAGAGAACGCTCAGTAGGTGATTTGAGGGGGAGGATATCCCATTGGTTAGCAAAATGCCCCCCCCCCCCCCACACACACTTTTAGCTGATAAATTTGCAACTTTTTTCTTGTGAATTTGCTATTTAAAAAAAAAAAAAAAAGATTTGTGACCTTTCTCATAAATTAGCAATGTTTTTCCTGTAAATTTTCAACTTTTTTGTCTCATAAATTGGCAATGCTCACCTGGATGCTGGTTAAATTTTTATTCAGTGTAATCAAATTGTAATTTCATTTTTAAATTGATTTTTTTTTTTGATTTTGTGTACTTTATTGATCCCCAGAGGGGAAATTGAGGGCATCCACCTGGATGGATGAAGCAGCCACGGTACGGCGCTATCCCTTAACCATTCACACACACATTCACACCTAGGGCCACTTTAGAGTCTCCAGTTAACCTAACCTGCATGTTTTTGGCATCTTTTATCATATCTTTACATCTTTATTCTTGCAAATTTGTACATAACTTACATTTATACTTTTATACGTGATGCTAAATTGATGACTACCCTCCATCCCCCTTGTTAAAAAATAAACTGCCTACTGAGAACACTGGACAAAAACCTTACATGAAAAAGTCAAACATAAATAATAATGCTCCTGACCTTCCCATGTTCGTCTGCTGCCAGTTCTTCAAATCTGGCGACTGGTAGCCAGGAGGTGGGGCCTGCTGAAGCAGAGGACTCTGGGAGGTGGAGTTCTGAGGTGACAACAACGGGCTGGAGGGGTTCCTTTCAGGAGCAAAAGATGGGTCTTGTTGGACCACACCTGTAATGTTTGGGGAAAAAAAGGAAAAAGAAAAGGCACTGCATGGGTATAATGTCGCTATTTTGTTTTGTGTCCTAATGTCATGAACTCTGGAGAAACAGCAGCATGTCAATTCAACTATTACACCTTAAAAAATATCACCCCCCCCCCCCAAAAAAAATAAATAAAAAATAAAAATAAAACTGGTAGAGATGACAGATTTGGTCAGATATTCTGTTCTTTTTCGACATGTTGACATGGTTCCCAGAGGTCTGAATCAAACATTTGCACCCCATACATTCATCAAAATACCTCTGGGACGAAACACTACTGCACCATTTCCCATCCAGATTAAACACTCTTCCTTACAGCGACCCATTTCAGTGCACGTGTCTATAAATGCTAATGAGCCCCATTTCAACCCAAGGGGAGCTGCGAGTGCTAGCTATGTTAAGCTAACTCAGCCTTGAACTGTGGATTAATGAACCGGCTGGGAACACTGATGTCTAGTGGGGTGAGTAGAAAATATAGGGAGTAGCCATAAAAACCATGATAGCTGAGCTTGGTTAACTGTGCTAGCAACAGGATGACAGAGCACATCCCTGCAAAAATATAACAAAATCAGCCAGAATAAAAACTGGGAGTGAAGATTATGATGGAATTTACATTACTGAACCAGCTGGGAACACAGATGCCCAAGTAAGGTGAGCGGAATATATACAATAGCCATAATAACCATGGCTGTGCAGATGAGATAACTAGGCTAGCTAGCTATGCTGCAGGTGTGTGGTTTCAGGGACACATCTACCTCCATCATTGTTAAAATGGGTGGAGATAAGCATTGTGGGAGTGGGGTAATCTCAATGAACTCCAGTTTTGGGTCACAGCCAGAGGCAAATCTGAACAACTCACTGAATAAGACCAAATGATATTAAGATGGACCCTAACAAAACTGTGTTTTTTTCAGAGTTTTTGTGTTGGCAGCCACTAAAAAAAGACCAAACTGATGCACAAAAGCACTGAGTTAAATGTTCATGTCTCTTTAAGGACTGCCCTCCTATGGAACCACCTCCTACAAAGGGTGCCACCAGGGGTTGACAGTTTCTTGGATCAGACAACTTCATAACTGAGGCTTTGGACATCCATTATCAGGTTACTAAATCTGTCTTTAGGGGCTTCATACTGTGCAGAATATTACAGAGGTAGCTGGTTAACCTCGAACTTACCAGACCCTCCAAACTGCTGAAAGAGGCCCTGCTGCAATGAGGAGTTCACGCTGCTGTTGAACTGGCCCTGCACACCGCTGATCAGCATCTGGTTGTTCAGGGGGAGCCTCAAGGACAGCTTATTTTCCAGAGGAGCCCCGGACATGGGGGTGAAGTGACTTGGTGAGGTAGGGGAGTTTCCCGTCACGGAAGTGTACCCTGGCGGGAAGTTAAACTGCTGTGGCTGTGGCTGCTGCTGCTGTTGTTGCTGCTGCTGAGGCGCTGCTGGTGGACCTTTTGGGACTCGGGCCGTCCCGATCACGCCAACAGCTCCAGCTGGAGCACCCGCAATGTTCTGTCTCATCATCATGACCTTCTGCTGAAAGAGCTGGTGCTGTCGGTGCTGGATGCTGTAGAGCTCCCTCTGACGCTGTGCCAACATCTGAGCATTCAGGGGAGGCTGCTGAGAGGGATTAAAGGATCGTGTCGACCATTTTTAAAGTAAAATAAAACACTTTTTTGGACTGACTCACACAAGTACATGTACAGTATATGCCTAGAAATGTACTACTACCCCAATTCCAATGAAGCTGAGACATGTAAAGTATAAATAAATACAGAATACAGTGATTTGCAAATCATTTTCAACCATCGTTCAGTGAAATACACAACAACTGAATGATGGTTGAAAATGATTTGCCAATCACTGTATTCTGTATTTATTTATACTTTACAGCTGGTTAACCTTGATGGTTGTGTATGCAACCATCATTCAGTTGAATACACAACAAAGACAGGGGACCAGAGACAGGGGACCGGAGGGTGTGCTCCAACTTTAGAGAGATCACACTCCTCAGCCTCCCTGGGAAGGTCTATGCCAAGGTACTGGAGAGGAGAGTCCAGCCGTTGGTCAAGCCTCGGATTCAGGAGGAGCAATGTGGTTTTCGTCCTGGCCGTGGTACATCGGACCAGCTCTTTACCCTCTCGAGAATCCTCGAGGGTTCGTGGGAGTTTGCCCAACCAGTTTACATGTGTTTTGTGGACTTGGAGAAGGCATTCAACCACGTCCCTCATGGCTTTTTGTGGGGGGTGCTTCAGAAGTATGGGGTATCGGACTTGTTGTTACGAGCTATTTGGTCTCTGTATGACCGCTGTGATAGTTTGGTTCGTATTGCCAATACTTGATCGGACTCATCAAGTGTTGCGAAAAAACCTCTCCATTTGGGAATCCATAAGCATGATCTTGTCTGTTTTTGTTTGTTGCATTAGCTCCGTTTTAAATTTTTATCTCTTTATCTGTTTTACTGATATTAACTTTTTACTTAGTGTTAGCTTAGTAAATACAACAGCCCGGACAGGCTCACAGGTGAATCAGACCCCGGGCAGAGCTGTTCACCGGGTTAGGTTAACCTGTTTTAGCTAGCTAGCTAGCCACTTCTGGCCTGGAAAGCCATGGCTCCATCCCCGACTTGTGTCAGCTGTGTTTCCCTCTCTTAAGAAGGTTTTTGAGTTGGAATTGAGACTCTCTAACCTCTATAAGATTCGGGAGGCTGAAAACCACCTGGACACTATTATTTTTGGATGGACATCAGCCCCAGCGACAGGCTCGCAGCAAGCAGAGACGGCTACTTACCTGGGTGAAATTAGCACATCGCCATCCACTTCCACCCCTGCTCCGGTCACCTCAGCTGCCCAGGACTCCAGCAACAAACACTGGCTTCCGCTTGAAGCTAAACCCAAAGCCCCAGGTGGCTCTTCACAGCCTCAATGTGCACCCTGGACCTTGGTTGAGCCAAATAGCAAACGTCGGGGATTGACCAGACACAGACATGCCTCCTCCCTTCCCCTTTTGCTGGAAAATAGATTCAACATCCTTTCCCTGGAAGATTTGACATCGATCATCCTCCCTTGGCCACCCCTCCGCCTCCAGCAGCGGCCCAAACCCGAAAGCCCCGGATCAAAACTACCTTAGGTGTGCCAAACTATACACCAGCTCCAAAAAGAAGAGCGCGCATCCACCGCATCACCCCTGCATCGGCACCCCGCCGCTGCTGCAGCAACAACAGCAAAATTATTCACCATGTTACAAGTCATCGACAAAGTCCCTCCCAGACGACGCTGGTAATCGGTGATTCAATAATGAGGAATGTCAGAAGCTGGTACTGTGTTACAAAATTTTTTCCTGGGGCTGACCTATTAAATTAAATGAACCCCTGACCCTAAATGAACCTCTGACCCTGACCTATTAAACGAATACTCCCACGCTAAAATTGTCATTGTGCATGTTGGATGCAACAACATCCCAGATGAAGCATCGGCGGTCTTAAAAAGAGACTTCAGGAGCCTTCTATCCACTCTTATAAACTGTGGCAGAGATGCGTTTATTTCTGGGCCACTTGCTCCTTTTAGAAGAGGTTGCAATTATTTTAGCAGAACTCTGAGCCTTAATACCTGGTTGTGTTCAACATGTCCTACTTTTAACATTGGTTTTATAGACAATTTCAACCTGTTTTGGAACCGCCCATCATTTATGAGGCCAGATGGCATCCATCCAAATAGACTCGGTACACGGGTTCTAAGGGACAATCTGTTTTATTCCATTTAGCGTTTTTTAGTACAGTGACTGAAGGCTGGTGTGTTAACTTACCCTGAAGTGCCTGGGCCTGCCAACCAGCCCTTTTTTGCTTCCACTTCTCATATTAATCCTATTATTCCAAATAATCAGTCTTCAATTTATAACCCCACAGAGATTGTGTCTGTCTCCCGTTACCCAAAACATTATAACCCAAGACAAATACGACATAAATTGATAAATGCTCGCCTCTCTGCAGCTCCTCTTCATTCGCCACCCCTCAACTTAGCCCCCGTCTTCCCCATCAGAGAATCATTGTCTGCTCCCTCCAAAATTAATAAAAATATAATGTATAAGCATCCCAAAATGATTAAACAAAAAGTTGGTAAAACTCAAATTAAACATCAAGTCTCTAAATTTAATGATTTGGCATCTCTTCCTCCTCATAATTTATAAATTAAATGCGGTTTGTTAAATATTAGGTCTCTAACTCCCAAGTCTCTGCTAGTCCATGATCTGTTAATTGATCGTCAGATTGATTTAATATCCCTTACAGAGACTTAGTTAGGGCAAGAGGATTAAATGTTGGTTTAAATGAATGAACTCCCTCTTGTTATTTAAACTATCAAAATTCTAGAAGTTCTGGTTGTGAAGGAGGAGTAGCGACAATTTACCATTCTAAATTACTAGTTAATGTAAAGCAAAAAACACATTTTAATTCCTTTGAGGGCCTGGTCCCCAGTATTGGGCATGTTAGCAATCTTAGGTTAAACCCAGTTTTCTTTGCCAGAGTTTATCATCCTCCCTCAGTCTACTCAAGAGTTTTTATCCGAATTGCCTGAATTCTTAGCTGATTTAGTGCTGAAATCAGATAGAATAATTATAGTAGGGGATTTTAATATACACTACCGTTCAAAAGTTTGGGGTCACCTCAGACAATTTTGTGTTTTCCATGAAAAGTCACACTTTTATTTACCACCATGAGTTGTAAAATGAATAGAAAATATAGTCAAGACATTGACAAGGTTAGAAATAATGATTTGTATTTGAAATAATAATTTTTTCCTTCAAACTTTGCTTTCGTCAAAGAATCGTCCATTTGCAGCAATTACAGCATTGCAGACCTAACATGATTGCACAAGGGTTTTCTAATCATCCATTAGCCTTCTGACGCAATGAGCAAACACATTGTACCATTAGAACACTGGAGTGATAGTTGCTGGAAATGGGCCTCTATACACCAATGTAGATATTGCACCAAAAACCAGACATTTGCAGCTAGAATAGTCATTTACCACATTAGCAATGTATAGAGTGTATTTCTGATTAGTTTAAAGTAATCTTCATTGAAAAAAAGTGCTTTTCTTTCAAAAATAAGGAATTTTCTAAGTGACCCCAAACTTTTGAACGGTAGTGTACATGTAGATCTAGATAGTGACTGTCTTAATAAGGCATTTAATTCAATATTAGACTCGATGGGGTTTTCTCAGAAAGTAGAAAATTCTACCCATTATCTCCACCACACATTGGACCTTGTTCTGATATATAGCATAGAAATAGAAAATCTGGTAGTGTCTCCTCATAATCCTGTACTGTCAGACCACTGTCTGTTAACCTTTGATTTCACTATTCCTGACTATTTGATTCCTAAAGAAAAATATTACTACAGCAGATGTCTTTCAGATGATGTTGTTACCAAATTTATGCAGATTGTCTCCTCTATGCCATGTGTCAACACAACGGAAATAAGCTATGGAGAGCTTGCTCCTTCTGTAATTGATAGCATGGTAGATAGTGATACAGCTTCTCTGCATCAGACTCTAGACTTGGTGACCCCTTTAAAAAAGAAAAAGTCCAATTAGAGATTTCTAACCCCTTGGTTTAACACAGAAACTCGTAGCTTAAAACAGAGGACTCGTTAATTCGAAAGAAAATGGCGTTCCACTAATTTAGATGAAAATTATTCAGCTTGGAGAAATCATCTTTTAATTTATAAAAAATCTCTTAGAAAAGCTAGAACAAGTTAATACTCTGCATTAACAGAAGAGAACAAGAATAATCCCAGGTTTCTTTTCAGCACTGTAGCCAGGCTGACAAAGAGTCAGGACTTTAAGATTGCATTCCCTTAGAGCTTACTAGTCAGGACTTTATGAACTTTTTCAATCATAAAATTTCATCTATTAGAGATACAATAAGATCACGGTGGGGCAGTGCGGTGGCGCAGTGGTTAGCACTGCACCAGCACAGCAACTCACCCTTGGCCATGGGATCCCTGGTTCGATCCCAGCCCCTGACCAACAGTGATCTGTGTGGAGTTTGCATGTTCTCCCCGTATCTGCGTGGGTTTACTCCGGGATTTCTCCGGTTTCCTCCCACAGGCCAAAAACATGCAGGTTAGGTTAACTGGAGACTCTAAAGTGGCCCTAGGTGTGAATGTGTGTGTGAATGGTTAAGGGATAGCGCCGTACCGTGGCTGCTTCATCCATCCAGCTGGATGCCCTCAATTTCCCCTCTGGGGATCAATGAAGTATACAAAATCAATAAAAAAATAAAATAAAATCAGTCAGATTCTTCCCACTGTTAACTTAAATACAGTAACTACTACAACTCCTTCAATTGATATGTTTGGATAAGTTTACTCCAATTGACCTTTTAGAGTTAGATAAAATAATTTCCTCATCCAGGCCTTCAACTTGTCTTTTAGACCCTAGTCCTACCAGGTTATTTAAAAAAGTCTTCCCATTTATTGGCAGCCGTATTCTTCAAATAATCAATTCTTCTTTAACATTAGGCCATGTACCGCAGGCTTTTAAAACAGCTGTAATTAAACCCTTACTCAAAAAGCCGCTGGATCCAGGAGTTTTAGCTAACTATCGACCAATCTCTAATCTGCCTTTCATTTCAAAAATCTTAAGAGTTGTTGCTACACAATTATTTGATCACTTGCAGGGAAATGGTTTATTTGAGGAGTTTCAATCTGGGTTTAGAATCCATCATAGTACTGAAACAGCCTTAGTGAAGGTCACTAATGACCTCCTTATCGCATCTGATAATGGACTTGTTTCTGTACTTGTCCTTTTAGATCTTAGTGCAGCCTTTGATACTATCGACCATAATATTCTACTCGATAGATTAAGACGCTATGTTGGACTTAATGGAACTTTGCTGCAGTGGTTTAGATCTTATTTGTCCAATAGGCCCCAGTTTGTTCATGTCAATGAGTTTTCTTCCAACTCAAAGCTCAGTCATGGAGTTCCACAGGGATCTGTGCTAGGCCCTACTCTTTTTAGTTTATATATGCTTCTGTTAGGTAACATCATTAGAAAGCACTGTATACATTTTCATTGTTATGCAGATGACACACAATTATACCTGTCAATGAAGCCAGATGATAGTAATCAATTAGCCAGGTTAGAAGCCTGTCTTAAGGAAATCAAAACTTGGATGACTTGTAATTTCCTGCTATTAAATTCAGATAAGACTGAAGTCATTCTTGTTGGTCCAAAAAAACCTTAAAAATACCTTTCTAAATCAAACTCTTACTTTGGATGCAGTTACTCTTTCTCTTAATAGTTCTGTGAGGACCCCTGGAGTTATTTTTGATCAAGATCTGTTTTTCAATTCACATATTAAATTTGTTTCTAAGGCTGCCTTTATCATTTGCGTAATATTGCCAAGATTAGGAGCAGTGATGCTGAGAAACTGATCCACACTTTTGTTAGCTCTAGATTAGATTATTGTAACTCTTTATTATCAGGTTGTCCTAAAATATCTTTAAAAAGTCTTCAGTTGATCCAAAATGCTGCTGCAAGAGTTTTAACAGGTACCAGAAAGAGAGATCATATCTCTCCGGTTTTGGCCTCCCTTCATTGGCTTCCCATAGAGTTCAGAATTAAGTTTAAAATCCTTCTTCTCACTTACAAAGCTCTTAACAATCAGGCCCCTTTTTATTTAAAAGATCTGATACAACCCTATTATCCTAACAGAGCACTATGCTCCCAAAATGCTGGATTACTTGTAATACCTAGAATCTCCAAAAGTACAATGGGAGGCAGAGCCTTCAGTTATCAAGCTCCTTTCCTTTTCCTTTTCCTAACCAGTTACCAATCTAGATTCGGGAGTCAGACTCGATCTCTGTTTTTAAGAATAGGGAAAAAACCTTCCTTTTCGATATAGCCTACAATTAGGAGGGATCATGTGTCTAAACCCTCCCTCAGTTATGCTGCTAATGGATTTAGACAGCCAGGGAACCTCCAATAATGTACTGGGCGTCTCCCCTTTAACCCCTTGCACTCCGGGCAATTTTCCTAAAAATGCCAAAAAATAACGTGCCCAAAGTAAATCGAAAGCTGTTATTCAACCCTTTGCAGTATCTTCATGGGGTTGGTCTCATTTAAAAGAAAACACTTTGAATTTTTTGGCAAAAAAAAAAACATACTCTCTCTACGTGCTCCGGCCACTGAGTTACAGTCATCTAAACATACTGAACTTGAAGAAAATAAATTTGGACACAGTGTTTTTTTGGATACAAATGCTTACAAATAACACACAGCTGTCCGATCCGGCTGGAAAATACAACAGAAATGTAGAACCAAGTGTTATCAAGCTGAGATCCAAATTTGGTAACAATACCACAAAAAATTAATATTTTACACAGCTTTGTTCTCAGGTAGTTCCCAGGCGTTTTGGAACTGTGCCAAATTGTGCCAAATGGCACAGTTTGGAAAAACATCTATAACTTTTGAATAATTCAATGTAGAATCTTCATTTTGGGCTCTAATGAAAGGTCACACTCAGGGCTGTGTCTGTGTGTGTGTGTGTGTGTGTGTTGTCCCCCCCCCCCCCGCTAAAAAAGACGGAGTTCGGCCCTCGCTACATGATGGATTACACTCCTTGCATGTTTTCACAGCGCCCCCCCCTCGTGTGTGTGTGTGTGGGGGGTTGTCCCCCCCCCCTCGCTGCAGAAGACGGCCATCGCTACATGAAGGAATAGACTCATACGCTTCCCCCCGCGGACCGGGGGCGTTCAGACCGTGAACGCCCCCCCCCGCTCCTCTTCTGCAGCGGGGGGGGGGGGGGCGTTCACGGTCCGAACACGGCAAATGAAACGTTTATCGCGGCGCACGCACTTCGTACTTCGTGCGCAGTACAGTTGTAATTTACCGATCGGTCAAAAGTCATTTTTGGATTACAGTTTTCAGGGATAAATAATTTAGCTAATAACACCTTACCTCTTCACAGCAGCAGAGTCGTGGCGAACTTCTCTTCCCCACTGTAAGACGAACGCGACGCTGCTCGGCTCGTGGATCCCGATCAAAACATAATTCCATTATTGCGGTTTTGGTGAATGATTTACGACCTTTGTCGTCGGCCTCCGTCGGTCTATGATGACGAAAGAGAATCCTAAACGTCTATTCTGCTGGAATGAGTGCAGGTCCCACTTGTGGGTGGTCTCCATGCTGCGGGGTCTGTAGTAGATTCGTCCAGCGTCCTTTGTTTTCATCTGCTGCAGCAGTAGATCTCTCTTCACCCAGCCTGAATTTCTGTGCTTCAATTGGCTCCTGCGTTCACAGTAGGCGGGTCCTCCTTCCTAGGTTTTCATTCATTGGCTCTTCAAGGTTTCAGAAACCCAATTCAAGGCTCTTATTAGTCGAATGAGAGGTCAATCAGATGAACTAATCTGTTCGCGGCTGTCTCTGCAGTTTTTTTTTTTTTAGTGGCGCTTGGACGCCACTACATCACCATCATCACCTACATCACCACAATCTGGTCTATGCGTCAGAGTGCGCACGAGTGCGCCCTCGTGCGTCTTAGGACGCAGAGACTTGCCCGCCCGCGGAACAACGGAGCGCAAGTGGTTAATGTTTGCTCTCTACATGTCTGTTCTTCTCATCTTCTCTATCCCCTCACCCCCCAGACAGTCGCAGCAGATGACTGCCCCTCCCTGAGCCTGGTTCTGCTAAAGGATTCTTCCTGTTAAAAGGGAGTTTTTTCTCTCCACCGTCGCCAAGCGCTTGCTCACAGGGGATTTCCTAATTGCTGGGGTCTTTCTGCAATTGTGGGGGTTTCCCCTACATTTGAAAGTGCTATGAGGTGACTGTTGTTGTGAAATGGCGCTATATAAATAAAGTTAATTGAATTGAATTCCCAGTGAGAGTTGGAGTCTGCCAGGGCTGCCCTTTGTCACCAATCCTGTTCATAATTTTTATGGACAGGATTTCTAGGCAAAGCCAGGGAACCGAGGGTGTCATGCTTGGTGACCACAGGATCTCATCTCTGTTGTTTGCAGATAATGTTGTCCTGTTGGCTTCATCCAGCAATGACCTACAGTTCTTACTGGGACAGTTTGCCGCTGAGTGTGAAGCGGCTGGGATGAGAATCAGTACCTTCAAGTCTGAGTCCATGGTCCTCAGCCGGAAAAAGGTGGATTGTCCCCTCCGGGTTGGGGACAGGCTCCTGCCCAAAGTGGAGGAGTTTAAGTATCCTGGGGTCTTATTCACGACTGAGGGGATAATGGAGCAAAAGACTGACAGACGGATCGGAGCAGCATCTGCAGTGATGCGGACATTGTACCGGCCTGTTGTGGTGAAGAGGGAGCTAAGCTCTAAAGCAAAGCTGTTGATTTACCAGTCAATCTACGTTCCGACCCTCACCTACTGTATGGTCATGAGCTTTGGGTAATGATCAAAAGAATGAGATCGCGGATACAAGCGGCTGAAATGAGCTTTCTTCATAGGATCACTGGACTCACCCTCAGAGATAGGGTGAGGAGCTCAGTCACCCGGGAGAGGCTCAGAGTAGAATCGCTGCTCCTCCACATTGAAAGGAGCCAGTTGAGGTGGTTTGGGCATCTGATCAGGATACCTCCTGGACGCCTCCCACTTGAGGTGTTTTGGGCACGTCCTTCTGGGAGGAGACCCTGGGGCAGACCCAGGACTCGCTGGAGAGACTAGGTCTCCTAGCTGGTCTGGGAACGCCTTGGTATCCTCTCTGAAGAGGTGGAGCAGGTGGCTGGGCAGAGGGAAGTCTGGGCTTCTCTGCTTGAACTGCTGCCTCTGCGACCCGCACCTCCAAAAAAGCGGTAGAAGATGGATGGATGGACACAACAAAGACAAGATATTTAACGTTCAAACTGAAAAACTTTATTGTTTTTGTTTTTTTTCAATTATTCACTTATTTTGAATTTGAGGCCTGCAACACATTCCAAAAAAGCTGGGACAGGGTCATGTTTACCCCCGTGTTACATCACCTTTCCTTTTGATTAGATTAGATTAGATTCAACTTTATTGTCATTACACATGTATGAATACAAAGTAACGAAACACAGTTTAGCATCCAATCAGAAGTGCAAAGGACAGCAGTGCAGTATATACGGTAATTAACAGTATGTGCAATTTAAGCAAATATATGCAGCAGTGCAGAAAGTTAAAAGTACTGTTATGTGCAAATAATGTGCAATAAGTTAGATGTAGTTTTGTAGTTATGCAGTTATGTTCAGGTGAGGATGGTAAAAGATGATGGTAAGAGAGTCAGCGGGGAACTAAGTTCAATAACGTGACAGCTGTTGGAAAGAAACTGTTTCTAAACCTGCTGGTTCTAGTCCGAAGGCTTCTGAAACGTCTTCTGGAGGGGAGAAGCTGGAACAGTCCATGAGCAGGATGGTTGGAGTCCCTAAGAATGCTGCGTGCCCGGCGCAGACATCTTTTCCTGTAGACGTCCTCTATAGCTGGAAGTGGAGTCCCTGTGATGCGTTGGGCGGTTTTCACCACCCGCTGCAGCGCCTTGCGGTCAGCTACAGAGCAGCTCCCATACCAGAGTGTGATACAGTTGGTCAGGGTGCTCTCTATCACGCAGCGGTAGAAGTTGCCCAGGATGTCAGTTGACAGATGGTTCTTCTTCAATGTCCTCAAGAAGAAGAGGCGCTGATGGGCCTTCTTGATCAGGCTGGTGGTGTTAACTGACCAGGACAGGTCCTCTGAGATGTGGGTCCCCAGGAATTTGAAGCTGGGGACACGTTCAACAGCTATGCCATTGATATGGATGGGGTCATGTGTCTCTTCCCTCTCCTTCCTGTAGTCCACTATGAGCTCCTTGGTTTTGCTGGTGTTAAGGAGCAGGTTATTGTCAGCGCACCAAGTAGCCAAGTGCTCAACCTCTGCCCTGTAATCTGACTCGTCGTTGTCCCTGATGAGTCTAGTCACCGTGGTGTCATCTGCAAACTTTATGATGGAATTGGATCCATACATAGGCCTGCAGTCATGGGTGTAGAGGGAGTAGAGGAATGGGCTGAGCACACAGCCCTGTGGTACACCAGTGTTGAGTGTGATGACGGAAGAACGGTTGGGGCCTGACCTAACATGCTGGGGTCTGTTGGTCAGAAAATCCATGATCCAGTTGCAGGTGGAGGTACTGATTCCCAGGTCCCCAAGTTTGGTGAGCAACTTGGAGGGGATAACTGTGTTGAATGCTGAGCTGAAGTCAATAAACAGCATTCTTGCGTAGGTGTTCTTGTCATCCAGGTGTGAGAGTACATAGTGCAGCGCTGTAGAAACCGCATCCTCTGTACTCCTGTTGCTCCGGTAGGCAAACTGATGAGGGTCCAGTGTAGGGGGCAGGCCTTTTTTGAGCTGTGCCAAGACCAGTCGCTCAAAGCACTTCATGACTATGGGCGTCAGTGCCACAGGGCGATAGTCATTTAGGCACGATGGTGTTGAATGTTTTGGCACTGGTACTATTGAAGTGGTCTTGAAGCACGCTGGTACCACGGCCTGGGCCAGGGACAGATTGAAGATGTCTGTGAAGACCCCTGCCAGCTGCTCAGCGCATGCCCTCAGCACATGCCCAGGAATGCCATCAGGGCCAGCAGCCTTACGTACGTTGACATGACTCAGTGCATTACGGACGTCGGTGTGGGTGAGTGTGAGGTGGTGGAGGTCATCAGAGGGTGGGAAATTGATGTTCTTTTCATTGTTGTCCTTGTCAAAACGAGCATAGAAGTTATTTAGCTCATTGAGAAAGGGCACAGTCATGGCTATAGGTATGGAGTTGCTGGGCTTATAATCAGAGATAGCTTGAATGCCCTGCCACATACGTCGGGGGTCAGAGTCCCCAAAATGTTCCTCCACCTTCAGCTTGTAGCTGTGCTTGGCCTTCTTGATGCCCCTCTTCAGATCTGCCCTGGATGAACTGTAGGCCTGTGCATCACCAGATCTAAAGGCATTGTTACGTGCTTTTAGCAGAAGTCGCACTTCTCTGTTCATCCACGGCTTCTGATTTGGGTACGTGGTGATCTGTCTTTCCGTGGTGACACTGTCAATAGTGGTGTTGATATGGTCCAGGACTGAGTGGGTGTAAGAGTTGATGTTTATGTGGGAGCCACAGGTAGCCTGAGAGGTGAACATACTCCAGTCTGTGTTCCTAAACTTCTCCTGGAGTACAGAGTCAACCCCCTCTGGCCACACTTTGATGGTCCTCACTGATGGCTTCACCCGGTTGATAAGCGGTACATACTTGGGGGTAAGGAACAAGGATAAATGATCAGACTGACCTAGGTGGGGGAGGGGAGTTGCTGTGTAGGCTCCCACAATATTGGTGTAAACATGGTCCAATGTTTTGTCCCCTCTTGTGTGACAGGAGACATGCTGGTAGAATTTAGGAAGCACTGTCTTGAGGTTAGAGTGGTTAAAATCACCCGCCACAATAAATGCTGCCTCTGGGTGTGCAGTTTGTTGTTTGCTAATAGCTGCATGCAGTTCTTTCATAGCAAGCTTAGCATTAGCATCCGGAGAAATGTAAGCGGCTGTTATGATGGTACAAGTGAACTCGCGTGGCAGATAGAAAGGTCTACATTTAACCATGAGAAACTCCAGGTTAGCTGAGCAGTGTCTCTCAACAGTGACAGAGTTCGTGCACCAAGCCTTGTTAATATAAATGCACAATCCCCCCCCTCTTGTCTTACCGGAGTCAACTGCTGCTCTGTCTGCCCGGAGCGTGTGTAGGCCGGCTAGCTCGATAGCATTGTCGGGTATTCCACTGTGAAGCCATGTTTCCGTAAAAATCATGATATTGCAGTTCATAAGTTTCTTATTGTTGGTGATCCGAAGCTGTTGTTCACTCATTTTGCTCGCCAGAGACCGTACATTAGCAAGGAAAATACTGGGTAGCGATAGCCGGTGCGATGTTAGCTTTAGCTTAGCTCTTAGCCCACCGCGCTTACCCCTCCTTTGTTTACGTTCCTTACGCCGCCTGCGAGCACTTCCGGTCAGTCGGGAAGCCTGCCGAGCGTCGGGAGTTCTCCAGAGCTCCGGGATGAGACGTAGACTCAGACGTAGGTTGCTGATAAAAAGGTCGTTATCGTTGTTTTGTAAACCAATATTCAAAAGCTCATCTCGGGTGTAAGATGTAAAAGCAGAGCTGTTCTGAACGAACATACCCGAAATGAGCAGAAATAACACTGCTAGTCCCCAGAATCTGGTAGGACGCTGAGCCTCGCGTTGTGCACGCGCCGCCATCTTGCGCCGAAGACAACACTCAATAAATGTTTAGGAACTCAGGACACTAATTGTTGAAGCTTTGTAGGTGGGATTCTTTCCCATTCTTGCTTGATGTACGACTTCAGTTGCTCAGCAGTTCGGGGTCTCCATTGTTGTATTTTGCTCTTCATAATGTGCCACACATTTTCAATGGGAGACAGGTCTGGACTGCAGGCAGGCCAGTCTAATACCCGCACTCTTCTCTTTTACTATGAAGCAACGCTGTTGTAACACGTGCAGAATGTGGTTTGGCATCGTCTTGCTGAAATAAGCAGGGACGTCCCTGAAAAAGACGTTGCTTGGATGGCAGCATATGTTGCTCCAAAACCTGTATGCATCATTCAACATCAATGATGTCGTCACAGATGTGTAAGTTACCCATACCATGGGCACTAACACACCCCCATACCATCACAAATGCTGGCTTTTGAACTTTGCACTGATAACAATCTAAATCAGTGATTCTCAACTGGTGGGTCGTGACCCAAAAGTGGGTCGCGGACCTGTTTTCAGTGGGTCGCGGGCCTTTGCCTGGGCAAATAAAATATCAAGAAATAAATCAACATAGTGTTATCGATTCACACTCCTTAACAGTAGATGGCAGTAGGTGGTGGGCGACACCATATTTCGCACCATAGAAGAAGACTCGCAACGTTTGTTTGTATATGCTAATTGAGCATGGCGAAACGCAGATACGACACGGACTATATGAGATATGGATTTTTTTATATTGAGGACAAAGGAGTATAGAAACCTCAGTGTGTTTTGTGCAGCGAGGTGCAGCAAGGTTTTGTGAAGAGAGTCAGTCAGCTGGTGGAGCTATCATGTGACTGCACGCTGAAAAAGAGGTTCATGGAGGTAAGCCTCTCGCAGTTCTGGTGCAGCACTGTGATGAGCGAGTATCCTTCTCTTGCCAGTTGAGCAGTAAAAACCCTCCTACCTTTCAGCACTACCTATCTCTGTGAGTGTGGCTTCTCAGCTCTGGTTCAGTTGAAGACAAAACAGAGAAACAGACTGGACATTGAGCATGACCTCAGAGTCGCTTTGTCTAATATAACTCCAGACATTGAGACTCTTGTCAAGAGCAAAAAACATCCCCAGTTCTCCCATTAATTCCTCCAGACTCAGGTCTATGATGTCACTGTTACAGGTTTTAGTGAGTGTTCCTTCATTTTCTTCAAAGCACATAACCTTATCAGTAGGTAAATACTGAAAAAACAATCAGAAGAAAAGTCAATTTTGAGACTTGAATTCTTTTGAATTGCACTTTTTGTTTAATTTTTAATTTAAAATGCAGCTAATTCAGCATTAAAGGGAATTGTTCCCTCTGTTGTATTGCCACTTACTGGTCATTTTGGTTAATCATTAAATTTTTTTTGTGTTTGTATACTGTGATATTCTGTTCTTCTACCTCAGGTTCAAAATGCACAATCTTTACATTCAATAAATTTGAGAATTTGAAAATCTTTGATTTGGGTCGCGGCTTGTCATTGAGGGGTGATGGTGGGTCCCAAAGCCAGACCAGTTGAGAACCACTGATCTAGATGGTCCTCTTCCTCTTTATCCTGGAGGACACGACGTCCATGATTTCCAAAAACAATGTGTAATGTGGACTTGACACAGTGCCTGCCACCTGGGGGATGGAAGGTCATGGACATTCAAGTGTCGTTTTTCAGCTTTACCTCTTACATGCAGAAATTTCTCCAGATTCTCAGAATCTTTTGATGATATTAGACTGTAGCTGATGAAATCCCTAAATTCCTTGCAATTGTACATGTAGAAACATTGTTCTTAAACTGCTGGACTATTTGCCCACACAGTTGTTCACAAAGTGGTGCTTGTGAACGACTGAGCTTTTTGGGGATGCTCCTTCTACACCCAATCATGACACTCACCTATTTCTAATTGACCTCTTCACCTCTGGAATGTTCCAAAAATGTGTTTGTTGAGCATTCCTCAACTTTTCCAGTCTTTTCTTGTTCCTGTCCCAGCTTTTCTGGAACATGCTGAAGGCATCAAATTCAAAGTGAGCAAATATCAGGAAAAAAAAAAAGTTTTTCAGTTTGAATGTTAAATATCTTGTCTTTGTAGGGTATTCGACTGAATACAGGTTGGATTTTCATTGTATTCTGTTTTTATTTTATGTTTTATACAATGTCCCAACTTCATTGCAGCTGGGGTTTGTAAATTGATGTGTCTATATGCATATAAGTCAATGAGACCAAAATACTCATTAAAAAGCCATTTTTTCCCTCCACCAAAGAGGTTATGTTTTTGCCTGCATTTGTGTGTGTGTGTGTGTGTGTGTGTGTGTGTGTGTGTGTGTGCGTATACAGCTTAACTCAAAAGGTTATATGCAGATTTTGATGGCACATTCAGGCGAGGGTGGAAATAGACCAAGGACCAATCGATAAGATTTTAGGGGTGATCTGAATCACTGTCAGCCTTTCGGAATTTTTTTTTTTTTTTAAAGATTGCAAAATGGTGAACAAATGCAGTGCCTTGGCTGCATGCAAAAGCACTGGTTAGTAGTGGTTAAACTAATGAGCACAACTGTACACCCATCATGACTGTGCGATGACATAAAGGAACACTAATTAAATACATCTACAAGAAGAAACAGTGTGTGTAGCGTTTCTGAGCACCAGTGATGAGCGTAGCTGAAGCTGCTGCTGTGACTCACCTGTGAGGGCATCTGAGGTTGTTGAACCCCTTGACGGATCGTCAAGTTCACATGCTGGGCTCCTCCTGGAAACTGATTCAAACCTGCCAGCCTGTTCTGGAGCTGCAGCAAAGGGAAATACACAGAGCGGGGGAAAAAAGATAATTACAGCGGGCACAGTTCAGAAAGGTTGTTCAACTATGAGCAGGTAGACAGGATAAGGCTAATAAGAAAGATGAATAAATTAGATCGGAGGCAGAAAATGTAACAAAGGAATGTGTGTGTGTGGATTTAATTGCTAGCGGAAAAATAAAATGAAGAAATGTGTGATTCATACTAATAAGCAGAGCTACAAGTCAGTGCTTGCTTTCTTTCTTTGGAACATGCACATCCCTTTTAAAACTGAAACCTGAGTTCTGACCTGCTGTGGGCCCTGTAGTCTTTGCTGCAGCTGCAGTCGTAGCTGATTGGGTGGCAGCCTCAGCTGGGTGCCCACGCCCTGCGGTCGGTTCATTCCCGGCCTCAGCCCCACTGCCGCCGGGGTCCCCCGGGGAGCTCCGAAGCCCAGACCCTGCGTCCCCACCGTGGCCAGCTCTGAGGGAAACTGAGCTTGTGGAGCCGGTGTAAATTGGGAGGGGAAGGTGGGGAGTTTAGCATCCATGGAAACGGGGGTGGCAGTGGGCTGCTGGGGAGGGAAATTCTGAGGCAACGGGTCAAAGCAGCCACTCTGGAAAAAAAAAAAACAAGCAAAACATAAACAAAAAACATGATTGAAAGCAGATTCGAGTCCGCACTGCACCTGCAGTTACAAGAAAGCTGAATTTAACATTTTTAAGACCTTTTTTTAAGACCACTTAATCAAATTTAAGCCCTTGCAATTGCAAAAAGTCCCATTACAATCAGGCTAATCCATTTATTTATTTATTTTACAGGAACTGATTGTAAACAAAACAAAAGTTTGGGTCATCATCTCAGCTCACATTAAATTTGAAATGTCTCAGGATCGACGTTTCCACTGGAAAATTTTAACTAAATGAAATAAACTGCATATTGCCTCCAGAACACAACCTGTAACTTAAGTGGGGGGGGGGGGGGAGTTACAAAACAGTGGCAATTTTACAAGGAAAAAAACAGCAAATTCACCAGAAATTAATCAGGAAAAAACAGTTACAAATTTAGAAAAAAGTTGCAAAATTTGCACATTAAAGAGTAATAAAAATAATCAAAATTTAAGACAAAAAGTGAAAAATTATGAGAAAAGTGGCAATTTTACAAGAAAGAAGCCACCAATTTACCAACATTTCTGAGAAAAAAGTCACAAATTTATGGAGAAAAAAAATGCAAATTTGCAACAAAAAAGAGAAAAAAAATATCAAAATTCACAAAAAGTGGAAAATCTATGAGGAACAGTGATAAATTTACAAGAACAAGAAATCCTTGTGAGTTTAAGAGAAAAAAAATCCAAATTTATGAGAAAAAAGTGCCAAAATTGCAATAACCCACAAATTCAAGACAAAATTTATGAGGAAAAAAGTCACAAATTTAAGGGAAAAAAAACACGAGAAAAAACTTGAAAATTAAAGAGAAAAAAAAAATCTGAGAAAAAGTCACAAGAAAAAAGTTGCAAATTTATGAAGAAAAAACTTCTGAGTTTAAGAGAAAACAATTCAATTTACGAGAAAAAAGTGCCAAAATTACAAGAAAGAAACCACAAAATCACACAAAATTTATGACAAAAAAGTCACAAATTTAGGAAAAAATTGCTAATTTACACAAAATGAAATTTAAAGAGAAAAATAATCAAATTTTATGAGAAAAAATTGAAATGTAAAAGAAAAAAACTTGCAAATTTATGAAGAAAAAGGTTGTACATTTACAAGAAAAAACCTGCACGTTAAAGAGTAAAAGAACATCTAAAAAAAGCGGAAAATTCTTAAGAAAAGTCACAATTTTATGAAGAAAAAGTGACAAATTGACAAGAAAGAAGCCACAAACTTACAATAATTTATGAGAAAAATGTCAAAAATCTAATTTACAAGAAAAAAATTTAGGTTAAGAGAAAAAAAATTATATATTTTTACTAAAAGAAAGTGCCAAAAACTACAAGAAAGAAGACACAAATTCAGGCAAAATTTGTGAGCAAAAAGTCACAAATTTACAAGGGAAAAAATCTTGAAAGCTAAAGGGAAAAATAATCAAAATTTCCAAGAAAAAAGAGGCAAATGTTCAAGAAAAACAGGAAATTCACAAGAGATGTAAGAGAAGAAATTCACAAATGTAAAATAAACAAGCAAAATCGCAAATTTACAAGAAAAAACTTGCACATTACGGAGAGAAAAGGTGCTAGATGAAATGGCAAGTTTATAAGAAAAAAGGTAGCAAATTACCAGCAAAAAGTGTCACATTTAGAGGACAAAAAAATCAAAACATTATGAATAAAAAGTCTCATATTTACTGTATAAATGTGACTATCCTGGCTAAATGAACTGAAGAAGTTTTAAAGAGCCACCGACACCCGGTTTCTTCCTGCCGCCCACCTGGATCAGCTTGTCGATACCCAGGGCTTTGTCCAGCTCGGCCAGCTCGCTCTCGTCCGTCCCGCTAAGGAAGGACACCAGCTGCTCCAGCAGGGCCTTCTCGTCGTTTCGGCCTTCAGGCGTCGTCGGAGGCCCGAGAACTTCGTCCAGGGTACAGGGCACGCACTGCCTGCTCAAAACAATAGACACGGTCTCAAACACAGGACAAAAACCCGTCTCTGTTTCTAACTTTCTTAGTGATTGCTGCACGAGTAATTTAATCGGAATGGTCGTACTCACTCCTGTGGTGATTCCAGAGGGGCCTGTAGAGGGTTTCCCGGACCATCAAAGGACAAGGTGTCAGACAGAGCCAGAGGCTGAAACTGGGACTCTCCCACATCCATCTTGGTGACACCTGGGGAAAAAACAGAAATACATTCACTATTGTTTTCATTTAAAGAGCCCCAAATACGCTCTTTTCCCACATGAAAACAGGTGTCTGGTGGTATGGGTAAAATATATAGAAAACAGACGTAAGTAGACATCACTCGTCCTCTCTTTGTTTGCACCCAGCAGGTCAACCTCAAATTCGGTCAGAAATCCCAGATGAGGTCGCTCAGACCAGCTAACATTGGCAACCCAGTCTACTTGGCTATAAATGCAACATATAACAAAATAGGGCAGAATTGTGTGAGAAATATGGTGGATCAATGAATAAGCTGGTCTAATTACGGTGACCGCAATTTACAAAAAAGAACTAGAAAAATTTCCGGTTGGGCTGATTTGAGTTGCTAAACATTAACAAAAAATAGGCCAGACTGACATAAGATATACAGATGTGGACAAATTTGTTGGTAACCTTCCGCTGAAGAAAGAAAATTCCACACAGAAGGCCACTTCAGAATAATTCAGTGTTCTGTTCTAAGCCATTCTTGAGTGTTTTTGGTCATTATCCTGTTGAAGGACCCATGACCTGTGAC
This sequence comes from Pholidichthys leucotaenia, assembly GCA_020510985.1. Classification (NCBI taxonomy): domain Eukaryota; kingdom Metazoa; phylum Chordata; class Actinopteri; order Cichliformes; family Pholidichthyidae; genus Pholidichthys; species Pholidichthys leucotaenia. The sequence continues at coordinate 274,783,386 of CM035842.1, forward strand.
AGAGACCAAGCTTTCTGACACTGGGCAGCACATTTTGCTCCAGAATGCCTTGATAGTCTTGAGATTCCGTTGTACCCTGCACAGGCCCAAGACACCCTGTGCCAGAAGCAGCAAAGCAGCCCCAGAACATAACTGAGCCCCCTCCATGTTTCACAGTAGATACAGTGTTCTTTTCTTTGTATGCTTCATTTTTCCTTCTGTAAACATAGAGCTGATATGGCTGGCCCAAAATCTTCAGTTGTGTCTCATCAGTCCTTTTTCTGCAATACGCACACTTTTCTTCTGATTAACCTGGGGTTGCATTTCCTCTTGCGTTCATGTCCTGGGAGGCTGGCTACAGTCCCATGAACCTTATACCTTTTAAAAATGTTGGCAACTGTGGTCACAGGAACATCAAGCTGCTTGGAGATGGTCCTATAGCCTTTACCTTTAACATGCTTGTCTTTCTAGTCTCTTGAGACAACTCTCTCCTTAACTTTCTGTGGTCCATGTTCAGTGTGGTACACACTATGATACCAAACAGCACAGCGATGACTTTACTAGGCAGACTGACTGAATAAAATTTTAAAGACACCTGTGATGCTAATTACAGGACACACCTTAGTTTAACATGTCCCTATGGTCAAATTATGTTCAATCTTTTCTAGGGTTATTATCATTTTTGTCCAGGCCAGTTTTATTTTTTTAAATGATTTGGTTGAATCAAAATTCAAAAGCAATGTCTGATTTTCATTAGTTAATTTTCAGATTAAAAAAAAATATTACTTTTGTCAGTTTCAAGTTATTTCAGTGACTATTGTGGGGCTTTCTTTCCTTAATGGAAGGTTACCAACAAATTTGTCCACGTTGGTATTATTGAATGTGGATTTATGAACGAACGGGGACCATGGATGTCTAGTAGGATGGCTAGAATTCACAGAGAAGAGCTCTAAAAACTGGGTTGCTAATGAGCTAGCTTGCTAAGCTAGCTGTACTGTAGCAATGTGAGCTTTGAGGCTCAATAGGAAACTTCCACTTCTCTCCACACTCAGCAGAGAGTGTGCTGGACTAGTCACGGGGAAGGTTTGATGATGTGATAACCTCACAGAACAGTGAAGTTTTTGTGGGTGACGACAATTAGGCCACCGCTGGGGCAGCGGTGATCCTTATGGTTAGGGATGTGGACTGGTGAGCAAAGGGTTGCTGGTTCAATCCCAAGACTGGCAGGATGAGATCTGGGTGGGACAGATGACATAACAGTGTTTGCCCCACCCTCCTTAACCTGGGGTGGCAGTGGCTCAGATGGTAGAGCGGGTCGTCCAATAACTGGAAGGTTGACGGTTTGAATCCCGCTCTCCCCAGCCATCCTGCTGCTGTGTCCCTGGGAAAGACACTTTATCCACTTTGCCTCCAATGTCCATGACACTGGGCATGAATGTGTATAACTGGTCGGAGAGGCCGTTGGCGCAGATTGGCAGCCACGCTTCTGTCAGTCTGCCCCAGGGCAGCTGTGGCTACAGCAGTAGCTTACCACTACCACTACCAATGTCTGTCTGGAGTGACTGAATAATGGGCTCACTGTAACCACTCTGAGATGTCACTTGACATGTAAAACACCATATAAATCTAATCCATTGTTATTATTGTTATAACCCCACTGTGGTGCCCTTGAGCAAGGCCCTTAACCCCAATTGCTCCAGTGGAGCTGCTCAGTGGCCACAAGTCAGTCTGTGGTTGTGCCGGGCAGCTTCGGGTGTGAATGTGTAACTGTGTGAATGTGAACAGGGCATCCTTGAAAAAGACAGGTTGCCTCTCAATGGAACTACCTTGTATGGGTGGTGCGGTGGCGCAGTGGTTAGCACTGCACCAGCACAGCAACTCACCCTTGACCATGGGATCCCCGGTTCGATCCCAGCCCCTGACCAACAGTGATCTGTGTGGAGTTTGCATGTTCTCCCCGTATCTGCGTGGGTTTACTCCGGGATTTCTCCGGTTTCCTCCCACAGGCCAAAACATGCAGGTTAGGTTAATTGGAGACTCTAAAGTGGCCCTAGGTGTGAATGTGTGTGTGAATGGTTAAGGGATAGCACCGTACCGTGGCTGCTTCATCCATCCAGGTGGATGCCCTCAATTTCCCCTCTGGGGATCAATAAAGTACACAAAATAAAAAAATAAAAAAACAATATATATAAAAAATAAAACAACCGTGCTGGTTGGCTTTGCAGACCACATGATGTCCCAGAAATCCTACATAATCCGATAAAATTATGGGAAAAACCCCCAAACGCATAACAGCAGCTCTTTTGTAACTGTCCTAAAAAGCATGTTGTGTGGACAAACGTGAATGTTTGCTGCTGGCAGGACTTTGTTTTTTAAAGACAAGCGGGTGAATGCAGTCGGAGGCCCTGTGTACCAGAGCTTGAGGTGAAAGGGTTGATAACTTCTGCCTCTGGAAACGGGCTGCTGTCTTTGGGGGTCTGGAAGGGGTCCCCTGGCGCCAGCTGCTGGGTTACAGCGGTGGGACTGCAGAAGTCGAATGACGACTGACTCTGCAGGCTGCAGCCAGAGGCAGTGCCGCTGTCACTGAGCCCTGCCAAACAGAAATACAGCATGATCTTCACACTAAGACAATTATATGGGACACGGCAAACTAATCTGCAGTGCTATAGAAGAGAATAAACGAGCTGTGTTCAATATCTGACAGCCACTAAAGGGCGTATGGCGTAGCGAGATGCAGGTACATTAACGTTACTTTTGTGCATCACACTGTCCCATCAAATGAGAAAGTAACGCTATCATATGATACTATCAGCTAAAATATAAATAAGCAGGCACCGAGAAAGCATCGACTAAACAGATTATTGAGTGCCTGTTCACTTGACTTTGCACCTTTTTTCTGAAGAATATACTTTCTCTTTGTAAATTTGAAAACTTTTTTTGCATAATTTTGTGTTTTGGTCTTGTAAATTTTCTTGCTCATCTGAGAATTCATTTGCAAATTGTTCATAATTTGAAATAATTTTTGTGTAAATTTACATTTTTTCCTGACAAATTTGTGATATTTTCTATAATAATTTTACTACTTTATTTCATAAAAATATCTAACATTTTGTAATAAATTTGTGACTTTCCACCCCCCACCCCCCCATCATCCTTTTGCAAATATATTTCCAAATTTGCACCTATCCCCTCCTCAATTTGAGGAAATTTTCTTAGGTGTGTTAGTCTGAGGAAAATAAAATGTAGAAACTATTTACATGTTCATACTAACATAATCCAAAAACATATAAAGAAACAGTAATAGACAGTATTACAAATTAAACAGATACTGACAGTAATAAAGAATACATTAATGAAATTATAACTTCACTAAAATGACTAAAGATGCAGTCATTTCTGGTGGGAACAAATTATTCTGGTATCAACAAGATCATTTCTAATCAGTTTCCAACTAAAAAAACCCCCCAAAAGTAACTCAAACAGTGCAGGGCCGTTTCTAGCTTTTTGGGGGCACTATCCAAAACTGTTATTGGAATGGAGACGAGTTCAAAAACTTTAAAACTGGGCCTCTCAACAAATGCATTAACAGACATAAACTTGGGTCACTGTCTAGATGAACAGGAAAAAAATAAATCAATACATGTCACAAAACGTTTAACCAGCATCCATATGAATGCTGCAAATTTACAAAAAAAAAGGAGAATTCATGAGAAAAAAAGTTGCAAATTTATGATAAAAAATAGTAAATTTATGTGAAAAAATTGTCAATCTGCAAGACAAGGTCACAAATTTAACAAAAAAGTTTAAAATTTATGAGAAAAAAGTCACAAATTTACAATTAAAAAATGCAAATTTATGAGAAAAAAACAGTAAATTTATGTCAAAAATTTGCAACATAAATTTACAAAAATAAAAAAAGTTGCAAATTGAGAGTACAAGAAAAAAAGCTGATTTTATTTCTCCCTCAAAAAATGTTGACAGAGAATTTAGTGGCTCCCCAGTGGTTGAAGTGGCCCGTTACATTTGCATACTTTGCTTTACAGCCGGAAACGTCTGAAAGAGTACAACCTAAATGTCCTTGAGTAATGTTGCAGTAAAAAGTATCCTGCAATAAGACTCCTCACAGAAGTACAGTTTTGAGTGCATGTACTTGAGTAACAGTAATTAGTTGCACTCTGCTAATGACTCTCTTGACCTCTGATGGTAAAGCACATCTTTGAAGAATAAATGCATCTTGTTTTTATTTTCTCCAGCTGTTTTCCCAGCAACACTCTCCTCCCTGCTCAGCTAAAACTCTACCTCTGTTCGGAGTACCAGGGGGCTCTCTCTTCACATTTACGTTACGGGGAGTGCTGGCCTCGCCGGGCTGGAGCTGGATGGGTGACTGCAGTTTGCGCTGCGGGGAGGGCGAGTGGAGCTGAGGTGATGGGGACTGTAGCTGGGGGAGAGACTGGGGCTGGGACAGGGGCGACTGAAGCTGAGGCACGGGAGACTGAAGCTGAGCCGGACGCTGGAGGCCCGGGGACTGGAGCCGAGGGGCTCCTCCTCCTCCGGGGTTCACAGAATCCTCGCCACCCTGTTTGGCCCCACTCGGGCCTCTCGGGCCAGGCAGCAGCTGGGTGAGGGGGTCTGCCTCAACAGACCCGACAGACATCTAGGGGCGAGAGAGCAGAAACACATAGAAATGAATGGTGCAATAGTGAGAAAAATACAAAAAAGGGAGACAAAAGGTCAAAGGTCGGTGAGCTTCAAAGGCTGCAGCTGGTAGCTGGACCCACAGAGGAGACAAAGTCCAAGAAAATAAACGTCCAACGTGGTTTTACAATGGCTGTCAGGAAACTGGATGCCAATATATGATCAAATCGCAGAGGAAATTTACCAGAATTAATTGTCAGGTCGTTTTCCTCCAGAGGTGGGCAGAGTAACTGGAAACTAGACTCACATTCAAGTACCATTACCTTAAGATATTAATTACTCAATTACAATTAAGAACAGTCACCAGAAAAATAACAGAGATGAGTATGTATCTAATAAAATAGTGACTTGGGTCATGAATAATTGTTTTGTTTTAATATGTGACTTTTTCCCCTGTAAATCTGCAAATTCCTGATGAATTTCTATTATAAATTTGTGACTTTTGTCAAATAAATTAGAATTTCTTGATATAAATTTGCAATTTTTTCCTACATACAATTTTTTTTTTGCCAATCCATGAGTATTTTTGTGCATTCGTGACATTTTCCTCAAAAACTTCATTTTTTCCTGTAAATCTGCCATTTTTTTTTCTTAAACTTACATTTTGGTCACATAAATTAGTATATTTTCCCCAAGTAAATTTGTGATTTTTTGCCTCTTTTTCCATGTATATTTTCAGCTTTTTATTTGTGAATGTGGAACTATTTTCCTGTGTTTGTTTGAGCACAAAAACTATCCACCTGTGCACATAAGTAATAATGGTCAGTATAGCTTTAAGTCATACGACCAGTAGGTGATTTGAGGGAGGATGCTGCCCCCCTTGTTAGCAAAATGACCCCAAATCCTCCCCCTTGTTAACCTGCCATCCCCCATCCCCATACATAGGTCTGTCAAGTGGGGGATGGGGAACACTGTCGCGCCCAACCTGAAAAAAAGACAGAATTGCTCCCCAGCATCATCATAAACCTTTCTATATTATGTTACATAACTGGATAACATGACTTTGCATGATAACGCAAAAAAATCTTTTAAATTTTCAGCTTTTTCTTGTAGATTTGCAAGTTTTTTCTCAGAAATTTGTGACTTTTTCTAATAAATCTGCAACTTTTCCCTCAAAAATTTCTAACTTTTTTGGGGGGTAAAATTTGCAACTTTTTCTCACAAATTTGTGACTTTTTTCCAAGTAAATTTCATCTTTTTTCTTAAACTTTTTTCTTATAAAACTGGAACTTTTTCTCAAAAAATGACAATTTTTCCCAGTAATTTTTCAAATTTTTCTCTTGTAAATTTGCACTCATCTCAACGCTGCTTATATTTTTATTCTGTGTAATTAAATTGTAATTTGCAATTTTTAATTTTTTTTTTAATTTTTAAATTAGCATCTTTTATCTTATCTTGGACCTTTTATTCTTGCAAATTTGTACCTAGTTTACATTTGTATGTTTTCTACCTTATGCTAAATTGATGAATATCCACTATCCCCCTTGTTAAGGGGGATAGTGGGTGGCGTTGGCATTGGGGTGGAGGATGCGGTGATCTTCCTCCTTCACCGTTCTCTGTCCCACCTGGAGAAGCCCGGGAATATGGTGAGGATCATGTTCTTTGACTTCTCCAGTGCTTTCAACACCATCCAACCGATGATCCTGAAGGACAAGCTGCTGCGCGCAGGGGTGGACCAGCACCTGTCATCATGGATCCTGGACTACCTCACGAACCGGCCTCAGTTTGTGAGAACCCGGGACTGTGTTTCTGACACGATCATCAGTAGCACGGGGGCCCCCCAGGGAACGGTGCTGGCTCCCTTCCTGTTTACTCTTTATACTGCGGACTTCTCACACAACACAACACATTGCCATCTACAGAAGTTCTCTGATGACTCTGCGATCGTTGGTCTCATCTCCAGCGGAGATGAAGCTGAGTACAGAGGGCTTATCCAGGACTTTGTGGACTGGTGCCATCGGAACTGCCTCCAGATCAACGCGAGGAAAACTAAGGAGCTGGTGGTGGACTGCCGCAGGCATGGGCAGCCCCTCACAGCACCAGTAAATATACAGGGAACAGACATCGAGATGGTGACATCCTACAAGTACCTGGGTATTCATCTGAACAATAAACTAGACTGGTCACACAATACTGACGCACTCTACAAGAAGGGACAGCGCAGGCTGTTCCTGCTGAGGAGACTCAGGTCTTTTGGTGTACAAGGGACGCTGCTGAAGTCATTCTATGACACGGTGGTGGCATCAGCCATCACTTTTGGAGTGGTCTGCTGGGGCAGTGGCATTACTGCAGCCGATAGGAAGAGACTGAACAAACTGATTAAGAAAGCTAGCTCTGTCCTGGGGCAACGCCTTGATCCGATGGAGGAGATAGGAGAGAGAAGGACGGTGGCTAAACTGTCATCTCTGCTGGAGTCCGAGTTCCACCCTATGCAGGACATACTGGATGCACTGAGGAGCTCATTTAGCAGCAGACTACATCATCCCAGGTGCACAACCGAGAGGTTTCGTAGGTCCTTCCTACCAACGGCTGTCAGACTGTACAACCTAAGCAGGGCTGCTCGCAGAGATAGCAAAAAGACGTAACAAACTAATAGTTTTTTTTGAATGCAAAAGATGCAATAGACTTACACAATGGTCCTCTCCGGCATACAACTAGGAACATACCGGTCGCTATGGAGGGTGAGAATATGTATGGGCACATAATCATACCATGTAGGATAACTAAATAGACGGTTATGCTGTTTCATCCCACCTAGCAACAATGCTCTGCACTGTGTGTGTTTATATATTTACATATTTATTCCATCTAGCTACAATGCTCTGCACTGGGTGTGTTTATATTTATATATCTATATATTTATTCCATCTAGCTACAATGCTCAGCACTGGGTGTGTTTATATTTATATATCTATATATTTATTCCATCTAGCTACAATGCTCCGCACTGTGTTTTTATATATCTACATATTATTCCATCTAGCTACATTGCTCCGCACTGTGTGTGTTTATATACTTGCATATTTATTCCACCTAGCTGCAATGCTCCGTACTGTGGGTGTTTATATATTTACATATTTATTCCATCTAGCTACAATGCTCTGCACTGTGTGTTCATATATTCATATATTTATTCCATCCAGCTACAATGCTCTGCACTGTGTGTCTGTGTGTGTGTGTGTGTATATATATATTTTATAGTAATATGTACATATGTATATTAGCTGCTCTTGCTTGCTTGTTTTTTGTTTTTTTTTCTTGCCTTCTGATTGTTGCTCTGAGTGTTGCTATCCCTGTGCTGTTGCAATCCTGGAATTTCCCCATTGTGGGACTAATAAAGGCTTATCTTATCTTATCTTAAAAAAATAACATCATCGACTGCTTATTAGGAACTTCCTGTTTAATGCATGTTAAGGACCCGACATCACCTTGGTTTAAAGTATCTAATTATTCAGATTAAGCAAACTACTGATGACCACATCAGAGGAGGTATAGTACCAAAGAGTCTCTGCTGTCCTTTCGGCTGTCTCGTCGGTTCTCTCTGACGGGACTGGATTTAGGGCTGATGCTGGTCGAGCTGCTGGAGACTGCTGTCAGTTTGGACGCCCCTCCTTTAGACCCCAAACAGGCCACTCCCTCCCTGCCGCCTCTCTTCTCCACCTTCACTCTGACCGTATGCAGGTTCAGAGCCACTGGTGGTGGCAGGTCAGTCAAGTCCTTTAAATACAAACATGGTTTCAGTGGTGACGTACTGAGTCACAATTTTCAATTGTATGAACCTTACAAACTAGACTCAAAATAGGATAATAATAATTTAACTGTGATTAAACACTAAAGAAAAATATACAAGATGTCTTCTTCTTTTGGCTCATCCCTTTAAGGAGTGGCCACAGCAGATCATCCACCTCTATCTTTCTCTCTGTCAGTGCCACAGTCTCCAAACCATACATGATAACAGGTCTCATTACTCTTAAAAACCTCGTGTTTTGCTCTAGCGGCTATCCTGTCCCAAATTTTCTCCCTGCCTGCACTCTCTTCTTCACCTCTCTTGTGCACCGTCCATTGCTGTGGATGGCTGACCCCAGGTATTTAAACTCATCTACCTTCACTACCTCTACTCCTTGCATCTTCACCATTACATCTGCCTCTCTCATTCGCACGTGTATTCTGTCTTGCGTCCACCAACTCTCATTCCTCTTCTCTCCATTGTCTATGTCCACCTCTCCAGGTTCTCTTCCACCTGCTCCCTACTCTCACCACTGATCACAATGTCGTCTGCAAGCACCAGAGTCCGCAGACTCCTGCCTGACCTTGTCTGTCAGCCTGTCCATCACCATGGCAAACAAGAAGGGTCTCAGAGCCAATCCCTGATGTAACCCACCCCCCGAATCCATCTGTCACTCCTACAGCACATCCTACTACCATCTCACTGTCCTCATACATGTCATGCATCACCCTTGTATATATCTCTGCCACTCCTGACTTCCTCATACAGTACCACACTTCCTCTCTTGGCACCCCATCATATCCTGTAACTCAGGGTGACCTTCGCTATACTTCACCATCAACACTCTTAAAGGAAACACTGCATCCCTGGTAATCTTTCTTTGCATGAAACCGTACTGCTGCCCACTGATCGTCATCTCTCCTCTCTCCCAAGCTTCAACAACTCTTTCCCATGTCTTCATAGAGTGGCTGATCGCAAGATGTAACAGTGAGAATCGTAGTGTTTACCTTTTCATCTGTATCCAGGAGAAACCGGAGTAACTGGTGGTCCTGTGGCTCTCTGGAATCAGACTTGGAGGGTGCTGTACCAAGCGCTGGGCTGGCAGGTGGCTCCTTCTTGACCTCCACTTTGCTTTTGCTTGTTGCCTCCTCAGCGGTGGTGGAGGCGTCATTGGGACTGCTGTCCTGGAGCAGCCGGTGAAGGATTTTATGCCTCTCTGTCAGACTGCTGTGAGAGGCAGGGCACTGAGGAGCAGGAGAAGGGTTTGGAGGATGAGGTGATGAGGTGCAGTGGATGATGTTGTTGTTGTTTGATTCGACTCCTGTTCCATTGCTATCCAGGAGCTGATTGAGTCTGGGGTTACCCAGCTGTGGAGCAGAAAAAAGGGGGGCTTTACCAGAGTCCTCTCCCCCTTCTTCCACCCCGTCTGTGGGCTTTGCTGATGGAGGCCGAGTACAGGAGCCAGTGGGCGTACTGGTTTGTCTCTGAAGGACAGGGGAGGGCAGGGAAAAAGACCCTGTCGACCCACCACTCGCTCCACTTTTGCTGTCACCACCAGAGTGCTGCCTGCTGAGGCTGCCTCCGGCACTCAGAGGCCCAGGTGGGGATTGAAGCCCCGATACCCGAGGACTTCCCCCTAACCCAGGACTAGCCCGCGGCATCCTGGGCGACATAAAAGAGGTAGGGGTTGTTGTGAGTGGGCTGCTCAAAGGAGAGGGGCTGTTAACCTGCTGGGGACAATTCGTCCGATTGGGCGTCAGGTAGCCGGCAGGTGTGGCGGGGTTGCTGCGTCCGTGGGAAGAGGCGTTGCTGTTGTTGGTGTGGAGACCCGGGGCGGAGAGGCCTTGGGTTGAGTTGCTGCTGGGAGGAAGCGAAGGGGAGCGAGAGGGAATCTGGGCAATACTGCCGAGGGTGGGTGGAAGGCCGGGGTTAGTGTTTTCCTGAGAGCTAGCAGTGTTGTGTTCCCTGGGAGAAAGAAGGTAAACACATGATAACGTGACAGCCACACGAGCAACAGAAAACAACATACTGATAAACATACCTTTGTATCTTCTGATAAATTCATGACATTTGACCATACTGGTCTTTTCCCAGGAATTACAAAACATAATGAAGAGAACTGCACTGATGAGTCATGTTATATTGAGTATTTAAATCTCAAGAGTCAACAACAAGGCTTTGGGACCAGATACGGTATGGTAATATATTTTGGTCAGCTAACAAATTAGCAGTTAATTTCCCCAGACGTGTAAATTCATGACATTTTCTCTAAATATGCAACTTTCAACAATCCCACAAATTTGCAACCTTTCATCAATGAGTCTTGCAAATTTGCAAACGGAGTGCTGGCCTAGTAGTGGTAGAGTAGCCACAACCAGGTCACACCAAAGACCGTAAATAATAAATAAAAATGGCACTTTCCGCCTTCTAGCTTGGTACTCAGCATAATACAAAGGTGGGAGCACAAACCAGTGCACACATTGTGCTGGTCCCAAGCCTGGGTAAATGGGGAGGGTTGCATCAGGAAGGGCAGCCGGTGTAAAATCTTTGCCAAATCAAATAGGCAAAGCCATGATCTGCTGTGACCACACAGAACAAACAGCAGCCAAAAGGTGTGTGTGTGTGTGTGTGTGTGTGTGTGTGTGTGGTCTTGCAAATATGCCACTTTTTCTCAAAAATTTGCCACTTTCCACCCCTCTTGCAAATTTGGGACCTTTCCCCCTCTTGTCAATAAGTGACTTTTCCCCCCACAGTCTCACAATTTTTGCAGTGTTTTCTCCCAGTCTTGCAAATTAATAACTCTTCCACTTTTAAGTAATAATTTATGCTTCAAAATAATTATATTTTCTTTTGTTTCATTGTACGAGACAGGGGAAGTGGCATGCTCTAACCACTGAAACCAGCTCAGTACGCGGTGTTACGTGGATAACCAGACCGTCAATAATGGAGTAGCTCACTTCAGCCTGATGAAATCACCCTGAGAGTGCTCAGATCTCCTGACCTTTGATCCTGAATGTGACTCTGAGCACAATCTGGATAGAGACCCACTTGAGGATCATTTTGCACAAGTTTGGTGAAAATCAGGGCAGCTGCTTAGGGGGTGTAACTATTTTTCTGAAATCATAGAAGATAACAGACTTTCTGATCCCTGACTTTGAGGACAGCATGCATACGGACCCACCTGAGAATCACTCTGAGTTTGGTGACCATCGGGGCAATTGCCCAGGAGGAGTAGCGATTTGCATGACATCATATAAGTAGTCAGTTCTCCTGACTACTCTGTGAACTTCACTTTGAGCACAACCTGGATGTAGACCCACCAGAGGATCATTGTGCACAAGCTTAGTGAGCATTGGGGCAACTGGACGCATCACATTAGCTTCTTTCGACTTTGCCAGAAAGAAAACCATGACAGAAGATGGGCAGAACTGTGTGTATGACTAACATCACAGCCATCTTGATGTGGTCTGCTCCAGAAAGTGCTTTATGACAAGTTCTGTAAATAGACATACAGTCATCATCTCAAGTCACATTTTTGACTTTAATAAGAGGACAGATTTCTTTAAAATCAACAGTACTCCACCTATCTACTCGGCATCATGCCCATAACAGTAACAGTGGTGTGATTACATTGCTACACCTTTTCTCCAGCACCCATCAAGCATTTTTAAGAGTGCCTTTGAGGCTTTTCCAAGAGTGCATAAGATGTCACCCTACAGCAATGATCTCAGCAGGGTTTATTCACATGCGTGTAAATGCATCAGTGGTGATTTAGCAAATTAGTCCATATGGGAGAACAACGAACATGTTTCTATACTTTTTTTTTTTTTTTTTTGCAATTACCTGAAATTGCTTCATGCAAAGTTAAGACAGTAAAGATAAATTCAATACCTCTTTCTGTGTTGCACATGTGACTGAAGACAGTAGTTCAAACTGCTGAACAGAGACAACTGCTCTACATTGAAGGTTTATTTCCACTAATAATCATCAGTTTAGGTCAGTGGTTCCCAACCTTGTTTCTATGGAACACCCCACTTGCCAAGGTGTCCGAGGTAAGCGGTACCTGTCAATAGTGTGGATGCCCATAATGAAGGGCTGTACATCAGGGTTGGAGGGGCAGCAGAACTTGCAGCGGGTCTGAGCACTGAGCGGGGTTCCATCACTTAACGTGAAATGGTAGAGCGGGCTGACAGCGGTGCCGTGGGTCATCACTGTGGGGGATGGAAGCACACAGATGCACAAACAATCAGAACAGAGCAGGAGAAAGTGGAGAATACCGAGTTAAAGTAGAACTGAACCCACCTTTTGGCGCAAAAAGTAGAATAGCAGATTAATTCCTTATTACCTATTGTATTTTTCAACACATAAAAGAAATTTTTAGGCCATGTGATGGCCAAGCTATAAGCCGATAAACTTTTGCCTCTGGCTGGCAGTGCCAAACAAACCGGAAGTAGTGCAGACGACGCTGCGTGACGTCACGAGTGTGATCCCTAAACAAAACAACAATGGCAGGTGATAGCAGTTCCAGCAGTCAAGAAAACCAGAGTTTTCAGAGTGAAGAGGCATTCAGGATCGGTGACGAGACAGAGGAGGATGCAGGAGTGTGGCAGGTGGCAGGCGTGCACAAGGGCGAGCCCGGGAGACAGAGACCTAATGCACCTGTGACAGCAGCTGGCAGACGGCGATGCAGAGGCGAGGTCCGCCGCCGGGGAATACAGCGATCCCTCACTTATCGCGTTTAATGGGGACCAGAACCGACCACGAAAAGTGAAAAACTGCGAAGTAGCGTCACCCCCCCCCCCCCAAGGGCGTCACAAGCACCATTTTGCACAAAAAGGCACAAGAGAACAACGAAAAGTGTCACTAAGCAACACGAGCGATAAAGAACAATGAATGCGGTCTTCCTTCGCTGGGTATGTGCGCTCTGCAGGGAGAGAAGCTGGGTAAAACGTCTCGGCCAATCAGCTTGCGAGGTAAAATGTCTCGGCCAATCAGCTTGCGAGATTCCCTAGTGGTGAAGAGGTGGGCGGAGAGGACATCAGGTATCAACACGGAGACAACACATGTTCTAGAACATCAGGTATCAACACGGAGAGCCCGCACAACTCAAAATCCACCTCTCTGACCACCGCTCCACTCCTCTCCGTCCACCTCTTCACCGCTCGGGAATCTCGCAAGCTGATTGGCCGAGACGTTTTACCCAGCTTCTCTCCCTGCAGAGCGCACATACCCAGCGAAGGAAGACCGCATTCATTGTTCTTTATCGCTCGTGTTGCTTAGTGGCAGTTTTCGCTGTTCTCTTGTGCCTTTTTGTGCAAAATAGTGCTTGTGACGCCCTTGGGGGGGGGGGGGTGACACTACTTCGCGGTTTTTCACTTTTCGCGGTCGGTTCTGGTCCCCATTAAACGCGATAAGTGAGGGATCACTGTAATATCTATATCTAGAAACGCATCGCTTCCCGGTCGCTTTTCCTCCCCCTTTCTTTTCTTTCGTCGCCATGACAGCTTTCCTTGGCCACTGAACAGATCTTCCCAGGTGTTGGAAGTGTTTTGTAGTCGACTATCACGACAAAATGCACCAAAAACAACCAGTGTCGACGTGCTCGCAATGGTAAACATGGAGGACTGTGTCACACTCATGACGTCACGCAGAACTCCGGCTGCACTTCCGGTTAATCGGCGGATTTGTCTGATTTTTCAGGGCGGGAAATTCAAAATCGCGATTTTCTCCAAGATTCCGGGATTTGTGGAGGGGGTGCCAATGATAAATTATCTTTATAATTGTATGTACTATCACCCAGTGCCGTTCAATGCCGTTCAGTTCAGTTCTACTTTAAGGGGAGCAGTCTGACTGGGCCCAGTCGCTCCATACCATGCCGTAGGATGACTGTCCCTTCAGCCCATCTTTTCTGTCGACCAGCTCTCACATTGGTTCAGGTCAAGCACATTTATGTTCTACACACAAGCACAAGCTTTCGTTCCAAGCTGGAGCACAGTAAACAAGGTATCGATTGCCTAGTGAGAGTGCACATTTAAACATCCTTCACGTCTCAAATATATTTGTGCAACAGGCCACTTCCATAATTACACAATAACTGAGTGGTATTAAGACAGTTCAATGATTGCAACTTCTTATTTTATGCTAAAATGTTACCAATCAAAAAATTAAAATGCCCTCTCTCCTCTGTCTTCACTGTTATAAAGGCAGTTACACTTACTTTGTAATGGTTTTTAACATGGACGGTAAAGAGTTTCAAAGATAATCAGTTGCACAGTAGTTAATAAACTAATTTAAAGAGATAAGTTTTTTATTTTAAAAAATAATGGTGTTGGCCCCAGTTCTCCAGACTCATTGCTATACTTGATAAAACAGAAATCAAGTTATACACTGCTTAAGATTTTAATCGGGTCAGGGGATCAGTAACTTAAATCAGATCGTCAATGATGGAGTACCTCATTCTTGATGAAATCACCCCGAGAGTGATCAGATCTCCTTAACCTTGAGCACAGCCTAGATGCAGACCCACTCCAGGATTATTATACATGAGTTTGCCAAGCACTGGCGCAATTGCCTAGGAGGAATAACAATTTTCGTGAAATCCTAAATGCCAGAGCCCCTGACCTTTGACACCGACGTTGAGCTCAACCTGGATGCAGACCAACCTGAGGATCATTGAGAGTCGTGATTCCGTGGCAGATCGCCTGTACTGGAGGCTGGTGGCTCGCATGGCCAGCTAAAGGCTAAAGGTAGCCTACAAGCTAACACTGGTACCAGGACACTTGCTGTAAGCACGGCTTATATTATTTTCTTCAGATCTCAATCGCCCTAATAGCCATCCCTGTTACCACCTGGTTCAGTGGTGTGCCTTGCGCCACTCTGGCCCATCTCTCAGTGGTTTTGTAGTGATTCTGCGGCAGATCACCCGTACCGGTTTTATGCCAAGAACTTCCTTGCCTGCCAAGAATTGCATCTGGTGGAGTTCTCGGCATAACACCAGCCAGTAGCCTTTGGTCCCAGGCCATTGCAACAACTGGTGTGCCGGTGCAGGTGATCCGCCGCAGAATCGCGACAAAACCACTGGGAGATGGGCAGGAGTGAACCAGGTGGTAACAGGGATGGCTATTAGGGTGACTAAGATCTGAAGAAAATAACAATATAAGCCACGCTTACAGCCAGTGTCCTGGTATCAGTGTTAGCTTGGGGGCTAATAGTTCAGAGGCTAATAAGCTACTTTTAGCCTTTAGCTGGCCGTGCGAGCCAGCAGCCTCCGGTAGAGGTGCTCTGGTGTGGAATCCTGACAAAAACAATGGGAGATGGGCCAGAGTGACACGAGGCACACTGCCGAACCAGGTGATAACAGGGATGGCTATTGGGGTGACTAAGATCTGAAGAAAATAACAATAAAAGCCGTGCTTACCAGTGTTAGCTTGGGGACTAATAGGCTACCTTTAGCACCCACTTCCATCTACATGATGGACAGCTAGACGGGCCAATAATAGAGCAGTGGGTGGGTCTTTAGGATGGTAGTGGGTTGGCTTTTTCCGATCATGACATATACAATTTAGACGGAAAAGTCGACAATTAGGTGATCAGTAGACTCATTTCAGACAGTTAAAATCGACAAACACACCATTTTTTCAGTCAATGACCCCTTTAAAGGTGAAACAGCCAAGATTTGATTAACAGGTTGAACTCAATCATATTTTGAAATAAAAGAAAATGGGTTTTTTTTGCATTTTGACATCCAACATTTACCATTTTTCAAATATGCCTCAGAATTAACATAATAATTAAGCAAATAAATGATCAACAATTATCTTCTATAGGTGCTAATCACATCTGATGTGACGTTTGACTTATTGAACAAAATCAAAAAAACAGCTCTGCAATTTTGATCAGTTGTTTCAGGGAACAATGAAAATCAATTTACCCCTGTTAGAGCTGAGAAAAGCTCATTTGTTGTTCACTTTTAAAGTACATTTTGTGCTACATCTGACATAATGCCACATAAAAAGTATAGAATAACTCTGCTTTTACAACTGAAATAAGTCTGAAAAGTTGTTAATACTTTTCATTCTCCATCAGAACTCAACAGTTTCTGAGAGTGGAATTAAAAAAAATATAAGCTGTGGCTCCTCACCCTCATGCAGCAGCTTCTTGGCGTGGGAGGGCTCTTTGCCCTGCGGCTGAAAAAACGCATAGATACACTTCCTGACCAAGTCCTCCCAGCCAGGCCGGCCTGTTGCTCGCAAAGCACTGGTTTCTATGGAGATGATCTTCCCTGGATTAGGGGAGCACAGACAAACGGATGGACAAAAAACATCAGCCTGCATTGATGTGAACAGTTGCAGTAGCCTCCACATACTTGAGGTTTAAACACTTGACCTTGCTATACATTAAAAGAACAACAGTTAAAATGTGATTTAATCCTGCTTTTTCATGTAATTTGATGGGAGTTTAGTTTACAGAATTGCTTTAAAAAGCAAACTCATGAAACAGGCCTGGACAAAAATGATGGTACCCCTAGAAAAGATTGAAAATAATGTGACCATAGGGACATGTTCAACCAAGATGTGTCCTCTAAGTAACATCACAGGTGTCTACAAACAACAATCAGTCAGTCGGCATATTTAAAGGGTGACAAGTAGTCATTGTGCTGTTTGGTGACATGGTGTGTACCACACTAAACATGGACCAGAGGAAGCAAAGGAGAGAGTTGTCTCAGGAGATTAAAAAGAAAATTATAGACAAGCATGTTAAAGGTAAAGGCTATAAGACCATCTCCAAGCAGCTTGATGTTCCTGTGACTACAGCTGCACATATTATTCAGAAATTTAAGATCCACGGGACTGTAGCCAGCCTCCCTGGACGTGGCCGCAGGAGGAAACTTGATGAAAAATGGAAGAGACGGATAATACGAATGGTAACAAAAGAGCCCAGAAAAACCTCTAAACACATTCAAGGTGAACTCCAAGGTCAAGGTACATCAGTGTCAGATCGCACCATCCGTCGTTGTTTGAGCCAAAGTGGACTTCATGGGAGACCCCAAGGAGGACACCACTGTTGAAAACAAATAATAAAAAAGCCAGACTGGAATTTGCCAAACTGCATGTTGACAAGCCACAAAGCTTCTGGGAGAATGTCCTATGGACAGATGAGACAAAACTGGAACTTTTTGGCAAGGCACATCAGCTCTATGTTCACAGACGCAAAAATGAAGCATACCAAGAAAAGAACACTGTCCCTACTGTGAAATATGGAGGAGGTTCTGTTATGTTCTGGGGCTGCTTTGCTGTATCTGGCACAGGGTGTCTTGAATCTGTGCAGGGTACAATGAAATCTCAAGACTATCAAGGTATTCTAGAGAGAAATGTGTTGCCCAGTGTCAGACAGCTTGGTGTCAGTCGCAGGTCATGGGTCTTGCAACAGGATAATGACCCAAAACACACAGCTAAAAACACCCAAGAATGGCTAAGAGCGAAACATTGGACTATTCTAAAGTGGCCTTCTATGAGCCCTGATCTAAATCCTGTTGAACATCTGTGGAAGGAGCTGAAACATGCCATCTGGAGAAGGCACCCTTCAAACCTGAGACAACTGGAGCAGTTTGCTCATGAGGAGTGGGCCAGAATACCTGCTGAGAGGTGCAGAAGTCTCACTGACAGTTACAGAAATTGTTTGATTGCAGTGATTGCCTCAAAAGGTTGTGCAACAAAATATTAAGTTAAGGGTACCATCATTTTTGTCCAGGCCTGTTTCATGAGTTGTTTTTTTTTTTTTCTTTAAATAATTCTGTTGAACCACAATTCAAAAGCATTGTCTGATTTTCATTGGTTAATTTTCATAGACTTTTTATTTATTACCACTTTTGTCAGATTCAAGTTATTTCTGTGACTATTGTGGGTTTTTCTTTCATCAACAGAGGGGTACCAATTGCAGCTTTAATCAGATTCTTACAGAGCACTGACAGATTCATTTTAAAAAGCATGAGAACCATTCATCAATTAACTCTCAGGGACCCTTCAAATATTAGCCACACTCGTACTAAGCACAAAAATGTGCTTTTCATGAGGTAGCTATAAAACAAATTATACATTAATAGTATATTCTACTTTTACTGAGCTATTTTCCCACCTACATCGGACCTAATTACTGATATGAAAAATCTATTAATTTTTAACGATTTTAACCCTTTAAATGCCAGGTTTTTTTGTCACGATGCCACTGTGTTTTTAGATGGGAAAAAAACGAATTATTTTCAATATACTACATGCAAACTAATGTGGTTAGCAGCAAGTGGAATTGTGACAGTGCCATCTGGTGGAAATAGCATGTGCTTTTATTTCTCTATATGCCAAATATGGTCAAAAAATGGCACCATCTGGTGAAGAGTACTAAAAATGATCAGTTCCAAGGCAAAAGCCCAGATTGACACCTAGATATAACAAAATGTATGTATTATGCTTTAATGGCAGTGAGATCAAAAATTGGAGTTGTACAGTAGACATACAGCAAAATCTGCACCAAAAAATAAGGGACCCAACAGAAAAATTCACAAATTTGCAAGTTTGAAGCGCACAGGAAAGCTTAAAGTGGGAAAGGAGCAACTACCCCATCTGTACATCATCATCGACAGGCTAACAATGAGCTAACAGGATTTATACATGAGAAGTACGTGGAATTTATCACTGTGCTCGGCTGTTCTTTAGAACTTCTACATGCCCACAGATTAGGAATAAACTTTGAACATGTGGGAACAATATTTTACTTTTTATCTGGCTGTTTCATCATGTGTGTGTGTGGTTGTTGTTACGCTATACCTGGCTACTGCTAACTTTATTAATTGCTGGATAATGCAACCTTCACTGCAGCTTCTAAAGGTTATGCCAACTGCAAGTGTCTGGAAGTTATTCGACTGAAGGCTGAGCAGCCCGTTGATGTGTTGAAAAGGTTTAATGGAGGTGCTGTACAATGTCAGCGAGAGCAAGGAGAATGGTGTCAAATAATTAGCATGTGCTCTGATGTTAGCTCAATGACAGATAAATTCATCACAACACATCTCACATTAAAACAGGGTAGGACTTGGGTTCACTATTAAAAAAAACAAAAAAAACCCCCAAAAAACCCACTGAAACCTTTTCAGTGCTGTTACCTGTAACGCAATGCTGGAAGTTGACTTAAATCTTACCTAGAACATTCACAGTCCCAGGGGCAATGGGCTTGCTACCCATCTGTGCTCAATTCAATTAGGGACGAGCTGATGCGATCCACAATATCGGTATCAGGTTCGATCCAGGCAAAATGGCTGGATCGGTAAGGAATAAAAGTAATTTACTGATTCAATACATTAATAATGTAAAAATAAAGGTGCGGGACTTCCGGTTATGGCTGCCACGTAAGACGGACGTGTCTCACTCTGCTCTGCTCCTGGAGAAAAAAAATCGGCAAATAACTCTCTCATTTGGGACAGAACGTATCCCAGCGTTTGGGCGAGGATATGTCGGCGAAGCCTAAGGCTGGAAAACCAGGTAGAGGAAAAAGCGAGCCGCCGAAACAGTCCAAATTAACGGACTTTCAGGTCTGTGACGCAGCAAATAAAACTCCATATATGGCGGAGGAGGCTGGCAACGGTGCGATGTCTGCGGGGAGCGGCGCAGATGCGCTGATGGCTGCCATGAGTTCAATGAGAGCGGACTTTTCCTCTAGATTTGATGGGATTATGGCAGCGTTGGAAGGAATAAGAAAGGAATTGGGTGACTGTGTAGAACGAACGGCACAGATGGAGCTCCGTCTCTCTAGTGCTGAAGATGACGTCACCCGTCTTCAATTAAAGGTGCGCACTTTGGAAAAAAAAATAAATGTCTGGAAGATAATATTTTGGATTTGGAATCTCGGTCGAGACAGAATAACTTGAGGCTGGTGGGTCTTCCAGAGGAATCAGAAGGTCGGGACGTATGTTCCTTTCTGGAAAAGTGGATTCCAGAGGTGCTGGGCAGCGAGGAGTTGCAATCAGCAGTGGTTCTGGAAAATGCACATCGTATTGGCCCACGGAGAGATAAGGGACCGCCGAGGACCTTAATTATGAAGTTTCTTAGCAACAGAGACAGGATGAAGATCTTCAACGCTGCACGAGCTAAAGGAGAGATTAAACACCAGGATCAGCAGGTGCGGTTCTACCCAGATTTGGCCACAGGAATCCAACAATTGAGGAAGCAGTTTGATCCCATACGTAAGGAGCTGTGCAACCTTGGGATTCGTCATGGTGTAATCTATCCTGCGAGACTGCTGACCACGTATGAGGGCAGAACCCACATCTTCAAGACCCCAGAGGAGGCGCAGGAGTTCATCAAGAAGATCAAAGAAGAAGAAGAGACTGGTGGGAGCTAAGCATGAACAAAATATAAGGTAGAATAATTAAGCATTTGCACAGGCATCTGACTGACTTGAAGTAAATAGCAAGTTTACAAAATATAGATTGTATTATATATTAAAAAACAAACAAACAAACAAACAAACAAAAAAAACTATGATGTACAAAGTTGCTAAAAATTTTGGAGTTAAGTTGGAAAACTACAGAGGAGAGTTAATGTTACGTCATTAAAAGCAGTAGAGTTAGGGTGATTGGGAGGATGAAGAAGGAGTGGCTTAGGCTGTTCCCCGTGGGTGTGGAGCGGTCGATGGCTATATTGGGAGACGGAATTTTTCTTTTGATTTTGGGGGGTTTGCCACAAGTGTGGGAAGGGGAAATTTGTTTGTGTGTAGTTTGTAGGATGAATGTTCAACCACTCATGTTTTTGCTTCTCTGTATGAGCATGTTTACGCTGCAAGGTGATCCCAAACTCTCTATTGATCATAAACCAAAGCGTTAATCTTAATTTAACTTCATGGAATTGCAGAGGTCTACAAAATTTAAAAAAACTTAAACAAGTTATGAATAAAATAAAAGACATGGGTTCAAAAATTGTGTTTTTACAAGAAACTCATCTAATAGAGGAGGATATAAAAAGAATTAGGAGTAGATGGCAAGGAAGTGTCTTCACCTCATCATTCTCATCCCGGGCCAGGGGAGTTATGACTCTCATACATAAATCAGTCCCTTTTCAAGTGAAAAATGTAATTGGAGACAAATTTGGAAGATATGTAATCATTCAAGGTTCTTTGCTATTAGAAAATATAAATCTTGTGAACTTATATGGTCCCAATATAGATGATCAAAAGTTCTTTGCTAATTTATTTCTTATCTTATCATCACTTACAGGGCAACATATAATAGCAGGGGATTTTAATTGTACATTGAATCCAGGTATAGATAGATCAACAGGACTGGATTGTACGCACAATGGATGTAGGATGACTATTAATCATTTTATGAAAGAACTGAGATTGTTAGATATATGGAGAGAAATGAAACCACAAGTTAAAGCCTATTCTTGTTATTCCAGTACCTACAAGACATTCTCACGTATTGATTATTTTTTGATTTCCACAGAATTAAGGTCCAAGATTCAAAACTGCTTTTATGATAACATCGTGATCTCTGATCATGCACCCTGTTGTCTAATATATGTAGATAAAAAATTGACAAAGGAATCAGGTAGATGGCAATTTCAGCATAAATGGCTTCAGGATGAGGAATTTGTCAAGTATATAGAAAAACAGATAGATGAGTTCTTTGACATCAATACTACACAAACATCAGCATGTGTAAAGTGGGAGGCTTTCAAAGCTTTTATTAGGGGACATATTATTAGTTATACAGGATCAAAATCTAAGAAGACTCGAGAGGAGAGAGCTAAATTGGAACATAAAATAAAAAGTCTTCAGGAAAAAGTGTATGCAGGAAGTGATCCAAGGTTGGAGAATGAATTACTGATTTTGAGAGCTGAATACGACAAAAAATCAGCGAATAGAGCTGCCTCGAGTCTTCTAAGACTGAAACAATCTTTTTATGAACAAGGTGAAAAATCAGGAAAATTATTGGCATGGCAGATTAAACAATTAGAAATTAAAACACCAATTACCAGTATTATAAGTAATGGACAGGTAGTTATAGATCCTTTAGAAATTAACAGAGCCTTTAGAGATTACTATGAAAAATTATATGATACCAAAAATGAATCTGATTTAACAAAACTAAATGGGTTTTTGAACGAACTATCTATACCGTGTATTCCAAATGAAAACAGGGAGATATTGGAGTCTAAAATTAGTCAAGAAGAAGTTGGGCTAGCCATTGATAATATGAAATCAGGAAAAAGTGCAGGACCAGATGGTCTTCCAGTTGACCTTTATAAAAAATTTAAGAATAAATTAATAAAACCTTTTTTGGAAATGGTTTTAGAAGCATTTCAAAATAATAATTTACCATCATACATAAATAATGCCTTAATTATACTGCTTAATAATGCCTTAATAATAATGATAATAATGCCTTAATTATCCTAACGCCAAAACCAGGTAAGCCCTCTAATAAATGTGAAAATATGAGACCAATAAGCCTATTAAACGCCGACCTTAAGATAATCTGTAAAATTTTAGCAAGACGAATACAAGAAATTTTACCAAATATTATTAATCGAGATCAGAATGGCTTTATAAAGGGAAGACAAGGCTTCCATAATGTAAGAAGACTATTTAATATTACTTATTTTAATAAAGAAGCACCGGATACAGCTCTCCTATCACTGGACGCCGAAAAGGCCTTTGATAGAGTTGAATGGCCCTTTCTTTTTGAAGTCCTACAAAGGTTTGGACTTGGAAATAATTTCATAAAATGGGTTCAAATAATATACAATAATGCTACAGCAGAAATCCTAACAAATAACAATATTTCAAAACCAATAAAAATCAATAGAGGATGTCGACAAGGCTGTCCACTTTCACCTTTACTGTTTACTATGGCAATTGAACCTTTAGCGATAGCGATACGTTTACATTCACAAATATATGGAATTAAAGTTGGACCAACAGAACATAAAATCTCCCTGTACGCCGATGACATAATTTTGTTTATGTCGAATCTAAAAAAATCAATTCCAACCTTGTTGAATTTAATAAAGAATTTTGGGGAAATATCAGGATATAAAATAAATAAAACTAAATCTTCAATATTAATGCTAAATGAGACCCAGAGAAATTACCCAGCCCCTGAGGTGAATCAATTCAATGTTGTAAATCAGTTTAAATATTTAGGAATCCAAATTGTGCCTAAGCTAGAATCAGTTGCCAGTGTCAACTATGAAGCCTTAATGTCAGATATCAATGAGTTAACTCAGAGATGGATGTCACTACCAATGTCGATGATCGGGAGAATCAATATACTTAAAAGTAATATTTTACCTAAAATACTTTATTTATTTCAATACATTCCCTTATCACCACCTTTAGATTTATTCTCAAGAATTAAAAAAAAGTTAGTGGAATTTATATGGAACAACAGGAGGGCTAGATTACGTCTGTCTTTATTATATTTACCATTTGATCGTGGAGGTCTGAAATGTCCAAATTTTATGTTGTATTATTGGTCG
The DNA here is from genome assembly GCA_020510985.1 of Pholidichthys leucotaenia. NCBI lineage: Eukaryota > Metazoa > Chordata > Actinopteri > Cichliformes > Pholidichthyidae > Pholidichthys > Pholidichthys leucotaenia. Next base: position 274,807,314 of record CM035842.1, read on the forward strand.
GCACAACTGAGGTCTATGACATATTATTTTTCATCAAATGATCTCCCTCACTGGACTGAAATGGAATCATACAATTTACCTTTACCTCTTCCCTTATTCATATACTCAGATTCGGCAAAAAAATTACAAAAACAAGTTAAAAATCCATTTGTAAAGCATATGATCAAAATATGGTGTGAAGCTAAAAACTATTTAAAAGAACCACAGTTATTGTCACAATTTAGTCCAATATGGGGTAATCAATATTTTAAACCATGGAGAGCGGACGCTGTATTTAAAGTATGGAATTTAAAAGGGATACAAAAGATTCAGGATTTATATTTGCCATGTGCAGATAACATAATGTCTTTTGAAGAGCTGAGGATCAAATTTAATCTCAATAGAACACATTTTTTTAAATATCTTCAACTTAGAAACTTTATTCGATCAAATCAAAATAAAGCTCTCACTCGACCTATTTATTCATCCTTGGAAAAAATGTTGATGAAAAATAGTAAAAGAAAGGGTATTATTTCAGAGTTTTATAACTCATCGACACTATCTTCAAGTGAAAATTCACTGAAAAGATTAAACTACTGGAAAGAAGATCTGCAAACTGAAATTTCAGAGGAACAATGGGAATTGGCTTGTACAGAAGCTCAAACCAAATCAATAAATGTACGCCTCAAATTGATACATTTCAAATGGTTAATGCGGATGTATGTTACACCGGAGGAGTTAAATAGATATAACAAAAATATACCAGATACATGCACAAAATGCATGGAAAGTAAAGGAACCCTATTTCACTGTGTATGGGAATGTAGATTAATAAGAATGTTTTGGGAAGAGGTGAGGGTAACAATTGAAAAAATAATCTCAAAACAAATCATATTGAATCCTAAACTGTTTTTGTTGGGTCTGTACCCAGAAAAGCATAATTTTAATAAAAGTGAAAGAACATTCATAGACCTCAGTTTGCTTAATGCCAAAAATTTAAAAAAAATTAAAAAAAAAAAAAAATTCGAAAAAAATTTTTTTTTTCTCGGATCGTCACTCGGATCGTCACTTCCTTGTGGTAACGTATCGTCACTTCCTGTTTTGCTGTCTGCCTGTGTGGTTTGCTCTCCAGCTCTCCAGCCACTAGCTATGGCTACTACCTCTCTTTCCTCTCCTCCTCTGGTGTGCTCACCGAGAGCACACCAGGCACTGCCTCTTTTAGCGATAACGGTAAATGTAATAAATGTTGTCTTTTTGAGGCGCTCGAGGCGAGGTTGTCTGATTTGGAATCCCGGCTCCGCTGCATTGAAACACCGTCTGCGCCAGTTAATCTCGACGGACGCCCATTAGCTGCAGCGGAGCTAGCTAGCTTAGCCCCCCCTGTCACCGGTTCCCCGGCTCTCCTCAGCAGCGAGGAGACTGGGTGGGTGACGGTGAGAAGGAAGCCTAGTCGCAAAGCCCCGGTTCACCACCAACCTGTTCACGTTTCTAATCGTTTTTCCCCGCTCAGCGACACACCCGCTGAGGAAAAAACTCTGATCATTGGCGACTCTGTAGTCAGAAACGTGAACCTAGAGACTCCATCGGCCATAGTCACATGCATTCCTGGGGCCAGAGCAGGCGACATCGAGTCAAATTTGAAAATGCTGGCTAAAAGTAACTGTAAATATTCCACAATTGTTATTCACGCCGGCATTAATGACATCCGTCTCCGGCAGTCGGAAGTCACGAAACTTAATATAGAATCGGTGTGTGACTTTGCCAAAACGATGTCTGCCACTGTAGTATTCTCTGGGCCCCTCCCCAATCTGACCAGTGATGACATGTTTAGTCGCTCGTCATCCTTGAACCGCTGTCTGTCTGTGTGGTGTCCTAAAAATGACGTGGGCTACATTGACAATTGGAGCTCATTTTGGGGAAAACCTGGTCTTATGAGACGAGACAGCATTCATCCCACTTTGGATGGTGCTTCTCATTTATCTAACAATCTGGCATCTTTTTTATCCAAATTTCCAAAACCATGACTACTCAGAGTTGGGACCAGGAAGCAGAGTCGCAGTCTTACACGCCTCTCTGCAGCTCCTCTTCATCCGCCACCCCTCAGCTTAGCCCCTGTCTTCCCCATCAGAGAATCGTTGTCTGCTCCCTCCAAAGTAAATAAAAATATAATGTATAAGCATCCCAAAGTGATAAAGCAAAATATTGGTAAAACTCAAATTAAACATAAAGCCTCTAAATTGAATGATTTGGCCTCTGTTCCTCCTCATAATTTAAAAATTAAATGTGGTTTATTAAATATTAGGTCTCCAACTCCCAAGTCTCTGTTAGTCCATGATCTGTTAATTGATCATCAGATTGATTTAATTTCCCTTACAGAGACTTAGTTAGGGCAAGAGGATTATGTTGGTTTAAATGAATCAACTCCCTCTGGTTATTTAAACTGTCAAAATCCCAGAAGTTCTGGTCGTGGAGGAGGAGTAGCATCAATTTACCATTCCAAATTACTAGTTAATGTAAAGCAAAAAAACATGTTATAATTCCTTTGAGGGCCTGGTCCTCAGTGTTGGGCACTTTAGCAATTCCAGGTTAAACCCAATTTTATTTGCCATAGTTTATCGTCCCCCATCAACCTATTCAGAATTTTTATCCGAATTTGCTGATTTCTTAGCTGATTTAGTGCTGAAATCTGATAGAATAATTATAGTAGGGGACTTTAATATACATGTGGATGTAGATAGTGACTGCCTTAATGTGGCTTTTAATTCAATATTAGACTCGATTGGGTTTTCTCAGAAAGTAGGAAATTCTACTCATTACCTCCACCATACATTGGACCTTGTTCTAACATATGGCATAGAAATAGAAAATCTTGTAGTGTCTCCTCATAACCCTGTACTGTCAGACCATTGTCTGTTAACCTTTGATTTTACTATTTCTGACTATTTGGCTCCTAAAGAAAAATATTATCACAGTAGATGCCTCTCAGATGATGCTGTTTCCAAATTTATGCAGATTGTTTCCTCTATGCCATGTGTCAACACAACGGAAATAAGCTATAGACAGCTTGCTCCTTCTGTAATTGATAACATGGTGGATAGTGTTTCAGCTTCTCTGCATCAGGCTCTAGACTTGGTGGCCCCCTTAAAAAAGAAAAAGTCTAATCAGAGATTTTTAACTCCTTGGTTCAACACAGAAACTCGTAGCTTAAAACAGAAGACTCGTCAATTAGAAAGAAAATGGTGCTCTACTAATTTAGATGAAATCTATTTAGCTTGGAGAAATCATCTTTTAATTTATAAAAAATCTCTTAGAAAAGCTAGAACGAGTTATTACTCTGCATTAATAGAAGAGAACAAGAATAATCCCAGGTTTCTTTTCAGTACTGTAGCCAGGTTGACAAAGAGTCAGGACTCTGTCAATCCTAGCATCCCCTTAGAGCTTACTAGTCAGGACTTTATGAACTTTTTCAATAATAAAATTTCATCCATCAGAGATAAAATCAATCAGATTCTTCCCACAGTTAACTTAAATACTGTAACTACTACAACTCCTTCTATTGATGTCTGTCTTGATGAGTTTACTCCAATCGACCTTTGTGAGTTAGACAAAATAGTTTCCTCATCCAAACCTTCAACTTGTCTTTTAGACCCTATTCCTACCAGGTTATTTAAAGAAGTCTTCCCACTTATTGGTAGCTTTATTCTTCATATAATCAATTCTTCATTAACTTTAGGCCATGTACCTCAGGCTTTTAAAATGGCTGTAATTAAACCCTTACTCAAAAAGCCAACGCTAGATCCAGGAGCTTTAGCTAACTATAGACCAATCTCTAATCTCCCTTTCATTTCAAAAATCTTAGAAAGAGTTGTTGCTACGCAATTATTTGACCACCTGCAGGGAAATGGTTTACTTGAGGAGTTTCAATCTGGGTTTAGAATCCATCATAGTACTGAAACAGCCTTAGCGAAGGTCACTAACGACCTCCTCATTGCATCTGATAATGGACTAGTTTCTGTACTTGTCCTTTTAGATCTTAGTGCAGCTTTTGATACTATCGATCATAATATTCTACTTGATAGATTAGAACACTATGTTGGACTTAATGGAACTTCGTTGCAGTGGTTTAGATCTTATTTATCTGATAGGTTCCAGTTTGTTCATGTAAATGATGAGTTTTCTCTCAGCTCAAAGCTTAGTCATGGAGTTCCACAGGGATCTGTGCTTGGCCCTACTCTTTTTAGTTTATATATGCTTCCGTTAGGCAACATTATTAGAAAGCACTGTATACATTTTCACTGTTATGCAGATGACACACAATTATACCTGTCAATGAAGCCAGATGATACTAATCAATTAGCCAAGTTAGAAGCCTGTCTTAAGGAAATCAAAGCTTGGATGACTTGTAATTTCCTGCTATTAAATTCAGATAAGACTGAAGTCATTCTTGTTGGTCCAAAAAACCTTAGAAATTCCTTTCCAAATCAAACTTTCAGTTTGGATGCAGTTACTCTTTCTCTTAATAGCTCTGTGAGGAACCTTGGAGTTATTTTTGATCAGGATTTGTCCTTCAATTCACATATTAAATTTGTTTCTAAGACTGCCTTCTATCATTTGCGTAATATTGCCAAGATTAGGAGCATCTTGTCTCAGAGTGATGCTGAGAAGCTGATCCACGCTTTTGTTAGCTCGAGATTAGATTATTGTAATTCTTTATTATCAGGCTGTCCTAAAACATCTTTAAAAAGTCTTCAGCTGATCCAAAATGCTGCAGCAAGAGTTTTAACAGGTACTAGAAAGAGGGATCATATCTCTCCGGTTCTGGCCTCCCTTCATTGGCTTCCCATAGAGTTTAGAATTAAGTTTAAAATCCTTCTTCTTACTTACAAAGCTCTAAACAATCAGGCTCCTTTTTATTTAAAAGATCTGATACTACCGTATCATCCTAACAGAGCACTACGCTCCCAAAATGCAGGTTTACTTGTATTACCTAGAATCTCCCAAAGTACAATGGGAGGCAGAGCCTTCAGTTATCAAGCTCCTCTCCTGTGGAATCAGCTGCCAATCTGGATTTGGGAGTCAGACTCGATCTCTGTTTTTAAGAATAGGGCTAAAACCTACCTTTTTGATATAGCCTACAATTAGGGAGGGATCATGTGTTTCTGAACCCTCCCTTAGTTATGCTGCTAATAGGTTTAGTCAGCCGGGGGACCTCCAGTAATGCACTGGGCCTCACTCCTTTCCTCACTCTCTATGAAATATTTTTTTTTTGCTGGTCATTAACATTTGTTTGTTCTCTCCCATAGATTGAGTCCCCATCGTGCTGTTTGCTCTCTACATGTCTGTTCTTTTCTTCTTCTCTGTCCCCTCACCCCCCAGCCAGTCGCAGCAGATGACTGCCCCTCCCTGAGCCTGGTTCTGCTGGAGGTTTCTTCCTGTTAAAAGGGAGTTTTTCCTCTCCACCGTCGCCAAGTGCTTGCTCACAGGGGATCGCCTGATTGCTGGGGTCTTTCTGCAACTGTGGGGGTCCTCCCTACAGTTGATAGTGCTATGAGATGACTGTTGTTGTGAAATGGCGCTATATAAATAAAGTTGAATTGAATTGAATTGAAAAAATGTATTGCACTATTATGGAAAAAGACTCATAGACCAGATGTGACTCAGTGGTGAAGACAGATGTTAACAAATCTTCCATTAGAAAGAATAACATATATACTGAAATCAAAGGAAATTGTGTTTGAGAATATATGGAGACCTTTTATTGATTATGTAAAAAATTTAAACATAACTCTTGAAGAAGAAGGTGAATGATGTGTGTGGACCTTGTAAATTCCAAACTGGTGAACATAATATGTATACTTATGTATTGGATTGTCTAGACTAAACAGAGGAGCATTGTTGAAGATTTGATTTTGTTGGTGGTTGTTGGTGTTTTTAGTGCATTTTTTTTTTTTTTTGTAGTACTTTAGTATTAGTGTTTGATTGTTTGTATCATGTTTGTTAAAAAAAAAAAAAGGTTCAATAAAGATATTGTGGGGAAAAAAAAATAAAGGTGCGGTCACGTTCTCAGCCACACTGCGCATTGCTTCTGTAAACAGAAGCAATGAATGTCACGTGTCACTTTAGCCTGTCTGTGGGACTCGCCTCAGTATGTTTGCTGAGTGAAATTACAGAACTGTTTCGTGAGGTGGTACCTGCGTTTACAATTTTAACACCACCAACTTGATAAAACACTTGCAAAAGTATCACGGTAAAGGAGTATGCTGAATTCTGTCAAGAACTGAGCAGAAGTGAAGTGTAACGTGCATCAGCAGCCACTGCTTTTCCAGCTAGAAGGCTGGAAGATGCTGAAACTGCAATGTAAACAAAAAAGAAACTTAAAGTACAAACCAGACAGGAATGTGGAAAACAACAGGAACAAAGACATAACATGGGTTTACCTTTCAGGGGAGAATAAGAAACAGCTGATGAGTGTTAGGTAACAAACATAAATAGCAAGTCATAACGGTGAACTGGAAGCAGGACTAGAACAACAAGGCTACAGGAAATAAAACAGGAATGACTTCAAGAGCAAACCTAAAACTAAGAACGGACAGAGAATAATATCAGAAACACAACTAAATAAACTGAGGACCAGGAGAATATTTATAATAATAATGGATGACAAAAATACAACTTAAAGGATTAGTTCCTTTATTTTCAGATCTCCAGCATTTTTTACCTCATGCATAAAGTGGCACTTTGAATTTCATTTGAATGTTTACTTAAATACCCAGCTTTAAAGTTCTGAATAAACTTGCACTTAAAACTTAAGAATGCATGTTTACATGGTCCTGACCGGTGAAATGCTGCCATTGTTACAAAGTTTAAAATAAAAAAAGCAGCAGCATTGCTGAACTGAGTCAACTTTGTAATATATTCTTTGACTTTTAGATTTATGTTTTTATATGTGTGCAAAATGCAACCAGTCATTACCAAAGTATGTTCTGTACTTTTGTTGTTTTAAATAAGAGAGACGGTATCGAGTTTGGACCGGTATTGGCCGATACTCAGTCACAGTATCGGTATCGTTCTTGAAAAAGTGGTATCGGCTCATCTCTAGATTCAATGCAATAATTAGCCTAATTGTCAAGAATTTCCACACTATTCACACTTGAGCCACATAGAACAATGTCTAGACCAGGGGTGTTCAATCATGTGCCATGGAGGGCCAAGACCCTGCAGGTTTTCTCTTCTACCCAGTCTCTTCAGCAGGTGTTTTCACTGATCAGCAGTCAGTGGAAGAAATTCAGTGGAATCTGCTGTTGAAGACACTGGTTGGAGGTAAAGCCTGCAGGGTTTTGGCCCTCCATGGCACATGATTGGACACCCTGGTCTAGACTATGTGTCATCATATGCCTGATGTCACACACAAATGTGTGCATATAAACACAAACAGGTTCCTGAATAAACTGTGCATTTCCACTCGGCTAACATACAAGTGATGTTGCTGCATTTTGATACAGCAATGAACATTCCTCCATTTTTTCCTTAAGACTGTAATTATCTTGGTATTTTGTTATAGTTTGTCAAAGCTTGTTTGTGTTTACGTTAAGACACATAATTTTAACACCATCAAAGTCTCTTTTAGGAACTAATGGGAGCCCAACTGTGGTGACATCAAGTCAAGGAAGTCTAAGCTGAGACATTTTATGGCTGCTGCTTGTATTGTGTATTTATTAACATTGGTTTTAGGAGTCACTAAAAGCACTGAATAAAGAGTTTTACCTGTGGGATCCTGCTTCGTAATAAAAGACTCAGTACTGACAGGCTGGGTTCGAGGCATTCGACAGGCAATACAGATCAGACAGCTCTGCAGGTCTGTAAAAATAAAAAAACAGTGAATGAGTGAGCTATTAAATGCATTTGGTACTGGACAATTACATATGAAAACAGGCATGATGCAATGAAAAAAAAACCTACATCTGGGCTATAAAGTTGAAATTAATGGACAAAGTCAGTCAAACTAAATATTATCTAATACCTCTCTGGTAAACAACAGAAGGTGAAACTTTCAAGCTTTCAAAAATTTCCTACAACAAAGAAGTGTGCCATGATTAAAGCCAGGCGATTTGACCTTAAATCACAGCTTCACGGTTATTTGAAGCTTTCAAATAGACCCCCCCCCCCCCCATACTTTGATGACAAGACTTTTAATTAAGCCACAAGAGTGCAACATTACTGAACAGATCACTGCAGCGATGAATAAATGAGCATACTGTAATAAAGAATCGGACCATTATCACCCCACACATGTTCAACAAAACTAAATACTGTCTAGTGCAGAAGTCAATGTCCACTCCAACGGTTGCATTAACTGAAAATTGTACATTGACAGATTTTTTTTCAGCAATGACTGAAACTTTTGAAAGCTGTTATTTGGTAGATTACACTGAGGGTGATCTAATTAAAGTCAATTAAAATGACAGAATAATAGATTATGACAGAATTTTTACAAGCCTGTCTGTCAAAATGACAGATAAAAAGTCTAGTGCAACCTCTAGTCCACATATACCTCTTGAGGGCCAGTGGGCCAAATGACTCGTGCTGGTGGCCAGCCAGCTGCACAGAGGGAGCCCTTCACGCAGCCATGGCCACGCTATCAGCACACAGGGACTATAAACCTCTGATCAAGTTCTTAAATACAGCCTTAGCGCATCCACCCCAATGTCCACCCCCACAGAAAACAGTTGATAACGTGGACAGCGGTCAGAGGCCTGCAGCAACTCAGTCTTGGTGCACTCCATGCCAGCCGCAGTGCACCTTGCTCTCTTGCTCCCGGCATCCCCAGATGAAAGAAATGGTCAATCATCTCATATTATGTGGGTGGACACCACATTTCTTTTGGGTGTGAGCCATTTTAATTTTTCTGCCATGTTCTGCTGCTTCGGGGGTGCGGAGTTAAGGCAACCAATCCACAGAAGACGTCTTAAAGGGGCAGTATATGAAAGCTCTTATATACTCACACACATTACAGGACGAGCGAAAGAATCGAAAAATCCGACATGAGCAAGATTTGTCAGTTTTATGTCCTGACCGTTGGTTTTGGTTTTATTTCGGTTAATCTTCCAGCTCTAACCATGATCCACAATGATCCAACTCTTATCATAATGCCGAAGGATGCGCTCTGGTTCCTGTAGTAAAACGGGGTACTGTGATAATTCCACTCAGACTTGGTTCTTGGGTGGGTGGTAACAGACACGATCCTTATTAATTGAAAAAACTTTCTTTTTCCTGGTTCCAAGAATAAAACAATAACATCTTTAATAACAAGTTTAAAAACAGCATTCTATGATTCGATAAAAAAAAACAATTATGCTGTAGAGAAGGAAAAGATAACAATATAATCCTCTAATACACCATGAAAAAACCCTGAATCCTAAAAAGCTTAGATAAATTTTGGGTCATAAATGCCCTGCAATACCTATTACACCTCTACGTATATTTTTGTTTCCAAAAAACAACTTGAGTTGATGCAGCTTTAGGTGTTTCTACTGAATAATACGCCCAAACAAACAAAGATTCACACTTTAGGGTGGGCTGATACTCATGCAGAGGCGTATTATCGGCTGCAGCATGTACCAATGAGAGCTGCACAAAATCAAGATACATATATGAGGGTGATCAGCAGGCCACTGCCACAAACAAAAATAAAAATATAAAGTCACTTCACTTAAATTAGGATTTTTTTAAAATATACAAAATAAGACTGATGACTAATAAATCTTTCAAGAGATTTAATGAAGCACATTTAACCCACCCTTGTATGACTATTGCCTTTAAACATGATCCAATATATTGACTCACAGCAGGAAAACAAGTCAATTCAGCGTAGGAAATGTCTGTGATGTGTGTGTGTTTTTGTGTAGATAACTGTACGTCTGCATGTTTACCATCTCCCTCCTCCTGCACGGCCCGCGGCTGGGACACGGTGAAACACTGCATGATCTCGTACTGCTGCCGAGCCTCCAGGTTCTCTGAGTCCACCTCATCGGGTGGCCTCTTCAGCATGCGACAGTTAAAGGTGTGGCTGTTCCGGCGGCCGGGTTCCTGTGGCCAGGAAACGCCATTCACTACACAAAGACATGAACACAAAGGGATGAGGGATTTATGTTAACTGTTGTGGAAATAGACTCATTATTTGAAAAAAAAAAAAAAAATCAGACCGGGTGTAAATTGCGTTTTGATTTTTCCCGCCTTAAAAATAAACTTTAAAATGAAAGTCTGATGTAGCTAAATAAGGGCTGACAGAGACACTTTTGTGCGCGTGTGTGTGTGTGTGTGTGTGTGTGTGTGCGCACAATCAGATAATCAAGAGTCTGTTTGCGTCAATTAATCCACCGGACACATTAAAAGAATCAAATAAATACTGTCTGCCTGTTTTAAAAAATGATAAAGACAACGTTCTGACCTCTTGGCCAGTAGGTCTCACACTTATTCTTACTCCAACTGGTTGGTACAGACAAGCGACAGAAACCCAGTTATGCTATTGGCTGTGACATCCTTATCGGCCATAGATACAGTGGTGTGAAAAACTGTTTGCCCCCTTCCTGATTTCTCATTTTTTTTGTATGTTTGTCACACTTAAATGTTTCAGACCATTAAACAAACTTAAATATTAGACAAAGATAACACAAGTAAACAAAATGCAGTTTTTAAATGAAGGTGTTTATTATTAAGGGGTGAAAAATCCAAACCTACATGGCCCTGTGTGAAAAAGTGATTGCCCCCTAAACCTAATACCTGGTTGGGCCACCCTTAGCAGCAACAACTGCAATCGAGTCTTTGCGATAACTGGCAATGAGTCTTGCACAGTGCTGTGGAGGAATTTTGGCCCACTCATCTTTGCAGAATCGTTGTATTTAAGCCACATTGGAGGGTTTTCGAGCATGAACCGCCTTTTTAAGGTCATGCCACAGGACCTCAATCAGATTCAGGTCAGGACTTTGACTAAGCCACTCCAAAGTCTTCATTGTGTTTTTCTTAAGCCATTCAGAGGTGGACTTGCTGGTGTGTTTTGGATCATTGTCCTGCTGCAGAACCCAAGTGCGCTTCAGCTTGAGGTCACGAACAGATGGCCGGACATTCTCCTACAGGATTTTTTGGTAGACAGCAGAATTCATGGTTCCATTTACCACAGCAAGTCTTCCAGGTCCTGAAGCAACAAAACAGCCCCAGATCATCACACTGCCGCCACCATATTTTACAGTTGGTATGATCCTTTTTTGAAATGCTGTGTTACTTTTACGTCGGATGTAATGGGACACACACCTTCCAAAAAGTTCAACTTTTGTCTCGTCAGTCCACAAAGTATTTTCCCAAAAGTCTTGGGGAACATCAAGATGTTTTCTGGCAAAACTGAAACGAGCCTTTATGTTCTTTTTGCTCAGCAGTGGTTTTCGTCTTGGAACTCTGCCATGCAGGCTGTTTTTGCCCAGTCTCTTTCTTATGGTGGAGTCATGAACACTGACCTTAACTGAGGCAAGTGAGGCCTGCAGTTCTTTGGATGTTGTTGTGGGGTCTTTTGTGACCTCTTGAATGAGTTGTCGCTGTGCTGTTGGGGTAATTTTGGTCGACCGGCCACTCCTGCCAAGATTCACCACTGTTCCATGTTTTCGCCATTTGTGGATAATAGCTCTCCCTGTGGTTCGCTGGAGTCCCAAAGCTTTAGAAATAGCTTTGTAACCTTTTCCAGACTGATAGGTCTCAATTACTTTGTTTCTCATGTGTTCCTGAATTTCTCTGGATTGCAGCATGATGTCTAGCTTTTGAGGATCTTTTGGTCTACTTCACTTCGTCAGTCAGGTCCCATTTAAGTGATTTCTTGATTAAGAGCAGGTGTGGCAGTAATCAGGCCTGGGTGTGGCTAGAGAAATTGAACTCAGCTTTCCAAAGATGTGATAAACCACAGTTAATTTATGTTTTAACGGGGGGGGGGCAATCACACAGGGCCACGTACATTTTGTTTCTACCCTTAATAATAAACGCCTTCATTTAAAAATGTGTTTACTTGTGTTGTCTTTGTCTAATATTTAAATTTGTTTGATGATCATTTAAGTGTGACAAATATACAACAACAACAAAAAGAGAAATCAGGAAAGGGGCAAACACTTTTTCACACCACTGTACATATACAGTGGGGAAAATAAGTACTGAACACGTCAACATTTTTCTCATTAAACATATTTCTGATGGAGCCAGTGACCTCAGATTTTCACCAGATATCAGTAACAATCCAAGTAATTCATACATACAAAGAAATGGCAGCTGTGTTCACAAAACAAGTTATATTTAATAAAGTGGAATGACACAGGGGATAAGTATTGAACACATGAAGAAAAAGAGGTGCAAAAAGGCATAGAAAGCCAAGAAACCAGCTGAAATTCATCAGAATTTAGGAAGTCATTCCATCCCACATCAGTGCAGATTCATTTCAGCTGGTTAAGTCCTGACTAATAGCCTTGGTCTGTGAATATCAGACTGTCACACCACAAAGAACTCGATCTAGACCTTTGCAACCTTATTGTTGCAAAACATAATGATGGCATTGGTTACAGGCGCATTTCTAAACTGCTGAATGTTCCAGTGATCACTGGTGGAGCCACCATTCGGAAGTGAAAAGAACATCATTTTACTATCAACTGGCCATGACCAAGAGCTCCTCGCAAGATTTCTGACAGAAGAGTCAAAAGGATTATCAGAAAAGTTATCCAAGAGCCAAAGACCACTCATGGAGAGCTCCAGAAAGACCTGGAGTTAGCAGGTCTGGTTTTTCAAAGAAAACAATAAGTAATCCACTCATCCAACATGGGCTCTATGCCTGCTCACCTCGCAAGACTCAATTGCTGAAGAAAAAGCATGTTGTAGATTTTTTGCTACACAACATTTGGGCAAGCCAGTAAAACACTGGGAAAATATAGTCTGGTCAGATGAGACCAAAACTGAACTTTTTGGATGCCACAACACACAGCATGTTTGGAGGAGAAATGGCACTGCACATCAGCCCCAAAACACCATACCATCAATGAAGTTTGGAGGTGGGAGCATCATGGTGTGGGGGGTGTTTTTCAGTACATGGTACAGGCAGACTTCATATAATTGAAGGAAAGATGAACGGACAAATGTACAGAGACATCTTTGATAAGAACCTGTTGCCATCTACCAAGATGCCGAAGATGAAATGAGGATGGACATTTTAGCAAGCCAATGATCCCAAACACGCAGCCAAGGAAACACTCAACCGGCTCCAGAGAACGAAAATAAAGCTGCTAGAATGGCCCAGTCAGTCACGTGACCTGAATCCAATTGAAAATCAGAGTTCATAGAAGACACCCACGGAACCTTCAAGAATTGAAGACAGTTTGTGTGGAAGAATGGGCTAAAATCACTGAGCAATGCCTGTGCCTAGTTTCTCCATACAGGAGGTATCTGGAAGTTGTTGTTACCAACAAAGGGTTTTCTACTAAATGTTAAATGAATTTCACCAAACACGTTCAATACTTATTCCCTGTGTCATTCCACTTTATTAAATATAACTTCTTTTGTGAACACAGTTGCCTTGATTTCTTTGTATGTATAGATTACTTAGGTTGTTACTGATATCTGGTGAAAATCTCAGGTCAATGGCTTCATCAGAAATAAGTTTAATGAGAAAAATGTTGACGTGTTCAATACTTATTTTCCCCGCTGTATCAACACTAGATAGAACATGGTTAGTCATGTTCAATATGCACAGCTTACTTAAATGATTACAATAAATAAAATAATGAACAACTGTTTGCCACAAAAATGCCATGAAAATGTTAGCTATGTCCTAGCTAGTGTTTATACAGTGGGTATAAAAAGTTTACACACCCCTGTTGAAATGCCAGGTTTTTTGGATGAAAAAAAATGACCAAGATAAATCATATCAAACTTTTTCCACCATTAACGTGACCTATAACATGTACAACCCAATTGAAAAACAAACTGAAATCTTTTAAGGGGAAAAATAAAAAACTTACAATAACCTATTTGCATAAATATCCACACTCTCTTATAACTGGGGATGTGGCTGTGTTCAGAATTAACCAATCACATTCAAACTCATGTTAAATGAGAGTCAGCACACACCTGCCACCATTTAAAGTGCCTCTGATTAACCCCAAATAAAGTTCAGCTGTTCAAGTGGGCTTTTCCTGACATTTTTGTAGTCACATCTTACAGCACAAGCCATGGTCCACAGAGAGCTTCCAAAACATCAGAGGGATCTCATTGTTTAATGGTATCAGTCAGGAGAAGGGTACAAAAGAATTTCCAAGACATTAAATATACCATGGAACACAGTGAAGACAGTCATCATCAAATGGAGAAAATACGGCACAACAGTGCCACTACCAAGAACTGGACATCCCTCCAAAACTGATGAAAAGACAAGAAGATAACTGGTCAGGGAGGCTGCCAAGAGGCCGACAGCAACATTGAAGGAGCTGCAGGGATTTCTGGCAAGTACCGACTGTTTAGTACACGTGAGAACGATCTCCTGTCTAGGGTGGCAGGACCAAAGCCTTATCTTACGAAGAAAAACATCCAAGCCCGGCTATATTTCGCAAAAACACATTTGAAATCTCCCAAACCATGTGGGAAAATGTGTTATGGTCCAATGAAACCAAGGTTGAACATTTTGGCCATAATTCCGAAAGGTATATTTGGCGTAAACACAACACTACTCATCACCAAAAGAACACCATACCTACAGTGAAGCATGATGGTAGCAACATCATGCTTTGGGGCTGTTTTTCTTCAGCTGGAAATGGGGCCTTAGTCAAAGTGGAGGGAATTATGATCAGTTCCAAATACTAGTCAGCGTTGGCACAAAACCTTCAGGCTTCTGCTAGAAAGCTGAAGATGAAGAAGAACTTCATCTTTCAGCATGACAATGACCCAAAGCACACATCCAAATCAACAAAAGAATGGCTTTACCAGAAGAAGATTAAGGTTTTGGAATGGCCCAGCCAGAGTCCAGACCTGAATCCAATCGAACATCTGTGGGGTAATCTGAAAAGGGCTGTGCACAGGAGATGCCCTCGCAATCGGACAGATTTGGAGCGTTTTTGCAAAGAAGAGTGGGCAAATACTGCCACATCAAGATGTGTCACGCTGATAGACCACTACCCCAAAAGACTGAGTGCTGTAATAAAAACCAAAGGTGCTGCAACAAAGTATTAGTTTAAGGGTATGCATATTTATGCAAACAGGTTATTGTAAGTTTTTTTAATTTTTTATTTTTCCTCTTAAAATATTTCAGCTTGTTTTTCAATTGGGCTGTACAGGTTATAGATCACATTAATGGTGTAAGAGTTTTGAAATGATTTATTTTGGTCTCATTTTTTTTCCATCAGAAAAACCTGGCATTTGAACAGGGGTGTGCAGACTTTTTATATTCACTGTATATATCTATGTTACCGACCACTGAGGTCTCATCATCCAGCTACTAAGATGTAAACATGATGCATAATTGTTTCAGACTCGTAAAAAATTTCAGAAGTATTTTTTCATCGATATACTACTTTTTTGAAGGATAGGCTTTTATTCTGCAATTTTGTAAATGCATTGTTGATGTATAATTTTTGGAAAAATGCTTAGTTTTCTAATTCACCTTTAAATAGATTTGCTCAAAGAACAACGCTGACTGCTAAATATTTAGATCTTTATCTTAAAGGGGACATATGATGAAAACTTTACCTTTTTGCGCTTTTGTACATCTATTTGGGTATCTGGAGCATCTACCAACAGAAAATCTCTGGGAAAAAACCTAACCCTGTCACTTTGTCAGGGTCAGCCTTGACTCAGTACATCTCTCTAAATGGGTGGTTTTGATTATGCTTCAGTTGTGACCTGAAAATGGGAGTTCACTGGAATGATGCCACCCTCCCAGCTTCATCTCCACTAATTTCAATAATGGCAGGAGGATCATGTCAACAGCCAAACCCACACTGACAGTGCTACGATGGTTGCTAACCTGCTAACCTGTTAGCTTGGCGACAGTGGCTTATATTATCATTTTTTTATATTCCAGTCAATCCCACTAGACATCATTGTTCGACCAGGTTCAGTAGTCCACAGTCAATATATCTTGTGTCATTCTGATTTATTTTGTTATATTTCAGCCTGCTCATACCTTGGCTAGCCAGCTGAGGTCAGTCTGTCTACCACCTGGGAAAGTACAGTATGAGCCGCATCATTTTACCTGAGCAAAAACTTCACGAAGCCCTTACAAACAACAAACATTTTAAATAATTCATCCTTAGTCCTTAATACGAACCTTAAAGGGGAAGTAAGTTAAATTTAGTATTTTTACCCTGTGATGGACTGGCGATCTGTCCAGGGTGTACCCTGCCTCTCGCCCAAAGATGCTGGGATAGGCTCCAGCCCCCCCGCGACCC
Source organism: Pholidichthys leucotaenia (assembly GCA_020510985.1). Taxonomy (NCBI): domain Eukaryota; kingdom Metazoa; phylum Chordata; class Actinopteri; order Cichliformes; family Pholidichthyidae; genus Pholidichthys; species Pholidichthys leucotaenia. The sequence goes on from CM035842.1 coordinate 274,823,753, forward strand.
GAAAAGGATTAAGCGGAAGAAGATGAATGAATGAATAAACAAATAACTAAAATCTTCAGCAATGGTTAAGTGCCGTCAGCCGCTACAGTGAGCTGACAATCTCTGGCCGTCTTTCTGTGTACATAATGCCCAGCCGCCAACTTTTCTTGGCTCTCCACTTGAAACCTTTGGCCTGCCTCTGTTACTTGGCAACGTCAAGCATCATGATGTCAAGCACGACACTGCCACAAAGGCTTACAAGAGAGAGTCTCAATATTACATTGAAAGCGTGTTGCTAGTTGTAAGCTATTCAACATTTACCAACTGTAAATATCACTGCATTGACCATGCAAATCTCACCAAAACAGATGTTTTTGTCACACTGGGTATACGGTCTATATGGCCTATGGCCTTCCTATGAAGGAATGTGGGTGCATGTGCACGCAGCGACCGGCAGTGGGTGAAAAGTTTGGGGTCTTTTAGTCTCTGTTTTTATGTACTTTAATGTGTTTTAAGATAATTCTATGTGCCATTTTTGTCCTTGAATGTATATGGACTATATAACGAAGAGCTCTTTGGTTCCATCAGTATGGATTTTCTTCTTGTTTTCGCACTGTGGCTCCTTTCTTACCGGCTTTTTGCCTGGGATGTCAGCGCTGTCACACCGGTAAGAACGCAGTGTTCCAGAGACATGTTACTGCAGCTAAACATGGATAACAACTGGAGTGGTGGCTCAGTTGGTAGAGCATCCGCCCCACACCCGGGAGACAGGGGGTCAAATCCCGGCCGGGTCATGCCGAAGACCATATAAAAGTGGAACTTCCTGCCATCCAGCTTGGTGCTCAGCAATAATGGAATAGAGGAGGGAAATTTGTGGTGGCGCCTTGCATGGCAGCGGCCCTCTGATTCTGCACCTTGGGGTGTGTGTGATTGACACTGTAGATAGGTAAAGCACAATCTCGTTCTACTGTACATGATTGGTTGTACGGCTGAATGACAATAAGGGTGATTTAATTTTAATTTTTAATTAATTTAATTTTATTTTAATAATCCAGCGTCTGTGATTGAGTTTGTGCCGCAACTGCCGGACTTTATTTTAAGAGACTTTTATGGACACAGCAATGAAAATATAGACAAGAGGAGGAAATGCGGAAAGCATGGAGGCCTAACATTAAACTTGAGGAGATGTCAGCTTAACCCCATTCCTCTTCCTTCCATTATTATGAGGAATGTACAACCCCTGAGAAATAAAGTGGATGAAATTCACTTCCGGTTATGGCTGCCACGTAGGACGGACGTGTCTCGCTCTGCTCTGCTCCTGGAGAAAAAAAATCGGCAAATAACTCTCTCATTTGGGACAGAACGTATCCCAGCATTTGGGCGAGGATATGTCGGCGAAGCCTAAGGCTGGAAAACCAGGAAAAGGAAAAAGCGAGCCGCCGAAACAGTCCAAATTAACGGACTTTCAGGTCTGTGACGCAGCAAACAAAACTCCATATATGGCGGAGGAAGCTGGCGGCGGTGCGATGTTTGCGGGGAATGGCGCAGATGCGCTGATGGCTGCCATGAGTTCAATGAGAGCGGACTTTTCCTCTAGATTTGATGGGATTATGACAGCGTTGGAAGGAATAAGAAAGGAATTGGGTGACTGTGTAGAACGAACGGCGCAGATGGAGCTCCGTCTCGCTAGTGCTGAAGATGACGTCACCCGTCTTCAATTAAAGGTGCGCACTTTGGAAAAAAAAAATAAATCTCTGGAAGATAATATTTTGGATTTGGAATCTCGGTCGAGACAGAATAATTTGAGGCTGGTGGGTCTTCCAGAGGAATCAGAAGGTCGGGACGTATGTTCCTTTCTGGAAAAGTGGATTCCGGAGGTGCTGGGCAGCGAGGAGTTGCAATCAGCAGTGGTTCTGGAAAAAGCACATCGTATTGGCCCACGGAGAGATAAGGGACCGCCGAGGACCTTAATTATGAAGTTTCTTAGCAACAGAGACAGGATGAAGATCTTCAACGCTGCACGTGCTAAAGGAGAGATTAAACACCAGGACCAGCAGGTGCGGTTCTACCCAGATTTGGCCACAGGAATCCAGCAATTGAGGAAGCAGTTTGATCCCGTACGTAAGGAGCTGCGCAACCTTGGGATTCGTCATGGTGTAATCTATCCTGCGAGACTGCTGACCACGTATGAGGGCAGAACCCACATCTTCAAGACCCCAGAGGAGGCGCAGGAGTTCATCAAGAAGATCAAAGAAGAAGAAGAGACTGGTGGGAGCTAAGCATGAACAAAATATAAGGTAGAATAATTAAGCATTTGCACAGGCATCTGACTGACTTGAAGTAAATAGTAAGTTTACAAAATATAGATTGTATTATATATTAAAAAAACAAAACAAAAACAAAACAAACAAAAAAAAAACTATGATGTACAAAGTTGTTAAAAATTTTGGAGTTAAGTTGGAAAACTACAGAGGAGAGTTAATGTTATGTCATTAAAAGCAGTAGAGTTAGGGTGATTGGGAGGATGAAGAAGGAGTGGCTTAGGCTGTTCCCCGTGGGTGTGGAACAGTCGATGGCTATATCGGGAGACAGAATTTTTCTTTTGATTTTGGGGGGTTTGCCACAAGTGTGGGAAGGGGAAATTTGTTTGTGTGTAGTTTGTAGGATGAATGTTCAACCACTCATGTTTTTGCTTCTCTGTATGAGCATGTTTACACTGCAAGGTAATCCCAAACTCTCTATTGATCATGGACCAAAGTGTTAATCTTAATTTAACTTCATGGAATTGCAGAGGTCTACAAAATTTAAAAAAACTTAAACAAGTTATGAATAAAATAAAGGACATGGGTTCAAGAATTGTGTTTTTACAAGAAACTCATCTGATAGAGGAGGATGTTAAAAGAATTAGGAGTAGATGGCAGGGAAGTGTATTCACCTCTTCATTTTCATCCCGAGCCAGGGGAGTTATGACTCTCATACATAAATCAGTTCCTTTTCAGGTGAAAAATGTAATTGGAGACAAATTTGGAAGATATGTAATCATTCAAGGTTCTTTGCTATTAGAAAATATAAATCTTGTGAACTTATATGGTCCCAATATAGATGATCAGAAGTTCTTTGCTAATTTATTTCTCATCTTATCATCACTTACAGGGCAACATATAATAGCAGGGGATTTTAATTGTACATTGAATCCAGGTGTGGATAGATCAACAGGACTGGATTGTACGCACATTGGATGTAGGATGACTATTAATCATTTTATGAAAGAATTGAGATTGTTAGATATATGGAGAGAAATGAAACCACAAGTTAAAGCCTATTCTTGTTATTCCAGTACCTACAAGACATTCTCACGTATTGATTATTTTTTGATTTCCACAGAATTAAGGTCCAAGATTCAAAACTGCTTTTATGATAACATCGTGATTTCTGATCATGCACCCTGTTGTCTAATATATGTAGATAAAAAATTGACAAAGGAATCAGGTAGATGGCAATTTCAGCATAAATGGCTTCAGGATGAGGAATTTGTCAAGTATATAGAAAAACAGATAGACGCGTTCTTTGACATCAATACTACACAAACATCAGCATGTGTAAAGTGGGAGGCTTTCAAAGCTTTTATTAGGGGACATATTATTAGTTATACAGGATCAAAATCTAAGAAGACTCGAGAGGAGAGAGCTAAATTGGAACATAAAATAAAAAGTCTTCAGGAAAAAGTGTATGCAGGAAGTGACCCAAGGTTGGAGAATGAATTACTGATTTTGAGAGCTGAATACGACAAAAAATCAGCGAATAGAGCTGCCTCGAGTCTTCTAAGATTGAAACAATCTTTTTATGAACAAGGTGAAAAATCAGGAAAATTATTAGCATGGCAGATTAAACAATTGGAAATTAAAACACCAATTACCAGTATTATAAGTAACGGACAGGTAGTTATAGATCCTTTAGAAATTAATAGAGCCTTTAGAGATTACTATGAAAAATTATATGATACCAAAAATGAACCTGATTTAACAAAACTAAATGGGTTTTTGAACAAACTATCTATACCGTGTATTCCAAATGAAAACAGGGAGATATTGGAGTCTAAAATTAGTCAAGAAGAAGTTGGGCTAGCCATTGATAATATGAAATCAGGAAAAAGTGCAGGACCAGATGGTCTTCCAGTTGACCTTTATAAAAAATTTAAGAATAAATTAATAAAACCTTTTTTGGAAATGGTTTTAGAAGCATTTCAAAATAATAATTTACCATCATACATAAATAATGCCTTAATTATACTGTTGCCAAAACCAGGTAAGCCCTCTAATAAATGTGAAAATATGAGACCAATAAGCCTATTAAACGCCGACCTTAAGATAATCTGTAAAATTTTAGCAAGACGAATACAAGAAATTTTACCAAATATTATTAATCGAGATCAGAATGGCTTTATAAAGGGTAGACAAGGCTTCCATAATGTAAGAAGACTATTTAATATTATTTATTTTAATAAAGAAGCACCGGATACAGCTCTCCTATCATTGGACGCCGAAAAGGCCTTTGATAGAGTTGAATGGCCCTTTCTTTTTGAAGTCCTACAAAGGTTTGGACTTGGAAATAATTTCATAAAATGGGTTCAAATAATATACAATAATGCTACAGCAGAAATCCTAACAAATAACAATATTTCAAAACCAATAAAAATCAATAGAGGATGTCGACAAGGCTGTCCACTTTCACCTTTACTGTTTACTATGGCAATTGAACCTTTAGCGATAGCGATACGTTTACATTCACAAATATATGGAATTAAAGTTGGACCAACAGAACATAAAATCTCCCTGTACGCCGATGATATAATTTTGTTTATGTCGAATCTAAAAAAATCAATTCCAACCTTGTTGAATTTAATAAAGAATTTTGGGGAAATATCAGGATATAAAATAAATAAAACTAAATCTTCAATATTAATGCTAAATGAGACCCAGAGAAATTACCCAGCCCCTGAGGTAAATCAATTCAATGTTGTAAATCAGTTTAAATATTTAGGAATCCAAATTATGCCTAAGCTAGAATCAGTCGCCAGTGTCAACTATGAAGCCTTAATGTCAGATATCAATGAGTTAACTCAGAGATGGATGTCACTACCAATGTCGATGATCGGGAGAATCAATATACTTAAAAGTAATATTTTACCTAAAATACTTTATTTATTTCAATACATTCCCTTATCACCACCTTTAGATCTATTCTCAAGAATAAAAAAAAAGTTAGTGGAATTTATATGGAACAACAGGAGGGCTAGATTACGTTTGTCTTTATTATATTTACCATTTGATCGTGGAGGTCTGAAATGTCCAAATTTTATGTTGTATTATTGGTCGGCACAACTGAGGTCTATGACATATTATTTTTCATCAAATGATCTCCCTCACTGGACTGAAATGGAATCATACAATTTACCTTTACCTCTTCCCATATTCATATACTCAGATTCGGCAAAAAAATTACAAAAACAAGTTAAAAATCCATTTGTAAAGCATATGATCAAAATATGGTGTGAAGCTAAAAACTATTTAAAAGAACCACAGTTATTGTCACAATTTAGTCCAATATGGGGTAATCAATATTTTAAACCAGGGAGAGCGGACGCTGTATTTAAAGTATGGAATTTAAAAGGGATACAAAAGATTCAGGATTTATATTTGCCATGTGCAGACAACATAATGTCTTTTGAAGAGCTGAGGATCAAATTTAATCTCAATAGAACACATTTTTTTAAATATCTTCAACTTAGAAACTTTACTCGATCAAATCAAAATAAAGCTCTCACTCGACCTATTTATTCATCCTTGGAAAAAATGATGATGAAAGATAGTAAAAGAAAGGGTATTATTTCAGAGTTTTATAACTCATTGACACTATCTTCAAGTGAAAATTCACTGAAAAGATTAAACTACTGGAAAGAAGATCTGCAAATTGAAATTTCAGAGGAACAATGGGAATTGGCTTGTACAGAAGCTCAAACCAAATCAATAAATGCACGCCTTAAATTGATACATTTCAAATGGTTAATGCGGATGTATGTTACACCGGAGGAGTTAAATAGATATAACAAAAATATACCAGATACATGCACAAAATGCATGGAAAGTAAAGGAACCCTATTTCATTGTTTATGGGAATGTAGATTAATAAGAATGTTTTGGGAGGAGGTGAGGGTAACAATTGAAAAAATAATCTCAAAACAAATCATATTGAATCCTAAACTGTTTTTGTTGGGTCTGTACCCAGAAAAGCATAATTTCAATAAAAGTGAAAGAACATTCATAGACCTCAGTTTGCTTAATGCCAAAAAATGTATTGCACTATTATGGAAAAAGACTCATAGACCAGATGTGACTCAGTGGTTAAGACAGATGTTAACAAACCTTCCATTAGAAAGAATAACATATATACTGAAATCAAAGGAAATTGAGTTTGAGAATATATGGAGACCTTTTATTGATTATGTAAAAAATTTAAACATAACTCTTGAAGAAGAAGGTGAATGATGTGTGTGGACCTTGTAAATTCCAAACTGGTGAACATAATATGTATACTAATGTATTGGATTGTCTAGACTAAACAGAGGAGCATTGTTGAAGACTTGATTTTGTTGGTGGTTGTTGGTGTTTTTAGGGTATTTTTTTTTTTTTGTAGTACTTTAGTGTTAGTGTTTGATTGTTTGTATCATGTTTGTTAAAAAAAAAAAAAAGGTTCAATAAAGATATTGTGGAAAAAAAAAAGTGGATGAAATTCAAGGAAATGTCCCATATCAGAAGGATTTCAAGAACTGCTGTGTTATGGCTTACTCCGAGACGTGGCTTACGGATCATGACTGGGACCTGGACCTGTGTATTGATGGCTTTGAGCCCCACTTCGCTTGGATCGGCAGGAAGAGGTAACGGGGAAACGTCAGGGGGGCGGCGTATGTTTGTATATTAATAAACAGTACTGTACATCTGTCATGGTCAGAGAGCGCATCTGTATGCCAGATGTGGAACTTCTGTCCATATCACTACACCCCTTTTATCTGCCCCGCGAGTTCCCCAACTTTTCATAACAACTATGTACATTCACCCGAGGGCAGATGCTGCCTCCACCTTACAGACACAACATGTGCCTAAGGTCTGGAAAGATGCTGTGGTTGTCCCTGTTCCAAAATCCAGCTGTCCTAAAATGGTTAATGATTTTAGACCAGCTGCCTTGACTTCAATTTTAATGAAAATTTTTGAAAAACTGGTCAGATTTGAGGTCTTAAAGCAAACTGAGCATGCATTGGATCCTTTGCAGTTTGCATACAGGCCTCACAGAGGAGTGGAGGATGCCGCTGTCACTCTGCTTAACATGCTTTTCATACATCTGGATTTTAATGGGACACATGCCAGGCTTTTATTTGTGGACTTTTCTTCTGCTTTTAATACAATCCAACCTTATATTTTAGTTGAAAGGCTCCTGCAACAATTTGATTTGAGTAATAATCTGGTGGATTGGATTCTGGATTTTTTTAACCAACAGGAAACAGAGAGTAAGGGTCAGCGGTACACTGTCTGACCAAACGTGTTCTTTTACTGACTCTCCTCAGGGGTGTGTGTTGTCACCACTACTCTTCATCCTGTACACAAACATGTGTCAGAGCAGACATGACAACAGGCACATTATAAAGTATGCTGATGATTCAGTTATTGTCAGTCTCCTTCAGGATGGTGAGAGCAGTCACGGCCCAGTAGTTGATGATTTTGTTCACTGGTGTGAGGATTCCTACCTGCAGCTGAATACGACAAAAACTAAAGATGTGATTATTGACTTCAGGAGGAAAACTCCCAGGCACAAAGTCACTTTGCTAAAAAGCCAGACCACTGAATGTGTACAATCCTACAAATATCTTGGGACGATTACTGATAGTAATTTAAACTTTGAAAAGAACTGTGAAAGGGTGTGCAAAAAGGGTCAGCAACATTTGCATTGTTTAAGGAACCTCGCACACTTTCATAATGACCGAACCATAATGACAATGTTTTATGGGGCTTTTATTGAATCTGTTTTATTCTTTTCTTTAGTGTCATGGTTTGGTCAGATAAAACTGAAACAGGAAATCCTTAGACCAGGTTGTTAGATGGTTCAGTCACTTGCTTGGTGAGTCACAGCTGAGCCTGACATCCCTGTACACCAGACAGGTACAGAGGATTGCTACCTCTATTTTAAATGATGACTCCCACCGTTTGCACTGCCACTTTCAGCTTCTTCCCTCCAGACAGAAGTTTATTATCCCAAAATGTAAAACCCAGCGCTACAAAAACAGCTTTGTTCCTCCTGCTGTCAAAGAGTTGAACAAGATGTAGCAATATATTGTACATAATTTAGTTATCTATGTATTAATTTTACTCTATATTTATTTATTTTTGTAAGTTTTTTGTTTGGGTTTTAAATCTTTTACTGTGTTTTACACTTTTATTGAGTTTTTATTCTCTTTGATTTAGCTTTTAACTTTTTTACTATGACCGTTTTCTCTTCTTTTTTTCTCTTCTTTTTTTTGTCGTATGTCCTGACTGGTGAAGCCTTGAGTACTTTTATCATGTTTATAGTCAGCTTCATGTGTGCCTGTGCTTGTGTTCATGTTGAATGTAATTGTGTTTTGTAAATATGTGTCTAAAAGGATGTCACCTGACTGCAAAACAAATCTACCTACGGGTACAAATAAAGTAACCTGAATCTGGCTTCTTATTTTTAGCTTATATGCACATCCACCAGTTACTGCTGTTAGCATTACTGTTAGCAGCTTGTTGATGTCTCAGAAGGTTCTTCTGATAGCAAACTAGCTTGCTCTCTTCAGGCTTTTGTTGTCTCCCGCTTCAGTCTGCAGTTGTCTCAAGGTTCTGGCATTTGTCGCACTTGGGCTACCGAAAGTGAGAGTCGGTCCGACAGTGGGAGCTGGTCACTGCACTACAACGATGCCACACCCAACCTGTGTCACATCCCATCCGAGAGTGGGAGCTAGTCAAAAGGTGGCAGCAGGGTACCTGTTCCGCTCAGATCAATGGAGGCCACAAAAGAATCACGGTACACTCATCGGCTGGATCAAGACACCCTTGATCAGCGATCGGAAACAGAAAAGGGCCAGGAGCTGGCCCAGCATTGATAGAATTGTGGTTAGCTGTTAACTTGATGTGTAGAAGGTGGAAGAAGAGATGGTGACAGCTAGTGTTAGAAGGTGTGGCCAAGCTACTGCTTTGTTCTGGTTTGAGAACGAAGCTCTACTGCGACATCCAGCGGTGGATAAAGTCATGACTGCACCTTTAAAAACTCCACTATACATCAAAGGGAGTATGTGATGTGTGTTTCCTGTTCAAGCTGTAACTTTTTAAAAAATTCTGCACAACTGCTCATACTTGCTGAACTTACTGCACTCTCATTATCGTTTGTCCTTAAAAGACCCGAACAGTCCCATCATGTTTCTTCTTTCTCAGGGTTGTAGCTTAACACCATCACACTGGTGACAGCCAAAAATTTTAACACTCTCCAAAACCACCCACACAACCACCCTTTCAAACACTCCGCTCCCTTGACATATTTTGCAGCTTTGTGTAGCGCACCAAAACTTAAATGTGCCCTTCTATCATTTCCCCCCCCCACAGCTTTTCAAATGTGCCTTATCAACACTGTTTTCCATTAATATAACGAGTTAATCAACAATATAATCAGTCCATCCACCTTATGACTTTTAATGGCTTTGGATGGGTTTTATTGGCATGGGAACAGTCAGATTTGAACATAGCTGGAAAGTAAATCATTAGTCAGCAGAGTGGAAATCTTCCTTCCATGAGGCTCACTCACCCAAGCTCTTAGGCAGCAGATTACGAACAAATTCGTTGTGGTCTCCCACGTGGAGGATGCTGTAGACACTAGAGGTCATCAGCTCCTCCTGGGTGTACCCAAGGTAACTTGTGACATTCTCGGAGACAAAGACGATGCGGCCTTCCCGGTTGACGACGAAGAAAAATCCATCGAGGGCCTGAGTGAGAAAAAACAAAGTGAGGAGGAGTTAAACTCCTACCAGGAACATGGTACAACTCACAAGTATGGGATGTCATCATAGTTGTGTACCAAGTGGAGTGAAGGACGGGGTATGTGCAGGTTTCAGAAAGTCAATTTTAAGGTTTCTAAGAACTTTTTTTTAAAGGACAACTGAGCAAATTACATTTGCTAAATGATTAAAAAAGTATGCAACCATATTACAAATTGTTGTGCCCAAATACATGGCCTGAAAGTGCTGAAATATAAGGGCTGTGCCTGAATATTTCACTAGATACTCTTGTGTTGGCGCTGTGATGGACTGGCGATCTGTCCAGGGTGTACCCTACCTCTCCCCCAAAGATGCTGGGACAGGCTCAGGAAGAAGGTGGATGGATGAAAGATGGATGAAAATTTCACCAATGATTTTGTACTTTTTGTTTAGGGTTAAAATGTTTAAAAATATCAGTCAACTCTCATTTTTAGCAGTGCTCATAAAGCTTTAGTTCTAGGGCTGGACGATTAACCGAAAAAAAAACAGAAACCAACATTCAATCCCTCAAATGTAATTTTGCCCATATCGTTTGTTTCGCTTTACACCTTCTCTAAATACTTTCCCCTCTGTGTGTGTGTGTCTTCATCCACTGCCCCTTATAAATGTGGACTTAAATAAATGCTTTATTAAATTCAGTATGAAATAACAGTGCTTTGTGAGAGTGAATAATAGAGCAGTGAACTGATAGAAGCTGATATTTATTGTATTTAGTGAGTTTCTCAGCAGCAGCTCGGTTTGACACTCACCTAGGACTGGGCAATTTGACCTTAAATCAGCATCACGGTTAATTAAACCTTTCACAATGGCTTCAGTTTTCAGTCCCCCCCCCCCCCCATTTCTTCTCCCTTAGTTCACTCAAATAGAGTGGTATTAATGGATGTATCACTGTAGTGATTTGGTAGTAAATATAATAATTTCACATACATATAACCACATTAAATATTGCTCGGTGCAGGAGTCAGTGTTTATAATACATATGTACCTCTTGAAGGTTTGTGGGTCACATGACTCACAGCGGCGGCGGATAGTTAGCCTGTTAGCGGTGTTGGAGGGGGCCTTTATGCAGCCATGATTGTGTTATCACACATAGGGATTACAAATCTCTGATTGGGTTCTTAAATCCAGTCTCAGCCTTTCCATTGTGTTGTCAATTTCTGCTATTAAACAGTTGAATTGACGTGGATAGCCATTAGTGGCTAATAGTGATTTTGCTTTCGCAATTTACATGTTAGTTTAAGTGCACTTCGCTTGCTTTTTCATGGCATCTTCAGATGAAATAAAGAGTTAGTATATGGACTGATGCTGCATTTCTTTTTGAAAAAAGCCGTTTAAATTTTTTTGCGGATTATGCTGCTTCCAAACAGCGCTGACTGCACAGTTTCCAGGGTGCGGAGTCACATGACCACTCACGCAGGACACATTTTAAAAGAACAGGATGTGAAAGCTCTCATACACAAGCACACAAGAGGGTGTGCATGTGGATATGCTCTACGCTCATGAGACCGGGAAACCTGGAGGAGAAAGACCGAGGCCCATTGTGGTCAAGTTCCTGCTGCACAAGGACAGGATGACCATTCTTCAAAGAGCCACGTCCCTCAAAGGAACAAAAATTTTCATCAATGAGGACGTCACTGATTTGGTAAGAAGGAAGAGAAAAGAATTAATGCCAGAGCTGAAAGCTGCAAGAACACAGGGGGACATAGCCTACTTAAGGTATGACAGACTCATTATTCACCCACGCCATCCCCGTAACAGTACACCAAAATCAATGGAGCCAAAAATTAACCAGAAATGATTGCCACTTCATTATCATCTAAGAGATATAAACTGTGCATTTGTTTCCATTGACTGGAATAATTAAGATGCAAACTTTTATAGGAAACAACCTCATTTTTAAAGGGTACGAATATACTGAGCATAAGCCACACAGTGTTGAATATGAAACCGATCCTGAAAATCACTTTTTCAACATCAGTGTAAATACTTTAGCTCAGACCAACTAAAAAATACAATTTCTGACCAATCATTGTCAATAATACACTTTAACAGTAGAAGTCTCAACATGAATTTTTCCAAAATCCAGGACAGTTTGTTGCAATATAACACAGATATTTCTGCTGTTGCAATTTCTGAGACTTGGCTAAAAAATGACCAACTTCATACAGTGCAAATGAGAGGCTATGATTTACATACCACATGCAGGTCAAAAAAAAGGGGTGGTGGTGTTGCTTTATATATCAGGCCCTGCTACCAAAGCCAAGTTGTAGATAATATGTCTTTTGAAACGGAAAACATCATGGAGTGTGTACTGTGGAATTAATTACAACTGCAAAAAACATCATAATAAGTTGTATTTATTATAGAGCACCAGGTACCAATATCGACATTTTCAAAGAAAAACTGTCTGAGCTTTTCAGTGCAGTAGGTAATAAGAAGCTGGTATTTATTTGTGGAAACTTCAATATTGACTTATTAAATCCAAATGACCATATCCAAATAAGTGAATTCATAAATTCCATGTTTTGTATGGGTTTCTACCCTTCAATAACATCGGAAATAAGCTATAGACAGCTTGCTCCTTCTGTAATTGATAACATGGTGGATAGTGTTACAGCTTCTCTGCATCAGACTCTAGACTTGGTGGCCCCCTTAAAAAAGAAAAAGTCTAATTAGAGATTTCTAACTCCTTGGTTCAACACAGAAACTCGTAGCTTAAAACAGAAGACTCGTCAATTAAAAAGAAAATGGCGCTCCACTAATTTAGATGAAATCTATTTAGCTTGGAGAAATCATCTTTTAATTTATAAAAAATCTCTTAGAAAAGCTAGAACGAGTTATTATTCTGCATTAATAGAAGAGAACAAGAATAATCCCAGGTTTCTTTTCAGCACTGTAGCCAGGTTGACAAAGAGTCAGGACTCTGTCAATCCTAGCATTCCCTTAGAGCTTACTAGTCAGGACTTTATGAACTTTTTCAATAATAAAATTTCATCCATCAGAGATAAAATCAATCAGATTCTTCCCACAGTTAACTTAAATACTGTAACTACTACAACTCCTTCAATTGATGTCTGTCTTGATGAGTTTACTCCAATCGACCTTTGTGAGTTAGACAAAATAGTTTCCTCATCCAAACCTTCAACTTGTCTTTTAGACCCTATTCCTACCAGGTTATTTAAAGAAGTCTTCCCACTTATTGGTAGCTTTATTCTTCATATAATCAATTCTTCATTAACTTTAGGCCATGTACTGCAGGCTTTTAAAACGGCTGTAATTAAACCCTTACTCAAAAAGCCAACGCTAGATCCAGGAGCTTTAGCTAACTATAGACCAATCTCTAATCTCCCTTTCATTTCAAAAATCTTAGAAAGAGTTGTTGCTACGCAATTATTTGACCACCTGCAGGGAAATGGTTTACTTGAAGAGTTTCAATCTGGGTTTAGAATCCATCATAGTACTGAAACAGCCTTAGCGAAGGTCACTAATGACCTCCTCATCGCATCTGATAATGGACTGGTTTCTGTACTTGTCCTTTTAGACCTTAGTGCAGCTTTTGATACTATCGATCATAATATTCTACTTGATAGATTAGAACACTATGTTGGACTTAATGGAACTTCGTTGCAGTGGTTTAGATCTTATTTATCTGATAGGTTCCAGTTTGTTCATGTAAATAATGAGTTTTCTTTCAACTCAAAGCTTAGTCATGGAGTTCCACAGGGATCTGTGCTAGGCCCTACTCTTTTTAGTTTATATATGCTTCCGTTAGGCAACATTATTAGAAAGCACTGTATACATTTTCATTGTTATGCAGATGACACACAATTATACCTGTCAATGAAGCCAGATGATAGTAATCAATTAGCCAAGTTAGAAGCCTGACTTAAGGAAATCAAAGCTTGGATGACTTGTAATTTCCTGCTATTAAATTCAGATAAGACTGAAGTCATTCTTGTTGGTCCAAAAAATCTTAGAAATACCTTTCCAAATCAAACTTTCAGTTTGGATGCAGTTACTCTTTCTCTTAATAGCTCTGTGAGGAACCTTGGAATTATTTTTGATCAAGATCTGTCCTTCAATTCACATATTAAATTTGTTTCTAAGACTGCCTTCTATCATTTGCGTAATATTGCCAAGATTAGGAGCATCTTGTCTCAGAGTGATGCTTAGAAACTGATCCATGCTTTTGTTAGCTCGAGATTAGATTACTGTAATTCTCTATTATCAGGCTGTCCTAAAACATCTTTAAAAAGTCTTCAGTTGATCCAAAATGCTGCAGCAAGAGTTTTAACAGGTACTAGAAAGACAGATCATCTCTCTCCGGTTCTGGCCTCCCTTCATTGGCTTCCCATAGAGTTTAGAATTAAGTTTAAAATCCTTCTTCTTACTTACAAAGCTCTAAATAATCAGGCTCCTTTTTATTTAAAAGATCTGATACTACCATATTATCCTAACAGAGCACTACGCTCCCAAAATGCAGGATTACTTGTAATACCTAGAATCCCCAAAAGTACAATGGGAGGCAGAGCCTTCAGTTATCAAACTCCTCTCCTGTGGAACCAGCTGCCAATCTGGATTCGGGAGTCAGACTCGATCTCTGTTTTTAAGAATAGGGCTAAAACCTACCTTTTTGATATAGCCTACAATTAGGGAGGGATCATGTGTTTCTGAACCCTCCCTTAGTTATGCTGCTAATAGGTTTAGTCAGCCGGGGGACCTCCAGTAATGCACTGGGCCTCACTCCTTTCCTCACTCTCAATGAAATATTTTTTTTGCTGGTCATTAACATTTGTTTGTTCTCTCCCATAGATTGAGTCCCCATCGTGCTGTTTGCTCTCTACATATCTGTTCTTTTCATCTTTTCTATCCTCTCACCCCCCCCAGCCAGTCGCAGCAGATGACTGCCCCTCCCTGAGCCTGGTTCTGCTGGAGGTTTCTTCCTGTTAAAAGGGAGTTTTTCCTCTCCACCATCGCCAAGTGCTTGTTCACAGGGGATCGCCTGATTGCTGGGGTCTTTCTGCAACTGTAGGGGTTCCCCCTGAAGAGGATGATAAAATAAAGGCAGCGTTGGATTTTTAAGTAGCTTTATTATCACCCGCCTTCATCAGAACTCGGCTCCAGCCCATAGTGTGAGCAGGCTGAAGCCGAATTCCTCAGGCTCTCAAAGAGGAGACAGTGTGTGTGTCTCGCAGCAGATGCAGAACCAGAATGGGAGTGAGAGAGTTTGCGTTACAGAATTGCAGCATATATACTCGATTACAACAATACATCAAGGGCATACCCCAGCAGTTGGTATGATCAAAGAGATAACAGAACAGGCATAAGACATTTGCATTTGAGAGACATATTGATCTCAGTCCCTAGGTCACAGTGAGGACAGGACACATGAGCACAATGCATGAAAGGCAACATTAACATCACAGAAGTGAGCCAGACGAAACGAGTCTGCCTGTAGACATTAATACACATTTCACTGTTCTGTTATTTGCTCTAGCCGAGCGCTGTGTTTGACCAGTCTGTTTGTGGGGGTTACACCAAAGCACATCTACATATCAGTAGTGCAGCAGAAAAAACCAAGAGAAGAGAGCTGAGTGTCCTTAATCTGTTGTGGGGGTTAACCGAACCGCCACACACGCTCCCCCCCAGAGGGCACGGCAGGGGGCCGAGACCTTGATAATCCCTCTATGGGAGCGAGCTGTGGGAGAAGCTCACTGCAGGCGGAGGGGGAGGGAGGAGGGGGGTAAGTGCCGGCAGGGGAACGGTGAACTCGTCCGAGCCGCGCAAAAATTGCTTGTGGGTCCGCGATGTCGAAGGGCTGTCCCGTTGAACGTGCAGAGGTCCACAAGAAGAAAAATTAGTCTCTGGCTCCTCTCGTGGCTATGAAGAAAACAGGAGCGGCGAGGCTGTAAGAAAAAAAGAAGCAGAGGGACTCGGCTTGTTGGCTTTAGGTGCAGGGGCAACCCTAAAACCCCCCGGGAACAGCTGACGGCTGAAATCCCTTATGTGTCGTGGCTCAGACCATTAAAAAAATCCAGTGGCGAGCTGCGTGCTTGCTTCAGGTGAACGAGCAGCCCTGAGGGTTCTGTGAGCAGCGGCGGAGGACGATGGCGGTCTCTGGAGCCGTTATTTGTCCCGTGCGTGATGCGCCGTCCTCGTAACTCCCCGGTGCTTGCGCCGGGGCTCGTGCGTGGGTGGGCCAGCTGGAGAGGAGAACCAGGGTGCACAATCTTGGTGGGGATCGGCGCAGACGGCGCCGATAAAATCCGGATTGAGCTGTGGCTGCAGATTGGCCATGGTGTGTTGGAGCGGTGAGTGGAAATAGATGATCTTTTGTCCCTCAGGTTCGTGCAGATGCGTTGGAGCGGTGGGAGGGAATAGACGATCTTCGCCACCGCTCGGCCGTGGTGCGTTCAGGTCCACGTGTTGCGTTCTCCGCCGGCCATGGAGGACGCCTGCGCTCACGTGTGGAGGAGCTGCGAGCGCGGCCGGTCCAGCGTGGATGAGCAGATCTCAGACGTGCAGATCTCATCCTGAAGAACGGGTCACCAGTGCAGCTGTCCAGATCAGAAGGTTGCGTTTGCACAAAACGTGTGCATTCCGGGGTCACCAGTGAAGAGGATGATAAAATAAAGGCAGCATTGGATTTTTAAGTAGCTTTATTATCACCCGCCTTCATCAGAACTTGGCTCCAGCCCACAGTGTGAGCAGGCTGAAGCCGAATTCCTCAGGCTCTCAAAGAGGAGACAGTGTGTGTGTCTCGCAGCAGATGCAGAACCAGAATGGGAGTGAGAGAGTTTGCGTTACAGAATTGCAGCATATATACTCGACTACAACAATACATCAAGGGCATACCCCAGCAGTTGGTATGATCAAAGAGATAACAGAACAGGCATAAGACATTTGCATTTGAGAGACATATTGATCTCAGTCCCTAGGTCACAGTGAGGACAGGACGCATGAGCACAATGCATGAAAGGCAACATTAACATCACAGAAGTGAGCCAGACGAAACGAGTCTGCCTGTAGACATTAATACACATTTCACTGTTCTGTTATTTGCTCTAGCCGAGCGCTGTGTTTGACCAGTCTGTTTGTGGGAGTTACACCAAAGCACATCTACATATCAGTAGTGCAGCAGAAAAAACCAAGAGAAGAGAGCTGAGTGTCCTTAATCTGTTGTGGGGGTTAACCGAACCGCCACACCCCTACAGTTGATAGTGCTATGAGATGACTGTTGTTGTGAAATGGTGCTATATAAAGTTGAATTGAATTGAATTGAATAACATACCCCACTAGAATAACAGCACATTCAGCAACGTTTATTGATAACATTTTCACAAATGTCACTGAGGGGAATGTAACTGCGGGTCTTATTATCAATGATGTGACAGCCCATCTGCCTGTTTTTGTTTCATCACACACTGGTGTAGCACATAACGTTGAAATAGATAAGGTTTTTAAATGACATGTAAAAGAAACCGCAATCAACAATCTTAGAAATGATCTAAAAATACAAGACTGGAGCACTGTTTATGTTGACGACGTTGACACAGCATATGGAGAATTTGTCTCTACTTTGTCACAGCTATATAATAAACATTGCCCTCTAGTGGTAAAGGAAACTCAAGTTAACCTCTTGCACTCCGGTGTACCGCGGGTGGGCACGTCTCTGCGTCCTAGAGCGCACGAGGGCGCCATAGGACCTAGGGCGCACTGAAAAAAAAACCCTGCATTTCCGTTCTTCCACTACAGACACAGCTGCGAACAGAAAGCCAAAGGAGTGCTTTGATTGGTTTAGATGTGATTGACCTCTAATTCAACTAATAAGAGCCTTGAATTGGGTTTCTGAAACCTTGAAGAACCAATGACTGAAAACCTAGCAAGAAGGACCCGCCCACCAACGGCTGCGAATACAGCCAGCCAACTGAAGCAAAGAAGTTCGAAAGCGTGCGTCCCTTGCATAAAATCTGTTTTGTCTGAGCCGCTGGGTGACACACACGCGTTCGCCAGTCTTTTTTTCTTACTACTGTTCTCATTTGTTTTGAAAAATCGTTCGCCAAAACCGCAATCATCAAAGCGCAAAACTGCAATAATGAAATTATGGTTTGACCGGGTCGCGTGACCAGAACCACGAGTCCGTAACAAGCGGACCAGCGTCATGTTTGTCTGACAATGAGGAAGAGAAGATCGCCAACGACACTGCTGTTGTGGACAGGTAAGTGTTATAAGCTAAATTATTCTTTATCCCTGAAAATTGTAATCCAAATGACTTTTGACCGATAGGTAAATTACAACTGTGCATTATCGCAACATGATGGACCGGTCCGTCATGTTGCGAACGGCCCCCCCCGTCATGTTGTGAACGCCACCCCCCCGCTACTCTTCTGTAGCGGAGTGCAGATATATTGCAGATATTTTAGTACAACTGTGAGTAGTAGACCGCGGCGCACCGTCACCGCTTTCCGTCATGTAGTGATGGGCGATGTCCGTCCTCTGTAGCGGGGGGGTGGGAGTTGTTATCTTCTACATTACAGATATTTTAGTATAATTTTTAGTGCACTGTAGGTTATTTTTTCTTGTAAAAAAAAAAAGCCACACATTTTTTACGTGGCATGCTACTTTGTATGTGGGGGCTTGTTTGTTCATTCATTCATTCATGAATGAATAAACACCCCCCCCCCCACACACACACAGCCCTTCACCTTTCATTAGAGCCCAAGATGAAGCTTCTATATTGAATCATTCAAAAGTTACAGACGTTTTTCCAAACTCTGCCATTTGGCACAATTTGGCACAGTTCAAAAACGCCTGGGAACAACCTAAGAAAAAAGCTGTGTAATATATTCATTTTTTGTCTTATTGTTACAAAATTTTGACCTCAGCTGGATAACACTTGGTTCTACATTTCTGTTGCATTTTCCAGCCTGGATCTGACAGCTGTGTGTTATTTGCAAGCATTTGTATCCCAAAAAACACCCAGGTGAAATTTATTTTCTTCAAGTTCAGTATGTTTAGATGACTGTTACTCAGTGGCAGGAGCACTTAGAGAGATTATGACTGTTCTGCCAAAAAATTCAAAGTGTTTTCTTTTAAATGAGACCAACCCCATGAAGATGCTGCAAAGGGTTGAAGAACAGTTTTTGATTTACTTTGGGTACATTATTTTTTGGCGTTTTTAGGGAAATTGAGCAAGGGGTTAAAAATTGTGCAAAAAATTGTGCAAGGGGTTAAATACAGAGATAAGCCTTGGATCACCAAGGGCCTGAAAAATGCTTGTAAAAAGAAAAAACTTGTTATACAAAACATTTTTGAAATTAAGAACTGTGGAAGCAGAAAAGAAATATAAGACTTATAAAAATAAACTCATTAGTATTTTAAGAGTAAGTAAAAAAAACATATTACAGTAACTTATTGGAAAACAAAACTAATACATGTAACATATGGAAGGTGTTAAATAATATAACAAAGAGAGGAAAACTAAATTCCAACCACATCTCTTATTTAAATTCAGAAAATGAAATAATCAATGAAAATAGCTTGTTCGCCAACACGTTTAATGAATATTTTGTTAATATAGGAAAAAAGATCGCCAACTCCACTGTATCATCAGCAAATACAAGTGGCGCTGACAATGTCGTCAGCATAAACGCTTACTCAATGTTTATGAAAGAAACGGATGAAAAAGAAATTCTTGACATTGTTAACAAATTCAAAGACAAAAAAATCAACTGATTGTAATGATTTCAGTATGTTCTTGGTTAAATGTATTACTGATTGTATTGTTAAACACTTCACTTACATACAGTATGCAACATGTCACTTACTGCTGGTAAATTTCCAAAGAAAATGAAAATAGCAAGAGTCTTTCCTCTGTATAAGACTGGTGACAAACACTTATTGTCAAACTACAGACCCATCTCCTTGTTACCTCAGTTCTCTAAAATACTGAAAAAAATATTTGCTAAGAGACTAAATGATTTCATTGATAAGTACAATATACTCTGCGAACAACAGTATGGATTCAGGAAGAACCGGACCACCTCACTGGCACTCATGGACTTTGTTGAACAGATTACGGAGGCAACAGATCGAAGAGAATACACAGTTGGAATATTTCTGGACTTACAAAAGGCATTTGATACAGTTGACCATAAATTACTCCTCAGTAAATTACATAAGTATGGCATCAGAGGAATTGCTTTTGACTGGTTACACAGCTATTTAGAAGACAGATATCAATATGTTCATGTCAATAATACAGACTGAGTTGCTGAAGATGACATGTGGGGTACCACAGGGTTCTGTGCTTGGTCCATTGCGGTTTTATTTTGTATATTAATGATTTATGTTCAGTGTCTAAATTGTTCAAGTGTATTTTATTTGCAGATGACACAACCTTTTTTTGTAGTGGAGAAAATCTTAAGCAGTTTCTGGATTCAGTAGAAAATGAACTTAAACCAATCAATCATTGGTTCACTGCCAATAAATTATCTATTCACCTTGGAAAAACAAAATGTATAATATTTGGAAACCGCAAATTATATAATCACAGAAAAATTAAAATAAACAATGTTGAAATTGACACAGTTTTTGAAACCAAGTTCCTAGGGGTTATTGCTGATAAACTAAACTGGAAATCACACATAAATTATGTCAAAACTAAAATGTCTAACTCCATTGCCGTACTCTATAAAGTTAAGGATCTCCTGTGTCAGAAATCTCTTTGCATTTTATATAATTCACTGATAGTTCCTTATATGACATACTGTGTGGAGATCTGGGGAAGCACATAAAAAACAAATACAAACTTAATCTTTTTACTACAGAAAAAAGCCGTACGCATAATATCAAAGAAACCTTACTGTGAACCAACAAATCCAATATTCATTCAATTACATTGTGGCGGTTCGGTTAACCCCCACAACAGATAAGGACACTCAGCTCTCTTGTCTCTGTTTTTCCCGCTGCACTACTGAGACGTAATGTGCCATTCATGTGTTGTGATGCAAATGCCATGCATGTATTGTGATGTAATGTGCCATTCTCGTATAGTGTTCATGCGTCTTGTCCTTACTGTGCTTCTTCTGAGCATCTTACATATGTAGATGTGCTTTGATGTAAATCCCCACAAACAGACTGGTCAAACACAGCGCTCGGCTAGAGCAAATAACAGAACAAGAAATGTGTATTAATGTCTACAGGCAGACTTGTTTCGTCTGGCTCGCCTCTGTAATGTTAATGTTGCCTTTCATGCAAATGTCTCATGCCTGTCCTGTTATCTCTTTGATCAGACCAACTGCTGTGAATGCTTTGATGTATTGTTGTAGTTGGGTGTATATATACTGCATTGTAACCATGCTCTCATCCTCTTTCAATCTCACTTCTGCAACTACAGCTGCTGGACACAGACTTTGTGTCCCTCCTTCTCTGAGAGCCGTGGGCTCGCTCTCGGCGCTCATGCACGGCGCCGGGAGTGGAGCTTGTGACGGCGATATGATAATAAAACCCTACTTAAAACCTTCAACAACGCCGCTTTATTTCATGCCGCCGCACTGGTGACCCCTTGAAGACGCACACGTTTTGTGCGACGCAGCCTTCTGATTTGGACGGCCACGCTGGCGAACCGACGCTGAAAAAAACGAGCGGCCAGCAAACGCAGCACCCGGACACGCACATGCTTTGTGCGAAGCAACCTTCTGAGCTGGACAGCTGCACTGATGACCCGTTCTTCAGGATGAGATCTGCACGTCTGAGATCTGCTCATCCACGCTGGACCGGCCGCGCTCGCAGCTCCTTCACACGAGAGCGCGGGCACCTCGTCCCTTCTCCACGACGGCATCCTCCATGGCCGGCGGAGAACGCAACGCGTGGACCTGAACACACCACGCCCGAGCCTGAGGAACAAAGATCGTCTATTCCCTCCCGCCGCTCCAATGCATCTGCACGAGCCTGAGGGACAAAAGATCGTCTATTTCCTCTCACCGCTCCAACGCACCATGGCCAAGCTGCAGCCACAGCTCAATCTGGATTTTATCGGCGCCGTCTGCGCCGATCTCCGCCAAGATTCTGCACCCTGACTTGCCACTCCAGCAGCCCACCCAAGCACGGAACCCCCGCGCGCGCACCGGGGAGTTACGAGGACGGCACACTACGCACGGGGCAATAAAGGCTACAAGAGACCGCCATCGTCCTCCGCCGCTGCACATGCCCGAGAAAAACGGCCGATCGCCACCCTCGGAACCTTCAGGGCTGCCCATTCACCTGAAGCAAGCACGCAGCTCGCCACTGGATTTTTTTAATGGTCTCAGCCACGGCACAAAGGGATTTCAGCCGTCAGCTGTTCCCGGGGGGCTTTGGGGTTGCTCCTGCACCTAAAGCCAACACGCCAGTCCTTCTGCTTTTGTTTATTTTTTTCTTACAGCCGCTCCTGCTTTTCTTCATGGCCACGAGAGGAGTCAGAGACTAATTTTTCTTCTTGTGAACTCCGCACGCGCAACGGGACAGCCCCTCGACGTCGCGGAGCAGCAAGCAATTTTTGCGCGGCTCAGGACGATTTTACAGCCCCTGCCGGCACTTACTACCCCTCCCCTCCCTCCCCCTCCGCATGCAGCGAGCTTCTCCCACAGCTCGCTCACACAGATGGATTATCGAGGTCTCGGCCGCCTGCCGTGCCCTCTGGGGGGGAGCGTGTGGCGGTTCGGTTAACCCCCACAACAGATAAGGACACTCAGCTCTCTTGTCTCTGTTTTTCCCGCTGCACTACTGAGACGTAATGTGCCATTCATGTGTTGTGATGCAAATGCCATGCATGTATTGTGATGTAATGCGCCATTCTCGTATAGTGTTCATGCGTCTTGTCCTTACTGTGCTTCTTCTGAGCATCTTACATATGTAGATGTGCTTTGATGTAAATCCCCACAAACAGACTGGTCAAACACAGCGCTCGGCTAGAGCAAATAACAGAACAGGAAATGTGTATTAATGTCTACAGGCAGACTCGTTTCGTCTGGCTCGCCTCTGTAATGTTAATGTTGCCTTTCATGCAAATGTCTCATGCCTGTCCTGTTATCTCTTTGATCAGACCAACTGCTGTGAATGCTTTGATGTATTGTTGTAGTTGGGTGTATATATACTGCATTGTAACCATGCTCTCCTCCTCTCTCAATCTCACTTCTGCAACTACAGCTGCTGGACACAGACTTTGTGTCCCTCCTTCTCTGAGAGCCGTGGGCTCGCTCTCGGCGCTCATGCACGGCGCCGGGAGCGGAGCTTGTGACGGCGGTATGATAATAAAACTCTACTTAAAACCTTCAACAACGCCGCCGCAACATACTCTTAAATTTAGAGATCTAGTAGATTATAATGTCATTCAAATCATGTACAAAGCAAATAATAACCAATTACCTGTTAATATTCAGAGACTGTTTAAAAAAAGGGAAAGAAAATATGAGCTAAGAGGTAACTTTGTTTTTAACAAGCCAAAGGTTAGAACAAATACAAAGTATCATTGTATGTCTGTCACTGGAGTTAAACTGTGGAACTGTTGCTCTGAAAATATTATAACATGCTCAACTCTGAAGTAATTCAAAAAATTGTACAAAGATGAGAAAATCTCCCAGTATCTCACTGTAAATGCTGGGAGATAAATCTGTAATAACTGAAAGGTTTTTGTTTGTTTTTTTGTCTACTTGTTCTATTTGATTTCCTTTGTTGATTGTGGGTATGACTTAAACTTTTATGTTATTGATTTTAAAATTGTCATGGGGTAGACACTATATAAGCACGAGCTTCAGCCTACACCCTTTCGGTTGTTCTTTTGTGTGTTCTTATTGTATTGTATGTTTGTTTATTTTATTACCGAATAAATTCATTCATTCATTCATATGCTCTACACTCATGAGACTAGCAGAAGATCGGTTGAAGTGATGTAGGGCTGATATAGTGTTAGTGATTGCTAGTGTAGCTCCTCATGATGAAATTTGTAAAAAATTATGAATTGAGCATTGTAATTTGAAAATGAAATCAAAGTTGATATGAGGTCACTTCGCCCATTCCTAGTGTGAATATATGACGTGTGAACATTAGGGCTGCAACTAACGATTATTTTGGTAGTCAACTAACAATTATTTTTTTCGATTAGTCGACTAATCCCGATTATTTCTCTCATGTCCACCATCTCTGCTTCC
Source organism: Pholidichthys leucotaenia (assembly GCA_020510985.1). Taxonomy (NCBI): domain Eukaryota; kingdom Metazoa; phylum Chordata; class Actinopteri; order Cichliformes; family Pholidichthyidae; genus Pholidichthys; species Pholidichthys leucotaenia. The sequence continues at coordinate 274,848,017 of CM035842.1, forward strand.
TGTTGGTACGGCTCTTGTTCGGGGCTCTAGGTCATGTTTTACCTCACCTGTTTAAGGCTGCAGACCTGTGAATCGCTTTGTTGTCAGTCTCTGCCTTTATATAATGTAGCCTATTATAACAAGTTCCCACAGCTAAATAAAATAACGACCCATTAAACATGAGTTGGAAACTTGAACTTGACAGCTTAATCAGAAGTGTTTGTAGCAACACAATTAAACAATAGATGCTAAAGGACAGTCTTTTAACCCCCAAAATAAAGTGCAAAAACTCAAATAGCAGCCTCTGCTACTGTATAATGGGCTGTTGTAATGCTGCATGTTCAAAACAAACTAGAGTAATGTTCAACTCCATTAAATTAAAGTAAAAAAAAAAAAAAGAAAAGAAAATAACAAGCTAGTCCATTCTGTTTGAAACCTTGCTGGATCTAGAAGTTTAAAAGTTCAATTAGGCTTCAGATGAAAATTAAAATAACTTCTTCCAGTCCAAACACTTTAAATATCTGCAGGAATGTGAGCCTTCACCACACATACAGTGAAATGTTTATCAAGCTGTTTTAATTTATTTGTGATGGTTATGGTTAATATTATGGTTATTTATTTCCTTAGACACCTTAGGCCTTTTGGGGGAAGTAAACAAATCCTTCTTTTATTTTATACTTCTGTAATTATGAGTGTTTTGCAATATTGTTTATTATTGTAATTTATACCACATGGTATAAAAGTTTATCCATTGCTGATAAATCAAAATTGTTTCATCAAATGAAAATCTGTTTTAAGATCATAGGTCAGCCTATACAAAAAAATTATGAATCATCCTACCACAATAATATGTTAAGACTAGCCAAAAGCATTTCATCTGATCCTGAACACATCCTGAATATTGGATATAGGCTGTTGCCATCAGGCTGGAGATACAGGGTTCCACAGTTCAATAAGGTTAAACTGAAAAATTATTTTGTCCACTAGTCAATTTTGAGATTGAACAAGGAGCTTTAATCACCATTTTCAGCTGCTCTTGTGTTGTGTGTTTGTCTTGTCTCATCATGACATGAACGTTTGTAGTATGGGGGTGGGTGATGTACAGGTTTGTAACGTTGTAATGTGTTTTATGTGTTGCTGCAATTTCAAGCTGTAATAATGCAAAACAAATTTCAGACATGCTTCTGACAATGAAGTATTATCATATTGTAAATTACAAATCCATCCATCCATCCATCCATCCATCTTCTACCGCTTTTCCGGAGGTCCGGGTCGCGGAGGCAGCAGTTCAAGCAGAGAAGCCCAGACTTCCCTCTCCCCAGCCACCTGCTCCAGCTCTTCAGAGGGGATACCAAGGCGTTCCCAGACTAGCTGGGAGACATAGTCTCTCCACCGAGTCCTGGGTCTGCCCCGGGGTCTCCTCCCAGTGGGACGTGCCTGAAACACCTCAAGTGGGAGGCGTCCAGGAGGCATCCTAATCAGATGCCCATACCACCTCAACTGACTCCTTTCAATGTGGAGGAGCAGCGGTTCTACTCTGAGCCTCTCCCGGATGACTGAGCTCCTCACCCTATCTCTGAGGGTGAGTCCAGCAATCCTACGGAGAAAGCTCATTTCAGCCGCTTGTATCCGCGATCTCGTAAATTACAAATCATGCTATTCTAATGTACCGAGATGCACTAATATTCAGAATGAAGGCTGATATTACCACAACAATAATAGAGAATATGAAAAACAGTAAGCTGCTCATGTAATGCACCTATTTACTGCAGTCAACATATAGCTAGCATAACGGAAGCAGCTCAGCTGTCAGCAACCATCGTAAGAGAGATTATTGTCCGACAGCAGGTAAACTATTTAAACGGCACACACTAATAGTGTGGCCAGTTTTCTAAAGCTGAGAGAATCACTCATTGAAAATAAGAAGCGCTAACACTACTTGCTAACCTTACCGGTGCAATCTGCTGACAGGCGGCCAGGGACGGAGGAATGTGGCCAATGGACAGAAGGAGGGAATGGATGCATTGCTGTAATGCAGCTGTGATACGACAACACTGCTTTACAGTCTACATTTAACTTGTTTCATTCATTTATTTTCAGTAAAATCCTCCCATACTTTGGAAACTTATGGACTTCTCCATGATTTTCTCTCTTCTGTGTCACCATGATGCGCTCCTCTTCTTCTTCACTGGAACAGTTAAACTGAACATTTCCGCAGCATGCATATAAACTTTAAAATTAAATGACTCATCAACAATAAAAATCTGTGTCAACAAATTTTTATGATTGACATTATCAACAACGTCGAGTAATTGTTGCAGCCCCAGTGAACATATTCACACATCATATTAACCTTAATTCCCTATCTACCTGAGTGTCATGACTAGGGGTGGGCGATATGGCCCCAAAATGATATCATGATATTTCTGTGAATTTTCACGATAACTATTTTCTTCACGATATCAAGGAATACAGTTTTTTTCTTTTAAATTTATAAAGTACAGTTTCACAGGCCAGCGTTAATTATGCTCAACATATTCAGTAAAAACAAAAACTCTTATTTCTCTAGTTTTTAAAGAGCAGTTTAAAATGTGTTTAAAACTTTTTTTTAAGTCTGTATCAAATATTACCAGAAAATCTTATAAACCACCACATCTTAAGTGCACTGAGGGGTGGACTGGGACAGAAATTCAGGCTGGGAATCTGACTTCATCCTAGGCCACCCTGATGTTGGAAACCAGAAACCACCAGTTTAAGTAGGTTAACATTCTAAACTAACAGGTATCAAACTAGTTATAAATGTAATTATAAAATTCAGCTGGGAGGAAAATTATAAATTTGGATTTTAATAGCAAACTGATCTACTGATTATTAAAACAACTGATTGACTAATCTTAATTTTAATCTGGTGATGCATCTGATTTCTTCACCTTTTCTGAATAAAAACACAAGGTAAGAGGCTTTAGGTAAAAAGTTACAATTCTGCATGAAAAAGGTCACAAATTTGTCACCAAAAACATTCAAAATTTAAAAAGAAAATGTACCTTTATTAAAAGATGTTTAAAAATGAGAAAATAAAACAAATTTAGGAGAGAACGGTAATAAGCAGATGAGAATAAAGTTGGTATTGCAGACTACATACAGCCCATAGTTTTGAAAATTAAAAAGGTTTTTCTTAAAACATCTGAATATTCCTGGAAACATTACCTTATAAATGTAAGAGCAATTTAGCTATGGTTAATACAACCTATTTATTATATTAAAAAACGTAAACCCTAAACTACAGTATAACCAGCTACAGCAGTATAATAGAACCATAGACACGTTTTCACCACATTACTTCTGTCTTCATCTCATTTCTATGCTCTGGGGCATGAGGGGGTTTTGATCATTTTAACATATTAAATTAATTTAATATGTTATTTCACCGGGTAAAGAAGAGGGTCTAAATAAAACGGGGAGAGAGTGGGCTTATTTAGAAATATTATTTCATCATTTGGCCTACCTGCCGTTTCACCAAACAAGGCACTTCTGCAGGTAAATGACCACTGCATCAGACCTCTCTCTATCAGTTTACCAGCGTTAGAAATCTCACACAGACTCTTGGGGCTGTTAACGGATTTTGATTGGTTAAACAAAGCAATCTGGAGCAGCCACAAACGAACGATAATAAACCTCTGGACACTTTGGAGTCTGGATGTCAACAACACTGCTTCAGGGTGAAGTAAAACTTTTCACTCAAGCCGTGTTATTGACATGCGGGAAAAAATGCGGGCAGATTATCCACATCGCTGCACTATTTTTTTTTTTTTTTTTTAAAAAAGGTGGCAGTAGTCTGAAACGGCCTTGAAATTAAATTACTTCCTCATAACTAGATGCAGACGTTCCAAGCACAGAGTGTCGCTTCTTGCGCCATTTTTTTTTTTTTGTCATTTCTATGGTAATGCGTAACTTCAGTTGGCAGCGCAACAGACTCCAAATATCGCGACATTCATTTTTATACTGGTATCTAAAATTATGGGCGGCGCGGTGGTGGAGTGGTTAGCACTGCGGCAGGACAGCAACTCACCCTTGGCCGGGGGGTCCTGGATTCGATCCCAGCCCCTGACCAACAGTGATCTGTGTGGAGTTTGCATGTTCTCCCCGTGTCTGCGTGGGTTTACTCCGGGATTTCTCCGGTTTCCGCCCACATGCCAAAAACATGCAACTTAGGTTAATTGGCATCAAACTGGGGATTCTAAATTGTCCTTAGGTATGACTGTGAGAGTGAATGATTGTCTGTCTCTCTGTGTTGGCCCTGCGATGGACTGGTGATCTGTCCAGGGTGTACCCTGCCTCTCGCCCAAAGATGCTGGGATAGGCTCCAGCCCCCCGCGACCTGAAAAGGATTAAGCGGAAAAAGATGGATAGATGGATGGATGGATGGATCAAAAATTATACCGGTATTATAGTGAACGATACGATATGGCACACCCCTAGCCATAACATTAACAAATAACTATAGTTTCCAGTTATTCTGCAGCAAAGTACCGATAAAGTTCAGAACATCCTAAAGAAAGCTAACCTTACTTCCTTCACCTCAGTTGAATCAAGTTTATTTATTGACATACTGTACATTCAGAGAAATTTTGGCTGTTATCCAGTCATAAATGTGTCACAATAAAATCATGCAAAGAAAGAAAGGTGCTCTGATCATTAAACTACAGAGAGCTTTTACTTTGTATACTGTAAGAAACTCTTCAGTTCGCAATGAGATGCATGGGGAGGAAAATGACACTAACCTCATTCTGTCAGGCCATGTCAGGAAAACCCGATGTTGATTATTGTATTATATTTTGAAAGGTGGACAACGTAGAAATTGCAGGTGATTACTGTCAACACCAGATGGCAGTAATGAACAAAAGCCTGCCTTCATCCACTAGGCTGAAGCGAATTTGATAAAGTTTTGTTTTACTGATGACACAGGATGACTTCTTCAGGTTTATCTACTCCAAGTGAACCAGTAATTAACTGGTACTATTACATGTTCTGCCCTACTGTAGAAATGAATGTAACTAAGTGAACACACAGGATTTTTGACTCTGAGATGAAAACTGGCTTAATACTGACCCTGCTGGTATAAAGTGGTATTTATCACTTTGTCAGCCCGGCAAAAATCATAAATGAATTCATAGCTCTGCAATACCATAAATTCTCATATTTGGCATGGCAGAAAGCGATATTTCCTTACACTCTGATTAAATTTTTAGGTTTATCTGGAATAGAATGGCAAAGTAGCAAATATTGCATATTCTACCTTTAAGGCCACTGAGCACAAATTTAAGTATTATTTGTAATTTTTAAGGACAATTAAGGCCTTGATTTTAGATAATCAAATTTAAGGAGCTGGGGACACTCTGGACTGAAGGCTTACATGTGTAGAATGGGAATCAACTTTGTGCGTGTTGCTGAGTTTTGTATCCTTTACCTCTAGTAGCATCGGCCCCAGAGCCTCCTTCTCCACCAGCCCCTGACTGCTGGAGGAGATGTCGCTCTTCTGGACGTCGTCATCAGGAGATAGCAGAGCTGCTTTTTCTGTTTGGAAGAATTAAAGAAAAATGACAAGTGTAATCCCAAAACATGCCAATAAAAAAAGCAATTTCTAAAACAAAATTTACAGTCAGCATTAAAACAACAGATGAGTTTGTCCAAACAAACGGAGGAAAAGAGATATTTTACATCCAAGTTGTCCACTTTCCAGAACAGATCTGTGGAAACTGTTGAAAAACTGGAACCTTTGACCCCAACGTGAGAAGACCTTGTGGTTCCGCTGTGGGGGTTGGTGGGGACTTTATTTTTCGGGGATATTCGGGGATATAAGGGGTCCTTCTCCCCTTAAACTAAGAGTCCTCACTCTGAAGCATTTCTAATGTGGGAGGAGGATCTCTGAATGATTTTAATGACGTGGTTCTGGTTTTTGCAGTCATCACATCTCCATCCTGTGCATATACTCAGGGCCATTTTTAGTTTTTTGGGGGGCCCTATGCAAGAATGTGTTTGGTGGTCCATGTTTTTGTCATTGGGAAGAATTTAAACCGTTTATAAAATCAGAAATAAACAGGAAAAAATTAATCCATTACAATGAATAAAAATTTAACCAACATCTCTATGAACAAAACATATTTGCAAGAAAAAAAAGCTGAAAATTTAAAAGAAAATAATTTTTGTGAGAAAAAAACTCACATATTTAAAGAGAAAAGAAGACACAAATTTGTAGGAGTGGGAGAAATAATCATTTTTCCGATGCATCTCAATGCAGACATGAGCGATTCTGAATCGATGCATAAATGGCAAAATTTCGATTGTTAAACATGTATTTTTAACTTAAAAATTAAATTTTTTAATTTAACTTTTTAACATAATTTTATATTATAACCTTAAACGCGGAAGTTGGTGCTGTAGAGAGACTCCTGATTTTATTTGGGTCTGGGTCCTCTAGTCGGGTTGCTCAGGCATCGCTGTCATGCTGTCTAGATATATGGACCACAGATTAATAACGTAGTTAATTTTGACGGAATGAAAAAAGCGGACTCTTAAACGCGGAAGTTGGCGCCCGCCCAGACAGTATTTATTGCGGCATATAAATATATTTATACTCTATCTATGGTCACGGCACTCAATACCGGCAAAAAACTCATTTTTTTTTTCCACAATATCTTTATTGAACCTTTTTTTTTTAAACAAACATGATACAAACAATCAAACACTAACAGTAAAGTACTACAAAAAAAAAAAAAATGCACTAAAAACACCAACAACCACCAACAAAATCAAGTCTTCAACAATGCTCCTCTGTTTAGTCTAGACAATCCAATACATAAGTATACATATTATGTTCACCAGTTTGGAATTTACAAGGTCCACACACATCATTCACCTTCTTCTTCAAGAGTTATGTTTAAATTTTTTACATAATCAATAAAAGGTCTCCATATATTCTCAAACACAATTTCCTTTGATTTCAGTATATATGTTATTCTTTCTAATGGAAGGTTTGTTAACATCTGTCTTAACCACTGAGTCACATCTGGTCTATGAGTCTTTTTCCATAATAGTGCAATACATTTTTTGGCATTAAGCAAACTGAGGTCTATGAATGTTCTTTCACTTTTATTAAAATTATGCTTTTCTGGGTACAGACCCAACAAAAACAGTTTAGGATTCAATATGATTTGTTTTGAGATTATTTTTTCAATTGTTACCCTCACCTCTTCCCAAAACATTCTTATTAATCTACATTCCCATAAACAATGAAATAGGGTTCCTTTACTTTCCATGCATTTTGTGCATGTATCTGGTATATTTTTGTTATATCTATTTAACTCCTCCGGTGTAACATACATCCGCATTAACCATTTGAAATGTATCATTATTATGATACATTATTATTATGTATCATATATTATTCACTTGAAGATAGTGTCAATGAGTTATAAAACTCTGAAATAATACCCTTTCTTTTACTATCTTTCATCATCATTTTTTCCAAGGATGAATAAATAGGTCGAGTGAGAGCTTTATTTTGATTTGATCGAATAAAGTTTCTAAGTTGAAGATATTTAAAAAAATGTGTTCTATTGAGATTAAATTTGATCCTCAGCTCTTCAAAAGACATTATGTTGTCTGCACATGGCAAATATAAATCCTGAATCTTTTGTATCCCTTTTAAATTCCAAAATTCCATACTTTAAATACAGCGTCCGCTCTCCCTGGTTTAAAATATTGATTACCCCATATTGGACTAAATTGTGACAATAACTGTGGTTCTTTTAAATAGTTTTTAGCTTCACACCATATTTTGATCATATGCTTTACAAATGGATTTTTAACTTGTTTTTGTAATTTTTTTGCCGAATCTGAGTATATGAATATGGGAAGAGGTAAAGGTAAATTGTATGATTCCATTTCAGTCCAGTGAGGGAGATCATTTGATGAAAAATAATATGTCATAGACCTCAGTTGTGCCGACCAATAATACAACATAAAATTTGGACATTTCAGACCTCCACGATCAAATGGTAAATATAATAAAGACAAACGTAATCTAGCCCTCCTGTTGTTCCATATAAATTCCACTAACTTTTTTTTTATTCTTGAGAATAGATCTAAAGGTGGTGATAAGGGAATGTATTGAAATAAATAAAGTATTTTAGGTAAAATATTACTTTTAAATATATTGATTCTCCCGATCATCGACATTGGTAGTGACATCCATCTCTGAGTTAACTCATTGATATCTGACATTAAGGCTTCATAGTTGACACTGGCGACTGATTCTAGCTTAGGCACAATTTGGATTCCTAAATATTTAAACTGATTTACAACATTGAATTGATTTACCTCAGGGGCTGGGTAATTTCTCTGGGTCTCATTTAGCATTAATATTGAAGATTTAGTTTTATTTATTTTATATCCTGATATTTCCCCAAAATTCTTTATTAAATTCAACAAGGTTGGAATTGATTTTTTTAGATTCGACATAAACAAAATTATATCATCGGCGTACAGGGAGATTTTATGTTCTGTTGGTCCAACTTTAATTCCATATATTTGTGAATGTAAACGTATCGCTATCGCTAAAGGTTCAATTGCCATAGTAAACAGTAAAGGTGAAAGTGGACAGCCTTGTCGACATCCTCTATTGATTTTTATTGGTTTTGAAATATTGTTATTTGTTAGGATTTCTGCTGTAGCATTATTGTATATTATTTGAACCCATTTTATGAAATTATTTCCAAGTCCAAACCTTTGTAGGACTTCAAAAAGAAAGGGCCATTCAACTCTATCAAAGGCCTTTTCGGCGTCCAATGATAGGAGAGCTGTATCCGGTGCTTCTTTATTAAAATAAATAATATTAAATAGTCTTCTTACATTATGGAAGCCTTGTCTACCCTTTATAAAGCCATTCTGATCTCGATTAATAATATTTGGTAAAATTTCTTGTATTCGTCTTGCTAAAATTTTACAGATTATCTTAAGGTCGGCGTTTAATAGGCTTATTGGTCTCATATTTTCACATTTATTAGAGGGCTTACCTGGTTTTGGCAGCAGTATAATTAAGGCATTATTTATGTATGATGGTAAATTATTATTTTGAAATGCTTCTAAAACCATTTCCAAAAAAGGTTTTATTAATTTATTCTTAAATTTTTTATAAAGGTCAACTGGAAGACCATCTGGTCCTGCACTTTTTCCTGATTTCATATTATCAATGGCTAGCCCAACTTCTTCTTGACTAATTTTAGACTCCAATATCTCCCTGTTTTCATTTGGAATACACGGTATAGATAGTTTGTTCAAAATCCCATTTAGTTTTGTTAAATCAGGTTCATTTTTGGTATCATATAATTTTTCATAGTAATCTCTAAAGGCTCTATTAATTTCTAAAGGATCTATAACTACCTGTCCATTACTTATAATACTGGTTATTGGTGTTTTAATTTCCAATTGTTTAATCTGCCATGCTAATAATTTTCCTGATTTTTCACCTTGTTCATAAAAAGATTGTTTCAATCTTAGAAGACTCGAGGCAGCTCTATTCGCTGATTTTTTGTCGTATTCAGCTCTCAAAATCAGTAATTCATTCTCCAACCTTGGGTCACTTCCTGCATACACTTTTTCCTGAAGACTTTTTATTTTATGTTCCAATTTAGCTCTCTCCTCTCGAGTCTTCTTAGATTTTGATCCTGTATAACTAATAATATGTCCCCTAATAAAAGCTTTGAAAGCCTCCCACTTTACACATGCTGATGTTTGTGTAGTATTGATGTCAAAGAACTCGTCTATCTGTTTTTCTATATACTTGACAAATTCCTCATCCTGAAGCCATTTATGCTGAAATTGCCATCTGCCTGATTCCTTTGTCAATTTTTTATCTACATATATTAGACAACAGGGTGCATGATCAGAGATCACGATGTTATCATAAAAGCAGTTTTGAATCTTGGACCTTAATTCTGTGGAAATCAAAGTAATCAATACGTGAGAATGTCTTGTAGGTACTGGAATAACAAGAATAGGCTTTAACTTGTGGTTTCATTTCTCTCCATATATCTAACAATCTCAATTCTTTCATAAAATGATTAATAGTCATCCTACATCCAATGTGCGTACAATCCAGTCCTGTTGATCTATCTATACCTGGATTCAATGTACAATTAAAATCCCCTGCTATTATATGTTGCCCTGTAAGTGATGATAAGATGAGAAATAAGTTAGCAAAGAACTTCTGATCATCTATATTGGGACCATATAAGTTCACAAGATTTATATTTTCTAATAGCAAAGAACCTTGAATGATTACATATCTTCCAGATTTGTCTCCAATTACATTTTTCACTTGAAAATGAACTGATTTATGTATGAGAGTCATAACTCCCCTGGCTCGGGATGAAAATGAAGAGGTGAATACACTTCCCTGCCATCTACTCCTAATTCTTTTAACATCCTCCTCTATCAGATGAGTTTCTTGTAAAAACACAATTCTTGAACCCATGTCCTTTATTTTATTCATAACTTGTTTTAAGTTTTTTTAAATTTTGTAGACCTCTGCAATTCCATGAAGTTAAATTAAGATTAACACTTTGGTCCATGATCAATAGAGAGTTTGGGATTACCTTGCAGTGTAAACATGCTCATACAGAGAAGCAAAAACATGAGTGGTTGAACATTCATCCTACAAACTACACACAAACAAATTTCCCCTTCCCACACTTGTGGCAAACCCCCCAAAATCAAAAGAAAAATTCTGTCTCCCGATATAGCCATCGACCGTTCCACACCCACGGGGAACAGCCTAAGCCACTCCTTCTTCATCCTCCCAATCACCCTAACTCTACTGCTTTTAATGACGTAACATTAACTCTCCTCTGTAGTTTTCCAACTTAACTCCAAAATTTTTAACAACTTTGTACATCATAGTTTTTTTTGTTTGTTTTGTTTTTGTTTTGTTTTTTTAATATATAATACAATCTATATTTTGTAAACTTACTATTTACTTCAAGTCAGTCAGATGCCTGTGCAAATGCTTAATTATTCTACCTTATAGTTTGTTCATGCTTAGCTCCCACCAGTCTCTTCTTCTTCTTTGATCTTCTTGATGAACTCCTGCGCCTCCTCTGGGGTCTTGAAGATGTGGGTTCTGCCCTCATACGTGGTCAGCAGTCTCGCAGGATAGATTACACCATGACGAATCCCAAGGTTGCGCAGCTCCTTACGTACGGGATCAAACTGCTTCCTCAATTGCTGGATTCCTGTGGCCAAATCTGGGTAGAACCGCACCTGCTGGTCCTGGTGTTTAATCTCTCCTTTAGCACGTGCAGCGTTGAAGATCTTCATCCTGTCTCTGTTGCTAAGAAACTTCATAATTAAGGTCCTCGGCGGTCCCTTATCTCTCCGTGGGCCAATACGATGTGCTTTTTCCAGAACCACTGCTGACTGCAACTCCTCGCTGCCCAGCACCTCCGGAATCCACTTTTCCAGAAAGGAACATACGTCCCGACCTTCTGATTCCTCTGGAAGACCCACCAGCCTCAAATTATTCTGTCTCGACCGAGATTCCAAATCCAAAATATTATCTTCCAGAGATTTTTTTTTTTTTCCAAAGTGCGCACCTTTAATTGAAGACGGGTGACGTCATCTTCAGCACTAGCGAGACGGAGCTCCATCTGCGCCGTTCGTTCTACACAGTCACCCAATTCCTTTCTTATTCCTTCCAACGCTGTCATAATCCCATCAAATCTAGAGGAAAAGTCCGCTCTCATTGAACTCATGGCAGCCATCAGCGCATCTGCGCCTCCCCGCGCAGACATCGCACCGTTGCCAGCCTCCTCCGCCATATATGGAGTTTTGTTTGCTGCGTCACAGACCTGAAAGTCCGTTAATTTGGACTGTTTCGGCGGCTCGCTTTTTCCTTTTCCTGGTTTTCCAGCCTTAGGCTTCGCCGACATATCCTCGCCCAAACGCTGAGATACGTTCTGTCCCAAATGAGAGAGTTATTTGCCGATTTTTTTTCTCCAGGAGCAGAGCAGAGCGAGACACGTCCGTCCTACGTGGCAGCCATAACCGGAAGTCCAAAAAACTCATTTTATTTAATTATGGGTGTTCAAATCAGTTTGTTGGAGCGTCTCAGTTATCCTACATGGACATATGGACCATAGATTACATTCAATGCATGTGTGTGGAATGCAGCAGTGGCAAGCAACCAAAACATGGAAAGACTGAAACCAGCAGGTAGGAATGCTTCTATTTTTCATTAGAAGTCTTATATTTCTTCCCCAGAGGAAAAGAGGCAGTGCACACTGTTAAATTCACAGCCTTTGTTGGTGTTAAGACTAACATAACACTTCTGTGTCCAATTCTGAAGAAGACACAAAGTGTTTGAAACGTTATTATTATGCATGATACACTTGATAAATGTTACTGGCATCTTCCACTCCTCGTTACATGTGAATTGGAACAGCTAAGAAGGATATAGCAAACAAGCTCTGGCTACAATGCAACATATTTTACATGTGAAGTGTTCATTAATATGAAATGTTGTAAAAAATATGTACCCTGCCTCTCACCCAAAGATGCTGGGATAGGCTCCAGCCCCCCCGCGACCCGAAAAGGATTAAGCAGAAAATAAATGTAAACATCAGTAATTAATCTTGGACCTAAGAAGACTGAAGAGGAGTATGTGTGCTAGTCTTAGCACCAATAAAGGCTGTGAATCTGACAGTGTGCTCTACACTCTTTTCCTCTGTGAATGTGATGTCCTTAAGCTGAAATACACTTGCTACTGCTACAGTTTCTTTGGGATGAAGTGCAGAAATTCCCTTTTATAATATTTATGTTAGGAAAAAAAGATGCATCATAATCGTCTCGAATCGGAGCCCTCTGAATGGTAATCGCTCGAATTGTGAGGTGTCTAAATATTCCCACTCCTAAAAATTTACAAGAAAAAAGCTGCAAAATTACAAAGAAAAAAGTAACAAATTTATGAGGAAAAAAGCCACAAATTTGCAAGAAAAAAGTTGTATATTTAGAAGGAAGTCTCAAATTTGCGAGAAAAAAGCTGAAAGTTTACAAGAAAAAAGTTTCAAATATACAAAGGGCAAAAATTCATTCATTCATTCATTCATCTTCTTCTGCTTAATCCTTTTTGGGTCGCGGGGGGGCTGGAGCCTATCCCAGCATCTTTGGGCGAGAGGCAGGGTACACCCTGGACAGATCGCCAGTCCATCGCAGGGCCAACACAGAGAGACAGACAACCATTCACTCTCACAGTCATACCTAAGGACAATTTAGAATCCCCAGTTTTGATGCCAATTAACCTAACATGCATGTTTTTGGCATGTGGGAGGAAACCGGAGAAATCCCGGAGTAAACCCACGCAGACACGGGGAGAACATGCAAACTCCACACAGATCACTGTTGGTCGGGGGCTGGGATCGAACCCAGGATCCCCCGGCCAAGGGTGAGTTGCTGTGCTGCAGTGGTGCTAACCACTCCACCACCGCTCATGAGGAAAAAAGCTCCAAATTTACAAGAGAAAAAGTTACAAAATTACAATGAAAAAGTAGCAGATTTATGAGAAAAAAGTCACAAATACATAAGAAAAAACTGCAAATTTACAAGCAAAAATGTAGTCAATTTATCAGAGAGAAAGTCACAAGTTCAAAAGAACAAAACGGCCAATGTATAAGAAATCCAAATGGACATAATCTTAATTCTACCTTCCAAACAAATATTTTGGACCTAAATTAAAATATGTACAACGCTTGGGCAATTTAAACAAAAACTAAAGGAAGAAATACTCCAAACATATATGCAAGATGACATGTAAAATCACATAAGGATTGTCATATCCAGCCTGTGCTGTGTTGTTGCCTAGTTGTTGTTTTTTTTTCCTCTTTTGTCACATTTTGTCTTAGCTTTGTTCTGAATTGTAATCGCTCTTGTTTTGTTTTTCTTTTGAATTCTTGGATGGAATATGGGTGGGCAATATAAGCTGCGGCTTCAGCCATCACCCATTTCGGATAACTTTTGTTGAACTGTATAATCAGAGGAGTTACTGTCTAATTTGACCTTGTTGGATTATATTTCCCCCTTTTGCTATACTTTTCAGTTCCTTTTAACCTGTACTATCCGAAATAAAGATTCATTCATTCATTCATTCATTCAATATTGAGGGTGAACTCATTAACTTGGGGACCCTTACTGGCTGAGGGGGCCTGCTGCATTTGTGTACTCTGTTGTATAGCCAGTAATGGCTCTGAATTTACTTTATCTGACATTTGTTGGAAATGTGGAAACGTTTAATAGATCTGATTCACATCTGACAACTGTAGCAACAGTAACAAAGCTGGTCTGGGACCACGGGTGAGAATTCAACACTCAGGATTCGGAAAACCGATCCATGCATGAATTATCTTAGGATGAACCCCACCCTCAAGTTACTCGTTGTTTAGCTTGTCAGAAATAACTTGTGGAGGCAACGCACTCACCCTGCTCACGCCGTTTGATCTGCTGGATTTGGTCCACGGTGCTCTTGAGGATCAGGCACCTGTCAGGTTTGACACTGAGACTCGCGATGTCGCCCATGTTGGATGACAGCAGCTCGGCCAGCTCCTCGATGTAGCGGCACTCCAGCTCTCGTCTCCGCTTCTCTAGGCTGGCGAGGGGAAAAAAAGGCAGGTATACATACAAACAGAATGAGATCAAAATTACTGAGGTAATTTCAACCAACTTCAGTTTTAGGGTTGGAACTAATACTCTTATATCAATGCTATTTTGCAGTGTGTAAAAATACAGAAGAACCTACTTTCATAGGGAGAAGCCAGGGGGAAACTGTCGGGGAGAAATGGCCCTGATACCAGTACTACACATGCAGCTCACCATAATTATCTGTGACCCTTCAGTAAAATAAATACAAACCCCAATTCCAATGAAGTGGAGACATTGTGTAAAACATTGTGTAAAATATAAATACAAACAGAACACGAGTTAAAAATCCTTTTTCAACCTATATTCATTTGAATACACTTCAAAGACAAGCTATTTAATGTTAAAAATAAGTAAATGATATTTTTTTTCCCAAGATATTCACTCATTCAGAATTGGATGCCTGCAACACGTTCCAAAAAAGCTGGGACAGGGGCATTTTTACCCCGTGTCACATCATCTTTCTTTTTAACAACATTCAATAAGCATTTACGAACTGAGGACACTAATTGTTGAAGCTTTGTAGATGGAATTCTTTCCCATTCTTGCTTGATATACAACTTCATTTGCTCAACAGTCCAGGGTCTCTGTTGTATTTTGCGCTTCATAATGCTCCACACGTTTTCAATGGGAGACAGGACTGGACTGCAGGCAGGCCAGTCTAGTACCTGCACACTTAATACAAAGCCGCACTGTTGTAACACGTGCAGAATGTGGCTTGGCATTGTCTTGCTGAAATAAGCAGGGACGTCCCTGAAAAAGACATTGCTTGGATGGCAGCATATGTTGCTCCAAACCCTGTATGTACCATTCAGCATTAACGGTGCCTTCACAGATGAACAAGTTACCCATGCCATGGGCACTCACACACCCCCATACCATCACAGATGCTGGCTTTTAAACTTTACACTGATAACAATCTGAATGGCCCTTTCCCTCTTTTGCCCAGAGGACATAACGTCCATGATTTTCAAAAACTTACCATCAGTCCATCTCATATGAGCTTGGGCCCACAGCAACCGGTGGGATTTCTGGGTGGTAGTGATATACGGCTTTGGCTTTGCAAGGTAGAGTTAACTTGCACTTGTAGATATAGCAACAAACTGTGTTAAGTGACAGTGGTTTTCTGAAGTGTTCCTGAGCCCATGTGGTAATATCTTTTACAGAATGATGGCTTTTTAAATGCAGTGCTGCCTGTTCTTTGACCCCTTTGGGCTTTGGCCAGTGGGGGATAAAAAGGGAAGCTGGTGAGCCAGCAGCAGGATGTGTGCAGACCTGAATGAGCTTAATAACGTGGAGTATAGAGGAGAACATGGTGAGTGAAGAACAGAGGACACGAGGGGAAATTGCTGAGAGGAAGAACGGTGCAATTATGGTCAAATCAAGGATCAATAGTCACACTAATGGGACCTCAACACAGAAACACCATTTAAACCCCTCCTGAAGTTTGCGAAGTCTTTTCAATTGGAGGCGGCACAATTAGACAAAAAAAAATATAACAGCTTACCACTGGAATAAGAACAGCAGAACTTGAAATGGAAAGAACAATCAGGGTGATCTTTAAAATATTTTCTGCAGAATGTCTTGCCATTTCCAATTATCCAACATTCCACTGACTCCTCTCTGAATTTAAACACTCCTACATTTATGTACTGTCAACATATCTGCAGAAACCAACCTGCTCATAAATTCGTGCCACCAGCCTGACCTGCTGAACGTGCACCAGAATACACAAATAGGGAAATGAGCAACATGCCACAACGACATTAACGAGTGCTGCTCCACAGAAGTTGGCGCCTTATTTTGTGCCCCATGCTGTCGTGTACTGACATGACTAAGGAAAAGGTGAAGGCTTTGAAAGATAAACCTTAATACAGTCCATCAATTGGTTAACTACTGTATAAGAAAAATGGTTTCACATTGGAACTAAATAGCTCAGCTCAACATCATAAACAATATGGGTCAGAGCCTCTAGGAACTGATTTGTTTTCTACCATAGTAACATTGGATTACTTAACGTAATTCCTGGTTCTTTGATAACAGAGTGAGGTGTTTCACTATGGGAATCACCTTGGGCGTGACAGAAACTCCAATGACACCACGTCTGTCAGTGACAGACAGGTCACGCTGTGTTCAGCTCCCCACCCCCGATAATACCACGGCCACCCCACCAAAATCATTCTCGGCAGGTTTCTTTCCATGACCCTGCAAGGAGGGAAGTGTTGGCGAAACACCTCATTGTTATCAAAGAGCCAGGAATTATGTTAAGCAACGCAACATTCTTTCTCTAGCTTCGCTCGGTGTTTCACTATGGGACATGTAGCCCACTCCCAGATTGCAGAAATGATCCTGAAGCCGCGTCTCACACAGTCACAGTTAATGACCTCACACTGTAGAAGAAGAACCTGCTTCTAGCACGGCCTGGGCCAATGACTGTTGTGTGACATTTTGACATGCTGTCTGTCACTGAGGTCATTCCTCAGTGACAGACAGCAGTGTGTAATTGTAAACAATGTTACATCTCCCTTAAAAGCATGCAGCATGGGTGTACCGCAGGGCTCTATTTTAGGGCCTTTGCTGTTTACATTATATATTAATGATCTCCCGTCTGTGTGTAATGCAAATATAATTATGTATGTTGACGATACTGTGGTATATATTCATGGTAAAACGACTGAAGAGGTGACTGAAAAATTAACACAGGAAATGGAGAAAGTCTCACATTGGTTGAGGAATTCTTGTTTAACCTTAAACGTCGATAAAACTGTGTCAATGTTTTTTACTAATCACTACAAATCCAAGAATTCTTGTCATATCTTGGTAGAAGGACAAAAAATTAAGAATGTGACTGAATTTAAATATTTAGGTGTTACACTTGACTCAAATTTAAGCTTTAAAAAACACATTAAAAAGATGACAAACACGGTCAAATTTAATTGTGCTAATTTCAAACATATCAGAAATTCACTGTCTATTGAAGCATCAAGTATGTATCTAAATGCTATGATAATTCCACATTTTCTTTACTGTATGACCAGTTGGTCACAGGCGTGTAAATCTGCCCTGAGGCCTCTGGAATCATTATACAAATATTCTATCAAGATTCATGACAAGAAAAGACCAACGTTCCATCACTGCCCAATCCTGTCCAAATATAACCTTTTGAGCTTTGAAAATCTAATCATGTATACAAATGTGTGTCTTTTGTTTAAGGTAATCCATAACTCTGCTGCTCCTCCCTTAAAAAGGTTTGTTTCATTAAGTTCTGTAAATACATCTCGGACAACTCGATCAACAGCACGTGGCGAGTGCAGGATTCCTAAGCACAAGACAACATTAGCAAATTCAACATTTTCATGTGTGGCTATGCGACAGTGGAATATGTTACCAACGGAGTTACTTGCAGTAACAGACTATCACACATTTTCACGCTTGGTGAAAAAACAGTTAATCTCTAAGCAAACCTGTGTCCATAATGTACTGTGATGTAAAGATGTTAGTGTGTGATGACGACAGTGGGACCAATAAGAGTCAGTGGTTGGATGTGAAAAATTGTTTATATGGATGGAGTTATAAAAATGTATTATTGTATGTTTTAGTTCTTATCAATGTTTTGGGTTCTAATCAATGTTATTAATGTCTGTTTTAGTTTTTAGCAATGCTTGGCTTTAGTTTTTTAATCAATGTTTGGTTTTAGTTTTTTATCAATGCTTACTTGTAGTTTTAGCAAATGTCTGCTTTTATTAATGCTAACACCAGCCTGCCCAGGGACTACAGGTGGAAATTAGCACTTGTGCTATAACCTGGTACAATACATCTTTCCTCTTTAAGGCCAATGTATATTGTGCATGTCCCTGCATAAATAAATAAATAAAAAATAAAATAAATACATAAACATCCAGCCTATAGGACCTCACAAATGTGTGCGATGTGGCCCAGCTGGCTGCCGCACAAATATCCCTAACAGACACTCCCCTGAACAAGGCCCAGGACGGAGCCATGCTTCTGGTGGAGTGGGCTCATATGCCAAGTGGGGCCTGAAAGCCCTTACATCTATAACAGAGACCTCCACAATCCAGTGGGACAGTCTCTGACAAGACAGGGGCTTGCCCATGTGAGGGGTGACCCACGAGACAAACAGCTGCTCAGATTTTCTAAAATCTGCCGCTCTCTCCAAGTAAACCCCCAGGGCCCGCGCAGGACATAATATATTAAGCCTCTGTTCCTCTTCTGAGGAGAAAGGAGGAGGGTGAAAAGCCAGGAGCTCTATAGTGGGACGCCTATATGCTGACTCCATAACTTTAGGCACAAGGGCAGGATTAGGCCACAAGCACACCTTAGTGCACTCATTGGCCACCTGCAAACATGAAGGGTGGATAGACAAAGACTGCAAATCGCTCACCCGCTTGGCTGTGGTTACAGCCAACAGCAGAGCCATTTTAATAGAGAGAAACTTCAATCCCACCACCTCAATTGGCTCAAAAGGGTGGTGAGAAAGGCCATCTAGGACCAACGATAAATCCCATAATGGAACCAAGAGCCTGGAAACTGGGAGCTTGCAGTGAGCTCCTTTCATGAACTAACAAACCAGAGGGTGCTGACCCACTGGTTTGTCTCCAAATCCCACATGGCACGCAGAAATTGCTGCTAGGTGGAGTTTCATTGTTGAAAAAGCCTTTCCACCTTCGAGCAGATGCTGTAAGAAACAGAGCACATCCACTACACAACACTGGTAAGTGATAGCCTGCCTCTCATCATACCACCTCTCAAAAACCCTCCATTTACCACCGTAAAGGGAGTGGGTGGAGGCGGTTCTAGCATTCTGAATAGTGTCAATAACCTCTGGAGGCAGTCCAGCTGTGGTTAAGGTCCACCTTTCAGGGGCCAGGCCCAAAGGGCCACGCAATCTGGATGAGGATGATAAATCTCCCTGTGAGCCTGAGACGGGAGGTCCTTGCATATGAGGAGAGGCCATGGTTCGTCTGCTAATAGCTGAATTATTTCTGCTATCCAGGGCTTGGATGGCCACCAAGGGGCTATCAGAATCAATGACAGTCCCTGTTCTCTCACTCTGGATAACGCTGGCGAGACCAGGCTGAGAGGTGGAAATGCATACAGCGGGACATCTGGCCATGGGTGTGCCAGAGCGTCCATGCCCAGAGGCGCCTCTGCATCTGACAGGGAGTAAAACAGCGGGCAATATGCATTTTCCTGCAAGTCGAATAGATCTACAGCAGCCTGGCCAAACCTCTGCCAGTTCTGCTTCACCACCTGAGGGTGGAGTCTCCACTCCCCGAACAGTGGGTTCCCTCTGGATAACAGATCTGCCCCCCTGTTTAGGATAGCTGGCACATGAGTAGCCCAAAGAGAGAGGAACTTTGTGCTGCTCCACATGATTATCCTCCTGGCCAAATTGTGAAGCTAAAGCAGCCGGGTGCCACCCTGACGGTTGATACAGGCTACCACTACTGAATCGTACATTTTGACCAAAACATGTTGTCCCTGAAGGTAGGGGAGGAAGTGTTTTAAGGCTAAAAACACAGCCTGCGATTCCAACATGTTTATGTGAACCTGGGCTTGGCTTTGAGGCCACAGGCCATTCACTGCTCTGCCCATCATAGTTGCACCCCATCCTACAAGGGACGCATCTTTGGTCAGAGTGACGATGAATAACACTGTTCCCAGCGGCATCCCTGCAGTGAGGGTTGCTGGATTTCTCCAAGGCTGGAGTGCTACAATGCACCGCTGCGTTATCTTCACCCTGCGGTGGAGATGACAGCGGGGGGCATAAATGCAAGTTCGCTACCCATTGCTGAAAATCTGTCATTATAAGTCCCAGCTGAGCCACCAATATGACCGTAGCCATTAGGCCGAGAAGGCGGAGGCAAAGACGGAGTGACACGACTTTCCCTCACTGAAACTGGGCAAGACACTGTGTGACTGAGACAATTCTCTGCTCTGACAGCGTTACACAATAAGTGAGGGAGTTTATTTTTAGCCCCAAATACTCTGGGTACTGGGCAGACATTAAACGGCTCTTTTCCCAGTTGATTTTGAAACCGAGCTCCATGAGGTGGTTTACCATGGCATGTGAATCTCGGAGCACTTGCTCCTGAATATACACAGGAATGGTAGTGGTTTTAGGGATGGGTCAATATGCATGAAAGTGCGGAGTGCAAAAACAGGTGTGTTATTATGATAATTAAAAAGGTCCTCAGTTCTGCGCATGTGAGCGTTCGGAGGGAGAAGGGTGGGGCCTCTGTGATTGTTTGCAGTCCGGATGGCCCAGAGAAAGAAGCTGTTTGTCAGTCTTAAATGACTTCTTTGGCCAATGCATAAGCACAGAAGACCACTCCTCCCCCATACGAGCAGGCGATAAGTCTGGATCTGGCTAGCGTGAAGAGGACCCTCTCCAGAATCAACCCACGCAAGGCAGCTGGACCAGACAACATACCAGGTCACGTTCGGAAGGACTGTGCGGAGGAGCTCATGAATGTCCTGGCCAACATCTTCAACATCTCCCTGAGTCAAGCTGTTGTCCCCACGTGTTTTAAAACTGCTACCATAATACCAGTCCCAAAGAAGCCTGTCCCATCCAGCTACAACAATTACCATCCAGTAGCATTGACCTCCATCATAATCCTCCCTCCCTCCCACGACCCATCTCAGTTTGCATGCAGGTCAAACAGATCCACAGAAGGCACCATCTCTGCTGCTCTCCATCCAGCCCTCACCCACCTGGACTCAAAGAACTGCTATGTGTGAATGCTGTTCTTGAGCTTCAGTTCAGCATTCAACACAATCTTCCCCCAACACCTAATACAAAAACTCAGACACTTGGGACTCAAAACCTGTCTCTGCAACTGGGTGCTGGACTTTCTCATGGGGGGAAACAGAACATGTGGGTCAGCAGCAACACCTCCAAGACCATCACACTGAGCACAGGGGCCCCACAAGAGGGTGTGCTCAGCCCGCTGCTCCTTACCTTGCTGACCCAGGACTGCGTACCAGCCTACAGCGCCAACCACATCATCAAATTTGTGGACGACACAATGGTCGTGGGCCTCATCACAAACAATGAAGAGGCCAACTACAGAAATGAAGTGAGGCAACTGGTCCAGTGATGTAAAGACAATAATCTCTTCCTGAATGTCGGAAAAACCAAGGAGATTGTGGTTGACTTCCGGAGAGGACACAGACAGCATTCCCCTCTGATCATCGATGGAGCAGCTGTAAAGAGGGTGAGCAGCACCAAATTCCTGGGGATGCACATCTTGAGGATCTCTCTTGGTCTAACAACACCACATCACTGGCCAAGAAGGCTCAAACTTGCCTCCATTTCCTCCGCAAACTGAGGAGAGCACAAGTCCCACCCCCCGTCATGTAGCGTCCTCATCAGCTGCATCACTGCGTGGTACGGAAGCTGCACCGCCTCCTGCCAGAAACCTCTACGACGCACAGTGAAAGCAGCAAGCAAGATCACCGGTGCCCCTCTGCCCTCCCTCTAGGATCTACTACACACCCCTCACCCGCAGAGCCATCAACATTGCAGGCGACATCACCCACCCCTCACACTCCCTCTTCAGCCCCCTGCCCTCAGGGAGAAGGTACCAGAGCCTCTGGGCCTGCTCCACAAGACTGCTGAACAGCTTTGTTCACCAGGTCATCAGGACCCTGAAATCTGCCCCCCCCCCTCCACACACACACCCCTGGACTCTAACACATTCACTCACACAATAACTACCTCAGCTGTTTGCACAGAAAGACTTGGCACACTAACAGTACAACATCAACTACTTTATGTCTTGCACCTTACTGCAACCATTTGCGCAAATGCCATACCTGTTGCTGTCATTGCAACACTGATTAAGTGCAGACCAATCTGTCACTGTCTGCATCCCCGTTACTGCACTGAGCTCGTAATTTACCAGTATTACGGTTTGCTGTACACAGGATTGCTGTGTTTTTACCGTTATTTGCACTGTGGGTAGCATCACAGTATATAGATTGTTGTTGTTTTCTATCCTTATTCCTTCTTGTCCTATATATTGCGCACACCACTAAGGGAAACGGCATTTCAATTCTCCTGTATATACTGTATAGAAGTATTGACAAATAAAAAAAATCTTTGAATCTTGTGCTTTTACTTTTGGAAATTTTGATATGTTTACCTGCTACTGCACAGCATCGTGCAACTATACATGCATTCACTTAAAATCTGTTACTTCAGCATTTTTCTTTGTGATGGTAATTTTATTCTTGTGCTTCTGTATTTTTATGCCTTGGTGCAAAGGCAATGTCGGCATATCGTAATCACTCCTTTTGTCTGTCTGTATGTCTTGAGGCTGTGAATCTTCAGAAGTCACACAATTCGATTCTGAATTTTGGGGTCATGATCTGATTCAGAATCGATTTTCGATTCAAAACGATTTTTGATTCACATTTTGGCTCTCAGTTCAGTACAAAAACCCACTAATCTCAGGGGGAAAAAGTCCAGTGTACTGTAAAAAATGCTGAGGTAAGCTTGAAAGCAGGGTACAGTGTGTTGATGTTTTGGGGGGTTATATTTTTAAAAAATTACATCAACTGATTTGCAGTAAAATACTGTTAAATGAAAAACGAATGCTTAGGTTAGTAACGGCTTTTTTATTTCTTGAAAACGTGAGTTTCAAAAATGAAATTGTATACAAATGAAATAAATTTTGAAAATTTTCCTTTTCAGCATATCACAATTCCTAACAGCTTTTACACAGTGTGAAGGTTTGGTTGCCCTCCAGCCTTCTAGAAATATAGACTATTCATTTAAAAACAAAAGTAAATTCTATCACAAATACTTTGAACATCCATTTAAATAGCAGTGCAACCTGCCTGTATGCATCGTCATCATCATCATAGCAGTCTGTCGGGGGCGACAGTGACTGTTTCATTTAGGTCTGATCAGATTCCTCCACGTAGCTCTGTCTGGCAGATAAACACATCTGTCGCAAGGTCTGTGGTGGACTGTGCCACTTGGTGCATCGTGACATGCAATACACAAAGAGCAGAGATAAACAAACCTATCATCTGGTCAGTCACTGCAACAGATACTGGAGTCAGTTTGTCTTGGCTTGTCCTTGCCACTGATAATACCTTTATCTGCCAAGAATGTGCTGCTAGTCCAGCAAAAGCTAGCGGTACTCAAATACTTTGCAAGCAGTTTCATGAAATGGTCAGTCAGAAGGCAACTCATACCGGCTCGGACGCTGCCTGGGCTAACAAGGTCTGCGCTGATCTGTTCACACTCCGACTGGCAGCGAAAAGTAAGCTAAGAGTAGGAAGACAAAAGAAGAGGAAAACAGCAGCCTTGTGTGTAGCAGAATGGAATGTACGTACTCTGTTGGACAGAACAACATCACAGCGCTCAGAAAGACAGACTGCGCTTGTGGCACTGGAAATGAACAGGTACAATGTAGACATAGCTGCACTTAGTGAAACAAGATTGCCTGGATATGACAGGTTGGAAGACCATGGATACATCTTCTTTTAGAGTGGGAGATCAACTCAAGAAAGGAGAGAAGCAGGAGTGGGCTTTGCAGTTAGAAAGGAGATAGCAGCAATGCTTGATGAGGAACTGGTGCAAATCAACAATAGGATAATGACTATGAGACTCCCACTACAGCGGAAGATGTATGCCACACTCATCAGTGTATATGCCCCAACAATGACCAACACAAAGAAAGCAAAGGAAGAGTTCTACAGTGATTTATATGAGACTATCAGGTGTGTGCCGACTGATGATAGGCTGATACTTGTTGGAGATTTTAATGTCAGAGTTGGTTCGGACACTGAGAAATGGAAAGGAGTGCTGGGCAGTCATGAAGTAGGTAAGTGCAATGCTAATGGAGAACTACTTGCACTATGCTCAGAGCACAACCTTGTGATAACCAACACTCTATTTAAGCACAAGGACACACTCAAGAAGACATGGATGCACCCAAGATCCAAGCACTGGCACTTGATAAACTACATCATAGTAAGGCAAAGAGACATAAAGGATGTATTGGACACCAGAGCAATGAGAGGTGCGGACTGTGGTACTGACCATGTTATGATGAGATTTAGATTAAGGATTTGCAGACGAAAACAGCACTGCAGGATGGGTGTGAAGCCACCACGGAAGATAAACATTAGTGCACTGAAAGGCCAAAAGAAGCAGGAAAAACTTACACAGGAAATGGATGAAAACTTGAAAGACTGGGACAGCAACAACTCAGAGAACGACAGAGGAGAAGTGGGCAACACTGAAGGACACGGTGTATCAGACTGCGAGTGATGTATTAGGCCACCCTAAGAGGAAACATCAAGATTGGTTTGATGAGCATGATGAACATCTGAAGAAACTACTAGAAGCGAGGAATACAGCTAGGCAGGAAAACCTACAGTGTATCACAAGGGTGAAGAAGAAGAATTACTCAAAAGGCTCAGAGTGAGCTACAGAAGTACACCAGAGAGATGAAGTCCAACTGGTGGGATGAAAAAGCGGAGGAACTTCAAACTGCAGCAGACAGGAAGGACACGAAAACATTTTTCACAGGTTTGAGAGAACTCTACAGCCCTAAACCAAGAGGATTGATCCAACTGAAGGCTATGGATGGTGAATCGGTTTTGCAGGAGAAAGACAAGATCCTGGACAGATTTGCAGACCATTTTGACCAACTACTAAACAACCCTGGAGATCTCATTGAAGAGGCTAAAGAAGCTCTAGTGCAGCAACCAGCTGTATCAAGTCTGGATGAATCACCAAATCTTGATGAACTAATGGCAGCTATCAGGACAACACAGGATGGTAAAGCTCCAGGAAGGGATGGAATTCCAGCAGAAGTGTGGAAATTTGGTAGTGTTTAGCTGACCAACTGCCTGCACAAGCTCATCCATGAGATATGGGATGCCCAGAAAGTACCTCAAGACTGGAAGGATGCAAGTATTGTGCCTTTGTTCAAGAAAGGTGACAGGAAGGATTGTGGAAATTACCAAGGCATATCACTGCTAGCCACTGTTGGTAAGATTCTCTCACGTGTACTACTGAACAGACTCAATGAACACATCTCGCAGAATGCACAACCGGAAACTCAGTGCGGCTTTACAAGTAGAAGAAGCACAATGGACATGATTTTCTGCTTTAAACAGGTTCAAGAAAAGTGTATCGAACAGAACACGCCGCTTTATGTAGTCTTCATAGGCTTCGGTAAAGCCTTCGATACTGTTTCGCGACAAGGACTTCGGCAGGTACTCAAGAAATATGGCTGTACAGAGAAGTTTGTCAGCCTGATTGAGGCACTCCATACAGGTATGCAAGCAAACGTGGCAATGAGTGGTTCAGTATCTAAAGACTTTTCAATAAGCAACGGGATGAAACAAGGGTGTGTGCTGGCACCTACACTCTTCTTGTTATATCTGGCAGCCATGCTTGAGGTGGCCTTCAAAGACACTTCAGGAGTATACAATCAAACAAGGAAAGAAGCAGACTTGTTCAGTGTGGCACAGTTTAAAGCCAAGGGTAAGACATCGATAAAGGTAGTAAGAGAAATGCTCTTTGCTGACAACAGTGCTCTAGTTGCACACAGTGCGGAAGATATGCAATCTTTAGTGGAGAAATTTGCAAGAGCAGCTAGCCAATTCAGCCGCAAAATCAACATCAAGAAGACAGAGCGCCTTTATCAACCACCAAAGTTCCAGTTATCAATATCACTACCAGAAGAAATCAGCATTGGTACAGAGCCACTATTCAAGTGCAAGACTTTCAAGTATCTAGGAAGTACTGTTTCAGAGAATGCTAGGCTGGAGGATGAACTCTCTCTCAGAATGGGAAGAGCAAGCGCTGTGTTTGGAAACTTGAGGGAGAGACTGTGGAACAATCGACATGTGTCTATCCGTGTGAAATATAAAGTGTCAGAGCGACAGTACTGGCTACTCTATTGTACGGTGCTGAAACTTGGACTGTCTACAGAGTGCAGGTAAAGAAACTCCACGTGTACATGATGAGACACCTTCGAGCCATATTGAACATCTCATGGAAAGACAAGATAACCAACACAGAAGTGTTGAAACGAGCTGGTCTACCATCAATGGAGGACATGCTAATACAGATGAACATGAGATGGCTCGGACATATTGAGAGGATGGACCACCAGCATCTCCCTCAGCAGTTACTCTACTCACATTTATGCAAGGGCAAACACAATCAGGGTAGACCAAGGCTCAGATTTAAAGACACTGTAAAAAGAAACTTGAAGAAGTTGGATAGAGACAGGAGTTCCTGGCAGCGGAAGGCTAAGGACAGAGCTGCGTGGAAGAATCTGATCAGACCTAAATGAAACAGTCATTGGCCACAGTTACATGGGCAAAATTTCTTCAATCTGACTACAATTCAGATCAGAATTTTACTGTTTACATGGATCCTGAAAAAGCTGATCTGATTAGGACATGCGTTTCCATGTGTCACACGTTTGAATGGAATAAATCATTTTGACATGCGCACGTCGACATTTCGACATTCCAAAAATAGTAGAAGAAGAAGCAAATTCCGGTGTTAGCAAGCCCCGCTTTGTGTCGAAATTGACCTGTATTGTGTTATTCAGACTGTACTTTTGCTTCTGCTAGTCTCCGTAATGAAGCTACAAGTACATACTTCTGCATATGACGAACAGAGGGAGACAGCAGGACAATACAGACCAGTTTTGTTTTACTCCCGCTATGTCTTCCGCTAGCTGCTGCTAAGGCGGAAATACGTCATGTCAACATGCGGCTGGTGTACAGACATGCGCAGTAAACATATTTTCTGCCCTACGTTCGGAATAAGTGTTTTCATGCGCACCATTCGTATTAACAATTGGCATAACCCACCCTCTCAATCGGAATGAAATTTTGATCCGAATGAGCCTGATCGGGTTAGAATATTCAGATTGCCATGTTTACATGAAGCATTTTTTTTTTCCACAATATCTTTATTGAACCTTTTTTTTTTTTTTTAACAAACATGATACAAACAATCAAACACTAACACTAAAGTACTACAAAAAAAAAAAATGCACTAAAAACACCAACAACCACCAACAAAATCAAATCTTCAACAATGCTCCTCTGTTTAGTCTAGACAATCCAATACATAAGTATACATATTATGTTCACCAGTTTGGAATTTACAAGGTCCACACACATCATTCACCTTCTTCTTCAAGAGTTATGTTTAAATTTTTTACATAATCAATAAAAGGTCTCCATATATTCTCAAACACAATTTCCTTTGATTTTAGTATATATGTTATTCTTTCTAATGGAAGGTTTGTTAACATCTGTCTTAACCACTGAGTCACATCTGGTCTATGAGTCTTTTTCCATAATAGTGCAATACATTTTTTGGCATTAAGCAAACTGAGGTCTATGAATGTTCTTTCACTTTTATTAAAATTATGCTTTTCTGGGTACAGACCCAACAAAAACAGTTTAGGATTCAATATGATTTGTTTTGAGATTATTTTTTCAATTGTTACCCTCACCTCTTCCCAAAACATTCTTATTAATCTACATTCCCATAAACAATGAAATAGGGTTCCTTTACTTTCCATGCATTTTGTGCATGTATCTGGTATATTTTTGTTATATCTATTTAACTCCTCCGGTGTAACATACATCCGCATTAACCATTTGAAATGTATCAATTTAAGGCGTGCATTTATTGATTTGGTTTGAGCTTCTGTACAAGCCAATTCCCATTGTTCCTCTGAAATTTCAATTTGCAGATCTTCTTTCCAGTAGTTTAATCTTTTCAGTGAATTTTCACTTGAAGATAGTGTCAATGAGTTATAAAACTCTGAAATAATACCCTTTCTTTTACTATCTTTCATCATCATTTTTTCCAAGGATGAATAAATAGGTCGAGTGAGAGCTTTATTTTGATTTGATCGAATAAAGTTTCTAAGTTGAAGATATTTAAAAAAATGTGTTCTATTGAGATTAAATTTGATCCTCAGCTCTTCAAAAGACATTATGTTGTCTGCACATGGCAAATATAAATCCTGAATCTTTTGTATCCCTTTTAAATTCCATACTTTAAATACAGCGTCCGCTCTCCCTGGTTTAAAATATTGATTACCCCATATTGGACTAAATTGTGACAATAACTGTGGTTCTTTTAAATAGTTTTTAGCTTCACACCATATTTTGATCATATGCTTTACAAATGGATTTTTAACTTGTTTTTGTAATTTTTTTGCCGAATCTGAGTATATGAATATGGGAAGAGGTAAAGGTAAATTGTATGATTCCATTTCAGTCCAGTGAGGGAGATCATTTGATGAAAAATAATATGTCATAGACCTCAGTTGTGCCGACCAATAATACAACATAAAATTTGGACATTTCAGACCTCCACGATCAAATGGTAAATATAATAAAGACAAACGTAATCTAGCCCTCCTGTTGTTCCATATAAATTCCACTAACTTTTTTTTTATTCTTGAGAATAGATCTAAAGGTGGTGGTAAGGGAATGTATTGAAATAAATAAAGTATTTTAGGTAAAATATTACTTTTAAGTATATTGATTCTCCCGATCATCGACATTGGTAGTGACATCCATCTCTGAGTTAACTCACTGATATCTGACATTAAGGCTTCATAGTTGACACTGGCGACTGATTCTAGCTTAGGCATAATTTGGATTCCTAAATATTTAAACTGATTTACAACATTGAATTGATTTACCTCAGGGGCTGGGTAATTTCTCTGGGTCTCATTTAGCATTAATATTGAAGATTTAGTTTTATTTATTTTATATCCTGATATTTCCCCAAAATTCTTTATTAAATTCAACAAGGTTGGAATTGATTTTTTTAGATTCGACATAAACAAAATTATATCATCGGCGTACAGGGAGATTTTATGTTCTGTTGGTCCAACTTTAATTCCATATATTTGTGAATGTAAACGTATCGCTATCGCTAAAGGTTCAATTGCCATAGTAAACAGTAAAGGTGAAAGTGGACAGCCTTGTCGACATCCTCTATTGATTTTTATTGGTTTTGAAATATTGTTATTTGTTAGGATTTCTGCTGTAGCATTATTGTATATTATTTGAACCCATTTTATGAAATTATTTCCAAGTCCAAACCTTTGTAGGACTTCAAAAAGAAAGGGCCATTCAACTCTATCAAAGGCCTTTTCGGCGTCCAATGATAGGAGAGCTGTATCCGGTGCTTCTTTATTAAAATAAATAATATTAAATAGTCTTCTTACATTATGGAAGCCTTGTCTACCCTTTATAAAGCCATTCTGATCTCGATTAATATTTGGTAAAATTTCTTGTATTCGTCTTGCTAAAATTTTACAGATTATCTTAAGGTCGGCGTTTAATAGGCTTATTGGTCTCATATTTTCACATTTATTAGAGGGCTTACCTGGTTTTGGCAGCAGTATAATTAAGGCATTATTTATGTATGATGGTAAATTATTATTTTGAAATGCTTCTAAAACCATTTCCAAAAAAGGTTTTATTAATTTATTCTTAAATTTTTTATAAAGGTCAACTGGAAGACCATCTGGTCCTGCACTTTTTCCTGATTTCATATTATCAATGGCTAGCCCAACTTCTTCTTGACTAACTTTAGACTCCAATATCTCCCTGTTTTCATTTGGAATACACGGTATAGATAGTTCGTTCAAAAACCCATTTAGTTTTGTTAAATCAGGTTCATTTTTGGTATCATATAATTTTTCATAGTAATCTCTAAAGGCTCTATTAATTTCTAAAGGATCTATAACTACCTGTCCGTTACTTATAATACTGGTAATTGGTGTTTTAATTTCCAATTGTTTAATCTGCCATGCTAATAATTTTCCTGATTTTTCACCTTGTTCATAAAAAGATTGTTTCAATCTTAGAAGACTCGAGGCAGCTCTATTCGCTGATTTTTTTGTCGTATTCAGCTCTCAAAATCAGTAATTCATTCTCCAACCTTGGGTCACTTCCTGCATACACTTTTTCCTGAAGATTTTTTATTTTATGTTCCAATTTAGCTCTCTCCTCTCGAGTCTTCTTAGATTTTGATCCTGTATAACTAATAATATGTCCCCTAATAAAAGCTTTGAAAGCCTCCCACTTTACACATGCTGATGTTTGTGTAGTATTGATGTCAAAGAACTCGTCTATCTGTTTTTCTATATACTTGACAAATTCCTCATCCTGAAGCCATTTATGCTGAAATTGCCATCTACCTGATTCCTTTGTCAATTTTTTATCTACATATATTAGACAACAGGGTGCATGATCAGAGATCACGATGTTATCATAAAAGCAGTTTTGAATCTTGGACCTTAATTCTGTGGAAATCAAAAAATAATCAATACGTGAGAATGTCTTGTAGGTACTGGAATAACAAGAATAGGCTTTAACTTGTGGTTTCATTTCTCTCCATATATCTAACAATCTCAATTCTTTCATAAAATGATTAATAGTCATCCTACATCCAATGTGCGTACAATCCAGTCCTGTTGATCTATCTATACCTGGATTCAATGTACAATTAAAATCCCCTGCTATTATATGTTGCCCTGTAAGTGATGATAAGATGAGAAATAAATTAGCAAAGAACTTCTGATCATCTATATTGGGACCATATAAGTTCACAAGATTTATATTTTCTAATAGCAAAGAACCTTGAATGATTACATATCTTCCAAATTTGTCTCCAATTACATTTTTCACTTGAAAATGAACTGATTTATGTATGAGAGTCATAACTCCCCTGGCTCGGGATGAAAATGAAGAGGTGAATACACTTCCCTGCCATCTACTCCTAATTCTTTTAACATCCTCCTCTATCAGATGAGTTTCTTGTAAAAACACAATTC
Organism: Pholidichthys leucotaenia; assembly: GCA_020510985.1. Lineage (NCBI taxonomy): Eukaryota > Metazoa > Chordata > Actinopteri > Cichliformes > Pholidichthyidae > Pholidichthys > Pholidichthys leucotaenia. Next base: position 274,879,627 of record CM035842.1, read on the forward strand.
TTGAACCCATGTCCTTTATTTTATTCATAACTTGTTTAAGTTTTTTTAAATTTTGTAGACCTCTGCAATTCCATGAAGTTAAATTAAGATTAACACTTTGGTCCATGATCAATAGAGAGTTTGGGATTACCTTGCAGTGTAAACATGCTCATACAGAGAAGCAAAAACATGAGTGGTTGAACATTCATCCTACAAACTACACACAAACAAATTTCCCCTTCCCACACTTGTGGCAAACCCCCCAAAATCAAAAGAAAAATTCTGTCTCCCGATATAGCCATCGACCGTTCCACACCCACGGGGAACAGCCTAAGCCACTCCTTCTTCATCCTCCCAATCACCCTAACTCTACTGCTTTTAATGACGTAACATTAACTCTCCTCTGTAGTTTTCCAACTTAACTCCAAAATTTTTAACAACTTTGTACATCATAGTTTTTTTTTTGTTTGTTTTGTTTTTGTTTTGTTTTTTTAATATATAATACAATCTATATTTTGTAAACTTACTATTTACTTCAAGTCAGTCAGATGCCTGTGCAAATGCTTAATTATTCTACCTTATATTTTGTTCATGCTTAGCTCCCACCAGTCTCTTCTTCTTCTTTGATCTTCTTGATGAACTCCTGCGCCTCCTCTGGGGTCTTGAAGATGTGGGTTCTGCCCTCATACGTGGTCAACAGTCTCGCAGGATAGATTACACCATGACGAATCCCAAGGTTGCGCAGCTCCTTACGTACGGGATCAAACTGCTTCCTCAATTGCTGGATTCCTGTGGCCAAATCTGGGTAGAACCGCACCTGCTGGTCCTGGTGTTTAATCTCTCCTTTAGCACGTGCAGCGTTGAAGATCTTCATCCTGTCTCTGTTGCTAAGAAACTTCATAATTAAGGTCCTCGGCGGTCCCTTATCTCTCCGTGGGCCAATACGATGTGCTTTTTCCAGAACCACTGCTGATTGCAACTCCTCGCTGCCCAGCACCTCCGGAATCCACTTTTCCAGAAAGGAACATACGTCCCGACCTTCTGATTCCTCTGGAAGACCCACCAGCCTCAAATTATTCTGTCTCGACCGAGATTCCAAATCCAAAATATTATCTTCCAGAGATTTTTTTTTTCTTCCAAAGTGCGCACCTTTAATTGAAGACGGGTGACGTCATCTTCAGCACTAGCGAGACGGAGCTCCATCTGCGCCGTTCGTTCTACACAGTCACCCAATTCCTTTCTTATTCCTTCCAACGCTGTCATAATCCCATCAAATCTAGAGGAAAAGTCCGCTCTCATTGAACTCATGGCTGCCATCAGCGCATCTGCGCCATTCCCCGCAGAAATCGCAGCGTTGCCAGCCTCCTCCGCCATATATGGAGTTTTGTTTGCTGCGTCACAGACCTGAAAGTCCGTTAATTTGGACTGTTTCGGCGGCTCGCTTTTTCCTTTTCCTGGTTTTCCAGCCTTAGGCTTCGCCGACATATCCTCGCCCAAATGCTGGGATACGTTCTGTCCCAAATGAGAGAGTTATTTGCCGATTTTTTTTTTTCCAGGAGCAGAGCAGAGCGAGACACGTCCGTCCTACGTGGCAGCCATAACCGGAAGTCACATGAAGCATTTTTATTCTGATCAGGCTTTTAATCCGGTTACTTGTGTCCATGTAAACATAGCCATTGTCGCCCACGACAGACTGCTATGATGAGAGAAAAAAAAAACTTTTCAGCAATTCTTTCTTTAATCACTAGGGTGTACTACAACTTTTGTTAATGTGGCAGGACTAAAATCGATTGTAGAAATTTTGGTTAAAATCGTACAAAGTTTATCCAAGTTACAAGTGTCTGTTATTCTAACCACAAGGTGGCGCTATAACTTTTGTAAATTATTTGTACATAGGAGTGTGCAGTATGGGACTAATATTACCATCGAAAATTTGGTGAAAATTGGACAAAGTTTGTTCAAGTTACAAGTGTCCATTGGGCTGACCACTAAGTGGCGCTATAACATTTGTTAATCATTTTTATAGAGGAGTGTGCAGGGTGGGAGTGATATCCATCGTAGAAAAGTTGGTGAAAATCGGATAAAATTTGTCTAAGTTACAAGCATCCAATGGTCTAACCACTAGGTGGCGCTTTAACTTTTGTTAATTATTTTCATATAGGAGTGTTCTGGGTTGAACTAATATCCATTGTAGAAAATTTTCCGATATTCCATGGAGAGGAGTCATCCTTCGCCATGCCACCATGGCCATAGTTCCCTGTCAGTGATGTGTTGCCCACCCATATAGGACTACATATGACAGTCACCTCAACCTATGTTCCATATTTCATGACTCCAGGTCTTTCCCAACCATCCCAACAAGATCACGGATTGAATAGAGAGGAGGGCATGTCCATGGTAACAGCAGTGACGCCATGCTAAAGGTGATGTGCAGTTACGATCAACCAGGCGGTCTGATAAACCTCAGAAAATTGCACGTCATTCTGGCAAGCAGCACATGAGTATGGCATGTGAGTTATAGCAACTTCCTGTCCACTGGCGGTAGGAGGCGCTGTCACTATGTGTCATTCTTTATTATGCAAATTATCAGTATTGGTGACCTATTCACCACACAAAATTTGGTTGAAATCAGTCAATGTATGCCAGAGTAAAAGCCATTGGAAGGGTGATGGCGATACTGCAAACTTGGCCACGCCCCTTCTGCCACACCGTAGGGCATTTGGAAAAGTTTTCAAGAGCTTTTGATGGCACATGGGTATAGATGACTGTCACCATAAATGGTACCAATCAGACTATTTATTTCAGAGAGGGTGCTATTGCTACTCATGAATATTCATAGCTGTAATTGTTCGGTGGCATGCCCATATACATCATACCTATCTTGGTGCCAATCCGACATTCCATTCCCGAGATATTAAAAAAACAGCATGATGCAAACTTTCTGATGTAAAACTTTCTAACTCCTATAGGTGGTGCTGTAGACTTCTATGAATACTGTTCTATAGAACTGTTTGGAAATGGACTGATATCCATAATAATGAATTTGGTTGAAATCCGACATAGAATGATCATGGCGAGGTATCAAACTTTGCCACGCCCCTATGGCTAAACCGTCAAGCTTTTGGAAAAGTTTTCAATAACTTTTAATGGCACATGGGTATGGATGATTGTCACCGCAAATGAGCTCAATTGGACTAAAACCCTAGGACAAGTTCGATCAAATGCGCGAGGTGGAAATCAGGTCAGCGCGTGCGAGGTGGAAATCAGGTCAGCGCCACTTCCTGCCAAAATGGCCGACTTCCTGTTGGGTGTAGACCATCACTTCTATGGATTATTTTTGCATGTCTTGACCTGATAAACATCTCACCTGATTTTCATCTTTCAACGCGAAAGTAAGCGTGTGCCACTCCCCATTGACTTCACGTTAGGTGGCGCTCGTCGTACCTAGCTAGCTCAGAAAATGTCCCGTTGTCGCGGCAAGTACTGTGTGAATAATAAAGTAAACCGTTTGGCGCAGTACTTCCTGTGAGCAGTAGGTGGCTGTATAACTTCTGTCAGTAATTTTTATGTAGGAGCGTGTGGAGCGGGACTAATATCCATCGTAGTGTGTGCCACTCCCCATTGACTTCACATGTTAGGTGGCACTGTAGAGCCATTTTTGTGGGCTCAATCATATTTCCTCCAAAATATTCAATTTTGTTTTTACCAGTCTTGAGGTCCCTGCAAAAAATGGTGAGTTTTCATGCACGCTGACTACCCCAAAAATGAGATCTTAACTGGAGAAGAAAAAAAAAAAATTCTAACAATTACAATAGGGCTCTCGCCCACTGATGTTGTCAGTGGCTCGGGCCCTAAAAATTCTGACAATTACAATAGGGCTCTCGCCCACTGACACTGTCAGTGGCTCGGGCCCTAATAAAGTGCTGTTTCAAGTTTTTGTGATTTTTTTCCCCCGTTCAGAATTTGCTGGGAGTTTGTTACCGGAGTGGTGGCTCAGTTGGTAGAGCATCCACCCCACACCCGGAAGGCAGGGATTCAAATCTCGGCCGGGCCATGCCAAAGACCATATAAAAGCGGAACTTCCTGCCATCCAGCTTGGTACTCAGCAATTATGGAATGGAGGAGGAAAAATCTGTGGCGGCGCCTTGCATGGCAGCGGCCCTTCTGATTCTACACATGGGGTGTGTGTGATTGACACTGTAGATAGGATAAAGCACAATTTCGTTCTACTGTACATGATTGGTTGTATGGTTGAATGACAATAAAGGGTGATTTAATTTAATTTAATTAATTTTAAAGTGGTGCAGTGTATGTTGTCCAGCAGGAGGACTTACAACTTTTTACACTTCTTTCAACTCTTGGTGATTATCTGGTCATGGTCCTTTGCCTGGTGAAGCTTCTCCAGTAAAAAGTAAAGTAAATGCAATAATTTAAAACAACCAAAAATAAACTTCCATCCAGTGTTAATTTCGTCAATTAAAACTATATTTTTTCCATCCATTAAAGCTGGAAATTAAACTAAAATTACCATTTATGCATTTTACTTCTGACACCTAATTTGACTCCAGATTTATTGTGACGGTTTTATTTTTATATTTTTGTTTTAGTCTGTTCATTATCAATAGTTCATGTCTACTTTATGTCTACTTTTAGTCAATGACAAGATTTGGTTTTTATTCAATGAAAAGAACACTGCTTCCATCACTGTCAAAACAAGTTAGAAAAAAAAACCTCAGCAGTGGCTGTCAGGGTCGCTGGGCAACAGGGTAGCATGTGGTCACGCAAACAAATGCCATCCAAAGACTAGACCATTAACCTTTTTTTTTTTCACCGTCTATGGACTAAACTCTTATTTTTAGATTCTTTTACATTTGTCCTTCAAAATGTGCGGCCACCGTTGGCCCGTCTACAAGACGACAACACCTGAATTTGTGTATGATCAGCCCAGCGCTGGCTCAGCCATATTTGCACGGTCAGCTATGGCCAGCCATTTTGTGGAGTGGCATAACACGGGGGCGTAACTTACTGAGGGAGCGTAACTAGTTGAAGGGGTGTTGACGGAGTCTGCGAGCTGCAGACGGACCTACCCCGAATTTTTTGCTGCTCCATTTTGTCTTTATTCCGACTGTTTCATCTGGCTGCGAGCTTAGAAAGTTACTCTGCGTGGTTCTCCTGCGTTGGGAGCGTTAATGTGTAATTGCGTATCACAGAGCGGCAATACACGTCACGTGATGGGACCCCGGCACCACGGGGGAAAAAAAAATGTGTATATATATTATATATTAATAATAATAAATCAATTCTTAAATTTTGTGAATTGGTTCTGGATTGTGTAAAATGAGAATCTAGATTCTTATGTGAATTAATTTTTTCCAACACTCCTAGTATGTCTGTCTGCCTGTTAGCTTTTCAGCTCACTCACTCAAAATCAACTGGAACTAAAGGCTTGTATCATTGTATTGTAATATTTTCTCGACTTTTAATTTGCCACAATTTCCAGCTAAGGCTTTGTTTTCAAAATAAACACAAATTTAACTCACCTTTATCATCAATGTAGCTGCGAAAAAAAGCACTGTAATAACTATGCAGGGCCACTAGAAGTGGCAGTATGACTTTTTTACAGCAGCCCATGCTACCATACCACAGGCACCAGGGCATCAGCACCTTGGTGCTTTCATTTTAAAAGGTCCCATATTGTGGTTTTCAGGGATTCATTTTAATTTTTGACACTGTCAAGGAGATATTTATGTAGTTTCAAAAGCCAGGTCCCATTTACATGCTTATCAAGAATGAGCTACCTGTAAAGCTCTGTTGGCTTTCAGTGTGCTCGTGAATATTAATATTCCCCTAATATGACTATATGAAGTTTTTTTTTAATCAGCCAATCACAAGTAAAGAGTGTGTGCTTGTTTTTCCTACTTGAGACTTGTTGATTTGTGATGGCATAAAAACCCAGGAAGTATAATCCATGCTTTTCCTACAGCGTGCATTCCTTTTGGAAGTGTTGCTTAAAATTTGGACAGTATACATGCCACCTAAGTCTGTATTTTAAGAGGTTAAAACCCATGAAAACACAATTTTTCAAAATATGGGACCTTTAATATGTACATAATATAAATTTGGAATAAATATTGACATCTACAACAGAAAACATCAATCGACTGAAAAATCACACCCTTTTTAGTAAAAGTAAGACTTTGTTTATACATCTTACAAGTCATTTTAAATTAAGAGTCATATTACAGTCAAGAATCAGAACTTATTCTTCATTTTATATCCATGAAATAACAAGTAGTTTAAATCAGAAGAACTAAATTCTACAGAAACTGATAATCAAAGATGCTTTTTTAAAAAATCTGCAGCAGGTTTCCATCCAGTTACAGTAACTGTCTGTAGCTTGTTTACACGTTATGTAAGCAACAAATTTGTCAAATTTAACTCTGGCAAAAGAAAAATTAACTGAAAAAAACCCTTTGCATAGATTTGTGTTCAACTTCCAGAACTGAGCTTTCAGCATGAAGAGAAACAGCGAGGTATGTGGCAAACATTAAAAACCACGTGTGTATATGCGAGTATGTGGAACGACAACAGTAAAAAGTAGGTCAGTGCACTGGCCGGCCAGAACACACAGGCGTGGTGACGGAGGGAGGAGGAGGAGGAGGAGGAGGACGAAGCTGCTGCTGTTTGAAAATGCACAGGTCAGTGGCGGCTTGGAGTCACTGTAGAAATGTTGAGCTGTTACGTCAGGCTTTACACATGCGTGTAAGGAACTTTTGTTCATTTGTGTGTAGATGAGTAAACAAATCATACTCTGTACGAGGGCTGCAACTAACCTTTTTTCTGTCACTGATTATTTTTGCAATTAATCAACTAATAATTTGGACAACTGTGTTGTTTTTCCACAGAAATGTATATATTTTGTGTAATCCCCTGATAATGTGACTTTTTTCATCTAAGTTTTTCTCAGAAATTTCCAACTAATTTGCAACTTTTTCCTCCAAAACTGCGATTTCACTGTTTCCCCCCTTCATATCTTCCCCTTTTTCTCCTCAAATTTGTGACCTTTTTATGAGATTTTTTTTCTCTCTGGAGTTTGCAATTTTTTTAATTGGAAATTTGCTATTTTTAGAGACATTTGTGGTTGCTTTTCTTCAGAACTTTGTGATTTTCTTTGTTCCCTGGATAATTGTTTGGAACTTTTTTGTGTACGTTTGTCATGTTTTGTGTAAGATTTGACTGTGAAAAGATTTGTGATTTTTTTCCTCATAAATCTGCAACTTTATTTCTTGTGAATTTAAAGGTGACAGAGACAGGATTCTGACCTCCTGGCGAGTAGGTGTCACACTTACTCTTGCACTAACTGGTTGGTAGAGACATGTGACATTAACCCAGTTATGCTACTGGCTGTGACAGCCTTACCGGCTTGACCGGATATATAAACACTAGAAAGGACATTACTAGCTGCTAAGCTGTCACATTCCATATACAGTGGTGTGAAAAAGTGTTTGCCCCTTCCTGATTTCTCATTTTTTTGTATGTTTGTCACACTTAAATGTTTCAGATCATCAAACTAATTTAAATATTAGACAAAGGTAACATAAGTCAACACAAAATGCACTTTTTAAATGAAGGGTGTTTATTATTAAGGGTACAAAAAATCCAAACCTACATTGCCCTGTGTGAAAAAGTGATTGACCCCTTCCTTTTAAAACATAAATTAACTATTGTTTATCACATCTTTGGAAAGCTGAGTTCAATTTCTCTAGCCATACCCAGGCCTGATTACTGCCACACTTGTTCTCAATCAAGAAATCACTTAGACCTGCCTGACAAAGTGAAGTAGACCAAAAGATCCTCAAAAGCTAGACATCATGTTGGGGTTCTGCAGCAGGACAATGATCCAAAACACAGCAGCAAGTCCACCTCTGAATGGCTTAAGAAAAACAAAATGAAGACTTTGGAGTGGCCAAATCATAGTCCTCAACTGAATCTGATTGAGATGCTGTGGCATGACATTAACCACTTGCACTCCGGGCAATTTTCCTAAAAATGCCCAAAAATAACGTGCCCAAAGTAAATCGAAAGCTGTTATTCAACCCTTTGCAGCATCTTCATGGGGTTGGTCTCATTTAAAAGAAAACACTTTGAATTTTTTGGCAAAAAAAACATAATCTCTCTACGTGCTCCGGCCACTGAATTACAGTCATCTAAACATACTGAACTTGAAGAAAAAAAAATTGGACACAGTGTTTTTTTGGATACAAATGCTTGTAAATAACACACAGCTGTCCGATCTGGCTGGAAAATGCAACAGAAATGTAGAACCAAGTGTTATCCAGCTGAGATCCAAATTTGGTAACAATACCACAAAAAAATGAATATTTTACACAGCTTTGTTCTCAGGCTGTTCCCAGGCGTTTTGGAACTGTGCCAAATTGTGCCAAATGGCACAGTTTGGAAAAACGTCTGTAACTTTTGAATAATTCAATGTAGAATCTTCATTTTAGGCTCTAATGAAAGGTCACACTCAGGGCTGTGTCTGTGTGTGTGTGTGGGCGGGGGGTCGTTCCCCCCCCTCGCTACCAAGGACCAAATTCAGCCCTCGCTACATGACGGAATACACTCTTTTTTTTTTCCTTGCATGTTTTCACAGCGGCTCCCCCCCCCCCTCGCTACTGTGTGTGTGTGTGGGGGGGGGGGGGGGAACCGTGAACGGACCGTGAACGCCCCCCCCCTCGCTACAGAAGAGGGCCATTGCTACATGATGGAATAGACTGATATGCTTCCTCCCCGCGGACCGGGGAGCGTTTGGGGGGGGGGGGGGGGGTGTTCACGGTCCGAACACGGCAAATGAACCGTTTATCGCGGCGCACGCACTTCGTATTTCGTGCGCAGTACAGTTGTAATTTACCGATCGGTCAAAAGTCATTTTTGGATTACAGTTTTCAGGGATAAATAATAATTTAGCTTATAACACCTTACCTCTTCAAAGCAGCAGAGTCGTGGCGAACAGCTCTTCCCACGCGTCAGACGAACGCGACGCTGCTCCGCTCGTGGATCCCGATCAATATAATTCCATTATTGCCGTTTTGGTGAATGATTTACGACTTTTGTCGTCGGCCTCCGTCTATTCTGCTGGAATGAGTGCAGGTCCCACTTGTGGGTGTTTTCCATGCTGCTGGGTGAGCCTGGGTCTGTAGGAGATTCGTACAGAGTCCTTCTGCAGCAGTAAATATCGCTTCACCCAGCCAGAATTTCTGTGCTTCAATTGGCTCCTGCGTTCACAGTAGGCGGGTCCTCCTTCCTAGATTTTCATTCATTGGTTCTTCAAGGTTTCAGAAACCCAATTCAAGGCTCTTATTAGTCAAATGAGAGGTCAATCAGATGAACTAATCTGTTCGCGGCTGTCTCTGCAGTTTTTTTTTTGAGTGGCGCTTGGACGCTACTACATCACCATCACCACCATCATGCGTCATGCGCACGAGGGCGCAGGAGGGCGCACGAGCGCGCTCTCGCGCGCCCTCGTGCATCATAGGATGCAGAGACTTGCCCGCCCGCGGAACAACGGAGCGCAAGTGGTTAAAAAGGTGGTTCATGCTTGAAAACCCTCCAATGTTGCTGAATTACAACATTTCTGCAGAGATGAGTGGGCCAAAATTCCTCCACAGCACTGTAAAACACTCATTGCCAGTTATCGCAAACGTTTGATTGCAGTTGTTGCTGCTAAGGGTGGCCCAACCAGTTATTAGGTTTAGGGGCAATCACTTTTTCACACAAGGCCATGTAGGTTTGGATTTTTTGTTTCTCTTAATAATAATCACCATTTAAAAACTTCATTTTGTGTTTACTTGTGTTATCTTTGTCTAATACTTAAATTTGTTTGATGATCTGAAACATTTAAGTGTGACAAACATACAAAAGGATGAGAAATCAGGAAGGGGGCCCAACACTTTTTCACACCACTGTACATAGTTCACTTATATGATTACAATAAATACAACAAGCAACTGTTTGTGTGTAATGTTATCACAATACTGCAGGTTGGGGGGTGGGGGAATAATCATTTTTATGAGCAGCTTGATGAACGATTCTAAAGAGATGCACAAATTTCAAGATTCTGATTATCAAATGTCATTAATAATGTAATTAATTTGTCCAGAACAAAAAAGTCGGTGCCCATACCTGCCTGGACTCTTTATGGCGTGACACAAAAGAAAATGGCGGAGCGGAATAGGGGTGGGTTCAAAATATCGATTCTCCGATTCAAATCGATTCATGTTTGACTGAGCCAATATCGATCCACAAAATCCGTGGATCGATCTTTTAATATGCTTTTATGTCTGAACATGTGCGGTCCCTGCGCCGCACACTCACGTCTTTACTTCCATGTTTACATGAGCCAAGTTGCCGATGCGCATGTCTCTTAATTTATCAACAAAAATCACTGCTAAAAAATGTCAACAGTTTCCGAAAATTTTTCATAAAGTGGAAATAAATGGTTGTGTACTACCTGCAGTGTTGTGTTGGAACATACAGTACAGTGGTGTGAAAAAGTGTTTGCCCCTTCCCGATTTCTCCTTTTTTTGTATGTTTGTCACACTTAAATGTTTCAGATCATCCAACTAATTTAAATATTAGACAAAGATAACAAAGATAACACAAGTAAACACAAAATGCAGTTTTTAAATGACGGTGTTTATTATTAAGGGGAAAAAATCCAAACCTACATGGCCTTGTGTGAAAAAATGATTCCCCCTTAAACCTAATAACTGGTTGGGCTACCCTTAGCAGCAACAACTGCAATCAAGCATTTGCAAATAACTGGCAATGAGTCTTACAGCACTGTGGAGGAATTTTGGCCCACTCTTCTTCGCAGAATTGTTGTAATTCAGCCACATTGGAGGGTTTTTAAGCATGAACCACCTTTTTAAGGTCATGCTACAGTATCTCAATTGGATTCTGGTCAGGACTTTGACTAGGCCACTCCAAAGTCTTCATTTTGTTTTTCTTAAGCCATTCAGAGGTGGACTTGCTGGTGTGTTTTGGATCATTGTCCTGCTGCAAAACCCAAATGTGCTTCAGCCTGAGGTCACGAACAAATGGCCGGACATTCTCCTTCAGGATTTTTTGGTAGACAGCAGAATTCATGGTTCCATTTACCACAACAAGTCTTCCAGGTCCTGAAGTAGCAAAACAGCTCCAGACCGTCACACTACCACCACCATATTTTACTGTTGGTATGATGTTCCTTTTCTGAAACGTTGCGTTACCTTTACACCGGATGTAATGGCACACACACCTTCCAAAAAGTTCAACTTTTGTCTCGTCAGTCCACAGAGTATTTTCCCAAAAGTCTTGGGGACCATCAAGATGTTTTCTGGCAAAACTGAGACAAGCCTTTATGTTCTTTTTGCTCAGCAGTGGTTTTCGTCTTGGAACTCTGCCATGCAGGCCCTTTTTTCCCCCAGTCTCTTTCTTATGGTGGAGTCATGAACACTGACCTTAACTAAGGCAAGTGAGGCCTGCAGTTTTTTGGATGTTGTTGTGGGGTCTTTTGTGACCTCTTGGGTGAGTCGTTGTTGCGCTCTTGGGGTAATTTTGGAATGCTGGCCACTCCTGAGAAGGTTCACCACTGTCCATGTTTTCCCCATTTGTGGATAATGGCTCTCACTGTGGTTCACTGGAGTCCCAAAGCTTTAGAAATGGCTTTATAACCTTTTCCACACTGATAGATCTCAATTACTTTGTTTCTGAATTTCTTTGGATCACAGCATGATGTCTAGCTTTTGAGGATCTTTTGGTCTACTTCACTTTGTCAGGCAGGTCCTTTTTAAGTGATTTCTTGATTGAGAACAGGCATGGCAGTAATCAGGCCTAGGAGTGGTTAGAGAAATTGAACTCAGCTTTCCAAAGATGTGATAAACTACAGTTAATTTATGTTTTAACGGGGGGGGGGGGGGGGTCACTTTTTTCACACAGGGCCATGTTGGTTTGGTTTTTACCCTTAATAATAAACACCTTCATTTAATAACTGCATTTTGTGTTTACTTGTGTTATCTTTGTCTAATATTTAAATTAGTTTGCTGATCTGAAACATTTAAGTGTGACAAATATACAAAAAAAGAGAAATCATGAAGGGGGCAAACACTTTTTCACACCACTGTAAACAAAAGTAGACGGTTGATAAACACTTCAAACGGAAAGCACATAGAGAATGGCTAAAACTCACGAACAGAACAGACAAAGAGGGAGATTGTTGGAACTGCTGAGACTGTAAGATAACATTTTGTTTGCTTGTTTCTGTTTTTTTTTTAAACATTTTTTCCAACTCATTTTGCCAGCACAGGTCACATATATGCATATACCACAGAGCCATTTTGGCTGCATTAACTGTCAGCGATGGTCTGATTTGTTTAAAATTTCTTAGATTGAATTTGATAATATGGAGGGTTATATGGATGATGGAAGAGATGGTGTGTTGTTTCAGCCTTAGAAAGAATCAAATCTTTATTCAAAAGAAAACAGACTAATTTAAAGTTGGCTAGTCACTTCTCCAGCTATTTCTTTTTACACAAATCTCTTTCAGGACAAGTGGGTTATAGCCACTAATCATTAACCAAGTCCCATCTATCGGTGTCTTAATTCCAAGCCATGCCTCACGCCACTAATGTCATGTTTGCCACTATTGGTTTTTTTTTTTTTTTTTTTAAAGGCATGTGGCTGGTCTTTACCTTTGCCCTGACGTGTCGCATGGTGAGCCCTTCCTCTTGCGTGACTCTGGTGTGGCAGGGTCCAGGGGGCTTTCCCCTACTGCACTCATTTTCAGCTTCTACTGAGCTGTGGAGGAAGACACAGAGGAGGAGAGACTTTAATAAAAAATACCACAGTTCAAATCGTTATTCTGTTATTTTCCTCAACAAATATTATTTTTTATCAGAGTAACTTTTATCAGTCAGGTTCACCGTTTTAGTATCAGCACTGGGAACTTTTTATAATAGGCTGCGTCATATTAGGGCAGAGACTGACAACAAGGTGAGTTTCCACAGGTAAGCAGGCTTAAACAGGTGAGGTAAAACATGCAGCGGAGCACCAAACAGGACCTCTGCCAACAGGAAGCAGAGATCGTTGACATGACAGAAATAATCATGATTAGTCAACTAATAGTAGTTTATAGAGTCGGTGTCCATTCGTCCCCCCAAAAGCTGTAAGCCTAGGGAAAACACTACAAGAGTTACGGAAAAGCTGACCAAATTCAAACTCGTCCAACATTTTGCTTTGATACAACTATGGTATTGATTTGAAAAGCCTACATCATTTCTTTCTCTAGTTGTTGTGTTTAAAAAGTACATATTGTTGTGAAGAACTTTCCTCTAAGGTGGGGTTTCATTTTATTTTTTCATGCAGCTATTTCATGAGTGAAATTAAACTCTGTCCGTCGAGTCTGAAAATGTTTACATATGAATTCATTTAGCAATTTTTTTTCCCACAATATTTTTTATTGAACCTTTTGTAACAAACATGACACAAACAATCAAACACTAACACTAAAGTAAATTAAAAATAAATGTTCTAAAAACACCAACAACCATTAACAAAAGCAAGTCAAACAATGCTCCTCTGTTTAGCCTAGGTAATCCATTACATAAGTATACATATTATACATTCACCAATTTGAAATTTACAAGGTCCACACACATCAAACACCTTCTTCTTCAGAATTATGTTTAATTTCTTTACATAATCAATGAAAGGTCTCCCTATATTCTCAAACACATTTTCCTTTGATTTCAATATGTATGTTATTCTTTCTAGTGGAAGGTTTGTTAACATCTGTCTTAACCACTGAGTCACATCTGGTCCAGGAGTCTTTTTCCACAGTAGTGCAATACATTTTTTGGCATTAAGCAAACTGAGGTCTATGAATGTTCTTTCACTCTTATTAAAATTATGCTTTTCTGGATACAGACCCAACAAAAACAGTTTGGAGTTCAATATGAATTGTTTTGAAATTATTTTTTCAATTGTTACCCTCACCTCTTCCCAAAACATTCTAATTTTTCTACATTCCCATAAACAATGAAATAGGGTTCCTTTACTTTCCATACATTTTGTGCACGTATCTGGTATGTTTTTGTTATATCTATTTAACTCCACTGGTGTAACATACATCCGCATTAACCATTTAAAATGTATCAATTTAAGACGTACATTTATTGATTTGGTTTGAGCTTCTGTGCAAGCTAATTCCCATTGTTCCTCTGAAATTTCAATTTGCAGGTCTTCTTTCCAATAATTCATTCTTTTCTGAGTTTTCACTTGAGGATAGTGTCAATGAGTTATAAAACTCTGAAATAATACCCTTTCTCTTACTATCTTTCGTCAAAATTTTTTCCAAGGATGAATAAGTAGGTCGGGTGAGAACATTATTTTGATTTGATCGAATAAAATTCCTAAGCTGAAGATATTTTAAAAAATGTGTTCTATTAAGATTAAATTTGACCCTCAGTTCTTCAAAAGACATTATGTTATCTGAACGTGACAAATATAAGTCTTGAATCTTTTGAATCCCTTTTAAATTAAGTTCCGGTTCCGCCGGACCGGTGGGGGCACACGAGTAGGCTGCCCGTTGCAACAGCCTTTTTTTTTTTTTTTTTTAATCTTCCTTCTTCTTTCTACACCTTTCACTCTGTATATATATCACGGACGCACGGATCGCCCCGGGGGTCTCCCGGGTCGGCGGACGGAGCCACGGTTTGCAGCGGGAGACGTTACAGCGGGGAGGAGCTAGTGCTAGCTAGCACTTGGCCGCTACCCGGTGCTAATGGGAAACTCGACATACCGGAAGCTGTAGCGAAAACGACGCGGGTGCCGGGCTGGAGTTTAGGCGGCGTGCAAGAAATAGAAGACAGAATAATAAAGAGCGATGGCAAGAACCAAGCAGACCGCCCGTAAAATCTACTGGAGGAAGAAGCCCCCCAGGAGACAGCTAGCCACCAGGGCTGCTCGGAGAGGCGCTCCGGCCACCGGCAGAGTGAAGAGGCCTCGCCGTCACAGGCCCGTGGCTCTGAGAGATATCAGTCGCTACCAGAAATCCACGGAGCCGCTCATCCGTAAGCTGCCCGTCCAGCGCCTGGTGAGGGAGATCGCTCAGGACTTCAAGACCGTCCTGCGTTTCCTGAGCTTCGCCGTCATGGCTCTGCAGGAGACCGGCGAGGCCCACCTGGTGGTCTCTTCTTCGCTAAGAGGGTCACCATCATGCCCAAAGACTTCCAGCTGGCCCGCCGCATCCGCGGAGAGAGAGCTTAGACTTTCTGCTGCACATTCACCAACCAACCATAATGCTCTGCACTGTGTGTCTATATATATACATTTATAGTAATATGGACATATGTTTACTAGATGTTGTTTTTTCTTGCCTTCTGATTGTTGCTCTGAGTGTTGCAATCCCTGTGCTGTTGCAATCCTGGAATTTCCCCATTGTGGGACTAATAAAGGCTTATCTTATCTTATCTTAAATTCCATAATTTAAATACAGCATCCGCTCTCCCTGGTGTAAAATATTGATTACACCATATTGATTACACCATATTGATTACACAAAATATTGATATTTGGGCTAAATTGTGACAATAAGTGTGGTTCTTTTAAATATTTTTTGATTTCACACCATATTTTGATCATATGCTTTACAATAGGATTTTTAACTTGTTTCTGTAATTTTTTAGCCGAGTCTGAGTATAAGAATAAGGGAAGAGGTAAAGGTAACTTGTATGATTCCATTTCAGTCCAGTGAGGGAGATCATTTGATGAAAAATAATATGTCATAGACCTCAGTTGTGCTGACCAGTAATACAACATAAAGTTTGGACATTTCAGACCTCCACGATCAAATGGTAAATATAGTAAGGACAGACGTAATCTAGCCTTCCTATTGTTCCATATAAATTCCACTAACTTTTTTTTAATTCTTGAGAATAGATCTGAAGGTGGTGGTAAAGGAATGTATTGAAATAAATATAGTATTTTGGGTAAGATATTACTTTTAAGTATATTAATTCTCCCGATCATCGACATTGGTAGTGACATCCATCTCGGAAGCAACTCATTAATATCTGTCATTAAGGCTTCATAGTTGGCACTGGCGACTGATTCTAACTTAGGCACAATTTGAATTCCTAAGTATTTAAACTGATTTACAACATTGAACTGATTTACCTCAGGAGCTGGATGCTTTCTCTGGGTCTCATTTAGCATTAATATTGAAGATTTAGTTTTATTTATTTTATATCCTGATATTTCCCCAAAGTTCTTTATTAAATTTAACAAGGTCGGAATTGATTTTTTAAGATTCGACATAAACAAAATTATGTCATCAGCATACAGGGAGATTTTATGTTCAGTTGGTCCTACTTTAATTCCATATATTTGTAGATGTAAACGTACTGCCATCACTAAAGGTTCAATTGCCATAGTAAACAGTAAAGGTGAAAGTGGACAGCCTTGTCGACATCCTCTATTGATTTTTATTGATTTTGAGATATTGCTATTTGTTAGGATTTCTGCTGTAGCATTATTGTATATTATCTGAACCCATTTTACGAAATTATTTCCAAGTCCAAACCTTTGTAGAACTTCAAAAATAAAGGGCCATTCGACCCTATCAAAGGCCTTTTCGGCGTCCAATGATAGGAGAGCTGTATCCGGTGCTTCTTTATTAGAGTAAATAATATTAAATAGTCTTCTTACATTATGGAAGCCTTGTCCTCCCATTATAAAGCCATTCTGATCTCGGTTAATAATATTTGGTAATATTTCTTGTAGTTGTCTTGCTAAAATTTTACAGATTATCTTAAGGTCTGCATTTAATAGGCTTATTGGTCTCATGTTTTCACGTTTATTAGAGGGTTTACCTGGTTTTGGCAACAGTATAATTAAGGCATTATTCATGTATGGTGGTAAATTACTATTTTGAAATGCTTCTAAAACCATTTCCAAAAATGGTTTTATTATTTTATTCTTAAATTTTTTTTATAGAGGTCAACTGGAAGACCATCAGGTCCCGCACTTTTTCCTGATTTCATATTATCAATGGCTAGCCCAACTTCTTCTTGATTAATTTTTGTCTCCAGTATCTCCCTATTTTCATTTGGAATACACGGTATAGATAATCTGTCCAAAAACCCCTTTAGTTTTGTTAAGTCAGTTTCATTTTTTGTATCATATAATTTTTCATAATAATCTCTAAAGGCCCTATTAATTTCTAAAGGATCTAAAGGCCTGTCCGTTACTTATAATACTGGTAATTGGTGTTTTAAATTCTAATTGTTTAATCTGCCATGCCAATAATTTTCCTGATTTTTCACCTTGTTCATAAAAGGTTTGCTTCAATCTTAGAAGACTCGAGGCAGCTCTATTCGCTGATTTTTTTTGTCATATTCAGCTCTCAGAATCAGTAATTCGTTCTCTAATTTTGGATTACTTCCTGCATACACTTTTTCTTGAAGAATTTTTATTTTACATTCCAATTGGACTCTCTCCTCTCGAGTCTTCCTAGATTTTGAACCTGTATAACTAATAATATGCCCCCTAATAAAAGCTTTGAAAGCTTCCCACTTTATGCATGCTGATGTTTGTGTAGTATTGATATCAAAGAACTCATCTGTTTTTCTACGTACTTAACAAATTCTTCATCCTGAAGCCATTTATGCTGAAACTGCCACCTACCTGGAACCTTTGTCAATTTCTTATCTACATATATTAGACAGCAGGGTACGTGATCAGATATCACGATGTTATCATAGGAACAATTTTGAATCTTGGACCTTAATTCTGTGGAGATCAAAAAATAGTCAATACGTGAAAATGTCTTGTAGGTATTAGAATAGCAAGAATAGGTTTTGACTTGTGGTTTCATTTCTCTCCATATATCTAGCAATCTCAATTCTTTCATAAAATGATTAATGGTCATCCTACATCCATTGTGCGTACAGTCCTGTCCTGTTGATCTATCTATACTGGGATTCAATGTACGATTAAAATCCCCTGCTATTATATGTTGCCCTGTGAGTGATGCTAAAGTAAGAAATAAATTAACGAAGAAGTTTTGATCATCTATATTGGGACCATGTAAGTTCACCAGATATATATTTTCTAATAACAAAGATCCTTGGATGATTAGATATCTTCCCAATTTATCTCCAATTACATTTTTCACTTGAAATGGAACTGTTTTATGTATGAGAGTCATAACTCCCCTGGCTCGGGATGAAAATGATGAGGTGAACACAATTCCCTGCCATCTTCTCCTTATTCTTTTTACATCCTCCTCTATTAGATGAGTTTCTTGTAAAAACACAATTTTTGAACCTATGTCTTTTATTTTATTCAAAACTTGTTTAAGTTTTTTTAGATTTTGTAGACCTCTGCAATTCCATGATGTTAAATTAAGATTAACGCTTTGGTCTATGATCGATAAAGAGTTTGAGATTACCTTGCAAAATAAGCATGCTCATACAGAGAAGCAAAAACATGGATGGTTGAACATTCATCCCACAAACTACACAAAAACAAATTCCCCCTCCCCACATTCGTGGTAATCCCCCCAAAATCAAAAAAAAAAATTCCGTCTCCCGTTATAGCCAATGTCTGCTCCTCACCCGCGAGGTTCAGTCAAACCACTCTCTCTTTCGCCTCTCAATCACCCTGACTCTGCTACTTTTAATGACATGACAATAACTCTCTTCTGTAGTTTTTCCAACTTAACTCCAAAATTTTATAGCAACTTTGTACATCATAGTTTTGTTTTGGTTTTTTTTATATAATACAATCTATATTTTGTAGACATGCTATATGTTTCAAATCAGTCAGATACTTGTAAACATGCTTAAATATTCTACCTTTATATCTTGTTCTTGCTTCATGCTTAGCTCCCACCAGTCTCTCCTTGGATCTGCTTAATGAGTTCCTGCGCCTCCTGAGGGGTCTTGAAGACATGGGTTCTCCCTTTATATGTGACCAGCAGTCTTGCCGGATGAATCACTCTGTGACGAATCCCGAGGCTGCGCAGCTCTTTACGGGCGGGGTCAAACTGTTTCCTTAATTGTTGGATTCCTGTGGCCAAATCTGAGTAGAACCGCACCTGTTGATCCTGGTATTTGATTTCTCCTTTAGTACGCGCTGCGTTGGAGACCGTCATCTTGTCTTTGTAGTTGAGGAACTTCATAATCAGCATCCTCGGTGGTGTATTCTTATCTCTCGGTGGGCCGATTCGGTGTGCGCTCTCCAAGACGACCGATGACTGTAGATCTGCATTGTTCAGCGCCTCTGGAATCCACTTTTCCAAAAAGGAACATGCATCCTGTCCCTCCGTACCCTCCGGGAGGCCCACCAGCCTTAAATTATTCCGTCTCGACCAGGATTCTAAGTCCAGGACGTTATCTTCCAGACGTTTATTTTTTAATTCCAATGTTTGGACCTTTAATTGTAGGCTGGTGACGTCATCTTCAGCGTTGGAGATCCGGAGCTCTGCCTGCGATACTCGTTCCATACAGTCGCTTATTTCTTTTCTCATGCCTTCTATCGCTGCTATAATCCCGTCAAACTTAGACGAAAAGTCTGCTCTCATAGCGTTGATAGCAGCAAGGACCGCATTCGTTCCCTCGGCAGTCACTGCTCCGCCGCTAGCTCCCTCCTCAGCCATGGTCCCTGGAGATTTTCCTGCTTCGTCACGAGGGTGGAAGTCTGTTAACTTGGATTGTCTCAACGAATCAGTTTTTCCTCCGCCTGATTTCACAGCCTTGGTTTTTACCATATCCGCGCCTAAACGCTAGGATAGGTTTTTGTTCCAACTGAGAGAGTTTTAGCCTATTTTTTATTATTAGGACCAGAGCAGAGTGAAACACGTCTTCCTATGTGGCCGCCATAACCGGAAGTCCCATTTAGCAATTTTGATTAATTTTTTTCTGATCCAAATCCCCTGATCTAAATCCCACTGAGAATGTTTGGGGATGGATGGCAAGGGAAGTTTACAAAAACGGACGTCAATTCCAGACACCGAATAATAATAATAATAATAAGTTTATTTATAGAGCACTTTTCACAGACAGAGTCACAAAGTGCTTAACATGGTAAAAAATAAAATAAAACCACAGGCGCATAAAACAGTAAAAAAATAAAAACAAAGTAAACAGTAAAAGCACATAAAAATACAATCAACACATAGTTGATTAAAAAGCCAGGCTAAAAAGGTGGGTCTTTAGTTGCTTCTTAAAAACATCAATGGAAGGTGCAGATCTAAGTTCAAAAGGTAAGGAGTTCCAAAGTCTGGGAGCAACAGCAAGCAAAGGCTCTACCGCCTTTGGTTCTGAGCCTAGTGCTAGGGACTACCAATAGATTCTGATGAGAAGACCTGAGAGATCTGCTGGGCTGGTGTAGATGGAGCAAGTCACTTATATAAAAAGGTGCCTCTTCATGAATGGCTTTATAAGTAACAACAAGAACTTTAAAATCAACTCTATAATTTACAGGAAGCCAATGCAAGGAGGCCAAAACGGGAGTGATATGACAGAATCTACTGGACCACGGTTTGCAGCGGGAGAAGTTACAGCGGGAGGAGCTAGTGCTAGCTAGCACTTGGCCGCCACCCGGTGCTAATGGGAAACTCGACATACCGGAAGCTGTAGCGAAAACGACGCGGGTGCCGGGCTGGAGTTTAGGCGGCGTGCAAGAAATAGAAGACAGAATAATAAAGAGCGATGGCAAGAACCAAGCAGACCACCCGTAAAATCTACTGGAGGAAGAAGCCCCCCAGGAGACAGCTAGCCACCAGGGCTGCTCAGAGAGGCGCTCCGGCCACTGGCAGAGTGAAGAGGCCTCGCCGTCACAGGCCCGTGGCTCTGAGAGATCCGTCGCTGCCAGAAATCCATGGAGCTGCTCATCCGTAAGCTGCCCGTCCAGCGCCTGGTGAGGGAGATCGCTCAGGACTTCAAGACCGTCCTGCGTTTCCTGAGCTTCGCCGTCGTGGCTCTGCAGGAGACCAGCGAGGCCCACCTGGTGGTCTCTTCTTCGCTAAGGGGGTCACCATCATGCCCAAAGACTTCCAGCTGGCCCGCCGCATCCGCGGAGAGAGAGCTTAGACTTTCTGCTGCACATTCACCAACCAACCATAATGCTCTGCACTGTGTGTCTATATATATACAGTACATTTACAGTAATATGGACATATGTTTACTAGATGTTGTTTTTTCTTGCCTTCTGATTGTTGCTCTGAGTGTTGCTATCCCTGTGCTGTTGCAATCCTGGAATTTCCCCATTGTGGGACTAATAAAGGCTTATCTTATCTTATCTAGTTAGTAATCTTGCAGCAGAGTTCTGGACTAACTGTAGGCGGTGTAAAGAGGATTTGCTAAGACATTTGAAAAGAGCATTACAGTAGTCCAAACGTGAAGAAACAAAGGCATGAATAATGACCTAATTTTGGATATATTCCTAAGGTGGAAAAAACAACTCCAGGTCAGAGATTTGACATGCTGATCAAAACTCATCGATTGATCGAACATGACACCAAGATTTTTTAGATTAGACCGTACATTAGAGCTTAATGAACCAATGCTATTAACCATCTTAGCAATTAGATTATCAGGTGCTACAATAAGGACCTCCAGTTTTATCAGCATTAAGTTGCAAAAAGTTACTAGACATCCAGTCCTTAATTGCGGACAGACAATCATGAATAATTTTTAAATTGTCAACATGGTCAGGTTTAAAAGAGAAAAGTAGCTGTAAATTGTCAGCGTAGCAGTGATAAGACACACCTTTAAATTTGCTGATAATAGAACCAAGTGGCAGCCCAAAATAGAACCCTGGGGAACCCCACAGGTAAAGGAGCAGAATGAGATGAATAAGAGCCAACAGCCACGGAAAAACTCCTACCAGAAAGGTAGGAGAAAAACCAATCCAGAGTTTTTCCAGAAATACCTACCTAATCTCTAAGCCTTTGTAACAAAATACAATGATCAATAGTATCAAATGCTGCAGTAAGATCTAATAACACTAAAACAGAGCATTTGCCAGAGTCTGATGACATTAAAATATCATTCGACACCCTAAGAAGAGTGGTCTCTGTTGAGTGTTTCTGATGAAAACCTGACTGAAATTTGTCGAAAATATTGTGTTCAATCAGAAAGTCAGTGAGCTGCTTGGCAACAACTTTTTCTAAAAGCTTAGAAATAAAAGGAAGCTGAGAAATAGGCCTGAAGTTTTTAAAGTCAGATGGATCAAGGTTAGGTTTTTTTAAAAAATGGCTGCACCAGGGTAAAATTAAAGAATTCCTCTTCAACAACGCAGGAGAAATCGCTGAACACGAGGCCCAAAAAAACGAGGTGACTGCAGCAGAGAAAATGGAGGACGCCAAACTCGATACCGTGAACACTGGCTTCGCCAATTTAGGTAAAGAGTTAAAAGACTTCAAGCGGCAACTACAACAGGATTTAGCGGCTCTTAAGGAGGAGCTGAAAAAAGAGATGAAGGAGGAAATTATGGGCCTCCGAAGAGAAATGGAGTGCAAGCTAGCAGAAAACATGGAGGAGCTGCGCTCTCAACGGGCGTGCATGACAGAAGCACAGGCCCGAATATCGGAGCTGGAAGACTGGAAGAGCAAGGCAAGCGAGCAGCTGCAGACCCTGACGGCGCAAACGCAGAGGATGCAGGAAAAAATAACCGACCTGGAGAGCAGGTCCAGACGGAGCAATATACGCATCTTCGGGATCCCGGAGGGCATTGAAGGCAACTCGATGACGAAATTCATGGATCAGTTCTTAAAAAAAGAGCTTGAGCTGCCCGGTGAAGCGGATCTGCAGATTCAACGAGCGCACAGAGCCTCGGCACAGAACCCGAAACCAAACTCTCCACCCAGGTCAGTTGTGGTAAACTTTCTGAAATATGATGTAAAGGAAAGAATCCTGACACAAGCGTGGAAAAAAAAGATACGAATCGGCGACAAGCAGATATTCTTTGATCATGACTACCCGACAGAAATTGTGCAGCAGCGAAAGAAATATGCCAACATTAAAAAAAACGCTGAAAGAGAAAAAAATTAGATTCCAAACGCCGCTAACGAAGATGAGGATTCATTGGGAGGACGGCGTAAAAACCTACAACACGGCCAGAGAGGCAGCACGGGACATGATGGAGTGGGGCTTTGTGGTGAGCGTGCCGGAGGAAGCGGCTGGAGCACCGGCGGCACTGAACGCATCACGACAGCCGGAGTGGAGGCGAGTGAGCGGCAGAAGAAGGGAGGAGACGTGGAGCAGCGGACCCAGGAAAAACTGCAAGGCTTTCAACTGAAAGCCTAGATTATAACAAAGATTAAGAAAGGCACAGAAGAAATGAAGGCCAAGAAGACAAGGTAAAAGAGAAACAAACGGCTAGGAGAGGTTTAAGTGATTTTTGTTGGACATTTCTAGACTAATGACTATTACTTGGATAGTAAATACAGGTCTAGGGAGGGTCCCTCACTCGGTGAGGACAATCCCTCCACCCACCAACAGGGACCAGAGGGCAGAAGAAAGGCCCAAAGTACGGAGGTCGAGATTTTTTAATGTGTTTTTATATAAATATGTGTTATTTTTGTCGTTAAAGGGGCTAGGAGCACAAGTTAAAAAAATGGAAAAACATGAATATGGGTAAAAATCTTAAGATAATGACACTAAACGTGAATGGTCTGAACTTACCTGTTAAAAGGGAAAGAATAATAAGAAAATTCAAGAAGGGAAAAAGCCGAAATTATATTTATGCAAGAGACACATTTGAGCAAGACAGAACATGTGAAACTAAAGAGATTTGGCTATAAGAACTCCTACTACAGTTCATTTAAGGGAGGAACTAAAAGGGGGGTTATGATACTAATTTCAAATAAAATACAATTTGAATGTGAACAAGAAATCCAGGATAAAGAAGGCAGGTATGTAATAATAAAGGGAAGAATAGATGGTATGCAGATCACATTAGTGAACATCTATGCCCCACCAGAAAGTGACAAGGGTTTTTTTCAACATCTGTTTGATCTCATAGCAACACACAGTGAAGGAGTCCTAATTTGTGGAGGAGACTTAAATGCTGTCATGGATCATGAAGTTGATACAACAAGTGTTAAGAAGACAAAAAAACATGTAACAAAGTTCATAAGAACCTCACTGGCAGAAATGGGTATGGTAGACATATGGAGGGACCTGCACCCACTCGAAAAAGACTATACACATTATTCAGCAGTCCATAAAGTACACTCTAGAATAGATTACTTCCTTATGAATGAAGGTGACAGACAGGGTGAGAATTTGTCGGATTGGAGGGGCAGAAATATCAGATCATAATCCTATATACATGGAAATATATTTAAACAATAGAAAACGACAAACAACATGGAAACTTAATGTAGGACTGTTAAATGATGAGAAAATGAAAGAAAGAATAAAAGTAAACATAAACGAGTATATCCAAGAGAATGACAATGAAGAAGTGGACCCAACAATACTATGGGATGCACTAAAAGCCGTGTTAAGAGGTAAATTAATTGTTGAAACAGGAAAAGCAAATAAGTCTAAACTGGAAACATATGAACAAAGATGTGAGAGACTGAGGGAATTAGAACGTAAACATCAAAGCACAAACGACCCAAAAATATATCAAGAAATTAAAGAAGAAAAAATAAAGATAAAAGAAACACAAATAGATGAAATTGAAAGGAAAAATAGATATCTAAAGCAAAAATATTATGAAACGGGACCAAAAGCCACAAAACTGCTGGCAAAACGGTTAAGAAAACAACAAACAGTGAATAATGTATATAAGATTAAAGACCCCGTCACAAATAAAACCACAGTTAACCCAGAAAACATCGAAGAAATATTCCATAATTTCTATCAAGAACTATACTCGCAACCTGAAGAAACAAATACTAAGGATATTAAAAAATTTCTATGCACATTGGACTTGCCATCAATAGGAAATCAACAAAATGAAAAGCTAACAGCAGAAATAACAACACAAGAGATTAGAGATGTGATTAAGTCACTTAAAAACGGTAAATCACCAGGTAGTGATGGGTACCCATCTGAGTTTTATAAACTGTTTATAGAAGAACTCACACCACAGCTCCTAAAGTCATTTAATTGGACGTTGAACAACAACAAAATAACTCCATCATGGAACGAAGCCATTATTTCAGTTATTTTAAAGCCAAGGAAAGATAGAGAAAAATGCGGAAACTATAGACCAATCTCTTTATTAAATGTGGATTATAAAATATATACAACAATTATATGTAAACGAATAAAGACATTCTTGACGGAATTGATAGAAGATGATCAAACTGGTTTCATAGAGGGACGCCAAACACATGACAATATCAGGAGAACAATACATATAATTAATCAAATACATAAAGAAAAGAAAAGCGCAGTAATAATGAGTTTAGACGCAGAAAAAGCATTTGACAGGGTTAACTGGAAATTCCTATATAGTGTGCTGGAACGCTTTGGATTTAACGAAAAATCAGTACAATGCATAAGGACGCTGTATCAAGAACCTGTGGCAAGAATCAAGATAAACGGTAGCTTAACAGACAAAGTAAATATACAAAGATCAACCAGGCAGGGATGCTGCTTATCGCCCACCTTGTTTGCTCTGTTCACAGAGCCACTGGCTCAAGCGATACGATAAAATAAGAAATTAAAAGGTGTAAAAATAAAGGGAGCGGAACACAAGATTGGGCTATTTGCAGATGATATTATAGTTTACCTTGAACAATCAGATGAATCAATAATGGAAATGATGAACTTGATAGAAAATTTTGGAAAATTATCAGGATACAAGATAAACATAACAAAATCACAAATACTGACATTCCACTATAACCCTCTAAACCAGATAACTGATAAGATCAAACTAAACTGGAAACAAAAAGAAATAAAATTCCTTGGAGTGAACATACCTAAAGATCTAAGCAAAATCTATAAAGCAAACTATGATAGGTTGGAACAAGAAATAAAAAAAGATATTGATAGATGGTCAATCTTAAATATGGATCTGAATTCAAAAATTGAGACAGTCAAAATCAGCATACAACCTAGATTACTTTACCTCTTCCAGGCTCTACCAACAAAGATTCCAGGTGCCCAGTTCTCAAAGTGGGACAGGATGATATCGAGATTTGTTTGGGGAGGTAAAAAGCCAAGAGTGAAATATAAAACTCTCCAGTTACCAAAAGAGAAAGGAGGCATGGGCCTGCCGAGTCTAAAGGAATATTACCACTCAGCACAAATAAGATATATCATATGTTGGTGCGACGAAGGATATGAGGCAAAATGGAAAGAAATGGAAAAGGAAATTGAGGGACTCCCAGTACAAAGCATAATAGGAGATAAAGATGCATATAAGCAAATCAAACAAATAGACCCAATCACTAAATTTACTTTGGAACTGTGGTATAAAATAGTACAAAAGTATAATATAAAGGAAGACATAAAACTATTGAAATGGGTAGCATTTGACAGTCAGTTTGAACCGGCAAAGCAAGATAGGGGATACAAAAATCTGGTGAACAAGGGAATCACAACATGGGGCAATATCGGAAAAAAAGATCTCGGGAGCTTTGTAAACATCAGAACAAAATTTAAACTAGAAAGATCGGAATTCTTCAGATATCTGCAGATGAGAGACTATTATATGAAGAAGATTAGGCATAACCTCCAAACAGATGTGAGCGAGATTATACAATTCATTTTAAGCTCATATGCAGGAAATAAAATAAGAATTATTTCAAAGCTATATCAGAAACTTATGGCAAACAAACATTCAAGTAACTATATAAAGGAGAAATGGGAGAAAGAGCTAAATTTAAACATAACAGAAGAAAGCTGGCAGGAAATATGGAAAACACAACACACATCAACAAATTCAAGGACATGGAGGGAATTTGGATGGAAAAGCCTGATTTGCTTTTTCATTACACCACAGATTCAAGGAAAATATACAAATACCCAATCTTTCTGCTGGAGGGGATGTGGGGCTCAAAATGCAGACCACTCACATATGTTTTGGAAATGCAGCAAAATCTCATCATTCTGGAAATCTATACATGTGACAATACAGAGGATATTAGGATATAATATACCAATGAACTGTAACCTGATGTACTTATGTGATCTTAAAAGAGACAATGTAATACAGGCTGAGGACAGATATCTAGTTAAAATCTTGTTGATTGCATGTAAAAAAACAATCACAAAAAATGGCGATCAGAAGTTCTTCCTGACCAAGAGCAATGGACTGACATTGTTGAGGACATACACTACCGTTCAAAAGTTTGGGGTCACCCAGACAATTATTTTGTGTTTTCTATGAAAAGTCACACTTATTTACCACCATGAGTTGTAAAATTAATAGAAAATATAGTCAAGACATTGACTAGGTTAGAAATAATGATTTGTATTTGAAATAATAATTTTTTCCTTCAAATTTTGCTTTCGTCAAAGAATCCTCCATTTGCAGCAATTACAGCATTGCAGACCTAACATGATTGCACAAGGGTTTTCTAATCATCCATTAGCCTTCTGACACAATGAGCAAACACACTGTACCATTAGAACACTGGAGTGATAGTGCAATATAAGCTGCGGCTTCAGCCATCACCCATTTCGGATAACTCACGTGGAATTGTATAGTAGAAGGAGTCTTTGTCTAATTTGACCTTGTTGTTATATTATACAGTTTCTTTTAACCTGTAATGTACTATCCGAAATAAATAAAATTCATTCATTCATTCATAGTTGCTGGAAATGGGCCTCTATACACCTATGTAGATATTGCACCAAAAACCAGACATTTGCAACTCGAATAGTCATTTACCACATTACCAATGTATAGAGTGTATTTCTGATTAGTTTAAAGTTATCTTCATTGAAAAAAGTGTTTTTCTTTCAAAAATAAGGAAATTTCTAAGTGACCCCAAACTTTTGAACGGTAGTGTACGTATGATGGAAAAACAAACATATCGACAAAGAATGCAAGAAGGACTATGGGAAAAAAAATGGCGGAAATGGACACACTACAAAGTGCAACAACGAGACAGAAATTGAAAGAATAACCAAAGACGCTGGAAAAACCAGAAGAATTAAGAGATGGAAACTAAAAACTTGATGCTCCAACATTTGTCCCCCCCCCCTTTTTTTTTTCCTTTTTTTCTTTCTTACTCTAGCCCCTTTGTTTTTAAATGTAGACTGTGATCTGAATGCAATATATATGATGAAAAATGAATAAAAATCTAAGTTACACAAAAAAAAATGGCTGCACAACTGCATGTTTAAAATACAAGGGTACACAACCAGATTCAAGTGAACTGTTAATGATATTAACCAAAGATGCACCCACTGAGCCAATTACCTCTTTTAACATTGAGGATGGCAAAATATCTAAAGTGCAGGATGGCTTCATGAATACCCTTCATGAAGCCATCTTCACCACAGTGAGCAACGTTCCCACCAGCCTCCTGGAAACACTTGCATTGTGGAGGAACAAACAAGTTCAGGCGAGATGCGACGAGCTGGAAGGTTTCAGAGTTTTATTTCCTCCATTATCATGAGACACACTGTAGCGCTGTGTTATGCTGTGTGTGTGTGTAATGTGTGTGCTGCTTGAGGCATGTATTGTAAGCTCTTTTATACAGACAGAGAGAATGCATGGTACATTAGCATATTGGTATACATATCAGTCAATACATATCAATCGCGTGACCAACTTGCGCCCAGACTTCCTCTCCTTAATCCAGGGATGTATGACAATAGTCCATTGTTCTGGATGTCCCCCCAGGGGTTCTCTGTCCGTATGCAATCCCTGTTGAGCATGAATAGTATGAGTCTGCATTGTGCTGGGTCACCACATGGCTCCCCCCAGAACGCTCAAAAGGGGCTGTGGGCCAGCCCCCCCCCCCCCCCCGGTCATTTGGCTCCAGCTCCAGTTGAACTGTCGGAGGGCATGTCAGTCCGTGGGGGGGGGGGGGGGGGGGGGGAGTGTGCTCCGCTCTGAGTTCCAGCACGTTGAACGGCCATGGACCGTGGGCGCACGGGCCAGTGTGTTTCATGCGTAATGGAACAAGACGGCGATCGGCCGGCTTTAGGGAGTGAGGTGTGGGAAAAGCGCTGTGCAGGAGGAGGGGGAGGGGGGTGGGAGTAAGCGAGTGCCAGCCTGGGACATCAAAGGTGTCTGGGCCGTGCAAAAATTGCGTGTGGATCCGCGATGGTGAGGGACTTTCCCGTTAAACCTGGCGATGATCCACAGTGGCTGTGAAAGAAAGAAAGAAAAAAAAATATAAAGTTAAGTCACTGACTTCTCGTGCGGGTCCGGTCCAACGAGGATCTGGGGAAGGCGACTGGCCCAATTCCCTGAGGATGCGTAGCGGCTGTGAAACAACTGCAGCTGTGTGAGGCGGTTTGGCTTTTAGATGTGGGAAGCAGCCCTAAAGTCATCGGGGAAAGCAATCGGCTAAATTCCCCTTGTGCGCCGTGGCTGAGAAACCCATACAAAGTCCAGTGTGCAGGTTGCACATCTGCCCCAGGTGCGCAAGCAGCCCTGAAGGTTCCGAGGGTGACGATCGGCCGTTTTTCTCGGGCATGTGCAGCGGCGGAGGACGATGGATCAGTCTGTGGAGACGGTTCGTCTCTGTGTGTGGTGTGCGCTTGGTGCCGTGACCACATAACTGGCAGCTGCGCTGTCCTCGTAATCCTGTGGTGTGCGTGCGGGGCTTCTGTGCGCGGGAGGTCCGCTGTCCGGAGTTTAGTCAGAGTCGGGGAGCTCGGTGGAAATCAACGCAGTCGGCGTCGATGATTGTCCCCGTTCAGGCTGCTTCCTTCATTTGCTCATGTCGTTCATGGTCCGTTTTGGTCCCAGCGCTGCGCTCCGGTGAGGATGAAGAGGTTGCAGGCGTTCTCTGGTCCTCTGGGATCCACAGCGCGGTGAGAGGGAGCAGACAGTCATTCTCCCTCGTCAGGTCACCAGTGTGGAGGGATCAGATCAGGTGAGGGGCGCACCATGACGCATGCTGGGGCTTCCCGTCCGGGTGATCTCCGGGGTGTTCGCCTCATGTTCCATTCTTCATCAAGGGTCACCAGTGCGAAGGAACAAATAGGTTCAGGCGAGATCCAACGAGCTGGAAGGTTTCAGAGTTTGATTTCCTCCATCATCATGAGACACACTGTAGCACTGTGCGCTATGTTGTGCTGTGTGTGTGTGTAATGTGTGTGCTGCTTGAGGCATGTATTGTAAGCTCTTTTATACAGACAGAGAGAATGCATGGTACATTAGCATATTGGTATACATATCAGTCAATACATATCAATCGCGTGACCAACTGGCGCCCAGACTTCCTCTCCTTAATCCAGGGATGTATAACAATAGTCCATTGTTCTGGTTGTCCCCCCCAGTGGTTCTCTGTCTGTGTGCAATCCCTGTTGAGCGTGAATAGTATGAGTCTGCATTGTGCTGGGTCACCACAGCATCAAGCATGCCTAAACAATTTTTGAGGTGATCAAAAACAACGGTGGGGCTACTCACTACTAAGTCTTTTTTTTTTTTTACACCTTTAGTTCTGTTTTGTTTTTTTTGGGCTATGGTCTTTGAGTTTAAATGCAGTTTTCAATAAACTGCACCCTCTCTATTTTATGTCTCTTGTGCGGTTTCTTCTTTTTGCATTCTGAAGCTCAACTTACAACTTTGTTACCATCCACCAGCGCAAAACGCGAATTCTTGTAATCCCCTCCTCCGTCTTTAACATTTTGTTCAGAAGTGTATATCATGTATCGTGAGAAAGAATGGTTAGGTTAATTGGCATCAAACTGGGGATTCTAAATTGTCCTTAGGTATGAGTGAGAGAGTGAATGGTTGTCTGTCTCTCTGTGTTGGCCCTGCGATGGACTGGCGATCTGTGCAAGGTGGACCCTGCCTCTAGCCCAAAGATGCTGTGCTGGGATAGGTTCTAGCCCCCCCCCCCCCCACCCACCCCCCGACCTGAAAAGGCTTAAGCGGAAGAAAATGGATGGATGGACGGATGGATGGATGGATAAATAACTGAATTCTTCAGCAAACTGAACTTTTTCCATTAAAGTTCATGATGTTTTTCTCAAAAATTTGTGACTCTTTGTTAGGATTTTTTTGTTAAATTTGTAAGGTTTTTTCTTATAAACTGACAAAAATTTCCCTCTGAAATTCAGATATTTGTTCCTCAGAATTTTTTTTACTCATAGGTTGAAAATGGGTGAAAAATGGTGCAACATTGATCAGCTGATTATCAAATGAAAGAACCTTAATGAGCAAACTCACATACTCCACGCGTCTGAATATCAGGGGCCGTTCATGAGAAGTGTGATCAACATAAAATGGCTGGGAGAAAAATAAGCCCCCTCCCCAAAAACTTTCAGTCAAGGCTTCTGTATAAATAGGAAGTCAATCCGGTCAGAAATGTAGAAACAAACTGATCAAGAAAGCTAGCTCTGTCCTGGGGCAGCGCCCTGACCCAGTGGAGGAGATAGGAGAGAGAAGGATGGTGGCTAAACTGTCATCTCTGCTGGAGTCCGAGTCCCACCCTATGCAGGACATACTGAACGCACTGAGGAGCTCATTTAGCAGCAGACTACATCATCCTAGGTGTGCAACCGAGAGGTTTCGCAGGTCCTTCCTACCTACAGCTGTCAGACTGTATAACCTAAGCAGGGCTGCTCACAGAGATAGCAAAAAAAAATGACGACCTAATAGTATTGAATGCAAAAGACGCAATAGACTTACACAATGGTCCCCTCCAGTATATACAACTAGGACAGTATCGGTCGCTACGGAGGGTGTCAATATGTATGGGTACATATTCATACTATGTAGGATAACTAAGTAGACGGTTATGCTGTTTATTCCATCTTTTTTTTTCCACAATATCTTTATTGAACCTTTTTTTTTTTTTTAACAAACATGATACAAACAATCAAACACTAACACTAAAGTACTACAAAAAAAAAAATACCCTAAAAACACCAACAACCACCAACAAAATCAAGTCTTCAACAATGCTCCTCTGTTTAGTCTAGACAATCCAATACATTAGTATACATATTATGTTCACCAGTTTGGAATTTACAAGGTCCACACACATCATTCACCTTCTTCTTCAAGAGTTATGTTTAAATTTTTTACATAATCAATAAAAGGTCTCCATATATTCTCAAACACAATTTCCTTTGATTTTAGTATATATGTTATTCTTTCTAATGGAAGGTTTGTTAACATCTGTCTTAACCACTGAGTCACATCTGGTCTATGAGTCTTTTTCCATAATAGTGCAATACATTTTTTGGCATTAAGCAAACTGAGGTCTATGAATGTTCTTTCACTTTTATTGAAATTATGCTTTTCTGGGTACAGACCCAACAAAAACAGTTTAGGATTCAATATGATTTGTTTTGAGATTATTTTTTCAATTGTTACCCTCACCTCCTCCCAAAACAATCTTATTAATCTACATTCCCATAAACAATGAAATAGGGTTCCTTTACTTTCCATGCATTTTGTGCATGTATCTGGTATATTTTTGTTATATCTATTTAACTCCTCCGGTGTAACATACATCCGCATTAACCATTTGAAATGTATCAATTTAAGGCGTGCATTTATTGATTTGGTTTGAGCTTCTGTACAAGCCAATTCCCATTGTTCCTCTGAAATTTCAATTTGCAGATCTTCTTTCCAGTAGTTTAATCTTTTCAGTGAATTTTCACTTGAAGATAGTGTCAATGAGTTATAAAACTCTGAAATAATACCCTTTCTTTTACTATCTTTCATCATCATTTTTTCCAAGGATGAATAAATAGGTCGAGTGAGAGCTTTATTTTGATTTGATCGAATAAAGTTTCTAAGTTGAAGATATTTAAAAAAATGTGTTCTATTTAGATTAAATTTGATCCTCAGCTCTTCAAAAGACATTATGTTGTCTGCACATGGCAAATATAAATCCTGAATCTTTTGTATCCCTTTTAAATTCCATACTTTAAATACAGCGTCCGCTCTCCCTGGTTTAAAATATTGATTACCCCATATTGGACTAAATTGTGACAATAACTGTGGTTCTTTTAAATAGTTTTTAGCTTCACACCATATTTTGATCATATGCTTTACATATGGATTTTTAACTTGTTTTTGTAATTTTTTTGCCGAATCTGAGTATATGAATATGGGAAGAGGTAAAGGTAAATTGTATGATTCCATTTCAGTCCAGTGAGGGAGATCATTTGATGAAAAATAATATGTCATAGACCTCAGTTGTGCCGACCAATAATACAACATAAAATTTGGACATTTCAGACCTCCACGATCAAATGGTAAATATAATAAAGACAAACGTAATCTAGCCCTCCTGTTGTTCCATATAAATTCCACTAACTTTTTTTTTTATTCTTGAGAATAGATCTAAAGGTGGTGATAAGGGAATGTATTGAAATAAATAAAGTATTTTAGGTAAAATATTACTTTTAAGTATATTGATTCTCCCGATCATCGACATTGGTAGTGACATCCATCTCTGAGTTAACTCATTGATATCTGACATTAAGGCTTCATAGTTGACACTGGCGACTGATTCTAGCTTAGGCATAATTTGGATTCCTAAATATTTAAACTGATTTACAACATTGAATTGATTTACCTCAGGGGCTGGGTAATTTCTCTGGGTCTCATTTAGCATTAATATTGAAGATTTAGTTTTATTTATTTTATATCCTGATATTTCCCCAAAATTCTTTATTAAATTCAACAAGGTTGGAATTGATTTTTTTAGATTCGACATAAACAAAATTATATCATCGGCGTACAGGGAGATTTTATGTTCTGTTGGTCCAACTTTAATTCCATATATTTGTGAATGTAAACGTATCGCTATCGCTAAAGGTTCAATTGCCATAGTAAACAGTAAAGGTGAAAGTGGACAGCCTTGTCGACATCCTCTATTGATTTTTATTGGTTTTGAAATATTGTTATTTGTTAGGATTTCTGCTGTAGCATTATTGTATATTATTTGAACCCATTTTATGAAATTATTTCCAAGTCCAAACCTTTGTAGGACTTCAAAAAGAAAGGGCCATTCAACTCTATCAAAGGCCTTTTCGGCGTCCAATGATAGGAGAGCTGTATCCGGTGCTTCTTTATTAAAATAAATAATATTAAATAGTCTTCTTACATTATGGAAGCCTTGTCTACCCTTTATAAAGCCATTCTGATCTCGATTAATAATATTTGGTAAAATTTCTTGTATTCGTCTTGCTAAAATTTTACAGATTATCTTAAGGTCGGCGTTTAATAGGCTTATTGGTCTCATATTTTCACATTTATTAGAGGGCTTACCTGGTTTTGGCAGCAGTATAATTAAGGCATTATTTATGTATGATGGTAAATTATTATTTTGAAATGCTTCTAAAACCATTTCCAAAAAAGGTTTTATTAATTTATTCTTAAATTTTTTATAAAGGTCAACTGGAAGACCATCTGGTCCTGCACTTTTTCCTGATTTCATATTATCAATGGCTAGCCCAACTTCTTCTTGACTAATTTTAGACTCCAATATCTCCCTGTTTTCATTTGGAATACACGGTATAGATAGTTCGTTCAAAAACCCATTTAGTTTTGTTAAATCAGGTTCATTTTTGGTATCATATAATTTTTCACAGTAATCTCTAAAGGCTCTATTAATTTCTAAAGGATCTATAACTACCTGTCCATTACTTATAATACTGGTAATTGGTGTTTTAATTTCCAATTGTTTAATCTGCCATGCTAATAATTTTCCTGATTTTTCACCTTGTTCATAAAAAGATTGTTTCAATCTTAGAAGACTCGAGGCAGCTCTATTCGCTGATTTTTTGTCGTATTCAGCTCTCAAAATCAGTAATTCATTCTCCAACCTTGGGTCACTTCCTGCATACACTTTTTCCTGAAGACTTTTTATTTTATGTTCCAATTTAGCTCTCTCCTCTCGAGTCTTCTTAGATTTTGATCCTGTATAACTAATAATATGTCCCCTAATAAAAGCTTTGAAAGCCTCCCACTTTACACATGCTGATGTTTGTGTAGTATTGATGTCAAAGAACTCGTCTATCTGTTTTTCTATATACTTGACAAATTCCTCATCCTGAAGCCATTTATGCTGAAATTGCCATCTACCTGATTCCTTTGTCAATTTTTTTATCTACATATATTAGACAACAGGGTGCATGATCAGAAATCACGATGTTATCATAAAAGCAGTTTTGAATCTTGGACCTTAATTCTGTGGAAATCAAAAAATAATCAATACGTGAGAATGTCTTGTAGGTACTGGAATAACAAGAATAGGCTTTAACTTGTGGTTTCATTTCTCTCCATATATCTAACAATCTCAATTCTTTCATAAAATGATTAATAGTCATCCTACATCCAATGTGCGTACAATCCAGTCCTGTTGATCTATCCACACCTGGATTCAATGTACAATTAAAATCCCCTGCTATTATATGTTGCCCTGTAAGTGATGATAAGATGAGAAATAAATTAGCAAAGAACTTCTGATCATCTATATTGGGACCATATAAGTTCACAAGATTTATATTTTCTAATAGCAAAGAACCTTGAATGATTACATATCTTCCAAATTTGTCTCTAATTACATTTTTCACCTGAAAAGGAACTGATTTATGTATGAGAGTCATAACTCCCCTGGCTCGGGATGAAAATGAAGAGGTGAATACACTTCCCTGCCATCTACTCCTAATTCTTTTAACATCCTCCTCTATCAGATGAGTTTCTTGTAAAAACACAATTCTTGAACCCATGTCCTTTATTTTATTCATAACTTGTTTAAGTTTTTTTAAATTTTGTAGACCTCTGCAATTCCATGAAGTTAAATTAAGATTAACACTTTGGTCCATGATCAATAGAGAGTTTAGGATTACCTTGCAGTGTAAACATGCTCATACAGAGAAGCAAAAACATGAGTGGTTGAACATTCATCCTACAAACTACACACAAACAAATTTCCCCTTCCCACACTTGTGGCAAACCCCCCAAAATCAAAAGAAAAATTCTGTCTCCCGATATAGCCATCGACCGTTCCACACCCACGAGGAACAGCCTAAGCCACTCCTTCTTCATCCTCCCAATCACCCCAACTCTACTACTTTTAATGACGTAACATTAACTCTCCTCTGTAGTTTTCCAACTTAACTCCAAAATTTTTAACAACTTTGTACATCATAGTTTTTTTTTGTTTGTTTTGTTTTTGTTTTGTTTTTTTAATATATAATACAATCTATATTTTGTAAACTTACTATTTACTTCAAGTCAGTCAGATGCCTGTGCAAATGCTTAATTATTCTACCTTATATTTTGTTCATGCTTAGCTCCCACCAGTCTCTTCTTCTTCTTTGATCTTCTTGATGAACTCCTGCGCCTCCTCTGGGGTCTTGAAAATGTGGGTTCTGCCCTCATACGTGGTCAGCAGTCTCGCAGGATAGATTACACCATGACGAATCCCAAGGTTGCGCAGCTCCTTACGTATGGGATCAAACTGCTTCCTCAATTGCTGGATTCCTGTGGCCAAATCTGGGTAGAACCGCACCTGCTGGTCCTGGTGTTTAATCTCTCCTTTAGCATGTGCAGCGTTGAAGATCTTCATCCTGTCTCTGTTGCTAAGAAACTTCATAATTAAGGTCCTCGGCGGTCCCTTATCTCTCCGTGGGCCAATACGATGTGCTTTTTCCAGAACCACTGCTGATTGCAACTCCTCGCTGCCCAGCACCTCCGGAATCCACTTTTCCAGAAAGGAACATACGTCCCGACCTTCTGATTCCTCTGGAAGACCCACCAGCCTCAAATTATTCTGTCTCGACCGAGATTCCAAATCCAAAATATTATCTTCCAGAGATTTTTTTTTTTTTTTTCCAAAGTGCGCACCTTTAATTGAAGACGGGTGACGTCATCTTCAGCACTAGCGAGACGGAGCTCCATCTGCGCCGTTCGTTCTACACAGTCACCCAATTCCTTTCTTATTCCTTCCAACGCTGTCATAATCCCATCAAATCTAGAGGAAAAGTCCGCTCTCATTGAACTCATGGCAGCCATCAGCGCATCTGCGCCATTCCCCGCAAACATCGCACCGCCGCCAGCCTCCTCCGCCATATATGGAGTTTTGTTTGCTGCGTCACAGACCTGAAAGTCCGTTAATTTGGACTGTTTCGGCGGCTCGCTTTTTCCTTTTCCTGGTTTTCCAGCCTTAGGCTTCGCCGACATATCCTCGCTCAAATGCTGGGATACGTTCTGTCCCAAATGAGAGAGTTATTTGCTGATTTTTTTCTCCAGGAGCAGAGCAGAGCGAGACACGTCCGTCCTACGTGGCAGCCATAACCGGAAGTCCCTGTTTATTCCATCTTGCTACAATGCACCGCACTTTGTATATATATTTATGTGTATGTATGTACATCCACTGCTCTTATTTATATCTTCCGTATCTTCTTAATTATTGCCCTGAGTGTTGCTATCCCTGTGCTGTTGCAATCCTGGAATTTCCCCATTGTGGGACTAATAAAGGCTTATCTTATCTTTTCTTATCTTATCTTAGAAGCTATATTGGTGACAACAGAAAAGGACCCTTCCCAAAATAAATGGAACCCCTCATTAGATGTACTGTATGTGAAAATCGGACGCGTCCAAGGTATTGATGAGTTCAAGATTCTGTATAAATCTCAAGTCAATCAGATTCAAAATGTAGAAGTTATAGTGGCGACAACATAAAATGTCAAACAGATGAAGGCACAAATGGACAGACGAGTGAAAAACATTATTATCTCTGTAGATATCTGTTTAGCAATGCATAAATTTATCTAAATAATTGTACTGACTGAACATATACTCAAGTTTGAATTTTCTTGGTATTACCATGAAAACAAAGTTATAACAAATGTACATACTGATGTTCCAGAACAATATGTGCCAAAAGCAGCAAACGCTACATTCGGCGATAATCAGCTTTAACAGTTTCTCTTCACACTGGTGGTGTTTTGAAAAGCCTCTCTGATACGCCGTCGTGTGTGTGTGTGTGTGTGAGTGCGCGTGTGCACGCGTTTTTTCCCCGCCCTCTTCTAATTGCATTTCACTCCTGTCTGATCTAATGGTTTTTCATTCTTCATGTTCATCTCACCCCCTTTGCTGCATGAGAACGGTAGTCATGGCAACAGAAAACTCTGTAGCTATTGTTCGAGCACATCTGGTTAAGAGGAGAGGGTTAATGGGGGTCCTACACACTCCTTTAAAACCACATGTTAAATTTAAAGCCATTTTATCACCATCAGAAATCTGTCTTGAGAAGAGCACATGAATTATCACAGGAAGATGTGAGCTTCTGACCTGTGAGTGGAAAATATAGTGGATTTTCTACGCACATTTCCATTTTTTTGTTTTCCATCCTTTCCTAATGACAGTTCTATGAAAAGATGAACATAATATGGAAATCCCAACGGTTTCTAGCTTTTATTGGGGCCCTATGCAAAATTGTGCTTGAGGGCCCCAATGTTTGTAATGGTGAAGAGTTCAAATCTTTCCCACAACAAAAACATTAAAAATATAATAACCTTGGGTCACTGTCTAGATAAACAGGGAAAAAATAAACCCTTACATATTTTATCAGTATGTATATAATACTGCAAATTTACAAGAAAAAAGTCACTAATATTAGGGAAGGGTTAGAAAATTATACACACACAATTACAACAGCATTCAGTTACAACTGCACAATTACAACTGCTTCAGCTAACCTATTGTTATCTTATTATGTTATTACTATTGCTCTGAGTGCTGCTATCCCTTTGCTACTGCAATCCTGTAATTTCCCCATTGTGGGACTAATAAAGGCTCATCTTATCTTATTTAATTTTAATTTTTAAAGATTTACTGCAATGTTTTAATGGACTTTTTTTTTTAATGCATCTTGTTTTGTTTACATTGACATACCAAGTTTTATCCAATCAACACCAAGTTAATCCCAAATCCCACCCAGAAGTTTTCAGGGACACTGGGAAGTACCGATCCTGAACCAGGGAATTAAAGTGTTTCAGCCCTACGAGTTCCTGAAAACCTCCACTTACAGGGCGGTTTCTGCAGTGAAGACACATAGTGTGTTCCTATTCTTTTTGTGGTCTGTAGCTAGGCAGTGTCACAGACCTCCTGTCAGAGTTTTAATCGTTCCCCCCAAAAAACAACCTTGAAACAATGACGGATGGCCATAGAGCAGTTAGCTACTAGGTAGCTCTACTGCTAGTGGTTGCAGAATGCTAATATATACTGAACCAATCTGAGGAACACCTCTTCACACATAGGCACAAGGAAATAAAGCCCCAGAGGCACATTTGTTTTTCATGTGTTTATATAAGGATTGATCCATTTTAAAGCCCCAAGAGGAGGAGTTCAAGTATTTCAGGGTTTTATTCACGAGTGTCGACAGAATGGAGTGGGAGCCTGACAGACAGATTTTGATTTGATTTTGTATACTTTATTGATCCCCAGAGGGGAAATTGAGGGCATCCACCTGGATGGATGAAGCAGCCACGTTACAGCGCTATCCCTTTACCATTTACACACACATTCACACCTCGAGCCACTTTAAAGTCTCCAATTAACCTAACCCGCATGTTTTTTGAAGCAGTATCTGCAGTAATGCAAACATAGTACTTAGGGATGGGAATTGAAAACCTGTTCCTGTTGTGAACCGGTTTCTGATGTCATTAATTGCTCTTATTGATGCTGAGGGTTTCAACACTTCAATGTAAAAAAACCAAACAGATAAAAGGCATGCTACCTACCATACAGCACTGTCGCTATGGTTACCACGGAACAATAGTGGAGTGGAGGTGGCAGAAGCTGCCAATATGTCATTTTATGCAAGTTTTCAAACACGAACAGCATGTTAAAACAGCTCAACACAGCATGGGATAAAATTTTAAGCCTACAATGTATTAGACAGTCTACGAAGTGCGCCGCGCCTGCTTCCCCAGAAAACAGGAACTCAGTTAGCCACAGTAATACTAGCTTATTATAATTATTAGTAGGATATTAGCACTATGCTAGCAGCCTTACAGGTTTAATCAGTTTTTTTAAACTAAGAAAACCCAGCTAAAAATATGTGATATTTAAATATGGTGTTGCAGCGGCATGAAAAAATAAGCAGCAATGCTGTGGTTTTAAGCAGGTTTTATTGAATCATACCGCCGTCACAAGCTCTGCTCCTGGCGCCGTGCATGCGCGCCGGGAGCGAGCTCAGCGGCTCTCAGAGAAGGAGGACACAAAGTCTGTGTCCAGCAGCAGCAGTTGAGGAAGTGGAATTGAGAGAGCAAGTTACAGAACCTGTGCAGTATTTATACCCAACTCAGACAATACATCAAAGCGGTTTCACAGCAGTTGGTACGATCAAAGGGACTGCAGAACAGGCATGAGACATTTGCATTTAAGAGACCTACATAACAATAGGCAGATTTGCTAGCCTCTGCTCCAGGTGCAGGACAAAGAGGTTATAAGGCACATCTACATACTGATCTGTCTCTAGGTCACAGTAAGGACAGGACGCATGAACACTATACATGAATGGCACATTACATCACAATACATGAATGGCACATTACATCTCAGTAGTGCAGCGGGAAAAACCAAGAGAAGAGAGCTGACTGTCCTTAATCTGTTGTGGGGGTTAACCGAACCGCCCACAGTGTCGTTCTTTTTAGATGATGACAGCAACAGGTCACCGAGGTTTTGCCAAGCTGCTCAACCTGCACTTCTAGCCTGGAAAACCTATTGACACCAGTTGTACACTGGGGCAAAAATGAGTGAAGAGAGGGTTAAAGAGTTGTAATGAAGTTTGCCGTGAAAGGTATGCATCCAATCGCAACCGTAGAGCAGCTGGAGTTTCGGTAGGTGGTACGTACTCTAGCCTGTGTGTCCATGTACGTATGTATACAATTAGCCTAAAGTATTTTATGTATTTGTGAGTATGCATAAAATACCCACATGAGAACGGGGGTCATATTGTTCACCCCGGGTCATATCGCCCTATGCAATATGACTAAAATTTCATATCATGATATAAGCAGGGTTTCCTCTGGTAACATTTCTCTGTGGCGGGCCGCCTTACCAGAAATTGTACCGCCACGCCAAGCCACTATGATTTTATTAAGAAAAATATATGAAGCAATGACTTTCCGCAAGGGCGCACACGAAAAACGTGCGTGGCTGTCATCCGTGCAGAGTTTTGAAGCGCCCCGCCCACGCGAGTTCTCGACTCAGTCAGCAGGCAGTGTCTCGCTAAGTGTGACTGTCGACAAAAACACAAGTTAAAGTACTTTAAATGAGGAAACAAATCAGAAGAGGTATGTATGTAAGCACTGGAGGCGTTTATCATGGTTTTAACCCACTATTAACGGGAGCAATAATGGAAGAGTCGCTTAGCTAAGAGATGTGGCTAGAATTCATATGCAGCCGGCTTCATATGAAGGGAAAGGCAAGGCGGACTGATGAATTGCTGAGGATATATTTCACCAGCCACTACAATATTAAGTTACATACGCGGACAAAATTGTTGGTACCCCTCTGTTAATGAAAGAAAAACCCACAATGGTCACAGAAATAACTTGAATCTGACAAAAGTGGTAATAAATAAAAATTCTATGAAAATTAACCATTGAAAATCAGACAATGCTGTTGAATTGTGGTTCAACAGAAATATTTTAAAAAACAAACTCATGAAACAGGCCTGGACAAAAATGATGGTACCCCTAGAAAAGATTGAAAATAATGTGACCATAGGGACATGTTCAACCAAGATGTGTCCTCTAATTAACATCACAGGTGTCTACAAACTTGTAATCAGTCAGTCGGCCTATTTAAAGGGTGACAAGCAGTCACTGTGCTGTTTGGTGACATGGTGTGTCCCACACTAAACATGGACCAGAAGAAGCAAAGGAGAGAGTTGTCTCAGGAGATTAGAAAGAAAATTATAGACAAGCATGTTAAAGGTAAAGGCTATAAGACCATCTCCAAGCAGCTTGATGCTCCTGTAACTAGAGTTGCACATATTATTCAGAAATTTAAGAACCCCGGGACTGTAGCCAGCCTCCATGGGCGTGGCTGCAGGAGGAAACTTGATGAAAAATGGAAGAGACAGATAATACGAATGGCAACAAAAGCGCCCAGAACAACCTCTAAACACATTCATGGTGAACTCCAAGGTCAAGGGACATCAGTGTCAGATCGCACCATCCGTCGTCGTTTGAGCCAAAGTGGACTTCATGGGAGACGACCAAGGAGGACACCACTGTTGAAAACAAATAATAAAAAAGCCAGACTGGAAGATTGCCTCAAAAGGTTGTGCAACAAAATATTAAGTTAAGGGTACCATCATTTTTGTCCAGGCCTGTTTCATGAGTTTGTTTTTTAAAATAATTCTATTGAACCACAATTCAAAAGCATTGTCTGATTTTCATTGGTTAATTTTCATAGAATTTTTATTTATTACCACTTTTGTCAGATTCAAGTTACTTCTGTGACCATTTCTCTCACCTCTTTGTCTTTATATCCTGATTGATGGAGACTTGAGGATTTTTATCATGTTTATAGTCAGCTTCATGTGTGCCTGTGTTTGTGTTTATGTTGAATGTAATTGTGGCTTGTAAATATGGATGTCACCAGACTGCAAAACAAATCTACCTACGGGTACAAATAAAGTAACCTGAACCTGAACCTTATTGTGGGTTTTTCTTTCATTAACGGAGGGGTACCAACAATTTTGTTCATGGCTGTATGTTCTGTAGGAATTGCAGGAATGAAGGGATTGGAAATTTCTTTCTTTTCTCGCACGAGCAGGCGTGCCGTTTTTATTCTCCAGCGGGAGTGACAAAAAGCAACAGCTAAAAACGCTAGCTCTAAACTGAGGTCCTTCAGCGGCTGCCTAGAGAGGTGCCTGAAGAGAAAGCCTGTGAGCACAACTATAAATATAAAGAAATATTATAACAGAAATAACGGCATCCTTGGTCATTTAAGTTAATTTATTTCATTAAATACAATTTTATTAATATTTTTTCTTTGTAATTACAGTTAAATTATTGTTCTATTCTTACTGAAAAATTATCGTCAAAAATGTAAATTGTTATAAGGAAAAAGTAAAAAAAATTACCACAGTCTTTCAAATTTATCTAAAAAAAATTTTTTTATTTAAAAAAAAACAGACAAAAACTAGACATAAAATAATCCACAAATTTATAATAAAGTTTCAAATGTACAAGAACAGTCAATTTTACAAGAGGAAATTACAAATTTGAGGAACATGGTTTCAACTTTAGATAGATTTACAGAAAAAAGTAGAAAACTATAAGAAAACTGTTATAAATTTTTGAGAAAAACTTCAAACCTTCAAGACTGAAGTCATTACTCAAGTTTTTAAGTGGGTGCTCTTTGTACCCTTTACTCAACTAGAAATTTTTGGTTGTCTACTTTTTTTTCCCACAATATCTTTATTGAACCTTTTTTTTTTTTTTAACAAACATGATACAAACAATCAAACACTAACACTAAAGTACTACAAAAAAAAAAAATGCACTAAAAACACCAACAACCACCAACAAAATCAAGTCTTCAACAATGCTCCTCAGTTTAGTCTAGACAATCCAATACATAAGTATACATATTATGTTCACCAGTTTGGAATTTACAAGGTCCACACACATCATTCACCTTCTTCTTCAAGAGTTATGTTTAAATTTTTTACATAATCAATAAAAGGTCTCCATATATTCTCAAACACAATTTCCTTTGATTTTAGTATATATGTTATTCTTTCTAATGGAAGGTTTGTTAACATCTGTCTTAACCACTGAGTCACATCTGGTCTATGAGTCTTTTTCCATAATAGTGCAATACATTTTTTGGCATTAAGCAAACTGAGGTCTATGAATGTTCTTTCACTTTTATTAAAATTATGCTTTTCTGGGTACAGACCCAACAAAAACAGTTTAGGATTCAATATGATTTGTTTTGAGATTATTTTTTCAATTGTTACCCTCACCTCTTCCCAAAACATTCTTATTAATCTACATTCCCATAAACAATGAAATAGGGTTCCTTTACTTTCCATGCATTTTGTGCATGTATCTGGTATATTTTTGTTATATCTATTTAACTCCTCCGGTGTAACATACATCCGCATTAACCATTTGAAATGTATCAATTTAAGGCGTGCATTTATTGATTTGGTTTGAGCTTCTGTACAAGCCAATTCCCATTGTTCCTCTGAAATTTCAATTTGCAGATCTTCTTTCCAGTAGTTTAATCTTTTCAGTGAATTTTCACTTGAAGATAGTGTCAATGAGTTATAAAACTCTGAAATAATACCCTTTCTTTTACTATCTTTCATCATCATTTTTTCCAAGGATGAATAAATAGGTTGAGTGAGAGCTTTATTTTGATTTGATCGAATAAAGTTTCTAAGTTGAAGATATTTAAAAAAATGTGTTCTATTGAGATTAAATTTGATCCTCAGCTCTTCAAAAGACATTATGTTATCTGCACATGGCAAATATAAATCCTGAATCTTTTGTATCCCTTTTAAATTCCATACTTTAAATACAGCGTCCGCTCTCCCTGGTTTAAAATATTGATTACCCCATATTGGAC
The DNA here is from genome assembly GCA_020510985.1 of Pholidichthys leucotaenia. Lineage (NCBI taxonomy): Eukaryota > Metazoa > Chordata > Actinopteri > Cichliformes > Pholidichthyidae > Pholidichthys > Pholidichthys leucotaenia. The sequence goes on from CM035842.1 coordinate 274,924,372, forward strand.
TAAATTGTGACAATAACTGTGGTTCTTTTAAATAGTTTTTAGCTTCACACCATATTTTGATCATATGCTTTACAAATGGATTTTTAACTTGTTTTTGTAATTTTTTTGCCGAATCTGAGTATATGAATATGGGAAGAGGTAAAGGTAAATTGTATGATTCCATTTCAGTCCAGTGAGGGAGATCATTTGATGAAAAATAATATGTCATAGACCTCAGTTGTGCCGACCAATAATACAACATAAAATTTGGACATTTCAGACCTCCACGATCAAATGGTAAATATAATAAAGACAAACGTAATCTAGCCCTCCTGTTGTTCCATATAAATTCCACTAACTTTTTTTTTATTCTTGAGAATAGATCTAAAGGTGGTGATAAGGGAATGTATTGAAATAAATAAAGTATTTTAGGTAAAATATTACTTTTAAGTATATTGATTCTCCCGATCATCGACATTGGTAGTGACATCCATCTCTGAGTTAACTCACTGATATCTGACATTAAGGCTTCATAGTTGACACTGGCGACTGATTCTAGCTTAGGCATAATTTGGATTCCTAAATATTTAAACTGATTTACAACATTGAATTGATTTACCTCAGGGGCTGGGTAATTTCTCTGGGTCTCATTTAGCATTAATATTGAAGATTTAGTTTTATTTATTTTATATCCTGATATTTCCCCAAAATTCTTTATTAAATTCAACAAGGTTGGAATTGATTTTTTTAGATTCGACATAAACAAAATTATATCATCGGCGTACAGGGAGATTTTATGTTCTGTTGGTCCAACTTTAATTCCATATATTTGTGAATGTAAACGTATCGCTATCGCTAAAGGTTCAATTGCCATAGTAAACAGTAAAGGTGAAAGTGGACAGCCTTGTCGACATCCTCTATTGATTTTTATTGGTTTTGAAATATTGTTATTTGTTAGGATTTCTGCTGTAGCATTATTGTATATTATTTGAACCCATTTTATGAAATTATTTCCAAGTCCAAACCTTTGTAGGACTTCAAAAAGAAAGGGCCATTCAACTCTATCAAAGGCCTTTTCGGCGTCCAATGATAGGAGAGCTGTATCCGGTGCTTCTTTATTAAAATAAATAATATTAAATAGTCTTCTTACATTATGGAAGCCTTGTCTACCCTTTATAAAGCCATTCTGATCTCGATTAATAATATTTGGTAAAATTTCTTGTATTCGTCTTGCTAAAATTTTACAGATTATCTTAAGGTCGGCGTTTAATAGGCTTATTGGTCTCATATTTTCACATTTATTAGAGGGCTTACCTGGTTTTGGCAGCAGTATAATTAAGGCATTATTTATGTATGATGGTAAATTATTATTTTGAAATGCTTCTAAAACCATTTCCTGGTTGTCTACTTTTAATTATTAATTTCAAAGCACTGCTTTTACATGAGTAGAATTTCTGGTTACTATACCCACCTGATCATATAATTTAAGTATGCATGAGTACATTACTGTTATGAATGTTTCTTTCCCTTCCCTACTCTCTCAATGGAAAAAAGAAACACTAGAATAAAAATACAAAAAATACACATATTTTTGTCATTTATGTAAACCATGACAAAAAAATCCTGCAGGACAAAACATGACACTTGATATTTTCTAACCTGTTTGTATACCACCATAGACAGAGAGAGAACCTGAATTAGACAGAGCTCATTAAGGGCAAGATGAGACAGAAGAGAGGAGCCAAGGAGAGGAAAGTGTTCAGGCAGAGGAAGGACAGAAGGTTAACACCACTAAAAAGTCTAAACACAGGATGTCTGGGTGAGACCCCAACTGGCCCAATATTCAAGCCCCGGTTATACAACACTTCAAATGGTAAGTTCCATATGCAACGTTGCTGTGTAAAATTTTAAAAAGAAATAAATAGTATAAAATTAAAATATTCCGGTATGTTTACCCCCCCGTGGAAAAATATGTTGCCACCGCGCCAAGGTCTTTAAGCCAGAGGAAACACTGTATAAGTAATCTTATTTGACAATAACAACCCACACCCACACACTGTAAATTCTATAGTTTATAATAACCAATAAAAAGGACCATCTCTTTTTTTTACATTTTAAATAACAATGAAAAAAAATCAATTGTACATATTCATTTCATTAATTTTATGCACCTTTTTTCCCCCTCTTAATTTTGCAGTGTTATAAAATTGTTTTTTATGTGCATTTGAGATGACTTCAACTTTATTCATTATCGCTACTGGACTAATTAAAAATTATTTGAAATCAAGTTACATTAAGAGCCAGTTTGTTCCTCCGACGCATTTTAATTTATTTATTATTTATTTAGTGTGTATGCAGCCACTGTCACACACTTTTGCAGCTTTACTAATATTTTTTCAGACAAAATTAAGAAACTCTGCAGTAATTTAAACCAAAGAAACAATGGTCTTATACACTATAATGTTTCCTATAAGCAACAAGTTAGCATTGTCATTTAGCATTTGCTGTTTTATAATTATAGAGAGATGGTATTAACGTTACTTACCTTCAATTAAAACGAGGTTAGACAACTATCCTCTCTGACGCAACACAGTGGGAAAAAGCCCTACATCCCTGGCAAACAAAAGTAGCGGCTGCGGTTACATGACCACTTTAAATGAATCACGTGCAAGCCCTGCAGGTCAGGGAGAGCAGAGGGGGTTGGGTTGACAGAAAAAGCTCATCAAATTGCACTTTCGTAGCCGAAAATACTGCTTGAAAACCGTCCGAAATTCTTTGACCTGTCACAGTGATACTCTCCATCCAGTTTGCGGCTACAGAGTATTGGGCTCATGACTCTCATCTGGTTACGCCCCCTCCACGCTCCTGATGGATCCCAAGGAGAAGGAGGCATGGGAAACAGATGCCTAGGTGGACATGTACCTTTGAAGCCCAATTCATAGCAGCCTTGTGCAGCAGGTAGCTGCAGTCAGACAGAAGACCCACACCACTCGTGTCCAGACTGCAAATGAATTGTGCGCCCCACCCCCACCCCCCAATCCCACCCTGTTTTACAGGAAGCCGTTTATTGGAGATGATACATGGGCATACTGCCTGTACTGTCCCAAGCCCGGATAAAGGAGGAGGGCTGGACGTAGAGCTAACAATTCCACCCCACATAACAGTCATTTGATTAAATTTGATATTCTAACATTTAACAATGCAGGACAAAACTGATTTATGCAATGCAGGTCTAGACAGAGCATTAAAGTCATGAAGTTATTCTGAGAAGTGATGGCCTATTTAAACGGCAAAATTAAAACAAACAAACCAAGAATCAACAGAAGAAAATTAATTTGTAGTTCTAAACTTTGAGTGTTTTTTAACTTACTTTTTGTCTCTCCCACGACATTATTCTTCTTTCCTACAGCATCCATTACAATTACATGCAAATGATCAATTATGCAAATCAGGCAATGACATCATTTAGCAACTTCTAGCAACTTTCAGGACAGCCAATAGCTACTTTCCTTACTGAGGAGCTGGCAACACTGCCTAAAGTTTTCAATAGCGGACTGGTGTGACGGTGAAACACAAACCAGATGTTGGGAGCAGAAGGTGACAGGACAGCAACACGTGGAAGCGAGGAGCTAGTGCCTCGAAAGGATCATCATCCGTTGTCTGGATGTGTTTTGGATTGAGGGGAAGTGATGCTGACTAAAAAGAAATTATATGCAGAGTGCCATAGAGCTGTGTCTGCGCCGTAGAGCAACACAACTAACTTATTCAAGCAGCTGAAAAAACACCACAAACGCAAGTACGATAAATGCATGAAGGCTAAAGCTAATGTCACTTTACTAAATCACAGTCTGTGCCTGGCGCCGACCCAGGAAACCATAGTATCAACCCTGCACAGAGCTTCACCATATCCATCCGCCTCCCAAAGACACGCTAAAGTAACTGATGCAATAGCATTTTATTTGGCTAAAAACATGTGTCCACTAAATACTGCACGAGCAACAAAGGCTTCAGAAACATGGTCAAAACACTGGACAAGAAATACGTGCTCTCCATGTGATTCTACAAAGTTGCATTAACTGCGCTGTATGAAAAATACAGATGGATATCACAGGTGTCGAGTACTTTGCAACTGCAACTGACCTATGGTCAAGCAGAATAACGGCGCCCTACCTGTCCCTGACAATTCACTACATTGATGGATATTTACCTCCGCCCGGCCACAGGCCAGGAGGAGGTTATGTTTTTGCCAGCGTTTGTCTGTTTGTCTGTTGGTTAGCAAGATAACTCAAAAACTTTTGGACGGATTTCCATGAAACTTTCAGGCATTGTTGGAAATGGTACAAGGAAGAACTGATTAAATTTTGGGGATGATCCGCATCACCGTCTGGATACAGGAATTTTTTAAAGCATTTTTTAACACTGTGCTATACGGCCATTTTCAACATGTGCGCAGGCGCAATGGAGGGCGCTGGTCGTCGTGTCTGACCAACACAAACTCCGCGTTCTTCAATGTTTTAGGCACAAAAGCACTCGGAAAACACTGGTGGCCTGGGCCCGCCAGCGTGCCTGTGTTTGCGCGCAGCTGCAAAACCTGACACGGGCAGCTGTCCGCCCCCGGATTATTTGGCAGAAATTCCCCGGCCAGCCATACGCGCTGCGCATTTGGCAGAAATTCCCCGGTCAGCCATAGGCGCTGCGCAAAAACGAGCTCTCTGCCGGGGAAGCTTCTAAATTCTGTTTTGCCGCGGAGCACAACCCCAATAATATAATATAAAACCCACGGCAACCTGTCTACCCAATCTGCATCCGTCAGTGGAGGAGATGGACACAACAGCAACACTTCAGTTTATTACCTCCGCCAAGGAGGCAATGCTTTTACTGCTGAACCACTAATCCTACCACTATCAGATTGATTGTCATTGATTAATTGTCTATGTTTATTGCACTGTCCCTGTCAAATAAACAAATAATCATTGTGAATCCAATTGCTAGTCATATGTTTTCATGGTCAAGGACTCTGAAAACGTACACACAAACACTATATGGGGGGAACTGTTGCGTTTGGCGGAGGTCTGCACTCTCCGAGTGCTTTTCTAGTTTGTCTGTTGGTTAGCAAGATAACTCAAAAAGTTTTGGACGGATTTCGATGAAACTTTCAGGCGTTGTTGGAAATGGTACAAGGAAGAACTGATTAAATTTTGGGGATGATCCGGATCACCGTCTGGATACAGGAATTTTTTAAAGGATTCTTTAACATTGTGAGAGACGGCCATTTTCAACATGTGTGCAGGCGCAATGGAGGGCGCTGGTCGTCATGTCTGACGAACACAAACTCCACGTTCTTCAAAGTTTTAGGCACAAAAGCACGCGGTAAACAGTGGTGGGCAGGGCCCAGCAGTGTGCCTGTGTTAGCTGAGACGGGCAGCTGTCCGGCGCGGGATTATTTGGCAGAAATTCCCCGGGCAGCCATAGTGGCTGCGCAAAAACAAGCTCTCTGCCGGGGAAGCTTCCAAATCCTCTTTTGCCGCGGAGCGCAACCCCAATACAAAACCCACGGCAACCTGTCTACCCAATTTGCATCCGTCAGTGAAGCCCTGAGTGCTGCTTTCAGTGATCTATGAAAACGCTGGCATAACCCATTGGCCTGTGGGTTGTACGCGGTTGTGCCATGAATTGCAATGCCCGCAGCCTGTGAGTTTGCAGATGCAGGACATGGACACAACACCAACACTTCAGTTTATTACCTCCGCCAAGGAGGTAATGCTTTTACTACTGAACCACTAATCCTATCATTGTGAATCCAATTGCTAGTCATATGTTTTCATGGTCAAGGAATCTGAAAACGTACACACAAACACTGTATGGGGGGGAACTGTGGCGCTTGGCGGAGGTCTGCGCTCTCCGAGTGCTTTTCTTTTTTTTTTTCCACAATATCTTTATTGAACCTTTTTTTTTTTTAACAAACATGATACAAACAATCAAACACTAACACTAAAGTACTACAAAAAAAAAAAAAAAAAAAGGATGCACTAAAAACACCAACAACCACCAGCAAAATCAAATCTTCAACAATGCTCCTCTGTTTAGTCTAGACAATCCAATACATAAGTATACATATTATGTTCACCAGTTTGGAATTTATAAGGTCCACACACATCATTCACCTTCTTCTTCAAAAGTTATGTTTAAATTTTTTACATAATCAATAAAAGGTCTCCATATATTCTCAAACACAATTTCCTTTGATTTTAGTATATATGTTATTCTTTCTAATGGAAGGTTTGTTAACATCTGTCTTAACCACTGAGTCACATCTGGTCTATGAGTCTTTTTCCATAATAGTGCAATACATTTTTTGGCATTAAGCAAACTGAGGTCTATGAATGTTCTTTCACTTTTATTAAAATTATGCTTTTCTGGGTACAGACCCAACAAAAACAATTTAGGATTCAATATGATTTGTTTTGAGATTATTTTTTCAATTGTTACCCTCACCTCTTCCCAAAACATTCTTATTAATCTACATTCCCATACACAATGAAATAGAGTTCCTTTACTTTCCATGCATTTTGTGCATGTATCTGGTATATTTTTGTTATATTTATTTAACTCCTCCGGTGTAACATACATCCGCATTAACCATTTGAAATGTGTCAATTTAAGGCGTACATTTATTGATTTGGTTTGAGCTTCTGTACAAGCCAATTCCCATTGTTCCTCTGAAATTTCAGTTTGCAGATCTTCTTTCCAGTAGTTTAATCTTTTCAGTGAATTTTCACTTGAAGATAGTGTCAATGAGTTATAAAACTCTGAAATAATACCCTTTCTTTTACTCTTTCATCATCATTTTTTCCAAGGATGAATAAATAGGTCGAGTGAGAGCTTTATTTTGATTTGATCGAATAAAGTTTCTAAGTTGAAGATATTTAAAAAAATGTGTTCTATTGAGATTAAATTTGATCCTCAGCTCTTCAAAAGACACTATGTTATCTGCACATGGCAAATATAAATCCTGAATCTTTTGTATCCCTTTTAAATTCCATACTTTAAATACAGCGTCCGCTCTCCCTGGTTTAAAATATTGATTACCCCATATTGGACTAAATTGTGACAGTAACTGTGGTTCTTTTAAATAGTTTTTAGCTTCACACCATATTTTGATCATATGCTTTACAAATGGATTTTTAACTTGTTTTTGTAATTTTTTTGCCGAATCTGAGTATATGAATATGGGAAGAGGTAAAGGTAAATTGTATGATTCCATTTCAGTCCAGTGAGGGAGATCATTTGATGAAAAATAATATGTCATAGACCTCAGTTGTGCCGACCAATAATACAACATAAAATTTGGACATTTCAGACCTCCACGATCAAATGGTAAATATAATAAAGACAGACGTAATCTAGCCCTCCTGTTGTTCCATATAAATTCCACTAACTTTTTTTTTATTCTTGAGAATAAATCTAAAGGTGGTGATAAGGGAATGTATTGAAATAAATAAAGTATTTTAGGTAAAATATTACTTTTAAGTATATTGATTCTCCCGATCATCGACATTGGTAGTGACATCCATCTCTGAAGTAACTCATTGATATCTGTCATTAAGGCTTCATAGTTGACACTGGCGACTGATTCTAGCTTAGGCACAATTTGGATTCCTAAATATTTAAACTGATTTACAACATTGAATTGATTTACCTCAGGGGCTGGGTAATTTCTCTGGGTCTCATTTAGCATTAATATTGAAGATTTAGTTTTATTTATTTTATATCCTGATATTTCCCCAAAATTCTTTATTAAATTCAACAAGGTTGGAATTGATTTTTTTAGATTCGACATAAACAAAATTATGTCATCGGCGTACAGGGAGATTTTATGTTCTGTTGGTCCAACTTTAATTCCATATATTTGTGAATGTAAACGTATCGCTATCGCTAAAGGTTCAATTGCCATAGTAAACAGTAAAGGTGAAAGTGGACAGCCTTGTCGACATCCTCTATTGATTTTTATTGGTTTTGAAATATTGTTATTTGTTAGGATTTCTGCTGTAGCATTATTGTATATTATTTGAACCCATTTTATGAAATTATTTCCAAGTCCAAACCTTTGTAGGACTTCAAAAAGAAAGGGCCATTCAACTCTATCAAAGGCCTTTTCGGCGTCCAGTGATAGGAGAGCTGTATCCGGTGCTTCTTTATTAAAATAAATAATATTAAATAGTCTTCTTACATTATGGAAGCCTTGTCTTCCCTTTATAAAGCCATTCTGATCTCGATTAATAATATTTGGTAAAATTTCTTATATTCGTCTTGCTAAAATTTTACAGATTATCTTAAGGTCGGCGTTTAATAGGCTTATTGGTCTCATATTTTCACATTTATTAGAGGGCTTACCTGGTTTTGGCAGCAGTATAATTAAGGCATTATTTATGTATGATGGTAAATTATTATTTTGAAATGCTTCTAAAACCATTTCCAAAAAAGGTTTTATTAATTTATTCTTAAATTTCTTATAAAGGTCAACTGGAAGACCATCTGGTCCTGCACTTTTTCCTGATTTCATATTATCAATGGCTAGCCCAACTTCTTCTTGACTAATTTTAGACTCCAATATCTCCCTGTTTTCATTTGGAATACACGGTATAGATAGTTCGTTCAAAAACCCATTTAGTTTTGTTGAATCAAATTCATTTTTAGTATCATATAATTTTTCATAGTAATCTCTAAAGGCTCTGTTAATTTCTAAAGGATCTATAACTACCTGTCCATTACTTATAATACTAGTAATTGGTGTTTTAATTTCTAATTGTTTAATCTGCCATGCCAATAATTTTCCTGATTTTTCACCTTGTTCATAAAAAGATTGTTTCAATCTTAGAAGACTCGAGGCAGCTCTATTCACTGATTTTTTGTCGTATTCAGCTCTCAAAATCAGTAATTCATTCTCCAACCTTGGATCACTTCCTGCATACACTTTTTCCTGAAGACTTTTCATTTTATGTTCCAATTTGGCTCTCTCCTCTCGAGTCTTCTTAGATTTTGATCCTGTATAACTAATAATATGTCCCCTAATAAAAGCTTTGAAAGCTTCCCACTTTACACATGCTGATGTTTGTGTAGTATTGATGTCAAAGTACTCGTCTATCTGTTTTTCTATATACTTGACAAATTCCTCATCCTGAAGCCATTTATGCTGAAATTGCCATCTACCTGATTCCTTTGTCAATTTTTTATCTACATATATTAGACAACAGGGTGCATGATCAGAGATCACGATGTTATCATAAAAGCAGTTTTGAATCTTGGATCTTAATTCTGTGGAAATCAAAAAATAATCAATACGTGAGAATGTCTTGTAGGTACTGGAATAACAAGAATAGGCTTTAACTTGTGGTTTCATTTCTCTCCATATATCTAACAATCTCAATTCTTTCATAAAATGATTAATAGTCATCCTACATCCATTGTGCGTACAATCCAGTCCTGTTGATCTATCTATACCTGGATTCAATGTACAATTAAAATCCCCTGCTATTATATGTTGCCCTGTAAGTGATGATAAAATAAGAAATAAATTAGCAAAGAACTTTTGATCATCTATATTGGGACCATATAAGTTCACAAGATTTATATTTTCTAATAGCAAAGAACCTTGAATGATTACATATCTTCCAAGTTTGTCTCCAATTACATTTTTCACTTGAAAAGGGACTGATTTATGTATGAGAGTCATAACTCCCCTGGCCCGGGATGAAAATGATGAGGTGAATACACTTCCTTGCCATCTACTCCTAATTCTTTTTATATCCTCCTCTATTAGATGAGTTTCTTGTAAAAACACAATTTTTGAACCCATGTCTTTTATTTTATTCATAACTTGTTTAAGTTTTTTTAAATTTTGTAGACCTCTGCAATTCCATGAAGTTAAATTAAGATTAACACTTTGGTTTATGATCAATAGAGAGTTTGGGATTACCTTGCAGTGTAAACATGCTCATGCAGAGAAGCAAAAACATGAGTGGTTGAACATTCATCCTACAAACTACACACAAACAAATTCCTCCTTCCCACACTTGTGGCGAACCCCCCAAAATCAAAAGAAAAATTCCGTCTCCCGATATAGCCATCGACCGTTCCACATCCACGGGGAACAGCCTAAGCCACTCCTTCTTCATCCTCCCAATCACCCTAACTCTACTGCTTTTAATGACGTAACATTAACTCTCCTCTGTAGTTTTCCAACTTAACTCCAAAATTTTTAACAACTTTGTACATCATAGTTTTTTTTTTGTTTGTTTTGTTTTTGTTTTTTTTTTAATATATAATACAATCTATATTTTGTAAACTTGCTGTTTACTTCAAGTCAGTCAGATGCCTGTGCAAATGCTTAATTATTCTACCTTATATTTTGTTCATGCTTAGCTCCCACCAGTCTCTTCTTCTTCTTTGATCTTCTTGATGAACTCCTGCGCCTCCTCTGGGGTCTTGAAGATGTGGGTTCTGCCCTCATACGTGGTCAACAGTCTCGCAGGATAGATTACACCATGACGAATCCCAAGGTTGCGCAGCTCCTTACGTATGGGATCAAACTGCTTCCTCAATTGTTGGATTCCTGTGGCCAAATCTGGGTAGAACCGCACCTGCTGATCCTGGTGTTTAATCTCTCCTTTAGCTCGTGCAGCGTTGAAGATCTTCATCCTGTCTCTGTTGCTAAGAAACTTCATAATTAAGGTCCTCGGCGGTCCCTTATCTCTCCGTGGGCCAATACGATGTGCTTTTTCCAGAACCACTGCTGATTGCAACTCCTCGCTGCCCAGCACCTCCGGAATCCACTTTTCCAGAAAGGAATATACGTCCCGACCTTCTGATTCCTCTGGAAGACCCACCAGCCTCAAGTTATTCTGTCTCGACCGAGATTCCAAATCCAAAATATTATCTTCTAGACATTTTTTTTTTTTTTTCCAAAGTGCGCACCTTTAATTGAAGACGGGTGACGTCATCTTCAGCACTAGCGAGACGGAGCTCCATCTGCGCCGTTCGTTCTACACAGTCACCCAATTCCTTTCTTATTCCTTCCAACGCTGTCATAATCCCATCAAATCTAGAGGAAAAGTCCGCTCTCATTGAACTCATGGCAGCCATCAGCGCATCTGCGCCGCTCCCCGCAGATATCGCACCGTTGCCAGCCTCCTCCGCCATATATGGAGTTTTGTTTGCTGCGTCACAGACCTGAAAGTCCGTTAATTTGGACTGTTTCGGCGGCTCGCTTTTTCCTTTACCTGGTTTTCCAGCCTTAGGCTTCGCCGACATATCCTCGCCCAAACGCTGGGATACGTTCTGTCCCAAATGAGAGAGTTATTTGCCGATTTTTTTCTCCAGGAGCAGAGCAGAGTGAAACACGTCCGTCTTACGTGGCAGCCATAACCGGAAGTCCCGAGTGCTTTTCTAGTTTAAAATGAAAAATCGATGCTTGGAGATGCCATTTTTCCCCACAAGACCACACAGGGGAAGCTATAGCCCACAGACTGAGGGAAGCACAATCATCTTGGAGCCTGCAGGAGGAGGGACTAGTCTGCATAACAACAGACAGTGGATCTAACGTTGGCAAGGCAGCTTCTGTAAATAAATGGACAAGGCTCCAGTGGTTTGGCCACAGGCTTCATTTGGCAATTGGTAAGTAGGATGAATAAAAAAAAAATTATAGCACGGTGGTGCAGTGGTTAGCACTGTTGCAGCAACTGTTATTGTTACAGCTAGAAGGTTCCTGGTTCAAATCCCCAGGCTGGCAGGGGTTGGAACCTTTCTGTGTGGAGTTTGCATGTTCTCCCTGTGCTGCGTGGGTTTACTCCGGGGGCTCCGGTTTCCTCCCACAATCCAAAGACATGCATGTTAGGTTAATTGGCTGTTCTAAATTGTCCCTAGATGTCTGTTTCCTATAGGCCCTTAGAATAGAGGGTTAGTACTAGTGAAAGCGCTTTGAGTGGTCTTTGTGACTAGAAAAGTGCTATATAAGTGCAGGTTAGTTAGTTAGTAATCTGTGTTTTTCCTAAAGTTAATTAATAATGGTGATTTCAATATTGATCAAAATAATCACGATCATCATTTTGGCCATAATCATGCAGCCCTAGCTATACTCGTTTTATAGTAATAGCAAATTTAGCATTTACCATTTACCAACTGCAATGTTAACTTTGACTTCTGACCCCTTGACCCCAAACCCATAGTTAGGTCAGGGTGTAAGCTGTCCAAGATGTGTATTAGATATAACTACTGTATTGATTTGAAAAGCCTACATCCCTTATTTCAGTAGTTACTGTGTTTACAAGATTTTGGGAAAAATCTGACCTCTGACCTCAAGGTCATCTGATGAGAATGAAATTGCAATATGCGCATCATCAGAGTATATCAAACCACGGTACCAAATTTCAAAACATTCAGAACAAAACTGTAGGAGGAGTTGATTTCACATGACAGTTACAGCCACAAGACAGTCTACGAAGTGAGGCGAAACAGGAGGTTATACAAGGGGGCTGAAAAGTTCATAGTGGTCAAATTTGACCAAATGTGGTTTATTTTTCTCAACATAGCCTCCCCTGTGGTCCACACACTTCTTCCAACGGTGTTGCAGCGTTTGGATCCCTGTGGTTGAAAAATAAACCACATTTGGTCAAGTTTGCCCATTATGAACTTTTCAGTCTATAAACTTTTCAGCCCCCCCTCGTAGGTCAGGGACTACAACTCCTGCAAAATTCATCCGATCAGAACCAAAACAATCGGAACAAAACTGTAAGAGGAGTTGATTTCACAAAAGTGGGACAGACAGATGGACTAATTGCCCCATAACATAATCCCCTGCCAGTCTCTGACCAAAGGCAAGGCAAGTTTATGTGTATAGCATATTTCAATTCATTCATTCATTCATCTTGTTCCGCTTAATCCTTTTCGGGTCGCGGGGGGGCTGAAGCCTATCCCAGCATCTTTGGGCGAGAGGCAGGGTACACCCTGGACAGATCGCCAGTCCATCACAGGGCCAACACAGAGAGACAGACAATCATTCACTCTCACAGTCATACCTAAGGACAATTTAGAATCCCCAGTTTGATGCCAATTAACCTAACTCACATGTTTTTGGCATGTGGGAGGAAACCGGAGAAATCCCAGAGTAAACACCCGCAGACATGGGGAGAACACGCAAACTCCATACAGATCACTGTTGGTTGGGGGCTGGGATCGAACCCAGGATCCCCCGGCCAAGGGTGAGTTGCTATGCTGCCGCAGTGCTAACCACTCCGCCACCGCACCGCCCCATTCAACTTTATTTATATAGCGTCATTTCACAACAACAGTCATCTCATAGCACTTTCAACTGTAGGGGGAACCCCCACAATTGCAGAAAGACCCCAGCAATCAGGCGATCCCCTGTGAGCAAGCACTTGGTGACCGTGGAGAGGAAAAACTCCCTTTTAACAGGAAGAAACATCTAGCAGAACCAGGCTCAGGGAGGGGCAGTCATCTGCTGCGACTGGCTGGGGGGGTGAGGGGATAGAGAAGATGAAAAGAACAGACATGTAGAGAGCAAACAGCACGATGGGGACTCAATCTATGGGAGAGAACAAACAGATGTTAATGACCAGCAAAAAAAATAAAAAAAAAAAATATATATTTCATTGAGAGTGAAGAAAGGAGTGAAGCCCAGTGCATTATTGAAGGTCCCCCGGCTGTCTAAACCTATTAGCAGCATAACTACCCCTGGCCAGGGGATCCTGGATTCGATCCCAGCCCCCGACCAACAGTGATCTGTGTGGAGTTTGCATGTTCTCCCCGTGTCTGTGTGGGTTTACTCTGGGATTTCTCTGGTTTCCTCCCACATGCCAAAAACATGCAAGATAGATTAATTGGCATCAAAACTGGGGATTCAAAATAGTCCTTAGGTATGACTGTGAGAGTGAATGGTTGTCTATCTCTCTGTGTTGGCCCTGCAATGGACTGGTGATCTGTCCAGGATGTACCCTGCCTCTCGCCCAAAAGATGCTGGGATAGGCTCTAGCCCCCCTGTGACCCGAAAAGGATTAAGCGGAAGAAGATGGATGGATGGACTAATGGAGGGTTTAGAGACACATGATCCCTTCCCTAATTGTAGGCTAGATTAAAAAGGAAGGTTTTAGCCCAATTCTTAAAAACAGAGATCGAGTCTGACTCCCGAATCCAGATTGGTAACTGGTTCCACAGGAGAGGAGCTTGATAACTGAAGGCTCTGCCCCCCATTGTACTTTTGGAGATTCTAGGTATTACAAGCAATCCAGCATTTTGGGAGTGTAGTGCTCTGTTAGGATAATAGGGTAGTATCTGTCATGGTTCGAGCGCTGATCTCGTCCGCGCTTGAGCTATGCATCCTTCTCACCAGGTCTGACAGCAGTGTGTACATTCCATCTCCCCGAGCCTTTATTGTGACAGCGCTTGGAAGGGCTTCCTGCTGTCAAGTCTGACAGCTGTGCTGCATTTCGGCTCATCAGCAGCCCTGCATTTAAGTGGGCTCTGGGAGCAGAATAATGCAGCAGTCTCGTCAACGAAACGTCAACAATTGCTCGTCAAAGAATTCTTCCTTGCCAGACGTTGAGCAAGCGTTTCTCGGCTCAGACGTCAACTATGCCTTCATGGTCTGGCTTATCGACCATCCTTGGGTTTTTTCCATAAGTGTGCTTCTTGTTTGCCTCATAGTCAAGTATTTGTAGTGTTGTGTGTTTTAGCCCACCGTGGCTCATTGTTTTGTATTACTTTTGCTCATTAATAAACAACTGTGCAAACTTCACTGGTGACTCGTGGCATCTTCTTATGGTGGCTCGCGAGGGCCACCACATGACAGTATCAGACCTTTTAAATAAAAAGGGGCCTGATTGTTTAGAGCTTTGTAAGTGGGAAGAAGGATTTTAAACTTAATTCTGAATTCTATGGGAAGCCAATGAAGGGAGGCCAGAACCGGAGAGATATGATCTCTCTTTCTAGTACCTGTTAAAACTCTTGCTGCAGCATTCTGGATCAACTGAAGACTTTTTAGACTTAGGACAACCTGATAATAAAGAGTTACAACAATCTAATCTAGAGCTAACAAAAGCGTGGATCAGTTTCTCAGCATCACTCTGAGACAAGATGCTCCTAATCTTGGCAATATTATGCAAATAAAGGCAGTCTTAGAAACAAATTTAATATGTGAATTGAAAAACAGATCTTGATCAAAAATAACTCCAAGGTTCCTGACAGAACTATTAAGAGAAAGAGTAACCGCATCCAAACTAAGAGTTTGATTTGGAAAGGTATTTCTAAGGTTTTTTGGACCAACAAGAATGACTTCAGTCTTATCTGAATTTAATAGCAGGAAATTACAAGTCATCCAAGCTTTGATTTCCTTAAGACAGGCTTCTAACTTGGCTAATTGATTACTGTCATCTGGCTTCATTGACAGGTACAACTGTGTGTCATCTGCATAACAATGAAAATGTATACAGTGCTTTCTAATAATGTTGCCTAACGGAAGCATATATAAACTAAAAAGAGTAGGGCCTAGCACAGATCCCTGTGGAACTCCATGACTGAGCTTTGAGTTGAAAGAAAACACATTATTGACATGAACAAACTGGAACCTATCAGATAAATAAGATCTAAACCACTGCAACGAAGTTCCATTAAGTCCAACATAGTGTTCTAATCTATCAAGTAGAATATTATGATCGATAGTATCAAAAGCTGCACTAAGGTCTAAAAGGACAAGTACAGAAACAAGTCCATTATCAGATGCGATAAGGAGGTCATTAGTGACCTTCACTAAAAGGCTGTTTCAGAACTATGATGGATTCTAAACCCAGACTGAAACTCTTCAAATAAACTATTTCCCTGCAAGTGGTCAAACAATTGCGTAGCAACAACTCTTTCTAAGATTTTTGAAATGAAAGGGAGATTAGAGATTGGTCTATAGTTAGCTAAAACTCCTGGATCCAGCGTTGGCTTTTTGAGTAAGGGTTTAATTACAGCAGTTTTAAAAGCCTGCAGTACATGGCCTAATGTTAATGAAGAATTGATTATTTGAAGAATAAAGCTACTAATAAATGGGAAGACTTCTTTAAATAACCTGGTAGGAATAGGGTCTAAAAGACAAATTGAAGGCTTGGATGAGGAAATTATTTTATCTAACTCTAAAAGGTCAATTGGAGTAAACTCATCCAAACAGCTATCAATTGAAGGAGTTGTAGTAGTTCAAGACAATTCAAAGTGCTTTACATAAAGCATTATAGAAAGTTGCAAAAGGAATACATAAGAATTAAAAGCAAACTAAACAGTAAATTAAAGAAAAACAACAACAAGCTAAAATACAGTCATGTGAAAAAATTAGAACACCCTGTATAAGCCTGTGGTTTTTTTTTTTTAAACATATTTGGACATATGAATATTTAATATCAATGTTAAAAACACTGGGAGATTCATGCAATACAACTAAACAATTAAAAATGAATTAAAGACGTTTTATAAATTTTCTGTAAAATGTAACTCTAAACAAATAGTGACGAATAAACTAGTACACCCCCCATCTTTTTTAGGACACCTCCACATTCATTTCGAGTTGCAATGGTAAAATAAATTAAAAAGAAAGGCAAATAAAAACAAAAAGATTAGACATAGATATGTGAACATTTCTTAATAAAGAACTGAATATTTAAAGGGGTGTCCAAATGTTTTCACATGACTGTAGAATACGACAGTGTAGCGCCCATAATTGTAACCTTATGTAGCTCACATATTTGACTGCATAGGCTCAAACACAGAAAGTCTTTAAGCTTGCAGTGTGTATTGACGTCACGCCTCAGATGGACAAGGGGTCTGGATCACCTGCGGACTTGGAAGGAGGACAGAGGATCGGGGGCGAGATCCTGAAAGGGTTGTCTGACCCCCCTGGGGTCAGACGGAAGAGCAAAGAGGACTCTGAAGTGATTAATTGTAAATAGAAGGATTTGACTTGAGTGTGTGATTCTGTCTTTGATGTGCTGGTATAAATGTGTGTGGGTTTACCGCAGCTCGCCCTCTTTTTTCCTGACTGAGAGAGAGAGCTGGGGACGTGAAATGCAATAAACCAATACTGAGAAATAATCCAGTCTCATCATTTCGTGATCCCCACATTGGTGACCAAGACGTAAGATGCCGGGGGAACGTTACCCTGACCCGGATTCACCGGAGACTGCCCGCACGAGTGCAGGCTCGATTAAGCTCCCCAAGTTCTGGCAAGACGACCCGCACTCATGGTTCCAACACGCAGAATCGCGGTTCGTGCTTGGGGGAATATCAGCAGATGACACCAAGTTTCATAATGTCATCGCAAGACTCGACAGCCGCACAGCTCGATGTGTGCGGAGCCTGGTGCAGCAGCCGCCCGCTGCTGGCAAGTACGACGCGCTGAAAGCCGCCCTCATCGAGAGTTTCGTGCCATCAGCCGAGGTGAGGGCCAGGCGGCTTCTGGACCTGCGAGACAGAGGAGGACGCAGGCCGACCGACCTCATGGAGGACATGCTGCAGCTGATCGGGACAGACAACGATGCATTTCTGTTCAAACACATCTTCTTGAGGACCCTCCCAGCACACATGAGGGGTACCCTGTCCGGCATGAGGTGTGTGACCCAGCAAGACTTCCGCGCGCTAGCCAAGGAAGCGCAGCGGCTCCTCGACGCCTGCGACGAGCAGGAGACTTCCGTGGCAGCAGCAGACCTCGGCGCGGCGGCCGGGGGCAGTGAGGAGCCAGAGGCAGCAGGAGCAACCCCAGCGACGACGGTAGCGGTGCGGTCCCGAAGCAGAGGAGGGGACGGCCTCTGTTTTTACCATCGACGCTTCGCTGAGAAGGCGTACAGATGCATCCCGCCGTGCAGTTTCAAGAAACAGGGAAACGCCCGGGCCGGGGGTCGTTAGCAGCTTCGACTCTCGGTGAACAAAACAAGCTGCTTTATCTGACAGATGCGGGCTCCAGGCGGCAATTCCTCGTGGACACCGGAGCCCAGAGGAGTTTCATCACCGCGACCTATGCGGACCGTGTGGCTGGGCCCCGCGGAGACGGAGCAACGGCGGCGAACGGCTCGTCTATCAAAACTTTCGGGGAAAGGACACTGCGCCTGTCCTTGCATGGCCGCACCTATGAATGGACTTTCATAGTAGCGGCGGTGAGTTTCAACATGTTAGGCGCTGACTTTTTGTGCTCACATGGCTTGTTAGTGGATCTGGTTAATAGACGCCTAGTAAATGCACTCTCTTTTTATTCTATCCCTTGTGCAGCTCGAGTGTCCCCGCCGCCAGTACAGACCAACGTCGCCACAGCAGGCGGTAAGTTTCACACTCTTCTAACCCAGTTCCCAGCACTCACAGTTCCCACATTTTCAGCTAAGGTTGCGAAGCACGGGGTGGAGCACTTTATCACCACAGTTGGCCCACCAGTTTTTGCGAAAGTTCGGCGCTTGGATGCAACTAAGCTCTCCATTGCGCGCGAGGAGTTCGCCAACCTGGAAAGGTTGGGCATAATTCGCCGCTCGAAGAGCCCTTGGGCCTCCCCGCTGCATATGGTTCCTAAGGCTGACGGCTCGTGGAGACCTTGTGACGATTACCGCAGGTTAAACAATGCCACAGCGCAGGACCGCTACCCAATTCCGCACATCCAGGATTTTTCAGTGCATTTGGCGAAGGCGCGCATTTTTTCTAAAATAGACCTGGTCCGCGGTTATCATCAGGTCCCGGTCCGACCAGAGGACATTCCCAAAACAGCGGTAATAACCCCGTTCGGACTTTTTGAATTTTTACGCATGCCTTTTGGCCTTAAAGGCGCCGCGCAAACCTTCCAACGAATGATGGATGCCGTGTTGCGCGGCCTCCCTTTTGTTTTTGTCTACTTGGACGACATTTTAGTCGCCAGTGCCTCCGAGGAGGAACACGAAAAACACCTCACGACGGTTTTTCAGAGGTTGGGAGCGCACGGGTTGATCATTAACCCGGTCAAGTGCCATTTTGGCGTAGCGCAAATCGATTTTTTAGGGCACCGCGTCTCCCCAGAGGGAGCAGTCCCTCTACCGGCCAAAGTACGCGCAGTGGCAGAGTTTCCCCAGCCACAAACGGTCAAAGCGTTGCAAGAATTTTTAGGAATGGTAAATTTTTATAACCGTTTCATACCCCACGCAGCGCAGCTTATGCAACCGTTATACGCCACGCTTAAAAAGCAGAAGCCCTCCAATGTGATCGAGTGGTCCCCGGAGCGGAAGCGCGCATTCACGGAGGTTAAAAAAGCACTTGCAGACGCAGCACTGCTGGCTCACCCAGACCCATCAGCCCGCATAGCGCTAACCACCGACGCGTCAGATGTGGCCATAGGGGCCGTTGTGGAGCAGCAGGTCGCCGGGGTTTGGCAGCCGCTCGCTTTTTTCAGCAGATCCTTGCGCGATGCTGAGCAGAAATACAGCGCGTTTGACAGGGAGCTGCTAGCGCTCCATCTGGCCATTTGCCATTTCCAGTTCTGGCTGGAAGGGCGGCGTTTCACCACGTTTGTCGACCACAAACCGCTCACTTTTGCAATGTCCAAAATTTCAGAACCGTGGTCAGGACGGCAGCAGAGACAGCTGGCCGCTATTTCGGAATTTACCACTGATATTCAGCACGTAGCCGGTAAGCTCAATGTAGTAGTGGACCGTCTCTCACGCGCGGTAACAGTGCCTGTCCGCGCGGATGCGGATTGTACATAGATATAAAATGCGAGATTGGCAGTAGGTCACTGGAGCGCGAGATTTACGGCCGCCATATTGGTACAGGAATCACAACAAATCCACAGCTCAGCTTAACGCACAATACTCTGATTATGTCTTCATTTCTGTCACCATGGGATGAGACGCCGGGTTTTCTGGCGCTCAGACCATGTCCCTTCTCATCCCTGTCTCTCATTGGGCAGCGTTACAGGACGGCTGGGGCCCAATTAATCCTCATCAGCTGAGGCGCTGCTAATGAGGATAAAAAGGAGCAGCTTTGATCACTCTGGGCTGCGACTTAAGCACTGTTATGCTGGAACCCTTACGGTAAGTGTCGAGTATTTGTTTTTAAATAATTTAATGGCGTGTTGTCAAAAATAAAGGTAAAAACTCTGATTTTCATTTGGGAGGTCACTGATTTCTGTACATGCATGACTGCCATGAGTGTAATATACTGTATACTGTAATTCAGTATCGATAGTTATGGCAATATTTCTCATGTGATATTAGTATACAGTGTTACATTGTGTTCTTTGTTACTGGGTCAGTAGTGGTAGCCAATATTATCAACAATGAACTTTGGGTTCTTGTAACTAGTTTGGTAGTTACTCAAATAGCGTGAGGATAGTTTTTCTTTTTCCTGTATACACTTGGCCTAATGAAAGATTTAGGTTTATCAAACCGTCTTTACACAATAATTACACATATATGTGTACAAACATCTACCTCCTGTATCAGACCAACATCATGAAGGTTTGCAGATAGTAATTTACAGATATTGTGGCACATATGTTTGGTTCATATTTCCCACAAGAGTGTGGCACATATGTCTGGTTCATATCTCCCACAAATGTATGGCTTATGTGGATTAGGGCTTCACATCTGGAGGAACAAAGAGTCTGGATCGACGGGGGCCGACAGGAGATGTCGAGGAGGTGTGAAGTCGGACCCTTGTCTCAGAGAGGAGGCCCTGGGGGCATCCCCGGAACATCGGAGAATAAGAGACAATGGTGAATCTTCAGAGACTTGCATTGTGATTAAATGTTTGCAGAAGCACCATGTGACTTGAGTTCTTAATCCCCCGGAGGTATAAGAATGTGATGTGACATGATTCTGCCTCTTCTTTCTATTTGAGAATGTTGGATGATTGTGTTCTGCAATAAAGCCGAACCTGAGGAATGAACTCAGTCTCATCATTGAACACAACTTCCACAATATGTTATTTGAAAATTGAAACTTTACAGATAGAATTTTACATTACCTATTTCACATTTGTCTATTACAGGGAGGGGGTACAAGAAGATCTGGTGATGATTAATGCAGTCATATCTCATAGACATTACTATTTCTGTCTTATATTACATTTTGCCTGACATTACTATAAATATTTGCTATGATGGATAGGAGGGGACAGGGTGGATATTACGTGTGATGATGGTGATGACGATGGGCTGGGCTCTGGGTTAAATTAATAAACTAACTAACTAACCTGCACTTACATAGCGCTTAATAAAGCCTACATCTACTGCTTTAAACTGTGTTTTGATTCAATTAACACTTCACCTCACTTTGCAATTGATTAATATGAGCTTGCTGCTTTCATGTTGAGTGCATTATTCTATGCAATAAATTTAATAAATTTGTAATGAACATTGGTGTATTGTATAAATTTGTTATGTGGGCCTAAAATCAATAAGAATTTCAAATTGATTTTAAACAACTATACAGATCCAGGTTGATGGGGGGGGGGAGTGTATAATGTCTGTCTAGTTAAATGAAGAAACTTGAATAATTGATTTGTAATTTTTTATTCTCTTTATTTATTTCAAAGTTGACATATCTAGGCCAATTTGTATAGCACAGGCTGAAATATTTCTTTGATAAACATTTTTGACAATTGGAGGGGGGGACAATAAGCTGGTTGCCTGGGGTGGCAAATATAACAAATACAGCCCAGGACAAAGTATGAATTAATCAATTTCGGCCATATATTTATGCATAAATGGCCACAATGAAAGAGGTAGGCTTAATTATTAATCAGGGGGTATGGTAACTTCTTTTTCAGCTCATTTGACAGTTCTTGATTGAGACACTGCAAAATGCCATAATTTAATAATTATGAAGCTCTTAAACACCTAATATTTATGCAGATTATGCTGAAAGTAAACCACTATGCGCTGTGTTGTAAACATGTTCACTGAAGCCTGTCAAACGTTTAACAAAGGAGAATGACCCAAGCAGGTGTCTGCACTGGACCACAGGCATGTGCTACAGATATCCTGTACCAAGATGGCGGACGCGCGTCACGCCACCGCAAGCACGGACTGGCCAGAGCTGCCAATCTAGCATTTTATATCTATGGGATTGTACTACCGCAGCCGCGGGGCGGAGTAACAGCGCGGACGCGCACGCGGCCCCTGTTCACGTGGGGATAGATTATGCAGCCATGGCGGCGGAGCAGAGTGGAGACGCAGACGTGCGCGCGCTCCTGTCTGGACCAACAGGGTTAAGGCTGGAGAGCAGGAGTTTACAAACCGGTTCGCCCCCCCTAATCTGCGACGTATCCACCGGGTGGCCGCGCCCGGTGGTACCGGCCGTGTGGCGCTGTCGCGTTTTTGACGCGGTGCACTCCCTGGCGCACCCGGGAGTACGCGCTTCTGTGAAAATGGTAGCGGAGAAGTTTGTTTGGCCGAGCCTGCGCAAGCACGTGAAAGAGTGGGCGAAAACCTGCATGGCTTGCCAGAGGGCCAAAGTCCACAGGCACACGAAGGTCCCCTTAGAAACGTTCCACATTCCGGCTAAGAAGTTCGATCATGTGCACGTAGACCTAGTGGGCCCTCTACCGCCGTCACAAGGGTTCATACATCTCTTGACAATGGTGGACCGAACCACACGTTGGCCAGAAGTGGTCCCGGTAACATCGACCACAGCGGCAGAGGTGGCTCGCGCTTTTTTAACAGCCTGGGTAGCGCGGTTCGGGGTTCCGTCGGATATTACGTCCGATAGGGGACCTCAATTTGTGTCGGAACTGTGGTCAGCAATGGCCAGCAGCTTAGGAGCGGCAGTCCACCGCGCTACCGCTTATCACCCCCAAGCCAACGGTTTATGCGAGTGTTTTCACAGGTCTTTGACAGCAGCCCTCAGAGCGTCGCTCACGGATGCAGACTGGGTAAACAAACTACCATGGGTTTTATTGGGGTTGCGTTCGGCGCCCAAAGAGGACTTAGATGCCTCACCCTCAGGCTGCCCGGCGAGTTCCTACCAGCCCATGCGGCACCAGGGCGCCCCCCGGCGCGGGGACCTCTGTTTGGCATGGGAGCAGGGCCCCACTCATCACTCTTTTCCACATGTTTTTGTTCCCAAAGCTTTACAAAACGCTGAATTTGTTTTTGTCAGGCACGACGCTCAGCGACACAGTCTCCGCCCACCATATGACGGTCCATTTCGAGTGCTGGAAACCGGGGATAAATATTTTGTGCTAGATTTGGGGGGCAGGAAAGAAACAATCAGTATTGATAGATTAAAGCCTGCCTTTGTGTTGCATGACGAATCTGTACGACCGGCGAGGGCGCCTCGACGCGGCAAACCCCTCAGGGAATGGCCCCTGGAGCCCCCGCAGGGGACAAATAACCTTTCTCCCCTCATTCCACAGATTCGCCGCAGGACGGCACAACACAGACTGTGAAACCTGCGTACAGCAGGTTCGGGAGGAGGTTGAAGCCCAGACTACGTGCAGAGTGATGTGTGTTTTGATCAAACTGTGTAGGCTGTGCTGTAGATTCTGCAGGTGGGGGGTGACATATGCTGTATTGCTATTAGGATACTGTTATTGTGTGTCCATTCTTTGGCGTTTGGGGGGGGGGTGATGTAGCGCCCATAATTGTAACCTTA
Source organism: Pholidichthys leucotaenia (assembly GCA_020510985.1). NCBI lineage: Eukaryota > Metazoa > Chordata > Actinopteri > Cichliformes > Pholidichthyidae > Pholidichthys > Pholidichthys leucotaenia. The sequence continues at coordinate 274,947,999 of CM035842.1, forward strand.
TGTAGCTCACATATTTGACTGCATAGGTTCAAACACAGAAAGACTTTAAGCTTGCAGTGTGTATTGACATCACGCCTCAGATGGACAAGGGGTCTGGACCACCTGCGGACTTGGAAGGAGGACAGAGGATCAGGGGCGAGATCCTGAAAGGGTTGTCTGACCCCCTGGGGTCAGACGGACGAGCAAAGAGGACTCTGAAGTGATTAATTGTAAATAGAAGGATTTGACTTGAGTGTGTGATTCTGTCTTTGATGTGCTGGTATAAATGTGTGGGGGTTTACCGCAGCTCGCCCTCTTTTTTCCTGACAGAGAGAGAGCTGGGGACGTGAAATGCAATAAACCAATACTGAGAAATAATCCAGTCTCATCATTTCGTGATCCCCACAACAGAAGTAAAAGTTACAGTACACTGTAGGCTACTGAAAGGTCGCGGCAAATAGGAGATCCCTTTGGTCTTCGACCGACGGAGGATAAAAATAACAGCTATCTGGAGTAATTTTTAGCATGAACCTGGAACACAACAACACAGTTTCTGGGTTGTCCATTCTCTTTTCAAACAGTGCCTCACTGTGGTAAACAACACATCACTACAATTCTCATGTACTGTAAGAAGCCAAAACAGTTACTTTAAGCAGAGTGATACATAACCCATGGATCACTCGAGTGTGGTTATCTGGGAATGTATCCATCCATCCATCTTCTTCCGCTTAATCCTTTTCGGGTTGCGGGGAGGCTGGAGCCTATCTCAGTATCTTTGGGTGAGAGGCAGGGTACACCCTGGACAGATCGCCAGTCCATCGCAGGGCCAACACAGAGAGACAGACAACCATTCACTCTCACAGTCATACCTAAGGACAATTTAAGATCCCCAGTTGATGCCAATTAACCTAACTTGCATGTTTTTGGCATGTGGGAGGAAACCGGAGAAATCCCAGAGTAAACCCACGCAGACACGGGGAGAACATGCAAACTCCACACACATCACTGTTGGTCGGGGGCTGGGATCAAACCCGGGATCCCCCAGCCAAGGGTGAGTTGCTGTGCTGCAGCAGTGCTAACCACTCCACCACCATGCTGACCAATATTAACTCCTGAAGGAGTTCAGGATATTAACTCCTGAAATTCCTACTGTCCAATCGAATGGCTTAGTCAGGATTAACTGTTGTACAACTCATCTTACAATGAGGAGCAGTTGATTTTTTTTTTTTTTTTTACAAAAAGCTAAGAATTCAGAGCACTATGCTTCATAGTTTTTTGCATACTGTCATCATAATGGCATTCGAAAAACCCCTTTAAAACCATGGGGGTAAAAAACAAGCTGCTATTGTCACAAGTATTGGGTGCCGTTGCAAGGCCATGCTGCTCACAGAACGCTAATCCTTCCTGACTAGCCCTGTTTACATTTCACCTCAAATCACCCCTTCTTCTCCACTGCCCTCCTTGTGTTACTAACACACAGCACTTAAAAAGGATCCCACCGCCACAGCGAGAAACGAGAACACTGCTGCACATCAGTGCTCATTGGAAACACAAATTAGCCCAGTTTCTCCCAGGCTGAGTTCAGTATATGTTTGCTGTGAGTATGATAAAGTTCTTTGTAACCATGCCATAAACATGATTATTTTTCCAGGAAACAAGACATTTGACGTGACGCAGACGTTGCAAAAAGGGTTAGGGTTGCTATGGTTAGTGTGCATGTGTGCACTCTGGGAATTGTAGTGAGTAAATAAAGTTATATTAAGCAGCATTTCTAATAAACTTTATTTTATTGGTTTATTTAGCAGGGACAGTTCACATTAATAAACAGTTTTGTAAATGTGCCAGAGTTAGCCAAAAGGCTATTTTTCATCTGTAGTCCCTGGACAGATGTTACAAGTCACCCTAAAAAGTAGAAACACATGAATATAAAATTACAAGAAATATAGAAGAAAACTAATAACAGAAATGTTGGCATTAATAAGAAAGCTTATTAAAGCATCCTTATATTATAGGCAATTGTCACAAAAACAAATTTAACATTTAAAACATGCAACAAACAGTACAAGTCATGCAAGACAATAAAATGAGAAACGTTGGTGTTAGTTACTAAGGCTTGTTTTGACTGTATGACATGTCAACAGCGTACTACCTTCACAATAAACAAATACTTCAGTCTACATGTAGCTACGCGTTTCATTTCTCATTTCCACTGACTCTGAATCTCCTGACCAGGCCGGATCACACCATGTATTCCTGAGAATGAACAGAAATGAAGTACAATGAAAAACAGAGTATGCAGCTGATGATGTAAAAAGAAATACCAAATCGGGATTCTGTGCCCTCTAACCTTTTGTACATGCCTTCATTTAGAAAACACAAATATGCTCTAGTTGTGCAATTGTGCCCTGAAAACACAGTGAACAATTAAATTCCCTGTGGAGGGAAGTAGAATGTGTGTTGTTTTGTAGAGGTGATGAGCAGAGGTGGGTAGAGAGTAGCCAAAAATTGTACACAAGTGAGAGCAGCAATACCTCATTATACTCATTATACAAGTATAAGTGAGAGTCACCACCAAAAAACTTAAGAGTAAGAAAGTAGTGAGAAACTGTTTCTCTCATAAATTTGCAGCTTTTCCTCATAAATTTACATTTTTCCTATAAGTTAATGATCTCATCTCTTAAATTCACAACTTTTTGTGACAAATTTTCAACATTTTGTGATAAATTTGAGACATTTCTCATGCAAATGTGTAACCTTGTACTAAGCGATTTGTAGCTTTTTTCCCTTGTAAATTTGTGACCTTTTTCCTCAAGTTATAAGATACCTTTCAACCCTAAACCAAATGTATCAGAGTAAAAACACAGGTTTTTCTTCGGAAACTTACTCAAGTAAGAGTAAAAAGTATCCTGCAAGAAAACTACTCACAAAAGAACTTTTTTGTGAAAAAGCAACTTGAGGAAATGTAACTAGTTACTACCCACCTCTGAAGATGAGCTGCCTTAATGACTCAATCAACACCAGGAATTACAAATATTGTAAGCAAATAGATATGCTAAATCCTTAGAAAATGCTACAGTAAATCAGAGTAAAAGAGCTGCACTGTTGTAATAAGTGTACACTACTGAGGGAAAGCAGCACCTGCTTTTGAAAATCCATCAAAGTGGATCTTTAAAAATATCAAGATGCAATTACGACACAATTTACGCCCAGTTAAGTGACAACTTTCACACATGCATTAACACTCAGCAGCACACTTACACACACAAACATCAGGATTATCGACTTAGCTCAACTCCTGCCAGCCAAGCCTCTGTGAAATACAGACTGGAAAGTTTTGACTGCTGCTAACACTAATACAATCCACTGCTTCAAAGGGCAGTTAAACTTTATTTTATGGTTACACCAAGTAGGCTTAGATGTCTGTCTGGCTGACAAACCCCAACAGAAAAAAATATTACAGTTAAAGTAAACGCAAACCTGACATCCAGGAGGGCATTTGAAAATCTAGGACTGTCTAAAGGATCATCTGGATTCCATGCACATGCACTTAAATTCTTTAATTAAAACTCCATTTTAAATAGTGCAGCTATGATTAGTCTATTAATCTACTTGTCGATCAACAGAAAATGTATCAACAACTAATTTGATAATGGTTAATCGCCTATTACCAGTTGTGGCTCTTTTGTTTAGTAAGAGCTAGGGTTGCAACTTAAGATTATTTTAGTAGTCGACTAATCTAACGACTATTTTTTTCAACTAGTCGCATTTATTTTTCTCATGTCCACCATCTCTGCTTCTTGTTGGGGCTCTAGTCTAGTGCATATTTTACCTCAGTTGCTGTTTAATACCGCTTAATGTTCTGTCTCCCATGGGCGAGAGGCATTTACATGCCAGTTTGTCTCAGCTGGACACAGTGTAACTAATATTCAGAATGAGGGCTAATATTATCAAAGATGAAAAAGTGATGGCGACTCCTGTCATTTACTGGATTCAACACGTTAGCCATGACAGTTCAGCCCTCAGCAACCAGAGAGCTTATTGTCAAAAAGGTATGCTAACAGAAACAGCACGTACTAACAGTATTGTCATTTTTCTAAAACTTGAAACAGTTGGCCATTGGAAATAGGTGGCGCTAACTCTCTTTACTCGCTAAAACTTACCCAGCAGATTTTAATTTTGTGGCTCCTGGGTACCGTGCTCATGCATCACTGTAGTGCTGCCATGGTAAGAGAGGTCTGCCTTGCAAAGTCTGCATTTTACTTGTTTTGTTTTTTGTCTTCTGTAAAATGTTCCCAAAGAACAGAAAGTTTGGGTCTGCTTTTTTGTTTTAATCCACTTTGACATTTGTCATACAGAGTGAGCTGTATAATGTGCTCCTCTTCTTCTTCACTGGAAATTGTTCACACATGGAGGACAACAGAGGCGCTACTGCCCTCAGCAGTTCCGGTCGTGCATTGCAGTTTGCTGCAGTTACAGCTGAACCACGGCATGCATATAAACTTTATAGTTAAATGATCTGTTGACAATAAAAATATTTGTCGACAAATTTTTATTGTCGACGTTACCGACGTCAACTAATTGTTTCAGCCCTAATAAGAGCATCCACCTTTGCAACGCTATATAAACACACTACATCGTAGGCTCTGAGGTCTGACCCAAAGGCAACCATCCAAGCTCAAAAATGAAGCCAAAGCTTCAGCTTCAAAACAAGTGCAGATCTTATTGTAGCAACTGGAGAATCCAAGAGCAAGCCTGTCACAACTGAGTAATGAAGCAACTTCAGCTCTTTGATTTGCTTCATTACAGCCAGGTACAATTCCCCTTGTAAAGTGTTTGTTGGGTGATCTCATAGAATTTTCTTAGGTCTACATTAGCAGCTCTTGCTATTTACCACATACAAGGCCTCACCTATGCTAATTCAAGTTACTTAACGAGAGGCACATTGGATCATTTTTAATAGTGCTATCTGCAAAACAATATGGCCTGCTTTGATAACAGCCAGTTCAAGTAGGTGACTATTTTGTTTTGAAAAGCAAGGTGCTAGTACAGTCCGTTGATTAGCAGATGTATGGTCGACCTAGTTTGACAGTATTGATGGATAATTTCAATAAAAATTGAAAAGGCACTTCACAGGCCATCAAATTGCTAACCTAAAATGATTCATGTATGTTTAGTCTCGTCTTCCTCTTCCTCTGTCTTCTTCGTCTACTTTGACTTTGTATGCTGTGTTGGTAGCGTGACCTCGTGAATGAGAGGTTCAATCTTGCGCATGTGCAGTCAACGCGGTCGGCCACACGGTCTAAAAATTTGGGCTGCACAAGGACATCTGCGGAGGGGCTCTGCAGACATCCGTGGACTGGAGACAATGACGCAAATTTCGTCACACGATCTTCGTGGTTGAGTGGATGCGGACAGTGGAGGTGCAGCATGAATCTAGTTTAACAGTCTGCCGTTTGAAAAATCAACAATCATATAGAAAAGGAACAGCTATTTTTTAGATTAGGTTCAAACTACCATCGTGAGCTGAATCAAATCCAATGTTTTACCTTAATGTAACAGAGATCTGACTTTAGGGCTGTCTGTTTGGTGATGGTCAGAGAGGCCGTTGGCACAGACTGGCAGCCATGTTTCTGTCTGTCTGCCCCACGGCAGCTGAGGTAGCTTATCACTACCAGCGTCTGTCTGAAGTGAATGAATAATGGATTCACTGTACGCACTTGGAGGCGTCATGTGACATGTAAAGTGCTATATAAATCTAATCCATCATTATTATTATCATTATTGTTAAACCTATCATCTGGTCAGTCACTGCAACAGATACCAGAGTCAGTTTGTCTTGGCCTGTCCTTGCCACTGATAATATCTCTATCTGCCAAGAATGTGCCGCTAGTCCAGCAAAAGCTAGCGGTACTCAAATACTTTGCAAGCAGTTTCATGAAATGGTCAGTCAGAAAGCAACTCATACCGGCTCGGACGTTGCCCGGGTTAACAGGGTCCGGAGTTCCTGGCAGCGGAGGGTGAAGGACAGAGCTGCATGGAAGAATCTCATCAGACCTAAATGAAACAGTCATTGTTGCCCCAGCAGACTGCTACGATGATGATGATGATGATGATGATGATGCTATTATTTTGCCTGAGCACACAAATCTGATCTAATATCTGGTCTTTCAGGGTGAATCTGAACCATGCTCATGTGTGGTATAAAATCGGATACATATCCGATACGTGATCATGTGACTTGATTCATAATGGTCATCTCGGAAATCATGTGTAATAGGGATGGGGAATCACCAGAGGCCCCATGATACAATATTATCACAATCTTGGGAAATGTTGAGTACTGCAGTATTGTATGTTGCGATTTCCCAACCCTATCTTCATCTCTTCTAACTCCCAGCTACATCTCATAGATCAATCCTTTGCTGTCCACTGTTATCAAAACATTCCAATATACAGTACACACACACACCTTTTGGCTGCTCTCTATTTGGTGTCGCTGCAGCAGATCATGGGTCCGCATATTTGATTTGGCAAGGATTTTACACTGGATGCCCTTCTTGACACAACCTTCCACATTTTACCCGGGTTTGGGGCAGGTACACTGGTTTTGTGATGTTGGGTAACCAACTTTCCTTTCACCATTCTATTTATGCTGAGCACCAAGCTAGAAGGCAGAAAGTAACATTTTTAGCTGGTCTTTGGGTATGATCCGGCTGAGGCTTAAACCCACAACCTCCAACTGTTGGGTGGATGCTCTACCACCCCACTCTGATAAAATATTGCAGTACTGCTGTCTCTAAACTGATACGATATTGCCAACACAAAGTACTGCGATATTACACTGTATTGACTTTCCCCCTACCTCTTTTACATTACATTCTAAGGAATTACTAATGGCAGCAGGCAATGACAGGATGGGAATGTATGAACAGACTGGTGTCGAAAGGTGCAGAAAAATATAATGTGGTGCACTTATGTGTGTGCTGGTCATTTAGATGGAAATATTCGACCCTCCTGTGAAACCCATGTGAAAGACTTAAAGCGTACCTGTGGTGGTCGTGAAGACGCATTTGACTTGAAAACATTATGAAAAAGTATTTCTTATTTTGGTAAATAATTTTTGCCAGCCATATACCACCAGACATATATTCAAATAGGACCTTGGCCATGGGCAGCCAATGAAAACTGTGGACGCAGCCATGACACATGCGGATGTGACGTCACTTCGTTGATACTCAACAGTCAATGCTCCGCCTGTATGAGAGACTAGGGTGCTGTTGTGAGTGTTTTTATTCTATTATGGCTGAATTGTGGGACTCTGAGGAAGAATTTGTCCAACATGGCTACAGGTTTGAACCAGAAAGGTCTTCTGAGGGTTAAAGTGACGAAGTGGTCCTCACACACAACACAATTTCGTCTGAAATTATTCGTCTGTGCCCTGTTTCCGCTCCGATCTTCTGACAAGGTGAGCTGGGTTTGGGTACACAAAAAAAGTGTTTGTTTTTTTCGCTTATTATTCAGACATCCAAAGGCTTTACATTCCGCCATGTTGCGATATCCATATCGCATTGCATGTTTTTGTTTTAACAAGAGCGCCGAGTGTCTGCTGCTCTTTATAGCGGTGAGGGAGGAGCCGAATTATCTGCCGTGTTGCGGCTGTTAACGACCTCAGATCAGACGAGAGGACCCGCTGAATTTAAGCATTTATTTATTTATTTTCTACTCGTTTTAGTTCTGCATTTAATATGAACCCTGAGTTTGAAATAAACGTTTGAATTTTGGTCCTCACACACAACGCAACGCGCCGACTGTCTGCTGCTCTTTATAGTGGCGAGGGAGGAGCCGAATTATCTGCCGTGTTGCGGCTGTTAACGACCTCAGATCAGACGAGACGACCCGCTGAATTTAAGCATTTATTTATTTATTTTCTACTCATTTTAGTTCTGCATTTAATATGAACCCTGAGTTTGAAATAAACGTTTGAATTTGAATATCCCGAAAGCCGCTGCACATCCGGGTACTCAGATCGCAGTGTTATAATAATCGTCATTTACGAGCTCAGATCAGAAAAGACGGCTCGCTGAATTTAAACATTTATTTATTTTCTACTCGTTTTAGTTCTGCATTTAATATGAACCCTGAGTTTGAAATAAACGTTTGAATTTGAATATCCCCGAAGCCGCTCCACATCCGGGTACTCGAGGCTCAGCCAATACTGATCCAGATCGCGGTGTCAACGAAATTACATCACAGGAAGCGTCCTGGAAGTCCCTGTAGCCGCTAGTATGGCTGTACCCATGTTTTGCTGACATAGCTGAACCAGCAGATCAGCAATGGATTTATATCAAATTGCTTTGAACGTGAATTTCAACTTAAACTTGAACTAGAACGTGAGACAGGGGCTCAATATAATATCTTTTTTTTCCACGACCACCACAGGTACGCTTTAAGTCTTAAAGAGTCCTGCTCCCAATGCTACAGGGGAGCCAATAGGGCTCTCATCCTAAAAGACACTTCATGGCCCAGGAGCCTCAATACATTCTAAAGCAAGAATACACAAGCTAATGTGGCCTTATGATGCAAAGGTCAGCTCCATGATGAGAAAGTCAAGTGTAGAAAGGATCTACTCTAACCTTCATTTCCCTTTGCTATTACTCATCTACACACACACACACACACACACACACAGAGCTACTGACTTTCTACAGAATTTACAAAAGCTCCCATTTTCTGCGGAGGGAAAAAATCAAAACACAGCACTTATAACAGCACATTCATCTATACAAAAGCACTGGTAGTACAGTAAACTGCTCTGCTATTTCCCTTCTGAATGACCAACACTCATGGCTGTATTAGCAGCTGACAGCTTTAGCAGTTTGCACTTCTTACAACATCCAAGCTGCTGTACACGTGACTGAAACAGTCATAATTAGTTGCAGCTGCGGCGCAAGCGTTGCCTCGGTCACACTTTCACACGTATCAGACTTGCAAAGGAGACGCAATGCAAGGACCAGAGCAATGTGCAGAGAGTGAAAACAACTCCCACTCCAGCCCACACACCTGTAGACCAGGTCAGTCTCCACAGCACACTCGGACCTCACCTCCCTTTCCGCGTGTGACGTGTAGCCAGGAAGGAAGGGGGGGGGGGGCTCTGCCTTCAGTCGCCAAAGAGGAAGGAGAAAAAGCAGCAACAGCAGCAAAACACAGCCAGACCGTCAAGAAATATTGTCCACATGCTCCGGAAGCTCCCCATTACTGCTGTCTCAGTGTCTTTTAAGTTTCTCTCTGAGCTCCCCCCTTCCACTCCTTCAGTCTTTCATTCTGCAAGCTGGCTTCACACACATGCACGCACATACTCAATAGCGGCAATGTACAGCTCATGGGGGGTGCTGGAGTAAGGAAGAGACCACCAGGTAGAACGAAGAAAGGGCGTGAAGGATAGGGATTACCGGTAAAGAAGATGAGAGGGGGGAAAAGTAAACAACAGAGGGGAGCCACAGATGATATATTGTCTCACTGAAAAATCATTAAATCTTTTTAATCCCCCAAATGTATACACAACCTTCCTCTGGGGTTATGTTTTTATTTGAGATTCACCTGGAATCCACATATATTTTGAGTACCCTGGCATGAACGTTGAAGCAGCGATGAGAAGCACTAAATGGCTTCAAATGTCATGGCTGTGATGTAAATGTTTAAATAATAAAAATCTGCTGTCCTCCTGTGAGAGTTTCTCTTTTTTTATGACTTCCACTGAATTAAAAGCGGCAGATATTTGAGGAATCGCATGAACAGTAGGAACACCCCAGATGTGGAGAAATGTATAAAGATAACAGCAATTAGATAAAGCATATTACAAGGGAATACAATGAAACAAGGATATAGTTTTTCCACACGGGGAGACCACCCCTCTCTGCCAAACCCAGTTGGTAGAGACCATGAGAAGCTGCTCAGTCACTGTTGCTAAGGCCCACCCTCCCGAATATAGGACACCACCAGAAAATGTACACAGCCTCAGATGGGGCTTGCAGAGCGCCCAGTGACTCATATATTGTTTCAACTGTGTCATGTGAAACTGAGTAAATCAACATATGGACGTGTCAGTGGAAAATGTGCGCAGGTTCGCCACAGCCCCTTCACCCGCATGTTTACATAAGGAGCAACTTCTGAGCTCAAACGGCAGGCTGAGGAGAGTTTTTTATTTTAAACTATTTAGGCCAGGATTGGGGTTAGTTAAAAAGAAACTGCCAGTATTTTATTGTACCATGTTATTTAAATGCTTCCCAAAAATTGTTGTTTCTAATATTTAGGGCAGGGCAATATGACCTTAAATCAGCATCACAGTTAACTGACTCTTTCATGTCAGGTGTGTGTGTGTGTGTGTGTGTGTGTGGTCCCTCCCTTCTTCTTACTGACAATGCTCATAATTAAGTAATATTACATAAGAATGTGGTATCATATCACTGCGGTACAGTAGTAAACAAGCATAACACAACAAAGACAGGCCTACTGTCATTCCACACACAAAACAAACATTGTCCAATGCTTACAACACATATCTCTTGGGGGTTTGTGGGCAACGTCACATGCACAGCAGATAATTAGCTTGTTAGCTGCATTGGGCAGTCCTTTACACACCCACAACTGCATTACCACCACAGTGATTATGAGTCTCTTATCAGTGTTGCGCAAGTTACTCAAAAACAGTAACTAATTACAGTTACTAGTTACTTCTTTTCAAAAGTAGCTGAGTTACTTACCAATTACTGCATGATTAAAGTAACTCGTTACTTGGAAAAGTAACGTTCACGTTACTTTTAAATGCATACTTAAATCATCTTGCACACATAGCAAGATAAGATAAGATAAGATAAGCCTTTATTAGTCCCACAATGGGGAAATTAATTAATGGATTACATTATGGGCTTATTAATGTCAGGCTGAAAACAGACTGTTTCAGAAAAAGAACATGTTCAGTCTGCTTTATCCTGCCTTGAGAGCTCTTATTGTGGGAAAAATTTGAAGAAAATCAACATAAAATTGCCAGTAATTTCCTTATTTTAGAGTGAGAAATAGGGTTTGTGGCATGAGAGAGAGGGAAAAAGTGAGAATCAATCCAAAAGAGCGAGTTGGCAACACTGCATAAAGCTTTCAACATTTCTTACCTTTAATATTTATGGATTTAATTCGATGTGCAGTGATCCAAAGAACATGTCCATTATCCACAGTCCAAATGTCTGCTGTGACAGAGATATGATCTAGTCCCTTAAATTCCTTTTGGAGATCAAATCCATTTTTGAATAATTTTTATCCAGGTAGCAAGTAAATGCGTTTTAACATTAGTGGCTCACAGTCTCAGCTGTCTGATGGAAAATGACTGTTATCAGATCTTCATTCTGTAACAATGTATCTGGCAATCAGTCAGTTTAATTCTTGCTGGGTCACAAACTGTCCAGATGCATACCTGTGCTTGAAATCCAGCCGTGGGTGTTCACATAGCATAAATCCACTAACACGGTGTTGTTAGCATAGCACTAGCTTTGTAGGACCTTGTTGCTGTTCTTAGGTACTTCTGAAGACTGCAGTCGGTCTCAACCGCACTTTAGCTTGCAGCCCACCAATATGCTTTTGACCTTAACATGACAAAGGAAAAATAATCTATTTCCACAAAGACAAAGTAGCTTCATCTTTTCCTCCACTCAGTAGTGAACAGACTCTTTGCAACAGGTTACGATGACTGACGGCTGCGTCAGCTACGTAGGGTCAGTTTGTATTTATTTGCGCTAAAAATATCTATCCATATTAATAAAACAAGTAACTTGAGTAATGCATCTGATCAAATTTCAGTATTACTGAATTTTAAAAAAGTAATTTCGTTACACAGTACGTCACTGCAAAAGTAGTGCCGTTACAGTAACGTGTTACTTAGTAACGCATTACTCCCAACACTGGTTGTCAGGTTCTTAAACACAGCCTTTCCTCTATGAAACGGTTGAAATGACACAAATAGCCATCAGAGGATAACAGTTGCTTAGCTCCTGCTCTTTTTAGTGTTAGTATCCATGCACTTCACTCACTTTTTCTTCAGATGAAATAAAGAATCAATAAAGATTCTCTCAAGATGGCGACCGGGATGGTCACACTTTTTCAGTGCTGAGACAAAGTCACTGATTTTGCCATTAAAAGTGGCTGGCCTGCAGCGATCGGCGCTCGTGGCGAACACGCACGGGCTGAATTGCCACCTCCGTTGGATTGCCCTTTAATCGCCTTTCTCCAGCGACTTCCTGCGCCTTCCTGAAGCGATTGCTCAGCTAACACTAGTTAGCTTAATGCTACCTGAAGCGATTGCTAAGCTAACACTAGTTAGCTTAATGCTGGCGCCAGTCTCTAAATAACTACCTACAGCGATCGGATATACCTCCGGTGGATTACCCCTTTGATCGCTTTTATCCGGCCACTGTGAGTAAACTGACCAGCGATTCCAGCGCTTCCTTGTGATTCACTGATGTGCCCTACCTGAAGCGATTGCTAAGCTAACGCTAGTTAGCTTAATGCTGGCGCCAGCCATTCCACCTAACACCAGCCTGAATCAAAGCCCAGCTGCGAGGCCCAGCGGGGATACTACCAGGCAGGCGGCTATTTGTTTGACGGGGCTCAGCAGAGATTTCACCCAGGCAGACGGCGGTAGGCGGCGGTGCCCAGCGGAGGACTTACCGTGACTGCAGCGGCGGTGTGCGACGAGACTACCCGAAGCGATTGCTAAGCTAACGCTAGTTAGCTTAATGCTGGCGCCAGTCATTCCACCTTACACCAGCCTGAATCGAAGCCCAGCTGCGAGGCCCAGCGGAGATACTACCAGGCAAGCGGCTATTTGTTGACGGGGCTCAGCAGAGTTTTCACCCAGGCAGACGACGGTAGGTGGCGGTGCCTAGCGGAGGATTTACCGTGACCTCAGCGGAGCTCGGTGGCAGCGGCGGTGTGTGACGAGACTCGGTTGGAGGAGCGGGACGGGAGACCAGTTACGGCGACTATGAGCAACGAGACCAGCAACGGAAGGGGCTAGTTGGCTAGCTGAGGCCCAGCTGGATTCGAGGACGATCGGATCAGATTCTGGCGATATAAGCAGAATTTATTTTACTATCCACAGATTTTCCTTTTCCTTCTTTCCAAGAAGGACTGAAGATGGCTGCCACCGGATTAAAAAGTGGGCTGATGGGCACCACTAATAAGCCTTCTCTACTTCTCTACTTCCTCTTCGTTTTGTCTTTGTGTGTCTGGACCTGCAACAAGAAGGATTTTCCGACAAACTCAACCAAAGGTGAAGTTAAAAAGTTTTATCTGTATGGATTTGGGCTTGGACATCTCACCCTACACTCTATGTGGTCTTTAAAAGCCCTGAGCAAAAACTTCCAAATTAAGGCAAACATGGCTGTTAAGCAAAAATCACAATATGGCAGAGGATATACAGTTAAAGTTCTGTTAGTTCTGCTACTTCTGGCAGGAGATATTCACCTTAACCCTGGACCTGCCACTATTAAACAGCAGACCACTGGGTTAGCACAAAACCGAGCTGTACAAAAGCAAAAACAACATTTATTTTTCCAAACTGTTAATCATGCACGAGTTCTTTGGGACACCAAGGCTAAACCAAAGGGGATCCTCGGCGGTCATTTAAACATACGGAGCATAATCCCCAAAAGAGATGAGATTTCGGTGTTGCTGTTGGACTCAAATCTGGACTACCTTTGTCTCTCAGAAAGCTGGCTACACAGTAACATAGACACTAATATGATCGATATTGTGGGCTACCAGTGTTTTAGAAAAGACAGGCAGGTAGGGAGGGGAGGAGGTGTTTTAATTTACATCAAAGAGAAATATAAATGTCAACTGGTTGATTTGAATACTTCACTTGAATGTTTAGCTGTTAATGTATGTCTCTCTCCGGTAATGAATTTCAACATTGCAGTAGTGTACAACCCACCGTCACACAACTCTTCCTTTTATAATGAATTAAGTGATCTGGTTAAACAACTTGAGAAGAACAGAGAAACAATAATTCATGGTGACTTTAATATCAACTGGTCTGATAAAAAAGACAAACAAAAACTGAAAAGCCTCATGACTAAATTTAATTACCAGCAAATCATCAAAGGACCCACCAGGATAACCAAACAATCCAGAACACTTATTGACATGGTATTTACTAATAAACCAGAACGAATAACCAGAACCTATAATCTTGTAACTGGTCTCTCAGATCATAACATGGTTCTTGCTGTCAGGAAACTTACTAAAAAGCGACTACAGTATTTTGGGGGAGTCGATATTGACAAATCAAATTTTATTATCCCCAAATCAAAAAATGAGGAGTTTGAACATTACTTAGAGAATCAAAATTGGGAGCAGCTCATGGCAACATGTGAAGTAGATGATTGTTGTAATTTTATAACTGCAACAATCACAAAGTCTATAGAAAAATTTTCAAAGCAAATTAAAAGTAGACAACAGAAGATTAGCCTACCATGGTTAAATAATGAAATAAGAAAACTTATGAAGAGGCGAGACTATGCACTGAAAACATCACTAACCTCCAAACTACAAAATGATCACCTTGTGTACAAAAGTTTAAGAAATAAAGTGGTACATGAGCTGCGAAAATCAAAAATATCTTATTACAATAAACTGATAGATCATGCAAAGGGTAACAACAGTTCCCTATGGAGGCATTTAAATAACTTAACTAATAAAAAAAACGATCAGAAGGGGGTAAAGGAACTTAGAATCAATGGCAAGACCGTCAGTGACAAGGCTACTTTGGCAAATGAATTTAATTCACACTTTGTGGGCTCTGTGGAAGACTTAACAAAAATTTTTGTGCTGCCAAATGTGCTCAACAACACAAATTCCATACTCCCAACAGATACTTTTCACATCGATGAGGTAAATGAGAAGTTAATTGCTGGTATTGTTAAAACACTGTCAAACTCAAAAACTAGTGATATCTACAATATGAGCACCTCCTTTCTCAAAATGCACAGCAAAATATTAATCAAACCACTGACTCATCTCATTAATCTCTCCATTAGGTCTAGTACATTTCCATCTGGCTGGAAAAAAGCTGTCGTCATACCAGTTCATAAATCAGGCAGTAAAGACGATATATGCAATTACCGCCCAATCTCTATCTTACCAGTCCTATCTAAGGTTCTTGAAAAAGTTGTAGCTACACAGCTGATAGACTACTTACAAGACAGTCAACTTCTTCATCCACATCAATTTGGTTTTAGACCAGGATACTCAACAGAAACAGCAAATTGTTGCCTTATTGAAAACGTCAAACAGTCCTTGGACAGGGGTAATGTGGTAGGAGCTGTTTTTCTAGATCTCAAAAAGGCTTTCGATACTGTAAACCACAGTTTGCTTTTATCCAAAATGGTATCTTTTAACTTCTCCCCAAATACATTAGAATGGTTTGCATCTTATCTCCAGAATAGAGAACAGTGTGTAAAAGTTCACCAGGATAAATCCTCATTTTTAAACAACCGCATGGGTATCCCACAAGGGTCCATTCTTGGTCCTTTACTTTTCAGCATTTTTATTAATGACTTGCCGTTACACTGCTCAGCTGCAACATGCCAACTTTATGCAGATGATGCAGTTATTTACACAGCTGCCAAGACTCCAGCACAGGCTGCAGATGTACTGTCTACAAGTATGGTTGATGTCCAAGAGTGGCTCCTCAAGAACCATCTATTGCTGAACCTTCAGAAAACAGTCTCAATGTGCTTTTCAATCAAAAAATGTAACCTGCAACATTTTAAAGTTAATATACATGATCATGACATCAGTTTAGCTACAGAATTCAAATACCTTGGCATTGTACTAGATCCTCAACTCAAATTTAATCTTCATATAAAGAAAATTTCAAAAACAGTAAAAAAAAATCTGAACTGCTTTAAATTAATTAGATATTACATACCTTACGAAGCAGCTGCACTGTATATGCATTCTATGGTTTTTTCTCATATATCATACTGTTTGACAGTCTGGGCTCAAGCAGCCCCTTCCACAATAAGACGTATAGGTTCATTATATAATCAAACCCTAAAAATCTTGGACAAAAAGCCCATTAGGTGGCATCACTGTAATGTTTTAAAAAAATACAACCTATTGAGTTTTGAGAGCTTCATTGACCTCTGTCTTCTGAAATTAACGTTCAAATGTTTCCATAAATCAGCACCCGAGCCACTTGCTGGTTTCGTCCAAAGACAGGACAGCAGCAGAGCCACCAGGAGTTCTGTTAACAATAACTGTAAAATATTCCACCGCAGAACCACATTTGGACAAACAGCTTTCTCTATAAAGGGCAGTCACATCTGGAACACAATGCCAAATGAAATTAAAATAATAACGGACTTTAAAACATTCACTAAAAATGTTAAAAACTGGCTGAAAAATAAACAAGAATGTACTCATGTATGAATTATTTGTCTGCAAAGTGAGAGTGAATGAAGGGAAGGAATAAATGTGTTTGTTTATAGTGAGTGACGGAGGGAGGAAGGCCTGAAATAGGCAAATGTGAGTTATGTTATATGTGTTAAATGTGAGTCAGGCTGTTATATTTGTGTATTTATAATATTTATGTTAAAGGTGAGTCAGGCTGTTATATTTGTGTATTTATAATATTTATAATATTTATAATTGTGTATTTATAATTTTTCTGCATTGATGTATGTGGTTATTGTGTATATTTTTATCTTGATTCTTTTTTCTAAAGCCCATCCAGGGACAAGAGTTGCAAATTAGCTAATAGCTATACACTCTATGTGCAACACATCAGATTGATTGTCTTTGATTAATTGTCTATGTTTATTGCACTGTCCCTGTCAAATAAACTAATCTACTACTACTACTATCATTATACATATATTATGTAAATGGAAACCACGTTTGTTTTCGTTATAAGCTGTCTTTAACTGTTCCACTCGTGTTTTGCTACATCTGAACAGCACTGACTGCACTGCTTCTGGAGTTACGTGCCCACGCCTGTAACTCCATGGCATGTCTTAAAGGGGCAGGACATGAAAAGCTCTCACATACACGCACACAACAGGGAGAGATGAATACCCCCCCCCCCCACCACGAGCAAGAGATGAGCAATGGTTCTAAACCCCGAATGTCGGTTCCAGTTTTATATTGTTTCATCACTCAGCTCTACTACTACTGGGGGGGGGGGGGATCTAAATGTTGTCTAACTATCAATTAATACCTGGTCTGTACTCATATTTAAGAGCATATCAACTTGAATTCAAATTTGTTCATAATAAGACTAGAACGAGGAAAAGTGATGAATCTGAGAAATAAAAGGTCATTTTCTGATCACTGTATGGTGATTTTTACACCAACATCCAAACCCTATCATCTTAGAAGGCTGTAAAACATGGCTCTCACACATAATAGATTATGCCATAGATATGAATATTCATTGGAATTTACAAATTAATACAGTATTCACAGCTCAAAAACTGACATTTTGGATTGCCCTAATGATTATCATATATGGAAATTCAAGGTCCCATTCACTAAAACATGGTGGGTTTGTTGGTTTTCTTCTATAATGGTTTCTTGGCTCATGTGATTACAACAAAAATGTCAAAACTCTTGTCATTTACAAATGTTTATATTTTTACATTTGGGTATTATAGGCAGAAACCAGAGTAGCTCTTCTTTGTTACATTTCCTTACATCAGTAACACAATCTGGTCTTCAGTTACACAGTTTGATTGCAGTTTTCTTAAATTTCCAGTCACCCCACTTGATACCCCTGGAAAGGCTGACAGTCAGGTCGCTTAGTGATACCTTAACTGTCAGATGGTGGTCGGGTCTTATCTTTATTTTTTATATATTTTTTCTACTAGGGATGGGTTCAAAAGATCGATTCAACGATCTGGATCGATCCACGTTTGACTGAGCCGATATCAATCCACAAAACTCATGGATCAATCTTTTAATATAATGCTTTTACATCTGTGAAAGTCTGCTGAGTCTGATCTGGTCAAAAACAGGTCAGTGAGCCAGGAACAGCAGTGAAGAGCCAGAAACACGGAGCGTTAATGCAGCTAACGGAGATGCTGGTTCTTCTTCTGTGGTGTTAAAACGGTTCTCATCCGGCAAGAGTTCCCTGTGGCGCATGCGCATGTCTTTACTTCCGTGTTTACATGAGCAGAATTGTTGATGTGTGTGCCTCTTAATTTATCAGCAAAAGTCACTGTAAAGACTGTCCTCAACTCTTTCCGAATAATTTCCATAAAGCAGGGATAAATGGTTTGGTACTACGTGCAGCGCTGTGTTGTAACATAAAGTCGACAACTGATAAACACTTAAAACGGAAAACGCACAGAGACTGGCTGAAACTCATGAACAGAGAGGGAGACTTAGAGCTGCTGAGATTGTAAGTAAAATATTATTTGTTTGTTTTAACATTTGTGTCATAAATTAATACTTCATCCGGCATGATGGTGTTTTCTTTTACAAACTATGGATACAGTAGTTAACTGTTGGTTAAGCGCTGTGAATAAATGCAGAATAAAGGTATATTTTATGAGATTATTCTAGCACTTAAGTGAGAGACTTGAAGATAATAATAAATCACAATAAAATGAAAATGGCAACATTAATAAAGGCTGCAGTACAAGCCATTTTTACTTAATAGAACTAAACTGAAGTGAACAAATCTTCCCAGGAAATGAATTGAAACCCTTTTCAATAATTGAAAGTTAATTTGTAGTTAAATATAAACAACAAAAAAATAAAAGAAACTAAATTATTAAACCCTATTGTGGTGTGGGGATTTAAAAATATGATTAATTTTACTGTGAAATCTCTTCTCCTTTTCATCGCCCCATCAGATGTGTGAAGACTGGGTTTCCACTCCAAGGTCCATCCTGCACTGAGACGTTCTGAAGGGAAGAGGTTGTCAGTGGAGGAGCCATCCCTGCTTGTTGTGGATTTCAGCACAGAAGAAGACCTCAAATTTTTCAGGGGTCTTAGTTTTCAAATTCAAGATTCAAGAAGGTGCTGCCATAATTTCCTCCATACTCTAACATGCATTCAGTGCAGTTTAGTTGTTGTAATGGCAAATTCTTTTATTCCTTTTTTTATTTAAGTTCTCAGCAAGAATACAATGTTGGTCATTTTTTGACAACTTTACTGAGCATTTAATTCTACATAAATCACTGTTTAACAGGAAATTTTTGGCAATCCTGTGCTTTTCTTGTGATGTTACATACACTAGCATCACTGAGTGTAAACTATGGAAAAAGCAGCTACTTCAAAATCTGTACTTCCTCACACAACTTTCAGTGCAAAACCCCTCAAAATGTCACAACTTTTTGGAAAAGCTTCCACAAACTCGGGCTTTTTGGGCCACCACAATCACAAAAACAGCCAAGGAAATCCTGGAGGGACTGAAATACAGTGAGATTATGTATACATTCTTCATGCATTGAATTTGTTTACTTACTATGGGTTGTTAACTTGACACTACACACCCTTTGCACTAAAGAAAGCACTTGCTAGCACTTTGTGAAATCATAAGTTAAATAATAAAAAGTGCATTATTGTAACTGATTTTGGGTCAGTTCTTTATGTGATACCAGAGTGGTGGCCTAGTTGGCAGACCAGGTAAAAATGGTACTTTCCGCCTTCTAGCTTGGTGATCAGCATAAGAGAGCGGGGAAAGAAAAGTTAACACACAGAGCTACCAGAGGAATGACCCCCACTGTACCTTCCACTACTTACAGCAGCTGTGTGGCCTCAGGTCATGAAACGGAGATAGGCGCCCTCCTACGCCACTGGCATGGGAATAACTTAAGCCACTAAACTTTCTCCTATGTCTTCAAAACTAAACGGTGAAAAACGCTTCCGGAAACATTTGAGGAAGAATTAAATGGTTTAGTGGCTGAATAGGCATTTCCTTTTCATTGACAACAGCTAGTTTAAAAGTTCAGCACAATTTCCCTGCAGCAATTGCCTTGAAGCGCCTACACATCATTTGCATAAAGAATGAAGTACTTCAACTTTATACCAATGAAAGAGCAATTCGGCAATGACAATGAGCTGGAAGCAGAGAAAGGCACAGCTAGATGGATACGTACCATAAGGCTGCCAGTCATACAGCATCATTGAGCATAGTTTCAAAATATGGGAAGTAACTGGACTAGTTGGAAACAAGCCAGGAAATTTCTAGATGTGAAGTGGCAGTGCAAACCATTGGCAGACATTTACACAATGCTTATCAGCCACAGGTGCAGCAAATTTTAACAACTGCCAATCACTCCCATTGTTGTGCATGTTCCTCATGTGCAACATGAAACTATGTTATTGTTGTGTGAATTAAAGCAATCAGAGCTGACTACTTTGTCAGGTATTGCAACACTGACAGAAATAAAAGCAAGGCTGGAACAAAAAAGTGCCAATTATTTTCTTAACTTTTAGTTTTTAGTCCAGAATCACAGTTTTTTGTGTCTTCCTTTGTCCAACAAAACTCCCAAAAACTTTACTTTTGCCATCATAGATAACTGCAATTATTTGGCAGTTCCCCCCCCCCCCCCTCCAACCCATATTATGGAAGCTGTGATTTTTTTCAACATATAAACACTTGTGTGGTCCTTTAAGAGTCTCTGCTTTACAACCGAGGACCCTGTTAAGCTCCAGTCCATTGTTTGCCGCCATCTGTGAACACCCAGATCCAGGATGTTTACGCAGTCTAAGAAATAACCTTGGACGGCACACAACTCCACGGATACAATGACTGAGTCCTTAGTGTATAGAATACACAGAGTAAAGCCAATGGGAACTGCCGCCTACAGTCAGTCAGGATAATAAATAGTGCTTATATCCATGGATGACCAAAATGTAAAATCTACATCTAATCTCTCTGGTTCCCTGTTTGTGTTATGAGTAAGGGGAATTTGAATAATGTAATATACAACCCCTGGCAACGGAATTAGGAGTATGTTCATTCGCTCAAACAGAGAAAAAAATATGGAATCATCACTCACAAACATCACATTTAGCAGTTTTGAAGCATGGACTTCACTCAAGAACAGCATTATTTTTCATCAATCAGTTTCTAACGTTCTCATTTAGCAGATGACAGAACAGCTTTACAGGCTGCAGCCTTTTCACAGACCACTTTCTTCAATTTCCACCAGAAAAGTTGTTGAATGATAATTAATACCACCTACCCTAGCCATTTACCCAATATCATCAATATTTGTGGATTTTTTACTTGTTTTCTTCATCCAGTCACCAAACAAAAGTTTCAACATATTTCCTTTCCTTGCCCAATACAGATTTGTAATTTGTCAGTGAATATACAGTAACTTTCATCCAATCATCCACAGGTGATGATTGCTTCTCCACCTGAATGTAACTCTGCTTTCTTCTGTTTAGTTGTTAATGGCCTTTTGTCTGTTTTTTTTTCTGTTTGTAAATATGGTTTCCTTTGGCTGAAGGAACTGTTCAGTCACAGACACAGACTCATATTTCTGTGCATTTGATTTTGAATTTTTTGAGCTGAAATAACATCATCTTTGATCTAGTGGTTTGTTTCTAGGACTGGGTATCATCAGTGATTTCCACAAGATCCTTATTCAAGTCGATTCATTAGCGATTCAGCCAGGAATACTGCTATTATAACAACTATTTTCCTAGCATACAAAATAATTTCTCAAGAGACCTAATGCTGTAAATTGTACCAGAAACCCTCTAACTTGTTGAAAATAAATACACTACTCCCAAAACGTTAGCGATATTTGGCTTTCGGGTGAAATTTATGGAAAATGTAAAAAGTTCATGCTACAGTGATGTTATATCATGAAAGTAGGGCATTTAAGTTCAGACGTGGACAAAATTATTGGTACCCCTCTGTTAATGAAAGAAAAACCCACAATGGTCACAGAAATAACTCGAATCTGACAAAAGTGGTAATAAATAAAAATTCTATGAAAATTAACCAATGAAAATCAGACAATGCTTTTGAATTGTGGTTCAACAGAATTATTTTAAAAAACAAACTCATGAAACAGGCCTGGACAAAAATGATGGTACCCTTAACTTAATATTTTGTTGCACAACCTTTTGAGGCAATCACTGCAATCAAATGATTTCTGTAACTGTCAATGGGACTTCTGCACCTCTCAGCAGGTATTTTGGCCCACTCCTCATGAGCAAACTGCTCCAATTGTCTCAGGTTTGAAGGGTGCCTTCTCCAGACGGCATGTTTCAGCTCCTTCCACAGATGTTCAACAGAATTTAGATCAAGGCTCATAGAAGGCCACTTTAGAATAGTCCAGTGTTTCGCTCTTAGCCATTCTTGGGTGTTTTTAGCTGTGTGTTTTGGGTCATTATCCTGTTGCAAGACCCATGACTTGCAACTGAGACCAAGCTGTCTGACACTGGGCAACACATTTCTCTCTAGAATACCTTGATAGTCTTGAGATTTCATTGTACCCTGCACAGATTCAAGACACCCTGTGCCAGATGCAGCAAAGCAGCCCCAGAACATAACAGAACCTCCTCCATGTTTCACAGTACGGACAGTGTTCTTTTCTTGGTATGCTTCATTTTTGCGTCTGTCAACATAGAGCTGATGTGCCTTGCCAAAAAATTCCAGTTTTGTCTCGTCTGTCCATAGGACATTCTCCCAGAAGCTTTGTGGCTTGTCAACATGCAGTTTGGCAAATTCCAGTCTGGCTTTTTTATGGTTTGTTTTCAACAGTGGTGTCCTCCTTGGTCGTCTCCCATGAAGTCCACTTTGGCTCAAACGACGACGGATGGTGCGATCTGACACTGATGCACCTTGACCTTGGAGTTCACCTTGAATGTGTTTAGAGGTTGTTCTGGGCTCTTTTGTTACCATTTGTATTATCCGTCTCCTCCTGCGGCCACGTCCAGGGAGGTTGGCTACAGTCCCGTGGATCTTAAATTTCTGAATAATATGTGCAACTGTAGTCACAGGAACATCAATCTGCTTGGAGATGGTCTTATAGCCTTTACCTTTAACATGCTTGTCTATAATTTTCTTTCTAATCTCCTGAGACAACTCTCTCCTTTGCTTCCTCTGGTTCATGTTTAGTGTGGTACACACCATGTCACCAAACAGCACAGTGACTACTTGTCACCCTTTAAATAGGCCGACTGACTGATTACAAGTTTGTAGACACCTGTGATGTTAATTAGAGGACACATCTTGGTTGAACATGTCCCTATGGTCACATTATTTTCAATCTTTTCTAGGGGTACCATCATTTTTGTCCAGGCCTGTTTCATGAGTTTGTTTTTTAAAATAATTCTGTTGAACCACAATTCAAAAGCATTGTTTGATTTTCATTGGTTAATTTTCATAAAAATTTTATTTATTACCACTTTTGTCAGATTCAAGTTATTTCTGTGACCAGTGTGGGTTTTTCTTTCATTAACAGAGGGGTACCAACAATTTTGTCCACATCTGTAGAAGCATGCAATGGTGATTTCCTCATCTCAAACAATTTATTGAAACAAAAGCCAACAACGGTGGTGGATATACCACAACTAAAAATGTCAATGTCTCAATAAAACTTGTCATGTGATCTTGAGCATCAATTACAGCTTGACAATAACATCTCATGCCGTTCACAAGTCAACTTATTGTCTGCTGAGGCATGGCATTCCACTCTTCTTGAAGGGTGGCCCTCAGGTCACTGAAGTTATGGGGTGTAGGGTTACGAGCCTCGACACGCCAACTCAGCTGAGCCCACAGGTTTTCTATGGGATTCAGGTCTGGAGAAAGTGCAGGCTACTCCATTTGAGGTACCCCAGCCTCCAGCAGCCGTTCCCTAATGATGTGACCTCAATGAGCTGGAGCATTATTGTCCACAAAGATGAAATTAGGCCTGTGCTGTTCACGCAGGGGCACAATGACTGGATTAATGAAATTATTCAGATAGTATTGGCTTGTCACTGTACCATTCACAAGGTGTAGGGTAGTTCTGTATTGACTAGACACACCTGCCCAAGCTGTAACACCACCACCAAAGGCTCATCTGGTGACAACAGTGGCTGATGCACAGTGCTCTCCTTGACGTCTCCAACATCGTTGGTAGCCATCATGCTCAACGTGAACTGACTTTTATCAGAGAACAGCACTGAGGCCCACTGGTCCCTTGTCCAATGTAAATGCTCCCAGGCCCATGTAAGACGATGACGACTGTGCCTGCTGGTGTGGTCAGGTACCCTTGCAGGTCATCTAACACGCAGATCACACTGATATAAATGGTTTCGAATGGTCTGATGTGACACTTGGGTGCCTCTCACCTCCCTTAAATGTGCCTAGAGTTGAGTGGCATTCATCATCCGGTTCCACAAGGCACTGTTCACAATGAAGCGGTCATCAGCGTGGGATGTGGCCAAAGGACGCCCACTTCTGTGCCTTTCTGTGACTCTACCAGTCTGTGTGTTGCAACCTGCTGATGACACTCTGTGACACTTTAGGCTCAGTGGCCACTTTCCTCTGAGAACATCCTGTCTGAAGCCTTGCAATGGCGAGGTACTGTTGATCTTTTTCTCTCGGCGCCACACGAGTAGGCTGCCTTTTGCAACAGCGGCTCGATTCCGAGTCTTTTTCCCTTCCTCTCTCTTTTGATCCGTCTTTTTTTTTCACCCCACTTATATCACGGACACACAGATCGTCCTAAATGTCTCCTGAGCCGGTGGACGGAGCCACTGTTTATAGCAGGATACGATACAGCAGAGAACAGCTGCTAGCATTCAACCGCCACCCGGTCCCATTGGAAAAACTCGACATACCGAGAGAACTGAGGCGAAAACGCCGCGGCTGCCGGGCTGGAGTAAGGCGGAGGACAAAAAATATAAGGTACAGACCCTCCCTTCCATCTGTTGTCATGGGAAATGTACGGTCGATACTGGGAAAGTTAGATGAGCTAGCGGCTATCTCCCGTTATGATAGCACATACCGGGAGTGCTCTCTCCTTTTGTTTACTGAGACGTGGCTAACTGAACTAGCAGCAGATGCTAACATTGAGCTGGAGGGTTTTCACATGATACGAGCTGACCGAACACCAGACAGTGGCAAGGCTAGGGGCGGTGGAGTGATAATGTATGTTAACAACAACTGGTGCAGACCGGGACATATCACTGTTAAACAACGACACTGCAGCAAAGACATTGAGTTGCTAGCTGTTAGCATGAGGCCTACATATCTCCCGAGAGAACACTCACACGTGATCTGCATTGTTGTTTATGCAAATCCGACGGCGAACGCTGGGACAGCACGTGACGTCATCCATTCAGTAACCAGCAGGCTGCAGACAGAACACCCAGATGCTCTTCTCCTCATCTCAGGCGATTTCAACCATGTTTCACTGTCTCCCATTCTACCCACGTTCACCCAGTATGTCACATGCCACACTAGAGACAATAAAACACTGGATTTATTCTACGCAAACACTAAGGAGGCGTACACCTCATCACAACTCCCCCCACTCGGGAGATCGGATCACAACTTGGTTCATCTCCGGCCGGTGTACAAACCCCTAGTGCACAGACAACCTCCGGCCATGCACACTGTGGAGTTATGGTCTGAGGAGACAATGGACACCCTAAAGGGCTGTTTTGAAGCCACCGCCTGGAAGCAGCTCTGCGATCCACATGGTGAGGACATCGATGGCCTCATTCACACCTTCCCGGGCTACCTCAGCTTCTGTGTGGACAAATCCGTTCCCACCAAGACCATACGGCGTCACTCAAACAACAAACCCTGGATCAACCCTGAGATAAAAACACTTCTGAGAGAGAAGAAGAGGATCTTCAGGTCAGGGAACAGGGAGATGCTGAAGTCCGTACAGAGGGAGCTGAGGAGAAAGATCAGAGAAGGCAAGGACAGCTTCAGGAAGAAGATGGAGGACAAGCTGCAACAGAGCGACATCAGCGGGGTCTGGAGAAACCTCAAAACCATCTCGGGGCTCCAGAATACCTCCCCCCAGGCCACAGGGGGCAGGGAGTGGGCGAACAACCTGAATCTGTTTTTCAATAGATTTGACCAACCGCCCTCCCCCCTGACTGCACAACAACCACTGCTGCCTCTAAAGAAATCAAGTCCTGCTGCCCACTCCCCACTCCACCAACACCCCCCCCACTCCCAACACACAGCCCCCCATCCTGACCCTGACCAGGACCCAGGGGAGGACGGTGCTGAGGAAGATCAGGGCGAGGAAGGCGCCGGGACCGGACGGCATCAGCGCAAAGCTCCTCAAGTCCTGTGCAGACCAGCTGTGTGGGATTGTGACGTATATCTTCAACATGAGCCTGAAACTGGGGAGGGTACCACAGCTGTGGAAAACATCTTGTGTGGTACCTGTACCAAAAACTTCCCACCCCAAAGACCTGAACAGCTACAGACCGGTGGCCTTGACGTCCCACTTGATGAAGACCCTGGAGAGACTGCTCCTTGCTCACCTCCGCCCCCTGGTGGAACCAGCGATGGATCCACTCCAGTTCGCCTACCAGCATGGCATTGGGGTGGAGGATGCGGTGATCTTCCTCCTTCACCGTTCTCTGTCCCACCTGGAGAAGCCCGGGAATATGGTGAGGATCATGTTCTTTGACTTCTCCAGTGCTTTCAACACCATCCAACCGATGATCCTGAAGGACAAGCTGCTGCGCGCAGGGGTGGACCAGCACCTGTCATCATGGATCCTGGACTACCTCACGAACCGGCCTCAGTTTGTGAGAACCCGGGACTGTGTGTCCGACACGATCATCAGTAGCACGGGGGCCCCCCAGGGAACGGTGCTGGCTCCCTTCCTGTTCACTCTTTATACTGCGGACTTCTCACACAACACAACACACTGCCATCTACAGAAGTTCTCTGATGACTCTGCGATCGTTGGCCTCATCTCCAATGGAGATGAAGCTGAGTACAGAGGGCTTATCCAGGACTTCGTGGACTGGTGCCATCGGAACTGCCTCCAGATCAACGCGAGGAAAACTAAGGAGCTGGTGGTGGACTGCCGCAGGCATGGGCAGCCCCTCACAGTACCAGTAAATATACAGGGAACAGACATCGAGATGGTGACATCCTATAAGTACCTGGGTATTCATCTGAACAATAAACTAGACTGGTCACACAATACTGATGCACTCTACAAGAAGGGACAGCGCAGGCTGTTCCTGCTGAGGAGACTCAGGTCTTTTGGTGTACAAGGGGCGCTGCTGAAGTCATTCTATGACACGGTGGTGGCATCAGCCATCACTTTTGGAGTGGTCTGCTGGGGCAGTGGCATTACTGCAGCCGATAGGAAGAGACTGAACAAACTGATTAAGAAAGCTAGCTCTGTCCTGGGGCAGCGCCTTGATCCGATGGAGGAGATAGGAGAGAGAAGGACGGTGGCTAAACTGTCATCTCTGCTGGAGTCCGAGTTCCACCCTATGCAGGACATACTGAATGCACTGAGGAGCTCATTTAGCAGCAGACTACATCATCCCAGGTGCACAACCGAGAGGTTTCGTAGGTCCTTCCTACCAACGGCTGTCAGACTGTACAACCTAAGCAGGGCTGCTCGCAGAGATAGCAAAAAGACGTAACAAACTAATAGTTTTTTGAATGCAAAAGATGCAATAGACTTACACAATGGTCCCCTCCGGCATACAACTAGGAACATACCGGTCGCTATGGAGGGTGAGAATATGTATGGGCACATAATCATACCATGTAGGATAACTAAGTAGACGGTTATGCTGTTTCATTCCATCTAGCAACAATGCTCTGCACTGTGTGTGTTTATATATTTACATATTTATTCCATCTAGCTACAATGCTCAGCACTGGGTGTGTTTATATATTTATATATCTACATATTATTCCATCTAGCTACATTGCTCCGCACTGTGTGTGTTTATATACTTGCATATTTATTCCACCTAGCTGCAATGCTCCGTACTGTGGGTGTTTATATATTTACATATTTATTCCATCTAGCTACAATGCTCTGCACTGTGTGTTCATATATTCATATATTTATTCCATCCAGCTACAATGCTCTGCACTGTGTGTCTGTGTGTGTGTGTATATATATATATATTTTATAGTAATACGTACATATGTATATTAGCTGCTCTTGCTTGCTTGTTTTTTTCTTGCCTTCTGATTGTTGCTCTGAGTGTTGCTATCCCTGTGCTGTTGCAATCCTGGAATTTCCCCGTTGTGGGACTAATAAAGGCTTATCTTATCTTATCTTATCTTATCAATTGTTAGGTGTCGTCTTGGTCTCTAATTGAACCAGAAAATTTATTGGTCGATTCATGGATCAAACACCTGTTGTGAATTTTGCCGTTAAGCACCTTGTTAGACAACAGCAAGTTAAGCAAAAAGTCCTGAAACACTGAACAGTTGGACATATGCATTCAAAAGGTTAGAGAAGGTCAAATTAAGTTCACCTGTAAAGGTCATAGTACATTTTAGGTTCATCCTAAAAATTTCACCCGAAAGCCGAATGCCCCTAACTTTTTTGTGAGTAGTGTATATGAATATATGGACACGAAAGTTTCCCACCTGTGAAAAAGCATTATATTAAAAAGATAATAATAACTAGAAAAGCACTCGGAGAGCGCAGACCTCCGCCAAGCGCCACAGTTCCCCCCATACAGTGATTGTGTGTACGTTTTCAGATTCTTGACCATGAAAACATATGACTAGCAATTGGATTCACAATGATAGGATTAGTGGTTCAGTGGTTATTGACGAAAATGGCATTTTCCGTAATGGCGGTTTAGCGTCACAGTTCCCCCCATACAGTGTTTGTGTGTAGGTTTTCAGATTCCTTGACCATGAAAACATATGACTAGCAATTGGATTCACAATGATATGATTAGTGGTTCAGTAGTTATTGACGAAAATGGCATTTTCCGTAATGGCGGTTTAGCGCCACAGTTCCCCCCATACAGTGTTTGTGTGTATGTTTTCAGATTCCTTGACCATGAAAATATATGACTAGCAATTGGATTCACAATGATAGGATTAGTGGTTCAGTAGTTATTGACGAAAATGGCATTTTCCGTAATGGCGGTTTAGCGCTACAGTTCCCCCCATACAGTGTTTGTGTGTACGTTTTCAGATTCCTTGGCCATGAAAACACATGACAAGCAATTGGATTGACAATGATGGGATTAGTGGTTTAGTAGTTATTCACGAAAATGGCATTTTGCGTAATGGCGGTTTTCTTGTGGACGGTGATCCAGATCACCACCAAAATCTAATCATCTGTAGGATACCCCGTTTCTGACAATCTGTGAAAATTTCATGAAAATCCGTCCATAACTTTTTGAGTTATCTTGCTAACAAACAGACAGACAGACAGACAAACCAACGCCGATGAAAACATAACCTCCTTGGCGGAGGTAATAATAATAATGGATTAAACTTATATGGTGCATTACATGTCAAGTGACATCTCAAAGCCCTTACTGAGTGAGTCAAATATTCATTCACTCCAGACAGACATTGACCATGTTAACATGGTCACGAGCAAACCGATGATAATCAGCTTCCTGGAGTTACCCGATTATTCAAACTGTCACATGTTATGGCCTGCTCCTTTCTGGAGTCGGACCTCTCTGTGTTTTCTTCTCTGTGCTGTAGGTGGAGCTGCAAAGGACCGCCCCTGGCCGAGAGGTGCCTATAAAGGCCATGTCTGCATACCTGTCAGTAGTGTGTTCTGCTCCTGCTGGAAGCCAGTCACCTTCTGTGCTTGTGCTCCGCCTACTGCCTACTGTCTGTTCTTGTCACTTGGTTGGGGTTGTGCTGGCAGCCCCCTGGTTGTTGTCTGTAGCCTGGAGGCTTTCTGGTTTGGGTTGCTGCTGGGCATTATTACAGCCCCTGACAGAGGTGTGTGATCACTGGGTTGGCAAGTGATTAGTTTTCTTTGTTTGCTTCATGCATCCATTCACTCACTCACTCACTCACTCACACACACACACACACACACACACACACACACACACACACACACACACACACACACACACACACACACACACACACACACACACACACACACACACACACCACTGATTTTAGACATTTTCTTTTATTTGCTTTTCTTTAATCAATAAACTTTTATTTATATTGGTCCCTCTGTGTGGTCTTCCCTTCTTTGTCTAAGCCACTGAGCCAAGCTTGTGACACATGTAAACAGAGTAATCCAATTACCTTTATCAGTTAAAGGTCATTGTCGGTTTATGAGAAAACGGATTAACACACATGCCAAAAACATGCAAGTTAGGTAAACTGGCATCAAACTGGGGCTTCTAAATTGTCCTTAGGTATGAATGTGAGACTGAATGGTTGTCTGTCTCTCTGTGTTGGCCCTGTGATGGAGTGGCGATCTGTCCAGGGTGTACCCTGCCTCTCGCCCAAAGATGCTGGGATAGGCTCCAGCCCCCCTGCAACCTGAAAAGGATTAAGTGGAAGAAGATGGATAGATGTATTAACACACCTAGTTTCTTTGCCCAATAAACCGTTTAGCTGGCGCATGTAAACACCAGAAGCCGTTTATTACCTTTATCGATTTACTTCAGTAATCAATTTATGTGTGACCATGTAAACAGGGTCACTTATAGTCGTAAACTACTTCTGTAGCCACAGCTGCTCTGGGGCAGACTGATGGAAACGTGGCTGCCAATCCGCGCCAACGGCCTCTCCAACCACTACCGAACATTTATACACATTCATACCCAGTGTCATGGACACTGAAGGCAAGATGGGGAAAGTGTCTTGCCCAGGGACCAAATGGCAGGATGGCTAGGAAGAGCAGGATTCGAACCCCGAACCCTCTGGTTATTGGACAATCCGCTCTACCTCCTGAGCCACTGCCGCCCAAGACTGAAAAGACCAATCTTAGGATTTTGTGAATCAATATCAGCTCATTCAAATAAAAGCGATTCGAGATCAACTGTTCAATATTTTAACCCTACCCCCATTTGCTTCCATTTTACAAGCTTAACATTTTGCTTGTACTTGCTCCAGTTTTCTACACACATCTGACTGGAAACAACCAACATCTTTTGCCACACTCCATGTTGAAGTAACTTTTTTGAGTCGTTTTGTAACTACTTCCACTGTTTTAATGGACAGCTCTCTTTGTTGTCAATCAGAAGTGACATCACTTGAAAGAAAAGATCTCATTGGTCCAACATACATTTCAGCTACATACAGCGGGGAAAATAAGTATTGAACACGTTAACATTTCTCTCATTAAGCACATTTCTGATGGAGCCACTGACCTGAGATTTTCACCAGATATCAGTAACAACCAAGTAATCCATACATACAAAGAAATCAAGGCAACTGTGCTCACAAAAGGGCCTTTTCCACTAGCCCCGCTTACCCCAACACCGCACCACTCACCCCGCGTTTGAGAATTTTCCATTAGCCCCAGCACCGGTTAGCAGCCGCTATTTTCGTAACTGATCTAGGGCAGGGTCCATTGGAGCCGAGTTGGGCCATGATGTGATGTCAACAGACTGGTCGCCGCTGATTGGTCAGGTCGTAACGTCACGAAAGCGACCGTCTTTGCCGTCTTCTGATGACCGCCATTTGCAATATTGTCATGGACTAACTTGGTCACGGAGTAAATATGATATTAATACAGACAGCGTTGTAGGTTTTGCAGAACTCTACACCGTGGTCCAACAAAGAGGTGCGGAGTTTTCTCTGCTTTGTGGCAAATACACAGTGAGGAGTGACCCGGACCTATATGGCTGCACAGCATAGAAACTGGACTATGGACAAGCTGAAGCCGAACGTGAGAGAACCATCGATGGTGAGTGATTTGTAATAATGTGCATCTGTTTGCTTATTTATCCTGTTGGTGGTAAGCTCACTTTTTTTTGAGCCATACAGCGCTGTTCTGTGCTGGCTAACGTTTTTAAGCTAACGTTTTTTTTGCTAGCTAGCTAGTACCAACTGCTGAATCGCGCTTGTTTTCTCCTAAATATTCGCTTGTGAGAGCAAAACGATGAAATATGTTAATCCTGGTTAAAGTCCTGGTTTGTGTTTTGTATTGCACTTTGGTCCTGCGCATTAAATTGTGTGCAATTTAATGCTAGAATGTGTTTCCACATGCCAGGGGTTAACCTCCCTGTTTATATTGTGATACTGGTGAAATGGACCACAGGAGCCGAAATCTCGTCATATTAAAATTGCTTTTTCAAACCAGTGATTTATAAAGTCATTCATATAATTTTCTAAAGCGTCAGAATAGACCCACACACCTATTCTGTGGATCCTGCAGTGCTTGTCTGGGAAACGAAGCATTTTTGTAACATCCCACCACTCACTCATTTCAGAAAGAGAAATCCGTATATTATATCGATTCATTACACAGCCAGTGATATATTTGAAGCGTTTATTTATTTTAATTTTGCTGATTACGGCTTACAGCCCCTGAAAACCCCAAATTCTATTTTGCAAAAACTTGGAATATTACATAAAATTAACTTTAAAAAATATTTTTTAAATATAAATGTTGGCCGTTGAGGTGTTGGTTAATATGGGCTGTAGCCGTAATTATCAATATTAAAATAAACACTTTCAATATATCACTGTTCCTGTAATGAATCTATATATGGGTTTCACTTTCTGAAATGAGTGACAAAAATATTGAATTTTTTCATGGTATTCTAATTTTTGAGATGTGCCTGTATATGTATTGAACTTGCTTGAAACTAACCAACATCCATTTCTGTCGTTTGTCTAGGCAAGACGAAATCAGCCGCCCCACAACCTACCTCACCACTGTGGAAAGTACTGAAATCCTTTGCTTTTATAGGTAAAGTGTCAAAAGCACAATTTCCACTTAATATAAAAGGGACTGAACTGAGATTTATTTGATTGTGTGAATATGGCACATCAACTGTAAAATAACCCGCTTGTTAATGTATTTATTTTTTTGTCAGATCACTTGTGTGATCCTTTGTGAGTTATGTTCATAACTGTATGTTTTGGCGAATGTGAGATGTTCAGTCGTCAATATAATTTACTTTATATGTGTAGTTTATAGTCTATCATCAATAAACTCATGCAGTAACAGGACACATTACAAATATTTGAGACCCATTGTAGTGCTTCCTTTTATATTTTAGCAATACCAGTACAAAACACTGCCCACACATGAAGCCAGGGCAAGAAAAGACACTTTTACAGACAAGACAAACTTTTATTGATAAAAACTTCATATTTTGACTGAGTGACTCCATACTTGGTGATTCATAGCATCAGTTAAAGTACTAGATTCCATTCAAGTGAATGTATTAATTCATTCTGATTGCTGAAGCCACAGTAAAAGCAGATGATTTTAAATGTAACCCAGCCCTTGTAAAATCTAGTGAAGCGCAGCTACATGAAAATTGTGGTTAAATACAACAACGAAGTACTTTATTGTCACATTCAAATTGTAATCCCTCCTGTTTTGTTTTTCTTTTGAATTCTTAAGATGGAATATGGTGGGCAATATAAGCTGCGGCTTCAGCCATCACCCATTTCAGATAACCTATGTTGAACTGTATAATCAGAGGAGTTATTGTTTAATTTGACCTTGTTAGATTTTTTCCCCTTTGTTATATTATTCTATTTTCTTTTAATCTTTACCTTTAATCAATCCGTGGATGAACAGAGAAGTGCGGCTTCTGCTAAAGGCATGTAACAATGCCTTTAGATCTGGTGATGCACAGGCCTACAGTTCATCCAGGGCAGATCTGAAGAGGGGCATCAAGAAGGCCAAGCACAGCTACAAGCTGAAAGTGGAGGAACATTTTGGGGACTCTGACCCCCGACGCATGTGGCAAGGCATTCAAGCTATCTCTGATTATAAGCCCAGCAACTCCATACCTATAGCCATGACTGCCCTTTCTCAATGAGCTAAATGACTTCTATGCTCGTTTTGACAAGGACAATAACGAAAAGAACATCAATTTCCCACCCTCTGACGACCTCCACCACCTCACACTCACGCACACCGACGTCCGTAACGCACTGAGTCATGTCAACGTACATAAGGCTGCTGGCCCTGACGGCACTCCTGGGCGTGTGCTGAGGGCATGCGCTGAGCAGCTGGCAGGGGTCTTCACAGACATCTTCAACCTGTCCCTGGCCCAGGCCGTGGTACCAGCGTGCTTCAAGACCACTTCAATAGTACCAGTGCCGAAACATTCAACACCATCGTGCCTAAATGACTATCGCCCTGTGGCACTGACGCCCATAGTCATGAAGTGCTTTGAGTGATTGGTCTTGGCACAGCTCAAAAAATGCCTGCCCCCTACACTGGACCCTCACCAGTTTGCCTACCGGAGCAACAGGAGTACAGAGGATGCGGTTTCTACAGCGCTGCACTATGTACTCTCACACCTGGATGACAAGAACACCTATGCAAGAATGCTGTTTGTTGACTTCAGCTCAGCATTCAACACAGTTATCCCCTCCAAGTTGATCACTAAACTTGGGGACCTGGGAATCAGTACCTCCACCTGCAACTGGATCATGGATTTTCTGACCAACAGACCCCAGCATGTTAGGTCAGGCCCCAACCGTTCTTCCGTCATCATACTCAACACTGGTGTACCACAGGGCTGTGTGCTCAGCCCATTCCTCTACTCCCTCTTCACCCATGACTGCAGGCCTATGTATGGATCCAATTCCATCATAAAGTTCGCAGATGACACCACGGTGATTGGACTCATCAGGGACAACGATGAGTCAGATTACAGGGCAGAGGTTGAGCACTTGGCTACTTGGTGTGCTGACAATAACCTGCTCCTTAACACCAGCAAAACCAAGGAGCTCATAGTGGACTACAGGAAGGAGAGGGGAGAGACACATGGCCCCATCCATATCAATGACATAGCTGTTGAACGTGTCCCCAGCTTCAAATTCCTGGGGACCCACATCTCGGAGGACCTGTCCTGGTCAGTTAACACCACCAGCCTGATCAAGAAGGCCCATCAGCGCCTCTTCTTCTTGAGGACACTGAAGAAGAACCATCTGTCAACTGATATCCTGGGCAACTTCTACCGCTGCGTGATGGACTGTTCCAGCTTCTCCCCTCCGGAAGGCGTTTCAGAAGCCTTCGGACTAGAACCAGCAGGTTTAGGAACAGTTTCTTTCCAACAGCTGTCACGTTATTGAACTTAGTTCCCCGCTGACTCTCTTACCATCATCTCTTACCATCCTCACCTGTACATAACTGCCCATCTAACTTATTGTACATTATTTGCACATAACAGTACTCTTAACTTTCTGCACTGCTGCATATATTTGCATATATTTGCTTAAATTGCACATACTGTTAATTACCGTATATACTGCACTGCTGTCCTTTGCACTTCTGATTGGATGCTAAACTGTGTTTCGTTACCTTGTATTCATCCATGTGTAATGACAATAAAGTTGAATCTAATCTAATCTAATCTAATCCGAAAT
This sequence comes from Pholidichthys leucotaenia, assembly GCA_020510985.1. Lineage (NCBI taxonomy): Eukaryota > Metazoa > Chordata > Actinopteri > Cichliformes > Pholidichthyidae > Pholidichthys > Pholidichthys leucotaenia. Next base: position 274,983,511 of record CM035842.1, read on the forward strand.
AAAGATTCATTCATTAATTCACATTCCACCACTGGCTTTTAGCAACAAGTGTATTTCCCAAATATGTTTTAAACTTGCTTTAACGAACCACCACCCATTTGTCTTTTGTCTAGGCAAGAGGGAAAATGTCCACCCCAACTGGACCTTGCTTCAATATTTACAGAGATGCAGGCTGAAGAGCTGCTGGACCAGGACCAGTACCAGGGGCCGATCCAGTTGCTTCTCAGTGAGGGAGCGTGGCAGCCGTGTGTGACCCATTCCAGTTTTATTCTTTTTTACAGTTTGAATTTTGCACATTCTGAATAATCTGGAATTTGCTGCTGATTGTAAAAGAATTTAGTGACTTAAGTGTTTGCATCATGATTTTCCATTTTGTCTGTTAAGACACCGGTGGGAAAAGAGTCAACTGTACAAAGGATTTATCGGTGACCTTGAAAATAATGGCTCATTTTTAAGAAAAAAGTAACCAAAACAATTATTTTATTAACTGAAGACAGTATTGTTGGATGTATATGGAGGAATTCTGGGTCATATTAGCATCTGCTCTTCATCATAATGGGTTTGGGCAGGGGTGTCTAATCATGTGCCATGGAGGGCCAAGACCCTGAAGGCTTTACCTCCAACCAGTGTCTTCAACAGCAGATTCCACTGAACTTCTTCCACTGACTGATCAGTGACAACACCTGCTGAAGAGACTGGGTAGAAGAGAGAACCTGCAGGGTCCTGGCCCCCCATGACACCTGATTGGAAGCCCCCGGATTAGGTTTAATGGGATTTAACATTTAACACAAACTGCTTTATGATTCATAATTTTGTTGACAGACTTACACCAAACCAAAAGTGATTTCTCAAACTGCTGGATTGTTCTTAGACAGCTTTTCCAATCTTTCAGTATTTAATTTGTGTCACATGGTGGTAACCTTCACATATATAAAAAAGAGACATCTGCAAAAACTTCACAGGTTTATTGTCAGTGCAATTCCCAGTGCAATACTACATGAATGCATGTATAGTACATTGTTGATGCAGAGAATATATATTTCTATAGTACATGTATCTAGTAAATCAATTATTTTCCATGTAACCTTGTGACTGCATTATTTTAATTGCCTTTAATCCTAGATCACGTTTTTTTGGCCTAAAATACATCATAACTATAAAATGTATCTTATTATACGTAACTCAGTACTGTTTACTTTTTGAATACATATTTTGTGGCTAATATAGTTATTAAACTGGCGATCAAGTTGTGTCAGCTGATCATTTTTTTCTATGACCACACCTCAGACTGCTGCAGAAGCAGGTACGTCTATGATGTCTGAACAGTCTCTCCATGATTTTCACGCAGAGCAGAGCAATTTGTTATACAGGAAATAAACGTTTCTACAGACATTCTTAAGCTCTATAACCACTGATCGTTGGTGAAGCTGTGCTGACATTAGTGACAGGCTGATGACATCAGTGACAGGCTGATGACAGTGAGAGGCTGTGAGGAACGCCAGACCGACAGTTTGAAGAGGTAATTTCCCAACAACAGCGCCATCTGAAACACACACACACAGCATACATATTTTAGTACCTAACTTGCAGACATTACAGTGTAGCACGACGTACTTACAGCAAACTAGCATTAGCAACCATTAGCTTACCGTCATATATGACCTAGTTTGTATCCTCATGTCTTCGGCTCTCCCAGAAGCTGCAGAACTATTCCAGAGTGTTTCGTCTCGCTGCCTGCACCCTTATCTGGCGGTCCTTTTTGGTATTTACAGCGAAAAAAGCCACAGACCGAGGAGTCGCCTTGTAGAGCAGCCATGTTATGTTTGCTTGGGTCGCGCGCTTCATGTCACCAGAGTGTGGCGCCGCCTTGCTGTTCAAGAAATCCCACCCACTGCAGGCGTGTCAGCAGTAATGTCGAAAAGCAATCGAGGGTGAATCGAGTCGTGGTGAAACGAGTCGTGTTCTCAAATCGAGGCTAAGCGGGGCTAATGGAAAAGAGCCTAAAACAAGTTACTGTATATTTAATAAAATGGAATGGCACAGGGAATAAGTATTGAACACACTTGGTGAAAATCATTTAATATTTAGTAGAAAAGCCTCTGCTGGTAATAACAGCTTCCAGACACCTTGTGTATGGAGAAACTAGACACAGGCATCGCTCAGGAGTGATTTTAACCTATTCTTCCACATAAACTGTCTTTAAATCTTGAAGGTTTCATGGGTATCTTCTGTGAACACTGATCTTCAGTTCATTCCATAGATTTTCAATTGGATTCAAGTCAGGTGACTGACTGGGCCATTCTAGCAGCTTTATTTTACTTCTCTGGAGCCAGTTGAGAGTTTTCTTGGCTGTGTGTTTGGGATCATTGTCTTGCTAAAATGTCCACCCTCATTTCATCTTCAGCATCTTGGCAGATGGCAACAGGTTCTCATCAAGGATGTCTCTGTACATTTGTCCATTCATCTTTCCTTAAATTATATGAAGTCTGCCTGCACCATGTGTTGAAAAACACCCCCACATCATGATGCTCCCACCTCCAAGCTTCACTAATGGTATGGTGTTTTTGGGCTGATGTGCAGTGCCATTTCTCCTCCAAACATGCTGTGTGTTGTGGCATCCAAAAAGTACAATTTTGGTCTCATCTGACCAGACTATAGTCTCCCAGTGTTTTACTGGCTTGTCCAAATGTTGTGCAGTAAACTTTAAATGCGCTTCAACATGCTTTTTGTTCAGCAATGGAGTCTTGCAAGGTGAGCAGGAATAAAGCCCATGTTGGTTGGGTGCATTACATTACTTATTGTTTTCTTTGAAACAGCAGTACCTGCTAACTGCAGGGGCCTCATGTACAAAGACTTGCATGGATTTCCTACTGAAAGATGACGTACGTTTAAATCAAGAAAACACCGTAAGAAAAAAAAAAAAAATTCCAGATGTATGAAGCAGTGGGTATGCAGGAATCCAAACACATTTCCTTTGTACATCCCAATCTACTTGAAATTGAACGTATGTGAGGAAATACCGGACTTCTCCCATGACAAGCCTCCATTTAAATATGCAGTTAGATGCAAATAGATATATACAAGCCCTGCACATCTGATTCTCCTGTATCTAAGATAAAAAATAACGGATTTAATGGAATTTCACGGACTGTGAGTTGAAGGTGCTCCTGAATGAGGTAGAGGCACGTAAAAACATTTTGTTTGGCAAGTTGTCCTCTGGCATTAGCACCGGATACAGGTAATTCAATAGCCTGCTCACAGCCCTATAAGATTAGTTCACCGTTTTCCTTTATTGACAGGGATGAGACGGAGATCTTTATTTAACCTTGACATGTTTCAATTGACGTCTGCAGTCGTCCTCAGAAGCGTTAGCTGATTGCTGTGGTTTGTGACCAACCGTTTGGATCAGCTCGTTGAATAAAGGAAAACAGGAATGAAAAAGAAGACAATATGAACCTATTTAGTGGGTAGCCACGGTCACCTGTCAGTTGAAAGCAGATCATGTTAGACTCTATAAGTACATATTTTATGTCCAAAATGCAAATCTCATCCTTTATAGTTATACACAACTTACATGGATAACACACACTACTATTGTAAATGAATGAAATGCCCCGGGCAAAGGGTGACACTGTTGCATTTCAAACTTTACGCATGTGTTTATTGACATACAGTGGGGCAAAAAAGTATTTAGTCAGCCACCAATTGTGCAAGTTCTCCCACTTAAAAGATGAGAGAGGTCTCCAATTTTCATCATAGGTATACCTCAACTATGAGAGACAAAATGAGAAAAAAATCCAGAAAATCACATTGAAGGATTTTTAAAGAATTTATTTGCAAATTATGGTGGAAAATAAGTATTTGGTCACCTACAAACAAGCAAGATTTCTGGCTCTCACAGACCTGTAACTTCTTCTTTAAGAGGCTCCTCTGTCCTCCACTCGTTACCTGTATTAATGGCACCTGTTTGAACTCGTTATCAGTATAAAAGACACCTGTCCACAACCTCAAACTGTCAGACTCCAAACTCCACTGTGGCCAAGACCAAAGAGCTGTCAAAGGACACCAGAAACAAAATTGTAGACCTGCACCAGGCTGGGAAGACTGAATCTGTAATAGGTAAGCAGCTTGGTGTGAAGAAATCAACTGTGGGAGCAATTATTCGAAAATGGAAGACATACAAGACCACTGATAATCTCCTTCGATCTGGGGCTCCACGCAAGATCTCACCCCGTGGGATCAAAATGATCACGAGAACGGTGAGCAAAAATCCCAGAACCACACGGGGGGACCTAGTGAATGACCTGCAGAGAGCTGGGACCAAAGTAACAAAGGCTACCATCAGTAACACACTACGTCGCCAGGGACTCAAATCCTGCAGTGCCAGACGTATCCCCCTGCTTAAGCCAGTACATGTCCAGGCCCGTCTGAAGTTTGCTAGAGAGCATATGGATGATCCAGAAGAGGATTGGGAGAATGTCATATGGTCAGATGAAACCAAAATAGAACTTTTTGGTAAAAACTCAACTTGTCGTGTTTGGAGGAGAAAGAATGTTGAGTTGTATCCAAAGAACACCATACCTACTGTGAAGCATGGGGGTGGAAACATCATGCTTTGGGACTGTTTTTCTGCAAAGGGACCAGCACGACTGATCCGTGTAAAGGAAAGAATGAATGGGGCCATGTATCGTGAGATTTTGAGTGAAAACCTCCTTCCATCAGCAAGGGCATTGAAGATGAAATATGGCTGGGTCTTTCAGCATGACAATGATCCCAAACACACCGCCCGGGCAATGAAGGAGTGGCTTCGTAAGAAGCATTTCAAGGTCCTGGAGTGGCCTAGCCAGTCTCCAGATCTCAACCCCATAGAAAATCTTTGGAGGGAGTTGAAAGTCCGTGTTGCCCAGCGACAGCCCCAAAACATCACTGCTCTAGAGGAGATCTGCATGGAGGAATGGGCCAAAATACCAGCAACAGTGTGTGAAAACCTTGTGAAGACTTACAGAAAACGTTTGACCTCTGTCATTGCCAACAAAGGGTATATAACAAAGTACTGAGATGAACTTTTGCTATTGACCAAATACTTATTTCCCACCATAATCTGCAAATAAATTCTTTAAAAATCAGACAATGTAATTTTGTGGATTTTTTTTTTCTCATTTTGTCTCTCATAGTTGAGGTATACCTATGATGAAAATTGGAGACCTCTCTCATTTTTTAAGTGGGAAAACTTGCACAATTGGTGGCTGACTAAATACTTTTTTACCCCACTGTAACTACTGTACACATAGAGGCAATTGGGGGCTTGGTAGAAACTGAAGTTTAATCAGCAAAAAAGGAAGTCACTTACTTGAACCACTGACTTGTAATGAAGCCTTGAAGACAGGGTGATATTTTGGGGGCACACAGGTACGTTGTGCATGAGGTGGGTTATTTAGGACAATTGCATGAATTTACTCACCAAGAAGCCACCCCTCCACACAGTGCCAGCTTGTAGTGCCAGCTTGTAGTTTGTTCCCAACAATGCTGTTCATTAGAATGAATGAATCGTGCGTTGAACCAGGCCACCTTGCAACAATGTTGGTTAGTTGCATTTGCATATCACATATACGTAATTTGTATATTGATAGAATGGAAATGTTTCCTGTTAACATACACATATTCATCTTGTGAAGGTGATTTTACAGCATGTGTACAGTCCATAGCTCCAATTACATTAGGAAAACTGGCTCTTGCTGCAAATTGCACTTTGATGTTGGCCTGTTCAACTGCATTGTATGGAAATATGATGTACCTGGGTGACAGCCGGATAATGCCATCCCACACAGCTGGCATAGCTCGGCTCAGGGTCAACTGGGAAATTCCTGATCGGGCTGCCAGCTCCATCTGGAATGCCCATGTTGCCAGGAACCCCAGTGTTGTCAGCACCTGCACTGGGGTGGACAGTGCACGCCTTCTCGCTGTGTCGCTGTCCAAGAGTGGCCGTAGCTCTGAGCACAATTCCACAAGGACTGCCCGTGGAAACCAAAACCAGGTGACAAGCCTGTCATCATCCTGAGCCAGAATATCTTTTCTGTCTCTAAATACCCTTTCTCTTCTCAATGCACGATTTGCAATATCCTCTAATAATGCCAATGCCATTGATGTTAGAGGCATTTTCTGCACTTCTTTGCACTTGCTTTTATATCCACTCATCTAATTGCGCACACGTGGATGTTTGTTCATCATGTGTCTCTGGTGTGTACAATAATTTTCACATCATTATCAGTCTCCCAAGATCACCTCTAAGTGTTGCCAATGGACCAATAACAGTATTCAATTCAATTCAGTTCAACTTTATTTATATAGCGCCATTTCACAACAACAGTCATCTCATAGCACTATCAACTGTAGGGGGGAACCCCCACAGTTGCAGAAAGATCCCAGCAATCAGGGGGAAAAACGTACAAACGCCAGCCATGAAGTTGCTGTGGGGCTGTGCATATTTCCACGGTCATTTCATTCTTGCAACATCGGAAATTTTCCATGGAAAAGGACATATGCCCTGTTTTTGTGAACAAGTACCCTTTGTACATGAGGCCCCAGGTCTTTCTGGAGCTCTCCACGAGTGGTCTTTGGCTCTTGGATACCTCTTCTGATAATTCTTTTGACTCTGTCAGAAATCTTGTGAGGAGCTCCTGGTCATGGCTGGTTTATGGTAAAATGATGTTCTTTCCACTTCTGAATGATGGCTCCAACAGTGCTCGCCGGAACATTCAGCAGTTTAGAAATGCGCCTGTAACCAATGTCATCATTATGTTTTGCAACAATAAGGTTGCAATGGTCTAGAGAGAGCGCTTTGCTTCTTCCCATCCTGAGTTCTTTGTGGTGTGACAATCTGATATTCAAAGACCTTTTAAAAGGTTATCAGTCAGGACTTAACCATCTGAAATTAATTTGCACTGATGGGAGATGGGATGGCTTTCTAAATTCTGACAGATTTCAGCTGATTTTTTTCTTTCTTTGCCTTTTTGCATCTCTTTTTCTTCGTGTGTTCAATACTTATTCCCTGTGTCATTTCACTTTATTAAACAACTTGTTTTGTGAACAAAGTTGCCTTGATTTCTTTGTATGTATGGATTACTTGGGTTGTTAGTGTGTATAAGCTAATGAATCTGTTCAAATGCATTTTGTTGATTTTTCTCTCTTGTGAAGCAAAGTCCACAATTCGAATGAAATGGCCTGATTGTATCAAACACGATGCAGTAAAATTGTTAAAGGAGTGTTTTTATGCAGAATACTGCTCCTTGCTCTACACATCAGTGTTTTTCAACTGGGATGCCATGAGAGATTGTTCAGCCTGCAGTGGGAATCCAAAAACTGCAAATTTTTTTTGCCTTTGTTGTGCGTCAGTGCCTGTAGTGGTTCTTCCATGTCCGTGGGTGGCAGTATGGATGTAATCTTTCTTCTTCTTGATGAAAAACTCGGGGACCACCCTACACAACCTTTGCAGCCACTCTGCATACTCCACCCAACCCCCCCCCCCCACACACACACACACCACCACCACAAAAAAAAAAAAAAAAGCTGCTACATGTGAACCCACAACATCATCTGGAGGTGCACACCAGCCAGGAAAATGTCACCACCTCCTCCAGAAACCTCCCATCAGCACCAAACAAGTGGTGGACAAAACTGTTACAGAACTCTGCCGGCCCATCTGTCCCAAGTCGATCTCATTTTCAAACTAATCTATTCTCCTGGTAGCTGTGGAATATCAATGCTGATTTGTATGTAACTGCACTGCGTTCCACACAGAGTATAAACACATAATGTGAGCGGAGTAGGACAGCTCAGGGCCGAGTTTCCTGACAGCTGCACAATTCCAGACAGTTTGGAAGAATAAACAGAAAACTGAATTCCAAAGCTCCAGTGTGAGAACATTTTTGACTGAAGCCAAATGAGCGAGGAGAGTCCAGTAATGTCAACAAGCTGCTATGTGGCCTATATTTGAAAACGGTTTTAACAAAAACTCAAAAATGCATTAAAACCATAGTCATCCTACTCAGTTTTTCCAAGTGGGAACAAAACTGCGCTGAGACATGCAAAGCCCTCCATTTCCCTACAGTCTGGTATAAAGGAGCATTTGACCAGCAATACAGATATAAACATGACAGTGATAAATGAAAAAAATTAAAAGAAGAAGGAGCCAACTTCATTGTCATTCAGTCCATAAAGCCAATCATGTACAGTAGAATGAAATTACGTTTCTCCTATCTACGTTAATCACATCTAGAATCAGAGGGGTCGCTGCCATTCAAGGTGCCGCCACAAACAACTTCTCCTTCCCCCATTCTATTATGCTGAGCACCAAGCTAGAAGGTGGGAAGTACCATTTTTATATGGTCTTTGGTATGACCCGGCCAGGACTTGAACCCCCAACCTCCCAGTTGTTGGGCAGATGCTCTATCAACTAGGCCACCGCTCCGGTGATTACTATTAAAAAGTTACTGCCTACCAAAATTTGCTGTCATTATAGGCCTAACTACAAGACTAAATTGTCATTAGATATGCCACAATTTTATAACATTTTGGATTGGTGGGGTACTGTTTTTTTTTTCCCCATGTAAGAAGGGCGCTGTGGCTCAAAAAAGGTTGAAAATAGGGATGTTAATGATTAACTGACTTTCGATTAATTGTCGATAAGAATTTAGTCGACTAAATTAAATTAGTTATCAATTAACTGAAAGTGGCACTGTTCTTTTCAACAGTTTATTTTCATTAAATGTAGTGGTGTTGCCAGTCCTGGCGAGGGTGCTATAGTCTAATCTCTGCCACACCTGACGTACTTCACTCGAGAAAATGAAGTGGTCTAAACGGAGTGCAGTGTGGGATCATATTAAACTAGTAAACGCTAACAACGAAGCTAAATGTACACTATGTGGCACTACACTGAAATACAACAGCTCAACAAGTTCGCTAAGTTACCACCGAAAGAACTCACATTCAGCCGTGCTGCAAGGAGCGACTAGTTTGGCTTCATCACAACCAACAGTTACCGCAGTCTTGGGGAGGCAGGTATGTGATGAGAGGAAGACGAAGGATTTGCAGCATTACTGAAAAAGACATGATGCCAATATGTACTGTTGAAGGAGAGGGCTTTCAGGAGCTGACAAACTTTATAGGGTCAGGGTATAATATTCCGTCTAGAGGAACAATAACTACCCACTTGGAAGCACGCTACCAGAAAAAAAGGTGACCTGAAAACAACTAGCCACTGAAAATGTGGTGCTGACAATGGATTTTTGGGCTGCGCTAACTACAGAAAACTACATTTCGGTCATTTGCCACTACACTGATAATGAGTGGCATGTAAAATCAACAGTTCTTCTCATAGAGAGCACCTCCAATTTCATGTAGTTTTTATGTGGATGAAATCTACATTTTTTTATTCAGAATTTATGTTGCTTAAGTTTAATATCAGCCAGAGCACACGTTTTTGTTATAGTAGCCTTAATATTTATTTTTCTGAGTTTATTTTGTTAATGTTTAACATGCAACAGATTTCTTGGTGGCGGACCACCACGCCAGAAATTTTACCGCCTCGCCAAGGAGATATGAATTTATTAAGAAAAATATATGAAGCAATGACTTTCCGCAAGCGCGCACACGAACAACGTGCGTGGCCATCATCCGCGCATAGTTTAGAAGTGCCCCGCCCACGCAAGTTTTCCAGTTAGTCAGCAAACAGTATCTCGCTAAGTGTGACTGTCCCACAGAAACATGAGTTTATTAAAGTACTTTAAACGCGGAAAAAATCATTAGAGGTATGTAAGAACTAGTGTTTATCATGGTTTTAACCCGCTGGAAACGGGAGCAATAATGGAAGAGTTGCTTAGCTAAGTGATGTGGTTAGAATTCATATGCAGCTGGCTTCAAATGAAGGGATAGGCAAGGGGGACTGATGAATTGCTGAGGATATATTTCACCAGCCACTACAGTATTAAGTTATGTTCTGTAAGAATTGCAGGAATGAAGAGAATGGCAATTTCTTTCTTTTCTCGCACAAGCAGGTGCGCCGTTTTTATTCTCCAGCGGTAGTGACAAAAAGCAACAGCTAAAAACGCTAGCTCTCTTTTCACTCTAAAACTGAGGTCCTTCAGCGGCTGCCTAGAGAGGTGCCTGATGAGAAAGCCTGAGAGCACAACTATAACTGCCTAAGCAAATCATTCTGTACATGAACACATATTGTGGTGAATTATGTCTTTAGAGTCTACAGTTCCCTATTATGTACCTGGCAGGTTAAGATGACTGAAATTCACCAAGTCAGTGACTTGAATCTGTCAGCAGCCTTCAGACAAACTGAATGTGCCAACATTTGATTTCAAAATAAGGGAGATTTTTTTCTGCTGTCTGGGGGGTGAGGAGATTTCTAAAAAAAAAAAACAACAACAAAAAAAAAAAACTATAAATACAAAGAAATATTATAACAGAAAAAACTGCATCTTTGGTCATTTAAGTTAATTTATTTCATAAAATACAACTTTATTAATATTTTTTCTTGTAATCAGAGTTAAATTATTGTTATAAGGAAAAAGTAAAAAAATAAAATAAAATACCAGTCTGTTTCAAATTTATCTAAAAAAACACAACCCAGTAATTTTATTTTAAAAAACACAAAAATTAGTCATAAAATAATCCACAAATTTATAATAAAGTTTCAAATGTACAAGAAAAGTCAATTTTACAAGAGGAAATTACAAATTTGAGGAACATGGTTTCAACTTTAAATAGATTTACTGAGAAAAGTATAAAACTAAAAGAAAATTGTTATAAATTTTTAAGAAAAACCTCAAACCTTCAAGACTGAAGTCATTGCTCAAGTTTTTAAGTGGGTGCTTTTTGTACCTTTAACTAGAAATTTTTGGTTGTCTACTTTTACTTATTAATTTCAAAGCAATGCTTTTTACATGAGTAGAATTTCTGGTTACTATACCCACATGATCATATAATTTAAGTATGAATGAGTACATTACTATTATGAATGTTTCTTTCCCTTCTCTACTCTCTCAATGGAAAAAAGAAACACTAGAATAAAAATACAAAAAAATACACATATTTTTGTCGTTTATGTAAACCATGACAAAAAAAATCCTGCAGGACAAAACATGACACTTGATATTTTCTAACCTGTTTGTATACCACCATAGACAGAGATAGAACCTGAATTAGACAGAGCTCAGAGGGGGCAAGATGAGACAGAAGAGAGGAGCCAAGGAGAGGGAAGTGTCCAGGAAGAGGAAGGAGAGAAGGATGACACTACTAAAAAGTCTAAACAGGATGTCCGGGTGGGAACCCAACTGGCCCAATATTCAAGCCTCAGTTGTACAATACTTCAAATGGTAAGTTCCATATGCAACTTTACTGTGTAGAATTTTAAAAAGAAATAAATAGTATAAAATTAACATATTCCGGTATGTTCCGGTTGTGGCCTGTAAGGTGAGGACGCACAGGTAAAGGCTCCCAGTTCGTTTCTTGCTATCTTCCTTTAAAACTCAGTTTAGAGCTAGCGTTTTTAGCTGCTGCTTTGTCACTGTCGCTGGAGAATAAAAACGGTACGCCTGCTCGTGCGAAAAAAGAGAGAAATTGCCAGTCTCATAATATTGTAGTGGCTGGCAAAGCAATTCATCAGTCCCCTCACACTCCGGGGGAACAAAGGGATTTCTCCCACGTGTTTTCTTTTTTACGATCACAATCAACATACATCGTCCGGGATCATGGGTCCCAAGAAAGCTCAGCAGACTGAGGAGGTGGACGATATTAAAAGATCGCTCGACTTCTTGGCTGAAGAGATTTCTGCTGTTAAGCTGCTGCAAAAAAACATCCTGAGCCTGCTCGAGGAGGTGAAAGCGCTGCGAATCCAGAACGCCAAGAAGGACAAGAGGCTGGTCTATCTGGAGAGCAGAGTGTCGGACCTGGAGCAGAACACTCGGGTGAACGATGTGATCATCACTGGGCTCCACATTAAACCTCGATTGTACGCTCGGGCGGTGGCCGCGGATAGCGGAGGGAGGCTCGACGCGCTAGAAGACGAATCCACGGAGCAACAAGCGGAGGCCTTCCTGCAGTCCAAAGGAATCCAGCTGGACTGTAATACCATTGAGGCCTGCCACCCTCTGCCCAGGAAAAACAGCGACAAACCGGCTGTGATCATGAGGTTTGTGAATAGAAAACACAAGACTGCACTGCTAAAACAAGGTAGGAAACTGAAAGGAACAAACATTTACATAAACGAGCACCTTACAAAAGAAAACGCAGAAATAGCCAGAAAAGCAAGATACCTGAGAAAGCAGAAAAAGATTCAAAACACCTGGACATCAAACTGTAAAATATACATAAAATTAAATGGATCACCTGAAGAAGCCAAGGTCATTAACATCCGTAATATTATGGAACTGGACAAATATCAATGAATATTATGAACTGGAGTCGACAGCAACAAGAGACAATTATAGGACACTGAAGGGATATACTCATCTGCATCAGGACATTTAACAACATGAAACAAAAGATTAACAAACAGGAACAACAGGAACTGAAAGTTTTTGAATATACGGATCACAACCCACAGGACGTAGAATATAACATAGACCCTGATAATTTATTTAGCTCCATCAATAATAACTGTAGTTACTACACGGATGAACAGTTTAACACAATGGTCACATCTGATTTCAATATTTCTATGATCCACTTCAACAGCAGAAGTCTCTATGCCAACTTTAATAACATTAAAGATTATTTACATCAGTTTAAAGAGCCATTCAATATTGTGGCAATATCAGAGACGTGGCCGAGTGAAGAGAAAGGAGTGGATTTTACCATGGATGGCTATGAATTAAATTATATAAATAGAAAAGTGAAAAAAGGAGGAGTTGCAATTTATGTTGACAAGAGCTTGCAATACAAGGTTGTTCAAAATCTGTCAGTAACTGTGGATGATTTATTTCAATGTATTACAATAGAAATCTGTCGGGACAATGTGAAGAATATGGTCGTGAGCTGTATATAGAACATCTGGATCAAACATTGACTTATTTAAGGACTGGATGGAAAAAATGTATGCAAAACTAACTCAAAGTTATGTTCATCTGTGGGGATTTCAATATAGATCTGATGAATTCAAAACAACATAGTTTGACAGAAGAATTTATCAACACAATGTACAGTATGGGCTTACATCCAACAATTACCAGACCTAGCAGAATCCCGTCACACAGTGCCACACTAATAGATAACATATTCACAAACATTATGGAAAATAATATCAGGAGTGGGCTTTTATTGAATGATATCAGTGACCACCTGCCGATTTTTGTTGTCTACCAATGTGATTATAGGAAGAAAAAGTATACCAAAAATATTAAATATAAAAGAATAATAACCGAAGAATCTATGTATTTACTGACAAAGGAATTATTAATACAAGACTGGAAGATAGTTTATGATGAAAATGATATAAATAAAGCATATGATAAATTTTTACAAATATTTCAATCATTGTACAATAAAAACTGTCCTATAAAACAATACAGTGAGAGACAACAAAAGAAAAATATTCCTTGGGTCACCAAGGGGTTAATAAATGCATGTAAAAAGAAGAATACATTATATAAACAATTCATTAAGTGCAGAATGGTGGAGGCTGAGATCAAATATAAAAGATATAAAAATAAGCTTACTAATATAATGAGGACCTGTAAGAAAGAATACTACAACAGAATATTAGAGGATAATAAAAATAACTTAAGAGGAATATGGCAAGTACTCAATGGGATTATTAGTAATCAACCTAAGAATGCCAATTATCCAGAATATTTTATTGAAAATGGCAATTTGATAAATAATATGGATGATGTGGTCAGTGGTTTCAATAAATTTTTTGTAAACGTTGATCCTGAATTAGCAAAATCAATAGTGACAACAGAAACAAACAACAGTGGTTCTGTAAATGAAATAGAAGATAGAAATCCAAACACAATCTTTTTGGGTGCAGTTACTGAAAAGGAAATTATCGAGACTGTGAGTAAATTTAAGAACAAAAAATCAACAGACTGGAATGAAATTGACATGACAATAGTGAAAAAAGTAATCGAAGGAATTGTTAAACCACTCACCCACATCTGTAACCTGTCATTTCAAACTGGTACATTTCCAAACAAAATGAAAATAGCAAAAGTAATATCTCTATACAAAACAGGAGACAGTCATTGTTTCACAAATTACAGGCCAGTCTCTTTACTCTCACAATTCTCCAAAATACTTGAAAAAATCTTCACTAAGAGGCTGGATGTTTTCATTGAAAAACACAACCTCCTTACAGACAGCCAGTATGGTTTTAGAGCAGATAAATCTACATCTTTGGCCCTGATCGAACTTATTGAAGAAATTACTAGTTGTATAGATAAAAAAAAAGTTTGCTGTAGGAGTATTTATAGATTTAAAGAAAGCTTTTGACACCACTGACCACAGAATACTACTAAGGAAACTGGAAAGGTATGGGATAAGAGGGGTCGGACTGAGTTGGGTGGAAAGTTATTTAAGTAACAGACAACAATTTATACAAATTGGTGAGCACAAATCACCCTTCATGGACATCACTTGTGGTGTGCCCCAGGGGTCAGTTTTGGGACCCAAACTCTTTATTTTGTATATAAATGACATATGCCAAGTATCAAAAATTCTGAAATTTATTTTGTTTGCGGATGACACAAATATCCTTTGCACTGGTGAGAATTTGCAGCAGGTTTTAGAGATGGTCACAACTGAAATGAAAAGGTTAACGCAGTGGTTCAACAAAAATAAATTATCTCTAAATCTGAAAAAAATAAAGATTATGTTGTTTGGAAATTATAAAATAAATCATGAAATAATGGTAACGATAGATGATACCAGAATAGAAACAGTACAGGAAAATAAGTTTCTGGGGGTGACGCTAGACAATAAAATCTGCTGGAAACCTCACATCAGTCACATCCGGGCCAAGTTGGCAAAATGTATAGGGATACTGGGAAAGACAAGACATATCTTAGACTATAAATCATTGTTCTTACTGTACAATTCACTGTTTCTAACTTATCTTAACTACTGTGTAGAAGTCTGGGGAAACACCTACAAGACCAACCTACAGTCGATATGCACATTGCAAAAAAGAGCTATAAGGATAATAAATAATGTAGGATATAGAGACCATACCAATTCGTTGTTTTTAAAGTCACATGTCATAAAGTTCATCGATTTAGTTAAATTTAAGACAGCACAAGTCATATACAGGGCAATTAATAATCAACTCCCAACTAATATACAAAAAATATTTAAAAAAAAGAGGCAATGATTATAATTTAAGCGGAGACTTAAACTTTACAAAACCCAAGATACAAACAACCAAGAAAAGTATGTGCATATCTGTCTGTGGGGTGGATTTGTGGAACAGTCTGGAGCCGGAACTGAAACTATGTACAAACAGAAATCAATTCAAAAAGAGGTACAAACATTATTTGCTGAAAGAATATATGTTAGAAAGGTAGTATTTATATGTACGATTCACTATGCTCACTCTGGGACACTATGGAATGGTGGGTGGGACAGTACTGTGTATATCTGTGTTGTTTGAGGCTGGTTTTGATGTATGGACATCAATGTATGTTAGGATGGATGGGTGTTAATGTTGATATGTACCAAATACAGTTAATTGTTTACTTGGGGTCTTAAATGTGGTAATTTGTATATAATTCACATGGGTGTATTTATGGAAAAGAGGAGTTGGAATTAATAAGTGTTCACTTCTTCCTTCTCCCTTTCGAACACTATATACTGTTACTTTATTGCATTTGTCATTTGTTTTGTTTTTGTTTTACTTTTTTGTTCGAAATAAAGCATCTATCTATCCATCTATGTTTATTGCCCCCCCCTTCCCCCCGGTGAAAAATATGTTGACACCGCACCAAGGTCTTTAAGCCAGAGGAAACACTGATGTACCAAGGGAAATTCAAATTCTCAGGAAAAATGCCGCTTATCAATTAATTGTTAATTGATCGATAAGGCGAATCAATTAACAACTAATAAATTAATTGCTAACTTGCATCCCTAGTTGAAAAACATTGATCTATATCAACAGACAAGTACAAGCATGTGCATCATCTCCACAATCAGCTAAATTGGGTCTGCAGTTCTCTTAATGAACACATTAGTTGCAAAGTATAAAATTTTTGGAACATCAACACAGACCTTCTTCAAGGTCTGCAAGCACTCGCTTAACCACAGACTAGTTTGTATATTTAGACTTATGTGTGGGGAGCGTGAAATAACGAAGCTGAATTGGTTCTTAATTCAAGTTTTATTCAAGCACTTCATCCACAGCCTTCTCTCAAGGACAAAAGAGGAAGAGCTGCATCAGACCTTCACATTTATACCTCTCACACAAAGGGAGAATCACATATCCCTGTCAAAACCCCCTATTGACATCAACTCCCCATCCAGTCTCTCAGTCCTCCACCTGTCTCCCAGGAGGTCGGGAAGTCCTTTCAGCCTCTTGCCGCCGTACCTCCGTCCTCTTGTTGTTAACCGTAGGTGGTCCAGACATATTGTTCCATTCAGGACGTGAAGTCAATCCACACATGCAATCTCCAGCATCCCCTTAATGCTTACGCATATGTAGGCAAAAATACATGGGCTACATAACCCCCCCCCCCCCCCCCCAAACGTCGAAGAATGGACAATATATTAAAATTAAGAGAACATGTTAATATCCACAGCACAGTCTATACCAAATGACCACATCAAAAATCAGTGATAACATCAATAGCATAGTCTATACCACATGATCACATCAAACATCAAACATCAAACACCAAACAGTCAGTCTGTACGCCGTCTGGGATTCAACCGTCTTCCGAATCTGCTGTAAGCAGGTCTCGGCATCCCTGCGGCGGCGTCCTGCAAAGAATCTGCTGACTGAGGAAGAGAGTGGTTATTTGATCCCTGCGGGGGCTCCGGGATGCGTTCCCTGGTGGGTCTGCTGCGTCGAGGTGCCCTTGCTACCCGTACAGACTCATCGTTCATCACAAAAGCAGGCTTTAGTCTGTCAATACTGACTGTCTCTTTTCTGTCTCCCAAATCTAGCACAAAATGCTTATCACCTGTCTCCAGCACCCTATATGGCCCATCATATGGCGGTCGGAGGGTTGGTCTTAGAGCCTCGTGCCTGACAAAAACGAACTCAGCATTTTTTAAAGCTTTGGGAACAAAAACACGCCGAAAAGTGTGATGAACGGGGCCCGGGAGCATGTCCGCTCCCATGCCGATCGGTGGTCCAAGAGCCGGGAGGCGTCCCGGTTCCGGATGCTCTGGTAGAAACTCACCGGGCAGCCTGAGAGGTTGAGCAAAAACTAACTCCGCTGGGGAGGCATTTAAATCCTCCTTAGGCGCAAAACGCAACCCTAATAAAACCCATGGTAGTTTGTTTACCCAATCTGCATCCGTAAGCGACGCTCTGAAGGCTGCCTTCAAAGACCTATGAAAACGCTCGCACAAACCGTTAGCCTGAGGGTGATAAGCGGTAGTGCGGTGAATTTTCGCTCCTAAGCTGCTGGCCATCGCTGACCACAGCTCAGAGACAAATTGAGGCCCTCTGTCGGACGTAATATCCGACGGGACCCCGAAACGCGCTACCCAGGCCGTCAAAAAAACGCGAGCCACCTCTGCGGCCGTGGTCGATGTCAGTGGGACCACTTCCGGCCAGCGTGTGGTTCGGTCCACCATTGTCAAAAGATGCGTGAACCCCTGCGACGACGGTAGGGGGCCCACAAGGTCGACGTGCACGTGATCGAATCTTTTGGCCGGAATGTGGAACGGTTCTAAAGGGGCTCTTGTGTGCTTATGAATTTTGGCCCGCTGACAAGCCATGCAGGTCCTCGCCCACTCTTTCACGTGCTTGCGCAGGCTCGGCCAAACAAACTTCTCCGCTACCATTTTCACAGAAGCGCGCACCCCTGGGTGTGCCAGGGAGTGAACAGAGTCAAAAACGCGGCGGCGCCACGTGGCCGGAACTACCGGGCGTGGCCGCCCGGTTGACACATCGCAGATTGGGGGGGGCATGCCGGTTTGCAAACACCTGCTCTCCAGCCTTAACCCTGTTGGTCCAGACTGGAGCGCGCCCACGTCCGCATCTCTGCCTTGCTCCACTGCCATGGCTGCGTAATATATCCCCACGTGAACTGGGGCCGCGTGCGCTTCCGCACTGCTATTTTGCTTCGCGGCTGCTGCAGTATAATCTGCCTCTGCGCGCACCGGTGCTGTGGCCGCGCGAGAGAGGCAGTCTGCTACTATGTTGAGTTTACGTGCTGAATATCAGTGGTAAATTCCGAAATTGCGGCCAGCTGCCTCTGCTGCCGGCCCGACCACGGACCTGAAATTTTGGACATTGCGAAAGTGAGCGGCTTATGGTCAACAAAAGCGGTAAAACGCCGACCTTCCAGCCAGAACTGGAAATGGCAGCTGGCCAAATGGAGCGCTAACAGCTCCTTGTCAAACGTGCTGTATTTCCGCTCAGCTTCGCTCAAGGATTTGCTGAAGAATGCTAGCGGCTGCCAAACACTGGCAACGTGCTGCTCTATAACTGCCCCTATGGCCAAATCTGATGCGTCGGTAGCGCGATGCGGGCCGATGGGTCCGGATGAGCAAGAAGCGCGGCTTCAGCCAAGGCTTTTTTTACCTCCGTGAACGCGCGCTCCCGCTCCGGGGACCACTCGATTGTATTGGAGGGTTTTTGCTTTCTGAGCGCGGCGTATAATGGCTGCATGAGCTGCGCTGCGTGGGGTAGGAAACGGTTATAAAAATTTACCATTCCTAAAAATTCCTGCAATGATTTGACCATTTGTGGTCGGGGAAAATCTGCTACTGCGCGCACCTTATCCGGCAGCGGAACTGCACCTTCTGGGGACACGCGGTGGCCCAAAAAATCGATCTGCGCAACGCCAAACTGGCACTTGGCTGGATTAATTATTAAGCCGTGCTCTCCCAACCTCCGAAAAACCGCAGTGAGGTGTTTTTCGTGTTCTTCCTCTGAAGTACTGGCGACCAAAATGTTGTCGAGGTAAAGGAACACGAATGGAAGATCACGTAACACGGCATCCATCATGCGTTGGAATGTTTGTGCGGCGCCTTTAAGGCCAAACGGCATGCGCAAAAACTTAAAAAGTCCAAAAGGGGTTATAACCGTCGTTTTAGGAATGTCCTCCGGCCGGACTGGAACCTGATGGTAGCCGCGAACCAGGTCTATTTTAGAAAAAATGCGCGCCCCCGCTAAATGCACCGAAAAATCCTGGATGTGCGGGATGGGGTAGCGATCGTGTGCCGTGACGTTGTTTAGCCTGTGGTAATCGCCGCAAGGTCTCCAGGAGCCGTCGGCTTTCGGGACCATATGCAGCGGCGAAGCCCATGGGCTTTTCGAACGGCAAATAATGCCCAGCCTCTCTAGGCTGGCGAACTCCTCGCGTGCCATGGTGAGTTTAGCAGCATCCAGGCGCCGAGCTTTCGCGAAGATGGGGGGGCCAGTTGTAGTGATAAAATGCTCCACCCCGTGTTTCGCAACTGTTGCCGAGAATGTGGGAACCGTGAGTGCTGGAAACTGGGTGAGTATTGTGTTAAACTTACCACCTGCTGTGGCAACGTTGGTCTGCACTGGTGGCGGGGACACTCGAGCTGCACAGGGAATAGAGTAAAAAGAGAGTGCATTTACCAGCTGCCTATTGGCAAGATCAACTAACAAACCATGTGAGCACAGAAAATCAGCACCTAAAATGTTGAAACTCACCGCCGCTATGACAAAAGTCCATTCATAAGAGCGGCCATGTAAGGACAGAGACAAAGTCCTTTCCCCGTAGGTGATGATACTCGAGCCGTTCGCCGCCATTGCCCCGTTTCCACGGGGGCCAGCCACCCGGTCAGCATAGGTTGGGGTGATGAAACTCACTTGGGCTCCGGTGTCTATAAGGAACTGTCGCCCGGAGCTCGTATCTGTGATGTATAGCAGCTTATTTCTTTCACCGAGAGCCGAAGCTGCTAACGATTCTCGGTCCTGCCGTTTCCCGACTTCTTGAAGTTGCACGGTGGCACACACCTGTGCGCCCTCTCTGCGAACCGCCGATGATAAAAGCAGAGATCCTTTCCTCCGCTGCATCGGGGCCGCGCCTCTGCCGCTGGGCCATCACCTCTGCCGCGTCGGGGCCGCGCCACTGCCATTGTTGGTAGGTTCAGCTCGGCTGTCTCCGGCTCGTCGCTGCCTCGGGTCGCCGCCGCAGTCGCCTGCTCGCCACAGGAGCTGAGGAGCCTCTGCGCCTCTTGGGCCAGGTCACAGAAATCCTGCTGGGTGTCACAACGCATGCTGGACAGCGTTCCTCTCATATGCGTCAGGAGGTTAGTCAGGAAGATGTACTTAAAGAGGAAATCATCGTCGTCTGACCCCCTCAGCTGCAGCATGTCTTCCATCAGGGCGACTGGCCTGTGATCTCCTTGGTTGAGCATAGCCAGGAGCCTCCTAGCCCTCTCTTCGGGTGAGGGTGTGAAACACTTGGTGAGGGCAGCCTTCAATCTGCCGTATTTGTCTTCGGCGGGTGGCTGCTGTACCAAGCTCTGCACGCATCGAGCTGTGCGGTTTTCGAGTCTAGCGATGACGTGGTAGAACTTGGTGTCATCTGCCGTTATGCCTGCGAGCGTGAACTGTGCCTCCGCCTGGAGGAACCACGAGTCTGGGTTGTCCTGCCAGAATTCCGGCAGTTTGACGGCGATGGCGCTCGCTAGGGCAGACTCCAATGAGTCCTGATCGTGGAGAGCATTTCCAGGCATTCTCACATGTCACTGGTCACCAATGTGGAGAGCGTGAAATAACGAAGCTGAATTGGTTCTTTATTCAGGTTTTATTCAAGCACTTCATCCACAGCCTTCTCTCAAGGACAAAAGAGGAAGAGCTGCATCAGACCTTCACATTTATACCTCTCACACAAAGGGAGAATCACATATCCCTGTCAAAACCCCCTATTGACATTAACTCCCCATCCAGTCTCTCAGTCCTCCACCTGTCTCCCAGGAGGTCGGGAAGTCCTTTCAGCCTCTTGCCGCCGTACCTCCGTCCTCTTGTTGTTAACCGTAGGTGGTCCAGACATATTGTTCCATTCAGGACGTGAAGTCAATCCACACATGCAATCTCCAGCATCCCCTTAATGCTTACGCATATGTAGGCAAAAATACATGGGCTACATTATGGAGCTATTTCTTTCAGAGACACAAAATACAAAATGATTCCATAACTATTTCCTCTACTTGGCAAAAAAAACAACAAAACATTAATTACAACAATTTTAAAGGTATCTTTAAAAGTCACAATGTTAAGCTGTTACATAAAAATCGTTCTGTCTCTAAAAAATAAAACGGTTTAATCAAACATCCTCCAAGTGAGGTAATCACATATCTGCCAGGTGCTGCATGTCAATATAAAAAGGTAAATACAAAAAAATAAGTAATTTTCATAAGGAAAGTAAAATTAATATATCCACAGTATGCAGAGGGTTAGGCCTGCATATGCAGCTTTCTTAGTGCGTTGTGTGACTGCTCACCATTTCTTTGCCCACAGAGCACTTTCCATCTCAAACACATTCCATGCCAGACTGATAAATCCACATGAATATTCATCATTTATTGAACTCTGTTGGGCTCTGGGTAATTTGGAGAGCGAGTGTAGGTGTGTGTGTCCTCGTTTCAACTCGTGAATCGCTATAGGAGGCCCACTCAAACGTGCTGGGATACTCATAGCCACGCAGCCGCTGTGGGGCCCCAAGTCCCACTGCATAGGGGAGTAATGCAAAAAGGCCAGGGAGGAACAGGCACCACATTTCTCGCCTCTCTAAACAATTAATTTAGGCTCAAGTAAGTTATTTTCTTTAATATCAATGTGACAGACCATTGCGTCTGTGTGAAGATGGAGGAGACTGGTGTTGGAGAATTATCTATTCTGTTTGCATGCTCTCTCACAGCCAGTGAT
Organism: Pholidichthys leucotaenia; assembly: GCA_020510985.1. NCBI lineage: Eukaryota > Metazoa > Chordata > Actinopteri > Cichliformes > Pholidichthyidae > Pholidichthys > Pholidichthys leucotaenia. The sequence continues at coordinate 275,005,586 of CM035842.1, forward strand.
TCACACTTTTAGAGTGCTATTGTGATAGCTTTTCTGGATTACAACAATCAACAGGATTCAAATTTTATCTTTTCTTAAAAAATAATGTAAAAAAAAAAAATACAAAATGAAAAATGTCACCCAAATGAAGCTGACTACATTTACATCATTAAAATAAGGACAGTCCAACACCTATGGTAACATCACAGTTATCAACTCCGAAGTGTGTTGTTACAGTTGATGCCACTTATCTCACTACTTTTCACAAACCAAACCTTGTGGTTAGGAGGCGGTACATTTTAAAGGTGGAAAATCAAATTAGCTATGTAACAATAAAATTTGACAAGCATAAAGAGGACATAATGTAATGGATACAACTTAATGCTGATGAAGCTGCTTCCCTAAAACTGCCTAAATGAAATTTCTGCACCCTGAGTGATTTAGCATCTTAAAAGCTCACTCACTACAGATGCACTTATACAACATGGATCTGATAAACTTGGGTGTGATCTTCAATTTTATTTTCCCGTGAACCAATGATATTTCCAACTTAACTGTAGGGAAAGATGCACACCAGCATTTGTTATGCATCCCTTGACATATGTCATGGCGGCCTCTGGGCCGTCATTGGCATCATCAACTCCAGCTGCGCACAGACCAACAGGTGGTAATCAATGGCTGTTAAAAGCCAGCGTCGCTGACAGCCCGGCACGGAGTCGTCTGTCCTCCTCGTCGGAGAATGAGCCTGAACTCCGCTCTCTGGCCTCGTCAGGATTCTCTCTCGTCTCGTCTGGAACTTCTCTTGCCTCGTCGAGAACTTCTCTTGCTTCTTCAAGGACCTCTCATCAGAGTCAGCCAAGTAAGAGAACAACCTGTTACTCAACCCCTTGTCTATACCCCTGTGCACAGGTGGACCTCCTTGGCGGCGGACCTGCGTCCCCAGCTGACGGGGTAACGCCAACACGCTCACGTAGCGCTTCGCTACCACCACGTCTACCGGTACGTCTTGCTCCTTAAATCCCAGAACTGTTGTTATATCAGTTGCAGGAGTATTGGCCACCGCTATCAGTGGAGTCACTGTGTACAGCATCAGCTATATCATCATCACCACGTTCTGTGGAATCTCTCACCTCGTCATCGTCAGGATTATCATCGTCCTGGTCTGTGGAGTCACAGCCGGCGTCAACAGAAGGACTACCCTCGTCACAGCCACGGGTGGTATCTCCAGCACGTTCACGGACACCGTCACCTCCACATTGCACGGCCGCTGGATCTCAGCAGGATGAAGCCTGTGCTGCACCCAAGTAAGCCTCTCTACTTGTAGCTTGTCACAAGTGTGGGACAAAAGTAATTGTTTCTGCTTATATGTTCCAGGGTTGCCGGGTCTCCGTCCAGGGCGCTCAGCTCCAGTGACCAGAACTCAATCCCCGCACTCACACTCGCACTACACACCCTCACTCTTTAATAAAGATTATTGTCACTATCTGCCCGTGTCAGTGTCTGTCTCCTGGGTCCTAAACCATGTCAGTACGACTCCGTCACGTTGACCCAGCGGACAGCTCACTGTCGCGCCTAATCAACACTCTTAGCGCCCGGGTAGATTTACTAGCTCACCAGCAGACAGTAATCTTAAATCAACTTACCTTAATTAATGGTCGGCTGGATCGTCTGGAAGGTCACCAGACGTTTCCCCCGACCGCAAATATCTCAGCCCTTGCAGGCTTAGCGTCAGGACAAGCTAACACCTCCTCGTCCTCTCGCCTCACCCCTATTCCTACACCTGCCCGGTTCAGCGGAAAACTCGGGGAAGCCCGAGGATTCCTGTTACAATGTGAGTCAGTTTTTCTGCGCGTTCCGGGGAATTTCACTCACGATTCTAGTCGGATTGGCTATGTCATAAATTTGCTGGCAGAAAGAGCCTTAGACTGGGCGTATTCGATCATGGCTAAACCAAGCTATCCCCTGCTTTCTTACCAGGAGTTTGTGTCAGAGTTTTTGTCTGTGTTTGATCATACTGATAAGGGTGAGGTGTTGACACAACGGTTTCTGAGCTTACAGCAGGGAAAGAGATCAGCTGCTGATTACGCTATTGACTTCCGGGTCCTGGCTGCAGAGGTTGGGTGGGGGGAGCCATCGCTATGTGGTATTTTCCTACGTAGTCTTAACGACGAGCTGAAGGATGAGTTAGCGGCACGGGACAAACCAGACAATTTGCGGGATTTGATTGCCCTAGCGGTTAGTCTTGATAGCAGATTAAGGGAGCGGGCGGCTGAACGGCGTACTACTTCCCGTTCGGTTAAACCCCGCCCTCGCGTCCCTAACTCTCCTCTTCTCGCTTTACCCGCGTCAGAGGAATCCCCGGATCAGGAAGCCATGATCATTGGCCGGTCTAAAGTGTCAGCAGCTGAGAAACAACGCCGCAGGGATCAGGGCCTTTGTTTCTATTGTGGGAAAGAGTCACATGGGGTGTTCGAATGTCCCAATAAGTTAAAAGGGAGGGCCCGTGGATCGCAGTAGGGGGATTCACGGGCAAGAACTCAGAAGAACCCCTTACTTGTTGTCGTTTACCTCTCAGACTTATCCATACACATACAGAACACTCCACACTAGCGTTAGTAGATTCTGGAGCTGAGCAAAATTTCCTTTCTAGAGACCTGGCAACCCGAATGGGCCTTAGCTGTCAGACTCTAGAACCCCCTGTCAAACTGATCACCCTGTCTAAAGCATCTTTGACCACCATTGACCATCAGACGGCCCCCGTGTCAATTATTGTATCAGGGAATCACAGGAAGGAAATTTAGTTTCTAGTGCTGCCCGTTTCTTCTTCGCCCGTTATTCTGGGGTACCCCTGGCTGCGCCTACATAACCCCACCATTGACTGGCAAGCTGGGAGAGTAACGGCATGGAGTATGTTTTGCCTTAGCGCCTGCCTCCAATCAGCGGCGTGCGCCCCATCCGTTAAGGTGCCTCTGCCTGATTCATCCCCACCGGATTTGTCTAAGGTGCCAGAGGTTTATCACGATTTGGGGCAAGTGTTTAGCAAGTCTCGGGCGTTGTCCTTACCCCCCCATCGTCCATATGACTGCGCCATCAATCTGAAGGCTGGGGCCCCTCTTCCTGCTAGCCGCCTTTACAGCCTATCAGCCCCGGAGCGCGAGGCCATGGACACGTACATCAAGGAGTCCTTGGCCTCTGGTATCATCCGCCCGTCGTCTTCGGCAGTGGGAGCTGGATTTTTTTTTGTTGGAAAAAAGGACGGTTCACTACGCCCCTGCATCGACTTACGGGGACTGAATGAAATAACAGTTAAAGACAAATATACTCTGCCCTTGATGAACACTGCTTTTGACTCCCTCCAGGGGGCATCCTGGTTTACTAAACTGGACCTTAGGAATGCCTACCATCTAGTGCGCATTAGGGAAGGAGATGAGTGGAAGACGGCTTTTCGGACCCCCAGCGGTCATTTTGAGTACCTGGTAATGCCGTTTGGGTTAACTAACGCTCCAGCCGTCTTCCAGCGTTTGATAAATGATGTACTACGGGATTTTCTGAACTCGTTTGTTTTTGTTTATCTTGACGATATTCTCATCTTCTCCCGCACACTAGAGGAACATCGGGTGCATGTCCGTAGGGTACTACAGCGCCTCCTGGAGAACCAGCTGTTCGTCAAGGCCGAAAAATGCGAGTTCCACACTGATCAAACCTCCTTCCTTGGATTTATTATTGCTCGGAACCAGGTGCTCCCTGACCCTGCCAAGGTCAAGGCGGTTGTGGATTGGCCTGCACCCACCTCCAGAAAGCAGCTTCAAGGTTTCCTGGGGTTTGCTAACTTTTATAGGAGGTTCATGCCCAATTTTGGTAATATTGCCCATCCTTTGACTGCTCTCACCTCCCCTAAGACCCCGTTTTGCTGGAGTAAGGAGGCAGCCGGAGCGTTTGAGAAGCACAAGAGGGAGTTCGCCTCAGCCCGAGTCCTTACTCAGGTGGACCCGAAGCTGCAGTGCTTGGTGGAGGTGGACGCTTCTGATTCGGGAGTTGGAGCAGTACTCTCCCAACGATCTCCTGAGGATGGTAAGATTCACCCTTGTGCTTTTTTCTCTCACCGTCTCACTCCTGCAGAGAGGAACTACAGCATCGGAGACAGGGAGTTACTGGCAGTGAAACTCGCCTTGGAGGAATGGAGACATTGGCTGGAGGGGGCTGCTCAGCCGTTCGTGGTTTGGACTGATCACCGTAACCTGGAGTACCTCAGGACGGCTAAGCGCCTGAATGCACGCCAGGCTCGCTGGTCCCTCTTCTTCGGCCGTTTTAACTTTACCATCACGTACCGGCCGGGAAGCAAGAACGGTAAGCCGGATGCCCTCTCACGACAGTTTAACACACCATCCTCTGAGGACCAGGAGACCCCTATCCTGCCGCCTTCCTGCGTCGTGGGCGCCCTGTCCTGGGGAATCTGCAAGACGGTTCGCCAGGCTCAGAAGACCGAGCCGGACCCCGGGGGGGGGGGGGGGGGCGCTTGTTTGTTCCACGCGCTATCCGAGGCAAGGTGATTGAGTGGGGTCACGCTTCCAAGTTGGCTTGTCATCCTGGAGTGGGTCGGACCGTGGGTCTTCTCCAAAGGACCTTCTGGTGGCCAGGGTTACGGAAGGACGTTGTAGACTACATCCGGGCCTGCGCTCAGTGTGCCACCGGGAAGACGACATCATCCCCCCCGGCGGGCCTGCTACATCCGTTGCCGGTTCCTTCACGCCCCTGGTCTCACATAGCGATGGACTTTGTGACCGGTTTACCCATTTCAGATGACTACACCACGGTTTTAACCATCGTGGATCGGTTCTCGAAGGCGGCCCATTTTGTGCCACTTCAGGGTCTGCCTTCGGCCCAGGAAACTGCGGACCTCCTGGTGCAACATGTGGTCCGTCTTCATGGCATCCCTGCTGATATTGTGTCAGATCGAGGACCCCAGTTTGTATCACAAGTTTGGAAGGCTTTCTGCACGGCACTAGGAGCCACAGCCAGCCTCTCCTCTGGTTATCACCCTCAGAGCAATGGCCAGTGCGAGCGGGCTAATCAGGAGCTGGAGGCCGCCCTTCGCTGTGTCATCTCCTCCTGCTCATCCTCCTGGAGCAAGTTCCTGCCTTGGATTGAGTACGCTCACAATGCCATGATCTCCACGGCTACGGGCGTCTCCCCGTTCAAGGCATCATGCGGGTTTGATCCTCCGCTGTTCCCGGAGGAGGAAAAGGAGGTAGCGGTTCCTTCAGTCCAGGCACATATCAAGCGCTGCTGGCGAGTTTGGCTCCTCGTTCGTCAAGCCTTGCTGAAAACTACTAAACACAATATCCAGGTGGCCAACCGGCATAGGAGACCCGCCCCGGACTATAAGGTGGGTCAGAAGGTCTGGTTGTCAACCCGGAATATTGGTGTACCGGCCGAAAAACGTAAGCTCACTAAGCGTTTCATTGGCCCCTACACCATTAATCGTGTTATTAATCCTGTGTCTGTGCGCTTGTCTCTCCCCTCTTCGATGCGTATCTGCCCCACCTTTCATGTCTCCCAGGTCAAACCGTACGTCTCTGATCCCCTGTGCCCTGCTCCCGCACCCCCGAGGATGATTGATGGCCATCCGGCCTGGGGGGTGACTGCCATCCTGGATGTCCGCAGGCGGGGTCGTGGTCTTCAGTATTTGGTGGACTGGGAGGGCTTTGGACTGGAGGATCGTTCTTGGATTCGCCCAGCGTTGATCCTGGATAAACAGCTGATTCGCGATTTCCATCGGGCGAATCCAGGTAGGATTGGGCAGGTGCCTGGAGGCACTGCTAGAGGGGGGAGTACTGTCATGGTGGCCTCTGGGCCATCATTGGCATCATCAACTCCAGCTGCGCACAGACCAACAGGTGGTAATCAACGGCTGTTAAAAGCCAGCGTTGCTGACAACCCGGCACGGAGTCGTCTGTCCTCCTCTTCGGAGAATGAGCCTGAACTCCGCTCTCTGGCCTCGTCAGGATTCTCTCTCGTCTCGTCTGGAACTTCTCTTGCCTCGTCGAGAACTTCTCTTGCTTCTTCAAGGACCTCTCATCAGAGTCAGCCAAGTAAGAGAACAACCTGTTACTCAACCCCTTGTCTATACCCCTGTGCACAGGTGGACCTCCTTGGCGGCGGACCTGCGTCCCCAGCTGACGGGGTAACGCCAACACGCTCACGTAGCACTTCGCTACCACCACGTCTACCGGTACGTCTTGCTCCTCAAATCCCAGAACTGTTGTTATATCAGTTGCAGGAGTATTGGCCACCGCTATCAGTGGAGTCACTGTGTACAGCATCAGCTATATCATCATCACCACGTTCTGTGGAATCTCTCACCTCGTCATCGTCAGGATTATCATCGTCCCGGTCTGTGGAGTCACAGCCGGCGTCAACAGAAGGACTACCCTCGTCACAGCCACGGGTGGTATCTCCAGCACGTTCACGGACACCGTCACCTCCACGTTGCACGGCCGCTGGATCTCAGCAGGACGAAGCCTGTGCTGCACCCAAGTAAGCCTCTCTACTTGTAGCTTGTCACAAGTGTGGGACAAAAGTAATTGTTTCTGCTTATATGTTCCAGGGTTGCCGGGTCTCCGTCCAGGGCGCTCAGCTCCAGTGACCAGAACTCAATCCACGCACTCACACTCGCACTACACACCCTCACTCTTTAATAAAGATTATTGTCACTATCTGCCCGTGTCAGTGTCTGTCTCCTGGGTCCTAAACCATGTCAACATAGTCATAAAACAAATGATGTGAACTAGTTTCTGTTGTAATAATGCCAGTGGATCATTTATTGTACTGTAAAATCACCATGCATTTTCTTTAATTTATTGAGGGAAATGGCTAGAAAGGTATGTGATGTATTATCTGGACAGAGGAAAGAAGACAAGGAGATATGGTGGTACAGGAAAGTATTCAAATGAAGAGGTTGGCAAAGATGAAGAAAGTAGACAGGAGTATTTGGAATCTAGGCTTGTGACAAAGAGAGGCTGAAAAGGCAAAGGAAACGGCATATAAAAAGTTGTATGAGAATTGCCCATAAAAGCTCAGGTCACCTGACTTTTTGAAAATAACCTTGACCTAAATCTGGATGCAGACCAACCTGAAGATTATTGTGTGAGTTTGTTGAGAGTTGGGGAAATTGTTTGGGAGGAGAAACAATTTTCATAAAATCATATAAACGCTTCAGATCTCCTGACCTTTGAGCTTGACCTTTAGCACCAACTTTGAAGCAGACCCACCTGATGATGACTGTGCATCAGTTTGTTGAGAATTAGGACAATAACCAGATCTTGTGACGTCTGACTTTGAACCAGACCCTGAGCACAACCTGGATGCAGACCCACCTGATGATCACTGTGAGTGAGCCTGGTGACCATCGGGGCAATTGCCTTGGAGGATGAACAATTTCTGTGAAATGGGGATGGACAAACCGACGCATTAGCTCAGCTCCTTTCAGCTTCGATCAAAACTGTTTTTCCTGTGAACACAGTTATTCCACCATCCTAATATTCAAACCTTCTGTTTGTAATAGACAGCCAGTCAGACAGCATTAACGTTAAGTGGTATTTTAAAGGTCCCACAAACAGCAAAAAGATGTTTTTGTTGGTTTTAGCCCTCTGACAAGCGTCACTGGGTTAGATGTATACCAATGATTTTTTTTTTAATTTAGTTTATTTTGGTCATTTTCCAGCTTAGAAGAAAACTGGTAAAAACAATATACAAAACAAAAAGTTATGTCTTCCTGGCATTTAAACTGGATAAGAAAAAAAAAAAAATACGGGTAAATGGAACAGGACTGAAAAGGTGTAGACTGAAGCTATAGCTTATTTTGTCTACCCTTTTACACTTGTCCGTCCGTTACAGCGTATCCTCAGGGGCATCGGGGTTGAACAATATCCATCAGGACATGGCCGCCCAAACGCTCTCTCTAAAGGCAATACGGTCTTGAGCATGTCGTCCAGACTCTGTTAACGCTCATTCGCAGCCAGTCTTCTATGTCGCTTTTCCAGCGCCTTCTTGGTCTGCCTCTGCTTCTCTTGCCATTGATTTTGCCTTCCAGAACTGTTTTTTTCTAGTGTGTCATGTATTTTGATATGGCCAAAGTATGACAGCTTTTGTTTTTTCATTTGCTTTAGGTGACTTTTCTTTATGCATAGAATCTTTCGCACTTCTTCATTTCTTATCTTGGCTGTCCATGGGATTTTCAGGATTTCTCTATAGCATAGTGTAACCCAGTGTTAAAAACATGAATAAAAATGTGAATATTGATTCCACTTTTAAAAAGAAAAACACCCATTTCACAATGGGAGCAAATAATTTAAAGATGAATATTTAAATAAATATATATTCATAAAACAGTAGGGAACATTTTCTGGGGAGTTTTGATAAAGTTCCAAATGTTTTTATTTGGTATTTTGAGCAACCAATGGCTGCGCTGTTGTTTGGCAGCGCCAGCCAATGGGTTTAGCGCTGTCTCTCCAGGTCTGGGTATGACTTGCATTTTTTGGCTCAGTCACGCCAGACGCCGAAAGACTCCGACCAAGAGAGAGAGACGGTCCTTGATGATATGGCGACGCTAACGTGCTAATAGCAGTCTTTGTCTCGGATAAAACGTGAGATTGGTAAGCCTGAACAAACACCTGCAATGAGACATTGCTGTATTATCAAATTCTAATGGCCCGTTTGTTAAATTTTAAGATTTGGATCCAAAGGCTGTAAACGCACGTTGAGCGCGGGAATCCCATGACGCACGTGTCACTTAGCTTGGTAAGTGCCATTTAGTGTGTATGGAAAATGCTAACCGCCCATGCTAATTTCGGCTAGTTTTTTCATCAGAAAAAGGCATTTTTCAAAGCTGCAACAGTTAGCAAAGGTCCCAATTCCCTGGCCATTGATTGCTACTTAATGGTGAATGTTGAACCTGTGGTTTATATGTGGTTTAAAAGTGCAAATTTGTGATAAATTGTTGTGCTAGCTTAACATGCTAACCCTCCGATGCTAATTCTGGTTAGGTTTTGCACAGGAGGAGGTTGTTTTTTCAGAGCTGTAATGGTTAGAAAAAGGTTCATTTCACTACTACTGACTGCTATTTAAAAGAAAATGTTACATCTGTGGTTTAAAGGTGTTTAAAAAAAATACATTGTTGTACAACTTAGAATATTTATATTTGAAACCCATGTGATAAGCTTTTGACCATAGCTTATTTGTTGTGTCTGGCCTATTCTGTAGGTCAGGTTTTTTCTTTGGACTGGTTTGACCAGAACGTGGATTCTCCAGATCTGGATGGCGAGCCGAAGCCCAAACCCGATTGACTGGTAAAGGTGATCCAATTGATCACCTGGGACAGATACAAAAGGACTGAACATCTTATAAATATATTTTGGGGTAGTTTATTTTTTTTCCCTTTCTATTATTGTGACAAGTGCTGTGTTTTTTTATTAAGTGTACACATCTGTAAATAATACACATTTGTAAAAAAATATACAAAGTTGCAAGTTCCTATACTGCTGTGTATGAGTCATCTGTTGTTACGCCCTCCAGGCTCCTACGAACCTAGGGTCTACCTGACCTGGCCCAATTGTCCCTTCTATCCAGGTAGTACAGTTAACCTCTTGCACGCCGTTGTACCGCGGGCGGGAAAGTCTCTGCGTCCTAGAGCGCACAAGGGCGCTCTCGTGCGCTCTAGGACGAACGAGGGCGCTGCCTCCAAGCGCGCACTGAAAAAAAAAAAAAAAAAAAAAAGTTCTTCCACTACAGACACAGCTGCGAACAGATCAGATATGATTGACCTCTCATTCGACTAATAAGAGCCTTGAATTGGGTTTCTGAAACCTTCAAGAACCAATGACTGAAAACCTAGCAAGAAGGACCCGCCTACCAACGCTGTGAATGCAGCCAGTCAATTGAAGCACAGAAGTTCGGGCTGGGTGAAGAGAGACTGACTGCTGCAGCAGATGAAAAAAAGGACCCACAGGAAGAACCTGCTACAGACCCAGCAGCACGGAGACCACCCACCACAAGTGCGACCTGCACTCATTCCAGCAGAATAGACGTTTAGGATTCTCTTCCATGGTCATCATAGACCGACGGAGGCCGACGACAAAGGTCGTAAATCATTCGCCAAAACCACAATAATGGAATTATGTTTTGACCGGGAACCACAAGCGGACCAGCGTCGTGTTCGTCTGACAATGAGGAAGAGAAGTTCGCCAGGACAATGCTGCTTTGAAGAGGTAAGTGTTATAAGCTAAATTATTCTTTATCCCTGAAAATTGTAATCAAAAAATGACTTTTGACCGATCGGTAAATTACAACTGTGCAGCGCACGAAGTCCGAAGTGCGTGCGCCGCGGTACACGGTTCGTTTGCCGCGTCCAGACCGTGAACGCCCCCACCCCCCCACTACTCTTCTGTAGCAAGGGGGGGGAAGCCGCGGTGACTGCGCCGCGGTCGCCACATAGCCACATGAGTCTATTCCGTCATGTAGCGATGGCCGATGTCCGTCCTCTGTAGCGAGGAGTGTCACCTTTCATTAGAGCCCAAGATGAAGCTTCTATATTGAATCATTCAAAAGTTATAGACGTTTTTCCAAACTGTGCCATTTGGCACAATTTAGCACAGTTCAAAAACGCCTGGGAACTACCTGAGGAAAAAGCTGTGTAATATATTCATTTTTTGTGGTATTGTTACAAAATTTGGACCTCAGCTGGATAACACTTGGTTCTACATTTCTGTTGCATTTTCCAGCCCGGATCTGAAGCTGTGTGTTATTTGCAAGCATTTGTATCCAAAAAAACACCCAGGCCAAATTTATTTTCTTCAAGTTCAGTATGTTTAGATGACTGTAACTCAGTGGCCAGAGCACTTAGAGAGATTATGACTGTTTTGCCAAACAATTCAAAGTGTTTTCTTTTAAATGAGACCAATCCCATGAAGATGCTGCAAAGGGTTGAAGAACAGCTTTCGATTTACTTTGGGCACGTTACTTTTTGGCGTTTTTAAGGAAATTGACCGGAGTGCAAGGGGTTAAAGGTAACTACACTGCCATAACCCAATACTGCCAAAAGGGTACTACAACTAAAGTAAGTAGGTCAGAATCAGAATCAGAATCAGGTTTATTGCCATTGTTCATGTAGTACACAAACTAGGAATTTGTCTCGGTACAATGCTGCAACATTAAACATGATAAGATAAGAAATAAACTATACATGTAATAAAGTGTAGGATAAGATTAAGTGATACTGGTCAACAGTTAAAATATATATTAGCCAGCAGCAGATACTGTGGAGAACTATATAGTGCAGTCGGTAATGCAGGAAGAAAACAGTGATGATTGACATGAGTCTGGTTGAGCTGCTGTACATGGTGCACGAGAGTCAATAAGTCACTTAGTGTTCAGCAGTCTGATGGCAGAGGGGAAGAAGCTGTTCATGTGACGGGAGGTTTTAGTCTGGATGGACCGAAGTCTTCTACCAGAGGGGAGGGGGGCAAACAGTACGTGACCAGGGTGTGAGGGATCGGCTATGATCCGGCCAGCACGCCTCCGGGTCCTGGAGATGTACAGATCCAGGAGAGATGGGAGCTTGCAGCCGATCACCTTCTCAGCAGTGCGCACGACGCGCTGCAGCCTTAGTCTGTCCCTGGCAGTGGCTCCTGCGTACCACACGGTTATGGAGGTGGTGAGGATGGACTCGATGATGGCTGTGTAGAACTGCACTAGGTGTTAGTGGTGTTACAATAACATTTCAAAGGCCAGGATTTTTCTTATGTCATCTTTAAGGGGTGTCCATGCCTCGCAACCATATAAGGCAATGGGGAAAATACAGGTCTTTAGGACACGTAGCTTTGTTTAATTGCTCTGTCCTTTCCAGATATTCTTCATGTTGGATAACTTTTGTTTTGCAATGGTTAGTTGTCTTCTGATCTCACTTTTGGAACTACCATTGCCTTGGAATCTTGCACCCAAGTATTCAAAATGTTTAACATTTTGAACTATTTCTCCATTTATGTCAATATTTGTTTTAGCAGAGCACTTGTCGGTGTCCATGATTTTTGTCTTTTTGATATTAAGTAAAAGACCTTTGTTTTTGCTGTGTTCTTCAGTTGCTTTTACAAGAGTTTTCAGGCCTTTTATTGTTGTTGATAGAAGTACTGTTTTATCAGCATATCTCAAATCCCTAAGCTTTTCACCATAAATTACTACCTCATCATAGTCCTTGCTTCTGTTGTGTTTCTACATTTCTCATGAAGACTTCTGTATACAAACTAAAAAGTTGTGGAGATAGAACTGTTATATTTTCAAGTCCGACAATGGCTTTTTGCTGATTATTGAGAGACTCCAGTAGTCTTATCAGTTTGGGATTAAAATTCATATCTTTCTAGATTTTCCACATCTTTTGATGGCTAATGCAATCAAATCCTTTTCAGTAGTCAATAAAGCAGATTCTAAGGTCTATGTTCATCTCGCTGTGCTTTTGAATCAGTTGTGTCAACTTAAAGAGGTGGTCTCTTGTGCCTCCGTTTTTCATGAAGTCTGCTTGGGTTTTGTTGATTTCTGTCTCTAGCTTGTTTTTCATTCTGTTCATTATGATGTTCAATAGAATCTTACTGGCATGTGACATAAGGGCTATTGTTCGATTGTTATAGTATCTTTTTTCTGGGTGTCATCAATTTCCCTTTGGCGATCAGCATACAACTGTTCTATCTCTTCTTCATTTGAGTTTGTTGTTGGGGCATACACTTGAATTGATTTAATTTCTTTGGTGGTTCACATTAAACGCTGTCAATTCATTATAAATTTATACGGGAGAATAACAGACCTTAATGTATGCCTAAATACATACATGCATTCTGTACACACACGCATCCAGTGGGAGAAAAAAAGTATTTAGTCAGCCACCAATTGTGCAAGTTCTCCCACTTAAACGATGAGAGAGGTCTCCAATTTTCATCATAGGTATACCTCAACGATGAGAGACAAAATGAGAAAAAAAAATCCAGAAAATCACATTGAAGGATTTTTAATGAATTAATTGGTAAATTCCTCAGTAAAATAAGTATTTGGTCACCTACAAACAAGCAAGATTTCTGGCTCACAGACCTGTAACTTCTTCTTTAAGAGGCTCCTCTGTCCTCCACTCGTTACCTGTATTAATGGCACCTGTTTGAACTCGTTATCAGTATAAAAGACACCTGTCCACAACCTCAAACAGTCAGACTCCAAACTCCACTATGGCCAAGACCAAAGAGCTGTCAAAGGACACCAGAAACAAAATTGTAGACCTGCACCAGGCTGGGAAGACTGACTCTGCAATAGGTAAGCAGCTTGGTGTGAAGAAATCAACTGTGGGAGCAATTATTAGAAAATGGAAGACATACAAGACCACTGATAATCTCCCTCGATCTGGGGCTCCACGCAAGATCTCACCCCGTGGGGTCAAAATGATCACAAGAACGGTAAGCAAAAATCCCAGAACCACATGGGGGGGGGGGACCTAGTGAATGACCTGCAGAGAGCTGGGACCAAAGTAACAAAGGCTACCATCAGTAACACACTACGCCGCCAGGGACTCAAATCCTGCAGTGCCAGACGTGTCCCCCTGCTTAAGCCAGTACATGTCCAGGCCTGTCTGAAGTTTGCTAGAGAGCATTTGGATGATCCAAAAGAGGATTGGGAGAATTTCATATGGTCAAATGAAACCAAAATAGAACTTTATTGTAAAAACTCAACTTGTCGTGTTTGGAGGAGAAAGAACACCATACCTACTGTGAAGCATGGGGGTAGAAACATCATGCTTTGGGACTGTTTTTCTGCAAAGGGACCAGGATGACTGATCCGTGTAAAGGAAAGAATGGGGCCATGTATCGTGAGATTTTGAGTGAAAACCTCCTTCCATCAGCAAGGGCACTGAAGATGAAACGTGGCTGGGTCTTTCAGCATGACAATGATCCCAAACACACTGCCCGAGCAACGAAGAAGTGGCTTCGTCAGAAGCATTTCAAGGTCCTGGAGTGGCCTAGCCAGTCTCCAGATCTCAACCCCACAGAAAATCTTTGGAGGGAGTTGAAAGTCCGTGTTGCCCAGCGACAGCCCCAAAACATCACTGCTCTAGAGGAGATCTGCATGGGGGAATGGGCCAAAATACCAGCAACAGTGTGTGAAAACCTTGTGAAGACTTACAGAAAACGTTTGACCTCTGTCATTGCCAACAAAGGGTACATAACAAAGTACTGAGATGAACTTTTGTTATTGACCAAATACCTCTTTTACCGAGGAATTTACCAATTAATTCATTAAAAATCCTTCAATGTGATTTTCTGGATTTTTTTTTTCTCATTTTGTCTCTCATAGTTGAGGTATACCTATGATGAAAATTGGAGACCTCTCTCATCTTTTAAGTGGGAGAACTTGCACAATTGGTGGCTGACTAAATACTTTTTTGCCCCACTGTATGTACAGATATGCATATATATAGATATACATACACACACAGGTGTGTATATATACACACACACAGGTGTGTATATATACACATACACAGTGTGTATGCCCCAACACTGACAGCCACACCAGAGGCAAGTTCTACGAGAATCTCGCAACAACTGTCAGGATCATCCCCAACTCTGAACAACTCATTCTCCTTGGAGACTTCAATGCCAGAGTGGGTGCTGACCATGGCTCCTGGCCCTCCTGTCTTGGACCATTTGGTGTGGGCAGAATGAACGACAATGGACAGCGGCTGCTCGAGTTCTGCACATATCACGATCTGTGCAACACAAACTCGTTCTTCAAGACCAAGCCCCAACACAAGGTTTCCTGGCAACATCCGCGCTCAAAGCACTAGCACCAGCTGGACTTGATCCTGACCAGGTGCACCTCACTGAAGAACGTGCTAATCACCCGTTCGTTCCAGAGTGCAGACTGCAACACAGACCATTCATTGGTGTGTTGCAAGGTCAAGCTGCAGCTGAAGAAATTCCATCGTGCTAGACAGCCTGGAAAGGCACGGATTGACACCAGCAAGATGGCTCAACCAGAACTTGTTGAGCAGTTTGCCTCCACCTTTGAGAAGGAACTTGGTGTACCACAAGAAGGAGAATCTGCAAAGCAGAAGTGGGAAGAGCTGCGAAACACCATCCACCACACAGCCTTGGCTACCTTTGGGAGGAAGACCTTGAAGTCACAGGACTGGTTTGATGCCAAGTTGACCGAGATGACCCCCGTCATTGAAGCCAAATGCTCAGCACTTGCTGAGTACAAGAAGTACCCAAACGAGAAGAATCTCCAGATTCTCAGGGCTGCGAGAAGCAAAGTTCAGCAGACTGCTCGGCGCTGTGCCAACGAGTACTGGACTCAGCTCAGCCAAGACATTCAAACCGCTACCATAACAGGGAACATCTGTGGTATGTACGATGGCATCAAGAAAGCACTTGGTCTGGCTCAGAGCAAGACACCCCCCCCCCCCCAAATCCTCCACTGGGGAGATGATCACAGAAAAGAACAAGCAGATGGAGAGATGGGTGGAATACTACTCCAACCTCTACTCCAGACAGAACACCGTGACACCGTCAGCCCTTGATGCCATCGACTGCCTGCCATCCATGGATGAACTTGACGCCGAGCCAACCATCGACAAACTCAGCAAGGCCATTGATAGCTTGGCCGCTGGCAAGGCACCCGGCAACGACGACATACCCCCCGACCTGATCAAGCACTGCAAGACCGCCCTACTGCTGCCATTGCATGACGTCCTCTGCCAGTGCTGGAAGGAAGGTGCCGTACCACAGGACATGAGGGACGCCAAGATCATCACCCTCTACAAAAACAAAGGGGAGAGAAGCGACTGCAACAACTGCAGGGGCATCTCCCTCCTCAGCGTTGTTGGCAAAGTCTAAGCACGAGTTGTTCTCGTTCGTCTACAGAAGATGGCCGAACGTGTCTACCCCGAGTCTCAGTGTGGCTTCCGCACTCAGCGATCGACGGTAGACATGATATTCTCCATCCGCCAACTCCAGGAGAAATGCAGAGAACAGAACATGGCCCTGTACCTCGCCTTCATCAACCTCACCAAAACGTTCGATCTGGTCAGCAGAGAGGGCCTTTTCAAGATCCTGCCAAAGATAGGATGCCCACCAAAGTTGCAAAGCCTCATCGAATCGTTTCACACCAACACGCAGGGGATAGTGCAGCACGACGGCAACGTCTCAGAGCCATTCAACATACGCAGCGGAGTGAAACAGGGCTGTGTACTTGCGCCAACCCTCTTTGGGATTTTCTTTGCTATGCTCCTGAGGCATGCCTTCAGCACAGCAACAGAGGGAATCTACCTGCACACAAGATCTGACGGCAGGCTTTTCAACCTCACCCGCCTGAAAGCCAGAACCAAAGTACGCGAGGCTCTAATCAGAGACATGCTGTTCGCAGATGACGCTGCAGTCGCGACCCACACACAGCAGGAGCTTCAGACCCTGATGGACCGCTTCTTCCAGGCATGCAAGGATTTCGGGCTTACCATCAGCCTGAAGAAGACTAACGTCTTGGCGCAAGACATGGAAGCACCACCAACCATCACCATCGACGACTACAAGCTGGAGGTCGTGAATCAGTTCACGTACCTGGGGTCCACGATCAGCAACAACCTCTCCCTTGATACAGAGATTGACAAGAGGATTGGAAAATCAGCCTTCACACTCGCTCGCCTCACCACACGAGTGTGGGAGAATCCCAAACTCTCTGTCAAGAAGAAGATGGCAGTGTACAACGCCTGCGTCATCAGCACACTGCTCTATGGGAGTGAGACGTGGACAACATACGCCCGGCAGGAAAAGAGACTGAACTCCTTCCACTTGCGCTACATTTGCCACATCCTGGACATATCCTGGCAGGACAAAGTGCCCAACACAGAAGTTCTGTCCCGCGCCGGCCTTCCCTCCATGTTCACCCTACTCAGACAGCGCAGGCTCCACTGGCTAGGCCACGTTCACCGTATGGAGGATGGCAGAATCCCCAAAGACGTCCTCTACGGAGAACTGGCGACTGGCAGGAGAGACATTGGCCGCCCACAGCTGCGCTTTAGAGATGTCTGCAAGAGAGACATGAAGACCCTGGAGATCAACACAGAGCGCTGGGAGGACCTTGCAACGGACCGCTCCAAATGGAGAGGCACCCTGAACAGACAGCTCAAGGCGGGTGAAGAGAGACTGACTGCTGCAGCAGATGAAAAAAGGACCCGCAGGAAGAACCGCCACAGACCCAGCAGCACGGAGACCACCCACAAGTGCGACCTGTGTGACAGGGACTGCCATTCGCGCATCGGCCTGTTCAGCCACAGGCGGTGCTGTTCCAGCAGAGTAGACGTTTAGGATTCTCTTCCATGGTCATCATAGACCGACGGAGGCCAACGATACACACACAAACAGATATGCATATACACTACCATTCAAAAGGTTGGGGTCACCCAGACAATTATTTTGTGTTTTCCATGAAAAGTCACACTTATTTACCACCATGAGTTGTAAAATTAATAGAAAATATAGTCAAGACATTGACAAGGTTAGAAATAATGATTTGTATTTGAAATAATTTTTTCCTTCAAACTTTGCTTTCGTCAAAGAATCCTCCATTTGCAGCATTTACAGCATTGCAGACCTAACATGATTGCGCAAGGGTTTTCTAATCATCCATTAGCCTTCTGACGCAATGAGCAAACACACGTCCCTGTCAAATAAACTAATCTACTACTACTACTGTACCATTAGAACACTGGAGTGATAGTTGCTGGAAATGGGCCTCTATACACCTATCTAGATATTGCACCAAAAACCAGACATTTGCAGCTAGAATAGTCATTTACCACATTAGCAATGTATAGAGTGTATTTCTGATTAGTTTAAAGTTATCTTCATTGAAAAAAAGTGCTTTTCTTTCAAAAATAAGGAAATTTCTAAGTGACCCCAAACTTTTGAACGGTAGTGTATATAGATATACATATACACACACACACATATAGACACACACACACACACACACCAAGTGTCTCACAAAAGTAAGTACACTCCTCACATTTTTGTAAATATTTTATTATATCTTTTCATGGGACAACACTGAAGATATGACACTTACACTACCATTCAAAAGTTTGGGGTCACTTAGAAATTTCCTTATTTTTGAAAGAAAAGCACTTTTTTTTTCAATGAAGATAACTTTAAACTAACCAGAAATACACTCTATACATTGCTAATGTGGTAAATGACTATTATAGCTGCAAATGTCTGGTTTTTGGTGCAATATCTAGATAGGTGTATAGAGGCCCATTTCCAGCAACTATCACTCCGGTGTTCTAATGGTACAATGTGTTTGCTCATTGTGTCAGAAGGCTAATGGATGATTAGAAAACCCTTGTGCAAATCATGTTAGGTCTGCAATGCTGTAATTGCTGCAAATGGAGGATTCTTTGATGAAAGCAAAGTTTGAAGGAAAAAATTATTATTTCAAATACAAATCATTATTTCTAACCTTGTCAATGTCTTGACTATATTTTCTATTCATTTTACAACTCATGGTGGTAAATAAGTGTGACTTTTCATGGAAAACACAAAATAATTGTCTGGGTGACCCCAAACTTTTGAACGGTAGTGTATACAATGTAAAGTAGTCAGTGTACAGCTTGTATAACAGTGTAAATTTGCTGTACCCTCAAAATAACTTGGCACACAGCCATTAATGCCTAAACTGCTGGCAACAAAAGTGAGTACACCCCTAAGTGGAAAAAGTCCAAATTGTGCCCAATTAGCCATTTTCCCTCCCTGATGTCATGTGATTTGTTAGTGTTACAAGGTCTCAGGTGTGAATGGGGAGCAGGTGTGTTAAATTTGGTGTCATCGCTCTCACACTCTCTCATACTGATCACTGGAAGTTCAACATGGCACCTCACAGCAAAGAACTCTCTGAGGATCTGAAAAAAAGAAGTGTTGCTTTACATAAAGATGGACTAGGCTATAAGAAGACTGCCAACACCCTGAAACTGAGCTGCAACATAGTGGCCAAGACCATACAGTGGTTTAATAGGGCAGGTTCCACTCAGAACAGGTCTTGCCATGGTTGACCAAAGAAGATGAGTACACGTGCTCAGTGTTATATCCAGAGGTTGTCTTTTGAAAACAGACGTATGAGTGCTGCCAGGATTGCTACAGAGGTTGAAGGGGTGGGGGGGTCAGCCTGTCAGTGCTCAGACCATACGCCGCACACTGCATCAAATTGGTCTGCATGGCTGTCATCCCAGAAGGAAGCCCCTTTTAAAGATGATGCACAAGAATGCCTGCAAACAGTTTGATGAAGACAAGCAGACTAAGGACATGGATTACTGGAACCATGCCCTGTGGTCTGATGAGACCAACATAAACTTATGTGGTTCAGATGGTGTTAAGCATGTGTGGCGGCAACCAGGTGAGGAGTACAAAGACAAGTGTGTCTTGTCTACAGTCAAACATGGTGGTAGGACTGTCATGGTTTGGGGCAGCATGAGTGCTACCAGCACTGGGGAGCTACAGTTCACTGAGGGAACGATGAATGCCAACATGTACTGTGAAATACTGAAGCAGAGCATGATCTCTTCCCTTCGGAAACTAGGCTGCAGGGCAGCATTCCAACATGATAACGACCCCAAACACACCTCCAAGACGACCACTGCCTTGCTAAAGAAACTGAGGGTAAGGCTGCATGTCCACCAAAACGTTTTTTTGCCACCCAAGTGTCCTGAATGTCTTTTTTTCAGCGCTTGTGCACTACACTCTGGAAAAAAAAAAAAAAAAAGTCTGTGCCATGTATCGCAGCAACAGCTTGTCACTCGCAGCTCAGCACTTCTGCTTTTCCTATGGTCAGACTTTCTACTTATTTTTTAATAGCAGTCTCTAAATAACAATGGACAGGACCTGTATTCTAGCATTGGTAGTAGCTCTGGATGCAAAATATGATGACAGAGAAAACAGGAGTCTGAGTACAGACTGCACCGGTGTCCTATGTCCTGCCCTTCCTTATTCTGATTGGCTGCTTAGAAAGATCTGACATTAACAAGTTCAGCTGCAGTCTGAAAAGTAGAAATTTTTTCAACTCTGAGCGCCGCGACAAAAAGCGGCCACCGCCGAGAGCATTTAAGCACCAAGGGCGCTCAACGCTGCAAACAATGAACTACCTACACAATTAATAGAAAATAGTCACCCACAGCTGAAAAAATGTGTTTGGTGGACACGCAGCCTAAAGGTGATGTACTGGTCAAACATGTCTCCAGACCTAAACCCTATTGAGCATCGGTGGGGCATCCTCAAACGGAAGGTAGAGGAGCACAAGGTCTCTAACATCTAACAACTCTGTGATGTCATGGAGGAGTGGAGAAGGATTCCAGTGGCAACCTGTGAAGCTCTAATGAACTCCATGCCTAAGAGTTAAGGCAGTGCTGGAAAATAATGGTGGCCACACAAAATACTGACACTGGGCACAATTTGGACATTTTCACTTAGGGGTGTACTCACTTTTGTTGCCAGCAGTGTGTGTTTTGAGGGGGACAGCAAATTCACACTGTTATACAAGCTGTACACTGACTACTTTACATTGTATTAAAGTGTCATATCTTCAGTGTTGTCCCATGAAAAGATATAATAAAATATTTACAAAAATGTGATGGGTGTACTCACTTTTGTGAGATACTGTATATATATATATATATATATACTGTATATATATATATATATATATATATGGGTGTTTTTATTTATTAGGGGTCCAATGTGTGACATTGGTGGCAAAATTTAAAATTGATCAAATCTGCACATGAAATTGACTAATTACTATCCAATTGTGTCAGGTTTATGAAGCTATTAACTATTTTCGTAACGGCATTCGCATTCAGGAACTCTTGAGGATGAGCGCTCACTTCAACTACTTGTAAATGGAGACATAAACGGGACACTCGGGCTTTTGTTTCCCCGTGTGCCAATGCACTTTGCAATGGCACACGTTTTACACGAAACAACTTCAACACTTCCAGTATTTTTCACACATCAAAACTCATCAACAGCTACATTTTCATGACATATTAAGATGTGATAACGTGTATACATACCTTCAAATTCTCCCTGTTTGTTGGAGAAGACGTAAAATCACAAAAGGCGTAAATGCGGGACACGGAAGTTTGGACCTTCGATAACTTCAATATAAAGTGGCCACGGTTAATCCTCTCCACATGGGTTGAGCACATCCGGGGTAGAGAAAATAAAAGTGCTTTCCCAGGGCGCTCACCTCGCCAGATGGGGCTGTGCGCGGCCGACCAAGACCGAAGACGTAAATTTTTTAAAGGACACCATATTCGATGTGTCATAAATGTTTGAGATTTTATTGAAATATTCTACATCTGAGCTTCACAAAGACTGATCTCCTTTTTACGTGTATGGTTTGGGATTTGAAAGGTGCAAAGTGAAAAGCATCAGCACTTCCTGTTTTCTGGTTACTTTACCAAATAACTTGCATGTTGCTGCGTAAATTCGGGGACACGGAAATTTACGTCATACGAGTAAATTTGCAGGGGTCGCCGTACAAAAACCATAGATCCGATCACATTGGGGAATGTTTTATTTTGAATTTAAATTACAACTCTGTTATCTCTTGCATAAATGAGTAGAAAGAGTTACTCAGAGATCACTTTACAGTACTTTGAAATTGATGCGATTTTCATGTCACACAAAAACTGGGAAAAATGAGGGGACACGGCCAATAGTTTTGATTCTAACGGCAAAATCAATGATTTTTTTTTTAAATTGCAATGCAAGTCTGAAACTCTTTTATGTTCCCTTGCATATTATAAAAACGAAACCGACATCTGCAAATTACAGAAAAAGAGAGAGCGCTTGAAAGTCGGATACCCCTGATATAGTGCACTGGACCCCCCCCCCCCCCAAAAAAAACACCCATATATATATATATATATATATATATATATATATACATACAGTGGGGCAAAAAAGTATTTCGTCAGCCACCAATTGTGCAAGTTCTCCCACTTAAAAGATGAGAGAGGTCTCCAATTTTCATCATAGTATACCTCAACTATGAGAGACAAAATATAAAAATATATATATCATCATCATCATCTGTATTTATTTTTGACAGGACACAATTAATCCCTCAGTTGGGGTGTGTCCTGCTTGACTGCACTTCTCAGAGTCCAACTACAGTGGTTCCTGTCTACTGGTTCAACCTGGGCCAGTTGTAGCTTGACCCGGTCCATACGGACACCCTCTAGCCATGTCTTCTTCGGTCTTCCTCTTCCTTGACCTCTGCTGCTACCAGGTTTGACCTCCATGACCTTCTTAATCCAGCCAACATGCCTCTCCACATGGCCGAACCAATGCAAATGGCACGTGCAGAGCACATCCTCGAGGCTGTCCAGCTGCAGCTTAACCAGGAGTGCTTGCATGCTGACCTCATCCTCAGTGGAGACACCACATATCCAGCGGACCATGGCCCTGTCATTCTGCCGCAGACGGTTAAGACAGGTGGCAGTCATGGTCCACGTCTCGGTGGCGTGCAGCAACACGGTCCTCACACAGGAGTTGTAGATATGGCCTTTAGAGGTTGGTGGGAGCCAGCAGGTCTCGAGAATTGGAAGCACTTGCCTGAATATGTTCCAGGCAGCCTGGCATCTCGTGATGGTGGCAAGCTCAGAACCACCACCACCAGAGATTACGTCACCCAGGTAGCAGAAAGATGCCACCACTTCCAGCTTGTCATCACCATCAACCGTGTCATAGATCGACCATCGATTGCCTGGCCTTCCCACAACAGCGCTTACATCGGAAACCTTGGTCATATGCCCAGCCACAAGAGAGTCCACTGCATCTCTTGTGCACCCATCTTGAGCAACCACTGCAAAAGACGGAGCCATGGCCAGTGCCGGTGAGACACACAGCACATGGATACTTGCCAGACTTCAGCAGAACATCCAGGTCTGGGCTGGAGATCATGATCTTAGTTTTTCCCATGTTTACACAAAGTCCTTTGGCCTCCATGCCATTCTTCCAACAGCCCATGCCGTTCTTCTAATGGATACACACACACACGTACACACACATACACATACTGTATATATATATATTTTTTTTTTTGTTACTTATTTGTACCCGTAGGTAGACTTGGTTTGCAGTCTGGTGACAAGCCACCGGCTGCTGGTCGCTGCGTGCGCGAGCGCCCTAAACCTACATGTTTTTGGTGTGCGGGAGGAAACCGGAGAAATCCCGGAGTAAACCCGCGCAACACGGGGAGAACATGCAAACTCCACACAGCTCACTGTTGGTCGGGGGCTGGGATCGAACCCACGATCTCATGATCCCCGCGATCCCCCGGCCGAGGGTAAAACTGTGCTGCCACAGTGCTAAACCACTGCGCCACCGTGCAGCCCATGTATATGTGACCTGTGCTGGCAAAATAAGTCACTTTGAGGAAATTATTAAAATTGAGGTAACGTTTTTTTTTCCATATTCTGTATTGAAAGATCTTCAAAATGATATTTAATTTGTGTGCAAAAACGGACCCGGAAAAAGACAATTTGTTTATATTTTGGCTAGGTTTAAAACTCGCGTTCAATCGGTCGGGAGTTATGTCTTCCGCAAAAACGTGTATTTTTAGAAAGTACGTTTTCTAAGCTTTCCAGTGATACCAGGCACTCATGGAGGTTTTCCTGCCGCTAACAAACAAACAAAGAGTCATGATTTATGACTTCTCGTGCCTGCAGCTCGTAATAATGTGGTGCGCATTCCGACTCATTTTGCCAGAACGGGTCACATATACACACATATACTGGTTTCGTAAGGCTGTTATAGCCAGGAAGTGGCCCAACCTCACAACCTCTCGAAATGCTTCCTATGGCGTGCAACTCAAATAGCCTCTGACAGCCAAAGTCCAACTCCTGGCCTTCCCACAGTAAAACTGTTATTACTGACAGGAGAAGGGGCGAAGGCGAGCCACTGGCGCCTTAAAACCAGTTGCCCAGGGTAGATGGAGCTCTCAGCCTGGGAAGGCAGTCCATCTAAGGGAAGGAAAACCCTGATTTTAACTCTCCGCTGCCTTGTGGCTATACCTGATCGCAGGCGAGGCTTCGGGAGTAAACCCCAAGGACAAATCTGGAGTGGAGCCCTAAGACGGATATTAGTCACTCTGCACTATTTTCCGGCAGCTCCTGCAGTGAAAATGGCTCCAAACTGTACTGGTTCATCCTTTCCTTTGGACTCTGCCAGTGACACAGAGAGGGGGACACTGATGTATGGCCAGCCCAATGTCTCCATATTCACTCGCCCAGGCCTGAAGCGCAAACTGAAGAGGCCACTCCAGCAGCATCGCAAGATTCCGGCACAACATGGGACGAGGCAGTCTACCGGTTATAAGCGCCGACTGATTGGCGTAGGAAGGAGCGCCTGGTACTTCGTTTGACAGTGGGAGAAGTCATCGCAGCTTCATTGGGCAGCTACCGCCCACCTTAAGCTGGGCAACCCTCAGCCAGTAAGGTGTTGCCCCACCATGGCTTGCCTGCTCTACTGGGTGCGTAGAGCTTAGGGAACCTTCCTGACAAGCAAGCGTCAATCCGCACCAGGCAGTTCGAAAGAAAAAACAATGAAGACTCCAGCTCTTCAATTCGCAAACTGGAACGTACGCACAATGTGCCCTGGTCTCTCTGATGATCTCCAATGAATGGACGACTCACGTAAGACAGCCATCATCAACAAGGAACTTGCACGACTTAACATCGACATCGCTTGTCTCCAAGAAATCCGCCTAGCTGATAGTCGCTCACTTAGAGAAAGACTACACCTTCTACTGGCAGGGCCTGTCTCAGGACGACTCCAGGCAGCACGGTGTAGGATTTGCCGTGAGGAACTCGCTGATCGCTTCCACGGAAACTTCCACAGGAGGTTCTGAGAGGATACTCGCTCTCCGCACGAAGACAGCATCAGGATTTGTGAACATTATTTCTGTGTATGCCCTAACCCTTTCATCTGCCCCAGAGGTCAAAGATCGATTTTATGAGGCTCTCAAGGAAGTAATATCTAAAATCCCCAGCTTAGAAGGCATACACATGCTAGGCGACTTCAACGCTCGTGTTGGAGCTGACTGGCAGGCCTGGCCATCCTGTCTCAGCCACTTTGGCATTGGTAGGATGAACGAGAACGGACAGAGGTTGCTGGAAGTCTGTTGTCATCACGGCCTGTGTATTACCAACACCTACTTCAAGTGTAAAGATCTGCAGAAAGTGTCCTGGAGACACCCCCGGTCCCGCCAATGGCACCAGTGAGACCTCCACAGACGAGCCGACCTCTGCAGCGTCCTTCACACGAGAAGTTATCACAGCGCCAACTGTAACACCGACCACTCACTTGTTGCCAGCGAAGTCAGACTGATTCTCAAGGAAATCGATCACGCAAAAACGAAGGGTCGATGACGCATCAACACCTGCACCATTTCTGAAACTGACAGGGTCCAAGCTTTTGGCGACTTCCTCCAACGAAAACTTGAAGATCATTCAAACATCAACAACCAAGCAGATGCAGACGCGAAATGGTCCTACTTCCGCGACGCCATATACGACTCTGCTGTGACCGCATATGGGAAAAAAGTACGCAGAAACGCAGACTGGTTCAAGGCACACTCGAATGAAATGCAACCAGTTACAGAGGCCAAACGGAAAGCACTGCTAGCTTATAAGCAGAACCCTTGTCCTAGCACACGTGACATCCTCAGAGCAGCAAGGAACAAGGCTCAGCAGATCGCCCGCCACTGTGCCAATGAGTACTGGCTGAACCTGTGTGCCGATATACAGGTAGCTGCCGACTGTGGTCATGCCAAAGGGTTGTACGAGGACATCAAAACAGCAACAGGTCCCACCAGCATCAAAACAGCCCCCGTCAAATCCAAGTCAGGCGAAGTCATCATGGACCTGAGCAAACAATTTCAGAGTTGGGTTGAACACTACCTAGAGTTTTACTTGACCCAGAACACTGTGACAGACACTGCCCTTGATGCTTTACCCAGCCTTCCAGTCATGGAGGAGCTAGACAAAATGCCCAGCCTGGAAGAGCTAAGCAAAGCCAACGACTCCCTTAGCAGTGGTAAAGCTCTGGGAAAAGATGGCATCCCCCCTGAAGTTTTAAAAAGTGGTAAAGCAGCACTCCTACAGCTTCTATACGAACTTCTCTACCTTTGCTGGGAGCAAGGACAGGTGCCTCAAGATATGCGTGACGCAAACATAGTCACTTTGTACAAGAACAAAGGGGGCTGCAACTATTGTGGTATTTCTTTACTCAGCATTGTTGGCAAAGTCTTCGCCCATGTCACTCTGGTCCACCTGCAGAGTCTCGCTTCGTGAGTCCATCCTGAGTCACAATGTGGCTTTAGAGCCGAAAGGTCCACGGTGGACATGATCTTCTCCCACCGTCAGCTGCAGGAGAAGTGTCGAGAGCAGCAGCAGCCATTATTCATTGCGTTTGTGGACCTGACAAAAGCCTTTGACTTAGTTAGTCAAAGCGGACTCTTTCAGCTTCTGCAGAAAATATGCTGTCCTCCAAAACTTTTGGGGATAATCACTTCATTTCACAAAGACATGCATAGCACTGTCCTCTTTGATTGTGCAACTTCAAACGCCTTCCCAGTCAGCACTGGAGTTAAACAGGGTTGCGTCCTGGCACCAACCCTGTTTGGAATTTTCTTCACATTGCTCCTCCATTACGCTTTTGATGATTGCTCTGAAGGTGTCTACATTCGCACGAGATTGGACGGAAAACTACTTAACGTCGCGCGACTGCGTGCAAGAACCAGAATGACAGAGGTTCTGATCAGAGAGCTACTCTTTGTGGATGATGCAGCCCTTACATCACACAGCGAAGATGGCCTCCAGCGCATGACTGACCAGCTATCCCACGCATGCAAAGAGTTTGGGCTCACCATCAGTATAACAGGGATGGCAACAGGAAATTCTGATTTCAGCTGAAATCTAATTTGGTCAATTGATTTATGGGGAGGCCGGGGGGGCGCAGCCCCCCTGAAGCTGGGAGATTTTCAGTAAAACACAAGTAATTTAGACTGAAAAAAATGATTAAAAAAAAATGAAATACTAGACTTAGATAACTATCATTAAATTTAATGAAAAGTTAACTTACTTTTTCTTCAATGTTGTCTCACTGTCTTTAGTCCAACATATTTAACAGTTCTATAAGAGTTTATTACACTATTTACACTGGTCACCAAGTCACTTCTAATGTGAAACTTTCTTCCTTTTGGCAGCAAGCTGTGTCAGTCTCTGAACTTTGAACTTCATCTCCTTTTCTGGTTTCTTCAGAAATTGTCCGAGTGTTTCTGTTACCTCGTCGAACTTTGAGCCAATTTTCACCTTTACCGTCACTTTTCTCTCAAGCCAATTCCATCGGAACTTATTTTTGACATTTTTGTCTATTTCTAGCACTGATGACTCCTGATCCTTCGATAAAAATCTCATAATTCCGCTGAAAACAATACTGAAAGCTCAGAATTCCAACACGAACCAGGGATGTGATTTGGGGTTGGGGAAATTATCTGAAAATTCAGCAGGGGGTCTGGGGGACATAGTCCCCCAGCGGGGTCCGGGGCAGAGCCCCGTTTGGGGGGGGGGGGGGCAAGGGGGGCAAAGCCCCCCGAAGCTCCTGGGTTTTTATGATTTTTAAGTACCAGAACTGTGCTTAAATGACATAAAACAAACAGCTGAATGCCACTTATTACTGTATAATATTGACTTATGTTCCAAGAACATAGCATTCCTAAAATATTCCAACAAGCATTATCCATCACATGCTTTAACACTTGAACAAATCAAAATCAGTTAATTTTATCTATTCCATAATAGAAATAAAATTCCAACATACCATTACTTTTTATAATTTCAGCATTCATTTCAGATCACCAGTTTCAATCTCCATTGAGACTTGAGCAGTTCATTTTGCACAATCACTGATGTAGCCAAGTCTTAGAAATATTCAAAAGTTATGAGTCAATGTCCACTGTGCACTGTCAATTTCAAACTGTTTGGAATCATAAAAGGGGATGGTTAACTTTTATTACCATTTCCTCCCCCGCGCAGCCCAGCTCATACAGCCGTTGTACATCGCCAGTAACAGAGAGTTAATGGCTCTCCACCTGGCCATATGCCACTTCCAGTCCTGCCTGAAAGGGTGCATCTTCACTGCGTTCGTGGACCACAAGACGCTAACGTACTTAACGTACTTTATCTTCCTGGAAGATAAAATAAAGCGGAATTCGGCGAATTAGCAGAAAATCACATCCCTGAGAACACGCCGCCATGAATTTTTGAAAAAGCATACAACGAGCCATTTGACTGGTCCAATTGTTTGCAACTATCCAATCGCAGGGCTGTCAAGCTACTGCAATACAGCAGTAGCTTGAACACAACACATCGGGGTTATCGCGGGAGACGACTTCCGGGGAAGCGCCGAGCGCTTATGTAATCGTGTTGATTTTCGCTAAAATCGGTAACAATAAGGTACCTTACCCCCCCTAAAATTTTCTCAACGGATTTAGACAATTCACAGAAATGATCAATTTGAAAATAAATCGGCGGAAATCCACAGATCGGCGGAAAATTGCCATCCTTGGTATAAAGAAAAATCAACATCATGGCACAAGACGCTCATACTCAACCTGCCATCACCATCAACAATACTCAGCTTGCTGTTGGCGACAGCTTCACCTACTTGGGGTCCACAGTCACCAACTCCCTCTCCCTAGACACTGAAATTAATTCCAGAACAGCCAAAGCAGTTGCTGTAATGGTGAAACTCAAAAAACGAGTGTGGAACAATGATCTGTTGAGTGAGAGGATCAAGCTCTGCGTCTATCAAGCCTGTGTCCTGTCAACTCTCCTGCACAGCAGCGAGTCCTGGACATCCTATGCCAAACAGGAGAAACAGCTCAATGGATTCCATCTGCACTGCCTTCGACGCCTCCTACCCATCAAATGGCAAGATAGAGTCACCAACACGGAGATACTTGAGCACACTGGCCGATCCAGTATGCCCACACTTCTCAGCCTAAAGTGTCTTCGATGGCTTGGCCACGTGTACTGCATGGAGCCAAACCGCCTGCCCAGAGAAATCATGTAGGGTGAACTGTGGGAAGGTGTTCGTCCAGAAGGACGACCTCTGCTGAGGTACAAAGATGTCTGCAAATGCAATCTCCGATATGCAGAAATAAACACCGACCACTGGGGGGAGGTGGCCATGGAATGTGATGTTTGGCGCCACTGTGTAAGAGAAAGAATGAGCAGGGCTGAAGCAAGTTGGAGGGAAGAGCAGGAGAGGAGGCGTACTGCAAGACACGAGCATGCAGGGGCAGAACAACATCCATCAGCCTTCATCTGCACTGACTGCAACAAAGACTGCCACTCAAGGACTGGTCTACACAGCTTCTCCAGGCGCTGCGCCAATCCTTGACAAGACACGCATCACCATCGCCTCTTCGAGACGTGGATGCCAAGATATACACACACACATACATTATATGTGCAATACATATACACTGTACAGACCTATATTCTGCCCAGGAAACTTAATATTTCAATACTCATACCTTGGAATTATAATTCAGAATCATCTGATACTTTAGTAGTTTTTTAAAATCTATAGTATGTATTTCATTCTTTAAATTCCATTTCTAATTCATTCCATAAGCTGAGAGATGAAATGAAGAAGATCAAAGTGAGGAAGGCTGCAGGTCCGGATGGCATCAGCTTGAGGTTCCTCAAGTCCTGTGCAGATCAGCTATGCAAGATCGTAGAGCACATCTTAAATCTGAGCCTGAAGCTGGGGAGGGTACCACAGCTGTGGAAAACATCCTGTATGGTACCCGTACCGAAGACTCCACACCCCAAGGGCCTGAACAGCTACAGACCAGTGGCCCTCACATCACACCTAATGAAGACCCTGGAGAGGCTGCTCCTCGCCCGCCTCTGCCCCCTGGTGGGACCAGTGGTGGACCCACTTCGGTTTGCCTACCAGCCTGGCACCGGGGTGGAGGATGCAGTGATCTTCCTCCTACATCGTTCCCTGTCCCACCTGGAGAAGCCTGGGAGCACTGTGAGGATCGTGTTCTTTGATTTCTCCAGTGCTTTCACTACCATGTGTGTAGGGATGGACCAGCACCTGGCATCGTGGATCCTGGACTACCTCACAGACTGACCACAGTTTGTGAGAACGCAGGACTATGTGTCTGACACCATCACCTGCAGTACAGGACCCCCCCCCCCCCCCCCCCCCGGGAACAGTTCTGGTTCCCTTCCTGTTCACCCTCTACATTGCTGACTTTTCACACAATACACCACATTGCCATCTAAAGAAGTTCTCTGATGGCTCTGTGATCGTCAGCCTCATCTCCGAGGGGGATGACATGGAGTACAGGGGACTTATCCAGGACTTTGTGGACTCGTGCCTGCAAAACTGCCTCCAGATAAATGCGAGAAAAACCAAGGAACTGGTGGTGGACTGCCGCAGGGGAGGACAACTCCCCCACAGCACTGGTAAACATCCAGGGAACAGACATTGAGATGGTGATATCTTACAAGTACCTGGGTGTTCACCTGAACAATAAACTGGACTGGTCACACAACACCAAAGTGCTCTACAAGAAGGGGCAGCGCAAGCTGTTCCTCCTGAGGAGATTCAGGTCTTTTGGAGTGCGGGGGCACTCCTGAAGATTTTCTATGATTCTGTGGTGGCATCAGCCATCACTTTTGGAGTGGTCTGCTGGGGCAGTGGCATCACAGCAACCGACAGGAAGAGACTGAACAGGGTGATCAAAAAAGCTAGCTCTGTTCTGAGGCAATGCCTCGACCCAGTGGAGGAGATAGGAGAGAGGAGGATGGTGGCTACACTGTCATCTCTGCTGGAGTCCAAGTCCCACCCCATGCGGGACACGCTGAACACACTGAGGAGCTCATTTAGCAGTAAGCTGTGCCATCCTAAGTGCTCAAGGTTGAGATTCCACAGGTCCTTCCTATCTACAGCTGTCAGACTGTATAATCCAAATACTGCTCATAGAGGCCGTACATCACAGCTTTGCACAATAGAGATCATCCCTCCAATACACAACTAAGACAATTACAATTATTACTGAAGGTGGCAAAAACACTGTTCATCCAATGTAAAATATACTGTCTGTGTTGACTATATTTATTTTTTGTCTGGAATTTAACTGTAATGCGGTTGATACCATCTAGCTGCAATGCTCCCGCATTGGGTATATAACTGTGTAGATATGTATATTTATTTACTGCTTTGACTAACCTATCTTATTATATTATTTACTATTGCTCTGAGTGCTGCCATTCCTGTGCTGCTGCAATCCTGGAATTTCCACATTGTGGGACTAATAAAGGCTCATCCTATCTTATCTTAAATTGACTCCATACACTGATACACATCTTTGTTTTACAGTGGTGTGAAAAAGTGTTTGCCCCTTTCTGATTTCTTATTTTTTTGCATGTTTGTCACACTTAAATGTTTCAGATCATCAAACAAATTTAAATATTAGACAAAGATAACACAAGTAAACACAAAATGCAGTTTAAATTAAGGTGTTTAATATAAAGAGTAAAAAAAAAAAAAAAAAATCCAAACCTCCATGGCCTTGTGTGAAAAAGTCACTGCCCCCACCCCCTTCCCGTTAAAACATAAATTAACCGTGGTTTATCACATCTTTGGAAAGCTGAGTTCAATTTCTCTAGCCACATCCAGGCTTGATTACTGACACACCTGTTCTCAATCAAGAAATCACTTAAATAGGACCTGCTTGACAAAGTGAAGCAGGCAAAAATATCCTCAAAAGCTAGACATCATGCTGCAATCCAGAAAAATTCAGGAACAACTGAGACACAAAGTATTTGAGATCTATCAGTCTGGAAAAGGTTATAAAGCCATTTCTAAAGCTTTGGGACTCCAGTGAACCTATCCACAAATGGCAAAAACATGGAACAGTGGTGAAACTTCCCAGGATGACACATCCAAGAGGCCACAAAAGACCTCACAACAATATCCAAAGAACTGCAGGCCTTACTTGCCTTAGTTGTCAGTGTTCATGACTCCACCATAAGAAAGAGAATGGGCAAAAATGTCCTGCATGGCAGAGTTCCAAGACAAAAACCACTGCTGAGCAAAAAGAATATAAAGGCTCGTCTCAGTTTTACCAGAAAACATCTGGATGATCCCCAAGACTTTTGGGAAGATACTCTGTGGACTGACGAGACAAAAGTTGAACTTTGTGAAATGTGTGTGCCATTACATCCGACAGAAAAGTAACACAGTATTTCAGAAAAGACATCATACCAACAGTAAAATATGGTGGTGGTAGTGTGATGGTCTGGGGCCGTTTTGCTGCTTCAAGACCTGGAAGACTTGCTGTGGTGAATGGAACCATGAATTCTGCTGTCTACCAAAATATCCTGAAGGAGAATGTCCGGCCATCTGTTCGTGACCTCAAGCTGAAGCGCACTTGGGTTCTGCAGCAGGACAATGATCCAAAACACACCAGCAAGTCCACCTCTGAATTGCTTAAGAAAAACAAAATGAAGACTTTGGAGTGGCCTAGTCAAAGTCCTGACCTGAATCCGATTGAGATGCTGTGGCATGACCTTAAAAAGGCGGTTCATGCTCGAAAACCCTCCAATGTTGCTGAATTACAACAATTCTGCAAAGAAGAGTGGGCCAAAATTCTTCTCCAGCACTGTAAAAGACTCATTGCCAGTTATCGCAAATGCTTGATTGCAGTTAGTGCTGCTAAGGGTGGCCCAACCAGTTATTAAGTTTAGGGAGCAATCACTTTTTCACACAGGGCAATGTAGGTTTGGATTTTTTCCCCCCTTAATAATAAACACTGTCATTTAAAAACTGCATTTTGTGTTTACTTGTGTTATCTTTGTCTAACATTTAAATTTGTTTAAATTTAATCTGAAACATTAAAGTGTGACAAACATACAAAAAAATGAGAAATCAGGAAGGGGCAAACACTTTTTCCCACAACTGTACATTTGTTCTGGTTTTGTTTATTGTGAACATACACTTCCCTCTGAGTTCAAACTGACATGTTCTCATTTCAAACAGCCTCTGGATACATGCTGGCAACATCTTATTGTAAATTTTGTACATGAGCGATGCAGTTTTATAATATACTATTTCAGCAAATTTAAGTGCCCTGTGATTCTATGAATAAATTGTTTGTTGGTGCATAATAACCTGCTTTATTCAAAATTCTAATAGCTCTCCTCTGGTGAAACAAAATTGGATTTGTGATTGTTCTATATGTTCTACCCCAAACCTCCACACAGCATGTAATATAGGTGACCCGTGCTGGCTAAATGAGTCTCAATGAGGAAATTTTCAAAACTGAGGTAACGTTATTTTCATATTTTGTATTGATAGACCTTCAAATGATATCTAATTTGTCGGAAGTGGGCAAAAACTGACCAGCAACAAGCCGATTTTGTTTATATCTGGCTGGTTTGAAAACTCGCATTCGAATTGTCGTGAGTTACGTCTTCTGGAATTCAAAGTGTATTTTT
The DNA here is from genome assembly GCA_020510985.1 of Pholidichthys leucotaenia. Lineage (NCBI taxonomy): Eukaryota > Metazoa > Chordata > Actinopteri > Cichliformes > Pholidichthyidae > Pholidichthys > Pholidichthys leucotaenia. Next base: position 275,039,232 of record CM035842.1, read on the forward strand.
AGAAAGTAGGGGTTCCAGGCTTTACAATGATGCCAGGCAGTGATGGGGGTTTTCCTGAAACTTGCCGCCAGCGAACAAAGAAAGAATCATGATTTATGACTTCTAGTGCCTGTAGCTCGTAATCAACCTGTGTGCATTCTGACTCATTTTGCCAGCACAGGTCACATATGGAAGCATTAGAGAACAATATAAGATATATAGTGAAGTTTGGTTCACAATGTATTTTGTTTTATTAAGTTGTACCTATGGACTTTGTCAGTTTTGTTTTTAATTTCATGCAAATGAGGTTTCCACCATAATTTATGATCTAATAACACCTGGAAATGTATTATCATATACCCTTTCTATTTTTGTATTATCAAAATTTTTACATGTTCGTTGTTATTTCTGTGTCCAAATATTATATATTTAGTTTTATTTATATTTAAGGATAACTCATTAATGCTAAACCATCATTTTAAAATATCCAGTTCTGTTACCACTGTATCTAGAAACTGTTCAAGATTTTTACCAGAACAAAACAAATTTGTGTCATCAGCAAACAAAACACACTTGAACAATTTGGAGACATTACTAACATCATTGATATATAATATACAGTGATCCCTCGCTACTTCGCGCTTCACCGTTCGCACCCTCAGTGCATCGCGGATTTTTCAAAAATATTCATCAAAAATTCAAAATTGAGAAAAAATGGGCGGGCGCTAGCAGAAGGCAGGGAGACTACATTAGAACATCAGGTATCAACACGGAGAGCCCGCACAACTCAAAATCCACCTCTCTGACCACCGCTCCACTCCTCTCCGCCCACCTCTTCACCGCTCGGGAATCTCGCAAGCTGATTGGCCGAGACGTTTTACCCAGCGTCTCTCCCTGCCGAGCGCCCATACCCAGCGAAGGAAGACCGCATTCATTGTTCGCTGTTCTCTTGTGCCTTTTTGTGCAAAATAGTCTTCCCGTCGAGCCACTACGCCGCCTCCTGCAGCTTCTCCAGCTCTATCGGAAAAGGCCCTCGACGATCCTGCGCCTCTAGCACCTGACGATGAGGCGTCACCTGAGGAGCAGTAAAGCTCTCATTAACCTGTGCAGTAAATCATCTTCATCTTGAGTTACGTATCTTGTTATAAGAATAAAAGAGTTCTAAAAACATATTTATGTACACTTTATTTACATCTACGTATGTATGTATACTTACACACACACACACACGTATCATATGAGAGAGAGAGTGAGAGAATGAACGTACATATTATTTATGTGTGACATCATTAGGGGTGACGCTACTTCGCGGTTTTTCACTTTTCGCGGTCGGTTCTGGAACCCATTAACCGCGATAAGTGAGGGATCACTGTAAATAACTTTGGACCCAGCACTGATCTTTGTGGAACCCCACAAGTCACTCATAACAATTCGGACTTGTTGTTTATTTGTACATATTGATTTCTACTTTCAAGGTAAGTACTAAGCCATTTATATGCTACTACCCTGACCCCATATCTTTCCAGTTTATTCAATTGAGTTGATCAATTGTGTCAAATGCTTTTTGCAGGTCTATAAGAATTCATATGGCATATTCTTTGTTGTCTGATACTGTTGCTATTTTTTTCTATCTGTGGTGATCTGAGCACTGATTCCGTCCGCGCTCAGTATTTCTCCTTTTCCACCATTGATTCCGGGGTTTGCTATTAGGACCGCTCATGTGCTTTTATTGTGACAGCGGCATGGCCGCACTTCCGGCTGTCAAAGCCAAGCTGGCGCCGTGACAGCTGTTTGTTATTTTGTTAACCACTTGCGCTCCGTTGTTCCGCGGGCGGGCAAGTCTCTGCATCCTATGATGCATGAGGGCGCGCGAGAGCGCGCTCGTGCGCCCTCGTGCGCATGACGCATGATAAGGATATTGATGGTGTAGGTGGTGTGCCCTCCAAGCGCCACTGAAAAAAAAATCTGCAAACACAGCCGCGAACAGATTAGTTCATCTGATTGACCTCTCATTCGACTAATAAGAGCCTTGAATTGGGTTTCTGAAACCTTGAGGAGCCAATGAATGAAAATCTAGGAAGGAGGACCCGCCTACTGTGAACGCAGGAGCCAATTGAAGCACAGAAATTCAGGCTGGGTGAAGCGATATTTACTGCTGCAGAAGGACTCTGTACGAATCTACTACAGACCCAGGCTCACCCAGCAGCATGGAGAACACCCACAAGTGGGACCTGCACTCATTCCAGCAGAATAGATGGAGGCCGACGACAAAAGTCGTAAATCATTCGCCAAAACGGCAATAATGGAATTATGTTGATCGGGATCCACGAGCGGAGCAGCGTCGCGTTCGTCTGACGCGTGGGAAGAGCTGTTCGCCACGACTCTGCTGCTTTGAAGAGGTAAGGTGTTATAAGCTAAATTATTATTTATCCCTGAAAACTGTAATCCAAAAATGACTTTTGACCGATCGGTAAATTACAACTGTACTGCGCACGAAGTACGAAGTACGTGCGCCGCGATAAACGGTTCATTTGCCGTGTTCGGACCGTGAACGCCCCCCCCCCCCCCCGCTGCAGAAGAGGAGCGGGGGGGGGCACGGTCCGAACGCTCCCCGGTCCGCGGGGGGAAGCATATCAGTCTATTCCATCATGTAGCGATGGCCCTCTTCTGTAGCGAGGGGGGGGGGCGTTCACGGTCCCCCCCACACACACACACACACACAGTAGCGAGGGGGGGGGGGAGCCGCTGTGAAAACATGCAAGGAAAAAAAAAAAAAAAAAAAAAAAAAGAGTGTATTCCGTCATGTAGCGAGGGCCGAATTTGGTCCTTGGTAGCGGGGGGGGGGGAACGAACCCCCGCCCACACACACACAGACACAGCCCTGAGTGTGACCTTTCATTAGAGCCTAAAATGAAGATTCTACATTGAATTATTCAAAAGTTACAGACGTTTTTCCAAACTGTGCCATTTGGCACAATTTGGCACAGTTCCATAACGCCTGGGAACAGCCTGAGAACAAAGCTGTGTAAAATATTCATTTTTTGTGGTATTGTTACCAAATTTGGATCTCAGCTGGATAACACTTGGTTCTACATTTCTGTTGCATTTTCCAGCCGGATCGGACAGCTGTGTGTTATTTACAAGCATTTGTATCCAAAAAAACACTGTGTCCAATTTTTTTTTCTTCAAGTTCAGTATGTTTAGATGACTGTAACTCAGTGGCGGGAGCACGTAGAGAGATTATGTTTTTTTTGCCAAAAAATTCAAAGTGTTTTCTTTTAAATGAGACCAACCCCATGAAGATGCTGCAAAGGGTTGAATAACAGCTTTCGATTTACTTTGGGCACGTTATTTTTTGGCATTTTTAGGAAAATTGCCCGGAGTGCAAGTGGTTAATTACTTTACCTCCTTTCTGATTAGTTTGTGCCCTGTACTTAAGGGAACAGCTGAGGCTGACTCCTCGCTGCGACCTACACTGTCTTATACCTTTGTGATGATGGACTGAAGCTCCTGTTCCCGACTCCAGTCTTTTCCCGTGTCTTGGACTTTTCGCTGCATGCCTTAGTAAGTGTCTTTGTACAGCGCAGGCTCCGTCCTCGCTGCCCCTCCTCGTTTATCTTCTGAGTTTAGTATTTCGTGTGTCAGTATATGTTCGTGTTTTGCCCCACGTGGCTGTTTATTTTGTCATCTTGTCTTCTTGTATAATAAACAAGTAAACTTACTGATTGGCATCTGGCGTCTCACTAATGCCCTGCAAGGGGCATTCATAACACTATCTGCTCAATTACTGCCATTGTTGTGGATTGGTTTGATCAAAAGCCAAATTGAGGTCAGTCTGACGAACGGTCCAAGAGATATGCGTGGAACAGACACACTGACACACACACACTGACTCTCTCTCTCTCTCTCTCTCTCTCTCTCTCTCTCTCTCTCACACACACACACAGATTCTTTGCATTTATAGACAGATGGTACTTGAATTTATATTAATGTTTTCATTTACATCCTATTTTATTGTTGGTTCTACAATTTCTTTTGCTAAATTATAACCAACATCCTCAAAGAACTCATTAAATTTGTTTGCAGTCTCCTTATTTTTGTTAGAAATAATTGGTTATTTATATTAAAATGATCTTGATAATCAGATTTACTTGTACCTTTTTCCATTATATTATTAAGCACCTTCTAAATACCCTGAGTGTCATTTCCGCACTGCACTAATTGTTTATTGAAATAATCCTTTTTATGTTGTTGTCTCATTATGTTAATCAATTTCTTTTTATATTTCTTATATTTATTTTCTGCCTCCTTTGTTCTGGATTTCAAAATTTTTTTTATAAAGAAAATTTTTCTTTTGACAAGAATTTTCTAGTCCTTTGGTAAGCCAAGGGACTAGAAAACTATCTTCATATTCATCTTCATATTCATATTCATCTTCATATTTCTTCTTCCTTAGTGTTCGTACAGGACAGTGTTTGTCAAACAGGGATGTAAAAATGGACAGAAATGCATCATAAGCTATGTTAGGATCTCTGTTTGAATACATCTTTGTCCAATAAAACTCTTAACAGGAGCACTCTGAAGGTAAGTGCAATAGCCCCGCCTCTGTTTTCTTTGAAGATCCGAATACTCACTGACGGAGAGCAGTTTTCAACTGTCCATGAATACACAGCAAAGTATACAACCGATAGTTGTAGTTCAGGATCCCAAGGTGAACCTGTGTGGCAAGTATGGTGACTAGGGATGGGCATTCGGTGAAATTTTCTTCACCGATCGTCAGGAGAATTAATGATTAATAATCGGTTAATCATTAACATTTTTAGGTACGTAACAAGGCAGGTAGACTACATTAGAACATCAGGTATCAGCACGGAGAGCCGCACAACTCAAATCCACCTCTCTCTCTCAAATCCCTCTCTCTCTGTTCGCTGTTCTCGTGTTGGCTCGCTCGGGAATCTCGCAAGCTGATTGGCCGAGACGTTTCACCTAGCTTCTGTCCCTGCCGAGCGGCCACCCAACAAACGAAGACCGCATTCATTGCTCTATCGCTCGTGTTACTTAGTCTAGCCGCGCGGAACTTTTTGCTGTTCTCTTGTGCCATTTTGTGCGAAATAGTCTTCCCGTCGAGCCACTACGCCGCCTCCTGCAGCTTCTCTCGACGATCCTGCGCCTCTAGCACCTGAGGAGCAGTAAAGCTCTCATTAACCTGTGCAGTAAATCATTTTCATCTTGAGTTACGTATCTTGTTATAAGAATAAAAGAGTTCTAAAAACATATTTATGTACACTTTATTTACATCTACGTATGTATGTACACTTACACACACACACACACACGTGTGTGTGTGTCTTCTACCGAATCTTCATGACCTTCTCAATAAAGTTTCTGAAAAAAAAAAAAGAATCTTCTCGACGCAACCACTGTTGGCGGTTTCTTCGCGTAATAAGGGTGTTCCATGGACCCTGTCGATGAGGTATATTTGTATGCTGCATTGCAGTGATTGCAGTACACCCGGTCATTTTTTAAACTGAAATGGTCCCACGCAACACTTCGCCGTAACCGCTTCATGATTTGCCGATTGCCCTACGGAAGCTCGCATGTATCAACTGAGGCACGCCAGGGTACGGCGATGGTGTAATGTTGCCCCCTGGTGCCCAAATTTTGCCATTGCATTGTTTGAGGACGGCCGTGCACTAGGCCTAATAACCTCGGATTGTTTAAACAAAAAAACGGTTTGTCGACGAAAATGAACTTCCTCGGTGAAATTCTTAATGATCAATTATCGGTTAATCGGTAAATTATGCCCATCCCTAATGGTGACCCTAAAGAACTTTACACATTCTATAGTAAGAGATCACAGGGAGTGCCAACCTTGACCTCTGACCTTTTGACCTCAAACCTGGAGTCAGACATTACTGTCTCAGAGTGAACCTATGTACCAGGTTTGGTGACCCTAGCTTTCTTTGTTCAGATATAGACCTTGCATGTTTGGAGCTTTAACAAATTTTTTTTACAGACAAAACTAAGAAACTCAGCAGTAATTTAAACCATAGAAACAATGGTCTGATACACTATAATGTTTCCAGTTAGCATAACTTAGCATCATTTAGCATTTGCCATTTTATAATTAGACATGGCGTTAACGTTATTTACCTCCAATTAAAAATAAGCTAAGATAAGATAAGCCTTTATTAGTCCCACAATGGGGAAATTCCAGGATTGCAACAGCACAGGGATAGCAACACTCAGAAGACAAGAGAAAAAAAACAACAGCAGCAAGTATACATATGTACATATAAATATAAATATTATATATATAAATATTATCCATCCATCCATCCATCCATCCATCTTCTACCGCTTTTCCGGAGGTCCGGGTCGCGGAGGCAGCAGTTCAAGCAGAGAAGCCCAGACTTCCCTCTCCCCAGCCACCTGCTCCAGCTCTTCAGAGGGGATACCAAAGCGTTCCCAGACCAGCTGGGAGACATAGTCTCTCCACCGAGTCCTGGGTCTGCCCCGGGGTCTCCTCCCAGTGGGACGTGCCTGAAACACCTCAAGTGGGAGGCGTCCAGGAGGCATCCTAATCAGATGCCCATACCACCTCAACTGACTCCTTTCAATGTGGAGGAACAGCGGTTCTACTCTGAGCCTCTCCCGGATGACTGAGCTCCTCACCCTATCTCTGAGGGTGAGTCCAGCAATCCTACGGAGAAAGCTCATTTCAGCCGCTTGTATCCGCAATCTCGTTCTTTCGGTCATTACCCAAAGCTCGTGACCATAGGTGAGAGTAGGAACGTAGATTGACTGGTAAATCGACAGCTTTGCCTTAGAACTAAGCTCCCTCTTCACCACAACAGACCGGTACAACGTCCACATCACTGCAGATGCTGCTCCAATATATATATATATATACAGTATATATACTGTATATATATATATATATATATACTGTACATATACAGTACACTACCGTTCAAAAGTTTGGGGTCACTTAGAAATTTCCTTATTTTTGAAAGAAAAGCACTTTTTTTCAATGAAGGTAACTTTAAACTAATCAGAAATACACTCTATACATTGCTAATGTGGTAAATGACTATTCTAGCTGCAAATGTCTGGTTTTTGGTGCAATATCTAGATAGGTGTATAGAGGCCCATTTCCAGCAACTATTACTCCAGTGTTCTAATGGTACAATGTGTTTGCTCATTGCATCAGAAGGCTAATGGATGATTAGAAAACCCTTGTGCAATCATGTTAGGTCTGCAATGCTGTAATTGCTGCAAATGGAGGATTCTTTGACGAAAGCAAAGTTTGAAGGAAAAAATTATTATTTCAAATACAAATCATTATTTCTAACCTTGTCAATGTCTTGACTATATTTTCTATTAATTTTACAACTCATGGTGGTAAATAAGTGTGACTTTTCATGGAAAACACAAAATAATTGTCTGGGTGACCCCAAACTTTTGAACGGTAGTATACAGTATATACTGTATATATATATATATATATATATATATATATATATATATATATATATATATATATATATATATACAGTATATATACATACATACATACATACAGACACAGTGCGGAGCATTGTAGCTAGATGGGATAGATATATAAATATATAAACACAGTGCGGAGCATTGTAGCTGGATGGAATAAATATGTAGATATATAAACACACAGTGCGGAGCATTGTAGCTAGATGGAATAAATATGTAGATATATAAACACACACAGTGCGGAGCATTGTAGCTAGATGGAATAAATATGTAAATATATAAACACACAGTACGGAGCATTGTAGCTAGATGGAATAATATGTAGATATCCAGTATATAAACACACACAGTGCGGAGCATTGTAGCTAGATGGAATAAATATGTAAATATATAAACACACAGTGCGGAGCATTGTAGCTAGATGGAATAATATGTAGATATATAAACACACACAGTACGGAGCATTGTAGCTAGATGGAATAATATGTAGATTACAATGCGGAGCATTGTAGCTAGATGGAATAGATGTATGAATATATAAACACACAGTGCGGAGCATTGTAGCTAGATGGAATAAATATGTAGATATATAAACACACACAGTGCGGAGCACTGTTGCTAGATAGAGTAAATATATATATATATATATATACAGTGGGGAAAAAAGTATTTAGTCAGCCACCAATTGTGCAAGTTCTCCCACTTAATAGATGACAGAAGTCTCCAATTTTCATCATAGGTATACCTCAACTACGAGAGACAAAATGAGAAAAAAAAAATCCAGAAAATCACATTGAAGAATTTTTAATGAATTAATTGGTAAATTCCTTGGTAAAATAAGTATTTGGTCAATAACAAAAGTTCATTACAATACTTTGTTATATACCCTTTGTTGGCAATGACAGAGGTCAAACGTTTTCTGTAAGTCTTCACAAGGTTTTCACACACTGTTGCTGGTATTTTGGCCCATTCCTCCATGCAGATCTCCTCTAGAGCAGTGATATTTTGGGGCTGTCGCTGGGCAACATGGACTTTCAACTCCCTCCAAAGATTTTCTATTGGGTTGAGATCTGGAGGCTGGCTAGGCCACTCCAGGACCTTGAAATGCTTCTTACGAAGCCACTCCTTCGTTGCCCGGGCAATGTGTTTGGGATCATTGTCATGCTGAAAGACCCAGCCACATTTCATCTTCAATGCCCTTGCTGATGGAAGGAGGTTTTCACTGAAAATCTCACGATACATGATCCCATTTATTCTTTCCTTTACACGGATCAGTCGTCCTGGTCCCTTTGCAGAAAAACAGCCCCAAAGTATGATGTTTTCACCCCCATGCTTCACAGTAGGTATGGTGTTCTTTCTCCTCCAAACATGACAAGTTGAGTTTTTACCAAAAAGTTCTATTTTGGTTTCATCTGACCATATGACATTCTCCCAATCCTCTTCTGGATCATCCAAATGCTCTCTAACAAACTTCAGACGGGCCTGGACATGTACTGGCTTAAGCAGGGGGACACGTCTGGCACTGCAGGATTTGAGTCCCTGGCGGCGTAGTATGTTACTGATGGTAGCCTTTGTTACTTTGGTCCCAGCTCTCTGCAGGTAATTCACTAGGTCCCCCCGTGTGGTTCTGGGATTTTTGCTCACCGTTCTTGTGATCCTTTTGACCTCACGGGGTGAGATCTTGCGTGGAGCCCCAGATCGAGGGAGATTATCAGTGGTCTTGTATGTCTTCCATTTTCTAATAATTGCTCCCACAGTTGATTTCTTCACACCAAGCTGCTTACCTATTGCAGATTCAGTCTTCCCAGCCTGGTGCAGGTCTACAATTTTGTTTCTGGTGTCCTTTGACAGCTCTTTGGTCTTGGCCATAGTGGAGTTTGGAGCCTGACTGTTTGAGGTTGTGGACAGGTGTCTTTTATACTGCTAATGAGTTCAAACAGGTGTCATTAATACAGGTAACGAGTGGAGGACAGAGGAGCCTCTTAAAGAAGAAGTTACAGGTCTGTGAGAGCCAGAAATCTTGCTTGTTTGTAGGTGACCAAATACTTATTTTACCAAGGAATTTACCAATTAATTCATTAAAAATCCTTCAATGTGATTTTCTGGATTTTTTTTTTCTCGTTTTGTCTCTCATAGTTGAGGTATACCTATGATGAAAATTGGAGACCTCTCTCATCTTTTAAGTGGGAGAACTTGCATAGCTGGTGGCTGACTCAATACTTTTTTGCCCCACTGTATATCTATATATAAAAAACACACAGTGCGGAGCTTTGTAGCTAGATGGAATGAAACAGCACAACCGTCTACTTAGTTATCCTACATGGTATGATTATGTACCCATACATATTCTCACCCTCCATAGCGACCGGTATTTTCCTAGTTGTATACCGGAGGGGACCATTGTGTAAGTCTATTGCGTCTTTTGCATTCAAAACTATTAGGTTGTCACGTCTTTTTGCTATCTCTGCAAGCAGCCCTGCTTAGGTTGTACAGTCTGACAGCCGTACGTAGGAAGGACCTACGAAACCTCTCGGTTGTGCACCTAGGATGATGTAGTCTGCTCCTAAATGAGCTCCTCAGTGCGTTCAGTATGTCCTGCATAGGGTGGAACTCGGACTCCAGCAGAGATGACAGTTTAGCCACCATCCTTCTCTCTCCTATCTCCTCCACTGGGTCAAGGCGCTGCCCCAGGACAGAGCTAGCTTTCTTGATCAGTTTGTTCAGTCTCTTCCTATCGGCTGCTGTAATGCCACTGCCCCAGCAGACCACTCCAAAAGTGATGGCTGATGCCACCACCGTGACATAGAATGTCTTCAGCAGCGCCCCTTGTACACCAAAAGACCTGAGTCTCCTCAGTAGGAACAGCCTGCGCTGTCCCTTCTTGTAGAGTGCGTCAGTATTGTGTGACCAGTCTAGTTTATTAAATGAGGTTAGCTTTTGAAGAAATGAAACAACTTTATTGATTATTTCACCTCTTTGCAAACACTGTAAATTATCTTCATTCTTTTCATATGTTTATAATTCCTCCCGAGGGTTTTTTTTTTCCCTTTTCTTCAATTAATGTCATATGAGTGCAACAGTGCAATTTTGCAATGTTTATTTTCAAATTATTTCTATACAGCTAATTTTAAGTTTAATGCAAACTTTTGATTTGTTTTAATTGCACTGTTACAGGGACATAGCAGGGTGTTCTGTGTGTTTATAAAAAAAATAATAATAAGCTGTAACGTATATGTGATTTTTTTTTTTTTTTTTCGTTACGTGTGTTATTCTAAAAAACAGATTAAAACCAAAAACGAGGTTAGCAGACTATCGTCTCTGATGCAGCACGATGGAAAACAGTCCCACATCCCTGGCAAATAGGAGTGGCAGCTATTTGACCAAACTGGTAGTTTGGAGTTAGCAACCACCACCTAGCCACCCACCACACAACTGTTCCGCTGCGTGCACTGCAGGGAAGAGGCGGGGCGCTGACAAGCAGTGCGTGAGGAGGTTGTTCAAGAAACAGGAGTATGTACAGTATGTGCATTTTAAATCACGATATAAACAATAGAGTATTTTAAGAAACGATAGCTGTTTTTATATCGCCTTCCGATATATATCGTCATATCACACAGCCCTACCTCAGTGTATATCAAACCATGGTACCAAGTTTCAAAACAAATGGACCAAAACTATAGGAGGAGTTGATTTCACAAGAGTTACTGTCTATAAGTGAGGTTAAGCAGGAGGTCACAGGTCAGAGGCTACAATTCCCACAAAAATCATCCGATCGGAACCAAATTGCAATATGCACATCCTCAGTGTATATCAAACTATGGTACCAAGTTTCAAAACAATTGGACCAAAACTGTAGGAGGAGTTGATTTCACAATAGTGGGACGGATGGGTAGATGGGACAGATGGACAGACAGATTGACCCATAACATAATCCCACTTTGGGCTTTGACCGGTGAGGGACAAAAAACAAAAGGACTACACTTCCTGGATTTCATGATGTTACAAACCAACAAGCCCCAACCTTCACTTCTCCAAGTTAACAAAACAAACATACCCTGACTGCCTTCTTACTTCTGATTGTCCCACTCAAAAAAAAAAAAACAAATCAGATTAAAGGCTCAATAATATTAATGTACAGCCTGAAAACCAACCATTTCAGGCAGAGCTGTAAAAACAGCTTTTTGATGAGCTGTAAAACAACACATTGTTTTTGGCCCAAATACATCTATATGCCCTTGAGGACATATAGTAGATGTATTTTCCACCTATATTTTATCTTCTCTTAAAGGTAGAGAAGCTAAAATTTCTTGTTTCAAACAGTGGATGAACTGAGACATTTGCACCAGAGCCCAGGACAGGAAAAATAAGAATTATTTTAACAATGACTAAGCTACTGTAGTCGAGTCCAAGAACAAAAATATGGAGGGGGAGATGAGCAGAAAAGATCCATGGGCAATTCTGACAATCCAACCATTTATCTAGACATAAAAAGTGCCACATTCCACCTTGGAAGGCTGCTTTCATCTGCTCATATTTGTACACCTATTGCTCTTGTTTCCTTTACACTAATGAATAGAAAAGTACTCGGAGAGCACAGACCTCCGCCAAGCAGCTAATTTCCCCCAGATGGCATTGTTAGAAATGCAGCAGTTTTCTAAATGCAACATTTCTGTATTTGATATTGATGAAAAATATTAATTCAAGTTTCCGTCTATATAGCATTAGGTAACTTGGCTTCAGAAATTCTGGTGTACCAGCAAAAGTAAAATTTAATCAAGTTGATACTGATTTTTCCTAAAAATTCCTGCATCCAGGTGGTGCTCCGGATCACCTCAAAACGTAATCATCTGCTCCCCATGCCATTACACACCTTTCCTGAAAATTTCATCAAAATACAGTCAGAAACTTTGCAGTAATGTTGCTAAGAGACAGACAGACAAAGCAACGCTGGTGTCATGGCAAAAAGTGATCAGCTGCTAAAAATTGATCACCAGGTGCCATGTTGTAGTTAAGGGGTTGTATTAGCTGTAAAATATATACCGTATTTTTGGGACTATAAGGCGCACCGGATAATAAGGCGCACTATCAATGAACGGTCTATTTGAAGGTCTAATTTCATACATAAGGCGCACCGGATTATAAGGCGCATTAAAGCGAGGTAGTCGGAGCCGGGAAAAAAAAAATTTTTTGCATGCATGGAAAGAAAATCCTATCTATAGTCATTATAGACACATATAGCGTGATTGTCTTCGAGTGTGAATGACCTGTTCCATGAGCAGGCAGAACGTTTTTAGTCCGTGGCTGTTTACATCGCCATATTGGCCAGAATACTCGTTCAGTACTCGCTCGGTAATCGATACGGCTCGGTGGAGAGCGAGCCGTATTTACAGCCGTATTTACTGCTCCTGTTCACAGCTAAACGGGAGTAGCTTCGATGCCGAAATTTCACATACAAATCCTAATATACGTGTTCTATACACCATTGGCTTTTGGGTATCGACTACCTCGTGAGGTAGTCGGATCTGGGAATTTGTTTTTTTTTTTTGCGTGCATGGAAAGAAAATCCTATCTATAGTCATTATAGACACATATAGCGCGATTGTCTGCGAGTGTGAATGACCTGTTCCATGAACAGGCGGAACGTTTTTAGTCCGTGGCTGTTTACATTGCCATACTGGCCAGAATACTCGTTCGGTACTCGCTCGGTAATCGATACGGCTTGGTGGAGAGCGAGCCGTATTTACAGCCGTATTTACTGCTCCTGTTCACAGCTAAACGGGAGTAGCTTCGATGCCGAAATTTCACATACAAATCCTAATATACGTGTTCTATACACCATCGGCTTTTGGGTATCGACTACCTCGTGAGGTAGTCGGATCTGGGAATTTTCTCCAGCGGAGAGCGAGCCGTATTTACAGCCGTAAATACATATTTAGAGCCATATTTACTGCTTCCGTTTACAGCTAAACGGGAGCAGTTTCGATGCCGAAATTTCACATACAAATCCTAATATACGTGTTCTATACACCATCGCTACCTTGCGAGGTAGTCGATACCCAAAAGCCGATGGGTATCGGCTTTTGGGTATCGACTATTTTTTTTTTTTTTTTTTTTGCGTGCATGGAAAGAAAATCCTATCTATAGTCATTATAGACATATATAGCGCGATTGTCTGCGAGTGTGAATGACCTGTTCCCTGAGCAAATGTACGTTTTTGGTCCGTGGCTGTTTACATCGCCAGGATACTCGCTCAGTAATCGATACGGCTTGCTCTCCGGCGGCAGCCCCGAGAAGTAAACAATGCAAACAAATGCCGGGACGCTTGAATTCTTTCGTCCCGAAAATATCCTTTTTGAATATTAATTACAGCTAAACAGGAACAGTTTCGATCCATGATCCATTGGCAGATAGTGGCGTAACTCGCTAGCAATTTAACTTTGAACGACCTGTTGACACCAATATAGCGGTTGGAGTTCTTTGGTTAATCCACCCGGAATGATGGCAAGCTCCGAATTAGTTTGCTTCACTTAGGTTTTGACAGTATCGGTGAGATGGGCGCGCATGGAGTGGCAGATCAATAGGGATGGAGATTTGTGGAATAAGCCATCCGGCCATTATGTTAAAGCACATATTACTCCGCGAGGCTCCTGACTACCGTAATGCTCCGACAATCCATCAAGCGGTTCGGCTTCGTAACTTACCAAAGTCGTACTAAAACATTTTTGACAGATTTTTGAACGCCGTGTACCACATAAAATCGGTTCGAGGTCAGTAAGCACAACCAGAATTAATACATAAGGCGCACCGGATTATAAAGCGCACTGCAGATTTTTGAGAAAATTAAAGGACTTTAAGTGCGCCTTATAGTCCAAAAAATACGTATTTAAACAGGTATACAGTACTGAGTTATAATAAGCTATATTTAACATTTATGATGCATTTTGAACCGGAAACAAACTTGATGTAGGATTAAAAGCAATTAAGATAATGCAGTCACAAGGTTATATGAAAAAATACATAGATTTACTGGATATATACGTGCAGATACTGTATAAATACATATTCTATGTATCAACAATGGACTACAGTGTAGCTTCTCAACAACAATGAGGTTTTTGCGCATAAATTGATTATATAAACCGGTATGGACATTATATATAATTTTTTAAAAAAAATTCATTTCATCTTCTTCCGCTTAATCCTTTTCGGGTCGCGGGGGGCTGGAGCCTATCCCAGCATCTTTGGGCGAGAGGCAGGGTACACCCTGGTCAGATCGCCAGTCCATCGCAGGGCCAACACAGAGAGACAGACAATCATTCACTCTCACAGTCATACCTAAGGACAATTTAGAATCCCCAGTTTTGATGCCAATTAACCTAACTTGCATGTTTTTGGCATGTGGGAGGAAACCGGAGAAATCCCGTAGTAAACCCACGCAGACACGGGGAGAATATGCAAACTCCACATAGATCACAATTGGTTAGGGGCTGGGATCGAACCTAGGATCCCCGGCCAAGGGTGAGTTGCTGTGCTGCTGCAGTGCGATAAAACCTCAAAACATTTACAGACATATTGTAGGTGGACTGAGACCAGGCAGTACACCTTTAACAAGCGGGCGCTCCCGGCTCCTGCAGCTGGTGATCACTTTTTGGCAGCCGATCGCACCACCCTCAATCGCTTTTGGCATGACACCGGCAAAAACAATACCTCCTCCTCTTGGCAGAGGTAATAAATATTAAACATTGTCCAGTGCTGTGTGTTTACATACCGTGTGGGTAACGTGCCTCGCAAGACATCCTTAGCTTGTCTGACGGTACTCTGTCCTCATGGCATTACACACCTTTCCTGAAAATGTCATCAAAATCCGTTCATAAACCACATAAGCCATGTTTACCGGAGTGGTGGCTCAGTTGGTAGAGCATCCGCCCCCACACCCGGGAGACAGGGGTTCAAATCCCGGCCGGGTCATGCCGAAGACCATATAAAAGTGGAACTTCCTGCCATCCAGCTTGGTGCTCAGCAATAATGGAATGGACGAGGGAAATTTGTGGCGGCGCCTTGCATGGCAGCGGCCCTCTGATTCTACACTTCAGGGTGTGTGTGATTAACACAGTAGATAGGTAAAACACAATCTCGTTCTACTGTACATGATTGGTTGTACAGTTGAATGACAATAAAGGGTGATTTAATTGATTTAATTTACATGGACACAAGTAACCGGATTAAAATCCTGATCAGAAAAAAAAATGCTTCATGTAAACACGCCAATCTGAAGATTCTGACCTGATCACACTCATTTAGATCAAAATTTCATTCCGATTGAGACAGGTGGGTTATGCCAATTGTTAATCCGATTGGTGCGCATATAAACACTTATTCTGAAGTTTGGGAAGAAAATATGTTTACTGCACATGTCTGTATGTCAGCCACACGTCAATGTGATGTATTTCCCGCCTTTACAGCAGCTAGTGGAAGACATGGCGGGAGTAAAACAGAACTGGTCTGTATCGTCCTGCTGTCTCCCTTGGTTCGTCATATGCATAAGTATGTACTTGTAACTTCATTAGGGCGACCAGCAGAAGCAAAAGTACAGACTGAGTAAAATTTTAAAAAGAGACAGACACGAAGCGGGGTTTGTTTACGTCGGAAGTTGCTTCTTCTTCTACTATTTCTGGAACATTGGATAATTGAACGCATGTCAAAATGATTTAGTCCGTTCAAACGTGTGACGCATGGAAATGCACGTCCTAATCAGATCAACTTTTTCAGGATCCATGTAAACAGTAAAGTTCAGATCTGAATTGTAATCTGAAGAAATTTTGCACATGTAACCGTGGCTAATGTTTGCTTGCTTTTTCTTGGCATCTTCAGATGAAATAATGTCAACCATCACATATGGGTGCGGAGGTAAACGTAACTCCGTGGACACGTCTTAAAGGGGAAGCTCAATATTATTATTACCCCCCCCCCCCTCAAAAAAGTGTCTGAATCCAGATTGTAATCTGGATCACCACCAAAATCTAATCATCTGTTCCCCATGCCATTATACACCTTTCCTGAAAATTTCATCAAAATCCGTTCAGAACTTTTTGAGTAATGTTGCTAAGATTCAGACCAACCAACAAACCAACCAACGCTGCCGAAAACATTACCTCCTCCTGTTGGCGGAGGTAAAAATTAGCCTTAATTTAAACTCATTTTTTCCCCACCGAGTATATCTGCAGTCTAAACGATCAATTGCAAAAACTATGAGCTGAATTATCAATCACGAGAGCCAGCACACAAAACGAGCAGAAAATCCATCCAGGCAAATTAAGTCCACATTTTCAGCTCATATCCGCAAAGTAATAGCTGCTCTGTCTCCCTTTTCTTGACCTCAGCTCATCTCTTCAACTGACTTCTGACAAACATGGCCTCAAGCCCTCTTCAGAAAACCAGTACACGCAATAAACAAATAAAACAAGTATTTCAGTCAATAAAGAAAACCTGGATGAATGCTCTATGAATATATTCTATAGTATCACGTCTAATTTGTTTAGTAACTAATATACAACAGGTTGTGAGTTTTAACACTGTGGATGACAACAACGAGACACACGGCGGCACTCTACAAAGACTCCACAGTAAAAAATCGTACAAACTTACTTGATCTAGGGCTCTAATGGGTGAGTCATGTGGTGGCTGTGGTGGCCTTGTCAGGGCCTCTGAGCAATGCTGAAGGGTAGGAAGGGGGGCCTGGGTTTGAGATCAGCGGTCACAGGAGGCTCAAAGTTGAGATGATTGAGCAGTGGCGGTGGTGAGGTTATGGCTCCACAGCCGCTCTGTCACATGGCACCATCCCAGGTGGAGGGAGAAGACCGCTGGCCTCCAGCTGCAAAAGACAACAAAGAAGAGACAAAAACATCATTGTTGGCATCATTGTTTTTCATATGACCTTCTAAAGTTAGGGTTTGTTTTGTCATGGAGCTTATATGCAATAATCAGAGTATATGATGTGCACATATGATAACAGTCTAATTAAGTTAAAATCACACAGCCAGGGAGGAGAAAACAGCTTCATCAGAGCTTTTCACATATACTGTAACATACTACCTAAACAAAGACTCAATTCATAGAATTGTGAATATATAATTGTTCCATAATCAAGCTATTTGATTCATCTTAGTAATTGTTTCAACCCTATCTGCCACCATTACCGATAACAACAAAAAATGGAAAGAGTGGCATCAAATAAAACATTACAGTAGAAGAGGAAACAATTTATCATTTAATTACTCAGTGTTTAGTTATTTCCCCTTCACACAAAACAGTGCTTAAACTATTACATAAGGGGTCAACCAATTATCCACCCTGGACAATTATCAATTTAATGATGATGCAAATGCAGTGCAATGACTCAAAAATGGAATTGCAAGCCATCGTGAGAAGTGAGAAATTTCCTTTTATTTTGAACTGGGTAAAGTTAAAATACCAAAAAGGATAAAGTTAGGCTATGGCTATGTTGTTACCAACAACCTTAAAACAGACTCTGAAAAATAAGCTCATTACTCCAATCTTCAGCTGACATTAAAGTGGTAGAACAGGACAGGACTAAAAAAAAAACAGCAGACAGACAGCTTCCATCTGTTTAGTAACTAGACAAGTTGCATATCAATGTGACACTTCAATGCCCTGAATTTTACTGCTCTTAATTGTTAATCACATTCTAAAAAGGATAACTCACATTATATATTACACTGGTCAACACCAAATTTATTGTGTAAGTTTTTTTTAGCTGATTTAGGACAATTTTGATATACTGAATCCAAAAATCACATTGGTTTTGCTCAGTCAGGTTAACTTTTTGAACTATGGCCACATGTTGTTTATATGTTTTTGTTTACATGTACGGGTATTTTCACTTTATATGATGCAAAATTCTTTTTTATTTCTTGAAATTCTCTTAATTTTGAACAATGATGATGTAACAATCAATTTACATGTACTTACCTTTATCAATATCTACTATTCAATTTACAGTACAACTGTACAACTGCTGTATAACTGCTTATAACTTAACATAAAAACTTGACATGATCGAGAGAAATGGATGTCATTTGTGGATTCAGTGGTGCAAAATTGTCTTAAATCAGTTGAAAAAAAAAACAGACAACGTACAAAAAAAAGTATTTTTATGTTGTGTTATCAATCATTAGAATAAGTCACAATCTAACCCTGCTGAATCAGAATTCACATACTGATTAAAATTTTTGTTTTGATACTGTATTCAGTTTCAAAATTGTAAAGTCAAAGATTGCCCCGGGGGGGGGGGGGGGCACACACACGAAAAAGGTCAATTAAGCATGATGCTGATTTAAGGTCAAATTGCCCTGCCCTAGGTATCAGTTCCAAAATATCAGATATAGTAGGCCTCCTAGGTTTTATTTGTATGGCAGAAATTCTAATTTTCTTCCATAAGAAGCACGTAACAGCAACAATGTTTTAAATTCAAATTAATCAGTATTTCTGGGATTTTGAGGGAGTAATTTTCTACGAAACAGACACCCACGCTGTTCTCCAATGTCAAGAGTAGGCTAAGAAATTGACTTCTATAATAGACAAATGCAGACTGATTTTTAATTCTGAAAGTAAATGTTGAACGTAAGACTTCATTTAAAAAAAACCCTGTCCAACAAACTAACATACATAGACAAAAAACAAGTCAAAAATTGATTCCAACATTCCTCTGGATTTATCTTATTTAATCAATTCAACATTATGTCAATGAAATGTAAAAAACTAAGAAAAACATACAGTCAAATCTTGAGTAAAGAAAGAAAAGCCCATTTTACACCAGCAAAATGTTGCCAAGGCTGACAAGTGAAACGCTAGTTTTTCGATTCTGTTTAAGTTATTACTAACTTAATTTATGGCACCATTTACAAAAACGTCAATTGAAGGGGATATTATATCTGCAGATCGAGTTTTCTTTGACTGACAATCACCATCTAGTACAGGGATCGGGAACCTATGGCTCACGAGCCAGATGTGGCTCTTTTGATGGCTGCATCTGGCTCGCAGACAAATCTTTAAAGGGTACCTGTGGTGGTCGTCTAAACGCATTCAACTTGAAAACATTAGGCAAAGTATTTGTTATTTGGTTAAATAATTATTGCCAGCCATATACCACCAGAGAAATATGCAAATACGACTGCAGGCATGTGCTGCTGTGAGTGTTTTTATTCTATTATGGCTGAATTGTCGGACTCTGAGGAAGAATTCATCCAACATGGCTACAGGTTTGAGCCATGGTTTGAGCCAGGTTGCGGCCATTACGAGCTCAGATCACACGAGACGGCCCGCTGAATTTAAGCATTTATTTATTTATTTTCTACTCGTTTCAGTTCTGCATTTAATATGAACCCTGAGTTTAAAATAAACGTTTGAATTTGAATATCCCAAAAGCCGCTGCACATCCGGGTACTCCAGGCTCAGCCAATATTGATCCAGATCGCATAGTTTTAGAATCATCGGCCATCACGAGCTCAGATCACACGAGACGGCCCGCTGAATTTAAGCATTTATTTATTTATTTTCTACTCGTTTCAGTTCTGCATTAAATATGAACCCTGAGTTTGAAATAAACGTTTGAATTTAAATTTGAATATCCCGGAAGCCGCTGCACATCCGGGTACTCCAGGCTCAGCCAATATTTATCCAGATCGCATAGTTTTAGAATCATCGGCCATTACGAGCTCAGATCACACGAGACGTTCCGCTGAATTTAAGCATTTATTTATTTATTTTCTACTCATTTCAGTTCTGCATTTAGTATGAACCCTGAGTTTGAAATAAACGTTTGAATTTGAATATCCCAAAAGCCGCTGCACACCCGGGTACTCCAGGCTCAGCCAATACTGATCCAGATCAGCGACCGATGTGCGCATGTGCAAAAGGGTCCGAACAACGGCTTGTCGTGAGTAAACTTCCCTCGTTTTAATCACGTTGTCAGCTAACTAATTTTAGAAACCCTTTTGAGAAGATGGCTAAAAGAAAAAGAGACGAGGAGTATCGTACTTTTCAGCAGGAATGGACAGAGGAATTTGCCTTTGTGGAGAAATGAAAAAACTTCAACCCGCAGACCAGCTGATTGTCAAAACTTGGAATGCGCTTCCCGTCACATACCACACACTGCAGCGTGTGAGTATTGCTGCACTGACAATGTTTGGCTCTACGTATGCATGTGAGCAGTCTTTCTCACATCTAAAGAACATTAAGACCAACCTACGATCACGTTTAACGGATGGAAGTCTCAACGCCTGCATGAAGCTTAACCTCACCACGTATCAACCAGACTACAAAGCCATCAGCAAAACCATGCAGCACCAGAAGTCGCATTAATGGTAAGAAATACTCATCATTGATTAGCAACAGCATAACAATGTTATTAAAAAGAATTCAGAGACTTATTGTACTTTAAAAGTGTTGAAATTACATAAAATGCACACATTTACTTGTATTTTTAGTTTTAAACATATTGTATGGCTCTCACGGAATTACATTTAAAAATATGTGGTGTTCATGGCTCTCTCAGCCAAAAAGGTTCCCGACCCCTGATCTAGTACGTCCTACTGTTTGTAAGTACTGCAAAATGTTTTAGTGCTGATTAGGGATGCAAGTTATCAATTAAGTTATTAATCAGCTGATTCACCTTACCGCTCGATTAACGATTAATTGATGAGCTGCATTTTTCATGAGAATCTGAATTTCCGTCTGTACAATACAGTCTTTCTATCTTTAACATATAAAAAGTTAATAATTACTGTTTTTGATACACTGAATAAAACATGAACTTCATATTCCTCAGTGATTTATTGTACCATCTGCATTTTCTTTACTTCAGACTGGCATTTTTTTGTAGGTTTAACAAATTTTGTAATGTATAGTGTGTACTATGTGCTGGTACATCTCAGTCAATTACAAATGTCATGATTTTTATTTTAAAAACTATTACCAATATCATAAATTTATCTTTTTTAGTTATATTACAGAAAAATTACTTTCACATTCTAATTTACTGAGATACACTAGTAGACTGTTATAACAGAAAAATAAACTGTGAGTTGCTTCATCTGTTGCATGTTAAACACAGTACCCCAGCAATCCAGGCAAATCCAGTACGATCTGGGCTCCTCTGTTGTTTGTTACCTCAGTAGTGACTTCAGCCTGGTCTGCTTTCCCACCTAGCCGCGGGTTGAAGGCAACGGGGATGGGTTTTTGCACTCATGTAGTCTTTTTCCTAACTCCAGTCTGTTTCTTCGCCCTGTTGAACTGAAGCAGGCGGGTGGATCATCAAGCTCATGTGTCATTGGAACTTGTTGTGGCTCTCTGGCGTAACCCAGAAGGGCAAGTTTTTTCATTCTGCACAGTGCATGCACTCTGGGGGGCTTGGCGTCTTCAGCTTTTTCTTTAGTTTTGGCTGAAAGGGACGCATGCCATTCAGACCTGGTAGACACAAACGTGTAGTGAGAGTGTGGTGGGAACGTCTGGCTGAGGCCCCTGTCCGGGAGGTCTTCAACTCCCACCTCCGGAAGAACTTCAACCACATTCCGAGGGAGTCTGGAGACATGGAGTTTGAATGGGCCATGTTCTCCATCTCCATTGTTGAAGCGGCTGCCCAGAGCTGCGGCTGCAAGGCCGTCGGTGCATTTCGTGGTGGCAACCCCCGAACCAAGTGGTGGACACCAGTAGTGAGCGAGGCCATTAAGCTGAAGAAGGAGTCCTATCAAGCTTGGTTGGCTTGTGGGACTCCCAAAGCAACTGAGGTGTACCAGCAGGCAAAGCGGTGCACAGCTCAGGCGGTTGCTGAAGCAAAAACTCGGGTGCGGGAGGAGTTTGGTAAGGCCATGGAACAAGACTTTCAGTCGGCCTTGAAGAGATTCTGGCAAACTGTGCGGCGACTCAGGAGGGGGAAGCAGCTCCCTGTCCACACTGTGTATGGTGCACATGGGGTGCTGCTGATTTCAACTGGGGATATCGCCAGGTGGTGGAAGGAATACTTAAAGGATCTCCTCAATCCCACTGACATGCCTTCCAAGGAGGAAGCAGGGCTTGTGGACGAGGGGGACAACTCACCCATCACAGGGGCTGAGGTCACGGAAGTGGTTAAAAAAACTCTTCGGTGCCCAGGCCCCGGGGGTGGTGGACAAGATTCGCCACGAGTACCTCAAGGCCATGGATGTTGTTGGGCTGTCATGGTTGACATGACTCTGCCACATTGCGTGGAGGTCGGGAACAGTACCTTTGGCATGGCAAACCGGGGTGGTGGTTCCTTTCTTCAAGAAGGGGGATTGGAGGGTGTGTTCCAATTTTAGAGGGATCACACTACACAGCCTCCCTGGGGAGGTCTATGCCAAGAGTGTCCAATCATGTGCCATGGAGGGCCAAGACCCTGCATGTTTTCTCTTCTACCCATTCTTTTCAGCAGGTGTTTTCACTTATCAGCAATCAGTGAGAAGAAATTCAGTGGAATCTGCTGTTGAAGACACTGGTTGGAGGTAAAGCCTGCAGGGTCCTGGCCCTCCATGGCACATGATTGGACACCCCTGGTCTATGCCAAGGTACTGGAGAGGAGAGTCTGGCCGTTGGTCGTACCTCAAATTCAGGAGGGGCAGTGTGGTTTTTGGCCTGGCCGTGGCACATTGGACCAGCTCTTTACACTCGAGAATCCTCGAGGGTTCATGGGAGTTTGTTGAACCAGTTTATATGTGTTTTGTGGACTTGGAGGAGGCATTCGACCGCATCCCTCATGGTTTTTGTGGGGGGTGCTTCAGTAGTATGGGGTATCGGGCTTGTAGTTACGAGGAGTCTCTATACGACCGTTGTGAGAGTTTGGTTCGTACTGTCAATACTCGGTCGGACTCATTCTCAGTGAGAGTTTGGACTCCGCCAGGGCTGCCCTTTGTCACTGATCCTGTTCATAATTTTTATGGACAGGATTTCTAGGGACAGCCAGGAAACGGAGGGTGTTATGCTTGGTGACCACAGGATCTCATCTCTGTTGTTTGCAGATAATGTTGTCCTGTTGGCTTCATCCAGCAATGACCTACAGGTCTTACGGGGACGGTTTGCAGCGGAGTGTGAAGCAGCTGGAATGAGAATCAGCACCTCCAAGTCAGAGTCCAAGGTCCTCAGCCAGAAAAAGGTGGATTGTCCTCTCCGGGTTTGGGACAAGCTCCTGCCCCAAGTGGAGGAGTTTAAGTATCTTGGGGCCTCATTCACAAGTGAGGGAAGAATGGAGCGAGAGATTGACAAACGGATCAGAGCAACATCTGCAGTGATGCAGACGTTGTACCAGTCTGTTGTGGTGAAGAGGGACCCGAGTTCTAAAGCAAAGCTGTCAATTTACTGGTCAATCTACGTTCCTACCCTCACCTATGGTCATGAGCTTTGGGTAATGACTGAAAGAATGAGATCACGGATACAAGCGGCTGAAATTAGCTTTCTTTGCAGGATTGCTGGACTCACCCTTAGAGATGGGGTGAGGAGCTCAGTCATCCGGGAGAGGCTCAGAGTAGAACCGCTGCTCCTCCACACTGAAAGGAACCAGTTGAGGTGGTTTGGGCATCTGATTAGGATGCCTCCTGAACGCCTCCCACTTGAGATGTTTCAGACATGTCCCACTGGGAGGAGACCCCGGAGCAGACCCATGACTCGCTGAAGAGATGATGTCTCCCAGCTGGTCTGGAAACGCCTTGGTATCCTCTCTGAAGAGCTGGAGCAGGTGGCTGGGGAGAGGGAAGTCTGGGCTTCTCTGCTTGAACTGTTGTCTCCGTGACCCGGACCTCCGGAAAAGCGGTAGAAAATGGATGGCTGGATAGTTGAAAGGCGGCAGTGGGTGACCATGTGCACCCCCGCCTGGATGGTGACACCACTACATTTCATAGCATAAGCTCCCATTGAAAAGGACTGCCGAGTTATCAGTTGACAACTAATTTAATTTAGACCACTAAATTCTTATCGACAATTAATCGAAAGTCAATTAATCATTAACATCCCTAGTGCTGATTCATAATTGAAAAACAGTAGTTTACTTGACTTTAGGTAAAGTTTCCTGAAAAAAATGATTTAAAAACTAGAAAAGCACTTGGAGAGCGTAGACCTCCGCCAAGTACCTCAGTTCCCCCTAATATTGGGATTTTCCCCAAATATAACAGTCCTACATTTATTACCACCGCCAAGGAGGTTATGTTTTTACCGGGGTTTGTCTGTTTGTCTGTCTGTTACCAAAATAAGTCAAAAAGTTATGAACGGATTTTGACGAAATTTTCAGGAAAGGTGTGTAATGGCACTGGGAACAGATGATTAGATTTTGGTGATAATCTGAGAGTGCACACCTCCACCAAGGGCTTTGTTTGTATTTGTGCAGCAGGATTACACAAACACTACTCGATGGATTTGGATGAAATTTTCACCAGAGGTGGTTCTTGGCCTAGAGAGGAACCCATTACATTTTGGTGATGATCTGGGAATGCATACCTCAGCCAAGGCTCTTCTCACAGTGTGTCAGCCACAATACTCCAAAACTAATGCACAGACTTTGATGCAATTTACACCACAAGTGGCCCTAGGCCTACACACAAACCCATTACCATTTTGGAGGTGATCCATGACAGACTGATGGAGCCTTGGCGGAGGTATGCGCTCTCTGAGTGCTTTTCTAGTTTTATCTATATTTTCAGATTCCTTGACCATGAAAACATACCTTTGAAGAGGATGATAAAATAAAGGCAGCGTTGGATTTTTAATAGCTTTATTATCATCCGCCTTCATCAGAACTCGGCTCCAGCCCATAGTGTGAGCAGGCTGAAGCCGAATTCCTCAGGCTCTCAAAGAGGAGACAGTGTGTGTCTCGCAGCAGATGCAGAATCAGAGTGTGTGAATGTGAGGGTTTGCGTTACAGAGTTGCAGCATATATACTCGACTACAACAATACATCAAGGGCATACCCCAGCAGTTGGTATGATCAAAGAGATAACAGAACAGGCATAAGACATTTGCATTTGAGAGACATATTGATCTCAGTCCCTAGGTCACAGTGAGGACAGGACGCATGAGCACAATGCATGAAAGGCAACATTAACATCACAGAAGTGAGCCAGACGAAACGAGTCTGCCTGTAGACATTAATACACATTTCACTGTTCTGTTATTTGCTCTAGCCGAGCGCTGTGTTTGACCAGTCTGTTTGTGGGGGTTACACCAAAGCACATCTACATATCAGTAGTGCAGCAGAAAAAACCCAGAGAAGAGAGCTGAGTGTCCTGTGTGTTGTGGGGGGGTTGAATCAACCCGCCACACGCTCCCCCCCCAGAGGGCACGGCAGGGGGCCGAGACCTCGATAATCCCTCTATGGGAGCGAGCTGTGGGAGAAGCTCACTGCAGGCGGAGGGGGAGGGAGGAGGGGGGTAAGTGCCGGCAGGGGGACGGTGAACTCGTCCGAGCCGCGCAAAAATTGCTTGTGGGTCCGCGATGTCGAAGGGCTGTCCCATTGAACGTGCAGAGGTCCACAAGAAGAAAAATTAGTCTCTGGCTCCTCTCGTGGCCATGAAGA
Source organism: Pholidichthys leucotaenia (assembly GCA_020510985.1). Taxonomy (NCBI): domain Eukaryota; kingdom Metazoa; phylum Chordata; class Actinopteri; order Cichliformes; family Pholidichthyidae; genus Pholidichthys; species Pholidichthys leucotaenia. The sequence continues at coordinate 275,065,312 of CM035842.1, forward strand.
AAACAGGAGCGGAGAGGCTGCGTAGTGGCTGTAAGAAAAAAAGAAGCAGAGGGACTCGGCTTGTTGGCTTTAGGTGCAGGAGCAACCCTAAAACCCCCCGGGAACAGCTGACGGCTGAAATCCCTTATGTGCTGTGGCTGAGACCATTAAAAAAATCCAGTGGCGAGCTGTGTGCCTGCTTCAGGTGAACGAGCAGCCCTGAGGGTTCTGTGAGCAGCGGCGGAGGACGATGGCGGTCTCTGGAGCCGTTATTTGTCCCGTGCGTGATGCGCTGTCCTCGTAACTCCCCGGTGCTGGCGCCGGGGCTCGTGCGTGGGTGGGCCAGCTGGAGAGGAGAACCAGGGTGCAGGATCTTGGTGGGGATCGGCGCAGACGGCGCCAATAAACATCTCTGACGAGCCGTGGCTGCAGATTAGTCATGGTGCGTTCAGGTCCACTTGTGCTCCGTCGACCATGGGAGTCGCCCGCATGTGCTCTGATGTGGAGGAGCTGCACGGCCGGTCCCGCGTGGATGTGCCGATCTCGGCGAGGGCGCGCCATGATGTTCTTTGCCGCTTACCCGGTCTTGGTTGACGTCCTGAGAGCAGCTCGCCCACCGTGGGCTCTGCGTCGAGGCGGGCAGACCAGTCAGGCCGCTGTGACGGAGCATTCATGCCCGGGTGCTGCGTTCGCTGGCCGCTCGTTTTCTTCAGTCTCGGGTCGCCAGCGTGGCTGTTCAGATCAGAAGGTTGCGTTTGCACAAAACGTGTGCATTCCGGGGTCACCAGTGAAGAGGATGATAAAATAAAGGCAGCGTTGGATTTTTAATAGCTTTATTACCATCCGCCTTCATCAGAACTCGGCTCCAGCCCATAGTGTGAGCAGGCTGAAGCCGAATTCCTCAGGCTCTCAAAGAGGAGACAGTGTGTGTCTCGCAGCAGATGCAGAATCAGAGTGTGTGAATGAGAGGGTTTGCATTACAGAGTTGCAGCATATATACTCGACTACAACAATACATCAAGGGCATACCCCAGCAGTTGGTATGATCAAAGAGATAACAGAACAGGCATAAGACATTTGCATTTGAGAGACATATTGATCTCAGTCCCTAGGTCACAGTGAGGACAGGACTCATGAGCACAATGCATGAAAGGCAACATTAACATCACAGAAGTGAGCCAGACGAAACGAGTCTGCCTGTAGACATTAATACACATTTCACTGTTCTGTTATTTGCTCTAGCCGAGCGCTGTGTTTGACCAGTCTGTTTGTGGGGGTTACACCAAAGCACATCTACATATCAGTAGTGCAGCAGAAAAAACCCAGAGAAGAGAGCTGAGTGTCCTGTGTGTTGTGGGGGGGGGGGGGGGTTGAATCACCCCGCCACACCTTTAGCAATTGGATTCACATTGATATCTTTATTACCTCCACCAAGGAGGTAATGTTTTTACCGGGGTTTGTCTGTCTGTCTGTCTGTCTGTAATGTATTTTATTTATATAGCCCTTTAAAACAACTCGTAGGTGACCAAAGTGCTTTACAGAAAATTAAACAGCATTAAAAACAAATAACATAAACAAAGAAATAAGAATAAATACCTAACTAGAAAAGCACTCGGAGAGCGCAGACCTCCGCCAAGCGCCACAGTTCCCCCCATACAGTGTTTGTGTGTACGTTTTCAGATTCCTTGACCATGAAAACATATGACTAGCAATTGGATTCACAATGATAGGATTAGTGGTTCAGTAGTTATTGAGGAAAATGGCATTTTCGGTAATGGCGGTTTAGCACCACAGTTACCCCCATACAGTGTTTGTGTGTACATTTTCCAATTCCTTGACCATGAAAACATATGACTAGCAATTGGATTCACAATGACAGGATTAGTGGTTCAGTAGTTATTGAGGAAAATGGCATTTTCCGTAATGGCGGTTTCAAACATCTGAGCCGGCGGATTGGTTGTTGCTATCTATGGCCCGGCTAACATCTGAACCGGCTGTTCGCCCGCTGCTATCAACGGCCCTGCTAACATCTGAACCGGCTGTTCGCCCGCTGCTATCAACGGCCCTGCTAACATCTGAACCGGCTGGTCGCCCGCTGCTATCAACGGCCCTGCTAACACCTGAACCGGCTGGTCGTCCGCTGCTATCAACGGCCATGCTAACATCTGAACCGGCTGGTCGCCCGCTGCTATCAACGGCCCTGCTAACACCTGAACCGGCTGGTCGCTCGCTGCTATCAACGGCCCTGCTAACATCTGAACCGGCTGGTCGCCCGCTGCTATCAACGGCCCTGCTAACATCTGAATCGGCTGATCGCCCGCTGCTGCCAACGGCCCCAGTACAGCTGAACATAGCGAGTCGGGTGAGTCGAATTGCACTGAACAGTCTCACATATCCGTACTGTGGGTGTTTATATATCTACATATTTATTCCATCTAGCTACAATGCTCCGCACTGTGTGTCTGTGTGTGTATATATATATATATATATATATATTTATAGTAATATGTACATATGTATATTAGCTGCTCTTGCTTGCTTGCTTTTTTTTTCTTGCCTTCTGATTGTTGCTCTGAGTGTTGCTATCCCTGTGCTGTTGCAATCCTGGAATTTCCCCGTTGTGGGACTAATAAAGGGCTTATCTTATCTTATCTTATCTCATATCTGATCCTGCTGTAAACAGCTGCGCTACGTCCAAACTTTTGGAAACAGGAGCAGTTAAACAAAATGCAAATGAGGCGAGATCCGAAAACCGAGCTGTACAAAAGCAAAAACAACATTTATTTTTCCAAACTGTTAATCATGCACGAGTTCTTGGGGACACAAAGGCTAAACCAAAGGGGATCCTCGGCGGGCATTTAAACATACGGAGCATAATCCCCAAAAGAGATGAGATTTCGGTGTTGCTGTTGGACTCAAATCTGGACTATCTTTGTCTTTCAGAAAGCTGGCTACACAGGAACATAAGATAAGATAAGATAAGATAAGCCTTTATTAGTCCCACAACGGGGAAATTCCAGGATTGCAACAGCACAGGGATAGCAACACTCAGAGCAACAATCAGAAGGCAAGAAAAAAAACAAGCAAGCAAGAGCAGCTAATAAACATATGTACGTATTACTATAAAATATATATATATACACACACACACAGACACACAGTGCAGAGCATTGTAGCTGGATGGAATAAATATATGAATATATGAACACACAGTGCAGAGCATTGTAGCTAGATGGAATAAATATGTAAATATATAAACACCCACAGTACGGAGCATTGCAGCTAGGTGGAATAAATATGCAAGTATATAAACACACACAGTGCGGAGCAATGTAGCTAGATGGAATAATATGTAGATATATAAATATATAAACACACCCAGTGCTGAGCATTGTAGCTAGATGGAATAAATATGCAAATATATAAACACACACAGTGCAGAGCATTGTTGCTAGATGGAATGAAACAGCATAACCGTCTACTTAGTTATCCTACATGGTATGATTATGTGCCCATACATATTCTCACCCTCCATAGCGACCGGTATGTTCCTAGTTGTATGCCGGAGGGGACCATTGTGTAAGTCTATTGCATCTTTTGCATTCAAAAAACTATTAGTTTGTTACGTCTTTTTGCTATCTCTGCGAGCAGCCCTGCTTAGGTTGTACAGTCTGACAGCCGTTGGTAGGAAGGACCTACGAAACCTCTCGGTTGTGCACCTGGGATGATGTAGTCTGCTGCTAAATGAGCTCCTCAGTGCATTCAGTATGTCCTGCATAGGGTGGAACTCGGACTCCAGCAGAGATGACAGTTTAGCCACCGTCCTTCTCTCTCCTATCTCCTCCATCGGATCAAGGCGCTGCCCCAGGACAGAGCTAGCTTTCTTAATCAGTTTGTTCAGTCTCTTCCTATCGGCTGCAGTAATGCCACTGCCCCAGCAGACCACTCCAAAAGTGATGGCTGATGCCACCACCGTGTCATAGAATGACTTCAGCAGCGCCCCTTGTACACCAAAAGACCTGAGTCTCCTCAGCAGGAACAGCCTGCGCTGTCCCTTCTTGTAGAGTGCATCAGTATTGTGTGACCAGTCTAGTTTATTGTTCAGATGAATACCCAGGTACTTATAGGATGTCACCATCTCGATGTCTGTTCCCTGTATATTTACTGGTACTGTGAGGGGCTGCCCATGCCTGCGGCAGTCCACCACCAGCTCCTTAGTTTTCCTCGCGTTGATCTGGAGGCAGTTCCGATGGCACCAGTCCACGAAGTCCTGGATAAGCCCTCTGTACTCAGCTTCATCTCCATTGGAGATGAGGCCAACGATCGCAGAGTCATCAGAGAACTTCTGTAGATGGCAGTGTGTTGTGTTGTGTGAGAAGTCCGCAGTATAAAGAGTGAACAGGAAGGGAGCCAGCACCGTTCCCTGGGGGGCCCCCGTGCTACTGATGATCGTGTCGGACACACAGTCCCGGGTTCTCACAAACTGAGGCCGGTTCGTGAGGTAGTCCAGGATCCATGATGACAGGTGCTGGTCCACCCCTGCGCGCAGCAGCTTGTCCTTCAGGATCATCGGTTGGATGGTGTTGAAAGCACTGGAGAAGTCAAAGAACATGATCCTCACCATATTCCCGGGCTTCTCCAGGTGGGACAGAGAACGGTGAAGGAGGAAGATCACCGCATCCTCCACCCCAATGCCATGCTGGTAGGCGAACTGGAGTGGATCCATCACTGGTTCCACCAGGGGGCGGAGGTGAGCAAGGAGCAGCCTCTCCAGGGTCTTCATCAAGTGGGACGTCAAGGCCACCGGTCTGTAGCTGTTCAGGTCTTTGGGGTGGGAAGTTTTTGGTACAGGTACCACACAAGATGTTTTCCACAGCTGTGGTACCCTCCCCAGTTTCAGGCTCATGTTGAAGATATACGTCACAATCCCACACAGCTGGTCTGCACAGGACTTGAGGAGCTTTGCGCTGATGCCGTCCGGTCCCGGCGCCTTCCTCGCCTTGATCTTCCTCAGCTCCGTCCTCACCTGGGTCCTGGTCAGGGTCAGGATGGGGGGCTGTGTGTTGGGAGTGGGGGGGTGTTGGTGGAGTGGGGAGTGGGCAGCAGGACTTGATTTCTTTAGAGGCAGCAGTGGTTGTGGTGCAGTCAGGGGGGAGGGCGGTTGGTCAAATCTATTGAAAAACAGATTCAGGTTGTTCGCCCACTCCCTGCCCCCTGTGGCCTGGGGGGAGGTATTCTGGAGCCCCGAGATGGTTTTGAGGTTTCTCCAGACCCCGCTGATGTCGCTCTGTTGCAGCTTGTCCTCCATCTTCTTCCTGAAGCTGTCCTTGCCTTCTCTGATCTTTCTCCTCAGCTCCCTCTGTACGGACTTCAGCATCTCCCTGTTCCCTGACCTGAAGATCCTCTTCTTCTCTCTCAGAAGTGTTTTTATCTCAGGGTTGATCCAGGGTTTGTTGTTTGAGTGACGCCGTATGGTCTTGGTGGGAACGGATTTGTCCACACAGAAGCTGAGGTAGCCCGTGAAGGTGTGAATGAGGCCATCGATGTCCTCACCATGTGGATCGCAGAGCTGCTTCCAGGCGGTGGCTTCAAAACAGCCCTTTAGGGTGTCCATTGTCTCCTCAGACCATAACTCCACAGTGTGCATGGCCGGAGGTTGTCTGTGCACTAGGGGTTTGTACACCGGCCGGAGATGAACCAAGTTGTGATCCGATCTCCCGAGTGGGGGGAGTTGTGATGAGGTGTACGCCTCCTTAGTGTTTGCGTAGAATAAATCCAGTGTTTTATTGTCTCTAGTGTGGCATGTGACATACTGGGTGAACGTGGGTAGAATGGGAGACAGTGAAACATGGTTGAAATCGCCTGAGATGAGGAGAAGAGCATCTGGGTGTTCTGTCTGCAGCCTGCTGGTTACTGAATGGATGACGTCACGTGCTGTCCCAGCGTTCGCCGTCGGATTTGCATAAACAACAATGCAGATCACGTGTGAGTGTTCTCTCGGGAGATATGTAGGCCTCATGCTAACAGCTAGCAACTCAATGTCTTTGCTGCAGTGTCGTTGTTTAACAGTGATATGTCCCGGTCTGCACCAGTTGTTGTTAACATACATTATCACTCCACCGCCCCTAGCCTTGCCACTGTCTGGTGTTCGGTCAGCTCGTATCATGTGAAAACCCTCCAGCTCAATGTTAGCATCTGCTGCTAGTTCAGTTAGCCACGTCTCAGTAAACAAAAGGAGAGAGCACTCCCGGTATGTGCTATCATAACGGGAGATAGCCGCTAGCTCATCTAACTTTCCCAGTATCGACCGTACATTTCCCATGACAACAGATGGAAGGGAGGGTCTGTACCTTATATTTTTTGTCCTCCGCCTTACTCCAGCCCGGCAGCCGCGGCGTTTTCGCCTCAGTTCTCTCGGTATGTCGAGTTTTTCCAATGGGACCGGGTGGCGGTTGAATGCTAGCAGCTGTTCTCTGCTGTATCGTATCCTGCTATAGACAGTGGCTCCGTCCACCGGCTCAGGAGACATTTAGGACGATCTGTGTGTCCGTGATATAAGTGGGGTGAAAAAAAAAAAGACGGATCAAAAGAGAGAGGAAGGGAAAAAGACTCGGAATCGAGCCGCTGTTGCAAAAGGCAGCCGACTCGTGTGGCGCCGAGAGGCGCCACACGTAGACACTAATAGACATAATATGTCTATTAGTGTAATAGACATAACATAGACACTAATATGATCGATATTGTGGGTTATCAGTGTTTTAGAAAAGACAGGCAGGTAGGGAGGGGAGGAGGTGTTTTAATTTACATCAAAGAGAAATTTAAATGTCAATTGGTTGATTTGAATACTTCACGTGAATGTTTAGCTGTTAATGTATGTCTCTCACCAGTAATGAATTTCAACATTGCAGTATTGTACAACCCACCGTCACACAATTCTTCTTTTAAAATGAATTAAGTGATCTGGTTAAACAACTTGAGAGGAGCAGAGAAACAATATTTTATGGTGACTTTAATATTAACTGGTCTGATAAAAAGGACAAACAGAAACTGAAAAGCCTCATGACTAAATTTAATTACCAACAAATGATCAAAGGACCCACCAGGATAACCAAACAATCCAGAACACTTATTGACATGGTATTTACTAATAAACCAGAACGAATAACCAGAACCTATAATCTTGTAACTGGTCTCTCAGATCATAACATGGTTCTTGCTGTCAGAAAACTTACTAAAAAGCGACTACAGTATTTTGGGGGAGTCTATATTGACAAATTAAATTTTATTATTCCCAAATCAAAAAATACGGAGTTTGAACATTACTTAGAGAATCAAAATTGGGAGCAGCTCATGTCAATATATGAAGTAGATGATTGTTGTAATTTTATAACTGCAACAATTACAAAGTCTATAGAAAAATTTACAAAGCAAATTAAAAGTAGACAACAGAAGATTAACCTACCATGGTTAAATAATGAAATAAGAAAACTTATGAAGAGGCGAGACTCTGCATTGAAAACATCATTAACCTCTAAACTACAAAATGATCACCTTGTGTACAAAAGTTTAAGAAATAAAGTGGTACAAGAGCTGCGAAAATCAAAAGTATCTTATTACAATAAACTGATAGATCATGCAAAGGGTAACAACAGTTCCCTATGGAGGCATTTAAATAACTTAACTAATAAAAAAAAATGTTCAGAAGGGGGTAAAGGAACTCAGAATCAATGGCAAGACCATCAGTGACAAGGCTACATTGGCAAATGAATTTAATTCATATTTTGTGGACTCTGTGGAAGACTTAAAAAACTTTGTGCTGCCAAATGTGCTCAACAACACAAAATCAATACTTTCGACAGATTCTTTTCACATCGATGAGGTAAATGAGGAGTTAATTGTTGGTATTGTTAAAACACTAACTCAAAAACTAATGATATCTACAATATGAGCACTTCCTTTCTCAAAACGCACAGCAGAATATTAATCAAACCACTGACTCATCTCATTAATCTCTCCATTAGGTCGAGTACATTTCCATCTGGTTGGAAAAAAGCTGTCGTCATACCAGTTCATAAATCAGGCAGTAAAGACGATATATGCAATTACCGCCCAATCTCTATTTTACCAGTCCTGTCTAAGGTTCTTGAAAAAGTTGTAGCTACACAGCTGATAGACTATTTACAAGACAGTCAACTTCTTCATCCACATCAATTTGGTTTTAGACCAGGATACTCAACAGAAACAGCAAATTGTTGCCTTACTGAAAATGTCAAACAGTCCTTGGACAGGGGTAATGTGGTAGGGGCTGTTTTTCTAGATCTCAAAAAGGCTTTCGATACTGTAAACCACAGTTTGCTTTTATCCAAAATGGTATCTTTTAACTTCTCTCCAGATACATTAGAATGGTTTGCATTTTATCTCCAGAATAGAGAACAATGTGTAAAAGTTCACCAGGATAAATCCTAATTTTTAAACAACCGTATGGGTATCCCACAAGGGTCCATTCTTGGTCCTTTACTTTTCAGCATTTTTATTAATGACTTGCCGCTACACTGCTCAGCTGCAACATGTCAACTTTATGCAGATGATGCAGTTATTTACACAGCTGCCAAGACTCCAGCACAGGCTGCAGATGTACTGTCCACAAGTATGGTTGATGTCCAAGAGTGGCTCTTCCAGAACCATCTATTGCTGAACCTTCAGAAAACAGTTTCAATGTGCTTTTCAATCAAAAAAATGTAACCTGCAACGTTTTAAAGTTAATATACATGATCAAGACATCAGTTTAGTTACAGAATTCAAATACCTTGGCATTGTACTAGATCCTCAATTCAAATTTAATCTTCATATAAAGAAAATTTCTAAAACGGTAAAAAAAAATCTGAACTGCTTTAAATTAATTAGACATTGCATACCATACGAAGCAGCTGTACTGTATATGCATTCTATGTTTTTTTCTCATATATCATACTGTTTGACAGTCTGGGCTCAAGCAGCCCCTTCCACAATAAAACATATAGGTTCATTATATAATCAAACTCTAAAAATCTTGGACAAAAAGCCCATTAGGTGGCATCACTATTATATTTTAAAAAAATACAATCTATTGAGTTCTGAGAGTTTCATTGACCTCTGTTTTCTGAAATTAATTTTCAAATGTTTCCATAAATCAGCGCCTGAGCCACTTGCTGGTTTCATCCAAAGACAGGACAGCAGCAGAGCCACCAGGAGTTCTGTTAACAATAACTGTAAACCAGAAAAGCACTCGGAGAGCGCAGACCTCCACCAAGCGCCACAGTTCCCCCCCATACAGTGTTTGTGTGTACGTTTTCAGATTCCTTGACCATGAAAACATATGACTAGCAATTGGATTGACAATGATAGGATTTGTGGTTCAGTAGTAAAAGCATTACCTCCGGACTTCCGGTTATGGCTGCCACGTAGGACGGACGTGTCTCGCTCTGCTCTGCTCCTGGAGAAAAAAAATCGGCAAATAACTCTCTCATTTGGGACAGAACGTATCCCAGCGTTTGGGCGAGGATATGTCGGCGAAGCCTAAGGCTGGAAAACCAGGAAAAGGAAAAAGCGAGCCGCCGAAACAGTCCAAATTAACGGACTTTCAGGTCTGTGACGCAGCAAACAGGGCTCCATATATGGCGGAGGAGGCTGGCAACGCTGCGATTTCTGCGGGGAATGGCGCAGATGCGCTGATGGCTGCCATGAGTTCAATGAGAGCGGACTTTTCCTCTAGATTTGATGGGATTATGACAGCGTTGGAAGGAATAAGAAAGGAATTGGGTGACTGTGTAGAACGAACGGCGCAGATGGAGCTCCGTCTCGCTAGTGCTGAAGATGACGTCACCCGTCTTCAATTAAAGGTGCGCACTTTGGAAAAAAAAAATAAATCTCTGGAAGATAATATTTTGGATTTGGAATCTCGGTCGAGACAGAATAATTTGAGGCTGGTGGGTCTTCCAGAGGAATCAGAAGGTCGGGACGTATGTTCCTTTCTGGAAAAGTGGATTCCGGAGGTGCTGGGCAGCGAGGAGTTGCAATCAGCAGTGGTTCTGGAAAAAGCACATCGCATTGGCCCACGGAGAGATAAGGGACCGCCGAGGACCTTAATTATGAAGTTTCTTAACAACAGAGACAGGATGAAGATCTTCAACGCTGCACGAGCTAAAAAAGGAGAGATTAAACACCAGGACCAGCAGGTGCGGTTCTACCCAGATTTGGCCACAGGAATCCAGCAATTGAGGAAGCAGTTTGATCCCGTACGTAAGGAGCTGCGCAACCTTGGGATTCGTCATGGTGTAATCTATCCTGCGAGACTGCTGACCACGTATGAGGGCAGAACCCACATCTTCAAGACCCCAGAGGAGGAGCAGGAGTTCATCAAGAAGATCAAAGAAGAAGAAGAGACTGGTGGGAGCTAAGCATGAACAAAATATAAGGTAGAATAATTAAGCATTTGCACAGGCATCTGACTGACTTGAAGTAAATAGTAAGTTTACAAAATATAGATTGTATTATATATTAAAAAAAAACAAAACAAAAACAAAACAAACAAAAAAAAAAACTATGATGTACAAAGTTGTTAAAAATTTTGGAGTTAAGTTGGAAAACTACAGAGGAGAGTTAATGTTACGTCATTAAAAGCAGTAGAGTTAGGGTGATTGGGAGGATGAAGAAGGAGTGGCTTAGGCTGTTCCCCGTGGGTGTGGAACAGTCGATGGCTATATCGGGAGACAGAATTTTTCTTTTGATTTTGGGGGGTTTGCCACAAGTGTGGGAAGGGGAAATTTGTTTGTGTGTAGTTTGTAGGATGAATGTTCAACCACTCATGTTTTTGCTTCTCTGTATGAGCATGTTTACACTGCAAGGTAATCCCAAACTCTCTATTGATCATGGACCAAAGTGTTAATCTTAATTTAACTTCATGGAATTGCAGAGGTCTACAAAATTTAAAAAAACTTAAACAAGTTATGGATAAAATAAAGGACATGGGTTCAAGAATTGTGTTTTTACAAGAAACTCATTTGATAGAGGAGGATGTTAAAAGAATTAGGAGTAGATGGCAGGGAAGTGTATTCACCTCTTCATTTTCATCCCGAGCCAGGGGAGTTATGACTCTCATACATAAATCAGTTCCTTTTCAAGTGAAAAATGTAATTGGAGACAAATTTGGAAGATATGTAATCATTCAAGGTTCTTTGCTATTAGAAAATATAAATCTTGTGAACTTATATGGTCCCAATATAGATGATCAGAAGTTCTTTGCTAATTTATTTCTCATCTTATCATCACTTACAGGGCAACATATAATAGCAGGGGATTTTAATTGTACATTGAATCCAGGTGTGGATAGATCAACAGGACTGGATTGTACGCACATTGGATGTAGGATGACTATTAATCATTTTATGAAAGAATTGAGATTGTTAGATATATGGAGAGAAATGAAACCACAAGTTAAAGCCTATTCTTGTTATTCCAGTACCTACAAGACATTCTCACGTATTGATTATTTTTTGATTTCCACAGAATTAAGGTCCAAGATTCAAAACTGCTTTTATGATAACATCGTGATCTCTGATCATGCACCCTGTTGTCTAATATATGTAGATAAAAAATTGACAAAGGAATCAGGTAGATGGCAATTTCAGCATAAATGGCTTCAGGATGAGGAATTTGTCAAGTATATAGAAAAACAGATAGACGAGTTCTTTGACATCAATACTACACAAACATCAGCATGTGTAAAGTGGGAGGCTTTCAAAGCTTTTATTAGGGGGCATATTATTAGTTATACAGGATCAAAATCTAAGAAGACTCGAGAGGAGAGAGCTAAATTGGAACATAAAATAAAAAATCTTCAGGAAAAAGTGTATGCAGGAAGTGACCCAAGGTTGGAGAATGAATTACTGATTTTGAGAGCTGAATACGACAAAAAATCAGCGAATAGAGCTGCCTCGAGTCTTCTAAGATTGAAACAATCTTTTTATGAAAAAGGTGAAAAATCAGGAAAATTATTAGCATGGCAGATTAAACAATTGGAAATTAAAACACCAATTACCAGTATTATAAGTAACGGACAGGTAGTTATAGATCCTTTAGAAATTAATAGAGCCTTTAGAGATTACTATGAAAAATTATATGATACCAAAAATGAACCTGATTTAACAAAACTAAATGGGTTTTTGAACGAACTATCTATACCGTGTATTCCAAATGAAAACAGGGAGATATTGGAGTCTAAAATTAGTCAAGAAGAAGTTGGGCTAGCCATTGATAATATGAAATCAGGAAAAAGTGCAGGACCAGATGGTCTTCCAGTTGACCTTTATAAAAAATTTAAGAATAAATTAATAAAACCTTTTTTGGAAATGGTTTTAGAAGCATTTCAAAATAATAATTTACCATCATACATAAATAATGCCTTAATTATACTGCTGCCAAAACCAGGTAAGCCCTCTAATAAATGTGAAAATATGAGACCAATAAGCCTATTAAACGCCGACCTTAAGATAATCTGTAAAATTTTAGCAAGACGAATACAAGAAATTTTACCAAATATTATTAATCGAGATCAGAATGGCTTTATTAAGGGTAGACAAGGCTTCCATAATGTAAGAAGACTATTTAATATTATCTATTTTAATAAAGAAGCACCGGATACAGCTCTCCTATCATTGGACGCCGAAAAGGCCTTTGATAGAGTTGAATGGCCCTTTCTTTTTGAAGTCCTACAAAGGTTTGGACTTGGAAATAATTTCATAAAATGGGTTCAAATAATATACAATAATGCTACAGCAGAAATCCTAACAAATAACAATATTTCAAAACCAATAAAAATCAATAGAGGATGTCGACAAGGCTGTCCACTCTCACCTTTACTGTTTACTATGGCAATTGAACCTTTAGCGATAGCGATACGTTTACATTCACAAATATATGGAATTAAAGTTGGACCAACAGAACATAAAATCTCCCTGTACGCCGATGATATAATTTTGTTTATGTCGAATCTAAAAAAATCAATTCCAACCTTGTTGAATTTAATAAAGAATTTTGGGGAAATATCAGGATATAAAATAAATAAAACTAAATCTTCAATATTAATGCTAAATGAGACCCAGAGAAATTACCCAGCCCCTGAGGTAAATCAATTCAATGTTGTAAATCAGTTTAAATATTTAGGAATCCAAATTATGCCTAAGCTAGAATCAGTCGCCAGTGTCAACTATGAAGCCTTAATGTCAGATATCAGTGAGTTAACTCAGAGATGGATGTCACTACCAATGTCGATGATCGGGAGAATCAATATACTTAAAAGTAATATTTTACCTAAAATACTTTATTTATTTCAATACATTCCATTATCACCACCTTTAGATCTATTCTCAAGAATAAAAAAAAAGTTAGTGGAATTTATATGGAACAACAGGAGGGCTAGATTACGTCTGTCTTTATTATATTTACCATTTGATCGTGGAGGTCTGAAATGTCCAAATTTTATGTTGTATTATTGGTCGGCACAACTGAGGTCTATGACATATTATTTTTCATCAAATGATCTCCCTCACTGGACTGAAATGGAATCATACAATTTACCTTTACCTCTTCCCATATTCATATACTCAGATTCGGCAAAAAAATTACAAAAACAAGTTAAAAATCCATTTGTAAAGCATATGATCAAAATATGGTGTGAAGCTAAAAACTATTTAAAAGAACCACAGTTATTGTCACAATTTAGTCCAATATGGGGTAATCAATATTTTAAACCAGGGAGAGCGGACGCTGTATTTAAAGTATGGAATTTAAAAGGGATACAAAAGATTCAGGATTTATATTTGCCATGTGCAGACAACATAATGTCTTTTGAAGAGCTGAGGATCAAATTTAATCTCAATAGAACACATTTTTTTAAATATCTTCAACTTAGAAACTTTATTCGATCAAATCAAAATAAAGCTCTCACTCGACCTATTTATTCATCCTTGGAAAAAATGATGATGAAAGATAGTAAAAGAAAGGGTATTATTTCAGAGTTTTATAACTCATTGACACTATCTTCAAGTGAAAATTCACTGAAAAGATTAAACTACTGGAAAGAAGATCTGCAAATTGAAATTTCAGAGGAACAATGGGAATTGGCTTGTACAGAAGCTCAAACCAAATCAATAAATGCACGCCTTAAATTGATACATTTCAAATGGTTAATGCGGATGTATGTTACACCAGAGGAGTTAAATAGATATAACAAAAATATACCAGATACATGCACAAAATGCATGGAAAGTAAAGGAACCCTATTTCATTGTTTATGGGAATGTAGATTAATAAGAATGTTTTGGGAAGAGGTGAGGGTAACAATTGAAAAAATAATCTCAAAACAAATCATATTGAATCCTAAACTGGTTTTGTTGGGTCTGTACCCAGAAAAGCATAATTTCAATAAAAGTGAAAGAACATTCATAGACCTCAGTTTGCTTAATGCCAAAAAATGTATTGCACTATTATGGAAAAAGACTCATAGACCAGATGTGACTCAGTGGTTAAGACAGATGTTAACAAACCTTCCATTAGAAAGAATAACATATATACTGAAATCAAAGGAAATTGTGTTTGAGAATATATGGAGACCTTTTATTGATTATGTAAAAAATTTAAACATAAATCTTGAAGAAGAAGGTGAATGATGTGTGTGGACCTTGTAAATTCCAAACTGGTGAACATAATATGTATACTTATGTATTGGATTGTCTAGACTAAACAGAGGAGCATTGTTGAAGACTTGATTTTGTTGGTGGTTGTTGGTGTTTTTAGTGCATTTTTTTTTTTTTTGTAGTACTTTAGTGTTAGTGTTTGATTGTTTGTATCATGTTTGTTAAAAAAAAAAAAAAAGGTTCAATAAAGATATTGTGGAAAAAAAAAAGCATTACCTCCTTGGCGGAGGTAATAAACTGAAGTGTTGGTGTTGTGTCCATCTCCTCCATCTGCAAACTCCCAGGCTGCGGCCATTGCAATTCATCACACAACCGCGTACAACCCACAGGCCAATGGGTTATGCGAGCGTTTTCATAGATCACTGAAAGCAGCAATCAGGGGTTCACTGACGGATGCAAATTGGGTAGACAGGTTGCCGTGGGTTTTATATTGGGGTTGCGCTCCGCGGCAAAAGAGGATTTGGAAGCTTCCCCGGCAGAGAGCTCGTGTTTGCACAGCCCCTATGGCTGCCCGGGGAATTTCTGCCAAATAATCCCACGCTGGACAGCTGCCCGTCTCAGCTTTTGCAGCGTAACACAAACACAGGCACGCTGCCGGGCCCAGCCCACCACTGTTTTCCACGTGCTTTTGTGCCTAAAACTTTGAAGAAGGCGGAGTTCGTGTTCGTCAGACACGACGAGCAGCGCCCTCCAATGCGCCTGCAGACATGTTGAAAATGGCCGTATGTCACAATGTTAAAGAATCCTTTAAAAAATTCCTGTATCCAGACGGTGATCCGGATCATCCCCAAAATTTAATCAGTTCTTCCCTGTACCATTTCCAACAACGCCTGAAAGTTTCATCGAAATCCGTCCAAAACGTTTTGAGTTATCTTGCTAACCAACAGACAGACAAACAGACAAACGCTGGCAAAAACATTACCTCCTCCGGCCTGCAGCCTGGCGGAGGTAACAAGGAGATAAGAGAGAAGGGTCATATTAAAAAGTTAAAGACTAGTCAAAGAGGTTAAAAACTCAAAAGTCTAAAACCCAATACAAGATTTAGATCCCAAATAAAAAACCTATAAAAATAAGTAAATATAAAATAAAATTAATAAATAGGTAACTAAATTATGTGCAATGTATTGTTACATCTTGTTCAAGTCTTTAACAGCAGCAGGAACAAAGCTGTTTTTGTAGCGCTGGGTTTTACTTTTTGGGACAGCAAACCTCCGTCTGGAGGGAAGTGGCAGTGCAAAGAGTGAGAGTCATCATTTAAAATGGAGGTAGCCATCCTCTGTACCTGTCTGGTGTACAGGGATGTCAGGCTCAGCTGTGACTCACCAAGCAAACGACTGGACCATCTAACTACCTGATCCAAGGATTTCCTCTATTTCAGTTTTATCTGACCAAACCATGACACTAAAGAAAAGGATAAAACAGATTCAAGTAGAAAAGCACTCGGAGAGCGCAGACCTCCGCCAAGCGCCACAGTTCCCCCCATACAGTGTTTGTGTGTACGTTTTCAGATTCCTTGAGCATGTAAACATATGACTAGCAATTGGATTCACAATGATTATTTGTTTATTTGACAGGGACAGTGCAATAAACACACAATTAATCAATGACAATCAATCTGATAGTGATAGGATTAGTGGTTCAGTAGTAAAAGCATTGCCTCCTTGGCGGAGGTAATAAACTGAAGTGTTGCTGTTGTGTCCATCTCCTCCACTGACGGATGCAAATTGGGTAGACAGTTTGCCGTGGGTTTTATATTATATCATTTTGGGGTTGCGCTCCGCGGCAAACGAGAATTTAGAAGCTTCGCCGGCAGAGAGCTCGTTTTTGCGCAGCGCCTATGGCTGGCCGGTGAATTTCTGCCAAAGAATCCGTCGGCGGGCAGCTGCCCGTGTGAGGTTTTGCAGTTGCACGCAAACACAGGCACGCTGGCGGGCCCAGGCCAGCAGTGTTTTCCGCGTGCTTTTGTGCCTAAAATGTTGAAGAACGCGGAGTTTGTGTTGCAGAAACGACGACCAGCGCCCTCCATTGCGCCTGCGCACATGTTGAAAATGGCTGTGTCACAGTGTTGAAAAATGCTTTAAAAAATTCCTGTATCCAGACGGTGAACCGGATCACCCCCAAAATTTAATCAGTTCTTCCTTGTACCATTTCCAACAACGCCTGAAAGTTTCATGGAAATCCGTCCAAGACTTTTTGAGTTATCTTGCTAACCAACAGACAGACAGACAGACAGACAAACACACAGACAAACCCCGGCAAAAACATAACCTCCTCCTGACCTTTTCGGCCTGGCGGAGGTAAATATTCCACCGCAGAACCACATTTGGACAAACAGCTTTCTCTATAAAGGGCAGTCACATCTGGAACACAATGCGAAATGAAATTAAAATAATAACGGACTTTAAAACATTCACTACAAAGGTTAAAAACTGGCTGAAAAATAAACAAGAATGTACCCATGTATGAAATGATTGTCTGCAGGGTGAGGGTGAATGAAGGGAAGGAATGAATGTGTTTGTTTATAGTGAGTGACCAAGGGAGGGAGGCCTGAAATACGCAAATGTGAGTCAGGTTTTTATATTGTGTATTTATAACATTTATAATCTTTATAATCTTTATAATATTTATAATTATGTATTTATAATGTATTTATAATCTTTTTTGCATTGATGTATGTGGTTATTGTTTATTCTGTTTTCATTTTTTCTTTTCCTTATCCTTTTTTCTTCTTACTTGTTTCTCCTTTCTAAAGCCCATCCAGGGACAAGAGTTGCAAATTAGCTAATAGCTATACACTCTTTGTGCAACACATCAGATTGTCATTTGATTAATTGTCTATGTTTATTGCACTGTCCCTGTCAAATAAAAAATCTTCTGGACGGTGATCCAGATCACCACCAAAATGTAATCATCTGTAGGATACCCCATTTCTGACAATCTGTGAAAATTTCATGAAAATCCGTCCATAACTTTTTGAGTTATCTTGCTAACAAACAAACAAACAGACAGACAGACAAACCAACGCCAATGAAAACATAACCTCCTTGGCGGAGGTAAAAATTAACTAGAAAAAGGTTTCTAATTTTTGAGAGAAAATTCACCAATGTAACAGAAAAAAAGTCACAAATTTATTGAGAAAAAGTTAAAGAAAATGTTAATTCTTTTACATCTTCAACTGCTTAATTCTTTAGGGTCACCGGGGTGGGGTGGGGGTGGGGGGTGGCTGGACCCTATCTGATCACATAACCTCCTTGGCGGAGATAATAATAATTAAAAAAAAAAAATCCTTTAAAAAATTCCTGGATCCAGACGGTGATCCGGATCACCACCAAAATGTAATCATCTGTAGGATACCCCATTTCTGACAATCTGTGAAAATTTCATGAAAATCTGTCCATAACTTTTTGAGTTATCTTGCTAACAAACAAACAAACAAACCAACGCTGATGATCACATAATCTCCCCCTTTGGCAGAGGTAAAAATGAGAATAAAATAAAAACAAATGCCAAGACAAATATCACCACTACTGGGTATTAAAAGTCATCCTAAACAAATATGTTTTAAGTTCTGATTTAAAAAGGGTCAGGTCAGAGATAGCAAGTAGGTCAGGAGGGAGATTATTCCAGAGCCTGGGGGCGACAACAGAAAAGGCTCGGTCACCCCAATGTTTGTACCTTGACCTAGGCACATCCAGCAAAAGCTGATTGGATGACCTCAAAGCCCTGCCTTGGTCACGGACAGTTAAAATCTCAGACATATAAACCGGAGCAAGGCCATTAAGAGCTTTAAAAACAAAAAGAAAAAGTTTAAAATTAATTCTAAAATGGACTGGAAGCCAATGAAGTGAAAACAGGATTGGAGTAATGTGCTCTCGCCTACATGTGTTGGTCAAAAGACGGGCCGCTGCATTTTGCACAAGTTGAAGGCGGCCGAGAGAAGACTGAGAGATGCCAACATAAAGTGCATTGCAGTAATCAAGTTGAGACATGATTAAAGCATGGATGGCTATCTGAAGATCATGACGGCTCAGGAAAGGTTTGGCTTTGAATAACAGACGTAATTGATAAAAGCTCATCTTGACTACATTGTCATTCTGTTTATCAAATTTTAAATGGCTGTCAAAAATCATCCCCAAATTTCTGACTGCTGAACTAAGCCTTAAAGAGAGGGTACCAAAGCCAGCCGTTACAGTATCCCCAAACGCAATACATTCTGTTTTTTTCTTCATTTAAGTGGAGAAAATTTTGGCTTAACCACAACTTAATGTCAGTGATGCGGTCCAATAGAACACTTAGTGAGTTTGTTTGTTCTGGGTTCAAACGTAAATAAAGCTGAAAATCGTCCGCATAACAGTGGAAAGACATGTTGTGCCTGGCTATTATTGACCCAAGTGGCAGCATATATAATGAAAACAGAATAGGGCCAAGGATAGAGCCCTGTGGGACCCCACAGGAGAGAGGGGCACGAGAAGAAGACATGTCACCAATCATTACAGAAAAAGTTCTATTAGATAGGTAGGATTCAAACCACTTAAGTGCAGTGCCATGGATGCCAACATGGTGATTCAGATGTGACAAAAGGGTAGTATGATCCACAGTGTCAAAGGCTGCTGTAAGATCTAGCAGCACTAAGACCACAGGGCATTTGGCATCAACAGACATCATAATATCATTGTGCACATTAAGCAGGGCAGACTCAGTGCTGTGACGAGATCTAAACCCAGACTGAATCTTCTCAAAAATAGAATTGTCTTCTAAAAAAGATTGCAACTGTATAAAAACAGCTTTTTCTAAAACTTTAGATAAAAAGGGCAAATGAGAAATGGGTCTAAAATTAGATAAAACTGAAGGGTCAAGGTGAGGTTTTTTAAGAAGGGGCCTAACCACAGCATGTTTAAAAGCAGGTGGGACAAATCCTGAACTAAGGCAGGAATTAATAAAAACCAAAAGACCAGGCCCTACAGTATTAAAAACACTTTTCAGTATTCCAATGGGAACAACATCCAGTGAGCAATTTGTCAGCTTCAGAGACTTCACTATATCAGCAAGTGATGATAAAGAAACCAACTCAAACTGTTCAAACACAGCAGAGTAACCTGGGACAATAGACAAGCTTCCATTAAAACTGTTATTAATAACTCGTCTGACAGAGTCCACTTTATCAACAAAAAAAGTGAAGAAAAGTCACATGTTGTAAACTAATCTTCTGTTACAGCCCGAGTGTGTGGGTTTATAAAAGAGTTAATTGTGTTAAATAGCACTCTCGGACAGTGACTGCTGCTAGAAATAATATCAGAGAGATACTGAAATTTTGCCTTTTGCACGGTCCTCTGGTAATCAGCAAGACAATCCCTAAAAATTTCCAGAGACACATGTAATTTGTCCTTTTTCCATCTCCGTTCAGCCTGCCTGACCCATTGTCTAATGGCACGGGTAGTGTCGTTTAGCCAGGGATCTGTTTTTGGTTTAGCCAATTTAAGCCGAAATGGGGCAATAGAGTCCAAAATCCCAGAGCAGGTGGTATGAAACGAGGAAAGAATATTATCCGGATGGGAAGGGGAAACGAGTCCATTCAAGCCAAAAAACTGTGAATCCCTAAAAGCAGCAGAAAATTCCTCTGGCGTTGAAGAAGTGATGATGCGACGCCAGCATGATGGAGCCACAGGCTTGCTGAGTGATGAAGGGGTCAACAATTCAAAAATAATGGGGAAATGATCTGAGATGACAGACTCAGAAATTTTCTTTGAGAAAGATTGAGAGCCCAGAAGAGATAACAAGGTCCAGAGTGTGACCAAGACGATGTGTAGGTTTGTCCGCTAAAATATTTAAATTAAATGTCGCCAACAGTCTTTTAAAATCAGATGCCAGCTGATCAGATGGACAACACACATGAATATTAAAGTCCCCACAAATCAAAAGTTTATCATATTTTGGCACAACATCTGCCAAAAACTCAGAAAACTCATTAATGAAGTCCTTATTATATTTAGGAAGACGATAAACAACAGCAAATAACATATGACTTGTGAGATCCACCACAAATAGTTGCAGCTAAAAGCAGGAATAAGCATTTGTGGAGAGAAGGCGACATTTAAAACTATCGTTAAAAACAGAAGCCAGACCTCCACCCCGACCAGATGCTCGCGGGGAGCTGAAGAAAGAACAGCCGGGAGGGAGGAGCTCAGAGAAGGCGGCAGTCTCACCTGGTTTAACCCATGTTTCTGTCAACAGGAGAAAATCCAAGGAATGTGGAGTAAAAAAGTCATTTACAATAAAAGTCTTATTTGCGATGGATCTGGTGTTAATCAGAGCCATGCGAATCAAACACTGATCAGCCTGCTGGGAAGCACAACTGATCGGGTGAAGATTCTCCGGTGTGCAGCCCCTTCTGCGAATCCAAACGGGCTGGCGGCAGGGAAGTGGGTGTCCAGCCTCTGGGACAGTCGGCGACAGCCATCGGTAGTGATAATACATGGACTGACGTACGTCAAAACCGATACGCTTCCTGGAGAGCTCAGTCAGCAGTTGATGAGGGTTGTGAGTTGAAGAAGAAGACAGGTAAGCCCTCAGTCTGCATGATATGTCCGCCTCTCCGACCTCGTCTTTTGCGGCGTCTTTTGTGGCAGCTGTTACGAAACAGTCCGCTGGGTGCACATCTCAGATAGGGTGGTATAGACGCCAACAGAGGCGGAGGAGGCTGGCCATTAAATTCGTAGGTCGAGAATTTGACCACAGAATTGCAAATATTTAGGAGAGTCAGGCGATCATAAACCAGTCGCAATGACACGTTTTGAGCTAGAAACAATAAAAAGACAACTAAACACATAAGACATAGCACAGGCAGACGTCCAGCCACACACAATGGCGCAATCTTCATTATAAGGAAACCACATCATCTGTTACATCATCATTACAGTTATGTCTGTACACATACATCTGTTACATCACGCGCAGTGGTTAGCACTGCGGCAGCACAGTTTACCCTCGGCCGGGGGATCGCGGGGATCATGAGATCATGGGTTCGATCCCTGCCCCCGGCCAACAGTGATCTGTGTGGAGTTTGCATGTTCTCCCCGTGTTTGCGTGGGTTTACTCCGGGATTTCTCCGGTTTCCTCCCACATACTAAAAACATGCAGGTTAGGGAGTTAAGGGGCGCTTGCGCACGCAGCGACCGGCAGCTGGTAGCTTGTCACCAGACTGCAGAACAAATCTACCTACGGGTACAAAATAAGTCCAAAAAAAAAAATAAATTAATTTTAAAAAATTACAGTTATATCTGTTACCAACATAACTCCAAAAGTTATGAACGAATTTGGATGAAATTTTCAGGAACGGTGTGTAATGGCACGGGGAACAGATGATTACATTTTGGTGATGATCTGAGAGTGCATACCTCCACCAAGGGCTTTGTTTCTATTTGTGCAGCAGGAATACACAAAAACTACTCCATGGATTTGGATGAAATTTTCACCAGAGGTGGCTCTTGGGCTACAGAGGAACCCATTATATTTTGGTGATGATCTGAGAATGCATACCTGAACCAAGGCTCTTATCTTCTCACAGTGTGTTAGCAACAATACTCCAAAACTGATGGACAGACTTTGATGCCATTTTCACCACAAGTGGCTATAGGCCTACACACAAACCCATTACATTTTGGAGGTGATCCAGGAGAAACGGAAGGAGCCTTGGCGGAGGTATGCGCTCTATGAGTGCTTTTCTAGTTAGTTCAGTAGTTACTGACAAAAATCACTTTTTTGGTAATGGCGGTTTTCTTCTGGATAAATCCACTGACATACGACTGATTCCTCAGTGCCTTGGCTATATTCTGGTGTTTGTTGTATGTTTATATCTTAATTTGTTACCTTACAGTGATGAAAATTCCAAAGATGCTTCTATAAAAAAGTTTTTGATTTGACTACTGAAGAATCTTATGGACCTTTAATTTTTGCTGGAGACCTTAATTTATTGTTAAACCCCCAATTGGATACAACAAATATTAGAAGGAAACGTCTGCCTATAGAGAAACGTGTAAAAAAAAATGCTTTCAGATTTAGGACTTATTGAAGTGTGGTGCTCTGTACACAGATCTGCCCCTGGATTTACACTACCGTTCAAAAGTTTGGGGTCACTTAGAAATGTCCTTGTTTTTGAAAGAAAAGCACTTTTTTCAATGAAGACAACTTTAAACTAATCAGAAATACACTCTATACATTGCTAATGTGGTAAATGACTATTCTAGCTGCAAATGTCTGGTTTTTGGTGCAATATCTAGATAGGTGTATAGAGGCCCATTTCCAGCAACCATCACTCCAGTGTTCTAATAGTACAATGTGTTTGCTCATTGCGTCAGAAGGCCTAATGGATGATTAGAAAACCCTTGTGCAATCATGTTAGGTCTGCAATGCTGTAATTGCTGCAAATGGAGGATTCTTTGACGAAAGCAAAGTGTGAAGGAAAAAATTATTATTTCAAATACAAATCATTATTTCTAACCTTGTCAATGTCTTGACTATATTTTCTATTCATTTTACAACTCATGGTGGTAAACAAGTGTGACTTTTCATGGAAAACACAAAATAATTGTCTGGGTGACCCCAAACTTTTGAACGGTAGTGTACTGCGTCCCATTCTTTCCACTCAAGGATAGATTATTGTTTCATGTATAATAAAGACTTAAACAGGATAAAAGAATGTAGAATTGGTCAAAGAGATATCTCTGACCATTCTGGAATTTACCTAAGTTTACACCTTGACGTCAGACAGAGAAAAACACTATGGAGATTAAATACAGGGATGCTAAATGATCTCTCCTTTCTACAGTCCATGACAACCGATCTAAATTTGTACCTACAGGATAACAATAATGGCAAGACAAGCCCCAGCATCGTGTGGGATGCAGCTAAAGCGGTTCTGAGGGGGAAAATAATAGCAAGGTCGGCTATGCTTAAAAAGCAAAAGACCCAAGAATTGTTACGACTACAAGAGAGACTGAAAGATCTAGAGAAAACACAACTGACAAAAAAAAGTCCCACTGTAACACAACAAATAAGACAAGTTAAACAAGACATAGATAGGATACTAGGTGAGGAAGTAGAGAAAAATTTCCGGTTTATGGAACAGAGATATTATGAGGCACGATCTAAGGCATCTAAATTGTTGGCATGGCGACTTAAGAAACAACAAGCAGAAAATTCAATCTACAAAATAAAAGATCCTATAAGTCGCAACATTTTAACTGATTTGGATGGTATTCAAAAATCATTTGAAACATATTACAAAAGCCTATATAGCCAATCTGTGCCGATTAATAAAAATGCAGTAGTTGATTTTTTTGGACTCTTTGGATCTTCCCTCACTCGGCACAGATGCAAATAATAAGCTTATGTCACCAATAACATGTGAGGAAATTGACAAGGCCATCTCTAACCTTAAATCTAACAAGTCTCCTGGTACTGATGGGTTCCCCCCTAAATGGTACAAGAAAATGAAAGAAAGTCTGATACCTCTACTAGAAACCAGTTTCAATTATATTCTGAAAGGAGGCCCTGTACCTCCGTCCTGGAAGGAAGCCTTTATATCCGTTATACCAAAAGAGGGAAAGGATAAAATAGACTGCAAATCATATAAACCAATAAGTGTATTGAACACGGATTATAAATTATACACAACTATTTTGGTCAAACGAATGGACACTGTGATGCCCTCACTGATTGATGAAGACCAAACAGGCCTCCTTAAAAACAGACAAACTTCGGATAACATAAGGAGAGCTCTACATATAATCGAACAGATTAATAAAAGAAAGATAAATTCAGTTATTCTCAGTCTTGACGCTGAAAAAGTGTTTGACTCAGTTCAGTGGGACTTTCTCTATTTAGTAATGAAGAGATTTGGATTCTGTACTGATTTTATAAAATGCATTCAAGCCCTTTACTCTTCCCCTACTGCTTGAATAAAAATAAACGGGAGTCTTTCTAATTCTATACAACTACAACGCAGATGTAGACAGGGTTGCCCCGGTAGCCCTAATTTATTTAATTTATTTATAGAGCCTTTAGCACAAGCAATACGCCAAGAGACTGCACTAGAGGGTGTTCGGATTGGTGAGGAGGAATATAAATTGAGCCTGTATGCGGACGATGTATTGATCACAATCTCAGATCCGGTCTCTGGTTTACCAGTGTTGATGAAAATCTTAGAAATGTACAGTTCATTCTCTGGGTACGCTCTTAACATCCATAAAACTCAGGTTATGACTTTCAATTTTCACCCTGGACAAGAATTAATATCTAAATATAATTTTAATTGGTATTCTGACCATATAAAATACTTAGGAGTGTACCTACCCAAAGATTTGTCACAATTGTATGATATGAATTACAACCGACTAAATAAAGAAATAATTAGTAATTTTGATAGCTGGAGTCTGCTCCCCCTTGACTTTGGCAGCAGAATACAGGCAATTAAGATGAACATTCTCCCTAAATTGCTATATCTCTTTTCATCTCTTCCAGTATCAATTCCTGACAAACAATTTAGGAAATGGAATAAATACATTTCAAGGTTCATTTAGCTTAAAAAGAGACCAAGAGTTAAGTATTCTACCTTACAGTTGCCGAAGGGGGTGGGGGTGCAGGCTCTGCCCTCTTTACGAGACTACTATATATCAGCCCAACTGAGACCACTGGTTTGTTTGTGTGACCCATCTTATTATGCAAAATGGAAAACAATTGAGATGTCTTTATCTGAGGTCCCAATTCAGTCTAAACTAGGTACCCTTGAAAGCAAAACTACTCCAATAACTAGTCAATGGGCTAATCTAACATTTAAAACTGGAAATCAGAGATAAGAAAACTAAAACTCCAGGAAGAAGTTAAACTGCTCAGATGGCCAGCATATGATCCTGACTTTCTGCCCGCCTCGCATGATTTTAGATTTAGACAGTGGACATTCAGGAGCCTTACCGCAGCGTGTACAATGTATGAGAAATCAAACCTAATGTCATTCGATACTCTACGCAGGAAGTACAATCTGGAGAAGCAAGATTTTTTTTAGATACTTGCAGCTTCGCGACTTCATTAATAAAAGGGTACAAAGCAGCAATATCAAAGAACCTTCATTATTTCTTAATATTTTTATTAATGCATATAAGTCAACAAGTCTTAAAAACCTTATTAGTAAGTTATACTGCAGTTTAATGACACTTAAAACAGACTCAACAATATATATAAAGCAAAAGTGGGAAAAGGAAATGAACATTGTAATAACTGATGACATGTGGTCAAGGGTTTGGGAGGTGCAGTCCTCATCCACCAACTCCGGCACCTGGAGGGACTTTTGCTGGAAGACTCTTATTCGTTTTTTCATAACACCCAATCAGAAATCCAAGTACAGTGGAGTTCCTGCACACTGCTGGAGAGAATGTGGGGAAACAACAGCAGACCATGGGCACGTATTCTGGTCTTGCCCACACATTCAGCCTTTCTGGACAGATGCAGCAAATGTCATTTCTAAGGCACTGGACTTTAATATCAGCTGCTCTTTTATTTTGTTATTCCTTGGATGTTTCCCTGACAAGCTGACTGCAGATGATACTTATCTCTTGAAAATCTTTTTGGCATCAGCCAAAAAGGCTATAACAAAGTGCTGGTTACAAAAACAGCCCCCCACACTGAACCTTTTCACCTCTACAATAGACAATATAAGGTCCATGGAACGCATGACCTATACTCTGCGACTCCAAGAGGAGCTAGGAAAAAAGACGTTGGAAAAAATGGCTGGACTTCACAGGATGTGACAGTACTTATTAATATGCGGATTCGGAATTGTATATTTTTATTGTATCTGATTTGTATCATATTAATCATCCCATGACCTCATATGTTTGTGTTTTTATAAATGAAAAATGTTCATAAATAAAAAGTTTCAAAAAAGAAAATTCCAAAGATCCCCTATTATTTCCTGTTCTGTATCCGGATTTTTTGCAGGATCCAGATCAGTCTTTGATATTTCCTAGAACCTATTGGGATCTTATCCTGTATTTTTTTGGCAAGTGTCCTGACCATTTATTGTGGAGTTATATACACATATGCTAAAAATGGCCCTATCTCGCAATGATAAAGAATCCTTTAAAAAAATTCCTGGATCCAGACGGTGATCCAGATCACTCCCAAAATGTAATCATTTCTTCCTTGTCCCATTTCAGACTTGTCCTGAAAATTTCGTCAAAATCCGTTCATAACTTTTTGAGTTATGTTGGTAACAGACAGACAAACAAACCCCGGTAAAAACATAACCTCCTTGGCGGAGGTAATAAAAGACTAGCACCATGTCTGAGACTA
This sequence comes from Pholidichthys leucotaenia, assembly GCA_020510985.1. Classification (NCBI taxonomy): domain Eukaryota; kingdom Metazoa; phylum Chordata; class Actinopteri; order Cichliformes; family Pholidichthyidae; genus Pholidichthys; species Pholidichthys leucotaenia. Next base: position 275,092,368 of record CM035842.1, read on the forward strand.
TTATCATTAAGCATATTCAAAATAACGTTAAGCATTCTCAATATTAATTTCAACAGCAGCTTCCAGCACTTACAGAGAAAATCCTGCCTGCAGACTCATCTGTGCCTGATGTTTGTGTCTCTTGATTTGACAGCCGCTTCACGGCTGCCAACAGCTGGCTACTTAGTAACCCAGCAGGCAGGAACAGACTGAACACAGTAAAACCTCCAAACTGCTCTGCCAACTTCTGTGGCTTCACGTCTCATTATAATAACACCTCGTCAACAAACCCAACACACATCACTGTGCACAAGGTTCTCATTTCAGTCGCTTCCCCTAGTAAATGCTCATTTAAAGTCTCAAGTTAGCCAATGGGTGTTAAGAAGCACCTAGATCTATTGGTAGCAACCATGAAACGTGGAGTTTATAAACGCTAATGAGGCCAGTAATCATGTTATTTGACGATGATGAAAAACTAATTATTTAAAAGCCTGAAAAGAAGTTGACTTCATATTTGCACTTGAAATGTAAAACTTCAAAAAAATGTCAAAGTCTGGTTCACAGATCTCAATAGTCCCATTTCCACTATATGAACCATGTGTGTCTCCACTACAGGAACTTCCCCGAAAGGAGAACTTTTCAGGAACTCGTGGCTGAAATAAGACCCTGATCACAGTCGAAACTGTCAGACAATTACATCATGAACAAAACTGCTGGAGACTGATGGTTCGTACTAGGGATGAGCCGATCCGATCCACCGTATCGGTATCTGGTTCGATCCAGGCAAAATGGCTGGATCGGTATGGGTAAGGAATAAAAGTAATCTACTGATCCGATACATTAATAATAATAAAATGAAGGTGCAATCATGTTCTCAAAAGCAACGAGCGTCACATCACTGGAGCTTGTCTGTGGGACTCGCCTAAGTATATGTTGCTGAATGGTGCAAGCATTTACAATTTTATACCACCAACTTGCACCTGCAAAAGTATCACGGCAAAGAAGTATGCTGAATTCTGTCAAGAACCGAGCAGAAGGATATGTGCTGTGCAGCAGCTGCTGCTTTTTCAGCTCGGGAGGATGGACGCTAAAAGTGAAACCTAAAAAGAACAAAACTGAAAGTAAAAACCAGACTGGAGCATACCTTTTGGGGGAGAGTTAACCCTTTGTCTGCCCGGCTGTCATAAGACATCAGCGTCATCTGCTGTCCCTGCCGCAGTTCCACGCCTGTCACGTGATATGTCCAAAAAGCACAGAAAACCCAGTTGAACCAAGCATTTCACATCACAAGATGTCAGACACGTATAGCTTACTGCTCTTCACCGGAGGACTGGAGGACTTCACCCAAATGAACCACCTCAAACATCATTTCCAGAAACGTGAAGAAGAGAATGTAAACAAAGGCTCCAATGCAACACCTTTTGTGATGGCAGAAGATGGCCTGGAGCATATACACTTTCATCTGCCATCGACAGAGCTGCACGTGATGAGAGAGAACAATAGCGCCGGTTCGGCGGCGTTATGTAACCGAAATTGAGATGGAATAAATCATAAGATAAATGTGAGTTTCTGGATGTGGGAGAGAAAGTAAAAATGACTGGCAGAAGACGAAATAAGGAGCCGGGATGAGGAAATGGATGCATAAAGACGCAAGGTGCGCAGTAGGTCTGATGTATTTATTTGTTTGTGTACATTCTACTGATTTTCTGGTTCAAATATTTCAGAGCAATAGTAAATAAGATGTAAGAACTGGTTAGCCAAAGCAGTAAATAAATATACATTTGTACACAGTTATACACACAGTGCAGGAGCATTGCAGCTAGATGGTATCAACAGCATTAGGGTTAGTTAAATTACCAGACATTATATTTCACATTTGGCTTATCATAATTGCTTGATTAGTGAATACATCTTTAAATTTAATAGCTTCTGAACAGCAATGAATCAATTTGATTGGCTTACTTAGGGAGCTTGTTTAAAGATTGCTGTCAACTGTTCCTAGCTGATACCTGATGTGGCTATTGTTCGCATATCCATGATGAATTTAAAAAAAAATGTTTCTTCTACAGTAATTATATCGAAAAGTTGATAACTGCTGTCAGTAAGTATTGGGATTGGTTGACTGATTTGAATATCAAGACCATAAGCCCTGGATGACTGCAGAGGTGCGCTCGCTGCTTACAGCCAGAGATGCAGCCTTCAGAGCGAAGGACAGGCTCGCCCTCCGCTCAGCCAGGTCTGCGCTCTCAAAGGGAATTAAGGCGGAAAAGCGCGCCTATGCGGAGAAAATCCAGGGACACCTCTGTGACACTAGGAACACCAAGCAGATGTGGCAGGGAGTTCGGACACTGACGGGCTATAAGTCTAGGCAGGGGGTCGATGATGACGACGCTTCGCTTCCAGACAGGCTTAACGACTTCTTTGCATGTTTTGAAGCATCAAACTTGACAATCAGAGGGAGGGCTGGCCCACCCCCAACATCGGTCGGACCAGCTTTTATCATCAACACAGCGGACACACGGAGGACCCTAACCAGAGTCAACCCACACAAAGCTGCAGGTCCGGACAACATTCCGGGACGTGTGCTCCGAGACTGCACAAGCGAGTTGGCGGATGTCCTGACTGACATTTATAACATCTCCCTGAGTCAGGCCATCGTTCCCAGATGCTTCAAGACCTCTATCATTGTACCGGTGGCAAAGAAACCAGTTGTGTCCTGTTTGAATGACTATCGTCCTGTTGCACTGACACCAATTGTGATGAAATGTTTTGAACGGCTTGTCAAACCACACATTACAGCCTGCCTCCCTGCATCACATGACCCGCTCCAGTTTGCATATCGTTCAAACCGCTCCACGGAGGATGCTATAGTCACCACCCTACACTCTGTCATCACCCACCTGGACCAGAAAGACACTTACGCCAGACTCCTGTACATTGATTTCAGTTCAGCATTCAACACCATTATTCCCCAGAGACTGATGGAGAAATTACTCCTTCTCGGTCTGAACACCGCCACATGTCTCTGGATCCTGGATTTCCTGACAGAGATCTCAGTCTGTCCGGGTTGGAAACAACATCTCCAACTCTGTCACGCTGAGCACCGGATCCCCTCAAGGCTGTGTACTCAGTCCACTGTTGTTTACACTTCTAACACATGACTGTGTATCCAGACACGAGGGGAACCAGATTATTAAGTTTGCAGACGACACCACGGTGGTGGGACTTATTCAAAGGGATGAGGAATCAATGTACAGGGAAGAAGTGAGAGACCTGGAGGGCTGGTGCAGGGAGAACAATCTGGTGCTCAACGTGGACAAAACGAAGGAGATGATTATCAACTTCCAGCGGTCACAGCCTGAGCACGTCCCCCTCAGCATCGGCGGCTGTTTAGTGGAGAGAGTGGAGAACATCAAGTTCCTTGGAGTGCAGATCTCGCAGGACCTGACCTGGAGCAAGAATTCCTTGGGGATCAGGAAGCGGGCTCAGCAGAGACTGCACTTCTTGAGGAAACTCAAACAGGCCTCTCTCCCCATCTGCATCCTCAGGACCTTCTACAGAGGTGTGGTGGAGAGTGTTCTGACATACTGCATTGCTACATGGTACTCCAGCTGCAGTATGTCAGACAAAAAAGCCCTGCAGAGGATAGTCAAGAGGGCTGAGAGGGTAATTGGAGTCTCCCTCCCCTCTGTCCAAGAACTTTTCAGAACCGTTGTAGGAGCAGGGCACTGAACATTGTCAAGGACCGTTCTCACCCTCTGCATAAACACTTCGAACTTCTTCCATCTGGTAAACGATTCCGGAGCATCAGAGACAGAACCACCAGACTGATCAACAGCTTCCTTCCACAAGCTGTCATGATGCTGAACAGTTGACCCGGAATCCCTCATACACACTACTGCACCTACGGACATTTTGTATATTATTTGTATATTATAGCTAGTTAGTTTTTTCCCCAAGTATGTCTCAGGGATGTGAGAATGGATGGGGGGGTGGGGGTGGGGGGTGAAGCTATGTGGGAGTGTGTCTTAAATCATGCTGCTTCTATTTATATGGATGCCGAGAGAAACGTAATTTCATCTTGCCTGCACTACAGTTGTATGTACAACAATGTGACAATAAAGTTTGATTTGATTTGATTTGATTTGACGACAAAAAAATTAAACTAGAAAAGCACTCGGAGAGCACAGACCTCTGCCAAGCGCCACAGTTCCCCCCATACAGTGTTTGTGTGTATGTTTTCAGATTCCTTGACCATGAAAACATATGACTAGCAATTGGATTCACAATGATAGGATTAGTGGTTCAGTAGTTATTGACGAAAATGGCATTTTCCGTAATGGCGGTTTTCGCCACAGTTCCCCCCATACAGTGTTTGTGTGTACGTTTTCAGATTCCTTGACCATGAAAACATATGACTAGCAATTGGATTCACAATGATAGGATTAGTGGTTCAGTAGTTATTGACGGAAATGGCATTTTCTGTAATGGCGGTTTTCTTCTGGACGGTGATCCATATCACCACCAAAATCTAATCATCTGTAGGATACCCCATTTCTGACAATCTGTGAAAATTTCATGAAAATCCGTCCATAACTTTTTGAGTTATCTTGCTAAAAAATAAACAGACAGACAAACCAACGCCGATGATCACATAACCTCCTTGGCGAAGGTAATGAGGATTCAAAACCAAAAAATAAACAATAAAAAACTGTCCTTGTTCAAAAGGAGTGGGAAGAAGCCACCGCTTATATAGTCCCACCCCTTGTCCATACCCATCCTTCCATCCAGCCATCCATCTTCTACCGCTTAATCCTTTTCGGGTCGCGGGGTGGGGGCTGGAGCCTATCCCAGCATCTTTGGACGAGAGGCAGGGTACACCCTGGACAGATCGCCAGTCCATCGCAGGGCCAACACAGAGAGACAGACAACCATTCACTCTCACAGTCACACTTAAGGACAATTTAGAATCCCCAGTTGATGCCAATTAACCTCACCTGCATGTCTTTGGCATGTGGGACCCATGCAGACACGGGGAGAACATGCAAACTCCACACAGAAGGGTCACCGATGGTCTAGGGGTGTGATCGAACCCACGATGGTCAAGGGTGGAATCGATCCCATGACCTTCTTGCTGTGCTGCCACTGTGCTAACCACTGCGCCACCGTGCTGATAACTTGTCCATACCCAATAAATTATATCATTCTAGTCATTATCCATCCCATAATTACAATCATTATACAATACCATAATATATAATGCATCTTATAATTAAATTATGCAATAGAAATAATACAACAATGATAGTTTATGACAATAATACCAACATCTAATAACTGTAATAATAAGTAAATACTTCTGGTATGTTTAATATAATTATAGACAATACTATCATCATCATAATCACCATATATACCACCATATACCCCCACATGGCTTACAATATCTTGGCACAATAAGTAACCATAATAATAGGCAGCCATATAGTAGTTACAATAACAATAATAATACCTCCTGGCCTATATAATACTTTAAATAATTCCATCCTAGACAACAATCATAATACTATAATACCATTGTTATATTCTAGTAATGATATCAATGATAATGAGATGAGATGAGATGAGATTCAACTTTATTGTCATTACACATGTATGAATACAAGGTAACGAAACGTGACTTGGCATTTGGGCCCGCTCTGCAGAGTGCATCCAAGGCTGGGGCAGCCGCTAGGCGCCAGTCAATAGTACTCGGCATACATATTCAACAATAACTCAGCATATATATATTCAACAATAACAACCTTTCTTCATTAAAGACACATTGTAATATTACGGTTCTTTATTTTTATATTGTTCAAAAATCATTTCTTTATATGCTAATTTAAATATATGGATGTTTGGACATTGTCTGTGTTTCTCCCCAACCCATTCCACAATTTTACCCCACACACAGACACACAAACTTTTCCTTGTAGATCTTACTAGGTGCATTTTAAATTTTGTATTTCTCTTCTGACTAAAAAGATTTTGTATACTGTGTGGCAAAACATTAACACTTTGTCTTAGCTTTGTTCTAAATTGTAATCACTCTTGTCTTGTTTACTCTTTTTTCTTTTGAATTCTTGGATGGAATATGGGTGGGCAATATAAGCTGCAGCTTCAGCCATCACCCATTTCGGATAACTCACGTGGAATTGTTTAGTAGAAGGAGTCTTTGTCTAATTTGACCTTGTTGTTATATTATACAGTTTCTTTTAACCTGTACTGTATTATCCGAAATAAATTCATAACTGTGCCCTATAATAATCAACGAGATCCTTTAATTTCAATAATTTTGAATGTAAAAACAATAAATTAGTATGTTCAAGATACCCGACTGTGTATAACACTGACAGCCCTTTTTTGTAATATTAACAATTAATTAAGTGTACTTTTATAACTGTTACCCCAGACCTCTACACAATAGGTCAAATATGGAAGTACTAATGAGCAATACAAGCTGTGAAGTGATTTGTAATCTAGGATGTGCTTAATTTTATTTATAATTGCAATTTTTTTGCCACTTTGTTTTTTATGTATCTGTGTGGTTTCCAACAAATTTTATCATCTAGTATTACACCCAAAAATTTGATCTCCTAAACAGTTTCAATAATTACATTATCTATATGAATATGTTTATCTTCTTTCTGTCAGGTCAGGCATTGGCTTGCTTGCTACCGGATAACTATGAAAAATGGTACTACCTGTCTCATGGGTCGGGCCGCCCGCGACTCAACCGGCATCCCCGCCCTTCCGAGGGCGTGGAGGGTGAAACAGGGCCTCCTGGCAGAACTAAAAACAATATCTGCCACAGGTTTGTGGTGGACCATTCCCAGTTACACGGCGTGAGACTGGACATCCTGGCAGATAAACACATCTGTCGCAAGATCTGTGGTGGACTGTGCCAGTCGGTGCATCGTGACATGCACTACACAAAGAGCAGAAATAAACAAACCTATCATCTGGTCAGTCACTGCAACAGATACTGGAGTCAGTTTGTCTTGGCTTGTCCTTGCCACTGATAATACCTTTATTTGCCAAGAATGTGCTGCTAGTCCAGCAAAAGCTAGCGGTACTCAAATACTTTGCAAGCAGTTTCATGAAATGGTCAGTCAGAAAGCAACTCATACTGGCTCGGATGTCGCCCGGGCTAACAAGGTCTGCGCTGATCTGTTCATACTGCGACAGGCAGCGAAAAGTAAGCTAGGAGCAGGAAGACAAAAGAAGAGGAAAACAGCAGCCTTGTGTGTAGCAGAATGGAATGTACGCACTCTGTTGGACAGAACAACATCACAGCGCCCAAAAAGACGGACTGCGCTTGTGACCCTGGAAATGAACAGGTACAATGTAGACACAGCTGCACTTAGTGAAACAAGATTGCCTGGATATGACAGCTTGGAAGACCATGGGTACATCTTCTTTTGGAGTGGGAAATTAACTCAAGAAAGGAGAGAAGCAGAAGTGGGCTTTGCAGTTAAAAAGGAGATAGCAGCAATGCTTGATGAGGAACTGGAGCCAATCAACGACAGGATAATGACTATGAGACTCCCACTACAGCCGAAGATGTATGCCACACTTATCAGTGTATATGCCCCAACAACGATCAACACAGACGAGGTGAAGGAAGAGTTCTACAGTGATTTACGTGAGACTATCAGGCGTGTACCTAATGATGACAGGCTGATACTCGTTGGCGATTTTAATGCCAGAGTTGGTTCAGACACTGAGAAATGGAAAGGAGTGCTGGGCAGTCATGGAGTAGGCAAGTGCAATGCTAATGGAGAACTTCTACTTGCACTATGTTCAGAGTACAACCTTGTGATAACCAACACTCTATTTAAGCACAAGGACACACACAAGAAGACATGGATGCACCCAAGATCCAAGCACTGGCACTTGTTAGACTACATCATAGTAAGACAGAGAGACATAAGGGATGTATTGGACACCAGAGCAATGAGAGGTGCGGACTGTGGTACTGATCATGTTATGCTGAGATCTAGATTAAGGATTTGCAGACAAAAACAGCACTGTAGGACGGGTGCGAAGCCACCACGGAAGCTAAACATTACTGCCCTGAAAGGCCAAAGAAAGCAGGAAGAACTTACACAGGAGATGGATGAAAACTTGAAAGACTGGGACAGCAACAACTCAGAGAATGACATAGAAGAGAAATGGGCAACACTGAAGGATACGGTGTATCAGACTGCGAGTGATGTATTAGGCCACCCTGAGAGGAAACATCAGCATTGGTTTGATGAGCATGATGAACATCTGAAGAAACTACTAGAAGCAAGGAATACAGCTAGGCAGGAAAACCTACAGTGTAACACAAGGTCGAAGAAGAAGAAATACTCAAAGGCTCACAGTGAGCTACAGAAGTACACCAGAGAGATGAAGTCCAACTGGTGGAATGAAAAAGCGGAGGAACTTCAAACTGCAGCAGACAGGAGGGACATGAAAACATTTTTCACAGGTTTGAGAGAAATCTACGGCCCTAAACCAAGAGGATTGATCCAATTAAAGGCTATGGATGGTGAATCGGTTTTGCAGGAGAAAGACAAGATCCTGGACAGATTTGCAGACCACTTTGACCAACTACTCAACAACCCTGGAGATTTCACTGAAGAGGCTAAAGAAGCTCTAGTGCAGCGACCGGCTGTATCAAGTCTGGATGAATCACCAAATCTTGATGAACTAATGGCAGCTATCAGAACAACACAGGATGGTAAAGCTCCAGGAAGGGATGGAATTCCAGCAGAAGTGTGGAAATTTGGTGGTGTTTAGCTGACCAACTGCCTGCACAAGCTCATCCAAGAGATATGGGATGCCCAGAAAGTACCTCAAGACTGGAAGGATGTAAGTATTGTGCCTTTGTTCAAGAAAGGTGACAGGAAAGATTGTGGAAATTACCGAGGTATATCACTGCTAGCCACTGTTCTCACACATCTCGCAGAATGTACTACCGGAAACCCAGTGCAACTTTAGAAGTGGAAGAAGCACAATGGACATGATTTTCTGCTTGAAACAGGTTCAAGTAAAGTGTATAAACAGAACATGCCGCTTTATGTAGTCTTCATAGACTTCAGTAAAGCCTTCGATACTGTTTCACGACAAGGACTTTGGCAGGTACTCAAGAAATATGGCTGTACAGAGAAGTTTGTCAGCCTGATCGAGGTACTCCATACAGGTATGCAAGCAAACGTGGCAATGAGTGGTTCAGTATCTAAAGACTTTTCGGTAAGCAATGAGGTGAAACAAGGGTGTGTGCTGGCACCTACACTCTTCTCGTTATATCTGGCAGCCATGCTTGAGGTGGCCTTCAAAAACACTTCAGAAGGAGTAAACATTCAAACAAGGAAAGAAGCAGACTTGTTCAATGTGGCACAATTTAAAGCCAAGAGTAAGACATCGATAAAGGTAGTAAGAGAAATGCTCTTTGCCAACGACAGTGCTCTAGTTGCACACAGTGCGGAAGATATGCAATCTTTAGAGGAGAAATTTGCAAGAGCAGCTAGCCAATTCAGCCTCAAAATCAACATCAAGAAGACAGAGTGCCTTTATCAACCACCAAAGTTCCAGTTATCAACATCCTTACCAGCCGAGATCAGCACTGGTACAGAGCCACTAGCCAAGTGCAAGACTTTCAATTATCTAGGGAGTACTGCTTCAGAGAATGCTAGGCTGGAGGATGAACGATCTTTCACAATGGGAAGAGTAAGCGCTGTGTTTGGAAACTTGAGGGAGAGACTGTGGAACAATCGACGTGTCTATCCATGTGAAATGCAAAGTGTACAGAGTGACAGTACTGGCTACTCTATTGTATGGTGCAGAAACTTGGATTGTCTACAGAGAGCAGGTAAAGAAACTCCACACGTACATGATGAGACACCTTCGAGCCATAATGAACATCTCATGGAAAGACAAGATAACCAACATGGAAGTGTTGAAATGAGATGGTCTACCATCAATGGAGGACATGCTAATACAGATGAACATGAGATGGCTCAGACATGTTGAGAGGATGGACCACCAGCGTCTCCCTCGGCAGTTAACTCGACTCACAGTTATGCGAGGGCAAATGCAATGAGGGTAGACCAAGGCTCAGATTTAAAGACACTGTAAAAAGAAACTTGAAGAAGCTGGATACAGACAGGAATTCCTGTCAGCGGAAGGCGAAGGACAGAGCTGCGTGGAGGAATCTGATCAGACCTAAATGAAACAGTCATTGTCGCCCACGACAGACTGCTATGATGATGATGATGATGATGATGACAGTTTGAAGATAACAAAAAACCAAAACCAAAAACGAGGACAAAAAACAAAACCATCCTTTGTGTAAATATGTCCAAAGTCCATTTTTGACAGAATGTTATGTAATTCAATATGGCTGCTGTTGCATTATGCAAATTAGATGCGTAAATTTACTCCTATCTCAAACTTTGGATCATGCTCTACATCTTTCTAGTTGACAGTAAGCCATTATCTCTTACCACTTTCAAGTTGCAGCCTTTGGAATTTGTGATATCTAAACTGAATATTTTCTTGGGAAACAAAAAAACCAAAACTTGACCGCCAGAGAGTGATGAGCTGACGGGCGCACTGGTACACCATAGACAGAAAATGAGTTAACAGTTGATGAGAGGTTGGTGACAGAAATAAAAATACTTTTTTTGTGTGTGTATTTTTGTATTCTGTCTCCATTTTCTATACTTTATTAATCCCAGAGGATGCAAGGCGACATGAACACAATATAGAACAGGAATGACTTCAAAATAAGAGCCAACCTAAAACCTAAGAATGGACAGAGAATAATATCAGAAACACTAGTAAAACTGAGGACCAGGAGAATATTATGATAATAAAGGATAACAATAATACAACTTAAAGGGTTCGTTCCTTTATTTTCGGATCTACAGCATTTTTTTTTACCTCATCAGTCCCCCTTGCCTTTCTCTGCATATGAAGCTGGCTGCATATGAAGCCGAGCCACACCTGTTTGCTAAGCAACTCTTCATTACTGTTCCCGTTACCAGCAGACTAAAACCATGATAAATGCCTCCACTACTTACATACCTCTTCTGATTTTTGTCCACGTTTAAAGTACTTTAATAAGCTCATGCTTCTCTCGGACAGCGGCGCTACTAGCAAGACACTCTGTCTGCCAACTGGAACACGTGGGCGGGGTGCTTCCAAACTCCGCGTGGATAACAGTCATGTGCGTTGTTCGTGTACGCGCTTATGGAGAATAATTTCTTCATATTTTTTCTTTAAAAAAAATATTTTTTCTTAAATTTATATTTCTTTGGCATGGCGGCATAACTTCAAGGGAGGCATCCCACCATGCTGAAATGTTACCAGAGGAAACCCTGGATTTGGTTTAAAATATGTTTTAGTTCTGTATCAAATATTACAAGAAAAAAATATTAACCATCACATCTTAAGTGCACACAGAGGTGGGGTTTTATGCTGAATCACTTTACCTGCATTACTCCAACAGAAAGTGAAACTTAAATATTTCCACTCAACTGGAGACGGTTTGACTTCGGAGCTGCAGCTTCCCACCATGTTTGTGTTGCTGTTTCTATGTGGTGTGATGTTGTCACAGCAGACCCCAAATATTGCAAAATTCATTTTTACACTGGTATCAAAATTTATACCGGTATTATCGTGAACAATATAATATGGCACACCCCTATTGGTGACCCTAACTTTCTCTGTTGTTCAGATATAGTTTATAAGCCATCTTGATGTTGACCTTTGACCTTGTGATCTCAAAACTATGGTCACACTTGAGGGTCACAGGGTGAACATGTGTTCCAAGTTAGGTGAATGGTGACGTTAACTTTACTCGTTGTACAGTAATAAGGCATAAGAAATGTTAACCTTGACCTTTGACCTTTTGACCCCAAACCTGTAGTCAGAGTTCAGGATTCCAAGGTGAACCTGTATACCAGGTTTGCTGGCCCTAGCTTTACTCATTTTATATTAATAGTAAATGTAGCATTTCCCATTGTGCAACTGCAATTTAACTTTGAACCTTTGACCCCTTGACCCCAAACCCAGAGATAAGTGAGGGTGTAAGCCATCCAAGATGTGTACTGGATACAACTACTGTATCGATTTGAAAGGCCTACATCATTTCTTTCAGTAGTTACTGTGTTTAGAAGATTTAGGGAAAAATCTGACCTGACCTTTGACCTCAAGGCCATCCGACAGGAGTGAAATTGTAATATGTAATGTACTTTATTTATATAGCCCTTTAAAACAACCTGTAGGTGACCAAAGTGCTTTATAGAAAATTAAACAGCATTAAAAACACACACAGCATTAAAAACAAATAATATAAACAAAGAAATAAGAATAAATACCTAAAAATAAAAATAAATAAAACAAAACCAAATGCCAAGACAAATACCACCACTACTGGGTATTAAAAGCCATCCTAAACAAATACGTTTTAAGTTCTGATTTAAAAAGGGTCAGGTCAGAGATAGTACGAAGGTCAGGGGGGATATTATTCCAGAGCCTGGGGGCGACAACAGAAAAGGCTCTGTCACCCCAGTGTTTATACCTTGACCTAGGCACATCCAGCAAAAGCTGATTGGATGACCTCAAAGCCCTGCCTTGGTCACGGACAGTCAAAATCTCAGACAGATAAACCGGAGCAAGGCCATTAAGAGCTTTAAAAACAAAAAGAAAAAGTTTAAAATTAATTCTAAAATGGACTGGAAGCCAATGAAGTGAAAAAAGGATCGGAGTAATGTGCACTCACCAAGGTGTGTTGGTCAAAAGACGGGCCGCTGCATTTTGCACAAGTTGAAGGCGGCCGAGAGAAGACAGAGATGCCAACATAAAGTGCATTGCAGTAATCAAGTCAAGGCGTGATTAAAGCATGGATGGCTATCTCAAGATCATGACGGCTCAGGAAAGGTTTGGCTTTGGATAACAGACGTAATTGATAAAAGCTCATCTTGACTACATTGTCAATCTGTTTATCAAATTTTAAATGGCTGTCAAAAATCACTCCCAAATTTCTGACAGCTGAACTGAGCCTTAAAGAGAGGGTACCAAAGCCAGCCGTTACAGTATCCCCAAACGCAATACATTCTGTTTTTTCTTCATTTAAGTGGAGAAAATTTTGGCTTAACCACAACTTAATGTCAGTGATGCAGTCCAACAGAACACTTTGTGAGTTTGTTTGTTCTGGGTTCAAACATAAATAAAGCTGAAAATCGTCCGCATAACAGTGGAAAGACATGTTGTGCCTGGCTATTATTGACCCGAGTGGCAGCATATATAATGAAAACAGAATAGGGCCAAGGATAGAGCCCTGTGGGACCCCACAGGAGAGAGGGGCACGAGAAGAAGACATGTCACCAATCATTACAGAAAAGGTTCCGTTAGATAGGTAGGATTCAACCCACTTAAGTGCAGTGCCATGGATGCCAACATGGTGATTCAGGTGTGACAAAAGGATAGTATGGTCCACAGTGTCAAAGGCTGCTGTAAGATCTAGCAGCACTAAGACCACGGGACATTTGGCATCAGCAGATATCATAATATCATTGTGCACATTAAGCAGGGCAGACTCAGTGCTGTGACGAGATCTAAACCTAGATTGAAACTTCTCAAAAATAGAGTTGTCTTCTAAAAAAGATTGCAACTGTATAAAAACAGCTTTTTCTAAAACCTTAGATAAAAAGGGCAAATGAGAAATGGGTCTAAAATTAGATTAAACTGAAGGGTCAAGGTGAGGTTTTTTAAGAAGGGGCCTAACCACAGCATGTTTAAAAGCAGGTGGGACAAATCCTGAATTAAGGTATGAATTAATAAAAACCAAAAGACCAGGCCCTACAGTATTAAAAACCCTTTTCAATATTCCAGCGGGAACAACATCCAGTGAGCAATTTGTCAGCTTCAGAGACTTCACTATATCAGCAAGTAATGATAAAGAAACCAACTCAAACTGTTCAAACACAGCAGAGTAACCCGGGACAACAGACAAGCTCCCATTAAAACTGTTATTAATAGCTCGTCTGACAGAGTCCACTTTATCAATAAAAAAGTTAAGAAAAGTCTCACATTTTGTAAATGAATCATCTCTTACAGTCAGAGTGTGTGGGTTTATAAAAGAGTTAATTACTCCAGCGATACTGAAATTTTGCCTTTTGCACGGTCCTCTGGTAATCAGCAAGACAGTCCCTAAAAATTCCCAGAGACGCATGTAACTTGTCCTTTTTCCATCTCCGTTCAGCCTGCCTGACCCGTTGTCTAGTGGCACGGGTAGTGTCGTTTAGCCAGGGATCTGTTTTCGGTTTAGCCGATTTAAGCCGAAATGGGGCAATAAAGAGTCCAAAATCCCAGAGCAGGTGGTATGAAACGAGGAAAGAATATTATCCGGATGGGAAGGGGAAACGAGATCATTCAAGACAAAAAACTGTGAATCCCTAAAAGCAGCAGAAAACTCCTCTGGCATTGAAGAGGAGATGATGCGACGCCAGCATGATGGAGCCACAGGCTTGCTGGGTGATGAAGGGGTCAACAATTCAAAAATAATGGGGAAATGATCTGAGATGACAGACTCAGAAATTTCTTTGAGAGAGATTGAGAGCCCAAAAGCGATAACAAGGTCCAGAGTGTGGCCAAGATGGTGTGTTGGTTTGTCCGCTAAAATGTTTAAATTAAATGTCGCCAACAGTATTTTAAAATCAGATACCAGCTGATCAGATGGACAACAGACATGAATATTAAAGTCCCCGCAAATCAAAAGTTTATCATATTTTGGCTTAACATCTGCCCAAAATTCAGAAAACTCATTAATGAAGTCCTTATTATGTTTTGGATGACGATAGACAACAGCAAATAACATAGGACTTGTGAAATCCACCACAAATAGTTGCAGCTCAAAACAGGAATAAGCATTTGTGGAGAGAAGGCGACATTTAAAACTGTCATTAAAAACAGAAGCAAGACCTCCACCCCGACCAGATCCTCGCAGGGAGCTGAAGAAAGAACAGCCAGGAGGGAGGAGCTCAGAGAAGGCAGTGGTCTCATGTGGTTTAACCCATGTTTCTGTCATCAGAAGAAAATCCAAGGAATGTGAAGTAAAAAAGTCATTTACAATAAAAGTCTTATTTGCAGTGGATCTGGTGTTAATCAGAACCATGCGAATCAAACACTGATCAGCCTGCTGGGAAGCACAACTGATCGGGTGAAGATTCTCCGGTGCACAGCCCCTTCTGTGAATCCACATGGGCCGGCGGCAGGGAAGTGGGTATCCAGCCTCTGGGAAAGTCGGCAAAAGCCATCGGTAGCAATAATCAATGGATCCTTGTATGTCAAAACCGATACGCTTCTTGGACAGCTCAGTCAGCAGTTGACGAGGGTTGTGAGCTGAAGAAGAAGCCAGGTAAGCCAACAGTCTGCATGGCACGCCGCCTCTCCGACCTCGTCTTTTGCGGTGTCTCTTGTGGCAGCCATTTCCAAACAGTCTGCTGGGTGCACATCTCAGATAGGATGGTATAGACGCCAACAGAGGCGGAGGAGGCTGACCATTAAATTCATAGGTTGAGAATTTGGCCACAGAATTGCGAATATTTAGAAGAATCTGGTGATCATAAACCAGTAGCGATGACACATTTGAAGCTAGAAACAATAAAAAGACAACTAAACACATAAGCCATAGCACAGGTAGACATCCAGCCACACACAACGGCGCCATCTGTGCCTCATCAGAATATATCAAACTATGCTACCAACTTTCAAAATAATCGGAACCAAACTGTAGGAGAAGTTGATTTCACAAGGCAGTTACTGTCTCTGAAGTGAGGTGAAACAGGAGGTCATAGGTCAGGAGCTACAATTCCCACAAAAATTATCTGATCAGAACCAAATTGCAATATGCGAATCCTAGAGTATATCAACCCATGGTACCAAGTTTCAAAACAATCGGACAAAAACTGTCGGAGGAGTTGATTTCACAAAAATGGGATGGACGGACTGACCCATAATATAATCCCCCTTTGGTTCATCCAAAGGGCTCTTCAACTCCTTTGGGCTTCGACAGGCAGGGGATTAAAAAAAAACAAAAAAAACCTGCTGTATCATTGCTGAATGAAGTACACTTAGCAAAAACTACTGCAGAGTAGGTGAATCATATATAAGACTTTGGGACTGGGCAATATCCTAAACAGTATACAACAAGCTACCATCAACAGAAAAGCTGGCATTGAAAATGATAAAATAAAAACACCGATCAAGATGACAAAGCCCCGATGTGATCAATCAAACTGTGATTAGTTTCCAGCTAGTTGGAACATTCCGTGTACAATTCACACAGCAGTACAGTTAAGAGGACTTTCTGCACTGCTACCTTTGGTCGGCTAATGTTTAAACTCTTGACACGTCTTTGTGAAAAGCAGTCTGCATGAGTTATCTCCGATCTCAGGTTTTCGGTTTCAAGTGAGATTTAATTGAATTTTTATCAGATTGTAACTCCCAGGTGTAAATTACATTTTGTTCCCAAACAACATGCTAACTGGGCAATGAGATGACAGGAACATGGGCTGGTTCAAAAACTGAGAGAAACAAGGGGGAAGAGAACAATAGAAAATTCGGCAAACAGAAAAATATATGGAAAACCACACAAGCTAAACGTGTGCCATCAAGTCTTTCTTTTTTCCACAATATTTTTTATTGAACCTTTTTTACAAACACAACACAAACAATCAAACACTAACACTAAAGTAATTTAAAAAAAATAAAAATAAAAATTGTACTAAAAAACACCAACAACCACTAACAAAGACAGGTCTTCAACAATGCTCCTCTGTTTAGTCTAGGCAATCCATTACACAAGTATACATATTATACATTCACCAGTTTGGAATTTACAAGGTCCACACACATCATTCACCTTCTTCTTCAAAAGTTATGTTTAAATTCTTTACATAATCAATGAAAGGTCTCCATATATTCTCAAACACAATTTCCTTTGATTTCAGTATGTATGTTATTCTTTCTAGTGGAAGGTTTGTTAACATCTGTCTTAACCACTGAGTCACATCTGGTCTATGAGTCTTTTTCCACAGTAGTGCAATACATTTTTTGGCGTTAAGCAAACTGAGGTCTATGAATGCTCATCCACTCTCATTAAAGCTGTTCTTTTCTGGATACAGACCCAACAAAAAAAATTTAGGATTCAATATGATTTGTTTTGAAATTATTTTTTCAATTGTTACCCCCACCTCTTCCCAAAACATTCTAATTTTTCTACATTCCCATAAACAGTGAAATAGGGTTCCTTTACTTTCCATACATTTTGTGCACGTATCTGGTATGTTTTTGTTATATCTATTTAACTCCACCGGTGTAACATACATCCGCATTAACCATTTAAAATGTATCAATTTAAGACGTACATTTATTGATTTGGTTTGAGCTTCTGTACAAGCCAATTCCCATTGTTCCTCTGAAATTTCAGTTTGCAGGTCTTCTTTCCAATAATTCAATCTTTTCTGTGAGTTTTCACTTGAGAATAATGTCAATGAGTTATAAAACTCTGAAATAATACCCTTTCTCTTACTATCTTTCGTCAAAATTTTTTCCAAGGATGAATAAGTAGGTCGGATAGGAGCATTATTTTGATTTGATCGAATAAAGTTCCTAAGCTGAAGATATTTTAAAAAATGTGTTCTATTAAGATTAAATTTGATCCTCAGTTCTTCAAAAGACATTATGTTATCTGAACATGACAGATATAAGTCTTGAATCTTCTGAATCCCTTTTAAATTCCATACTTTAAATACAGCATCCGCTCTCCCTGGTTTAAAATATTGATTATCCCATATTGGGCTAAATTGTGACAGTAAGTTCAATTCAATTCAATTCAATTCAACTTTATTTATATAGCGCCATTTCACAACAACAGTCATCTCATAGCACTATCAACTGTAGGGGGGACCCCCACAGTTGCAGAAAGACCCCAGCAATCAGGCGATCCTCTGTGAGCAAGCACTTGGCGACGGTGGAGAGGAAAAACTCCCTTTTAACAGGAAGAAACCTCCAGCAGAACCAGGCTCAGGGAGGGGCAGTCATCTGCTGCGACTGGCTGGGGGGTGAGGGGATAGAGAAGAAGAAAAGAACAGACATGTAGAGAGCAAACAGCACGATGGGGACTCAATCTATGGGAGAGAACAAACAAATGTTAATGACCAGCAAAAAAAAAATATTTCATAGAGAGTGAGGAAAGGAGTGAGGCCCAGTGCATTACTGGAGGTCCCCCGGCTGACTAAACCTATTAGCAGCATAACTAAGGGAGGGTTCAGAAACACATGATCCCTCCCTAATTGTAGGCTAGATCAAAAAGGTAGGTTTTAGCCCTATTCTTAAAAACAGAGATCGAGTCTGACTCCCGAATCCAGATTGGCAGCTGATTCCACAGGAGAGGAGCTTGATAACTGAAGGCTCTGCCTCCCATTGTACTTTTGGAGATTCTAGGTATTACAAGTAATCCTGCATTTTGGGAGCGTAGTGCTCTGTTAGGATAATACGGTAGTATCAGATCTTTTAAATAAAAAGGAGCCTGATTGTTTAGAGCTTTGTAAGTGAGAAGAAGGATTTTAAACTTAATTCTAAACTCTATGGGAAGCCAATGAAGGGAGGCCAGAACCGGAGAGATATGATCTCTCTTTCTAGTACCTGTTAAAACTCTTGCTGCAGCATTTTGGATCAGCTGAAGACTTTTTAAAGATGTTTTAGGACAGCCTGATAATAAAGAATTACAATAATCTAATCTCGAGCTAACAAAAGCGTGGATCAGCTTCTCAGCATCACTCTGAGACAAGATGCTCCTAATCTTGGCAATATTACGCAAATGATAGAAGGCAGTCTTAGAAACAAATTTAATATGTGAATTGAAGGACAAATCCTGATCAAAAATAACTCCAAGGTTCCTCACAGAGCTATTAAGAGAAAGAGTAACTGCGTCCAAACTGAAAGTTTGATTTGGAAAGGAATTTCTAAGGTTTTTTGGACCAACAAGAATGACTTCAGTCTTATCTGAATTTAATAGCAGGAAATTACAAGTCATCCAAGCTTTGATTTCCTTAAGACAGGCTTCTAACTTGGCTAATTGATTAGTATCATCTGGCTTCATTGACAGGTATAATTGTGTGTCTTCTGCATAACAATGAAAATGTATACAGTGCTTTCTAATAATGTTGCCTAACGGAAGCATATATAAACTAAAAAGAGTAGGGCCTAGCACAGATCCCTGTGGAACTCCATGACTAAGCTTTGAGCTGAAAGAAAACTCATCATTTACATGAACAAACTGGAACCTATCAGATAAATAAGATCTAAACCACTGCAACGAAGTTCCATTAAGTCCAACATAGTGTTCTAATCTATCAAGTAGAATATTATGATCAATAGTATCAAAAGCTGCACTAAGATCTAAAAGGACAAGTACAGAAACTAGTCCATTTATCAGATGCAATGAGGAGGTCGTTAGTGACCTTCGCTAAGGCTGTTTCAGTACTATGATGGATTCTAAACCCAGATTGAAACTCTTCAAGTAAACCATTTCCCTGCAGGTGGTCAAATAATTGCGTAGCAACAACTCTTTCTAAGATTTTTGAAATGAAAGGGAGATTAGAGATTGGTCTATAGTTAGCTAAAGCTCCTGGATCTAGCGTTGGCTTTTTGAGTAAGGGTTTAATTACAGCCGTTTTAAAAGCCTGCGGTACATGGCCTAAAGTTAATGAAGAATTGATTATATGAAGAATAGAGCTACCAATAAGTGGGAAGACTTCTTTAAATAACCTAGTAGGAATAGGATCTAAAAGACAAGTTGAAGGTTTGGATGAGGAAACTACTTTGTCTAACTCACAAAGGTCGATTGGAGTAAACTCATCAAGACAGACATCAATAGAAGGAGTTGTAGTAGTTACAGTATTTAAGTTAACTGTGGGAAGAATCTGATTGATTTTATCTCTGATGGATGAAATTTTATTATTGAAAAAGTTCATAAAGTCCTGACTAGTAAGCTCTAAGGGGATGCTAGGATTGACAGAGTCCTGACTCTTTGTCAACCTGGCTACAGTACTGAAAAGAAACCTGGGATTATTCTTGTTCTCTTCTATTAATGCAGAGTAATAACTCGTTCTAGCTTTTCTAAGAGATTTTTTATAAATTAAAAGATGATTTCTCCAAGCTAAATAGATTTCATCTAAATTAGTAGAGCGCCATTTTCTTTCTAATTGACGAGTCTTCTGTTTTAAGCTACGAGTTTCTGTGTTGAACCAAGGAGTTAAAAATCTCTGATTAGACTTTTTCTTTTTAAGGGGGCCACCAAGTCTAGAGCCTGATGCAGAGAAGCTGAAACACTATCCACCATGTTTATCAATTACAGAAGGAGCAAGCTGTCTATAGCTTATTTCCGTTGTGTTGACACATGGCATAGAGGAAACAATCTGCAAAATCTGCATAAGTGTGGTTCTTTTAAATATTTTGTGGTTTCACACCATATTTTGATCATATGCTTTACAAATGGATTTTTAACTTGTTTCTGTAATTTTTTTGCCGAGTCTGAGTATATGAATATGGGAAGAGGTAAAGGTAAATTGTATGATTCCATTTCAGTCCAGTGAGGGAGATCATTTGATGAAAAATAATATGTCATAGACATCAGTTGTGCTGACCAGTAATACAACATAAAGTTTGGACATTTCAGACCTCCACGATCAAAAGGTAAATATAGTAAGGACAGACGTAATCTTGCATTCCTATTGTTCCATAAAAATTCCACTAACTTTTTTAATTCTTGAGAATAGATCTGAAGGTGGTGGTAAAGGAATGTATTGAAATAAATAAAGTATTTTGGGTAAAATATTACTTTTAAGTATATTGATTCTCCCGATCATCGACATTGGTAGTGACATCCATCTCTGAAGTAACTCATTAATGTCTGTCCCTGATCCTACCAAGTGGGGTCCCAATTGACCCCACACATATGTTCTTATGCACAACACGGACATATTATTGATCACAGCTATCGTGCTTTCTGACTTTGTTTGTCATCATCTGTGAATCACAAAAAATAAATCTGATTTAAAATACAGTTTTCTTCTGTACTGTCAGTTCAGATTTTTCATTGGGGTCCAATCGGACCCCAGGGAAAAATATGATGTTAATGATATTAAATGTATGAATTTTGTGTTATATTTCAGTGAATGATGGCTCAACGAGGTAGACTTTGCCATGCAAATATGCAAATACTTTGCCATTGTAGCAAAGTAGCATTGTATACTAGCATGTAGCATGTAGCATGCTACATACATGTAGTACATGCTAGCATGTAGCATGCTACATGTAGCATGTAGCATTGTATTCTGTAGGCCCTACAGAACACATGCACAACAATGGCAAAGTATTTGCATTTCTTGTACCAATTAAGAAGTGAAATTAGATAATTTCCCACAAAAACCTGAACGCACCAGGGCACACTGGTTGAAAAACACATTACAACCGGGCTACTCCTGCTGAAAGGCAGGCAACCGACAAACTAGCCCCATTCCGGGATTTTTGGATCATGTTTCAAGCACAACTCTTTGTTTTAACCAAATAAAACATTTTAAGTGAAAAAAATACTTTGGTATTGCTTAATAATCCAATTACAAGTTAAATTTTGTGTGGGGTCGAAACGGACCCCAGTTGGTACTATTTGTATGTAAAATATGTTGGTAGGATGAGGGTTAAGGCTTCATAGTTGGTAATGGCGACTAATTCTAGCTTAGGCACAATTTGGATTCCTAAATATTTAAACTGATTTACAACATTAAATTGATTTACCTCAGGAGCTCGGTGATTTCTCTGGGTCTCATTTAGCATTAATATTGAAGATTTAGTTTTATTTATTTTATATCCTGATATTTCCCCAAAATTCTTTATTAAATTCAACAAGGTAGGAATTGATTTTTTAAGATTCAACATAAACAAAATTATGTCATCGGCATACAGGGAGATTATATGTTCTGTTGGTCCTACTTCAATTCCATATATTTGTGGATGTAAACGTACTGCCATCGCTAAAGGTTCAATTGCCATAGTAAACAGTAAAGGTGAAAGTGGGCAACCTTGTTGACATCCTCTATTGATATTTATTGATTTTGAAATATTGCTGTTTGTTAGGATTTCTGCTGTAGCATTATTGTACATTATCTGAACCCATTTTATGAAATTATTTCCAATTCCAAACCTTTGTAAAACTTCAAAAAGAAAGGGCCATTCGACCCTATCAAAGGCCTTTTTGGCGTCCAATGATAGGAGAGCTGTATCTGGTGCTTCTTTATTAGAATAGATAATATTAAATAGTCTTCTTACATTATGGAAGCCTTGTCTTCCCTTTATAAAGCCATTCTGATCTCGGTTAATAATATTTGGTAATATTTCTTGTAGTCGTCTTGCTAAAATTTTACAGATTATCTTAAGGTCAGCATTAAATAGGCTTATTGGTCTCATATTTTCACATTTATTAGAGGGTTTACCTGGTTTTGGCAACAGTATAATTAAGGCATTATTCATGTATGGTGGTAAATTACTATTTTGAAATGCTTCTAAAACCATTTCCAAAAATGGTTTTATTAATTTATTAAATTTTTTTAGAGAGGTCAACTGGAAGACCATCTGGTCCTGCACTTTTTTCCTGATTTCATATTATCAATGGTTAGCCCAAATTCTTCTTGACTAATTTTAGACTCCAGTATCTCCCGGTTTTCATTTGGAATACACGGTGTAGATAATCTGTCCAAAAACCCATTTAGTTTTGTTAAGTCAGTTTCATTTTTTGTATTATATAATTTTTCATAATAATCTCTAAAGGCACTATTAATTTCTAAAGGATCTACAACTGGCTGTCTGTTACTTATAATACTGGTAATTGGTGTTTTAAATTCTAATTGTTTAATCTGCCATGCCAATAATTTTCCTGATTTTTCACCTTGTTCATAAAAAGATTGCTTCAATCTTAGAAGACTCGAGGCAGCTCTATTCGCTGATTTTTTGTCATATTCAGCTCTCAGAATCAGTAATTCGTTCTCTAACTTTGGGTCACTTCCTGCATACACTTTTTCTTGAAGAATTTTTATTTTATGTTCCAATTGGACTCTCTCCTCTCGAGACTTCTTTTTTTTTTTTTTCCACAATATCTTTATTGAACCTTTTTTTTTTAACAAACATGATACAAACAATCAAACACTAACACTAAAGTACTACAAAAAAAAAATGCACTAAAAACACCAACAACTACCAACAAAATCAAGTCTTCAACAATGCTCCTCTGTTTAGTCTAGACAATCCAATACATAAGTATACATATTATGTTCACCAGTTTGGAATTTACAAGGTCCACACACATCATTCACCTTCTTCTTCAAGAGTTATGTTTAAATTTTTTACATAATCAATAAAAGGTCTCCATATATTCTCAAACACAATTTCCTTTGATTTCATTATATATGTTATTCTTTCTAATGGAAGGTTTGTTAACATCTGTCTTAACCACTGAGTCACATCTGGTCTATGAGTCTTTTTCCATAATAGTGCAATACATTTTTTGGCATTGAGCAAACTGAGGTCTATGAATGTTCTTTCACTTTTATTAAAATTATGCTTTTCTGGGTACAGACCCAACAAAAACAGTTTAGGATTCAATATGATTTGTTTTGAGATTATTTTTTCAATTGTTACCCTCACCTCTTCCCAAAACATTCTTATTAATCTACATTCCCATAAACAATGAAATAGGGTTCCTTTACTTTCCATGCATTTTGTGCATGTATCTGGTATATTTTTGTTATATCTATTTAACTCCTCCGGTGTAACATACATCCGCATTAACCATTTGAAATGTATCAATTTAAGGCGTACATTTATTGATTTGGTTTGAGCTTCTGTACAAGCCAATTCCCATTGTTCCTCTGAAATTTCAGTTTGCAGATCTTCTTTCCAGTAGTTTAATCTTTTCAGTGAATTTTCACTTGAAGATAGTGTCAATGAGTTATAAAACTCTGAAATAATACCCTTTCTTTTACTATCTTTCATCATCATTTTTTCCAAGGATGAGTAAATAGGTCGAGTGAGAGCTTTATTTTGATTTGAACGAATAAAGTTTCTAAGTTGAAGATATTTAAAAAAATGTGTTCTATTGAGATTAAATTTGATCCTCAGCTCTTCAAAAGACATTATGTTATCTGCACATGGCAAATATAAATCCTGAATCTTTTGTATCCCTTTTAAATTCCATACTTTAAATACAGCGTCCGCTCTCCCTGGTTTAAAATATTGATTACCCCATATTGGACTAAATTGTGACAATAACTGTGGTTCTTTTAAATAGTTTTTAGCTTCACACCATATTTTGATCATATGCTTTACAAATGGATTTTTAACTTGTTTTTGTAATTTTTTTGCCGAATCTGAGTATATGAATATGGGAAGAGGTAAAGGTAAATTGTATGATTCCATTTCAGTCCAGTGAGGGAGATCATTTGATGAAAAATAATATGTCATAGACCTCAGTTGTGCCGACCAATAATACAACATAAAATTTGGACATTTCAGACCTCCACGATCAAATGGTAAATATAATAAAGACAGACGTAATCTAGCCCTCCTGTTGTTCCATATAAATTCCACTAACTTTTTTTTTATTCTGGAGAATAGATCTAAAGGTGGTGATAAGGGAATGTATTGAAATAAATAAAGTATTTTAGGTAAAATATTACTTTTAAGTATATTGATTCTCCCGATCATCGACATTGGTAGTGACATCCATCTCTGAGTTAACTCATTGATATCTGACATTAAGGCTTCATAGTTGACACTGGCGACTGATTCTAGCTTAGGCACAATTTGGATTCCTAAATATTTAAACTGATTTACAACATTGAATTGATTTACCTCAGGGGCTGGGTAATTTCTCCGCACTGTGTGTGTTTATATACTTGCAGATTTATTCCACCTAGCTGCAATGCTCCGTACTGTGGGTGTTTATATATTTACATATTTATTCCATCTAGCTACAATGCTCTGCACTGTGTGTCTGTGTGTGTGTGTGTATATATATATTTTATAGTAATATGTACATATGTATATTAGCTGCTCTTGCTTGCTTGTTTTTTTTTTTTTTTTTTCTTGCCTTCTGATTGTTGCTCTGAGTGTTGCTATCCCTGTGCTGTTGCAATCCTGGAATTTCCCTGTTGTGGGACTAATAAAGGCTTATCTTATCTTATCTAAAGGTGAAAGTGGACAGCCTTGTCGACATCCTCTATTGATTTTTATTGGTTTTGAAATATTGTTATTTGTTAGGATTTCTGCTGTAGCATTATTGTATATTATTTGAACCCATTTTATGAAATTATTTCCAAGTCCAAACCTTTGTAGGACTTCAAAAAGAAAGGGCCATTCAACTCTATCAAAGGCCTTTTCGGCGTCCAGTGATAGGAGAGCTGTATCCGGTGCTCCTTTATTAAAATAAATAATATTAAATAGTCTTCTTACATTATGGAAGCCTTGTCTACCCTTTATAAAGCCATTCTGATCTCGGTTAATAATATTTGGTAAAATTTCTTGTATTCGTCTTGCTAAAATTTTACAGATTATCTTAAGGTCGGCGTTTAATAGGCTTATTGGTCTCATATTTTCACATTTATTAGAGGGCTTACCTGGTTTTGGCAGCAGTATAATTAAGGCATTATTTATGTATGATGGTAAATTATTATTTTGAAATGCTTCTAAAACCATTTCCAAAAAAGGTTTTATTAATTTATTCTTAAATTTTTTATAAAGGTCAACTGGAAGACCATCTGGTCCTGCACTTTTTCCTGATTTCATATTATCAATGGCTAGCCCAACTTCTTCTTGACTAATTTTAGACTCCAATATCTCCCTGTTTTCATTTGGAATACACGGTATAGATAGTTCGTTCAAAAACCCATTTAGTTTTGTTAAATCAGATTCATTTTTGGTATCATAATTTTTCATAGTAATCTCTAAAGGCTCTGTTAATTTCTAAAGGATCTATAACTACCTGTCCGTTACTTATAATACTGGTAATTGGTGTTTTAATTTCTAATTGTTTAATCTGCCATGCTAATAATTTTCCTGATTTTTCACCTTGTTCATAAAAAGATTGTTTCAATCTTAGAAGACTCGAGGCAGCTCTATTCGCTGATTTTTTGTCGTATTCAGCTCTCAAAATCAGTAATTCATTCTCCAACCTTGGGTCACTTCCTGCATACACTTTTTCCTGAAGACTTTTTATTTTATGTTCCAATTTAGCTCTCTCCTCTCGAGTCTTCTTAGATTTTGATCCTGTATAACTAATAATATGTCCCCTAATAAAAGCTTTGAAAGCCTCCCACTTTACACATGCTGATGTTTGTGTAGTATTGATGTCAAAGAACTCGTCTGTTTTTCTATATACTTGACAAATTCCTCATCCTGAAGCCATTTATGCTGAAATTGCCATCTACCTGATTCCTTTGTCAATTTTTTATCTACATATATTAGACAACAGGGTGCATGATCAGAGATCACGATGTTATCATAAAAGCAGTTTTGAATCTTGGACCTTAATTCTGTGGAAATCAAAAAATAATCAATACGTGAGAATGTCTTGTAGGTACTGGAATAACAAGAATAGGCTTTAACTTGTGGTTTCATTTCTCTCCATATATCTAACAATCTCAATTCTTTCATAAAATGATTAATAGTCATCCTACATCCAATGTGCGTGCAATCCAGTCCTGTTGATCTATCTATACCTGGATTCAATGTACAATTAAAATCCCCTGCTATTATATGTTGCCCTGTAAGTGATGATAAGATAAGAAATAAATTAGCAAAGAACTTCTGATCATCTATATTGGGACCATATAAGTTCACAAGATTTATATTTTCTAATAGCAAAGAACCTTGAATGATTACATATCTTCCAAATTTGTCTCCAATTACATTTTTCACTTGAAAAGGAACTGATTTATGTATGAGAGTCATAACTCCCCTGGCCCGGGATGAGAATGATAAGGTGAAGACACTTCTTTGCCATCTACTCCTAATTCTTTTTATATCCTCCTCTATTAAATGAGTTTCTTGTAAAAACACAATTTTTGAACCCATGTCTTTTATTTTATTCATAACTTGTTTAAGTTTTTTTAAATTTTGTAGACCTCTGCAATTCCATGAAGTTAAATTAAGATTAACACTTTGATTTATGATCAATAGAGAGTTTGGGATTACCTTGCAGTGTAAACATGCTCATACAGAGAAGCAAAAACATGAGTGGTTGAACATTCATCCTACAAACTACACACAAACAAATTTCCCCTTCCCACACTTGTGGGAAACCCCCCAAAATCAAAAGAAAAATTCCGTTTCCCGATATAGCCATCGACCGCTCCACACCCACGGGGAACAGCCTAAGCCACTCCTTCTTCATCCTCCCAATCACCCTAACTCTACTGCTTTTAATGACGTAACATTAACTCTCCTCTGTAGTTTTCCAACTTAACTCCAAAATTTTTAACAACTTTGTACATCATAGTTTTTTTTGTTTGTTTTGTTTTTGTTTTTTTTTAATATATAATACAATCTATATTTTGTAAACTTACTATTTACTTCAAGTCAGTCAGATGCCTGTGCAAATGCTTAATTATTCTACCTTATATTTTGTTCATGCTTAGCTCCCACCAGTCTCTTCTTCTTCTTTGATCTTCTTGATGAACTCCTGCGCCTCCTCTGGGGTCTTGAAGATGTGGGTTCTGCCCTCATACGTGGTCAGCAGTCTCGCAGGATAGATTACACCATGACGAATCCCAAGGTTGCGCAGCTCCTTACGTATGGGATCAAACTGCTTCCTCAATTGTTGGATTCCTGTGGCCAAATCTGGGTAGAACCGCACCTGCTGGTCCTGGTGTTTAATCTCTCCTTTAGCTCGTGCAGCGTTGAAGATCTTCATCCTGTCTCTGTTGCTAAGAAACTTCATAATTAAGGTCCTCGGCGGTCCCTTATCTCTCCGTGGGCCAATACGATGTGCATTTTCCAGAACCACTGCTGATTGCAACTCCTCGCTGCCCAGCACCTCCGGAATCCCCTTTTCCAGAAAGGAACATACGTCCCGACCTTCTGATTCCTCTGGAAGACCCACCAGCCTCAAGTTATTCTGTCTCGACCGAGATTCCAAATCCAAAATATTATTTTCCAGAGATTTTTTTTTTTTCCAAAGTGCGCACCTTTAATTGAAGACGGGTGACGTCATCTTCAGCACTAGCGAGACGGAGCTCCATCTGCGCCGTTCGTTCTACACAGTCACCCAATTCCTTTCTTATTCCTTCCAACGCTGTCATAATCCCATCAAATCTAGAGGAAAAGTCCGCTCTCATTGAACTCATGGCAGCCATCAGCGCATCTGCGCCTCTCCCCGCAGACATCGCACCGTTGCCAGCCTCCTCCGCCATATATGGAGTTTTATTTGCTGCGTCACAGACCTGAAAGTCCGTTAATTTGGACTGTTTCGGCGGCTCGCTTTTTCCTTTACCTGGTTTTCCAGCCTTAGGCTTCGCCGACATATCCTCGCCCAGACGCTGGGATATGTTCTGTCCCAAATGAGAGAGTTATTTGCCGATTTTTTTTCTCCAGGAGCAGAGCAGAGCGAGACACGTCCGTCCTACGTGGCAGCCATAACCAGAAGTCCTCGAGTCTTCTTAGATTTTGAACCTGTATAACTAATAATATGCCCCCTAATAAAAGCTTTGAAAGCCTCCCACTTTATACATGCTGATGTTTGTGTAGTATTGATATCAAAGAACTCATCTATCTGTTTTTCTATGTACTTAACAAATTCCTTATCCTGAAGCCATTTATGCTGAAATTGCCACCTACCTGGTTCCTTTGTCAGTTTCTTATCTACATATATTAGACAGCAGGGTGCATGATCAGAGATCACAATATTATCATAGAAGCAGTTTTGAATCTTGGACCTTAATTCTGTGGAGTTCAAAAAATAGTCAATACGTGAGAATGTCTTGCAGATATTAGAATAACAAGAATAGGCTTTAACTTGTGGTTTCATTTCTCTCCATATATCTAGCAATCTCAATTCTTTCATAAAATGATTAATGATCATCCTGCATCCATTGTGCGTACAGTCTAGTCCTGTTGATCTATCTATACCAGGATTCAATGTACAATTAAAATCCCCTGCTATTATATGTTGCCCTGTAAGTGAAGATAAAATAAGAAATAAATTAGTAAAGAAATTTTGATCATCTATATTGGGACCGTATAAGTTCACCAAATTTATATTTTCTAATAACAAAGATCCTTGACTGATTAGATATCTTCCAAATTTGTCTCCAATTACATTTTTCACATGAAATGGGACTGATTTATGTATGAGAGTCATAGCTCCCCTGGCTCGGGATGAAAATGATGAGGTGAATACACTTCCTTGCCATCTTCTCCTAATTCTTTTTACATCCTCCTCTATTAGATGAGTTTCTTGTAAAAACACAATTTTTGAACCCATGTCTTTTATTTTATTCATAACTTGTTTAAGTTTTTTTAAATTTTGTAGACCTCTGCAATTCCATGAGGTTAAATTGAGATTAACGCTTTGGTCTATGATCAATAAGAAGTTTGAGATTACCTCGCAATGTAAACATGCTCACACAGAGAAGTAAAAACATGAGTGGTTGAACATTCATCCTACAAACTACATACAAACAAATTCCCCCTTCCCACATTCGTGGTAATCCCCCCCAAAATCAAAAAAAAAATTCTGTCTCCCGCTATAGCCATTGACTGCTCCTCACCCGCGAGGATCAGTCAAAACCACTCTCTTTCTCCTCTCAATCACCCTAACTCTACTGCTTTTAATGACGTAACATTAACTCTCTTCTGTAGTTTTCCAACTTAACTCCTGAATTTTATAGCAACTTTGTACATCATAGGGTTTTTTTTTAAATATATAATACAATCTATATTTTGTAAACTTGCTATATGCTTCAGATCAGTCAGATGCCTGTGCAAATGCTTAAATATTCTACCTTATATTTTTTTCATGCTTAGCTCCCACCAGTTACTTCTTGGATCTTCTTGATGAACTCCTGCACCTCCTCAGGGGTCTTGAAGATGTGGGTTCTGCCCTTATACGTGACCAGCAGTCTTGCAGGATAAATCACTCCATGACGAATCCCAAGGTTGCGCAGCTCTTTACGGGCGGGGTCAAACTGTTTCCTTAATTGCTGGATTCCTGTGGCCAAATCTGGGTAGAACCGCACCTGTTGATCCTGGTATTTAATTTCTCCTTTGGCTCGCGCCGCATTGGAGATCGTCATCCTGTCTCTGTAGCTGAGGAACTTCATAATCAGCTTCCTCGGTGATGCCTTGTTATCTCTCGGTGGGCCAATTTGGTGGGTGCTTTCTAAGACGACTGATGACTGCAGCTCCGCGTTGTTCAGCGCTTCTGGGATCCACTTTTCCAAAAAGGAACATGGATCCAGACCCTCCGTTCTCTCCGGGAGACCCACCAGCCTCAGGTTGTTCCGTCTCGACCGGGATTCTAAATCCAGAACATTATCTTCCAGACGTTTATTTTTTAATTCCAATGTGCGCACCTTTAATTGTAGGCCGGAGACGTCATCCTCAGCACTGGAAATTCGGAGCTCCACCTGCGAAACTCGTTCCATACAGTCACTTAACTCCTTTTTCATTCCTTCTATCGCTGCAATAATCCCGTCAAGTTTAGAGGAAAAGTCTGCTCTCATTGAAGCAATGGCAGCGAGCACCACACCTGTGCCGTCGCCAGTAGTCACCGCTCCTCCGCTAGCTTCCTCCGCCATATTTGGGGATTTTTCTGCTTCGTCACGGACGTGAAAGTCCGTTAACTTGGACTGTTTCGGCGATTCGGTTTTTCCTCCACCTGATTTCCCAGCCTTAGGCTTTACCGGCATGTCCTCGCCCAAACGTTAGGATAGGTTTTGTTCCAATTGAGAGAGTTATTTGCCGATTTTTTTTTTTTTTTTTTAGGAGCAGAGTAGAGTGAAGCACGTCCTTCTACGCGGCGGCCATAACCGGAAGTCCTCCCATCAAGTCTTTCTTAAATAATAAAGATGGCAGATAAATGCCCATTTGGAAATCTCACCAAATTATGGCAAAAACCTATTAACAGTAAGGGGACTATTTCCATAGGGCTGCACAATATGTCAAAATTATATTGTTTTTGCAATACCAACGTGTACAATATATGTACCACAATAGACGGCTTAAACAATAATGATATAGCCTATTTTCAGGGGCTTATGCATTCACAATCTGCTATTTTGGAGCAGCATTTACACAAGCTCTATGTTATTACACTCAAGAGTAATAAAAAAGCAAATTTATTTTTAAAAAGTTGCAAATTTACCAGAAAAACTCCCAAATTTACAAGTAAAAAGCTGCAAACATCAAAGGAAAATTTTGAAAATGTATGAGAAAAAAATACACAAATTTATGAGGAGAAAAAAGTTGCAAATATATGAGAAAGAACTTGCACAGTTAAAAAGTTGCAAACTTAGGAGAAACTAGAATACATTCAATCGAGATGCACGATACCGTATTTTGTCTCGTGTAATATTGTTTAGACACACATATGTACACACAGCGGACAGGGTTTCCTCTGGTAACATTTTTGCTTGGCGGGCCACCCCCTTTTGATTTACGCCGCCACGCTAAGGAAACATGAATTTAAGGGAAAAAAAAAATGTAGGAATGACACTCCACAAGTGCGCACTCGAACAACGCACATGACTGTCACCCGCGCGGAGTTCAGAAGTACGCCATCCGCAACCGTTCCAGTCAGCAGGCAGAGTGTCTCTCCAGCTTCACTGTCCGAGAGAAGCATGAGATGATCAAAGTACTTTAAATGCAGGAAAAAAGCAAAAGAGGTATGTAAGCAGTGGAGGCATTTATGGTGGTTTTAATCCGGTGGCAACGGGAACAATAATGAAGAGTCGCTTAGCTAACACTTGTAGTTCAAGATAAGATAAGATAAGCCTTTATTAGTCCCACAATGGGGAAATTCCAGGATTGCAACAGCACAGGGATAGTAACACTCAGAGCAACAACCAGAAGGCAAGAGAAAAAAACAAGAGCAGCAAGTATACATATGTACATATAAATATACTATATATATATATATATATACTGTATATATATATATATACATAGACACACAGTGCAGAGCATTGTAGCTAGATGGGATAGATATATAAATATATAAACACAGTGCGGAGCATTGTAGCTGGATGGAATAAATATATGAATATATAAACACACAGTGCGGAGCATTGTAGCTAGATGGAATAAATATGTAAATATATAAGCACACACAGTGTGGAGCATTGTTGCTAGAAAGAGTAAATATATAAATATACTGTATATATATAAACACATACAGTGCGGAGCATTGTAGCTAGATGGAATAAATATGTAAATATATAAACACACACAGTGCGGAGCATTGTAGCTAGATGGAATGAAACAGCACAACCGTCCACTTAGTTATCCTACATGGTATGATTATGTACCCATACATATTCTCACCCTCCATAGCGACCGGTATTTTCCTAGTTGTATACTGGAGGGGACCATTGTGTAAGTCTATTGCGTCTTTTGCATTCAATACTATTAGGTCGTCACGTCTTTTTGCTATCTCTGCGAGCAGCCCTACTTTCGGATTCATATGCAGGGAAAGTCAAGAGTGACTGATGAAATACTGAGGATTTACTTCACCAGCCACTACAATTTTAATTAACTAATTCACCTAATTAACTAATTCTTGTACCTGGCAAGTTAAGATGACCTAACTTCATGAAGTCAATGACTTTAATCAATCAACAGCCTTCGGACAAACAAAACATGCCAACCTTTGGATTTCAAAATAAGGGAGATTTTTCCTGCTGTCTGATTGGTGAGGAGAGTTCTAAAAAAAAACTATAAATATATAGAAATATTATAACAAATAACGGCATCTTTGGTAATTTAAGTTAATTTATTTAATACAATTTTATTGTTTTTTTCTTTGAAATTGGAGTTAAATTATTGTTCTGTTCTGGCTCTGCAAAATTATGGTCAAAAATGTAAATTGTTATAAGGAAAAAGTAAAAAAAATTACCAGTCTGTTTCATATTTATTAAAAAAGTAATTTTATTTTAAAAAATAAAAACAGCCATAAAATAATCCACAAATTTATAATAAAGTCTTAAATGTACAAGAGAAATCAATTTTACGAGAGGAAATTACAAATTTGAGGAAAATAGTTTCAAATTTAGATAAATTTACAGAGAAAAGTAGAAAACTCTAAGAAAATTGTTATAAATTTTGGAGAAAAACCTCAAACCTTTAAGACTGAAGTCATTACTCAAGTTTTTAAGTGGGTGCTTTTTGTACCCTTAACGCAACTAGAAATTTTTGGTTGTGTACTCTTATTAATTTCAAAGCACTGCTTTTACATGAGTAGAATTTCTGGCGAATATACCCACCTCTGATCATATAATTTAAGTATGCATGAGTAAATAACTATTATGAATGTTTTTTTCCCCTTCCCTTTCCTACTCCTTCTCAATGAAAAAAAAAAACATCACTGGAATAAAAATACACATATTTATCATTTATGTAAAACATGACAAAAAAGTCCTGCAAGACAAAACATGACACCTGGTATTTTCTTATCTATTTGTATACCATCATAGAGGGAGAACCTGAATTACAGGGCTCAGAGAGGGCAAGATGAGACAGAAGAGAGGAGCCAAGGAGAGGAAAAGTGTTCAGGCAGAGGGTTCAGGAGAGGTGAGAGCAGAGGAAGGAGAAAAGGATGACACCAGTAAAAAGTCCAAACACAGGACATCTGGGTGGGACCGCAACTGGCCCAGTATTCCAACATTCAAGCCTTGGTTGTACAATACTTTAAATCAGTGGTCCCCAACCCCCGGGCCGCGGACCGGTACCAGTCCATGGGTCATTTGGTACCGGGCCGCACAGAAAACATAAATAACTTACATTATGTCCATTTTATTTATTATCTGAGGCTGAATGATGTTTTATTTTTGAAAAATTACCGGATTCTCTCCGTTACATCCGTCTATGGCTCACTCTTGACGCACGTCAAGACGCTTGTCTCGGTGACGTGATACGTTACCGCTAAAATTGAAGGCCGTTGCTAGACGGCAGACATTACGAGAGCCACTGCAGAGATTTCTCTCAGGAAAAAAAGTCACCGCTGGCAGCACATTTCAGTGACGAGGAATGAGTCGCAAAACTCGCTTACTCGTGTGACATATTCAGCCTGCTCAATGAACTCAATCTGTCACTTCAGGGGAAAATGACAACTGTCTTCAAATTGGCAGATAAAGTAGCTGCGTTTAAAGCCAAATTGGATTTGTGGAGACGGCGTGTGAATGGAGGTATATTTGACATGTTTCAAACATTAGCGGGAATTTTGGAAGAGACTGAGCCCGAGCCTTCATTCTCCCAGCTGGTGCACGATCACCTGTCTTTGCTTTTAGAAGAGTTCAAGCACTACTTCCCAACAACAAAAATACACGAACTGCCAAAGAATGGATGCGTGACCCATTTCTCAACAAACCAGGTGAATCCAACATGTCTGTGCAAGAAGAAGATCAACTGCTGGAGATCGCAAATGACGGCGGCCTTGAAAGTATGTTTGAGACAACAGCTCTGCCGGTGGTCTGGATTAAAGTCATGGCTGAATACCCTGAGATCGCCACAACAGCACTGAAAACCCTGTTGCCATTTCCGACATCCTATCTGTGTGAAGCGGGGTTTTCTGCAGTGACAGCAACCAAAACAAAATTACGAAGAAGACTGGACATAAGCAACACACTTCGGGTGTCACTGTCTCCCATTACCCCTAGATGGGACCGTCTCGTTGCAGAGAAACAAGCACAGGGCTCCCACTGATTCAGCGTTGTGGTGAGTTGTATTTTTCATGCACTTTCTATTTGTGTTTGTGGTGCATCTTATTTTGAAGGCATGTTTAAACGTTACCATAGCAATCAGAGAGTGTTGTGGGCAGAGAGGATGTTACTCATGTTATGTTGTTGTTGCGATGTTAAGAGGACGCTGCTAATAAAGTTGCAAACGAGTACACAGTGGATTCACGTTTATTATTATATTTAGAAAATACCACAGTTTTTATGCCAGTCATATCATGTTCTTTTGTTGTATTTATCCGCCACACCTTAAAGGCCGGTCCGTGAAAATAATGTCTGACATTAAACTGGTCCGTGGCGCAAAAAAGGTTGGGGACCACTGCTTTAAATGGTAAGTTCCATATGCAAAAATACTGTGCATAATTTAAAAGAAGAAATAAATAGCATAAAATTAACATATTGCGGTTATAATAGTGTCATGTGTTTTCTGCCACCCCCATCCCCGGAAAAATATGTTGCCACTGCACCAAGGTCTTTAAGCCAGAGTTAACACTGAGCAGGGAAAATAAGTATTTAACACGTCAACAGTTTTCTCATTAAACATATTCCTGATGGACCATTGACCTGAGATTTTCTCCAGATATCAGTAACAGCCCAAGTATTCCATACAGTGCATCCAGAAAGTATTCACAGCGCTTCACTTTTTCCACATTTTGTTATGGTACACCCTTATTCCAAAATGGATTAAATTCATTTTTTTCCTCAAAAATCTACACACAATACCCTACAATGACAATGTGAAAAAAGTTTTTTTGAGATTTTTGCAAATTTATTAACCCCTTGCACTCCGGTCAATTTCCCTAAAAACGCCAAAAAATAACGTGCCCAAAGTAAATCGAAAGCTGTTCTTCAACCCTTTGCAGCATCTTCATGGGGTTGGTCTCATTTAAATCTCTCTACGTGCTCCTGCCACTGAGTTACAGTCATCTAAACATAGTGAACTTGAAGAAAATAAATTTCGCCTGGGTGTTTTTTTGGATACAAATGCTTGCAAATAACACACAGCTTCAGATCCGGGCTGGAAAATGCAACAGAAATGTAGAACCAAGTGTTATCCAGCTGAGGTCCAAATTTTGTAACAATACCACAAAAAATGAATATATTACACAGCTTTTTCCTCAGGTAGTTCCCAGGCGTTTTTGAACTGTGCCAAATGGCACAGTTTGGAAAAACGTCTGTAACTTTTGAATGATTCAATATAGAAGCTTCATCTTGGGCTCTAATGAAAGGTGACACTCAGGGCTGTGTGTGTGTGTGTGTGGGGGGGGGGGTTGTCTCCCCCCCCCCTCGCTACAGAGGACGGACATCGCTCGTTACGCCGCGGTCCGTCATGCAGCGATGACGCACAGCTGTAATTTACCGATCGGTCAAAAGTCATTTTGATTACAATTTTCAGGGATAAAGAATAATTTAGCTTATAACACTTACCTCTTCACAGCAGAAGCGGAGCTGGCAAACTTCTTCCTCATTGTCAGACGAACGCGACGCGGGTCTCGCGACCTGATCAAAACATAATTCCATTATTGCGGTTTTGCGCTTCCATGATTGCGGTTTTGGCGAACGATTTTTCAAAACAAATAACAGTAGTAATTAAAAAAAGACTGGCGAACGCGTGTGTGTCACTCAGCCTTCGTCGTTGGCCTCCGTCGGTCTATGATGACCATGGAAGAGAATCCTAAATGTCTACTCTGCTGGAATAAAAACAAAAAAAGCACCGCCTGTGGCTGAACATGCCGATGCGCGAATGGCAGTCCCTGTCACACAGGTCGCACTTGTGTGGGTGGTCTCCGTGCTGCTGGGTCTGTGACGGTTCTTCCTGCGGGTCCTTTTTTTCATCTGCTGCAGCAGTCAGTCTCTCTTCACCCAGCCTTACACAAAACAGCTTGCGAACTTCTGTGCTTCAATTGGCTTGCTGCATTCACAGCGTTGGTAGGCGGGTCCTTCTTGCTAGGTTTTCAGTCATTGGTTCTTCAAGGTTTCAGAAACCCAATTCAAGGCTCTTATTAGTCGAATGAGAGGTCAATCATATCCGATCTGTTCGCGGCTGTGTCTGTAGTGGGAGAACGGAAATGCATCTTTTTTTTCCAGTGCGCTCTTAGGACACAGCGCCCTCGTGCGTCCAAGAGCGCACGAGAGCGCCCTCTACGCTCTAGGACGCAGAGACATGCCCGTCCGCGGTACACCGGAGTGCAAGAGGTTAAAAAAAAAAAAGCTAAGAAATCACATGTACATAAGTATTAACAGCCTTTGCCATGAAGCTCAAAATTGAGCTCAGGTGCGTCCTGTTTCCACTGATCATCCTTGAGATGTTTCTACAGCTTAATTGGAGTCCACCTGTGGTAAATTCAGTTGATAGGACATGATTTGGAAAGGCACACACCTGTCTATATAAGGCCCCACAGTTGACAGTGCATGTCAGAGCACAAA
Source organism: Pholidichthys leucotaenia (assembly GCA_020510985.1). NCBI lineage: Eukaryota > Metazoa > Chordata > Actinopteri > Cichliformes > Pholidichthyidae > Pholidichthys > Pholidichthys leucotaenia. Next base: position 275,129,873 of record CM035842.1, read on the forward strand.
CCAAACATGAAGTCAAAGGAACTTACTTTAGACCACTGAGACAGGATTGTCTCGAGGCATAAATCTGGAAAAGGGTACAGAAAAATTTCTGCTGCTTTGACAGTCCCAATGAGCACAGTGGCCTCCATCATCCATAAATGGAAGAAATTCAGAACCACCAGGACTCTTCTAGAGCTGGCTGGCCGTCTAAACTGAGTGATGGGGGAGAAGGGCCTTAGTCAGAGAGGTGACCAAGAACCCGATGGTCACTCTGTCAGAGCTCCAGTGTTCCTCTGTGGGGAGAGGAGAACCTTCCAGAAGGACAACCATCTCTGCAGCAATCCACCAATCAGGCCTACATTGGTCGAGTGGCCAGACGGAAGCCACTCCTTAGTAAAAGACACATGGCAACCCACCTGGAGTTTGCCAAAAGACACCTGAAGGACTCTCAGACCATGAGAAACAAAATTGTCTGGTCTGATGAGACAAAGATTAAACTCTTTGGCGTGAATGTCAGGAGTCATGTTTGGAGGAAACCAGGCACCGCTAATCACCATGCCAATGGTGGTGACAGCATTATGTTGTGGGGATGTTTTTCAGCGGCAGGAACTGGAAGACTAGTCAGGATCGAGGGAAAGATGAATGCAGCAATGTCAGAGACATCCTGGATGAAAACCTGCTCCAGATCGCTCTTGACCTCAGACTGGGGCGACGGTTCATCTTTCAGCAGGACAACAACCCTAAGCACACAGCCAAGATATCGAAGGAGTGGCTTCAGGACAACTCTGTGAATGTCCATGAGTGGCCCAGCCAGAGTCCAGACTTGAATCCAATTGAACATCTCTGGAGAGGTGTGAAAATGGCTGTGCACCGACGCTTCCCATCCAACCTGATGGAGATTGAGAGGTGCTGCAAAGAGGAATGGGTGAAACTGCCCAAAGATAGGTGTGCCAAGCTTGTAGCATAATATTCAGAAAGACTTGAGGCTGTAATTGCTGCCAAAGGTGCATCAACAAAGTAGTGAGCAAAGGCCATGAATACTTATGTACATGTGATTTCTTAGTTTTTTATTTAATAAATTTGCAAAAAATTTAAAAAAAAAATCACATTGTCATTATGGGGTGTTGTGTGCAGAATTTTGAGGAAAAAAATGAATTTAATCCATTTTGGAATAAGGCTATAACATCAACTGTGGAAAAAGTGAAGCACTGTGAATACTTTCCGGATGCACTGTACTTACAAAGGAATCAAGGCAACTGTGTTCACAAAACAAGTTATATTTAATAAAGTGGAATGACACAGGGAATAAGTATTGAACATGTTTGGTGAAATTCATTTAATATTTAGTAGAAAAGCCTTTGTTGGTAATAATAGCTTTCAGATGCCTCCTGTATGGAGAAACTAGTCGCAGGCATTGCTCAGGAGTGATTTTAGCCCATTCTTCCACACATAACGTCTTCAAAATCTTGAAGGTACCATGGGTGTCTTCTATGAACTCTGATCTTCAGTTTGTTCCATAGATTTTCAACTGGATTTAGGTCAGGTGACTGACTGGGCCATTCTAGGAGCTTTATTTTCCTTCTCTGGAGTTAGTTGAAAGTTTCCCTGGCTGTGTGTTTGTGATCACTGTCTTGTTGAAATATCCAACCTCGTTTCATCTTCAGCATCTTGGCAGATGGCAACAGATTCTTATCAAGGATGTCTCTGTACATTTGTCCATTTATCTTTCCTTCAATTATAAGAAGTCTGCCTGTACCATGTGCTGAAAAACACTCCCACACCATGATTGCTCCCACCTCCAAACTTCACTGTTGGTATGGTGTTTTTGGGCTGCTGATGTGCAGTGCCATTTCTCCTCCAAACATGCGGTGTGTTGTGGTATCCAAAAAGTTCAATTTTGGTCTCATCTTACCAGACTATATTCTCCCAGTCTTTTCCTGGCTTGCCCTAATGTTGAGCAGCAAACTTTAAATGAGCTTCAACATGCTTTTTCTACAGCAATGGAGCTTTGCGAGATGAGTGGGCATACAGCCCATAATCTGTGTACTCGTTGTTCTTTTAATATTTCATTTATGAAATGAAAATAGAATAACCGAAAATAGCCATTATATCGCTCTTGCCTTGTCAAAATAAAACTGAAATTGAGCAAAAGACATAATGGATCTGATTCTGTTTGGTGTCATTTTCCTTTTATTTTGTCAGTCACAGCCTGAAGTGGCTGTCCACAACATTTGTTAATAAAGAACTTTGAAGAATTTAAAAAAAATGTCCGTAACATCCTCCTTTTGTCCTCTTTGCAGGCTGATGGGAACTCTATAAATGTATATTTCTGGTAGTCCTTTTCATCTTTCATCAGATGGTAATGTCTGCATGAGTCTATGCTGCAACTGTGGACATTGTCCCGAGTTTAAAGTGAGATTTAGCAGCTAGTCTTCAGGCTTGTTTGAAAATGGTGGTGCTCTGCTGCTGCCATCACCACTTCCGGCTGTGACTGACAAAATAAAAGGAAAACGATGCCAAACGAAATCAGATCCGTTATGTTGTTTTTGCTCAATTTCAATTTTATTTTGACATGGTGAGGATAACGATATAACGGCTATTTTTGATTGTTCTGTTTCATAAACGAAAGATTAAAAGAACAAAGAGTACATGGACTGCCCATGTCGGCTGAGTGCATTACTTATTGTTTTCTTTGAAACAGCAGTACCTGCTAACTCCAGGTCCTTCTGGAGCTCTCCCAGCTCTTGAATAACTCTACTGATAATTCTTTTGACTCTTCTGTCAGAAATCTTGCAAGGAGCTCCTGGTCAGTTTGTGGTAAAATGATGTTCTTTCCACTTCCTAATGATGGCTCCAACAGTGCTCATTCCAACATTCAGCAGTTTAGAAATGCACTTGTAACCAATGCCATCATTATATTTTGCAACAATAAGGTTGTGAAGGCCTAGAGAGAACTCTTTGCTTCTACTCATGTGGTGTTTTTTGAGGTGTGACAATCTAGATATTCACAGACTTGTTTAAAGACTATTAGTCAAGACTTGACCAGCTGAAATTAATTTGCATGATGGGGGATGGGATGGCTTCCTAAATTCTCATGGATTTCAGCTGGTTTCTTGGCTTTCTATGCCTTTTTGTACCTCTTTTTCCTTCATGTGTTTAATACTTATTCCCTGTGTCATTCCACTTTATTAAATATAGCTTGCTTTGTGAACACAGTTGCCTTGATTTCTTTGTATGTATGGATTACTTGGGTTGTTACTGATATCTGGTGAAAATCTCAGGTCAATGGCTCCATCAGAAATATATTTAATGAGAAAAACGTTGACGTGTTCAATACTTATTTTCCCCGCTGTAACTCCGGGTGTGACATGGCTGATGCCCTCAGCATAGCGGAAAGTTGTTGTTTTTTTTGTTTTTTTTTAAAGGGTGGGACTTGCGGGTCACAGATGTATAATTTCTTGTCAAACAGCACCTCACTGTGGAAATTAAGGTATCCAAAACAGTACTGCAATTGTCAGAGTTTATAGTAAATTACTGTTAGTAATTAACGGCTACATGAACACCTCTGAAGCAGAGTGATACACATCCAATGAAATTGGAATGCAATTATCATGGAATATAATAACTCCTGGAATCCCTATTGTCCAAGGCAAGACATGGCAAGTTTATTTGTATACAACATTTCATGTACAAGACAATTCAAAGTGCTTTACATAAAAACATTAAAGCAGGTTGCAAAAGGAATACATGCGAACTTAAAAGCAAACTAAAAAGTAAATTAAATCAAATTGCTCCATCAGAACTAACTGCTGTATAAATATACGTATATATATATAAACAAATCATGAGCAAAGCCAGTTTAGGAAGCCTGGGATCAGACCGCCAAGGTCTCTGCCTGTCCCACTGGGAGGAGACCCCGGGGCAGACCCAGGACTCGCAGGAGAGACTATGTCTCCCAACTGGTCTGGGAACACCTTGGTATCCTCTCTGAAGAGCTGGAGCAGGTGGCTGGGGAAAGGCAAGTCTGGGCTTCTGTGCTTGTACTGCTGCCTCCGTGACCCGGATCTCCGGAAAAGTGGGAAAAGATGGATAGATGGATGGATGGATGGAAATCATGAGCAGTTTGGTAGATATCCTCTTGCTAAGACTGAATTGTTTGTTTGTTTGTTTTTATATAGTGATACTACTTTTGCCTCTGTTCCAGGATTTACTCGGAGCATCAACAGAGTTCACAGAAGAGAACTACATTTGTTTTGTTAATAGAAGAGTTATTGAGCTGCATCTGAAATAACACACAACCGATTATGAGGCAAGGACTGACGAAGTACAAAATCATGTGTTTCACTTAATTTTCCTAAGAACTTAATGGTGAAAAGGAATATTTTTACAAGTGGCATGTGTGCATTCAGGTGCCATTCTGCAACTCAACACAACAAAATGCATAAAATCAACCTTGAATCTTGACATTTTCATGAAAATTTGTCTTCCTAATGTCCCATATTACTTAATATAAGGTTCCACCTTACTTATATAACAAAACAATACAACAAAACGTTATTTGGATGCCCCATTACCACAATGCTGCAAGGGCTGTCAAGAGGACTTTATCCAGTACCAATATGGTGGCCAAATTTGCTGTCAAAATGTTAGCCGTGTTAATCTTTTCTATCTCTGTGTGTACCAAATTTGGTGGCTGTACTCTCATTCCCTATCATGTCGGAGCACAGACATTGCTGGATAGCAGACGGTACACAGGGATGAGAATGGGGTTTGGGAAAAAAAGAGTAAACTAAGCCGGGGGTCTTGGGGGCCAACGCTTCCCAGAAGCTAACGAAATCTGGTGTTTTAGAATGCTCAAATGTGGTCTTATAGTTAAAGTTAGAAGTACAAATGCACTTATAGTTTACCTTTTTAATCTGCTGCTGCATCACGTGTAAATTTATGATATCTGAATGGTGTGTTGATGTAATAATACTAAATTATATTTTACTACTATTTAATATGTTTAGAACTGACACAGAATTACATTTACATAGTTCTAGAACAGACAAAATAATTTAACCAAGTAAAATAAATTATAAATATTAACAAAATTCCATCACCAAGTCCATCACCCATTTATTAAAATATACTGACATTCTGCAAACATTTTGATTTATTAATGTGCGCATTTGTTAGTGTTACTAGGAATATAAAAAAAGTTGCATATTAGTATATTTTAATATTTGAAAGATAATCTAAGAAAGTAAGTAAAACCTAAAAGATGTTTAATATTTTTATGCAATGACCATAAAGAAGTTGTCCTGTTGGCTTCATCCAGCAATGACCTACAGCTCTTGCTGGGACGGTTTGCCGCTGAGTGTGAAGCGGCTGGGATGAGAATCAGCACCGCCAAGTCTGAGTCCATGGTCCTCAGCCGGAAAAAGGTGGATTGTCCTCTCCGGGTTGGGGACAGGCTCCTGCCCCAAGTGGAGGAGTTTAAGTATCTTGGGGTCTTGTTCACGAGTGAGAGGAAAATGGAGCGAGAGATCGACAGACGGATTGGAGCAGCATCTGCAGTGATGCGGACGTTGTACCGGTCTGTTGTGGTGAAGAGGGAGCTTAGTTCTAAGGCAAAGCTGTCGATTTACCGGTCAATCTACGTTCCTACTCTCACCTATGGTCACGAGCTTTGGGTAATGACCGAAAGAACGAGATCGCGGATACAAGCGGCTGAAATGAGCTTTCTCCGTAGGATTGCTGGACTCACCCTCAGAGATAAGGTGAGGAGCTCAGTCATCCGGGAGAGGCTCAGAGTAGAACCGCTGCTCCTCCACATTGAAAGGAGTCAGTTGAGGTGGTATGGGCATCTGATTAGGATGCCTCCTGGACGCCTCCCACTTGAGGTGTTTCAGGTACGTCCCACTGGGAGGAGACCCCGGGGCAGACCCAGGACTCGGTGGAGAGACTATGTCTCCCAGCTGGTCTGGGAACGCCTTGGTATCCCCTCTGAAGAGCTGGAGCAGGTGGCTGGGGAGAGGGAAGTCTGGGCTTCTCTGCTTGAACTGCTGCCTCCGCGACCCGGACCTCCGGAAAAGCGGTAGAAGATGGATGGATGGATGGATGGACCATAAAGAAATTATGTTTACTAATAAAAGCAAAGATATCTTAGGAAAGGCAACCCATCACCACCCATGACAAAAAAACTTCCACATGCATTATGTAACTCCTCCTAGTGAAACAAAAAATGATAAATTATATTCAAAATTCTTAGATTGCATTTCAAATTGTGAGAAAATATGTAATAACATTTATCTATTAACAATCGATAATCAGCATTCAAATGCAATTAGTGTTTCAAAACAGGCATGACGTCACAACTTACACATGCTATTTCATAACAAATTCATTACGCGAAAATTCTCAAGTACATTACTTATAACGAGAAAAAAATCTTACCTCGGAATGTGTCTTCTGATCACTAATTGCTGTAATCGGGGCCGATTGTGATGAACTTTGATTGACTGGCAGCTGAATTTGACCGTGTCCATCGATCGTTTTGAATGCAGCACGAGCGGGTAGTTCGATCTCCTTGTAGCCACAATTTTGAGACGTTTCTGTTTTGAACAGTGTTCAACTAAGGCAACACAACCACGAGATCCATAACTCAAGAAATTGTTACAATAAACACACTGGGCTTTCCCTGGTACTTCGCATTTCGCTATGAAGTCGGCCATTTTTTCAACCACAACTTCGGTATTTTTACCAATCTTTACAGTCACTGACACAGTTTTTTTGAGCCACTCCCAACGAAACTTGTTCCTTATTCCTTTGTCGATTTCTAAAATTCTTGCTTTGTTGTCTTTCGTGAGTTTTAGGTTCACCATTTTCACGAAATCAGGAAAACTCGGTTGATTGAACTGTCCGCCATTTGCATTTCGCTCCGCATGTTGGATATGACAAAGGAATAACAAAATCGTCGATTGGTTGCTTCAATAAGTATCAGCCAATCAGTGGCCTTGTTACATTACATTACTGATCTCGCTGGGTAGCGCGTTCTGCATGGTGGATTTTAGCAGCCGATCGAAAATACGACTTGCCGCTCTTAACATACCCCCCCCCCCCCTAAAATTTTCTCCTCGAATTTAGACGATTCACGAGAATGACCCTAGACATGATCAAATCCGAGGAATTCCGCAGATCCGTGGAGGATTCTCATCCCTGGGTACAGACAGCTTGACCAACAGGACTCATAGTGTGGGTACAAAGTTGCAAATTTATGAGATGTTGCAAATTTACAAGGGAAAAAAAGGTTGCAAATTTATGAAAAAAAATGTTGCAGATTTACAAGAAAAAAGTTGCAAATTTATGAGAAACTCACAAATTTACAAAAAAAATGCAAATTTATGAAGGAAAAGTTTCATATTTAAAAGAAAAAGTTGCAAAATTATAAGAAGTCAAATCTAAAAGAAAAAAAATCACAAATTTATAAGAGAAAAAGTTGCAAATTTAGTACAAAAAGTTGCATATTTATGAGAAAAAAGTTTCAAGTTCATAAGAAAAAGTAAAAATTTATGAGAAAAAGTGGCAAATTTACAAGTGCCAAATTTATGAGAAAGTTGCAAGTTAACAAGAAAAAGTTGTCAAATGTTTGATAAAAAAGTTGCAAATTTACTAGAAAAAAGTTGCATATTTATGAGAAAAAGTTGCAAGTCCATAAGAAAGTTACAAATTTATGAGAAAAAAGTGGCAAATTTATGAGAAAGTGGCAAACTTGCAAGAAAATGTCACAAATTTATCAGAAAGAAAGTTGCAAGTTTACAAAAAAAAGTTGTCAAATTTTTTGATTTAAAAAAATTGCAAATTTACAAGAAAGACTCAAATTTATGAGGGAAAAAGTCTCAATTTTATAACAAAAAAGATGCAAATTTAGGAGAATATCTACTTTCTGAGGAAACTGAGATCCTTGGAGGACACTGAACAAACTGTTATCCATGATGGACAACCCTGATCACCCCCTCCACCACACACTGGACAGACAGCGGAGCACTTTCTCGAGCAAACTGCTACAGCTTCGCGGCTGAATGGTCGGGTACAGGAAATCTTTCCTGCCACATGCCATTTCACTGTACAATAACTCACTCTAATGTTGATTTCTGGTCATAACAATACTGCCATGCTGCACCTTGCAGTCTAACCGGTACCTCACATTTCACCCTGCGCCCGATAGTCCTGCATTGTACAGCAAGTACGATTCATGCATCCACACGGGTCATCATCTGCAATGTATATAAAGTTATCTAGGTAGTTTTACTTTCCCTGGGTAATTCCTTTTTCTGTTATGCTGTGTGTGTTTCTGTCATTTCGGTCATCTACTGTCATGCTGCTGTTACACTGTAATTTCCCAGTTTGGGATCAATAAAGTACATCTAGCTATCTGGGGTGGGGGGGGGGGGGGAATCACATTTTTCCCTAATATTGATCAGCCTTACTTTCCACCTGCACAACAGACATCTACCCTTCACTGCTATACTTTTGCATGTTTTACACTGAAAACACAGACATAATAAAAAGTAAGCATGTCATAATGAGCACGTCAACTTACAACAAGCTCCAAAGACAAAAGGAAACGGGCTCTTTGGTGGGGCCAAGACCTCGGCCATACTCGTTAATCGAATCCCATAAAGCCAGCATTTCACACAGGGCTTGATTTGTCAAAAAAACTCTGTCCTTCACCAAGTTTGGCAAACCAGAAACCAACAGCCCAAGTTACAGCAGACAGTCAGCTAGCTTTGTTTTGGAACAATGTGGCAGTTTTTATGCCTCACCTACCACCGTCTGTAAATAAGGGGAGTAACTCCATGACCTATGTGCAGATGTGAAAAAGGATCAGAGGCTGCTTTACACTTTAACATTATCTGTCATTTTGACAGGTAGGGTTGTCAATCTAGCTTTGCTTGTAATTTTAATTTTTTCTATATAACAAGATGAAGGATAGATGTTTTTTGTTCCTATGTTCAGTTTTAATCATGAACCTACAGGAACCTATACAAACCCCCTTTATCTCCATAAGCCTTTCTATATCATGTTAAATAGCTGAATAAAATGCATTTGAAGCACCAACACTAAGCATACTTTCTTTAACTATGCAGTTTTTTTCATTAATTTGCTCAATTTTTTTTTCTTGCAAACTGGCAACTTTTTCCTCAATTTAAAAAAAAACAACTTTTTTCTTGTAAATTAGCAACTTTTTTCAATGTAAATTTGCAACTTTTTCTAGTAAATTTGTGACTTGTTGTAAATTTGCAACTTTCTTCTCATAAAATTATATTTTTTTCTCTTGCAAATTTGTATTTTTTTCCCCTCATACACTAGTGACATTTTTCTTGTAAATTTGCAATGACTTTCTCATAAATTTGTGACCTTTTGTGGTAAATTTGCAACTTTTTCCCCTAAATTTGTGACCTTTTCTTGTAAATTTTCCTTATAAAATTGCAAAAATAAAAAAAATATTTGTCAATTTACAACGTTTTCCTCATAAATTTGCAGACAGTGGAGAGATAATGTGCTGTAAAGTGGACAAGTGGGAATTAAGTTACAACGGATAACAGTGTGATCTGTACAAAATGACAGATGAAGATCAGATTTTGCTGCCATTGCTAAATATTTTTTTTTAAAAATCTGTCAATGACAGACACTATTCAGTTTAAAGGGCCTGTATGAACGAGTAATCTTAAGAAACTGATTGAAATGTAAAAACAGGGTGCTTTTCTCCAACTGCACTCTGCATTTTATGCAATAATTTTTAATCATAACATCACACAACAGAGCTCTCAAAATACAATCATGAGTTCTTATCTCCAACTTCATTATGTAACAATGAAAGGATGCCAGCAATCATGGGAAAAATATAATCTGACTTGTCACTTATTGTTAGTTTCTCAGCTATAATATTTATTTAATTCACAAGGAATCTCATTTTCTTGTCCAAATTTATACGAGTAAATGAAACACCATAATGTACCAAGTTCAACATGACCTTTTCCAAAGAGAATACTAATAATTTTATATAGAAGCATGAGCTATTTTCCAATAATTTCACACAATGGAAAATAAATGCTTTTAGCTTCAGCAGCCAAATTATTGAAAATGTTGCTAACTTTCAGGCAACACTGACAGCACAATATTCTGTACTACTGCTCGATCTGCAGCTGCCCTTAATGGGTCAGTAATTACAGCTTTGTGTGTCCTATATCCATGGTTGTACTTTGACACAATATTCAATTAACTACTTCATCTTTTGACATTTACTTGGGTAAACATGTCACTTGACATTGGATATTGTCAAACCAAAAAAAAAAAAACAAAAAACAAATCCATAGTTGTCTATCCAGGATGGACTCACTGGCATCTACATGTTCAGCCTTGCCTACAGAACACTAAAAAGTAAGTCACCATTCCCAGTTGTGAGGGGGACACGACTCAAGACCCACTTTCCCAAAAATATTCCAGGAGCACTTTCGCTTTCTAGTACAAAAGGCTAAAAGTGAGAGTGTGATGGGTATACATTTTATTTCCCATTAAAAAAATTTGAGTTTCTACCCAATAAGGCTAAGCTGGCCCACAGATTTTTTTCAACTGCAGCACAATCGTTTAACTGTAGTGTCAGTCACTGTTGGCGCTACTTTAAAAGTTAACGGCTGTGTTAATTTTGCCTATATTTACATGTAAGATGATCAAAGTTAACACAGGTAAATGCATTTTGAGATCTATTTTTTACTCAGCACAATGGTGAAGAAGCTGAATTCAAGGTTAGACAATTGCTGTGCAAAGTCGGATTTTTACTTCCACATCAAAGCGACACCATAGCTCCAGCAGACCCCTACGCCACAAACCTCACGTGCACCTCTCCAAAAATGTAACTACTCGTCATGCCGACGTAGACTGTGATTGGTCCACTATGTCTCCTCCTACACCGTTTTAAATCAGTCTGTTATAAAACGGTATCACACAACAATTCAGTGTTTCCCCTAGGTTTACAGCCTTGGGGGAGGGGGGGGATGAAAACTGTTTCAATTAGCATCAAGACCCTTAATCAATTTTTGCCAGGCGAAATACCATATTTATAAGCTATAACAGCCCTTTGAGACTATTCACAAGTGTGAGAGAGCAAGTTACAGTATTATACTCACAATTTAACCCGGAACAACTAAATCAAGTCATTTTTTAAAGCATGAAAACTGTTAAATAACTTAAATACTGCTAAAAAAAAACAAAACTGTTAAAGCATACCTGTGGTGGTCGTCTAAACGCATTCAACTTGAAAACATTAGGCAAAGTATTCATTATTTGGTTAAATAATTATTGCCAGCCATATACCACCAGAGAAATATGCAAATACGACCGCAGGCATGGCCAGCCAATGAAAACTCTGCGCGCAGCCATGACACATGCGGATGTGACGTCATTACGTAGCTACTGAAAAGTCAATACTCCGCCTGTATGAGAAACTAGGGTGCTTTTGTGAGTGTTTTTATTCTATTATGGCTGAATTGTCAGACTCTGAGGAAGAATTCGTCCAACATGGCTACAGGTTTGAGCCAGAAAGGTCTTCTGAGGGTGAAAGTGACGAAGTGGTCCTCACACACAATGCAATTTCGTCTGAAAGGACACGTCTGTGCCCTGTTCCGAGATTGCGCAATCACTTTTCCGCTACGATCTTCTGACAAGGTGAGCTGGGTTTGGGTACACAAAAGAAGTGTTTATCTTTGTTTTTTCGCTTATTATTGAGACATCCAAAGGCTTTACATTCTGCCATGTTGCGATATCCATATCGCATTGTATGTTTTTGTTGTTACAAGAGCGCCGAGTGTCTGCTGCTCTGTATATAGTTTTAGCGGGGAGGGAGGAGCCCAGCGCCGAATCATCGGCCGTCTGGGGGCCGTTACGACCTCAGATCAGACGAGACGACCCGCTGAATTTAAGCATTTATTTATTTATTTTCTACTCGTTTTAGTTCTGCATTTAATATGAACCCTGAGTTTGAAATAAACGTTTGAATTTGAATTTGAATATCCTGAAAGCCACTGCTCATCCGGGCACTCCAGGCTCAGCCAATATTGATCCAGATCGCGGTATCCACGACACTACGTCACAGGAAGCGTCCTGGCAGGCCATGTAGCCGCCAGTATGGCTGCTCGCATGTTTTGCTGACATAGCTGAACCAGCACATCAGCAATGGATTTATATCACATTGCTTTGAACTTGAACTTAAACTTGAACTAGAACGTGAGACAGGGGCTCAATATATCTTTTTTTTCACGACCACCACAGGTACGCTTTAAATGCAGGTTAAATAATATATTTATAAGCTATAACTGTCCTTCTAGAGTATTTCACAGGTTGGATGGAGCAAGTTATAGTAGTATATTTACAATTTAATCCTTAACAACCAAATCAAATCATCCTTAAAGCATGAAAACTGTTTCAATCAACATCAAGACCCTTAATCAGTTTTTGGCAGGTGAAATAACATATTTATAAGCTATAACAGCCCTTTGAGACTATTCACAAGTTGAACAGAACATGATATAATCTTTACAACTTAACCTTGAAGAACCAAGTCATGTAATTTTTTGGCAGATAAAATGTTTCAATCCAAATTGGGAGCCTTAATAAATTTTTGGCAGATGAAGCATACATTTTATATATTCTACTTAAAGGAAACCTATACTGGTCACTATAACAACATTAATCCTGCTTTAGGTAATATTTATGAACCAAAAATGCATTTATTCAATAAAAATATCCCCCTAGAGTCAGAGTATACTGAATAACTTTATCCCATGAAAACCGCTCGGTCAAAACCAATGGGGAGCAGCCATCACCGGCCGGATGTGACGTACAATCATTGTCTCCGTGGAAGAGTAAACGCATTCAGCAGATGCTCAGTGGGTCGAGACCCGAGTTGAAAATGGCGCAAAATCTGCACGGCTATATACTGCACAAACCATCCTTGGAAATGGCCTTTATTGACAGCATGATCCGCAGATATCTCGGGGAACAAGCAGCTGAAGGGGACCTGACCAACAGGCAAGTTCCCAGTCAAGTAACTTCAGAACACGTTGAATTAATCTTGATATACTAGAATTTTATTTCATTAAATTACATGCAGGGAGAGTTGCTCGTACATGGTTGTAAGAAATTACATAAAATTCTGATGTTAAAGCTTCGCTGACTGCTATACTGCAGCTCAGTCAATCGCACAAAGCAACAACTGTGCATCACTACTGTGCTGAAACTGGCCATGGAGGAGGCAAGACGTCCCTGACCATGACTGACTGAGAGAGCAGTGACTTGAAACTCGCACGTATTTGAGAAGGAATCATGACCAACATTACTGGACAGAACCACTAGTATCATATTTGATCCTTTGAAATAGCTATTGATTAAAATTTATGACAGGTACCCTTGAAGTAACAATATATAAGAGGTAAATTATGCACAAACACTAGTATTCATGGGAAAGAAATGCTTTATTGGCTTTTACATCATTATACATGGATTTTGTTAATTTCAGCACACTTTTCTGAACATATACAGTGGTGTGAAAAAGTGTTTGCCCCCTTCCTGATTTCTCATTTTTTTCTGTATGTTTGTCACATTTAAATGTTTTAGATCATCAAATTTAAATGTGAGACAAAGATAACACAAGTAAACACAAAATGCAGGTTTTAAATAAAGGTGTTTATTAAACCTGCATGGCCCTGTGTGAAAAGGTGATTGCCCCCTAAACCCAACAACAGGTTGGGCCACCCTTAGCAGCAACAATTGCAATCAAGTGTTTGCGATAACTGGCAGTGAGTCTTGTACAGCACTGTGGAGGAATTTTGGCCCACTTATCTTTGCAGAATTGTTGAAATTCAGCAACACTGGAGGGCTTTCGAGCATGAACTGCCTTTTTAAGGTCATGCCACAGCATCTCAATTGGATTCTGGTCAGGAATTTGACTAGACCACTCCAAAGTCTTCATTTTGTTTTTCTTAAGCCATTCAGAGGTGGACTTGCTGCTGTGTTTTGGATCATTGTCCTGCTGCAGAACCCAAGTGCGCTTCAGCTTGAAGTCACAAACAGATGGCCGGACCTTCTCCTTCAGGATTTTTTGGTAGACAGCAGAATTCATGGTTCCATTTACCACAGCAAGTCTTCCAGGTCTTGAAGCAGCAAAACAGCCCCAGACCATCACACTACCACCACCATGTTTTACTGTTGGTATGATGTTCCTTTTCTGAAATGCTGTGTTACGTACTTTTATGTCGGATGTAATGGGACACACACCTTCCAAAAAGTTCAAATTTTTGGAAGTATTTTCCCAAAAGTCTCAGGGATCATCAAGATATTTTCTGTCAAAACTGAGATGAGCGTTTATGTTCTTTTTGCTCAGCAGTGGTTTTCGTCTTGGAACTCTGCCAGGCAGGCCATTTTTGCCCAGTCTCTTTCTTATGCTGGAGTCATGAACACTGGCCACAAGTGAGCCCTGCAGTTCTTTGGATGTTGTTGTGGGGTCTTTTGTGACCTCTTGGATGAGTCGTTGCTGCACTTTTGGTGTAATTTTGGTTGGCCAGCCACTCCTGGGAAGGTTCACCACTGTTCCATGTTTTCACCATTTGTGGATGATGGCTCTCACTGTGGATCGCTGGAGTCCCAAAGCTTTAGAAATGGCTTTATAACCTTATACAATTTAACCTTATAAAGTCTGGGTCCGTTTTTTTTTTTTTTTTAACTCCCCTTCTATGTGTTTACCCTTCCGCTTCGCCATGCTCAGCACCATAGGGCCATGCTGTGCTCCTCTTCCTTTTTCAATGGAAACTGTTCATGCATGCCGGACAACAGAGGCGCTACTGCCTGCAGCAGTTCCGGTTGTACATTGCAGTTACAATTGAACATTTCCACGGCATGCATATAAACTTTATAATTAAACAATTTGTTGACAATAAAAATCTTTGTTGACAAATTGTTATTATTGGCATTATCGACAACGTCGACTAATCGTTTCAGCCCTACTGTTCTTTAGAAAAGAAAGTTCCAAACATGTTGGTCAATCCAAGTTTCTTTTAAAAAAAGTATCCGGTTACTCAAGTAATCAGAATCAGATTTATTGCCATTGTTCATGTAGTACACAAACTAGGAATTTGTCTCGGTGCAATGCTGCAACATTAAACATGATAAAATAAAAAATAAAAAACTATACATGCAATAAAGTGTAGAATAAGAATGAGTAATACTAGTCAAAGCAGTTTTTAGGGCCTACTCTAATCGCCCACTCTAATCTTTGATTAGAGTGGGCGATTACCCTAGCCGTAAAATAGTCGTTAGCTGCAGCCCTAATTAATATACGATGCATGAACCCTAAATGCATGTACCAATCTTATTATATATTTATGTAAATGTGGCAAGCTCTTGGGTATCAGTTAACCAATTTAATTTTCAGTCCGCTAGATGGAGCAGATGGATGGCGATGTCGATGGACAAAGGGCTGGAGGGGAGGACAAAGGGAGAGAGTAGTGTCCATCGATTTATGCTGCTTTATTAAAAACTGCTACCGTTGCTTATTGGTACAATTTGTGTATATTTTGCAGATCATATAAATGTTTAATGTGTTTAATAATTAGTCCATAGTATTGTTTATTTTCCTCAGTCTTGTTGCAGAATTTATCACAAACTTTAAAAGTTCCAATTTCTGTATATGAAACATTATTTTTACTAACTATAAACAATATCATTCATTGTTTAATTTCCAATACCCACTTATCGTGAATTACTTTACTGTTGATTAGTATCCATCAAATCTATGGGGATTAATTTGTAATCAGAAAGTGGAGAATATTATGTGAAGACCAGTTGAAGACTGGAACCAAGGAGCTGAAAAAGGAGGAGGGAAATGAAAATCACCTTTTACCTTGTGGGAGTAGGTCAGTAGTGCTCTGCTCTATGCGGCTGTGGCGTAAAACTATCCATCTATAAATGCACGGAATCTGTGTGTGTGTGTGTGTGTGTGTGTGTGTGGCCTTGTGTCTGTTTCATGCATATGTCTTGAACCGCTCGTCAGACTGACCTAAGATTTTAGGTTTTGCTGAGGTTAGGAGGGTGTGCATTTGTTCAGTCATCGCTCTCTCCTCATGTTCTGGCTTCTAGAGATGTGGGCGGGGTTGTGCATCAGCTCCGAACTGATTGGATAACACATGACTTTACAGCATCAGTAACCACAGCGCACTGTGAGCAAAACAAGGAAGAAAAAATGTGACAAATTTGACTAGAAAAAAGATAATACTGAAGAGTTAATGCTTTAAAAAAATTATACCATTAAGTTGCCGTGATTGCGTAGGTCTAAAGGATAATTCGGCATATGTGGAAGACATGAGGTGAGTGAGCAGACTGGGTGGAGCATCAGCGGTGACCAGGGTCTGACAAAGAACACCAGTGTAATCAACACAGAACAAGCCGGGAAAAGCAGCGGCCCGACCGGGCAGACCACAGTCCTTCACAGGGCGGCACGCCCAGCCTGCCCAGTCAGTGGTAGACGAGAGTCCGAGCTTCTGCTTCACCCACGTACCACTGTACTTTGTAGGAACATGAGTCCCCCATCCCACGCAAGTATCTAAAAATTAAAACAAGACATGCCAGGAGAACCCCTCCATGGATCGCCACCTTATGGTGGTGGTGGGGGGGGGGGGTGAGTGCCAGCATGATCCCAGGAGCTATGTTGTGGGGGGGTAACTTGCCCCTGGTAGGATCTCCCAAGGCAAACTGGTCCTCAGGGAAGGGCCAGACTAAGAGAGGTCCAGTGGATCTCCATGAAAAATGTTACATCAAGGACCCAGTGTATATGGATCCGCCTTCCAGTGGGCTCACCACCTGCAGGAGGGATCATGGGGATCATGGTGCTATGTGAACCAGGCGGAAGTCTGGGCTGCTCTGCCTGGTCTGATGCCCCCGCGACCCGGATCCCTAGATAAGCAGTGGAAGATGGAAGCATGCCCAGCCTGCCCAGTCAGTAGCAGACAGGAGTCCCTGCTTCTGCTTTACTCGTGTGGTACCACTGTGCTTTGCAGGACCGCGAGTCCCCCCTTCTGAGTGAGTATAATTAAAAACTTAATAATACGTCATGATTGTGGAGCAGAATGGCCAGAATGACTTAACGACCAAACGCAGGACACAAAAATGCCCAAATAATGAAATAAATCATTTTTAGTTAAACATTTACTGACAAATGGGCCATGAAACCGAGAAATTCCAGAAGATCCTCTACCCTAGTCCTGTAGTTGGAGACTGCTCTGCGTTTAAAGATGCTCGTGTCCTCTAACTGAAGGTACTTCAGACAGCAGAGGAAGGTTGCATTATTCCACCTCTTGTTCAGTATTACAGGTGATGTGGCTATTTTTGTGCCACACAGAAGTTTGATGAGGGAGTCGACTGTCTTGCGCATCTCGGACGGAGAAAACGCCTTGTGGGTAAAACCAGGTCATTGATGGACCACTCCCAGTTGCACAGGGTGAGACTGGACATCCTGGCAGATAAGCACATCTGTCACAAGGTCTGTGATGGACTTTTGCCACTTGGTGCATCGTGACATGCACTACACAAAGAGCAGAGATAAAAAACCTATCATCTGGTCAGTCACCACAACAGATACTGGAGTCAGTTTGTCTTGGCCTGTCCTTGCCACTGATAATACCTCTATCTGCCAAGAATGTGTCGCTAGTCCAGCAAAAGCTAACAGTACTCAAATATTTTGCAAGCAGTTTCATGAAATGGTCAGTCAGAGAGCAACTCATACCGGCTCGGACGTCGCCTGGGTTAACAAGGTCAGGAGTTCCTGGCAGCGGAAGGCGAATTACAGAGCTGCGTGGAGGAATCTGATTAGACCTAAATGAAACAGTCATTGTCGCCCCCGACAGACTGCTATGATGATGATGAGATGGAGCAGAAAAAGCACACATTGACAGGTGACATCATAGCTTGTCTTGTGAGATTTACAGCCAGGTGTCCAAGTTAGGAAGCAGTTGGATGTGCAGAAAAGTTGAATCAAATGTCACCTCCCCATTCTATAACCAAGACGGAACAAAAAACTGTGACATGACACACAACCTGCAAGGAGCGTAGCACAAAAATGACCAAAGAAACCAAAACATTTGGAGCTTGTGGGCCAGTGAACAAAATAGCACCCAGTAGAAATCAACCAACTCCAGATACCCCTCACACAACAAAACCACCTCCAAACTCAGAGCAAGCCAAGAAGACAACATAGTCTACCGCCCTCCCTGTGTGCAGAGACCTGTGTCGTGTAGAAAATGAAGCATTCCCTGGAACATGAATGCTGGACCCCAGGCATGGGACCCCATTCATCTGCCACAGTGGTCTCAAAACTGCATGAAAGATAAAGCCCATAACTGAGAAATCCCCATGCACCATCCCATGAAGGACTGTGAGCCTCCAGCCACCAAAACAAAAGCAGTTGCACTGATCTGAAAAGAGAGAAAACTTATGAGAAACAAATTGATACTTGTACTTTGGGGACACAATTTGACATTGAATAAGGGAAGAAAAAATATATGGTATCACAATACCGAAGAAATTGCAGTATTGTGACGGTATTGCATTGGGACACAAGTATAGCAATCAGCATCGTATAGTGAGGTCCCTCGTGGTTCCCACCCTTAGCATACATGAAGTTCTTTCAATTCCAAAGTAGGGATGGGCATAATTTACCGATTAACCGATAATTGATCATTAAGAATTTCACCGAGGAAGTTCATTTTCGTCGACAAACCGTTTTTTTTTTTTTAAACAATCCGAGGTTATTAGGCCTAGTGCACGGCCGTCCTCAAACAATACAATGCATTTAACTGTGCCACTGGCAAAATTTGGGCACCAGGGGGCAACATTACACCATCGCCGTACCCTGGCGTGCCTCAGTTGATACATGCGAGCTTCCGTAGGGCAATCGCCAAATCATGAAGCGGTTACGGCGAAGTGTTGCGTGGGACCATTTCAATTTAAAAAATGACCAGGTGTACTGCAATCACTGCAATGCAGCATACGAATATACCTCATCGACAACACAAATGATGTATCATTTGAACACCACTCATCCAAGCCTGATAAAAGACACTGTACCTCCTTATTGGTCCATGGAACACCCTTATTACGCGAAGCCATTTTTGATAGAGAATAAATGAAAATAGCACAGCAATACACTGAAAAGAAACCGCCAACAGTGGTTGCGCGCTGAGTAATGGCGGTCGTGAAGATTCTTTTTTTTTTTTTCAGAAACTTTATTGAGAAGGTCATGAAGATTCGGTAGAAGACACACACACACGTGTGTGTGTGTGTGTAAGTGTACATACATAGGTAGATGTAAATAAAGTGTACATAAATATGTTTTTAGAACTCTTTTATTCTTATAACAAGATACGTAACTCAAGATGAAAATGATTTACTGCACAGGTTAATGAGAGCTTTACTGCTCCTCAGGTGCTAGAGGCGCAGGATCGTCGAGGGAAGCTGCTGGAGGCGGCGTAGTGGCTCGACGGGAAGACTATTTCGCACAAAATGGCACAAGAGAACAGCAAAAAGTTCCACGCGGCTAGACTAAGCAACACGAGCGATAGAGCAATGAATGCGGTCTTCGTTTGTTGGGTGGCCGCTCGGCAGGGACAGAAGCTGGGTAAAACGTCTCGGCCAATCAGCTTGCTGGGTGAAACGTCTCGGCCAATCAGCTTGCGAGATTCCCGAGCCGAGCCAACACGAGAACAGTGAACAGAGAGAGAGGGATTTGAGAGAGAGAGGCGGATTTGAGTTGTGCGGCTCTCTGTGCTGATACCTGATGTTCTAATGTAGTCTACCTGCCTTGTTACCTACCTAAAAATGTTAATGATTAACCGATTATTAATCATTAATTCTCCCGACGATCGGTGAAGAAAATTTCACCGAATGCCCATCCCTATTCCAAAGTAATATTGTGCACTGAAGAACTGTGATGGAGAGAAAACATATAATCATATTTTATCTGTTTTCATGTGTGTGTGTGTGTGTGTGTGTGTGTGCGTGCGCGCGCACTGTGAGGGGTGTACTCACTTTTGTGAGATACTGTATCTCCCAAACCCTTTGTAAGACTGGCCTCATATTTTATAAGTGCTTTGCTGAGGTTATGAGGGTGTGCATCCCCGAGTATGGAGTTGCTCAGTCAAAATATGTGATTTTTATCAATAAATGTTTAGCCACCACTCCGTTTCCTCATGGGCTGGCTTCTCGAAGTGTGGGTGGGGTTTCAGATTGACTCCGTATTGATTGGATAATGCGCAGCATCACGACCAGTCACCAGAGTGCTCCACAAACAAAATAAGGACGTGAAAAGCAACAAATTTGACCAGAAAAAGAGAATACTGAAGATTTAATGAATAAAAAAATACACTATAATGTTGCTGTGATTGCGTAGCTTTAAAGGATAATTTGGCGTATGTGGAGAACATGAGGTGCGCGGGTGCGCTGGGGGGCAGAAGCCAGACCGCCTTACCGTAGCCAGGGAGACAAGCCCAGCCTGCCCAGTTAACAGGAGTCTCGGCTGCTGCTTCACCCATGTGCCACCACTGTCCTCTGTGGCACCGTGGGTTCAACATGGCACTTCTCCCGGTGCTGGTGTGCTCGCACGGCTATCTAAAAATTAAACGTTAATAATAATACCATCATGATTGTGGAGTGGAATGGCCAGATTAATTGCACATCATATGCGGACACATCTGCACGCTTTGACTAAACGACGACCGTGACCAAACACACAAAAATGCCCAAATAACAAAATAAATCATTTTTTATTTTCTGAAAAATGGGCAACACTGATGCAACAGTTGCAGCCAAACGGGTCATTCTACTGTGTATAATAATGTTCGGTGTTTTGTACTTATAATATTGCTAAAATATAAAAGGATGCACTACAATGGGTCTCAGATATTTGTACACATGTCCTGTTATAGTACTGCATGACTTTACTGACGACAGACTGTAAACTACACACAAACTAAAACAAGTTATAATGATGACTGAACAACTACCATTCCCCAAAGTGCAAGATACATTTGTGAATGTAAGTCATAAAAGATCACACAAATAAGTCTGACAAACAAATAAACAAGGGTTCTTCAACAGTCGCTAATATTGGATGTCCTATTAATTTTCAATAATTCTGTAATTAATATTCACACAATTAAATAAATCTTAGTGCTCAGTCCCTTTTGTATATGTCAATGTCTAACATGCATGATTGCCTACAGCATGGGTGTCAAACTCATTCCATGGAGGGCCAAGATCCTGCAGGTTTTCCCTCCACCCAGTGTCTTCAACAGGTGATTTCATTGAATTTCTTCCCACTGATTGCTGATCAGTGAAAACACCTGCTGAAGATACTGGGTGGAAATAAAACATGCAGGGTCTTGGCCCTCCATGGAATGAGTTTGACACCCCTGGCCTACAGGCTACACCTCTTTGTATTCCACTTTCAAACACAGCCTACATTTTGGCCTATAAAGCCTAATTGGGTTACTTGTTTTCAGACAAGAATATTTGCTTTCTATGGGCATGCACTAGTTTCACAAAAATAAAACTACCAAGGCCAAAATTATGAGCCCCTTGAAAAACTGACATTTTTATTGAGCCACAGCACAAACCACTGCTGTGCAATGACATGCTTTAACTCTGTAATGTTCAAAGCTCATAAAATCAAGTTACAGCCGAGGGTTATCTTCCAATTTACACACGGGATAAAAACTTCAGCAAGGGTTTGAGGTGTCACATGACAAAGCATCATGCCAAAAAAAAAAAAAAAAAAAAAAAAAATCAGTTTAGACTTGAGAAAAAAAATGTTGATGCTCATAAAGCGGGAGACAAATATACAAAGTCATCAAAGCATTTCCAAGTGTCAAGAAATGGAGTCAGAAATACCATCAAGAAATTCAGAGACAAATGGTACAAAACAAGCCTGGTAGAGGCAGTAAGCAAAAAATCTCAAAGACTGGAAAGGAAACTAGCAAGAGATGTGTCTAAAGACCCCCGAACAACTGCTGAGACACTCGTGAATGACTCAGCCAATTCAGGAATTGTCGTCTCAGAGAAGAAAATCACTAGAACCCTGCACAGGAGTGGACTGTGAGGTTGCAGACCAAGAAAAACTTCATTTCTGCAGAAGCAACACCTTCAAGCCAGACTGAAGTATGCTAAAGGCAACCTGGACAAATACTATGCATATTGAACACACGTCTTTCGGTCAGATGAGATTAAACTACAGCTCTTGAGCCACAGAAACGCTGCTTATGGTTAGAGAAAGAACCCAAAGAACACCATTCCCACAGTGAAACACGGTGGTGGAAGTATTATGCTGTGAGGATGCTTCTGTGCATCTGGAATGGGGAATCACATTAAGGTGGGAGGAAACATGAAGAAAGAAGTGAAGACTTTGAAAGAAAACCGTCTAGCAATCAGCAGCAAAACTAGGTCATCGCTTTGTCTTCCAACACAACAACAATCCAAAACATGCGTCGCTCCTGTTGAAAAACTATCTCCAGAAGACCAAAGTGAACGTTACTGACTGGCCTACACAAAGCCCTGATTTGACTTCACGCCAGAAGACTGTCAAATCTGGAGTTGCTTGAGAGGCTCGCCAAAGAATGGGTTGGGACTGCTCAGGAGGCTTGTGTTTACAACTGCAGGCCATTATCCAGCAAAAACAATACACAATTGACTATTAGCATCTTGGGGGGGGGGGGGGTCATAATTTTGACCCCAGTAGCTTTTGGTTTATGTGAAATTGTTTCTGTGTGCCAAGTAAAATAATATATGCTTTCTAAAGATAACTAGGATATACGGAAAAGCCGTGTTAAAAATTCTTTGTGCTGTTTAACAGCACTTGGGAAAACGAAGCTGCTCAGTGGCCATAGGTCAGTCTGTGGTTGTACTGGGCTGCTTCCAGGTGTGAATGTGTAACTGTGTGAGTGTGACCAGGGCAGGGCTGTCACGACAACTGCAATTATGTAGTACTGCGCTATGGACAAGCCTACCATGGAGTATAACGAGCAACCACAACAACTGCGATGTTCACTTTTTTTGTGTGTGTGGCTATATCTCGATCACTTACGTGCCCCATTGATTATTAAATAAATTGTTTAATGTTAACTCTTTAGATGCCCCAGGTGCTGTATGGCGACAGGAACGCTTAAAGGGTGGTCAAGCCCCCCCCCCCCCAGTGGTCAAAAGTGGTAAAAAAAAAAAATTCTGTCAATAAAATAGTTCAGATTTCCAAGGCTATAACTTGAAAGTTGCAAAAGATAATGGCTCACTGTCAATTAGAAAGATGTAGAATATGATCCAAAGTTTCAGATAGGAATAAATTTACACATGTAATTTGCATAATGTCACAGCAGATATATAAAGTACATAACTGAATCAAAAGTGGACTTTGGACACATTTACACAAGAAATGGTCCATTTTTTTTTAACGCCGATTTGTCTACAAGGTTATGTTTTTATCTAATCTTCAAAGTATATGAACCAGAAAATCAATAAAATGTCAAAAAAACATATATTTCTCTTACCTGTTGCCGGGTGGGGGGGCTCGTTCGCCCACATGATCGGTCTGTTTTCGTCCATCGTTGCCGATGTTTCGCGTTTACTTAGTAATTTACACCTGCTTACATATCTACAAACCCTTATGATTATCCCACGTGAATTTCGTTTGTATTACGCGGCTATTTTTCCTGTAAAATGCAGTTTTCCTGTGAGAATGCATGACGATCGCGGGTGCCGCCATCTTGGTACTGGTAGCTCAGTTTTTTGTCCATCGTGGTCAATGTATCGCGTTTACTTAGTAATTTACACCCGCTTCCACATCTACAAACTCTTATGATTATCCCA
Source organism: Pholidichthys leucotaenia (assembly GCA_020510985.1). Classification (NCBI taxonomy): domain Eukaryota; kingdom Metazoa; phylum Chordata; class Actinopteri; order Cichliformes; family Pholidichthyidae; genus Pholidichthys; species Pholidichthys leucotaenia. Next base: position 275,153,792 of record CM035842.1, read on the forward strand.
CATGAATTTTGTTTGTATTACTCGGCTATTTTCCCTGTTTCATGCAGTTTCAGTCATCATCGCTGCTGTGATGACCGATCGTGAAGGCATCCACATTGGTGCTGTGAGCTCAAAGCAGAAAAAGGAATAATAATAATGACGATTTCTTCTTCTTTGCTGTATTCCATGTCAGCCATGATTCCTTCAGCGCGTGTCTGCCACCTTCTAAACTGTGAGATCACTACAGATTAGTACAAATTCTCAGTATAGCTGGGGGACGTCAGCAAGTTGACCAGTGCAGTTGTTGCACTGTGCCACTGGAGGCGTGCGACCTGTCCATTTAATCTGGGCAGTTAAAGGGTTAAGTGCATTTTTATTGCCAAATATATCCAAATATCTAAATACCAAATTTGGAAACTGAACAACAGTGTAATGAAAGAACGCACAGATAATCAAATATTTTGGGTGCACCCCAATCTCAAGTGAAGATCAAAATTAGAGAACAATGTATTAATACTTGATTTATTCTCACATGTTATTCTTCATTGTTCAGAATCTGACAGAACAGCAGCTGTGGCTATACCACTGCTGTACTAGCATGTTTTTTAAATAACCAAGGCACTTCAACACAAACATTCATTTTGTAAAAACAAAAACAAAACAGGAAGCAAAAGTAGAGAACACTGACCACTGTGTCAGAAGAGAGGATTTAAACAATGGTTTTTTAAGGTTATAGTAGGGGTGTGCCATATTGTATCATTCACGATAATGTCAGTATAAATTTTGATACCAGTGTAAAAATGAATATCACGATATTTGGAGTCTGCTGCGTGACTTCACACCATTACGCTACCAACGGAAGTTGTGCATGACGGCAAACCAAACATGGCGCGGGAAGGTGCTGCTCCGTCTGCATCCGGTTGAGTGGAAATATTTAAGTTTCACTTTCTCTTTTAGACTACTGCCATGTTAAAAAAAGAAGTGTCTGCATTTTCGTTCTGTTTTGGCTGCTTCATTTTGATTTTATTCAAATCACCCATAGAGTGAGAAAAAAAAAACAAAACCATCCGTTCACTGCGAGGAGAGCCAAAAAGCCCTAGCAGAGGTCTGTGCAACTAGAGTTACAATGCAGGTAAAGTGATTCAGCATAAAACCAGACATCTATGTGCACTTAAAATGTAACAGTTTATATTATTTTCTTGTAATATTTGATATAGAACAAAAAATATTTTAAACTAAATCTGAGCTACTGTTTAAAAACTGGAGAAATAAGAGGTTTTGTTTTGTTTTTCCTGAATATGCTAAAGGTAAATAACACTGGTCTGTGAAACTGTCCGTTTTGTATAGATTTTAAAAAAATGTATTCTGTAATATCGTAAAAAATATCATTAGCATGAAAATTCACAGAAATACTGTGATATAATTGAATCGGTGAATTCAAAAAGGGCCCAAGTCCCCAGTGTGGACTTGGGCCCTTTTTGAATTCACCGATTCAATTTTTAGGCCATATTGTCCACCCCTAAGCTATAGTATTCAAAAATTCCTAGGAAGTGTAGAGTGCTCTGAATGACTTCAGCACATCTGCACCCACAGGACATCACTAGTTTCTCACACTGCTCTGGTTTGGTCTTGATCCATTCTTCTTGCAGTCTCTTCCACATAGTTCAGTAACTCTAGTGGGTTTCTTACCCATGACTTTGTCACCAAGGATTTACCAGAGATTCTCTATGGGGTTTAGAGCTGGACTCTGGGCTGGCCATTTCATTGTTTCAATATTGTTAGATTCAAGGGACTGTCTAGCCTTTTTTGCAGTGTGACAGGGGGCATTGTCTTGCATGAAAATTGCAGACTGATTGGGTGACAATTGCAGTGAAGGAATTGCATGTTGCCGAAGGAGGTTAATATAAACATTTGCATTCATCCTGCCATGTAGCTGTAAAAGGGGCCCAACTCCTGCTGCAGAAAACATCCTCCAAACTATGACACTTCCTCCTCCAAATTTAACTGACTTCTTTACACACTTTGGGTTCAGTCTTTTCCCAGTTTGAAGCCAAACATATTGTTTCCTATCAGACCAAATTAAAGTAAACTTACTCTCATCACTGAAGTGCACTCTGGACCAGTTTTCCTCTGTCCACACAACATGCTCCTCAGCAAAGGCAAGTCTAGCCTTTTTATTCTTTCTGCAGATGAGAGGTTCAGTCACTGCAGAGTGAGCTTTGAGTCCAAATTGTATTAAACGGCAAGACACTGTGTGCCAAAACAGATCCTCACCCTGTTCAGCAGTGAACTGGCGAGCAATTCCAGCTGCAGTGTTGAAACGAGAGTCTTTGCATAATCGTGTCCCCCAAACCAGAGCAGTGTGAGAAACTAGTGATATCCTGTGATGTGCTTAAGTCATTCAAAGCAAGACCCTCTACCCTTCCTATTAATTTTCAATCCTATATCCCTTAAAAAAAAAGGTTAAATATTCTCTTCTGACACAGTGGTCACTGTTCTCTAATTCTCTCACTGTTATTTTTTTTAAACGAAATAAATGTTTGTGTTGAAGTGCCTTGATTATTTAAAAAAAAAAAAATGCTAGTACAGGAGTGGTATATCCACAGCTGCTATCCTGTCAAATTGTGAACAATGAAGAATAACATCTGCTAAAATAAGTCAAGTATTAATACATTGTTGTTTGTGGCAGCATCTTGCATGGCAGCAGCCCCTCCGATTCTAGATATGATTAACAATGTAGACAGGAGAAACATAATTTTGTTCTACTGTACATGATTGGCTATATGGACTGAATGACAATAAAAAGTTGGCTTAATTGTTCTCTAATTCTGATGTCCACTGTACGCCAGACAAAACTGTATACCAATGCTTCCCCTAAAGAAAGTACTAAACAATGGTATAAAGTCTTTGTGGCAGCTGCTCCTCCCAGTTCCTCAAAGTAAACTATAGCACCCTGAACTGTAATTGTGCAACAATAACTTGCCAGATCTCCAGCGCAAAACAACAGCTGCTAACTTGCAAGCTTTAGACTAAAACAATGTTTAAGAGCATGTCCAGCCATGGGACGAGACACCCTGTTGGAGCAGATGGATGACAAGGCTCTCCATTAGAAAACAACAGCTGAGAGTGGCTGGTCTATCTGGTTAGTAGACAATGAACTTTTAAAAAAAAGAGGAAATGGGTCAATTGTAAATTACTCTGTATTCTTTATGAAGGATACAAAAAATTGAAATGGAAACTTAAAAAGCCTCTATTATGCCCTTTTCCCACATGATGACAGTTCCCAGAGGTTTTAATGAAACGTCTGTGACATGCTTTGATCAAAACTAGTGCAGTAACTTTTTCCACTAAAGGAAGGAGCTTTCCTTAAAATGAGCCGTTATATGGCATACTGTTAGCTCGTGGTGTGTAGTACTGCAAAATTTGGTATTGATCCAATACCAAGTAAATACAGAGCCAGTATCGCCAATACCAATACTTTTCAATCATTAAATGGTAAATGGCGTTCCTTACATAGCGCTTTTTTCTCATCTCTTGATGACCAAAGCGCTCTACAGATCCTGCTATCCACCCATTCACACACATATTCACACACTGATGGCAGCAGAGCTGCCATACACCGGCGCTGACCTGACCCACCTGGAGCAACTGGGGGTTCAGAGTCTTGCTCAAGGACACTTTGACATGCAGACTGCAGACAGAGCAGGAATCAAACCCCTGACCCTCCAATCAGTAGTCGGCCGCACTACACCTGTGTCACAGCCGCCCCAAGGTGGATACGGCATCATCAAATTACTAAATCTGAATGAATTTTCATAACCTTTAAGTGTTTTGTGATTTTTCCTTTGGATTATTAATTAGTTAAAACCCAGGACAGAATTTGGGCAAAGTTTAGAGGTAAATACATACAATATCACTTTCACAGTTAACACAAAAGGGTAATTATATTCAATCAAATTTGAGCCATATTATATTCAGTATATTTGTTTCAATTCCAGTAAATGTATTCACTTAAATAAAATGTTTCAATGGGATAAATGTATTCGACCAAAGTCTTAGCATAATTTATACTTTTTGAGTTGGCTAAAGTAACAAATGACCAGTTGCACTTTGAAAATTAATATTAACTAATGCCGAAGATGACTAAAATATTACTTTCACCACTAATATCTACCTGGATATTCTTCTGCTCCATCTCTGTGCTGTGTGTGTGCATTGCCGGCAGCTGCTGCTTGCTAGCTTGTTTACCTGGCACTGCTGAGTCACATGATGGTAAAAGAGGGAGGAGAAGGAAGTAAATTAAATTAAATTAAATCACTCTTTATTGTCATTCAACTGTACAACCAATCATGTACAGTAGAACGAGATTGTGCTTTACCTATCTACTGTGTTAATCACACACACCCCAACTGTATAATCAGAGGGCCGCTGCCATGCAAGGCGCCACCACAAATTTCCCTCCTCCATTCCATTATTGCTGAGCACCAAGCTGGACGGCAGGAAGTTCCACTTTTATATGGTCTTCGGCATGACCCGGCCGGGATTTGAACCCCTGCCTCCCGGGTGTGGGGCGGATGCTCTACCAACTGAGCCACCACTCCAGTAAGAAGTAGAAGGTGGTAATGCACCTAAACACAGGTTGCCAACGAGTGTAAAACCACAAGAAGAAGAAGAGGAGCAAAGTGTGTCTAATCCGCGCTGTGACAGAGACAGAGTATCGATCTCATTACATTGGTATTGATCAATATCAATACCAACTTTGGTACTGGTATCATCGATATTTGTATTTATCCGCACACCACTACTGTTAACATAATGCTAAGATCTCCATTTTGAAGGTGATGCAATGTTTGAGCCTAATGTTCGCTTTAAGCTTTGGTTGTCAGATTTTGTAACAAACTAACACAAGAACACTGAGTCGAGTGCAATATCCCCCACCTCCATTATCTTTGAAGATCCCAATACTTACTGACAGAGCAGTTTTCAACTTATCAAAATAATTACTGTGGCAGAACCAAATTATGATAAGCCCACCATCCACAAATATATAACAAAGTATACAACCCAAAACTACAGGACAGGAGCCCAAGGTGAACCCGTGTAGTAAGTTTGGTGACCCTAGAGGGCTTTACACATTCTGTAGTAAGAGAGCTTCGGGAGTAGCAACCTTGACCCCAAACCTGTAGTCAGAAGTCATGTGGTCATGGTCTCAGAGTGAACCTGTGTACCAGGTTTGGTGATCTTAGCTTTCTTTGTTATTGAGATATAGTTAATAAGCCATTGGTTCCAAGGTTGTCATAGCCAGGAGCGGCACTGGGGTTAAGCTCCCAGTGCTCATAAAATGCTCCTTACGGCGTGCGTCTCAAAAAGCCTCTGACAACTAAGTCCAACTCCTAGCCTGCCCGTGTGGTTTAGTCTCTAAGCCCGGCGGAACTGCTTTTACTAATAGGAGAAGGGGCGAGGGCAAATCTCTGGCGCCTTAAAACCAGATGCTTCGGATAGATGGTGGCTCGTCAACCTGGGAAGGTAGCCCATCTAGGGGAAGGTAAACCCTGATTTCAAACCTCCGTTGCCTTGCGGCACACCCGGTCACGGGAAAGGCTTCGGGAGTCAACCCTGAGGAAAAATCCGGAGTCGGAGCCCCTAAGGCAGTTCTCTGTTGTGCTCAACATTGTTCTGGCAGCTCCTGCGACGGCGCTGGTGCCAAACTATAGCAGCCCTGCTGTTCCTTTGGATTCATCAGTGACGTGGAGAAGGGGGACATGCTGCATGGGTAACATCTTGTCCTCCATATCTTCCTGCCCAGGCTTGAATCCTACCAACGCCCAACGCTGGAAGGTAGAACACCGGTGCGCATCAGCCTGTTCAGCCACAGGCGGTGCTGTTCCAGCAGAGTAGACGTTTAGGATTCTCTTCCATGGTCATCATAGACCGACGGAGGCCGACGAATAAGCCATTTTGATGTTGACCTTTTGACTTTACGATCCCAAAACCATAGTCACACTTCAGGGTCACAGGGTGAACCTGTGTACCAAGTTTGGTGAACTTTACTCATCTTACAGTAATAAGGCATAGGTAGGGCTGGGCGATATGGCTTTTAACATGTATCACGATACATGATACATATCACGATCTCTTGATATCTCCTCAAACCACTGCATAAATGTAAAACCATAGCATAAAATGACACCGGCATGATAACAGAAATGGACCCATGTATTCCATTGTTTTAAATTGCATACAAAAAGAGGGCGGGGGGAAAAAATCAACAACACAAAAAAGGACTCAACACAATAAAAAGTGCATTAAGCAAGAATTGTAGAGAAAGATATCTTAAAACCATTTAAATTAAAGTCCACTTTTTCTGTTTGGTCATATTTTTAACAATAAGGGCCATGTCTTTGGCAGTATAATTTGTGACCGCAGTTGTAATCTCTTTCTGTTTTGCACTTTTGTTGTATGGGATAAAGTTTCCAAATGAAGAAGCCAAATATAGTCATTTTTCTTGGGGCTTTTTCCTTTATTGTTTTTTGTTTTGGTTTTTTTTGGAGGGGGGGGGGGCTACCTGGGATGTTGAGAGCGGCTTTTAATGCATTCTTCATATTATAGTGGATGACATCTCAAGTGGTGAAATAAATTAGTGATAGTGTGACACAATTTGCACAAAACTGTATTATGATGAATTTTTACCTTCGGCGCTGGTCCTTTTTTTCTCTCCTTTCGTTCAAGTCTGCTGCACTGCAACCAGTGTGTGTGTATATGTGTGTGTCCTTTCATTTTTTCCCCCTCTCCCCACACTCTGTTAATGTTGCCAGATTGTGTATTAAAAAAACAAGCGTCTGCTCCACAAAAACAGGCTCAAAAGAAGCAGTTTTTAAAGAACAAACAGTGTTGCCTCTGGCTTAAAGACCTTGGTGCGGTGGCAACATATTTTTCCCCCGGGGGGGGGGGGGCAGTAAACATACCGGAATATTTTATACTATTTATTTCTTTGTAAAATTTTACACAGTAACGTTGCATATGGAACTTATCATTTGAAGTATTGTACAACTGAGGCTTGAATATTGGGCCACTTGGGGTCCCACCCAGACATCCTGTGTTTAGATTTTTTTAGTGGTGTTATCCTTCTCTCCTTCCTCTGCCTGAACACTTTCCTCTCCTTGGCTCCTCTCTTCTGTCTCATCTTGCCCTCTCTGAGCTCTGTCTAATTCAGGTTCTCTCTCTGTTTATGGTGGTATACAAACAGGTTAGAAAATATCAAGTGTCATGTTTTGTCCTGCAGGATTTTTTTGTCATGGTTTACATAAATGACAAAAATATGTGTATTTTTTGTATTTTTATTCTAGTGTTTCTTTTTTCCATTGAGAGAGTAGGGAAGGGAAAGAAACATTCATAATAGTAATGTACTCATGCATACTTAAATTATATGATCAGGTGGGTATAGTAACCAGAATCCTACCATCCATCCATCTTCTACCGCTTTTCCGGAGGTCCAGGTCACGGAGGCAGCAGTTCAAGCAGAGAAGCCCAGACTTCCCTCTCCCCAGCCACCTGCTCCAGCTCTTCAGGGAGGATACCAAGGCGTTCCCAGACCAGCTGGGAGACATAGTCTCTCCACCGAGTCCTGGGTCTGCCCCGGGGTCTCCTCCCAGTGGGACGTGCCTGAAACACCTCAAGTGGGAGGCGTCCAGGAGGCATCCTAATCAGATGCCCATACCACCTCAACTGACTCCTTTCAATGTGGAGGAGCAGCGGTTCTACTCTGAGCCTCTCCCGGATGACTGAGCTCCTCACCCTATCTCTGAGGGTGAGTCCAGCAATCCTACGGAGAAAGCTCATTTCAGCCGCTTGTATTCACAATCTTGTTCTTTTGGTCATTACCCAAATCTCGTGACCATAGGTGAGAGTAGGAACATAGATTGACTGGTAAATCGACAGCTTTGCCTTAGAACTAAGCTCCCTCTTCACCACAACAGACCAGTACAACGTCCGCATCACTGCAGATGCTGCTCCAATCTGTCTGTCAATCTCTCGCTCCATTTTCCCCTCACTCGTGAACAAGACCCCAAGATACTTAAACTCCTCCACTTGGGGCAGGAGCCTGTCCCCAACCCAGAGAGGACAATCCACCTTTTTCTGGCTGAGGACCATGGACTCGGACTTGGAGGTGCTGATTCTCATCCCAGCCACTTCACACTCAGCGGCAAACCGTCCCAGCAAGAGCTGTAGGTCATTGCTGGATGAAGCCAACAGGACAACATCATCTGCAAACAACAGAGATGAGGTCCTGTGGTCACCAAGCATGACAGCCTCCATTCCCTGGTTGCACCTAGAAATCCTGTCCATAAAAATTATGAACAGGATCGGTGACAAAGGGCAGCCCTGGCGGAGTCCAACTCTCACTGGGAATGACTCCGACGAGTGTTGGCAATACGAACCAAACTCTCACAACGGTCGAACAGAGACCGAATAGCTCATAACAACAAGCCCAATACCCCATACTCCCGAAGTACCCCCCACAAAAAACCACGAGGGACACGGTCAAATGCCTCCTCCAAGTCCACAAAACACATGTAAACTGGTTGGGCAAACTCCCACGAACCCTCGAGAATTCTTGAGAGGGTAAAGAGCTGGTCCGATGTGCCACGGCCAGGACGAAAACCGCATTGCTCCTCCTGAATCCGAGGTTTGACCAACGGCCGGACTCTCCTCTGCAGTACCTTGGCATAGACCTTCCCAGGGAGGCTGAGAAGTGTGATCCCTCTAAAGTTGGAGAACACCCTCCGGTCCCCTTTTTTGAAGAGAGGAACCACCACCCTGGTTTGCCATGCCAAAGGCACTGCTCCCGACCTCCACGCAATATTGCAGAGGCATGTCAACCATGACAGCCCAACAACATCCAGGGCCTTGAGGTACTCAGGGCGAATCTCGTCCACCCCCGGGGCCCGGCCACCAAGGAGATTTTTAACCACCTTGGCGACCTCAGCCCCTGTGATAGGCGAGTCATCCCCCTCGTCCCCAAACCCTGCTTCCTCTGTGGAAGGCGTATCAGTGGGATTGAGGAGATCCTCAAAGTATTCCTTCCAACGCCCGACGATATCCCCAGTCGACGTCAACAGTGCCCCATCCGCACCATACACAGTGTGGACAGGGAGCTACTTTCCCCTCCTGAGCTGCCGGACAGTTTGCCAGAATCTCTTCGAGGCCGACCGAAAGTCTTGTTCCATGGCCTCACCGAACTCCTCCCATACCCAGGTTTTGTGCTTCAGCAACCACCCGAGCTGCACTCCGCTTGGCCTGCCGGTACACCTCAGCTGCTTCGGGAGTCCCACAAGCCAACCAAGCTTGATAGGACTCCAGCTTAATGGCCCCCCTCACCACTGGTGGCCACCACTTGGTTCAGGGGTTGCCACCACGAAGATGGACCGGCCACCTTGCAGCCGCAGCTCTGGGCCGCCGCTTCAACAACAGAGGTGGAGAACATGGCCCATTCAGACTCCATGTCTCCAGACTCCCTTGGAATGTGGTTGAAGTTCTTCCGGAGGTGGGAGTTGAAGACCTCCCGGACAGGGGCCTCAGCCAGACGTTCCCAGCACACCCTCACTAGACGTTTGGGTCTACCAGGTCTGAATGGCTTCCTCCCCTGCCATCGGATCCAACTCACCACCAGGTGGTGATCAGTTGACAGCTCTGCACCTCTCTTTACCCGGGTGTCCAAGACATACGGTCGTAGGTCTGATGACACAATAACAAAATCTATCATCGACCTGCGACCTAGGGTGTCCTGGTGCCAGGTGCACATATGGACACCCTTATGCTTGAACATGGTGTTTGTTATGGACAAACTGTGGTTAGCACAGAAGTCCAATAACTGAACACCACTCGGGTTCAGATTGGCCAAGCCGTTCCTCCCAATCACCCCCCTCCAGGTTTCACTGTCGTTGCCCACGAGTGCATTGAAGTCCCCCAGTAGGACAATGGAGTCTCCAAGAGGAGCACCCTCCAGCACCCCAGTCACAGACTCCAAAAAGGGTGGGTACTCTGAAACATCATTTGGTGCATAGGCACAAATGATGGTCAGGACCTGTTTCCCAATCCGAAGGCGCAGGGGAGCAACCCTTTCGTCCACCGGGGAAAACTCTAATATAGAGGCAGCAAGGTGGGGGGATACAAGAATACCCACCCCTGCTCGTCGCCTCTCACCCGGGGCAACTCCAGAAAAGACCAAGCTCCAGCCCCTCTCCAGGAGACTGGTTCCGGAACTGGAGCTGTGTGTTGAGGTGAGGCGGACTATATCTAGCTGGTATCTCTCAACTTCGTACACCAGCTCGGGCTCCTTCCCCACCAGAGAGGTGACATTCCACATACCAAAAGCCAGTTTAGAAAGCTTGGGATCAGTCCGCCAAGGTCTCCGCCTTTGACCGCCACCTAATCCACATAGCACCGGACCCCCATGATCCCTCCTGCAGGTGGTGAGCCCACTCGAGGGCGAACCCATGTAACTCCTTCGGGCTGAGCCCGGCCAGGTCCCATGGGTGGAAACCCGGCCACCAGACGCTAGCCTTCGAGCCCCTCCCCCAGGCCTGGCTCCAGGGTGGGGCCCCGGTAACCCCATACTGCGCGGGGTACACTGAATCCTTGATATAGAATTTATCATGAGAGTCTGTTGGATCGTTCTTAGTCTGGCCCTTCACCCAGGACCAGTTTGTCTTGTGTGACCCTATCAGAGGCAAATTGCCCTGGACAACATAGCTCCTGGGATCACTGGGGCACGCAAACCCCCCCACCACGATAAGGTGATGATCCACGAGGGGGTCATGTAAAAGCAGTGCTTTGAAATTAATAATTAAAAGTAGACAACCAAAAATTTCTATTTGAGTTAAGGGTACAAAGAGCACCCACTTAAAAACTTGAATAATGACTTCAGTCTTAAAGGTTTGAGGTTTTTCTCAAAAAGTTATAACAATTTTCTCATAGTTTTCTACTTTTCTCTGTAAATCTATCTAAAGTTGAAACCATGTTCCTCAAATTTGTAATTTCCTCTTGTAAAATTGACTTTTCTTGTACATTTGAAACTTTATTATAAATTTGTGGATTATTTTATGACTAATTTTTGTTTGTTTTTTTAAATAAAATTACTGGGTTTTAAAATAAAGCTCTCACTCGACCTATTTATTCATCCTTGGAAAAAATGATGATGAAAGATAGTAAAAGAAAGGGTATTATTTCAGAGTTTTATAACTCACTGACACTATCTTCAAGTGAAAATTCACTGAAAAGATTAAACTACTGGAAAGAAGATCTGCAAACTGAAATTTCAGAGGAACAATGGGAATTGGCTTGTACAGAAGCTCAAACCAAATCAATAAATGCACGCCTTAAATTGATACATTTCAAATGGTTAATGCGGATGTATGTTACACCGGAGGAGTTAAATAGATATAACAAAAATATACCAGATACATGCACAAAATGCATGGAAAGTAAAGGAACCCTATTTCATTGTTTATGGGAATGTAGATTAATAAGAATGTTTTGGGAAGAGGTGAGGGTAACAATTGAAAAAATAATCTCAAAACAAATCATATTGAATCCTAAACTGTTTTTGTTGGGTTTGTACCCAGAAAAGCATAATTTTAATAAAAGTGAAAGAACATTCATAGACCTCAGTTTGCTTAATGCCAAAAAATGTATTGCACTATTATGGAAAAAGACTCATAGACCAGATGTGACTCAGTGGTTAAGACAGATGTTAACAAACCTTCCATTAGAAAGAATAACATATATACTAAAATCAAAGGAAATTGTGTTTGAGAATATATGGAGACCTTTTATTGATTATGTAAAAAATTTAAACATAACTCTTGAAGAAGAAGGTGAATGATGTGTGTGGACCTTGTAAATTCCAAACTGGTGAACATAATATGTATACTTATGTATTGGATTGTCTAGACTAAACAGAGGAGCATTGTTGAAGACTTGATTTTGTTGGTGGTTGTTGGTGTTTTTAGTGCATTTTTTTTTTTTTTGTAGTACTTTAGTGTTAATGTTTGATTGTTTGTATCATGTTTGTTAAAAAAAAAAAAAAGGTTCAATAAAGATATTGTGGAAAAAAAAAAAATTACTGGGTTTTTTTTAGATAAATTTGAAACAGACTGTGGTAATTTTTTCACTTTTTCCTTATAACAATTTACATTTTTGACCATAATTTTTCAGTCAGAACAGAACAATAATTTAACTCTGATTACAAAGAAAACATATTAATAAAATTGTATTTAATGAAATAAAATAACTTAAATGACCAAGGATGCCATTATTTCTGCTACAATATTTCTTTATATTTATAGTTTTGGTTTTTTTTTAAAATCTCCTCACCACCCAGACAGCAGGAAAAACCTCCCTTATTTTGAAATCAAATGTTGGCACGTTTAGTTTGTCTAAAGGCTGCTGACAGATTAAAGTCACTGACTTTGTGAATTTCGGTCATCTTAACCTGCCAGGTACATAACAGGGAACTGTAGCGGACTCTAAAGTCATAATTCACCACAATATGTCATACCTGTCAAGTGATACGGTTTCGCCGTATTTTAATACGGGGAAAATGCAATTTTAGCAAATACGGGCATATTGCCATTTCTGTACACCAAAAAGAAAAATATACGGGAAAAAAAATTATTGAGAGTGTGGAGGAACACCTCGTGTGTGACCCCCATAGCGTACAGGGCTGGCTGTGCGCTCAGCGTCCGCCTGCACTTATTTCGATCCTCCACAAGCGCACCTAAGCAGTGTTTTTGTGAGTTTCAAAATGGCTTCTTGCAGCGCGCCGCCGGCGAAGTAAACAAAGCTTGAAGAAAAGGGAAATCGAGGGACTGGACGTCACCGTTCTCCTTCACCGTCACCATTTATTTATTTATTTTAGATTGCACAATATTCTATGGCAGAATGTTGTGGGCTTTGGTTCGGACAATTGCAACACGATGGTGGGTCGAGACCTTTCCAGACTGAAGGAGAACTCTCCAAATGTTTTCAGGTATGGGCAGTATTATTCACCTTCAAATATTACCTAAATATAACAAAAAAATGCTTTAAAATCTGAACAAACATGCTTAGAGGTAGCCCAAATCCCCTATAGTGTACTGTTATTTTGTATCTTGGAACTTTGCTTTACATTCAATTCAACTTTATTTATATAGCGCCATTTCACAACAACAGTCATCTCATAGCACTATCAACTGTAGGGGGAACCCCCACAGCTGCAGAAAGACCCCAGCAATCAGGCGATCCCCTGTGAGCAAGCACTTGGTGACGGTGGAGAGGAAAACCTCCCTTTTAACAGGAAGAAACCCCCAGCAGAATGTACATCTGAATGTATAGCATTATATTGAAAGAGCTGAATAAGATTGATATTTTCATTGTTATTATTATTAACACAATTTCAAAGAGAATTATTTCTGATACTTAACTTATGAAACAAAAATCCATTCTGCTTTTGTTTCAGCATTGGCAGCATAAATGAATGAATTTGAAATAGTTCATGTTGCAGTTGCTGTTTGTTTGGTTTTTGTTTGGGTTTTTTTTGTTTTGTTTTTTTTTTTACTTCAGTTTTCTTTCATCTGCCGATAAATACAGTTTTTAAGTACTCAGTACAGGCGTGAAAGCCCCCCTAATAAGGGAGGCAAGGTCAGTACAGGTGTGAAGGCCCCCCCAGTAAGGGAGGCATGAGGTATGCCTTGACAGGTATGATATGTATTCATGTACAGAATGAGCTGTTTAGGTAGTTATAGTTGTGCTGTCAGGCTTTCTCATCAGGCTTAGTCTGGGCAGCCACTGAAGGACCTCAGTTTAGAGTGAAAATAGAGCTAGTGTTTTTAGCTGTTGCTTTTTGTCACTGCCGCTGGAGAATTAAATCAGCACGCCTGCTCATGCGAGAAAAGAGAGAAATTGCCAGTCTCTTCATTCCTGCAATTCCTACAGAACATAACTTAATATTGTAGTGGCTGGTGAAATATATTCTCAGCAATTCATCAGTCCGCCTTGCCTTTCCCTTCGTATGAAGCCAGCTGTATATGAATTCTAACCACATCTCTTAGCTAAGCGACTCTTCCATTATTGCTCCCGTTAACAGCAGGTTAAAACCATGATAAATGCCTCCAGTGCTTACACCTCTTATGATTTTTTTCCGCGTTTAAAGAACTTTAATAAACTCATGTCTCTGTCGGACAGTCCCACTTAGCGAGACGCTGTTTGCTGACTGACTGGAAAACTCACATGGGCGGGGAGCTTCTCAACTCCGCGTGGATGACGGCCACACGCGTTGTTCGTGTGCACGCTTGTGGAAAGTCATTGCTTCATATATTTTTCTTAATAAATTCATATCTCCTTGCCGCGGTGGTAAAATTTCTGGTGAGGCGGCCCTCCACCAAGAAATGTTACCAGAGGAAACCCTGACAAAACTGCGAGAAAAAAACAGACCTGGCAACAACCCTGAAATGAAACACGATGCAGGGAGGCAGGGGGAAGCGCTTGTGTGACAGGAGAGAGGAGAGGAAAGAGAAACTGACAGGCGCGAAAATGCTTGCGTTTCGAGATCAAAACATTTTTTGTATCGCGCATAGTAGAATGTATTGAGAAAATGAATGTATTCGTTGTATTGCCCACCCCTAGGCATAGGTAATGTTAACCTTGACCTTTAACCTTTTGACCCCAAACCCATCATCTGAGATCAAGATCCCAAGGTGAATGTGTGTACCAGGTTTGGTGGCTCTAGCTTTACTCGTTTTATAGTAATAGTGCAAATGGAATGCTAACGTTGACCTTGAACTTTTTGACCTAAAACCCGTAGTCAGAGGTCAGGATCTCAAAGACCATTTACCATAGCGCAACGACAATATTAACTTCAACCTTTGATCCCTTGACCCCAAACCTATAGTTAGGTGAGGGTGTAATCGTCCAAGATGTCTATTACATACAACTACTGTGTCAATTTGAAAAGCCTGCATCATTTCTTTCAGTAGTCATTGTATTTAGAAGATTTAGGGAAAATCTGGCCTCTGATCCTTGACCTCAAGGTCACCCAATGAGAATGAAATTGCAATATGCGTATCATCAGAGTATATCAAACCATGGTACCAGGTTTCAAACCAATCGAAACAGAACTGCAGGAGGAGCTGATTTCACAAGACAGTTACTGTTTATGAAGTAAGGTGAAACAGGAGGTCATAGGTCAGGGGCTACAACTCCTGCAAAAATCATCCGATCAGAACCAAATTGGAATATGCGCATCATCAGAGTATATCAAACCATGGTACCAAGTTTTGAAAACAATCGGAACAGAACTGTAGGAGTTGATTTCACAAAAAGTGGGACAGATGGACAGATGGATGGACAGACGGACGGATGGACGGACCCATAACATAATCCCCCTTTGGGCTTCGACCAGCGGGGGATAAAAAACTGGCTGACTGTTAAAGTGCAAAAGCCCAAATAAAGCATTAGACAGGGCCGTGTGGTTTGAGTGGTTTATATCATAAGACCGGTCCCTAGGGTCTAATCAGCATAGCAATAACCATGAATGGGTGAATAGCTAAATCCGCTAAAGGCATTGCTAATCAAGGAGGCGTCCCATCCAGCATAGAATAAACTGCAATAAAATAAGGTAAGAAAACATGTATGAGTGCAACATACGGTCAAGGACTGGTAGATGGAAAACAGTGGAATGAATAAAATATATAGAACCAGACTGTCAATGACGGAGTAGCTCATTCCGGTCTGACAAAATCACCCCAGGAGTGCTGAGATCTCCTGACTGCTAACCTTGAACTTAAGCACAGCCTAGATACAGACCCATCTAGGATGTGCTTAAAGTCAAGGTCACTGGTCTAGGAGAAGTAATGTTTTTCATGAAATCATAAATGGCCAGATCTTCTGACCTTTGACAATGGCCTTGACCTCAACCTGGATGCAGACCTACCTGAGGGTCAGTGTGAGCGAGTTTCTTGAGAATTGAGGTAATTGTCTCGGAGTAGTGATTTTTCTACAATCATGTTAGTGTCCTGATCTCCTCACCTTTGACCTTGAGCACAACCTGGATGCAGACCTACCTGAAGCTAACTGTAAGCGAGTTTGGCAAACATCCAGTCAATTTCCTAGGATGAGTCGCAATTGTTCTGAAATCTCATAAGTGCCCAGAGCTCCTGACCTTGGAACTTGAGAATCATTTGGAGGCAGACCCACCTGAAGATCATTGTGAGTGAGTCTGGTGAGCATCAGGACAAATGCCTAAGAGAAGTAGCGACTGCCGTGAAATGTGGATGAACGGACAGATGCCACACCATCACATTAGCTCCTTTCAGCTTTGCCGGAATAAGCTAAACAAGATAAACGGATGTCTAGCGGCTGGGCTAACAGACTCCCATCTCGGTTTGCACCACACAAGTCAACCTCATAGTCTATCAGAAATCTAGACTGTGGTTGCTTAGACCAGCTAATGTTAGTAGCCCAATGTACCTGGCTATTATGGCTAAAATGTAACAAAATAAGCCAGAATGGCATGAGATACGTATATGAATGAGTTGACTGTAGATTAATACATGATCTGGTCTATTATGGTGACCCAACTTACAAAAAAAGAGCAACAAAATCCCTGGTCACATTGATTCATGTTGCAAAGCTAGCAGTGGTAACAGCGCTGGTACTTGTGTCATGCCAGGAAAAAAAAAACAAAATAGGCCCAAATGACATGCAATATGTCATTAAATGTGGATTAATAAATGAGTGGGGCTCTGTTAATTAAAGGGATAGTGGATAGTGAAGAGATGATCAAATACGTTTCAGGCAGAGTCATAGTCCTAGTTTCTGCTGAGTTGTAGTCCTAGTTCCTGTGGGTGAGGAGAACAACTGTGCCGGATAACTTTGGGCTAACTGAACTAGCAGCAGATGCTAACATTGAGCTGGAGGGTTTTCACACGATACGAGCTGACCGAACACCAGAGAGTGGCAAAACTAGGGGCGGTGGAGTGATCATGTATGTTAACAACAACTGGTGCAGACCGGGACATATCACTGTTAAACAACGACACTGCAGCAAAGACATTGAGTTGCTAGCTGTTTAGCATGAGGCCTACATATCTCCCGAGAGAACACTCACACGTGATCTGCATTGTTGTTTATGCAAATCCGACGGCGAACGCTGGGACAGCGCGTGACGTCATCCATTCAGTAACCAGCAGGCTGCAGACAGAACACCCAGATGCTCTTCTCCTCATCTCAGGCGATTTCAACCACGTTTCACTGTCTCCCATTCTGCCCACTTTCACCCAGTATGTCACATGCCACACTAGAGACAATAAAACACTGGATTTGTTCTACGCAAACACTAAGGAGGCGTACACCTCATCACAACTCCCCCCACTTGGGAGATCGGATCACAACTTGGTTCATCTCCGACCGGTGTACAAACCCCTAGTGCACAGACAACCTCCGGCCATGCACACTGTGGAGTTATGGTCTGAGGAGACAATGGACACTCTAAAGGACTGTTTTGAAGCCACTGCCTGGAAGCAGCTCTGCGATCCACATGGTGAGGACATCGATGGCCTCATTCACATCTTCACGGGCTACCTCAGCTTCTGTGTGGACAAATCCGTTCCCACCAAGACCATACGGCGTCACTCAAACAACAAACCCTGGATCAACCCTGAGATAAAAACACTTCTGAGAGAGAAGAAGAGGATCTTCAGGTCGGGGAACAGGGAGATGCTGAAGTCCGTACAGAGGGAGCTGAGGAGAAAGATCAGAGAAGGCAAGGACAGCTTCAGGAAGAAGATGGAGGACAAGCTGCAACAGAGCGACATCAGCGGGGTCTGGAGAAACCTCAAAACCATCTCGGGGCTCCAGAATACCTCCCCCCAGGCCACGGGGGGCAGGGAGTGGGCGAACAACCTGAATCTGTTTTTCAATAGATTTGACCAACCGCCCTCCCCCCTGTCTGCACAACAACCACTGCTGCCTCTAAGAAATCAAGTCCTGCTACCCACTCCCCACTCCACCGACACCCCCCCCACTCCCAACACACAGCCCCCCATCCTGACCCTGACCAAGACCCAGGTGAGGACGGAGCTGAGGAAGATCAAGGCGAGGAAGGCGTCGGGACCGGACGGCATCAGCGCAAAGCTCCTCAAGTCCTGTGCAGACCAGCTGTGTGGGATTGTGACGTATATCTTCAACATGAGCCTGAAACTGGGGAGGGTACCACAGCTGTGGAAAACATCTTGTGTGGTACCTGTACCAAAAACTTCCCACCCCAAAGACCTGAACAGCTTCAGACCGGTGGCCTTGACGTCCCACTTGATGAAGACCCTGGAGAGACTGCTCCTTGCTCATCTCCGCCCCCTGGTGGAACCAGCGATGGATCCACTCCAGTTCGCCTACCAGCATGGCATTGGGGTGGAGGATGCGGTGATCTTCCTCCTTCACCGTTCTCTGTCCCACCTGGAGAAGCCCGGGAATATGGTGAGGATCATGTTCTTTGACTTCTCCAGTGCTTTCAACACCATCCAACCGATGATCCTGAAGGACAAGCTGCTGCGCGCAGGGGTGGACCAGCACCTGTCATCATGGATCCTGGACTACCTCACGAACCGGCCTCAGTTTGTGAGAACCCGGGACTGTGTTTCCGACACGATCATCAGTAGCACGGGGGCCCCCCAGGGAACGGTGCTGGCTCCCTTCTTGTTCACTCTTTATACTGCGGACTTCTCACACAACACAACACACTGCCATCTACAGAAGTTCTCTGATGACTCTGCGATCGTTGGTCTCATCTCCAGCGGAGATGAAGCTGAGTACAGAGGGCTTATCCAGGACTTTGTGGAGTGGTGCCATCGGAACTGCCTCCAGATCAACGCGAGGAAAACTAAGGAGCTGGTGGTGGACTGCCGCAGGCATGGGCAGCCCCTCACAGCACCAGTAAATATACAGGGAACAGACATCGAGATGGTGACATCCTACAAGTACCTGGGTATTCATCTGAACAATAAACTAGACTGGTCACACAATACTGACGCACTCTACAAGAAGGGACAGCGCAGGCTGTTCCTGCTGAGGAGACTCAGGTCTTTTGGTGTACAAGGGGCGCTGCTGAAGTCATTCTATGACACGGTGGTGGCATCAGCCATCACTTTTGGAGTGGTCTGCTGGGGCAGTGGCATTACTGCAGCCGATAGGAAGAGACTGAACAAACTGATTAAGAAAGCTAGCTCTGTCCTGGGGCAACGCCTTGATCCGATGGAGGAGATAGGAGAGAGAAGGACGGTGGCTAAACTGTCATCTCTGCTGGAGTCCGAGTTCCACCCTATGCAGGACATACTGGATGCACTGAGGAGCTCATTTAGCAGCAGACTACATCATCCCAGGTGCACAACCGAGAGGTTTCGTAGGTCCTTCCTACCAACGGCTGTCAGACTGTACAACCTAAGCAGGGCTGCTCGCAGAGATAGCAAAAAGACGTAACAAACTAATAGTTTTTTTTTTTTTTTTTTTGAATGCAAAAGATGCAATAGACTTACACAATGGTCCTCTCCGGCATACAACAAGGAACATACCGGTCGCTATGGAGGGTGAGAATATGTATGGGCACATAATCATACCATGTAGGATAACTAAATAGACGGTTATGCTGTTTCATCCCACCTAGCAACAATGCTCTGCACTGTGTGTGTTTATATATTTACATATTTATTCCATCTAGCTACAATGCTCAGCACTGGGTGTGTTTATATTTATATATCTATATATTTATTCCATCTAGCTACAATGCTCCGCACTGTGTTTTTATATATCTACATATTATTCCATCTAGCTACATTGCTCCGCACTGTGTGTGTTTATATACTTGCATATTTATTCCACCTAGCTGCAATGCTCCATACTGTGGGTGTTTATATATTTACATATTTATTCCATCTAGCTACAATGCTCTGCACTGTGTGTTCATATATTCATATATTTATTCCATCCAGCTACAATGCTCTGCACTGTGTGTCTGTGTGTGTGTGTGTGTATATATATATTTTATAGTAATATGTACATATGTATATTAGCTGCTCTTGCTTGCTTGTTTTTTCTTGCCTTCTGATTGTTGCTCTGAGTGTTGCTATCCCTGTGCTGTTGCAATCCTGGAATTTCCCCGTTGTGGGACTAATAAAGGCTTATCTTAGCTTATCTTATCTTATTTGACTTTGCCATATAATGTCATAAAAATCCTACATAACCCACTAAATATGGGGGAAAACACAAAAAACATAATAGGGGCTCTTTAAATTTTGCATGAACATACTTTAAGTGTGAGAAACACTCAAGCAGCTGTCGGGTTTTGTGTCAAGTCAACTGAAAAGGTGTGACAGCCAAAATACGGAAACACCTGTGGTGTGTCCATAAGGTTCCAGCTAAGAGTATTAATAACGGCAAACAGAAGTTATTTGCGTCAGATTACAAGACCGCTTCCTTCACTCCTGGGGCTCTTTTCACCTCTGTCAATCGCCACAGTCTAGACATCACAGACGCAGTTAAGTATGCCCCATTCACTGACACTTACACTTTTCAGGATCACAGATGGAAGATGCTGTTTCACATGTCTTTCATCTCTGCTACGCTTTCCCCTTACCTTAAAAAGCCGTCAGCCCTGTGCAAACACCAAGCTTGGAGCAGACCTCAGTGTACCGGAAAGTAAAGAAAAAAAGCAGTGTCACTTAAAAAAATATGCATCTAGGGCTGTCGCAATAACTGCAATTATGTAATGCTCAGCCAGGGCTGCCCTTTGTCACTAATTCTGTTCATAATTTTTATGGAGAGGATATCTAGGCGCAGCCAAGGATTGAAGGGTGTCATGCTCAGTGACCACAGGATCTCATCTCTGTTGTTTGCAATGATGCTGTCCTGTTGGCTTCATTGACCAATGACCTACAGGCCTTGCTGGGATGGTTTGCTACCGAGTGTCAATCGGTTGGGATGAAAATCAGTACCTCCAAGTCTAGCTCCATGCTCCTTAGCCAGAAAAAGGTGGATTGTCCTCTCCGGGTTGGGGACAAGGTCCTGCCACAACTGGAGGAGTTTAAGTACTGTATCTCGGGGTCTCATTCACGATTGAGGGGAGAATGGAGCAAGAGATTGACAGACGGATCAGAGCCACCTCTGGAGTGATGTGACGTTGTACCGGTCTGTTGTGGTTTAGGTTTAGTTTAGTTTTTAGTTTATTGGTTGATTTGTCCGGAACCATGTACAGAGAAAACATTAAACACAGGGTAAAGATGCTCTGTACCAGATTATAGCGTTCTCACTAATTTCCATCTGTAGTCCCTGAGGCAGGAAGGAAGAAATTAAAAGAAAAACAGCACATACAGTCATGTGAAAAAATTAGGACAACCTGTATAAGCCTGATGTTTTTGTTTTACATATTTGGACATATGGATATTCAACATCAATGTTAAAAATACTGAGATTCACGTAATACAACTAAACAATCAAAAATGAATAAAAGACTTTTTTCAAATTTTCTGTAAAATGTAATTCTAAACAAATAGTGAGGAATAAATTAGGATACCCTTCATCTTTTTTAGGACATCCCCACATTAATTCCCACTTAAAATGGCTAAAATAAATATAAAAAATGCAAATAAAAACAAAAGCAAGGTTAGACATAGATATGTGAATATTTCTTAATAAAGAACTGAATATTTAAAGGGGTGTCCACATTTTTTCACATGACTGTACAGAAAGCAATTCAGGTCGGGTTTCAGGAAGTGTTGACCCTGAAACAAGCAGGTAGTAAGCTTTAAAAGGTAAAAAGACGGCACACATATTAACAATTTAAGAGTACAATTTCAAATCCCATTTAAGAGGGAGAGTCAATGCTAGCAGATTTGAATACTTAAAATCCATTTTTGAGTCTCTGTGGTAAAGTCTCTGTAATTTGTTCTGGTCTTCTGGGAAGCTTGTTCCATTCTGTTATAGCTTTGTATGAGAAGGCTGTTGTCCAAAAGCAGTTTTACATAGGGGGATGCAACAGTACCACCTAGAGGAAGTCCTTATTATTCTGGTATTTTGTTCAGAAGTCAGGTATACTAAAGTCTTAAGGGGTGGGGGTGCAGAACCATGGATAATTTTCAAGACCAATCGTATATTGGCATACATGATCATATTTTCAAAGCTTAACATCTTGTGTTTGGCAAGTATACCACAATGGCGACATTGTGACTGTGGATTGTTTATACAGGGATTCCAAGGGTTTCAGAGTCGCACTATTGGCTTGTGACCAACAAGAGATGCAATAGGAGAAATGTGTCAAAATCATGGCATTCAGCATGGTTTTTGAACCTTTTAGAGTAAGTGAGTTTCTGATGCACCGAAAGTTTGCAAGGTTATATTTCAGAGTGCGGCTCATCCGTTTTATGTGCTTTTTAAAGCTGAGCGTGGGCTCTAATGTGACACCCAAATACTTAAACTCTGTTACATTGTCTATATTTGCTCCATTTACAGTTATAGTCGGATAGTGCATATGATTTTGTCTGTTGGTAAAGCACAAGGTAGCTGTCTTCCCTACGTTCAGAGTGAGGCATAATTGATTAAGCCATTTTGACACTTTCTCCATTGCTATCATTAGCTCAATCAATACGGTCTATCTTTGACACATAAAAAGTTGCTGTCCAGAGTGGAGATTCACAGTTCTAAAGCTCATTGACAAAATGTAGTAATTAGGGGTGGGTTTAATTAGGGGTGGGTTTAAAAGATCGATACGACGATCTAAATCGTTGTATTGATTTGACCGAGCCAATAACGATCCACAAAAACCGTGGATCGATCTTTTAATATAATGCTTTTACGTCTGTGAACATCTGCTGAGTCTGATCGGGTCGAAACTGGGTCAGTGAGCCAGGAACAGCAGTGAAGAACCAGAAACATCCAGTGCGTTAACGGCTAACAAGCTAGCGGATATGCTAGTTCTTCTTCTGTGATATAAAAACGGTTCTCAGCCGGCAAGAGTTCCCTGCGGCGCACGTCTTTACTTCCGTGTTTACTTCCTTGTTTCTGAGCGGAGCTGATCTGCGTGTGTCTTAATTTATCAACAAAAGTCACCATAAAGACTGTCCTCAACAGTTTCCTAATATTTTTCAGAAAGCGGGGATAAACGGTTTTGTACTACGTGCAGCACTGTTGGAACATAAAGTCAACAATAGATAAGCACTTGAAACGGAAAGCGCAGAGAGACTGGCTGAAACTCGTGAACAAAGAGACTTGGAGCTGCTGAGATTGTAAGTAAAATATTATTTGTTTTAACATTTGTATCGTAAATTAAAAATTTATCCGGCGTGATGGTGTTTTCTTTTACAAACTATGGATACAGTAGTTAACTGTTGGTTAAGCGCTGTGAATAAATGCAGAATAAAGGTATAATTTATGAGATTATGGACTTCTAGCACTTAAGTGAGAGATTTGAAGATAATAATAAATCACAATAAAATGAAAATGGCAACATTAATAAAGGCTGCAGTACAAGCCATTTTTACTCAGCAGAACTTAACTGAAATGAACAAATCTTCCAGAAAATGAACTGAAACCCTTTTTAAAAAATTGAAAGTTAATTTGCAGTTAAAATATAAAACAACAAAAACATAAAAAAAACAAAATTATTAAACCCTACTGTGGTGTGGGGATTTAAAAATATGATTATTAATTTTACTGTGAAATCTATTCTCCTTTTCATCTCCCCATCAGATGTGTGAAGACTGGGTTTCCACTCCAAGGTCCATCCTGCACTGAGACGTTCTGAAGGGAAGAGGCTGTCAGTGGAGGAGCCATCCCTGCTTCATGTGGATTTCAGCAGAGAAGAAGACCTCAAATTTTTCAGGGGTCTTAGTTTTCAAATTCAAGATTCAAGAAGGTGCTGCCATAATTTCCTCCATACTCTAACAAGCATTCAATGCAATTTAGTTGTTGTAATGACTAATTCTTTTATTTCTTTTTTTTTATTATTATTTAAGTTCTCAGCAAGAATACAATGTTGGTCATTTTTTGACAACTTTACTGAGCATTTAATTCTACATAAATCACTGTTTAACAGAAAAATTTTTGGCAATCCTGTGCTTTTCTTGTGGTGTTACATAGAATAGCATCCCTAAACTATGGAAAAAGCAGATACTTTAAAATCTGTACTTCCTCACACAACTTTCAATACAAAAAAAAAACAAATTGTCACAGCTTTTATCACAACTTTTTGAAAAAGTTCCCACAAATTCCGGCTTTTTGGGCCACAATAATCACAAAAAAAGCCATGAAATCCTGGAGGGACTGAAATACAGTAAGATTATGTCTACATGCTTCATGCAATGAATTTGTTTACTGACTCTGGGTTGATAACTTGACACTGAACACCGTTTGCACTAAAGAAAGCACTTATGAGCACTT
Organism: Pholidichthys leucotaenia; assembly: GCA_020510985.1. Classification (NCBI taxonomy): domain Eukaryota; kingdom Metazoa; phylum Chordata; class Actinopteri; order Cichliformes; family Pholidichthyidae; genus Pholidichthys; species Pholidichthys leucotaenia. The sequence continues at coordinate 275,178,230 of CM035842.1, forward strand.
TGTGAAATCCATCCATCCATCTTCTACCGCTTAATCCTTTCGGGTCACGGGGGGGCTGGAGCCTATCCCAGCATCTTTGGGCGAGAGGCAGGGTCCACCCTGGCCAGATCGCCAGTCCATCGCAGGGCCAACACAGAGAGACAGACAACCATTCACTCTCACAGTCATACCTAAGGACAATTTAGAATCCCCAGTTTGATGCCAATTAACCTAACTTGCATGTTTTTGGCATGTGGGAGGAAACCGGAGTGCCCGGAGTAAACCCACGCAGACACGGGGAGAACATGCAAACTCCACACAGCAGGGTCACCGATGGTCTGGGGGTTGGATCAAACCCACGATGGTCAAGGGTGGAATCGATCCCATGACCTTCTTGCTGTGCTGCCACTGTGCCACCGTGCTGCCCTTTGTGAAATCATAAATTAAATGAATATATAAACACACACAGTGCTCTGCACTGTGTGTGTTTATATATTTACATATTTATTCCATCTAGCTACAATGCTCAGCACTGTGTTTTTATATATCTACATATTATTCCATCTAGCTACATTGCTCCGCACTGTGTGTGTTTATATACTTGCATATTTATTCCACCTAGCTGCAATGCTCCGTACTGTGGGTGTTTATATATTTACATATTTATTCCATCTAGCTACAATGCTCTGCACTGTGTGTTCATATATTCATATATTTATTCCATCCAGCTACAATGCTCTGCACTGTGTGTCTGTGTGTGTGTATATATATATTTTATAGTAATATGTACATATGTATATTAGCTGCTCTTGCTTGCTTGTTTTTTTTTTTGTTTTTTGTTTTTTTTTTCTTACCTTCTGATTGTTGCTCTGAGTGTTGCTATCCCTGTGCTGTTGCAATCCTGGAATTTCCCCTTTGTGGGACTAATAAAGGCTTATCTTATCTTATCTTATCTTAAATAATAAAAAGTTCATTATTGTAACTGATTTTGGGTCAGTTCTTGATGTGATCATTTATGTATTAACAAAGTTAGAGTATTCTTGGTAGAATCTGCAGCATTCGGTCTTGGAAGATTTTTTTTCCTGGCAAGTAAAATGGCTATTAAAATGGTAATTTCCCAGATCAAATCCGGATCGGAATTGAATCAATTCAGAATGTCAAGAATCGGAATCAATTCGATTCTGGAAATTGTGGATTGTTCCCAGCCCTAGTAGTAATGATTTTACCTCTAAAGATGTATAAAATGTTACAACACTGACTGTTAGGGCTGTGCAACATGACGATATACAGTATATTGGTGATGCAATACAAAAAGTCTACTGTTTCATATAAAACTATCGTTTCTCTCGGGATTTAAGAAACATACCCATTTTTACCTGTCACCACCCTACCTCTCCACCGCAGTGCGCCAGGTGCATCACAGCAGCCAACTGCAAGCTACTGTTTTGCCACTACTTCTGTGGAGCCGCTACTTCTGTGCCAGCCAGGGATGTTGGACTAGATGGTCCTTTTAATTGGTTATCACTAGTGCATACCTGTAGAAAGCAAGTATTCTTGTCTGAAAACAGATAGCCCAATTAGGCTTTACAGGCCCAATGTCGGCTGTGTTTGAAAGTAGAATACAAAGAGGTATAGCCTATATGTAGGCAATCACACGTTAAGACTTTGACAAATATAAAAAGGACTGAACGCGAAGATTTATTGATTGTGTGAAAATTAACTACTGAATTATTGAAAATGAATGGGCCATCCAATATTAGGGACTGTTTAAGAACCCTTGCTTATTTGTTTGTCAGACTTATTTGTGTGATCTTTAATGACAGCGCGTCGTGCGCACTGCTGAGAAGGTGATAGGCTGCAAACTCCCATCTCTCCAGGACCTGTACATCTCCAGGACTCGGAGGCGTGCTGGCCGGATCATAGCCGATCCTTCACATCCTGGTCACGTGCTGTTTGCCCCCCTCCCCTCAGGTAGAAGGCTTCGGTCCATTCGGACTAAAACCTCCCGGCACATGAACAGCTTCTTCCCCTCTGCCATCAGACTGCTGAACACTAAGTGACTTTTGACTCTCGTGCACTATGTACAGCAGCTCAACCAGACTCATGTCATTCATCACTGTTTTTCTGTTGCATTATTGACTGCACTATGTGGTACTTCACATTATCTGCTACATGCTAATTTTTTAAACTGCCTTGACTAGTACTACTCATTATTACTAGTATTATTATTATTATTACTTATTATTACTTATTTTTCTACACTTATTGCACGTTTCTAGTCCTTTAGTTTTTTATTTTATCCCTTTTTCTCATTATGTTTTTAATGTTGCAGCATGGCACCGAGACAAATTCCTAGTTTGTGTATCACATGAACAATGGCAATAAATCTGATTCTGATTCTGATTCTGACTTATATTCATAAGTGTTGTATCTTGCACTTTGGAGAATGGGAGTCGTTCAGTCATCATTATAATTGTTTTAGTTTATATGTGTAGTTTATAGTCTATTGTCAATCAACTCATGCAGTACTATAACAGGACACGTTTACAAATATTTGAGACCCATTGTAGTGTATTCTTTTATATTTTAGCAATATTATAAGTACAAAACACCCAACAGTATTATACTCAGCAGAATGATCCGTTTGGCTGCAACTGCTGCATTAGTGTTGCCCATTTGTCAATAAATACATGATTTATTTCATTATTTGGGTGCTTTTTGTCATGGTCGTCATTTAGGTCAAAGTGTGCATATGTGTCCACATATCATATGCAATTGATCTGGCCATTTTCCTCCACAATCATGGAGATGTTATTAACTTTTAATTTTTAGATAGCCATGAACTGAGGAGCGCCATGTTGAACCCATGGTGCCGCAAAGGACAGCAGTGGCATGGGTGAAGCAGCAGCCGAGGCTCCGTTCCGTTAATCGGGCAGGCTGGGCTTGGTACCCTGGGAAGGACTCCGATAAGCTGGTCTGGCTGCCCCCCCACCTGTGCACCTCGTGTTCTCCACATATTGATGGCCTAAACGCAAAACCTCCTGTCTGAAAAATGCACTTTTTTGAGAAAACAAAAAAAACATTTTTGTTTTCTTGCAGAGAGCCATGCTATTTTTTTTTCCTATCAGAATAATTTTTTGTCACAATAAAGGGTGGGACTGTCTTATAGGCAGATATGTCAGTGATTAAAGGAAACCAGTACTGGTCATTATAACAACATTAATCGCGCTTTAGGTATTACTTATAAACCAAAAATGCATTTATTCAGTAAAAATATCCCCCTAGAGTCAGTATACTGAATAATTTTATCCCATGAAAACTGCTTGGTCAAAACCAACTGGGAGCAGCCATTCCCAACCGGAAGTGACATACACTCATTGATTTTACCTTTACCACGGACAAGTAAACATGTTCAGCAGATGTTCAGTGGGTCAAGATCAGAGTTGAAAACAGTGCAAAATCTGCACAAATGTATACTGCAAAAAACATCCTTGGAAATGGCCTTTATTGACGGCATGATCCGCAGGTACATCAGGGGACCAGCAGCTGAAGGGGACCTGACGAATAGGCAAGTTCCCAGTCAAGTAACTTCAGAACACGTTGAATAAATCTTGATATACTAGAATTTCATTTCATTAAATTATATGTGGGTAGACTTGCTTGTACATGGTTGTACGAAATTACATAAAATTCTGATGTTAAAACTTTGTTGACTGCTAAACTGCAGCCCAGTCAATCGCACAAAGCAATGACTGTGCGTCACTACCAGTGCTGAAACTGGCCATGGAGGAGGCAAGATGTCCCTGACCATGACTGATTGACAGAGCAGTGATATGGAACTTGTGCGTATATGAGAAGGAATCATGATCAAAATTACCAAATGGAACCACTAGTATCATATTTGATCCTTTGAAATAGCTATTGATTATAATTCACTACAGGTACCCTTAAAACAGCTCCAGTTAGTGGCTCTTATTTGTGAGCATCCCCGGTAAACCGGAGCAGGTAAAATAGGATCAGACAAAATGAAGGAGGAGAAACAGGCCGGTAAAACAAATAACAGTATAACAGTCCGTTAAATGCGCTTACCTTCCACAGAAACTTTCCAGTTTGCAGTGTACTGCACATGACAGTTGGCAAGCAACAACGAATGACTACTACGACCCTGTGTGGACTGGTGACACCACTACATTGTAGAATAATAACAACAGCGGTAGAAGTAACAACTTTTATTGATAATAATTACATATTTTCATGGAGCAACTCCATACTCGGGGATGCACACCCTCATAACCTCAGCAAAGCACTTGTAAGATCTGAGGTCAGTCTGACGAACAGTTTGATAGATGTCAGAGGAACACACACACACACATATATATATATAAACTATAGAATTTATAGAAAATGTATATAGTGATATATATTGTTATCGTCAAATAAGATAACTAATATCGGTATATAAAATTTTGGCCATATCGCACAGCTCTACTGACTGTAGTGTTAGATTTGCTCGTTTGTGGTTTTATGCCGTCTCTCCTCACGCGCACTCTCGTGACAGGGGTGGTTTTCAGACAGGCAGACATTTTTCAACACAAACCCAGCACTTACATACACACCGTCAGGACGGAGACGTGGCGAAACGTCCACCGGAAGGCCGGGGGAGACGGAAGAAGGGACGGTGAGGCGAACCTCGCAGTTGAGTGGGGTTTTTTTAAATCACACACACTGTTTTTTGCTGATGTGTTCTGTTAATACTCTGTAAACACGGAAGTGAGCGCAGTGCGGCGACATATTTGATTGGTTAGACTGAGTGTTTAAGCACTACTCAGGGACAAATTTAACTGGTGAAATTAGCGGAAGTTGACAAGGATTGGCAAAAATTGTGAGAAAGTTGCGGTGATTGGACAAAGTTGCAAGGCCACGTAAAACACGAGGCCAATCACTGATTTTGCATGAACTGACATGATCGCAACATCACAAAATACTGGGGGGACTGGCACAGCACCACAACACCATGATTCCTTTAAGAGTTTGTTATCAACCTTCATACTGCCCCCCCCCAAGGCTGTAAACCTAGGGGAAACACTGAGAACCAAATTGCAACAGCAAATATTGGGCTGCACGGTGGCGCAGTGGTTTAGCACTGTGGCAGCACAGTTTTACCCTTGGCCGGGGGATCGCGGGGATCATGAGATCGTGGGTTCGATCCCAGCCCCTGACCAACAGTGAGCTGTGTGGAGTTTGCATGTTCTCCCCGTGTTGCGTGGGTTTACTCCGGGATTTCTCCGGTTTCCTCCCGCATACCAAAAACATGTAGGTTTAGGGCGCTCGCGCACGCAGCGACCAGCAGCCGGTGGCTTGTCACCAGACTACAAACCAAGTCTACCTACGGGTACAAATAAGTAACAAAAAAAAAAAAATAAAAAAAATAAAAATATGCCCATATTGCAATATCAAATCATGATACCAAGTTTCAAAACAATCAGACCAAAACTGTAGGAGGAGTTGATTTCACAAAAGTGGGACAGACAGACAGACTGATGGAACGACGGACCTATAACATACTCCCCCTTTGGTCTTTGCCCAAAGGGATCCTTCGACCGGCGGGGGATAAAAAGGCTGCTCAATCGTGGTAATACTAGCACCTTCTGATCTACAAATCAATTCAAAACCAAACCAAAATCTTTTGACTCAGACAGAAAACAGAGAACCAAAATAAGAGTCTGGCCTTAGCAAGTTAGCAATAATAAAATTCTAAAGCCCATTCACCTGCTTTGGACACAGAGTTGAAAAAAATAAATAAAACAAAGACCGAACTTCTCGATAAAAACTTTGAATCTCTCACTGCCTATTTTAAAAAAAACAAAAAACAAAACAAATACAGACACCTTTATGCTCCACTTCCCAAATGATGTTTACACCACCATATGTTCATTACACCCTATTTGCTTCACAAGTAAGGCGAGAAAACAAACAACAGTTAAAATTCCTCCAATTCACTTGACAGTGTCCCCTGGGCGCAGCGACAGCAGCAGAGGCAAATGTTGCTGAGGGGGTGGAGAAAAAAAAAGGACAATATTTACAGCTCTTTAGTGTTTTCTCAGTTCCTGTGTTAACATTTAGACAGTTTTAATCAGACACAATTGATTCAATTCCAGACAACGTTTACATGTAAAAGCTGCCGCATGAATCTTCTTATTGTGGTTTGACCTTGGTCGGGAAAAAAAAACAAAAAACGGGCCACTGGAGCTCAACTATTAACTTGCCCATGACACTGCACTCCTCTCCGTCCTCTGTTTTTACACTCGCCTTATCAATTCCTTCCTGCATCATCCTTCTGCTTCTCTCATTCTCCATCTTTACCTTTCTACTCCCATACCCTCAAATTCTCACAGTCTGCTTAATGTTGACGGTCTCCTTCCCTGCATTCTGCCTACCAGCATCTGAAATCAGTACGCATGCATGCATGTTCTGCCGTTTCACAGTGACTCAAGATTACTGGAGTTGAGGGACAAACCGCAGCGCACGGCAGCCACAGCTACACAGGCTATACAAGGAGCACGTCTGCAGCAGCTCTGCAGAAACAAGAGCTCCTGTGTGTCAGTGTTGCATGACATCAAAACAATTTGAACAAGAAAAAGGTTTCTCTAAATGCTCTGATATATGATGGTAATCCTTTGATGTATGGGACTGATCCCCGCCCGGACTATTTGGTTTCTTAACTTGTCTGTTGCTTAAAAAAAAATAAAATACTGCCACAAAGGACAATCACCGGGTTCCAAGCAGCTGTAGACTTCAATATTTTGTACCATTTACCAGCAGCATTTAAAACCTAAGGTGTTCTACATGTTAGGTTTCAAAATGCACAAATGGGGCATGTTGTACTTCAGTTGTTACTAAAGAGGAGTAACACTCCCCTGGGATTCGAACCCCTTTCCTCTAGCAAATCATTTAAACACCTTAATGCAATACACTGCAGGACTCCCTCTGTTCACAAACCTAACTCCTCAATGCAGACTGTTCCACTGACTAGACACAAAGGGTAATAAACATTTCCTTAAGGTGATTTTTAGCACACACTATGAACAGATTTGCGTGAAATTAAATTAAATATAAGTAATGGGACTTCCGGTTATGGCTGCCACGTAGGACGGACGTGTCTCGCTCTGCTCTGCTCCTGGAGAAAAAAAAATCGGCAAATAACTCTCTCATTTGGGACAGAACGTATCTCAGCATTTGGGCGAGGATATGTCGGCGAAGCCTAAGGCTGGAAAACCAGGAAAAGGAAAAAGCGAGCCGCCGAAACAGTCCAAATTAACGGACTTTCAGGTCTGTGACGCAGCAAACAAAACTCCATATATGGCGGAGGAGGCTGGCAACGGTGCGATGTCTGCGCGGGGAGGCGCAGATGCGCTGATGGCTGCCATGAGTTCAATGAGAGCGGACTTTTCCTCTAGATTTGATGGGATTATGACAGCGTTGGAAGGAATAAGAAAGGAATTGGGTGACTGTGTAGAACAAACGGCGCAGATGGAGCTCCGTCTCGCTAGTGCTGAAGATGACGTCACCCGTCTTCAATTAAAGGTGCGCACTTTGGAAAAAAAAAATAAATCTCTGGAAGATAATATTTTGGATTTGGAATCTCGGTCGAGACAGAATAATTTGAGGCTGGTGGGTCTTCCAGAGGAATCAGAAGGTCGGGACGTATGTTCCTTTCTGGAAAAGTGGATTCCGGAGGTGCTGGGCAGCGAGGAGTTGCAATCAGCAGTGGTTCTGGAAAAAGCACATCGTATTGGCCCACGGAGAGACAAGGGACCGCCGAGGACCTTAATTAAGTTTCTTAGCAACAGAGACAGGATGAAGATCTTCAACGCTGCACGTGCTAAAGGAGAGATTAAACACCAGGACCAGCAGGTGCGGTTCTACCCAGATTTGGCCACAGGAATCCAGCAATTGAGGAAGCAGTTTGATCCCGTACGTAAGGAGCTGCGCAACCTTGGGATTCGTCATGGTGTAATCTATCCTGCGAGACTGCTGACCACGTATGAGGGCAGAACCCACATCTTCAAGACCCCAGAGGAGGCGCAGGAGTTCATCAAGAAGATCAAAGAAGAAGAAGAGACTGGTGGGAGCTAAGCATGAACAAAATATAAGGTAGAATAATTAAGCATTTGCACAGGCATCTGACTGACTTGAAGTAAATAGTAAGTTTACAAAATATAGATTGTATTATATATTAAAAAAACAAAACAAAAACAAAACAAAAACAAAAAAACTATGATGTACAAAGTTGTTAAAAATTTTGGAGTTAAGTTGGAAAACTACAGAGGAGAGTTAATGTTACGTCATTAAAAGCAGTAGAGTTAGGGTGATTGGGAGGATGAAGAAGGAGTGGCTTAGGCTGTTCCCCGTGGGTGTGGAGCGGTCGATGGCTATATCGGGAGACAGAATTTTTCTTTTGATTTTGGGGGGTTTGCCACAAGTGTGGGAAGGGGAAATTTGTTTGTGTGTAGTTTGTAGGATGAATGTTCAACCACTCATGTTTTTGCCTCTCTGTATGAGCATGTTTACACTGCAAGGTAATCCCAAACTCTCTATTGATCATGGACCAAAGTGTTAATCTTAATTTAACTTCATGGAATTGCAGAGGTCTACAAAATTTAAAAAAACTTAAACAAGTTATGAATAAAATAAAGGACATGGGTTCAAGAATTGTGTTTTTACAAGAAACTCATCTGATAGAGGAGGATGTTAAAAGAATTAGGAGTAGATGGCAGGGAAGTGTATTCACCTCTTCATTTTCATCCCGAGCCAGGGGAGTTATGACTCTCATACATAAATCAGTTCCTTTTCAAGTGAAAAATGTAATTGGAGACAAATTTGGAAGATATGTAATCGTTCAAGGTTCTTTGCTATTAGAAAATATAAATCTTGTGAACTTATATGGTCCCAATATAGATGATCAGAAGTTCTTTGCTAATTTATTTCTCATCTTATCATCACTTACAGGGCAACATATAATAGCAGGGGATTTTAATTGTACATTGAATCCAGGTGTGGATAGATCAACAGGACTGGATTGTACGCACATTGGATGTAGGATGACTATTAATCATTTTATGAAAGAATTGAGATTGTTAGATATATGGAGAGAAATGAAACCACAAGTTAAAGCCTATTCTTGTTATTCCAGTACCTACAAGACATTCTCACGTATTGATTATTTTTTGATTTCCACAGAATTAAGGTCCAAGATTCAAAACTGCTTTTATGATAACATCGTGATCTCTGATCATGCACCCTGTTGTCTAATATATGTAGATAAAAAATTGACAAAGGAATCAGGCAGATGGCAATTTCAGCATAAATGGCTTCAGGATGAGGAATTTGTCAAGTATATAGAAAAACAGATAGACGAGTTCTTTGACATCAATACTACACAAACATCAGCATGTGTAAAGTGGGAGGCTTTCAAAGCTTTTATTAGGGGACATATTATTAGTTATACAGGATCAAAATCTAAGAAGACTCGAGAGGAGAGAGCTAAATTGGAACATAAAATAAAAAGTCTTCAGGAAAAAGTGTATGCAGGAAGTGATCCAAGGTTGGAGAATGAATTACTGATTTTGAGAGCTGAATACGACAAAAAATCAGCGAATAGAGCTGCCTCGAGTCTTCTAAGATTGAAACAATCTTTTTATGAACAAGGTGAAAAATCAGGAAAATTATTAGCATGGCAGATTAAACAATTGGAAATTAAAACACCAATAACCAGTATTATAAGTAACGGACAGGTAGTTATAGATCCTTTAGAAATTAATAGAGCCTTTAGAGATTACTATGAAAAATTATATGATACCAAAAATGAACCTGATTTAACAAAACTAAATGGGTTTTTGAACAAACTATCTATACCGTGTATTCCAAATGAAAACAGGGAGATATTGGAGTCTAAAATTAGTCAAGAAGAAGTTGGGCTAGCCATTGATAATATGAAATCAGGAAAAAGTGCAGGACCAGATGGTCTTCCAGTTGACCTTTATAAAAAATTTAAGAATAAATTAATAAAACCTTTTTTGGAAATGGTTTTAGAAGCATTTCAAAATAATAATTTACCATCATACATAAATAATGCCTTAATTATACTGCTGCCAAAACCAGGTAAGCCCTCTAATAAATGTGAAAATATGAGACCAATAAGCCTATTAAACGCCGATCTTAAGATAATCTGTAAAATTTTAGCAAGACGAATACAAGAAATTTTACCAAATATTATTAATCGAGATCAGAATGGCTTTATAAAGGGTAGACAAGGCTTCCATAATGTAAGAAGACTATTTAATATTATTTATTTTAATAAAGAAGCACCGGATACAGCTCTCCTATCATTGGACGCCGAAAAGGCCTTTGATAGAGTTGAATGGCCCTTTCTTTTTGAAGTCCTACAAAGGTTTGGACTTGGAAATAATTTCATAAAATGGGTTCAAATAATATACAATAATGCTACAGCAGAAATCCTAACAAATAACAATATTTCAAAACCAATAAAAATCAATAGAGGATGTCGACAAGGCTGTCCACTTTCACCTTTACTGTTTACTATGGCAATTGAACCTTTAGCGATAGCGATACGTTTACATTCACAAATATATGGAATTAAAGTTGGACCAACAGAACATAAAATCTCCCTGTACGCCGATGATATAATTTTGTTTATGTCGAATCTAAAAAAATCAATTCCAACTTTGTTGAATTTAATAAAGAATTTTGGGGAAATATCAGGATATAAAATAAATAAAACTAAATCTTCAATATTAATGCTAAATGAGACCCAGAGAAATTACCCAGCCCCTGAGGTAAATCAATTCAATGTTGTAAATCAGTTTAAATATTTAGGAATTCAAATTATGCCTAAGCTAGAATCAGTCGCCAGTGTCAACTATGAAGCCTTAATGTCAGATATCAATGAGTTAACTCAGAGATGGATGTCACTACCAATGTCGATGATCGGGAGAATCAATATACTTAAAAGTAATATTTTACCTAAAATACTTTATTTATTTCAATACATTCCCTTATCACCACCTTTAGATCTATTCTCAAGAATAAAAAAAAAGTTAGTGGAATTTATATGGAACAACAGGAGGGCTAGATTACGTTTGTCTTTATTATATTTACCATTTGATCGTGGAGGTCTGAAATGTCCAAATTTTATGTTGTATTATTGGTCGGCACAACTGAGGTCTATGACATATTATTTTTCATCAAATGATCTCCCTCACTGGACTGAAATGGAATCATACAATTTACCTTTACCTCTTCCCATATTCATATACTCAGATTCGGCAAAAAAATTACAAAAACAAGTTAAAAATCCATTTGTAAAGCATATGATCAAAATATGGTGTGAAGCTAAAAACTATTTAAAAGAACCACAGTTATTGTCACAATTTAGTCCAATATGGGGTAATCAATATTTTAAACCAGGGAGAGCGGACGCTGTATTTAAAGTATGGATTTTAAAAGGGATACAAAAGATTCAGGATTTATATTTGCCATGTGCAGACAACATAATGTCTTTTGAAGAGCTGAGGATCAAATTTAATCTCAATAGAACACATTTTTTTAAATATCTTCAACTTAGAAACTTTATTCGATCAAATCAAAATAAAGCTCTCACTCGACCTATTTATTCATCCTTGGAAAAAATGATGATGAAAGATAGTAAAAGAAAGGGTATTATTTCAGAGTTTTATAACTCATTGACACTATCTTCAAGTGAAAATTCACTGAAAAGATTAAACTACTGGAAAGAAGATCTGCAAATTGAAATTTCAGAGGAACAATGGGAATTGGCTTGTACAGAAGCTCAAACCAAATCAATAAATGCACGCCTTAAATTGATACATTTCAAATGGTTAATGCGGATGTATGTTACACCGGAGGAGTTAAATAGATACAACAAAAATATACCAGATACATGCACAAAATGCATGGAAAGTAAAGGAACCCTATTTCATTGTTTATGGGAATGTAGATTAATAAGAATGTTTTGGGAAGAGGTGAGGGTAACAATTGAAAAAATAATCTCAAAACAAATCATATTGAATCCTAAACTGTTTTTGTTGGGTCTGTACCCAGAAAAGCATAATTTTAATAAAAGTGAAAGAACATTCATAGACCTCAGTTTGCTTAATGCCAAAAAATGTATTGCACTATTATGGAAAAAGACTCATAGACCAGATGTGACTCAGTGGTTAAGACAGATGTTAACAAACCTTCCATTAGAAAGAATAACATATATACTGAAATCAAAGGAAATTGTGTTTGAGAATATATGGAGACCTTTTATTGATTATGTAAAAAATTTAAACATAACTCTTGAAGAAGAAGGTGAATGATGTGTGTGGACCTTGTAAATTCCAAACTGGTGAACATAATATGTATACTTATGTATTGGATTGTCTAGACTAAACAGAGGAGCATTGTTGAAGACTTGATTTTGTTGGTGGTTGTTGTTTTTTTTTTCCACAATATCTTTATTGAACCTTTTTTTTTTTTTTTAACAAACATGATACAAACAATCAAACACTAACACTAAAGTACTACAAAAAAAAAAAATACCCTAAAAACACCAACAACCACCAACAAAATCAAGTCTTCAACAATGCTATCACCTCATTGTGACTCATTTTCCCAGCACGGGTCACAAATATCATTTGCATAATAATTTTGAATGCGGTGTATAAGTACTAGTCCCAAGCACCAACTGCTCTACTCAAGTTGGCGTGGGTAATAACTGGGTGCTCTCTGATCAACATAAAACAAATCTACAATAGGGCTGTGCGATATGACAATATATACTGGATGGCGATGGAAAAACGTCTATCATTTCATAGAATACTCTATTGTTTATATCGTGATTTAAAATGCACATACTCCCATTTCTTGAACAAAGCTCCTTACCCACTACTTGTCAGCGTTCCATCTCTCCCCCGCAGTGTGCACAGCAGTGGGCGGTTAGGCTTCAGTCCAGTAGTTGCTAACTCCAAACTACCGGTTTGGTCAAATAGCTGCTACTCCTGTTTGCCAGGGATGTGGAACTGTTATTCATCATGCTGTGTCAGAGATGATAGTCCACTAACCTTATTTTAATAGGAAGTAAATAACGTTAACACCATGTCTAATTATAAAACGGCAAATGCTAAATGATGTAGTCATGCTAACTGGAAACATTATAGTATATCAGACCACCGTTTCTTTGGTTTAAATTACTGCTGAGTTTCTTAATTTTGTCTGAAAAATTTATTGAAGCTGCAAAAGTGCATGATGGTGGCACATACACGCAAAATAAATAATAAATTAAAATGGGTTGGTGGAGCAAGTTGGCTCTTAATGTAATTTATTTGATTTCTAATAATTTTAATTAGCCAAGTAGTAATAATGAGTTAAGTTAAAGTCATCAGATGTATTTTATTACATTACCTTTTGTGTCTTTGATTGAAATATTTTTACTAAGAAAAAAAAAAAAAATCAGGCCAGAATGGCATCTTCAGGCTGCAGCGCCACAATTAAATTTTGATTGAGTTAAACTCACAGCTAATTTATGGCTGTAGATGGCAGTGATGGTTAACTTCCTCATTTTCAGACATTTTTTTTTTGTTGTTGTTGTGTGTTTTTTTGCTGTTTTTTTTTTTTTTTGCTTTTTATTCATATATGATAGGATTTAGAAGAAAAACCTGAAATTTATGACAATCAAGTCTCAAATGCACATTAAAAAACAATTTTATAACACCGCAACATTATGAGGGGAAAAAGATGCATGTTAAAAAAAAAAAAGTTTAAAAAAAAAAAAAGAGTCCTTTTAATGTGATTATCTAAACTGTAGAATTTATAGAAAATGTATATGGTGATGTACAGTATACAGTGCATTTGGAAAGTATTCACAGCGCTTCACTTCTTTCTTAGTTTTTTATTTTTAATACATTTGAAAAAAATCTCAAAAAACTTTTTTTTTTCCACATTGTCATTATGTGGTATTGTGTGGAGAATTTTGAGGAAAAAAATTAATTTAACCCATTTTGGAATAAGGCTGTAACGTAACAAAATGTGGGAAAAGTAAAGCGCTGTGATTGTATCGTTACTGTGACATCAGATGTCTTATGTCGTGATATGAAATTTTTGTCATCACACAGCCCTAATCTATAAGTCTATGTAAAGGCAAAAAAGCAAATAGTAGTACCTGCTTTTACCAAGATGACCCTCGCTGATCTGCCCCTAAAACTCAGTCTTCTTCTTCTTCTTCTGGCTGCTTCCTTTAGCAGTCGCCACAGTGGATCATCTGTCTCCATCTCACCTTATCCCTTGCATCTTCCTCTGTAACACCAACCCCTTCCATGCCCTCCTTCACTATGTCCATGAATCTTCTCTGTGGTCTTCCTCTTTTCCTCCTGCCTGGCAGCGCCACCTTTAACATCCTTTGTCCAATATATCCACTATCCCTCCTCTGCACATGTCCAAACCTTCTCAGCCTTGCCTCTTATTTTGACTCCAAACCGTTCAACGTGAGCTGTCCCTCTGGTATACTCATTTCTAATCTTGTCCCTCCTCGTCACTCCCAATGAAAATCTTAGCATCATCAACTCTGCCACCTCCAGCTCTACCTCCTGTCTTTTTGCCCTTAAAACTCAGTATTCACTAGAATTTGTGATTCTGAGTGACATTTTTGCAGGTTGGTTGCAGGTATCCTGGGGGCTTCAAAACAAAACAGCAATAACTTTGAGGAGAAGGCAGTGACAGTGGCAGGCAGACTGCAGCAGTACTGAAATGGCGGCTAAATCTACATACAGACACAGAGCTTAGTTTACAGGAGGAGGAGGAAGAGGGTCCACTCTATCAACTGCTCGTCTCGCATATGGTCCATCCTGAGGTGAACTTCACAGCTTTTGTCTACAGCAAATTTTATTTCATTTAACCTTTATTTTACCAGGGATAAACCAATTGTGGCAAAGACCTCTTTTACAATGGTGCCCTGACCAAGATGACAATAATGGAAATGCCACTTCTACAGTGACACATTTCCCTCTCATCTGCTTATAAACCTCCTTTTGTCTGAACAAATTCTCACTCTAAATGCAACTGACATGCATCAGACTGTCACCACTACTGCTGGATTCTACTTAATGAAAAACTCCCTTAATATCCTCAATTTATTTGCTGTCACCCATTTTGGACAGGGCTGTAGCTATTAAAATATGGAAGGGATTGATTAATCGTGTAATTACCTCTGTCAAGGGAGGAGGTAATATTTTAGTGGCGCTGGTTGGTTTGTTGGTTTGTCTGTCTGTTAGCAACATACAATAACTCAAAAGGTTATCAACGGATTTTGATGAAATTTTCAGGAAAGGTGTGTAATGGCATGGGGAACAGATGATTCGATTTTGGTGATCTGAGATTGCATACCTCCACCAAGGGCTTTGTTTGTATTTGTGCAGCAGGATTACACAAAAACTACTGCATGGATTTGGATGAAATTTTCACCAGAGGTGGTTCTCGGGCAACAGAGGAAGCCATTACATTTTAGTAATGACCTGAGGATGCATACCTCAGCCAAGGCTCTTATCTTCTCACAGTGTGTTAGCAACAATACTTCAAAACAAATGGACAGACTTTGATGCAATTTTCAATTTTCACCAGAAGTGGCTCTAGGTCTACACACAAACCCATTATATTTTGGAGGTGATCCATGAGGGACGGAAGAAGCCTTGGCAGAGGTATGCGCTGTCTGAGTGCTTTTCTAGTTGGATAAAGTTTTTAGTTTGGTTGTTGTTTTAATAAAGAGCTTATTACCATGGTCCAAAGTAGGGGTGGGTTCAAAAGATTAATCCAACGATTCAAATCGATCCACATAATCCGTAGATCAATCTTTTAATATAATGCTTTTGCAGTCTGTGAAACATAAAACGCAAGGAACCAACTGAAGTCTCATGTGATGAACAACTGTACGAGAGTTCCCTTCACTGCATGCTCACATTACTTCCGTGTTTACATTTGGCAGCCACAGAGCGGACTTGCCAACAACAATTTATCAATAAAACTCATGGCTAAAGCCTGTGCTCAACAGTTCCCGAATATTTTTCATAAAGCAGGGATAAACGGTTTTGTACTATGTGCAGCGCTGTGTTGGAACATAAAAGTCAATGAGTGATCAAAGTGTCAAAGTTTTTTTTGACATTTGTGCTGTAAATTAATAATTCATCCAGCATGATGGTGTTTTACAAACTATGGATACAGTAGTTACCTGTTGGGTAAGAGCTACAGATAAATGCAGAATAAAGGTATATTTTTAGTCAGGACTTCTTGACAGAGACAGCTGCCTTCATAATAATAATAATAATAATAATAATAATGCATCAGATTTATATAGGGCTTTATCATAGATACTCAAAGACGCTTTTACAAATAGATACATTATTCATTCACTCCAGACAGACAATGGTAGTGGCAAGCTACTACTGTAGCCTCAGCTGCCCTGGGGTAGGCTGACGGAAACGTGGCTGCCAATCTGCGCCAACGGCCTCTCCGGCCACCACCGAACATTTATACACATTCATACCCAGTGTTATGGACACTGGAGGCAAGGTGGGTAAAGTGTCTTGCCCAGGGACACAACGGCAGGATATCTGGGGAGAACGGAATTCGAACAGCCAACCATCCGGTTATTGGACAACCTGCTCTACTTCCTGAGCCACTGCCGCCCATGTACGTTTCTACTGAATGACATTTAATTTTGGACTTCTAGCACTTAAGTGAGAGATTTGAAGATAATAATAATAATAATTTCAATAAAATGAAAATGGAAGAATTAATAAAAGCTGCAGTACAACGAGCCATTTTCACTCAATAGACCTGAACTGAAATGACCAAATCTTCCAGGAAATGAATTGAAACCCTTTTCAAAAATTGAAAGTTCATTTGTAGTTAAAATAAGAGACATAAACGTGTGGATAGAGGATTCAGTGCACTGCCTCCAGGAATGCTTTAACTGTACAGACTGGGAGGTGTTCATGGTAGACTGCAGAGAAGATTTGGACTCAACATGCTCTTATGATCGTTCCACGTAAACGTGTTAAAATATATCCCAACAACAAGCCATGGGTTACAAAATCAGTTAAATCCTGCTTACAGAGGAAAGCACTTGCCTTAAAGCAGGGGTCTGTTTCTGAGCTCCAGGTTGCCACAAAACAGCTGAAGGCCAAAATTTTAAGAGCAAAACAGAATTATAAATCAGAGTTGGAAAGCAAGATGGCAACAAACAAGCTTGGTTCAGCCTGGGCCAGTATGAAAACTATTGCAGGCCTTCAGAGCACAGAGCGCAGTAATCATGTGTTTTTAGATGGTTTTAATTCAGACACAGAGCTGGCTAATGCTCTTAATTGTTTTTATGGTTGTTTTGATTCTTTTGATTTTAGCACAGAAACCCAAGATTTGAAACAGAAACTCAAAGACAATCAGCACTTTAATATCGAGGTGCAGGATGTTAAAAGGGCATTCTGTGCCGTAAAAGTGAACAAAAGTCAGGGCCCTGATAATATATGTGGGTGCTTGGTAAAGTCCTGTGCACATGAACTGAGTCCTGTATTTCACTACATTTTCAGTAAGTCCTTACAGACACAACATGTGCCTAAGACCTGGAAAGATGCTGTGATTGTCCCCGTTCCAAAATCCAGCTGTTCTAAAACGGTAAATGTTTTCAGACCAGTTGCTTTGACTTCAATTTTAATGAAAATTTTTGAAAAACTGGTCAGATTTGAGGTCCTAAAACAGACTGAGCATGCATTGGATCCTTTGCAGTTTGTCTATAGGCCTCACAGAGGAGTGGAGG
This sequence comes from Pholidichthys leucotaenia, assembly GCA_020510985.1. NCBI lineage: Eukaryota > Metazoa > Chordata > Actinopteri > Cichliformes > Pholidichthyidae > Pholidichthys > Pholidichthys leucotaenia. The sequence goes on from CM035842.1 coordinate 275,196,093, forward strand.
ATGCCACTGTCACTCTGTTTAACATGCTTTTTAAACATCTGGATTTTAATGGGACACACGCCAGACTTTTATTTGTGGACTTTTCTTCCGCCTTTAATACAATCCAACCTCATATTTTAGTTGAAAGGCTCCGGCAACAATTTGATTTGAGTAATAATCTGGTGGGCTGGATTCTGGATTTTTTAACTAACAGGATACAGAAAGTAAGGGTCAATGGTACATTGTCTGACCAAAAGTGTTCTTCTACTGGCTCTCCTCAGGGGTGTGTGTTGCCGCCACTACTCTTCATCCTGTACACAAACATGTGTCGGAGCAGACATGACAACAGACACATTATAAAGTATGCTGATGACTCAGTTGTTGTCAGTCTTCTCCAGGATGGTGAGAGTGGCCACGGCCCAGTAGTTGATGATTTTGTTCACTGGTGTGAGGATTCCTACCTGCAGCTGAATACAACAAAAACTAAAGATATGATTATTGACGTTAGGAGGAAAACTCCCAGGCATGAAGTCACTGTACTAAAAGGCCAGACCACTGAATGTGTACAATCCTACAAATATCTTGGGACGATTATTGATAGTAATTTAAACTTTGAAGAGAACTGTGAAAGGGTGTGCAAAAAGGGTCAGCAACATTTGCATTGTTTAAGGAAACTTGCACACTTCCAAATTGACCGAACCATAATGACACTGTTTTATTGGGCTTTTATTGAATCTGTTTTATCCTTCTCTTTAGTGTCATGGTTTGGTCAGATAAAACTGAAACAGAGGAAATCCTTGGATCAGGTTGTTAGATGGTCCAGTCGCTTGCTTGGTGAGTCACAGCTGAGCCTGACATCCCTGTACACCAGACAGGTACAGAGGATTGCTACCTCCATTTTAAATGATGACTCTCACCCTTTGCACTGCCACTTTCAGCTTCTTCCCTCCAGACGGAAGTTTGCTGTCCCAAAAAGTAAAACCCAGCGCTACAAAAACAGCTTTGTTCCTGCTGCTGTTAAAGAGTTAAACAAGATGTAACAATATATTGGACATAATTTAGTTACCTATTTATTAACTTGATTTTATATTTACTTATTTTATATTTATTTTATTTTATATTTATTTTATATTTACTTATGTTTGCCATTCAACATACGCAGCGGAGTGAAACAGGGCTGTGTACTTGCGCCAGCCCTCTTTGGGATTTTCTTTGCTATGCTCCTGAGGCATGCCTTCAGCACAGCAACAGAGGGAATCTACCTGCACACAAGATCTGATGGCAGGCTTTTCAACCTTGCCCGCCTGAAAGCCAGAACCAAAGTACGCAAGGCTCTAATCAGAGACATGCTGTTCGCAGACGACGCTGCAGTCGCGACCCACACACAGCAGGAGCTTCAGACCCTGATGGACCGCTTCTCCCAGGCATGCAAGGACTTCGGGCTTACCATCAGCCTGAAGAAGACTAACGTCTTGGCGCAAGGCACGGAAGCACCACCAACCATCACCATCGACGACTACGAGCTGGAGGTCGTGAATCAGTTCACATACCTGGGGTCCACAATCAGCAGCAACCTCTCCCTTGATACAGAGATCGACAAGAGGATTGGAAAATCAGCCTTCACACTCACTCGCCTCACCACACGAGTGTGGGAGAATCCCAAACTCTCTGTCAAGACGAAGATGGCAGTGTACAATGCCTGCGTTATCAGCACACTGCTCTATGGGAGTGAGACGTGGACAACATACGCCTGGCAGGAAAAGAGACTGAACTCCTGCCACTTGCGCTGCATTCGCCGCATCCTGGACATATCCTGGCAGGACAAAGTGCCCAACACAGAAGTTCTGTCCCGCGCCGGCCTTCCCTCCATGTTCACCCTACTCAGGCAGCGCAGGCTCCGCTGGCTAGGCCACGTTCACCATATGGAGGATGGCAGAATCCCCAAAGACGTCCTCTACGGAGAACTGGCGACTGGCAGGAGAGACGTTGGCCGCCCACAGCTGCACTTTAGAGACGTCTGCAAGAGAGACATGAAGGCCCTGCAGATCAACACAGAGCGCTGGGACGACCTTGCAACGGACCGCTCCAAATGGAGAGGCACCCTGACCAGACAGCTCAAGGCGGGTGAAGAGAGACTGACTGCTGCAGCAGATGAAAAAAGGACCCGCAGGAAGAACCGCCACAGCTCCAGCAGCACGGAGACCACCCACAAGTGCGACCTGTGTGACAGGGTCTGCCATTCGCGCATCGGCCTGTTCAGCCACAGGCGGTGCTGTTCCAGCAGAGTAGACGTTTAGGATTCTCTTCCATGGTCATCATAGACCGACGGAGGCCGACGATGATTTTTGTACGTTTTTTTTATTGGGGTTCTATATCTTTTATTGGGTTTTAGACTTTTGAGTTTTTAACCTCTTTGACTAGTCTTTAACTTTTTAATATGACCCTTCTCTCTTATCTCCTTGTTTTTCCTCTTATCTCTCTGTCCTATGTCCTGATTTGGAGGAGCCTTGAGTACTTTTATCATGTTTATAGTCAGCTTCATGTGTGCCTGTGTTTGTGTTCATGTTGAATGTATTTGTGGCTTGTAAATATGGATGTCACCTGACTGCAAAACAAATCTACCTACGGGTACAAATAAAGTAACCTGAACCTGAGATATAAAATATAAAAATTGAAAGTTAATTTGCAGTTAAAATATAAAACAACAAACAATAAAAGAAACTAAATTATTAAACCCAACTGTGGTATGGGGATCTCAAAATATATTTATTAATTTTACTTTGAAATCTATTCTCCTTTTCATCTCCCCATCAGATGTGTGAAGACTGGGTTTCCACTCCAAGGTCCAACCTGCACTGAGACGTTCTGAAGGGAAGAAGTTGTCAGTGGAGGAGCCATCCCTGCTTCAATATGGATTTCAGCACAGAAGACGACCTCAAATTTTTCAGGGGTCTTAGTTTTCAAATTCAAGATTCAAGAAGGTGCTGCCATAATTTCCTCCATACCCGAACATGCATTCAATGCAATTTAGTTGTTGTAATGGCCAATTCTCTTATTTATCTTTTTTATTTAAGTTCTCAGCAACAATACAATGTTGGTCATTTTTTGACAGTTTTATTGAGCATTTAATTCTAAATAAATCACTGTTCAAGAGGAAACTTTTGGCACTCCTGTGCTTTTCTTGTAGTGTTACATGGAATAGCATCACTGTAAACTATGGAAAAAGCAGCTACTTTAAAATCTGTACTTCCTCCCACAACTTTCAATGCAAAAAACCTATAAAAATGTCAACTTTTTGGAAAAGCTCCCACAAATTCATGCTTTTTGGGCCGCAACAATCACAAAAACAGCCGATCCTGGAGGGATCCTGGAGGGAATGAAATACCTGTAATTTCCCAGTTTGGGATCAATAAAGTACATCTATCTAAATACAGTGAGATTACGTCTGCATGCTTCATGCACTGAATTTGTTTACTTACTCTGGGTTGTTAACTTGACACTACACACCCTTTGCACTAAAGAAAGCACTCGTTAGCACTTTGTGAAACCATAAGTTAAATAATAAAAAGTGCATTAATGTAACTGACTTTGGGTCAATTCTTTATGTGATAATTTATGTATTAACAAAGTTAGAGTATGGAAATGGCTGTGGTGAACACATACTTCAAGAAGAGAGAGGAACACAGGGTGACTTAAGAGTGGAGGAAGATGCACACAGGTGGACTAAATCTTATGTAGAAGGAGAAATCTAAAAGAGAGAGGAGACTGCAAGGTGGTGGTAGGGGAGAATGTAGCTAGACAGCATTGGATGGTAGTCTGTAGGATGACTTTGAAAAGCAAGAAGAGGAAGAGAGTGAAGGCAGAGCCAAAGATTTAAGTGGAGAATGTTACAGAAGGAAGAAGGTCGCACAGAGTTCAGGAAGGAGTTGTAGGGAAGAATTACCAGATGATTGGGAAAATACAGTAAAAGTATTGATGGAAATGGGTAGAAGGGTATGTAGCGTATCCAGTGGACAGAGGAAGGAAGACAAGGAGACTTGGAGGTGGAATGACGAGGTACAAGAAATTTTCCAAAGGAAGAAGTTAGCAAAGAAAAAAGTGGGATAGTCAGGGAGATGAAGAAATACAGGGGTATTTGGAATCTAGGCACATGGCAAAGAGAGGTGGCAAAGTCAAAGGAAAAGGTATGCAGTGAGTTGTATAAGAGGCTGGACACTAAGGAAGGAGAAAAGGAGTTGTATCGACTGGCTAGACAGAGCGATCAAGCTGGAAAGGCTGTACAGCAGGTTAGTTTGATTAAGAATAGAAATGGTAATGTACTAACAAATGACGAGAGTGTGTTGAGAAGGTGGAAAGAGTACTTTGAAGAGCTGATGAATAAAGAAAATGAGAGAGAGGAGGACGGATGAAAGAAAGATGGTGAACAAGGAGGTCTCAAGGATTAGCAAGGCGGAAGTGAGGGCATCTTTGAAGAGAATGAAGAATGGAAAGGTGGTTGGTCCAGATGACATACCTGTGAAGGTGTTTAGGAGAGATGGCAGTGGACTTTCTAACCAGATCGTTTAACACAATCTTGGAGAGTGAGAGGATGCCTGAGGAGTGGAGAAGTGTTGTGGTACCAATTTTCAAGAACAAAGGTGATGTTCAGAGCTGTAGTAAACTACAGAAGCATAAAGTTGATCAGCCACACTATGAAGATATGGGAAGCATTGAAGCCAGGTTAAGAAGAGAGTTGACAATCATTGAGCAGCAGTACAGTTTCATGCCAAGAAAGAGTACTACAGATGCAATGTTTGCTCTAAGAGTGCTGATGGAGAAGTATCGAGAAGGTCAGAAGGAGCTGCACTGTGTCTTTGTGGATCTAGAGAAAGCATATGAATCGGTGAATTCAAAAAGGGCCCAAGTCCCCTTTGAAAAAGTGTGGACTTGGGCCCTTTTGGAATTCACCGATTCATATGATAGGGTGCCAAGAGAGGAAGTGTGGTACTGTATGATGAAGTCAGGAGTGGCAGAGAAGTATGTGAGGGTGGTGCAGGATATGTATGAGGACAGCGAGATGGTGGTGAGGTGCGCTGTAGGAGTGACGGATGGATTCAAGGTGGGGGTGGGATTACATCAGGGATTGGCTCTGAGCCCCTTCTTGTTTGCCATGGTGATGGACAGGCTGACAGATGAGGTCAGGCAGGAGTCTCCGTGGACCGTGATGTTTGCAGATGACATTGTGATCTGCAGTGACAGTAGGGAGGAGGTGTAAGAGAACCTGGAGAGGTGGAGGTATGCTCTGTAGTGAAGAGGAATGAAAGTCAGTAGAAGCAAGACAGAATACATGAGTGTGAATGAGAGGGAGGCAGGTGTAACGGTGAAGATGGAAGGAGTAGCAGTAGTGAAAGTAGTTAAGAGTTTAAATGCCTGAGGTCAACCATCCAAAGCAATGGAAAATGCACAAGAAAGGTGAAGAAGAGAGTGCCGGCAGGGTGGAGTGGGTGGAGACAAGTGTCAAAGGTGATTTGTGACAGAAAGGTAGCAGCAAGAGTCAAAGGGAAGATTTACAGGACGGTAGTGAGACCTGCTATGATGTATGGTTTGGAGACGGTGGTGCTGACAAAAAGACAGGAGGTGGAGCTGGAGGTGGAAAAGTTGAAGATGCTAAGATTTTCATTGGGAGTGACTAGAAGGGACAAGATTAAAATTGAGTATATCAGAGGGCCAGCTCAGGTTGAGCGGTTTGGAGACAAAGTAAGAGAGGAAAGCCTGAGAAGGTTTGGACATGTGCAGAGGAGAGAGAGAGGATATACTGGACAAAGGACATTGAAGATGGAGCTGCCAGGCAGGAGGAAAAGAGGAAGACCACAGAGAAGATTCATGGATGTAGTGAAGGAGGACATGGAGAAGGTTGGTGTTACAGAGGAAGATGCAAGGGATAGGGTGAGATGGAGGCAGAGAATCCACTGTGGCGACCCCTAAAGGGAGCAGCCCAAAGAAGAACAACGTTAGAGTGCTCCTGGTACAATTTGCAGCATTAGGTCTCTTAAGATTTTTTTTCCTCACAAGTAAAATAGCTATTAAAATTGTAATTTCCACGATTGAATCGGATTGAATTGGAACTGAATCGATTCAGAACCTCGAAGAATCAGAATCAAATCAATTCTGGAAATTAGCGATGATTCCCAGCCCTAGTCCAAAGTGTGCTGAAGCTTCTTCCTCAAAGAGCACAAGGAATTGTACAAAAGGGTAAATAAGAGAGATATACTGCAACAATTATGTATTTACAAATATTTATAAGTAAGTTTGTTTATACACATAAATTTTACGCAATACTTACAATACATTGTGCTTCATGTTTTTAAATAAAATCTGCATTGTCCAGTCTTAAAAGAACTCAACATGGCTCCATCATCTGGTGATAGTGCCGTTGTTAACTGTTAGCATTTTAGCCACTATTGTGGCCATTTCAAACAAAGCAAATTTCTTCACTGTGTCAACGTTAAAGGACTCCCTTTCTATATGACAAATGGTAATTATTTTTTTTTCCACAATATCTTTATTGAACCTTTTTTTTTTAACAAACATGATACAAACAATCAAACACTAACACTAAAGTACTACAAAAAAAAAAAAAAAAATGCACTAAAAACACCAACAACCACCAACAAAATCAAGTCTTCAACAATGCTCCTCTGTTTAGTCTAGACAATCCAATACATAAGTATACATATTATGTTCACCAGTTTGGAATTTACAAGGTCCACACACATCATTCACCTTCTTCTTCAAGAGTTATGTTTAAATTTTTTACATAATCAATAAAAGGTCTCCATATATTCTCAAACACAATTTCCTTTGATTTCAGTATATATGTTATTCTTTCTAATGGAAGGTTTGTTAACATCTGTCTTAACCACTGAGTCACATCTGGTCTATGAGTCTTTTTCCATAATAGTGCAATACATTTTTTGGCATTAAGCAAACTGAGGTCTATGAATGTTCTTTCACTTTTATTAAAATTATGCTTTTCTGGGTACAGACCCAACAAAAACAGTTTAGGATTCAATATGATTTGTTTTGAGATTATTTTTTCAATTGTTACCCTCACCTCTTCCCAAAACATTCTTATTAATCTACATTCCCATAAACAATGAAATAGGGTTCCTTTACTTTCCATGCATTTTGTGCATGTATCTGGTATATTTTTGTTGTATCTATTTAACTCCTCCGGTGTAACATACATCCGCATTAACCATTTGAAATGTATCAATTTAAGGCGTGCATTTATTGATTTGGTTTGAGCTTCTGTACAAGCCAATTCCCATTGTTCCTCTGAAATTTCAATTTGCAGATCTTCTTTCCAGTAGTTTAATCTTTTCAGTGAATTTTCACTTGAAGATAGTGTCAATGAGTTATAAAACTCTGAAATAATACCCTTTCTTTTACTATCTTTCATCATCATTTTTTCCAAGGATGAATAAATAGGTCGAGTGAGAGCTTTATTTTGATTTGATCGAATAAAGTTTCTAAGTTGAAGATATTTAAAAAAATGTGTTCTATTGAGATTAAATTTGATCCTCAGCTCTTCAAAAGACATTATGTTGTCTGCACATGGCAAATATAAATCCTGAATCTTTTGTATCCCTTTTAAATTCCATACTTTAAATACAGCGTCCGCTCTCCCTGGTTTAAAATATTGATTACCCCATATTGGACTAAATTGTGACAATAACTGTGGTTCTTTTAAATAGTTTTTAGCTTCACACCATATTTTGATCATATGCTTTACAAATGGATTTTTAACTTGTTTTTGTAATTTTTTTGCCGAATCTGAGTATATGAATATGGGAAGAGGTAAAGGTAAATTGTATGATTCCATTTCAGTCCAGTGAGGGAGATCATTTGATGAAAAATAATATGTCATAGACCTCAGTTGTGCCGACCAATAATACAACATAAAATTTGGACATTTCAGACCTCCACGATCAAATGGTAAATATAATAAAGACAAACGTAATCTAGCCCTCCTGTTGTTCCATATAAATTCCACTAACTTTTTTTTTATTCTTGAGAATAGATCTAAAGGTGGTGATAAGGGAATGTATTGAAATAAATAAAGTATTTTAGGTAAAATATTACTTTTAAGTATATTGATTCTCCCGATCATCGACATTGGTAGTGACATCCATCTCTGAGTTAACTCATTGATATCTGACATTAAGGCTTCATAGTTGACACTGGCGACTGATTCTAGCTTAGGCATAATTTGGATTCCTAAATATTTAAACTGATTTACAACATTGAATTGATTTACCTCAGGGGCTGGGTAATTTCTCTGGGTCTCATTTAGCATTAATATTGAAGATTTAGTTTTATTTATTTTATATCCTGATATTTCCCCAAAATTCTTTATTAAATTCAACAAGGTTGGAATTGATTTTTTTAGATTCGACATAAACAAAATTATATCATCGGCGTACAGGGAGATTTTATGTTCTGTTGGTCCAACTTTAATTCCATATATTTGTGAATGTAAACGTATCGCTATCGCTAAAGGTTCAATTGCCATAGTAAACAGTAAAGGTGAAAGTGGACAGCCTTGTCGACATCCTCTATTGATTTTTATTGGTTTTGAAATATTGTTATTTGTTAGGATTTCTGCTGTAGCATTATTGTATATTATTTGAACCCATTTTATGAAATTATTTCCAAGTCCAAACCTTTGTAGGACTTCAAAAAGAAAGGGCCATTCAACTCTATCAAAGGCCTTTTCGGCGTCCAATGATAGGAGAGCTGTATCCGGTGCTTCTTTATTAAAATAAATAATATTAAATAGTCTTCTTACATTATGGAAGCCTTGTCTACCCTTTATAAAGCCATTCTGATCTCGATTAATAATATTTGGTAAAATTTCTTGTATTCGTCTTGCTAAAATTTTACAGATTATCTTAAGGTCGGCGTTTAATAGGCTTATTGGTCTCATATTTTCACATTTATTAGAGGGCTTACCTGGTTTTGGCAGCAGTATAATTAAGGCATTATTTATGTATGATGGTAAATTATTATTTTGAAATGCTTCTAAAACCATTTCCAAAAAAGGTTTTATTAATTTATTCTTAAATTTTTTATAAAGGTCAACTGGAAGACCATCTGGTCCTGCACTTTTTCCTGATTTCATATTATCAATGGCTAGCCCAACTTCTTCTTGACTAATTTTAGACTCCAATATCTCCCTGTTTTCATTTGGAATACACGGTATAGATAGTTTGTTCAAAAACCCATTTAGTTTTGTTAAATCAGGTTCATTTTTGGTATCATATAATTTTTCATAGTAATCTCTAAAGGCTCTATTAATTTCTAAAGGATCTATAACTACCTGTCCATTACTTATAATACTGGTTATTGGTGTTTTAATTTCCAATTGTTTAATCTGCCATGCTAATAATTTTCCTGATTTTTCACCTTGTTCATAAAAAGATTGTTTCAATCTTAGAAGACTCGAGGCAGCTCTATTCGCTGATTTTTTGTCGTATTCAGCTCTCAAAATCAGTAATTCATTCTCCAACCTTGGATCTCTTCCTGCATACACTTTTTCCTGAAGACTTTTTATTTTATGTTCCAATTTAGCTCTCTCCTCTCGAGTCTTCTTAGATTTTGATCCTGTATAACTAATAATATGTCCCCTAATAAAAGCTTTGAAAGCCTCCCACTTTACACATGCTGATGTTTGTGTAGTATTGATGTCAAAGAACTCGTCTATCTGTTTTTCTATATACTTGACAAATTCCTCATCCTGAAGCCATTTATGCTGAAATTGCCATCTGCCTGATTCCTTTGTCAATTTTTTATCTACATATATTAGACAACAGGGTGCATGATCAGAGATCACGATGTTATCATAAAAGCAGTTTTGAATCTTGGACCTTAATTCTGTGGAAATCAAAAAATAATCAATACGTGAGAATGTCTTGTAGGTACTGGAATAACAAGAATAGGCTTTAACTTGTGGTTTCATTTCTCTCCATATATCTAACAATCTCAATTCTTTCATAAAATGATTAATAGTCATCCTACATCCAATGTGCGTACAATCCAGTCCTGTTGATCTATCCACACCTGGATTCAATGTACAATTAAAATCCCCTGCTATTATACAGTATGTTGCCCTGTAAGTGATGATAAGATGAGAAATAAATTAGCAAAGAACTTCTGATCATCTATATTGGGACCATATAAGTTCACAAGATTTATATTTTCTAATAGCAAAGAACCTTGAATGATTACATATCTTCCAAATTTGTCTCCAATTACATTTTTCACTTGAAAAGGAACTGATTTATGTATGAGAGTCATAACTCCCCTGGCTCGGGATGAAAATGAAGAGGTGAATACACTTCCCTGCCATCTACTCCTAATTCTTTTAACATCCTCCTCTATCAGATGAGTTTCTTGTAAAAACACAATTCTTGAACCCATGTCCTTTATTTTATTCATAACTTGTTTAAGTTTTTTTAAATTTTGTAGACCTCTGCAATTCCATGAAGTTAAATTAAGATTAACACTTTGGTCCATGATCAATAGAGAGTTTGGGATTACCTTGCAGTGTAAACATGCTCATACAGAGAAGCAAAAACATGAGTGGTTGAACATTCATCCTACAAACTACACACAAACAAATTTCCCCTTCCCACACTTGTGGCAAACCCCCCAAAATCAGAAGAAAAATTCTGTCTCCCGATATAGCCATCGACCGTTCCACACCCACGAGGAACAGCCTAAGCCACTCCTTCTTCATCCTCCCAATCACCCTAACTCTACTACTTTTAATGACGTAACATTAACTCTCCTCTGTAGTTTTCCAACTTAACTCCAAAATTTTTAACAACTTTGTACATCATAGTTTTTTTTTTGTTTGTTTGTTTTGTTTTTGTTTTGTTTTTTTAATATATAATACAATCTATATTTTGTAAACTTACTATTTACTTCAAGTCAGTCAGATGCCTGTGCAAATGCTTAATTATTCTACCTTATATTTTGTTCATGCTTAGCTCCCACCAGTCTCTTCTTCTTCTTTGATCTTCTTGATGAACTCCTGCGCCTCCTCTGGGGTCTTGAAGATGTGGGTTCTGCCCTCATACGTGGTCAGCAGTCTCGCAGGATAGATTACACCATGACGAATCCCAAGGTTGCGCAGCTCCTTACGTACGGGATCAAACTGCTTCCTCAATTGCTGGATTCCTGTGGCCAAATCTGGGTAGAACCGCACCTGCTGGTCCTGGTGTTTAATCTCTCCTTTAGCACGTGCAGCGTTGAAGATCTTCATCCTGTCTCTGTTGCTAAGAAACTTCATAATTAAGGTCCTCGGCGGTCCCTTATCTCTCCGTGGGCCAATGCGATGTGCTTTTTCCAGAACCACTGCTGATTGCAACTCCTCGCTGCCCAGCACCTCCGGAATCCACTTTTCCAGAAAGGAACATACGTCCCGACCTTCTGATTCCTCTGGAAGACCCACCAGCCTCAAATTATTCTGTCTCGACCGAGATTCCAAATCCAAAATATTATCTTCCAGAGATTTATTTTTTTTTTCCAAAGTGCGCACCTTTAATTGAAGACGGGTGACGTCATCTTCAGCACTAGCGAGACGGAGCTCCATCTGCGCCGTTCGTTCTACACAGTCACCCAATTCCTTTCTTATTCCTTCCAACGCTGTCATAATCCCATCAAATCTAGAGGAAAAGTCCGCTCTCATTGAACTCATGGCAGCCATCAGCGCATCTGCGCCTCCCCGCGCAGACATCGCACCGTTGCCAGCCTCCTCCGCCATATATGGAGTTTTGTTTACTGCGTCACAGACCTGAAAGTCCGTTAATTTGGACTGTTTCGGCGGCTCGCTTTTTCCTTTTCCTGGTTTTCCAGCCTTAGGCTTCGCCGACATATCCTCGCCCAAATGCTGAGATACGTTCTGTCCCAAATGAGAGAGTTATTTGCCGATTTTTTTTTCTCCAGGAGCAGAGCAGAGCGAGACACGTCCGTCCTACGTGGCAGCCATAACCGGAAGTCTCGACAAATGGTAATTTTAGTTTAATTTCTAGCTTTAGTTGATAAAATGACTTTAGCCAATTTTAGTTTCCAAAATTAACACTGGATAAATGAATATATCACTGCTGTGATTCCTCTGTAAATGAGTATAATATAAAAAAAAAAAAAGAATCAGCCCACTGTCACCCCACAAACATACAACCAACCTAAACAATGTCTGGTGCATAAATCAGTGTTCACACATATCTCTTGAGGGTCCATGGACCACGTGACTCTCACCAGCAGCCAACCAACTGCACCGGGGAAACCCTTCACGAAGCTACCTCACAGGAACCACGAATCTCTGATCGAGATAGTTCATCCACCCCCCACTTAAAAATGGTTGATAACATGAACTGCAGTCAGGGACCAGCAGGACCAGGCCTCAGGGCACTGAAGCCAACCTTCACGGACCCCACTCACACCCTCCCAGCATCCCCAGATGTCAATCATCTCATACTATGTAGATGCATTTTTGGTATTAGGCAGACTATTTTTTCCACCGTGTTTTGTTGCTTCCGGACAGTGCTGATTCCACTGCTACTGGTGTTCTGACATTTTACCATACTTAACGGCCATACCCTGGGTTACTACGCATGTGCGGCATGTGCATGCATGCGTAGTAACAGGAAATAAGCTTCCGCTCAAAATTTCAGCATATGATACAGCTGACAGAAACAGCTGACAGCGCTGCACCGTGATTGGCTGATCCAAAAATGTGGCACGTTTTCAGTGAGTGTCAATTTATATATATATTTTCTGCTGTTAAAAATTACTCAATACAGCTGACAGAAGGTAAACAATAGCATGCCACGGCCCAGCTGACAGAAGGTAAGCAATTATGTAATGTTAATGGCATATTTGGAATGCAACTGATTTTGACAAAGTATGCTAAACCAATAGCTATATCTCCCGGTTTGCCATAGGGTAAGGTATTCTGATAAAGTATGGTAAAATGACAGAACACCGGGTTGCCGAGTCACGCAACATGTCCTAAAGGGGCAGTACATGAAAGGTGTCATATACAAACGCAAAGAACAGGAAGAAGGGAAGAATCGAAATAGCCGACATGAGCACGATTAGGTCGGTTCTACGTCCCGACAGTCGGTTTCGATTTGAATTCTGTTACTCGCCCAGCCCTAGTTAACAGCATTTGCTACTTTGGCTATTAGTACACCACTTTGACGAAGTGCTTCCCGTATTTTGGCAGAACCGATAGGCAGAGTAGGAGATTCCTGCACAACCGGTGAGCTGCAGTTTCAGGACCATCTGACTCCACCTTGTGACCCTCGTGATTGAAGAACACCCAACCCTTAACCCAAACGTTAACCTTACTCTCCCATAGCCCAAACATTGTCTAATCCTGAAACTGCAGCTCTCAAGATGTGCAGAGAACCAGTCCTGAATAGGCCACAACTTCTGACCAAACAGATAGCTGGGAGTACATTTTTCCCCACTATGTGCTGCATAAAGCCACTGTCCTATATTAAATGAAACATCAATTCATTGAATTTATAATCAATTTTTTATGTATTTCAGTAATTATTTCAACTCTAATTTTGAGCTTTCTTAAATCCTAAAAGACCGAAACAAAACCAGCTATTCTTTCTATTTTTATTCTCATATCAACTCTTGTTTTGCCATATATGATCATGCTGTGCTCACTCATCACGCTGGCAGCAGCAGCGGAATCACAAACTTTGAACCTAACAACCCAGTTCTCCACTCATTTAACTGATTATCTAGGCTACATCCTGGTCAAATAGGGAGAATGCTTTCACTGAGAACAAGACAAAGTCTGCAACAGCAATACTACACATACTACACAAACAGACTAGCTGCTATCACTGAGCACACTTAAGGGAAAAAAACAAAGCAGTAAGAGATAACAAATCCAAATATTAAAGGTGGTAAGAGGGAATTCTTGTGTTGCATTCATGTACTACATTCCAAACTTTTAAGTAATGACTAAACCTTGACAGTAACGATTTCGACACTGAAAAACAATATATTCAAATTTCAAATGTTCGCATACTCAGGTATTGAGTGTTTGCTGCTCATGTGTGGATCCAGTTAATGGGGAAACCTGAACAGGTTAAAATGAGATCAATCTACTTCCTTCATGGCAGATAAGAGTGATGAATGCTAAAGAAAATTAACCTTCGTATCAGAGACTTTTGTCTGCGGTTCAGATCCTGAACTCTTTAGCTACAATTCACCTACTGATTAAACAACAGTATCAGTTTCACTTTAAACAAAAAAGGCCAGATCGATTCAAACTGAAATTGTAAGCAACCTATTATACTACTAAGACTAACTCTTGATTTGATGCTTTTAAATACAGTGGGGCAAAAAAGTATTTAGTCAGCCACCAATTGTGCAAGTTCTCCCACTTAAAAGATGAGAGAGGTCTCCAATTTTCATCATAGGTATACCTCAACTATGAGAGACAAAATGAGAAAAAAAATCCAGAAAATCACATTGTCTGATTTTTAAAGAATTTATTTGCAAGTTATGGTGGAAAATAAGTATTAGGTCAATAACAAAAGTTCCTCTCAATACTTTGTTATATACCCTTTTTGGCAATGACAGAGGTCAAACGTTTTCTGTAAGTCTTCACAAGGTTTTCACACACTGTTGCTGGTATTTTGGCCCATTCCTCCATGCAGATCTCCTCTAGAGCAGTGATGTTTTGGGGCTGTCGCTGGGCAACACGGACTTTCAACTCCCTCCAAAGATTTTCTATGGGGTTGAGATCTGCAGACTGGCGAGGCCACTCCAGGACCTTGAAATGCTTCTTACGAAGCCACTCCTTCGTTGCCCGGGCAGTGTGTTTGGGATCATTCTAAAACACGGTGGTGGCATCAGCCATCACTTTTGGAGTGGTCTGCTGGGGCAGTGGCGTTACAGCAGCCGATAGGAAGAGACTGAACAAACTGATCAAGAAAGCTAGTTCTGTCCTGGGGCAGCGCCTTGACCCAGTGGAGGAGATGGGAGAGAGAAGGATGGTGGCTAAGCTGTCATCTCTGCTGGAGTCCGAGTTCCACCCTATGCAGGACATACTGAATGCACTAAGGAGCTCAATTAGCAGCAGACTACATCATCCTAGGTGCACAACCGAGAGATTCCGCAGGTCCTTCCTACCTACGGCTGTCAGACTGTACAACCTAAGCAGGGCTGCTCGCAGAGATAGCAAAAAGACGTGTCAACCTAACAGTATTGAATGCAAAAGACGCAATAGACTTACACAATGGTTCCCCTCCGGTATACAACTAGGAAAATACCGGAAGCTATGGAGGGTGACAATATGTATGGGTACATAATCACACCATGTAGGATAACTAAGTAGACGGTTATGCTGTTTCATTCCATCTAGCTACAATGCTCCGCACTGTGTGT
The DNA here is from genome assembly GCA_020510985.1 of Pholidichthys leucotaenia. Classification (NCBI taxonomy): domain Eukaryota; kingdom Metazoa; phylum Chordata; class Actinopteri; order Cichliformes; family Pholidichthyidae; genus Pholidichthys; species Pholidichthys leucotaenia. Next base: position 275,211,534 of record CM035842.1, read on the forward strand.
GTTTATATATTTATTCCATCTAGCTACAATGCTCCGCACTGTGTGTTTATATATTTACATATTTATTCCATCTAGCTACAATGCTCCGCACTGTGTGTTTATATATTTACATATTTATTCCATCTAGCTACAATGCTCCGCACTGTGTGTTTATATATTTACATATTTATTCCATCTAGCCACAATGCTCTGCACTGTGTGTGTTCATATATTTACATATCTATGCCATCTAGCTACAACGCTCCACACCGTGTGTGACTATATATTCACATATTTATTCCATCTAGCTACAATGCTCCGCACTGTGTGTTTATATATTCATATATCTATTCCATCTAGCTACAATGCTCTGCACTGTGTTTATATATTTATATATTTATTCCATCTAGCTACAATGCTCCGCACTATATTTATGTTTATACACTACCGTTCAAAAGTTTGGGGTCACCCAGACAATTATTTTGTGTTTTCCATGAAAAGTCACACTTATTTACCACCATAAGTTGTAAAATGAATAGAAAATATAGTCAAGACATTGACAAGGCTAGAAATAATGATTTGTATTTGAAATAATTTTTTCCAGATACTCAACCTGCTCAAAGGAAGGTCAGTTTTATAGCTTCTCTAACCAGCTAAACTGTTTTCAGCTGTGCTAACATGATTGCACAAGGGTTTTCTAATCATCCATTAGCCTTCTGACGCAATGAGCAAACACATTGTACCATTAGAACACTGGAGTGATAGTTGCTGGAAATGGGCCTCTATACACCTATGTAGATATTGCACCAAAAACCAGACATTTGCAGCTAGAATAGTCATTTACCACATTAGCAATGTATATTAGATATTAAAGTGTATTTCTGATTAGTTTAAAGTTATCTTCATTGAAATAAACAGTGCTTTTCTTTCAAAAATAAGGAAATTTCTAAGTGACCCCAAACTTTTGAACGGTAGTGTATGTACATATGTATACTCGCTGCTCTTGTTTTTTCTTGCCTTCTGATTGTTGCTCTGAGTGTTGCTATCCCTGTGCTGTTGCAATCCTGGAATTTCCCCCATTGTGGGACTAATAAAGGCTTATCTTATCATTGTCATGCTGAAAGACCCAGCCACGTTTCATCTTCAATGCCCTTGCTGATGGAAGGAGGTTTTCACTCAAAATCTCACGATACATGGCCCCATTCATTCTTTCCTTTACACGGATCAGTCGTCCTGGTCCCTTTGCAGAAAAACAGCCCCAAAGCATGATGTTTCCACCCCCATGCTTCACATTAGGTATGGTGTTCTTTGGATGCAACTCAGCATTCTTTCTCCTCCAAACACAAGTTGAGTTTTTACCAGAAAGTTCTATTTTGGTTTCATCTGACCATATGACATTCTCCCAATCCTCTTCTGGATCATCCAAATGCTCTCTAGCAAACTTCAGACGGGCCTGGACATGTACTGGCTTAAGCAGGGGGACACATCTGGCACTGCAGGATTTGAGTCCCTGGCGGCGTAGTGTGTTACTGATGGTAGCCTTTGTTAATTTGGTCCCAGCTCTCTGCAGGTCATTCACTAGGTCCCCCTGTGTGGTTCTGGGATTTTTGCTCACCGTTCTCGTGATCATTTTGACCCCACGGGGTGAAATCTTGTGTGGAGCCCCTGATCGAGGGAGATTATCAGTGGTCTTGTACGTCTTCCATTTTCTAATAATTGCTCCCACAGTTGATTTCTTCACACCAAGCTGCTTACCTATTGCAGATTCAGTCTTCCCAGCCTGGTGCAGGTCTACAATTTTCTTTCTGGTGTCCTTTGACAGCTCTTTGGTCTTGGCCATAGAGGAGTTTGAAGTCTGACTGTTTGAGGTTGTGGACAGGTGTCTTTTATACTGATAACGAGTTCAAACAGGTGCCATTAATACAGATAACGAGTGGCGGACAGAAGAGCCTCTTAAAGAAGAAGTTACAGGTCTGTGAGAGCCAGAAATCTTGCTCGTTTGTAGATGACCAAATACTTATTTTCCACCATAATTTGCAAAGAAATTCTTTAAAAATCAGACAATGTGATTTTCTGGATTTTTTTTCCCTCATTTTGTCTCTCATAGTTGAGGTATACCTATGATGAAAATTGGAGACCTCTCTCATCTTTTAAGTGGGAGAACTTGCACAATTGGTGGCCAACTAAATATTTTTTTGCCCCACTGTATCTTTCAAGGTTCAGAGGTTAAAATAAAATGCTTATTTTCTTTGAAATAAATGTCCACTGAATGTTTCTCCTCACAAAAGCACTGAATATCCTTATTGTCTGCTTAATTTTCACTTATCGAATGGTACCACTGGAGTGCTCAATAACTAGAATAACAAACCCAATACCACATTTAAACAACATCAGACTTCCTCCTCTTCGACCCCCTTGTGCTACACAAAATACATTATATTGCCAAAAGAACTGGAACACCCCTCCAAATGAATGGGCACCAACGCACAAAGCAAGGTCCATAAAGACATGAATGAATGAATTTAGCGTGGAGGAACTTGATTGGCCTGCACACAACCCTGACCTCAACCCGATAGAACACGTTTGGGATGAATTAAGCTTCGTGTCCATCTAGGCGTCTATCGATGGAAGGTCCCCATACACCTCCTCCACATCAGGGATCCGTCGGGAGCGTAAATGGGGGGTAACCAGACAAAAGTCATTAGTGCAATACTTCGGAGCCACAAACTGAATGGCAAGTATTACCACCTGGTCAGAGAACTTTGGGTCGGTGTTCAAGCAGTATTTTCAGCTGCAAAAGTGCAGTCAAATGTGCATTTTCTGTCCTCCCCATCCTGCAGTTCATTGGTCAACGCCACTCCTGGTGTTCTAGTCTGTTCATGATGCACCAGGACATTAAACTTTCACCAGTATCTTCAAACGTAAACAACGAAACATGTTTCTGAAAACTATTGAGGCGAGAAATAAATGTGTAGTTGCTGAATATGCATTTACTTCTTACTCACCACCACCATAGCAGTCTGTCGGGGGCGACAATGACTGTTTCATTTAGGTCTGATCAGATTCCTCCACACAGCTCTGTAATTCGCCTTCCACTGCCAGGAACTCCTGACCTTGTTAACCCGGGCGACGTCCGAGCCGGTATGAGTTGCTCTCTGACTGACCTTTTCATGAAACTGCTTGCAAAGGATTTGAGTACCGCTAGCTTTTGCTGGACTAGCGACACATTCTTGGCAGATAGAGGTATTATCAGTGGCAAGGACAGGCCAAGACAAACTGACTCCAGTATCTGTTGCAGTGACTGACCAGATGATAATAAGGTTTGTTTATTTCTGCTCTTTGTGTAGTGCATGTCACGATGCACCGACTGCCAAAAGTCCACCACAGACCTTGCGACAGATGTGCTTATCTGCCAGGATGTCCAGTCTCACCCTGTGTAACTGGGAGTGGTCCACCACAGACCTGGTTTTACCCACGAGGTGTTTTTTCTCCCTCCGAGATGCGCAAGACAGTCGACTCCCTTATCAAACTTCTGTGTGGCACAAAAATAGCCATAAAAATCCAGGACTCACCTGTATTACTGAACATCGTCATCATAGCAGTCTGTCGGGGACGACAATGACTTTTCATTTAGGTTTGATCAGATTCCTCTATGCAACTCTGTAATTCGCCTTCCACTGCCAGGAGTGGAATAATGCAACCTTCCTCTGCTGTCTGAAGTACCTCCAAGTCAGAGGACATGAGCATCTTTAAACACAGCGCAGTCCCCGGCTACAGGACCAGGGTGGAGGATCTCCTGGCATTTCTCATTTTTGTGGTGGAGTGTGGAACCTCTTTGCTTAAGTAATATGGCTGCCAGCGAATGTAAAATGACCATCAAAGGCTCTGAATGGGTGTGCTTTAAAGTGCTGTCTCCTATTGTGTATCTTCTTCTCTCGGTTACTGGCGGATAGCAAACAAATGAAAGGTACATACCGCCACCTACTGTACAAGAGTGTGTATCATTATTATTTCTTCTTCTTCTTCTTCCTCTTCTTCGATTTGGTGGTTGGCAACCAGCTTACAGGTGCATTACCACCACGTACTTCACTCTATATCATCACTATCTGGTCAGGAGCTGTAGTCCTATTGTCATCACTCTATATCTTTGTATAAGGAGTTCTGAACAAATCCTTATGTGTGGAAAAAAAATATCCATCCTTGGACTGTGTCCTCGGTGCCGTCAATAGCTGTGCCAGCCGGCCAGCCAACCAGTTTACACCTTAACCAGACATGACAGCGTCGTCCTTTTGTCTGTATGATGGCATCACAAGTCCTGATGGTCTATATGACATCATAAAGGCATCGTCCTTTTGTCTATATGATGGCACTGCGAATCCTGATGGTCTGTATGACATCATAAAGACATCAAGGCATAGGGACATCATAGGCGCATCATTGGCTGTGCTATGATGCAGACATTATAGGGACATGATAGGCACATCTTAGGCCGTCCTATGATATCCTATGATTGTGACGCACAGCGATATCTTGAATTCTTGAATTTATTATATATTATTATTATTATAATAGAGTGATGATTTCTTGAATTTATGGAGTGATGAATGTGTTTGTGTGTGTGTGTGGGGGGGTAAAATAGAGCAAAACAATCTTTTTACTCTTAGTGGTTCCAGTACTGCTTTCAGTTTACTCTGCCTTTATCCTTTTTAGGCTATTTTGGTTAAATTCACAGGAGGGTAGGAGCAGACATTTGAAACAGAATGGGATCACCTCTGTCAAATTATTCATGACTTCTCCCAAAAAGTTGGCATTAGAGGGTGGAGTTGGACAACTACCCACGCCTTATTAAAGCACAATGAGCTCACAACACTCAGCAGGGACATGGTGGCTGACGTTCATCCACAAAATGGTCCCCCTCCAGTATACAACTGGGACAATATCAATCGCTACGGAGGGTGACAATATGTATGGGTACACACGTGGACAAAATTGTTGGTAACCCCATCCTGCAGTTCATTGGTCAACGCCACTCCTGGTGTTCTAGTCTGTTCATGATGCGCGAGGACATTAAACTTTCACCAATATCTTCAAACGTAAACAACGAAACATGTTTCTGAAAACTATTGAGGCGAGAAATAAATGTGTAGTTGCTGAATATGCATTTACTTCTTACTAACAGCCGTCATTTTAAAAGTTCAGCATGAGTTCCAGGAAGCAATCGCCCACTCCTCATTTGTGTAAATGAGACCGGAGCAGGGATTCATGGAAATGAGGAGCGACCACCTCCTCCACATGATGGTATGCACTCAGAGAGTGCATACCTCCACCAAGGCTCCTTCCGTCCCTCATGGATCACCTCCAAAATGTAATGGGTTTGTATGTAGGTCATGAGCCAGTTATGGTAAAAATTGCATCAAAGTCTTTTTTTAAACCTATATTTATACAGGGTAGTTCCATTGAAAGCCAACCTCTCTTTTTCAAGGGCACCCTGTTCACGCTTACACAGTTACACATTCACACCTGGAAGCTGCATAGTGCAACCACAGACTGAGTCACTGTGGCCACTGAGCAGCTCCACTGGAACAGTTGGGGTTTAGGGCCTTGCTCAAGGGCACCACAGTGGGGTTAAGGAGGGTGGGGAAAACACTACTATGTCATCTGTCCCACCCAGATCTGATCCTGCCGGTCCTGGGATTGAACCAGCGACCCGCCGCTCACCAGTTCACATCCTTAACCATTAGGCCATCATTGCCCCAGTCTATCCAGTAGTTTTGGAGGATTCTTGCCAACACACTGTGAGAAGATAAGAGCACTGGTGGAGGTATGTGTTCCCTGATCATCACCAAAATGTAATGGATTCCTCTCTAGCCCAAGGACCACCTCTGGTGAAAATTTCATCCCAATCCATCCAGTAGTTTTTGTGTAATCCTGCTGCACAAATACCAACAAGGTCCTTGGTGGAGGTATGCACTCTCAGATCGTCACCAAAACTTAATGGGTTCGTCCTTGGCCCAAGGGCTACCTCTGGTGGAAATTTCATCAAAATCTGTACAGTAATTTTTTCATAATCCTGCTAACAAACAAACACACAAACAAACCACCCTGAAAACATAACCTAAGTGGTTATGTTTTCACCGCACCGCACATAAGCGATGCGGTGGCGCAGTGGTTAGCACTGCACCAGCACAGCAACTCACCCTTGGCCATGGGATCCCTGGTTTGATCCCAGCCCTTGACCAACAGCGATCTGTGTGGAGTTTGCATGTTCTCCCTGTATCTGCATGGGTTTACTCCGGGATTTCTCCGGTTTCCTCCCACAAGCCAAAAACATGTAGGTTAGGTTAACTGGAGACTCTAAAGTAGCCCTAGGTGTGAATGTGTGTGTGAATGGTTAAGGGATAGCACCGTACCGTGGATGCCCTCAATTTCCCCTCTGGGGATCAATAAAGTATACAAAATCAAAAAAAAATAAATAAATAAATAACCTCCTTGGTGGAGGTAATGAATTCAAAGCATGAAAACACATGCCTAGGTGGACATGTAGTTTTAGAGCGGAGACTGCGAGCCAGGCCTTCTCATCCAACATCAGTGCTTGACCTCACGAATGTGCTTTCTGGAAGAATGGTAAAACAAAACAAACACACTCCTAGGGCTGTCACGGTAGAGGAATTTCCCCTGCAGTGACGGTGAATAGCTCAACAACCCAATATGCGGTATTACTGCAAATGTTTTTAGGACCCTGTAGTCTCATAATTTAAACAGGGTTCATAACTTATGTGGCAAACGGAAGCTGTGAGAAACTCACTGCAGTTCCACTCTCAACTTTATGTGCGTGTGTGACAATTGTGTGGAGCTCCGGTCTTACTAGGCATGAACTGCTGATTCTGTTAAAGAAAAAAAAAACAAAAACAAAAAAACAATCATTTTCATAAAGCAGTGGTGGGAACTCCAGTATTTCAACTACGGTGTGTGTGTGGACTCTCGGAGACTGCAGCAACTTTCAGCTTATTTAAACAGGACAGTCTCCATACAGGCCTGCGTGGCTCTTGTCTCCATGATTTCTGGATTTTTGCTGCTGTCCGAAAAATCACGTTCAAACAAGCAATGCACTACGCAGTAGTTGTTTCGCTCTCAGAGCTCACACTCCACTCAGAAGGAAATAACATGCTTTGTGCCCTTTCAGTGCTCACTGTCATGGCTGTATTTAGCAAGGAGTCCAAACGCTTCCACCACTGCCTGCTGGAGTCCGTCTGGTGAGAGTGCCACACACGTTACTGATGCCGCCAGCACCCGGTGCTATGGAAGCTTCCACAGTACCAGGTGCTGCCGCCGTCAGTACCGGACGCAAACATGCTGTTGCCAATAAAAATACACTTAACATTGAACAATTTATTTAGTAATCAATAGGGGTACATAAGTGAACAATGCCATTTAGCCACACACACAAAAAAGTGAACACTGTGGTTGCTGCAGCTGCTCATTTTCTTCCGCAGTAGGCTTGTCCATAGCATGGTATTACATAATTGCGGTTATTGCGACAGCCCTACACACTCCTAAACCTTGTGGAAACCAACTTTTTGCAGCTAGAAGAGTTGAAGTTGTAAGAGAGGCAGAGGTTGAGATGGTTTGGACTAGGGCTGGGCGATATAGCTAAAAAAAAAATGTATTGTGATACATGATACGTGTCGCGATATGTATTTATATACTGAAGGTCCTTCAAAATTTGGTTTTACTTACATTTTTATTAGAAATTATATATATATATATACATACACACTACCGTTCAAAACTTTGGGGTCACTTCGAAATTTCCTTATTTTTGAAAGAAAAGCACTATTTTTTTCAATGAAGATAACTTTGAACTAATCAGAAATACACTCTATACATTGCTAATGTGATAAATGACTATTCTAGCTGCAAATGTCTGGTTTTTGGTGCAATATCTACATAGGTGTATAGAGGCCCATTTCCAGCAACTATCACTCCAGTGTTCTAATGGTACAATGTGTTTGCTCACTGCGTCAGAAGGCTAATGGATGATTAGAAAACCCTTGTGCAATCATGTTAGCATAGCTGAAAACAGTTTAGCTGGTTAGAGAAGCTATAAAACGGACCTTCCTTTGAGCAGGTTGAGTATCTGGAGCATCACATTTGTGGGGTCGATTAAACGCTCAAAATGGCCAGAAAAAGAGAACTTTCATGTGAAACTTGACAATCTATTCTTGTTCTTAGAAATGAAGGCTATTCCATGCGAGAAATTGCCAAGAAACTGAAAATTTCCTACAACGGTGTGTACTACTCCCTTCAGAGAATAGCACAAACAGTCTCTAACCAGAGTAGAAAGAGAAGTGGGAGGCCCCGCTGCACAACTGAGCAAGAAGATAAGTACATTAGAGCAGGGGTGCTCATTACGTCGATCGCGATCTACTGGTCGATCGCGGAGGTAGTACTGGTCGATCGCAGCGTGACATTAAAAAAAATATTTGTCAGCCTATCAAACATCCCATCACTTGATTGACATACAGGGCAACCATTCAGATGACAACTGAATTTTGACCTTTAGGTCACCGCTCATGCGTAAACAACGGCGCTAAGCGCAGCAAAACTTACAAGCTAGTCAGTGAATTACCTCAGATTTTAAGCCCTTGCTAAAACATATGATGATCAAAATGAGTGAGAAAGCTGGACCAAGTAAGAAGGCAAAAACATATGGGTGTTTTTATTTATTAGGGGTCCAATGTGTGACATTGGTGGCAAAATTTAAAATTGATCAAATCTGCACATGAAATTGACTAATCACTATCCAACTGTGTCAGGTTTATGAAACTATTAACTATTTTCGTAACGGCATTCGCGTTCAGGAACTCTTGAGGATGAGCGCTCACTTCAACTACTTATAAATGGAGACGTAAACGGGACACTCGGGCTTTTGTTTCCCGATAAATAATAATTTAGCTTATAACACCTTACCTCTTCACAGCAGCAGAGTCCTGGCGAACTTCTCTTCCCCATTGTCAGACGAACGCGATGCTGGTCCGCTCGTGGATCCCAATCAAAACATAATTCCAATATTGCAGTTTTGGTGAATGATTTACGACCTTTGTCGTCGGCCTCCGTCGGTCTATGATGACGGAAGACAATCCTAAACGTCTATTCTGCTGGAATGAGTGCAGGTCCCACTTGTGGGTGTTCTCCATGCTGCTGGGTGAGCCTGGGTCTGTAGCAGGTTCGTCCAGCGTCCTTTGTTTTCATCTGCTGCAACAGTAAATATCTCTTCACCCAGCCCGAATTTCTGTGCTTCAATTGGCTCCTGCATTCACAGTAGGCGGGTCCTCCTTCCTAGGTTTTCATTCATTGGCTCTTCATGGTTTCAGAAACCCAATTCAAGGCTCTTATTAGTCGAATGAGAGGTCAATCAGATGAACTAATCTGTTCGCGGCTGTGTCTGCAGGTTTTTTTTTCAGTGGCGCTTGGACGCCAACACCACCTACATCACCACAATCTGGACTATGCGTCCGAGTGCGCACGAGGGAGTGCGCCCTCGTGCGTCCTAGGACGCAGAGACTTGCCCGCCCGCGGAACAACGGAGTGCAAGTGGTTAAGATGTGATAACGTGTATACATACCTTCAAATTCTCCCTGTTTGTTGGATAAGACGTAAAATCACAAAAGGCGTAAATGCGGGACACGGAAGTTTGGACCTTCGATAACTTCAATATAAAGTGACCACGGTTAATCCTCTCCACATGGGTTGAGCACATCCGGGGTAGAGAAAATAAAAGTGCTTTCCCAGGGCGCTCACCTCGCCAGACGGGGCTGCGCGCGGCCGACCAAGACCAAAGACGTAAATTTTTTAAAGGACACCATATTCAATGTGCCATAAATGTTTGAGATTTTATTGAAATATTCTACATCTGAGCTTCACAAAGACTGATCTCCTTTTTATGTGTATGGTTTGGGATTTGAAAGGTGCAAAGTGAAAAGCATCAGCACTTCCTGTTTTCTGGTTACTTTACCAAATAACTTGCATGTTGCTGCGTAAATTTGGGGACACGGAAATTTACGTCGTACGAGTAAATTTGCAGGGGTCGCCGTACAAAAACCATAGATCCGATCACATTGGGGAATGTTTTATTTTGAATTTGCATTACAACTCTGTTATCTCTTGCATTTTGAGTAGAAAGAGTTACTCAGAGATCACGTTACAGTACTTTGAAATTGATGTGATTTTCATGTCACACAAAAACTGGGAAAAATGAGGGGACACGACCAATAGTTTTGATTCTAACGGCAAAATCAATGATTTTTTTTTAAAACTGCAATGCAAGTCTGAAACTCTTATGTTCCCTTGCATATTATAAAAACGAAACCGACATCTGCAAATTACAGAAAAAGAGAGAGCGCTTGAAAGTCGGATACCCCTGATATAGTGCACTGGACCCCCCCCCCCCAAAAAAAAACAAACAAACACCCATATCACTTTCATACGGAATGGGAGGTGGACTTTTTTTCACGATGTCATTTTCGAAGTGCGTTTGCCTCATCTGCCAGTCTACCATCGCAATACCAAAGAAGGGAAATGTGGAGCGGCATTTTCGGACTGTTCATGGAAAATACGACATCGACTTTCCGCCGAAAAGCCAGCTGAGAAAGAGAAAGGTGGAGGAACTAAAGCCTCATTTCCACGAGCCCAGCACACCTCGGAACGGCTCGATTCACTTCAACACGGCTCGGAATGCTTCTGTCTCCATTAGCACGGTGTTGTGCTTGGGCTGGGATGGTTGGGATGGTTAGAACAGCGAGGCGGCGCCACAGCGAGGCGGCGCCACACTCCCAGCGAGGCGGGGCCACACTCCCATGACGTAACGCACACGACCCAAGCAAAACATAACACACAGCTGTACAAGGCCACTCCTCGGTCTGTGGCTTTTTTCACCGTAAACGCCAAAAAGGACCGCCAGACAAGGGTACAGGCAGCGAGATGAAAACACTCTGGAATAGTTCTGCAGCTTCTGGGAGAGCCAAAGGCGTGAGGATACAAACTAGGTCGTATATGACGGTAAGCTAATGGTTGCTAATGCCAGTTTGCTATAAGTACGTCGTGCTCCACTTTAATGTCTGCAAGTTATCGCTGTTAGTTACTAAAATACGTACGCTGTGTGTGTTTCAGATGGCTCTGTGGTGGGGAAATTACTGCTTCATTCGCTCTGGGCGTGCCTGTCACGGATGTCATCAGCCTGTCACTGATGTCAGCACAGCTTCACAAACGAGCAGTGGTTATAGAGCTTAAGAATGTCTGTAGAAACGTTTTATTTCCTGTACAACAAATTGCTCTGATCTGCTTGAAAATCATGGAGAGACTGTTGAGACATCATGGACTTACCTGCTTCTGCAGCAGAGTCTGAGATGGTGTCATAGAAAAAAATGATCAGCTGACAACTTGATCGCCAGGTTAATAACTATATTAGCCACAAAATATATATTCAAAAAGTAAACTTTACTGAGTTAGGTATAATAAGATATATTTGACAGTTATCATGCATTTTAGGCAAAAACAAACTTGATCTAGGATTAAAAGCAATTAAAATAATGCAGTCACAAGGTTACATGAAAACATGTACTGTAGAAATATACAGTATATTCTCTGCATCAACAATGTACTAGATATGCATTCATGTTGTATTGCACTGGGATTTGCACTGACAATAAACCTCTGAAGTTTTTGCAGATGTCTCTTTTTTTATATGTGAAGGTTACCACCATAAATTAAATACTGAAAGATTGGAAAAGCTAAGAATAATCCAGCAGTTTGAGAAATCACTTTTGGTTTGGTGTAAGTCTGTCAACAGAATTATGAACCATAAAGCAGTTTGTGTTAAAATGTTAAATCCCATTAAACCTAATCCGGGGGCTTCCAATCATGTGTCATGGGGGGCCAAGACCCTGCAGGTTCTCTCTTCTACCCAGTCTCTTCAGCAGGTGTTGTCACTGATCAGTCAGTGGAAGAAGTTCAGTGGAATCTGCTGTTGAAGACACTGGTTGGAGGTAAAGCCTTCAGGGTCTTGGCCCTCCATGGCACATGATTAGACACCCCCCCCCCCCGCCCAAACCCATTATGATGAAGAGCAGATGCGAATATGACCCAGAATTACTCCATATACTGGTACTGTCACTATTGAGAAACGTGTTATATGTCAATTTAATCCTATCCAACTTTTACTTTCAAAATAAGTGTAAATATTTGCAAAAAGCACACATTATTAGAAATGTTATATTTCAATTTAATACTATCCCACTTGTACTTACAAAAAAGTGTGAATATTCATAAAAAGCACACACATGCAAAAGGTAGCACCACAAGCAGTGGGTCACAGCGGTTTTGGGCAACAGCAACACAATTGTGTATCCTTTGCCAATCTGTCTGCTGTTATTTAATGTTTTAACAGTTAAGGGATGGATGATTATATGCTCCAAAACTGGAGAAACTCTCTGATAAAAAAGCTGCAACAACACAAGTCACTTTTTGTTTGAATTAACTGCCAAATGACCTAGAAATAATGAGCTGAAACTTGTTTTTATTCGTATTAAATAATGAGACAGTGGCACACTGGCCAACACCAAATTGTATTATTTTTTACATCCTAGGGCATTTTGGATGTACTGAATAAAAAAAATTCATGTTTTTCACCTTCAGGTCAACGTTTGGAACAACAGTATTGGTACAGTGATCCCTCACTTATCGCGGTTAATGGGTTCCAGAACCGACCGCGAAAAGTGAAAAACCGCGAAGTAGCGTCACCCCTAATGACGTCACTCATAAATAATACGTACGTTCATTCTCTCACTCTCTCTCTCATATGATACGTGTGTGTGTATGTAAGTGTACATACATACGTAGATGTAAATAAAGTGTACATAAATATGTTTTTAGAACTCTTTTATTCTTATAACAAGATACGTAACTCAAGATGAAGATGATTTACTGTACAGGTTAATGAGAGCTTTACTGCTCCTCAGGTGACGCCTCATCGTCAGGTGCTAGAGGCGCAGGATTGTCGAGGGCAGCTTCCGATAGAGCTGGAGAAGCTGCAGGAGGCGGCGTAGTGGCTCAACGGGAAGACTATTTCGCACAAAAAGGCACAAGAGAACAGCGAAAAGTTCCACGCGGTGAGACTAAGCAACACGAGCGATAAAGAACAATGAATGCGGTCTTCCTTCGCTGCATGGGCGCTCGGCAGGGAGAGAAGCTGGGTGAAACATCTCGGCCAATCAGCTTGCGAGATTCCCGAGCAGAGCCAACACGAGAACAGCGAACAGAGAGGTGGATTTTGAGTTGTGCGGGCTCTCCGTGTTGATACCTGATGTTCTAATGTAGTCTCCCTGCCTTCTGCTAGCGCCCGCCCATTATTTCTCAATTTTGAATTTTTGATGAATATTTTTGAAAAATCTGCGATGCACTGAGGGCACGAAAGGTGAAGCGCGAAGTAGCAAGGGATCACTGTATTTTCCATTTTGATGATGCTACACTCCTTCTAAAGTATTGTAATTCTCTGAATTTGGAATGCCGATAGAACATTCAATTTACATATACTTACTTTTTTACCTACTTTGACTTGTAAGCTTGATCAGTCTCTCCTGCTGCATTTTAAAGTCCAACTGTGCAACTTCTTATAAGTTAACATAAAAAATGTACCCAAAGTTTAGAACTGGATCATGTGGTGCTAATTTTTTATGATATTTCAATAAAAAGAACAGAAAGCTTACAAAAACATTTGTTTTTTGGTCTAGTTAAAAATTACATTACCTTTACAATGGTTGACCCCTGACAGGATGATCAGCATCATTTTGATCAGACTAGGCAATGGAATTTCTATGTAATTATACTGTTTTATAATTCAGTGTTATAACAGACAAACCACACTTTGATCCAAAACAATTCCATTTTATTATATACAAAATATTAAAATAAAAAAAAAACTTGGCAACACAACAAGAAGGTTAATCGACATTTTATACACGCCGACCACTGAGTGCCTCTACCAGCTTCCAAAACTGGGTCAGGAAGGCTCGGTTGAATGAAGCCGTCTCTGCCAGCTCCTGCCTTCTCAAGGCAACATCCTGCTCCTGGGCTACCCTCGCGTTTTCTGCAACCTCATTTAAATGTTGCAAATATTTATCATTGAATAGATTTTGCGCCTGGTGGCGGGACAGATTCACATTGGAGAATCCGGGCGGGCTGGTGCGGCGGACGCGTGGGATGATTCTACAAGGAAAATGCACACAATAAAATACATCACGAAAGTGCAAGATATACAGAAAAAACAATAGTTTTTAACAAGATTACATAAGCTTATTTCAGCGCATTGTTCACATGAATACTTAAAAGAAAAGCGTGAGTCCACAGTGTGCTGCGATAAAGCAGAGCGATCATCATCCACAAATGAACAGCTTTTTTATTGCATAAATAAAATGAGCGTCTTACCGAATATATTTGCGAAAAAAACGCACAATAAAAAAAAAAAAATCACCATTAAAGGACTCCGATGTCGAGACCTCCCTGTATATTTTCTCATTCCGGGTGGCTCCGTCTAACTCGCGCTGGATGCGTTCGTCTGACAATGCAGTGAGCAGACACTGCACCTCCTCATTGGTCCATGGAACACCCTTATTACGCGAAGCCATTTTTGATAGAGAATAAATGAAAATAGCACAGCAATACACTGAAAAAATAAACCGCCCACAGTGGTTGCGCGCTGAGTAATGGCGGTCGTGAAGATTCGGCAGAAGAGGTCGCTTTTCTTGACGTTACGACCTGACCAATCAGCGGCGGTTACGACCTGACCAATCAGCGGCGGTTACGACCTGACCAATCAGCGGCGACCAGTCTGTTAACGTCACAACACGGCACAGCTCAACACTGCTGTACCCTGCCCTTGAGCGGGGCTGAGAATCGCGCCTGTTAAACCGTGTTGGGGCCAGTGGAAAGGCGTACAAAGCGTGCTGAGCCGTCCCATGTCGTGCTAAAGCGTGCTAGTGGAAAAGGGCCTTAAAATCCCAGTTGTCCGGACAGCAGTCATTTTTCACTCAACAAACTTCAAAAGCGAAAGCCGCCACCGAAGCATCGTTCCGGGTGAGTCACGCCATCGTTAAAAACAATAAGTCCTTCCAAGACGGAGAGATGGTAAAAGAAGCATTCGTTGAAGCAGCTGACTCATTGTTCCGAGACTTTAAAAATAAGGCAGAGATATTATCTTCAATCAAAGCTTTGCAGCTGTCAAGACATACAGTTACACAGCGCTGTGAAGCCATGGCTGAGGATTTAACCCAGCAAATGTGGAAGGACATCGGAGATTGTGAGTGTTTCTCACTGCAGTTGGACGAATCTACAGATGTGAGTGACACAGCCCAGATGTGCATTTTCATTCGTATGGTGTTTAGTGATCTCACTGCAAAAGAGGAGCTATTGACAGCACTTCCCATGAAAGAACAGACGCGAGGAGAGGACATATTTCAGACGTTTAAAAACTTTATCGAGAAAACTCAGCTCCCAGTGTACAAATTGGTGTCTATCACCACAGATGGAGCACCTGCAATGGTTGGGCGTGTGAATGGATTTATTGCCAAGTGCAGGCAGGACGATGCGTTCCCAGACTTCTTGAATTACCATTGCATAATCCACCAACAAGCGTTATGCGCTAAAATGCTCAACATGAAAGAGATCATGGATGTGGCAACGAAGATTGCCTGTTCTATTCGAGCCAGATCTCTTCAAAGACGGTTATTCCGTGCACATCTGGAGAAGGCTGAATGCGACCACTCTGAGTTGTTGCTACATACTGATGTGAGATGGCTTAGTCGTGGGAAATTCCTCCAAAGATTTCGAGAACTCTGTCCGAAGATTAAAGAGTTTTTCCGTGTATCTGGACATGCAGAATACAAGCAACTAAATGATGGTCAGTGGCTGTTGGACTTGGCATTTTTAACTGATCTGACAAACTTGTTGAATGACCTTAATCTTGAGCTGCAAGGAAAAGACAAAACAGTGACCAATATGATTAGCTCAGTTAACGCTTTCAAACGAAAGATGCAACATTTAACCTCAAAGCTGCAGCGCCATGATTTGGCAAATTTCCAGAACCTGGCGTCAGAGCTGGAGACGCAAGGGAAGGCCCATGAGCAACCTGACAGTGCACGCTACATGGAGCAGATCAACAATTGTCTGTCAGAGTTTGACAAACGCTTTCAAGACTTTTCTTTGCTCAAGCCAGTCACTACATTCATGTGCTATCCTTTTCAGGAAGATGCTGAGGTTGATTCACTCGCATCAAACATTGCAGCACTGTTTCACTTGAACTCTTCTGGAGTGGAAGATGAGATTTTGACTCTACAAACCGACATTGAGCTGAAGTCGAGAGCTCATGGACAGTTCTGGAACTTACTCACAGAGGAAAAGTACCCCAACATGAGGAAATGTGCTACCTCCTTGACTGCATTATTCGGCTCCACTTATTTATGTGAGTCAGCCTTTTCCTACATGAAGATCATTAAGTCCAAATACCGTTCCACCATGACTGATGAACATTTGGAAATGTGCTTGAGGCTGGCTGTCAGCAGCTACTGTCCGGACTATGCATCCCTGGCTGATTCAATTCAGTGCAAGTCATCAAAGTAAACTCAGGTAATTACAAAAAATGTTAAGTTATTTATTATGTGTGTTGTGCAATATTGGCTTATTCAGTTATGCAAGGTACATCAACAAACATTGTACATACAAAGAATCCTTAATACATTTGAAAATAATTATATGTTTTGCATTTTTTGTAGTGGGTAGATCATTTTGACTTGGTTGCTTTATAAGTAGCTCGCATGCTGAAAAAGTGTGAGCACCCCTGCATTAGAGTCTCTAGTTTGAGAAATAGATGCCGCACAGGTCCTCAACTGGCAGCTTCATTAAATAGTACCCGCAAAACGCCAGTGTCAACATCTACAGTGAAGAGGCAACTCCGGGATGCTGGCCTTCAGGGCAGAGTGGCAAAGAAAAAGCCATATCTGAGACTGGCCAATAAAAGAAAAAGATTAATATGGGCAAAAGAACACAGACATTGGACAAAGGAAGATTGGAAAAAAGTGTTATGGACGGACGAATCGAAGTTTGAGGTGTTTGGATCACACAGAAGAACATTTGTGAGACGCAGAACAACTGAAAAAATGATGGAAGAGTGCCTGACGCCATCTGTCAAGCAAGGTGGGGGTAACGTGATGGTCTGGGGTTGCTTTGGTGCTGGTAAGGTGGGAGATTTGTTCAGGGTAAAAGGGATTTTGAATAAGGAAAGCTATCACTCCATTTTGCAACGCCATGCCATACCCTGTGGACAGTGCTTGATTGGAGCCAATTTCATCCTACAACAGGACAATGACCCAAAGCACACCTCCAAATTATGCAAGAACTATTTAGAGAAGAAGAAGGCAGCTGGTATTCTATCTGTAATGGAGTGGCCAGCGCAGTCACCAGATCTAAACCCCATTGAGCTGTTGTGGGAGCAGCTTGACCATATGGTACGCAAGAAGTGCCCTTCCAGCCAATCCAACTTGTGGGAGGGGCTTCTAGAAGCGTGGGGTGAAATTTCTCCAGATTACCTCAACAAATTAACAGCTAGAATGCCAAAGGTCTGCAATGCTGTAATTGCTGCAAATGGAGGATTCTTTGACGAAAGCAAAGTTTGAAGGAAAAAATTGTTATTTCAAATACAAATCATTATTTCTAACCTTGTCAATGTCTTGAGTATATTTTCTATTCATTTTACAACTCATGGTGGTAAATAAAAGTGTGACTTTTCATGGAAAACACAAAATTGTCTGGGTGACCCCAAACTTTTGAACGGTAGTGTATACAGTGATCCCTCGCTACTTCGCGCCTCACCTTTCGCGCCCTCAGTGCATCGCGGATTTTTCAAAAATATTCATCAAAAATTCAAAATTGAGAAAAAAGTTGCCCGGGCGCTAGCAGAAGGCAGGGAGACTACACGGAGAGCCGGCACAACTCAAAATCCACCTCTCTGATTCGCTGGCCAGCATCCCCCCCCCTAAGAGATTTTGTTCTCGTGTTGGCTCGGCTCGGGAATCTCGCAAGCTGATTGGCCGAGACGTCGCTGCTGCCTTTACGCCTCCTCCTGCTGCCTCTACACCTTCCCGTCGAGAGAGAGAATGAACGTACGTATTATTTATATTATTTATACATTATTTTATGTATATTATTTATATTATTAATATTTTATTTACATGTTTCAAACTATTCTTTAATGTTCTAATGATAACATATGCATTTATGGGGTTAATATACACTTATTGATATTATATATACGCAAAAAAAATGTATGTAAAAAATGGGGGGGGGTGACACTACTTCGCGGTTTTTCACTTTTCGCGGTCGGTTCTGGACCCCATTAACCGCGATAAGTGAGGGATCACTGTATATATACAGTATATACACATTTCAATGATAAAAAAAGCAGAATAATATAAAATGAAAACATGTCAGAGAAAATTCTTCACAACAATATACTTTAACTGAGCAAAGTGTCTTTTTTCCTTTAATAGAACTCACATCAAGTTTATCCAAATGGGTAGACATGTTTCATTTTACCACACACAGTTAACACTTGGCAATCTAATAAGTGACAGAAGTATAATTTGTCGCTTATTTAAGCTTTTTTATGTGTCTACATTCCATCTAGTCAGAGGCCCCACCCCCTCCCTCTGAACGCTCACATGCACAGAACTGAGGACCTTTTTAATTATCACAACTAGTGCATACCCGTGCATGCCCGGTATACCCAAGCATACCCATAGAAAGCAAATGTAAGGAAACATTTCTGCATGCCCAGAGAAAGTAACTGTTACCATGGCAACAGCAACCATGGTAACTTTGTAATCAGAGTTAAATTATTGTTCTGTTCTGACTGAAAAATTATGGTCAAAAATGTAAATTGTTATAAGGAAAAAGTAAAAAAAAAAAATACCACATTCTGTTTCAAATTTATCTAAAAAAACCCAGTCATTTTATTAAAAAAAACAGACAAAAATTAGTCATAAAATAAACCACAAATTTATAATAAAGTTTCAAATGTACAAGAAAAGTTAATTTTACAAGAGGAAATTACAAATTTGAGGAACATGGTTTCAACTTTAGATTTACAGAGAAAAGTAGAAAACTATAAGAAAATTGTTATTAAATTTTTGAGAAAAACCTCAAACCTTCAAGACTGAAGTCATTACTCAAGTTTTTAAGTGGGTGCTCTTTGTACCCTTAACTCAACTAGAAATTTTTTGTTGCCTACTTTTAATTATTAATTTCAAAGCACTGCTTTTACATGAGTAGAATTTCTGGTTACTATACCCACCTGATCATATAATTTAAGTATACTTGAGTACATTACTATTATGAATGTTTCTTTCCCTTCCCTACTCTCTCAATGGAAAAAAAAAAAAGAAACACTAGAATAAAAATAGAAAAAATACACATATTTTTGTCATTTATGTAAACCATGACAAAAAAATCCTGCAGGACAAAAGATTGACACTTGATATTTTCTAACCTGTTTGTATACCACCATAGAAAGAGAGAGAACCTGAATGAGACAGAGCTCAGAGAGGGCAAAATGAGACCAGGGATGGCAACAGGAAATTCTGATTTCAGCTGAAATCTAATTTGGTCGATTGACTTATGGGGGGGGCCGGGGGGCACAGCCCCCCTGAAGCTGGGAGGTTTTCAGTAAAACAGAAGTAATTTAGACTGAAAAAAGTGATTAAAAAAAATGAAATACTAGACTTAGATAAATCATTAAATTTAATGAAAAGTTAACTTACTTTTTCTTCAATGTTGTCTCACTGTCTTTAGTCCAACATATTTAACAGTTCTATAAGAGTTTTTTACACTATTTACACTGGTCACCAAGTCACTTCTAATGTGAAACTTTCTTCCTTTTGGCAGCAAGCTGTGTCAGTCTCTGAACTTTGAACTTCATCTCCTTTTCTGGTTTCTTCAGAAACTGTCCGAGTGTTTCTGTTACCTCATTGAACTTTGAGCCAATTTTCACCTTTACTGTCACTTCGCCCCCCGAAGCTCCTGGGTTTTTATGATTTTTAAGTACCAGAACTGTGCTTACATGACATAAAACAAACAGCTGAATGCCACTTATTACTGTATAATATTGACTTATGTTCCAAGAAGATAGCATTCCTAACTAGAAAAGCGCTCAGAGCGCATACCTCCACCAAGGCTCCTTCCGTTTGTCATGGATCAACTCCAAAATGTAATGGGTTTGTGTGTAGGCCTATAGCCACTTGTGGTGAAAATTGCATCAAAGTCTGTCCATCAGTTTTGGAGTATTGTTGCTAACACACCGTGAGAAGATAAGCGCCTTGGCTGAGGTATGCATTCTCAGATCATCACCAAAATATAATGGGTTCCTCTCTAGCCCAAGAACCACCTCTGGTGAAAATTTTATCCAAATCCATCCAGTAGTTTTTGTGTAATCCTGCTGCACAAATACAAAAAAGCCCTTGGTGGAGGTATGCACTCTCAGATCATCACCAAAATCTAATCATCTGTTCCCCGTGCCATTGCACACCTTTCCTCAAAATTTCATGAAAATCCGTCCAAAACTTTTCCTTGCTAACAAACAGACAGACAAACCAACGCCGATGAAAACATAACCTCCTTGGCGGAGGTAAATATTCCAACAAGCATTATCCATCACGTTTTAACACTTGCTCAAATCAAAATCAGTTAATTTTATCTATTCCATAATAGAAATAAAATTCCAACATACCATTACTTTTTATAATTTCAGCATTCATTTCAGATCACCAGTTTCAATCTCCATTGAGTCTTGAGCAGCTCATTTTCCTCCCCCGCGCAGCCCAGCTCAAACAGCCGCTGTACGCTGCACTCAAACGGAAACCGGCGGACAGAGTCGACTGGACTCCTGAACGGGAGCAGGTGTTCTGAGGTTAAAACAGCGCTCATTACCCACGCCTCGGACATGGGCATAGCGGCCGTCGTGGAGCAATGCGTTGCCGGTTCTTGGCAGCCGCTCACCTTTTTTTTAAGCAGGTCTTTGCACGACAGTGAGCGTAA
Organism: Pholidichthys leucotaenia; assembly: GCA_020510985.1. NCBI lineage: Eukaryota > Metazoa > Chordata > Actinopteri > Cichliformes > Pholidichthyidae > Pholidichthys > Pholidichthys leucotaenia. The sequence goes on from CM035842.1 coordinate 275,232,651, forward strand.
ATACAGCGTGTTCGACAGAGAGTTAATAGCTCTCCACCTGGCCATACGCCACTTCCGGTTCTGGCAGAAAGGGCGCACCTTCACTGCGTTCGTGGACCACAAGCCACTAACGTACTTAACGTACATATAATATAAAAATAAAGCAGAATTCGGCGAATTACCGGAAAAATCACATCCCTGAGAACAAGCCGCAATGAATTTTTGACAAAGCATACGAGCCATTTGATTGGTCCAATCATTTGCAACTATCCAATCGCAGGGCTGTTTACAATACAGCAGTAGCTTGAGTACATCCGGGTTATCGCGAGACTTGACCCGGGGAAGCGCCGAGCGCTTATGTAATCGTGTTGATTTTCGCTAAAATCGGTAACAATAAGGTACCTTACCCCCCTAAAATTTTCTCAACGGATTTAGACGATTCACAGAAATGATCAATTTGAAAATAAATCGGCGGAAATCTGCGGATCGGTGGAAAATTGCCATCCCTGTGAGACAGAAGAGAGGAGCCAAGGAGAGGGGAGTGTTCAGGCAGAGGAAGGAGAGAAGGATAACACCACTAAAAAGTCTAAACACAAGATGTCTGGGTGGGACCCCAACTGGCCCAATATTCAAGCCTCGGTTGTACAATACTTCAAATGGTAAGTTCCATATGCAATGTTACTGTGTAAAATTTTAAAAAGAAATAAATAGAATATAATTAACATATTCCGGTATGTTTACCCCCCTTCCCGGGGGAAAAATATGTTGCCACCACAACAAGGTCTTTAAGCCAGAGGAAACACTGGAAATGTAGTGGCTTTGCCATCCAGGCGGGGGCACACACAGTCACCCACTGCCACATTCCAAGCGAAAAAGCAGAAGTAGACACTAAGCTCCCACAGCGCATGTACTGTGCAGAGCAAAAAATCTCGCCCTTCCAGGTTACGCTGGTGAGCCATAAGTTCCAATGGCATGTTCCAATGTCCACCCACCTACTTCAAATCAGCAGGGCGGAGAAACGTACTATATTCAATTCAATTTCAATTCAACTTTATTTATATAGCGCCATTTCACAACAACAGTCATCTCATAGCACTTTCAACTGTAGGGGAAACCCCCACAATTGCAGAAAGACCCCAGCAATCAGGCGATCCCATGTGCGCAAGCATTTGGTGACGGTGGAGAGGAAAAACTCCATTTTAACAGGAAGAAACCTCCAGCAGAACCAGGCTCAGAGAGGGGCAGTCATCTGCTGCGACTGGCTGGGGGGTGAGGGGATAGAGAAGATGAAAAGAACAGACATGTAGAGAGCAAACAGCACGATGGGGACTCAATCTATGGGAGAGAACAAACAGATGTTAATGACCAGCAAAAAAAATAAAAAATATTTCATTGAGAGTGAAGAAAGCAGTGAAGCCCAGTGCAATTATTGGAGGTCCCCCGGCTGTCTAAACCTAATAGCAGCATAACTAAGGGAGGGTTCAGAAACACATGATCCCTCCCTAATTGTAGGCTATATCAAAAAGGAAGGTTTTAATCCTATTCTTAAAAACAGAGATCGAGTCTGACTCCCGAATCCAGATTGGCAGCTGGTTCCACAAGAGAGGAGCTTGATAACTGAAGGCTCTGCCCCACATAGTACTTCTGGAGATTCTAGGTATTACAAGTAATCCAGCATTTTGGGAGCGTAGTGCTCTGTTAGGATAATAGGGTAATATCAGATCTTTTAAATAAAAAGGGGCATGATTGTTTAGAGCTTTAAAAGTGAGAAGAAGGATTTTAAACTTAATTCTAAACTCTATGGGAAGCCAATGAAGGGAGGCCAGAAACGGAGAGATATGATCTCTCTTTCTAGTACTTGTTAAAACTCTTGCAGCAGCATTTTAGCTCAACTGAAGACTTTTTAGAGACGTTTTAGGACAACCTGATAATAAAGAGTTACAATAATCTAATCTAGAGCTAACAAAAGCATGGCTCAGTTTCTCAGCATCACTCTGAGACAAGATGCTCCTAATCTCGGCAATATTACGCAAATGATAGAAGGCAGTCTTTGAAACGGATTTAATATGTGAATTGAAAAACAGATCTTGATCAAAAATAACTCCAAGGTTCCTCACAGAGCTATTAAAAGAAAGAGTAACTGCATCCAAACTAAAAGTTTGATTTGGAAAGGTATTTCTAAGGTTTTTTGGACCAACAAGAATGACTTCAGTCTTATCTGAATTTAATAGCAGGAAATTACAAGCCATCCAAGCTTTGATTTCCTTAAGACAGGCTTCTGACTTGGCTGACTGATTACTATCATCTGGCTTCATTGACAGGTATAATTGTGTGTCATCTGCATAACAATGAAAATGTATATAGTGCTTCCTAATAATGTTGCCTAACGGAAGCATATATAAACTAAAAAGAGTAGGGCCTAGCACAGATCCCTGTGGCACTCCATGACTGAGCTTTGAGTTGGAAGAAAACTCATTATTGACATGAACAAACTGGAACCTATCAGATAAATAAGATCTAAACCACTGCAACGAAGTTTCATTAAGTCCAACATAGAGTTCTAATCTATCCAGTAGAATATTATGATCGATAGTATCAAAAGCTGCACTAAGGTCTAAAAGGACAAGTATAGAAACAAGTCCATTATCAGATGCGATCAGGAGATCATTAGTGACCTTCACTAAGGCTGTTTCAGTACTATGATGGATTTTAAACCCAGATTGAAACTCTTCAAATAAACCATTTCCCTGCAAGTGGTCAAATAATTGCGTAGCAACAACTCTTTCTAAGATTTTTGAAATGAAAGGGAGATTAGAGATTGGTCTATAGTTAGCTAAAACTCCTGGATCTAGCGTTGGCTTTTTGAGTAGAGGGTTTAATTACAGCAGTTGTAAAAGCCTGCAGTACATGGCCTAAAGTTAATGGAGAATTGATTATTTGAAGAATAAAGCTACCAATAAATGGGAAGACTTCTTTATATAACCTGGTAGGAATAGGGTCTAAAAGACAAGTTGAAGGCTTGGATGAGGAAACTATTTTGTCTAACTCTAAAAGGTCAATTGGAGTAAACTGATCCAAACAGATGTCAATTGAAGGAGTTGTAGTAGTTACTGAATTTAAGTTAACAGTGGGAAGAATCTGACTGATTTTGTCTCTAACAGATGAATTTTTATGATTGAAAAAGTTCATAAAGTCCTGACTAGTAAGCTCTAAGGGAATGCTAGGACTGACAGAGTCCTGACTCTGTCAGCCTGGCTACAGTGCTGAAAAGAAACCTGGGATTATTCTTGTTCTCTTCTATTAATGCAGAATAATAACTCATTCTCGCTTTTCTCAGAGATTTTTTATAAATTAAAAGATGATTTCTCCAAGCAAAATAGATTTCATCTAAATTAGTGGAGCGCTATTTTCTTTCTAATTGACGAGTCTTCTGTTTTAAGCTACGAGTTTCTGTGTTGAACCAAGGAGTTAGAAATCTCTGATTAGACTTTTTCTTTTTTAAAGGGGCCACCATGTCTAGAGTCTGATGCAGAGAAGCTGTAACACTATCTACCATGCTATCAATTACAGAAGGAGTAAGCTGTCTATAGCTTATTTCCATTGTGTTGACACATGGCATAGAGGATACAATCTGCATAAATTTGGTAACAACATCATCTGAGAGGCATCTACTGTAGTAATATTTTTCCTTAGGAGCCAAATAGTCAGAAATAGTAAAATCAAAGGTTAACAGACAATGGTCTGACAGTACAGGGTTATGAGGAGACACTACCAGCTTTTCTATTTCTATGCCATATGTCAGAACAAGGTCCAACGTATGGTGGAGATAATGGGTAGAATTTCCTACTTTCTGAGAAAACCCCATTGAGTCTAAAATTGAATTAAATGCCAAATTAAGGCAATCACTATCTACATCTACATGTATATTAAAGTCCCCTACTGTAATTATTCTATCTGATTTCAGCACTAAATCAGCTAAGAATTCGGCAAATTTGGATAAAAATTCTGAGTAGGTTGATGGGGGACGGTAAACTATGGCAAATAAAATTGGGTTTAGCCTAAAATTGCTAAAATGCCCAATACTGAGGACCAGGCCCTCAAAGGAATTATAACATGTTTTTTGCTTTACATTAACTAGTAATTTGGAATGGTAAATTGTTGCTACTCCTCCTTCACGACCAGAAATTCTGGGATTTTGACAGTTTAAATAACCAGAGGGAGTTGATTCATTCAAACCAGCATAATCCTCTTGCCCTAACCAAGTCTCTGTAAGGGATATTAAATCAATCTGATGATCAATTTACAGATCATGGACTAGCAGAGACTTGGGAGTTAAAGACCTAATATTTAACAAACCACATTTAATTTTTAAATTATGAGGAGGAACAGAGGCCAAATCATTCAATTTAGAGGCTTCATGTTTAATTTGAGTTTTACCAACTTTTTGTTTAATCACTTTGGGATGCTTATACACTATATTTGTATTTACTTTGGAGGGAGCAGACAATGATTCTCTGATGGGGGAGACAGGGGCTAAGTTGAGAGGTGGCGGACGAAGAGGAGCTGCAGAGAGGCGTGTAAGACTGCGACTCTGCTTCCTGGTCCCAACTCTTTGGAAATTTGGATAAAAATGATGCCAGATTGTTAGATAAATGAGACGCACCATCCAAAGTGGGATGGATGCCGTCTCATCTAATAAGACCAGGTTTTCCCCAAAATGAGCTCCAATTGTCAATGTAGCCCACATTGTTTGCAGGACACCACACAGACAGCCAGCGGTTGAAGGATGACAAGCGGCTAACATCAGGCTAAACATCTATATCAGGCTACACGAGCGCAAAAACCTATCCCCACTAGACAGGAAAGCACACCGGACTCAAGTCACCACTGAGGTAACAGAGGAAGCCCAGATCGTTCTGGGTTTGCCTGGATTGCCGGGGTACTGTGATAATATTTAACATGCAACAGATGAAGCAGCTCACAATTTATTTTCATGTTAAAAGAGTCTACCAGTGCATCTCGGTAAATCAGAATGTGAAAAAAAATTAACACAACTAAAAAAGCTAAATTATGATATTGGTAAGAGTTTTTAAAATAAATTAAAAAATCATGACATTTGTAATTTACTGAAATGTACCAGCACATAATGCACACTATACAGTGCAAAAATGTGTTAAACTACAAAAAATACCATTGTCATAAAAAAAAAAATGCAAATGGTACAATAAATCATTGAGGAATATAATAAGTTAAGTTAATCCCTTCCACACCATGTGGTGTATGAGGTGGCGTCTATCTCCGTTTCACTGACCCTAGGACACATAGCTACTGTAAGTAGTGAAAGCTACAGTGGGGGGGGGGGGGTCAGTCATATGTTTTATTCAGTATATAACAACAGCAACTTTTTTTTTTTCCACAATATCTTTATTGAACCTTTTTTTTTTTTTTAACAAACATGATACAAACAATCAAACACTAACACTAAAGTACTACAAAAAAAAAAAAATGCACTAAAAACACCAACAACCACCAACAAAATCAAGTCTTCAACAATGCTCCTCTGTTTAGTCTAGACAATCCAATACATAAGTATACATATTATGTTCACCAGTTTGGAATTTACAAGGTCCACACACATCATTCACCTTCTTCTTCAAGAGTTATGTTTAAATTTTTTACATAATCAATAAAAGGTCTCCATATATTCTCAAACACAATTTCCTTTGATTTCAGTATATATGTTATTCTTTCTAATGGAAGGTTTGTTAACATCTGTCTTAACCACTGAGTCACATCTGGTCTATGAGTCTTTTTCCATAATAGTGCAATACATTTTTTGGCATTAAGCAAACTGAGGTCTATGAATGTTCTTTCACTTTTATTAAAATTATGCTTTTCTGGGTACAGACCCAACAAAAACAGTTTAGGATTCAATATGATTTGTTTTGAGATTATTTTTTCAATTGTTACCCTCACCTCTTCCCAAAACATTCTTATTAATCTACATTCCCATAAACAATGAAATAGGGTTCCTTTACTTTCCATGCATTTTGTGCATGTATCTGGTATATTTTTGTTGTATCTATTTAACTCCTCCGGTGTAACATACATCCGCATTAACCATTTGAAATGTATCAATTTAAGGCGTGCATTTATTGATTTGGTTTGAGCTTCTGTACAAGCCAATTCCCATTGTTCCTCTGAAATTTCAATTTGCAGATCTTCTTTCCAGTAGTTTAATCTTTTCAGTGAATTTTCACTTGAAGATAGTGTCAATGAGTTATAAAACTCTGAAATAATACCCTTTCTTTTACTATCTTTCATCATCATTTTTTCCAAGGATGAATAAATAGGTCGAGTGAGAGCTTTATTTTGATTTGATCGAATAAAGTTTCTAAGTTGAAGATATTTAAAAAAATGTGTTCTATTGAGATTAAATTTGATCCTCAGCTCTTCAAAAGACATTATGTTGTCTGCACATGGCAAATATAAATCCTGAATCTTTTGTATCCCTTTTAAATTCCATACTTTAAATACAGCGTCCGCTCTCCCTGGTTTAAAATATTGATTACCCCATATTGGACTAAATTGTGACAATAACTGTGGTTCTTTTAAATAGTTTTTAGCTTCACACCATATTTTGATCATATGCTTTACAAATGGATTTTTAACTTGTTTTTGTAATTTTTTTGCCGAATCTGAGTATATGAATATGGGAAGAGGTAAAGGTAAATTGTATGATTCCATTTCAGTCCAGTGAGGGAGATCATTTGATGAAAAATAATATGTCATAGACCTCAGTTGTGCCGACCAATAATACAACATAAAATTTGGACATTTCAGACCTCCACGATCAAATGGTAAATATAATAAAGACAAACGTAATCTAGCCCTCCTGTTGTTCCATATAAATTCCACTAACTTTTTTTTTATTCTTGAGAATAGATCTAAAGGTGGTGATAAGGGAATGTATTGAAATAAATAAAGTATTTTAGGTAAAATATTACTTTTAAGTATATTGATTCTCCCGATCATCGACATTGGTAGTGACATCCATCTCTGAGTTAACTCATTGATATCTGACATTAAGGCTTCATAGTTGACACTGGCGACTGATTCTAGCTTAGGCATAATTTGGATTCCTAAATATTTAAACTGATTTACAACATTGAATTGATTTACCTCAGGGGCTGGGTAATTTCTCTGGGTCTCATTTAGCATTAATATTGAAGATTTAGTTTTATTTATTTTATATCCTGATATTTCCCCAAAATTCTTTATTAAATTCAACAAGGTTGGAATTGATTTTTTTAGATTCGACATAAACAAAATTATATCATCGGCGTACAGGGAGATTTTATGTTCTGTTGGTCCAACTTTAATTCCATATATTTGTGAATGTAAACGTATCGCTATCGCTAAAGGTTCAATTGCCATAGTAAACAGTAAAGGTGAAAGTGGACAGCCTTGTCGACATCCTCTATTGATTTTTATTGGTTTTGAAATATTGTTATTTGTTAGGATTTCTGCTGTAGCATTATTGTATATTATTTGAACCCATTTTATGAAATTATTTCCAAGTCCAAACCTTTGTAGGACTTCAAAAAGAAAGGGCCATTCAACTCTATCAAAGGCCTTTTCGGCGTCCAATGATAGGAGAGCTGTATCCGGTGCTTCTTTATTAAAATAAATAATATTAAATAGTCTTCTTACATTATGGAAGCCTTGTCTACCCTTTATAAAGCCATTCTGATCTCGATTAATAATATTTGGTAAAATTTCTTGTATTCGTCTTGCTAAAATTTTACAGATTATCTTAAGGTCGGCGTTTAATAGGCTTATTGGTCTCATATTTTCACATTTATTAGAGGGCTTACCTGGTTTTGGCAGCAGTATAATTAAGGCATTATTTATGTATGATGGTAAATTATTATTTTGAAATGCTTCTAAAACCATTTCCAAAAAAGGTTTTATTAATTTATTCTTAAATTTTTTATAAAGGTCAACTGGAAGACCATCTGGTCCTGCACTTTTTCCTGATTTCATATTATCAATGGCTAGCCCAACTTCTTCTTGACTAATTTTAGACTCCAATATCTCCCTGTTTTCATTTGGAATACACGGTATAGATAGTTTGTTCAAAAACCCATTTAGTTTTGTTAAATCAGGTTCATTTTTGGTATCATATAATTTTTCATAGTAATCTCTAAAGGCTCTATTAATTTCTAAAGGATCTATAATTACCTGTCCATTACTTATAATACTGGTTATTGGTGTTTTAATTTCCAATTGTTTAATCTGCCATGCTAATAATTTTCCTGATTTTTCACCTTGTTCATAAAAAGATTGTTTCAATCTTAGAAGACTCGAGGCAGCTCTATTCGCTGATTTTTTTGTCGTATTCAGCTCTCAAAATCAGTAATTCATTCTCCAACCTTGGATCTCTTCCTGCATACACTTTTTCCTGAAGACTTTTTATTTTATGTTCCAATTTAGCTCTCTCCTCTCGAGTCTTCTTAGATTTTGATCCTGTATAACTAATAATATGTCCCCTAATAAAAGCTTTGAAAGCCTCCCACTTTACACATGCTGATGTTTGTGTAGTATTGATGTCAAAGAACTCGTCTATCTGTTTTTCTATATACTTGACAAATTCCTCATCCTGAAGCCATTTATGCTGAAATTGCCATCTGCCTGATTCCTTTGTCAATTTTTTATCTACATATATTAGACAACAGGGTGCATGATCAGAGATCACGATGTTATCATAAAAGCAGTTTTGAATCTTGGACCTTAATTCTGTGGAAATCAAAAAATAATCAATACGTGAGAATGTCTTGTAGGTACTGGAATAACAAGAATAGGCTTTAACTTGTGGTTTCATTTCTCTCCATATATCTAACAATCTCAATTCTTTCATAAAATGATTAATAGTCATCCTACATCCAATGTGCGTACAATCCAGTCCTGTTGATCTATCCACACCTGGATTCAATGTACAATTAAAATCCCCTGCTATTATATGTTGCCCTGTAAGTGATGATAAGATGAGAAATAAATTAGCAAAGAACTTCTGATCATCTATATTGGGACCATATAAGTTCACAAGATTTATATTTTCTAATAGCAAAGAACCTTGAATGATTACATATCTTCCAAATTTGTCTCCAATTACATTTTTCACTTGAAAAGGAACTGATTTATGTATGAGAGTCATAACTCCCCTGGCTCGGGATGAAAATGAAGAGGTGAATACACTTCCCTGCCATCTACTCCTAATTCTTTTAACATCCTCCTCTATCAGATGAGTTTCTTGTAAAAACACAATTCTTGAACCCATGTCCTTTATTTTATTCATAACTTGTTTAAGTTTTTTTAAATTTTGTAGACCTCTGCAATTCCATGAAGTTAAATTAAGATTAACACTTTGGTCCATGATCAATAGAGAGTTTGGGATTACCTTGCAGTGTAAACATGCTCATACAGAGAAGCAAAAACATGAGTGGTTGAACATTCATCCTACAAACTACACACAAACAAATTTCCCCTTCCCACACTTGTGGCAAACCCCCCAAAATCAAAAGAAAAATTCTGTCTCCCGATATAGCCATCGACCGTTCCACACCCACGGGGAACAGCCTAAGCCACTCCTTCTTCATCCTCCCAATCACCCTAACTCTACTGCTTTTAATGACGTAACATTAACTCTCCTCTGTAGTTTTCCAACTTAACTCCAAAATTTTTAACAACTTTGTACATCATAGTTTTTTTTTGTTTGTTTGTTTTGTTTTTGTTTTGTTTTTTTTTTAATATATAATACAATCTATATTTTGTAAACTTACTATTTACTTCAAGTCAGTCAGATGCCTGTGCAAATGCTTAATTATTCTACCTTATATTTTGTTCATGCTTAGCTCCCACCAGTCTCTTCTTCTTCTTTGATCTTCTTGATGAACTCCTGCGCCTCCTCTGGGGTCTTGAAGATGTGGGTTCTGCCCTCATACGTGGTCAACAGTCTCGCAGGATAGATTACACCATGACGAATCCCAAGGTTGCGCAGCTCCTTACGTACGGGATCAAACTGCTTCCTCAATTGCTGGATTCCTGTGGCCAAATCTGGGTAGAACCGCACCTGCTGGTCCTGGTGTTTAATCTCTCCTTTAGCACGTGCAGCGTTGAAGATCTTCATCCTGTCTCTGTTGCTAAGAAACTTCATAATTAAGGTCCTCGGCGGTCCCTTATCTCTCCGTGGGCCAATGCGATGTGCTTTTTCCAGAACCACTGCTGATTGCAACTCCTCGCTGCCCAGCACCTCCGGAATCCACTTTTCCAGAAAGGAACATACGTCCCGACCTTCTGATTCCTCTGGAAGACCCACCAGCCTCAAATTATTCTGTCTCGACCGAGATTCCAAATCCAAAATATTATCTTCCAGAGATTTATTTTTTTTTTCCAAAGTGCGCACCTTTAATTGAAGACGGGTGACGTCATCTTCAGCACTAGCGAGACGGAGCTCCATCTGCGCCGTTCGTTCTACACAGTCACCCAATTCCTTTCTTATTCCTTCCAACGCTGTCATAATCCCATCAAATCTAGAGGAAAAGTCCGCTCTCATTGAACTCATGGCAGCCATCAGCGCATCTGCGCCTCCCCGCGCAGACATCGCACCGTTGCCAGCCTCCTCCGCCATATATGGAGTTTTGTTTACTGCGTCACAGACCTGAAAGTCCGTTAATTTGGACTGTTTCGGCGGCTCGCTTTTTCCTTTTCCTGGTTTTCCAGCCTTAGGCTTCGCCGACATATCCTCGCCCAAATGCTGAGATACGTTCTGTCCCAAATGAGAGAGTTATTTGCCGATTTTTTTTCTCCAGGAGCAGAGCAGAGCGAGACACGTCCGTCCTACGTGGCAGCCATAACCGGAAGTCACAACAGCAACTTTTAATATGTTCGATAGACTGTATTGTACTCAGGGAAATTCAGATTCTCAGGAAAAATGCCGCTTATCAATTAATCGTTTATTGATCGATAAGGTGAATCAATTATCAATTAATGAATTCATCAATAACTTGTATCCCTAGTTGCAAGACAGAATAGGAGCTCTTATTTTGACAGTTTGTTTGCCAAGTGAGAACCTGTAGAGAGTTCAGACTGGAAATGTTTATCTTCTCCTTACCCCCCCCCCCCCCAATTTCGTGTGCTAAAGGTGGGCCTACTTTTATTCTGTTATCGAACTTTTTTACCTCTGCTTGCTACAGTGTAGATTTCTCTGTGAGCATCAGAGGGGCAGGGCAGCCGCACTGAGCTACAGCTCCGACTTCAGCAGCGGCAGCTCATAGTATTAACATGACAAATACTCGAATATGCGCGATACAACCCTTTTAACTATCACAGGCAGTCAAATGCACCGATACAACAAATATATTCGATATATCGCCAGCCCTAGTTTGCACATGTGCAGAGGAGGGACAGTGGATATACTGGACAAAGAATGTTGGAGATGGAGCTGCCAGTCAGGAGGAAAAGAGGAAGACCACAGAGAAGATTCATGGATATAGTGAAGGAGGACATGGAAAGGGTTGGTGTTACAGAGGAAGATGCAAGGGATAGGGTGAGATAGAGGCAGATGATCCGCTGTGGCGACCCCTAAAGGGAGCAGCCAAAAAAAGAAGATACCATAGTGACTAGTTGTTCCCTACACAATGCATTAGAAGTAATTATCTTTGGAACACTGTTGCAGAGCTACATACATTCAGTGTTAACCCCAAAAAACATACAATAAATGCAGTATAGTTAATCAGTTTGATTACACTGTCACATTTTCTACAAACATGATGACATCATTACTCTGGTATTTTCTGCCATGAGAAACATGCAGTGACCATCTGATTATGAGCACTTTCCTTCGCCAAGAAAATCCATCCACCACACAGGTGTATCATATCAAGATACTGATTGAACAACAACAAAAAAAAATGTTCAATTTTGTAATTTATACACATGTGGACAAAATTGTTGGTACCCCTCTGTTAATAAAAGAAAAACCCACAATGGTCACAGAAATAACTTGAATCTGACAAAAGTGGTAATAAATAAAAAGTCTATGAAAATTAACCAATGAAAATCAGACAATGCTTTTGAATTGTGGTTCAACAGAATTATTTTATAAAACAAACTCATGAAACAGGCCTGGACAAAAATGATGGTACCCTTAGCTTAATATTTTGTTGCACAACCTTTTGAGGCAATCACTGCAATCAAACGATTTCTGTAACTGTCAATGGGACTTCTGCACCTCTCAGCAGGTATTTTGGCCCACTCCTCATGAGCAAACTGCTCCAGTTGTCTCAGGTTTGAAGGGTGCCTTCTCCAGACGGCATGTTTCAGCTCCTTCCACAGATCTTCAATAGGATTTAGATCAGGGCTCATAGAAGGCCACTTTACAATAGTCCAATGTTTCACTCTTAGCCATTCTGGGGTGTTTTTAGCTGTGTGTTTTGGGTTATTATCCTGTTGCAAGACCCATGACCTGCGACTGAGACCAAGCTGTCTGACACTGGGCAGCACATTTCTCTCTAGAATACCTTGATAGTCTTGAGATTTCGTTGTACCCTGCACAGATTCGAGACACCTTGTGCCAGATGCAGCAAAGCAGCCCCAGAACATAACAGAACCTCCTCCATATTTCACAGTAGGGACAGTGTTCTTTTCTTGGTATGCTTCATTTTTGCGTTTGTCAACATAGAGCTGATGTGCCTTGCCAAAAAGTTCCAGTTTTGTCTCGTCTGTCCATAGGACATTCTCCCAGAAGCTTTGTGGCTTGTCAACATGCAGTTTGGCAAATTCCAGTCTGGCTTTTTTATGATTTGTTTTCAACAGTGGTGTCCTCCTTGGTCATCTCCCATGAAGTCCACTTTGGCTCAAACAACGACAGATGGTGCGATCTGACACTGATGTACCTTGACCTTGGAGTTCACCATGAATGTATTTAGAGGTTGTTCTGGGCTCTTTTGTTACCATTTGTATTATCCGTCGCTTCCATTTTTCATCAAGTTTCCTCCTGCGGCCACGTCCAGGGAGGTTGGCTACAGTCCCGTGGATCTTAAATTTCTGAATAATATGTGCAACTGTAGTCACAGGAACATCAAGCTGCTTGGAGATGGTCTTATAGCCTTTACCTTTAACATGCTTGTCTATAATTTTCTTTCTAATCTCCTGAGACAACTCTCTCCTTTGCTTCCTCTGGTCCATGTTTAGTGTGGTACACACCATGTCACCAAACAGCACAGTGACTACTTGTCACCCTTTAAATAGGCCGACTGACTGATAACAAGTTTGTAGACACCTGTGATGTTAATTAGAGGACACATCTTGGTTGAACATGTCCCTATGGTCACATTATTTTCAATCTTTTCTAGGGGTAACATCATTTTTGTCCAGGTCTGTTTCATGAGTTTGTTTTTTAAAGTAATTCTGTTGAACCACAATTCAAAAGCACTGTCTGATTTTCATTGGTTAATTTTCATAGAATTTTTATTTATTACCACTTTTGTCAGATTCAAGTTATTTCTGTGACCATTGTGAGTTTTTCTTTTATTAATAGAGGGGTACCAACAATTTTGTCCACATGTGTACTTCTTTGGGCTGCTCCCTTTAGTGGTCGCCACAGTGGATCATCTGTCTCCATGTCACCCTATCCCTTGCATCTTCCTCTGTAACACCAAGCCTCTCCATGTCCTCCTTCACTACATCCATGAATCTTCTCTGTGGTCTTCCTCTTTTCCTCCTCCCTGGCAGCTCCATCTTCAACATCCTTTGTCCAATATATCCACTGTCCCTCCTCTCCACATGTCCAAACCATCTCAGTCTTGCCTCTCTTACTTTGTCTCCAAACCGCTCAACCTGAGCTGTCCCTCTGATATACTCATTTCTAATCTTGTCCCTCCTAGTCACTCCCAATGAAAATCTTAGCATCTTCAACTCTGCCACCTCCTGTCTTTTTGTCAGCACCACCATCTCCAAACCATACATCGTAGCAGGTCTCACTACCATCTTGTAAATCTTCCCTTTCACTCTTGCTGCTACCTTTCTGTTATAAATCACCCCTGACACTCGTCTCCACCCACTCTACCCTGCCTGTCCTCTCTTCTTCACCTCTCTTGTGCATTTTCCATTGCTTTGGGTGGTTGACCCCAAGTATTTAAACTCATCTACTTTCACTACCACTACTCATTCCATCTCCACCATTGCACCTGCCTCCCTCTCATTTACACTCATGTATTCTGTCTTGCTTCTACTGACTTTCATTCCTCTTCTCTCCAGAGCATACCTCCACCTCTCCAGGTTCTCTTACACCTCCTCTCTATTTTCACTGCAGATCACAATGTCATCTGCAAACATCATGGTGCACGAAGACTCCTGCCTGACCTCATCTGTCAGCCTGTCCATCACCATGAAACAAGAAGGGGCTCAGAGCCAATCCCTGATGTAACCCCAACCCCAACTTGAATCCATCCATCACTCCTACAGCGCACCTCACCACCGTCTCATTGTCCTCATACATGTCCTGCACCACCCTCACATACTTCTCTGCCACTCCCGACTTCCTCATACAGTACCACACTTCCTCTCTTGGCACCCTATCATATGCTTTCTCTAGATCAATTTCATAATTTATACGCTGTCAGACAAAAAGGTAATATCTCATTCATATTTAAAATCTTGATCTTCTTTGGAGTATTTTTCCAGTGAGCTGTTTTTTTCATCTAGTTTTAAATGACATGTCTTTTGCTTCAGCAACTTAGAAAATGAAGAGACACTTGGAAGGAAGGTTTTAGTTTAAATTAGCAGCTTTTCATGTGATTCATGTTCATGTTTTCTTACTTTCTTCACTGTTTTTGTAAAGTTTACACCATTTTTCTTGTAAGTATCTAAATTTTTTGTCAAAGTCGGAGGGAGCCACTTATGCATACATGTTTGTAAGAACTAAGAGTATTTTTCCTCGTAAATTTATGGTGTTTTCACCCCTGAAAGTCCACACCAAGGTTCATATTGTTGTTACATTGCAGGGCTGTGCGAAATGACAAAAATTTCCTATCACAATATACTGTAAATCATCTTATATCATAATAACGATATATCGTGATATACATTTCCTGTAAATTCTATAGTTTAGTCACATAAAAAGGACCAGCTTTTTTTTTTTTTACATGCACCCGTTTCCCTCATAATTCCGCAGCATTGTCATAAAATAGTTTTTTAATGTGCATTTGACTTGACTCTCATAAATTTCAGGTTTTTCTTCTAAGTCATATCATATGAACAAAAAGTAAACATCAATAAGTTAAATATTTCCTGAGCCTGAGGAGAATAGCAAAAGAGAGAAAAAAAAAACAATGACATAAAAAAATGTCTGAAAATGAGAAAATTACCCATCGCTGCCATCTACAAAAGTTCTCTGATGACTCTGCGCTTGTCAGCCTCATCTCTGATGGGGATGATGCTGAGTACAGAGGACTTATCCAGGACTTCGTGAACTGGTGCCTGCGGAGCTGCCTCCAGATCAATGTGAGGAAAACCAAGGAACTAGTGGTGGATTGCCGCAGGTGAGGACAACCCCCCCCACAGCACCGGTAAACATCCAGGGAACAGACATCGAGATGGTGACATCTTACAAGTACCTGGGTGTTCACCTGAACAATAAACTGGACTGGTCACACAACACCAACGCGCTCTTCAAGAAGGGGCAGCGCAGGCTGTACCTCCTGAGGAGACTCAGGTCTTTTGGAGTGCAGGGAGCATTCCTGAAGACCTTCTACGATTTGGTGGTGGCACCAGCAATTACATTTGGAGTGATCTGCTAGGGCAGCGGCATCACGGCAGCCAACAGGAAGAGACTGAACAGACTGATCAAAAAAGCCAGCTCTGTTCTGGGGTGACGCCTCGACCCAGTGGAGGAGATAGGAGAGAGGAGAACATGGCTAAGCTGTCATCTCTGCTGGAGTCCGACTCCCACCCCGTGCAGGTCATGCTGAATGCACTGAGGAGTTCATTTAGCGGTAGGCTGTGCCATCCTAAGTGCTCAAGGGAGAGGTTCCGGAGGTCCTTGCTACCTACGGCTGTCAGACTTTATAAGCTAACCAGTGCTGCTCGTAAAGGTCATATTAAATGTACTAAACATCACAACTTTGCACAACAGAAATCATCCCATCCAATACACAACTAAGACAATTACAATTATTATTGAGGGTGGCAACAACACTGTGGATTCAAATGTGAAATATACTGTCTGGGTACATATTTACATCCTGCCATACTTGCTCTCTGTAAGTGCTACTACGGCTCATTTGCCCTCCTATCTGCTGCCTTAAATTCCTGTGTTTGGTCCAAACCTGGAAAGGGGGTGTCTACAGATATGGAAGAGTTGGCCCATCTGACAAAACCTTTTCAGATCCACTCAAGTTCACTGTGGCGCAGGTGTAGAGTGTGGTCGACCTCTGATCGGAGGGTCAGTGGTTTGTTTCCTGCTCTCACCGTCATGCCCATGGCATTTTACTTGACATGACATGGAATTTAGAATCCTAAATTAAAAGTGAGAGTTTAGCCTTTGGATTTGGGAAAGGGGAAGGTTAAAAAGGTAATAAACAGATATTAATTAAAAAATTAAAATTATGGGTTAATATGAAAAATATCCTTGTTTCAAATGTTGATACCTCAGATTTCTGTACCTGTAACCGCTGCCTTTAAGATACTGCATTAATAGAATGTACTGGCGAATCAGATTCGAGCCATATCTGCAGCAAGTATTCTATGTGTACTGTTCCATACCTTTGGCCACTGCCTTTTGGAAACTCCAATCACACTCTAAACAAACCAGACCAACGTTCAGTGTGATCCGGACCAAGACCACCTCTTTTTGTCAGACCAAATTTAGGCTCTTTGGCCCAGAGTGTGGTTCGAGGGATGTTTCACACCTAAAATTTTGGCTCGGACCAAACTGAAACGTCTGAAAGTCCGGACCAAACATACTGCGTGTGAAAGCTCCCTTAAAATACTTTTCCTAACTTTGCAGCCCTGCAACTTTTTACCTGTAAATCTGCAACTTTCTAATGGTAAATCTGCCAGTCATTCCTAGAAATCTGCAACTTTTTAAGCTTAGAAAAGTTATATTTTCCTATAGTACTGCAGTTTCTTGTACAGTTGTGACGTTTTCATTTTAAATTCGCAGCTTGTTAAATAAACTTGGCACTCTCTTCCCCCATTTTCCCTGTGACTTTCGTCACTTTTATCTTAAATTTGTCACCTTTTTATTATGATATTTTTACCTAAATTTCTGATGCCTATGGACCAAAGAGCTGCATGGGTTCTGTTTGTATATAGGACCACTGAGGCGGCCAAACTTGGCTTGTAAAGAGACGGAACACAAACAGGATATAAACAGGGTATGAGGGTTAAATGTGGCTCGGTGAGGTCAAACCTGCTCCTTCACATTTCGCGCAAATTTGCAAGCGGTGCCCGCAACTCCAAACTAAAAACAGCGCCACCAGGAGACCGATGGAGCCCTCTTACATAATCCCAGGCTGCTGCACGGTCTCCGGTTCCTTCTTGCAGGTGGCGGAGCAAAAAACGAGGAAAAAAAAAAACGCCCCTCTGAGCAAAGCACGCTGCATGCTTATGTATGCAAATGTGAGAAGATGGTGTCGGTGGTGGGTCATTGCGACGGTTATGTGGAAAAATCAACAATAAGTCAGGCGTGCTTGCAGGCCCTTATATACATGTCTGTGCATATATATATATATATATATATATATATATATATATATATACTCACTGACATAAAACACCTTAATCGGGTTTTTTTTACAGCGATGCTTGTGGATGTGCTTACCTGTCTGGTTTAGTCCTCAGCTTGTAAATACAGATCCTCCCACTTGAGTGTCGCTTTACGCTGAATGATTAATTCCCCATTATAACTGCAGCTTATAGACGGTGTGCGGAAGAGCAGCCAGTTAGCCCACTTAGCAGCTGACCAGCTTAACTTACAGCTCCGTTGATGGTCAGATGTCTTTGACTTTTTTTTTTTTTTCCATCCACTCTCACTTCGTAGATTGAAAGATTTCTTTTTCTTACCCTCGGCTCTGGTGTGAAAGCAATCGGGTCAGCTTGGGAAGCAGGTAGAAAAAGTTTGTATGTCAGCTGGCCCGCTGTCAATTTAACGTCAGCCCGTGTTGACAAACAAGCCTCAAAATCACACACACCACTCCAGGCTAGCTAGCGCGGTTAGCTTAGCCAGCTAACAAGCCCAGCTAAATCCAAGAGCCTGGCTGGGAAAAGCCTCCTCGGCCGCCCGGGACTTATGTGCTACAAGCCGTCGGGGGTTCGCGAGTAACTCCGGGGGTCGACTGCGAGCCGGTTTTCTGCGTTTCGATGACGGCGCACTCGCGTTTTTGCTAACCCAAGTTGTCGCTTTGGTCTCTGCTCTCCGCCATTTTCCAACGACTCAACACAAACAAACAGGGCTGCCCGGGAGCGCGCAGGGTCCAGGCGGCAGGCGCGCTCACGACGCCCCAGGCACCGTCGGCAGCAGAGAGGAGAGCAGATGATCAAAGCGTGAGAATAACGGGAGTATCGGTGTGAAAACCGTTCATGGCTGTACTACCGCGGGAGGGTGCGTTTCTGTGGAAGACAAATAAATACAAGCTGCTTGGCAGTTTTCCAGAGTTACTGGCTGACACGTTTGGGGGAGACAATAAACGGAAGAGTTTCTCCAGAGTAAAGACTGAGGGGACACCGGGTGGTCAGGGTCCTATGGAGGATGACGGAGAAAAGTTCAAAAACGTTATAAAAAACAAACTTGAGTCACTGTCTAGATGAAGAGAGACAATTTAAGCCGTTACACAGAAAAAAAAACAACAACCCAGCACTCATATGAATGTTGCAAATTCAAAAGAAAAAAGTCACAAATTTACAACAAAAAGCTGCAGATTTATGATGAAACAATTAGTGAATGTATGAGAAAAAAATCGCAAATTCATGAGGAAAAATGTTGCATATTTACAAGAAAAAACCCACAAATTTAAAAGAAAAAAAACTTCTAAATCCATGAAAAAGTTGCAAATTTAAAAGAAAAAAGTTGCAAATGTATATAAAATGCTGCAAATTTACAAGAAAAAAGTTGCAAATTTATGAGAAAAAAAGTTGCAGATTGAAAACAAAAAAGCTGCAAATTTACAAGCTTTTTGCTTTTTTTTGTATTTACCATTGGTGCTTCAAAGTCTTATGTACTATGATATTAAAGGTTTATGATGATATTGGGGGGTGGGCAATTCTATGTTTTTTCCAGGTTGGGGGGCATGTCTCCCCCCCCCCCCCCCGATTTACGCCTAAGATAGCTACTCTATCTTTCACTAACCAAGGGAGGCAGCATTGATAAGAAGCAAGCTTTCATCTTAAATCTAGACAAAGCATATGATAGGGTGTGGAGATTGTGTGGAAAGACGAGGCTGAGTTTATTACTCAAAATCAGTTTTATTCACAACCACATTCTCCAACATCCAAAAACAGACAAGAGTAAGAGCTGCCCCCACAGCTGTCCTCTTTATACCCCAGGACATCAAAGCAAACAGTCGCATTGTCTTTACATCCCAAAACACAATGCACCCCCCTTCAGATCTTCTGTCTCCCCTGAAGTCCTGGTGGTCGGGAAATCCTTCATGGCCATCTCTCTGCATACAAAAGGCCAGACTTCGCATCCTCCTGCCACCCCTAGGAGGTTCAGACCTTTTGTTCCTCTGAGACATGCAGTAAACAATAAGCATACAGTAACAAGCATGTGAAGCATATGGAAACCGCATATGTGCCCACAAGGGTACCAAAAAGAGGAACTGTGGTACGTGGGAGTCAGGAGTGGCAGAGAAGTATGTAAGAGTGGTGCAGGACATGTATGAGGACACCAAGATGAGGTGTGCCTGTATGCGTGAACTTCATGGTCCATCGAGACTCATGCCTGACCTCCTCTGACGGCCTGTCTATCAACTCCATATTCTCCATCATACTTACCTCTTGCCAGTAGGTGATCTGAGGGGCAATGAGGGGGATGTTATCGCCCTTGTTAGCAAAATGACCCAAAATCTTCCCCCTTGTTAACCTGCCATCCCCCCATCCCCATAGATGTAAATCAAGGGGGGGATGGGGGGACATTGCCCCTCCCAGCCTGGAAAAAAGAGAGAACTGTCCCCCCAATAAACTTTTCATGTTCCAGAACTGAATAAAAAGGATTTGAACCTCCAGTCTGAAGCAGAAGTGCAAAAAAAGCTTAAATTTGAAAAAAAAAAAAAAAAATTCTCAAAGATTTGTGACTTTTTTCTCAAAAATTTGCAAATTTTTTCTTGTAGGTTTGCAACTTTTGTCCTCAAATGTGCAATTTTTTTTCTTGTAGATTTGCATCTTTTTCTTAAAATTATGAGTTTTTTCTCATAAATTTGCAAAATTTTTGTGTAATTTTGCAACTTTTGTCCCATAAATTTTCAACTTTTTTCTTGTAGATTTGCAAATTTCATTCACATAAATCTGCAGTTTTTTTCCTCATAAATTTGTCACTTTTTTCAGAGGATTTGCAACTTTTTCTCATAAATTTTAAATTTTTTTCTCGTAAATTTGCAAATTTTTTCCTGTAAATTTGCAAATTTTTTCCTCATGGATTTGCTTCTTTTTCCTTGAAAATATATTGTGGGGGCACAGTTGTGGGGTTTCCTCACACCCAGAGAGACAAGGGGAAGAGAGGACAATGGGCTGAATGAAGAGGTGCCACCAGGGGTATTAAACGGGACAGTTAGGCTAATGCACCCCCCCTGGGGAGAGTAAGATCACCGGAGCCACAGAGAGAGGAAAAGTGTGTAACCACGGCATAATGACGTTAATGTGCTGTATTAATGTGCTGCACTTCTCTTTATGCATGGGGGTCAGAAGGGCTGGGTCTCTGCATATGGAAATAAAAGTATAAAACAGGGATGTATGGAGACCCTGACAGCGCAGTGGCTCAGCAGAGCTCAAAGCGTGTTTACTGTTATGTTGGAGAAATAATAAAGCCTTGTGTCATCCAGCTCGTTGCCTTCGCCTTTTCCTTTGTCTCCACAATATTACTTTTTTTATCATAAATTTGCAACTTTTTCTCATAAATTTGCTTTTTTTCCTTGCAAACACAGTATGCAACAATGTTTGGGACATGCAGCTGTGGCGCAGGTGTAGTGTGACTGACTACTGATCAGAGGGTCAGGGGTTCAATTCCCACTGTCTGCAGTCTACATGTCAAGGTGTCCTTGAGCAAGACACTGAACCCCCAGTTGCTCCTGGTGGCCAGGCTAGCGCCTGTGTGTGCATGGGTGGATAGCAGGATCTGTAAAGCGCTATATAAGTGAACACCATTTTCCTGTAAACTTTCAACTTTTTTTCAGATTTGCAACTTTTTTCTCATAAATTTGCAGCTTTTTTTTCGTAAAAAAAAACTGGTGACTTTTTTTTCTCATAAATTAGCAATTTTTTCTTGCAGATTTGCAACTCTTTTCTTATAAATTTTCAACTTTCCTCAAAAATTTGTCACTTTTTTCCTCATAAATTTGCAGCGCTCATGGATGCTGGTCAAATGTTTATTCTGTGCAATGAAATTATAATTTGCAACTTTTTTAATTTTTTAATTGGCATCCAGAGCCTCCACTGACTATTCAATAAATATGCAAACCTTGCGCCCTTGTCTCTGTGTGCCCTTTGCTGTATTTGCCATTTGGGTGCTGAATACAAACCACGCCATTCTCTGCCACTCCTGACTTCCTCATACAGTTCCACACTTCCTCTCTTGGCACCCTATCATATGCTTTCTCTAGAGCCACAAAGGCACAGTGTAACTCCTTCTGACCGTCTCTATACTTCATCAACACTCTTAAAGGGAAAGGTGCTTGTATCTGAAAGCTAAACTATCCTATAGGCTTTGGTAACAGATGGAAATGAGAAGTTTGTGAAAGCAGTGATGATTCAAACCTCCTACATTGATTGATTTTTTTTAATTAATTTGTTACACAATCTCAGCGCTAAAGACAATGAAAAGTCCAAAATGCATGCATTAACAAGATAGTGCCCTTCTCTGCAATATTATGCCTGTCTAAGATCATCCAGTAGACCGTTAACCCCTTTGGTTGGATGTATGTTTGACCTGCTGTTCTCAATAACGTCCGAGAAAATTCCACTTGGCCTGTTTCTGAGTTCTTCACCAGACATTCGGTCTCACTTCACTTTTCTGGCTTCTGCTCATGGGCTGAGTGGGAGGGAAAAAATTATGCACAAAATGCCTTTTGGTATGAATGATGGACAACATGTTTTGAGATTTGTTTCAGAATTTAATCGGTTGCTGTAGTTTGAAAACAGCCAAAGGCTGTTTAAGTCTAAAGCTGAAAATATTTGTTTCTCTTCTAATTTTTAAGGTTGACTGAATATCTTTGGGAGTTAAAAACACTTCTGGGCCTAATTTCTTAAATTCACTTCATTTTTGAGTTTTATCTTGAGAATACCACAGTGGGCGTTCTTACATTTCTGATGGCTTCTTATAATTGAAGGTTTAACTCTTCAACAACAATAAAATGTGGTTTTCAAAACTACAGCTCTGTTGGCATTTCAGAAGCACAGTAAGGTTATGGATCATTTGTCCTCACTGGTCCTTCCACCTCTAATGTTTCTTTACCCTTCAGCAACTCAAGTGGGAGGCGTCCAGGAGGCATCCTGATCAGATGCCCAAACCACCTCAACTGGCTCCTTTCGATGTGGAGGAGCAGCGGTTCTACTCTGAGCCTCTCCCAGATGACTGAGCTCCTCACCCTATCTCTGAGGGTGAGTCCAGCGAGCCTATGGAGAAAGCTCATTTCAGCCCCTTGTATCCAAAATCTCATTCTTTCGGTCATTACCCAAAGCTCATGACCATAGGTGAAGGTAGGAACGTAGATTGACTGGTAAATCAACAGCTTTGCCTTAGAACTCAGCTCCCTCTTCACCATGACAGACTGGTACAACGTCTGCATCGCTGCAGGTGCTGCTCCGATCTGTCTGTCAATCTCACTCTATTCTCCCCTCACTCATGAACAAGACCCCGAGATACTTAAACTCCTCCACTTGGGGCAGGAGCCTGTCCCCAACCCACAGAGGACAATCCACCTTTTTCCGGCTGAGGACCATGGACTCGGACTTGGAGGTGCTGATTCTCATCCCAGCCACTTCACACTCAGCGGGAAAACGTCCCAGTAAGACCTGTAGGTCATTGCAGGATGAAGCCAACAGGACAACATCATCTGCAAACAGCAGAAATGAGATCCTGTGGTCACCAAGCATGACACCCTCCGTTCCTTGGCTGCGCCTAGAAATCCTGTCCATAAAAATTATGAACAGGCTCGGTGACAAAGGGCAGCCCTGGCGGAGTCCAACTCTCACTGGGAATGAGTCCGATTGAGTGCTGGCAATACGAACCAAACTCTCACAACGGTCGTATAGAGACCGGATCGCTCGTATCAACAAGCCTGACACCTCATACTCCCGAAGGACCCCCCTTCCCCTCTGCCATCAGACTGCTGAACTCTAAGTGACTTATTAGACTCTCGTGCACTACGTACAGCAGCTCAACCGGACTCATGACAGTTATCACTGTTTTCTTTTTGCACTACCGACTGCACTGTGTGGAACTCCACAATATCTGCTGCTTGTTAATATATTTAAAAATTGCATAGATTAGTATTACTTATTCATATTCTACCTTTTATTGCATGCATAGTTTTTTATTTTTATCTTTAGTGCTACTCCATGTTTAATGTTGCAGCATTGCACCGAGACAAATTCCTAGTTTGCGTACTACATGAACAATGGCAATAAATCTCATTCTGATTCTGATTCTACAAGAGACGTGGTCAAATGCTTTCTGCAAGTCCACAAAACATATGTGGACTGGTTGGGCAAACTTCCATGAACCCTCGAGGATTCTTGAGAGGGTAAAAACCAGATAAAGTGATAATTTTGCAGTGGTCTCTTTGGACTCAATTTTTTTTTTCCAGAGGTGTAGAAAGAAAATGTAATCAACACCATATGAATGTTGCATATTTACAATGAAAAAAGTCATAAATTTATGAGAAATTAATTGGAAAATTTACAAGAAAAAATGAGGAAAAGTTGCAAATTTATTAAAAACAGTCACAAATCTAAAAGAAAAAGTTTCAAGTTGAAAAAGTAAAAACTTTCAAATTTATAAGTAAAAAGTTGTAAATGTGAGTAAAAAGTAGCAAATTTACAGGGAAAAAGTTAAAGGTAATTTTAATTCTTCCACCAAAAAAGTGCTAGCTGCTATCTTTCTGTCACAAATCACCCCTGAGACTCATCTCCACTCACTCCACCCTGCCTGCACTCTCTTCTTCATCTCTCTTGTGGATTTTCCATTGCTTTGGATGGTTGGCCCCAGGTATTTAAACTCATCTACCTTCATGACCTCTACTCCTTCCGTCTCCACCATTACACCTGCCTCCCTCTCATTCACACTCATGTGTTCTGTCTTGCTTCTACTGACTTTCATTCCTCTTCTCTTCCAAGCATACCTCCACCGCTCCAGGTTCTCTTCCACCTGCTCCCTACTCTCACTACAGATCACAATGTCGTCTGCAAACATCATGGTCCACGAAGACTCCTGCCTGACCTCGTCTGTCAGCCTGTCCATCACCATGGCAAACAAGAAGGGGCTCAGAGCTGATCCCTGATGTAACCCAACCCCACCACCGGTCTCACTGTCCTCATACATGTCCTGCACCACCCTCACATACTTCTCTGCCACTCCTGACTTTTAGTTAACATGTTTAATTGGTCAACTGCCTTCTTTCAGTCTCACTTCAAAGTTCAAGGCTGAGTTTTGATTGGCGAGACGGTTTGCTGATTTATTTATATTCGATTATGGATGTTGCAGATCATGCACTGACAGTGCCGTCATGTTTAAATCGCTTGTTCTGCATTTACAACCCAGATTTACAATGGTAATCATCCACATTTATTTACTACAGCTTGGCTTGATTTCAAACTCAAAGATCTCTCCCACTGAAGCAAACCGGCTCTAAAATGATTGAAACTTTATTGGACCTGTTGTGGTAGGTCTTATTTTCTTTATTGATTCCTGCAAAACATCAAATATAATTCAGCAATAATCACCGATGATGATCTGTGTTATCCTCTGTATGCAGGATGAAGTCTAATCTTTTGTTTCTTACAGATCAGTTGACTCTTTTGCTGTGATCCCTGTTGTTTTCAGCCTTTTTACCGAGAAAACTGAAAGCAGCAGTATTACCACAAACTACAGGTCTGTGTGGAGGGCAGGTGAGCAGTTCCAGGAAATGCATCAGAGGGACCAACACTGCTGTATTTAATAATCATAAAAAACTGACAGAGGCAATTATCTGCAATAGTTAAGGCAGGAAAAAGGCAGACGTGCCATTATGTCATATTCATTAGTACGGTTTCTACTGCAGAACACCAATTTGCTCAGACTATTTTAAAGCTGCTTGACGAATCATTAAGGTATGAAATGTACAATTTAACATATAGAGCACTTTCAAAAATATACATTCCAAGCAATGCTACAGGCATATATACAGGTACAATGGGAGTCATACGTATTGAATGCATCAGCATTTTCCCCCCAGTACATAAAGGATTTCCAGTGAGGCCACTCATACGAAATTCTCACCAGACTTTAGTAGTAAGTCAAGAAATCCACACATGGCGAGAAATCAAAAAGATTTAAGTTAATAAATAAAGTTATGTATAATAAAGTGGAATGAAATAGGAAAAAAATATTGGAAATGTAATATTTTGTGGAGTCTTTATTTGCAGTGACATTTTCTTTTTTATGATTAACTTTTTATTTGCATTTTCTTTTAAGGGACAATAGTCCAAAGCATACAAACACTTTGAAACAGTTGTGCAGGTGCAGCACTGGACAGCGAAGGAAACAAACAAAAAAACGAGCATCCAATACATGATGAATACATGATAATGATGTATAAATAAAAATCAATTAACAAAGAAAAAAAAAATTAAAAAAAGAAAGAAAAGAAGCTGATATTCCTCTATATACTGTATGGAGAGAAATGTTTTTCACTCAGCGAGACCAAATAGAGTCACCCAGGATCTCAGGGCCAATCCCCTTCAAATGCTTCAGCTGAACCATTTATTCTGGAAAGATAAGGATCCCACTTCAGGTGGAAATGCTCTACTTTATTCGGTAGGCTGGATGAAATGCCTTCCAGTGCAGCCAGTCTTCCTAGTTGATCACACCAAACGGTAACAGACAGGGTAGAGGGGTCTTTCCACGGTGAAATAAGAAGTTTGCATCCCAGCATCAGAGCAGTCTGTATCCATTCTGCAGTATGAGGTGGAAGGTCTTTAAGGGGCGATGGGTCCCCCAGATTGAATAATCTTGGTAAAAAGGGGATACCTTGCCCTGTGACTAATTTGACAAATTCATATATCGCGGTCCAGAAATCTTAGATTTTTGGACAGTTCCAGACCATATGGGTTAGTGTGCCCTCCTCACGCTGACATCAGCATTCAGGGGCCTGTATAAGCTTTGCTCTGAATAACTGGTGTGGTGACCAGTAAAGGCTGTGTAATAATCTAAACTGAGTTAGTCTTGTTTTAAGTTCCCTGGACACTTTTTTTTATGTTTTGTAGAATGTTGAACCATTCCTGGTCTGCATTAAGGTCAGTTTCCCAGGCTGATCGTAAACTAGGAAGCCGCTTGTCCGTGTCTTTAAAAAGCTTTGAATAATACTTAGAGGCCTCATGGCCTCGGCCAAAGACCTTCCTAATGTAAGTGAGATAGCCTGTAGTTGGAGGAGGTGAGGAGAGAGATCCAAAAGTCTGGACTAATAGATGTTGAAGCTGTACGTACCGCCAAAACTGGCTCTGAGGCAGCTGAAACTGGGCCTTGAGCTCATTAAAGGATTTCAGAATTTTCCCTTCATAAAGATCCCCAAGAACAAGAATACCCCGCCAGACCCACAGCCCCCAGAAAAATGGAGATTTGTTGATGCAAAGTTTGGGGTTGAGCCATGTGGAGGCCTCGGTGTGGAGATGGGAATTAAAATTTAACAGCAGCGCTACCCTCTTCCAAACCTCCTGCATAAATGAGAGAATAGGATGAGTTTGTGCCTCTGGTGAGAGCTTAATGGTGATAAGATGCATGCGAGGGAGTAGTGCACACAGAGGACTCGCAAGTTTAAACCACGGGGGGCTCTTTCAGGAGGCAGGGCCCAGTGCATCATGGGTCTGAGACTGAAGGCGAAATGGTAATGCAGTAAATTTGGGACGCCCAGTCCACCTAATTTTACTGGCCGCTATAACTTTGTTTTATTCGATGACGCTTATCACTCCATATAAATTGGTTGCATAACTTATCAAACTGATGAAAATACTTTGATGGGATCTTCAGTGGAAGTGCTTGTAACAAATACTTACATTTTGGTGCACAGCTCATTTTAATTATATTAACTTTGCCCCAAAGAGAAAGAAACAGAGGGGACCATCGAACTATATCTGATGTAAAGTTATCTAGGAAAGGTTCCAAATTAACCCTAACTAGATCAGACAGTGAATGAGGAAATGTAATACCAATATATGCCTGACTGGGGCCAGCTAGTCTCCTGGTTGGAATAAAGTTTTGGGGCAAAAGGGTGTCAGAGGGAGCACCTCGGATTTTGACCAATTAACTTTGTATCTGGATATATTAGAGAACTGACTGATAATTCTAAAAAGAGCAGGGAGGGAACATTCTGGCAGTGTTACTAGGACCAAAGATCATCTGCATAAAGCATCAGCTTATGGTTACTAATGTAAATTTAGATACCAGGAAAGTCAGGGTCTCTGCGAATCGCTGCTGCAAGTGGTTCTAAAGCCAAAGCAAAGAGCAGAGGGCTCAGTGGGCAGCCCTGTCTCCTACCTCTAGGAAGGCTGAAGGACTGAGATGACACGGTTTGTTGCCACTAAAGCTCTCGGACTGTCATAGAAAAGTTTGACCCAATTAATGAATTTTGTGCCAAAACCAAATGCTTCTAATACACAGAATAAAAATTATGACTCTAACCTGTCGAACACTTCCTCAGCATCCAGGTAGAGGGCTATAGCTGGTGAGGAGTCAACTGGCAAGGCTTCATTTTGAGCTGCCCACGTAATGTCAATCAGGTGTCTAATGTTATCTGCCGAGTTACGGGTCCAAATAAAGCCTACTTGGTCAGGGTGGATCTTACAGTGACATTTTCAAGACTTTTCCTGTAAACTTTCTAACTTTCTCCAGGCTGAACAGAACTCAGAAGAGGTCATTTTCACACCTTCAGGGACCCTAAAGTTTAGTTTAGTTTAATGTTTATTTGAAAGGGACATTACATACTAATGAACATTAATACAAATGTAAGCATGCCAGATTTAGCAATACTGCTAATTTGCATCTGTAGTCCCCCGGCGGGTCACAAAAACACACAATCATACATGAGAAGAACAACTGCAATGAAACTGTACAAAGTGGATATGCTAAAGTACAAGAGTTAAGGTGCTACAAAACATACAAATGTCACACGAATAAAGTGCTGTGTATGCATGCATACACACATGCACCCAAGCACCTCAGAGTGCATGTGTAATTGACACATTCATCTACTACAGGACACTGTGTAACTGTCACCGTTTCTCCATCCAGTGCATAACCATTGCCCTACCTTCACTTTCACTCTTACTGAGCTTGCTACTACACTGCTTCAAATAGACTGAGCACCTATTATGGAGGGGTGTGTGTGTCCAGGGTGAGATACTCTCATTACTGTAATGATTAATGGCAGTAGTACCATTAGAAGGCACCGTTTCTACTACTTTCTACTGTTTGCGCTACTTTCCTTGATTGTAGAAATTTTCACAACCACTATAAGGTACTGTTTGCACGGCTTTCCTTCTCTCTGGTAGGGTATCCACGTTACACACAAAAATGTGTAACAAACACGAAAAAAAATTCACTTTGACACATTTTCTTAATATACAACTTATAGGCATTTTGGGTGAGAATGGGCTGTGTAGATGTCCCGTCAGACCACTGACATTACAAATGGACTCATTTTAAACTGTAAACAAATTTTCTACCCATTGAAACTTTAATAAATCAGGATCTAAAGGGACAGTGTGTAATATTTTGGGTAATCTATTCTGAAATTTAATGCAGCACTGATTTACAATTTTATTTTCATTGTTATGTAGTCATTCTTAATATTTTATGTACTTTCTGTATAGTAAGACTAGTGTTTTACACACAGAAAGAGGGTCCGACCGCTTCTTTGTAGGTGGCCATCTTAGACCAATATAATGTCTTTCCAAGTTTATATGTCAAACTCCAATTACATAAATGACTCCTGTAGGTAATCCTAAATGCTTTGAAAGGGAGTAACGACCATCATGATGGAAAATAGCAAAACTACTCAACTGCACTCATTATTACACACTGCACCTTTAATTTATCAATGCATAATTCCCACTTTGTTACTGTAACAGGTAATCTGCTCCAACACAGAACTGGAAAGTTTAGCACAGAGATCATACAGTAGTATTTCAGTATTACTGCATCATTAGTGAACGGTGGGTAATTTCTTTGCTTTGGTGATGAATAATGTCAGAGCTGTGGTACCTGAAAAACTACGTTCACAATACAGTGGGAGAGAACACAGAAAATGTTTATATGTTAAAAAAAATTACAAGTACAAAAATAGACTTCAGAATTAATCAGCTACAGGGTGAAAGAGTGAAAGTTTTATTTATGTAAACAGAGACAGGCCAGACCAGCAAAAACATTAAAGTGTTAGCTGGCGCCACCTACAGCATATCTGGCTTCACATCATCTCTATGCTACGGCTTTCATGCTATTTGACATCTTTTTATAAAGCTTGAACAAACAAATGGAAATCTGCTGATTCTTTTTTTATTGATAAATGATGGAGGTTCTGATGTATACACAGGCAACACTGCTGTCCATTTCCTCTGAATGAAGAAGATTTCCGTCATTAAAAAAAGAAGCACAACAGCGGTCATTTGAAGAGTTTGAACTTGCGCATCAGCGGCTGGACCGTCTCTTTTGGGTACGGCTTCAGAGCCAGGCAGGTGGGGATGTTTTCGGGCTGTTCGACCCACAGCTTGTGGGCCACGCCGGCCTGCGTCAGAGACTGTGAGAGGCTGGAGAGGGCGGCTTCGTCTGGGGCCTGGTGTGGCGGGAAAGACAGGTGGCGTTACCTCATGGTTTTAAAGACAAGTCCAGGAAAGAGCAGTCATCCAAAAAACACCTGAGGAAGAAAGCGTCCGCTAGGGTTTGAAACTCAAACTGCGTCTCTTTAATTTCAGTCTGTTCTTTGTACGTTATTTCAGCCTTGTGATCAACTAACTATGAATCACAAAACCGTAAAAACTACAAGTTTGATTTAAAAAAAAAAAAAAAATCAAGTAGCCCAAGTAAAAATGATTAAACTGAAAGGAGAGACAAACGTTGCTCTACATGAACACTCGTATTTTATTTCAATCTTCCCTTGCATTACAGATGTGTTTGGGGAAAAAACTTGCTATGCAGAAAAATCATGAAAATATAATTAAGTTAAAACAGTCAAAAATATGAATGAGTTCATCCAAAGGCAATTACTCTGTTGCAGATGTGACACTTGCTAGTTTCTTCGGCTGTTTTGCACTGAAAGAAATGCCTTTGAATTACCTTTACAAATAAAAAGTCATATTTATTATAAAGAGCAGATACTGGAATTATCTATCCACATTTATGAAATCTTAATGAGCCCTTTTTAAAATCGGCTTTCACCTTAGACCCCACTGTATTATATTTAATCAAATAAAAGTGCTAACAAGTTGATAGCAACCAAACATTGCCAATACTGCATTTGGTAATCTGTTAAAAATAATAAGCACGTATACATTAAATAACGCCGATTAAAATCAATCCCTATATTATATTATAATCTGTAATCAATTTGACAAAGTTTTATGAAATGACCGCTTTGCGTCAGATGGAAACCTTAACTTAGCGGTTATGTGGATGGAGCTCTTACCTCCAGCACCACCTTGTGCATGGAGTCCAGCTCGGACAGGTACCGCTGGGTCTCCGGGTCTCCGTAGTTCAGGTGGATGGCGGCCGTGGCGGCGTGGCAGGCCTGGGTGATCACGGCTCCCAGAGGCCACGAGAGCTTGTGGACCAGGTCGGAGCGGACTACCACGTACTGCACCAGCCGGGAGCCGGGAGCCCCGGCTCCTGAAGCGGCCATTTTTATTAGGTGGTTTGGAAACGGATGCGGTTTGTTTCTGTTCCGGGTTAAACGATAAGAGTGACAACGCCGCCATCTGGTGGCCATTTTTTCTTATAATTACACTCAACTTATAGCAGGACTGGAAAGAGATATTTAGATTATTTTAGACTAGAAGATCTCTATGGATCCACAAAAATGATTAAAAAAAGGTTTACAGATTCAGCTTATTAGTATTAAGTGACTTCAGAGCCTTTTCTAGTGTTTTGGGGGCCCCAGTTTTTGTAATGAAGAAGTATTCACACCCTTGAAAATGTAAACATTTCCCCCCTTCCCAACAAAAACCTTTGCTCATTGTCTAGATGAACACAAAAATTTAAACATTAGTTTAATTATTTAGCAAGCATCCATATAAACTTGAAAATGTGCAAGAAAAAAGTTGCAGATTTACAAGAAAAACACCCAGATGTAATAAAACGCGTGTATTGTGCTTTAATGGAAGTGAGACAAAAAATTGCAGTTTGAATGGGTTTCAGTGGCACATTTTTTGTGCTTAACAGTGCAAGTGTAACACTTGCTTGTGCACAGTGTATATTAGACTTACTGTAGGAGCTGAGAGGGAAAAAACAAGATCAAATAAAAATACACAATCTTGCCAAAATTCATGACATATGCATGAACACAGCCAAAATTATATAAAAAAAATTAATTATGGAAAGCATGTAAAATGTGCACAAAGGTCCATAAGTCTGTAAATGATTCAAACAAATGACAAGCAGACACCAGTAAATGTCACAATAATAATTTATTAAGCATACACATTATAATATAAATATAAAATATGCTATTTTTGTTCTTAAAATCGGTGAGACATCATTATATCTGTGTTGAGACAGACGACCATACAAACAGGTTTTTAATTTTAATAATCTACCAAAATCTGCTGAGACGTCTAATAACGCAGCTGTAACAAACCGTCCTAAAATCCAGAGCCTCGGATCGATGGAGCGGCGGTGGAGCTGATCTGGGGTCAGCAGGTCCGGGTACATGTGGCCGTAGATGAGGAGGCAAACTGGTCTCAGATCAGCCCCCCTACGTCTAAGATGCTGAATGCAGAGAAGAAGAAGAAGAGCACAATAACCTACCAGATTAAACTTCTTTACATATATATTCTGACTCCAGTCCAACAATGGAAAAGTTTATTTAGCAGCATGAGTACGCACCACTCTGGTTTTATTTTTTAGATCTAGTTCAGAGAAACTGCAAAAAATAATTTAAAAAAAGTTAAGAGCAGAGGTGGGGGGAGTAGCCAGATGCTTGATTTCACTGTTGGGGGACTGGGGGGGGGGGGGGGGCAATGAAGAGAATGGTTTCTCCACTGTACGTGTAGGCAGGGTCGGTTCTAGATTTTTGGGGACCCGATGCAAGATTGTGTTTCATCAGCATCCATATTAACGCTGCTAATTTACAAGAAAAATGTTGCAAATGTAAGAGAAAAAGTTAAACATTTAAATGAAAAAAGTATCAAATTTATGAGAAAAAAAACATAATTTTATGATAAAGTTGTAAATTTGCAAAAAAAAAGGTCACAAATTTAGAAGGAAAAAGTTGAAAATTTACAAGAACAAAGGCAAATTTCTGACAAAAAGATGCAAAATGAAAAAAAAATTACAGTTAGCATTGGTGCCCCCCCCCCCCCCCACATCCCAATTTACAGCTCTGTACTCAAGTAAAGCAGCGTTACCTTTTGGTATCAAATACTCAGGCATCAGTAAGAGTAATCACCAAAATGTAAAAAAAAAGGAACGTTTCTACTAAAACAGTTCATAATTAGTACCACTAACAGAGGTTTTTCTCACCAATTTTTCCACATTTTTGCTTCAAATTTAAGACCTTTCCTTCTAATAAATTTTTTTATTTCTCCATAAATTTATGACTTTTAATTTTATATTTTTGTGGTAAATTTGTGACAATTTTCATGCTAATTTGTTACTTTTTTTCCCTCAAAAACTTGCAACTTTATTCTTATAAATTTTCATTTTTTCTTGTAAATTTTCTACTTATTCCTTGTAACTATGTAAAACCAATTCTCATAGATTTTCTTTTTTTCTATTAAATTTGTGATTTTTGTTCCTCCTAAAATCTGGGACCTTTTTTAATTTAAAAAAGTGACTTGTGAAAATCTGAAAGTTTGGTCTCGTTTGTTTTGCAACTTTTTCTTTAGTAAATTTGTGACTTTATTTATGCAAACTTTTAGCGGTTTCTCAATAAATTTCCATTTGTTTCCTCCAACTTTTTTTCTTGCAGCTTTGTAACTTTTGTTAAATTGTAAATTTACAATTTTTGAGCTTTTTTCTTTAGATGATTTATCGCGTTTTCACAAGTGAAAATCCACACCAAGTTCATACGTTTGTTACATTGTCCACATTCGGTCGGGTTCGGATTGGTTTCACACTGCTCCATATTCAAGGGAACTGAATATCTTTCATGATGCGTCGCCCATCTTGTTGTCATGACAACGTTAGTAAACATGCTGCTCACCCTCCAAGGTGTTTCCTGCAGCTCTGGATACATGAATAACCACACTTTTAAGTTAAAACTGGTTCAGACTCCATCATAGCAGCTGGTGAACTGGCTCAGTGAGGCTAGAATATTATCCAGGTCTTCACTGAAAAGGATGTTTGTCCTTCTCATCGGCCGTGATGACTTTCAGGTGGCACTGCTTGTCCTTTTTTTTTCTTTTTTTTTTTTCTCAAAAGCTCCATCGCATCCTCTCCAAAAATATCTGAACAGCGCCCTTAGTCTAAGGGTGCTTTCACACCTAAGCCCTATGGCCATCTCTGGATTTTCTGACTTTCCAGTTTGGTTTGAGCCAAAATTTTAGGTGTGAAACTTCCCCCAAATCACGGCTGAGATTAAAGAGCTGAAACTCGGTCAAATGAAAAGAGGTGGTCTTGGTCTGGATCAAACTGAATCTTGGTCTGGAATGTTTAGAGCAGGGGTCTGCAACCGGAGGCTCCAGAGCCACATGTGGCCCTTTCACCCATGGCCAAAGGCTCCTTAAGGTCTTGTTAAAAAAAACAAAAACAAAACAAAACTTAAAACTTTCAGTGAAAAGATGGAACATATTTATGAGGCAGAAAAACAACACATTCACTGGAACAATAAAACTGAAACTCTACGCCAAAAAATTCTCACAAATGTAGGAAAAAAGTCACAATTTTATGAAGAAAATGCCACAATTTTTCAAAAAAAAAAAGTCAATATTTTTGAGACCGCCCCCTACACACACACACACACACACACACACAAATTTACTTGAAAAGTTGCAATGTTTTAAGGAATAATAGCACAAATTTATGTGAAAAGTGCAACAGATTTACTGGAAAAAAAGATTTATTACCTTTTTATTCCAGTAAATTTGTAGCACTTTTCACTTATATTTACAAGTGAGAGCAGAACAAATTCATTCAAAAAGTAAACAATTTATCCCAGAAATATGACAAATTTAGGGGGGAAGTTGCAGTCTTGTGATAAAAAATTCTTGCAAATTTGTAAGAAAAAAAGCACACAAATTTACTGGAAACACTGCATTTTTTTAACGAAGAAAATGTCTAAAGAAGTAACATCTTCAAGGAAAAATATGACAAATTTATGAGAGAAACAGAAAATTTATACCAAAAATTTCACAAATTTGAGAAAAAAGTTGTAATTTTATGAGGAAAAACCTCTTAACCATTGATGGTGTCAGGCCAGTTTGGACTGGTAATGTTGCTGTTTTATCTTGGTTTTCAGGCTCAGATGTTTTTGTGGCTCCAGGTGGATTTTGCTGGTTAAAAATCTCTCAAAATGGCTCTTTGTGTAGTTGAGGTTTCTGACCCCTGGTTTAGAGTGTAAAAGCAATTTTTAGAAAGGTTCAGACTTTCCGAACAAACACAGGAGGTTACGGCAGCTGATAAGAGTGAAAATGAGGCGTGGTAGCACTCAGAGGGAGGAAATATGATCAATAGCGACATAAATAGTCACCTAAAAAAATCATGAACATGCAGAAACTAAATGTAAAGTTTAGCCTAGTCTAACTAAAGTAGTTCACTGACTAATATGATGGAATCTGAACCAGTTTTAACTTAAAGTGTGGTTACTGATGTGCCCAGAGCTGCAGAAAACACCTTGGAGGGTGAGTAGCATGTTTGCCAACTACTGGTCTGTGCTAACAACAAGTAGTGTGAAACCAACCCTAACCAGACCAAATGTAGACAACTGGGAACTTGGTGGGGACTGTGAAAATGCCCTTAAATACACACCGGTCACATAATATTATACAAATCCCACAGAGAAACAGTAATAAATGAAGAGCCAGAAAAGAAAAACAAAGATTTCCAATCTGATCAGAAGAAAAACTGATGAGAAAAATGACTGGCACTGACAAAAGTATAATCCACTGACGTAGCTACTTGAGTACATGTGACCAGTTACGCCCCACCTCTGGTTCAGAGTAAATAAAGGAACTAAACATCAAATGTACGGATGATCATTGTCACTGTTACTAAGAGAAAAGAAACTCATCCACAGTGAAACAATCAAGAGAGAAAATCCAACAATCAGAAATCAGATGGATGGTGGTGATGGCGTCTGACGTCGGGGGCGGTTCAATCCAGTTTCACCTCAGTCAACGTCTCTGCGTCTCGACCAAAGCTGAGAGTTAATGACATCAGGTTCTGTGCATAGACCCGCACGTCTACGAGGATCGACTCTCCAGCCGCTGAAACGACAGTTTCAGTTGACTGATTCTGAAGTGGACTGACCCCCGCCCCGCCTCAGAAAACTATAAATGACAATAAATAACAAATATATTTTTAAAATTTTTCCAGTCTTTTTTCTTGTTTTAATCATTTTTTTTCTTGACATGCTGAATCCATGTGTTTGCAGGTCTGTGGTCGATCAAAAAGAAAAGTACTGGGCGAACCACTCCTGGCGCTGGGCGTCTGTGGAGTCGATGGCGGAGTCCTTCGCTTCAGGAGGGCTTCGGGACGGAGGGCATGAACAAGAGTGGCATTAGACACAGAGAAGGAAAAGTCAGATGCAAAGAGAAGGGAATTACAAGATTTGCTACAGGTACTTGAAACGATTTAATCTTTTTTAAAAGCATGCAACACTCTGTAAACCTCATTTACTGTAAACCTGTACAATTTTTCTTTTAGTGACACCTGTGGCCAATCAGTGAACTGCAACCCATTCTTTCCATTTCTGCAAAGGACTGCAGGACTGATTTCCCACCAAAAAGGATTGTCTCACTGCCAGTATTGAATACATAAAGGAGACATTTACTGCACTTTTCCCACATGTTGACACATTTCCTACATGTCTTAGTGAAATGTCGTTGACATGCTGTGGTCAAAATGCCTCAGGATTTAATTATTGTAGCACCATTCTCAAACCATTTTAAGCAGCCTTCCTCAGAATGGCTCATTTCAGTGCATATCTCTTTAAATGTTCATGAGCCAGTTCACCCACCCCTCCCTCTTTCACCACACATGAGGTCAGTCAGTCCATATTGCTAATGTTAGCTGGCTAGCTCCTAGCAAACACAGTCTAAACCTAATGACTACAAGGTGTCCCTAAAACCTGAATTTTTTAGTTGCATATGGTATCTTTAAAGGGGTCATTGATTGAAAAGTGGTGTTTTTGTAGGTTTAAACCTTTGGCAAGGTACCTATCCACCTTATTCCTGGGGGTGCAGCTGTAGGAACGATTATGGGCGGAGCTTCCGGTTTCAGCTGACCTAGTGTTAAATCAGTCAGTAAGAGTGGAGTAGCAGGGGCATTTAAAATAGTGTTTTTAAAAGTTTTTCAAATTCATTTTAATGTATAGTCCACATACATGTTTTGCACTCAAGTGGCAGCTAATTTCAGCACTTCTAGTTTTTGTATTTTTTGAATGTTTTGGTGTAGTTCTGGTACTTGTTGCTGGTGTTTGTGGTTGTGCCAGACTGGATAAATGGAGGCTTCTCACCACACGGTGACAGACGACATCCAAGCACGGTACTATGGCGAACGTCTGCTCTAAGGTAAATTTGATTATGTCCAACATATTTTAACAAAATGCAGCCGACTTTATTGCGGTGGCGACGTGCTGGTTGGAATGCCCACCGTGTCATTATGAGTACAGGCAATGAGAAGTCATAAATCATGACTCTTTCTTTGTTTGGTAGGGCAAGTCCCGGGAAAACCCCACGAGTGCCTGGTATCATTGGAAAGCTTAGAAATCATACTTTCTAAAAATATCTATGTTTTTGCAGAAGATGTAACTCCCGACTGATCGAACACGAGTTTTCAACCTAGCTAAAATATAAACAAATCGTCTTTTTCTGGGTCAGTTGTTGCACACTACCTACAAATTAAATATCATTTTAAAGGTCTTTCAATACAGAATATGGTAATAACATTACATCAGTTTTGAAAATGTCCTCAAAGTGACTCATTTTGCCAGCACGGGTCATTTGTTTACACCGTTAGCATCTTAGCAGCGGTGCTAACTAACGGAGCTACTGTGTACGAGGCCACTTTTTAAGGTCATCTTTCCATCCCTCGATAGTCGTGGGAAGTGGTATGATTATATTTGTCATGCGGTGACCCTCGCGGATCACCATAAGACGCCAAGAGTCCACCAGTGAGTTTTGCGAAGATGGTGATTTATTAACACACAAGACAGGACAAGACTGTGAGCCGCTCTCGGCAAAAACACACACAAATCAATACACAGGTTCACAGGGCGAACCCCAGCCACTACGAGCTAAACTGTGACATAGCATGATACAACGAACCTGACATGAAGGTCTAATGACGCTCTGACAAGGCTTGATGAGGTTTTGACAATACGTTGACAAAGTGTTGACAATACTCCAGCAACCTTACTGCCGCTAGTGCCCGCTTTATGAAGGCGAACACTAACGAGCAGTAATGACACACAGCTGACCAGCCTTGACAGGCGGAAGCCCCACCGAGCACCTTCACAATAAGAGCCCGGTGAGGCCAGAATACAACCCACAGCTGTCAAGGCCGGCAGCGAGTTGAGCTTAGCCCGAGCACGAACAGAACCCAGCGCTCGGGTCATAACAATATTACTGTTTTGAGGTGCAAGAGGCCGTGTTCCCACATTTCTGATGCCAAAGTCATTGTTTTTTAACATGGAAAAGTGTCCCGTTTCAGTGACAACCATATGTTCTAAACTAGTACCGGAAGTTGCTACCATAATTCATGCAAGGCATCATGGGGCCTAGGAATAAAATGAATTGGTCAAGTGATTATCGAAAAAATGTCAAAACGCTCACATCTATTAAAAACACAGACTTTAAGCAAAATTGACTGTTCCAGATTCTGCATAGAACGTCACTTCCATAGTAAATCCAGCTCAGCGCATTCTTGATACCTACCTGCCTGATGCTCAATTATTGGCCAGCCTAGCTGTCAATCATGTAGACAACAGTAAGCTAAAAAGTTAGCTAACAAGCTAACAAGTAAGCGAACAAGTTAGCTTACCAAGCATGGTTTACTGTATATGATTATTTTCTTGAGATTTCAGTTACCCTAATAGACATCACTGTTTCCAACTGGTTCACTAATCCACAGTCAATAATATATCTCATGCCATTATCTTGCTATATTTTTGCCATGATACTACACTGAGCTCTGTTAACATTAACCTGGCGAGGCGGTCAGTCGGTATTACTCATGTGACTGACAGGCTGCCTAGCATTAGCCTAACTGTGTCAGGGTGGATGTTGGAAAGCTGGACCCAAACACGAGGCTTAGTGTTCAAAGTGTTTTATTTTGAGCTGGTCCAAACTCAGACCAGCTCAATGGTATAATTAATAATCCAAACCAGGCAAGGGCAGGCAAAACTAGACATGAAATAATTTAAACTGGCAGGCAAAAAACAGGCAGGCGGACATGTGGATAAACGCCATCGAATGACAAGGGTGCCGTGCCCCGGTGAGTGGTGGCATCCCTTAAATAACAGACAGGTGAAACATCATCACAAACAGGTGTGGGCACTAAACTTAACAAGGCAAAATCAGTCTATGCAAGAATGGAACTGAAGATGCTGTGAAAATAAAGCCAAACCAAGACAACAGATAATGACAGGAATAACAGGGCAAACATAAACATGACTATGATAAGAATAATACTAATAAAACAAGACTGATAATAAAAAGACAATCAAGGATACAAAACACAGAAGCCATGATATAATACTAATAATAAACAACTAAGGACCAGGCAGGGATAAGCCTACGGAATACAAAAGCAGAGATAATAATGAATAATAATAGATACAGAAAAACCCAAAATACAAAATCAAAGCGAGGACATGGACTGGGGTCAATGCCCTGGAAACAAAGAACAAGGTCATAACTGAGGGTGCGGACCTGGGGCCCAGTCCACGCCCTGACAGTATCCCCCGCTCAAGGGTGGCTTCCAGATGACCCCAAGGGTAACACCAACAAAACACACACACAAAAAAAAAAACTTCCAGGGTGGGTGGTGGGGGTTTAAGGCCAGGTGGGCTGAAACAAATCCCCCCACAGAGTTTGAAGCAAGAAAACACAATTTGTGGGGCATAATCAAAGTCCATGGCCCCAAACCAAAAATAAGGTGGCTCAGGAGACCGACTGAAGTCCCAGGGCCACCAGATCAGACAGCAAGGCAGTTCAGGTGGTCTTCCAAAGTCCCAGGACCACCGGATCGGAAAATAAGGCGAGTCAGGGGACCTACCCAAGTACATGGGGCCCCAGACCAGAGTACAGAGTGGGTTGGGTGGTCTACCACTGTCTTTGAGCCACTGAACCATAGAGCCTGGTGGAACCACGGCCAGAGGGACACAGAGCTCGCCAAATCCAAACAAAGGAGTTCTATGACCAGCGACCGGTAGCTGCAGTCCGCTGACCCCTGGTGCCAACAGTGGAGAGGCATTGACCTCTGGGACAAACAGCGGAGGCCCTCCAACCTCTGGAACAAACGGTGGAGGCCCGCCGACCTCTGGAAACACGGGTGGAGGTCCCCTGACCTCTGGAATGATGACAGGTGAAGCAGATTGCTCAACCTCTGGAATAGCAACGGGTCGAGCGGACTGCTCGACCTCTGGAACAACGACAGGTGGAGTGGACTGCTTGACCTTTGGAATGACGACGGGTGGAGCGGACTGCTAGACCTCTGGAACGACAATGAATGAAGCAGACTGCTCGACCTCTGGAACAACGATGGGTCCACTGACCTCTGGCATGACAGGCAGAGGTCCACCAACTTCACTAGCACGACAGGCGGGGGGTCCACCGACCTCTGACACGACAGGCGGTGACCCCCCAGCCTCTGGAACAGCAGGTGCAGATCCCCCCGGCCTCTGAGACAGCAGGTGGAGACTCCCCAGCATCTGGGACAGCAGGTGGAGACCCCCTGGCCTCTGGAACAGCAAGTGGAGCATAGTCCTCCATCCTTGATACGGCCACCTCGGATGAGGAGGGGGAACAGGAGGTCAGTGAGGTGGCACCACAGTTAGAGACTGTTGGGAGGGACCCAGAAGTTGGTGAAATCTGCGCTTGGTTACCCCCCAGCAGGAGCAAGGCAAGTCTTTTCAATAATGGTGGTAGAAAATAAATGAAACGGTACTTGGCTTAACTCCTGGTCTCCTGCTGCCGGGGTGACAACCTCAGGATGCGTAGCTGGAACCAGAGCGTGCCTTTCAGTCTGAGCAGGAACAGGAGTGTGCACCTCGGGCTGAGCAGGAACAGCAGCTGGTGGTGGTGCTGGGGAGTGGCGTGTAGCTGGTACTGGAACTGGGGAGTGATGTGAAGCTGGTATTGGAGCTGGGGTAGCTGGGTCATCCGCCGCCAGCTGGCTCCAACCCAGCAGGGACACATGCTCAGAGAGAAGCCAGGGTTTGTAGTCCAACATTAGCTCATTTTGAGTGAGCACGGCCTGCCGACACTCCACCTGCTCCTCCTCGTCACCCCCACACAGAGGTGCCAATGCCACAACCCTGATCCGGCAAACTACGGGGTCCTGAGGCGTCGACGTGGAGGCAGGTGCTGCTTGTGGGGTCTCTGGAACAGCAGACTCCTCCCAGACAGCCAGTTTCCACCCAGTATGGCCAAACTCTCGGAAAAAAACAGATGGAGACACAGGAGATTCAGGTGAGGATGGGTGGATGGAACATGTCGAGAGCGGTGAAGAGAGCTCAGCAGTGATGGCTGGTGGCTGTATCTGAGCCCCCTCCCCAAGAACAAGGCAAGCCTTTTTATTTATAGGTGGTAAAAAATAAGAGGGTACTTGCCGTTGTTCCCGTTTTGCTGCTGCTGGGGAGTCGGATGATCCACCCTGGGAAAAGACGTGGCTCATCTGACGAGGCGCCGCTGCACTGTGGTGTGTGGTGCTGTGTTGAGGGAAGAGGATGGAGGGCTGGAGTGCCTCCACCGGAGATGAACAGCCAAGCTGTAGTGTTCGCCGGTGCGAGCCACGTACTTCGGCTCGTGTAGGTCCCCCTTCTCTCCACTCCGCTCCCGCCGCCGGTGACGGCCTCACCAGCTTCCAGAGCATCTGCTGCAAATTGGGCACGGAACGCAGGAGTCCAGCAAGCTGGGGATACCACTGCAGAGTGGGAAAAGCCCTTATTAATTCCTTGGCAATGGCGAGGAACATGGGGGCTTTTTCCAGTGTGCGGGAGGTGCAGGCTGCCTCGATTATGCTATGTGTCCACTGGTTTCGTCATTTTCCCGCTTCCCATTCATTGTGTATTGGAAACGCAAAAGAAAGCATTTGGGTCCAGATTGGTGAAAACTGGACTGCAGTGTGCTGAGTTGCCCGTGGGTTCCCCTACAGCTCATTTGCATAACAATTAAAATCGGTCATGATTTTTTCGGTATGATCATGCACTGGAGGCAGCACTCTCGTCCTGAACTTTAAAACCAGCGGTTTTTGATGTCAAATAACGACAGATTCATAACGGAACCTACCATTTCTCCCACAAAGTGATGTTAGAAACACGTTTCGCTGGTTTGTTTTAAAGATATGGAGACCAAGGACGCTATATTGTCCAGTAGCAGCCGAAAGCTGAAGACCCCCCACGGACGGACCCGTCGACCAATCCAGTGAACCAGCCAGCTGGAGGAGAAGACGAGAGGGGGGCGGAGAAAAAGAGAAGCAGGTCTGTACATTACCTGTTGTTGTGAAGACACGAAGGAGAAATTAATAACCGCTGTTTCAGGCAGCCCGATACTATATGACCAGTCCTTGCCATCATATAGAAACAACATACAAAGGAACGAGGAGTGGAGAGCAGTGGAACATGGGCTCATCCAGCTGAAGCTCATGTACCAGGCGGCCAAATTTGCCATGCATTGTGCAGGCCTGTAGGTTTGGGTGAACCCAAAAGCGGCGGCGACGATGACAAAGTCGCCTTTTGTAGTGCAAATATACTGGCACTATTAAAAACAGACTTTTCAATCTGCTCATGGTTAATAATGACTATGCCAGTATTTCCTCCCGTATTACTTTGACTCCACCTATCCAAGAAATCTACCGGCCCCATGCCCACGCCCCTTTCCTGCACCTCACCGGTTCTGGTGACCGATTCCTTTCCCAAAAATCTAGAGCAGTCGACGCGTAGCATTAGGTCCTCAGTGCTGGAAGCCACCCAAACCTCTTTTTTGTCAAGGACCATTGACTGAAAATTTAGGTCCACTGGGTCCATACTGACGGCGTCCTACTGTCAG
The DNA here is from genome assembly GCA_020510985.1 of Pholidichthys leucotaenia. NCBI lineage: Eukaryota > Metazoa > Chordata > Actinopteri > Cichliformes > Pholidichthyidae > Pholidichthys > Pholidichthys leucotaenia. The sequence goes on from CM035842.1 coordinate 275,275,734, forward strand.
GGTGGATGTTGGAAAGCTGGACCCAAACACGAGGCTTAAAGTTCAAAGTGTTTTATTTTGAGCTGGTCCAAACCCAGACCAGCTCGAGGGTGTAAATAATAATCCACACCAGGCAAGGACAGGTAAAACTAGACATGAAATAAACTGGCAGGCAAAAACTGGCAGGCAGAAGCATGGATAAACGCCAACGAATGATGAGGACGCCGTGGCCCGGTGAGGGGCAGCATCCCTTAAATAACAGACAGGTGGAACATCATTACAAACAGGTGTGGGCACTAAACTTAACAAGGCAAAATCAGGCTATGCAAGAATGGAACTGAAGATGCTGTGAAAATAAAGCCAAACCAAGACAACAGATATTGACAGGAATAACAGGGCAAACATAAACATGACTATGATAAGAACAATACTAATAAAACAAGACTGATAATAAAAAGACAATCAAGGATACAAAACACAGAAGCCATGATATAATAGTAATAATAAACAACTAAGGACCAGGCAGGGATAAGCCTAGGGAATACAAAAGCAGAGATAATAATGAATAATAATAAATACATAGAAACCCAAAATACAAAATCAAAGCAAGGACATGGACTGGGGCCAATGTCCTGGAAACAAAAAACAAGGTCAGGGTGCGGATCTGGGGCCCAGTCCACGCCCTGACAAACTATTGATTCAGTTGGTCTGGATTGCTATTTTCGATAAATTCTATTCACCCCCCAGTGAATCCTTGTCCAGCTACCAACACTTGAGGATATATGTCATTCTTAGACATTTTTTTGAGTGGCTAGCTAATGCCAGCTAGCCGCTATCATCAGCAAGCAGTTTAGCGTTTCATTTGCGAATGTTTCGGTCACATTCTCTCGACCACTGAAACCACACACTCCTGTCAACCAGTAATGCGTTATTTCATTCATTAAGACAAACGTTAGTTGGCTCAGGGGTAACAGGTCAAGTTGGCCCTCATGCAGTTGTCCCCGGGGATCCCTGACGACGCAAACAGAGAACCCCCACAAAACTGTTAAAAAGACTTTTTCTTGGTCACCAAGGAGTTTTATAAGAAATTCTATGCCCGTGTCACGAAAGATCCCGGGGCCGACCCGACCCATATTTGCTCAGGATAAATCCTAGCTAAAGGCTAGGAGCTAGCCAGTCAATGTTAGCAATATGATGTAAGAGGGAGGGTGGCGTTGAATCCAGTCTCAACATTTAAAGGTCAAACAGGCCATTTTCGAAAAAGCTGGAAAAATAAAAAACAAATTTGCTACAATAATTAAATAAAGAAAAATTTTACAAAATACTGTATGTTCCAGACATTTCATTAAGACATGTGTGAGCTGTTAAAATGTAGGGAAAAAAGTGCAATCAATGACCCCTTTAAGTCCAATAATGTCACACTTTTCCAGTTTCTTTCAATTTAATTTTCCCCCATACTGCTGCAGCCATATTTTCAGTCACACATACACATTCTAGAATGAAGTGCTTTGAAGTAAAAGGGTATTTTAAAAAGTATGTATGTGTTTCCAACAAACTGAATGAAATCAAATTCATGTTTTTACTTTTACAGTTTATGGACTGAATTTATTTTATCAATGCAATATGCAGATTTTATATTTTTTAGTAACCTTCCCTTCATTTATCAGTAATTTTTGTTTAAGCAAATGACCTGAGTGCCTCCATTCCCATTGTCTCACGTAACCTTCCATCTTCTCCCTCTTTTCTTTAGCACTAAAATGAGCACACACTGCCTGTTTTTATTTAACATTCCTTGCTACATCTACACTCTTGTGGTACTAACATGATGTGCGTCAGCATGCGTAGAATCAATCAAATATCCTCTTTATCAGCCAAGCACCTTGATCATGCAATGTAGTTTTATGTCCACCGGGGGGCAGTATAATACAGGTGTTATCACTGCTGGTTTAGACTCGTGTCTATTACTATATTTAACACAGCTAATGAAAACAAAAAGCATCATTTTAAAAGTCCATGTTATTCTTAATGTCTAAAAACGGCCTTTTTCTTTACTGTGATCAGACTGTTTATCCAACCTGCTGCTGAAAAACAGGAAAGCATAACAATAACAGAAAACAGAGCAACGTTCCTGTGTGAACAGCATGTTCTGGTAAACGAGTATCCAGCTGCTTGAGAACAGCTTCTGTGACCATTGTCTCTTTAAATTTGCAGAGTCATTAAAGTTAAAGGTAGTAGGTGGCTTGGAGTTTACTGATCAGACTATGATAAGCTGTTTTCAGGGCTGATACTTGTACTGGTTATTAGTGAGCAAGTCAACCATTGGACTTATCAACATTTGGGACCAATTAACTTTTGCAGGGAAAAAATAATGTTATTGAAATACCTGTGACACAATTTGGTGAAAACAACTCAGGATTTAGTTATTGCAGTACCATTTTACAGATGGCAAAGGAACAGTTTGTTTTATGGCATATTGCTTTTAATGCCAGTCTACCCCAGCTCACCCCATCCTCCTTGGTCATTTCACTGAGACTTTTCTGTTGACAGCAATGGCATGATTGACACTAACTTTTAGTTTTTAGCTTTGCAAATTCAAGAGGCTGGGCAAAAAAGGTGCACATTTATGAGGCTTGGCAAAAAAAAAAAAAAAAAGCCACAAATTTAAGAAGCTGGGCACAAAAGGTGCAACTTTAAAAAGGCTAGGCAAAAATGTCGCAAATTACAAGGCTAAGCAAAAAAGTCGCAAATTACAAGGGCAGGCAAAAAAGTTACAAATTTTCAGGGCTAGGCAAAAAAGTCACGAATTTTCAAGACTAGGAAAAAAGTCGCAAATTTATGAGGCTAGCTAAAAATGTTGCAAATTTAAGAGGCTAGGCAAAAAAGCTACAAATTTACAATGCTGAGCAAAAGAGTTGCAAATTTAGGAGGGTAGGCAAAAAAGTCACTAATTTACAAGGCTAGGTGAAAAAGCTACAAATTTCCAAAGCTAGGCAAAAAAGTCACAAATTTACGAGGCTAGGAATAAAGCTGCAAATTTAAAAGGCTGGGCTAAAAATTCACAGATTTACCAGGCTAGGCAAAGAAGTCACAAATTACGAGGCTAGGCAAAAAGGTTGCAAAGTTATGAGACTGGGTCAAAGTCACCAATTTATAAATCTAGGCAAAAGTTGCAAATTTAATAGAAAAGTCAAAAATTTATGAGGCTATGTAAAGAAGTCACAAATTTATGAGGCTTGGAAAGAAGTCACACATTTATGAGGCTAGGCAAAAAAGGTGAAAATTTACAAGGCGAAGCAAAAAAGTCACAAATTTACGAGCATAGGTGAAAGTTGTAAATTTACTAGAAAAGCTGAAAACTTACAAGACTAGGCAAAGAAGTCAAAAATTAGGAGGCTACGCAAAAAGGCTGCAAATTTATGAAAAAAAAATGGGTAACAAAGTTGCAAATTTTGGAGGGTAGACAAAAACATTGCAAATTTACGAGGCAGGGGGGTACATGAATTTACAAGACAAGAAGCTGGGAAAAATGTATAAGGGTGAAAATAACTAATTTGCAAGACTGGGGAAAATGTCACAAATTTGGAAAATGGGAAAAATTTGCAAAATTGAAGAGAGTGGTAAAAAGTGGCATATTAATGAGACATGATAGAAATGTCCCAAATTTACAAGACTAGGGGAAAAAGTTGGAAATTTATCAGACTGGGGAAACTGGTTGTTAGGTACTGGTTGGTGCATACGCACCTATAACGGCTTTATTACATCATTTTAATCCTATGAATAACAGAATACCAGTTTGTACCACCTGCTGTCACCATCATCGAACATTCTCAACTATATATTTTTTCCATAAAAATGCCAATCACGGAACCTTCAGCTGCTCCCTGACTCGTGTCCTCCGGGGCACAAACATGCCACTCCCCAAAGTTCGACCTAATTAGCATGCACATCTATCAGCCGCCCACTGGAGCCCGTTCTGTTTTGTTTTTTGTTTTTTTAAATTGGCTACTTCTTTAAACAAACAGTCGCACAGCCCTCAGGGTGGTATTGAAATTTAGGGAGGGTGATCTTTTTGTTGTTGCTTCAGGCTCTCAATTACTTCCCAAAAGACTCCCCCCTATATTTGTTGAGACTAATGAATTGTGTTTACACCGTGGTTTCAGCACAAATCTATAAAATATTCATCTTCATATATAGCTGCTTCATGCATTAATGATTAGACGCTACAGTTACACACAATTAGCTGATGGGAGGTATTTTTAGGAGGAGGACAAAGGAGAGGGAAGAGTGGAGAAAGAAGACTTTTAGGCATGGATTGACTTCACTGCTGGGGGACAATCAACAGAACATTTTCTCCACGGGAAATATTGAGGGGGACACTAAGTATTATTGTAGTCCAGGGTCATTTCTCGGTTTCTGGGCGCCCTATGTAAGACTGTGTTTTGGGGCGGGGGGCTGTATTTTTGGTATGGGGAAGAGTTAAATTTTTAAACAGGAAAAATAAGAAACTTTCCTCCCAACAAAAACTTACATTACGTAGAATAAAAAACATAACCAGGATCCATATAAATGTTTCTGAGAATAAAGTAACAAATTCATGAGGAAAAAAAGTTGAAAATTTACACAAAAACTTGCAGATTTATGAGAAAAAAGTAGAAAATTTATGCAAAAAAGTTGCAAATTTATGAGAAAAAGTCACAAATTCCTGAGAAATAAGTTGCAAATTTATTAGAAACAAGTTGCAAATTTATGAGAAAAAAATCACAAATGAGAAAAATGTCACAATTTTATGAGAAAAAAATAAATTTATGAGAAACAAGTTGCAAACTATGAGAAAAGGTTCCTAATTTATGAGAAAAAAAATCATAAATGTATAAAAATGTCACAAATTTATGAGAAACAAGTTGCAAATTCCCAAGAAAAAACCTGCAAATTGATGTGAAGAAATGTGAAAATTTACACAAAAAAGTTGCAGATTTATGAGAAAAAACTTACAAATTTAAGAGAAACAAGTTGCAAATTTGAGAAAAAAGTCACAAATTATGAGAAAAATGTCAATTTTATGAGAAAAAAAATTAATTTATGAGAAACAAGTTGCAATCTTGTGAGAAAAAGTTCCAAATTTATGAGAAAAAAGTCACAAATATATGAGAAACAAGGTGCAAATTGATGAGAACAAAAGTAGAAAATGCATGTGAAAAAAATCGCAGATTTATGAGGAAAATGTCACAAATTTATGAGAAACAAGTTGAAACTTTCCAAGAAAAAAACTTGCAAATTCATGAGAAAAAAATGTTGAATGTTTGCACGAAAAAACTTGCAGATTTATGAGAAAAAAGCAACAATTTCATGAGAAAAAAGTAGAAAATTTACACAAAAAAGTTGCATTTTTATGAGAAAAAAGCAACAATTTCATGAGAAAAAAGTAGAAAATTTACACAAAAAAGTTGCAGATTTATGAGAAAAAAGCAACAATTTCATGAGAAAAAAGTAGAAAATTTACACAAAAAAGTTGCAGATTTATGAGAATAAAGTTGCAAATTTCTGAAAAAGAAGTTGCAAATTTATGAGAAAAAAGTCACAAATTTATGAGAAAAATGTCACAATTTTATAAGAAAAAAGTCAAATTCATGAGAAACAAGTTGCAGATTTAGGAGAAAAAAAATTGCAAATTTAAAATATATATTTTTTTGAATTTATGCTCAGCATTGGTGCTTCAAATGGATTGATTCAGTGACATGACATGGTCAGGACGTGGGCTGGAGCCTTGTCCTCTCCTTGTGTTGCAGTTTATCTTTCTTGTCACCAGGACGTGGTCTCCATCCCACGTCCTCACTTTTGGTTCATTTTCTGGGATCTTCTGTTTTTATTTTCTATCATCATGGCCTGGGCTCTGGATTGTGGTCATCTCTGCCTTAAGTTATATTCTGGGTTTGTAGTCACTATTGTTTACCATATTCATGTTATATCTTGGGTTTGAACTACGTGTGTTATTTCCACCATAGTCTTGCTTGTTTCCTGCTCTGTTTATTTCCTGATTAGTCACGGCTGTTTTGGTTTTTAGTTAATCAGTGTCTGCCTTATTTAAAGGACACAGCCCCTCAGTTGGGTGCCGTGTCATTAGTCATTGTGGCGTTTCACACACGCTCCTGTGGAGTCCTGTCTTGTCTAGTCCGTGAGTTTCCCTGTCAAGTCTAGCTTTGTTTCAGCTCCCAAGCTGTATTTTTGTGTTTGTTTAATAAAATGTCTAAGAGTCGTTACGCATTTGAGTCCAGTTATCTGCCCCGAGGGGCGAACCATGACAGACATAAAGGTCTCTCTTTTTTCCAGGATGGGGGGCACATGTCCTCCCTGTCCCCCCTTTAATTTACGTCTGTGCTTTCAGGGGGAGATTTCAGGGCAGGAAATGTGATGGAGAGGAGACTGGCTGAGGATGAGAGGATGACACGAGGTCAGCGTGAGAAGTGAGGGGGAGAAAGGAGCCAGTCGGGGAGTCCATCTATTAAACATGACAGCGAGGAGGAGATGATCCTCGCAGGTACCGGTGATGGAGAGGTGGACGTTTGGAGGTCTTTTGGAACTATAGATCTACAGATATTCAGAAGTTTAGTTTATGTGTTAGAGTGGGGGTCAGAAACCTTGATTATGGAAAGAGCCACATTATTATGGATTATAGCTCCCCAAAATCCATCTCTTCAAACAGTATAAACTCCATGTAATCTGTCTTTATTGACATGAAAATTAAGCTTTTTTAGGATAACATGATGTGTTCATTATATCCCTTTCATCAGTCACCTTGGATAACAAGAATCATACTCATATCAGCTCTGAAAGAAGCATATTTAATTATTAATTCATTTCTTTTACTTTGTATTAATGGAGTGTGCATGGGAAGTGTGATTCTTTAAACTTCCAAAAATCTCTTCCAGTGACAGGAAATCACTTTGTGATCCAATATCTCCACTATCCCTCCTCTGCACATGTCCAAACCATCTCAGTCTTGCCTCTCTTACTTTGTCTCCAAACTGCTCGACCTGAGCTGTCCCTCTGATATACTCATTTCTAACCCTGTCCCTACTAGTCACTCCCAATGAGAATCTTAGCATCTCCCACTCTGCCACCTCTCTTTTCATCAGCACCACCGTCTCCAAACCATACATCATAGCAGGTCTCGCTACTGTCTTGTGAATCTTCCCTTTCACTCTAACTGCGACCCTTCTGTCACAAATCACCCCTGACACTCATCTCCACCCTGCTTGTACTCTCTTTTTCATCTCTCTTGTGCACTGTCCATTGCGTTAGATGGTTGACCACAGGTATTTAAACTCATCTACCGTCACTTACTCTAGTCCTTGCTTCTACTGACTTTCATTCCTCTTATCTCCAGTGTGTACCATCACCTCTCCAAGGTCTCTTCCACCTGCACCCTACTTTCACTACAGCTCACAATGTCCATCACAGTTGCAAACAATCCCCGATGTAATTCCACCCCCACCTTTAATCCGCCTGTAACTGTTACAAGCACATGCCACCACTGTCTCACTGCCTTCGTACATGTCCTGCACCAGCCTCACATACTTCTCTGCCAACTGCTGACTTCCTCAACTCCTTGTGACCTTCTCTGTACTTCTCCATCAACCCTCTTAAAGCAAACACTGGATCTGTCGTAGTCTTTCTTTGCATAGAACCCGACTGCTACTTACCAACTGTCACCTCTCTTCTTAACCAGATAGAGAGCCTAAGTCACGCCACCTCTATTTCTGCATATGGAACTTTATTTCAAAAAAACTCTCCATTGCAGTGAATGGCAAGAGACAAATTACCTTTCGATCCTGATCGAATTTTGCCACAAGTTACACATATGATGTTTGTCAATTTAAAAGACTAGTGCATTGCCCGTAGAATGGAAGTCTTCCTGTCTGAAACAGGTATCCCAATCAAGCTTTACAGGCCCAAATGTAGACTGTGTTTGAACGTGGAATACAAAGAGGTGTCGCTTATATGTAGGCATTCACATGTTAGACTATGACAAATATAAAAGGGAGTAAATGGCACTAAAATTTATTTGATTGTGTGAATATTAATTACAGAATACCTAAATATTGAAAATGAAAGGGACATCCAATATTAGCGACTGTTTCAGATCCCTTGTTTATTTGTTTGTCAGATCAGTTATTTGTGTGATCTTTTATCACTTATATTCATAACAGTGTCTCTTGCACTTTGGGAAATGGGAGTTGTTCAGTCATCATTATAATTATTTTAGTTTATATCACTGTTCAGTGATGGAGTTCAGTGTAATATTGAATTTCTTCTGTGTATCGTCAATAAACTCATGCAGTACTATAACAGGACACATTTACAAATATTTAAGACCCATTGTAGTGCATCATTTTATATTTTAGCAATATTTTGTTATTAAAAGGTTTTTAAAACTTTAATGCTAAGATTGAGGCAGGGATTATATTGTCATGCTGGGGCGATGCTGAGGCCAGATAATGATCTGAACCTTGAGGGTGTGACTGGCAAAGACTAATAATGTGAGCACCTTGGCTCTGTTGTAAGTGGTTTGTTTTTTATTGATGCAAGAAGATTATTTATTCTTCTTCTACCTCTTCTTATTGTTATTTCACCTAAACGACTGCACATTTTTGACCCTCTAAACTTTAATCAAAACACAATTTTTTTTCACACACACCTCTAACCTGGTGAAAAATTTTTGTAAACTGGAAAAAATATGTGCTCCATACTGAAAATTTGGAGTAATAACAGCTTAGATGTAAGTGAGATCAATGTGTCAGCTTCTTTGTTCATCATATCTTCAGAAGTCTCATCCTAACACTGATCATTATTATCATTATGGCACTTCCTATGCACTTTTTTTTGTTTTTATTTACATTTGTCTATGTTGCACCTCGGTCCATGAGACAGGCATTTTGTTTCTCTTTACACTACACATACCATGTGGAAGAATGACAGTAAGGTTGAATAAGCTGAATAAAACCTTGTGTAAAGGTTATAAATTGGCTTAAATAAAGTGTACATTGGGTTAAACACACTGACCTATCGACTCAGAGGAGAGCATATTCAGACACTACTGATCATGCCAACCATTAGGGAGGCGTTTACAGTCACTTAGGAACAAAGAGTATTTCTACCATATCTGACCTCATTCTGTCATTGAGCATGTTTGAATATTGTCACTGCATTCTTACTAGTGTGTGCAACAGCAGAAGGCGGGTCCCCAGAATTAAAATTTTGCAAAGCAGCCACAGCACTTCATCGTCGACACAAACATGCAGAAAAAATAACACCCTCTCACGCGCATGCTAGCAACCTTCAGCGTAAGTACCCCAGCATGCATCTGTATGTATTCATGTTACATAATCGATCATCATATCAGCCACTGAGAAGCGTTTATTGGACCGGCAGAGAGCCACACACAGAGGGGATAGCAAAAGACAATATCTACTTGATCGTAAAATTCATGTAAAAAAAATGAACTTTATTCACTTTGTTTGTAAAAGCTGATCTCATTTTGAGGTGAGGAGGAAGTAGTGCAACATGCTGAAGTTCAGATGAAGATGAGGGTGTAGAAACGGAACCACAGAGCGACACAGTGCAACAACAAAACAGCCATAACAACAACAATGACAGCAACAAGTTGTATAACTTCCTGAACAAAAGAAAAAATAAGTGTCAGCATGCACACAGTTCACATGTTTAGTCTGAGGGACACACAGCCATGGTAAGAAACGTAAATTAATAATACATGACAACATGCCCCTTTTGCATTCCAAGGCCATTCTTTGAAGCTTCGGTGGCACATGGGGACTCGGGTGTTTATGTTAATGTTTGGATATTTTCTGTTTAAAGAGCTGCAGATGTTCCTGAGGTCAGACGCGCTGCAGCAGACACCGGCTGCCTCCTTTAATGTCATCTGAGGGTCGACTACTTCATCGTATACAGAATAAAACCTTGGGCCCTATAGGAGGCAGAAAATCACTGACACAAGTCCCTTTTTGATTGACTGTTCACCAAATCCCTTGACCAAAGAGAAAGCCTGGGACACAAAGACCCCTGGGGCCCCCCAAAAATCCCCCAGGTTAACTCTACGGTAACTTAAGTATGGCAGCTATAGCAGGCTTTTCATTCTGTCCTCCAGTGCTGTAGACGGAATGCATCAATTTTAGCTTCTGGGGAGCTTGTTTGTTGTTGTGAGCCATTACATTTTCACAAATTGGTTCCAATGAAGCCTTGAGTACAGGATTTTTCCACTTTGAAAGCACAAGTGACTAATGAAAATGGGCAAGAAGAAGAAAAATCCTAAATCTCATAGACTAGTACTTTGTCAATCACAAGGTAGAGGGCAGTCAGAAAGAACCTTATGCAGAAGCATGAACTTCTGTTCTTGTTCTGGTCTTGTTAGGAGTTGGCAAGTCTCCTGTAATGTCCAGTCTTATCTTCATCATCCCCCTACCCCCAAAACATTTGCAAGATCAACCGACAAAAAATGTTACTGGAGTGGGTGACGTTCATTCTAGTTCCATGCTCCAAAAACAAGCAGGAAGAGGGATTAAAGCTCTACATATTGGGTTATTTCCATTACTATGAGGATATTGTTAGCTAGCGGTATCGCCTGACATTGCCCACTTTGTTCAGCCTTATGGCCTTAAGATCAGTGTGGACAAGACGAAACTTCTCACAACGGATGGCTCACCGGCAACGGTCTATTAATTTTTTGTATACAGTTTTTTTAGGAGGTTGCAAGGAGGCAAAAAATTCAGTTAGTACAGCAAAGTGAAATTTGTGGTCAAGATAAAAAAGCTAACTTTGTAAAAATTTTAAATAAATCAGAAGAAGTGATCTCTAGTGAGAAGAAGGAAGCATGATTAAAAGTGTGGACTCTAAGCTAAAGGTTTAAGAAGATAAAGAAGATTAAAGGAAGTAAGATGAAACCCAAGGCTAATTCCTCTCTTGGTACTCAGCCAACGAGGTATTTTGTCTGTTTTATTTTGTTGAAGTAGCTTTATTGTCTTTATTGATTTAAGCTAATTATCGTCTTGTCTGTCTTTTAGTTTTCACGGTGTGTTTATAAGTCTGTACCAAGATGGACTGAATAAATTCATCAGTAGAGGAAATCACTTGTGTCTGTCGGTACCTGGAGGAATTATAGTGAAAACTCGGACTGATCTGCGTGAGTGAAAACTCGAACTGATCTGCGCGAGCGGAGAGCACATGGCGAGGCGGCATGAACAAAGGAGCAGCGGTCTTGTTGGGGCATGATCAGTGCGTACACGGAGCGGAGCTGTGAAGGGACAGTTGAGCCAGGAGCGCGCACAGGACCAGAAGCACGCAGTTTGAAGAGCAACGCTTCAAGATAAGGCCATAAGAAGCTTGAACACTCACAAGTTAAGAGTTTGTCCAAGTAAAAAAGAAAGGTTTAAAGGTTGACTAATCAAACTGTGAATGAAGGTAAAGTCCTTGGCCATCCCAGGTTTTTCTGTTTATAAAGTGACAGCTACCCTAAGTTTATAAGCTTAAAGGCACACAAGTTTAAGAACCAGTATATTTTATTTTATATTGAGACGTTTGTAACAGTCAAGTGAATACTGTATTTTATTTAAAGAGTCTGAAACATACAGTGGGGCAAAAAAGTATTTAGTCAGCCACCAATTGTGCAAGTTCTCCCACTTAAAAGATGAGAGAGGTCTCCAATTTTCATCATAGGTATACCTCAACTATGAGAGACAAAATGAGAAAAAAAATCCAGAAAATCACATTGAAGGATTTTTAATGAATTAATTGGTAAATTCCTCAGTAAAATAAGTATTTGGTCACCTACAAACAAGCAAGATTTCTGGCTCTCACAGACAAGTAACTTCTTCTTTAAGAGGCTCCTCTGTCCTCCACTCGTTACCTGTATTAATGGCACCTGTTTGAACTTGTTATCAGTATAAAAGACACCTGTCCACAACCTCAAACAGTCAGACTCCAAACTCCACTATGGCCAAGACCAAAGAGCTGTCAAAGGACACCAGAAACAAAATTGTAGATCTGCACCAGGCTGGGAAGACTGAATCTGCAATAGGTAAGCCGCTTGGTGTGAAGATATCAACTGTGGGAGCAATTATTAGAAAATGGAAGACATACAAGACCACTGATAATCTCCCTCGATCTGGGGCTCCACGCAAGATCTCACCCTGTGGGGTCAAAATTATCACGAGAACGGTGAGCAAAAATCCCAGAACCACATGGGGGGACCTAATGAATGACCTGCAGAGAGCTGGGACCAAAGTAACAAAGGCTACCATCAGTAACACACTACGCCGCCAGGGACTCAAATCCTGCAGTGCCAGACGTGTCCCCCTGCTTAAGCCAGTACATGTCCAGGCCCGTCTGAAGTTTGCTAGAGAGCATTTGGATGATCCAGAAGAGGACTGGGAGAATGTCATATGGTCAGATGAAACCAAAATAGAACTTTTGGGTAAAAACTCAACTTGTCGTGTTTGGAGGAGAAAGAACACCATACCTACTGTGAAGCATGGGGGTGGAAACCTCATACTTTGGGGCTGTTTTTCTGCAAACGGACCAGGACGACTGATCCGTGTAAAGGAAAGAATGAATGGGGCCATGTATCGTGAGATTTTGAGTGAAAACCTCCTTCCATCAGCAAGGGCATTGAAGATGAAACGTGGCTGGCTCTTTCAGCATGACAATGATTCCAAACACACCGCCCGGGCAACAAAGGAGTGGCTTCCTAAGAAGCATTTCAAGGTCCTGGAGTGACCTAGCCAGTCTCCAGATCTCAACCCCATAGAAAATCTTTGGAGGGAGTTGAAAGTCTGTGTTGCCCAACGACAGCCCCAAAACATCACTGCTCTAGAGATCTGCATGGAGGAATGGGCCAAAATACCAGCAACAGTGTGTGAAAACCTTGTGAAAACTTACAGAAAACATTTGACCTCTGTCATTGCCAACAAAGGGTATATAACAAAGTAATTGAGATGAACTTTTGTTATTGACCAAATACTTATTTTACCGAGGAATTTACCAATTAATTCATTAAAAATCCTTCAATGTGATTTTCTGGATTTTTTTTCTCATTTTGTCTCTCATAGTTGAGATATAGCTATGATGAAAATTGGAGACCTCTCTCATCTTTTAAGTGGGAGAACTTGCACAATTGGTGGCTGACTAAATACTTTTTTACCCCACTGTAAATAAGTAATGTTTTGAATACATTGTGGGAAAGTTGATTTAAGAGCAATTTAAGTTACATCCATATTACTTTATTACGGTGACAAGTTACATTTTAATTTTATTCTGCCTTTGATTACAAAACTATATAAGATGTGTGTATTTTCAAGTACAGTTTAAAGGAGACTTTTGTTTACATAAGACATTTTTCACTTCTTAGTGACAAGTTAAGTGACAAGACAAGACTATATAAGTGCGTATTTTCAAGTACAGTTTAAAGTTGACCTTTTGCTTACATAAGACATTTTCACTTCTTAGTAACAAGTTAAGTGACAAGACGCTAACATGACTGAGCCAAGTGAATTAACAGTTGGAACTGAAGTTAGTGCAGACCCCCAGATGGAGTCTAAAGAGGAACAAGTTCCTGAGTCTAGTGAGCAGCAAGTACAATCAAGAAGAAGTCAAAGAGCGAAAAACACTCACAGAGAAAGGAAGAGAAATGCAGGATGAAAGGATTAAAGGACTCCAGCAAAGATTTAACTATAACTATGAAAAGTGGAGAACACGTGCCAAATCATCCAAGCAACCCCTCTCTCAGTCAGACCCCTTAAGTGAAGACCTACTTGAAGATATTATTGGTGATGTTGCAGGTCTTTGTACAGATGTCACAAAAGTTTATGATGAGTTACGCAAGCTCACCCCACCAGATCAGGAGACAAGTCGCAGAGTAGATCTATGTATGGAGATCTCAAGGTTCATTGTGAAAAGAGTAACCAATCGATTGGATGGAAAAGAGGAAGAGGAACAAGACTGGCCAGAAGCAGGCTCTCTCTTTCAGACAACAAGCATTAAGTTAAGCTCCTTTAACACAACTAAGAACACATCTGAGCATCCAAATAGATCCTCTGTAAAGCATCAAAAAGCTGCAGCAGAAGCAGCTGCAAGTCAAGCTGTGCTGATAGTATTACAAGAACAAGAAAAGGAACAGCAAGAAATTGCTATACTTGAAGCTGAAGTCAGAAAGAAGGTTGCAGAGGAAATCAGACTAAGAATGCAAAGAGAAGCAGATGAAGCCAAGTTAAAAGCTCAACAAGAAGAACAGTATGCAGCTCTGCAAAGAACTCTTGATGAAAAGAAAAGAAAGGTACAGCACCTGGAAAAGGTCAAAGATCTCAAGGCAGCACAAGCAAGGATGCAGGTGTAAGACCAGATGAGTGTAACAGAGAAGCCCAAAGTTGATGTAATTAAGATCAACACAGAAGTTAAACATGATAAACATGCAAGTTTCCCATCTCTGTTGGAACAAGTTTTACCCCAAGCTGCAGCCATCTCTCCAAGTGGTGGTACATCAGACCTTGTTAAGGTGCTAGCAAGTGCACTAAGTGCTAGTCGTATCCCCGTTTCTGAACCTGCAGTGTTTAGTGGGGATCCCTTAAGGTACAGTGACCGGAAACTTTCATTTCAAACACTGATTGACCAAAAGAACATCCCGAATAATGAGAAAATATTCTACCTTCGGAGATATGTGAGTGGACAAGCTAGGAGTGCACTTGAAGGATACTTCCTGCTTGGAACTGAATCCGCATATGCTGCTGCATGGAAGATTCTAGATGAAAGATATGGGAACCCATTTACAATCGCAAAAAGCTTACAGAGACAAGTTACAAGCATGGCCCAAAATGACCTCAAAGGACAGTTTTGAGCTAAGAGATTTTGCAGATTTCTTGCGCAGTTGTGAAGCACCAATGGGTCACCTCAAGTCTTTAGAGATTCTTAACGACTGCAATGAGAACAGAAAGATTCTTTCCAAGTTACCAGACTGGCTCGCTGCTAGCTGGAACCACAAAGTTATTGAAATCGAAGAACAAATGAATCAGTTTCCCACCTTCAGCCAGTTTGTTGCATTTCTAACAAGGGAAGTGAAGATTGCCTGTAACCCTGTTACATCGCTACAGTCACTAAAGCAAAGTGAGCCTGACAAATCAGAAAGGTTGAAACCTACAAGACAGAGACAAATTGGAGCTAAAACACTGACGACAACTTCACAAGAAAAGACATACAGTAACTAACGTGTATATTCTGTAAGAAACCCAAGCACAGTCTACACAAATGCAGAAGTTTTCTGGACAAAGCTGTGGCAGACAGAGTCAAGTTCATCCAGTCAGAAAAGCTATGTTTTGGTTGTCTCAAACAAGGTCATCATTCGAAGAACTGTACCAACTGCAATATTTGTGAAAAGTGCAGTAAAAAGCATCCTACCTGTCTTCGTGAAGATAGAGTTAAAGACAAAGAAGAACAAAGACAACCACCAGACAAGCCAAACTCAAGTAATGAAAGACTAAGTCAAAACGAACAAGTTCAACAACAAATTACAGCCACAGCTACGACAAACAGAGTTGTAAGTCAAGAAAATCACACACAAACAGCTGCAATCATTTCTGTGTGGCTTTCATCTTCTGCTGAACCCAAAGAAGTCCTCGTATATGCCTTACTGGACTTGCAAAGCGATACTACCTTTGTTCTCAGTGAAGCTGCAGACTCACTAGAGACAAACCAAGAATCTGTCAAACTAGAGCTGTCTACTATGTCTTCCCAGACTACAGTTGTTCAGTCTCATAGACTTCAAAATCTTCACGTTCGTGGCTTTAACTCAAGCAAGAGAATCATTCTACCTCCTACATACACACGAGAGTTTATTCCAGCCAATAAAGCTCACATTCCAACTAATGAGACAGCTAAAGCTTGGCCACATTTGGAACACCTTCAATCAGAAATTGCACCTATGCAAGATTGTGAAGTAGGATTGTTGATCGGATACAACTGCTCACAAACTCTCCTCCCAAGAGAAATTGTATCAGGCAAAGAAGATGTACCGTACGCTCAGTGCACAGATCTTGGTTGGAGCATCGTTGGACAAAGTAATCCCTGTCTAAACTATGGAGATGCGATTGGGATCAGTCATCGCATTATTACTAAGAAAGTCATTCCGGAGCTCAAGCCCTCTGTAAAGCTTCAGAACAAGGTCCACTATGTAAACAGAACGAAAGTAAGAGACGTCACTCCTTCAGACACTGTCAAAGCTCTCGAAGCAGACTTCTCTGAAAAGGCCATTGATGACAATCCTGTGTCTCAAGAAGATTTGAAGTTTCTCATGAAACCAGAGCAGAACCCTGTGGACAACGCTTCTCGAGGCTTAACTGCAGAAAATCTCAAGTCCTCCGATTGGTTTAAAGAACCAGCATTTCTTTAGGAAAGGTACCTCCCTGATAGAGATGTCAAGGTGGGAGAGATCAAGGAAAATTATCCAAAACTTCGCAAAGCCTTTGTGTGTACCACCAACGCAAAGGAGGAGCGTACTATTCTCGACAGATGTGAGAAGTTCTCAGAATGGTCCAGATTGATAAGAGCACTTGCAATCTTGAGAAGAAAGGTCAAAGAACACAAGGGTGAACTACAAAAGACCAAAGAAAGTACGAGTTTGGAAGAGAGAAAAGAAACAGAGCTGTTTGTCATTAAACTTGTTCAAGAGAAAACTTTCGCAGAAGAGATAAAGTGTCTGAAATCAAAGAAAACAGTTTCCAGGACCAAAGACTGTAAACTGTACAAACTAAGTCCGTTTCTGGATGAAGAAGGAATCATCAGAGTTGGCGGACGTTTGAGTCAAGCTGTGCTACACCCACATGTGAAGCATCCAGCAATACTTCCCAAGGACAGTCATATTTCAATTTTGCTAATCAGACATTTTCATTCGAAAGTTCAGCACCAAGGTTGTGGAATGACAATGAATGAACTGCGAGCTAATGGTTGGTGGATCCTTGGAAGCAGCCGTGCAGTTTCATCATACATCTTCAAATGTGTCAAGTGTCGCAAGTACATAAGGAAAACAGAGAATCAAAGTATGGGAGATTTACCAGTAGACCGGACAGAACCTACTCCACCCTTCACTTATGTCAGAATGGATTGTTTTGGACTGATTTACGTCAAAGACGGACGAAAGGAGATCAAGAGATATGGACTCACACTAACCTGTCTATGTTCACAAGCCATACATATCGAAGTAGTAGACGACCTAAGTCCAGACGCATTCCTCAATGCTTTGTGAGCGTTTACTGCAGTCAGAGGGAATGTTCGTCAACTAAGATGTGACAAAGGAACCAATTTTGTTGATGCCCAGAAAGAGTCTGCAAATCTCATGAAAGATATGGATCAAGAGAAAATGAAAGTACTTGGATGTGAATTTCTCATGAATCCTCCATCAGCAAGCCACATGGGCGGAGTGTGGGAAAGGCAGATAAGGACAATCCGTAGTGTTCTTTCAGCTACCCTTGAGTCAGCAAAGAGACTTGACAGTACATCTTTGAGAACCTTGTTGTACAAAGTTATGGTGATTATCAACAGCAGGCCAAGCGAACATCTGAACGATCCAGCAGGCCCTGAACCGTTAACACCTAGCCATGTCCTAACTATGAAGTCAACCACTGCTCAACCTCCACCAGGAGAGTTCATGAAAGAAGACCTATATCTACAAAAGAGATGGAGAAGAGTACAATATTTGGCCAATGCGTTTTGGATCCGCTGGAGGAAAGAATATTTGCTCAACTTGCAACCAAGACAGAAATGGAATGCACACAGAAGAGATCTTAAGATAAACGATGCAGTGCTTCTACAAGAAGATCTTGCACTACGCAATGAATGGAAGCTAGCCAAAGTCACAGATGTCTATCCTGGAACAGATAACAAAGTGAGAAAGGTTTGACTTTGGTTGACTTTGGTTAGTGAAAAGACATATGACAAACATGGTTACGACTAAAACAGTTTCACTAGAACAACCTATACACAAGGTTATTGTTTTGCTGGAAGCAGACTAAGGTTTACAGTTATTTTTCATGTTCACACTATGTGTCAGTTTTAGTTATAGAAATCCCACAGTAAGAGTTGTGAGATTTGGTGGGAGTGTAACTGCCACATTTTCATTTCTATTTTTTGTGTATTTTGTTGTTATTATGGTTGAGCACCACCAGAGGGTGCTGTGGTGCAAGAGTAGGCTTTTGTATGCAGAGTTGAGGTTCAATGCATCAGAAGAAGCGACCTCTAGTGAGAAGAAGGAAGCATGATTAAAAGTGTGGACTCTAAGCTAAAGGTTTAAGAAGCTAAAGAAGATTAAAGGAAGTAAGAAGAGATGAGATGAGATGAGATTCAACTTTATTGTCATTACACATGTATGAATACAAGGTAACGAAACGTGACTTGGCATTTGGGCACGCTCTGCAGAGCGCATCCAAGGCCGGGGCAGCCGCTAGGTGCCAGTCATAAAGAAGAAATGAAAAAAAAGAAAAGAAAGGATATGACACAATAGGCGAGAGAAAAAAACATGTTTTATCAAATTGACGCTTAATGAGTAAGCAAAATTTTGATTGCAGGCAAAAAACCCCTCAATGCATATTTAGCAGACATTTAGTAGACAAATCACACGCAGAAGGAGAGCAGTGTGTGTATATCGTATGCATGTAGTGTTGTATGCATTGTGTAGTGTAAATGTAACAGTTGTTAGTGAGCAGCAGAGGGTGCCTCCTGGCAGTGGATAGATGTTATAATCATGTGACTTATAAACAAGTCCAGAGTCCAGAGTCTATCTCTCTCTCTCTCTTGCTTGCAGAAGGCACATGGGCATTGTCCTTGACGGTCCAATCCGCTGACGACAAACAACTGATTGTTGATTGTTTGGGTAGACATGAGCCGATTCTTCCGCTTATCTCAGTCAGGAGGAATGTAAACACGGGGCAAACAAGGTCAAATCAAATCAAATCAAATCAGCACAGTGCACTCAGAGAATAGAATTTGTCCTCATCCGTGTAGTTCTGTGCTTCCATTATATATGCAGGCTTAAACTGTTTTTCCATAGAGAGCACAGGGCTTCAGATGTATTCCTTCACTGAATCACTGTCATTCAGTTCACCGTTTGCCGCTACTCGTGCCCTCCCCAACTGGTCGAATTTGATGAAGGAGCTTGCTGGGTCCGCTTGATCAGCTCTCTCACTTTCCTTCAATTTCTGATGCATCAGGGAACTCCACAGCCAAAAATAGAAGTCCTGAGATCATAACCAATAATGTTTCCATAGACGCATGAATTCCAATGTCCATGAGTCTCCTCGTAGGTTCCAATTCTTGGGCTCCCCCTTGGCCCAATTCTTGTTGAAAAATAGTGACAATAGCACATTTAAGCCGCTTCCAAATCCATAATTTCCATTTAGATTAAGATTCAGCAGAAGAAGAGCGACTAAACACAGACAAAAACGCAACATTGCAAAAGCTGGGAATAGATCAGGAAGGCAGGGGAGGAGGGAAGAAAAATGCGACTGCTCTCTCTCAAGGCAAGATGGAAAAATCTTGAAGATTTTGAAGATCTTGAAGATCTTGAAGATAAGAAGAAACCCAAGGCTAATTCCTCTCTTGGTACTCAGCCAACGAGGCATTTTGTCTGTTTTATTTTGTTGAAGTAGTTTTATTGTCTTTATTGATTTAAGCTAATTATCGTCTTGTCTGTCTTTTAGTTTTCACGGTGTGTTTATAAGTCTGTACCAAGATGGACTGAATAAATTCATCAGTAGAGGAAATCACCTGTGTCTGTCGGTACCTGGAGGAATTATACCGGCTAGTTAACTGTTCCAGTCACTATGCACCACTTCAATCACTTTTCCCATGCAGCAGGAAGCAGCAATGCGAGGAATGCTGTTTACATTTATTTTAGATTAAAAAAAACTAATATTGTTCTTAAAAAATCCAAAGCTACTGTTAGCATGTTGTCAACTATGGCTAGCTAATTGCTATACCATTGTAGCTATGCAAATAACATGTAGAGCTTGAATCCCTTGTCCTTATTGCTTCTGGGAGCAGAGAATATGAATCAACAATGAGATGGACAACATTTATGTATTTTCATCAGATGTTGCAGACATCTAAGAAAAAAGGCATTTCTTAGATGCACATGAACACTAGATGTAAACAGGTAGCTGATTTGGGTTTTATTTACTAACAGATCAATTTGTAAATGCATCAGGAAAGTGTAACTGTATGTAAAAACTGTGATGTCTTTATCAATAACGTTGTCATGAACTACACATTTTCTGCAGCCTTGCTCATTTTACCTGTACTGCAGCCAGCCACTAGGGGGGCAACTGTGATATTTTATGCTTCATATTTGTGAGGATGTCAAGCTGTCAATCACTGTCCCATGCACTGTCGTAGTTTGTGGAGAACATTGGCAGGAGAAATTCCTTCTCATTATATTTCAAGCATGAAAAACGGCACTCTTGAGGAACTTTAAGTGGAAAGTTGATGCAGAAAACCACAACTTTAATGAAGAATGGACTGATAAGTATGTATTCATAGTGCCAACTTTTAGAAATGCTCAGCTATACCTGTGTGCCTCATTTGCAACAAAACTATTCCTGAATTCAGTGATATTCTGGGGGCCGGATGGAAAGCTCTGGAGGGTCAAATGTGGCCCGCAGGCCTTCGCTTGACATTCCCTGCTTTATAGTTGTAATCAAAATTAATCAACTCACATTGCATTTTAACCCTCTGAGTGTGTATGTTGCCAAACTGTGACATACCCCCTAGTAGTCAAGAGTGGTAAATATTTTTTGTCAATAAAATAGTTCAGATTTCCAAGGCTATTACTTGAAAGTGGTAAGAGATAATGGCTTACTGTCAATTAGAAAGATGTAAAATATGATCCAAAGTTTCAGATAGGAATGAATTTATGCATCTAATTTGCATAATGTCGCGGCACCTCTTTAAATTCCATAACTCAGTCAAAACTGGACTTTGGACATATTTACACAAAAAATGGTTCAGTCTTTTGACACCATTTTTTGTACAGAGGTACCTCATCATCTTATCTTCAAAGTATATGAACAAGAAATCAGTACATTAAAAAAAAAAACTCAGAAATTTCTCACTTACTTTTGACAAAGTCAGTGAGAAGGCAGGTGCGGTGCCGTGCTCTGCCACTAGGGGCACACAAATTCTCACACTCAAAGGGTTAAGTTTATTGGAAACATTTTAAAACTTTCAGGCATCTGCAATAAACAAATTACACAAGAACAGTTTAAATAGTTAAATAAAACTAATATTACAAGGATTTTAGCCAAACTCATCACTAAATCCTACTTTCAATGATTATTGCAGTCCCAAAATTATTCAACCTCCTGAACAGAATTCTTTATAAGAGCACACATTTGCAAATCAGGTGTGCTCTCAAGCACACCTGATACAACCAATCAAGGGCTTCATTAGTTGCATCAGGTATGCTTGAAATAGAGCACCTCAAATACCTGGATTGTTGACAGTGACGTTCGATTGCATGTTGGAAATGTGGTGAAGTCAAGAGAATTGTCCAGAAAGTTCAGAGAAGAGCTCATTGCCTTGCACAAACAAGGAAAAGATACAAAAAGATAGCAAAGGCACTGCATGTTCCTAGAAATACAGTTGGAAGCATAGTTCACAAGTTTAAAGTTAAAGGAATAGTGGCTACACTACCTGGATGTGGCAGAAAGAAGAAACTATCAACAGCTGCCACCAGAGTCCTGAGGAGGCAAGTGGTAAAAATCCTTCGACTGACTGCAAAACACCTGCAGTGGGCACTGAGGTTTCAGTTTCCATAGTAAGGCACCTACTAAACACTGAAGGGCTCCATGCCTGAACTCCAAGACGTACACCACTACTGACCCAAAAGCACAAGAAAAGTCGGCTCCAGTTTGCTCAAAATTATATAAATAAGCCAAAGGGGTTTAGGGATTCTGTTCTGTGGAGCAATGAAACAAAACTGGAACTTTTTGGGCCTATGGATCAGTGGTATGTCTGGAGGAAGAACAATGAAGCATACACTGAAAAGAACACCCTGCCTACAGTGAAGCATGGCAGTGACTCAGTGATACTCTGAGGCTGCTTTGCTTCCTTTGGCACTGGAAACCTGCAGTGTGTAGAGGATAAGAAGGATTCAATCAAGTATCAGGAAATCCTGGGAGAAAATGTCATGCCATCTGTGATAAAGCTGAAGCTTGGGTGTCATTGGACCTTCCAGCAGGACAATGATCCCAAACATACCACAAAGTCCACCAAGGTTTGGTTTCAGAAGAAGACCTGGAAGATACTAGAGTGGCCATCATAGTCACCTGACTTAAACCCCATTGAAAATCACTGGTGGCATTTGGAAAAGATGGCTGCAGCACGCAAAACCAATAATATTAGTGAACTGGAGGTCTTTTTCCATGAGGAATGGGCTAAGATTCCTCAGAACACTGCCAGAAGCTGGGGTCTAGCTATACATCACGTTTGCAGCAGGTCATAACACCAAAAGGGTGCTCTACTAAAGATGCTTGTCATGAAGGGGTTGAATAATTGTGAGACTGCAGTAGTAATTAAAAGTGGCATTTTGTGTAGAATTTGGAGAAACCACTTGTAATATTAGCTATGCTGAGCTACTTACGTAAATTGTTCTTGTTTGATTTGTTTATTGCAAAGAGCTATTAGTTTGTAAACCTAAAATGCAGTGGAGGTTGAATAATTTTGACTGCAACTGTACGCTGTGGAAGAGGTCCATAATTAGGTAACAAATAATGAGGAAAAAAGCTGTAAGTTTTTGTGAAAAATTCATAAATTATTGTGACCATGTAACCAGGCTCACTGACTCTTTGAAAACTGTACGAGAATGGAAAAGCTTGACATGGCTGAAGGGTGTTGGTGAACAGTCCTGACAAACTGAGGAGATTTTTTGACTCTGCAGCTCATGATGGAAAATGACTTCATGATAGTTTATGAAGGGACCAAAGTTGGCAGCAGTGAATGAAACCATGTGGGGGGAAAACAACAGAGTTCTGTAGATTTATATATACTTTAATAACATTCAGGGTTTGACCTGAGTCACATGAAGTGAAAGTGCTTTAACCTCCAACAAAAACGGAAGTCTGTGATTGGATGATTGGTGCGCGGGTCGATGGCCTGCGGTGGCCGCGGGTGTTTTCTCACCTCATGAATTTCTTGGGTTCGGTGGGAGGTGGGGTCGGCGGGGCAAGAGGTTTGTTGGAGTTGAGCTCCAGGTGGTGGAGGGGGGAGTTGGGGATGGGCTCTAGGCGGCTGGGCGGGGCCGGGGGCGGGGGCGGAGGCTGCGGGGGCTGCCCCACCACGCCCATGCCCATACCCGCCGCCTCCAGGGCCCTGACATTAGGAGAGCTGCTCATTCTGCTGGCTGCTGTTTTCTCATTCTTTCTCTTTTGCTACACAGACACAAAAATAAAAGGGAAAAAAGAAATAAAGGAGGGGCACGGGGTCAAAAACGGAAGCAAAAAGGGAAGTTTGAAGGCAAAGTGAGAATAAAAAGAAAAGGAATGGAGAGGAAAAACAGAGGGGGTAAATGGAGCACAGGGAGACTGCTAGAGAGGCTTTAACAGTCCAGCCGATGAGAGACAGGAAAGAGCAGCGGAAATGTTGATCGGAGCAGAGTGAGTGGATCAATCTGAGGACCGGCGTCACTCAGTCACAGCCTGAAAGCCTCAGCCACTCTCAGCAGGATGGACAGTTCAGATGAGACGAGATGTGTCAGAGCAGGAAACATCTCACACTAACACATGGCTTGGAAAGCAAAGGAGAGCTGGACAGAAACCCCCCCCCCCCCCCAACTGCCAAAGACACACACATTTACACACATCAGTGGATGGAAGTGATCAAAAGCACAAACACACCTACACACACGCAACAAATGAAGGAGGTGGAACAGAAACACTGGAAGTTATAGAACTTGGGATGGAGTCAGTTAAACATCGACCATGCATCAGGAACCATTCAACTCAGCCACACGTGAAACGGCGTGTTAGCAAGGTGCAGTGGAACCACACCTCAACCCGTTTATTACACGTTAAAATTTGGGTTTTATTCAGCCTGTTGCTGGTTTGAAGTGGGAGGAGCTTTGTTCAAATGTGCATCATCGTCGTGTTATAGCAGTGAGTTTTGGTATATATACTTTCTGAGGGCAGACAATCAGAATCAAGTTCATCTAAATGGGAGGGGGCTAAAAGAGCTTGTTTCAGACAGTGGATAAAGCAGGGGTCTGCAACCTGTGGCTTTTTGGTTCACAACCAGTAGCTAATTTACATGAAATAAGCTGCAAATCTACATGAAAAAAGCTAGGAAGTTTATATGAAAAACAGAAAAAAGTTAAATATTTATGGAAACAAATGCAGATTTAGGAGAAAATGTAAAAAGATTTTTTTTAATTACAAACTACAAAGAGGACATACAGTATTATGCATTTTTACCACATGCTGACAGCATTCCCAGAGGTCTTAAAGAAACGTCTGAAATGCTTTGGCCAAAATATCTCGGGGATTAAACACTAAAGCACAATTTTCCACCCAGATTAAACACCCTTCTTCACAGCAACCTGTACATGTTTCTTTAAATGTTAATGAGTCCCAGTTTGCGTCAGCCTCCATCTTTCGTCACATCTAAGTAGATGATGCGTTAACTGAAAACTGTTCTTCACTGATAAATTTTTTCAGCAATGACTGAAAATTCTGAAAGCTGTATTCATTTGACAGATTACACTGAAGGTGATCTCATTCAAATCAATTAAAATGACAGATAATTATAGATTATGACAGAATTTTTATAAGCCTGTCTGTCAAAATGACATAACAAAAAAGTCTAGCGCAACCTCTGCATCTAAGATATGTAGTTGAGGCTAATGTTAGCTGGCTAGCTCCGGTTGTCGAACACAGCCTGAGATGTCCAAGATAAAAATTAGCTGAATGTGAGAGGGAAAAACCCCCAAATAAAACATAACTGGACAAGGGTATGTGGTTTGAGTGGCTGACAGGATAGGACTGATTTCTGGGACATAAAAACATAGAAGAAAGCTGTAAGTGAATGTGAACGGCTAATTGTACTTGCTGTGGCTAACTGCCTCTAGTGTAGAAGTTGTCCTGGCCACACTATAATAAACTATAGTAAAATAAGCTAAAATAACATCTAGAAATGACATATATGATAAAGTGTTGGTAGATGAGTCGACTGGAATCACAGATGTTGGATGGGGTTTGTGAGTTAACCTCTTGCACTCCGGGATACCGCGGGCGGTCACGTCTCTGCGTCCTAGCGCGCCCTCGTGCGCACTAGGATGCCCACTGGGCGTCTCAGAGCGCACAAAAAAAAAAACAACTGCATTTCCGTTCTTCCACTACAAACACAGCCGCGAACAGAAAGCCAAAGGAGTGCTTTGATTGGTTTAGATGTGATTGACCTCTCATTCGACTAATAAGAGCCTTGAATTGGGTTTCTGAAACCTTGAAGAACCAATGACTGAAAACCTAGCAAGAAGGACCCGCCTACCAACGGCTGTGAATACAGCCAGCAAATTGAAGCAGAGAAGTACGACGATTGAAAGCGTGCGTCCCGTGCGTAAAATCTGTTTTGTGTAAGCTGCGAGGTGACACACACACATTCGCCAGTCTTTTTTTCTTACTACTGTTCTTATTTGTTTTGAAAAATCGTTCGCCAAAACCGCAATCATGGAAGCGCAAAACCGCAATAATGGAATCATGGTTTGACCGGGTTGCGTGACCAGAACCACGAGTCGTAACAAGCGGACCAGCGTCATCCGTCATGTTCGTCTGACAATGAGGAAGAGAAGTTCGCCAGCAACACTGCCGTTGTGGACAGTTAAGTGTTATAAGCTAAATTATTCTTTATCCCTGAAAATTGTAATCAAAATGACTTTTGACTGATCGGTAAATTACAACTGTGCGTCATCGCCACATGACGGACCGCTCCGTGCGCTGCGTCCGGACCGTGAACGCCCCCCCCCCCGCTACTCTTCTGTAGCGGATTGCAGATATATTGCAGATATTTTAGTACAACTGTGAGTAGTAGACCGTGGCACACCGTCCCCGCGGTCCATCAAGTGGCGATGGACGATGTCCGTCCTCTGTAGCGGGGGTGGGGGGGTGGGAGTTGTTATCCTCTACATTACAGATATTTTAGTATAATTTTTAGTGCACTGTAGGTTATTTTTTCTTGTAAAAAAAAGCCACACATTTTTTACGTGGCATGCTTCTTTGTGTGTGGGGGCTTGTTTGTTCATTCATTCATTCATGAATGAATAAACAACCCCCCCCACACACACACACAGCCCTGAGTGTCACCTTTCATTAGAGCCCAAGATGAAGCTTCTACATTGAATCATTCAAAAGTTACAGACGTTTTTCCAAACTGTGCCATTTGGCACAATTTGGCACAGTTCAAAAACGCCTGGGAACAACCTGACAAAAAAGCTGTGTAATATATTCATTTTTTGTAGTATTGTTACAAAATTTTGACCTCAGCTGGATAACACTTGGTTCTACATTTCTGTTGCATTTTCCAGCCCGGATCTGACAGCTGTGTGTTATTTGCAAGCATTTGTATCCAAAAAAACACCCAGGCGAACTTTATTTTCTTCAAGTTCAGTATGTTTAGATGACTGTTACTCAGTGGCAGGAGCACTTAGAGAGATTATGACTGTTTTGCCAAAAAATTCAAAGTGTTTTCTTTTAAATGAGACCAATCCCATGAAGATGCTGAAAAGGGTTGAAGAACAGCTTCTGATTTACTTTGGGTATGTTATTTTTAGGCGTTTTTAGGGAAATTGACCAGAGTGCAAGGGGTTAAGCTAGGGGAACCATAAGCATTAGCTCAGCTAGGCTAACTTGGCTAGCATTTCTGCCAGTGTGATTACAGGGCCGGCCCAGCCAAAATATAACAAAATAAGACAGAAGATTAGGGCTGGGAGATATATAAAAAAAGAGTATTGTAATATAATATATCGCGATCAGTGTTGGGAGTAATGTGTTACTGTAACGCTACTACTTTTGCAGTAACTTGTTGTGTTGTGCAAGCTAAGTGCCAGTTGAGACCTACTGCAATCTTCAGAAGCGCCTGAAAACAGCAACAAGCTCTGACAAAGCCAGTGCTATGGAATGGCTAGCTACGCTAACAGCCAACATCATGAAGTGGATCTGCTCTATGTGAACAGCCACGGCAGTTCAGGTATGCATCTGAACAGTTTATGACCCAGCAAGAAATAAACTGACTGATTGCCAGATACGTCGTTAAAGACTTAAGACATGCTATCAACAGTCACTTTCCTTCAGACAACTGAGACTGTGAGCCACTGAAGCTAAACAGCATTTGCCTGCTACCTGGATTAAGATTTTTCAGAAATGGATTTTAATCTCCAAAAGACATCCGAGGGACTGCCTGGATCATGTCTCTGTCACAGCAGACATTTGGACTGTGGATAAGGAATGTTTTTTTTTTTTTTGAACAGTGTGCACTGGATTAATCCATCATAAAAGGTAAGATAAATATGGACAGTTTTATATCCCACACACTGACACACGTGCAGCAACACCAACATAAAAACCTGTGTGAAACTCTGTCTGAAACGGTCTGTTTTCAGCCTGTCATTAATGATAATGAGCCCATAATGTAATTCATTCATTAAATTATCTTGCTATTTGTGCAAGATAATTTAAGTATGCATTTAAAAGTAATGTGAGCTACTTTTTCGAATAAGTAATTACTTTAGTCATGCAGTAATTGATAAAGTAACTCAATTACTTTTGAAAAGAAGTAACTAATAACTGTAATTAGTTACTAATTTTTAGTAACTTGCCCAGCACTGATCATGATACACGATATATATTGCGATATGTATTTCATGTACTGAATGTCTTTAAAAATGTGGTTTTATTTGCATAAAAAACTAAAATGAAAGCTGACCTCAGAGAAAGTTCTTCTTGTAACTGAATGAAAGTACATATTTTTTTCCTTGCGTAACAAAACTCACATTATCAAGTAATCAAGTTTATTCACACAGGTAGAAATATTTCAGTTTACCACACATAGTTAATACTTGGCGGTCTAAAAAGTGACAGAAGTGTAATTTGTCACTTATTTTTGTTTTTTTATGTGTCTATGTTTCATCAGCTTCTTTGGCCAGTCACTTGCTCTTATTTTTGAAGGTTAGAGAGACCGGATACGAGCTCTTATTTGTAAAGTTCACTCGCGAAAAGAGATTGATTTTCATACCTGCAGAGTTCAGACTGGAAATGTTTATCTTCATTTGGCTCCCCTCCATTTCGTGTGCTTAAGATGGACCTGCTTTTATTCTGTTAGTCTGCTTTTTATCTCTGCTGGCAGCATTCTCTGAGGAGACGCGGTTGGGTAGAGAGATAGAGAGAGACGCTGGATAGACTGAGATCCTGGGTCATATCAACGTGGCAAACTATACTGGATATGTGCAATATAGGCATTTTATGTATCAAATATACTGATGTATCTCCCAGCACTAGTGTAGCTTAATGAACTAGCTGGGAACACGAATGTAGAATAGAAGACAGTGGTCACTCTGGTACGCTAACTACACTAGCTGCTTGGCTGGTGTGTGGTTTCAGAAGCTCAAAATTGGTGGGCATATATCAACCGGCAAGCTTTGGCAACTCTATCAACGGTACCAACTGGATGACTCATTGAATCAACCCAGTGAGACCAGGCTGGACCCTCATATAGTGATAATACAGTATGTCCTCTTTAAGAGAAATAAAGCTGCATGTTTAAAAAGAAAAAAAAACCCATACCTGTTAACAGGTACTTATAACGTGACTGTTACAACTTCATACTAATTATTATAAAGAAAAAAATAACTTTCTGTTGCAGAGGTTACTGATCCCTGGCCTAAACTGGGGGAAGGGGGGGGGGACTGCAGGATTAATTATGTAATTATGTACGGCTACTCTGCTGGGTTTTGGAAGTGCAGTAAATTTTGAATCGAGTGCATACAGTGATTGGATTTTGGTTCAACAGGCCAATTAAGAGTATCAGTGCATCTACAGCTGTTTAATAAAATAGTATAAATGTGATCAAATATATTTTTACTGAATTTATGTGTGAACTGCTTTGGTGGAGGCCCTCAGTTTTCCTCTCACACTGTATACTAACAGCAATATTTAACTTCAGCGCTGATGGGTATGAAATGATGCGGAGCAGATATCATCTTTGCTATGCGGGCAAATAAAGCGCAGGGCCCCCGTGTGTGGCGTGTCACAGAATATCAGCACCTACCTTGATGAGCGGGTTGATGACTCCTACGTTGGGACTGGCATTGAACACTTTGTTGAAGTTGGTCTCCCTGTTGACGAGTTCCAGCTGGTAGAACTTCTTATCGTCCTGTGGGGAAAAAAATCACATTAGCCGACATCAGGGCCGTACACCAGATTGTGTTTTGGTGGGGGGGGACTTCAGGAAATGTAAAGAGATGGGAAATCATATTTTTTAATGGAGTGGAGCACGGCAGTTCTCAAACTGCCCCAAACACAGAATGGAACAAAAGAAACTGTATGAAACGTTATGCTGTAATATAAATAAAGTCTCAGAAAAAAACTAGGTAAGCTGTCTTTTCAGTTCTGCACTATAGAATGCCTTGATGATTTCCTTAAAAAAAAAAAGACATCATGGTCATTTGAGCGCAGGTCAGACCAGGTAATAATCTGACAAAAAACCCATTTAGCAAAATTTAAAAAGCACATTTACAATTTAAAATATTAGACAAATTAATGAAAAAATAGTTTAGCTCATTTAGTTTTGTTTATTTTCATTCTGTCAGAGGTGTGTAGAGTAGACAGAAATGGTAAAAGTAGCATTAGCTTATGACATCATTTCCTCAAGTACAAGTAAGAATAGTCCCCCAAAGGTTACTTGAGAAGTGAGCAATGATTTGGTCATTTGTTAGATTTTTCTCTTGAATTTGTGATTTGGTACATAAATTTAGGATTTTTCCTTTTAAGTTTTAAACTTTTCTTTTTATGAGATGTGCAATTTAATAAAGTAAATGCATAATTAATCAACTTTTTCCTCAGTTTTCTTGTAAAATTGTGATTTTTCATATACAGTGGGGCAAAAAAGTATTTAGTCAGCCACCAATTGTGCAAGTTCTCCCACTTAAAAGATGAGAGAGGTCTCCAATTTTCATCATAGGTATACCTCAACTATGAGAGACAAAATGAGAAAAAAAAAATCCAGAAAATCACATTGTCTGATTTTTAAAGAATTTATTTGCAAATTATGGTGGAAAATAAGTATTTGGTCAATAACAAAAGTTCATCTCAATACTTTGTTATATACTCTTTGTTGGCAATGACAGAGGTCAAACGTTTTCTGTAAGTCTTCACAAGGTTTTCACACACTGTTGCTGGTATTTTGGCCCATTCCTCCATGCAGATCTCCTCTAGAGCAGTGATGTTTTGGGGCTGTCGCTGGGCAAGACGGACTTTCTTCTCCCTCCAAAGATTTTCTGTGGGGTTGAGCTCTGGAGACTGGCTAGGCCACTCCAGGACCTTGAAATGCTTCTTACAAAGCCACTCCTTCGTTGCCCGGGCGGTGTGTTTGGGATCATTGTCATGCTGAAAGACCCAGCCACGTTTCATCTTCAATGCCTTTGCTGATGGAAGGAGGTTTTCACTCAAAATCTCATGATACATGGCCCCATTCATTCTTTCCTTTACACAGATCAGTCGTCCTGGTCCCTTTGCAGAAAAACAGCCCCAAAGCATGATGTTTCCACCCCCATGCTTCACAGTAGGTATGGTGTTCTTTGGATGCAACTCAGCATTCTTTCTCCTCCAAACACGACAAGTTGAGTTTTTACCAGAAAGTTCTATTTTGGTTTCATCTGACCATATGACATTCTTCCAATCCTCTTCTGGATCATCCAGATGCTCTCTAGCAAACTTCAGACGAGTCTGGACATGTACTGGTTTAAGCACATTTGAGTCCCTGGTGGCGTAGTGTGTTACTGATGGTAGCCTTTGTTACTTTGGTCCCAGCTCTCTGCAGGTCATTCACTAGGTCCCCCGGTGTGGTTCTGGGATTTTTGCTCACCGTTCTCGTGATCATTTTGACCCCACGGGGTGAGATCTTGCATGGAGCCCCAGATCGAGGGAGATTATCAGTGGTCTTGTATGTCTTCCATTTTCTAATAATTGCTCCCACAGTTGATTTCTTCACAGCAAGCTGCTTACCTATTGCAGATTCAGTCTTCCCAGCCTGGTGCAGGTCTACAATTTTGTTTCTGGTGTCCTTTGACAGCTCTTTGGTCTTGGCCATCGTGGAATTTGGAGTCTGACTGTTTGAAGTTGTGGACAGGTGTCTTTTATACTGATAACGAGTTCAAACAGGTGCCATTAATACAGGTAACGAGTGGAGGACAGAGGAGCCTCTTAAAGAAGAAGTTACAGGTCTGTGATAGCCAGAAATCTTGCTTGTTTGTAGGTGACCAAATACTTATTTTCCCCCATAATTTGCAAATAAATTCTTTAAAAATCAGACAATGTGATTTTCTGGATTTTTTTTTCTCATTTTGTCTCTCATAGTTGAGATATACCTATGATGAAAATTGGAGACCTCTCTCATCTTTTAAGTGGGAGAACTTGCACAATTGGTGGCTGACTAAATACTTTTTTGCCCCACTGTACATATATTTGAGATATCTTTATAACTTCTTACAACTTGTAATATTGCAATGATACTTTTTTTTGTCCTGTCCAGCGGCTTGGCAAGCAGAACAAATATCTGGTTGCTGTCATGAACTGAGCCGGTGTTTCCTGTAGGCTCGGTTCTGACCGTTCTCTGTGGCTCGGGTGTCGGGTGATTTATGTATTGCGTTATCTTTTGAGTTCTTGTGGTGTTTATGTCTGTGTTCTTTTTCTTTTCCATGCCTGTAGCCACCACTCTGGCCGGTGGCTGTTAGGCAGCCTCTTTAACCTACTTTCATGTGGGCGTTGTCTAACACTCGTCGGTCCAACCACGCCCCCTCTCTCTTGTCAGCCAGCTGATTCCTCCCCGGTAATTGTCTTTCCCGCGCCTCGCCCAGGTGTGCCCAATTGGTGGTGCCAGCAATGCTTGTACTTAGGCAGCCTTTGCCAGTCAAGCATTGCTGGACCACTGTGCTCAATCATATGGTTGCTACTCGCCATATGATCGTACTGTCTAACGAGGGAGTCAGAAGCCGCACTGTCGCTGTCCCCCTCAGCGTGGTTTCCGGTTGTCTGTGCTAGCGGGATATACTTGGACTTTTTGGACTGCTCCTGTGCTGTGAGTACAAACTGTTTAGTGTTTCCCCTTGCAGCGTTGCTGCTACGCTCAGGCACTTGCCCAGTTTCTTCCTCCTGTATCAGCTGAGCGTCCTGGAGGACTCTAAGTTAAACCCAAGCTATTTATGTTATTTGTACTGTCTGTTTTGTGGCCACGGTACACTGTGGTCTGCCCACTGCACGAATCGTGTGAGTCCCTTTAGTGTACACTGTAGCCTTTTTTGTAAGTCTTTATTTTTGAACTGTTTGCCTTTTGTGTTAATAAATGTGTGTGTGGTGCAACCAGAGAGTAAATCCATTCTTCCTTCTCCTCCTCCGTGCGCTGCGTAAAAGCGCACAAGGAGGTTCATGACACTTGCCTTATTGTGCCAAGCAGATTTTCTTACTGATATTTGACATATGCTGTATATAAATAGTATTTATAGGCTCCTCTTGCTGTATAACAACTGTAATACTTTATTTAAATTGTCTTACTTATGCTGGACCTAACAGTGGTTAATGGGGGTGGGAATTGAAGGGATATGAAGTGAATAGAATATATATTTGCAAATATACTTTAGTGAAAGGACATTTTTCTACACAAATGTACTCGAGTAACAAGTATCCTGCAATAAAATTACTTAGTAAAGTGGAATTTTGTGAAAAAAGTTACTTGAGTACATGTACTTGAGTAAATGGAACTAGTTACTACCCACTGCTGCTTTCAGTAGTTATACAAATAAAGAAAATATACTAAAAAAGAAAAAAATATCAACTGGGGGAAATATTACAACAGTCCTTGAAGCACATTTTTATTCTGTCAGTAGGTCAGCAGGACAAAGCTGATTTTCAAAAGTGATTTCGGTGGTATAACGAAACATTCATTAATAAACATTTACGGAAACGCTCTATCTGATTTAACATTTTGTAGATGATCCAGTCATCTCACAGCAGGTGTGTAATTTATATTTCTACAGAGCGCAGGTGCTTTTCTCTGCCTCTGACTAGTTTAGATAAAAATTAATCTGAACAGAAGTGTTGTAAATTTTCTCCGTCTCTTTTTTGTCAAATGCAGATTATGCACAGTATGTTTGTAGAAGTGTAATTTTTGAATTTGCAAAACTATCAAATTTATGTATTTTTGCTAGTAAATTTGTGACTTTTCAAGTAAACTCAAGATGCTTTTCTAATAGATCTGTTTTTTTCTTGTAGAATTGTGAGTAGTTTTCTTTATAAATGTGTGATTTTTTTATTTGTAATTTTCAGTGCTGTCAAAGATAATGAGTTAATGCACCAGCTGTTATTTTTCATGACAGGCAATTAGCCCACATGTGGATGTGTGTTTATGACCCTGATCGATTTTCATACTTAAAGCTGGGTTCAAACTATAACGTTTGGACTGACTTTTACTGATGTTTTGAAAAATCAGAGAAATCAGTCCAAACATTGGTGAAATTAATTTTACAAACTTTTATGAACTTTTGCTAGCATTTCCCAGCATTGCACTAAGCATTGTCAAACTTTTGCCAACTTAGGCTAGTGTATGTATCTACGGACTACATCAGCTTCTGCGTGGACAACACCGTTCCCACCAAGACCATACAGTGTTGCTCAAACAACAAACCCTGGATCAACCCTGAGATAAAAACACTTCTGAGAGAGAAGAAGAGGTTCTTCAGGTGGGAGAACAGGGAGATGCTGAAGTCCGTACAGAGGGAGCTGAGGAGAAAGATCAGAGAAGGCAAGGACAGCTTCAGGAAGAAGATGGAGGACAAGCTGCAACAGAGCAACATCAGTGGGGTCTGGAGAAACCTTAAAACCATCTCTGGGCTCCAGAATACCTCCCCCCAGGCCACGGGGGGGGGGGGCAGGGAGTGGGCGAACAATCTGAATCTGTTTTTTAATAGGTTTGACCAACCGCCTTCCCCCCCGACTGCACAACAACCACTGCTGCCACTGAAGACATCAAGTCCTGCTGCCCACTCCCCACTCCACCATCATCCCCCCACTCCCAACACACAGCCCCCCAACCTGACCCTCACTAAGACCCAGGTGAGGACGGAGCTGAGGAAGATCAAGGCGAGGGAGGCCTCGGGACCGGACGGCATCAGTGCAAAGCTCCTCAAGTCCTGTGCAGACCAGCTGTGTGGGATTGTGGAGTACATCTTCAACCTGAGCCTAAAGGTGGGGAGGGTACCACAGTTGTGGAAAACATCTTGTGTGGTACCTGTACCAAAGACTTCCCACCCCAAAGATCTGAACAGCTACAGACCAGTGGCCCTGACGTCCCACATGATGAAGACCCTGGAGAGACTGCTCCTTGCTCACCTCCGCCCCCTGGTGGGTCCAGCGATGGATCCACTCCAGTTCGCCTACCAGCATGGTATTGGGGTGGAGGATGCGGTCATCTTCCTCCTTCACCGTTCTCTGTTCCACCTGGAGAAGCCCGGGAATACAGTGAGGATCGTGTTCTTTGACTTCTCCAGTGCTTTCAACACCATCCAATCGATGATCCTGAAGGACAAGCTGCTGTGCGCAGGGGTGGACCAGCACCTGTCATCATGGATCCTGGACTACCTCACTAACCGGCCACAGTTTGTGAGAACCCGGGACTGTGTGTCCGACACGATCATCGGTAGCACGGGGGCCCCACAGGGAACGGTTTTGGCTCCCTTCCTGTTCACCCTTTATACTGTGGACTTCTCACACAACACAACACACTGCCATCTACAGAAGTTCTCTGACGACTCTGCGATTGTTGGCCTCATCTCCAACGGAGATGAAGCTGAGTACAGAGGGCTTATCCAGGACTTTGTGGACTGGTGCCATCGGAACTGCCTCCAGATCAACGCGAGGAAAACTAAGGAGCTGGTGGTGGACTGCCGCAGGCAAGGACAACCCCTCACAGCACCAGTAAACATACAGGAAACAGACATTGAGATGGTGACATCCTACAAGTACCTGGGTGTTCATCTGAACAATAAACTAGACTGGTCACACAATACTGACACACTCTACAAGAAGGGACAGCGCAGGCTGTTCCTACTGAGGAGACTCAGGTCTTTTGGTGTACAAGGGGTGCTGCTGAAGACATTCTATGACACGGTGGTGGCATCAGCCATCACTTTTGGAGTGGTCTGCTGGGGCAGTGGCATTACAGCAGCCGATAGGAAGAGACTGAACAAACTGATCAAGAAAGGTAGCTCTGTCCTGGGGCAGCGCCTTGACCCAGTGGAGGAGATGGGAGAGAGAAGGATGGTGGCTAAACTGTCATCTCTGCTGGAGTCTGAGTTCCACCCTATGCAGGACACACTGAATGCACTAAGGAGCTCATTTAGCAGCAGACTACATCATCCTAGGTGCACAACCGAGAGGTTTCGCAGGT
The DNA here is from genome assembly GCA_020510985.1 of Pholidichthys leucotaenia. NCBI lineage: Eukaryota > Metazoa > Chordata > Actinopteri > Cichliformes > Pholidichthyidae > Pholidichthys > Pholidichthys leucotaenia. Next base: position 275,311,458 of record CM035842.1, read on the forward strand.
CCTTCCTACCAACGGCTGTCAGACTGTATAACCTAAGCAGGGCTGCTCGCAGAGATAGCAAAAAGACGTGACAACCTAATAGTATTGAATGCAAAAGACGCAATAGACTTACACAATGGTCCCCTCCGGTATACAACTAGGAAAATACCGGTAGCTACGGAGGGTGACAATATGTATGGGTACATAATCATACCATGTAGGATAACTAAGTAGACGGTTATGCTGTTTCATTCCATCTAGCTGCAATGCTCCGCACCGTGTGTTTGTTTGTATATTTATATATTTATTCCATCTAGCGACAATGCTCCACACTGTGTGTTTATATATTTACATATTTATTCCATCTAGCTACAGTGCTCCGCACTGTGTGTGTTTATATATTTACATATTTATTCCATCTAGCTACGGTGCTCCGCACTGTGTGTGTTTATGTGTTTGCATATTTGTTCCATCTAGCTACAATGCTCCGCACTGTGTGTGTTTATATATTTGCATGTTTGTTCCATCTAGCTGCAATGCTCCACACTGTGTGTGTTTATATATTCATATATTTATTCCATCTTGCTACAACGCTCCACACTGTGTGTGTGTTTATATATTCACATATTTATTCCATCTAGCTACAATGCTCCGCACTGTGTGTTTTTATATCTATATATTTATTCCATCTAGCTGCAATGCGCCGCATCGTGTGTCTATATATTTATGTTTATATGTACATATGTATACTCGCTGCCCTTGTTTTTTTTTTGTTTTTTTTCTTGCCTTCTGATTGTTGCTCTGAGTGTTGCTATCCCTGTGCTGTTGCAATCCTGGAATTTCCCCGTTGTGGGACTAATAAAGGCTTATCTTATCTTATCTTATGTGTAGCAGTTGCCAACTTAGGTTAAATTAAGCTAAGAATACTCTGCGCAGTTCAGCTGACATCAGCGTCAGGTGACACTCATATAAAGATCAGCGTTTGTGGAGGCTTCCTGCCATCCTGGACCTGCTTTTTTGGGTGGATTCACACTACAACGTTTGGACCAACTTTTACTGACGTTTTGGCAAACGTGGCTCTGCTGTTAAAAGTTGATATAAGTTAATGATAGTTGGTGTTTGTAGGGAAATGCTGGTGAAAGTTGTATTCATTGAGAATTTTCAGCATGCTGAAAATTTGCTGATGTTTGAGAATAAACGCTGGTGAAAGCTATGCTCATTTTGACAAAGTTCCTGAGCGCTGGGCTAAGTTATGCTGAGTTCGCCTAAGTCAGCCTAAGTTAAGCTCCTCTGGCAAACGTTGACTGAAATGCTGGTAAAAACAGATGGTTTTAGATCAAAACTCACTTCAGACATGCACGGATGAAAGAGAAATACAGAGAAGGGGGAATTAAAAAAAGAAAATATATATTTTTGAGGACAACATACTGTATTTGTTTGGTGATAACAAGGTGCGTATGACATGGTTTTTTAAAATTTTTTAATCTACAGAATTTATATATATATTTGATTAGTTTTGAGTTGTTTGTGGGTTTGCTTGCTCCAGGTGATGGGTGTGGTCTGGTGAGTGGTTTGGGATTTCGTGTCTTTGCAGTGTTATTTTACTATCACTAGGCTGTGCTGTTTCACAAACGTGTCTTTTGCCAGTACGGATTACTGGTTGTCTTGGAAACAGCAGCCATTGGAGACGCTGATCACTTTTGTATTTTGCTGTCTGGACCATTTTCTTGGTCCGTGGAATAAATGTTTTTTTTTTTTTTTGAGAAATTTTCAGTCAGAGTCTGTCTGCTCTCTGGCTGCAACATATACTATATATATATATGATCTCCCAAAAATGTGACAGCCCAAAAGAAAAAAAAAATCTCCTCACTGAGAAATTTACTGTTCTTAACTTTCTGCTCCGTGTGTAATCATTCTCCAGGATTTATTGGTTCGGCTTCCATTGTGGGGAATCAAACAGCATTGATGTGGCATCAAAAAGTAAATGACATTTAATGGGATTTTATGTTATTTTAATGGAGAGAGTTGTAACAGTCAAAATATAATCCCCCATCATTTTATTTATATGATGATACACTGAATATTTTTTTATTCCATCCACATTCACATTTTAATTGTGGACTTAGTGTTGGATTCTATGCATTATTTTATTATTTTTTTATATGAATGAATGAATGAACAGGGGAAAATTGTATGCAGAAGTAACGACATAGGAATATGAAATGAAAATAAATACTGAAACGTATGCCCAAAGGAGATGTGTTCACTCCAAAAGCAGGTCCAGAATGGCAGGAAGCCTCCACAAACGCATATGAGTGTCAACTAACACTGATGTCAGCTGACCTGCGCTATTTTTCTGATTTTTCAAAACGTTTGTAAAAGTCAATCCAAACGCTATAGTGTGAACCCAGCTTTAACTTAGGCTGACCTAGGTGAACTCTGCATAACTAAGCCCAGTGCTCAGGAACTTTTACAAACTGAGCACAACTTTCACCAACACGTATTCCCAAATGTCAGCAAATTTTCAGCGTGCTGAAAATTTTCCAAGAACATAACTTGCACCAGCATTTACCAACAAACACCAACTATCATTAACTTTTGCCAGCAGAGCCAGACGTTTGCCAAAACGTCAGTAAAAGTTGGTTCAAACGTTGTAGTGTGAATCCACCTTTAGGCCCTTCGCCCACGCTGCAAAAAACAATGCAGTATGCCACGGACAATATCCTCAGAAAAAAGCCTCCACAAGCTGAAAGTGACAAAAGGTTTGTATATACATTTTAACAGATAGAAAACGTGTGATTAATCAAGAGCTAACTATGGACACTAATCAGAATTAAAAATTAAAACTACTAATTTTTCTAATGTATCTGACATTTTTCTTTTAATTTTTTTTCTATTTGAAATTTTTTTCATGTACATTTTTTAAAAAATTGTAACCAGTTCTTAACATATTATTCCTCTTAATTTAGCATTTTTCCTAGTAATCTGATTTTTTTCTTGTAAATGTGTGACTTTTTCTTAGTGATTTTGTTAGATTTTTCTTAGCAATTTGTATTTTTTGTAACTTTTCAAATTTTTCAAGAAACATTTTCAAGGTTTTTCTCACCATATTATACCCTACTGTCCCAATTCCTTGTTTTTTTTTTAAGATCTTTTTGAACATTTATTGAACTTTTTTTTAAACCTACCACCAGTTTCTTGACGAGCGCTTCTCTCTCTGAAACCATGTCCTTGAGCTCAGCGATGACCTGCAGGTCCTCGGGACGACTCTCTCTGTTCCTGAACTTCTCCTCTGATCCTTCCAGCCTGTTGAACGAAAAAAGACAAATATATACATGTACACTCTGCAATCTTTCAATCAGAATAAGCAGACAACAGTTCAATCCAACACAGAGATGCTCAGGTTGTGTTTGGAGTATCATCAGACTTTAATTAATGAAGTTCTGGATCAACAGGAGTAAAAGGAAGTGATTCATAGGCTTTCCTTTCTCATTATTCTTTGATCAATAAAACAGTAACTGTCCCCGGTTCCTTCCTTTATTCGTCACCCTCTCATCACAAAAACTGTTTAGTGTCTGCACACTAAAATTAAAAATAAAGCAGAGCGGTTCATCTGGAGGTTGTTTTGATGCTGTGAATTATGGCAGCTCTCAAAGAGGTTATAACGGATGTTCATTATCATCCTCTGACAGGGTTTGGGATAAATCACACCTTGTGTAAAAAAAAAAGTTCACTCATTTAGCATCTGCTGACATTTTCCTTAATGTGACACATCCTAATGACGGCCTCAATGGAAAAACAACAAATCACAAATTACACTGCTGCCTGGAAAATCTGTTGTTTTTTTTAAAAACAATTTGGAATATATCAAACTCATTTCAGAGTCTTAATTTGAAAACTGGATCACAAAGAAGCAATATGTTTCACTGTTTTAGCAATAAATTATTCCAGTGTTTGCAATATTCATGCACATGTGCGGTAGAACTCTGCAAGAAGAAGTGAAATGAAAATTAAATCCCAAAACATAAGTTGTTAAAAAGTTGTTTTTCTGCGGAAATTAATATCAGCCACTTTATGAGTGGCTATAAAAAGTTTTTGTTACCAAAGTGTCCTATAAGAAACATCTCATGATAGGTAAAAGACAAGAGCTCTCCCAAGACCTTCACAATCGGCTCTGGCTACAGACATTTATCAGAACTTCTGAATCTTCTAGTAAGCACTATTGGGGCCATTATCCACAAGGGACATCACTTTACCATCAACTGGCCACACACAGGAGCTCCACACAGGCTATCTGACCAGGGAGTCAGAAGGATGCTGAGAAGAGTAGCCCAAGAGCCAAGGACAGCTCAGAAAGATCTCTAGAAAGACTTGCACGCCACTGTCATGGGCTCCATGTACGCCTATCTCGCAAGAGTCCATTATCAAAGAAAAGGCATGTTGAAGCTTGTTCAAAGTTTGTTCAGTGGGATTTAGACAATAGCGGTGACCAAAAAATATCACGATATTTCTGTGAATTTTCACGACAGCAATACTCTTGATATCACTAAATATTTTTTAATTTATAAAGGACAGTTTCCCAGGCCAGTGTTATTTACGTACCTTCAACATATTCAGTAAAAAAACAAAACAAAAAATATTTCTCCAGTTTATAAACATTAGTTCAGATTGAGGTTTCAAATATATATTTTTAATTCTGTATCAACTATAGATAGATAGATAGTTTATTTCAAACACAAAATTATAACAAATACAAGCAAATGGCAAATGCAATAAAGTAACATTATACACTGTTCGAAAGGGAGAAGGAAGAAGTGAACACTTATTAATTCCATCTCCTCTTTTCCATAGATACACCCATGTGAATTTTATACAAATTACCACCTTTAAGACCCCAAGTAAACAATTTACTGTATTTTTTACAAATCAACATTAACACCCATCCATTCTAACATACAATGAAGTCCATACATCAAAACCAGCCTCAAACAACACAGATATACACAGTGCTGTCCCACCCACCATTCCATAGTGTCCCATAATATCCCAGAGTGAACATAATGAATCGTACATATAACCACTACCCTTCTAACATATATCCTTTCAGCAAATGGTGCTTATACCTCTTTTTGAATTGATTTCTGTTTGTACATAGTTTCAGTTCCGGCTCTAGACTGTTCCACAAATCTGTATTTTTCTATTTCAGTTGTGACCACCTCTAAAACCTGCTGCAAATTCTCACCAGTGCAAAGGATATTTGTGTCATCCGCAAACAAAATAAATTTCAGAATTTTTGATACTTGGCATATGTCATTTATATATAAAATAAAGAGTTTGGGTCCCAAAACTGACCCCTGGGGCACACCACAAGTGATGTCCATGAAGGGTGATTTGTGCTCTCCAATTTGTACAAATTGTTGTCTGTTACTTAAATAAACTTTCCACCCAACTCAGTCCAACCCCTCTTATCCCATACCTTTCCAGTTTCCTTAGTAGTATTCTGTGGTCAATGGTGTCAAAAGCTTTCTTTAACTCTATAAATACTCCTACAGCAACATTTTTTTTATCTATACAACTAGTAATTTCTTCTATAAGTTCGATCAGTGCCAAAGATGTAGATTTATCTGCTCTAAAACCATACTGGCTATCTGTAAGGAGGTTGTGTTTTTCAGTGAAATCATCCAGTCTCTTAGTGAAGGTTTTTTCAAGTATTTTGGAGAATAGTGAGAGTAAAGAGACTGGCCTGTAATTTGTGAAGCGATGACTGTCTCCTGTTTTGTATAGAGGTATTACTTTTGCTATTTTCATTTTGTCTGGAAATGTACCAGTTTGAAATGACAGGTTACAGATGTGGGTGAGTGGCTTAACAATTCCCTCAATTACTTTTTTCACTATTGTCATGTCAATTTCATTCCAGTCCGTTGATTTTTTGTTCTTAAATTTACTCACAGTCTCGATAATTTCCTTTTCAGTAACTGCACCCAAAAAGATTGTGTTTGGATTTCTATCTTCTATTTCATTCACAGAACCACTGTACTTTGTTTCTGGTGTCACTATTGATTTTGCTAATTCAGGACCAACGTTTACAAAAAATTTATTGAAACCACTGACCACATCTTCCATATTATGGAATTATCCATATTATAACTATCACAAGAAAATAATACAAATCACCACATCTGAAGTGCATTTAGATGTGGGGGTTTATTGTATATGCTGAATCAGTTTACCGATGTTAGAAGTCATCAAAGCACGGATCTCACCTCCAGGTTTTTGGCTCTCATCGCACTGAAGATGTACTTTTTTTTTTTTAGAGTGGCTAAATAAATTCAACCTCAAGTGACCAAAATGGAACAAAAATAAACTTCTGTACACCGGCAACTTTGCACTGGAGCGCTGTTGTTGACATGCAGAAAAATTTGGAGGCAGATTATCCGCACTGCCGAGCCATTTGTTTGACATGGCAGCACTCTGAAACAGCCTGAAAAACAACATATTTCCACACAGTTAGATCATTTTTCTAGTAACCTCAGAGCACGGAGCAGTGATGTTATGTCTGACACTGAAGTCCCGAGGCCTGTCTCGAGCAAAGGGGGCGTGGCCAAATGAGGCTTGTGTCGAGGCCTGTATCACATTTCAGAAGATCACGTGACCAAAGACAAATGAGGCCTCGTTTCTCTAGAAATCATGTGACTGCCTCATTGTGTGACTCACTTGCTGAAAAAGGCTCGGGAAATACAGTAAGTGTTCTGCTTGATAGGTGATGCTGAGGATCGTTATGTGCAGGAGACTGACAGTATTTCTTAGAAAATGGAGCCACCAAAAACGGCAAAAAACTGCTGATTTGGAGCATTTTGACTTGCTATCTTCAAATAAGGAAAACCAACATACATATACAGGTACATCTCAAAAAATTAGAATATCATGAAAAAGTTCAATATTTTTTGTTACTGATAGAAAAATTCCATTTTGTCTACATTACTATTGTTATTAATAATGTATTATTATATTTGAGAAATATCATGCCTTTCATATGCCATGTTTAATGTTTATATGCGCATGCCATATAGGATAAGTTCATATATTCTTGGTGTGTTTCTGTGGGCAATTATTGGCCTTCAGAGAATTCAGTACAGGATCAGTACATGCATAAGGAATGATCTAAGCTACTCTTAATCTCTTTGACACGACCTGTTTTGGGTCACAGGAATGCACAGAAACTCCTCAGCCTGTATAGATCAGTGGTAGAGATTAGGTATATAGACATTCTGTTAGTTTTATGGACCTCATGTGCATGTCTCCATGACCCCATGTCTCCAGAGTATCTGTGACATTTCCCCGGATAAGCTTTGATTATCAGGACTGTCCCGTTCTGTTCCTTCCCTTATCCTCATCCTCCCTCTCCTTTGTCCTACCTATATATATCAGACGTAAAGAAATGAATCCTTTGGAGATTCTAGGTGTGCCTTAATGCCATGCTTTGTAATCTCTCCCTCAAAAATGGCCATTTGAGGTAATGTACTTAAATATAATTTTCCGCCTTTTTGACTTTGAATAATTTAAGCTCAAAATTATTCTAACAGCTACTCATTTCAAAAAGTGAAACTCATATATTATATAGATTCATTACACATAGAGTGATATATTTCAAGTGTTTATATATTTCAGTTTTAATGATTATGGCTTACAGCCCATGAAAACCCCAAATTCAGTTTCTCATAAAATTAGAATATTACATAAAATTAATTAAAAAAAAATAGTTTTTAAATAGAAATGTTGGCCGACTGAAAAGTATGTCCATGTACACACTCAATACTTGGTCGGGGCTCCTTTTGGATTAATTACTGCATCAATGTGGCGTGGCATGTAGGTGATCAGCCTGTGGCACTGCTGAGGTGTTATGAAGGTCCAGGTTGCTTTGATAGTGACCTTCAGCTCATCGGCATTGTTGGGTCTGGTGTCTCTCATCTTCCTCTTGACAATACTCCATAGATTATCTATGGGGTTTAGGTCAGGAGAGTTTGCTGGCCAATCAAACACAGTGATGCCATGGTCATTAAACCAGGTTTTGATACTTTTGGCAGTGTGTGTGTGTGTGTGTGTGTGTGGGGGGGGGGGGGTTGCCAAGTCCTACTGGAAAATGAAATCAGCTTCTCCATAAAGCTTGTCAGCACAGGGAAGCATGAAGTGCTCTAAAATTTCCTGGTAAATGACTGCGCTGACTTTGGGCTTGATAAAACACAGTGGACCAACACCAGCAGATGACATGGTTCCCCAAATCATCACTGACTGTGGAAACTTCACACTAAACCTCAAGCAACTTAGATTCTGTGCCTCTCCACTCTTTCTCCAGACTCTGGGACTTTGATTTCCAAATGAAATGCAAAATTTACTTTTATCTGAACAGAGGTCATCTGCTAGTGTTTGTCTACTGTGTTTTATCAAGACTAAAGTCAGTGCAGTCGTCTACCAGGAAATTTTAGAGCACTTCATGCTTCCCTGTGCTGACAAGCTTTATGGAGAAGCTGATTTCATTTTCCCGCAGGACTTGCCACTCCCCCCCCCCCCCCACACACACACACACACTGCCAAAAGTGTCAAAACCTGGTTTAATGACCATGGCATCACTGTGCTTGATTGGCCAGCAAACTCTCCTGACCTAAACCCCATAGAGAATCTATGGAGTATTGTCAAGAGGAAGATGAGAGACACCAGACCCGACGATGCAGACGAGCTGACAGTCACTATCAAAGCAACCTGGACCTTCATAACACCTCAGCAGTGCCACAGGCTGATCACCTCCATGCCACACCACATTGATACAGTAATTAATCCAAAAGGAGCCCAAACCAAGTATTGAGTGTGTACATGGACATACTTTTCAGTCAGCCAACATTTCTATTTAAAAACTATTTTTTTAAATTAATTTTATGTAATATTCTAATTTTTTGAGAAACTGAATTTGGGGTTTTCATGGGCTGCAAGCCATAATCCTCAAAATTAAAATAAATAAACACTTGAAATATATCACTCTATGTGTAATGAATCTATATAATATATGGGTTTCACTTTTTGAAATAAGTGAAAAAAATATTGAGCTTTTTCATGATATTCTAATTTTTTGAGATGTACAGTACCTGTATCTCCTGAAATCCCTCACATGGATGGTTTTATATTGTACAGTGTGTGTGTTCACAAGACATGAATTTTTGTCATGTCAATTTCAATTATGTCCCATAACACAAGCACATTGATATACTTTAATATGTTATATGAATGACTGCTATATTGGAATATACTGAAACTTTATTGATATCCCATGTTCAACATAAATTCATCTGGCATGCAATACCTCATATGGGGATTCTAACATAATACTTAAGTATCATAATCATCATTATTATTATTATCATTATTATCAAATAATGATGCAATTGCATCATTATGCTTACAGATCCACTGGTATGTTTACTATTGCTCTGAGTGCTGCTATCACTTTACTGTTGCAATCCTGTAATTTTCACATTGAGGGACTAATAAAGGTTTATCTTATCCTATCTTATGTAGCCCACACGTAATATCACAGTAAGACTGCTGCACATCATATGACCAGCAGATGTCAGTACTCCCAAATGAGCCATTAAATGGGGCTTCGTGAAATCAGCCTTTTGGCGAAGCAATTGGCCAGATAGATCTGACACATTCACAGGGCTTCATCACACCATCACTACCATGAAGCAGCCACCCTTAGCAGCAACAACTGCAATCAAGAGTTTGCGATTACTGGCAATGAGTCTTTTACAGAACTGTGGAGGAATTTTGGCCTACTCATTTTTGCAGAATTGTAATTCAGCCACATCGGAGGGCTTTTGAGCATGAACTGCCTTTTTAAGGTCATGCCAAAGCATCTCAATCGGATTCAGGTCAGGACTTTGTCTAGGCCACTCCAAAGTCTTCATTTTGTTTTTCTTAAGCCATTCAGAGGTGGACTTGCTGGTGTGTTTTGGATCATTGCCCTGCTGTAGAACCCAAGTGCGCTTCAGCTTGAGGTCACGAACAGATGGCCGGACATTCTCCTTCAGGATTTTTTGGTAGACAGCAGAATTCATGATTCCATTTACCACAGCGAGTCTTCCAGGTCCTGAAACAGCAAAACAGCTCCAGACCATCACACTACCACCACCACATTTTACTGTTAGTATGATGTTCCTTTTCTGAAATGCTGTGTTACTTTTATGCTGGATGTAATGGGACACACACCTTCCAAAAAGTTCAACTTTTGTCTCGTCAGTCCACAGAGTATTTTCCCAAAAGTCTTGAGGATCATCAAGATCTTTTCTGGCAAAACTGAGACGAGCCTTAATCTACTTTTTGCTCAGCAGTGGTTTTCATCTTGGAACTCTGCCATGCAGGCCATTTTTGCCCAGTCTCTTTCTTATGGTGGAGTCATGAATACTGACTGTAACTGAGGCAAGTGAGGCCTGCAGTTCTTTGGATGTTGTTGTGGAGTCTTTTGTGACCTCTTGGATGAGTCGTCGCTGCGCTCTTGAGATGATTTTAGTCGGCCGGCCACTCCTGGGAAGGTTCATCACTGTTCCATGTTTTCCCCATTTGTGGATAATGGGTCTCACTTTAGTTCGCTGGAGTCCCAAAGCTTTAGAAATGGCTTTATAACCTTTTCCAGACTGACAGATCTCAATTACTTTGTTTCTCATTTGTTCCTGAATTTCTTTGGATAGCAGCATTGATGTCTAGCTTTTGAGGATCTTTTGGCCTACTTGACTTTGTCAGGCAGGTCCTATTTAAGTGATTTCTTGATTGAGAACAGGTGTGGCAGTAATCAGGCCTGGGTGTGGCTAGAGAAGTTGAACTCAGCTTTCCAAAGATGTGACAAACCACAGTTAATTTATGCTTTAACAGAGGGGACAATCACTTTTTCACACAGGGCCATGTACAGTGGGGCAAAAAAGTATTTAGTCAGCCACCAATTGTGCAAGTTCTCCCACTTAAAAGATGAGAGAGGTCTCCAATTTTCATCATAGGTATACCTCAACTATGAGAGACAAAATGAGAAAAAAAAATCCTGAAAATCACATTGAAGGATTTTTAATGAATTAATTGGTAAATTCCTCAGTAAAATAAGTATTTGGTCACCTACAAACAAGCAAGATTTCTGGCTTTCACAGACCTGTAACTTCTTCTTTAAGAGGCTCCTCTGTCCTCCACTCGTTACCTGTATTAATGGCACCTGTTTGAACTCGTTATCAGTATAAAAGACACCTGTCCACAACCTCAAACAGTCAGTCTCCAAACTCCACTATGGCCAAGACCAAAGAGCTGTCAAAGGACACCAGAAACAAAATTGTAGACCTGCACCAGGCTGGGAAGACTGAATCTGCAATAGGTAAGCAGCTTGGTGTGAAGAAATCAACTGTGGGAGCAATTATTAGAAAATGGAAGACATACAAGACCACTGATAATCTCCCTCGATCTGGGGCTCCACGCAAGATCTCACCCCGTGGGGTCAAAATTATCACGAGAACGGTGAGCAAAAATCCCAGAACCACACCGGGGGACCTAGTGAATGACCTGCAGAAAGCTGGGACCAAAGTAACAAAGCCTACATCAGAAACACACTACGCCGCCAGGGACTCAAATCCTGCAGTGCTAGACGTGTCTCCCTGCTTAAGCCAGTACATGTCCAGGCCCGTCTGAAGTTTGCTAGAGAGCATTTGGATGATCCAGAAGAGGATTGGGAGAATGTCATATGGTCAGATGAAACCAAAATAGAACTTTTTGGTAAAAACTCAACTTGTTGTGTTTGAAGGAGAAAGAACACTATACCTACTGTGAAGCATGGGGGTGGAAAAATCATACTTTGGGGCTGTTTTTCTGCAAAGGGACCAGGACGACTGATCCATGTAAAGGAAAGAATGAATGGGGCCATGTATCGTGAGATTTTGAGTGAAAACCTCCTTCCACCAGCAAGGGCATTGAAGATGAATCGTGGCTAGGTCTTTCAGCATGACAATGATCCCAAACACACCGGCCGGGCAACGAAGGAGTGGTTTTGTAAGAAGCATTTCAAGGTCCTGGAGTGGCCTAGCCAGTCTCCAGATCTCAACCCCATAGAAAATCTTTGGAGGGAGTTGAAAGTCTGTGCTGCCCAGCGACGGCCCCAAAACATCACTGCTCTAGAGGAGGTCTGCATGGAGGAATGGGCCAAAATACCAGCAACAGTGTGTGAAAACCTTGTGAAAACTTACAGAAAACGTTTGACCTCTGTCATTGCCAACAAAGGGTATATAACAAAATATTGAGATGAACTTTTGTTACTGACCAAATACTTATTTTACTGAGGAATTTACCAATTAATTAATTAAAAATCCTTCAATGTGATTTTCTGGATTTTTTTTTCTTATTTTGTCTCTCATAGTTGAGGTATACCTATGATGAAAATTGGAGACCTCTTTCATCTTTTAAGTGGGAGAACTTGCACAATTGGTGGCTGACTAAATACTTTTTTACCCCACTGTAGGTTTGGATTTTTTTTACCCTTAATAATAAACACCTTCATTTAAAAACTGCATTTTGTGTTTACTTGTGTTATCTTTGTCTAACATTTAAATTAGTTTGATGATCTGAAACATTTAAGTATGACATACAAAAAAATGAGAAATCAGGAAGGGGCGAACACTATTTCACACCACTGTAGATGTAAAAAAATGAACAAGAATGCAACCATTTAAAACAAAATTGGGATTTTATTTTTAAAAAGTTATACAGAATGAAAAACAAAAAAGTTATCGAGACACTGGACACACACTCGAACTTTCAAGAAAATTTTTTTATCCTTTGTTAATACACTGCTGTTTGTTTCTGTTTTAGTTTTGATGTTAATCAGTTTTTTATTCTGTCCTATTTTTTGTGATGATTTACAAATACACTATTATATACACTTCTTGTTTCCTAATTCTTTCAACAAAGTTCATAAAAAAACTTCTAGTGTTGCCAAGGTAAAGTGAAGTGTGTTTCATTTCTGTCACTTTATCCCCTCACACACTCGAGCACTACTGACGGCGGCCACCTAGTCTACAAGGGCTCAGGGCTTGAGGGTTTAGAGAGGAGACTGAGATTTGGCCATAGAAACATGCAACTTACGTCAGCAGCACAATGGCATGACATCATCACAGAGCCGACTCCAAATATCACAACAGTTTTACACTGGTGTCAAAATTTATACCGGCATTATTGAGAATGTCATGCTTTGCCACACACCTACTGGACAAGTCTATGAAATACTGGGAGAATACTGTACACAGCAGGGGTCTGCAACCTGTGGCTCTTTTGCCCATAGCCAGTGGCTCCTTAAGGCCTTGACAAAAAATTCCAAAACTAGAAACTAGATGAATAAATAACAAATTTACAAGAAAAGCTGGCTACATATGCCAAAAATTCTCACAACAGCAAATTTACAAGAAGAAATCACAATATTTCTGGGAAAAAAAACACTTTTTTTTTAGAATAATGTTACAAATTTATGAGAAAAATGCAGAAAATTTACCTGAAAAAGGTAACAAATTTACAAGGGTAAATGGAAATCACTCTTGATGGAAATGGAAAACACTCTTGCAAATTTGCAATTAAAATTACAACATTTCTGGGAAAAGAAGTCACAAACTTCCTGGAAACATTGCATTTTTACGAGAAACAATGTCACAAATTTAGGTGGAAAGAAGCTGCAATTTTACCTGAAAAACCAACAAATTTTCAAAGACAAAAATGAAAAAAATTGTTAGAAAACCAGAAACTTTATGCCAAAAATCTCACAAATTTTGGAAAAAAAAATTAATTTCATGAGAAACAAATCTCTTAATATTGATGTCAGGCCAGTTTGGACAGGTAACGTTGTTTTACCTTGGCTTTCAGGCTCAGATATTTTGTGGCTCCGTGTGGACTTTGCTGGTCAAAATGGCTGTCTGCATAGTAGAGGTTGCCAACCTCTGGTACAGAGAGATGAGATGAAAGTAGAACTTTTTGGCTGTCATACTACACACCATGCTTGCAGGAGAAATGGCACTGCACATCACCCCCCCCCCCCATTCAAAAACAAAACAAAACGCTACTCTAACAGTGAGGTTTGGAGGTGGAATCATCACCGGTAGACTTCATATATTTAAATGAACAATGCATGTGGTGAAATGTTGCAGATGGATCCATAACAGGTCTCTGTAACATTCAGCAATAACATGTGTGACATGCGTGACATCATTGTATTCAAAAGTGAAGTCTCTTTGCAACAGCTGTTTTTTAGAATTTTTTAATTTTCAGTTTTGTGTTTCTTCTTCTGCCAACAAATCGCACCCAATGATGTATGAATTGTCATGGATTTTCTTTATATTACTAAGTGTCCCTTGTGAATATGGTGAATGAATATACTGTATGCAGAGTCAAAGATGCCTTTCTGTATTATTTTTCTTTCTGTATTTCTTGATCAAGAGGAAGATTTCACACAGCAGTTCAACAGAAATGTTCAGCAGAAATGTTCAGTCAAAATGGTGCGGGCAGATTTTATACCTTGGAACAAACAAAGATAATATGAGAATGTTCTGTGGGAGTATGGAGCCTAGCTGTCTGCTGGAACTGACCTTGACAGGCCAGAGTCTCAGTATCTAAGGAAGAAACATGATATATTGTGTCTAGGAGCATAATAACAGGAACACAGTGTAATATTAATTGATAAAATAAGGAAAACTTCCACACTATCTATCAAAATACCAAAAAAAGGAAAAGACATGCTTTCCTTTTGCTGTACATATGAGGTCTTCCATAAAATGTGTGGGCTTCCTTATATTAGCATCTAACAGTGGCTTAAGGAGCCTTCACGTCTCTTGTGGCACATCTTAAAGCAGCAGTACAAAAAGGTTGAGCAGCCGGACAGCTTGTCTATTCGATGAACGGCCGTCTGTCTGGTGAGTGACCGGTGGTGGCCACTGGAGCTCATCCCTTTGACGGTGATACTGTACGTCCTGATCTGCACTTTCATCACATATCAAGCCCGCCTTTGCTGCCTCTCAGTTGGTCCTTCTCATAGATGCTGCTGCTTCGGGTTCCGGCCCTTGATCCTCTTGCAGTGTTGATGTTTGACAAATACTGACCGGTTCAAGTTGAATTATGGATGTTACACAACAGTTTGTGTGCAACCACAGTTGTGTTTGAAGCTGCAGTAATTCAGTGCAAATAAAAATCTTCCCACATCTTGCAGGTATTCCTTCGATTTTAAGACCATCCAATACAACAGACAAGAACATATTGCACATTCAGTCACCAGGGTGACTGTCCTCCAATAGAAAACAAAGACATAGAGCATTTTTGCCAGCAGGTATTATGGATTTATTTTTGAAAAAGTGGCCTCTTGTGATTGTGAAAATAATTACATGAAGTGAGACTGTGGAGAGTGAGAGGTCTAATGTGTGAAAGGTTTACTGAGCTACCTGGATTCACATTGGTCAAGCCTCAACCACAGCATTTTAAAGCCTGATGTGATGAGCTAGAAGACAAATGAGAAGTCAGAAAAAACTACTCTTCTTCATCACAGCAATGGTGAGTAATTTGCTGCATGAATAATTTATGGAATGATGACCAGATCGACAGAAGAGGCCATGCAGGAGTCTCTGTAGACTGTGGTGTTTGCAGATGACATTGTGATCTTTAAGTGAGAGTAGGCAGCAGGTGGAAGAGAACCAGGGGCTCCATGTACTGTATAAAGGACTGCACAGCTTTCATACTGAAAGATGGCATACTCACAAAACCTGAAAAGTACGTGTGCACAGAAATTTTCAGATTTATAAAACTGTGTGCATGCCTGATTCTCCGCTCCTTTTCTTTATACATCCCACATCACATGAAAACCAGCGCATGTGCACGATCTCTTTACTCCACCTCGGTTCCTCCCACTAATGACTATGTAAATGAAGAAAAACGCCCCTTCAGTCACTCTGTCAAACAATGATCGTCAATCCTGCGGGAAAGTGCAGCATAAAAAAAACAATAACTTGACAGAGTGTGACGCTGAGGTGTTGATAACGGAGGTGGAGGTCAGAACAAATATTTTATTTTGTTCTGACCCTCCAGAATCAACAATAAACCAAAGTTTACCGAGTGGTCCGTGTTACAATGACAGTTCATTCATTCATTTAAAAAAAACATTTCTATTGGATAATAACAAGACAAAAGAAAAAGAAAGAGAAAAAGAGAACATATTTCAGACAGAAAGGGCGTAAGCTGAAGCAACAGCTTGTGCCTACACCTCCGTGAATGCAGCCGGCTCAGACCGAAATAAGTTAAACTTAAATGTTAAAGTTGAAGTTTATAGACAGATCACTACTCAATGACAGTGTGACTGGGAAGGGGTGCTGACATACGTAAAAGAAAATGTTACTAAAGAAAGCCATCAGTAATCCGCATAGACAGACATGATGTTACTGAGTAAAATAAGTAAATAAAGTAAATAAACACCACTGAATACCCCTCCAATCTTACAGCTGAATTTATATTAATTACAAACCAAATCTGTGTCAGAATCCAAATTACGCACGACAGCCAGGAACAAGCCTTTTATTTCCAGATTGAAATCTGCAAACAGCAATATTTTAGACTATGGAAACATCTCTTCACTCTGATACAGCTGCAAATGTCATTGCCGCTTTAAAGGTGACGGACAGACGAAAACTCAAAATCGCTAAATTATATCTCAAATTGTTGTCTGAGACGAGCTAATTGGAACCCCACATGTTTTGGTGTCAACGTATGTCGCATAAGGTGACAATGCGCTCTTGAAGTACGCTGTTGTGGAGAGCTGTCTGACCCAGTCAAGATCAGCGTCTAAAATGGCCACTGACTGTGTGACGTCATTTCGGTGTGGCACACAGTCGGCGGACGTTGCTTTTTTTAATTTGATGTTTACATTTTAAAATCGGCGATTACGGATATTTCTCGGAACACTTTTGGATTACAAATAGATTATTTATTAACATTAGGATTTCAGGAATCGAATTAATTATGGTTTGTCGTTGTGTTGTGAACGGGTGCGACGTTATACCAGAGGAGCATGCTGTGAGTGTTTTTGAATGTCCCGTCCCTGTGAAAATCAGAACGGCATGGGTGAAATTCGTTCAGAAAACGCAAAAAAAAATGGACTTATGTCGGTAAAACACCAAAAATGTGCAGTAGAGATTTCGTTGACAGCGATTTCGAGAATAAGATGCAATTTGTGTCACGACTCGCCGCTCCTCAGCGGCTTCAGCTGCACGCACACCTGCCCCTCGTCAGCACATCCCCATACATCCATTCACACACACCTGCTTGTTGAATAAAGCTGTTAAATCTATCCTGAGCCTGCGTGCGTGTTTCCTGGGCCAGACATTATGTCAATTTGAAATGAAATTTGCCAAAAGATTTCTGATAAAGAAAACGGCTATTCCAACTATATATGCCTCGATTTCCAAGTGTGACTCTGAGAACGGGGTCAGTGCTAGTGGCGATCAACTGTCAGAACACGAGAAGTAAACAGGGTAAGTTTTTTATTTTTAATATTCACTGCAAATGTTCACTAAACATCTTAAATGAATTCCAAGCCATGGTTTGCATTGCCTTACCAACTTATCAAATATTAGCATATTAGGGTGTTCATACTCATCAAATATGAAATATTCAGTGCTGTATAGGGAGGTGGTTGTGCCTGTTTGATCAATTTATATTTCATAAACTCAATATACTAATAATAACTCAATATATGATTTTACAAAACTTTATATAAATAACATTGTTCACAAATCTAATCTTGGTAGGCAAAATCCCTTGTAGTGATGAGATGGGAATGTTTCTCTGATGAGGCTCACCGCACAGGCAGGCAACATAACCCTCACTTCTTCTCCAAAAAAATCCCCAACACTATGAATCTGTATCGCCTGAAAAATATGGGGTTGGCATTGATTATTCCGTTTGCATTGATTATTGAATGTATTGAATGGTTTCTTCATAATTCATCTGGGAAATTAAATCAAATGAATAAATATTGTTTATAAACTCACTCGTGTGGACGATGACGGCCGCTTCATCTGTCTCATCAGCTCCAGCTGCGCACAGACCAGCAGGTGCTAATCAGCGGCTGAGAAGATGTAGCGAGTGACCAATGGGTAGTTTTATTTTTAAAATTAAGTGTGTGACCATGCATGTCGCCAAAGAAAAATATTTGTAAGCATCTTTTACCTAGAAATATCTTACAGCCGATCGTAAACGTGTTCTTTTCCCGTCCGTGTTGCGTCTTCCTCCTCTCCCTCGAACAAATAAGGCTGACAGCCCACACACCACCCAAAACGTCTTCATTGTCAATGTAATCATTTGTAATCATTTATATTGAGGTCGTCAAACTCTAGAAAATAATCGCTGTCCGAATCACTTTGCTCTCGTTCTGCAATTTTTTTTTCATACCGAATTGACGTGAAGGCTGGACGCACCTATCGGCAGATGGCGGTACTGCAGCATCACTGAGTGAAAGATGGACTATGACTAAATAATTTCATTTATGTAGGATGGTGACACATATTAAATCAGGGGAATGGGAAGAATGGAATATTTTCATACAATCAGTTGATTGGTTCAATAAAAAAATGTCAATGTCCGTCACCTTTAAGTGAGAGTAGGCAGTAGGTGGAAGAGAACCAGGGGCCTCATGTACTGTATAAAGGACTGTGCAGCTTTCATACTGAAAAACGGCGTACTTCACCTGCAGGGATTCACAATCCAGCTGCCTCGGCACGTATTGCGCTGGAACCAGGGCTCGATTAGAGTGCATTTGGCCGAAAAGAATTCCTTCCAGGAGAGCTGGATCTCTGCGTGTTGCCTCGTGAGTCAACTGTATAGTCTCTGGTAATTTTTTTTTTTTTTTATCTCTATGTCACATTTACAGAAACGGGATCCAGTTTACAGTGGCACTGGTTTTGGACCATGAATGAGGCAAGTTATACAGTGGGGCAAAAAAGTATCTAGTCAGCCACCAATCGTGCAAGTTCTCCCACTTAAAAGATGAGAGAGGTCTCCAATTTTAATCATAGGTATACCTCAACTATGAGAGACAAAATGAGAAAAAAAAATCCAGAAAATCACATTGAAGGATTTTTAATGAATTAATTGGTAAATTCCTTGGTAAAATAAATATTTGGTCACCTACAAACAAGCAAGATTTATGGCTCTCACAGACCTGTAACTTCTTCTTTAAGAGGCTCCTCTGTCCTCCACTTGTTACCTGTATTAATGGCACCTGTTTGAACTCATTATCAGTATAAAAGACACCTGTCCACAACCTCAAACAGTCAGACTCCAAACTCCACTATGGCCAAGACCAAAGAGCTGTCAAAGGACACCAGAAACAAAATTGTAGACCTGCACCAGGCTGGGAAGACTGAATCTGCAATAGGTAAGCAGCTTGGTGTGAAGAAATCAACTGTGGGAGCAATTATTAGAAAATGGAAGACATACAAGACCACTGATAATCTCCCTCGATCTGGGGCTCCACGCAAGATCTCACCCCGTGAGGTCAAAATGATCACGAGAACGGTGAGCAAAAATCCCAGAACCACATGGGGGGACCTAGTGAATGACCTGCAGAGAGCTGGGACCAAAGTAACAAAGGCTACATCAGTAACACACTACGCTGCCAGGGACTCAAATCCTGCAGTGCCAGACGTGTCTCCCTGCTTAAGCCAGTACATGTCCAGGCCCGTCTGAAGTTTGCTAGAGAGCATTTGGATGATCCAGAAGAGGATTGGGAGAATGTCATATGGTCAGATGAAACCGAAATAGAACTTTTTGGTAAAAACTCAACTTGTCGTGTTTGGAGGAGAAAGAACACCATACCTACTGTGAAGCATGGGGGTGAAAACATCATACTTTGGGGCTGTTTTTCTGCAAAGGGACCAGGACGACTGATCCGTGTAAAGGAAAGAATTAATGGGGCCATGTATCGTGAGATTTTGAGTGAAAACCTCCTTCCATCAGCAAGGGCATTGAAGACGAAACGTGGCTGGGTCTTTCAGCATGACAATGATCCCAAACACACAGCCCGAGGAACGAAGGAGTGGCTTCGTAAGAAGCATTTCAAGGTCCTGGAATGGCCTAGCCAGTCTCCAGATCTCAACCCCATAGAAAATCTTTGGAAGGAGTTGAAAGTCCGTGTTGCCTAGTGACAGCCCCAAAACATCACTACTCTAGAGGAGATCTGCATGGAGGAATGGGCCAAAATACCAGCAACAGTGTGTGAAAACCTTGTGAAGACTTACAGAAAAAGTTTGACCTCTGTCATTGCCAACAAAGGGTATATAACAAAGTACTGAGATGAACTTTTGTTATTGACCAAATACTTATTTTACCAAGGAATTTACCAATTAATTCATTAAAAATCCTTCAATGTGATTTTTTTTTCTCATTTTGTCTCTCATAGTTGAGGTATACCTATGATGAAAACTGGAGACCTCTCTCATCTTTTAAGTAGGAGAACTTGCACAATTGGTGGCTGACTAAATACTTTTTTACCCCACTGTATCTGATGGAAATAAGTTATTCATCGGGGTTTCATTGCGCTCAATAAGCCGAGTTATGGAGATAAATCACCTAATAATAATAATAATAATCATGTTTTTTGACTAGAATGTCTAAAAACTAATTTTTAGACAAATCATTTCAACTGAAGTAGAAATGTTATATTAATACATTCTGTGAGTTTCAGCTGTTTTGTAGTTTAACAGACCCACCTGATAGAGTCAAACAGAATTTTACGGAGAGCCCGCAACTTCTCACAGAAGGTGGAAACTTTGCGGCTTGGCCCACAGATTCTCACGTCACATTTGTTTTTATGCATCCCACTGTGTGTGTGAAAATCAGTGTATGCCATGTTTTTGTGCGTGAGCACCGTTTCTACATGAGGACCCTGGAGAGCTGGGGGTACACACTGGGCAGAAGAGGAAGGAGAGTCAGTAGAAGCAAGACAGAATACATGTGTGTGAATGAAGAAGAGGCAGATCTAACAGTGGAGATGCAAAGAGTAGAGGTTTAAATACCTGGGGTTAACTGACCAAAGCAATGGACAGTGCACAAGAAAGGCAGAAAAAAGTTGTGAAAACATTTATGATAGAAAAGTTTCATATTTGTTTCATACATGTGATTTGCTTTGTCTCAGAGTCTGCCTCAGAGTCTACGTGAAATGTACACTACCGTTCAAAAGTTTGGGGTCACTTAGAAATTTCCTTATTTTTGAAAGAAAAGCACTTTTTTCAATGAAGATAACTTTAAACTAATCAGAAATACACTCTATACATTGCTAATGTGGTAAATGACTATTCTAGCTGCAAATGTCTGGTTTTTGGTGCAATATCTACATAGGTGTATAGAGGCCCATTTCCAGCAACTACCACTCCAGTGTTCTAATGGTACAATGTGTTTGCTCATTGCGTCAGAAGGCTAATGGATGATTATAAAAACCCTTGTGCAATCATGTTAGGTCTGCAATGCTGTAATTGCTGCAAATGGAGGATTCTTTGACGAAAGCAAAGTTTGAAGGAAAAAATTATTATTTCAAATACAAATTATTATTTCTAACCTTGTCAATGTCTTGACTATGTTTTCTATTCATTTTACAACTCATGGTGGTAAATAAGTGTGACTTTTCATGGAAAACACAAAATAATTGTCTGGGTGACCCCAAACTTTTGAACGGTAGTGTACATGGTCATGGCAGCTGGACATTTATCTCTTTGTTTTTGTTTTTATGTACTGTATTGTTATGAGTATATCTGCGAAGAAGACAGCTTGGAAGAACCAGCCTAAACTAGATATTCTCTCATGGACAGTCTTGAGATAGCAGGATGCTTATATGACTGAAAGTTGTGAGTGTGTGAATCAGAATGGTGCGCGAATAGGCTTTGAGACTATTTTTGTATTGTTGTCCACTGACCAGTGTAATTAAATTTGCTGAAACTCTGATCCAGCCTGGTTTTTGACTGAAGGTTAAGAAGGATTTTTCTAACATACTTGGCGCCCGAACTCAGGGGCTCCATATATCTTTCCTGCCTGCTTCAAGCGTTCTGGGACCACAGCGAGTGTGCACAGCTGCCTCCCCCACCGGTGCCAAAGAGCCAGTTTTGTGGAAGTGAGGCACGGTCCAGGGGCGCTGGGAGCAGGGGTGGAGAGTGACAGAGCCAACCCGCAGGCGGATCACAGTGAGTAAATTTATTTGTTGATGATGCCTGGTTACAGTCCGCGGTTGGGCTAAGAATATGCGTAAAAGAGTTGTAAGCCAAGCGTTTGACACCACAAAGTCCAAAAATTGGTTTTATGGCGAGGTAGAGGCTTGGGGGTCCCGGACTGGGGCCACAACAGAAGTGTGCATTTCTACTGCGTTAAGTGGACCCACAAAGAAGCGTGTGGGGAATTAAAAAAATCAAAGCAAGATCTTTTTTACATCACAAGTGAGCATAGATTACAATCAATGCAAAATCTTTTTAATATCCCAAGTGAGCATAGATTCAGAAAAAATATCATGCAAGACCTTCTTTACATCACAAGTGAGCATTGATAAAGTACTCCTATATATATACTGTATATATAACAAGATTCTCAAATTTACTTGAGTGAGTAATACAGGAGCAACAAAAAAGGGGGAAAAAAGAAAAAAAAATGGATAAATAGCACTAATATCATAAGGATAAACTCTAATGCGATAATTAAGAACCAAAATACCTTAAGGCATAATTCAAAACAGGTCTAAAATAAAATAACTCTTTAGAAATATACACGATAAAATAACTTCAAATTATAATAAAATAATCAAATAAATAACTGCAGTTTGTCTGGTCGCTCACGTGCTTGTTTGTGTGTTTTTTAATGTTTTATGGTTTGGTGAGAAAAAGAGAGAAAAAAGGATGTGAGAACGTGGAAGTCAGGCAGAGGGACAAAAGTCAAGGTTGTTTTTTCTTGTTGTGATGTGCAAAAGGACAATGAGATTGTTGTTTCACGGGAAATGGCAAATTTGTGCACGGGAGATTGGTAAGTGACAAAAATGGGGAAAAAAATGAATGTGTTTTCAGAGCGGCAGAAGATGACTGAGATGAAAACCTTTGGTTGTCAGATCTGCTTATTATATGTGACTTTGGAATAATTTTACTAATATGTGTGTGCTTATCTGGGGCTCGCTATGTGTTTATATGTGTGTGCGTATGTGGAAGGACTAACTTGTTTTGTGCTGAAGCAGTAATAAGGTCACACTGAACTGGGGATTTTGGTAAGATGAAAGGTATTAGATGCCTGCTTTTTATCTAAGGATAGTTTTGGCAGTAATTTCTTTTGTTGTGCAGTTTTTTGTGGGGTTTTTGCTGGCTTTATGAGTTACTTGTGTTAAGCAATTTAATCTTGCTTTATCGACAAATGTCTTTATTTTTAACTAACATTATCAATTGCCAGAATTTTTCGCTTATTTTTTTTTCCACAATATTTTTTATTGAACCTTTTTTTTTATAAACATGGCACAAACAATCAAACACTAAAGTAATTTAAAAATTAAAAAAAAACACTAACTACAAAAAAAAATGTACTAAAAACACCAACAACCACTAACAAAGGCAAGTCATCAACAATGCTCCTCTGTTTAGTGTAGGTAATCTATTACATAAGTAGACATATTATACATTCACCAATTTGGAATTTGCAAGGTCCACACACATCATTCACCTTCCCCTTCAGAAGTTATGTTTAATTTCTTTACATAATCAATGAAAAGTCTCCATGTCTCCATATATTCTCAAACACATTTTCCTTTGATTTCAGTATGTATGTTATTCTTTCTAGTGGAAGGTTTGTTAACATCTGTCTTAACCACTGAGTCACATCTGGTCTATGAGTCTTTTTCCACAGTAGTGCAATACATTTTTTGGCATTAAGCAAACTGAGGTCTATGAATGCTCTTTCACTCTTATTAAAGTTATGCTTTTCTGGATACAGACCCAACAAAAACAGTTTAGGGTTCAATGTGAATTGTTTTGAAATTATTTTTTCAATTGTTACCCTCACATCTTCCCAAAACATTCTGATTTTTCTACATTCCCATAAACAGTGAAATAGGGTTCCTTTACTTTCCATACATTTTGTGCATGTATCCGGTATGTTTTTGTTATATCTGTTTAACTCCACTGGTGTAACATACATCCGCATTAACCATTTAAAATGTATCAATTTAAGACGTACATTTATTGATTTGGTTTGAACTTCTGTACAAGCCAATTCCCATTGTTCCTCTGAAATTTCAATTTGCAGGTCTTCTTTCCAATAATTCAGTCTTTTCTGTGAGTTTTCACTTGAGGATAGTGTCAATGAGTTATAAAACTCTGAAATAATACCCTTTCTCTTACTATCTTTCGTCAAAATTTTTTCCAAGGATGAATAAATAGGTCGGGTGAGAGCATTATTTTGATTTGATCGAATAAAATTCCTAAGCTTAAGATATTTAAAAAAATGTGTTCTATTAAGATTGAATTTGATCCTCAGTTCTTCAAAAGACATTATGTTATCTGAACGTGACAAATATAAGTCTTGAATCTTTTGAATCCCTTTTAAATTCCATACTTTAAATACAGCATCCACTCTCCCTGGTGTAAAATATTGATTACCCCATATTGGGCTAAATTGTGACAATAAGTGTGGTTCTTTTAAATATTTTTTGGTTTCACACCATATTTTGATCATATGCTTTACAATTGGATTTTTAACTTGTTTCTGTAATTTTTTAGCCGAGTCTGAGTATATGAATAAGGGAAGACGTAAAGGTAAATTGTATGATTCCATTTCAGTCCAGTGAGGGAGATCATTTGATGAAAAATATTATGTCATAGACCTCAGTTGTGCTGACCAGTAATACAACATAAAGTTTGGACATTTCAGACCTCCACGATCAAATGGTAAATATAGTAAGGACAGACGTAATCTAGCCTTCCTATTGTTCCATATAAATTCCACTAACTTTTTTTTAATTCTTGAGAATAGATCTGAAGGTGGTGGTAAAGGAATGTATTGAAATAAATAAAGTATTTTGGGTAAGATATTACTTTTAAGTATATTAATTCTCCCGATCATCGACATTGGTGACATCCATCTCTGAAGTAACTCATTAATATCTGTCATTAAGGCTTCATAGTTGGCACTGGCGACTGATTCTAGCTTAGGCACAATTTGAATTCCTAAATATTTAAACTGATTTACAACATTGAATTGATTTACCTCAGGCGCTGGGTGATTTCTCTGGGTCTCATTTAGCATTAATATTAGGGTTCCTTTACTTTCCATACATTTTGTGCATGTATCCGGTATGTTTTTGTTATATCTGTTTAACTCCACTGGTGTAACATACATCCGCATTAACCATTTAAAATGTATCAATTTAAGACGTACATTTATTGATTTGGTTTGAACTTCTGTACAAGCCAATTCCCATTGTTCCTCTGAAATTTCAATTTGCAGGTCTTCTTTCCAATAATTCAGTCTTTTCTGTGAGTTTTCACTTGAGGATAGTGTCAATGAGTTATAAAACTCTGAAATAATACCCTTTCTCTTACTATCTTTCGTCAAAATTTTTTCCAAGGATGAATAAATAGGTCGGGTGAGAGCATTATTTTGATTTGATCGAATAAAATTCCTAAGCTTAAGATATTTAAAAAAATGTGTTCTATTAAGATTGAATTTGATCCTCAGTTCTTCAAAAGACATTATGTTATCTGAACGTGACAAATATAAGTCTTGAATCTTTTGAATCCCTTTTAAATTCCATACTTTAAATACAGCATCCACTCTCCCTGGTGTAAAATATTGATTACCCCATATTGGGCTAAATTGTGACAATAAGTGTGGTTCTTTTAAATATTTTTTGGTTTCACACCATATTTTGATCATATGCTTTACAATTGGATTTTTAACTTGTTTCTGTAATTTTTTAGCCGAGTCTGAGTATATGAATAAGGGAAGACGTAAAGGTAAATTGTATGATTCCATTTCAGTCCAGTGAGGGAGATCATTTGATGAAAAATATTATGTCATAGACCTCAGTTGTGCTGACCAGTAATACAACATAAAGTTTGGACATTTCAGACCTCCACGATCAAATGGTAAATATAGTAAGGACAGACGTAATCTAGCCTTCCTATTGTTCCATATAAATTCCACTAACTTTTTTTTAATTCTTGAGAATAGATCTGAAGGTGGTGGTAAAGGAATGTATTGAAATAAATAAAGTATTTTGGGTAAGATATTACTTTTAAGTATATTAATTCTCCCGATCATCGACATTGGTGACATCCATCTCTGAAGTAACTCATTAATATCTGTCATTAAGGCTTCATAGTTGGCACTGGCGACTGATTCTAGCTTAGGCACAATTTGAATTCCTAAATATTTAAACTGATTTACAACATTGAATTGATTTACCTCAGGCGCTGGGTGATTTCTCTGGGTCTCATTTAGCATTAATATTAGGGTTCCTTTACTTTCCATACATTTTGTGCATGTATCCGGTATGTTTTTGTTATATCTGTTTAACTCCACTGGTGTAACATACATCCGCATTAACCATTTAAAATGTATCAATTTAAGACGTACATTTATTGATTTGGTTTGAACTTCTGTACAAGCCAATTCCCATTGTTCCTCTGAAATTTCAATTTGCAGGTCTTCTTTCCAATAATTCAGTCTTTTCTGTGAGTTTTCACTTGAGGATAGTGTCAATGAGTTATAAAACTCTGAAATAATACCCTTTCTCTTACTATCTTTCGTCAAAATTTTTTCCAAGGATGAATAAATAGGTCGGGTGAGAGCATTATTTTGATTTGATCGAATAAAATTCCTAAGCTTAAGATATTTAAAAAAATGTGTTCTATTAAGATTGAATTTGATCCTCAGTTCTTCAAAAGACATTATGTTATCTGAACGTGACAAATATAAGTCTTGAATCTTTTGAATCCCTTTTAAATTCCATACTTTAAATACAGCATCCACTCTCCCTGGTGTAAAATATTGATTACCCCATATTGGGCTAAATTGTGACAATAAGTGTGGTTCTTTTAAATATTTTTTGGTTTCACACCATATTTTGATCATATGCTTTACAATTGGATTTTTAACTTGTTTCTGTAATTTTTTAGCCGAGTCTGAGTATATGAATAAGGGAAGACGTAAAGGTAAATTGTATGATTCCATTTCAGTCCAGTGAGGGAGATCATTTGATGAAAAATATTATGTCATAGACCTCAGTTGTGCTGACCAGTAATACAACATAAAGTTTGGACATTTCAGACCTCCACGATCAAATGGTAAATATAGTAAGGACAGACGTAATCTAGCCTTCCTATTGTTCCATATAAATTCCACTAACTTTTTTTTAATTCTTGAGAATAGATCTGAAGGTGGTGGTAAAGGAATGTATTGAAATAAATAAAGTATTTTGGGTAAGATATTACTTTTAAGTATATTAATTCTCCCGATCATCGACATTGGTGACATCCATCTCTGAAGTAACTCATTAATATCTGTCATTAAGGCTTCATAGTTGGCACTGGCGACTGATTCTAGCTTAGGCACAATTTGAATTCCTAAATATTTAAACTGATTTACAACATTGAATTGATTTACCTCAGGCGCTGGGTGATTTCTCTGGGTCTCATTTAGCATTAATATTAGGGTTCCTTTACTTTCCATACATTTTGTGCATGTATCCGGTATGTTTTTGTTATATCTGTTTAACTCCACTGGTGTAACATACATCCGCATTAACCATTTAAAATGTATCAATTTAAGACGTACATTTATTGATTTGGTTTGAACTTCTGTACAAGCCAATTCCCATTGTTCCTCTGAAATTTCAATTTGCAGGTCTTCTTTCCAATAATTCAGTCTTTTCTGTGAGTTTTCACTTGAGGATAGTGTCAATGAGTTATAAAACTCTGAAATAATACCCTTTCTCTTACTATCTTTCGTCAAAATTTTTTCCAAGGATGAATAAATAGGTCGGGTGAGAGCATTATTTTGATTTGATCGAATAAAATTCCTAAGCTTAAGATATTTAAAAAAATGTGTTCTATTAAGATTGAATTTGATCCTCAGTTCTTCAAAAGACATTATGTTATCTGAACGTGACAAATATAAGTCTTGAATCTTTTGAATCCCTTTTAAATTCCATACTTTAAATACAGCATCCACTCTCCCTGGTGTAAAATATTGATTACCCCATATTGGGCTAAATTGTGACAATAAGTGTGGTTCTTTTAAATATTTTTTGGTTTCACACCATATTTTGATCATATGCTTTACAATTGGATTTTTAACTTGTTTCTGTAATTTTTTAGCCGAGTCTGAGTATATGAATAAGGGAAGACGTAAAGGTAAATTGTATGATTCCATTTCAGTCCAGTGAGGGAGATCATTTGATGAAAAATATTATGTCATAGACCTCAGTTGTGCTGACCAGTAATACAACATAAAGTTTGGACATTTCAGACCTCCACGATCAAATGGTAAATATAGTAAGGACAGACGTAATCTAGCCTTCCTATTGTTCCATATAAATTCCACTAACTTTTTTTTAATTCTTGAGAATAGATCTGAAGGTGGTGGTAAAGGAATGTATTGAAATAAATAAAGTATTTTGGGTAAGATATTACTTTTAAGTATATTAATTCTCCCGATCATCGACATTGGTGACATCCATCTCTGAAGTAACTCATTAATATCTGTCATTAAGGCTTCATAGTTGGCACTGGCGACTGATTCTAGCTTAGGCACAATTTGAATTCCTAAATATTTAAACTGATTTACAACATTGAATTGATTTACCTCAGGCGCTGGGTGATTTCTCTGGGTCTCATTTAGCATTAATATTGAAGATATTTTTCTCGCTTATTTTAAAGTAAAATTATCTGCCAGCAAAGCAAGAAAATTTGATTTTTCTTTTGTTTGGGATGCCTGAAGGCAGGTAAACAGCATTAGGTTATTTCATTTGACTTATATTTGACTTTTGCAGTGTAATTGTACTCTCTAGCTCACAGTTGCATTATAGTGTAATTGTACTCTCTTGCTCACAGTTGCATTATCTCTCCAACTGAGGGGTAACAGTGGCTTCAGATGGAAAAGGGAAAAAAAGGGGGTGACAGGCTGACTTGGACTGGACTTGGATGATAAAATCAAAATCTGATGATAAATCTAAAAAACTGACCATGGTAAAAGGAAGGAAAAAGATTTGACTAATATGTGTTCTATTTCTTCTATGGTGCATGATGAGTCTGGTGTGGGGGCAGAGGGCTGTGCATCTGCTCCTCCTCCTCCGTACTCCCGGCTGCTCAGCCCATACCCCTGATCTCACAGAACTCCAGGCTGGGGAAGCTGCGGCTGACGTCATCTTGCGCTTGTCTCCACCCCTCTACTCAGAGCGACCACATCGGGGTGCCCAAGAGTTAAGTAGATGTGCACACATATCCACTCCACACTCACCATCAATATGATGAATAAAACTGAAGATTATGGAAAATGTTGTCACTGAACAATAGCTTATGATTGAACTTTTAAATACAGCTTATATGGACGATCCAAACCACAAACAAGGTAACGATGAAAGTGCTGAAGCTTATAGAACCAGGTTACAAGAGGTTTGATGGGGCATTCTGATTTAACTAAGGCTGCTAATAATTCAGGTGTAGAACCTCATTGGCAACATTTGTAAAGTGTCTTTTTGCACAACATGCACCCATACCTAGCTGATTACATCCGCAAACATTTGGTCACATACCACACCTGTGCATTTGGCAATGTGTTAATTTATGCCAAACATGCAGAGATAATAGAGGAGGAAAGGAAAAAAGTGAAAGAAAAACCAACTCCTGTTTGTGTGATTGTTGACATGGGGCGGGGCAGAGCTTCCCCCAATTCTATTTTTCAGGGTGGCACCAGAACTGGACCCCAGTGGTGGAGGGAGGAACGGAGGGAGGCATGGGACGAGCTGGCTGCGGCAAGGGGAATGTGATGGTTGTCATCAATGTGGACAAAAGGGCCACTGGCGGAGGCAATGTCCTGGACACCAGCAGCAGCGGAGGGGGAGTGGAGGACCCCATGGGCCGGCTACCTGACTGACCGCACCGAAGCTAAGTATAACTGTTGACACTAACACTGACATAACAGACATCCATTTACCCATCTTTGACTTGATGTTAACAATGCAGTGTTTACCTGAAGTGACATTGCAGGTTCAGGAAATTACAATAAAGTTTCCCAACGGAGAATGATATGAGAGCATCACATTTTCCACATGTGACAGAAGTATATGTAATGCAGGCCACAGACCAATATTGTTGACAGACATTTGAGTGGCCCAGATCCAAATTATGAGAAAGAAAACAGGCAGCTGAATTAGTTGCTCTAATTGAAATTTGTAAATTAGGCCAAGGGAAAGCACTCACAGTGTATACTGACAGCCAGTATGCATGCTCTATCATCTATCACTTCACCCAACAGTGGAAGAAAAGAGGTATGATTACAAAGACCTCATTTTAAAACTGTAAGACAGTGTAAAACTTCCATCTAAATTAGCCATACACAAATGTGCCGCACACATTAATGGCACAGATCGAATCTCTAAGGAAAAACACTTGTAGACAATACCGCAAAAGCAGCTGCACAAGGTTATATAGGAAACCACACCACAGTATCACTTCTTTTAACACAGACAAAAAAACTTATCACATGACACGCAAACTGTTTCAGCAGGCCTCCGCTCTGCTACATGGGGTTTCCCATGTAACAAAGGAGGGTATGATTAGTAAATAATGTATGATTCGTAAAAATAAAATGATTTGTTACTCAATCTAAAATTTGCTACTAAAAATAAATTGCTACTCAATTTTGTAAGAAGAAAACGATGTTCAAGGGAACTTGAGGCCTGAAAAAGGCACCTTCCCTGCATCAACTTATCCTTTTCAAAACCTTTGCACGGATTCCATTGAACTAAATAAATATGAAGGGAAGAAATATTGTTTGGTGATTATTGATACACTTACTAAATGGACAGAAGCCTCCCCTTGCACTCATCCAAATGCTGTTACAGTAGCAAAGAAACTCTTAACTGACATAATACCAAGATTTGGAATAACTGAAAAGACTTTCTCAGATAACGGAACACATTTTGTAAACCAGATTATATCACACTTAGGTATAACACTCAACATTAACTTGGAAAACCACTCAGCTTACCATCCACAATCTGCAGGATTAATGTAATGCACAAATAGGACCATTAAAGAAGGCTTAGGAAAACAATGACAGAAACAGGAAAAAATAATGGATGGCAAGCCTTACCTACTCCCAACATTAAGGCCATTTAATTCAGGTGATGAGGAAGGGTGTTTAGCTGATTACATGCAAAGAATGTTGACTGACAGAGATATTGTTGATGCTGCTCTTCCCAGGAGGGATCACGGTGAAGCACCCACCTTGGCCAAACCGGGGGACCTGGTCCTTATCAAAGTCATCAAAAAGAAAAACTGGGCCGACGCTCCCTCGCAAGGACCACACAAAGTCATCTGGTGACACCAACCGCCGTGAAAGTTGAAGGGCGTGACTCTTGGGTGCATTTGACACATTGCAAAAAATTCCCTCAGCAAGAAACTATTCAATTCTCATTCCCTCGGCAAGAGACTGTTTCTATCTTAATCCCCAATGCAAACTCTGAAAAAAAAAAAAAAAATCCTCAACAAGTGACTGTTTAACTGTTTTTCTATATGGGTGTCAGCTGACGGTTTGTCCCATTAACAACTTGTACAGCAAAACAACTGCCGTTTATCATGGAGAGACAAAATGCCAGAGAGAGAAGGTTGGCAACTGAAGGATGCGAATGGTCTACCTGTTTTTTCATTATCATCATTCTTGTGGTGACACTTTTGTTTTGGTTATTTTTAGGGACATCATTACTCATCTATCGTAGGGCTAGATACATTACTCACACACACCATGACTGGCTAGAAGGTCCAGGTCATGAGGATCGCGTTTATGCTGGTAATGTGTGGTGGAAATATGCTAATTATACAGCCAAATCAGCTAATCGTTCAAATTGCTATGTATGTTCTTTGCTCTCACTTTCAGCTGGTCAAATGTCTGTCACTGCTAAACTAATGGAAGTATCAGAAGCTGTTTGTTTCTTGTAAGAGGCTATGTATAGAAATAGTACAGCAAGCACTAATTTGAATCACACATGTCGCATTGATTATGACTCCACTGACCGGAGACACGATGACACCCCTTACTCAGTGAAGGCAAGGGCAATCTCGCTGGGGAATTTCTCCTTTTGTCTAAAAGGGTGTGGAAATGTCTCTTTGGGCAGTTTACTGCTCTCTAGGTGTGCAACGGTGCATAGTGCATCTTGTTCCTGTACTGCTACCTGCTGGACCAACGTAGTGGGCAAAAGTTGTCCTGAAGATCCTTTTTGCCAGTCTAGGAGTTTGGAAGGCAATGTCATCCTGCAGGAGCTCTGTAGCACTGCAATTTGTGATTCAAGTTAGAAACCATGGGGCAGCAGGTACTCAACTCCTTGTTCCCTTTGGTGGGAGTGGCTAAGAACACCTTATGGATTGAAACAACTAGTTATAGACTACACTCATTTGTGAATTTTTCTTTATCTGCTTTTTCTGGTATACATGAGGCATTAACGGTTTTTAGCCTTATGTTGGCTCAAAATAGAATGGTTCTTGATCAAATAACTGCCGCCCGAGGGGGCGTGTGTGTAATTGTAAGAGATTATTGTTGTATTTTTATCCCTGAAAATGATGCAGATGGTCACGTGGTTGCCTCAGCCATACAGCATTTGACTGCTTTGCAAGCTGCTATGGCCAGGGACAATGTCACTGATGAACATACCTGGTTAAGTTGGTTATTCTCTTTATGGAGAGGTCTCATCATGAACTTGTTAATGATTTTTGTGGTATTATTATTTTTGGCTTTTCTTGTGTCATTCCCTGCATCCGTAAGATAATGAGATTGGTGCTTGTTAATTTAGTGATGTACCATGGAGCAGTTGCTGGGGATGATGACGATGATGAACAAACAGCGTGAGCTCAAGGTGTCTCTTCATGACCCAAGTACAGAGTAAAAGTATGATTAACATGCAGAAAACCAAAAGGAGTTGCATGATCATGATGTGAAGTTTGAGATATTATTTTTACTTTATTTTGTTTTTATGTCATTCTTATTTCTTTTTTTCCATTTTATCATTACACTTTATTATTATGGTAATTGTTTTGTTTTATATTGTCTTGTTTTATCCTTTGTTTGCTTTTTTAAAAGCTGCAATGACACATTGTCACAAACCTCCGTGCACCATAACACAGCGCACGAGAGAGTAAATAAAAACCCAATTGCAGGAGTAGAGAGTGCCATGTTTATTTAAGTTTGCTGCGGTGGCCCCCGCAGCGGGCATGATGATGGTAGCAGGAGTGGAATTCTCGTGCGCCGTCCTCCACGCCTCTGGTTCCTCCAGCGTGGCGGCCGTGGAAGACTCCTTCACTGGCCCATGGGCTGGACCCTCCTGGTCCTCTGGCTCCTCCTTCCCCAAGCAACCTAGATCCGGGGTCAATGGGCTCGTGAGGGTGCATAGAAAAGAGTCATTGAGACCAGGCATGAGAGCACTGTATGCCGCTGGGGCGGAGAACTCAGGGGACTGCACACTCCGAGTCTCCTCGCCAGCAGGCAGGCAAAATTGATCATTGACTGTGGAACTCGAATTAAAAGAAACTTGCCTGTTCTCCTGGCACTGGAGGTCCCCAGTGGCCTCCGAGGCGTCCTCTCTACTCTCCTGGTGTTCCTCACTGGGTTGAGGCTCCTCCTCCCTCGGGGAAAGCTCTTTAAGTCTTTCAGCCATCTCCAGGAGGAGCCACGGCTTCACCTCCAAGATGAAGTCCGCTTCAGCCAGGAGAGCCCGCCTACGTTCCTCCATCTCCTCCCGTGACGGGGCGGAGCATAGCCCGGAGCGGGAAGGTGAGGCTGCAGTATGCGGGACTGGACGCTTCTTACTGCGGGGCTTCCTCCCTGTCCTCCGCTTGGGTGACGTGGGGATGAGGTAATCCGGGATGCAGAGCACCGTGTTGGGCAGCAGGTCACCCATGGAGAGAGACTCCGTCCTCTCCGGAGAGGGAGGCAGCATGGCCACGGAGAGTTTGAGAGCTGAGGGATCCTCATCCAGATCCTCCTCCATTCGGCAGCCGAGCTGGGCCAGTCTCCGCTCCTCCTTCATCCGGCGTTCCTCCTTCATCCGGCGATTTACAAGAGCGGTCAGGGCCTGCCACTCCTCCTCAGTCGCGTCCATGGATTGGGAAGACACGGGGGGCGGGAACCCTCTTTGCCAGAGAAGCGCGTCCTTGTGTCTCCTCCTCGCAGCACTCCACCTCCGTTCTCTCGTCCGAAGATTGGGTGGGCGCCAGCCTGGGAGATGAAGATCCGAGGAGGGTGGAAGTCTTCCTCCGACGGGAGCATTTCTTCTGGCGAGGGGCTGGCTCCGATCGCGAAGAGGCATCCTCCAGCTCTGCGTCTGGAACGGGAAGGATGACGGAGAAGATGGCGTCTACCCTATGGATAACCTGGAGGTGAGGGTAGCGCCGCTCGAAGTCCTCCGCGACGAGTCGTGCCCACTCCCGGTCCTCGGGAAACCGAGACCACTGAAAGGTGAAAATTGCCTCCTCCAGCAACTCCTGGGCTTCCAGCTCCTCGTCCGCCCAGATTATTGTGCCCACCTATGAGGAGAAAAAGGAGAAGGGGAAAAAACCCACAACTCTACTCCGCTGGTTTTTTTCCCTGATGGTCGGGGCATTCTGTCACAAACCTCTGTGCGCCATAACACGGCATATGAGAGAGGGAATGAAAAACCCAATTGCAGGAGTAGAGAGTGCCATGTTTATTTAAGTTCACCACAAAAATAACAAGTCCAATAATCACCAATGTAATGACAGGATTAGGCCACCAAACTTACAGGGTGCCAGCCGAATGCTCTACAGCCCGGTCTAAAATCGAGCCTCGTGCTACAGGGCTGCGTAAAGCACAAAAAGGAAAGGCTAACAGCCTAGTGCTGCAGGGGTCCAATGCACAGGAGAAAAGGCAAAGAAAGACACAAGGCTGGGGCTGATACGGGGCGCAACATGCAGTCTGGAGGATGAAACGGAGTAGCAGGGCCGGTTGAAACACCAACGGATCAAACAGGTTAGCAGTGACAGGCTGGAGAATAATGAAGGGAGTGATACCATATATGGGGAGAACTAGCTGCTGTGTATAGAGGCGAATGCCCTGACAATCTTCCTCCTCAGAAGCAGTAAACATATACTCCTGAAGCTAACGAGGAAAGAGGTTGCCGGTGCGAGAATGCGTGGGCAGAACTGATTGACACCAGGTGTGTGAGAGAGCATGTGAATGAGAGTGAATGGAGCGTGTGCATATGTGTGTGTGCATGTGGGTGTGTGTATGTGTGTGAGCACCCGTGACAGTGCAGCTGACAGTGCTTGACAAGAGGAGGGGGCGTGCCAGAGCTGTCAGGAGGAAACTAAGAGAAATCATAACAGTAAGTCAGAACGGATTCATGACACACATGACTACAACACACACATACTGTATACCCTTATTATATCCTTTTATTATTTTATCATATTTCTGTTTTTACTGTTTTCACCGTTGATGATTTTCTTTAATGATTAATGAGTTTATTGGTCCATTTCTCCTAAAGGACTTAAACGTTTAGCTGGTGCCTGGGGAAGCAGGGCCGATGGTGGACTTTCCCCGTCGTTAGCTAGTTAGGATCTGTTGCACTGAAATACATTGGATCTTAGCATAGCTGCCAGATTGGGTTATAGATGCCATAAATCGTTCTTTTTTGATACCTTGCATGGCATCAAAGGGGGAGAATGATAGAAAAGTTTCACATGTGATTTGCTTTGTCTCAGTCTGCCTCAGAGTCTGTGTGACATGTACAAGGTTGTGGCAGCTGGACATTTATCTCTTTGTTTTTGTTTTCATTTACTGTATTATTATAAGTATGTCTGCGAAGGAGACAGCTTGGAAGAACCAGCCTAAAGTAGATATTATCTCATGGACAGTCCTGAGATAGCAGGATGCTTAAATGACTGAAAGTTGTGTGTGTGTGTGAATCAGAATGGTGTGCGAATAGGCTCTGAGACTATTTTTGTATTGTTCTCCACTGGCCAGTGTAATTAAATTTGCTGAAACTCTGATCCAGCCTGGTTTTTGACTGAAGGTTAAGAAGGATTTTTCTAACAATTTATATGACCCTAGATGTGACAAGATGTGGGCTGTCCTCACCTTGATTTATAGTTTCCATTCCTTGTCGCCAGAACATGGGCCTCAGCTCACATCCTCACCTTGAGTTTGTCATTGTACAGCTTTCTGTCTTGTATCTTTGGTCTTCATTTTCATTATCATGTCTCCATTTGTGTTCTGTAGATTTTGTCCCTGCCCGGTCCTTAGTTGTATGATTAGTATTAGTATCATAGCTTCTAGGTTTTGTATCCTTGGTTGTCATTATTATTATTAAGCCTTGTACATTAATTTCTGTCCTGGTTTTTGGTTTGGCTTTATTTGACAGTGTCTTCAGTTCCTGTCTTTGCATAGCCTGTCATGTTTATTTGCTAAGTGCACAGACCTGTTTGTAATTGGTGTCTCACCTGCCCGTTTGTATTTAAGGAATGCTGCCCCTCAGCTGGGCACGGCGCCCTCGTCATCTTTGGCGTGGGTACACACTTCTGCTCTGCCTGTATGCATTTGCTCCTAGCCTGAGTTAATTCCAGTCTTGTTTTGCCTGTCGTGCCAACCTGGTTTTTGCATTATTATTTAGAGCCCTCGAGCTGAAGTTTGAGTTCAGCTCAATAAAGATTTCAAACTTTAGTCTTGGGTTTGGGTCCTGCATTCAACTCACCTTTATGACAAGATGGTGGAGGGTGGGAGGTTAAATATCTGACAGGTTAGCTTTAACCAGACAATTTTGAAACCAAGTGTGATTAATTATAAACCATGAATGGATACTGTGCCCCTAAAACCCCACCCCATTTTATCACAGTAATGGTAAATATGCATTATGAATAATTAATGGAATGATGACCAGGTTTATATAAAAAAGATGCCACGTAAGCAGTAATTTTAAATCTCTAAAGAAAGTGTGGCCAGCTTTTGGCTACAGTTCAACACACCTGGACTTTTTTTTTGAACCAGAGAAGCCTCCCCTGCTCTGAAGCTCCAGATTAGATGAATCTGGACAATAAAAAGATAACACCACAAATGCCCAAACTGGACTCAATAAAGTGGAGCTCCGGGAAAGATAAAAAATACAGGCCTAAAGAAAAGATGTTAAAGCTCCGTCAGCCCCAGGAACATAAATCAAACCATAAATAAAAATAAATAAAAAAAATGAAAATATTGACATAATGCAGTTTTAAGGCACAGAGCTTTTATATCCTTTGAAGGTACAGCAAGTGCATTAAAATTTGACAAATACTCCTTTAACAGAGCCATCTTATGTGTTTTTGGAGGTTGCATATGATCATAGGTGTAAATCAGGAAGGGGGGGGGGCATGTTCCCCACAACCTGGAAAAAAAAGAATTGTCCCCACAGTATCATCATAAACATTTCTGTATCATGTTACATAGCTGAATGAAATGTATTTTAAGTACAAATGCTAGGGATACATGCAAATTAAATATTTTTTTAAAATTTGCAACTTTTGTTATAAATTTGACTTTTTTCTAATAAATTTGTGACTTTTTCTCATTAATCTGCAACTTTTTAATTTGGAACTTTTTCATGTAAATTTGCAACTTTTTTCTCAATCTTCAAATTTTTTTCTTGTCAATTTGCTACTTTTTCTCATTAATTTGCAACTTTTTCCTCGTTAATAAGCAAGTTTTCTCATGTTAATGTGCAACTTTTCTTATTAATTTGCAACTTTTTCATGTAAATTTGTGACTTTTACATGTAAATTTACAGCTTTTTCTCGGTAAGATGCAACTTTTTTCTCGTTAATTTGCAACTTTTTTCAGGTAAATTTGCTACTTTTTTCCTCATTATCTGCAACTTTTTTCTTGTTAATTTGCAGCTTTTTTCTCATTGCAACTTTTTTTCGTGGAAATTTGTTCCTTTTTTCTCATTAATCTGCAACCTTTTTCTCGTTAATTTCCAACTTTTATCATGTAAATATGCAACTTTGTTCTCATTAATTTGCAACATTTTCTGAAGTTTTTTTCTCAGTAAGATGCAACTTTTTCTTGTTAATTTACAACTTTTTCATGTAAATTTGCAACTTTTTTCTCAAGATGCAACATTTTCATGTAAATTTGCAACTTTTTTTCTCAGTAAGATGCAACTTTTTACTCATTAATTTGCACCTTTTTTCTTGTTCATCTGCAACTTTTTCCTCATTAATTTGCAACTTTTTCTTGTTAATTTACAACCTTTTTCACATTAGTTTGCAACTTTTTCCTCATTATTTCACAACAATTTTGAGCAATTTTTTTTTTGTAAATTTCCAACTTTTTCTTGTAAATTTGTGAGTATTTTTTCCCCATAAATTTTGGAACGTTCACATGCTGGTTACATTTTTATCCTATGTAACTGTTCATTTTTTTATGTTTGTCTAGATAGATAGAGAGATGTACTTTATTGATCCCAAACTGGAAAATTACAGAGAATGACCCCATTTTATTTTGTTTAAGTTATATATATATATATATATATATATATATACTGTATATATACTGTATATATATATATATATTTTTTTTTTTTTCCCCCCAACATTTGTGACCCGCCACGAGTAAACCAGCAGCAAGTCGGCCTGACATGATTCCTAAAAAACACAGAAATACTTTTTTTTGGAAAAAATTGTGATTTTCATTTTTTTTTTTTGAAAAATATGCCAGTTGAAATCATGAATAAGCTACTCCATGCTTCAAATAACTGTGGGAGATTTAAAAGCCGTAAACTTTGTATTTGAAATAGAGTAGTTTCAGAGGGAAATATCAGCGAGACCGCTTCCTAGTTTCAGGGGTGAGGATACTAGAGCTAATTTACATATCCTGTTTGTTTGGCTAATCACACATCTTTGTTATTCATTTTGGCCAATCAGCAGCATGTTCAGGTAGAAGCACATGGCTACTTAAGCAGCTTAAGAAGGGTTTCCAGAGCTCCTTTTGATAAGCACTGTAAGGGGGTTGGGTTCATGCTAAGTCATGAAAATGACCAACTTTTGTTACCTGGCTCCCCTGGAAGTTGACAATCCTTGGAAACTTTGAACTTGATTTTCTCAGAGAAGTAGTTTGAGATGTGCTAACATTCAAATGGCCACATCTTCTTCAAATCTTTTTGGATTTCCATGTGTTAGACATCACTGGAAAGCATAGATTCCACACTTTTAAAATCTGTAAATAACTCAAAATACCCTTCGGGAGATTTGTTCCTGGTTTTCCATGGCTGGTCACATTTTATAGGGTTTGAATTCTTCTCCATGACAAAATCTTGGATATTGCCCCCCAAAACCTAGGAATGGCCCTGACTACAATAATACTTAAAGAGGTCATTGACTGAAAAATGATGTGTTCGTAGGTTTTACCTGTCTGAAATTTGTCAATTGGTCTATTAGCCACAAAAAATATCAAAACAGTCAATTCTCTTAAAAAACACACAGCCTTTATCTTGTTTTTCTCTCCCAGAAACGCAAGAAACATTTATGACTGTTCTGGGTAAATCATATTGAAGAGAAAGTTGGGTTCCAGTCGGAGAGTGCAGACTCTGCTCACTACGGCCTCTGATGCTGCACAACTGAGCCCGTGAACTCTCACCTGCCTCAGTCACCTTGAAAAATCTAAACGCCAAAACTAGACCTGCAAAGTTAAAACTTATCGAAACGGGCAGGATTTTTAATAAAAAGGGACAATAAATTACATTTTTTGCAACTGTGATCAGACTGGTTTTATAAAGCTGAGGCTTTCTGCTGATCATGTCAGACAACTTCTCCATATAACTGACGCTACAACAGACAAAGAAACCCCAGCTGCAGTTCTATCCCTCGATGATATGAAAGCCTTTGATAGGCTGGAGTGGTCCTTTTTGTGGGAGGTTTTAGATAAAATGGGATTTGGCAAAAATTTTATTCATATAATTAACCTCTTGCACTCCGGTCAATTTTCCTAAAAACGCCAAAAAATAATGTGCCCAAAGTAAATCGAAAGCTGTTCTTCAACCCTTTGCAGCATCTTCATGGGGTTGGTCTCATTTAAAAGAAAACACTTTGAATTTTTTGGCAAAAAAAAACATGATCTCTCTAAGTGCTCCGGCCACTGAGTTACAGTCATCTAAACATAGTGAACTTGAAGAAAATAAATTTGGCCTGGGTGTTTTTTTTGGATACAAATGCTTGCAAATAACACACAGCTTCAGATTCGGGCTGGAAAATGGAACAGAAATGTAGAACCAAGTGTTATCCAGCTGAGGTCCAAATTTTGTAACAATACCACAAAAAATGAATATATTACACAGCTTTTTCCTCAGGTAGTTCCCAGGCGTTTTGGAACTGTGCCAAATTGTGCCAAATGGCACAGTTTGGAAAAACGTCTGTAACTTTTGAATGATTCAATATAGAAGCTTCATTTTGGGCTCAAATGAAAGGTCACACTCAGGGCTGTCTGTGCGTGTGTGGGTGGGTGGGGGTTGTCCCCCCCCCCACTCGCTACAGAGGATGGACTTCGGCCATCGCTACACAACGAATTAGCCTCATGTGGTGATGTGGGACAGCAGCGCAATCACCGCAGCTTCCCCCCCCTCGCTGCAGAAGAATAGCGGGGGTGGGGGGGCGTTCACAGCCTGTACACGGCGAACAACCCCTTGTACAGCGGCGCATGAACTGCGCCGCGAAGCACAGTTGTAATTTACCGATCGGTCAAAAGTCATTTTTTGATTACAATTTTCAGGGATAAATAAACGTTTAAACGTTATAACACCTTACCTCTTCACAGCCACATTGTCCTGGCGAACTTCTCTTCCCCATTGTCAGACAAACGCGACGCTGGTCTGCTCGTGGATCCCGGTCAAAACATAATTCCATTATTGCGGTTTTGGCGAATGATTTACGACCTTTGTCGTTGGCCTCCGTCGGTCTATGATGATGGAAGAGAATCCTAAACGTCTATTCTGCTGGAATGAGTGCAGGTCGCACTTGTGGGTGGTCTCCGTGCTGCGGGGTCTGCAGCAGGTTCTTCCTGCATCCTTTTTTTTTCATCTGTGGCAGCAGTAAATCTCTCTTCACCCAGCCCGTCTGTGCTTCAATTGGCTCCTGCATTCACAGTAGGCGGGTCCTCCTTCCTAGGTTTTCATTCATTGGTTCTTCAAGGTTTCAGAAACCCAATTCAAGGCTCTTATTAGTTGAATGAGAGGTCAATCAGATGAACTAATCTGTTCGCGGCTGTGTCTGCAGCTTTTATTTTCAGTGCGCGCTTGGACGCCATACACCACCTACATCAAAATCTCCATCAGGATCTCCATCATGCGTCCGAGAGCGCACGAGGGCGCTCTCGTGCGCCCTCGTGCGCCGTAGGATGCAAAGACTTGCCCGCCCGTGGTACAACAGAGCGCAAGAGGTTAAGGTTCTGTATTCAAATCCCTCGGCCCTAGTACTATCGGGCCAACTATCCCCTGTGCTGTTTCCAGTTACTAGATCATCCCAACAGGGCTGTCCCCTGAGTCCAGCACTTTTTGCTCTCTCACTTGAACCACTTGCTCAGATGATTCGTCAGTCCCCCACTGTGCGCCCAATTTCAGTTCACGATACGCACCACCACTTGTCATTATATGCCAATGATGTTTTAGTCTTCATGGAGAAACCCCTACAATCCATACCTAACTTGCTGTCCATTTGTGAGGAATTTAGCTGCCTGTCTGGTTTTAAGGTTAACTGGACCAAATCCACACTACTCCCCCTTAATGACTCAGCTAGGAGGTTGCAATTTCCAGCTGACATTCCAGTTGTTCAAGATTTTAAGTATCTTGGAATACAAATATTCCCATCCCTGAATCGCATTGTGATGCACAACTACTCAGAAACACTGAGTAAAGTTAAAGCAGACTTAGACAGGTGGATTAGTCTCCCCAACTCTCTGAGAGCCCGTGTCTCTACAGTTAAAATGAACATTCTGCTCAGAATAAATTTTGTCAGTTTAATGATTTCCTCTCCCCTCCTGTTGATTATTGGAACAAAATACATTCTGTTATTTCGCTGTTCATTTGGAACAGAAAGCGTCCTTGTTTAAAACTGTCCACTATGGCGCGCATTTAGGGCGCATATATAGTATGCATGTATGGTATGCATTTTCCCTCACATATATTTAGTAGGCATGACGGTGCATACTCTGGAAGCTTCACGTCTAAACGGCCAAGAAGACCTGACCCGGCGGAGACCTCGGGAGGTGTGAAGTGGTTTCTTGAGAGACGGGAAGTCAGAGAGAATGTCCCAGCAGGAGCCCCCGAGGCTGAGGAGTTGAGAGACAATAGAGACACCAAGGAGCCTCGGAGGCTATATGTTTACTGAAGGACTGTGGGTTGGGGATGTGATATTTGATGTTGGGGGTTTTGTGTCTCTGAAGAGTATAAGAGCTGTGATGAATGATTGTTCTGCCTCTTTGCTGAGATACTTTGCTTGATAGAGGATGTAGACTCTCAATAAACCTTTCCTAAGAAATAAACTCAGTCTCGTTTGTGAAAGTCATCCTCTACACTGGTGACCTACGACAAACCATGACCGGTGACGGCG
The DNA here is from genome assembly GCA_020510985.1 of Pholidichthys leucotaenia. NCBI lineage: Eukaryota > Metazoa > Chordata > Actinopteri > Cichliformes > Pholidichthyidae > Pholidichthys > Pholidichthys leucotaenia. The sequence continues at coordinate 275,354,357 of CM035842.1, forward strand.
AGCTTTCCGCGCCAGACTCTTCAGGGGCCAACCGGGTTAACGCAGCTACCACACTACAGCTGCCCGATTTCTGGCAACATAACCCGCGCTCCTGGTTTACCACTGTGGAGGCGCAGTTCCACCTTCGGGGAATCTCAGCGGACGCAACGAGGTTCTACCATGTCGTCGCGAAGCTGGACAGTCTCACAGTGCAGCGGGTGGAGAGCCTGACCAACCACCCGCCCCAAGACGACAAGTATGGCGCACTGAAAGCCGCCCTCATTCGAGCCTTCACTCCCTCGCTGGGAGAGCGAGCACAGAAGCTCCTGGCGCTGACAGAAGGGGAAGCAGACAGGCCGGCAGATCTGATGGCGAAGATGATGAGCCTGAGAGGCGAGGATGACGACAGCTTTATCTTCGCCCACCTCTTTCTCAGAACGCTACCGCCAGCAGTGAGAGTCACCCTGGCCAGCTCACAGCTACTCAACAACCGTGACTACCACGAGCTGGGCCAGGAGGCGCAGCGGCTCGTCGACGCCCATAGACGGCACGCAGCCACGACGGCAGCAGCAGAGCTGAACGCACCCCCGCGAGACGAGGGGAGACCAGAGGCTGCAGCACCGGATCCACTGACATCGGCAGCGGCAGAGGCCAGGAGAAGCGGAGCGGGCAACACCCTCTGTTTCTACCATCGACGCTTCGCTGAGAGAGCGTGCAGATGCGCCCCACCGTGCCGATACCAGCGCCAGGGAAACGCCAAGACCGAGAGCCGGTAGCAGCTGCGACTCTCGGCACGAAGAACAAGCTGCTTTTCGTGACAGACGCAAATTCAGGGAAAGAATTCCTGGTGGACACAGGCTCCCAGCTTAGTTTTGTCAAGCCTGCCTACGTGGACATGCTGACGCCTGCCAGCAGACCCCTGGTGTTAGCGGCGAACGGCTCCACGATCAAAACCTATGGGGAGAAGACGCTCCTCCTATCCCTCCACGGCCGCACCTTCGAGTGGACCTTCGTCGTAGCTGCAGTTAGCAACAACATGCTAGGTGCTGACTTTTTATGCTCAAACAGTTTATTAGTTGATCTTGCTAATAGACGTATTGTAAATGCAATGTCTTTCTACTCTATCTCCTGCACAGCTCGGGCAGCCCTGCCTTCTGCACATCCCAATGTCACAGCTGCGGGTGGTAAGTTTCATGCACTACTCAATCAGTTTCCAGCACTCAACGGTCCCAACATTTTCAGCGTCAGTTGCCAAACACGGGGTCGAGCATTTCATAACTACCTCTGGCCCCCCTGTTTTTGCAAAAGCTCGGCGCTTGGACCCAGCTAAACTGGCCATCGCGCGTGAGGAATTCGCCAACTTGGAAAAACTGGGCATTGTTAGACGCTCGAACAGCTCTTGGTCGTCATCTCTGCACATGGTGCCCAAGGCTGACGGCTCGTGGCACCCTTGCGGTGATTTCCGCAGATTAAATAATGCTTCAGCACACGATCGCTATCCGATTCCGCACATCCAGGATTTTTCGGCACATTTGGCGGGGGCACGCATCTTTTCCAAAATAGATTTGGTGCGCGGTTATCACCAAGTCCCAGTCCGCGCGCAAGACGTACCCAAAATGGCAGTTATAACCCCTTTCGGGCTTTTCGAGTTTTTGCGCATGCCTTTTGGCCTCAAAGGCGCCGCGCAGACGTTCCAACGCATGATGGATGCAGTACTGCGCGGCCTCCCTTTCGTGTTCGCTTATTTGGATGATATTTTGGTAGCCAGTGCGTCCGAAGTCGAACACGAACGCCACCTCACAGCCGTTTTTCAGAGGCTGACAGAACACGGGCTGATAATTAACGCAGCGAAATGCCAATTCGGGGTAGCGCAAATCGATTTTTTGGGGCACCGCGTGTCTCCGGAAGGCGCGGTCCCGCTGCCTGATAAAGTGCGCGCGATAACGGATTTCCCCCAACCGCAGACAGTTAAGGCACTGCAAGAATTTTTGGGGACGGTCAATTTTTATAACCGCTTCCTCCCCAATGCGGCATGGCTCATGCACCCATTGTACGCAGCACTAAAGAAGCAAAAACCTGCATCTAAGGTTGAGTGGTCCCCGGACCAGGAGCGCGCTTTCTCACAGGTCAAATCGGCCCTCGCAAACGCTGCGTTATTGGCACACCCGGTGCCAGCGGCTCGCATGGCGCTAACCACAGACGCTTCCGACATGGCAGTGGGGGCGGTTGTCGAGCAACTGGTAGCAGGGAGCTGGCAACCACTTGCGTTCTTCAGCAAAACATTGCGCGATAACGAGCGTAAATACAGCGCGTTTGATAGGGAGCTTTTAGCCCTGCATTTGGCCATCAGCCACTTCCAGTTCTGGTAGGAAGGGCGCCGTTTCACCGTGTTTGTAGACCACAAACCATTAACATTTGCAATGGCTAAAATTTCAGAGCCTTGGTCGGGCCGACAACAGAGACAGCTGGCCGCGATTTCGGAGTTTACCACCGACATTCAACACGTGGCGGGCAAACACAATGTTGTGGCAGATTGTCTCTCGCGCGCAGTTGCAATGCCAGGCCCCCAGGGGGCAGACTCGGCGGCTGTAGACCCGGGCCAGGCTTGCGGTGCGGAAGCGCTCACAGCCCCGGTCTGCGTTGGGTTAGATTATGCAGCCATGGCCGCCGAGCAGGTTAACGATGCGGACGTGCGCGCGCTCCAGTCTGGGCCAACAGGGCTAAGGCTGGAGCACAGGGTGCATCAAAGAGGTATGCCCCCCCTAATCTGCGATATCTCCACGGGGCGCCCCCGCCCCGTGGTCCCAGCTGCGTGGCATCGCCGCGTTTTTGACTTAATACATTCGCTGGCACATCCGGGCGTTCGCGCGTCGATCAAAATGGTGGGAGAGAAGTTTGTTTGGCCGGGGCTGCGTAAACAGGTCAAAGAATGGGCCGCAGCCTGCGCAGCGTGTCAAAGAGCAAAGGTACACAAGCACACGCGGGCCCCTCTAGAGCCTTTTCACATCCCAGCCAAACGCTTCGACCACGTGCATGTCGACTTGGTGGGACCCCTCCCGCTGTCACAGGGGTTCACACACCTTCTAACTATGGTGGACCGCACTACGCGCTGGCCAGAGGCGATTCCCCTGGCGTCAACCACAGCAGCAGATGTTGCGCGCACTTTTTTAACGGCTTGAGTCGCGCGCTTTGGAGTCCCGTCAGACATAACGTCTGACAGAGGACCCCAATTTGTTTCTGAGCTCTGGTCATCCATGGCACTCAGCCTGGGGGTGAAAATTCATTGCACAACTGCGTATAACCCCCAGGCCAACGGTTTGTGCGAACGCTTTCACCGGTCATTGAAAGCAGCCCTCAGAGCGGCTCTCACGGACACAAATTGGGTTGATAAGCTTCCATGGGTTTTATTAGGGTTGCGTTCAGCACCTAAGGAAGATTTGCAAGCCTCTCCGGCCGAGCTAGTCTTCGCCCAACCTCTCCGGTTACCGGGAGAATTCCTTCCTGAGAACCCCGCACCAGATTGCCCCCCCCCCGCTCAGCTGCTGCAGAGCGACGCGGGATCAAACACCCTCCCCGGCCCAGTTCATCACAATTTTCCACGCGTTTTTGTGCCTAAAGCCTTAAAGAATGCGGAATTCGTCTTTGTCAGACACGACGCACAGAGGTTAGGTTTAAGACCACCTTATGATAGACCGTTCAGAGTGTTAGAAACCGGGGAAAAGCATTTTTTCCTTGATTTGGGAGACAGGAGGGAATTAGTCTGCATTAACAGACTCAAACCCGCTTTTGTGTTAGCTGATGAACAGGTGCAGGTAGCCAGGGCCCTCCGTCGTGGCAGGCCACCGGGGAGACACTCTGCTAAGCTTTCACAATGATGTGCTAATGACTCTGATCCACAGATGCAAGAGACAGCCACAGGCAGAGCGAGACCTGCTCACAGCAGGTATGGCAGGAGGTTGAAGCCCAAGCAGTTGGATGTGTGATATGTTGTGCCAATTTTTTTTTTTTTTCGTTCTGTGTGATATGTCATGATTCTATGCATCTGGGGTTTAAGTTGTCCTTATTTAGACGTTTGGGGGGGGGGTTATATGGCGCGCATTTAGGGCGCATATATAGTATGCATGTATGGTATGCATTTTCCCTCACATATATTTAGTAGGCATGACGGTGCATACTCTGGAAGCTTCACGTCTAAACGGCCAAGAAGACCTGACCCGGCGGAGACCTCGGGAGGTATGAAGTGGTTTCTTGAGAGACGGGAAGTCAGAGAGAATGTCCCAGCAGGAGCCCCCGAGGCTGAGGAGTTGAGAGACAATAGAGACGCCAAGGAGCCTCGGAGGCTATATGTGTACTGAAGGACTGTGGGTTGGGGATGTGATATTTGATGTTGGGGGTTTTGTGTCTCTGGAGAGTATAAGAGCTGTGATGAATGATTGTTCTGCCTCTTTGCTGAGATACTTTGCTTGATAGAGGATGTAGACTTTCAATAAACCTTTCCTGAGAAATAAACTCAGTCTCGTTTGTGAAAGTCATCCTCTACACCACCACACAAAGAAGAATGACCAGTGGTGGTTTATCACTTTCTAACTTTAAGTTTTATTTTTGGTCATTTGTACTCAGGCCATTACTTGTGTGGCGTGACACTAACGCCTCTGTTTCCTGCCGTAAGCTAGAAAAAAACTGTGTGAGAGCCTGGAATGTACAGGAGGTTCTCTTTGCTAATATATCTAATAAACAATGTCAATTACGTTTTGGCCCGATAGTATCACAACATATTCAAACATGGCGTGCTGCTGAGCTTCAGTGTACGATCTTCTACAAGTCGCATACACGCACACCAGTTTTTAACAACCTGAGCTTATTGACTGGAGGAAGACCCGTTTCATGCCCTGCTTGGAATAATAGTAATGTTCGCACTTTAGATGATATATTTAGTGATTCTGGGCTGCGCACCTTTCAGAATATCAGAAACTGCTTTAATCTGCCTGCAACCACATTCCTTTTCTATTTGCAACTTAGATCATCTCTCCAGGCACATGGTGCCCCATGCTAAGAACCTTTACCAATCCATCCTTTATATAAGCTATTTGCAGCATGAACTAAAAATAGAGGTCTGCTATCTGTTCTGTATCATTTCTTTCTGGAGGCCTCTTATAGTGATTTACCAATTGATAGAATGTGGAGGCGTGATTGTCCCAATCTTGACTCTGATTTTAATTGGTCCAAAGTCTGGGCAAAGTTCAAAGTCCAAAGTCTGGTTAAATATTAAGGAGACTTCCCGCAACCCGGATCACCAGCAGATCCGTTTTAACTATATACACAGAACATACTTAACCCCTCGCAAACTCCATTGCATGAACTTGATACCTTATCCCTTGTGTAGCCTATGTACTATAAAAGCCCTGGGCACCTTTTCACATATGATGTGGAATTGCCCTCCAGTCTCACAGTTTTGGTCTAAAGTGGCAACCAAACTCTCTGATTTGGTGTCAGTGACCATTCCTGTGACTATCCCTGTCCTTTTGCTAAATGATCTATCCGAATTGAATGTTACTAAACTTAAAAAAACGCACTGCACTGGCCGGCCTGACTGCTGCCAAAAAGTTGATTGCATTGTGATGGAAGCCTCCTCGTTCTCTTACCATCAGACACTGGGCCCTTACCTTCCTGGATGTCATCTATTGAGAACTGTCAACTGCTAGCGTTAATGGTACTAGTGAGACTTCTTTAAACAATTGGTGTGAAGCAGCTGATTCAGTAAAAGAACTTCTAGTATGAACTCTTTCCTTACCTGATCATCTATTTAGGAGACCCAACCTTCCTTGTTTCCCTCTGACTGAGCTTTTGTGTGTGTGTGTGTGTGTGTGTGTGCGGGGTGGGGTGTGGGGTGGGGTGGTGCCCTTTATTTTAATTTATTTCCTTTAGTTCCCTTTTTATTCCTGTGTTGTTTGCATCTTATTAGGTGCAGGTTCATTGTTATGGTTATGTCATTTTATTTTTAGTCCCATCGTCTATTCTTGTATTGTCATGTCTGTCTTTATTGTTTTAAACAAAAAAGGACTCTTGTAATTTTTTTTTGTCATGAACCGAGCCCGTGTTTCCTGTGGGCTCAGTTCTGATTGATCCTGGTGGCTCAGGCAGTGGGTTTATTACGTGGAGTTGTGTTTTGATTTCTTGTTGTTTTCATGTCCGTGCACCGTTTCTGTTTCTGCCTGTAGCTGCCGCTCTGGCCTGTCCGGCCACGCCCCCCTCTTTCTGACAGTCAGCTGTTCGCCCCGGTTATCATCTTTCCCGCGCCTCGCCCAGGTGTTCCCAATTTGCCACACCAGCGGTGTTTGTACAAAAGCAGCTCTTTGCTAGACAAACGTCGCTGGATTATTGTATGGGTTGGATGGTCGTTCTTCCCAATCTAACTGTCACATCAGGAAGGACTGTATCCATGCATGCTCGCTGTCTTCGCTGTGATTACTCGGCCTGCCCCCGCACTGTGAGTATCTGTCTATGCGCTGTCTGCCGCTGTATTCCTCCAGTGTGTGTGTTGGGTGGCCTTGAGAACGCTGCATGTATCTGAGCTGTTCTGTGTTTGTATGTATTGTGTTAATAAACGTGTGTGTGGTATAACCCAGCGTTTAAATCCTCGTCCTTTCTCCCCTCACTGTGAGCTGTTGGAGGGGTGCACGGGGAGCTCATGACAGAATAATCCAGCCGAGTCATAGGATTTAGCAGGTTACACCCACACAAATCATTTTTTTCATTTTTGGACTGTCTCATTTTCACTCACCTGCTTTCCGGGCGCAATGGCTTAGCTGCTGGAGAGGGAGTTGTGCTCGCTCTGTCTGCTGGAGAACATACTCTCGCGGGTGCTGGAGCCCTGTTCTCCTGAGGCAGTTCAACGGGCTCAGGATGCTGCTGTCAGAGTGATGAATCGGGATAGCCTGTGAGACCATCCGGAGGCAGCCGAGATTTTCCGGGAGATTGTCGTCGTGACGTCCAAGAGGTCGAGTGAGGAGCTCCCAGCGCTCAAGCCCCCCCTGGCTACACCGCTGTTGTTTCCTGATAATCTGGAGTGCATCGGCCTTGGTTATCTGCAGCCGGCTGGTGTGCTCAGAATCCCGGACTATCTGGCGCTCCAGCCACCCAAGGAGAAGGAAGCCTCGCCGAAGGAAGCCCCTCTCGTCTTCGGCGGTCGTCATCGCTCCAGTTGCCGAGATTGTCCCAGCTACGCCCACCTCCGCGTTATCGGAGCCGGCTCCTCTACAGTCTATTGAAGGAGTCAGTGACACGGAGAGGGGTGATTGCCAACAGTTTGCAGCTGTCAACACTGGGAGCCGGGGTGACAGGCAAGTGTTTTTTTCATTTCATTCCATCCAATTACAAACCTTGTCTGTCTCCCAAGGGAGAGGCCCAGTTTCAGCAGTCCACTGGGTCCTCTCCTCCGGCTGTAAATATTAACTCACCTTTTCACCTCTCCGTGTCTCCTCCTATTCTCCCTGAGGGCTTGTTGGCCCAAGGTCAGGGCCATCAGATGGGGGAGGAGCCCGTGGCCTCGGATGATCCTTTCCCAGAGCCAACATGGAGAGGCTTCTCTGCAGCCACGCCGGAGGAATCCCCAGCGTTGAAGCCCCTGCAGAAGGAACATAGGACTGTTACTGCCATCTCACCAGCTGCGGAGGCTGTTGCAGCGGGATGGGAGCATGAGTCGGAGCTCGCTCGACTCATGGAGGAATTGGAGGAACGTAGACAGGTGTTGCTGGCAGCGGCTGAGCTGCTCCTGGAGGTGAAGCCGTGGCTCCTCCCGGAGTTGGTGGCAGAGTTTGAGGAATTAGCCCCGAGGGAACCAAAGTTCCTGTTGGGAGTAGAGCACGCTTTCACCTCAGAGCCTCCTCCTCCACGTCGTCGCCGTTCCTGGAGGTCTCGCCCAAAGAATTACATCGTTATCCGGCCAGCAACCCCCCTCTCGCCGGATGAGAAGAATCCTGCAGCGGAGCCACCTGTTTCTCCCGAGGTGTGGCCTTCAGCCCTCTCCCCCATTGCTGTTACCTCCGTCAATGTGGAGAGCCCCTTTTTCCCGCCAGATCTATCTGCCCCTGTGCCAGTCTGGGGGGCTTCTCCACCATATATTGACGAGCCCAGAGTCGCCATGGACACGGAGGGGGATGGGAGTACTCCGGACGCCGCTGGAGACATCGCGAACCAGGAGAACAGGCAAGTTCCTTCCCATTTTCCTATTATTAATGAACAATTTTGCCTGTTCCCTGGCCAAGAGAATAGGGTCCTGCAGTCCCCTGAGTTCTCTGCGCCAGCGGCATATAACCGCTCCTCACCGATACTCTCCGTGTCTCCTTTGTGTTTTGGTGAATTCTCCGGTTTCCACACAGAGTCGCTCCCGCACTGTGAGTATCTGTCTGTGCGCTATCCGCCGCTGTATTCCTCCAGTGTGTGTGTTGGGCGGCCTTGAGAACGCTGCGTGTATCCGAGCTGTTCTGTGTTTGTATGTATTGTGTTAATAAACGTGTGTGTGGTGTAACCCAGCGTTTAAATCCTCGTCCCTTTTCCCCTTGCCGTGCGCCGTTGGAGAGACGCATGGGGAGCTCATGACATTTTTGGCTGTAAACTTGTGCTTTTGTTCAATAAAAACATTTGATCACAAAAAAATTATTTTTTTCTGCAGAATTGATCCCTCGTTCCACGCATCTGAATCCAATACCAGCTGCATGTGTTTTTGAAACAGCTCCCCCATTGTTCTCTCAGGTTCTTTCCCACAGCAAGGAGAGCATGTCATTTTTTTAACTTTTTAATAACTCAGTCTAATCTTAAAGGCTCCCCGTCCGGGAGTCGAACCCTGGTCTTCTGTGTGTCAGGCAAGTGTACTGGCCTCTGTACTAATGTGGAAATCAAGACTTATCTAAATGGTAAAGGTTCTTACACCTGATGTGTGGAGGGCACTATTTGTGCGCTATAATTTAATGGACTACATCCAATTGTTAAAAGATTTAAAGACCACAGTAGACAAAACCAAACCTTAACCCTTAACCCTGAATGTTTTAAATTAGGACTAACAAGAGAAAAGGAGCCACTTAATCAAGCATTCAGAGATGAAAAACGGTCTGAGAATTTGTGCCGTATTACACAGCTTTTAATAAACATACAAAAACAAACAAATATAAATAAAAATGCTGTCATGAATCTGGGTTTTGGGTTTGGTTGTTCCAAACCCAGTTCCGACTTATTGTTAATTCTTGCCCTATTTCCCGTCAGGCATGTCAGGGAGCTGTTTGGGTCCTTCACTCCCTGACAGCTTGGGCATGCCCCCTCAAGTGCCATCAGCTGTGCTTCATTACGGTTACACACACACACACACACACACACACACACACACACACACACACACACACACACACACACACCATTCATTCCCATTCACACACTCATACACAATCTCTCACACACCAGGTTCAATTATGTTCAGTCCACGCTTCCTCACACCAGCCATCTCTTTCCTTGTTAGCATCAGGATTATTTATTCGTTGCATTTGTGGAAAGAGATTGTCGGAGCATTCACCTCCATACGCGGCAGCTAGTTCTCCACGTTTGGGTTCTCACTACCGACATGTTATTCAGCCAGTCACTTTAAGTCCGGTTAATCCCTTGCTGTTACAGCTGACTCTGCTTTTCTTCCTCATCCACCAGACTGCACGGAAGCCTCGGATCACTCCAGCTCCGAAGTTTCATGTTTGCCTTTCTCCCTGTGTCGACAGCAGCTCTGCGGCACTAGGTATTCCCTTCGTCGGGGTGTAGAACATCCGGCAGGTGCCCTGTATGTCTGGTGGCCGTGATTTCATCATTACAACTCTCTGTATGTTTGTGGTCAGAATCAGAATCAGAATGAGATTTATTGCCATTGTTCATGTAGTACACAAACTAGGAATTTGTCTCGGTGCAATGCTGCAACATTAAACATGGAGTAGCACTAAAGATAAAAATAAAAAACTATGCATGCAATAAAATGTAGAATATGAATAAGTAATACTAATCTATGCAATTTTTAAATATATTAACAAGCAGCAGATATTGTGGAGTTCCACATAGTGCAGTCGGTAGTGCAAAAGAAAACAGTGATAATTATCATGAGTCCGGTTGAGCTGCTGTATGTAGTGCACGAGAGTCTAATAAGTCACTTAGTGTTCAGCAGTCTGATGGCAGAGGGGAAGAAGCTGTTCATGTAGCGGGAGGTTTTAGTCTGAATGGACCGAAGTCTTCTGCCTGAGGGGAGGGGGGCAAACAGTGCGTGTCCAGGGTGTGAAGGGTCGGCTATGATCCTACCTGCACGCCTCTGGGTCCTGGAGATGTACAGGTCCTGGAGGGATGGGAGCTTGCAGCCGATCACCTTCTCAGCAGCGCGCACAACGCGCTGCAGTCTTAGTCTGTCCCTGGCGGTGGCTCCTGCGTACCACACGGTGATGGAGGTGGTGAGGATGGACTTGATGATGGCCGTGTAGAACTGCACCAACATCTTGGTAGGTAGCTTGAGCTTCCTCAGCTGCCGCAGGAAGAACATCCTCTGCTGGGCCTTTTTGAAGAGGGAGCTGATGGTCGGCTCCCACTTGAGGTCCCGGGTGATGGTGGTGCCCAGGAAGCGGAAGGAATCCGCAGTGGTGATGGGAGAGTCTGTGAGGGTAAGGGGGGGCAGAGGGGCTGTGACTTTTCTGAAGTCCACGATCATCTCCACTGTCTTCAGAGCGTTCAGCTGCAGGTTGTTGTGGCTGCACCAGGACGCCAGCTGGGCCACCTCTCTCCTGTAGACGGACTCGTCGCTGTTGGAGATGAGCCCGATGAGGGTGGTGTCGTCCGCAAACTTGATCAGCTTGACAGACTGGTGGCTGGAGGTGCAGGAGTTGGTGTACAGGGAGAAGAGCAGGGGGGAAAGTACACAACCCTGGGGTGATCCGGTGCTGATGCTAACAGAGTCTGAGACAGTCTTTCCCAGCCGCACATGCTGCCTCCGGTCCGTCAGGAAGTCGGTGATCCACCTGCAGAGGGAGTCAGGCACATTGAGCAGGGACAGCTTGTCCTGGAGCAGAGCGGATGGTATGGTATTGAATGCAGAGCTGAAGTCCACAAACAGGATCCTGACGTAGGTTCCCGGGGAGTCCAGGTGCTGCAGGATGGAGTGGAGGGCAAGGTTGACTGCGTCGTCCACAGACCTGTTGGCTCTGTAGGCAAACTGCAGCGGGTCCAGGAGGGGAGTGGTGATGGTCTTGAGGTGGGGCAGGACCAGGCGCTCAAAGGACTTCATGACTACAGAGGTGAGCGCTACAGGTCTGTAGTCGTTAAGTCCAGTGATCCGTGGCTTCTTGGGGACAGGGATGATGGTAGAGGTTTTGAGGCAGGCCGGCACGTGGCATGACTTCAGGGAGGTGTTAAAAATGTCTGTGAAGACAGGAGTCAGCTCCTCCGCACAGTGTCTCAGGGTGGAGGGAGACACGCCGTCCGGACCGGGGGCCTTGCGCAGGTTCAGTCTGGAGAACTGTCTATACACGTCTTGCTCACTGATGGCAAGGGCAGGGGGGGAGGAGGGGGGAGCGCCTTTGATGAAGTGGGGACCATGGAGGCAGTGATGCTGGGGGGAGGGGGGAGTTGGGCACAGCTGACGAGGTGTCAAAACGGGCATAGTGTTGGGACAGTTTTTGACAAAGGGCTTTGTCATCCTGTCCCTTGGAAGCCTGAGGCCGATAGTTGGTGATTTGCCTCAGTCCTCTCCACACAGAAGCAGAGTCGTTAGCAGTGAACTGTTGCTGGAGTCTCTCAGAATACACAGATTTAGCTCTCCTCAGCTCTCTGCTAAACCGGTATTTGACCTCCCTGTAGCAGTCCCTGTCTCCACTTTTCAACGCTGCTTCCTTCTCCTTCCTGATCTGTCTGAGCTTAGCTGTGAACCAGGGCTTGTCGTTGGAGTAACTTACCCTGGTGCGCGATGGAAGAATGCTCTCCTCACAAAAGTGGATATATGAGGTCACAGTGTCCGTGAACTCATCCAGATCATGCGTGGCTCCTTTAAACATGTCCCAGTCAGTTATTTCCAAGCACGTGCGCAGCTCCTCCCCAGCTTCACTGGTCCATTTCCTCGTAGTGCTCACAACAGGTTTTGTGAGCTTCAGTCTCTGTCTGTATGTGGGAATCAGGTGGACCATCACATGATCAGATAGTCCGAGCGCAGCGCGGGGAACAGCGCGATACGTGTCCTTAACTGTAGTGTAACAGTGTAACTGTAACTGTAGTGTAACTGTAGTGTAACAGTGTAACAGTCGACTGGACTTGTTATTTTATTATAGTTTATGTTAATAAATGGCACGTTCTACTCTCACATTTGGGTTTTTCACTTCTTCCTCCGTGCGCCGCATAATGGCGCATGGGGAATTATGACAGAATGCTCTGACCATACAGAAAAAACCCAGCGGAGTAGAAGTGTGTTTTTTCTTTCTCTTTCCACACTTTTTTTTCCTTCCTCCCCGAGTGTCAACATGGTGGTTCGGATGGAGAGGAAGTCGGCGCGGGAGCTGCACTCCCTGAGCTTCTTGGAGGAGATCTTTTCGTGGACACAGAGGCCCTGTTCCTTCCCGACGGTTCGGCAGGCTCGAGATACCGCGAGGAGGGTTATGGAGCGAGATCCTCTGAGACATCTTCGCCGTGCCATGTGAGGAATCGGCTGAGGATCTCCCAATGCTTGAGCTACTCGCAGCCACTCCGCTTGTTTCTCCAGGAAATGTGGGGCTTCTTTGCATGGGTGACCCGCTGCCCAGCGCAGTGCTCCGCATCCTGGATTATCTGGTTCCCGAGTCGTCCATGAAGAGGAAGAGAAGGAGGAATCCCCGTTGTAAGAAGCGTCCAGCCCCGCCAACTACAGCTTTGCCTCCCCGCTCCGAGCCATGCTCTGCTCCATCACGGGAGGAACTAGAGGAATATAGCCGGGCTCTTCTGGCTGAAACGGACCTCATCCTGGAGGTGAAGCTGTGGCTCCTCCCGGAGATGGCTGGGAGATTAAAGGAACTTTCCCCGAGGGAGGTGGAGCTGCAGCTCAATGAGGAACGCCAGGAGGGGAAAGAAGACTCTTCGGAGGCTGCTGGGGATGTCCAGTGCCAGGAAAACAGGCAAGTTTTTTCTCATTTAACTTTCAGGATTGATGAACAATTTTGCCTGCCTCCTGGTGAGGAGACTCTCGGTGTACAGTCCCCTGAGTGCTCTGCCCCAGCGGCATATATTCTCGCACCTGACCTCACCTACTCCTTTCTGTGTGCCCCTACGAGCCCACCAGTTCCGGATTCAGGTCGCTCGAGGGGAGAGTAGCCGGAAGCCCAGGAAGGTCCAGTCCATGGGCCAGCGGAGAGGTCATCCGCGGCCACCATGCCAGAGGAGCTGGAGGCCCGATGGGTCCCCGACCATCATCACTGGCATCGCTGGAGTCCTGGATGGCGGTAGAGCTTGAGCACAGGCAAGTAATCTCTCCTTTAGTTCATTTGTCAGTGATTGAGAGGTCTTGTCTGGCTCTTGGGGAGGAGAGTCGGGTGCGGCTCTCGGCCACATCTGGACTCCCTTCGCCAGGCTCTGCCGCTGCCGGCAACCCTAACCATTCCTCCTCTCCTATCCCCTTCGAGCTCCTCCCTAGGGTCGCCGGAGAGGAGCTGCCACTACTTGGGTTGCCTACGGACGATGACGCGGGGCTAGCAGTCCCAGAGGACGTCGACGGGGGTACAGCACCGAGTGGATCGACCGTACCGATGCACCCTAAATTGCCAAGTCCTGGACGGCGGTGGAACCTGAGTTCAGGCAAGTGTGCTCCATTATGTCAGTTGTGTTAATGTCAATGTCACACTGCCCAAGTCATGGTGAGGAGGGCCCGGGGCAGCTCGAAGTAGCCCTCGGGGCTGCCTCACTGGGCTCTGCCGCTGCCGGCGACTCTGACCCGGTCTTTCTTTCTCTCCCTCTGGGCTCGGAGCCCGTCACCAGAGAGCAGCTGATCCCACCAGAGGCCGCCGAGGATCGGAGTCCAGTGCCAAGGGCCATGAGGAGCCTCACCTCCCTCGCTGGTGAGGCCACCGCGGGAGCAATGAGGTCCCTGATGGGGACCACCACTGGTGCAATGGTGCCCCAGCTGGAGCCCACCATGGGTGCAGCAGAGCCCCAGTCTGGGTCCACCATCGGCGCGGCAGAGCTCCAGCCGGGGTCCACCGTCGCAGGTGCAGCCACGTCCCAGACCGGGACCGTCGCGGGCGCAGCCATGTCCCAGACCGGGACCGTTGCGGTTGCTATGGGTCCCCTGCTCCAAGCTTCGGACGGCAGGGGGGCTTCTGTCCCCCAGTTTGGCTACCGAGGCTCCCGAGTGTGTAGACTGCCTCTCAACCTTCTTTTCTGGTTCTGGTGGCTTCACCACACTGGTCGGCCACCTGAAAGACTTGGTCTTCGGATCGGGTGGCTCATCGGCCTGGGCAGGCCACCGGACGCTATGCTGTGGGCCGCCTACTGGACTTGGGACTTGGGCAGGCCACCCGACCAGTCATGCCTCACCATACTGGGGGCCTGGGACTCTGGCCGACCCCCTGAACTTTGGACTGCTGGGGAGGGGGGGTTAGTGTCCTAGGTGGGGGGTCGTTAGGAGGGGTTTGCTCGTTATTTGCTTATTTGTTGTGTTTTTTCACCAGTTGCTTCGCTCCTAACCGGTTTTCCCCCACCTCCCACCCTGGGTAATTGTTTGTTGCTGGGGGTGGGGGGGGGGGGTCCCTTGAGGTGTACTTTTTCTTTTCTTTTCTTTTTGTTTTGTCGCTGATGGTACTGGGGTATCTGGTATCCCCCCCTGGGGGGGGGGCTGTCATGAATCTGGGTTTGGTTGTTCCAAACCCAGTTCTGACTTATTGTTATTTCTTCCCCTATTTCCCATCAGGCGCATCAGGGAACTGTTTGGGTCCTTCACTCCCTGACAGCTCAGGCACGCCCCCCCCTTCTGTCAAGTGCCATCAGCTGTGCTTCATTACAGTTGTACACACACACACATACACTCCATTCATTCCCATTCACACGCTCATACACACTGTCTCACACACCAGGTTCAATTATGTTCAGCCCACGCTTCCTCACACCAGCAATCTCTTTCCTTGTTAGCATCAGGATTATTTGCCTTTCTCCCTGTGTCGACAGCAGCTCTGTGCCACTAGGCATTCCCTTCACCAGGCTGTAGAGCATCCGGGAGGCGTAGCCCCGGATCGCTCCACTACCGTTGTTTCATGTTTGCCTTTCTCCCTGTGTCGACAGCAGCTCTGCGGCACTAGGCATTCCCTTCGCCGGGCTGTAGCGCATCCGGCAGACGCCCTGTATGTCTGGTGGCCATGATTTTATCATTACAATTACCTGTATGTTTGTGGTCGACTGGACTTGTTATTTTGTTATAGTTTATGTTAATAAATGGCCCGTTCTACTCTCACATTTGGGTTTTTCACTTCTTCCTCCGTGCGCCGCATAATGGCGCATGGGAAATTATGACAAATGCATTTAGGTGCTGAATAACTCAAAATATAAACAATCTAAAGTTTAAGCTGTGGGAGTCTGACAAGCTCAGAGCCTGAAAGTTTGTCTATCCTCTTGAAGGTCATTGTGTCAAAATAGAGGAAAAAGCATACAGTTTAAAATGAGAGAACACTCAGTGTATTACTCTTGAGGCACACATAATGAATAAAACTCAAAAAGGTAATAATCACACATAAAATTACTTTAAATCGTAAAATAAACAATATAAGTCTAGGTTTAAAGTGAAAACACACGTGAATGATTTTAAATCAAAAAGTAAGATAATAAAAAAAACAATGGTTACACTGAGTATGAATAGTAACAAACCAATATAGGACCAAACATGAAATCACACAAGGTTACTTGAAAAATAGCTCAAAGTCAGGTTGGAATGAGAATGGAGCCCAGAGCAAAATCAGTCAGAGTCCTTTGGCAGGGGTACTCAAGGGTCAGGCCTGACCCTCCCGTTGCCAGCGAGCCCAAGCCTCAGGAAAGTACCAAAACAGCAAATTCATGAAAAATCAGAACATTACAGAAAAATGGTTAGAAAAGCAGACCAAAAACTAAGCAGAAATAGCAGCAGTCCATGGCTTGATGAGAGGTCCTGCAGGACCCCACCTGTGGAGGGCCGAAGCCCCCCCAAAACACTGCTAAGCCTCTTAAACCTGCTTGTCTTCTTCTTCTTCTTCTTCTTCTTCTTCTTCTTCTTCTCCTCTCGGTTACTGGCGGATAGCAAACAACTGAAATGTGCATACCGCCACCTACTGTACAAGAGCGTGTAACCTGCTTGTCGAAAGTGTCCCTTGGTTTTTGAAGACAGCGGTCACATGTCTTCCTGGCTGGCTGATGTAACTTCGGTCCAGGATGTTGCAACTCTGGGAGGAATTTGGTCCATATTTGGTCTCCATGTCCTGTCTTGAGGATGTCATCATGCCTCCGTTGTGGAACTGGTCCTGGCTAGTCTGGATCAAGATGGCTGACAGGGCTTCCTCAGGAAGTTGACCATATATGGGCTGCCAGTCAGAGTGAGCTTCCCAGCTGTTGTTTTCCACTGTGGCTATACAGTGGGTCCTGTGTTTGAGGTAGCCTTGAAGACTTGGATGCAGCAGAGTGTAGAGAGAGCGTGAAGTGGAGGTGACTTGGGTTCGCAGTGAGGCCTCACTGTCACATGCCACAGAAGGCCAAGAAGGTTTTTGCTAATGTCAGTCTCTCAACAGTCATGATTTGACAAAGCCAACCCACCGCCAACCTTGAGACCCGCCCACTGCTCTATTATTGGCCCACCTAGCTGTCTGTCATGTAGATGGAAGGGGTGCTAAAGGTAGCCAACTCCCAGCTAACACTGGTACCAGGAGGCTCACACCAAGCTTGGCTTACATTTTCCTCAGATCTTAGTCACCCTAATAGCTTTCTTTGTTACCACCTGGTTCACCAGTCCACAGTTGACAACATACCTCACGTCACTCCGGCCCATCTACCAATAATTTCACCATGATAGGTCCTTCCTACCAACAGCTGTCAGACTGTACAACCTAAGCAGGGCTGCTCGCAGAGATAGCAAAAAGACGTAACAAACTAATAGTTTTTTTTTGAATGCAAAAGATGCAATAGACTTACACAATGGTCCTCTCCGGCATACAACTAGGAACATACCGGTCGCTATGGAGGGTGAGAATATGTATGGGCACATAATCATACCATGTAGGATAACTAAATAGACGGTTATGCTGTTTCATCCCACCTAGCAACAATGCTCTGCACTGTGTGTGTTTATATATTTACATATTTATTCCATCTAGCTACAATGCTCTGCACTGGGTGTGTTTATATTTATATATCTATATATTTATTCCATCTAGCTACAATGCTCAGCACTGGGTGTGTTTATATTTATATATCTATATATTTATTCCATCTAGCTACAATGCTCCGCACTGTGTTTTTATATATCTACATATTATTCCATCTAGCTACATTGCTCCGCACTGTGTGTGTTTATATACTTGCATATTTATTCCACCTAGCTGCAATGCTCCGTACTGTGGGTGTTTATATATTTACATATTTATTCCATCTAGCTACAATGCTCTGCACTGTGTGTCTGTGTGTGTGTGTGTGTGTGTATATATATATTTTATAGTAATATGTACATATGTATATTAGCTGCTCTTGCTTGCTTGTTTTTTTTTTTGTTTTTTTTTTTGTTTTTTTTTCTTGCCTTCTGATTGTTGCTCTGAGTGTTGCTATCCCTGTGCTGTTGCAATCCTGGAATTTCCCCGTTGTGGGACTAATAAAGGCTTATCTTATCTTATCTTATCTTATGATTCCACAGCAAATCGCCAGCATTGGCGCGCCTGTTGTGGCAACTGACCCAAGACTGCTGGCTCTCATGCCCAGCTCCCCCACCGTCCTCCGGGGCTCTGCGAGACTCTGCTCTGCTCTCACGGGAAGCGTAGAGGAGCTGTCTTGTGATGGGGCGTCCCCCAGCTGACCGTGGGAGCAGAGAGGTGTCCCGCAGAGCAAGACTCTGCCCTTTTGGCTTGGCGACTTGTCAAGCTTCGCCTCGGCTAGCAGCCTTGGGTCCAGGGCAAGGTTGGTTGCAGTGAACGATTTGATGTGGAATCATGGCAAAATTATTGGGAGATGGGCCAGAGTGAGGCGAGATACACCATTTACTGTGGATCAGTGAACCAGCGCCGCTCATCCAAGCTAGAAGGAGGCTAAAAGCTAAAGGCTTGAAGCTAGTCAGCTAATGCCTAACCGATGTAAGAGGGAGGGCAGAGTTGAATAGATGAAGGACGTTTCTTAAAGTGATAAGCTTTAAATCAGAGCGTTTCAAGAAAGCCAGGAAGAATACAAAACAAATTTGTTTCAATTAAAAAAATTAAAGAAAACATGAACAAAATATGTCACAAACATTTCACTAAAACATGTGTGAGCTGTTAAAATGTGCAAAAAGTGCAGTCAGTGACCCCTTTAAGTGTCTCCCTGAATCTTTACTCTTGAGGAAATGTTCTGTTTATTGTCCCCCCAATGGTGAAATTAAATATCCGCCTATGCATTTGATGT
The DNA here is from genome assembly GCA_020510985.1 of Pholidichthys leucotaenia. NCBI lineage: Eukaryota > Metazoa > Chordata > Actinopteri > Cichliformes > Pholidichthyidae > Pholidichthys > Pholidichthys leucotaenia. Next base: position 275,372,960 of record CM035842.1, read on the forward strand.
AGCAACATTATAAAAGGGTGTATTGTGAAATGAATCATGGTTATTTCCCGCTATTTTACCGAATTAGGAAATATCACAGAGTTGCAAATTGTCATAGTAATTGTCTGCATTTTATCACCTATAATTAGTGAGAAAATTCATCGTTAACAGAGATAAGTAAGCTCACAGTCACTGTGTGAAGTAGTGCATGTGTTCCCTCTACATTTGCAGGGAAATTCATGATTAAACCTAACATCCAAAGAAGAATGAGCTGTTCTGCTGAGTATATATTTGTTTGTTCTTGCTGGCTGAGTCGTTGCTGATGTTTCTCTTAGCGGAATCACATTGAGGCCAAAAGTTTAGCGTCCAGCTATTTTGCGCCTGAGTGCCCCGGCATCAGCAACCCTTCGCCGAGCAGGAACAGCCTCTGTCACACTCTGCTGGAGAGGAGTCCGGTGTCATAGGTGGCGTTTATTTTATTTTCAGGTTTGTTTCAGATCACACGGACAGAATGTTTTCAGGACCCGGACAGATTCACCTGCTACTTCTTTGACTTCGACACAACCGGCAGCAGGAAAAAAAATCCGCCACATGGCTGAGCTGATAAGAGATACGGGACAGTCACGACGGCTCAAACATGTCAGCAGTAAAGCGGCAAGAACGCGCTTGTGTGGATTTCCAGGAAAGTGCTCTCCGTCTGGAGACGGTGGAATCTGTGATAAGATGATGGAGGAGGAGGCTCACAGTTGGAGTGGGATGTGATGTGAATTTATTCAACATATGAAAATGACTCACGGCTACTCTGACCATAGACGGGCTGAATCATGAGTGTCCTTCACTGAACCATATTCTCATTAATGCAAAGAAAACAAAAGAGGACCTTCGCTGTATGTTGGTTCAAACAGGATTATTTGGCTTAAAAACAACCGCAAGTACAATAGTCAATTTGCATTTTGTCAATAACGCCCCCTTCCTTTTTCAGCTGCTCCCCTTAGGGGTTACCACAGCGGACCATCTGCCTCCATCTCACCCTATCCCTTGCATCCTCTTCTGTCACACCAACTCTCGCCATGTCCTCCCTCACTACATCCATGAATCTTGTCTGCGGTATTTAAACCACATTTTGTCGGTAACATATTTATTTTCTTATCTTAATACACTGTGAAATCTAATGATCTAGATTTAGATGTAGAACAAAATACATGTGAACTGCTTGCCTTGAAAAAACAAAGTAAAGTGAAATACAAATTGTATGTTGTAGTACAATGATGCTCATTTACAACATACAATTTCTATTCCACTTAAGTTAGCTTTTTCAAGGAAATAGTCATGCATGCTTTTTATAAAGTTAATTAGTTTTACAGTACAGTTGTGCTCATAAGTTTACATACCCTGGTGGAATTTGTGATTTTTTTAGCCATTTTTCAGAGAATATGAATGATAATACATAAGCGTTTTTGTCACTCATAGTTAGTGGTTGGGTGAAGCCATTTATCATCAAACAATCGTGTTTGCTCTTTTTAAATCACAATGAAGACAGGAACTACCCAAATGACCCTGATCAAAAGTTTACACACCCCGGAAGTTTTGGCCTGATAACATTCACACAAGTTGACACACACGGGTTTAAATGGCTACTAAAGGCAACCATCCTCACCTGTGATCTGCTTACTTGTAATTAGTGTCTATGTATAAAAAGTCAGTGAGTTTCTGGGCTCCTGACAGACCCCTGAATGTTTCATCCAGTGCTGAACTGACGTTGCTGGATTCCGAGCCATGGGGAAAGCAAAAGAATTATCAAAGGACCTGCGGGAGAAGATAGTTGAACTTTATAAAACAGGAAAAGGATATAAAAAGATATCCAAGGAATTGAGAATGCCGTTCAGCAATGTTCAAACTCTAATTAAGAAGTGGAAAATGAGGGATTCTGTTGAAACCAAGCTACGGTCAGGTAGACCAACAAAAATTTCAGCCACAACTGCCAGGAAAATTGTACAGGGCGCAAATTAAAAAACCCCTCAAATAACATCAGCTGATATACAGGACTCTGAAAAAAAAAGTAGTGTGGCTGTTTGAAGATGGACAATAAAGAGGCACTAAAAGAAAAATGGGCTGCATAGTGGAGTTGCCAGAAGAAAGCCATTACTACGTCAGTGCCACAAAGCAGCCCATTTACAATACGCCAAACAGCACAGAGACAAACGTCAAAACTTATGGAGCAAAGTTATTTGGAGTGATGAGACCAAAGTTGAACTTTTTGGCCACAATCCTAAATGCTACATTTGGAGAGGAGTCAAAAAGGCCTATGATGAAAAGTACACCATCCCTACTGTGAAACACGGAGGTGGATCACTGATGTTTTGGGGATGTGTGAGTTACAAAGGCACAGGGAACTTGGTCAAAACTGATGGCAAGATGAATGCAGCATGTTATCAGAAAGTATCCATCCATCCATCTTCTTCTGCTTAATCCTTTTCGGGTCGTGGGGGGGCAGGAGCCTATCCCAGCATCTTTGGGCAAGAGGTAGGGTACACCCTGGACAGGTCACCAGTCCGTCGCAGGGCCAACACAAAGACACAGACAACCATTCACTCTCACAGTCATACCTAAGGACAATTTAGAATCTCCAGTTTGATGCCAATTAACCTAACGTGCATGTTTTTGGCATGTGGGAGGAAACCGGAGAAATCCCGGAGTAACATGCAAACTCCACACAGATCACTGTTGGTCGGGGGCTGGGATCAAACCCAGGATCCCCCGGCCAAGGGCGAGTTGCTGTGCTGCCACAGTGCTAACCACGCTGCCACTGCAGTGCCCGTTATCAGAAAGTACTGGAAGAAAATTTGCACTCATCAGCCCAGAAGCGCGCATGGGAAGCACTTGCACATTCCAACATGACAATGATCCAAAACACAAGGCCAAGTCATCCTGTCATTGGCTACAGCAGAAAAAAGTGAAGGTTCTGGAGTGGCCATTTCAGTCTCCTCACCTCAATATCATTGAGCCACTTTGGGGAGATCTCAGACATGCAGTTATGAAAGACAGCCCAAGAATTTACAGGAACTGGAGGCTTTTTGTCAAGAAGAATGGGCAGCTTTACCATCTGAGAAAATAAAGTGCCTCATCCACAACTACCACAAAAGACTTCAAGCTCTGTCATTGATGTTAAAGGCAGCAATACACGGTATTAAGAACTAGGGTATGTAAACTTTTGATCAGGGTCATTTGAGTAGTTTCTGTTGTCATTATGATTTAAAAAGAGCAAACACAATTGTTTGATAATAAATGGCTTCACCCAACCACTAACTATGAGTGAAAGAAAAGTTTCTGTTCTATCATTCATATTCTCTGAGAAATGGCCAAAAATAATCATAAATTCCACCAGGGTATGTAAACTTATGAGCACAACTGTATATAAAAATGTAAATTATTAAACATACAGTACATGAAGGTGTACTCTCTCATCTACAGTGGATTATTATCTTAAATGTGGTTAAAGGCTTAAAAACAAGCTGTACATTTTCTGTAGTGTTGTAGTCAAGACCTCGTCAAGACAACAGTCTCTCAAGACCAAGAGAAGACCAGACAAGACCAAGACCTATACACAGTGGTCTTGGTCTTGACCTGGTCTCGATCCCTTAAAATCTCGGTCTTTCTACACTCTGGTCTCGACTACAACAGTAGTTTAATTTTCAAACTGCTGTATTCAATTTATGACTTTTTAAATATCATAATGTGAAGTTGAAGCAGCTATCGCCAGTAAAGCAGCACTGCATCGCTATAACTGATCTTCTGCTCGTCTAGCATTAGCACTCTTGTTTTTAGCAGGATAAATCTGAAGGAAAAGAGAGATGAGCTAAACATGCTGCGGTTGCTGTATTATGCATGAAGAGACTCATTAAATACATTAACCAGACTGTCAGTGGCGGAGTAGCTCATCTGGCCTGATGAAATCACCCCGAGAGTGCTCAGATCTCCTGATACAGACCCCTCCAGGATGTGCTTAAAGTCAAGGTCAAAAGCCTAGGAGGAGTAAGGTTTTCATGAAATCACAAATGCCCAGATCTTCTGACCTTGGACAATGACCTTGACCTCAACCTGGATGCGGACCCACCTGAGGGTCATTGTGAGTGAATTTTGTGAGAATCAAAGTAATTTTCTTGGAGGAGTAGCGATTTTTCTCAAATCACATAAGTGCCCAGATCTTCTGACCTTTGACCTTAACCTTGTGAGTGAGTTTGGTGAGCACTGGGGAAAAATGCCTCGGAGGAGAATCAATTCCCATGAAATGTCGATGGACATTTCACGATGGACACATCATTACACTTGCTCCTTTCAGCTTTGCCGGAATGAGCTAAAAATCAGCTTGTAACAGAATGTTGCTCTGTTATTCACTGTCACACAGCACTAATATTTCATAATGAATTTAACAAAGCATTTATTCACATAACACACACAGAGGAAAAATATTAAAAGATGGAAAAAATTTAAATAATCAACATGGGCAGAATTACATTGACTTTAGGATCTAAAAGTTGGTTTCGGCTAATTTTTGATTAATCCCACAGAACTCGGTGTACCATGGAGCAACGTGGAGTTATGTCCAAATGCATACGCTCAGAATTTTGTTTGTTTCATCCTCATCCTGATTCTACGATTTAAATTATAAGCAAGTTGATGTGTTGGAAAGTCCTGGATAAGAAAGAGGCTGTGGGCAGCAGACAGCGGGGCACCATTTGTAGTGTCTGTCACTGTGCCCTGAATCTGATGAAATAGGGAGCCTGTATAGCAAGAGTGTAACAGATGTGTTAGCGTTGGTTCATTTTCAGTTGGGTCTGTTGTAACTTCATACAAAGTTTTAGTTTAACAGAAGCTGTGATGTTTGTTATCAACAACAACAACAACGGAGAAACTTTCCTGACTCTGTGACATCCTACAACACAATTCAAAACAGTTTTCTACCTGACTAGGCATCCCAGTGGTCGGCATACCCCATCAGATCAGGCTGCTAACATTAGCTTAGCTGAAGGTCTTTCTGGAAAGTTTTTTACTGTATATAATATATTCACCCCACTAGACAGCTGCGATCCCAGCCAGATCAACTATCTACACTTGACCATACATCTAATTCTTAGAGGTTATTTTAGCTTATTTGACTGACTGAGTGATTAACTGAAATTAACAGAGTAAGCCATTCAGTTTTCAAGGTTGTTTCTGTGCCTATTACACCCCAGGGACAGGCAGTATTTTACTGACCACTCCACCCACACACCCCTCTCTCCGATAATGCTTTATTTGGGCTTCTATACATAGCCAATATATTAGTTGGCTCAGGCTGTTTTCACTTTGGAGATATGAGCAAACCAGCTAACAATGGCTGCATAACAGCATTGTCACCCATAGAGATGATCAAAGATGAAAGAGGGAGGGTGGGGTTACAGCGTGCGCTACGTGGGGTGAACTGGGGCTTCATTAGCATTTAAAGCAAAATCAACAAAAACAGTCTGTTGTAAGGAGGGCTCCTTCAACTGGGTATAAAATGGCACTAAAAAGCATATCACCAAAGCATACTGCAAACACCTCTATATACTGTGAAGTTTTACTGAAACTCAGGTATTATTCAGTTACCTGTCAATTAGTTGCATAATCAACACAGGGCTCTATTATGACAATCTACTTGCCAGTTTATTGTCTACGGTGCAGGGTGCATTTATGGGTGTGTCAAAATCCATTTTGTTATCACAGCAGTAGGAAAATATGCAAGAGAGCACACATTACACCCATTTTAAAATCTCTGCATTGGCTTTCTGTCTGCTTTAGAATTGATTGATTTTAAGGTCCTTTTACTAGTTTATAAAGCTCTTAATGGTCTTGCTCCTGCCTATTTATCAGAATTGATTTTATTCTATGAAGCCTCCAGGGCCCTCACTGTCCACTGTCCACAGGAAGTGGCCTTTTAATCATCCCTAAAGTTAAGACCAAAACCCATGGTGAGGCATCTTTTAGTTATTACAGCCCACATCTGTGGAACGCCCTTCCTGTAGACCTGAGGACAGCTGAGCGTGTTGATATTTTTAAACGCAGACTGAAGATCCGCCTTTTTAACCAGGCTTTTATTTGAATTTTAATTATTTTATCTATTTTACTGTATTTTAGATCTTACTCTATTTTATTGTATTTTAGATCTGAGCCTATTTTACTGCATTTTAGATCTTAGCCTAGTATAAAATTTTATTTTATTTTAGCATCCTATTTTATTAATATATTTTATTTTACTTTTTTTCCCTTTAAATGCCATACTCTGGCTCTGGTGTTCCCTCACTGCAAATTTAATATTCATGATAACGTTTTCCTCATGTCCTGTTTTATTCTGTACTTTGTTTTTAATGATTTAAATTACTTCTGTGCGTCCATAAGTGTGAATGGATATATATATGTGTGTGTGTGTGTGGTGATGTGGCCTGGTGGGGCTGGGGGATACATTCTTCTTTGCTTTTTTTTTTTTTTTTTTAAATATGTAAAGCACTTTGTGCAACATTGCTGTTTGTTTGAAAAGTGCCATATAAATAAAGTTTGACCGAATGATTGATTAAGAAGACGGGTTTTGTGCTGGCAAAAGAGCGTGAACGAAAATGCTCACAATAGTAATGCTGCTTGGCATTAAGCCAGCCATTAATCACAGTTGATGCCCAGTCAATTATTTTATGGAGGACGATGGGGAAGAAGAGATTGTTGAACAACTGGTCTGAACAATCAAGCTGAATCTTATAGGTAGCGTGCACGAATGCCACACAGACATGAATGAGTTTGAAACCTCAGGAAAAGAGGATCATCCACTGAATAATTTCGTAAACACGTGCACCGTTTTTTTTTTTTTGTCTGGTCAGTGAAAAACTCTCTGCTCTCTCTTCAAATAGTTTGTATTTAACTGTCCTCAGATTAACACATTTAACAGAAAAACAATGGCTGAGTGTGTGCTTTTCATTAACTGACAGTACATGAGACATCATATAAAAGTATATTGTATCATATGATATGATATGATGACAGACATGACAGATTAGTATGTGGATAGAATACTTTGTCACAGAAGAAAGTAGTTTAAAATCTCCAGACTGACAGCACCACCACACACTCCCTGTTCATTTGTTCATTCATTCATTCATTTCGCTAAAAAATAAATACATTAAAGCTTGATCTATAGGCTATACTCAACACGTAAGTCCGTGGTTAAAATGAAAATGTGGATGGCATAAGAAACTATTAAATGTATCATCATAGGGGGCGCTGTTGAGCTCATAATTGAGTAGGACGTGTTTGGGGTGGCTCCTGCAGAGTTTGTACAAAATTGTTATTTTTTTGGCACTCTTTTACACCTGTTCCATGGAAAAGTAATTTTGAGGTGTTTTTAACAGTTCTTCTACCCTTTGTGACTCGGTGGATTAATTTACTATGTCCAACAAGGGAGCTAAATCTTGAGCTGCGTCACACCCGCAAAGGCCTACAGAGCAGGTGGAAGCTTCGGCCTCAGGTATGCTGACTCCACCCGGCGGCGGCGCTTCGCCTGGAGGGGAACAACAGTGTGCCATCACTGAAGCCCTAAGGCTAGAGCTGTTAGCCACGTTACGAGCGGATATTGCCCAAATATTTAAAGCCAAACTTTGTGCTGCTTTAGGAGATCAGAGTTTCCTCTGGTAATATTTCTCTGTGGCCGGCCGCCTTGCCAGAAATTGTACCGCCACGGCAAGCCGATATGATTTTATTAATAAAAATATATGAAGCAATGACTTTCCGCAAGCGTGCACACGAACAACGTGCGTGGCCATCATCTGCGCGGAGTTTAGAATTGCCCTGCTCACACGAGTTTTCCAGTCAGTCAGCAGGCAGTGTCTCGCCAAGCATGACTGTCCGACAGAAACATGAGTTTATTAAAGTACTTTAAACATGGGAAAAAAATCACAAGAGGTATGTAAGCACTGGCGTTTATCATGGTTTTAACCCGCTGGAAATGGGAGCCATAATGGAAGAGTTGCTTAGCTAAGAAATGTGGTTAGAATTCATATGCAGCCGGCTTCATATGAAGGGAAAGGCAAGGGACTGATGAATTGCTGAGGATATATTTCACCAGCCACTACAGTATTAAGTTATGAGACTGGCAATTTCTCTCTTTTCTCGCACGAGCAGGCGTGCCATTTTTATTCCCCAGCGGCAGTGACAAAGCAACAGCTAAAAACGCTAGCTCTAAACTGAGGTCCTTCAGCGGCTGCCTAGAGAGATGCCTGATGAGAAAGCCTGAACGCACAACTATAACTGCCTAAACAGATCATTCTGTACATGAACACATATTGTGGTGAATTATGTCTTTAGAGTCCGCTACAGTTCCCTGTTATGTACCTGGCAGGTTAAGATGACCAAAATTCCCGAAGTCAATGACTTTAATCTGTCAGCAGCTTCCAGACAAACTAAACGTGTCAACATTTGATTTCAAAATAAGGGAGGTTTTTCCTGCTGTCTGGGGGGGGGGGGGGTGGTGAGGATATTTCTAAAAAAAACAAAAAAAAACCCAAAACAACTATACATATAAAGAAATATTATAACAAATAGAATCAGAATCAGAATCAGAATAAACTTTATTGCCAAGCATGTAAAAAAACACATGAGGAATTTGACTCGACATTGGTGCGCATGCGCGCGACACAACGACACGGCAGCCATAATAGGCGCCTCATCAAACAGAGATAGATAAGAAAGGGAGGGGAGGGGAGGGAACGACACAAGGGGGGAGGAGAGAAAAAAAACTTTGTTATCAGAATACAGCTTATGAATATTTAAGCAGATTATGATTACAATGAAAAAAAATCTCTCAATAGCACAGAGCAACAATCAACCACAAAAAACCAAAAGACCAAAAGTCAGAGAGGATCAGTGAATGGATGGGTGTAATTCAGTATATATGAGTCAGTGTGTTCGTGTATGTTGAATGCAGGTGGGTGTTTATCAGTTACTGGAGGCAGCAAAATCTCTCCCAGCCGAGATGTTATGTCTTAGTGTCTGAAACTCGGAAGCATGTCCTTGAGGCATGGCAGATGGAAATTTCCTGAGCCAGTCACATGTCAGTGAGAGTTCAGATGCAGTCCCAGTATGTTTATGAAAGAGAAGCACAATCTTCTGTTTTGTCTTAATCCAGGAGGAAAAATAGACAACGGGGCATCGAATTCAAGGTCTGATAGACACAGATCACTCAGAGCATAGAATTTTTCATCTCTTGCAATCCTGTGTTCATAATTTCCATACATAGGCTTTAAATCCATTCCTTGGAGGCACCAAAAACGACTCCAGATGTTTCCCTTCTAGAACATGGGTAAACATGTCCAGTAGAGTCCATCCCTCTACAGTGCATGCCAGATGGTAATTTCCATGTTAATCATTGCCGATAGTTAGTGCACTCCCCCGTCTAGTCGAATTGTTGAGAAGCAGCTATGCCGGGACCGCTTTTAATTAGCTCTTCCAGTTAATTTTTCGATACACCAGGAAAAACTCCAGAGCCAATCAGCAGAAAATCCTGTGATCCTAGCCAAACCAGGTAGATGTTTCCACATCCTCAGTCGAATCATGCAGACACATGCGCTCCAATCCATGGGTCTCTCCATAGGGGCTCCCCCTGGCCCGAATTTATATAAAATGTTGTTAATTTTATTAAAGCCGCTCACCAAATCCATTTTTTTCGTTTCGGATCAAGATTCAGCCAGAAGAACAGCGACGCAGACAAGACAGCAAGCTGGGATTCTCAGTTAGGGAGGGAAGGAGGGAAAAAGAGGGAGCAAAGAAAAAGGCGTCTGTTCTCTCTGAAGGGCAGAAGCTAGACATCCTTGGTCATTTAAGTTAATTTATTTCATTAATATTTTTTCTTTGTAATCAGAGTTAAATTATTGTTCTGTTCTGACTGCAAAATTATGGTCAAAAATGTAAATTGTTATAAGGAAAAAGGAAAAAAAAAATTAACACAGTCTGTTTCAAATTTATCTAAAAAAAAAAAGTCATTTTATTTTAAAAAACAGACAAAAATTAGTCATAAAATAATTCACAAATTTATAATAAAGTTTCAAATGTACAAGAAAAGTCAATTTTACAAGAGGAAATTACAAATTTGAGGAACATGGTTTCAACTTTAGATTTACAGAGAAAAGTAGAAAACTATAAGAAAATTGTTATAAATTTTTGAGAAAAACCTCAAACCTTCAAGACTGAAGTCATTACTCAAGTTTTTAAGTGGGTGCTCTTTGTACCCTTAACTCAAGTAGAAATTTTTGGTTGCCTACTTTTAATTATTAATTTCAAAGCACTGCTTTTACATGAGTAGAATTTCTGGTTACTACACCCACATGATCATATAATTTAAGTATGCTTGAGTACATTACTATTATGAATGTTTCTTTCCCTTCCCTACTCTCTCAATGGAAAAAAAGAAACACTAGAATAAAAATACAAAAAGTACACATATTTTTGTCATTTATGTAAACCATGACAAAAAAATCCTGCAGAACAAAACATGACACTTGATATTTTCTAACCTGTTTGTATACCACCATAGACAGAGAGAGAACCTGAATTAGACAGAGCTCAGAGAGGGCAAGATGAGACAGAAGAGAGGAGCCAAGGAGAGGGGAGTGTTCAGGCAGAGGAATGAGAGAAGGATAACACCACTAAAAAGTCTAAACACAGGATGTCTGGGTGGGACCCCAACTGACCCAGTATTCAAGCCTCGGTTGTACAATATTTCAAATGGTACGTTCCATATGAAATGTTACTGTGTAAAATTTTAAAAAGAAATAAATAGTATAAAATTAACATATTCCGGTATGTCTCCCCCCCCCCCCCCCCCCCGGGAAAAATATGTTGCCACCGCACCAAGGTCTTTTAGCCAGAGGAAACACTGGGAGATGATCTGTCCACCATTACAACTGACCTTCATGTGGTTAAAGCCCAATTGGCGAGTGACAAAGCTGCTTCTGATGCTGAATTAGTGAACCTCCGTGGAAGATATGGGTAATCTTTGTCTTCCTGCATGGACAATGTTCTGGAATTGAAGGCTAAACTGGATAGCCTAACTTCTGAGGCTGCAAAGTTCGAAAATAAATGAGAAGACCTCAAAGCAAGGTCGCGCCACAACAATATCAGGATCGTTGGTGTCTCTGAAGAGGAAACTACATCTACTGCTTCGGTGGCAGCCATGCTTAAAGAGGCACTGAAGTTGGACAAGGAGCTGCTTTTGGACCGGACACACTGGACACTCCAGCCTAAACCAAGACCCGGTCAGCAACCACGTCATATTATTGTCAGATTTCACTACTATAGTGACTACGTCGATGTCTTGCGCGTGCCAGAGAACAACAATTGATTGTCGCCGGGTCATCACAGATTTCTATCGTCCCCAACTTCACGGCCAAAGTTGCTCGGGCTCGAGCAGCTTTCAAAGAGGCTAGGAAGTTGCTGTGTTTGATGGAGGGAGTGTACTATGGCTTGTTTAATCCTGCCCGACTCAGGATCAGTCACAAAGGTGTGGATCAAGATTTTGTTTCTGCAGAGAATGCATTGGCTTACATTCAGAAAATGAGGAAAGTTTAATTGACTTTAACAGTGTAAATACATTAATGTGCAGTTCCTTTTCTCTCTCTTTGGCTATCACTGACAGTATCATATAAGTGAGCTTAATTCGGTTGATGGACAAAATGCACAACGGTATTTCATTCTGCATATACAGTCATGTGAAAAAATTAAGATACCCTGTATAAACCTGTGTTTTTTAACATACGTATTTGGACATATGGATATTTAATATCAGTGTTTAAAATACTGGGAGATTCATGTAATACAACTAAACAATTAAAAATGAATTAAAGACTTTTTTCAAATTTTCTGTAAAATATAATTCTAAACAAATAGTGAGGAATAAATTAGGACACCCCCATCTTTTTTAGGACACTCCCACATTTATTCCCACTTAAAATGGCTAAAATAAATGTTAAAAAATGGAAATAAAAACAAAAACAAGGCTAGACATAGATATGTGAACATTTCTTAATAAAAAACTGAATATTTAATGGGGTATTGTGGTGGACACAAGACACAGTGTTTAGGGGTTTACCTCACACCCAGAATGCAGGGTGGAATTATGACTGAAGGAGGAAGCATCACTGGGAGGTATCAAACGCACCATGGAGAGCGAGACGAGCACACCCGCAGAAACTGTTGGGAGGGAGCGCATCAGCGCCATCTGCACTGTTTCAGTCAAGCTTCCGGACCCTGGCTTCACCTCCCGACAGCAGGGTTTCAGCACACAGAAGCCCCGTGCACACTCCACGGGATTACGAGGATGACACAACATATGGCTATGTGGTCGCTGCGCCGGACGTGCGCACCACGCACCAGGGACAAGCCAGCTCCAAGAACTTATACTGTATATTGTCCTCAGCCGCTGCAAATCCCCGGGGAATAGGGCTGATTGCCTTCCCCGGATCATTTACGCCTGCGCTACGCACCTAAAGGAGTCGGGCAGCCTCACCGAAAGGACTTATATTTGTTTCTCAGCTGCTGCGCATCCCCGGGGAATTGGGCCGACCGCCTTCCCTGGATCCTTTAGGTCTTCGCCCACAACCTAAAGAGGATTTGGCAGTTTCCCTGACAGAGCTTAATTTTTTCAGCCACTACGCATCCTTGGGGAATTGAGCCGATTGCCTTCCCCAGATCCTTTTAGGGCTGAGCTCCGCACCTAGGAGGATTTGACAGAACGTGTTTTTTCGCAGCCGCTGCAGATCCCCGGACAGTTTACCGGAAAAGTCCTGCCCCCGAGGCTGAGCTGCACACAATTTTTGCGTGGCCTGAAGGCTTTTAACATCCCGGGCCGGCCTTCCATTGTTTTCCCCACCTCACTGCTTTCCCCGCACCTTCGTCCCAAAAAGCCTGCAGAATGCTGGTTTTGTTTCAGTCAAGCACGATGCACTCCAGACCCCGTGCGCCCCCACCCTATGGACTGTTCAACAGGCTGGAACTTGGAGCGAAGCATAAAGTGTTTTTTCCCCCTCCCTCTTTCCCTCCACAGACTGACATGCCCTCCAATACACTTCACCAGCAGGACAGTTCTACTGGATCGACAGCCCCCCGCTACAGCTGCTATGGGTGCTGACTTGAGCCCAAAGGACCGGGGAGTTAGAGCCCCTTCTGGGTGTTTGGGGGGGATTGTGTGGCGGACACATTACACAGTGTTTGGGGGTTTGCCTCACACCCAGAATGCAGGGTGGACAGGAGAATTATGACTCAAGGAGGAAGCATCACCGGGAGATGTGCCTTTCGCCCCCTGCCACACCAAGCTGGCACGTGAAGACGCAGGGGGGGTGAATGTATTGTAACTTATGTTTCAAGTTCTCTTATGATAATTGCGCCGCACAGTCGCTTTGTCCATGCAACATGTATAATGTCGGAAGCCTTGGTCGTTATGCACGAGATTAAAGCTATAAAAGGCAAATGCACAGCAACCGAGTGAGTTCCTCTTTATGGGCCTTTTCAGCCCCAGCACGTTTGCACTGGAGGCTCATGGCTGTATTATGTTGCTTGTGCCTCGCCTACATCCTTTTCCTCTATAGTACCATAATTTTTTTCACATGACTGTATATGTGTATATTGTGACGTATATCTTCAACCTGAGCCTGAAACTGGGGAGGGTACCACAGCTGTGGAAAACATCTTGTGTGGTACCTGTACCAAAAACTTCCCACCCCAAAGACCTGAACAGCTACAGACCGGTGGCCTTGACGTCCCACTTGATGAAGACCCTGGAGAGACTGCTCCTTGCTCACCTCCGCCCCCTGGTGGAACCAGCGATGGATCCACTCCAGTTCGCCTACCAGCATGGCATTGGGGTGGAGGATGCGGTGATCTTCCTCCTTCACCGTTCTCTGTCCCACCTGGAGAAGTCCGGGAATATGGTGAGGATCATGTTCTTTGACTTCTCCAGTGCTTTCAACACCATCCAACCGATGATCCTGAAGGACAAGCTGCTGCGCGCAGGGGTGGACCAGCAGCTGTCATCATGGATCCTGGACTACCGCACGAACCGGCCTCAGTTTGTGAGAACCCGGGACTGTGTGTCCGACACGATCATCAGTAGCACGGGGGCCCCCCAGGGAACGGTGCTGGCTCCCTTCCTGTTCACTCTTTATACTGTGGACTTCTCACACAACACAACACACTGCCATCTACAGAAGTTCTCTGATGACTCTGCGATCGTTGGCCTCATCTCCAATGGAGATGAAGCTGAGTACAGAGGGCTTATCCAGGACTTTGTGGACTGGTGCCATCGGAACTGCCTCCAGATCAACGCGAGAAAAACTAAGGAGCTGGTGGTGGACTGCCGCAGGCAAGGACAACCCCTCACAGCACCAGTAAATATACAGGGAACAGACATCGAGATGGTGACAGCCTATAAGTACCTGGGTGTTCATCTGAACAATAAACTAGACTGGTCACACAATACTGATGCACTCTACAAGAAGGGACAGCGCAGGCTGTTCCTGCTGAAGAGACTCAGGTCTTTTGGTGTACAAGGCGCGCTGCTGAAGACATTCTATGACACGGTGGTGGCATCAGCCATCACTTTTGGAGTGGTCTGCTGGGGCAGTGGCATTACTGCAGCCGATAGGAAGAGACTGAACAAACTGATCAAGAAAGCTAGCTCTGTCCTGGGGCAGCGCCTTGATCCGGTGGAGGAGATAGGAGAGAGAAGGACGGTGGCTAAACTGCCATCTCTGCTGGAGTCCGAGTTCCACCCTATGCAGGACATACTGAATGCACTGAGGAGCTCATTTAGCAGCAGACTACATCATCCCAGGTGCACAACCGAGAGGTTTCGCAGGTCCTTCCTACCAACGGCTGTCAGACTGTACAACCTAAGCAGGGCTGCTCGCAGAGATAGCAAAAAGACGTAACAAACTAATAGTTTTTTGAATGCAAAAGATGCAATAGACTTACACAACGGTCCCCCTCCGGCATACAACTAGGAAAATACCGGTCGCTATGGAGAGTGAGAATATGTATGGGCACATAATCATACCATGTAGGATAACTAAGTAGACGGTTGTGCTGTTTCATCCCATCTAGCAACAATGCTCTGCACTGTGTGTGTTTATATATTTACATATTTATTCCATCTAGCTACAATGCTCCTCACTGGGTGTGTTTATGTTTATATATCTATATATTTATTCCATCTAGCTACAATGCTCCGCACTGTGTTTATATATCTACATATTATTCCATCTAGCTACATTGCTCCGCACTGTGTGTTTACATATTCATATATTTATTCCATCCAGCTACAATGCTCTGCACTGTGTGTCTGTGTGTGTGTATATATATATTTTATAGTAATATGTACATATGTATATTAGCTGCTCTTGCTTGCTTGTTTTTTTTTTGTTTTTTTTTTCTTGCCTTCTGATTGTTGCTCTGAGTGTTGCTATCCCTGTGCTGTTGCAATCCTGGAATTTCCCCGTTGTGGGACTAATAAAGGCTTATCTTATCTTATCTTATGTGTATATATAGCCTAAATTTTCTTTTCTTTTTAGCTAGAATAGGCCACACACTGCCTCATTTTTACATTAATGTTTACACTCATAGTTATTTCATCTATCCTAATTTTTCGGGTAAGTGATTATCACATGCGCCAGTTCTGTTTATATTACATCTGCAGAAGCAGCCTTTATTTAGTTATCTCAGATTCACCGACTTGTGGTCACTATAATGTGGCAACAATTGTTTTTTTTTTGTTTTTTTACTGCTGTCTCCCTTTTGGAGGCATTTTGCTATTATTTCTTTATTGTTTGGAGTTTTTTGGGATGGGATCTGCCCTGGCTCTTTGAGGCTGTATTAATGTTCTCTTGTTTTTATGCTTGGATTTATATCCTCCGATTTCAAATCTAGCACTCTTGGAGCAGGTTTTCCTGTTCGATTTCTTAGTTGGAACATCCGCGGAATGGGTAACCCAATTAAGAGGTCTAAGGTTTTTACACACTTGAAACGTCATAATCCTGATATAGTGTTTTTACAAGAGACTCATCTTAGACTTAAAGACCACCACAGGCGTCGTTCTTCTTGGATAGGTCAAATTTCCATCCATCCATCCATCCATCCATCCATCTTCTACCATTTTTCCGGAGGTCTGGGTTGCGGAGGCAGCAGTTCAAGCAGAGAAGCTCAAACTTCCCTCTCCCCAGCCACCTGCTCCAGCTCTTCAGAGAGGACACCACGGTGTTCCCAGACCAGCTGGGAGACATAGCCTCTCTAGTGGGTCCTGGGTCTACCCCGGGGTCTCCTCCCAGTGGGACATGTCTGAAACAGGTCAAATTTATCATTCAAATTTTAATTCTAAGGCAAGAGGAGTAGCTATTCTGATTAATAAGGGGACACAGTTTAAATCCAATGATGTTATTTCAGATAAAAATGGCAGCTACATTATCATCACAGGATTGCTAATGTATGTTAAAGTTGTAAAAGTTGTACTTGTCAACATTTATGGTCCTAATTTTGATGATGTTTCTTTTGCTAACAGGCTTCTCAGCAGCATACCACATTTGAACTCTTCTTATCCTTGGAGGAGACTTAAACTGTGTTATAGACCCAGTGGTAGATAAGTCCAGTGTTCATACTGTATCTCAGTCTGCTATGGCTAGGTCATTCTCAGATTTTATGAACCAGAATTGTCTGGTTGACCCCTGGAGGCTTCATTACCCCTTAACTAAAAAGTTCTCTTTCTTTTCTCAGGTACACCAGTCTTATTCTAGGATTATTTTTTCATAGTTAAAGCCTTAACTCCCGTGTTGTTTCATCTGATTATTCAAGTATTCTAGTATCCGATCATGCACCCTTATTTCTGGATATTCAGTTGTCTTCGTGCAAAGCCTACTCATATGTTTGGAAATTTAACTCTTTATTGCCATCAAACAAAATGTTTTGTGATTATATCTCTAAATCTATAGATGACTTTCTTTTTTTCAACCAGAATGATTCAACATCACACTCCCTATTATGGGAGTCACTGAAAGCTTAATTAAGAGGCCAGATAATTTCTTATTTTTCTTCTAGTCAGAAAAAAGAGAACTCTAAGATAGCTGAACTTATATCTGAAACAGCAGCTTTGGATCAGGTATGTGCTACAAACCCTTCTCCATCTTTGCATAAGAAACGTCTTGATGCTCAAGCTCAATTTGATCTAATTTCCACTACCACAGCCGAACGCTTATTATTGCAAACACGAGGAACCTATTATGAGCACGGTGAAAAGGCTAGTAGACTATTGGCACATCAGTTAAAGCATCAGTCCAACTCTTGCATCATTTCCCAAATTGATAATGGGTCTGGTGTGCTGCTCACAGATCCATTAGGAATTAATTCTACCTTCAAATCATTCTACCCATCACTATAAAAATCAGAGTTTTCATCACACCTCTCACACATGGATCAGTTTTTGTCTAATTTAAAATTTCCTAGGGTTGATCTAGACAGGTCTAAACAATTAGAAGTTCGTCTTTTTTTTAAATGAATTACAACCAGCAATTAAATCTATGCAGTCAAACAAAGCACCTGGACCCGATGGGTTTCCAATTTAATTTTTCAAAATTTTTAGTGCTAAACTGTCCCCTTTACTTTTGTCCATGTTTAATGAATCATTGGAGAGGGGTTCTTTGCCCCCCACTTTAACTCAAGCTTCAATAACTCTTCTCTTAAAAAGTGGGAAAGATCCTTCTTCCAGTGCTTCCTATAGGCCCCTTTCTTTGTTAAGTGGAGATGTAAAGATCCTGGCTAAAATTCTTGTTCCTTGACTAGAAAAGATTTTACCTTGTATTATTTCAGAGGAACAAAATGGGTTCATTAAAGAACATCAATTATTTTTTAATATTCATACTCTATTAAATATTATCTATACATCGCGCTTGGATAGTTTGCCTGAAACTGTAATTTCATTGGATGCCGAGAAGGCGTTTGATAGCGTCGAGTGGCCTTACCTGTTTGCAGTATTAGAGAAATTTTGATTTGGTAACACATTCATCAGTTGGATTTGATTGTTATATACATCGCCCAAAGCGAATGTTCGAACAAATGACAGCCAATCGGAATATTTTGAACTGGAATGCAGCACCCGTCAGGGTTGCCCCTTATCGCCATCGCTTTTTGCATTGGCTATTGAACCTCTGGTGCTTGCTTTAAAGTCTTCCTCTTTTTTCAAAGGCATCATACGTAATGGTGCTGAATATTGGTTGGCCCTGTATGCAGATGATTTATTATTATATATCACAGACCCAACAACTTGTCTCCCTGGAATTCTGTCAACATTTAAAAAATTCAGTTCATTTTCTGGATATAAAGCAAATCTTCAAAAGAGTGAATGTTTTCCTGTTAACAAAGCAGCTTTGCAACTTAAACAAACTGACCTGCCTTTCAACCTCTCCAATTCTGGGTTCAAATATCTTGGAGTTAAGGTGACACACACATACTCAGGTCTTTTTTCGGCTAATTGTGATCCTCTTTTGGCCAACTTAAAATCCGATTTGTTAAGGTGGAATAATCTGCCTCTGTCTCTGATTGGAAAGATAAATGTCATTAAAATGAATGTGTTGCCAAAATTTCTATCTATTCATGACATTACCTTTATTTTTGCCAAATCACTTTTTCTTTCCCTTGATAAAATGATTAGTTAATTTATTTGGGGTTTGAAGCCTCCATGGATCTGAAAATCTTTGCTACAAAGATGTAAATTTAGTGGTGGTTTGGCTCTTCCTAATTTTTAGTTTTACTATTGGGCTTTTAATATTTATAGAATACGTTGCTGGTTTGACTCCTCCTCCCTGTCGTGGTGTCTACTTGAGGCAGGATCATGCAGTTAGTCAACTTCTATTCCTGCTCTTGTCACTTCCTCTCTTCCAAGCAAATTATCTACGCATGTTAAAAATCCTGTTTTGCTGAACTCTTTGAAGATCTGGTATCAGTTTAGGAAACATTTTAAATTTGCAGCACCATATCTTTTAGGACCATTGTGTAAAAATCATCTGTTTCCTCCTTCTTATTTAGATTCAAGCTTTTTACTGTGGTTTAAAAAGGGTATTCAGTGTTTCCAAGATCTGTATAAAGATGGGACATTCAGCACTTATAATACACTGGCACTGTCACACAAACTACCTCCCAGCAACATTTTTAGGTACTTTCAAGCCAGACATTTTGTTTCCAATACATTTCCTGACTTTCCTTCTCTTCCATCTCAGAAACCACGGGAGGAACTGTTAACTTTCACTATGCTTCACAGAGGAGCCATATCACAGATATATCATCGTATCCTAGAGTTTAGCAATTACTCAAAAGTTAAGACCAAGGCTGTGTGAGAAAGTGAGTTAAGCCTTGCCCTTGATCAGAATTGGTGGGATGATATGTTGAGCAAAGCCAGTAAAGTCTCCTCTTGTGCTCGTCTTTCACTTATTCAATTTAAGGTGGTACACAGAGTTCATTATTCAAAGGAAAGACTCTGAGATTTACCCAGAAATGGCAGCTAAATGTGAACGTTGTTTGAGTTCAGGTTGTCATCTACAGGTACATCTCAAAAAATTAGAATATCATGAAAAAGTTCAATATTTTTTGTCACTCATTTCAGAAAGTGAAACCCCTATATTATATAGATTCATTACACAGAAAGTGATATATTTCAAGTGTTTATTTATTTTAATTTTGATGATTATGGCTTACAGCCCATGAAAACCCCAAATTCAGTTTCTCAAAAAATTACAATATTACATAAAATTAATTTTAAAAAATAGTTTTTTTAATAGAAATGTTGACCAACTGAAAAGTATGTCCATGTGCACACTCAATACTTGGTCGAGGCTCCTTTTGGATTAATTACTGTATCAATGGGGCGTAGCATGGAGGTGATCAGCCTGTGGCACTGCTGAGGTGTTATGAAGGTCCAAGTTGCTTTGATAGTGACCTTCAGCTTGTCTGCATTGTTGGGTTTGATGTGTCTCATCTTCCTCTTGACAATACTCCATAGATTCTCTATGGGGTTTAGGTCAGGAGAGTTTGCTGTCCAATCAAACACAGTGATGCCATAGTCATTAAACTAGGTTTTGATATTTTTGGCAGTGTGTGTGTGCGTGTGTGTGTGTGCCAAGTCCTGCTGGAAAATGAAATCAGCTTCTCCTGGACCTTCATAACACCTTCATAACACCTCAGCAGTGCCACAGGTTGATCGCCTCCATTTCACGCCACATTGATACAGTAATTAATCCAAAGGAGCCCCGACCAAGTATTGAATGTGTACATGGACATACTTTTCAGTTGGCCAACATTTCTATTTAAAAACTATTTTTTAAAATTAATTTTATGTAATATTCTATTTTTTTGAGAAACTGAATTTGGGGTTTTCATGGGCTGTAAGCCATAATCATCAAAATTAAAATAAATTATCACTTGAAATATATCACACTCTGTGTAATGAATCTATATAATATAGGAGTTTCACTTTCTGAAATGAGTGACAAAAAATATTGAACTTTTTCATGATATTCTAATTTTTTGAGCTATACCTGTAAGCCATATGTTTTATTACTAACTAACTAACTAACTAACCTGCACTTATATAGCGCTTTTCTAGTCACAAAGACCACTCAAAGCGCTTTTCATTAATACTAACCCTCTATTCTAAGGGCCTATAGGAAACAAATATCTAGGGACAATTTAGAACAGCCAATTAACCTAACATGCATGTTTTTGGCATGTGGGAGGAAACCGGAGAAATCCCGGAGTAAACCCACGCAACACGGGGAGAACATGCAAACTCCACACAGATCACTGTTGGTCGGGGGCGGGGATCGAACCCACGATCCCATGATCCCCACAATCCCCCGGCCAAGGGTAAACTGTGCTGCCGCAGTGCTAACCACTGCGCCACCGTGCAGCCCAATTCTTGTTCTCTTTTACATAATTTTTGGACTGGTTATTTTAATACATCATCATAAATGTAAAATATTAGGTCTCTAACTCCCAAGTCTCTGTTAGTCCATGATCTGTTAATTGATCATCAGATTAATTTAATTTCCCTTACAGAGACTTGGTTAGGACAAGAGGATTATGTTGGTTTAAATGAATCAACTCCCTCTGGTTATTTAAACTGTCAAAATCCCAGAAGTTCTGGTCGTGGAGGAGGAGTAGCAACAATTTACCATTCCAAATTACTAGTTAATGTAAAGCAAAAAACATGTTATAATTCCTTTGAGGGCCTGGTCCTCAGTATTGGGCACTTCAGCAATTTTAGGTTAAACCCAATTTTATTTGCCATAGTTTATCGTCCCCCATCAACCTACTCAGAATTTTTATCCGAATTTGCTGATTTCTTAGCTGATTTAGTGCTGAAATCTGATAGAATAATTATAGTAGGGGACTTTAATATACATGTGGATGTAGATAGTGACTGCCTTAATGTGGCATTTAATTCAATATTAGACTCCATTGGGTTTTCTCAGAAAGTAGGAAATTCTACTCATTACCTCCACCATACATTGGACCTTGTTCTGACATATGGCATAGAAATAGAAAATCTTGTAGTGTCTCCTCATAACCCTGTACTGTCAGACCATTGTCTGTTAACCTTTGATTTTACTATTTCTGACTATTTGGCTCCTAAAGAAAAATATTATTACAGTAGATGCCTCTCAGATGATGCTGTTACCAAATTTATGCAGATTGTTTCCTCTATGCCATGTGTCAACACAACGGAAATAAGCTATAGACAGCTTGCTCCTTCTGTAATTGATAACATGGTGGATAGTGTTTCAGCTTCTCTGCGTCAGACTCTAGACTTGGTGGCCCCCTTAAAAAAAGAAAAAGTCTAATCGGAGATTTCTAACTCCTTGGTTCAACACAGAAACTCGTAGCTTAAAACAGAAGACTCGTCAATTAGAAAGAAAATGGCGCTCCACTAATTCAGATGAAATCTATTTAGCTTGGAGAAATCATCTTTTAATTTATAAAAAAATCTCTTAGAAAAGCTAGAACGAGTTATTACTCTGCATTAATAGAAGAGAACAAGAATAATCCCAGGTTTCTTTTCAGGACTTTATGAACTTTTTCAATCATAAAATTTCATCCATCAGAGATAAAATCAATCAGATTCTTCCCACAGTTAACTCAAATACTGTAACTACTACAACTCCTTCTATTGATGTCTGTCTTGATGAGTTTACTCCAATCGACCTTTGTGAGTTAGACAAAATAGTTTCCTCATCCAAACCTTCAACTTGTCTTTTAGACCCTATTCCTACCAGGTTATTTAAAGAAGTCTTCCCACTTATTGGTAGCTTTATTCTTCATATAATCAATTCTTCATTAACTTTACGCCATGTACCGCAGGCTTTTAAAACAGCTGTAATTAAACCCTTTCTCAAAAAGCCAACGCTAGATCCAGGAGCTTTAGCTAACTATAGACCAATCTCTAATCTCCCTTTCATTTCAAAAATCTTAGAAAGAGTTGTTGCTACGCAATTATTTGACCACCTGCAGGGAAATGGTTTACTTGAAGAGTTTCAATCTGGGTTTAGAATCCATCATAGTACTGAAACAGCCTTAGCAAAGGTCACTAACGACCTCCTCATTGCATCTGATAATGGACTAGTTTCTGTACTTGTCCTTTTAGATCTTAGTGCAGCTTTTGATACTATCGATCATAATATTCTACTTGATAGATTAGAACACTATGTTGGACTTAATGGAACTTGGTTGCAGTGGTTTAGATCTTATTTATCTGATAGGTTCCAGTTTGTTCATGTAAATAATGAGTTTTCTTTCAACTCAAAGCTTAGTCATGGAGTTCCACAGGGATCTGTGCTAGGCCCCACTCTTTTTAGTTTATATATGCTTTCCTTAGGCAACATTATTAGAAAGCACTGTATACATTTTTATTGTTATGCAGATGACACACAATTATACCTGTCAATGAAGCCAGATGATAGCAATCAATTAGCCAAGTTAGAAGTCTGTCTTAAGGAAATCAAAGCTTGGATGACTTGTAATTTCCTGCTATTAAATTCAGATAAGACTGAAGTCATTCTTGTTGGTCCAAAAAACCTTAGAAATTCCTTTCCAAATCAAACTTTCAGTTTGGATGCGGTTACTCTTTCTCTTAATAGCTCTGTGAGGAACCTTGGAGTTATTTTTGCTCAGGATTTGTCCTTCAATTCACATATTAAATTTGTTTCTAAGACTGCCTTCTATCATTTGCGTAATATTGCCAAGATTAGGAGCATCTTGTCTCAGAGTGATGCTGAGAAACTGAACCACGCTTTTGTTAGCTCGAGATTAGATTATTGCAATTCTTTATTATCAGGCTGTCCTAAAACATCTTTAAAAAGTCTTCATCTGATCCAAAATGCTGCAGCAAGAGTTTTAACAGGTACTAGAAAGAGAGATCATATCTCTCCGGTTCTGGCCTCCCTTCATTGGCTTCCCATAGAGTTTAGAATTAAGTTTAAAATCCTTCTTCTTACTTACAAAGCTCTAAACAATCAGGATCCTTTTTATTTAAAAGATCTGATACTACCGTATTATCCTAACAGAGCACTACGCTCCCAAAATGCAGGATTACTTGTAATACCTAGAATCTCCAAAAGTACAATGGGAGGCAGAGCCTTCAGTTATCAAGCTCCTCTCCTGTGGAATCAGCTGCCAATCTGGATTAGGGAGTCAGACTCGATCTCTGTTTTTAAGAATAGGGCTAAAACCTACCTTTTTGATATAGCCTACAATTAGGGAGGGATCATGTGTTTCTGAACCCTCCCTTAGTTATGCTGCTAATAGGTTTAGTCAGCCGGGGGACCTCCAGTAATGCACTGGGCCTCACTCCTTTCCTCACTCTCAATGAAATATTTTTTTTGCTGGTCATTAACATTTGTTTGTTCTCTCCCATAGATTGAGTCCCCATCATGCTGTTTGCTCTCTACATGTCTGTTCTTTTCTTCTTCTCTATCCCCTCACCCCCCAGCCAGTCGCAGCAGATGACTGCCCCTCCCTGAGCCTGGTTCTGCTGGAGGTTTCTTCCTGTTAAAAGGGAGTTTTTCCTCTCCACCGTCGCCAAGTGCTTGCTCACAGGGGATCGCCTGATTGCTGGGGTCTTTCTGCAACTGCGGGGGTTCCCCCTACAGTTGATAGTGCTATGAGATGACTGTTGTTGTGAAATGGCGCTATATAAATAAAGTTGAATTGAATTGAATTGAATCATCATCATAGCGGTCTGTTGGGGGCGACAATGACTGTTTCATTTAGGTCTGATCAGATTCCTCCACGCAGCTCTGTAATTCACCTTCCGCTGCCAGGAACTGCTGACCTTGTTAACCCGGGCAATGTCCGAGCCAGTATGAGTTGCTCTCTGACTGACCATTTCATGAAACTGCTTGCAAAATATTTGAGTACCTCTAGCTTTTGCTGGACTAGCGACACATTCTTGGCAGATAGAGGTATTATCAGTGGCAAGGACAGGGCAAGACAAACTGACTCCAGTATCAGTTGCAGTGACTGACCAGATGATAGGTTTGTTTACCTCTGCTCTTTGTGTAGTGCATGTCACGATGCACCGACTGGCACCGACTGGTCCACCACAGACCTTGCATGTCAATGGTAATTGGACTTCGTGTAGATCCCTGCCCATTGATAACCACCTTTGGAACCCCAGCTGTGTCTGCTCACTTTAACTTCACTCAGAGGGAGATTACTGCCTTTACATCACTGCTGGCCAGACATCGGCTTCTTCTCCAGTGGAAATCTCCTACTCCTCCATCTGTGTCACAATAGACTAAAGATGTTATGTTTTTCTTGAAGCTAGAAAAAATTAAGTACACCATGAAAGGATGTACTGCTGATTTCTATTGCAAGTGGCAACCATTCCTAAGTCTTTTTGCAAGTTTGAGAACACCACAAGATTGAGTGCTTCTGTGCATTGAATGACATTGTTGTATGAGCCAGGGCAGAGGGAGGGCTGGGTGGGTGGAGGGTGGGGTGTTCGCTTTTGTGTTTTTATGTTCTTGTTATTGTTAAAGTTAAAAAACTAATAAAAATATCTGGAAAAGAAATGCATCATCATATTGTAGTTAAAAGGACGGGTGATTAGAATATAACAGTTACAACTCTGTCCATTGAAATACCTGAAAACCCCAGCACATGCTGTGTTTTCTCGTGTGCGCCTGTCAGTAGGAGCTGTGCAATTTCAAAACACACTGCAGAAATAGCATTAACAATGCACTTCTGACAACAGACCTCCTTATTCCTAATTAAAAGCGCATTGTCATAAAATGCACAAAAATACCAGTGCACCAAGATTGCATCAGTGCCACATCTCTCTTAAATGAGTACCCTCCTTGCAGCGCAAAACGGGTGCACTGTCTGCAAGTAATGTAGTAAAATAGATGGCGTGACACTAAATGTGAAACACAGACAATGAGCTGGCATAAACTGACAAATCCACCAGTGCAAGATGGGAAGGTTGCTGAAAATATGAGCTGTTGAGGGCCCAGAAAAAGCATATGATAGGATGCCAATAGAAGAACTGCGGTACTGTCAGGAGAGGCAGAGAAGTATGTGAGGGTGGTTCAGGACATGTATGAGAACACTGAGGTGTGCTGTAGGAGTGACAGATGGATTCAAGGTGGGTGTTGGCTCTCCAATATAAAACGATTACCTGATTAACAGACAATCCCAAAATTAATATTTCCTGATCTACCAGTTAATTACTTGATTAATTGGGATCTTTTCAAATAATGGTGATTAATTCTTAAAATCTGTTTAACAGCATTAAAGAGCAGGAACTGTCCTTTGTTAAGATATTCATAACACCAACATGTTGCTTAAATCAAAGTGAATAGTACTGGTAAGTTTAAAAAGGAATCACGTGAATCAGCTGCGTGATTCACATTTTTTCTGTATAACTACAAAAGAAGAACAGCTTTATCTACAGCCACCAGAGCCGCCTTGATCTTTAAAGGGCTGTGTGATTTATTTGGTGGCACGGCACTTTATCCACATGACATTCCCACAAACCACAGGAGGAGAGACATTGAATTTTACAAATGCCTTCTCCTTCTGAAAGAAAATGGCAGGAAATAGTCTTGCTCTGAAACTGAAATCTTTGCTTAATCTCTTAGACGCTTCACAGGTCAGACCGAGAGGCTCCGACAGACGGGGCGACAAACTGCAAACCCAAACTCGAAGTGAAACTGTAACCCAGAGGCGAGCGTTTTACCTCCCAGAAGAAGGACGAAAATATTTAAATATTCATGAAGCCTAAACAGTGTTGCAGTTTTGGGGGGATGTTCAGGGGGAAGGATTTGGAGGGAGGGAAAATCTGTCGTCATCACGGTGATTAATTAGGAGAGGACACGGCTTGTTAAGATAAATCTGTGCTGTGGTTAATTAGATAAGAGAAAGTGGAACATCTCAGAGGAAAGCCCTAGAAATGCATCTTTAGGGAGTCGAGAGGAGACAGCAACTGCCAGAAAATTTTAGAAAGTGCTGAAAATTAAAGTTAAAAGGTTCCAAAAATAGCCTAAAAACGAGAATGTAGTCCATAACCATGATCCATGAATATATTTACTTTTCTCATTAATGCTCTGAAAAGTACAAACATTTACAGTTTAAAAGCACTATAACATAATGTATTTATATGAACATGTTAAAGTCCATACTGTATTTTTCAGACATATTTTAAAAGTGTATGATGACAAAATCAACATTCAAATTTAATGTTTTAATGTTCTCCCAGACTGGTCTAATTTTTTCCACCAAAACAGAATATTTCCTTTGTGGGGGCATGGTGTGGGGGTTTTCTCCACCCAGAGAGGCAGGGGGAAGGGGAGAACAATGGACCGAAGGAGGAGGTGTCACGGGGGGGTATCAGAGGGGACAGTTAGTTCTATGCGCCCCCCGGGGAGAGTAAGAATGACCGGAGCTGCGGAGAGAAGCAAGGTGTGAAAGCGGTGCTGGTGTATGTTATGTTAACGTGCCACACATTCTTTTGTTAAACAACAATGTATGATGGTTGGACGCTCCTGGTCTTGATGCATGGGATTAAAGATATAAAAGGGGAATGCACAGAGACCCAAGAGCGCTGTAGCGCTGTTTCGCTGTTATGTTGTTGGAGAAAGAATAAAGCCTTGTGTCGTTCAGCTTGTTGCCTCACCTATTCCCTTTCTCCACACTGGTGACCCTGACGTGCCATGGAGAGTGAGCCGAGCACCGCCCTGGCAACTACCTGGAGGGAGAGCACCAGCGCAGCAGGCGCTGTTTCAGTCAAGCTCCCGGAGTTCTGACTTCACGACCCGGCAGCGTGGTCTTCGCACATAGAAGCCCAGTTCGCACTTCGCGGGATAACTATGGATGACACAAAATCCTACTACATGGTCGCGGTGCCGGACGTGCGTGCCACGCAACAGGCAACAAGCCTGCTCCAGGAGCCGCCGGTGTCCAGGAGGAATTACAGCGAGGTCGAGAAGCCGTTGGTGGTAGCCGAAGCAGATGCCAGGAGACGCAGGAATGGGGCGATCTGCTTCTATCATTGTCGTTTTGGTTCAAACCCCCAGCGATGCGTGCCACCATGCCAATGCAAGATGTCGGGAAACGGCACAGCCAGCAGTCAGTAGCAGCTGCGACTGCTGGCGACAGAAACAAGCGGCTGTATGTCACAGACACACATTCGGGGAGACGGTCTCTGGTGGACTCCGGCTCCCAGAAGAGCCTCACCCTGCCAGTCAACGCAGACAGGGGGGCAGGGAGCAGCGGTCCCGAGCTTACGACTGCCCATATATCCACCATTAGGACATTTGGTGAGCGGACATGGACGGTATGCTCATGGACCCAAATTGGGTCGACCACTGGCCCTGGGTCCTTTTAGGGCTGCGCTCTGCACCTAAGGAGGATTTGGCAGCCTCCCCAGCTTAGGGCTGTGCTCCGCACCTAAGGAGAATTTGGCAGCCCCCTCCAGCAGAACTTGTTTTTCTCAGCTGTTGCTGATCCGCTGAGTTTTTACCGGAAAACCCTGCACCGAGGCTGATCCGCCCACCCAATTTTTACACAGACGGAGGCTGGAAGCGACCCGGCCCACTATTGTTTTCCCTGCATATTCGTCCAAAGAAGCTTGCAGAAGGCTGGTTTTGTTTTTGGCAGGCACGATGTGCACCGGACCCCGAGGTAGACGCCCACCGTTGTTGACTCCGCAAGTTGGTGATCCCTCGGCAGGGACCTGTGCTCGCGAAGCTGATGTGTTCCCCCCCTCCCCCTTTCCCTCCACAGACTGACGTGCCCTCTGGTACACCTCACCAGCAGGACGGTTCTACTGGATCGTCAACCCCCCGCTACAGCCGCTATGGGCGCCGGCTCGAACCCAAAGGACGGGGGCGTTAGTGTCCCTTCTGGCTGTGTGGGGGCATGGTGTGGGGGTTTTCTCCACCCAGAGAGGCAGGGGGAAGGGGAGAACAATGGATCGAAGGAGGAGGTGTCACCGGGGAATATCAAACGGGACAGTTAGTTCTATGCGCCCCCCGGGGAGAATAAGAATGACCAGAGCTGCGGAGAGAAGCAAGGTATGAAAGCGGTGCCGGTGTATGTTATGTTAATGTGCCACACATTCTTTTGTTAAACAACAATGTATGATGGTTGGAAGCTCCTGGTCTTGATGCATGGGATTAAAGATATAAAATGGGAATGCACAGAGACCCAAGAGCGCTGTAGCGCTGTTTCAGTGTCTCACTGTTTGCTGTTATGTTGCTGGAGAAAGAATAAAGCCTTGTGTCGTTCAGCAACTTGCCTTGCCTATTCTGTTTCTCCACACCTTAAAGCATTTAAGTATAAAAACAGGAAGAGGATAGCAGTAGTTAGCAAGCTGAAATTGAGGAAACAGGAGCTGCCGCAGTGATCATATCAGTTAAAAGAAGAAACTTCATGCCATACTCTCACCGCTACAGTTCAGGGGGTGGGTGTTTGTCATCATACAAATGTGCATACGGCAATACATCTTCAAATGGTAGAAATAAATCTTACTGGAGGCCCCTTTACAGCTATGAAAGAAAAAAGTTAACCTTAACACGAATGTTGCAAACTTCAAATAGTCATATGTCAACATATTGGATGGAGATGCTTCTAACACAACAAATGTAGGTAACACAGGGTCAAACAGGGCTGTCTTCCTCAGAGCAGAGATAGAAAACCAAAATAACAGAATATACAGAATAAAAGTAGGTCTGTCTTAAGTACAGGAAACACGGGAGCCAAAGGAAGATAAACATTTCCAGTCTGGACTCTGCAAGTATGAAAATCAAGCTCTCTTCACGAGCGAACTTTCAAAATAAGAGCTCCTATCCAGTCTCACAAAGATTCGAAATAAGAGCGAGCAGCTGGCCAAATGAAGAACTGATGAAACATAGACGCACACACAAAAAAAACCCTAAGCAGAAAATAATACTTCTGTCACTTATTAGACTGCTAAGGATTAATTATGTGCGGTAAACTGAAATATTTCTACCTATGTGGATAAACTTGATTACTGATAATGAGAGTTTTGTTAAAAAAAGACACTTTTATCAGTTACATATTGTTGTGAAGAACTTTCTCTGAAGTGGGTTTTCATTTTATTTGATTACACAGTTATTTCATTAGTGAAATGAAACTGTCCCTCTAGTGTGTGCGCATATATGAGAGGGCACTGAAAAGGTCATAGTGGCCAGATTAGACCAAAAGTGGTTTATTTTTCAACCGCAGGGATCCAAGTGCTCCAACACTGATGGAAGAAGTGTGTGGACTGAGGGGGAGACGGTTGAAAAATAAACCACATTTGGTCAAATTTGACCACTATGAACTTTTCAGGCCCCCCCCCCCCCCCACACACACACAGGGTGTCCACAAAGTTGCTTTACAATTTAAAAAAATTATTACAAAAGCAACTGATGAGATATGCTAATCAGATTTTTTTTACAGTGGTGTGAAAAAGTGTTTGCCCCTTCCTGATTTCTCATTTCTTTTGTATGTTTGTCACACTTAAATGTTTCAGATCATCAAACAAATTTAAATATTAGACAAAGATAACACAAGTAAACACAAAGTGCAGTTTTTAAATGAAAGTGTTTATTATTAAGGGAAAAAAAAAATCCAAACCTACATGGCCCTGTGTGAAAAAGTGATTGCCCCCTAAACCTAATAACTGGTTGGGCCACCCTTAGCAGCAACAACTGCAATTAAGCCTTTGCGATAACTGGTAATGAGTCTTTTACAGTGCTGTGAAGGAATTTTGAGCATGAACCGCCTTTTTAAGGTCATGCCACAGCATCTCAATCAGATTCAGGTCAGGACTTTGACTAGGCCACTCCAAAGTCTTCATTGTGTTTTTCTTAAGCCATCGAGAGGTGGACTTGCTGGTGTGTTTTGGATCACTGTCTTGCTGCAGAACCCAAGTGTGCTTCAACTTGAGCTCACGAACAGATGGCCGGACATTCTCCTTCAGGAATTTTTGGTAGACAGCAGAATTCATGGTTCCATGAATTCCACAGCGAGTCCTCCAGGTCCTGAAGCAGCAAAACAGCTCCAGACCATCACACTACCACCATCATATTTTACTGTTGGTATGATATTCCTTTTCTGAAATGCTGTTACTTTCATGCTGGATGTAATGAGACACACACCTTCCAAAAAGTTCAACTTTTGTCTTGTCAGTCCACAGAGTATTTTCCCAAAAGTCTTGGGGATCATCAAGATGTTTTCTGGTAAAACTGAGATGAGCCTTTATGCTCTTTTTTATGGTCTCTTTCTTATGGTGGAGTCATGAACACTGAACTTAACTGAGGCAACTGAGGCCTGTAGTTCTTTGGATGTTGTTGTGGGGTCTTTTGTGACCTCTTGGACGAGTCGTCGCTGCGCTCTTGGGGTAATTTTGGTCGGCCGTCCACTCCTGGGAAGGTTCACCACTGTTCTGTGTTTTTGTCATTTGTGGATAGGGGCTCTCACTGTGGTTCGCTGGAGTTCCAAAGCTTTAGAAAATGCCTTTATAACCTTTTCCAGACTGATAGATCTCAGTTACTTTGTTTCTCATTTGTTCCTGAATTTCTTTGGATCGCAGCATGATGTCTAGCTTTTGAGGATCTTTGGGTCTACTTCATTTTGTCAGGCAGGTCCTATTTAAGTGATTTCTTGATTGAGAACAGACGTGGCAGTAATCAGGCTGGGTGTGGCTAGAGAAACTGTAACTCAGCTTTCCAAAGATGTGATAAACCACAGTTAATTTATGTTTTAACGGGGGGGGGGTCACTTTTTCACACAGGGTCATGTAGGTTTGGATTTTTTTAGCCTTAATAATAAACACCTTCATTTAAAAACTGCATTTTGTGTTTACTTGTGTTATTGTTGTCTAATATTTAAATTACTTTGATGATCTGAAACATTTAAGTGTGCCATACAAAAAAAAAAAAAGAGAAATCAGGAAGGGGGCAAACACTTTTTCACACCACTGTAAGTACTCAGTGGTTATCAAAGTTTTTAATCACATTGCATTTGTGTATTTCAATGTTCATGGATTGAAAGGGATGGCCCAATTCCTTGGCCACCTTGTTCACCAGATATCACTCCCCTGGACTTCTTTCTATGGGGTTATGTTAAAGATACCGTGTATCAAACAAAGAAAAGGGACATCAACGACCTGAAGCAAAAGATCACTGATGCCACTGCCACCATTGATGAGGCTATGCTACAGTGAACATGGCAAGAAATCGAGTACCTTCTTGATGTGCTTTGTGCAACTAATGGTGTCCATATAGAGGTGTACTAAATAAGGCAAACCCCCCCCCCCAAAAACCCTTCAATATCTACTCCTCATTTTGTAATCATTTCCACAGATTTGTCCATTCATTTGCTTTTGTAATAAATTTGCTAAATTGTAAAGAGACTTTATGAACACCCTATATATGCATTGAATATGGCTTTTTTTTTTTTACAAATAAAAATGTAAGTCAAACCAAATTTTAAAGGGCATTCAGTGCCTGAAATACATATTGCGATTTGCACTGTGTATCGTGATATAGAGAAATTATATCATGATACTTTTCTTTGGTACATCGCCCAGTCCTAGCTTTGACTGCAAGAACCTTTTTATAGTTCCTATAAATATTCAAACTATAGATTGTGGTGGTACGGGTTGGGGATTCTCCACCCAGAGAAGGCAGCTGGGGAAGGGGGGAACAATGGACTGAAGGAGCAAGTGTCACCGGGGGGTGTCAGATGGGACAGTAAAGGAAGGAAGGAACTGCCAGAGCCGCTGGAAGAGAAAAGGGTGTGAGAGCGGTGCCGGCATTATGTCATGTTAATGTGCCACACA
The DNA here is from genome assembly GCA_020510985.1 of Pholidichthys leucotaenia. Lineage (NCBI taxonomy): Eukaryota > Metazoa > Chordata > Actinopteri > Cichliformes > Pholidichthyidae > Pholidichthys > Pholidichthys leucotaenia. The sequence goes on from CM035842.1 coordinate 275,405,373, forward strand.
ATTCTCTGTTCCAAACAATGTATTATGGTCGGAAGTTCCGGGTCTCAATGCATGGAATTAAAGGTATAAAAAGAGGAATGCACAGAGACCCGGGCGCTCTTTTACTGTACTTGATGTTGGAGAAAGAATAAAGTTTGAGTGTTGTCCAGTTCGCTGCCTCGCCTGTTTCCTTTCTCTACATTGGTGACCCCAAGACGTGCCATGGAAAGCGAGCCGAGCACTGCCCCGGAGACTACCTGGAGGGAGAGCACCAGCGCCGCATGTGCTGTCTCAGTCAAGCTCCCAGACTTCTGGCTTCACAACCCGTGTGGTTCTTGCACATAGAAGCCCAGTTCGCACTCCGTGGGATAACAACGGACGATACCAAGTATTACTATGTGGTCGCTGCGCTGCATGCGCGAGCTACGCAACAGGTGACAAGCCTGCTCCAGGAGCCGCTGGCCCAGGGGAAGTATGAAGCACTCAAGAGGACGCTACTCCAGTGCTATACCCTTTCTGACAGTGAGAGGGCAGAGAGACTCCTAACGCGTTCGGAGTTAGGTGACAGATCAGCAGTGGGGCTCATGGAGAGCATGTTGGCGCTAAGGGGGAAGGACGATGAATCTTTCCTGTTCACCCACTTGTTCCTCAGGAACCTACCGGCTATGGTGAGGGCGATCCTGGCCAACTCGCTGTGGCTGGTTTGCCAAGGACTACCGCGTCCTGGCGCAGGAAGCAGACCACATCATTTTGGCGACCAGAACTCTCAGCGTGCAGGCAGTGGCACCAGCATCCATGAGGAACTCCAGCGAGGTTGAGGAGCTGTTGGCGGTAGCCGGGATGGACACCAGGAGATGAAGCAACGGGGTGATCTGTTTTTATCATCGCCGTTTCGGCTCGAATGCCCAGCGCTGCCTGTTGCCATGGCAATTCAAGAAGCCGGGAAGATGGCACGTTCGGCATTCAGTTGCAGCTGCAACCGCTGGCAACAGGAACAAACTGCTTTATATCATGGACACACATTCGGGGAGACAGTTTTTGGTGGACTCCAGCTCCCAGAAGAGCCTCATCCTGCCAGTCAACGCAGACAGGTTGGCAGGAGGCAGCGGTCCCGAGGTCACGGCCACCAATGGATCCACCATCAGGACATTTGGCAAACGGACACTGACGATATGCTTGCACGGACACAATTTCCAGTGGGACTTTGTGATAACTGCATGTGCTGCTCCCATTTTAGGCGCACACTTTCTATGTGCTTATGGGTTGTTAGTCGATGTTGCTAGTAGGTGATTAGTGGATGTTGTTTCTTTTTTCTCCTTCCCCTGTACAGCTCAGGAAGCTGGGTCAACAACACTGGCTAACGTTATAGCTCCAGGGGGTAAGTACCAACATTTACTGGCACAGTTCCCAGCACTCACGGTCCTGACCTTTTTGGCTACGATAACGAAACATGGGATCAAACATTTCATAACTACAAAAGGCTCACCGGTGTTTGCGTGTCCTCGGCGCCTGGATGCAGCTAAGCTTAGAGCAGTTGGGCATGATCAGGTGCTCCAACAGCCCGTAGGCATCCGCGATTCACATGGTGCCTAAAGCTGACGGGTAGTGGCGACTGTGCGGCGATTTCCGGCGCTTGAACAACGCTACAGAACACGATCATTATCCTATTCCACACATCCAGGACTTTTCCATGCACTTGGCCGGGACACGTGTTTTTTCAAAAGTGGATCTGGTCCGCGGATACCATCAGGTCCCGGTGCGGGTGGAAGATGTTCCGAAAACAGAGTAATAACTCCTTTTGGCCTTTTTGAGTTTTTATGCATGCCATTCAGATTAAAAGGCATGGCACAGACTTTACAGAGGATGATGGACGCAGTGCTTCATGACTTGTCCTTCGTTTTTGTCTACTAAGATGACATTCTGGTAGCTAGCGAGTCCGAGGAAAAGCACCTCGCCCATTTCAAGAGGGTTTTCCAGAGGTTGGAAGCGCACAGACTTATAGTGAACCCGGCGAAGTGCCAGTTCGGTGTGCCCATGATTGATCTTTTGGGCCACTGCATTTCACCGGAGGGCACGATTCTGCTACCGGATAAGGCGGGTGCGGTGTTGGATTTTCCGGGTCTGCAGACCATGAGAGCCCTGCACAAGATTTTGGGAATGGTCAATTTTTATAACCGTTTCCTTCCCTGCACAGCCCAGCTGATGCAGCTGTTGCATGCCGCACTGAAAAAAAAGAAGCCCACGGAAAACATCAACTGGACTCCTGAGCGAGTCCAGGCTTTCATGGATGCCAAAACAGCGCTGGCGGATGCTGCGTTGCTAGCCCATCCGGATCCGTCGGCATGGATAGCGCTCACTATGGACACGTCTGATGTTGCCATAGGAGCAGCGGTGGAGTAGTACGTCACCGGTTCGTGGCAGCCGCTCGCATTTTTTAGTCAAACTTTGCGTGACAACGAATGCAAATACAGCACGTTCGACAGAGAGCTGTTGGCTCTACACCTAGCAACACGCCATTTCCAGTTTTGGCTAGAAGGGCGCAAGTTCACTGTATTCGTGGACCATAAGTTGCTGACGTACACAATGTCCAAGGTCTCGGAACCGTGGTTGGCCCGGCAGCAATGGCATTTGGCTGCGATCTCGGAGTTTACGATCAACATTCAACACGTTGCCGGTAAGCTCAACGTCATGGCTGGGGACGCGGACATTTGTGCGATCCAGTCGTAGACGGGGACGCGGACATTTGCGCGCTCCAGTTAGCGCCTACTGGGTTGAGGGTGGTGCAAGAAGGGTGCCCTCCCTTGCTCTGCGACATCTCCACCGGCCGCCAGCGCCTGGTGGTTCCAAGCTCTTGGCGCTACCACATTTTTGAGTCAGTCCACTTCCTTTCGCATCTGGGAGTGCATGCTTCGGTGAAGCTAGTGGGGGCAAAATTCGTCTGGCCGGGTTTGTGCAAGGACGTGAAAGAGTGGGCTGCAGCTTGTGTTGCGTGCCACCAGGCCAAAGTGCACAAGCACACCAGGGCCCCCCTCGAGCCCTTCCAAATCCCAGCCAGGAGGTTTGACCACGTCCATGTAGATTTGGTGGGACCCCTCCCGCCATCGCAAGGTTTCACGCACCTTTTGACAATCGTGGACCGCACCACGTGCTGGCCTCAAGTGGTTCCGCTGGCTTCTACTACGTCCGTGGAAGTAGCTCGCATCTTTTTGTCGGCTTGGGTTGCACAGTTCGGATCCCCATCGGACATCACTTCCGACAGGGGTCTGCAATTCGTTTCGGAACTTTGGTCCACGATGGCCCAGAGCCTGGGGGTCAAAATTCACCACACTACCGCGTACAACCCCCAAGCTAACGGGTTATGCAAGCATTTTCATAGGTCGCTTAAAGCAGCACTCAGAGCTTGGCTCACGGACACAAATTGGGCTGATCACCTGCCCTGGGTTCTTTTAGGGTTGCGCTCCACGCCTAAGGAGGATTTGGCAGCCTCCCTGGCAGAACTCGTTTTTTCTCAGCCGCTGCGGATCCATGGAGAGATTTTACTGGAAAACCCTGATGTGTCCCCCCCCCCCCTTCCCTCCACAGACTGACGTGCCCTCCTGTACAACTCGCCAGCAAGGTGTTTCAACTGGACTGGCGACCCCCCGCTACAGTCGCTATGGGCGCCAACTCAAGCTCAAAGGACGGGGGGGTTAGGGCCCCTTCTGGGTGTTTGAGGTGGGGTGGGGTGGGGCTGTGTGGTGGTACGGGTGGGGGATTCTCCACCCAGAGAAGGCAGCTGGGGAAGAGGGGAACAATGGACCGAAGGAGGAAGTGTCACCGGGGGGTATCAGACGGGACAGTAAGGACTATGCACCCCCAGGGGAGAGGAGGAACTGGAGAAGCCACTGGAAGAGGAAAGGGTGTGAGAGCGGTGCCGGCGTTATGTCATGTTAATGTGCCACACATGTCTTTCTTCCTAACAATGTATTATGGTCGGAAGTCCCGGGTCTCAATGCATGGAGTTAAAGGTATAAAAGAGGAATGCACAGAGACCCGGGAGCTCTTTTATTGTACTTGATGTTGGAGAAAGAATAAAGATTGTGTGTCGTCCAGCTTGCTGCCTCACCTGTTTCCTTTCTTCACAAGATTTTAATTCTTTTGTTGGTCTGCACCACCAGAAAAAGAGACTATCAGAAAACCCCGTTAGAGGGACTTTTTAACATCTTATGAAATAGGCACTGTTGAGAACAGGACAAAGTTTTGATTAGTCTTATTCTATGATTTTAAAGCCTCCCTTTGTAATGCTGGAAAATGTTTGTTTTTAGTGACACCTGTGGTCAATAAGTGAACTACAGACCCTTTTTCTTCACCCCAGATTTTCCTGGTAACATTCCTGCTTCTATGGGATCAGACTTAACATCCAGCTTAAAGAAGATGGGCATGAGAAAATAATTATTGTTATGAACTTTAGGGGTGGGGAAACTGAAGGCTTTAAAATATGTAGAAACAATAGGTGGGCTTGAATTGGAGTTGCTTTGCTAAAAACCAAACAGAACAAATATGACCACAGAATGACCTATATTTGATATACAGTATAGTACTATAATAAGCTGATGTGTAAATGAACGTTTCCATCAACAGCTGTCAGTTTAGAACAGGGGTGTCCAACCATGTGCCATGGAGAGCCAAGACTCTGCAGGTTTTCTCTTCTACCCAGTCTCTTCAGCAGGTGTTTTCACTTATCAGCAATCAGTGGGAAGAAGTTCACTGAAATCTGCTGTTGAAGACACTGGTTGGAGGTAAAACCTGCAGGGTCTTGGCTCTCCATGGCACATGGTTGGACACCCCTGGTTTAGAAGGTTGCTTATTTGGCACATTCTATTGCAGTGTATTCCAGCAGGTGGCGCCGTGCTCTCAGCAGAATTCTGGTAAAAAGAGGTCAGCTCTTAAGAGGAAGCTCCAGATTGTCTCCTGACTCACCATAACATGATTCTCCCTGGGTTTATTCATGCAGGATTCCATATCAGCTGCAGCCACTCTTACATACATTCCCCTTTTCTTCCTTTAGTTCTCAATTTTTTAAAACTCTTTATCCTCAGCAGCATCCTCACATCCCCACATCCTCGTCTTTCCACCTTTCTACAGAAACACACACACACCTAAACTTCACGACTCGAACCCTCTGCGTGCCATCTGCATGCCATCAATATTATAAATTTGCTTCTACATCTGCAGTCGGTAAAAACAGATTTCCTCCCAATTAAATTCTTTGAGCCTCCTCACTATTTCTGGGTGATCTATATAAATGTCTTTGATCCATATTTCATGTTCATCTACATGTCGTTGTTTGATCTCTGCAGGTTCTTTAGCTAGCAGACATGCTAGTGTGAGGCTGAGATATAAGACATTCAGGACAAGAACAGGACTTTAGTAAAATCCTCATTCTGGCATTGGTGAAGGTCACAGGGACACACAAAAATCTCGCAAAACAGTCTGTACTAATGTGGCTCGTATCCATTCTGTTCAGACTCAGCAAATACTGGATTTATTACTGTTTCTTTAGAAGATTTGGATTAGGTGCACAAAATCTGAGAAAAAAGAAACAAATTTACATGAAAAATTACAAATTCATATTAACTAGGCCTGTCTATCACAGAAAGTACTAGCAAATTCTTAAGAAAAATATCAATTTACGAGGAAAATGTCAGGATGCATTTATGAATTTTGTCTTGCAAATTTGTATCTACCCCCAAAACAAACTGTTAGAATAATTTTGAGCTTAAATTATTCAAAGTCAAAGAATTAGGCGGAAGTTGGATTTATGTACATTTATTCACCTCAATGGCCATTTGAGGGAGAGACTGCAGAGCGTGCCCTACAGCACACTGTCACCAAAATCTCTGAGCAAACATTCTCTAAGCTCAGTATTTATAACTATGGGTAAACAAGGAGGAGGAGGAGGAAAGAAAGGGGAGAGCTATCTGCAGAACCATCCAGGGACATTTCAGAGACAGACAGAGTGTCTATAAACCTAATCTACATGAACTTGAAGTTCCAGCACATTCCTCGGACACAGAAGAGCAGGGCATACCAAAGACATTATCAGTGTAGACGTCTGACCCCCAGTCTCGCACACATCCTCTGAAGACCACAGTTAGACAATAATTGCTCACAGACATGAAAGAATAATACAAAGGAATATATGAACTTATTCTACATGGAATGCACATACAGTATAAACATCAGACATGAAATAGAAAAGGCATGATACAAAACAATAATAATATATTATTAATAATAATAATAAAATGGATAATATGGAATTTTTCTATCACAAACTAACAAAAAAAAAACTTGTTCTCAGAAACTTGCAACATTTTACTTGGCAGTTTTATGTTCCTTTTTTTGTCCTAAGACATTTATAGAGAAATTACAGGGAAACTAGAATTTCAATCCCTACAATTCATGAGCAGTCAGTTCGCAAAGGAGCAGAGAGAATCTTAGATGATCCAACCCATGTCCTTCATCTTGAGTATAAGCTTTTACCATCAGGCAGAAGATTTAAAGTCCCCAAGTGTAGATTGAATCATTCTAAAAATTCCGTTGTGTCCTTTTCTGTTAGTACTTTTAACAAAAATCAGTTCTCATCTAAGTCTTCTATGTGATTTATTTGGTTAGCTTCTATTCATTGATTATTGCTTCTTCTTGATGTTCTTTATTTATTAATTGTGTTTAATTTAAGGTACTATGATACTTATTATTGATTGCTTTTTCCTAAGTTTGTTAACTCTGTTTATTACAATGTCTGCAACACCTAATTAAGCCCAAGACGAATTTCCCTACAGGGCCAATAAAAGCATATCGTAATGAATTTGTGAGTTTTTCCTCTTCAATTTGCATTTTCTTGTGTAAATTTGATATTTTTTCAGGCAAAAACTTTAGTTTGATTTTGATAATTTGCAGCATGTAATTTTAAAATTTTCATCTTTTTTGCTGTAAATTTAAACTATAATGCTGCCGTTTTTTCTCTTAAGTTTGCAAATAAATCTACTCAATACTCAAGTAATTTTAGCAGATATTTTCTTACTTTTATTACCGATGCCAATGAGTCACTGGATAGCGTGATCGGCGGCTGACTATCCCGCTATGTCCATGCTCAAGCTTGACAAGGGAATGAGGTTACGGTCACCAATCTTGGTACAAAGGTTGATCTCGGGACTAGCATCTGTGGCTATACTTCTGGGGTCAAAAGGTCAGAGGTCAAGGTTAGAATACCAAATAAACTAGATCTCAGCAACAAAGACAGACAGCTAGGGTCACCAAGCTTGGTACACAGGTTCACCTTGGGATCCTGCATAATAATGGAAATTTATGCATAGCTTTCTAATAATATAACCCAAGGGAAGCATCATATACAGTCATGTGAAAAAAATTGGACACCCCATTAAATATTCAGTTCTTTATTAAGGAATGTTCGCGTATCAATGTCTGACCTTGTTTTTGTTTTTTATTTGCATTTTCTTTTACATTTATTTTAGCCATTGTCAGTGGGAATGAATGCTGTGAAAATCAAAGCAGTGCGCTAAAACTGAAACTAGAGTGATGAGCATGCCAGTAAAACCGTCCAGCATCAACCAGCAAAGCTACCACAGAGGGTCCAAGAAACTCAATGTGGATCACTGAACAGAACACATTCAGGGCATTTTTTACCTTTAGTCTGCAGGTGAAACGAGAAAAAAGGATCAACAGAAAAACCACCCAAACAATAAAAACAAGGCACATCTTTTGGCTTCTAAACAGTTGATGTTTACCTGATAATGGGACCAAAGGTAAACTACAGCCCACTGAAAGCAACATTCATTAAGTGTTCATCCACTCTGAGGACAGTTGTGTCTTTGGTCAGTTTACAGCATGTCATCGTCTTCCCCTCCTCCATACATGTCAGCCAGCTTCTTGACCTTCTTCTTCTAAATTCCGGCGGTACTTCCGGTGCTGCACTTGTAATGCTTGATATGAGCCGAGAATTTTAAGCAAAACCATCAAAATAAGGACTTCTGTTGGCTACCAACAAACGTGGGGAATACCCTTACGACCCAGTGCTGACCTGGTGAAGGTTCTGGTAGATCTGGCTCCGTTTCGCCCCGTTTCCGACCTCTAAAGGCTCGCCTCTGATGCTAACCCAGATGCTAACCCAGAGTAACTGCAGCAGTGAGAAGGTATTCTTTACATCTGGCCATCTGGAGCCGAGGAGAGAAGGATTTAAAAGGAGGACGAACCAACCGAGGCGGCGATTGGGAGCTCGGGCGCGGCGTTGGTGAGAGACGGGGGCCACCTGGATCCAGCAGGACAGTGGTCTGAACCGGTGCCCAATTGCGAGGCCCAGCCGAGGAACGACCAGACTGACGGCGGTCGGTGACGGGGCCTAGACGGGGCCCAGCGGAGGAGCCGCCTAGCCAGACGGCGACGAATGGCTGTGATCGGTGGATTCCGGCTGCGCCGGCGGTGCACGACATAACTGGCCAGGTAGACGGAGGCAGGCGCCGGCGATAGACGGCGGTGATCTGCGGAGCTGAGCAGCGTCACTCGGCGGAGAAGCTGCGCAGGAGCGGCGGGTCCAGTAGTGACCGAGCTAGTTGAGGCCTAGCCGGATTCTCTGCTTATTTCTATCCACAGGTCAGTAAAATGCCACCCAAAAAAGAGGAAATGGAAGAAATTAAAAAAACTCTGAACTTTGTGTTAGATGAACTGGCCAAAGTGACTAGCCAGCAGGACAAAATATTAGACCTAATACAGGAGGTACAAGCCCTACATTCAATAATAAAAGAAAAAGACAAAAAAATTATGGACCTGGAGCAACACGGGCGTCTTTTGGAGCAACGCGTTGAGGATCTTGAACAAGGTTCTCGCATTGATGACATAGTTATAAGTGGACTAGACATCAGATATCAGTCGTACGCCCATGCCGCTACAGGACTGAGTGGTGAACATGCTTCCATAAGTGAATCAATGTCCTTAGAAAACCAAGTGCTTCAGTTCCTTAATGATAAAGACATTAAGGTAGAAGCCAATGCGATCTCAGCCTGTTATGCTTTACCGAAGAAAGATAACAAAACAAAGAAATCAATTGTGATGCGCTTTGTGAACAGGAGGGTGAAAAATGACATACTGAGGCAGGCCAAAAAACTAAAGGAAACTCAAGTTTACCTAAATGAACACCTGACAAAAAAAAACGCTGAATTAGCACGGCAGGCACGGATGCTAAAGAAACATAATAAGATACAGTCAACCTGGACAAGAAATTGTAGAATTTGGATTAAACTAAATGGAACACCTGAGCAAGCAAAAAGTATAATGATCAGAGATGCTACTGACTTAGATAAATACAAATGAACACTGACTATGAAACACAGAGTGAGGAAACTCAAACTCTAAAAATATGCCACTATGCTGAACATAAACCACAAGAGATGGAGAATGATATTGATCCTGATAACCACTTTTTCAATAATATTCATAACCACTGTGAATATTACACTGAAAAGCAATTCAAAAGTCAAGTGCAATTAGATGGTAAACTGTCAATAATACACTTCAATAGCAGAAGTCTTAACAAAAACTTCTCACAGATTCAGGACTATTTAAAACAGCTAAACAGAAAATTCACAGCTATAGCAGTCTCTGAAACCTGGCTTAATGCAGACCAGGCTCCCCTGATGGCAATAGAGGGATATCAGATGTTTAACATTAACAGATCTCAAAAAAAGGGTGGTGGTGTTGCACTGTATATTGATGACCTATATAGATGTAAGCTTGTAAATGAAATGTCCTTAGCACTACCAGGGATTCTGGAATGTGTTACTGTTGAGATTGACCTAGACAAAACAAAAAATCTAATCATAAGCTGCATATACAGAACGCCGGGAACTTGCATTGAGACATTCAGAGATAAATTAGTCGAGCTGTACAATAATATTACTAGTAAGAAAATGGTAGCAATTTGTGGAGATTTCAATATTGACCTACTTAATCCACATCAACAAAATGTAGTTACAGAGTTCATGAACTCTATGTACAGCATGAGTCTATATCCCACAATAACAAATCCCAGTAGAATCACAGCTCACTCTGCTACACTTATTGACAACCTGTTTGTCAATGTTCTCGACAAGAAAATAGAAAGTGGATTATTGATAAATGATATAAGCGACCACTTGCCAATCTTTGCACTTATCCATGGCCACACGGGGCCCAACCCAGAAAAAATCTCAAAATCGTTCAGACACAAATCACCAAACGCAATCAGTTCTTTTAAAGAGGACTTGCTGAAGCAAGACTGGACAGAAGTCTATGTATCAGATGTAAATGAAGCCTATGACACATTTACAAACATTGTAACCACTCTTTATGAAAAAAAACTGCCCATTAGTTAAAAAAAGCTTAAACACAAATTTACTGACAAACCATGGCTAACCAAAGGACTACAAAAGGCGTGTAAAAAGAAAAATTTATTATATAAAGCTTTCATAAAGAAAAGGACAAAAGAAGCAGAGCAGCGGTATAAAACATAAAAAATAAGTTAACATATATAATAAGATGTAGTAAAAGAGACTATTACAGTAAAGAACTGGAAAAAAACAAAGACAATATTAAAAATACATGGACAATAATCAACAGTATCCTTGGAAATAAAAGCAGAAATACCAGCTACCCAACTAACACTCCAAAAAATAGTAAATCGACTCCGAATGTGAATATAGCTTCACCTGCAGATGAATTTAATAATTTTTTTGTTAACATTGGACCTAAACTGGCCCGAGAAATACCCACTACGGTGCCAACAGGTGATTCAATATGCAATAACACTGCTGTAAAAGACACCATCTTCATAAAGAACACAGACGAAAGAGAGGTCATTGAAATTGTTAAATCGTTCAAAAGTAAAACATCTACTGACTGCGATGGTATTGATATGCTACTAGTCAAAACTGTTATCGAATGCATAGTGAAACCACTGACGTATATCTGTAACCTGTCTCTCCAATCAGGTATATTTCCCAATGCAATGAAAATAGCTAAAGTAATTCCGATTTACAAGACAGGCGACAGAGGGGAACTCTCCAACTACAGACCAATTTCACTATTACCGCAATTTTCCAAGATACTTGAAAAAATATTCTATGAGAGAATGGACAACTTCATACTGAAGAATGATTTATTGTGTGAGCAGCAATATGGGTTCAGACACAAAAGGACAACAGCATATGCCTTAATGGAATTTACAGAAAAAATATCAACAGCCATTGAAAATAAAGAGTATTCAGTTGGAGTATTCCTGGATCTTAAAAAAGCATTTGATACAGTAGATCACAATCTATTATTAAAGAAACTACAAAATTGTGGTATCAGAGGGGTAGCGCTGTCCTGGTTAAGAAGTTACTTAAAGAATAGATATCAGTTTGTATGTGTTAACAACAAAAACTCAGAGCTACTGAAGGTCACCTGTGGAGTCCCACAGGGTTCAGTTTTGGGACCATTATTATTCAATATGTATATAAATGATATATGTAAAGTTTCAGAAAAAATGGACTTAATATTGTTTGCTGATGACACTAACCTGCTATGCAGTGGAAACAACTTGGAACAACTTCTGGATACACTCGGAAAGGAATTAGGAAAGCTGAAACTGTGGTTTGATTCAAACAAATTAACGCTCAATTTAAGCAAGACAAAATTTATAGTCTTTAACAACCATCACAACTACCCAGTACCCAAACTCAGTGTAAATGGTGTAGAGATTGAAAGGGTATCCGAAACTAAATTCCTTGGAGTAATAATTGATAACAAACTGTGTTGGAAGCCACATATTAATTATATAAAAGGTAAAGTATCCAAATCAATTGCAATATTACACAGAGTGAAAAATTTGCTGAATCAACCCACACTATACACCTTGTATCATTCATTAATACTCCCATACATGACATATTGTAATGAAGTATGGGGAAATACATACAAAACAAACATATATCCACTCTTTATGCTTCAAAAGAGAGCTATTAGAATAATCAACAAAGCAGCTTACAGGGAACCAACAAACCCACTTTTTCTTAAACAAAAAACTCTCAAGTTGAAAGATCTGATCGACTTTAAAACCGCAATAATAATGTTCAAAGTGAAGAATCTATCACTGCCCGCAAATATCCAAAAGTTGTTCCAAACAAGGGAGAAACGATATCACTTCAGAGGAACATGTATATTTCAAAAGCCTACAGTGAGAACAACTACCAAGCAACACTGTATTTCAGTGCAAGGTGTCAGATTATGGAACGATTTTGGACCTGAATTAAAATCATGTACAAAGCTTGGACAATTTAAACAAAAACTAAAGGAAGAAATACTCCAAACATATTTACAAGACGACATGTAAACTCACATAAGGATTGACATTTCCAGCCTGTGTTGTGCTATAGCTTAGTTTTTCTTTTTTCTCTGTGACACTATGTCTTAGATTTGTTTTTGAATAGTAACCGCTTAACTTAGACTAGCTCAGTTTTCTTTTTCTCTCAGTCATATTTTGTCTTAGCCTTGTTTTAAATTGTAATCGCTCTTGTCTTGTTTTCTCTTTTTTCTCCTTTGAATTCTTGGATGGAATATGGGTGGGCAATATAAGCTGCGGCTTCAGCCATCACCCATTTCGGATAACTCACGTGGAATTGTATAGTAGAAGGAGTCTTTGTCTAATTTGACCTTGTTGTTATATTATACAGTTTCTTTTAACCTGAAATGTACTATCCGAAATAAATAAATAAAAAAAATAAATAAATTCATTCATGTGGGGGTGTCCTAAAAAAGATGGAGGGTGTCCTAATTTATTCCTCATTATTTGTTTAGAATTACATTTTACAGAAAATTTGAAAAAAGTCTTTAATTTATTTTTAATTGTTTAGCTGTATTATGTGAATTTCCCAGTATTTTTAACATTGATATTAAATATCCATATGTCCAAATATGTTCAAAAAAACACACAGGCTTATTCAGGGTGTCCTAATTTTTTCATGACTGTATATGATGCTTCCATTGGGTTATATTATTAGAAAGCTATGCATAAATTTCCATTATTATGCAGATGACACACAATTATATTTATCTATGAAGCCAGATGACAGTAATCAATTACCTACATTAGAGGCAAGTCTTAAGGAAATCAGAGCATGGATGACTTGTCACTTCTGACTTGAAAGTGTGACTGTGGGTTTGGGGTCAAAAGGTCACAGGTCAAGCTTTTACATTTACAGGGCTGTAAAAGGTGTGGGTCTGCATCTCAGTTGAGTGCATTCTAGTTTACGTATTTTTTTAATGTCTACTCTTACTTACTGATAGTTTTCAATCACGTGACTTCCAGCAGGATCTCCTCCAACATGGCTGCCGTCTGTTTACTCACACAGTGGAGTGAAAAAGTGTGAAAACCTCGGAAACTTAAAGTCAAACCCTTGATAATGACTGATGACAAATTTGATTTAATCGAGAAGCAGGACCCTGACTCGGAGATGAGCGGGACGACGCAGCGGCGGTTGGAGGCGCGCTCCCTGCGGCGATGCTACCAACTGGCTGGTGTACGGAGAGGCGGACTATGAAGCTGAGCTGATGTTGCTGACTAGGAGAATGAGTGTAAACATGATCCAGTGTGTGGCCATACCCAGCTCTGATCAGGTTGCAGAGATCACATCAAGGCAGAGTGGGTGGGTTTTGTCTTTTTGGCTGGGGTTGGTCAAAATTATGAGCTAACGTTTAGCTGCTAAACGTTAGCTCCATGAAACTTAGTCGGAAGATTGTTTTGCATGGTTACTGTGAGTTAGAGGAACATATCAGTTTGTCCCTTCTACCACTGATAGCACAACAGTTCACCATATTTACATTTTTCTGCTGAATGCGGCGGCTTCACCTCCAACATTCCTGGTGTGTGACGTCATATTAAAACTATCTATACCTGAGTAATAAACAAAATAAGCTAATCCTGCTTTTACCCGAGTACGATTTCTGGCTACTTCACTCACTTCTGCTCATACTATGAATACATATGCAGACAGATACTAAATAGAAAGACAAAAAACATTAAATATTCAGCTTTGCATGAATAGGACATCCTCAGAAAACTGAATTCTGAAGACATGGCAGGGCTGAACAGATGAGCTGCTCACAGCGATGCTCCGACAGAAAAAAAAATCTCCCTTTGTAAAAATCCAGATTATCATCTGTTCCTGTCTCTGTGAGGAGGCCATGTTGACAGCGTACGTAGCTTTGAGGCAGATCTATTTTTGATATCAAGCTTTCATTAAACTGGAATCTGCTGTCTGACAGAATCAAACTTCTCAGACAGGGCTGGATATAATGTTTTTTAATTAAATAGATTTCAAGTAACGATTTATGTCTGAGTGTGTATTAATGCGGGCTCTGCCTCATGAATATGTAATGAGAAGCACCGCAGTGATCTAGTTTTTTTTAGGGGGGCTTTGCTCTCTCTTTTGGAGATGAATCACATTTCATCCAGTTAAATGCAGCGCAGGTGAATATTTTTGCAGGTGCACCAGTTGCTTGATGTGATGAGTAAATCTCTCTTGGTGTCGGTTTTCACGGTGAGGTAGTTTGGTTGTGCAGCTGTTTATAATGTGGGACACATTATATAGGAAGAAGGGAAAATAAAATCCTCCCAGGCCCTCAGTCTGAGTGAAAATGGATGCCGTCTGCCTTTAATGCCCCAGTTGCCTCCATGCAGCAGTGGTCACATGAGATGTAAAATAATGTTTCATTTATTTTCTTCAAGCAAAATATCTGCAGCTATAAGGGCATTAAATTTACGAGTTTATGAGGCGTGTTTAAGGTCACCTGATTAAATCTAAAACTTCACATACACAAAAAAGCACTTACAAAAACTGAAATTACTGCAAATTTTGGTTCGTCAGTCCAGCTCACATTAAATTTGTACTTCCCCAAAATCAAAGCTACCACTGGATAATTAAGTTATTCCTCTCAGAAAACCTTAATAGGAAAAAAAACCCTCAATTCATCTCATTTGCATGGCAAAAAACCTCAAAATTATGAGGAAAAGCAAAACACTTTGTAGAAAAAAATCTGAAACTTGTAAGAAAAAGTCTCAAATTTATTGCAGAAAAAAAAAAATCACAAATGTGACAAAAAATGTCATGAATTTACCAGAAGAGTCCAAAACTTACTAGAAAAAAAAAAATCAAAATTTACCATAAAAGTCACAGATTTACAAAAAAAACCCAAACACAAATTTTAAAGTAAAAAGGTACAAAATTTACTAGAAAAACTCACAAACTTACCATAAAAAGTCACAGATATACAAGGAAAAAAAACCCATAAACTTAGAAGTAAAAAGGCAAAAAATACTAGAAAAAGTCACAAATTTTCCATAAAAAGTTAAAGATTTACAAGTAAAAAGGTTAAAAAAAACAATGAGAAAAAGACACACATTTACCATTAAAAAAAAATCAGATTTATAAGAAAAAAAAAGATTTACTAGTAAAAAAGTAACAAAAATTACTAGAAAAAGTCACAAACTTTAAATAAAAAGTGATAGATTTACAAAAACCATAAATTTACAAGTAAAAAGGTAAAAAAAAAAAACCGAGAAAAAGACACAAATTTACCATTAAAAAATCATAGCTTTATAAGAAAAAAAAGATTTACAAGTAAAAAGGTAAAAAAAATTTACAAGAAAAATAAATCACATATAAAAGTCACAAAAATACATGCACAACAAAAAATATACACACACGACAAAAAACATCAAATGTAAGCCAAAAAAACAACCAAATTTAACATAAATATCACTGATTTATGTTAAAATAAGTCACAAGTTTTCAAAAAAATATAGTCATGCATTTACAAGAAAATACACTACCGTTCAAAAGTTTGGGGTCACCCAGACAATTATTTTGTGTTTTCCATGAAAAGTCACACTTATTTACCACCATGAGTTGTAAAATGAATAGAAAATATAGTCAAGACATTGACAAGGTTAGAAATAATGATTTGTATTTGAAATAATAATTTTTTCCAGATACTCAACCTGCTCAAAGGAAGGTCAGTTTTATAGCTTCTCTAACCAGCTAAACTGTTTTCAGTTGTGCTAACATGATTGCACAAGGGTTTTCTAATCATCCATTAGCCTTCTGATGGAATGAGCAAACACATTGTACCATTAGAACACTGGAGTGATAGTTGCTGGAAATGGGCCTCCATATACCTATGTAGATATTGCACCAAAAACCAGACATTTGCAGCTAGAATAGTCATTTACCACATTAGCAATGTATATTAGATATTAGAGTGTATTTCTGATTAGTTTAAAGTTATCTTCATTGAAAAAAACAGTGCTTTCCTTTCAAAAATAAGGAAATTTCTAAGTGACCCCAAACTTTTGAATGGTAGTGTAGTTGAAAAATTCCTCGAAATAGTTAGTTAGAAAGCAAAAACTGTAACTACAAATTCATAAAATAGAAGACGAGAATTCCACAGCCGGGGAAAACAGCTCTGGTGTTTATCATCCCCGTGGTATTTTCAAGACCTCTGAAAGGCCAATTTAAAGGTTGATTGTTATTTTTGAGGATAACTAAGGCCTTAATTTTAGATAAATTTTAAGACACCCTGTTCAAGTTTGTTCATCTCCTTCACAAGAAAACAAGACAAAAAAATGGAGAAAATTCAAACAAAACAAAAGAAGAAAGTGACATGATTGGGGTTTTAACAGTGGGTACGTACAGTATCTGCAGGGCGGAGATCTTGTCCTTAAGCACTTCCTGAGCTTTGTTGAAGTCCGACACCATGTTCTGCGTCTCCCTGCTGTGGGCGGCACTCAGCTCGGCCAGCTCCCTCTCGTGCCGCTTCGTCAGCTCCTGCTCATGAGCCCTGGTGGGAGGGAAGAACGAAGCAGTGAGGATCGTTAGTGATCAGCTAATTGGCCCTTTTTTTAAAAAAAAAAATAGAATCACTTTTCCGTTTTACTTACAGAATTACTAATCCCAAGAATCTCTAAAAGTTCAATAAGAAGCAGAGCTTTAAGTTATCAAGCTCCTCTCCTTTGGAATCAGGAGACAGACTCCATCTCTGCTTTTAAGAATAGGGTTAAAACCTTCCTTTTTGACAAAGTTCATAGTTAATGTTGGATCAGGTGACTCTGAACCTTCCCTTAATTATTCTGCTATAGGTTTAGACAGCCCGGGGACCTCCCATGATGCAGTGGGCTTTCTCGCCTACATACTGAGTCCATCCCTGTTTGCTCTCTACATGTCTGTTCTTTAATTCTTTTTCTCTGTCCCCTCACCCCCTAGCCAGTCGTTTCTTCCTGTTAAAAGGGAGTTTTTTCCTGGTAGATGACTTTGCTCACTTTGGACTTGATAAAACACAGTCAACCAACACCACCAAATGACATGGATCCCCAAATCATCACCGGCTGTGGAAACTTCACACTGGACCTCAAGCAAGTTGTATTTTGTGCTTTTCCACTCTTCCTCTAGACTCTGGAAACTTGATTTCCAAATGATAGGACTTGGCACCTGATTGAGGAGCTATGTCATCTGCTGGTGTTGGTCCACTGTGTTCTATCAAGTCCAAAGTCAGTGCAGTCGTCTACCAGGAAATTTTAGAGCACTTCATGCTTCCCTCTGCTGACAAGCTTTATGGAGAAGCTGATTTAATTTTCCAGCAGGACTTGCCCCCCCCCCCCCCCACACACACACACAACACACACTGCCAAAAGTATCAAAACCTGGTTTAATGACTATGACATCACTGTGTTTGATTGGCCAGCAAACTCTCCTGACCTAAACCCCATAGAGAATCTATGGAGTATTGTCAAGAGGAAGATGAGAGACATCAAACCCATCAATGCAGACAAGCTGAAGGTCACTATCAAAGCAACTTGGACCTCCATAACACCTCAGTAGTACCACAGGCTGATCACCTCCACGCCACGCCACACTGATGCAGTAATTCATGCAAAAGAAGCACCGACCAAGTATTGAGTGTGTATGGACATACTTTTTAGTCGGCCAACATTTCTGTTAAAAATATTTTTTAAATTGGTCTAATGTAATATTCTAATTTTTTGAAAAATGGAATTATGGGTTTTCAGTAGCTGTAAGCCATAATCATCAGAATTAAAAGAAATAAATGCTTGAAATACAAAATAAATTAAATAAATTAACTGTTCAATGATAGATCAGTCTACCAAGGTCTCCGACTTTGACCGCCACCTGATCCACATAGCACCGGATCCCCATGATCCCTCCTGCAGGTGGTGAGCCCACTGGAGGGCGGACCCATGTAACTCCTTCAGGCTGAGCCTGGCCGGGTCCCATGAGGGGCGGTGGCCCCTCATGGATCGCTTGTTGAAGCGGCGGCCCAGAGCTGTGGCCGCAAGGTCATCAGGGCATCTTGTGGTGGCAACCCCCGAACCAAGTGGTGGACACCAGTGGTGAGGGGGGCCATGAAGCTGAAGAAGGAGTCCTATCAAGCTTGGTTGGCTTCTGGGACTCCCGAAGCAGCTGAGGTGTACAGGCAGGCCAAGTAGAGTGCAGCTCGGGTGGTTGCTGAAGCAAAAACTTGGGTATGGGAGGAGTTCGGTAAGGCCATGGAACTAGAGTTTCGGTCGGCTTCGAAGAGATTCTGGTAAACTGTCCGGCAGCTCAGGAGGGAGAAGCAGCTCCCTGTCCACACTGTGTATGGTGCTGATGAGGCGCTGTTGACTTCGACTGGGGAAATCATCGGGTGGTGGAAGGAATACTTTGAGGATCTCCTCAATCCCACTGATAGACCTTCCACAGAGGAAGCAGGGCTTGTGGACGAGGGGAAGGACTCGCCTATCACAGTGGCTGAGGTCGCCAAGGTGGTTAAAAATCTCTTTAGTGGCCGGACCCCAGGGGTGGATGAGATTCACCCTGAGTACCTCAAGGCCCTGGATGTTGTCGGGCTGTCATGGTTGACACGCCTCTGCAACATTGCGTGGAGGTCGGGGGCAGTGCCTTTGGCATGGCAAACCGGGGTGGTGGTTCCTCTCTTCAAAAAAGGGGACCGGAGGGTGTGCTCCAACTTTAGAGGGATCACACTCCTCAGCCTTCCTGGGAAGGTCTATGCCAAGGTAATGGAGAGGACAGTCCGGCCGTTGGTCGAACCTCGGATTCAGGAGGAGCAATGTGGTTTTCGTCCTGGCTGTGGCACATCGGACCAGCTCTTTACCCTCTCAAGAATCCTTGAGGGTTCATGGGAGTTTGCCCAACCAGTTTAGATGTGTTTTGTGGACTTGGAGAAGGCATTCAACTGCGTCCCTCATGGTTTTTTGTGGGAGTGCTTCGGGAGTATGGGGTATTGGGCTTGTTGTTACGAGCTATTCGGTCTCTGTACGACTGTTGTGAGAGTTTGGTCCATATTGCCAACACTCGATCAGACTCATTCCCAGTGAGAGTTGGACTCCGCCAGGGCTGCCCTTTGTCACCGGTCCTGTTCATAATTTTTATGGACAGGATTTCTAGGTGCAGCCAGGGAACGGAGGGTGTCATGCTTGGTGACCACAGGATCTCATCTCTGTTGTTTGCAGATGATGTCCTGCTGGCTTCATCCAGCAATGACCTACAGTTTTTGATGGGACGGTTTGCCTCTGAGTGTGAAGCGGCTGGGATGAGAATCATCACCTCCAAGTCCGAGTCCATGGTCCTCAGCTGGAAAAAGGTGGATTGTCCCCTACGGGTTGGGGACAGACTCCTGCCCCAAGTGGAGGAGTTTAAGTATCTTGGGGTCTTATTCACGAGTGAGGGGAGAATGGAGCGAGAGATTGACAGACAGATCGGAGCAGCATCTGCAGTGATGCGGACGTTGTACCAGTCTGTTGTGGTGAAGAGG
Organism: Pholidichthys leucotaenia; assembly: GCA_020510985.1. Classification (NCBI taxonomy): domain Eukaryota; kingdom Metazoa; phylum Chordata; class Actinopteri; order Cichliformes; family Pholidichthyidae; genus Pholidichthys; species Pholidichthys leucotaenia. The sequence goes on from CM035842.1 coordinate 275,425,251, forward strand.
GAGCTGAGTTCTAAGGCAAAGCTGTCGATTTACCAGTCAATCTATGTTCCTACTCTTACCTATGGTCACAAGCTTTGGGTAATGAAAGAAAGAAAGAGATCGCAGATACAAGCAGCTGAAATTAGCTTTTCCGTAGGATCGCTGGACTCACCCTCAGAGATAGGATGAGGAACTCAGTCATCCGGGAGAGGCCCAGAGTAGAACCGCTGCTCCTTCACATTGAAAGGAGCCAGTTGAAGTGGTATGGGCATCTGATCAGGATGCCTCCTGGACGCCTCCCACTTGATGTTTTGGGCATGTCCCACTGGGAGGAGACCCCGGGGTTGACCCAGGACTCACTGCAGAGACTATGTCTCCCAGCTGGTCTGGGAATGCCTTGGTATCCTCTTTGAAGAGCTGGAGCAGGTGGCTGGGGAGAGGGAAGTCTGGGCTTCTCTGCTTGAACTGCTGCCTCCGTGACCTGGACCTCCGGAAAAGCAGTACAAGATGGATGGATGGATGGAACTTTTCAATGATATTTTAATTTACTGAGATGTACCTGTACCTTCCCTACCTCTACTACTTGTATTGTCACCGTTACACTTGCCTCCCTCTCATTCACACACATATTCTGTCTTGCTTCTACTGACTTTCATTCCTCTTCCCGCATACCTCCCCCTCTCCAGATTCTCCTCCACCTGCTCCCTACTATCACTATAGATTACAATGTCATCTGCAAACATCATAGTCCTTGGAGACTCCTACCTGACCTCGTCTGTCAGCCTGTCCATCACCATGGCAAACAAGAAGAGACTCAGAGCTGGTCCTTGATGTAATCTAACCCCTACCTGGAATCCATCTGTCACTCGAACAGAACACCTCACCACTGTCTCGCTGTCCTCATAAATGTCCTGCACCACCCTCACATACTTCTCTGCCATTGCTGACTTTTTCATACAGTACCACACTTCCCCTCTTGGCACCCTAAAGTGCACGACATAGGACCTCTTAAAGGTACGGAATGGATAAACTGGAGAGTCGTGTTTTAGTGACACCTCAGGTCATTAAGTGAACTGCAACCTCATTCTATCCATTTACTACCTCCGCGAAGGAGGTTATGTTTTCAGGGTGGTTTGTCTGTTTGTCTTATTTATTTAACCTTTTAATTATACAGGGAAGTTCCACTGAGAGGCAACCTCTCTTTTTCAAGGGTGCTCTGTTCACATTCACACAGTTCCACAAAAAAACAAAAAAACAAAACAGTTTGTCTGTTTGTTTGTTTGTTAGCAAGATTACGCAAGAACTATTGTACAGGTTTTGATGAAAATTTCACCAGAGGTAGCCCTTGGGCCAAGGATGAACCCATAAAATTTTGGTGATGAGCTGAGAGTGCATACTTCCACACCAAGGACCTCGTTTATATTTGTGCAGCAGCATTACACAAAAACTACTGGATGGATTTGGATGAAATTTTTACCAGAGGCGGTCCTTGGGCTAGAGAAGAACCCATTACATTTTGGTGATGATCCAAGAATGCATACCTCTACCAAGACTCTTATCTTCTCAGTGTGTTAGCAAGAATCCTCCAAAACTACAGGACAGACTTGGATGCAATTTTCACCAGAACTGGCTCGTAGCCTACACATGAACCCATTACATTTTGGAGGTGATCCATGAGGGACAGAAGGAGCTTTGGTGGAGGTATGCGCTCTCTGAGTGCTTTTCTAGTTACCTCTGTCAAGAAGGTAATGTTGTCATATCGGTTTGTTTATTAGCAGGATTACGCAAAAACTACTGGACAGATTTTGATGAAATTTTCACCAGAGGTGGCGCTTGGGCTCCAAATGAACCCATTGCATTTTGGAGGTGATCCAAGAATGCATACCTCTGACAAGGCCCTGTCTTGTAATGTTAATGAAAGTTAAGAAGTGATCCAGAATCCACATCCTGACCCGGATCCCCTTCAAAATCTAATGGGTTCATCCGTCATCTAAGGGTCATCTGTTGTGAAAATTTCATCAAATGAATCCATTAGTTTTTCCGTAATCCTGCTAACAAACAGACAGACAGGACCCTGGCAGTGGTATGTGCTTTCTGAATGCCCTCTAGTTTCTGAACAGGACTGTGGATCAGAGTTCTCAGAAATGAATTTAGGGTTTTTTTTTTCTTTAAAAATCTAACATCTTGCATGTCATGTTTTCATTGCCCGTCCCATCATCCAAATTCAAACTCTGGGATTAAGTTGTGCACGGTGTGACTCAGGAATTAGACAGATTTACTTTTATTTCTTAAATGGGTGACACTGCGCTTTCAGACTTAATCAAGACCGGCACACTCACACACTCGTGCTCTCTCTCTCTCTCTCTCTCTCCCTCTCTCTCTCTCTCTCTCTCTCTCTCTCTCTCTCTCTCTCTCTCTGAGTGGGTGTGGTCGTGAGTGCGAGCTGAGAGCGTGTGACAGCGTGAGTGAATTATTTCAAACTTTTCTCTATCTTTTGGTGTTTAAGGTGTTTTTTTGTTAAATAATCTTAATTTTTGTTGTCTTCTGTAGCTGGGGTGGGGTAGGCGTTTTGGGAGGGGGGTTTCTGCTGCCAGCTCTGCTGGTCAGCATGGTTTTGGAGCGAGGCTCCGGTTTTGAGCAGCTGACACGCCGCCATGCTGTCAAACTGACACCGGCTGTCAGCTGCTCGGTGGAGGAATGTAGTCTGGCTGTGGGGGAGCTGGTCGGTTATGAAAGCATTAGATCAGCTTCTAGAATGAATAGTGCCGTGGTGATTTTCCTGGATAGTATTGAAAAAGTTAACCGGGTAGTGGAGAGCGGGGTTGTGATTAAAGACACACTGGTTCCTGTTCTGTCTCTGGTGAATCCCGCGAAGAGAATTACCATCTCAAATGTCCCACCATTTTTAAAGAATGGGCTGTTGGAGAAGGAGCTGTCGAGACACGGGCAGCTTTTGTCCCCGATTAAGCACATCCCTCTCGGTTGTAAGTCCCCGCGTTTAAAGCATGTCATGTCTTTTAGGCGACAGGTGCTCATGATTTTAAAGAATAGCGAGGAAAGCCTCAACCTCGTGTTTAAATACCGGATTGACGGCTTTGATTATACCATCCACGTCACCTCCGATAATATGAAGTGTTTCGGCTGCGGAATGGAGGGACATTTGATTCGATCATGCCCTCAGGGAGTGGGGGGTGATCACTCGGGGGAGGCCGCTAGTGCGGCCTCGGGGCCGTCTGGTGACGGAGCGGCTTTGCTGTCCTCCGAGGCTGACGGCGCTTCCGCACCGTCGGGCGTTTCAGCCAAAGCCGCGGGGCCGTCTGGCGGCGGCGCTTCGGCCGAGGCCGCGAGGCTGTTTGGCGGCGGGGCGGCTTTGCCGCCCTCCGCAGCCGGCCTGTCGATCATAACTGAAACAGCAACAACAGTTAAAGCACATCGCGGGGCTGCTGCACAGAACAACATTGCAGACAAGGGTGAGATTACCGAGAGGGATCGCGCTGAGGGTCAGACAGAGGAGCCAAATGAGGTCCAGGTAGATGGTGGGACCAGAAAGATAAATATAAAAGCACAGCACAGGGTGAGCGAGAAGCAGGAAGAGACAGCTACCAGGGTGGCTGAGTCAGTGTTGGAGGATGAAGATGACATCGAAATAGATGAAGAGTTATGTAAAATCCCCATCAAGCGGAAGAATTTGGAAACCAAACAGCAGAGGGTCAAAGTAAAAAGGGTTGTCAAAGACAGTTCTGAGGTTTCTCTATCTCAGCCAGATTCTTATGCTGGGTCTGAGATAGAGAGTGATGGTGAAAGCAGTGATGATGTGGCCAGTGGAGGCGGTTACCCCTTCACAAAAATACAGAAGTTTTTGCAGGACACTAAGGGGGTCAGAATGGTTAAAGTTGAAAGCTTCTTCCCTGATCTAAAACGCTTTGTTGACTCTGCTCGGGCCTACATGAAAAATAGGGGAGAGCTTGAGCAGGAAAGTTTTACTGATCAGGAGATCTACAGACTAAAAAAGCTTGTACTAAAAGTTAAGAACCAAATTGCCCAGGATGATTAGTCTTTTATCGCTCATTCTTTCTTTTCTGTTTTTGTATTGGCTTTGCCCTCTTATACACATGTGTAGTTTTAATTTTGGCACACTCAACATCAATGGAGCAAGAGAAATGTCCAAGCGAGCGAGTGTTTTTACTCTTGCAGAATGCAAGAAAATTAATGTTCTGTTTGTTCAGGAGACTCATAGTTCTGAGGACAATGCTGCTGACTGGAGGAGGGAATTTCGGGGTGAAATTATTCTTAGTCATAGAAGCAGCAAATGTGGTGGGGTGGGTATTTTATTTTCTCGAGATTTTATTCCACTTTCTTATGACATTGATGAGATAATTGCAGGCCACATTTTAAAAGTTCGAGCTGTTTTTGAGAATGTGAAAGTTGTTTTTATAAATGTGTATGCTCCAACCGTAGGCACAGAAAGATTGGCCTTTTTAAATATTTTAGATGATACGATCAAAAATTGCAGTAATGATGACTTTTTATTTGTGGGAGGTGATTTTAATTGTACAGAAAATCCTCTTATGGATAGGAATCACCCAGAGCCACATGCTGCATCCCAAAGAGTTTTAAAAGGTTTCATAGAAGCTCATGATCTGTGTGATGTGTGGAGAAATTTTCATGGCAAGGCTAGACAATACACGTGGAGCCATAGAAAGGACAATATTTTGTCCTTAGCTAGACTGGATAGGGTTTACAGTTTTAAGCATCATTTTAGCATTTTTAAAAGTGCTTTTATAGTCCCTGTTGGCTTCACAGATCATTCCCTAGTTCAGTGTTGTGTTTTTATCAAGAATATAAAGTGCAGTAGTGCATACTGGCATTTTAACACGTCACTTTTATCGGATAACAGTTTTAAAACTGCTTTTATGTTTTTTTGGAGTAATTTTAAATTGACAAAATCAAATTTTAGTTCTTTGCAGCAGTGGTGGGATGTAGGGAAGAGCCAAATAAAGAATCTGTGCCTACAGTATACTCGCAATGTCTCTGGAGACTTGGCCAGGTCTGTCAGGGACCTGGAGAGAGAAGTAGTGGAGCTGCAGTCTTTGGCAGGCTCCACAGGAGAAAGAGGACATTTTGAGGCCCTCAATGGCAAAAAGTCTGTTTTAACTGACCTACTGGGTGTGGCTGCCAGGGGCGCTGTGGTACGCAGTAGGTTCCAGAACATCGCACTAATGGACGCTCCATCTCATTTTTTCTTTGGTCTGGAGAGGAAGAATGGTCAGAGGAGGATGATCCACTCTCTCAGCTCCGAGGACGGGCGGCCGATCCATGAGTCTGCGGAGATCCGTCACTTTGCAGTTGCTTTCTACAAGGATCTCTTTAAGAAAGAATTTGTTGAGAATCCACATGCACTGAGTCATTTTTTGACGGACTTGCCAAAAGTGATGGCTAGCGTGAATGCGGAGCTGGAGAGCGGGATCACTCTGCAAGAACTGGCAGTGGCTGTCCAGTCTCTTCAGTGTGGAAAAGCCCCAGGGATAGATGGCCTACCAGCGGAGTTCTACAAGGCGTTCTGGTCTGAGATCTGTGAGGACTTGCTGGAAGTACTGTCTGACAGTCTGCGGAAGGGTCACCTGCCCCTAAGTTGTAGGAGAGCAGTCCTCACCCTCCTTCCAAAAAAAGGCGACTTGAAAGACATTAAGAACTGGCGTCCGGTGGCCCTCCTCTGTACTGACTACAAAATTCTCTCCAAAGTGTTGGCTACCAGACTGAGGAAGGCGATGGAGCAGGTCATCCATGTAGACCAGACCTACTGTGTACCTGGTAGGTTGGTTACAGACAACATTTTTTTAATTCGTGATGTTTTGGACCTCTCCAGCTCATTGGTCAAAGAACTTGGTCTTATTTCAATAGACCAAGAAAAGGCGTTTGACCGAGTTGAACATCCATACCTTTGGCGGACATTAGAGGCCTTTGGTTTCAACTCAGGGTTCATCGCCATGATCCAGGCTTTGTATAGAGACATTGAGAGTATTCTTAAGATTAATGGTGGTTTGAGTGCTCCTTTCAAAGTTGAGAGGGGTGTCCGACAGGGCTGCCCCCTCTCAGGTATGCTGTACTCTCTTGCCATTGAGCCCCTCCTTTGTAAACTAAGGCAAGGCCTCACTGGTTTTAAAGTCCCCAACTCTGACTCTGTTTTTAAAGTGTCTGCCTATGCTGATGACGTTGTTGTTTTTACAAGAAATCAAAATGATGTAGACTACCTTTTAAGAACTGTTAATCTTTTTGGTGAGTGCTCCTCAGCGAGAGTGAATTGGGGTAAGAGTGAAGCTGTTGTGGTGGGGGGGAGACCACAAAAAATTGCCCTACCTGGTGGCCTCTCGTGGACACAAGGTGGTTTTAAATATCTTGGTGTGTTTTTAGGAAATCAGACTTTTACTGAGAAAAATTGGGAGTGTTTTTTAGAAAAAACTGAAGGAAGACTAAAAAAATGGAAATGGATTCTGCCAAACTTGTCCTTCAGAGGTCGTGTTTTAATTATCAACAACTTGATTGCTTCAATGCTGTGGCATCGACTGTCTTGTCTGGACCCTCCACCCAATTTGCTGGCCAGAGTGCAATCTATAGTCGTGGACTTTTTCTGGGACCGTCTTCACTGGGTTCCACAGAGTATCCTGTTTTTACCGAGGGAAGAAGGTGGTCAAGGGCTCATCCATCTGGCCAGCAGGGGGGCTGTCTTTCGCCTGCAGTTCATTCAGCGACTGCTGAGTGGCCCCCTTGACCTTGTGTGGAGACCTATTGCCAGGGCTGTCCTGGCTCGCTGTGGAGGGCTTGGACTAGAGGAGTCGCTGCTTTTAATGGATTTAAGGGGCCAAAAACTCCCAGAACTTCCCCAGTTTTACCAAAGTGCTTTTAAAATCTGGGGACTTTTTAAAAAGAACTCTCCCCAGGCTTCCTTGTCGCCTTTCTGGCTTTTAAAGGAACCACTTGTGTTCGGGACCCGTTTTGATGTGGGCAATGTTTTAGGACCTTCTGTTTTAAAAAAGTTTATTTTTGCAAAGGTTACAACACTGGGACATTTGGTGAATTTATGTGGTCCTAACTTGGACAATGCTGTTGCCCTGTGCTCGGCTCTTGGCGTCTCTTCAGTCAGAGTTATAATGAACTTGTTGAAAGATTGGAGAGACTGCCTGTCTGCAGAAGAACACTCTGCTATTGTTTTACACTGCGAAAACTCTGTACAAACTGCTGATGAACCTTTTCCTTTTAGTATTTTATCTCCTGATTTTAAAGATGGCACTGGTGTGTTTTTAAACTCTGAGCACATTAACATTTGTGACTCTCCTGGTAAAAAAATGTATGGACTTTTGGTGAAAATTCTAAATGTGAATAAGTTAAAAGGTCGAGCTGATACACCATGGAGGAAACACTTGGGTCTGGGTCCTGAGGTGAGGCCTGCCTGGAGAGCACTCTATAAACCACCATTAACTAAGAAGGTTGGAGACCTACAATGGCGAGTTTTACATGGTGCTGTGGCTGTAAATGCTTTTATCTCTCTTTTAAACCCAAATGTTGTTGAGGTTTGTCCATTTTGTCCTCAGAAAGAAACTGTGTTCCATTGTTTTCTGGACTGTAACAGACTGCAATTGTTGTTTGTTTTTTTGGGGAAACTGTTTTATCTGTTTGGAGAAGTCTTTTCCCAGCAGATTTTTATCTTGGGCTTTCCATATAGACAGAGGACTAAGAAAAAGAGTGAACTCTTAAATTTCATCCTGGGTCAGGCTAAAATGGCTATTTATGTTAGTAGGAAAAGAAAAATTGAACAACTGCTGGATTGTAATGTAAAAGACATGCTGGTTGGCATGATTAAGGCTCGAATAGTGATTGATTACAATTACTATCATCTGATGCAGAATGTTGAAACCTTTGAGGCTATGTGGTGCTTTAAGCACATCCTGTGTTGTGTTAAGGAGGGGAAAATTATCTATGGTATAATCCTGATGTAAGAAGCAAGTTTTTTGTTTTAGTTTTCCTTGTTTGGTTACTTGTGTCTTTGATTTCTTGTCAGTGAGACATTTTTCTTTTCCATTGCTTCTTTTAGTTGTTTTAGTTGTTGTGTTTTTCTGCTGAATTTGTGACAATAAAGGTGTGTTGAAAAATCAAAAATATCTCTCTCTCTCTCTCTCTCTCTCTCTCTGAGTGGGTGTGGTCGTGAGTGCGAGCTGAGAGCGTGTGACAGTGTGAGTGAATTATTTCAAACTTTTCTCTATCTTTTTGTGTTTAAGGTGTTTTTTTGTTAAATAATCTTAATTTTTGTTGTTTTCTGTAGCTGGGGTGGGGTAGGCGTTCTGGGAGGGGGGTTTCTGCTGCCAGCTCTGCTGGTCAGCATGGTTTTGGAGCGAGGCTCCGGGTTTGAGAAGCTGACACGCCGGCATGCTGTCAAACTGACACCGGCTGTCAGCTGCTCAGTGGAGGAGTGTAGTCTGGCTGTGGGGGAGCTGGTCGGTTATGAAAGCATTAGATCAGCTTCGAGAATGAATAGTGCCGTGGTGATTTTCCTTGATAATGTTGAAAAAGTTAACCAGGTAGTGGAGAGCGGCGTTGTGATTAAAGACACACTGGTTCCTGTTCTGTCTCTGGTGAATCCCGCGAAGAGAATTACGATCTCAAATGTCCCACCATTTTTAAAGAATGAGCTGTTGGAGAAGGAGCTGTCGAGACACGGGCAGCTTTTGTCCCCGATTAAGCACATCCCTCTCGGTTGTAAGTCCCCGCGTTTAAAGCATGTCATGTCTTTTAGGCGACAGGTGCTCATGATTTTAAAGAATAGCGAGGAAAGCCTCAACCTCGTATTTAAATACCGGATTGACGGCTTTGTTTATACCATCCACGTCACCTCTGATAATATGAAGTGTTTCGGCTGCAGAATGGAGGGACACTTGATTCAATCATGCCCTCAGGGAGTGGGGGGTGATCACTCGGGGGAGGCCGCTAGTGCGGCCTCGGGGCCATCTGGCGGCGGAGCGGCTTTGCCGCTCTCCGAGGCTGGCGGCGCTGCCGCGCCGTCGGGCACTTCAGCCAAGGCCACGGGGCCATCTGGCGGCGGCGCGGCTTTGCCGCCCTCCGCAGCCAGCCTGTCGATCATAAATGAAACCGCAGCAAAAGTTAAAGCACATCGCAGGGCTGCTGCACAGACCAACATTGCGGACAAGGGTGAGATTACCAAGAGGGATCACGCTGAGGGTCAGACAGATGAGCCAAATGAGGCCCAGGTAGATGGTGGGACTAGAAAAATGGATATAAAACCACAGCACAGGGTGAGCGAAAGACAGGAAGAGACAGCTACCAGGGTGGCTGAGTCAGTGTTGGAGGACGAGGATGACATTGAAATAGATGAAGAATTATGTAAAATCTCAATCAAGCGGAAGAATTTGGAAACCAAACAGCAGAGGAGTAAAGTAAAAAGGGTTGTCAAAGACAGTTCTGAGGTTTCTCTATCTCAGCCAGATTCTTATGCTGGGTCTGAGATACAGAGTGATGGTGAAAGCAGTGATGATGTGGCCAGTGGAAGCGGTTACCCCTTCACAAAAATACAGAAGTTTTTGGAGGACACTAAGGGATCCAGAATGGTTAAAGTTGAAAATTTCTTCCCCGATCTAAAACGTTTTGTTGACTCTGCTCGGGCCTACATGAAAAATAGGGGAGAGCTTGAGCAGGAAAGTTTTACTGATCAGGAGGTCTACAGACTAAAAAAGCTTGTGCTAAAAGTTAAGAACCAAATTGCCCAGGATGATTAGTCTTTTATCGCTCATTCTTTCTTTTCTGTTTTTGTGTTGGTTTTACCCTTTTATATGCATGTGCAGTTTTAATTTTGGCACACTCAACATCAATGGAGCAAGAGAAATGTCTAAGCGAGCGTGTGTTTTTACTCTTGCAGAATGCAAGAAAATTAATGTTCTGTTTGTTCAGGAGACTCATAGTTCTGAGGACAATGCTGCTGACTGGAGGAGGGAATTTCGAGGGGAAATTATTCTTAGTCATAAAAGCAGCAGTAGTGGTGGAGTGGGTATTTTATTTTCTCGAGATTTTATTCCACTTTCTTATGACATTGATGAGGTAATTGCAGGCCACATTTTAAAAGTTCGAGCTGTTTTTGAAAATGTGAAAGTTGTTTTTATAAATGTGTATGCTCCAACTGTAGGCACAGAAAGATTGGCCTTTTTAAATATTTTAGATGACACGATCAAAAATTGCAGTAATGATGACTTTTTATTTGTGGGTGGTGATTTTAATTGCACAGAAAATCCTCTTATGGATAGGAATCACCCAGAGCCACATGCTGCATCCAAGAAAAGTTTAAAAGGTCTCATAGAAGCTCATGATCTGTGTGATGTGTGGAGGGATTTTCATGGCAAGGCTAGACAGTACACGTGGAGCCATAGAAAGGACGATATTCTGTCCTTAGCTAGACTGGATAGGGTTTACAGTTTTAAGCATCATTTTAGCATTTTTAAAAGTGCTTTTATAGTCCCTGTTGGCTTTACAGATCACTCTCTGGTTCAGTGTTGTGTTTTTATCAAGAATATAAAGTGCAGTAGTGCATACTGGCATTTTAACACATCACTTTTATCGGATAACAGTTTTAAAACTGCTTTTATGTTTTTTTGGAGTAATTTTAAATTAACAAAATCAAGTTTTAGTTCTTTGCAGCAGTGGTGGGATGTAGGGAAGAGCCAAATAAAGAATCTGTGCCTACAGTATACTCGCAATGTCTCTGGAGACTTGGCCAGGTCTGTCAGGGACCTGGAGAGAGAAGTAGTGGAGCTGCAGTCTTTGGCAGGCTCCACAGGAAAAAGAGGACATTTTGAGGCCCTCAATGGCAAAAAGTCTGTTTTAACTGACCTACTAGGTGTGGCCGCCAGGGGCGCTGTAGTACGCAGTAGGTTCCAGAACATCGCACTAATGGACGCTCCATCTCATTTTTTCTTTGGTTTGGAGAGGAAGAATGGTCAGAGGCGGATGATCCACTCTCTCAGCTCCGAGGACGGGCGGCTAATCCATGAGTCTGCGGAGATCCGTCGCTTTGCAGCTGCTTTCTACAAAGATCTTTTTAAGAAAGAATTTGTTGAGAATCCACATGTGCTGAGTCTTTTTTTGACGGACTTGCCAAAAGTGATGGCTAGCATGAATGCGGAGCTGGAGAGTGGGATCACTCTGCAGGAACTAGCAGTAGCTGTCCAGTCTCTTCAGTGTGGAAAAGCCCCAGGGATAGATGGTCTACCATCGGAGTTCTACAAGGCGTTCTGGTCTGAGATCTGTGAGAACTTGCTGGAAGTACTGTCTGACAGTCTGCGGAAGGGTCACCTGCCCCTAAGTTGTAGGAGAGCAGTCCTCACCCTCCTTCCCAAGAAAGGCGACTTGAAAGACATTAAAAACTGGCGTCCGGTGGCCCTCCTCTGTACTGACTATAAAATTCTCTCCAAAGTGTTGGCTACCAGGCTGAGGAAGGTGATGGAGCAGGTCATACATGTAGACCAGACCTACTGTGTACCTGGTAGGTTGGTTACAGACAACATTTTTTTAATTTGTGATGTTTTGGACCTCTCCAGCTCATTGGTCAAGGAACTTGGTCTTATTTCAATAGACCAAGAAAAGGCGTTTGACCGAGTTGAACATCCACACCTGTGGCAGACATTAGAGGCCTTTGGTTTCAGCTCAGGGTTCATCGCCAAGATCCAGGCTTTGTATAGAGACATTGAGAGTATTCTTAAGATTAATGGTGGTTTGAGTGCTCCTTTCAAAGTTGAGAGGGGTGTCCGACAGGGCTGCCCCCTCTCAGGTATGCTGTACTCTCTTGCCATCGAGCCCCTCCTTTGTAAACTAAGGCAAGGCCTCACTGGTTTTAAAGTCCCCAACTCTGACTCTGTTTTTAAAGTGTCTGCCTATGCTGATGATGTTGTTGTTTTTACAAGAAATCAAAATGATGTAGACTACCTTTTAAGAACTGTTAATCTTTTTGGTGAGTGCTCCTCAGCGAGAGTGAATTGGGGTAAGAGTGAAGCTGTTGTGGTGGGGGGGAGACCACAAAAAATTGCCCTACCTGGTGGCCTTTCGTGGACACAAGGTGGTTTTAAATATCTTGGTGTGTTTTTAGGAAATCAGACTTTTACTGAGAAAAATTGGGAGTGTTTTTTAGAAAAAACTTTAGGAAGACTAAAAAAATGGAAATGGATTCTGCCAAACTTGTCCTTCAGAGGTCGTGTTTTAATTATTAACAACTTGATTGCTTCAATGCTGCGGCATCGACTGTCTTGTCTGGACCCTCCACCCAATTTGCTGGCCAGAGTGCAATCTATAGTCGTGGACTTTTTCTGGGACCGTCTTCACTGGGTTCCACAGAGTATCCTGTTTTTACCGAGGGAAGAAGGTGGTCAAGGGCTCATCCATCTGGCCAGCAGGGGGGCTGTCTTTCGCCTGCAGTTCATTCAGCGACTGCTGAGTGGCCCCCTTGACCTTGTGTGGAGACCTATTGCCAGGGCTGTCCTGGCTCGCTGTGGAGGGCTTGGACTAGAGGAGTCGCTGCTTTTAATGGATTTAAGGGGCCAAAAACTCCCAGAACTTCCCCAGTTTTACCAAAGTGCTTTTAAAATCTGGGGACTTTTTAAAAAGAACTCTCCCCAGGCTTCCTTGTCGCCTTTCTGGCTTTTAAAGGAACCACTTGTGTTCGGGACCCGTTTTGATGTGGGCAATGTTTTAGGACCTTCTGTTTTAAAAAAGTTTATTTCTGCAAAGGTTACAACGTTGGGACATTTGGTGAATTTATGTGGTCCTAACTTGGACAATGCTGTTGCCCTGTGCTCGGCTCTTGGCGTTTCTTCAGTCAGAGTTATAATGAACTTGTTGAAAGATTGGAGAGACTGCCTGTCCGCAGAAGAACACTCTGCTATTGTTTTACACTGCGAAAACTCTGTGCAAACTGCTGATGAACCTTTTCCTTTTAGTGTTTTATCTCCTGATTTTAAAGGACACTGGTGTGTTTTTAAACTCTGAGCACATTAACATTTGTGACTCTCCTGGTAAAAAAATGTATGGACTTTTGGTGAAAATTCTAAATGTGAATAAGTTAAAAGGTCGAGCTGATACACCATGGAGGAAACACTTGGGTCTGGGTCCAGAGGTGAGGCCTGCCTGGAGAGCACTCTATAAACCACCATTAACTAAGAAGGTTGGAGACCTACAATGGTGAGTTTTACATGGTGCTGTGGCTGTAAATGCTTTTATCTCTCTTTTAAACCCAAATGTTGTTGAGGTTTGTAGTAGTAGATTAGTTTATTTGACAGGGACAGTGCAATAAACATAGACAATTAATCAAAGACAATCAATCTGATGTGTTGCACATAGAGTGTATAGCTATTAGCTAATTTGCAACTCTTGTCCCTGGATGGGCTTTAGAAAAAAGAATCAAGATAAAAATATACACAATAACCACATACATCAATGCAGAAAAATTATAAATACACAATTATAAATATTATAAATATTATAAATACACAAATATAACAGCCTGACTCACCTTTAACATAAATATTATAAATACACAAATATAACAGCCTGACTCACATTTAACACATATAACATAACTCACATTTGCCTATTTCAGGCCTTCCTCCCTCCGTCACTCACTATAAACAAACACATTTATTCCTTCCCTTCATTCACTCTCACTTTGCAGACAAATAATTCATACATGAGTACATTCTTGTTTATTTTTCAGCCAGTTTTTAACATTTTTAGTGAATGTTTTAAAGTCCGTTATTATTTTAATTTCATTTGGCATTGTGTTCCAGATGTGACTGCCCTTTATAGAGAAAGCTGTTTGTCCAAATGTGGTTCTGCGGTGGAATATTTTACAGTTATTGTTAACAGAACTCCTGGTGGCTCTGCTGCTGTCCTGTCTTTGGACGAAACCAGCAAGTGGCTCGGGTGCTGATTTATGGAAACATTTGAACGTTAATTTCAGAAGACAGAGGTCAATGAAGCTCTCAAAACTCAATAGGTTGTATTTTTTTAAAACATTACAGTTGTCCATTTTGTCCTCAGAAAGAAACTGTGTTCCATTGTTTTCTGGACTGTAACAGACTGCAATCGTTGTTTGTTTTTTTGGGGAAACTGTTTTATCTGTTTGGAGAAGTCTTTTCCCAGCAGATTTTTATCTTGGGCTTTCCATATAGACAGAGGACTAAGAAAAAGAGTGAACTCTTAAATTTCATCCTGGGTCAGGCTAAAATGGCTATTTATGTTAGTAGGAAAAGAAAAATTGAACAAATGCTGGATTGTAATGTAAAAGACATGCTGGTTGACATGATCAAGGCTCGAATAGTGATTGATTACAATTACTATCATCTGATGCAAAATGTTGAAACTTTTGAGGCTATGTGGTGCTTTAAGCACATCCTGTGTTGTGTTAAGGAGGGGAAAATTACCTATGGTATAATCCTGATGTAAGAAGCAAGTTTTTTATTTTAGTTTTCCTGGTTTGGTCACTTGTGTCTTTGATTTCTTATCAGTGAGTCATTTTTCTTTTCCATTGCTTCTTTTAGTTGTTTTAGTTGTTGTGTTTTTCTGTTGAATTTGTGACAATAAAGGTGTGTTGAAAAATCAAATCTCTCTCTCTCTCTCTCTCTCTCTCTCTCGCCCAGGCTCTCCCATGAGGAGCAAAATAATAATGGACTGCTCCACGGAGCAAATGTTGGCGAGATAAGAAAACAGGGAGACCAATGTGCCAAATGAATTTCAGGGGCTTACCGAATTATAAGACTGGCGAATCGCAACAAAAACAACACGGGAACGCTGCAAAACATAAATGGGCTATGACGCGAGTGCTAAATTGGGCACGTATGCATATTTGATGCAAACATAATGCAAAACATATGCACAAAATGTGTGTAATAAATTATTTATGCCATCAAAAAATGTCCTACTCAAAAAAGGTTTCTGAATGAGGAGGAGGAGGGAAAGTGGGAAGAAGATGATAATGAAATGAAGAGGATGAAAGTGAGGAGAGGAAGTGGAGGATAGTGGCGGGGGGTGGGGGGACATGGACGCTCGTCTGCCTCTCCCTGAGGGGTGTACATCTTATCTCCCCCTCTCTGCCTTCCTCTTTATTTATTTATCAGCCTATTTTTAGCCCTGTGACCAGGATTCAGACGGGGGCGTTACGTAACAGAAGGAGAAATGTGCCGTGCATGAGTACGATGGCTCAGAGCGAGCAAGACAGAGAGTACACGTGAAGACAGGCGGCGGACAAATTAACTGCAAATAATAAAGCACCGTGGGAACACATGGAATACAGTATGATTGATTCTAATGAGCAGCGGTCATGTAAGATTCATGATGTTGCTCTAGGGGAACAACATGCATTTAGCTTTTACCCAAAATAACCTGCAGGTCTGCTAATCAATGGGCTCCTGACAGATGGAGAGTGAGCGTTTTTTCTCCTCTTCCATCCTTTGGTGTTTTTTCATCGCTCAGAGTGAGATTGCAGAAGCTATCATCATCCGAACATAATCAGCAAAGTCCAATACAGCAACATGCGTTGATGAAGGGGCCACTGCGGGCATTCTCAGTGAGGGAGGCTGAAATGTCACCGATAACATGTTGCTCTTTTTATGTTCTTTTCAAAGAAATATTGCGGCATTATGGGGAAAGAAATCCTTTTTCATTTGTCATTTA
The DNA here is from genome assembly GCA_020510985.1 of Pholidichthys leucotaenia. NCBI lineage: Eukaryota > Metazoa > Chordata > Actinopteri > Cichliformes > Pholidichthyidae > Pholidichthys > Pholidichthys leucotaenia. The sequence continues at coordinate 275,440,950 of CM035842.1, forward strand.
AATGCCACATTTCAATGGCATCTCATGAGTTGGTTTTTGTACCAACTCATAATTTGTTCTTTGCAGTAATCAAATGATTCTTCTTCTCTCCAGTGTAGACCTCCAGCTCTAAAGGTTCTCTTCCCCCTGCTCCCTACTCTCACTACATATCACAATTGCACATGTGCCGGCGTCTGTAAACGTCACGTCGCGTCAAAGCGTTATCTTGTCCACTTTTGTTTGTTTTTATTAACTTCGTTTTTAATTTTTTATCTCTTTTTACTGATATTAGCTTTTTACTTAGTGTTAGCTTAGTGTTGGCCTAGCAGAAAGCCCGATCAGGCACACAGGTGAATCAGACCCCAGGCAGGACTGTTTCACCAGGCTAGGCTAACCTGTTTTTAGCTGTTTTTAGCTAGCTAGCTATCCACTTCTCGCCTGGAACGTCATGACTCCATCCCCGACGTGTGTCAGCTGTGTGTGCCTCCTTATGAAGGTTTCTGAGTTGGAAGTGAGACTCTCCAACCTCTATAAGATTCGGGAGGCTGAAGACCACGTAGATACTATAATCCTCGGGTGAACGTCGGCCCCGGCAACCGACTCGCAGCTGGCAGAGACAGCTACTTACCTGGGTGAATTTAGCACATCGCCATCCACTTCCACCCCTGCTCCGGTCTCCTCAGCTGTCCAGGACCCCAACAATAAACACTGGCTTCAGCTCGGAGCTAAACCTAAAGTCCCGGGTGGTTTTTCTCATCCTCAATGTGCGCCCTGGACATCAGTGATTGATCAGACATGGCTGCGCCTCCTCTCTTCCCCTGCTACTGGAAAACAGATTCGACATCCTTTCCCTGGAAGATTTTCCCCACCTGGATGTCAATCATCCTCCCATGGCTGCCCCTCCTCCTCCTCCTTCAGCAGCGGCCCAAACCCGCAAGCCCCGGATTGAAACTACTTTAGGTGTGCCAAACTATACACCAGCTCCAAAAAGAAGAGAGCACATCACCCCGCCATCACAACAACAACATCGGCAAAATTATCCACCATTTCAGAAACCACCGGCAAGGCTTCCTCAGACGACGTTGGTAATTGGTGATTCAATTATGAGGAAAAGCAGGTACTGTGTCACTAAATTTTTTCCTAGGGCTAAAGTATCAGACATTGAGGCTCTTACCACTGATCTATTAAATTAATTCCTCCATGCTAAAACTGTCATTGTACATATTGGATGCAACAACATCCCAGATGAAGCGTCGGAGACCTTAAAGAGTGACTTCAGGAGCCTTTTGTCTACTTTTATGAACTGTGGCAGACGTGTGTTTATTTCTGGGCCATTGGTACCTTTCAGACGAGGTTGCAATTATTTTAGCAGAACTCTCAGCCTTAATACCTGGTTGTGTTCTACATGTCCTACTTTTAACACTGGTTTTGTAGACAATTTCAACCTGTTTTGGAACCGCCCATCATTTTTGAGGCCACATGGCATCCATCCAAATAGACTTGGTGCATGTGTTTTAAGGGACAATCTGTTCTATTCCATTCAGCGTTTTTTAGTACAGTGACTGAAATTTGGTGCGTTAACTCACTCCGAAGTTCCTGGGTCTGCCAACCAGCCCTTCTTTGTTTCCACTTCTCATATTAATCCTATTAATCTAAGTAATCCTCACTGTTTAGATCAGTCTTCAGTTTATAAAACCCACAGAGATTGTGTCTGTCTCCCGTTACCCAAAATATTACAACCCAAGACAAATACAACATAACTTGATAAATTCACGCCTTTCTGCAGCTCCTCCTCATCTGCCACCCCTGAACTTAGCCCATGTCTTCTCCATCAGAGAATCATTGTTTGCTCCCTCCAAAGTAAATAAAAATATAATGTATAAGCATCCCAAAGTGATAAAACAAAAAGTTGGTAAAACACAAATTAAACATGAACCCTCTAAATTTAATGACTTGGCCTCTCTTCCTCCTCCATCCATCCATCTTCTACCGCTTTTCCGGAGGTCCGGGTCGCGGAGGCAGCAGTTCAAGCAGAGAAGCCCAGACTTCCCTCTCCCCAGCCACCTGCTCCAGCTCTTCAGAGGGGATACCAAGGCGTTCCCAGACCAGCTGGGAGACATAGTCTCTCCACCGAGTCCTGGGTCTGCCCCGGGGTCTCCTCCCAGTGGGACGTACCTGAAACACCTCAAGTGGGAGGCGTCCAGGAGGCATCCTAATCAGATGCCCATACCACCTCAACTGACTCCTTTCAATGTGGAGGAGCAGCAGCTCTTCCTCTTCATAATTTAAAAATTAAATATGGTTTGTTAAATATTAGGTCTCTAACTCCCAAGTCTCTACTAGTTCATGATCTATTAAATGATCATCAGATTGATTTAATATCCCTTACAGAGACTTGGTTAGGGCAAGATGATTATGTTGGTTTAAATGAATCAACTCCCTCTGGTTATCTAAACTATCATAATCCCAAAAGTTCTGGTTGTGGAGGAGGAGTAGCGGCAATTTACCATTCTAAATTACTAGTTAATGTAAAGCAAAAATCATGTTTTCATTCCTTTGAGGGCCTGGTCCTCAGTATGGGGCATGTTAGCAATCTTAGCTTAAACTCAATTTTCTTTGCTATAGTTTACTGTCCTCCCTCAGCCTACTCAGAGTTTTTATCCAAATTTGCTGAATTTTTAGCTGATTTAGTGCTGAAATCAGATAGAATAATTATAGTAGGGGATTTTAATATACATGTAGCTGTAGATAGTGACTGTCTTAATAAGGCATTTAATTCAATACTAGACTCAATGGGGTTTTCCCAGAAAGTAGAAAATTCTACCCATTATCTCGACCACACATTGGACCTTGTTCTGACTTATAGTATAGAAATAGAAAATCTGGCAGTGTCTTCTCATAATCCTGTACTGTCAGACCATTGTCTGTTAACCTTTGATTTCACTATTTCTAATTATTTGGCTCCTAAAGAAAAATATTACTACAGCAGATGTCTTTCAGATGATGTTGTTACCAAATTTTTGCAGATTGTCTCCTCTATACCATGTGTCTACACAACAGAAATAAAAGATGGAGAACTTGCTCCTTCCATAATTGATAGCATGGTAGATCGTGTTACAGCCTCTCTGCATCAGACTCTAGACTTGGTGGCCCCTTTAAAAAAGAAAAAGTCTAATCAGAGATTTTTAACCCCTTGGTTTAACACAGAAACTCGTAGCTTAAAACAGAAGACTCTATTCAATTAGTCAATTAGAAAGAAAATGGCGTTCCACTCATATAGATGAATTCTATTTAGCATGGAGAAATTATCTCCTAATTTATAAAAAGTCTCTTAGAAAAGCTAGAACAAGTTATTACTCTGCATTAATAGAAGAGAATAAGAATAATCCCAGGTTTCTTTTCAACACTGTAGCCAGGCTGACAAAGAGTCAGGACTCTGTCAATCCTCGCATCCCCCTAGAGCTTACTTGTCACGACTTTTTGAACTTTTTCAATCATAAAATTTTATCTATTAGAGATAAAATCAGTCATATTCTTCCCACCGTAAACTTAAGTACAGCAACTACTACAACTCCTTCAACTGATATCTGTTTGGATGAGTTTACTCCAACTGACTTTTTAGAGTTAGATAAAATAATCTCATCCAAGCCTTCAACTTGTCTTTTAGACCCTATTCCTACCAGGTTATTTTAAAAAGTCTTCCCATTTATTGGTAGCCATATTCTTCAAAAAATCAATTCTTCTTTAACTTTAGGTCATGTACTGCAGGCTTTTAAAACTGCTGTAATTAAACCCTTACTCAAAAAGCCAACGCTCAATCCAGGAGTTTTAGCTAACTATCGACCAATCTCTAATCTGCACTTTCATTTCAAAAATCTTAGAAAGAGTTGTTGCTACGCAATTATTTGACCACTTGCAGGGAAATAGTTTACTTGAAGAGTTTCAATCTGGGTTTAGAATCCATCATAGTACTGAAACAGCCTTAGTGAAGGTCACTAATGACCTCCTTATCGCATCTGATAATGGACTCTTTTCTGTACTTATCCTTTTAGATCTTAGTGCAGCCTTTGATACTATCGACCATGATATTCTACTTGATAGATTAGAACACTATGTTGGACTAAATGGAACTTTGTTGCAGTGGCTTAGATCTTATTTGTCCGATGGACTTCAGTTTGTTCATATCAATAATGAGTTTTCTTCCAACTCTAAGGTCAGTCATGGAGTTCCATAGGGATCTGTGTTAGGCACTACTTTTTTAGTTTATATATGCTTCCGATAGGCAACATCCTTAGAAAGCCCTGTATACATTTTCACTGTTACACAGATGACACACAATTATACCTGTCAATGAAGCCCGATGATTGTAATCAATTAGCCAAGTTAGATGCCTGTCTTAAGGAAATCAAAGCTTGGATGACTTGTAATTTTCTGCTATTAAACCCAGATAAGACTGAAGTCATTCTTGTTGGTCCAAAAAAACCTTAGAAATACCTTTCTAAATCAAACTCTTAATTTGGATGCCACTACTCTTACTCTGAATAGTTCTGTGAGGAACCTTGGAGTTATTTTTGATCAAGATCTGTTTTTTTAATTCATATATTAAAAATTTGTTTCTAAGACTGCCTTCTATCATCTGTGCAATATTGCCAAGATTAGGAGCATCTTGTGTCAGAGTGATGCTGAGAAACTGATCCACGCTTTTGTTAGCTCTAGATTAGATTATTGTAATTCATTATTATCAGGTTGTCCTAAAATATCTTTAGAAAGTCTTCAGTTGATCTAAAATGCTGCTGCAAGAGTTTTAACAGGTACTAGAAAGAGAGATCATATCTCTCTGGTTCTGGCCTCCCTTCATTGGCTTCCCATAGAGTTTAGAATTAAGTATAAAATCCATCTTCTCGCTTACAAAGCTCTTAATAATCAGGCCCCCTTTTATATAAAAGATCTGATATTACCCTATCATCCTAACACAGCACTATTCTCCCAAAATGCTGGATTACTTGAAATACCTAGAATCTCCAAAAGTACAATGGGAGGCAGAGCCTTCTGCTATCAAGCTCCTTTCCTGTGGAACCAGTTACCAATCTGGGTTCGGGAGTCAGACTCGATCTCTGTTTTTAAGAATAGGGTAAAAACCTTCCTCTTCAATATAGCCTACGATTAGGGAGGGATCTTGTGTCTCTTAACCCAAACCCCCTTTGTTTTGCTGTTAAAGGGCCTATATCATGCAAAATCGACTTTTTTGAGCTTTTAAGCATGTTATAATGTTAATTCCTCACCAAAAACACCCCAAAGTGGTATTTTGCTCCATTCACGCATCTCTTGAGTATTCCTCCTCAACCCTGCTCTCTGAGCTGCTGCTCCGCCCTGTCCCTGATAATGACTGGGTCCCCACGTTCATACGTATGAATGTGGGTGAGCCGCTCACTCCAGGAAGTGCCTGTGCTGCCAGCACCGCCCCCAGGCTAACGCACACACCCACTTTCTCCGCGCAGCTAACGGAGCGGTGATCGGCAAAACTCTTTCACTTTAGCATTGACGGTGTGAAGAAGTAGTTCCTCTCACACCTAATCTGCTCAGTGACAACAACTGTTTGCTTTTTTACGTAAGACAATGTCTTCTAAGTTTTCGTGGGCGGAACCCAGCGACACGCTGCAGCAGCCGGCTCAGGGGTTACGTCATGAAATGGGCGGCAGCCACAAGAAGGAGAGGCTGAGCCTCAGAGATCGAGGCATCTTACTTCCGTGTTGGAAAAGTAGCTTGCGAAAATAACTCATATTTCATAAGAAATTCCTTCTCCATTGTACCAAAGGTAATACACTATCACATACATGCATATAGTTTACTCTGAAAGGCTTAAAATAGCATGATATAGGCCCTTTAATAGATTTAGACTGCTGGGTGACCTCCAATAATGTGCTTGGCTTCTCTCCGTTAATGTTTGCTCTCTTTATGTCTGTTCTTTTCATCTTCTCTATCCCCTCACCCCCCAGCCAGTTGCAGCAGATGACTGCCCCTCCCTGAGCCTGGGCCTGCTAGAGGTTTCTTCCTGTTAAAAGGGAGTTTTTCCTCTCCACCGTCGCCAAGTGCTTGCTCACAGGGGATCGCCTGATTGCTGGGGTCTTTCTGCAGTTGTGGGGTTTCCCCTACATTTGAAAGTGCTATGAGATGACTAGTGTTGTGATATGGCGCTATATAAATTAAGTTGAATTGAACTGAATGTCATCCACAAACACCATAATCCACAGAGACTCCTGCATGACCTCATCTGTCAATCTGGTCATCATTCCTTCTGAGATTAATAAAGTATACAAAAAAAGAAAAAAAAAATATGTATATATAAAGGGCAGCTCGGTGGCACAGTGGTTAGCACTGCGTCAGTACAGTAAGAAAGTCGTGGGTTCGATCCCTCCCCCTGACCATCAGTGACCCTTCTGTGTGGAGTTTGTATGTTCTTCCTATGTCTGCGTGGGTTTACTCCGAGTACTCCGGTTTCCTCCCACAGGCCCAAAACATGCAAGTTAGGTTAACTGGAGACTCTAAAGTGTCCCTAGGTGTGAATGTGCGTGTGAATGGTGAAGCGATTGGCGCCACACCGAGGCTGCCTCATTCATTCACATCCATCTCCGTAGATGCCTTGACTTTCCCTCTGGGATTAATAAAGTATACAAACAAAAAAAAAAATCTGTAAATTATTCGTGCAGCAAATTTATTCTGTGATAAAGCAGAGTAGTTTTTGAGGTTTGGATTCTCTTCCACCTGCTCCCTACTCTCACTCCAGATTACAATTTCCACTGTGAACATCATAGTCCACGGAAAATCCTGGCTGACCTCGTCTGTCAGTCTCTCCATCATCATGACAAACACAAAGGGGCTGAGAGCTGATCTCTGATGTAATCTCACCCTCACTTCAATCCATCTGTTATAAATTAACAAGGATAAAGGTCCTAAAATATGAAAAAAAGATGCTAATTTACAATTTAAAAAGCTACACATTTATAATAGGCAAGTTCCAATTTTATGAAAAAACAACAACAAAAAAACAAATCCTGATTTAGAGGAAGAAGAAACATGAATAAATTCATGAGAATAAAGTCACAATTTTACAAGAAATAATTTCCAAATTTACAAGAACAAAAGCTGCACATTTTTTCCCTAATAAATTGCCAATTTTCTTGTCTTTTCTTGTAATATTGTAACATTTTTCTTGGAAAGTTTCCTTGTAAATTTGCAACTTTATCCTGTCAAATTTGTGGGTTGTACAATGAACATAGTATTTTTTTCAATATAAATTTGCAATAAACTGTTTACCTTTTTTCCACACAATTTTACCCCAATGCATATGCATGAATTTAAAACATTTTTTCTATTAAATTTTCAACTTTTTCCTCAGATTTTCAACACTTTTATTGTGTGTTTGCAACTTTGCTCTCCAATTTGTGACATTTTCCTCTTAAGTGTGAGGAAAATTGCACAAACTCTACACTTGGGTCATGAAAGTACAATTTTGTGAAAAATCTACTTGAGTACATGTAGTAAATATAACTTGGTACTATACCACCTTTGCACTCTTCATGGGGATGGGCTGGGAGGATGAGTTTTGGATCATTCTGCTAAGAAGGGGGATGGCATCGCTCTCATCCCCCCTCAAATCACTAGTTATATTCTTGCCATCAGTAATATTTCTATTATTTGTCCAATAATTGCTAAAGTGCTTGTCTGCTTTATATGAGTCAGTCCAATCTTAATCATTCACCTGTGCTGGTGTCCACTTTATAAAACACGATTACTGCAAAGTAAGTGCTAACTACCACTGTCAGACTGATAGAAAATCTACCTTGTTCTGTAATTGAAAACTGAGTGGCCAGATGGCACTTTTATGGTCTTTATGTTTCTCTTTTATGTCCTCTAAAAGAAAAGAACAATTATTTTTCATTTTTTTTAAAACATATACAAAGATGGAACGATGTGAACATGATTTCAGAATTACTGTTATAGTGAAGAAAAATATTAATATCATGGGCAGATATTTCATTTCACTGTTGGGGGGGACAATAAACACAACATTTTCTCAAGGGTAACTTTAACGAAGGACACTATAAGCATTATTGTAGCCAGGGCTGTTTCCAGCATTTTGGGGGCCCTAGGCAAGATTGTGTTTTATTTTTCTCTAATAAATTTGCAACTTTTTCCATGAAGAATGTTACATCAAGAACCCAGTGTGCATGGGTCCGCCCACCAGTGGGTTCACCACCTGCAGGACAGATCATGGGGATCATGGTGCTATATGAACCGGGCAGAAGTCTGGGCTACTCAGCCTGGTCTGATGCCCCTGCAACCCAGATCCCCGGATAAACAGTAGAAGATGGATGACTCTTAAATGCTTTAATCTGGGGAAAATAAATGTATTTTCTAATACACAGCATTCCAAATCATATAAAGAAACAGCGACAGAAAAGAAATCAATATTTCCAGTGCCAAAATAGTAGAATAATATTTCAAACTCTTTTCTAATCAGTTTTTTAAATCAGTGAAAAGAAGAGCAACATAGAGCATAACCAATAATCCTTTAAAAAAAGTAAATATATGTAGTTAGTAACAGTAAAAAGTAGGGTTGGGATAATTAACACTAACAATTTCAATTAATGTGGGCTGATTAACGCATTAAAAAACTGACACTGTCAGGTAGTATCGGCAGTGGTGACTGGTTAGCCTCAGTAGCTGGCCCTGCTCAAAACAAGAGTAGATCTTGTTTTACAGTGTTTAATTTTACACCACATAAAACTGATCCTGCAGTACTTAGGGCGACCTCATCCTGCGCGCGTGCACACACACACACACACACACACACACACACACACACACACACACACACACACACACACCTGACCTAGCGTTATTGATTGGGGCTGCTTGCTCAAATGTACACTACCGTTCAAAAGTTTGGGGTCACTTAGAAATTTCCTGATTTTTGAAAGAAAAGCACTGTTTTTTTCAATGAAGATAACTTTAAACTAATCAGAAATACACTCTAATATCTAATATACATTGCTAATGTGGTAAATGACTATTCTAGCTGCAAATGTCTGGTTTTTGGTGCAATATCTACATAGGTGTATGGAGGCCCATTTCCAGCAACTATCACTCCAGTGTTCTAATGGTACAGTGTGTTTGCTCATTGCGTTAGAAGGCTAATGGATGATTAGAAAACCCTTGTGCAATCATGTTAGCACAGCTGAAAACAGTTTAGCTGGTTAGAGAAGCTATAAAACTGACCTTCCTTTGAGCAGGTTGAGTATCTGGAAAAAATTATTATTTCAAATACAAATCATTATTTCTAACCTTGTCAATGTCTTGACTATATTTTCTATTCATTTTACAACTCATGGTGGTAAATAAGTGTGACTTTTCATGGAAAACACAAAATAATTGTCTGGGTGACCCCAAACTTTTGAACGGTAGTGTATGAAAAGAGGGAGTGTCAGTGAGTGGAGGTATAATGTTTTTGTTTGTCTGTCTGTTAGCAGGTTAACATTGAGAGTTAGCTGTCAAGATCTGGGCATGGTTTTAAGACCTTGTCCATGCTTTTTGTTCATTTTTAGGTTCTCTGTGTTTTCTCTTGTCATTATTATTTTCATGATTGCCTTCTGTGACTCCCCATTTCCCATGTGTTGGTTTCTGTTGTTTATTATTGTCCTCTGTGGTCCCTGGTCTTGTGTGATATCCTGTGTCATTCCCTGTTGTCATTGTTTCCTCATGTGATACCATTTAGCCCTTGATTGTCTTCATCTGTCCCATGTTTGTTCATTACCTGTTCCCCAATTTATGTCAGTCTTAGTTCTCTGTTCTTTGTGGTGTTATAGTCAGTATTTCCCTCCAGTCTCCATTGCCAGTGAGTCTGTTTTCCCTTGTGTGTTTATAGCCATATCGGTTTTGTTTTGTGATTGGCTTTCATGACAGCGGTTACACCGGCTCCCACAGCAGTTGCAGTGCTGGCTCCCATGTCTACTGCGGTTGTTCCCATGCCCGCTCCAGCAGCGTCTCCAGACGTTGTCACTCTGCCAACAGCAGTCATCACTCCTGAGGTCTCACCAGCTGCTGCTTCCTTTCCTGCAGAAGAGCAGGTGACAAGTCCTCTTCTTTGTCTTTTTAACATCAATATTAGAGAGGGCTTGTCTTCCTCCTTGTGGGGAGACCCAGTTGCAGCGTCCATCTGCTTCTGAGGTCTCCCTGCCAAACTCTTCTGCTGGTGGTTGTGGTGTGGATGTGACCCCCACATCTGTTTCTTCTTTACCATCTGAGGTGGCTGCGTCGGGGATGGAGGAGCACACTTCTACTTCAACTTTTTCCTGTGGTGCACACTCCAACCCCTGTTCTCCCGGATGTGCACGTACCAGCTCCAGCAGTCTCCATGGTGCACGCTACAGCTCCAGCTGTCTGTCCGAGGTGCATACTGCTGCTCCAGCTGTCTCCGAGGAGCACACCGCTGCTCCAACTGTCTCCCAGGTGCAGGTACAAGCTCCAGCAGTCTCCGAGGTGCACATACCAGCTCCAGCTGTCTCGGAGGTGCACGTACCAGCTCCAGCTGTCTCTGAGGTGCATGCTGCTGCTCCAGCTGTCTCTGAGGTGCATGCCGCTGCTCCAGCTGTCTCTGAGGTGCACACTACTGCCCCTGCTTTTCCTGTGGTGCACCCATATGCTCCAAGTGCTGAAAGTCCCTCAGGTACTGTCCCCAGATCTAAAAGCTCCTATGTTATCTCCTGAGTTGAAGACTTCTATGTCATTATCCCCAGAGCAAAAAGCTCCTACATTGTTTTCTCCAGGGCAAAAGGCCCCTATGTTGTTTTCTCCAGGGCAAGAATCCCCTATGTTGTTCGCTCTAGTGTAAAAAGCTCATAGGTTGTCATCCCTTGAGTTTAAGGCTCCTGTGTTGTTTTCTCCTGAGTTAAAAGCTCCTATGGTGCTAATGTGGCTGATGTGGGGGATTCGACACTTCCTGTGGTAATGTATCATCACTTCCTGTGTTGCTGGCTGTTGCTGTAGTTTGCTCTGTGGTTAGCTCTCCTCACTCTCCTGGGGATTATTGCATTTAATTGTATTTTAATTGCTTTTTTCCCCATCTACCGTCACCTCTCACTTTTGTTTAACAAGCCTCTTGCACCTGTGTGTGCACTCAGTGTCACCTAATCACCCTCTTTAGCCTTCTGTTCACCTGTCACCTGTGTTTCTGTTAGATTTGGGTTAGCCACTAGCTATGGCTACTAGCTCTCCTTCCCCCTCTCCTCTGGTGTGCTTTCTGTGTCAGATGTTTAGCTACACCTTTGCCTCTTTTAGTGTTTATGGTAAATGTAATAAAGGTCTTTTTGAGGCGCTCAAGGTGAGGTTGTGCAATTTGGAATCCTGGCTCCGCTGCATTGAAACACCATCAGTGCCAGCTAATAATGACGGATGCCCCTTAGTTGCGGCAGAGCACCCTAGTATAGGGTCTGTTAGCCGTTTGCTAGTTTGTTTTTTAAAATAATTCTGTTGAACCACAATTCAAAAGCATTGTCTGATTTTTCATTGGTTAATTTTCATAGAATTTTTATTTATTACCACTTTTGTCAGATTCAAGTTATTTCTGTGACCATTGTGGGTTTTTCTTTCATTAACAGAGGGGTACCAACAATTTTGTCCACGTCTGTAAATCCATTCATCCTTCCCCTCCTCCATGCGCTGCGTAAAAGCGCACGAGGAGGCTTATGACAGTTGGAGCAGAAGCGTGTGATGTGGTCTTTCACGGCCTGCCATTTATCTAAGTCTGCGACACAATGCAAAGGCATAGCTGTAAAACTAAAACAAGAAACCAGAGAAACTGTGAGCTACAAAGCTGCTTGCATTCCAGTCTATAACATCGGCATCCGTTCTGTTGCTTACATCATTTCCAACTCCTTCTTCATTCGGTGGGCGGCACCACAGTCCAGTCAGCGGCTGCAGTTTTTTAATGATAACTATGTTATGCAGGCGCGGTTGTAAATATTATATTGATCATCGACAATGGCTTTTGGGTTTACGCAACATGCTAAAAAATGTCAAAATCGTGTCATCAGACCTTTAAACTGTCAAAATCCCAGAAGTTCTGGTCCTGGAGGAGGAGTAGCGACAATTTACCATTCCAAATTACTAGTTAATGTAAAGCAAAAACATGTTATAATTCCTTTGAGGTCCTGGTCCTCAGTATTGGGCATGTTAGCAATTTTATGCTAAACCCAATTTTATTGGCCATAGTTTATCATCCTCCCCCAGCCTACTCAGAGTTTTGATCTGAATTTGCCGAATTCTTAGCAGATTTAGTGCTGAAATCAGATAGAATAATTATAGTAGGGGACTTTAATATACATGTAGATGTAGATAGTGATTGCCTTAATATGGCATTTAATTCAATATTAGACTCGATGGGGTTTTTCCAGAAAGTAGTAAATTCTACCCATTATCTCAACCACATGTTGGACCTTGTATTGACATATGGCATAGAAATAGAAAATCTGGTAGTGTCTCCTCATAACCCTGTACTGTCAGACCATTGTCTGTTAACCTTTGATTTTACTATTTCTGACTAGTTGGATCCTAAAGAAAAATATTACTACAGTAGATGCCTCTCAGATGATGCTGTTACCAAATTTAAGCAGATTGTTTCCTCTATGCCATGTGTCAACACAATGGAAATAAGCTATAGACAGCTTGCTCCTTCTGTAATTGATAGCATGGTCCTGTGCAGACCAGCTGTGTGGGATTGTGACATATATCTTCAACATGAGCCTGAAACTGGGGAGGGTACCACAGCTGTGGAAAACATCTTGTGTGGTACCTGTACCAAAAACTTCCCACCCCAAAGACCTGAACAGCTTCAGACCGGTGGCCTTGACGTCCCACTTGATGAAGACCCTGGAGAGACTGCTCCTTGCTCATCTCCGCCCCCTGGTGGAACCAGTGATGGATCCACTCCAGTTCGCCTACCAGCATGGCATTGGGGTGGAGGATGCGGTGATCTTTCTCCTTCACCGTTCTCTGTCCCACCTGGAGAAGCCCGGGAATATGGTGAGGATCATGTTCTTTGACTTCTCCAGTGCTTTCAACACCATCCAACCGATGATCCTGAAGGACAAGCTGCTGCGCGCAGGGGTGGACCAGCACCTGTCATCATGGATCCTGGACTACCTCACGAACCGGCCTCAGTTTGTGAGAACCCGGGACTGTGTTTCCGACACGATTATCAGTAGCACGGGGGCCCCCCAGGGAACGGTGCTGGCTCCCTTCCTGTTCACTCTTTATACTGCGGACTTCTCACACAACACAACACATTGCCATCTACAGAAGTTCTCTGATGACTCTGCGATCGTTGGTCTCATCTCCAGCGGAGATGAAGCTGAGTACAGAGGGCTTATCCAGGACTTTGTGGACTGGTGCCATCGGAACTGCCTCCAGATCAACGCGAGGAAAACTAAGGAGCTGGTGGTGGACTGCCGCAGGCATGGGCAGCCCCTCACAGCACCAGTAAATATACAGGGAACAGACATCGAGATGGTGACATCCTACAAGTACCTGGGTATTCATCTGAACAATAAACTAGACTGGTCACACAATACTGACGCACTCTACAAGAAGGGACAGCGCAGGCTGTTCCTGCTGAGGAGACTCAGGTCTTTTGGTGTACAAGGGGCGCTGCTGAAGTCATTCTATGACACGGTGGTGGCATCAGCCATCACTTTTGGAGTGGTCTGCTGGGGCAGTGGCATTACTGCAGCCGATAGGAAGAGACTGAACAAACTGATTAAGAAAGCTAGCTCTGTCCTGGGGCAACGCCTTGATCCGATGGAGGAGATAGGAGAGAGAAGGACGGTGGCTAAACTGTCATCTCTGCTGGAGTCCGAGTTCCACCCTATGCAGGACATACTGGATGCACTGAGGAGCTCATTTAGCAGCAGACTACATCATCCCAGGTGCACAACCGAGAGGTTTCGTAGGTCCTTCCTACCAACGGCTGTCAGACTGTACAACCTAAGCAGGGCTGCTCGCAGAGATAGCAAAAAGACGTAACAAACTAATAGTTTTTTGAATGCAAAAGATGCAATAGACTTACACAATGGTCCTCTCCGGCATACAACTAGGAACATACCGGTCGCTATGGAGGGTGAGAATATGTATGGGCACATAATCATACCATGTAGGATAACTAAATAGACGGTTATGCTGTTTCATCCCACCTAGCAACAATGCTCTGCACTGTGTGTGTTTATATATTTACATATTTATTCCATCTAGCTACAATGCTCTGCACTGGGTGTGTTTATATTTATATATCTATATATTTATTCCATCTAGCTACAATGCTCAGCACTGGGTGTGTTTATATTTATATATCTATATATTTATTCCATCTAGCTACAATGCTCCGCACTGTGTTTTTATATATCTACATATTATTCCATCTAGCTACATTGCTCCGCACTGTGTGTGTTTATATACTTGCATATTTATTCCACCTAGCTGCAATGCTCCGTACTGTGGGTGTTTATATATTTACATATTTATTCCATCTAGCTACAATGCTCTGCACTGTGTGTTCATATATTCATATATTTATTCCATCCAGCTACAATGCTCTGCACTGTGTGTCTGTGTGTGTGTGTGTGTGTGTGTATATATATATTTTATAGTAATATGTACATATGTATATTAGCTGCTCTTGCTTGCTTGTTTTTTTTCTTGCCTTCTGATTGTTGCTCTGAGTGTTGCTATCCCTGTGCTGTTGCAATCCTGGAATTTCCCCGTTGTGGGACTAATAAAGGCTTATCTTATCTTATGGTAGATAGTGTTACAGCTTCTCTGCATCAGACTCTAGACATGATGGCCCCTTTAAAAAAGAAAAAGTCTAATCAGAGATTTGTTGTTATGCAGATGACACACAATTATACCTGTCAATGAAGCCAGATGATACTAATCAATTAGCCAAGTTAGAAGCCTGTCTTAAGGAAATCAAAGTTTGGATGACTTGTAATTTCCTGCTATTAAATTCAGATAAGACTGAAGTCATTCTTGTTGGTCCAAAAAACCTTAGAAATTCCTTTCCAAATCAAACTTTCAGTTTGGACGCAGTTACTCTTTCTCTTAATAGCTCTGTGAGGAACCTTGGAGTTATTTTTGATCAGGATTTGTCCTTCAATTCACATATTAAATTTGTTTCTAAGACTGCCTTCTATCATTTGCGTAATATTGCCAAGATTAGGAGCATCTTGTCTCAGAGTGATGCTGAGAAGCTGATCCACGCTTTTGTTAGCTCGAGATTAGATTATTGTAATTCTTTATTATCAGGCTGTCCTAAAACATCTTTAAAAAGTCTTCAGCTGATCCAAAATGCTGCAGCAAGAGTTTTAACAGGTACTAGAAAGAGAGATCATATCTCTCCGGTTCTGGCCTCCCTTCATTGGCTTCCCATAGAGTTTAGAATTAAGTTTAAAATCCTTCTTCTCACTTACAAAGCTCTAAACAATCAGGCTCCTTTTTATTTAAAAGATCTGATACTACCGTATTATCCTAACAGAGCACTACGCTCTCAAAATGCAGGATTACTTGTAATACCTAGAATCTCCAAAAGTACAATGGGAGGCAGAGCCTTCAGTTATCAAGCTCCTCTCCTGTGGAATCAGCTGCCAATCTGGATTAGGGAGTCAGACTCGATCTCTGTTTTTAAGAATAGGGCTAAAACCTACCTTTTTGATCTAGCCTACAATTAGGGAGGGATCATGTGTTTCTGAACCCTCCCTTAGTTATGCTGCTAATAGGTTTAGTCAGCCGGGGGACCTCCAGTAATGCACTGGGCCTCACTCCTTTCCTCACTCTCTATGAAATATTTTTTTTTTGCTGGTCATTAACATTTGTTTGTTCTCTCCCATAGATTGAGTCCCCATCGTGCTGTTTGCTCTCTACACGTCTGTTCTTTTTTTCTTCTCTATCCCCTCACCCCCCAGCCAGTCGCAGCAGATGACTGCCCCTCCCTGAGCCTGGTTCTGCTGGAAGTTTCTTCCTGTTAAAAGGGAGTTTTTCCTCTCCACCGTCGCCAAGTGCTTGCTCACAGGGGATCGCCTGATTGCTGGGGTCTTTCTGCAACTGTGGGGGTCCCCCCTACAGTTGATAGTGCTATGAGATGACTGTTGTTGTGAAATGGCGCTATATAAATAAAGTTGAATTGAATTGAATTGAATTGAATTTGTAACTCCTTGGTTCAACACAGAAACTCGTAGCTTAAAACAGAAGAGTTGTCAATTAGAAAGAAAATGGAGCTCCACTAAATTAGATGAAATCTACTTAGCTTGGAGAAATTATCTTCTAATTTATAAAAAATCTCTTAGGAAAGCTAGAACAAGTTATTATTCCATATTAATAGAAGAGAACAAGAATAATCCTAGGTTTGTTTTCGGCACTTAAGCCAGGCTGACAAAGAGTCAGGACTCTGTAAATCCTAGCATTCCCTTAGAGCTTACTAGTCAGGACTTCATGAACTTTTTCAATAACAAAATTTCATCTATCAGAGATAAAATCAGTCAGATTCTTCCCACCGTCAAGTTAAATACATTAAGTACTACAACTCCTTCAATTGATATCTGTTTGGATGAGTTTACTCCAATCGACCTTTTAGAGTTAGATAAAATAATTTCCTCATCCAAGCCTTCAACTTGTCTTTTATGACCCTATTCCTACCAGGTTATTTAAAGAAGTCTTCCCACTTATTGGTAGCTTTATTCTTCAAATAATCAATTCTTCATTAACATTAGACCATGTACAGCTGGCTTTTAAAACTGCTGAAATTAAACCCTTACTCAAAAAGCCAACACTCGATCCAGGAGTTTTAGCTAACTATACACCAATCTCTAATCTGCCTTTCATTTCAAAAATCTTAGAAAGAGTTGTTGCTATGCAATTATTTGACCACTTGCAGGGAACTTAGTTATTTGAAAAATTTCAATCTGGGTTTAGAATCCATCACAGTACTGAAACAGATTTAGTGAAGGTCACCAATGACCTCCTTATCGTATCTGATAATGGACTTGTTTCTGTACTTGTCCTTTTAGACCTTAGTGCAGCTTTTGATACTATTAATCATAATATTTTAGTTGATAGATTAGAACATCATGTTGGACTTAATGGAACTTCGTTGCAGTGGTTTAGATCTTATTTATCTGGTGGACAGGGGCATGCTGTGATCGCGAGATGTTTTGAGACTATTGCGCAATAATCTGAACGGCGACTGCTGTCGACAGAGCTTAAAACAAACTTTTCCACAGGTAGTTTTTTTTTCTTTTTGTAATTAATTCATTAACTGATTGTCTGTGTTTATCTTTCTTTTTTCATACGGAGCTGGAGGAACTAGAGAACTACATCGACGAGTTTTATTACCGTTGCTGTGCCATGGAGCAGGCGAGTGTGTGTTCTGTCCCTGCTTCTCAGTCTAAACGACCAAGACCTGCAGATTCACCAAAAATAACGCCTGAGAAATCACAGCAGGGCACCGAGGTTAGAGACATCCTTTTCTCCATTGAGAATAAACTTACCAGCATGGATGATAGACTGGCGCTGGTCGAGCTCCTTCATAAGGAGTTCCAGAGTTTGCGGGAGAGTTTAGAGTTCAGTCAAACACAGCTCGTCTCTCTCGTAGAGGAAAATAGCAGCCTAAAAAAGTCAGTAAACACACTAACCACGCGGCTTGGCGTTGTTGAGGGAAAAAATCCAAAAATGGAGGAAGCAGTTCTCAGTTTGCAGTAACGCAGCAAGAGAGATAACCTTGTTTTTTCCGGAATTGTTGAAAAAAATAATGAAAATCCAGAACAGCTGGTCCGTGAATTTATCTCAACACAACTGAAACTATCCCCTGAAGTCACAAATTCAATTACCTTCCACCGAGTCCACCGAATTCGACAAAAAAATTCCCAGAATAAACGTCCCAGACCTATTGTTGCCAAATTTGAGTATTTCAAGCAAAAAATTTTGGTACAGAGGCAGGGCAGGCAGCTTAAAAACACCAATTATGGTCTAAATGATCAATTTCCACATGAAATCTTAGAAAGGAGAAGGAAGATTTTTCCCATTAGGAAACAAAACATCCAAGAAGGTAAACGAGCTATTGTTTCTGTGGATAGACTGTATATACAGTAGATGGCAAGCTGTTTATGGATGAAACTATAACACCCTGGTTATTCTACAGCCTATTTTGTTTTTTGTTATTGTTGTTTTTTTTAAGCTACAGGTGGAAAAAGAGTGCGATTGTGCTCAGGTCGCTTACTCGATCTCAGTTTAATTTGTTAACATTTGTCAAAATGCTTTTTTCTTTGTTGTTGAGGTTGTTGTTTGTTTGTCTGTTGTAGTTAATTTTTTTGAAGTTGTTAGGTCATTGTTGTATGTTATCTGCATTTTTTCACCACTAACCTTTATGTCTGTTTTCTCTCATACTTCTGGTTTATAGGAAATAACTTTAAGAACATGCACCCCATTTGCTTGCAATTGCAGGCAAATGGAACAGAGACATCATGCGCGCACACCCAATCATATATGCGTAGGTGTATATTTTACACACAACATATATATACACATATATGCATACATTACAGACATATAATCACATAGGCACATTTAGTTAGTCTTTAGTACATAACCAGTTAGTGAAGACATGTCCACATTTAAGTTTGTCCCGTGGAACATACGTGGAATTGGTACCAGGGAGAAGAGGCTAAAAGTTTTTAATCGACTGAAGGATCTACAGGCAGACTTTGTCTTATTGCAGGAGACACATGTTTCCAAGTCATCTGTAGATGCGCTCACCTCCCCGGAATTCCCCCACATATACTTAGCCGGCTTTAATTCTAAACAAAGTGGGGTAGCTATACTGGTAAATAGAAGAATACGCTTTGTTGTGAATAATACCATAACAGATCCGGAAGGTAGATTTATAATACTAAAAATCTCAGTTCAAAATTTGTATCTATGTATTGCAACCGTTTATGGACCAAATGTTGACAACCCATCCTATTTTCACACTTTTTTCACTTCTCTTTCTGAGCACTTGGACACTACACTTATAATAGGAGGAGACTTCAACCTGGTATTAAACCCTGCAATCAACAGGCTCAGTACATCGGGGAATTACTGAAAATGGCAGGCTACTGACACTCTCAAACAATACATGAATGATTTTGGTCTTTGCGATGAATGGCGTTCTCTTCACCCAACTCTTCGGGAGTACACTTTTTTTCATCAGTTCATAGTTCACATTCACGTCTAGATTTCTTTTTAGCCAGTAACTCTATTGTGAGGGACATCACGGACACTGAAATACGTTCAAATCAAGCTATTAGTGATCACCATCCAGTATCTCTGACACGAGTAAATAGGAAAGCTACAAGGGAAACTAGGAGCTGGAAATTTAATATATCACTACTGAAAGACAAAGACTTTATTAACTATTTTAATAAAGAGTGGGAATCATATCTGGAATATAATGATGTGCCAGGAATATCCCCAGGTGTTCTTTGGGAAGCAGCAAAAGTGGTCATGCGAGGTAAAATAATCTCTTACTGTTCATATAAGAATAAAAAAGAAAAAGCACTGGTACTGGACTTAAAAAAATTAAATCACTGGAGACAACCTATGCCATTTCCTCACAGGAACAGACACTTAACGATCTGAGAAAATTAAAGCTGGAATTAAAAGAAATTACAAACAAAAGAGCACAGTTTTTAACACAAAGACTGCGTCTTGTGAAGTTTGAACACAGTAATAAATTGGGGCGATATCTTGTGAACCAGCTTAGATTGAATAAAGAAAAAACAACTATTCACTCTATCAAGGATATGACTGGAAATATTGCCCATGAGCCTGAAGAAATAAATAATTCCTTCAGAAAGTTTTATGAAAACCTCTACTCATCTCAGGTTAACCCATCTGACTCAGAGATAAATAAATTTTTGGACGATATTCACTTACCACGATTAAATAATGAACAGATTGCAGCTCTGGATGCACCTCTTCAGGTGTCTGAACTCCAGGAGGCACTTAAGCACATCCCAAACAACAAAGCGGTGGGACCAGATGGTTTTCCATAAGAATTTTATAAAGAATTTTGGGCTGTGATGGCACCTACGTACTTTCTTTAAAATGGTGAACCAAATTAAAGAAGATAATATAATCCCTCCAAATATGAATATGAATTCTGCTCCTTAAACCTGGAAAAGAACCTACGCTTCCATCCAGCTACCGTCCCATCTCACTTACGAATGTTGATCTTAAAATAATTTGCAAAGCTCTCGCCAAAAGACTGGAAAGGATAATTCTGTTTATTATACACCCAGATCAAACAGGTTTCATCAAGGGTAGGCACTCGGCTGATAATACACGCAGGCTATTTAATTTAATAGACTACTGCAAGATCTATAATGTAGAAACTACAATCTTGTCCCTGGATGCAGAAAAAGCCTTTGACCATGTTAACTGGTAATTTCTTTTTATGGTGTTAAACAAGTTTGGGTTTGGTTCATCTTTCATAAACTGGATTAAAACACTATAGACAGACGTGGACAAAATTGTTGGTACCCCTCTGTTAATGAAAGAAAAACCCACAACGGTCACAGAAATAACTTGAATCTGACAAAAGTGGTAATAAATAAAATTTCTGTGAAAATTAACCAATGAAAATCAGACAATGCTTTTGAATTGTGATTCAAAAGAATCCTTTTAAAAAACAAACTCATGAAACAGGCCTGGACAAAAATGATGGTACCCTTAACTTAATATTTTGTTGCACAACCTTTTGAGGCAATCACTGCAATCAAACGATTTCTGTAACTGTCAATGAGACTTCTGCACCTCTGAGCAGGTATTTTGGCCCACTCCTCATGAGCAAACTGCTCCGGTTGCCTCAGGTTTGAAGGGTGCCTTCTCCAGACGGCATGTTTCAGCTCCTTCCACAGATGTTCAATAGGATTTAGATCAGGGCTCATAGAAGGCCACTTTAGAATAGTCCAATGTTTCGCTCTTAGCCATTCTTGGGTGTTTTTAGCTGTGTGTTTTGGGTCATTATCCTGTTGCAAGACCCATGACCTGCGACTGAGATCAAGCTGTCTGACACTGGGCAGCACATTTCTCTCTAGAATACCTTGATAGTCTTGAGATTTCATTGTACCCTGCACAGATTTGAGACACCCTGTGCGAGATGCAGCAAAGCAGCCCCAGAACATAACAGAACCTCCTCCATGTTTCACAGTAGGGACAGTGTTCTTTTCTTGGTATGCTTCATTTTTGCGTCTGTGAACATAGAGCTGATGTGCCTTGCCAAAAAATTCCAGTTTTGTCTCGTCTGTCCATAGGACATTCTCCCAGAAGCTTTGTGGCTTGTCAACATGCAGCTTGGCAAATTCCAGTCTGGCTTTTTTATGATTTGTTTTGAACAGTGGTGTCCTCCTTGGTCGTCTCCCATGAAGTCCACTCTGGCCCAAACAACGACGGATGGTGCGATCTGAAACTGATGTACCTTGACCTTGGAGTTCACCATGAATGTGTTTAGAGGTTGTTCTGGGCTCTTTTGTTACCATTTGTATTATCCGTCTCCTCCTGCGGCCACGTCCAGGGAGGTTGGCTACAGCCCCGTGGATCTTAAATTTCTGAATAATATGTGCAACTGTAGTCACAGGAACATCAAGCTGCTTGGAGATGGTCTTATAGCCTTTACTTTAACATGCTTGTCTATAATTTTCTTTCTAATCTCCTGAGACAACTCTCTCCTTTGCTTCCTCTGGTCCATGTTTAGTGTGGTACACACCATGTCACCAAATAGCACAGTGACTACTTGTCACCCTTTAAATAGGCCGACTGACTGATTACAAGTTTGTTGACACCTGTGATGTTAATTAGAGGACACATCTTGTTTTTTTTTTTTTTTTTTGTTACTTATTTGTACCCTTAGGTAGACTTGGTTTGCAGTCTGGTGACAAGCCACCGGCTGCTGGTCGCTGCGTGCGCGAGCGCCCTAAACCTACATGTTTTTGGTGTGCGGGAGGAAACCGGAGAAATCCCGGAGTAAACCCGCGCAACTCGGGGAGAACATGCAAACTCCACACAGCTCACTGTTGGTCGGGGGCTGGGATCGAACCCATGATCCCCGCGATCCCCCGGCTGAGGGTAAAACTGTGCTGCCACAGTGCTAAACCACTGTGCCACCGTGCAGCCCATCTTGGTTGAACATGTCCCTATGGTCACATTATTTTCAGTCTTTTCTAGGGGTACCATCATTTTTGTCCAGGCCTGTTTCATGAGTTTGTTTTTTAAAATAATTCTGTTGAACCACAATTCAAAAGCATTGTCTGATTTTCATTGGTTAATTTTCATAGAATTTTTATTTATTACCACGTTTGTCAGATTCAAGTTATTTCTGTGACCATTGTGGGTTTTTCTTTCATTAACAGAGGGGTACCAACAATTTTGTCCATGTCTGTAGCTGTCCAGCTGCGTCTGTCCGAACAAATGATCAGACTTCCCGAAGCTTTAATCTCCAGAGAGGTACTAGGCAGGGGTGTCCACTCTCTCCCTCACTTTTTATCATCTTTATTGAACCATTAGCAGCAGCCATACAACAAAATGTTGATATCAGAGGTATTCAAACTGGAGAAAAAGAACACAAGATTAGTCTTTATGCTGATGATGTATTGATTTCCTTGAAAACTCACAGAGATCTTTTCTTCAGATAGCGGCGCTCATTGATAAATTTTCATCATTATCAGACTACTCTATTAACTGGGGTAAATCAATAGTTCTACCTATAAATTGCAATTTCTCAAATACATTTACTATTCCAATACAATCGGGTAATATTAAATATTTAGGAATAGATATTTCCCCCAGGCTCTCAGAGTTATTGAGACTAAATCACATTCCCCTTTTGAAAACAATACAAGACGACCTTACGTGCTGGAGGACACTACCTTTATCACTCATGGGAAGAGTCGCAACTGTTAAAATGATAGTCCTTCCTAAAATCAACTATTCATTCTCAATGATTCCTACCCAACCATCAATGGCCTGGTTTAAGTCTCTAGACTCAAATATAAGTAAATTTTTATGGAAGGATAAACCATCACGGATTAGTTTAAAAACCCTTCAAAAAGCGAAAGAGTGCAGAGGCTTAGATCTACCAGTTTTTTTAATTACTTTTTAGCCAATAGCCTGCAGTTTGTTTCAAAATGGACAAAATCAACCCCACTAGGAAACCCATGGTTAGATGCTGAAAAGGCTCTCTGTGGGTCGCTAAAGTCAAAGTCAAAGTGCCTTTATTGTCATTCCATTGTTAATAAACAATACAACGAAATTGAGATGCTGCTCCCTAAAAACAAACTATCACACTCACAGTTCACTCATGCATTTAACATTCTTATAATTACAACAATAAATAATGCTTGAAACAATATTACCTAAAAGTTGAATACAATATGTACGTAGCAATAATGAAAACATACTGAGTGATAAATATAAAAGACCAGCTTATACACACAGGGTTATTGCCACAAAATAACCTAAAATAACAAAATAATATCAGCAGTCTGTGCATGTTATATAAATCCGTTCAAAATATGTACTGCTGCTGGGAAAAAACTATGATTAAACCTGGTAGTCCGGGTTTTATGGGATCTGTACCGCTTTCCCGAGGGGAGCAAGTGAAAGAAATCATGGCCTGGATGAGCACAGTCTTTAATGATGGCAGTAGCTCTGTTGAGGTACCGAGACCTGGAAATCTCTTCCAGAGAAGGGAGAGAACAGCCAGTGATTTTTTGCGCAGTCTCGATCACTCTCTGGAAGGCTTTACGGTCTGCGGCTGAACAGCCCTCATACCAAACCGTGATGCCATATGACAAAATGCTCTCAATAGCAGAGCGATAAAATAAAACCAGCAACTGTGCATTCAGGCCATTCTTCTTGAGGAGCCTCAGAAAGTGTAGACGTTGTTGAGCCTTTTTTTATCGTAGCTATGGTGTTAACTGCCCAGGTAAGGTTGTGAGAAATATGAACACCCAGAAACTTAAAAGCCTCCACCCTCTCTACACGCTCCTTGCCTATATATAGAGGAGGCGGCTCACTGCTATGCTTCCTAAAATCAATAATGAGTTCTTTTGTTTTTTTTTGTATTCAATAGCAGATTATTATCTGAGCACCAGCTCACCAGTTTCTGGACCTCATCTCTGTATGCGGACTCATCTCCTCCTGATATGAGCCCCACTACTGTTGTGTCATCTGCAAACTTCACTATAATGTTTGTGGGATGAACAGGTATGCAGTCATATGTGTACAATGAATACAAAGTGGGGCTCAACACACAGCCCTGTGGCGAGCCTGTGTTAAGCATGACTGTAGAGGAGGAATGGGGTCCGAGTCTAACAGTCTGTGTTCTGTTTGTTAGGAAGTCCTTAATCCAGCTGCAGGTGTGAGTAGGCAGACCAAGCTGAACCAATTTGGTGATGAGAATGTTGGGAATAATTGTATTAAATGCCGAGCTGTAGTCAACAAACAACATTCTTACATAGCTCCCCTTGTCTTCTAAATGGTTGAATGCCGAGTGGAGAGCTATAGCAATAGCATCTTCAGTGGATCTGCTCCGCCTGTAGGCAAACTGGTACCGATCAAAGTCTGGGGGGAGACTAGGCAAAAGATGTTTCAGTACCATTTTCTCAAAGCACTTCATAATAATGGGTGTTAATGCTACTGGTCGATAGTCATTCAGACTGCTAATAGTATGTTTTTTAGGTACAGGAATAATGACTGCAGATTTTAAACACTGTGAAACAACGGCTGCCTTGAGAGACAAGTTAAAAATGTCAGTCAAAACAGAGCATAGCTGATCTGCACATGCTCTGACACCTTTCCTGGCACTCCATCGGGACCAGTAGCCTTTCTCGGGTGAACTGCTCTCAGTGTCTGTCTCACCTCATGATCCTGCAGGATAAGCACATCAGAGCTAGCATTCAATAACATCTGTGGGTCCGGGCGAGGTGCATTTGCCTCAAACCGTGCGAAAAAACAGTTCAGTTCTTCTGCCAGTGAGGTGCTGATGTCACTGGAAATGATGCTGCTGCCCTTATAGTTTGTGATATGGTGAAAGCCTTGCCATACTCGTCTCGAATCATTATCAGAAAAATGGTCTTCAACTTTCTTCTTATAGGTCTGTTTAGCCTCCTTAATGCTTTTCTTCAGATTAGCCCGGGCGGTGCTATACAGATCTGTATCCCCTGACCTGAAGGCTGTATCACGAGCTAAATATCTCTGACTTACCTTTTATAAGTCCCTGTATTAAACACTATGACTGTTTTAAACGTATTAATATTAGCTCCTCTTTGATGGCTTGGTGGAAATTTTTAAAAATAACAGGGTCTTCACTTGTCTCCTGTAAACTCATGCCCATTTGGAATAATTTTGATATCTTGCAACAAAAGAGGACATTAAAATTTCCACTATGGCAAGAGAAGGGAATAAATAACTTAGAACATCTTATTCAAGGTGAAAATTTTATCCAATTTCAGGAACTAGTGTCACAGTACGACATCAGTGATAAAAAGTATTTTGAATACCAACAGCTTAAATCCATAATAAAAGCAAGATTTAATCTTAATCGACAGATTTAGAGGTAGGTGGCAGAGTTTGTAAATCTTTGTTCCCCTAAATTGATATCGAAAATACATGGGACTATTATTAAAGCTGGATGAGTCCGTATCTCTTCCAATATCAAAATGGGAGACAGACCTATCGATCAATAAGGAGGAAAGTTTCTGGACACAAATATGTTTTAACACTTTTAAGATGACTAAAAACTCTAACTTACAACTTATACAGTATAAAGTTCTACACAGAATTCATTACACAGGACAAAGGATGTTCAAAATGGGCCTGAGTCACACAAATATCTGCTCTCACTGCACCAGCAACGTCCCGCATAGCTATGTGCATGCTATGTGGTCCTGTGCACCGGTTCAAAAGTTCTGGCAGAAGACATGTGAGGACTTGTCTGCATGGCTTGGGTGTAGTGTCCAATCCTCACCCACACTTTGCATATTAGGTGATTTAAGTGAAATAAATATAGATACAAGGATGTCACACATGGTTCTCACTGCCGTTTGCATCGCAAAGAAAACTATCCTCATGAATTGGAAATCAAGAAATAAGTTATGCATGACTTATTATAATAACTTACTATTGGATTATATTAGCCTGGAGAGATTGTCAGCCTCCTCAAATAATCAATTGGCAGAATTCAATTCTCTCCGGTTCCCGCTTATTGATTCTATAATCTGAAGGGTGGCGGGCGGTGGCTCACTCTGCTTGGCATCTCTGGCGGCTAGCTGCACCCTGACCACGGGTGTCTGGGGGGCCTGTTCCGGGGTGGCCGCTTGTCTGACCCTGGGGGGGGGGGGGGGGGGGGGGGGAGTTGGTTGGGGGTGCTGCGGGGTGGGCCAGGGGTGTTGGGCTGTGGCCCCTGGCCGGCTGACCTCACCTCTCGGGGGGGGGGGGGGGGTCTGGCCCTGGGTGTCATTGGCGGTGGGTGTGTGTTGGTACTTGGGGGTGGTTGGGGGGCCATTGGTGTTGGTTGGTGGCCGTGTTTCCGTCGGGTGGCTCCGGGGTGGCTGTGGTTGCAGGGCGGCCTGCGGCTGTTGATGTGCGTCTGGGGTGGTGATCGTGGGCCTGCGTGGGCGCTCGGGGGTGTTGCTTGACATGTTAGGCGCCATGTGGGTCTGGCCCATTGTTCGCTATTGTGACCACTGTTGTCCATGTTTGTGTGTGTAAGATGAGTGGGAATTGGTATGGTTGCCCCATCATGTCTGTGGTGCTGGGAGCACCGGGGCGCGATGCTGGTGGGTCCTGGGCTGCTTCCACTGGCGGCCCTCGCCCTGGGTTGGGATTTGGGGGCAGTGGGTGGCCTCATGAACCAGTTTGTAAGTTGGCTTTTTGGGGGGGGGGCGACCTCACTTTTAGACCGCTTACCTCCCAGTCTTATTTCCTGCCCTCCCCCTCCCCCTAACTCTGAGTGGAATATACATTTTCTTTGATACATTTAGGGCTTTGGGGTGGGGGTGTGCCGCACTGTGTCGGCGAAGGGGATACCTTTGCTGTGCGGTGGGGCTGCACTCACCTCAATTTTAATTGCATTTTAGACACTGAGAGCTTGGGGGGATGGGGGCCCTGCTGCCCATCGCAGCGGCGAGCAGTGCTCCAATCACTATCCTCCCAATTTTAATTGCACTTTGGTAGTCCACACATTTACACACAATTACATCATATAACCGACATACACCCACCATGTTTTGTGTGGGGGAAAGGGGGGTGGGGGTTTTCCCCCATCCCTATTGCCCGGCTCCTGCTGGGGGCATGGGGGCCCGGTGGGGATCCTGGGACCTATCATGTTGTCAAAAGCCCTGGGTGCTACTGAATGTGTAGATACAACCAAGGGAGTGATAGGGGGACTGAATATGAGCATAAGTGAGAGTGAGGGAGTGATGAATGGAGGTGGTGATGGTGGGTCGGTTTTGTGCGGCGCTTTGCATGTCGGGTGGCATCTCGGGGCGCTTGCGGTGGTCTGCTGATTGGTCGCTCAGGTGGACACCGGGGGTGGGGGTCTGCTTCTGTCGCCTGCGCCAGTGGTCTCCCTGGTCACTGCTGGGCACTGGTGCACGTTCAGGCTTGCTGCATCTACTTCGCAGCTTCCTTATGAAACAAGGGTGAGTGAGGGGTGAGTTTGAATGTGTACAGGAGTGAGAGAGAATGGGTTGGTCCGGTTGAGTGAGAGAGAGTTAGTGCATATGGGTGCGCATGGGAGCATGTGGGTGTGAAGGTGTAGGGAGGGGTGCGTCTGTGAGTTAGGAGGTGCTGGATTAAGGGGGGTAGTGCCTCTCGGCAATGTTTGCTCCCCTGGGCGGGGGAACTTCTTTGGGCATGGGGGTTCCCGGGGTGTGTGGCAGTGGCACTGGGGCGGGCCCGCTGTGGGGGTGTCTGGGGGGGGCTTGCGCTGGGGGGCGTGGGCTGGTCTACACCCCGGGGGTGCAGCCTGGCCTCCCTTGATCGTACCTCCGGGGGCGGATGCCTGGCTTTCCTGGGGCTTGCTGACCTTGGACGTTTGTGCCCTGTGGGGGTTGGTGGCGCTGCCTTGCCTGCTTGGGGTTCCCAAGGGGAGAGCTGCTGCGACCGGTCCTCTGCTTCGTATGTTTCCTGACAAACCACTCACATGCACACACTTAATTTGCGCGCGCTCTCATATATACCTACACGCACAAATGTCTCTCCTTTAACGGGTGCAGAAACCAGACTCGTGTTGAGACATCTTCAGTGGAAGAAGCAGTTTGTCTTTTGTTTGTTTTAGTTGTTGGTTTGTTTGTTTTTTTGTCTGTTCCCCTCCCTTCTCTTTCCCCCCTCCATGCACTTCCTTTCCCTCTTCCCCATCCTGTTGGGTCTTCCATGGGTAAAACAATTAAAATAAAGTATTAAAAGATATTACAGGAGGAGTTTACAACAATATACAATACACAGATACTGTATAAGCTCCTCTTGGCAAAGTAAATCTGTTTTGGCACAATAAGGGTGACAGATCCCTGTTCTGTTTGCCTAGCTGCTTGACAGGACAAGGGAAAAAAAAAAAGATCTTATTTATCTGATAGGTTCCAGTTTGTTGATGTCAGTAATGAATTTTTTTTCCAACTCAAAGCTCAGTCACAGAGTTCCACAGGGATCTGTACTAGGCCCTGTTCTTTTTAGTTTATATACGCTTCCGCTAGGCAACATTATTAGAAAGCACTGTATAAATTTTCATTGTTATGCAGATGACACACAATTATACCTGTCAGTGAAGCCAGATGATAGTAATCAATTAGCCAAGTTAGAGGCCTGTCTTAAGGAAATCAAAGCTTGGATGACTTGTAATTTCCTGCTATTAAATTCAGATAAGACTGAAGTCATTCTAGTTGGTCCAAAAAACCTTAGAAATACCTTTCCAAATCAAACTCTTAGTTTGCAGTTACTCTTTCTCTGAATAGTTCTGTGAGGAACCTTGGCATTATTTTTGATCAAGATCTGTTTTTTAATTCACGTATTAAACTTGTTTCTAAGACTGCCTTCTATCATTTGCATAATTTGGCCAGGATTAGGAGCATCATGTCTCAGAGTGATGCTGAGAAACTAATCCACGCTTTTGTTAGCTCTAGATTAGGTTATTGTAACTCTTCATTATCAGGTTGTCCTAAAACATCTTTAAAAAGTCTTCAGCTGATCCAAAATGCTGCAGCAAGAGTTTTAACATGTACTAGAAAGACAGCTCATATCTCTCCGGTTTTGGCCTCCCTTCATTGGCTTCCCATAGAGTTTAGAATTAAGTTTAAAATCCTTCTTTTCACTTACAAAGCTCTTAATAATCAGGCTCCTTTTTATTTAAAAAGATCTGATACTACACTATTACTCTAACAGAGCACTACGCTCCCAAAATGCAGGATTACTTGTAATACCTAGAATCTCCAAAAATACAATGGGAGGCAGAGCCTTCACTTATCAAGCTCCTCTCCTGTGGAACCAGCTGCCAATCTGGATTCGGGAGTCAGACTCGATCTCTGTTTTTAAGAATAGGGTTAAAACCTTCCTTTCTGATATGGCCTATAATTAGGGAGGGATCATGTGCCTCTGAATCCTCCCTTAGTTATGCTGCTAATAGGTTTAGACAACTGGGGGACCTCCAACAATGCACTGGGCTTCACTCCTTTCTTCATTCTCAATGAAATACAGTATTTTTCCTGGTCATTAACATCTGTTTGTTCTCTCACATAGATTGAGTCCCTGTCGTGCTGTTTGCGCTCTACATGCCTGTTCTTTTCTTCTTCTTCTCTATCCCTTTACCCGCAGCCAGTCGCAGCAGATGACTGCCCCTCCCTGAGCCTGGATCTGCTGGAGGTTTCTTCCTGCAAAAAGGGAGTTTTTCCTCTCCACCGTTGCCAAGTGCTTGCTCACAGGGGATCGCCTGATTGCTGGGGTCTTTCTGCAATTGTGGGGGTTTCCCCTACAGTTGAAATTGCGATGAGATGACGGTTGTTGTGAAATGGTGCTATATAAATAAAGCTGAATTGAATTGAATTGAACTATGTTGTCTCCAGAGCAAGAAGCTCCTATGTTGTGGTCTCCAGAGGAAAAGGTTTCTAAGTTATCTCCTGAAGTTAACCTTTTGAGTGTGTCTGTCGCCGAATTGCGACAACCCCTACTGGTCAAGAGTGGTAAATATTTTTTGTCAATAAAATTGTTCAGATTTCCAAGGCTATAACTTGTAAGTGGTAAGAGATAATGGCTTACTGCCAATTAGAAAGATATAAAATATGACCCAAAGTTTCAGATAGGAATACATTTATGCATCTAATTTGCATAATGTTGTGGCACCTCTTTAAATTCCATAACTCAGTCAAAACTGGACTTTGGACATATTTATACAAAGAATGGTTCAGTCTTTTGACACCTTTTTTTGTACAGAGGTACCTCATCATCTTATCTTCAAAGTATATGAACAAGAATTCAGTACATTAAAAAAAACAGAAATTCCTCACTTACTTTTAACAAAGGGGGCTAGCTGGCTGGCGAAGTCGCTGCGTTTTCACACATTGTGGTCATTATTTTGCATTCTGTCTGGTCATTTACGGTCTCTACTGCATCTACAAAGTCTTCTGATTATCCCACATAAATTTCGCTTGTATCCCGTGGCTATTTTCCGTGTGCAAAGCCGACAAAGTGACAGTGACGATGACCGATCGCGGTCATATTAGCTTTCTGGGCTAAAATGATAAGAAAAGGAAATGAGTTCTTCTTCTTTGTTGTATTACGTGTCATCCATTGAGTCCTCCAATGGATGTCTGCCACCTTCTGAAACTGGCAGATCAGTACAAATCAGTACAAATCCTGAATGGAACAGATCCTGTCAGAGTGAGATGACAGGCACAGCGCCACGCTCTGCCACTAGGGGCACGCAAATTCACACACTCATAGGGTTAAGACTCTTATGTTATCTCGAGTAGAGGTGTGACATATTGTATCGTTCACGATAATACCGGTATAAGTTTTGATACTGGTGTAAAAATGAACATCGCGATATTTGGGCTCTGCTGCGTGACGACGTCACACCGCATAGAAACGGCAAAACAAACATGGCAGGAAGCTGCCGCTCCAAAATCAGACCGTCTTCAGTTGAGTGGAAATATTTAAGTTTCACTTTCTGTTTCAGACTGCTGTCATGTTTAAAAAAAAAAACAAAAAACAGTGCAGCAGTGTGGATAATCTGCCTACATTTTTTCCACACGTCCAGAACACAGCTGAAGCGGTATTAACGTTGAAAAATATGCAGCTCAAAGTGGCTGTAGATTTTTACTTTCATTTTGGCCGCTTCATCTTGATTTTATTCAACCACCCAAAGAGAGAGGAAAAAAAATCCGTTCAGAGAGCAAAAAGCCGAAGGACAGGTCCATACAACGAGAGTAATGC
This sequence comes from Pholidichthys leucotaenia, assembly GCA_020510985.1. Lineage (NCBI taxonomy): Eukaryota > Metazoa > Chordata > Actinopteri > Cichliformes > Pholidichthyidae > Pholidichthys > Pholidichthys leucotaenia. Next base: position 275,472,492 of record CM035842.1, read on the forward strand.
AAGTAAAGTGATTCAGCATAAAAACCAACCTCTGTGTGCAGCTAAGATATGATGGTTTATATTCTTGTAATATTTGACACAGAACTAAAAAATATTTTAAACTAAATCTGACCTGCTGTTTATAAAATGGAGAAATAAGAGTTTTTGTTTTGTTTTTCCTGAATATGTTGAAGGTAAATAATGCTGGCCTGTGAAACTGTCCTTTTTGCATAAATTTAAAAGAAAAAAAACTTGTATTCTGTAATATCGTGGAAAATATCGCTATCTTGAAAATTCACAGAAATATCGTGATATCATTTTTAGGCCATATTGCCCACCCCTAATCTCCAGAGCAAAAAGCTCCCATGTTATTTTCTCCAGTGCAAAAGGCTCCTACGTTCTTATCTCCTGGGTTTAAAGCTCCCTTGTTGTCTTCTCCAGAGTTGAAAGTTCCCTTGTCATCTCCAGAGTTTAAAGTTTCCATGTTACCATTTCATGAGTTTAAAGTTTCCATGTTATCATCTCATGAGTTTCAAGTTTCCATGTTGTTCCCTCCTGTGCTTGGAGCTCCCCTGCTGTTGTCTTCCAAGCTCTGTGCTCCTCAAGTGCTTTGTTCCTCCGTCTGGTGGCCCATGGACTTTGGGAGGCCACCCACCACACCTTGCCTCGCCGTCTGGTAGCTTATGAACAACCACCGGACTCGTTGTGTTCTTTGGTCTGGTGGCCCATGGACTTTGGGGAGGCCACCCGACATGCCTTACCCCTCCGTCTGGTGGCTTATGAACTCTGGTAGGCCACTGGATTTGCCGTACTCTTTGGTCTGTTGGTCCATGGACTTTGGGAGGCCACCCGACATGCCATGCTCTTTTGACTTGCGGTCTACGGATTCTGGAAGGCCACCAGACTCACTGTGTTCCTTCGTGTGGGGTCCGTGAATTCTGCTTGGCCCTCCCACCCGCCCGGCACCATGGTCTGGAGGTCCCTGGACTCTGGTAGGCCCCCCAACCCATTGTGTGTTCAGGGGTCTATGGACTTTGGGACTCCGATTAACCACCCAATGCACAACTTTTCTTTGTTTTCCTTGTGTTTTTCTGTGTTTGGTTCTTCCTGCCGTGCCTGTGCCCCCCCCCCCCCCCAGTTTACAGTAATGTTTTGTGTTGTTTTTTGGGGCGTCTGGAATCCGCTCTTGGGGGGGTAATGTCAGGTTCTGGACATGGTTTTAAGACCCTGTCCACGCTTTCTGTTCATTTTTGGGTTCTCTGTATTTTCCCTTGTCATTATTTTCATTATTGCCTTCTGTGCCTCCCTAGTTCCCATGTGTTGGTCTCTGTTTATTATTGTGAATGAATGAATGAATGAATCTTTATTTCGGATAGATTAAAAGTAAAGATTAAAAGAAAGGAACAGAATAATATAACAAAGGGGAAAAACAAAAAACAAAACATCTTACAACGTTAAATTAAACAATAACTCCTCTGATTATACACTCCTCTGATTATTGTCTCCTGTGGTCCCTGGTCTTGTGTGATATCCTGCGTCATTCTCTGTTGTCAGTTTCCTCATGTGATACCATTTAGCCATTGATTGTCTCCACCTGTCCTGTGTTTGTTAATTACCTGTTCCCCTAGCTATGCGAGTCTTAGCTCTCTATTCTTTGTGGTGCTATAGTTAGTATTTCCCTCTGGTTTCCGTTGTCAGTGAGTCTGTTTTCCCTCATGTGTTTATAGCTGTATCGGCTTTGTTTCGTGATCAGCCCCTGTGCTGTTAATTATTTTGACTCCTTGTGAATAAATTATGATTCTCTTGAGAACTGTCTGCACTACTGAGTCCTCCTTCTCTTGCTTACCAGAGGTAGTGTCTGACATTAGCACTCTGCTCTGCCCTATCTTGCAATGTTAAAGAAAGAGAAAAAAATGACCCAGAATCCACATCCTGACCTGGCTCACCTCCAAAATTTAACCTGTTGAACTCTGTTCAACTTCCTTAAAAATGCCTAAAAATAACATGCCCAAAGTAAATCAAAAGCTGTTCTTCAACCCTTTGCAGCATCTTCATGGGGTTAGTCTCATTTAAAAGAAAACACTCTGAATTTTTTGGCAAAACAGTCATAATCTCTCTAAGTGCTCCTGCCACTGAGTAACAAGAAAGTTCGCCTGGGTGTTTTTTTTAGATACAAATGCTTGCAAATAACATACAGCTGTCAGATACTGGCTGGAAAACACAACAGAAATGTAGAACCAAGTGTTTTCAAGCTCAGGTCAAAATTTTGTATAAATACCACAAAAAATGAAATATTACACAGCTTTTTTCTCAGGTTGTAACAAGGCTGCGTCTGTACTGGAAGACCGGAAATACAGCTTTTTTTTTCCAGTGCACACTGAGACGCACTAAGATGCAGAGACGTGACCGCCTGCGGAATTCACAGAGTTCAAGGGGTTAATGGGTTCATTCTGTAGCCCAGGGGTGTCCAACCATGTGCCGTGGAGGGCCAAGACCCTGCAGGTTTTACCTCCAACCAGTGTCTTCAACAGCAGATTTCTGTGAACTTCTTCCCACTGATTGCTGATAAGTGAAAACACCTGCTGAAGAGACTGGGTAGAAGAGAAAACCTGCAGGGTCTTGGCTCTCCATGGCACATGGTTGGACACCCCTGCTGTAGCCCAAGGGTCACCTCTGGTGAAAATTTCATCCAAATCCGTCCAGTAGTTTTTGCATAATCCTGCTAAAAGTCAGACACCCCCATGGTGGAGATATGAGCTCTCTGAGTGCCCCTTTGTTTTTTAATGCGTTAATTGGCCCACATTAATCAAAAAGTGTTAATTATCCCAGCCCTAGTTTAAATAAATTCCCCAACTTTTTCCCGTAAATTTGTGACTTTTTTCTTGTAAAGTTCTGGTTGTTTGTTTCCAACATTTTCCTCATAAATTTATAACTCTTTGTTTGTAGAGTTGGAATTTTTTTAAATCATAAAGTTTTTGAGTTTTTTTTCTTCTAGGTGTATTAAGGTTAGAGTTTGCTGCACAACACTTGGGCAAGCCAGTAAAATACTGGGAGAATATAATCTGGTCAGATGAGACCAAAATTTAACTTTTTGGATGCCACAGCATGTTTGGAGGAGAAACGGCACTGCACATCCCATCATGGTGTGGGAGTGTTTTTCAGCACATGGTACAGGCAGACTTCATACAGTAATTGAAGTAAAGTTGAATGGACAAATGTACAGAGACTTTCTTGATAAGAACCTGTTGCCATCTGCCAAGATGCTGAAGATGAAACGAGGGTGGACATTTCAGCAAGACAATGATCCCAAAGATGCAGCCAAGGAAACTCTCAACTGGTTTCAGAGAAGAAAAATAAAGCTGCTAGAATAGCCCAGCCAGTCACCTGACCTGAATCCAATTGAAAATCTATGGAATCAATTGAAGATCAGAGTTCATAGAAGACATTCACAGAATCTTCATCATTTGAAGACAGTTTGTGTGGAAGAATGGGCTAAAATCACTCCTGAGCAATGCCTGGGCCTATTTTCTCCACACAGGAGGCGTCTGGAAGCTGTTATTACCAACAAAGGCTTTTCTACTAAATATTAAATGAATTTCACCAAGTGTGTTCAATACTTATTCCCTGTATCATTCTACTTTATTAAATATAACTTGTTTTGTGAACACAGTTGCCTTGATTTCTTTGTATGTATGGATTACTTGGATTGTTACTGATTTCTTGTGAAAATCTCAGGTCAGTGGCTCCATCAGAAATACTGTATGTTTGAGAAAAATGCTGATGTGTTAAATACTTATTTTCCCCACTGTAAAAACCAATCTGCAATAAAACTACTCACAGAAGTACAATTACAGGTACATCTCAAAAATTAGAATATCATGAAAAAGTTCAATATTTTTTGTCACTCATTTCAGAAAGTGAAACCCATATATTATATAGATTCATTACACAGAGAGTGATATATTTCAAGAGTTTATTTATTTTAATTTTGATGATTATGGCTTACAGCCCATGAAAACCCCAAATTCAGTTTCTCAAAAAATTACAGTATTACATAAAATTAATTTTAAAAACTATTTTTTTAATACAAATGTTGGCTGACTGAAAAGTATGTCCATGTACACACTCAATACTTGGTCGGGGCTCCTTTTGGATTAATTACTGTATCAATGCAATACTCCATAGATTCTCTATGGGGTTTAGGTCAGGAGAGTTTGCTGGCCAATCAAACACAGTGATGCCATGGTCATTAAACCAGGTTTTGACACTTTTGGCAGTGTGTGTGTGTGTGTGTGTGTGGGGGGGGGGTGCCAAGTCCTGCTGGAAAATGAAATCAGCATCTCCATGAAGCTTATCAGCAGAGGGAAGCTTGAAATGCTCTAAAAATTCCTGGTAGATGACTGCGGTGACTTTGGTCTTGATAAAACACAGTGGACCAACACCAGCAGATGACATCGTTCCTCAAATCATCACTGACTGTGGAAACTCCACACTAAACCTCAAGCAATTCTGTGCCTCTCCACTCTTTCACCACACTCTTGGACGTTGATTTCCAAATGAAATGCAAAATTTACTTTTATCTGAACAGAGGTCATCAGCTGGTGTTTGTTCACTGTGTTTTATCGAGACTAAAGTCAGTGCAGTCGTCTACCAGGAAATTTTAGAGCACTTCATGCTTCCCTGTGCTAACAAGCTTTATGGAGAAGCTGATTTCATTTTCCTGCAGGACTTGGCACCCCCCCACACTTCCAAAAGTATCAAAACCTGGTTTAATGACCATGGCATCACTGTGTTTGATTGGCCAGCAAACTCTCCTGACCTAAACCCCATAGAGAATCTATGGAGTATTATCAAGAGGAAGATGAGAGACACCAGATTGAACAATGCAGACGAGCTGAAGGTCATTATCAAAGCAACTTGGACCTTCATAACACCTCAGCAGTGCCACAGGCTGATCACCTCCATGCCACGCCACACTGATACAGTAATTAATCTGAAAGGGGCCCCGACCAAGTATTGAGTGTGTACATGGACATACTTTTCAGTCGGTCATCATCATCATCATCATAGCAGTCAACATTTGTATTAAAAAACTAGTTTTTAAAATTAATTTTATGTAATATTGTAATTTTTTGAGAAACTGAATTTGGGGTTTTCATGGGCTGTAAGCCATAATCATCAAAATTAAAATAAATAAACACTTGAAATATATCACTCTGTGTAATGAATCTATATAATATATGGGTTTTACTTTCTGAAATGAGTGACAAAAAATATTAAACTTTTTCATGATATTCTAATTTTTTGAGATGTACCTGTAGGTGAAAAGTTATTTGAGTAAATGCAATAATAATTATAATGTCGATCTATTTAATTTTTCTAAAACTGATTTAGCTGTTTACACAATAAATATCTTACGGCCAAAAAAAAAAAATTGTGTCAAAGAGAGAGAGAAATGAGACGAGCCCCACCACCACCATTGCTACTCTGAATTCATGAGAAGAAGAAACTCTGCGGTTTGGTTGCCAGGATACACTAAAGATAAAATGCTCACACATACACAGAGGCAGAGTTGTTTTCAGGTTTTCAGCTCTGGGTGTGCAAAAGTCCGAGAGCCTAAGCATCAATATTTCAGCTACAGCCTGGAACACAGGTTTGACACTGAACAGCGGCAGCTTCAGACAAGCAAAGAAGGAACTGGCAAAGGAAGCAAGTCTAACATACATGATGATGATGGCCACTACATCTATTTTTAAAGGCCCAGTTTGCTGGGTCATACCGGATCTGCTGGTTGGCTTCGCTGCGGATCTTCAGCACCTCTTTGCCCTTCTGCTCCAGCTCTTTAGTCAGGGTGCTGATGTTCTCGTTGAGCGTATGGATCTGGTGGTCCAGCTGGGCGATGTGGCTCTTCCTCCTGGACACCTCCTCCTGCAGCTCGGAGATCCGACCCAGCAGCTCACGCTCCTATGGACAGAAGGGAGACGGAAATGATCAGAATTATTCAGGACTTACTTTGAAATGTCGAAGGGTCAAAAAGGTTCACACGGTCAGGTTTTTAATAACAGTCACATTTCAAGTACAAGCCATTTAAAAGACTCCCCAAAACCCATTAACTTTTTCCAATTTATGACATGTCAGGGCACAGCAGGACAGCTCATTCACTTTTCAAACTGAATGTAAAAATGAATTTTGTTATTAGGCCCGAGCACCTATTGAAACTGCTCCATTTCTTCTTATTATTTTGTGAAATTAATTGCCTTTTTAGTGAGCTTACCATATTCAAAAACATCAAATTTTGCATAGAAGTCAGGACTGATGAAAATGTATGTGATAGAAAAATTCCATATTATCTATACTATTATTGATATTAATAATGTATTATTATATTTGAGAAGTATCACACCTTTCAGTACATGCGTAAGGAATGATCTAAGCCATTTATTATAATCTCTTTGACATAACCTGTTTTGGGTCACAGGAATGCACAGGAACTTCTCAGCCTGTACAGATCAGTGGTAGATGGACATTCTGTCAGTTTTATGGATCTCATGTCTTCATGACCCATGTCTCCAGAGTGTCTGACGTCCACCTGGATAAGCTCGGTTATCAGGACTGTCCCGTTCTGTCCCTTCCCTTATCCTCATCCTCCCTCTCCTTTCTCCTACCTATATATATCAGACTTAGAAGAATGGATCCTTTAGAGATTCTAGGTGTGTCTGAATGTCATGCCTTGTAAACTCTCCCCCATAGTGGCCAATGGGGTGATTTTGTAATAAATGTACATAAATTCAACTTTCTGCCTGATTATTTGACTTTGAATAATTTAAGCTCAAAATTATTCTAACATCTGGCATCCAAACAGCGGATCCACATATCTCCGTCTTTCCGGCGCCTCTGCTTGATCTCAGCAAGTGCACAGCTGATAAAAAGACCTTCCCAGGCTGAGTGTGTCATGGTCTGAGCGCCGATTTTGTCCGCGCTCGGGTCATGCAGTATTTTCCTCCAATTCTATGTTAATTCCTTGTGGCTCTCCGAACTTTTATTCTGAAAGCGTCTTGGATGGGCTTCTGGCTGTCAGAGCTGAGCTCCTCTGTGACAGCTGAACTGCATTCAGCTGATGACTGCCTCATCAGCTAATTAATCCTTAGCCCTACTTAAGGGAGCAGCTTAGGTTACTCCGGGCTGCAACCTTGCGCTCACATATGGATAACGCTGGTTTCCCCAACGTTCGGCTGAAGCTCCTAACCCTGGCTTCAGTCACTCCCTTGATTCCCCGTGTTCCCAGTAAGTTTCTCCTTGTTCTCAGTGTATTGTTAGTGTGTCCAAGTCTTAGCCTTTATTTGTGTTTTGCCCCATGTGGCTCATTCTTTTGTACCGTTGTTCCTTTCCTTAATAAATACGCAAACTCACTGGTTGCCTATAGTGTCTCATTCGTGGTCCGCCAGGACCGCACCATGACAGAGTGGAAAAAAAAAAAGGCTCAGTGTTACTGTAGTGAAGGCATTTCAGACCGGGGCGCTGGAACTGACTGGGTGACGGATCTGAGAATCCTATAGGCAGCTTGAATGTAAGTACATTTGTTGTTGTTTATGGATAAAAGATAGTGAGATTCCCCAGACTGATAGTAGACTGCAAAAATACTGAAAGGAGTGAAACTAGCGGCTTGAATGCTGAGTTATTTTATTCACGGTGAGCATATCGTAATAATCCCTGGGGAGGAACGAGGTTTTCCTTTGCAAATGGTGACCGATATTGCAAGACCCGGGGTGATTCTTAGAAATCCGCTGCTTTCTACGGTCTAAGTAAGTGCAGTGGAGGTGCCGGAAGTTTGCATGCAAAGAAAAAAGGGAAAGATTCGTGGACTCGTTCCTGTGTCGAAGAGTCACGTGATCCCACAGAAGTGAATTTTTCGGGGACAGATTTGTGCTTCTTGTGACCACTTCTGCTTGTGGTCCAAAGTTTGGACCTTGAGCATTCGTGGGGAGGCTACGTGAACCCCAACGGGGGGGGGGGGGGGAGATTTTATTTTGTGAGTTTGTTGAAGTGCTAGATAAAAAAAAAAGTTACTGCAGTCTGAATTTGTTTTTGTCTCAGTGTTACATGAAATCCACTCCGGTGTGAAACACAGAGAGGGTGAGTTTCCACGGAGGCGGAGTGAATAGGTTGTGATTTTTTTTCCTGATATTTGTGGAGCACAAAAGGGCTGGTTAGTTAATTGTTATCCTTTTGGAAAGTGTTTAAATTTATAGGTATTTGAAAATAGTAGCCTTGAGCAGAAACAGTGGACTGGTGTTGTGCTTTCATGGCAGTGGCGATGTGGGGGTTGCCAGGTGTGAGATTTCTCCACTAAAAGGTTGCCAGATTCGGAGATTAATTGAAGTAATTCTCATGCTGTTTTGGGTTTTGGCATGAACCTAAAAGTCTTTATTGTATGACCTTGTGGAGATAACGCAAAAGAAAATATTTCTGTGGGTCCTGTATATGTACATCTGTCTGTGTATGTGTGTCCTTGAGAGAGGGGAAAAAAGAAACAGAGAGAGCTTGGGAAAAAATATAGAAAAAAAATGTGTAGCTACTGATTTGTGTGTAAAAACTTGGTAAAAAGGAAGAGAAAGAAAAAAATCTATACTATATGGGTATTTTTTGCAAAGTTTTGGGATTTTACTTTTTCTTTCAGTCTAACTTTGTGGGTTTTCACTCTAATGTTGCGTACGTGATGAACTATTTACATATTTTTAAAGCCAATATTTTCATTTTCCCTCCATTTTTTTTCCTTTGGAAAATTAAAAAACATTGAGCTATTTTTATTCAATTTTTTGACGTATTACTGACTTTTCTTTTTTTTTTTCTTTGACTGAAGCAAAACAGTGCACTTTACAGGGAAAAAGGACACAGGACTGACGTTCTCCTTCCCCCTGCTAAAACAAAACCAGCCTCCTGTAACCTCTCCCTCCATCGATATCAAAGAGGCGGCTGAACATCTAAGTTAAGTACAAATGCTTGCATCTTAATCAATGCTACAAGCATGACAATGATGAAATTAACTGAACATTACAATATCATGCTGTCACTTAATAATGTCTAATCACTGAAGGCTTTATGTATACCCTATATTACATGATTCAAAGCATAGAGGTTCAGAAGAGATTGATAATTAATGTGTTTGTGCATATGATTTGCCAGAGACTACTGATTACCAAACAGAGGTCTTGGTAATCAGTAGTGAGTAGTGAGTAGTGAGTACAGTAACCCTGTACTGTCAGACCATTGTCTATTAACCTTTGATTTTACTATTTCTGACTATTTGGCTCCTAAAGAAAAATATTATTACAGTAGATGCCTCTCAGCTGATGCTGTTTCCAAATTTATGCAGATTGTTTCCTCTATGCCATGTGTCAACACAACGGAAATAAGCTATAGACAGCTTGCTCCTTCTGTAATTGATAACATGGTGGATAGTGTTTCAGCTTCTCTGCATCAGGCTCTAGACTTGGTGGCCCCTTTAAAAAAGAAAAAGTCTAATCAGAGATTTCTAACTCCTTGGTTCAACACAGAAACTCGTAGCTTAAAACAGAAGACTCGTCAATTAGAAAGAAAATGGCGCTCTACTAATTTAGATGAAATCTATTTAGCTTGGAGAAATCATCTTTTAATTTATAAAAAAGCTCTTAGAAAAGCTAGAACAAGTTATTACTCTGCATTAATAGAAGAGAACAAGAATAATCCCAGGTTTCTTTTCAGTACTGTAGCCAGGTTGACAAAGAGTCAGGACTCTGTCAATCCTAGCATTCCCTTAGAGCTTACTAGTCAGGACTTTATGAACTTTTTCAATAATAAAATTTCATCCATCAGAGATAAAATCAATCAGATTCTTCCCACAGTTAACTTAAATACTGTAACTACTACAACTCCTTCTTTTGATGTCTGTCTTGATGAGTTTACTCCAATCGACCTTTGTGAGTTAGACAAAATAGTTTCCTCATCCAAACCTTCAACTTGTCTTTTAGACCCTATTCCTACCAGGTTATTTAAAGAAGTCTTCCCACTTATTGGTAGCTTACACAATGGTCCTCTCCGGCATACAACTAGGAACATACTGGTCGCTATGGAGGGTGAGAATATGTATGGGCACATAATCATACCATGTAGGATAACTAAATAGACGGTTATGCTGTTTCATCCCACCTAGCAACAATGCTCTGCACTGTGTGTGTTTATATATTTACATATTTATTCCATCTAGCTACAATGCTCTGCACTGGGTGTGTTTATATTTATATATCTATATATTTATTCCATCTAGCTACAATGCTCAGCACTGGGTGTGTTTATATTTATATATCTATATATTTATTCCATCTAGCTACAATGCTCCGCACTGTGTTTTTATATATCTACATATTATTCCATCTAGCTACATTGCTCCGCACTGTGTGTGTTTATATACTTGCATATTTATTCCACTAGCTGCAATGCTCCGTACTGTGGGTGTTTATATATTTACATATTTATTCCATCTAGCTACAATGCTCTGCACTGTGTGTTCATATATTCATATATTTATTCCATCCAGCTACAATGCTCTGCACTGTGTGTCTGTGTGTGTGTGTGTGTGTATATATATTTTTTATAGTAATATGTACATATGTATATTAGCTGCTCTTGCTTGCTTGTTTTTTTTTTTTTCTTGCCTTCTGATTGTTGCTCTGAGTGTTGCTATCCCTGTGCTGTTGCAATCCTGGAATTTCCCCGTTGTGGGACTAATAAAGGCTTATCTTATCTTATCTTATCTTTATTCTTCATATAATCAATTCTTCATTAACTTTAGGCCATGTACCACAGGCTTTTAAAACGGCTGTAATTAAACCCTTACTCAAAAAGCCAACGCTAGATCCAGGAGCTTTAGCTAACTATAGACCAATCTCTAATCTCCCTTTCATTTCAAAAATCTTAGAAAGAGTTGTTGCTACGCAATTATTTGACCACCTGCAGGGAAATGGTTTACTTGAAGAGTTTCAATCTGGGTTTAGAATCCATCATAGTACTGAAACATCCTTAGCGAAGGTCACCAACGACCTCCTCATTGCATCTGATAATGGACTAGTTTCTGTACTTGTCCTTTTAGACCTTAGTGCAGCTTTTGATACTATCGATCATAATATTCTACTTGATAGATTAGAACACTATGTTGGACTTAATGGAACTTCGTTGCAGTGGTTTAGATCTTATTTATCTGATAGGTTCCAGTTTGTTCATGTAAATAATGAGTTTTCTTTCAACTCAAAGCTTAGTCATGGAGTTCCACAGGGATCTGTGCTAGGCCCTACTCTTTTTAGTTTATATATGCTTCCGTTAGGCAACTTTATTAGAAAGCACTGTATACATTTTCATTGTTATGCAGATGACACACAATTATACCTGTCAATGAAGCCAGATGATAGTAATCAATTAGCCAAGTTAGAAGCCTGTCTTAAGGAAATCAAAGCTTGGATGACTTGTAATTTCCTGCTATTAAATTCAGATAAGACTGAAGTCATTCTTGTTGGTCCAAAAAACCTTAGAAATTCCTTTCCAAATCAAACTTTCAGTTTGGATGCAGTTACTCTTTCTCTTAATAGCTCTGTGAGGAACCTTGGAGTTATTTTTGATCAGGATTTGTCCTTCAATTCACATATTAAATTTGTTTCTAAGACTGCCTTCTATCATTTGCGTAATATTGCCAAGATTAGGAGCATCTTGTCTGAGTGATGCTGAGAAGCTGATCCACGCTTTTGTTAGCTCGAGATTAGATTATTGTAATTCTTTATTATCAGGCTGTCCTAAAACATCTTTAAAAAGTCTTCATCTGATCCAAAATGCTGCAGCAAGAGTTTTAACAGGTACTAGAAAGAGAGATCATATCTCTCCGGTTCTGGCCTCCCTTCATTGGCTTCCCATAGAGTTTAGAATTAAGTTTAAAATCCTTCTTCTTACTTACAAAGCTCTAAACAATCAGGCTCCTTTTTATTTAAAAGATCTGATACTACCGTATTATCCTAACAGAGCACTACGCTCCCAAAATGCAGGATTACTTGTAATACCTAGAATCTCCAAAAGTACAATGGGAGGCAGAGCCTTCAGTTATCAAGCTCCTCTCCTGTGGAATCAGCTGCCAATCTGGATTCGGGAGTCAGACTCGATCTCTGTTTTTAAGAATAGGGCTAAAACCTACCTTTTGATATAGCCTACAATTAGGGAGGGATCATGTGTTTCTGAACCCTCCCTTAGTTATGCTGCTAATAGGTTTAGTCAGCCGGGGGACCTCCAGTAATGCACTGGGCTTCACTCCTTTCCTCACTCTCTATGAAATATTTTTTTTTGCTGGTCATTAACATTTGTTTGTTCTCTCCCATAGATTGAGTCCCCATCGTGCTGTTTGCTCCCCACATGTCTGTTCTTTTCTTCTTCTCTATCCCCTCACCCCCCAGCCAGTCGCAGCAGATGACTGCCCCTCCCTGAGCCTGGTTCTGCTGGAGGTTTCTTCCTGTTAAAAGGGAGTTTTTCCTCTCCACCGTCGCCAAGTGCTTGCTCACAGGGGATCGCCTGATTGCTGGGGTCTTTCTGCAACTGTGGGGGTTCCTTCTACAGTTGATAGTGCTATGAGATGACTGTTGTTGTGAAATGGCGCTATATAAATAAAGTTGAATTGAATTGAATTAATTGTATGTCATATTGTTGCTTTGTTTAAATAACTCAATGGTTAGCGTCTGGTGGCCGAGTTTCCACCCATGGGACCCGGCCAGGCTCAGCCAGAAGGAGTTACATGGGTCCGCCCTCCAGTGGGCTCACCACCTGCAGGAGGGATCATGGGGGTCCGGTGCTATGTGGATTAGGTGGCGGTCAAAGGCGGAGACCTTGGTGGACTGATCTCAATACTATACTCACTTTTTAATAAATGACATATTCAATCTTATTTACATTCTAACCCTAGGCCTGTCCATGTAAATTAAAAAACAAACAAAAAAAAACAATAATTCACTTGTGTTTCTTAACATTACACATTATAACAAATAACTGGGATAAACATTTAAGGGACAAGAAAAATAATGATGATCACTGGAACATTAGTGAAATCAATTTATGAGGTGATAAAATTTGCACTCCTGTTGATGTAAATACTGAAAGTGCAGACTAAATTTTTCTTTGCAGGATGGCACCGACATTTGATATTTTGTGGGAAATGGGGGGAGGCCAGACGGGCTCACTGGCTGGAGGGATCACAGGGGGAAGGACCTCTTAAGTTGACAAGTATTTTTTTTTTGAAGTTAAGTAGAACAAATGACATTGCAAATGACATGAAGCATAACAATTTAAATGACTGACTTTAAAAATGTAGTGTTCATATGACTTCACACTGCAGGATACATCTGATGCCACTCACCACATAATGGTGTGACAATATCACATTTCAGAAATGTGACAGTAATAAGGAATGTGTTTTCCCGATGCTCAGCCGTGGCCGAGCTGGGCCTCGGGACTACAGTCCACCCCATAATTTACCAAGGAATGTATGAAAAGAGGCATTCCTTGTACAAAATTAAGCCAAATTCTAATTAGGCAAAATGTCCACCTTTCCATTGACTGAAGGAGTGTGACACAACCTTTCACAAGGATTCACTTACACAAATTCAACCTGTCTGTGTTCAACTGGACAAACTGATCTTAGTTATCAATGCTAAATCATATCAAATATGCACAGACAGCTATATTGCTTTTTCCTAAATGGAATTTGTAGATTAGTTTGAGACGTCACAAAAGAAACCATGATTATTGAAACCTCATTTTGAAGGAGCTGTACTACTCACAAATTTTCATCTAAATTAACTGTGTGTAACACATAAAAGTGGTAACACAGTTCCTTCCAGTAAAAGACACTACCCATCAAGCAAATACTGTGTAACTTCTGCTGCATGTGTGTCTCCATGCACCAAAGGGGGGGGGGGGGTTTCCAAAGAAATTAATTAGCAAAAAATAATTAGCAATCCTCAGAGAAATAGATAATACATATAAACTATCAATAGATGATCAATAATGAAGAAAAAATATAAATGAAACTGCTTGGTAATGAAATCACAACATTCAATAGGAGAAGTTAAAAGTTACATCAATAAATTTCCAGATATTTAAGGAAATATCTGTAGATTATTGTAAAGGAAATATCATGTTTATAAGGAACAAGGTAAACTGATAAGGAAGAAAACCATGCAAATATATGAGAAAAGTTCCAAATGTCTAAGGAAAGTCCAACTTGTGCTGAATTTATGTTTACTGTGGGACTTAATTTAGAATCTACTACGAAGACAATACAGATTCTTACTCAATTAAGGGAACAATGCCTTAGGGAGCTCAAAGCAAAATAATTTGATCTTTCCTGCATAAACTTAGTTTTTTTCAAAACCTTTGCATGGATCTCATTGAACTAAATAAGAGTGAAGGTAAAAAATGTTTAGAAATCATTTACAAACTTATTGAGTATACTGTACAAAGGCTTTACCCTATACTAATTTAAATATTGCTACTTATTACCTCCGCCAGGCTGAAAAGGCCAGGAGGAGGTTATGTTTTTGCCGGGGTTTGTTTGTCTGTCTGTTTGTCTGTTGGTTAGCAAGATAACTCAAAAACTTTTGGACATATTTCCATGAACCTTTCAGGCTTTGTTCAAAATGGTACAAGGAAGAACTGATTAAATTTTGGGGATGATCCGCATCACCGTGTGGATACAGGAATTTTTTAAAGCATTTTTTTAACACTGTGACATACGGCCATTTTCAACATGTGCGCAGGCGCAATGGAGGGCGCTGGTCGTCGTGTCTGACCAACACAAACTCCGCGTTCTTCAACGTTTTAGGCACAAACGCACGCGGAAAACACTGGTGGCCGGGGCCCGCCAGTGTGCCTGTGTTTGCGCGCAGCTGCAAAACCTCACACGGGCAGCTGTCCGCCGCCGGATTATTTGCCAGAAATTCCCCGGCCAGCCATAGGCGCTGCGCATTTGGCAGAAATTCACCGGCCAGCCATAGGCACTGCGCAAAAACGAGCTCACTGCCGGGGAAGCTTGTAAATTCTGTTTTGCCGCGGAGCGCAACCCCAATAATATAAAAACCACGGCAGCCTGTCTACTCAATCAACATCCGTCAGTGGAGGAGATGGACACAACAGCAACACTTAAGTTTATTACCTCCGCCAAGGAGGCAATGCTTTTACTACTGAACCCCTAATCCTATCACTATCAGATTGATCGTCATTGATTCATTGTCTATGTTTATTGCACTGTCCCTGTCAAATAAACAAATAATCATTGTGAATCCAATTGCTAGTCATATGTTTTCATGGTCAAGGAATCTGAAAACGTACACACAAACACTGTATGGGGGGAACTGTTGCGCTTGGCGGAGGTCTGCGCTCTCCGAGTGCTTTTCTAGTTTATATTGTTTATATTGTTTTAACTAAAACAATATCAAGATTTAAAATAACTGAAATGATTTACTTAGATAATGGAAATGGAATACACTTTGTAAATCAAATCATGTCACATTTAAGTGTAGTTCCTAAATTATTAGTACCAAACATTTACCTAGGAAACCACTTAGCTTACCATCAACAATTTACAAGATTAGTATAATATTCAAATAAGAAAATAGGGAGGTTGTGAATGACAAACCCTATTATTGAAGCCATTTAACTTCGGTGATGAGGAAGGGTTTCTGGGTGATTATATGCAAAGAATGACAACTGACAGCGATGTCTTCCATACTGCCCTTCCCAGGTGGGACCATGTGACGAAGGAACCGTAGAAGGTGCACCCATCTCTTGAGCAAACCAGGGGATCTGGTCATCAAAGGAAACTGGACCAAAACTCCCTGGCAAGGACAGCACAAAGGTTATCCTACTGACCTAAACAGCCGTGGAAAGCGAAGGACGTGGCACTTGGGTGCATCTAACGTTTTACCCCAGCAAGAGATTGCTTAATATATATACACATATATACTATACAGTATATACGTATATATATATATATATATATATATATATATATATATATATATATATATATATATATATACTGTATATATATATATATATACTGTATATATATAGTATACTTATTTTGAAAAAAAAAGAGGAAAACAACAAATGACTGTCTAACTGTTTCTCTATGCAAGTGTCAGCTGATGACCTGGCGTCCAGTAATGACCTCTGCTGATAGAGAAGCAGGCTGTCTGTTTATCGTGACAAGGGAAAAAATAATCTGAAGGAAAGGTGTGGTCAGTGTTGTTATCTCATCATCCTCATCATCCTCTAGTAATACTTAATATTGATCATTAAGTTGTTCCATTGCTTTTACATTGTAGATAATGTTTGCTCCTTAATAACACTAACAGTTAGGCAAAATAACTTTATTGCTAAAATAATGCAGCTACTACAGGCTGTTTGGTTAAAAAAAAAAGGCTATATACAGAAATAACATAGCAAATGTCATTATGAATCACACCTGACACATCACTCCACTGATTAGAAACATGATGACACTCCTTACTCTGCGAATGCAAGTTTAATTTCATCAGGGAACTCCTCTTTTTGAAGTGGTGATGCCCCCTTTTCAACAGTTTAACACTCTCTGAGTATGCAACGGCTTACAGTGCCTCTTTCCCCTGTACTGCTACCCTGCTTGACCAACAAAGCGAGGAAGTGTTATAACAAGGATCTACATTGTCAAAGGTCATTGAGTCATTGGGCTTATTTGGATCTGGCTGGACACTGGGCAGATCTGTGTCCCCCGTTTTGGCAACTGACCGTATCTACCACATGATGCCATTCATGAAGCATGAATGCAATTTCAGATGGAAAGTACAGGAGTAAGGTTTTGTTCATTGTTTCTTTGAGTGAGAGTGGAAACAAAATACCTTAGGGATTAAAACACTTAATTGTAGACTACAATTATTTATTATAACAAAGAATAGAATGGTCCTTGATTGACTAGTTACCACTTGTAGGGGTATAGGCCCTATTATAGGAGATTATTGTATTCATGAAAATGATGCAAACGGTCATATTAATACCTCAGATACTCGTAGAAGTTAGTGTTTCTCTTAATGGAGAAGTCTCATCATAAACTTGTTAATGATTTTTATAACCTCAGATTTTTTCTTGTGTGAGCCCTTAATATGATGATGAGGATGGTGAGAAGGGCAAGGATGTTTTTGGCCTGAGGATGTTTTTGAAGGTTGCAATATAATTTAAGGCTGTTTCATATTATTTTCTATGTTCTTATTTGACACCGTCTGAGATTACATTTAGTCATATACACGTTTTTAACTTGCAAAATAACAGCATGTAAATTCTTACACATTCATTCAATCCTGATGCTTTATTAAGCATCAAGGGGGGAATATGATAGAAAAATTCCATATTATCTATACTATTATTGATATTAATAATGTATTATTATATTTGAGAAGTATCATACCTTTCATATGCCATGTTTAATGTTTATATGTGCATTCCACATAGGATAAGTTTATATATTCTTGGCCTGTTTCTGTTAGCAATTTCAGTGAGTTCAGACTGAGGATCAGTACATGCGTAAGGAATGATCTAAGCCATTTATTATAATCTCTTTGACATAACCTGTTTTGGGTCACAGGAATGCACAGGAACTTCTCAGCCTGTACAGATCAGTGGAAGATGGACATTCTGTCAGTTTTATGGATCTCATGTCTCCAGAGTGTCTGACGTCCGCCTGGATGAGCTCGGTTATCAGGACTGTCCCGTTCTGTCCCTTCCCTTATCCTCATCCTCCTTCTCCTTTCTCCTACCTATATATATCAGACTTAGAAGAATGGATCCTTTAGAGATTCTAGGTGTGTCTGAATGTCATGCCTTGTAACCTCTCCCCCATAGTGGCCAATGGGGTGATTTTGTAATAAATGTACATAAATTCAACTTTCCGCCTAATTCTTTGACTTTGAATAATTTAAGCTCAAAATTATTCTAACAGTATGTATTTTAAAGGTCTGGCAATAGGCCGAGGGGTGCCATCTCAGTATCACCAACAAGTACGAAATTTGGTACACATGTGGAACTCATCAAGGCAAACAAAGACGTCCCATGGAGCCATACCCTAAACCCAACAGGAAGTCAGCCATGTTGGATTGAATGGTAAAATTCTGGTGTAGAACATAAGAACCCATATTTTTTGGGTTGACTACCATGGGCTGCACGGTGGTGCAGTGGTTAGCACTGCGGCAGCACAGTTTACCCTCGGCCGGGGAATCGCGGGGATTATGAGATCGTGGGTTCGATCCCTGCCCCCGGCCAACAGTGATCTGTGTGGAGTTTGCATGTTCTCCCCGTGTTTGCGTGGGTTTACTCCAGGATTTCTCCGGTTTCCTCCCACATGCCAAAAACATGCAGGTTAGGGAGTTAAGGGGCGCTTGCGCACGCAGCGACCAGCAGCTGGTGGCTTGTCACCGGACTGCAGAACAAATCTACCTACGGGTACAAAATAAGTCCAAAAAAAAAAAAAAATTACTAAAACTACCACTACAAATTTTAAAAGTGGAGCGCTAATCTTGATGCCATTTTAAACATGAAAAAGTGCCAAATTGTTCCTTTGCCAAACTGATCATTGTGATTAAAGATGAGAATTAAGATGTAATCTGAGTGCCACTTAACTTCCATCCATCCATCCATCTTCTTCTGCTTAATCCTTTTTGGGTTGCAGTGGAACTGGAGCCTATCCCAACATCTTTGGTCGAGAGGCCCACTTAACTCCCCCAGAATTAAATTAAATACTGTCAAGTTACTGTCCGCTAATGAGCCCATTCTCTTTTCAAAACCTCCTTTAACACATCTCTATAAAACAGCTCATGCCAGCATTGGTGTTCATCTATCCACAAGCTATAATTTTGTATAAAAGCCTCATGCTCAAAAACTCTGGCATATGTCTGGGTCTCCATCTGCATCCTAACTTGACGTAAATGGGTGATTTTTGATGCCCATAAGCCTCCAGCACATTTAAGCACAACGACGATGAGCCAGAAGATTCTTAAATGACTAATTTACTCATTTTACTCCTCATCTCATCAAACTCTTGGCTGCTCTTTCAGCAAGAGAGGAGTGGAAATGGTAAATGAAAAAGAGCAGAGAATTGTCTAAAAAGTGACTGCAAATAAAGTGCTGAAACCTGTGGGTCAGTTTAAATTGAATAAACTTGCAAGTGCACAAGTGATTTATCTAGTTTCTATTCATAAATCTCAGCAAAAAGTGAGCAGGACAATAAAGGAGAAAACTGTTTTCTCTCTATTCTCTTTTTCTTTAAAAATAAATTAGGTACTTAAATATTTATACACTCTGACTTTAGCCGGCTGTATATAGTAAATAAGGGTGTAATTTTAGGGTACTTTATTATTTAAGAAGAGTAAATGAGAAACGCTTAGTCAGTGAAATTCACATAAAACACCTTTAACTTAAACACATATTAAATATGTTTTCTTTAAGACCACAGCATGGGCGGCATTAGGCCTTTTTTAGGGGTGCAGCAGCACCCCAAATTTGAAACTCATCACCCCTAAAAATTGGAGTGAGAAAAGTTGTGATTATAAAATTTTAATTTGTCTTTGACAAGCTGAAATAACATCCAAAACATATTCAGTAGTTTGCCGTTTAAACTTTTTAAAAACAAAAATGAAAACACTCCCAGCATGCAAATGGTATGGTCCCTCCTCCCACATGTTCTCTCCCCTGTACCTGCGTCATGCTCTGGAGCCCTGCCTGGCTACAACGCACGCGTGCGCACACACACAGACGCACACACGCGCGCGCGCGCACACACACACACACACACACACACCTCTGTGTGTGTCCTTCCTAGCTAGCTAAGACAGCTAGTAGCATACATTGATTGCATTGTCAGTCAACCACTGTGCGCTGTTTGAATTTGCTGTTTGAATATGCTACTTAGCTCAGGCTGTGTCCATCAACTGGATCAAACCAGCTAACATTAGCCTAAACCACTGATCTCAGAAGTGATGACAGAGGGAGGGTGGGGTTATTAGCATTCACAGAGACATGCACTGAAACAGGTTGCTGTGAAGAAGGGTGTTTATTCTGAATGAAAAAATGGTGGTGTAGTATTTAAACTCTGATGTATTCTGAACAAAACCTACAGCAGATAGTTCATAAGGACTTCAGGGAGCTGTGTCAACATGTGAAAAGACAGTATAATATACCAACTTTAAAACTGAAATGAATCCACACAATTAACATCAGGCTCTAAGTGCATAACTCGGTCAGAAAACGTCCACGTGTAAGCAAACATTTTCACTATGTGATGATTTAATCATGTAGTTTAGCTCTAGAGGAAACAAAGTCAAACACAACCTTAAAGAATAACAGTTAAAGTTATCAGCTAACCAATTTCTTTCTTTACTTGATGAATATTTCCTCTTGATATGACATGGCTGATATTTCCAGGTATCAAATCATTGCTAATGGATCATTAATTCATTTCCAATTGAATTTTCCATTAAAGCATATTTCTGTTTCCTCTCATTTTGCGCATCACCTCAGTGTTGTATCTGAAGTGTATTTCATACCCCCGTTGTTCCTCATTCAGCCGTTGGATTGGCTCCATACTCCAGATAAATCATTGATGTGTTTATGAATCTTTTTGCTTTTGCCACATCTAAATTGTTTTCTGCACTCACTGGCCTTGTTTAAATGGAGCATGATAATGACGGTTTGGATGTTGGACTTTTGCTCATCCTCTCTTTTTCAAATGTGGCTGATGTGTAAACGACTAAATTTTCTGCTCCTGAAACCAATAGAAATGACAGTCTTTTGAAAATATTACACACTTACTGATAATAATAATAGTAGGAAAAGAAGGTCTTAAGATCACCAAAAACGGTGTCATAAATAGAACGATAAAATAGAAATAGACAGGAATAGATACTGAAAAGATACTGTCTTCTTGTCTTTGCTGGGATATTTAAGGTGTTTGATTCAACAAAAATCTCTGATCAAAGTCGAGATGCCGCACACTCTGCTCCACCAGCCTCCCTCGCCCATCTGTTAAGTAATTGGAAGTATGAAAGCATTATTTAACGCAGCGTGGCGACCGCTGTCTGCTGCTGAGCTCTTCCGCTCTAATGATTCCACTCAGGAAGTTTGAGTTAACGTGCCATTAAGGCTCCGAAGGCGTAAACAAAGACTTAATGCAAACACGGACTCCCACCGTCTCTGAATTTCAATGTAATATTTGTTTGGAGGGGAGATTTTATAATTGATAAATTATTAGATAGCAGTAAATCAAACCTAACTTTGTATTTATGGATGGGTTATAGTCTGTGCCATAAAATTTAGTGCTTTTAATAGGAAATGGTAAAATGGCAGATAAAAATTAAAATTTAGGATGATGCCTATATTAACTCACCACCAAACCTTTTTTTAAAAATTAAAACTGACTAAACAGAGCTGTGGATTATTTTCCTTTCTACAACAGCTCTTTGGACTGAACAATCTGGACAACAGGGATTACAGGAGTTACAATATTTTGGGAGAACCACTATGGGACATTTCACTGTGTATCACTTCACTATAGCAGTGTTGTAACAGTTTATCACTCTATAAAAGCAAAAAATTTCTGTCTGTCACGCTTCATAAGACATCATAGGACGGCCTATGATCTCTGCCTGGACATCATAGGACGTCCTATGAACTCAGGCATCACAGGACACATAGGCAAATGTGTCTTTGTGATGTCATATAGACCATGTGTCTTTGAACTCAGGCATCATAGGACACATAGACAAATGTGTCTTTATGATGTCATATAGACCATGAACTCAGGTATCATAGGACGACTTGCAATGCCTATATGACAGCACATAGACAAATGTGTCTTTATGATGTCACATACATCAAGCTTGCCTTCATGTCTTTATGATGTCATATACAGCGACAGACATCAGGCAACATGTCTTTATGATGTCATATACATCAAGGCTGCCATCATGTCTTTATGATGTCATATACAGTGAGTCCATGCCGGAAAGCCTCTTTTTGCTCAGATCTATTTTCATGATCCTGTCCATGAACTGAATTACGACGCACCTGTCCCTCAACCAGTGGGCTTCCTGTGGTAACGTAGCATCACTTCCTGTGTTGCTGGCTGTCTGTGGTTTGCTCTTTGGTTAGCTCTCCTCATTCTCCTGAGGATTTTGCCTTTAATTGTATTTTAATCACTTTTTTCCATCTACTGTTAGCTCTCACTTCTGTTTATTACTTCTGTGTGTGCACTCAGTGTCATCTAATCACCCTCTTTAGCCTTCTGTTCACCTTTCATCGGTGTTTGTGTTAGCTTTGGGTTAGCCACTAGCTATGGCTACTAGCGCTCCTTCCCCTCCTCCTCTGGTGTGCTCTCTCTGTCAGATGTTTAGCTACACCTCTGCCTCTTTTAGTGATAACGGTAAATGTAATAAATGTTGTCTTTTTGAGGCGCTCAAGGCGAGGTTGTCTGATTTGGAATCCTGGCTCCGCTGCATTGAAACACCGTCTGCGCCAGTTAATCTTGACGGACGTCCCTTAGCTGCAGCGGAGCTCCCTAGCATAGGGCCTGTTAGCGGTCCTCCGGTCCTCCTCAGCAGCGAGGAGACTGGGTGGGTGACGGTGAGAAGGAAGCCTAGCCGCAAAGCCCCGGTTAACCACCAACCTGTTCATGTTTCTAATCGTTTTTCCCCGCTCAGCGACACACCCGCTGAGAAAAAACTCTGATCACTGGTGACTCTGTAGTCAAAAACGTGAACCTAGAGACTCTAGCGGCCATAGTCAAATGCATTCCTGGGGTCAGAGCAGGCGACATCGAGTCAAATTTGAAAATGCTGGCTAAAAGTAACTGTAAATACTCCACAATTTTTATCCATGCCGGCATTAATGACGTCCGACTCCAGCAGTCGGAAGTCACAAAACCTAACATGAAATCAGTGTGCGACTTTGCCAAAACAATGTCTGCCTCTGTGGTATTCTCTGGGCCCCTCCCCAATCTGACCAGTGATGACATGTTTAGCTGCTTGTCATCCTTCAACCGCTGGCTGTCTGTGTGGTGTCCTGCAAACAACGTGGGCTACATTGACAATTGGAGCTCATTTTGGGGAAAACCTGGTCTTATTAGACGAGACGGCGTCCATTCCACTTTGGACGGTGCGTCTCTTATCTAATAATCTGGCATCATTTTTATCCAAATTTCCAAAACATTGATAAATCAGAGTTGGGACCAGGAAGCAGAGTTGCAGTCTTACATGCCTCTCTGCAGCTCCTCTTCATCCACCACCCCTCAACTTAGCCCATGTCTTCCCCATCAGAGAATCATTGTCTGCTCCCTCCAAAGTAAATAAAAATATAATGTATAAGCATCCCAAAGTGATTAAACAAAAAGCTGGTAAAACTCAAATTAAACATGAAGCCTCTAAATTGAATGATTTGGCCTCAAGCTGGTAAAACTCAAATTAAACATGAAGCCTCTAAACTGAATGATTTGGCCTCTGTTCCTCCTCATAATTTAAAAATTAAATGCAGTTTGTTAAATATTAGGTCTCTAACTTCCAAGTCTCTGCTAGTCCATGATCTGTTAATTGATCATCACATTGATTTAATATCCCTTACAGAGACTTGGTTAGGGCAAGAGGATTATGTTTGTTTAAAAAAATAAACTCCCTCTGGTTATTTAAACTGTCAAAATCCCAGAAGTTCTGGTCGTGGAGGAGGAGTAGCAACAATTTACCATTCCAAATTACTAGTTAATGTTAAGCAAAAAACGCGTTATCATTCCTTTGAGGGCCTGGTCCTCAGTATTGGGCATTTTAGCAATTTTAGGCTAAACCCAATTTTATTTGCAATAGTTTATCATCCTCCATCAACGTACTCAGAGTTTTTATCCAAATTTGCCAAATTCTTAGCTGATTTAGTGCTGAAATCTGAGAGAATAATTATAGTAAGGGACTTTAATATACTGTACATGTACAATGTAGATAGTGATTGCCTTAATTTGGCATTTAATTAAATATTAGACTCGATGGGGTTTTCTCAGACAGTAGGAAATTCTACCCATTGTCTCCACCATACGTTGGACCTTGTTCTGACATATGGCATAGAAATAGAAAATCTGGTAGTGTCTCCTCATAACCCTGTACTGTCAGACCATTGTCTGTTAACCTTTGATTTTACTATTTCTGACTATTTGGCTCCTAAAGAAAAATATTATTACAGTAGATGCCTCTCAGATGATGTTACCAAATTTATGCAGATTATTGCCTCTATGCCATGTGTCAACACAACGGAAATAAGCGATAGACAGCTTGCTCCTTCTGTAATTGATAGCATGGTAGATAGTGTTACAGCTTCTCTGCATCAGACTCTAGACTTGGTGGCCCCTTTAAAAAAGAAAAAGTCTAATCAGAGATTTCTAACCCCTTGGTTCAACACAGAAACTCGTAGCTTAAAACAGAAGACTCGTCAATTAGAAAGAAAATGGCGCTCCACTAATTTAGATGAAATCTATTTAGCTTGGAGAAATTATCTTTTAATTTATAAAAAAATCTCTTAGAAAAGATAGAACAAGTTATTATTCTGCATTAATAGAAGAGAACAAGAATAATCCTAGGTTTCTTTTCAGCACTGTAGCCAGGCTGACAAAGAGTCAGGACTCTGTCAATCCTAGCATTCCCTTAGAGCTTACTAGTCAGGACTTTATGAACATTTTCAATAATAAAATTTCATCTATCAGAGATAAAATCAATCAGATTCTTTCCACTGATAACTTAAATACAGTAACTACTACAACTCCTTCAACTGATATTTGTTTGGATGAGTTTACTCCAGTTGACCTTTTAGAGTTAGACAAAATAATTTCCTCATCAAAGCCTTCAACTTGTCTTTTAGACCCTATTCCTACCAGGTTATTTAAAGAAGTCTCCCCACTTATTGGTAGCTTTATTCTTCAAATAATCAATTCTTCATTAACTTTAGGCCATATACCGCAGGCTTTTAAAACAGCTGTAATTAAACCCTTACTCAAAAAGCCAACACTCGATCCAGGAGTTTTAGCTAACTATAGACCAATCTCTAATCTCCCTTTCATTTCAGAAATCTTAGAAAGAGTTGTTGCTACGTAATTATTTGTCCACCTGCAGGGAAATGGTTTACTTGAAGAGTTTCAATCTGGGTTTAGAATCCATCATAGTACTGAAACAGTCTTAGTGAAGGTCACTAATGACCTCCTTATCGCATCTGATAATGGACTTGTTTCTGTTCTTGTCCTTTTAGACCTTAGTGCAGCTTTTGATACTATCAATCACAATATTCTACTTGATAGAACACTATGTTGGGCTTAACCCTTTGAGTGTGAGAATTTGCGTGCCCCGAGTGGCAGAGCGCGGCACTGCGCCTGCCTTCTCACTCTGACGTTGTCAAAAGTAAGTGAGAAATTTCTGTTTTTTTTTTAAATGTACTGATTTCTTGTTCATATACTTTGAAAATAAGATGATGAGGTACCTCTGTACAAAAAATGGTGTCAAAAGACTGAACCATTTTTTGTGTAAATACGTCCAAAGTCCAGTTTTGACTGAGTTAGGGAATTTAAAGAGGTGCTGCGACATTATGCAAATTAGATGCGTAAATTTATTCCTATCTGAAACTCTGGATCATATTTTACATCTTTCTAATTGACAGTAAGCCATTATCTCTTACCACTTTAAAGTTATAGCCTTGGAAATCTGAACTATTTTACTGTCAAAAAATATGTACCACTCTTGACCACTAGGGGGTATGGCGCAGTTCTGCACCATACACACTCAAAGGGTTGATGGAACTTGGTTGCAGTGGTTTAGATCTTATTTATCTGATAGGTTCCAGTTTGTTTATGTCAATAATGAGTTTTCTTTCAACTCAAAGCTCAGTCATGGAGTTCCATAGGGATCTGTGCTAGGCCTTACTCTTTTAAGTTTATATATACTTCCGTTAGGCAACATTATTAGAAATCACTGTATACATTTTCATTGTTATGCAGATGACACACAATTATATCTGTCAATGAAGCCAGATGATAGTAATCAATTAGCCAAGTTAGAGGCCTGTCTTAAGAAAATCAAAGCTTGGATGACTTGCAATTTCCTGCTATTAAAATCAGATAAGACTGAAGTCATTCTTGTTGGTCCAAAAAACCTTAGAAATACCTTTCCAAATCAAACTTTTAGTTTGGATGTGGTTACTCTTTCTCTTAATAGCTCTTTGAGGAACCTCAGAGTTATTTTTAATCAAGATCTGTCTTTCAATTCACATATTAAATTTGTTTCTAAGACTGCCTTCTATCATTTGCGTAATATTGCCAAGATTAGGAGCATCTTGTCTCAGACTGATGCTGAGAAACTGATCCACGCTTTTGTTAGCTCTAGATTAGATTATTTCAATCAAATCAAATCAAATCAAACTTTATTGTCATATTGCTGTACATACAACTGTAGTGCAGGCAAGATGAAATTGTGTTTCTCTCGGCATCCATATAAGAAGCAGCATGATTAAGACACACTCCCACATTGCTCCACCCCCCCCCACCCCCCCCATCCATTCACACATTCCTGAGACATACTTGGGGAAAAAGAATAACTAACTATAATATACAAAATGTCCATAGGTGCAGTAGTGTGTATGTGAGATTCCGGGTCAGCTGTTCAGCATCCTGACAGCTTGTGGGAGGAAGCTGTTGATCAGTCTGGTGGTTCTACCTCTGATGCTCCGGAATCGTTTACCAGATGGAAGAAGTTCAAAGTGTTTATGCAGAAGGTGAGAACGGTCCTTGACAATGTTCAGTGCCCTGCTCCTACAACGGTTCTGAAAAAGTTCTTGGACAGAGGGGAGGGAGACTCCAATTACCCTCTCCGCCCCCTTGACTATCCTCTGCAGGGCTTTTTTGTCTGACATACTGCAGCTGGAGTACCATGTAGCAATGCAGTACGTCAGAACACTCTCCACCACACCTCTGTAGAAGGTCCTGAGGATGCAGATGGGGAGAGAGGCCTGTTTGAGTTTCCTCAAGAAGTGTAGTCTCTGCTGAGCCCGCTTCCTGATCTCCAAGGAATTCTTGCTCCAGGTCAGGTCCTGTGAGATCTGCACTCCGAGGAACTTGATGTTCTCTACTCTCTCCACTAAACGGCCGCCAATGCTGAGGGGGATGTGCTCAGGCTGTGACCGCCGGAAGTCGATAATCATCTCCTTCGTTTTGTCCACGTTGAGCACCAGATTGTTCTCCCTGCACCAGCCCTCCAGGTCTCTCACTTCTTCCCTGTACATTGATTCCTCATCCCTCTGAATAAGTCCCACCACCATGGTCTCATCTGCAAACTTAATAATCTGGTTCCCCTCGTGTTTGGATACACAGTCATGTGTTAGAAGTGTAAACAACAGTGGACTGAGTACACAGCCTTGAGGGGTTCCGGTACTCAGCGTGACAGAGTTGGAGATGTTGTTTCCAACCCGGACAGACTGAGGTCTCTCAATCAGGAAATCCAGGATCCAGAGACATGTGGCGGTGTTCAGACCGAGAAGGAGTAATTTCTCTGTCAGTCTCTGGGGAATAATGGTGTTGAATGCTGAACTGAAATCAATGTACAGGAGTCTGGCGTAGGTGTCTTTCTGGTCCAGGTGGGTGATGACAGAGTGTAGGGTGGTGACTATAGCATCCTCCGTGGAGCGGTTTGAACGATATGCAAACTGGAGCGGGTCGTGTGATGCAGGGAGGCAGGCTGTGATGTGTGGTTTGACAAGCCGTTCAAAACACTTCATCACAATTGGTGTAAGTGCAACAGGACGATAGTCATTCAAACAGGACACCACTGGTTTCTTTGCCACCGGTACAATGATAGAGGTCTTGAAGCATCTGGGAACGATGGCCTGACTCAGGGAGATGTTATAAATGTCAGTCAGGACATCCGCCAACTCGCTCGCGCAGTCTCGGAGCACACGTCCCGGAATGTTGTCTGGACCTGCAGCTTTGCGTAGGTTGACTCTGGATAGGGTCCTCCGTGTGTCCGCTGTGTTGATGGTAAAAGCTGGTCCGACCGATGGTGGGAGTGGGCCGGCCCTCCCTCTGATTGTCGAGTTTGATGCTTCAAAATGTGCAAAGAAGTCGTTAAGCCTGTCTGGAAGCGAAGCGTCGTCATCATCGACCCCCTGCCTAGACTTAAAGCCCGTCAGTGTCCGAACTCCCTGCCACATCTGCTTGGTGTTCCTAGTGTCACAGAGGTGTCCCTGGATTTTCTCCGCATAGGCGCGCTTTGCCGTCTTAATTCCCTTTGAAAGCGCAGACCTGGCTGAGCGGAGGGCAATCCTGTCCTTCGCTCTGAAGGCTGCATCTCTGGCTGTAAGCAGCGAGCGCACCTCTGCAGTCATCCAGGGCTTATGATTACCCCGTATAGTGATGGTCTTCACTGTAGTGAAATCCTCTGTGCACTTCGCGATGTAGCTGGTGACCGTATCAGCATACTCCTCCACATCTGTCCTGTCTTCCTGGGAGGCTGCTATTTTGAAGATCTTCCAGTCTGTGTGCTGAAAACAGTCTTGCAGTGCAGAGGTTGCACTCTCTGGCAAAATCCTGATTTGTTTCACTGCTGGCCTGCTGCGCTTCAATAAAGGTTTGTAGGCAGGCACCAGCATCACGGACATGTGATCAGAACGGCCGAGATGGGGGCGGGGTATCGCTTTATATGCATCTGTGTATTTTAACTCTTTATTATCAGGTTGTCCTAAAATATCTTTAAAAAGTCTTCAGTTGATCCAAAATGCTGCTGCAAGAGTTTTAACAGGTACTAGAAAGAGAGATCATATCTCTCCGGTTCTAGCCTCCCTTCATTGGCTTCCCATAGAGTTTAGAATTAAGTTTAAAATCCTTCTTCTTACTTACAAAGCTCTAAACAATCAAGCCCCTTTTTATTTAAAAGACCTGATCCTACCATATTATCCTAACAGAGCACTACGCTCCCAAAATGCAGGATTACTTGTAATACCTAGAATCTCCAAAAGTACAGTGGGAGGCAGAGCCTTCAGTTATCAAGCTCCTCTCCTGTGGAACCAGCTGCCAATCTGGATTCGGGAGTCAGACTTGATCTCTGTTTTTAAGAATAGGGTTAAAACCTTCCTTTTTGATACAGCCTACAATTAGGGAGGGATCATGTGTCTCTGAACTCTCCCTTAGTTATGCTAATAGGTTAAGACAGCCGGGGGACCTCCAATAATGCACTGGGCTTCACTCCTTTCTTCACTCTGAATGAAATGTTTATTTTTTGCTGGTCATTAACATCTGTTTGTTCTCTCCCATAGACTGAGTCCCCATCGTGCTGTTTGCTCTCTACGTACATGTCTGTTCTTTTCATCTTCTCTATCCCCTCACCCCCCAGCCAGTCGCAGCAGATGACTGCCCCTCCCTGAGCCTGGTTCTGCTGGAGGTTTCTTCCTGTTAAAAGGGAGTTTTTCCTCTCCACCGTTGCCAAGTGCTTGCTCACAGGAGATCACCTGATTGCTGGGGTTTTTCTGCAACTGTGGGGGTTTCCCCTACAGTTGAAAGTGCTATGAGATGACTGTTGTTGTGAAATGGCGCTATATAAATAAAGTTGAATTGAATTGGTCTCAACGAAGAAGAAGACCCACCAGGTGGAGAGCAACAGAATGACGACAACTGCTGCACGTCAGAAAAGATGCCATGAAGATGAAACACCTGAGGTTCCAGCAGTACATCGCACCCATCTGAGACAGGAGGACACCCTTCACCAGCATAGGGTACGACAGACTTTAAAGCACGTTTCTAAGACATCATAGGATGGCCTATGATCTCTGCCTCATCATCATAGAGCGTCCTATGAACTCAGGCATCATAGGATGACTCACCATGCCTCCATGATGGCAAATGTGTGTAACCTTGACGAATGCCAGTCTACACTACAAATGTGTAAAATGCCAAGCAAAGTGCTGATTTTCTCCGGGTGCTCTGGTTTCTTGGTTTCTACAGGCATGCATGGGCCTTCCTGAACAGGGTTGTAAGCCACTTTTTCAGGATCGTGCCCATGAACTGTAATTTCGATGCACCTATCCCTCAACCAGTGGCCTGAATGAAGAAGAAGAAGACCCAACAGATGGAGAGCAATAGAATGAGGAGAACTGCCGCACGTCAGAAAGGATGCCGTGAACATGAAACACCTCAGGTTCCACCAGTACGCCGCAGGCTTGACTGTGAACAACACAGCCGTCTGAGACAGGAGGAGACCCTTCAGTGGTCTGAACGAAGAAGACGACCCACCAGATGATGTCTATATGACGACACATAGACAGAGCACATGACTCCCTACAAGACATATACAGTATATAGACACAGGTAAGCAGCCTAACACAGAACAGTGACAGGCAGGAGAAGAAGTAACAAGAAGGGACAAACAGCCCCAGATGGCAGGGCATATTTTGTGTGATTTTTATGTTTTGCTGCATACAAAAGCCATCACATGCGATTGGCACTTAGTGCTGTGTTGCTATACCAACTGTCCTGTAACCGGCAAGAATTCTGTTCCAATGCATCCCCTCTATGAGCATGCACAGGTTTCTACGGGCATGCACGGGTATGCATTAGTTATGGTAATTACAGTCGTGTGAAAAAGTGTTTGCTCCCTTCCTGATTTCTCATTTTTTTGTATGTTTGCCACACTTAAATGTTTCAGATCATCAAACTAATTTAAATATTAGACAAAGATAACACAAGTAAACACAAAATATAATTGTTAAATGAAGGTGTTTATTATTGAAGGTAAAAAAAATCTAAACCTATATGGCCGTGTGTGAAAAAGTGATTCCCCCCCGTTAAAACATAAATTAACTGTGGTTTATCATATCTTTGGAAAGTGGAGTTCAATTTCTCGAGCCACACCCAGGCCTGATTACTGCCACACCTGTTCTCAATCAAGAAATCACTTAAATAGGACCTGACTGAAAAAGTGAAGTAGAACAGAAGCTCTTCAAAAGCTAGATATCATGTTGCAATCCAAAAAATTCAGGAAGAAATGAGAAACAAAGTAATTGCGATCTATCAGTCTGGAAAAGGTTATAAAGTCATTTCTAAACCTTTGGGACTCCAGCGAACTACAGGGAAAAGCCAGTATCCACAAATGGCGAAAACATGGAACTGTGGTGAACCTTCGCAGGAGTGGACAGCCGACCAAAATTACCCCAAGAGTGCAGCGACGACTCATCCAAGAGGTCACAAAAGACCCCACAACAACATCCAAAGGACTGCAGGCCTCACTTGCCTCAGTTAAGGTTCGTGTTCATGACTCTACCATAAGAAAGAGACTGGGCAAAAATGGCCTGCATGGCAAAGTTCCAAGACGAAAACCACTGCTGAGCAAAAAGAACATAAAGGCTCATCTCGTTTTTTCCAGAAAACAGCTTGATGATCCCCAAGACTTTTGGGAAAATACTCTGTGGACTGACGAGACAAAAGTTGAACTTTTTGGAAGGTGTGTGTCCCATTACATTTGGTGTAAAAGTAACACAGCATTTCAGAAAAGGAACATCATACCAACAGTAAAATATGGCGGTGGTAGTGTGACGGTCTGGGGCTGTTTTGCTATTTCAGGACCTGGAAGACTTGCTGTGGTAAATGGAACCATGAATTCTGCTGTCTACCAAAAAATCCTGAAGGAGAATGACTAACCATCTGTTTGTGACCTCAAGCTGAAGTGCACTTGGGTTCTGCAGCAGGACAATGATCCAAAACACACCAGCAAGTCCACCTCTGAATGGCTTGAGAAAAACAAAATGAGGACTTTGGAGTGGCCTAGTCAAAGTCCTGACTTGAATCCGATTGAGATGCTGTGGCATGACTTTAAAAAGGCGGTTCATGCTTGAAAACCCTCCAATGTTGCTGAATTACAACAATTCTGCAAAGATGAGTGGGCCAAAATTCCTCCACAGCGCTGTAAAAGACTCACTGCCAGTTATCGCAAACGCTTGATTGCAGTTGTTGCTGCTAAGGGTGGTCCAACCAGTTATTAAGTTTAGGGGGCAATCACTTTTTCACACAGGACCATGTAGGTTTGGATTTTTTCCCCCCTTAATAATAAACACCTTCATTTAAAAACTGCATTTTATGTTTACTTGTGTTATCTTTGTCTAGTATTTAAAGTTGTTTGATGATCTGAAACATTTAAGTGTGATAAACATACAAAAAAAAGAGAAATCAGGAAGGGGCAAACACTTTTTCACACCACTATGTTACCAATTATGCTAGTTTATTATGGTAAATGCCCATGGCTTTTTATAAAATATGAGAATTGTAATGCTGTGTATCTTAATTTCTACAGTGAACCTTGGAAATTCTGTTGCTTGGTTCCGGTTAGTTGTGCTATTTTGCTTTTAAAATGAAAGAACCTGAGTGACCAAGCTTATATTTAGGCAATATTACACGAGAGGAAGTACGGTATCAATGAATATAGTAACTGAGGGTGTGATACATCTAATGCCCGATGCATAGTCTTTAATCTGAATATTTATCATTTTTTTCTTCTTTTTCTGTGCTTCTTCTCAGCATCTCTGTTTCAAATGTTGGGGGGGATTCACAGTTCATGTTTTGACTCCATTTCTAATTTTATCTCTTTACTTTTTGCATCCTTTTTTCCCGTGATCATGAACACATGGAAGAGAGGTTGCGTGGCATTTGCACATTCAGCAGTCTGTTTTTTTGTTTTTCAGCACATTGGAGTAGAGGACGATGAATAAAAATCAGTTATTGTCAGGGTCTGAGTATGGGGTGTGCTCATGTCCTCGTTTTGTGTTGGTATTTTTATATTCTGTGACTCTCGGGACATGAGCTCAGCCCATGCTCACCTTGTCTTATTAGTATGTGTTTCTGTGTTCACTGCCTCAGCCTTAGTTTGGTCTTTCTGTTTATTTCATTAGCATGTCTCTTATTATGTTCCATAGGATTTGTCCCTGGCTGGTTCTTTGTTGTTTATTATATTCTTTATTATTTGTCATGGTCATGTATTCCCTGGTTCTGTGTTCTTGTCTCGTGTGTATCCTCCACTTCTGTTTACCTTTTGTCTTAGTCCCTCATGTCTCCTGTATCTGTAGCCATTCCCTGCCATTCTCTGATTGCCCCGATTACTCCCACCTGTTCTGTGTTGCTGTGATTACCCCCGTCTATATATGCCTGTGTCAGTTGTGGTGTCCTTTATCATTGTGTGCGTGTTAATGCGCTTCCAGCCTTGTCCTGTTATTTTTGCCAGCGAGTTTTTGTTCTGTCTAAGTGTGTTATGTCTGAGTTTTGTTTCCAGCCCACAAGCCGTGTTTTTGTTTCTCTGAATAAATCTGCAAACTAAGGTCAACACATTTGGGTACTCTCTTCTGCCCAGCCCGGGCACAAACCCTGACAGTTATTACACATGGCCGCAATGCAGTTAACACAGAAGAGGAACCAGGGTGGTTGCCAGGGTGGATGCCAACAACAGAAGAGTCAGATGACATTAATATGGTACGCTTAAGTATTTGGTTAGACCCTCGTATATGGACCCTATGTCCATATACGAGGGGAAGGGGGGTGGGGGCTGAAAAGCTCATAGTGGTCAAATATGACCAAATGTGGTTTATTTTTCAACATAGTCTCCCCTTCGGTCCACACACTTCTTCCATCGGTGTTGCAGCGCTTGGATCATACCACTGTATACTATATACAGTACACAGAGGAGATCAAAATAAGAGAACAACCTCTAATTTCCTAAATTTTAACGTCAATCCTTGTATATTATTTGAAGCAATGCTAACATGAATTTAAGGGCAGATTTTTGAGCATATTTCAGAATTATCTATATTCTCAAGCATGTGGTATAAAACAGCACAGAACTGTATTTTGGTCTTAAAAACTACATATACAGCTCCAGAAAAAATTAAGAGATCACTACACAATCTTTCCAAAATTACCATCTCTACATGTATGGCAGCCATTCAATTTGAGTATCTGCTGAATTCCAACACAAGGATGCATCAACCTACTTAAGGAGGTACTGATTAGGTTATCATCTAAGCATGGTAAGATGCATGAAAGCTGTGAATAATAATCAGAGTTATTACACATATACAGATTTGAGTTCTTCCTAAGTTAAAGCTTAAGTATTGTGGCGTTTAAGAAATAATATGAACTTGTTTTCTTTGCATTATTTGATCTAAAAGCACATCTACAAGCAACATCTTTTTGTTGTTTAGGTCAGTTGTGATTTTCTGTAAATAAATGCTTTAAATGATGATATTTTGACTTGTAATTTGTGTGAGCTGTTGTCAGTAGGTTACAGAATGAAACAAAAATGTTCATTTCACTCAAGCACATACATATTAATCGTAAAACTAGACACACTGATAATTTTTCAGTGGTTTCTTTGGTCTTTTAATTTTTTTCAGAGCTATATATATATATATATACAGTATATATATATATATACACAGTGGGGTAAAAAAGTATTTAGTCAGCCACCAATTGTGCAAGTTCTCCCACTTAAAAGATGAGAGAGGTCTCCAATTTTCATCATAGGTATACCTCAACTATGAGAGACAAAATAAGAAAAAAAAAATCCAGAAAATCACATTGAAGGATTTTTAATGAATTAATTGGTAAATTCCTCAGTAAAATAAGTATTTGGTCAATAACAAAAGTTCATCTCAATACTTTGTTATATACCCTTTGTTGGCAATGACAGAGGTCAAACGTTTTCTGTAAGTTTTCACAAGGTTTTCACACACTGTTGCTGGTATTTTGGCCCATTCCTCCATGCAGATCTCCTCTAGAGCAGTGATGTTTTGGGGCTGTCGCTGGGCAACACAGACTTTCAGCTCCCTCCAAAGATTTTCTATGGGGTTGAGATCTGGAGACTGGCTAGGCCACTCCAGGACCTTGAAATGCTTCTTACGAAGCCACTCCTTCATTGCCCGGGCGGTGTGTCTGGGATCATTGTCATGCTGAAAGACCCAGCCACGTTTCACCTTCAATGCCCTTGCTGGTGGAAGGAGGTTTTCACTCCAAATCTCACGATACATGGCCCCATTCATTCTTTCCTTTACACGGATCAGTCGTCCCAGTCCCTTTGCAGAAAAACAGCCCCAAAGTATGATGTTTCCACCTCCATTCTTCACAGTAGGTATGGTGTTCTTTCTCCTCCAAACACGACAAGTTGATTTTTTACCAAAAAGTTCTATTTTGGTTTCATCTGACCATATGACATTCTCCCAATCCTCTTCTGGATCATCCAAATGCTCTCTAGCAAACTTCAGATGGGCCTGGACATGTACTGGCTTAAGCAGGGGGACATGTCTGGCACTGCAGCATCGGAGTCCCTGGCGGCGTAGTGTGTTTCTGATGTAGCCTTTGTTACTTTGGTCCCAGCTCTCTGCAGGTCATTCACTAGGTCCCCCCATGTGGTTCTGGGATTTTTGCTCACCGTTCTCGTGATCATTTTGACCCCACGGGGTGAGATCTTGCGTGGAGCCCCAGATCGAGGGAGATTATCAGTGGTCTTGTATGTCTTCCATTTTCTAATAACTGCTCCCACAGTTGATTTCTTCACACCAAGCTGCTTACCGATTGCAGATTCAGTCTTCCCAGCCTGGTGCAGGTCTACAATTTTGTTTCTGGTGTCCTTTGATAGCTCTTTGGTCTTGGCCATAGTGGAGTTTGGAGTCTGACTGTTTGATCCAAGATGGCGCCCACAGCGGTCGACATGGTGCTTCGCTGCGCTCTTTGTTTGTTTTTGTTTGTCAATTGTGTGTCTGCTTGCACTTATACCCGTGAAGAACTTTTAAATATCAGGACTTTGACCCCCACGGACCTCCTCCCAGTTTTTCTAGCCCCTGCCGCCGATCTGGTTTATTGTTTGGCTCGGAAAGTGAGACGGCGGAAGAGAGGAAGACGAGCGGGCGCTCTCGTACGACTTCGCAGGAGAGGCTCGCGAACGGCGCTGCCTGGCATATTTCTGTCCAATACCAACTCTCTCTCTAACAAGGTGGATGAACTGAGACTGCTGATGCGTTTTAAGGACCTCGCCTCCTCAGCTGTCCTCTGCTTTACTGAGACCTGGCTCCGGGAAAATATACCGGACAGCGCGCTGCGCCTCGACGGCTTCCAGCTCTTCCGTGCTGATCGTGACACAGAGCTTTCCGGCAAGACCACAGGAGGCGGTGTCTGCTTCTACATCAACTGTAGCTGGTGCTCTGATGTAACGGTAATTTCCAAACACTGTTCTCCTGCCTTGGAATTTCTTGTTATCAATTGCAAGCCCTTCTATTCCCCGCGGGAGTTTGCTTCTTTCATAATGATCGCTGTGTACGCCCCTCCCGACGCGGACACGCGCGAAGCTCAGCGCGTGCTCGCGGATCACATTCAACACACAGAGCGGAGTTTTCCAGACTCGCTGATTATTGTGGCTGGCGACTTTAATCAGTGCAATCTGAGCCACGATCTCCCCCGCTACAAACAGTTTATTAAATGCCCCACCAGAGGATTAAACACACTGGATCACTGTTACACCACAGTGAAAGACGCATATCGCGCTGTCCCTCGAGCTGCGCTGGGATTATCTGATCACGTGATGGTTCACCTCATTCCCACATACAGACAGAGATTGAAGCTCACTAAACCTGTTGTGAGCACTACGAAGATACGGACCAGTGATGCTGAGGAGAAGCTGGAAACGTGCATGGAAATATCTGACTGGGGCATGCTTAAAGGAGCCACGCATGATCTGGATGAGTACACGGACACTGTGAACTCATATATCCACTTTTGTGAAGAGAACATTCTTCCATCACGCACCAGGGTGAGTTACTCTAATGACAAACCCTGGTTCACAGCTAAGCTCAGACAGATCAGGAAGGAGAAGGAAGCAGCGCTGAAAAGTGGAGACAGGGACTGCTACAGGGAGGTTAAATACCGGTTTAACAGAGAGCTGAAGAGGGCTAAATCTCTATACTCAGAGAGACTCCAGCAGCAGTTCACTGCTAATGATTCGGCTTCCGTGTGGAGAGGACTAAGGCAGATCACCAACTATCGGCCTCAGGCTCCTAAAGGTCAGGATGACAAAGCCCTTTGTCAGAGACTGTCCCAACACTATGCCCGTTTTGACACCTCGTCATCTGTGTCCAACTCCCCCCCTCCCTCCAGCTCCACAGCCTCCACATTCCCTACTTCATTTAAGGCACCCCCCCCCCCCTCCTCCCCCCCTCCCCTTATCATCAGTGAGCAGGATGTGCTCAAACAGTTCTCCAGACTGAACCCGCGCAAGGCCCCCGGCCCAGACGGCGTGTCTCCCTCCACCCTGAGACTCTGTGCGAAACAGCTGGCTCCTGTATTCACAGACATTTTTAACACCTCCCTTAAGTTATGCCACGTGCCATCCTGCCTCAAATCCTCCACCATCATCCCTGTCCCCAAGAAGCCACGGATCACTGGACTTAATGACTACAGACCTGTAGCGCTCACCTCTGTAGTCATGAAGTCCTTTGAGCGCCTGGTCCTGTCCCACCTCAAGTCCATCACCACCCCTCTCCTGGACCCGCTGCAGTTTGCCTACCGAGCCAACAGGTCTGTAGACGATGCAGTCAACCTGGCCCTCCACTCCATCCTGCAGCACCTGGACTCCCCGGGAACCTACGCCAGGATCCTGTTTGTGGACTTCAGCTCCGCATTCAACACCATCCGCCCCGCTCTGCTCCGGGACAAGCTGTCCCTGCTCAACGTGCCTGACTCCCTCTGCAGGTGGATCATCGACTTCCTGACGGACCGGAGGCAGCATGTGCGGCTGGGAAAGACTGTCTCAGACTATACTAGCATCAGCACCGGATCACCCCAGGGCTGTGTACTTTCCCCCCTACTCTTCTCCCTTTACACCAACTCCTGCACCTCCAGCCACCAGTCTGTCAAGTTGATCAAGTTTGCGGACGACACCACCCTCATCGGGCTCATCTCCAACGGCGACGAGTCCGCCTACAGGAGAGAGGTGGCCCAGCTGGCGTCCTGGTGCAGCAATAACAACCTGCAGCTGAACGCTCTGAAGACAGTGGAGATGATTGTAGACTTCAGGAAAGTCACTACTCCTCTGCCCCCCCTCACCCTCTCAGGCTCTCCCATCACCACTGCTGATTCCTTCCGCTTCCTAGGCACCACCATCACCAGGGACCTCAAATGGGAGCTGACCATCAGCTCACTCATCAAAAAAGCCCAGCAGAGGATGTTCTTCCTGCGGCAGCTGAGGAAGCTCAAGCTACCCACCAAGATGTTAGTGCAGTTCTACACAGCCATCATCGAGTCCATCCTCACCACCTCCATAACCGTGTGGTACGCAGGAGCCACTGCCAGGGACAGACTAAGGCTGCAGCGCGTCGTGCGCACTGCTGAGAAGGTGATCGGCTGCAAGCTCCCATCTCTCCAGGATCTGTACATCTCCAGGACCCGGAGGCGTGCTGGCCGGATCATAGCCGATCCCTCACACCCTGGTCACGTACTGTTTGCCCCCCTCCCCTCTGGTAGAAGACTTCGGTCCATCCAGACTAAAACCTCCCGTCACATGAACAGCTTCTTCCCCTCTGCCATTAGACTGCTGAACACTAAGTGACTCTCGTGCACCATGTACAGCAGCTCAACCAGACTCATGTCAATCATCACTGTTTTCTTCCTGCATTACCGACTGCACTATATAGTTCTCCACAGTATCTGCTGCTGGCTAATATATATTTTAACTGTTGACCAGTATCACTTAATCTTATCCTACACTTTATTACATGTATAGTTTATTTCTCTTATCTTATCATGTTTAATGTTGCAGCATTGTACCGAGACAAATTCCTAGTTTGTGTACTACATGAACAATGGCAATAAACCTGATTCTGATTCTGATTCTGATTCTGAGGTTGTGGACAGGTGTCTTTTATACTGATAACGAGTTCAAACAGGTGCCATTAATACAGGTAACGAGTGAAGGACAGAGAAGCCTCTTAAAGAAGAAGTTACAGGTCTGTGAGAGCCAGAAATCTTGCTTGTTTGTAGATGACCAAATACTTATTTTACTGAGGAATTTACCAATTAATTCATTAAAAATCCTTCAATGTGATTTTCTGGATTTTTTTTTTCTCATTTTGTCTCTCATAGTTGAGGTATACCTATGATGAAAATTGGAGACCTCTCTCATCTTTTAAGTGGGAGAACTTGCACAATTGGTGGCTGACTAAATACTTTTTTGCCCCACTGTATATATACGTATATAGTTGATTTGGATGTGTGCTTTGGGTCATTGTCGTACTGAAAGATGAAGTTCTTCATTTTCAGCTTTCTAGCAGAAGCCTGAAGGTTTTGTGCCAACACTGACTGGTATTTGGAACTGATCATAATTCTGTCCAGCTTGACTAAGGTCCCAGTTCCAACTGAAGAAAAACAGCCCCAAAGCATGATGGTGCCACCACCATGCTTCACTTTAGGTATGGTGTTCTTTTGGTGATGAGCAGTGTTGTGTTTGCACCAAATATACCTTTTGGAATTATAGCCAAAAAGTTCAACCTTGGTTTCATCAGACCATAACATGCTTTCCAACATGCGTTTGGGAGATTTCAAATGTGTTTTTGCAAAATGTAGCCAGGCTTGGATGTTTTTCTTCATAAGATAAGGCTTCCGTCTTGCCACCCTTGATGGGAGATTGTTGTCACATGTACTAAACAGCCAGTACTTGCCAGAAATTCCTGCAGCTCCTTCAATGTTGCCGTCAGCCTCTTGGCAGCCTCCCTGACCAGTTTTCTTCTCGTCTTTTCATCAATTTTGGAGGGATTTTCAGTTCTTGGTAATGTCACTGTTGTGCCATATTTTCTCTACTTGATGATGACTGTCTTCACTGTGTTCCATGGTATATTTATATTTATATATTTGGTATATTTATTTGGCATTTTTATATATTTATTTGGTATTTTTATATATTTTTTGGTATATTTATTTGGTATATTTATATATTTGGTATATTTATATTTATATATTTATATATGCCTTGGAAATTCTTTTGTACCCTTCTCCTAACTGATACCTTTGAACAATGAGATCCCTTTGATGTTTTGGAAGCTCTCTGTGGACTATGGCTTGTGCTATAAGATGTGGATACAAAAATGTGAGGAAAAGCCTACTCGAACAGCTGAACTTTATTTGGGGTTAATCAGAGGCACTTTAAATGGTGGCAGATGTGTGCTGACTCCCATTTGACATGAGTTTGAATGTGATTTGGTTAATTCTGAACACAGCTACATCCCCAGTTATAACAGGGTTTGCATATTTATGCAACCAGGTTATTGTAAGTTTTTCATTTTTCCACTTAAAAGATTTCAGTTTGTTTTTCAATTGGGTTGTACAGGTTATGGGTCACATTAATGGTGGAAAACATTTTGAAATGATTTATCTTGGTGTCATTTTTTTACATCACAAAAACATGGCATCTGAACAGGAGTGTGTAGACTTTTTATATCCATGATAGATAGATATAGGAGTGGTACAAAGAGGCTGGAGCTGGGTAAAGATAAGTCCATATTGTGCCTTTGGTGGTCAAAATGCATGAGGGAGTCAGCAGGCAGATGAAGCTCCAAATCACAATCTGTCAAAATGATAGTCTTGAAAATTTCCCGTCACTGCTAAAAAAAAAAATCTGTCAATGACAGAGAATTCTCAGTTAATGCAACTTCAGAAACATACATACTGTCATGGTTTGGGCTTGAGTTGGGGATCAAGCCCACACTTTATGTTCATTTATTATTTTTCTGTGTTCATGTATGATTATTTGTACATTTATTGCCCTCTGTGTTTCCCTGAGTTCCCCGTCTTTGTCTTCTGTGTTCATCCCTTGTCTGGTCCTGGGTCTGTGTGCATATCTGTTTACGTACTGTTCCAGCCTCATGTTTCCCATATTTGTAGCCACTGTCCCTTTTGTGTTACTCCTGCATTTTGCTCTATAAATTAGGTTGATTGGCATCAAACTGAGGATTCTGAATTGTCCTTACGTATGACTGTGAGAGTGAATGGTTGTCTGTCTCTCTGTGTTGGCCCTGCGATGGACTGGCGATCTGTCCAAGGTGTACCCTGCCTCTCAACCAAAGATGCTGGGACAGGTTCCAGCACCCCCCCCCCCCCCCAACCGCGACCCGAAAAGGATTAAGCGGAAGAAGATGGATGTTCTGTGTCATGTTCATGTGCACTCCCTGTTGGTGTCTGTGTGTAGAGCCCCGGCCATCCCGTGTTCCCCACCTGTAATCACTTCCTCGCTGCCCTTGAGTATACCCATCTGGTCTGTGTTGTGTTGATTAGTTTCCCTGTTTATCTGAGTTTGTAGCTGTGCTTTGTCTGGCGTCACTGTTGTGTGTTTTCAGTGTTCTCCCTGTGTCAACCTGTGATTCCTTGTAAGTTTATTTTTGTCTAGTTTACTCCTGAGTTGTTTTCTGCCCCCGTGCAGCCATTTATTTGTTCCTTTGTGTTTTTGTTAATAAATTACTATTTCTTGCACTGTATTCCTGCCTGCGTTATGAGTCCTGCCTGCAAATGCTCATCTGCCCGGAGGGCAGAGCATGATACATACGAGTGTATAAAGTTAGAATAATGAATGTGCATTTTTAATATGGACCAAGTTAAAACTAAGGTTGGCATGTGTGTAACACTACTTTAAATGCTTGGTTTCAGACAGTATTTTTAAGTCCAGTAAAGGCTTGATAAGCTAATGCCAAGATGCTGCATCAGTTTATCTATCAGTTTATCCACAAAAAAATCACTTGTCCTCCTAAGCAGCTGCCTGCATGCTCACCAAACTCGTACAAAGACCATTCTGTGGGTCTCCATTCTCGGGGTGTGTTCATCTCAGTATGAGATACTTTATCAATGTCAGTCTGGATCTGTATGATGTCACACAGAGGACATTCCTAATATGGTCGTGGTGACTACCCACTCCCACCTACAGTTTAAAACCCTATGTTCACAAGAGATAGCCAATCAGAAAAAAGACGATTTAAAATGAGGGGGAGGGGAACTAAAATAGCTCATTTTGGACACAGGATGAACTGATGCGCCGCACCGTTTGGCATCAGATAAATAATGATTACTCCGGAAACGTCAGAGAATAAAATGATATTTCTGCTTTTAGAACACA
This sequence comes from Pholidichthys leucotaenia, assembly GCA_020510985.1. Lineage (NCBI taxonomy): Eukaryota > Metazoa > Chordata > Actinopteri > Cichliformes > Pholidichthyidae > Pholidichthys > Pholidichthys leucotaenia. The sequence goes on from CM035842.1 coordinate 275,514,746, forward strand.
TGGAAACATGCATTTGTTAGTGTGTGATATGTATAAGCGAATGACCAAAATTCTTAAATGTATAAAATTAATGAGTGCAGCATATCTCACAACTACTGGTGAGCACTTTGAGGCAGCTGTTAGTTTCCTTCTCACTCATCTATGAATGTAAATACGTGTCAGAAGACAAATTTGGTGACAAATGCTATTTGCTCACCGTGGCTCCAGCACCATTGTGTTCAGTGAAACTCACCGGGAGCAGCCTTGGGGAAAGGAAAAACTGAGCATACTCTTCAATCCACCTTAGTCCTGGAGGCGCCACTGTAGGAACGATTATGGGCAGAGTTTCCGGTTTTGGCTGAGGTAGTGTTAAATCAGTCAGTAAGAGTGGAGTAGCAGGGGCATTTAAAATAGTGTTTTTTTTTTAAAAGTTTTTCAAATTCGTTTTAATGTATAGTCCACATACGTGTTTTGCACTCAAGTGGCAGCTAATTTCAGCACTTGCAGTTTTTGTATTTTTTGAATGCTTTGGCATAGTTCTGGTTCTTGTTGTTGGTGTTCATGGTTGTGCCATAGACTGTATAAATGGAGGGTTCTCACCGGCAATGCGCAGATGATGCACTGAATATGAAAAAGGACTGTTGGTGTGATCAGTGGTACAAACACAGGACAGACACAATGGCACCAGGTATGTTTTCACTGGTATGAATGTCACAGATCTGACATTTATGTGTTACAGACGTGGACAAAATTGTTGGTACCCCTCTGTTAATGAAAGAAAAACCCACAATGGTCACAGAAACCTCCGGTCATGCGCACAGTGAAGTTATGGTCTGAGGAGGCAATGGACGCTCTAAAGGACTGCTTTGAAACCACTGCCTGGGAGCAGCTCTGCGATCCACATATGGTGAGGACATCGATGGCCTCACTCACACCGTCACGGACTACATCAGCTTCTGTGTGGACAACACCGTACCCACCAAGACCAAACGGTGTTGCTCGAACAACAAACCCTGGATCAACCCTGAGATAAAAAACACTTCTGAGTGAGAAGAAGAGGATCTTCAGGTCGGGGAACAGGGAGATGCTGAAGTCCGTACAGAGGGAGCTGAGGAGGAAGATCAGAGAAGGCAAGGACAGCTTCAGGAAGATGATGGAGGACAAGCTGCAACAGAGCGACATCAGTGGGGTCTGGAGAAACCTTAAAACCATCTCTGGGCTCCAGAATACCTCCTCCCAGGCCACGAGGGGCAGGGAGTGGGCGAACAATCTGAACCTGTTTTTTAATAGGTTTGACCAACTGCCCTCCCCCCCGACTGCACAACAACCACTGCGGCCTCTAAAGACATCGAGTCCTGCTGCCCACACCCCACTCCACCAACACCCCCCCACTCCCAACACACAGCCCCCCAACCTGACCCTCACTAAGACCCAGGTGAGGACGGAGCTGAGGAAGATCAAGGCGAGGAAGGCCTCGGGACCGGACGGCATCAGTGCAAAGCTCCTCAAGTCCTGTGCAGATCAGCTGTGTGGGATTGTGGAGCTCATCTTCAACCTGAGCCTGAAGCTGGGGAGGGTACCACAGTTGTGGAAAACATCTTGTGTGGTACCTGTACCAAAGACTTCCCGCCCTAAAGACCTGAACAGCTACAGACCAGTGGCCCTGACGTCCCACATGATGAAGACCCTGGAGAGACTGCTCCTTGCTCACCTCCGCCCCCTGGTGGGACCAGCGATGGATCCACTCCAGTTCGCCTACCAGCATGGCATTGGGGTGGAGGATGCAGTGATCTTCCTCCTTCACCATTCTCTGTCTCACATGGAGAAGCCCGGGAATGTGGTGAGGATCATGTTCTTTGACTTCTCCAGTGCTTTCAACACCATCCAACCGATGATCCTGAAGGACAAGCTGCTGTGTGCAGGGGTGGACCAGCACCTGTCATCATGGATCCTGGACTACCTCACTAACCGGCCACAGTTTGTGAGAACCCGGGACTGTGTGTCCGACACGATCATCGATAGCACGGGGGCCCCCCCCAGGGAACGGTTTTGGCTCCCTTCCTGTTCACCCTTTATACTGCGGACTTCTCACACAACACAACACACTGCCATCTACACAAGTTCTCTGACGACTCTGTGATCGTCGGCCTCATCTCTAACGGAGATGAAGCTGAGTACAGAGGACTTATCCAGGACTTCGTGGACTGGTGCCATCGAAACTGCCTCCAGATCAACGCGAGGAAAACTAAGGAGCTGGTGGTGGACTGCCGCGGGCAAGGACAACCCCTCACAACACCAGTAAACATACAGGGAACAGACATTGAGATGGTGATATCCTACAAGTACCTGGGTGTTCATCTAAACCACAGGTGTCAAACTCATTCCATGGAGGGCCAAGACCCTGCAGGTTTTACCTCCACCCAGTGTCTTCAACAGGTGATTTCTCTGAATTTCTACCCACTGGTTGCTGATCAGTGAAAACACCTGCTGAAGAGACTGGGTGGAAGTAAAACCTGCAGGGTCTTGGCCCTCCATGGAATGAGTTTGACACCCCTGATCTAAACAATAAACTAGACTGGTCACACAATACCGACGCACTCTACAAGAAGGGACAGCGCAGGCTGTTCCTACTGAGGAGACTCAGGTCTTTTGGTGTACAAGGGGCGCTGCTGAAGACATTCTACGACACGGTGGTGGCATCAGCCATCACTTTTGGAGTGGTCTGCTGGGGCAGTGGCATTACAGCAGCCGATAGGAAGAGACTGAACAAACTGATCAAGAAGGCTAGCTCTGTCCTGGGACAGCGCCCTGACCCAGTGGAGGAGATAGGAGAGAGAAGGATGGTGGCTAAACTGTCATCTCTGCTGGAGTCCGAGTCCCACCCTATGCAGGACATATTGAACGCACTGAGGAGCTCATTTAGCAGTACACTACATCATCCTAGGTGCACAACCGAGAGGTTTCGCAGGTCCTTCCTACCTACGGCTGTCAAACTGTATAACCTAAGCAGGGCTGCTCGCAGAGATAGCAAAAAACGTGACGACCTAATAGTATTGAATGCAAAAGACGCAATAGACTTACACAATGGTCCCCTCCAGTATATACAACTAGGACAATATCGGTCGCTACAGAGGGTGACAATATGTATGGGTACATATTCATACTATGTAGGATAACTAAGTAGACGGTTATGCTGTTTATTCCATCTTGCTACAATGCTTCGCACTTTGTGTATATATATTTATATATTTATGTGTATGTATGTATATCCACTGCTCTTATTTATATCTTCCGTATCTTCTTAATTATTGCTCTGAGTGTTGCTATCCCTGCGCTGTTGCAATCCTAGAATTTCCCCATTGTGGGACTAATAAAGGCTTATCTTATCTTATCTTATCTTATCTTATCTTAGAAATAACTTGAATCTGACAAAAGTGGTGATAAATAAAAATTCTGTGAAAATTAACCAATGAAAATCAGACAATGCTTTTGAATTGTGGTTCAACAGAATTATTTAAAAAAACAAACTCATGAAACAGGCCTGGACAAAAATGATGGTACCCTTAACTTAACATTTTGTTGCACAACCTTTTGAGGCAATCACTGCAATCACACGATTTCTGTAACTGTCAATGAGACTTCTGCACCTCTCAGCAGGTATTTTGGCCCACTCCTCATGAGCAAACTGCTCCAGTTGTCTCAGGTTTGAAGGGTGCCTTCTCCAGACGGCATGTTTCAGCTCCTTCCACAGATCTTCAATAGGATTTAGATCAGGGCTCATAGAAGGCCACTTTAGAATAGTCCAATGTTTGGCTCTTAGCCATTCTTGGGTGTTGTTAGCTGTGTGTTTTGGGTCATTATCCTGTTGCAAGACCCATGACCTGCGACTGAGACCAAGCTGTCTGACACTGGGCAGCACATTTCTCTCTAGAATACCATGATAGTCTTGAGATTTCATTGTACCCTGCACAGATTCAAGACACCCTGTGCCAGATGCAGCAAAGCAGCCCCAGAACATAACAGAACCTCCTCCATGTTTCACAGTAGGGACAGTGTTTTTTTCTTGGTATGCTTCATTTTTGCGTCTGTCAACATAGAGCTGATGTGCCTTGCCAAAAAGTTCCAGTTTTGTCTCGTCTGTCCATAGGACATTCTCCCAGAAGCTTTGTGGCTTGTCAACATGCAGTTTGGCAAATTCCAGTCTGGGTTTTTTATGATTTGTTTTCAATAGTGGTGTCCTCCTTGGTCGTCTCCCATGAAGTCCACTTTGGCTCAAACAACGACAGATGGTGCGATCTGACACTGATGTACCTTGACCTTGGAGTTCACCATGAATGTGTTTAGAGGTTGTTCTGGGCTCTTTTGTTACCATTCGTATTATCCGTCTCCTCCTGCGGTCACATCCAGGGAGGTTGGCTACAGTCCCGTGGATCTTAAATTTCTGAATAATATGTGCAACTGTAGTCACAGGAACATCAAGCTGCTTGGAGATGGTCTTATAGCCTTTACCTTTAACATGCTTGTCTATAATTTTCTTTCTAATCTCCTGAGACAACTCTCTCCTTTGCTTCCTCTGGTCCATGTTTAGTGTGGTACACACCATGTCACCAAACAGCACAGTGACTACTTGTCACCCTTTAAATAGGCCGACTGACTGATTACAAGTTTGTAGGCACCTGTAATGTTAATTAGATTACACATCTTGGTTGAACATGTCCCTATGGTCACATTATTTTCAGTCTTTTCTAGGGGTACCATCATTTTTGTCCAGGCCTGTTTCATGAGCTTGTTTTTTAAAGTAATTCTGTTGAACCACAATTCAAAAGCATTGTCTGATTTTCATTGGTTAATTTTCATAGAATCTTTATTTATTATCACTTTTGTCAGATTCAAGTTATTTCTGTGACCATTGTGGGTTTTTCTTTCATTAACAGAGGGGTACCAACAATTTGTCCACGGCTGTATATATGTCACCAGAATAAAGGCTGCATGAAGTAAAATAATAAATAAAAAATAGTAACAATTTGCTTCCTAAGGCTTAGCGATTTAAGAAAGATATCAAATAGCTTTGGAGGTTTTTGCATTCGTTGAACTGCCTTGGAACGATATGGACTTGAGTATGCATTAATTTTTAAATTATCACAAAATATAGATCAATAAAATTTTGAACAATTGTCAGAAAATGTCTATACATATTAACTTAAATAACAAGCATTCTTGGCATGACAACAGCATGAGCATTTTAATTATGGGGTCGAACAAACAGCTACAGCTGTCTGTATTTACCCTGACATTAAAACAGCCAAGCATGGTGTTGTGGTTCTTTATGGCTTTGACTAGATTCTACGTCTGCTCTGAGGTAAATTTGATTATGTCCAACATCTTTCAACAAAATGCAGCCAACTTTACTGCAGTGGACATTGATATACAGTATGTGACCCATGCTGGCAAAATGAGTCGGCATGCGCACCGGGTAATTACAAGCTACAGGCACGAGAAGCCATAAATCATGACTCTTTCTTTTTTTGCTGGCAGCAAGTCCTGAGAAATCCTCCGTCAGTGCCTGGTATCATTGTAAACCTTGGAATTCCTACTTTCTAAAAATATAAATCTTTTTGCGGAAGACTTAACTTAGGACTGATCGAACGTGAGTTTTCAAACCAGCCAAACTATAAACAAAATCGGCTTGTTGCTGGTCTGTTTTTGCGCAATTCCTACAAATTAAATATCATTTTGAAGGCCTTTCAATATAGAATATGAAAATAACATTACCTCAGTTTTGAAAACTTCCTCATTGAGACTCATTGTGCCAGCACGGGTCACATATCTCAGAGCTTTTATTTGTTTACAGGGTTAGCATGTTAGCAGCGGCGCTAACAAATGGAGTTACTGTCTGCCAGGCCACTTTTTAAGGTCATCTTCCCATCCCTCGATAGTCGTGGGAAGTGGTATGATATACAGTATATATACAGTATATATATGATATATTACTGTTTTGAGGTGCAAGAGGCCGTGCTCCTGCATTTCTGATGCCGAAGTCATTGCTTTTTAACAAGGAAAAGTGTCCAGTTTCAGTGACAACCATTCGTTCTAAACTAGTACCGGAAGTTGCTACCATAATTCACGCAAGGCATCATGGGGCCTAGGAGTAAGGTGGATAGACAGCCTAAGTCACGCCCCCTCTACTTCTGCATATGGGACATTAAAGGTGAACTGAAGTGAACGGCATTGAACGGTACTGGGTGATAGTACATACAATTATAAAGATAATTTATCATTGGCACCCCCTCCACCAATCCCGGAATCTTGGAGAAAATCGCGATTTTGAATTTCCCGCACTGAAAAATCCTACGAATCCGCCGATTATCCAGAAGTGCAGCCGGAGTTCCGCGTGACGTCACAAATGTGACCCAGTCCTCATGTTTACCATTGCGAGCACATCGACACTGGTTGTTTTTGGTGCATTTTGTCGTGATAGTCGACTACAAAACACTTTCAACACCTGGGAAGATCTGTTCAGTGGCCAAGGAAAGCTGTCATGGCGACGAAAGAAAAGAAAGGGGGAGGAAAAGCGACCGGGAAGCGATGCGTTTCTAGATATACAGTGATCCCTCGCTACTTCGCGTTTCACCTTTCGCGCCCTCAGTGCATCGCGGATTTTTCAAAAATATTCATCAAAAATTCAAAATTGAGAAAAAATGCCACGAAAGTTGCCCGGGCGCTAGCAGAAGGCAGGGAGACTACATTAGAACATCAGGTATCGACACGGAGAGCCCGCACAACTCAAAATCCACCTCTCTGACCAACGCTCCACTCCTCTCCGCCCACCTCTTCACTGCTCGGGAATCTCGCAAGCTGATTGGCCGAGATGTTTTACCCAGCTTCTCTCCCTGCCGAGCGCCCATACCCAGCGAAGGAAGACTGCATTCATTGTTCTTTATCGCTCGTGTTGCTTAGTGGCACTTTTCGCTATTCTCTTGTGCCTTTTTGTGCAAAATAAGATAAGATAAGATAAGATAAGATAAGCCTTTATTAGTCCCACAACGGGGAAATTCCAGGATTGCAACAGCACAGGGATAGCAACACTCAGAGCAACAATCAGAAGGCAAGAAAAAAAAAAACAAAAAAAAACAAGCAAGCAAGAGCAGCTAATATACATATGTACGTATTACTATAAAATATATATATATACACACACACACAGACACACAGTGCAGAGCATTGTAGCTGGATGGAATAAATATATGAATATATGAACACACAGTGCAGAGCATTGTAGCTAGATGGAATAAATATGTAAATATATAAACACCCACAGTACGGAGCATTGCAGCTAGGTGGAATAAATATGCAAGTATATAAACACACACAGTGCGGAGCAATGTAGCTAGATGGAATAATATGTAGATATATAAATATATAAACACACCCAGTGCTGAACATTGTAGCTAGATGGAATAAATATGTAAATATATAAACACACACAGTGCAGAGCATTGTTGCTAGATGGAATGAAACAGCATAACCGTCTACTTAGTTATCCTACATGGTATGATTATGTGCCCATACATATTCTCACCCTCCATAGCGACCGGTAAGTTCCTAGTTGTATGCCGGAGGGGACCATTGTGTAAGTCTATTGCATCTTTTGCATTCAAAAAACTATTAGTTTGTTACGTCTTTTTGCTATCTCTGCGAGCAGCCCTGCTTAGGTTGTACAGTCTGACAGCCGTTGGTAGGAAGGACCTACGAAACCTCTCGGTTGTGCACCTGGGATGATGTAGTCTGCTGCTAAATGAGCTCCTCAGTGCATTCAGTATGTCCTGCATAGGGTGGAACTCGGACTCCAGCAGAGATGACAGTTTAGCCACCATCCTTCTCTCTCCTATCTCCTCCATCGGATCAAGGCGCTGCCCCAGGACAGAGCTAGCTTTCTTAATCAGTTTGTTCAGTCTCTTCCTATCGGCTGCAGTAATGCCACTGCCCCAGCAGACCACTCCAAAAGTGATGGCTGATGCCACCACCGTGTCATAGAATGACTTCAGCAGCGCCCCTTGTACACCAAAAGACCTGAGTCTCCTCAGCAGGAACAGCCTGCGCTGTCCCTTCTTGTAGAGTGCATCAGTATTGTGTGACCAGTCTAGTTTATTGTTCAGATGAATACCCAGGTACTTATAGGATGTCACCATCTCGATGTCTGTTCCCTGTATATTTACTGGTACTGTGAGGGGCTGCCCATGCCTGCGGCAGTCCACCACCAGCTCCTTAGTTTTCCTCGCGTTGATCTGGAGGCAGTTCCGATGGCACCAGTCCACGAAGTCCTGGATAAGCCCTCTGTACTCAGCTTCATCTCCATTGGAGATGAGGCCAACGATCGCAGAGTCATCAGAGAACTTCTGTAGATGGCAGTGTGTTGTGTTGTGTGAGAAGTCCGCAGTATAAAGAGTGAACAGGAAGGGAGCCAGCACCGTTCCCTGGGGGGCCCCCGTGCTACTGATGATCGTGTCGGACACACAGTCCCGGGTTCTCACAAACTGAGGCCGGTTCATGAGGTAGTCCAGGATCCATGATGACAGGTGCTGGTCCACCCCTGCGCGCAGCAGCTTGTCCTTCAGGATCATCGGTTGGATGGTGTTGAAAGCACTGGAGAAGTCAAAGAACATGATCCTCACCATATTCCCGGGCTTCTCCAGGTGGGACAGAGAACGGTGAAGGAGGAAGATCACCGCATCCTCCACCCCAATGCCATGCTGGTAGGCAAACTGGAGTGGATCCATCGCTGGTTCCACCAGGGGGCGGAGGTGAGCAAGGAGCAGTCTCTCCAGGGTCTTCATCAAGTGGGACGTCAAGGCCACCGGTCTGTAGCTGTTCAGGTCTTTGGGGTGGGAAGTTTTTGGTACAGGTACCACACAAGATGTTTTCCACAGCTGTGGTACCCTCCCCAGTTTCAGGCTCATGTTGAAGATATACGTCACAATCCCACACAGCTGGTCTGCACAGGACTTGAGGAGCTTTGCGCTGATGCCGTCCGGTCCCGGCGCCTTCCTCGCCTTGATCTTCCTCAGCTCCGTCCTCACCTGGGTCCTGGTCAGGGTCAGGATGGGGGGCTGTGTGTTGGGAGTGGGGGGGTGTTGGTGGAGTGGGGAGTGGGCAGCAGGACTTGATTTCTTTAGAGGCAGCAGTGGTTGTTGTGCAGTCAGGGGGGAGGGCGGTTGGTCAAATCTATTGAAAAACAGATTCAGGTTGTTCGCCCACTCCCTGCCCCCTGTGGCCTGGGGGGAGGTATTCTGGAGCCCCGAGATGGTTTTGAGGTTTCTCCAGACCCCGCTGATGTCGCTCTGTTGCAGCTTGTCCTCCATCTTCTTCCTGAAACTGTCCTTGCCTTCTCTGATCTTTCTCCTCAGCTCCCTCTGTACGGACTTCAGCATCTCCCTGTTCCCAGACCTGAAGATCCTCTTCTTCTCTCTCAGAAGTGTTTTTATCTCAGGGTTGATCCAGGGTTTGTTGTTTGAGTGACGCCGTATGGTCTTGGTGGGAACGGATTTGTCCACACAGAAGCTGAGGTAGCCCGTGAAGGTGTGAATGAGGCCATCGATGTCCTCACCATGTGGATCGCAGAGCTGCTTCCAGTGCTAGTGCTTGTGACGCCCTTGGGGGGGGCGGGTGATGCTACTTCGCGGTTTTTCACTTTTCGCGGTCGGTTCTGGTCCCCATTAAACGCGATAAGTGAGGGATCACTGTAGATATTATTTATAAATAGCACAGTCAAATGCAGAGGCCAGTTCTGTTCATGTGTATTGCCACTATAGTCTGTAGAAGTATTGTAATACATAGCCCATGGTCATGGAACCTGTCCTGAATACACGTGTTAACCCTACGCCACGGATGTGTCTATTCAATGCCAAGTGTGTACACGGCCAGGCTATTGTACAGTCCTAGCCCTATGTATAAATAATAAGTTGGAAAAATGCTGATGTTTTTTTTTTCCTTTCTTTTTTCCTGTTAATTTTCCTTATCCTGACACCCCAAACATGCCAAAGTAGAGAAGTAAAGACTCACCATTCTGTATTCAATAAGCAACTCTCCTCCCCATCACTGCTGCGGTCTGACTCTGAGTCGGTGCCGGAATCCCCCGAAAATTCTGGATCGAATCTGTACGGTTCGATGCCTCCCTCGCTCTCTTCCTGTTCACTTGACACTCCTGCATCCTCCTCTGTCTCGTCATCGATCCTGAATGCCTCTTCACTCTGAAAACTCTGGTGTTCTTGACTGCTGGAACTGCTATCATCTGCCATTGTTGTTTTGATAAGGGTCACACTCGTGACGTCACGCAGCGTCGTCTGCACTACTTCCGGTTTGTTTGGCACTGCCAGCCAGAGGCAAAAGTTTATCGGCTTATAGCTTGGCCATCGCACGGCCTAAAAATTTCTTTTATGTGTTGAAAAATACAATAGGTAATAAGGAATTAATCTGCTATTCTACTTTTTGTGCAAAAAGGTGGTTTCAGTTCACCTTTAAATAGAAAAAATTCTCCATCGAAATGAATGGCAAGAGTGAAATTATCTTTTGATCCCCATCAAATTTTGCCACGAGTTACACATATGATGTTTGCCAATTTAAAAGATAATTTTCCACGTAATTAAAGTTGTCAGCTGTAGTATAATAACAGAGTAATATTTAGTTTTTGTTTATACGACTAGCGGACTACATCTCCCATCATCCCACATCACTATGGAATATGCGGAAGTATTCCATCATGACTTAGGCTCCCTATACTCTTCACTACAGTCGTCCTGTTTGATTGACAGCAACTTCACAATAAAACACGTCTATTTGCCTTTATTACACCCCAATTGCCACGGCAACCACAGATGTGAGGGATTAATGATGCCGTGTGTGTGTGTGTGTTAAAGACGACCAGCTGTGCCTCTCTGTCAGAACATCTGTATGGCAAGGTGATGACAGAGGATCACATAGTGCTCGGGGTAATTAGGGAGATTTACCAGCGCTGTGTGTTTGTGCGTTGGCAGCGGGTGTTGGATGAGCTGTGCCGACTACATCCTCCAGAACTAAAGCCAGCCTGATACCACAACATAATCTGGCTGATGTTATGTCCGGTACCCACCTTCTGACAATTGTAGAAAAGTCACGATTGTCTTGGTGGTCCTACTGCTTATGTTTTCAGATTTCCCTGTCATGCAAAGTGATCTCAAATTGTAAAATATTTAAAATGTTGAATAATCTCGGGAATGCTGTTATTTGGAACTGCCACTTTTATTCTTCCACACATTTTGTTGGTCACTATCTCCCTGAGAATTTTATGGTAGAAACTTCATTCTTGTATAATTTCTACAGGATTTTAAGAACATAAACACTATCATTTTCTATCTTCAAATATTCATACATTTTATTTTATTATATTATGCTTTTTTTGCTAAAATATATATATATATATATAATGGGGTGAAAAAAGAAGTTCTTCCAACTCCTTTTAGGCTCCAACAGCCTTTATTGCTAAAAAATGTTATATCACTGACCTTATGCTTTGAAATTAATCAAATCAATTTTCCAACCTATTACATATAAAAGCTCTCAGAACCCTCACCAGCGGAAAAAAATGGCATATCCTTCTACTTAAAAATATCGACCCAACCCAGTCAGTTATTTAAGCTGAAATACAAGATTAAATTTCTTCTGTAATTACGCAGGTTTTTCATTAATTATCCGTCACTCAAGTCAGTGATTATATAAATAAGCAGTTCTACATTTCCACTGCCTCATTTAAAACTGTGAAAAGATCTATAAATATGAGGTCTCAGTGGCTTGATTCCAAGTCATACCAAATAAATAACAGAGTGTACATTACACAAAAATAAAAAAAAAATCCCACTTAACATCCCTTTCTGCAGTCTGTGGGTGAATATGAGCAAAAGCAGAGTCTAGAATGTGCAGCCCGGGAGGATTCAGACGTCGCTAGAAAGTTGTTCATCATCACGTTGTTTAGCTGCCCAGCAGAGATTTTTTGACACAAAGACGACGCGGCATCCACGAAATAATTAAAGTCACACTCGCCGCTTATTACCCTCAACTTTCAGCGAAGTCACAATCATGTCCACAGCTGCCAGAGTGTGATTTATAGGTTTTTAGTCACAACACAGGTGGTGTTTTTTGAGGACAGACTGACGTGATAATAATTCTGGATCTGCAAATACAGATGGATGATTGATAATTATTATTGTTGTGCCAGAATCATATTCACAGGCAGGTAGACACAACACGGAAGAAAATAAAGACCAATGCCTGAGCAGCAACACGAATCTGTGGCATTTCAGACTTTAGACACCAGAAAGCTGTCAATAAATATGTTGAGGTCCCACACTGTGCAAAATGGTAGTTTTAACTTTACAAAATATGGCCTTATATTGATACAGCGGGGAAAATAAGTGTTGAACACGTCAACATTTTTCTCATTAAACATATTTTTGATGGAGCCATTCACCTGAGATTTTCACCAGATATCAGTAACAACCCAAGTAATCCATACATACAAAGAAGTCAAGGCAACTGTGTTCACAAAATAAGTTATATTTAATAAAGTGGAATGACACAGGGGAATGAGTATTGAACACGCTTGGTGAAATTCATTTAATATTTAGTAGAAAAGCCTTTGTTGGTAATAACAGCTCCCAGATGCCTCCTGTATGGAGAAACTAGGCACATGCATTGCTCAGGAGTGATTTTAGCCCATTCTTCCACACAAACTGTCTTCAAATATTGAAGGCTCCATGGGTGTCTTCTATGAACTCTGATCTTCAGTTCGCTCCATAGATTTTTAATTGGATTCAGGTCAGGTGACTGACTGGGCCAGTCTAGCAGCTTTATTTTCATTCTCTGGAGCCAGCTGACAGTTTCCTTGGCTGTGTGTTGGGATCATTGTCTTGCTGAAATGTCCACCCTCATTTCATCTTCAGCATCTTGGCAGATGGCAACAGGTTCTTATCAAGGATGTCTCTGTATATTTGTCCATTCATCTTTCCTTCAATTTTATGAAGTCTGCCTGTACCATGTGCTGAAAAACACTCCCACACCATGATGGGATGTGCAGTGCCATTTTTCCTTCAAACATGCTGTGTGTTGTGGCATCCAAAAATTCAATTTTGGTCTCATCTGACCAGACTATATTCTCCCAGTATTTTACTAGCTTGCCCAAATGTTGTGCAGCAAACTTTAAATAAGCTTCAACATGCTTTTTCTTTAGCAATGGAGTCTTGCAAGGTGAGCAGGCATGTCAGTTGAGCGCATTACTTATTGTTTTCTTTGAAACAGCAGTACCTGCTAACTCAAGGTCTTTCTGGAGCTCTCCATGAGTGGTCTTTGTCTCTTGGATAACTCTTCTGATAATTCTTTTGACTCCTCTGTCAGAAATCTTGCAAGGAGCTCCTGGTCGTGGACGGTTTATGGTAAAATAATGTTCTTTCCACTTGAGAATGATGGCTCCAACAGTGCTCACTGGAACATGCACCTGCAACCAATGCCATCATTATGTTTTGCAACAATAAGGTTGTGAAGGTCTAGAGCAGGGGTCACCAACTAAAACTGCAAAAGGTCCGATAAGTCAGTCCTCCTCCCCAGCCGAGGTCCGAACTAGGTGTGGGAATCTTTAGGCACCTCATGATTTGATTATGATTCAGAACTCCCACTTGATTCTTAAACAATTCTTAATGCATCTTGATGCATTTTTTTTTCTATTCAAGATTTTTCCCTCCCACTGTGTGACAACTTGGCCCTTTTAAAGCAAAGTATTTGCAGTGACCCATGAATTTACTTCTAGCATCTTTTATTAAAATAAATGGAAGCGAAATCTGACACATGGTGGGCAGTGGTGGCCTAATGGTTAGGGATGTGGAGTGGTGAGTGGAGGGTCGCGGGTTCGATCCCTGGACCAGCAGGATTAGATCTGGGTGGGACAAATAACATACCAGTGTTTGCACCACCCTCCTTATAGTCCGGTTTAAAATGGGGGTCACCTGGCACCCCCCCCCCAGAACTTGACTTCAGTGGGTCCAGAGTGTAGGTTAGGGTCCCCTTAACACGTTTCTGTATGTTAACAAGAAAATAACTCATTTGGACTATTGGTTATGGTCCTTGATTTAAGGGTACCCACGCGTACATTAAATGAACCATGGCTTTTTCAAGTCAGGCTGACAAAAGGGGTTGTTTTGTCCCTTAAAATAATCTAAAATACTTCAACCAACATTATAACTGTTGCTGTTAGACAAATAACAACAAAATCAACCATCACAAGCCTACACAAGTAAAAAAAAACAAAACAAAAAAAAACCCTTTAATCATAATGCAGACAGTATTTCACCTAAATTTAGTGACACAAGTGAAACAATGAAATTTGGTGTTGGTTTAGTTTTATACACACAAGTGTCATTCATAATCCAACACTGAATTTGTATCATTCTGAAAAGTCATACAGTTACATTGCTTTTGTTTTTTTTAACTAACACACCTTTCTGTTTTGCTTTCAGAATCGTCTGACGCGAAGATCGAGTGAGAATGGCCTCAACTTCAAGAAAAGCGAAAACATGATGACTGCCCTACTGCTGGTGAAGTGTGTGTCATTCATTTCCCTGGTTCAAAGAAGAAATCATTTGTCCATCTGTCTAACTGCAAAAATCCCCAGGAAAGACTTAAAAAACTTCAAGATATTGGCAAGAAAAGACTACAGCAGCCACTGAACTCTCCGTATCGCTATGAAGAAGCTTGCCAGTGTCTACCACAGGATTTGAACTTGGGGCCTGAATATGGCTGGCACAGAGACTGTTACGCAATGTTCACTGGAAATCTGAATAGAGTGTCCAGCGAGCCTAGAAAGCCATTGAGGGATTCACCAACCCGTTTGCTGTAGACCCCACAAGACTGGTGATGTTAGCGTCTGGGGCAACTGTGCCCCCGAGGTTGAAAATAATGTTTTGAATGCAGAACAGCTGGGAAATGCTCAGAAAGAAGCTTTCATTGAAGAGAGACTCAGACACAAAGAGAAAGGTTTCTTTGACACGATCAAACAACTGAACCTTAAGACTATGTCAAACACAGCCAAACCAGTCAAGTTGAGGTCAACGAACAATAAAGTCACTGAGTTCAGGCAGCAGGGAAACATTGCGTTTCAGCTCCTTGTAAAAAGCGACGAAGGAAAGCTGGCTATGGGATTGAAAGAAATGATGTCCTATCAACTAACCCCTGTGCCATACAGTCTTGCGACAGCGGACAACTTCTTGACAAAAACCGACAAGAGCAGTGCACTCCACTACCTCACAAAATCGGTTGAAGACGCTGCCTGCCCTCCTGAGGCTGAAACCATGACAATTATCGACGGCAATGCCGTCTTTCATTCGATGACGCAAGTTCCCACGGCCTTCAGAGATATCTGCAACAAAGTGTTTGACATGATGCCGAGGTCAGCAGACTTTGTCTTCAGCACAGATATGTACAAAGAAGGGTCCATCAAGACAGTGGAGAGACAGAGACGAGGGACTGCAGAAAAGATCATCCTGGCTGGGGAATCAACCAAAAGACCAGGAGACTTTCCAATGACGAGAATAAGACACAGTTTGCAAAGCTTATTCTCTGGGTGTGGAGCAAAGACTCACATGCAGCTCGTCTGAAGGATCGACACATCATCTTCGTGTCTGAGGGAAAGGCATACAAACTTTCATCACCTGATGGTTCGCACACACAAATGGAAGTGATTGACCCCCTGACCTCAACACAAGAAGAAACGGACACGAGAGTGATTCTGTACTGCTACTATGCCATTCAGAATGGGTATCGACTCATTCGAGTCAAAAGCCCCGACACGGATGTCTTCTTTATCCTTCTGTACTATGCCCCCCAGATGAAACAGGCCACAATCCTGTTCGACACAGGAAAGGGAAACAAGAAGCGGCTAATAAACATAACAGCACTTGCAGAGGAGATGACTCAGCTCTACTGTTCAGCACTTCTGGGGCTTCATGCCTTTAGTGGATGTGACTCCATCAGCGCTTTCAAGGGTAAGGGCAAGGTCAAACCCATGAAGGTCATGCAACAGAAGCCGAAGTTTGTCACAGCATTCGCAAAGCTCGGGGAAAACTGGAACGTGACAAAGGACCTTCTTGATGAGCTAGAGATGTTCACCTGCTTCATGTACGGCCGTCAGCGGTTCCAGCATGTCAACAATCTGAGACACCACATGCTAAAGGAAAAGTGTGGTGAAGATGGCGTCAGTGCAAATGTGAACATTGATCTGTCAACATTGCCACCTTGCCGCAGAACACTGAAGCAACATTGCCTAAGGGCGAACTTCCAGGTATGTATTTGGAAAAGATCTCATGAGGCAACTCCAGATGTGCCGTTGCCCCAACATGAGCATGGCTGGCAAGTCCAGGATGGTGTTCTTCAGCCCATCTGGACACAGGAAGAGGAGGAACTTGTTCTCCCCCAAGATGTGATCGATGAACTCTTGAACGAAAATCCCGCTCCTGACGAGGACCAGAACGAAATTCTAGATGAGGAGATCTTCTTGCAGGATGGGCTGGATGACTCTATGGACTCTTCAGAAAGTGCAGATGAGGACTAATGTGCTGAACAAACATAACTGTATCTGGGAGGACTGATAGTGACTGTGGAACTTAGTAAATTCATCTTAAATCCTTGTCACTGTGGGATAGCAGAATTGAAATGAAAAAAACAAGAATAGCATCTTTGTATTTTTCTTTTTTAAAAACTTCAATGGATAATGCTGAAAAAATGAATATCAGATTCACTTTTTGTTCTTCTAAATGCTTGTTACCAATCCACAGGAGTTAAATTATTAATGGAGATGTTTGTAGTTTAAAAATGAAAATTTTGCTGTTTTATTTTTTTTTTTTTATTGAAATGACACTTTTGGGGGTATGGAAGGTATCTTTAATTTTGTGCCTACAGATATTAACCTAGACAGCAAGAGTGAAGAGAGAATTTCCCCAATACATTGTTCTTTATGAAAACAAACCTAGAAAATCTAATTTTGCTCAACATTATTGTACATTATAGATAGTAAGCATCCAATACTGCAAAAAATGACATTTCACTATTTCAGTTTGCGTACGCGTGGGTACCCTTAAATCAAGGGCCATAACCAATAGTCCAAATGAGTTATTTTCTTGTTAACATACAGAAACGTGTTAAGGGGACCCTAACCTACACTCTGGACCCACTGAAGTCAAGTTCTGGGGGGGGGGTGCCAGGTGACCCCCATTTTAAACTGGACTATTAACCCCACTGTGGTGCCCTAGAGCAAGACCCTTAACCCCAGCTACTCCAGTGGAGCCACTCAGTGGCCACATTTCAGTCTGTGGTTGTACTGGGCAGTTTCCTGGTGTGAATATGAACAGGGCGTCCTTGAAAAAGAGAGGTTTCCTCTCAATGTAACTACCCTGTATAAATAAAGATTAAAAAATAAAATAAACATGAACAAATTTATCTCTAAATGTTTTAAGAACTGTCATCCTTTCATTGAAATTCTTTCCGAAGACCACAGCTGTCTCCAGACAGGTCAATATCATTTAACTTGCTTTCACAAATTTTATTAAGCTCATGTTTTAGCTGCTTTTGGCTCTATATTAATTAAAAAAATATTAAAATTAATTCTTTGTTCAATTTCAAACAAAATGTAATATAAAATTTTATAATACAGGAGAACACTAAATGTGTTTGTTGACACCAAATAAATAGGTTGAAAATTCTAAAATCTGCAACTAAAATCCTAAAAATGTTTTACAGGAGAACACAAACTAAATTGCATTGCATTAAAAAAAGATTAATATCTAAAAAAACAAAATTGCACAAAAAGTCCACCTCTATACAATATTTTCAGTGCAGAAAAAAACTGTTTCAAACTAAGACAAAAAAAGGACACAAAATATAATTCCAGGACAGAATTCCTTGACATTTTTTTTTTAATCAACAGTAAACTCTGTTACAGCATGGATGGAGCTGTAACTCCATGGTTACAGGGAGGGGGAGGCGGACTTTTTATATTCAGTAACACACGGAGCTTCTACTGAGTTTTTAAGTGATAACCAGCAACCTCACCTCTGCATCCCAGCATAGACTACTCTCAGCTCACAACAGCACTTCTTTTTGTGGGTACAGACTGGTCTTTCCGTGGTGGATGTCGGCCTTGTGCGTGTGTGTGTGTGTGTGGGGGGGGGGTGCCTGCAGTGAACCTGATTTTGCAACCCACCGCAAACTCTCTGGAGCCTCTGCAGAGAGTGGCGTTCGTGGGACAATGAAGAAGAGAGTCTGCAGGAGGAGAGCGCCCAAGGGCTCGTGCCATAATCTGTCGGGCGGTCGCTGATGCAGCAGTTCAGTTCAGCTTTTTTCTCCACCAAAATAAAACAGCCTCCATTTTCCCCAAATTGTATCAAAAGGCTTCGGGGTCCGGACAGAGGACTCTCGGGGTCCGGATCCGGACCGGAGTCCGCCAGTTGGTGACTCCGGTCTAGAGAGAGCTCTTTGCTTCTCCACATTATGAGTTCTTTGTGGTGCGACAATCTGATATTCACAGACCTTTTTTAAAGGCTATCCGTCAAGACTTAACCAACTGAAATTAATGTGCACTGATGGGGGATGAAATTGCTTCCTAAACTCTAATGAATTTCAGCTGGTTTCTTAGTTTTCTATGCCTTTTTGCACCTCTTTTACTTCATGTGTTCAATACTTATTCCCTGTGTCATTCCACTTTATTAAATATAATTTGTTTTGTGAACACAGTTGCCTTGATTTCTTTGTATGTATGGATTACTTGAGTTGTTACTGATATCTGGTGAAAATCTCAGGTCAGGTATATATAGTTATATACAGTTAGGCCATATACAGTTAGCTATATACAGCTATATATAGCTATATACAGTTAGGCCCAGAAATATTTGGACAGTGACACAATCTTCATGATTTGGGCTCTGGATACCACCACATTGGATTTGAAATGAAACGACTACAATGGAATTGAAGTGCAGACTTTAAGGTTTAATTCAAGGGGTTGAACAAAAATATATGATTAAACATGTAGGAACTGTAGCTATTTCTATACAAACGCTCTTCATTTCAGGGGCTCAAAAGTAATTGGACAAATAAACATAACCCTAAGTAAAATGTTGCTTTTCAATATTTTGTTGAGAATCCTTTGCAGGCAATAACTGCCTGAAGTCTGGAACCCATGGACATCACCATACGCTGGGTTTCCTCCTTTGTGATGCTTTGCCAGGCCTTTACTGCAGCTGTCTTCAGTTGTTGCTTGTTTGGGGATCTTTCTGCCTTAAGTTTTGTCTTGAGCAAGTGAAATACATGCTCGATTGGGTTGAGATCTGGTGATTGACTCGGCCATTGCAGAATATTCCACATCTTTGCTTTAAAAAACTCCTGGGTTGCTTTTGCAGTATGTTTTGGATCATTGCCCATCCGTACTGTGAAGCGCCGTCCAATCAACTTTGCTGCATTTGGCTGAATCTGAGCAGAAAGTATATCCCTATACACCTCAGAATTCATCCGGCTGCTTCTGTCTTTTGTCATATCATCAATAAACACAAGTGACCCAGTGCCATTGGAAGTCATGCATGCCCATGCCATCACACTGCCTCCACCATGTTTTACAGAAGATGTGGTGTGCTTTGGATCATGAGCTGTTCCAATTCTTCTCCAAACTTTCTTCTTCCCATCATCCTGGTACAGGTTGATCTTAGTCTTATCTGTCCAAAGAATGCTGTTCCAGAACTGGGCTGGCTTCTTCAGATGTTTTTTGGCAAAGTCAATTCTGGCTTTTCTATTTTTGAGGCTGATTAATGGTTTGCACCTTGTGATGAATCCTTTGTATTTACTCTCATGAAGTCTTCTCTTTATGGTAGACTTAGATACTGATACACCTACTTCCTGGAGAGTGTTCTTCACTTGAGTGGATGTTGTGAAGGGATTCTGCGATCATCCACCACTGTTGTCTTCCGTGGACGTCCAGGCCTTTTTGAGTTCCCAAGCTCACCAGTGCACTCTTTTTTTCTCAGAATGTACCAAACTGTTGATTTGGCCACTCCTAACATTTCTGCTATCTCTCTGATGGATTTCTTCTTTTTTTTCAGCCTCAAGATGGTCTGTTTCACCTCCATTTTAGAGCTCCTTTGACCGCATGTTGTGTGTTCACAGCAACAGCTTCCAAATGCAAACGCCACACCTGGAATCAACTCCAGACCTTTTAACTGCTTAATTGATGACAGGTTAACGAGGGAAGAGCCCATGCAGCCTTGTTATTTTTTTTGCAGCCTTCTGAGTCAATTGTCCAATTACTTTTGGTCCCTTGAAAAAGAGGCGGCTATGTATTAAAGAGCTGTAATTCCTAAACCCTTGCTCCAATTTGGATGTGAATACTCTCAAATTACAGCTGAGAGTCTGCACTTTAAGCCCATATTGATTATATAATTGTATCCTGAATATGTTTTCATAAACAGCTAAAACAACAAAACTTATGTCACTGTCCAAATATTTCTGGGCCTAACTGTATATGTATATATATACTGTATATGTATATATAAAATGAGTAAAGTTGTCCAAGTTAGCAAAACGTGTGACTGGCAAAGTCAAAAACATGTACCCAATCAAATTAGAGACTTTTTAGGGACTTTTTGTAAAGGAAATTACAGTTTTGTTTTTTTTAAAGAGGTTTAAAACAGCACAGGACTTTTTTTTTGGGGGGGGGGGTCTTAAAAACTACATATACAGCTCTGGAAAAAATTAAGAGACCATTAGAAAATCTTTCCTGAATTATCATCTCTACATATACAGCAGCCATTCATTTTGAGCATCTGTTGAATTCCAACACAAGAACACGTCAATCTACCTAAGGAGGTACTGACTAGGTGATCATCTAAGCATGGTAAGACGCTTGAAAGCTGTGAATGAAAATCACAGTTATTACACATATACAGATTTCTGAATTCTTCCCGTTAAAAGTGTTTAAGAATGAACATGAACTTATTTTCTTTGCATTACTTGAATTAAAAGCACATCAAAAGCAACATCTACAAGCAACATCTTTGTTGCCGTTTTGGCCAGTTGTCATTTTCTGTAAATAAATGCTCTAAATGACGATATTTTGACTTGGAATTTAGGTGAGTTGTAGGTACGTTAGACAAAACTGTTAATTTTATTCAAACACATACATATAAATAGTAAACCCAGATGAAGTGATAATTTTATGATGGTCTCTTAATTTTTTCCGGAGCTGTATGTGCCCTTTAGAATGTCAAAACTAAAAAATGTATCCTTCAAAACTACACAATAAGGAACCTTTAATGAGGATAATAAGAAAACTGAATTATTCCGGTTTGCAACTGTAAACCAAACATGGCAAATTTAGGTTTTGCCATCTTTTTTGTCACTCTTCGTTCTTGTTCATTTCCATAAGCTACTTATTATCTTCTATCTTTTCCTCATCTTCAATTGTCTTCCTGCCTTAATGAGTTCCACCTGTGTTGAATCAGTTAACTGCCCTTCTGTGAATACACACAGAGTCATCACGCCTCTTTACTTTTGGACAGATCGTCTCGTTTGTTCCTGTCATACTTTTCAGCTGTTCTGCATGTCTTCATTCTGTTTAAAAAATTATATTCTCCAAGTTTTTGCTCAGGTAACTTTTTCTTCTTTATTGCTAAGAGTGTTGACAAACAAGTACAGAGAAGGACAGGAGTTGCACAATGTCTTTATGGATCTAGGGAAAGCATATGACAGGATGTCGAGAGTGTAACTTTGTTACCGTATGAGGAAGTCAGGAGTGGCAGAGAAGTATGTGAGGGTGGTGGTGGACATGTATGGCCTCCTTCACTACATCCACAAATCTTCTCTGTGGTCTTCCTCTTTTCCTCCTGCCTGGAAGCTCCATCTTCAACATCCTTAGTTCAGTATATCCACTATCCCTCCTCTGCACATGTCCAAACCATCTCAGCCTTGCCGCTCTTACTTTGTCTCCAAACTGCTCCACTTGAGCTGTCCCTCTGATATACTCATTTCTAATCTTGTCCCTCCTAGTCACTCCCAGTGAGAATCTTAGCATCTTCAACTCTGTCACCTCCAGCTCTGCCTCCTGTCTTTTTGTCAGTGCCGCTGTCTCCAAGATTCAAGATTCAACATTCTTTATTGTCATTCAACATGTTTACATGACAAATGAAATTACGATCCACAGGGTCAATAGTAAAGTTAGTAAAAGAATAATAAAACTATCAAGGTAATAAATAAGACTATAGGTAGAATAAAATAACACTAGTAAATAAACAAGAAGCACTTAAAAGATTATTGCGCATTGCACTGTTGTGATATTGCACCGGACTATTGCACATACGTAGACAGATATATACAAGATACATAGCTAAGACAGTTGTCCTCGCTGTGACCAGGGTCATACAATCTCACAGCGTCAGAGTAACAGCTCCTACTGAGCTCCTACTGAGCCTGGTGGTCCTTGCTTCTGTCCTTCTGTCCTAAAGCACCGCTGATGCTCGTCTCCACCCACTCCACCCTGCCTGAACGCTCTTCTTCACCTCTGTTGCGCATTTTCTATTTCATTGGGTGGTTGACCCCAGGTATTTAAACTCGACTACCTTCTCTACCTTTACTCCTTGCATCTTTGCTGTTACACTTGCTTCCCTCTCATTTACACACACATATTCTGTCTTGCTTCTAGTGACTTTCATTCCTCTTCTTTCCAGTGCATACCTCCATGTCTACAGGTTCTCTTCCAACTGCTCCCTACTCTTACTACAGACCACAACATCATCTGCAAACATCATAATTCCACAAAGACTAATGCCTGACCTCGTCTGCCAGCCTGTCCATCACCACGGCAAAAAAGAAGGGACTCAGACCTGGTTCATGATATACAGTAATCCCACCTCCACCTTGAATCCATCTGCCACTCCATCAGTGCACCTCACCACTGTCTCGCTATCCCCATATGTGTCCTGCACCGCCCTCACATACTTCTCTGCCACTTCTGACTTTCTCATACAGTACCACACTTCTTCTCTTGGCATCCTACCATACATTTTCTCTAGATCCACAACAGCTCCAAATCCAAAACAGCCCTACCTGTGTCCGGTTCTTTTCCAGAGCCTTCTCTAATTCGACCTTGGCGGTGGCTGACTCCTGGTGATGCGTTTGTCTCAGGTGTTCGATGGCGGAAGCATGGATGTGGTTCAACTCCGACCGCAGAGAAGCTGGAAAAAAAGGGCCCACGAATTCATGCTTGATTTTCAGTGCAATTATTCCAATTTACACTTGGTCTGCAAAATTCAGACTCAATTACTGCACGCCTGTTGTTCAGAAAGTTCCTTTCAACCTTTAGCCTGTTTGAAGAAAGGAGCTCATTAGATGCAAAGGCATTCTTATTGCATTACTCTGCACATAAAGAAGACCATCTCAGCTGTCTTTACCCCAGTGGCCTTTAATCCTCACTCCAACGAACACCTTTTATTGCAAATAGTCTAATGGTTTACAGAAGCACGGGGAGAGAGCACATGCCCGCTATTAGCTTTCTACTTGCATGCTGGGTGAGTGAAAAAGAAATATTGCTGTGAAAGGCTTATTTTTCACTGCAGTTTTGGAACATTTAGAAGAAGTTACAAAACAAGTGCACACTCCACGTCCATGGATACGTAATCTCATATAAAAGAAAGAGAAGAAGGAGGAGAGCGGAGAAAGAGAGAGGGGTTGGGAGAGATAAAGAGAAATGGTAATAAAAGGGTATCGGGATGTGGGAAGTGAGAGATAGATGGAAGCTGCTCGCCAGTGTCAGGACCGTGACATGGAGGTTAATGGAAGATCATTCATCATGGCCCACTTCTGGTGTGGTAGTACTAAAAAAACTAGGTAGGACTGAGATTATACAGTGCTCCACACTTTATGGTCACATTTGGCCCTTGATCATGTCCTTGTTGTGCTCATAAAATAAACAGATTTAAATGTCACGCCTATATTTCTTTATAGAAGTAAAAAAAAAGGCTGGACTTAACATATAAATTGTTTTTTTCAGGCAAAGAAGTCTGTGGTCAAAGTCATGCAGATAAATTGTTATCCAGCACCTTGCATTCCAGACTAGTGAGTGGAAGATTACTACAGAAACAGAAGAGGAAAAGGGCTTGCTTCTGGTTTTCTGCCGACTTTTAGTGTTTTTATTCTTCGTGTTTTGGTGCAGTTTATGTGAATAAATGCGATGTTTTCCGGGCATTCGTGGGTCTAAAATTGTGGGTGCAAAAGCTTGGGAGAGTTGAAGATATTCCAAAGAAAGAAGTAAAATTACAAAGAAGAAATTAAACTAGAAGGCTCCAGAAAGTGTAAACCTCTGTCATGAAGGCTCATTTCTGCTATAACTGGGACCATATCAGCAAGATCATAGCGCTCCTTTGCTCTGACCTCCGCCTCCATCTTTATCTTCACCGATTATGATGGTAGGAGTAGATGTGTCTCTATGATGTTCCCAAACCACAGCGCAGCTTGTCTAGTTCGCTTAGCAGAGCAACCCCAGTTTTTATGGCTACATTTGGCTATATTTTATAGCCATATACTGTACATATGGCTATATTTTACTCATCCCACAAGACATTTGTGTTCCCAGCTGGTTCATTAGCCCACAGATGATTATATGTCTTGCTTACAGGTATTATTCTGGCTTATTCTGTTATATTACTTTGTAGGGATGACATGCTAGCTGAGTTAGCCTAGCATAGCTACTTGTGGCTCCCCTTGACATAAATCACTGCCCTCATCCAATATCTGGGATCCCAGCCAGGTCACCTGTCAACATGTCCTCATTTTTAGAGCATATCCTAGATGTTATTGTAGTTTACTTTCCTATAGTTTATTGTACTTTAGCTAGGATGGCTCCTCCACCAGGGACAGTTAGCTGTGGCTAGCAGAGCTAACAGCCATTCGCTCGGGTTTTTTCTGCTTAATACACCCAGGAACCACTCCTATCCTACTGACCAATCAAACCACACACCCCTGTCCCAGATAATGCTTTATTTAAGCTTTTACTCTCTCATATTTAGAATTTTTACATTATTTAGCTTAGGCTGTGTCTGGCAACTAGAGCTAACCAACTCATGTTAGCCTCAACCACAGAAGTGACTAAAGAGGGTGGGTCGGGTGAACTGTGACTCATTAGAAATGGGTCACTGTGAAGAAGGGTGTTTAATCTGGGTTGAAAATGGTGCTGTAGTATTTAAAAACTATCATAAAATGGGTTGCAACTGCTCAAAGTTTCTTATGTTTTTGGCATTTGGGAGGTTGTGGTACAATGACAGAGTTTTCACTGCGTGTGAACGCCCCCCCCCCCCCAAAAAATAAAAAATATTAAAATAAAATAAAAGTGTGCAAATTTGTAACATTTCTTGTAAATTTGCATTTTTTTTCTTTTAAATCTACAACCTTGCAACTTTTTTCCTTTTAAATCTGCATCTTTTTTCCTCATAAATCTGTGGCTTTTTTTCTTTCAAGTCTGCAACTTTTTTCTTATAAATTTTGAACTTTTTTCTCCTAAATCTGGAACTTTTTCCTTTTAAATCTGCAACTTTTTTCCTCATAAATTTGCAATTTTTTAATTTTTTCTTGTAAACATGCAACCTTTTTTCCTCATGAATTTGCTATTTTTTTCCTCGTAAATTCACTACTTTTTTCATCATAAATCTGCAACCTTTTTGTTGTAAATTTGTGACTTTTTTCCTTTAAAATTCACAACATTCATTTGAAAGCTGGTTAAGTTTGTATTCTATGTAATGCCTTAAACTTTCTCTCTTCATCTAGATAACGCAAGTTTGTTTTTATAAAGTTTTTGTTTTAAAGGGATTGAACTCGTCCTTATTACAAAAATAGGGGCTCTGAAACACAATCTTGCACCTAGTGTCCCCCTCAAGCTTTACTCAGGAGAAAAAGTTCTGTTTATTGTCTCTCTCCCCCCGCCCCCCCCCCCAACAGTGACACGAAATATCCACCCATGACTGCAGGAACACTTGCAAATATGTCAAAAAAATAATATCAGCAGAACTGTGGTGCACAAGGAGAATTTTTATCAGATATGTAACTTCTTCTGAAAAGGATTTGATATTTTTCATTTTTTTTCTTCAATGATTTATGCCTTATAGTGGGGGAAAAAAACAGACTTAAAATCCTAAATCGGTGCACAATGTCCAAAAAAGTCCTTCATGGGTTAATTTGCTTTCATGTAGACACACACACACAAACTGCATCTTTACCCAGCATGGCTTTGCCCTCGTCCTCCAGCTCAAAGCGCAGTGTCTGCAGCTCCTGCTCCGACTGCTGCTTGAGCGTCTCGATGCTCTGGCGGTGAGCCTCTCTGAGCGACTGCAGCTCGGCGTGGTGATGATGGCGGAGACGTTCCTCCAACTCCTGATGGAGAGACATGAGCGGAGGAGGAAAAGAGGAACAAAGGAAGAAAGGGCAGGAAAATGCAGAGTGGGAGGACCGGAGGGAGACAGTGGGAGGAAAATTAAGGAGGAAGTAAGGAAAAGAAAAAAGTGTAGGAGTGGGAGGGAAAAGTAAGAGACGGGGGGATGAAAAAGTGAAATGAAAAAGGGAGACAGAGAGAAACAGGGAAGTGTTTAATTGTAAATCCTCTATGAGCTGATGGGGAAAATGACCACTCAACAGGGAAAAGGGAGAAAAAGCCATTTATAACTTCCGCAGCACGGCTTTTAAGAAAAAAATCGAGGCCAGCCTTTATGCCGCTGTGCATAGATGACTTTTCACATTTGAAGTGTCACAGACTTTAAATCATGAGCCACTCTGCTGTGGAGCTTTGAGATTAAACAGAGTCATCCTCATTGGCAGACTTCCCTGGAATGCCAGCACTTCTCTCCATTTCTAAAAAAAAACATATTTCCATGACTTTTCAACTCTTTTTTGTCCTTTTATTAAAACAGTTTCACCTTTCTCGTTTAAAGGTGAATAGGACTGTATTTTCATAAAAACAAATATCTAAAAAATATCAAATAACGTTTAGATGTTAATAATGTTTAGACTCCAGTCGAGACGACACCTTAGACACCTCAGAACAGAGCTGGCCTTCTTGATCAGCCTGTTCAGTCTCTTCCTGTTGGCAGCTGTGATGCTGATGCCACCACAGAGTCATAGAAGGTCTTCAGGAGTGGCCCTCGTACGCCAAAAGACCTGAATCTTCTCAGAAGGAACAGCCTGCTCTGCCCCTGCTTGTAGAGTGTGTTGGTATTGAGTGACCAGTTCAGTGTATTGTTCAGGTTGGTACCCCTCTGTTAATGAAAGAAAAACCCACAATGGTCACAGAAATAACTTGAATCTGACAAAAGTGGTAAAAAAAAAAATTCTGTGAAAATTAACCAATGAAAATCAGACAGTGCTTTTGAATTGTGGTTCAACAGAATTATTTAAAAAAACAAACTCATGAAACAGGCCTGGACCAAAATGATGGTACCCTTAACTTAATATTTTGTTGCACAACCTTTTGAGGCAATCACTGCAATCAAACGATTTCTGTAACTGTCAATGGGACTTCTGCACCTCTCAGCAGGTATTTTGGCCCACTCCTCATGAGCAAACTGCTCCAGTTGTCTCAGGTTTGAAGGGTGCCTTCTCCAGACGGCATGTTTCAGCTCCTTCCACAGATCTTCAGTAGGATTTAGATCAGGGCTCATAGAAGGCCACTTTAGTCCAATGTTTCGCTCTTAGCCATTCTTGGGTGTTGTTAGTTGTGTGTTTTGGGTCATTATCCTGTTGCAAGACCCATGACCTGCGACTGAGACCAAGCTGTCTGACACTGGGCAGCACATTTCTCTCTAGAATACCTTGATAGTCTTGAGATTTCATTGTACCCTGCACAGACACCCTGTGCCAGATGCAGCAAAGCAGCCCCAGAACATAACAGAACCTCCTCCATGTTTCACAGTAGGGACAGTGTTCTTATCTTGGTATGCTTCATTTTTGCGTCTGTGAACATAGAGCTGATGTGCCTTGCCAAAAAATTCCAATTTTGTCTCGTCTGTCCATAGGACATTCTCCCAGAAGCTTTGTGGCTTGTCAACATGCAGTTTGGCAAATTCCAGTCTGGCTTTTTTATGATTTGTTTTCAACAGTGGTGTCCTCCTTGGTCGTCTCCCATGAAGTCCACTTTGGCTCAAACAATGACGGATGGTGCGATCCGACACTGATGTACCTTCACCATGGAGTTCACCTTGAATGTGTTTAGAGGTTGCTCTGGGCTCTTTTGTTACCATTCGTATTATCCGTCTCCTCCTGCGGCCACGTCCAGAGAGGTTGGCTACAGTCCCGTGGATCTCAAATTTCTGAATAATATGTGCAACTGTAGTCACAGGAACATCAAGCTGCTTGGAGATGGTCTTATAGCCTTTACCTTTAACATGCTTGTCTATAATTTTCTTTCTAATCTCCTGAGACAACTCTCTCCTTTGCTTCCTCTGGTCCATGATTAGTGTGGTACACACCATGTCAACAAACAGCACAGTGACTACTTGTCACCCTTTAAATCGGCCGACTGACTGATTACAAGTTTGTAGACACCTGTGATGTTAATTAGAGGACACATCTTGGTTGAACATGTCCCGATGGTCACATTATTTTCAATCTTTTCTAGGGGTACCATCATTTTTGTCCAGGCCTGTTTCATGAGTTTTTTTAAAATAATTCTGTTGAACCACAATTCAAAAGCATTGTCTGATTTTCATTGGTTAATTTTCATAGAATTTTTATTTATTACCACTTTTGTCAGATTCAAGTTATTTCTGTGACCATTGTGGGTTTTTCTTTCATTAATAGAGGGGTACCAACAATTTTGTCCACGTCTGTAACTGACACTCCAATTCCATTGCAGAGCTCTGGTTCATCCGTCTGCAGGTGAGTGGCAGTCTCATTTTCAGACTAGCTTACTCTCCAGTTTTAATACTTTAACACCCTGTAACTGTCATTTTTAGCCTGCTCACCAATATTAGTAAGCCCCTAATCTGATTGGGTAAAGGTTTTCTTCGTGGGCCAATCACATGGCAGTTAAGAGCTTGTTGGCTTGTGGCATCATAAAAACCAGGAAGCAAAACCAGCTCTTTTATTAAGAGTTTAATGAAATAAAGGCAGTGTGCTTTTTAAAATGATTTTAATGTGTTTTAACTTGTGATGTATGGAAGCATTTCATAAGATTAAAACCCCAAATTCTGCACAATATGGGTCCTTGTTTTAAGTACATGTTTTAAATCTTTAACTCAATAATTCCTTTCAGTTTGCTTCATCATCCTATTGAAGCAGAAGTGTCACACAGACATGATTTAATACCTGCTTTGTGTTGCCCCAAAATGAGGCATTCCAAAATGAGGCCTCGTCATGTCATACGGTACATCCTGTATACTACATAAGTAATGCGTTGTTTAAGTCCAAACAGTCAGTGAAGTGACTATAGAAGGTTTTCATGTAAAACTCACAAAGTCAGCATCAAACACTCTTCTTAACACAACAAAAAAATCAAACTGCACCTGTGTTCAGTTGTATCATTATTCAATGTTGAATTGATGCCATGCTGCTTTCTGATCACAGCTTTGGCTTCATTACACGACACAAACAAACAACTTAAACAGAGCGGCACCATTAGCAAAGACAACTGACAAGCACCGACATAAACAATATCAACACCAAGCTTTAACGCTGTTGACTGGAGGGCTGCCATGAACACACAACCTCACAGACAGACACACCAATGTTTGTAGAGACCTATTAATGTTAAACCGCTGGCAGCAGAATATTTACTCGAGCAGGGGAAAAAAAGGTGCTGATGCTTTCTACCCTTCTCGCTGTGGGTTTGTCATCAAAATGTTTTAATTTTTATTGGGAAATACACAAAAAGTTGGATATTAAACCGGCAAAATAGATAACAGTGAGTTAAAGTTTACTCCTTTTGAAGTGGGACCTTTTTGATCAAATGTTTTATCAGAATATGTACGACATACTGTTTTCTGAAAATACACAACATCTGTCTGAAAGGTAATGGTTACTGCTAACTGACACCATAGGCATAAATTGGTGGGGGGGGGGGCAGAGGGGGCACATCCCACGCAGCCTGAAAAAACCCCCCATAAATATCATTGTAAACCATTCTATATCCTGTTACAATATTAAATACATTTGCATTTGAAGCACCAATGCTAAGTAGAAATAATTTTGTAAAGTCACAACTTTTCAAATTCACAACTTTTTCTTTCTAATAAATCTGCAACTTTTTTCTAGCAATTTGGTGACTTTTTCTCATAAATTTGCTATTTTTTTCTCATAAATTTGAAACTTTTTATCCTAAATTGACAACTTTTTCCTCATAATATTTGCAACTTTCTCCTCATCAACTTACATCTTTTTTCTTGTAAATTTGTATCTTTTTCTCTCCCATTTGCAACTTTTTTCTCATAAACTTATAACTTTTTCCTTGTAATTTTGTGACTTGTTTTCTCATAAATTTGTAACTTTCCTCAAAAATTTTGACTTTTATTTAAATGGTGAATTTTTTTCTTATAAATTTGCTAAATTTTTTCATAAAATGAAAAACTTGCAATGTTTTCTTGTTAATTTGCTGCATAATCATATCTTTGATACCTTTTACTAGTAAAATAGCTACTTTTTTCTTGTAAACTTGCAACTTTTTTCTTTTAAAATTAATTTTTTTTTCTTCTAAATTTGCAACTTTTTTCTTCTGAATTTGCAGCTTTTTTCTGATAAATTTGCTACGTTATTTCCTCATAAATTTACAACTTTGCTGCAAGTCTCTACTTTTTCATCATAAATTTTCAACTTTCCAAAATTTGACATTTTTGTAAATTGTCAAACTTTTTTCTTATGAATTTGCTAAATTTTTTCATCAACTTCTAACTTTTTTCTTGTAAATTTGCTGCATTTTTAATCATATATTTGATACTTTTTACTATTAAAATTGTAACTTTTTCTTGTAAATTTACGACTTTTTTCTGGTAAATTTGCAACTTTTTTCTGAAAATTTGCAACTTTTCTCTGAAAATTTGCAACTTTTCTGATAATCTTACAATTTTTTTCTTATTAATTGCATCTTTTTGCTCATAATATTTGCAATGTTTTTTCTTCATAAACTTACAACTTTTTCCTTGTGATTTCATGACTTTTTCCCCACAAATTTGCAACTATTTTCTGCATAAATTCACAACTTTCCTGCAAATTTACAACTTTTTTCTCATAAAGTTTGTACTTTTTAATCATAAAGAATTTGCAACTTTACTCTAAAATTTCTGACATTTTTCTTAATTGTCAAAATTTTTTCGTATGAATTTGCTACTTTTTTTGGTAAATTTGCAACTTTTTTCCTAAAAATTTGCAACTTTTCTGATAAACTTCCACCTTTTTTCTTGTAATTTTATTAGTAAAACTAACTTTTGTGTTGTAAATTTGCTACTTTTTTCCTCAAAAATTTGCAACTTTTTAATAAGTTTGCTACATTTTTCTCACAATTTTTCCAACTTTTTTTCTAGCAAACTTGCAACTTTTTTTGAGTAATTTTTTTTCTTGAAAATTTGCTTCTTTCTTCTTGTAACTTTGCTACTTTTTTCTCATAAATTTACAACTTTTTTCTTAAAAGTTTGCTACTTTTTAAAATGAATTTGCTGTTTTTTTCTAGTAAATATATATAGATGTACTTTATTGATCCCAAACTGGGAAGTATGCAGCTGAGTCTGGGTCTGTCGGAAAGTTTTCTTCCAATGAGGGAGTTTTTCCTCAGTCTTGCTGACCGGTCATTACTTGCCTGTTGGGGTTTTCGCTGAATGATTTCATGCGATTTGTGCCTTATATACAGTATGTAGCTCCTTAAGGGACCCTTCTGTTGTGATTAGCTGTCATGCAGATAAAGCTGAATTGAGTCGTATAGAGCATGAAACACTGATCATAACCAAAATGACACATGGCCAGTTCTCATTTACCTCATACCACCAACACTTCTCCAAACTTATCCCTAACAAAATGGAATACAGCAGCATTGTCCTACTTAGTGATAATAGCAGTGCCTTTGCTTTGGTGTAAATTTCTTCATTATGTTTGCTTTAGTAACACTTTAGTCCTCCCAGCATACATCTACATCTGCCCACATGCTGTGAGCGAGTGTTTATCTTGGTCTGCCTAGTGGAAATATTGCCATACGCTCTGTTTAAAAAACACTGAGTACGGTGCAATAAAACATGAGGAATCAATATAACCAGATCATCAGAGACGGAGCAGCTGATTTCCTGCCCGATGAAAACAACCAAAAACGTCACCAAGTATATTTACTTTTACTCTCAGTTACTTTTGATCTCACTGATGATGAAATGATCTCACTAATTCTGGATTCACCAACTTTTCTGATGAATGACAGCAAAAATCAAGCCAGTATCTCATGGAGCGGTGGACGAATGCCGAGGAGCGTTCAAGAATGCGGCGCTTTTGGGTTTCGTCAGGGTTTGTAAAAAGTTGCAAGACAGTTCACAAACAGTTTTTAAGGTTGCCAAAAGTTTTGCTGTAAAGGGTCTTCAACAGTTGCTAGTGTTCACTACTTGGCAAACCAAAAAGAATTTTAGTGACACGCGTTACAACTGTTTACAGCTGTTCACAGAAAAATACATTCGCCAAAAAACTTGACCATTTTGAAAGAAAAACTGGGAAACTTTTATGAGCCCTAACAAAACCCCCAAATTGCTCTGTTCGCCAGCCTTCGCCGCTCCGTGAGATATGGGGGTTACAGATCAGCCAGCCATCACCATCACCTTGTATCAGAGGCATCCCCACTGTGCTGTTCTCTGGTATAATGAAGTTGTGTATTGCCCCGGCAACAATGTTTAGAAGCTTATATTTTGCATCTGCTATGATTTGGACAGTGATGGAATGATACTGCTTTTAATTTAGTTTAATTATCTTGATTTTTATTACAACTTGAATCAAAGTATAAAATCTTGTCAACTAATGATTAAGTTTATAGGGTTTACACTCTTACAGTGCATTCACACCAAACGCAAAGCAAATTTTTTGCACGGTATGAATAGATGTAAAGTTAATGTAAATATGTAAAAACACACAAATTTGTGCATTTGCACTTAACCCCTTGCACTCCGGTCAATTTTCCTAAAAACGCCAAAAAATAACGTGCTCAAAGTAAATTGAAAGCTGTCCTTCAACCCTTTGCAGCATCTTCATGGGGTTGGTCTCATTTAAAAGAAAACACTTTGAATTTTTTGGCAAAACAGTCATAATCTCTCTAAGTGCTCCGGCCACTGAGTTACAGTCATCTAAACATAGTGAACTTGAAGAAAATAAATTTGGCCTGGGTGTTTTTTTGGATACAAATGCTTGCAAATAACACACAGCTTCAGATCCGGGCTGGAAAATGCAACAGAAATGTAGAACCAAGTGTTATCCAGCTGAGGTCCAAATTTTGTAACAATACCACAAAAAATGAATATATTACACAGCTTTTTCCTCAGGTAGTTCCCAGGCGTTTTGGAACTGTGCCAAATTGTGCCAAATGGCACAGTTTGGAAAAACGTCTGTAACTTTTGAATGCTTCAATGTAGAAGCTTCATTTTGGGCTCTAATGAAAGGTCACACTCAGGGCTGTGTGTGTGTGTGTGGGGGGGGGGAGGGTTGTCCCCCCCCCCGCTACAGAGGATGGACATCGGCCATCGCTACATGACGGATTAGCCTCATGTCGCGATGTGGGACAGCAGCTCAGTCACCGCGGCCCCCCCCCCCCTCGCTACAGAAGAATAGCGGGGGGGGGCGGCATTCACGGTCTGTACGCGACGAACGAACCGTGTACCGCGGCGCACGAACTTCAGACTTCGTGCGCTGCACAGTTGTAATTTACCGATCGGTCAAAAGTCATTTTGGATTACAATTTTCAGGGATAGAGAATAATTTAGCTTATAACACCTTACCTTTTCACAGCAGCAGCGGAGCTGGCGAACATTCTCTTCCTCATTGTCAGACGAACGCGACGCTGGTCCGCTCGTGGTTCTGGTCTCGTGACCCGATCAAAACATAATTCCATTATTGCGGTTTTGTGCTTCCATGATTGCGGTTTTTGGCGAACGATTTTTCAAAACAAATAACAGTAGTAATTAAAAATAGACTGGCGAAGGCGTGTGTGTCACTCAGCCTTCGTCGTCAGCCTCCGTCGGTCTATGATGACCATGGAAGAAAATCATAACGTCTACTCTGCTGGAACAAAAACAAAATAAGCACTGCCTGTGGCCAAACATGCCGATGTGCGAATGCTGTCACACAGGTTGCATTTGTGGATGGTCTCCGTGCTGCTGGGTCTGTGACGGTTCTTTCTGCGAGTCCTTTTTTGATCCGCTGCAGCAGTCTGTCTTCACCCAGCCTTAAAAAAAAACAGCTGGCGAACCTCTCTGCTTCAATTGGCTCACTGCATTCACAGCGTTGGTAGGCGGGTCCTTCTTGCTAGGTTTTCAGTCATTGGTTCTTCAAGGTTTCAGAAACCCAATTCAAGGCTCTTATTAGTCGAATGAGAGGTCAATCAGATGAACTAATCTGTTTGCGGCTGTGTCTGCAGCTTTTATTTTCAGTGCGCGCTTGGACGCCATCACCATCTACATCATGTCCTACATCACCATCTCCATCATGCGTCCTAGAGCGAACGAGGGCGCACGAGAGCACCCTCGTGCGCTCTAGGACACAGAGACTTGCCTGCCCGCAGTACAACGGAGTGCAAGAGGTTAAGGGAGATGGTCCCGATAACTAATCAACCTTGAGATTCCGTTGTCACCGGAGTAAAAGTATCAACACTGGAGCGTAAACTAGTTTGAAAATGACCACCTTCATCTGCAGACAAATGGACCAGAGATCTGCAGCTGAGACAAAAAAGTCGGGAGTTTATCTACCCACGTACTTGGGCTGATACAGATGTATTAACGATGGCTGGCAGGCAAGCCATGTAAACAAACAACCATCATCCAGGTGTAGTTTCTGGAAGAAGTAGCGACATCTTCCCAGCTGTGCGACTCATCGGATAACGCTGTAAACCTAAATACGATGGCGTTTTTGGGATTCCCACAGCAGGTAGAAAGCAGCTGCAGAAGTTATAAAGGCAACCCCGCCCCTTTGCAACTTGCTCAAATGCTAATTTGCTTCTATTCACATCTTTGCATTGAGTTCACATGTAATTGCACCATGCAAAAAATTTGAGCTTTCACATTCGGTCTGAACGCACCTTTATACTTGATTCAGACAAATAAAATACAGAGCCACTTAGTGAAAACTAAGGTTAGAATAACAGCAAACTATTTACACATAGCTCTTACAACTAGTCTGGACTACTTGTAAATTTTGTTAGTACCTGTACTAAATTTCAAGATACAAACAGATTGATGAATCCCACAAGTTCCCGTAAACTGATTGTACGTCATATTTACGTATAGGTGGATATTTCATGTCACTTTTTTATGTTTTTATCAATAATCCACTCCTCATATAATTTTATTCTCATTTCTGGTGATTTTAATCTACACACTGATAAGCAGGGCGACCATATGTCAGAAGATTTTAATGACCTGCTCACGTCCATGAATTTTACTCAACATGTCATGCAGCCGACTCACAACAGGGGACACACTCTGGATCTTGTTATTAGCTATGGCCTGCCCATGAGTGTGTCCTCTGTTGTTGACTTGGCTGCATCTGACCATTACTGTATGTTTTTTAATATCACTGGTTTTATGCAATGGGAGACCTCGGTGCGAACTGTGAGGAAGCGCCATCTGACACCTGAAGTGGCTGCTGATTTTATCAAACTCTTACACAACATTCCCCCAGTTATTTCATCTGCTTCGTGTGATTTTATTGTTGATAATTTTAACAGTAAATTAAGATCAACCATTGACAGAGTTGCCCCAACAATCACAAGGACAGTTAGGAATAAACCAAAGCCTCTATGGAGAAATAACCAAATCCAAAACCTGAAAAGAGAGTGCAGGATGGCTGAGAGGAATTGGAGGAAAAACAAATTAACCATCAATTACCAAATACTACAGAATAAATTAAAAATATACAATAATGCAGTCAAGATATCGAGAACAGAGTATTTTGCCAACATAATCTCAACCCATAGCAATAACCCTAAAGTCCTTTTTGCAACCATTGATCGCTTATTCAACCCAGATTTTAAATAAAAACACAAACCTGCCATCCAACTCTCTCTGTGAGAGTTCTGCAGACCACTTCAGGTGCAAGGTTGATTCTGTTAGATCCAACATTTTATCTGACCAGAAGACTGCTTTTGATGGAATCTTGGACTCACCTTTAGCTGAGGAAATGCTGGACTGTCTTGCCCTGGTTGATGCTAAGATGCTTGGTAGAGTTTTCTCCCAGGTAAACTCGACCTCCTGCCTTTTAGATCCGATTCCTACATCACTTTTTAAAACATTTTATGGATTTTTCAAACATGAGAGTTTAAACATTGTAAATTGCTCTCTTCAGACTGGTGTTTTCCCCGCTGCCTTTAAAACGGCTGTGGTGAAGCCCCTTTTGAAGAAGAGTAATTTGGATCCTGATATTCTCAGTAACTATCGGCCTGTATCCAACTTACCATTTTAAAGTAAAGTTTTAGAAAAAATTGTATTCTTCCAGTTAAATAATTTTCTTATTGACCACAACATTTTTGAGAAATTTCAATCTGGTTTTAGGACAAACCACAGTACCGAGACAGCCCTTTTAAAAATCGTAAATGATACCAGGTGTAACATGGACTCCCACAAACTGTCAGTCCTGGTGCTGCTGGATCTCAGCGCTGCCTTTGATACAGTAGATCACCACATTTTATTAAGCAGACTCAAACACCTGGTGGGCCTCTCAGGTACTGTTCTTGAATGGTTTCATTCCTATCTCACAGATCGTCACTATTTTGTAAGTATGGATACATGTTCTTTGGCAATCCATGAAATCAAGTGTAGGGTACCCCAAGGTTCAATTTTAGGGCCAATACTTTTTAATTTTTATACAGTGGGGTAAAAAAGTATTTAGTCAGCCACCAATTGTGCAAGTTCTCCAACTTAAAAGATGAGAGAGGTCTCCAATTTTCATCATAGGTATACATCAACTATGAGAGACAAAATAAGAAAAAAAAAATCCAGAAAATCACATTGAAGGATTTTTAATGAATTAATTGGTAAATTCCTCGGTAAAATAAGTATTTCGTCAATAACAAAAATTCATCTCAGTACTTTGTTATATACCCTTTATTGGCAATGACAGAGGTCAAACGTTTTCTGTAAGTTTTCACAAGGTTTTCACACACTGTTGCTGGTATTTTGGCCCATTCCTCCATGCAGATCTCCTCTAGAGCAGTGATGTTTTGGGGCTGTCGCTGGGCAACACAGACTTTCAACTCCCTCCAAAGAATTTTCTATGGGGTTGAGATCTGGAGACTGGCTAGGCCACTCCAGGACCTTGAAATGCTTCTTACGAAGCCACTCCTTCGTTGCCCGGGTGGTGTATTTGGGATCATTGTCATGCTGAAAGACCCAGCCACGTTTCATCTTCAATGCCCTTGCTGGTGGAAGGAGGTTTTCACTCCAAATCTCACAATACATGGCCTCATTCATTCTTTCCTTTACACGGATCAGTCGTCCTGGTCCCTTTGCAGAAAAACAGCCCCAAAGTATGATGTTTCCACCCCCATGCTTCACAATAGGTATGGTGTTCTTTCTCCTCCAAACACGACAAGTTGAGTTTTTACCAAAAAGTTCTATTTTGGTTTCATCTGACCATATGACATTCTCCCAGTCCTCTTGTGGATCATCCAAATGCTCTCTAGCAAACTTCAGACAGGCCTGGACATGTACTGGCTTAAGCAGGAGGACACGTCTGGCACTGCAGGATTTGAGTCCCTGGCGGCGTAGTGTGTTTCTGATGTAGTCTTTGTTACTTTGGTCCCAGCTCTCTGCAGGTCATACACTAGGTCCCCCCATGTGGTTCTGGGATTTCTGCTCACCGTTCTTGTGATAATTTTGACCCCACGGGGTGAGATCTTGCGTGGAGCCCCAGATCGAGGGAGATTATCAGTGGTCTTGTATGTCTTCCATTTTCTAATAACTGCTCCCACAGTTGATTTCTTCACACCAAGTTGCTTACCTATTGCAGATTCAGTCTTCCCAGCCTGGTGCAGGTCTACAATTTTGTTTCTGGTGTCCTTTGACAGTTCTTTGGTCTTGGCCATAGTGGAGTTTGGAGTCTGACTGTTTGAGGTTGTGGACAGGTGTCTTTTATACTGATAACGAGTTCAAACAGGTGCCATTAATACAGGTAACGAGTGGAGAACAGAGGAGCCTCTTAAAGAAGAAGTTACAGGTCTGTGAGAGCCAGAAATCTTGCTTGTTTGGAGGTGACCAAATACTTATTTTACTGAGGAATTTACCAATTAATTCATTAAAAATCCTTCAATGTGTTTTTCTGGATTTTTTTTCTCAATTTGTCTCTCATAGTTGAGGTATAACTATGATGAAAATTGGAGACCTCTCTCATCTTTTAAGTGGGAGAACTTGCACAATTGGTGGCTGACAATACTTTTTTGCCCCACTGTATGTTACCACTTGGGGATGTTATCAGGAGACATGGCATCAATTTTCACAGCTATGCTGATGATACACAACTGTACATTGCTGTGTCTCCTCATGACACAAAACCAATTAATCCCCTTTTGAACTGTATTTTAGATATAAAGTCATGGATGGCAGAGAACTTCCTAAAGCTCAACCTGGGCAAAAGAGAAGTGTTAATCATTGGTCCTGAAGACAAAAGAGAGAAACTTCTACCAAAATTGCTAGATCTAAAACCTACACATTGTGTCAAGAACGTGGACATTCTTTTAGACTCTGACTTTAATTTTATTTCACACATTAAAACTAGAAAAGCACTCGGAGAGCGCAGACCTCCGCCAAGCGCCACAGTTCCCCCCCCATACAGTGTTTGTGTGTACGTTTTGAGATTCCTTGACCATGAAAACATATGACTAGCAATTGGATTCACAATGATAGGATTAGTGGTTCAGTAGTTATTGACGAAAATGGCATTTTCCGTAATGGCGGTTTAGCGCCACAGTTCCCCCCATACAGTGTTTGTGTGTACATTTTCAGATTCCTTGACCATGAAAACATAGGACTAGCAATTGTATTCACAATGATAGGATTAGTGGTTCAGTAGTTATTGATGAAAATGGCATTTTCCGTAATGGCGGTTTTCTTCTGGACGGTGATCCGGATCATCCCCAAAATGTAATCAGTTCTTCCTTGTACCATTTCCAACAACGCCTGAAAGTTTCATCGAAATCCGTCCAAAACTTTTTGAGTTATCTTGCTAACCAACAGACAGAGAGACAGACAAACCCCGGCAAAAACATAACCTCCTGGCGGAGGTAAAAATAACAAAAATTGGATTTTACCATCTTAGGAATATAGCCAGAGTCCGCCCTTTTCTCTCTCTTGCCAGCACAAAGGTCTTGATGTATGCTTTTATTACTAGTCGTATAAACTATTGTAATGCCCTGCTCTCTAGTCTTCCTCAAAAAAGAATATCACATCTCCAACTGCTCCAAAATTCAGCAGCATGAGTGTTAACGAGGACCAAGGGGCGGGTGCATATTACACCAGTTTTGGAATTGCTGCATTGGCTCCCCGTGCATTTTAGGATCGATTTTAAGGTTCTCTAAGTAGTTTTTAAAAGCCTCAATGGTCTTGGGCCTTCTTATCTATCTGAGCTGCTTTTATCTTATGAGCCCTCGCGGACCCTGAAGTCCTCTGGTACTGGCCTTTTAATGGTTCTTAAAGTCAAGACCAAGACCTTTGGTGAAGCTTCCTTTCACTATTATGGTCCTCGTCTGTGGAACAGCCTGCCAGAGAGCCTCAGCCGCAGAGCCAATAGATGTTTTTAAGAACAGGCTCAAGACCCACCTTTTTAATTTGGCTTTTTATAAACCTGTTTAACTATTACTGAAGTAGTCATTTATGTTCCATTGTTTTATGTTCTTGGTGCCATTTGTTCTTAGATTTTCTCATCTTCTTATTGATGTGTTTAGTCCAGTTTTAAAGTATGGGTTTTTAGTTCCTGTTTTTATGTGTTCTTAGTTTCTTTTTGTACCTTTTCAAATTTTGGCTTTTAACAAACCGCTTAACTATTATTGAAGTAGTCATTTATGTTCCTTTGTTTTACATTCTTCTTAGCTCCATTTGCTTTTAGATTCTCTTATAGTGATGTGTTTTTTCGCTCAGTTTCTAAGTACGGGTCTTTAGCTCCCTTTGTTGTATATGTTCTTAGTTTTATCTTGAATTTTATGTGTTTTAGCCCCAGTGTTTCCTCAGTGGGGCCCCTCATGCCGGATGCTGCCTGGCCCGTCTGCAGGGGTGTTGGTCTCGTGGGTTGCTCTAGCTTGGGTGGGTGGGGGCTTTATACCACTCCCTACAGCTGTGGTGAGGGCCCCGGCCTGTCCTGGTTGGGGCGGCCTTTGTGGCGCCTTCTGTGGTTATGGGCTGTGTGGTTTCCTGACGTGGGGGGTGCCACAAGATGGTTGCCTTGGTGCCGAGCAATGTCTCTTTTATTTTATATGTGTGTAAGAGAATTAGGGGGTGATGTATGTGCCTGTGTGTGTTCTGTTTGTGGGTATGTTTATGGGAGGGTTGGAAGGGGTGGGGATGTATCGTGTAAAATATGTAACTAAATGTGTCTACTGTTTTATTTATGTAAAGCACTTTGTGCAGCATCTAATGTTTAAAAAGTGCTATACAAATAAAGTTTGATTGATTGATTGATTGACTGGAAAAAAGTTGCAAATTTAAAAGAAAAAAGTTGCAAATTTATGAGAAAAATCTAGCAAATTTTCATGAAAAAAATCACAATTTGATTAAAAAAAGTTGCAATTTTGCAACAAAAAATGGCAAATTTATGAGAAAAAAGTTGCAAATTTACAAGAAAAAAAGTCACAATTTGATTAGAAAAAAGCTGCAGATTTAAAAGGAAGAAATAGCAAATTTATGAGAAAAAAGTCACAATTTGATTTTAAAAGGTTGCAACTTCACCACAAAAAAGTAGCAAATTTATGAGAAAAATGTTGCACATTTAAAAGAAAAAAGTTGAAAATTTATGAAAAAAGATGCAAATTCTCAAGAAAAAAAGTTGCAGATTTAAATGAAATAATTTGCAAATTACAATTATCTGTTTTATCCATGTTGGGGGGTACATGTCCCCCCATCCCCCCTTGATTTATGCCTGTGCATTTACGAACAAATCTGTTAGTGCAGTTCTTGCATGAGGCCCAATATTCAGTTGAGGCAACCTCTGATGAGTATATACACTTGTAAATGTAACTAGTTAGAATCCACTTTTGCAATCCCACCTTCCTGATCCCAATCTGGCGTCAGAGCCACTCCCATGGAGAATATCACATGTAACACTTCAGTGGATTAGTCACTAGCAGGTGGCTGTGATTTGTTCTCCCTCCTAAACGGAGCAAATCCACTCGTTCAGAAGCGTCTCACTATTTCCCAGGAGACATGCCAGCCTTGCTCCCAGCATTGTTTGAAAGTGATTGCCTTATAACTGTATCTAATAACTTGGTAAGCAGACGCTGATCCACATTATCCAATAAACACCCGTACACCTGTGCTCCATTTTCCATCCTGACTTTACTCCTCATTTCTTCTTCGACTGCTCAGTCTTTTGCCCTTTCACAGTCTTGTATGTGAATCCTGTGCTATATTAAACAGGAAAAACATTTAAATGAAGAAATGTTCATTTTCCTTGAATATTGGATATATTTCAAATCTCACTTTCATTAATGTGTAAACCCCCTTGAAGTACACTCACTGTTCACGCTGAGTTTAGCTCATTTTTTGTTGTTGGGGAAACATTAAGGTGTCATTTTGCAAATTATAGTCACAATTCATCAACAAGGACCATCTAGCGCATTATTCACAGGAGGCTGACAGCAACATCTGCGGCATTCTAACCCACCAATGTGTAAAGCCTCTGGGAAATGATTCATGGAGCAGAGAGATCCTTCAATATTCAAAATGAGGCCGAGGCTGAGCTGGTGGACAGCAGTTGCAGATTCTCAGTGCTCAACGGGGCATATGCTGTTTTTATGGCACCACTAAAAAACAAAACTCAAATTCAAAACAAAAACATTGAGGGACTGATGACTAATGTTGCCAGTGTTGCATTAGTCATGTAATGGACCCAAACACAGATGTAAGGATGCAGGGTTGTTTAATAAAAAGAAACTTTAACAAATTGAAAGGTAACAGAGAGGACCTCACTGGGGTGGAAGGGTAAAATGGTAAACTAATAATAATCTAAAGGCTGACCGGAGACACTGGGGCTAAACAACAATGACCGGACAAACACTGAGGGCAGGTGAAGGAACAAAAGAGCAGACTGAAATCAGAGAGAATCAGAGAAACAACTTCAAACTTTAACTTCACAAGGAAAAAAAACAAACAACCATGCATTCAGGCAAAAAGTAAAGGCAGAAAGAGAACACACAAGGAACAAAAAATTAAAAAAAAACAAAACTTTAAAAGCACACAAGAACA
Source organism: Pholidichthys leucotaenia (assembly GCA_020510985.1). NCBI lineage: Eukaryota > Metazoa > Chordata > Actinopteri > Cichliformes > Pholidichthyidae > Pholidichthys > Pholidichthys leucotaenia. The sequence continues at coordinate 275,557,429 of CM035842.1, forward strand.
GACAACAGAATTAACACAAAGTAAAGGACAAACTTGATTGCAGATAACTAAACATTTTGGGCCATATTAAAGTAATCTAATCAATAGTCCATTGTCAAAGGCAAAAAACTAATTTACGGGCATGTCCAAGTCAATTTTGCTATGATGGCTGGGGGAAAATGTAAGATTGTCTTATCTCTCTTAATTGTTCAGAGGTGTGTTTTGGGTGTAGTATGGAATAACCCAATCATAATCACTCCTCTCCTCACCTTTAACAAGCAGAGGCACATGATCTAAGGTGGATTGCTACGATGATGGCATTTACCTGGAAGGACAAATCAGATTTGCACCAGTAGACTGACAAAAGTAAAAATGTGCATGAACAATACTGGTCTGTGCTGCCTGGCATCAAGTCAGGCATTAATTACAGTTATACAACAGATAGTTCCAACTGAGCAATCTTATTGGATAACAGGGAATTCAGGAGTTACTATATTCCCTGATAATTGCACTTGGACTTTTCACCAAATATGTATTATTCCTTGGGGGGTTTGGGGTGTCAGGGAGAGGTAGTACCTTTGGCAAGGGGGGCACGCCATGTCCTTTCCAGGGCAGCTTGCCTGCCACTGGTCCTCACCTGACACTCAACTTTCACCTGTGGCTCCTCGAAGCTGTCGCATGCAACAGTGGGCACCCCCCGGACAACGGCTTTAGCGAGCCGGCTGAACCAGGTGAAGGTAGCTGACGGGTCTGAAACCCTCAGTGAGTTAGACTTGGGCCGTGTCAGCCCTATTGCACGCGAAGACTGACTCCCGGTGGAATGAGCGGAAGAGATCACCTGAGATCCAACGGTTGTGAAGGCGGTGGCAGCAAGTGTTGTGGAGCACCTAGAGCTGGACATGGCACCGATAGAAGTCCTGGTTATCCACTGCAGCCTGGCAGCCTCCCGTCGTAACGGTTCCCCGTGCCACTGGATCAAGGCTCCCCAGGCCGAGAGAGTGGGATTGCCCCTGTGCAACGGTCTTCTCACTATAAAGCCTTCACGCACAGGTCCCTTTTGCAACTCTTTACCAATCTGTCAACCCACACCCCTCAAGTCCTGCGGTGATGGGCACGTGGCGAAGCAACAGGTGGAGATGACCACTGGCAGTTGTAGTCACAAACCTGCACGCAGGCGGTCCATGGGCAAGTGGTCGCTCTGCTCCTGAATCCAAGGGCAATAGGACAGTTCGGCAGCACCTGTGGGCGACTGGGCAGCCTCCTTAGGACGGCACTGCCCACCCTCACACGAGGGAGGGGGCTAGAAAAGGTGGCCCAGACAAATGCTTGCCCTTTTTGCATCTGGTCAGCTTACCGCGGCTGACAGACTCATCCTCACAGCGGTCGAACAATACAAAAGAAGGAAAAACTCAAGAGGTTCATTTTGGGAGCCTGGAATGTCCGAACACTTCTGGATAGAGCTGGTACATTGAGACCAGAGAGAAGAATGGCGCTCGTTGCAAAAGAGCTCCAGCGATACCGGATAGACATTGCCGCACTCAGCGAAACCCGCCTTGCTGATGAAGGGTCCCTGAGAGAAGAGGGAAGTGGGTACACCTTCTTCTGGAAAGGAATGCCACAAGCTGAGGACAGGATACGTGGTGTTGGATTTGCCATTAGAACAGCACTGCTGAAGAACATACCAGCCCTGCCAGTTGGAATCAGCGAGCGTCTCATGAAATTGCGCATTCCTCTCAGCAAGTCCAGACACCTCACAGTCATCAGTGCATACGCTCCTACGCTCACCTGCCCGGACAAAGACAAAGAGCAGTTCTATGAACACTTTGACCAGGTCATCAGGTCAACCTCACAGAGTGACAAACTTGTTGTGCTCGGCGATTTCAACGCTAGAATAGGAAAGGACCCCAGCAACTGGGAAGGCGTTCTGGGCAGACATGGAGTAGGCAAGATCAACGACAATAGCCTGCTCCTCCTCAGCTAGTGTGCAGAACACAGCCTTTGCATCACTAACACCTTGTTCAGGATGGCAGACAGGTACAAGACCACCTGGATGCACCTGAGGTCAAAACACTGGCACATGATCGATTTTGTCATTGTACGCCAACGTGACATCAGGGATGTCCAAGTGACCCGCGCCATGAGAGGTGCTGAATGTTGGACTGATCACAGGCTGGTCAGGGCTGTAATGACACTGCACATCGCTCCGCCTCACAGAAATCGACCCAAGACTGTCAGGGCCTCCTACAATGTCACCAGACTGAAGAATCCAATCTGTCTGACAGAGTTCCAAGAAGCACTTGACGTAAAACTCCAAGATGGTCTGACCTCCGACAGCAGCGCCGAGAAATGGTCCTCCTTCAAAGATACCATCGCTGAGACTGCAAAGGAAGTGCTCGGAGCTAAAACTAGAACCCATGAAGACTGGTTCGACGAAAACGATGACAAGATCAGAGAAGCCCTCCATACTAAGAACAAGGCTTACATTGAGTGGCAGAATGACCCGTCCTCCGTCTCCAAGCATGAAAGATTCAAAACTCTGCAGGCAAAAGTCCAGTCCATCCTTTGACTGATGCAGGACCAGTGGTGGCAGGATAAAGCGGCCAAAGTCCAGCACTACGCGGATACCCACAATTCCAAGAAATTCTTCAGTGCTCTGAAGACAGTCTTTGGCCCCTCCGCATCAGGCTGCTTCCCGTTGCTGTCCTTGGACGGTTCGACCCTGATTAAAGACCAAGAGGGCTTGATCAAGCACTGGCAAGAGCACTTCAGTAATCTGCTTAACGACCCTCATCAGTTGACGTAGATGCACTGAACCAGATCCCCCAGCAGTTAATGCAAGAACCGCTCGCAGAACCCCCGTCCATAGACGAAATTAAGAAGGCGATCCTTCAGACGAACTCGGGCAGAGCGTCGGGAAAGGATGGCATTCCTGCTGAGATCTACAAGGCGGCAGGCCCCAATGCCCTCGAAGCCTTTCATGATGTCCTGCTGAGTATCTGGGAAGAGGAGGAGATGCCTGATGACTTCCGTGATGCCCTGATTGTCTCCATCTACAAGAACAAGGGAAGCAAATCTGACTGTGGCAACTACAGGGGCATCTCCCTCCTCTCTATCGCAGGGAAGATCTTTGCCAGAGTCATACTCAACAGACTTATCACAGTATCAGAGCAGAATCTCCCAGAGGCACAGTGCAGCTTCAGGCCTGGCAGAAGTACTGGATATGATTTTTGCCATGAGACAACTCCAAGAGAAGTGCATTGAACAAAACATGCCCCTATTCTCTGTCTTCATAGACCTGACCAAGGCTTTTGACACTGTCAATAGAGAGGCCCTCTGGACAGTCCTAGAGCGTATCGGATGCCCCCCAAAGTTTATATCGATGATCAGGCTTTTCCACGACGGTATGACTGGTCAGGTCATCTCCAGCGGGAATGTGTCGGAAGCCTTTGCAATCAGCAACGGTGTGAAGCAGGGCTGTGTTCTAGCTCCAGTCCTATTTAACGTGTTCTTCACCTGCATGCTGTCCCATGCCGTCCGAGACCTGGTGAAGGTGGTCTACATTCGCTACCGTTTGGATGGCTCCCTCTTCGACCTGCCTCATCTCACTGCCAAGACAAAGAGCCTGCAAACCCTCCTCCAAGAAGTCCTCTTCGCTGATGACTGTGCCCTTGTGGCCCACGCAGAATCCGACCTGCAGATGATGTTAGACCGCTTCTCTGAGGCTTCAAAGCTCTTCGGCCTGACCGTCAGCCTCGGTAAGACGGAGGTGCTTCACCAACCTGCACCAAACACTCATCCACCTGCACCCAACATTGTCATCGACGACACACCACTTGCCAATGTCGAACATTTCAAGTACCTGGGAAGCACCATTTCCTGTGATGGCTCCTTGGACAAAGAAATCGCCTCTAGAATCGGCAAGGCTAGCCGGTTATCAACGAAACTGAAAGTTTACAATGCTGTGGTACTCCCCTCCCTCCTCTACGATTGTGAAACATGGACGCTGTATCGCAGACACATCAAAAAGCTGGAGTACTTCCACATGCAAGCTCTCCGTTCTATACTCGGAATCAGCTGGCAAGACCACATCACCAACTTGGAGGTCCTGGAGCGTGCCAACTCCCCCAGCATTGAGGCCATGCTCATTAACGCCCAACTTTGATGGGTGGGGCATGTCATCCGAATGGAGGACTTTAGGATGCCAAAACGCCTGATGTATGGTGAGCTCCAGCTCGGCAAGAGAAACCGAGGCCGCCCAAAGCTGCGATACAAAGATACTGTGAAAGCAAACATCCAGTGGTGTCACATCAAGCCGAAGGAACTGGAGGAGCGTGCTATGGACAGACCAGAATGGAGATCCTCAATCTACAAAGCTGCTGCCAACTACGAAGAAGCACGACACCAGAAACTCACTGATGCCAGAGAAAAGCAACACAGAGCTGCATCAGCAGTGATTACAACAACGGACTTCCAATGCCCCCACTGTTCAAGACTCTACACAACCAGGCTAGGACTGCAGAGCCACCTTCGCGTGCATCGATGAGCTGCAGAATGCAAACGTCATCATCGGATCCGATGGACAACCACCACATTCCCTGATAACTGCACTTGGACTTTTCACCAAATATGTATTATTCCACTGCAGATGTATTTTAATAATCTTTATATTAAAGGTAATATCAGTGGCTTCTCATATGTGAGAATTGTAATACTGTTGGATATCTTAATTTCCACAGTGAGGTGTTGTTTGAAAAGAGATCGTCCTAATCTAGATCTCCCTGATCCGAAAGTCCCGCTCTTATATCCGGAAAGATATTTTTTGCTCGTTTAAACATTATTGTCTCATTTAGCCAACCACAATAACTTTGTGGTGATAGACTCTGTTTGATCTGAAAATGCCAAGAAAAAGCGAGTGAAGGGTAGTGAAGATGCCTAAGTTGCTAACAAGCCAACAACAAACTAGCCACTGCGGTAACTAAACATGACTCAAACAACGCACTCAATATCTGAAGCGGTATGTATTTAAACACTGATTTCCGCACTGGAAAATATTTAATTTGATTACATGCATGTGAAACAACAGTATACCTATTCTTTTCTATATTATGCTCATTGAGGTGCTTAGCAACAGTTAACCAGGTATATTCCGAAGGGACTATTTTTCTCAGTGGAGGAAAATAACCGGCTAAACAAACAAAAATTCTAATATTTTGTCATTTATTGCTGCCATTTAATAAACTGTATTTGTGGAACGGCTGTATAAAAGTAATATTACATTGCATATATACACTACTCACAAAAAGTTATGAATATTCAACTTTCAGGTGAAATTTCAGGATGCACCTAAAATGCACTATAACCTTTACAGGTGAACTTAATTTGACCTTCTCTAACCTTTTGAATGCACATGCCCAACTGTTCAACATTTCAGTACATTTTGCATAACTTGCTGTTCTCTAACAAGGTGCTTCACGGCAAAATTCACAACAGGTGTTTGATCCATGAATCGACCAATAAGTTTTTTGCTTCAATTAGAATTGGTATTTAAACAGTCCTCTTCATCATGCTGTTCACATTTTGACATCATGAGACCAAGACAACATCTCACAATTGATCAACAGTAGCTCGCCATTGCGAGGCTTCAAACAGGATGTTCTCAGAGGGAAGTGGCCACTGAGCTTAGAGTGTCACAGAGTGTCATCCACAGGTTGCAACAGAGATAGTGAGAGACTGGAAGAGTCACAGAAAGGCATAGAAGTACATGTCCTTTGGTCACATCCCACGCTGATGACCACTTCATTGTGAACAGTGCCCTGCGGAACCGGATGATGAATGCCACTCAACTCCAGGCACATTTAAGGGAGGTGAGAGGCACCCAAGTGTCACGTCAGACCATTCAAAACCGTTTTCATCAGCGTGGTCTGCATGCTAGATGACCTGCAAGGGTACCTGACCACACCACCAGGCACAGGCATCATTATTTTCATGGGCCAGGGAGCATTTATGCTGGACAAGGGACCAGTGGGCCTCAATGCTGTTCTCTGATGAAAGTTGATTCTCCTTGAGCAGAAATGATGGCCCCCAATGATGTTGAAGATGTCAAGGAGAGCACTATGCATCAGCCACTGTTGCAACTATGTTACAGTCTGGGCAGGTGTGTCTAGTGAATACAGAACTGCCCTACACCTTGTGAATAGTACAATGACAAGCCGATACTACCTGAATAACATCATTAATCCAGTCATTTTGCCCCTGCAGGACAGCACAGGCCCAATTTTATCTTCATGGACAACAATGCTCCAGCTCATCGAGGTCATATCATAAGGGAACAGCTGCTGGAGGCTGGGGTACCTCAAATGGAGTGGCCTGAACTTTCTCCAGACCTGAATCCCATAGAAAACCTAAGGGATTGGCTGAGTCGCCGTGTAGAGGCTCGTAACCCTGCACCCCACAACCTCAATGACCTGAGGGCCGTCCTTCAAAAAGAGTGGAATGCCATGCCCCAGCAGACAATAAGTCGACTTGTGAACAGCATGAGACATTTTTGTCAAGCTATAATTGATGCTTAAGGGCACATGACAAGTTATTGAGACATTGACATTTTTTGTTGTGGTATACCCACCACTGTTGTTGGCTTTTGTTTCAACAAATTGTTTGAGATGAAGAAATCACCACTGCATGCTTCTACTTACAGTAAATGCACTACTTTCATGATATAATAACACTGTACTGTGAACTTTTTACATTTTCCATAAATTTCACCCGAAAGCCAAATATCTCTACCTTTTTGTGTGTGTGTGTATATATATATATATATATACACTACCGTTCAAAAGTTTGGGGTCACTTAGAAATTTCCTTATTTTTGAAAGAAAAGCACTGTTTTTTTTCAATGAAGATAACTTTAAACTAATCAGAAATACACTCTATACATTGCTAATGTGGTAAATGACTATTCTAGCTGCAAATGTCTGGTTTTTGGTGCAATATCTACATAGGTGTATAGAGGCCCATTTCCAGCAACTATCACTCCAGTGTTCTAATGGTACAATGTGTTTGCTCATTGCGTCAGAAGGCTAATGGATGATTAGAAAACCCTTGTGCAATCATGTTAGCACAGCTGAAAACAGTTTAGCTGGTTAGAGAAGCTATAAAACTGACCTTCCTTTGAGCAGGTTGAGTATCGGGAGCATCACATTTGTGGGGTCGATTAAATGCTCAAAATGGCCAGAAAAAGAGAACTTTCATGTGAAACTCGACAGTCTATTCTTGTTCTTAGAAATGAAGGCTATTCCATGCGAGAAACTGCCAAGAAACTGAAGATTTCCTACAACGGTGTGTACTACTCCCTTCAGAGAACAGCACAAACAGTCTCTAACCAGAGTAGAAAGAGAAGTGGGAGGCCCCGCTGCACAACTGAGCAAGAAGATAAGTACATTAGAGTCTCTAGTTTGAGAAATAGACGCCTCACAGGTCCTCAACTGGCAGCTTCATTAAATAGTACCCGCAAAACGCCAGTGTCAACATTTACAGTGAAGAGGCGACTCCGGAATGCTGGCCTTCAGGGCAGAGTCAGCTGGGGGAGGGTTTTTCCAAATCGGCCGTCTGGATGGAAGTCGGGCAGTGGGTGGGGTGTAAATATCTGCATAGATTGGTAAGTGAGGAGAATCTTTGGCTTTTTGAAGCATCCTTTGAGTTAGTGCTGCTCGCCGGATGTGTGGGGGGGGGGCTATGTTTGACAGTACAGGGAGCCAGGGGAGTGGTGTTGAGCGGATTGTCCCAGTTATGGTTCTCATGGTTGTGTTGAGCTGGGTGTCTACGTGGTGTGTGTAGGATGACCTGGACCAGACAGGGGCACAATATTCTGCTACAGAGTATGAAAGGGCCAGTGCTGAGGTGCGCAGGGTGGACGCTGTCGCCCCCCATTTTGCACCAGCGAGCTTGCAGAGCAGGTTGTTTCTTGCCTTCACCTTAGCAGCCGTCCCCTTTAAATGTTCCTTGAAGGATAGGGTCCTGTCAAGGGTCACTCCAAGGTAGGTTGGATTCGAGGCATGCTTAAGCTTAAGTCTGCTCAGGTGGATGTTTAGTTCTCTGGCAGCTTTTACATTGTGGAGATGAAATACACTGGAGACGGTTTTTGCTGGGCTTGGTTTTAGGTGCCAGGTTTTGCAGAACTGGTCCAGTTTGGCAAGATCTTCCGTGAGCACCCGTTCCAGTGGCTCAAAGTCTGGTGCTTGGACTGCCAAACAGATGTCGTCTGCATAGATGAATTTGCGGGATTTTGTAGTGGGCAGGTCGTTTATGTAGAGGTTGAACAGGGTTGGAGCTAGAACTGAGCCTTGTGGGAGTCCGTTTTTCTGCATTCTCCATGCGCTTGTGTTCTGACCGAGGTGGACTCTGAACCTTTGGTTGGTCAGCAGGGTTTTTATAATATATAATTTTATAGTAAACCCTCCCCCAGCTGACTTCACCATCCAGACAGCTTGGCAAGAGGAATGGGAGACCAAGGAGGTCCCAAACAAACACCTGGTGACAAACCCCAACCAACAGGTCCCGGGCACCAACCTCCCAAGGAGACAGTGGTCTACACTCAATCGCTTCAGGACTGGACATGGCCCCTGCTTGGCCAGCCTTCACAGATGGGGCAGTAGCCCTAGCCCACTGTGCGCATGTGGAGAGGAGCAAACAATGGAACACATCATAGAGGCTTGCCCGCTCCAAAGACTGGAAGGAGGATTACACACTCTCCATACAGCAAACCAGGAGGCAACTGCTTGGCTTGAGGACTTTGCATTCGCTAAATAAATAAATAGGGCAGAGTGGCAAAGAAAAAGCCATATCTGAGACTAGCCAATAAAAGAAAAATATTAATATGGGCAAAAGAACACAGACATTGGACAGAGGAAGATTTGAAAAAAGTGTTATGGACGGACGAATCGAAGTTTGAGGTGTTTGGATCACACAGAAGAACATTTGTGAGATGCAGAACAACTGAAAAGATGCTGGAAGAGTGCCTGACGCCATCTGTCAAACAAGGTGGGGGTAACGTGATGGTCTGGGGTTGCTTTGGTGCTGGTAAGGTGGGAGATTTGTTAAGGGTAAAAGGGATTTTGAATAAGGAAGGCTATCACTCCATTTTGCAACGCCATGCCATACCCTGTGGACAGTGCTTGATTGGAGCCAATTTCATCCTACAACAGGACAATGACCCAAAGCACACCTCCAAATTGTGCAAGAACTATTTAGAGAAGAAGCAGGCAGCTGGTATTCTATCTGTAATGGAGTGGCCAGCGCAGTCACCAGATCTAAACCCCATTGAGCTGTTGTGGGAGCAGCTTGACCGTATGGTACGCAAGAAGTGCCCATCCAGCCAATCCAACTTGTGGGAGGGGCTTCTAGAAGCGTGGTGTGAAATTTCTCCAGATTACCTCAACAAATTAACAGCTAGAATGCCAAAGGTCTGCAATGCTGTAATTGCTGCAAATGGAGGATTCTTTGACGAAAGCAAAGTTTGAAGGAAAAAATTATTATTTCAAATACAAATCATTATTTCTAACCTTGTCAATGTCTTGACTATATTTTCTATTCATTTTACAACTCATGGTGGTAAATAAAAGTGTGACTTTTCATGGAAAATACAAAATTGTCTGGGTGACCCCAAACTTTTGAACGGTAGTATATATATATATATATATATACAGTATATATATATATCATGTCAGATCAGGCATTGGTTTGCTTGCTACCGGATAACCATTAAAACCGGTACTACCCGTCTCATGGGTTGGCTGTCGGCGACTCAACCGGCAACCCCACCCTTCCGAGGGTGTGGAGGGTGAAACTGGGCATCCTGGCAGAACTAAAAACAATACCTGTCACAGGTCTGTGGTGGACCACTCCCAGTTACACGGGGTGAGACTGGACATCCTGGCAGCTAAGCACATCTGTCGCAAGGTCTGTGGTGGACTTTTGCGAGTTGGTGTATTATGACATGCACTACACAAAGAGCAGAGATAAACAAAGCTATCATCTGGTCAGTCACTGTAACAGATACTGGAGTCAGTTTGCCTTGGCCTATCCTTGCCACTGATAATACCACTGTCTGCCAAGAATGTGCCACTAGTCCAGCAAAAGCTAGCAGTACTCAAATACTTTGCAAGCAGTTTCATGAAATGGTCAGTCAGAAAACAACTCATACCGGCTCGGACATTGCCTGGGTTAACAAAGCCAGGAGTTCCTGGCAGCGGAGGGCGAAGGACAGAGCTGCGTGGAGGAGTCTGATCAGACCTAAATGAAACAGTCATTGTTGCCCCCAACAGACTGCTATGATGATATATATATTCATTTATACCATACTCCCCTTCATGCAATAGTTCTTAATTAAAGCCTAGACAATTATTATAGGGAGGAGGAGGAAATGATTTAACAATCATTACCTTCTTAGATCTTCTGTGTCAGTGCGAGTGGGTTCGCCACATGAATATTATGACAGGTCATATGTTATATGTCATAATATAGTATGCATTGTTCTGCAACAGTAATAGATAAGCATAAGAACAAATGAACTGAAGATAATTCATTTTAACTTAAGTGCAGCGCACATGGACAGACACTCGTTCCCTGTTGTGCAACACAGACATGAATGGGCGCGATTATAGAGAAGAATTTGCTAAATATTTTCTTCCTTTTTAGTGTAACACACAGCAGCAACAGATGCAGATCTCTGTGTGCAATTTAGCAGCCATCTCACAGGGTGTAAATTACTCCAATGTTAATATTGTACTGTATCTTGTAGGGGTTGGGGGAAACAGAAACCGTGGTACTTTGTGGTGGGGATACTGTACCAATTCAGAGACTCTAATATTGTGATACTTTATTAAAAATTATTATGTTGCAGACACAAACGTACCTATTTAGGCACCAGAGTAATAAACAAGCCTTGAATTGTCAGTACATTAGATGGTGCTAAATGCTCACTGTCTGGTTAGGTCAGCAGCAAAGGACAGACTCCTGAGATCTAGCCACTGGTTAACAAGACAAAGATCACAATATATGATATTACAATATTCAAGATCATGATAATATTGCATCACAACCCAAGTACTTTGATAATATTGTATTGTGGGACCTCTAGTGATTCCCACCCCTTGTATCCTTTTAACGTTAACTTTATCATGCTGGTTTACACTTTTCTCCTCATTCTGTTGCTTCAGTTTTAGTCAGAATAATTTGAAGGGTATTACAGAAGAAGGAAAACTGGCATTCCATTACCAGCTGCTGTTCCTGGTTTGAACTTCTCCATTTAACATTTCCCTGCCTGTCTTTTCCTCTTGTTGTTAACAGGAGGTGACAGTCTGTTGTCCCTGCTACTGAGGGATTAATTGACTAATCCCATTCTGCATATTCTGTTTCACTTAAACACATCACAAAATTGAGGCTCTGAATTTTGACTTTAAAGCAGCAGTATAACTTTTGAGGCTTAACAGGGCCTTTCATTTTTCTCATAGTTAATCCTCTCTGTCCTTCACCGAGTAGATGACTATGTAGAAACTCCATGGGGACAAGTTGACACAGCACGAGGAAGCAAGTTTTAAAGTCTGCTATGTTGTTTTTTTATTAATTTGTATTGATCGTTGGACTTTTATCAGTGGGACGGTAAATAAATGCAACGTTTATTCCTTTAATTAAAGAGAGCACATTAATTACTCTTAATCACAGTGAATTCTATAATTACAAACTGACTGTAATGCTATCAGATTCACCTCGTCCCCTCTACTCTCTGTGCTGTCTGTGTGTGGAGGCCCACTTCCTTAATCTCCTTTCCATTATCGAACGGTCAATATTTGTTACCCTGCTGGTGGGTGAATCCATTTAACAGAGTAAAAAGGGGTGATGCCGATGGACAGGAGTGTGGGATAAACACACAAAGACATAAACTGAGACTTTGGCCTTCAGGTTTTGATGGAACCCGCTTAAGCAAAGGTCTTTATCCCGACGCCGAGGAAAACTCAGAGGCTAGAGCTGGAGGAGCCGAGGTAGCTGAACGGATGAAGCCTGAAAGCCTTCTTGGTGTCGGTTTGTGTGTTCAGGAAATCCAAGAGAGGTTTCTTAACACTCAAACTAACCTGCAGCAAATACAAGGACTTTAAAACAGGTGCGGCGTGTTGTCTTCATTGTACCCTGGAGATGCTGCAATATCATAATATTCACCTTATGCAGTTTTTTTTTAACATAACAGAACACAGAGCATTACGCTACCCGACCTTGTTAGAGATAAAAGCTCCTTTTGAGTGTTCAACCGTGAGATATGACTGCAGTCTGGCAAGATTCCAGAAATGATTTAAGTGATGCATTATAATGTAGAAGTTAAAACTGTGATCAGATCAGATTATCATAGTCTAATGTTACCTATTTAAAGGCCAAATGTCACGTAACAGGGTACTTTAAATATCTTGAAACTAGATATAAAAGGGAACCGATCCGTTCGGGTCTTGGTGCATATGCTTCAGTAACAACGGAATATTCGTTAATTTAAAACTGCCGCGCTTGGCCTGACACGGCCCCTGGAATCGCCTGGGGAAGAAGGCGGAAGTGACGAAATCGATTGCACCCTAGTTTGATGCTTGGGGTATTTCAATTGATTGTTTATATGGAGACTGGAAGGTTGAAGTGAGCAACAAGAAAGAAAAAATTGGATATTTCACCCATACCTTAAAACGGGACTATCAGGGACGGCTGGGTAATAAGGGACACTTCTCTGGGAAATGTTTTCATACCCGTCAAGTGAGACGTTTTCGCCGTACTTCAACACCGTAAAAAGCGGCTATAAGGAACGGCGGAGCAACAAGGCACACCTCTCTGGGATCTCTGTCTGTTCCGCAACCACTGCACAGCTCAACGTGTTAAACCATTGTCCTAATGACTTCTCATGGTAGTGAGAATAGCTGACGCTGAGCGATCAGCCCGCCCCGACAATTAAACTAATGAGTGACTCCACACTTCGAACAGTAGTGAGAAGCGCTCCCGCTGAGCGATCAGCCCGCCTCAGCTGTGAGTGATCACACACAGGAGTGCTCCTCAAGACACTCAGTTTTTTTTCCAGTATATTTTTTCTTTTGGGCGTACAGAAATGGCAATACGCCCGTTTTTGCTAAAATTGCATTTTCCCCGTATTTTCCTTAAAATATTTGACAATAACAACACAAACTACATTTAAAACATTTCCCAGAAAAGTGTCCCAAACCACTCTGCTGTCTCCCACAGCCGCGCTTGGCACCAAAATACGGCGAAAACGTCTCCCTTGACAGGTATGCGCCTCCATTTTCATATTGATCTGGTCAATTTCTTGACAGCAGTGGCTCTCCTCCACTGTAATAATAATGGCTTCCGAAAAATCAATATTTATGGGGCGCCCTCGACAGACCCCCTCCGGCTTCGCAATTCTGGAGGCGATTAATGTCCAGTTCAATGACATTTTCCACTGGTTCTGCTCTCTGGTCATCGTTGGAACTGTTGTCATCAGACAAAGCATCTGATTCCGTCTCGGACGGCTCAAACCGGTAAGGTTCTATGCCTCTGTCACTGTCTGAACCACTGACAAAAAAAAAAGACAAAATAAAAAAGACAAAACTAAACTAATTTGTTCACAATCGCTGTCACTTTCCGTCATGATTGTCCAATGTTGATAAGTGTGAATGTGGATAGGCAGGGCAGCCAGGGTACAACTGGTGATGTCAAAAACATGGGCGTGGTCTGGACTGGCTGTCACAAGCCAGCAAGCAAGGTGGGGCCTTCACCTGGTGTATTTTGTGCAATTATGTAAATACAGGTGGGTGATATGGTCTCCGGTATGAATATTTGGTTTAAGCTATGTGTATTTTATCTAAATTCGTTGTCATTTAGAAAAAAAAATTATGTGACATTTGGCCTTTAATAGGTATGCAAGCACCTGTTTTAATAGCAGTGAGGTACAAAGAGGAATCATTATCCTTCTGAATGTCAAAAATAAAAGTGATTATAAGGAATTCTGTGAGAAAATAACTCAAGAGGTGGAGACATTTGCCCCAACCTACCACGTTGTGTTACACACTACATCAAAGTGAATTAATGTAACTCAATTTGGTTCATATACAATACATGGAATAATCCAATCATAATCCCTCCTCTCCTCACCTTTAACAAGCAGAGGCACATGATCTAAGGCAGATTGCTACGATGATAAAATTTACCTGGAAAGACAAATTAGATTTGAACCAGTAGACTGACAAAAGTGAAAATGCATGCAAACAACATTGGTCTGCGCTGCTTGCCATGAAGCCAGGCATTAATTACAGTTAAGCCCAATAAAGTGGATCACATAACTCCAGTTCTCAGATCTTTACACTGGCTTCCTGTCTGTAAAAGAATAGATTTCAAAATACTGCTGTTGGTTTATAAAGCTCTGAATGGTTTAGGGCCAAAATACATTTCAGATCTGCTAGTCCATTATGAACCACCCAGAGCCCTCAGGTCATCAGGGTCAAGCCTACTATCTGTGCCTAGAGTTAGAACCAAACATGGTGAGGCAGTGTTTAGTTTTTATGCTCCTCACATATGGAACAAACTCCAAGAAAGCATCAGGGCTGCTGAAAATCTCAGCTGCTTTAAATCGAGGTTAAAAACTCTATTTGCTGCAGCCTTTCAGTAGCCTTAACTTTTATTTCTCTCGTATTCTATTTTAACTTGTTTTTGTTTCTCTTTAATTTATTCTTTAGTTTGCTTTTAAATTATTATGTATTCGGAGTGGTTAGCACTGCGACAGCACAGCAACTCACCCTTGGCCGGGGGATCCTGGGTTCGATCTCAGCCCCTGGCCAACAGTGATCTGTGTGGAGTTTGCATGTTCTCCCCGTGTCTGCATGGGTTTACTCCGGGATTTCGGGGGTTTCCTCCCACATGCCAAAAACATGCAAGTTAGGTTAATTGACATCAAACTGGGGATTGTCCTTAGGTATGACTGTGAGAGTGAATGGTTGTCCCTCTCTCTGTGTTGGCCCTGCAATGGACTGGCGATCTGTCCAGGGTGTACCCTGCCTCTCGCCCAAAGATGCTGGGATAGGCTCCAGCCCCCCATGACCCGAAAAGGATTAAGCGGTAGAAGATGGATGTATTCCTTTTGTAATTTGCTGTAATGCTTTATGTAAATCAGTTTGAATTGTCTTGTACATGAAATGTGCTATACAAATAAACTTGCCTTGCCTTCCCTTAAAGCCCAGGAACTTATTTTAGGGAGCAGGAGGAGGAGATGATTTGACAATCATTACCTTCTTAGATATTCTTTGTTAATGTAACTCAGTTTGGTTCATATCAGTAACACAGGTTAAAACTGGTCTCAGCCACAAAAATGGCACACATCCACATGTGTGCCATTTCATCATTTCATTGCTCAGACAATATCATGTCTCCCAGCTGGCCTGGGAACATCTTGTTATCCTCTCTGAAGAGCTGGAACAGGTGGCCAGGGAAAGGGAAGTCTGGGCTTCTTTGCTTGGGCTGCTGCCTCCCCAACCCGGACCTCCAGAAAAGCGGTAGAAAATGGATGGATGGATGGATCTTTAATACACAGTCTTTATCAGTGTTGGGAGTAATGCATTACTGTCATGCCACTACTTATGCAGAAATGTGTTGTGTATTGAAATTAGTGTTTAAAAATTCAGTAATACGTTACAGTTACTGAAATTTGATCAGATGCATTAGTCATTGCTCATTTTATTAATATCAATAGATAGTTATTATAGTATTATAGTTATACTTATTATAGTTATAGTATTATAGTTATTATAGTAATACTATAATATTATAGACAGATGATATTGATACAGTGGGGAAAAAAAGTATTTAGTCAGCCACCAATTGTGCAAGTTCTCCCACTTAAAAGATGAGAGAGATCTCCAATTTTCATCATAAGTATACCTCAACTATGAGAGACAAAATGAGAAAAAAAAAATCCAGAAAATCACATTGAAGGATTTTTAATGAATTAATTGGTAAATTCCTCGGTAAAATAAGTATTTGGTCACCTACAAACAAGCAAGATTTCTGGCTCTCACAGACCTGTAACTTCTTCTTTAAGAGGCTCCTCTGTCCTCCACTCGTTACCTGTATTAATGGCACCTGTTTGAACTCTTTATCAGTATAAAAGACACCTGTCCACAACCTCAAACAGTCAGACTCCAAACTCCGCTATGGCCAAGACCAAAGAGCTGTCAAAGGACACCAGAAACAAAATTGTAGACCTGCACCAGGCTGGGAAGACTGAATCTGCAATAGCTAAGCAGCTTGGTGTGAAGAAATCAACTGTGGGAGCAATTATTAGAAAATGGAAGACATACAAGACCACTGATAATCTCCCTCGATCTGGGGCTCCACGCAAGATCTCACCCCGTGGGGTCAAAATGATCACGAGAACGGTGAGCAAAAATCCCAGAACCACACGGGGGGACCTAGTGAATGACCTGCAGAGAGCTGGGACCAAAGTAACAAAGGCTACCATCAGTAACACACTACGCCGCCAGGGACTCAAATCCTGCAGTGCCAGACGTGTCCCCCTGCTTAACCCAGTACATGTCCAGACCCATCTGAAGTTTGCTAGAGAGCATTTGGATGATCCAGAAGAGGATTGGGAGAATGTCATATGGTCAGATGAAACCAAAATAGAACTTTATTGTAAAAACTCAACTTGTCGTGTTTGGAGGAGAAAGAACACCATACCTACTGTGAAGCATGGGGGTGGAAACATCATGCTTTGGGGCTGTTTTTCTGCAAAGGGACCAGGACGACTGATCCGTGTAAAGGAAAGAATGAATGGGGCCATGTATCGTGAGATTTGGAGTGAAAACCTCCTTCCATCAGCAAGGGCATTGAAGATGAAATGTGGCTGGGTCTTTCAGCATGACAATGATCCCAAACACACCGCCCGGGCAACGAAGGAGTGGCTTCGTAAGAAGCATTTCAAGGTCCTGGAGTGGCCTAGCCAGTCTCCAGATCTCAACCCCATAGAAAATCTTTGGAGGGAGTTGAAAGTCCGTGTTGCCCAGCGACAGCCCCAAAACATCACTGCTCTAGAGGAGACCTGCATGGAGGAATGGGCCAAAATACCAGCAACAGTGTGTGAAAACCTTGTGAAGACTTACAGAAAACGTTTGACCTCTGTCATTGCCAACAAAGGGTATATAACAAAGTATTGAGATGAACTTTTGTTATTGACCAAATACTTATTTTACCGAGGAATTTACCAATTAATCATTTTGTCTCTCATAGTTGAGGTATACCTATGATGAAAATTGGAGACCTCTGTCATCTTTTAAGTGGGAGAACTTGCACAATTGGTGGCTGACTAAATACTTTTTTGCCCCACTGTATTGTTAGTGCAAATAAATGAATCAGTGCAAATAAATGAATTAGTGCATCATCACGAACACAGGTGTCCCACAGGGTTGTGTTCTCAGCCCCATCCTCTACAGCAGGGGTGCTCACACTTTTTCAGCATGTGAGCTACTTATAAAACAACCAAGTCAAAATGATCTACCCACGACAAAAATGCAAAACATAATTATTTTCAAATGTATTAAGGATTCTTTGTATGTACAATGTATGTTGATGTACGTTGCATAACTGAATAAGCCAATATTGCACAACACACATAATAAATAACTATTAACATTTTTTGTAATTACCTGAGTTTACTTTGATGACTTGCACTGAATTGAATCAGCCAGGGATGCATAGTCCGGACAGTAGCTGCTGACAGCCAGCCTCAAGCACATTTCCAAATGTTCATCAGTCATGGTGGAACGGTATTTGGACTTAATGATCTTCATGTAGGAAAAGGCTGACTCACATAAATAAGTGGAGCCGAATAATGCAGTCAAGGAGGTAGCACATTTCCTCATGTTGGGGTACTTTTCCTCTGTGAGTAAGTTCCAGAACTGTCCATGAGCTCTCGACTTCAGCTCAATGTCGGTTTGTAGAGTCAAAATCTTATCTTCGTGAAAAAAAGTCCACCTCCCATTCCGTATGAAAGTGATATGTTTTTGCCTTCTTACTTGGTCCAGCTTTCTCACTCATTTTGATCACCATATGTTTTAGCAAGGGCTTAAAATCTGAGGTAATTCGCTGACTAGCTTGTAAGTTTTGCTGCGCTTAGCGCCGTTGTTTACGCATGAGCGGTGACCTAAAGGTCAAAATTCAGTTGTCATCTGAATGGTTGCCCTGTATGTCAATCAAGTGACGGGATGTTTGATAGGCTGACAAATATTTTTTTTAATGTCACGCTGCGATCGACCAGTACTACCTCCGCGATCGACCAGTAGATCGCGATCGACGTAATGAGCACCCCTGCTCTACAGCCTCTTCACCCATAACTGTGCTGCCTCCCACACGGACAATATCATCTTAAAGTCTGCAGATGACACAGCAGTGATAGGACGCATCACTGGTGACAACAAAACATCCTACAGGAGGGAGGTGGCCAGCCTGGTGTCATGGTGTGAGGACAACAACCTCACCCTCAACACGGGCAAGACAAAGGAGATGATAGTGGACATGAGGAAGAGGAGGGGGAGACCCCATCAGCTGCTGTTCATCCGGGAGCTTGAGGTGGAGAGCGTGAGCAACTTTAAATACCTGGGCATCCACATCAGTGAGGACCTTAAGTGGACACACAATACCACAGAGCTGGTTAAGAGAGCTCAACAGCGGCTGTACCTTCTGAGGAGGCTTAAGAAGTTTGGCATGTCCCCCAGGATCAACAGCTTCTACAGCTGTCTTATCGAGAGCATCCTGACCAACTGCATCATTGCGTGGTACGGCAGCACTACTGTCCTGGACCGCAAACGCCTGCAGAGACTGGTGAAGACAGCGGAGAAGATCATTAGGACTCCACTTCCCTCTCTGCAGAGCATCTACCACCGCAGAGTCCAAAGGAGCGCTGACGCCATCCTCCGGGACCCCGCCCACCCCAGCACAGAATGTTCACACTTCTGCCCTCAGGCTGGAGGTACAGAAGTGTGAAATGCAGGACAACCAGACTGAAAAACTCCTTCTTCCCCACTGCCATTGGACTCCTGAACAAATAACAAACTCCCAAAACTCTGCAACACAACTTTGCAAATAGGAACTCACACACCGGTTGCTAAATTTGTACATTGCTCATTTGTACAGTGTACATAGTCTCACCCCGTCTGATGTCCATATCAACTCTGCTGCTAATTATCATGTACAGTCTACTGGTATTATCATTACAGAGAAATTCACACACTGGGTGCTAATTTGTAATTTGTATACTGCTCATTTGTACACTGTACATAGGCTTATGCCATCTCAAGTTCATATCATCTCTGATATCAATATACCACTGTCCACTATAGTCACCCAGGGAATTTCAAATGCCGTTCTTCTTGTTTCCTCTAGTTATTCTGTGGTTTGCTTCTGTGTTATTACCTTATTAGTATTGTTGTGTACCTATTACCTTGGCATTCGTTCGAAGAGCAGAGTAAGAATTTCATTGCTCAGGAAATGTTGTATTTCTTAACTGTGCACATGATAATAAAGCATTAGGAATATACAAACTGACTCTACTGTAGCTGAAACAAGACATCAGTTGACGTGATCTGATGCAAAGAGCCTGAGTCTTCACTACTGATCAGAGGAAAAGATGAAGCTACTTTTGCTTTTGGGTCTTTTTCTTTTGACGCAATTAAAGACAAAAGCAGATTGGTAAGTTGCAAACTAAGTGCCAGCTGAGACCTACTGCAATCTTCAGAAGCACCTGAAAATAGCAACAAAGCTCCAACAAAGCTAGTACTAAGTAACGGCTAGCTATGTGACAACTGACACCGTGTTAGTGAATCTACTGTATTCTGAACACCCACGGCTGGATTTCAAGCACAGGCATGCATCTGGACAGTTTGTGACCCAGCAAGAATTAAACCGACTGATTACCAGATATGTCATTAGAAGAAGAAGAAGAAGAAGAAGAAGAAGAAGAAGAAGAAGAAGAAGAAGAAGAAGAAGAAGAAGCCATCTCTTTTGTCATTTAGTCTATACAGCCAATCATGTACAGTAGAACAAAATTAAGTTTCTCCTATCTGCAATGTCAATCACATGCAGAATCAGAGGAGTCACTGCCATGCAAGGCACCGCCACAAACAACTTCTCCTTCCCCCATTCTATTACGCTGAGCACCAAGCTAGAAGGCGGGAAGTACCATTTTTAAATGGTCTTTGGTATGACCCAGCGGGGGCTTGAACTCCCAGCCTCCCGGTTGTGGGGCGGATACTCCATCATCTAGGCCACCACTCCGGTTACAGACTGAAGACGTGATATAAACAGTGACTTTCCATCAGACAGCTGAGACTATGAGCCACTGAAGTTAAAACACATTTACCTGCTACCTGGATAAAGATTATTCAGAAATGGATTTTGATCTCCAAAAGGAATTTGAGTGTCCAAGACACTCAGGTAAAGAGGTTCCAGGTCTATCTATTATGTCTGGACATGGTCTCCAACCATGTCCATGCTTTCTGTTGGGTTTTCTGGGTTGATATCACTGTTTGCATTCTGTTATCATTTGTTTCCCTGTTCTCCTTAGTTCTAGCTCAGCTTGTATTTTGAAAGGTTTCTTTGTTTTTTCCTGTCATTTTCTTCTCCATATATTATCATTTAGCCCTTAATTAGTCCCAGCTGTCTTAAGTTAATTATCTGTTCCCTATTTAAGTTGTTACTTTCTGTTGCCTACTGTTGGAACATCGCAGCACTTTCCTTCCAGCTCCCGTTTAGTTTGCCATATGGCTGTCAGCCCCTGAGCTGTCTTTTGTTGGCTTGTTTAATAAATATTCCTGTTCTTCAGTCCTGCCTGCCTTAAAGAGTCATCCTTTCCCTGTTTGTCAGAGGTGTATCCTGACAGTATGTCCCAACCAAAAGAAGACTGTGGGCACTGATACCTTGTTCTGGAGGAGGATAAGAGTTGGGTGGTCCGAACCATGGAGGACTTTGTCTATGACGTCCGGGCTTTATCATCTCCGAAGGCAGCCCTCAATTTTCCAGCCAACGTGAATGAGTGTTTTAAAGCAAACCTCAGCCTGCGCTGCTGCCCTGGACTGTTTGTTCTGTTCCTCTCCGTTTTCATCCTGCGAAGGATATTCTCTGGACTGGTGAGAGACTTTTTCCCCATTTTTGAGGCTGTGCCAATGATTGGGCATCCCCTGGCTCCTACAACCTCTGTCTCTCGCCACTCATCAGTTCTGGCACCATGGAAGCTTGTGCCAATGGTGAAACATCCCCTGGCTTCCACAATATCCACGCATCTCTCTTCTGCTCCAGCTCCACGGCTGATTCCAGCTCTTCGCCGCTGCTCAGCAGTTCTTCGCTGGGCAGTCACCGCCATCCACAGTAATTCCCCTGGTTCTCCAGTGGCAGTTTCTACAGCAGCGGCAGCCTCCACGGCAATGGGGCTGGGGACAAGGCAAGTACTATTTTCTCATTTTTTAACATCTAATAGTGAGAAGTCTTTTCTTGTTTCCAGTGAGGAGGCTCAGCAGCTGCTTCCTACTGCTGCTGAGCCCTCACTTTTTGTTTTTGCTGCCGGCCCATTTGCCTGCCATCATCTACTTTTCCCCTCTCCTCTCTCCTGAGCTGGTCATCTGGTGTTTCGTCAGCTTTCTCCACGTCATCTGGGTTTTCGTCAGCTGCCTCCACATCATCTGGGTTCCTGTCAGCTGCCTCCACATCGTCTGGGTTTTCGTCACCTGCCTCCACGTCATCTGGGTTTCTATCAGCTGCTTCCACGCTGTCTGGGTTACCGTCAGCTGCCTTCATGTCATCTGCTTTTCCATCAGCTTCCCTGCTCGAGAGCTCCTCATTTGCTGTTCCATCAGCTTCTCCGCTCCAGAGCTCCTCATCTGCTGTTCTGTCAGCTTCTCGGCTTCAGAGTTCCTCATCTGCTGTTCTATCAGCTTCTCCACTCCAGAGCTCCTCATCTCCTGCTTCACCAGCTTCTCTGCTCCAAAGCTCCACAGCTGCTGTCCTGCCAGCTCTTCAGCTCTTCAGCTCCTCTACTGCTGCCATGTCTTCTGCTGCTTAGCCTTGGATCGCCTCACCCGTTGATGAGCTTCAGACTGCCTCATCCACTGTTCCTACAGTGTCTCCCGAGGACGTCACACCACCAGCAGCTTCACCAGAGACTGTCATCCCAGCAGCAGTGGACCAGGAGTTAAGGCAAGTGCTTTTCCTTTTATTTTTAAGTCCATTTTTGAAAAGACTTGCCTTACTCCTGGTGGGGAGACCCAAGTGCAGTTCCCATCTGCCTCTGGGTGCTCTGCACTGGTCTCTGCTGCTGACAATTATTGTGCGGACCTGACACCAACATGCGTTTTTTCCTCCCTGTTTGAGGTGGCTGTATCGGGGATGGAATTCCAAGCTGCCGAGCACACCACTCACCTGCCTCCATCATCATCTGGGTTTAAAGTTCGCCATCCACCTTCGTCGTCCGAGCTGCACGCTCCAGGCTGGTGGTAAGAGCAGTCCGCTCCACCCTGGTGATCAGAGCAGTCCGCTCCACCGTGGCCATCTTTGTCTGAGCAGTCCACTCCACCTCTGCCGTTTGAGCCTGATGCTCCTGTGACATCGTGCTTTTCCGTTTGGTGGCTTTTGGACTCTGGGAGGCCACTGGATTCACCCTGTTCTTTAGTCTGGGGGGCCTTGGACTCTGGTCGGCCCCCCGACATGCCATGCTTCCCCGGGTGGTGGTCACTGGACTCTGGTTGATCACCCAATGAACTGTTTTTTGTTTTGTTTTTGTGGACTCATTCCCTCCAGCCTTTTGTCCCCCTCCACCCACCTGATTTGAGGTTTGTTTGTTTTTCTTTTTGGGGTGTCTGGAATCCAGCCTTGGGGGGGGGGGGCACTGTTACGTCTGGACATGGTCTTCAACCATGCCTATGCTTTCTGCTGGGTTTATTGGGTTGATATCACTGTTTGCATTCATTATCTTTTGTTTCCCTCTTCTCCTTAGTTCTAGCTCGGCTTTTATTTTGAAAGGTTTTTTGCTTTTTTCCTGTCTGGCTGTTTTCTTCCCCATATACAGTGGTGTGAAAAAGTGTTTGCCCCTTCCTCATTTCTTTGTATGTTTGTCACACTTAAATGTTTCAGATCATCAAACAAATTTAAATATTAGACAAAGATAATACAAGTAAACACAAAATACAGTTTTTAAATGAAGGTGTTTATTAAGGGAAAAAAATCCAACCCAACATGGTCCTGTATGAAAAAGTGATTGCCCCCTAAACTTAATAACTGGTTGGGCCACCCTTAGCAGCAACAACTGGAATCAAGCGTTTGCAATAACTGGCAATGAGTCTTTTACAGTGCTGTGGAGGAATTTTGGCCCACTCATCTTTGCAGCATTGTTGTGATTCAGCCACATTGGGGGGCTTTCGAGCATGAACCGCCTTTGTAAGGTCATGCCACAGCATCTTAACCGGATCCAAAGTCTTCATTTTGTTTTTCTTAAGCCATTCAGAGGTGGAGTTGCTGGTGTGTTTTGGATCACTGCCCTGCTGCAGAACCCAAGTGCGCTTCAGCTTGAGGTCACGAACAGATGGTCAGACATTCTCCTTCAGGATTTTTTGGAAGAAAGCAGAATTCATGGTTCCATTTACCACAGCAAGTCTTCCAAGTCCTGAAACAGCAAAACAGCCCCAGACCATCACACCGCTACCACCATATTTTACTGTTGGCATGATGTTCCTTTTCTGAAATGCTGTACGACTTTTACGATGGATGTAATGCGACACACATCTTTAAAAGAGTTCAACTTTTGTCTCGTCAGTCCACAGAATATTTTCCCAAAAGTCTTGGGAATCGTTAAGATGTTTTCTGGAAAAACCGAGACGAGCCTTTATTGTGTTCTTTTTGCTCAGCAGTGGTTTTCGTCTTGGAACTCTGCCATGCAGGCCATTTTTGCCCAGCCTCTTTCTTATGGTGGAGTCATGAACACTGACCTTAACTGAGGCAAAAGAGGCCTGCAGTTCTTTGGATGTTGTTGTGGGGTCTTTTGTGACCTCTTGGATGAGTTGTCGCTGCGCTCTTGGGGTAATTTTGGTCGGCTGGCCACTCCTGGGAAGGTTCACCACTGTTCCATGTTTTCACCATTTGTGGATAATGGCTCTCACTGTGGTTCGCTGGAGTCCCAAAGCTTTAGGAATGGCTTTATAACCTTTTCCAGACTGACAGATCCCAATTACTTTGTTTCTCATTTGTTCCTGAATTTCTTTGGATTGCAGCATGATGTCTAGCTTTTGAGGATCTTTTGGTCTACTTCACTTTGTCAGGCATGTCCTATTTAAGTGATTTCTTGATAGAGAACAGGTGCGGCAGTAATCAGGTCTGGGTGTGGCTTGAGAAATTGAAGTCAGCTTTCCAAAGATGTGATAAACCACAGTTAATTTAAGTTTTAACTGGGGGGGTGTCACTTTTTCACACAGGGCCATGTAGGTTTGGATTTTTTTTTACCCTTAATAATGAACACCTTCATTTAAAAGCTGCATTTTGTGTTTACTTGTGCTATCTTTGTCTAATATTTAAATTTGTTTGATGATCTGAATCATTTAAGTGTGACAACCCGACAAAAAAAAATGAGAAATTGGGAAGGGGGCAAATACTTTTTCACACCACTGTATTATCATTTAGCCCTTAATTAGTCCCAGCTGTCTTATGTTAAGTTAAATATTTGTTCCCTATTTAAGTTGTCACTTTCTGTTGCCTATTGTTGGGACATTGCAGCACTTTCCCTCCGGCTCCCGTTTAGTTTGCCATACGGCTGTCAGACCCTGAGCTGTCTTTTGTTGGCTTGTTTAATAAATATTCCTGCTCTTCAGTCCTGCCTGCCTTAAAGAGTCATCCTTTCCCTGTTTGTCAGAGGTGTATCCTGACACTATCCCCTTTAAATTATCTCTATGTAAAATTTTCACCTTAAAATAATGCTGCCAAAATAATTTTGATGGTACATCAGTCTTTGACCAGGTGAATGTCACTTCCACCATACTGTAGCCTGAGTAGCCCACATCACCCGCAACAGCTCTGTTTCTAGTAGGAGCACTAAAAAGACTACAACTGGCACATTTATAGCTTGAGTTCCAGTTAGTCAATAGGGCAACACTTTAGCAAATGAATGACAAAGCACCCTGTGATAGGCTAGTGGGACACACGGTGCCTTCCTAAACCTCAGAGCAATGCAAATTAGGGCGTACCCAATAAGTACTTCTGGACCATTGAGTCAGATTTTTTCCTGCCGAGGTGGGGACCATGTTGTGGATCATCTAATGTCGTCAAAAGGTTATTTAGACAGGTTATACAGAAAAACAAACACACCTCTGGCACTTTACTTCTTTCTGATTTGTGAAAAGATGTTCCTCAGATTGGCTTTGTATATGCTAGCATTTTGTAACCTTTAGCAATAGAGCTAGAAACTAACTTTTCTGGGGGCATCCATTTTGGTTTCATGGTTATTGTTTGGCACCTGTGGCACAGGTGCAGTGCGGCCAGCTGCTGATTAGAGGGTCAGGGATTCGATTCCTGCTCTGTTTGCAGTCTGCATGTTGAAGTGTCCTTGAGCAAGACACTGAACCCTCAGTTGCTCCTGGTGGGTCAGGCCAGCGCCTGTGTATGGCAGCTCTGCCCCCATCAGCGTGTGAATGGGTGGATAGCAGGATCTGTAAAGTGCTTTGGTCATCCAGAGATGAGTAAAAAAACACTATATAAGTGAATGTCATTTACCATTTTTAGGATGTTAAAAACTCTGATGGAAGGTTCTGTGAAATCAGCGGGCCACAGCCTGGGAAAGAATAGGAATGAACCATCAGGTCCTAAAACATGCCAGCTGTCGTCTTTTCAGTGTTCCAGTGTTCCCACTATGTACAGGAAAGTTACACAGTAATGTTATAGTTGGTTCTATGTTCCTGGTGGAACTTTTATAGAATGATTTTACCAGGAACTAAAAGAGTTCTCCTACCTGGACAAACTGTATTTTTTTCCCCCAAAGATGCAGAAACCAAAGCCTTAATCTGATGATAACAGAGGTGAGAACATTAGAGGTTCACAAAGGGAACAATAAATCTCCCTCTGTTTATTACTCAGTTACTACCTGGGCCCATGTGAGTGAATAACTAAACATTTTTACTGTGCACTTTCACAGTAAATTAATTTTCTCTCATGTGTGCGAGCAAAATAAAGTATATAAAAATCTGAGAAAAAAAACACAAAGAAGTCACAAGATGATAAGCGAGTCAATATACTGTCAAGTACTTCATGCACGCTCTCTGCCTCTATTGGCAGCTTTCTGTAACAGTGGCAGAACTAAAGTCGGTTATTTAAATGTCTGTGTGCGCGTGTTTGTATAGCAGGGATTTGCAGCAAATGTATTACTCCGTGGATATAAGTTTCTGTGAAGTGTGAAGAGATAACACCAGACAATATGAATGTACCTCCCATCCACACATAAAACACACCAACACAAATCATCCTTCAAATGCCTCCACTCTGGATAAATGAGTTTTCTTTTCTGGTCTCTCCCTGCACGGCAGCGAGAAACACAAACTCCCCATCATGGTGAAGCTGTTTACTCTTGAATTTCTTTGCTTATTAACCCCTTAAGGACGACTGTCGCAAATTTGCCTCAAACATCTTCCGGTCTGAATGAAGTCGAGGTGGTGTATGTGTTCCACTAATGCCGGTCGATGCATATTCCACACATACCCACGATAAATTTGTTTTTAGCAGTGACAGAAAAACCTGAAGGCTGAGGATGATCTATTGTAGCTTTTAACTGAATTTCCCATCTGTCCACTTTATAGCACATATTAAATAAGTGATCACCTACTATCATCTCGTTGCAAATTGATGAGGAAAAAAAGTTGCAGATTTATAAGAAAGCCAGACCGTCAGTGACAGAGTAGCTTATTCCCACCTGATGAAACCACCTGGAGAGTACTCAGATCTGTCGACCTTAAGCACAGCCTAGATGCAGACCTGTCAAGGCTGTGCTTAAGGTCAAGGTCAATAGCCTAGGAGGAGTAACAAGTTTCGTGAAATCATAAATCCCTGGATGTCCTAACCTTTAACAGTGACCTGAGGATCATTGTGAGTGAGTATGGAGGCCATCGGGATAAATGAATAGGAGGAGTCACAATTCAATCAATCAAAGCTTTTTTATATATATATTTATATAGCACTAACACAAAGTGCTTCACACAGTGAAATAAAACACAACTAAGCCCTCCACACACACAGA
This sequence comes from Pholidichthys leucotaenia, assembly GCA_020510985.1. Taxonomy (NCBI): domain Eukaryota; kingdom Metazoa; phylum Chordata; class Actinopteri; order Cichliformes; family Pholidichthyidae; genus Pholidichthys; species Pholidichthys leucotaenia. Next base: position 275,584,733 of record CM035842.1, read on the forward strand.
CACAAAGAAAACTTTCGACTGTGTAAGACTTTTGGCTTATGACTGGGCACCGAGGATCCAAGCGTAGAAGCACCATCACTAGGGAGCCATCACCAACAGGGAAAAGTGCCAAGTTCACAGCTACAGGAACACCCCCTCTGAGACCGCCTAAGTCCAATCCAAGGGGTCGACACCGCAAACATGGCGCTGCAGCGCACGATCCCCTCAGCCGGGCAGCCCAGGGCAGCCCAGGGCAGCCACAGGCCAGCGCCCCGTAGCCAGAAAACAGGCACAACTCAGCATGGGAGGGCTCCCCATGAGCAAACGCCGGAGCCCGGACTGGGTGATTAAAAAATAAAACAATCAATAATAAATAATAAGACAATTTGCTGATAAAAAGAGAGTAAAACAGTTGAGATACAGTAACTAAAAGAATAAAACAACACTTAAATATAGTCAAGCAGACATAAATTCAAAATCAAAAACAGACAAAGTTGTCCACATGTTTAGTGAAATGTGGACAGATGGACAAAAGGACGGATGGTGCTTCATTGCATGAGCTCCTTTCAGCTTCACCAGAATGAGCTAAAAATTGCAAATTTACAATAAAAAGAGTGCAAATTTATAACAAAAAAGTATCAAATTTACAAGAAAAAGTTAAATATTGATGAGAAAAAGTTAAAAATTTGAAATTAATGGAAAAAAGTTACAAATTTATGACAAAAAATTTCAAATTTACAGTAAATGTCTTGATCCTGGGCACGGGTGGGGGCTGTGCCCAGTCTCCAGTTGGAGTTAAGTCTTTTTCTGTTTGTTTGTCTCTTTATTTTGATCTGTTGCATTTTATCTGTTTATTTTTGGAGTGTGGGACTCTTGGGTTGTCCTAATGGTCTTGTCCATTTATTGTGTGTTATTTTGCAGTTATGGTATTTTTTATATCTTTTGGAGTTGTACTATTTAGTTCTGGCCTGTACTTTTATTTGGGCAGTGCTGTGCAGCCCCGGCTGTTAAACTGTCTCACGGGCTGCACAGCCGTTACCTGTCAGTTTGATTATATTTCACTCATGCACTCACACCCGTCGACAATCAGCACAGCTCTATTTAAGCAGACCGTTGTAGTTGTCTCACTGCAGCGGTCTTGCGTCCAGACATGAGCATCCTCGTCTGTGCCTTCCTTCCCGGGTGTTTCCCGGCGTCTTGAGTAAGTTTTGGGGTTTTGTATTTTGGGTTTTTTGTTCACCTGTTTTTTGCCCTTTGTCACCGGTCCTGTTCATAATTTTTATGGACAGGATTTCTAGGCGCAGCCAGGGAATGGAGGGTGTCATGCTTGGTGACCACAGGATCTCATCTCTGTTGTTTGCAGATGATGTTGTCCTGTTGGCTTCATCCAGCAATGACCTACAGCTCTTGCTGGGACGGTTTGCCGCTGAGTGTGAAGCGGCTGGGATGAGAATCAGCACCTCCAAGTCCGAGTCCATGGTCCTCAGCCGGAAAAAGGTGGATTGTCCTCTCCGGGTTGGGGACAGGCTCCTGCCCCAAGTGGAGGAGTTTAAGTATCTTGGGGTCTTGTTCACGAGTGAGGGGAAAATGGAGCGAGAGATCGACAGACGGATTGGAGCAGCATCTGCAGTGATGCGGACGTTGTACCGGTCTGTTGTGGTGAAGAGGGAGCTTAGTTCTAAGGCAAAGCTGTCGATTTACCAGTCAATCTACGTTCCTACTCTCACCTATGGTCACGAGCTTTGGGTAATGACCGAAAGAACGAGATCGCGGATACAAGCGGCTGAAATGAGCTTTCTCCGTAGGATTGCTGGACTCACCCTCAGAGATAGGGTGAGGAGCTCAGTCATCCGGGAGAGGCTCAGAGTAGAACCGCTGCTCCTCCACATTGAAAGGAGTCAATTGAGGTGGTATGGGCATCTGATTAGGATGCCTCCTGGACGCCTCCCACTTGAGGTGTTTCAGGCACGTCCCACTGGGAGGAGACCCCGGGGCAGACCCAGGACTCGGTGGAGAGACTATGTCTCCCAGCTGGTCTGGGAACGCCTTGGTATCCCCTCTGAAGAGCTGGAGCAGGTGGCTGGGGAGAGGGAAGTCTGGGCTTCTCTGCTTGAACTGCTGCCTCCGCGACCCGGACCTCCGGAAAAGCGGTAGAAGATGGATGGATGGAAGGATGGTTTTTTGTTCACCTTTGAAAATAAATGTGCAAACTTACCGTCTGCACTTGGCGTCCTCTTTTGCCCTAACCAAGGTGTTTATGACAGTAAAATGGTTACAAAATTGTGACAAAAAAGTTGCAAATTTAAGAGAACAAAACTGCAAATTTACAATAAAAAGGATGCATATTTATGACAAAAAACTGAAAACTTACAATAAAAATTGCAAATTTTTGACAAAAATTGCACATTTACAAAAAAAAAGAGTTGAAAATTTACAATAAAAAGGGTGCAAATTTATTACAAAAAAGTGTCAAATTTACAAGAAAAAAGTCAAAAATTGATGAGAACGTTTAAAATTTACATGAACAAAGTCAGAAATTAATGGAAACAAGTTGTAATATCATGACAAAAATTGCAAATTTACAATAAAAAGCTGCAAATTTACAAGAAAAGGTGCAAATTTATGACAAAAAAGTGTCAAATTTACAGGAAAAAAGTAAAAAAATTGACGAGAAAAAGTTTAAAATATGCAAGAAAAATGTCAAATTAATGGAATAAAGTTGCAAATTTATAATTCAAAGGCTGCAAGTTTATGACAAAAATTGCAAATTTACAATAAAAAAGTTGCAAATTTCTGAGAAAAAGGTTGCAAATGGTTGAGGAAAAAGGTGCAAATTTACAAGAAAAAAATTCAAATTTACAAGAAAAAAGAAGCAAATTTCTGATAAAAAATTTGCAAATTTACAAGAAAAAAGATTAAATTTTACGATGACAAAAGTTACAAATTTATAACAAAAACATGTAAATTTACAAGAAAAAACTTCAGAATTTTCTGTCTCTGTTCATCAGCTCATTTACTGAATAAATGAATGGTACACGATCTACATGCTAATTCTAGCCATGATTAAAATGAAACGTGAACAAAAACAAAAACCGTTTGGCATCTTATGTGAAAATTAAAATGACAGGTGATAATAGATGACGACAGAAGTTTTACAATGCTGCCAGTCAAAATGACAGATAACGAGAAAGTGCAGCGCAGCCTCTGCTGGAAATAACGATAACGGGGGAGATGATGTTTGTTATAGCAGCTGCTTTGATTTACGAGGAAATAACGAAGGCTGCTGATTTCTTATTAGCTGTGTGACTCAGAGGTCTTTTGCTCCTGAGAAGACACCATAGGGACACTGCTTCCTGACCTCCATTCTTCCTAAAGCATTAATACAATTACAGCGTCCAAGACGAGAAGGAGGATTTGGAATTATGATGTATGGTGGATCCAAATCGACCTTGACTGTGAAATGGGAGGATTAGCGCTGAGGAACATTTTCTTGGCACCTTGAGCAGAGGCTACGCTTATATGCATGCATATTTTTGACATTATGAAGAGGAAACACAGAGCTGTCAGTGCAGCTACTCGATATGGAAGCTGTCTGCTGTCAGTCAGGGTGAGTAACCATGGCGATGAGCCACCACCGCCTGTCTAACCTTGACTCTGACGAGTCTCTGGTGGATTGAAAAGTCAAATGCGGCTTCTGCCGGAGAGGCTCTCAAAAAGACGACAGAAATGCTTCAGTTCATAGTTCATGCAGCTGGCATGTTATCAGAGCTGTTTCTGAGTACGTGAACGCTACACGCAGGCCCCCTCAGCTGCTCAGACACCACGCAACAAGTTTATCCTCAGCCGTTTTAGGAGGGAGAATTAAAATTACTTTCCATTTTTTTTCATAAATTTGCTAATTTTATACTTTTAACCCCTTAGCATTTCAGCCAGTTATTTTGCAAAATGCTGAAAAGTAGCATATGCACCTGAAATCAAATTCCTTCTTCACTGAGTGGCAGGAGAAAATCTGAAACGTTCCACAGGTGAGGCAACAGAATTTTTAGAGGTTAAATTTGCAAGATTTTTCTTTGAAATTTGTGGCTTTATTTCTCCTAAATTTACAACTTTTTTCCACATAAATTTGCTAGTTTTTTCTTGTAAATTTGAGATGTTTTCTAGTACATCTGCCACTTTTTTCTTGTAAACTTGTCATTTTTTCTTGCCATCATCCAAATTTTTTCATGTAAAATTGTAACGTCTTTCTGATGAATCTGAAACTTTTTCCTCATAAATTTACAACTTTTTTCCTCATAAATTTGCAACTTTTATCTTGTAAACTTGTAATTTTTTTCTTATGAATTTGCTATTTTTTGTCAAATGGGGAATTTTTTTCTTGTGAGTTTGTGACTTTTTTCCTCATAATTTTGCAACTTTTTCCTCATAAATTTGCAACTTTTATCTTGTAAACTTGCAGATTTTTTCTTATCAATCTGCTACTTTTTGTCATAAATGCGGAACTTTTTCTCATAAGTTTGCAGCTATTTTTCTCATAAACTTGTGACTTTTTTCTCTCAAAACTTTGCAACTTTTTTTCTGTGTAATAGTTAAAATTTTCTTCTATTCATCCTGACAATGACCCATGATTATTTTAGAGTGTTTTTTGTTGGAAGGCGAGAGATTTTTTTGTTTTTATTTTAAAGTTTTAAAACTTCTTCCCATCACAAAAATATACCCCCCCCCCCCCAAACAAAATCTTGCATAGGGCCTCCAAAAAGCTAGAAATGGCCCTGTGCATAATCTACCAGTCAGTTCTATAAGATAAAGAGCTGCAGTAGTCAGAGCTAAGTTATGTCTTCTGTTCATTTAGGAGTCTTCTCTCCTCTTTTCTGACGTATAGACCAATTGTGACATTGCATTAACCCTCTACAGGTCTAAAACATGTCTGACCCCCCTAAATAAAAGCAGAAATGGGTTAGTTTGACTTGAAGTTTGCATTCCATCACCTTAGATGTTATGATGCACCTACCACATCAGCACTGGCTTGAAAAAGGGATGATTTATTAATTAAAGTCTCATAAATCTCAGTGAACTTCTGCATTAATGAGTGATTTCAGACCCTGACTGTCACTCCCTCCCTGTTACAGACCCCTCAGCCTGCTAAAATGAATCTCCAATACAAAGATTTACACTGATTAAAAACCCAGTGCAATGTGTGAACTGAGGAAAAGTTTGCCCTGATAACTGCTGATTGATGCAGTGTGCAGTCAGGAGGTGTGCAGGTCCTCAGGGCCGCATAGATGCATTGTTATAATTACAGTTTTGTTACCGACAATATCCTTTGTCTTAATTAGTTGAAGCGGCATGAGCTTCCCAGATGGTTTCCTATAACGTTTGCCATTGTGTTTGTGTTTCTCTGTGGGCCCGAGGATGTGTGGTGGCAGGACGGTTTCTGACAGGCTCTCTATCAGGAGCAAAATCGATTTTTAATTTTGCTTTTGGGGCAAAGACACAGAGTCTGATTCTGTGATGAGCATTATTTCTTTCAAGCATTATTATTTATGCATTGGAGTAATAAGAGAACCTGTTGTTTTAATATCAGTGTTCATCTGAACTTTCCTCTGGCCACAGGGCTGATGTACCTGTCACACTTACTAAGCCCAAAAATGCACAATTTAAACATTTTTTAAAGGTTATTGCAAGCAGCCATGCATCTATGCTGAAATGCTTTGATACAGTAAATAATTCAGATTTTTCTGCAGCATGTAAAAATATCCTCTAGAGCTACAAGTCCATCTCAAATATTTCACTTTGAATGTTTTGTCTTCATCTTTTTGAGGTCTGTACAGTGATGTTCACCAGAACTGGCAATTTGAGAGTTTATTATCTCTGCAGATAGGAGTCAGTCCACACAGCAGCAGCGAGAGGAAACTCAAAATCCTAACAACAGACTTCTGACCTTCTTATTCAGACAACAGCCTAAAGATAGTCACACAGCCACAGAGAAGGTCATCATGCCTTCCCACTTATTTGTCTTGTACATATAATGAGTCTTCCTTGAGCACCACAATGATTCTACAGCTAAATATTGGAATTTCCCCATTGTGGGAATAATAAAGGCTTGTCTTATCTTATCTTAAGCAGACAGTTTTAATTCTACAGCTATGGAAAAACACTGAATTAAACATTAGAAGTTTCCAACTCAAAATACACTACATCTTGTTAATGATGTCTATCATCCCACTGGTTTGTTAGCAACTGTATTTTCTGAGGCAGCGTCTGAATATTCAAATATCCAGATATTTATAAGTGTTTGGTTTTCAAATCTGATATTCTGGAAAAAAAAATACCTGCCACCTGTCTTTGGACATGCTTTAGTCACCACATTGTTACTAATTAGAGAATGCCTGGAGTTGTGTGTAATTAGTGCCTTTTCATACTCCTGTAGTTTTTGCTTGAAAAAGCCCCCAGTGTAACTCCAAATGACAGACCGCCACTACTAGAGAGGCTGTCGAGCAAACTAGAATGTGAAGCAGAGAAAACAAAGCTGCTGAACCTAAGAAAAAAAAAATTATTTTATAAGAGGTAATCGTTACGTATTCACTGTTACCAGGGTTTCCTCTGGTAACCTTCCTCTGTGGCGGGCCGCCTCACCAGAACTTGTACCGCCACGCCAAGCTGATATAATTTTATTAATAAAAATATATGAAGCAATGACTTTCCGCAAGCGCGCACACGAACAATGCGCATGGCCGTCATCCGTGCGGAGTTTAGAAACGCCCCGCTCACATGAGTTTTCCAGTCAGCAGGCAGTGTCTCGCTAAGCGTGACTGTCCGACAGAAACATGAGTTTATTAAAGTAGTTTAAATGCGGAAAAAAATCATAAGAGGTATGTAAGCACTGGTGTTTATCATGGTTTTAACCCGCTGGAAACGTGAGCCATAATGGAAGAGTCCCTTAGCTAAGAGATGTGGTTAGAATTCAAAATGCAGCCGGCTTCATATGAAGGGAAAGGTGAGGGACTGATGAATTGCTGAGGATATATTTCACCAGCCACTACAATATTAAGTTATGAGACTGGCAATTTCTCTCTTTTCTCGCACGAGCAGGCATGCTGTTTTTATTCTCCAGCAGCAGTGACAAAACAACAGCTAAAAATGCTAGCTCTAAACTGAGGTCCTTCAGCGGCCGCCTAGAGAGGTGCCTGATGAGAAAGCCTGAGCGCACAACTATGGCCATTTATGTCTGCACTAAGTGGTCAGGAGCCACTTAGTGAATGAAAAAACCCACGTGCAGGAGTGGTTTCGTGCGTTGTATTGAACAAAACCCCAAAACGTGTTAATGGGAATGAATGAAGTGTGGATGTGTGTGTGTGTGTGTGTGTGTGTGAAACACTCGAGCTGTCAAGGAGCGAAAGACCCAAAGGGCTCCCTGACGTGCCTGATGGAAAATAAATAAACATGTACATTTTAATTTTTTTTTTTAACCAAACAGCCAAATTAGGAGACATTTACTTGTATTATTAGCATATTTGCAATTTGTGTGTATTTTCTACTATTGAATAAAAAAAAAGAATTGAATTGTAGGCGCTTCCCGGCCAGATATTGTGATACTAGGAGACTGGCTCCCGGCCGTGTAGTAACTATAACTGCCTAAACAGATCATTCTATACATGAACACATATTGAGGTGAATTATGTCTTTAGAGTCCGCTACAGTTCCCTATTATGTACCTGGCAGGTTAAGATGACTGAAATTCACCAAGTCAATGACTTTAATCTGTCAGGAGCCTTCAGACAAACTAAATGTTTCAACATTTGATTTCAAAATAAGGGAGGTTTTTCCTGCTGTCTGGGTGGTGAGGAGAGTTCTAAAAAACAAAAACAAAAATATAAAGAAATATTATAGCAGAAATAACGGCATCCTTGGTTATTTAAGTTAATGTATTTCATTAATACAGTTTTATTAATATTTTTTCTTTGTAATCAGAGTTAAATTATTGCTCTGTTCTGACTGCAAAATTATGGTCAAAAATGTAAATTGTATAAGGAAAAAGTAAAATTTATTTTTTACCAAAGTCTGTTTCAAATTTATCTAAACCGCCCCCCCCAGTAATTCTATTTTAAAAAACAGACAAAAATTAGTCATAAAATAATCCACAAATTTATAATAAAGTTTCAAATGTACAAGAAAAGTCAATTTTACAAGAGGAAATTACAAATTTGAGGAACATGGTTTCAACCTTAGATTTACAGAGAAAAGTAGAAAACTATAAGAAAATTGTTAAAATTTTTTGAGAAAAACCTCAAACCTTCAAGACTGAAGTCATTACTCAAGTTTTTGAGTGGGTGTTCTTTGTACCCTTAACTCAATTAGAAATTTTTGGTTGCCTACTTTTAATTATTAATTTCAAAGCACTGCTTTTACATGAGTAGAATTTCCAGTTACTATACCCACATGATATAATTTAAGTATGCAAGAGTACATTACTATTATGAATGTTTCTTTCCCTTCCCTACTCTCTCAATGGAAAAAAAGAAGCACTAGAATAAAAATACAAAAAATACACATATTTTTGTCATTTATGTAAACCATGACAAAAAATCCTGCAGGACAAAACATGACACTTGATATTTTCTAACCTGTTTGTATACCACCATAGACAGAAAGAGAACCTGAATTAGACAGAGCTCAGAGAGGGCAAGATGAGACAGAAGAGAGAAGCCAAGGACAGGAAAGTGTTCAGGCAGAGGAAGGAGAGAAGGATAACACCACTAAAAAGTCTAAACACAGGATGTCTGGGTGGGAACCCAACTGGCCCAATATTCAAGCCTTGGTTGTACAATACTTCAAATAGTAAGTTCTATATGCAACGTTACGGTGTAAAATTTTAAAAAGAAATGAATAGTATAAAATGAACATATTCCGGTATATTTAACCCCCCCCCCCAAAAAAATATGTTGCCACTGCGCCAAGGTCTTTAAGCCAGAGGAGACACAGTGTTACTTACATTACCGTTCAAAAGTTTGGGGTCACCCAGACAATTATTTTGTGTTTTCCATGAAAAGTCACACTTATTTACCACCATGAGTTGTAAAATGAATAGAAAATATAGTCAAGACATTGACAAGGTTAGAAATAATGATTTGTATTTGAAATAATAATTTTTTCCTTCAAACTCTGCTTTCGTCAAAGAATCCTCCATTTGCAGCAATTACAGCATTGCAGACCTGACATGATTGCACAACGGTTTTCTAATCATCCATTAGCCTTCTGACACAATGAGCAAACACATTGTACCATTAGAACACTGGAGTGATAGTTGCTGGAAATGGGCCTCTATACACCTATGTAGATATTGCACCAAAAACCAGACATTTGCAGCTAGAATAGTCATTTACCACATTAGCAATGTATAGAGTGTATTTCTGATTAGTTTAAAGTTATCTTCATTGAAAAAAAGTGCTTTTCTTTCAAAAATAAGGAAATTTCTAAGTGACCCCAAACTTTTGAACGGTAGTGTACATTATAGACCCCAGTTCCAATAAAGTTGGGACATTGTGTAAAACACAAAATAAAAAACAGAATATAATGATTTGCAAATTCTTTTCAATCTATATTCAACTGAATACATGCCAAAGACAAGATATTTAATGTTTAAACTTTCTTGTTTTGTGTTTTTTTTTTGCAAATATTCATTCATTTTGAATGTGATGCCTACAACATGTTCCATAAAAACTGGGACAGAGCCATGTTTACCCCTGTGTTACATCACCTTTCCTTTTAACAACACTCAGTAAGTGTTTAGGAACTATTGACACTAATTGTTGAAGCTTTGTAGGAGGAATTCTTCCCCATTCTTGCTTGATGTACGACTTCAGTTGCTCAGCATTCCAGGGTCTCCATTGGTGTATTTAGTGCTTCATAATGTGCCACATATTTGCAATGGGAGACAGGTCTGGACTGCAGGCAGGCCAGTCTAGTATCAGCACTCTTTTACTACGAAGCCACGCTGTTGTAACACATGCAGAATGTGGCTTCGCATTGTCTTGCTGAAATAAGCAGGGACGTCCTTGACAAAGACGTTGCTTGGATGGCACCATATGTTGCTCCAAAATCTGTATGCACCGTTCAGCATCAATGGTGCCTTCACAGATGTGAAAGTTACCCATGCCATGGGCACTAACACAACCCTGTACCATCACAGATGCTGACTTTAGAACTTTGCACTGATAACAATCTGGATGGTCCTTTTTCCTCTTTAACCTGGAAGACACGATGCCCTTGATTTCAAAAAAAACAATTTGAAATGTGGACTCATCAGACCACAGCACACTTTTCCACTTTGTGTCAGTCCATTTCAGATGCGCTCGAGCCCAGAGCAACCGGTGGCGTTTCTGGGTTTTGGTGATATATGGATTTGGCTTTGCATGGTTGTGTTTTAACTTGCAATTATAGATGTAGCGACAAACTGTGTTAACAGACAATGGTCTTCCAAAGTGTTCCTGAGCCCACGTGGTAATATCCTTAACAGAATGTCGTTTTTTAATGCAATTCCGCCCGAGGGACCAAAGGTCACAGGCATTCAATGCTGGTTTTCATCCTTGCCTCTTATTTGCAGAAATTCCTTAAGATTCTCTGAATATTTTGAGGATATTATGGACTGTAGATAATCAAATCCCTAAATTCCTTGCATTGGTAAGTTGACAAATGTTGTTCTTAAGCTGTTGGACTATTTGCCAACACAGTTGTTGACAAAGTGGTGAACCTCACCCCATCCTTGCTTGCGAATGATTGAGCCTTTTGGACCCAATCATGACACTCACCTATTTCCAATTAACCTGTTCACCTGTGGAATGTTCCAAAAAGGTGTGTTCTGAGGATTCCTTTATTTTCCCAGTCTTTTCTTGAACCTGCTCTACCTTTTATGGAACGTGTTGCAGGCATCAAATTCAAAATGAGTGAATATTTGCAAAAAAAAAAAGTTTATCAGTTTGAACATTAAATATCTTGTCTTTGTAGCATATTCAGTTGAATATAAGTTGAAAAGGATTTGCAGATAATTGTATTAGGTTTTTATTTACATTTTACACAACGTCCCAACTTTCTTGGAATTGGGATTTGTATTTAAAGCTGACTGATTTTTCTTGTTGATCAAAACCCAGTTGATTATTAGTTGGCAGCACTAGGATGAAGCAGCTATGATGGTGGGAGTGCAGTCCTGTGGAGGAGATGGGAGGAGGGACGATTGCGCCCCTATGAGTACCACCAGCTATGGGTCAAGAATGTTGCAATGTTGTGGTTGAAATCTAATTATTCACACCAAACTCAACAGTGAATATGGTGAGCGTAGCATGTGCCTGTGTCCCGGCTGCCCGCCACCACCCACCTTTAGGTCGCGTTGCCTGGCGTGCTCCATGTCCTGCATGGTGCAGCGGTGGGCCTCCTGCAGGCGTTGCTGCCGCCTCTGGTGCTCTGTCTGCAGCTCGTCTAGCTGCATCCTCAGGTGCTCCCTCTCCTGGCTGAACTGGTGCTGGAGTTGCTGCAGCGACGACTGCGACTGGGACAGCTGCATCTCCAAACTCTGTTTCAGCAGGGATATCTGCACGGGGGTAGGGGGGGGGCGACATAACGAGAATTATTACAGTAAAACTGGAAAGGGCTATTTGCGGGAACACTAGGCAAGATGCTGTGGGTGCACCTTTGCTTTGATAACAAGTTGGATACAGGAAATAATAGTCTGGGGTGTCTCTAGGGAGTGGCTTCGTTATGTAGCAGAAAGGCACGGAAGGGCAAAGAGGGCTTAGGAATAAATTAGGCTTAAACAAATACTGCATACAGTCTTAAAGCTTCTAACAAAACAGCTTTTACTTTCTGCAAATAAGCACAACAGAAGTAGGAGAGGAATGCAGAGTCAAGACGAGGCAGTGTGATTCACAAAATTAGACCGTCTAGACAGTTACAGTTCCTGAATTCAAGTGTTGAGGTAAGTGCAACCTTGTATTACCCGCTGGGTCATATTTTATTCAACAGTTGCCATGCAGAAAAGAAAAAAAAGGATTGATTCTTAACAACAAGTTTCTGTGTAAAGATCAAACATGTTGTCTGTTTACTCGCTGACAGGATGATAGCTTTGTTTCCTTTACCAGCTGTTAAAGTTGGTTGGAGCGAATTGACAGGAAGAAGAAAAGTTGAATGAATTATTCATCACTGAGCCCCCGCGATTAATAATTCATGAACACTTTCAATCATCATCGGGGGCACGTGTTGATAAATCCATTATCTGCTGCGGTGGCAGCGGCTACAGCAGATCATCATTTTGGGGATTACTAAGCGCAACAGGAAAGAACCTCAGCGATCCAGAAACAGCAGCAGGCGCGACTAATTTGGAAATTATGTTGTGACTACAAGAGTCGCACACTGTTTCATACGGGGGACCGTCTTTATTAGCAGAATGTTATTTATGCAGCGCTCTGATTCTACATAGCTAGGACATGGGTCGGCAACCTGATTTTTTTGGCCAAAAAAATCCACATGGAGCCACAAAAGCGTCCAAGCCTGAAAACTACAGTAAAAGAGCAGTTTTTTTCTTGTAAACCTGCAGTGTTATTGATTGTAAATTTGTTACCCTGTTTGGTTTTTCAACAAAATTGCAACTTTTTCTGGTAAATTTTTGATTATTTGCAAAAAATTTGTGAACTTTTTCTTGGAAGTTTGCATGAGTGTTTTCCTCATTAAACTGTAACGTTTTTGTTCCAAAATGTGTCATGTGTTTGACATGAATATATTCTATGCCTGGTGGCTAGCGCCTGGTAGCCATCAGGCGGACTCAGCCCGAAGGAGTTACATGGGTCCGCCCTCCAGTGGGCTCACCACCTACAGGAGGGACCATGGGGGTCTGGTGCTATGTGGATCAAGTGGCTGTCGAAGGCAGAGACCTTGGCGGTCTGATCCCAGGCTTCCTAAACTGGCTTTTGGGACGTGGAATGTCACCTCTCTGGTGGGGAAGCAGCCTGAGCTGGTGCATGAGGTTGAGAGATACCGGCTAGATATAGTTGGCCTCACCTCAACACACAGCTCTGGTTCCGGAACGTCTCCTGGAGAGGGGTTGGAGCTTGGCCTACTCTGAAGTTGCCACAGGCGAGAGGCAGCGAGCAGGGATGGGTATTCTTGTATCCCCCCCACCTTATGGCCTCTATATTGGAGTTTTCCCCGATGGACGAAAGGGTTGTTTCCCTGCATCTTCGGGTTGGAAAATGGGTCCTAACCATCATTTGTGCCTATGCACCAAATGATGGTTCAGAGTACCCACCCTTTTTGAAGTCTCTGACTGGGGTGCTGGAGGGTGCTCCTCTTGGAGACTCCATTGTCCTACTGGGGGACTTCAATGCGCACGTGGGCAACGACAGTGAAACCTGGAGGGGGGCGACTGGGAGGAACGGCCTGCCCGATCTGAACCCGAGTGGTGTTCAGTTATTGGACTTCTGTGCTAACCACAGTTTGTCTATGATGAACACCATGTTCAAGCATAAGGGTGTCCACATGTGCACCTGGCACAAAGACACCCTAGGTCGCAGGTCGATGATTGATTTTGTTATCGTGTAATCAGACCTGCGACCGTATGTCTTGGATACTCGGGTAAAGAGAGGTGCAGAGCTGTCAACTGATCACCACCTGGTGGTGAGTTGGATCCGGTGGCAGGGGAGGATGCCATTCAGACCTGATAGACCCAAACGTATAATGAGGGTGTGCTGGGAATGTCTGGCTGAAGCCCCTGTCTGGGAGGACTTCAACTCCCACCTCCAGAAGAACTTCAACCACATTCCGAGGGCGTCTGGAGACATGGAGTCTGAATGGGCCATGTTCTCCACCTCCATTGTTGAAGTAGCTGGCCAGAGCTGCGGCTGCAAGGTCGTTGGGGCATCTCGTGGTGGCAACCCCCGAACCAAGTGGTGGACACCAGTGGTGAGGGGGGCCATTAAGCTGAAGGAGTCCTATCAAGTTTGGTTGGTTTGTGGGACTCCCAAAGCAGCTGAGGTGTATCAGCAGGCCAAGCGGAGTGCAGCTCGGCTGGTTGCTGAAGCAAAAACTCGGGTATGGGAGGAGTTTGGTGAGGCTGTGGAACAAGACTTTCGGTCGGCCTCAAAGAGATTCTGGCAAAATGTCCGGCTGCTCAGGAAGGGGAAGCAGCTCCCTGTCCACACTGTGTCTGGTGCGGCTGGGGCGCTGCTGACTTCGACTGGGGATATTGTCAAACAGTAAAAGGAATACTTCGAGGATCTCCTCAATTCCACTGACACGCCTTCCACAGAGGAAGCAGGACTTGTGGACGAGGGCACGACTTGCCCATTACAGGGGCTGAGGTCGCCAAGGTGGTTAAAATTCTCTTTGGTGGCCGGGCCCCGGGGGTGGACGAGATTTGCCCAGAGTACCTCAAGGCCCTGGATGTTGTAGGGCTGTCATGGTTGACACGCTTCTGCAACATTTCGTGGAGGCTGGGGACAGTGCCTTTGGCATGGCAAACTGGGGCGGTGGTTCCCCTAACATGTGATTGCCTACATAGAGGCTACACCTCTTTACTTTCAAACACAGCCTACATTTGGGCCTGGAAAGCCTGATTGGGATACCTCTTTCAGACAGGAATATTTGGTTCTACAGGCATGCACTAGTACCAAATAAATAACAGAGTGTACTTTACACAAAAATAAAAATCCTGTTTAACATCCTTCTTTGGAGTCTGTGGGTGAATGTGTGCAAAAGCAGAGTCTAGAATGTGCAGCCCGGGAGGATTCAGACATCGCTAGAAAGTTGTTCATCATCGCACTGCTTAGCTGCCCCGCAGAGATTTTTTGCCACAAAGATGACACAGCATCCAAGAAATAATTAAAGTCACACTCACCGCCTATTACCCTCAACTTTCAGCAAAGCCGCAATCATGTCCACAGCCGCCAAGGTGTGATTTATAGGTTTATATCTACATGCTAGGCTAAAGGCTCGCTCCAACTGGCCACCGCTACCCAGTCTCTTAATGGCAAACGTGCGGTCTTTGGAAAATAAGCTAGACAAACTAAGAGCAAGGATTGAAGACCAGCGGGAGACAAACAAGTGCTGTGCCCTAATTTTCTGCGAGACCTGGCTTTCAGACAGAGTCCCGGAGAGCGCTATTCAGCTACAGACACACTCAACACACTGGGCAGACAGAACAGGAGACTCTGGTAAGACAAGGGGTGTGTGTGTGTGTGTGTGTGTGTGTATTTCTAAACCACTCGTGGTGTGGAGATGTATAAACGGTCTACAAGCACTGCTCACCCAACGTGGAGTTTTTACTGCTGATATGCCATCCCTATTATCTACCGACGTAATTTACCACTGTGTTTTTGGCCGCTGTATACATTTGTCCACACAGCAACTACACAGTAGCGCTAAACAAACTCAATGATGTCACCAACGCAGTAGAGACGAAACATTCCGGTGCTGTTTTTATTGTTGCTGGCAACTTTAACCAGTGCAATTTACGGACTGTACTCCCCAATTACTAGCATGTGGACATTCCCACCCACAATAAAAGCACATTGGATCATGTTTACTTCAACATACATGGCGCCTATAGAGCGGCACCCCACCCCCACTTCAGACAGTCAGATCACATCTCACTGTTTATGTACCCAGCCTACAGACAAAAGCTGAAACAAACAAAACCTACTATTAAGCAAATTAAGCGCTGGACTCCAGAGACTCACAGCACCCTACAAGACTGTTTTGCCTGCACAGAATGGGATGTGTTTAAAGCTGCAGCCACCCGAGAGGACTCTTCTGTAAATATACAGGATTATGCTGAATATGTGATTGGGTACATCAGCACATGCACTAATACCATCGTACCCACCATACAGGTCAGGAAGTTCCCCAACCAGAAGCCCTGGATCAATAGTCAGGTACGTCAGATGCTGCGTGCTTGCTCTCGTGCATTTAAATCAGGTTGTGAGGTCAAGTACAAAGCTGCAAAGTATGGACTGAGAAAGGCTATAACAACAGCCAAGAGGCAGTACAGAGAAAAGCTGGACAGCCTCTACTTCACTCCTGACCCAGGGTGCATGTGGCAAGGCCTGCAACACATCACAGATTACAAGTGGACCAACAGCAGCACCACTAACTCTACAGACAGCCTGCTGGATGACCTCAACATCTTTTACACCCGCTTCGAGACCACCAGCCACAGCACAGAGAAGAGAGACACACTCATGCACCCCTCTGCCCCCATCCCCCACCAAGAGTCTCACCAGACTAGGTAAACAAAGCACTGAGGAATATCAACCCCCACAAGGCAGCAGGACCAGACAACATACCTGGGCGGGCCCTCAGAGCATGCGCTACCAAACTGACTGATGTTCTCACAGCAATCTTCAACCTCTCCTTCAACCAGAACATAGTCCCTTCCTGCTTCAAAATGACAACCATCATCCTCCTCCCCAAAAGGAGCCCGCCAACCTGTCTGAATGATTACAGACTGGTAGCACTCACTCCAATCATCATGAAGTGCTTCGAGAGAGTGGTGCTGCCCCTCATTCAGGACAGCATACCGGGCACACTGGACCCCGTGCAGTACGCCTACTGGCCCAACAGGTCCACCTCAGATGCCATCACTGCAGCACTCCATTATTCTCTCTCCCACCTGGAAGATAAAGACTCCTACATTAGGATGCTCTTTGTCGACTACAGCGCCACCTTCAACACGGCCATCCCCCACAAACTCACCAACAAACTGTCTTCACTTGGCCTGCACTCCACCCTCTGCGACTGGCTACTGGACTTTCTAACTGGCAGGTCCCAGTCTGTCAGGATGGGTAACAGGACCTCAGCCAGCATCATCATGAACACAAGTGTCATGATGATGACATGTGTCATGATGATGACACTGAGGTTGTGTTCTCAGCCCCATCCTCTACAGCCTCTTCATCCATGACTGTGTTGCCTCCCAAAAGGACAATATCATCCTAAAGTTTGTGGATGACACAGCAGTGATAGGACGCATCACTTGTGATGACGAAGCATCCTACAGGAGGGAGGTAGCCAACCTGGTGCCATGGTGTGAGGACAACAACCTCACCCTCAACATGGACAAGGCAAAGGAGATGACAGTGAGGAAAGGGAGAAGGAGACCCCATCGGCCGCTGTTCATCCGGGAGCTTGAGGTGGAGAGGGTGAGCAGCTTTAAATACCTGGGCATTCACATCAGTGAGGACCTTAAGTGAACACACAACACCACAGAGCTGGTTTAGAGAGCTCAACAGTGACTGTACTTTCTGAGGAGGCTGAAGGTGTTTGGCATGTCCTCCAGGATCCTCAACAATTTCTACAGCTGCATCATCGAGAGCATCCTGACCAAATGCATCATTGCGTGGTACAGCAGCAATACTGCCCTGGGCCGCAAACGCCTGCAGAGAGTGGTAAAGACAGCGGAGAAGATCACCAGAACTCCACTCCCCTCTCTGCAGAGCATCTCCCACCGCAGAGTCCAAAGGAGAGCTGACGCCATCCTCCCGGACCCCACTCACCCCCAGCACAGACTGTTCACACTTCTACCCTCAGGCCAGAGGTACAGAAGTGTGAAATGCAGGACAACCAGACTAAAGAACTACTTCTTTCCCACTGCCATCAGACCCCTGAACAGATAACTCCCCACAAAACACTGTAACACAGCTTTGCATATTGGAACTCACACACCAGCTGCTAAATTTGCACACTGCTCACCTGTAGAATAGATATAGTCTCATCCGTCTGATGTCCATATCATCTCAGAGTGTGAATATAGCTTCACCTGCAGATGAATTTAATAATTTTTTTGTTAACATTGGACCTAAACTGGCCCGAGAAATACCCACTATGGTGCCTACAAGTGATACAATATGCAATAACACTGCTGTAAAAGACTCCATCTTCATAAAGAACACAGACGAAAGAGAGGTCATTAAAATTGTTAAATCGTTCAAAAGTAAAACATCTACGGACTGTGATGGTATTGACATGCTATTAGTCAAAACTGTTATCGAATGCATAGTAAAACCACTGACGTACTGTATATCTGTAACATGTCTCTCCAATCAGGTATATTTCCCAATGCAATGAAAATAGCTAAAGTAATTCCGATATACAAGACGGGCGACAGAGGGGAACTCTCAAACTATAGACCAATTTCACTATTACTGCAATTTTCCAAGATACTTGAAAAAATATTCTATGAGAGAATTGACAACTTCATACTGAAGAATGATTTATTGTGTGAGCAGCAATATGGGTTCAGACACAAGAGGACAACTGCATATGCCCTAATGGAATTTACAGAAAAAATATCAACAGCCATTGAAAATAAAGAGTATTCAGTTGGAGTACTCCTAGATCTTAAAAAAGCATTTGATACAGTAGATCACAATTTATTATTAAAGAAACTACAAAATTGTGGTATTAGAGGGGTAGCACTGTCCTGGTTAAGTAGTTACTTAAAGAATAGATATCAGTATGTATGTGTTAGCAACAAAAATTCAGAGTTACTGAAGGTCACCTGTGGAGTCCCACAGGGTTCAGTTTTGGGACCATTATTATTCAATATGTATATAAACGATATATGTAAAGTTTCAGAAAAAATGGATTTAATATTGTTTGCCGATGACACTAATCTGCTATGCAGTGGAAACAATTTGGAACAACTTCTGGATACACTCGGAAAGGAATTAGGAAAGCTTAAACTGTGGTTTGATTCAAACAAATTAACGCTCAATTTAAGTAAGACAAAATTTATAGTCTTTAACAACCATCACAACAACCCAGTACCCAAACTCAGTGTAAATGGTGTAGAGATTGAAAGGGTATCTGAAACTAAATTTCTTGGAGTAATAATTGATAACAAACTGTGTTGGAAGTCACATATTAATTATATTAAAGGTAAAGTATCCAAATCAATTGCAATATTACACAGAGTGAAATATTTGCTGAATCAACCCACACTATACACCTTGTATCATTCATTAATACTCCCATACATGACATATTGTAATGAAGTATGGGGAAATACATATAAAACAAACACATATCCACTCTTTATGCTTCAAAAGAGAGCTATTAGAATAATAAACAAATCAGCTTACAGGGAACCAACAAACCCACTTTTTCTTAAACAAAAAACTCTCAAGTTGAAAGATCTGGTTGACTTTAAAACCGCAATAATAATGTTCAAAGTGAAGAATTTATCACTGCCCGCAAATATCCAAAAGTTGTTCCAAACAAGGGAGAAACGATATCACTTCAGAGGAACATGTATATTTCAAAAGCCTACAGTGAGAACAACCACCAAGCAACACTGTATTTCAGTGCAAGGAGTCAGATTATGGAACGATTTTGGACCTGAATTAAAATCATGTACAACGCTTGGACAATTTAAACAAAAACTAAAGGAAGAAATACTCCAAACATATTTACAAGACGACATGTAAACTCACATAAGGATTGACATATCCAGCCTGTATTGTGTTGTAGCTTAGTTTCTTTTTTTTTTTTCTTTTTTTTTCTCTGTGACATTTTGTCTTAGATTTGTTTTTGAATAGTAACCGCTTAACTTAGCCTAGCTTAGTTTTCTTTTTCTCTCAGTCACATTTTGTCTTAGCTTTGTTTTAAATTGTAATCGCTCTTGTCTTGTTTTCTCTTTTTTCTCTTTTGAATTCTTGGATGGAATATGGGTGGGCAATATAAGCTGCGGCTTCAGCCATCACCCATTTCGGATAACTCACGTGGAATTGTATAGTAGGAGGAGTCTTTGTCTAATTTGACCTTGCTGTTATATTATACAGTTTCTTTTAACCTGTACTGTACTATCCGAAATAAATTCATTCATTCTCTGCTGCTAATTATCATCTCTGCTGCTACTTATCATGCTGTCTACTGGTACTACCATTACAGAAATTAGCACCGGGTACTAATTTGTAATTTGTAATTAAGGATTAAGCGGAAGAAGATGGATGGATGAATTATACACTGCTCGTTGCACAATGCTCATTTGCACACTGTACATAGGTCTATGCCGTCTCAGGTTCACATCAGGTTGCACAATGCTCATTTGCACACTGTACATAGTGTTATTAGTACTCATTAATTTTAGTATTTAGTATCAAGGTGTGCTAAGGAGTCCTAACTGCCTAACTGTGTGTTGGTGCGTGTTATTAGCATCCATTAGTATTAGGATTGAGTTACTGTGTTAGTGTGTCATGACTTTATTAGCATTGTTGTTTCTGTACCTGTTATCATGGCATTCGTTTGGAGAACAAAGTAAGAATTTCATTGCTCAGGAAATGTAGCATTTCTTAACTGTCCACATGATAATCAAGCCTTTGAATCTTGAAACTTGAATTATAATCACAATTATATTTATATTTCACTTATTTATATTTATTCATATATATTTCCGGTTCCGGCTCTGCCGGACCGGCGGCGCCACACGAGTCGGCTGCCTGTTGCAACAGCCTTTTTTTTTTATCTTCCTTCTTCTTTCTACACCTTTCACTCTGTATATATATCACGGACGCACGGATCGCCCCGGGGGTCTCCCGGGTCGGCGGACGGAGCCACGGTTTGCAGCGGGAGACGTTACAGCGGGGAGGAGCTAGTGCTAGCTAGCACTTGGCCGCCGCCCGGTGCTAATGGGAAACTCGACATACCGGGAGCTGTAGCGAAAACGAAGCGGGTGCCGGGCTGGAGTTTAGGCGGCGTGAAAGAAATATAAGACAGATAAAGAGCGATGGCAAGAACCAAGCAGACCGCCCGTAAAATCTACTGGAGGAAGAAGCCCCCCAGGAGACAGCTAGCCACCAGGGCTGCTCGGAGAGGCGCTCTGGCCACCGGCAGAGTGAAGAGGCCTCGCCGTCACAGGTCCGTGGCTCTGAGAGAGATCCGTCGCTACCAGAAATCCACGGAGCTGCTCATCCGTAAGCTGCCCGTCCAGCGCCTGGTGAGGGAGATCGCTCAGGACTTCAAGACCGTCCTGCGTTTCCTGAGTTTCGCCGTCATGGCTCTGCAGGAGACCAGCGAGACCCACCTGGTGGTCTCTTCTTCGCTAAGGGGGTCACCATCATGCCCAAAGACTTCCAGCTGGCCCGCTGCATCCGCGGAGAGAGAGCTTAGACTTTATGCTGCACATTCACCAGCCATAATGCTCTGCACTGTGTGTCTATATATATATACATTTATAGTAATATGGACATATGTTTGCTAGATGTTGTTTTTTCTTGCCTTCTGATTGTTGCTCTGAGTGTTGCTATCCCTGTGCTGTTGCAATCCTGGAATTTCCCCATTGTGGGACTAATAAAGGCTTATCTTATCTTATCTTATCTTATCAATACAGGTGGTGTTTTTTGAGGACAGACTGACGTGATGATAATTCTGGATCTGCAGATACAGATGGATGACTGATGATGATTATTATTGCTGTTGTGCTAGAATCATATTCACAGGCAGGTAGATAGAACACAGAAGAAAATAAAGACCAATGTCTGAGCAGCAACATGAATCAGTGGCATTTCAGACTTTAGAATAGAATAGAATAAGCTTTATTGTCATTGTCACATAAACAATGAAATTTAAAAATGCTCAACCAGTCAGAGCATCATTCATAAGACACCAGAAAGCTGCCAATAGTATGTTGAGGTTCCATATTGTGCAAAATAGTAGTTTTAACTTTACAAAATATATAATATAATATATAATATATATATATATATAAATATATAATATATATAATATAAAATATATAATATAATATAAGCAACAACACAACACAGACTGAATATGATAATCCTTGTGTGATTTTACATGTCATCTTGTATATATGTTTGGAGTATTTCTTCCTTTAGCTTTTGTTTAAATTGTCCAAGCGTTGTACATGATTTTAATTCAGGTCCAAAAGTGCATTCCACAATCTAACTCCTTGCACTGAAACACAGTGTTGCTTGGTGGTAGTGCTCACTGAAGGTTTTTGAAATATACATGTTCCTCTGAAATGATATTGTTTCTCCCTTATTTGGAATAACTTTTGGATATTTGCAGGCAGTGATAGATTCTTCACTTTAAACATTATTACTGCAGTTTTAAAGTCAACCAGATCTTTCAGCTTGAGAGCTTTTAATTTAAGAAAAACTGGGTTTGTTGGTTCCCTGTAAGCAGCTTTGTTTATTATTCTAATAGCTCTCTTCTGAAGCATAAAGACTGGATATATGTTTGTATTATATGTATTTCCCCATACTTCAGTACAATATGTCATGTATGGGAGTATTAATGAATGATACAAAGTATATAGTGTGGGTTGACTCAGCAAATATTTCACTCTGTGTAGTACTACAATTGATTTAGATATAATTAATATGTGACTTCCAACACA
Organism: Pholidichthys leucotaenia; assembly: GCA_020510985.1. Classification (NCBI taxonomy): domain Eukaryota; kingdom Metazoa; phylum Chordata; class Actinopteri; order Cichliformes; family Pholidichthyidae; genus Pholidichthys; species Pholidichthys leucotaenia. The sequence continues at coordinate 275,607,111 of CM035842.1, forward strand.
GTTTATTATCAATTATTACACCAAGAAATTTAGTTTCGGATACCCTTTCAATCTCTACACCATTTACACTGAGTTTAGATACTGAGTTGTTGTGATGGTTGTTAAAAACTATAAATTTTGTCTTACTTAAATTGAGCGTTAATTTGTTTGAATCAAACCACAATTTAAGCTTTCCTAATTCCTTTCCAAGTGTATCCAAAAGTTGTTCCAAATTGCTTCCACTGCATAATAAATTAGTGTCATCGGCAAACAATATTAAATCCATTTTTTCTGAAACTTTACATATATCATTTATATACATATTGAATAAAAATGGCCCCAAAACTGAACCCTGTGGGACTCCACAAGTAACCTTCAGTAACTGTGAGTTTTTGCCACCAACACATACATACTGATATCTGTTCTTTAAGTAACTACATAACCAGGACAGTGCTACCCCCTAAAACCACAATTTTGTAGTTTCTTTAATAATAAATTATGATCCACTGTATCACATGCTTTTTTAAGATCCAGGAATACCCCAACTGAACTCTTTATTTTCAATGACAGTTGATATTTTTTCTATAAATTCCATTAGAGCAAATGCAGTTGTCCTCTTGTGTCTGAACCCATATTGCTGCTCACACAATAAATTATTCTTCATTATGAAGTTGTCAGTTCTATATTTTTTTAAGTATCTTGGAAAATTGTGGCAATACTGAAATTGGTCTATAGTTTGAAAATTCCCCTCCGTCACCCGTCTTGTATATCGGAATTACTTTAGCTATTTTTATTGCATTGGGAAATATACCTATTTGGAGAGACAGGTTACAAATATACGTCAGTGGTTTCACTAAGCATTCAATGACAGTTTTGACTAAAAGCATGTCAACACCATCACAATCCGTAGATGGTTTACTTTTAAATGATTTTTTTTTTTTTTTTTTTTTTTTTTTTTTTTCTCTCGGCGCCACACGAGTCGGCTGCCTTTTGCAACAGCGGCTCGATTCCGAGTCTTTTTCCCTTCCTCTCTCTTTTGATCCGTCTTTTTTTTTCACCCCACTTATATCACGGACACACAGATCGTCCTAAATGTCTCCTGAGCCGGTGGACGGAGCCACTGTCTATAGCAGGATACGATACAGCAGAGAACAGCTGCTAGCATTCAACCGCCACCCGGTCCCATTGGAAAAACTCGACATACCGAGAGAACTGAGGCGAAAACGCCGCGGCTGCCGGGCTGGAGTAAGGCGGAGGACAAAAAATATAAGGTACAGACCCTCCCTTCCATCTGTTGTCATGGGAAATGTACGGTCGATACTGGGAAAGTTAGATGAGCTAGCGGCTATCTCCCGTTATGATAGCACATACCGGGAGTGCTCTCTCCTTTTGTTTACTGAGACGTGGCTAACTGAACTAGCAGCAGATGCTAACATTGAGCTGGAGGGTTTTCACATGATACGAGCTGACCGAACACCAGACAGTGGCAAGGCTAGGGGCGGTGGAGTGATAATGTATGTTAACAACAACTGGTGCAGACCGGGACATATCACTGTTAAACAACGACACTGCAGCAAAGACATTGAGTTGCTAGCTGTTAGCATGAGGCCTACATATCTCCCGAGAGAACACTCACACGTGATCTGCATTGTTGTTTATGCAAATCCGACGGCGAACGCTGGGACAGCACGTGACGTCATCCATTCAGTAACCAGCAGGCTGCAGACAGAACACCCAGATGCTCTTCTCCTCATCTCAGGCGATTTCAACCATGTTTCACTGTCTCCCATTCTACCCACGTTCACCCAGTATGTCACATGCCACACTAGAGACAATAAAACACTGGATTTATTCTACGCAAACACTAAGGAGGCGTACACCTCATCACAACTCCCCCCACTCGGGAGATCGGATCACAACTTGGTTCATCTCCGGCCGGTGTACAAACCCCTAGTGCACAGACAACCTCCGGCCATGCACACTGTGGAGTTATGGTCTGAGGAGACAATGGACACCCTAAAGGGCTGTTTTGAAGCCACCGCCTGGAAGCAGCTCTGCGATCCACATGGTGAGGACATCGATGGCCTCATTCACACCTTCACGGGCTACCTCAGCTTCTGTGTGGACAAATCCGTTCCCACCAAGACCATACGGCGTCACTCAAACAACAAACCCTGGATCAACCCTGAGATAAAAACACTTCTGAGAGAGAAGAAGAGGATCTTCAGGTCAGGGAACAGGGAGATGCTGAAGTCCGTACAGAGGGAGCTGAGGAGAAAGATCAGAGAAGGCAAGGACAGCTTCAGGAAGAAGATGGAGGACAAGCTGCAACAGAGCGACATCAGCGGGGTCTGGAGAAACCTCAAAACCATCTCGGGGCTCCAGAATACCTCCCCCCAGGCCACAGGGGGCAGGGAGTGGGCGAACAACCTGAATCTGTTTTTCAATAGATTTGACCAACCGCCCTCCCCCCTGACTGCACAACAACCACTGCTGCCTCTAAAGAAATCAAGTCCTGCTGCCCACTCCCCACTCCACCAACACCCCCCCACTCCCAACACACAGCCCCCCATCCTGACCCTGACCAGGACCCAGGTGAGGACGGAGCTGAGGAAGATCAAGGCGAGGAAGGCGCCGGGACCGGACGGCATCAGCGCAAAGCTCCTCAAGTCCTGTGCAGACCAGCTGTGTGGGATTGTGACGTATATCTTCAACATGAGCCTGAAACTGGGGAGGGTACCACAGCTGTGGAAAACATCTTGTGTGGTACCTGTACCAAAAACTTCCCACCCCAAAGACCTGAACAGCTACAGACCGGTGGCCTTGACGTCCCACTTGATGAAGACCCTGGAGAGACTGCTCCTTGCTCACCTCCGCCCCCTGGTGGAACCAGCGATGGATCCACTCCAGTTCGCCTACCAGCATGGCATTGGGGTGGAGGATGCGGTGATCTTCCTCCTTCACCGTTCTCTGTCCCACCTGGAGAAGCCCGGGAATATGGTGAGGATCATGTTCTTTGACTTCTCCAGTGCTTTCAACACCATCCAACCGATGATCCTGAAGGACAAGCTGCTGCGCGCAGGGGTGGACCAGCACCTGTCATCATGGATCCTGGACTACCTCACGAACCGGCCTCAGTTTGTGAGAACCCGGGACTGTGTGTCCGACACGATCATCAGTAGCACGGGGGCCCCCCAGGGAACGGTGCTGGCTCCCTTCCTGTTCACTCTTTATACTGCGGACTTCTCACACAACACAACACACTGCCATCTACAGAAGTTCTCTGATGACTCTGCGATCGTTGGCCTCATCTCCAATGGAGATGAAGCTGAGTACAGAGGGCTTATCCAGGACTTCGTGGACTGGTGCCATCGGAACTGCCTCCAGATCAACGCGAGGAAAACTAAGGAGCTGGTGGTGGACTGCCGCAGGCATGGGCAGCCCCTCACAGTACCAGTAAATATACAGGGAACAGACATCGAGATGGTGACATCCTATAAGTAACTGGGTATTCATCTGAACAATAAACTAGACTGGTCACACAATACTGATGCACTCTACAAGAAGGGACAGCGCAGGCTGTTCCTGCTGAGGAGACTCAGGTCTTTTGGTGTACAAGGGGCGCTGCTGAAGTCATTCTATGACACGGTGGTGGCATCAGCCATCACTTTTGGAGTGGTCTGCTGGGGCAGTGGCATTACTGCAGCCGATAGGAAGAGACTGAACAAACTGATTAAGAAAGCTAGCTCTGTCCTGGGGCAGCGCCTTGATCCGATGGAGGAGATAGGAGAGAGAAGGACGGTGGCTAAACTGTCATCTCTGCTGGAGTCCGAGTTCCACCCTATGCAGGACATACTGAATGCACTGAGGAGCTCATTTAGCAGCAGACTACATCATCCCAGGTGCACAACCGAGAGGTTTCGTAGGTCCTTCCTACCAACGGCTGTCAGACTGTACAACCTAAGCAGGGCTGCTCGCAGAGATAGCAAAAAGACGTAACAAACTAATAGTTTTTTGAATGCAAAAGATGCAATAGACTTACACAATGGTCCCCTCCGGCATACAACTAGGAACATACCGGTCGCTATGGAGGGTGAGAATATGTATGGGCACATAATCATACCATGTAGGATAACTAAGTAGACGGTTATGCTGTTTCATTCCATCTAGCAACAATGCTCTGCACTGTGTGTGTTTATATATTTGCATATTTATTCCATCTAGCTACAATGCTCAGCACTGGGTGTGTTTATATATTTATATATCTACATATTATTCCATCTAGCTACATTGCTCCGCACTGTGTGTGTTTATATACTTGCATATTTATTCCACCTAGCTGCAATGCTCCGTACTGTGGGTGTTTATATATTTACATATTTATTCCATCTAGCTACAATGCTCTGCACTGTGTGTTCATATATTTATTCCATCCAGCTACAATGCTCTGCACTGTGTGTCTGTGTGTGTGTGTATATATATATATTTTATAGTAATACGTACATATGTTTATTAGCTGCTCTTGCTTGCTTGTTTTTTTTCTTGCCTTCTGATTGTTGCTCTGAGTGTTGCTATCCCTGTGCTGTTGCAATCCTGGAATTTCCCCGTTGTGGGACTAATAAAGGCTTATCTTATCTTATCTTATCTTATCTTAAATGATTTAACAATTTCAATGACCTCTCTCTCATCTGTGTTCTTTATGAAAATGGAGTCTTTTATAGCAATGTTTTTGCTTATTGTATCACCTGTAAGTGCTGTAATCAGTATTTCTCAAGCCAAATTAGGACTAATGTTAACAAAAAATGTATTAAATTCATCTGCGGGTGAGACTGCATTCACACTCTGCGTCATTTTTTTTTTTTTGAAACATTGGTTGAGTAGCTTGTATTTCTGTTTTTATTTCCAAGAATATTAAGTATTGTCCATGTATTTTTAATATTATCTCTGTTTTTCTCCAACTTTTTACTGTAATAGTCTCTTTTTTTCCCACAATATTTTTTATTGAACCTTTTTTTTTAACAAACATGACACAAACAATCAAACACTAACACTAAAGTAATTTAAAAATAAAAAAAAAAATGTACTAAAAACACCAACAACCACTAACAAAAGCAAGTCATCAACAATGCTCCTCTGTTTAGCCTAGGTAATTCATTACATAAATATACATATTATACATTCACCAGTTTGGAATTTACAAGGTCCACACACGTCATTCACCTTCTTCTTCAGAAGTTATGTTTAATTTCTTTACATAATCAATGAAAGGTCTCCATATATTCTCAAACACATTTTCCTTTGATTTCAGTATGTATGTTATTCTTTCTAGTGGAAGGTTTGTTAACATCTGTCTTAACCACTGAGACACATCTGGTCTATGAGTCTTTTTCCACAGTAGTGCAATACATTTTTTGGCATTAAGCAAACTGAGGTCTATGAATGCTCTTTCACTCTTATTAAAATTATGCTTTTCTGGATACGGACCCAACAAAAACAGTTTAGAGTTCAATATGAATTGTTTTGAAATTATTTTTTCAATTGTTACCCTCACCTCTTCCCAAAACATTCTAATTTTTCTACATTCCCATAAACAGTGAAATAGGGTTCCTTTACTTTCCATACATTTTGTGCACGTATCTGGTATGTTTTTGTTAGATCTATTTAACTCCACCGGTGTAACACACATCCGCATTAACCATTTAAAATGTATCAATTTAAGACGTACATTTATTGATTTGGTTTGAGCTTCTGTACAAGCCAATTCCCATTGTTCCTCTGAAATTTCAGTTTGCAGGTCTTCTTTCCAATAATTCAGTCTTTTCTGTGAGTTTTCACTTGAGGATAGTGTCAATGAGTTATAAAACTCTGAAATAATACCCTTTCACTTACTATCTTTCGTCAAAATTTTTTCCAAGGATGAATAAGTAGGTCGGGTGAGAGCATTATTTTGATTTGATCGAATAAAATTCCTAAGCTGAAGATATTTAAAAAAAAATGTGTTCTATTAAGATTAAATTTGATCCTCAGTTCTTCAAAAGACATTATGTTATCTGAACGTGACAAATATAAGTCTTGAATCTTTTGAATCCCTTTTAAATTCCATACTTTAAATACAGCATCCGCTCTCCCTGGTGTAAAATATTGATTACCCCATATTGGGCTAAATTGTGACAATAAGTGTGGTTCTTTTAAATATTTTTTGGTTTCACACCATATTTTGATCATATGCTTTACAATTGGATTTTTAACTTGTTTCTGTAATTTTTTAGCCGAGTCTGAGTATATGAATAAGGGAAGAGGTAAAGGTAAATTGTATGATTCCATTTCAGTCCAGTGAGGGAGATCATTTGATGAAAAATAATATGTCATAGACCTCAGTTGTGCTGACCAGTAATACAACATAAAGTTTGGACATTTCAGACCTCCACGATCAAATGGTAAATATAGTAAGGACAAAGACATAATCTAGCCTTCCTGTAATAGTCTCTTTTACTACATCTCATTATGTATGTTAACTTATTTTTGTATGTTTTATACCGCTGCTCTGCTTCTTTTGTCCTTTTCTTTAGAAAAGCTTTATATAATGAACTTTTCTTTTTACATGCTTTATGTAATCCTTTGGTTAACCATGGCTTGCCAACAAATTTCTGTTTAAGCTTTCTCTTTAATAATGGACAATTTTTTTCATAAAGAGTGGTTACAATGTTCATAAATGTGTCATACGCTTCATTTACATCTGATACATAGACTTTTGTCCAGTCTTGATTCAGCAGGTCTTCTTTAAAAGAACTGATTGCAATTTGTGATTTGTATCTGAAAGATTTGAAAGTTTTTTCTGTATTGGCCCCCGTGTGGCCATGGATAAGTGCAACGACGGGCAAATGATCCCTTATGTAATTTATCAATAATCCACTTTCTATTTTCTTATCAATAATATTAACAAACAAGTTATCAATAAGTGTAGCAGTGTGAACTGTGATTCTACTGGGATGTGTTATTGTGGGATATAGACTCATACTGTACATAGAATTCATGAACTCTGTAATTACATTTTGTTGAAATGGATTTAGTAAATCAATACTGAAATCTCCATAGATTACAACCACTTTCTTTCTAGTTATATTATTGTACAGCTCAACTAATTTATCTCTGAATGTCTCAATGCAAGTTCCCGACATTCTATATATACAACTTATAATTAGATTTTTTGTTTTATCTTGGTCAATCTTAACAGTAACACATTCTAGAATCCCTGGTAGTGCAAAGGACATTCCATTTACAAGTTTACACCTATACAGGTCATCAATATACAGTGCAACACCACCATCCTTTTTTTGAGATCTATTAATATAAAACATATGGCATCCCTCTATTGCCATCAGAGAAGCCTGCTCTTCATTAAGCCAAGTTTCAGAGACTGCGACAGCTGTAAATTTTCTATCTAGCTGTTTTAAATAGTCCTGAATCTGTGGAAAGTTTTTGTTGAGACTTCTGCTGTTGAAGTGTATTATTGATAGTTTACCATCTAATTGCACTTGACTTTTAAATTGTTTTTCCAGTATAATATTCACAATGATTATGAATAATATTGAAGAAGTGGTTATCAGGATCAATATCATTTTCCATCTCTTGCAGTTTATGTTCAGCATAATGGCATATTTTCAGAGTTTGAATTTCTTCACTCTGTGTCAAATGACTTCCTCCAACTGGGGATAATTGATGTCTACTAAAGTCAGTCACAAGTTGTTGTTGTTTTTTTTTAAGTACATTAACATGGGATGTCACAAAAGAACTATTCTTGCTGTGTGTGTGGATTGGATTATCATAGTCTCTTAATTTTCTTAATCAGTGTTCATTTATATTTATTTAAGTCAGTAAGATCTCTGATTATTATGGCCTTTGCTTCATCTGGTGTTCCATTTAGTTTGGTCCAAACTCTACAGTTTCTTGTCCATGTTGCCTGTATCTTATTTTGTCTTTTCAGCATCCATGTTTGCCGTGCTATTCCAGCATTAGTCTTTGTTAAATGTTCATTTAGGGAAACTTCTGTTCCCCGTAGCTTTCTGGCCTGCCTCAGTATGTCATTCTTTACCTTCTGTTCACAAAGCGCATCACAATTGATTTCTTTGTTTTATTATCTTTTCTGGGTAAAGTACAGTATGACAGGCTGAAATTGCATTTACTTCAACCTTTATATTTCTGCTTTCAAGGAACTGAAGCACCTGGTTTTCCAGGGAGACTGATTCACTTAAGGGAGCCTCCTCACCTCTCCTTCCTGCTGCAGCATTGGCATATATTTGATATTTAATGTCTAGTCCACTTATTATTAGATCGTCCATACGAGAATATTGTTCAAGATCCTCAATGTGTCGCTCCAAGTCTGCAATTTTTTTGTCTTTTTCCTTAATTGCTAATTTCAATTCTCGGACTTCCTCCATTAGCCCTAATAGTTTAAGCTGTTGATTGGCCACTTTGGTCAGTTCTTCTGACAAGAAGTTCAGAGATTTTTTTAATCTCTTCCATTTCTTCCTTCTTTGGTGGCATTTTTACTGACCTGTTGATAGTAAAACAATCTCTGCTGGTGTCGCCGGTATCCAATCCAACCGACCTCAAATCCAGCTGGGGCCTCAGCTAGCCTCCTCCGCTGCTAGTCCTGCTGCTTACCGCCGCTGTAATTGAGCTCCTGATCCAGCTCCTATCCAGCCGGGGTGCTGTCAGCAGCTCCACCGAGCCCCACCGCCACTGTAGTTGAGCTCCGATCCGGCTCCTGTCCAGCTGGGGTCCCGGTAGCTCCTCCGCTGAGCCCCGCCACCTACCACCGTCTTCCTCAGTAGTTCCTCTGCCGAGCCCCGCCGCTGTAACTGAGCTCCAATCCGGCTCCTATCCAGCTGGGGCCCAGGCTGCTCCTCCACTGGTCCCCGTCTCCTACCGCTGCTATAGTTGAGCTCCGATCCGGCTCCTGTTCAGCTGTTGCCTCGGTTAATTCCTCCAGTGAGCCCCAATCACAAGATTCTAAGACTGTGCGGGAGGCTCAGCCGTCATCTACCGGGCCGATGCCGGGTCAGTGACACGAACCGGGGTCAGAGTCGCTCCTTTGTATCGGTGTTAGGTGCTACGACTTGCTATGGCGTTAGCCACAGCGATAGCGTTAGCTTAGCATATCCCACGGCTCCGCTGAGCCATGGAATGTGCTAAGCTAACGCTATTGCTAAGTGGATGTGTTAAGTTCCATAGGCGTCTTCTATGAACTCTGATCTTCAGTTTGTTCCATAGATTTTCAACTGGATTCAGGTCAGGTGACTGACTGGGCCAGTCTAGCAGCTTTATTTTCTTTCTCTGGAGCCAGTTGAGAGTTTCCTTGGCTGTGTGTTTGGGATCATTGTCTTGCTGAAATGCCACCCTCGTTTCATCTTCAGCATCTTGGCAGATGGCAACAGGTTCTTATCAAGGATGTCTCTGTATATTTGTCCGTTCACCTTTCCTTCAATTATATGAAGTCTGCTTGTACCATGTGCTGAAAAACACCCCCACACAATGATGGGATGTGCAGTGCCATTTCTCCTCCAAATATGCTGTGTTGTGGCATCCAAAATTTCAATTTTGGTCTCATCTGATCAGACTATATTCTCCCAGTATTTTACTGGCTTGCCCAAATATTGTGCAGCAAACTTTAAATGAGCTTCAACATGCTTTTTCTTTAGCAATGGAATCTTGCGAGGTGAGCAGGCATAGAGCCCATGTCGGTTGAGTGCATTGCTTATCGTTTTCTTTGAAAAAGCAGTACCTGCTAACTCCAGGTCTCTCTGGAGCTCTCCTCAAGTGGTATTTGGCTCTTGGATAACTCTTCTGATAATTCTTTTGACTTCTCTGTCAGAAATCTTGTGAGGAGCTCCTGGTCATGGCCGGTTTATGTTAAAATGTTCTTTCCACTTCCGAATGATGTCTCTAACAGTGCCCACTGGAACATTCAGCAGTTTAGAAATGCGCCTGTAACCAATGCCATCATTATGTTTTGCAACAATAAGGTTGCAAAGGTCTAGACAGACTTCTTTGCTTCTACCCATCATGAGTTGTTTGTGGTGTGACAATCTGATATTCGCAGACCTTTTTAAAGGCTATCAGTCAATACTTAGCCAGCTGAAATGAATTTGCACTGATAGGGGACGGGATGGCTTTCAAAATTCTGAATGAATGAATGAATTTATTTGGTAATGAACATACATACAAGAAGAACAACAGAAATATGTAGAACACATAAAAGAACAACTGCGATGGACTGGCGATCTGTCCAGGATGTACCCTGCCTTTCGCCCAAAGATGCTGGGATAGGCTCCAGCCCCCCCGCAACCCGAAAAGGATTAAGCGGAAGAAGATGGATGGATGGATAAAAGAACAACGGAAAGGGTGTAGGCTGAAACAGGTGCTTATATAGTGCCTACCCCGTTACAATTTTAAAATCAATAACATAAAAATTTAAGTCATACCCAAAATCAACAAAGAAAATCAAATAGAACAAATAGAAAAAAAAACAACAAAAACTTTGAAGTTATTACAAATTTATCTCCTAGCATTTACAGTGAGATACTGAGAGATTATTTCATCTTTGTACAATTTTTTGAATTGCTTCAGAGCAGAATATGTTTTAATATTTTCAGAGCAACAGTTCCACAGTTTTACTCCAGTGACAGACATGCAATGATACTTTGTATTTATTCTAACCTTTGGTTTATTAAAAACAGAGTTACCTCTTAGCTCATATTTGTTTTCCCTTTTTTTTTAAAACAGTCTCTGAATATTAACAGGTAATTGGTTATTATTTGCTTTGTACATGATTTGAATGACATTATAATCTACTAGATCTCTAAATTTAAGAGTATGTAATTGAATGAATATTGGATTTGTTGGTTCACAGTAAAGTTTCTTTGGTATAATGCGTATGGCTTTTATCTGTAGTAAAAAGATTAAGTTTGTGTTTGTTTTTATGTGTTTCCCCAGATCTCCACACAGTATGTCATATAAGGAACTATCAGTGAATTATATAAAATGCAAAGATATTTCTGACACAGGAGACCCTTAACTTTATGCTGTACAGCAATGGATTTAGACATTTTAGTTTTGATATAATTTATGTGTGATTTTCAGTTTAGTTTGTTATTGACAATGACCAATAGGAACTTGGTTTCCAAAACTGTGTCAATTTCAACATTCTTTATTTTAATTTTTCTGTGATTATATAATTTGCGGTTTCCAAATAATATACATTTTGTTTTTCCAAGGTGAATAGATAATTTATTGGCAGTGAACCAATGATCGTCACCCTCATGGATCGTCACCTTATCGTGGTGGGGGGGTTTGCGTGCCCCAGTGATCCCAGGAGCTATGTTGTCCGGGGCAATTTGCCTCTGATAGGGTCTCCCAAGACAAACTGGTCCTGGGTGAAGGGCCAGACGAAGAACGATCCAACAGACTCTCATGATAAATTGTATATCAAGGATTCAGTGTACCCCGCCCGGTATGGGGTTACCGGGGCCCCACCCTGGAGCCAGGCCTGGGGGAGGGGCTCGAAGGCTAGCGTCTGGTGGCCGGGTTTCCACCCATGGGACCCGGCCGGGCTCAGCCCGAAGGAGTTACATGGGTCCGCCCTCCAGTAGGTTCACCACCTGCAGGAGGGATCATGGAAGTCCGGTGCTATGTGGATTAGGTGGCAGTCAAAGGCGGAGACCTTGGCGGACTGATCCCAAGCTTTCTAAACTGGCTTTTGGTACGTGGAATGTCACCTCTCTGGTGGGGAAGGAGCCTGAGCTGGTGTACGAGATTGAGCGATACCGGCTAGATATAGTCGGCCTCACCTCAACACACAGCTCCGGTTCCGGAACCAGTCTCCTGGAGAGGGGCTGGAGCTTGGCCTTTTCTGGAGTTGCCCCGGGCGAGAGGCGACGAGCAGGGGTAGGTATTCTTGTATCGCCCCACCTTGCTGCCTCTATATTGGAGTTTTCCCCGGTGGACGAAAGGGTTGCTTCCCTGCGCCTTCGGGTTGGGAAACGGGTCCTGACCATCATTTGTGCCTATGCACCAAATGATGTTTCAGAGTACCCACCCTTTTTGGAGTCTGTGACTGGGGTGCTGGAGGGTGCTCCTCCTGGAGACTCCATTGTCCTACTGGGGGACTTCAATGCGCACGTGGGCAACGACAGTGAAACCTGGAGGGGGGTGATTGGGAGGAACGGCCTGCCCGATCTGAACCCGAGTGGTGTTCAGTTATTGGACTTCTGTGCCAACCACAGTTTGGCCATAACGAACACCATGTTCAAGCATAAGGGTGTCCATATGTGCACCTGGCACCAGGACACCCTAGGCCGCAGGTCGATGATCGATTTTGTTATCGTATCATCAGACCTGCGACCGTATGTCTTGGACACCCGAGTAAAGAGAGGTGCAGAGCTGTCAACTGATCACCACCTGGTGGTGAGTTGGATCCGATGGCAGGGGAGGAAGCCATTCAGACCTGGTAGACCCAAACGTATAGTGAGGGTGTGCTGGGAGCGTCTGGCTGAGGCCCCTGTCCGGGAGGTCTTCAACTCCCACCTCCGGAAGAACTTCAACCACATTCCGAGGGAGTCTGGAGACATGGAGTCTGAATGGGCCATGTTCTCCACCTCTGTTGTTGAAGCGGCAGCCCAGAGCTGCGGCCGCAAGGTGGTCGGTGCATCTCGTGGTGGCAACCCCCGAACCAAGTGGTGGACACCAGTGGTGAGGGGGGCCATTAAGCTGAAGAAGGAGTCCTATCAAGCTTGGTTGGCTTGTGGGACTCCCGAAGCAGCTGAGGTGTACCGGCAGGCCAAGCGGAGTGCAGCTCGGGTGGTTGCTGAAGCAAAAACCCGGGTATGGGAGGAGTTCGGTGAGGCCATGGAACAAGACTTTCGGTCGGCTTCAAAGAGATTCTGGCAAACTGTTCGGCGGCTCAGGAGGGGAAAGCAGCTCCCCGTCCACACTGTGTATGGTGCGGATGGGACACTGTTGACTTCAACTGGGGATATCGTCGGGCGGTGGAAGGAATACTTCGAGGATCTCCTCAATCCCACTGATACGCCTTCCACAGAGGAAGCAGGGTTTGGGGACGAGGGGGATGACTCGCCTATCACAGGGGCTGAGGTCGCCAAGGTGGTTAAAAATCTCCTTGGTGGCCGGGCCCCGGGGGTGGACGAGATTCGCCCCGAGTACCTCAAGGCCCTGGATGTTGTTGGGTTGTCATGGTTGACACGCCTCTGCAACATTGCGTGGAGGTCGGGGGCAGTGCCTTTGGCATGGCAAACCGGGGTGGTGGTTCCTCTCTTCAAAAAAGGGGACCGGAGGGTGTGCTCCAACTTTAGAGGGATCACACTCCTCAGCCTCCCTGGGAAGGTCTATGCCAAGGTACTGGAGAGGAGAGTCCGGCCGTTGGTCGAACCTCGGATTCAGGAGGAGCAATGTGGTTTTCGTCCTGGCCGTGGCACATCGGACCAGCTCTTTACCCTCTCGAGAATTCTTGAGGGTTCGTGGGAGTTTGCCCAACCAGTTTACATGTGTTTTGTGGACTTGGAGAAGGCATTTGACCGCGTCCCTCGTGGATTTTTGTGGGGGGTGCTTCGGGAGTATGGGGTATCGGGCTTGTTGTTACGAGCTATTCGGTCTCTGTACGACCGTTGTGAGAGTTTAGTTCGCATTGCCAACACTCGGTCGGAGTCATTCCCAGTGAGAGTTGGACTCCGCCAGGGCTGCCCTTTGTCACCGGTCCTGTTCATAATTTTTATGGACAGGATTTCTAGGCGCAGCCAGGGAATGGAGGGTGTCATGCTTGGTGACCACAGGATCTCATCTCTGTTGTTTGCAGATGATGTTGTCCTGTTGGCTTCATCCAGCAATGACCTACAGCTCTTGCTGGGACGGTTTGCCGCTGAGTGTGAAGCGGCTGGGATGAGAATCAGCACCTCCAAGTCCGAGTCCATGGTCCTCAGCCGGAAAAAGGTGGATTGTCCTCTCCGGGTTGGGGACAGGCTCCTGCCCCAAGTGGAGGAGTTTAAGTATCTTGGGGTCTTGTTCACGAGTGAGGGGAAAATGGAGCGAGAGATCGACAGACGGATTGGAGCAGCATCTGCAGTGATGCGGACGTTGTACCGGTCTGTTGTGGTGAAGAGGGAGCTTAGTTCTAAGGCAAAGCTGTCGATTTACCAGTCAATCTACGTTCCTACTCTCACCTCTGGTCACGAGCTTTGGGTACTGACCGAAAGAACGAGATCACGGATACAAGCGGCTGAAATGAGCTTTCTCCGTAGGATTGCTGGACTCACCCTGAGAGATAGGGTGAGGAGCTCAGTCATCCGGGAGAGGCTCAGAGTAGAACCGCTGCTCCTCCACATTGAAAGGAGTCAGTTGAGGTGGTATGGGCATCTGATTAGGATGCCTCCTGGACGCCTCCCACTTGAGGTGTTTCAGGCACGTCCCACTGGGAGGAGACCCCGGGGCAGACCCAGGACTCGGTGGAGAGACTATGTCTCCCAGCTAGTCTGGGAACGCCTTGGTATCCCCTCTGAAGAGCTGGAGCAGGTGGCTGGGGAGAGGGAAGTCTGGGCTTCTCTGCTTGAACTGCTGCCTCCGCGACCCGGACCTCCGGAAAAGCGGTAGAAGATGGATGGATGGATGGATGGATGGATGAACCAATGATTGATTTGTTTAAGTTCATTTTCTACTGAATCCAGAAGCTGCTTAAGATTTTCTCCACTACAAAAAAAAGTTGTGTCATCTGCAAATAAAATACACTTGAGCAATTTAGACACAGAACATAAACCACTGCATGGTGGCACAGTGGTTAGCACTGCGGCAGCACAGTTTACCCTCGGCCGGGGGATCGCGGGGATCATGAGATCGTGGGTTCGATCCCTGCCCCCAGCCAACAGTGATCTGTGTGGAGCTTGCATGTTCTCCCCGTGTTGCGTGGGTTTATTCCGGGATTTCTCCGGTTTCCTCCCGCATGCCAAAAACATGCAGGTTAGGGATACGGGGCGCTTGCGCACGCAGCGACCGGCAGCTGGTGGCTTGTCACCAGACTGCAAAACAAATCTACCTACGGGTACAAAATAAGTACAAAAAATAAATAAATAAATAAATCATTAATATACAAAATAAACTGCAATGGACCAAGCACAGAACTCTGCGGTACCCCACACGTCATCTTCAGCAACTCAGAGTCTGTATTATTCACATGAACATACTGATATCTGTGTAACCAGTCAAAAGCAATTCCTCTGATGCCATACTTACGTAATTTACTGAGGAGTAGTTTATGGTTAACTGTATCAAATGCCTTTTGTAAGTCCAAATATTCCAACTGTGTATTCTCTTCTATCTGTTGCATCCGTAATCTGTTCAACAAAGTCCATGAGTCCGGCTCTTCCTGAATCCATGCTGTTGTTCGCAGAGTAGATTGTGCTTATCAATGAAATCATTTAGTCTCTAGCTAGGAGAGGTGACTCTAGCTATTTTCATTTTCTTTGGAAATTTACCAGCATTAAGTGACATGTTGCATTTGTAAGTGAAGTGTTTAACAATACAATCAATAATACATTTAACCAAGAACATACTGAAATCATTACAATCAGCTGATTTTTTTGTTTTTGAATTTGTTAACAATGTCAAGAATTTCTTTTTCATCTGTTGACGACATTGTCAGCGCCACTTGTATTTGTTGATACAGTGGAGTTGGCGATCTTTTTTCCTGTATTAACAAAATATTCATTAAACGTGTTGGATATCAACATTATGCCCAACATTATGCCCGTTTTGACACCTCGTCAGCTGTGTCCATCTCCCCCCCTCCCCACAGTGCCACTGCCTTCACGGTCCCCACTTCATCAAAGGCGGCCCCCCCCTCCTCCCCCCCTGCCCTTGTCATCAGTGAGCAGGACGTGCACAGACAGTTCTCCAGACTGAACCCGCGCAAGGCCCCTGGTCCGGACGGCGTGTCTCCCTCCACCCTGAGACACTGTGCGGATGAGCTGACTCCTGTCTTCACAGACATTTTTAACACTTCCCTGAAGTCATGCCACGTGCCGACCTGCCTCAAAACCTCCACCATCATCCCTGTCCCCAAGAAGTCACTGATCACTGGACTGAACGACTACAGACCTGTAGCGCTCACCTCTGTAGTCATGAAGTCCTTTGAGCGCCTGGTCCTGCCCCACCTCAAGTCCATCATCACTCCCCTCCTGGACCCGCTGCAGTTTGCCTACCGAGCCAACAGGTCTGTGGACGACGCAGTCAACCTGGCCCTCCACTCCATCCTGCAGCACCTGGACTCCCCGGGAACCTACGCCAGGATCCTGTTTGTGGACTTCAGCTCTGCATTCAACACCATCCGACCCGCTCTGCTCCGGGACAAGATGTCCCTGCTCAACGTGCCTGACTCCCTCTGCAGGTGGATCACCGACTTCCTGACGGACCGGAGGCAGCATGTGCGGCTGGGAAAGACTGTCTCTGACTCTGTTAGCATCAGCACCGGCTCACCCCAGGGCTGTGTACTTTCCCCCCTACTCTTCTCCCTTTATACCAACTCCTGCACCTCCAGCCACCAGTCTGTCAAGCTGATCAAGTTTGCGGATGACACCACCCTCATTGGGCTCATCTCCAACGGCGACGAGTCAATCTACAGGAAAGAGGTGGCCCAGCTGGCGTCCTGGTGCAGCCACAACAACCTGCAGCTGAACGCTCTGAAGACAGTGGAGATGATCGTAGACTTCAGGAAAGTCACAACCCCTCTGCCCCCCCCTCACCCTCACAGGCTCTCCCATCACCACTGCAGATTCCTTCCGCTTCCTGGGCACCACCATCACCCGGGACCTCAAGTGGGAGCCGACCATCAGCTCCCTCATCAAAAAGGCCCAGCAGAGGATGTTCTTCCTGCGGCAGCTGAGGAAGCTCAAGCTACCCACCAAGATGTTGGTGCAGTTCTACACGGCCATCATCGAGTCCATCCTCACCACCTCCATAACCGTGTGGTACACAGGAGCCACTGCCAGGGACAGACTAAGGCTGCAGCGCGTCGTGTGCACTGCTGAGAAGGTGATCGGCTGCAAGCTCTCATCCCTCCAGGATCTGTACATCTCCAGGACCCAGAGGCGTGCAGGCCAGATCATTGCCGATCCTTCACACACTGGTCACGTACTGTTTGGCCCCCTCCCCTCAGGTAGAAGACTTCGGTCCATTCAGACTAAAACCTCCTGTCACATGAACAGCTTCTTCCCCTCTGCCATCAGACTGCTGAACACTAAGTGACTTATTAGACTCTCGTGCACTATGTACAGCAGCTCAACCAGACTCATGTCAATCATCACTGTTTTCTTTTTGCATTACTGACTGCACTATGGGGTACTCCACAATATCTGCTGCTCGCTAATATATCTAAAAATTGCTTTGTCTAGTATTACTTATTAAGATAAGCCTTTATTAGTCCCACAACGGGGAAATTCATATTCTACATTTTATTGCATGTATAGTTCTTTATTTCTATCTTTTATTTTTATCATGTTTAATGTTGCAGCATTGCACCGAGACAAATTCCTAGTTTGTGTACTACATGAACAATGGCAATAAATCTGATTCTGATTCTGAGATCAAGCTATATTCACTGATTATTCCATTTTCTGAATTTAAATAAGAGATGTGGTTGGAATTTAGTTTTCCTCTCTTAGTTATATTATGTAACACCTTCCATATATTACATGTATTAGTTTTGTTATTTTCCAATAATTTACTGTAATATTTTTTTTTTTACTCAATCTTAAGATACTAATGAGTTTGTTTTTACAAGTCTTGTATTTCTTTTCAGCTTCCACAGTTCTTAATTTCAGAAACTTTTTGTATAACAAGTTTTTCTTTTTACAAGCATTTTGCAGGCCCTTGGTGATCCAAGGCTTATCTCTGTATTTAACTTTAGTTTCCTTTACCACTAGAGGGCAATGCTTATTATATAGTTGTGATAAAATAGAGACAAATTCTCCATATGCTGTGTCAATGTCGTCAACATAAACACTGCTCTAGTCTTGTATTTTTAGATCGTTTCTAAGATGGTTAATTGCAGTTTCTGTTACATGTTGTTTAAAAACCTTAGCTATTTCAACGTTATGTGTTACACCAGTGTGTGAAGAAACAAAAACAGGCAGATGGTTTGTCACATCATTGATAATAAGACCAGCAGTTACATTCCCCTCAGTGACATTTGTGAAAATGTTACCAATGAACGCTGCTGAATTTGTTGTTCTAGTGGGGTATGTTATTTAAGGGTAGAAACCCATACAAAACATGGAATTTATGAATTCACTTATTTGGATATGGTCATTTGGATTTAATAAGTCAATATTGAAGTCTCCACAAATAAATACCAGCTTCTTATTACCTACTGCACTGAAAAGCTCAGACAATTTTTCTTTGAAAATGTCAATATTGGTACCCGGTGCTCTATAAATACAACTTATTATGATGTTTTTTGCAGTTGTAATTAATTCCACAGTACACACTCCATGATGTTTTCGGTTTCAAAAGACATATTATCTACAACTTGGCTTTGGTAGCAGGACCTGATATATAAAGCAACACCACCACCCCTTTTTTTCCGACCTGCTTGTGGTATAGAAATCATAGCCTCTCATTTGCACTGTATGAAGTTGGTCATTTTTTAGCCAAGTCTCGAAAACTGCAACAGTAGAAAAATGTGTGTTATATTGCAACAAACTGTCCTGGATTTTGGAAAAATTCATGTTGAGACTTCTACTATTAAAGTGTATTATTGACAGTGATTGGTCAGAAATAGTATTTTTTAGTTGGTCTGAGCTAAAGTATTTACACTGATGTTGAAAAGGTGATTTTCAGGATCGGTTTCATATTCAACACTGTGTGGCTTATGCTCAGTATATTCGTACCCTTTAAAAATTAGGTTGTTTCCTATAAAAGTTTGCATCTTTATTATTCCAGTCAATGGAAACAGATGCACAGTTTATATCAATCAATCAATCAATCTTTATTTTGGATAGATTAAAAGTACAGATTAAAAGAAACAGAATAATATAACAAAGGGGGAAAGAAAATCCAGCAAGGTCAAATTAGACAATAACTCCTCTGATTATATAGTTCAACATAAGTTATCCGAAATGGGTGATAGCTGAAGCCGCAGCTTATATTGCCCACCCATATTCCATCCAAGAATTCAAAAGAAAAACAAACAAGAGCGATTACAATTCAGAATAAAGCTAAAACAAAATGTGACAAAAAAAAAAAAAAAACCAACCCAAAAAACTAAGCAACAACACAACACAGACTGAATATGATAATCCTTGTGTGATTTTACATGTCATCTTGTATATATGTTTGGAGTATTTCTTCCTTTAGTTTTTGTTTAAATTGTCCAAGCGTTGTACATGATTTTAATTCAGGTCCAAAATCGTTCCATAATCTGACTCCTTGCACTGAAACACAGTGTTGCTTGGTGGTAGTTCTCACTGAAGGTTTTTGAAATATACATGTTCCTCTGAAATGATATTGTTTCTCCCTTATTTGGAACAGCTTTTGGATATTTGCGGGCAGTGATAGATTCTTCACTTTAAACATTATTACTGCAGTTTTAAAGTCAACCAGATCTTTCAACTTGAGAGCTTTTAATTTAAGAAAAAGTGGGTTTGTTGGTTCCCTGTAAGCTGCTTTGTTTATTATTCTAATAGCTCTCTTCTGAAGCATAAAGACTGGATATATGTTTGTTTTATATGTATTTCCCCATACTTCAGTACAATATGTCATGTATGGGAGTATTAATGAATGATACAGGCTATATAGTGTGGGTTGATTCAGCAAATATTTCACTCTGTGTAGTATTGCAATTGATTTGGATATTTTACCTTTAATATAATTAATATGTGACTTCCAACACAGTTTATTATCAATTATTACACCAAGAAATTTAGTTTCGGATACCCTTTCAATCTCTACACCATTTACACTGAGTTTAGATACTAAGTTGTTGTGATGGTTGTTAAAAACTATAAATTTTGTCTTACTTAAATTGAGTGTTAATTTGTTTGAATCAAACCACAGTTTAAGCTTTCCTGATTCCTTTCCGAGTGTATCCAAAAGTTGTTCCAAATTGCTTCCACTGCATAATAAATTAGTGTCATTGGCAAACAATATTAAATCCATTTTTTCTGAAACTTTACATATATCATTTATATACATATTGAATAACAATGGCCCCAAAACTGAACCCTGTGGGACTCCACAAGTAACCTTCAGTAACTGTGAGTTTTTGTTACCAACACATACATACTGATATCTATTTTTTAAGTAACTACTTAAGCAGGACAGTGCTACTCCCCTAATACCACAATTTTGTAGTTTCTTTAATAATAAGTTATGATCCACTGTCACGCCGCGCCATTCATCAGCGGCGCCACCTGCTCACGCACCTGACAATCATCAGCGGCGAGGGATAAAGGCCGTCTCGCCCGGAGGCTCGGCCTGAAGCCGTCAGACTTCGTCCCTCACCGTTGTGAGCATACTTCTCTTCAGCATCACCATTTTGGTAAGAAGATCGCTTACCTCTCTTCTTCAGTCTTCTCCCCTGTGCACAGGTGGATTCCCCAGCAGCGGACATCTCCACTCCATCGCCCAATCCTCGCTGCTGTACGGAGCTCTCCAGGTGGCTGTCTTCCGGGCTTCGCCCCCTTGTTGTGCCAGCTTTCCTGACCAACCAAGTAAGTCCTTCTCTCGCCATAAATCCCTCCTGTGTTGGTGTATGCCCGTCACCCTCTCCCTGTGCTCTCTCCATAGGGTTGCTCGGCTGTACGGTCACCTGCCTCTGTGCCTGGAGCAGACACCATCACCAACACATTTACATCCCGCAGACACGCACTCATTCACTCCTGCTGTTAATAAACTCTTTGAACTACTCTAAGCCTGTGTGTGTGCGTCTCCTGAGCCGTGCATTATGTCAGTACGGCTTCAGCAGAGCGGCTCGGCGGACGGCGGGCTCGCACACCGGTTTACCACTCTTGAGGCTAGAGTGGATCAAATTGCTTATCAACAGCAGGTTATCCTAAATCAATTATTAAACTTAACTAACCGGTTGGGCCACTTAGATCCTCAACAGCCATTCCCCCCGGCTCGTCAGGGTGGCGCGGCTCCTGCCGTTCCAGCGGCCGTCCAGCCGGCTCCAGTGGCACCGGTTTGGCTCACACCGATTCCGACCCCCGCCCGCTTCAGCGGTAAGCTCGGCGGAGCGCGGGTGTTCATTATGCAGTGTGAGTCCGTGTTCCACCGTGTGCCCGGAGATTTTCCCTCGGATCACAGTCGGATTGGTTACATAGGGAATCTTCTGGAGGGGCGTGCGTTAACTTGGACCTACGCCGTAATGGCGAGGCCCAGTTATGCCACCCTCACCTATGACCAGTTCGTGAGGCGCTTTCTGGAGGTCTTTGACCATTCTCAAACCGAGACGGTCCAGGTCGATCGGCTTCTCGCTCTCCAGCAAGGAGGCCGGTCGGCAGCGGACTACTCGGTCGACTTCCGGGTAGCGGCGGAGGAATTGGGCTGGGAGGAACGCTCCCTCTGTGGCCTGTTCCTCCGCAGCCTCAATAATGATCTGAGGGATGAACTGGCTGGACGGGATATCCCTGGGACGCTAGCGGAGCTGACATCCTTAGCGATAAGTTTGGATAACAGGCTGCGCGAGCGCTCCTCGGGGCGGAAGTCTTCTTCTTCTCGCCCTCGTGGAGTCTCGCCGCACCTGTTCCAAGCTCGCCCCCTGGCGGCGCCGCCAGCATCGTGCCCCGAGGAGTCAGAGCCGATGGTGACGGGCTGGACCAAGCTTTCCCCTGCGGAGAAACAACGCCGCCGTGAGTTAGGCCTCTGCATGTATTGCGGAGGTGACCAACACACTGTGGAGCGTTGCCCGCGGAAAGCCAGTCGGCGGGGTCCGCGAATCGCTGTAGGGAGCCTCGCGGATCCCAACCGGTTAGACACTCTCTCCCAATTAAAGCTGCCCATCCGTTTCTGCCACAATCCCACTGGGCACCTCACCCACGCACTGGTGGATTCGGGCGCAGAGGGCAGCTTCATTTCACAAGGCCTGGCAACCCGATTGGGCATCCGCTGTCAGGCATTAAAACACCCCATCTCCCTGGTCCATCTCTCCCGTGCCTCCCTTGGGAGAGTTTCTCACCAGACCATGCCTGTCCCAGTCATCATCTCAGGGAACCACCGGGAGGAGATGGTATTTTACGTCCTGCCCAACTCTGTGTCGCCCGTCATCCTGGGGTACCCCTGGCTACGCCCCCACAACCCTGTCCTGGACTGGAGGTCAGCTGGGGTGTCGGCATGGAGTACCTTCTGCATGGGCACCTGCCTTCAGTCCGCTGCCTGCTCCCCGTCCGCGGCTCCTCCTGTGGCGGATACAGCACCTCCGGACCTGTCGCTGGTGCCTCCGGAATTTCACGACCTGGGTATGGTATTCAGTAAATCGAAAGCTATGTCTCTTCCCCCGCATCGACCATATGACTGTGCCATCAATCTCCGCCAGGGGGCTCCCCTGCCATCTGGTCGGCTCTACAGCCTGTCGGCGCCGGAGAGGGAGACAATGAATACGTACCTAAAGGAATCCCTGAGCGCTGGGATTATTCGCCCATCGTCGTCACCCGTGGGGGCAGGGTTTTTCTTTGTCGGGAAAAAGGACGGTTCCCTCCGTCCCTGCATAGACTACCGAGCGCTTAATGACATCACTGAGAGGGACCGTTACACCCTGCCCCTCATGGACACTGCCTTCCACTCCCTCCAGGGGGCGACCTGGTTTACCAAGCTGGATCTACGCAGCGCTTACCACCTCGTCCGGATCCGGGAGGGAGATGAATGGAAAACAGCCTTCCGTACCCCGAACGGCCACTTTGAGTATCTCGTCATGCTGTTCGGGTTGACCAACGCTCCTGCCGTCTTTCAGCGCCTCATCAATGACGTCCTCCGGGATTTCATTGGCCTTTTCGTGTTCGTCTACCTGGACGACATTCTGATCTTCTCCAGGTCCAGAGACGAGCACCAGGTCCATGTGAGGCGGGTCCTCCAAAGACTGCTGGAGAATCGTCTGTACGTGAAGGCTGAGAAATGCGAGTTCTACGCTAGGACCACATCCTTCCTGGGATTCATCATCGCCCAAGATCAGGTGCTCCCGGACCCAGAGAAGGTGAAGGCGGTGGTGGAGTGGCCTACTCCCGCATCCCGGAAGCAGGTGCAACAGTTTGTTGGCTTTGCCAATTTTTACCGCCGCTTTGTCCCGAATTTCAGCTGGATCGTCGGACCGCTGACCCACCTCACGTCCCCGAAGGTCCCGTTCCGGTGGACTGAAGAGGTCGATGCTGCCTTTAAGGCGCTGAAGGCGGAGTTCTCCTCCTCCCGGGTCCTTCGCCAGGTCGACCCCGCGCTGCAGTGCATTGTGGAGGTGGACGCATCGGACACGGGAGTGGGAGCAGTGTTATCCCAACGATCACCGGACGATGGCGCCAAGCGACCGTGCGCCTTCTTCTCCCGGTGCCTGTCCCCGGCGGAGAGGAACTACGATGTGGGGGACAGAGAGCTCCTGGCCATTAAACTCGCCTTACAGGAGTGGCGCCACTGGCTAGAGGGGGCGGACCTGCCGTTTGTGGTCCTGACGGACCACAAGAACTTAGAATACTTACGATCTGCCAAGCGCCTGAATGCCCGCCAGGCGCGCTGGTCTTTGTTCTTCGCCAGGTTCCACTTCTCAATCACCTTCAGGCCGGGCTCCAAAAACGGCCTGCCTGACGCCCTCTCTAGGCAGTTCACCCCCGTGGAGGCTGAGGAGACGCCCCACACTATCCTGCCCAGGTCGTGCGTCGTGGAAGCCATCTCTTGGGACATTGAAGACAAGATCCGGAAGGCGCAGGAGGTGGAACCTGATCCTGGCGGCGGACCGGAGGGAAGACTGTTCGTCCCATCTGCGGTCCGAGGAGAGGTCATCCACTGGCTCCACACCTCCCGGCTCACCTGTCATCCCGGCACCTCTCGGATGATCAGCCTCCTCCAACGGTCCTTTTGGTGGCCAGGCCTGCGGAGGGATGCAGCCCGCTATGCCCGGGCTTGCCCAATCTGTGCCACCAGCAAGTCGGGAAATGCCCCCCCAGCGGGTCTGCTCCAGCCTCTGCCCGTCCCCGGCAGGCCCTGGTCGCACATCGCACTGGATTTCGTCACCGGACTCCCCGTTTCCAACTCCTTTGACACCGTCCTGACCATCGTGGACCGTTTCTCCAAGGCAGCACACTTCGTCCCCCTGCGAGGTCTCCCTACCGCCCTGGAGACGGCGGGCCTCCTCGTCCAACACGTGGTCAGGCTGCACGGGATTCCGGTGGACGTGGTCTCGGACCGGGGCCCCCAATTTTCATCCGAGGTTTGGAGATCTTTTTGTAATGCCATCGGAGCCAAGGTGAGCCTCTCCTCCGGCCATCACCCCCAGTCTAACGGGCAGTGTGAAAGGACCAATCAGGAGCTGGAGGCTGCGCTCCGCTGTGTTACCAGATCCAAGCCGACGTCCTGGAGCAACCATCTCGCCTGGGTGGAGTATGCCCACAACACCGCCCGCTCTTCTGCAACGGGGATGTCCCCCTTCAAGGCGTCCCTGGGTTATGACCCCCCGCTGTTTCCGGCGCAGGAGAGCGAGGTAGCTGTCCCCTCTGTTAGGGCGCACCTTAGGCAGTTCCGCTCCACCTGGGCTGCCGCGCGTCATGCGCTTTTACGCACAGCGGAGCGCAACAGGACCGTGGCGGACCGGCACAGGCGACCTGCCCCGGCGTACAGAGTTGGGCAACTCGTGTATGTGTCTACCCAGGACGTCACGTTAAAAGGCGAGAGGAGGAAGCTGGCACAGCGATTCATGGGTCCCTTTCCCATCACCCGGATCATCAACCCGGTGGCTGTGCGCGTGGCTATTCCCCCCTCCCTCCGCATCCATCCCACTTTCCATGTGTCGAAGGTGAAACTGGCAGTCACTGACCCCCTTTGCCCTCCTCCTGCAGCGCAACCCGCGCCCCGGATGATTGATGGCCATCCGGCCTGGTCCGTCTCCTCCATCCTGGACTCCCGGCGCCGAGGTCGTGGGTTGCAATACTTGGTGGACTGGGAGGGCTATGGGCCCGAGCATCGACAATGGGTGCCCCCGTCGTTTGTGTTGGACCCATCGCTCATCGCGGACTTCCACCGAGCGCACCCGGATAAGCCATCGCCAGGAGGCGCTGCTAGAGGGGGGAGTACTGTCACGCCGCGCCATTCATCAGCGGCGCCACCTGCTCACGCACCTGACAATCATCAGCGGCGAGGGATAAAGGCCGTCTCGCCCGGAGGCTCGGCCTGAAGCCGTCAGACTTCGTCCCTCACCGTTGTGAGCATACTTCTCTTCAGCATCACCATTTTGGTAAGAAGATCGCTTACCTCTCTTCTTCAGTCTTCTCCCCTGTGCACAGGTGGATTCCCCAGCGGCGGACATCTCCACTCCATCGCCCAATCCTCGCTGCTGTACGGAGCTCTCCAGGTGGCTGTCTTCCGGGCTTCGCCCCCTTGTTGTGCCAGCTGTCCTGACCAACCAAGTAAGTCCTTCTCTCGCCATAAATCCCTCCTGTGTTGGTGTATGCCCGTCACCCTCTCCCTGTGCTCTCTCCATAGGGTTGCTCGGCTGTACGGTCACCTGCCTCTGTGCCTGGAGCAGACACCATCACCAACACATTTACATCCCGCAGACACGCACTCATTCACTCCTGCTGTTAATAAACTCTTTGAACTACTCTAAGCCTGTGTGTGTGCATCTCCTGAGCCGTGCATTATGTCATCCACTGTATCAAATGCTTTTTTAAGATCCAGGAATAACCCAACTGAATACTCTTTATTTTCAACGGCAGTTGATATTTTTTCTATAAATTCCATTAGAGCAAATGCAGTTGTCCTCTTGTGTCTGAACCCATATTGCTGCTCACACAATAAATTATTCTTCAGTATGAAGTTGTCAGTTCTCTCATAGAATATTTTTTTAAGTATCTTGGAAAATTGCGGCAATAGTGAAATTGGTCTATAGTTTGAAAGTTCCCCTCTGTCACCCGTCTTGTATATCGGAATTACTTTAGCTATTTTCATTGCATTGGGAAATATACCTATTTGGAGAGACAGGTTACAGATATACGTCAGTGGTTTCAATAAGCATTCAATAATAGTTTTGACTAAGAGCATGTCAATACCATCACAGTCCGTAGATGTTTTACTTTTAAACGATTTAACAATTTCAATGACCTCTCTCTCGTCTGTGTTCTTTATGAAAATGGAGTCTTTTATAGCAGTGTTTTTGCATATTGTATCACCTGTGGGTGCCGTAATGGGTATTTCTCGAGCCAAATTAGGACCAATGTTAACAAAAAAGTTATTAAATTCATCTGCAGGTGAAGCTGCATTCACACTCTGAGTCGTTTTATTATTTTTTGAAAAATTGGTTGGGTAGCTTGTATTTCTGTTTTTATTTCCAAGAATATTGTTAAGTATTGTCCATGTATTTTTAATATTGTCTCTGTTTTTCTCCAGTTCTTTACTGTAATAGTCTCTTTTACTACATCTTATTATATATGTTAACTTATTTTTGTATGTTTTATAGCGCTGCTCTGCTTCTTTTGTCCTTTTCTTTAGAAAAGCTTTATATAATAAATTTTTCTTTTTACACGTCTTTTGTAATCCTTTGGTTAACCACGGCTTATCGGCAAATTTATGTTTAAGTTTTTCTTTACTAATGGACAATTTTTTTCATAAAGAGTGGTAACAATGTTTATAAATGTGTCATAGGCTTCATTTACATCTGATACATACACTTTTGTCCAGTCTTGCTTCAGCAAGTCTTCTTTAAAAGAACTGATTGCATTTTGTGATTTGTATCTGAACAATTTTAAAAATTTTTCTGTATTGGCCCCCGTGTGGCCATGGATAAGTGCCAAGGTTGGCAAATGGTCACTTACATCATTTATCAATAATCCACTTTCTATTTTCTTATCAATAATATTAACAAACAGGTTGTCAATAAGTGTAGCAGTGTGAACTGTGATTCTACTCGGATGTGTTATTGTGGGATATAGACTCATACTGTACATAGAATTCATGAACTCTGTAATTACATTTTGTTGATATGGATTTAGTAAATCAATATTGAAATCTCCACAAATTACTACCATTTTCTTACTAGTAATATTATTGTACAGCTCAACTAATTTATCTCTGAATGTCTCAATGCAAGTTCCCGGCGTTCTAGATATACAACTTATAATTAGATTTTTTATTTTATCTTGGTCAATCTCAACAGTAACACATTCCAAAATCCCTGGTAGTGCAAAGGACATTTCATTTACAAGTTTATACCTATACAGGTCATCAATATACAGTGCAACACCACCACCCTTTTTTTGAGATCTGTTAATATGAAACATCTGATATCCCTCTATTGCCATCAGGGGAGCCTGCTCTTCATTAAGCCAAGTTTCAGAGACTGCGATAACTGTAAATTTTCTGTCTAGCTGTTTTAAATAGTCCCGAATCTGTGGAAAGTTTTTGTTAAGACTTCTGCTGTTGAAGTGTATTATTGATAGTTTACCATCTAGTTGCACTTGAGTTTTGAATTGCTTTTCGGTGTAATATTTACAATGATTATGAATATTATTGAAAAAGTGGTTATCAGGATCAATATCATTTTCCATTTCTTGTAGTTTATGTTCAGCATAATGGCATATTTTCAGAGTTTGAATTTCCTCACTCTGTGTCAAATGACTTCTTCCAACTGGGGATAATTGATGTCTACTCAAGTCAGTCATAAGTTTTTTTGTTTGTTTTGTTTATTTTTTTTTAAAGTACATTGACATGGTATGTCAAAAGAACTACTCTTGCCGTGTGTGTGGATATGGATTTTTATAGTCTCTTAATTTTCTTAATCAGTGTTCATCTGTATTTATTTAAGTCAGTAACATCCCTGATTATTATAGTCTTTGTTTCCTCAGGTGTTCCATTTAGTTTGATCCAAACTCTACAATTTCTTGTCCATGTTGCCTGTATCTTATTTTGTCTTTTCAGCATCCGTGCTTGCTGTGCTATTTCAGCATTAGTTTTTGTTAGATGTTCATTTAAGGAAACTTCTGTTCCCCGTAGTTTTCTGGCCTGCCTCAGTATGGCATTCTTTGCCCTTCTGTTCACAAAGCGCATCACAATTGATTTCTTTGTTTTATTATCTTTTCTGGGTAAAGCATGGCAGGCTGAAATTGCATTTGCTTCAACCTTTATATCTCTACTATCAAGGAACTGAAGCACCTGGTTTTCCAGGGAGACTGATTCACTCAGGGGAGCATCCTCTCCTCTCAATCCTGCTGTAGCATGAGCATATGATTGATATTTAATGTCTAGTCCACTTATAATTAGATCATCCATACGAGAACATTGTTCAAGATCCTCAACGCGTCGCTCCAAGTCTGCAATTTTTTTGTCTTTTTCCTTAATTGTTAATTTTAATTCTCGGACATTTTCCATTAGCTCTGTTATTTTAGCCTGTTGATCTCTCAGATGATAAAGAAATGTCAATCATTTCTGGTTGATTTTTGGCTCCACTGATTTTGGTGTACTGTTACGGGGATGGCGTGGATGAATAATGAGTCTGTCATGGATTTCAGCTGGTTTCTTGGCTTTCTATGCCCTTTTGCACCCCTTTTTCTTCGTGTGTTCCACATTTATTCCCTGTGTCATTCCATTTTATTAAATATAACTTGTTTTGTGAAAATATTTGCCTTGATTTTTTTTTTGTATATATGGATTACTTGGGTTGTAACTGATATCTGGTGAAAATCTCAGGTCAATGGCTCCATCAGAAATATGTTTAATGAGAAAAATGTAGACGTGCTCAATACTTATTTTCCCCAGTGTAGATAGGATTGCCTAATTGAATCTTACAGTGCAGATTTTTTTTCTTTAAATATACATTTATATGTCACATGTAACTTAAAATTAACCCCTGGAAAACCCACAGTTAAAAGGGAATGCTCACTGAGAATCCTAAAATATGCATATCGTTACCTCTACCAAAAGCTGAGAACATAATAAACATGAATATAGTACTTCTGAAGCCTTAATTTTGTCGAGAAAAAAAAAGAAATTGAATTTTTTCCATTCATTCTGTGCACCCACATCGAGGCTCTGACTTCCGTATTCGCCAACTGATTTTAGTGACATTACAAGTTGAACAAACTAAAAGCTCAATGACTCCAGTGGAGTCATTGAGCCCTCCCAAGAGAGCAGACGCTTTTTTCTTCTCTCCTGCTGACTTTTTCCTCCCCTCCTACTACTGGATCCCAGCTTGCTGTTGTCTGTCTGCGTCTAACTGCGACCGCCAAAAAGAAATTATGGAGTTAATAAGCTGGGCTTTGAACACAATTGACACTATTTTTTCAACAAGGAAAAGTGCTCCGGGGGAAGCTGTCTGCCCCGCTGGAACGGCTCCAGTGGGCTATCTATGTGACACAGGTAATTGGAAAATGCTGTGTCTCTCTAATCTCTCTATCGAAGATATTGAAGATTTGTTTATCTTCGTAATCTTGGTGATTGGGATAATTCTGATTGGGACGGGAATTGTCTTGGTTTACCGTAAATTGCTGAAGATGGATTCAACCTATCAAAATGCTGGCCAGGCGAGGTGCATCCAACAAATTGAGGAACTGGAGAAGACCCTGATAGCGACTACTGGAGAACTGTCTCGTAAGGTGGATTACATCATGGGTTCGCTCAGGTCTTTCCACGACGAATTCAAAGCTGCGCAATGAAGGATTAATGTACTGAATCTACAGAAGAAATACAAGTCTCCTCTGTGATCAGTCCTATTTGGCATTATTATTCCCCATGGAAATTCCTCCTGGCTGTCTGCAGACTGTGTTTTTTCAAAATCATGAGCACAAGGCCTTGGACAGCCAGCTGCAGCGCCAGATAAGACTGGGCGCCAGACAGACAAAACATCTTCTGCCAAGGGTCCTTGGGTCTCTCTTATTATCATCAACACTGCTCAACACCGCACACACATTGATTCATGAACTGATTAAAGATATACTGTACACTGCTCTCTTGTGTCTTGTGAAATTCTGAGTTGTTGCTCTGTGCTATTGAGAGATTTTTTTTCATTGTAATCATAATCTGCTTAAAAATAAGCTGTATTATGATAAAGTTTTTTTTCTCCTCCCCCCTTGTGTCGTTCCCTCCCTTCCCCTCCCTTTCTTATCTATCTCTGTTTGATGAGGCGCCTATTATGGCTGCCGTGTCGTTGTGTCGCGCGCATGCGCACCAATGTCAAGTCAAGTTCCTCGTGTGTTTTTTACATGCTTGGCAATAAAGTTTATTCTGATTCTGATTCTGATTCTGATCCAACCCGCACTCTTGATTATGTATCTAAACTGCAGAAATAAACGAATATTGCAGACAATAGACCTTGTGCAGATTTTGATCGCTCAGTCACTTGGTGGCAAGATCACTATTTTCACTGCAAACATACAACTTGCAACGAGAGGGTGATATGAAGCAAAAATGACGATTAAGACTTGTCTAAAAATCCTCCCGGTCAATAAAGCACATATATTTGAAGAATAAGGTTTATCCTTGCTAAAAACATAATTTGGTATTAAAACAAGAAACACTCTAGTTTCTCTCAAATCTGCTGAATAATTTCAGTTGAGTTGCCAATCGCTCAGGGACAACTTTTACACTTTTTTTTTAAATTTAGAGAAAAGACAATTGTGAAGTGGATTTCTAAATTTTCTATAATATAAAAGTAAGACAAGAAATATCAATGAATACATTTACACGTACCAGTTCACAGTGTTGTTCGGGTCAAGCTGCGACTTGTCTTCATTTCTCCTCAGTTCATCATCACAGAGGTTCAGCCCGGAGGAGGCGCACAACTCGGGTTGCTCCGCTCTGATCCAGCGGCTCACACGGGAACGAACGGCTACCGCGGGGCTCACGCTGCCGGGGCTCGGAGGTGAAGGAGGGGCTGCCGGTGGACTGCTGGTGGACTTGGATTTCAGTTTGGTGGAAGTTTAAAAGCCGCTTCAGCCACCGGCAGTGGCGGAACAATGAGGGAGGAGTAGCTGGGCAGGAGGACTGGAGCTAATGGCTGACAGGGTGCAGGTGGATGGTGAAAAAACCTCTGGAATGAATTAAAGAAGAACTCACCATCTGGCTGTTTTGGACCCAGGTCATCCAGGTAACCTGCAGGGACTGCAGCTGCAACGTTAGCACTAGCTTGGTTTTCATCGTCGGCTTCAGGGTCAAAATCTCCCAAATCTTCATCATCATTATCACTGTCTGCTAAATTACTCTCTTCACCGTCGTCTTCCTCTTCGTTGGTATCCACTTCGAAACTCAGATCAAGAATGTTGTCTTCCATTTTCCTCAAACTATGAATGCGATCTTGTCATTTTCAGATTGCAACAAGACTAGTAATTAATTCATTGTTTAGCTCTTGATGTAATGCATTTCAGGCCAACATTCCCAGTTAAATTCAATCATCTGAAACTGTCACTTTTGTTGACTTTTTTCTCCCTTCAGATCACAATTTATTCCAAAAATGGTGATATTTGAGGAAATTATATAATTTACTGCATAAACATACCAAATTCAGCCGAATTAAAACTCAATAAACTTCTCCTTTAAGATCATTATTTATATAGAAAGAATGGGAACAACATTAGCATCTATTAGTAGCATAGGGAACATGAGATTTTAAATATTTAAATAGGCATTAAAGTATAAAAGAGTCAAGTCATTAGGAAGTTCATTCAAAGTTTTAAAATATTTATTTTCCTCTTTTTTTTTTACATGCAACGGACAGTATGTAATACACTGTGGAGATGTGTGGAAAGGATGAGGCTGAGTTATTTCTCAAGTTCCATTTTATTCTCGACACACTCTCCAACATACAAATCAGAAAAGCGGCAGAACCCCCAACCTCTGCCAGTCTTATACCCCTGACATCAAAGCACAAAATCCCATTGTCTTTAAATCCCAAGCACAATGCATCCCCCCTGCAGTTCCTCTCTTCCACCCAAACCTCGGTGGTCAGGAAATCCTTCATGTCCATCTCTTTGCGTATCAAAAGGCCAACACTCACATCCTCCTCATCTCCCTAGGAGGTCCAGACCTTTTGTTCCTCTTCAGACGTTAAGCCAAAGTAAGCACACAGGAATATACATGAGAGCATATGAACAGTCATATACATGTGAGCCCGTGAAACTACATATGTGCACCACATATAACCCCCCCCCCCAAACGTCTAAGAGGGAACAACCAAACACAGATTGCATGTCATAATAAAATCATCATACATCAGTCCACATGCTGTCTTGGTCTCAACCGTCTGCCGTATATGCTGCAGGCGGGCTTAACCTCTTCCGCGGCGCCCTCCTGCTGTGGAGCTGCTGTCTGGGGACTAAAACTGTTAGTCAATCTCTGTGGGTGTACTGGGGAATGCTCCCTAGGGGGTCTACCCCGTCGCGGGGCTCTCGCCAACTGCACAGTTTCGTCAGCCATCACAAAAGCAGGTTTGAGTCTGTCTATGCCAATCATCTCCTTTCTGCCACCCAAATCTAGCAAAAAATGCTTATCACCTGTTTCCAGCACCCTGAATGGTCCATCGTATGGCGGTCGCAGAGCTGTGCGGTGGGCATCATGCCTGACAAAAACAAACTCCGCATTTTTTAAAGCTTTAGGCACAAAAACATGCGGAAAACTGTGGTGAACGGGGCCGGGTAGGGCACTCGGGCCATTGCTATTCTGCAAACGCTGAGCCGAGGAGAACTCTGACGCTGGGTTGTCAGGGAGAAATTCTCCGGGCAGCCGAAGTGGCTGTGCAAACACTAGCTCCGCTGGGGAGGCGTCTAAATCCTCTTTAGGTGCAGAACGCAACCTCAATAAAACCCATGGCAGTTTGTCAACCCAATTTGCATCCGTAAGCGACGCTCTGAGAGCCGCCTTCAGCGACCTGTGAAAACGTTCGCATAACCCGTTAGCCTGCGGGTGATACGCGGTCGTGCGGTGGATCATTGCCCCCAGGCTGCGGGCCATCGCTGACCAAAGTTCGGAAACAAATTGTGGGCCTCTGTCAGACGTAATATCCGACGGAACTCCAAAACGCGCTACCCATGCAGTTAAAAAAGCGAGTGCCACCACCTCGGCTGTAGTTAACGACAGGGGAACCACTTCCGGCCAGCGCGTAGTGCGGTCGACCATTGTCAGAAGATGTGTGCAGCCCTGCGAGGGCGGTAGGGGGCCTACGAGGTCCACGTGGACATGATCAAACCTTTTAGCTGGAATATGAAACGGCTCCAAAGGAGCTCTCATGTGTCTATTCACTTTGGACTGCTGGCAAGCTATGCAGGCTGCCGCCCACTCTCTAACCTGTTTACGCAGGCCCGGCCATACAAATTTCTCCCCCACCATTTTGATCGAAGCGCGCACCCCCGGGTGCGCCAGAGAATGAACCAAGTCAAAAACGCGGCGGCGCCACGAGGCCGGCACCACCGGACGGGGTCGCCCGGTGGAAACATCGCAGATTGGGGGGGGCATACCGTCTTGCAGCACCCTGTCCTCCAGCCTTAACCCTGTTGGTCCAGACTGGAGCGCGCACACGTCCGCGTCGCCACCCTGCTCCGCGGCCATGGCTGCGTAATCTATCCCTACGCGGACTGGGGCCGCGTGCGCTTCCACGTCGCTACCCTGGTCCACGGCAACAGTTGCAAAATCTACCTCTACGCGGGCTGGAGCAGCCACGGCACGCGAGAGGCAGTCTGGCACCACATTACGTTTGTCCGCTACATGCTGGATATCGGTAGTGAACTCCGAAATTGCGGCCAGCTGTCTCTGCTGCCAGCCCGACCAAGGTTCTGAAATCTTGGCCATCGCAAAAGTCAGCGGCTTGTGGTCAACGAACGCGGTGAAACGGCGCCCCTCCAGCCAAAACTGGAAGTGACGAACAGCCAAATGGAGGGCTAACAACTCCCTGTCGAATGCGCTGTATTTCCACTCACTATCGCGCAAAGTCCTGCTGAAAAACACGAGCAGCTGCCAGGGTCCAGCCACATACTGTTCAACAACCGCCCCTATGGCCACCTCTGATGCGTCAGTAGTGAGCGCTATGCGGGCCGTTGGAACTGGGTGTGCTAACAACGCGGCGTTTGCCAAGGCTGTTTTGACTTCAGAGAATGCACGCTCCCGCTCGGGGGACCATTCAATTTTATTTGCGGGTTTTTGTTTTTTACGTACAATGGTTGCATGAGCTGCGCCGCGCGGGGAAGGAAACGGTTATAAAAATTCACCATTCCCAAAAACTCCTGTAACGCTTTGACTGTTTGAGGCTGGGGAAAATTTGCCACCGTGCGCACCTTGTCAGGCAGAGGGACTGCTCCTTCGGGAGAGACGCGATGTCCCAAAAAATCAATCTGCGCCACCCCGAACTGACACTTCGCTGGGTTAATTATTAGCCCGTGCTCTGCCAACCTCCGGAAAACTGCCGTGAGGTGTTTTTCATGTTCGTCTTCGGACACACTGGCTACTAAAATGTTGTCCAGGTAGACGAACACGAAAGGAAGATCGCGCAACACCGCGTCCATCATGCGTTGGAAAGTCTGCGCTGCGCCTTTAAGCCCAAACGGCATGCGCAAAAACTCAAAAAGCCCGAAAGGAGTTACTACCGCTGTTTTGGGTATGTCCTCAGCGCGTACTGGGACCTGATGATAACCGCGCACCAAGTCTATCTTAGAAAAAACGTGCGTCCCCGCCAAATGAACTGAAAAATCCTGGATATGTGGGATTGGGTAGCGGTCGTGTGCTGTAGCATTGTTCAACCTGCGAAAATCACCGCACGGCCGCCATGAGCCATCAGTTTTAGGGACCATGTGAAGCGGTGAAGCCCAAGGGCTGTTTGAACGTCTGATGATGCCCAATTTTTCTAGGTTGGCGAATTCCTCGCGCGCTATGGCCAGTTTAGCTGAATCCAAGCGCCGAGCTTTTGCAAAAACGGGCGGCCTGGTGGTAGTAATAAAATGCTCCACCCCGTGTTTAGCCACGGTCGCCGAAAACGTTGGCACCGTGAGTGCTGGAAACTGATTGAGGAGTGAGTGAAACTTACCACCTGCAGCTGTGACGTTGGCTTGTGCTGTTGGCGGAGTCACTCGCGCTGTACAGGGGATAGAAGAAAAAGAGAGTGCATTAA
Organism: Pholidichthys leucotaenia; assembly: GCA_020510985.1. Lineage (NCBI taxonomy): Eukaryota > Metazoa > Chordata > Actinopteri > Cichliformes > Pholidichthyidae > Pholidichthys > Pholidichthys leucotaenia. Next base: position 275,642,425 of record CM035842.1, read on the forward strand.
CCAGGCGTCTGTTAACAAGATCGACCAACAAACCATGTGAGCACAAAAAATCAGCACCTAACATGTTGAAATTGACTGCCGCTATGACGAAAGTCCACTCAAATGTACGGCCGTGGAAAGAGAGGGACAGGGTCTTCTCCCCGAAGGTCTTAATCGCCGAGCCGTTCGCTGCTGATGCCACAGGGCCACTGGAAGGCGCCAGCCGGTCAGCGTAGGAAGGTGTGATGAAACTCAGCTGGGAGCCTGTGTCCACGGGGAAGTGCCTCCCCGATCGCGCGTCCCTCAGGTAGAGCAGCTTGTTTTCTTCACTGAGAGCCGCAGCTGCTACCGACTCCCGGTCTTGGCGTTTCCCGAGAGCTTGAACTGGCACGGTGGAACGCACTTGCGTGCCCTCTCGGCGAAACGTCGATGGTAAAAGCAAAGGACGTCGTCCGCTCCGTGTCTCCTGGCCTCCGCCGCTACTGTCGTCGGTGAGTCTGGTGCTGCAGCCTCTGGCCCCCTGCCATCTCTGGATGTTGCGCCCAGCTCCGCTGCTGCGGTCGTGGCCATGTGTCGTCTATGGGCGTCGACGAGTCGCTGCGCCTCCTGGCCCAGCTTGTGGTAGTCTCGGTGGGCCAGCAGCTGTGAACTGGCCAGGGTAACTCTCACCGCTGACGGTAGTATCCTGAGGAAAAGGTGGGCGAAGATAAAACCATCATCTTCGGAGTCTCTCAAACTCAGCATCTTTGCCATCAGGTCTGCAGGTCTGTCGACCTCGCCCTCAGTCAACGCCAGGAGCTTCTCTGCTCGCTCTCCCAGCGAGGGGGTGAAAAAACGGATGAGAGCAGCCTTCAATGTGCCATACTTGTCGTCGTCTGGCGGGTGGTTAATCAGGCTCTCTACTCGCTGGGCTGTGTGGCTGTCCAGCTTTGCAACCATATGGTAGAATTTCGTGGCGTCTGCCGAAACCCTCCGAAGATGGAACTGTGCCTCGACTGCGTTAAACCAGGAGCGCGGGCTATGCTGCCAGAAATCAGGTAGCTGGACTGTGGTAGCTGCATTAGCCTGGCTGGCTCCTGATGAGTCCGGTGCAGGAGAATCGTCACCGGCCATAATACGTCTTAAGGTCACCAGTGTGGAGATGTGTGGAAAGGATGAGGCTGAGTTATTTCTCAAGTTCCATTTTATTCTTGACACACTCTCCAACATACAAATCAGAAAAGAGGCAGAACCCCCAACCTCTGCCAGTCTTATACCCCTGACATCAAAGCACAAAATCCCATTGTTTTTAAATCCCAAACACAATGCATCCCCCCTGCAGTTCCTCTCTTCCACCCAAATCTCGGTGGTCAGGAAATCCTTCATGTCCATCTCTTTGCATATCCAAAGGTCAACACTCACATCCTCCTCATCTCCCTAGGAGGTCCAGACCTTTTGTTCCTCTTCAGACGTGAAGCCAAAGTAAGCACACAGGAACATGAGAGCATATGAACAGTCATATACATGTGAGCCCGTGAAACTACATATGTGCACCACAACACCACCATTTCCAACATGTGGCAGTAATGTACCTAAAGAGCATTTGCCAGCAAAATAGAAGAAAAATGCACTACAAGCAAGCATAGGATTGGCTAAATATGCATTGGCTGCAGAGCTGAATGCTATTTCACATGAAAACCCAGAGTCTACCACCATCATCACCATCACGGACTCGTCTAACAGAAAAACAATCAAGTAATCTGCCAAATGCGTCCCTGTATCCATCAGACGGACAGGTGGAGAACGGTCAGTCTGGGAGCCCATCACACATTCTGCTGACACGAACTCTTTGAGTGAGGGCCAATTATTTTGGGATGGGTCATTTATTATGCAGACTCTGCTGACCTTTCTCAGAGGGAGAAGACCAGATTTGATGATTAAATCCTAACTGGGTATGCCGACGAGCCAATTTTAACCATAACTAACAGTGTGTTTGAGCGGAGCACAACTCTCATGCATCATTTCCATAAAGTGTCAGCGACAATGACGGTCATATTTTCAGTTCTGATACTTTCTGAGGACGTGGTGAAATGGGCTGCACATCATGTGTCAATGACTCTGACATCTGCTAAAATACGGGGCCATTTGGATTCTAAACAGCAGGGACTCTGTCAGCGTTTATCTGTCAGGAGATCAACTGCTGCTCTGACGTGATGGTGGAGTGACTAAATCTGGTATAGATGACTGTGAAGTGCAGAATGGGCACAGAGATGGATAGTAGCTACTTACATTTACTCAAGTACATGTACTCAAGGAACTTTTCCACAAAACTGTACTCTTGTGAGTAGTGTTATTGCAGGATACTTTTTACTCTTGAGTACATATACCAAGGAAAATCTGTGTCATTACTCAAGTATATCTGTTTTGTTGAGTTACTTTTGATTTCACTGATTAGAAATGTGCTTGTTATAATTGTTCCACCCAGAAAAGGCTGCATCTTTAGCCATTTTAGTGAATTTATATATTTTTTTAAACTAAAGTCAGTGTTAAAATGGTATGACTGTAAATTTACAAATAATTCATAAGAAAATTCAAGTACCAGTTCATATAGCAGACTTGTTTTTGTAATTAGATAATTGTTTTTAGAATCATAGCCTGTGCTGTTTGATTGTTAGCCTGGTTAGCTTAGCATATTATTTATTTTGCTATTAACTTGTGTGCACAGCATCCCTCAGTTATAATCGTTAGCATGTTTTAGTTAGTGGGTAATGCTGTCAGCCTGGTTAGCTTAGCTATTGCGTTGTTTATGTCTTTAACGCATTACACATAACAATACATAGGCTCTAATGAAACTGTAAAACTCACCAAAACATATTTGACTCCCAGCTGTTATCTAACTCATTTTATAATTAACTTGTGTGCGTAGCAATCCTCAGTTGTACCTCTTAACATGTTTCTCTTAGTGGGTATATATTATTAGTTTGGTTAGCTTAGTGTAGCATGGCTATTGTGTTGTTTACATCTGCAACCCATTACAAATAACAATGCATAGGCTCTGATACTGTGTTTTTCAACCAGAGTTCCCTGGAACATTCAAGTTTGCATGGGAAATTGTCCAATTTCACTTCTTAATTGGTCAAAAAAAATTGCAAATAATTTGCTGTTGTTCTGCACAGGTTCTCTAGGAACCCATGCACAACAAAGGAGAAAAAAAATAAACTTTTTGAACCAATTAAGAAGTTAAATTAGAAAATTTCTCATGCAAACCTGAATGTTCCAGGGAACCCTGGTTGAAAAACACTGCTCTAATGAAACTGTAAAAACTCACCAAAACATATATCTGACTCCCATCCTTTATCAACCTTATTTTATTATTAACTTGTGTGCACAGTAGTACTTGGTTACAGCTGTTAGCGTGACACTGTTACTGGGTATTGATGTTAGCCTGGTTAGCTTACCGTAGCATAGCTATTGTGTTGTTTACGTCTCTAATGCATTACACATAACACTGTGTAGGCTCTAATGAACCTGTAAAACTCACCAAAACTGACTCCCAGTTGTTAACTACTTTATTTTATTAACTTGTGTGCACAGCTGCTAGTGTGTTGCTGTTAGCACATATTGCTGTCAGCCTGGCTAGCTTCCAGTTGCTAATGTGTTATTAATTCATCTTATACAACTTTAACTTAAAAGGACTCTTATTTTACTTGTCATGTTACTTTACTGTTAGCTTCCAGTAAAGTAATGCTAACAGCAATAGTTAAGGGGTGCTGCAAACATACTGTGAGTTAACAGTAAAATAATCTGAATAACAACTGTTAATAAGATGTATGATTCAGTGTGTTATTAGGCGCCGTCAAGGAAGTTATATTTTTGTCGGCACTGGTTTGTTACCTCCGCCAGGCCGCAGGCCAGGAGGAGGTTATGTTTTTGCCAGGGTTTGTCTGTTTGTCTGTCTGTTTGTCTGTCTGTTGGTTAGCAAGATAACTCAAAAAGTTTTGGACGGATTTCGATGAAACTTTCAGGCGTTGTTGGAAATGGTACAAGGAAGAACTGATTACATTTTGGGGATGATCCGGATCACCGTCTGGATACAGGAATTTTTTAAAGGATTCTTTAACATTGTGAGATACGGCCATTTTCAACATGTGTGCAGGGGCAATGGAGGGCGCTGGTCGTCGTGTCTGACGAACACAAACTCCGCGTTCTTCAAAGTTTTAGGCACAAAAGCACGCGGAAAACAGTGGTGGGCAGGGCCCGACAACGTGCCTGTGTTTGCGCTACGCTGCAAAAGCTGAGACGGGCAGCTGTCCGGCGCCGGATTATTTGGCAGAAATTCCCCGGGCAGCCATAGTGGCTGCGCAAAAACAAGCTTTCTGCCGGGGAAGGTTCCAAATCCTCTTTTCCTGCGGAGCGCAACCCCAATATAAAACCCACGGCAACCTGTCTACCCAATTTGCATCCGTCAGTGAAGCCCTCAGTGCTGCTTTCAGTGATCTATGAAAACGCTCGCAGCCTGGGACTTTGCAGATGGAGGACATGGACACAACACCAACACTTCAGTTTATTACCTCCGCCAAGGAGGTAATGCTTTTACTACTGAACCACTAATCCTATCATTGTGAATCCATTTGCTAGTCATATGTTTTCATGGTCAAGGAATGTGAAAACGTACACACAAACACTGTATGGGGGGGGAAACTGTGGTGCTTGGCGGAGGTCTGCGCTCTCCGAGTGCTTTTCTAGTTGTTTATTTGTCTGTCTGTTAGCAACAATACTCAAAAAATTGTGAATGGATTTTGATGAAAATTTCAGGAAAGGTGTGTAATGGCACGAGGAACAGATGATTAGATTTTGGTGATGATCTGAGAGTGCATACCTCCACCAAGGGCTTTGTGCAGCAGGATTACACAAAAATTAATGGATGGGTGTGGATGAAATTTTCACCAAAGGTGGTTCTTGGGCTACAGAGGAACCCATTACATTCTGGCGATGATCTGAGAATGCATACCTCAGCCAAGGCTCTTATCTTCTCACAGTGTGTTAGCAACAATCAGTCCCTCCACAATTTTGCGATGTTGCGATTGTACCAATTCCCGCAAATTCAGCAGGTCCTGCCTAATTTGAATTTTGTCCAATCCCAGCAACTTTCCTGTAATTTTGGCCAACTGTCGTCAACTTCCACCAATTTCGCCAATCAAATTTGTCCCTGAGTAGCACGTAAACATGTACGTCGTCAGTCTGACCAATCAAATGCGTGCTGCACCGCGCTCACTTGCGTGTTTACAGTGAGTATATACCGAATACATCAGCAAAAAAACCAGTGTGATTTAAAAAAAAAACAACAACCCACTCACCTGCCAGTTTTCCCACATTGTTCCTTCCTCTCTCTCCCCCAGTCCACCGGTGAACATCTCCTTGAGTCTCCGTAATGACTGCATGTATAGAATGCCGGGTTTGTGTTGAAAAACGTCTGCCTGCCTGAAAGCACACCAGTCTTGGGAGTGCGCGTGAGGAGACACCCCGTAAAACCACAAACAAATGAACGACTCTAATACTACAGCTAGTATTGTAACATTTTATACATCTTTCGAGGTAAAAGTCACTACTACATCCTGTCAATGAGTTTTAAAGCTGTGAATCTCCGGTCTGGACACAGGCCAACGTGCGATTCAGGCAAATCCCCAAGGAGAGCCCCACAACTTACTACAACATTCATTCATTCATTCATTCATTCATCTTCTTGGCTTAATCCTTTTCGGGTCACGGGGGGGGGGGGGGGGGGGGGCTGGAGCCTATTCCAGCATCTTTGGGCGAGAGGCAGGGTCCACCCTGGACAGATCGCCAGTCTATCGGAGGGCCAACACAGAGAGACAGACAACCATTCACTCTCACAGTCATACCTAAGGACAATTTAGAATTCCCAGTTTGATGCCAATTAACCTAACTTGCATGTTTTTGGCATGTGGGAGGAAACCGGAGAAATCCCGAAGTAAACCCACACAGACATAGGGAGAACATGCAAACTCCACACAGATCACTGTTGGTTGGGGGCTAGGATCGAACCCAGGATCCCCCGGCCAAGGGTGAGTTGCTGTGCTGCCGCAGTGCTAACCACCCCGCCACCGTGCTGCCCAACTTACTGCAACAATTAATTTTTTTTTTTAATTGTTGCATTTTTTTTTAAATTGTTAACTTACTGCAACAATTAAAAAACTAGAAAAGCACTCGGAGAGCGCAGACCTCCGCCAAGCGCCGCAGTTCCCCCCATACAGTCTTCAGATTCCTTGATCATGAATACATATGACAAGCAGTGGTTCAGTAGTTATTCACAAAAATGGCATTTTCCGTAATGGCGGCCACAGTTCCTCCCATACAGTGTTTGTGTGCACGTTTTCAGATTCCTTGACCATGAAAACATATGACAAGCAAGTGGACTGACAATGATAGGATTAGTGGTTCAGTAGTTATTGACGAAAATGGCATTTTCCGTAATGGCGGTTTAGCGCCACAGTTCCCCCCATACAGTGTTTGTGTGTATGTTTTCAGATTCCTTGACCATGAAAACATATGACTAGCAATTGGATTCACAACCATTGGATTGACAATGATAGGATTAGTGGTTTAGTAGTTATTCACGAAAATGGCATTTTGCGTAATGGCGGTTTTCTTGTGGACAGTGATCCGGATCACCACCAAAATCTAATCCTCTGTAGGATACCCCATTTCTGACAATCTGTGAAAATTTCATGAAAATCCGTCCATAACTTTTTGAGTTATCTTGCTAACAAACAGACAAACAGACAAACAAACAGACAAACCAAACCGATGATCACATAACCTCCCCCTTTGGCGGAGGTAAAAATCCTGCGAAATCCTGGAGGGACTGAACAATACTCCAAAATTAATGGATAGAGACTTTGATGCAATTTTCACCAGAAGTGGCTCTAAGGTTACCCACAAACCCATTACATTTTGGAGGTGATCCATGAGGGACGGAAGGAGCCTTGGCAGAGGTATGCTCTCTCTGAGTGCTTTTCTAGTTTGTAATGTTTAAGATAATAACATGGTAGCTATGCTATGCTAAGCTACCTGAGCTAACAAACAATAGCAGAGAGTAGAATTATAAAAATGATCAAAATATGAAACACAAATTCTGTATACAAAAACCACACAGTCAATACAAAATGTAATATTGTGGAGGTAATAGAACAGGCGAGAAGCGACGAGCTGGTAGGGTGCAAGGTTTTATTTCCTCCAACATAATGAAACACGCTTTGTAGGTCGGTGAGCTACTGCGCTGCTTAGGCATGTGTAACAAGCTCTTTTATACGTTATACAGACAGAGAGAATGCATGGCACATTAGCATAATGATTGTCATTTAATACCCATCATTAGCATGACATCAGCTGGCGCCCGGATGTCCTCGGGGACGCATACATAACAATCCTGTCTGATTGCCCCCTGGGGCTCTCTGTCCGTATGTCAATTGTCCTCCGCTTCCTCCAACCCTGATGAGTGTGAGATAATGTCTGTCCGCAGTGTGCTGGGTCACTACATGGCTCCCCCCAGAACACTCAGAAGGGGCTGTGACCCCCCCCCCCCCCACCACCACCGGTCGTTTGGGCTCCAGCTCCAGTAGAACTGTCCTGGTGTAGAGGAGTATCGGAGGGCATGTTAGTCCGTGGGGGGGACGGGGGAGGGGTGGAAAAGACAGTGTGCTCTGCTCCGAGTTCCAGCACGTTGAACGGCCGTGGATCATGACCGCACAGGGCCGGTGGACGTCGTGCATAATGGAACAAAGCTGGCAGTTGGCAGGCTTTAGGGAGTGCGGTGCGGGAAGAGCGATGTGGAGGAGGAGGGGGAGGTGGTTGGGAATAAGTGAGTGCCGGCCTGGGACGTCAAAAGTGTCTGGACTGCGCAAAAATTACATGTGGATCCGCCATGGTGAGGGACTTTCCTGGCAAACTTGGCGGTGATCTGCAGCGGCTGTGAAAAAAAATTTAGTCTCTGACTCCTCGTGCGGGCGCAGTCCTGCGAGGATGAGGGGAAGGCGAACGGCCAAATTCCCCGAGGATGCATAGTGGCTGTGAAAAAAACTGAAGCACTGTGAGGGACTTGGCAGTTTTGCTTTAGATGCGGAAGCAGCCCTAAAGGCATTGAGGAAAGCAACTGGCTAAATTCCCGTTGAGTGCAGCAGCTGAGAGACAAACACATGTCCTGCGTGCGAGGCTGCACGTCTGCTTTAGGAGCGGCAGCAGCCCTAAAGGTTCCCAGGATGGCGATCGGTCGTGCTCCTGGGGCATGTGCAGCTGCGGAGGCTGGTGTGTGAGTCTGTGGAGCTGGTTTGTCCCTGGTGCGTGACGCGCACTGCCGCCACGTAGCTGAAAGTTGCACTGTCCTCATAATGCTGCGGTGTGCGCACGGGGCTTCTGTGCGCTGAAGGTCCGCTGTAGAGAGGTGAGTCAGGGTCGGGGAGCTTAATGGAAATCAACGCAGATGGCACCAATGATCTTCCCCATTCAGGCTGTTTCCTTCGGTTCGCTCGTGTCGCCGTTCATGGTGCGTCTCAGTCCCAGCGCTGCCTGCTCCGGCGAGCGCCCTCCGGTGTGGATGAAGAGAATGCAGGCACTCTCTGGTACTCTGGAATCCACAGCGCGGTGAGAGGTAGTAGACGGTCATTCTCTCTCGTCAGGTCACCAGTGTGGAGAAAATGGCATAGTCGAGAGACGCACCATGCACGTCCAGGGTCATCAATGTGGAGGTAATAGAACAGGCGAGATGCGACGAGCTGGAAGGGTGCAAGGTTTTATTTCCTCCAACATAATGAAACACGCTTTGTAGCTTGGTGAGCTACTGCGCTGCTTAGGCATGTGTAACATGCTCTTTTATACGTTATACAGACGGAGAGAATGCATGGCACATTAGCATAATGATTGTCATTTTATACCCATCATTAGCTTGACATCAGCTGGCGCCCGGATGTCCTCAGGGACGCATACATAACAGTCCCGTCTGATTGCCCCCTGGGGCTCTCTGTCCGTATGTCAATTGTCCTCCGCTTCCTCCAGCCCTGATGAGTGTGATAATGTCCGTCTGTTGTGGATTTAGCTGTAACATCAGTTGTTATAAGGAAAGAATGTCCAAACACCCAACTTTACCTTCATTTGGCTTTACTGGAGAATGCTGCATCTCAGTTTACAACACATCTGTCGTTCCCGCTGGCTAACATGCGTCCGTCTCTCTGATAGCACTGCATCGCTTAGCCCTGACTTCTTCTTCTTCGGTCTGCAGCTTGAACAATAACATTTCATGGCCAAAGGTACAGTACCAGCGCCGTCTAGTGGACAATGTCTAACGACTGCATTGAAGGAAAACACCTTTGGGATTCTAATTAAATTACTATTATAAATAGCTTTTCTGATTAACTATAAAGTGTTTATAATATCTATTTGTCCTATATGTATTTCAATATGTAATAACTATCAACTTATGTGTATGAACCATTCTGAACTATTAAATATTCAACATCCTCCCCCCCAAGAAGACAGTTCAAATATTAACTTCAAAAGGATATAGTAGCTGAACTGGTCTTCTTAACGTCGTCCCAGTTGGAGTGCGCATAGCGCAGGATCTGACTAGTCCATCTCTCCCTGGGAACACCTCTATGATTAGTCCTGTTTTCCATGTTTGACGTGGTATCTTGTCATCTCCAATGAGGACCAAATCTCCTGGTTTGAGTTGTGTTGGATTTGGGGTATGACGAGTGTGAGCCGATCTGAGGTCCAGCTGTAGCAATGGTTCAGATTGCACTCTTTCACTGTTACTGAGATGTACTGCGACTTGACTTGCCTTTAGCTCAGCTTTAACCTCTTCTTCTGATAGTATTTCTTGTGCTGTTTCTGGCGGTGTAGTTTGAAGCTCCTTTTCTTTCAAAAATGATGGGCCTGACCACCAGAGATTTTCCTCTTTCAACCTTGATGCGGACTGACCCAACCTTGATGCGGACTGACCTCTTGTGGTGAGATCAGCTGGGTTCACCTTTCCATTACAATGTGTCCATAGTTCTGGTGGTGTCAAAGTTTGTATCTCCATCACTCTGTTGGCAACAAACTGTTTCCATTTCTTTGATGAACTGCGAATCCAGTGAATCACTATCATGGAGTCTGACCACATTCTGAGTTGAGTGATCTGCATATTCAGTGCCTTCAAAAGGTTATTTGCCAACCTTGCTCCAATCACAGCTCCCATCAGTTCCAAGCGTGGCAGTGTGATTGTTTTGATTGGTGCCACTCTTGACTTGGATGCAACGAGCGCAGTAACAGTCTCTCCTTCTGTTGTTTGTCCTTGTAGATACGCAACTGCGCCATACGCCTTTTCGCTTGCATCTGTGAAGACATGGAGAACTTGTGATTTATCTGACAGCTTTTCTGTTCCATACCACCGCGGAATGACTATTTGGTGGATCTGAGGAAGCTCCATGCACCACTGCTGCCATGCCTGTGAAAGGTCTGGAGGCAGCTCGTCGTCCCAGCTCAGGCCCCGTCGCCACATTTCCTGAAACAGACATTTAACTCGAATGGTAAATGGCGTTAGGAACCCTATAGGATCAAAGATTCTGGCGGATGATCTCAAAACACTCCTCCTTGTGTTTTCCTTTCCTTTTAGAATGTTCATCAAATGTTTGAGGTCAAAGGCAAAGTCATCTGTGTCCGGTCTCCACACCAAACCAAGCACCTTCAACACACCTCCATGTGTTTCTGTTTCTTGTGTGAAATCAAGCTTGCTGTTTGACCACTTGGTTTTCAGTTCAAGGGAGTTTGTTGTCCACTTACAGAGGTTCATGTTGGCAGCAGCCAGTATTTCTCTTGCTCCTGTAGTAAGTCTGTATGCCTCGTCTGAGTTACTTGAGCTAGCGATCAGATCATCCACATAAAGTGAGTCTCTCATTAGTTTTACCGTGTCTGGTTGGTTAGCTTCATATTTCTCCAGATGATGTCTGATAGTGGCTGCAAGTAAAAATGGACTTGAAGTTACTCCAAACACAACACGTGCCATTCTCATTATACGCGTGTTGGTGCCTTCAACATCTGGGGGTCCTGTAAGCCACAAAAATCTCACAGCATCTCTGTCACTTTCAGTTATAGATATCTGAAGGAAAGCTTTAGTAATGTCTGCTGTGAAAGCTACAGGATTTTGTCTGAATCTGATCAAAATGCTCATGAGGTCAGCATTCAGGTTTGGGCCAGGTAATAAACAGTCATTTAAAGAGGAACAACCTTCTTCATGTGACGAAGCATCAAACACTACCCTTAACTTGGTAGTTACTTTGTCCTCTCTGATTACAGCATGATGAGGTAAGTAGTAGGTTACATTCTCTGTCTCTGCTGAATGACTGCTCTGTGGCACATCTTCACATATTCCTTGTTCTGTGTAATCCTCTATTACATCGTTGTATCCTTTAAACAGTGTCACGTCAGATTTCAGCTTTCTTTTCAGGGTTTCAAACCTCTTTTGTGCAACCTTCTTGTTGTCTGAGAGTTCGGGTGTGTCTTGGCGCCATGGCAACGCCACTTCATATCTCCCATTAATGAATCTGACTGACCTGTCAAAGCTCTCCTTGGCTTTCTTGTCATCAGGTGTTTCCTCACCTTTAGTAGTGATGCCCAGCGACTCGATCTCCCAAAATGCTCTTAGCTGGTTTGAGATCTCCACTGAGTCTTCACTGAGTCCAATGTGCATACATGTTGCTTCATTCATACTGGACATGACAACTGGTCCTTGCACTGCCCAGCCGAATCTGGTTTCTACGGCAACCAAAGCGTCTGACAGTCTCTCAGTTTTACCTGTGACTACTCTCCAGTAGTAATCTGCTCCGATCAGTACTGATAGCTCCAAACCATCTTTGTCTCCCGCTGACACATCTGCTACTGGTAGCCCTTTTTTCTCCAGCTGCCGTTGGATGTGTTCACTGGGGACTTTCATGACTACAGTACAAAGCTGTGGGGTTTGAACAGCTTCAATCTCGATTTTCTGATCTTTGTTTCTCACATTCTCCAGGATTAGTTTTATGACATTGCATTTTGTGGTCACTGGGTTTTTTGAGCCAAACGTGTGAAGGTTTAATGTCTCTTGTTTTAGTATTGGCAGTTTTAAATCTTTCACTTGTTTCTCATGGACAAAACTCCGTTGGCTTCCTCCATCAATTAAGCAACGCACAATCTTCTTTCCTCCAGGTCCTTCAATCCTTGCTCTCACAGTTTGCAATAGTACTGTTTCACATTTTTCTGGGGTTGGTTTGGCTGCATATGGAAACACTGAGGAGACCACTGCATCACTCGTGTTTTCAGCGGCATCTGTCCTTTCTATTGGTTGCTCACTTCTGTCACACACAACAGCATGATGTCTTCTTCCACAATCAGTGCATGTCACATTTTTGGATCTACAGTCTCGAGCAAGATGTCTGGGTTTTAGGCATATGAAGCACCTTCCCGTTTTCTTTAGCTTTTCTTTCCTGCTTGTGACTGTGTCTTCAGTGCACTGTTCTGACTTGTGGCTGGTACTGTTACAGAATATGCAACTGTGCACAAATGGTGTATTCGAACTGCCTGTGTGGAGGGCTGCACCTGAGGGCACATTAGGTCCTTTCCACCTTTCTCTGCTTGAATCTGGTCTGTAGTGCTGATTCTGATTTGCATGTGTATCTTTATGATTCTCTCTCATTTGTGTCAAATGTGCAGCACGCTCCCTGCTTTCAACTTCTTGTTGCAAAAACTTTACAAGGCCATCAACATCCCACTTTTGCCCTACATCTGTCTTGCGGGTGTACTCAAGGGCAAGATCAGCAGGAATCATTTTGAACAGTATGGGGCACAGTAAACCTCCATAACTGTCTGACATGACTCCTAAAGCTTCTAAGCTTCTGATTTGTACTTCAACATCATCAAAAAGTTGTCTCAAGGCAACAATGTCTGAGGACCTTTTAACTGGACTTAGATTTAGTAACTTAGACATGTGTGCACTTACAATGAGCTCTTTCCTTCCAAATCTTTGCTTAAGCATGTCTACTGCAGCATCATAGTTCATGTCAGTTACCTTCAGCCCTGCGACGGCGCGTGCAGCTGGCCCGATGAGATATGACTTCAAGTAAGTGAACTTTTCAGTTTTGCTCAAATCTGGGTTTCGGTGAATTGCATTTTCGAATTGGTCCCAAAACTCCTGCCACATGCACACTTCTCCGCTGTATTTGTTTATTGAGAGCTTGGGTAGCTTTACCGAGGGTCTGCTTGTATTTGACCGTGTACTCACGTCACTCAGCCGATGTGGATTCGCTGATACGGTGGCGTCTCTTGCCTGTTCTTGTTGCTGTAAGGCAGCCCGTTCAATTGCTCTCTCTGCCCGCGTCCTCCATAAATTTGTGTTGTCCTGATACTCAAGTGTCCGCACCATGTCCGCATCTAACTCGTCCAAAGGGATCTCCTGCTCTATATCTGGTTCAATGTCTTGCAGGCCTTTCTCTTTCTGTGACAACATGGCTAACAGCTCCCGCAAACGGTCACTGTTTATATCAGTCTTACTTGTTTCATCTTGTATAATTTGCAGCAGCTTTGTAACGGACGTCCGCAGCACGGTCCGTTTCTGTTTTAGCCTTTGAAGTCGCTCCGCCATTTTTTCCTTTCGTCTCCGTGTTGTTACAGCTATCGGCTTAATCCCAACAACGTTCTCTCTTCACTTTTCCCGCTTCCAGCTTCCGGTTCCCGGGTTTCGGCACCAAAAAGTATGTTGTGGATTTAGCTGTAACATCAGTTGTTATAAGGAAAGAATGTCCAAACACCCAACTTTACCTTCATTTGGCTTTACTGGAGAATGCTGCATCTCAGTTTACAACACATCTGTCGTTCCCGCTGGCTAACATGCGTCCGTCTCTCTGATAGCACTGCATCGCTTAGCCCTGACTTCTTCTTCTTCGGTCTGCAGCTTGAACAATAACATTTCATGGCCAAAGGTACAGTACCAGCGCCGTCTAGTGGACAATGTCTAACGACTGCATTGAAGGAAAACACCTTTGGGATTCTAATTAAATTACTATTATAAATAGCTTTTCTGATTAACTATAAAGTGTTTATAATATCTATTTGTCCTATATGTATTTCAATATGTAATAACTATCAACTTATGTGTATGAACCATTCTGAACTATTAAATATTCAACACCGTCCGCAGCCTGCTGGGTCACTACAATATATACAATGGTAGGTGGAAGTGGATAAGTTTATTTACTGTTGAGAGAGTGCTGTGTTGTGAATGAATATAACACTGTTTGGCTTTGACTGGATGTGAACTGACAGACGCTGAAGCACACCATGCTACATTGTGCAACAGGTCCATAATACGGTGAATTCATTAGCAGCTTCAGCTGGCAGTGATGTGAGGAGAAATAAGTCAGTCTGGCTCGGAAAGGAAGTCTCACAGCTATGTACACCTAGACGAGAGGCCGTTTCTCTTCTGGCTTCTTTGAGCCGTTCTCCCAAACTATTGATTTTCTTACCTCAGCTATAACTACAGCCATTTAACCACAGGCTGTGGGCACTGTTTATCCTGTGTTTAGAAATAAAAGAAAATAAAGATGCTGAGGATGAAACCATTTTTAACAAGGGCGAATCACTGGAGGCCCGGGACTATTAAGAGGATGTTTGGTTGTTTGCATATCATCATCAATTGTGTCCCTAAATCCTACAGAGACATGCTATTGTTCTCACTGCCACATCTCTACTTGTATATAGTCTTGGACTTTTCAGGTTGCAGTTTTGCAATAATCACTGCTTTAAACAATTCTTTTACTCATATACGGAGCCTTGGTGCTACTTTATAAACCCAGATTGAAGGGTCAAAAACTCTCTTACGGACAGAAACACTTTGAGAATTTTAACCCCTAAAAATGTGTATGTAGCCAAAAACACTCCTGATGACAGTAAAATAGCCGAGTTATGTTTAAAATAGCCAAATCATATTAGTAACTGGATTTTTTTCCTTTACTATAAGTGACTTTTTTTTCATCCTCTTTTTAAATTGTATTGTGAATTTGCAACTTTTTCACTGAAAATTTGTTTTAAAAAAATCTTAAAATGACCTCTTTTTATTTGTGGCTTTTCTTGTAAATGTGAGATTTTTTTTTCTTCCAACTTAACCTGCTTTTTATAACTAGCCATTTTTGTGATTTCTTAATTTTTTTCTTTTTAATTTACAGCTTTACTCTTATATTTGTGATTTTTTCCCCTCATAAATTTACAGCCTTTGTCTCAAAAGGTTTATTCTTGCACATATGATCTGCTCCTCTCTTAAATCTGCAATGATTTTCTCATAATTTTGTAACTTTTTCTGGCAAATGTATTTTCATCTCATGAAAAACAATTCTTGTATTTTTTATTTTTAGAAACCGACCCATGAATATGATGACCAGTATGGTGTCCACCCATATTTTAGCTCTGATGCTGAATCTCCTCACCTGTTCTAACAGATCCTCCACTTTCCTCTGCCAGCTCTCCCTGGCGTTGCTCAGCTCCTGCTCCTTGCTTTGTGCCAGCTGTGCCATCGCCGAGGCTTTGTCCTCCTCGTGATCCTCTCTCAGCTCCTCCCGCAGCTTCTTACACTCCTGCCTGGAAAACAAAAGGGAGCAAAGAAGTCAGCAATTATTACCCAACCCATTATGCAAGATCTGCAGCAATAAAACACAAATTCACACTGGGGAATGCAAACCTGTATACTACATATCAGCTCAGCAGTGTCAAAAGTCAGACTTAGTGAGGGCCAAGAGTGTAATGAATAAAGCCAGGGGCCAGACATTCTTTTCAATTATCTCGTTTTTTAAAGCAGTCACTGACTGAAAAAAAAACAAAAACAAAAAAACGTGTTTTTGTAGATTTTAACCTCTGAAAAGCATCTATTGGTCACATAATTATTAAAAACAATGTCAAAAAATACTCACTTGTCTTGAAAAAACCACACACATGCACACACACAGTCTTTATCTTTTCTCTCCAAAAAGCTGTTTTTACTCTTCTGGATATTTTTCTGTACTTCAAGAAATGGGAAAGTCTCCTCCCCCTGCTCTGTTATTGGCCAGCCTAACTGTCTGTCATGTAGGTGGGGGGAGCCAAAGGTGCTAGCTTAAGAGCTAACATTGATTACTATTTTCTATAAATTCTTTTCACCCCTTTTCGTTGCTCATCTAACAACACTTGACCATATACGTATGTGATTCTTGGACTCTTTTTTTTAACCTCATTCTCTTGTAGTACTATCAATAGCCGGGACCAAAGGCAGCTAGCTGAAGCTAGCAGTGTTGCCACTATTCACGTGTATTTCTGTGGTTATTGTACTCCAGGTGCCAGTTATATCCGAACACTGAAACCACACACCCCTGCCCACCAGTGAAGCTTTATTTCATTCATTACTGGAGCCAGACATACTTTAGTTTTCTCATGCTAATTGTAGCTAAAGCACTAGGTTAGCGATAGTGATGTGAGAGGGAAGGTGGAGTAGAATGCAGTCTGACTGAAGGGACATGAACCGAAACAAGCCACTCTCAGAAAGGCTACAGAGATTAAAAACAAACAACAAAAAAACAACTTTGCTCCAATAATTAAATAAAGACATTTTTAAGAAAACAAATCACACACATTTCATTAAGACATGTGTAAGCTGCTAAATTTGAAAAGTGCAGTCACATTAATTGAAAAAAACCCTGTACATTAATTATATACAAATACCTAGAATGCATCCAAGAAAAAAACAGTTGCAAGTAAATGGGACTGGGGAAAAAATTTACAAGACTTTTGAAAAAGTAGCAAATTTATGAGACTGGGGTAAAGAAAGACCCATTTTGAATCATTTTTGAGCAAAAGTTTTTGGGAAAACATCTTTGCAAAGCTGCCAGGTATACAGTGGTCTATTTTCATTGCATTTTGGCTGCTTCAGGTCAAATTTATTCAACCACCCAAAGAAAAAAACCATCATTCAGTGCAACAAGAGCCAAAAAGCTGGAGGAGACATCCGTCAACGGCGACTTTTAACACAGGTAAACTGATTCAGTATATAAACCCCACATCTAAGTGCACTTAAGATATGGTGATTCATATTATTTTCTTGTAATATTTGATACAAAATTTGGATGGATGGATGGATGTCAATCTGTTCTCATTCTGGTGCAGATATCAAGCCTGTGCTGGGATCTCCTCAGAAGCACCAACTGTTTTTTTTGTGTTTTCTCTCTGTTTTTCTTTCTCTGTCTTCAGCTCCCCACCCACACCTCCAACCACTTCATATCCCCTCAACTACCTTCCCCATTACCTCCCGTCAGGCTCAGCATAACTACAACAATTTAAATAAAGTATTAAAGTTATTATACAGCAAGAGGAGCCTAAAATACTATTTATATACAGCATATACTCTATGTATATCAAATACATGCAGAGCTCCTTTTGGCAAAATAAATGTGTCTGGCACAACAAGGCAATCAGATACAGTGGTGTGAAAAAGTGTTTGCCCCCTTTCTGATTTCTCATTTTTTTGTATGTTTGTCACACTTAAATGTTTCAGATCATCAAACAAATTTAAATAATAGACCAAGATAACACAAGTAAACACAAAATGCAGTTTTTAAATGAAGGCGTTTATTAAGGGAAAGAAAAATCCAAACCTACATGGCCCTGTGTGGAAAAAGTGATTGCCCCCTAAACCTAGTAACTGGTTGGGCCACCCTTAGCAGCAACAACTGCAATCAAGCTTTTGCGATAACTGGCAATGAGTCTTTTACAGTGCTGTGGAGGAATTTTGGCCCACTCATCTTCGCGAAATTGTTGTAATTCAGCTACATTGGAAGGTTTTCGAGCATGAACTGTCTTTTTAAGGTTATGCCACAGTATCTCAATCGGATTCTGGTCAGGACTTTGACTAGGCCACTCCAAAGTCTTCATTTTGTTTTTCTTAAGCCATTCAGAGGTGGACTTGCTGGTGTGTTTTGGATCATTGTCCTGCTACAGAATCCAAGTGCGCCTCAGCATGAGGTCACGAACAGATGGCCAGACTTTCTCCTTCAGGATTTTTTGGTAGACAGCAGAATTCATGGTTCCATTTACCACAGCAAGTCTTCCAGGTCCTGAAGCAGCAAAACAGCCCCAGACCATCACTGTATTTTTCTATTGGTATGATGCTCCTTTTCTGAAATGCTGTGTTACTTTTACGCCGGATGTAATGGGACACACACCTTCCAAAAAGTTCAACTTTTGTCTCGTCAGTCCACAGAGTATTTTTCCAAAAGTCTTGGGGATCATCAAGATGTTTTCTGGAAAAACTGAGACGAACCTTTATGTTCTTTTTGATCAGCAGTGGTTTTCATCTTGGAACTCTGCCATGCAGGCCATTTTTGCCCGGTCTCTTTCTTATGGTGGAGTCATGAACACTGACCTTAACTGAGGCAAGTGAGGCCTGCAGTTCTTTGGATGTTGTTGTGGGGTCTTTTGTGACCTCTTGGATTAGTCGTCGCTGCACTCTTGGGGTAATTTTGGTCGGCTGGCCACTCCTGGGAAGGTTCACCACTGTTTTATGTTTTTGCCATTTGTGGATAATGGCTCTCACTGCCGTTTGCTGGAGTCCCAAGGCTTTAGAAATGGCTTTATAACCTTTTCCAGACTGATAGATCTTAGTTACTTTGTTTCTCATTTGTTCCTGAATTTCTTTGGATTGCAGCATGATGTCTAGCTTTTGAGGATCTTTTGGTCCACTTCACTTTGTCAGGCAGGTCCTATTTAAGTGATTTCTTGATTAAGAACAGATGTGGCAGTAATCAGGCCTGGGTGTGGCTAGAGAAATTGAACTCAGCTTTCCAAAGATGTGATAACCCACAGTTAATTTATGTTTTAACAGGGGGTCAATCACTTTTTCACACAGGGCCATGTAGGTTTGGATTTTTTTTTTTTTTTTTACCCTTTATAATAAACACCTTCATTTAAAAACTGTATTTTGTGTTTATGTCATGGTCTGCTCTGTGATTGATCGCCAGCAGCTGGGCACACATCTGCTTCCCATAAGGCCTGGGCCTATTTAGACAGCTCTGCCCAGGCTTCTGGGCGGAGATGTCTCACTGCTCTCCAGGAGAGCTTCATCTGCCAATCCTCTCGTCCTTGCCTAAGTCTACAGTCCTTCGCTACCCAAGCCTGCTGTCCCAACGCCTGAGGGACATCTTCCACAGCTCACGTAAACTACTAATCTTCAACTCACCTTGTCTTCCAGTCCCCTGTGCACAGGTGGAGTGCCTTGGCAGTGGATCCTTTCCTCCTCTGTGGCGGCGGACTCCTATCCTCTCCCTCAGCACACCACACCTCCATCTCCACCTCAACACACCAGCAGGAGCCACAACGTCTGACAGCGGACACTGTCTCCCTGGCCGCAGCCGCCGAGCTGAACTTGAGCCTCTCACCATCTGCACACTCAGTAAGCCTCTGACTAACAATACAACCCCAAATGTCTTCCCCGCTAACTGTCACGCTTCTGTATGTTCCCAGGGTTGCCAGGCCGAACGGTGTCCTGCTCTGTCCCCTGCTGTTCCTGTACACACTCACACTCACACGCACGCATTCACACACATTAATACTTATAAACCTAACTGAATCTATTCTTGAGTCTGTGTGTGGTCACTGGGTCATAAAACCATGTCAGTTTACTTGTGTTATCTTTGTCTAATATTTAAATTTGTTTGGTGATCTGAAACATTTAAGCGTGACAAACACAAAAAAATGAGAAATCAGGAAGGGGGCAAACAGTTTTTCACACCACTGTATCTGTTCTGCTTGTTAAGTCGTTATCGTGAAAAATGTACAGAAATCTCATGACATCATTTTTTTTTTGGCCATATCGCCCACCCCTAGTCATTACTTTTTTCACAATTCTGAGAAATTTGCCTTTTTTTTCCTCAGGGACCCCTCAACCATGCAAAATCCACCATATTCCATCAGTGAGTTGATTGTCTGCCTAAGCACAAGGGTCTGTCAGTTGAAGTTGGTTACTTTGTGATACTCATAGTTCTGAGAGAAAAAAGTCAGAAGGTTCAGATTAAAGTCAGAATTCTGAGGTAAAAAAGTCAGACTTTGGAAAAAAGTAAAGACCCCAATCCCCCCCCCCCCCCGCCCCGTGACCCTAATCCTCTTCCATACAGTGTAGATAAGGGTACGCATTTATATTTTGTTCCTGCTGCCTCATTGTTGTTGGACTCGATTGATGTCATTGTCATCTGTAAATTTGAAAGGTGGACCTAAGAAGTGAGAAATCTAAGGTGAAAATTTTTAATTGTTCCAAGCTGAATAACAGAAATATCTGAGCTGCATGGCTGAGGTAGTTTTCCTGCAGTTCAGAATCAGAATCAGAATCAGGTTTATTGCCATTGTTCATGTAGTACACAAACTAGGAATTTGTCTCGGTACAATGCTGCAACATTAAACATGATAGGATAAGAGAAATAAACTATACATGTAATAAAGTGTAGGATAAGATTAAGTGATACTGGTCAACAGTTAAAATATATATTAGCCAGCAGCAGATACTGTGGAGAACTATATAGTGCAGTCGGTAATGCAGGAAGAAAACAGTGATGATTGACATGAGTCTGGTTGAGCTGCTGTACATGGTGCACGAGAGTCAATAAGTCACTTAGTGTTCAGCAGTCTAATGGCAGAGGGGAAGAAGCTGTTCATGTGACGGGAGGTTTTAGTCTGGATGGACCGAAGTCTTCTACCAGAGGGGAGGGGGGCAAACAGTACGTGACCAGGGTGTGAGGGATTGGCTATGATCCGGCCAGCACGCCTCCGGGTCCTGGAGATGTACAGATCCTGGAGAGATGGGAGCTTGCAGCCGATCACCTTCTCAGCAGTGCGCACGACGCGCTGCAGCCTTAGTCTATCCCTGGCAGTGGCTCCTGCGTACCACACGGTTATGGAGGTGGTGAGGATGGACTCGATGATGGCTGTGTAGAACTGCACTAACATCTTGGTGGGTAGCTTGAGCTTCCTCAGCTGCCGCAGGAAGAACATCCTCTGCTGGGCTTTTTTGATGAGTGAGCTGATGGTCAGCTCCCATTTGAGGTCCCTGGTGATGGTAGTGCCTAGGAAGCGGAAGGAATCAGCAGTGGTGATGGGAGAGCCTGAGAGGGTGAGGGGGGGCAGAGGAGTAGTGACTTTCCTGAAGTCTACAATCATCTCCACTGTCTTCAGAGCGTTCAGCTGCAGGTTGTTATTGCTGCACTAGGACGCCAGCTGGGCCACCTCTCTCCTGTAGGCGGACTCGTCGCCGTTGGAGATGAGCCCGATGAGGGTGGTGTCGTCCGCAAACTTGATCAACTTGACAGACTGGTGGCTGGAGGTGCAGGAGTTGGTGTAAAGGGAGAAGAGTAGGGGGGAAAGTACACAGCCCTGGGGTGATCCGGTGCTGATGCTAGTATAGTCTGAGACAGTCTTTCCCAGCCGCACATGCTGCCTCCGGTCCGTCAGGAAGTCGATGATCCACCTGCAGAGGGAGTCAGGCACGTTGAGCAGGGACAGCTTGTCCCGGAGCAGAGCGGGGCGGATGGTGTTGAATGCGGAGCTGAAGTCCACAAACAGGATCCTGGCGTAGGTTCCCGGGGAGTCCAGGTGCTGCAGGATGGAGTGGAGGGCCAGGTTGACTGCATCGTCTACAGACCTGTTGGCTCGGTAGGCAAACTGCAGCGGGTCCAGGAGAGGGGTGGTGATGGACTTGAGGTGGGACAGGACCAGGCGCTCAAAGGACTTCATGACTACAGAGGTGAGCGCTACAGGTCTGTAGTCATTAAGTCCAGTGATCCGTGGCTTCTTGGGGACAGGGATGATGGTGGAGGATTTGAGGCAGGACGGCACGTGGCATAACTTAAGGGAGGTGTTAAAAATGTCTGTGAATACAGGAGCCAGCTGTTTCGCACAGAGTCTCAGGGTGGAGGGAGACACGCCGTCTGGGCCGGGGGCCTTGCGCGGGTTCAGTCTGGAGAACTGTTTGAGCACATCCTGCTCACTGATGATAAGGGGAGGGGGGGAGGAGGGGGGGGTGCCTTAAATGAAGTAGGGAATGTGGAGGCTGTGGAGCTGGAGGGAGGGGGGGAGTTGGACACAGATGACGAGGTGTCAAAACGGGCATAGTGTTGGGACAGTCTTTGACAAAGGGCTTTGTCATCCTGACCTTTAGGAGCCTGAGGCCGATAGTTGGTGATCTGCCTCAGTCCTCTCCACACGGAAGCCGAATCATTAGCAGTGAACTGCTGCTGGAGTCTCTCTGAGTATAGAGATTTAGCCCTCTTCAGCTCTCTGTTAAACCGGTATTTAACCTCCCTGTAGCAGTCCCTGTCTCCACTTTTCAGCGCTGCTTCCTTCTCCTTCCTGATCTGTCTGAGCTTAGCTGTGAACCAGGGTTTGTCATTAGAGTAACTCACCCTGGTGCGTGATGGAAGAATGTTCTCTTCACAAAAGTGGATATATGAGTTCACAGTGTCCGTGTACTCATCCAGATCATGCGTGGCTCCTTTAAGCATGCCCCAGTCAGATATTTCCATGCACGTTTCCAGCTTCTCCTCAGCATCACTGGTCCGTATCTTCGTAGTGCTCACAACAGGTTTAGTGAGCTTCAATCTCTGTCTGTATGTGGGAATGAGGTGAACCATCACGTGATCAGATAATCCCAGCGCAGCTCGAGGGACAGCGCGATATGCGTCTTTCACTGTGGTGTAACAGTGATCCAGTGTGTTTAATCCTCTGGTGGGGCATTTAATAAACTGTTTGTAGCGGGGGAGATCGTGGCTCAGATTGCACTGATTAAAGTCGCCAGCCACAATAATCAGCGAGTCTGGAAAACTCCGCTCTGTGTGTTGAATGTGATCCGCGAGCACGCGCTGAGCTTCGCGCGTGTCCGCGTCGGGAGGGGCGTACACAGCGATCATTATAAAAGAAGCAAACTCCCGCGGGGAATAGAAGGGCTTGCAATTGATAACAAGAAATTCCAAGGCAGGAGAACAGTGTTTGGAAATTACCGTTACATCAGAGCACCAGCTGCAGTTGATGTAGAAGCAGACACCGCCTCCTGTGGTCTTGCCGGAAAGCTCTGTGTCACGATCAGCACGGAAGAGCTGAAAGCCGTCGAGGCGCAGCCCGATATATTTTCCCGGAGCCAGGTCTCAGTAAAGCAGAGGACAGCTGAGGAGGCGAGGTCCTTAAAACGCATCAGCAGTCTCAGTTCATCTACCTTGTTAGAGAGAGAGTTGGTATTGGACAGAAATATGCCAGGCAGCGCCGTTCGCGAGCCTCTCCTGCGAAGCCGCACGAGAGCGCCCGCTCGTCTACCTCTCTTTCGCCGTCTCACTTTCCGAGCCAAACAATAAACCAGATCGGCGGCAGGGGCTAGAAAAACTGGGAGGAGGTCCGTGGGGGTGAAAGTCCTGATATTTAGAAGTTCTTCACGGGTATAAGTGCAAGCAGACACACAATTGACAAACAAAAACAAACAAAGAGCGCAGCGAAGCACCATGTCGACCGCTGTGGGCGCCATCTTGGATGCATGCAGTTACAGTATTCATCACTGAGAAAATGGATTTAGCAAAAAAAATTAAAGACTGCTTGTATGTTTATAAAATGGAAATTTGAATTTGGAAAAAGTTCTGGAAAACTTTTCAAACTTCAGCTGCTGAAATATTTGAATGAGCATCAAAGCAAAAAACAAGACCTGAAGGATGATCAATTTTGAGCACGAATCCAGCAGAGCGAGCCGAAATCAGCTGTTTGAGCGATAAGAGCAGGTTTGAAATTTAAATTACACCCAATTCAGTTTATCTGTGTGGGTTTCTCATAGGAAGATTTTTTTTTGCTGCCACGACTTTCTGTTGCTGTGTCTCACAAAGCAGAACAACACCACTATCTGGGAGAGAGGGACTCAAACAGAACTTTGCTGTAAAGGTGAAGGTGCTTCAAACAGCTCGATATCTGCTTCATAGGGACGATAAATTGTCCTGAATCATTAGACCTCAGTACAGCTTCTGCTGAGCGGCCATCACTCTCCAACACTTTAGCTAACAGCTCCGCCAGTGGAGCAACGAGTGTGTGATTGTGCCAATATAATAGCTGTGTGGGAGTTGAAATGGCAGCTGTTAAATGAAGTATCCAACCAAACACTTTTTTTGTCACTTTGGAAAGTGTCAGACTCAAGGCAAGCTTTCACACACGGGCGTGGAGTCCCGTTTATGACGCGGCCCACTTGACACGTATCACTCATGTCCTCGTTCGCTCAAAAGCGTGCAGTCAGAAGGATCGGCTCCCACTCAGCCCATCGCTATAATAACTATCTCTATTTGTGATATGTAAAAATTAAGTCATTAGTTTTTCTGGCCTTGATATATTGAGGATTATTTGTGGGTTTGTCCACATAATCCGCCAACATTTCAGCCAGTCCATAGGCGTAAATCAAAGGGGGCACACAAGAGGGGCATGTGCCCCTCCAACCTGGGAAAAAAGAGAAAATTTCCCCCTAAATATGATCATGAATTTTTCGATATCATGCTACATAACTGAAAAAAAATGCATTTGAAGCACCAATGCATTTTTCACTTAAATGTTTAATTTTCTTATGAATTGGCAACTTTTTCCACATAAATAAGCAAATTTTTCACATAAATTTACAACAGTTTTTCTTGTAAATTTTCAACTTTTTTCTTATAAGCTTGACAGTTTTTTCCTCATAATTTTGAAACATTCCCATGGATGCTGGTTAAATTTTTATGCTATTTTTTCTGTTCATCTACATAATTATACAAGTTTTTGTTTTGTTTTATTTTTTAAATTTCTTTATATTTTTTTGTTGGGAGGAAATATGTTTTTCCTCCCATTTTAAAGGGTTTGAATTCTTCCCAGTTACAAAAACACGAGCTGTCATGCCGTGGACATGGTTTTAGACCGTGTCCACACTTTTGGTTCATTTTGGGTTCTCTGTATTTTCCCTTGCCATTATTATTTTAGCATTATTTGCCTTCTGTGTTTCCCCTGGGCCCTCTGTGATTGTTATTGTGCTTCTCAGTGCTTGTCTGTCATGTCATCCCAGTTGTTATTGCTCTCTGTGTCCTCCCTTGGTCTTCTGTGTAAGTCTCGTGTGTATCCCCTGTGTTTGTTTACCTATTGTCCCCAGTCCCTCATGTTTCCTGTGCTCATAGCCACTTTCCCTCACATGTGTTACTGTTTAGCCCCTGATTGTTCTCCCAGCTGTCCTGCGCTTGTGATTATCTGTTGCCCTATTTATGTCTATCTGAGTTTGTGTTCTGGTGTGGTGTCATTGTCAGTGACTCCCGTCTGGTTTGTTCCTCATGTGTACATTTTTTGCCTTGACAACTGTCGTGTTTTCAGCCCCTGTGCTGTCTTTATTTTGATCACTGTAAATAAATCTTGTTTGCACTTGAGCCTAGCCTGCAATTGAGTCCATTAATCTCTGCCTGCCAGAGGCATTTGTGACAGAATGATGCCACCAAGAAAGGACTCAGTGGACAAAAATGGCTGGAGGAGGAAGGGGTTAAGTCTGTCTGTTAAGTCTGTTAAGCTAGCTCTGTCCTGGGGCAGCGCCTTGATCCGGTGGAGGAGATAGGAGAGAGAAGGACGGTGGCTAAACTGTCATCTCTGCTGGAGTCCGAGTTCCACCCTATGCAGGACATACTGAATGTACTGAGGAGCTCATTTAGCAGCAGACTACATCATCCCAGGTGCACAACCGAGAGGTTTTGCAGGTCCTTCCTACCAACGGCTGTCAGACTGTACAACCTAAGCAGGGCTGCTCGCAGAGATAGCAAAAAGACGTAAAAAAACTAATAGTTTTTTGAATGCAAAAGATGCAATAGACTTACACGGTTATGCTGTTTCAGCCCATCTAGCAACAATGCTCTGCACTGTGTGTGTTTATATATTTACATATTTATTCCATCTAGCTACAATGCTCCGCACTGGGTGTGTTTATATTTATATATCTATATATTTATTCCATCTAGCTACAATGCTCCGCACTGTGTGTTTATATATCTACATATTATTCCATCTAGCTACATTGCTCCGCACTGTGTGTGTTTATATATTTACATATTTATTCCACCTAGCTGCAATGCTCCGTACTGTGGGTGTTTATATATTTACATATTTATTCCATCTAGCTACAATGCTCCGCACTGTGTTTATATATTCATATATTTATTCCATCCAGCTACAATGCTCTGCACTGTGTGTGTGTATATACTGTATATATTTTATAGTAATATGTACATATGTATATTAGCTGCTCTTGCTTGCTTGTTTTTTTTCTTGCCTTCTGATTGTTGCTCTGAGTGTTGCTATCCCTGTGCTGTTGCAATCCTGGAATTTCCCCGTTGTGGGACTAATAAAGGCTTATCTTATCTTATCTTAAGTCAGGACCTGCTGACGAAGGCTCTTGACCAGGTCACCCATCTGTTGGACCAGGCTCTGGGTCTTTCCAATGCATTTGAGGGTTTTGGGGAGCTTTTGGTCACAGAGGACATTCTTAGTTACCCAGACTTACTGCAATTCCCTGAGGTAGCAGTACTTCGTTCCCAAATTACGCAGCTCTGGGCCCATCAAAGGCGAATGGGTTCCCCACACTGCTCCGCCCAGCCTGGCTTCTGGTCATCAGCTCCTTCTCCTGCTTCTGGTAAGCTGACTCTCGCTTCCCCCGTTGCTTCTATGTTTCCCACTGTCTCTACTCCATCGTGGGCAGCAGACATGGACCCCTTCCTGACGGCAGCAACAGACACTACAGCACAGGAGGAACGGAGGCAGGTACAGACTGTGCAGATGGAGCTTTTGCTGGAGTACAAGCCTTGGCTTACACTGGAACTTATTTTTCCACCTTGTGGGGACCAACACACTTCAAGGATCCCAGCAAGGGAGGGCCACCTCCCTGTTCGAGGTGGCTGTGTCAGGGATTGAGGTCCAGGGACTTTGGGAGACCACCCGATGGACAGATTTTTTTTTCCTCTGTGTCTTTGTGTTTGGTTCTTCCCGCCATGCCTGTACCCCATCCTCCCACCCGGTTTATTGTAATTTTCTTTGTGTTGTTTTTGGGGCGTCTGGAATCTGCACTTACAGCGGGGGTAGTGTCATGACCTGGACATGGTTTAGACCATGTCCACACTTTTGGTTCATTTTGGGGTCTCTGTGTTTTCCCTTGTCATTATTACCACCGCCAAGGAGGTTATGTTTTTACTGGCGTTTGTCTGTTTTGTCTGTCTGTCTTTTACCAACATAACTCAAAAACTTATGAACGGATTTTGATGAAATTTTCAGGAAAGGTGTGTAATGGCACAGGGAACAGATGATTAGATTTTGGTGATGATCTGAGAGTGCATGCCTCCACCAAGGGCTTTGTTTGTATTTGTGCAGCAGGATTACACAAAAACTACTGGATGGATTTGGATGAAATTTTCACCAGAGGTGGTTCTTGGGCTAGAGAGGAACCCATTATATTTTGGTGATGATCTGAGAATGCATACCTCAGCCAAGGCTCTTATCTTCTCACAGTGTGTTAGCAATAATACTCCAAAACTGATGGACAGACTTTGATGCAATTTTCACCTCAAGTGGCTATAGGCCTACACACAAACCCATTACATTTTGAAGGTGATCATGTAGGTCATCCAGCAATGACCTACAGGTCTTCCTGGGACAGTTTGCCGCTGAGTGTGAAGCGGCTGGGATCAGAATCAGCACCTCCAAGTCTGAGTCCATGGTCCTCAGCCGGAAAAAGATGGACTGTCCTCTGGGTTGGGGACAAGCTCCTGTCCCAAGTGGAGGAGTTTAAGTACCTTGGGGTCTTATTCATGAGTGTGGGGAGACTGGAGCGAGAGACTGACAGACGGATTGAAGCAGCATCTGCAGTGATGCGGACGTTGTACCGGTCTGTTGTGGTGAAGAGGGAGCTAAGCTCTAAGGCAAAGCTGCTGATTTACCGGTCAATATACGTTCCTACCCTCACCTATGGTCATGAGCTTTGGGTAATGACCAAAAGAATGAGATTGCGGATACAAGTGGCTGAAATGAGCTTCCTTAGTAGGATTGCTGGACTCACTCTTAGAGATAGGGTGAGGAGCTCAGTCATCTGGGAGAGGCTCATGGTAGAACCACTGCTCCTCCACAATGAAAGGAGCCAGTTGAAGTGGTATGGGCATCTGATCAGGATGCCTCCTGGACGCCTCCCACTTGAGGTGTTTCAGGCACATCCCACTGGGAGGAGACCCCGGGGTAGACCCAGGACTCGCTGGAGAGACGATGTCTCCCAGTTAGTATGGGAACGCCTTGGGATCCTCTCTGAAGAGCTGGAGCAGGTGGCTGGGGAGAGGGAAGTCTGGGCTTCTCTGCTTGAACTACTGCCTCCGTGACCCGGACCTCCGGAAAAGCGGTAAAGGATGGATGGATCATGTATACAAATATACGGTTGGTCTTTAAAATTATCCATGGTTCTTCACCCCCACCTCTTCAGATTTTTGTGTACCTAGCTTCTGAAAAAATACCAGAATGACAAGGAGTTCCTCTAGGTGGCATTGTTGCAACCCCCTACGTAAAACTGCTTTTGGACAATCAGCCTTCTCATACAAAGCTATAATGGAACAAGCTCCCTTCTGCTTTGGAGACCAGAACAAATTACAGACTTTTCCACAGAGACTAAAAAATGGATTTTAAGTAATCAAGCCTGCCAGCATTGACTCTCTCCCTTAAATGGGATTTGAAATTGTACTCTTAAATTGTTTTTATGTATGCTGTTCTCTATCTTTTTACCTTTTAAACTTACTCCCTGCTTGTTTCAGGGTCAACAGATTCTGAAACCCAACCTGAATTGCTTTCTATAAGTACTTTTTTCTTTTAACATCTTCCTGTCTGCCTCAGGGACTACAGATGGAAATTAGTGAGAACGCTATAATCTGGTACAGAGCATCTTTACCCTGTGTTTAATGTTTTTTTCTGTACATGGTCCCTGACAAATAAACAAATAAATTAAACATGTAAAGTGTCATATAAATCTAATCCATTATTATTATTGTTATTATTATTATTAATATTATATGTGATTTCCAGCTTATTTTCTCATCTATTATTACCCCATGAAATCTGATTTCAGTTACTCTTTCAAGATCAACCCGATTTATTTGAATCTTTACATTTGTATTTATTTTGCCGTTTCCAAAGCACACTACTTTAATTTTATTCAAGTTTAATGATAGATTATTATTATTAAACCAAATGGTTAATTTATTCATCTTTGTAGTTATCATTTGTACTACCTGCTGTAAATCATCACCTGAATAAAAATTTTTAGTGTCATCAGCAAACAAAACCAGCTTCAATACTTTTGAGACTCTACATATATCATTATGCCTCGGTGAAACAGAGGCATACAGTAATCGGTTAGTGTGTCTGTTTGTGGGTGTGTGCATCTGTCTGTCTGTCTGCCTCTCTGTTTCAGCTTGCCAGGTTAAAATTAAGTGGAACTAAAGGCTTGTACCATTGTATCACCATATTTTCTAGACTTTTAATTTGCCAGAATTTTGAAATAACACTTTGTTTTTGAAATAAAAACAAATTTAACTCACTATTTCTGTCAATGCCGCAGCGAAAAAAAGGTATTGTAATAACTATCCTGGGCCACTAGAGGTCGGGGTGCCACTATTTTGCAGCTGCCCATGCTAGCATGCCACAGGCACCGAGGCACAACGCCTTGGTGCTTTCATTAATGTATAAATAAAAAGCACCAAGGTGCTTTTTTGTTTGGTTTCTATTTTGGTTTGGTTTCTACTTTGTTTGGAAATAAACCAGTTTGAAATGGGAGATTACAGATGTATGTCAATGGTTTTGAAATCCTTTCGATGATCTTTTTTTTTTTTTTTTTTTTTTACCACTGTCATATCAGTTCCATTGTAATCGGAACACGTTTTATTATTACATTTTTTTAACTCTATCAAAAAGTTCATTTTCATTCACAGCTTTGAGGAACATTGAGAAAGTATTTCTATCAATTAAACTCTCCACATTTCCCTCCCTTGTCTCAGGATCAAGTATTTTCCCTGCTAAATCTGGTCCAATATTTACAAAGAGATGATAAAAATTGTTAGCTACAACATCCATATTCTATTTCTCTTTATTATTATCAATGAAATAGTCTGTATAGTCATGTTGCTTTGACCCATTTTTGATCACTATTCAGTACATTCCATATATTTTTAATATTGTTTCTACTATTATCTAATATTCTTTCTTATTAATCCTTATTATATTAAATAATTTATTTTTGAATCTTTTATATTTAATTTCAGCATCTCTAGTTCTTCATCTTATAAATTCTTTATATAGTGCATTTTTCTTTTTACTTGGGTTTTGCAGACCCTTTGTTATCCATGGACATTTACTTACACACATACTTATCTTTAATATTACATTGCCTTAGTGGATAGTTTTTATTATATAATAATAGAAGCATTCTAAAAAAATCACATGCACCATTTACATCATTGATCAAATATATTTTATTCCAATTCATCATCATTATCATCATCATCCGTATTTATTTTGGCAGGACACAATTAGTCCTTCAGTTTGGGTGGGTCCTCTTACAGTTGAAGCTGCGTTTTTATGCCGGATTCCCTTCTTGACGCAACCCTGCCCATTTTATCTGGGCGATAAAATTGTTTTAATGAATCAATTGTGATTAATTAAATCAGTTTTAATAGCATTTAAAAACTCTTCTGATCTCATCTGTCTATATTGTTTATTTTTGTCCAATTTATTAATCCTGTAATACATATGGTGCAGCGGTGTGAAAAACTGTTTGCCCCCTTCCTGATTTCTCATTTTTTTTTGTATGTTTGTCACACTTGAATGTTTTAGATCATCAAACAAATTTAAATATTAGACAAAGATAACACAAGTAAACACAAAATGAAGTTTTTAAATGAAGGTGTTTATTATTAAGGGGAAAAAAATTCAAATCTACATGGCCCTGTGTAAAATTGACCCCCCCCCCCCCATTAAAACATAAATTAACTGTTTTATCACATCTTTGGAAAGCTGAGTTCAATTTCTCTAGCCACACCCAGGCCTAATTACTGCCACACCTTTTCTCAGTCAAGAAATCACTTAAATAGGACCTGCCTGACAAAGTCAAGTAGACCAAAAGATCCTCAAAAGCTAGACATCATGCTGCAATCCAAAGAAATTCAGGAACAAATGAGAAACAAAGTAATTGAGAACTATAAGATAAGATAAGCCTTTATTAGTCCCACAATGGGGAAATTCCAGGATTGCAACAGCACAGGGATAGCAACACTCAGAGCAACAATCAGAAGGCAAGAAAAAACAACATCTAGAAAACATATGTCCATATTACTATAAATGTATATATATAGACACACAGTGCAGAGCATTATGGTTGGTTGGTGAATGTGCAGCAGAAAGTCTAAGCTCTCTCTCCGCGGATGCGGTGGGCCAGCTGGAAGTCTTTGGGCATGATGGTGACCCCCTTAGCGAAGAAGAGACCACCAGGTGGGCCTCGCTGGTCTCCTGCAGAGCCATGACGGCGAAGCTCAGGAAACGCAGGACGGTCTTGAAGTCCTGAGCAATCTCCCTCACCAGGCGCTGGACGGGCAGCTTACGGATGAGCAGCTCCGTGGATTTCTGGCAGCGACGGATCTCTCTCAGAGCCACGGGCCTGTGACGGCGAGGCCTCTTCACTCTGCCGGTGGCCGGAGCGCCTCTCCGAGCAGCCCTGGTGGCTAGCTGTCTCCTGGGGGGCTTCTTCCTCCAGTAGATTTTACGGGCGGTCTGCTTGGTTCTTGCCATCGCTCTTTATTATTCTGTCTTATATTTCTTGCACGCCGCCTAAACTCCAGCCCGGCACCCGCGTCGTTTTCGCTACAGCTCCCGGTATGTCGAGTTTCCCATTAGCACCGGGCGGCGGCCAAGTGCTAGCTAGCACTAGCTCCTCCCCGCTGTAGCGTCTCCCGCTGCAAACCGTGGCTCCGTTCGCCGACCCGGGAGACCCCTGGGGCGATCCGTGCGTCTGTGATATATTTACAGAGTGAAAGGTGTAGAAAGAAGAAGGAAGATAAAAAAAAAGGCTGTTGCAACGGGCAGCCTACTCGTGTGGCGCCACCGGTCCGGCGGAATCGGAACCGGAAAAGTATCAGTCTGGAAAAGGTTATAAAGCCATTTCTAAAGCTTTGGGACTCCAGCAAACCACAGTGAGAGCCATTATCCACAAATGGTGAAAACATGGAACAGTGGTGAACCTTCCCAGGAGTGGCCAGCCGACCAAAATTACCCCAAGAGCGCAGCGACGACTCATCCATCATCATCATCATCATAGCAGTCTGTCGTGGATGACAATGATTGTTTCATTTAGGTCTGATCAGATTCCTCCACACAGCTCTGTCCTTAGCCTTCTGCTGCCAGGAACTCCTGTCTATGTCCAACTTCTTCAAGTTTCTTTTTACAGTGTCTTTAAATCTGAGCCTTGGTCTACCCTGATTGCGTTTGCCCTCGCATAACTGTGAGTAGAGTAAATGCCGAGGGAGACGCTGGTGGTCCATCCTCTCAACATGTCCGAGCCATCTCAGGTTCATCTGTATTAGCATGTCTTCCATTGATGGTAGACCAGCTCGTGTCAACACTTCTATGTTGGTTATCTTGTCTTTCCATGAGATGTTCATTATGGCTCGAAGGTGTCTCATCATGTACGTGTGGAGTTTCTTCACCTGCACTCTGTAGACAGTCCAAGTTTCATCATCGTACAATAGAGTAGCCTGTACTGTCGCTCTGTACACTTTGCATTTCACACGGATAAGACACATGTCGATTGTTCCGCAGTCTCTCCCTCAAGTTTCCAAACACAGCGCTCGCTCTTCCCATTCTGAGAGATAGTTCATCCTCCAGCCTAGCATTCTCTGAAACAGTACTCCTTAGGTACTTGAAAGTCTTGCACTTGACTAGTGGCTCTGTACCAATGCTGATCTCTTCTGGTAGTGATGTTGATAACTGGAACTTTGGTGGTTGATAAAGGCACTCTGTCTTCTTGATGTTGATTTGGAGGCTGAATTGGCTAGCTGCTCTTGCAAATTTCTCCACTAAAGATTGCATATCTTCCACGCTGTGTGCAACTAGAGCACTGTCATCAGCAAAGAGTATTTCTCTTACTATCTTTATCAATGTCTTACTCTTGGCTTTAAACTGTGCCACATTGAACAAGTCTGCTTCTTTCCTTGTTTGAATATATACTTCTTCTGAAGTGTCTTTGAAGGCCACCTCAAGCATGGCTGCCAGATATAGCGAGAAGAGTGTAGGTGCCAGCACACATCCTTGTTTCACCCCGTTGCTTACTGAAAAGTCTTTAGATACTGAACCACTCATTGCCACGTTTGCTTGCATACCTGTATGGAGTGCCTCGATCAGGCTGAAAAACTTCTCTGTACAACCATATTTCTTGAGTACCTGCCAAAGTCCTTGTCGTGAAACAGTATCAAAGGCTTTACTGACGTCTATGAAGACTACATAAAGCGGCATGTTCTGTTTGATACACTTTTCTTGAACCTGTTGCAAGCAGAAAATCATGTCCATTGTGCTTCTTCCACTTCTAAAGCCGCACTGGGTTTCCGGTAGTACATTCTGCGAGATTTGTTCACTGAGTCTGTTAAGTAGTACACGTGAGAGAATCTTACCAACAGTGGCTAGCGGTGCTATATCTCGGTAATTTCCACAATCTTTCCTGTCACCTTGCTTGAACAAAGGCACAATGCTTGCATCCTTCCAGTCTTGAGGTACTTTCTGGGCATCCCATATCTCTTGGATGAGCTTGTGCAGGC
Source organism: Pholidichthys leucotaenia (assembly GCA_020510985.1). Classification (NCBI taxonomy): domain Eukaryota; kingdom Metazoa; phylum Chordata; class Actinopteri; order Cichliformes; family Pholidichthyidae; genus Pholidichthys; species Pholidichthys leucotaenia. The sequence continues at coordinate 275,676,321 of CM035842.1, forward strand.
AGTTGGTCAGCTAAACACCACCAAATTTCCACACTTCTGCTGGAACTCCATCCCTTCCTGGAGCTTTACCATCCTGTGTTGTCCTGATAGCTGCCATTAGTTCATCAAAATTTGGTGGTTCATCCAGACTTGATACAGCTGGTCGCTGCACTAGAGCTTCTTTAGCCGCTTCAGTGAGATCTCCAGGGTTGTTTAGTAGTTGGTCAAAGTGGTCTGCAAATCTGTCCAGGATCTTGTCTTTCTCCTGCAAAACCGTTTCACCATCCATAGCCTTTAGTTGGATCAATCCTCTTGGTTTAGGTCCGTAGATTTCTCTCAGACCTGTGAAGAATGTTTTCATGTCCTTCCTGTCTGCTGCAGTTTGAAGTTTCTCTGCTTTTTCATCCCACCAGTTGTACTTCATTTCTCTGGTGTACTTCTGTAGCTCACTCTGAGCCTTTGAGTATTTCTTCTTCTTCGCCCTTGTGTTACACTGTAGGTTTTCCTGCCTAGCTGTATTCCTCGCTTCTAGTAGTTTCTTCAGGTGTTCATCATGCTCATCAAACCAATCTTGATGTTTCCTCTCAGGGTAGCCTAATAAATCACTCGCAGTCTGATACACCGTATCCTTCAGTGTTGCTCATTTCTCTTCCATGTCATTCTCTGAGTTGTTGCTGTCCCAGTCTTTCAAGTTTTCATCCATTTCCTGTGTAAGTTCTTCCTGTTTCTTTTGGCCTTTCAGTGCACTAGTGTTTAGCTTCCGTGGTGGCTTCGCACCCGTCCTGCAGTGCTGTTTTCGTCTGCAAATCCTTAATCTAGATCTCAGCATAACATGATCAGTACCACAGTCCGCACCTCTCATTGCTCTGGTGTCCAATACATCCCTTATGTCTCTCTGCCTGACTATGATATAGTCTAATAAGTGCCAGTGCTTGGATCTTGGGTGCATCCATGTCTTCTTGTGTGTGTCCTTGCGCTTAAATAGAGTGTTGGCTATCACAAGGTTGTACTCTGAAATATAGTACAAGTAGAAGTTCTCCATTAGCATTGCACTTGCCTACTCCATGACTGCCTAGCACTCCTTTCCATTTCTCAGTGGCCGAACCAACTCTGGCATTAAAATCTCCAATGAGTATCAGCCTGTCATCAGTCGGTACACGCCTGATAGTCTCACGTAAATCACTGTAGAACTCTTCCTTCACCTCCTCTGTGTTGGTCATTGTTGGGGCATATACACTGATGAGTGTGGCATACATCTTCCGCTGTAGTGGGAGTCTCATAGTCATTATCCTGTCGTTGATTGGCACCGGTATCTCATCAAGCATTGCTGCTATCTCCTTTCTAACTGCAAAGCCCACTCCTGCTTCTCTCCTTTCTTGAGTTGATCTCCCACTCCAAAAGAAGATGTACCCATGGTCTTCCAAGCTGTCATATCCAGGCAATCTTGTTTCACTAAGTGCAGCTATGTCTACATTGTACCTGTTCATTTCCAGGGCCACAAGCGCAGTCTGTCTTTCTGGGCGCTGTGATGTTGTTCTGTCCAACAGAGTGCGTACATTCCATTCTGCTACACACAAAGCTACTGTTTTCCTCTTCTTTTGTCTTCCTGCTCCTAGCTTACTTTCCGCTGCCTGTTGGAGTGTGAACAGATCAGTGTGGACTTTGTAAGCCCGGGCGACATCCGAGCCGGTATGAGTTGCTTTCTGATTGACCATTTCATGAAACTGCTTGCAAAGTATTTGAGTACTGCTAGCTTTTGCTGAACTAGCATCACATTCTTGGCAGATAAAGGTATTATCAGTGGCAAGGAAAAGCCAAGACAAACTGACTCCAGTATCTGTTGCAGTGACTGACCAGATGATAGGTTTGTTTATCTCTGCTCTTTGTGTAGTGCATGTCACAATGCACCAACTGGCACAGTCCACCACAGACCTTGCGACAGATGTGTTTATCTGCCAGGATGTCCAGTCTCACCCTGTGTAACTGGGAGTGGTCCACCACAGACCTGTGGCAGATATTGTTTTTAGTTCTGCCAGGATGCCCTGTTTCACCCTCCACACCCTCGGAAGGGCGGGGATGTCGGTTGAGTCACCGACGGCCCGACCCATGAGACAGGTAGTACCGGTTTTCATGGTTATCCGGCTCATCCTCACAAAAGACCCCACAACAACATCCAAAGAACTGCAGGCCTCACTTGCATCAGTTAAGTTCAGTGTTCATGACTCCACCATAAGAAAGAGACTGGGCAAAAATGGCCTGCATGGCAGAGTTCCAAGATGAAAACCACTGCTGAGCAAAACGAACATATAGGCTCATCTCAGTTTTCCAGAAAACATCTTGATGATCCCCAAGACTTTTGGGAAAATACTCTGTGGACTGACAAGACAAAAGTTGATCTTTTTGGAAGGTGTGTGTCCCATTACATCCGGTGTAAAAGTAACACAGCATTTCAAAAAAGGAACATCATACCAACAGTAAAATATGGTGGTGATGGTGTGATGGTCTGGGGCTGTTTTGCTGCTTCAGGACCTGGCTGACTTGCTGTGGTAAATGGAACCATGAATTCTGCTGTCTTCCAAAAGTGCTGAACCCAAGTGCTGAAGTGCACTTGGGTTCTGCAGCAGGACAATGATCCAAAACACACCAGCAAGTCCACCTCTCAATGGCTTAAGAAAAACAAAATGAAGAGTTTGGAGTGGCCTAGTCAAAGTCCTGACCAGAATCCGATTGAGATGCTGTGGCATGATCTTAAAAAGGCAGTTCATGCTCAAAAACCCTCCAATGTGGCTGAATTACAATAATTCTGCAAAGATGAGTGGGCCAAAATTCCTCCACAGAGCTGTAAAAGACTTATTGCCAGTTATCGCAAATGCTTGATTGTAGATGTTGCTGATAAGGGTGGGCCAATCAGTTATTAGGTTTAGGGGGCAATCACTTTTTCCCCACAGGGCCATGTAGGTTTGGATTTTTTCCCCCCTTAATAAACACCTTCATTTAAAAACTCCATTTTGTGTTTACTTGTGTTATCTTTGTCTCATATTTGAATTTGTTTGATGACCTGAAACATTCAAGTATGACAAACATACAAAAAATGAGAAATCAGGAAGGGGGCAAACACTTTTTCACACCACTGAAGGTTGTGAAATCTGGCAAATGGTCACTGATGTCATTTATTAGCAGTCTGCTTACTAACCTATTTTCCATGTCATTTGTAAAGATATTATCTATCTTTTTTCCGGTTCCGGTTCCGCTGGACCGGCGGCACCACACGAGTTGGCTGCCCATTGCAACAGCCTTTTTTTTTAGCTTCCTTCTTCTTTCTACACCTTTCACTCTATATATATATCACGGACACACAGATCGCCCCAAAGGTCTCCCAAGTCGGCAGACGGAGCCACTGTTTACAGCAGGAGACATTACAGCAGGAAGAGCTAGTGCTAGCTAGCACTCAACCGCCACCCGGCGCTAACGGAAAACTCGACATACCGGGAACTGTAGCGAAAACGACGCGGGTGCCGGGCTGGAGCTTAGGCGGCGTGCAAGAAATATAAGACAGAATAATAAAGAGCAATGGCAAGAACCAAGCAAACCGCCCGTAAAATCTACTGGAGGAAAAAGCCCCCCAGGAAGCAGCTAGCCACCAAGGCTGCTCAGAAAAGCGCTCCGGCCACCGGCGGAGTGAAGAAGCCTCACCGTTACAGGACCGTGGCTCTGAGAGAGATCCGTCGCTACCAGAAATCCACGGAGCTGCTCATTTGTAAGCTGCCCATCCAGCGCCTGGTGAGGGAGATCGCTCAGGAATTCAAGACCGACCTGCGCTTCCTGAGCTTCGCCGTCATGGCTCTGCAGGAGGCCAGTGAGGCGTACCTGGTGGGTCTCTTCTTCGCTAAGAGGGTCACCATCATGCCCAAAGACTTCCAGCTGGCCCGCCGCATCGGCGGAGAGAGAGCTTAGACTTTCTGCTGAACATTCACCAACCATAATGCTCCGCACTGTGTGTCTATATATATATATACAGTATATACTGTATATATATATATATATATATATATATATATATATATATATATATATATTTATAGTAATATGTACATATGTTTACTAGCTGTTCTTGTTTTTTCTTGCCTTCTGATTGTTGCTCTGAGTGTTGCTGTCCCTGTGCTGCTGCAATCCTGGAATTTCCCCATTGTGAGACTAATAAAGGCTTATCTTATCTTATTATTTCCCAGAGGGAGTCATCCCAAAGGGATTAATAAAGTTAAGTCCAAGTCTAAGTCTAAGTCTGTCTAAGAGTCTGGCACAATATGATGCGATTCTAGTAGGCCTGATGATTTTGGGGTAAAAACTCATACTGTACAAGGTGTTAATAAATTTGTTCAAATCATTTTATGTTTATTTGAATTAAACAAGTCACTGTTAAAAGCTCCACAAATGAAGATTATTTTGTGGCTTATTTTTGGAAATAAGCCAGTCTTTGAAGGTCTCAATATTAGTACCTATAGTTCTATATACACAACTCACAATTGCATTCTTATTTTTTCTTTACAAATTTCTAATAATAATAATTAATAGTAATAAATTTGTTATACATTCCAATAAATTGTCAATCACAACTATCATATTGTCCAACACCTTAAAGTTCACAGAGATTTGTGGACATACAGGGCCACGCCTTCACCACCTTTATTTTGCCTATTTTTGTACCTGAATTCATACCCCTCCAGTTCAAAATCTGTTCCTTTGTCCATATTAATCCAGGTTTCAGATATAGCAACGATGCTGAATGGATGTGAAAAGTGATACTGTGGTGGACCACCAGGAGGTCCCACTCTCACCCAGTGACCTGGGGAGTAGGGGGAAGGGGCAGGAAATGCAAATGTATGTGCCTGGGGCAGGAGATGTGAATGTAGGTGCCTTGGCGCCCAGGGGGGAGAAATGTGTATGCCTGGGGCAGGAGATGTAAATATATGAGCCTTGAAACCTGGAGCAAGAGGTGTGAATGTATGCCCTCTTGGCGCCAAGGAGGAGGAGGCAGAAGGTATAAATGTATACGCCTTGGTGCCAGGGGTTGTCTTTTTGTTGGAGTGAATAAAGTTCTGAATCGGCAGCTCTCGTGTCTCGTCACATCATTCCTCCACACTGGTGACCTATGACGTGAAAATGCTCAGGCTGGAAGACGAAGCAAGGTCCTCTTCGGGAACATCCACACTGGGGTTTCCCCATGAGAGCCCGGCCTCATTCGCCGTGGTGATCATGCTCCTGGATTTCTGGTTTCATGACCCGGCTGCCTGGTTCATCCACGTGGAAGCTCAGTTTGCTCTCCGTGGAATTTCTGTTGACGACACTTGGTACCATTACGTGGTGGCTTTGCTAGACCTGCGCTCCACTCAGCGCGCCATGAGCCTGCTCCGAGACCCCCCACCCTGGGGGAAATACGACACTCTCAAACAGCTGCTGTTGCAGCGTTACACCTTCTCCAATGGAGAGAGAGCGGAGGAGCTCCTCTCCCACTCTGAGTTAGGCAACGGCTCGGCTGTGGAGTTAATGGAAAGTATGCTGGCTTTGCTGGGCACAGATGATGGATCTTTTCTCTTCGCCCATCTCTTCCTGAGGAAACTGCTGGTTTCGGCGCGGACAATTTTGGCAAACTCACCGCTGCTGGCTGCCAGGCACTATCGCTTGCTGGCGAAAGAAGCAGACTGCATTATCCTGGCGAATAGGAGTTTCAGAGTCCAGGCGGTGAGACCGGGATCTTCGGCGGAGTCCACTGAGGTTGAGGAGCCGAAGGTTGTGGCCGGGACAGCCACTTGGAGATGCTGGAACAGGACGGTGTGTTTTTACCATCAGCGTTTTGGTGCCAATGCGCAGTGTTGTCTCCCGCCGTGCTGCTCCAAGATGCTGGGGAAATGGGCCAGCCAGCGGTCAGTAGCAGCTATGACCGCTGGCAACAGGGAGAAGCTGCTTTTCATCGAGGACACGTTCCAGGAGACGGTTTTTGGTTGACTCTGGTTCCCACAGTCGACCCACTTTGGTCTTATTTTGGTGGTCGGTGCTGATAGGCTGGCTGAAGGCTGTGGCCCGTCATTAACGGCTGCTAATGGATCCCCTATCAAGATTTTTGGAGAATGGTCAGTGACTGTGTGTTTGCATGGATGCAACTACAAGTGGGATTTTGTGGTGGCTGCCTCCTCGGTTCCTATCTTAGGTGCTAATTTTCTGTGTGCTTATGGTCTCCTTGTAGATGTTGGTAATAGATGTTTGGTGGATGCTATGTCTTTTTCTTCACTGCCATGTATGACTCGAGGAGCTGGGCCACTAACACATGCTAATTTTTTAGCCTCAGGGGATGTGTATCGTTTGCTTTCTGATTTTCCCGTGCTTACGGTGCCTACCTTTTCCGCTACTGTGACCAAGCATGGGGTTGAGCATTTTATAACTACAAAGGGCCCGCCAGTTTTCATGCACCTGCGCCGCCTGGACGCAGCTAAGCTAGCCATTGCGTGGGAAGAGTTTGCTAACTTGGAATGTTTGGGGATTGTTAGGCGCTCCAATAGCCGTTGCGCATCCCCGCTGCACATGGTGCCCAAGTCCGATGGTTCGTGGAGGCCGTGTGGTGATTTCCGTCACCTGAACAACATCACTGAGCACGACTGCTACCCCATCCCGCACATTCAAGATTTTTCGGTGCACCTGGCCAGAATGCACATTTTTTCTAAAGTGGATCTGGTCCGCGGCTACCACCAGGTCCCGGTTCGCGCTGAAGATGTCCCAAAAACGGCGGTGATAACACCTTTCAGCCTTTTTGAGTTTCTTCGCATGCCGTTCGGACTGAAGGGCGCAACTCAGACTTTTCAGAGGATGATGGACACAGTGCTCCGTGACTTGCCGTTCGTGTTTGTCTACCTAGATGACATTCTGGTGGCTAGCGCATCCAAGGAGGAGCACCTCTCCTGTCTGAAACAAGTTTTCTGTCAGCTGGACGCACACGGACTGATAGTTAATGCAGCAAAGTGTCAGTTTGGGCTGCCGGTGATCGATTTCTTGGGCCACCGCATCTCGTCTGAGGGCGCAATTCTGCTGCCAGATAAAGTACGGGCAGCATCAGATTTCCCATGTCCGCAGACCGTGGGAGCGCTGCAGAAATGTTGGGGGATGGCCAATTTTTATAACCATTTCCTTCCCCGGGCAGCCCAGCTGCTGCAACTGCTGTACGGCACGCTCAAGAAGAAGAAACCCATGGACAGCATTGACTGGACCCCCGATCGGGTCCATGCCTTTGCAGGCACCAAAGCTGCACCCGCCAATGCGGCTTTGCTGGCCCACCCATCCCCATCAGCACAGATCGCGCTTACTACAGACGTGTCTGACGTCGCACTAGGAGCAGTGGTGGAACAATACGTCTCCGGTTTGTGGCAACCTCTCACCTTTTTCAGGTGTACTCTGCGCGACAACGAGCGCAAGTATAGCACCTTTGACAGAGAGTTGTTGGCCCTCTACCTGGCCACGCATCAATTCCAGTTTTGGCTCAAGGATCGCGAATTTACCGCGTTTGGTGACCACAAGCCTCTAGCCTATGCGATGTCCAAAATCTCTGAATCGTGGTCGGCATGGCAGCAACGTCACCTAGCCGCAATATCGGAGTTCACTACCAACATTCAACATGTGGCCGGTAAGCTCAATGTTGTGGCCGACTGTTTGTCGCGCACGCTGGTCTCTCCAGTCTATGTGGGTATTGATTTTTCCACCATGGCCACCGACCAACCGGGGAATGCGGACATTTGCGCGCTCCTATCCGCAAGTAAGGGACTTAAACTGGAGAGGAGGGTGGTACAAGAGGGTTGCCCCCCCTTGCTTTGCGATGTCTTCACTGGCCGTCCCCGCCTGGTGGTTCCAGGCCCTTAGCGCCGCTGCATTTTCGAGTCCGTCCACTCTCTCTTACACCCTGGTGTACGGGCTTCGGTTAAGCTGGTGGGGTCTAAATTCGTCTGGCCCTACTTATGTAAGGATGTGAAGGAGTGGGCTGCGGCGTGCGTTGCATACCAACGGGCTAAGGTTCAGAGACATACCAAGGCCCCCCTCGAACCTTTCCGGATTCCAAGCAGGAGGTTCGACCATGTCCACGTGGATTTAGTGGGCCCCCTTCCGCTGTCGCAGAGTTTCACGCACCTTTTGATGACAGTGGACCGCACCATGCGTTGGCCAGAGGCAGTTCCACGGTCAAAGTTCACCGTACCACTGCATACAACCCGCAGGCTAATGGTTTGTGCGAGAGGTTCCTCAGGTCACTTAAAGCTGCGCTCAGAGCTTCGTTGACCGATACAAATTGAGTCGACCGTCTGCCTTGGGTCCTACTGGGGTTGCGCTCTGCGTCCAAGGAGAATTTGGCAGCTTCCCCGGCTGAACTCATTTTTGGTCAATCGTTACGGATCCTGGGGGAATTTTTGCCGGAAAGTCCCGCGCCCGGTACCAACTTGTCCGCGAGCTTTTTTCCTTGGGCAGAGGCAAGTAGCGCTCCAGGGCCGGTGCATCCTTTGTTTTCCCCGCACTTTCGTTCTGAAGTGTTTGGAGAACGCCGAGTTTGTTTTTGTCAGACACGACACCCACAGAACCCTGCTGTGTCTGCCATAGGATGCCTATTTCAGAGTTTTGGAAACGGGGGTGAAACATTTTGTGTTGGATTTTGGGGGACGCAGGGAAACCATCTCTATAGATAGACTTACGCCTGCTTATGTGTTGGTAGATAAGAAGGTGGTGCTGGCCCAGGCTCCCCGGCATGGAGTCTTTTCCCTCCCCACCTTTTCCCCCTTCAGAGGCCTGTTCGCCAGAGACCAAATCTTTTCCCTCCCCACCTCGACAGGAAAGTCCTTTGGCCAGCCCGGCTGCTCCACGTTACAGCAGTTACGGGCGATTGCTCAAGCCCAAGGTACTGGACGGTTAAGGCCCCTTCTGGGTGTTCAGGGGTGGGGGCCATGTGGTGGACCACCAGGAGGTCCCACCCTCACCCAGTGACTTGGGGAGTAGGGGGAAGGGGCAGGAAATATAAATGTATGCGCCTGGGGCAGGAGATGTGAATATATGCACCTTGACACCTGGGGCAGGGGGTGTGAATGCATGCACTCTTGGCGCCAAGGAGGAGGAGGCAGAAGGTATAAACATATATGTCTTCGCACCAGGAGTTGTGTCTTTTTGTTGGAGTGAATAAAGTTCTGAATTGGCCTCTCTTGTGTCTTGTCACATCATTCCTCCACAATACAAGTATTCCTTAATGTGATTAAAATTTGCATATATCTGGTGGACTTTCGCCAGTCAGTGCATAGTGACATGCACAACACAAAGAGCAGAGATAAACAGACCTATCATCTGGTCAGTCACTGCAACAGATACTGGAGTCAGTTTGTTTTGGCCTGTCCTTGCCACTGATAATACCTCTATCTGCCAAGAATGTACTGCTAGTCCAGCAAAAGCTAGCCGTACTCAAATACTTTGCAAGCAGTTTCATGAAATGGTCTGTCAGAAAGCAACTCATACCGGCTTGGACGTCGCCTGGATGATTGATAGTTTATTCTCATTGTGAGAATCCTGGTTGTACTGTTCAGTTGTATAATAGTAGCAGTCATTAAGGATAGAAGAAAAGAAGTTATTGTCCAGGTCTATTTCGTATTCCATATCATGTGCACCATGGTCAATATATTCAAATATTTTCAGTTCCAGTTGATCATAATCAGCAATCCTCTGAATGATATCACTATTTTCTTCAAAGTTAAATGAATTATTGCTGTCAGTGTGCGTCATAGTTGAGTGTGTGTTTGCTTTTTGTTACCTTGTTTACAGCTAGATCATGTTGTGGACTACATTAGTATCTTTCTAGTTCCTCCATTTTTCTGACGACCAGCACTTTAGCTTCCTCCGGTGTTCCATTAAGCTTGATAAATATTTTACAGTTTGTAGTCCAGATGTTCTGAATTTTACCCAGCTTTTTAAGGTACCGGGCTTTTTTGGCTATTTCAGCATTGTATTTAGTTTAATGCTCATTGATGAAAACGTCGGAGCCTTTTACTTTTCTTCCTTGCTTCAGCAGCGCATTTTTGCGCATTTTTCCTATTGGTGAATTTTGTGACAACTGCTGGTTTGGCGTTAGTGTTTCTCTTGGGCAGACATCACAGAGACATGGAGCAGAGGGGAATTAGGAGAAATAACAGCCAACAGCTAGAAAGTAATCTTTAGTCTGAGGGAAACCAGTGAATAACTACACAGCTATTATGGTGAGTTGTTTAGCTTACAATTACTATTGGCTTATGATCAATACTATAAAAAGTCCTGTAAATTTACCTATTAATTACATATGTTAAAGCTTTATTTTAAGGCTGACTCAGAAATTGTGGCGAGCTTTAACCTGTAGTCAGACTATCACTTAGTCTGTTATTAGTAAGCCTCGTGATTATCATCAATTACTTCAAGCCAACTTTAAATGTGGTATTACTGAGCTGGGGGAAACTCTTGATAGCATGCGCACACTTACATTATCTGTCATTCAAAAACACACAATCCCTCCATTACTCTTAATGATTTCTGGTGTTCTGTCTGCATGTGCATAAAATCATCAGAGTCCTTTTGTACAGGTAGCCACTAACCGCCACAGTCCTGGTTCTTCACTAATCTCCTTTTTTTTGTTTTTGGCAAATATAGTTTTGGTCTCCACAATCTCCCTTTTTCCTCCCATTTGCACACTTTAAGTTAAAATAAATGTCAAATGTCAATAATGATGTTAAAACAAATAACTTGGAGACGAAAAAAGCTGGAGGTGAGCAGGAGTGGCTGTAATTGACACTCGGCACACCTCTGTATATAAGATAAAGTTTCCATTCAACTATGCTTAGATCTGTGTTCAAAATGCTGGAGGAAATGGATTACATACAAACCATGTATTTAGTTTAAAAATTAAATAGCTGGAAATCAATTTCTATTTATTTCTTGTCTTGGTCCCTTAACCCTTGCCAGGGTCATTGGGGCACTGCAGAGATGAGTGTTGCACCAGCTTCCCCCACTTCTGGTGGTCATGGGCGATTGTTTGGGTTGTGGCAAAGTCTTTCCCTGTCCACTCAGCTATGTTGTCTGACCACCGTTTCTTCTGTCTACCCCGCTTTCTCTTACCCTGTACTGTCCCTTGGAGGATCGTCCAGGAGAGTCTGTCTGATCTTGTCACATGTCCATACCATCTTAGCTTCCTCTTCTTGACTGTGGTCACAAGATCTTCAAAGTGACTCGCGTGCTGGGTGACTGTCTTGCAGACTTCCTCATCTGTGATGTGCTCTGTGTATGAGATGTCAAGGATTTTTCTGAAGCATCTCATTTCCATTGCTTGAATCTTCTTTTGCAGTTCAGCATTCAGGGTCCAAGCCTTGCATGCGTACAGGAAGATGGAAAGAACTAACGCACGCAGGAGTTTCAGTTTGCATTTGAGAGTGATGTTCTTTTCTTTCCAGAGTGGTTTGAGTTTTGCAAGTGCCGTGGTTGTTTGTGCAGTCCTTGTAAGGACCTCTAGCTTTGACCCTTCTTGGCTGATGATGGTGCCAAAATACTTGAACTGCATCATGGTCTCCAGCTCTTCACCACTAACAGTGATCTTTTTCTATATTGGCTTTGAGGTGTTTGTCGTCAGCTTGTTTTTTTTTCGGTGCTGATCTCCATGCTGTACCTGGACACTGTTGCATCCAGGTGGTTCACCAGGTTGGCGAATTCTTCTTCACTTCCAGCCAGTGCATCAATGTCATCAGCGAACCTGAGGTTTGTGATGATTTGTCCTCAAATGCTGACTGTGTCAGAGTGGTCTTCAAGCACGTCAGTCATGACTCTTTTGAGGTAGATGTTAAATAGTGTCGGAGAGAGGAGACAGCCCTGTTGGACGCCGACTGCCATGTGGAACCAATCACCCACGGTACCTTGGACAAGTACCACACTTGAAGCCTTCACATACAGCTGTTGAATGGTGTATATGATCTTCTGGCCCATGTTGTAATTCTTCATGGCTGCCCACAGCACATCATGCCACACCCTATCAAAGGCTTTTTTTAAGTCAGTGAACACATGGCAGATGTCTTGCTGGTGCTGGTTGTACTTTCCACACAGAACTCTAAAGTTGAAAATTTGTTCTGTTGTGTGGCTTCCACTGCGGAAAGCAGCCTGTTCTTCTGAGATGACTTCTTTTGCTTGTGGTCTCAGCCTGTTCAAGATAACTTTCAGCATCACTTTGCTTGTGTGGCTGATAAGGCTCATGGTTCTATAGTTTTGGCATTGTTGTAGATTGCCTTTCTTGGGAAGCATGCTAATAAGTGACTGAGAAAGTGGAAAATTTATTAAAATAAGCAAATTTAACACAAACCTTACAAATAAAAAAAACAAAAACAAACAAACAGCAAATGATGATGAAACAAAGTCACAAATATACAATAATGAGCGATGAGTTTTCATATAAAGTATAAATATGTACAGCGGGGAAAATAAGTAATGAACACATCAACATTTTTTTCATTAAACATATTTCTGATGGAACCTGCTACAAGCTATTCGGTCTCTGTACGACCGTTGTGAGAGTTTGGTTCGTATTGCCAACACTCGGTCGGACTCATTCCCAGTGAGAGTTGGATTCTGCCAGGGCTGCCCTTTGTCACCGATCCTGTTCATAATTTTTATGGACAGGATTTCTAGGCGCAGCCAGGGAATGGAGGGTGTCATGCTTGGTTACCACAGGATCTCATCTCTGTTGTTTGCAAATGATGTTGTCCTGTTGGCTTCATCCAGCAATGACCTCCAGCTCTTGCTGGGACGGTTTGCCGCTGAGTGTGAAGCGACTGGGATGAGAATCAGCACCTCCAAGTCCGAGTCCATGGTTCTCAGCTGGTAAAAGGTGGATTGTCCTCTCTGGGTTGGGGACAGGCTCCTGCCCCAAGTGGAGGAGTTCAAGTATCTTGGGGTCTTATTCACGAGTGAGGGGAAAATGGAGCGAGAGATTGACAGACGGATTGGAGCAGCATCTGCAGTGATGCGGACGTTGTACCGGTCTGTTGTGGTGAAGAAGGAGCTGAGTTCTAAGGCAAAGCTGTCGATTTACCAGTCAATCTATGTTCCTACTCTCACCTATGGTCACAAGCTTTGGGTAATGACCGAAAGAATGAGATTGCGAATACAAGCGGCTGAAATGAGCTTTCTCCGTAGGATTGCTGGACTCACCCTCAGAGATAGGGTGAGGAGCTCAGTCATCCGTGAGAGGCTCAGAGTAGAACCGCTGCTCCTCCACATTGAAAGGAGTCAGATGAGGTGGTATGGGCATCTGATTAGGATGCCTCCTGGACGCCCACTTGAGGTGTTTCGGGCACGTCCCACTGGGAGGAGACCCCAGGGCAGACCCAGGACTCGGTGGAGAGACCATGTCTCCCAGCTGGTCTGGGAACGCCTTGGTATCCTCTCTGAAGAGCTGGAGCAGGTGGCTGGGGAGAGGGAAGTCTGGGCTTCTCTGCTTGAACTGCTGCCTCCGAGCCCCAGACCTCCGGAAAAGCGGTAGAAGATGGATGGATGGATGGATGGATATTTCTGATGGAGCCATTCACCTGAGATTTTCACAAGATATCACTAAACCAAGTAATCCATACATACTCTACAAAGAAATCATGACAACTGTGTTCACAAAACAAGTTATATTTAATGAAGTGGAATGACACAAGGAATAAGCATTGAATCCATGAAGAAAAAGAGGTGCAAAAAGGCATAGAAAGCAAAGAAACCAGCTGAAATCCATCAGAATTTAGAAGCCATCCCATCCCCCATCAGTGCAAATTCATTTCAGCTGGTTAACTCCCTTTAAAAAGGTCTGTGAATATCAGATTATCATACCACAAAGAATTCAGGATGGGTAGAAGCAAAGAGCTCTCCCTAGACCTTTGCATCCTTATTGTTGCAAAACATAATGATGGCATTGGTTACATGCGCATTTCTAAACTGCTCATTGTTCCAGTGGGTACTCTTGGGGACATCCTTTGGAAGTGGAAAGAACATCATTGAACCATAAACTGGCCAAAACCAGGAGCTCCTCACAAGATTTCTGACAGGGAAGTCAAAAGAGTTATCAGAAGAGTTATTCAAGAGCCAAAGACCACTTATAGAGAGCTCTAGAAAGACCTGGAGTTAGCAGGTACTGCTATTTCAAAGAAAACAATAAGTTATGCACTCGACCGACATGGGCTCTATGCCTGCTCACTTTGCAAGACTCCATTGCTGAAGGAAAAACATGTTGAAGGTCGTTTATAGTTTGCTGTACAACATTTGGGCAAGCCAGTAAAATACTGGGAGAATATACACTACCGTTCAAAAGTTTGGGGTCACCCAGACAATTATTTTGTGTTTTCCATGAAAAGTCACACTTATTTACCACCATGAGTTGTAGAATGAATAGAAAATATAGTCAAGACATTGACAAGGTTAGAAACAATGATTTGCATTTGAAATAATAATTTTTTCCTTCAAACTTTGCTTTCGTCACAGAATCCTCCATTTGCAGCAATTACAGCATTGCAGCCCTAACATGATTGCACAAGGGTTTTCTAATCATCCATTAGCCTTCTGACGCAATGAGCAAACACATTGTACCATTAGAACACTGGAGTGATAGTTGCTGGAAATGGGCCTCTATACACCTATGTAGATATTGCACCAAAAACCAGACATTTTCAGCTAGAATAGTCATTTACCACATTAGCAATGTATAGAGTGTATTTCTGATTAGTTTAAAGTTATCTTCATTGAAAAAAAGTGCTTTTCTTTCAAAAATAAGGAAATTTCTAAGTGACCCTAAACTTTTGAACGGTAGTGTAGTTTGGTCAGATGAGACTAAAATTGAACTTTCTGGATGCCACAATGCCACAACACAGAGCATGTTTGGAGGAGAAATGGCACTGCACATCAGCCCCAAAACACCATACCAATAGTGAAGTTTGAAGGTGGGAGCATCATGGTGTGGGGGTGGACAGGCAGATGGTACAGGCAGACTTCATACAACTGAAAGAAAAGTGAATGGACAAATGTAGAGAGACATCCTTGATAAGAACCTGTTGCCATCTGTCAAGATGCTGAAGATGAAACAAGGGTAGACATTTCAGCAAGACAATGATCCCAAACACACAGCCAAGGAAACTCTCAACTGGGTCCAGAGAAGCAAAATAAAGCTGCCAGAAAGGTCCAGTCAGTCACCTGACCTGAAGACAACTGAAAATTTATGGAACAAACTGATGATCAGAGTTCATAGAAGACACCCACGGAACCTTCAAGATTTGAAGAGAGTTTGTGTGGAAGAATGGGCTAAAATCACTCCTGAGCAATGCCTGCACCTAGTTTCTCCCTACAGAAGGCATCTGGAAGCTGTTATTACCAACAAAGGCTTTTCTACTAAATATTAAATTAATTTCCCCAAGCATGTTCAATACTTATTCCCTGTGTTATTCCACTTTATTAAATACAACTTGTTTTGTGAACACAGTTGCTTTGTATGTATGAATTACTTGGGTTGTTACTGATATCTGGTGAAAATCTCAGGTCAATGGCTCCATCAGAAATATGTTTAATGAGAAAAATGTTGAGACGTTCAATACTCATTTTCCCCACTGTATTTTATTTTTTTAAAAAAAGTCTGGAAAGTCCATTATGTGAAAACAATATGTTAGGAAATAATTTCTTTTCAAGTTACTGCAAATACTGTGTATTCTACTTCAACAATCAATTATTTATTCATTCATCTTCAACCGCTTTATCCTTTTCGGGTCATGGGGGGGCCTGGAGCCTTCCCATCATCTTTTGGTGAGAGGCAGGGTACACCCTGGACAGATCTCCAGTCTGTCGCTGGGCCAAGCATTCATAGCGACGTCGCTTTTTCCCATCCCCCCCATCTCCCCAATTCTGGGTTGAACATACATCTTATTGGATACACTTAGGGTTTTGGGGAGGGAGTGTGCCAAACTGTGTCGGTGAAGAGGATCCCTCTGTCTACTGCGCAGTGGGGCCACGCTCACCTCAGTTTTAATTGCACTGTAGACACGGAAGGTATGGGGGGATGGGAACCCCACTGCCCATAGCAGTGGCTAGCGGTGCTCTAGTACACTGTCCCCCCCAATTTTAACTGCAATTTGGTAGTTCACACACCTGCACACAATCACACCACACAACTAACACTCAACCATCATGATTCGGACATGGGGGATGGGGGGGGGTTGGGGGTCTTCCCCCACCCCTGCTGCCCTCCTTCTGCCGGGGGCCTGGGGCCCTGGCTGGTGACCTGGGGCCCGTTATGTTGTCGTCACCCCTGGGCGCTGCAGAATGAACTGGGTGTGAACAAGGGAGTTAGCGAGTGAGAGAGTGAGTGAGCAAGTGAGTAAGTGAAAGCGAGAGAGTGATGAGTGGAGATGTGATGGTGGTGGTGGATTGGATTTGTGTAGTGTTTTGTGTGTCGGGTAGCGTCTCAGAGAGCTTGTGGTGGTCCGCTGATCGGTCACTCTGGGTGGGCGTTGGTGGTGGTGGTCTGCTTCTGTTTCTGCAGCCGCCCTGGGGCGGGTTGGCGGGGGTGTGGCTGCTGGTCCATGCCGGCGGTCTCCCCGGCCACTGCCGGGCATTGGTGCGCGTTCATGCCCGCCACATCTGCACTGCGGCTGTCCCAAGTGATTTGGGGGAAAGAGTGTGGGAGAGCACGAGTAGATGTGAGTGAGTTGGAGCGCGAGTCAGAGTGTGCGTGTGGGTGAGCGTGGGTGGATGCGGGCGATTGTGAGGGTGAGTGGGAGTGAGATTGAGCGGGTACGGGAGTGGGGGAGAGTGGGTGGCTCTGGGTGTGGGAGTGCGAGTGTGGAATTGTATGGAGGAGAGGGAGAGTGAGAGTGAGTGAGTGAGTGAGTGCGTGTGAGTGTGTGTGGGTGCAAGTGGGTGTGTATGAGAGCATGAGGGCGTGAGTGTGTGGGAATGAGTGTGTGTTCTGGTTGGGGGGTGCTGGACTGAGGGAGTAGCGCCTCCTGGTACCTCCTGGCCGCGTGGGCTCCCTTGGACTAGGGGGGGTTGGCCCCCTGTGGGGGTCCTATGCCTTGCTGCTGCCTTCCTTTGGTGAGAGGGTGTGGGGGTTCCTGGTGTGTGTGTCGGCGGTACTGGGGTGGGTTGGATCCACTGTGGGGGTGTCTGGGGGTGGCACGCGCAGTCCCTGGCCCGAGGAGGGGGAAACACTGGCCTTCCGGCACCTGGGGCGTGGCACTGGCTCCACTGGGGGGGGGGGGGGATGCACCATGTTGGCCACTTGGTGGCCCGGCCTCCCTTGGCCGTCCCTCCTGGGGCAGATGCCTGGTTGTCCTGGGGCTTGATGGTCTCGGGACGTTTGCGCTCTGTGGGGGTTGGTAGCGCTGTCTTGCTTGCTCGGGGGTTTCCTGGGGAAGGGGGGGTGTTGCAGCAACGTGCCGCCCTCTTTGCATGTTTCCTGGTAAACCACTCAAACACACACACTTACTTTGCGTGCGCTCTCATACACACGCACACACATGCATACACATATACACACGTGGACAAAATTATTGGTACCCCTCTGTTAATGAAAGAAAAACCCACAATGGTCACAGAAATAACTTGAATCTGACAAAAGTGGTAATAAATAAAAATTCTATGAAAATTAACCAGTGAAAATCAGACAATGCTTTTGAATTGTGGCTCAACAGAATTATTTTAAAGAACAGACTCATGAAACGGTACGTCTCTCCTTTAACAGGTGCAGATACCAGATTTGTGATGAGACCTTTTCAGTAGAACAAACCTTGTCTTCTGTTTGTTCCAGTTGTTTTAGTCTGTTTGTCTTCTCTGTTTGTTCCTCTCCCTTTTCTTCGTCCCCCCCCCCCCCCCCGTCGGGTCCTTCATGGGTAAAACAATTTAAACAAAATATTAAAAGCTATTACAAGAGGAGTTTATAAATAATATACAGTACATATACAGTATATGTACTGTATAAAGCTCCTTTTGGCAAAGTAAATCTGTTTGGCACAATAAAGGAAGCAGATTTCTGTTCTGCTCACCTAGCTGCTTGACAGGACAAAGGGAAAAAAGTCTGGAAAGTGCATTATGTGAAAATGAAATGTTAGGAAATAATTTCTTTTCAAGTTACCACGAATACTGTGTACTCTACTTCAACAATCAATTATTTATTCATTCATCTTCAACCGCTTAATCCTTTTCAGGTCGCGGGGGGCCTGGAGCCTTCCCATCATCTTTCGGTGAGAGGCAGGGTACACCCTGAACAGATCTCCAGTCTATTGCTGGGCCAAACGTTCATAATAATGTTGCTTTTTGATCCTTCGATGTCGGCTCTTCCTGTCATCGTGAAGCAGAATTCACCAAGTGTTGGATTGTTCACCCACTAATAGAGAACGTGAGCCGGGTTTAGACCATCATAAGACAGGTTAGTTTTACCCTACTGATGGTGGGTTGTAGCAATAGTAATCCAACTATGTATTATCAACAAAATCCAGTTCATTCTCAGAAGTTACACAACTGTGGATACTCATTGTTCTTTGAGCGATACAAAAAAAAGGCAAGATATGAGGCAACAAACTGCAAAATTTTCAGTCCAGGGACCAAGTGCTTTTTTTTCTTTGATCCAAACTATTGTTTTAAGTCTGAATAACAAGCCTTTGTATGAAGAATTTAACAGATATTTTTCACAGGCACACTGAGTCCGAGGATTTGTAATCTTAACCCAAATGATACTTGCAAGGTTAGAGAAGAGAAGCTGCATCTGATCTGAGCTCGGCTTCCAGCTTTTCAAAACTTTTCAAGAGGCAGGATTAATTCCATTATGAAAATGAGGGCAATTCAATATTACCTGTCCTTTCACTGTTTATTCTCTCAATGTCATAGCAGTGCTGAAAGTACAGATACACACACTTAACCCAATATCACTGTACACAGAACCCTCTGAAAGGATCTGTGCAGCCTCGATTGTAAAATTAAAGCCGCCAAAAGACTCCTTATACACAGCAGGAAAGTCAATATGCTTTCCTTTCTGAAGCTGAAACAATAAAGAGCCAAATACAGTAACTCATAAAGCCTTCTCTGGGAATATTGACCCGACAAAGAGTGAAGTAATTACAGTAGTTTACACCTCACAGGGTTCATGGTTTATGGCATTTCACAGACAGTGGTTATTTGTAGTGGGTTTAAGCATTAAATTCAAGAACAATGAGCTCTGATGTGGAACTGGTTTGTCTGTTTGACACAGTTAAAGTGATACAGGAAATACTGGTGATTATGTCAAATGATGTTCGGGCTTTGAGAAGTTGCACTAAAGCTGCATTCACAAGTTGACTGTTTAAGTTAAATGGAAAAATGGAAGTTCCATTCATCATAATTAATTTAAGAATGGAAGAAATTTCCTTCAGCACCATTTGTGAGAACGGAATACCCCTTATCCTGATGAAACATGCCATCAAAAATTGAAAAATGTTAATGTTTTCTGTCAGCGGCATTGGTAAAGGCAAACTGGATGCTGATAATCTAATCAAACTGAGCTGTCAACCCCTTTCACCGATCTAAAATGCACATTTGCACCACAGCTTGCGTCTTGCACTAGTGATTTTCTAAGTTTTTGGCAGTATAGTGTCTGTTTTCACACTAAATACCAATTGACTGTGTGTGCCTTTACACTGCAAGGAGCCCTCTGAGTTGTTAATTGTGCAGAGGAAAGAAAAAAGAAACTAAAGCGTGGGTGCATTAAATTTTTCAGTGAATCCTCCTCTTTGCACCGAAGATTCAAACTTACTCATGTCTTAAGTCTTATTCATGCTGCATTTCCCCTCTGGTCTGCTTTGGTCCACGCGTGTTTTGGACGAGCCCAGTGCGTACGCGCCGTTGTACATGCTCACTTTTTTCATCTACCAGGCCAAGTGGTTGACGCATGCGCACAGCTGTCAGTTTGTTCACTGGATATAAACATGAGAGCAACATACATTTTCTTTGTAGCAACAACAATGGCATTGTTTCAAGGAAGATGAGGAACTAACGTTGTCCAGTGCTCTTCTCTGCTCAAGCTGCTGCTGCTGCAAAAGGATTCATGTATGTTTATTCTCATCTACTGCATCCTTGTTTTCTTCCTTGTCTACTTTGCCTTTGTATGCTGTGTTGGTAGCACCACCTCATGAATGGAACGTTCAGTCTTGCGCATGCACTGTCAACGCGTTCAGGCCGTGGGCAGGCCGCGCGGTCATAAAATTTGGGCTGCACGCGGTCATCTGCAGTAGAGCCCTGCAGACACTAGCGGACTGAAGACGATGACGTAAATTTCGTCACATGAGGTTTCAGTTTGCACGTACGCGGACAGCGGAGGTGCAGCATGAATCCAGCTTCAGTGTTGCACAACTGGGAATGCATCGAGCAGGGCGTGCATCTGTGTATGCCACATCAATCATCCACTGATCAATCTATCTCCTCCTATTCCTCCATAAAATACAGTGGTGTGAAAAACTGTTTGTCCCCTTCCTGATTTCTCATTTTTTTGTATGTTTGTCACATTTAAATGTTTCAGATCATCAAACAAATTTAAATATTAGACAAAGATGACACAAGTAAACACAAAATGCAGTTTTTAAATGAAGGTGTTTATTATTAAAGGGAAAAAAAATCCAAACCTACATGGCCCTGTGGAAAAAAGTGATTGCCCCGTAAACCTAATAACTGGTTGGGCCACCCTTAACAGCAACAACTGCAATCAAGCCTTTGCGATAACTAGCTTGAGTCTCTTACAGTGCTGTGGAAGAATTTTGGCCCACTCATCTTCGCAGAATTGTTATAATTTAGCCACACTGGAGGGTTTTCGAGCATGAACTGCCTTTTTAAGGTCATGCCACAGCATCTCAGTCGGATTCTGGTCAGGACTTTGACTAGGCCACTCCAAAGTCTTCATTTTGTTTTTCTTAAGCCATTGAGAGGTGGACTTGCTGGTGTGTTTTGGATCATTGTCCTGCTGCAGAACCCAAGTACGTTTCAGCTTGAGGTCACAAACAGATGGCTGGACATTCTCCTTCAGGATTTTTTGGTAGACAGCAGAATTCATGGTTCCATTTACCACAGCAAGTCAGCCAGGTCCTGAAGCAGCAAAACAGCCCCAGACCATCACACTTCCACCACCATATTTTACTGTTGGTATGATGTTCCTTTTCTGAAATGCTGTTACTTTTACGCCAGATGTAATGGGACACACACCTTCCAAAAAGTTCAACTTTTCTCGTCAGTCCACAGAGTATTTTTCCAAAAGTCTTGGGGATCATCAAGATATTTTTTGGCAAAACTGAGATAAGCCTTTATGTTCTTTTTGCTCAGCAGTGGTTTTCGTCTTGGAACTTTGCCATGCAGGCTGTTTTTGCCCAGTCTCTTTCTTATGGTGGAGTCATGAACACTGACCTTAACTGAGGCAAGTGAGGCCTGCAGTTCTTTGGATGTTGTTGTGGGGTCTTTGGTGACCTCTTGGATGAGTAGTTGCTGCACTCTTGGGGTAATTTTGGTCGGCCGGCCACTCGTGGGAAGGTTCACCACTGTTCCATGTTTTCACCATTTGTGGATAATGTCTCACTGTGGTTTGCTGGAGTCCCAAAGCTTTAGAAATGGCTTTATAACCTTTTTCAGACTGATAGTTCTCAATTACTTTGTGTCTCATTTGTTCCTGAATTTCTTTGGATTGCAGCATGATGTCTAGCTTTTGAGGATCTTTTGGTCTACTTGACTTTGTCAGACAGGTCCTATTTAAGTGATTTCTTGATTGAGAACAGGTGTGGCAGTAATCAGGCCTGGGTGTGGCTAGAGAAATTGAACTCAGCTTTCCAAAGATGTGATAAACCACAGTTAATTTATGTTTTAACAGGGGGTCAATCACTTTTTCACACAGGGCCATGTAGATTTGAATTTTTTTTTTTTACCCTTAATAATAAACACCTTCATTTAAAAACTGCATTTTGTGTTTACTTGTGTTATCTTTGTCTAATATTTAAATTTGTTTGATGATCTAAAACATTCAAGTGTGACAAACATACAAAAAAAATGAGAAATCAGGAAGGGGGCAAACAGTTTTTCACACCACTGCACCATATGAATTACAGGATTAATAAATTGGACAAAAATAAACAATATAGACGGATAAGATCAGAAGAGTTTTTAAATGCTATTAAAACTGATTTAATTAAATCAGGAAGGGGGCAAACACTTTTTCACACCACTGTAACTGCCCTCGCCTTAAATATAATCAATTCCCTGCTTAATGCTGAGCAGCACCAGTAGTGTTTGTATGCATTTTCCCTTCTCATATCCTTTCGCCAGCGCAAAACCAATCTTTCCTTTGAGGTAAACTTGCCATCACAGTGGTAACCTGCCTTAGATCCTGTGCCATTTTGATACCCAAAACATACCTCTGAATAATTAAGAAGTTAGCGACAGTCCTTTAGTGATTTTTGTTGGCACAGTCTGTTTTTTTCCTCCACTGTAATAGCAAAAAAGACTTTGACATGCCCATGAATGAGCTTTGTGCCTTTGCCAATGGATAGATCGTTGTAATATGACCATCTGTCAGGGCATGGACAGGACCCCATGTCCTCACCTTGATTTATAATTTATATTCCTTGTCTCCAGGGCATGGGCCCCAGCCCACATCATCACCTTGAGTTTATCATTGTATGATTTTCCGTGTTTTGTTTTGGTCCTTAGTATTATCAGTATTATGTTCTTGTTTTATATTTTCTCCTGCTTCGCCTTGGGTTTTCATTATTATTATTATTACTATTATTATCATCATGGATTCAGTTCGGTCCTTATTAGTATTATTATTGTCATGGTCTTATTTTCCCTGATCCTCTGTTTATGTTTTTGGACATCCTCTGTCTGTGGTTGTGTGTGCAGCCCCGCCCGTCCTGTCACCTCTGTTTTCCTCATGTGTCAGTTATCAGTCATGATTGGTCTTCCCACCTGTGCCGTGTTGTCTTGATTGCTCCCTTGTCTATTTATGTAGGTTCTGTTCCACCCCTGTTCTGCTTGGGTTCCTTTAGTCATATGGTGTGAACAACATGCTTCATGTTCTGCCTAGTCCTGTGTCCTGCCTTGAGTCATGTTCTAGCCCAGTCTGTTTTGCCTTAGCTTTTTGTTCTAGCTTCCGAGCTGAGTTTATGTTTGCTTTGAGCCCTCAAGCTGCGTCAGGGTGACCAGCTCTCAATAAACAGTATTGAAACTTACGTCCAGCGTTTGGGTCCAGTCTCTACTGCTTCTGTGACAGAAGGAACCTGACTGTATGGACCCAGCGGATGTAAGTTTTTCTAAAATGGGCCTTGACGAGGAAGAAGTTTGGGCTGTTTCCCACATCAAGGTCCTCGTCGAGGATGCCTATGCTGCCAACACACTGGGGAAAGCCCTCAAATTCCTCAGAGGCGCTGCCGAGGTGATTGAGGATTTCCATACACTGCAGCGTTATCCCCAGCTCACTGGACTCCTGCATTTGGTCTCATCCCTGCAGTGGATGTTCTGGGGGCTGGTAGGGATGTCGCCAGCGGCCGGGGAGGAGCAAAAGGAGGAGAAGTCACATCGAGCTGTCGGGAGATGCAACCCACGCCAGCGTTGGCGGACACAGCAGCCCCGCTCTTCTTCTCCCACAGAAGTGCTCCAGACCTCCATGTCCCCCTCCCTCTGCTCAACACCAGCACCATGCCATCATGCTACATACAGCTCCTCATCAGGCAAACCCTGTCATATCCCGGGAGGGATCGTCTGACTCTCCAGCGGCAGCAGAGCAGCAACAGAGGCAAGCACCTTTTCATTTTTCAACACCATTAAATGAAACATCTTGTCCTTTTCCTGGTGATGGGGCTCAGCGTCAGCCACCTACTACCGCTGAGCTCTCTCCACCCATCTCTTCTGTCATTTCTGCTGCCGCTTCCATCCACCTATCCTCACCTGTGTCTCTCTTCTCCTTTTCCCTGAGCAACACATCAGAGGCCCAGGCAGCAGCTACCCTTTCATCTGTTGTGCTGTCAGCAGCAGCAGCAGCCGCCAGGAGTGGGTTCCAGGCAGCTGTAGCCTCCAAATCTGGTTCTCCACCCGTGACTGTCCCTGTGTCTGGAGTTCATAGGGATCGTCCAGTATCTGCTCCACATCGCTTCCTAGCTCCAGTACCAGCTCCACATTGCTCCCTAGCTCCAGTGCCTGCTCCACATTACTCCCTAGCTCCAGTGCCTGCTCCACGTCGTTCTGTAGCTCCTGTACTGGCTCCATGCTCCTCTGCTTCCTTGCCTGCCACCATGCCTGCTGCTTGGCCTGCAGCAGCAGATTCACCAGGGTCCTCATTGGCAGTGAAGCAAAAGCTAAGGCAAGCCCTCTTCTTTGTATTTTTAACATCAGTCTTAGAAAGGTCTTGCCTAGCTCTTAGTGAGGAGACCAGGCTGCAGCTACCATCTGTTCCTGGGCTCTCCCTGCAGAGCTCCACTGCCACTAATTGTAGTGACCCAGGTGTTGTTTTTTCCTCCACGTCTGAGGTGGCTGTTTCGGGGATGGATTCCCAGACGTCAGAGCCAAAGGACCTCCAGCCTTTGTCGTCTGGCTTCACCTATGGTCGGCTCCCTCTGTGCATTCCAGAGGTCAGGAAACCTCTACCCATTGTTCCAGTAGTCAGGGGACCTCCACACGTCATTCCAGAGGTCAGAGGACCTCCACCCATCGTTCCAGAGGTCAGGGGACCTCCACCCATTGTTCCAGAGGTCAGGGGATCTCCACCCATCATTTTAGATGTTGAACAGTCCGCTTCACCCATCATCCAAGAGGCCAGGGGCCTCCACCCATCGTTGCAGAGGCTGGGGGGTCTCCTTCGTGTGCTCCTGAGCACAGCATGCCACTGTCAGCCATTTCTGAACTGCCTCTTTAGCTCTACACACCCTGTCTTCCGGTCGGGTGACCCAGAGACTCTGGTAGGCCACCCAACCTGCTTTGTACTCTGATTTGGGGTCCAGTGGACTTGGGTAGACCCCCTGAACTATTTTGTCCCATGATCTGGTGTCCCAGGGACTCTGGCAGGCCACCACATCCACCTTGCTCTCCGGTCTGGGGGCCCTTGGACTGGAGTAGGTCCCCTGACCCACCTGGTGGTTCAGTCCAGTGGTCCACAGACTGGGGTAGACCACCCGACCTGCTTTGAGTTGAACTTTAGGGTCATGGACTTCATTTACCACACGACTATGTTTGGTTTTGGACTCTGCTGAGGGTAAGAGTTTGTTTTGGCCCGCTTGGCCTTGAACCCCCACCACCCACCCTGGGAGGGTGCTTTTCTCTTTTTCTTTTTTTTTTTTGTTTGTTGTTGGTGTAATCTTGTGGGTTCCCTGGAAGCCTCCCCTTAAGAGGGGGCTACTATCAAGATGTGGACTGGACCCCATGTCCTCATCTTGATTTAAAATTTATATTCCTTGTCTCCAGGGCATGGGCCCCAGCCCACATCCTTGCCTTGAGTTTATTATTGTATGATTTTCTGTGTTTTGTTTTGGTCCTTAGTATTATCAGTATTATGTTCTTGTTTTATATTTTCTCTTGCTTCACCTTGGGTTATTATTATTATTATTATTATTATTATTATTATTATCATGGGTTTAGTTTGGTCATTATTAGAATTATTATTGCCATGGCCTCGTCTTCCCTGATCCTCTGTTCATGTTTCTGTGCGTCCTCTGTCTGTGGTTGTGTGTGCAACCCCGCCCGTCCTGTCACCACTGTTTTCCTCATATGCCAGTTGTCAGTCATGATTGGTCTCCCCACCTGTGCTGTGTTGTCTTAATTGCCCTCTTGTCTATTTAGGTGCTGCTCCACCCCTGCTCTGCTCGGGTTCCTTTATTCATATGGTGTGAACAACACACCTCGTGTCCTGCCTAGTCCTGTATCCTGCCTTGAGTCATGTTCTAGTCCAGTCTGTTTTGCCTTAGCTTTTTGTTCCAGCTTCCGAGCTGAGTTTATGTTTGTTTTGATCCCTCGAGCTGCGTCAGGGTGACCAGCTCTCAATAAAACACTGTTGAAACTAACGTCCAGCATTTGAATCCAGTCTCTACCGCTTCTGCAACGCCATCTTTTCAGGGGTTTTTTGCATGTTTTTTAACAAGTGTATAAAAATATATATGAAGGCCTTATCTGTTTGCTACATTTTTTAGTAGCACTACTTTAGACAGATAGCAACTCTAACCCTCTACGGTATTTCTTCATTTTAATATTTCCACAACCACTAGAGGTCGCTTAATGTCCATTTAATGTATATATAGATGTATCACCTACTGGTTAAACTGCTGTATACACTGCAGCATCTCTTTCCTTTGGTCTTTGTTGCTACTTTGTCTTGTTTTATTTTGGTCTTAAATCTACCGCCAAAAAAGGAAAGAGTGAAAAGCTGAAGACGTTCAAAAGATCTCGTGTGTGACCGGGACAAAGTGGCGATTTAGTCCACTGATCCGCTGAACCTCCTCTGCTCATTTGTTAATCCGGAGAGCTTTTTCCATGATTACACTATCATAGACAAACCGTCTGCTTCCGCTGTGAGTCGAGGATTAAAGCCATTCTCCTTGATTCAGTCGACTCACTAACCACACTGTGCTCACCCAAACTGCCAAATGAATAGCTGTTCTCCTGGGAATAAAGAGCTCTGCATGAAGAGACAAAGGAAGGTGAATGAGAGCTAATGAAGAGGAGACTGAGAGGGGAGGACGGGTGACGAGAGAATGCATGAATATATTCCTTTACTCTGTTCCTGCCCCTCTACAGGTTGTTTGCCTCGTCTTTTAGAGACAGACTGTCACTGAGTCTCGGACGCTTTTTCAGCTGAACTGGTTGGGCTTTGTTCACCAGCACGATGGAAAGAAAAGGAGGAGCAACATTTCCCAATTTGTCTAATTGTTAATGTCACACTTGAGCTGCTGTTTTACTGCTTGTAATACAAATTTCCTTTTGTGCTAACTTCTGTCACAGTTTATTTAAAAATTCTTTTGCCTCAGTGCTGGAAACTGTTGAATTAATAAATATACAAGAGGTGAAATTAGACAACTGTCTGATGTTTAATCATGTTAGTTCTTGGTAGAAGGAAGCGTTTGTAAATTAAAAGAGAAAAAAACTTTGTACATCTGTACAGGTATAAAAAGGGGAAAATATGCCTGGAGGGATTCTGCTGACAGATTTAGGTTGTTGCGATTCTTGAGATAAGAGAAGCTGCTCGAAGTTGCTTAACAACTTCTTGCTATTTTAACATCAGTTCTACTAAAAAGACTTGACACTTACAGGCCTTCTATTTTTGAGCTTTTTAAAATCTGCTGAGGGCAACAGTGGGTCATTGTAACCAAAATGTTTAAGAAGAATCAGGATTTGCCCTCGGACAGTTAACTTTCAGTTTAAAATTCCACAAAATAGAGCATCTACTGTATAACATAGCATCACATCTGAGATTAAAATACAAGGCAACAATGGAAATGTAATAATCAGTGAATAACATCAATACTGCAGCCATGAAATATGAAAAGGTAAATAGATGCATTTGCAAACAGGAGTCCAAAAAAATAAAAAGGATTTTGTAAGGAGTTTGCAGAATATTAAAAAAAGCCTGCACAGGAGATGAAAAGATTAGAGTGAAGTAACACAAGAAAATTAAGTGGAGAAATAAAAAAAAAAATATTGCAGCAGAGCACAAAGATATCTGCGGGCTAGGGGGAGCGAAGAAAAGGGGAATAGATATTAAATAATATCAAGTGTGACCTTTCCAGAGAGCCGGGGCATTAACTGATTAAACAAACCTGCAGCAAGTGCTGAGATGAAACTACAGCAGACACATGGAAAGCAGCAGGAAGTGGGAGCAAAAAGGCCTTCATGATATGAGGAAAGTCTGAGATAAGACCGTTCAATATTGCAATATGACCAGCCATAGATACACAGCTACTAAAGTGTGTGTTTTAGCTATATCCATGGTATCGCTTGAACACCAGCATTATTCTCAAACACATAAATCCATGGATTATCAGAGAGGTTAAATAAAGTTCTTAATAAGGGGTATATACGGACATTAAGAGTCAAGTGGCTCCATTTTAAAAAGAATCAATAAACCAAAGGGCTACATCAAGATACTTAAACAATATTATGCAAAAGTAAGTGGATATAGCACCTCTGTGATTTAGTCACAGGTGGAGTTGGGTGATTAACCAAAATAAAACTGAAACTGATATTTGGGGTGTAATACCAATGTAATCTAACTCAAATCGGTTTTATTTTTTGCTTGCTTTTCCCCTCTCTCTGCTGTGTGTGTGTCTATAGATAGATATTTCATGTACTGCCCCTTTAAGATGTGCCCGCAGAGTTACGTGTGTGGGCCCGTCACTCTACACCCCAGAAGCAGTGCAGTTAGCACTGTTTGAAGCAGCAAAACACTGCAGAAAAATTAAAACAGCTTGTAACGAATAGAAATGTGGTCTCTGTCCACATAGTGCGTTGATGATTGACTCTTTATTTCAGCTGAAAGATGCCAAGAAAAAGCGAGTTAAGTATGTGAAAACTAACAGGTAGATGCCTGAAGCTAAGTCACTGTTAGCCTCTGACGGCTATCCGTGTAATTTCAACCGTTTTCCAGTGGGAATTAACGACAAAATGGACAAACTAAGGCTGTATTTAAGAACCTGATAAGAGATTCAATCACTGAATAACTCAATCATGGCTGTATAAAAGACTCCCCCAATTGCAGCTAACAAGCTAATTAGCCGCCATCGTGAGTCACGTGACCCACAAACCCTCAAATGGTATGTCAACAAACACTGACCTCTGCATGGGACAGTGTTTAATTTGTGTGTGAAATGACAATAGACATATTCTTTAATATATGCTGCTTTACTACCGCACCACAATGATATGATACTACACTCTTGTGTAATATTGTTTAATTACACGCCTTACCAGTAAACTATGAAAAAGAAGAAAGGAGTGGAAAAAAAACAAACAAAAAATTAAACCAAATCAATTAACCCGATGCTGTTTTAAGGTCAGACTGCTCAGCCCTCGTCATAGACTAGTTAAATAGCCAGCGTGTGCTCGGTATCTGGATTTGGGATTCCCGGATGAAGACACCATTCTCTTATTATCATCAAGCAGCCAGTCCGAAGGCCTGATTGGTCTTTCTGTGTGGAAGCTATCCCAGTATCAGACACAGGCACCATGCTGTGAGGCTTCAATAGAGACTGTTAGCTCTGAGGATTGCATCTAAACATTTGGGAAACTAATTTTAAAGGTAAAATAACACAAATAACCAGGGTAACTATTAGCGTGAACCTGGATCACAGCGACACAATTTCCAGCTTTTTCAACTTAAGTTTTTGCTTTGGCAGCGCTACCGTTAAATATCTTCCATTTGTTAAGATCATTAATTACAGCAGCACACTTAATAACATACTGAAGCTTTTTCAGATTTTTCATATCTATTTTAATTATCTGTATACATAATGTCTGTAACAGTAAAAGAGGGGAAAAGGCACAAATTCATAAGAAAAGAGTTCTAAATTACTCACTACTCAAGCAACTTTTTTGGTAGATACTTTCACCTGTACCTGAGTAATTAACATCATAAGGTTATGCTTCTTTTGCCATTTTTAGATATAATCAAATGGAAAATTATTAGACTATTACCTAAAAAAAGCAACAAATATGATCCTTACTGGCACATTTTTTTTCTGCCTCAAGGCACTTCAACATCAGAAAGACAAACTTTCCTTCAAGCACAAAAACGCTGCAATTTTAACCCTTTAGCTGCCGTTAAATGTGGGGAAAAGCTTCAACAAGGTCATTTAGCAGCTGTGTGAAAAGTGCATCGCTTCACACCTCAAAACAGCCAGTTTCATTCTTTGAGGTTTGCAAATTACCACACTTCAAAAGGTCCGAGGACGTTAGTGGAGACTTTGAGCTGGGGGCTTTTACAGCGGATTGAGCTCTGTCACGGTCAGCCATGGGAGTCGGATGACCCGAGTGTCTGCCTGCCAGTGAAAGATTTTTAATTTCCATTCCTTTCCTAACTCTGCCTTTCAAGTGCTTATCTATGTTGGAGGAATAAGAAAGGAAGTGGATCCTGAAGTGAAATCTGGAAGAATTTTGTAAATAGAACTTTACGTCCTGCTGACCATTAAAGTGAACTCAACCTTTATGCTATGCATGCACGGACACACCCACACACTTATGTATCTGTACCTGAGCGTTTCCGTCCATTTTAGCTCCAGCTCCAGAGCCATCTTGTCCATCTTAAGTTTTTCTTCTTCTTTGGTGGTGATGAGTTTGGCTTCATGTTGGCGCTTCTGTGTCTCCAGCTCTCCCTGGAACGCCCAGACACATCTGTTAAAGGTGCTATATTAGGTATTTTCCAGGGATTCATCATATGTTCAGACATCCTCAAGGACATAGACAGGTAGTTTTTTTTTTAAAGCGGCCCTAATCTGATTGGGTAAAAGATTTTTGGGTGAGCTAATCACAAGTAAGGACTGCTTTCGCTTTGCTAAGTGAGAGAGTTGAAGGCAGGGCTTGTTGTTAGCTTATTCTAGTGAAGCCGAAAGGAGCTAAAGTGATGGCACAGCATCCGTCATCCATGCACCCATCCGTCCGTCTGTCTGTCCGCCCTTAACTCAACTCAGCTTTATAGGGAGCCAGTAAAGGGAGGCTAATATGGAAGAGATGTGGCCTCTCTTTCTAGTCACAGTACTCTGGCTACAAAATTTGGGATTAATTGAATACTTTTTATGGAGTTTTTGGGACAGTCGGATAAGAAGGAGTTGCAGTAAATCAAGTCTAGATGTAGCAAAAGCACCAAATTCATTTCTCAGCATCACTCTGAGACAGCATGCTCCTGGTCTTGCTGATACTATGCAATAGGAGACAAAAGCAGTCCTGATGATTTGTTTGATGTGCGACTTAAAGGACAGATCCCAAGCAAAGGTTTGTCACAGTTGTATTGGAGGAAGGAGTAAAACCATCCAGGGAGACAATTCGTTCAGAGATAATGTCTCTTTTTTAGGACTGACTTTGACAACTTCACTTTTGTCAGAATTCAGCAGCAAAACATTTTCAGTCATCTGATGTTTCTAAGACATGCTTGTAAGTTAGCTAATTTAACGCTGCTGCTTCTGGTTTCATTGATCAGTATATCGGCATGTCATCTGTATACAAAAGGAAATCTATGGAGTGTTTTCTGATCATGTTACCTAGGGCAAGCAGAACCTGAGTGGGTCCGTCCACTTCATGGGAATTGCTACTTCTCCTAGACCAGGGATGTCCAATCATGTGCCATGGAGGGCTAAGACCTCAGCGGTTTAACCTCTAACCAGCTGGAATGGAATTCAATCTGAAACCGGCCATCAGGGCATAGACCCAACATAATCTTGCTCATGTCGTTTTTTTTTTCAGATCGTCCCTTCTTCCTGTTCTGTGCATGTGTATATGAGAGTTTTCAGGTACTGCCCCTTTAAGACAGGTCACACGTGCGGTCACGTGACTCCACAACCTGGTAACAGTAGAAGCACAGTCAGCAAAACACAGTGGAAAAAATAAAAGGGCTTGCACCTAAAATGCAGTGTCCGTCCACATATTCTGTTTCATCTGGGAATGCTGGGAGGGCGAGCAGGGTCCACGGAGGCTGGCTTCAGTGCACCAAGGCTGGGTCCTGTTGGCCTCTGACTGCTGTCCATGTTATCAGCAATTTTGCAGTGGGAGTGGATGAGCTAAGCCTGTATTTAAGAACCCGAATGGAAATTGGTAGTTCCTGTGAGGTGATGGCATGTTCGTGGCCGTGTGAAGGGCTCCAACAGAGCAGCTGGCAGGTGGCTGGCCACCGGTGCAAGTCACGTGGCCTGTGGGCCCTCAAGAGGTATGTATGGACACTGACTTCTGCACCGGACAGTGTTTAGTTTTGTTGTATGTGTGTAGGGTGACAATGATCCTATTCTTTATCATATTGTGTTTCTTTAAGGCCACATCACCACAGTGATATATTCACTGATGCTGCACTTTCGTGGCTTAATTAAGAGCCTTGTCGGTGAACTATAAGTGAGAAGAAATGAGCGAGTAAAAAAAGAAACCGACTTGAAAGCTTCAAATAATCATGATACGGATTTAACGTCAAATATCCTAGCTCTATTCAACAGGTAATCTCACTGAGTTTCTTCCCACTGATTGCTGATTAAAAAGAAACACCTCCTGAAGGGACTGGTTGGGAGTAAAACCTGGGACAGCTTGACTGTCCATGACACATGATTGGACACCCCTATCCTAGGCAACCACCCTGGAACTCATGCAGCAATCCTCAGGTGGGTATCCATCTAGGTTGTGCTCAAGGTCAAGGTCGAGGAGTGAAGAGAGCTGGCATCTTATGTGATTCCAGATAAATTGCTTGATTCCGCCTATAGTTGATTGATTGCTTCAGCTGCACTGCCAAGGACTGAAATTAAGAACATCTCTTTTTATGCTGAGCTAACAGATGAAATGGGAATAGTTTGGCGTGCGATTGATTAGCTACACCTGCCTGAGTTTACAAATAATTAAACCAAAAGTACATACATAGCAAAAATGACACGAATCAGCAAGAAAAAGCAGAGTAGACTATGAAGCATAAAGCTAAAGATTTTTCCAGCCTCCCAGTGCAGTTCTTCACCAGAGAGGAAGGATTGAGTGCTGGTACTCCAGAGGAGCAGCACCTCTGAGGTTCTGGGATGACAACCCGCTTGAAAGCATCACATCAGACGTGTGTTTTCTCCTGTCTGACCTGCAGTGCTGTCAGCAGGTTGCTGGTCTCTCTCAGCCGGGCTCTGGTGGCGTCCAGCTCCTCCAGCAGCTTGTCCTGCGCCTCTTTTAGTGTGGAGATGTGCCCCTCAGCCATGCCCATGTCCCTCTCCCCCTGCTGCACCTCCTGCTGGAGCCGAGACACCTGTGGAGGGAGGGGAGGGGGAACAGACAGAGGGTTAGACACAGAAGAAAGTGTGGGCAAGGGCCCGTCTCCGCAGCGCTTCAGGCTGCATCCCAGCGTGGCAGCACCCTGGAAACTGCATCAGGATTTTAGGCTTGGCACAGGAGAATTTCCATCAAAAACCCATTCAGTAACAGTTTCCACTTCTGATTTTTAAATGAGCCAAACCCTGCAGACTTTATGTCAATGTGGCAATAGAGTTTTACAAATGGATCAGACATTAAAGGCCCCATTTTGTGCATTTTCAAGAGATTAATTTAAAGTACTAAGTATTTGTAGTTTTAAAGCTCAAAAACCATTTCTGTGTTGTTTTATAGCTCAGCAAAAAGCTGTCCTTGGGGTCAGCCACTGAAAAATGGTGGTTTTGATGGTTTAACCTTCTGTGTTGCATCTAAAGGTCACATGATTATCAAAAAAAACCCAGCAAAACACACTTCTTTTAAAAAACACACCATTTCTGTCTCTGATGAGCCGTTTCAACTATTCCAGGTTTACTATGGAACGTCACGAAAAGGTAAACCCATCGAGCCATTAGCAGTAGCTTGGCTAAGCGGTGGGAGTCGGTCAGTCTTAACGGCATTACAGCAAGGAGACGCTAACAGACAGGCTGCCTGGGATTAGCTCAATTGTCGATTAGGCCAGTTTTGATCGCCATTTTCTATAAAGTCTATTCACCCCCACTGGAATCATTGTTCATTTCACAACACTTGACCATATGTATCACTGGCAATAATAGAAGTAATGGAGGAAATAATAAATGCATTAGATCAAGGAAAATATGCAGTTGGTATATTTATAGACTTTAGAAAAGCATTTGATGTAATAAATCATTCAATACTTCTTGATAAACTGCAATTATATTGTATTAGGGGAGCGGCACTGAATTGGGTTACAAGTTATTTATCTGAGAGACAACAGTTTGTGAAGATGGGAGAATATCTGTCTGGATGTATGGGAATTGCCTGTGGGGTCCCCCAGGGGTCAGTATTGGGCCCCAAATTATTTAACATATATGGGTGATTCTTCAATTAGGGGCACTTTTGACGTTTAGAATTTGGAAAAAAAAAGTTCTTTAATCTCTATTTTTTCTGTTTCAAAAGGTTTAGCAATTGGTCTGGAACACAAATCTGAGTGTAGCTTTGATATTACTTCATGATAATTTTGATATTATGATGCTTTTTTCAAATTTGCCACGGCAAAATGTCATTACCATCACAAAAACAAAACACTGATTTTAATACAAAATGATTTGACAAGCAAAGGTTTTACAATCATTCCAGTAAGTACAAAACATGCTCTTTAAGAATCATGTTCTAAATATGTGTAAGTACATTTAAAATACATTTTAACAACATCTTCTCTCTGACTTGTTAATATATTGTCTTGTCTCAACAATGAAATATTGTGTACTAATCAGAATATTTGAATTGCAATGTATATTTTTTCATAAAATGCAAATTTAGACTTTTAAACATTACCACAATGATTGTGGTAAAACCCAAGTTAACAATAAAGCAATATTTTCTATCAAAAAATGGATTGTGATGGTAATGACAACATGTTTTGGTAATGACATAAAAATTAACACTGGTGTTTTGTTGTTTTTTTTACAACAAAGACAAAGAAAATCCTACTTTTTAAAAACACCACCTTTTGTACACTTAACCTTCCATTAAAATTAATCACTTGGTAAACTAACACAGCATTGCTTATGTAATAATATGCTCTTCTGGCCGGCTGGCTCGTTTCTGACATAAAAAAGGATCAAAGAAGAGAACTGGCATGCTCAGCTCAAATGTCCCATATGATGAGTGCCAATCCAAAAATGATAAAATAGAAAATAAAGTTTTCAGCACTCTGAAATAAGTGTGTAGCATTTTAATTCATGCACAGCAACAGTGGTGTGACCCATATTAGACAACAGTCAGGCACCTGCTGGTGATTATCAACCAGCTTATACAAATCATTGGAACAATGTCATAAATAAAATACAAATACTAGTAAGAAATACAGTATAGTAAGAAAAATAGTATTTAAGTCATTAAAAAACATATATCACATTCTGTGACTGCAACAACCACAAAAGTAACTAATTGATTTTACACACTAGCAATAAGAAAATGCACTTAACAATATAAAAACTCATCATGTGCAGAACCTTAATAGCAGAATTAAAGTGTCTGCCTTTATTTTTAACACTTTTTTTAATCAGCAGCATTCAAATATCACTTTGTACAAAGCTATTTTGACATTTTAGAGTGTGCTACCAACATAAACCTTAGACACAAGTTTGTTTCATTCCCTGAGAGAGCACAACATCTTCCACACATTCCCTGGTAGCCTCATGTGCCTTTTTGTGACTGGCTGGGGCTCTGGGACTAGACCAAGCAGATCACATGGCTGATACCACAGAACATCATCTTTCATAGGCCAAAAGAAACGGTTCTTGCCAATGATGTTCATTGTTTTCACATGGGTACAACATTCTGCATCTACATCCTGAATGATGCCTGGATATACATCTTGGTCATATTGAACAGCACACCACTGTCCTATCAGTTGATCTCTGAAACAGGGACAAGTGTTGATGGCTGTGTGTCCATCTCAGGTGGCTGCAGATCCAGGGCTGATCCTTCCTGTCTTGTTGTGGGCTCATCTTGCTGAATGGCCACTGTCTGTGGGCCATAGCACTTGCACTCCTCTGGAGCTGAACAGAAAGCTTTTGCCCTGTTTGCCCACACAATTTTTTGTCCTCTCATATGATTTGGGGTTTTATGATGAGAACTGTGAGAAATATCAGGTGAAGCTTCAAGAATGGGCACTTCATTCTCATGTTCTTCCTGACCTACAGGAGATAAGGGAGGTGTGTTTCCAGCTATATAACTTTGTATCCTCTCTCTGTTCTTATCGCTGGCCCTTTTGTTTCTTTGGTTAACTTTCCACTGTCGTCTCCTGCATCTTTGTTCCCGTTTTGATAACTGTGAGATGGCTTTCAATTTTCCTGTCTCTTTTCTTTTTTTGTATCTCTCTTTTTCTCTTTCAAGATATTGCTGATATTTCTCAGGATCTTCCTTGATTTTGTCACTGTATTTTTTTGACCGTTGAGCTGGTTTAGCTGGGGCCATGTTGGCATCTTCAAACAAAAATAATGTAAATTACAGTTGGTAACTGTTCAATTATGTATCATAGTAAAGTAGTAAATAGTAAATTAAGCTAATATATGCTAGTTATTAGGAAATAAAAACATAAATTGTCATTACCATCACAGATCGTCATTACCATCACAGTCACTTTTGTGATGGTAATGACACGCGATGGTAAAGACAATTTTCACTCTTTGCAGAAAATGTTGGCTAAGTTTTAGACTTGCTGAGCTAATTGGTTAGCTAGTATACAATGTACACTGAATATATCTAAATAAAGTGAAATTTTGTATTAATGAATTAAAATACTCAAATAGTAACTTGTTTGGTAATGATGCCTAATAAACATACTCTCAGATCAGGATGTATAAAACATCAAATTACTTACATATGTGGGCATCAAAAACTCAGGCTTGTGCCTCATGTCTGGACGTGTTCCTCTGGAGCATCTAATTTGCATGCTACAATTTAAGTAACTGTTTGTAAAAACTTTATTGCTCTCTAAAACGTTGAGCGTGATGGTAATGACAGATGTATGAGGGACAGCGATATTTAACTATAAATAAATAGTAAATTGAACAAATATAAAATATATGAATTTGAAAAATATCTTTTTAAGTTGTTATGAGGAAATGCAAAGTAAAGGTTTTATGAATTTAGCACTTTTTATTGCTTTATTATAGAGGGGAAGTCAAAAAGTCTGGGTTGGGGACAAACACAAAACAGTGAAATTCTTGCACATTTGAATTTTCAACACACTGAAAAAGTATTAAAATGTCATCACTGAGACACAGTTATTTTTTTCAAAGCTACTACAACCTAAAGTAAACAAAAGCAATCATTGTTTTTTCTAAAAAACATTTTTTTCTTGAAAATCTACCCTGGGGACAGAAAAACTCCCTTAATTGAAGAATCACCCATATATAAATGATATATCCCAAGTTTCTAAATTATTAAAAATAATATTATTTGCTGATAATACTAATATATTTTAATCTGGAAATAATTATAAGGAACTAATTCCATACTCTAAATAATGAATTAAATATGCAAAAAAAATGGATGGATAGTAATAAATTATCACTAAATATAGATAAAACTAGATAAAACTAAGGCAATGATATTTGGTAATTGTAAAAATAAAGAAGATATACATATTCATACAGATAATGTAATTATTGAAAATGTTAAAGAGATCAAATTTTGGGTGTAATATTAGATGACAAAATTAGTTGGAAACCACACATCAGATACATACAAAACAAAGTGGAAAAAAATCACAATTACAAATAAAATTAAGCAAGTCCTAGATTACAAATTGCTTCTTGTATTACTCATTAGTACTTCCATA
This sequence comes from Pholidichthys leucotaenia, assembly GCA_020510985.1. Lineage (NCBI taxonomy): Eukaryota > Metazoa > Chordata > Actinopteri > Cichliformes > Pholidichthyidae > Pholidichthys > Pholidichthys leucotaenia. The sequence continues at coordinate 275,713,825 of CM035842.1, forward strand.
CTTGACCTATTGTATAGAGGTCTGGGGTAACAATTATAAAAGTAAACTTAATTCATTGTTAATATTACAAAAAAAGGGCAGTCCCTGTTATACACAAAGTTGGGTATCTTGAACATACTAATTTATTGTTTTTACATTCAAAATTATTGAAACTACAGGACCTGGTTGATTATTATACAGCACAGTTAATGTTTAAAGTCAGTAAAAACTTTTTGCCACACAATATACAAAATCTTTTTAGTCAGAGAGAAGGGAGATGCAATTTACGGGGGAATACAAAATTTAAGTAAGATCTACTAGGAAATGTTTTTGTGTCTGTGTGTGGGGTAAAACTGTGGAATGGGGGAGAAACACAGGCAATGTCCAAACATCCATATATTTAAATCAACATATAAAGAAGTGATTTTTGAACAATATAAACATAAAGAGTAATATTACAATGTGTCTTCAGTGAAGAAAGGTTGTTATTGTTGAATATATATGCTGAGTACTATTGTTATTATTGATATTGTGGGGGCATGGTGAGGGGGCTTCTCCACCCAGAGAAGGCAGGGGGAAGGAGAGAACAATGGACCCAAGGAGGAGGTGTCACCGGGGGGTATCAAACAGGACTGTGGGGTTTATGTGCCCCCCAGGGGGAGCAAGAGCTGCTGAAGAGAAGAAGAGTGTTTGAGCAGCACCGGTGTTATGTTAATGTGCCACACATTTCTTTGTTCAAATGACAACGTGTTATGGTCGGCAGTCCGGGTCTCATTGCATGGAATTAAAGATATAAAAGAGGAATGCGCAGAGACCTGGGATTCTCTTTTGCTGTAAGTTATGTTGGAGGTAGAATAAAGTTTCTGTGTCGTCCAGCTCGTTGCCTTACCTGCCTTCTTTCTTCACAATATTATCATTATTATTACTAGAATATTACAACTCTATTTCCCCATTGTGGGACTAATAAAGGCTTATCTTATCTTATCTTATCTTATTATAGTATTATGATTATTGTTTAGGATGGAATTATTTAAAGTATTATATAGGCCAAGTGGTATTATTATTATTATTGTTGTTATTGTGACTACTATATGGCTACCTATTATTATGGTTATTATTATATGGTTACTTATTGCGCCTAGGTATTGTAAGCCATGTGGGGGTATATGGTGGTATATATGGTGATTATGATGATGATAATATTGTCTATAATTATATTAATCATACCAGAAGTATTTACTTATTATTATTACAATTATTAGATGTTGGTATTATTGTCCCTATAAACTATCATTGTTGTATTATTTCTACTGCATAATTTAATTATAAGATGCATTATATATTATGGTATTGTATAATGGATGTAATTATGGGATGGATAATGACTAGAATGATATTATAATTTACTGGGTATGGAGAAGGGGTGGGACTATATAAGCGTTGGCTTCTTCCCACTCTTTTTGAACAAGGACACTTTTTGTTATGTTTATTTTTTGGTTTGATTCCTTGTTTTTAATTTTTTTTCCTCTTGATATTCAAATAAATCAATCAATCATTATGCATCTTTTTTTTAACCAGTGTTTCCTGGAATGTTCTGGTTTCTGTGGGAAATTTTCTCAATTCACGTCTTGATTGGTCCAAAAAATTTAAATAATTTGCTGTTTTTGTGCAAATTTGCAGATTTTTCTTCTAAATTTTTAATTTTTTCTCATGAATTTTCAACTTTTTTTTCAAAATTTGCAATTTTTTCATAAATCTGCAACTTCTTGTCATAAATTGGTGACTTAAAAATGCAACCTTTCCTCAAAAATTTGTGACTTTTTTTCTCATAAATTTGCAAGTTTTTCTTGTAAATCTGCAACTTTTTTCATAGATTTGTGACTTTTTTTTCAAAAATATACAATTTTTTTCCTGCAATATATTCAACTTTTTTCTTGTAAATTTGCAGCACTCATCTGGATGCTGGTTAAATCTGTATTTTGTGTTATTAAATTGTAATCTGTGACTTTTAATTTTTAAATTGGCATCTTTTATCTTATCTTTTCATCTCTATTCTTGCAAATTTGTACCTAATTTACATTTATATGTTTGCACCTCAAGCTAAATTGGTGAATACCCCAATCTCCCTTGAGTAAGAAAAAAAAAAATCACCTACTCACCATAACACACAGTCGTGAAAAAATTAGGACACCCCATTAAATATTCAGTTCTTTATTAAGAAATGTTCACATATCTATGTCTAACCTTGTTTTTGTTTTTATTTGCATTTTTTAACATTTATTTTAGCCATTTTAAGTGGGAATGAATGTGGGGGTGTCCTAAAAAAGATGAGGGATGGCCTAATTTATTCCTCACTAATTAATTCATTTTTTAATTGTTTAGTTGTATTATATGAATCTCCTAGTATTTTTTAACATTGATATTAAATATCCATATGTCCGAATATGTTAAAAAAAAACCCACACAGGCTTATACAGGGTGTCCTAATTTTTTCACATGACTGTATACCTTCATAGCTAATGCTTCAAATTGTAAGGCTGTATGAATTTCAGGCCATGCTGCCCAGCCCAAACTCAATGTCTGTAATACAGTTCCAATATGAATTCATTGCAGGAGAACCCAAATGAAACAACAAAAGACAGAGAGTGGGAGCAGGTTTATACACAGGAAACTACTGTTTTCAATCAAATGGAAACTCAGCATTCATTACTGAGCTCAGTGGTCTCTGACTGAAACGGGGACAGGATTTAAAAAAAGGCTTTTGTTAAAAATTGAAAGAAATGCCTGTCTCTGCTGTTTTTTCCAACCAGCCCATACAGATACTCAAATTTAATATATTCATGGTCATTTCAACAAAACCACAGTGCTATTCTCGCTCTGCTCAGCTTTGTTACACACACACACAGTGCAAGTGAAATATGTCTCACACAGCCGAAAAACTAAACAGGACTGACCTGTTCAGTGTTGGGTTCAAAAATAATGAGAATCTGCTCCCAGGTTTTAAAGGGCTGCCAGTTATCTGTTTTATAAAAGAAAACTCAAAGCCAATTATCTCCTCTGACATAATTTGACTGTTTCACAGCCAGAAGTCTGCGGCTGGGTTTGGTTTCACACAGGTGCTTTAACGCATTCTCCAGGCTCCGTTCAGAGCTTAACATTTGGAGGTGAAACTGCTCACTTCAGTTTAACAATGGTAAATATCATTTCACATTCAGATTGCGTATGTAATCAGGCTCAGGATTCAGATGGCGGTTTGGCTAACTTTCAAGGTGATATTACTGACAGGAAGTTGTGAGTACGCCGAGCTATGAATAATTTACAAAAAAAAAGTCAGGGTAAAAACACAACTTTGTTAGCAGAGTTAAGGTTTGAAACTCAACTTTTATGCCAGCAGGACAAGCTGTTACGCTTTGTAAAGATTAAAAATTTCAGCCTTTTCTTCAGTTTCATGTCAACTAATGTAACTCCATCTGCTGAAACAGATGATGCGATTTGATCCAAAACTCAGGAAAAAAAAAATCTAAAATAGCCCATATGAGATGCTCATTCTTTGGCCATGACCAGACTTTTCATTATATTTTTGGGGGTGGGGAGTGATCGTGATAAATGATTACTTGAAAAAAATTAAAACAGCAACTAAAGCCATAAATGTTTAGGTCCTAGTTTAGTAAACAATCTCTCTCCATTCCTTGCAACCAGATATGTTGCCCCCTGCTGGTCATTAAAAAGAATGCGTCATTCATGCTTACTTTTATGACCCCCATTCTGCTTTTTTTAAAATTATGGTCCATTCATTCTGTCTCCTGTAATCGTAAATGAAAGTACACTCAGTACTTTTGCCATGAAATAGTGAGGATCCAACGCAGCCTTGACCACTGTAGCAGAACATTTAGATACCAACTGATTACTCAGCTTTCTCAGAACAATGCATATTGGTTTGGTCTACAGTATTAAAACTCTCTGCTCTGTTCTGAGACTTAGTCACCTGGGTGTGGGACATGACAGTTTCCCTTCTTGGCCAAGATGTAAATAAATACCCAGAAAAGGCATCTTTGACTCTGCACCTTATTTATTTACCAGCTCAACAAGGGACTAGGGGTGGGTTCAAAAGATCGATCCAACGATTCGAATTGATCCACGTTTGACTGAGTTGATGTCAAGCCACAAAATCCACAGATCGATCTTTTATTATCATAATTTTACAGTCTGAAACACAAAATGCAAGCAACCAGCTGAAGTCTCGCATGATGAACCACTGCGTGAGAGTTCCATGCGCTGCATGCACACATTACTTCCGTGTTTACATTTGACAGGCAGCCACAGAAAGGACTTGCCAACGTTGATTTATCAACAAAAGTCACGGCTAAAGACTGCGCTCGATAGTTCCTGAATATTTTTCATAAAGCAGGGACCGGAGTGGTGGCTCAGTTGGTAGAGCATCTGCCCCACACCCGGGAGGCAGGGATTCAAATCCCGGCCGGGACATGCCGAAGACCATATAAAAGCGGAACTTCCTGCCGTCCAGCTTGGTGCTCAGCAATAATGGAATGGAGGAGGGAAATTTGTGGCGGCGCCTTGCATGGCAGCGGCCCTCTGATTCTACATATGGGGTGTGTGTGATTGACACTGTAGATAGGATAAAACACAATTTTGTTCTACTGTACATGATTGATTGTGTGGTTGAATGACAATAAAGGGTCATTTAATTTAAACTGTTTTGTACTACATGCAGCGCTGTGTTGGAACGTAAAAGTCGAGGATTGATAAACAATTTTCAAACGGAAAACACACGGAAAACGGACAACAGACCAGAGGGGGAGACTGTTGTAGCTGCTGTGGATAAGTAAAATGTCGTTTTTTTAACATTTGTGTCATAAATTATTAATTCATCCATAAAAATGGCAGAATTAATAAAGGCTGCAGTACAAAGAGCCATTTTTATTCAATAGAACTAAACTGAAATGAACAAATCTTCCAGGAAATGAATTGAAACCCTTTTCAAAAGTTGAAAGTTAATTTGTAGTTAAAATATAAACAACAAAAAATAAAAGAACCTAAATTATTAAACCCTACTGTGGTGTGGGGATCTCAAAATATGTTTATTAATTTTTACTGTGAAATCTCTTCTCCTTTTCATCTCCCCTTCAGATGTGTGAAGACTGGGTTTCCACTCCAAGCTCCATCCTGCACTGAGACGTTCTGCAGGGAAGAGGCTGTCAGTGGAGGAGCCATCCCTGCTTCATGTGGATTTCAGCACAGAAGAAGACCTCAAATTTTTCAGGGGTCTTAGTATTCAAAGTCAGCATTCAAGAAGGTGCTGCCATAATTTGCTCCATACTCTAACATGCATTCAATGCAATTTATAATGGTTGTAATGACTAATTCTTTTATTTCTTTTTTTATTTAAGTTCTCAGCAAGAATACAATGTTGGTCATTTTTAGACAACTTTACTGAGCATTTAATTCTACATAAATCACTGTTTAACAGAAAATTTTTGGAAATCCTGTGCTTTTCTTGTGGTGTTACATAGAATAGCATCACTGTAAACTATGGAAAAATCAGCTACTTTAAAATCTGTACTTCCTCACACAACTTTCAGTGCAAAAAAAACTTTTAAAATGTTGCAACTTTTATTGCAACTTCTGGGAAAAGTTCCCACAAATTCAGGCTTTCTGGGCTGCAACAATCACAAAAACATCCGGTGAAATCCTGGAGGGACTGAAATACAGTGAGATGATGACTACATGCTTCATGCAATGAATTTGTTTACTGACTCTGGGTTGTTAACTTGACACTGAACACCGTTTGCACTAAAGAAAGCACTTGTGAACACTTTGTGAAATCATAAGTTAAATAATAAAAAGTGCATTATTGTAACTGATTTTGGGTCAATTCTTGATGTGATCATTTATGTATTAACAAAGTTAGAGTATTCTTGGTACAATTTGCAACATTAGGTCTCTAAGATTTTTTTTTTCCTGGCAAGTAAAATAGCTGTTAAAATGGTAATTTCCCTGATTGAATCAGGACCGGACCAAATTGAAATTGAAATGATTCAGAACCTCAAGAATCAGAATTGAATTGATTCTGTAAATTAGTGGTGATTCCCAGCCCTACAAGGGACATTTATTAATATACAGAAAATCCACAACAGGGTCTCCCCTTTATTTTAGTGCGTTATGTAGAATTTTTGTGACATTATATGGTCTGAAAACTCAAACAGCCCAAAGTCCACCTGCACAGAAGCTCTCCTCTCCCACAGAAACTGGAACTACAAGAGAACAGGAAGTTTCCACTTTGCCTTGGAGCTCACATAGTCATATTGCAGCTAGCTTGGCGAGTGAGCTATGTCAGCACTGTGCATGCACCCACGACACTGTTGCAAATGTGTGAGTGTGCCCATCACACACAACTGCCTGACAGCTGTCGTGCTAATAAGTTTTGGTCTGCCAGAAACTGGTGGGAGTGTGCCTCGCTTGTCTGTTTCTTCTCGGTTTGGTTCATGGCTGCTTTCCGCTGCTACAATGAGCGGCAATGCAAAACATCACCAACGAGACCAAGCAGGGCCATCCCGAACAGAACCATCCACATAAGACCAAGGTGAGGACACGAATGCATCCCCTCACACCCCCAATACTTTGGCTACAAGCAAACAGCGCCGCTTCTCCCACCAACCCAAACCGCCACGCTGTGTTGTGGCTGAATGAGCAGTCAGGCTATGTATGGAGGCTGTTTTCATTCATAAAGCACCGGCTCCATAAAAACTTGTTTTATTCACTCAGTTTCTCCCATGGCACCGACAGCTTGGTGGCCTGTATCCCTCTCAGCATGTTCCCCCAAATCATCACAACACCACCCCCCCCATGTCATGCATCCATATCATGTATCAATGCTAACCATAAATGCATTTTTGTCTTTAAAATTTGCAGCTTTTTTCATAAATTTGTAACTTTTTCTCATTAATTTACTACATTTATTTCTAAATTTACAGCTTTATCCTTATAATATATAACTACTTTTTGCATCTTAAATTTGAAACTTTTTCTTGTAAATTTGCAATTTTTTTCACATAAATCCACTACTTTTTGCACTTTAAATCTGCCAGTTTTTTGTAAATTTGCAACAATTTTCCAATAAATTTGTTTTTTCTTGCAAATTTATATCTTTTCTGTCATAAATTTGCAACTTTTTATAATAAATATGACTTTTTGTAAATTTGCAACTTTTTCTTTTAAATTTGCATTTTTTTCCCTCATAAACGTGTGACTTTTTTCTTGTAAATTTACAGCTTTCTCCCCCCCCAGATGTACTTTTTTGAGTATTTTTTTTTTTTTTAAATCCATGAAAAATTTTTGGAGGCGCTCCTGATTGGGACCTGGTCACCCAACATGCGTACCAGAACCATTAGCATGGCTAGCTAAGTGACACAGATCGGATCAACCTGGGTTTTTTCTCCAAGCCTAAACATCCCTACAGTACCATACCTCTTCATTGGCTGCGTTCAGTTTGGACGTCAGCTCCTCCCTCATCTCGTCCAGCTGCTGTTTGAGGAGCGTCTTCTGCTCCTCCAGGGAGAGGCGCTCCCTCTCAAACTGCTGCTCCAGCTCCTGCGGAAAACCAATCGGAAACACAAAGGCCAGTGATGAAAAAGTGAGATCAGTTAACTGTAATTCATGATGTTTCTACGGCAGTGTTTGGAGTCATCCAGGCGAAAGCTGAAACCTTTGATATTTCAACTGAAAGCGTTACATGGCATTTGGCCAAAAACTGTTAAAATGGTAAATGGTGAATGGCATTCACTTATATAGCGCTTTTATTCTCATCTCTAGATGACCAAAGCGCTTTACAGATCCTGCTATCCACCCATTCACACACTGATGGCGGCATCAGTGCGTCACTAAGATCAAGGACACAAAATTACTGACTGAGGTTTGGGGAAAACACAAAAATACAATTTAAAACTAAAGAACAAATGAGTGAACAGAGTGTAAATAATAGCTTTACCATGAAAGATGATGGTATTCAGACATGAAGAGAAAAATCCAAGAGCACCAAAATGCATCTAAAAATCCCTGAAATCTCTGACTGCAGTGGGTGATGTTGCACATGGTCTGCATGTGAGTGGTTGACAAAAATAGAAATGTCTGGATCAGGGGTCGGCAACTTGTAAAAAAAAAAAAAAAATCTGCATGGAGCCACAGAAATATCTGAGCCTAAAAACTCAGGCATAACAGTAGAATTCAGCTATAATCTGGCCTGAAAACAGCAGGATTAGGAGGTTTACCTTTTAAATTTGTAGCTTTTTAAAATGTTAGGTGTGTTACTTTTTCCCCTCACAAAATTGCCACTTTTTGTCATAAATTTTTGATTATTTGCAAAAAGTTTGTCTTTTTTTATTGCAAAACTGTGCGGGTGTTTTCCTTAATAAACTGTAATGTTTTTTATTTTTTTAAAAATTTGTCATAAATGTGTTTTGCTTCCCCCCCCCTAAATTTGGCATATTTTCTGTTGTAAATGTAATACCTTTATTGTGTAAAATGGAAGATTTTTTCCATGCAAATTTGTGTTTTAACCTCTTTTCACAAATTTTGACATTTTTGACATAATCTGTTTTTCTCATAAGATTGTCTTATCTGATTGTTACCCTTTTCAGGTAAAAATGCTGCCTTTTTCATATAAATCTGCTACCATTTTCTAATAAAATCTAAGCTTTTTCTGGTAAACTTGCGACTTTTTTCTTGCCAATTTGTGTTTTTTTCCTCATTAATTTGCAACATTAGTATTAGTAGAGTACTTTTCTGAAAAAACAAAAAACAAAAATCAGCTATTCTCATAAATGTATCATATTCTTCTCTGTAACTTTCATGGGTAAAACTGCAGCATTTTCTACATAAATTTATTATATTTTTTTCATAAAACAACTTTTTCCAGTAAATTTTTGATTTCTTGTCCAGAATGTTTATGAAGTTTTTCTTATTAATTTGTAGGTATGTTTTCCTCAGAAATTTTCCCTAAATTTGTGAGTTGTTGTTTTTTTTTTTTGCATACATTTTCAGGTTTTCCCCACTTTCTGCTTTTTAGGATATTTTTCTCATAAATGTGCAACCCTTTTTCTTGTAAATTTATTGCTTCTTTTCTTGTAAATTTACTTATTTATTTTTTTCTCGAGGCCTCAGGGAACCGCGAAAGAGCTGCATGTGGCCCTAGAGACGCAGGTTGCAGATCCCTGGTCTGTATTAATGTGAGAGGAAGAGAGAGCTCCTGTTTTTACATTTGCATCAATTATGAGGCATAAGGTGACAGATTCTGATGGATCACAAAGTTCAGTGTAACATCAGAACTTCTCGTTTTAAACTTGTGAAATGCCAATGTGAACTATGATTGACCGGTCAAGCGGTTGCTAGGATACAGGGCGCAGACCATTTGTAAGAGCGTCTGTGAAGTGCCCAGAAAAACAGGTCCAGAATATTTTCGGTGAGAAAGGCAATCTCTGGGTACAGACAGCCTTTTTTGGTCCATCTCGCACTTTAATGTACACCTGCATAAGTTTTTTTTAGTCTATATGCTTCTGAAACCCCTTTTTAGTGACCTATTTGTTAATGGGATTACATTAGGGATCAGCTCTGAGCCCCTTCTTGTTTGCCATGGTGATGGACAGGCTGACAGATGAGGTTAGGCAGGAGTCTCCGTGGACCATGATGTTTCCAGACAACACTGTGATCTGTAGTGAGAGTAGGGAGCAGGTGGAAGAGAACCTGGAGAGGTGGAGGCATGCTCTGGAGAGAAGAGGAATGAAAGTCACTATAAGCAAGACAGAATACATGAGTGTGAATGAGAGGGAGGCAGTTGTAACGGTGAAGATGGAAGGAGTAGAGGTAGTGAAAGTAGATGAGTTTAAATACTTGGGGTCAACCATCCAAAGCAATGGAAAACGCACAAGAGAGGTGAAGAAGAGAATGCAGGCAGGGTGGAGACGAGTGTCAGGGGTGATTTGTGACAGAAGGATAACAGCAAGAGTGAAAGAGAAGATTTACAAGACGGTAGTGAGACCTGCTATGATGCACAGTTTGGAGACAGTGGTGCTGACGAAAAGAGAGGAGGTGGAGCCAGAGATGCTAATATTCTCATTGGGAGTGACTAGTAGGGACAAGATTAGAAATGAGTATATCAGAGGGACAGCTCAGGTTGAGCGGTTTGAAGACAAAGTAAGAGAGGCAAGGCTGAGATGGTTTGGACATGTGCAGAGGAGGGATAGTGGATATACTGGACAAAGAATGTTGAAGATGGAGCTGCCAGGCGGGAGGAAAAGAGGAAGACCACAGAGAAGATTCATGGATGTAGTGAAGGAGGACATGGAGAGGGTTGGTGTTACAGAGGAAGATGCAAAGAATAGGGTGAGATGGAGGCAGATTGTCTGCTGTGGCGACCCCTAAAGGGAGCAGCCGAAAGAAGATTTGTTAAATAGCGTCAATCAGCATTTTTATACAGCAAATTAAAATCCATCCATAATCAAATGTTATGTGATTCTTCGGTCTTGTTTTGGTTTTGTACACTTTTTTCCCAGAGGGAAATTCAGCAGAATTGACAGATACAGTAATTTTATAAAATTAGTATCTCCTGGAGCGGTGAATGCTGATGAACGATGCAATTTTGGGGTCTTGTCGGGATTCGTAAAAGGTTGCAAAAGAGTTTGCAAATAGTTTTTAAGGTTGCAAACCGTTTTTCTTGTTTATTTTTCTTGTTTCTTTATTTGTAAAATAGTTGTGTTTGCAAATGTTTGTAGCATGTGTCACTAAAGGTAGTATCTCAGTGAATGGCAAATGTTGATGAAGGTGGCAATTTTTGGATTTGCAACTTTTCTGACAAATGTCAGCGAAAATCAAGCTAGTATCTCACTGAGCAGCGAATGCTGAAGAACGTTCAAGTACACTGTGCTTTTTGGGTTTACAGACATTTGCAAACGTTTGCAACTGTTTGTGGAAAAACTACATTCGCTCGCAAAATTCAAATGTTTTAAATATTTTTTGGTGAGAAGAAAAACTGTTTGGGGCCTTAAAACTATTTGTAAACTGTTTTCCTACCTTTGGTGAACTCTGATGAAATCCAGAAATCTCTATTTTCGCCAGCATCCACCACTCCATGAGGTATGGGGGTCAAATAATAAATACTAACAACTGTTTAAGAACCTTTCCGAACCCTTGAAATCTGAATACTGGGGAGGGTTTGCTCACCCTTTTTATAGGGTTGGGTTCAAGAGTCATCTGACATTTGGCTGCTATTTTACCTGGAGTTGGCAGAAGGTCTCAAATGTTCCCAAACTGTGGCAAAAGAATGGCAAATAGTTGCTAATCGTCGCAAACACTGTCGCTAACATTTGCTAGCAGTCGATAATGTTTGCCAACTGTCTTTTGCAAACACTTTTGCAAACATCCATGCAAATGTTGCTAACTACCGCTAAATGTCACTAAATGTTGCTAATGACAGAGAAGAACCATGTCTTTCATGAACATTCTTCAGAAAAGTTGGCATATCCAAAAATTGCAACATTCGTCAGTATTCTCAGCTCTGTGAGAAACTAGCTTTAAAATCACTTCTTTTGGGGGTTTTCGGTCTGGTTGCTTTGGTGCGTGCACAGCTAGAGTCTGACTGAAACAGACTAAAGCCTGTAAGTGTGAAATCACTCTGAACCTACAGCTGAAGTGACCGGTGATATTCCACTCAAAGTATTTAGCAGTGTCACAGCGTAGCACAGAGAAGACGAAGCACTCAAAGGTTTCCATCCAGACAGAAGACATTTAAAATGAGTATCAGTGCTGACAACAGCGTTACATCAGTCAGGTCCTTCATATCTGTGCAGTACTTCCGCAGTCATGGTGCAGATCCAGAACTGGCCTTTGTCTCCCCACCCGTTTCACATCCCATTCACTGCACTCATCTGTACAAATTTCTAAAAATACCTCCAACATTTTCATTGTCCTTGACATAGAGGAGAGAGACGATGCTCCTGCATCGTTGCCACGATAAAGCATATTATGTCCGCTGATGAATGGGGAATGGTTTCTGTTATATTGAGCCATGATTGCTTCTTTCCAAGGACAATTAGAGTTGAAAAAAATGACTCTAATGTCAAATAAAGTCTGCCACCATTACTCATTAAACAAGACCACAGGAGTCGTGATGCCCAATAAAAAAAACATTGGCAACTGTGACACTGTCCCATAAAACTGAATGGGGCTTCACTGGAACTGATCTGAATGGAAGACAGACTGAGAAATCTCAACAACGTCTTTCTTTTTCATTCAGGATGTCAGAGTAAGGACAGTTCCTCTGCTGCTTGATAACAAACATTAAAGCTGTGACTGTCATGAGGATGCCGCAGTTAAACTAAAACTTTGCATGAAGTTACAACAGAGACCGCTGAAAATGAACCAACGCCAACACATCTGTTACACTCTTGCTATACAGACTACCTATTTCATCAGATTCAGGCCACAATGACAGACACTACAAATGGTGCTCCACTGTCTGCTGCCTGGAGCCTCTTTCTTATCTGAGACTTTCCAGCACAACAGCTTGCTCATAATTTAAATAGTAGAATCAGTATGCAGTTAAGACAGACAAATATCTCAGAGTGCCCACTGATACTAACCTCCACACTGCTCCATGTTACGCCAAGGGCTGAGCAATTAACCAAAAATTAACTGAAAATGACATTTAGACTCTAAAGGCACTGTGCTTTGTTAAATTCATTATGAAATAATACTGCTTTGTGACAGTGCATAACAAAGCAACAAGCTGATACAAGCTGATATTTAATGTATTTAATGAGTCTCTACATGCAAAGAGATGCAGCAGCTCATTTAGCTCACTTTCCTTCGGATTCATCCTGATAAAAACACAAGCGGTAATGCTAGACTAGCAGAAGATCAGTTACAGTGATGTACAGTTGCATGCATTGGTTAGAGATAGCTGTTTCAGCTTTACAATTGTTTTTTTCCCCCCATATTTTATTTACATGGTTTTATATTGCAATTAGACAAGTACAGTGAACAGGGTGGGGTTTATGGAGTGTCAGGGAGGGACAGTACCTCTGACGGGGTAACAGTCACACCTCCGGGTGGTCGGTAAACTTTGGTTCCCACCTGGCACTCAACTCTCACCTGTGGCTCCAAGTAGCTGCATGCATGCAACAGCGGCCACACCCCGGTAAACCGCTTTGACTGGCGGGTGAAACCAGGTGAGGGTAGCCGACGGATTTGAAACCCTCGGTGAGGTAGGGCTTGTCTACCTACGCATGCGTAGACTGGACCTGGCGGACTGCGCGGACGAAACCACCAGATTGGCTCAACAGGAAGGAAGGCAGACCCAGCAAAGCGTTGTGGAGACGTAGGACACTGCTGGCCATCCACTGCATCCAAACCTATCTCCAGCCGTCTTGACTACATCTTGCCACTGGATCCAGATAGACTGGGATGAGACAGTGAGGCTGACTACCCTGCGCAACTCTTCCTCACTTAAATCCAATTCATGCGCAAGTCAAGACCCCCCCCCAATTTCCTTCTCATTCCCCCCCTCTCCCTCCAAGTCCTGTGGCGATGGGTAAGTGACAAAGCAGTAGGTGCGGATACACTGTAAGCTGTAGCCACAATCCCACACACAGGCAGCCCAGGGCATAGGGTCGCTCTCTACTGGGCCGAAGCAGCAGTGGAGTTCAGCAGTTCCCTGGGTGTCTGAACAGCCCTCTTTAGGATTCGCTCTGTTTACCTCCATGGCCTGAGGAAGGGGCTAGAAAAGGTGCCCTAAACATAGCCTGCTTTGCTACACCCTGGCCAGCAAGGAGCGGCTGGTGGGGATCCCACCCTAGCAGTTGAAATTCTCAGAAGAAGTCAACTAAGGTGACATCACTCACCAGTGGCACTTGGAATGTGCGAACGCTCATGGACAGCCCCAAAGCAGACAGACCTGAGACACAGACAGCACTTGTGGCAAGAGAACTCAGCAGGTACAACATCCACACCGCAGCTGTGAGTGAGACTGGCTTTGCAGACGAAGGACAGCTGACAGAAGTCAAAGCCAGCTACACCTTTTTCTGGAGCAGCTGAGGCAGTGAAGAATGCCGTGAAGCAGAAGTGGGTTTCACGATCAGATCCTATCTGATCAGCAAGCTTACCAGCGTCCTCAAAGGAACCAACGACCGCCTCATGACCCTGCATCTCCCCCTCATCAGTGCACATGCCCCCACCATGACAAACCCAGATGAGATCAAAGACAAGTTTTACAAGGGCTTAGAGACTCTCATTGAAGGTGTACCGAAGGAGGACAAACTCTTTGTTCTTAGAGACTTTAACGCCAGAGTTGATACAGACTACCAGACATAGGAGGGAGTCTTTGGGAGAAATGGAGTTGGAAAGTGCAACAGCAACGGTCTTCTCCTGTTGAAGACGTACACCTCTCATGACCTTTTGATCACTAATACCATCTACCGCTTGCCAAATCGCAACAAGACCTCCTGGATGCATCCACGCAACAAGCATTGACATCTGATCAATTACATCATTGTGAGAAGGAGTGACAGGCAGGACGTTAGAGTGACGAAGGCGATGTGTGGCGCAGACTGCTGAACAGATCACAGACTCATTCTCTCAAAGCTCAACATGCGCATCCAGCCCAAACGGCATCCACAGGGAAAAAAGGCAAACAAGCGACTCAATGTCAGCAAGCTGGAACAGCACTCTGTGTGACAGAATCTCAGTGAGGACCTGGACAGCAAGCTTAGTCAGGTCGACATCGGGGCATACAGAGCAGAAGAAGACTGGGAAGCTTTCAGAGCCATAGTGTATGACAACTCACTCACACATCTGGGCCAGAACACACACAAACACCAAGATTGGTTCAATGAAAACGATGAGGACATCCAAAAGCTGCTTGACGAGAAGTGTGAAGCCCACAGAGTGTACCAGCAAAACAGCAGATCTGCCTCTAAGAAGACAACCTTCAACTCCATCAAAGGAAAGGTGCAGGCAAAGCTCAGAGAGATGCAGGACTTCTGGGTCAGAAAAAAGGCAGATGAAATACAGCAGTACGCTGACAGCAACAACTCTAAATGCTTCTATGATGCCGTTAAGACCATTTACGGGCCTCAGTCTTCTGGAACATCACCACTGCTCAGTGCTGACGGGTCCACTCACCTCACCGACAAGAACGCAATCCTGGGAAGATGGGCAGAACATTTCAGCAGTGTCCTGAACAGACCTTCGTCCATCAATGCACAATGCAGAAGCCATCACTTGCATGCCCCAAGTAGAGGTGAACACGTCTCTGGCAGAACCTCCAACGGAATCAGAAGTCCAAAAAATCCTTTTGAATGGCAAAGCACCAAGCTCTGACTCCATCCCAGCTGAAATCTACAAGGCAGGAGGACCAGTTCTAATACAGAAACTCACCGAGCTCTTTCAGACCATGTGGCAGCAGGAAGTTATCCCCCAGGAGCTCAAGGACGCCTCCATTGTCCATCTCTACAAGAGAAAAGGAAACAGGCAGTCCTGTGACAACCACCGTGGGATCTCTCTCCTCGCCATTGTTGGCAACATCCTCACAAGAGTCCTTCTCAATCACCTCATTCAGCACATGGAAGGCGGTCACCTGCGGGAGAGCCAGTGTGGCTTCAGAGAGGGTCGTGGAACTGCTGACATGATCTTCGCCACACGCCAACTTCAGGAGAAGTGTCAAGAGCAGAACAGGGACCTCTACACAACATTTGTAGATCTGACAAAGGCTTTTGATACCGTCAGTTGTGAGGGGCTGTGTAAGATCATGGCGAAGTTCGTGGCCTGGACAAGTTCATTAGCATGGTGCGCCAGTTCCACGACGGCATGCTTACTCAAGTACTGGACAACAGAGACTCCTCCGAAGCTTTCCCAGTCACCAATGGGTCAAGCAGGGCTGTGTACTCACGCCCACACTTTTCAGCATGATGTTCACAGCCATGCTGTCTGATACCTTCTGCAATGATGAAGAAAGCTCCATCAGGATCAGGTACAGGATGGATGGCAGGCTCTTCAACCTGCGGAGGCTCCAAGCCTCAGTGCGCGACTTCCTGTTTGCAGACGGCTGTGCACTCAATGCCGCTACAGAGGCCCAGATGCAGCGGAGCATGAACTGCTTCTCCACTGCTTGCGGCAACTTTGGGCTCACAATCAGTATGAAGAAAACCAAGATCCTGCACCAACCCGCACCGCAGAAGAGTTATGTGGAACCAGCCATCACTGTCAATGGGGAGACCCTCAAGACTGTTGACAAGTTCACATACCTCGGCAGAACACTCTCCATGTCTGTCAACATCACCGACGAGGTCCATTCGCGCATTGCCAAGGCAAGCTCAGCATCCGGATGGCTACATGCAACAGTGTGGGAAAGGAGAGGTATCAGGCTGACCACAAAACTGAAGGTGTACAATGCAGTTGTCCTGCCTTCCCTACTGTATGCCTATGAGACCTGGACAGTCTACGAGCGCCATGCCAGAAAGCTAAACCGCTTCCACCTGAACTGCCTCAGAAAGCTCCTGAAGATCACCTGGCAGGACAAAATCCCTGACACAGAGGTCCTCTCCCGAGCTGAGCTGCCTAGCATCCACACCCTGCTAAAGAGAGCCCAGATTAGGTGGGTTGGCCACCGTGTTTGTGTGCCTGACTCACACCTACCAAAGAGACTGTTCTACGGTCAACTAGCAGAGGGCCAGCGCTCACAAGGTGGTCAGAAGAAGGGCTACAAAGACATTCTTAAGGCCTCCCTGAAGAGCTTTGACATCAGTCCTGACACCTGGGAGACCCTAGCACTAGACCGACCAGACTGGCGTAGCCGTACCAGTAAAGGTGCTGCCTCCTTTGAGCTGAACAGGATTGCCAAGGCCAAAAGAAAACGTGAGCTTCGCAAGTCCAGAGCCACCCCTGTGTCTTCTGCCCGCACAGACTACCTGTGCCTGACCTGTGGCAGAGCCTTCTGCACCCGGATCAGACTGATCAGCCACAGCCGGACACACCGCACCCAGTCCTCTTCCCTGTGATGTCCTTGGTTGTCATCGAGAATGATGGACGAACAACAACAACAGTGAACAGGCTCATACATGAACATATAAACATACACACAGAGATGTAGAAGAGTGTATGATGCGGAGCACGGTTGGGGAACTGTGCTCACGCCTTTTGTTAGTCTGATTATTTTCTGTTCAGTCCCCACTTCAGTTTCAGTATTGTATCTGTCTGGTTTTTGAATGTGTTATTTGAGTTAGCCATTTGTTTTTGTCTGCTCATGAGAAATTCCTGTTTGTTTATGAGCCTTCTCCGCTGTCACCTTCAGTTGTCCATTTTGTACATTAGTGTTATTAGTATAGTATAGTTATTCATTGTGTCTTTGCTGTGGTGGGTTATCACTATTCTTTGCTCATCTTCTGTATCTTGATTTATTATTCATTCCGGTCCCTACTTTTATTTTGACAGCTGCCTTTGTTTACTTCCTCTGTTAGCTCAAGTTTGCGGTCTGTCACAGCTGTCGTTAGTTTGGTTTGATTATCCTCGCTCCTGTAACCCACACCTGTTATCATTTGTTTTCATTTCTATTTGCCCTCTCTGGACGTGTGCCCACATCTGCACTGGCATTACCAAGACGAGAGACGAAGGCGGAGGCGGAAGACGAGAATAAACATACATGAGTCCTTTTGCAGCAGCAGCAGCTTGAGTGGAGAAGAGCACTGGAAAATGGTAGTTCCTCCTTTTCCTTGAAATGTTGCCACTGTTGTTGCTACAAAAAAAAAAAATGTGCGTTGCTCTCGTGTTTATAGCTGGTGAACAAACTGGCGTGTTAGCGCATTTGCACTACCCATAGGGCTGGGGTGAAACTACAAATAACATTTGTGCGCATGCGTCAACTGCTTGACCTGGTAGACGAAAAAAAGTGAACATGTACAATGCCGCATGCGGGCCAGGCTCATCCAAAGCACACGTGGACCAAAGCAGACCGGAGGGGAAATGCAGCATGAATAAGGCATAACTCTACCATCGTGAGCTGCCCTCTCCAAGAAAGCTCAAATAAGAAGAAAGTGATACCGTCATGACAATGAAATAAGACATGGGGGCGATTTTATATCCACGGACAAAGTAAAAGCATTCAAGTGTAAAATGTTCTTAATATTCGTCCCAGTGTAACGTGGGAGACCTTTTTACAGTAAACAGTGCAGGTAGTGGCTCCCCCATACCACAATATGTAAACAGGAGTACCTTGAAGTTGAGCAGTCAGTGAGTATGTATGGATCTACTCCCCCCGCTCTGTGTTGATCTTTTCCAGGAGCCGTGCTGCTTCCTTTGGATTGCTGAAAATCACAGGTGCATCCCCCTCCCATTGGTGGATATGCAGCCTAGCCGGGTACCACAGGGTGTGCTTAATTCCTCCGTTCTAGAGCGACTGCATCACATCTCAAAAGGCATGGCACTGCGTCATCACCTCGCTGGTGTAATCAGGGAAAATTAGAACTTTGTTGCCCTTGTATTTCATAGTATTCAACCTGCCGTAGCGCAGAATTGACTCTATCCTGAAAGTGGTGGATGTGTGCCAGAATGGTGCATCGTCTGCCCCAGCTGTTGGCTTCAGCTGGAGAGAGCGATGTGCACGGTCCACTTTGACTGGGTGTGAAAAACACTTATGTGGCGCCGACGACATGAGTCAGCGCCACACAAGTCGGCTTCCTTTTTGCAGCAACAGCTCAATTCTGAGTTTCTTTCTTGTTTTTTTATTTACTATCTGTCTTTTTTCTTGCCACACCTTTCTGATCCTGCGACCCCATATCATCACGAACACCAAGGACACAAAGATCACTGCATTGTCATTGATATTAGCTATCTTTTGGCTCATATTGCCAATGACTCCTGACCCAGTGAACAGAGGAGCTATTGTTTACAGTAGAAGCCAGTTGTTGGCACGGGCTGCCTCACGGTGCTAACACAAAAATTTAATATAACAAGTAAAATCAGGCGAAAATGACAGGGATGTCGAGCTGGGGTGAAGCGACACGTGAGGAAAACAAGGTACAGACCACGGTGGCGCAGTGGTTAGCACTGCGGCAGCACAGTTTACCCTTGGCCGGGGGATCGTAGGGATCGTGGGATCGTGGGTTCGATCCCAGCCCCCGACCAACAGTGATCTGTGTGGAGTTTGCATGTTCTCCCCGTGTATGCGTGGGTTTACCCCGGGATTTCTCCGGTTTCCTCCCACATGCCAAAAACATGCAGGTTAGGTTAACTGGAGACTCTAAAGTGGCCCTAGATGTGAATGTGTGTGTGAATGGTTAAGGGATAGCGCCATATCGTGGCTGCTTCATCCATCCAGGTGGTGGATGACCCTCAATTTCCCCTCTGGGGATCAATAAAGTATACTAAATCTAAAAAAAAAAAAAATCTAAATCTAACAAGATGGACGAACTGGCGGCTATGTCCTGGTATGAGAGTGTCTTCGAAGAGATTAGCATTATGTTGTTTACTGAAACGTGGCTAACAGAACTAGCAACAGATGCTACCATCAAAATGGAGGGTTTCTACGCAATACGGGCAGATCAGACACAAGACAGCGAGAAGAGCAGAGGCAGGGGGCTGGATAATATATGTGAATAACAGATGGTGTAATCCTGGGCACATCACGATTAAAGAACACTGCAGCAAGGACACTGAGTTGCTAGTAGTTAGCATGTGACTGGCATACCTCCCCAGAGAATTCTCATGTTATTGCTAAAGTTATTTATGTACCCCCCGTGCGAGTGCTGAGGCAGCATGTGACATCATCCACTCAGTCACTAGCAGGCTGCAGACACAACACCCAAATGCCCTCCTGCTCATCTCTGGTGATTTTCAACCATACATCACTGTCCTCCATTCTGCCCACTTTCACCCAGTATGTCACATGGCACACCAGAGACAATAAAACACTGGACTTATTTTATGCAAACACCAAGGAGGCTTACACCTCATCGCCACTCCCCCCCCCCCCCCCCGAAGATCAGACCACAACTTGGTTCACCTATTCACCTCCTGACTCTGTACAAAGCCCTGGTACACAGGCAACCTCCTGTTACCCGCACAGTGAAAATATGGTCTGAGGAGGCGGAGGACGCTCTGAAGGACTGTTTTGAATCCACTGTATGGGAGCAGCTCTGTGATCCACATGGTGAGGACATCGACGGCCTCACACACACCATCACAGACTACATCAACTTCTGTGAAGAGAACACCGTATCCACCAAGACCATACGGTGTTTCTCAAACAACAAACACTGGATCAATCCTGAGATAAAGTCACTGCTGAAGGAGAAGAAAAGGATCTTCAGGTCGTGAAACAAAGAGGAGCTGAAGTCCGTACAGTGGGAGCTAAGGAGAAAGCTCAGAGAGGGGAAGAACAGCTACAGGAAGAAGATGGAGGACAAGCTGCAACAGAGTGACATCAGCGGTGTCTGGAGAAGCCTCAAAACCATCTCTGAATACCTCCTCCAAGGCCATGGGGGGTAGGGAATGGGTGAACAACCCGAACCTGTTTTTTTTTTTTTTAACAGGTTTGACCAACTGCCCTCTTCTCCGCCTGCCTACCAACCACTGCTACATCCACCTTCATCTTGTCCCGCTGTCCAGCCCCCCCACCCCACCCCGCACAGCCCCCCTGCCCCTCACTAAGATCCAGGTGAGAGCTGAGCTGAGGAAGATCAAGGCGAGGAAGGCTGCAGATCTGGACGGCATCAGGTCGAGGATCCTCAAGTCCTGCGCAGGCCAGCTGTGTGGGATCGTGGAGCACATCTTCAGCCTGAGCCTGAAGCTGGGGAGGGTACCACAGCTGTGGAAAACATCCTGTGTGGTACCCATACTGAAGACCACTCACCCCAAGGAGCTAACAGCTACAGATCAGTGGCCCTTACATAACACCTAATGAAGACCCCTGAGAGGCTGCTCCTCGCCCACCTCTGTCCCCTGGTGGGACCAGCGATGGATCAACTTCAGTGTGCCTACCAGCATGAGATTGGGGTGGAGGATGCAGTGATCCTCCTCCTACACAGTTTCCTGTCCCACCTGGAGAAACCTGTGAGCACTGTGAGGATCATGTTCTTTGATTTCTCCAGTGCTTTCAACACCATCCAACCAGTGATCCTGAGGGACAAGCTACTGTGTGCAGGGGTGGACCAGCACCTGTCATTGTGGATCCTGGACTACTTCAGAACCAAGGACTGTGTGTCTGACACCATTATCTGCAGTACGGGGACCCCCCAGGGAACAGTTCTGGCTCCCTTCCTGTTCAGCCTCTACACTGTTTGACTTTTCACACAACACACCACACTACCATCTACAGAAGTTCTCTGATGATTCTGCGATCGTTGGCCTCATTTCTGATGGAGATGATGAGGAGAACAGAGGACTTATCCAGGAACTACCTCCAGATCAATGCAAGGAAAACTAAGGAACTGGTGGTGGACTGCCACAGGCGAGGACAACCCCCCACAGCACCAGAAAACATCCAAGGAACAAACATTGAGATGGTGACATCTTACAAGTACTTGGGTGTTCACCTGAACAATAAACTGGACTGGTCACACAACACCAACGCGCTCTACAAGAAGGGGCAGCACAGGCTGTTCCTCCTGAGGAGACTCAGGTCTTTTGGAGTCCAAGGGGCACTCCTGAAGACCTTCTACAATTCAGTGGTGACATCAGCCATTACATCTGGAGTGGTCTGCTGGGGCAGCAGCATCATGGTAGCCGACAGGAAGAGATGGAACAGACTGATCAAAAAAGCTAGCCCTGTTCTGGGGCGACGCCTTGAACCAGTGGAGGAGATAGGAGAGAGAAGGATGGTGGCTAAATTGTCATCTCTGCTGGAGTCCAAGTCCCACTCCATGCAGGACACACTGAATGCACCGAGGAGCTCATTTAGTGGAAGGCTAGGTGCACAATGGAGAGGTTCCGCAGGTCCTTCCTACCTACAGCTGTCAAGACTTTATAACCTAACCAGGGCTGCTTGTAGAGGTCGTATTGAATATACTAAACGTAACAACCTTGCACAATAAATTGTCCCCTCCATTATACAATTAGGACAATATCAATCATTACTGAGGGTGGCAACAACACTGTTGATTCAGATGTGAAATATACTGTCTGGGTACATATTTATATTCTGCAGAGTAACTTAACAAACCGTAATGTTGTTTATTCCATTTAGCTGCAATGCTCCTGCACTGTGTATATATCTGTGTAAATATGTATATTCATTTACTGCTTTGGCTAACCAGTTATTATTAGCTTATTAACTATTGCTCTGAGTGCTGCTATCCCTTTGCTGCTGAAATCCTGGAATTTACACATTGTGGGACTAATAAAGGCTTATCTTATATTATCTCCGAGTAGTTGGGGTATCAGCTGGGAAACAAACTCTGTGGGTTTACTTCCTTCCTCACCCTCTGGTATCCCCACAATCTTAATGCTGTGTCTCCGAGAGTGAGCCTCCAGATCCAACACTTAAGCTTGGAGCTGTTTGTTTTGGTTAGCAAGCTCTGAGAATGTAGCTTCGAGCTCCTGCATCCACGTTTCAAGGTCGCTAGTTGTTTGCTCATAGTTAGCCACATGGGCTTGAAGATCAGCTTGAGGTGTCACTAATGACTGAAGACTGGTTTGGAAGGCATTGAAGCGCTCATTAACACCACAAAAAATTGAGTTGGACATCTGCTGCCAGAGTTCTTTGCACATAGCATATGTTTTATCCGGCAGTTTGTCCGGGCTGGAGGGTGGATTAGCAGGCCCGTCTTTAGCATTAGCCGAAGCTCCGGTGGCTTGAGCGTTGATGGCTTTCACTTGTGACTTTGGCATCTCAGTCTTTTCAAGCGCTTAATCTACGGTAAGCACGGAGTGGACAAAGTTTATCTGCTTGTACATCAGTTTTATATATTATTGTTACACTTTTAGCAAAACTCAGAGAGGAGCACAGCCAAAATGCATCTATTCCCTTTGCATGCTCACGAGCACCCTCCAACTGCTGTTTTGCTTTTAAAGTAAATCCGAGCCTAGACAATAAAAACAAGAAGATTTTCAATTATAAGTCAAAATCCCCATGTCTCTGATGGATGACAAAAATTTTTTTAAATGAGTAATAATATTTATAAACAATTTCAAAAGTCTACTGATAAATAAAGTTATTTATTGGGTATACTTCTGTATGCCTCCCAAATAAAAAAAATAAAATCATTGTACCATGTATCATCATGTACAGTCATTGTACATTGTAATATACTTCACTAATGGAGAAGTATAGAGACAGACAGAAGGAGTTATACTGTGTCTTTGTAAATCTAGAGAGCGCATACATATGATAGGGTGCCAAGAGAGGAAGCGTGGTACTGTATGAGGGAGTCAGGGCTGGCAGAGAAGTATGTGAGGGTGGTGCAGGACATGTATGAGTACAGCAAGATGGTGGTGAGGTGTGCTGTAGGAGTAACAGGCGGATTCGGGGGGGTGGGGTTACATCAGAGATCGGCTCTGAGCCCCTTCTTGTTTGCTGTGGTGATGGACAGGCTGACAGGCGAGGTCAGGCAGGAGTCTCCATGGATTATGATGTTTGCAGACAACATTGTGACCTGTAGTGACAGTAGGGAGCAGGTGGAAGAAACTTGGAGAGGTGGAGGTATGCTCTGGAGAGAAGAGGAAAGAAAGCCAGTAGAAACAAGACAGAATACATGAATGTGAATGAGAGGGAGGCAGGTGTAACGGTGAAAGTGTAAGGACTAGAGATAGTGAAGGTAGGTAGTGAATTTAAACACCTGGGGTCAATCATCTAAAGCAATGGACAGTGCACTAGAGAGGTCAACAAGAGAGTACAGGCAGGGTGGAGTGGGTGGAGATGAGTGTCAGCGGTGATTTGCGACAGAAGGATAAGCAGCTAGAGTGAAGGGAAGATTTACAAGACAGTAGTGAGACCTGCGATGATGTATGGTTTGGAAACAGTGGCACTGACAAAAAGACAGGAGACGGAGCTGGAGGTGGCAGAGTCGAAGATGTTGCGATGCTCATTGGAAGTGACTAGAAGAGACATGAATAAAAATGAGTATATCAGAGGTACAGCTCAGGTTGAGTGGCTTGGAGACAAAGTAAGAGAGGCAAGGCTGAGATAGTTTCGACAGGTGCAGAGAAGGGATAGTGGATATACTGCAGGATTTCCACCAGTAACATTTCTGTGTGGCGGCCCGTCGCACCTAAAACTCAACCACCATGCTAAGAAAATAAATGAATGAATGATGCTCTGCAAGAGTGCACGTGAACAACACACGTGACAGTCACCCGTGCGTTGGAATCCTGGAGCGTGCCGCCCGTATGACCATTCCAGTCGGCAGGCAGACCTGTCTAGCATTGCTGTCCATGAGGCAAACCTGATTCTGCGTCAGAGTAAATCACAAGCTTATTTAATGAGGAAAGTGCTTTAATGAGGAAAAAAAGCAGAAGATGTATGTATGCGGTGGAGGCATTTATTGTAGTTTTAACCCGCTGGTAATGGGAACAACAATGAGTCTCTTAGCAAACAGGTGTGGTTTGGCTTCCTGTGCAGGCTAACTGAGGGAAAGGCAAGGGTGACTGAACTGCTGAGGGTTTACTTCACCAACCACTACAATATTAAGTAATTTATGTTCATTATTATGTACCTAGCTGTGGGCTATATTAATCATATATTCCATAACCTACATATGTTGAAGCATGTGGGAATGTTTGGTGATTACATATGTAAGGCGACTTCACACCTCTGAAAGGACAAAGACTCTCAACCGCCAAGTGAAGAACAAAGACGTTCCCAGACACTGCGGTGGAGACCGGAGGAGCTACCCTCACCCCCCTAGGGCGAAGAGAGGAAGAACCAAGACAATGGGGGGATTAAGATAATGAGGGATGTCAGCCTTTGATATGCATGTCTTTTGTTATGTGCAAGTATAAAGTCAGAGAGCCGGAGGTATTCGGTCTCTTCCTTCTGTTGCTTCTGCACTTAGATGAGACTTGTTAGGAGAGCTGATAAATAAACTTTGGTTTATATATCATACCGCCTCGTTCATTCAAGCTCTTCTACACTGGTGACCCCTGACGCGAGTATGGACCTGAGGCGTTCCCCCGCAATCGACTCATCTGTGGCGACCCAGGCAGACGCCAGCGCCCACGCAGACAGGGGAACAGATGGACGACTTTCCCCTCCGGCAGAAGGGATTGAGAGGGCTCAACCGAGCACCAGCGCCGCTGAGAGAGCCGAAGCAAGGCACTCTCACCCTGCGGTCACAGCAGTGACGGTCTACACAAATGCCGTCGCTGTCAAGCTGCCGGACTTCTGGCAGGAAGACCCCGCCTCGTGGTTTCAACAAGCTGAAGCCCAGTTTACACTGGCGGGCATCACGGCTGACGATACGAAATTCTATCATATCGTCTCCAAACTCGACGCCGCCACTTCGAGGTGTGTGCGGAGCATGATCCGGCGGCCGCCGGCCCAAGACAAATATGAAACACTGAAAGCAACCATCGTGGCAAATTACGTCCCCTAAGCTGAAGAGAGAGCCGAGAAGATCCTGGCGGTCTACGGCCACAGAGGGTGCAAACCTAAAGCCCTCATGGAGGATTTGCTGCAGCTTAAAGAAGAAGACAATGACAACTTCCTCCTCCAATTCATATTCCTCAGCACGCTGCCGCCACACATGAGAGGGACACTCGCCAACATGAGATGCAGCACCCAGCAAGACTTCCGCGTGCTCGCCAATGAAGCTCAACGGCTCGTCAACGCCTGCAAGGAGCAGACACCCACAGCAGCATCCGCAGACCTCAACGCTGATGCCCAGAACCACGAAGAGCCACAACCCACTGAGCAGATCCAGCCCGCGGTGACAGCGACACGGCCAAAACGTAACAGACGTCTGTTATTATCACCACCGCTTTGCCGAGAAGGCCCGCAAATGCGTTCCCCCCTGCAAAATTACGATTTCGGGAAACGCCAAAGCCGAGAGCCGTTAACGGCAGCGGTTCTCGGTGAGAAGAGTAAGCTGTTATATGTGACAGATGGACACACCGGCAAGCAGTTCCTTATTGACACAGGAGCTCAACTGAGTTTCGTCATGCCCTCCCAAGCAGATCGAGCCATGGGCACACGGGGCAACGGAGCGGTGGCAGCCAACGGCTCCAACATTGACACCTTCGGCGAAAAGAGCCTGCACCTCCACATCCACGGCCGCAACTACAGATGGACGTTTGTTGTAGCGGCGGTGAGGTTTAACTTGTTAGGCGCAGATTTTTTGTGTGCACATGGGTTATTAGTGGATCTAGCGAATAGACGCGAATAGACGCTTGGTCTTTTGCTTCTATTCCCTGCTCAGCCCGTTTCTCCATCACCTGTGCAGGCCAGCGTCACCACGGCAAGAGGTAAGTTTGAGCAACTCCTCACCCAATTTCCAGCACTCACAATTAGGAGCACTCACAAAAGCATGTGGGAATGTTTGGTGATTACATATGTAAGGCGACTTCACACCTCTGAAAGGACAAAGACTCTCAACCGCCAAGTGAAGAACAAAGACGTTCCCAGACACTGCGGTGGAGACCGGAGGAGCTACCCTCACCCCCCTAGGGCGAAGAGAGGAAGTACCAAGACAATGGGGGGATTAAGATAATGAGGGATGTCAGCCTTTGATATGCATGTCTTTTGTTATGTGCAAGTATAAAGTCAGAGAGCCGGAGGTATTCGGTCTCTTTTCCTTCTGTTGCTTCTGCACTTAGATGAGACTTGTTAGGAGAGCTGATAAATAAACTTTGGTTTATATATCATACCGCCTCGTTCTTTCAAGCTCTTCTACACTAGCAAGTTAAAATAACAAAAATTCAAGAAGTCAGTGACTTAAGGTGGATTCACACTACAATGTTTGGACTGACTTTTACTGATGTTTTGGCAAATGTCTGGCTCTGCTGGCAAAAATTAATGATAGTTGGCGTTTGTTGGCAAACGCTGGCAAAAGTTGTGTTCTTTGAAAATTTTCCTGACGTTTGGAAATAAGCCATCTTCCATCTTCTATCACTTAATCCTTTTCGGGTCGCGGGGGAGCTGGAGCCTATCCCAGCATCTTTGGGCGAGAGGCAGGGTATACCCTGGACAGATCCCCAGTCCATCGCAGGGCCAACACAGAGAGACAGATAACCATTCACTCTCACAGTCATACCTAAGGACAATTTAGAATCCCCAGTTGATGCCAATTAACCTCACCTGCATGTCTTTGGCATGTGGGAGGAAACCGGAGAAATCCCGGAGTAAACCCACGCAGACACGGGGAGAACATGCAAACTCCACACAGAAGGGTCACCGATGGTCTGGGGGTGGGATCAAACCCATGATGGTCAAGGGTGGAATTGATCCCATGACCTTCTTGCTGTGCTGCCACTGTGCTAACCACTGCGCCACCGTGCTTGGAAATAAACGTTGGTGAAAACTGTGCTCAGTTTGTAAAAGTTCCTGAGTGCTGGGGTAAGTTACGCACAGTTTACCTAAGTCAGCCTAAGTTAAAGCTGGATTCACTCTATTGCGTTAGGACGTCTTGTACAGACATTTTGAAAAATCAGAGAAATACTCAGCGCAGATCAGCTGACATCAGTGTCAGGTGACGCTCATATAAAGATCAGTGTTTGTGGAGGCTTCCTGCTGTTCTGCTTTTGGAGTGAACACATCTCCTTTGGGCATACGTTTCAGTATTTATTTTCATTTGATATTCCTATGTAGTTACTTCTGCAAACCCTTTTCGCCTGTTCATTCATTCATTCATTCATTTAAAAATAATAAAATAATGCTATAAACTCCAACACTATGTCCGCAATTAAAATGTGAATGTGGATGGAATAAAAAAAAAATGCTTAGTGAATCATCTGTAGCGTTAACCCCTGGGTTCCAATTTATAAAATCATTCTTTGCTGAGGAGAAATTGTTTACCCAAAAGTCTGGTCATGAATTGCTTTTCTCACCCAAGCCCGGAGCTGTAACACTACCCTTCGGCTTAAAAGTGGAAGTTAATCCCTTCTTCAAGACCTGGGGTCATTTCTTCCTTTCATCTATTTGCCAAAGGAACACCCAAATGGCAACATTATGGTTGATGTTCCCCAGGTGCCTGAAAGTCAAGATTCCTCAATAAACTCAAATAGTCAAACATTGCCCCTAATGGCCAACACAGGAATATTTTTCTCTGAAGTTAAAATATGAATTGTGAACAATGAATTAAATATTTCTGTCCTCAATACTCTAATTTTTCAGAAGATACTTCTCAGGACAACATTGGAGATATTGCCGGACTCTGGGATGGACAATTGTGGTTTGAAATGCTTTTATTGATATGATGTGATATGTGTTGCTTTATTTTCAGGAAGAAATTAATTTTTGCATGGCTATCACAAATTAATCACCGTTACAATGTAGAGACATTGTTCCTTTATTAAGCAGAATATGTTAGTCACTAAAGTTTGAGGAAATTATGCTTCCATAGGCAGCACACACATTTTAGGAGGATTTCACTTTTCTTATCAAATTTCTCTCTCTCTCTCCTCTTTCCTCTAGGAGGCATCCACCTCAGACCTTTGAACTGACCAATCGGGGTCCAAATCTATCTTCACTGCCTTTTTAGTCAGTTTACGACTTCCGCTGAACAAAGAAACTCAAAGTAATTGGTCCAGCTCAGTTTTCATGAAATTTAGTGAGATCCTGCCACACCCTGAAAAAACAAACAAACAAACAAAAAAAACCCTTTCTTTTGTCTTCAGTTGGGGTGCTGGTCAGTCCCTGGAAGAAGCAAATTTTCTGCTCTCCCATTTTTTCCCCCCTTTTATAAAGTAAGCCCAGAGCCAATCATGGTCTGTGAAAATTCTTTTCCTGTACTTTAAATTTCACTTCTTCCTATTTTACTCCTTTTTCTTAAATTACCATGTTAAGAAGATTTTGATTTTTTTTTATTATTATTTTTACCAAGCTTAAATGATCTTTGTCTGACCACAATACATCGGAAGAAACAGATTTGTGTTTTTTTTTCCCAATTTGATTTTCTGATTGGACTTTGAACAATAAACAAATATTATCTGGAATTTGACCACCTGGCCAAATTCCCTTTGCTGTAGATAAGAAGCCATCGGCCAGTGTCTACAGTTGTGATCTTGGGAGCATGCCATAACCGTGGTAGAACCTGTCTACCAGTCTCTCTCTCAACAGACGGCCATGGACATCCAGCTCGACCAAGGTTGGCACGTGGGGGCCTACTACCCAAGGTGACACAATCTGACTGCTTGGCTGACTGTCTGCTGTCCAATTTAAACTTAATTCTTCAGAATACTCCTGGTATAGGTTCTTTAAACCTAAGATTTGCAAACTCCTTTCAGAATGTCAAATGCATTTGTCTTTTCATTAATCTACATTCCTTTTCAGAGTAACACCAATTTTCCTTTTTATAAATAATTTACTCATTATTTTCTTCATAAAAGTGCATCCAGTTTTCTTAACCAATGCTATTCTATGGTTTTCCAATTTCCAGTATATTGCCAAGTTAAAGTTAAGTTTCCCTTGGTTCCACAAATGTTTGATTCACATGTGATGCTCAGTAATTCAATAATAGTCTATGGTGCTCATGATACATGTTGAATTCCTTGTCTCAAGTCATCCGAATGTGTTAACCTATTCTGACATTTCTTATTAAACTATTGAAAGACATATGGGAGTTATTGTTTGATTTCATGTCCATCTTCTTGATTAAACGCACACAAGAACTCACAGGGGTTTGAGACTGATTAATTATTGGTACAAATAAAGAATTGTTAATAAAATTGTCCATTATTTTGGACTGGTGCCCCAAATGAGCTTATGTGTGTGTAATGAAAAGAAATATTCATTCCTACTCACATTCAGATTTACATTAATACTTGTACCAACAATAAAACATCTATAAAACCCATAATTTCCTACAAATCATACAGATAAAATGACGGGTGATTATATTTTGACTGTTACAACTCTCTCCATTAAAATAACATAAAATCCTGTTAAATGCCATTTACTTTGTGACACCACATCAGCCTGTTTGATTCCCACAATGGAAGCCGAACCAATAAATCCTGGAGAATGATTATGCACGGAGCATAAAATCAAGAACAGTAAATTTTTGAATGAGGAGATTTTTTTTTCTTTTGGCTGTCACATTTTTTGGGAGATTGTACATATATATATGTAGCTGGCAGAGAGTAGACAGACTCTGACTGAAAATTTTACGAAAAATAAACAAACAAACCGTTATTTCACATACCAAGAAAATATTTTTTAAGACAGCAAAAAAATAAATAAATAAATAAATAAAAATGATCTGTCTCTGTTTCCAAGGCAACCAGTAATCTGTACTGGCAAAAGACACATTTGTGCAACAGCACAGCCTAGTGGCAGAAAAATAACACTGCAAAGACACAAAACTCCAAACCACTCACCAGACCACACCCACCACACCATCAAGTGTGTGTGTGTGTGTGTGTGTGTGTGTGTGTGTGTGTGTGTGTATTATCCCGTACATTAAAAAAGTCATACACCTTGTTATCACACCTTGTTATCACCAAACAAATACTGTACATTGTCCTCTTACATACATACTTGCTTTTTATTTTAAATCACCCCTTCTCTCTATTTCTCTCTTCTTCATGAATATCATCTGCTTCAACAAGCATTTCAGTCAACGTTTGCCAAAGGAGCTTAACTTAGGCTGACTTACGTGAACTCTGCATAATTTAGCCCAGCGCTCAGGAACTTTGAGAGTACAACTTTCACCAACGTTTATTTCCAAATGTCGCCAAATTTTCAGCATGCTGAAAATTCTCAACAAACACAACTTTCGCCAGCGTTTGCCAACAAACACCAGCTATCATTAACTTTTATCAACTTTTGCCAGCAGAGCCAGAGATTTGCCAAAACGTCAGTAAAAGCTGGTCCAAATGCTGTAGTGTGAATCCACCCAAAAAAAGCAGGTCCAGGAAGGCAGGAAGCTTCCACAAATGCTGATCTTTATATGAGCGTCGCCTGATGCTGATGTCAGCTGAACTGCACTGAGTATTCTTAGCTTAAGTTAACCTAAGTTGGTAACTGCTACACATACACTAGCCTAAGTTGGCAAAAGTTTGACAACGCTGAATGCAATGCTGGGAAATGCTAGCAAAAGTTTGTAAAAGTTTGTAAAATTTGGTGTGCGCTGGATTAAAAAAAACAACAAACTGCTCACGAACGTAATTTCACCAACGTTTGGACTGATTTCTCTGATTTTTCAAAACGTTATAGTGTGAACCCAGCTTTAAATCCAGTGTTGGGAGTAACGCATTACTGTAATGCGTTACTGTTACTGTGATGGCACTACGTTTGCAGTAATGTGTTGTGTAACGGAATTACTGTTTTAAAATTCAGTAATACATTACAGTTACTGAATGTTGATCAGATGCATTATTTGTTACTCTTTTTATTAATATGGATAGATTATTTTAAAAACAAGTAAATGAATATACAAACTGACCCTACCGCAGCTAGGACATAGCTGTCAGTTGATGGGACCTGTTGCAAAAAGCCTGAAGTTTTATCACTTTAGGCAGAGGAAGAGATGAAGCTATTTTGTTTTTGTGAAAATAGATTATTTTTCCTTTGTTGCGGTTAAGGACAAAAGCATATTGGTGGGTTGCAAACTAAGTGCCGGTTGAGTCTGACTGCAATCTTCAGAAATGCCTGAAAACAGCAAGGTCCAACAAAGCTAATGCTAAGTAATGGCTAGCTATGCTAACAACTAACACCGTGAAGGGGATCTACTATCTGAACAGCCACGACGGGATGTAAAGTGGAAATACTCTTATTTCAACACCCATGGCTGAATTTCAAGCACAGGTAGGTGTAACCCATGTGGAAAATAGGGTTACTGGACCTATACGTATCTGTTATTTAGACCTGTAGTACACTGTTTGTGTACTACAGGTCCATAGACAAAGAGATCACAGCAAGGATACAGAAAGCCAATCAAGCAATGGGCAGACTGTGCACCAAAGCCTTGCAGCATAAAGACATTCGCCAAACTGAAGGTGTACAATGCAGTCGTACTGACACCACTGCTGTACAGGTGTGACACCTGGACTATATACCGCAGGCACATCAAGAAGCTGGAGCAATTCCACACACGTTCCCTGCAGTCAGTCATGTGGATACGCTGGCAGGACTGCATAACGAACCAAGAAGTCCTGAACAGATCCAACACCACAAGCACTGAAGCCAAGATCCTCTAAGCTCAGCTTCAACGGACTAACCATGTCATCCGCATGGAAGAATCCAGAATCCCACGTCAGCTCTTCTTCGGAGAGCTGGCATGAGGTAGCCGCAAGCAGGATCAGCCAAAGAAGAGGTTCAAAGCCAACATCAAATGGGCTGGCCTTCAGCCCCAACAGCTCGAGACCACAGCAGCCAGCAGAACCAGTTAACATGCCCTAACAAGGAAGGCAGCCAACTCTTTCAAAGATGACTGCCGCCAATGCCTTGCAGCTGCATGGGATCGGTGCCACCAAGCTGCATCCGCCTCGGTGCTAACCACTGGTGCCCTATCTGCAACAGCATGTGTGCTTCAAACTTCAGACTCCAAAGCCACATGCGCATTCACCAGTGATGGCACAGCATAATGCATCATCTTCTTCGGCTTCCAAGAGACAACCAGAAGGAGAAGAAGACACTGTTTGTCCCTTTTGGGGGCACTGTGAGGTTTAAGTATAAAACCGGGGTAGCAAGCCGCGTGACTTCATTTTCCATGCTTCTGCCACTGGGATCAGACACGCTCTACTAAACCTGGTATGAAAACTCCATAAAATAGCCTTTTAGTGCAAATACTTTGATGTTCATGTGCTTATAAGGTATTTCTGTTATTAGAGGCTGAACTGTGAGCACTGGAAGATGACAACTGCTGAGCAGTGTGTCGTTGGAGACTCCGGTGAGTCAAATCACTATGGTTCTTACTTACATGTGACTAGCTTCTGTGAACAAAGAAAATGTACTTTAGCTTAAATGTTTAGATTCTTTTCACATAACCAGCTGGAGTTATGGAAATGTTATTTGACATTACTGAACCTTGGTGTGTATTATATCTCTGTAATGCTCCAAGAATGTTGAGGAATGCCACTTGCTAATGGCTGATGCTAACCGCGATTAGCACAAGCTAACGTCTAGTGCTAAACCGCAGTTGGGATAAGCTAACGGCTAAGGCTAGGGGCGATTGATACAAGCTAATTGCTAACTCCTTGGTCTTATTTCAGCTGGACTGTGATACAATGTGAAACCTTAAAGGGGACCTGTGGTGGTCGTGAAAACGCATTCAACTTGAAAACATTAGGCAAAGTATTCGTTATTTGGGTAAATAATTGTTGCCAGCCATCTACCACCAGAGATATATGCAAATACGGCCGCAGGCATGGCCAGCCAATGAAAACTATGCGCGCCGCCCTGACACATGCGGATGTGACGTCACACCGTTGATACTGAAAAGTCAATACTCAGCGTGTACCAGCGACTAGGGTGCTTTTGTCAGTGTTTTTGTTCTATTATGGCTGAATTGTCGGACTCCGAGGAAGAATTCGGGCAACATGGCTACAGGTTTGAGCCAGAAAGGTCTTCTGAGGGTGAAAGTGACGAAGTGGTCCTCACACACAACGGAATTTTGTCCGAAAGGAAACGTCTGCAGTGTGTGCCCTGTTCCGAGATTGTGCAACCACTTTTCCGTGACGATCTTCCGACAAGGTGTGCTGGGTTTGGGTACACAAAAGAAGTGTTTATCTTTGTTTTTTCGCTTATTATTGAGACATCCAAAGGCTTTACATTCCGCCATGTTGCGATATCCATATCGCATTGTATGTTTTTGTTGTTACAAGAGCGCCGAGTGTCTGCTGATCTGTATATACTTTTATTTATTTATTCATTTATTTTCTACTCATTTTAGTTCTGCATTTAATATGAACCCTGAGTTTGAAATAAACGTTTGAATTTGAATATCCCAAAAGCCACTGATCAGCCGGGCACTCCAGGCTCAGCCAATATTGATCCAGATCGCAGTATCAACGTTACTACGTCACAGGAAGCGTCCTGGCAGGCCATGCAGCTGCCAGTATGGCTGCGCGCATGTTTTGCTGCCATAGCTGAACCAGCACATCGGCAATGGATTTATATTGCATTGCCTTGAACTTGAACTTGAACTAGAAAATGAGACAGGGGCTCAATATAATATCTTTATTTTCACGACCACCACAGGTACCCTTTAAAGAATCACTATTCTTTTTTTTTCTTTTTTCCTTTTTCCTTTTCTTTTTTTCCCCCTCTTTTTTTCCTTTTTTTCCCCTTTTTTCCCTTAAAGGAAAAAAAAAGAATCACTATTCTTCAGTGGTTTACATCCAAATGGTTTTATTTGGACAATTTAACACATCACTGTTTAAAGTTGCAGTTTTATAATTGTTTTACAGAGTTTTGTTATAAAATACTTGTTGGTTAAATGGAAGTGATTTAAATTAATTTTAATGGTAAAATGCACTCAAGTAAGAAGTTAATTTATGACGAAGTTCATTTAATGATAAAAATGCTCATTTCTGAGACAATTCTTAAAGACATTGTCTAATTAAAAATGTTATGGTGAATTGTATTTCATGATAAATCAATATATGAAATGTTTAAGTTAAAAGGTTTCCAATATATTTGGTAATTAACATACAAAGCAAACTAAGAACATCAGCTTTGAAATGTATAAACTGAGTTTAAGAAATTGATGACTACTCATGATTTGAAAAGAGAAAAAACAGATTACTCATTGTTTGCACTGTTTGTGTAGACTGTTTTTTTTAATACCCACTGAGAGAACCTGCATTCCAAGATGGCGAGCCCAACCCAACGAGCTTGTGGACGGTTATGGATGCGGTCTGGCCAGCCGTAGGACCTATCCACAAGAGGACGCCGGATCATTTGATTCCCCCATTCACTCAACACCAGATAAGCCCTGAAAACACTATGGCACTTGCCCCATAGTTGTAGTTGTAGAAATCCCACCACACAGAACCCCCCCCCCCCCACAGACACAGAACCCCAGACAGAACTGTTACACACAGAACTGAACCCTTTTCCTTGTTCCTTGGTTAAGGGAACAATCATGTTTCACACAATTGAGACTGAGACAGACTCATTTTGGTTTTCTTTTTTTTTTATTTTTGGGGAGCTTCATTTTCTTTATTTTATTTATAAAATTCCAGCGCTACGTACCTGTCAAAAGTCAGTAAGATATTTATAAGAGCTAAAAGCTCTTATAAATAGCTATTTACAAGATACAATCAAAATCTGGACAAATACAGATCAACAGGGCATTAATAATTATTTTAAAAAGTTTTATGCTGATCTTTATGGCTCTATCTCCACAGCAACAGAGGATGATTATTCTCATTTTTTTAGTACATTAAATATACCACAGTTAAATGTGGAAAATAAGCTTGACTTGGAAAGAGCCTTTTCTGTTGCTGAGTTAGTGGAGACAAGGCATTTCCAACAGGAAAATGTCCTGGGCCAGATGGGTTTGGAGCAGAGTTCTATCAAGCTTTCTATGATATCTTAACACCTCTCCTACTTAGAATGATAAATGACTCTTGCTTAAAAAAACTCCCACCTTCACTGTATGAGGCTATGTATGTTTGCTATTGAAAAAGGGTAAAGATCCTAATGATCCTGCAAACTATAGACCAATTTCTCTGCTTAATTTAGATCATAAGATTCTAACAAAATTATTAGCAAATAGGTTGAGTAAGCATGTAGCAACAATAATTCACCCAGATCAGGCAGGTTTTATTCAGGTAGATTTTCTTTTTTCAATGTGCGCCGCTTATTAAATGTAATCTAAACTGATTCGGGTAAATGTAGGCAAGTAGCTGTCATGACACTGGATGCTCAGAAAGCTTTTCATTCAATTGAATGGCCTTATTTATTTGAAGCGCTGAGAAGGTTTCTAATTGGAGCAGGTGTTGCGTTTGGATGCTTTTTGTTTGTTTGTTTGTTTGTGTTATAAGTTAATTTAAAAATGTTAATAAAACAAATAAAAAGTCAAGAAGATATGGATATTGATTATGTTTGCTTTATTAATGTCTGAGTAACTGTTGTAAATAAAAAGTGTTACCTGTTCAACCTATAGCAACTCTCCGCGAGCTATGAGAGTAATTGTCATAAACCTCTGTGTGCCATGGCTCGGCGCGCGCGAGAGAGAATGAAAACCCAAAAGCGAGAGTGGATGGTGCACTTTTATTAACAACACAAGGAAATAACAAGTCTAATTATCACCAAGTATCAGTTCAGTTTAAGCACACAAAAATACAGAGAGGTGTAATGGCAGGATGAGGCCGCCAGACATACAGGGCGCCTACAGGATGCTCTACAGCCCGGTCAAAGAAGCCTAGTGCTGCAGGACCGTTTAGCACAAAAAGGAAAGGCGATTAGCCTAGCGCTGCAGGGCTGCAAACAGCACGAAAAGAAAGGCGAAACAAAATGACACTTACAGGGCTGGAGCAATCCGAGGCGAACCGAGCAGTCTGGTGGAAGAGGATTGGAAGCTGAGGCAGCCACGAACACCCAGGGATTGATCGTCTGGAGATGTCGGGCGGAGTACGTGAAGGGAGTGATACATCATTCATGGAGAGCTAGCTGCCATGAACGAGGGTGAATGCCCCGACAATCTCTTTCCTCTGGAGCGGCCAACAAATACTCCAGAAGCTAACGAGGAAAGAGATTGCCGGTGTGAGAATGTGTGGGCAGAACTGATTGGCATCCGGTGTGTGAGAGTGCGTGTGAATGAGAGTGAATGGAGCGTGTGTATGTGTGTGTGTGTGTGTGTGTGTGTGTGTATGTGTGTGAGCACCCATGACAGTGCAGCTGACGGTGCTTGACAGGAGGAGGGGGCGTGCCAGAGCTGTCAGGGGGAAACTAAGACAAATCATAACAATAAGTCCGAACCGGGTTCTGACAGTAATTGCTAAATGAATCTAGAAAGATGTCTAGTGCTTCTAAAGGTGAGGCCAGCTAGGAACTACAGGGGGTGCTATATATGCATCTGGACAGTTTGTGACCCAGCAAGAATTAAAACCAACTCATTGCCAGATAGGTCGTAACAGAATGAAGACGTGATATCAACAGTGACTTTCCATCAGGCAGCTGGACTGTGATCCACTGAAGTTAAAATGCATTTACCTGCTACCTGGATAAAGATTACTCCAAAATGGATTTTGATCTCCAAAAGGAATCTGAGGGACTGGATTATGTCTCTGTCACAGCAGATGTTTGGACTGTGAATAATGAACATTTTCTTTGGATCACTGCACATCGGCTTAATCCATAATCATAAATGTAAGAAAAACATGGACAGTTTTATGCAGTGCTGCCAACTCTCACTCTTTTTCCCTCTCCCTCTCTCCATAAACCCTATTTCTCACTCCAAAATGAGGAAACTACTGGCAATATCGTGTTGAGTTTCTTCAGATTTTTCCCACAATAAGAGCTCTCAAGGCAGGATAAAGCAGACTGAACATGTTCGAAAAACTTATTCTGAGGTAAAGAAGTGTATGCCTTGAAAAAACAACTGTTTGTGCATTGTGCACCTGCCTGCTCACTCCACAACTATGCCCCAGTCTCCCCCTTACATAATTTCCACTAAATCTCACTCCAAGCTTTTCTGAAAAGTTGAGAACTCTGCTTTATGTCCCACACACTGATACATGTGCAGCAACACCAACATAAAAAAAAAACTGTCTGTAAAGCTGCACGGGGCTGCTCGGTGGAGCAGTGGTTTAGCACTGTGGCAGCACAGTTTTACCCTCGGCCGGGGGATCGCGGGGATCATGAGATCGTGGGTTCGATCCCAGCCCCCGACCAACAGTGAGCTGTGTGGAGTTTGCATGTTCTCCCCGTGTTGCGTGGGTTTACGCCGGGATTTCTCCGGTTTCCTCCCGCACACCAAAAACATGTAGGTTTAGGGCGCTCGCGCACGCAGCGACCAGCAGCCGGTGGCTTGTCACCAGACTGCAAACCAAGTCTACCTACGGGTACAAATAAGTAACAAAAAAAAAAAAAAAAGAAGAAAAAAAAAAAAAGCTCTGTCTGAAACAGTCTGTTTTCAGCCTGACATTAATAAGCCTGTAATGTAATCCATTAATTAAATTATCTTGCTATGTGTGCAAGATGATTTAAGTATGCATTTATAAGTAATGTGAGTTACTTTTCCAAGTAACTAATTACTTTAATCATGCAGTAATTGGTAAAGTAACTCAATTACCTTTGAAAAGAAGTAACTAGTAACTGTAATTAGTTACTATTTTTTAGTAACTTGCCCAACACTACTTAAATCCTTCAACATCTTCCAGCCTTCAGACAAACTAAACCTGCCAACATTTGGATTTCAAAATAAGGGAGGTTTTTCCTGTTGTCTGGGTGGTGAGGAGATTTCTAAAAACTGTAAAAAATATAGAAATATTATAAAAGAAATAAAAGCATCTTTGGTTATTTTAGTTAATTTATTTCATTAAATATAACTTTATTAATAATTATATTTCTTTGAAATCAGAGTTAGTTATTGTTCTGTTCGGGCTCTGCAAAATTATGGTGAAAAGTCTAAATTGTATGAGGAACAAAAGTCAAAATTTTACCACAATCTGTTTCAAATTTCTAAAAAGACCCCAGTAATTTTATCAAAAAAATAGACAAAAATTAGCCATAAAATAATCCACAAATTTATAATAATCTCAAACGTACAAGAAAAGTCATAATTTTACAAGAGGAAATCACAAATTTGAGGAAAATGGTTTCAAATTAAGATAAATTTATAGAGAAAAGTATATACTAATTCTTAGAATTAACACGAGATAATGTCATGAACCGAGCCAGTGTTTTCCTTAGGCTCGGTTCTGGCTGTTCTCTGTGGCTCAGGTACTGGGTTATTTATGTATTGTGTCTTCTTTGGAGTTCTTGTTGTTTTTATGTTTTTGTCCTTTTCTTTTCCATGCCTGTAGTCACCGTTCTGGCCGGCAGCTGTTAGGCAGCCTCTTTGACCTACTTTCATGTAGGCGTTGTCTAACATTTGCCGGTCCGACAACGCCCCCTCTCCTCTGACAGCAAGCTGATTCTACTCCAGTGATTATCATTCCCATGCCTCGCCCAGGTGTATTCAATTGGTGGAACCAGCAATGCTTGCACTTAAGTGGCATTTGCCAGTGAAGCATTGCTGGTCTGTTGAATGGTCTATTGTATGTACATAGCTGTGTTTGCTGTGTGCAATGGAGGATTAGCCACTTCCACTTTAGTTGTGGATTCTGCTGCGTCCTGTGAGCAATGTCGGCTCTGGGATGCCGTCGTGGTTAATTACTTCTCCTTATGCATTGCCGGGCGATGCCGGCTTGGGAACGTCCATTGTAAGTCTATCTTTGTATTTTTGTACGTCCTCACCCTTTCTGGAACCGTGTGTCTTTACTTCAATAAATGTGTTGTGGTGTTAACCCTGCACATAAATCCATCCATCCTTCCCCTCCTCTGTGCGCTGTGTAAAAGCACATGAGGAGGTCCTTGACAGATACAAAATTAAACTCATACAAATGTACATGCCAACATCCGCACATGAGGACTCTGAAGTCAAGGCCATATAAGAAGATATCAAACGAGCGCTAGCAAGAGACAAGACCCATTGTAACATCCTGATGGGTGACTTTAATGCCAAAGTTGGGGAAGGTGGAGGAAAGAACAAAGAGACATCCATCAGGAAAATGTGCCAAGGTGAGAGGAACGAAATAGGCTCTATGCTAGTGAAATGGACAACAGCAAATGAATTCAAAATCATGAACAGCTTCTTTGAAAAGAAGAAGAAATGTAGATGGACGTAGAAAAGCCCCAATGATTAAGTCAGAAACAAAATACACTTCATCCTCACAGACAAACAAAGAATTGTTCGGAATGTTATAGTCATCAGTAAAGTGAACGTTGGGAGTGACCGGATGCTGAGGAGCGTGGTGAGGCTAGACACAAAGACTGAGAGGAAGAAGTTGCATGTGAAGAAACATCATGCTGACCTAAGGCTACTTCAAGAAAAACATGAAGAATTCCAAACAGAACTCAAAAACAGATTTGCAGTTCTGGCAGAAAGAGAAGAACTTGATGATTTGGAAGAAGGAATAAGAGAACAGATACTACCAAGCACACACAAGGTCACTAAAGGTAAGAAACAAGGGCCTACATCGAAATTATCAATTTCGATGAAGGACGTGATGAGAAAAAGAGCAGACATGAAGCAAAACAGCAACACATCCAAGACAGAATACACCGAACTATGCAAGACCATCAAGAAACGTGTATGAGATGACACTAGGCACTTCAACGATGAAACCATTAAAAAGGCTTTAGAAGACTCAAAAAGCCTGAAGACTGCAAGAAGGAGGCTATCACCCGGTCAATGTCACCTGATGTGCCTGATTGATAAAAAGGGTAACGAAGTTAGAAACAAGGAAGACATTTTTTTAATTTATTATTTAACCTGTATTTATACAGGGTAGTTCCATGGACAGGCAACCTCTCTTTTTCAAGGACACCCTCACTCACAGTCACACCAGGAAGGTGCCCAGTACAACCACAGACTGACCTGTGGTCACTGAGCAGCTCTACTGGAGCAGTTGGGGTTAAGGGCCTTGCTCAAGGGCACCACAGTGAGGTTAAGGAGGGTGGAGCAAACACTGTTATGGTACCTGTCCCACCCAGATCTAATCCTGCCGATCCAGAGATTAAACCCGCGACCCTCCGCTCACCAGTCCACATCCCTAACCATTAGGCCACCACTGCCCACTATCTTGAAGAAGGTTGAAGAATTCTATACCAAACTCTATGACAGCAAGTCTAAGGCAAAGGAACTTAACATCTTCTGGGATGTCGGGTGTGATGCCGAGTCAAAGATCACTGTCTGGGAGGTTGAAGCAGCCTTAAGTAAAATGAAGACCGGCAAAGTAGAAGAGGAGGATGAAGTTAAAGTGGAAGTACTGAAGGAAGGTGGCACATTCCTCTTAAAGAAGCGCCCAAGCTCTACACCAAATGCTTGGAAGAAAGAAGAATTCCATCAAGCTGGTAAGAAGTCAATTACCAGTCAATCTACGTTCCTACTCTCACCTATGGTCACGAGCTTTGGGTAATGACCGAAAGAATGAGATCGCGGATACAAGTGGCTGAAATGAGCTTTCTCCGTAGGATTGCTGGACTCACCCTCAGAGATAGGGTGAGGAGCTCAGTCATCCGGGAGAGGCTCAGAGTAGAACCGCTGCTCCTCCACATTGAAAGGAGTCAGTTGAGGTGGTATGGGCATCTGATTAGGATGCCTCCTGGACGCCTCCCACTTGAGGTGTTTCAGGCACGTCCCACTGGGAGGAGACCCCGGGGCAGACCCAGGACTCGGTGGAGAGACTGTGTCTCCCATCTGGTCTGGGAACGCCTTGGTATCCCCTCTGAAGAGCTGGAGCAGGTGGCTGGGGAGAGGGAAGTCTGGGCTTCTCTGCTTGAACTGCTGCCTCCGCGACCCGGACCTCCGGAAAAGCGGTAGAAGATGGATGGATGGATGGATGGATGGAAAGAAGTCAAAGCTGTTATTCTTTTCAAAAAAGGCGATAGAAGAGACATTAAAAAACTACAGACCAATTTGTCTTCTCTCAGATATGTACAAGCTCTTCACAAAAATTCTACTGTTGATAATTGAGCGCATACTAAGTGAAAGCCAACCAAGAGAACAGGCAGGTTTCCACAGGGACTACTCCATCATCAATCACATACATGCCTTAAACCAGCTGTGAGAGAAATGCAGACAGTACAATAAGCCATCATGCATCGCCTTAATCAATTATGAAAAAGCTTTTGATTCTATTGAGACACCGGCCATAATGAAATCAATTAGCAGACAAGGGGTGTCTCCAGCCTACGCTAAGCTTCTCAATAATATCTATACAGACAGTTGTATCTGTGTCTACCTTGAAGATGTCAACAAGAAAATTCCAATAAAAAATGGCATCTGCCAAGGTGACACTATATCCCCAAAGCTTTTTACATCAGTACTAGAAGATATATTTTGGAAGCTTGAATGGGAACAACAAGGCATATGTATTGATAGAGAGAGGCTTTCACACCTCCGCTTTGCAGATGATATAGTAATCATCGCTCAGAGTGCAGAGAAATAACAACTAATGATGCAAGAGCTTGCCAGTGAAAGTGCAAAGGTTGGACTGAAAATGAATATGAAGAAAACAAAAGCAATGTTTGGACCGATCACAAACATCAACGATGTCACTGTCAATGGCGCAAAGATAGAAGAGGTAGAGGAAT
The DNA here is from genome assembly GCA_020510985.1 of Pholidichthys leucotaenia. Classification (NCBI taxonomy): domain Eukaryota; kingdom Metazoa; phylum Chordata; class Actinopteri; order Cichliformes; family Pholidichthyidae; genus Pholidichthys; species Pholidichthys leucotaenia. The sequence goes on from CM035842.1 coordinate 275,756,264, forward strand.
ACTTATACCTTGGACAATGGTTCAGTTTGAAGGATCCAACCCAGCATAAGGAACTGGATTGAAGGATATTAGCCAAATAGGCATCCTTTGACCAAAACAAGGATTTATTGAAGGGTAGACTGTCTCTTTGCTTAAAACAAAAACTAGTTGATCCATGCATTACACGTGCAATAACTTATGCATCAGAAACCTGGACAATGTCCAAAAAGATGGAAGAAAAACTGGCTGCCGCACAGAGAAGAATGGAGAGAAGCATCTTAGGTATTACGCTAAAAGATAAAAAAGACTAATATCTGGATAAGACAGCAAACCAGGGTGAAAGATATGGTACAGATTGTTAAGTCAAGGAAGTGGAAAAGGGCCGAACATGTTGACCATATGACAGACAACCGCTGGACCAGCAGGCTGACGACGTGGAGGCTGAGATATGGAGTAAGAAACTGGGGACGTCAGCACAAAAGATGGCAAGATGAAATTACTTCATTTTTAGAAAAAGGCAACTGGTGCCATATGGCTAGAAACCGCTTGAAATCGAAACATGCTGAGGCCTTCATCCAACAGTGGAATTCAACAGGCTGCTGCTGCTAATGCTGATGACAGAGAAAAGTAGAAAACAATACGAAAACTGTTATGAATTTTGGAGAAAAACCTCAAACCTTCAAGACTGAAGTCATTACTCAAGTTTTATTTAACGATCCACTCTGGCGGCTCTAAAACCACCTCAAAAACCAATGTGTTTTGCCTAAAATAGTATACTGTGGCTTTTTATACACAAAAAACTTTCATTGCCTTAGAATGGCTTGAAAAGAGTTTTTATGTCTTTGACCTACTTACAGTGCATCCGGAAAGTATTCACAATGCTTCACTTTTTCCACATTTTGTTATGTTACAGCCTTATTCCAAAAGGGATTAAATTCATTTTTTTCCTCAAAATTCTACACACAATACCCCATAATAACAACATGAAAAAAGTTGTTTTCTGTTTTTTTGTTTTTGTTTTTTTAGATTTTTGCAAATTAAAAATAATAAAAAAAAAAGAAATCCCATGTACATAAGTATTTGTACATAAGCCTTTGCCATGAAGCTCAAAACTGAGCTCAGGTGCATCCTGGTTCCACTGCTCATCCTTGAGATGTTTCTACAGCTTAATTGGAGTCCACCTGTGGTAAATTCAGTTGATTGGACATTATTTGGAAAGGCACACACCTCTCTATATAAGGTCCTACAGTTGACAGTGCTGTCAGAGCACAAACCAAGCATGAAGTCAAAGGAATTGTCTGCAGACCTCTGAGACAGGACTGTCTCAAGGCACAAATCTGGGGAAGGGTATAGAAAAATTTCTGCTGCTTTGAAGGTCCCAATGAGTACAGTGGCCTCCATCATCCATAAATGGAAGAAGTTCGGAACCACCAGGACTCTTCCTAGAGCTGGCCGGCAGTCTAAACTGAGCGATCGGAGGAGAAGGGCTTTAGTCAGGGAGGTGACCAAGAACTTGATGGTCACTCTGACAGAGCTCCAGCATTCCTCTGTGGAAAGAAGAGAACCTTCCAGAAGGACAACCATCTCTGCAGCAATCCACCAATTAGGCCTATACGGTAGAGTGGCCAGATGGAAGCCACTCCTTAGTAAAAGACACATGGCAGTCTGCATGGAGTTTGCCAGAAGGCACCTGAAGAACTCTGAGACCATGAGAAACAAAATTCTCTGGTCTGACAAGACAAAGATTGAACTCTTTGGTGTGAATGCCAGGTGTCACGTTTGGAGGAAACAAGGCACTGCACAAAACCATGCCAATGGTGGTGGCAGCATCATATTGTGGGGATGTTTTTCAGCAGCAGGAACTGGGAGACTAGTCAGGATAGAGGGAAAGATGAATGCAGCAATGTACAGAGACATCCTGGATGAAAACCTGCTCCAGAGTGCTCTTGGCCTCAGAGTGGAGCAACGGTTCATCTTTCAGCAGGACAACGACCCTAAGCACACAGCCAAGATATCAAAGGAGTGGCTTCCGGACAACTCTGTGAATGTCTTTGAGTGGCCCAGCCAGAGCCCAGACTTGAATCCAATTGAACGTCTCTGGAAAGATTTGAAAATGGCTGTGCACGGACGTTTCTCATCCAACCCAATGGAGCTTGAGAGGGGCTGCAAAGAGGAATGGGCCAAACTGCCCAAAGATAGGTGTGCCAAGCTTGTGGCATCATATTCAAGATGACTTGAGGCTGTAATTGCTGCCAAAGGTGCATCAACAAAGTACTGAGCAAAGGCTGTGAATACGTATGTACATGTGATTATTTATTTATTTATTTTTAATAAATTTGCAAAAATCTCAAAAAACTTTTTTTCACGTTGACATTATGGGGTATTGTGTGTAGAATTTTGAGAAAAAAAAATAATTTAATCCCTTCTGGAATAAGGCTGTAACATAACAAAATGTGGAAAAAGTTAAGTGCTGTGAATATTTTCTGGATGCACTGTAAGTATGCACAGATCTATGAATATTCTAATTAACTCCACCCATACTCCTGCCCACCAGTAGCTGGAAGAAGATAAGGACATTGTACAAGGCTCCAAGAAGGCGATCTAACTTGAGGAAATACCATCGTAGGTGAACCCACAGAAGAGTCTCTGTCCGGCCTGGCATGGATGCTGGAAGGCTCCTTGCCCGTCTCTGGTTACCCACTCACCGCAGATCACCTCGCTGGGGGCCAGTGAGCAGTTCGCCTTGGTCTGGTGTTCCTGTCAGACGGCTTGTCTCCGAGGCGCTCCCCGGCCTCCTTCCTTCGGAGCTCGCCTCACTTCAAGCTGCTCCAAAGCCAACTGCTTGCTGGCCCTCAGCAAGGCAATCTGTGGTGAGTGGGTAACCAGAGACCACTCCTTCAGAGGAAGAGGGAGGAGCTGAGGAGCGCTCATTTCCTTTGGAGTGTTCTCCCCAGCTCGCGCCGGGGAGAGGCGAGGTGGCTGGCGGGGCACACTGGCGGATGCTCCCAGTGAGGCAAAGGGAGCCCTCCAGCCGGGCAGCGACTGCTTCTCCGCTCCACTGAGAATGATCCTTCCACAGATTCACCTACGATGATACTCACCCCGCCGTTGCGCCACACACACCAGTGCCGTCCCCCCCGGCATGCAGGCTGCAAACCTGTGTCCTCTCTTGTATTTTAGCAGGGTCACTGAGGTTTTTCCAAATAAAATTACTCATTGCTGTTGTATTTTCATGTCTGTGGGTAAGACATGTAATTTAAAAGAGGATTTCTTGCTCACACAGTCAAAAACTGAACACGTACGCGGGGCTGAAAAGTTCATAGGCTGAAAAGTTCATTGTGGTCAAACTTGACCAAATGTGGTTTATTTTTCACCATAGTCTCCCCTTCGGTCCACACACTTCTTCCATCAGTGTTGCAGCGCTTGGATCCCTGCGGTTGAAAAATAAACCACATTTGGTCAAATTTGGCCACTATGAGCTTTTCAGCCTATGAACTTTTCAGCCCCCCCCCCCCCACCTCGTATAATCTGCCATCTTCCCCAACTTGTAAAAAGCTGAGCTCCTGCTTACTCCTTGGTTCCCGCTTCTTCCCCCGAGACAGTCAAGTAGGGGTCTCAGTGCTTAGCCTGATTGGTTAATGTTATAACCAATCAGGCTTAGCAGAAATACTGACAAAGCTAGAAACACTTTGGCCAAATCATCTTAGACGTCTTGCCTAAGTGTATGGTTGATGTCCAAGAGTGGCTCTTTCAAAATCATTTACTGTCGAACCTTAAAAAAACAGTATCTATGTGTTTCTCAATTAGGAAATCTAACCAGCAATGTTTTAAAGTTAACATACATAATCAAGAAATTACTTCAGTGACAGAATGCAAATACCTTGGAGTTGTACTAGACCCTCAACTCAATTTCAATCAACACAAAGAAAATTTCAAAAACGATCAAAAAAGTCTGAACTGTTTTAAATTCTCTTCTTCTTCTTTTAGATTTGATTGGTGGTTGGCAATCAGCTTACAGGTGCATTACCATCACGTACTTCATTAGTGCTGTACAATATCACTCCATAATTCAAGAAATCTCTGTCTGTCTGTCTGTCACTGTTTTAAATTAATCAGAAATTACATACCAAAACAGGCAGCCCTATTGTACATGCATGCAATGATATTCTCCCATATTTCATACTGTCTGACAGTTTGGGCTCAGGCAGCTCCATCTACAATAAAACACATAGGCTCATTCTTCTTCTTCTTCTTTTAGATTTGATTGGCGGTTGGCAACCAGCTTACAGATGCATTACCGTCACTGACTTGATTATCATTACTCTATATCCTTGTATAAGGAGGTCTTATAAGGGGTTCTGAACAACTCCTTATGTGTGAAAAACTTATCCGTCCTTGGACTGTGTCCCACTGTCTGACAGTTTGGGCTCAGGCAGCTCCATCTACAAAAAAACACATAGGTTCATTGTATAGTCAAGCCTTGAAAATCATGGATAAAAAGCCAATTCGCTGACATCATTGTCATATACTAAAAAAAAACATAATTTATTGAGTTTTGAAAGCTTCACCAATCTCTACTTTCTGAAATTAATCTTCAAATGTATGAATAAATCAGCACCAGAGCCACTCTGTGGTTTCATCCAAAGACAGGACGGCAGCAGAGTCACCAGGAGTTCTAACAGCAATAACTAAAATATCCCACCGCGGAACCACATTTGGACAGACAGCTTTCTCTATAAAAGGTTGTCACATCTGGAACACAATGCCAAATGAAATTAAACTAACGACAGATTTCAAAACATTCACAGTAAAGGTTAAGAACTGGCTGAAGGCAAAACAAGAATGTACCCACACCTAGGACTTGTGATGTTAGTAAGGTCAGACTTTTAATGTGTTATTTGGTGTTTGTTTGTGTTGTGTTGGGTGGATGTGTATTCGGCTCTTATGCTGCTTGTTAATACTGTCTTTATTTGTTGTTGCTTTACTAGTATTTTTTTCTTTTTACTTGTATTTCCTCTTGAAAAGTCCAACTGGGGACAGGAGTTGCAAACTAGCTTAATGCTATATACTCTTTGTGCAGAACATCAGATGTTCTATATGACCACTATGTTTCACTGCATTGTCCCCGATAAATAAATGAATTAAATAAATAAATAAATCTGCCTTTTTTGGGGGGTGGAGCTTAAGTAGACATTCACACCAGAAAAACACATACTTGGGAGTTTGGAATGATTTTGCTCTTGATATGTCTTGTAAATCACAAGAAACGTATTACAGACAAGTTAAAAACAAAAAACTTGATTTTTGCTGGAATGTCACTTTAAGTGGGTGCTTTTTCTATCCTTATTTAACTCAACCATAAATTTTTAAGTGTCTACTTTTAATTATTAATTTCATAAGATAACACTTCTTTTACATGAGTAGAATTTCTGGTGACTATACCCACTTCTGATCATATAATTTAAGTATGCATGAGTGAATTACTATTATGAAATTTTTTTCCCTTCTCTTTCTCAATGTAAAAAAGAAACACTAATAAAAATACAAAAATATACATATTTGTGTCATTTAAGTAAATCCTGACAAAAAACCATGCAGGACAAAACATAATCTGTTTCTATTTCTGTAATTTCCCAGTTTGGGATCAATAAAGTACATCCATCCATCCATCCATAGACAGAGAGAACTTCAATAAAACAGCTCAGAGAAGGAAAGATGAGACAGAAGAGAGGAACCAAGGAGAGGAAAGTGTTCAGGCAGAGGGTGCAAGAGAGGAAGGAGAGAAGGATGACACCAGTAAAAAGTTCAAATACAGGACGTCTAGGTGGGACCCCAACTGACCCAATATTCCAAGATTCCAGCCTTGGTTGTACAATACTTCAAATGGTAAGTTCCATATGCAAAGTTACTGTACAAAATAGAAAAAAAAGAAATAAAATAGTATAAAATTAAAATATTCCAGTTACAATAGTGTCATGTGTCCCCCCCAAAAAAATATGTTGCCACCACACCAAGGTCTTTAAGCCAGAGGAAACACTGTATTGGACAAAAGATATTGAAAGTGGAGCTGCCGGGCAGGAGGAAAAGAGCAAGACCACAGAGAAGATTCATGGATATAGTGACGGAGGACATGAAGAGGGTTGATGTTACAGAGGAAGATGCAAGGGAAGGAGAAGCAGAATATGAATACAATCATTCGGAGTGGGAGATGCTAAGATTCTCACTGGGAGTGACTAGTAGGGACAAGATTAGAAATAAGTACATCAGAGGGACAGCTCATGCTGAGTGGTTTGGAGACCAAGTAAGAGAGGCAAGGCTGAGATGGTTTGGACATGTGCAGAGGAGAGATAGTGGATATATTCGACAAAGGATGTTGAAGATGGAGCTGCCAGATAAGAGGAAAAGAGGAAGACCACAGAGAAGATTCATGGATGTAGTGACGGAGGACATGGAGAGGGTTGGTATTACAGAGGAAGATGCAAGAGAAGGAGAAGTAGAATAAAAAATACCATCATTTTAAAAATCAAAACCAAAGTAAGTTGTTCACTTAATCGAGATGTTGATTTGAAGTCACATCGCTCAGCCCCGACTATGCCCCACTGTAACACTCCCAGACAAGCCCCAATGAGGTTACGACCTAGCTCTAAGGCCACAATATGAAATGAAGACTAAAAACAGTTGAACAACAATAAGATTTCAAAGAACATTAGTTAATGGTAAAAACAAACCACAATAAAGAAAGTATGGTACGAGTAATAGGGTTAGTAGTCAAGAAAGCTAACAGTACGGCGATCTTTCAGTTTAAACCTTTGCACTCTGTTGTATACTCCAGTTTGTATTGAGTGTGAAAACAAGTTTCAGAAAGGTTTGGACTTTCGGACCAAACACAGGAAGTTAGGGACGCTGATAAGGGGGAAAATGAGAGGAAATATTGTCATTGGCAGCATAGTCACTTGAAAACTATCATAAAAATGCAAGAAAATTGGCAGATATTTTGGAGAGGATGAAAGAGATTTAAAAAAAAAAGAAACAATTTCCCTTGAAAATCATCATGCCTGATGAAAAGAATACATATCCTTTTTAATGAAAACCTGGATAATATTCTAGTATCACTAAACGAGTTCATTGACTAATATGATGGAGTGTAAACCAGTTTCAACGTAAAATTACAGATGTGTCCAAAGCTGCAGAAAACACCTTGGAGGGTGAGCAGCATATTTTGCTAACTATCGGTCTGCACTAACAACACAAACATTGTCAAGACAACAAGACGTAGGTACGGTCACACAAAGCTGTGTGAAACCCAACCTAACTGGACCAAATGTAGTCAATGGAACAAAAACATGAACCTTATGAAAGTGTGAAAATGTCCTTAGAAGGTCAGACCAAGGTAGAAAAAGACCCATCGATTTAAATTCAAAACAAAGCCCGCTCACAGGCAACGCTCATCATAATTTAAAGTGATGAAAGAATGACGGCAATGAAAGAAAGGAAAAAAAAGATGATTAAGTCGACGTGATGAGAATGGGGCGGGGGGGTTCTTCTCATCTGTCTGGCCTGTCAATTTTTGAAGAAAAGATGCATACGTGGTGACTGAAGGAGCTGTTAGTGAGGGAGTGAGTGTGTGAGTGGAGGATGAATGCCACTGTTCTTCCCCCCAACCCCCCTACCCCGTCACTCTTTAAATCTGAACATTTCACTGACAGCACAATCATGGACCCGACGGAACAAAGGAAAATGATGATGCAGTTCAGGGCAGTGGGAGGGAATATGAAGCCACAGAAATCACACGGAGCCGCAGAGGAGGAAGGTTTTCGTATGGAATGCATACTGGATAACTATGACACAGTCCAATCTTAATGTTAGCTGTCAGCTCTGAGTGGTTTGACTCCGGAATTTCATCTAAAACACATCCTCGGTATGCAACTTTGATGCAAGAGAATACTTGATCACTCGCTTTCATAGGGTGGTGTGTGACTGGAATGAAACGCTGTGTGGAGATTAGGCATCATCACAAGTCTATTTTAGGATGGAACTGTACGCTTCAGCTGCAAGTCAAATTAGCTGTAGACGGTGATTTATGTCAGGCTCATTAAATTAGTCCAGGGTACAGTTTTTAATCCTGCTGGACAATTTCACTGTCTCATACCAGACGCGAGTGAGAAGTTAAGAAACAAGAAATGCAGTCCTGTACTTTTTAAGGTTCCATTCACTAAAACGGTGACCTTTTACATTATTTTCCTTCAAAAATGTTTTGCTGAGCCATATGATTACAGTAGAAATAATAAAATCTCTCTTCACTTAGAAATACTTAGAGTATATTTTTTTAGTGCTGGGAATATTAACGCGTTAACACAATTAATTACAGTAGTCCGGTTAACCAACTCCCATTATAGCAGAACTTACAGTCCAGATTTAGCACCCACCTGGACAGTATTTGGTGTTGCACACAGTAGTCCACGTGCAAAGTCCTCATTTTATTTAATTCTGGGTGTTCAAATCAGTTTGCTGGAGTATCGCGGTCATGCTATGTGGACCGTAGATTACATTTAATTATACTGTGGGAAATGAATCTTAAGCAAGCATGGTTGAGGCTAGCCACTGGCAGCTAAAATACCGTTTCCTCTTTTTTGTTGGCAAACATTTGCTTTTTGAACTTCCTGTGAAAAAGTGGCATCAACTCAGTTCACTCAATGGACCACTTTTTTTTTTTTTTTTTTTTTTTTTTTTTTTTTTACATCAATGGCAAATCAATGAATGCAAAATGGTTCCCAGAAGTTAGCATCAAGTGCTAGCTTTACCATAGAGTTACAGTAGAATGGACTGGTTCTGAGCAACTTTCAAGAAGTTAGACATTTAAAGGGGTCATTGACTGCACTTTTTCTACATTTAAACAGCTCACTTATGTCTTAATGAAGTATTTGTGACATATTTTGTTCACATTTTCTTTAATTTTTTAATTATTGAGGCAAATTTGTTTTTTATTTTTCTGGCTTTCTTGAAATGCTCTGATTTAAAGCCTATCACTTTAAGAAACATCCTTCAACTATTCATCTCTGCCCTCCCTCTTACGTCAGTTAGCCATTAGCAGACTAGCTTCTAGCCTCCTTCTAGCTTGGATGAGCTGCGTTGGTTCACTGATCCGCAGTCGTTTGTGTATCTCGCGTCACTCTGGCCCATCTCCCAACAACCTTACCGGGATGCCACAACAAATCACCAGTACTGCGTACCCCACTGATCGCCGCAACCTGAGGCTGCTGGCCGAGCCGAGCTGCCACGCCACGAGATCTCAAAGGGCAATATCTCACTCCACGGTACTCTGCTCCTCTCCCGCGGCCAGCTGGGGGATGCCCCATCACAAAGCATCTCCCCTACGTTGCCTGCGAGAATAGAGCGGAGTTGCGTGGAGCCCCGTAGGATGGTGGCGGAGCTGGCCATCAGAGCCAGCAGCTCCAGGCAGCATCCTCAGGTTGCAACATAGGCGGTTGCTGCGACCGGTATGCCGGCGCCGGTAACCTGCTGCAGAATCACGGTGAAACCACTGGGAGATGGGCCGGAGCGACGTGAGGTATATTGCCGACTGTGGATTGGTGAACCAGGTGGTAACAGGGATGGTTATTAGGGTGACTAAGATCTGAAGAAAATAACAATATAAGCCACGCTTGGTTTGAGCTTCCTGATACCAGTGTTAGCTTGGGGGCTAATAGGCTACCTTTAGCACCCCTTCCATCTACATGACAGACAGCTAGGCAGGCCAATAATAGAGCAGTAGGCGGGACTCAAAGACAATGGGTTGTTTTTTTTCTAAACGTGACGTATACGATTTAGATGGAATAGCCAAAAACATTTCTGGCATTTCTGGGAGAGAAAAACGAGATAAAGGCTGTGTGTGTTTTTTAAGAGGATTGACAGTTTTGAAAAATTTTTGATGATTAGGTGAACAGCAGACTCATTTCAGACAGTTAAAACCTACAAACACACCATTTTTCAGTCAATGACCCCTTTGAAGTTTATGATTTTATATTATCAGCATATCAGAATCAAACGGACGTGAGCAGTTTAGTATGTTTTTTTGAATATTTCCTACTGGATTAGTAAACTTAGTCTGCATTAACAAAATATTAGGCTAGGATACTGTGTACAGTTAACAACACTACATCAGTGTTGCCAACTGTCTCTCTTTGGGAGGAAGTCTCATTCTTTTACTCTCTTTCTCACACCACAAACCTTATTTGTGACTCCAAAATAAGGAAAATACTGCCAATACCAGGCTGATTTCCTTCAAATTTTTACACAGTAAGAGGTCTCAAGGCAGTGCTGTCAAGGTATGGCCAAGGCCGATTGTCATGGCAAGCAGACTGAACATGTTCTAAAACTGATTCTGAGGTAAAGAAGTGTGTGTTGAAAAAAAAAAAAGAGTTTGTGTATTGTGCCTATGCCTGCTCACTCCACCCCAAGGCCCACTTTCCCCTGTGACTAATCGCAGTTAACTAGTTAATTAGCTAAATTTAAAAAACTTGGATTAATCACAATTAATTTTAGAAAATGGGTGCGAGTAATTAGTTAAAAAAATTTAAAAACTGCTGTAGCACTTCTAGGTTACATGCACCTGCAGTACGTCACTAACACATAATCTGATCGTCAGCATCAAACCATCACCATGTGTTTGGCTATGATAGAAATTCTGAGCTCGAGGTGTCATCTTCTGTGCCATCAGTGCTACTCTGGAGTTAGTATGAATTCCAGGCACCCTACTAGACATCCCTATTCCCACCTGGTTCACTGATCCACAGTTGATAATATATCTCACATCTAGGTGGCTGGAGCTGGTCTGTCTAACTGCATTAGACAGGCCAGCTACCTGAGCTAGGAGCTAGATAGCTAAGATTAGCAATACGGCATCAACAACTGACCTTATAAGCAGTAAAAGAGGGAGGGTGGGGGTGAACTGAGGCTCATGAGCATTTAAAGAGACATGCACTGAAATGAGCCATTCTGAGGAAGGCTGCCAGAGATGGGTCAAAATGATGCTGCAATAATTAAACCCTGAGGAATTTTGATCAAATAATATGATTTCAGTAAGAAGTAAAGATTTCAGTAAGACCTGTGGCAACTATGTCAGCAAAAATGCACTAAATGTCTTCTTTTAATTAGCTTAATTAATCACATGTCATCTTTAACAGGGCCGTATATCTTACCTGAATAAATCCTCCTTAAGTTGCATCTGGACATAAACTTAGAAAAGAAAGTTCTCCACAAGAGTCAAAAAAGGTAATGGAGTAAAAATATACATACCATAGAATATGCAGTAGACAAGCAGCATAAAAGTGCCATCTAAGGAGTGGGTGTGTACCGAATGGCTTAAGGCCTGTTATGGTGGCCACAGTCTGTGCTAAGTAAGCAGCAGTAAAATATTGATGCTGGAAGTTTGGGACACACGTACACACACTGGCTGCCAGACTCTTACACTGCCAGCAGCCCTCTTAACGTCACATCATTTTGTTCTAATGTTGATCACTTCACTTACTTCTTAGCCTCCACTTGCAGTTTTACTCACTTCAAAATGTCATCAGCGTCCAGGCAGAACTGTCCGGCACCCTTTTAAATGTCAAACCTCTGCACCTTTAACAAAGCCTAATTTCCCGATTTGCTCGAAAGATTAAACTCTGGGAACAAAGCTGGCATTTAAAGTAAAAAATAGGTGAAATAAAAATGTGCAACAGATCTGACTTTGTTCTCTGCTGTTTTGCAAGCAGTGTGGTGGTCCAATTAGTTTTTTTTTTTATTGTGCCTGGCACAGCGGCACACTGCAGTGGTTGTGTGAGCAGGAGCAGCAGTTATAGCTTCTCCTTTAAATAGCACCTGACGCTCTTATCACCTGTGTGACTCACTGCGATGTGACTCCAGCAGCTCTGTTTTCATTGAGAATTTCTTTTGAAGTGCCTTTTTTTTGGAGGGGGCTTTTGTAACATAATAAAACTGACAGAACCTCCTCCAGGTTATTCACACTTTCACTGGCTCGGGATATGTGAGCCCAGAGGTGTCCAGGATGACATTTATAGGTGATGATTATAAATGTGCACCCACGCCAGTAGGCTGCATTTCCTCCTGTGAGACCGCCAGCTCCTTAGTCACCCGAACGGGATCTTTTGATGTATTTCTGTCAAAAGGTAACCTTAGGGATGCTATGTTTTATTGCAGTAATCCTTTATGACGATGTGTCGATTTTAGACCTCAGAGTCATATTCTCATTAATGTCCTAATCTGTATATAGTGATATATGAAATGGATTGCTTGTTCACCAAATGATGCCTTAGGCCAAAAAGTCAGATGTGATCCCACTCACAGGTGGATAGAATCAGAGGCACTGCTTGCCATTAGGTAAGGCAGGCAAATGCTTGACCAGCAAGGGCTGACCAACTTTGAATCACTACAGCAGTGACAATGTGGAGAGTTTGTCATGACAGTGGTAGGCCAGCACAGAACTCCCTAAAAGGGCCCCACCCCCACCTCTCACTCTCTTATGTAAACAAACAAGTGAGAGTGGCTGTATCAAAATGAAGCCAAGTTATCCATCTTGCAGTGACGAAAGAAGAAAAAAGAGGAACACTGATGTCTTCAGCAGTCGGATGCGCCACATGTTCACGGTGAATCAGACACGTGCTGACATCCAGTTGCAGCATCATTCCCTCTCATTTGATATTGCTTCAGTCATCAGTTTAATAATTTTTTAAACAGTAGTAATACAGGATTTGTGGTCAAAATTGTTATACTTTTATGAATTACAGTGGGTTAAATTTGTCTACACCGGAGTGGTGGCCTTGTGATAGAGTACCCGCCCCTCAGCTGGGAGGTCATGGGTTCAAGCACTGGCTGGGTCATACCGAAGACCATATAGCTTGGTGCACAGCAAAATAGAATGGGGAAGGAAAAATTGTAACCCACGGACAGCAGATGGAAATTAGCCACTGGCTACAATCTGGCAAGTTTACACTGATTGATATCAATGTTCATCAATTTACACTGTCCTTCAAAAAAAAAAACAGCAATTAAAAAAAACAAAACAGCATAACTTCTAGTCTACAGGTCTGCAACCTGTGGCTCTTTTGCCCACAGCCAGTGGCTCCTTAAGGCCTTGACAGAACTTTCAGTAAATAGAGGACACAGATTTGTGAAGAAATATTTGTAAATTTCCAAGAAAAATAACAAATTTATGAAAAAAAATTATATCAACAATTCTTGCAAATTTAGGGGGAAAAAGCTGCAATTTCATGAGGAAAATGTCACAACAAACATGCAAGAAATAGTTACAAAATGTCTGGGGAAAAAAAATTACTGGAAAAGTTGCGATCTTTTGAGAATAATGTTGCAAATTTCAGTGAAATGTGCTGCAAACGTAATTCAATTCAGCTTTATTTGTATAATGCCTAGTCACAACAAAAGTCATCTCAAGGTGCTAGATACATAAGAACAAATTATAAATAATTCAGAGAAAAGACCCAACCATCAAATAATCCCCCATGAGCAAGCACTAGGCGACAGTGGAAAGGACAAACTCCCTCCGGCAGAACCAGGCTCAAAGAGGGGCAGTCTTCTGTCACGACTGTTTTTTTTGGGGTTTTTTTTTGGGGGGGGGGGGGGTTGAGGAGATAAAGGAAGAAAAGGAAACTATGCAAATATAACAAATTTACAAGTGACAATAGAACACCTTTATTATAAAAGCTGAAAATGAATTCCAGAAATATGACAAACGGGAAAAAGATGTAATCTTATGAGAAAAACACTTGCAAATTTAAAATTAAAAAAACACAACATTTTTAAGAGTACTCTGAGGTGAGTGCAATATCCCCTGCCTCTGTTTTCTTTGAAGATCCCAATACTTACTGACAGAGAGCAGTTTTCAACTTTTCAATATGATTACTGTGGCAGAACCAAATTATAAACCCATCATCCATCATTATACAACAAAGTATACAACCCATAGTTGTAGGGCAGGATCCTGAGGTAAGCCCACGTAGCAAGTTTGGTGACCCTAGGGAGCTTTACATATTCTACAGTAAGAGAGCATACGTAGTGTCAACCTTGACCTCTGACCTTTTGATCCCAAACCTGTAGTCAGAGGTCATGGTTTCAGAGTGAACCTGTGAAGCAAGTTTGGTGACCCTAGCTTTCTTTGTTGTTTAGATATAGTTTATAAGCCATTTTGATGCTGACCTTTGATTTTTCAATCCAAAAACTATAGTTACACTTCAAGGTGACAGGGTGAACCTGTGTACCAAGTTTGGTGACCCTAACTTTACTCGTTGCACAGTAATAAGGCATAGGAAATGTTAACCTTGACCTTTTGACCCCAAACTCATAGTCTGAGGTCAGGATCCCAAGGTGAACCTGTGTACCAGGTTTGGTGGTCCTAGCTTTACTCATTTTATAGTAATAGTGCAAATGGAAAGCTAACCTTGACCTCTGACCTTTTGATCCCAAACCCATGCTCACACTTCAGGGTCATAGGGTGAACCTGTGTACCAGGTTTGGTGGCCCTAGCTTTACTGGTTGTACAGTAATAAGGCATAAGGACTGGCTTGTACAGAAGCTCAAACCAAATCAATAAATGTACGTCTTAAATTGATACATTTTAAATGGTTAATGCGGATGTATGTTACACCGGTGGAATTAAATAGATATAACAACAACATACCAGATACGTGCACAAAATGTATGGAAAGTAAAGGAACCTTATTTCATTGTGTATGGGAATGTAGGAAAATTAGAATGTTTTTGGGAAGAGGTGAGGGTAACAATTGAAAAAATAATTTCAAAACAAATCATATTGAATCCTAAATTGTTTTTGTTGGGTCTGTATCCAGAAAAGCATAATTTTAATAAAAGTGAAAGAGCATTCATAGACCTCAGTTTGCTTAACGCCAAAAAATGTATTGCACTATTGTGGAAAAAGACTCATAGACCAGTTGTGACTCAGTGGTTAAAACAGATGTTAACAAACCTTCCACTAGAAAGAATAACATATATACTGAAATCAAAGGAAATTGTGTTTGAGAATATATGGAGACCTTTCATTGATTATGTAAAGAATTTAAACATAACGTTTGAAGAAGAAGGTGAATGATGTGTGTGGACCTTGTAAATTCCAAACTGGTGAATGTATAATATGTATACTTATGTAATGGATTGCCTAGACTAAACAGAGGAGCATTGTTGAAGACCTGTTCTTGTTAGTGGTTGTTGGTGACTTTTTTAGTATTTTTTTTATTACTTTAGTGTTAGTGTTTGATTGTTTGTGTTATGTTTGTAAAAAAAGGTTCAATAAAAATATTGTGGAAAAAAAAATAAGGCATAAGGACTGCGAACCTTGACCTTTGACCCTTTGACCCCAAACCCATAGTCAGTGGTCAGGATCCCAAGGTGAACCTGTGTACCAGGTTTGGTGGCTCTAGCTTTACTCATTTTATAGTGATAGTGCAAATGGAAAGCTAACCTTGACCTTTGACCTTTTGACCCCAACCCATACTCATACTTCAGGGTAACAGGGTGAACCTGTGTACCAAGTTTGGTGACTCTAGCTTTACTGGTTGTACAGTAATAAGGCATAAGGACTGTAAACCTTGACCTTTGACCCCAAACACATAGTCAGTGGTCAGGATCCCAAGGTGAATGTGTGCAGCAAATTTGGTGACCCTAGCTTTCTTTGTTGTTGAGACGGTTTATAAGCCATTATGATGATGACCTTTGACCTTGCGATCCCAAAACCATAGTCACACTCCAGGGTCACAGGGTGAACCTGTGTACCAAGTTTGGCGACTCTAGCTTTACTCGTTGTACAGCAGTAAGACATAGGGAATGTTAACGTTAACCTTTGACCTTTTGACCCCAAACCCATAGTCAGAGTTCAGGATCCCAAGGTGAACCTGTGTACCAGGTTTGGTCGCCCTAGCTTTACTCATTTTATAGTAATAGTAAATGTAGCATTTACCATAGTGCAACTGCAGTGTTAACTTTGAACTTTGACCCCTTGACCCCAAAGCCAAAGTTAGGTCAGAGTGTAAGTCATTCAAGATGTGTATTAGATACAACTACTGTATCGATTTGAAAAGCTTACATCACTTCTTTCAGTAGTTACTGCGTTTAGAAAATTTAGGGAAAATCTGACCTCTGAGCTTTGACCTCAAGGTCATCCGATAAGAGTGAAATTGCAATATGCACATCATCAGAGTATATCAAACCATGGTACCAAGTTTCAAAACAATCAGAACAAAACTGCAGGAGGAGTTGATTTCACAAGACAGTTACTGTCTATGAAGTGAGGGGTAACAGGAGGTCATAGGTCAGGGCCTACAATTCCTGCAAAACTCATCCAATCAGAACCAAATTGCAATACGCACATCCTCGGTGTATATCAAACCATGGTACCAAGTTTCAAAACATTTGGAGCAAAACTGTAGGAGGAGTTGATTTCACAAAAGTGGGACAGACAGATGGACTGACCTATAACATAATCCCCCGCAGCCTTCGTCCAAAGGGCTCTTCGACCCCTTAAGGCTTCATCCGGCGGGGGTTAAAAATATGTCACAAACTTACTGGAAACACTGCATTTTTACGAGAAGAAATGTCACACATTTACAAGATGTGGAAAGAGACTGCAATTTTACTTAAAAATGTAACAAACTGTCAAAGAAAAATATGACAAATTAGAAAACCAGAAAGTTAATGCCAAAAATATTACAAATTTGGGGGAAAAGTTCAAATTTTATGAATAAAAACCTCATATTTGTGTGGCTCCATGCAGATTTTGCTGGGTCAAAAATTGCAAAGTGGCACTTTGCATACGAGAGGTTGACGACCCCTGTTCTAAACACACCAACACCCAACAAACTCTTATGAGGTTATACTGTATTAGAAAGTATATTATAACTCAAATGAGTGCAATTAGTAGTTCATCTTAAAACATTAAAATGCAACGATTCAGTAATTTTATTCAAAGAGATAATTCTTAAAAAAAGACTTTAAGACCAGACTTTAAGACTTTGTAGACTTTAAGACCAGAGGAGAGAATATGTTGGACTTAGTGTACACAAACACAGATGCATATAAGGCGATACCGCGCCCCCACCTCGGCCTTTCTGACCACATATCCGTGATGCTGGTGCCTGCCTACAAACCTCTACTGAAGTGCAGCAGGCCAGTCGTGAAACAAATCAGAATTTGGCCAGAGAGTGCAACCTCTGCACTGAAAGACTGTTTTCTGTACACAGACTGGGAGGTCTTCAAAATAGCAGCCTCCCAGGAAGACAAGACAGATGTGGAGGAGTATGCTGAAACGGTCACCAGCTACATCACGAAGTGCACAGAGGATGTCACTACAGTGAAGACCATCACTATGGAGGGAAACCACAAGCCCTGGATGACCGCAGAGGTGCGCTCGCTGCTTTCAGCCAGAGATGCAGCCTTCAGAGCGAAGGACAGGATCGCCCTCCGCTCAGCCAGGTCTGCGCTCTCAAAGGGAATTAAGACGGCGAAGCGCGCCTATGCGGAGAAAATCCAGGGACACCTCTGACACTAGGAACACCACAGGGAGTGTCCGAACTCCCTGTGGCAGGGAGTTCGGACACTGACGGGCTATAAATCTAGGCAGGGGGTCGATGATGACGACGCTTCGCTTCCAGACAGGCTCAACGACTTCTTTGCACGTTTTGAAGCATCAAACTCGACAATCAGAGGGAGGGCTAGCCCATCCCCACCATCGGTCGGACCAGCTTTGACCATCAACACAGCGGACACACGGAGGACCCTAACCAGAGTCAACCCACGTAAAGCTGCAGGTCCGGACAACATCCCGGGACGTGTGCTCCGAGACTGTGCGAGCGAGTTGGCGGAGGTACTGACGGACATTTATAACATCTCCCTGAGTCAGGCCATCGTTCCCAGATGCTTCAAGACCTCTATCATAGTACCGGTGGCAAAGAAACCAGTTGTGTCCTGTCTGAATGACTATCGTCCTGTTGCACTGACACCAATTGTGATGAAGTGTTTCAAACGGCTTGTCAAACCACACATTACAGCCTGCCTCCCTGCATCACATGACCCGCTCCAGTTTGCGTATCGTTCAAACCGCTCCACAGAGGATGCTATAGTCACCACCCTGCACTCTGTCATCACCCACCTGGATCAGAAAGACACCTACGCCAGACTCCTGTTCATTGATTTCAGTTCAGCATTCAACACCATTATTCCCCAGAGACTGATGGAGAAATTACTCCTTCTCGGTCTGAACACTGCCACATGTCTCTGGATCCTGGATTTCCTGACTGAGAGACCTCAGTCTGTCCGGGTTGGAAACAACATCTCCAACTCTGTCACACTGAGCACCGGATCCCCTCAAGGCTGCGTACTCAGTCCACTGTTGTTTACACTTCTAACACATGACTGTGTATCCAGACACGAGGGGAACCAGATTATTAAGTTTGCAGATGACACCACGGTGGTGGGACTTATTCAGAGGGATGAGGAATCAATGTACAGGGAAGAAGTGAGAGACCTGGAGGGCTGGTGCAGGGAGAACAATCTGGTGCTCAACGTGGACAAAACGAAGGAGATGATTATCGACTTCCAGAGGTCACAGCCTGAACACGTCCCCCTCAGCATCGGCAGCCGTTTAGTGGAGAGAGTGGAGAACATCAAGTTCCTCGGAGTGCAGATCTCGCAGGACCTGACCTGGAGCAAGAATTCCTTGGGGATCAGGAAGCGGGCCCAGCAGAGACTGCACTTCTTGAGGAAACTCAAACAGGCCTCTCTCCCCATCTGCATCCTCAGGACCTTCTACAGAGGTGTGGTGGAGAGTGTTCTGACGTACTGCATTGCTACATGGTACTCCAGCTGCAGTACGTCAGACAAAAAAGCCCTGCAGAGGATAGTTAAGGCAGCTGAGAGGGTAACTGGAGTCTCCCTCCCCTCTGTCCAAGAACTTTTTCAGAACCGTTGTAGGAGCAGGGCACTGAACATTGCCAAGGACCGTTCTCACCCTCTGCATAAACACTTTGAACTTCTGCCATCTGGCAAATGATTCCATAGCATCAGAAGCAGAACCACCAGACTGATCAACAGCTTCCTTCCACAAGCTGTTAGGATGCTGAACAGCTGATCCGGAATCTCTAATATACACTACCGCACCTACGGACATTATGTACATTATTTGTATATTATAGTTAGTTAGTTTTTCAAGTATGTCTCAGGGATGTGTGAATGGATGTGGTGGGGTGGGGGGGGGAGTGAAGATATGTGTGAGTGTGTCTTAAATCCTGTTCTTTTACTTATATGGATACCGAGAGAAACGCAATTTCATCTTGCCTGCACTACAGTTGTATGTACAGCAACATGACAATAAAGGTTGATTTGATTTGATTTGATAATCATCAAAATTTAAATCAAAAAATGCTTGAAACAGCTCAATTTAGGTGTTGTGAATACAGAAAATATGAAAGTTTTTGAAATTAGAAACTTTTTGGAGGAAATACACTCGTACTCCAGTGTCCTCCACTTTGTTCATTCATATAAAAAACACCTGAAGATGTGTCAGAAAAGTCACATTTGAACTGATTTAACTGAAGGATTTATTACTAGTTTGGCATGGTGGGTTCTGACTCATCACCCCCTGTGATTAAGCAGTTTGTATTAGTTGCAAGAGGTGATTAAAAACTTCTCAAACCTTCACGAATATCATAAAATAAGTCAAAAACTGGCTGCACGGTGGCGCAGTGGTTTAACACTGTGGCAGCACAGTTTTACCCTTGGCCGGGGGACCGCGGGGATCATGAGATCGTGGGTTCGATCCCAGCCCCCGACCAACAGTGAGCTGTGTGGAGTTTGCATGTTCTCCCCGTGTTGTGCGGGTTTACTCCGGGATTTCTCCGGTTTCCTCCCGCACACCAAAAAACATGTAGGTTTAGGGCGCTCACGCACGCAGCGACCAGCAGCCGGTGGCTTGTCACCAGACAACAAACCAAATCTACCTACGGGTACAAATAAGTAACAAAAAAAAAAAAAAAAAAAAAACCTTCTTAATATTCCTTTTCTGTTATCTGCTCTTCTTCTAAACGATCTACTGATTAATTTTCCCCAGCTGTGAAGAGCAGATTTAATATCCTTACTAAAAGTCATTGTTATTTTTTTACAGTGGAGATAAAAACACTCAAAGCCTCATCTCAGTGTAATGGCTGCAATCAGGCAAAAGTGGAAAGTAACGAAGTACTTTACTCAAGTACACTTGACTTCACAATTTCAAAGGTCGTTCTGCTTCATGTGAAGTCTTTCCACCTTATGGTACTTTTAACTTCTGTTGCACTGCTTACAGAGAACAATGCAATCTTCTGTATTACTGTTGTGCATATAAGATAATTCACAGGGTTTTATAGCAGCTTTTTACCATTTATGACATCAGTTTCTATCATACAGTATAATAGTTGCATTTTAGATAATAGTAATTTTCAATGAAGTGCTTATAACTAAGCTTTGCAGATTACTCTTTGATAGGATGATTTTAAGTGGAATAGATCCCCTCAGTCCCGTCATCAGACAGTTAAAAATACTAACAGTTTCAGCAGTAATCAGAGTAAAACCATCAGTCCTGGAGTGATGACACCCTTGTTGATTCAATCTCCCTAGAACCTTCCAGTTTAATAGAAATAAACTCAAATCAAATCACAATCTCCCCCCCAAACATCGAACATATTTTCAATTTCAGACCCTGCTCAGACTCTCTAAAGAAGTCACATCTAATCACACCCGCATGTACGAGCAGAACTGCACAGCGACGGTGATTGACAGACTGTTAATAGCAACAGCAAAATGTAGCAGATGGTCTTATTTGACTCGCTGAGAGGAAGTGTTTCAGCGGAAAATTAATTGAGCACTAAACTGGGATTTTTTTTTTTTTATATAGCATTTGATAGAAAGTGTGAAGCGTTTAAGGAAAAAAACCCACAATACACTTTATAATATCAAAAACTCCAGGCCAACAGAAGTAGCTGCCAACCAGCTTTTGTGGTTGACTTTCCAAACAGTGAAAATCGAGAATGAACAACTACCTGACCAGTTCACAAGAGCTATGATAATAAAAGGGTTCAAGTACATGCAGAAAGACTTTCTATTCAAACCACATTTCAAAGGGAGCATATTGTGGAAAAATTCACGTTTTCAGTGTCCCTGTGAGCTTATTTTACCACACACCAACAGCCTAGCTAGTCCAGTTAGCTTAGCGGAGCAACAGCTGTTTTTATAGCTACTCTCTATATTTTCTACTCCCCCCACATCTTGGCTTGGTTTCACAAATGAAGTTCATCACCAGCGTTAATTGCAAGCTCGCTTGTGACTAACTAGTCCAGTACAAGACTGGCAAACTTGACCACACTGATTGCTAGGCGAGCTCTGTGTTTGCTTTCAAAGGAAGAGCTACTCTTTAGAATGAGGCTCCTCCAGGCAGCTCAATTGACTCCAGAGCTGCCCAGTTATCATGGGCAATACCACAGATGCCCCAGGTGTTGTGGATGAAGTTCTTGTATCTTTTTGTTGGAGATGCATCGTTATGATGACCGGTAGATAGTTCTTCAAAGAAAACAATTCTCAGCCAGTGGTGATCCATACAGGCAACGTGGCCAGCTGGGTGCGTATGAGCATAGCCTCGATACTGGTTGGTCTGCACGTTCTCCATAACCTCCTTGTTTGTGACAAAATCTTTCCAGTGAATGTTCAGGTTGGAACGAAGGCAGCGTTGATGAAAGCGTTCCAAGAGTCGGAGTAGAGGTAGTGGCGGTAGGTGACCCATGTTTCTGATCCGAATAGAAGAGTAGTTATGACAACAGCATGACATACAGCAATCTTTGTGCTGGTCTTCAGAACTTTGTTGTCCCATACACGCTTACGAAGTCCGCCAAAGGCAGCACTTGCTTTCACCTAGCAGATGTCTATCTCCTTTCAGAGGAAATCATGTATCTGAGGTAAATGAACTGATTTATTGCATTCAACAAGGTTTAACCAATCATGATGAGGGGTGGCTGGAGGTCACCAGATAGGCAAGGCAGGTAAAGAACTTTGACCTTCCTTAAAGTACCTTCCAGACCAAAGGACTTGACTGTGGCAGATTCACCTCTGAATGGGACTTGGATCCCTTTCTAGATAGATAAGATAAGATAAGATAAGATAAGATAAGCCTTTATTAGTCCCACAATGGGGAAATTCCAGGATTGCAGCAGCACAGGGATAGCAACACTCAGAGCAATAATTAAGAAGATACGAAAAATATGCAATAAACAAGAGCAGTGGATATACATACGTACACATAAATATATAAATATATATACAAAGTGCGGAGCATTGTAGCAAGATGGAATAAACAGCATAACCGTCCACTTAGTTATCCTACATAGTATGAATATGTACCCATACATATTGTCACCTTCCGTAGCGACTGATATTGTCCTAGTTGTATACTGGAGGGGACCATTTGTGTAAGTCTGTTGCGTCTTTTGCATTCAATACTATTAGGTCATCACGTTTTTTGCTATCTCTGCGAGCAGCCCTGCTTAGTTATACAGTCTGACAGCCGTAGGTAGGAAGGACCTGCGAAACCTCTCGGTTGTGCACCTAGGATGATGTAGTCTACTGCTAAATCAGCTCCTCAGTGCGTTCAATATGTCCTGCATAGGGTGGGACTCAGACTCCAGCAGAGATGACAGTTTAGCCACCATCCTTCTCTCTCCTATCTCCTCCACTGGGTCAAGGCGTTGCCCCAGGACAGATCTAGCTTTCTTGACCAGTTTGTTCAGTCTCTTCCTATCGGCTGCTGTAATGCCGTTGCCCCAGCAGACCACTCCAAAAGTGATGGCTGATGCCACCACTGTGTCGTAGAATGTCTTCAGCAGCGCCCCTTGTACACCAAAAGACCTGAGCCTCCTCAGTAGGAACAGCCTGCACTGTCCCTTCTTGTAGAGTGCGTTGGTATTGTGTGACCAGTCTAGTTTATTGTTCAGATGAACACCAAGGTACTTGTAGGATGTCACCATCTCAATGTCTGTTTCCTGTATGTTTGCTGGTGCTGTGAGGGGTTGTCCTTGCCTGCGGCAGTCCACCACCAGCTCCTTAGTTTTTCTTGCGTTGATCTGGAGGCAGTTCCGATGGCACCAGTCCACGAAGTCCTGGATAAGTCCTCTGTACTCAGCTTCATCTCCGTTGGAGATGAGGCTGACGATCGCAGAGTCATCAGAGAACTTCTGTAGATGGCAGTGTGTTGTGTTGTGTGAGAAGTCCGCAGTATAAAGGGTGAACAGGAAGGGAGCCAAAACCGTTCCCTGGGGGGCCCCCGTGCTACCGATGATCGTGTCGGACACACAATCTCGGGTTCTCACAAACTGTGGCCGGTTCGTGAGGTAGTCCAGGATCCATGATGACAGGTGCTGATCCACCCCTGCGCACAGCAGCTTGTCCTTCAGGATCATCGGTTGGATGGTGTTGAAAGCACTGGAGAAGTCAAAGAACATGATCCTCACCGCAGAGATGCTATCCCGAAATCCTCCTTCTCCACCAAGTAAGTCAAAACTCAAAATTCATAATATCCTAACCACCTTAAGTCCTCGGGCCCGGGGTATCATTTCCTACCTCCTTCAAACTTGCTACTTACCAAAGCCAGAACAGGAAAGAGCTTCATCTGATGAAGTGTGGCAGCCCTCCTGCAATATACTTACCGTTCCTCGCAGCATCTCCACCCATAAGAAAAGATTAGTTCAGTGATCTACATTCATCATTTCACCATTCAGTATGCCCACCTTTTTCCTCTTCTCTCCATTTTCACAGTGTTGCCAATTCTCCATCATTGCACATTTTTTATTCAATAAAATCTCTTGTTCAAACTCTTTAAACGGTTTCCTCTCAGTGTCTGCATTTTGGGTTCATTTACACAAAAACATGTCAGCGTTGTATGCAAACAGTACAGGATTTCCTCTGGTAATATTTCTTGGTTGGGGGCCCGCCATGCCAGAAATTTTACCGCCTCGCCAAGACGGAGATATGAATTTAAGAAAAATATACGAAGCAATGACTTTCCACAAGCACGCATACGAACAACGCACGTGGCCATCATCCGCGCTGAGTTTAGAAGCGCCCCACCCACGCGAGCTTTCCAGTCAGTCAGCAGACAGTGTCTTGCTAGCGGCAGCAGCATCTTCGTGGAAAAGGAGTGAAAACCGGGAAGTCAAACAGCAGAAAAAGACTCTGTTTGAAGAGAAACTTTGTGAAGAAGTCCACCATTTCTTCATTGGTGAAAATCCAGGCATGTCAGCGCCTTGGCGCTACCTATTGGGCAGGAGTGAAACTACAAATGATGGTGGTGTGCATGCGTCAACCGCTTGGCCTGGGTAGATGAAAAAAGTGAGCATGTACAGCACCGCATGTGTGCTGGGCTCGTCCAAAGCGTACGCGGACCAAGGCGGACTAGAGGGGAAATGCAGCATGAATAAGGCTTGACTGTCGGACAGAAACATGTTTATTAAAGTACTTTAAACGTGGAAAAAAATCATAAGAGGTATGTAAGCACTGGAGGCATTTATCATGGTTTTAACCCACTGGAAATGGGAGCAATAATGGAAGAGTCGCTTAGCTAAGAGATGTGGTTAGAATTCATATGCAGCCGGCTTCATATGAAGGGAAAGGCAAGGGGGGCTGATGAATTGCTGAGGATATATTTCACCAGCCACTACAATATTAAGTTATGTTCCCAATTATGTACCTGGCAAGTTAAGATGACCGAAATTCACAAAGTCAATGACTTCAATCCGTCAGCAGCCTTCAGACAAACTGAACATGCCAGCATTTGGACTTCAAAATAAGGGAGGCTTTTCTTGGCGGTGAGGATATTTAATGTAGAATCGGTGTGTGACTTTGCAAAAACGATGTCTGCCACTGTAGTATTCTCTGGGCCCCTCCCCAATCTGACCAGTGATGACATGTTTAGTCGCTCGTCATCCTTGAACCGCTGGCTGTCTGTGTGGTGTCCTAAAAATGACGTGGGCTACATTGACAATTGGAGCTCTTTTTGGGGAAAACCTGGTCTTATGAGACGAGACAGCATTCATCCCACTTTGGATGGTGCTTCTCATTTATCTAACAATCTGGCATCTTTTTTATCCAAATTTCCAAAACCGTGACTACTCAGAGTTGGGACCAGGAAGCAGAGTCGCAGTCTTACACGCCTCTCTGCAGCTCCTCTTCATCCGCCACCCCTCAGCTTAGCCCCTGTCTTCCCCATCAGAGAATCGTTGTCTGCTCCCTCCAAAGTAAATAAAAATATAATGTATAAGCATCCCAAAGTGATAAAGCAAAATATTGGTAAAACTCAAATTAAACATAAAGCCTCTAAATTGAATGATTTGGCCTCTGTTCCTCCTCATAATTTAAAAATTAAATGTGGTTTATTAAATATTAGGTCTCTAACTCCCAAGTCTCTGTTAGTCCATGATCTGTTAATTGATCATCAGATTGATTTAATTTCCCTTACAGAGACTTGGTTAGGACAAGAGGATTATGTTGGTTTAAATGAATCAACTCCCTCTGGTTATTTAAACTGTCAAAATCCCAGAAGTTCTGGTCGTGGAGGAGGAGTAGCAGCAATTTACCATTCCAAATTACTAGTTAATGTAAAGCAAAAAACATGTTATAATTCCTTTGAGGGCCTGGTCCTCAGTGTTGGGCACTTTAGCAATTCCAGGTTAAACCCAATTTTATTTGCCATTGTTTATCGTCCCCCATCAACCTATTCAGAATTTTTATCCGAATTTCCTGATTTCTTAGCTGATTTAGTGCTGAAATCTGATAGAATAATTATAGTAGGGGACTTTAATATACATGTGGATGTAGATAGTGACTGCCTTAATGTGGCTTTTAATTCAATATTAGACTCGATTGGGTTTTCTCAGAAAGTAGGAAATTCTACTCATTACCTCCACCATACATTGGACCTTGTTCTGACATATGGCATAGAAATAGAAAATCTGGTAGTGTCTCCTCATAACCCTGTACTGTCAGACCATTGTCTGTTAACCTTTGATTTTACTATTTCTGACTATTTGGCTCCTAAAGAAAAATATTATCACAGTAGATGCCTCTCAGATGATGCTGTTTCCAAATTTATGCAGATTGTTTCCTCTATGCCATGTGTCAACACAACGGAAATAAGCTATAGACAGCTTGCTCCTTCTGTAATTGATAACATGGTGGATAGTGTTTCAGCTTCTCTACATCAGGCTCTAGACTTGGTGGCCCCCTTAAAAAAGAAAAAGTCTAATCAGAGATTTTTAACTCCTTGGTTCAACACAGAAACTCGTAGCTTAAAACAGAAGACTCGTCAATTAGAAAGAAAATGGCGCTCTACTAATTTAGATGAAATCTATTTAGCTTGGAGAAATCATCTTTTAATTTATAAAAAATCTCTTAGAAAAGCTAGAACGAGTTATTACTCTGCATTAATAGAAGAGAACAAGAATAATCCCAGGTTTCTTTTCAGTACTGTAGCCAGGTTGACAAAGAGTCAGGACTCTGTCAATCCTAGCATCCCCTTAGAGCTTACTAGTCAGGACTTTATGAACTTTTTCAATAATAAAATTTCATCCATCAGAGATAAAATCAATCAGATTCTTCCCACAGTTAACTTAAATACTGTAACTACTACAACTCCTTCTATTGATGTCTGTCTTGATGAGTTTACTCCAATCGACCTTTGTGAGTTAGACAAAATAGTTTCCTCATCCAAACCTTCAACTTGTCTTTTAGACCCTATTCCTACCAGGTTATTTAAAGAAGTCTTCCCACTTATTGGTAGCTTTATTCTTCATATAATCAATTCTTCATTAACTTTAGGCCATGTACCGCAGGCTTTTAAAACGGCTGTAATTAAACCCTTACTCAAAAAGCCAACGCTAGATCCAGGAGCTTTAGCTAACTATAGACCAATCTCTAATCTCCCTTTCATTTCAAAAATCTTAGAAAGAGTTGTTGCTATGCAATTATTTGACCACCTGCAGGGAAATGGTTTATTTGAGGAGTTTCAATCTGGGTTTAGAATCCATCATAGCACTGAAACAGCCTTAGCGAAGGTCACTAACGACCTCCTCATTGCATCTGATAATGGACTAGTTTCTGTACTTGTCCTTTTAGATCTTAGTGCAGCTTTTGATACTATTGATCATAATATTCTACTTGATAGATTAGAACACTATGTTGGACTTAATGGAACTTCGTTGCAGTGGTTTAGATCTTATTTATCTGATAGGTTCCAGTTTGTTCATGTAAATGATGAGTTTTCTCTCAGCTCAAAGCTTAGTCATGGAGTTCCACAGGGATCTGTGCTTGGCCCTACTCTTTTTAGTTTATATATGCTTCCGTTAGGCAACATTATTAGAAAGCACTGTATACATTTTCACTGTTATGCAGATGACACACAATTATACCTGTCAATGAAGCCAGATGATACTAATCAATTAGCCAAGTTAGAAGCCTGTCTTAAGGAAATCAAAGTTTGGATGACTTGTAATTTCCTGCTATTAAATTCAGATAAGACTGAAGTCATTCTTGTTGGTCCAAAAAACCTTAGAAATTCCTTTCCAAATCAAACTTTCAGTTTGGATGCAGTTACTCTTTCTCTTAATAGCTCTGTGAGGAACCTTGGAGTTATTTTTGATCAGGATTTGTCCTTCAATTCACATATTAAATTTGTTTCTAAGACTGCCTTCTATCATTTGCGTAATATTGCCAAGATTAGGAGCATCTTGTCTCAGAGTGATGCTGAGAAGCTGATCCACGCTTTTGTTAGCTCGAGATTAGATTATTGTAATTCTTTATTATCAGGTTGTCCTAAAACATCTTTAAAAAGTCTTCAGCTGATCCAAAATGCTGCAGCAAGAGTTTTAACAGGTACTAGAAAGAGAGATCATATCTCTCCGGTTCTGGCCTCCCTTCATTGGCTTCCCATAGAGTTTAGAATTAAGTTTAAAATCCTTCTTCTTACTTACAAAGCTCTAAACAATCAGGCTCCTTTTTATTTAAAAGATCTGATACTACCGTATCATCCTAACAGAGCACTACGCTCCCAAAATGCAGGTTTACTTGTAATACCTAGAATCTCCAAAAGTACAATGGGAGGCAGAGCCTTCAGTTATCAAGCTCCTCTCCTGTGGAATCAGCTGCCAATCTGGATTCGGGAGTCAGACTCGATCTCTGTTTTTAAGAATAGGGCTAAAACCTACCTTTTTGATATAGCCTACAATTAGGGAGGGATCATGTGTTTTCTGAACCCTCCCTTAGTTATGCTGCTAATAGGTTTAGTCAGCCGGGGGACCTCCAGTAATGCACTGGGCCTCACTCCTTTCCTCACTCTCTATGAAATATTTTTTTTTTTTGCTGGTCATTAACATTTGTTTGTTCTCTCCCATAGATTGAGTCCCCATCGTACTGTTTGCTCTCTACATGTCTGTTCTTTTCTTCTTCTCTATCCCCTCACCCCCCAGCCAGTCGCAGCAGATGACTGCCCCTCCCTGAGCCTGGTTCTGCTGGAGGTTTCTTCCTGTTAAAAGGGAGTTTTTCCTCTCCACCGTCGCCAAGTGCTTGCTCACAGGGGATCGCCTGATTGCTGGGGTCTTTCTGCAACTGTGGGGGTCCTCCCTACAGTTGATAGTGCTATGAGATGACTGTTGTTGTGAAATGGCGCTATATAAATAAAGTTGAATTGAATTGAATTGAATTGATATTTCTAAAAAAACCTATAAATATATAGAAATAATAGAACAGAAATAACGGCATCCTTGGTCATTTAAGTTAATTTAAATCCATCCCATTAAATACAATTTTATTAATATTTTTTTCTTTGTAATGAAAATTAAATTATTGTTCTGTTCTGACTGCAAAGTTATGGTCAAAAATATAAATTGTTATAAGGAAAAAGTAAAAAAATACCACAGTCTGTTTCAAATTTATTTGAAAAACAGTAATTTTATTAAAAAAAACAGACAAAAATAACCATAAAATAATCCACAAATTCACTCACACCTTCACGGACTACCTCAGCTTCTGTGTGGACAAATCCGTTCCCACCAAGACCATACGGCGTCACTCAAACAACAAACCCTGGATCAACCCTGAGATAAAAACACTTCTGAGAGAGAAGAAGAGGATCTTCAGATCGGGGAATAGGGAGATGCTGAAGTCTGTACAGAGGGAGCTGAGGAGAAAGATCAGAGTAGGCAAGGACTGGCTGCACGGTGGCGCAGTGGTTTAGCACTGTGGCAGCACAGTTTTACCCTTGGCCGGGGGATCGCGGGGATCATGAGGTCGTGGGTTCGATCCCAGCCCCCGACCAACAGTGAGCTGTGTGGAGTTTGCATGTTCTCCCCGTGTTGCGCGGGTTTACTCCGGGATTTCTCCGGTTTCCTCCCGCACACCAAAAACATGTAGGTTTAGGGCGCTCGCGCACGCAGCGACCAGCAGCCGGTGGCTTGTCACCAGACTGCAAACCAAGTCTACCTACGGGTACAAATAAGTAACAAAAAAAAAAAAAAAAAAAAAAAAAAAAAAAAAGGACAGCTTCAGGAAGAAGATGGAGGACAAGCTGCAACAGAGCGACATCAGCGGGGTCTGGAGAAACCTCAAAACCATCTCTGGGCTCCAGAATACCTCCCCCCAGGCCACGGGGGGCAGGGAGTGGCCTGAATCTGTTTTTCAATAGGTTTGACCAACCGCCCTCCCCCCTGTCTGCACAACAACCACTGCTGCCTCTAAAGAAATCAAGTCCTGCTGCCCACTCCCCACTCCACCAACACCCCCCCACTCCCAACACACAGCCCCCCATCCTGACCCTGACCAGGACCCAGGTGAGGATGGAGCTGAGGAAGATCAAGGCGAGGAAGGCGTCGGGACCGGACGGCATCAGCGCAAAGCTCCTCAAGTCCTGTGCAGACCAGCTGTGTGGGATTGTGACGTATATCTTCAACCTGAGCCTGAAACTGGGGAGGGTACCACAGCTGTGGAAAACATCTTGTGTGGTACCTGTACCAAAAACTTCCCACCCCAAAGACCTGAACAGCTACAGACCGGTGGCCTTGACGTCCCACTTGATGAAGACCCTGGAGAGACTGCTCCTTGCTCACCTCCGCCCCCTGGTGGAACCAGCGATGGATCCACTCCAGTTCGCCTACCAGCATGGCATTGGGGTGGAGGATGCGGTGATCTTCCTCCTTCACCGTTCTCTGTCCCACCTGGAGAAGCCCGGGAATATGGTGAGGATCATGTTCTTTGACTTCTCCAGTGCTTTCAACACCATCCAACCGATGATCCTGAAGGACAAGCTGCTGCGCGCAGGGGTGGACCAGCACCTGTCATCATGGATCCTGGACTACCTCACGAACCGGCCTCAGTTTGTGAGAACCCGGGACTGTGTGTCCGACACGATCATCAGTAGCACGGGGGCCCCCCAGGGAACGGTGCTGGCTCCCTTCCTGTTCACTCTTTATACTGCGGACTTCTCACACAACACAACACACTGCCATCTACAGAAGTTCTCTGATGACTCTGCGATCGTTGGCCTCATCTCCAATGGAGATGAAGCTGAGTACAGAGGGCTTATCCAGGACTTCGTGGACTGGTGCCATCGGAACTGCCTTCAGATCAATGCGAGAAAAACTAAGGAGCTGGTGGTGGACTGCCGCAGGCAAGGACAACCCCTCACAGCACCAGTAAATATACAGGGAACAGACATCGAGATGGTGACAGCCTATAAGTACCTGGGTGTTCATCTGAACAATAAACTAGACTGGTCACACAATACTGATGCACTCTACAAGAAGGGACAGCGCAGGCTGTTCCTGCTGAGGAGACTCAGGTCTTTTGGTGTACAAGGCGCGCTGCTGAAGACATTCTATGACACGGTGGTGGCATCAGCCATCACTTTTGGAGTGGTCTGCTGGGGCAGTGGCATTACTGCAGCCGATAGGAAGAGACTGAACAAACTGATCAAGAAAGCTAGCTCTGTCCTGGGGCAGCGCCTTGATCCGGTGGAGGAGATAGGAGAGAGAAGGACGGTGGCTAAACTGTCATCTCTGCTGGAGTCCGAGTTCCACCCTATGCAGGACATACTGAATGCACTGAGGAGCTCATTTAGCAGCAGACTACATCATCCCAGGTGCACAACCGAGAGGTTTCGCAGGTCCTTCCTACCAACGGCTGTCAGACTGTACAACCTAAGCAGGGCTGCTCGCAGAGATAGCAAAAAGACATAAACTAATAGTTTTTTTTTTTTTTTTTTTGTTTTTTTTTTGAATGCAAAAGATGCAATAGACTTACACAATGGTCCCCTCCGGCATACAACTAGGAAAATACCGGTCGCTATGGAGAGTGAGAATATGTATGGGCACATAATCATACCATGTAGGATAACTAAGTAGACGGTTGTGCTGTTTCATCACATCTAGCAACAATGCTCTGCACTGTGTGTGTTTATATATTTACATATTTATTCCATCTAGCTACAATGCTCCGCACTGGGTGTGTTTATGTTTATATATCTATATATTTATTCCGTCTAGCTACAATGCTCCGCACTGTGTGTTTATATGTATATCTACATATTATTCCATCTAGCTACATTGCTCCGCACTGTGTGTTTACATATTCATATATTTATTCCATCCAGCTACAATGCTCTGCACTGTGTGTCTGTGTGTGCGTATATATATATTTTATAGTAATATGTACATATGTATATTAGCTGCTCTTGCTTGCTTGTTTTTTTTCTTGCCTTCTGATTGTTGCTCTGAGTGTTGCTATCCCTGTGCTGTTGCAATCCTGGAATTTCCCCGTTGTAGGACTAATAAAGGCTTATCTTATCTTATCTTATCTTATCTTATCTTAAATTTAGATAAATTTACAGAGAAAAGTAGAAAACTATAAGAAAACTGTTATAAATTTTGGAGAAAAACCTCAAACCTTCAAGACTGAAGTCATTACTCAAGTTTTAAGTGGCTGCTGTTTGTACCCTTAACTAGAAATTTTTGGTTGTCTCCTTTAATTTACATGGCACTTGAAATTTTCTAACCTGTTTGTATACCACCATAGAGAGAGAAGCTGAATTAGACAGAGCTCAGACAGGACAAGATGAGACAGAAGAGAGAAGCCAAGCAGGAAAGTGTTCAGGGGAGAGGGTCCATGAGAGGTGAGAGCAGAGGAAGGAGAGAAGGATGACACCACTAAAAAGTCCAAATACAGGACGTCTGGGTGAGACCCCAAATGGCCTAATATTCCAACATTCAAGCCTTGGTTGTACAATACTTCAAACTGTAAGTTCCATATGCACGGCAGTGGCTCAGGAGGTAGAGCAGGTCGTTCAATAACCGGATGGGTGGCAGTTCGAATCCCGCTCTCCCCAGATATCCTGCCGTTGTGTCCCTGGGCAAGACACTTTACCCACCTTGCCTCCAGTGTCCATAACACTGGGTATGAATGTGTATAAATGTTCGGTGTTGGCTGTTGGCCCGGATTGGCAGCCAGGTTTCCGTCAGCCTGCCCCAGGGCAGCTGTGGCTACAGTAGTAGCTTGCCACTACCATTGTCTGTCTGGAGTGAATGAATAATGTATCTGTAAAAAGAATCATTGAGTGTCTACGATAAAGTGCTATATAAATCTGATGCATTATTATTATGCGCAAAAAGAAATAAATAGTATAAAATTAACATACACATATTCATACATATGTGTTTTCTGCCCCCCTGGAAAAATATGTTCCCACCGCGCCAAGGTCTTTAAGCCAGAGGAAACACTGCAGTAGCTCAAAAACCAGTTGGGCTTGGGCTTTTGTGTGTGCCTGGAGCCTCCTCAGGTTGAAGATGCTGCAATCTGTATGATAGCAAATCAGTCACACCCCCCACTGGACATTAGTGTTCCCAGCTGTGTCATGAATGCACACTCAATCATACATTTCACTCTCCCACTATTATTCTTGCTTATTTTGTCATATTTTGGCAGTGATGGCCCTCTAATCATGCCTCTAGCATTAACCTAGTGAACCTAGCTTAGCTGCTACGGTTTTAAGTCTACTCTCAATATATTTTACTCATCCCACTACACATCTGTGCTTCCAACTTGTTCACTCTGTCATGATCCTGGGCACGGGTGGGGCTGTGCCCAGTCTCCAGTTTGAGTTTAGTTTTTTTATGTGTGCTTGTTTCTTTATTTATCATGGTCTGTTGTATTTTATCTGTCTATTTTTGGAGTGTTTGTATTCTTGGTTTTGTCCTTATTGTCTTGTCTAATTATTGTGTGTTATTTTGTATTTATGGTATTAGTTGCATCTTTTTGGGGTTGTGTTATCTTATTCTTGTGCCATCAATTAGTTTCCAGTCCATGCTTTTATTTTGACAGTGCCTGTGCAGCTTCCACCTGTCAAACTGTTTCGCGGGCTGCACAGCTGTCACTCGTGATTATTTTCTTACTCATGTACCTACACCTGTGATGCATTTGTCATCTGTGCATTCATCTATTTACGGATACGGCAACGCTTCTCAGGTGGCCGTGTCCTACTGTTTATTCCCTCAGTAGTGTCAGTCATACTACGAGTTGTTGGTTTGCAGTTGAGGTGAATGGGTGTGCTCCGACCAGGTAAATTTGTCCTTTTTTCCATCTCCCTCAGCCATGAGCCCCAATTCTCTCCGGGTGTGCTCCGGCTGAATAAATCTCTTTTCCTCCTCGGTGTGTCCGAGCACCTCAGCTGGTTTTTCTCCCAGGCTGTTCTCTCCCTCCTGGTCGTGAACCCCGCTCTCCTCCAGCGCCTCCATCATTTCATTATCTGCAAGGTTAGTGTTTCATGTAGTGTTCATATTTTTTTTTGTTAGTAAATGTGCCAACACAGCGAGTGCTTGGTGTCCTCTGTAGCCATTGAAAAGGGCGGATTATGACAGAATGACACGGCCCATATGGACACCAGCCACTGTGGGTTCTGCTATTTTTTTTTCTTTTCCTCCCATATTATATTTTTCCTCTGGTTTTTATAGTCCGTTCCTTTGTGGTATGTCTGGCCGCATGGACTATAGTATTTTTGGGCTGGACGAGGAAGAGTGTTGGGCAGCTGGACTGGTGGAGGAAATTATCTTGGATGTTCTCCTAACCCACGCTCCTGAGGAGGCGCTGCAGTTGTGGGATAGCGCGGCACAGGTGATTGAGGCATACCCCAACCTGTGGAGCTATCCGGAACTGGCAGTTCTCCTCACCTCAATTTTCCACTCTCAACATCGGCTCTGCAGGCTGGGGGAAGCCCCTTCGCCATCCAAACCTGTGCCGCTGTGGAAGCGTTCCCGGGGACGGAGGCCTCAAGCCCGGTGCCGTCATCCAGCTGTAGTCTCGTCTCCCCTGGCTGAACTGTGGCCCATAGCCTGCCTTGTTGGGTATGCAGCTCTCGTGCCTTCTGACGGTCCCAGTGCGGAGGAGCTGGAGGAGCGCCAGCGGGTTTTGGCGGAGACTGAGCTCATCCTGGAATATAAACCATGGCTTCTTCCAGAGGTTATGCAGCAGCTGGAGGGAGTTTCATCGGGGGAAGCAGAGTCGGTGCTGATGAATCAGCATTACTGGACACCGGAGTGTCATCTGTCGCCGTCTCCTCGCCAGATGATCTCCACCGTGCCTGGAAGAACACTGCCTGGTTCAGCAGCAGCAGTCACCACCATGCCCCGGAAAATAAGGCAAGTGTGCTTTCATTCTCTCACACGATAACGAGATTCCTTGTCTTATTCCTGGTGGTGAGGCTCAGCACCAGCAGCCCACTTTGGCTGAGTCCTCACTGCCTGCTGCTGTCACCTGTTCCTCACCAGTCTCTCCTCTGTCTCCTCCCATCTCCCTGAGTGTTGGTCGGTCCAATGATGGAGCCGCCGGACAACAGAGGAGTCTGCAGCCCTGGAGAACCCCATGCCAGCCCCGCAGCCGCATCTTGGACAGGAGAGGAGAGGTCCCGGTTCCCTGAAACCTGAGCCGACAAGGAAGTGTCCTCTGGTTTCAGCAACTTGGGACTCAGTGCCAGTGGTAAGGCGACCTCCAGTCTCATCCATCACACCGGGAGTTTCGGCTGCGTTGGTCGCCACGCCTGGAGGTCCTTGAGTTGCATCTACCATCACGCTTGCTGTAGGGGCCGCTGCAGCAGAGTCGTCGGGGTCCTGGACGGTGGTGGAGCTTGAGTACTGGCAAGTACTCGTTTCTGTTTCCACATTTACAGTTCTTGAGAATTCTTGTCTGGCTCTTGGTGGGGAGAATCAGTTGCAGGTGTCCTCTGCTCCTGAGCTCTTGTCACCAGGCTCCACTGCTGCCAGTGATTCTCCAGTGTTTTTCTCTTCTTCCCTGTGCGAGGTGGCCATGTTGGAGTTGGAGCATCAGACGGAGAGTGCCCAGACGTCCCAACCTGGATCACCGGAGTCTTGGACGGCGGTAGAGCATGAGCTCAGGCAAGTTATCTTTTTTGTTTTCACTTTATCTGTTTTAGAGAAATCTTGCCTGACTCTTGGTAGGGAGGACCAAGGGCAACCGTCAGCTGCACCTGAGTCCTCCTCACTGGGCTCCACAGCTGCCAGTGACTCTGACCCGATGCTTGTCCCCTCTGTGTCTGAGCCTTTTCCTAAGGTCACTGTGGGTCCTCCACCTTCGCCTAAGGTCATCCCGGGTCCTCCACCTCCACCTGAGGTCACCGTGGGTCCTCCTTCTTCACCTTCGACTGGCCCGCTGCTGGTCGATTGCCTTCTGTGCCTGGTCTTCTTGTGGGTCAGCCGTTTGGTTTCATCAGGGTCCCCAGAGGTCTCCGTGAGCCCCACCTCTCCGCCAGAGGTCTCCGTGGGTCCCCCCTCTCTGCCAGACATCTCCGCGGGTGCTCCACCTCAGTCCGAGGTCTCCGCAGGTGCTACGCCTCAGTCCGAGGCTACTGCGGGTGCTACGCCTCAGTCCGAGGCTACTGTGGGTGCTACGCCTCAGTCCGAGGCCACCGCGGGTGCTACACCTCAGTCAGAGGCCTCCGTGGGTGCTACGCCTCAGGCCGAGGCCTCCGTAGGTGCTTCACCTCTGCCCAAGGCCGATGAGGGTCCTCAATCTCCACCCGAGGTTGTTGAGGATGCTCCGTCTCCGCCAACGCCTTAGGTCGTCATGGGTTCCTAGCCTTTGTTGGAGATTGTCGAAGGTCATCAGGTGTCGCTGGAGGTTCCCGCTGGTTGGTCGTCTTCGCCAACTGGTTTCCTCGCTGGTCAGCTGCTGTCCTCATCTGGCCCTCGCATCGAGCAGCTACGCTGGTCGACCATTCCTAAGGACAGTCTTCTAGCTTATTAGCCACGCTTCTCATTAGGGTTCCGCCTCCCGGCTTCCTCGGCCCGTGGGAAGCGCTGGGTCCGGCTGCTGCCCCCGGGAAGGGGGGGGGCATTGTGCGCCGTGGCCTGCTGGCTCATCGATGCTAGAAGACCGCCCGATGGACTGCTACTTCTGCTTGGGTGGGCCTGGAACACAGGGAGGCCACCCAGCTTGCTCCAGTACATGTGTCGGTGGTCTTGGGACTCTGGTAGGCCACCCAAACTGCCTCATTTTCATATCTATTGGTCCTAGAGTCCTGTATTGCCACCTGTTGTACAGTGTTGTGGGTCATGAGTGTTTTCTTTTGTTTTCTGGTTGAGTTCAGTCCCTCCATGCCTAGGTTCCCCCTCCTGTGTGGGGTGGTTTGTTTTTCTTGTTGGGTGGGGGGGTCCTTTTGTGGACAGGTCCTCTTTCCTTTTTGATGTTATCCTTGGGTGTCTGGGACACACCCCTTGGGGGGGGGGCTGTCATGATCCTGGGCACGGGTGGGGGCTGTGCCCAGTCTCCAGTTTGAGTAGTCTTTTTCTGTGTGTTTGTTTCTTTATTTATCATGGCCTGTTGTATTTAATCTGTCTATTTTTGGAGTGTTTGTATTCTTGGCTTGGTCCTTATTGTCTTGTCTATTTATTGTGTGTTATTTTGTATTTATGGTATTAGTTACATCTTTTTGGGGTTGTGTTATCTTATTCTTGAGTCATCAATTAGTTTCCGGTCCATGCTTTTATTTTGACAATGCCTGTGCAGCTTCCGCCTGCCAAACTGTTTTGCAGCCTGCACACCTGTCACTCGTTTGATTATTTTGTCTCATGTACTTACACCTGTGATGCATTTGTCATCTGTGCATTCATCTATTTAAGGATATGGCAACACTTCTCTGGTGGCCATGTCCTACTGTTTATTCCCTCAGTAGTGTCAGTCGTACTCTGAGTTGTTGGTTTGCCATTGAGATGAACGGGTGTGCTCCGACCAGGTAAATTTATCCTTTTTTCCATTTCCCTCAGCCGTGAGCCCTGCTTCTCTCCGTGTGTGCAATGGCTGAATAACCCCCCCCCCCCCCCCCCGGCATGTCCGAGCGCCTCAGTGGGTTTTTCTCCCAGGTTGTTCTCTCCCTCCTGGTCATGAGCCCCGCTCTCCTCCGGCACCTCCATCATTTCATTATATGCAAGTTTAGTGTTTCATGTAGTGTTTGTCTTTTTGTTAATATATGTGCAAACTCACAGCGAGTGCTTGGTGTCCTCTGTAGCCCTTGAAAAGGGTGGTTTATGACACACTCATCCACACTTTCATTATTTATTATTGAGTCTTATTTTATTGTATTTTAGCTGGGACAGTTCTGTAATCACACCAACAGATATGCTAGCCAAGTTAGCCCAGTCTTGCTAACACCTGTGTCTCCCCTTGACATAACTTAACCACCTCATCCAACATCTGTGATCCAGCCTACTGTGAACATTTGATCATGTATGTATACATGTATTTATGTGTACATATGTATATTCACTGCTCTTACTTTCTTATCTTCTAAATTATTTGTCTGAGCGTTGCTATCCCTGTGTTGTTGCAATCCTGGAATTTCCCCATTGTGGGACTAATAAAGGCTTATCTTATCTTATATATATCCCTCTCGATGCTAGCCTAGGTTATTTTATTTTTTTATTTAACATTTATTTTATACAGGGTAGTTCTATTGAGATGTAACCTCTCTTTTCCAAGGACACCCCATTCACACTCACACGGTTACACATTCACATCTGGAAGCTGCCCAGTACAACCACAGACTGACCTGTGGCCACTGAGCAACTCCACTGGAGCAGTTGCTCAAGGGCACCACAATGGGGTTAAGGAGGGTGGGGCAAACACTGCTATGTTATCTGTCCCACCCAGATCTAATCTTCCTGTTCCAGGGATCGAACCCATTACCCTCTGCTCACCAGTCCACATCCCTAACCATTAGGCCACCACTGCCCCCTACAGTTGATTAAGATAAGATAAGATAAGATAAGCCTTTATTAGTCCCACTATGGGGAAATTCCAGGATTGCAACAGCACAGGGATAGCAACACTCAGAGCAACAATCAAGAGGCAAGAAAAAACAAGAACAGCTAGTAAACATATGTACATATTACTATAAATATATATATGAGAGAGAGAGAGAGAGACACACACACACAGTGCGGAGCATTATGGTTGGTTAATGTGCAACAGAAAGTCTAAGCTCTCTCTCCGCGGATGCGGTGGGCCAGCTGGAAGTCTTTGGGCATGATGGTGACCCTCTTAGTGAAGAAGAGACCCACCAGGTAGGCCTCGCTGGCCTCCTGCAGAGCCATGACGGCGAAGCTCAGGAAGCGCAGGTCGGTCTTGAAGTCCTGAGCGATCTCCCTCACCAGGCGCTAGATGGGCAGCTTACGGATGAGCAGCTCCGTGGATTTCTGGTAGCGACGGATCTCTCTCAGAGCCACGGGCCTGTAACGGTGAGGCTTCTTCACTCCGCCGGTGGCCGGAGCGCTTTTCCAAGCAGCCTTGGTGGCTAGCTGCTTCCTGGGGGGCTTTTTCCTCCAGTAGATTTTACGGGCGGTCTGCTTGGTTCTTGCCATCGCTCTTTATTATTCTGTCTTATATTTCTTGCACGCCGCCTGAACTCCAGCCCGGCACCCGCGTCGTTTTAGCTACAGTTCCCGGTATGTCGAGTTTCTCCGTTAGCACCGGGTGGTGGTTGAGTGCTAGCTAGCACTAGCTCTTCCTGCTGTAACGTCTCCTGCTGTAAACAGTGGCTCCGTCCACCGACTCGGGAGACCTTTGGGGCGATCTGTGTGTCCGTGATATATATATAGAGTGAAAGGTGTAGAAAGAAGAAGGAAGATAAAAAAAGGCTGTTGCAACGGGCAGCCAACTCGTGTGGCGTCGCCGGTCCGACGGAACCGGAAAAAAAAAAAAATTAAAAAAAAATAATAATCATTAATCTCTGGCTGAGAAGGCTGCTCCACAAGTTGCAGTTAGCTGCAGCTAGCAGAGCCAGACAGACACTCATACACTCAGCCTTGTTTCACTGCATATTATACCTAATATGCACTGAAACAAGGTAATATTCTATATATATAATATTCTATCCTGCAAATCATTCAAACTACCTACCCCGATCCCTGATGATGCTTTATTCATGCTTTTACTTTTTCAAATTCATTCAATTTTACGTTAGTTAGCTCAGACTGACAAACAGGAGCTAACCAGCTAGCGTTACCCTCAACCACAGATTGTCAAAGTGTCAAAACAGGGAGGTTGGGATGAACTGTGGTTCATTAAGGTGCATTCAGACCACATGCGAAAGTGCGACACAAATACATGTAAAGTTAATGTAAACATATGGAAAACATGTAAATTTGGGCATTCGCGTGTCCAAGGGATTTGGTAGTGCTAGCTAGTAATCAGCTAGCTACCTAGCTACCTAGAACCTTGAGATTCTGCCATCACCGGAGTTAAAGCATCAAAACTGGAGAGCATGCTAGTTTAAAAATGAGACTGCCACTCACCTGCAGACAGATGGACCGAGCTCTGCAGCTGAACTGAAGTGTCAGAGTTACTGACCCCCAGACTGCTGCCACGGATGTGCTAATGAGGGCTAGCAGGCTAGTAGTTTAAACAACTGTCATCCAGGTGAAGTTTTGGAGGCAGGGACAATTTTTCCAGGTGAGAGCCCCATTGGATAATGTAAACCTAAACATGATGGCGCAGTGGTTAGCACTGCGGCAGCACAGTTTACCCTTGGCCGGGGGATTGTGGGGATCGTGGGATCGTGGGTTCGATCCCAGCCCCCGACCAACAGTGATCTGTGTGGAGTTTGCATGTTCTCCCTGTGTTGCGTGGGTTTACTCCGGGATTTCTCCGGTTTCCTCCCACATGCCAAAGACATGCATGTTAGGTTAATTGGCTGTTCTAAATTGTCCCTAGATATCTGTTTCCTATAGGCCCTTAGAATAGAGGGTTAGTATTAATGAAAGCGCTTTGAGTGGTCTTTGTGACCAGAAAAGCGCTATATAAGTGCAGGTTAGTTAGTTAGTAGTTAGGTAGAACACAGCTGTAGAAGTTACAAAGGCAACTCCGCCCGTCTGCAAATCGCTCAGATAGAGAATTCATGTCTATTCATGTGTTTACATTGACTTAACACATAATCACGCCCCACAAAAAATTTGTGTGTTCGCGTTTGGTCTGAATGCACCTTTAGTGTTTACAAAAAGGGTTGCTGTGAAGAAGGGTGTTAATCTAGGTGGAAAATGGTGCTGTAGCATTTAACCCCTGAGGTATTTGATCAAGGGCATACATAACACGTCTTTGTTAAACAGCCATTATACCTCCAAATACACACAAAATATTCTGCATCTGGGGTGAGTGGTAAAAAACACGCTCAGACATATGCAGACAATGTGGGGTGTCTGTCGTTTCACCGATTCATTAACAAACACCGACAACAACAGACGGAGTTATTTGACAGGACCAAATATTTTGGCAGGCAGCCCATCCAGCGTGTAGAGACACAGAGAGAGCTGACAGCTTGTATTTTGACTGAGTCATTCCTAATTAATCTGTCTCTTCAATTTCACATTCTTTAAAATAAGATCAGCGATACTAACAACATGAGTTGCAGTAAGGGGGATTCATATGAATGGTATCAGAATTGTGCTTATAGCAGTTTCTATGGATATCACCCAAATCTGACCGGTGTCCATCTGTGCAGGGAAAAATTTGACCATTTTCCCCTCTAATAGTTCTCTTTTTACCTGCTTGTTTTCAGTACAGTATGCTACCTTCTATGCAGGCAGGGAGCCACAGTTACTGATTAGCATACTGGATCATTTAGCAGCTAAAGAGACAGATATTTCCTTCAGGAATTAGCAGACGCCACAAACAGGAGCCAAATGAGAATGAATATTGGCTGGCAGTCTGAATAAACAACGCTGCTGTTACTCTGCTGAACGCCAGGGTGGATCAGGCTGTGGGGGCCAAAGGCGAGAGAAGCGGATTTTGCGACTAGAACTGTCTGATTATAAAGGAGACTGCAAATGCAACGAAAACCCCTCAGACACCAGGAAGACCCCAAGTTACAAGGTCACCCTCACTATTCCCTCAATATATTTTTGGAGGAGAATTAAATATACCTTCAGGGCTTTTTTCTCATAAATATTCTCCTTTTTTTCTTATAAATTTGCAACTTTGTTCTTGTAACGTTTCAGCTTTTTTCTTGAAAATTTGCAACTTTTTTCTTGTGAATTTGCAACTTTTTACTTGTAAATTAACAACTTTTTACTTGCAAATTCATGACTTTTTTCTTGTAAAATTGCTACTTTTTACTTGTAAATTAACATCTTTTTACTTTGAAATTTGCAACTTTTTTCTTGTAAAACTGCTTTTTTCATAAATTTGCTACTTTTTAAGATAAGATAAAATAAGATAAGCCTTTATTAGTCCCACAATAGGGAAATTCCAGGATTACAGCAGCAAAGGGATAGCAGCACTCAGAGCAATAGTAAATAAGATAAGATAAGAGCTGGTTAGCCAAAGCAGTAAATGAATATACCTGTACATGTGTACACAGTTATACATAGTTGCAGTCAGAACACAAGTGCATGGAGAATGCAGAAAAACGGACTCCCACAAGGCTCAGTTCTAGCTCCAACCCTGTTCAACCTCTACATAAACGACCTGCCTACTACAAAATCCCGCAAATTCATCTATGCAGACGACATCTGTTTGGCATTCCAAGCACCAGACTTTGAACCACTGGAACGGGTGCTCACGGAAGATCTTGCTAAACTGGACCAGTTCTGCAAAATCTGGCGCCTAAAACCAAGCCCAGCAAAAACCGTCTCCAGTGTATTTCATCTCCACAATGCAAAAGCTGCCAGAGAACTAAACATCCACCTGAGCGGACTCAAGCTTAAGCATGCCCCATATCCAACTTATCTTGGAGTGACCCTTGATAGGACCTTATCCTTCAAGGAACATCTAAAGGGGACGGCTGCTAAGGTGAAAGTACGAAACAACCTGCTCTGCAAGCTCGCTGGTGCAAAATGGGGGGCGGCAGTCTCCACCCTGCGCACCTCAGCACTGGCCCTTTCATACTCTGTAGCAGAATATTGTGCCCCTGTCTGGTCCAGGTCATCTTACACACACCATGTAGACACCCAGCTCAACTCAACCATGAGAACTATAACTGGAACAATCCGCTCAACACCACTCCCCTGGCTCTCTGTACTGTCAAGCATAGCCCCTCCACACATCCGGCGAGCAGCATTAACTCAAAGGATGCTCCAAAAAGTTAAAGATTTTCCTCACTTACCAATCCATGCAGATATCTACACCCCACCCACTGCCCGACTTTCATCCAGACGGCCGATTTGGAAAAACCCTCCCCCAGCTGACTTTACCATCCAGACAGCTTGGCAAGAGGAATGGGAGACCAAGGAGGTCCCAAACAAACAGCTGGTGATAAACCCCAACCAACAGGTCCCGGGCACCAACCTCCCAAGGAGACAGTGGTCTACACTCAATCGCTTCAGGACTGGACATGGCCCCTGCTTGGCCAGCCTTCACAGATGGGGCAGTAGCCCTAGCCCACTGTGCGCATGTGAAGAGGAGCAAACTATGGAACACATCATAGAGGCTTGCCCGCTCCAAAGACTGGAAGGAGGATTACACACCCTCCATACAGCAAACCAGGAGGCAACTGCTTGGCTTAAGGACTTTGCATTCGCTAAATAAATATAGTTGCATGTAGTTATACAGTATATAGTTGTAAATTTGCAACTTTGCTTGTAAATTTGCAACTTTTTACTTGAGAATTTGTGACTTTTTTCTTGCTACTTTTTTCATAAATTTGTTATTTTTTGTCAATTTGCAACTCTATTTTTGTAAGGTTTCAGTTTTTTCTTGAAAATCTGCAACTTTTTTCTTGTGAATTTGCACCTTTTTACTTATAAAGTTGCAATTTTTTGCTATAAATTTGCAACTTTTCTTGTAAATTTGCAACTTTTTACTTGTAAATTTGTGGCTTTCCTTGTAAAAATTGCAAAGTTTTTTCATAAATTTGCAACTTTTTTCCTGTGAATTTGCAACTTTTTTCTGTAAATTTATGACTTTTTTCCTTGAAAACTTACAACTTTTCGATCATAAAATGTCACTTTTTTCTCCTAAATTTGCGACTTTTTAAAAATAAATTCCTGACTTTTCTTTCATAAATTTCTATTTACCATTAGATTTTTTTTTACTTTTGTCACTTATAAATGGAACTTTTTCACAAATTTGCTACTTTACTTGTCAATTTGCAACTTTTACTTGTAATGCTGCAACTTTTTTCTTGAAAATTTGCAACTTTTTTCTTGTAAAACTGCAACTTTTGTCATAAGAATGCAATT
This sequence comes from Pholidichthys leucotaenia, assembly GCA_020510985.1. NCBI lineage: Eukaryota > Metazoa > Chordata > Actinopteri > Cichliformes > Pholidichthyidae > Pholidichthys > Pholidichthys leucotaenia. Next base: position 275,800,060 of record CM035842.1, read on the forward strand.
TTTTTACTTGTAAATCTGTGATTTTTTTTCTCGTAAAATTGCAACTTTTTTCATAAATGTGCAACTTTTTCTTGTGAATTTGCAACTTTTTTCTGTAAATTTATGATTTTTTTCCTTGAAAATGTACTTTTTAATCATAAAATTTCATTTTTTTTTCTCCTAAATTTGTGACTTCTTTAAAATAAATTTGTGACTTTCTTTCGTAAATATTCAACTATTTTCCCTTAGATTTTTTCACTTACAAATTTGCAGTTTTTGTCTTGTACACTTTCCACTTTTTTTCTCATAACTATGACTTTTCGTGCAAATTTGTACATTTTTCTTGTAAATTTTCACCTTTTTCCTCATGATTTCTCATATTTTTTTCTCATAAATTTGTGAATTTTTTCTTGTAAATTTGCAATGTTCACATGGATACTAATTAAATAGTCCCTCCAGGATGTTGTGGGATATTTTTATGATTGTTGCAGGCCAAAAAGCCTGAATTCGCGGGAGCTTTTTTAAAAAGTTGCAATAAAAGTTGCAATGTTTTTAGGGTGTTTTCTGCACTAAAAGTTGTGGAAAGAATTCCAAATTTTAAAGCAGATGCTTTTTCCAGTTCACTGCAATGATATTCTATATAACAATACAAGAAAGGCTCAGGATTGTCAAAAATTTCCTATTACAGTGATTTGTAAATGAAGCTGAAACTTCTGCTATACAGAAAAACTCTTTTTTGTGCAACAGCAAATACAAACATTAACACAATATCCATTACAACAGCTAAATTGCATTGAATGCATGTTAAAGAGTAGAGATTTGGAAATTATTGACAGCACTTTCATTTGAAAACCCCCTACGGTTCCCAACCACTCGGTACCAAGCAGAGAGGAAAAAATAAATTATTCTGTTGCACTGTATTGGCTATTGGAGTCTGTGTTTTTTGGAAAAAAAAAATACAGAGAATATTCTCTCTCTCCATGCCTACCTGTCTGCTGCGTGTCAGTCCCCTCTCTCTCTCTCTCTCTCTCTCTCTCTCTCTCTCTCTCTCTCTCTCTCTCTCTCTCGTGCGCATGCGTGGGCGTTTGTGGGAGCAGGGGTGTGGAGTGGTGTCGAGTGAGTACTTTAAACTTTGTATTTTCTAACTTTTTCTCTATCTTGTGTGTTTGAGGTGTGTGTGTTCAATATAGTGGGTTGAGTGTGTGTGTGCTGGGGTGTGAGTGTTGGAGTGAGTGTGTCGGGGATCGGTAGCTTCTGCTGCCGGTTTTTCCCGGCCGGCATCATGCCGGTGATTGATGGTGGTGTGGAGTTTGAGCGCTTAACCCGGCGTCATGGCGTGAGAATCCTCCCGACAGTTCCCTGTTCTGTGGAGGAGGCCAGCCTCGCTGTAGGACAGGTGGTTGGGCATGGCAGCATAAAATCAGCATCGAGGATGAACAGCGCAATTGTGATCTTTCTGGATTCGACTGAAAAAGCTGATCAGGTGGTGGCACAGGGAGTGGTCATAGGTGACACTTTTACTCCCGTTTTACCGCTGGCGAACCCATCTAGGAGGATCACCATCTCAAACGCTCCTCCTTTCATTAAAAATGATCAGCTGATTAGAGAGTTGTCCCGTTTTGGCCAGGTTGTGTCCCCTATCAGAATGGTCTCTCTGGGTAGCAAGTCCCCCCTGCTGAAGCATGTTGTATGTCACAGGAGGCAGTGTTTCATGGTGTTGAAAGACAGCTCTGCTGAACTGAACGCGTCTTTTAATTTCAGGATTGACGGCTTTAGCTACTTGGTGTTTGCAACATCTGAAACCATGAAGTGTTTTGCGTGTGGCGCAGAAGGCCATCTTATTAGGTCATGTCCTGAAAAGGCGAACACAAAGAGCACTGGCGGTAAGAAAGGTGACGCCGCTGTTTCTGGTGGTCCGGAGGGTAGCGCTACATGTGGTGTGGCGGATGCCGCTGCGGCGCCCGCTTGTGCGGGGGCGGTTGCGGCCGCAATCGCGGCCGCATCCGCTTCTACTTCTGCGGGGGCGTCCGCGTCCGCATCCGCGTCCGCGTCCGCTTGTGCTGGGGCGGCCGCGGCCGCCTCTGCTGGGGTGGCCACGGCGGGCGCGGTAGTTGCCCCCCCAAACAGTGATGGTGGGAATTTTCTGTCTGGCGGCAGCTCTGATCATTGTGACGAGCCTGTCGCCCGGGGTAAAGAGGTGGAGGGTGTAAGTAAAAGTGCAGTTAAACGAAGGAACGTGAATGAACAGACTTTGCAGGCGGGGGAGGAGCGGTTTGAGGCTGTAGCGGACACACAGAGCAAACACTGCATGACAAACGTGGCAGTTCATGAAGAAATGCAGGAATGTAGTTTTGTTGAAGAGGATCCTTTTAAAGCTGCACAAAAAAGGAAAAGTGCTGAAAACTTGCAGAGCTCTGCTAAATCTAGTAGGGTTGGGAATTTAGATTTACTGAATGAGAGCGCTTCTGACGAAAGTGGAGATGAGTCTGAACTGATGCAGACGCAGACGCAGGAGGAGCAAAGCTCCTATTGTTTTACTAAAATTAGGCAATTTCTCCAGGTGACTAAGGGGAGCAGAGCTGTGAAAGTGGAAAATTACTTTCCAGATCTGGAGTTATTCGTGGCATCAGCTCGCAAATTTATGAAACTGAATGATGGGAATGAGACTTTCACTGATCAGGAAATTTATCGTTTAAAGAAACTGGTTGCTAAACTGAAATCGCAAATTACTAACAGTCATGTTGACTCTTAGTTTGTTTCTTCCCTTTTATGCTATGTGTGTGTTTTTTTACTGTACCCTATTTTTATCCTTTTTAATGCCCCACCTTAGAATTGGCACTCTCAATATTAATGGGGCCAGGGATGATGTAAAAAGGGCCTCTTTATACAAGCTTTTTAATTTAAAGAAACTTGACGTGCTGATGGTCCAGGAGACTCACAGCACTGTGGACATTGAGAGCCATTGGAGAAAAGAGTGGGATGGCTGCATTTTTTTTAGCCACAAATCCAGTAGCAGTGGGGGGGGTGGCTGTACTTTTCTCTAGGGGTTGTGTGCCTGTCTCTTATGAGGTAGAAGAGGTGGTGAGAGGTCATTTCCTCTTATTAAAGGTACAGTTTGAAAACGTGAACTTCGTTTTTATAAACGTGTATGTGCCAACACAGAGAGCAGAGAGGATCAGGGTCTTTGACGTGCTTTCGGATACGGTTAGGTCCTGTGATCCAAATAGTTTTTTATTTCTGGGGGGTGATTTTAACTGTACATTAAACCACAGACTAGACAGGAACCATCAGGAGCCTCACCCTGCTTCTGCCAATAGGCTGAGAGAACTGGTGAAAACACATGAAATGGCCGATGTGTGGAGATCACATCATGGGGATCAGAGGCAGTACACCTGGAGCCATGTCAAAGATAACCTTTTATCTATGGCTAGGTTAGACCGTTTTTATGGTTTTAAACATCAAATGAGTGTTTTTAAAAATAGTTGTATCTGTCCTGTTGGTTTCACTGATCACTGCCTGCTGTTTTGTTCTGTGTTTATTGAAAATGTAAAGTGTAAGAGTGCTTTTTGGCATTTTAACAATACACTTTTGAATGATGTGTTTTTTAAAGAGGTTTTTCATGATGTTTGGAAGTCACACAGGGAACAAAAACCCTCTTTTAGTTCTCTCCAATTGTGGTGGGATTTTGGTAAGGCCCAGATAAAACAACTCTGCCAACAGTACACTCAAAATGTCACTCGTAGCTTGACCCAATCCTTGAAAGTTCTGGAGACTGAGGTGGTAGAGCTAGAGGAGTTGCTCAGTTCTACAGGAAAACAGGAGCACTTAGAGGCTCTCAAGTCAAAAAGGTCAGCCTTGGCTAGCTTGCTAGGGGTCACCGCACAGGGTGCTCTGGTCCGCTCACGCTACATGGATGTAGCTCTGATGGACTCGCCCTCCCAGTACTTTTTTGGACTGGAGGGGAAAAATGGACAGAGAAAGCTTATTCACTCCTTGTTGGGCGATGACGGGAGAACAATCTCCACAGCAGCAGAGATCAGGAAACACGCTGCTAGCTTTTACAGCGAATTGTTTAGAGCAGAGTGGAGGGAGGACACGTCACTGGGCCAGGTTTTCCTTGATGGTCTTCCAGTGCTCTCAGAGGACCTTGTTGCCGGCTTGGATGCTCCACTGTCTCTGTCTGAGCTGCATACGGCGCTAATGAGCCTCCAGAATGGAAAATCACCAGGCATAGATGGTCTCTCTGTGGACTTTTTTAAGGAATTCTGGCCCCTGCTTGGTCCAGACCTGCTGGAGGTTCTCCAAGATAGCTTGGAAAGGGGGACCCTACCCACGACCTGCAGGAGGGCCATCATCACACTGTTGCCGAAAAAGGGGGACCTCCAGAGCCTAAAGAACTGGAGGCCAGTCTCTCTGCTCTGCACAGACTATAAGATTCTCTCAAAAGCTCTGGCCCGAAGACTGAGAAAGGTGATGAGCGAGCTCATTCATGTAGACCAGACTTACTGTGTGCCTGGCAGGCTGATTAGTGACAACGTCACTTTAATTCGGGATATTTTGGAGGTCTCTGGTTCATTGGCGGTAGAAACTGGTTTGATTTCAATTGACCAGGAAAAGGCGTTTGATCGGGTTGAACACCAATATTTATGGACAGTTTTAACAGCTTTTGGGTTCAGCCCAGGCTTCATAGCCAGGATACGGGTCTTGTACAGTGACATTGAGAGTGTGCTGAAGATAAATGGGGGCCTGTCTGCCCCTTTAAAAGTCCAGAGGGGGGTTCGGCAGGGCTGCCCTCTCTCAGGGATGCTGTACTCCCTCGCCATAGAGCCTTTGCTTCACTGCCTGAGAAGGGATCTATCAGGAGTTACTTTTCCTGGCTGTGACACCACGTTCAAGCTGTTGGCCTATGCAGATGATGTAGTCATTCTGCTAAACAAGCAGAGTGACATTGACGTTCTGGTTAGGAGTGTCAATCTTTTTGGCCAACTTTCCTCTGCAAAAATAAACTGGGGAAAAAGCGAGGCTCTGATGGTGGGGGAGAAACTAGAAAATCAGCTTACGCTGCCTGGTGGGTTGATTTGGAAAAAAGGAGGTTTTAAGTATCTTGGTGTCTTTATTGGAAATCAGCAGTTTGAGCAAAAAAATTGGGATGGGGTCATGGAGAAAATTAACGGGAGACTAAACAAGTGGAAGTGGCTAATGCCAAGAATATCTTTTAGAGGAAGAGTGCTCATTTTAAATAATCTTGTTTCCTCATCCCTGTGGCACCGCCTCATGTGCATGGACCCCCCTGCTGGTTTGTTGTCCAAAATTCAGTCTGTTTTGGTGGACTTTTTTTGGGGGGGTGGACTCCACTGGGTTCCTCAAGCCCTGTTATTTCTTCCCAAAGAGGAGGGGGGGCAAGGAGTGATTCACTTAGCTAGTAGAGGTAGTAGAGCTAGTAGAGCTTTTAGACTGACTTTCATACAGAGACTGCTGACGGGCCCCCAGGACCTGGTATGGAGGCCTTTGGCCTGTGTTATTTTACAGAGAGTCCTTGGGCTTGGGCTAGACCTCCCTGTGTTTTTAATGGTTTTTAAGAACTCTAAATGCACTGTCTTTACCCAGTTTTTACCGCAGTCTCTTTTCAGTGTGGACTCTTTTTAAAAAACAAAGAGGGCCATGCGATTCCCTCTACTGGTTGTTGAGGGAGCCGCTGGTTTTTGGTGGCCGCCTTGGTGTCCTGCCGGGAGTTGGAAGGACCTTCCTTGATAGGCTGTGTTCCAGGAACGTTCTCACTCTGAAGCAAGTGGTGGAACTGGCTGGTCCTGGCCTCAACAACGCCTCAGCTTTAGCAGCTCATCTTGGTGTCAGGTCGAATCGTTTCATCGATGGTCTTCTTGCACACTGGAAACAGGAGCTTCATGGACTTGAGCACTCCCTACTCTTGGACTTTAGCAATGGCACGCTGCAGCCGGAAAGCACGGACCCCTTTCCCTCTCTCACGCTCTATATGGACTTTGACGTCGCTCCTTGCTCCTTACTGGCATTCTGTGCTCCCACTGGCGTGGACTTTGGAGGAGCCAGTGGTAAGGCACTCTACAGACTGGTGGTGATGGCACTCAACAAGGACCGATTGAACACCTGTGTGGACACTCCTTGGAGAGCCTATTTTAAACTAGGAAAAGGGCATCAGCCTGCCTGGAGGGCTCTTTATAAAGCCCCTCTCCCTAAGAGGCATGGAGACTTACAGTGGAGGGTCCTGCATGGTATTATAGCAGTCAATGCTTTTGTTTCTGTGATTAACAGCAGTGTCAGTGATCAGTGTGTTTTTTGTTCCTCTAGGGAGACTGTTTTTCATTGTTTTATTGAATGTCAGCGCCTGAGTGGCCTCTTTGAACTTCTCACAGAACTTTTTCATATTTTTAAGGAAGTTTTCTCTAAGCAGGTTTTCATTTGTGGTTTTACGTACAATCGCCGTTTTAAGCAGAAGTGTCAACTACTGAACTTTGTTTTAGGGCAGGCAAAGTTGGCTATCTATGTAAGCCGGAGAAGAAAACTTAAGATAAGATAAGATAAGATAAGCCTTTATTAGTCCCACAATGGGGAAATTCCAGGATTGCAACAGCATAGGGACAGCAACACTCAGAGCAACAATCAGAAGGCAAGAAAAAAAAACAAAACAAAAAAAAAAACAACATCTAGTAAACGTATGTCCATATTACTATAAATGTATATATATATAGACACACAGTGCAGAGCATTATGGCTGGTGAATGTGCAGCAGAAAGTCTAAGCTCTCTCTCCGCGGATGCAGCGGGCCAGCTGGAAGGTGACCCCCTTAGCGAAGAAGAGACCCACCAGGTGGGCCTCGCTGGTCTCCTGCAGAGCCATGACGGCGAAGCTCAGGAAACGCAGGACGGTCTTGAAGTCCTGAGCGATCTCCCTCACCAGGCGCTGGACGGGCAGCTTACGGATGAGCAGCTCCGTGGATTTCTGGCAGCGACGGATCTCTCTCAGAGCCACGGGCCTGTGACGGCAAGGCCTCTTCACTCTGCCGGTGGCCAGAGCGCCTCTCCGAGCAGCCCTGGTGGCTAGCTGTCTCCTGGGGGGAGGGGGGCTTCTTCCTCCAGTAGATTTTACGGGCGGTCTGCTTGGTTCTTGCCATCGCTCTTTATTATTCTGTCTTATATTTCTTTCACGCCGCCTAAACTCCAGCCTGGCACCCGCATCGTTTTTGCTACAGCTCCCGGTATGTCGAGTTTCCCATTAGCACCGGGCGGCGGCCAAGTGCTAGCTAGCACTAGCTCCTCCCCGCTGTAACGTCTCCCGCTGCAAACCGTGGCTCCGTCCGCCGACCCGGGAGACCCCCGGGGCGATCCGTGCGTCCGTGATATATATACAGAGTGAAAGGTGTAGAAAGAAGAAGGAAGATAAAAAGAAAAGGCTGTTGCAACAGGCAGCCGACTCGTGTGGCGCCGCCGGTCCGGCGGAACCGGAACCAACCAACTTGAGAATGTTGAGAGTGATGTTGATGTCAAAATTTTATTTGTGAGGCTACTTAAAGCCAGAATCAGGCTGGACTTTCAGTTTTTTATGGGGAATGGGGATGTGGAAGGTTTCAGGACCCTCTGGTCCCTGGAGAATGTCCTCTGTTCAGTTCATGATGGACAGCTTTTTTTTGGGCGTTTTTTGGGGGATTAATTTTCTGTGTAACATAGCATGATATAGAAATTGTATTGACTGATGGACAAGTGTGTTTATTAAAGATCTTTTAAAAATCAAAATCTCTCTCTCTCTCTCTCTCTCTCTCTCTCTCTCTCTCTCTCTCTCTCTCTCACACACACACACACACACACACACACCTTTCATTTACAATGGGACGGCGAGGGGGAGGGGGGATGGATGGGTGGGTGCATTTGTCTGTCCACACTGGAAATTGCGTTTTAAAGCTCACTGACCAGATGTAGTAATGATTTTACCTCTAAAGATGTTCAAACACTCGCTGTAGTGTGTAATGATCAGTGTTTACCACTAGGCGTCGCTGCTACCTTGTTACCGCTTGTTGGAATGATGCACGCAGTAGAATAAGAAACGGCCAACATGGGAGCCGATGTGAAAGTGTCTGTGTGAGCTGCCGCTAAAAAATAAAGTTACGTTGGTTCAACTGCAAGTCTCTTCTCTCCTCAACGAACACAAACACAACATGGTACCAGGAGTAAACTGCATGAACTGAGCGACCACGTGAGAAGTCGTCATGGAGTTGAAGCCGCCGGAAAACCTGAAATTGGCAGGTAACGTGGATGAAAAATGGCGGGCATTCAAGCAGCAGTTCAACTTGTATGTCACGGCCATGGGACTGGACACGAAGCCGGACTTGAGAAAGGTAGCACTTTTGCTGAACTTAGCGGGGCCACAGGCCATTGAAGTGTACAACACGTTCGTGTTTGGAACGGGTGAAGACCCAAATAAGCTGGATGTCGTGCTCGCTAAGTTTGATGCTCACTGCACTCCTAAGAAAAACGAGACATATGAAAGATACATGTTTAGATTTCGTATGCAGCAACAGAGTGAGCCCTTTGACAGTTTTTTGACAGCTCTCCGTTTGAAAGCACAATCCTGCAATTTTGGGACATTGAAGGACTCAATGATCAGAGATCAAATTGTTTTTGGTGTTGAGGACAAAAAGTTACGAGAGAGACTGCTTCGTGAGACGGAGTTGACGCTGGAGATGGCTGTTAAACTCTGCCAGGCAAGCGAACTGTCCCAGAAGCACATGAAAACGTTCTGCGGCATGCCAGGCGCCACACCTCCGAGTGAAGGAGCAGCGGTCGGCGCCGTGTCATCTCAGAGCGGGAGGCGTCGCTCACGGGCCGGGACTGCACAGCGGACCGAGGATCCCACGTTCTTCTGCAAGCGTTGCGGATTACAGCACAAGCCAAAGCAATGCCCAGCGTTTGGTAAAGTATGCTCCAACTGCCATGGAAAGAATCATTTTGCAAAGCAATGCTTCACCAAAAGAAAGGAAGGAAAGAAAGGCAAAAACGTGAATGTAGTCGAAGACACAGACTTAAGTGACACTTTCTTTGTGGGCATCGTTGACTGTGAAAATGAAGAAGAAAAAGTCAACAGCATTACCAATGAGGACAAGTGGACCACTCCTCTGCTGGTTAACGGGACTATCGTCACTATGAGACTGGACACTGGTGCAAAAGCTAACCTCATTAGCATGTCTGATGTAAAGGAAATGCAGGTTAAGCCACACATATACAGAAAGAAATCAGGGTTGAAAGATTACAATGGGCAACCCATACAGTGTTTTGGTACCTGTAAACTGAATGTTGTTGTTAAAGGTAAAGTGCACAATGTAAACTTTTCTGTTGTGAATGAGAAATGTGAATCACTGTTGGGTGATAAAAGCTGTGAAGAGCTAGGGTTAGTGAAAAGAGTGTACTGCATTGAATCAGATTCCAAGTGTGACACTAACGCTATTGTGCAAAACTTTTCTGATGTGTTCAAAGGTTTTGGCACACTGCCCTTTACATATAAAATCCAGCTAAAAGAAGGCGCCCAACCAGTTGTGCACGCACCACGTAGGGTCCCAGCTCCACTGCGTGAAGCCCTCAAACGAGAACTGGACAGGATGACCAACTTGGGCGTGATCAAAAAGGTGCAGGAGCCCACAGACTGGGTCAACTCGATGGTCGTCACAAAGAAAAAGAATGGTGAGTTGAGAATGTGCATGGACCCAAAAGATCTAAATGAGAACATTAAGCGCGAGTACTACCAAATCCCCACACGTGAGGAAATAGTCAGTGAGATGGCAGGAGCTAACTACTTCACAAAGCTCGACGCTTCTCAGGGTTTCTGGCAGTTAAAACTGGATGAGAGCAGCACTAAGTACTGTACTTTTAACACACCTTTCGGTAGATACTGTTTTCTTAGGCTGCCATTTGGAATAAAATCTGCACCAGAAATATTCCACAGAGCGATGGAACAGATCATTGAAGGCCTAGAGGGAGTCAGAGTTTACATAGATGACATTATTGTATGGGGCTCGACTCTCCAAGAGCACAACCAGAGACTTAACAAAGTGATGGAGCGCATTCAGAAGTACGGGCTGAAACTCAATAGAGCCAAGTGTGAGTTTGCAGTACAAGAGATTCTCTTCCTCGGAGACAAACTCACAGCTCAAGGCATACAACCAGATGGCGATAAAGTGAAAGCAATACTGAACATGCCAAGACCAACAGACAAAACGGGCGTGTTACGCATCATGGGAATGGTAAATTTCATAGGCAAATTTATTCCCAACCTCACAGCAAAGACGTCATGCATCCGAGAGCTCTTACACAACGACTGTGACTTTAAATGGGCCGAAAAACATGAGCAAGAGTGGCAAAGACTTAAGCAAACTCTTACCAGAGCACCAGCATTAGCCTACTATGACCACCGGAAAAAGTTCAAAGTGTCAACTGACGCGTCCAAAGATGGCATCGGAGCAGTGCTCCTACAGGCAGAAGGAGAGTACTGGAAACCAGTAGCCTATGCGTCAAGGGCTATGACAAAGTCTGAATGCAAATATGCCCAGATTGAAAAGGAGTGTTTAGGCGTTTCCTACGGGCTGGAGCGGTTTCACAGTTATGTCTATGGACTGCCGTCTTTTACTGTGGAAACTGACCACCGCCCACTCGTCTCCATTATCAAGAAGAATCTTAACGAAATGTCCCCACGGATCCAACGCCTAATGATGAAAATGCAAAGGTACGATTTTGAACTGGTTTATACACCGGGAAAGCACCTGATACTCGCAGATGCCTTGTCCAGAGCACCTGCTGAAAAGTGTCTGAGTTCCACAGATGAGGATATTGAAAATCACATCAACATGGTGTCGTGTGCTCTGCCAGTATCTGACACAAAGTCGAAACAAATAGCTGAGGTGACATCACAGGACACCGAGCTACAGCGTGTCATTCAGAACATGGACGAGGGATGGCCTGCAGGATCTTGCCCTCGCTATTACCATGTCAGAGGAGATCTCAGTTTTGTTGATGGACTATTACTGAAGAAAGGAAGAATAGTCATCCCTGAGGCTCTAAGACCAGATTTGTTAAACAGGATACATGAAGGACACCTTGGGATTGAAAAATGTAAAAGGAGAGCAAGGGAGTCAGTGTACTGGCCTGGACTAAACAAAGACATCGAGACGCTTGTGAGTAGTTGTGAAACGTGCCAGAAACACCGAAGTAAACAAAGCAAAGAGCCAATGGTGATATCTGAAAGTCCTGCATCCCCTTGGCACAAAGTAGGGATAGACCTGTTTCACCTTAAAGGCAAAGACTACTTAGTAGTCATGGACTACTTTTCCAACTTTCCAGAAATGGCACTACTCTCAAGCACTACATCAGCCTGTGTGATCACTCATACCAAATCCACATTTGCTCGGCATGGCATCCCACACATTGTGGTGACAGATAATGGACCATGTTTCAGTAGCAGGGAATGGCAGCAGTTTGCAGAACAGTATGAATTTCGGCATGTGACATCAAGCCCACACTATGCACAATCAAATGGACAAGCAGAAAAAGGCGTCCACATTCTGAAGCAACTGCTTAAGAAAGCTGCAGACAGCAACTCAGATCCATACTTGGCACTACTCAGTTACCGCGCCTCTCCACTTCAGTGCGGACTGTCACCTGCTGAGCTACTAATGAACAGGAAGCTGCGTACAACGCTTCCCAGCTACCCAAATGCTACTTCACAAAGGAAAGATACAAAACTCAGAAACAAGCTTGAGAAGCAGAAACTGAAACAAAAGACATTCTATGACACTTCAGCCAAACCACTCTCTCCACTGGCCAACAACGACCCAGTTAGGATCGAGGATGCATCTGGCTGGAACACTAAAGGAGTTGTATTACAGGAAGTTGCTCCAAGATCATTCACAGTGAGAACTGAGGATGGACAGGTGCTCAGGCGCAATCGCCGCAGTCTCCTCAAGACTCCACAAGCACCTGGTGGGCCCAATAATGCTCACCCAGAATCTCCCACAACCACACCTCTTATGAACTGTGAAGCAAATGTTCCACCTGACAAAGATGAACCGAGAAGATCAAAACGAGAAATAAAGAAACCAGATAGGTTGGACTTATAAGAAAAAAAAAAAAAAAAAAGCAAAAAGCAAAGAATAAGAAAAATGTAACAGATGTTAATTTCTTTGGGCATGTTGATTCAGGGAGAACTGAAATTTGTGTTTTGTATTAGTCCATTCATACTGAATACATATACACTGTTTTGCATCAATGTTTATTAATGTTTATTCACCTCAAAGAAAGGGGGATGTAATGATCAGTGTTTACCACTAGGCGTCGCTGCTACCTTGTTACCGCTTGTTGGAATGATGCACGCAGTAGAATAAGAAACGGCCAACATGGGAGCCGATGTGAAAGTGTCTGTGTGAGCTGCCGCTAAAAAATAAAGTTACGTTGGTTCAACTGCAAGTCTCTTCTCTCCTCAACGAACACGAACACAACAGTTCACTCTCAAAAGTGCACTCTCCTCACGCGCGCTCCCACGACGGGGTGCTTTTGGGGCAGCCGCATGTTTTTCAACACAAACCCAGCGCTTTGCACACGCGGTCAGGACAGAGATGTGGCGAGGTGTCCACGGGCAGGCTGGGAGAGACGGAGGAAGTGACGGTGTTGAAAACCTCACGGGTGAGTGTTTTTTTAAAATCACACACTCCGTTTGCAGATGTGTTCCGTTACTCACTGTAAACTATAAATTCACTACTCACTGTAAACACGGAAATGATGGCGGTGCAACGATGCATTTGATTGGTTAGACTGAGCGTTTCAACGCCAGTTAGACAAATTTGATTGGTGAAATTGGCGGAAGTTGACGAGGATTGGCCAAAATTGCGGGAAAGTTGCTGTGATTGGACAAAGTTGCAAGGTCGTGCAATAGTTGCGCTGATTGGCTGATTTCACGTGAATTGATGCAATCACAACATCGTGAAATCCTGGAGGGACTGATTAAATTTTTATTCTGTATACTGTAATGGTAGTTTTTTCTCTTCTTCTGGATGACACAAGTTTATTTTTTTAATGTTCACAGTGGGTGGAGAGAGATTTTTTTTTTATTTTAAAGCATTCTGAAGTCTTTTCCACTGCAAAATTAGGCCCCCCCATACACAATCTTGCACAGCCCCCCCCCCCCCCAAAAAAAGAAGCGACCCTGATGGTGACTGGAGGGTCAATGGTTCAACCTCAGGTTTTCTCTCTTATGAACACTACTGCTCACTGCAAAACAGTTCAGCTGACAAACTGATAATATACACTACTCACAAAAAGTTAGGGATATTCAGCCTTTGGGTGAAATTTCAGGATGCACCCAAAATGCACTATAACCTTTACAGGCAAACTTATTTTGACCTTCTTTAACCTTTTGAACGCACATGTCCAACTGTTCAAAATTTCAGTACTTTTTGCATAACTTGCTGTTCTCTAACAAGGTGCTTAACTGCAAAATTCACAACAAGTGTTTGATCCATGAGTCGACCAATAAATTTCCTGGTTCAATTAGAGCTGGTATTTAAGCAGTCCTCTTCATCATGCTGTTCGCATTTTGACATCATGAGACCAAGACAACACCTAACAACTGATCAACAGTATCTCGCCATTGCAAGGCTTCAAACAGGATGTTCTCAGAGGGAAGTGGCCACTGAACTTAGAGGGTCACAGAGTGTCATCAGCAGATTGTAACAGAGATACAGAGAAACTGGAAGAGTCACAGAAAGGCACAGAAATGGACGTCCTTTAGCCACATCCCAATCTGATGACCGCCTCATTGTGAACAGTGTCCTGCCGAACCAGATGATGAATGCTACTCAACTCCAGGCATATTTAAGTGAGGTGAGAGGCACTCAAGTGTCGTGTCAGACCATTCAAAACCATTTACATCAGCGTGGTCTGTGTACTAGACAACCGGGAAGGGTACCTGACCACACCATCAGGCACAGGCGTCATCGTCTTGCATGGGCCAGGAAGCATTTACGCTAAACAAGGGACCAATGGGCCTCAGTGCTGTTCTCTGATGAAAGTCAATTCATGCCGAGTAGAAATGATGGCCGCCAACAATGTTGGAGACATCAAGGAGAGCGCTATGCATCAGCCACTGCTGTCACCAGACAAGCCTTTGGTGGTGGTGGTGTTGCAGTCTGGGCAGGTGTGTCTAGTCAATACAGAACTTCCCTACACCTTGTGAATGGTACAGTGACAAGCCGATACTTCCTGAATAACATCATTAATCCAGTCATTGTGCCCCTGCATGAACAACACAGGCCTAATTTCATCTTCATGGACGACAATGCTCCAGCTCATCGAGGTCACATCGCTAGGGAACAGCTGTTAGATGCTGGGGTACCTCACATGGAGTGACCTGCACTTTCTCCAGACCTGAATCCCATAGAAAACCTATGGGATCAGCTGAGTTGCTGTGTAGAGGCTCGTAACCCTGCACCCCGCAACCTCAATGACCTGAAGGCCGCCCTTCAAGAAGAGTGGAATGCCATACCCCAGTAGACAATAAGTGGATTTGTGAACAGCATGAAACGTCATTGTCAAGCTGTAATTGATGCTTAAGGGCACATGACAAGTTACTGAGACACTGACATTTTTGTTGTGGTGTACCCACCACTGTTGTTGGCTTTTGTTTCAATAAATTGTTTGAGATGAGGAAATCACCATTGCATGCTTCTACTTAAATGCCCTACTTTCATGATATAATATCATTGTAGTGTGAACTTTTTACATTTTCTATAAATTTCAACTGGAAGCCAAATATCCCTAACTTTTTGTGAGTAGTGTATGTAGAAGGAAGACTTTACTACATAAATATAAAATGTTCAAGTTCAAATTGAGCAGAAAATTTACCAGTGCAGCCAGCTCCATAACCAGTGCCTCAAAGCCACTGGCTATGGATGGCTCAAAGCCATTATCAGTGTAGGCTATCTAATACTGATAAATTTAACAAGGCATCATTTGGGATGACCTTTTTTAAGTCTCCAAATGATCTTGTGATTAAATCAGTGAAGCATCTACAAGGAATTAGAAAGCTTAAAGTTGCACAAAGTGATAAATATTCATGCAGGAGCAGCTAAAGTTCCAAGTTCCAAATGTACTTTCACGTCTGGTGTCCATAAAGAGAGCAATCACCACTCCGACTCTCAGAATCAAGCCTCCCCGGTCTTTATGGCTTCAGCTGAGCCCCGGGGTTGATGATGCTGGATCAATTAGCGTACAGCTGTTCGCTTTCCTCGGGCTTCCAGCTATAAACACTGATTACTCAAGATGCAGCAGTCTGAAAATTAACCTTGCCGATTTTCGCTTATTACGCCCACTGAACTCTCTATCTGACGCAGACTTGCTGGAAGCTGTAGCGTTTCCAAATATGGAAATTTTGACCAAATGGCCCTCCTCCTTCTGTTGCAAGCCCCTCCCCCTCATATAAGGCAACATTTCTGTGTTCGCTAACAGAGTTGAGTCAAACAGTAACTTTTTCACAAAACTGTACAATGTCCTCCTTCAGTACATCCACAAATTTTCTCTGTGGTCTTCTTCTTCCTTCACCCTCTGTTCCCTCCTCTGCACATGTCCAAACCATCTCAGCTTCACCTCTCTTACATTGTCTCCAAACTGCTCAACCTCATCTCATTTCTAATCCTGTCCCTCCTAGTCACTCCCAATGAGAATCTTAGCATCTTCAACTCTGCCAACTCTAGCTCCGCCCCCTGTCTTTTTGTCAGGGCGTCTCCAAACCACACATCACAGCAGGTCTCACTACTGTCTTGTAAATCTTCCCTTTAACTCTAGTTGCTATCCTCCTGTCACTCTCTTGTACACTGTCCATTGTATTGGATGGTTGACCCCAGGTATTTAAACTTATCTACCTTTATGACCTCTACTCCTTGTATCTTCACTGTTACACCTGTCTCCTTACCATTCAAATATATGTATTCTGTCTTCCTTCCACTGACTTTGATTCCTCATCTCTCCAGTGCATACTTCCACCTCTCCGGGTTCACTTCCACCTGCCCCCTACTTTCATTACAGACCACAATGTCGTCTGTGAACATCACAGGGGCTCAGAGTTGATCCTTGATGTAATTCATTTATACAAAATGCACAAATGTAATTTTCACAGCCTCACAGCAGACACATCCTTGACCTGAGTGAAGTTGCTTCCCCCACCGCATGAAAAAGTCCAGAAAAATATTCTCAGTCATTTGTCCTTCGTTTGTGCTGGTTTTTGCTGCTATAATTTTCAGTTGTGCTATTGTGTTTTCTTTTTTTTTTAGATATTAAAGATTATTTTATAGGAGTTTCTGAGGTCACTCAGGCCCCAACTTGCTCCAAATTGACCCAAAATGGTTTCATTTGGTTGTGCTGCATTTGTGCTGGTTTGTGCCATTAAAAGTTTAGTTCGTGCTGCTATTTTTTTTTTAAGATATTACAAGTTTTATTTTCAGGTGATGGTGTTACCAGGCCCCCAACTTGCTTCAAAATTGAATTTAAGATCCATGGGACTGTTGCCAACCTCCGTGGACGTGGCCGCAGGAGGAGACGGATAATATGAATGGTAACAAAAGAGCCCAGAACAACCTCTAAACACATTCATGGTGAACTCCAAGGTCAAGGTACATCAGTGTCAGATCGCACCATCTGTGGACTTCATGGGAGATGACCAAGGAGGACACCACTGTTGAACACAAATCATAAAAAAGTCAGACTGGAATCTGCCAAACTAACTAACTAACCTGCACTTGTATAGCGCTTTTCTAGTCACAAAGACCACTCAAAGCGCTTTCACTAATACTAACCCTCTATTCTAAGGGCCTATAGGAAACAGATATCTAGGGACAATTTAGAACAGCCAATTAACCTAACATGCATGTCTTTGGATTGTGGGAGGAAACCGGAGCCCCCGGAGTAAACCCACGCAGCACAGGGAGAACATGCAAACTCCACACAGAAATGTTCCAACCCCTGCCAACCTGGGGATTCGAACCAGGAACCTTCTAGCTGTAAGGCAACAGTGCTAACCACTGCACCACCGTGCTGCCCACTGCATGTTGACAAGCCACAAAGCTTCAGGGAGAATGTCCTATGGACAGACGAGACAAAACTGGAACTTTTTGGCAAGGCACATCAGCTCTATGTTCACAGACGCAAAAATGAAGCATACCAAGAAAAGAACGCTGTCCCTACTGTGAAACATGGAGGAGGTTCTGTTATGCTCTGGGGCTGCTTTGCTGCATCTGGCACAGGGTGTCTTGAATCTGTGCAGGGCACAATGAAATCTCAAGACTATCAAGGTATTCTAGAGAGAAATGTGCTGTCCAGTGTCAGACAGCTTGGGCTCAGTCGTAGGTCATGGGTCTTGCAACAGGATAATGACCCAAAACACACAGCTAAAAACACCCAAGAATGGCTAAGAGCGAAACATTGGACTATTCTAAAGTGGCCTTCTATGAGCCCTGATCTAAATCCTATTGAACATCTGTGGAAGGAGCTGAAACATGCCGTCTGGAGAAGGCACCCTTCAAACCTGAGACAACTGGAGCAGTTTGCTCATGAGGAATGGGCCAAAATACCCGCTGAGAGGTGCAGAAGTCCCATTGACAGTTACAGAAATCGTCAACCATCATTTTTGTCCAAGCCTGTTTCATGAGTTTGTTTTTTATAATAATTCTGTTGAACCACAATTCAAAAGCATTGTCTGATTTTCATTGGTTAATTTTCATAGAATTTTTATTTATTACCACTTTTGTCAGATTCAAGTTATTTCTGTGATCATTGTGGGTTTTTCTTTCATTAACAGAGGGGTACCAACAATTTTGTCCACGTCTGTATATAGCATTTTTTTTTTTTTTTAAAATTCAGGATGACCAGAGCACTTTACAGATCCTGCTATCCATCCATTCACACAGCAGAGCTGTGGCGGAGCTGCCATGCGCAGGTGCTGGCCTGACTCACCAGGAGCAACTAGGGGTTCAGTGTCTTCCTCAGGAACACTTCGACATGCAGACTGCAGACAGAGTGGGAATCAAACCACTGACCCTCCAGTCAGTAGTCGGCCACACTATACCTGCACCACAGCCACCCCATGATAATAAAGGTTGTTTTATAGGCCATTCTGAGGTCACTCAGCCCCCAGCTTGCTCCAAATTGACCGGAAATGGTCTCAATTGTTTGTACTTTGTTTCTGCTGGTTTGGGCTGTTAAAAGTTTTGTTTGTGCTCTTATGTATTTTTTTTTAATATTACAAGTTTCATATTCAGCATCGCACAGGCATTTTGATAAAAGATTTTTAACGTACACATGTAATCCACAGAAACAAGTCATTTCTTTTAATCAATTTATTATATGCACTTTTAAACAGCAATTGTATGGGTGATTAGTATTAAATGGTTTAAAAAGTCGTTGAATTCTTTGCCTTTTCACGTAGATAAAGTGGACATTATACCATACTAATAATATGATTTTAGGTGCATCCTGAAGGTTTGCTCGCACAAACCAGCACAAATGAAGCACAAACAAATGAGACAAGTTGGAGGGAGGGGAGTTATCTCAGAATGACCTATAAAACAATCTGTAATATTTAAAAACCATAACAGCACAAACGAAAATTATAGCAGCACAAACGAAGCACAAACAATGGAGAGCATTCACTTCACTCAGGTAAATCCTAAAGCCCCAGGGGAGGCCAGGACCCCATGTTGGGAACCATTGTGTTAAACTCTTCATCATCAGGTGAAAACATTGAGCTCTGTGGTACACTTACAGCCAGCAGGCGGTTCTTTTCCTTCTCTGCGGTGTTGAGAGCATTCTCCAGGGTCACCCTGTGCTTCTTGGCCACCTCCTCCAGGGCCCGAGCCTGGCTCTCCTTCATCTGGCTGGCCTCCTCCTCGTATCTCGCTCGCACGCTGCTCATATCCTTCTCGTGGGACGCCTTCTCCTCACGCAGCGTCTGGCAAACACGGAAAACACACACACACACACACACACACACACACAAAGACACAGTCAAAATATGATCTAAGGTGAGCATTGTGATACACAAACACAGGCGCGGGGCCCGAGCTGACATTTGCGCCATATGCTGCATCATTCAGACGTATTGCCAGCATTTGCTTGGTGACAGCCGAGGAATTAATCTGCCTGTCTGTATCAGAAATGCTGTTTCTGTGCCGTTTTTAATCACTCCGCGTTCATATTTGTCATCCTTAGAGTGGCAAAAGCTGCTGTGGAGAAAGCAATCTGGGATTACTGATAATGTGAAGCCTATTATCAGTCTGCAACTCAGTGATACCATCATTTGGATTCCAGATGCGGTTTTGAAGCGAGTTGCAGTTCAGATATTGTTTTCTGCACGCTGTGCCCGGATACCGAGGCAGATGGAGCCCAAGTTATTTTCTCTTTTAAATAACTGTTGTTTTGTCTCACACAGAAGGAGGCAGATTTTGACTTTTTTTGTGGCTGAAGTGAAATGACCAGCTGGTTGTAGATCAGGAAGTTTATTTTTATTTTTTATTTTTTTTTTTTTTGGGGGGGGGGGGTCTATAAAAGATCGACACGCTCTAAACCAAAACAGAGCCGTTTCTGCATATAAAGCAGAGTACGCAAATGCTATGGCCCCCCCAGCCACTAGGGGTGCCCAAGCTACAAATTCATCCTCAACACTTTTGGGGGGAGAATTAAAATTTCATTTAACTTTTCTTTTTCTCATAAATTTGCAATTTGCCTTTTTTTTAATTGAATTTGCAGCTTTTTTCTTGTAAATTTCCTCATAAAATTAGATCTTTTGTCTTATAAATCTGTGGTATTTCCTTGTAAATTTCAACCTTTGTTCTCTTAAACTTGCAGCTTTTTTTCTCATAAATTAACAACTTTTTTCTCTTGAATTTGTAAGTTTTCAACTGAATCTGCAACTTTTTTCTTGTAAATTTGCAACTTTTTCTTATAAAATTAGGCCTTTTGCCTTTGTGACATTTTCTTGTAAATTGTAAATCTTTATTCCTTTAAATTTCCAACTTTTTACTCATAAATTTACAACTTTTTCTTTTAAATTTACAATTTTTTCTCACAAATTGACAACTTTTTTTCTCATAACTTTGCAATTTATTTCTTGCAAATTTGCAACTTTATTCTTATAAATTTGCAGCTTTTTCTTTTAAATTTACAATTTTTTTTAGTAAATTTAAATTTTTGAATTTTTTTCTTCCAAATCTGCAACTTTCTTCTCATAAATTTAGAACTTCTTTTGCTAAATTTACAACTTTTTTTTCTCATGAATTTACAACTTTTTCTTTTAAATTTACAACTTTTTTTTAAACTGACAATTTTTTCTCATAATTTTGGACATTTTTCCTCACAAATTCGCAATTTGTTGCAATTTGCAACTTTTTCTTTTAAAGTTACTTTTTTTTTCATAAATTTACAACTTTTCCATAAATTTGGAACTTTTTTCTGGCAAATTTGCAACTTTTTTTCTCATAAACTTAGACCTTTTCTCTCAAATTTACAACTTTTTTCTCATGAATTTGCAATTTCTTCTTTTAAATTTACGTTTTTTTTTAAATTGACAATTTTTTCTCATAATTTTTGACTTTTTTTCCTCACAAATTTCCAGTCAGTGGCGGTAATGTTCCTGTAAGCTGGTTGCCAACTGCCAATCAAATCTAAAAGAAGAAGAACTTTTTCTTTTTAAATTTATAATTTTTTTCATAAATTGATAACTTTTTCTCATAAAACTGAAACTTTTTCTTTCAAATTTGCAACTTTTTTCTCATAAATTTAGAACTTTTTTCTCATAAATTTACAGAGTTTTTCTCATGAATTTACAACTTTTTCTTTTAAATGTATGATTTTTGGGGGGAAAATTGACAAGTTTTTCTCATAAATTTGAAGTTTTTTCTTGCAAATTTGCAACTTTTCTCATAAATTTCAGTCTTTTTCTTGTAAATTTAATATGTTTTTCTCAACTTTGCAACTTTTTGCTTCATAAAGGTCCATCATTTTCTTCTAAATTTACATTTTTTTTTTTTCTTTTGAGCGTGTAACTTTTTTCCTAATAAACCAGTGACTCTTCTCATAAATTTTGGACTTTTTTTTCTCATAAACTTGCAACTTTTTTCTTCCAAACATATACCTTTTTTCAAATTCATTTTTTAAAGTAAATTTGCTACTTGTTTCTTGTAAATTTGTGACTTTTTTCCTGGTAAATTTGCACTGTTCCTATACATGCTGGTTAATTGAGGCAGTCTGGTAGATTTCAAAGAGGAAGAAGAAGAGGAGGAAAATGGAAAGAGATGATCATCAGTCTAATTAGTCTGGGGGGGGGGGTGCACATGGAAAAGGTTGAGAAACACAGATTTATAGGAACACTCAATGCTGTCAAAATGCACATATACTGTAGGTTGGTAAAAACATCCATGTAGGGTGTTTTCCATTGGAGAAATGTCTCAGGTGGTTTGTGTTCGAATGAAAAAATAAGTGGCGGGACAACAACATGATCTACTAGAATAAGAGGTGAGGAAGAGCTAGAGATGTTGTTTAGAGGAAATGGAGGCGATACAATGAAGCCCTGCTGAGTGCGGTTCTTGCCAAGCTCCATACATCCTGTAACATAGAAATGACGAGACAGTCGAGAACAAATGCACCGTAAACACAAGCTACGCTGCAACGGGTTTGTCACCGGATCACTGGCTTACTGTGAATCGAGGCTAGGGCCAAAGAAAATGGTTGTTTTCATGGGGTAAATAACCTAATCTGTTGTGCATAAAGTTAGGGTCTAATCAGGGGAGCAGCTGTGTCTCGATTGCACGGTTTTAACAAAATTTTAATTGGGAAATTCTTGCCAAAAATGGCCACAAGGGAGTCATAATATCCATTAGTTCGACTGTCTTTAGACTCTGGAAGAAGCTCCCACAGAGACGCAGACCTCGCTCTGTTACATTACTACATCCCGTTGAAGGGAATATAGAACATATCTGTGGTTTTCTATTGCACCTCATTTGTACAGTTTCCCCGCATGTCTGTGAAATACAAACAATATGAAAGGTAATTCAGTATATTACAAAATACATTTGTTAGTTGTTAGACTCTTGTGTGTTTATGCTGCTGATTAAAGGTCATCTGTGAGCTTTTAAAGCTCTAGTTGTGATACGATTCCAGTTTTCAGTAAAATTAGCAACTAATGATGTTCCACCAACATGTGGCAGTATCACAGCAGAGGGATGCAAATGTGGTTGTAAGAGTATCAACCCCGACCAAGGCAGCTAATCACCTATCTCATATTTCAATTTCTCCAAACAGCCTGTTTGACAACACCATTACACCAACAAAGGCATTTTTCTCATGCTGTTACTGTGGTCAGTAATAGAAGTAGCGGAAGCAGACTTATAATTAAAGTTTGAAGGTACTGCGCTGCATGGCCACCCTCGCCTCAATTTTAATTGTACTGTAGACACAGAGGGTCTGGGTGGAGGGTGGGGGACGCGCTGCTGTCCGCAGCAGCGGGGCGTCTCATCTCACTGTTCCCCCAACTTTAAATGCACTTCAGTAGTACATACACATGCACCCATTTTCTTCATGTTACATACACTTGCACCATTCACCATGATTCACACACCATCACACACATTTGGCATTTGGGGGTGGTGTAAGGGTCTTCCTCCACCGCTGCAGGCTTGGGGCATGGTCGGGGGCCTGGGGCGTGATGTTGGCGTTGTCCCCAAGATGCTGCTCGTCTTGTGGGAGGCACCTGAGGGATATGTGGGTGTGGTTGCATGAATGGTGAGGGACTCTTGGGGCGGGTGGGGTCTTGGGTGGTTCTCGGGCTTGGGGGCCTTGGACGCCATTCTCTGCCTGTCTTGGGGTGGCAGGTTGCAAGCCGGGGCTTGCAGTTCGCTGCTCCAGGTTCTCCTGGGGCTCTCACCCTGTGGCTGTGGGTGCGCTATGCGGAGCCTCCTTCTGCCTTCCTCCCATGGGGGGTGCCTGGCTGTCTTGGAACTGGGTGGCCTTGGGGTGCTCGTGCTCTGTGTGGGCTGCGGGTTGCCCCAGCGATGGGGGTGCTGTCCTGTTTGCTTGTGGGTTGGGCATTGCTGTGGCCTCCTACCCTCATTTTTCTCTGTTTCCTGACCCCCCCCCCCCCCCCACACACACACACACACACTCTATCTGTTCTCTTTCAGGTGCACATACCCTGCTTGTGCTTGTGCAGAGGCAGCAATTGTTTCTTGTGTTTTCTTTCAATTTGTTGTCCTTGCAACCCCACCGCCACCACCTCTGACTGCTTCATATCCCTTCACTTCCCTCCCCCATTTCCCCCTGTCAGGTCCAGCACAAGTAAGACAATTTAAATAAAGTATTAAAGTCATTATACACCAAGAGGAGCCTATAAATACTATTTATATACAGCATATATCAAATATAAGCAGAGCTCCTTTTGGCAAAGTAAACGTGTTTGGCACAACAAAGCTAGTCCTGCTTTCCAAGCTGCTGGACAGGACAGGCTTTACTTTGTTCTGATAAAGTTAAAGAATGCAAGTTCTCAAGATCGTTTTCTCTGTTAATGCACGTTGTTTCGTCTAGTGAGAGCACAGTAATTGCAATCAGGTGCACACCAAAACAATCATATCAAGACCACCTAAAAGAGGTTGTCTCAATCTGAAACATCTGGAGAACTCTGTTGTGGTCCTCCAGGTGAGAAAGCATTCCAAACTAAAACAGGACCAACATCTAGAAAACACATGATTTGAGGGCAATAGATTATGAGCAGATTTTAATTTCTTTCTTTCACACAACTAGAACACACTACAGGATGAATCCCGCACAAACATGGAGTTGAGAGGACGTGCAGACTGGTTGGACGATCCCATAAACGCTCCTCTATTCAAAACACACAAAAGCAGAAAAAAGCACTCATTGGTAAACGGTTCGGCTGGGGCAAAGCTGGGTTCAGAAGTCAGCTGCTCAGTGCTGCAATGACACTAAAAAGCTCTGTGAGGAATACAATAAAGTGTGAAATGTGCTCACAATCTTCCACCTTATTACTTCATCTGCTTAATAAATAGTGCAAACATTAAAATAATTTTTCAGGAGCTCTGTCCGACTCTCACATTAATATAGACACCAGATGGACAAAGAAATAGCCACTTTGAAGGGCGAGTTAAGCTTTACATTTACATTCTAACAGATATAAAATGTGCAACTATATCAAGAGCTAATCATGGAGATGATGCAACTAATCATGCCTAAAAACTTGTACTGACTGACAGCACTAAAATATGACAAATCAAATAAAATCAAACTGTTGCAAAAACATAATATCAACTTGTGCCACAATTCATTCTTTGAAAATGAATTGTGGCGCATTTTAACTATATAAAAGCCAATAAATACTGCATACAGGCTCCTAGATCAATATTAAATCTAAACCCTGAAACTGTCTGACACAGTAGTGTTTGCTACATGTCCGCACTAATTACCATTTCATCATCTCCCTTATATTCAGCTTCAGCACCATATTTACACAAATCAGGACCTGGCAGATAATCACACGGCTAGCAAGAAGAAAAAAAATTATAAAAAGTTAATCTCCCGTCAAAGACAAATTATTAGTAAGCTCCAAACTGAGGACTGTTTTGGACGTCTACCAAGAAACATCTAACAAACTGGCCAAACTGGGGCCCACTGCTGTGTTATCGCACGGCAAACAAAGCCGAGCTGAGAGCACCGCCACAGCGCGACAAAAATAACAGCACAAACACCCTGAGAGGTTAATTTGGATGTGCAAAAAGAAAGTAAATGGTAATAAGGGCGAAGGGAAAAGAAAACTAACACTCCCATTAATGTAATGACTTCCACAATGTTCCCTCATTAGTGAGACTAAAAATGATCCATAATGCTCCTCTTCCTCTTTTACTCTGCTAATGTGGCTTATTATCTACCAGAGTCAATGTAATGTAAAGGAGATAAAAAGGGGAAAATGCACTGATTAGTATGTTCCTAATTAAAAAAAAATTAGCTCATAGAAATCTAAAAAATTACTGTATTTGTACATTGTTAACATTCAATGTATGTATTGCTATGAGCAGAGCTGTTTCTTTCTACAAAGCACAGTATGTAAATGCTATAGGCCTCCTCGGCCACTAAGAGGCTCCCAAGCTACAAGTTCACCCCCAACACTTTTGGTTTGAGAATTAAAATTACCTTCAACTTTTTCTCATAAATTTCTTTCTTGTAAATTTGTAACTTTTTTCCGCATGAATTTGCTCATTTTACAAAATGAATTTGTAACTTTTTTCCTATCAATTTGCAACTTTTTTCTCACAAATTTACCATATTTTTTGTTGTAAATCTGCAGCTTTTTCTCATAAATGTGCTATTTCTTTCTAGTAAATTTGTAACATTTTTCCTATAAATTTGCTACTTTTGTTGCAAAGTTGCAACTTTTTCTCATAACTTTGCTACTTTTTCTTGTAAATTAGTTTTTCATAAAATGAATTTGCAACTTTTTTCCTATAAATTTGGTACTTTTTTGTCATAAATTTGTTGCATTTTTTCTTGTAAATTTGCAGTGTTTTTCTCAGGAATTTTTTACTTTTTTCTTGTAAATTTGTAACTTTTATAAAAATGAATTTGTAACCTTTTTCCTATAAATTTGCTACTTTTTTCTTACAAAATTACAGCATTCATTCTTGTAAATTTGCAACTTTTTCCTCATACATTTTTTACTTTTTTCTTGTAAATGTGCAACTTTTGTAACTTGAGTTTATAACCTTTTCCCATAAATGTGTTCTTTTTCTCATAAATTCACAGCTTTTTTTCCATACATTTTTGACTTCTTGTAAATTTGCAACTTTTTGTCATAACTTTGCTACTTTTTTCCTGATAAATTCGCAACTTTTTCTCATAACCTTCCAAATTTTAAACATGTTCAAAAACTTTTTTCACCAAGAAAAACTGTTAGTGACCCTAAAAACTGTTTTCAAACTGTTGTGCAAACTTTTTATGAACCCTGACAAAATCTCAACAATCACAACGTTTTTTATAGTGAAGATATAGTTAAGTTTTTCATGTAAATTTGGGACTTTTTTCAATTTTGTAAAATTCTTTATGTACATTCATGTCAGCGGAAGGCTGCGGGCCCTGATGACATCTCCACCAGCATCCTGAGGACCTGTGCCATCCAGGTAGCTCCGGTAATGAAACACCTACACAACCTGAGCCTGAGTCTGGAGAGAGTTCCGGTGCTGTGAAAGACATCCTGCCTGGTTCCTGTCCCCAAGAAATCGTCTCCATCGGAACTGAATGACTATCAACCAGTTGCCCTCACATCTCATATGATGAAGGTCCTGGAGAGACTGGTGTTAGCCCACCTGAGGCCACAGGTGAAGACGTGGCTGGACCCTCTGCAGTTTGCATATCAGCCCCATTTAGGAGTTTAAGACGCTATCATCTACCTGCTGCAACAAGCCCATCTGCACCTGGATGGTGGAGACACTGTGAGAATCACATTCTTTGATTTCTCCAGTGCATTTAACACCATCCAGCAACTGCTGCTGGATGAGAAGCTGTGAGTGATGGGGGTCGACAGCTTTGTGATCTCCTGGATTACTGACTATTTGACAGGCAGGCCACAGTTTGTCCGGCTGGGCAGTGTTTGGTCTGATGTGGTGGTTAGTGATACGGGAGCTCCACAGGAACTGTGCTTTCTCCTTTTCTCTTCACCTTATACATCACGACTTTCAGTACAACACTGAGTCATACCACCTGCAGAAATTCTCTGATGACGCAGCTGTTGTTGGGTGTAGAGGGGGAGAGGAGGGGGAGTACAAGGCATCGGTAGACAGATTTGTGGAGTGGACCGAGCAGAATCACCTGAGGCTGAACATCAGCAAGACCAGAGAGATGGTGAATGACTTCAGGAAGAAGAGGACGCCTGTGATGTGTGACTTTAGGAGGGCTTGAACCCTGGGGCTTGCAGTAGCCATCTGAGGGGGGTGACGTCAGACGGGCTACGGCTGCTGTATATATTCACCCGTGTCTGTAATAAAGTTCAGTTGGATGCTCGGCATAAGACGACTCAAGTCTCGCTTATTTCCATACATAACATTTGGCGATTGAGTATTAACTCATGGAGGCATGCGGAGCACCTCTACGGCCGTTTTTGGAGCACCCAGGAGAACCAGCAATTCTGTGGCCTCACTGGCTGGCCACGTTTGAGGCGTACATTGCAGCGTTGGGCCTGGGTGGACTCGACGGGGTAAGGAAGCGAGCACTTCTGGTTCGTAAACTTGGCGTAGAAGGTCAGAGAATTTTCCACACGTTAGGGGAGATGGAGTCTTATGCAGATGGTGTCGAGCTGCTTGCTGGCTACTTTGCCGAACACACACGTAGAAGTGTGGGTTGAGAGGCTATTGGTGCCAAAAGACACTAAGCTAGCTAGCTCGGGGGAGCTAATGGCCCAGCTAGTAGCAGTGGGGAAATTAGAAGAGCACAGCATGAAGGGAGAGCAGCGAACAAACTCGGCTCAGTTTTCCCCGCAGCCAGAGTTGGAGCAGCAGGAGAGGGAGTGCAGGCATGCTGAGAGCCCCAGAAAGCAGCAGCGGTGACCGGGCACGAGCACAACACACAGCGCGGCACAGCAGAGCACTTCAGATGACACCGGAGAGGTACTGGACTGTTTCTGTATCTGAGACAAGCCGTAGTCGAAGACGGACACCACGATGGTCAAGCAGGGCCAGTTTCACTCAGGTTCGGTGCTGGTGGGTCTCAGTGTTGGCGCTCAAGACATGGTAGAGATGGGTATTGAGCATGGCGGCAAGGCACCTTCGTCGGCGAGTGACACCGAGATGCTAGACCCAGATGCCCCTGGTACTTGGCCACAGTTGGGTGGGGGGTCTGCAGCTACAAAGGTGAATGCTACAACAGTTGTAGAAGAGGACTGGGCCAGACCAACTTGCATGGAGTCGCCATATGCTCAGCAGCAACACATTGGGTAAAATTTCACTCCGTGTTATGGACTTCGTTCTGGGTGAAGGACGTCCACGGTGAGGATGGGCCAAATGACAATCAGTAAAACATCAAGGGTGTCTGCGCATTGTGGATAAGCTGGGTGCAGCGTGCTTTGGGTTGTCTGACGGCTCGTCGAGGCACGCCAATCAGCTTCGGTGTGTCCGGGAAGATGCTCCAGGTGGCGAGGCTGGATGGGAGTCAGTGATGGCGGTGTGGGATCCAGGCTCCACCATCCAGAATATCGGCCAGCGCTCTGGGGGTCTGCGGTCTCCAGGGATGTGCCTGCTGAGGGGCTGCCCTGGGCCACCCCATGCAAGTTCCAACTTTTTTTTTTTTTTACCCAAATGACTGTGCGGTAGCACTTTGTTTATAGTTTTGTGTGTTTTATGTGCATGTTATGTTATAGGGGTTATAGGTATATATGTGCTTTTCTTTAGTTTAGGAGCACGGCGTGTGATTTAACTTTTACAAAAAGACTCTTTTTAGTTCATGGGTGGCAGAATAACCCACCCCGCCATGCGGGCTGTGCGGTAGTCCACCCGTCATCCCTATTTTTAGGTTGTTTTGCGTGAGTGTGTTAGGCCAATTTAGTACTTCAGTTTTCATTATTTTAGTGTGTGATTTGGGTCCCAAATTTAGGGAGGTTTTCAATTGTGTGTATGGTTTTGGACTTTTCTAAGGGGGGGGGAGTGATGTGTGACTTTGGGAGGGTTTGATGATGTCAGGCGGGCTACGGCTGTTGTATATACTCATCCGTGTCTGTAATAAAGTTCATTTGGATGCTCGGCATAAGTCGACTCACGTCTCGCTTATTTCCATACATAACAATGCCTTCACAGCCACTGCGGATTGGGGGGAGGATGTGGAGGTAGTGGAGGACTACAAATACCTGGGTGTCATGATCAGCAACAGAATGGACTTGAAATCTAACACCGATGTGTGTACAAGAAGGGGATGAGCAGACTCGACTTTCTGAGGAAGCTGAGATCCTTCAACATGTGCAGCAAAATGCTGGAGCTTTTCTGCCGGGCTGTCATTGCCAGCACCATCTTCTTTGCTGCTGTCTGTTGGGGTAGCAGTACCAGAGCCAACAACACCAACAGACTCGACAAGATTATCAAGAAGGCTGGCTCTGTGATTGGTCTCAGGCCGGAGACCTTTGAGACTGTGGTGGAGGGGAGGACACTGAACAAACTGTTATCCATCATGGACAACCCTGATCACCCCCTCCATCACACACTGGACAGACAGCGGAGCACTTTCTCTAGCAGACTGCTACAGCTTTGCTGCCGAATGGTAAGATACAGGAAATCTTTCCTGCCACGTGCCATTTCACTGTACAATAACTCACTCTGATGTTGAATTCTGGTCATAACTATGCTGCCATACTGCACCTTGCACCCTGTGCCTGATAGTCCTGTATTGTACAGTGAGTATGATGTATCTATCTATATGGGTCATCATCTATGATGTATATATAAAGTTATCTAGGCAGTTTTACTTTCCTGGGTAATTCCTTTGTCTATTATGCTGTGTGTGTTTCTGTCATTTTGGTTGTCTACTGTCATGCTGCTGTTACACTAATTTCCCAGTTTGAGATAAATAAAGTACATCTATTGATCAATCTATCTGTCTATCTATCTACTGTATCTATCTATCTATGCAAATTTAGGACATTTTTTCAATTTTGTAAAATTTGTATTATGTTAAGGGTCAGTTTGACCCATTTCGGTTGGGCTGAGCCCACGTCCACACCCTGAGTTTGTTATTATATGGTTTTCTGTTTTGCTATCACTTGTGTCATGGCTCTCTCCCTGCTCTTTCTTGTTTTATTTTTATCCCTGCCTTAGTTTTAGTTTGGCCATTAATATTATCAGTATTATCATGTTCTTGTCAGGTCAGGCATTGGCTTGCTTGCAACCGGATAACCATGAAAACCGGTACCACCTGTCTCATGGGTCGGGCCGTCGACGACTCAACCGGCATCCCCGCCCTTCTGAGGGCATGGAGGGTGAAACAGGGCATCCTGGCAGAACTAAAAACAATATCTGTCACAGGTCTGTGGTGGACCACTCCCAGTTACACAGGGTGAGACTGGACATCCTGGCAGATAAACACATCTGTCACAAGGTCTGTGGTGGACTGTGCCAGTCGGTGCATTGTGACATGCACTACACAAAGAGCAGAGATAAACAAACCTATCATCTGGTCAGTCACTGCAACAGACACTGGAGTCAGTTTGTCTTGGCTTGTCCTTGCCACTGATATTACCTTTATCTGCCAAGAATGTGCTGCTAGTCCGGCAAAAGCTAGCAGTACTCAAATACTTTGCAAGCAGTTTCATGAAATGGTCAATCAGAAAGCAACTCATACCGGCTCGGACGCCGCCTGGGCTTACAAGGTCCGCGCTGATCTGTTCATACTCCGACAGGCAGCGAAAAGTAAGCTAGGAGCAGGAAGACAAAAGAAGAGGAAAACAACAACCTTGTGTGTAGCAGAATGGAATGTATGCACTCTGTTGGACAGAGCAACATCACAGCGCCCAGAAAGACAGACCGCGCTTGTGGCCCTGGAAATGAACAGGTACAATGTAGACATAGCTGCACTTAGTGAAACAAGATTGCCTGGATATGACAGCTTGGAAGACCATGGGTACATCTTCTTTTGGAGTGGGAGATCAACTCAAGAAAGGAGAGAAGCAGGAGTGGGCTTTGCAGTTAGAAAGGAGATAGCAGCAATGCTTGATGAGGAACCGGTGCCAATCAACGACAGGATAATCACTATGAGACTCCCACTACAGCGGAAGATGTATGCCACACTCATCAGTGTATATGCCCCAACAATGACCAACACAGAGGAGGTGAAGGAAGAGTTCTACAGTGATTTACGTGACACTATCAGGCGTGTACCGACTGATGACAGGCTGATACTCGTTGGAGATTTTAATGCCAGAGTTGGTTCGGACACCGAGAAATGGAAAGGAGTGCTAGGCAGTCATGGAGTAGGCAAGTGCAATGCTAATGGAGAACTTCCACTTGCACTATGTTCAGAGTACAACCTTGTGATAACCAACACTCTATTTAAGCACAAGGACACACACAAGAAGACATGGATGCACCCAAGATCCAAGCACTGGCACTTATTAGACTACATCATAGTCAGGCAGAGAGACAGAAGGGATGTATTGGACACCAGAGCAATGATAGGCGCGGACTGTGGCACTGATCATGTTATGCTGAGATCTAGATTAAGGATTTGCAGACGAAAACAGCACTGCAGGACGGGTGCAAAGCCACCATGGAAGTTAAACACTAGTACACTGAAAGGCCAAAAGAAGCAGGAAGAACTTGCACAGGAAATGGATGAAAACTTGAAAGACTGGGGCAGCAACAACTCAGAGAATGACATAGAAGAGAAATGGGCAACACTGAAGGATACGGTGTATCAGACTGCGAGTGATGTATTAGGCAACCCTGAGAGGAAACATCAAGATTGGTTTGATGAGCATGATGAACACCTGAAGAAACTACTAGAAGCGAGGAATACAGCTAGTCAGGAAAACCTACAGTGTAATACAAGGTCGAAGAAGAAGAAATACTCAAAGGCTCAGAGTGAGCTACAGAAGTACACCAGAGAGATGAAGTACAACTGGTGGGATGAAAAAGCGGAGAAACTTCAAACTGCAGCAGACAGGAAGAACATGAGAACATTCTTCACAGGTTTGAGAGAAATCTACGGTCCTAAACCAAGAGGATTGATCCAACTGAAGGCTGTGGATGGTGAAACGGTTTTGCAGGAGAAAGACAAGATCCTGGACAGATTTGCAGACCACTTTGACCAACTACTAAACAACTCTGGAGATCTCACTGAGGAGGCTAAAGAAGCTCTAGTGCAGCGACCAGCTGTATCAAGTTTGGATGAACCACCAAATTTTGATGAACTCATGGCAGCTATCAGGACAACACAGGATGGTAAAGCTCCAGGAAGGGATGGAATTCCAGCAGAAGTGTGGAAATTTGGTGGTGTTCAGCTGACCAACTGCCTGCACAAGCTCATCCAAGAGATATGGGATGCCCAGAAAGTACCTCAAGACTGGAAGGATGCAAGTATTGTGCCTTTATTCAAGAAAGGTGACAGGAAGGATTGTGGAAATTACCGAGGTAGATCACTGCTAGCCACTGTTGGTAAGATTCTCTCACGTGCACTACTTAACAGACTCAGTGAACACATCTCGCAGAAAGTACTACCGGAAACCCAGTGCGGCTTTAGAAGTGGAAGAAGCACAATGGACATGATTTTCTGCTTGCAACAGGTTCAAGAAAAGTGTATCAAACAGAACATGCCGCTTTATGTAGTCTTCATAGACTTCAGTAAAGCCTTCGATACTGTTTTGCGACAAGGACTTTGGCAGGTACTCAAGAAATATGGTTGTACAGAGAAGTTTGTCAGCCCGATCGAGGCACTCCATACAGGTATGCAAGCAAACGTGGCAATGAGTGGTTCAGTATCTAAAGACTTTTCAGTAAGCAACGGGGTGAAACAAGGGTGTGTGCTGGCACCTACACTCTTCTTGCTATATCTGGCAGCCATGCTTGAGGTGGCCTTCAAAGACACTTCAGAAGGAGTATACATTCAAACAAGGAAAGAAGCAGACTTGTTCAATGTGGCACAGTTTAAAGCCAAGAGTAAGACATCAATAAAGATAGTAAGAGAAATGCTCTTTGCCGACAACAGTGCTCTAGTTGCACACAGCGTGGAAGATATGCAGTCTTTAGTGGAGAAATTTGCAAGAGCAGCTAGCCAATTCAGCCTCCAAATCAACATCAAGAAGACAGAGTGCCTTTATCAACCACCAAAGTTCCAGTTATCAACATCACTACCAGAAGAGATCAGCATTGGTACAGAGCCACTAGTCAAGTGCAAGACTTTCAAGTATCTAGGGAGTACTGTTTCAGAGAATGCTAGGCTGGAGGATGAACTATCTCTCAGAATGGGAAGAGCGAGCGCTGTGTTTGGAAACTTGAGGGAGAGACTGTGGAACAATTGACATGTATCAATCCGTGTGAAATGCAAAGTGTACAGAGCGACAGTACTGGCTACTGTATTGTACGGTGCTGAAACGTGGACTGTCTACGGAGTGCAGGTGAAGAAACTCCACGTGTACATGATGAGACACCTTCGAGCCATAATGAACATCTCATGGAAAGACAAGATAACCAACATAGAAGTGTTGAAACGAGCTGGTCTACCATCAATGGAGGACATGCTAATACAGATGAACCTGAGATGGCTCGGACATGTTGAGAGGATGGACCACAAGCGTCTCCCTTGGCAGTTACTCTACTCACAGTTATGCGAGGGCAAACGCAATCAGGGTAGACCAAGGCTCAGATTTAAAGACACTGTAAAAAGAAACTTGAAGAAGTTGGACATAGACAGGAGTTCCTGGCAGCAGAAGGCTAAGGACAGAGCTGTGTTGAGGAATCTGATCAGACCTAAATGAAACATTATTGTCACCCATGACAGACTGCTATGATGATGATGATGATCATGTTCTTGTTGATATTTAGTACTGCCTTAGCTTTAGTGTTGTCTGGTCATTGTGTTTGTTATTGTTATCATGACTTATGTTCCGTAGTATTTGTCTCTGCCCTGTTCTCAATTGGTTATTATGATTATTAATATCTTGGTTTCTGTTATAATTGTCCTGCCTTATCTCTTGTTTGGTCATGGTCTTTGGTGGTAATGTTATCCCTGTCTCATCCGCAGTGCTTGTCTTCTGTATTCTGGTCATGGTTACATCTCCCCTGGCCCTGTCCTTGTGTGTCTGTACATTCCAGCCCGTCCCATTTTCCCTACCTGTTGACTCCGTTTTCCCCCATGTGTCCTCGTTTAGGCCTGATTAGACTCGCCACCTGCTCTGTCTATTAGCAGATTCAACATTATTTCCATTGCAATAATCTGATTACTCCATTTCAACATGCCTATAGACCTGGATGCTCCACAACCTCAGCTCTTGTTCATATGGTTGACAAATGGTATACTGATCTTGATAGAGGTAAATTAATTGCTGCCATATTCTTGGATTTCAGTGCTGCATTTGATTTGATAAGTCATCGCCTGTTACTCAATAAACTAAAATGTTTTTACGGATGGGAAGTTATTTGTCTGGTAGAAGCAAAAAAACTTTATTATAATGGTAGTTTTTCTGATGACTGCTGTACAGACAGGGCGGCGCGGTGACGCAGTGGTTAGCACTGCAGAAGCACAGTAACTCACCCTTGGCCGGGGGATCCTGGGTTTGATCCCAGCCCCCAACCAGCAGTGATCCGTGTGGAGTTTGTATGTTCTCCCCGTGTCTGCATGGGTTTACTCCAGGATTTCTCCGGTTTCCTCCCACATGCCAAAAACATGCAAGTTAGGTTAATTGACATCAAAACTGGGGATTCTAAATTGTCCTTAGGTATGACTGTGAGAGTGAATGGTTGTCTGTCTCTCTGTGTTGGCCCTGCGATGGACTGGCGATCTGTCCAGAGTGTACCCTGCCTTTCGCCCAAAGATGCTGGGATAGGCTCCAGCCCCCCCGCGACCCGAAAAGGATTAAGCGGAAGAAGATGAATGAATGAATGAATGAATGCTGTACAGACTGTGGTGTTCCACAAGGTAGCCATCTTGGTCCGCTTCTTTTTTCAATTTTTACTCATGACCTACCATGCATATTAAAAACAACCCGGTCTCAGTAAAAAACGTATCTAATAAACATTTTCCCACCCCTCTAAAATCATACATTTGCACGTTAAAATCAAAAAATAATGTGCCTCGGCATGTATTTACAAGCTTGCTCACTGCGCATGTGTAAAATACTCCTAAACAGTCCTCACCGCGCATGTGCAGAACAACGCATCTTTTACTTTGGTTTCCTAACGCTCATTCGGTTGGTGGGAGGGGGATGGCGGACGGTTAACTACACTGACATTCAAGCAACAGACACAAAAACACGCAAGTTCGACTCCCACTCTCATCTGTGACTGACCTTTTTGTTCATTTTTTTTCTTAGTTTGTTTTTTCACTCCACTAATGAAAGGTTCCTGTGAGGTTAGGGTTAGGGATTAAAATGTGAGGCAGTTTCTTGATGGTGAAAGACAATAAATAAATAAATAAAACCTTTCTTAAAGCTGTAAACACCACGCATCCACTGCACGTGAAATTTTTTTTTTTTTTACATGTCTGTGTACATTTTCTCTGAGTGACAAAACTTGCAATTTCACATTTTTTTTGGTAAGACTGGGCTGATTAAAAAAATCATCTATAGTTATGTACGCTGATGATTCAACTATGTTTTATTCATCTAATGATATAGATGTTTTAACAAACGTTCTTGAACATAATTTATTAGTTGTACTAGATTGGGTCAGTAAGAATAATATGATTTTAAACTTTTCTAAAACCAAGTCTATGCTTATTGGTAGCAAAATGAGTGTAGCTAGAAATCCGAGATTGAGTTTATCTGTGCATGGAGTCAGCTTGGAACAGGTGAAGCAGCATAAACTACTTGGTGTCATCATAGATCGGACTCTATCATGGTCACCACATATAGACACTACAATTATGAGAATGGGCAGGGGTATCACTGTTTCCAGAAAATGTTCAGATTTTGTTTCATCCTCTTTGATGAAAACAGTTGTTTCTTCATTAGTCTTATCTCATTTGAATTATTGTTCAGTTATATGGTCTGTCACCAATAAGAATGATATTAATAGCTTACAATTTCTTCAGAATAAGGCTGCTAGACTAGTTTTACGCTGCTCATATCATTCTAATATTAATGAAATTCACAGAAGGCTACAGTGGCTCTCAGTTGAGACTAAGCTCCATTCAGGCCTCATATTGTTTTTAAAGTAAGTCCTTTCATTTACCTCTCCTCCGGCATTCATACCCTTTATAATGGAATCTCTGATATATAGATATCCCACTCACTGGGCAAGTAGGAGAAATTTACTTCTTCCCTGGTCGAATACAATTTATTTAAAACGCTCATATTTTTATAGCACTTTTATAGAATGGAACAAATTGCCTAATCATATTAAAGTTCTAATGTGTATTCATGCTTTTAAAAATGTTTGAAAACATTTTTTGAACAAAACACCATCAATTAAGCAACTTATTGGTGTCTGAATTGTACAGAATATTTATTAACTTTTACCCATTTAAAGAGTTTGTTATATATATATGGTTTCCCTTTCCTTATATGGTTTGCCATCTTTATTCTGTTATTTATTATTCTTCTTGTAAATCGGTGATTGTCTTGCTGTGTTTGTATTGTATGCTATGTACAGTATATTCATGTTAACCCTTTAACTGCCAAATTCGCCATATGGCACCTGGGGAAACGCAATGCAACTCAAGCCCCCCCCCCCCAGTGGTCAAGAGTGGTAAAAAATTTTGTCAATGAAATAGTTCAGATTTCCAAGGCTATAATTTGAAAGTTACAAGAGATAATGGCTTACTGTCAATTAGAAAGATGTAGAATATGATCCAAAGTTTCAGATAGGAATAAATTTATGCATCTAATTTGCATAATGTCGCGGCAGCTATATAAATTACATAACTCAGTCAAAAGTGGACTTTGGACACATTTACATAAAGAATGGTCCGTTTTTTTGACGCCGATTTGTCTACAGGGGTATGTTTTTATCTAATCCTCAAAGTATATGAACCAGAAAATCAATAAAATGTAAAAAAAAAACACAACATATTTCTCTCTTACCTGTTACCAGGAGGGGGGCTCGCCCACCCATGTGACCGGTCCATTTTCGTCCATCGTAGCCAATGTTTGTGTGTTTGCTCAGTCATTTACACCGTGTACCACATCTACAAACTCTTATGATTACCCCACGTGAATTTCGTTTGTATTACGTGGCTATTTTTTCTGTTTGGTGCATTATTCCTGTGGGAATCCATGCCGCCCGTGGGCGCCGCCATCTTGGTAATGGGAGCTCAGTTTTTTGTTACATAGACCTCGATGTAACACGTTTACTTAGTAATTTACACCTGTGTACCACATCTACAAACTCTTATGATTATCCCAAGTGAATTTCGTTTGTATTACGTGGCTATTTTTCCCATTTCATGCAGTTTCCGTCATCATCGCTGTTGCGATGACCAAACACGGCGGCATCCACATTGGTGTTTGAGCTCAAAGCAGAAAAAGGAAGAAGAATAATGAGGATTTCTCCTTCTTTGCTATATTCCATGTCAGTCATGATTCCTTCGGCGCGTGTCTGCCATCTTCTAAACTGTCAGATCAATAGAGATTAGTACAAATTCTCAGTATAGCCGGGGGACGTCAATAAGTTGACACGTGCAGTTGCTGTGCTGTGCCACTGGGGGTGTGCGACCCATCCATTTAATCTGGGCAGTTAAAGGGTTAATATCTCATTGTTTGATTTTTTAACTGTTCTGTGTTTGTAATTACCTGTTGTCCTATTTAGGACATTTTATGTTATGTGTCAGTCTGTCTTGCAGCGTACTAAGTCATACTGCATGAGCAACACGCTTCTTGTCTTGCCTTGCCAGCCTTGCCTTGCCTGTTTTGGATTTAGCTTTGTTTTATTATTTTTCAGCCCTTGAGCTGTGCTTTGGGTTTACCAGCTCAATAAAACTATTGAACTTGAGTGTCGCATTTGGGTCCTGCTTCCTGCCCAGCCTGGGCACACCACCACCCATGACATTTAATTAATTTTTTTTTTCCAAGTAAATTTGAGACTTTTTTCAATTAATGTGAAGTTTTTCATGTAATTTTTTTTTTTTTTTAATTTTGTGAAGTTTTTCATGAAAATTTGGGACTTTTTCACGTAAATTTGGGACTTTAACTTGTGGGATATTTCAAATTTTTACTACCACTCAGTGAAGAAAGAATGTGATTTTCTTTGTGTATGCCGAATTTAGGCATTTTTAGGAAAATTGACTGGAATGCTAAGGGGTTAAACCATAACACTGAACCTTGGAAACTTAGAAAGCCTACTTTGATAATACCAGGTCTGGTAAGCCGATTTTCACCATAAAACTAATTATGATATACCTGTGAGAAATTCTTTAAAAGCAGAAATCATTTGTGTTCTCCTAGCCCATTTTGTAGCAACGCTGAAGAGATGTAAGGTCTTCTGCTGTTGTCAGGACGTCTGAATTCACAGCAGCTCTCTCTCAGCGACCAGAGGATTACACTCCACAAATGTCAGGTATAAAAGGATGGGGAAAAACACACATGAAGCAGAAACACTTGACATTTTCTGTGGGCCGCGGTTAGTCCACTGACTTCGCTGTTGCTTGAACCATCTGACCTTTAAGTGCCTTGGATTTTAAGAGAGGGGCATCGGTCTTTCTTCATAGTTTGCGTATGCTGTGATCGACAGGTTTGCCCCTTTCAAACGGTTTGCTGAATTCTGCAAATTATGCTTTAAAACTTCTATACACAAAATAGTAGAAATATTGTGCCGCTCTGACCTCTTTCTTAAGTATTATAATCTTTCAACTTTGTTAAACACAGTGGAACTGTATTCATTTAATCCACACATGCGCAAATGAATCTGAAGTGTTCACAGCCCTCCCCCAGAACATCACAATCTGTCCCCACCATTTTAAAACAATGTTTTATCAGTGTGTGCCAGGCTTTTGTATACCCTAAGCTGCAACCCACATTGCAACCGACCTTGCCAACAGGTCCACCAAATAATATCAGGAGGATTATTAAGTTGATGACCAATTTAGTGAACGCTCACAACCTTCTCTAGCTTTTCAATTCAATTCAGCTTTATTTATATAGCGCCATTTCACAACAACAGTCATCTCATAGCACTATCAACTGTAGGGGGGACCCCCACAGTTGCAGAAAGACCCCAGCAATCAGGCGATCCCCTGTGAGCAAGCACTTGGCGACGGTGGAGAGGAAAAACTCCCTTTTAACAGGAAGAAACCTCCAGCAGAACCAGGCTCAGGGAGGGGCAGTCATCTGCTGCGACTGGCAGGGGGGTGAGGGGATAGAGAAGAAGAAAAGAACAGACATGTAGAGAGCAAACAGCACGATGGGGACTCAATCTATGGGAGAGAACAAACAAATGTTAATGACCAGCAAAAAAAAAAAATATTTCATAGAGAGTGAGGAAAGGAGTGAGGCCCAGTGCATTACTGGAGGTCCCCCGGCTGACTAAACCTATTAGCAGCATAACTAAGGGAGGGTTCAGAAACACATGATCCCTCCCTAATTGTAGGCTATATCAAAAAGGTAGGTTTTAGCCCTATTCTTAAAAACAGAGATCGAGTCTGACTCCCGAATCCAGGTTGGCAGCTGATTCCACAGGACAGGAGCTTGATAACTGAAGGCTCTGCCTCCCATTGTACTTTTGGAGATTCTAGGTATTACAAGTAATCCTGCATTTTGGGAGCGTAGTGCTCTGTTAGGATGATACGGTAGTATCAGATCTTTTAAATAAAAAGGAGCCTGATTGTTTAGAGCTTTGTAAGTAAGAAGAAGGATTTTAAACTTAATTCTAAACTCTATGGGAAGCCAATGAAGGGAGGCCAGAACCGGAGAGATACGATCTCTCTTTCTAGTACCTGTTAAAACTCTTGCTGCAGCATTTTGGATCAGCTGAAGACTTTTTAAAGATGTTTTAGGACAGCCTGATAATAAAGAATTACAATAATCTAATCTCGAGCTAACAAAAGCGTGGATCAGCTTCTCAGCATCACTCTGAGACAAGATGCTCCTAATCTTGGCAATATTACGCAAATGATAGAAGGCAGTCTTAGAAACAAATTTAATATGTGAATTGAAGGACAAATCCTGATCAAAAGTAACTCCAAGGTTCCTCACAGAGCTATTAAGAGAAAGAGTAACTGCATCCAAACTGAAAGTTTGATTTGGAAAGGAATTTCTAAGGTTTTTTGGACCAACAAGAATGACTTCAGTCTTATCTGAATTTAATAGCAGGAAATTACAAGTCATCCAAGCTTTGATTTCCTTAAGACAGGCTTCTAACTTGGCTAATTGATTAGTATCATCTGGCTTCATTGACAGGTATAACTGTGTGTCATCTGCATAACAATGAAAATGTATACAGTGCTTTCTAATAATGTTGCCTAACGGAAGCATATATAAACTAAAAAGAGTAGGGCCTAGCACAGATCCCTGTGGAACTCCATGACTAAGCTTTGAGCTGAAAGAAAACTCATCATTTACATGAACAAACTGGAACCTATCAGATAAATAAGATCTAAACCACTGCAACGAAGTTCCATT
Organism: Pholidichthys leucotaenia; assembly: GCA_020510985.1. Taxonomy (NCBI): domain Eukaryota; kingdom Metazoa; phylum Chordata; class Actinopteri; order Cichliformes; family Pholidichthyidae; genus Pholidichthys; species Pholidichthys leucotaenia. The sequence goes on from CM035842.1 coordinate 275,840,398, forward strand.
AAGTCCAACATAGTGTTCTAATCTATCAAGTAGAATATTATGATCAATAGTATCAAAAGCTGCACTAAGATCTAAAAGGACAAGTACAGAAACTAGTCCATTATCAGATGCAATGAGGAGGTCGTTAGTGACCTTCGCTAAGGCTGTTTCAGTACTATGATGGATTCTAAACCCAGATTGAAACTCTTCAAGTAAACCATTTCCCTGCAGGTGGTCAAATAATTGCGTAGCAACAACTCTTTCTAAGATTTTTGAAATGAAAGGGAGATTAGAGATTGGTCTATAGTTAGCTAAAGCTCCTGGATCTAGCGTTGGCTTTTTGAGTAAGGGTTTAATTACAGCCGTTTTAAAAGCCTGCGGTACATGGCCTAAAGTTAATGAAGAATTGATTATATGAAGAATAAAGCTACCAATAAGTGGGAAGACTTCTTTAAATAACCTGGTAGGAATAGGGTCTAAAAGACAAGTTGAAGGTTTGGATGAGGAAACTATTTTGTCTAACTCACAAAGGTCGATTGGAGTAAACTCATCATGACAGACATCAATAGAAGGAGTTGTAGTAGTTACAGTATTTAAGTTAACTGTGGGAAGAATCTGATTGATTTTATCTCTGATGGATGAAATTTTATTATTGAAAAAGTTCATAAAGTCCTGACTAGTAAGCTCTAAGGGGATGCTAGGATTGACAGAGTCCTGACTCTTTGTCAACCTGGCTACAGTACTGAAAAGAAACCTGGGATTATTCTTGTTCTCTTCTATTAATGCAGAGTAATAACTCGTTCTAGCTTTTCTAAGAGATTTTTTATAAATTAAAAGATGATTTCTCCAAGCTAAATAGATTTCATCTAAATTAGTAGAGCGCCATTTTCTTTCTAATTGACGAGTCTTCTGTTTTAAGCTACGAGTTTCTGTGTTGAACCAAGGAGTTAAAAATCTCTGATTAGACTTTTTCTTTTTTAAGGGGGCCACCAAGTCTAGAGCCTGATGCAGAGAAGCTGAAACACTATCCACCATGTTATCAATTACAGAAGGAGCAAGCTGTCTATAGCTTATTTCCGTTGTGTTGACACATGGCATAGAGGAAACAATCTGCATAAATTTGGAAACAGCATCATCTGAGAGGCATCTACTGTGATAATATTTTTCTTTAGGAGCCAAATAGTCAGAAATAGTAAAATCAAAGGTTAACAGACAATGGTCTGACAGTACAGGGTTATGAGGAGACACTACAAGATTTTCTATTTCTATGCCATATGTCAGAACAAGGTCCAATGTATGGTGGAGGTAATGAGTAGAATTTCCTACTTTCTGAGAAAACCCAATCGAGTCCAATATTGAATTAAAAGCCACATTAAGGCAGTCACTATCTACATCCACATGTATATTAAAGTCCCCTACTACAATTATTCTATCAGATTTCAGCACTAAATCAGCTAAGAAATCAGCAAATTCGGATAAAAATTCTGAATAGGTTGATGGGGGACGATAAACTATGGCAAATAAAATTGGGTTTAACCTGAAATTGCTAAAGTGCCCAACACTGAGGACCAGGCCCTCAAAGGAATTATAACATGTTTTTTGCTTTACATTAACTAGTAATTTGGAATGGTAAATTGTTGCTACTCCTCCTCCACGACCAGAACTTCTGGGATTTTGACAGTTTAAATAACCAGAGGGAGTTGATTCATTTAAACCAACATAATCCTCTTGCCCTAACCAAGTCTCTGTAAGGGAAATTAAATCAATCTGATGATCAATTAACAGATCATGGACTAACAGAGACTTGGGAGTTAGAGACCTAATATTTAATAAACCACATTTTATTTTTAAGTTATGAGGAGGAACAGAGGCCAAATCATTCAATTTAGAGGCTTTATGTTTAATTTGAGTTTTACCAATATTTTGCTTTATTACTTTGGGATGCTTATACATTATATTTTTATTTACTTTGGAGGGAGCAGACAACGATTCTCTGATGGGGAAGACAGGGGCTAAGCTGAGGGGTGGCGGATGAAGAGGAGCTGCAGAGAGGCGTGTAAGACTGCGACTCTGCTTCCTGGTCCCAACTCTGAGTAGTCACGGTTTTGGAAATTTGGATAAAAAAGATGCCAGATTGTTAGATAAATGAGAAGCACCATCCAAAGTGGGATGAATGCTGTCTCGTCTCATAAGACCAGGTTTTCCCCAAAAAGAGCTCCAATTGTCAATGTAGCCCACGTCATTTTTAGGACACCACACAGACAGCCAGCGGTTCAAGGATGACGAGCGACTAAACATGTCATCACTGGTCAGATTGGGGAGGGGTCCAGAGAATACTACAGTGGCAGACATCGTTTTTGCAAACTCACACACCGATTCTATATTAAGTTTCGTGACTTCCGACTGCCGGAGACGGATGTCATTAATGCTGGCGTGAATAACAATTGTGGAGTATTTACAGTTATTTTTAGCCAGCATTTTCAAATTTGACTTGATGTCGCCTGCTCTGGCCCCAGGAATACATTGGACTATGGCCGCTGGAGTCTCTAGGTTCACGTTTCTGACTACAGAGTCGCCAATGATCAGAGTTTTTTCCTCAGCGGGTGTGTCGCTCAGCGGGGAAAAACGATTAGAAACGTGAACAGGTTGGTGGTGAACCGGGGCTTTGCGACTAGGCTTCCTTCTCACCGTCACCCACCCAGTCTCCTCGCTGCTGAGGAGAGCCGGGGAACCGCTGACAGTGGGACCTAAGCTAGTTAGCTCCGCTGCAGCTAATGGGCGTCCGTCAAGATTAACTGGCACAGACGGTGTTTCAATGCAGCGGAGCCGGGATTCCAAATCAGACAACCTCGCCTCGAGCGCCTCAAAAAGACAACATTTATTACATTTACCGTTATCACTAAAAGAGGCAGAGGTGTAGCTAAACATCTGACAGAGAGAGCACACCAGAGGAGGAGAGGAAAGAGAGCTAGTAGCCATAGCTAGTGGCTAGCTAGTGGCTGGAGAGCTGGAGAGCAAACCACACAGGCAGACAGCAAAACAGGAAGTGACGATCTCCTGACACACAGGCAGAAACAAAGGATTCACCCGGAGCAGAGCTTTATTAAAATCAGTGTGGTCCTCTGCGAAGGAAAACATGTCCACCCATATGTGTTGGTGTTTCTGTATTAGTGTATTATGTAGAGTAGGTTTTAAGGTTTTAACTTAATTCCCTCCACAGCATGTGAGGAAACAATGTGGTATGTAGGGATGGCGCCTATCTTTGTTTCAATGACCCTACACCAGTGTTTTTCAACCAGGGCTCCTCGTTTCCGTGAGAGAACGTTTAGGCTTCCGTGGGAAGTTGTCTAACTTCACTTCTTTTTTTTTTTTTCCACAATATCTTTATTGAACCTTTTTTTTTTTTTAACAAACATGATACAAACAATCAAACACTAACACTAAAGTACTACAAAAAAAAAATGCACTAAAAACACCAACAACCACCAACAAAATCAAGTCTTCAACAATGCTCCTCTGTTTAGTCTAGACAATCCAATACATAAGTATACATATTATGTTCACCAGTTTGGAATTTACAAGGTCCACACACATCATTCACCTTCTTCTTCAAGAGTTATGTTTAAATTTTTTACATAATCAATAAAAGGTCTCCATATATTCTCAAACACAATTTCCTTTGATTTTAGTATATATGTTATTCTTTCTAATGGAAGGTTTGTTAACATCTGTCTTAACCACTGAGTCACATCTGGTCTATGAGTCTTTTTCCATAATAGTGCAATACATTTTTTGGCATTAAGCAAACTGAGGTCTATGAATGTTCTTTCACTTTTATTAAAATTATGCTTTTCTGGGTACAGACCCAACAAAAACAGTTTAGGATTCAATATGATTTGTTTTGAGATTATTTTTTCAATTGTTACCCTCACCTCTTCCCAAAACATTCTTATTAATCTACATTCCCATAAACAATGAAATAGGGTTCCTTTACTTTCCATGCATTTTGTGCATGTATCTGGTATATTTTTGTTATATCTATTTAACTCCTCCGGTGTAACATACATCCGCATTAACCATTTGAAATGTATCAATTTAAGGCGTGCATTTATTGATTTGGTTTGAGCTTCTGTACAAGCCAATTCCCATTGTTCCTCTGAAATTTCAATTTGCAGATCTTCTTTCCAGTAGTTTAATCTTTTCAGTGAATTTTCACTTGAAGATAGTGTCAATGAGTTATAAAACTCTGAAATAATACCCTTTCTTTTACTATCTTTCATCATCATTTTTTCCAAGGATGAATAAATAGGTCGAGTGAGAGCTTTATTTTGATTTGATTGAATAAAGTTTCTAAGTTGAAGATATTTAAAAAAATGTGTTCTATTGAGATTAAATTTGATCCTCAGCTCTTCAAAAGACATTATGTTGTCTGCACATGGCAAATATAAATCCTGAATCTTTTGTATCCCTTTTAAATTCCATACTTTAAATACAGCGTCCGCTCTCCCTGGTTTAAAATATTGATTACCCCATATTGGACTAAATTGTGACAATAACTGTGGTTCTTTTAAATAGTTTTTAGCTTCACACCATATTTTGATCATATGCTTTACAAATGGATTTTTAACTTGTTTTTGTAATTTTTTTGCCGAATCTGAGTATATGAATATGGGAAGAGGTAAAGGTAAATTGTATGATTCCATTTCAGTCCAGTGAGGGAGATCATTTGATGAAAAATAATATGTCATAGACCTCAGTTGTGCCGACCAATAATACAACATAAAATTTGGACATTTCAGACCTCCACGATCAAATGGTAAATATAATAAAGACAAACGTAATCTAGCCCTCCTGTTGTTCCATATAAATTCCACTAACTTTTTTTTTATTCTTGAGAATAGATCTAAAGGTGGTGATAAGGGAATGTATTGAAATAAATAAAGTATTTTAGGTAAAATATTACTTTTAAGTATATTGATTCTCCCGATCATCGACATTGGTAGTGACATCCATCTCTGAGTTAACTCATTGATATCTGACATTAAGGCTTCATAGTTGACACTGGCGACTGATTCTAGCTTAGGCATAATTTGGATTCCTAAATATTTAAACTGATTTACAACATTGAATTGATTTACCTCAGGGGCTGGGTAATTTCTCTGGGTCTCATTTAGCATTAATATTGAAGATTTAGTTTTATTTATTTTATATCCTGATATTTCCCCAAAATTCTTTATTAAATTCAACAAGGTTGGAATTGATTTTTTTAGATTCGACATAAACAAAATTATATCATCGGCGTACAGGGAGATTTTATGTTCTGTTGGTCCAACTTTAATTCCATATATTTGTGAATGTAAACGTATCGCTATCGCTAAAGGTTCAATTGCCATAGTAAACAGTAAAGGTGAAAGTGGACAGCCTTGTCGACATCCTCTATTGATTTTTATTGGTTTTGAAATATTGTTATTTGTTAGGATTTCTGCTGTAGCATTATTGTATATTATTTGAACCCATTTTATGAAATTATTTCCAAGTCCAAACCTTTGTAGGACTTCAAAAAGAAAGGGCCATTCAACTCTATCAAAGGCCTTTTCGGCGTCCAATGATAGGAGAGCTGTATCCGGTGCTTCTTTATTAAAATAAATAATATTAAATAGTCTTCTTACATTATGGAAGCCTTGTCTACCCTTTATAAAGCCATTCTGATCTCGATTAATAATATTTGGTAAAATTTCTTGTATTCGTCTTGCTAAAATTTTACAGATTATCTTAAGGTCGGCATTTAATAGGCTTATTGGTCTCATATTTTCACATTTATTAGAGGGCTTACCTGGTTTTGGCAGCAGTATAATTAAGGCATTATTTATGTATGATGGTAAATTATTATTTTGAAATGCTTCTAAAACCATTTCCAAAAAAGGTTTTATTAATTTATTCTTAAATTTTTTATAAAGGTCAACTGGAAGACCATCTGGTCCTGCACTTTTTCCTGATTTCATATTATCAATGGCTAGCCCAACTTCTTCTTGACTAATTTTAGACTCCAATATCTCCCTGTTTTCATTTGGAATACACGGTATAGATAGTTCGTTCAAAAACCCATTTAGTTTTGTTAAATCAGGTTCATTTTTGGTATCATATAATTTTTCATAGTAATCTCTAAAGACTCTATTAATTTCTAAAGGATCTATAACTACCTGTCCGTTACTTATAATACTGGTAATTGGTGTTTTAATTTCCAATTGTTTAATCTGCCATGCTAATAATTTTCCTGATTTTTCACCTTGTTCATAAAAAGATTGTTTCAATCTTAGAAGACTCGAGGCAGCTCTATTCGCTGATTTTTTGTCGTATTCAGCTCTCAAAATCAGTAATTCATTCTCCAACCTTGGGTCACTTCCTGCATACACTTTTTCCTGAAGACTTTTTATTTTATGTTCCAATTTAGCTCTCTCCTCTCGAGTCTTCTTAGATTTTGATCCTGTATAACTAATAATATGTCCCCTAATAAAAGCTTTGAAAGCCTCCCACTTTACACATGCTGATGTTTGTGTAGTATTGATGTCAAAGAACTCGTCTATCTGTTTTTCTATATACTTGACAAATTCCTCATCCTGAAGCCATTTATGCTGAAATTGCCATCTACCTGATTCCTTTGTCAATTTTTTATCTACATATATTAGACAACAGGGTGCATGATCAGAGATCACGATGTTATCATAAAAGCAGTTTTGAATCTTGGACCTTAATTCTGTGGAAATCAAAAAATAATCAATACGTGAGAATGTCTTGTAGGTACTGGAATAACAAGAATAGGCTTTAACTTGTGGTTTCATTTCTCTCCATATATCTAACAATTCTTTCATAAAATGATTAATAGTCATCCTACATCCAATGTGCGTACAATCCAGTCCTGTTGATCTATCCACACCTGGATTCAATGTACAATTAAAATCCCCTGCTATTATATGTTGCCCTGTAAGTGATGATAAGATGAGAAATAAATTAGCAAAGAACTTCTGATCATCTATATTGGGACCATATAAGTTCACAAGATTTATATTTTCTAATAGCAAAGAACCTTGAATGATTACATATCTTCCAAATTTGTCTCCAATTACATTTTTCACTTGAAAAGGAACTGATTTATGTATGAGAGTCATAACTCCCCTGGCTCGGGATGAAAATGAAGAGGTGAATACACTTCCCTGCCATCTACTCCTAATTCTTTTAACATCCTCCTCTATCAGATGAGTTTCTTGTAAAAACACAATTCTTGAACCCATGTCCTTTATTTTATTCATAACTTGTTTAAGTTTTTTTAAATTTTGTAGACCTCTGCAATTCCATGAAGTTAAATTAAGATTAACACTTTGGTCCATGATCAATAGAGAGTTTGGGATTACCTTGCAGTGTAAACATGCTCATACAGAGAAGCAAAAACATGAGTGGTTGAACATTCATCCTACAAACTACACACAAACAAATTTCCCCTTCCCACACTTGTGGCAAACCCCCCAAAATCAAAAGAAAAATTCTGTCTCCCGATATAGCCATCGACCGTTCCACACCCACGGGGAACAGCCTAAGCCACTCCTTCTTCATCCTCCCAATCACCCTAACTCTACTGCTTTTAATGACGTAACATTAACTCTCCTCTGTAGTTTTCCAACTTAACTCCAAAATTTTTAACAACTTTGTACATCATAGTTTTTTTTTTGTTTGTTTTGTTTTTGTTTTGTTTTTTTAATATATAATACAATCTATATTTTGTAAACTTACTATTTACTTCAAGTCAGTCAGATGCCTGTGCAAATGCTTAATTATTCTACCTTATATTTTGTTCATGCTTAGCTCCCACCAGTCTCTTCTTCTTCTTTGATCTTCTTGATGAACTCCTGCGCCTCCTCTGGGGTCTTGAAGATGTGGGTTCTGCCCTCATACGTGGTCAGCAGTCTCGCAGGATAGATTACACCATGACGAATCCCAAGGTTGCGCAGCTCCTTACGTACGGGTTCAAACTGCTTCCTCAATTGCTGGATTCCTGTGGCCAAATCTGGGTAGAACCGCACCTGCTGGTCCTGGTGTTTAATCTCTCCTTTAGCACGTGCAGCGTTGAAGATCTTCATCCTGTCTCTGTTGCTAAGAAACTTCATAATTAAGGTCCTCGGCGGTCCCTTATCTCTCCGTGGGCCAATACGATGTGCTTTTTCCAGAACCACTGCTGATTGCAACTCCTCGCTGCCCAGCACCTCCGGAATCCACTTTTCCAGAAAGGAACATACGTCCCGACCTTCTGATTCCTCTGGAAGACCCACCAGCCTCAAATTATTCTGTCTCGACCGAGATTCCAAATCCAAAATATTATCTTCCAGAGATTTATTTTTTTTTTCCAAAGTGCGCACCTTTAATTGAAGACGGGTGACGTCATCTTCAGCACTAGCGAGACGGAGCTCCATCTGCGCCGTTCGTTCTACACAGTCACCCAATTCCTTTCTTATTCCTTCCAACGCTGTCATAATCCCATCAAATCTAGAGGAAAAGTCCGCTCTCATTGAACTCATGGCAGCCATCAGCGCATCTGCGCCATTCCCCGCAGATATCGCACCGTTGCCAGCCTCCTCCGCCATATATGGAGTTTTGTTTGCTGCGTCACAGACCTGAAAGTCCGTTAATTTGGACTGTTTCGGCGGCTCGCTTTTTCCTTTTCCTGGTTTTCCAGCCTTAGGCTTCGCCGACATATCCTCGCCCAAATGCTGGGATACATTCTGTCCCAAATGAGAGAGTTATTTGCCGAGTTTTTTTCTCCAGGAGCAGAGCAGAGCGAGACACGTCCGTCCTACGTGGCAGCCATAACCGGAAGTCCCTAACTTCACTTCTTAATTGGTCCAAATAATTTTCCGTTGTTGTGCATGTGTACTGTAGTGGCTGTTCTATGTCAGTAAGTGGTAGTATGAACAAAGTATGATTACTGTCTTCTTCTTCTTCATGTGTTTTATGGAGGTACTGTAGCGTCTCAGGTTTGTGTGCACTGCTTCCTCTACAGATTACCTGATGTTCTCCAGCTGCATTGATTAACCACCTGTGTCTCATCTACTGCAGCCTTGAAAATCTGTGTGTATGGGGGTGCCCCTTGGCTCACTGTGGTAATGTCAGAGTCACTACCAGCAGCGTGGTGTGCTCTGCTCTCCTGCGTGCCAATCTGAAATGCTCTTTTGCCTTCCTCCTCACCTTTCCTCCAATGCTGGAATACGTGAGACCGCTCAAATCATAACTCCTTCTTCTACTATTAATTCAACATATCTCCTAGGGCCACTCTCACTGTATCTCTGTCCAACAAAGACTGAGTGAAAGGGGTGTGTGGTTTGGGTGGTTGGCAGGATATGCTATGGTCCCTGGGTGATAGTAAGCACAAAAATAACCCTGAATGAGTAAATTGCTGGCTCGGCTAACTGCAGCTAACTCCTGAAGGAGGAGCCATCCCAGCCAGAGTATAATAAACTATAGTAAAATAACATCTAGGAATGAAATATATAGTCAACTGAAATCATGGATGTTGGATCGGGTGGATAAGTTAGCTAAGCTAGGTTAACTTGGCTATCCTGTCTGCCAGTGATTACAGGGCCAATCCAGGCAAAATATAACAAAATGAGACAGAATAACACCTTAAACTAAGATGTTTGATCGACTGATTGAAGTTTACTGTTGTGAGTATATAGAGTAGTCAAGAAAATTAAAATGACTAAGCTAGGCTAGCCACAATGTCTGTGATTCACTTTGGAAGCTGAAACTAGTATCTCATGGAGCGGTGAATGCTGACAAATGGTGTGATTTTTTTGATTCTCCAAATTTTCTGGCAAATGTCACCTCTGTCATTAGCAACATTTTGTGACAATCAGCAATAGTCACACAAATGTTTATGAAGGTGTTTGCAGAAGACAGTTGGCAAACATTAGTGACTGTTAGCAAAAGTTAGCAACAGTGTTTGTGACGACTCTTTTGCTAGTTTGGGAATGCTGGGGACCTTTTGCCAACTCCAGGTAAAATGCCAGGTGAATGCTGGGTAAATCTTGGACCCAACCCTATAAAAAGGGTGAGCAAACCCTCCCCAGCATTCACATTTCAAAGGTTCCTAAAGATTCTTTAACGGTTGTTAGTGTTCACTACTTGGTGAAAGAACTACACTAAAGGTGCATTCTGACCAAACAAGAAAGCGAGGTGTAAATACATGAAAAGTTAATGTACTATAAACATGCAGACAACAGGCGAATCCAAGGGATTTGCTAGCGCTACCAAACCCAAGGGATTTCAGCCTTGAGATTCTGCCTCACCAGAGTATCAAAACTGGAGAGTAAACTAGTTTGAAAATGAGACTGCCAGTCACCTGCAGACAGATGGACCGGGAACTCTACAGCTGAATCGGAGTGTGGGAATTATCCCCCCACAGACTCCTGCCATGGATGTGCTAACAAGGCTAGCAGGCTAGCAGTGCAAACAACCATCATCCAGGTGAAGTTTTGGAGGCAGGGACGATTTCTGCAGGTCGAATAATGTAAACCTAAACATTTTAGGGATTTCCACAGCAGGTTGGACACAGCTGCAGAAGTTATAAAGGAAACTCCGCCCATCTGCAACTCACTCAGACAGTGAATTCATGTCTATTCGCGTGTTTACAATGAGTTAACATATAACTGTGCTGCGCAAAACATTCACACTTTTGCGTTTGGTCTGAACGCACCTTTACAACTATTTTGCCAACATTAGCAACTGCATGTGGAAAAATATATTTAATAAAAACTGTGGTGGAGTGGTTAGCACTGTGGCAGCACAGTAACTCACCCTTGGCTGGGGGATCCTGGGTTCGATCCCAGCCCCCGACCAACAGTGATCTGTGTGGAGTTTGCATGTTCTCCCCGTGTCTGCGTGGGTTTACTCCGGGATTTCTCTGGTTTCCTCCCACATGCCAAAAACATGCAAGTTAGGTTAATTGGCATCAAATTGGGGATTCTAAATTGTCCTTAGGTATGACTGTGAGAGTGAATGGTTGTCTGTCTCTCTGTGTTGGCCCTGTGATGGACTGGCGATCTGTCCAGGGTGTACCCTGCCTCTCGCCCAAAGATGCTGGGATAGGCTCTAGCCCCCCCGCGACCCGAAAAGGATTAAGCGGAAGAAGATGAATGAATGAATGAATGTTCACGAACTGTTTTGCAACCTTTTATGAACCCTGATGAAACCCAAAAATCGCAACATTTGTCAGCATTCGTTGCTCCGTGAGATACTGCTCTTACAGGAACTCTTTTGCACTGATGTTGTTAAAGCAAGTGAGGATAAAGATTAACAGGTGACATCATTCCAATGAACTCCAGTTCTTACGCAAGAACCAGAGACAAATTATCATAGACAATTTCATCATATGCTAGTTTGAAATAACAAAAATAAATATGACATTTGAGCCCAGTGAATTGATATGATTTTTAAAAGGTGAAGCAGCAGCCTGGTAAAATAAATTTCGCTAATAAATATATTAAGACACGAGAACTCCCATGTTCTCAAACTCCAGACGTACAGAAGGACATGGATACAGTGAAGCTGCATGCTGTGATGTAAAAGTGCTGCATCTTCTACGGAGATCCCCCCACCCCCCACCCCACCCGCCAAATGCATCAATAATTCAAATTAAATACTCCTTTCACATGTGGAAAGACTGGATTTGGGCAAAGCATCAGCCTCACGAGGGGATTATGGTCTCTCTCTAAAGTCACAGGAAAGTCAACACTGCACACTGAAATGGATAAAGGAGACACAAAATCAGGGGAAAAATACCAGTTTCCTTTTTGTGATTTTTTTTTTAAACTTTGAAGAGATTTTCCTTTCAAAAGACTGAATAACTGGGTATTTCTCATCAGAAGGAAACGCAGACAACTCCTCTTTCTCCTCATTTTACACTGAAAACAGATATATATTTATGGATAACTGAACTAAATTGATATGATAAACCAACTCCAAAGTATGGAGCACCAAACTTTTTCTTGCTCTTGCATTTCAGACTGCGGCAAAGCAAAAGCGTACAGAAAAGTCGACCCACAGCATGCTGATGACTTATTGGTTATTCATAACAGACTTACTCAAAGCCTGACATGAATGTAAAGCGAATCGCCAGCAAACACACTCACCTTCTCCAGGGACTGGATCTGCTGCTTCTGTCTTTCATCCACCGCCTGGCTCTGGCCCTGCAGCGCCTCCCTCTCCTCCTCCAGTCTCACCACCTTGTCCTTCAGCCGATTTCGCTCGTTGTCCAGGTCTCTGATGGCCGCCTCCTGGGTCATCTGGGTGGCCTGCAGGCTGCTTATCTGGCCTATGGCAGGACAGAGCAGGGCAGGCGTGAGAAGAATGGCAATGCAATTAGCAGGTATTATTCACAGACATTCCCAACAACGGTACCAACAACAGCAAAAGATACAGCCGCCGGCAAATTTCAGTCTTGAAATGTTTACAACAGGTGTGCAGATAGCATTTACCAGTTGGACACCCCTCCTGCAAGAGGTGCATTTGTTTAATACCAACCCGCGACCTGTAGCGTCAACAGTAATTCTGCATTCAAACTGAATCCGAAACCTAAATTTTGCCTTGGTCATTTGTATGAGAACAACTTGGTGTTACTTCCAAAGCTACTGCATACTTTAGTAACATTCATCCCCACAATCAACAATAACATAACTTCCGTTGCACCCTTGCATCAGCTGTGGAAATCCTAAAAAAAACACCATCATGTTTGCATTCCTAACATGATCTGGCAGTGCACACAGGAGAATTTCACTGTTTCCTCCAGGAATTGCTCAAGATGTCAGCCGTTTTCAGCGCTAACTGAGGCTAACTGGTGCCCAGTTTGATGAGCTGTTAAGATAAGATAATCTTTTATTAGTTCCACAATGGGAAAATTTACAGGATTGCAGCAGTGACGTGATAGTAGCAATCACAGCAATAATAACAAATCAAGCGCACACACACACACACACACACACACTCACACACACACACACACAAAAAAAAACAGCTTAGCCACCATCCTACTTTCTCCTATCACCTTCACTGGGTTGAGGCGGCACCCTAGAACAGAGCTGGCCTTCTTGATCAGCCTGTTCAGTCGTTTCCTGTCGTTTCCTGTCCATCATGTCACATGGTGACATGATGGAATTGACCAAACTCAAACATGAATGCTGATTTTGACAAGAAGCACTAGGAAAATAAGTTTGAGAAACTTTACAGTCCTGAAAGAAGTCAATTTGGACACATTATGACTGTGTTTCCTTTAATTCTGTTTAATGCTAATGTTTGATCATTCTGATGACTGACGCTGGTAACACAAGTTAATTCAATGTTTTGTCAAGCAAATAAATGACATCTGACTTTTATTTTCATCAAGTCTCAAATCTTCAAGTGAACCTTCAGCTTTTAAGGGAAATACCATACACTTTATTGTCGGGCACTTCCATTCCAAATGACTTTGAAAGCAGCTCTTCCGATCTCTAGTGTGCTGAATGCGACTCTTGTGGCACTATTTACCAGCTGGATGATATTTGTCACTCTAACACGCGAGCTGCTCAAGTGGAAAGTGATAAAAACCCTCTCACTGGGCACAAGAAGCTCATTGGAGCTAATGGGCCGAGAATCACCCCGCTGCAAGTTGTCGTAATCGCTCAGACATTCCAGATCGTAATGTTTATGCAGTGTTGTTGCACGAAATATCGATGGAAGGGCATCGCTACAGGTTAAATCAGATTCTACACGCGATAATTTAGACAAAGGAGGTGGACATAAGTGAGCACATAAACACACCACAATAGGGAAGACTTCCTCTGTATCAAAGGGAGCACAATATAGAGCAATATGCTATGGGGCAGGCAAAACGTTTCTGGATATAAAGCAGAGGACACAAATGCTACAGGGCCATCAGCCACTAGGGGGCTCCAAAGGTAGAAGTGTATCCTCAAAAAATTTTTGGGTGGTGGTGGGTGGGGTGGGGGTGGGGGGTAGAATTACCATCAACTTTGTTTCTCATAAATTTGCCACTTTTTTTTAAAAAATCTGAAATGTTTTCTTGTAAATTTGCAACTTTTTATCATAAATTTGCAGCTTTTTTTTAATCATAAATGTGCCTTTTTTCTTGAAAATTTTTCAACTTTTTCTTGGAAATTTTTGACTTTTTCTCAGAAATTTGCAACTTTTTGTGGGTATTTGTGAATTTTTTCCTGTAAATTTGCCCTTTTTCCCTCAGAAATTTGCATTTTTTAAAAAATGTACCATGTTTTTGACATAAATTTACAGCTTATTCATTATGAATTTGCACATTTTTTTCCTTGTACATTTGCATTTTTTTTCCTCAGATTTGTGACTCTTTTTGTAAATTTGTGACTTTTTTCTTATAAATTGCCAACTTTTTTTCATGGACATCTGTGACTTTTTTTTTACTTGTAAATTTGCAGCCTTTTTCTTGTAAATTTCTGACTTTTTTTCCCCCTCAGAAATTTGCTACATTTTTCCTCATAAATTTGCAAATTTTTTCCTGTAAATTTGCAATGCTGATGAAATGATTATTCTGCTGTATGTAGTGTCTGGTCCTGATCGGTCCGCACAAAGTCAATGGAAGGTCAGGAATTAAACTTAATGAAATACACTCCACACAACCACATTGCTTTTATTTTGAAGGCGACTGCTTTTTTCTTTTTCAGTTGACACATGAACCACGGAACGTTTTGAGACTCGATCAGGCCACACACAACCACACACATTTTCACGCAGTTGCGCACACATACACACATCACGACAACCGGGCAGTGACGGCCACTGATCCAGCATGCACCCCGCAGCCCACACCGGCTCCTGCAGCCAGCAGATCACCACGGCGGCGCCGACCTCTGATCCCCCAATGGTGAGCTGACATTAATAAACCCATGCTTCTACCCCCTGCGACTCTTGGAGAAACTGAAATATTTTTCCCTCTGTGGTTAAACGTGATTGTTTTATTTTAGAGCCAGAAGCTCCTGTTTATTGTCTGCAGTTGTACAGACATGAGTTTTACGACAGAGGAAAAAAGTGACTGCATTTTGATTAGCTTCTTGTTGTAGGAGGAACAAATAAAGGTTCCTCTGAGGTGGACCTTCATTTTATCTGTGATGGTTTTTTCTCCATTCATATGTTGTTATGCAGCAATTTCATAAGCAGAAAAAACTGTCTAAATATGTGGGTAATTTGATGGTTCTGATCTAGTCTCTCAGACCAGGCTGTCGGCAAAATATTTTTTATTGAGTTTTTTTCTTGTACTTTTTTAAAACAGCAGCTATCGATCTACAGCTTTCTTTCTAGTAAATTTCTGACTTTTTCACTCATATATTAGACTTTTTCATGTAAAACTGAGGCTTTTTTGTCACAAATTTGAGACTTCTTTTTTATCCATTTTCTGTCTTGTGTTAGTTCTCTTTGGCTTTGCCTACGAGAGGAGGCTGCAAAGTTCATAGTGGTCAAATTTGACCAAATGTGGTTTATTTTTCAACATTGTCTCCCCTTCCGTCCACACACTTCTTCCATCGGTGCTGCAGTGCTTGGATCCCTGCGGTTAAAAAATAAACCACATTTGGTCAAATCTAACCGCTATGACCTCCCTCCCCCCGATACATATGTGAACACATGAGCTCAGTGAAAGAAGTTCAATAAGTCAAGATCCAGGTCCTCTCTCACTGATGATCACCTGTCCTCCGTACAACCTCCTCAGACATTCAGCCTGACTTTAGTGTACCTGTTTAAGCTCAAAACAGACGAGATATCACCCACTGACCAAGAGCAAAAGAGCTAAAAAATGTCCAGTGTGGTGATGTAAGCAGAATAGCAGCAGGAATTTGTATAAAGTTAATTTAATGCTGGCCTTTGAAATAACAGTTTGTTCATAATTGTTCTTATCAGTGTTAACTAAAAGATGATTTAATGTTTGCATTTTTATCATGCTTGTTTCATATTTTAATTGCCCAATCATAATATCTACTCATACCTGTAGAAGTTTATCCAAACTATACAATTAAAGGTTTTTATAGAGTGATACAATTAATATTAAGCGGAATTGAGTTGAGCTTATTGGCTGCGGAACCTCCACAACAGCCCCAGTCTCTAATGTGGCCCCTTGTGAAAATTAATTGCCCACCCCTGATCTAGACAATGACCAAGGTTTAGTTCTTTAATGTTTCTGTTGATATGGGAGATTTTCTTTTTTTTTTTAAATTCATTTGAAATGTTGCCAATTATGAACTCTTCCCCATGAAAAAAACAGGGTCACCCAAACACAATCTTGCACAGGACCTGCAAAAAGCTAGAAACAGCCCTGGGGACAGGCCACAATACCCCAGACAAGACGAGGGAAGCTGTTGGTGGATATGTGTGACGTGTTTGCATCTTAGGGAAAAATCTGAGCGCAGGGATTTGTTAGCATGATAAGAGGATGAGTAGCGGAGAGAATGTGAGGAGTCTTACTGGCTTTGAGGAGGATTTCGGTTGCTTGCTGCTGAACTCGGTCTCTGGCTGCCTCTAGCTCACACTCTGCCTCCTTCTGACGGATCTCCACGATCTCGGAGTTCTGGGTCACCTCGTCCAGCTGCTTGGTGAGGTCCTGTGGAGCGAGTCGAACAGAAATAAGTCTGTAAATTTACTCTGAAGCAGGAACCAAGTCAACAGAAGCCAATAAAATACTTGTAGATTCTCCACTGTTGAAGCAGCTGTCATGTAAAAACTGACAGATCTCTCAGTCAGTCAACATCTCAACATGCGTTCAGGTTCACTATCGTTTCTCCCAGGCAGCTGTTTTCACATTTTTACAGACCAGCTGGTGAATTCAGCCGAGCGCTAAGCCACTAAATATCAAAACAAGAGAGAACACTAATCAGTAGGCCAAAAAACACAACTCTGGTAGAAAATATACTGTCACTTCAGGATGTGTACATTAAAAAGAAGGTCTGATAACGGTTGACAATAAATCAGCATCAATGGGTCATTTCAGCCAAAATGGCAAAAAAATATTCAAACAACTTACTCTGAAATGGTTTACTGCAGATATTTGGTAATATTTGAATTTTACCCCTGTATCTCATGGAGCGGTGAGAACTGGGGAACTAGCGATTTTTGGGTTTCATCAGGGTTCATAAAAGGTTGCCAAACAGTTTTTCCTGTCGCCCCCCAAATTTTGAAAACGTAACATTTTTTGCAAACAGCTGCAAAAGTTTGTAAACCGCTGTAATGCGTGTCGCTAAAGTTCTTTTTTGGTTCGCCAAAAAACACTAGCAGCTGTTTAAAAACCTTTACGACAAAACCGCTGGCGACCTTAAAAACTGTTTGCAAACTGTTGTGCAACCTTGTATGAACCCTAATGAAACCCAAAAGGTATGGCGCTCTTGAACGTTCCTCGGCATTTGCTGCTCCGTGAGATTCTAGCTTGGTTTTGCCAATTCTTGTCAGAAAGGTTGGGGAATCCAAAAATCACTACGTTCCTCAGCATTTGCCGCTCTCTACCCTTAACAACACGTGTTGCAAATGTTTGCAAGTGCTTACAACTATTTGGCAAACATTTGTGATAAAAATTATTACAAAATATTATATTCTTACCTTTAATTTCTTTAACTAATTACACATACTTGCTTAGATCTGAGTTCACTTGAGTTCAGATGCAGAAAGATGTGTTCACCTTGATCTCTCTCATGCAAAATATGATGTCATTGTTCATATAAAAGATCTGTGATGTTGTATCAGGGTTCAGAGCTCTCTCTGAATAGAGTACACAACAATCACTTTAAACTTTTCTGAGACTCCTTATTTAATTCTGACAGTCTGGAAACATTTGCAAAATGCATACAAAAAACTGGGACCTTAAGAACAGTCTGTGACCTGTTTCAGGTTCAGGGTTCAGGTTACTTTATTTGTACCCGTAGGTAGATTTGTTTTGCAGTTGGTGACATCCATATTTACAAGCCACAATTACATTCAACATAGACACAAACACAGGCACACATCTTACAAAATAGGTAAATATAAAATATGTACAATATAATTTTTATAGCTTGTTCAACTCTTTGACAGCAGCAGGGACAAAGCTGTTTTTGTAGCGCTGGGTTCTACTTTTTGGGACAGCAAACCTCCGTCTGGAGGGAAGAAGCTGAAAGTTGCAGTGCAAAGGGTGGGAGTCATCATTTAAAATCGAGTCGGCCATCCTCTGTACTTGTCTGGTGTACAGGGATGTCAGGCTCAGCTGTGACTCACCAAGCAAACGACTGGACCATCTGACTACCTGATCCAAGGATTTCCTCTGTTTCAGTTTTATCTGACCAAACCATGACATTAAAGAAAAGGATAAAACAGATTCAATAAAAGCCCGATAGAACATAGTCATTATGGTTCGGTCAATTTGGAAGCGTGCAAGTTTCCTCAAACAATGCAAATTTTGCTGACCCTTTTTGCACACCCTTTCACAGTTCACCTCAAAGTTCAATCCACTATCAATAATCGTCCCAAGATATTTGTACGATTGTACACATTCGGTGGTCTGGCCTTTTAGTATGGTGACTTTGTGCCTGGGAGTTTTCCTCCTAAAGTCAATAATCATATCTTTCGTTTTTGTTGTATTCAGCTGCAGGTAGGAATCCTCACACCAGTGAACAAAGTCATCAACTACTGGGCCATGGCCACTCTCACCATCCTGGAGGAGACTGACAATGACTGAGTCATCAGCATACTTTATAATGTGTCTGTTGTCATGTCTGCTTCGACACATGTTTGTGTACATGTTTGGCAACCTTTTCTGAACCCTGACGAAACCCAAAATGTGCAGCGTTCTTAAACGCTCCTCAGCATTTGCTGCTTCATGACATACTAAGAATAGTTGTTTTTTCTACTAAATTTGCAGCTTTTTTCCTCATAAATTTGACACTTTTTTCCTTGTAAATTTGTGACCCCTTTTTTTAAAACAAAAAAACAATGTAATGGTTTCAATTTTTCATTTCATTCATTTTTTTGTGTTTTTGTTTGGAGAGGAGAGATGTTTTCCCCCCATTTTAAAGAATTTAAACTCTTCCCCATTCCAATTACCCCACCACCACCACCACCACCCTTCCCCCCGAAAAAAAACACATTCTTGCACAGGGCCCCATGAAGCTGGAAACGGCCCTGCTTACACATACAGTAAATACCTTGTGGATGTCTCACATCTAAATTATCCAGATCATTGCTTCTGGATAAAAATGCACAATCCATTTAGGGTGAACTGTCCGTTTAATGTGGAAATTAAAAAATACAACCAACAAAAAGTAAGAAACATCCATCTTGACTAATAAATTTGGATAAAGTCCATGTTTAATTCATCACTACAGTGTAACTGCACAGCCTGTAGTGGGATAATATAGCAGTCGGCAGTGTGAGTTTTTCAGGGATCACCACAGCTAATTTATCAAACTTAGAGGAGGAAAAAAAGCAACATATTGGCAGCACATTATGAATTCTGAAGATTGGGAATGTAAATGCTGACTGGCACTCAATTAATACGAAACAAGACTTCAGGGAGGGATTCTATGGGAATCGCACACTCACACACACACACACAGCTATGTGATCTAGCGCTCCATAAGAACTCATGAGAGGCAATTTCACATCTTTCAATCCCATCAAACAGCCCGCCTCAAACTTAATTACCGCCGCTCCAGCTAAGACAATGAAACCTTGCCGTGATGATAACCACCGAGGAGTCATACAAGCTAGATGTGGGGTGTGTGAGTGGGTTGGAGCAAGGGTGGGGTTTTTTTTGGGGGGGGGGGGGGGAGTTTCCCTCATGGCGGGGAGCTGGGTTTAGATTAGATTGGGGAAAGGAGCAATTCCATCTGTGAAACCTAGGGATTTGGCTGTTTAATCAGACTTTTTCAATGAGCAAGGCTAAGCTAATGGGTGGATGTGTAAAGGGAATTAAAGAGACAGATTTTGAATAACTGGGACAGACAGTGGAGTCCTGGTTTCTGATAAAGACCTGACTTCAGGGACAAAACTAGAAAGGACTATAGACATAGAGTTGCTTGAATGAAAATTAGCAAAATAATCTTATAAAAATTTAATGTTTTTCCTGATAAATTTGTATCTTTTTCCCCATAAATCTAATGTTTACTCACAATTTTATTTTTTCTCATAAATTTGTAACTTTTCCCATTAGTCTGCAACCTTTTTTCCTCATAAATTTGCTATTTTTCCACTTAAATAAGCAACTGTTCCAATACATCTGAGACTTTTTCATTTCTTTTCCTTGCAATGATTTTCCCTCAAATAATTTCTTACAAACTTTAAATATTTTTAATCATTCATACAGTATAAATTTGCTATTTTTGGCATAAATTATCTTTCCGTCATCTTGTGTGTAAATGATGGACAATTACCTAAATTTAAAGCTCTTCATGTAACTTCCATTTTTGCTGCAAAAACATGTTTTCTATCCCTTTCTGCGAGCCCAAGAGGTCAGTAACCTTGAGGTAAGGAGATCCAGCTCCAGGCGGTTTCAGCTAGTCTCTGTGCATTATCGTAAGGTCACCAAGCTTTTGGACTCACAGAAAGAGACAGAAAACTTGTTTGTGCAGCAAAAAAGGAACAGATACATAAAGAGCTTCAGATTTAGGTAGTTTCCCCTCAGTAAATGTGCACTTTGTCCCTCTCCTTCCAGTAATTTTGCAGTTTGTGTTGTCAAGGTAACAGGGAGTCACTAGCTATGGGCAAAAGCGCTTGACAGTCACAGGTTGTGGACCCCTGTGATAGGCCCGTGGGTATAATTAAAACTCTCTGTGGGTGCTACACCACACTAGAAGATGACATTCAAAAAAACTTTAGTTTTTTTGGAATCACTTGGTATATTAACCAGTTGGTGGTTGGCATAGCAACAACTGCACCACCAATAAGAGCCCGTAAGATTGTGGAAAGCCATGTGAATGAGTTCCTAAGCCCTTCAACTCTGACAGCAAATGTTCGTTGAGTGTGTCGTTTCTGTGGAAACTGTGGAGAATGGATGTTTCTTAGCAAGTTTCTACAGGATTAGAATGTAATCGTTAGACATTTAGATGGAACTGCTCAGATCAGTCCAACACAGGCTGCCAACAGGACCACACAATAGACCAGATAAGAACAACAACAATACCAGTTACCAGAGACTCTCAGACCTTCTGTTTCCACCATGTGGTCAAAGATGTGTGTGTGCTGTTAAAGTTGTGGGTTTGAAAAGGCATCATCTTTAATAGAAAGGCTGTGATGCCCAGCACAAAGGGACAGAAGTGGGTGGAGTATCCAAATGCTGTATCCAAGTAACTGTAGCATTACCTCATAATTTTAAATCCTCAAGTACAAGTAAGAATAGTCCGTCATAAAGAATGACTGAAGTAACAGTAAGAAAGTATCTGCTAAAAAAGTTACTTGAGCAGTACTGACTTTTGCTCTCACTAATGAGTGAGGACTTTTTCATAAATTTGTGACATTTTATTTTATTTTTCATTTAAATTAGTTTTTTCTCACAATTTTGTGACTTTTTCTTAAACCTTTATGATTATTTTTTTAAATGCATTTGCAACATGTAAAAATCATTTCTGATATTTATCATACAAATTTGCAAACTCATAAATTTGCAAGTTTTTCTTGCATAAATTTGTGAAAGTTTTCTCCTAAATTTGTGACTTTTTCCTGATATATCAACTTTTTCATGTAAATTTGCAACTGTTTTGTCACAATTTTGTTACCTTTTTTTGTGGACTTCAAACATTTTTATGTTTTATGGTTGAATTGTTGACATGACAAGACTTTTTGACTTTTTTGTCCTAAATAAATAAATATATAAATTTTCTTTGAAATTTAGGAAATTTTCTCATAAATTTGTGACTTTTTTCTTGTAATTTTAAAAATTTGCTAGTAAATTTGCAATATTTTTCCTTACTCCTTACTGTTTTGTTATAAGACTCATTGCCAGTTATCACAAATGCTTGATTGCAGTTGTTGCTGCTGAGGGTGGTCCAACCAATTATTAGGTTTAGGGGGTAATCATTTTTCACACAGGGCCATGGAGGTTTGGATTTTTTCCCCTTAATAATACACACCTTCATTTAAAAACTGCACTTTGTGTTTACTTGTGTTATCTTTGTCTAATATTTAAATTTGTTTGATGTGCTGAAACATTTCAGTGTGACAAACATACAAAAAAAAGAGCAATCAGGAAGGGGCAAACACTTTTTCACACCATTGTGTGTGTGTGTGTGTGTGTGTGTGTGTGTGTGTGTGTGTGTGTGTAAGCTTTAATCGGGCAAAACAGTAAAGTAAGAGAATTCCTGTTGGTTTGTGTAATTGCCCAATTTTGGAAACACACTGTGCTCCGGACTTTGAGTCATTTAAAGGAAATATATGGTCTTCCTATGTTATTTTCTCTTCCACAAACAGAGATGGGGACTCTCCATTATCTCCTCCTGCAGTGTATGAGTTTCATCCTTCATAATGGAACTATTTTAGCCTTATTTCCCCCATTAAATGGAGCAAAAATGACACAGATACTCCTGTACAGTGGTTTCAGATCAGAGGAAAGATCTCAGTGTGTATAATACTGAAGAATCTCCTGCTTCCTTTGTGTGTTCACGCAGTAGGTCTGAGTTCTCAGAATTCCATTTTCCGGGTCTTTTTTAGCCCCTTCCCCAGGAACGAAGACACTCTCCAGCATATGAAGAGCCACACTGTAGTATGTGTGTAAAAATCAGCCTCACTGTTTCATCTGTGCTGTAACAGTCCACAGAGCATTTTCCCAAAAGTCTTGGGGATCATCAGGATGTTTTCTGGCAAAACTGAAATAAGCCTTTATGTTCTTTTTGCTCAGTAGTGGTTTTCTTCTTGGAACTCTGCCATGGATGCCATTTTTGCCCAGTCTCTTTCTTATGGTGGAGTCATGAACACTGACTTTAACTGAGGAAAGTGAGGCCTGCAGTTCTTTGGATGTTCTTGTGGGGTCTGTCATGAATTGCCCTATTTAAGGGTTGGCAGAAGACACCAAATGCATACTGTGACTTTGCACGTTTAATTATGAAGGAACACAAAGGCACAAAAAATATGACAAGAGCTAAAAAACTCAACTTGGACCAAAGGCTAGGATCCAAAAGCTGAGGGAAATAAGATGAGGAATGCTTATCAGGAATAGTCAGAGGAAAAGCGTGGAACACACGCAGGATAATTAAGGAGAAAACTGTGGAATACCCATAGCGTTACAGCGTGGAAATCAAACATGGAACTTATGTTTGATTGTAGGAAGAGAAGGGTGCTGTGCTGGACCATTGTGCACAGCCCCCTAAATAAGGCAAGGAGGAATTACAACAAATGAGGGTAGGTGTGGGTAACAGGAGTAAGGCGTAATTAAACCAAAATGATGATAGCTGTGCTAGACTGCAAACTTGAGCTACTACAGAAAGTAAACAAAACTTGGTCAAAATAAAAGCACACAGGATATGACAAAAGGTAGACTAGCGGAAAAGGTAAGGATAGGCTCATGTCTAACAGAAAATAATATTCTTTCATAACCAGAACAACTGGCATACTTAAATCACAAAAACATCCAAACCCAAACATGAAGTCAAATAACACTGAGGCAAGAAAATACAGAAAATAATCAGGAAAAACTGAAATCAAGGGCACGGTGCGTACGCCGTGCTCCGCATCATGACAGAGCACCCTCCTTAAGGGGTGGATTCCAGACACCCCAACATAACAACAAAAAAGGGACAAGAAACACCCCCCCCCCCCCCCCCCCCCCCCCAGCCAGAATGAGATTAACAAAGCCAGGAGGGTGGTGGGGGGACCGAAACAACAAAAATGCTCCTGGCCCACAACACAAAACAGAATAGATAATAACAGAACACTAGAATGAAAGTACACAATAAGGCAGTTTGGGTGGCCTACAAGAGTCCAAGGACCACCAGACAATGAGCTGGAACAAATCCGGTGGCCTACCAGAGTCCCTCGACCACCCCAGGCAGACGATCCAGTCCATCGGGTGGCTTCCTGACGTACCAGAGCCACCCCAGCAAAGAGTACAGTCCATCAGGTGGCCTGCAAGAGTTCATGAGCCATCCAACCAAGTGGAACAGAACATCCGATGGTCTCCCAGCATCCCAAAGCACCTGGACCGTGGAGCACAACCTGCCCCCTCCTGGAGGCAGTAGCTGGTACATACACTCCTCCTGGACTGCAGCACGGAATAGGAGAGTCAGAGGCTGGGGAGACCTGACACCTGACAATGACTGCTGAGCATTGGTGACCACAGGCGAAGGGAGAAGACCTGTGGCGATCACAGGCAAAGGGAAAGGACCCATGGTGACTACAGGCAAAGGGAGAGGACCCGCGGCGACCACAGATGGCAAAGCACTCAAGGTGGCCTCGGACCGAGGCGTAGCACCCACGGACACCCCAGACTGGGGCACAGCACCCACAAAGCCGTTGGACGGAGGGGAAGCGGCACCCACAGAGCCCTCGGATGGAGGGGGAGTGACACCCACAGAGGCCCTGGACTGGGACACAGCGCCCACGGAGCCTTCAGACGTAGAGGCTAGACCCACGGAGACCTCGGGCAATGAGGCTGGACCCACGGAGACCTTGGACGACAAGGCTGGTTCCACAGTGGCCTTGAGCGGAGAAGGAGAACCCACAATGGCCTCGGGCAGAGAAAGAGAACCCACAACGGCCTCGGGCGGAGAAGGAGAACCCACAACAGCCTTGGGTGGAGAAGGAGAACTCACAACGGCCTCAGGCAGAGAAGGAGGATGACCATCAGAGGACCCAGACGAGGACTCGAGCAGGGAAGAAGAAACATATGCCGGGTTACTACCACCGGCAGCAGTGGAGCCCGATGAGGTGAACCCAGAAGCAGCTGGCAGCTGCGACTGGCTCATCCCACCCTGAGCAGGCCAAGAAATCTCTAGATCTGTAACAGGTTGTAACAGAGCAGAGCACTTGCCTTGTTTTGGACTCCAGCGCCGTCCAGGACTCCAGCGATCCAGGCAGGGGCGACTCCAGTCCCTCCATCTGGGTGTTCTCTCTCGGCGTGGTCACCTTGGAAGACAAACACAAAAAAAGACACCGGAGAAGAATCACCGGCAGCGGTGGAGCCCAGCAAGAGGAAGTCAGGAGCAAAAGACAACTGCAACTGACTCCCCCCACCATGAGCCAGACAAGATTTCCCCGAATCTGAGAAAGAAGGAACACAACAGAATACTTGCCTGGACTCGAGCACCACTGCCGTCCAGGAGTCTGACAAAACTGTTGCGGCGACCCCAGCAGCAGGCACGATGTTTGGTACAACCCCAGGACCTCCGGGCAAGGCGACCAACATAGGTGGCTCATCCAGCGTGGCAGCTGGAGGCCGCCTCACCACTGGCGCCAAGTCCCACGCAGCTGAAGCCAGGGGACACTTTGCTGTCGGCACAGGCTTCAGGTCACAGGAAGCGCTCTCCCTCCATCCAGGTCATGGCTGTGGGGCTGGAACCAAGTCCTCCAGTACCGTAGGCTCCTCCATTGTCCGGCGGCTCCCGGGACCAACGGACACTCAGGGGAAAGTGGAGGAGACACGGGGGTAGCAGGTGAGGAATTAACATCGGCAGCAGACAGTGAGAAGTCAGTGGGTTGCAAGAACTGAGTCTCACCACCAGGCGTTAGGCAGTTCTTTATTATTAGGGAATGAATGAAAAAACACTTGCCTTTCCTCCCAGGGCATGATGGAAGCTGCTGCAGATATGCCAGATGTTGTTCTCCCTAGAGCAGCAGAGGTCACCTGGCGAGATGCCGGAGTCCGGGGACGCTGGATCGTTGGTGCAGACTTTGAAAAAGATAAGGCCCTAGCCCCACGGAGCGGAGACAGAGAACGCCTCACCGATGGTGCTGGATCCCACAACACCAAAACCAGGGGACGCTCTCTCGTTGGCACAGGCTTGGGGCCATAGAAGGCACTTCTCTCCCTCTCAGGGTGTGGTTGTGGGACCGGACCATGGTCCTTGGGCTCCACAGGCCCCTCCGTTGTCCGGCAGCTCCCTCCCAGGATCGGCAGACATTTCAGGGAGACAGGAGAAACAGGTGAGGAAGTGGTAACCACAGCAGGTGGTGAAAGCTCAGCCCAATAGGGCCGCTGCCACTGAGCTTTATCGCCGGGAATAAGGCAAGACAATTCATTATTAGGCATTGATAAATGAAAAGGTACTTGCCTTAATTCCCAGGGCTTGGTGGTGGCTGCTGTGGGTCCAGACACCGTCTCTTGAGGAGCTGCGATGGTCGTTTGGCAAGATGGGCAGAGCGCCGGAGCCGGAAGACGCTCTCTTGTCGACTCAGACTCCGTTCTGCCTGGTGAAGCTCCCTCCAACTGCTGTAAAAACTCAGGAAGGAGCCACGGCTTATATTCCAGAATCAGCTCCACCTCTGCTGCCAAAACCCGCTGACGATCCTCCAGCTCCTCTGTAGTGGGACCGGCGGGAGGCACGAGGACATTGTGCTCGAGCCGGGCGCCTGTGGGATCTTCCTGCATCAAATGGATGGCTGATGGAGCAAGCCACTGTTGGAGAGGAGAAGGCGGGGCCGCGGATGAGCGACGGTGACTGGCTGGAGTCCTCTGAACCTGGGGACGCTTCTTCGTTGACAAAGGTACAGATGGGGGGGTGTTTTTCCCCAGCCTGCGGAGCATAGGTTGTGGGTTGATGACTGAAACGAGGAGGTCCATAAGTTCAGGATGGCTCCACAGGCTGGGGCACACTTCCAGTACCTGTGCCACACCGTCCAGGCATTCCCGGGCTGCTTCGGGCATGTGGGAGGCATGAGCTGCTGATATGATGCCCTGCAATATTTCAGCGGCCCCAAACTCCACCTCATTGAGACCAACCTCAGAATAGTCCAGGAATGTTAACATTGTGGCAAAAAAACAGACTGAAAAAATGTACAGAAGGGAAAAACAAAAAGAGCAAATGCACAGCTGCTGGTGTCACACACTGACAGCACTCTTCTGTCATGAATTGCCCTCTTTAAGGGCTGGCAGAAGACACCAAATGCATACTGTGAGTTTGCACATTTAATTATGAAAGAACACAAAGGCACAAAAAATATGACAAGAGCTCAAAAACTCAACTTAGACCAAAGGCTAGGATACAAAGACTGAGTGAAATAAGATGAGGAACGCTCATCAGGAATAATCAGAGGAATAGCGTGGAACACACGCAGGATAATTATAGCGAAAAATGTGGAATACACATAGAGTAACAAAGTGGAAATCAAACATGGAACTTACGTATGATCATAGGGAGGGAAGGGTGCTGCGCCGGACAACCATGCACAGCCCCCTAAATAAGGCAAGGAGGAATTACAATAAATGAGGGCAGGTGTGGGTAACAGGAGCAAGGAGTAATTAAACCAAAATGATGACAGCTGTGCTAGACTGCAGTAAACTTGAGCTAGTACAGAAAGTAAACAAAACTCACTGTCAAAATAAAAGCACACAGGATATGACAAAAGGTAGACTGGAGGAAAAGGTAAGGGTAGGCTCATGTCTAACAGAAAATAATATTCTTCCATAACCGGAACAACTGGCAAACTTAAATCACAAAAAACATCCAAACACAAACATTAAGTGAAATAATAACACTGAGGCGAGAAAATACAGAAAAAAAATCAGGAAAAACTGAAAGCAAGATCACGGTGTGCACACCGTGCTCCACATCATAACAGGTTCTTTTGTGACCTCTTGGATGAGTCGTCGCTGCGCTATTGGGGTATTTTTGGTTGGCCGGCCACTCCTGGAGGGTTCACCACTGTTCCATGTTTTCGCCATTTGTGAATAATGGCTCTCACTGTGGTTTGCTGGAGTCCCAAAGCTTTAGAAATGGCATTGTAGCCTTTTCCAGACTGACAGATCTCAGTTACTTTGTTTCTCATTTGTTCCTGAATTTCTTTGGATTGCAGCATGATGTCTAGCTTTTGAGGATCTTTTGGTCTGCTTCACTTTGTCAGGCAGGTCCTATTTAAGTGATTTCTTGATTGAGAACAGGTGTGGCAGTAATCAGCCCTGGGTGTATCTAGAGAAATTTTACTCAGCTTTCCAAAGATGTGATAAACCACAGTTTTTACCCTTAATGATAAACACCTTCATTTAAAAACTGCCTTTTGTGTTTACTTGTGTTATTTTTGTCTAATATTTATATTTGTTTGATGATCACACTTTTTCACACTACTGTATATATATATATATATATCTCACACACACACACACACACACACACACACACACACCGTGGATATAAAAAGTCTACACAACCCTGTTCAAATGCTAGGTTTTTGCGATGTAAAAAAATTAGACCAAGATAAATCATTTCAAAACTTTTTCTACCATTAATGTGACCTACAACCCAATTGAAAAACAAAATGAAATCTTTCAAGTGAAAAAATAAAAAAACTTACAATAACCTGGTTGCATAAATATGCACACCCTTAAACTAATACTTTGTTGCAGCACCTTTGGCTTTTATTACAGCACTCAGTCTTTTTGGGTAGGAGTCTGTCAGTGTGGCACATCTTGATGTGGCAATATTTGCCCACCCTTCTTTGCAAAAACACTCCAAGTCTGTCATATTGTGAGGGCATCTCCTGTGCACAGCCCTCTTCAGATCACCCCACAGATGTTCAATCGGATTCAGGTTTGGTCTCTGGCTGGGCCATTCCAAAACTTTAATCTTCTTCTGGTGAAGCCATTTTTTTTGTTGATTTGGATGTCTGCTTTGGGTCACTGTTGTGCTGAAAGATTAAGTTCTTCTTCATCTTCAGCTTTCTAGCAGAAGCCTGAAGGTTTTGTGCCATCACTGACTGGTATTTGGAACTGTTCCTAATTCCATCCACCTTGGCTAAGGCCCCAGTTCCAGCTGAAGAAAAACAGCCCCAAAGCATGATACTGCTACCACCATGCTTTCTTTTGGTGATGAGCAGTGTTGTGTCATGAGCCGAGCCAGCTTGGTTTTCCCCAACTCGGCCCTGATCTCTCTGTGGGTTTTGGCTCCTCTTTCTATGTGCACTTTGTGTATTTCCATATCCTTGGCCACTGCCTGACCGGCAGCTGTTAGTCAGCATGGTGACCTACTTTCTCTCACACTGCTGACAATCTGTTGGTCCAGCCACGCCCCCTTGCTCTCCGACTCCATCAGCTGTTTCCAGCCCCGTTAATCATCCTTTCCGCACCTCACCCAGGTGTTCACAATTTGCCACGCCAGCAGAATTTGTTCATAAGCAGCTCTTTGCTGGACAAACACCGCTGGATCATTGTACGTGTTGGATGGTTGTTCTCCCTGTCTAACAGTCACGTCACTAAGGACTGTTCTGTGTTTGCTTGTTGCCATCGCTGTGACTACTCGGACTGCCCCCACACTGTGAGTAACTGCTTGTGTTCTTTTTGCCGCTGTGCTGCAACACTTTGGCCTTCACCCAGTGTAATCCTCCAGTGTGTGTGTTGGGCGTCCTAGAGAACTCTTAGTGCATCCGAGCTGTCTTGTGTCTGTATGTTTACTTTTGTGTTAATAAATGTGTGTTTGGTGTAACCCAGCGTTTAAATTCATTCATCCTTTTCTCCTCCTCCGTGCGCTGTTTAGAAGCGCACAGAGAGTTTATGACAGTGTTGTGTTTGTGCCAAATATACCTTTTGGAATTATGGCCAAAAAGTTCAACCTTGGTTTCATCAGACCATAACACATTTTCACACATGTCTGGGAGATTTCAAATGGTTTGGATGTTTTTCCTCGTAAGCTAAGGCTTCCGTCTTGTCACACTACCACATAGCCCAGACATATGAAGAAGATGGGAGATTGTTGTCACATGTGCTAAACAGCCAGTACTTGCCCGAAATTCTTGCAGCTCCTTCAATGTTGCTGTCAGCCTCTTGCCAGCCTCCCTGACCAGTTTTCTTTTCGTCTTTCATCAATTTTGGAGGGACATCCAGTTCTTGGTAATGTCACTGTTGTGCCATATTTTCTCCACTTGATGATGACTGTCTTCACTCTGTTCCATGGTATATTTAATACCTTGGAAATTCTTTTGTACCCTTCTCCTGGCTGATACCGTTGAACAGTGAGATCCCTGTGATGCTTTGGAAGCTCTCTGCAGACCATGGCTTGTGCTGTAAGATGCGACTACAAAAATGTCAGGAAAAGCCTACTAGAACTTTATTTGGGGTTAATCAGAGGCACTTTAAATGGTGGCAGGTGTGTGCTGACTCTCATTTAACATGAGTTTGAATGTGATTGGTTAATTCTGAACATAGCCACATCCCCAGTTAGAAGAGGGTGTGGATATTTATACAACCAGGTTAAGGTTAGTTTTTTATTTTCCCCTTAATAGATTTCAGTTTGTTTTTCAATTGGGTTGTACAGGTTGTAGGTGAAATTAATGGTGGAAAAAGTCTTGAAATTATTTATCTTGGTCTCATTTCTTTACATCACAAAAACCTGGCATTTGAACAGGGGTGTGTAGACTTTTTATATGTCCACTCTGTATGTACATGTGTATATATATATATATATATACACACACACAGTGGGGCAAAAAAGTATTTAGTCAGCCACCAATTGTGCAAGTTCTCCCACTTCAAAGATGAGAGAGGTCTCCAATTTTCATCATAGGTATACCTCAACTATGAGAGACAAAATGAGAAAAAAAAATTCCAGAAAATCACATTGAAGGATTTTTAATGAATTAATTGGTAAATTCCTTGGTAAAATAAGTATTTGGTCAATAACAAAAGTTCATCTCAGTACTTTGTTATATACCCTTTGTTGGCAATGACAGAGGTCAAACGTTTTCTGTAAGTCTTCACAAAGTTTTCACACACTCTTGCTGGTATTTTGGCCCATTCCTCCATGCAGATCTCCTCTAGAGCAGTGATGTGTCGCTGGGCAACACGGACTTTCAACTCCCTCCAAAGATTTTCTATGGGGTTGAGATCTGGAGACTGGCTAGGCCACTCCAGGACCTTGAAATGCTTCTTACGAAGCCACTCCTTTGTTGCCAGGGCGGTGTGTTTGGGATCATTGTCATGCTGAAAGACCCAGCCACGTTTCATCTTCAATGCCCTTGCTGATGGAAGGAGGTTTTCACTCAAAATCTCACAATACATGGCCCCATTCATTCTTTCCTTTACACGGATCAGTCGTCCTGGTCCCTTTGCAGAAAAACAGCCCCAAAGCATGATGTTTCCACCTCCATGCTTCACAGTAGGTATGGTGTTCTCTGGATGCAACTCAGCATTCTTTCTCCTCCAAACACGACAAGTTGAGTTTTTACCAAAAAGTTCTATTTTGGTTTCATCTGACCATATGACATTCTCCCAATCCTCTTCTGGATCATCCAAATGCTCTCTAGCAAACTTCAGACAAGCCTGGACATGTACTGGCTTAAGCAGGGGGACACGTCAGGCACTGCGGGATTTGAGTCCCTGGCGGCGTAGTGTGTTACTGATGGTAGCCTTTGTTACTTTGGTCCCAGCTCTCTGCAGGTCATTCACTAGGTCCCCCCGTGTGGTTCTGGGATTTTTGCTCACCGTTCTCATGATCATTTTGACCAAACGGGGTGAGATCTTGCGTGGAGCCCCAGATCGAGGGAGATTATCAGTGGTCTTGTATGTCTTCCATTTTCTAATAATTGCTCCCACAGTTGATTTCTTCACACCAAGCTGCTTACCTATTGCAGATTCAGTCTTCCCAGCCTGGTGCAGGTCTACAATTTTGTTTCTGGTGTCCTTTGACAGCTCTTTGGTCTTGGCCATAGTGGAGTTTAGAGTCTGACTGTTTGAGGTTGTGGACAGGTGTCTTTTATACTGATAACAAGTTCAAACAGGTGCCATTAATACAGGTAACGAGTGGAGGACAGAGGAGCCGCTTAAAGAAGAAGTTACATGTCTGTGAGAGCCAGAAATCTTGCTTGTTTGTAGGTGACCAAATATTTATTTTACTGAGGAATTTACCAATTAATTCATTATAAATTCTTCAATGTGATTTTCTGGATTTTTTTTTTCTCATTTTGTCTCTCATAGTTGAGGTATACCTATGATGAAAATTGGAGACCTCAATCATCTTTTAAGTGGGAGAACTTGCACAATTGGTGGCTGACTAAATACTTTTTTGCCCCACTGTATATATATTGTAGATTGAAAACCAGTGATCCAAAGTGCTTTTCAAATCCACCAACAACTGAGCTATACAAACTGTACAACAATGTTATAACATGAAACAAGCCAGACAAATGCCTATGAAAACCTCTTTAACACACTTAGGCCAAAAATATGTTATAATGAGGACTTTAAAAAGTGTTTTTTCGGCCAGTCCTTACTTTTAGAGAGCTAAAATAAGTAACCTAAATAAATAGTTTGTCTTCAGTATTTTTGCCATGACCACTGTCCATGGTGCTGAAACAGAAAGCTGCTCCTGGCATTCCCTCACTGATCTATTTGGCCTGCCAACCTCACCGTTTAGCTTTTGTTTCAGTTCCTGACTGCTGAAGTTTGGAACTACCAATAATCATTTTCTGCTTCTTCAGTCCCATTGTGCTTTAGAGAATCCTTCCAGAGAAATTAGCAGTTTAACCATACAAGTAGTAGTAGTAGATTAGTTTATTTGACAGGGACAGTGCAATAAACATAGACAATTAATCAAAGACAATTAATCTGATGTGTTGCACATAGAGTGTATAGCTATTAGCTAATTTGCAACTCTTGTCCCTGGATGGGCTTTAAGTTAAGTTTTAAGTTAACCCTTAGTGCACTCAGCCTGTTTTGGCATTATTCACAATGAATCCCGCATCTGGCACTGATGTGTGCCATGTGTGCTCTAAGAATTAACTGCTCGGTTGAGAAGTGATTCAAAAAACAGACACTCCAAAAATCTGGTTGTCTATGCTTTAGAAGAACTTTTAAGACTACAGATCACCTGGTCACTGTCAGTAATGGAAATAAGAAGTAGTTTAGCCTCTGAAGATGAGGAAAATATAAGTCTGTATTCATATAAGGGACCACAGCCTTATAACCATGAACCTGTTAGACATTATAAAGACCATGAGCAGAAGGCGATTTGGGGAAATCAGAATTAAGGGAAATCAATGAAGAACTACACAGCTATTATGGCGAGTTGTTTAGCTTACAATTGCTGTTGGTTTATGATGATTAATACTGTAAAAAAAATCCCATAAATTTTTCTGTCACAGACTGTATGTTTAAAATTTAATGTTTATTTGAAAGGGACATTACATACTAATGAACATTAATACAAACGCAAGTATGCCAGCTTTAGCAATACTGCTGATTTGAAGTTTTATTTGAAGGCTTACCCTTAAATCGTTGTAAACTTTAATCTGTAATCAGACTTTCGTTTACTCTGTTATTAAGAGATTGGTGATTATCTATAGTTTGTTTGTTTTTGCTAATGTTAAATGTGGTATCACTGAGCTGGAGGAAATTCCTGATAACAGGGAATCATATCATTGATCTCCCCTTTTGTGTTTGGAAAACGTCATAGTTTTGGTCTCAGTAATGTCCACTTTTCCCAATTTGCACACTTTGTATAATGTTAAGATAAAGAATTTAAAGTGAAGAAAAAAGCTTGAGGTGAGCAGGAGTGGCTGTAATCAGCCCACACTTGGAGCTCCTCCATGTTGAAGTGAAAGTTTCTGTTTGGAAAAAATAAAGAGCAAATGTTCTGATGACCACAAGGTTTGAACCTATACAACACAGTAATTATTACTACAGTAGAGTAAGTTCCTACCGATCACTCTCACTACCATCACTGTTGAAAAGAGAGCTGACGCAGACATTTCAAGGTAATTATTGCTCATTTTGAAAAAAAAAGAGCAGTTTTAGAAGCTGAGCTGAACAACCTGTATTAATATTTAAAAATGTATACTTTCAACCTGCAACATATACTTTACGCTATAGTGACAAGCTACTGTTTGAAGCAAATCCACTAAGACAAACTATTTTTACTTGCAATAAATGTAAAATCATTAATATGGAATGTTCCCCATGTTGGGTCAAAATAAGCAACATGATATATTGTCCATACCATCAGAGAAGACAGTTAAAAAAGCAGTTGTAAATATTTACCATCCACTGCCTTCATATTTTAATTCTCTTCCTGTAGCTCTCCACCAAAAGCTAATTTGCTCCAAAGGACAAAGTGAATTTTCAAAAGGTGCCAAAAACAGCTCTGCGGTGTCCTAAAACACTAGAGTGCTTAATGAATGGAAGTCACTCAGCAGTGCATTTGCTGAAGGCAATTTTCATTTAAGGATTAACATGCATTTTGAGCATTTCAAGCAGCGGGACAGCATACAGTATGTGCTTCAATGTGTATTAATATGCAATGGCATTTCATATAAGAAACCTGTGAGTCCTGTTTATCCATTTTGATTTAATTTTGTGGCATAATGAGGCCACATTTGCTACTCGGGATATCTGTATTATCCTGGACAAGCCCCCAGTTCGTTATGACCTTGGTTTTTGGTCACAACAGAACAGAGGATGCATGCAAGTTATGCAAAAAAAAAAAAAAAATGGTGGTAGTGTCATGGATCTGGTTGAGCGCTGCACATTCAGTTTTCTCTCACTCTTTGGCTGTAATCCCCTTCATTCTCCAGGAACAGTAGGAACTGTAACAATTTGCTGCTGAGTCAATAAGCCACACCTGACTCTGATTCTCCCACACGGCTACTTATACCTCACTCTGAGCTTGTAGTAGTGTGGGATCATCATGTTGGAATGCTCTCAAGCCTGCCCACATGCTGTCTCTGTCAGGCCGTGGGCTGGGCCCATGTCCTCACCTTAGTTTTTAGTTTGAGTATTCTGTTGTAACCGGGACATGGGCTCAGGCCACATCCTCACTTTGAGTTTTGTTTTGTCTTGATTCTCTGTTTATCGTCATCGTGGTTCTGTTCTTGTGTTTATTATCTCTGTCTTTATGGTCATCCTTAGTATTATTATCATAGTCATGTTTATATTCTATTATCCTTGCCTTAGCTTTCATTGTCCTGCTTTTTGGTGTTATCATCATGGCTATTCCTTGTAGTTTATTCCTGCTGTCATCTGTAGTTTTGGTTTGGGCTTTTATTTTGACAGCACCTTTTGTTTATTTCCATTTTCACCTAGCTTGTTTTTTTGTCTTAAGTTCTTTATTATCTATGGCTGTTTGTTTATGATTTCGTTAATTTACTTTACCCTATTTAATGGATGGCACCCCTTAGCTCGGGGCAACATCCTTAAGTCATCCAGTGTGACAGTCCGCTTGTCCGTGTTTATTCTAGTGTCTTGCCTGCCTTGCATTGTCCGTTTTTGTATGTAATAAATCTTGCAAACCAAAGTCCTGTGTTTGGGTCCTGCCTTCTGTCCCAGAGGGACACAGTCCATGACAGTCTCCTGTTCCCAAGCTCCACACGCTCTCACCCAGCTAACCTGCCTGCTGTCAAGCCTCCTCAGCTTACTGAAAATCCTCCCCTAGATACCAGTCTCCCTGGAACTCCAAGTAAAACAAGAAAAATCAATCATTCCTAATTTTCACCCACCTCCCTCTCAGGATCCTTGTCCAGCCCGCTCTCCTTAGGTTGAAACCTTCCTCTGCAACAAACCTCCGGACAGCCAAGTAAGAACTCTCCTCTGGCACATTACATTCAGTCTTGTCTCCGTGTTAACTGCGTCACTAATACCTCTCCCCTTTCTCCACCCAACAGGAGTCAAACCTCTCGCTCAGTGGGCTAAACCTTATCATCAGCCTTGTTCAATAAATACATTCACTTGCCTTTCAAGCTTGGCCTCTGAGTCTTGTGTCTGTGATCGGGTCCTCATGCTTGTGTAATCATGACAGTTTCTTCTTCTTACCACTCCACTCTGCCTTCACCATCTCCAAACTATACATCATAGCAGATATGTATCACTCCGCTTCAACGGTGTTCTAGTAACTGTTAATTATTAACCATTATTTAATTGTCAAGTCTGTCAGTTCTATTAGTGGGTTAGATAGACAGATGAGAACTGTAATACTGTGTTGGGTAACTTAATTTCCACAGTGAGGCCCTGTTTGAAAAGAAATCATCTCCATGACCCGGAAGTCCTACCCTTATTTTTTTTTCAACTGTATTTCATTTACGAAGCCCAACCCTTGTGAACATCCTCAAGCTATTTCACATCTGTTTAAAAAAAAAAATTGTCAAGTCAGAATTGGATTTATTGTCTCAATTAGTAAACCACAATATACCGTACAGTATTTGTGGTGACGGACTCTTTATTTCATCTGAAAATGCCAAGAAAAAGCAAGCAAAGTGTGCAGAAGCCAAATCACTAGCATGCTAACTAGCCACCTGCGTAATCTCACAGGGACCAACAAACCCTTCTCAACGAGTGACCGGTATGTATTATAAACACTGACTTTTACACTGGACAATATTTAATTTGTTTACATGTGTATGGAATGATATATAGACCTATTAATTTTTAAATTATGTTGAATGAAGTGATTAGCAAAAGTTAACTGGCTACATTTACAAGGGACTATTTTTCTTGGTGGAGCAAAATAACTGGTTAAACAAACAAATCATAATATTTTGTTCTGCACTGCTGTTATTTAATAAACTTTGTTTTTCGAACTGTTGTATAAAAGCAATATTACACTCGAGGTTGTGTGGTATCATGAATCTAGTAACTGCGGTGATTCATCATAGGGCGGAGGGCTGCTGACATCACCGCAGTTACTAAATTCATTGATACCGCACTCCCTCTAGTGTAATGTTGCTTAAATAATGTAAAAAGTGAATTAAGTGGCGATGACTTGAGCCCAGTGTGCTAGAAAACAAAAACAACAACAAGCTGTCAGAATTAAATAAGGAGTCTCAGAAAAGTTTCTGGTGATTAAGTTAATTCCCTTCCACAGCATGTGGGACACCAGGTGGTGTATAGGGGTGGCACCTATCTCTGTTTTCTCTGACCCTAGACCACACAGCTACTGTAAGTAATGAAAGCTACAGTGTTGGGGGGGGGGGGCAGTCCTCTGGTAGCTCTGTGTGTTAACTTTCCTTTTCCCATTCCATTATGCTGAGCACCAAGCTAGAAGGTGGAAAGTACCATTTTTAGATGGGCTTTGGTATGACCCAGCCAGGATTTGAACCTCGGCCTCCTGGTTATGGGGCGGATGCTCTACCAACTAGGCCATCACTCCATTTTTTTAAGGTGAATGCCTGTCCTTTATTACAGAGAGAGCTCTGGCCATGGCAAAACAACACAGATCTTTTATACACATGTTTTGGGTAAGAGAGAAGGAGAGAGAGAGACAGCTGAGGCATCAGCATGAGTAGACCAGCTGGAACCACGTTGAACTGGATTTTCCTTAACTCAAGGGCTACACTATCTGAACTCAAATTAACCCAGATCTAAGCAATGTGTAATAGTGAAAGAAATATATGATGAAAAATATAAAGAAATGTACTGTTTTACAATAATTTTGGGCAGCGCGGTGGCGGAGTGGTTAGCACTGTGGTAGCACAGCCACTCACCCTTGGCCAGGGGATCCCGGGTTCGATTCCAGCCCCCGACCAACAGTGATCTGTGTGCAGTTTGCATGTTCTCTCCGTGTCTGCGTGGGTTTACTCCGGAATTTCTCCGGTTTCCTCCCACATGCCAAAAGCATGCAAGTTAGGTTAATCGGAGACTCTGAAGTGGCCCCAGGTGTGAATGTGTGTGTGAATGGTGAAAGGGCTGGGCGCCGCACCAGCGGCTGCCTCATCCACTCATGTGGATGCCCTGTAATTTCCCCACTGTGGGACTAATAAAGGAATCTAAATCTAAAAAAATCTAATTTTCTATTACTAGCCTACAGGCTCAAGGCCCAGGGAGATGGAAACCATCACTTTAAGATGTTCAATTTCTGCTTTTGGACCTGACGATGATGTCATATTAATTAAACAGCTGTGGTTAGTGCCCATTTTCAGTTATAACCCTCTGTTTGCAAAGGGCAGCCAATCAAAACAAAGTCAGGTTAAGGAGAGAAGAAAAGGGGCTAAAATTGCTTGTTTCAGACAGTTGAACTAACGGCCCAGATAAATAATTCACTGAACTATAAATCCCACAAATAGTCAAAAAATATATTTAATTTGTGCTCACATTAGGTTGCAGGTTAATGGCTGTTAATTAACAGCCAGTTACCAAAACATGTCGTCACTCGGGTTCGACACAAATATGTGCCGACATAAGCAGGTTAAATAGTTTAAATAACTGTAATCTGCTGATTTATCTGAGCACAAAGAAGAATCGCACTGTCACTGACATTTAGTTTGATTCAATTTAAACCCACAAACACATTCTCACATTCCTCACCTCTGTCAATCATACTCAAAGGGCCAGGCTGAATCCTGCATTTCCATTTTAATATAAAACACCTTCAAATCAGTGTTTTATGTGATTTATGGTTTTATCACGCTAAAAGCCTTCACCAACAATTCCAGATAGGCTCTACCTGAAAGAGAAATATTCAGTCCAGAGACACTGACAGCAGCAATTTAACACAGCGTCAGTGGAGTATTTCACTTGGGGATAATTCGTAATTTTTTTTGGCGTGCGTATCCCTGCAGAAGCTCGTGAACAGAGAGCCATTAATTATGTCTGTCTGGGTTACTCCGAGCGATCATTTGCTTGCATTTCTCAGGAGATTTGCCCGCTAAATCATAAGCTAAAGCAGGCCGACAAAACACTGCAACAGGAAGCAGGCGTTGCACCGGTGTTGAGTTAATATAAGATGCTACCACTTCCAAGCATGGAGAGTGTTGGTACGGTACAGTAATTATGCCTCTGGAGAGTTGGGAGCACTCTTGAACTGGTGCAACATTTTCATTCCCACAAGCTAAGGGAGCTGGAATGATCCGATGGAGGATGTACGCTGTAATGAAATCTGAATCAAACCAATGATTAAAGCATCTGCTGCGAGCTTGTTTAGGTCAAACAAAAATCTGTTGTCATGAGCTCAAAGGAGGAGGTGAAGGATTAAGAGATCTGTTCACAGACTGGTGCTGTTATTAAGGAATTATTATGACATTACCTCGGCACCCCCACGACTCATCAGAAATACAGTGTACAAAGAAAAACAGCTCAGGATCAAACGCCATCTCTCCTCTGACATCTGGTTTACCGTCGATGAAAGAAGCCGTCAAGTGAAGTTTTGTTTGTTGTCACTTCATTATCTGGGTTACAGTTAATTGCTCTGATAACAACTGAAATGATTAACTTCACACTCACAGCAGCCTCTGCTGACCTTGACTGTATTTTCTGGAGCAATCCCGTCCCATCTTTCTGTGAAACCCGCCATAATTTGGCACAAACTTCACAACGACTCACAATAACACAGACCTACTTAACCAATCTCCCCCCCAGAGCACACGTCAGCTTTATTTTCAACGGTGAAGACAATCATGGACGTCAAAGAGAGTACACAACTCAGAGAGCAGAACTGAAAAAATAATTAGCCTTGGAAATAAACACAACCTAGTGGCTAATGTAGAGGTCCAATAAATGCCAGAATTGATCACGTATGTTTAAGGGTGTTTTCAGACCCAAAAGTCCACACCAAGGTTTAGACCCAGGTTCCTATTTTTGTGGCAATGTATACCCAAAACATTTGGGCTTGGTTTCACCCCCCCCCCCCCACACACACACACACACACTTCATATCACTGTTGTACTAGAGAAAATAAGTAGCATAGATTGTTTTGTTTTTTTTGCATAATTATAATTTTATGGACATTTAAGTTTTTTTTTGTATGTGAATGTATGATTGATTGCCTTGTTTAGTTCTAACATTGTATTAAACTATAGGTATATCATTCTGTTAGTGTAGAGTAGCCTATCAGAACATCATACCACTGTATTAAACTGGTATTCTTTTCTGCTAGCTTAAATGTACCTACTGGAACGTCATAACATACAAAGGTATGCAAGTCTGCAAAAGTAAGTTAAGAAGAAACCTCTAATGTCATTCAGTCCATACAGCCAATCATGTACAGTAGAACGAAATCCCGTTTCTCCCATCTACAATGTTAATCACATGTTAATCACATGACAGCTTCAGGAAGAAGATGGAGGACAAGCTGCAACAGAGCGACATCAGCGGGGTCTGGAGAAACCTCAAAACCATCTCGGGGCTCCAGAATACCTCCCCCCAGGCCACAGGGGGCAGGGAGTGGGCGAACAACCTGAATCTGTTTTTCAATAGATTTGACCAACCACCCTCCCCCCTGACTGCACAACAACCACTGCTGCCTCTAAAGAAATCAAGTCCTGCTGCCCACTCCCCACTCCACCAACACCCCCCCACTCCCAACACACAGCCCCCCATCCTGACCCTGACCAGGACCCAGGTGAGGACGGAGCTGAGGAAGATCAAGGCGAGGAAGGCGCCGGGACCGGACGGCATCAGCGCAAAGCTCCTCAAGTCCTGTGCAGACCAGCTGTGTGGGATTGTGACGTATATCTTCAACATGAGCCTGAAACTGGGGAGGGTACCACAGCTGTGGAAAACATCTTGTGTGGTACCTGTACCAAAAACTTCCCACCCCAAAGACCTGAACAGCTACAGACCGGTGGCCTTGACGTCCCACTTGATGAAGACCCTGGAGAGACTGCTCCTTGCTCACCTCCGCCCCCTGGTGGAACCAGCGATGGATCCACTCCAGTTCGCCTACC
This sequence comes from Pholidichthys leucotaenia, assembly GCA_020510985.1. Classification (NCBI taxonomy): domain Eukaryota; kingdom Metazoa; phylum Chordata; class Actinopteri; order Cichliformes; family Pholidichthyidae; genus Pholidichthys; species Pholidichthys leucotaenia. Next base: position 275,881,175 of record CM035842.1, read on the forward strand.
AGCATGGCATTGGGGTGGAGGATGCGGTGATCTTCCTCCTTCACCGTTCTCTGTCCCACCTGGAGAAGCCCGGGAATATGGTGAGGATCATGTTCTTTGACTTCTCCAGTGCTTTCAACACCATCCAACCGATGATCCTGAAGGACAAGCTGCTGCGCGCAGGGGTGGACCAGCACCTGTCATCATGGATCCTGGACTACCTCACGAACCGGCCTCAGTTTGTGAGAACCCGGGACTGTGTGTCCAACACGATCATCAGTAGCACGGGGGCCCCCCAGGGAACGGTGCTGGCTCCCTTCCTGTTCACTCTTTATACTGCGGACTTCTCACACAACACAACACACTGCCATCTACAGAAGTTCTCTGATGACTCTGCGATCGTTGGCCTCATCTCCAATGGAGATGAAGCTGAGTACAGAGGGCTTATCCAGGACTTCGTGGACTGGTGCCATCGGAACTGCCTCCAGATCAACGCGAGGAAAACTAAGGAGCTGGTGGTGGACTGCCGCAGGCATGGACAGCCCCTCACAGTACCAGTAAATATACAGGGAACAGACATCGAGATGGTGACATCCTATAAGTACCTGGGTATTCATCTGAACAATAAACTAGACTGGTCACACAATACTGATGCACTCTACAAGAAGGGACAGCGCAGGCTGTTCCTGCTGAGGAGACTCAGGTCTTTTGGTGTACAAGGGGCGCTGCTGAAGTCATTCTATGACACGGTGGTGGCATCAGCCATCACTTTTGGAGTGGTCTGCTGGGGCAGTGGCATTACTGCAGCCGATAGGAAGAGACTGAACAAACTGATTAAGAAAGCTAGCTCTGTCCTGGGGCAGCGCCTTGATCCGATGGAGGAGATAGGAGAGAGAAGGACGGTGGCTAAACTGTCATCTCTGCTGGAGTCCGAGTTCCACCCTATGCAGGACATACTGAATGCACTGAGGAGCTCATTTAGCAGCAGACTACATCATCCCAGGTGCACAACCGAGAGGTTTCGTAGGTCCTTCCTACCAACGGCTGTCAGACTGTACAACCTAAGCAGGGCTGCTCGCAGAGATAGCAAAAAGACGTAACAAACTAATAGTTTTTTGAATGCAAAAGATGCAATAGACTTACACAATGGTCCCCTCCGGCATACAACTAGGAACATACCGGTCGCTATGGAGGGTGAGAATATGTATGGGCACATAATCATACCATGTAGGATAACTAAGTAGACGGTTATGCTGTTTCATTCCATCTAGCAACAATGCTCTGCACTGTGTGTGTTTATATATTTACATATTTATTCCATCTAGCTACAATGCTCAGCACTGGGTGTGTTTATATATTTATATATCTACATATTATTCCATCTAGCTACATTGCTCCGCACTGTGTGTGTTTATATACTTGCATATTTATTCCACCTAGCTGCAATGCTCCGTACTGTGGGTGTTTATATATTTACATATTTATTCCATCTAGCTACAATGCTCTGCACTGTGTGTTCATATATTCATATATTTATTCCATCCAGCTACAATGCTCTGCACTGTGTGTCTGTGTGTGTGTGTATATATATATATTTTATAGTAATACGTACATATGTATATTAGCTGCTCTTGCTTGCTTGTTTTTTTCTTGCCTTCTGATTGTTGCTCTGAGTGTTGCTATCCCTGTGCTGTTGCAATCCTGGAATTTCCCCGTTGTGGGACTAATAAAGGCTTATCTTATCTTATCTTATCTTATGTAGAATCAGAGGGGTCGCTGCCATGGAAGGCACCACCACAAACAACTTCTCCTTCCCCCATTCTATTATGCTAAGCACCAAGCTAGAAGGCAGTAAATACCATTTTTTTATATGGTCTTTGGTATGACCCAGGCGGGACTTGAACCCCCAACCTCCCGGTTGTGGAGTGGATGCTCTATCAAGTAGGCCTAGTTTATAGAACACCGGTGATAGAACACTGGTACTGGGCTGCAACCTGTTGGTTGGGGACCACTGCTCTAAACGAACTGAACCACGTTTCAGTTTGATCTGGACTGAGACCACCTCTTTTTGCCTGACCAAATTTTGGCTCTTTAATATGGACTGTGGTTCAGAGGTGGTTTCATACCTAAAATTTTGGTCTGGATTAAACTGAAAAATCCAGAAGTCAGGACCAAATGGATTAGGTGTGAAAGCACCTTTAGTCAAATGGTTTTGTGGGTGACTACTATTATTTATACTTGAGTCATTAACATCATAAGGTAATGCTACTTCTACCTGAGAACGATTTCTTTCGACTCTCCCCACAGCCAGATATCTGTTACACCACTGAGGACACTGAGATTGATCTGAAACTGTTAATTTGATCCCCATAAAGCTCTGACTATGAGTTTAAATGTGCTAAAATGCTCCTGAGAGAGCACAAATACAAGCAGCCTTGTTCATATCACATTGGGTTATAATGAAAAATATCAACAACGAGAGCTTTAATATCTAGAAAGATGTAAAAATAACATAAAAGAAAGGCTCAGATGAGTGTCTAACAGTTTATTGAGCATCTACAGTTTGATATTAAATTCATAAAGGGATGATTCCTTTAGAATGGGAGACATTTTTATTCCAGCTTTATGATATATTTCAGTTTTACTGTCTGTGGCAGAGGTAAAATTTTGCAGGGTGCATCAGAACATGACTTTGTTCAATTCAATTAAAGGATGTGGTATCACCGTTTTCCCCATTCCTTCGCTGTCAAGCATTTACGGTGTGGTAACAGGAGGAGAATTTACTGTACTGCTAACACGGGGGGGGGGGGGACATTTCTGGATCACACTCACCTTGACGGTGCTCTCTGCGGCGTTGAGCGACGACTGCAGCTTGTAGGACTTTTCACGGTTTTCCCGGGCTTCGTCGGACACCCTGGCCAGCTCGGCCCTCAGCTTCCCGAGGGTCTTCTGAAGCGCCGCCTCCTGGGTCTGGAACTCCCGCCGCAGCTCGGCCTCGGTGCGCTTCCACGCCAGCAGGTTGTCGGCGGTCAGCTGCTGCGTTCGCTTCATGGCTTCCAGCTCGCGTTCATAAAAGGCCTGAGCCTGAGGATGAGGAGTGCATGTGTCCATCATCTGATGAACCTCAACTACAGGCAGTTTTTAAATTAAATTCTACTTTGAAACATCCACATCACAGGTGTAATTAATTTAAGTAAAGTTGAAGCCAACATGACTTTGCTGACAGCGTTTACTGTCACTGAGGATGTTTTTCTTTATTGCATTAACAGCTTCTTAATGCCACGCTTTTGCTTTCATTGTGCACAGATTTGCAGATCACAGCCTTCACTTTCAGCAAAGTCAACATGATGATGCCAACTAATTGAATTTTCACTTTTTTTTCAAACCACTAGTTCTCCAAGGACATTCAGCAGGGTCTGTATTTCTTTAAAAACACCTTACAGTTTATTGATGGAACTGACAAAATGCATAGTGTCACTGGAAATACTGCTAGTATACAAAAGCTGGTGCTTAATCTCATGATTCCACACATAAATTTTATTTGTATTCTTTATCTGTTCTAAATGCACCTTCAAGTTTTGATACTATTAATAAACAACTCAGTGTATGGTTAGTCAGTCTAGGATGGACCTGGGCATTGTACAGCCCGTGGGCCACATCCCATCATCCTGACTGACCCCACTATGTCAATGGGAAATATGGAATTAAACACACATGGTATCAACTGTGCTTCTATGCCCACAACCCTTAGAAAAATGTGTAAGAAAGTGAAATATTTTTACCTGTGTGGTTAGATATGAGTATTGTTTTTTTAGAGCCAGAAGCTCCTGGTTATTGTCTGCAGTTGTACAAATGTGAATTTTGTTCCAAAAAAGTTACAAAAAAGTGGACTTTGAGTAGATCCCTATTGTAGGAAGAACAAGTAAAGGTGGATTTTCATTTTACCTGTTTTATTTTTCATTTACATTTTGTTATGCAGTGATTTCATAAGTAGAAAAAAACCATCTATGTATGTAATTTGATGGATCTGGTCTAGTCTCTCAGACCAGACTGTCTGTAATAAGCCTACAGTTTTTTTCCATGGTTTTTTTGTAGATTCTTAAAACTGCAACTATCTTTTTTTTTTTTTTGCAATGTGCATTTTTATGCCTCGGTGAAACAGAGACATACAGTAATTGGTTAGTGCGTCTGTTTGTGGCTATGTGTATCTGTCTGTCTGTCCACCTCTCTGTTTCTGTCATGATCCGGTGCACGGGCGGGGGCCATGCCCAGTTGTCAGATTAATTTCGTCTTTTTCTGTTTATTTTTCTGCTCACTTTGTTTGCTGTATTTGGGTCTTGTTTTTGGTTAGTTCATTATTAGTTTCTGTGTTTCCTTTTTTGGTTTATTGTTTTGATCATTGCTGGTGCTATGACAGCTCGCACATAACTTCTGGCTGTCAGATTCTGTTCGCAGGCTGTCAGAGCTGCCAGTAATGATCGCCACTCACGACCCTGCAGGTGTTGCCAATCCGGGGGTTTCCTATTTAAGCTGTGGGCCCCACCTCCCTGGTGCAGTGGCGAAAAATCTCTCCAGTCGGGAAATCCCTGGACAGCTTGTCAAGTTAAGTTATTATTTATCTGCCTTTACTCACGTCTTTGTTTATCCTGGCATTTATCGCTCCAGCCACAGAGCTGTGTTTTTCGTTGGTGTGTATTTTGTATTTTGTGTTTCTTTTACTTAATAAATTTGCAAACTCACAGTCTGCGTTTGGCATACTATTTGCCCTCAGAGAGGGCTGTTCATGACAGTTCGCCGCTGCCATTCGGACAGCAGCGGATTGTGAGTTTCGCTTTTTTTCCCTCCCGTATTTTTCTTTAGTATTTGTTTTTTGCGTCGGCATGGCAGTGTTGCTGGATTCCAGTTGGTGTGGCCAGAACGAGACGGAGAGGTGGACGTTAAACATCTTACACGGCATCCTCTCGGAGGCTCGGGCTTCCCGCACTCCCAACGTGGTCTGGAAGTGTCTGACTGGAGCCGCTCAAGTGCTTGAGATGTGCTCCAGCCTTTGGGACCATCTGCAGCTCAGTGAAATTCTCTGCTGCATTGCCAACCCTCCATCCGTGCTCCATGGGCTGGGAGAAACCTCTACCATATCTACACCGTCGCCAACAAAGAAGCGGCAGCGGGTGCAAAAGCCCTGAGCCTCTCGCCGCTTCTCAACTGTAGCAGCCCCGTCTTCTCCTCCAGAATAATGGCCCACACCAACGGCCAAGGAGCTGAAGGAGCGAAGGCAAGTTTTAGTGGCTGAGACTGAACTATTGTTGGACTATAAGCCGTAGCTCCTCCCTGACTATGCGGGCCAGCTGGAGGGAGATTCGCCAGGTGAAACGGTGTCTGAGCCGACGGAGGAACATCCCCTGACTCTGACGCTTTATCCACCTCGCCAGATGACCTCCGCAGCTCCCAGAGGTGCTCCGTCTGGACCCACAGCAGCAGTCACCATCAAGCCCCGGGAATCTAGGCAAGTATCAATTCATTTTCCTACACCTAAAAATGGATTATCTTGTCTAATTCCTGGTGGGGGGGCTCAGGAGTAGCCGCATGCTGTGTCTGAGCTCTCACCACCTGCTGCTGCTGTTAAGTCTGTGTCCTCACATGCTTCTCTCGTATCCCACTCTGCCTTCCTTGAGTGTTTGCCGGTCCTGGGAGGGAGCCGCCAGATGTCGAATGGCCCTGGGGCGCTGAGGAGGCCAGACCCTGTTCCCCAGCCACGCTGTCTATGGGAGAGAAGCGTTCCCCGTGACCCGAGAGCTGAGCCAACGAGGAGTCCCCTGGTTTTGGCATCAAGGGCTCCTATACCATCGGTGAGGTGTTCCATGGCTCTGTCACGCTATGCTGGAGTGACCCCTGCTTCAGCCATCGTGTCGGAGGGTCTGCTGGCATCAACCACCATGCCTGCTGCCTGGGCTGCCGCAGCAGGTTTGCCAGAGTCCTGGACGGCGGTGGAGCTCGAGTTCAGGCAAGTGCTCTGTTCTGGGTTAACATTGTCATATTCAGAGAATTCTTGTCTGGCTCATGGCGGGGGAGACCAGGTGCACCCGTCAGTCGCATTTGGGCTCCCCTTGCCGAGCTCAGCTGCTGCCAGTGACCCTGATCCAGAGTTTGTCTTTCCTCCTTCTTCCGAGGTGGCCACATCGGGGAGTGTGGTCCTGAGAGTGGAGGCTAAGATGTCTCAGCTGGCAATGCTGGAGGTCTCTGCGGGAGCTGCTCCCCCTCCACCTGAGGTCTCTGCAGGTGCTGCTCCCCTTCCGCCTGAGGTCGCCAGGGGTGCTGCTCCCCCTCCACCTGAGGTCGCCGTGGGTGCTGCGCCCCAGTCCAGGGCCTCTGTGGGTGCCATGCCTCAGTCCAGGGCCTCCGTGGGTGCCGTGCCTCAGCCCAAGGCCTCCGTGGGTGCTGCTCCTCTGTCCAAGGCCACCATGGGTGCGCTGCCTAAGCCCGAGGCCCCCAAGGGTGCTGCTCCCCCTCCGCCCGAGGCCCCCAAGGGTGCTGCTTCCCCTCTGCCTGAGGTCACCGCGGGTGCTGCTCCTCCGTCCGAGGTCACCAAGGGTGCGATGCCCCTGTCCGAGACCGCCGGGGTCTAATGCCCCTGTCCGAGGCTACCGTAGGTGTGACACCTCCATCCGAGGCCACCGTGGGTGCGATGCCTCCGTCTGGGGCCCCACAGGTGCTGCTACGCCCCAGTCTGGGGCACCGCGGGTGCTGCCATGCCTCAATCCGAGGCCGCCACAGTTGTCAGATTAGTTTTGTCTTTTTCTGTTTGTTTTTTCTGCACATCTTTTTTGCTGTATTTGGTTCCTGTTTTTGGTTAGTTCATTATTATTCTGTGTTTCCATATTTGGTTTATTGTTTTAGTTAATAAATTTGCAAACTCACAGTCTGCGTTTGGTGTCCTGTTTGCCCTTGGAGAGGGCTGTTCATGACAGTTTCAGCTTGCCCAGTCAAAATTAAGTGGAACTAAAGGCTTATATCATTGTATCGCCACATTTTCTTGACTTTTAATTTGCCAGAATTGCAAGATAAGGCTTTGTTTTCAAAATAAATACAAATTTAACTCACTCTTTCTGTCAATGCAGTCGTGAAAACAGGAATGTATTACTTATACCAGGCCAAAAGAGGTCGGAGTGCCACTTTTTTACAGCCGCCCATGCTACCATGCCACAAGCATCAAGGGACAGCACCTTGGTGCTTTTTATTTCCATATAAATTTAATATTTTTTTCCACAAATGTACATATTTTTTCCTAGTAAATTTCTGACTTTTTCCACTTACAGTGGTGTGAAAAAGTGTTTGTCCCCTTCCTGATTTTTCATTATTTTGTATGTTTGTCACACTTCAACTTCAATTCAATTCAATTCAACTTTATTTATATAGCGCCATTTCACAACAACAGTCATCTCATAGCACTATCAACTGTAGGGAGGACCCCCACAGTTGCAGAAAGACCCCAGCAATCAGGCGATCCCCTGTGAGCAAGCACTTGGCGACGGTGGAGAGGAAAAACTCCCTTTTAACAGGAAGAAACCTCCAGCAGAACCAGGCTCAGGGAGGGGCAGTCATCTGCTGCGACTGGCTGGGGGGTGAGGGGATAGAGAAGAAGAAAAGAACAGACATGTAGAGAGCAAACAGCACGATGGGGACTCAATCTATGGGAGAGAACAAACAAATGTTAATGACCAGCAAAAAAAAAAAAAAAATTTCATAGAGAGTGAAGAAAGGAGTGAGGCCCAGTGCATTACTGGAGGTCCCCCGGCTGACTAAACCTATTAGCAGCATAACTAAGGGAGGGTTCAGAAAACACATGATCCCTCCCTAATTGTAGGCTATATCAAAAAGGTAGGTTTTAGCCCTATTCTTAAAAACAGAGATCGAGTCTGACTCCCGAATCCAGATTGGCAGCTGATTCCACAGGAGAACAAACACACTTAAGTGTTTCAGATCATCAAACAAATTTAAATATTAGACAAAGAGAACACAAGTAAGCACAAAATGCAGTTTTTAAATGAAAGTGTTTATTATTAAGGGTAAAAAAAAATCCAAACCTACATGGCCCTGTGTGGAAAAGTTATCGCCCCCCCCCCCCCCCCCCGTTAAAACATAAATTAACTGTGGTTTATCACATCTTTGGAAAGCTGAGTTCAGTTTTTCTAGCCACATCCAGGCCTGATTACTGCCACACCTGTTCTCAATCAAGAAATCACTTAAATAGGTCCTGCCTGACAAAGTCAAGTAGACAAAAAGATCCTCAAAAGCTAGACATCATGCTGTGATCCAAAGAAATTCAGAAACAAATGAGAAACAAAATAATTGAGATCTATTAGTCTGAAAAAGGTTAAAAAGCCATTTCTAAAGCTTTGGGACTCCAGCAAACCACAGTAAGAGCCATTATCCACAAATGGCAAAAACATGGAACAGTGGTGAACCTTCCCAGGAGTGGCTGGTCGACCAAAATTACCCCACGAGCGCAACAACAACATCCAAAGAACTGCAGGCCTCACTTGCCTCAGTTAAGGTCAGTGTTCATGACTCCACCATTAGAAAGAGACTGGGCAAAAATGGCCTGCATGGCAGAGTTCCAAGACGAAAACCACTGCTGAGCAAATTGTAGTATGATGGGTTGGGGTTGTTTTGCTGCTTCAGGACCTGGAAGACTTGCTGTGGTAAATGGAACCATGAATTCTGCTGTCTACCAAAAAATCCTCAAGGAGAATGTCCGGTCATCTGTTCGTGCCCTCAAGCTGAAGCGCACTTGGGTTCTGCAACAGGACAATGATCCAAAACACACCAGCAAGTCCACCTCTGAATGGCTTAAAAAAAAAATAAAATGAAGACTTTGGAGTGGCCTAGTCAAAGTCCTGACCAGAATCCGATTGAGATGTTGTGGCATGACCTTATAAAGGCGGTTCATGCTCGAAAACCCGCCAATGTGGCTGAATTACAACAATTCTGCAAAGATGAGTGGGCCAAAATTCCTCCACCGCACTGTAAAAGACTCATTGCCAGTTATCACAAACGCTTGATTACAGTTGCTGCTGCTAAGTGTGGCCCAACCAGCTATTACGTTTAGGGGGCAATCACTTTTTCACACAGGGCCATGTAGGTTTGGGTTTTTTTTCTCCTTAGTAATAAACACCTTCATTTAAAAACTGCATTTTGTGTTTACTCGTGTTATCTTTGTCTAATATTTGAATTTGTTTAATGATCTGAAACAATTAAGTGTGACAAACATACAAAAAAATGAGAAATCGAGAAGGGGCAAACACTTTTTCACACCACTGTATATATAACATTTTTTTTTCAGGTAAATTTGAGACTTTTTTTTTCTCATAAATGTGAGATTTTTTTGTCATCTATTGTCTTTCTTATGTTAGTTCTCTTTAGATCTGGTTACATACTGTACATGAACAGACATTCTTAATGATGAAATTCAACAAGTCAAAATCCAGATCCTCTCTCACTGATGACCACCGGTCCTCTGTTTAACCTCCTCAGACATTCAGACTTTAGTGCACTTGTTCAAGCTCAAAACAGACCAGATTTCTCCCACTGAACAAAAATAAAAGAGCTGAAAAAATGTCCAATGTGGTGATTAGAGTATAGGCAGAATAGCAGCAGGAATTTGAAATACCATAAAAACGTATATTTTGTAAAAAACAAAAACAAAAACAAAAAAAACTAAATGATGACTTAATGTTGTTTCATGTTCATTTTAGATTTAGTATACTTTATTGATCCCCAGAGGGGAAATTGAGGGTCATCCACCACCTGGATGGATGAAGCAGCCACGATACGGCGCTATCCCTTAACCATTCACACACACATTCACACCTAGGGCCACTTCAGAGTCTCCAGTTAACCTAACCTGCATGTTTTTGGCATGTGGGAGGAAACCGGAGAAATCCCGGAGTAAACCCACGCAAACACAGGGAGAACATGCAAACTCCACACAGATTACTGTTGGTCGGGGACTGGGATCGAACCCACGATCCCATGATCCCCACGATCCCCTGGCCAAGGGTAAACTGTGCTGCCGCAGTGCTAACCACTGTGCCACCGTGCAAATGACATGTTTCATGTCATACGCTACGCTGTTGATGTAAGAGTCATGTTTCTATGGTTATGGCAAAACAAATGGAGTTGTCAGAAACCGGATTTTGATGTGTGCAAATATTTTTGATCTAAAGCTGCTGCGATGTTTAAAAAAACAAATTGTCCTTTAGAAATTAAATAGAAAAATAAAGTATTTTGTGATATTGTGAAGACTGTTGTCATAAAAATTCAGAGAAATATTGTGATATCCTTTTTGGCCAAATCGCCCACCCCTACTGGCAGTATGACCTAAAGTTCATATTGTAGTATAAAGTATAGACAGCAAATGTATTTACTGCAGTATATTCTTCTGTGGAGTTTGCATGTTCTCCCCGTGTCTGCGTGGGTTTACTCCGGGATTTCTCTGGTTTCCTCCCACATGCCAAAAACATGCAAGTTAGGTTAACTGGCATCAAACTGGGGATTCTAAATTGTCCTTAGGTATGAGTGTGACAGTGAATGGTTGTCTGTCTCTCTGTGTTGGCCCTGTGATGGACTGGCGATCTGTCCTGGGTGGACCCTGCCTCTCACCCAAAGATGCTGGGATAGGCTCCAGCACCCCCACGACCCGAAAAGGATTAAGCGGAAGAAGATGGATATTCTTCTGTATATAAATATCAGTTAATAATGCTCAACATGGCATTAAATTTGACAGCTTTTTTGTTTTAAGGTGTTCTCAAAGTGATGGATTCTGTCCCTTTTGCCTTGCCATAGCTCTGTACAGAATTTTGTCCCTTTTGCCTTGCCATAGTCAATAAAAAAATTTATCGTTTTTGGCTTGTCATGCATCTGCACTGATTTATGTCCCTTTTGGCTTGCCATAAATCGATGCTAATTTTTGTCCCTTTTGACTTGCTGTAGACTGGTGCCAATATGAGGTAGGTCTCATAGTGTCTTCCCTCATTTCACCTCCATCTCTCCACTGGGACATGCTGCTTCAATCTGCTGAGTCGTTCAGGGCAGCAGCTGTGGGTTTACTAAATACGTGCATGCTAATCATGTATCCAAAAATACACAGTAGAGTTAAACTGAGATCACATTAACTCGCTGCAGTCGTCCAACATTTCTGCAACGTGTACAGACAGTAACTGTTCCCTACAGTAATTTCAGAGGCTTACCTTGCTGAGTTTGGCCTCGTACTCCTCCACCAGCCGCTTCTTGTCCTGTTTGAGCTCCTCCACCCGCTCCGTCAGAGAATCCACCTGCGGCACAACAGTCCAACAAGTGAAGAAGAACTCCAGCTTTGTATCTTTGTACATCCTGGTGAAACAGAATTTCTTTTCCACACTGCCGTGCTCATTAATGACTGCAGGGTTTCCATCCTTAATGCTGTATGACCTTTACACTATTGACTATTGCTGATAATTAGTTCATTTCAAACCAAAACTGTCTTAACACACATTTAATGAAATAAACCGATGGAATTCATGTAATCAAAGCAAATCTAAGTTTCCAAAGATACCATTTCTTGATATGCTTCTTTCACTATTGAAAAAACCGCATTTATTGTGCATATTGACTGTTGTTCCAATGCTCAACATAAACTACACAGCTGGCCGTGACTGAGACTGTGACTGAGAGCCAAAATGGATTGGAAATTGGATTTACAATTGAGTTCATAGCTGCTATAATTTAACAGCTTTGCCTGATTGTCAAAAGGATTTCCACTGTCTAAATGTTGCATTTTATAAGAAACATTTATTACAGTCTGTTTGATGGGAGCAGACACAATCAACACAGACGAGCTGAAAACAGCCACCTGATGATGGTGTCTTTGTGTTTGTAGCTGATGCTAATTTACAACTGCTGTCCTTAGAAGGGCTTTTACAGAAAAGAAGAAAAAACAACTCAAAAACATTAGGAATGGGTAGAATACAGATTGTAAAGATGATGTCACATCCTCCCCATTATCTTCCATGTTGGGGAACCAGGACCATGAACCTACCAAGTCCTTCTTTCTACTTCATATCTGTTACCACTGTGATATCTACTGGCTATGTTTGGGTTTTTTTTAATTAACTTTAATTGTATGGGAATGGGAGGAGTTCGGTGAGGCCATGGAACAAGACTTTCGGTCGGCTTCAAAGAGATTCTGGCAAACTGTTCGGCGGCTCAGGAGGGGAAAGCAGCTCCCCGTCCACACTGTGTATGGTGCGGATGGGACACTGTTGACTTCAACTGGGGATATCGTCGGGCGGTGGAAGGAATACTTCGAGGATCTCCTCAATCCCACTGATACGCCTTCCACAGAGGAAGCAGGGTTTGGGGACAAGGGGGATGACTCGCCTATCACAGGGGCTGAGGTCGCCAAGGTGGTTAAAAATCTCCTTGGTGGCCGGGCCCCGGGGGTGGACGAGATTCGCCCCGAGTACCTCAAGGCCCTGGATGTTGTTGGGCTGTCATGGTTGACACGCCTCTGCAACATTGCGTGGAGGTCGGGGGCAGTGCCTTTGGCATGGCAAACCGGGGTGGTGGTTCCTCTCTTCAAAAAAGGGGACCGGAGGGTGTGCTCCAACTTTAGAGGGATCACACTCCTCAGCCTCCCTGGGAAGGTCTATGCCAAGGTACTGGAGAGGAGAGTCCGGCCGTTGGTCGAACCTCGGATTCAGGAGGAGCAATGTGGTTTTCGTCCTGGCCGTGGCACATCGGACCAGCTCTTTACCCTCTCGAGAATTCTTGAGGGTTCGTGGGAGTTTGCCCAACCAGTTTACATGTGTTTTGTGGACTTGGAGAAGGCATTTGACCGCGTCCCTCGTGGATTTTTGTGGGGGGTGCTTCGGGAGTATGGGGTATCGGGCTTGTTGTTACGAGCTATTCGGTCTCTGTACGACCGTTGTGAGAGTTTAGTTCGTATTGCCAACACTCGGTCGGAGTCATTCCCAGTGAGAGTTGGACTCCGCCAGGGCTGCCCTTTGTCACCGGTCCTGTTCATAATTTTTATGGACAGGATTTCTAGGCGCAGCCAGGGAATGGAGGGTGTCATACTTGGTGACCACAGGATCTCATCTCTGTTGTTTGCAGATGATGTTGTCCTGTTGGCTTCATCCAGCAATGACCTACAGCTCTTGCTGGGACGGTTTGCCGCTGAGTGTGAAGCGGCTGGGATGAGAATCAGCACCTCCAAGTCCGAGTCCATGGTCCTCAGCCGGAAAAAGGTGGATTGTCCTCTCCGGGTTGGGGACAGGCTCCTGCCCCAAGTGGAGGAGTTTAAGTATCTTGGGGTCTTGTTCACGAGTGAGGGGAAAATGGAGCGAGAGATCGACAGACGGATTGGAGCAGCATCTGCAGTGATGCGGACGTTGTACCGGTCTGTTGTGGTGAAGAGGGAGCTTAGTTCTAAGGCAAAGCTGTCGATTTACCAGTCAATCTACGTTCCTACTCTCACCTATGGTCACGAGCTTTGGGTAATGACCGAAAGAACGAGATCGCGGATACAAGCGGCTGAAATGAGCTTTCTCCGTAGGATTGCTGGACTCACCCTCAGAGATAGGGTGAGGAGCTCAGTCATCCGGGAGAGGCTCAGAGTAGAACCGCTGCTCCTCCACATTGAAAGGAGTCAGTTGAGGTGGTATGGGCATCTGATTAGGATGCCTCCTGGACGTCTCCCACTTGAGGTGTTTCAGGCACGTCCCACTGGGAGGAGACCCCGGGGCAGACCCAGGACTCGGTGGAGAGACTATGTCTCCCAGCTAGTCTGGGAACGCCTTGGTATCCCCTCTGAAGAGCTGGAGCAGGTGGCTGGGGAGAGGGAAGTCTGGGCTTCTCTGCTTGAACTGCTGCCTCCGCGACCCGGACCTCCGGAAAAGCGGTAGAAGATGGATGGATGGATGGAACTTTAATTGTCTTACTGTACTTAATGAGACTGTTAGTGGTCTAATGTTGTTGTTGTGGATTTATTTACTCGTTTGTGCTTGTACAGCTGAAACTTCACTGCTGTCCCACTTTCTAGTTAGTTTTATTCTGTAGCTTTGGCTTTGATGAGCTGCTGTACTTCTGCAGCCGTTAGTGTGTTACCTCGGCTTTATGAAGCTGTACCAGTTTCTCCTGGTCTTTACTGTAGTTTGCGTTCTGACTCTGGTGGCTGCGGAGGAGCTCCTGGACCTCTTGTCTGTGCTGACCCTTCAGCTCCTCCAGAGCGGCTTTCTTCTCCTGCTCGAACTGGGCCTGGGCCTGGCTGAAAGTGCGCAGCTTCTCCTCGAAAGACCGCCGCATCTCCTCCACCTCCCTCGACATGGACACCACGCGCTGCGTGTGCTGCCAAAGGAGACGGTGATGAGAGGCTGAGCTGACAGGAGGATTGATTTGCGGGTTTGTGGGCGTCTTACACAGTGGGTGACTTTTTAAAAAGGTCTGCGCCTGGTGGTGATGAACTGGCCTGGGGCATTTTGACCTTCTGCCTGCAAACATGCCTGCTCTAAATTAGCGCTGAAAAGCAGCACGCCGAACACAAACCAACAGTCTGAACAGCTGAAGGTCACCATACAAATACAACATGAACAAAAACACAGAAACACATTACCTTGAAGAAGGTGAGGCATGTAATAATTAGGGCTGCACCATACCAGGAAAACGTGCAATATGCCATGTTGCTGAATATAGCCATAACAAGATGGCATACTGTATGATATCTAAACGAGTACTTATCATAAATTTGTGATTTTTTTCCCAACATAAATTTGCAGTTTTTTAAATAACATTTGCTATTTTTTCCTCATAAATTTGTGACTTTTTCATGTAGTAAATTTTGCAACTTTTTAAGTGTAAATTTCATTTAACTTTATTCATAAATTTGTGTTGCGCATTGTGATTTTCTTCCCCACATAAGTGTGCAATTTTTTCATGTAAAATTTAATATTTTTCTGACAAATTTACTTTTTCTTGTAAATTTTGCAACTTTTTAATGTAACTTTCATGTAATTTTTTTTCATAAATTTGTGACTTTCACATAAATGTGCAATTGTAGAGGAGCTTGGAAATGAAGAGGCGATTTGGTTTATAAGCAAAGTTTTAATATTCAGCTCTTCTAACAAGTCTCATCTGGTGCAGAGAGTGGCAGAAGGGAAAAGAGACAGAATGTCTCCCTCTCACTGACTTTGTACTGGCACACAACAAAAGACATGCATAACAAAGGCTGACATCCCTCATTATCTTAATCCCCCCATTGTCTTGGTATTTCCTCTCCTCGCCTTAGGGGGTGAGGGTGGCTCCTCCGGTCTCCTCCGCCGCGTCCGGGAACGTCTTTGTTCTTCACTCGGCGGGTGAGAGCCCTTTGTCCTTTCAGAGGTGTGAAGTCCTTTACATATGTAATCACCAAACATTTCCACATGCTTCAACATATGTAGGTTATGGAATATATGGTTAATATAGACCACAGGCCCCCCCAAACAACTAAGAAAGGACAACAGGAAGGTTCACAGTCTAAGATAGTTATTATGACATACTAAGTGTTACATCTGTTGCCATGGAAGAAACTTTCTAGCAGCCATGCTCCTAAGAGAGTTCAGTGGTAATTATAACAGCAGAGTAAAATCATAAGTCAGTCCTTAACTGTTGCAGCACAATTAGTGAAAAATTGTGGAGTGGTTTGTATCAGTCCCTGTGCTGTCTGGGTTTTAATCTTCTCCCAAAACTGCTGTAGGTTGGTTTAGGCGCCCTGCTGGGACATTCTTGAGAGGGATCTGCAGTGTGGGAAGGAGAGAGGTTAACTGTTCCCTGCCTGGGGGCTGAGTCTTTTCTCTTGGGGGGTCTACCCCGCCGAGGTGCTCTCGCCAACTGTGCAGGCTCGTCTTTCAACAAGAAGGCAGGTTTAAGTCTGTCAATGCTGACTGTTTCTTTTCTGTCCCCAAAATCAAGCACAAAGTGTTTATCACCATGTTCCAGCACTCTGAATGGTCCATCGAATGCTGGGCGAAAGGTAGGTTTTAAAGCTTCATGCTTAACAAAAACGAACTCAGCGTTTTTTAAAGCCTGAGGGACAACAACCCGTGGGAAGGAGTGATGAGCTGGACCAGGGAGAGAGGTCGGTCCGTTGTTGCCTAAAAACCTTGGGACTGGAAGGCACCCTGGCTCTGGGTTCTCTGGTAAAAATTCACCTGGGAGCCTGAGAGGTTGTGCAAAAACTAATTCTGCGGGAGAGGCGTCTAGATCCTCTTTAGGTGCAGCACGCAACCCCAATAAAACCCAGGGAAGTTTATTTACCCAATTTGTGTCCGTTAGTGAGGCTCTGAGGGCAGCCTTTAAAGACCTGTGAAAACGCTCGCATAACCCATTAGCCTGAGGGTGATAAGCGGTGGTGCGATGAATTGTTGCCCCTAAGCTGTTGGACATGGCTGACCAGAGCTCTGAGACAAATTGAGGCCCCCTATCGGACGTGATGTCCGATGGGACGCCGAAACGTGCCACCCAGTTTGTCAAAAAAACGCGAGCGACTTCCTCCGCTGTGGTTGCCGCTAGAGGGACTGCCTCTGGCCAGCGTGTGGTGCGGTCTATCATTGTTAACAGGTGTGTGAAACCCTGGGAGGAAGGTAGTGGCCCCACGAGGTCGACATGAACGTGGTCGAACCTTCTAGCAGGGATTGGAAAAGGCTCCAGAGGGGCTTTTGTGTGTCTGTGTATTTTGGCGCGCTGACAAGAAATGCAAGTTTTTGCCCATTCTTTTACGTTTTTGCGCAGGCCTGGCCACACAAACTTTTCGGCGACCATTTTAACCGAGGCGCGCACACCTGGGTGCGCGAGAGAGTGAATTGCGTCGAAAATACGGCGGCGCCATGTAGCTGGTACTAACGGGCGAGGTCGGCCGGTTGAAACATCGCATATTAGGGGGGGCACGCCGTCGCGTAAACCTTTTTTCTCCAGCCTTAACCCTGCTGGTCCAGACAGGAGCGCGCGCACGTCCGCGTCACTGCTCTGTTCCTCTGCCATGGCTGCATAATCTATCCCTGCATGGATAGGTGCTGCGTATGTGTCTGCGTTAGTGAAGAGTTCTGCTGCTGAGGCAGTATAATCTGTCTCCCCACGCTCAGGTGGTGTCACAGCGCGAGAGAGACAGTCCACTACTACGTTAAGTTTGCCTGCCACGTGTCAAATGTCTGTGGTGAACTCTGAAATCGCAGCTAGTTGTCTTTGTTGCCTGCCTGACCATGGTTCTGAAATTTTAGCCATAGCAAAGGTGAGCGGTTTATGGTCTACAAAAGCCGTGAAACTCCGCCCTTCTAACCAGAACTAGAAGTGGCGGATGGATAAATGAAGCGCCAGCAGCTCTCTGTCAAAAGTACTGTGTTTACGTTCAGTTTGGTTTAGCAATTTGCTAAAGAATGCTAAAGGTTGCCAGACCCCGCTGACAAGTTGTTCTACAACTGCCCCTATAGCTAGGTCTGAAGCATCTGTGGTTAGTGCGATGCGGGCCGAGGGATCTGGGTGAACTAACAATGTGGCGTTAGCTAGGGCGCTTTTTACTTCCGCGAAAGCGCGTTCGCGCTCCGGGGTCCATTCGACCGCGTTGGAAGCTTTCTTTTTTTTTGAGCGCGTCATATAGGGGCTGCATGAGCTGAGCTGCGTGGGGGAGGAAGCGGTTGTAAAAATTAACCATCCCTAAAAATTCCTGTAGCGATTTGACCGTTTGTGGCCGTGGAAAACTTTCTATCGCGTGAACTTTGTCTGGAAGTGGCACTGCCCCCTTCGGAGAGACTTTGTGTCCTAAAAAATCAATTTGTGACACGCCGAATTTGCATTTGGCTGGATTGATTATTAGCCCGTGCTCTTCCAGCTTCTGAAAAACCGTAGTGAGGTGCTGCTCGTGTTCTTCCTCAGACGAGCTGGCTACCAGCATGTCGTCGAGGTAGACGAAGACAAAAGGAAGGTCGCGTAGGACCGCGTCCATCATTCGTTGAAAAGTTTGAGCAGCGCCTTTGAGGCCGAAAGGCATTCGCAGGAATTTAAAAAGGCCAAAAGGGGTTATTACCACTGTTTTAGGAACGTCTTCTGCTCGGACTGGGACTTGGTGATAACCGCGGACTAAGTCTATTTTTGAAAAAATGCGCGCACCCGCTAGATGTAGTGAAAAATCTTGAATGTGAGGAACTGGGTAACAGTCATGCGCTGTAGCGTTGTTTAATCTGCGGTAATCTCCGCACGGTCTCCAAGAACCGTCGGATTTCGGAACCATGTGAAGTGGTGAGGCCCAGGGGCTCTTCGAGCGTCTAACAATGCCCAATTTTTCAAGAGTTGTAAATTCGTCCCGTGCTATGTTGAGCTTGGCCGCGTCTAAGCGGCGAGCTTTGGCAAAAACGGGAGGCCCCGTTGTGGGAATGAACTGTTCAACCCCGTGTTTAGCCACAGTGGCTGAGAATTTGGGAATTGTGAGTGCTGGAAATTGGGTGAGGAGTTGCTCAAACTTACCTCCTGCCGTGGTGACGTTGGCCTGCACAGGTGGTGGAGAAACTCGGGCTGAGCATGGAATAGAAGCAAAGGACAGTGCATTAACCAGGCGCCTATTTGCTAGATCCACTAATAACCCATGTGCACACAAAAAATCTGCGCCTAATAAGTTAAAACTCACCGCCGCTACAACAAATGTCCATCTGTAGCTGCGGCCGTGGATGAGGAGGTGCAGGCTCTTTTCGCCCAACGTGTCGATGTTAGAGCCGTTGGCTGCCACGGCTCCGTTGCCCCGGGTGCCCGTGGCTCGATCTGCGTGGGAGGGCATGACGAAACTCAGCTGGGCTCCTGTGTCGATGAGGAACTGCTTGCCTGTGTGTCCATCCGTCACGTACAACAGCTTGTTTTTCTCGCCGAGAACCGCTGCTGTTAACGGCTCTTGGCTTTGGCATTTCCCGAAATCGCAAATTTGCAGGGGGGAACGCATTTGCGGGCCTTCCCAGCGAAGCGGTGGTGATAATAACAGACGTCGCTCTGTCGGTTACGTCTTGGCCGTGTCGCTGTCACCGTGGGCTGGGTCTGCTCCGTGGGTTGCGGTTCCTCGTGGCTTGGGGCGTCAGCTTTGAGGTCTGTGGATGCTGCTGTGGGCGTCAGCTCCTTGCAGGCGTTGACGAGCCGATGAGCTTCATTGGCCAGCTCGCGGAAGTCTTGGTGGTTGTTGCACTTCATGCTGGCGAGTGTCCCTCTCATGTGTGGCGGTAGCGTGCTGAGGAAAATAAACTGGAAGAGGAAGTTGTCATTGTCCTCTTCTTTGAGCTGTAGCAAATCCTCCATGAGGGCCTTCGGTTTGCACCCTCTGTGGCCGTAGACCGCCAGGATCTTCTCGGCTCTCTCTTCCGCTGATGGGACGTAGTTCGCCACAATGGTTGCTTTGAGCGTCTCGTATTTGTCCCGGGCCGGTGGTCGCCGGATCATGCTCCGCACACACTTCAAAGTGGTGGCGTCGAGTTTGAAGACGATATGATAAAATTTGGTATCGTCAGCCGTGATGCCCGCCAGTGTGAACTGGGCTTCAGCCTGCTGAAACCAAGAGGCGGGGTCTTCTTGCCAGAAGTCTGGCAGCTTGACAGCGACGGCATTCGTGCACACCATCACTGCTGTGCCCGCCGGGTGAGAGTGCCCTGCCTCGGCTCTCACGGCGGTGCTGGTGCTCGGTTGAGCCCTCTCAATCTCTTCTGCCGGGGGGAACAGTTGTCCATCTGTTCCCTCGTCTGCGTGGCCGCTGGCGTCTGCCTGGGTCGCCACGGATGAGTCGCTTGCGGGGGAACGCCTCCGGTCCATACTCGCGTCAAGGTCACCAGTGTAGAGGAGCTTGGAAATGAAGAGGCGATTTGGTTTATAAGCAAAGTTTTAATATTCAGCTCTTCTAACAAGTCTCATCTGGTGCAGAGAGTGGCAGAAGGGAAAAGAGACAGAATGTTTCCCTCTCACTGACTTTGTACTGGCACACAACAAAAGACATGCATAACAAAGGCTGACATCCCTCATTATCTTAATCCCCCCATTGTCTTGGTATTTCCTCTCCTTGCCTTAGGGGGTGAGGGTGGCTCCTCCGGTCTCCTCCGCCGCGTCCGGGAACGTCTTTGTTCTTCACTCGGCGGGTGAGAGCCCTTTGTCCTTTCAGAGGTGTGAAGTCCTTTACATATGTAATCACCAAACATTTCCACATGCTTCAACATATGTAGGTTATGGAATATATGGTTAATATAGACCACACAATGTTGTTTATATAAAACTTGTGATATTTTTTAACAAATTTGTGACTTTTCCACATAAAATTTGCTGCTTTTTACCTCCGCCAAGGGAGGACGGAGGTAATGTTTTTAATGGCGTTGGTTGTTTGTTGGTTGGTTTGACTTTTACCAACATAACTCAAAGAGTTATGAAGAGATTTTGATGAAATTTTCAGGAAAGGTGTGTAATGGCACGGGGAACAGATGATTACATTTTGGTGGTGATTCGACTCACAGTGTAGATGCAGGAAGTTTTTGAATATTATTTTATATATTAATCTGGCACTTTTTCATACCTGCCAACTTTTCAAACCTGAAAAGCCTAGTAACTAGCCGGGGTCCAGGGGCCGATGCTAATGCTAATGCTAATAATGCTAATGCTAATAATAATAATGCTAATATTTGCCAAACAAATATTAGCATTAAATCTAGTTAAATGTAGCTAACAACCTCATATTTCTTCAACTTTCAAACCTGAAAAGCCTAGTAGCTAGCCGGGGTCCAGGGGCCACAGTGTCAAACAAATATTAGCATTTGACATAGAAGTCACATATTAATTATATTAAAGGTAAAATATCCAAATCAATTGCAATACTACACAGAGCGAAATATTTGCTGAACCAACAACGCACATTATATACTTTGTATCATTCATTAATACTCCCATACATGACATATTGTACTGAAGTATGGGGAAATACATATAAAACAAACATATATCCAGTCTTTATGCTTCAGAAGAGAGCTATTAGAATAATAAACAAAGCTGCTTACAGGGAACCAACAAACCCACTTTTTCTTAAATTAAAAGCTCTCAAGTTGAAAGATCTGGTTGACTTTAAAACTGCAGTAATAATGTTTAAAGCTAAGAATCTATCACTGCCTGCAAATATCCAAAAGCTGTTCCAAATAAGAGAGAAACAATATCATTTCAGAGGAACATTTCAATTCAATTCAACTTTATTTATATAGCGCCATTTCACAACAACAGTCATCTCATGTATATTTCAAAAACCTTCAGTGAGAACTACCACCAAGCAACACTGTGTTTCAGTGCAAGGAGTCAGATTATGGAACGATTTTGGACCTGAATTAAAATCATGTACAATGCTTGGACAATTTAAACAAAAACTAAAGGAAGAAATACTCCAAACATATATACAAGATGACATGTAAAATCACATAAGGATTGTCATATCCAGTCTGTGTTGTGTTGTTACTTAGTTTTTTTTGTCACATTTTGTCTTAGCTTTGTTCTGAATTGTATCCGCTCTTGTTTTGTTTTTCTTTTGAATTCTTGGATGGAATATGAGTGGGCAATATAAGCTGCGGCTTCAGCCATCACCCATTTCAGATAACTTATGTTGAACTGTATAATCAGAGGAGTTATTGTTTAATTTGACCTTGTTGGATTTTTTCGCCTTTGTTATATTATTCTGTTTCTTTTTAATCTTTACTTTTAATCTATCCGAAATAAAGATTCATTCATTCATTAAATTTGCATTCAAAAGACTATCTTAACACTGCATAGAACTTTGAATAGGCCAGATGTGATGTATTATGAATACTAGAAAAGCACTCGGACAGCGTAGACCTCCGCAAAGCGCCACAGTTCCCCCCATACAGTGTTTAACATCATAACTAAAATATTGAAAATGGCCCTATCTTGCAATGTTAAATTTAAAAAAAAAAAAAAAAAAAAGAATCCTTTAAAAAATTCCTGGATCCAGACGGTGATCCGGATCACCACCAAAATCTAATCATCTGTAGGATACCCCATTTCTGACAATCTGTGAAAATTTCATGAAAATCCGTCCATAACTTTTTGAGTTATCTTGCTAACAAACAAACAAACAGACAAACCAACGCTGATGATCACATAACCTCCTTGGCGGAGGTAACTAGAAGACTAGAAATATCAGCAGGCACAGGCACGTGCGTAAAAGACGGCAAAATCGCTCTGATATTTTATGTGTTTACATGATACACCAAGCATGACAAGGCTTGCAATTACACAGCACATGTTCTTCAGAATCTTAGGCATTATATAAAATGTATTCTCCCTTTAGATCCATGGTCCATTTGCCAGGGCTGAAGTGCAGTCGTGCGAACGTCTGCAGCAGTTTACATCGTGTTTACATCTCGCCATGTATGCACGCCTCTCCGGGATTTCGCGCGAGAATAGAAACCTCAATACCCTCAATAGCGATAGCGTTAGCTTAGCAAACGCTTCAGGTAAAGCGTAGCAGCGAACCACGAAAAGAAACGCTACTGACGCTACTATGTTCTAAATTTAGATACGATTCCTAGCGATCTCGTGTTTGGAATTGCTTTCGTGTTTTTTTTACGATTTAAAATTTTTGACTGAATTTTTAGTGAAAAACCGTAATTTTGATTAATAAAGCCGTAACCCGGAATGGGGTCTTGAAAACCGGAACCATTACGGAAAAACCGTAGTAGTTGTCAGGTATGCTTTTTATGCACTGCCCCTTTAAGACGTGTCCACTCAGTTAGGTGCATGGCCATGCCATAGGGCCACGTGCCTCGGCAACCTGGAAGCCAAACACTGCAGAAAAAGTATTAGGGGGCGTGTCCACCAAACTCATTTTTCCTGCTGTAGGCAACTATTTTCTATTCATTCTCTATGTAGTCCAGCATTTACAGCGCTAAAACGCTTTGAGCGGTGGCCACTTTTTGTCGCGGTGCTCAGGGCTGAAAAAAGTTCAACTTGTCAGACTACTGTACAGCTGTGCTTGTCAATGTCAGACCTTTGTAAGCAACCAACCAGAATTAAGGAAGGGCGGGACATAGGACGCCGGAACAGAAAGACGAGAATGGGAGGTGACAGTGGAGGCTGAACTTTGCTGTATCAAACAATGTGAATTTGCAGTTGATAACTCCAAAAAAATGGCATGATATCGCACTGTCATGTAATATTGCTTAATAGTTATGAACCTTGTCAGTAAACTGTAATGGAGAAGAGAGGAGGAAAAAAAAAAAAAACAAAAAAACAAAAACTGACCTGAAAGATTCAATAAACCATGATGTTGATTTAAGATGGAATTGCCCAGTTCCAATGTATGGTCAATACAATTATGACAGGCTTGTTACCTCCACCAGGAGGTTATGTTTTTGCCGGGGTTTGTCTGTCTGTCTGTCTGTCTGTCTGTTTGTTGGTTAGCAAGATAACTCAAAAAGTTTTGGACAGATTTCGATGAAACTTTCAGGCATTGTTGGAAATGGTACAAGGAAGAACTGAATAAGTTTTGGGGATGATCTGGATCACCGTCCACAAGAAAACTGTCATTACGGAAAATGCCATTTTCGTGAATAACTACTGAACCACTAATCCTATCATTGTCAATCCAATTGCTAGTCATATGTTTTCATGGTCAAGGAATCTGAAAATGTACACACAAACACTGTATGGCGGGAACTGTGGCCGCCATTATGGAAAATGCCATTTTCGTGAATAACCACTGAACCACTAATCCTATCATTGCCAATCCAATTGCTAGTAATATGTTTTCATGGTCAAGGAATCTGAAAACGTACACACAAACACTGTATGGGGGGAACTGTGGCGCTTGGCGGAGGTCTGCGCTCTCCGAGTGCTTTTCTAGTTCTTGTTATTATCATTATTATTACCTCCGCCAAGGAGGTTATGTTTTCATCGGCGTTGGTTTGTCTGTCTGTTTGTTTGTTAGCAAGATAACTCAAAAACTTATGGACGGATTTTCATGAAATTTTCACAGATTGTCAGAAATGGGGTATCCTACAGATGATTACATTTTGGTGGTGATCCGGAAAACCGCCATTATGTGAAATGCGATTTTCCTGAATAACTGCTGAACCACTAATCCTATCCATGTGAATCCAATTGCTACTCATATGTTTCCATGGTCAAGGAATCTGAAAACATACACACAATAAATGTAGGATTAATATTTATGATGTCAAACACTGTATGGGGGGAACTGTGGTGCTTGGCGGAGGTCTGCGCTCTCCGAGTGCTTTTCTAGTTATTATTATTATTATTATTATTATTATTATGTAGTCATATTGGTTTTGCTGTCATTTCTCTGTTAATAATAATAATAATAATAATAATAATAATGGATTACATTTATATAGCGCCTTTCATTCAAATTTTCAGGAAAGGTGTGTAATGGCACGCTGAACACATGATTAGATTTTGGTGATGATCTCAAAATGCATACCTCCGCCAAGGCTCTTATCTTCTCACAGAGTGTTAGCAACAATACTGCAAAACTACGGGATGGTTTTGGATGAAATGTTCACCAGAGGTGGCCCTTGGCGCAAAGATGAACTCATTAGATGTTGGAGGTGATCCATGAGTGCATACCTCTGCCAAGGCCCTATCTCGCAATGTACAGACGGATGGTGAAATGGACGGACAAAGGGATGGAGAGATTGAGCCTTGGCAGAGGTATGCGCTCTTTGAGTGCTCTCCAGTTTCCTTATGAATCTGTGACCTTTTCATGTTAATTTTGCAATATTTTTCTAAGAATTTTTTCCCCACAAAAATGTGCAACTTTTTCACGTAAAATTTGGTATTGCGTTTAGTAAATTTGTTTTCTCTCCATAAAATCTGCTGCCTTTTTCCTTATAAATTTATGACTTTTTCATGTAGTAAATTTTGCAACTTTTTAAAAGTAAATTTCATTTAACTTTATTAATAAATTTGTGACTTTTACATATGCTGAAATGATTAGTCACCATTGTCAATAACGGCGATAATAAAAATTTGTTGACGCAGATTTTTTATTGTCGACAAATTGTTTAATTATCAAGTTTATATGCATGTCGTGGAAATGTTCAATTGTAATTACAATCCACGAACTGCTGTGGGCAGTAGTGCCTCTGTTGTCCGGCATGCGTGAACAACTTCCAGCGAAGAAGAAGAGCACAGCATGGCAAAGCGAAAAGACAAACAAGTCAAAGTGGAGCTAAAAAAAAAAAAAAAGGCAGACCCAAACTTTCTATAGTATGGGAACATTTCATAGAAAACAACAAAACGAAACAAGTGCAGAGTTTGCAAGGCAGACCTTTCCTGTCATGGCAGCATTACAGTGATGCATAAGCATCTAAAACAACGGCACCCGGGAGCCACGACATTAATGACTTGGTAAGTTTTAGCAAATAATGAAAGTTAGCACCGCTTATTTTCAATGGCCAACGGTTTCAAGCTTTAGAAAAATGACAATACTGTTAGTATGTGCTGGTGATCTTACCTGTTTGACAATAAGCTCTCTGGTTGCTGAGGGCTGAGCTGTTTAAGTCATGGCAAATGTGTTGAATGCAGTAAATGACTGAATTACAGGAGTCGCTATCTCTTTTTCACCTTTGTTAATATTAGCCCTCATTCTGAATATTAGTGCATCTGGGTTAATTAGAATATCCCAATTTGTAATTTAATAAATAAACAACCATAATCATTAAAATGAAATCAAACGACTTGAAATATCCTTCTTAAGTGCAGTGAATACTGAATATGAAGGTTTACCTTCTGAATTATATTGTTAAAAAATGCACTTATAGAAAACCTCCACCTAATGTTAGTTTGTGGGTTGGAGCAGATCAGAAATTCAGTTGTAAGATATTTAATCAATTGTTTAATTGACATTAGGCATTAATGCCATCTGTGATAAATTGATATATAACCTTAAACTTGTGATAATTAATACAGCTTGATTGTTTTTTTGTATTTAGCTCTTGAAACTGCTTATAAAATGGTATATTAAAGCAGGGACTGACGACAAGGTAATTTTCACAGGAATGCAAGCTTAAACAGTGGGTGAGGTAAACTATGCACTCGAGCCCCAACAGGAAGCAGAGATGGCGGACATGAAAAAAATAATTGCGATTAGTCGACTAATCGAAAAAAATAGTCGTTAGATTAGATGACTACCAAAATAATCGTTAGATGCAGCCCTACTTTTGCATATAAATGTGCAATGTTTTTCATACAAAATTTTGAATTTTTTAAAAATAATTTGTGACTTTTCCACATAAAATTTGCTGCTTTTTTCCCCCCATACAAGCGTGCAACTTTTTCATTTAAAATTTAATATTTTGTCTTGTAAATACAGGCACATCGCAAAAAATTAGAATATCATGAAAAGTTCAATATTTTTTGTCACTCATTTCAGAAAGTGAAACCCATATATTATATAGATTCATTACACAGAGAGTGATATATTTCAAGTGTTTATTTACTTTAATTTTGATGATTATGGCTTACAGCCCATGAAAACCCCAAATTCAGTTTCTCAAAAAATAGAATATTACATAAAATTAATTTTAAAAAAGTTTTTTAATAGAAATGTTGTCCAACTGAAAACAGAGAGACACCAGACCCAACAATGCAGATGAGCTGAAGGTCACTATCAAAGCAACCTGGACCTTCATAACACCTCAGCAGTGCCACAGGCTGATCACCTCCATGCCACGCCACGTTGATACAGTAATTAATCCAAAAGGAGCCCTGACCAAGTATTGAGTGTGTACATGGACATACTTTTTAGTCGGACAACATTTCTATTTAAAAACTATTTTTTAAAATGAATTTTGTGTAATATTCTAATTTTTTGAGAAACTGAATTTGGGGTTTTCATGGGCTGTAAGCCATAATCATCAAAATCAAAGTAAATAAACACTTGAAATATATCACTCTCTGTGTAATGAATCTATATAATATATGGGTTTCACTTTCTGAAATGAGTGACAAAAAATATTAAACTTTTTCATGATATTCTAATTTTTTGAGATGTACCTGTATGTTACTTTCCACATAGTTTTTTTTTTTTACTTTTTTCATAAATTTGTGACTCTTCCACATAAATGTACAACTCTTGTCAAATAATATTTGCTACATTTTTTTTTTAAATTGTGACTTTTTCATGTAATTTTGCACCTTTTTAAATGTAAATTTCATGTAGCTTTTTTTCAAAAAACTATGACATTTTCACATAAGGGCAGCACGGTGGCACAGTGGTTAGCACTGTGTCAGCACAGCAAGAAGGTCATGGGATCAATTGCACCCCTGACCATTGTGGGTTCAATCCCACCCCCAGACCATCGGTGACCCTTCTGTGTGGAGTTTGGATGTTCTCTCCGTCTCTGGGTGGGTTTACTCCAGGTACTCCGGTTTCCTCCCACAGGCCAAAGACATGCAGGTTAGGCTAATTGGCATCAACTGGGGATTCTAAATTGTCCTTAGGTATGGTTGTCTGTCTCTCTGTGTTGGCCCTGAGATGGACTGACGACCTGTCCAGGGTGTACCCTGCCTCTCGCCCAAAGATGCTGGGATTAGCCCCCCACCCCCACCCACCGCGCAAACCGAAAAGGATTAAGTGGTAGAAGATGGATGGATGGATTTTCATATAAATGTGCAACTTTTTCCCAATAAAATTTTCTACATTTTTCGAAGAAATTAGTGACTTTTCAACATAAAATTTGCTTCTTTTTTCCTCATAAATTTGTGACTTTTTCATGTAATTTTGCAACTTTTTAAATATAAATTTAATATAGCTTTTTTAAAAACTATGACATTTCCACATAAATGTGCAACTTTTTTCCTACAAAATTTTCAACATTTTTTGAATAAATTTGTGACTTTTCAACATAAAATGTGCTATTTTTTCTTATAAATCTGTGACTTTTATATTCATTTTGCAACTTTTTTCTAAGAAATTTATTTTTTTCACCACATAAATGTGCAACTTTTTCCACAAAAATTTGGTATTATGTCTTAGAAATTTGCTATGTTTTTCACATAAAAAAATTGCTGCTTTTTTCCTCATAAATTTGAGACTTTTTCAAGTAAAATTGGAATTTTTTTCAACATAGATTTCCCATTTTTTGCATAAAATGTGCTACATTTTTCTAATAATTTTTTTTCCACATAAAATGGTCTGCTTTTTTCCTTAAAAAATTGTGACTTTTTCATGTGGTAAATTTTGCAACTTTTTAAATTTCATGTACCTTTTTCATGAATTTGTGACTTTTCAACATAAAATTTGCTGCTTTTTCCTTATAAATCTATGACTTTTTCATGCATTTTTTTCCCACACAAATGTGCAACTTTTTCATGTAAAACTTAATATTTTGTCTCATATTTCTTTCAAATCTGTTACTTTTTACAACAAAGTTTCCACCTTTTTCCTCATAATTTTGTGACTTTTTCATTTAAATTTTGCTACTTTTTAATATAAATTTCATGCAACTTTTTTCATAAATTTGTCTTTTCCACATAAATGTGCAACTTTTTTCAAATATTCGCTACATTTTTTGAATAAATTTGTGACTTTTCCACATAAAATTTGCTTCTTTTTTCCTTATGAATCTGTGACCTTTTCATGTTAATTTTCTAACTTTTTTCTCAGAAACTAGTGATTTTTTCCCCACATAAATATGCAACTTTTTCCACATAAAATTTGCTACTTTTCCTTATAGATTTGTGATGTTATCAGGTAGTAAATTTTTGACTTTTTAAATTTAAATTTAGTGTAACTTTTTCATAAATTTGTGACTTTGTCACATAAAGGTGCCAGTTTTTTCATATGAAATTTGCTACATTTTTTAAATAATTTGTGACTTTTGCACGTAAAATTTTCTGCTTTTTTCCTCATTAATTTGTGACTTTTGATGTAAATTTTGCAACTTTTTCTATGAAATTTGTGATTCCCCCACACATACACATAAATGTGCAACTTTTTCAGATAAAATTTGGTTTTACGTCTCATAAATTTATTACTTTTTCCACTTAAAATTTGCTACTTTATTCCTCATAAATTTGACTCTTTCGTCTAAATTTTGCAACTTTTTGAATTCAAATTTCATGTAACTTTCATAAATTTGTGACTTTTCCACATCACTGTTTTCCGTGTAAAATTTGCTACATTTTTTCAAATAAATTAGCAACTTTTCCACATAAAATTTGCTGCCTTTTATCCTCACAAGTCTGTGATTTTTTCATGTAAGTCATGTAACTTTATTTCTAAGAATTCTAGAATTCTAAGGATAATTTTATTCCCATTAAATGTGCAACTTTTTCACGTAAAATTGAATATTTTGTCTCCTAAATCTATTACTTTTTCTACATAAATTGACAATTTTTTTCCTCATAAGTTTTGCAACTTTTTA
This sequence comes from Pholidichthys leucotaenia, assembly GCA_020510985.1. Taxonomy (NCBI): domain Eukaryota; kingdom Metazoa; phylum Chordata; class Actinopteri; order Cichliformes; family Pholidichthyidae; genus Pholidichthys; species Pholidichthys leucotaenia. The sequence goes on from CM035842.1 coordinate 275,910,619, forward strand.
ATGTAAATTTCATGTACCTTTATGCCATAAATTTGTGATATTTTTCCATGCAAATATGCAATTTTTCACAAACAATTGCTCCTTTTTTCCCTCAAAAAATGGTTACTTTCCAGATAGATGTGACAACTTTTTGTCAAAAAAATTTGTCACATTTATGAAAAAAATGTGACTTTGTTCATGCAGTTTTGTGAGTTTTCATGAATTTGTGATTTTATTTTCACTTAATTATCCAAGTTTTTTAACATAAAATTTGCAACTTTTTCCTGTTAAAATTGGTGGCATTTTCAAGTAAATCTGTGACTTTGGTATATTATGATATACGGCGCTCCATGTACTATAATGTCTTCCTTCTTCTGTGGTTTTGTGTTAAGGCACATTACCGTGCCCTACTTTGTTGCAGTGTCATAACATGGAGGCTGTGTGAATGCTGTTCCAAAATAGCAAAGTGTGAACACAAAAACACATAAAAAAATGTGCTATTTTTTGCAATATGCATATTGCACACAACAGTTTTGATATATTGTGCAGCCCTACAAATAATGCATCCAATAATCCATCTATTATAGCAAGAATAGCATACACAACTTCAGGTGTTTTTACTCAGTAGAAATCTGATATTAGATGCTACCGTTCTGGATAATTAAGGGATCATAAGGGCAATGAATAAATAAGTCCTAGCAGTTATTGCACAAAAACACAACATTTACTGTGGTTTTCTCTTATTTCTCTGAACTACTGAATGTCGGTCTACATCCTTCACCTATGCAGCCTTTTGTATCCATTTTTTCCCTTCATTCCTGCCTCTGAGCCTTTGCATCACTGAGCTGCACACACTTAATGGAAATCCATATAACAATGTCATCCATTCTGTCATGCTTGTAACAGAGTTCGCTGGTTTCCAGCAGGAACACAGACAGTACATACATGCAGTGAAGGCTTCATACACCCTCCCAGCACACACCCACCACAGTCCTGATAAATAACAAGCCAGAGGCCATTCACCCCATGCATTTAAGAGCGGTGTGGCTCTGTTCACTATTCCAGGTGAAGAAGAAACTAATTTAGATCTAGTCACTTCATGCGTCTCTGCAAGATTGGATTGCTATTGGATATCGAAGAGGCTAGAACGCATTTAAGAGGCATTGAGATCCAAGCGTTCAGTCCACCTTATATTAGATATGTGAGCATTTATCTCTTAAGGTGTTTACGTCCTCCAAACTGTAACTATGTGGAGTGATTTGCAGAAATAGCAGCTTGTTACTGCAACAATAGGAAGTGTCAGAATTACCAGTGTGGCACCCTGCAAGCATCCATCACTGGAACACACTTCAGCTCATATAATGAATTGTCAGTGCAGTGACTCAATAACATCAGTAATACAGGCTTCCTTTAGGCTTCTTTCTCTCTTCTTCACCCTTTCTTGTCTCCTCTTGCCCCATACTTAGCCACATTTGAAGGCCCCATGTTGTGCAAAATGGCATTTTCATGAGTTTTAGCCTTATAAAATACAGAAATGAGTCACATGCATATCATAACGCTGCGTGTCTACCAAGAACATTTTTTCTCACAGAAAATGCTCCAGACTTACAGTGCAGTGAAAAAGTATTTCCCCCTTCTTGATTTCATATATTTTTGCATATTTGTCACCAGTGGGTAATTTATTATTTTGCTATTGTTATTACTTTTTTACCATAGAGCCAGGTAGGCTTGGATAGCTTTTTTCCCCTTAATAAATTAAGTAATAATTTAAAAATTGCATTTTGTTTTTACTCCAGTTATCTTTGTCTAATATTAAAATTTGTTTAATGACCTAAAACATTTAAGTGTGAGAAATATTTTTAAAAATGTAAGAAATCAGGAAGGGGCAAATACTTTTTCACAGCACTGTATTTTGCTGGACGCTTCACAGACACTTTTAAAAAAAAAAAAGGTATCCATCCTGCATCTTACCAACCACTTCACACTGTCGGTGTTTTACACATTTTTTTTGGTATACTTTATTAATCCCAGAGGGAAATTACAGGGCATCCATCCACTTGGATGGATGAGGCAGCAACGGTGGGGTACCAGTCCCTTCGCCATTCACACACACATTCACACCTAGTGCCACTTTAATGCCTCCACTTAACCTAACTTGCATGTTTTTGGCCTGTGGGAGGAAACCAGAGTACCCGGGGTAAACCCACGCAGACACGGGGAGAACATGCAAACTCCACACAGAAGGGTCACCGACGGTCAGGGGGTGGGATCAAACCCACAATGGTCAGGGGTGGGGCTGCCACATTGCTAACCACTGCGGCACTGAGCTGCTCGTATTTGCACTGAAACTGAAACTGCACTGAAACTCTCTACTATATATACTCGCTATATACTGTATACTCTACTATATATACTACTATGTATACTCGCTGCTCTTGTTTTTTTCTTGCCTTCTGATTGTTGCTCTGAGTGTTGCTATCCCTGTGCTGTTGCAATCCTGGAATTTCCCCATTGTGGGACTAATAAAGGCTTATCTTATCTTATCTTATCTTACCAACTATACTAAACTGTATAAAGCTGGAAAGAAAACACACATCCCTCCAAGCATTTGCTTTTAAATATTGATCATAGTGCCTTTTCAGTCTAATTCTGGTTGACTGGTTAGAGAAGTGTGCCGCTGATGAGCACTGCAGTGCTCCAAACGTTGGACATTTTTCAACTTTGGAAAATGGACAGAAAATAGTTGCCCACAGCAAAAAAACAAAACAAAAAATAAAAAAACACGCCTGAAGGACACACAGCTTTAAAATATTAAATTGCTCACTTCACAAAGAAAAACACACTGCCTTGATTGAGGTAAACTGTTTGCACTTCCTGGATTTCATGATGTCAAAAACCAGCAAGCCCCGCCTTCAGTTCTCTAAATTAGCAAAACAAACAAAGCCTTGTTTCCTCCTTACTTGTGATTGGCCCACTCAAAAACAAACCTTTACCCAATCAGATTAGAGGCTCATTAACATTAATGAGCAGTAAAACAATGCAGTCATGATTTTTGATCTTTAAAATCATGTTTACAGTGGGGCAAAAAAGTATTTAGTCAGCCACCAATTGTGCAAGTTCTCCCACTTAAAAGATGAGAGAGGTCTCCAATTTTCATCAAAGGCATACCTCAACTATGAGAGACAAAATGAGAAAAAAAAATCCAGAAAATCACATGGAAGGATTTATAATGAATTAATTGGTAAATTCCTCAGTAAAATAAGTATTTGGTCACCTACAAACAAGCAAGATTTCTGGCTCTCACAGACCTGTAACTTCTTCTGTAAGAGGCTCCTCTGTCCTCCACTCGTTACCTGTATTAATGGCACCCGTTTGAACTCGTTATCAGTATAAAAGACACCTGTCCACAACCTCAAACAGTCAGACTCCAAACTCCACTATGGCCAAGACCAAAGAGCTGTCAAAGGACACCAGAAACAAAATTGTAGACCTGCACCAGGCTGGGAAGACTGAATCTGCAATAGGTAAGCAGCTTGGTGTGAAGAAATCAACTGTGGGAGCAATTATTAGAAAATGGAAGACATACAAGACCACTGATAATCTCCCTCGATCTGGGGCTCCATGCAAGAGCTCACCCTGTGGGGTCAAAATGATCAAAAGAACGGTGAGAAAAATCCCAGAACCACACGGGGGGACCTAGTGAATGACCTGCAGAGAGCTGGGACCAAAGTAACAAAGGCTACCATCAGTAACACACTACGCCGCCAGGGACTCAAATCCTGCAGTGCCAGACGTGTCCCCCTGCTTAAGCCAGTACATGTCCAGGCCTGTCTGAAGTTTGCTAGAGAGCATTTGGATGATCCAGAAGAGGATTGGGAGAATGTCATATGGTCAGATGAAACCAAAATAGAACTTTTTGGTAAAAACTCAACTTGTCGTGTTTGGAGGAGAAAGAACACCATACCTACTGTGAAGCATGGGGGTGGAAACATCGTGCTTTCGGGCTGTTTTTCTGCAAAGGGACCAGGACGACTGATCCGTGTAAAGGAAAGAATGAATGGAGCCATGTATCGTGAGATTTTGAGTGAAAACCTTCTTCCATCAGCAAGGGCATTGAAGATGAAACGTGGCTGGGTCTTTCAGCATGACAATGATCCCAAACATACCGCCCGGGCAACGAAGGAGTGGCTTCGTAAGAAGCATTTCAAGGTCCTGGAGTGGACTAGCCAGTCTCCAGATCTCAACTCCATAGAAAATCTTTGGAGGGAGTTGAAAGTCCGTGTTGCCCAGCGACAGCCCCAAAACATCACTGCTCTAGAGGAGATCTGCATGGAGGAATGGGCCAAAATACCAGCAAGAGTGTGTGAAAACCTTGTGAAGACTTACAGAAAACGTTTGACCTCTGTCATTGCCAACAAAGGGTATATAACAAAGTATTGAGATGAACTTTTGTTATTGACCAAATACTTATTTTTCACCATAATTTGCAAATAAATTCTTTAAAAATCCTTCAATGTGATTTTCTGGATTTTTTTTTCTCATTTTGTCTCTCATAGTTGAGGTATACCTGTGATGAAAATTGGAGACCGCTCTCATCTTTTAAGTGGGAGAACTTGCACAATTGGTGGCTGACTAAATACTTTTTTGCCCCACTATGTCCATGAGGATGTCAAATCTTTAAAAAAAATCCCCAAAGAAAGCACAGCATGAGCTCTTTAAGACAATTTCTCTGTTTTTCTCACCAATTACTATTCCAAGAGTCTGTGAACCTAAAGTCTTTTCTAATTTAAAGTGATTCTAATTTTATTTGAGAGTTACCAATAGCAACCAAAGCACACGCATAACAAAATGGTTGCAATCCCCATCTTCAGCATATACTTCTGCTTGTGATTTTGACAAAGAAAAGTGTACATACTGTATAAGGATGAATATAAACACTGTCATTTCATTTCAGTAGAAAGTACAGGGTAGTGACGCTGGCTCATCAGACTATCAGCAGAACAGAGAAACAGAATCACGCTGGCCCCTTCAGACAGCTCAAACATCCATCCACCTACCTGGGCCTCGGTGCAGAGCTGCATGTCCTCCACCCTCTGGCGGTAGCTCTCGAACTCGGCCAGCGCCTGCCTCTTCATCCTCTCGTGGAGCTCCATGGACTCCTCCAGGGACTGGATCCGCCTCTTCAGGTCCATCTCGTCACTGATCTTGCTCTTGTACTGGAACAAAAGTGCAACGGTCAAGGCTGCTGCAAAAAAATCTCACAAACCACGTTTTAATGAGATCAAGTATGGGAGCGATTAATGCGAGGATGTGAGACGATACGTGTCCTAATGCCCTCCAGAGTCAGTGCAAAATGTCAGATATTTTTGGATTTTAAGCAAACCAAACTTACATCTACTCAAGTACATATACACAAGTTACTTTTTCCATAAAATTGTACTTTTAATTGTACAGATTTGAACTGAGTGGAAGTTGTTTTCTTTCATCAGATTTTTAAATCATCATTCTTCTGTTCTGGCTCTGGAAATATTTGATTTATTACTGTCTGTTGTTTATATGATCTGGTTTGCATTAGATGGTGCATTAGATGAGTTTATATATACATATACAGTATAAGCACACAAATATCAGAGTAAAGCTACAAAATTACGAGGAAAAATTTGCAAATGCACAAGAAAATAGTAGCAGATTTTTAATCATAATAATTATCACAATAAATCTTCTTTGGCACAAATGATTTGCATTCTGCAACGGCAGACCTATGCCAAGCAGGGAGCTGTAGTCACAGACTGAACTGTCTAAAAAAAAAGAAAATAGTAGTAAAAGGTCACAATTTTATCATAAAAGTGACAAATTTCTAAGAGAACAGTTCCATAGTCATGAAGGATTTTTTTCACAAAAAGGTCATCAATTAATGTAAAGAATTTCACAAATTTACCAGAAAAAACCCACATACTGGTGAGAAAATTGCAAATTTGTTAGTAAAAAAAGGTTCAACATGTATAAGAAAACCAAACTATCAATGACAGAGTAGCTCATCCCAGCCTGATCTGAGCACAACCTGGATCAAGACCCACCTGAGGATCATTGTGCAAAAGTTTGCCGAACATTGGGGCGAGTGCCTAAGAGGACTAACAATTTTTGTGAAATCATAAATGCCCAGATCTTCTGACCTTTGACCCTGGCCGTGACCTTGAATTCAGCCTGAACGCAGACCTACCTGAGGATCCCTGTAAGTGAGTTTGATAGGAATTGGAGCTATTGTCTAGGAGGCGCAGCGATTGTTCTGAAAATCACACAAATGCCCACATCTCCCAACCTCTGAGCACAAACTCAATGCAGACCCATCTGAGGATCATTGTGTGCAAGTTTGGTGACTGTCGGGACAACTGCCTAGGAGGACTAGCGACTCCCTTCGTAAGGTTAAACTTTGGCCTACAGTATAGTGTGACTGGTGAAGTCAGCGGAAGACTCAGATGAAAACCAGATGGGAAAGTGTAATGTGAAATTTGTGGACTGTTTGTGTTGGCCATGAGAGATCTTCAGGGAATAACAACTCAGGTGCCAGCAAGGCTGGTAGATGAGGAGGTTTTGAGTATGTAGGTGGCAGCGAGACGTAAGGATGTTGAGATGCCTTTTCTGTCTCCCAGCGCTGTATTAAACTACCTCAAAAGAAGATCGGAGAGCCAAAATGAGCTAACAATAAAACCAACATGGCAACAGAAAAGTTATTACTATTTAAGTAACTTTTTTAGCAGAAACTTTGTTTTTTTGGTGCCTACGCCTACTTGTACTTGAGTAATTAATATCCTAAAGTAGTGCTACTTCTACTTGAGTACAATTTCTGGATACTCTAACCACAAAACAAACGGGAATAAATACGTATTTTTAAAGAAAAAGACTGCAGACTCCTTGATTAAAGTAAATAAACATCACGGGTTTTGGCTTTAATTAAAATTGTTAATTGATCGGTTGAGTGACTCTAAATTCAATGTAAATTTTCCTCATTGTAAAAACAAATGAAAGAGAAAATTAAAAGACTAAACAGGTACATCCAACACAGTTAAATTAATTAAGCTGCATTCAAAGCACACCAATGGGACCCAGCCTCCAAGGAGACATAATGAAAAAATATAACGAGAAAATGTGTGTGCATTTAGGTGATTAAGGTTAGAGACTCTATTAAAAAAGGGGCAAGTAGTTGTCATTCTGAGCAAAGGCATATGAATAAATAATTGATATTCCGCTGATTAAATATTAATAAGTTAATTTCTAAAGGTGGTCTGAGCACTGTGGGAGATTAGCCGCCATGGCTCCAGATATAGTTCAGTTATAAACGACTGTCAGACACACGGCAATGTCGTCTTATCTTCATCTCTTTAATGCACCGAAGTCCTCTAAAGAGTCCATTTGTCTGTTTAAAATTCATCCAAAATCAATAGTTCAAAAAGGGAATGAAAGAGCACGGCCACCTGTAGAAAAGGTTTACAAAGCATTCAACAAGTGAAGATGGCACTGAAACACGCAGATGGAGACTGATTAGATTACCCCGTCTGAAGTGATTACTGTTTATGGCCACAAAGCAAATTATAAGAGATTTTTTTTTGTCTCTGCAATTTTCAAAGGTCATAACGTTGACTCAGCACTTCCAAGTAATTTACACCCAAGAGGCCTCTCTATTAGCTAAATCTGGAAGATAGGCAGGGAGGCTCGCTCGATTTCCCCGATATCAAATACTGCAATAAATGCGTTTGCATGACACGCATTCTGAAAGCTCTGACTGCATGCATCCATCACACTGCTTGTCTTTCAAGTATCTGCATCCCTCAAAGTCACAGCATTGATGCCATGTGTGCTTTTATGAATTGTACTGTATAGATTTGCACTGTACACAATATGTGCAGCAAATATAGAAAGTGTACACGCCTGCAAATGGTGTGTTTTTGTGATGTACGACCAGAACGTCAATGATGGAGTGGCTCATTGTGGCCTGATGAAATCCCTCTGAGAGTGCTCACATCTCCTGACCCACCGGAGATGTGAGCAAGATGCGACCTTGAGCTTGAGCACAGCTTGGATGCAGACCCATGTGAGGATCACTGTGTGTGAGTTTAAGAATTAAGGCAATTGCCTAGGACACGGGTCTGCAGCATGTGGCTCTGGAGCCACATGTGGCTCTTTTACCCATAGATAGTGGCTCCTTGAGGCTTTTTGGAGGGGGGAGACACTAATATATTTCCAAGAAAATAAGCAATAAATTTACAAGAAAAAAAGTCTGCACATTCATGAGAAAAATATCTTAAAAAGCAGAAAAAGAGAAAATCTGAAATTTATGCATAAAAAAATCTCACAAATTTTGGGAAAATTTTTGCAGTTTTCTGAGAAAAACATACCCACAAATTTGTAAGAAAAAGTCACAATATTTCTGGAAAAGAAATCACAGATTTACTGGAAAAAAGTTGGAGTTTTATGAGAAAAATGTAATAAATTTATGTAAGAAATGCTGCAGTTTTGCCCATGAAAACTAAAACATTGACAAAGAAAAACATAATAGATTTATGAAAATAGCTGAAAATTTATAAAAAAAATATTCTTAAAATTTAAGGAAAATGTTGCAATATTATGAGGAAAAAAACACAAATTGGAAAGAAAAAAGTCACAAATTTATCTGAAAAAGCTGCATTTTTATTAGAATACGGATGCAAATTTATATGAAAAATGCAGCATTTTTACCCGAAAAGAGTAACAATCAGATAGGACAATCTTATGAGAAAAGCAGAAGATTATGCCAAAAATATCAACATTTATGAATAACGCTTATAACTTTAGATTAGAAAGCTAATCTAAAGTTTAGATTAGCTTTAGACTTTAGAGGGATCACACTCCTCAGCCTCCCTGGGAAGGTCTATGCCAAGGTACTGGAGAGGAGAGTCCGGCCGTTGGTTGAACCTCGGATTCAGGAGGAGCAATGTGGTTTTTGTCCTGGCCGTGGCACATCGGACCAGCTCTTTACCCTCTCGAGAATTCTCGAGGGTTCATGGGAGTTTGCCCAACCAGTTTACATGTGTTTTGTGGACTTGGAGAAGGCATTTGACCGCGTCCCTCGTGGTTTTTTGTGGGGGGTGCTTCGGGAGTATGGGGTATCGGGCTTGTTGTTACGAGCTATTCGACTCTCTGTACGACCGTTGTGAGAGTTTGGTTCGTATTGCCAACACTCAGTCGGAGTCATTCCCAGTGAGAGTTGGACTCCCCTAGGGCTGCCCTTTGTCACCGATCCTGTTCATAATTTTTATGGACAGGATTTCTAGGCGCAGCCAGGGAATGGAGGGTGTCATGCTTGGTGACCACAGGATCTCATCTCTGCTGTTTGCAGATGATGTTGTCCTGTTGGCTTCATCCAGCAATGACCTACAGCTCTTGCTGGGATGGTTTGCCGCTGAGTGTGAAGCAGCTGGGATGAGAATCAGCACCTCCAAGTCCGAGTCCATGGTCCTCAGCCGGAAAAAGGTGGACTGTCCTCTCCAGGTTGGGGACAGGCTCCTGCCCCAGGTGGAGGAGTTTAAGAATCTCGGGGTCTTATTCACGAGTGAGGGGTGAATGAAGCAAGAGATTGACAGACGGATCGGAGCAGCATCTGCAGTGATGCTGACGTTGTACCGGTCTGTCGTGGTGAAGAGGGAGCTGAGTTCTAAGGCAAAGCTGTCGATTTACCAGTCAATCTACGTTCCTACTCTCACCTATGGTCACGAGCTTTCGGTAATGACTGAAAGAACGAGATCGCGGATACAAGCGGCTGAAATGAGCTTTCTCCGTAGGATTGCTGGACTCACCCTCAGAGATGGGGTGAGGAGCTCAGTCATCCGGGAGAGGCTCAGAGTAGAACCGCTGCTCCTCCACATTGAAAGGAGCCAGATGAGGTGGTATGGGCATCTGATTAGGATGCCTCCTGGACGCCTCCCACTTGAGGTGTTTCAGGCACGTCCCACTGGGAGGAGACCCCGGGGCAGACCCAGGACCTGGTGGAGAGACTATGTCTCCCAGCTAGTCTGGGAACGCCTTGGTATCCTCTCTGAAGAGCTGGAGCAGGTGGCTGGGGAGAGGGAAGTCTGGGCTTCTCTGCTTGAACTGCTGCCTCCATGACCCGGACCTCCGGAAAAGCGGTAGAAGATGGATGGATGGATGGCTTATAACTTTATTGGAAAAAATGTCACAAATTTAGATAGAAAAAGTCTTCAATTTTACTCAAAGGTTTTAAATTTGCAAAGAAAAATATGCTAAATTTAGAAAAAAAGCAAAACATATCTATGCCAAAAATACAAATCTTGAAAAAAAATACAGTTTAATGAGGAAAACACCCACCCACACACATCTTGCAAAGGAAAAAGACACAAACTTTTTGCAAATAATCAAAAGATTTACAGAGAAAGTACCAATTTTGTGTGAAAAAGGTCACAGATTTGCAATTAAAAAAGCTGCAAATCCTGGTATTATCAGGCCAGAATGTAGATGTAATATATTACATTTTTGCGGCTCCATGCAGATTTTTTAAATACAAAAATCACTAACAGTGGCTCTTTGTGTAGAACAAGTTGCTGACCTCTGGCCTAGGAGTATTGATTTTTCTGAAATCATAAAAATGCTCATATCTCCTGAGCTTTGACTCTGAGCTTGAGATTGAGCACAACCTGAATGTTGACCCATCTGAGGATCACTGTGAGTGAGTCTGGTGAACGTTGGGGAAAATGCCTAAGAGGAATAGCGATTCCCGTGAAATGTGGACAAACAGACAGACGGATATTGCATTGGTTCCTTTCAGCTGTGCCAGAATGAGCTCAAAATGGGGTAATAAACAATTTCCAATCTTTTCCCAGCTTTAATGTGACCTCTAACCTGTACAAAACAAAATAAGCTGGTTGCATAAGTCTGTACACCCTTAAACTGATACTCTGTAAGAGCATCTTTTGATTTATGCTAGGGCAGCTGAGTGCATTTCACTCATAGGAGAGGATGCAGGCGTGTTGGGGGTTGGGCTCCTTCTCTCACCCAATCGCCCGCTTCGCCTGCCCAGTCCAGTCATTCACTGCCAGATTGTTCACCATATCAGTCACTTTCCAGCAGCTCTCCCCAAAGAATTCTTTTTTCAGGTTAACATAAGGAATTTAGCTTTAACGTTTCCAGTTGTATACCCTTGTTTGCACGAGTCCTGCCCTTAATTCACTCCTGCGCTGAACCTGACACTGTGTCCCGGCCTTGGGTTCCCGAGTCTGCCTCTCCCAGCTCTCTGCCCTGTATTTCCCCAGGGACCTCCAGCCCCAGTGTTCCGGGTTCCTCAGCCCCTCTCCATCCACTTTACTATCTGTGTTTTCTGCATGGGGGTCATAGGTCATATAAAAGGTGGGTAAAATTTTAAAATTATTTATCATGCTCTCATTTTATTTTATTTACATCACAAAAACCTGACACTTTAACAGTACTGTACTTAATGTATGCTAGACCAATTTTTTGCATCAAACCTTACTGTTTTTACAACACTAAAAAAGACAATGAAAAAGTATCAACCTGCAAAATCTTCTCCCTGGTCTCTGAAAGAATCTGCTGCACCTCCTCCTCGTGGGCCTCCTTCAGAGTGGCGATGGCGGCCTCGTGTTCATCGTTTTTTGTGTTGAGTGCATAGATAACCTGTAACACACAGCGAGAGAGGAAGCACATCAGCTGTTACATGTGATCATAATCGGGATTTAATAAATATCAATGCCTGTGGGAGACCAGAATGAGCCGCTAATAGAGCAGGTTTGACTGTCATAGAGTGCAGCGCCGGAGATATTTTGATTAAAAATGAATGTGGGCACCATCAGCAGCGGGAGATCATAGCAAGAGGATAACATGGAAAAATATGAAGGGAAAGTGACGAATCTGTAGGATGAAAGGGTTTTTTCTTCATGTTCACCAAACAAATGTATTCTTTATAGGCTAGAAGTATGTGTAAAAAGGCATTTTTACTTTAAAGTCCATGAATGCTACAGAACTTTTAGTATAGGACACAGTTATATGTAATTGTTAGGAGGAGACTTCTGAAGATGAAGAGCAAAGAGGCTCGACACATTGATCTTCCTTTGAGGCAGTTTAATACAGTGCTGGGAGACAGAAAAGGCATCTCAACATTCTCACGTCTCGCTACCACCTATATACTGGAGCCTCCTTACTTAAAAGAGATGTGCAGACGTGCTGCCGCATAAGCTGTATTTCCTCCGAAGATCTTTCGTGGCCAACACAAGCAAATCCGCAAACATCACATGACACTTTCCCATCTGGTTCTCATTGACTCTGCTGCTGACTTCACCAGATTCATGCTGTAGGTCAAAGTTCAACCTTGCAGTAATGTAATTAAAATACTGTTTTTAATACTGCTTTACCATCTTTTGCTAAGCTTTAGATTACAAGGTCCATATCATCACCCTTGAAAAAGATAATAATTTCCCAAGTTTAATGAACATCCCTCCAAGACCAATTCCACTGACTACAACTGAGTGCCAACGTATTCACTAAAAAATAAGTGCTGACACCGGGAGTATACATAGATTACATTGTATACATTCTAATTTTAAAATATTTGTTTGATCTATAAAAATACAGTTGTATTTATGTTTTTTTCTCAGAAATTTATACCTTTTTGTTATGATCTGGACATGGTAGCTGACCATGTCCACGCTTTCTATGGGTTTTTTTTTTGGACTCATATCATCGCCATTGGCATTTTCCCTAGTTCTTGATTATTTAGTAATGTTCTGATTTCACTCCTTGTCTGTTCTTCGTTCAGTTGTCCACTCTTATTTTGAAAGTATTCTTTGTTTATCCTTAGTTCCTAGGCCATCTCTTATTGTGAAAGGTTCCTTTATTTTTTTCCCCTGTCTTGCCATTTCTTTCTCTTTTGTTATCGTTCAGTTCCTAATTAGTTCCCAGCCGTTCCTTGTCTGGTTAACTTCTGTGTCATTATTTATATTGTCATCTTTTGTTCCTCGGAGTGGCAACATAAAACAGGGTTTACTCTCCCGCCATTCATCACATCTGGAATTACTGTCATCACGTTGTAAGTGTGCTCAGCCTAGCTGGCTCATGTTGTGTTTGCAGCCCCCGTGCTGCATTTATTTGTTCATGGGAGAATAAACCGTGTTTTCACTGAAGTCGTGCCTGCCTCAGAGTCCATAATTCCTGCCTGCCGCAGCTTGAACCTTGACACTTTATTCTTATAAATTTGCAATTTTTTTCTTGTCATGTGCAACTCTTTTCTTGTAAATTTGAAACCTTTTACTCAAATTTGGAAAGTTTTTTTGCAGCTTTTTTCCCCCCAAAATAATATGCTATGTGTTTCTTGTCATATACAATTTTTTCCCTCCAACATGAGCAACTTTTTTCTGTTTTGCAGCCTTTTTTTTGTAGTATGGAACACTGTTTCTCATCATGTGCTATTTTTTCTCCACATAGACTAACATGTCATTATTAACCACTGTTTGTTCTATACAACAGTGCTTTTCATCAACACAAAATATGCTGTTGATAAAACTTTGTTTTATTTGCACGTCATGACTGCCCCTCCGGGGCAAAGGATTGGACCCATATGCAGGATTCCTTCGCTCTGGCATGATTTATTTAGCAAAAAGCAAACAAACATGATCGTGAAAGTCAGACAGAACGTGGGTGTGCCAACGTGAAGGTCGCCATGCCGAGGGCAACACATGACCTCTATAAATAAGGAGACAAATCCAGAACACCTGTGAACAATCAATAATCAAGGAAATCAAAAGCAGCTGTGAATAATTAACCAAGGCAAAAACTCATAACACAGAACCAGAAGTAAACAAAAGATGCTGTCAAAACAAAAGCCCAAACCCAAATCATGACAGGAATAAACATGACAACATAACCATGAGAATATCAATCATCAAATCAAACGTAACCATGTCTGTGATACTAAAAGCCAAACAAAATTAACAACATGATACTATTAATAAAGAAGATCTGAACATGAACTTAAAGCGAGGACATGGCCTGATTTGAATCCTGATAACAGACAGACATAAACAAACTAAACATAACCATGACCATGATAAACATAATACTAATAAACAGAACTATGAAGACCTAACCTAAGATTAAAATAAGAAACATGAGAAGGCAGAACTAAGGCAATCATAGCAAACAGAACTAAATGGCAAATTCAAAAGAACATAAGTAGGGACATGAATGTGAAAATACAGTGCATCCAGAAAGTATTCACTGCACTTCACTTTTTCCACATTTTATGTTACAGCCCTATTCCAAAATGGATTAAACTCATTTTTTCCTCAAAATTCTACATACAACACCCTATAATGACAACATGAAAAAAGGTTTTGGTTTTTTTTAGATTTTTGCAAATTTATTAAAAATAAAAAACTAAGAAATCACATGTACATAAGTATTCACAGCCTTTGCTCAATACTTTGTTGATGCACGTTTAGTAGCAATTACAGCCTCAAGTCTTTTTGAATATGATGCCACAAGCTTGGCACACCTGTCTTTGGGCAGTTTGGACCATTCCTCTTTGCAGCACCTCTCAAGCTCCATCAGGTTAGATGGGAAGTGTCAGTGCACTGCCATTTAAAAAAAAAAAAAAAAAAAAATTAAATCACCCTTTATTGTCATTCAACCATACAACCAATCATGTACAGTAGAACGAAATTGTGTTTTTCCTATCTACAGTGTTAATCACACGCACCCCATATGTAGAATCAGAGGGCCGCTGCCATGCAAGGCGCCGCCACAGATTTCCCTCCTCCATTCCATTATTGCTGAGCACCAAGCTGGACGGCAGGAAGTTCCGCTTTTATATGGTCTTCGGCATGACCCGGCCGGGATTTGAACCACTGCCTCCCAGGTGTGGGGTGGATGCTCTACCAACTGAGCCACCACTCCGGTGGCTCACATTTTCAGATCTCTCCAGAGATGTTCAATTGGGATTCAAGTCTGGGCTTTAGCTGGGTCACTCAAGGACATTCACAGAGTTGTCCTGAAGCCACTCCTTTGATATCTTGGCTGTGTGCTTAGGGTTGTTGTCCTGCTGAAATATGAACCACCGCCTCAGTCTGAGGTCAAGAGCACTCTGGAGCAGGTTTTCATCCAGGATGTCTCTGTACATTGCTGCATTCATCTTTCCCTCTATCCTGACTAGTCTCCCAGTTCCTGCTGCTGAAAAACATCCCCACAGCATGATGCTGCCACCACCATGCTTCACTGGAGGGATGGTATTGGCCTGGTGATAAGCAGTGCCTGGTTTCCTCCAAACATGACACCTGGCATTCACACCAAAAAGTCTCATCAGACCAGAGAATTTAGTTTCTCATGGTCTGAGAGTCCTTCAGGTGCCTTTTGGCAAAGTCCAGGCGGGCTGTCATGTGCCTTTTACTAAGAAGCGGCTTCTGTCTGGCCACTCTACCATACAAGCCTAATTGGTGGATTGCTGTAGAGATGGTTGTCCTTCTGGAAGGTTCTCCTCTCTCCACAGAGGAACCCTGGAGCTCTGACAGAATGACTATCGGGTTCTTGGTCACCTCCCTGACTAAGGCCCTTCTCCCCTGATTGCTCAGTTTAGACGGCCGGCCAGCTCTAGGAATAGTCCTGGTGGTTCCAAACTTCTTCCATTTATGGATGATGGAGGCCACTGTGCTCATTGGGTCCTTCAAAGCAGCATAAATTTTTCTGTACCCTTCCCCAGATTTGTGCCTCGAGACAATCCTGTCTCAGAGGTCTACAGACAATTCCTTTGCCTTCATGCTTGGTTTGTGCTCTGATATGCACTGTCAACTGTGGGATCTTATATAGACAGGTGTGTTCCTTTTCAACTCATGTCCAATCAACTGAATTTACCACAGGTGGACTCCAGTTAAACTGTAGAAACATCTCAAGGATGATCAGTGAAAACAGGATGAACCTGAGCTCAATTTTGAGCTTCATAGCAAAGGCTGTGAATACTTATGTACATGTGATTTCTTAATATTTTTGTGTTTATAATAGATTTGGAAAAATCTCAAAAAACTTTTTTCACATCGTCATTATGGGGTATTGTGCGTAGAATTTTGAGCAAAAAATTAATTTAATCAATTCTGGAATCAGGCTGTAATAAAATGTGGAAAATGTGAAGCGCTGTGAATACTTTCCAGATGCACTGTAAACACAATAATCAAACTGGGCTGAGGTGAAGAAAACACAGTGAATAACAAAAATAAACTTAAAGTGTGAGCATGGTCCCCCAACCATGCTCAGAACCTGACATTTGCATATTTTCCGGGCTTTTTTCTCCCAGTGCTAAGGGGAAGCTTGAAAACGAAAAATAGAGGGAAAAAAACAGAAATGATTAGAAACGGGTTTATCAAGACTTTGACTTGGGGAGAATTAGCAGGGGCTATGCAGCTGTGTGATGAGGCTATACCATCCCTTAGCCCCACAGTAGCACCATGCACGCCATCTTCCTCTATAGCTTAGTTAATACCCCATTTCCACTACAAGAATCAGAAACCAACTTTAGGGAACAGAAACTTGATAAAGGCCATCCCTGTATCTGTCTCTCTCCCCCACCGTGTCTCCATTGTGGGGGTAGGAACCATCAGTCTCTGGAGGATTTTTTCATGACATTATCGTTTAACAGTTTTGACAGCAATGCCGTGTGACAAAGTGAAATATGTTTAAAATACATTGAAATCACACCAAAATGCTTGAGCATGAAATGAATGCAGAGTGGAGAGGACGGGATCAACATTAGGGCTCTGTTCCTGGCTTACCGACAGCCCGAGACGCCGGTCCTGTGCCTTTGCCTCTTTGCTGTCTGTGCCTCTATGCTACCTTGATGCGTGTGTGGCTGCTTGTGATATACATGATCTGGCTCTTCCTTGCCACAATCCTCGCAATATTAGCTTTTAAATTTTTAGGTATTATACAGCATAGCTGAGATGCACATGCAGGGACTCGGTCTACTATTGGCCGACTGTGCCTGCTCACATCCCAACAAAGGACAGACGTAGTGACCGGTGTTATGTTCTGCTCCGCTGTAATGCTTGTGTCCACCATGCATGCTGAATAACTGTTGAGACCTCCCACAATCATGGCCGCATTATATTATACAGTTTTACGCATTAGATCCTCACTACTATCTTTTTCTGGTCAAATTTGGCCCTTCTCATTTAATTGTGTTTTGTTTATGTTGTGTGCAACTCGTGCTGCTGACTTTTATCCAGTCAGCATCAAGTCGATCCTAAACCCCACCCAGCAGTTTTCGGAGGTCACTCTGAAGTACCTACCCCTGACCGGGGCCTTATTTCAGCCACTACAAGTTCCTGAAAACGTCCTGTTCCTGTAATGGAGACACACACCATGGGGGAAGTTCCTGTCAAATTGGTTTCTGGTTCCTGTAGTAGAAACAAGGCTTCACATACTGGTAGTGTCCCTGCAGTTGTCTGCAATAAAGAGTAATTTTAGTAATGAAGTCCTCCCTTTATAATTATACTGTATTAGTTTGTCTTGGCTTTTACTTCAATAATGGAGTTATCATTTGCTAACCACACAAAATTTAACAAAACAGGAGCAAATGGGAGGCGGCAGCAGGGCATGGCAAAGGTTTGTGTGTGTGAACTGCTACAGAAGACTTTGGAAATTTAAATTACAAATCCACTCTTGGTTTCAGACCATTACATCCATTAGTACACGTAAATTTGCATGATGTAGTATAAAGCATATAAAATGCTTTTGCAATGCAAATGAGCAGAGATATAAATGAGACAGTAAATGAGCTTTGGTAGGCTGCTCCTCTGAACTGGAATACTGCGGGCGTACAGTCAGTGTGCTGAAAACCTTTCAGCCCATGGGTTGGTGTTTCTAAAATTAACTCAGATGCATCAGTGATCCCACGGCGAAAAGAAAAAGAAACAAAAAAAAAACAACAACAAAAAGACTTCCCTATTCCTTCTAAAAATAAATGACAATGTTTTATACAGTATATAAGGCCTGGAAGACTTTTATGTTGAATACTTCGATTACAATGCACTACATAATATATACTGTGGGTTTATTTTTTTCTATTTATAATCCCATATAGGATGCCCCAGAGTCATGAATTAAAAATTGGTCGATGCTGTGTATCACCAGAGATAAAAATAACCTGAGCAAACTGTTGCGCAGGAGATTGACCTTTAAATCCATCCCAGAAATACATGTGGCCATCCAGAGAGCAATAATCTGACAGCGCGGTGATCCCCAGCTCACGGGCAGGTGGCGAGGGCGAGGACAGGAGTGGGTTCTGCATTTCCACATGAAAAACCGTGAGACATCATCTCTCCACCGCCGTGAGAAAAACAAAGCTACGTGTCGGCTCTTTGAAAAAAAACCCTAACGAGTCAATAATTCAGCACAATGAATCGCTCAATGGGTGCGAAAGAGCTTTTGCTTACCTTGGGCCAAAGTCCAGCAACAGAATTAGAAATGGGAGAGCGCAGAAAAAACGGAGGGCAACAATGGCATGCAGTTTTCATGCTTTAAAGCGAGATGAAACACAGTCTGACAAAGTGGAAATGTTTTCAAAGCCTCCTTACTTTTTTGTCTTTGCACATTTGCTCTGTTTCTGCTGAGAGCCCAGAGATTTATACAGAGACGGAGTGAGTCACATCGAGATAATCAGCCATTCATTTGATTTTTATTGACCTTTGAATGCAAATACGCTAACAACCCCCTTTTATTCTAATTTGGCTAATCTTTAAAGATCATTATGTCTGATAACTCCACATAAACAAGAAACACAAGACGTGATTGTTAGCTTCTCTCTTTATGATGCTGTTCTGCTTTTTATGTGAAAAGGTAACACTTTAAATTACGGTAAATGTTCATTTTTTGCATGTATAAATAATTAACAACAAACTGCAAATATGTTTATAAGAAATGGTATAATTGCATGGGCCAATTTTCAAGGTCATCCATTCAATAGTTTTTTTTTGGGGGGGGGGTGATGGAAAGAATCAAATCACGGTGTGCGCTGAGAGCCAACATGAGGCCTAACCAGCTGGAGTCACAGCACATAACTGATGTAGTAAACAATAGTCAAAGAGCTCTGTCCCAGGGGAAAGACTCATTGGTTCTGCTGCTGACAGCACCAAGGCTGCACCTGATTCGTCAATGCGTCCGGCTGTGGGTAGTCTATTAGATATTGCCTCCTGGACAAGATGGTAGATTACGAGTAAAGTTCACTGATACCTTGAAAAGAAACTAGTGAAAAGTGTTACTAACAATATCTGACAAAGTAGTAGATGCAGTTAATGAATCCAGTTGGTCGGTAGGTAGGAATGTAGCTAGGTAGGTACGTATAAAGTTAGGTAGGTATTTATTTATGTATTTAACCTTTCTTTATACGGGGTATTCCAATGAGGGGCAACCTCTTTTCAAGGACAACCTGTTCACACTCACACAGTTACACATTCACAGCTGCAAGGTGACCAGTACAGCCACAGACTGACCTGTGGCCAATGAGCAGCTCCACTGGAGCAGTTGGGGTTAAGGGCCTTGCTCAAGGGCACCACAGTGGGGTTAAGGAGGATGGGGCAAACACTGCTATGTTATCTGTCTCACACAGATCTGATCCTGCCAGTCCAGGGATTGAATTCAATTCAGTTCAATTCAGCTTTATTTATAATGCGCCACATCTCAACAAAAGCCGTCTCGTAGCGCCACAGTGCAGAAAAAAACCCCACACAGTCACAGAAAGACCCAGCAATCAGACGATCCCCTATGAGCAAGCACTACTGGCAGCCTTCTGCTCACCAGTCCACAACAATTAGGTCACCACTACCATATGCATGTGATGGGGGGGGGATGAAAAGTTCATAGACTGACTAAGAAGGAGTAATGCTACAGCATGTAGATAGGTAGGAATGTCGATAGGTAGTTAGGCAGGTACTTATGTAGGTAGGATATTGTACGGTAGATAGATGGTAGGTAGATTGTTAGTTTAAAAAAAATCAAGAAAAAAGCTGCAAATTTTATTGAAACAAAGCTGTAAATGCACAAAAAGTAAAACATTTTCTTATGAATGTGCAACTGTTTAAACAAAAATTTTGTTCTGAGACAGAAAAAGTTGACAGTAATGTTGACACGCCAATATATACAGTAATTAAAAACTGCAGTTTTCATTTCAAATCTCAAACATGTTTTGAATTGAATTGAATTTGAATTTATTTTATCCGGTAATAATAATAATAATAATAATAATAACAAACATATACAATACAATAAGAACACACAAAAGAACAACCAAAAGGGTGTAGGCTGAAGCTAGTGCTTATATAGTGCCTACCCCATTACAATTTTAAAAATCAATAACATAAAAATGTAAGTCTTACCCAAAATCAACAAAGAAAATCAAATAGAACAAGTAGACAAAAAAAACACCTTTAAGTTATTACAAATTTATCTCCCAGCATTTACAGTGAGATACTGGGAGATTTTCTCATCTTTGTACAATTTTTTGAATTGCTTCAGAGTTGAAGATGTTTTAATATTTTCAGAGCAACAGTTCCACAGTTTAACTCCAGTGACAGATATTCAATGATACTTTGTATTTGTTCTAACCTTTGGCTTATTAAAAACAGAGTTACCTCTTAGCTCATATTTGCTTTCCCTTTTTTTAAACAGTCTCTGAATATTTACAGGTAATTGGTTATTATTTGCTTTGTACATGATTTGAATGACATTATAATCTACTAGATCTCTAAATTTAAGAGTATGTAATTGAATGAATATTGGATTTGTTGGTTCACAGTAAGGTTTCTTTGGTACAATGCATATGGCTTTTTTTCTGTAGTAAAAAGATTAAATTTGTGTTTGTTTTATATGTGTTTCCCCATGTTTGACTCCATGTAGTTTTCCTTTACACAAAAATTGCTTAAAAAGCCTCTATAGAGGTTGCCAATCACTGTGCATTGTGAACAATCTGGGGATTACCATGATAAATAGAATCTCTGATTCAAAAACATCTGCACAGAATTTCATTGATTATCATTGTTGAAACTGTAAAATATTCCTTGTTAATGAATCATGTAAAAGTCAGCAGAAACATTAAAACATAAGCTTTGGAAGTCCAGCAAAAATTCAGCCCAGAAGGCTTTAAAACTTGTACTTTTATTTCAAACTCTCACAGCTGAGCAATAAACAATACACCAAAGAGCCAACTAAACCCAAGAAAATTTGGTTTGCACCAAAATAAAACATCTTCCCCTCATCAACACATCTAAATTATTCAGCCAGTTCGGCTCTGGCTCTCATCAACTTTGGAGGAGCTAAAATTTCCATCACATCCCCAAGAGTCATCAGTCTGCACTCCTGCAGATGAAATGCCCCAATCACAATGCAACACACACAAAACTGAAGCTGAACAGGCGCTGAAGCCGCTCGCAAACACTGTCAAGATCCCGACCAAACAGGGAACTCATGTCCAGACTCATCAGTGCAATTTGCCTGACAAATGGTCAGAGGCAGAGATGAGTAGGAAAAGATCATTGTGTTTGTGTTTGCACGGGCTACACTTCAGGACAAGAGCAGCATGAGAGATAAAAGCTGAAATATCATCATCACTGTCACCAACAAATACTGAAAGTGTGCCAGAAACAGGCCAACAGCTGAAGTTCTTTATATTCTGTGGTAGATAGGAGCCAGTCGTTTGCTTGGTGAGTCACAGCTGAGCCGGACATCCCTGTATGCCAGACAAGTACAGAGGATGGCTACCTCCATTTTAAATGATGATTCCCACCCTTTGCACTGCAACTTTCAGCTTCTTCCCTCAAGACGGAGGTTTGCTGTCCCAAAAAGTAAAACCCAGCGCTACAAAAACAGCTTTGTTCCTGCTGCTGTCAAAGAGTTGAACAAGTTGTAACAATATATTGCACATAATTTAGTTACCTATTTATTGATTTCATTTTATATTTACTTATTTTTGTAGGTTTTTTTTTATTTCGGTTTTAAATCTTTTATTGGGTTTTAGACTTTTGAGTTTTTAACCTCTTTGACTAGTCTTTAACTTTTTAATATGACCCTTCTCTCGTATCTCTGGTTTTTCTCTCATCTCTTTGTCTTATATCCTGATTGATGGAGCCTTGAGCATTTTTATCATGTTTGTAGTCAGCTTCATGTGTGCCTGTGTTTAAGTTGAATGTAATTGTAGTTTGTAAATACGGATGTCACCTGACTGCAAAACAAATCTACCTACGGGTACAAATAAAGTAACCTGAACCTGAATCTCCCGGGCCAATAAAAATTCATGGAAAAGCGACTGACGTAACGACACTACTTTGGGGAACATCACAGATACTGCAGCAAGGTTAGCTAAGGACCCATCCTGTCTTTTCAGGGTTCTGCTAGAGTCTACCAGCTAGAATGACACTACACAGAATTTCTGTGACTTTCTCAGCTCTGAGTGATCCTCTCAGGCAGCGCTTTCCTCCCGAGCAGCGCTCCTTCTAAGGCAGTGCATGGCTTTAAAGAAAGTCCTGCCTTAAGGTGGAATTAGAATCCCCTGTCGAGGTGTTGCGATGTTACCCTGCAGGTACTACAGAGTTCAGCCTAAGTTTTAACCGCCTGTAATGCCAAAACACAAAATATCCATTAAATACAGTGTTACACATTAATTTTATGCTTAAAGTAACCGTATTTGCATCTCCTCGTTCACTCTGTAATGGAGGACATGGAGTGTGTTTTACTGCACTTCCACATAGCCAGTAGCAATTTGAGAGGGGTTCCATCCCCCTTCTTAGCAAAATGTCCCAAAACCATCCCCCCGTTAAGCTCCCATCCCTCATCCCCATCCATACAGAGTACAAGGATAGTTTATGATGATAATTTACATTAAAAAAAAGTTGCAAATAGGAAAAGTTTCAAATTTGTGAGTATGTACTGTAGTTGTGAATTTGAGTGGAAAAATGGTAACAAATTTAATCGCAAAAGTGGAAAATTTATAAGAAAAAAGGACTAAATTTAAAAGAAAAGTTACAAACTTGCCATTAAAAAGTTGCAAATTGGGGAAAAAAAACTTAGAAATTTCCAAGAAAAATGTTACAAGTTTACAAGTAAAACCTCACAAATTAATGAAAAAATGTCAAAGTTATGAGAAAAAAGACGATTTATACAAATATGCAGCTCTTTTTTGTCGAAAATTTGCAAAATGTTTCTTGTAAATGTATCCTTTTTCCTTGAAAAAAAAAATTGTGAGTTATTTTTTCACCAACAAAGTTGTAATTATTTCCTCATAAATTTGGGACTGGCTTATTGTAAATTTGTGACCTTTATCCCCTGTAAATTTCATCTTTTATCATATTTTTGCACCTTTAATCTTACAGATTTGTGCGTAATTTACATTTAAACGTGTTAAATTTGTGAACACCTCCATCACCACCGTCATCCCTCTTGTTAAAAAAAATATATTGCCTTCTGTGGGATATGCACACTGGAGTTGTGTAATGGGAATACAGTTGTGACTGCAAGGATAATGACTTACTATGAGTGAATATGCCACGTGCTTAGTTTAAAATCCAGGTCAGAACAAACATCGCTGCCACTGTTTAACAGCTCCACAGCCTTGTAGGCACCTGTGGGAGAAATAAAAGCTATGGGATTAAGCTCAGATGGAAAATTGGTGCTGGGATGACTGACTAAACTGAAAATATAATTTTTGAATTTAAAGTTTACTCAAAAAACAATTAAAACATGTACTTAAAATTTCTAACACAGTTGGTTACAATAAAAGTTGTGCATTCTGTGAACTAGCCCAGGTGTCCTAGGGATGGGAATCTCAAGCCATCTCACTCATCAATTCAATTACAATTTAGAGGACTGTGATGCCATGATAAAATAATTATTGACTAATCTAGATGCATCTTTTTTTCTTTTTGGTATTCAGAATTTACTTTTTCTCAGTGTAGGACTACTTGGTAGTTTCGAATAAGGCTAGGAATCACCAGAGGCCACACGATGCGATACTACCATGATCTTGCAAAACATTCAGTATTGCGATATTATATAATGCAATTTCCCATTCCGATCTTTGACTTATCCAACTCCTGGCTAGATCTCAGGAGTCACTCCTTTGTTGTGCTGACCTAACCAGACAGTGAGCATTTAGCACCACCCAGTGGACTGAAAAATCAAATGTTTTTATTGTTCTGCTACCTAAATATATAAGTTTGTGTTTGTAACATGTACTAATAATTCTTCATAAAGTATCACAATACTAGGTGTCTCTGAATCGATACAGTATCACCACCACAAAGTATAGCCATATTACAATGCACCAATTTTTTCAATGTAAAGTGTATTGTAATGATGCACAATGACTTTACTTTCAATATCTTTTTAAAACAAACTGAAAAGATATGTGACAAGTCAACTGGAATGTTTCATTTAACCAGCGAATATTCCAGCACAGGGTCAACAGTATCTAGATACTTCCTCTTCAGTTCTAAAATAAAGAGGCATCTGTTGCTGTTGAATTCTGGGCATTAAAAATCAATTCTTTGACATTTCTGCATCAATTCAGAATCTTCCACTTATGGCATACAATGCATCTAAAAAAAATCCTTATTTCCCTCACCCCGGAGGCCTACAGACTAGAAAATACAGCTGTTAAGTAGTTTCTTTTGAATAGTAACACATTTATCATTTTGAAAAAAAATAGCTTCTATTGAGCGATTAAAGGAAGGAAGAGTGAGAGTCTGTAGGCGGTGATCTTTTCTCATCTTGCTTGGGTCAATCGGTCCATGTCCTTGAAGGAGTTTGCTTAAATGACGGCATTATCAGGCAGATCGATAAGGTGACAGCAAAATGCCACAAATTTTGTCTGTCAGCTGGGAGAAAGTCACAGCTGAGAAACTCACTGAGACTTCCAGCAGGCACAGTTCCCCTGCTAGCTGCTTAGTGAAATATGACTTTGCTGTCAAAACAGTGTAAAAGCCAAATAACTGTGACTTCTGCTCACTTTTGCTTACTTTTTAAACTATTTTACTTCCCTGGCTTCATGTTTTTTTCTCTCTGCAAAAACAAAAGCTATACGCTCTCAAATATTAAAGACATATTAAAGACATATAAACCTCAGTTTCTCTTCTTTGTTGACTTGTTTGGATAGAGACTTGTTAGCAAGGAGGAATGTCAAACTTAACTTACCGTGGAATTCTGACGGTCACAAACAGGAAATAGAAAATAGGTTGAACAAACAAACTGTAACTTATGTCAAAATACACCAAATGCCTGTGAAGGGATAAGGACCTGTACTTATATAGCGCTTTTCTAGTCTCAAAGACCACTCAAAGCACTTCACTACTACTAACCCTCTATTCTAAGGGTCTATAGGAGACGGATATCTAGGGACAATTTAGAACAACCAATTAACCTAACATGCATGTCTTTGGATTGTGGGAGGAAACTGGAGCCCCCGGGGTAAACTCAAGCAGCACAGGGAGAACATGCAAACTCCGCACAGAAAGGTTCCTACCCCTGCCAGTCTGGGGATTTGAACCCAGAACCTTCTAGCTGTTAGACAACAGTGCTACCTACTGCACCAGTGTGCTGTCCAAAAACATACAGATTCATACATTTGTTGCATACAATAATCCTAAAATCACAGTGAAACCTTGTTTGATGCCAGTATCTCAGGGATGATCAACATGTTTTTAGTAGAAGACATTGACTTTGACAGCCTTTAGAAATTGGAATGTACAATTCAACTGTAAAACAATAAGCCATGTTGATTTATGACAATGGAATTTCTGCTGGAGCTGCAAATGTTGAGGAGGAATTACAAAAAGCTTCACCTCAATCAGTCATCTTGATGATGACTATGTGTTTTTGACTGTTTTTTGGCTGGTGTATGACTTCTACCAGCAGTAGAGCAATAGGGGAATACAGATTTTTCACAATCAGTCTCACATAGTGTAACACTTAGACCCAGGAGCAGACACAGAGGACAATGTTTAAGGTGAGTGAAACAATTATCTTTATTGACAATAATATTGCGAGATTGTGATTTATGATGAGGATCTGGCAACCCTGCAGGGGAGAGAGCAGAAACAATGGTAAGCATATGTAATTTACTTATTTTTTATTTATACAGGGTAGTTCCATTGAGAGGCAACCTCTCATTTAAAAGGATGCCCTGTTCACACTCGCACAGTTACACATTCACACCTGAAAGCTACCCAGTACAACCACAGACTGACCTGTGGCCACTGAGCAGCTGGGGTGAAGGGTCTTGCTCAAAAGCACCACAGTGGGGTTAAGGAGGGTGGGGAAAACACTGCTATGTTATCTGTCCCACCCAGAGCTTATCCTGCCAGTTCAGGGATTGAACCCACGACCCTCCGCTCACCAGTCCACATCCCTAACCATTAGGCCACCATGGCCTAACGGTAACAGAGAGATAATATTGTTATTATGCTTACAGGCATCTTCAGGAGGGAGCAGCAGGGAATGGCAGCTGAATTCTGTGATGGTGGACATCAGGGATGGAGTCCTTTTGTGCAGGTGAGGGGACAGGAAGGAAAGGTTGGCCAGGCCTGGGTGCTAGGGAAAAGTGGAATGGTGACAATGGTAAGAAACGGTGGTAAGTCGACTTACTTGGGGAAGTGATAATGTGCACAATCCGAGAATATCCAATTCCAGTCCACTAGGCAGTTTTCAGAGTCCAAAGGCAGGCAGGGGTCAGAGCTTGGCAGGTTAGATCAGAACAGGCAGACAATTCCAACATGGCAGGCAGGCATAGGGTCCAGAACAGGCAGGGGTCAGTTCACGGCAGAATAAAGCACAAGGTCAAACAGGTTGCAACAGAAGGCAGGATACAGGCAGGTAGTAGCTCAGATGTGATCAGACAGAATAGTGAGAGCGTATCCTATTTAAAGCACCTCACTGGTTGGCAACAGGTGGCGATTGCAGCTGCAGGGAGCAGTGCACAATCAGCAGAGAGAAGGAAGCAGGCAGGAGGATCAGACAGGAACCCTTTCAGTACCCCCCTCTCAAAGGACACCTCTCGGCGTCACTGGTGGCTTGTCTGGGTGGTGACGATAGAAATATCTGATGAGGAAGTAGTCCATGGTTTAACCGTTTGGCAGAGCGGATATACTCGAGGTTCTTATGGTCCACTCACATAAGAAACTGCAAGTGCGACCCCTCTAACTAATGTTGCAATTCCTCCAGCACCAATTCAAGGGCTAACAGCTCTTGATCCCTGATGTCGTAATTTCTCTTGGCTGGGGACAGGCGCCGAGAGAAATACGTGCACAGGTGGACCTTCCCATCAGCTTTCGAGTGCTGCGAAAACACCGCTCCCACCCCAGTGTAAGAAGCATCCACCTCTACAATAAACTGGAGCTTGGGGTTGGGTTGGAGCAGGATGGGGGCATCAATGAAGCAAGACTTAAGGAGGACGAATGCTTCCTGTGCCTCCTGAGCCCAGCAGAAGGGAACCTTGGTGGATGTAAAGGCAGTGAGTGGTTGGGCAATGGAGCTATAAATTCAGCCCAAGTGCCAGTAAAAACTGGCAAACCCCA
Organism: Pholidichthys leucotaenia; assembly: GCA_020510985.1. Lineage (NCBI taxonomy): Eukaryota > Metazoa > Chordata > Actinopteri > Cichliformes > Pholidichthyidae > Pholidichthys > Pholidichthys leucotaenia. The sequence goes on from CM035842.1 coordinate 275,938,197, forward strand.
AGAACTGCTTTAGGCGTTTTCTTGGACCTTAACTGGGTCAGGATTGATACTCCCAGGCGATATAATGAAACCCAGAAAAGCGGTGGTGGTGGTGGTATGGAACTTGCACTTTTCTGCTTTGACGTACAACTGATTTTCGAGGAGGCGCTGGAGGACCATATGCACATGAACTTGGTGTTCGTCTAGTGAACGGGAGAAGATTAGTGACATAAGGTCTGGCCCAGGGAACATGCACACAGACTCGAGTGAGATTCAATAATTTTATTGTCAAGACAGCAGGTGTATGGGTGCGTGTTTGCGGGTTGGAATGTGCTGAGGGTGAACAGGATGCGTCGAGGGCAAAACAGAGCGCCGTACAGCCAGGCAACCCTAAGGGCAGAGCAGAACAGAGATTAGCTGCCAGTGCACACCCAGCGGAATAACGCACAGTTCTATGCTTATTTGCAGATGGTACAGTGGCTGACGTCGGTTTGAGCCGTAGGTCTCCTGCCTGGAAGACAGCGTCCTTGGAGCGCACTCGGCGCGGTGAGGAGAGTGATGGCGAGGATGTGGGAGGAAATCCGCCGCCAGGGGATCCACCTGTGCACAGGGGAGAGACTGGAAACAAGGTGAGAGAATGATGAGCTTACATGACAACGAGGAGCTATCCAAAAAGGGCGCTGGAATAGGAGAGTAGGAGCGTGAAGAGTGTTGAATAGCAGACGGCTCCAGGCCGAGGCTCAGGGCGGAGCAGGCTATATAGCCCGAGACTGATGAGGCACAGGTGTGCGCGCAGCTGAAGCGGGAGACAGGCGAGAGCGAGTTGTAACAATTAGGATGTTGCAGAGGTAAACAAACATGAATGTATTCAGAAAATCTCGAAGTATGTCATTTATTAGCTGCTGAAACACTGCGGGGGCATTGGTGAGTCTGAATGGCATAACACAGTATGCGAATTGGCGTAGGTGCGTGGCAAAAGCTGTTCTCCATTCATCACCCTCCCTGATCCGGATAAGGTGGTAGGCATTCCTAAGGTCGAGTTTGGTGAACACGGTGGCTCCATGGAGTTGGTCAAAGGCCAAATTCATGAGAGAAAGAAGGCATTTGCCCTTGATTGTGATATTATTTAGCTCTCTGAAATCTATGCAGGGGCAAAGCGAGCCATCCTTTTTCCCCACAAAGAAAAAACCCATACCCAGGGCAGATGAGGAGTGACGAATAAGGCTTAGCAACTCCTTGATATATTTTTCCATGGCCTCCTTTTCCGGGCCCGACAGGCTGTAGAGCCGGCTCGAGGGTAATTTAGCTTCCTGCTGGAGCTCTATGGTGCAGTCATAGGGTCGGTGGGGGGGAAGTGACGTGGTCTTGACCTTACAGAAAACAGGGACCAGATCATAATAAACAGGAAGAACCTTAGAGAGATCAGGGGGCTTTGGGTCTGGGGGCTGGAAAGAAATGGAAGGTGAGTAGGCCGCTGACTGGAGGCAGGCGGACATGCAAAAGGTGCTCCAAGAGCATATGACCGCCTGGCTCCAGTCAATGATGGGGCTGTGGGTGTATAACCAAGGGTATCCCAACACTACTAGGGAAGTGGAGGCCGGAAGAACAAAAAGAATAGCTCCTCCCAGTGGTTACCAGAGGCTAGTACTGTTAGCGGGGCGATGCATTTAAGCACCTGACCCACGGGTTGGCCAGAGAGAGCAATGAGGTTCTGGGGCTGAGTTAACTGGGTACAAGGGATTTTAAGCTCACTTGCCAGACTCTCAAAAATAAAAATTTGTTCAGCCCCTGAATAAACCAATGCTGAGCCAACAAACTCGGTGGACTGGAGCAAAATATGCATGGACAGGACAAGGCGATTTATAGGGAGATTATTGACTCCGCCCGTCAGTCCCTCTATTCTGACTGGCAAGCTAAGCCGTTACATTTCTCTGGGCACTGAGTGGCAACAGTATTACGTTGACCGCAGTACAGGCATAGACCTTTGCCGCGCCGTCGCTGCTTCTAGGCTGGAGTTAATTTGGAACGACCGTTGGCCATTGGCTCTGTGGCAGCAGCTGGCGGTAATACAAGGAGCTGTAGGCGCAATCAATCAGCGCGTGATGTGGTGTTAGCCACGCGTCGCCGCTCCGTCAAGCATTTGCATAATCTGTTGTCCAACTTGATGACTAACAAGACAAGAGCATCTAATGACTCCGGTTCATCCTGAAAACAGGCGAGTTCATCACAAAGGTGGGGGCTAAGGCTGTAGATGAACATGGCCTATAGTGCGGTGTTGTCCCACCCAGCTTTAGCCGCTAATACTAGGAAGACGACCACATGCTCTGCTGCTGAGCTTAGCCCCTGGCGAAGGTTAAGAAACCGCGCGGACGCATCGCCCTCCCGATCAGTGTGATCAAAAACCCGATCAAACTCCTCGGTGAACCGGGTGTAGATGTAAAGGTGGTAATCCGGCCCCTGGATTAATGCCTGAGCCCATTTGAGCATGCGCCCAACAAGGAGCCCCACCACGAAGCTAATGCAACTCTGATCTGAGGGGAAATCCTCTGGCACCCGGTCGAACATAAGCTGACACTGAAAAAGAAAACCGTTTGCCTCTCCCAGCCTCCCTGAATAAGAGGAGGGCAATGATACCGAAGGGGAGCGGCCCCAACGGGGTGACGTGAGGTGAGGCATGGTGGAAGATGCCACCATGAGCCCCTGTAAAATTTGGTTAAGTTCCGTAATACGGTTGGACATTTGTAACATTTGGTTTAGCATAACCTGGTTTTGGTAAGAGACTTGGTCTACACGCTGCTCCAGAATGCCAAGCCGGGCTATGACAGTTGTCATGGCTGTGCCCACTGGGTCTGCATGCTGACATGGTGTAACATTTAGACCCAGGAGCAGACACGGAGGACAATGTTTAAGGTGAGTGAAACAATTATGTTTATTGACAATAATATTGTGAGATTGTGATTTATGATGAGGATCTGGCAACCCTACAGGGGAGAGAGCAGAAACAAAGGTAAGTACCTACAGTATCTCACAAAAGTGAGTACACCTCTTACATTTTTGTAAATATTTTATTATATCTTTTCATGGGACAACACTGAAGATATGACACTTTGATACAATGTAAAGTAGTCAGTGTACAGCTTGTATAACAGTGTAAATTTGCTGTCCCCTCAAAATAACTCAACACACAGCCATTAATATCTAAACCACTGGAAACAAAAGTGAGTACACCCCTAAGTGAAAATGTCCAAATTGTGCCCAATTAGCCATTTTCCCTCCCCGGTGTCATGTGACTCGTTAGTGTTGCAAGGTCTCAGGTGTGAATGGGGAGCAGGTGTGTTAAATTTGGTGTCATCGCTCTCACACTCTCTCATACTGGTCACCGGAAGTTCAACATGGTACCCGATGGCAAAGAACTCTCTGAGGATCTGAATAAAAGAACTGTTGCTCTACATAAAGATGGCCTAGGCTATAAGAAGATTGCCAACACCCTGAAACTGAGCTGCAGCACAGTGGCCAAGATCATACAGTGGTTTAACAGGACAGGGTCCACTCAGAACAGGCCTCGCCATGTTCGACCAAAGAAGTTGAGGGCACGTGCTCAGCATCATATCCAGAGGTTGTCTTTTGAAAATAGACATATAAGTGCTGCCGGCATTGGTTGAAGGGGTTGGGGGGGGGGGGGGGGTCAACCTGTCAGTCCTCAGACCATAGATGTACTTTACTGATCCCAAATTGGGAAATTACAGCTACCACCATACGCCGCACACTACATCAAATTGGTCTGCATGGCTATTGTCCCAGAAGGAAGCCCCTTTTAAAGATGATGCACAAGAAAGCCTGCAAAGTTTGCTGAAGACAAGCAGACGAAGGACATGGATTACTGGAACCATGCCCTGTGGTCTGACGAGACCAACATAAACTTATTTGGTTCAGATGGTGTCAAGCGTGTGTGGCGGTAACCAGGTGAGGAGTACAAAGAAAAGTGTGTCTTGTCTACAGTCAAGCATGGTGGCGGAAGTGTCATGTTTGGGGCTGCATGAGTGCTGCCGACACTGGAGAGCTACAGTTCATTGAGGGAACCATGAATGCCAACATGTACTGTGACATACTGAACCACAGCATGATCCGCAGGGCAGTATTCCAACATGATAACCACTCCAAACACACCTCCAAGATGACCACTGCCTTGCTAAAGAAACTGAGGGTAAAGGTGATGGACTGGCCAAGTATGTCTCCAGACCTAAACCCTATTGAGGATGCCCCACAGATGCTCAAACGGAAGGTGGAGGAGCGCAAGGTCTCTAACATCCACCAGCTCCGTGATGTCGTCATGGAGGAGTGGAAGAGGATTCTAGTGGCAACCTGTGAAGCTCTAGTGAACTCCATGCCCAAGAGAGTTAAGGCAGTGCTGGAAGATAATGGTGGCCACACAAAATATTGACACTTTGGGCACAATTTGGACATTTTCACTTAGGGTGTACTCACTTTTGTTTCCAGTGGTTTAGACATTAATGGCTGTGTTTTGAGTTATTTTGAGTGGACAGCAAATTTACACCGCTATACAAGCTGTACATTGACTACACTGTATCAAAGTATCACATTTTCAATGTTGTCCCATGAAAAGATATAATAAAATATTTACAAAAATGTGAGGGGTGTACTCACTTTTGTGAGATACTGTATATGTAATGGTGACAGGAAGACTAATATTGTTATTATGCTTACAGGTATCTTCAGGAGGGAGCAGTGGGGATTAGCAGCTGAATTCTGTGATGGTGGGCATCAGGGATGGAGTCTGAGGATATCCAATTTCAGTCTGCTAGGCAGTTTTCAGAGTCCAAAGGCAGGCAGGGGTCAGCTTGGTAGGTTAGATCAGAACAGGCAGATAATTCCAACACGGCAGGAAGGCACAGGGTCTATAACAGGCAGGGGCAGTTCACGGCAGAATAAAGCACAAGGTCAAAGCGGTTGCAACACAAGGCAGGATACAGGCAGGTAGTAGCTCAGACATGACCAGACAGAGTAGTGGGAGAACGTCTTATTTAAAGCATCTCAGTGACTGGCAACAGGTGGTGATTGCAGCTGCAGGGAGCGGTGCACAGTCAGCGGAGTGAGAGAGGCAGGCAGGTGGATCAGACAGGAACCCTTACACAGTCTGATTACTGAATTCAATATGAATACATTTTGCTTAAAGGGGGGGACATATTCACGGTCTCCATATGTTGACACAGTTCCCAGAGATCTTAATTAAATGTCTGTTTCATGCTTTAGTTAAAATTAGTGGTGTTGGCGTTATTGCGGTAACTGCCCGCTAATGCTTTGCCCCCGTTAACGGCGACAAATTTTGTGATTGCAGTTGACGGCAGAAAGCGCAAACAGTACTTTTTGGCCTAGCAGCTCTCCGTACCAAAGCCGCTCTGGCCACAGACACTGTACACACCATGCAGACATTGCAGAGTTAAATAAGCTGGATTACAGCCGTGGATTTAAGTTTACAACATTATCTCTCACCTGGATAATTGTTACATCCTCCTCCATCCATATGTAATCCATATGTAATCCAATGCACTCTGGGAAACCACTGAAAATGTCATGTCATTCTGACTACTGGTCTTTGCGCGAAAGTTGATACAATTTTGTGCAGTACTTCATGTCAGCAGTAGGTGGTGTTGAGACAGTTTTGTGAATATTGATATACAGACGTGTTCAGAGTGGGATTAGTATGATTTGTGCAGTTTGGTCCAAATCAGATGAGGATTGTCTGAGCTGTAACTGTCATGTTTTGCATGGCAAGGAAGCCATTAAAGGGCCTATATCATGCTATTTTAAGCCTTTCAGAGTAAACTATATGCATGTATGTGATAGTATATTACCTTTGGTACACTGGAGAATGAATTTCTTATGAAATATGAGTTATTTTCATGAGCTACTTTCCCAACCTGGAAGTAAGATGCCTCGATCTCTGAGGATCCGCCTCTCCTTCTTGTGGCTGCTGCCCATTTCATGATGTAGCCTCTGAGCCGGCTGCTGCAGCGTGTCGCTGGGTTCCGCCCACGAAAACAACATCTACAGTAAACTTTAGAAAAGATGGATGAGCATGTTGTGGAGCCTTACACGCTTGACCGAGAGTCCGATCGGGAATTTGAGGTGCACAAGATACCACAGTGACCTCAAAGACGTTTACAGGAAGTTTCTGAATGGTAAATGTGCGTGCGTTAGCCTGGGGGCGGTGCTGGCAGCACAGGCACTTCCTGGAGTGGGCGGCTCACCCACATTCATACGTATGAACGTGGGGACCCAATCATTATCAGGGACAGGGCGGAGCAGCAGCTCAGAGAGCAGGGTTGAGGAGGAATACTCAGAGATGCGTGAATGGAGCAAAATACCACTTTGGGGGTGTTTTTGGTGAGGAATTAACATTATAACATGCTTAAAAGCTCAAAAAAGTCAATTTTGCATGATATAGGCCCTTTAAAGCATGCCGGTCACCATGGAAACAGTTCTGTACTATGTACATGTACTGTCAGTGAGCTCTAGTCATTCCTTCATGTCATTTTTTCACCTGGTGAGAGAAAAATAAAGAAAACAGTTTTTAGCTATTCTTCCTTTAATCACTAGGGGGCACTATAACTTTTGTTTATTATTTTTATATAGACACGTTCAGGGTGGGACTAATATCAATTGTAGAAAATTTGGTGAAAATCATACAAAGTTTGTCCAAATTACAAGTGTCCGGTGTTCTAACCACAAGGTGGCACTATAACTTTTGTAAATTATTTTTACATAGGAGCATGCAGGATGGGACTAATATCCATCATAGAATATTTGGTGAAAACTGGACAAAGTTTGTCCGAGTTACAAGTGTCCATTGGTCTAGCCACTAGGTGGTGCTATAACTTTTGTTAAGTATTTTTATAGAGGAGCATGCAAGGTGGGACTCATATCCATCGAAGACAATTTGGTGAAAATCGGATAAAATTTATCTAAGATACAAGTGCAGTGGTTTAGCACTGTGGCAGCATAGTTTACCCTCGGCCGGGGGATCGCGGGGATCATGAGATCGTGGGTTCGATCCCAGCCCCCGACCAACAGTGAGCTGTGTGGAGTTTGCATGTTCTCCCCGTGTTGCGTGGGTTTACTCCGGGATTTCTCCGGTTTCCTCCCGCATACCAAAACATGTAGGTTTAGGGCGCTCGCGCACACAGCGACCAGCAGCCGGTGGCTTGTCACCAGACTGCAAACCAAAATCTACCTACGGGTACAAATAAGTAACAAAAAAAAAAAAAAAAAAAAAAAAAAAGTGCCTGATATTCTAACCACTAGGCGGTGCTCTAACTTTTGTTAATTATTTCTAAATAGGAGTGTTCAGGGTGGGACTAATACCCATTGTAGAAAATGAGGTGAAAATCAGACAAAGTCTATTCAAGTTACAACTTTCTGATGTTCCATGGCAAGAAGTCAACCTTCGCCATGTCAACACTTCCCTGTCAGTTATGTGCTGCCTACCCGTGTAGGACTACATATGACAGTCACTTCAACCTATGTTCCAGATTTCATGACTCCAGGTCGTTCCTAACCCTCCCAACAAGATCATGGATTGAATGGCGAGGAGGGCATGTCCATGATAACAACAGTGATGCCATGCTAAAGGTGATGTGCAGTTATGATCAACCCGATGGTCTGATAATCCTCAGAAAATTTCACATCATTCTGGTACGTGGGGCGTGAGTAATAAATAAAAAAGTTTTAAGCAATTCTTCCTTTAACCACTCAGTGGCGCTATACTGTTTGTCAATTGTTTTTATACAGACGCGTTTAGGGCGGGGCTATTATCCATCATGGAAACTTTGCTGTATATCAGACAAGATTTGCTTGAGTTACAGCTGTCTTATGTTGTAAGGGACGGAGTCAAAATTCGCCATGGTGTCGTGGCCACACCTTTTGAGATTGCAACTCACATTTGATAACTTTTAATGGCCATTGCCTATAGATGCCGCCATGTGAAAATGAGTTCAATGGGAGCAGGCCCCTAGGAGGAGCTCGTTCAAATATGAATGGTGCAGTACTTCCCGTGAGCAGTAGGTGGTGCTATAAGTTTTGTCAACCATTTTTACATAGGAGCATGCGGGGTCGGACTAATATCCATCATAGAAAATTTGGTGAAAATCAGATGAAGTTTGTCCAAGTTGCAACTTTTCGATATTCCGTGGTGAGGAGTCAACCTTCGCCATGTCGTCATGGTGAAACTTACCTATCAGTTATGCGTTGCTGACCCACATAGGACTACAGTTGATAGGCACCTCTACCTATGTTCCAAATTTCATGACTGCAGGACCTTCCCAACAAGATCATGGATTGAATGGCGAGGAGGGCGTGTCCATAGTAACTGCAGCAACAACATGCTAAAGTTGATGTGCAGTTATGATCATCCCTGTGATGTGATGAATCTCAGAAAACTTCACGTCATTCTGGCAAGTGGCGCTTGAGCAATAAATAGTTTTCAGAAATTATTCCTTTAACCACTAGGTGGCGCTGTATCTTTTGTCAGGTATTTTTATATAGACGCATTTAGGGCAGGACTATTTTCCATCATGGAAACTTTGGTGGACATTGGACAAGTTTTGCTCGAGTTACAGCTGTTTGATGTTATACGGGGAGGAGTCAAATTTCGCCATGGCACCCTGGCCACACCTTTTGAGATTGCGACTTAACTTGGATAACTTTTAATAGCCAATGCTATAGATGCCGCCATATGAAAATGACCTCAATCGGAGCAGACCCCTAGGAGGAGTTTGTTCAAATGCAAGGGGTGGGTTTTGGCCAAATTGGAGGTGGGGTGACTTTGAGGCAAGATGGCGGCCTTCCTGTTGGCGGTGGGTAAGGGCCACAATTATATTTTTTGCATGTCTTAAGGTGATGCACACTTCACCTAAATTTTATGTCTCTACGGCAAAGTTTACGGTCGCCAGTGTCCATAGACCTTGTACGTTTGGCCCCGCCCACAAAAATTAGGGGTGGGGGGCACATTTCTTTTCCAGTTTATCAAATTTTTCACCGGATCTGAGGGGTGTGCGAAAAAAAATTGCATTTTGGTTAACATTCAGAGGGTGAAAAATGCGATCGTTTAGGCGGAATAATAATAATAAACAGCGATTACAACAGGGCTCTTGCCACACTGATGTTGTCAGTGGCTGAATGGCTAACTCTGCTGTAAGGTGGACTAATCTATCACCTTCTCTCCACTGAGGCCATCTCCAAGGCAGCAGACGGAGTGGAGTGATCCCAACCAGATAGTCAGGGTGCTAGCGGGTCTATTATATCCAAGATATAATGAAAGAAGCCAGATTGATGCAACATACTGTATATTGTCAACTATGGATTAGTGTACCAGGTGGGAACAGTGATGTACGGGTGGGGTGACTAGAATTTAAAGAAAATAGTGATATAAACTGCGGTCCACAAGCTAAACAAGTTGTAACAATATATTGCACATAATTTAGGTATTTATTAACCCCATCTTATATTTACTTATTTTTGTAGGATTTTATCTGGGTTCTAAATCTTTTATTGGGTTTTAGACCTTTGAGTTTTTAACCTCTTTGGACTAGTCTTTAACTTTTTAATATGACCCTTCTCTCTTATCTCTGGTTTTTCTCTCATCTCTTTGTCTTTATACCCTGATTGATGGAGCCTTGAGAATTTTTACCATGTTTATAGTCAGCTTCATGTGTGCCTGTGTTTGTGTTTATGTTGAATGTAATTGTGGCTTGTAAATATGGATGTCACCAGACTGCAAAACAAATCTACCTACGGGTACAAATAAAGTAACCTGAACCTGAACCTGAACCTAATTCTGCAGCAAGCTAGCAGCTATAGTAGCACTGTCAGTGTGGGGTTGGGGGTTCACGTTAATCCTCCCACCATCATTAAAATGGGTGGAGATGAAGCTGCATTTTTAAAAAATGCAAATAACTTGGTATTGTTGTGCTTGGGTGCCTACAAAGCCCATGCACAACAAACGGTAAATTATTTGCAATTTTTTGGACTAATTACCTCCGCCAGGCCGGAGACCAGGAGGAGGTTATGTTTTTGCCAGCGTTTGTCTGTCTGTCTGTTTGTTTGTCTGTCTGTTTGTCTGTCTGTTGGTTAGCAAGATAACTCAAAAAGTTTTGGATGGATTTCGATGAAACTTTCAGGCGTTGTTGGAAATGGTACAAGGAAGAACTGATTAAATTTTGGGGATGATCCGGATCACCGTCTGGATACAGGAATTTTTTAAAGGATTCTTTAACATTGTCAGATAGGGCCATTTTCAACATGTGTGCAGGCCCAATGGAGGGCGCTGCTCGTCGTGTCTGACGAACACAAACTCCGCCTTCTTCAAAGTTTTCGGCACAAAAGCACGCGGAACACAGTGGTGGGCAGGGCTCGGCAGCGTGTCTGTGTGCGTGCTACGCTGCAAAAGCTCAGACGGGCAGCTGTCCGCCGCCGGATTATTTGGCAGAAATTCCCCGGCCAGCCATAGTAGCTGCGCAAAAAGAAGCTCTCTGCCGGGGAAGATTCCAAATCCTCATTTGCCGTGGAGCGCAACCCCAATAAAACCCACGCCAACCTGTCTACCCAATTTGCATCCGTCAGTGAAGCCCTCAGTGCTGCTTTCAGTGATCTATGAAAACCTTCGCATAACCCACTGGCCTGTGGGTTGTACGCGGTTGTGTCATGATTTCTTTTGTTTTTTCTTTTGAATTCTTGGATGGAACATGGGTGGGCAATATAAGCTGCGAATTCAGCCATCACACATTTCGGATAGCTTATGTTGAACTGTATAATCAGAGGAGTTATTGTCTAATTTGACCTTGTTGGATTTTACTACCCCCTTTGTTATATTATTCACTTTCTTTTAACCTGTACTCTTAATCTATTCCAAATAAAGATTAATTCATTCATTCATTCAATTGCAACGCCCGCAGCCTGGGAGTTTGCAGATGCAGGAGATGGACACAACACCAACACTTCAGTTTATTACCTCCTTGGCGGAGGTAATGCTTTTACTACTGAACCACAAATCCTATCATTGTGAATCCAATTGCTAGTCATATGTTTTCATGGTCAAGGAATCTGAAAACGTAAACACAAACACTGTATGGAGGGGGAACTGTGGCGCTTGGCGGAGGTCTGCGCTCTCCGAGTGCTTTTCTAGTTAGCAAGTGAAATTAGATAATTTCCCACAGAAACCTGAAAATACCAGCACACCTTGGTTGAAAAACAGTGTGCTAAAGCATTGAAAAAACGTACAATTTTATTATATGTTGTGCAGTTATACAGTTTTTTTCTGTTGGATTGTATGTAAACATGCAATAATTTCTGCTGCCATCTTAGCATGGTCATTAATGAATTACCATGTTAAAAATGTATTTTTCAATTTTTTGGGCTAAAATACTATGATCCAAGGCAAGCAACCAAGCCACATAATTAGCAGCACAAAAAACTCAGTTGAATCAAGTCCAAAACTGTTATTTTTTTAGTGCTATAATGAGTTCACTATATAGTTCTCGATAAGACTGTATTTCAGTGCAAAATATAAAAATCCAGCAACACAATTAAAACAAAAACTGATGTTGGTTCTGAAAAACTACAGAATCTCATTTAAACAACGGCAGTGTGAGGTAGTCTGACAAGACAGGCGAGTCATAACTTTTTAATTGGGTGATAAAAGATAAAAAACAAAGGAATCAGCGTTGATCAAAGCCAACGATGCTGTTTCATCTTCACTTCTCCACCATTCTCAAATCCCCAAATTTGTCACTCTAAATTGCCCATGAATACATTTTTAGATTTAGCGGTTCATTTATTTATTCGCTCTGTTTCCAAGGCTCAGATTGTGTGCCATGTTATGTGTGCCGTCTTTCCAGCAGTGGGAGCTTTTTTGGGTCTTAAAATTAGAAAAAAGCTGAAAGAATTCTGAATTTTGGAGTAGCTAAAGGACATAGGATCATGGATGGCCATTTCATTTCACTGTTGTGGGGCATAATAAACAGAGCATTTTCTCAAGAGTAAATATAGAGAGGGACACTTTCAGTATGATTGATGTCAGGTGCATACCTGAGTTTTGGGAAGCAATATCCAAGATTTTGTAATGAGCAAGAATTCAAACTCTCTAAAATGGGGAAAAAAACATCTGTATATCCATCCATCTTCTACCGCTTTTCCGGAGGTCCGGGTCGCGGAAATACTGTATATGTACAGTTAGGCCCAAAAATATTTGGACAGTGACACAAGTTTTGTTATTTTAGCTGTTGACGAAAACATATTAAGGATACAATTATATAATCAATATGGGCTTAAAGTGCAGACTCTCAGCTGTAATTTGAGAGTATTCAAATCCAAATTGGAGCAAGGGTTTAGGAATTACAGCTCTTTAATACGTAGCCGCTTCTTTTTTAAGGGACCAAAAGTAATTGGACAATTGACTCAGAAGGCTGCAAAAAAAAAAAAATAAGGCTGCATGGGCTCTTCCCTCGTTAACCTGTCATCAATTAAGCAGTTAAAAGGTCTGGAGTTGATTCCAAGTGTGGCGTTTGCATTTGGAAGCTGTTGCTGTGAACACACAACATGCAGTCAAAGGAGCTCTCAATGGAGGTGAAACAGACCATCCTGAGGCTGAAAAAAAAGAAGAAATCCATCAGAGAGATAGCAGAAATGTTAGGAGTGGCCAAATCAACAGTTTGGTACATTCTGAGAAAAAAAGAGCGCACTGGTGAGCTTGGGAACTCAAAAAGGCCTGGATGTCCACGGAAGACAACAGTGGTGGATGATCACAGAATCCTTTCCATGGTGAAGAACAACCCCTTCACAACATCCACTCAAGTGAAGAACACTCTCCAGGAAGTAGGTGTATCAGTATCTAAGTCTACCATAAAGAGAAGACTTCATGAGAGTAAATACAAAGGATTCACCACAAGGTGCAAACCATGAATCAGCCTCAAAAATAGAAAGGTCAGAATTGACTTTGCCAAAAAAACACCTGAAGAAGCCAGCCCAGTTCTGGAACAGCATTGTTTGGACAGATGAGACTAAGATCAACCTGTACCAGAATGATGGGAAGAAGAAAGTTTGTAGAAGAATTGGAACAGCTCATGATCCAAAGTAGGGATGGGCATTCGGTGAAATTTTCTTCACCGATCGTCGGGAGAATTAATGATTAATAATCGGTTAATCATTAACATTTTTAGGTACGTAACAAGGCAGGTAGACTACATTAGAACATCAGGAATCAGCACGGCGAGCCCTCGGGAATCTCGCAAGCTGATTGGCCGAGACGTTTTACCCAGCTTCTGTCCCTGCCGAGCGGCCACCCAACAAACAAAGACCGCATTCATTGCTCTATCGCTCGTGTTACTTAGTCTAGCCGCGCAGAACTTTTTGCTGTTCTCTTGTGCCATTTTGTGCGAAATAGTCTTCCCGTCGAGCCACTACGCCGCCTCCTGCAGCTTCCCTCGACGTGTGTACACCGAATCTTCATGACCTTCTCAATAAAGTTTCTGAAAAAAAAAAAAGAATCTTCACGACCGCCATTACTCAGCGCGCAACCACTGTTGGCGGTTTCTTCGCGTAATAAGGGTGTTCCATGGACCCTGTCGATGAGGTATATTTGTATGCTGCATTGCAGTGATTGCAGTACACCTGGTCATTTTTTAAATTGAAATGGTCCCACGCAACACTTCGCCGTAACCGCTTCATGATTTGGCGATTGCCCTACGGAAGCCCGCATGTATCAACTGAGGCACGCCAGGGTACGGCGATGGTGTAATGTTGCCCCCTGGTGCCCAAATTTTGCCATTGCATTGTTTGAGGATGGCCGTGCAGTAGGCCTAATAACCTCGGATTGTTTAAAAAAAAAAAAACGGTTTGTCGACGAAAATGAACTTCCTCGGTGAAATTCTTAATGATCAATTATCGGTTAATCGGTAAATTATGCCCATCCCTAATCCAAAGCACTACATCTTCTGTAAAACATGGTGGAGGCAGTGTGATGGCATGGGCATGCATGGCTTCCAATGGCACTGGGTCACTTGTGTTTATTGATGATGTGACAAAAGACAGAAGCAGCTGGATGAATTCTGAAGTGTATAGGAATATACTTTCTGCTCAGATTCAGCCAAATGCAGCAAAGTTGATTGGACGGCACTTCACCAATGATCCAAAACATACTGCAAAAGCAACCCAGGAGTTTTTTAAAGAAACGAAGTGGAATATTCTGCAATGGCTGAGTCAATCACCAGATCTCAACCCAATCAAGCATGCATTTCACTTGCTCAAGACAAAACTTAAGGCAGAAAGACCCACAAACAAGCAACAACTGAAGACAGCTGCAGTAAAGGCCTGGCAAAGCATCACAAAGGAGGAAACACAGTGTTTGGTGATGTCCATGGGTTCCAGGCTTCAGGCAGTCATTGCCTGCAAAGGATTCTTAACAAAATATTGAAAAGTAACATTTTACTTAGGGTTATGTTTATTTGTCCAATTACTTTTGAGCCCCTGAAATGAGGAGCGTTTGTATAAAAATAGCTACAATTCCTACATGTTTAATCATATATTTTTGTTCAACCCCTTGAATTAAACCTTAAAGTCTGCACTTCAATTCCGTTGTAGTTGTTTCATTTCAAATCCAATGTGGTGGCATGCAGAGCCCAAATCATGAAGATTGTGTCACTGTCCAAATATTTCTGGGCCTAACTGTATATATATTACATATATACACATATACAGTATTCACACACACACACACACACACACACACACACACACACACACATTTGGTTTGGATTTTTTTTCCTTAATAATAAACACCTTCATTTAAAAACTGCATTTTGTGTTTACTTGTGTTATGTCTGATACTTAAATTTGTTTGATGATCTGAAACATTTAAGTGTGACAAACACAAAAAATGAGAAATCAGAAAGGGGCAAACACTTTTTCACATCACTATATATATATATATATATATGTATATATACAGTATATATACAGTGGGGCAAAAAAGTATTTAGTCAGCTACCAATTGTGCAAGTTCTCCCACTTAAAAGATGAGAGAGGTCTCCAATTTTCATCATAGGTATACCTCAACTATGAGAGACAAAATGAGAAAAAAAATCCAGAAAATCACATTGAAGGATTTTTAATGAATTAATTGGTAAATTCCTCGGTAAAATAAGTATTTGGTCAATAACAAAAGTTCATCTCAATACTTTGTTATATACCCTTTGTTGGCAATGACAGAGGTCAAACGTTTTCTGTAAGTCTTCACAAGGTTTTCACACACTGTTGCTGGTATTTTGGCCCATTCCTCCATGCAGATCTCCTCTAGAGCAATGATGTTTTGGGGCTGTCGCTGGGCAGCACGGACTTTCAACTCCCTTCAAAGATTTTCAATGGGGTTGAGATCTGGAGACTGGCTAGGCCACTTCAGGACCTTGAAATGCTTCTTATGAAGCCACTCCTTCGTTGCCCGGGTGGTGTGTTTGGGATCATTGTCATGCTGAAAGACCCAGCCACGTTTCATCTTCAATGCCCTTGCTGATGGAAGGAGGTTTTCACTCAAAATCTCACGATACATGGCCCCATTCATTCTTTCCTTTACATGGATCAGTCGTCCTCGTCCCTTTGCAGAAAAACAGCCCCAAAGCATGATGTTTCCACCCCCATGCTTCACAGTAGGTATGGTGTTCTTTCTCCTCCAAACACGACAAGTTGAGTCTGTAAGTTGAGTTGAGTGAGTAGAACAATAAAGTTCTATTTTGGTTTCATCTGACCATATGACATTCTCCCAATCCTCTTCTGGATCATCCAAATGCTCTCTAGCAAACTTCAGACGGGCCTGGACATGTACTGGCTTAAGCAGGGGGACACGTCTGGCACTGCAAGATTTGAGTCCATGGCGGCGTAGTGTGTTACTGATGGTAGCCTTTGTTACTTTGGTCCCAGCTCTCTGCAGGTCATTCACTAGGTCCCCTCGTGTGGTTCTGGGATTTTTGGCTCACCGTTCTCGTGATCATTTTGACCCCACGGGGTGAGATCTTGCGTAAAGCCCCAGATCGAGGGAGATTATCAGTGGTCTTGTATGTCTTCCATTTTCGAATAATTGCTCCCACAGTTGATTTCTTCACACCAAGCTGCTTACCTATTGCAGATTCAGTCTTCCCAGCCTGGTGCAGGTCTACAATTTTGTTTCTGATGTCCTTTGACAGCTCTTTGGTCTTGGCCATAGTGGAGTTTGGAGTCTGACTGTTTGAGGTTGTGGACAGGTGTCTTTTATACTGATAACGAGTTCAAACAGGTGCCATTAATACAGGTAACGAGTGGAGGACAGAGGAGCCTCTTAAAGAAGAAGTTACAGGTCTGTGAGAGCCACAAATCTTGTTTGTAGGTGACCAAATCCTTATTTTACCGAGGAATTTACCAATTAATTCATTAAAAATCCTTCAATGTGATTTTCTGGATTTTTTTTTTTCTCATTTTGTCTCTCATAGTTGAGGTATACCTATGATGAAAATTGGAGACCTTTCTCATCTTTTAAGTGGGAGAACTTGCACAATTGTTGACTGACTAAATACATTTTTCCCCACTGTATAGTGAAATATACATTATGAGATATATAACTTAAAATAAAAAGGGGTCATTCTCTAAACAAACATTAAAATAATTAACAATTACATAGAATAAAAATTTAACCAGCATCCACGTGAACGTCCTAGAAAAGTCACAAATTTCCAAGTCCAAAATTGTTAACAAGAAAATTAATGAAAAAGTTGCAAATTAATGAGAAAAATGTTGCAAATTTGCATGAAAATAGTTGCACATTAACAAGAAAAAAGTTGCAAATTAATCAGAAAAAAAGTTGCAGATTAACAAGAAAAATGTTGGAAATTTACATGAAAAAAGTTGCAAATTAATCAGATAAAAGTTGCAAATTACTAAGAAAAAGATGCAAATTTACATGAAAGAAGTCCCAAATTAACAACAAGTTGCAAATTAATGAGAAAAAGTTACAAATTTACATGAAAAAAGTTGCAAGTTTCCATGAAAAAAGTTGCAGATTAATGAGAAAAAAGTTGCAAATTTATGAGAAAAAAAATCATAAATCTATAAGATGAGTTGCAAATTTCTCCCCCAAATTTTTGTTTTGCATGTACAGTATCTTTGCGTCTGTGTTTAAAAGTCATTTTATTCAGTTCCGTAACATGATATATAAACGTTTATGATGATATTGGAGGGGCAATTCTCTCTTTTTTCCAGGTTGGGGGGGACATCACCCCCCACCCCCTCCATGATTTACACCTACAGTTATGCTCATACTGTAAGTTTTCATACTCTGGAGGAATTTATGATTTTTTTTGCCATTTCTCAGAGAATATGAATGATAATACAGAAACTTTTCTTTCACTCATAGTGGTTGGGTGAAGCCATTTTTATCAAACAACTGTGTTTGCTCTTTTTAAATCATAATGACAGCAGAAACTACCCAAACGACCCTGATCAAAAGTTTACATACCCTAGTTCTTAATATCGTGTACTGCCGCCTTTAACATCAATGACAGCTTGAAGTCTTTTGTGGTAGTTGTGGATGAGGCACTTTATTTTCTCAGATGGTAAAGCTGCCCATTCTTCTTGACAAAAAGCCTCCAGTTCCTGTAAATTCTTGGGCTGTCTTTCATGAACTGCATGTCTGAGATCTACCCAAAGTGTCTCAATGATATTGAGGTGAGGAGAATGAGATGGCCACTCCAGAACCTTCACTTTTTTTCTGCAGTAGCCAATGACGGGTTGACTTGGCCTTGTGTTTTGGATCATTGTTATGTTGGAATGTCCAAGTGCGTCCCATGCGCAGCTTCCAGGCTGATGAGTGCAAATTTTCTTCCAGTACTTTCTGATAACATGCTGCATTCATCTTACCATCAGTTTTGACCAAAATCCCTGTGACTTTGTAACTCACACATACCCAAAAACTCCGTGTTTCACAGTAGGGATGGACTACTTTTCATCATAGGCCTTGTTGACTCTTCTCCAAATGTAGCGTTTATGGTTGTGGACAAAAAGTTCAACTTTGGTCTCATCACTCAAAATAACTTTGTTCTAGAAGTTTTGAGACTTGTCTCTGTGCTGTTTAGCGTATTGTAAGCAGGCTGCTTTGTGGCTTTGGCATAGTAATGGCTTTCTTCTGGCAATTTGACCAAGCAGCCCATTTTTCTTGAGGCGCCTCCTTATTGTGCATCTTCAAACAGCCACACCACTTTTTTTTCCCCAGAGTCCTATATGTCAGCTGGAGTTATTTGGGGTTTTTTCTTTGCATCCCAAACAATTTTTCTGGCAGTTGTGGCTGAAATTTTTGTTGGTCTTTCTTGGTTTCAACAGAATTCCTCATTTTCCACTTCTTAATTAGAGTTTGAACACTGCTGAATGGCATTCTCAGTTCCTTGGATATCTTTTTCTATCCTTTTCCTGTTTTATCAAGTTCAACTATCTTCTCCCGCAGGTCCTTTGATAATTCTTTTGCTGTCCCCATGGCTCAGAATAAGCGACTTTCGCATCTCAGCTCACGCAAAGCATCATGGGAACGTGGCTACCAAACATGCTCTATCGATACATTTAATTTATGGAAAGTTCCTGATCTACAAGCATATTCTATGCGTAGGGGTCTTCCCGGTTGTACCTGCAAACACAAGGATAAACTAGTTGCGCTTGCATTCGCGGCCACGTTGCAGAAATTGGCCAAAACGGCCCCCCTGTATGTATGCTGACATAGCAGATTTTTTGTTGTCAAAGGACCAAGCACCCTTACTTGCGAGACTCCGAAATTACTACAAAGAAGGTAAGCGAGTGGTTTGACAGCTCAACTTTGGTTTTGTCATTTTGAGTAAATTTCACTACAAGGCATAGCCTGCTTACTTAGATCTATAGGTCAATACTACTATAGTTTAAGTACCACAAGTTTTCAATGATTTGCAATTTTATTTTATACCAGCCTACTTATCAATGGCCTTAATTCCATGTGTGTGTAGATCAAGCTTCATTACCAATATACAAAGAACTATATCCTAGATCCAGGCCTGCCTGTCCGTACCTACTACTTCAGGGTTTACACTCGTGTCAGTTAGGCTAGAATTTGAACAATACACAACACTATTTAATTATGTTATAATATAGACTTACTGCTTTAATCCAACAATTACGTCCGTCTGGATCCTTCAGCTCCGTGGGGAATGTATATAACGTGAATGGCGGCGGACATGTGCACACGCTGGTCCCGAAGTTACATGCATGTATGCTGCAAGTTTGCTTTTTCCACCGCTCTAGATGATACATGCCGTTCCACACTTCACTACGGCACAATGTGCACCTGGCATAACGGAGATTTAAAGCTTGAAGCAGACTTTAAACGGCAATTGTTCAGGTGTGACAGTACTGTCTCTATACAAAAGCAAGGCGGCTACCGGAATGTTTGGTAGTTGTCAACTTTGAACTCACATAGTCTGCACATGCGCACTCGTAATGCGAAAGTCGCTTATTCAGCAACATCAGTGCAGCACTGGATGAAGCATTCAGGGGTCTGTCAGGAGCCCAGAAACTCACTGACTTTTTATACATAGACACTGATTACAAGTAAACAGACCACAGGTGAGGATGGTTACCTTTAGTAGCCATTTAAACCCGTGTGTGTCAACTTGTGTGTATGTTATCAGGCCAAAACTTCCAGGGTATGTAAACTTTTGATCAGGGTCATTTGGATAGTTTCTGTTGTCATGATGATTGAAAAAGAACAAACACAATTGTTTGGTAATAAATGGCTTCACCCAACCACCAACTATGAGTGAAAGAAACATTTTTGTATTATCATTCATATTCTCTGAAAAATGGCCCAAAAAAATCACAAATTCTGCCAAGGTATGTAAGCTTCTGAGCACAACTGTATGTATAAGATCGAAGCAGATCAATTTTTCAGATATAATGACAAGAATTTTTAGATATTGCTAGATTCCTCATGTATAGAGACTGTTTTTACAGCCACAATGTCTTCATGGAAGTCACAGAAAAATCACCAGAGAAAGCAAAACAAGTAGAAGTCCACCAGGCTTTCCTGAAGGAAAGAGGGATTACTTCATCCAATGCGCCTCCGAAGCCTTTGAACTGGCAAGAAGAAAGCCACCAAATTAGATACAATAACAGGTTATTGTCAATATATGCAGCAAAAGCATTAAATTGAACCCACCGACCAAACAAACAAAAGTTAAGACTCTAAACATAAAGCTCAAAGCAAAAGAAAAAAAAAGTGACAACACCTTTCAATGCGATTTTCATTGTCAGTGTTTTTAGAAAGACTCAAAGACATTCTGGACATAAAAGACACTGCTTCTCTTTGAGGTTTAGCAGCTTCAAAGGCTCTAATGGCCACAAACAAAAGCGGCTGCCTATCTCATTTCTCCTGCTCACATGTACACACAAACACACCTTTCTCATCTCTTTAGCCATTTCCCTCCGTCAGCTGATTGAGACTTTGATGATATTCAATGAATGAATGAATGAATGAATGAATGAATTGAATGAATTTATTTCGGATAGTACATTACAGGTTAAAAGAAACTGTATAATATAACAACAAGGTCATATTAGACAAAGACTCCTTCCACTATACAATTCCACGTGAGTTATCCGAAATGGGTGATGGCTGAAGCCGCAGCTTATATTGCCCACCCATATTCCATCCAAGAATTCAAAGGAGAAAAAAGAGAAAACAAGACAAGAGCGATTACAATTTAAAACAAGGCTAAGACAAAATATGACTGAGAGAAAAAGAAAACTGAGCTAGTCTAAGTTAAGCGGTTACTATTCAAAAACAAATCTAAGACATAGTGTCACAGAGAAAAAAGAAAAACTAAGCTATAACACAACACAGGCTGGAAATGTCAATCCTTATGTGAGTTTACATGTCGTCTTGTAAATATGTTTGGAGTATTTCTTCCTTTAGTTTTTGTTTAAATTGTCCAAGCTTTGTACATGATTTTAATTCAGGTCCAAAATCGTTCCATAATCTGACACCTTGCACTGAAATACAGTGTTGCTTGGTAGTTGTTCTCACTGTAGGCTTTTGAAATATACATGTTCCTCTGAAGTGATATCGTTTCTCCCTTGTTTGGAACAACTTTTGGATATTTGCGGGCAGTGATAGATTCTTCACTTTGAACATTATTATTGCGGTTTTAAAGTCGATCAGATCTTTCAACTTGAGAGTTTTTTGTTTAAGAAAAAGTGGGTTTGTTGGTTCCCTGTAAGCTGCTTTGTTGATTATTCTAATAGCTCTCTTTTGAAGCATAAAGAGTGGATATATGTTTGTTTTATATGTATTTCCCCATACTTCATTACAATATGTCATGTATGGGAGTATTAATGAATGATACAAGGTGTATAGTGTGGGTTGATTCAGCAAATTTTTCACTCTGTGTAATATTGCAATTGATTTGGATACTTTACCTTTTATATAATTAATATGTGGCTTCCAACACAGTTTGTTATCAATTATTACTCCAAGGAATTTAGTTTCGGATACCCTTTCAATCTCTACACCATTTACACTGAGTTTGGGTACTGGGTAGTTGTGATGGTTGTTAAAGACTATAAATTTTGTCTTGCTTAAATTGAGCGTTAATTTGTTTGAATCAAACCACAGTTTCAGCTTTCCTAATTCCTTTCCGAGTGTATCCAGAAGTTGTTCCAAGTTGTTTCCACTGCATAGCAGGTTAGTGTCATCAGCAAACAATATTAAGTCCATTTTTTCTGAAACTTTACATATATCATTTATATACATATTGAATAATAATGGTCCCAAAACTGAACCCTGTGGGACTCCACAGGTGACCTTCAGTAGCTCTGAGTTTTTGTTGTTAACACATACAAACTGATATCTATTCTTTAAGTAACTTCTTAACCAGGACAGTGCTACCCCTCTGATACCACAATTTTGTAGTTTCTTTAATAATAGATTGTGATCTACTGTATCAAATGCTTTTTTAAGATCCAGGAATACTCCAACTGAATACTCTTTATTTTCAATGGCTGTTGATATTTTTTCTGTAAATTCCATTAAGGCATATGCTGTTGTCCTTTTGTGTCTGAACCCATATTGCTGCTCACACAATAAATCATTCTTCAGTATGAAGTTGTCAATTCTCTCATAGAATATTTTTTCAAGTATCTTGGAAAATTGCGGTAATAGTGAAATTGGTCTGTAGTTGGAGAGTTCCCCTCTGTCGCCTGTCTTGTAAATCGGAATTACTTTAGCTATTTTCATTGCATTGGGAAATATACCTGATTGGAGAGACAGGTTACAGATATACGTCAGTGGTTTCACTATGCATTCGATAACAGTTTTGACTAGTAGCATATCAATACCATCGCAGTCAGTAGATGTTTTACTTTTGAACGATTTAACAATTTCAATGACCTCTCTTTCGTCTGTGTTCTTTATGAAGATGGTGTCTTTTACAGCAGTGTTATTGCATATTGAATCACCTGTTGGCACCGTAGTGGGTATTTCTCGGGCCAGTTTAGGTCCAATGTTAACAAAAAAACTATTAAATTCATCTGCAGGTGAAGCTATATTCACATTCGGAGTCGATTTATTATTTTTTGGAGTGTTAGTTGGGTAGCTGGTATTTCTGCTTTTATTTCCAAGGATACTGTTGATTATTGTCCATGTATTTTTAATATTGTCTTTGTTTTTTTCCAGTTCACATCGTCTAATGACCACCATTTCACCATCTTAACATCAGCACACCATCATTCTCTATCTTGCGGCTTTTGAGCTTTGTCTAGTGAGGGCAGTGGATGTGGGCACATAAAGCAGGATTAACAGAATGGGAGAGGATGTGCTGTAGACAAAAGGCTAGCTTACATCAAATCAAATTTATTATTATTATTATTATTATTATTATTATTATTATTATTATCTGTTTATCTGTACCCAGCCACAGGGGGTGCACAAGCCAGTGTACTCCTAGTGCTGGTCCCAAGCCCAGGTAGATGGGGAGGGTTGTGTCAGGAAGGGCATTCGACATAAAACCTTTGCCAAATCAAACATGCGGAGCATGATGAATGAGACTTTGATACTGGATAGGTCAAGGCCTGGGTTAACAACGACTGCCACTGGTGCTGTTAACCAACAGGGTACCGGTGGAAATTGGGCTACTGTAGGTTGAAGATCAAGGAGGAGGAAGGGGGAAAGCGTGTTAGGAAGGAGAGAGAAAAAGAAGGGAAGAAGTGTGGAGGTGAGAGTAGGGACGTTAAATGTAGGGACTATGACTGGTAAAGGCAGAGGGTTGGCTGATATGACGGAAAGAAGAAAGGTAGATATACTGTGTGTTCAAGAAAACAGATGGACGGGAAGCAAGGCTGGGAGCATTGGAGGTGGATCTAAACTGTTCTGCCATGGTGTAGATAGGAAGAGAAATGGAGTAGGAGTAATCTTGAAGAAAGAGTATGTGAAGAGTGTTCAGGAGGTAAAGAGGGAGTCAAACAGGATCATGAGTTTGAAGCTAGAAGTCAAAGGTGTGATGTTGAATGTTGTCAGTGCGCATGCCCCACAAGTTGGATGTCAGGTAGAAGAGAAAGAGGAATCTTGGAGTAAGTTGGATGAAGTGATAGAGAGTGTTCCCAGGGGAGAGAGAGTGGTGACTGGAGCAGACGTTTATGGACATGTAGCTGAAGGGAACAGAGGTGATGAGGAGGTTCTGGGTAGGTATGGTCTTAAGGAGAGAAATGTGGAAGGACAGATGGTTGTGGATTTTGCTAAAAGGATAGAAATGGCTGTGGTGAACACAAACTTTAAGAAGAGAGAAGAACATAGGGTGACTTACAAGAGTGGAGGAAGATGCACACAGGTGGACTACATCTTATGCAGAAGAAGAAATTTGAACGAGATGGGAGACTGCAAGGTGGTGGCAGGGGAGAATGTAGCTAGACAGCATCGGATGGTAGTCTGTAGGATGACTTTGCAAAGCAAGAAGAGGAAAACAGTGAAGGCAGAGCCAAAAATTAAGTGGGGTAAGTTACGGCAGGAAGAATGTCACACAGAGTTCAGGAAAGAGTTGATACAGGCTCTGGGTGGTAGGGAAGAATTACCAGAAGAATGGGAAAGTACAGCAAAAGTATTGAGGGAAACGGGTAGAAGGGTATGTGGTGTATCCAGTGGACAGAGGAAGGAAGACAAGGAGACTTGGTGGTGGAGTGAGGAGGTACAGGAAAGTATCCAAAGGAAGAGGTTAGCGAAGAAACAGTGGGATAGTCAGGGATATGGAGAAAGTAGACAGGAGTATTTGGAGTCTGGGCGCATAGCAAAGAGAGAGGTGGCAAAGGCAAAGGAAAAGGCATACATTGAGTTGTATGAGAAGCTGGACACTAAGGAAGGAGAAAAGGAGTTGTATCGACTGGCTAGACAGAGAGACCGAGCTGGAAAGGCTGTACAGCAGGTTAGGTTGATTAAGGACAGAAATGGTCATGTACTAACAAATGACAAGAGTGTGTTGAGAAGGTGGAAGGAGTACTTTGAAGAGCTGATGAATAAAGAAAATCAGACAGACAGGAGGATGGATGAAGGAAAGATGATGAACAAGGAAGTCCCGAGGATTAGCAAAGTGGAAGTGAGGGCAGTGTTGAAGAGGATGAAGAATGGAAAGGTGGTTGGTCCAGATGACATACCTGTGGAAGTATGGAGATGTTTAGGAGAGATGGCAGTCGACTTTTTAACCAGATTGTTTAACACAATCTTGGAGAGTGAGAGGATGCCCAAGGAGTGGAGAAGAAGTGTTTTGGTACCAATTTTCAAAAACAAAGGTGATACTCAGAGCTGTAGTAACTACAGAGGCATAAAGTTGATCAGCCACACTAAGAAGATATGGGAAAGAGTTGTTGAAGCCAGGTTAAGAAGAGAGGTGACAATCAGTGAGCAACAGTATGGTTTCATACCAAGAAAGAGTACTACAGATGAAATGTTTGCTCTAGGAGTGTTGATAGAGAAGGTCAGAAGGAGTTGCACTGTGTCTTTGTGGATCTAGAGAAAGCATATGATAGAGTGCCAAGAGAGGAAGTGTGGTACTGTATGAGAAAGTCAGGAGTGGCAGAGAAGTATGTGAGGGTGGTGTAGGACATGTACAGTGGGGCAAAAAAGTATTTATTCAGCCACCAATTGTGCAAGTTCTCCCACTTAAAAGATGAGAGAGGTCTCCCATTTTCATCATAGGTATACCTCAACTATGAGAGACAAAATGAGAAAAAAAAATCCAGAAAATCACATTGAAGGATTTTT
This sequence comes from Pholidichthys leucotaenia, assembly GCA_020510985.1. NCBI lineage: Eukaryota > Metazoa > Chordata > Actinopteri > Cichliformes > Pholidichthyidae > Pholidichthys > Pholidichthys leucotaenia. Next base: position 275,963,530 of record CM035842.1, read on the forward strand.
AATGAATTAATTTGTAAATTCCTTGGTAAAATAAATATTTGGTCACCTACAAACAAGCAAGATTTCTGGTTCTCACAGACCTGTAACTTCTTCTTTAACAGGCTCATCTGTCCTCCACTCGTTACCTGTATTAATGGCACCTGTTTGAACTCGTTATCAATATAGACACCTGTCCACAACCTCAAACAGTCAGACTCCAAACTCCACTATGGCCAAGACCAAAGAGCTGCCAAAGGACACCAGAAACAAAATTGTAGACCTGCACCAGGCTGGGAAGACTGAATCTGCAATAGGTAAGCAACTTGGTGTGAAGAAATCAACTGTGGGAGCAATTATTCGAAAATGGAAGACATACAAGACCACTGATAATCTCCCTTGATCTGGGGCTCCACGCAAGATCTCACCCCGTGAGGTCAAAATGATCACGAGAACGGTGAGCAAAAATCCCAGAACCACACGGGGGGACCTAGTGAATGACCTGCAGAGAGCTGGGACCAAAGTAACAAACGCTACATCAGTAATACACTACGCCGCCAGGGACTCAAATCCTGCAGTGTCAGACGTGTCCCCCTGCTTAAGCCAGTACATGTCCAGGCCAGTCTGAAGTTTGCTAGAGAGCATTTGGATGATCCAGAAGAGGATTGGGAGAATGCCATATGGTCAGATGAAACCAAAATAGAACTTTTTGGTAAAAACTCAACTTGTTGTGTTTGGAGGAGAAAGAACACCATACCTACTGTGAAGCATGGGGGTGAAAACATTATACTTTGGGGCTGTTTTTCTGCAAAGGGACGAGGACGACTGATCCATGTAAAGGAAAGAATGAATGGGGCCATGTATTGTGAGATTTTGAGTGAAAACCTCCTTCCATCAGCAAGGGCATTGAAGATGAAACGTGGCTGTGTCTTTCAGCATGACAATGATCCCAAACACACTGCCCGGGCAACGAAGGAGTGGCTTCGTAAGAAGCATTTCAAGGTCCTGGAGTGGCCTAGCCAGTCTCCAGATCTCAATCCCATAGAAAATCTTTGGAGGGAGTTGAAAGTCCACGTTGCCCAGCGACAGCCCCAAAACATCATTGCTCTAGAGGAGACCTGCATGGAGGAATGGGCCAAAATATCAGCAACAGTGTGTGAAAACCTTGTGAAGACTTACAGAAAACGTTTGACCATCTGTCATTGCCAACAAAGGGTATATAACAAAGTATTAAGATGAACTTTTGTTATTGACCAAATACTTATTTTTTTTTTCCACAATATCTTTATTGAACCTTTTTTTTCCACAATATCTTTATTGAACCTTTTTTTTTTTTTAACAAACATGATACAAACAATCAAACACTAACACTAAAGTACTACAAAAAAAAAAAAATGCACTAAAAACACCAACAACCACCAACAAAATCAAGTCTTCAACAATGCTCCTCTGTTTAGTCTAGACAATCCAATACATAAGTATACATATTATGTTCACCAGTTTGGAATTTACAAGGTCCACACACATCATTCACCTTCTTCTTCAAGAGTTATGTTTAAATTTTTTACATAATCAATAAAAGGTCTCCATATATTCTCAAACACAATTTCCTTTGATTTCAGTATATATGTTATTCTTTCTAATGGAAGGTTTGTTAACATCTGTCTTAACCACTGAGTCACATCTGGTCTATGAGTCTTTTTCCATAATAGTGCAATACATTTTTTGGCATTAAGCAAACTGAGGTCTATGAATGTTCTTTCACTTTTATTAAAATTATGCTTTTCTGGGTACAGACCCAACAAAAACAGTTTAGGATTCAATATGATTTGTTTTGAGATTATTTTTTCAATTGTTACCCTCACCTCTTCCCAAAACATTCTTATTAATCTACATTCCCATAAACAATGAAATAGGGTTCCTTTACTTTCCATGCATTTTGTGCATGTATCTGGTATATTTTTGTTATATCTATTTAACTCCTCCGGTGTAACATACATCCGCATTAACCATTTGAAATGTATCAATTTAAGGCGTGCATTTATTGATTTGGTTTGAGCTTCTGTACAAGCCAATTCCCATTGTTCCTCTGAAATTTCAGTTTGCAGATCTTCTTTCCAGTAGTTTAATCTTTTCAGTGAATTTTCACTTGAAGATAGTGTCAATGAGTTATAAAACTCTGAAATAATACCCTTTCTTTTACTATCTTTCATCATCATTTTTTCCAAGGATGAATAAATAGGTCGAGTGAGAGCTTTATTTTGATTTGATCGAATAAAGTTTCTAAGTTGAAGATATTTAAAAAAAATGTGTTCTATTGAGATTAAATTTGATCCTCAGCTCTTCAAAAGACATTATGTTATCTGCACATGGCAAATATAAATCCTGAATCTTTTGTATCCCTTTTAAATTCCATGCTTTAAATACAGCGTCCGCTCTCCCTGGTTTAAAATATTGATTACCCCATATTGGACTAAATTGTGACAATAACTGTGGTTCTTTTAAATAGTTTTTAGCTTCACACCATATTTTGATCATATGCTTTACAAATGGATTTTTAACTTGTTTTTGTAATTTTTTTGCTGAATCTGAGTATATGAATATGGGAAGAGGTAAAGGTAAATTGTATGATTCCATTTCAGTCCAGTGAGGGAGATCATTTGATGAAAAATAATATGTCATAGACCTCAGTTGTGCCGACCAATAATACAACATAAAATTTGGACATTTCAGACCTCCACGATCAAATGGTAAATATAATAAAGACAGACGTAATCTAGCCCTCCTGTTGTTCCATATAAATTCCACTAACTTTTTTTTTATTCTTGAGAATAGATCTAAAGGTGGTGATAAGGGAATGTATTGAAATAAATAAAGTATTTTAGGTAAAATATTACTTTTAAGTATATTGATTCTCCCGATCATCGACATTGGTAGTGACATCCATCTCTGAGTTAACTCATTGATATCTGACATTAAGGCTTCATAGTTGACACTGGCGACTGATTCTAGCTTAGGCACAATTTGGATTCCTAAATATTTAAACTGATTTACAACATTGAATTGATTTATCTCAGGGGCTGGGTAATTTCTCTGGGTCTCATTTAGCATTAATATTGAAGATTTAGTTTTATTTATTTTATATCCTGATATTTCCCCAAAATTCTTTATTAAATTCAACAAGGTTGGAATTGAGTTTTTTAGATTCGACATAAACAAAATTATGTCATCGGCGTACAGGGAGATTTTATGTTCTGTTGGTCCAACTTTAATTCCATATATTTGTGAATGTAAACGTATCGCTATCGCTAAAGGTTCAATTGCCATAGTAAACAGTAAAGGTGAAAGTGGACAGCCTTGTCGACATCCTCTATTGATTTTTATTGGTTTTGAAATATTGTTATTTGTTAGGATTTCTGCTGTAGCATTATTGTATATTATTTGAACCCATTTTATGAAATTATTTCCAAGTCCAAACCTTTGTAGGACTTCAAAAAGAAAGGGCCATTCAACTCTATCAAAGGCCTTTTCGGCGTCCAGTGATAGGAGAGCTGTATCCGGTGCTTCTTTATTAAAATAAATAATATTAAATAGTCTCTTACATTATGGAAGCCTTGTCTACCCTTTATAAAGCCATTCTGATCTCGATTAATAATATTTGGTAAAATTTCTTGTATTCGTCTTGCTAAAATTTTACAGATTATCTTAAGGTCGGCGTTTAATAGGCTTATTGGTCTCATATTTTCACATTTATTAGAGGGCTTACCTGGTTTTGGCAGCAGTATAATTAAGGCATTATTTATGTATGATGGTAAATTATTATTTTGAAATGCTTCTAAAACCATTTCCAAAAAAGGTTTTATTAATTTATTCTTAAATTTTTTATAAAGGTCAACTGGAAGACCATCTGGTCCTGCACTTTTTCCTGATTTCATATTATCAATGGCTAGCCCAACTTCTTCTTGACTAATTTTAGACTCCAATATCTCCCTGTTTTCATTTGGAATACACGGTATAGATAGTTCGTTCAAAAACCCATTTAGTTTTGTTAAATCAGGTTCATTTTTGGTATCATATAATTTTTCATAGTAATCTCTAAAGGCTCTATTAATTTCTGAAGGATCTATAACTACCTGTCCATTACTTATAATACTGGTAATTGGTGTTTTAATTTCTAATTGGTTAATCTGCCATGCTAATAATTTTCCTGATTTTTCACCTTGTTCATAAAAAGATTGTTTCAATCTTAGAAGACTCGAGGCAGCTCTATTCGCTGATTTTTTGTCGTATTCAGCTCTCAAAATCAGTAATTCATTCTCCAACCTTGGGTCACTTCCTGCATACACTTTTTCCTGAAGACTTTTTATTTTATGTTCCAATTTAGCTCTCTCCTCTCGAGTCTTCTTAGATTTTGATCCTGTATAACTAATAATATGTCCCCTAATAAAAGCTTTGAAAGCCTCCCACTTTACACATGCTGATGTTTGTGTAGTATTGATGTCAAAGAACTCGTCTATCTGTTTTTCTATATACTTGACAAATTCCTCATCCTGAAGCCATTTATGCTGAAATTGCCATCTACCTGATTCCTTTGTCAATTTTTTATCTACATATATTAGACAACAGGGTGCATGATCAGAGATCACGATGTTATCATAAAAGCAGTTTTGAATCTTGGACCTTAATTCTGTGGAAATCAAAAAATAATCAATACGTGAGAATGTCTTGTAGGTACTGGAATAACAAGAATAGGCTTTAACTTGTGGTTTCATTTCTCTCCATATATCTAACAATCTCAATTCTTTCATAAAATGATTAATAGTCATCCTACATCCAATGTGCGTACAATCCAGTCCTGTTGATCTATCTATACCTGGATTCAATGTACAATTAAAATCCCCTGCTATTATATGTTGCCCTGTAAGTGATGATAAGATAAGAAATAAATTAGCAAAGAACTTCTGATCATCTATATTGGGACCATATAAGTTCACAAGATTTATATTTTCTAATAGCAAAGAACCTTGAATGATTACATATCTTCCAAATTTGTCTCCAATTACATTTTTCACTTGAAAAGGAACTGATTTATGTATGAGAGTCATAACTCCCCTGGCTCGGGATGAAAATGAAGAGGTGAATACACTTCCTTGCCATCTACGCCTAATTCTTTTAACATTCTCCTCTATTAGATGAGTTTCTTGTAAAAACACAATTTTTGAACCCATGTCTTTTATTTTATTCATAACTTGTTTAAGTTTTTTTAAATTTTGTAGACCTCTGCAATTCCATGAAGTTAAATTAAGATTAACACTTTGGTTTATGATCAATAGAGAGTTTGGGATTACCTTGCAGTGTAAACATGCTCATACAGAGAAGCAAAAACATGAGTGGTTGAACATTCATCCTACAAACTACACACAAACAAATTTCCCCTTCCCACACTTGTGGCAAACCCCCCAAAATCAAAAGAAAAATTCTGTCTCCCGATATAGCCATCGACCGTTCCACACCCACGGGGAACAGCCTAAGCCACTCCTTCTTCATCCTCCCAATCACCCTAACTCTACTACTTTTAATAACGTAACATTAACTCTCCTCTGTAGTTTTCCAACTTAACTCCAAAATTTTTAACAACTTTGTACATCATAGTTTTTTTTGTTTGTTTTGTTTTTGTTTTGTTTTTTTAATATATAATACAATCTATATTTTGTAAACTTACTATTTACTTCAAGTCAGTCAGATGCCTGTGCAAATGCTTAATTATTCTACCTTATATTTTGTTCATGCTTAGCTCCCACCAGTCTCTTCTTCTTCTTTGATCTTCTTGATGAACTCCTGCGCCTCCTCTGGGGTCTTGAAGATGTGGGTTCTGCCCTCATACGTGGTCAGCAGTCTCGCAGGATAGATTACACCATGACAAATCCCAAGGTTGCGCAGCTCCTTACGTATGGGATCAAACTGCTTCCTCAATTGCTGGATTCCTGTGGCCAAATCTGGGTAGAACCGCACCTGCTGGTCCTGGTGTTTAATCTCTCCTTTAGCTCGTGCAGCGTTGAAGATCTTCATCCTGTCTCTGTTGCTAAGAAACTTCATAATTAAGGTCCTCGGCGGTCCCTTATCTCTCCGTGGGCCAATACGATGTGCATTTTCCAGAACCACTGCTGATTGCAACTCCTCGCTGCCCAGCACCTCCGGAATCCACTTTTCCAGAAAGGAACATACGTCCCGACCTTCTGATTCCTCTGGAAGACCCACCAGCCTCAAGTTATTCTGTCTCGACCGAGATTCCAAATCCAAAATATTATTTTCCAGAGATTTATTTTTTTTTTCCAAAGTGCGCACCTTTAATTGAAGACGGGTGACGTCATCTTCAGCACTAGCGAGACGGAGCTCCATCTGCGCCGTTCGTTCTACACAGTCACCCAATTCCTTTCTTATTCCTTCCAACGCTGTCATAATCCCATCAAATCTAGAGGAAAAGTCCGCTCTCATTGAACTCATGGCAGCCATCAGCGCATCTGCGCCTCCCCCCGCAGACATCGCACTGTTGCCAGCCTCCTCCGCCATATATGGAGTTTTATTTGCTGCGTCACAGACCTGAAAGTCCGTTAATTTGGACTGTTTCGGCGGCTCGCTTTTTCCTTTACCTGGTTTTCCAGCCTTAGGCTTCGCCGACATATCCTCGCCCAAACGCTGGGATACGTTCTGTCCCAAATGAGAGAGTTATTTGCCGATTTTTTTTCTCCAAGAGCAGAGCAGAGTGAGACACGTCCGTCTTACGTGGCAGCCATAACCGGAAGTCCCAAATACTTATTTTACCGAGGAATTTACCAATTAATTCATTAAAAATCCTTCAGTGTGATTTTCTGGATTTTTTTTTTTGCCATTTTGTTTCTCATAGTTGAGGTATACCTATGATGAAAATTGGAGACCTCTCTCATCTTTTAAGTGGGAGAACTTACACAATTGGTGGCTGACTAAATACTTTTTTCCCCCCACTGTATGAGGACAGCGAGACAGTGGTGAAGTGTGCTGCAGGAGTGACGGATGGATTCAAGGTGGGGGGTGGGTTTACATCAGGGATCGGCTCTGAGCCCCTTCTTGTTTGCCATGGTGATGGACTGGCTGACAAACGAGGTTAGGCAGGAGTCTCCGTGGACCACGATGTTTGCAGACATCATTATGATCTGCAGTGAGAGCAGGGAGCAGATGGAAGAGAACCTGGACAGGTGGAGGTATGCTCTAGAGAGAAGAGGAATGAAAGTCAGTAGAAGCAAGACAGAATACATGAGTGTGAATGTTAGGGAGGCAGGTGCAACGGTGAAGATGCAAGGAGTAGAGGTAGTGAAGGTAGATGAGTTTAAATACCTGGAGTCAACCATCCAAAGCAATGTAAAATGCACAAGAGAGGTGAAGAAGAGAGTGCAGGCAGGATGGAGTGTGTGGAGACAAGTGTTAGGGGTGATTTGTGACAGAAAGGTAACAGCGAGAGTGAAAGGAAAGATTTACAAGACTGTAGTGAGACCTGCTATGATGTATGGTTTGGAGATGGTGGCACTGGCAAAAAGACAGGAGGTGGAGCTGTAGGTGTCAGAGTTGAAAATGCTAAGATTTTCATTGGGCTACCCCAATGAAAATCGTTGGCTACCCCAACCAAGCAAGTTGGTTGGGGTAGCCAACGATTCGAGCCAGAATTGATTCAGGGGGCTCCGATTCGATTCTGAATTGATTCCCAATGCATATTGATGCATCTTTTTTATAACATACACACATTAGACTTCTAATATAAAATAGAAGCTCTCTTCAGTAGTTCCATGTTTTATCCTAGCCGTGACTACACAAGTCAGGTCCTGAAGCTGTCTGCCACCCAGCTGGGTTTCATACATGTGCATTGAATGCAATCTACGGTCCATATGTCCACATTGCATGACAGCAACGCTCCAGCAAACCATCATGAACACCAAGACCCGGTGGCTGTGGCTCAGCTGTAGTGTGGTCAGCTTTCTGATCAGCGGGTTGGTGGCTCGATTACTGTTCTCTCTGTAGTCTGCATGTAAAAGTGTCCTTGAGGAAGACCCTGAACCCAGAGTTGCTCCTGGTGGGTCAGGCCAGAGCCTTGCATGGCAGCTCTACCGCCATCAGTGTGTGAATAGGTAGATACATCCAGCCATCTTTTTCCGCTTAATCCTTTTCAGGTCGCGGGGGGGCTGGAGCCTATCCCAGCATCTTTGGGCGAGAGGCAGGGTACACCCTGGACAGATCGCCAGTCCATTGCCGGGCCAACACAGAGAGACAGACAACCATTCACTCTCAGTCATACCTAAGGACAATTTATAATCCCCATACAGTGGTGTGAAAAAGTGTTTGCCCCCTTCCTGATTTCTCATTTTTTTTGTATGTTTGTCACACTTAAATGTTTCAGATCATCAAACAAATTTAAATATTAGACAAAGATAACACAAGTAAACACAAAATGCAGTTTTAAAATGAAGGTGTTTATTATTAAGGGGGAAAAAAAATCTAAGCCTACATGGCCCTGTGTGAAAAAGTGATTGTCCCCTAAACCTAATAACTGGTTGGGCCACCCTTAGCACCAACAACTGCAATCAAGCATTTGCGATAACTGGCAATGAGTCTTTTGCAATGCTGTGGAGGAATTTTTCTCCACTCATCTTTGCAAAATTGTTGTATTTCAGCCACATTAGAGGGTTTTTGAGCATGAACCGCCTTTTTAAGGACATGCCACAGCATCTTAATCGGATTTTGGTCAGGACTTTGACTAGGCCACTCCAAAGTCTTCATTTCATTTTTCTTAAGCCGTTCAGAGGTGGACTTGCTGGTGTGTTCTGGATCATTGTCCTGCTGTAGAACCCAAGTGCGCTTCAGATTGAGGTCACCAACAGATGGCTGGACACTCTCCTTCAGGATTTTTTGGTAGACAGCAGAATTCATGGTTCCATTTACTACAGCAAGTCTTCCAGGTCCTGAAGCAGCAAAACAGCCCCAGACCATCACACCACCACCACCATATTTTACTGTTGGTATGATGGTCCTTTTCTGAAATGCTGTGTTACTTTTATGCCGGATGTAATGGGACACACACCTTTCAAAAAGTTCAACTTTTCTCTCATCAGTCCACAGAGTATTTTCCCAAAAGTCTTGGGGATCATCAAGATGTTTTCTGGCAAAACTGAGACAAGCCTTTATGTTGTTTTTGCTCAGCAGTGGTTTTTGTCTTGGAACTCTGCTATGCAGGCCATTTTTGCCCAGTCTCTTTCTTATGGTGGAGTCATGAACACTGACCTTAACTGATGCAAGTGAGGCCTGCAGTTGTTTGGATGTTGTTGTGGGTTTTTTGTGACCTCTTGAAAGAGTCGTTGCTGTGCTCTTGGGGTAATTTTGGTTGGCCGGCCACTCCTGGGAAGGTTCACCACTGTTCCATATTTTTGCCATTTGTGGATAATGGCTGTCACTGTTGTTTGCTTGAGTCCCAAAGCTTTAGAAATGGCTTTATAGCCTTTTCCAGACTGATAGATCTCAATTATTTTGTTTCTCATTTGTTCCTGAATTTCATTGGATTGCAGCATGATGTCTAGCTTCTGAGGATCTTTTGGTCTACTTCACTTTGTCAGGCAGGTCCTATTTTAGTGATTTCTTGATTGAGAACAGGTGTGGCAGTAATCAGGCCTGGGTGTGGCTAGAGAAATTGAACTCAGCTTTCCAAAGATGTCATAAACCACAATTAATTTATGTTTTAATGGGGGGAGGGGGCAATCACTTTTTCACATTGGGCCACGTAGGTTTGGATTTTTTTTACCCTTAATAATAAACACCTTCATTTAAAAACTGCATTTTGTGTTTACTTGTGTTATATTTGTCAAATATTTAAATTTGTTTGATGATCTGAAACATTTACGTGTGACAAACATACAAAAAAAGAGAAATCAGGAAGGGGGCAAACACTTTTTCACACCACTGTAGCTGTAAAGCACATTGGTCATCCAGAGATGAGAAAAAAGCACTATACAATTCAACGCCAGTTACCATTTTTCCAGTTGTGACAGCCCCTGTGTATAGACTGGGTGACACATTCACTAATTGCTACTTGTCTCAAGGTGTGCCCGAGGAGGTGGATCCAATCAGCTGACGAGATCACTGCACTGAAGCACAGAGCCCAGCTTTTTTCCATCAGCTGTGGAAGACGATAAATTTCACATTCTGTGTGGGTCTCTTGCTTTCTACCCTCTCCCTCTTTGGTCCACACCAGTGCCTGCACCCTGCAGTTTGGTTTGTCCATCGAAATTATTTACGTTAGAAGAAGCCATCTTCGTTGTCATTCAGTCCACACAGCCAATCATGTACAGTAGAACAAAATTATGTTTCTCCTATCTACAACGTTCATCACATGTAGAATCATAGGGGTCGCTGCCATGCAAGGCGCCGCCACAAATAATTTCTCCTTCCCCTATTCTATTACGCTGAGCAACAAGCTAGAAGGCAGTAAGTACCATTTTTATATGGTCTTTGGTATGACCCGGCCGGGACTTGAACCCCCAACCTCCCAGTTGTGGGGCAGATGCTCTATCAACTAGACCACCACTTCGGTGGCCTGGGTACGTTATTAATTAATATTTAAGAATCGTAATCTTGACATTTCTGCATCAATTCAGAATTTTTCATGCTTGCATTACGATATATCAGAAAAACGATTATTTCCCCCATCCATACTAGCAAATCAGTGTTGAGATTCTGCCTTCAGAGTGCGTATCAACAATGGAGCATAAACTAGTTTGAAAATTAGACTGACACCCACCGGAGACAGATGTATCAGAGTTCCACAGCTGAGACGGAGTGTCTGTAGTTTGTATCCACCCTTGAACTTCTGCTACCAATTAGGGCTGCAACGACTAGTCGACAAATAGTCAACGGCAAAATTGGTTGACAATTAATTTAGAAGTCATGTGTCATTAGTGACATCATCGTGTGTATCCCACGGCATGCAATGCCACGCTAAACAATGTTTCACAATAGCCAATTGAAGTAGCTCAGATCACGCTTTTCCCAGCTCTTTGGTGCACTGACAGAGCATGCATGCTAGTGACCGGGAACAGATCCATGAGGGAGGCTGAAGCGGAGCTCACGCAAAACAAACGTTCCAAAGTTTGGGAACATTTTGTACATGACTCAACCAACAAAACTGTTCAATGCAAGCTCTGTAAAGTGAGTTTTGCGTACCATGGAACCACTATGCTTGTTCTTGTTGTTCACCAAATGCTCTATTTCTTTTTTTTTAAAGGATAAAGTTTCATTTTTTGCAATAAAAGAAGAGATATTTTTTTTGTGCAGTTCTTAAGGCCCTGTCACACCTTGACGATTTTGACAGCATTTTGCCAAATGTATAAAAATTGGTGTAAAACACTGGCATATGCCAAAATTTTCACTTTTGGCCGTATGCATCGCATATCCATAACAGGTTGGACATATACATAATATACTGGCAACTTATATAGAATATTTCCAAAACTTATAAATAACTTAAACCAACTAATGCTTAGCATGTTGCCAACATTCACAACTTAGGTGCAACAATAGTCTAGCTTCTGCCTAGCGCAGTTGTGCCAAACTGCCGTACCCTCCCGATCCATGAATCCTAGGTGCGCGAGAGATCATCTCTGTTCAACCGAGATGATTCTCCCCTTCAAAGACCACGGTGGAGGGGTGTGACCAACCAGGCAGAGCTGTCAAATTTGTCAGGTCAGTCATGTCTAAAACAGATGATGTGAGACGTCAGGAATATCAGATTACAGATGTCACAACCTGGCTCAAAGGCACGCTAACTGATGGTGATAAAAAAAATTTTTTATTTTCAATAAAGTGAAAAAACAAGATAATGCATGGAGTGTGCTTTGGCTGGGAGGTGCAGCCAACAGGAAAATGTGATTTATCATGGAAAACAGCTGAGCTCTGCACTTCAGGTGATCAGCTGGTTGGCTCCACTTCCTCCGGTGTTCTGACATTTTGGCATATCTATCAGAAAAGCACTGGACAGCTGATGGTACAGACTGCAATCAAAGGTAAAAAACATGGGGGAGGGCTAAATAGTGATTTGGATCTTTATCCTGTAGCTTGAAAGTGCTCAGACACATCCCCGACAGGTCCCGTTATATGAAAAAGTGTGTGTGTGTGTGTGTGTGTGTGCGCGCGCGCTGCATGCAGAGCTCTGTATGGGTTTTTCCTGTGAACCAATGCTGCAAATACACCATTAAAGGGTAACTGTAAGTTAGAAACCCGTTCAATAAGTTACACATAGGTTCAAAGAGTGTTACTCATATGTTAGAAATAATTTTTGGGTACGCTAGACATTAATCTCGACATATTTGAACTTTTGAGTAACTATGAGTCACTGACAAGTAACGTGTGTAAACAAATGCATAACTTCCCTACAACCTTTGCTCTGCAAATGTGGGACATATCAGCTATACGCTGGATACCCTGGAAAATTTTCAGCATGCTGAAATTTTTCAGAGGAGCTCAGCAAACTATGCCATATACCAGCATGGTTCAGCGTGCTTAAGCGTGCTTCAGCATTCTTCAGCGTGTTCTTAACTTAGACAAAACTCAGCCACAACTGATTCGATGTACAGTACACCAGTGTATTCTCCAAATATTTCATACGTTATGCAAATGATGCCTAAATCATTTAGATGTGACAGGGCCTTTAATGACTAGTCAACTAGTCGTTACAATAGTCGGTGACTAGTTGACTATTGAAATAGTCATTAGTTGCAGTCCTACTACCAATGTGCTAATGAGGACTAGCAGCTCCTGAATGCAAACACGGGCCAGCTTCAGTTTAGTGCTGAAAACAACTGTCATCCAGGTGCAGTTTCTGGAGGAGGCAGTGACATTTTCCCAACTGTGTGCCCTGTGGTCTATATTAATCATATATCCCATAACCTACATATGTATAAGCATGTGAGAATGTTTGGTGACTACATATGTAAAGCGACTTCACACCTCAGAACAGGACAAAGGGTCTCAACCGCCAGTGAAGATCAAAGAGCATCCGAGGCACTGCGGTGGAGACCAGATAGGTCGCCCTGACCTCCCAGGGCCAGGTGGAGGGGTACGGAGACAAAGGAGGGGATTAAGTAATGGGGGATGTCAGCTTTGATATGCATGTCTTTTGTTGTGTGTGAGTGTAAGTACACAGAGCCGAATGTGTTCACTCTCTTACTTCTTCTGCTGCTGCACAAGATGAGACTTGTTAGAGGAGCGAAGCTGATAATAAACTTTGGTTTATAAGTCACATCGCCTCGTTATTCTAAGCTCTTCTACACTGGTGACCCTGACGCGAGGATGGACCAGAGGCGTTCCCCCGCGATCGACTCATCTGTGGCGACCCAGGCAGACGCCAGCGCCCATGCAGACAGGGGAACAGATGGACGACGTTCCCCCACGGCAGAAGTGACAGAGAGGGCTCAACCGAGCACCAGTGCCGCTGCGAGAGCCGAAGGAAGGCACTCTCACCCTGCGGACACATCAGGGACGGCCCACACAAACGCCGTCACCGTCAAGCTGCCGGACTTCTGGCAGGAAGACCCGACCTCGTGGTTTCAGCAAGCTGAAGCCCAGTTTGCACTTGCGGGCATAACGGCTGACGATACAAAGTTTTATCACATCGTCGCCATACTCGACGCCGCCACTTCGAGATGTGCGCGGAGCATAATCCAGCGGCCGCCGGCCCAGGACAAATATAGAGAACTGAAAGCGACCATTGTGGCGAATTTCGTCCCCTCTGCCGAGGAGAGAGCCGAGAGGATCCTGGCGGTCTACGGCCACAGAGGATGCAGACCCAAGGCCCTCATGGAGGACTTGCTGCAGCTCAAAGAAGAGGACAATGACAACTTCCTCTTCCAATTTATATTCCTCAGTACGCTGCCGCCACACATGAGAGGGACACTTGCCAACATGCGATGCAGCACCCAGCAAGACTTCCGCACGCTGGCTCGCGAAGCGCAGCGACTCGTCAACGCCTGCAGGGAACAGACACCCACAGCAGCATCCGCAGACCTCAACGCCGATGTCCAGAGCCACGGGGAGCCACAAACCACTGAGCAGAATCCACCCGCCATGGCAGCGACACGGCCAAGACGTAACAGATGGAGCGACGTCTGTTATTACCACCACCGCTTCGCCGAGAAGGCTTACAAATGCTTTCCCCCCTACAAATTCACGATTTCGGGAAAACGCCAAAGCCGAGAACCGTTAACAGCGACAGTTCTCGGCGAAAAAAGCAAGCTTCTATATGTGACGGACGGACACACCGGCAAGCAGTTCCTCATTGACACGGGAGCTCAACTGACTTTTATCATGCCCTCCCAAGCAGACCGGGCCATGGGCCCCCGGGGCAATGGAGCGGTGGCAGCCAACGGCTCCATCATCGACACTTTTGGCGAAAGGAACCTGCCCCTCCGCATCCATGGCCGCAACTACAGATGGACATTTGTTGTAGCGGCGGTGAGTTTTAACTTGTTGGGCGCAGATTTTTTGTGTGCACATGGGTTATTTGTCGATCTAGCGAACAGACGCTTGGTTAATGCACTGTCCTTTGCTTCTATTCCCTGCTCAGCTCAAGTTTCTCCACCACCCGTGCAGGCCAGCGTCACTACAGCAGGAGGTAAGTTTGATCAACTCCTCACCCAATTTCCAGCACTCACAATTCCCAAATTCTCAGCTACAGTAGCTAAGCATGGGGTCGAACACTTTATCCCCACAACGGGCCCACCCGTATTCGCCAAAGCTTGGCGCTTAGACGCGACCAAGCTCGCCATAGCTCGGGACGAGTTTACCACCCTTGAAAAACTAGGCATTATCAGGCGCTCAAAAAGCCCCTGGGCGTCACCGCTTCACATGGTCCCGAAATCCGACGGTTCTTGGAGACCGTGCGGCGATTACCGCAGATTAAACAATGCGACAGCGCATGACCGCTACCCTATTCCTCACATCCAAGATTTTTCACTACATCTGGCGGGTGCGCGCATTTTTTCAAAAATAGACCTGGTCCGCGGCTATCATCAAGTCCCCGTTAGAGTGGAAGACATTCCTAAAACAGCTGTAATAACCCCCTTCGGTCTTTTTGAATTTTTGCGGATGCCTTTTGGCCTCAAAGGCGCTGCTCAAACCTTTCAGCGGATGATGGACGCAGTATTACGCGACCTCCCTTTCGTGTTCGTCTACCTCGACGATATGCTGGTAGCCAGCTCGTCTGAGGAAGAACACGAACAGCATCTCACTATGGTTTTTCAGAGACTAGAAGAGCACGGGTTAATAATCAGTCCAGCCAAATGCAAATTCGGCGTGTCACAAATTGATTTTTTGGGACACAGAGTTTCACCGAAGGGGGCAGTCCCACTGCCAGACAAAGTTCACACAGTAAAAAGTTTCCCACGGCCACAAACGGTCAAATCGCTGCAGGAATTTTTGGGAATGGTTAATTTTTACAACCGTTTCCTCCCCTGCGCAGCTCAGCTCATGCAGCCCCTATATGACGCGCTCAGAAAACAAAAACCTTCCAACGCGGTCGAATGGACCCCGGAGCGGGAACGCGACTTCGCGGAAGTAAAAAGTGCCCTAGCTAATGCCACATTGTTGGTTCACCCTGATCCCTCGGCCCGCATTGCACTAACCACAGACGCTTCAGACCTGGCCATAGGGGCGGTTGTAGAACAACACGTCGGCGGAACCTGGCAACCTTTGGCATTTTTCAGCAAATCGCTAAACCAAACAGGGCGTAAATACAGCACCTTTGACAGGGAGCTGCTAGCGCTTCATTTATCCATCCGCCACTTCCAGTTCTGGTTGGAAGGGCGGCGTTTCACGGCTTTTGTAGACCACAAACCGCTCACCTTTGCGATGGCTAAAATTTCTGAACCGTGGTCAGGCAGGCAACAAAGACAGCTAGCTGCGATTTCAGAGTTCACCACAGACATTCGACATGTGGCAGGCAAACTTAACGTGGTAGCAGACTGCCTCTCTCGCGCTGTGACATCGCCACAGCGCGAGGAGACAGATTATACTACCTCAGCCGCAGAACTCTTCGCCAACGCGGACACATACGCAGCCCCAATCCACGTAGGGACAGATTATGCAGCCATGGCGGAGGAGCAAAGTAGTGACGTGGACGTGCACGCACTCCTGTCTGGACCAACAGGGTTAAGGCTGGAGGAAAGGGGTTTACGCGACGGTGTACCCCCCCTAATATGCGACATCTCAACCAGCCGACCTCGCCCGGTAGTCCCAGCTGCATGGCGCCGCCGTATTTTCGACTCAATTCACTCCCTCGCGCACCCAGGTGTGCGCGCTTCGGTTAAAATGGTCGCCGAAAAGTTTGTGTGGCCTGGCCTGCGCAAAAACGTAAAAGAATGGGCAAAGACTTGCATTTCTTGTCAGCGCGCCAAAATACACAAACACACAAAAGCCCCTCTAGAGCCTTTTCGAATCCCTGCTAGAAGGTTCGACCACGTTCATGTCGACCTCGTGGGACCACTACCTTCCTCCCAAGGTTTCACACATCTGTTAACGATGATAGACCGCACTACGCGCTGGCTTGAGGTGGTCCCTCTGGCGTCAACCACAGCGGAGGAAGTCGCTCGCGTTTTTTTGACAAACTGGGTGGCACGTTTCGGCGTCCCATCGGACATCACGTCCGATAGGGGGCCTCAATTTGTCTCGGAGCTTTGGTCAGCCATGGCCAGCAGCTTAGGAGCGACAATTCACCGCTCCACCGCTTATCACCCTCAGGCTAATGGGTTATGCGAGCGTTTTCACAGGTCTTTAAAGGCCGCCCTCAGAGCCTCACTAATGGATACAAATTGGGTAAATAAACTTCCTTGGGTTTTATTGGGGTTGCGTGCTGCACCTAAAGAGGATCTAGACGCCTCCCCAGCAGAATTAGTTTTTGCACAACCTCTCAGGCTCCCAGGTGAATTTTTACCAGAGAACCCAGAGCCAGGGCATCTTCCAGCCCCGAGGTTTTTAGGCAGCAACGGACCGGACTCTCTCTCCGGGCCGGCACATCACTCTTTTCCACGGGTTTTTGTCCCCCAAGCTTTAAAAAACGCTGAATTCGTTTTTGTTAGGCATGAAGCTTTAAAACCAACTTTCCGCCCACCATACGATGGACCATTCAGAGTGCTGGAACCTGGTGATAAGCATTTTGTGCTTGATTTTGGGGACAGAAAAGAAACAGTCAGCATTGACAGACTTAAACCTGCCTTCTTGTTGAGAGACGAGCCTGCACGGTTGGCGAGAGCACCTCTGCGGGGTAGACCCCCCCAAGAGAAAAGACTCAGTCCCCCTGCAGGGAGCAAATAATCACTCTCCTTCCCAAGCTGCAGATTCCTTACAGGAAGGTCCCACCAGGATGCCCGAACGGACCCACAGCAGATTCGGAAGAAGATTTAAGCCCAGACGGCACAGGGACTGATGCAAACTACTCAAAAGTTGTTCACTAATTGTGCTGTAACAGTTTAGGACTGATTTGTGATATTACTATGCTGTTATGATTACCACTGAATTCTCTACTGGAGCATAGCTGCTGGAAAGTTTCTTCTTTGTCAAGAGGTGTAGCAGTTAGTATGTCATAATAATTATCTTAAACTGTGAATTTTTCTATTGTCCTTTTCTTAGTCGTTTGGGGGGGGGGGCTGTGGTCTATATTAATCATATATCCCATAACCTACATATGTATAAGCATGTGAGAATGTTTGGTGACTACATATGTAAAGCGACTTCACACCTCAGAACAGGACAAAGGGTCTCAACCGCCAGTGAAGATCAAAGAGCATCCGAGGCACTGCGGTGGAGACCAGATAGGTCGCTCTGACCTCCCAGGGCCAGGTGGAGGGGTACGGAGACAAAGGAGGGGATTAAGTAATGGGGGATGTCAGCTTTGATATGCATGTCTTTTGTTGTGTGTGAGTATAAGTACACAGAGCCAAATGTGTTCGCTCTCTTACTTCTGCTGCTGCTGCACAAGATGAGACTTGTTAGAGGAGCGAAGCTGATAATAAACTTTGGTTTATAAGTCACATCACCTCGTTATTCCAAGCTCTTCTACATGCCCCACCATATAAGTTATAAAGGCAACCAGCCTCTCCACAAAGCTGTACGCAAATTTTCACTTTGCATTTACTTTAAATGCAGCATTAGGCTCTGTTTCTCTTTTCTCATTAGGCTTCTGTGTGGAGAGGACTGAGGCAAATCACCAATTATCGGCCTCAGGCTCCTAAAGGTCAGGATGACAAAGCCCTTTGTCAAAGACTGTCCCAACACTATGCCCGTTTTGACACCCCGTCATCTGTGTCCAACTCCCCCCCTCCCTCCAGCTCCACAGCCTCCACGATCCCTACTTCATCAAAGGCGCCCCCCGCCCCCCCTGCCCTTGTCATCAGTGAGCAGGACGTGCTCAAACAGTTCTCCAGACTGAACCCGCGCAAGGCCCCCGGTCCGGACGGCGTGTCTCCCTCCACCCTGAGACACTGTGCGAAAGAGCTGGCTCCTGTCTTCACAGACATTTTTAACACCTCCCTTAAGCTATGCCACATGCCGTCCTGCCTCAAATCCTCTACCATCATCCCTGTCCCCAAGAAGCCACGGATCACTGGACTTAACGATTACAGACCTGTAGCGCTCACCTCTGTAGTCATGAAGTCCTTTGAGCGCCTGGTCCTGCCCCACCTCAAGTCCATCACCACCCCCCTCCTGGACCCGCTGCAGTTTGCCTACCGAGCCAACAGGTCTGTAGACGACGCAGTCAACCTGGCCCTCCACTCCATCCTGCAGCACCTGGACTCCCTGGGAACCTACGCCAGGATCCTGTTTGTGGACTTCAGCTCCGCATTCAACACCATCCGCCCCGCTCTGCTCCGGGACAAGCTGTCCCTGCTCAACGTGCCTGACTCCCTCTGCAGGTGGATCACCGACTTCCTGACGGACCGGAGGCAGCATGTGCGGCTGGGAAAGACTGTCTCAGACTCTGCTAGCATCAGCACCGGATCACCCCAGGGCTGTGTACTTTCCCCCCTACTCTTCTCCCTTTATACCAACTCCTGCACCTCCAGCCACCAGTCTGTCAAGTTGATCAAGTTTGCGGACGACACCACCCTCATCGGGCTCATCTCCAACGGCGACGAGTCCGCCTACAGGAGAGAGGTGGCCCAGCTGGCGTCCTGGTGCAACAACAACAACCTGCAGCTGAACGCTCTGAAGACAGTGGAGATGATTGTGGACTTCAGGAAAGTCACAACCCCTCTGCCCCCCCTCACCCTCACAGGCTCTCCCATCACCACTGCTGATTCCTTCCGCTTCCTAGGCACCACCATCACCAGGGACCTCAAGTGGGAGCTGACCATCAGCTCCCTCATCAAAAAGGCCCAGCAGAGGATGTTCTTCCTGCGGCAGCTGAGGAAGCTCAGGCTACCCACCAAGATGTTAGTGCAGTTCTACACAGCCATCATCGAGTCCATCCTCACCACCTCCATAACCGTGTGGTACGCAGGAGCCACTGCCAGGGACAGACTAAGGCTGCAGCGCGTCGTGCGCACTGCTGAGAAGGTGATCGGCTGCAAGCTCCCATCTCTCCAGGATCTGTACATCTCCAGGACCCGGAGGCGTGCTGACCGGATCATAGCCGATCCCTCACACCCTGGTCACGTACTGTTTGCCCCCCTCCCCTCAGGTAGAAGACTTCGGTCCATCCAGACTAAAACCTCCCGTCACATGAGCAGCTTCTTCCCCTCTGCCATCAGACTGCTGAACACTAAGTGACTTATTGACTCTCGTGCACTATGTACAGCAGCTCAACCAGACTCATGTCAATCATCACTGTTTTCTTCCTGCATTACCGACTGCACTATATGGTTCTCCACATTATCTGCTGCTCGCTAATATATTTTAACTGCTGACCAGTATTACTCTCTTATTCTACACTTTATTGCATGTATAGTTTATTTCTTTTATTTTATCATGTTTAATGTTGCAGCATTGCACCGAGACAAATTCCTAGTTTGTGTACTACATGAACAATGGCAATAAATCTGATTCTGATTCTGTTCAGTGCTTATTGACTAATGACTATCCTTGGCTGTAGATTTATAAATATCTTGTGATGCTCACGGAAAACTCATTATCTATACAGGACAGATAAGTGGGAAGGCATGATGACCTTCTCTGAGGCTGACTCCAACTGGTCTGTGACTGTTTAGGCACTTATCTGAAAAAGAAAATAAAACTATTTTAAATAAAGTTCTGCTCAAGTTGTTTTGAGGATAGCACGGGTTTCCCTCTCCAGCGTCCTGTACTTTCTGTGTACTTTGCCAACCATTCTATGGCACATGATTGGAAAATATCAAATGAGATGTCCACCTACATTTGGGTTGGTCATTGTTTTGTTTTTTAAATTATGTTCTATTCTTTTGTTTGCCTGACCAGTAATACACAAAGCCACAGCCAGCAGTTATAGTTAAAATAGACATAAAATACAGGAGAAAAAACAAGCCTCTTCCACATCTGAAACTCATGAGTAATGTCACACTCAGACATTTGGTTTGGCTGTCACATGATTCATGGTGTTTGGGTCACAGACGGACTGGCTGCATGGTGAGGAAAGGTGATGCTACTGCAAGATTAGCTAGATAAACTGGACTTAATTGCTAGTTCCACTAATTTGCAGTTTCTGAAACATGTTTGTATTGCACTTTGGTGCACTTTAATGCAATTATATGCCAACGATTAGGTTTGATGTGCATTACTGGAAATGGTCTGGGCTTCAGTTTTAATGAGTAAAATTGTAATATTTAGTATATTAGTCATGGAGTCTATGGTTTCATTTTGCTAACTAGAGGGCAGTCAGAGTGCATACCTCTGCCAAGGCTCCATCCCTCTCCCTCCCTTTGCCCTCCCCGCCGTCCCTTTGTCCATTCATATCGCCATCCATCTGTACATTGTGAGATAGTGCCTTGGCAGAGGTATGCACTCACAGATCACCTCCAATGAGTTGATCTTTGGGCCAAGAGCAACCTCTGGTGAAAATGTCATCCAAATCCATCTAGGAGTTGACAGAGAAACGGCAGCAAAAACAATATGACTACATTATATGACTACATTATAATAACAAGACTGTCATAATTGTACTGACCATACATACATTGGGGCTAGCCAATTCAACCTTAAAGTCCTTGTACGGTGACATTTTTTTATTGAACTAATAAACTGATTGTATGAAAATATTCCATTCTGGCCATTCCCGTGATTTAATATGTGTCACCAGCCTCCATAAATGACTATTTGGTAATAGCCCATCTTTCACTTAGTGATGCTGCAGTACCGCCATCTGTCGATAGGGGCGGGCAGCAGTGACGTCAGCACAGGAAGAAGTGAGGGTGATATTGCCTGCCTGTGCTGTGAGCCTCATCAGAGAAACATTCCCATCAGATCACTACAAGGCATTTTGCCTACCAAGATTAGATTTGTGAAAAATGATATTTAAATAAAGTTTTGTAAAATCATATATTGAATTTATTAATGTTCATGTCAATTTTATAATTCTAATATTTCAGCATTCATCAAAGTTGCATGTCATATATATTTGAATCATTTTTCTACCATTTTATGGTATAAAATTCGGGTTCCATTTTTAAAAGCACATTTCTCTTAAAATCTTAGGCTTATATTTGTTTGTCTTAGCAAAATATGTTGCTTCCCTAACAATTGAAAGCTGAACTTTCATTGCTAATTGGAAATTTCTTCTACTTTTACATGTTTGATTTTGAAAATCTAGATACATGTTGCTCAACAGCATAAGCTTTGATGGGACGCTGAAATTTGGCACTCAGTGTGGCAGGAACTCTGGCTTGTACAGAGTGCCACTGCTCCAATAAGTGGGTTGGATCAACCAAGGTTTTGTTGAACAGAGTATTCATCAGATCATCCACATATTCTGAAAAAAAATATATTCAAAAAAAATTAGACATCCATTTGACTACAGTATGAAATACAAATTTGACCCAAATTAACATAATTTGATAAAAGCTATGAAATGTGAAAGTTGAATGAAGACCAACCCTCCACCCACTGTAAATATCATATACAAGCCTAGAAAATGATACTAATGTTTCTTATACTCCCCGAAAGTTGGATTAACTTTCTTTGCTTGCAGTGTATATCCGCCTTTTTTGGGTAATTTTGGGTAATTTTGGGTATTTTATCACAATGATTTATTTTTGGACATATAAGTGATCTGTCTATCAGCAGAAACTCTATGTAATTGGCACTGTTATTATAATTGCATTTCATATTTTTGGTCACATATTGCATCTCCTCACCTTGTCAACATTCCAAGGAATGAGAAGTGTACACTCTTTGGTGCAAAATGAATAATCAGACTGTGGAAAGCCTCCACATTTGAAGTTTGCTGCCCTGGACTCAGCTTTCGCACATCCCTGAGGACCCGTGTTTTGTTGATCATATCAACAACTTCTTCACAGCCCTTTGTCCCTGAAATAAATAAACTGTAGGTGTGAGATATGTGACCAAAAATGATGAAAATCAATGGGATAATAATTTTTATATATATATAATACATGCACTGTTGTTTCATTGTGTGAAACTGTTTTTTGCGTTAGGTTGCAGTCTCTCAGGAGCTGCGGGATCGTATGTAGTGCTCGCATCTTTGTATTTGTACTACGCAGGTGTGCGCGCAGCTGAAGCCGCTGATGAGCGGCGAGTCGTGACACAAATTGCATCTTATTCTCGAAATCGCTGTCAACGAAATGTCTACTGCACATGTTGGGTGAGTTACCGACATCATTCCAATTTTTTTGCGTTTTCTGAACGAATTTCACCCATGCCATTCTGATTTTCCCAAGGACGGGAAATTCAAAAACACTCACCGCATGCTCCGCTGGTATAACGTCGCACCCGTAGACAACACAACGCCAAACCATAATTAATTAAATTCCTGAAATCCTAACCTTAATAAATAATCTATTTGTAATCCACAAGTACTCCGAGAAATATCCGTAATCGCCGATTTTAAAACGTAAACAACAAACAATGTCCGCCGAGCGTGTGCGTGTCTCTCCCTGTGATGATGTCACACAGTCAGTGGCCATCTTAGCCGCTGATCCCTTGGCTGAGCCAGACAGCTCTCAAGGACAGCGTACTTCAAGAGCGCATTGTCACCTTATGCGGCATTTGTTGACACCAAAACATGTGCGGTTCAAATTAGCTCGTCTCACATAAAAATTTAAGATATGATTTCGCGATATTGAATTTTCGTCCGGACAAGGCCTTTAAGTCAGCATCATGGTTTACTGAATCTCTCAGGCCAGTTTTCCTTTTTTTTCCCCTCCTCTCTTCTCCTTTACAGTTTACTGACAAGGTTCATAATTATTAACAATGTCTTCAACCAGACAATCGATAATTTCACATTATCTACAGTATATGGAATTTCCATGGAAAAATCTGCATAATTTGTTTCATTTGTTCCATATTTCTCAAGTTAGAACTTTCTAATACAATTTCTCATTTTAAGCCCAACGAACAGGATGATTTCAAAAGTAAAACCTTGCAAATATGAGTGGCTGCGTGATGGTAGCAGTCTATTGATTTCTTTACTCCTGGGGATCAAATTGTTCAACTATGTGGAAGCAGGTCAATGGAGGGATGCAGCATTTAATCGCTGCAACAACTATTGATGTGCCATTTCACTGGCAGACCCTTTTTAAAGAAGCAGGCTGTTGCTGAGGGTAGTCAGTTTAGTGGAAAACTGGTTTAGCAAGCAATTACCTTCATCAGCGCTGCTGCATACCTAACTATGCAGCAGTAAAACTGTTGATGGGAAGCCAGTTTTAGTTGTCTTCTCTGTCCTTTCTCTTTTAGACCTTAATTAATCAACCAAGAAAAATCTGCGGGAAAGCAGACATTTCTTCTTGATTAAAGGGATAGTTTCAAAATCAATTCCTCTTCCTGCTAATTGAATTATTGCTTTTCTGAAAATTGTGTTTTGTTTTCTTGACAAAACAAATTTATTCTTGACTTTAAGATCAATTTGGGCAAAACTCTACTTTATCAACTTAAATTGTTTTTTCCACCCCAGAGCTCTCATTCATTCACTGCCATTGTACGTGAATAGAAAACCCCTAGATAACTGAACCAGTATATCATCTAAATGAATAAATCATAATGTTCCATGCTTAGATGGCACTTGACCCAGTTACATTAGCTGATGAAGCCTCAAAGATGCAACGAAAAAAAAAAATTAGCGGCAGCTCGTTGGTCACTGTGCAGATAAATTATGTCAAATTACAGTTGATTTAAATATCTGAAAACATAAAAAAGACAATTTCAAATCTGCAGTTATTACAGAATTCAGCTGCACGTGTTCTGATGAGGACCAGACAGCAGGCTCACATCAAGCCAGTCTTAAAGTCAATGCATTGGCTCCCTGTGTCCTTCAGGATCAATTTTAAGGTTCTTTTACTGGTTTATAAATGTCTGCACAGTCTTTCGCCTTCTTATTATTATTCCTATTCTTTATAGATCCAGCAGACTTTCATGTCATCCTTGTCTAAGGCACATGGATCATCATAGTTAAGAACAGAACCTAATGCATTCAATTAAGAGTTAACACTATTGTGTTAAAACTATTGTGAGGGTTTAATTATGGACCAGTGGAAAAAATTCATAATTCATGACAAAATGATGTCAAAAAACAAGATAACAGTTTCACAATTCCGAGAGAGAAAGCTGTTATTTTCAAGCTACTTTATATTGACCAGCAGACTAAAAGGTGTGTTTCACTCTTATGGCGTTCTCAGACCAAACCTGAGCAACAGGCGGAAATTCACCATGCAGAGAGGCAGGGTTACCCTCACAACTTCTGCTGCTGCTGCTTTGTACCTGCTGTGGAAATGCTCCAAAAATGCAATTGTGCTTGGATTCACAATATGATTCTGCAGTGCACACAGTTGGAAGAATTTCAGTGCCTCTTCCAGAGACAGCATCTTAATGTCAGGTGTATTCAGTGCTAACTGAGACTGGCCAGTTGTTTGCAGTTTGATGAGCTTCTAGCTCTCACTAGCAGATCTGTAAATTTTTCACCTGAACTGAACAAAATCCAAATACATCTGCAAATTTCCATGTATAATCACTTAAAGTTTGGTCTGCACACACAGAATACCTATAGACAAAAAAAGCGAGAGCTACTATTTGACATTTTTGACTTATTTAAATTTGAATCATCTCAAAACACCAACTGCAATAAAATTTAGCAATAAACTGGAGAGCAAACCCTTTGAAACATCTGCAACACTGGTGGAGGTCACCTACAGTATATTTAAGCATAACATGTTTTTAAGGTTTTCTTCAAATTTTGCTACATAACATTGTATATTACATTAGGCCAAATGTCTAGTAAAATGGGGCAGTAGCCCAAGGCATTGTTCCATTGAAGTACAGTCATGTGAAAAAATTAGGACACCCCATTAAATATTCAGCTCTTTATTAAAGGGCCTATATCATGCTATTTTAAGCCTTTCAGAGTAAACTATATGCATGTATGTGATAGTATATTACCTTTGGTACACTGGAGAATGAATTTCTTATGAAATATGAGTTATTTTCGCGAGCTACTTTTCCAACCCGGAAGTAAGATGCCTCGATCTCTGAGGCTCCGCCTCTCCTTCTTGTGGCTGCTGCCCATTTCATGACGTAACCCCTGAGCCGGCTGCTGCAGCGTGTCGCTGGGTTCCGCCCATGAAAACTTAGAAGACATTGTCTTACGTAAAAAAGCAAACAGCTGTTGTCACTGAGCAGATTAGGTGTGAGAGGAACTACTTCTTCACACCGTCAATGCTAAAGTGAAAGAGTTTTGCCGATCACCGCTCCATTAGCTGCGCGGAGAAAGTGGGTGTGTGCGTTAGCCTGGGGGCGGTGCTGGCAGCACAGGCACTTCCTGGAGTGGGCGGCTCACCCACGTTCATACGTATGAACGCGGGGACCCAGTCATTATCAGGGACAGGGCGGAGCAGCAGCTCAGAGAGCAGGGTTGAGGAGGAATACTCAAGAGATGCGTGAATGGAGCAAAATACCACTTTGGGGATGTTTTTGGTGAGGAATTAACATTATAACATGCTTAAAAGCTCAAAAAAGTCGATTTTGCTTGATATAGGCCCTTTAAGAAATGTTCACATATCTATGTCTAACCTTGTTTTTGTTTTTATTTGGATTTTTTAAGATTTATTTTAGCCATTTTAAGTAGGAATGAATGTGGGGGTGTCCTAAAAAAGATGGGGGTGTCCTAATTTATTCCTCACTATTTGTTTAGAATTACATTTTACAGAAAATTTGAAAAAGTCTTTAATTCACTTTTAATTGTTTAGTTGTATTACGTGAATTTCCCAGTATTTTTAACATGGATATTAAATATCCATATGTCCAAATATGTTAAAAACACACAGGCTTATACAGGGTGTCCTAATTTTTTCACATGACTATATACTTTCCAAGAATACTGTATATTATGTAGAAACTATATATTTTTAGATTTGTCTCATCATTGTATTCCCAAAGTACAAACAGAGGAATGAAATACAATTTGCTCTACAATTTCAGATTGTAGTCCTACCCTGCCAGCACCAGGTGCAATTCATACCTTGAGTTTGTGAACCAAATCTGTTCAGTCTGTCCAAGCCTTCATTTAGCCAAAAAAAAAGTTGTTGAAAACTAGGCTGTGTGTAGTCTGTCTAATACAGACCCAAAATTGTCACTGAGAATTGGGCTGTGCCTAATATAAATTGTATAAAAAAAATCTTTCACTTTTAAACCAAATCGGGACGTTGTTTGGACGGTTGAGGAAATCATCTTTTCAACATTTTCTAACCAGTTTTTGCTGGCTGGGTAGACTTTAAATTCTTACCATAGATGCACCAATACCACTTTTTTCAACAAGTTCATTGTGAGCACTCATTGATGTTGGGTACAAATACCGCCACGCGGTAAAATTATGTCTTTCCTCCAGGTATCCATCCTGATTTTGGCTTGTTATATCAACATTTACTATCAGGTTCTTTCATATTTCTGACAAACCTCCATCATTGCTAAAGTCAAGGGACAGTGAAAGCATCATTACTGGACATAATTTCTACTCTTTTTGTATGTTCACTTCCTTATGTTGTGCTTCGGTGTTGTACAGAGTAACAATTGATGCCAATTTGAAAGCATAAGCGTCAGTAAAAAAGTCTGATACTGACAAACACCTAATATCAGTGCATTCTTAATTTTAGCTGTGCATTCTAATTCAAGACTCACCTTAAAATATGTATAGCTTGTTTTCAGTTTTCTATTTTCCATTGATTACATGATAATGAATAAAGTATTTGCTCCATGGAGAATTAGTGTCAACAGAATCGGCCATTTCTACCTACACTTCACTTTTCATTTTCAACAGCTGTGCAATGCATTCTTGAGCCACTGTATTTCAGCCTCCTTTTTTATATAAAGGTCAAAGGTAATTTTATACATCACTGTCTTTGTAAAACTTATGACCTCCACCCAAAAAAATGCATTTCTCAGTATAAAATAAAGGCCAGGTTCACCAATTTGGTGCCCTTCTTCTTGCCTAATCTGTTTTCCGAAAGACGCTCTGGTTTACAGGCTGTGAAACTTCAGTGATATTTCGTCCAATCAAGTGCAGTTAAAGTGTGTGTATGGTTGTAGGAAGGTGCAGGTGAGAGACAAATCACCTTTGTCTAACACTTTTCATGAATCACACATCAAGCGCTAGGAAAGAGACCCCCGTGGGCATGTAATATCTATGCAGCCATTTGGGTTATATGAAGCATGCAAAGACCCTTATTTTCTCTCTGGGCAGAAACAAGGAAGAGAATTGCTCAAATAAATCAAGAAATCTCTGTATGTGTCTGTTTTTATCTGTTTTTTGTCTGGATAACTCTTCATCCGTTCCTGTCCTGGAGACATGAGTGGGCGCAACAAGTTCTAGTGTTTAAATAAGTGGTTCTCATACTGACAAGAGTTATATTGGGTTTCTTTAAAAAAAATCAGACATTCTTTATAAGCATTTAGAAAATATCTAAACAGTAACATTTTGCCTGATTATAGAAAACAGAATAATTCTCACAACATACAACTATGGCTGGGTGATGTGACCTCAAATCAACATCATGATTA
Organism: Pholidichthys leucotaenia; assembly: GCA_020510985.1. Taxonomy (NCBI): domain Eukaryota; kingdom Metazoa; phylum Chordata; class Actinopteri; order Cichliformes; family Pholidichthyidae; genus Pholidichthys; species Pholidichthys leucotaenia. The sequence continues at coordinate 275,991,760 of CM035842.1, forward strand.
ATTGAACAATTTTGTCATGAAACTTCCCCGAGCGCTTCTCACAGCGCACGGAGGAAGAGAAGAAGGAATGAGGATTTATGCACAGGGTTACACCAAACACACATTTATTCATACAGTTCAAAAAGTAAAGACTTACAGGAATGAAACAGCTGTGCACATAATGGCTGACACCAACAGCGTGCAGCAGGCAGACCACTGTGCACTGTGGCCACAAAAACTAACAGGACAAAATGCTCGGGTACACTTAGAGTTCTCAAGGACGCTCAACTGGCACGGGAGAAGAGCAGGGCAGCAGTGCCCGAGCGTGTTGTGCTGCAAGGGGGGAAACGCTACAGACAAGCGTAGCAGCACAACTACAAACAGAAACGCGGAAAAGCTCTTACTCACCGTGCAGGAACAGTCCGAGTCGTCCAAGTCTGATCGTGAGCACACACACAAATGATCCTTCGGGATGTGATGGTCAAACAGCGGAGAACAACCCTCTGACTCGTATAATGGTACAGCGGTGTTTGTCTAGTGAAGAGCCGCTTAAATACAAACACTGCTGGCCACACAAATTGGCCACACCAGGGCGAGGCGCGGGAAAGATACAGTAATTACCGGGGCTGGGAACAGCTGATGATGGAACCAGAGGGAGAGCAAGGGGGCGTGGCTGGACCGACAGACTGTCAGCAGCGTGGGAGAAAGTAGGTCACCGAGGCTGACTAACAGCTGCCGGTCAGGCAGTGGCTATGCCTATGGAATAAATACAAAAATACACAAAATGCACATAAACAGAAAAAACAAAACGCACAGAGAGATCAAGGCCGAGCCGGGGAAAGCTAAGTCGGCTCAGCTCGTGACAGAGCCCCGCCTTAAAGGAGTGGATTCCCAGACACCCCAGGTAAGTAACATCAAGAAGACACCCCCCCCCACCCCCAACAGGAGCAACAACAACAAACAGCACGAACCCGGGTGGGAAATAGGGGGAACAGGAAGGAGGGAACACAAAGCTCCGCCCAGGGCCCACAATTAACCCCCCAAGTCCACAGGCGTTGGGGCTCAGGAGGCCGCCCAGAGTCCCAGGCCCAGCAGAAGGTCTGGTGGACCGAGTCCAGCGGCCTGCCGGAAAACATGAGCCACCTGACCCGGGGAGTCAATTCTTCTGGCGACCGGCCAGCATAGTTTAGCCACCAGGACCGACATGCCACCAGGACATACACGCATCCAACAGGGAGGGGGAATAAACTGAAACGAGCAAGTTTATGTCGGTTCTGTACCCCAAACTTTTGTTCAAGTTTTATTTCAGTAAATCGCCGAGCCCTAATTTATATTAAATGGTAAATGGCATTCACTTATATAGCACTTTTTACTCATCTGTGGATGACCACAGCGCTTTATAGATCCTGCTATCCACACATTCACACACTGATGGCAGCAGAGCCGCCATGCACAGGCGCTGGCCTGACCCACCAGGAGCAACTGGGGGTTCGGTGTCTTGCTCAAGGACACTTTGACATGCAGACTGTAGACAGAGTGGGAATCGAACCCCTGATCCTCCGATCAGTAGTCAGTCACACTACACCTGTGCTACAGCTACCCCCATATTATACTATATACATTTCACAATGGCCTAAAAACAAAGCATAAAATGTTCAGAGACTTACTTATTTTACAACAGAAGACTATTCATTTCTTTTGCTTCCGTTATAGAAATAGGTAGATTTTACAATCGATGTACATTAATTATTTGTAATGAATGTGTCATAAAGCAAATCATTTTTAAAACTATATCCTTTGAGGTCCAAGATCACAGATGGTGACATGATATTTTATTTTGGCTCATGAAATGTTTTGAATTTTTTTGACAATCTGGAGTTAAAGAAGTGGTTTTTTTTCTGCAGCTTTGCTATTTTAGTCTCTCACCGGAGTCACCTCAAATATTCATATTTTCCCATTTACAAAATTGACATGGAGGCAGTGTACCATCGTATTTCCGTTTCCTAGATATTATATGTTTACGGAGAGAGAATTTAGTGAAGCACGGACAGAGATAGGATGGCTAATTACTTTAATTATAACGTGCGGCTGTGATCTGCTAAACTGTAAGGTGCACCTTAATCCGACAGCTAATTACGGGATGCTCTGTGGCAGTTTTGTAGCAGTGGTGGTGGTGCTGCTGCTGCTGCTGCTGTTGAGATTGGGCAAAGCTGATGAGCAAACTGTAGAAAAAGTGAAGCAAAAGTTTGTGCTCAGTGCAACGCAGAATCTCTAATCAGTGGTTTCACGCTTTAAAGATTTCACCAAATAAACTGGAAGCGACGCAGATTTTAAATGTAGAACCCCGATGTGACTTGATTAATGGAATTTGTTGAGTCGAAGGTGAAGAGCAGAAACCCAAGTGAAGGAAGGCTCTAAGTAGGCAGCACATGTTCACCGTCCTGTTTTAGAGGAAACTTGAATGCAAAAGACTCAGACAGTGCTGTTTCAGGAAACTACTGAATAAATCAAGAGGGATGCTCGGCATAGATTGTGAGGTGATGTCATTTGAATTCCTTATTTTTCTTCGGGCTTTGGTGTGCACCCTTTGAATACAATGAGGCAGTAAATTCATTTTTTTAATTAAAAAAGGCTCCTGTATTGATTTATTAACACCTCATATTATGGGCCAAATATGTTAATTTGGCTGATTTATTTCACACAATAGAGCAGCAGTACCAGTCTGATCAACTGCATTAAAAAATACAATTTTGAAGAAAAAAACCACTGGATTTGATCCTGGGACTATCCTGGGATTTGACCTTTTGACTTGAAAATGAATGCATTTCTAGAAGTTTGCATTAGGGCCGTTTCTAGCTTTTTGGGGTCCTGTGCAAGACTGTCTTTGGAGGCTCCAATTTTTGTAATGAGAAAGAGTTCAAATCCTTTATACCCCCTTTAGGAGTGGAGATTATTGAGAGATCACTGAGTGATGACAAAATGACAAGATCTCCAAACAATCTTTCAGTGGTCACTGAGCGATCGCCAAGATCTCACTGAAGATAATGACCTTCAGTGACCTCCACGGTCCTCCAAGCTTTGACTCATTCCAAAATAATTTCTCAACACTCTTCAAAGGGCAGTGATCTCTCAACCATCTTTCAATAATCTCTCAATGAGCACTCAACAATCTCACTGATTCTCAGCAAAGTTGTATTGGCCCTTCATCAAACACTCAATGATCCCTCACTGATCTCTCAGCCATCTCAAACTTTAGGATGGAAAAATTTGGCGTTCATTGAAAGATTGCAGAGAGCTCGCTGGGAGAGCAATGAACTCGTTGAGTGCTCCTTGAGATCACTGAAAGCCTTCCCGAAGAGTTGAAACTGCTATAGCTGCAAAGGGTGGCTTTCCACAAGGTTTAGGAGTATGTTTGTGGGAATTTTTGACCATTCTTCCAGAAGCGCACCCAGGTAGCCAAAATGTTTTGGCCCGAATCTGGCAGGCCAGGAGGCTGGAGTCACGCCAGATGCAGGAGTGAATGACGAGCCAGAATCTGTCCGACACACTGGGCCAAGTATTAATAATAATAATTCATATTATAAATACTGATTAAATTCATTAATGTTTATAATTGTACATAAATACAATATAAGGAAATACCCTCCCCTCCCTACATCATCACCATACAGTGCATCTGGAAAGTATTCATAGCCCTTCACTTTTTCCACATTTTGTTATGTTACAGCCTTATTCCAAAAGGGATTAAATTCATTTTTTCCCACAAAATTCTACACACAATACCCCATAATGACAATGTGAAATTTTTTTTTTTGAGATTTTTGCAAATTTATTAAAAATAAAAACTAAGAAATCACATGTACACAAGTATTCACAGCCTTTGCCATGAAGTTCAAAGTTGAGCTCAGGTTTATCCTGTTTCCACTGATCATCCTTGAGATGTTTCTACAGCTTAATTGGAGTCCACCTGTGGCAAATTCAGTTGATTGGACATGATTTGGAAAGGCACACACCTGTCTATATAAGGTCCCACAGCTGACAGTGCATGTCAGAGCACAAACCAAGCATGAACTCAAAGGAATTGTCTGTAGACCTCCATGACAGGATCGCCTCAAGGCACAAATCTAGGGAAGGGTACAGAAAAATTTCTGCTGCTTTGAAGGTCCCAATGAGCGCAGTGGCCTCCATCATCTGTAAATGGAAGAAGTTCGGAACCACCAGGACTCTTCCTAGAGCTGGCCGGCCGTCTAAACTGAGTGATCGGGGGAGAAGGGAGTCAGGGAGGTGACCAAGAACCCAATGGTCACTCTGTCAGAGCTCCAGTGTTGCTCTGTGTCATGTTGCCCTTTTCAGGCCATAAATGAGGCACCAGATGCCGACAGAGAGTTTGCTTGTTTATTATAGAAAACACAGAATAAAGAGCCATGTGGGGCAAAACACATACACTAAACGTTGAGTACAATTTTTTTTTTTTCTCTCTCTCTCCGGCGCCACACGAGTCGGCCACCCTTTGCAACAGCGGCTCGATTCCGAGCCTTTTTCCCTTCCTCTCTCTTTTTGATCCGTCTTTTTTTCACTCCACTTATATCACGGACACACAGATCGTCCCAAATGTCTCCTGAGCTGGTGGACGGAGCCACTGTTTATAGCAGGATACGATACAGCAGGGAAGAGCTGCTAGCATTCAACCGCCACCCGGTCCCATTGGAAAAACTCAACATACCGAGAGAACTGAGGCGAAAACGCCGCGGCTGCCGGGCTGGAGTAAGGCGGAGGACAAAAAATATAAGGTACAGACCCTCCCTTCCATCTATTGTCATGGGAAATGTACGGTCGTTACTGGGAAAGGTAGATGAGCTAGCGGCTATCTGCCGTTACGATAGCACATATCGGGAGTGCTCTCTCCTTTTGTTTACTGAGACGTGGCTAACCGAACTAGCAGCAGATGCCAACCTGGAGCATCTGCTGCCAACCACGAGCTGGAGGGTTTCCACATGATACGGGCTGACCGAACACCAGACAGTGGCAGAGCAAGGGGCGGTGGAGTGATAATGTATGTTAACAACAACTGGTGCAGACCGGGACATATCACTGTTAAACAACGACACTGCAGCAAAAACATTGAGTTGCTAGCTGTTAGCATGCGGCCTACATATCTCCCAAGAGAACACTCACACGTGATCTGCATTGTTGTTTATGCAAATCCGACGGCGAACGCTGGGACAGCGCGTGACGTCATCCATTCAGTAACCAGCAGGCTGCAGACAGAACACCCAGATGCTCTTCTCCTCATCTCAGGCGATTTCAACCATGTTTCACTATCTCCCATTCTACCCCCGTTTACCCAGTATGTCACATGCCACACTAGAGACAATAAAACACTGGACTTATTCTACGCAAACACTAAGGAGGCGTACACCTCATCACAACTCCCCCCACTCGGGAGATCGGATCACAACTTGGTTCATCTCCGGCCGGTGTACAAACCCCTAGTGCACAGACAACCTCCGGCCATGCGCACAGTGGAGTTATGGTCTGAGGAGACAATGGACGCTCTAAAGGGCTGTTTTGAAGCCACCGCCTGGAAGCAGCTCTGCGATCCACATGGTGAGGACATCGATGGCCTCACTCACACCTTCACGGACTACCTCAGCTTCTGTGTGGACAAATCCGTTCCCACCAAGACCATATGGCGTTACTCAAACAACAAACCCTGGATCAACCCTGAGATAAAAACACTTCTGAGAGAGAAGAAAAGGATCTTCAGGTCGGGGAATAGGGAGATGCTGAAGTCCGTACAGAGGGAGCTGAGGAGAAAGATCAGAGAAGGCAAGGACAGCTTCAGGAAGAAGATGGAGGACAAGCTGCAACAGAGCGACATCAGCGGGGTCTGGAGAAACCTCAAAACCATCTCTGGGCTCCAGAATACCTCCCCCCAGGCCACGGGGGGCAGGGAGTGGGCGAACAACCTGAATCTGTTTTTCAACAGGTTTGACCAACCGCCCTCCCCCCTGACTGCACAACAACCACTGCTGCCTCTAAAGAAATCAAGTCCTGCTGCCCACTCCCCACTCCACCAACACCCCCCCCACTCCCAACACACAGCCCCCCATCCTGACCCTGACCAGGACCCAGGTGAGGACGGAGCTGAGGAAGATCAAGGCGAGGAAGGCGTCGGGACCGGACGGCATCAGCGCAAAGCTCCTCAAGTCCTGTGCAGACCAGCTGTGTGGGATTGTGACGTACATCTTCAACCTGAGCCTGAAGCTGGGGAGGGTACCACAGCTGTGGAAAACATCTTGTGTGGTACCTGTACCAAAAACTTCCCACCCCAAAGACCTGAACAGCTACAGACCGGTGGCCTTGACGTCCCACTTGATGAAGACCCTGGAGAGACTGCTCCTTGCTCACCTCCGCCCCCTGGTGGAACCAGCGATGGATCCACTCCAGTTCGCCTACCAGCATGGCATTGGGGTGGAGGATGCGGTGATCTTCCTCCTTCACCGTTCTCTGTCCCACTTGGAGAAGCCCGGGAATATGGTGAGGATCATGTTCTTTGACTTCTCCAGTGCTTTCAACACCATCCAACCGATGATCCTGAAGGACAAGCTGCTGTGCGCAGGGGTGGACCAGCACCTGTCATCATGGATCCTGGACTACCTCACGAACCGGCCTCAGTTTGTGAGAACCCGGGACTGTGTGTCCGACACGATCATCGGTAACACGGGGGCCCCCCAGGGAACGGTGCTGGCTCCCTTCCTGTTCACTCTTTATACTGCGGACTTCTCACACAACACAACACACTGCCATCTACAGAAGTTCTCTGATGACTCTGCGATCGTTGGCCTCATCTCCAATGGAGATGAAGCTGAGTACAGAGGGCTTATCCAGGACTTCGTGGACTGGTGCCATCGGAACTGCCTCCAGATCAACGCGAGGAAAACTAAGGAGCTGGTGGTGGACTGCCGCAGGCATGGGCAACCCCTCACAGCACCAGTAAATATACAGGGAACAGACATCGAGATGGTGACATCCTATAAGTACCTGGGTGTTCATCTGAACAATAAACTAGACTGGTCACACAATACTGATGCACTCTACAAGAAGGGACAGCGCAGGCTGTTCCTGCTGAGGAGACTCAGGTCTTTTGGTGTACAAGGGGCGCTGCTGAAGACATTCTATGACACGGTGGTGGCATCAGCCATCACTTTTGGAGTGGTCTGCTGGGGCAGTGGCATTACTGCAGCCGATAGGAAGAGACTGAACAAACTGATCAAGAAAGCTAGCTCTGTCCTGGGGCAGTGCCTTGATACGGTGGAGGAGATAGGAGAGAGAAGGACGGTGGCTAAACTGTCATCTCTGCTGGAGTCCGAGTTCCACCCTATGCAGGACATACTGAATGCACTGAGGAGCTCATTTAGCAGCAGACTACATCATCCCAGGTGCACAACCGAGAGGTTTCGCAGGTCCTTCCTACCAACGGCTGTCAGACTGTACAACCTAAGCAGGGCTGCTCGCAGAGATAGCAAAAAGACGTAACAAACTAATAGTTTTTTGAATGCAAAAGATGCAATAGACTTACACAATGGTCCCCTCCGGCATACAACTAGGAAAATAGCGGTCGCTATGGAGGGTGAGAATATGTATGGGCACATAATCATACCATGTAGGATAACTAAGTAGACGTTATGCTGTTTCATCCCATCTAGCAACAATGCTCTGCACTGTGTGTGTTTATATATTTACATATTTATTCCATTTACATATTTATTCCATCTAGCTACAATGCTCCGCACTGGGTGTGTTTATGTTTATATTTATATATCTATATATTTATTCCATCTAGCTACATCTAGTGTGTTTATATATCTACATATTATTCCATCTTGCTACATTGCTCCGCACTGTGTGTGTTTATATATTTACATATTTATTCCACCTAGCTGCAATGCTCCGTACTGTGGGTGTTTATATATCTACATATTTATTCCATCCAGCTACAATGCTCTGCACTGTGTGTCTGTGTGTGTGTATATATATATTTTATAGTAATATGTACATATGTATATTAGCTGCTCTTGCTTGCTTGTTCTTTTTCTTGCCTTCTGATTGTTGCTTTGAGTGTTGCTATCCCTGTGCTGTTGCAATCCTGGAATTTCCCCGTTGTGGGACTAATAAAGGCTTATCTTATCTTATCTTATCTTAAATAAAGAACACAAACACCAAAACCAGGGCGTAGCGAGGGTGGAAACTGATGCTAAAGGATAAACACTTACAATTGCCTAAGCGAGGACGAGCCAAACACAGAAGGAAGACTGGAGTCAGACGTAGGGACTCCAGTCCTGGTAGACGTAAGTCGCAGTGAGGAGTGAGCCTCAGCTGCTCCCTTAAATACTAATGACAAAAGGCAAAGAACCAAACAGGAGAGGAGGAAACGTAATTACCAAAATCATAGTCAGCTGTGACAGTGCCAGCTAGACTTGACAGCCGGAAGTCCGGCCACGGCGCTGTCACAGTAAAAGCCCCGGGAGAACCAATAAAAACGGAGCAGAAATAATAAGGGAGAAAAGGGAAACTACTGAGTGACCCGGGCGCGGGTTAGCTCAGCGCTCGGATCACCACACTCTGTGAAGACAGGAGAACCTTCCAGAAAGACAACCATCTCTGCAGCTATCCACCAATCAGGACTGTATGGTTGAGTGGCCAGATGGAAGCCATTCTTTAGTAAAAGGCACATGGCAGCCCGCCTGGAGTTTGCCAAAAGGCACCTGAAGGACTCTCAGACTATGAGAAACAAAATTCTCTGGTCTGATGAGACAAAGATTGAACTCTTTGGCGTGAATGCCAGGTGTCATGTTTGGAAGAAACCAGGCACCGTTCATAACCATGCCAATGGTGGTGGCAGCATCATGCTGTGGGCATGTTTTTCAGCGGCAGGAACCGGGAGACTAGTCAGGATAGAGGGAAAGATGAATGCAGCAATGTACAGACACATCCTGGATGAAAACCTGCTCCAGAGCGCTCCTGACCTCAGACTGGGGCAACGGTTCACCTTTCAGCAGGACAACGACCCTAAGCACACAGCCAAGATATCAAAGGAGTGGCTTCAGGACAACTCTGTGAATGTCCTTGAGTGGCCTAGCCAGAGCCCAGACTTGAATCCAATTGGACATTTCTGGAGAGATCTGAAAATGGCTGTGCACCGATGCTTCCCATCCAACCTGATGGAGCTTGAGAGGTGCTGCAAAGAGGAATGGGCAAAACTGCCCATAGATAGGTGTGCCAAGCTCATGGCATCATATTCAAAAAGATTTGCGGTTGAGATTTATAATTGCTGCCAAAGGCGCATCAACAAAATATTGAGCAAAGGCTGTGAATACTTACAGTATGTACATGTGATTTCTTAGTTTTTTTTATCCATCCATCCATCCATCCATCTTCTACCGCTTTTCCGGAGGTCCGGGTCGCGGAGGCAGCAGTTCAAGCAGAGAAGCCCAGACTTCCCTCTCCCCAGCCACCTGCTCCAGCTCTTCAGAGGGGATACCAAGGCGTTCCCAGACTAGCTGGGAGACATAGTCTCTCCACCGAGTCCTGGGTCTGCCCCGGGGTCTCCTCCCAGTGGGACGTGCCTGAAACACCTCAAGTGGGAGGCGTCCAGGAGGCATCCTAATCAGATGCCCATACCACCTCAACTGACTCCTTTCAATGTGGAGGAGCAGCGGTTCTACTCTGAGCCTCTCCCGGATGACTGAGCTCCTCACCCTATCTCTGAGGGTGAGTCCAGCAATCCTACGGAGAAAGCTCATTTCAGCCGCTTGTATCCGCGATCTCGTTCTTTCGGTCATTACCCAAAGCTCGTGACCATAGGTGAGAGTAGGAACGTAGATTGACTGGTAAATTGACAGCTTTGCCTTAGAACTAAGCTCCCTCTTCACCACAACAGACCGGTACAACGTCCGCATCACTGCAGATGCTGCTCCAATCCGTCTGTCGATCTCTCGCTCCATTTTCCCCTCACTCGTGAACAAGACCCCAAGATACTTAAACTCCTCCACTTGGGGCAGGAGCCTGTCCCCAACCCGGAGAGGACAATCCACCTTTTTCCGGCTGAGGACCATGGACTCGGACTTGGAGGTGCTGATTCTCATCCCAGCCGCTTCACACTCAGCGGCAAACCGTCCCAGCAAGAGCTGTAGGTCATTGCTGGATGAAGCCAACAGGACAACATCATCTGCAAACAACAGAGATGAGATCCTGTGGTCACCAAGCATGACACCCTCCATTCCCTGGCTGCGCCTAGAAATCCTGTCCATAAAAATTATGAACAGGACCGGTGACAAAGGGCAGCCCTGGCGGAGTCCAACTCTCACTGGGAATGACTCCGACCGAGTGTTGGCGATACGAACTAAACTCTCACAACGGTCGTACAGAGACCGAATAGCTCGTAACAACAAGCCCGATACCCCATACTCCTGAAGCACCCCCCACAAAAATCCACGAGGGACGCGGTCAAATGCCTTCTCCAAGTCCACAAAACACATGTAAACTGGTTGGGCAAACTCCCACGAACCCTCAAGAATTCTCGAGAGGGTAAAGAGCTGGTCCGATGTGCCACGGCCAGGACGAAAACCACATTGCTCCTCCTGAATCCGAGGTTCGACCAACGGCCGGACTCTCCTCTCCAGTACCTTGGCATAGACCTTCCCAGGGAGGCTGAGGAGTGTGATCCCTCTAAAGTTGGAGCACACCCTCCGGTCCCCTTTTTTGAAGAGAGGAACCACCACCCCGGTTTGCCATGCCAAAGGCACTGCCCCCGACCTCCACGCAATGTTGCAGAGGCGTGTCAACCATGACAACCCAACAACATCCAGGGCCTTGAGGTACTCGGGGCGAATCTCGTCCACCCCTGGGGCCCGGCCACCAAGGAGATTTTTAACCACCTTGGCGACCTCAGCCCCTGTGATAGGCGAGTCATCCCCCTTGTCCCCAAACCCTGCTTCCTCTGTGGAAGGCGTATCAGTGGGATTGAGGAGATCCTCGAAGTATTCCTTCCACCGCCCGACGATATCCCCAGTTGAAGTCAACAGTGTCCCATCCGCACCATACACAGTGTGGACGGGGAGCTGCTTTCCCCTCCTGAGCCGCCGAACAGTTTGCCAGAATCTCTTTGAAGCCGACCGAAAGTCTTGTTCCATGGCCTCACCGAACTCCTCCCATACCCGGGTTTTTGCTTCAGCAACCACCCGAGCTGCACTCCGCTTGGCCTGCCGGTACACCTCAGCTGCTTCGGGAGTCCCACAAGCCAACCAAGCTTGATAGGACTCCTTCTTCAGCTTAATGGCCCCCCTCACCACTGGTGTCCACCACTTGGTTCGGGGGTTGCCACCACGAGATGCACCGACCACCTTGCGGCCGCAGCTCTGGGCCGCTGCTTCGACAACAGAGGTGGAGAACATGGCCCATTCAGACTCCATGTCTCCAGACTCCCTCGGAATGTGGTTGAAGTTCTTCCGGAGGTGGGAGTTGAAGACCTCCCGGACAGGGGCCTCAGCCAGACGCTCCCAGCACACCCTCACTATACGTTTGGGTCTACCAGGTCTGAATGGCTTCCTCCCCTGCCATCGGATCCAACTCACCACCAGGTGGTGATCAGTTGACAGCTCTGCACCTCTCTTTACTCGGGTGTCCAAGACATACGGTCGCAGGTCTGATGATACGATAACAAAATCGATCATCGACCTGCGGCCTAGGGTGTCCTGGTGCCAGGTGCACATATGGACACCCTTATGCTTGAACATGGTGTTCGTTATGGACAGACTGTGGTTAGCACAGAAGTCCAATAACTGAACACCACTCGGGTTCAGATCGGGCAGGCCGTTCCTCCCAATCACCCCCCTCCAAGTTTCACTGTCGTTGCCCACGTGCGCATTGAAGTCCCCCAGTAGGACAATGGAGTCTCCAGGAGGAGCACCCTCCAGCACCCCAGTCACAGACTCCAAAAAGGGTGGGTACTCTGAAACATCATTTGGTGCATAGGCACAAATGATGGTCAGGACCCGTTTCCCAACCCGAAGGCGCAGGGAAGCAACCCTTTCGTCCACCGGGGAAAACTCCAATATAGAGGCAGCAAGGTGGGGCGATACAAGAATACCTACCCCTGCTCGTCGCCTCTCGCCCGGGGCAACTCCAGAAAAGGCCAAGCTCCAGCCCCTCTCCAGGAGACTGGTTCCGGAACCGGAGCTGTGTGTTGAGGTGAGGCCGACTATATCTAGCCGGTATCGCTCAATCTCGTACACCAGCTCAGGCTCCTTCCCCACCAGAGAGGTGACATTCCACGTACCAAAAGCCAGTTTAGAAAGCTTGGGATCAGTCCGCCAAGGTCTCCGCCTTTGACTGCCACCTAATCCACATAGCACCGGACTTCCATGATCCCTCCTGCAGGTGGTGAACCTACTGGAGGGCGGACCCATGTAACTCCTTCGGGCTGAGCCCGGCCGGGTCCCATGGGTGGAAACCCGGCCACCAGACGCTAGCCTTCGAGCCCCTCCCCCAGGCCTGGCTCCAGGGTGGGGCCCCGGTAACCCCATACCGGGCGGGGTACACTGAATCCTTGATATACAATTCATAGTTTTTTTTATTTTTAATAAATTTGCAAAAATCTCAAAAAAAAAAAAACTTTTTTCACATTGTCATTATGGGGTGTTGTGCATAGAATTTTAAGGAAAAAATGAATTTAATCCCTTTTGGAATAAGGCTGTAACATAATAAAATGTGGAAAAAGTGAAGTGCTGTGAATACTTTCTGGATGCACTGTATCTGTATCTTGGGCAAATAAGGTGACCACAGTCCGTTTTAAATGTGCCATATCTCAACCGTCAGTGGGTGGACCTGAGCCGGACTCCAAAAACCCAACTGGATCTGGCAACCATTAATGGCCCAGATCTGGCTGGGTTTTGGCAAGCCGTTGCCAGAGCACAGTCGAAGGTGCCCAAACTCAACTAGAATCAGCCCGATTCCGTTGGCTACCTGGGCATTTGTGAGGTTGGGCACTGATGTTGAATGAGAAGGCCTGGCTCCAATTCATCCTGAAGGTATTCTATCAGGGTGAGGTCAGGGCTCTGTGCAGGCCAGTCAAGTTCCTCCACACCACACTCACTCATTCATGTCTTTATGTACCTTGCTTTGTGCACTGGTGACTAGTTATTTGGAGTGGTATCCAAATGAATGGCAATATAGTGCATCTCACTTATTGAGTGCACTAAAAAGTGCATCAACATAAGCAAAATTTCTGCTTTAAAAAGGTATAGTAAAACTCCTCTAGAAGATCACCAATGCCATTTTTATGATCCACTCAGCTATTATTAGATGTCTCCCTGTGTTGTATTGGGTAAACACTTGCCATCTGCACACATTAGTGGAGATTTGAGTTCAACATGTCACCCTGTTTCACCCACAGATGTTCCCATACAACATTTATTCAACCACCACCTCATAGTGACAGGGAGGGAGCAGTGATGATCCATGATCTGCTCCAACACACATTGACTTAATTGTTTAATGTCTAAATAGATCCCATCAATCTTCAATTATTTCTCATATTAGCCTAATACATAGTGATGCAGGACTGGAGGTTTTGATCATCATGTACTTTGCTTGCAGGAAATGATCCTTACATTTCGGACAAGGATCATTAAAATAACAGTCAGTCTATAAGGAGAGCATTATAACTGCAATTTGGTGGAAAAACTCACCAGAAAATCTCTGCAAGAAATTTAAATGTATAATTTAGTTGCCAGGGGAGTGTTTGAAGTTCACCAGCTGTCAGCAGAACAGCCAAAATTCTGCACACTGACTGGATAATTAACCGGTTAGTCTGAAAGGCGCTGCTATGTACAGATGTAACCTAAATCCACATGCCTGCTACAGTTAGTGCGTATGCACTACATGTGCTTACTGTATTACATAAACTAAACAGTACAAACATGTCTAATTGAACAATAAGCACCATCTGGATGCAATTAGCTTACAGTAAGTTCTGAGCTGTTTGTTTTCTTTCTGCCTTTTTATCAAATGTAGTTTCTGTTGCATAATACTTTAATCTACCAGAACAGCAAACAGGACATTCATGTGCACAAATGTCCTAACTATGGAACGTGATCTAGATGTCTTTAACAGAAAAGCAGATGCTAAGATGCATCTACAGTATGCCTCCAATCTATCCACACCCTGGGGACATTCATGAGTGGATCTGAGGTCTATCATCTCACTATTATTTTTGCACTATTCCTGTTGTAGAGGCAGGTATATTCTCATGCAAAACAGGGGGGCTGAACTTAATGAGACAAAAAATAAAGGCACAAAGTCCACCGCAATAAGACAAACTCCATAAAACACATGCAACCTCAAAGGTGTACTCCAGACCACTTAATGGCCATTAAGATGCAACTGTTTCACAAAGAGTTAGCCTGGGATTCTCTTACCTATATACATCTTCTCAGTTCTAAATTAAACTAACAAAGTCTTGTAAGCATCATAGAAAATGTAAAGGTGGAAATTAATTAAAACACAGTAATGCACTGTTGAAATCCTCATGGCAGCGATAATCCAGTAACTGGAAATAATTACATGATGGCAACAATCAGATCTGATGTGCTTATATGGACTGAATAAACTGATTATTGGGCAATTATTGTTGTAATCTGATAATGGCTTTTATCTGATAAAGAAAATCACATTATGCTGTTTGCATGACTACTTAAATAATAATAACCAAGTCTAGCATGAACAAACAAGACCAAATAACTGAGGAAAATCAATAATGCTATTAAGTAAGAACTTCAGAGGAAGGACTCAAGCGCCACTATTTTAGGCTGCAGCCTCAGTGAGCTCAAGGGATGACACAAAAATCAGTTCTGTCACTGAATGGCTCAATGGGTAAGGTGGCAGTCTAAAGAACGATATTTCTACTGGAGTGGTGGCTAGTTGATAGAGCATCTGCCCCACAACTGGGAGGTTGGGGGTTCAAGTCCCAGCCAGCTCATCCCAAAGACCATATAAAAATGGTACTTCCCGCCTTCTAGCTTGGTGCTCAGCGTAATAGAATGGGGGAAGGAGAAGTTGTTTGTGGCGGTGCCTTGCGTGGCAGTTACCCCTCTGATTCTACATGTGATTAACATTGTAGATTGTCACAAGCCGAGATGGCTTGGCTTTCCCCGGCTCGGTCTTGATCTCTTTGGGGTTTTTTGGTTTACTGGTTATGTGCATTTTTGGTGTATTTGTACAATACTTCCACATCCTTAGCCACTGCCTGACCGGCAGCTGTTAGTCAGCATTGTGACCTACTTTCTCCCACACTACTGACAGTCTGTCGGTCCAGCCACACCCCCTCACTCTCCCTTGACTCCATCAGCTGTTTCCTATTCTGGTAATCATCTCCCCCGCGTCTCGCCCAGGTGTACCTCATTTGCCACGCCAGCAGCGTCTGTAGAAAAGCATCCCTTTGCTAGACAGATGTCGCTGGTTCATTGTATGTGTTAGATGGCTGCGCTTCGCCATCTAACCATCACGTCATTGAAGGACTACTTGGAGCTTGCTCGCCGCTTCACTGGAGGACCCGGATCGCTAGGCTGTAAGTTATTGTAGTGTTTCTCTGTGCAATTGTGTTGCTATGCTGGTAGCGTTTCCCTTTGCGGCACAACTGCTACGCTTTCCCCTGCACAGTCTAGCATCTCTACTGGACTCTGTATTAGCCCGAACTGCTCAGCCTCCTTGTATGATTACCCAGCACTGAACTGTTCATTAAACATGTGTGTGTTAAAACCCCTGCATGTAAATCCTCATTTCTCCTTCTCTCCTCTGTGCGCAAATGGAAGAGCGCACGGAGGGTTTGTGACAGTAGATAGAACAAAATTACATTTCTCCTACTGTACATGATTGGCTGTATGGACTGAACAGCAACATAGATGGCTTCTTCTTCTTCTTCTCCACCATTTTTTGTGGCATTCTACTAGCATAGACTAGTACTGTCACAAACATAACTCCACGCTGCTGGAAGTAGTTCTTTTTCAGATGACTGGAACCTCAGTGACCACAAAAATGGATAAGAGATAAGGACCTGTACTTATATAGCACTTTTTCTAGTCACAAAGACCACTCAAAGCGCTTAATTAGTAGCTACACTAGCACTCTATTCTAAGGGCCTATCGGAGACAGACCTCTTGGGGCAATTGAGAGTCACCAATTAACCTAGCATGCATGTCTTTGGATTGTGGGAGGAAACCAAACATGCAAACTCCACATAGAAAGGTTTCCACCCCTATCAGCCTGGGGGTTCGAACCTGGAACCTTCTAGCTGTGAGGCAACAGTGTACCACCATGCTGCCAAAATGTAAATGGACACCTGACACAGGGGAATACAAGCTGTGATGAATGGAGGTAAAGACTAGTTAGCAGCTGCAAAATTGTCTGCTTGTGAGTAAAGTCACTCAGTGGGCACATGACAACCTAAATACAAGCAACTGGCAAAAGAGCATGAATAGTGTGGAACTTCACATCAATTACACTATATTTATTTTTTACATTGAATCCTGCACAGACAGATAAAATGCTAGCCACCTGATGCTTCTACACACAACGTTTTAGCAAAGATTTGTAGCCATTTCCAACATTTCACTTGAGCCTGAGGTGCCAGAGGGGCTCCGTTACATTGTAAAGACATCAGACCGACTGAAATACTAAACCTGTTGCAACAATCAGCTATTCTGGTCCTAACATTGGAGTACATGCTAACTAAACTACCTCATCTTGGTAGCTCTCACTAGCACTCAGCAACTTATTCATAAAGCCTTTCCAACGCACCAAAACTGCTCAGCCTTTAACAGAATAACTTCCAAACACTTGTGTTATAATGGACATAACTATGGGAGGCTGCAGTCAAGGTGACATTAGCATACACACACCATTTACTTACAAAGTTAGCAGTTAGTAGCAGCCAGATACTATAATATTCCAAGTCTGAGCATACTCACATCATCAATTAACTCATTATTGCCATTAATCATTACCTGATTGTCTCCAGCTGTGCTGATTGTCTGCACCTGCACTTAATCAGCTGTCAGGCTCATTTCTTTCACTCTTCATGGGACTGTTAAGCTGTGTTTGAAATGCTCACTCGTTCCCCATATAGTGAACTATATAGTGAATCAGCCATTTTGTAGTGCTGTTCGAAATCTTAACTGAAAATTTCATTCACTATATAGTACACTCAAAATATTCCACAATGCATTTTGAAAAGTAGTGTACAACAGATGGCCACTACATTAGCCATTATAGCCCATAATGCAATGCACAGCCAATAGAGCGGTGAGAGGAGCGGTTCACATCACAACATCAACTACCTTAAGGTAGTGATGGCCAAATGAGGCTTTCTGGAGGACCTGAGGCCTTTCATCAAAATGGCTCATATAGACGAGGCCTCATGTGAGACTTCATTTTCTCTACCAGGCCATCTAGTGGACAAAACGTATACAACATGCAGATTTTTGCTAGGGCATTATTGGTTTAATGTGTATTTTTTTTTAATTTCAATAAATGTGCTGTCTTTTAAGAAATAGCAATGATCATAAGGGAAAAAAGAAATAATAAAACTGGGGTGACTCCAGCGAATGTGCCTGTGTTACTTCGTGTGCTTGTACTACTTTCAACAGTCTTATACTGTCCCAGTATATTCAACTGTGGCCTTATTCTCATGCAGGGCACAATAGCAATAGTGCCTCAGCATAATGATGCGTAATAATGACCCAAGCTCTTTGAAACACAACACCGATAGCTATTAATTTTATTGTTATATTGAGTTTACTACATAGTTCATTATATCTAAATTCACTATATAGTGAGTAGTGAGTAAGTGAGTGAACATTCCGAAGACAGCCTTAGATTGCTCTCCACGCTGTCACCAGAAGGTCCTTCCTGAATGTGCTCTCCTGTCAGTGTGCCTCTCTTTTCTCCTCCAACCACGTAAATATAAATACCTTAATCAACCAACACAATATTCTCACCTTCCTTTCATCTCAGGATGTCCTATTTGGATTCTCCCGACGTGGAACCAAGATACCTGTGGACGGATTTCCTACTTTTTACAACGGACACCAAAACCTACCTCTTGATCATTGGTTTAAACTGTAAGTCTCAAGCAAGTTTAATCTCACCTTCACCATTAAATACTCAGGCCTGGTATATCACTCCTCTCATCTGCAAACAATCCGATTACCAACCATCTTTGCTGGAGCTGGAGCATTGGACGCCAAAGACAATACTCACTGTTTGGTTCAGCACCTGTTGCCTAAGAGCAGCTACAATGAATAATTATCCGCCGCCTCAGATGAATACTCACCACTCCCCTCTCTTGTCTCTGCGGGGGTGCAATCACCAGGTGCTCCAGTCACATTCATGGTTCAATGAAAACTCTTAACCTTGCTCAAAATCTCTGTTTGTTAGGTGTCTGCATTATTGTTGAAATATGTCAGCTATATGAGCAAAACCCATACGTGCATAAAAAGTAGGCAGATAGGAACAATAGTTAGGGTCCCCCCCCCCCCCCAGTCTTTTCAAAATTGATTCCTAATTCATGGTCTGTTGGAGTTATGAAAAACAAACAGTTATAAATTCCACATTTCTCATAAATCTCAATAGCTCTCATCAGCCTGTCAATTTGTTGCAGTATGAATGTGTACTTGTTTATCTTCCACTAAAAGCTTCTGTATACTGTAATGTTGTAATTTTGCTGAAATATCTGAGTTTTCTGGGGATACCACTGATTCTCCATGAGGTTCCCCTGTGTTTTGCCAGTCAGTTTAGTCTGCATGCACGGGAGAGAAAAAAGCAGATCATGTCTACAATAAGTTATTAAAGTGCCGGTGGCTTGGATGAAAAGAAAAGAGGAATAGCATTTGGCAGCCAACAACATACATGGACAGTCACAAGAATGAAGTATATGTGGGGGAGTCACTGCTCTTAAAGCGTACAAGAGATGTCAAAAAAAGAAAAAAAATGTGGCTCCAAGGTTTTCAGCAGTAACCTTCAGAGCTCAGCGGTAAAATTGGAATACAGCTTGGTTGCAGTTGGTGCCCCGTTAGACTCTGGATGTGTATGTGGTCTTGTATAGGCCCTAACTTAATTACAGTCCATCCTCTGCTCTTTTATCTGTCTGCAGGTCTTGGCAGTGTCAGCCTTTGACAACAGCTCTTTGCAAAGGTTTTATTACTGGGGAAGGTTTGCCACTCTTTTGGTTTCTTTCACTCTAGCTCTCAAAGGATTTAGGTTACCATTAAAGGTAGCTGGAAACCTTCCAGTTAAATTCAATTTCCAGCTGTCTTTATTCCACCTTTGCTGTCATCACAACATTGGAGACAGCACTCAGAGGGAAGATGCATCTGTACAAAAACCCACTTTTCCTTCATACCGGATCACTCCTCATCTGAACAGTCATTGCTCATTCCTCCTGGCCTTCAAAATGGGCTTAAATAAAGAGGATTACATTAGATTAGATTCAACTTTATTGTCATTACACATGTATGAATACAAGGTAACGAAACACAGTTTAGCATCCAATCAGAAGTGCAAAGGACAGCAGTGCAGTATATACAGTAATTGACAGTATGTGCAATTTAAGCAAATATATGCAAATATATGCAGCAGTGCAGAAAGTGAAGCGTACCGTTATGTGCAAATAATGTACAATAAGTTAGGTAGGCAGTTATGTACAGGTGAGGATGGTAAGAGATGATGGTAAGAGAGTCAGCGGGGAACTAAATTCAATAACGTGACAGCTGTTGGAAAGAAACTGTTCCTAAACCTGCTGGTTCTAGTCCGAAGGCTTCTGAAATGCCTTCCGGAGGGGAGAAGCTGGAACAGTCCATGAGCAGGATGGTTGGAGTCGCTAAGAATGCTGCGTGCCCGGTGCAGACATCTTTTCCTGTAGATGTCCTCTATAACTGGAAGTGGAGTCCCTGTGATGCGTTGGGCGATTTTCACCACCCGCTGCAGTGCCTTACGGTCAGCGACAGAGCAGCTCCCATACCAGACTGTGACAAAGTTGGTCAGGGTGCTCTCTATCATGCAGCGGTAGAAGTTGCCCAGGATGTCAGTTGACAGATGGTTCTTCTTCAGTGTCCTCAAGAAGAAGAGGCGCTGATGGGCCTTCTTGATCAGGCTGGTGGTGTTAACTGACCAGGACAGGTCCTCCGAGATGTGGGTCCCCAGGAATTTGAAGCTGGGGACACGTTCAACAGCTATGCCATTGATATGGATGGGGTCATGTGTCTCTCCCCTCTCCTTCCTGTAGTCCACTATGAGCTCCTTGGTTTTGCTGGTGTTAAGGAGCAGGTTATTGTCAGCGCACCAAGTAGCCAAGTGCTCAACCTCTGCCCTGTAATCTGATTCATCGTTGTCCCTGATGAGTCCAATCACCGTGGTGTCATCTGCAAACTTTATGATGGAATTGGATCCATACATAGGCCTGCAGTCATGGGTGAAGAGGGAGTAGAGGAATGGGCTGAGCACACACGTTGCTGTCATGTTTGCTGAGTGGTGTAGGCAGAAAGGACCCAAATGCAGACATATTCTGGTTCATAAGGACTAATTAACAACTGAAAATAAAGAGCAGCACAAGGGCTGAAAACAAACCTAAACTTAAACACAAAAGGAAATAAACTAGAAAGTGCCACGGAGGACAGGACAAAAACAAACCTTAAATGGAGAGACAGGAAGGGACAAAAAGAACAACCACACTTCTGTAAAGGGGTATAGATATACCGTAATGTCGCCCCAAGGCAGGGAAGGACCAAACTGAACTTATAGGCACTGACAACAATGGAAAAAAGGTGAAAAACACAAATGAGGGGAATTAACTCATGAGGAGTTTGCAGAGCCCAAAAAGTAAAGCTGAGGATCAACAGGACACACCTGTCCAGAAAATATAACAAAAATATGAACCTTGGTCCGGACCTTGGTGAAAACTTTCAGGTTGAAAATGCCCTAAAACTACTTTTGTAGGGTTAGAAAGAGACTGTGGGTTTTCTTTAAAAACCCCAAAATATATGGCACCACACAGTAAGTGACGAACAACAGTGGGAGATGAAAAATTTTCACATTGGTATATTGGACCTCAATGGACTGGGTAATTAATGCTACCATGGAAACAAAAGCAGATCGGAAGTGGCTTGCATGATATTGATTAAAAATGTTGACTGTTATAAGGTGGCTGTCTAAACTTT
This sequence comes from Pholidichthys leucotaenia, assembly GCA_020510985.1. Taxonomy (NCBI): domain Eukaryota; kingdom Metazoa; phylum Chordata; class Actinopteri; order Cichliformes; family Pholidichthyidae; genus Pholidichthys; species Pholidichthys leucotaenia. Next base: position 276,013,011 of record CM035842.1, read on the forward strand.
TAGTGTGTAACGCAAACAAACCTGAAATACCCGCTCTGGTGCTATGCTGCTGCCTTTTGTACATCTCAATATTCTTTTGACATAGACGGTTCGGGAAAAAGAGGTAGCACAATGCTTACTTTCTCCATCTATGTTGATGAGCATGTGTACTGCGTGTCATTTCGTAAGAGAAGGATGTACAATCATCTTCCCATTGAAAATGGTTAGATGAGAGGCAAGGTCACCTGCCATGTGACTGAGCCCCAACACTTCACACCAATGCTACATCCCAGCCAAAGAGCATCTAAACATAGACAGCCCAGGGGCTCTTACTGAATGCTATGGTCCGCAGAATGAGATTAGTCTGTGCTGACTTTTGGCTAAAAAAAAAGGAGTTCTGACGAAGAATGGATGTTTTGGACATGGATAGCGTTGAACAGTATTACCTACTTTCCCAGAAATCCCCACCCTAAAGTGGGTGGGGATTTTTGGGAAAGGTTTAGAGTGGTTTTCCTCCAATCTTTCTGATAGGAGCTTTTCTGTGGCTGTCAGCAATTATATGTCTGAGTTTGTTGCTTTGGCGTGTGGGGTGCCCCAGGGTTCTGTACTGGGTCTGCTTTTATTTGTTTTATATATGCTTCCTCTAGGCTCCATTATTAGCAATTTTAAATGTGTGTCTTATCCTTTTTATGCAAATGATATCCAATTGTATTTTTCTTTCAAACCAGACAATATTAACAATTTTAAAATCCTTCATGACTGTCTATCTGCAATTAAGGACTGCATGACAATTCATCTAAATGCTGACAAAACAGAGGTCCTCATTGTTGGTCCTGACAGGTTAGTTCCTCAGGTTTCTAACAGTATTGGGTCATTAAGCTCAAATATACGTTTCAACCTTAAAAATATTGGAGTCATATTTGATCAAGTAATGAATCTTAATATGCATGTCAAGCCTCTAACCCGTACATGTTTTTTTTTACCCCTAAGGAATATTTCCAGACTTAGGTCTATAGTTTCTTACAGTGAATTAGAGATGATTATATATGTCTTTGTTTCATCACATCTCAACTACTGTAATTCCCTTTTCTCCTGTCTCAATAAGCTGCTAAGCTTTTGACCAGGTCCAACAAGTTCTGTCATATCACTCCTCTTCTGGCCTCCTCACATTGGCCTCATTCAATTCAAAATTCTTGTTTTAATACACAAAGCCATTCATGGATAGGTGCCTGCTTCTATCATACGTAAGTGACCTGCTGCATACAGTGGTGTGAAAAAGTGTTTGCCGCCTTCCTGATTTCTCATTTCTTTGTATGTTTGTCACACTTAAATGTTTCAGATCATCAAACAAATATAAATATTAGACAAAGATAACACAAGTAAAGACAAAATGTAGTTTTTAAAAGAAGGTGTGTATTATTAAGGGGAAAAAAATCCAAACCTACATGGCCCTGTGTGAAAAAGTGATTATCCCCTAAACCTAATAACTGGTTGGGCCACCCTTAGCACCAACAACTGCAATCAAGCTTTTGCGATAACTGGCAATGAGTCTTTTACAGTACTGTGGAGGAATTCTGCCCCACTCAACTTTGCAGAATTGTTGTAATTCAGCCACATTAGAGGGTTTTTGATCATAAACCGCCTTTTTAAGGACATGCCACAGCATCTTAATCAGATTTTGGTCAGGACTTTGACTAGGCCACTCCAAAGTCTCCATTTCGTTTTTCTTAAGCCATTCAGAGGTGGACTTGCTGGTGTGTTTTGGATCATTGTCCTGCTGTAGAACCCAAGTGCGCTTCAGCTTGAGGTCATGAACAATTCATGGTTCCATTTACCACAGCAAGTCTTCCAGGTCCTGAAGCAGCAAAACAGCCCCAAACCATCACACTACCACCACCATATTTTACTGTTGGTATGATGTTCCTTTTCTGAAATGCTGTGTTACTTTTACATCAGATGTAATGGGACACACACCTTCCAAACAGTTCAACTTTTCTCTCGTCAGTACACAGAGTATTTTCCCAAAAGTCTTGGGGATCATCAAGGTGTTTTCTGGCAAAACTGAGACAAGTCTTAATGTTCTTTTTGCTCAGCAGTGGTTTTCGTCTTGGAACTTTGCCATACAGGTCATTTTTGCCCACTCTCTTTCTTATGATAGAGTCATGAACACTAACCTTAACTGAGGCAAGTGAGGCCTGTAGTTCTTCGGATGTTGTTGTGTGGGGTCTTTTGTGACCTCTTGGATGAGTCATCGCTGCGCTCATGGGGTAAGTTAGGTCGCTTGACCACTCCTGGAAAGGTTCACCACTGTTCCATGTTTTTGCCATTTGTGGAAAATGGCTCTCACTGTGGTTTGCTGGAGTCCCAAAGCTTTAGAAATGGCTTTATAACCTTTTCCAGACTGATAGATCTCACTTACTGTGTTTCTCATTTGTTCCTGAATTTCTTTGGATCATAGCATGATGCCTAGCTTTTGAGGATCTTTTGGTCTACTTCACATTGTCAGGCAGGTCCTATTTAAGTGATTTCGTGATTGAGAACAGGTGCTTTCCAAAGTTAATTTATGTTTTAACCGGGGGTGGAGGGGCAATCACTTTTTCACACAGGGCCACGTAGGTTTGGATTTTTTTTTACCCTTAATAATAAACACCTTCATTTAAAAACTGCATTTTGTGTTTACTTGTGTTATCTTTGTCTAATATTTCAATTTGTTTGATGATCTGAAGCATTTAAGTGTGACAAACGTACAAAAAAAATGAGAAATCAGGAAGGGGGCAAACACTTTTTCACACCACTGTATCTTCCTAGCAGGTCTTTGAGGTTCTCCAATCATAGTTTATAGGCTGTCCCTCATACAAGGCTTTTTCAAAACTAAGGGTGACAGAACCTTTGAAACTGCGGCACCTAGATTTTGGAACTCTTTACCCCAAGTGCTAAGAACTGCACCTAAAGACTTATCTTTTTAGCCTGACAATTCATTAATCTTGTGCAGATTGCATTTTATGTACATAATTTTTATTACCTTATGTGTTTTATATCCTCATCTTGTCTTTTATTCACTCTTGTTTATTGCATTTTATGATCCTACTCTCTACACTTTTTATTTGGACTTTTCTGTATTTATTTTAAATTGTAAAGCACCCTGTGACCCTGTCTGTGATAAGTGCTATATAAATAAGCGTTACTTACTTACTTCCTTACTTACGTGGAATAATGTTTCCCTTGTATATTATAAACAATGTGGTATCGTCCATCCGTAGAATGACAGGTTATGTTTTACTACATGTAATAAAACTGAAGTCATGAATTGATGAAAGAAGCAGAAAAAGTGTGTTCTGATGTGACCTTGGGAAAACATGATTGTAGTTTGTTGCCGACCAACCGATAATTCATATACACAACATATTCACAAACTTATCTTGTTCTTCTCTTTACAAAGTTTCCTAAAATGCCTGCCATCAGCATAACTGTCATTAGGACCAAAAATAATAAGTTCTGGAGCTGTTCGAGCAGAAAAATCATCAAACAGCCGCACCACATAGCCGATGGGCCCGCAGCCAGAAAAGCATTGACTGTGGCAACTTGACTGCGCCTCTTATTATTTTTCATCCAGTTATCTGTCTATCTGCCCTGCTGGCCCACTTCCATCTTTAGGCTGGACTGACCCAGTGTGAAATATGAATGGCTGCTCTCACTGTTAGAAGAGACCGCTTCACCATTAGTGTTAGCACCATTAAAATGGAGCTCAACAGACTTTAATGGGGACATAAAAATCAGCCCACACCGGGGTTGACCAAAACCAAATCAGACAGCCATGAACCAGCCATGTACGGCCACACAGCAGGTAGCTGACAGCCCTTCTCAGGTCTGATTAATGCATGAGGAATGGATATGACTGGAGATGCCAACATCCTCACGCACTTACTGGTCTGGTTCCATTTATTTACTTTTGGCTGGTTCTTTTTCGGTGCTTGTATCAAACTCCTCCATCCTGTTTACCGTCCCTGCCCCAGAGGAAGGAAGGGGCTGAGTGGGATGGGTGGGAACAGAGGATTAAATAAGAGGAGAGAGTTTACCATTTATCCCTCCATCCATCCACTCTGCTCTCTCCCCGCTGTTACCGCCAGGCTCGGAGGAAAACACGCTGATCTGATTACGCTGGTGTGTATCTGAACTGGAGACTACACACCCCTGTGCTGGGTAGACACAATGTAATGAAAGTCTGAGTTCTTTACAAAAGGCAGCGGAACAGGGGTCGCTGAAATGTGGCGCTTCTTGGAAATAAATTGAGGTTTTGGCAGAGTGTGATAGTTTTTTAACAAACGCCGGAGTGAACTGCTCTGTGGCAGTGACATATGCGGCGAGTTCAGCTCAGACTGTTTGTCCCATAGTCGGTAATCTCAGGAGTCTGTAGATGAAAATAAACTGACATGTGGTGCTCAATAAAATGGTTTTCTTCTCAGAAAATATGATTAACCCACCATGGTAACTGGTGATTTTATCCCATCCAGACCTTTGAATCATAGGTGGATATTTAATTTTACTGTTAGTGGGGACAGTAAACGGAACACTTTCTCAAGATTGAACATTGATGGGGACACTATAAATTATTCCCTTGAGGGCAGCTTGGTGGCGCAGCGGTTAGCACTGTGGCAGCACAGCAAGAAGGCCATGGGGTCGATTCCACCCCCTGACCACGGGTGACCCTTATGTGTGCAGTTTGCATGTTCTCCCCATGTCTGCGCGGGTTTTCTCCGGGTACTCCGGTTCCTCCCACAGGCCAAAATCATTAGGTTAGGTTAACTGGCATCAACTGGGGATCCTAAATTGTCCTTAGGCATGAATATGAGAGTGAATGGCTGTCCGTCTCTCTGTGTTGGCCCTGCGATGGACTGCCGATCTGTCCAGGGTGTACCCTGCCTCTCACCCAAAGACGCTGGGATAGGCTGCAGCTCCCCCGCCCCCGCAACCCGAAAATGATTAAGCGATTGAAGATGACTGAATGACCTATAAGTTACATTGTACTCAGGGTTGTTTGTAGCTATTTGGGGCCCTATGCAAGACTGGGAATGGGTAAGCAACAAAAAACATGATAATAAACATAATATTAAACTTGGGTCAATGTCTAGGTCAGGGGTCTGCAACCTGTGACTCTTTTGCCCATAGATTGTGGCTCACTGAGGCCTTGAGGAAAAAAAAAACTCACTAAAAAAATTTGTATTATACATAAAAATACCCACACAAACAGTCAGGTTAAGATTAGACAGCACACCACAGCAGGACGATATTACTGACAGTATACGTCTCACTCCAGTCCACACTTGAATTGCACTCAGACATGCAGACCCACGCCTCTCCAATGCAACAGCTCTGAGCAGCTCCTCCATCTGTTCTCACCTTTCATAAGATAGGAGCAGACATGCATAATGCAAGCATATGCATCAGAGGCAGAGGCTCGGGACCTTTGACATTTTGAGTCCAAAAATGTAGCCACGTCTTGGGGTCTCAAGGTCAATTTTTGTACCAAGTTTGGCTCCATCAGTTCTTCATCGGATACTGTCATCATGACCACATCATCAACCCCTCTATTTTGTTAAGTCGAGGAGGAAAAACAGAAGAATGTTGGGCAAGCAAGGAGCAACGTGCAGCTTTAACAGCAGGCGGCATGTCCGTGTGTGTGTGTGTGTGTGTGTGTGTGTGTGTCTGCACATGTGTCTATTTCTACCTTGATCTTATAAAATGTCAACTCACGGGTGGACAGCCACATTAACACAGAAAGCAATAAAAGAGGAGCTCTTCTGTCCCTGTCATCAGTTGAGCCTGTGTGCAGCAGGACGAGCACACGACTCAGAGGAGACGCGAAGTTGAGACAGTGAGGGCCGCTTCTGCCTGATTTATGCCATCTTGTCTGCTTGTCGTCCGTCAGCTGCCACCATCAGAGGTCTCGTGCTGTCCGTGCGGTGAAAGGGCAACATGATGTCCTGCATGGCTGCTATACTTCAGTTTTGTTTTGCTGATTGGGCTAGTGCCGAGTGAGCATCTTCAAGCTGTGTCTGAAGTATCCAAACGCAGATGTAGTGCAGTTTTTCGTCCACACAGACTTAAAGCTGCAGACTGCAGTTTTGGTTTGTGTTCATGCATGGACGTACTGTATGATTCTGCCTTCCTTTTACATACGACCTACTCAGATTACCACCAGCACATATTTCGCAGCAATGAATCTTTGCTCCGATTAGCAGAATACAGAGCTGGTTTGGCTATGAAACAGAGTATGCAAATGCAACGGGTCCCCTTAAGCACTAGGGGGCCCCCAAGCTAATAAATAAATAAAGTCATTGTCAAACAGAGCTGCTCGTGTGTCCAGGAGAATCAAAATTTAGATCAAAGGAATCACGGCATTTTTGCACACTGACACATCACATCAGTGTCATAGACAGACGTGCATCTCTGCCAGCACATACACATTAGATGCATCCCCTGCTAGGGTGTCATGCTCATAATTTTGTGCATCATGTAAAAAACAGGTCAGACTGAACCCAGCTGCAAAGATCATGTAGCATATCATGAAAGGCTGTCATGGCTTTCTTCATCAAATTATCACCCTCGAAACATAATATCCTGGAGGATTAATTCTAATTTCTGAAGAATATGTAGCATGAATGCTTCAAGCTGAAAACGACTCCCTGAAATGTTTAAAAAAGGTGTCACTTAAAAGCAAATTAGCTTATAGCTGAGTAATTAATTTAAAATCCAAAATAGCTTAAAGCTGATCCAAGTTAGCTTATGCAGAAATAGCTAAAATTTGATAAAAGTGAGCTTAACTTTTGAAGACCGTTAGCCTAAAATTTGAAATAGTTTAAAGAGGAAGAAAATTAACTGAAAGATGGTAAAGACAAGCTTAATTTGATAAATGCTAGTTCAAAAGCTAGAATAACTTAAATTTACAATTGCTAGCATAAATTGGAAATGGCTTAACTGAAGAAGGTTAGCTTTATAATGCTATCTGAAGTTTAAATAACTAATATCTAAGGATTTAGCTTAAAAACAGAAACATCTTAAAGATACAGTTTTACTTTTATTTAGTATTTTAAACTGACACTGATCAATGATAGCTTAAATACTAGAATGAGCTAAATATGCAAAATATTAACATCAAAGTGGAAATAGCTTATGTTGATGAAAGTCAGTTTAACAAAAATATTAGCATAAAAGCTTAAGTGTTTCAACCTTACAATATGTTAGCATAAAATCAAAATGCCTTAAAAACTGTAAATAAAACCTTCAAGTTTAAAAATGTTAACTTAAAAGCTAAAATGACTTTAACATGAACAAGTTAATAATAAAAGATGAAATTATGTAGTCTAGTACATGTTTATATTCTAAACATATACTATAAAAACATATGCTGTTTATATTATTATAAACGTTAGCATATGTTTTTGTCAGCATCTTACATGCTGTAGTCAGAGGTTCTCCAACTCTACTAAAGGCCTATACTACATACTCTGCCAGAACAAAGAAATTTGTTCTCTCTACCAGGGCTGGAAGAACAAAATGACATCATTTTGTTCTTACAGCCCTGTGCTGCGTTCGAAATGTTCACTCCCTCCCCATATAGTGTACTATATAGTGAATCAGCCATTTTGTAGTGCTGTTCGAAATCTACACTGAAAATTTCATTCACTATATAGTACACTCAAATATCCCACAATGCATTTTGAAAAGTAGTGTACAACGGATGGTCACTACATTAGCCAATACAGTATATTCCATAATGCAATGTGCAGCTAACAGAGCAGTGAGAGGAGAGCTTCACATCACAACATAAACTACCTTAAGGTACAGTATTTATATTTATTAATTCAGGAAAAATGATTGGATTTAATACATATTTACTACAAATTACATGCAGGAATTCATTTTTTACCACCATTAGTCTGTTATGCTTTACTGTCTCACCATGATGACGTCATTAACCACACCATGAAAACAAGCCCAGCAGTGTCCCGAAGCTGTTAATTGTATTGTATTGTTATATTGCGTTTACTATATAGTGCACTATATCTAAATTCATTATATCACGAGTAGGGAGGGAGGGAGTGAACACTGCAAACACAGCCCAGGTTTGGGAGTTCTTGCAGCTTATTCTTGACACATCTTTGTGGCAGAACTTTTTTCTTGTGTGGTGTCCAAGAACTATTGTGTGACTGGTCAGAAACTTGAATTTTCCAGGAGTTCTGCACTTTAGTTTCTTGTGAAGTATGAAATGTCCTGGCCAGAAAGAACTTTGTTCTTGTTCTTCTGACCTCAGGAAAAAGAACAGATTTCTCTGTTCTTGCGGAGTATGTAAAGGCCTTTACTCCAAATACAGCAGACTGCAGTAGTTTTTTGCTTTATTCAATGTACTCTGCAAACTGTCAGGCAAATGGCTTATCTGGGGCTACACCAAATTCACTTAGAATACACAGAGCAGAACATGAATTATACACAAACTGCAGTTTAAGATGGTGGATGTTTTTTTCTGTGAGATTACATAACAGAAATATTAATAAGTACAGATGCATTAATTCAACTTTCATTGGCTTTTTTCTGATCGAGCAATCATTCAGCATCTTCGTCAACATACATTACTGCACACCCTTGTTCTACTGTTAACTTAGCCAGCCCATTTCTCTTCGAAGAGCCTGAAAAAATATACCCAAACTAAATTCAAAGTTGTTCTTCAACACCTTGCACTATTTTCATGGGGTTGGTCTCATTCAAAACAAAACACTCTAAATTTTTTTAGCAAAACAGTCAGAATCCCTATATGTGCTTCAGCCATTGAGTAATAGTGATCTAAGCATACTAAATTTGAAGAAAATAAAGTTTGCCTGGGTGTTTTTGTTTTGGTTTTTTTTAGAGCTTAGCCTCAGCTTAGCCCCTGTCTTCCCCATCAGAGAATCGTTGTCTGCTCCCTCCAAAGTGAATAAAAATATAATGTATAAGCATCCCAAAGTGATAAAGCAAAATATTGGTAAAACTCAAATTAAACATAAAGCCTCTAAATTGAATGATTTGGCCTCTGTTCCTCCTCATAATTTAAAAATTAAATGTGGTTTGTTAAATATTAGGTCTCTAACTTCCAAGTCTCTGTTAGTCCATGATCTGTTAATTGATCATCAGATTGATTTAATTTCCCTTACAGAGACTTGGTTAGGACAAGAGGATTATGTTGGTTTAAATGAATCAACCCCCTCTGGTTATTTAAACTGTCAAAATCGCAGAAGTTCTGGTCGTGGAGGAGGAGTAGCAACAATTTACCATTCCAAATTACTAGTTAATGTAAAGCAAAAAACATGTTATAATTCCTTTGAGGGCCTGGTCCTCAGTATTGGGCACTTTAGCAATTTCAGGTTAAACCCAATTTTATTTGCCATTGTTTATCGTCCCCCATCAACCTATTCAGAATTTTTATCCGAATTTGCTGATTTCTTAGCTGATTTAGTGCTGAAATCTGATAGAATAATTATAGTAGGGGACTTTAATATACATGTGGATGTAGATAGTGACTGCCTTAATGTGGCTTTTAATTCAATATTAGACTCGATTGGGTTTTCTCAGAAAGTAGGAAATTCTACTCATTACCTCCACCATACATTGGACCTTGTTCTGACATATGGCATAGAAATAGAAAATCTTGTAGTGTCTCCTCATAACCCTGTACTGTCAGACCATTGTCTGTTAACCTTTGATTTTACTATTTCTGACTATTTGGCTCCTAAAGAAAAATATTATCACAGTAGATGCCTCTCAGATGATGCTGTTTCCAAATTTATGCAGATTGTTTCCTCTATGCCATGTGTCAACACAACGGAAATAAGCTATAGACAGCTTGCTCCTTCTGTAATTGATAACATGGTGGATAGTGTTTCAGCTTCTCTGCATCAGGCTCTAGACTTGGTGGCCCCCTTAAAAAAGAAAAAGTCTAATCAGAGATTTTTAACTCCTTGGTTCAACACAGAAACTCGTAGCTTAAAACAGAAGACTCGTCAATTAGAAAGAAAATGGCGCTCTACTAATTTAGATGAAATCTATTTAGCTTGGAGAAATCATCTTTTAATTTATAAAAAATCTCTTAGAAAAGCTAGAACGAGTTATTACTCTGCATTAATAGAAGAGAACAAGAATAATCCCAGGTTTCTTTTCAGTACTGTAGCCAGGTTGACAAAGAGTCAGGACTCTGTCAATCCTAGCATCCCCTTAGAGCTTACTAGTCAGGACTTTATGAACTTTTTCAATAATAAAATTTCATCCATCAGAGATAAAATAAATCAGATTCTTCCCACAGTTAACTTAAATACTGTAACTACTACAACTCCTTCTATTGATGTCTGTCTTGATGAGTTTACTCCAATCGACCTTTGTGAGTTAGACAAAGTAGTTTCCTCATCCAAACCTTCAACTTGTCTTTTAGATCCTATTCCTACCAGGTTATTTAAAGAAGTCTTTCCACTTATTGGTAGCTTTATTCTTCATATAATCAATTCTTCATTAACTTTAGGCCATGTACCGCAGGCTTTTAAAACGGCTGTAATTAAACCCTTACTCAAAAAGCCAACACTAGATCCAGGAGCTTTAGCTAACTATAGACCAATCTCTAATCTCCCTTTCATTTCAAAAATCTTAGAAAGAGTTGTTGCTACGCAATTATTTGACCACCTGCAGGGAAATGGTTTACTTGAAGAGTTTCAATCTGGGTTTAGAATCCATCATAGTACTGAAACAGCCTTAGCGAAGGTCACTAACGACCTCCTCATTGCATCTGATAATGGACTAGTTTCTGTACTTGTCCTTTTAGATCTTAGTGCAGCTTTTGATACTATTGATCATAATATTCTACTTGATAGATTAGAACACTATGTTGGACTTAATGGAACTTCGTGGCAGTGGTTTAGATCTTATTTATCTGATAGATTCCAGTTTGTTCATGTAAATGATGAGTTTTCTTTCAGCTCAAAGCTTAGTCATGGAGTTCCACAGGGATCTGTGCTAGGCCCTACTCTTTTTAGTTTATATATGCTTCCGTTAGGCAACATTATTAGAAAGCACTGTATACATTTTCATTGTTATGCAGATGACACACAATTATACCTGTCAATGAAGCCAGATGATACTAATCAATTAGCCAAGTTAGAAGCCTGTCTTAAGGAAATCAAAGCTTGGATGACTTGTAATTTCCTGCTATTAAATTCAGATAAGACTGAAGTCATTCTTGTTGGTCCAAAAAACCTTAGAAATTCCTTTCCAAATCAAACTTTCAGTTTGGACGCAGTTACTCTTTCTCTTAATAGCTCTGTGAGGAACCTTGGAGTTATTTTTGATCAGGATTTGTCCTTCAATTCACATATTAAATTTGTTTCTAAGACTGCCTTCTATCATTTGCGTAATATTGCCAAGATTAGGAGCATCTTGTCTCAGAGTGATGCTGAGAAGCTGATCCACGCTTTTGTTAGCTCGAGATTAGATTATTGTAATTCTTTATTATCAGGCTGTCCTAAAACATCTTTAAAAAGTCTTCAGCTGATCCAAAATGCTGCAGCAAGAGTTTTAACAGGTACTAGAAAGAGAGATCATATCTCTCCGGTTCTGGCCTCCCTTCATTGGCTTCCCATAGAGTTTAGAATTAAGTTTAAAATCCTTCTTCTCACTTACAAAGCTCTAAACAATCAGGCTCCTTTTTATTTAAAAGATCTGATACTACCGTATTATCCTAACAGAGCACTACGCTCCCAAAATGCAGGATTACTTGTAATACCTAGAATCTCCAAAAGTACAATGGGAGGCAGAGCCTTCAGTTATCAAGCTCCTCTCCTGTGGAATCAGCTGCCAATCTGGATTCGGGAGTCAGACTCGATCTCTGTTTTTAAGAATAGGGCTAAAACCTACCTTTTTGATATAGCCTACAATTAGGGAGGGATCATGTGTTTCTGAACCCTCCCTTAGTTATGCTGCTAATAGGTTTAGTCAGCCGGGGGACCTCCAGTAATGCACTGGGCCTCACTCCTTTCCTCACTCTCTATGAAATATTTTTTTTTTGCTGGTCATTAACATTTGTTTGTTCTCTCCCATAGATTGAGTCCCCATCGTGCTGTTTGCTCTCTACATGTCTGTTCTTTTCTTCTTCTCTATCCCCTCACCCCCCAGCCAGTCGCAGCAGATGACTGCCCCTCCCTGAGCCTGGTTCTGCTGGAGGTTTCTTCCTGTTAAAAGGGAGTTTTTCCTCTCCACCGTCGCCAAGTGCTTGCTCACAGGGGATCGCCTGATTGCTGGGGTCTTTCTGCAACTGTGGGGGTCCCCCCTACAGTTGATAGTGCTATGAGATGACTGTTGTTGTGAAATGGCGCTATATAAATAAAGTTGAATTGAATTGAATTGAATAGATACAAATGCCTGAAAATAACATACAGCTGTTATATACTGGCTGGAAAACACAATAGGAATGTAGAACCAAGTGTTATGAACTTCAGATAAAAATTCGGTAACAATCGGACAAGAAATGATTATATTGCACACCTTTTTTCTCAGGCTGTAACCAGGCGTCTTCAAACTGTACCAAATTTGAATCATGCCCCCGCCCCCGTGATTCTTCAGCTAATGACCGGGTCAAGTAATTAACAATTTCTTTAATGTTCAGTGATAATTTTAGCCATTTTTCAAAAAGGTGAGTGATGCTACAACCCTTCTGCCTTGGATTCACAGACTGGTTTACGCTAGCTTTACGCACGGGCTTTAGAGGGAGGAAGTGGGCTGAATCCCCCCTTGTAAGGTATCCCTGAATTCAGAAATTAATTGGCTAAGCCACACATCCATCATTTGCTTACTCTGATACAATTGGCTCGTGTTCCCGTTAGCCATGAGGCTGGACCTTCATGGACCTTTATCGCTCATTGGGTTTCTACAGCTTTCAATCATAAAATGGAGGCTCTATTGTGTCAAATGAACTGTCAATTGCAGAGCTCCACCCCCACCTTGGGTTTCCGTTTCCGGTTCAACCTACAAGTGTTTCGTTTTTGGCCAAAAGAGTTAACGTTTCTTGGCAAATTTTCAAACAAATGCTCCTATTTTATAGGCAGTTTTCCCCATCATCATCAAGATGGACAATAAATCTTACTCAGATGGAACTATTGGACCTTTTGCAATACAAACGGACCATATTTGTTGAACGGTCATTCATTCAGGGACGGCAAGGAAGCTCCTTTGGTGAGTCACTCGTTTGATTTCATGCTAACGCTAGCTGGTTAAAAGTTCCATGTAAATCCAGTGTTATGATTTTTTAAAAATCTGTTTTAATAACCAAATAGAGGAAATTCTAAGCTTTCAAACAATGCAAGACATGACTTCCTACTGTAAGCATGTTTAACACAATTCACTGTGTCGCAGCTGAGACATTTAAACAACATTTAAATCTGTCCGCCTGTGGTACCTCGGAACGTTAAGAGGTTTTAAGTTAATCCCATGCCACAACTTGTGGCGTATGGGCAGCGCCTATCTCTGTTTCACTGATCCTAGGCCACACAGCTATTGTCAGTAGTGAAACCTACAGTGGGGGGGGTCAGTCCTTCTGGTAGCTCTGTGCATCAACTTTCCTTTCCCCATTCTATTATGCTGAGCACAAAGCTAGATATACAGTATTTCACAATAATCTCCAACTGATTATAAAATATAGCTTTGTAGTTATCTAAATGTTGCTCCAAGACTAATATATCTTTCTGAAACCAGTCAGAGAACTACAGAGCTTGGTTTGGATATGATAAAAGGGATCTCAGATCAAACTGAGGACTGTGTTTGGTTTGTGGGAGTGAATGACTAAAGGCTAAGCCAAATGGCAGCACAGTAAATTTGGTCTTCATCCACTGGTAAGTTCTCTAAGCCAAGTAAATGCCAATTCAACCTTGCTGTGCCACAGTGAATAAAAATGCATCTGCGAGCTATCTGGCTGTTAAGGGAATGCAAGTTGACATGCACACAAATGGACTGACAAGTAATAGAACAAGCAATTAGTACTACAGATATAAGGAAAACTGTGCTTTATAAGTGCCTTCTACAAGATGAAGCTTGTATGTATCTTCCAGTTGAAACTGACCGTTACTATATACAGCAGTGCTAACAACAGGTGGTAGGTGTTGATGAAATGTCAGAGTTTGTGATGAACTGACAGACTGCTTGGGAGATGGTTATATAATCCACATCACTATTCACCACCAGGCAGCAGAACCTGCCAGTTTCCACATGAAAAAATGACCCATCAGTCAATAATGTATCATATATTTCTCTATCAATTATCCAATCGATAATAAGAACAGGGTTAAAACTTTCCTTTTGACATAGCCTATAGTTAGGGTGGGAACAGGTGACCCTGAACCTTCCCTTAGTTATGCTGCTAATAGGTTTAGGCAGCCAGAGGACCTCCAACAATGCTCTGGGCTTCACTCCTTTCTTCACTCTCAATGAAATATTTTTGCTGGTCAATTAACATCTGTTTGTTCTCTCACATAGATTGAGCCCCCATTGTGCTGTTTGCTCTTTACATGTCTGTTCTTTTCTTCTTCTTTTCTATCCTCTCACCCTCCACCCAGTTGCAGCAGATGACTGCCCCTCCCTGAGCCTGGTTCTGCTGGAGGTTTCTCCCTACTAAAAAGGAGTTTTTCCTTTCCACCGTCACCAAGTGCTTGCTCACAGGGGATCGCCTGATTGCTGGGGTCTTTCTGCAACTGTGGGGTTTTCCCCTACAGTTTGACAGTGCTATGAGATGACTGTTGTTGTGAAATGGCACTATATAAATAAAGTTGAATTGAATTAAATAAGCCAAACAGGTTTTGGGATTCTGTTCTGTGGAGTGATGAAACAAAACTGAAACTTTTCAGGCCAATGGATCAGCGGTAAAAGAAAACCCTGCCTAAAGTGAAGCATGGAGGTGGCTCAGTGATGCTCTGGGGCTGCTTGGCTTCCTCTGGCACTGGAAGCCTGCAGTGTGTGGTGGGCAAGATGGATTCAATCAAGTATCAGGAAAATCTGGGAGAAAATGTCATGACGTCTGTGAGGAAGCTGAAGCTTGGGTGCCATTGGACCTTCCAACAGGACAATGATCCCAAGCATACCTCAAAGTCCACCAAGTTTGGGTTTTTTTTCTCAGAAGAAGTCCTGGAAGATACTAGAGTGGCCATCACAGTTGCCGGACTTGAATCCCATTGAAAATCTCTGGTGGGATTTGAAAAACACAGCTGCAGCACACAAACCCAAGAATATCAGTGAACTGGGGGTCTTTGGAAAAGAGGAATGGGCTGATTCCTCAGGAACACTGCTAGAAGCTGGTGTCAAGGCTATGCATCATGTGTGCAGCAGATCATAACAGCAAAAGGGTGCTCTACTAAGTATTAAAGATGCTTGTCATGAAGGGGTTGAATAATTTTGAGACTGCAGTAGTCGTTAAAAGTGTCATTTTGTATTGAATTTGGAGAAACCACTTGTAATATTAGTTGTGTTGAGCTATTTAAATTGTTCTTGTTTGATTTGTTTATTGTTTGTACATTTTGCCAATCAACCTAATTTGCAGCAGGGGTTGAATGATTTCGACTGCAACTGCATGTCATCTCTCTACTGGCCGCATGTATCATGGGGGACATGTTTACAAGCATGTCCCACTCTTTAAGTTATGGTACTGTTTATTATTATTAGTGCTCCTTAGTCCTTAGTCCACTTTTCCTTTGAAGTATCTTTTGGTTGTTTAGTGTTATCATTGTATCTCATTTCCTGTTCTCATTATGGTCTCACTAGTTCCTAATTTGCCACGGCTGTTTCCTATGTTCTATTCACGTTCACTCCCATTTATTGGGCGCCGCTCCTTACCTCAGTGCAGCATCCTTATCACTCTTCACCTGTTGTGATCCTACATACTACTCCACACCACTGTCTGGGAGTAGCCTGTACAGAGAGTTATACCTGCCGTTACAGCTTAACCTTGTTTTCAGCCCTCGTGCTGCATTGTTTTGCAACAAATTATGTTAAAAATTTGCCCAGCATTTGAGTCCTCCTATATGCCCCAGAGGGGCACTCATGACAGCATGTATGAATCTGGATTCATTTTACAGTTTTACTAAACACTTTCAAAGCACATCCAGCTACATAATGCCAGCTTTAACCCTACACGAGCCAGTTCAAAATTTTAATTCTTAATGTGGTCCTTCTGGCTTTTTCCAAAAGTCGGAGCTTAAAAAAAGTGATTGTGCTTTTTCCATCAGGGCCCCTCAGCTTTGGAACAAAAAGCCTGAGGGCCAAAACCCACAGAACTAAACTAGCTTTTATATAGTGCTGTCTATTATTGCGCAGCTAATTAATTTTGTAAATGTTGTGTTTCATTCAGTGATTAATTATTTTGTAGGATTTACAAAACATATTCAGGTATCCCTTGTGCATTTTTTCTTTTCTGGTTTTAACTCATCTCGAGTTTCTTTTTTTTGCCTCAGTGTCAGAGCTTCTGCTTTCACCTTCTACCTCCTCAGCATTACGCCTTACGCTTGCCTCTCACAGCACTCGCTCCACTCGGTTTATAAAGAAGCCATATAACTATATTTTATCAGCATGAAGAAATTTTCAATTGTTTGTGCTTGTTTGCAACAAGATTTATGTGCACCAAATGACACCGGAAGATAATGTGGACAAATGAGCAGGATGAATGGTATCGCAGAAAAATGGAATATTATGTTCATCACTAGTGTAATAAAAGGTTTTCTATTTTTAATGTACAGACCTGAGAAAACACAGCATTTTGCATTGGAGAGTGAAAAGAAATGGAATATCTGAACTGGATTATGGAAAAGAGCAATAGCATCACTATCTTGCATAGATGTAAATGAATGGAGGAGCCCAAACCTGGAAAAAAGTGAGAATAAACCTTTCTATCCTTCATAAACCATTTTATATCATGTTACATAACTGAATAAAGAGCATTTTAAACTTTGTTTTTTTTCTTGTAAATTTGCTACTTATTTCTCATAAATTTGTGATTTTTGTCTGATAAACTTTCAGATTTTTCTCATAAATTTATATTTTTCTTGAAAAACAGCAACTTTTTCTTGTAAATTTGCAATTGTTTCTCATAAATTTGTAAATATTTGTTTCATAAGCTTTCAAATTCTGTAACAAATTTGCTGCTTTATTTTTGTAAATTTGATGCTTTTTTCTCAAAATTTTTTTCATTTTTTCATTTTTTGTAAATCTTCTTTTTATTAATTTTCAATTGTTTTCTTGAAAAATATTTTTTTTCTTGTAAATCTGAACATTTTTTCTTGTAAATTTTAGACTCTTTTCTTGTAAATTAGGTTTTTATTTTTTTCAAAAAACTGCTACATTTTTCTTGTAAATTTGAACATTTCTTCTTGGAAAACAGTAACTTTTTTCTTGCAAATTTGCAATTTGATTTTTGTTTCTCATATTCTTTCAAATTCTCTCATAAATTTGCTAGTATTGTATTCTTGTAAATCTGACACTTTTTTCTCATAAATTTTTTATTTTTTTTGGTTAATATGTAACTTTTTCCTCACACATTTATGAGTTTTTTCCTGTAAAATTGTGACTATTTTTTCATAAATTTGCAACATTTTTCAAGTAAATTTGTGGGGGGGGGGGTTTCTTGTGCATTAGAAACTTTTTCTCAGAAATATGCTACTTTTTCTGTAAATATAAAATTTTTTCTTGTAAATTTTAGATTTTTTTCTTGGAAATTAGATTTTTTTCTCCAAAATTTGCTACATTTTTCTTGTAAATTTGATTTTTTTTTCCCTTGGAAAACAGTGACTTTTTTTTCTTGTGAGTTTGTCTTGTAACTTTTTCTTGAAAATGTGTGATTTTTTTTTCTCATAAATTTGCAACTTTTATCTTATAGCCTTTCAAATTGTCTGTCATTAATTTGCTACTTCATGTTTGTCAATGCAACACTTTTTTCTAATAAATTTATGTTTTTTGCGGGGGGGGGGATGTTTTACTTTTTCTTCACATATTTATGACCTTTTTTTCCTGTAAAATTACAACTGGTTTTTCAGAAATTTGCAGAATTTTTCAAGCAAATTTGTGACTTTTTTCTTGTAACTTTGGAACTTTTTTCTTATAGTTTTTCTTCAGTTTTCTTGAAAAATAGCAATTTCTTTTCTTGTAAGTTTAAGAATTTTTTCCTCAGAAATGTGCTAATTTTTTCTTGGAAATTTATGCCTTTTTTCTTGGAAATTTGAAAATAAATTTTCCACTGTTTTCTTGAAAAATGGCAATTTAGGTTAGGGATAAGGGGCGCTTGCGCACGCAGCGACCGGCAGCTGGTGGCCTGTCACCAGACTGCAAAACAAATCTACCTACGGGTACAAAATAAGTAATAAAAAAAAAAAAATTCTTGTAAATTTAAAACTTTGTTCACAGAAATTGCTGGGGTTTTCTTGTAAATTTGCAGTGTTCATATGGATGCTTGTTACATTTTTATTCTGTGTAATGTTTAATATTTTTCTGCACATCTAGATGAGAAAAGGATATTTTTTTTAATGTTATTACTTGTAGGGGAGAGATGTCTTTTTGTCTCCATGCTCCGGACGGGACATGGAGCTGCCTGCTTATTGCTTACACACCGGTGGGAATATGGATTTCATTTCTTTGGGATTTTGTTTTCCAATTACCCTTCAACGAGAACAAAGGACAAAGTGGGGGAAATGCTTCTGGGCCATTTTAAGCTCCCATTTTGACACAGGTCTCATATATGAGTGCAGCATCTGGCACAAAGCATTTTTCATGATTTCCACAAATACGATTACTCGTGCTGGTTTTCCGGGGAGATAATCACACAGATTGAGGCAACATGATCTGTGCTGCCGGAGCCACGGAACACAAAATCAAATACAAAAAAGGTGCAGAGACAAGATCAATACCATATTTTTTTCTGAAATTGTCTTTTGATGATTATGATCAGTTGTTTCAATGTTTCATCCTTAGGAAATATTGCACAGCCGGTGAGACATCCCTGCCCAGCGACTGATACAGATGGCAGGTTTTCATGATCAAACGTGACATTTTTAATGCTGGTTAAGTGTGAAACTTCGTGGGCAGACAGAACAAAAGGCATACAGTGATGAAACAGAGGCCATGTAAGCCCCTTTTGTAGGATTTAAAACCTTTTTACTGAGACACATTTTCAAGCTGAGTGGCGCTGACAGCTGGCCTGTTGCTTGGCAGCAGATCTACTTTGCAGATGCCAAGGTTACAGGCGAAATATTGATTCCAAGGAGGCAGGTGAGGGTTAGCACATCTGAGGCATGGCCAGTCTCCGCTACAAATACATGGTGACCAGGGTGTGCTGGAGGCTCAGTTGGAAAACACAATGAGCGGATCTGATGTACTGTATTTCAACGTGGCCAGTCTGTTATCGTCAGTATGCAACCTGTGCTGCAAGCAACACGACCACAGAATTGTCATTCTAGTGTTCTAGTGTCCTAGTGTCCAGATCAATCCCAAGATCTGATCTTTGAATTGCAGAAAAATTGGAAATTGCATGTGAAGGCAATTGTGATGCTGCTACGTTTTTTTACCTGATACTTTCCACTAATATCCACTTCTTATGCTCTCCTATGCCCCCACCACTCTCTATATATCAGCATAGGGCTAAGCGATATACCAAATACAGTATATTCGATGTATCAGTACATATGGCCATGCATGATACATAAAATGCCTATATTGCGCATATAGAGTAGAGTTTGTCATGTTAATATGAGCCGAGACTAGGGCTGCATAATTAATTGAATTTTGATCGCGATCATGATTTTGGCTGGCACAATTAAATTATCATGATCGTCTGTGATATTAACATTTAAAATGCAGGCTCTGCTGCATATCGAATCGAGCATTTTCTCTACCAAAAGCCAGCCGACCACCAGAGGGCGAATGCACATTAGGGCAACTTTAAGCTGCAGAACTGACAAGTGAGCACACTCTGTGGCGGCAGTCTTAAGTTTTCAATAGCGGACTGGTGTGATGGTGAAACACAAACCAGATGTCGGGAGCAGAAGGTGACAGGACAGCAACACGTGGAAGCGAGGAGCTAGTGCTTCGAAAGGATCATCATCTGTTGTCTGGACGTGTTTTGGATTCAGGGCAAGTGATGCTGACTAAAAAGAAATTATATGCAAAGAGTGCCATAGAGCTGTGTCTGTGCTGCAGGACAACACAATTAACTTATTCAACCACCTGAAAAAACACCACAAACACAAGTATAATAAATGTATGAAGGCTAAAACGAATATCACTTCACTAAATCACAGTCTGTGTCTGGCGCCGACCCAGGCAACCATAGTATCAACCCTGCACAGAGCTTCACCATATCCATCCACCTCCCACCTGAAGTAACTGATGCAATAGCCTTTTGTTTGGCCAAAGACATGTGTCCAATAAAAACTGTATGAGCAACGAAGGCTTCAGAAACATGGTCAAAACACTGGACGGGCTCCGATTGGCTTCAGGTGTGCTGGCAATGGAGTAGGTGTGTGCGTTGCTGGCTCCTGCTATATTTTTTTTTTTCCTTTACTTTTTAAACCCTATTTTGCTGTAAGCTGTTAATGTTTTGGACATTTAATACGTGCAGAATCTGTTTTGAAATATGTCCAAAACAAGAAAGCAGACTGAAAAGGAGGCAGCAGGGAACAATATTAACACCAGCTTAGCTGAGGATGCTAGTATCAGCCTTAACCCTGCACTTGTTGCCTTGCTAGAGCAACACAGAATGTCCATAGCTGCTGACTTCAAAGCTTCATTTGAACTTATTAATGGTAAGCTGGACAAAATTCAAGCAGATGTGGCGAACCAGGAGCAACGCATTGGCGACCTTGAAAACAACGCGGAGGACGTCAGCCAGCGCCTAGCGGCGCTTGAAGTTACATGCGAGTCAATACAGGAGGAGAACAAACTTTTGAAAAACAAACTTTCTGACCTGGAGGGAAGAAGCAGGAGGCTGAATATTCGTCTGGTGGGTCTGCCGGAGTCCTTTGATGTGGGTCCACGGCCATCTGAATTTTTTTCTCGGCTGTTGGTGGACGTCTTTGGCGCACAAACTTTGCCATCTCCCCCAGAGCTGGATAGAGCCCACCGCAGCCTCATGTCCAAGCCGAGTCCGAATGGGAAGCCGCGCGCTGTCATTATTTGTTTCCACCGGTTTCGGACCAAAGACTTGGTGATGAGAGAAGCGCGGAGACGCCGTGGGACTTTGGAATATTGTGGGCATAAACTTCAGTTCTACGAGGATTATAACGCCGACGTTCAGAAGCAACGAGCCGAATATAAGGAGGTTATGTCCGAGTTGTACAAGAGAGGTTTTTGTCCTTCTCTTCTTTTCCCCGCCAGGCTCCGGATAACTCTTCCAGACGGCAAAAACCAGTGGCTGGCGTCCGTCTCAGAGGCCACCCGCTTCATGCAAACTATGGAGAGAAACCAGCAATTTTCGCCTTGAACTGGACATTTCTGGGTTGACCAGCTGCCGCGCTGGGCTGCTTGTTACTTCATTGAAGCTGCACTGACTGGACATTGATGCATTTTCAGATGTTTAAAAACAAGGTAAAATTGGCTCCCTATACGTTGTTGTTTACTTAATTCTTTTTTTTAATTTTATCTTATTTATTTATTTATTTTTTTTAGGGTAAAACGTTCATATTATGCAGGATTGAAGCCAGTTGTATGGGAGCATTCTGTTAGGATGAAAATAGAGCAGGAGATGGAGCGGTTGCTGTTTTTTTGCAACCGGCTGGAGTGTTGTTATAGGTTTGGTTGTTGGATTTTTTTATTTATTTATTTTTTTTTTTAATTTTTATTTTTTTATTTATTTTTTTTTGTTTTGTTTTTTTGTTATGGTTGTACACCCCCCTTACCCCTTCCTTTTTTTTTTTTTTTTTTTTACCCGTACCTCACTTTATTCTTCTTTGGGCTACACAACATAATATATAAATTTTACTCTTTGAATGAATAGTAATCTTACTTTGGTAAGCTGGAATGTGAAGGGGTTGAACCATCCAATTAAACGAAAGAGAGTCATGTCACGTCTAAAGCAATTTAAGCCTGGGGTATTGTTTTTGCAGGAAACCCATTTGCAGGATTCCGACCACTTGCGTTTGTCAAAATGTTGGTCAGGACAATTTTTTCATTCAAATTTTAAAGCTAAGGCCAGGGGCGCTGCTATTCTTATTGATCGAAATATCCCATTTATTCCCTCTAATGTTGTATCAGATAAAAATGGACGATTTGTAATAGTATCAGGTAAACTTGGCGATAAACATGTCACTTTGGCTAATCTGTATGCACCGAATTTTGATGATGTGCACTTTTTTCGCAACCTTTTTTCGCAACTTCTAGATTTAAATACTCATTCTCTAATTCTTGGGGGTGACTTTAATTTGTATATGGATCCGATCTTAGATCGCTCATCTTCAAAACCTGCTAGTCTTAATAAATCTGCAACTTATGTTAAGTCTTTTCTTGAGGAATATAGCCTTACAGATCCTTGGCGTTTTTTACATCCTAACGGCAGGGACTATTCTTTTTTCTCTCACGTACACCATACTTATACCAGAATAGATTATTTTTTTGTTGACAATTTATTAATTAATAACCTTTGCTCTTGCAGTTATGATAGCATCTCGGTTTCTGATCATGCCCCTCTTGTACTTAAAATGATCCTCCATGGATGTGACTCCATGAGAAAGCATTGGAGATTGGATCCATTATTACTTACAGATGAAAAATTGGTTGCGAATATTTCTTCTAAAATTAATTTTTTTTTGAAAGAAAATAAAATTCCTGGTATGTCAAATAAAACGATATGGGAGGCCATGAAGGCATTTCTTAGGGGGGAATTTATTTCATTGGCAGCATTTAAAAGACGATCCTTAATACAGGAACAGAAGGTTATTTTAGATCAAATCCTGGACATTGACAGACAATATGCTCAATCTCCATCACCCGCTCTGTACAAGGAACGTATGACATTACAAACTAAATTTAATTTACTTTCTACTCGACAAATTGAAGGTTGTTTAATAAGGAACAAGAGTGAATTTTATGAACATGGCGAAAAAACCAGTAAACTTCTAGCTAATCAACTACGTGGTATTAGAGCTAAGCAAATTATTACTGGAGTTAGGACAGATAAAGGAGAGGTGACATCTGACCAACAAGCGATTAATGATATTTTCAGGTCATTTTATTCCAAATTATATACCTCAGAATATACAACAAACTTAAAGGATTTGGAAATTTTTTTTGATTCTATTGATATTCCTTCGATTTCTTCAGAATCTCGGCAAATTTTAGAAGCTCCCATCACAAAAGAAGAAATTCAGCTGGCAATATCATCCATGCAATCAGGAAAATCTCCAGGACCTGATGGGTTTTCCGCTGATTTTTTCAAAAAATTCTCTGATGACCTCGCTCCTTTCCTTTGTCAAGTTTTTACAGAGTCGCTTGACTCTGGTACACTTCCTCCTTCATGCTATCAGGCCTGTATCACTGTGTTGCTTAAAAAGGATAAGGATCCTGTTGATTGTGCTTCTTACAGGCCTATTTCCTTGTTAAATACCGATGTTAAAATTTTGTCAAAGTTGTTAGCTTCAAGGTTGGAAAAGATTCTTCCTTTTATAATTTCACAGGACCAAACCGGTTTCATTAAAAATCGCCATTCTTTTTTTAACTTGCGGCGGTTGTTTAATATTATTTATACTCCTCACCACAACATACCTGAATGTCTTATTAGTTTGGACGCTGAAAAGGCATTCGATAGGGTTGAGTGGGAGTATTTGTTTTTTACTTTGGAGAGGTTCGGTTTTGGTCCTTCCTTCTGTTCCTGGATTAAACTTCTCTATGCTAGTCCTTTAGCTTCAGTGTTAACTAATTGTCGCTATTCTGACTATTTTAGACTTTACCGTGGTACGAGGCAAGGCTGTCCTTTGAGCCCGTTGCTCTTTGCCTTGGCAGTTGAGCCGTTAGCTATTGCAATCCGTGGGAGCCGGGACTTTCTAGGCATTCGTAGGGGTGGCATTGAGCATAGGGTTTCACTCTATGCTGATGATCTTTTATTATTTCTCTCCAACCCACTTACTTCATTACCCGCTATACTTAATATTTTGGATAGTTTTAGTAGGTTTTCTGGTTATAAAATTAATCTTAATAAGAGTGAACTGTTTCTGATTAATGAAAAGATTCAAGTTCAGGATTTTGAAAATTTTCCTTTCAAGGTTGTTATTGATCATTTTAATTATCTTGGGATATGTGTCACTAAACAATTTAATTACTTGTTTAAAAATAATTTTCTCCCCTTACTTGACCAGTGCAAGTTAATACTTTCCAAATGGTCCCCATTATCCTTGTCTTTAATTGGCAGAATCAATTCTGTAAAAATGATGTTACTTCCAAAGTTTTTATATTTGTTTCAATGTCTCCCCATTTTTATTCCTAAATCCTTTTTTAAGTCTTTGGACTCTCTGATTACCTCATTTATTTGGAATGGTAAACATCCGAGATTGAGGAAAGTTTTTCTTCAAAGACCCAAATCAGTAGGTGGCATGGCTCTGCCTAACTTTCAATATTACTACTGGGCAGCAAATATCAGGTGCATGTTATATTGGAAACATTTTTATCTGGAACCCAAATCACCTATTTGGATCCTTATGGAGTCACATGTGGACAATCAAACTTCCCTACCGGCAATTTTAGGTTCACCACTTCCCCTTGCTTTGTCTACACTGGGTAATAATAAAGTAGTTCGTCAGTCTCTTAGAATTTGGTCTCAATTCAGGAAAAATTTCGGTCTTCAGTTTTTTTCCATTAGAAGTCCAATTGCCGCAAATCATTTATTTACCCCATCAACTATTGATAGTGCATTTCATATATGGCACAGAAAAGGTTTAAAATCTTTTGTGGATTTATATTTTGATGGTCAATTTGCAAGTTTTTCTCAACTTTCCACCAAATTCGACATCACTTCTACACACTTTTTCCGCTTCCTCCAGGTCAGACATTATGTGCAAACCATGACAAAACAATTCCCTCAAAAACCTTCTGATAATCCTCTAGATGATTTTTTATTAGTTAAACCAACTTCTAAGGGGGTAATGTCAGTTTTATATAATTTAATTTCAAATTTACAATCTTCTTCTCTGGCCGCTATCAAATTGAACTGGGAACAAGATCTTAATTTTACTTTTACTGATGAACTGTGGGACTCTATTCTTGGCCAGGTTCACACTGTATCAATGTGTGCTCGTCACGCTCTTATTCAATTTAAGATTGTACACCGGATGCACCTGTCCAAGGTTAAGTTAGCACGTATTTACTCGGATATAGACCCAACTTGTGAAAAGTGTGGTAGCGCTCCTGGCACTTTGCTTCACATGTATTGGTCCTGCCCTGCATTGATGAATTTTTGGCATTCTGTTTTTATCACTATGTCTGAAGTCCTGCAATATCAAATTAAACCTGATCCATTATGCGCCATTTTTGGTGTGGCTCCAGAACTTGTCTTGCCAAGTTCCAAATTAAAAGTATTCAAATTTTCATTATTATTGGCCAGACGTGCTGTATTACTGAAGTGGAAAGACTCTTCGCCCCCTTCACATTTACAGTGGATAAAAGATATAATGTCCTGTTTGGATTTAGAAAAAATCAGATATACAGTCTGTGGCTCTGAAAACAAATTCTATAAATTATGGCGCCCGTTTCTTGATTTCTTTGAAAGACCCACGATTATAGTTTCTGAGTAGCTCATATCCCCTTTACCCCACCCCCACTTCACACACATAATTTTTCTTTGTATTTTTTTTTTTTTTTTTTTTATTGTTTATTTAAAGGTTTTTGTGCTTTGAAGCATTTACATTTGTTGGCTTTAAGTTCTAGTTTTTTACTGTTTGGTTGAAACAAAAATGAAAATTTCTAATACTTTGTATTGTATTGATACTTCAATTAATAATAATAAAAAGACCTTTGAAAGAAAGAAAACACTGGACAACAAATACGTGAGCCCCACGTGATCCTCCAAAGTTGTATGTGCTATATGAAAAATACAGATGAATATCACAACCATCGAGTACTTTGCAACTACGACTGGCCTATGGTCAAGCAGAATAATGAAGCCGTACCTGTTCCTGACAATTCACTACATTGATGGAGATTTTAAAATGAAGAGTCGGTGCTTGCAGATGTCCTTTTTCCCCACAAGACCACACAGGGGAAGCTATAGCCCACGGACTGAGGAAAGCACAATCATCTTGGAGCCTGCAGGAGGATGGACTAATCTGCATAACAACAGACAGTGGCTCTAACGTCGTCAAGGCAGCATCTCAAAATAAATGGACGAGGCTCCAGTGCTTTGGCCACAGGCTTCACCTAGCAATTGGTAAGTAGGATGAATAAAAAAATTGATTTTTATGTGATTTGTTTTTCCTAAAGCTAATAAATAATCATGATTAATATTCATGATTTCAATATTGATCAAAATAATTGTGATCATCATTTTGGCCATAACTGTGCAGCCCTAGCCAAGATTTCATTCCATGCTGCGTCTCTCTCTCTCCCGACTGCTGTTCCTTGGCAGAAGCAACTCAGGCGCTGTGCTATATCACCCAGCCCTACATCAGCAGTACATTCCCTTGACAACTGCACGCCCCTGCATGACCCCCTTCAAATTGTATCAGAATACAGCTACGCACTCAAAGATAACAGCATGCAACTGCCACGTTTATCACCTCGTCTTAGTCTTGCTTCAAATTCTTGATGACTAACCCATGCCGATATGTGTGGACCCCGTGACTTTGATAAAATGCCACTGCCAAAACACGCTGCACCCAGAACTACAATCATTAACCACCACAACGTTGCTACGGAGGTTTTGTACAAATGCAAAACTCTCCATGTTCTGTCATGTGTAATGCAGATCACAGTACGTTCTTAATACACTCCCAAGACTTGCAAAGACCGTCCATGTTCTTGCTGATTTCTTAGGTCACAGCGGGGTCTTCATCCAGTGTGAAAGGAGTTTAAGGTAACATCTTACCAACTGCCATGTGGATAAAATCAGCCACAAGTTTGCTTTTGATCCACAATGAGCATAATCATCATGATTTTTTAGGATTTCTTTTAATTCCTCACCTTAGAATACGCTCATATCAATTACTGTATCTTCACTGTATCTCCTTGTTTCAAAACTGCACAAATCCTCAAATGAAAGTGAATGGAACTAAACAATTAGCTAGATCTCAGGCGTCTCTCCTTTGCTGTACTGACCTAACCAGACAGTGAGCAATTACCACCATCTAGTGGACTGAAAAGTAAGTTGGTTTTTATTACTCTGATACCTAAATAGGTAAGTTAGTATTTGCAACATTTATTAATAATTCTTAATAAAGTATCATGATACTAGTGTTTCTGAATCTGTATAGTATGGGGGGGGGCGGGGGGCGCTGAAAAGTTCATAGTGGTCAAATTTGACCAAATGTGGTTTATTTTTCAACCGCAGGGATCCAAGTGCTGCAACACTGATGGAAGAAGTGTGTGGAACCGAAGTGGAGACTATGTTGAAAAATAAACCACACTTGGTCAAATTTGACCACTACGAACTTTTCAGCCTATGAACTTTTCAGCCCCACATCATATCACCACTGCAGTATTGTAAATTACGATGCATCAATGCTTTTCCAGACCCCTAATGATTGACTTTTTACACATTAAATAGATATTTTTAGGTGGCTTAAGTCAGGGCCATGGGTAGTGCTGTAACAATTATTTGATAATTAGCTAATCTTTTTTTACACCTTTCTCTACCTCTTTCCAACTTGTGTGAGAAAAAAGATTTCTGAGGAAAAAAGACAAATTTTGGAGGAAAAAAGTTGCAGTTAAAAAACCCCCCTCAAATTTACTAGAAAACAATCACAAATTCCTGAAAAAAAAAAAATCACAAATTTTCAAGAAAAACATCACAAACTTAGACGAAAATAGTCTCAAACTTATTGGGGAAATAAGAAAAGACACAAATTCCTGAAAACAAATATTTCAAGAAAACAGTCATATATTTACAAGAAAAAAGTAGCTCATCACTCTATTCACTCTATTAAAGCAAGAAATCTCTGTGTGTCTGTGGCGTTTATGATCTCTGCCTGATCATCATAGGACGTCCTATGAACTCAGGCATCATAGGACTCGCGATGCCGTCATAAAGATATGATGTCTATATGACGGTACATAGACAAATGTGTCTTTATGATGTCATATGGTTCATAGACAAATGTGTCTGTCTTTATGATGTCATATACACCATCACTCACGATGCCTAGACTAATGTGTCTTTATGATGTCATATGGCTCAAAATTGGCAAGGTAAATAAGTCACAGGGCCAGTCTTTACAGCGTGTTCGTGTTTTCTGCAGAACAGATTTCTGCAGCCATGGCCAATTCTACGTTGCCGCGAGCAGAGTTGTCTGATTAAGCAGTCTTCGTACTGTTGCTCAAGATGAAGAAACTAAGCAAAAGCGTTGCGTTTTCAGCAATGTCGTTTTTAAAGATGTGCTGACACAGTAAAAATGTGTACCTTGAAGAATGCCAGTCTGCACTACAAATGTGTAAAATGCCAAGCAAAGCACTGATTTTCTCCAGGTGCTCCAGTTTCTTGGTTTCTACGGGCATGGACGGGCCTTCCTGAATAGGGTCGAAAGCCACTTTTTGCTCAGATCTATTTTCATGATCCTGCCCATGAACTGGAATTACGACGCACCTATCCCTCAACCAGTGGTCTGAACGAAGAAGAACATCCACCAGCTGGAGAGCAACAGAATGAGGAAAACAGCTGCACGTCAGAAAAGATGCCGTGAACATGAAACACCTCAGGTTCCAGCAGTACGCCGCAGGCATGACTGTGAACAACACAGCCGTCTGAGACAGGAGGAGACCCTTTAGCAACAGGCATGTAGAAATACTTGCTTATACTTGGTTTCTACGGGCATGGATAGATATGCACGGGTATGTACTAGTTTACAATAAAAACAGTTGAAAAACTTTTTTTTAAAATTGCACATCTACAATAAAAAAAGTCGCAGATTTAAGATAAAACAAAACACAAATTTCTTTTTTTTAAAAAAAGGCCACAATTTTGAGAAAAATACTATAAATTTCTGTGTAAATGAAATTTCTGGGGAAGACAATCAAAAATATTGGTGGAAAAAAAGTTGAAAATTTACAGGGAAACCCAGATGGATTCCTGTCTCATGAAATCACCCCTAGAGTGCTCAGATCTCCTGACCGCTGACCTTGAGCACAGCCTACATTGATGCAGACCCACCTGAGGATCACTGTGCACGCCTTTGCCAAACATTAGGGCAGTTGCCTAGGAGGAATAATGATTTTCATGAAATCATAAATGCTCAAATCCCCAGACCTTTGACAATGACCTTGACCTCTGTCAGGTTCCTTCATGTCATTACTTCCACAACCACTAGAGGTCACTTCATATCACACATGTACATAATATCACCTACTGGTTAAAAAAAAAAAATTGCCACTATGGTCAGATTTTTCTGTTGGAGGATGGTCTCTGCAATAACAATAGCACTCTGAGGCGAGTGCAATATCCCCTGCCTCAATTTTCTTTGACGATCCCAATACTTACTGACAGAGCAGTTTTCAACTTTTCGATATGATTACTGTGGCAGAATCAAATTATGATAAGCCCATCATCCACAAATAAACAACAAAGTATACAACCCATAGTTGTAGGACAGGATCCCAAGATGAACCTGTGTACCAGGTTAGGTAGCCGTAGCTTTATGCGTTGTACAGTAAAAAGGCATAAGAAATGCTAACCTTGACCTTTGACCTGCTGACCGCAAACCCAAAGTCAGAAGTCAAGATTCCAAGGTGAACCTGTATACCAGGTTTGGTGGCCCTAACTTTACTCGTTTTATAGTAATAGTAAATGTAGCATTGACCATAGTGCAACTGCAATGTTAACTTTGAACTTTGACCTTTGACCCCTTGATCCCAAACTCATAGCTAGGTGAGGGTGTAAGTCATCCAAGATGTGTATTAGATACAATTCCTGTCTCGATTTGAAAAGCCTACACTATTTCTGTGTTTAGAAGATTTAGGGGAAAAAATCTGACCTCTGACCTTTGACCTCAACGTCAGCCAATGAGAGTGACATTGTAATATGCATATCATCAGAGTATCTCAAACCATGGTACTAAGTTTCAAAACAATCAGAACAAAACTGTAGGAGGAGATGATTTCACAAGACAGTTACTGTCTATGAAGTGAGGTGAAACAGGAGGTCATAGGTCAGGGGCTACACTTCCCGCAAAGATCATCCCATCAGAACCAAATTGCAATATGTGCATCCTCAGTGTATATCAAACCACAGTACCAAGTTTCAAAACAATCAGACCAAAACTGTAGGAGAAGTTTATTTCACAAAAGTGGGACAGATGGACGGACTGACCGATAAGATAATCCCGCATTGATCTTTGCACAAAGGGCTCTTCGATCCCTTTGGGCTTCGACCAGCATGGGATAAAAACCAGCTTGCAAACAATTTTACAAAGAACCCTGATGGAGAAGCAGAGCTGAGAATAATACAGCAGTGTATTGTAATGCTGCCCAAAGCTTTTAAAAAAATCTTTAATTTCAGAGGCTTATCTTATTGATTAAGGTGCTTAACCTTCCACATGTGAGCCAAATTTTTATGCCTAAAAACTTGTGTCTCTTTGTCTTTAGGTGGCTCTCTCCTAAACTGTGAAGCTCCTGAGTTTTATGTATTTCCACGCACACACAGCCTCATTACCCTGAAGTGTTTTAGATAACACCAGCTGAGAATAACTCAAAAGTAATTTCTCCTCCTTCCACCAACCCTCCTTGCACCGCTCTCATCCCCTTTCCCACAGTTTCTCCTGTCTCAGCAGATATCAGAACTGAGCAGGGTGAAGACAACTTTCTTGCTTTTTGAAGTGAAAATGTGACTCCCCCGGGAGGTCCGTGGTTCTGCCGACGGGGTAGCGGAGGAATGGGGGCTCGGTTTCTTCCATTCCCCTCACACCAGCTTACCCACGCACGCGCCCATCCACAGCTGGACTGTAATCTCTCTGGTCTGTGCGACGGCCTTTTATGTTTTCCCCACAGTCCTCCCAGCATGCAGCAGCAGGCCGCATACTGGCACACTGAAGGTCTGGAAGAATTAGAAGCAGCCTCTATCATTCTGCTCACTTTGTTGTTTCTCAACTGCAGGTGAAGTCTATACATATAAACTAATCCTTTCTGAAAATAAAAATGTCTATGTATACTCAGCAGGCGATTTGTATTTTTTAACAAGGAGAATGGGGATATTCACCAATTTAGCATAAGATACCAACATTCATTCATTCATCTTCTTCTGCTTAATCCTTTTCGGGTCGCGGGGGGGCTGGAGCCTATCCCAGCATCTTTGGGCGAGAGGCAGGGTACACCCTGGACAGATCGCCAGTCCATCGCAGGGCCAACACAGAGAGACAGACAACCATTCACTCTCACAGTCATACCTAAGGACAATTTAGAATCCCCAGTCTGATGCCAATTAACCTAACTTACATGTTTTTGGCATGTGGGAGGAAACCGGAGAAATCCCGGAGTAAACCCACACAGACACGAGGCAGACACGGGGAGAACATGCAAACCCCACACAGATCACTGTTGGTCAGGGGCTGGGATCGAACTCAGGATCCCCCGGCCAAGGGTGAGTTGCTGTGCTGCCGCAGTGCTAACCACTCCTCCACCGCGCCGCCCCAGATACCAACATATGAAAGCAAATTATGTGCAAATTTGCAAGAATAAAGATGCAAATATGTCAATTTAAAAATAAAAAAGTCACAAATTACAATTTAATTACAAAGAATAAAAATTTAAAATTTAACCAGCATTACGAGAAGAAAGTTGAAAATTTACAGGGAAAAAGTTACAAATTTAGAAGAAAAAAGTTGTAGATTTATGAGAAAATAAGTTGAAAATTTACAAGGAAAAAAGTTGTAAATTTATGAGAAAAAAAAAAAGTCAAAAAATTTTGAGAAAAAAGTCCAAAATGTACAGGAAAAACCTGCAGATATACAAGAAAAAAAATGCAAATTTTTGAAAAAAGTTGCAAATTTTTGAGAAAAAAAGTCACAAATTTATGGGAAAAAAAGTTGCAACCTTTTGATAAAATGTTTAAAATTTACAGGAAAAACATGGCAACTTTACAAGAAAAACAGCCAAGTTATAAGGACAAAGTCACGATTTTTTTTTTTTCAAAAAGTTGCAAATTTATGAGAAAAAAATCATAAATTATGAAAAAAAAGTTTAAAATTTACAAGAAAAAAGTTGCAAATCTTTGAGAGAAAAAAGCTGAAACTTTACAAGAAAAAAAATAGAAAATTTGCAAAAAAAAGTTTTTTTTTTTGCAAATTTATGAAAAAAGTTGCAAATCTTTTGGAAAAAAGTTACAAATTAATGGAAAAAAAAAGTTGCACATTTTTCATTAAGAAAAGTTGCAAATTTACAAGAAAAATTTTTGCAAAGTTATAAGAAAAAAAGTCACAATTTTTAAGAAAAAAAACTAAATTTATGAGAAAAGTCTCAAATCTGAAAAAGTTGAAAATTTACAAGAAAAAAGTTGAAACTTTACAGGAAAAAATCGAAAATTTACAATTTTTTTTTTTTGCAAATTTATGAAAAAAGTTGCACATCTTTTGGAAAAAAGTTACAAATTTATGAGAAAAAAGTTGCACATTTTTGATTAAGTTGCAAATTTACAGGAAAAAAGTTGCAAATTTACAAGAAAATTTTTGCAAAGATATAAGAAAAAGCCATAATTTTTAAGAAAAAAAATGCAAATTTGAGAAAAAAAGTCTCAAATATCTGAAAAAAAGTTGAGAATTTACAATAAAAAGTTGCAAATTTATGAGAAAAAAAATGAATATTTACAATAATTTTTTTTTGCAAATTTATGAAACAAAGTTGCAATTTTTTTAAAAAAGTCACAAACTTTAATTTATGAGCAAAAAGTTGCACATTTTTGATAAAAAGTTGAACATTTACAGGAAAAAAGATGCAAATTTATGAGAAAAAAATGAAAATTTACAAGAATATTTTTTGCAAATTTATGAAAAAGTTGCAAATTTTTTAGAAAAAAAGGTCACAAATTTATGAGAAAAAAGTTCCAACCTTTTGATAAAAATATTGAAAATTTACAGGAAAAATTTTACAAATTCATGAGAAAAAAATGAAAATTTGTGAGGAAAAATAAAAATTTATGAGAAAAAACGGAAATTTGCAAGAATTTTCTCATAAATTTGACTTTTTTCTAAAAAAAAAAATAACTTTTTTCCTCAGATTTTTTTTTTTGCAAGCTGATGAGAAAAAGTAGTATTTTTTTTTAGAAAAAAGTCACAAATCTATAAAAAAGTTGACTTTTTTTTTGCATTTCTGCTGAGAAGTGGTGGCTCAGTCATTTTTTCAAATCACCGACTGTATACTGTATACTGGACAGCAGCTAACTTCACCAATTTGTGTGCAGTGGGTCATGAGATTTATTTTATTCTTCTCATTTCCTGCTGCTGGAAACGGAGCTGGGGGGACTATAGCTGGGTTACTTCTAGGTGCAAAGGCAGCATGCCAAAGTTAGCAACTGATTGAGAAAGAGGTTTC
The DNA here is from genome assembly GCA_020510985.1 of Pholidichthys leucotaenia. Lineage (NCBI taxonomy): Eukaryota > Metazoa > Chordata > Actinopteri > Cichliformes > Pholidichthyidae > Pholidichthys > Pholidichthys leucotaenia. The sequence continues at coordinate 276,046,737 of CM035842.1, forward strand.
AAAATCGAGCAGATACAGAGTGATAAAAAAATGTATGCTAATGTTGCCATGCTGAATTTGACCTCCTGTGCACTAAGCAGAATTATTACTCAGTCTTTACAGAAAATATCCAGGCTTAACTCCCGTCAGCACCATAATCCCAACATCTGTCTGACCTTGCGCTGCACTGAGAGCTTCTTACACCACAGAGAGACGTAGGGGCGGTTAATTAGCCTCCCTGAATGAAACTACAAAAGGCAGATCTTTTTCTCCTCCTCTCTTTTCTTCTCTAGTAGTCAAGACAATCACCAAAAGATCATTTAGACCACAGATCTCTGCGGGGTATAAAAATCACAGTTTAATAAGCAGTAGAGAACAACAAATGATTGCCGCTATGGCCGCCATTCATCTCTCGGTTTGAAAGCGGGCCGTACAGATGGTTCCAGCGCACTGGTTTTCTCACCTAATTGCCACATGGCAGCCCCCCTGCCAACAGTTCACAGGCGGAACAAGTCTGAGAATGTTTGACTCGGATCGGCAGGGACTGAGGACAATGCACCGTGCACACAAACACGTCCCTGCGAAGCGTTTGAATGCAACATTTACGGGTAATGATGTTTCCATTGGTCTGTCTTTGAAGGCCATGGAGAAAGCGGCAGTACTTTTGGTTTTGTCGTGGATTTTCTTTATATTAATAAATGTCCCTTGTCGATATGGTTCATAAATAAGGTACAGAGTCAATAATGCCTTTTCTGAGTATTTATTCTTAATCAAGAGGAAGATTTCATGCAGCAATTCAGCAGAAATGTTCACAGGCAAAATGGTGTGGGCAGATTTTATGCCTTGGAACAAACAAAGATAATATGTTATGAGAACGTTCTGTAGGAGAATGGAGCCTAGCTGTCTCCTGGAACTGACCCTGACAGGCCAGAATCTCAGTGTCTAAGGAAGAAGCATGTTATACTTAAGCAATATTACATGAGAGGGGGTACGGTATCAATGACTATCGTAACTGCGGGTGTGATGCTTCATATGCCCGACGTGTAGCTTCTATACAACAGTTCTGCAAGCACAGTTTATTAAAGGACAGCAATACCAGACAAAATATTATGATTTGTTTGTTTAACCAGTTAATTTGTGCAGCTGAGAAAAAAAAAATAGTCCCTTCTAAATGTAGCCAGTAACTGTTGCTAAACATCTTAATCAGCATGAAGACATCTTATCATCATTTCACACACATGTAAACAAATTAAATATTATCAAGTGCAGAAGTCAGTGTTTATAATATGTACCAGTCACCTGTTGAGTCGGTACACCGAAGGGACAAGATTGAAAAGTGAGCAATCCCAGTGACTAGTCAGCATGCTAGTGATTTGACTTCGGCACACTTCGCTCACTTTTTCTTGGCATTTTCATATGAAACAGAGTCCATCAGCACAAAGGTTAATTGAGACAATAAATCCAACTCTAGCACTGCCTATTTTTTATACAGACATGAAATAGCTTAATAATGTTTATACAAGGGCAGACTTTGTACAATGAATAAAGTTTTTTTTTCCCAAAAAAGTGGGGCTTCTGGGTCACGAAGGTAAGATTTCTTTTTAGACAGTGCCTCAATGTGGAAATTAAGGTATCCAACACAGTACTGCAATTCTCACAGATAGAGTTGACAGTAAATTACTGTTAGTAATTAACGGTTACGGTACATGAACAGCTTTGAAGCAGAGTGATATATATCCAGTGAAACGGAGTGCAATTATCATTGAATATAGTAACTCCTGGAATCCCTATTGTCCAATAAAATTGCTTGGTCAGAACTAACTGCTGGCTAATGTGTCTAGAAGCAGAAGAACAGGAACACAGTGTAATATTAATTGACAAAATAAGGAAATCTTTCACAGTTCCATGAAACGCATCAATACTACCCTGTAGTCCCGGGTAGTATTAACATCACAAACTGTACTTGATATACGTGATGTAGACATTTTATGTATCACATGCTGCCAAATGTATTGATACATCAAGTATATTCGGTATATCGCCCAGTCCTACATCAAATAAATCTGTTTAATAATAAAAGTAATAAGTAATAAAAGGAACAGTAATAATAATAATAAAAAAGTAATATGACATGTATTGGACTTTGTGTTTTTCAGCAAATAACAGTAAAGCAGGAGCTTAATATAAAAGAGCAGTTATTAAAAAGTCAATGTTACCATCATTAAAAAGACAATATTGCATAGTGAGAATTGCGTCCAATACTGTTAATTTTTCATGTTCGTACAGACACTCTAAGCTTGAGGAACTCTGTGAAAAGATGAAGAAATAGTCCAGCCTAAAGGATGTAATCACAGAAAAATACTGTCCCTACACGGCGGAGGAGAATTGACATTCACAACCAGCAATTCTGCAGGCACATAATCTCAGATTTTGTTCCACCTCTCCACGGGCTGGCAGATAAAAATGCCATGGCTCCTGGAAACAGATGACAGGTGCCACGGCCAAGTCCAGACAAAACTGATGAGAAGGCATTATCTCCTCCCTACTGAGCGCAGTGTCTTTTTCTTCCTTCCTGTAAAACACATTCTCTTGGACAACAATTACAATATAAGGGGGGAAAAAAAACCAGATTTGGACGACATAAGGACATTCTGGTTTTACTTTTTTAAGAAAAAACACTCTGTCACGAGGTTTAAGTTTTCATATTCACATTTAAACACGCAGACTGATGCTGAATCCTCACAGACAAAAATAAAACCACCCCAGTTAGATGATTTATTCATGCTGACACCACAAGCAGATGCCAGTTCTTATCATGCGTACTTCCAAAACTGCCACAACTGATGAAATCATCTTTAATCCAAGTGGGACTAACAAAGTTAATTAAACAATTAATTAAACAAAAGAGCTGAGAACAATAAAGAGATACAATTATGTTAGCTGCAAATGTCAGAGATGAGAACAGCATCCATGGGAGTGTGAACTCTAAAATATACAGTGCGTCCAGAAAGTATTCACAGCGCTTCACTTTTTTCACGTTTTGTTAGGTTGCAGCCTTATTCCAAAAGGGATTAAGTTCATTTTTTCCTCAAAATTCTACACACAATACCCCATAATGACAATGTGAAATTTTTTTTGAGATTTTTGCAAATTTGTTAAAAATAAAAAACTAAGAAATCACATGTACATAAGTATTCACAGCCTTTGCCATGAAGCTCAAAATTGAGCTCAGGTGCATCCTGTTTCCACTGATCATCCGTGAGATGTTTCTACAGCTTGATTGGAGTCCACCTGTGGTAAATTCAGTTGATAGGACATGATTTGGAAAGGCACACGCCTGTCTATATAAGGTCCCACAGTTGACAGTGCATGTCAGAGCACAAACCAAGCATTAAGTCAAAGGAATTGTCTGTAGACCTCTGAGACAGGATTGCCTCGAGGCACAAATCTAGGGAAGGGTACAGAAAAATTTCTGCTGCTTTGAAGGTCCAAATGAGCACAGTGGCCTCCACCGTCCGTAAATGGAAGAAGTTCTGAACCACCAGGACTCTTCCTAGAGCTGGCCGGCAGTCTAAACTGAGCAATCTGGGAAGAAGGGTCTTAGTCAAGGAGGTGACCAAGAACCCAATGGTCAGAGCTCTGATGGTCAGAGCTCCAGTGTTCCTCTGTGGAGAGAGGAGAGCCTTCCAGAAGGACAACCATCTCTGCAGTGACCCACCAATCAGGTCTGTATGGTAGAGTGGCCAGATGGAAGCCACTTCTTAATAAAAGGCACATGGCAGCCTGCCTGGAGTTTGTCAAAAGGCACCTGAAGGCCTCTCAGACCATAAGAAACAAAATTCTCTTGTCTGATGAGACAAAGATTGAACTCTTTGGCATGATGCCAGGCATCATGTTTGGAGGAAACCAGGCACTGCTCATAACCATGCCAATGGTGGTGGTAGCATCATGCTGTGGGGATGTTTTTCAGCAGCAGGAATTGGGAGACTAGTCAGAATAGATGGAAAGATGAATGCAGCAATGTACAGAGTCATCCTGGATGAAAACCTGCTCCAGAGAACTCTTGACCTCAGGCTGGGGGCGATGGTTCATCTTTCAGCAGGACAACAACCTAAGCACACGGCCAAGATTTTGAAGGAGTGGCTTCTTTGAATGTCCTTGAGTGGCCCAGCCAGAGCCCAGACTTGAATTTAATTGAACATCTCTGGAGAGATGTGAAAATGGCTGTGCACCAACGCTTCCCATTCAACCTGATGGAGCTTGAGAGGTGTTGCAAAGAGGAATGGGCGAAACTGCCCAAAGATAGGTGTGCCAAGCTTGTGGCATCATATTCCAAAAAAAATTGAAGCTGTAATTGCTGCCAAAGCTGTATCAACAAAGTAATGAGCAAAAGCTGTGAATACTTATATATATGTGATTTCTTAGTTTTTTATTTTTAACCTCTTGCACTCCAGTGTACCGCGGACGGTCATGTCTCTGACCATGTCATGTCATGTCTCACACTGTGCGTCCTAGTGCGCACTGAAAAAAAAAAAACAGCTGCATTTCCGTTCTTCCACTACAGACACAGCCGCGAACAGTAAGCCAAAGGAGTGCTTTGATTGGTTTAGATGTGATTGACCTCTCATTCGACTAATAAGAGCCTTGAATTGGGTTTCTGAAACCTTGAAGAACCAATGACTGAAAACCTAGCAAGAAGGACCCGCCTACCAACGGCTGCGAATAAGGCGAGCCAGTTGAAGCACAGAAGTTCGAAAGCGTGCGTCCCTTGCCTAAAATCTGTTTTGTGTAAGCCGCTGGGTGACACACATGCGCTCGCCAGTCTTTTTTTCTTACTACTGTTCTTATTTGTTTTGAAAAATCATTCGCCAAAACCGCAATCATGGAAGTGCAAAACTGCAATAATGGAATTATGGTTTGACCGGGTCACGTGACCAGAACCACGAGTCCGTAACAAGCGGACCAGCGTCATCCGTCACGTTCGTCTGACAATGAAGAAGAGAAGTTCGCCAGCGACACTGCTGTTGTGGACAGGTAAGTGTTATAAGCTAAATTATTCTTTATCCCTGAAAATTGTAATCAAAATGACTTTTGACCAATCGGTAAATTACAACTGTACGTCATCGCAACATGACGGACCCGGACGGCTCCGGTCCGGTCCGGACCGTGAACGCCCCCCCCCCCCCGCTACTCTTCTGTAGTGGATTGCAGATATTATTGCAGATATTTTAGTACAACTGTGCGTAGTGTGGCGATGGACGATGCCCGTCCTCTGTGGGGGGGGGGGGTGAGTTCTTATCTTCTACATTACAGATATTTTAGTATAATTTTTATTGCACTGTAGGTTATTTTTTCTTGTAAAAAAAAAGCCACACATTTTTTACGTGGCATGCTTCTTTGTGTGTGGGGGCTTGTTTGTTCATTCATTCATTCATGAATGAATAAACAACCCCCCCCCCACACACAGCCCTTCACCTTTCATTAGAGCCCAAGATGAAGCTTCTATATTGAATCATTCAAAAGTTACAGACGTTTTTCCAAACTGTGCCATTTGGCACAATTTGGCACAGTTCAAAAACACCTGGGAACAACCTAAGAAACAAGCTGTGTAATATATTCATTTGTTGTGGTATTGTTACAAAATTTTGACCTCAGCTGGATAACACTTGGTTCTACATTTCTGTTGCATTTTCCAGCCCGGATCTGACAGCTGTGTGTTATTTGTAAGCATTTGTATCCAAAAAAAACACCCAGGCGAAATTTATTTTCTTCAAGTTCAGTATGTTTAGATGACTGTTACTCAGTGGCAGGAGCACTTAGAGAGATTATGACTGTTTTGCCAAAAAATTCAAAGTGTTTTCTTTTAAATGAGACCAACCCCATGAAGATGCTGCAAAGGTTTGAAGAACAGCTTTTGATTTACTTTGGGTACGTTATTTTTTGGCGTTTTTAGGGAAATTGACCAGAGTGCAAAGGGTTAATACATTTGCAAAAATCTCAAAAAAAAACTTTTTTCATGTTGTCATTATGGGGTATTGTGCGTAGAATTTTGAGGAAAAAAAATGAATGTAATCCCTTTTTGAATAAGGCTGTAACATAATAAAATGTGGAAAAAGTGAAGCGCTGTGAATACTTTTTGGATGCACTGTATGAGACAAAAACTTGGATAGTGACAGAGGGCCAAGACTCAGATATCAATTTGACTGATATTCACCTCATTATTACACAATGCAGTGCTGTGAAAAAGTATTTCCCCCTTCCTGATTTCTTATTTTTTTGCATATTTGTCACACTTAAATGTTTCAGATCATCAAACAAATTTTAATATCAGACAAAGATAACCAGAGTAAATATAAAATAAAGTTTTTAAAGATGATTTCATTTATTAAGGGATAAAAGCTATCCAAACCTAGCTGTCCCTTATGTGAAAAAGTACATTCCTTACATCATGAATTAACTGTGATTAACCACCTTTTTTGGAAAGCTGAATTCAGTTTCACTAGCCACGCCCAGGCCTGATTACTGTCAGACCTGTTGAATCAAGAAATCACTTAAATAGAACCTGTCTGGCAAAGTGAAGTAGGCTAAAAGATCTCAAAAAGCAATACATGTTGCTGCAATCTAAAGAAATTCAAGACCAGGTGAGGGGAAAAAAAAAGACAGAACAACATCTAAAGAACTGTAGGCTTCACTTGTTTCAGTTTGGACACTGGTTCATGATTCAACAATAAGAAAGAGACTGGGCAAAAATGGCATCCATGAGAGAGCTCCAATGAGAAAACCACTGCTGATCAAAAAGAACACAGAGGCTCATCTCATGTTTACCAAAAAACATCTTGATGATCCCCAAGACTTTTAAGAAAATATTCTGTGGACTGACAAGACAAAAGCTGAACTTTGTGGACGTTACATCGTGTACATGGCGTAAAACTATTACAGTGTTTCATAAAAAGAACATCACACAAACAGTCAAACATGGTAGAGGTAGTGTGATGGTCTGGGGCTGCTTTGCTGCTTCAGGACCTGGATGACTTGGATGATGTATTGGCGACCGGGATGGTCACACTTTTTCAGCGCTGAGACAAAGTCGCTGATTTTCCCATTAAAAGTACCTAACCAACAGCGATCGGCGCTCGTGACGGACACCCATGGGCTGAATTTCCACCTCCGTCAGAACACCGTTGGAATACCCCTTTAATCGGGTAGAACTGCTGCGCTCTACCCGAAGCGATTGCTAAGCTAACGCTAGTTAACTTAACGCTGGCCCCAGTGCGCCACCAAACTCCGACACGAAGCAACTCAGTCCCCGGTGAGGGCTTACCGGAGTAACTAACCGAGGCGGCAGTTGGGCGCGAGCCGGATCAGAGCTCGGGCGCGGTGTTGGTGAGAGACCGGGGCCACCTGGACCCAGCAAAACAATAGCCTGAGTCGGAGCCCAGTTGCGAGGCCCAGCTGAGGAACTACCAGACTGACGGCGGTTGGTGACGGGGCCTAGCGGAGGTGCCACCCAGGCAGACGGCAGCAGGCGGCGGTGATCAGCGGAGCATCTACCGTAACCCCAGCGGAGCTCGGCTGCACCGGCGGTGTGCGGCGTGACCCGGTGGAGGAGCTGTACAGGAACTCGGTTGCGACAGTGGTGAGCAGAGGGACCAGCAGCGGAGCGGAGGCCCAGCTGGATTCATTGTTTTTACTATCCACAGGTCAGTAAAATGCCACCAAAGAAGGAGGAAATGGAAGAGATAAAAAAAGCTCTGAACTTCGTGACAGAAGAATTGGCCAAAATGGTTAGCCAGCAGGCCAAAATAATAGGCCTAATGGAAGATGTACGAGCCCTACAATTAACAATTCAGGAAAAAAACAAAAAAATTAAGGGCTTGGAGCAACGTGTCGAGGATCTTGAACAAGGTTCTCGTATGGATGACCTAGTTATAAGCGGACTAGACATCAAATATCAGTCATACGCCCATGCCACAACAGGACTGAGAGGTGAGGATGCTCCCATGAGTGAATCAGTCTCACTAGAAAACCAGGTGCTTCAGTTCCTGGATAGCAGAGATATTAAGGTAGAAGCGAATGCAATTTCAGCCTGTTATGCTTTACCAAAGAAAGATAACCAAACAAAGAAATCAATTGTGATGCGCTTTGTGAACAGAAGGGTAAAGAATGACATACTGAGGCAGGCCAGAAAGCTACGGGGAACACAAGTTTACCTAAATGAACATCTGACAAAAACAAACGCTGAAATAGCACGGCAAGCACGGATGCTGAAAAGGCAAAATAAGATACAGGCAACCTGGACAAGAAATTGTAGAATTTGGATTAAACTAAATGGAACACCTGAGCAAGCAAAGAGCATAATGATTAGATATGCTACTGACTTAGATAAATACAGATGAACACTGATTAAGAAAATCATGAGTCAATGATAATCCATATTCACACACATGATAAGAATAGTTCTTTTGATACACCATGCCAAAGTACTTTAAAAAAAATAAGCAAAACAAACAAAAACTTATGACTGACTTGAGTATACATCAATTATCCCCAGTTGGAGGAAGTCATTTAACATAGAGTGAGGAAACTCAAACTCTGAAAATATGCCATTATGCTGAACATAAACCACAAGAGATGGAGAATGATATTGATCCTGATAACCACTTTTTCAATAATATTCATAACCACTGTGAATATTACACTGAAAAGCAATTCAAAAGTCAAGTGCAACTAGATGGTAAATTATCAATAACACACTTCAACAGCAGAAGTCTTAACAAAAACTTTCCACAGATTCAGGACTATTTAAAACAGCTAGACAGAAAATTTGCAGTCTCTGAAACCTGGCTTAATGAAGAGCAGGCTCCCCTGATGGCAATAGAGGGATACCAGATGTTTCATATTAACAGATCTCAAAAAAAGGGTGGTGGTGTTGCACTGTATATTGATGACCTGTATAGGTGTAAGCTTGTAAATGGAATGTCCTTTGCACTACCAGGGATCTTGGAATGTGTTACTGTTGAGATTGACCAAGATAAAACAAAAAATCTAATTATAAGTTGTATATATAGAACGCCAGGAACTTGCATTGAGACATTCAGAGATAAATTAGTCGAGCTGTACAATAATATTACTAGTAAGAAAATGGTAGCAATTTGTGGAGATTTCAATATTGATTTACTGAATCCACATCAACAAAATGTAATTACAGAGTTCATGAACTCTATGTACAGCATGAGTCTATATCCCACAATAACACATCCCAGTAGAATCACAGCTCACACTGCTACACTTATTGACAACCTGTTTGTCAATGTTATTGATAAGAAAATAGAAAGTGGATTATTGATAAATGATATAAGTGACCACTTGCCAACCTTTGCACTTATCCATGGCCACACGGGGGCCAATACAGAAAAAATTTCAACATCGTTCAGATACAAATCACCAAATGCAATCAGTTCTTTTAAAGAGGACTTGCTGAAGCAAGACTGGACAGAAGTCTATGTATCAGATGTAAATGAAGCCTATGACACATTTATAAACATTGTAACCACTCTTTATGAAAAAAACTGTCCATTAGTAAAAAAAAAAAAAGGTTAAACAGAAATTTGCCCATAAGCCGTGGTTAACCAAAGGACTACAAAAGGCGTGTAAAAAGAAAAATTTATTATATAAAGCCTTCCTAAAGAAAAGGACAAAAGAAGCAGAGCAGCGGTATAAAACATACAAAAATAAGTTAACATATATAATAAGATGTAGTAAAAGAGACTATTACAGTAAAGAACTGGAGAAAAACAAAGACAATATTAAAAATACATGGACAATACTTAACAGTATCCTTGGAAATAAAAGCAGAAATACAAGCAACCCAACTAATATTCCAAAAAATAATAAAACGACTCAGAGTGTGAATGTAGCTTCACCTGCAGATGAATTTAATAACTTTTTTGTTAACATTGGTCCTAATTTGGCTCAAGAAATACCCACTACGGTGCCTACAGGTGATACAATATGCAATAACACTGCTATAAAAGACTCCATTTTCATAAAGAACACAGATGAAAGAGAGGTCATTGAAATTGTCAAATCGTTAAAAAGTAAAACATCTACGGACTGTGATGGTATTGACATGCTCTTAGTCAAAATTATTATTGAATGCCTAGTAAAATCACTGACGTATATCTATAACCTGTCTCTCCAAACAGGTATATTTCCCAATGCAATGAAAATAGCTAAAGTAATTCCGATATACAAGACGGGTGACAGAGGGGAATTCTCAAACTATAGACCAATTTCACTATTACCGCAATTTTCCAAGATACTTGAAAAAATATTCTATGAGAGAATTGACAACTTCATACTGAAGAATAATTTACTGTGTGAGCAGCAATATGGGTTCAGACACAAGAGGACAACTGCATATGCTCTAATGGAATTTATAGAAAAAATATCAACAGCCATTGAAAATAAAGAGTATTCAGTTGGAGTATTCCTGGATCTTAAAAAAGCATTTGATACAGTGGATCATAATTTATTATTAAAGAAACTACAGAATTGTGGTATTAGAGGGGTAGCACTGTCCTGGTTAAGTAGTTACTTAAAGAATAGATATCAGTATGTATGTATGTGTTAGTAACAAAAACTCACAGTTACTGAAGGTTACTTGTGGAGTCCCACAGGGTTCAGTTTTGGGGCCATTACTATTCAATATGTATATAAATGATATATGTAAAGTTTCAGAAAAAATGGACTTAATATTGTTTGCCGATGACACTAATCTATTATGCAGTGCAAACAATTTGGAACAACTTCTGGATACACTCGGAAAGGAATTAGGAAAGCTTAAACTGTGGTTTGACTCAAACAAATTAACGCTCAATTTAAGTAAGACAAAATTTATAGTCTTTAACAACCATCACAACAACCCAGTACCTAAACTCAGTGTAAATGGTGTAGAGATTGAAAGGGTATCTGAAACTAAATTTCTTAGAGTAATAATTGATAATAAATTGTGTTGGAAGCCACATATTAACTATATCAAAGGTAAAGTATCCAAATCAATTGCAATATTACACAGAGTGAAATATTTGCTGAATCAACCCACACTATACACCTTGTATCATTCATTAATACTCCCATACATGACATATTGTAATGAAGTATGGGGAAATACATATAAAACAAACATATATCCACTCTCAGAATAATAAACAAAGCAGCTTACAGGGAACCAACAAATCCACTTTTTCTTAAACTAAAAGCTCTCAAGTTGAAAGATCTGGTAGACTTTAAAACTGCAATAACAATGTTTAAAGTGAAGAATTTATCACTGCCCGCAAATATCCAAAAGTTGTTCCAAATAAGGGAGAAACGATATCACTTCAGAGGAACATGCATATTTCAAAAGCCTTCAGTGAGAACTACCACCAAGCAACACTGTGTTTCAGTGCAAGGAGTCAGATTATGGAACGATTTTGGACCTGAATTAAAATCATGTACAACGCTTGGACAATTTAAGCAAAAACTAAAGGAAGAAATACTCCAAACATATATACAAGATGACATGTAAAATCACATAAGGATTGTCATATCCAGCCTGTGCTGTGTTGTTGCCTAGTTTTTTTTGTTTTTTCTTTTTTTTTCCTACTTTTTTCTGTCACACTTGGTCTTAGCTTTGTTCTGAATTGTAATCGCTCTTGTTTTGTTTTTTCTTTTGAATTCTTGGATGGAATATGGGTGGGCAATATAAGCTGCGGCTTCAGCCATCACCCATTTCGGATAACTTTTGTTGAACTGTATAATCAGAGAAGTTATTGCCTATCACACAACCAGGCATCCCTGCTCCAACCTGGTTCACTAATCCACAGTCGATAATATATCTCACATCACTCTAACCTATTTTGCTATATTTTAAATGTAAGAGGCTGGCACCTCAGCCCACTGCCTACTGCCTTGGAGCCAGATTAGTCGGGCTAGCATTAGCAGAATTAGCCATTCACTCATTTATGGGTGATTCTGTACTTTTTGCATCTCAGGGACTGGTCATATCCTTTCAACCACTCACACCACACACCCATCCCCAATAATGCTTTATTTGGACTTTTACCAAACCACATTTCGCCGTTAGTTAGCTCCATCCATCTTCACTATCTGGGGCTAACCAGCTAACATTAGCCTCAGAATTGCACCCACCCCGCCTCAGCCAAACTTCTTGTGGTGCTGAAAAAATGAGGATGAGGTGAACACGAGCACTTAAAGCTAGTCATTCAAAGGAAGCCTCTTAAAATGGGTTGAAAATGGTCCTGAAATAATGAAACCGCCCCAGGGCAGCTGTGGCTACAGTAGTAGCTTACCACTATCAACATCTGTCTGGAGTGAATGAATAGTGGACTCATTGTAAGAGCTTTGAGATGTCACTTAACGTGTAAAGCATCATATAAATCTAATCCATTATTATAATCATTATTATTATTATAAACCCTGACATATTTTGATGAAAGCATGTCACAAGGGACTACAGATGTAATTTAACAGTTTTGCTAAATCTGGCATATTTACATTTGTATTAATGTTTATTAATATGCAAAGTCCCTTTCAACTAAACTTTAAATGAATAAAATAAACAATTTATCATGATCTCTGGGAACTGTGTCAACATGCGGGAAAAGCGTGTCATACGCCAACTTTAAAGTAAACCATCTGCTATTCTCAGAGATGATTAATTCAGTTTGAAAAGTGGCAACGATTGAAGGCTGCAAGGGTGGTAGGAGATACTGCTGAAAAAGATTTGGAGCAGGTTGGTGGATTTAAAGAAATAGGATTGTGAAATAAGCTCTAAATTTAAAATTGCGAAACCATAAGTCATTCTGTCTAAATAAATGAATCCGACGGTACCTTTGTGGTTACAAATGTTCAATCCTTCATCTGCCACCACAGAGGCAAGAAAAGCATGGTAGTCTGAGTGTGTGTGTGTCTTTGATGTTGGATGAGAGAAGACAGAGAGCTGACCAAGTGCCCCAGAAAGAAGATTCTCCTTACAAAAAAAAAAAAAAGGAGCCTGCCTGCGTGTTTGTGTGGATCATCTTCTTACAGGTTGGCATGTTCCTTGAATTTGTTTTTCCGTGTGGAACTCGAGCTATGGCGGCCGAGGAGAGGAATTGTGTGGGCGAATTTCATCCTCTGGGATACGGTGCGATATTTGCAAAACTTTGACTATGAACAACAGTGGCAGAACTGCAAATATGTTCACACATATGTTGGAAATATATGTTGTTTAAGTGCAGGACGGTGGTGTTCTTGGCAGCTCACAGGCTGGTAACGAACCTCCTGGAGCCGGTGAAAGAGGAGCAGTGATGTAGTGATGTAACAGTGGAGCTGTTCAAATAGCCTTAGAAAAAAATCTTTTATGCATCGACACATTATGAATACTGCTCTACTGAATCACTCAGCAGCTTTAATATTTGTGATGAGGTCAGTATTGTTAAAGAGAAAAAGAGATCTGTTGATGTTTGACACAAAAATGAATTAATAAGATATGGGGAACTTGGGATTTGTTGTAAAATATGTCATTAGCATTACATTAATAGTAAAGCCTGGTACAGATGACACAAATTCACCCCATTAACTTAATTTCATCGCATCCAACTAGGGCTGGGTGATATTCCCTATACGTATATTTGATATATTGGTACACTTGGCTGCCTATGATACATAAAATGCCTATATCGTGCCTGTCGAATATAGTTTGCCACATTAATATGAGCCGGGACTTCATGCAGTGTCTCTCCCCGGTGAGCAGAGACAAAAAGCCGAATAACAGAAGAAACAGAATAAAAGTAGGTCCGTCTTAAGCACAAGAAACAGGGACAGCCAGTGGAAGATAAACATTTCCAGCCTGAACTCTGAAGGTATGAAACTTAAGCTCTCTTTCCGCGCGACCTTTCATAATAAGAGCTCTTATCCGGTCTCGCAAACCTTCAACATTAGAGCGAGTGGCTGGTCAAATAAATTATTGATGAAATGTAGACACATTAAAAAAAAATAAATAAATAAGTGACAAATTATATTTCTGTCACTTATTAAACCACCAAGTACTATGTGTGGTAAACTGAAATATTTCTACCTATGTGGATAAATTTGATTACTGATAATGAGTTTTGTTAAGCAAGACACATTCATGAGTTACATATTGTTGTGAAGAACTTTCTCTGAGGGGAGCTTTCACTTTATTTAATTATGCAGTTATTTCATAAGTGAAATGAAACTCTGTCCCTCTAGCGCAGTGGTCACCAACTAGTGGACTCTGGTCCAAATCCGGATCCCGAGAGTTCTCCATCTGGACACCAAAGCCTTTTGATACAATTTGGGGAAAAGGGAGACTTTTGTTTTGGCAAAAGAAAAAAGCGGAAATGAAATGCTGTATTGGCGGCCGCCCGAACATTTTATGGTATGAGCTCGCAGGCGCCCTCCCACCGACACTCAGTCCTTGCAGAGAGCGCGAGACCCACAGCAAAATCACGGTTCGCTGTGGGTGCCACACACACAGGCCAGGATATCCACCTGGACAGAGATGCTTCGTTCCTGGTCTGTAGCCACGAAATGAAGTATTTTTGTGAAATTTAATGCATCTACCCTGGTGGTTGTGCCTCTGATTCTGCCGAGAGTATTCCATGCTGGGATGCAGGGGTGAAGTCGCTTCACCCGGGACCACCATCCTATTGGTCCTGTGCTGGTTATGGAGGTCTTTTTGGTAGCCTCTGATATCACGTAAAAACTCCGTAAAAGCTCTGTGTGTTAGTGAACATGAAAAGTTCCACCTCCCCTCTCCCTGTAATCATGGACTTATAGCTCCATCCATGCTGGAACAGAGTTTACTGTTGGAAAAAAACAACAACAACAAAAAAAAAAAACTGTCCGAGGAATTCTGTAGTATGGAATTATTATTTTTTGTCTATTTTTAGACTTAGTTTAAAACTGTTTTTATAAACACAAAGTATAGTATAAAGGTGGCCTTTTGGTGAAATTGCATTTGTTATATATTAATCTTTTTAAAATGCAATGCTATGTAGTTTGTGTCTCCTGTAAAACTTTATATTTTTATAATTTTAGTTGTAGATTGTAGAATTTTACAGCTATTCATTTGGAGTCAACAAACACATTTATTGTTCTACTGTATTACTAAATTTTATATTACATTGTTTTTTTTAAATTGAGGAAATAATTAATTTGATTTCTTTTGTTAAAAAATTAATATAGACAAAAGCATCTGAAACATGAGCTTAATGAAATAATGTGTGAAAGCAAGTTAAATGATACTGGCCTGCCTGGAGACAGCTGTGGTCTTCTGAAAGAATGTCAATGAAGGGATGACTTTTCTTCAAACCACATTTTGAGATAAATTTGTCCATGTGACAAGACACATTTCTCTTCCATTTGTTTAATAAAAGATATTGGAAGTAAATTCATCGGTCACTGCAAATATTTTTCTTTAAAAGTACCAAGTTGTCACACAGTGGGAGGGAAAACTCCTGAATAGACAAAAGATGCATGAAAATGCATCGAGAATAGTTTTAGAATCAAATCAGAGCCTCTGAATCATAACCGAATCATGAGATACCTAAAGATTCCCACACCTAATCTGGACCTCAGCTGGGGAGGAGGACCAACTTATCGGACCTCTTGCCATTTTCGTTGGTGACCCCTGCTCTAGTGTGTGCAGATGACCAGATCTCCAAATGATCTTTCAATGATCTTCAGTGATCTCCACCATCCTCAAAGTTTTGTCTCATTCCAAAACAATCTCTCATCGATCTCCAAAGTGATCTCTCAACAATCTTTTAACAATCTCTCAACAAGCGCTCAACAATTTTATAGATCTCCCAATGATCTCTTAGCAATTTTTCAATGAACTTGCTGAGAGATCATTGAGAGATCTGGGCATTTAGTCATCACTCCGCAATTTCTCAACAATCTCCACCCCTCTGGGAAGCGGGTATAACTTATTTGCACCATTTTTATCCTAAACTTTTGAGTTTTTCCCCTCTGTTTTTTCTTTTCTTTTAAGTCTGAAACATTCTTTTTTCAAATTTGCAGCCATTTTATAAGAAATTTGTCTTTGTCTTTTTTTCTCTCAAGTTTGTGGCATTTTTTCTTGTAAATGTGCAACTTTTTTCTCAGAAATTTGCTACTTTTTCTTGTCTCATAAATCATATTTTTTTTCATTTTTTTTAATCTCAGTACTTTCTGATTTTTATTCTACTGATATATTTTCATGTAAGTTTAGAATTTTTTTCCTCACAAAATTCAATTCAATTCAGCTTTATTTATATAGCGCCATATCACAACAAAGGTCATCTCATAGCACTACCAAATGCAGGGAAAACCCCACAATTGCAGAAAGACCCAGCAATCAGACGATCCCCTGTGAGCAAGCACTTAGCGACGGTGGAGAGGAAAAACTCCCATTTAACAGGAAGAAACCTCTAGCAGAACCAGGCTCAGTGAGGGGCAGTCATCTGCTGCGACTAGCTGGGGGTGAGGGGATAGAGAGGATGAAGAGAACAGACATAAAGAACATGAACGGTGAGAAGCCAAGTATATTATTGAAGGTCACCCGGCAGTCTGAATCTATTAACAGCAAAACAAAAGGGGGGTTAAGAGACACAAGATCCCTCCCTAATCGTAGGCTATATTGAAAAGGAAGGATTTTACCCTGTTCTTAAAAACAGAGATCAAGTCTGACTCCCGGACCCAGAGTGGTAACTGGTTCCACAGAGAAGGAGCTAGGCTCTGCCTCCCATTGTACTTTTGGAGATTCTGGGTATTACAAGTAATCCAGCATTTTGGGAGCGTAGTGCTCTGTTAGGATGATAGGGTAATATCAGATCTTTTATATATAAGGGGGCCTAATTATTAAGAGATTTGTAAGTGAGAAGAAGGATTTTAAACTTAATTCTAAACTCTATGGGAAGCCAATGAAGGGAGGCCAGAACCGGAGAGATATGATCTCTCTTTCTAGAACCAGTTAAAACTCTTGCAGCAGCATTTTGGATCAACTGAAGACTTTTTAAAGATATTTTAGGACAACCTGATAATAACGAGTTACAATAATCTAATCTAGAGTTGACAAAGGCGTGGATCAGTTTCTCAGCATCATTCAGAGACAAGATGCTCCTAATCTTGGCAATACTGCGCAGAGAGAAGACAGTCTTAGAAACAAATTTAATATGTGAATTAAAGAACAGATCTTGATCAAAAATAACTCCAAGGTTCCTCACAGAACTATTCAGAGTGAGAGTAGCGGCATCCAAATTAAGAGTATGATTTGGAAAGGAATTTCTAAGGTTTTTTGGACCAACAAGATTGACTTCAGTCTTATCTGGGTTTAATAGCAGAAAATTACAAGTCATCCAGGCTTTGATTTCCTTAAGACAGGCATTTAACTTGGCTAATTGATTACAATCATCGGGCTTCATTGACAGGTATAATTGTGTGTCGTCTGCGTAACAATGAAAATGTATACAGTGCTTTCTAATGATATTGCCTAACGTAAGCATATATATAAACTAAAAAGAGTAGGGCCTAACACAGATCCCTGTGGAACTTCGTGACTGAGCTTAGAGTTGGAAGAAAACTCATCATTGATGTGAACAAACTGAAGTCTATCTGACAAATAAGATCTAAACCACTGCAGCGAAGTTCCATTTAGTCCAACATAGTGTTCCAGTCTATCAAGTAGAATGTCATGATAGATAGTATCAAAGGCTGCACTAAGATCTAAAAGGACACGGACAGAAACAAGTCCATTATCAGATGCGATAAGGAGGTCATTAGTGACCTTCACTAAGGCTGTTTCAGTGCTGTGATGAACTCTGAATCCAGATTGAAATTCTTCAAATAAACCATTTCCCTGCAAGTGGTCAAACAATTGCGCAGCAACAACTCTTTCTAAGATTTTTGAAATGAAAGGCAGATTAGAGATTGGTCGATAGTTAGCCAAAACTCCAGGATCGAGCGTTGGCTTTTTGAGTAAGGGTTTAATTACAGCAATTTTAAAAGCCTGCGGTACATAACCCAACGTTAAAGAAGAACTAATTATATGAAGAATACGGCTACCAATAATTGGGAAGACTATTTTAAATAACCTGATAGGAATAGGGTCTAAAAGACAAGATGAAGGTTTAGATAAGGAGATTATTTTATCTAACTCTAAAAGGTCAATTGGAGTAAACTTATCTAAACAGATATCAGTTGAGCGAGTTGTAATAGTTAATGTACTTAAGTTTACGGTGGGAAGAATCTGACTGATTTTATTTCTAATAGATAAAATTTTATGATTGAAAAAGTTCAAAAAGTCGTGACTAGAAAGCTCAACGGCGATGCGAGGATTGACCGAGTCCTGACTCTTTGTCAGCCTGGCTATAGTGTTGAAAAGAAACCTGGGGTTATTCTTACTCTCTTCTATTAATGCAGAGTAATAACTTGTTCTAGCTTTTCTAAGAGATTTTTTATAAATTAAGAGATGATTTCTCCACCCTAAATAGAATTCATCTAAATTAGTAGAATGCCATTTTCTTTCTAATTGACAAGTCTTCTGTTTTAAGCTACAAGTTTCTGTGTTAAACCAAGGGGTTAGAAATCTCTGGTTAGACTATCTTTTTTAAAGGGGCCACCAAATCTAGAGTCTGATGCAGAGAGGCTGTAACACTATCTACCATGCTATCAATTATGGAAGGAGCAGGCTATCCATCTTTTATTTCCGTTGTGTTGACCCATGGTATAGAGGAGACAATCTGCAAAAATTGGCTAACAACGTCATCTGAAAGACATCCGTTATAGTAATATTTTTCTTTAGGAGTCAAATAATCAGAAATAGTGAAATCAAAGATTAACAGACAATGGTCTGACAGTACAGGATTATGAGGAGACACTACCAGATTTTCCATTTCTATACCATCAGTCAGAACAAGATCCAATGTGTGGTGTAGATAATGGGTAGAATTTTCTACTTTCTGGGAAAACCCCATCGAGTCTAATATTGAATTAAATGCCTTATTAAGACAGTCACTATCTACATCAACATGTATATTAAAATCCCCTACTATAATTATTCTATCTGATTTCAGCACTTAATCAGCTAAAAATCCAGCAAATTCAGATAAAAACTCTGAGTAGGCTGAGGGAGGACGGTAAACTATGGCAAAGAAAATTGTGTTCAAGCCAAGATAACCAATATGCCCCACACTGAGGACCAGGCCCTCAAAGAAATTAAAACATGATTTTTGCTTTACATTAACTAGTAATTTAGAATGGAAAATTGCCGCTACTCCACCTCCATGACCAGAACTTCTGGGATTATGATAGTTTAGATAACCAGAGGGAGCTGATTCATTCAAACCAACATAATCATCTTGCTCTAGCCAAGTCTCTGTGAGGGATATTAAATCGATCTGATGATCAATTACTAGATCGTGAAGTAGTAGAGACTTGGGAGTTAGAGACCTAATATTTAATAATCCACATTTAATTTTTAAATTATGAGGAGGAACAGAGGCCAAATTATTAAATTTAGAGGCTTGAGGTTTGATTTGAGTTTTAACAACATTTTGTTTAATCACTTTGGGATGTTTATGCATTATATTTTTATTAACTTTGGGGGGAGTAGACAAAGGTTCTCTAAGGGAGAAGACGGGGCAAAGTTGGGGGGGGGTGATGGATGAGGAGGAGCTGCAGAAAGATGTGTATTTATCAAGTTGTGTTGTATTTGTCTTGGGTTATAATATTTTGGGTAACGGGAGACAGACACAATCTCTGTAGGGTCATAAATCAAAGACTGATCTAAACAGTGAGGATTATTTGGATTAATGGGATTAATATGAGAAGTGGAAACAAAAAAGGGCTGGTTGGCAGACCCAGGAACTTCGGAGTGAGTTAACGCACCAAATCCCAGTCACTGCATTAAAAAACGTTGAATGGAATAGAACAGATTGTCCCTAAAAACACGTGCACCAAGTCTATTTGGAAGGATGCCATCAGGCCTCATAAGTGATGGGCAGTTCCAAAACAGGTTGAAATTGTCAACAAAACCAATGTTAAAAGTAGGACATGTAGAACACAACCAAGTATTAAGACTGAGAGTTCTGCTAAAATAATTGCAACCTCGTCTGAAAGGTGCCAAAGGCCCAAAGATAAACGTACGTCTGCCACAGTTCATCAGAGTAGACAGAAGGCTCCTGAAGTCACTCTTTAAGATCTCCGATGCTTCATCTGGGATGTTGTTGCATCCAACATGTACTATGACAGTTTTAGCGTGGGGGAATTCATTTAATAGGTCACGGGTAACAGCCTCAATGTCAGACACTCTAGCTCCAGGAAAAAATTTTGTCACACAGTACCTGCTTCTGACGTTCCTCATAATCGAGTCACCAATTACCAGCATCGTCTGGGGGGGCTTTGTCAGTGGTTTCTGAAGTGGTGAATAATTTTGTTGGTGTTGTTGTTGTGATGGCGGGGTGATGCGCTCTCTTCTTTTTGGAGCTGTTGTGTAATTTGGCACACCTAAAGTAGTCTTAATCCGGGGTTTGAGCCGCCACTGAAGGAGAGGAAGGAGGAGGAGGAGGAGCGTCCACGGGCGGACGGCCAGCGTCCAGGTGGGGAAAATCCTCCAGAGAAAAGATGCCAAATCTATTTTCCAAAAGCAAGGGAAGAGAAGAGGTGCGGCCCTGTCTGGTCGAACAACAATGTTTGCTAGCTGATCCAACCAAGGTCCAGAGCGAGCATTGAGGATGAGAAGAACCAACCGGGACTTTGGGTTTAGCCCCAAGTCAAAGCCAGTGTCTATTGCTGTGGTCCTGGACATCTGAAGAAACCGGAGCAGGGGTGGAAGTAGACAGAGATGCACTGAACTCACCCAGGTAAGTAGCCGTCTCTGCCAGCTGCGAGTCGGTTGCCGGGGCCATTATTCGCCCGAGAATTAGGGTGTCAAGGTGGTCTACAGCCTCCCGAATCTTATTGAGGTTGGAGAGTCTCACTTCCAACTCAGAAACCTTCCTAAGGAGAGACACGCAGCTGACACATGTCGGGGATGGAGCCATGACGTTCCAGGCGATAGGTGGATAGCCAGCCAGCCAAAAACAGCTAAAAACAGGTTAGCTAAAAACAGCTAAAAAGGCTTAAAAACAAGTTAGCAGGTTAGCCTAGCCCAGTAAAACAGCCCAGCCAGGGTCCGACCCACCCGCGCGTCCGATCGGGCTTTTCTGCTAGGCCAATACTAAGCTAACACCAAGCAAAAACTAATATCAGCAAAAAGAAAAAAAAAGTTAAAAACAAAATCAATAAAAACAAACAAAAGCGGACAAGATAACTCTTTGACGCGACGAGACGTTAACAGACGCCAGCGCATGCACTCTTGACTCATGATAGTTCTTATGAGTCAAGAGTCTCAAACCTGTCTTGACCTCGTCTCGAATGTTGGGCAGCCATTGCGGGACTGTTGTGAGTGCAAAAAAACCTCCCTCTAAGTTTAGTCTCGCGCATGTTGCAAGAATGTCCAGCAACACGTGCATATGTATGCAAACACCTGGAGAACTTTGGACAAAAACTTGCTGGGAATTTGTGCAACATTATTGCAACATTCGTGAGACAGTGTGATTCCAAGTGAAAACTGTGACAAATTCTCGGAATTGTCCCACTTTTTTTTTTAATCTCCAACTAGTTGTGAGCTGTCTCAGCCCAGTCAGATACCACCCTAACTAACTACTTGCTGAGGCACGACATGTTGTGGCTTAACACTGTTTAGCTTTTATGCCTTTATTTCCCACCAATTATGTAGTTAAATCCTTCACCATCCTTATGGCTGTGGCCTGTTAACAGTCAGCAGTGGGTGGAAACTGACTCGGGAAACCGAAAGCGGCTGGTAGTACTGCACCCCACCCCCCCAACACACACACACACATTTGAATACTAATTTTCAAAATCGAAGGAGATTTTCCAAATAAATCACATAATAGAATAAGGGCTGCTATTTGAGAAGAACTGAGCAACAAGAAGGAGAAAGAACACAGCAGCAGCTCCTTCCAGCTCTGTGTCAGTTCTGTCTGTGTGCTGTGGCAGCAGCAGAGTTGTTGCCGGGGTGCGTGTGTGTTTTCCAGGTTTTTTCATGGCATTAGAAGTCAGGTAGTGTCTGTTCCCTCCAGCAACAAGCCATGAAGTGTGGAGAAAGTTTGAACGGCCACAGCAGCAGGCCGGAAGAAAAGTGAAGTTTGCAGCGCCTCGCGCTGTCCTCAAACCAGCATGAGTTGAAGTTTTTTAACAGGTGCCTTGCTGAGGGTTCGGGATATATTTAGAAACGAGTGGGTAGACGGTAATTACAGGCTGCACAGACAGGTGAGGCGAGAGGGTGGGGGTGGGGTTAAAAACAGGAAAACTCTCTCTCGTCTGATTGGCAAGGCTTATCAGAAGGATTGCCATAGTAACAAGACAGCTGCTTCTATTAACAGAGAGAAGTTCGAAAAAGGTGACGGGAGACCGAGAGAGCGAACAAATGAACAGATGATGGTGAAAAAAGCACGGCGTTAGATAAGTAGTTGGGCATATTTCTAATTCAGACCCTGTAATTTTCCCTCAGATGGTGACGCACGCAGTAAAAATCTGTGATTGAGTTAAGGAAGTGAGGCAGGCAGGTTGGCAGTCAGGTGCTTCCTAGCTGGCAGGGCAGAACATAACGCGGTGGAGACAGACGACGGCTCAGCCACCGGGAGTGATTACAGCCAATTAAGGCTCCCACTGATTAAAAATAATTGTACAGCAAACTTCTGTCTGCCTTGGCTGGGAGATAAAAGTAAATGAAACACACAAATATATTGTGCTGTGTTGTCAGCCACCTGGAAAGCTCTAAATGAAGACCACATTTCCTTCACGGTAAAATCTGGTTTGTTATCAGCAAGTTTGAGTCTGTCTGAATATAAAGAAAGTATGGTCAAAGGCTTCCCTAAGAAAACAGTTCTGTGATAAATAAAATTGGGGATTTACAATTGCTTGTAATAGTGTTCAGCAGCACTCGACCACATACAGGTTAATTAGGTAGCATGTGCTCTGGAATAGCTAATTGGCACAGAAAGTCATCAAAATATGGACTTTATTCAGGTGCCTTATTCTACAGCATCAAAACAATGGCACTAAAACTAGTTTTGAATTATAGAACACTAGTGCATACCTGTGCATGCCCCTTCATACCCGTGCATGCCCATAGAAACCAAGTATAAGCAAGTACTTCTGCATGCCCGTAGAAAGCAGGTTGTAAGCAAGCACGTCACCACTCGTTCAGTAATGCCTGCCTTTGCTCTTTGATGATGCCATAGCGAGTCCTATGATCTCTGAGCCTGCCTTTGCTCTTTAAAGATGTCATAGCGAGTCCTATGATCTTTGATGATGTCATCATATAGACACCATAGGCTGATGGCATAGTGAGTCCTATGATGCCTGCATGTGATGGTTGATGATGTCATAGCGAGTCCTATTTTCTTTGATGATGTCATAGCAAGTCCTATGATCGTGATTGATGCCTGCATTTGATCTTTGATGTCCTATGATCATGAGTGAGCGTGAGCGTGGCGGTAATGCACCTGTAAGCTGATTGCCAACCGCAATCAAATCTAAAAGAAGAAGAAGAAGAAGAAGAAGAAGAAGGTGATGCCTGCCTTTGATCTTTGATGATGTCATGGGAACATCATAGGCGATCCTATGATCTTTTAGGGAGTCCTATGGTCGTGACACACAGACAGACACACAGGCACACAGAGAGTTCTTGAATTATAGAATGACTAGTACATACCCGTGCATGCCCATGCATACCCGTGCATGCCCATAGAAACCAAGCATAAGCAAGTATTTCTGCATGCCCATAGAAAGCAGGTGTAAGAAAGGGTGTAAGCAAGCATGTCAGCACTCATTCAGTGATGCCTGACTTTGATCTTTGATGGTGTCAGTGAGTCCTATGATCGTTGATGATGTCATAGTAAGTCTTATTATCGTGAGACATGCCTACGTTTGATCTTTGAAGATGTCCTATGTCCTATGATCTGTGACACACAGACATGATATACTGCTTCGAATGGGTGTGGTTTAAAGTAGTGTGTCCTATTGTAGTGATTCCTGCGCTCTGTATGAACGTCATATAGACATCCTTCTGAGATCATAGGAACAGCAGCCTTACGGTTTATCTGACGTCATATAGAGCTCCGTTTATGTAATGTCATGTAGACATCCAGTAACGGTCCTTTGAACACCGACATCATAGGAACATCATAGGATATCAGGCAGACCCGTGCATGCCCGTAGAAACCAAGAAACTGGAGCACCCGTAGAAAATCAGCGCTTTGCTTGGCATTTTACACATTTGTAGTGTAGACTGGCATTCGTCAAGGTTACACATTTGCCATCATGTAGGCATAGCGAGTCGTCCTGTGATGCCTGAGTTTATAGGATGCACTATGATGATGAGGCAGAGATCATAGGCCGTCCTATGATGTCCTAGAAACGTGCTTTAAAGTCTGTCGTATCCTATGCTGGTGAAGGGTGTCCTCCTGTCTCAGACGGGTGCGATGTTCTGCTGGAACCTCAGGTGTTTCCAGTATTGCTATTGCTATCCATCTGGTGGGTCTTCTTCTTCTACTTTATTGAGACCACTGGTTGAGGGATAGGTGTGTCGTAATTCCAGTTCATGGACAGGATCATTACTACACTACTACACTTGATCTTAGCCAAAAGGCCGAGAAGCAATCATGAAAATAGATCTGAGCAAAAAGAGGCTTTCCGGCATGGACTCACTGTATATGACATCATAAAGACATGAAGGCAGCCTTGATGTACGACATCATAAAGACATGTTGCCTGATGTTTGTCACTGTATATGACATCATAAAGACAATCGCGAGTTGTCCTATGATGCCTGAGTTCATAGGACGTCCTATGATGTTCAGGCAGAGATCATAGGCCGTCCTATGATGTCCTATAAACGTGACAGACACACACACAGACAGACACTTCTTCTTCTCTCGGTTACTGGCGGATAGCAAACAACTGAAAGGTGCATACCGCCACCTACTGTACAAGAGTGTGTAACATTATGTCCTCTGAGCCCGACCCCTAAATTCTATGACTTAATCCTGTGTTATTTAAAAAAGAGAAAAGACCCCTTCTCATGATTCTTATTGTCTCTCCATCTCCAGCTGTTCCCAAAATCCCAGTTAAATCCCATTCCCTACTGGCCTCTCGAACTTCATTTTCCATTATCTGTCTTTCATTTCCATATTTGTGACAGTGTAATAGGATGTGCTCAACATTTTCTTTACTCCACATTCTCTAAATTTGTCACTTTCGCTTTTCCCCATGGTGAATATTACTGCTTTCCCTTCACCTTTTCCAAGAATCAATGGTATAGCTATCTCTTTTCCAAGAGCGCTTTTTGCCAATTTGTCTGCACAGTCATTCCTTTTCAACCCTTCATGTGCAGGAACCCAACAAAATTGAACATCTCCACCACCCCTGTGTACCCTAAATAAACTGTGATATAGCTCAATCACCAAGTCTTCCCTTGTAGATTTTAGTGTCTGTATGGTTTTTAACGCTGCAAGTGAGTCTGTGCACACCACCACCCGGTCTGGTCTGACCTCCTCCACCCACTGCAAAGCAATAACTATTGCCACCATCTCTGCTGTAAACACGGATGTATTGGTTGGGGCGGCAGTGGCTCAGGAGGTAGAGCAGGTTGTCTAATAACCCAGTGGTTGGTGGTTCGAATCCCGCTCTCCCCAGATATCCTGCCGTTGTGTCCCTGGGCAAGACACTTCACCCGCATTGCCTCCAGTGCCCATAACACTGGGTATGAATGTGTATAAATGTATAAATATTCGGTGGTGGCCGGAGAGGCCGTTGGTGCGGATTGGCAGCCACGTTTCCGTCAGCCTGCCCCAGGGCAACTGTGGCTACAGTAGTAGCTTGCCACTACCATTGTCTGTCTGGAGTGAATGAATAATGTATCTACTTGTAAAGCGTCTTTGAGTGTCTATGATAAAGCGCTATATAAATCTGATGCATTATTATTATTATTATTGTTGGAGAGTCTTTTTGCGATTGTCACTTTAAACTCTGGGATGTATACTCCAACTCCAACAGAGCCCTCTTTATTCTTTGAACCATCAATATACAGTAGAGCTGTAAGAAGTTATAGTAATTGTTCCTGAGGTAAATGCTTGTTTTAACACCAACTTCACTCATATGCCAATCCTTTTTCCTCATTAGCAGACTAGCATCTACTTCTGTTCCCATAAACAGCCAAGGGGGAACATTACTCACTGGACTGGTGTTAGCTATATCAATAGTGTGCAGCCCATACATTCTGGTCCTTCTTTCAATTGTCCACCCAAACCTGTGTCCCTGGAAATTAGAGCATTCCCAGCAGTGTTGTTTTTGAAATATTTGCTTCATCACTTCCTTTTAGCTTGACCCAGTATGATAATGCGAGTTTATCTCTTCTCAAATCCATTGGCATTTCTCGTGCTTCTATTAAAACTGCATTGTTTGGTGTTGTTTTGACGGCTCCAATGCACAGGCAAAGTGCTCTATGCTCGTCGGCCTCCGTCGGTCTATGATGACCATGGAAGAGAATCCTAAATGTCTACTCTGCTGGAACAGCACCGCCTGTGGCTGAACAGGCCGATGCTACATTGTCTATTTTTTCCAGAGTCGTCTTTGCCGCTGCTCCATAAATCATGCATCCGTAGTCTATTGTCAATCGCATTAGTGCTTTGTAAATGTCAATAATGCCTGTTTATCTACACCCCATTCATGTCCAGCTACCGCTTTTATGAGATTAATGACTTTTTTGCACTTTGTCTCCAGATTTTCAACATGAACTCTCCATGCGTATGCACTATCAAACCACAATCCTAGATATTTAAACTCACTGACTTTCTCTATTGGTTGATTATATAATGTCAATGGTTCTGTACCAGTTCTGCATTTTTTTGTGAAAGTCATATAGCAGGTTTTACTGTTTGAAAATTTAAATCCCCAGTCATATGACCACATTTTCACTTTCTCCATTGCTTTCCTGATGTTTTTGAACACAAATTTCTCATTTCTTCCCCTCGTCCACATGGCTCCATCATCTGCATATAATGCTGTTTTGATGGATCCCTCTTGATCTGCAAACATGTCATTAATCATTATATTGAATAAAACAGGGCTTATCACACTCCCCTGAGATACACCATTTTCTATTTCGAAGTCATTAGAAACTTCTGATCCTACTTTAACCCTAATTGTCCTGTGTGTTAAAAAATCCATTATCCAATTATACATCCTACCACCAATGCCCATTTTATTCAATTTCATAAGAAGTCCATCCCTCCACAGTGAGTCAGAAGCCTTTTCAATATCCAGATAAACTATAACCATTACTTCTTTCATTTTGAGAGTCTTTTCAATATCATTACTTACCTTAACTAGAGCATCATCCACTGTGGATCTTCCTCTTGTAAAATCATTCTGATAGTTGTGTATTAATAGTTTTTGCTCTAGTACATATGAGAGTCTGTAAACCAGGGGTCACCAACGCGGTGCCCACGGGCACCAAGTCGCCCGCAGGCCTGTTCTAAAAATAGCACAACTCGCAAGTGAGCTGCGTCTAAGATGTAATTTTTTCTGCCGCTATTTTTTAAAATCACACTTGCATTTATATAGATTTTAAAATGACAATGTCTTAAAAATAAAAAAAATGAAAATATGTTTATTATACGTAAAGTTAAGGTGAACTCTGACCTAGTTCAAAGGTCAGTATTGTGCGCATGACAAAACCTTCGCGCTTGTGGAGCGTAAGCTAGCGGGCAGTGAAGATGGTGAGCGGAGTGCAGTTTCCTACCCCAAAAACATGGCAAAAAAAAAAAAGACAGAAAATTTATCATTTTCAAAGTGAGTGGGAGGAAGAGTTCTTTTTTACTATCGTGAAAGGAAGCTGCGTGTGTTTCATTTGCGGGGCGACTGTGGCGACGGCGAAGCGGCACTATGTGGAGCGACACTTCACTACGCGTCATGAAACTGCTGCTTATTCTCAGTGCTGTTTAGCTTCTTCTCATGAAAGGACAGTGCTGGTTATTACTCAAGCATGATTCTTGGCAAGAACTGTATGGATATAATTCCAGTGAAGAAGAACACACAAAAGTGTGTTTATTAAATGTAACAGATTTTGAGCAGAATTGCAGCAGATTTGTTCAGTTAAAAATGTGATAAGATTTATTTAATATAAAAGTTGATTTTTCTTAAATGTTGCATAACTTTTTCAAACATGGTTCAACATACAGTAGTTCATGAATTAAAAGGGTTTAGTTTTTTATGATTAAAAGGGACTGGTGAAAACTGGACATTTTTTTAATGAAATGTAGAAGTGATCATCTGAACAATTGCTGATATTAATAAAAATAAAGTGTTGAATATTGATCTTATCTGTTACCCACTCTAAGTTATTGATAATTATTTATATATTTATTTATATAAAAAAGTAGTAAAATTTATATAAAAAGTAGTAAAATTTATATAAAAAAGTAAAAAAGTATTTAGTCAGCCACCAATTGTGCAAGTTCTCTCACTTAAAAGATGAGAGAGGTCTCCAATTTTCATCATAGATATACCTCAACTATGAGAGACAAAATGAGAAAAAAATAATCCAGAAAATCACATTGAAGGATTTTTAATGAATTAATTGGGAAATTCCTCAGTAAAATAAGTATTTGGCCACCTACAAACAAACAAGATTTCTGGCTCTCACAGACCTGTGACTTTTTCTTTAAGAGGCTCCTCTGTCCTCCACTCGTTACCTGTATTAATGGCACCTGTTTGAACTCGTTATCAGTATAAAAGACACCTGTCCACAACCTCAAACAGTCAGACTCCAAACTCCACTATGGCCAAGACCAAAGAGCTGTCAAAGGACACCAGAAACAAAACTGTAGACCTGCACCAGGCTGGGAAGACTGAATCTGCAATAGGTAAGCAGCTTGGTGTGAAGAAATCAACTGTGGGAGCAATTATTAGAAAATGGAAGACATACAAGACCACTGATAATCTCCTTCAATCTGGGGCTCCACGCAAGATCTCACCCCGTGGGGTCAAAATTATCACGAGAACAGTGAGCAAAAATCCCAGAACCACACGGGGGGGACCTAGTGAATGACCTGCAGAGAGCTGGGACCAAAGTAACAAAGGCTACATCAGAAACACACTACGCCGCCAGGGACTCAAATCCTGCAGTGCCAGACGTGTCCCCCTGCTTAAGCCAGTACATGTCCAGGCCCGTCTGAAGTTTGCTAGAGAGCATTTGGATGATCCAGAAGAGGATTGGGAGAATGTCATATGGTCAGATGAAACCAAAATAGAACTTTTTGGTAAAAACTCAACTTGTCGTGTTTGGAGGAGAAAGAGCACCATACCTACTGTGAAGCATGGGTGTGGAAACATCATACTTTGGGGCTGTTTTTCTGCAAAGGAACCGGGACGACTGATCCGTGTAAAGGAAAGAATGAATGGGGCCATGTATCGTGAGATTTTGAGTGAAAACCTCCTTCCACCAGCAAGGGCATTGAAGATGAAATGTGGCTGGGTCTTTCAGCATGACAATGATCCCAAACACACCGCCCGGGCAACGAAGGAGTGGCTTCGTAAGAAACATTTCAAAGTCCTGGAGTGGCCTAGCCAGTCTCCAGATCTCAACCCCATAGAAAATCTTTGGAGGGAGTTGAAAGTCTGTGTTGCCCAGCGACAGCCCCAAAACATCACTGCTCTAGAGGAGATCTGTATGGAGGAATGGGCCAAAATACCAGCAACAGTGTGTGAAAACCTTGTGAAAACTTACAGAAAACGTTTGACCTCTGTCATTGCCAACAAAGGGTATATAACAAAGTATTGAGATGAACTTTTGTTATTGACCAAATACTTATTTTACCGAGGAATTTACCAATTAATTCATTAAAAATCCTTCAATGTGATTTTCTGGATTTTTTTTTCTTATTTTGTCTCTCATAGTTGAGGTATACCTGTGATGAAAATTGGAGATCTCTCTCATCTTTTAAGTGGGAGAACTTGCACAATTGGTGGCCAACTAAATACTTTTTTACCCCACTGTATATATACACAATTTGTTATTTCAGAGGAGTGTGTCAAGCTGGTAGCCCTTCACATGACTCGATACCCATGAAGTAGCTCTTGGTTTCAAAAAGGTTGGTGACCCCTGCTGTAAACTAACACCTTCTCCATCCATTTCCCTAAATGTGACGTTAATGCTATTGGCCTGTAGTTGCCTGGATGAGCTGGATCTTTCCCTGGCTTATTAATTGATAAAATTACAGCCTTTTTCCACCCACTTGGGATAAAACCCTCCTTCCATATCCTGTTAAACAATTTCAGCACCAGTTGCATTGATTGCATAGGCAACTGCCGGAACATAGCATAGCTTAACTGATCATATCCTGGAGCTGTGTATCCACTATCTTGCAAAGCTCTCTTAAGCGCTGACATTGTGAGCTCGAGGTCTAACACAGTCATGTCCTCTTTCACTTCATTTATTAAGTTTGCATTTTCTCTGAGTTTATGCTGCCTTTGCTGTCTATGACTCTCACCAAGATGTTCTCCTCTATGCACTGCTGCAAATGCTCTACCGAGGACTTCTGCCTTTTCTTTGTCTGATACAGCCATCTCGTCCCCATCCACTAAAGCTGGAATTTTATCTGATACACTTTTCCCACTCATTTTTTTAAACATACCCCAGACATCACCTAGTTCTGTTTTCCTACCAAGGGTGGAACAAAATTCTCTCCATGTTGACCTTTTCCTGTTTTTAATAATCTTTCAAGCTACTGCCCTTTTCTTTTTACACTCTATTAAGTTTTCATTAGTCATATTCTTCCTCAGCTCTCTGAATGCCTTGTTTCGCTCTTTTATTGCAATACTACATTCGTCATTCCACCAGGGTACAACCTTCTTCCTACCCTGTGTTGTTTTCTTAGGTATACAGTACTTGCTATTGCAGCATTCAGAATATGACTGGTTACCTGACTTGAACACTCTTCTATGCCACCTTCTAATGTTACCAAATGACACAATTGAACACAGTATTGCCTAAATTTTCCCCAATCTGCCTTGTCAAAACACCATCTTGTAAAACATCTTCCCTCTTGTACACATACTTCAGTTTTAATGACTGCGAATACACACGTGGACAAAATTGTTGGTACCCCTCTGTTAATGAAAGAAAAACCCACAATGGTCACAGAAATAACTTGAATCTGACAAAAGTGGTAAACAAAAATTCTATGAAAATTAACCAATGAAAATCAGACAATGCTTTTGAATTGTGGTTCAACAGAATTCCTTAAAAAAAACAAACTCATGAAACAGGCCTGGACAAAAATGATGGCACCCCTAGAAAAGATTGAAAATAATGTGATCATAGGGACATGTTCAACCAAGATGCATCCTAATTAACATCACAGGTGCTGCACGGTGGCGCAGTGGTTAGCACTGTGGCAGCACAGTTTTACCCTCGGCCGGGGGATCGCGGGGATCATGAGATTGTGGGTTCGATCCCTGCCCCCCGGTCAACAGTGATCTGTGTGGAGTTTGCATGTTCTCCCTGTGTTGCGTGGGTTTACTCCGGGATTTCTCCGGTTTCCTCCCACATGCTAAAAACATGCAGGTTAGGGATATGGGGCGCTTGCGCACGCAGCGACCAGCAGCTGGTGGCTTGTCACCAGACTACAAAACAAATCTACCTACGGGTACAAAATAAGTACAAAAAAAAAAAAGGTGTCTACAAACTTCTAATCAGTCAGTCGGCCAATTTAAAGGGTGACAAGTAGTCACTGTGCTGTTTGGTGACATGGTGTGTACCACACTAAACATGGACCAGAGGAAGCAAAGGAGAGAGTTGTCTCAGTAGAAAGAAAATTATAGACAAGCATGTTAAAGGTAAAGGCTATAAGACCATCTCCAAGCAGCTTGATGTTCCTGTGACTACAGTTGCACATATTATTCAGAAATTTAAGATCCACGGGACTGTAGCCAACCTCCCTGGATGTGGCCGCAGGAGGAAACTTGATGAAAAATGGAAGAGACGGATAATACAAATGGTAACAAAAGAGCCCAGAACAACCTCTAAACACATTTAAGGTGAACTCCAAGGTCAAGGTACATCAGTGTCAGATCGCACCATCCGTCATTGTCTGAGCCAAAGTGGACTTCATGGGAGATGACCAAGGAGGACACCACTGTTGAAAACAAATCATAAAAGAACCAGACTGGAATTTGCCAAACTGCATGTTGACAAGCCACAAAGCTTCTGGGAGAATGTCCTATGGAGAGACGAGACAAAACTGGAACTTTTTGGCAAGGCACATCAGCTCTATGTTCACAGACACAAAAATGAAGCATACCAAGAAAAGAACACTGTCCCTACTGTGAAACATGGAGGAGGTTTTGTTATGTTCTTGGGCTGCTTTGCTGCATCTGGCACAGGGTGTCTTGAATCTGTGCAGGGTACAATGAAATCTCAAGACTATCAAGGTATTCTAGAGAGAAATGTGCTGCCCAGTGCCAGACAGCTTGGTCTCAGTCGCAGGTCATGGGTCTTGCAACAGGATAATGACCCAAAACACACAGCTAAAAACACCCAAGAATGGCTAAGAGCCAAACATTGGACTATTCTAAAGTGGCCTTCTATGAGCCCTGATCTAAATCCTATTGAACATCTGTGGAAGGAGGTGAAACATGCCGTCTGGAGAAGGCACCCTTCAAACCTGAGACAACTGGAGCAGTTTGCTCATGAGGAGTGAGCCAAAATACCTGCTGAAAGGTGCAGAAGTCTCATTGACAGTTACAGAAATCGTTTGACTGCAGTGATTGCCTCAAAAGGTTGTGCAACAAAATATTAAGTTAAGGGTACCATCATTTTTATCCAGGCCTGTTTCATGAGTTTGTTTTTTAAAATAATTCTGTTGAACCACAATTCAAAAACATTGTCTGATTTTTCATAGACTTTATTTATTACCACTTTTGTCAGATTCGTTATTTCTGTGACCATTGTGGGTTTTTCTTAATCATTAACAGAGGGGTACCAACAATTTTGTCCACGTGTGTAGTTGTCCTGTTCATAACCATCCATTCACAGGTGCTCACTAAAGAATCAGATACCAGAGTCTGGTCAAATCCATGATAATGTGCCCCTACGCACATCCACCCTGGTACCTTCACCACTGTTTAGACAAATTAACGATCTTTCATCTAACATCTCTTCCACAGCATTTCCATTGTTATCTGTATGTGTGCTTCCCCACAAGCTATTATGGGCATTAAAGTCTCCACACCATACCTCTTTCATATGCTCTTCCCTTGCCATAACACTGAAAATATCTGCTGTTAACTTCCTACATGGGTTGCAATAATTATTATCAGCTTAATATTTCCTTGTCCATTTGGCCTACATATTTCAATAGTATTACAGTCTATATCCTCAGGGGAGGGAATCACCCTATACACCAGGCCATCTTTAATGAAAGTGGCACATCCTCCTCCATTTACAGTGTTAACTCTATCCTGTCTGATTGAAGTGTATCCTGGAATAACAAAATCTAAGTGAGGTTGAAGCCATGTCTCCTGTACACACACTACCTGTGGAACAGCTTCTAGTTCGTAAAGATACTTCTTGAGTTCTTGTCCGTTTGCTACTTCTCTCGGTTCTTCTCTCGGTTACTGGCGGACAGCAAACAACTTAAAGGTGCATACCGCCACCTACTGTACAAGAGTGTTTAACATCATGTCATCTGAGCTCGACCCCCAAATGTCCATTTGCTACACAGAGATTTCTTGCTTTTATAGAGTAATGTCATGTGACGGCCTATGATATCTGCCTGATGTCCTATGATGTCATGTGCTCTACTTCTTCTCTTGCCTGTCACTGTCTGTGTTATGTTGCTTATCTGTGTCTATATACTGTATATGTCTGCCTTATGTCCTATGATGTCATGTGCACTACTTCTTCTGCCTGTCACTGTTGAGATGAGATGAGATGAGATGAGATTCAACTTCTGTGTTATGTTGCTTACCTGCGTCTATACAGTGGGGCAAAAAAGTATTTAGTCAGCCACCAATTGTACAAGTTCTCCCACTTAAAAGATGAGAGGTCTCCAATTTTCATCATAGGTATACCTCAACTATGAGAGACAAAATGAGAAAAAAAATCCAGAAAATTACATTGAAGGATTTTTAATGAATGAATTGGTAAATTCCTCTGTAAAATAAGTATTTGGTCAATCCCAAAAGTTCATCTCAATACTTTGTTATATACCCTTTGTTGGCAATGACAGAGGTCAAACGTTTTCTGTATGTCTTCACAAGGTTTTCACACACTGTTGCTGGTATTTTGGCTCATTCCTCCATGCAGATCTCCTCTAGAGCAGTGATGTTTTGGGGTTGTCGCTGGGCAACACGGACTTTCAACTCCCTCCAAAGATTTTCTATGCAGTTGAGATCTGGAGACTGGCTAGGCCACTCCAGCACCTTGAAATGCTTCTTACGAAGCCACTCCTTCATTGTCCGGGCGGTGTGTTTGGGATCATTGTCACGCTGAAAGACCCAGCCATGTTTCATCTTCAATGCCCTTGCTGATGGAAGGAGGTTTTCACTCAAAATCTCACGATACATGGCCCCATTCATTCTTTCCTTTACACGGATCAGTTGTCCTGGTCCCTTTGCAGAAAAACAGCCCCAAAGTATGATGTTTCCACCCCCATGCTTCACAGTAGGTATGGTGTTCTTTCTCCTCCAAACACGACAAGTTGAGTTTTCATCAAAAAGTTCTATTTTGGTTTCATCTGACCATATGACATTCCCCCAATCCTCTTCTGGATCATCCAAATGCTCTCTAGCAAACTTCAGACAGGCCTGGACATGTACTGGCTTAAGCAGGGGGACACGTCTGGCACTGCAGGATTTGAGTCCCTGGCGGCGTAGTGTGTTACTGATGTAGCCTTTGTTACTTTGGTCCCAGCTCTCTGCAGGTCATTCACTAGGTCCCCCAGTGTGGTTCTGGGATTTTTGCTCACCGTTCGCGTGATCATTTTGACCCCACGGGGTGAGATCTTGCGTGGAGCCCCAGATCGAGGGAGATTATCAGTGGTCTTGTATGTCTTCCATTTTCTAAAAATTGCTCACACAATTGATTTCTTCACACCAAGCTGCTTACCTATTGCAGATTCAGTCTTCCCAGCCTGGTGCAGGTCTACAATTTTGTTTCTGGTGTCCTTTGACAGCTCTTTGGTCTTGGCCATAGTGGAGTTTGTAGTCTGACTGTTTGAGGTTGTGGACAGGTGTCTTTTATACTGATAACGAGTTCAAACAGGTGCCATTAATACAGGTAACGAGTGGAGGACAGAGGAGCCTCTCAAAGAAGAAGTTACAAGTCTGTGAGAGCCAGAAATCTTGCTTGTTTGTAGGTGGCCAAATACTTATTTTACTGAGGAATTTCCCAATTAATTCATTAAAAATCCTTCAATGTGATTTTCTGGATTATTTTTTTCTCATTTTGTCTCTCATAGTTGAGGTATACCTATGATGAAAATTGGAGACCTCTCTCATCTTTTAAGTAGGAGAACTTGCACAATTGGTGGTTGACTAAATACTTTTTTGTCCCACTGTATGTCTTGTAGGGTGTCATGTGCTCTGTCTGTGTGCCGTCATATAGACATCATACCTTTATGACGGCATTGCGAGTCCTATGACGCCTGAGATCATAGGATCATCATAGGACATCAGGCAGACATCACAGGACATCAGGCAGACATCATAGGCCATCCTATGATGTCCTGTGCCATCATACAGACATCATATCTTTATGACGGCATCCATAGGCCGTCCTATGATGTCCTGTGCTGTCATATAGACATCATATCTTTATGACGGCATCAATCTTTATGACGGCATTCATAGGCCATCCTATGATGTCTTGTGCCATCATATACAGTAGACATCATATCTTTATGACGGCATCACGAGTCCTATGACGCCTGAGATTATAGGATCATCATAGCACATCGATTTTTATGATGGCATGCAAAGGCCATCCTATGATGTCCTGCGTCGTCATATAGACATCATATCTTTATGATGGCATTGCGAGTCCTATGACGCCTGAGATCATTATCATCATAGGACATCGATCTTTATGATGGCATTGTGGGAATGACGAGACAGGGTTCTCTCAAGTCAGCTTTATTCACATTCACCAACATCTCAAAGAAGAAAAGAGCAACACAGGAAACTCTCGTCCTTAAATACCAGGACTCTCACAGTTCACAAGTCACATGCATCACAGATCACGTTGCATTATAACTGACAGTAACAATGCATCCCCTCTCTCTGATATCACCTCCACTGTCTACAATGCATCTCCTCTTTAATCCTTTAATAACACCCCCACAGTCTCAAGCCTTGCATACCAAAGCTAACATCCTTGCAGCTTCCTGTAACCTCCAAGGAAGCTCTGCCTTTGTTCTGATCTAAAATGTGAGTCACAAAGTCGGTCACATATGTGTGTCCACCACACCAGCCCCCCCAACATTTTAGAACAAACAAGAGAATACCAACATGCATGCCGTGATAGAATCAATACACATCAGTCCACATGCTGTCTAGGCTTCAGTCTCCTGCCGTATCTGCTGTAGCCGGGATTCAACGTCTCCGCGGCGCTATCACGCTGGGGTTTTGCCGTCTGGGGGTGAAAACCTTTTGTCAGTCCCTGCGGGTGTTCTGGGGAAACATTACTCTGTGAAGCCCCCCATGGGGGTCTACCTCGCCGCGGAGCCCTTGCCAACAGCACTTGCTCATCCGCCACCACAAAAGCAGGTTTGAGTCTGTTTATGCCAACTTTTTCTTTCCTACCCCCCAAATCTAGCAAAAACTGCTTGTCCCCTGTTTCCAGCACTCTGAACGGGCCCGTCATAAGGTGGTCGCAACGGGGGTCGATGCGCATCGTGTCTGACAAAAACAAACTCTGCGTTCTTCAACGCTTTAGGCACAAAAACGCGCGGAAAACTGTGGTGCACGGGGCCAGGCAGCGTGCTTGATTCTATGTTACTCCGCAACCGCTGCAACGGGGAGGTGTCTGGCGCCGGGTTATCTGGGAGAAACTCCCCAGGCAGCCAAAGTGGTTGCGCAAACACGAGCTCCGCTGGGGAGGCTTCTAAGTCCTCTTTAGGCGCAGAACGCAACCCTAATAAAATCCACGGTAACTTGTCTATCCAATTTGCTTCCGTCAGTGACGCTCTGAGAGCCGCTTTCAATGACCTATGAAAACGTTCGCATAACCCATTAGCCTGCGGATTGTACGTGGTTGTGCAGTGAATTGTGACACCCAGGCTGCGGGCCATAGTCGACCAAAGTTCTGACACAAATTGAGGGCGTCTGTCGGACGTAATGTCCGACGGAACTCCGAAACGTGCCACCCAAGCTGTAAAAAACACGCGCGCTACCTCCTTGGCCGTGGTTGATGCCAGCGGAACCACTTCAGGCCAGCGCGTGGTGCGGTCAACCATTGTCAAAAGGTGTGTGCACCCCTGCGACGGCGGGAAGGGTCCCACAAGGTCCACATGAACGTGATCGAACCTCTTGGCCGGAATGTGAAACGGCTCCAAAGGAGCCCTCGTGTGCCTGTGTACTTTGGCTCGTTGACACGCCGTGCAGGCTGCTGCCCACTCCTTAACTTGTTTGCGAAGACTCGGCCACACAAATTTCTCCCCTACCATTTTGACCGACGCGCGCACTCCCGGGTGTGCCAAAGAATGAATCGAGTCAAAAACGCGGCGGCGCCACGCGGCCGGTACTACTGGACGTGGTCGTCCAGTGGAGACATCACAGATTAGGGGGGGCATACCGTCTTGCAGCACCCCGCTCTCCAGCCTTAACCCTGTTGGTCCAGACTGGAGCGCGCGCATATCCGCGTCACTAACCTGCTCCGCGGCCATGGCTGCGTAATCTACTCCTATGCCGACTGGGGCCGCCACGGCACGCGAGAGGCAATCTGCCACTACATTCAGTTTGCCCGCCACATGCTGAATATCAGTGGTAAACTCTGATATCGCGGCCAGCTGTCTCTGCTGCTGGCCTGACCACGGTTCGGAAACCTTGGCCATCGTGAATGTTAGCGGTTTGTGGTCAACGAACACGGTGAAACGGCGTCCTTCCAGCCAGAACTGAAAGTGGCGGATGGCCAAATGGAGAGCCAGCAGCTCCCTGTCGAACGCTCTGTATTTACGTTCGCTATCGCGCAAGGTCCTGCTGAAAAAGGCGAGGGGCTGCCAAACCCCGGCTACATGTTGCTCCACGACCGCCCCTATGGCCACCTCTGACGCGTCAGTAGTGAGTGCTATGCAGGCCGTTGGGTCTGGGTGTGCCGCCAAGGCTGCTTTCACCTCCGAGAACGCTTGGTCCCGCTCCAGGGACCACTCGACCTTATCCGCGGGTTTCTTTTATTTGAGCGCGGCATACAGCGGCTGCATGAGTTGCGCCGCATGGGGGAGAAAACGGTTATAAAAATTCACCATTCCCAAAAACTCCTGTAACGCCCTGACCGTCTGCGACCGGGGGAAATCTGCCACCGCGCGCACTTTGTCAGGAAGCGGAACTGCTTCTTCGGGGGAGACGCGGTGTCCTAAAAAGATCGATCTGCGCTACCCCGAACTGACACTTCACTGGGTTGATTATTAACCCGTGATCTCCCAACCTTCGGAAAACTGTGGCCAGGTGTTTTTCGTGTTCGTCTTCGGACGCGCTGGCTACCAAAATATCGTCCAAGTAGATGAACACGAAAGGGAGATCGCGAAGCACCGCGTCCATCATGCATTGGAAAGTCTGTGCAGCCCCTTTAAGCCCGAATGGCATGCATAAAAACTTGAATAGGCCAAATGGAGTTATTACCGCTGTTTTGGGTATGTCCTCAGTGTGCACTGGGACTTGGTGGTAACCGCGGACCAAATCTATCTTAGAAAAAACACGAGCCCCTGCCAAATGAACGGAAAAATCTTGGATATGCGGGATTGGGTAGCGGTCGTGTGCTGTATCGTTGTTTAACCTGCGGAAATCCCCGCAAGGTCGCCATGATCCGTCGGATTTCGGGACCATGTGTAGCGGGGAAGCCCACGGACTGTTTGAACGCCTGATAATGCCCAACCTCTCCAGGTTGGCGAACTCCTCGCGCACTATGGCCAGTTTAACTGCGTCCAAGCTTTTGCAATAACGGGCGGTCCGGTAGTGGTAATAAAATGCTCCACCCCGTGTTTAGCGACTGTTGCCGAACATGTGGGGACCGTGAGTGCTGGGAACTGAGTGAGCAGTGTGTGGAACTTACCGCTTGCAGCTGTGACGTTGGCTTGTGCTGTTGGCGGGGCCACTCGCGCTGTACAGGGGATAGAATCAAAAGAAAGTGCATTAACCAGGCGCCTGTTAGCGAGATCAACCAACAAACCATGTGAGCACAAAAAATCAGCCCCCAACATATTGAAATTCACTGCTGCTACAACAAAAGTCCACTCAAATGTACGGCCGTGTAGAGACAGAAGCAGAGTCTTCTCACCAAAGGTCTTAATCTCTGAGCCGTTCGCTGCTGCCACCCCGGGACCTCTGGAACCTGCTAGCCTGTCCGCGTAGGAAGGTGTGATGAAACTCAACTGGGAGCCTGTGTCCACGAGGAAATGCTTCCCCGAGCGTGCGTCCAACAAGTAGAGCAGCTAGTTCTCCTCCCCGAGGGCCGCGGCTGCTACTGACCCCCGGTCTTGGCGTTTCCCGAACGCCCGAACTGGCACGGTGGTACACATTTGCGTGCCCTCTCTGCGAAGCGGCGATGGTAGAAACAAAGGACGTCTGCTCCGCGTTCCCTGGCCCCTGCCGCCGCCGTCGTCGGTGAGCTTGGTACTGCTGCCCCTGGCCCCCTGCCATCTCCGGTCGTCACGCGGAGTTCCGCTGCAGCGGCCGTGGCCACGCGCTGTCTGCTGGCGTTGACAATTCGCTGCGCCTCCCGGGTCAGCGCGCGGTAGTCCCATTGGGCCAACAGTTGCGAACTGGCCAGGGTCGCTCTCGCCGCTGACGGTAGGGTGCTGAGGAAGAGGTGGGTGAAAATGAAGTGATCGTCGTCGGAGTCTTTCAACCTCAACAACCTCTCCATAAGGTTCACGGGCATGTCATTTTCCAACTCGGTAAGCGCCAGGAGCCTCTCTGCTTGCTCCTCGACCGAGGGGGTGAAGTGCTGGATGAGTGCAGCCTTCAACGCGCCGTATTTGTCGCTGTCTGGCGGCTGGTCGATCAGGCTCTCCACATGCTGGGCCGTGTTGTTGTCCAGTTTTGCGACTATGTGGTAGAATTTTGTGGCGTCTACCGATATCCCCCGGAGGTTGAACTGTGCCTCAATCGCATTGAACCAGGAGCACGGATTGTTCTGCCAGAAGTCCGGTAGCTGGACTGTAGCGGCATTCGCTTGGCTGGGGGCTCCTGACGAGGCTGGCCCGGGGGAAATCTCCTCTCGCTGCATGCTCGTCTTGGGTCACCAGTGTGGGAATGTGGGAATGACGAGACAGGGTTCTCTCAAGTCAGCTTTATTCACATTCACCAACATCTCAAAGAAGAAAAGAGCAACACAGGAAACTCTCGTCCTTAAATACCAGGACTCTCACAGTTCACAAGTCACATGCATCACAGATCACGTTGCATTATAATTGACAGTAACAATGCATCCCCTCTCTCTGATATCACTCCCACTGTCTACAATGCATCTCCTCTTTAATCCTTTAATAACACCCCCACAGTCTCAAGCCTTGCATACCAAAGCTAACATCCTTGCAGCTTCCTGTAATCTCCAAGGAAGCTCTGCCTTTGTTCTGATCTAAAATGTGAGTCACAAAGTAGGTCACATATGTGTGTCCACCACACCATCAGTCTTTATGACGGCATCCATAGGCCATCCTATGATGTCCTGTGCCATCATATAGACATCATATCTTTATGACGGCATTGCGACATAGGACATCGATCTTTATGATGGCATCCATAGGCCGTCCTATGATGTCCTTTGCCATCATATAGACATCATATCTCTATGACGGCATCGCGAGTCCTATGGTCTATATGACGGCATCACAAGTCCTATGACGCCTGAGGTCATACAATCATCATAGGACATCAGCCAGCCATCATAGGCTGTCCTATGATGTCCTACAAACGTGACACACAGACAGACACACAGAGATTTCTTATGATGTCCTATTTATGACACACAGACAGAGTGATAGAGTGAAGTGAAGAGTGATAGAGTGATGTCTTGTAGGGAGCCATGTGCTCTGTCTATGTGCCATCATATAGACGTCATATCTTTATGACGGCATCGCAAGTCCTATGACGCCTGAGATCATAGGATCATCATAGGACATCAGGCAGACATCATAGGACATCATAGGCCGTCCTATGATGTCCTATAAACATGACACACAGACACACAGATTTCTTGAATTTATAGTGATAACTTAAGGTGATATCGTAGCTGTCGTGATAGTACAGCATCGTGGCCCAAATATCACAATACATATCATATCTTGAGGTCCCTCATGATTCCCACCCCTAAAGAAAAAACACAATATAAATACATGTCCTTATTGGCAGTAGCACCACACAGTTGTGTCCCCTAACATCACACCATACAACAATATGACTTAAAAGCTAGTTACAAGGTGGAAATGGGACCTTCTATAATCAACTTGTATCTTCTAGACCTGCATCCAAATAATAACCAATGAATATTTAGCAGACTAAAATGTTTTTATTGGATAAAACTAGTGCTGTA
This sequence comes from Pholidichthys leucotaenia, assembly GCA_020510985.1. Taxonomy (NCBI): domain Eukaryota; kingdom Metazoa; phylum Chordata; class Actinopteri; order Cichliformes; family Pholidichthyidae; genus Pholidichthys; species Pholidichthys leucotaenia. Next base: position 276,088,642 of record CM035842.1, read on the forward strand.
GTCAAGCCCACCATGACCAAGACCAAAACAAGACCAAGATTTTAAGGGTTTGAGACCCAAGTCAAGACCAAGACCAAGAGAGACTGACCGATTCAAGACCAAGACCATACTGTATTTACCATGTATATATTAGTTCTTTCTCTGAATAAATACAAAGTTGTAACATCAAAATAACCATCTTTAATTGACTCAGATATCTTCAACCATCTGTAATTAATGCAAACATAAAGTGTCCACATGTTCTCAAAAGTCACAACAGAAAAATGTTGACAAAGAACAAATTCAAGTACTACAACACTAACTAAAACTTAGCAAACTATTAGAGGCCAGCCCTAGTTCAAAAAGATTGTTGCATGGATAGGTGATTAAAAAAGGTAGATTTTGTTACCATGATGCCACACCCTGTTTATGAAGTTTAGTCAGGTCCTTGACCTGTATGATCACAGATGTGCAGACATCCCATTTTTCAGCCAACGCCCTGGGGACAATGTCTTCTGTCTTCACTGGCTATTAACTTTTCCTTTCCTCATTCTATTATGCTAAGCACTACGGTAGAAGGAAGGAAGTGCCAGTTGTATATGGTCTTTGGTATGACCTGGCTGGGGTGTGAATCCACAACCTCCCGGCTGTGCTCTGCCACTAGGCCACCATTCCAGTTGCCTTGATATGATACCAACACAAAGCAGCAGTCAAGAAAACATACTGGACTCTTAACAGGGGAATATAACATACGAAATAATGCACTTTTTTCAGTTTGGTGTAAAAATATCCATTAAGGACAAAAAACTAATCAGGAATGTGTCCTGGAGAGTCAAAGTTGCACGGTGGCGCAGTGGTTAACACTGCGGCAGCACAGTTTACCCTCAGCCGGGGGATCGCGGGGATCATGAAATCGTGGGTTCGATCCTTGCCCCCGGCCAACAGTAATCTGTGTGGAGTTTGCATGTTCTCCCCATGTTGCGTGGGTTTACTCCGGGATTTCTCCGGTTTCCTCCCACATGCCAAAAACATGCAGGCTAGGGATACGGGGCGCTTGCGCACGCAGCGACCGGCAGCAGGTGGCTTGTCACCAGACTGCAAAACAAATCTACCTACGGGTACAAAATAAGTACAAAAAAAAAAAAAAAAGTTGGGCTATTTTCCTTTGACTTCCAACCATCTGCTGGTCATTAGACAGAAGACATTCAAAAGGACCTTCTCCACTGGCTTCCCTTCCCAGACCTAGAAACTCATAGCTCATTTAGTAGTCACATTGCGATTCTTACTCAAACAAGCCTCTAAATGGACAAAAAAAAAAATGGGTGTGACATACCCAGCTTAATGGTCAAGTTGCATAACCTTGAACGCATTTTGGTGCTGAAAAAAAAAATAGCATGGCATAGCCTCCAGAATAACTTGGTACCTCATGGGAAAGGAGATTTTCCACACTAACTTGACCCGATATAATGCAATAAGGGATTATTAAAATCCTACAACAAATTAAATCAATATTATTCAGAAAGATGGTGTATGCTGACCATAAACCAAACAACCAAAACTTACAACATAAGCACAAATAGATAATAAAGTTAGACCTTTCTAGAGTCAAATTTGTGGGAAATTATCTTCTTATTATGGGCTTATTATTAAGTCAGAATTCTGTGATGGGCAGACTTCCTTATTAAGGTAACACCCAATAGATTTGAGCTTCTGTGTTTCTAATTACCCAATCCAATCTCATGCACACGGTCTAGGCTTTCTATCTAATGGCAGCCATTTTGGTCTGTTCATTGTGACTCTGAAAATGTCACTGTCGTGTCAAATTTTCAGTCAGTGTACCATTAAAGGCTGTGAATTTGACAGTGTGCTCCAGTCTATTCCGTCTGCCCAGGGAATTGTGCGGATATGTGGCCACATGCAAGGTCTCTACTGTTGCAGTAACCGGCAATAAAATGACAATGTATCACATGTAGTGTTATGCAATGACTAAGGCAAGTACATTTCACCAGTAATGCGTATCAACCCCAAACACTGGTATTAATCCCAACTCATCATAGAATAGGGTTCATATAGAGAGCTTTTAGCCCACCCACACTGTGATCTGTTAATGGACACGGACACATCAACATACCCCGGAATATCCAGTCTATGGTGCTTTTATGTAATGCAATATTGCTGTGCGGCACTAAAAGCCTATAGAAGGTGGTGAGTCATGAAAATGCAGATAGTGCAGGACTTCATGTACGGTAAAATAAAGCACAACTGGTCAACAACTGTAGATAAACAAAATATAATTTTCATTTATATCAAAAGGTGGGATGTTAACCATTTACTGTTTCGGACCAGTTTTTTTTTTTTAATAATTACACTGTTCAGGGGGCACATGACATAGAATCTTTTTTTAGAGGAGCAGGTAGAAAAGACACTTAAAGGAAAACTATCACACCCATGCTCTCTCTACTGAATGAAAGCTTAATTAAGTCAACTGGATTCAAGTATTTTTTTTACTGCTGAAACGTTTCACTATTCATCCAAATGACTTTGTCTGTCAAGAATGAAGGCACAGAAGGATGTTAAACCAGGACTTCCACCGACTCCGGATGCGGTCCGTAGCGGCTGCAGTGTGGACGGAGCCTTGCATCCATCCCCACCAGCTCTGTTTGTGTTTTGAAGCGGCATGGATAACAACAGGATTTACATTACAAGATCACGTGAGAACTATATAAAGTAACACAAGAACTTGAGAAAGACCCAAGCAAGACCAAGGAGGACCGATTGCGATCACATGATAACAACAAGGAAGCGTGATGTACCGGCTCTCCACCTGGATTTGTGTGCTCCAATCATGTGTAAGTAGCCCGTTAATTCTAATTCTATGAAATGTGTGTACGTTATGTCAAAGTTTTTACCTTCTGACACAGTGGTGGTGGAGTAGAACTCAGAAAATAACAGATGATCTTTAAATAGCTTTTAATGAACAAAAAGCTATTAAATATAGTAGATACTGGGGCTTTTCCTTGCGGACTGGATCCAGCATCTGTCAAAAATAGACTTGTTGCATATTTTTAGTGATCCGAATCCGACAAGCCGAATTCGTTCTGCAATGGTCCGGACCAGGTGGAGAGTAGAACATTATCTAGAACTGGAACTATTAGGCTACGTTCACACTGCAGGTTTTAATGCTCAATTCTGATTTTTTTTGGCACAAATGTGACTCGTATCTGATTTTTTTAATGACAGTCTGAACAGCACACATTCAATTTCTTCACTCCAGACCCAGGCCACTTACATATGTGGTCCTAATTCAGATACGCATCTGATATTTTCCAAAGCGACCTCAGTCTGAACGGTCATGTCGCATTTCATCCGACTTTTTCCTCACTGAAGTGAGACAGACGCTACAATTCTGTGGTGGAGGATGCAGTAAGCATGACAGACACAGCTGATTTGTGCTCTCTTTTTAATCAATCTTCTTCCCTTTATCACTGGATTGTAATTTTGTGCATAACAACTTCAAAATTTTTTTTTGGGGGGGAGTAGTTCAGTCAAACAAGCAGGCACACTGTAACGGCACATTTACTGGATGATGCAAATTCCTTTTTCCCTGTAAACAGCACACCGTGAGTCCTGGCCGCTGTAATATCTAAAATGTAAAGTTAATACCGACATGACTGTGGAGTGGAATAGCCAGAGAACACACAGTTCAGGAGAGGGGAGTCTGTAGCAGTTTCTCCTTCCTGTGCGGGACCAGTGCCACTGGTACGAGCCCAGGGCTTCCTCTGGTAACATTTCTCTGTGGCGGGCTGCCTCACCAGAAATTGTACTGCCACACCAAGCCAATATGATTTTATTAAGAAAAATATATGAAGGAATGACTTTCCGCAAGCACGCACATGAACAATGTGCGTGGCCGTCATCCACGCGGACTTTAGAAGCGCCCCGCCCACGCAAGTTCTCAACTCAGTCAGCAGGCAGTGTCTCGCTAAGCGTGACTGTTGACAAAAACATGAGTTTGTTTAAGTACTTCAAATGCGGAAGAAAATCAGAAGAGGTATGTACGTAAGCACTGGAGGCGTTTATCATGGTTTTAACCCGCTGTTAACGGGAGCAATAATGGAAGAGTCACTTAGCTAAGAGATGTGGTTAGAATTCATATGCAGCCGGCTTCATATGAAGGGAAAGGCAAGGGGGACTGATGAATTGCTGAGGATATATTTCACCAGCCACTACAATATTAAGTTATGTTCTGTAGGAATTGCAGGAATGAAGAGACTGGCAATTTCTCTTTTCTCGCACGAGCAGGCATGCCGTTTTTATTCTCCAGCGGCAGTGACAAAAAACAACAGCTAAAAATGCTAGCTTTAAACTGAGGTCCTTCAGCGGCTCCCTAGAGAGGTGCCTGATGAGAAAGCCTGAGAGCACAACTATAACTGCCTAAACAGATCATTCTGTACATGGAACACATATTGTAGTGAATTATGTCTTTAGAGTCCGCTACAGTTCCCTGTTATGTACCTGGCAAGTTAAGATGACCGAAATTCACCAAATCAGTGACTTTAATCCGTCATCAGCCTTCAGACAAACTAAACGTGCCAACATTTGATTTCAAAATACGGGAGGTTTTTCCTGCTGTCTGGGTGGTGAGGAGATTTCTAAAAAAAAAAAAACCCCAAACTATAAATATAAAGAAATATTAAAACAGAAATAACGGCATCCTTGGCCATTTAAGTGAAGTTATTTCATTAAATACAATTTTATTAATATTTTTTCTTTGTAATCAGAGTTAAATTATTGTTCTGTTCTGACTGAAAAATTATGGTCAAAAATGTAAATTGTTATAAGGAAAAAGTTAAAAAAAATTTACTAAAGTCTGTTTCAAACTTATCTAAAAAAAAGTATTTTTTTAAAAAAACAAAAAAACAAAGACATAAAATAATCCACAAATTGATAATAAAGTTTCAAATGTACAATTAAAATCAATTTTACAAGAGGAAATTACAAATTTGAGGAACGTGGTTTCAACTTTAGATAGATTTACAGAGAAAGGTAGAAAACTATAAGAAAACTGTTATAAATTTTTGAGAAAAACCTCAAACCTTCAAGACTGAAGTCATTGCTCAAGTTTTTAAGTGGGTGCTCTTTGTACCCTTAACTCAACTAGAAATTTTTGGTTGTCTACTTTTAATTATTAATTTCAAAGCACTGCTTTTACATGAGTAGAATTTCTGGTTACTATACCCACCTGATCATATAATTTAAGTATGCATGAGTACATTACTATTATGAATGTTTCTTTCCCTTCCCTACTCTCTCAATGGAAAAAAAAACCCACTAGAATAAAAATACAAAAAATACACATATTTTTGTCATTTATGTAAACTATGACAAAAAAATCCTGCTGGACAAAACATGACACTTGATATTTTCTAACCTGTTTGTATACCACCATAGACAGAGAGAGAACCTGTATTAGACAGAGCTCAGAGAGGGCAAGATGAGACAGAAGAGAGGAGCCAAGGAGAGGAAAGTGTTCAGGCAGAGGAAGGAGAGAAGGATAACACCACTAAATTAAACTAAAACATAAATGCCTCTAAACACTAAACACAGGATGTCTGGGTGGGACCCCAAGTGGCCCAAAATTCAAGCCTCGGTTGTACAATACTTCAAATGGTAAGTTCCATATGCAACGTTACTGTGTAAAAATTTAAAAAGAAATAAATAGTATAAAATTAAAATATTCTGGTATGTTTACCCCCTCCCCCCGGGGAAAAATATGTTGCCACTGCGCCAAGGTCTTTAAGCCAGAGGAAACACTGCAAGCCACACTGTTTTTATTAGAGCACAAGCCACTGACAACGTCAGTGGGCGAGAGCCCTATTGTAATTGCTAAGATTATTTATTATTAACCTTATTAATACAGGTAATCCTATTGAGACAAGCGGTCTCATTTTAAAGAGAGATGTTTATTCGATCAGTTCTGTTAAAGCCGAGCTGATCACAGCGGTCATCTGGCATGTCGTAATGTAGTGAGCTGGTCTCATTTATTTTGTGAATAATCATTTCTGAATGATTTTAACATTTTATTTTGCTGTGCTGCATCAAGGTGAAGAAGTTCTGTCCCCTCACTCGTTCAGGGCTCATATTTACTTCTGTAAACACAACTCTGTATCTGACATTACGTTTTCTTCTGCTCTTGCAGGTCACTTCATAGCTGTAGATTGTTCACACTGGAGTCTGATGGGGGTCGCATTTAAATTATAATGCGAATGCCAACACAAAAAAATTGAACCTCAGCAAAAGCATCTCAGCATTAAGACCTGCAGCGTGAATGTGGCCTTAGCTGCGGAGACCAGATTGCAACCGTAATGGACAGCATCCGGAGTCAGTGGAACTCCTGGGTAACAGACACACAGTATAATAACAGTAACTGTTGTAACTATGGTGACACCAAGCAGCAAAATTCTGAAAAACAAACAAATAAAATTAAATTAAAGACTGTATATACATTATTGTTAGAGTTAGGGTCAGGGTTTAGAGCAGGCCTTTTCAATTAGCGGCCCATGGGCCACATGCGGCCCAGAACCAACCTCCGAGTGGCCCAGGCCACGCCAAGGAAATATAAATTTAAGAAAAAAAATATGAAGGAATGACAGTTCGCAAGTGCGCACACGAACAACACGCGTGACCATCATCCATGCAGAGTTCAGAAGTGCCTCGCCCACATGCGTGTTCCAGTCGGCAGGCAGTGGTTTTCTCGCATTGCTGTCCGAGAGAAACATGAGCTTATTTAAGTACTTTAAACACAGAAATAAGGCAGAAGAGATATGTAAGCAGTGGAGGCATTTATGGTGGTTTTAACCCGCTGGAAATGGGAGCAATAATGAAGAGTCGCTTAGCAAACATGTGGTGAAGCTTCATATGCAGGGAAAGGCAAGAGTGACTGAATCACTGAGGATTGACTTCCCCAGATACTACAATGTCCATCCATCCATCCATGGATGGATGGATATTTTGTACCTGGCAAGTTAAGCTGACTGAAATTCACAAAGTCAGTGACTTTAATCCGTCAACAGCCTTCAGACAAACTAAACGTGCCAACATTTGGATTTCAAAATAAGGGAGGTTTTTCCTGCTGTCTGGTTGGTGAGGAGATTTCTAATAAACTATAAATATATAGAAATATTTTTAACAGAAATAACTGCATCTTTGGTAATTTAAGTCAATTTATTTCATTAAATATAATTTTATTCATATTTTTTTCTTTGAAATCAGAGTTAAATTATTGTTCTGTTCTGACTCTGCAAACTAATGGTCAAACTTATGGCCAATTCACTGGCATCATTGTCATATACTAAAAAAATACAATTTATTGAGTTTTGAAAGCTTCACCAGTCTCTACTTTCTGAAATTAATCTTCAAATGTATGAATAAATCAGCACCAGAGCCACTCTGTGGTTTCATCCAAAGACAGGACGGCAGCAGAGTCACCAGGAGTTCTAACAGCAATAACTGTAAAATATCCCACCGCAGAACCACATTTGGACAGACAGCTTTCTCTCTAAAAGGTTGTCACATGTGGAACACGATGCCAAACGAAATTAAACTAACGACAGATTTCAGAACATTCACAGTAAAGGTTAAGAACTGGCTGAAGGCAAAACAAGAATGCACCCACACCTTGGACTTGTGATGTTAGCAAGGTCAGACTTTTAAGGTGTTATTTGGTGTTTGTTTGTATCGTGTTGGGTGCATGTGTATTCGGCTCTTATGCTGCTTGTTTATACTGTCTTTTTTTGTTGTTGCTTTACTAGTATTTTTTCTCATATTTCCTCTTAAAAAGTCCAACTGGGGACAGGAGTTGCAAACTAGCTTAATGCTATATACTTTTTGTGCAGAACATTAGATGTTCTCTATGACCACTATGTTTCACTGCATTGTCCCTGATAAATAAATGAATTAAAATTAAAATAAAAGGTGTAAATTGTATAAGGAAAAAAAGTTAAAAATTTTACCACAATCTGTTTCAACTTTATTAAAAAACAGTAATTTTATTTAAAAAAAATAAACAAAAAATTAGCCATAAAAAGTCCACAAATTTATAATCAAGTCTCAAATGTACAAGAAAAGTCAATTTTACAAGAGGAAATTACAAATTTGAGGAAAATGGTTTCAAATTTAGATATGTCATTGTGGCCCAACTGATTTTGTAATTCAAGAATTTTGCAAATTATTTTAAGATCAACATTCACAAGTGAGATGGGACGGTAGCTGGATAGAAGCATAGGATCGTTTTGGGTTTAATTAGCAGGATAATGCTAGCTGAGTTGATATTTGGAGGGATTACATGATCTTCTTTAAATTGGTTCACCATTTTAAAGAAGGTAGGTGCTAGCATAGGCCAGAATTCTTTATAGAATTCTACTGGAAAACCATCTGGTCCCGAAGCTTTATTATTTGGGATGTACTTAATGAAAAGAGGTGAGTCCAGAGCTGCAGTCTGTTTATTATTTAATCGTGGTAGGTTAATATTGTCCAGAAATTCATTTATGTCTGAGTCAGATGGATTAATCTGAGATGAACAGCAACCAGGGAATAGCTAATGTATATACTGTACAGCTCCCGAAAAACATGAGACAACTGCAAAATCTTTAATCTTTCCAAAATTAGCAACTCTACATGTATGGCAGTCATTCAATTTGAGTATCTGTTGAATTCCAACACTAGGACACCTCAATGTACTTAAGGAGGTACTGATCAAGTGATCATCTAAGCATGGTAAGACGCATGAAAGTTGAGAATAATAATCAGCGTTATTACACAAACACAGAATTGAGTTCTTCGTAAGTTAAAACTTAAGTACTGTAGTGTTTAAGAATGAACGTGAACTTGTTTTGGAGGCGGCTGCGGCACAGGTGTAGTCGGAGGGTCAGTGGTTCGATTCCTGTTCTGTCTGCAGTCTGCATGTCAAAGCGTCCATGAGCAAGACACTGAACCCCCAGTTGCTCCTGGTGGGTCAGGCCAGCGCCTGTGTATGGCAGCTCTGCTGCCATCAGTGTGTGAATGTATGTGTGAATGGGTGGACAGCAGGGTCTGTAAAGCACTTTGGTCATCCAGAGAGGAGTAAAAAATGCTATATCAGTAAATGCCATTTACCATTTTGTTTTCTTTGCATTAGCTGATCTAAAAGAACATCTACAAGCAACATCTTTTTTTGTTGTTTTGGGCAGTTGTCATTCTCTATTAATAAATGCTGTAAATGAAGATATTTTGACTTGGAATTTGGGCGAACTGAGTTCTAACTAACTAACTAACTAACTAACTAACCAACTGAAACCAACTCATCCAAATTCCAAGTCAAAATATCGTCATTTTTGTAAATTTAAAAATTCAAAGATCCAACAAAAAATTCTCTCTCTCAGAGCTCTAAGCCCACCTCATTATGTAAGCATATAAGAAATGCATAAATTTCACCAGTACTAATAATAAACCAATGGAAATTCTTGGTTTTATGTAGGATTAAAAACTCACTCAACAATGGTAATGCACTCATCTAAGCACCGATAGAGAAACATCTGCTCTACAGACTTGCTCACCTTATCTGCCCTGAAACGTTGTGACTGGTTAAGTTCTCCCGTCAGGAGCAAAACTTCCTAAAGCTCTAAAAGTGACCTCATAGGTAGGCTCCCCAAAGCAAGTAAAGTTCTGTCAAGGTCAAAATGTTATTGTCTGTCCCTGCTGTAGACATGTGTACAAAGAATTCAACCACACTGACAACAGATCTTTCCGTTTAATATTAACCACTGTTAACTATGTGAAGCATATACGTAAATGACAAGTTGCACATATGGCGCCAGGTGGGTGATGGATATGCATGCCTTTGCATTTCATTCCATTTAATTTTCCTGTGACTCTGCTGCTGCTGCTGAGAATCAGGTCAGATGAGTCACCAGCAGCATGGGCCCACAGCTACAATCACGCTCTCTAATCCATTCTCTGCCTGATGTGATAATGTGATCCCATTCAGTTTGCTCTTCTGTTGACTGCTAATGTCTGGCAGTTTCCATGCTCGCCATTTGTTTAAGTTGGAGTGTGACTGTTGCATATGTCTGAACATCGCCATCACTGTAGAAGAGGAGATCTTGTTATAGCCATCGTTCATCATAACTAAACCTGATCATTACACAAACATTCAAGTAGCAGAAGTAGAAACCTTCTGTTTGAAAAATTCACCATCTCATCCAGAAAGATTCTGGTTTTGTGAAAGTATTCCAAGGCTCTCCACCTCCACAGGTAATTTCTGAACCCATGAAACTGTCCATCACCGTGGCGAACAAGAAGGGGCTCAGAGTCGATCTCTGATGTAATCCAACCACTACCTTGAATCCATCTCTGTCACTCCTACAGCACACCTCACCATTGTCTCACTGTCCCCACACATGTCCTGCACACCTTGCATACTTCTCTGCCACTCCTGACTTTCTCATACAGTACCACACTACCTCTCTTGGCACTCTATCACATGCTTTCTCTAGATCCACAAAGACACAGTGCAACTCCTTCTGACCTTCTCTATACTTCATCTCTGAGTTCTGAAAATAATTAAGGATCACATATTGTGCATTTCCAAGGATTAATTTTAAGTCTTGACAACCTCAAGGACATATATACGTATGTAGTTTTAAAGACTAAAAATAATATTTCTGCTATTTTGCAGCTCCTTTTAAAAGTCAGTTGAAAGTTCTCAGCCTGCCCATTACAACTACTTACCCCTAATGTAATTGGGCAAAGGTTCTTTGAGTGGGCCAATCACAAGTGTTGAGGCAGTTCTGCTCATAAATTTGCACCTTTAAGTCTAAGGGTGCTTTCACACCAAACCCTTTTGGTCCAGTTTAGGACCTTTTCAGTTTGATTTGGACCAAACACTTAAGTGTGAAACCTCCCCCGTACCACAGTCTAGACCAAAGTGCTGAAATTTGGTCTGGCAAAAAGACCAAAGAAAACACCCTAAAACAATACAACTGACTGAATCTCAAAGCATTCGTTTGAAAAAAATGCTAAATGTAATGAAAACAAATTCTACCAGTGTGTTTAATAAGTTGCATGCTCAGTGCAACAATTGTCAAAGCACAACAAATAAATTAGAAAATTAGAAATGAGATTTTAGAAGTGTTTCATTTACTTCTCTTAGACAACTATGAGATCTTCATGACACCAAATTGAGACTAAAGCTTATTTTCTCCTGTGCCTCATATATTTATCCAGAGCAACAAAATGCACAAAGTCTCAGGTTGAGTTTCATGAGAAATCTCATCAAGCTCTAACCTATTTCTCTTTAAATTCTCAACTTGTATATCTCTTTGTGATCTCAGGCAGAGAAATTGGAGAGCTCTCTGTATGAACTGTCTTTCCTCTCATTGCAGCCTCCATTCATACACCTCATGCTAGGCTCAGATAGAGCAAATGGGGAGGTTTCCATAAGCACTCGTTCAGTTCTCAGATAAGGTAATTGGTTTTGTAGTTTTAATCATCTGATATCTTATAACCCTATTTTTGAATGTTTAGTTTGGAAAATAACTACACCAGCTAAAAATGAAAAAAAAAAATGAAGGCAATGGCAGAGACTCAAATTAACACTTTTATGGATTTTGTATGCTGGTGCGGCCTAGTGGTAGAGCATCTGCCCCAACAGGGTTCAAGCCCCAGCTGGGTCATACCAAAGACTATATAAAAAATGGTACTAGGTAATAGAATGGGTGAAGGAAAGCTGGTTACCCAGCTACAGGGCGAAGTACAAACCAGTGTACTGTAGCTCTATTGTTGCTCATTTTCTTTTCCAGTGGAGACACAAATCAGCTCTTAAAAATGCTGACTCGAGACTTGTAAAATACCTCCCTGAAGTCTCAAGTATGACTCCTGCTAATTCTTATTTCTCACGTATTTCTCCTAGTGATTTTTAGGAGGAACATATAAGAAACATTTGAGATGAAACGGACACGGAAGTGAGACTTAAATGAGAATCTCAAATGTGTCTCTTGAGCTTTGAAAGAGTGAGCTTTGAGCAGTAAGATTTTTCCTCTGGGTGACTTTCACTTCAATAGTCCAGACGTATGTCTAGAATCACCGATACAACCTGAAAAAATGCTTAATAAATTGGTAACTCTGCCTCCAAATAAGTTTTTTTGCATTTATCTCTCAGACGATGAGGAGTATGATTTTTTTTCTTTAGTTTCTGGCATTTAACAGTTAGGCAAATATGGTTAGCAGAAGAACAGTAACAGCAGCTCTGGGAGGGAATCCAAGTGTGATCTTGCCAATGACATTTGGACAGTTGGTTCCTAACACTTTCTCTCAGCACAAAAATGGCACATGTTCCTGCGTTGGCTGAACATTTGTATAATGTGCTCTTTGTGATATGCAGCACCCAATACATCATCAAGACCACTGTTCCCACCCACGGCAGGCTACATGCAATGATCCGGTTTCATCCAAGCTGGGTCATCGCCCTCCTCTGCTCTTCACCTCCCACCATAGCATTTCAGATGAATAATCCCGAATCCTGTTGATAAAACATGCAGTAACACTCTTCGTTTATGACTCTTTGTTCTTGTTTTTCCCCTCCTCTTTCTTGCATTTCTTTATTCATTTCCAGGTGGTGGTCAGCTTGTCCAGTCAACCGTCCCTCTCCCCAGCTGTCTTACTCTCTGCATGGGCTAACCCTGACTGACACCAACCCGGCCCAGAGGCTAAAAACAACACAGCAGTTTCTGATGCATTCGGTTCTGGGCACACACACACACACACACACACACACACACACACACACACACACACACACACACACACACACACACACACACACACACACACACACACACACACACACACACACCAGCACGAAGACGAATACACCAGTGGTTTGTTGCGGCAACGACAGCTTGATCTAATCTGACCTCAGCCTCAGTTGTCTGGTTTTAGGTCTCTGTGTGTTCACAGCTGTTGAACAATGAGGCACACTCCATCACCTGTGTCCCTGTCAGTCTCCTGTGAAATAGTGGATGACTGTCCTCCAAAGAGACACACACACACATACACTGATATCTGCATTGTGCCTCAGTGTACTCTTGTCTGTATCCTGTCTTTCTTTTTCTGCGTGTTCCTCTTTGTGCCCCTTAAAGGCTGCCCCTTGTCTTGAAAGTTGTCGAGTTTTGTCAGCGGGTGTCATCTGAGCACAAAGGCAATTTCTCACTCACATACAGCCTTTTCTTCTTCTAGTGCTTAAAATGTGATTTTCATCTCTTTCCCCTTATCCACAACTGGTGTAGCATCATCTCACTTTGGCTCATCAATAAAATTATTCTTCAGCTTAAAGACATTGTTTCACCCAGGAAAAGGACAGTCAAGAACTGCTCTTTTATCCCCAGGCCACAACTGAACTCATATTCCTTTGTTAAACCAGTCTAAGGAATTCACCCTAATGCACTTCCTCTTGAACTTTTATGGCCCATAAATGTGGAGACATAGAACAGACTTCTGTGGAGTGCCTCATGGCCTACAGAGATCCACAGCTCAACATTGCCCTCTACTGGCAACTCTGGGACATGCTGGAGTTAACCAGTGAAGCTTTTTTAATCACATCTGTGTTAACTCACTTCTCAACGTCTTCCTCTTTTTCCAGGACACCAGGAAAAGCAAATGGACTCTGACGTTTAATCTGGACAATCAATAATGGGTTTGAAGCATATTAATCCTTGATTTTAAATATGTGCATGCTAAATGTTTAAATGAATGTTTATTCCTGCATGTTAATTTATAAGCACTGGTTATAAGTTGAATGAATCGCTAAGGTTAGCTTAGTTTTATATAGAAGGGCATAGAGGAATATTCCAGTATTAAAACTTGTGTTAAGATTTGTAAAAACGTATCTCAAATCAGGTGACCGCCAGCAGCCAATCTCTGTTTGACAACAGCTCTCTCAAGGTTCAGAAAAAAGACTGTTTGTTTATTGGACTAAAGTTTGTAAAGCTCGCCCACGAAGGAAGCCTATTGGCTGAGCTCCTGTCGACCCGGAAGCCCGCGAAAACTCGACTGAAGTTATAAAAGGAGGGAGACCCCTCGCTTCTTCCTCTTTCGGCTCTTGTCTCTTTTGTCTCTGGTCCTTTGTCCTGTTCACTTTGTCTACACAGCAGAGATCTTTTCGGGAGAACAAAAGATTACCGAACAAAGAAGCCTTCTCCCAAGTGTCTCTTTTCTACGATCACAGAGCCTGACGTATCTTTTTTCTTTTTTGTAACCTCTTTGTATCTTAATGTTTCTTTAAACGTCTGGGAATTAATTCTTTTCTTGAGCTCAGTTCTAATTAGGAGTTAAAAACTCCAATCCCAGACGTCTCCATTTCTATAATTTTTCACCCGTTAACTTAAAATTAAAACGGTGGTTTTACAGAAAGTTTAAGTTTTAATCTTGACTTTATTTTTATAAATTTTTTATTGACCAATTCCATACCAGAAGTTCATTTCACCTCTACCAAGGCATAGAGAATCTCTTAATTTGCTATCGGATTAGATATTTTTAATTATTCTCAAATTCCTCGTGGGAAGCTGCAGATTCTCGACGCAGCTCGCCACAACCACATACAGCTGAAGAAATCAACACGCCACGAGGAGGAGACGTCCTGGGCTACACCTCAGCCATTGTGATCAAACATAGGAAACCTCATCTTGTGACAACCAACTGGAAAAGTGCTGTATCACCGCATATTTGCTGGACAAATATTCCAGCTTTTGACACTTTTCACACATCGAAAACTTCCAGATGGCGACGCAGGAGGATCTTCAGTTTCGACCATCACGCCAGGAGTCACGTGAGCCATAATCAGATTCATCTGCTGAGTTAAACATCTGAGGTTTGATAATAATTGGATATCTAATCAGATGCAAATTAAAGAACTATTAACATAACTCCTCTCTTCATTAAAATTCCGTTTTTATTTTCTTAAGAGTAATCCAGAATTTTCATATAATTAGTTTAATTTTCCCCATAAATTTGTGTTATGTTTTCCATAATCTGTTAACTCAAACTGATCTAAATTCATTTTAAAGTTTCACCCTGGTTCTGCAAATGTTGACATTGTTAATCTATCATTTACAAGTCTAATTTCATGATTAATGCGAATCATTGCAATGTCTTTTAATCATCATTTCATTTAATAAATATGTGAAAATGAGAGAAGTTGTTGAGAATTTATTTAATTCTGAGTACGGTTTCAAAGTCCCCAGTATTGGATTCACTGAAATTTTGAGACTGATTATTAATTAATTTACTGAGTGATTAAGCAAGTATAAAGTGAAGTTAAAGCTTAAAATTGCTCCTAGATAGGAGCTGGTGCCCCACGAGTGTTTCATTAACTTTTTCTCTGTGTGTATGAACACAGAGTTCATACCAGGTTCCAATACATTAATACAAATTAAATAATTTTTATACCTGATCATAATTATTAATCACCATATTGTTACACTGGTCATGGTAGAAGTCTGACCAGCATGAGCGTGGGTCTACTGAAGGTCCATCCTTCCCATGGTCACTGACTTTTGCTTATACTGGAGGTGATTATTTAGTTAGTCGGGTTATTCCTATGGGTGGACAGCAGGATCTGTAAAGTGCTTTGATCATCCAACGATGAGAAAAAGCACTATATAAGTGAACACCATTTACCATTTAATTGCTCTTATTTTGCTATTCTTAAGTACATGACTGCTGATCTGGGGATACCTAAACAAAGTTTGATTTTACTTCATTTGATCTCAGTGCCTTTCTAATTCCATAGTTCAGTGCATATTGATCAACTGATCAAGAAAGCTAGCTCTGTCCTGGGGCAGTGCCCTGATCCAGTGGAGGAGATAGGAGAGAGAAGGATGGTGGCTAAACTGTCATCTCTGCTGGAGTCCGAGTCCCACCCTATGCAGGACATACTGAATGCACTGAGGAGTTCATTTAGCAGCAGACTACATCATCCTAGGCGCGCAACCGAGAGGTTTCGCAGGTCCTTCCTACCTACGGCTGTCAGACAGTATAACCTAAGCAGGGCTGGTCGCAGAGATAGCAAAAAAACGTGACGACCTAATAGTATTGAATGCAAAAGACGCAATAGACTTACACAATGGTCCCCTCCAGTATATACAACTAGGACAGTATCGGTCGCTACGGAGGGTGACAATATGTATGGGTACATATTCATACTATGTAGGATAACTAAGTAGACGGTTATGCTGTTTATTCCATCTCACTACAACGCTCCGCACTTTGTATATATATTTATATATTGATGTGTATGTATGTATATCCACTGCTCTTATTTATATCTTCCATATCTTCTTAATTATTGCTCTGAGTGTTGCTATCCCTGTGCTGTTGCAATCCTGGAATTTCCCCATTGTGGGACTAATAAAGGCTTATCTTATCTTATCTTATATTGCTTTCGGTTAGATTTGAGTTGTTTGGCATTCTATAAAAACATTTTTCTTACAAGCAAAAAACATATCTGTTAGACACATTCTTGGTGTACTGTATGATACAAAATAAGTAAATGTGTATGTATGTCTTGCTGCCGGATAGCAACACAGCTGGATGATGGAGGTGCAGGTGTACAGTCATATTAGAAGTATTTTCTTTTATGTAGGCGGTGTGCGCCAGTCATTGCAGTAATGATGATGGCAGCGCGTGCACAACACGAGGCTCAGCGTCTTCTCAGATTTTGTGGATTAGCAGTGTTATTTCTGCTCATTTCGGGTCTGTTCGTTCAGAACAGCTTCGCTTTCACATCTTACACCCGAAATGAGCTTTTGGACATTGGATTACAAAATAACGATAACAATCTTTTTATCAGCAACCTACGTCTCATCCCTGAGCTCCGGAGAACACCTGATGCTAGGCAAGCTACCTGGCCGACCGGAAGTGCTCGTAGGCGGTGTAGAGACCGTAAACAAAGGTGGGGGAAGCGCAGAGGGCTAAGAGCTAAGCTAAAGCTAACACCGCACCGGCTTTCTCTACCCAGCATTTTCCTTGCTAATGTACGGTCACTGGCGAACAAAATGGATGAGCTACGGCGTCGGACCACCAACAATAAGAAACTTATGAACTGCAATATCATGATTTTCACGGAAACATGGTTACACAGTGGAATACCCGGCAATGCTATCGAGCTAGCCGGATTACACACTCTCCAGGCAGACAGAGCAGCTGATGACTCCGGTAAGACCAGAGGTGGGGGAGTGTGCATTTATATTAACAAGGCTTGGTGCGGACTTCCGGTTATGGCTGCCACGTAAGACGGACGTGTCTCACTCTGCTCTGCTCCTGGAGAAAAAAAATCGGCAAATAACTCTCTCATTTGGGACAGAACGTATCCCAGCGTTTGGGCGAGGATATGTCGGCGAAGCCTAAGGCTGGAAAACCAGGTAAAGGAAAAAGCGAGCCGCCGAAACAGTCCAAATTAACGGACTTTCAGGTCTGTGACGCAGCAAATAAAACTCCATATATGGCAGAGGAGGCTGGCAACGGTGCGATATCTGCGGGGAGAGGCGCAGATGCGCTGATGGCTGCCATGAGTTCAATGAGAGCGGACTTTTCCTCTAGATTTGATGGGATTATGACAGCGTTGGAAGGAATAAGAAAGGAATTGGGTGACTGTGTAGAACGAACGGCGCAGATGGAGCTCCGTCTCGCTAGTGCTGAAGATGACGTCACCCGTCTTCAATTAAAGGTGCGCACTTTGGAAAAAAAAAATAAATCTCTGGAAAATAATATTTTGGATTTGGAATCTCGGTCGAGACAGAATAACTTGAGGCTGGTGGGTCTTCCAGAGGAATCAGAAGGTCGGGACGTATGTTCCTTTCTGGAAAAGTGGATTCCGGAGGTGCTGGGCAGCGAGGAGTTGCAATCAGCAGTGGTTCTGGAAAATGCACATCGTATTGGCCCACGGAGAGATAAGGGACCGCCGAGGACCTTAATTATGAAGTTTCTCAGCAACAGAGACAGGATGAAGATCTTCAACGCTGCACGAGCTAAAGGAGAGATTAAACACCAGGACCAGCAGGTGCGGTTCTACCCAGATTTGGCCACAGGAATCAAACAATTGAGGAAGCAGTTTGATCCCATACGTAAGGAGCTGCGCAACCTTGGGATTCGTCATGGTGTAATCTATCCTGCGAGACTGCTGACCACGTATGAGGGCAGAACCCACATCTTCAAGACCCCAGAGGAGGCGCAGGAGTTCATCAAGAAGATCAAAGAAGAAGAAGAGACTGGTGGGAGCTAAGCATGAACAAAATATAAGGTAGAATAATTAAGCATTTGCACAGGCATCTGACTGACTTGAAGTAAATAGTAAGTTTACAAAATATAGATTGTATTATATATTAAAAAAAAACAAAACAAACAAAAAAAAACTATGATGTACAAAGTTGTTAAAAATTTTGGAGTTAAGTTGGAAAACTACAGAGGAGAGTTAATGTTACGTCATTAAAAGCAGTAGAGTTAGGGTGATTGGGAGGATGAAGAAGGAGTGGCTTTGGCTGATCCTCGTGGGTGTGGAGCGGTCGATGGCTATATCGGGAGACGGAATTTTTCTTTTGATTTTGGGGGGTTTCCCACAAGTGTGGGAAGGGGAAATTTGTTTGTGTGTAGTTTGTAGGATGAATGTTCAACCACTCATGTTTTTGCTTCTCTGTATGAGCATGTTTACACTGCAAGGTAATCCCAAACTCTCTATTGATCATAAACCAAAGTGTTAATCTTAATTTAACTTCATGGAATTGCAGAGGTCTACAAAATTTAAAAAAACTTAAACAAGTTATGAATAAAATAAAAGACATGGGTTCAAAAATTGTGTTTTTACAAGAAACTCATCTAATAGAGGAGAATGTTAAAAGAATTAGGCGTAGATGGCAAGGAAGTGTATTCACCTCTTCATTTTCATCCCGAGCCAGGGGAGTTATGACTCTCATACATAAATCAGTTCCTTTTCAAGTGAAAAATGTAATTGGAGACAAATTTGGAAGATATGTAATCATTCAAGGTTCTTTGCTATTAGAAAATATAAATCTTGTGAACTTATATGGTCCCAATATAGATGATCAGAAGTTCTTTGCTAATTTATTTCTTATCTTATCATCACTTACAGGGCAACATATAATAGCAGGGGATTTTAATTGTACATTGAATCCAGGTATAGATAGATCAACAGGACTGGATTGCACGCACATTGGATGTAGGATGACTATTAATCATTTTATGAAAGAATTGAGATTGTTAGATATATGGAGAGAAATGAAACCACAAGTTAAAGCCTATTCTTGTTATTCCAGTACCTACAAGACATTCTCACGTATTGATTATTTTTTGATTTCCACAGAATTAAGGTCCAAGATTCAAAACTGCTTTTATGATAACATCGTGATCTCTGATCATGCACCCTGTTGTCTAATATATGTAGATAAAAAATTGACAAAGGAATCAGGTAGATGGCAATTTCAGCATAAATGGCTTCAGGATGAGGAATTTGTCAAGTATATAGAAAAACAGATAGACGAGTTCTTTGACATCAATACTACACAAACATCAGCATGTGTAAAGTGGGAGGCTTTCAAAGCTTTTATTAGGGGACATATTATTAGTTATACAGGATCAAAATCTAAGAAGACTCGAGAGGAGAGAGCTAAATTGGAACATAAAATAAAAGTGTATGCAGGAAGTGACCCAAGGTTGGAGAATGAATTACTGATTTTGAGAGCTGAATACGACAAAAAATCAGCGAATAGAGCTGCCTCGAGTCTTCTAAGATTGAAACAATCTTTTTATGAACAAGGTGAAAAATCAGGACAGGTAGTTATAGATCCTTTAGAAATTAACAGAGCCTTTAGAGATTACTCTGAAAAATTATATGATACCAAAAATGAATCTGATTTAACAAAACTAAATGGGTTTTTGAACGAACTATCTATACCGTGTATTCCAAATGAAAACAGGGAGATATTGGAGTCTAAAATTAGTCAAGAAGAAGTTGGGCTAGCCATTGATAACATGAAATCAGGAAAAAGTGCAGGACCAGATGGTCTTCCAGTTGACCTTTATAAAAAATTTAAGAATAAATTAATAAAACCTTTTTTGGAAATGGTTTTAGAAGCATTTCAAAATAATAATTTACCATCATACATAAATAATGCCTTAATTATACTGCTGCCAAAACCAGGTAAGCCCTCTAATAAATGTGAAAATATGAGACCAATAAGCCTATTAAATGCCGACCTTAAGATAATCTGTAAAATTTTAGCAAGACGAATACAAGAAATTTTACCAAATATTATTAATCGAGATCAGAATGGCTTTATAAAGGGTAGACAAGGCTTCCATAATGTAAGAAGACTATTTAATATTATTTATTTTAATAAAGAAGCACCGGATACAGCTCTCCTATCACTGGACGCCGAAAAGGCCTTTGATAGAGTTGAATGGCCCTTTCTTTTTGAAGTCCTACAAAGGTTTGGACTTGGAAATAATTTCATAAAATGGGTTCAAATAATATACAATAATGCTACAGCAGAAATCCTAACAAATAACAATATTTCAAAACCAATAAAAATCAATAGAGGATGTCGACAAGGCTGTCCACTTTCACCTTTACTGTTTACTATGGCAATTGAACCTTTAGCGATGGCGATACGTTTACATTCACAAATATATGGAATTAAAGTTGGACCAACAGAACATAAAATCTCCCTGTACGCCGATGACATAATTTTGTTTATGTCGAATCTAAAAAAATCAATTCCAACCTTGTTGAATTTAATAAAGAATTTTGGGGAAATATCAGGATATAAAATAAATAAAACTAAATCTTCAATATTAATGCTAAATGAGACCCAGAGAAATTACCCAGCCCCTGAGGTAAATCAATTCAATGTTGTAAATCAGTTTAAATATTTAGGAATCCAAATTGTGCCTAAGCTAGAATCAGTCGCCAGTGTCAACTATGAAGCCTTAATGTCAGATATCAATGAGTTAACTCAGAGATGGATGTCACTACCAATGTCGATGATCGGGAGAATCAATATACTTAAAAGTAATATTTTACCTAAAATACTTTATTTATTTCAATACATTCCCTTATCACCACCTTTAGATCTATTCTCAAGAATAAAAAAAAAGTTAGTGGAATTTATATGGAACAACAGGAGGGCTAGATTACGTCTGTCTTTATTATATTTACCATTTGATCGTGGAGGTCTGAAATGTCCAAATTTTATGTTGTATTATTGGTCGGCACAACTGAGGTCTATGACATATTATTTTTCATCAAATGATCTCCCTCACTGGACTGAAATGGAATCATACAATTTACCTTTACCTCTTCCCATATTCATATACTCAGATTCGGCAAAAAAATTACAAAAACAAGTTAAAAATCCATTTGTAAAGCATATGATCAAAATATGGTGTGAAGCTAAAAACTATTTAAAAGAACCACAGTTATTGTCACAATTTAGTCCAATATGGGGTAATCAATATTTTAAACCAGGGAGAGCGGACGCTGTATTTAAAGTATGGAATTTAAAAGGGATACAAAAGATTCAGGATTTATATTTGCCATGTGCAGATAACATAATGTCTTTTGAAGAGCTGAGGATCAAATTTAATCTCAATAGAACACATTTTTTTAAATATCTTCAACATAGAAACTTTATTCGATCAAATCAAAATAAAGCTCTCACTCGACCTATTTATTCATCCTTGGAAAAAATGTTGATGAAAGATAGTAAAAGAAAGGGTATTATTTCAGAGTTTTATAACTCATTGACACTATCTTCAAGTGAAAATTCACTGAAAAGATTAAACTACTGGAAAGAAGATCTGCAAACTGAAATTTCAGAGGAACAATGGGAATTGGCTTGTACAGAAGCTCAAACCAAATCAATAAATGTACGCCTTAAATTGATACATTTCAAATGGTTAATGCGGATGTATGTTACACCGGAGGAGTTAAATAGATATAACAAAAATATACCAGATACATGCACAAAATGCATGGAAAGTAAAGGAACCCTATTTCATTGTTTATGGGAATGTAGATTAATAAGAATGTTTTGGGAAGAGGTGAGGGTAACAATTGAAAAAATAATCTCAAAACAAATCATATTGAATCCTAAACTGTTTTTGTTGGGTCTGTACCCAGAAAAGCATAATTTTAATAAAAGTGAAAGAACATTCATAGACCTCAGTTTGCTTAATGCCAAAAAATGTATTGCACTATTATGGAAAAAGACTCATAGACCAGATGTGACTCAGTGGTTAAGACAGATGTTAACAAACCTTCCATTAGAAAGAATAACATATATACTGAAATCAAAGGAAATTGTGTTTGAGAATATATGGAGACCTTTTATTGATTATGTAAAAAATTTAAACATAACTCTTGAAGAAGAAGGTGAATGATGTGTGTGGACCTTGTAAATTCCAAACTGGTGAACATAATATGTATACTTATGTATTGGATTGTCTAGACTAAACAGAGGAGCATTGTTGAAGACTTGATTTTGTTGGTGGTTGTTGGTGTTTTTAGTGTATTTTTTTTTTTTGTAGTACTTTAGTGTTAGTGTTTGATTGTTTGTTTAAAAAAAAAAAAAAGGGTTCAATAAAGATATTGTGGAAAAAAAAAACAAGGCTTGGTGCACGAACTCTGTCACTGTTGGGAGACACTGCTCAGCTAACCTGGAGATTCTCATGGTTAAATGTAGACCTTTCTATCCGCCACGGGAGTTCACTTGTACCATCATAACAGCTGCTTATATCTCTCCGGATGCTAATGCTAAGCTTGCTATGAAAGAACTGCATGCAGCTATTAGCAAACAACAAACTGCACACCCAGAGGCAGCATTTATTGTGGCGGGTGATTTTAACCACTCTAACCTCAAAACAGTGCTTCCTAAATTCTACCAGCATGTCTCCTGTCACACAAGAGGGGACAAAACATTGGACTACGTTTACACCAATATTGTGGGAGCCTACATAGCAACTCCCCTCCCCCACCTAGGTCAGTCTGATCACTTATCTTTGTTCTTTACCCCCCAAGTATGTACCGCTCATCAACCGGGTGAAGCCATCAGTGAGGACCATCAAAGTGTGGCCAGAGGGGGTTGACTCTGTACTCCAGGAAAAGTTTAGGAACACAGACTGGAGTATGTTCACCTCTCAGGCTACCTGTGGCTCCCACATAAACACTGACTCTTACACCCACTCAGTCCTGGACCATATCAACACCACTATTGACAGTGTCACCACGGAAAGACAGATCACCACGTACCCAAATCAGAAGCCGTGGATGAACAGAGAAGTGCGGCTTCTGCTAAAGGCACGTAACAATGCCTTCAGATCTGGTGATGCACAGGCCTACAGTTCATCCAGGGCAGATCTGAAGAGGGGCATCAAGAACGCCAAGCACAGCTACAAGCTGAAGGTGGAGGAACATTTTGGGGACTCTGACCCCCGACGCACGTAGCAGGGCATTCAAGCTATCTCTGATTATAAGCCCAGCAACTCCATACCTATAGCCACGACTGTGTCCTTTCTCAATGAGCTAAATGACTTCTATGCTCGTTTTGACAAGGACAATAATGAAAAGAATATCATCTTCCCACCCTCTGACGACCTCCACTACCTCACACTCACCCACACCAACGTCCGTAACGCACTGAGTCATATCAACGTACGTAAGGCTGCTGGCCCTGACGGTATTCCTGGGCATGTGCTGAGGGCATGCGCTGAGCAGCTGGCAGGGGTCTTCACGGACATCTTCAACCTGTCCCTGGCCCAGGCGGTGGTACCAGCCTGTTTCAAGACCACTTCTATAGTACCAGTGCCGAAACATTCAACACCATCGTGCCTAAATGACTATCGCCCTGTGGCACTGACGCCCATAGTCATGAAGTGCTTTGAGCGACTGGTCTTGGCACAGCTCAAAAAATGCCTGCCCCCTACACTGGACCCTCACCAGTTTGCCTTCCGGAGTAATAGGAGTACAGAGGATGCGGTTTCTACAGCACTGCACTGTGTACTCTCACATCTGGATGACAAGAACACCTATGCAAGAATGCTGTTTGTTGACTTCAGCTCAGCATTCAACACAGTTATCCCCTCCAAGTTGATTACTAAACGTGGGGACCTGGGAATCATTACCTCCACCTGCAACTGGATCATGGATTTTCTGACCAATAGACCCCAGCATGTTAGGTCAGGCCCCAACCGTTCTTCCATCATCACACTCAACACTGGTGTACCACAGGGCTGTTGCTCAGCCCATTCCTCTACTCCCTCTTCATCCATGACTGCAGGCCTATGTATGGATCCAATTCCATCATAAAGTTCGCAGATGACACCACGGTGATCGGACTCATCAGGAACAACGATGAGTCAGATTAAAGGGCAGAGGTTGAGCACTTGGCTACTTGGTGTGCTGACAATAACCTGCTCCTTAACACCAGCAAAACCAAGGAGCTCATAGTGGACTACAGGAAGGAGAGGGGAGAGACACATGACCCCATCCATATCAATGGCATAGCTGTTGAACGTGTCTCCAGCTTCAAATTCCTGGGGACCCACATCTCGGAGGACCTGTCCTGGTCAGTTAACACCACCAGCCTGATCAAGAAGGCCCATCAGCGCCTCTTCTTCTTGAGGACACTGAAGAAGAACCATCTGTCAACTGACATCCTGGGCAACTTCTACCGTGGCGTGATAGAGAGCACCCTGACCAACTGTGTCACAGTCTGGTATGGGAGCTGCTCTGTCGCTGACCGTAAGGCGCTGCAGCGGGTGGTGAAAATCGCCCAACGCATCACAGGGACTCCACTTCCAGTTATAGAGGACGTCTACAGGAAAAGATGTCTGTGCCGGGCACGCAGCATTCTTAGGAACCAACCATCCTGCTCATGGACTGTTCCAGCCTCTCCCCTCTGGAAGGCATTTCAGAAGCCTTTGGACTAGAACCAGCAGGTTTAGGAACAGTTTCTTTCCAACAGCTGTCACGTTATTGAACTTAGTTCCCCGCTGAACCTCCACTTCTCTCCCCTTTAACACCCCCCCCCATGCTTCCTCAAACTGTATACACATATATATCATATCTGCATATTGTCATTATATATTGATATATACTGCTCTTCTGTATATTATCATCACATATTTAACTACATACTGTTTTTCTGCATATTGCCACTCTGTATAGTTTGATAGATTGTCTGCTACTTACCTCACTTCACCTGTACTTTGCTCTTCTGTAATTTATGCCAACTTATTCCCATCTCTTACCATCCTCACCTGTACATAACTGCCCACCTAACTTATTGTACATTATTTGCACATAATGGTACTCTAACTTTCTACACTGACCTATCTGCATATATTTGCTTAAATTGTACATACTGTCAATTACTGTATATACTGCACTGCTGTCCTTTGCACTTCTGATTGGATGCTAAACTGTGTTTCATTACCTTGTATTCATACATGAGTAATGACAATAAAGTTGAATCTAATCTAATCTAATCTAATCTAATACATTTAATTTTTTTTTTCTCTGTCACCATTTTATTCAATACTGAAGCCAAAATTGCACAGGTAAATACTTCATACACTGCTCAGTACAGCCGCTGCTTGTCTTCCCACTGCCATGTTGAATTAAAACCTGACACTGGTAGGGAGAACACTGGGAGCATCCCGATATCAGCACATAGCGATGGCACCTTTCGCGGGCAGGAGTTTCCTCCCAGGGTGTCTGTGTGTGGCTGAGTGCTGCCCAGTGCAAACTCAGGGTCGTATAAAGAGAGCAATTTTGGAGAGAAATATACATGCAAACTACTTCTTCTTTCGGCTGCTCCCTTTAGGGATCTCACCATCTCACCCTATCCCTTGCATCTTCCTCTGTAACACCAACCCTCTCCATGTCCTCCTTCATTACACCCATGAATCTTCTCTGGTCTTCCTTTTTTCCTCCTGCCTGGCAGCTCCACCTTCAACATCCTTTGTCCAATACATCCACTATCCCTCCTCTGCACATGTCCAACCCATCTCAGCCTTGACTCTCTTACTTTGTCTCCAAACCGCTCAACTGGAGCTGCCCCTCTGATATACTCATTTCTAATCATGTCCCACCTTGTCACTCCCAATGAGAAACTACTAGTTATGACAAAACCCAAATTCTGCGGTTTACAACAGCTGATGGTTCTGTATCAAACAGTACAGTTTCATATTGAAACGGGAGTAAAAAAAATCAATACAGCGTAATATCATGATACTTTGTGGCAGTGATACTGTATCCATTCAGAGACACCAGTATTGTGATACTTCATTAAAAATTAGCCATCACTGTTGCAAATACAGCTTTACCTATTTGGGTACAAGAGTATTAAAAACTAATTGACTTTTCTGTCCATTAGGTTGGGCCAAATGCTCACTATCTGTTTAGGTCAGCACAGCAAAGGAGAGACTCCTAAACAGGAGTTGAACAAGACAAAGATTGGGATGGGAAATTGCAATACATGACATCGCAATACTCAGTATATCGCAAGATTGTGATAGTATCACACTGTGATCCTAGTATTGTAATAGTGCCTTATCGTGAGGCCTCTGGTGGTTTCCACCCCTACCAAGGGAAGGGCGATTCAAGGAAATAAAACCAAAACTGACCGTCGGGACATGAAACCGATCATAATCTTGAAACTGATCGAAACGTAATCTTGCTCATGTTGGTTTTTTAGGTTCTTCCCTTCTTCCTGTTGTGCGAATGAGTATATGAGAGCTTTAGTTCTGGGGATGCTGGGAGAACGTTTTGCAGTGGGGGTGGATGACAGGGTGGACGAGCTAAGGCTAGGGCTGCGCAATATGACGATATATATCAGAGGGCAAGATAAAAATGTCTACTGTTTCATATAAAAATCTATTTTATATTATTAGTTTATATTGTATACATATACAGTATATATATTATTAGCATACAGTGGTGGGGAAAAGTGTTTGCCCCCTTCTTGATTTCTCATTTTTCTGTATGTTTGTCACACTTAAGTGTTTCAGATCAAACAAATTTAAATGTTAGACAAAGATAATGCAAGTAAACACAAAATGCAGTTTTTAAATGAAGGTGTTTATTACTAAGGGAAAAAAATACAAACCTGCATGGCCCTGTGTGAAAAAGTGATTGTCTTCTAACCTAACTGGTTGGCCCACCCTTAGTAGCAACAACTGCAATCAAGCACTTGGGAAAACTGGCAATGAGTCTTTTACAGTGCAGTGGAGGAATTTTTCGCCCACTCATCTTTGCAGAATTGTTGTAATTCAGCCACATTGGAGAGTTTTCGAGCATGAACTGCCTTTTTAAGGACATGCCACAGCATCTCAATTGGATTTAGGTCAGGTCTTTGACTAGGCCATTCCAAAGTCTTCTTTTTGTTTTTCTTAAGCCATTCAGAGGTGGACTTGCTGGTGTGTTTTGGATCGTTGTCCTGCTGCAGAACCCAAGTGCACTTCAGCTTGAGGTCACAAACAGATGGCCGGACATTCTCCTTCAGGATTTTTTAGTAAACAGAAGAATTCATGGTTCCATTTACCACAGCAAGTCTTCCAGGTCCTGAAGCAGCAAAACAGCCCCAGACCATCACACTATCACCACCATATTTTACTGTTGGTATGATGTTCCTTTTCTGAAATGCTGTGTTACTTTTACGGCAGATGTAATGGGACACACACCTTCCAAAAAGTTCAACTTTTGTCTCTTCAGTCCACAGAGTAGTTTCCCAGAAGTCTTGGGGATCATCAAGATCTTTTCTGGCCAAACCAAGTTGAGCCTTTATGTTCTTTTTGCTCAGCAGTGGTTTTCGTTGTGGAACTCTGCCATGCAGACCATTTTTGCCCAATCTCTTTCTTATGGTGGAGTCATGAACACTGACCTTAATTGAGGCAAGTGAGGCCTGTAGTTCTTTGGATGTTGTTGTGGGGTCTTTTGTGACCTCTTGGATGAGTCGTCACTGCGCTCTTGGGGTAATTTTGGTTGGCTGGCCACTCCTAGGAAGGTTCACCACTGTTCCATGTTTTTGCCATTTGTGGATAATGGCTCTCACTGTGGTTTGCTGGAGTTCCAAAGTTTTAGAAATGGCTTTATAACCTTTTCCAGACTGATAGATCTCAATTACTTTGTTTCTCATTTGTTCCTGAATTTCTTTGGATTGCAGCATGATGTCTAGCTTTTGAGGATCTTTTGGTCTACTTGACTTTGTCAGGCAGGTCCTATTTAAGTGATTTCTTGATTAAGAACAGGTGTGGCAGTAATGAGGCCTGGGTGTGGCTAGAGAAATTGAACTCAGCTTTCCAAAGATGTGATAAACCACAGTTAATTTATGTTTTAACAGGGGTGTGTGTGTGTGTGTGTGTGGTGGTGGTGCTGGCGGGGGCAAAAACTTTTTCACACAGGGTCATGTAGGTTTGGATTTTTTTTACCCTTAATAATAAACACCTTCATTTAAAAACTGCATTTTGTGTTTACTTGTGTTATCTGTGTCTAATATTTAAATTTGTCTGATGATCTGAAACATTTAAGTGTGAAAAACATATAAAAAAGTGAGAAGTCAGGAAGGGGGCAAACCGTTTTTCACACCACTGTATATATTATTGTATATATACTTATTGTAGTGGAGCTGAAATAACGAGGCGGTTTTGTATTAAAAACAGGGCTTTTAATGAATAGCTCCGCTATCAAATCTCATCAGGTGTAGAGCTTGGCAGAAGGCAAGAGACAGAACTCTGCTTCGCTCGCTGGTTAAATACAAGCACGCATAGCACCACTCATTGAAACAGCTGACGTCAGAGCCACTCATTGAAAAAGGTAACATCTCCCCGTTATCTTAATCCCCATTGTCCTGCCATCCCCTCTCCCTGTCTTGGGAGGTGATGGGAACTCCCCCTCTCGCTTTAGGGGGGTAAAGGTGTCGAGTCCGTCTCCACTGCCGCGTCTTGGGAGGTCCATTGTCTTTACCCCGGCGCGGGGGATGCTCTGTCCTTACTAGGTGTGAAGCTCTTTACATATGCTGTCACAAAACATTTCCACTTGTTCTAACATATGTAGATATGGGATATAAGAGTCATATATACCACAGGCCCCCCAAACACTAGGAAAGGACATAGAAAGAATTACAGTCTAAGATAACGACTATGAAATACTACGTGTTACAACTGTTGCTACCGGAGAAATTTTCTAGCAGCTATGCTCCTAAGAAAGTTCAGTGGTAAACATAACAGCATAGTGAAATCATAAGTAGCCTTAAACTGTTGTAGCACAATTAGTGGATAATTGCGGGGTGATTGGTATCAGTCCTTGTGCTGTCTGGGCTTAATCCTTCTCCCAAAACTGCTGTAGGTTGGCTTAGGTGTCCCGCTGGGACCTTCTCGTGGTGAATCTGCATTGTGGGAAGGAAAGAGATTATTTGTTCCCTGCCTGGGGGCTGAGACTTTTCCTCTGGGGGGTCTACCACGCCGAGGCGCTCGTGCCACCTGTGTAGGCTCGTCTCTCAGCAAGAAGGCAGGTTTGAGTCTGTCAACACTGACCACTTCCTTTCTGTCCCCATAATCAAGCACAAAGTGTTTATCACCATTTTCCAGCACTCTGAACGGGCCATCATAAACTGGGCGTAACGTTGGTTTAATAGCTTCATGCTTAACAAAAACGAACTCAGCGCTTTTCAAAGTTTGAGGAAGAAAAACTCGTGGAAAAGAGTGATGAGCTGGACCGTGGAGGGAAACCGGTCCACTGCTGCCTAAAAACCTTGGAACGGGAAAATGTCCTGGTTCTGGGTTCTCTGGTAAAAATTCTCCTGGGAGTCTGATAGGCTGGGCAAAAACTAATTCAGCAGGAGAAGCGTCTAAATCCTCTTTAGGTGCTGCACGCAACCCCAATAAAACCCAGGGAAGTTTATTAACCCAATTTGTGTCCGTTAGTGAGGCCCTGAGGGCAGCCTTTAAGGACCTGTGAAAACGCTCGCATAACCCATTGGCCTGAGGGTGATAAGCGGTGGTGCGATGAATTGTTGTCCCTAAACTGTTAGACATGGCCGACCAGAGCTCTGAGATAAACTGAGGCCCTCTGTCTGACGTGATGTCTGATGGAACACCGAAACGTGCCACCCAGTTTGCTAGAAAAACGCGAGCGACTTCCTCCGCTGTGGTTGACGCTAAAGGGACTGCCTCTGGCCAGCGCGTGGTGCAGTCTATCATAGTTAGCAGGTGTGTGAAACCTTGGGAGGAAGGTAGCGGCCCCACGAGGTCGACGTGAATGTGGTCGAATCTTCTAGCAGGAATTGGAAAAGGCTCCAGAGGGGCCTTTGTGTGTCTGTGTATTTTGGCGCGTTGACAAGGAATGCAAGTTTTTGCCCATTCTCTTACGTTTTTGCGCAGGCCTGACCACACAAACTTTTCAGCAACCATTTTGACCGAGGCGTGCACACCTGGGTGCGCGAGGGAGTGAATTGCGTCGAAAATACGGCGGCGCCAAGCAGTTGGTACTAACGGGCGAGGTCGGCCGGTTGAAACGTCGCATATTAGGGAAGGCACGCCGTCGCGCAAGTTTTTTTTCTCCAGCCTTAACCCTGTTGGTCCAGACAGGAGCGCGCGCACGTCTGCATCACTGCTTTGTTCTTCCGCCATGGCTGCATAATCTATCCCATCCTGGATAGGTGCTGCGTATGTGTGTGCGTTAGTGAAGACTTCCGCTGCTGAGGCGGTGTAATCTGTCTCCTCGTGCTCTGGCGGTGTCACAGCGCGAGAGAGACAGTCAGCTACTACGTTAAGTTTGCCTGCTACGTGTCGAATGTCTGTGGTGAACTCTGAAATCGCGGCTAGATGTCTTTGTTGTCTGCCTGACCATGGTTCTGAAATTTTAGCCATAGCAAAAGTGAGCGGCTTATGGTCCACAAAAGCCGTGAAACTCCGCCCTTCTAACCAAAACTGGAAGTGGCGGATGGACAAATGAAGCGCCAGCAGCTCTCTGTCAAAAGTGCTGTATTTGCGTTCAGTTGGGTTTAGCGATTTGCTAAAGAATGCTAAAGGTTGCCAGACCCCACTGACAAGTTGTTCTACAACTGCCCCTATAGCCAGGTCTGAGGCATCTGTGGTTAGAGCAATGCGTGCTGAGGAATCTGGGTGGACTAACATTGTGGCGTTAGCTAGGGCGCTTTTTACTTCCGCGAAAGCGCGTTCGCGCTCCGGGGTCCATTCGACCGCGTTGGAAGCTTTCTTTTTTCTGAGCGCGTCATATAGGGGTTGCATGAGCTGAGCTGCGTGGGGGAGGAAACGGTTGTAAAAATTAACGATCCCCAAAAATTCCTGTAGCGACTTAACCGTTTGAGGCCGTGGAAAACTTTCTATCGCACAAACTTTGTCTGGAAGCGGAATTGCCCCTGCCAGGGAGACCCTATGTCCCAAAAAATCAATTTGTGATACGCCGAATTTGCATTTGGCTGGATTGATTATAAGTCCGTGCTCTTCCAGCCTCTGAAAAACGGTAGTGAGGTGCTGTTCGTGTTCTTCCTCGGATGAACTGGCTACCAGCATGTCATCGAGGTAGACAAAAACAAAGGGTAGGTCGCGTAGGACTGCGTCCATCATCCGTTGAAAAGTTTGAGCCGCGCCTTTGAGGCCGAATGGCATTCTTAGGAATTCAAAAAGGCCGAAAGGGGTTATAACCGCTGTTTTAGGAATATCTTCAGCTCGGACTGGGACTTGGTGATAACCGCGGACTAAGTCTATTTTTGAAAAAATGCGCGCACCTGCTAAATGTAATGAAAAATCCTGAATGTGAGGAATTGGGTAGCGGTCATGCGCTGTAGCGTTGTTTAGCCTGCGGTAATCTCCGCACGGTCTCCAAGAACCGTCGGATTTCGGGACCATGTGAAGTGGTGAAGCCCAAGGGCTCTTTGAACATCGGCAAATGCCTAATTTTTCAAGAGCTGCAAATTCGTCCCTTGCTATGTTGAGCTTGGCCGCGTCTAAGCGGCGAGCTTTGGCAAAAACGGGAGGTCCCGTTGTTGGGATGAAGTGTTTAACCCCGTGTTTGGCTACAGTGGCTGAGAATTTGGGGGTTGTGAGTGCTGGAAATTGGGTGAGGAGTTGCTCAAACTTACCTCCCGCCGTGGTGACGTTGGCCTGCACAGGTGGTGGAGAAACTCGAGCTGAGCATGGAATAGAAGCAAAAGATAGTGCATTAACTAGGCGTCTATTTGCAAGATCCACTAATAACCCGTGTGCACACAGAAAATCTGCGCCTAACAAATTAAAGCTCACCGCTGCTACGACAAATGTCCATTTGTAGCTGCGGCCGTGGATGAGGAGGTGCAGGCTCTTTTCCCCGAACGTGTCGATGTCAGAGCCGTTGGCTGCCACTGCTCCGTTGCCCCGGGTGCCCATGGCCCGATCTGTGTGGGAGGGCATGATGAAACTCAGCTGAGCTCCCGTGTCGATGAGGAACTGCTTGCCTGTGTATCCATCCGTCACGTATAACAGCTGATTCTTTACGCCGAGGACCGCTGCTGTTAATGGCCCTCGGCTTTGGCGTTTTCCCGACCTCATAAACTTGCAAGGAGGAACACATTTGCGGGCTCTCTCTGCGAAGCGGTGATGATAAAAGCAGATGTCGTTCTGCTTGTTGTGCTTGGGCCGCGCCGCTGTCACCGTGGGTTGCGTCTCTCCAAGGCTCGGGGTGTCAGTTCTCAGATCTGCGGATGCCGCTGTGGGTGCCCGCTCTCTGCAGGCGTTGACGAGCCGGTAAGCCTCGCTGGCCAGTGTGCGGAAGTCTTGATGATTCTTGCACTTCATACTCGCTAGTGTCCTTCTCAAATGCGGTGGTAGAGTGCTGAGGAAAATGTACTGGAAAAGGAAATTATCATTGTCCTCCTCCTTGAGCTGTAGCAAATCCTCCATGAGGGTCCTTGGATTGCCCCCTCTGTGGCCGTAGACCGCCAGGATCCTTTCGGCTCTTTCCTCCGCTGACGGGACATAATTCGCCACGATGGTAGCCTTGAGTGTCTCATATTTGTCCCGGGTTGGTGGTTGCTGGACCAAGCTCCGCACACACTTTGAAGTTGCGGAGTCGAGCTTGGAGATGATGTGATAAAATTTGGTATCATCTGCTGTGATACCCGCCAGTATAAACTGGGCTTCGGCTTGCTGGAACCAAGATGCAGGGTCTTCTCTCCAGAAATCTGGCAGCTTGACAGCGACGGCGTTAGTGCACACCATCATTGTCGTGTTCGCCGGGTGAGAGTGTGTTTCTACGGCTCTCGCGGCGGTGCTGGAGCTCGGTTGAGCTCTCTCAGTGCCCTCTGCCGTGGGGAACAGCTGTCTGCTCGTTCCCTCGTCTGCGTCGTCGCTGGCGTATGCCAGAGCCACCATGGATGAGCAGCTTGAAGAACGCCTCCGGTCCATATTCTCGCGTCAGGGTCACCAGTGTAGTGGAGCTGAAATAATGAGGCGGTTTTGTATTAAAAACAGGGTTTTTAATGAATAGCTCCGCTATCAAATCTCATCAGGTGTAGAGCTTGGCAGAAGGCAAGAGACAGAACTCTGCTTCGCTCGCTGGTTAAATACAAGCACGCATAGCACCACTCATTGAAACAGCTGATGTCAGAGCCACTCATTGAAAAAGGTAACATCTCCCCGTTATCTTAATCCCCATTGTCCTGCCATCCCCTCTCCCTGTCTTGGGAGGTGATGGGAACTCCCCCTCTCGCTTTAGGGGGGTAAAGGTGTCGAGTCCGTCTCCACTGCCGCGTCTTGGGAGGTCCATTGTCTTTACCCCGGCGTGGGGGATGCTCTGTCCTTACTAGGTGTGAAGCTCTTTACATATGCTGTCACAAAACATTTCCACTTGTTCTAACATATGTAGATATGGGATATAAGAGTCATATATACCACACTTATATATTATTAGTAGTATATTATATTACTAGTATATATTATATTATATATTATTTAGTTTATATTGAGGTGTCACACAATACACTGTCTATGGCAGTGTCTTTACGTCCTTCTGGTGATGGTTTGCAGTCTGCGCATGCACAGAGCATGCCCCAGCCAGCCTGGTCCCGGCATGCTCCAAC
This sequence comes from Pholidichthys leucotaenia, assembly GCA_020510985.1. Lineage (NCBI taxonomy): Eukaryota > Metazoa > Chordata > Actinopteri > Cichliformes > Pholidichthyidae > Pholidichthys > Pholidichthys leucotaenia. The sequence continues at coordinate 276,122,802 of CM035842.1, forward strand.
ATGCCAACCTCCGCTAAAAGCATGCATGTGAAAGACTAATTAGAGGCACTAAAGAATCATCAGCTGGTAAAACTACAGTGGATATAAAAAGTCTACACACCCCTGTTCAAATGCCAGGTTTTTGTGATGTAAAGAAAATAAGACCAAAATAAATAATTTCAAAACTTTTTCCACCTATAATGTGAACTATAACCTATACAACCCAATTGAAAAACAAACGGAAATCTTTTAAGGGGAAAATAAAAAAATAAAAAATTTACAATAACTTGGTTGCATAAATATGCACAGCCTCTTATAACTGGGATGAGGCTGTGTTCAGAATTAACCAATCACATTCAATCTCATGTTAAACGGGAGTCACTACACACCTGCCACCATTTAAAGTGCCTCTGATTAACCCCAAATAAAGTTCAGCTGTTCTAGTAGGCTTTTCCTGACATTTTTGTATTCACATCTTACAGCACGAGCCATGGTCCACAGAGAACTTCCAAAGCATCAGAGGGATCTCATTGTTCAAAGGTATCAGTCACGAGAAGGGTACAAAAGAATTTACAAGGGATTAAATATACCATGGAACACAGTGAAGACAGTCATCATCAAGTGGAGAAAATATGGCACCACAGTGAGATTACCAAGAACTGGACGTCCCTCCAAAATTGATGAAAAGACGAGAAGAAAACTGGTCAGGGAGGCTACCAAGAGGCCGACAGCAACACTGAAAGAGCTGCAGGGATTCCTGCCCTCACTTCCGCCCTCCAAAGAGAGCAGACGCTTTTCTTCCCAGCTCCGGCTCCTTATCTCTCTCCTTCCCTAACTGACTGGATCCCAGCTTGCTATTGTCTGTCTGCGTGTCTTTACTGCTGATTATCGAACGAAATTATGGATTTAATAAGCTGGGCGTTGAGCGCAATTGACACTGTTTTTTCAACGAGGAAAAATAGCCCGGGGGAGCCGATCTGTCCCGCAGGCACTGCTGCTGCGGGTTATCTGAAGGACACAAGTAATTGGAAACTCTTGTGCCTGTGTAATCTTTCTATTGAAGATATTGAAGATTTATACCTATTCGGGGCAATGGTCATCGGAATTCTACTGATTGGATTTGGGATTGTTCTGGTGTACTGCAAATTGAAGAAGATGGACGGAGCCTATCAAAAAGCGGACCCGGCGAGGCTCACCCATCAAATTGACCAACTGGGCAGGACTCTGACAGCGGCTAATGGAGAACTGTACAGGAAAATGGATTACATCACGATCCCGCTGAGAGCCGTCCATGAATCGATTACATTGCCTGGCCATGAAAGATTTGAGCACTGAATCTGTAAGAGAATAGAAAGTTTTTTCTCTGAAGTCAGTGCTATTCGACCTGTTTTGACGCCCTAAGCACCCAGTCCTCCAGATAATCTTCAGTATATTTGTTTTTTCATAACATGGCGGGCAGCATTTGACTCTCAAGGACAGCCAGCTGTCTGGCAGACTATTCCATCTGCCGTGCCAAGGACACGCGCCTCTGCTCAGACGGTAGCCATAACATCTGCTGCGGGAAGAGACTTTTGTTGTCCTTAACTGATATCACTGTTTGCACTCAACACACTCACACACACTGACTCACTACACTGACTTGAAGATTCATTCACTCACTGCTCTCTTTGTGTCATTGTATGGATTCTATTGTCTGCTAATTGTGCATTGAGAGTTTTTTTCTTGTAATCATAATATTGATCATATACAGTATGAACTGTATTCTAACTAACTAACTAACCTGCACTTATATAGCGCTTTTCTAGTCACAAAGACCACTCAAAGCGCTTTCATTAATACTAACCCTCTATTCTAAGGGCCTATAGGAAACAGATATCTAGGGACAATTGAGAACAGCCAATTAACCTAACATGCATGTTTTTGGCATGTGGGAGGAAACCGGAGAAATCCCGGAGTAAACCCACGCAACACGGGGAGAACATGCAAACTCCACACAGATCACTGTTGGTCGGGGGCTGGGATCGAACCCACGATCCCACGATCCCCACAATCCCCCGGCCAAGGGTAAACTGTGCTGCCGCAGTGCTAACCACTGCGCCACCGTGCAGCCATTCTGATAAACAATGCTTTTTTCTCTCTCCTATTGTGTTTACCCCCCCTCTCCCCCCATTGCTTCCTGTTCCCATTCTGCTGACAGGCGCCTCCAGGCTGCCGCGTCACTGAAAATGTCACCTATGTCGTTCTCAGTGTCAAGTCAAATCCCTCGTATATTTACCAGTTATTTACTTGTGAATGTACTTGGCAATAAATCTTTTCTGATTCTGATTCTGATTCTGATTCTGGCAAGTACTGACTGTTTAGTACATGTGACAGCAATCTCCCATCTTCTTCATATGTGTGGGCTATGGGGTAGGTTGGCAAGACGGAAGCCTTATCTTAAGAAAAACATCCAAACCCGGCTACATTTTGCAAAAACACAGTTGAAATCTCCCAAACGTATGTGGGAAAATGTGTTATGGTCCGATGAAACCAAAGTTGAACTTTTTGGCCATAATTCCAAAAGGTATATTTTACGCAAACAACACTGCTCATCACCAAAAGAACACCATACCTACAGTGAAGCATGGTGGTAGCAGCATCATGCTTGGGGCTCTTTTTCTTCAGCTGATACTGGGGCCTTAGTCAAGGTGGAGGGAATTATGAACAGTTCCAAATACCAGTCAGTGTTGGCACAAAACCTTCAGGCTTCTGCTAGAAAGCTGAAAATGAAGAGGAACTTCATCTTTCAGCATGGCAATAACCCAAAGCACACATCCAAATCAACAAAAGAATGGCTTCACCAGAAGAAGATTAAGGTTTTGGAATGGCCCAGCCAGTGTCCAGACCTGAATCCGATCAAACATCTGTGGGGTGATCTGAAGAGGGCTGTGCACAGGAGATGCCCTCGCAATCTGACAGATTTGGAGCATTTTTGCAAAGTGTGTGCAAATACTGCCACATCAAAATGTTCCACACTGATAGACTCCTACCCAAAAAGACTGAGTGCTGAAATAAAAGCCAAAGGTGCTCCAATAAAGTATTAGTTTAAGGGTGTGCATATTTATGCTACCAGGTTATTGTAAGTTTTTTATTTTTTATTTTTCCCCTTAAAAGACTTCAGTTTGTTTTTCAACTGGGCTGTACAGGTTATAGGTCACATTAATGGTGGACAAAGTTTTGAAATGATTTATCTTGGTCTCATTTTTTTACATCATAAACACCTGCCATTTAAACAGGGATGCATAGACTTTTTATATCCACTGTAGATACTGGAGTCAAACGGTAAAATGCACTTTTGCCCAAGGAACACTGTATAATAAAGACTTGCAAAGATGTAAGGGATAACAGCGGCCAATTCAACTGTCTTCATCTAGCCTTCGGTGAGTTTCTGAATGTTGATAAATGTAGTTTACAAATATCAAATCACAGTAGTCCACGAAGGATTTAATGTACTGGTTAAACAATATGTGAAACATTTGAATAAATGTACAGTCCTAGCTAAGGCTGGATTTAAGAACCTGATCAGAGATTTGTGGTCCCTATGTGGTGATGACGTGGTCGTGGCCACATGAAGGGTTCCCCTGGCGCAGGTAGCTGACTGGCCGCTGGCATGAGTCAGTGACCCACAGGCCCTCAAGAGTGTATGTGTGGACACCAACTTCTGCACTGGACTGTTTAGTTTGGTTGGATGTGTGTGTGTGTGTGGGGGGGGGGGGGTGGCATTGGGCCTATTCTTTATTATATTATGCTAATTTTATGACCAGATCACTGCAGTGATATATTCACTGATGCTGCAGTCTTATGGCTTCATTACGAGCCTTGTCATTGAAATATAAGGGAGGAGAAAGGAGGGAGAAAAAAAATGAAAAGAAAGACTTGAAAGCTTCAATTAACCATGATGCTGATTTGAGGTCAAATCACCCAGCCCTACACCTACCCCCAGTAAATACTGATGAATGCGAGAGAAAATCAGTGTGTAATACGAGATATCATCCTTCATGGTGTTTAAAGTTTACCAAAGCCCAGTCTGAATGCTGATTTGCCATCATGCAGCAGGGAAATAGGCTTGAGAGATGCTATAGGCAGAAAAAGATGAATTTAAATGCATCATAATGCCTAGCAGGACATACTGTACCCAGTGATGCTGTACTGTAAGACCATCCATCAAACTGTCCCATTATTGTTGCAAGTATGTAACCCCATGAAATTATTTACTGAATCCACTGACAAAAATGTGATGGCATACGGTACAGAAGCGCCACCATTACTCCCGACCACTGACTGTAAAAAGAAGAATCCAGAATTAACTGGCTCATCTTTCCCATGCATCGTTCCCAGATTTACAACTTTCTCCTCGTCCTGCGCCAGAACCGGGGCAGCTACTGGCGCATGAAAATCATTAAAGGTACCGAGTCATGCTGTAGATCACAGGTGCGTGGCTGGAGGTCATCCTCCACGGCTACAGGGTCTGCTGTCTTATAACGGCAACGTTTTAAATACATTAGTTCTATATTTATACCTTGGGTACAATGCTGTTCTGGCTCCTGCTGAAAGTCGGGGGCAAGAATTGGTTTCACTGCTTGCTGCGGAAAGCTGTTACAAACCCGCGTAGCACAAGATGTATGAATGGGAGGATCATTACAGAGACTGTGTTAAGAATAGCACAGCACCGAGTCCCTCTGGAAACTGCATGGCTGGTTCTCTCCCTCCTCCTCCTTCTCTTCCCTTTTGCTCTCTGTTTTGCTCACACAGTCACAGCACACTGAATTCCATTAGCGATGGCATCAATGTCTATAGCACTTGTAGTCTGCAGCCTTACTGTTTCTTGTGTGTGCATGGGAGCGCGCGTATGATCTCACCATTTGTTGTTGAGTTTTTAGACGCAACGGGACCAGCTGAGTGATATTTATACAAAGCAGGGGGGGCGCGCCAAGTTTAAAGGAAATGGGCCCGTTCTTCTCCAAAAGAACATGGCTGCAGCACGGAGACGTGCGCGCGTCTTTTTAATGAACAATAAAAAAGAAGAAGGCCATGATGTTACGGCTCACCTACAGAGCTGTCATACAAACGAGCCTTTGAAGGAAAGCGCTATTAACGAGACCCACTCCAACATTCTGCTTAAGTGGTAATAAGCTGCGAGTCCGTGACCGTCCACATATTGTGCTAAAGGCAGCAGAAGTGACACCGACAGGCTCTGCACAAAAAGGCGCTGGGCTCAGACTGGCAGTCAAAGTGTGAATGTTGGATTCAAGCTGCCTGTTATTAAAACTAAAAAATGCTAATTTCCTCCCACCATGCTGTCAATTATGTCAAGCTTGGCATTTTTTCAACAGGAGAATATTGGGAATAAAGAGATTTTTTTTTGTAAATGTGGGTGTGCAGTCACATTCTATTGTGATATGCTGTGGCCACTGCTGCAAACTCTATTTAGGATTTCTTTCACAAGTCTGAAAATGGTCAATCATGTCAGAATTTCCTACATCCCAAGGGGCCAGACAGAGTCATGATAATATCATATCATAGCAGAATATTCTGGTAATATACCTAGAAGAAAATTCTCACTTACAGTGATTCCATCCAACCAGTGTCCGATGTGTTGAGTTATTATGCAAACTGTGTGGAAATGCATGTTACTGTAATTTTTGTGGTTTTAAGATGTGCTTCCTGTTGCTGTTGTGTTTTGTGTAGATCAGAGTTGCTGTTTTAACTTCATTGTTGAGGCTCTCCCCTTTCTGTGGATGTGTAACATGGTGACGATGCTGATGTGGGGTAGTGTATCTTAATATAAGATTTTTTTGAGCAGTGACGTGAGTCCCTGGTAATGTTTGGGGCTGGGGGGTACCATAATCTCGCCTAGCATGCTAAACTGGCTAGGGCCAGCCCTGCATCCCACCATATTAACCCCTTAGCAAACTGTGCTTCCAGTGCTCAAGCATGCCCCCTCTCGTTGGGGCAACAGTACTGTGCAGCCTCTGACTGTGATTTTCGGCCTCACCTGCCTCCCCTGACCGCATGTCACTAGTATGCACATGATGTCACGGAACAGAACTCATGGCAGTTACAAAATACTGAGTGGCAAAAATGAGTGGCAGCAATAGGGTGTATGCAGTAAAACCCAAAAAACATACACAGTATTAAGTAACAGCTGTACAGAGTGCATGCTTGCATTGTGGAGAGCTAATCTCATCATTCCATCTTGTATTAATTGACAAAAAAAATAGATAAATAAATAACTAAAGGTTCAGAACCAGTTCTTCACTTGTGCATGCTCTTACCCACACATCCCTACAGTCAAGTAAACAGTGTGTTATTAATATCTAAAGTAAAAAAAGGCACTCTGTGTGCTACTGTGACTAAATATTTGGTGTAATTTTTATGTTTTATTTTTACGTTTTATTGCATACAAATCAATGTTGCCACCTGTGTTTGCCACTCAGTGCTGGGTAGCCATGGCAACTGTCCTGTAACTGCCTAGAATTCTGTTCCAGTACATCCCCTCTATAATAAATTGGGTGTTGATACTCTAATGAAACTGTGCTGTTAATAGTCTGGAATATCTTCTGAAGTGCACTGCTGTCCTTGGAATGTTCACTCACTCACTCACTCACTCACTCACCCCCTACTCACTATATAGTGAATTCAGCTATAAGTATATAGTATAATAAACTCAATATAACAATAAAATTAACAGGTTTTGGACACTACTGGGCTTGTTTTTGCAGAGCGGTTAATGTCATCATCATGGTGGGACAGTAAAACATAACAGACTAATGGTGGTAAAAATAAAAAATATGAATACTTGCATGTATTCTCTGAAACCTGCTCATAGGTTTAGACAACCGGGGGACCATTCTCTAATACCCGTTTACCTCCTATTGCCATAGCAACACTTTCCATTTAAACTGTCTTCTGGGTGTTTGGGTCGACATTCTTTTCTACTATGAACATGTGAATGCACCATTATGGACATACTGTAGGAAACAAAAATTATTTTTTACAGGAAGAAACAATGTAGATGACACTATAAATATGCTCTTGAATTTGAAGGCTGTACCTTACTATTGTAGAGCGTTCATTCTTTTTTTTCAGTCTCCTGTGTCCTTGGCACCACTAAACCAACATGTGCATAGCATTTTTAAAATTTAATATATCCATTAAGTACAACCGGCTGATTGACTTTTCCTCAGAACAATTCCACTGTGATTCCTGCTCATTAAATGTCATTTCTCATATCAAAACACTGTGAGGACACTACATAATCAGCGCTTCTGGCAATGACTTCAAAATGAAAAGAGAAATTAGAAATTATTCTTAGCTAAAGCTGTGTGATGCAAAGAGTTTGCTTTTGGATTTATCATTATTGAACATTCTTTACTCTTAACTCTGGAAGCTACATGAAAGTGTTTGCCTTTCATTTCTCAGGATCAGCTTTTGTTCACAAGAAGAACCCAGTGAACCTTCCATTGACATTTGATTTAAAGAGTATAGTGTTAATCTCAGAAAATCGTTAGCATGGAAGATTTTTGGTGAGGTGTTATTAATAATACAAACTTTAGAGATTTCTACCATCTTAAATTTGCAAACCTTGTTGTATTATGTGAGTTTTGGGGGGTTTGGCCATTGGGTCTTGCCGTAGCCGACGTCTGACGCCAGGTCAGATGACGTCAGGCGGGCTACTGTCTGTATACATGTTTGAGAGTGCAGTATAATAAAGTTGTTCATTGTTTGCAGTATGACGGCTCGTCTCGCTATTTTCAGACATAACACTTGTATAATATAAGACAGGAACAAATTAACTAAAATGATCTAAACATTATAAGGGTTGCAGCTTATTATTTATGAAGGTTTGCTGCATTTCTTGTTTAAAGTGATGATGAAAAAACAAAAAAACTTTTAAGTCAGTGAGAATGAAGACAGCAAAATACAAGACAAGAGATATGGAACCTTTGAGTTTATCCATACAGTGTAATGTCGTGTTCAAATACTGTTTTCCCAGGAAAAGGATCTTGTGTGTTTTTGTAGGGTTAAAAAACAGACGGCAAAGTAAAATAACCCAGGAAAAAGAGAAAAATAGTTTCCAGCATAGAGAAAATCAGAGTCAGACAGTCAAACATGGAGTAGCTCATTCCACCCAGATGAAATCACCCCAAAGGTGCTCAGATCTCCTGATTTTTCACCCTAAAGCTTCCCCTTGAGCACAACCTGGATGCAGATCCACATAAGGATCTTCGTGTGTGAGTTTGGTATTGAGCAATTACCTAGGAGATGTAGCGATTCTTCTGAAATAGCATGATACCAGATCTCCTGACTATTGACTCTGACCTTGACGTTGAGCACAGCCTCGATGCAAACCCACATGATTTTGACAAATATTGTGGCAACTGCCTAGAAGGAGTGTCAATTTTTGTGAAATCATACATGCCCACATCTCCCAACATCTGACAATGACCTGGATGCAGACAAACTTGAGGGTTACTGTGCTTGCGCTTGTTGAGAATCAATTCATGAAATCATGTAAGCACTCAGATCTCAAGACCTTTTACCCTGACCATGATCTTGAGCACAACCTCAATGGAGAGCCACCTGAGGATCACTGTGAGTGAATTTTGTGACCATCAGGGCAATTACCTAGGAGGAGGGGCGATTCCTGTGAAATGCGTACAGACGGACAGACAGTATGGTGGATGATGGACGCTGCACCATCTCGATAGCATCTGTCATCTTCACCGGAATAAGCTAAAGACCAGATTCAACAACCAAATGGCAAAAAAGTCATGGTCATTTTTTCATACTGGTAAAATAATTCCTCCTGAACACTTTTTAAGCTTTCAACTCAGACTGTCAACTATCAGGAGGTTTGTGCATGACAATGCTATGGATATTTTATTATTGTACGTTCATTCTGTCTCTGCTAATCATAAATGGCATTACACCCAGTACTTTTCCCATGAGACAGCAAGGATCCAACACAGCCTTGAAGACTCCTGACTCAGCGTTCTTATAACAATGCTTATCTGTTTGGTCTATTGTATAAAAACTCTCTGCTTTGTTCTGAGACTCTGAATCTACTCGTGATACTGGCCTGCATGCGGTACTGTGTGACATTTTCCCTTCTTGGCCAAGATGTAAATAAATACCTAGAAAAGGCATCTTTGACTCTGCACCTTATTGAAACATCACATCAACAAGGGACATTCATTGATATAAAGAAAATCCACGACAACAACCAATAGGAAAACCCCCTTTCTGTTTGTGAATATCTAAACATTTTTGGTTAGATTTGGCACTGCAGAAGGCTTCAGTCCTCTTAGATCAAGTGAAATACAATATGTCAAAAAGTTATGGTACCAAATTTTAGATTCTGTACCCAAGCGGAAGCTTTACAATTTCAAAAACACTAAAGCACACTCAATTTTTTAAATGGTAATTTTGTTTTGAAAAGGTTAAATTTTTAAACTCATCAATATTTCCATCAGATATTGAACAAAGAATCAATAAAACATTACAGAAGCAACAACGTTATGTAGTCTTCAATCTAAAAGGCAGTACAGGGTCAAACTTTCACAGCTTTTATGTAACTGTGAATTATGTGACCATTACATTATTACCCCACACAAGAGCTAATGCTTCTGTATGTCAAAAAAACATTTGGCAAGAATACTTATTTTAACTTTGTACTCAAAATAGACTCTCGCCAGTTCTCTAATCTTGTCCAACATAAAAAATCGGGGCAAGAAAAAATAAGGAGATAAAGGAACTTCTAACTGCCTATAAGGCACGAGAAAGGCAACGAGATGCAAGGCAGGCATTTGTGGAGAATGAGCCTTATTGATTGGACATAAAGCACCACTAAGAAAACAGACTTGTTTAAAGGAGGAATGCTTAGTCATGGGTTCATCAAACTGTCAGGCAAGAGTAAAGAAAGGTCAGACTGATGTGCAGATAAAAGGAAATCAGTGGAAATAATAAGCAATAAAAACTGTATCAGTTCAGGCAGAAGGTTGGAACTAGGTGGAGACATGTTAAGCTTTTCCCCATTTCAAAATCGACTGTATTTTCTATCACCTACTTTCCTTTCAAAACCTGATAAAGTAGAAAGAATACAACTTCTCTTTTTTGCTTTTAATTGAAACACTGCTGTTACAAAATACAATTTCCCACCTACAATATAAATGCCTTCAAGTTAAGCCAAACTTCAAAAATGTCATTTAAAATATTATATAATACCAAGATATTTCCAAGTTATTCCTGTTGTCCTGTCCCCTGCTGACTTTTTTCTGGGCCTAATATCCCTCCAGGCATCAGTTTCATCTGATCTTAATGGGAGGAAAGACTGAAGACTGTGTGAAGTCACAGCGAGCCCTGCTGTTGTTTGGATGTCCTTTAGCCGGAGGGAAGGACACACTGATAAACAGAGACGTGGAGAGAGAAGCAAACAGCCCTGCCAGTTTTAAACGGAGCCAGAAGAGGCATGGTTGTCACGAAAATAAACAAAAGCAAATGAGAAATGAAGATTGTCATAAACAATTTGAATGAATCAAATTGATAAATGTCATAAAAGTGTCACAATATGCAGATGATTGTTCTGTTTTCAATACAACCCCTGGCTGAAATGATAAAATCCCATTTCCTTTTTTTTTGGCCATTCTGTTTTTCATTTCTTTTTCATCGTGCATTTTCTGTTTTCAATCATATTGCTTTGAGTTTTCTATTCTGACACTTTGATCTCTTCCTTGGTCTCCCTCTAATGTTTCCCTTTTAAAAGTTTTCTATTTTGTTTGTGTTCGCTCCAAATTTTAGACATAGCTGACTGGGAACAACAAATATCTTTTGTCACACTCCATGTTGAATTACCTTTTTGAAAGAGTTCTATAGTCCCTTCCACTGGTTCTTACTGACAGCTCTCTTACGGGGCCAAGTTCCCTGTCAATTAGCTAGGTGCAAAGGCTTGTTAAGGTCTCTTAACTATAGACTACTTTAAACTTGCATAGGTATTTGCTGTAGAAATCCAAATTACAAGATGATTGAGTGATTCCTGGATCCAGTCTTAATTCTGAGCTCTTTAAATTTGCTATGCATTTCTCCTATAACAAAGGTGCTGTGACAAGTAAATAATGTTGATCTTTTAGCCCCGAAATGAATAGCACACAGAGCAAAGTTTATCGAGTTAGAGCAATTCACAAAGGCACACAGATGGGTTACCAATGATATATGGTTATAACTTACTTGTAAGCTGGTAAAGGACATTAGCTTTCAATAATTAAGCTACTTAATTTTGCGGTAGAGGTTCTGTAAACTGTAAAAGCTTGCTTCACTTTTTTTAAATTTGACTGCTTAATTGATAGTGCTGCTGTAAATATAAGGTCCTTGCCATTTTCCTCCTGTATGCACATATGCATATGTTTAGTCATGAAGTATTAACTTCAAATTAAGTTTAAATATCATGTTGGCCATAGGTCATTTTTATACACTGTCTACGCATGAATAGTATGGAGTTTTTACAGTTTATTATTACAGTTTTTAAGTTTTTACATACAGCCCACACTTTAATATACAACACAGATATGTTATTTGATTTTAACAGCTTTTAATGTTAGGACTGCTCAACAGTCAGATTAATGCTGAGTTGTATGCTGATTTTCTGAAGCACTGTTGCAAGTTTCCAAACACCTCAAGAGCAATCAATAATTCATGCGATTTCATAATAAAGAGAAGTAAGGAGATCTCTCCTTTCCTGTAATGAAAATGTAATGACACTGCTGCATCTTGCTCAGCAGATAATGTGGACGCCACCGCCTGCAGCAGCGGTTTTTCCTCTGTGCTTTAAAAATGATACACTCGGTAAGACGAGGGTTAACTGCCATGTTAGGTGCTCTTTGCTCGTCTCTCCCATCAGTAAAGACAAATAGAAACCAGTGAGTAAATATGTGTCCCTAGTGGCCATGTAGACTCACGCCGCTGCCAAGAAAAGAAAAGAAAAACGAAGTGGACTTTAGCCTCTAAAATCCCGATTCATACTCACGACTGACGTGTGCCAGAAAGCTCCATTTTCTATTTCAAAGCGTGGGCTGGTGTCAGGTTATGAGGTTTATACTTAGCAGTGGCTTTCAGTCATTGTTTATTCCCATAATTTCCAATTAAATGCCCTAACACATAATATCCCCCGAGTATTTATCAATCAATTGACCACAAACAAGTCTGACAACGGGTCAGGGTACAGAGAGAGTGGGTCCACAGGTGAAATGAACAAGAAGCGAGCGAGTCAAGAGGGAGAAGTCTGATGTAAAATGAAATCGCTATAGAGGCAAAGCCTGGCCCACAGTTGTCATCAGTGATGGATTGTTTGCAGATTTTTCCATCCCACCAAAAATAAAAGCCCTGGAGCAAAGGTATGCTTTTTTCTCCATTTTTCACATCAAATATGAGACAGAACTGATCTGCTTTTATACTGGTGCAGTTAGCCTATTATTTTCAGAAGCTATGCCTTCTTTCCCCCTAAATGATTGTTTGCCTTGTTTACCTGCATGAAAAACTAAAGCTGCTTTCACACCAAAATTGGCAAGTCTGAATCACGTGAAGCCTTAACGTAAATGAATGCCTAAACAACTCACGGATCCCCTGCAGATGAGCTTGCATTTCTCCAGTGCTTCAAATCATGATGTGACGTTGGCACATTCCCAAAGTCCCGTGACCATACCGGCCAGCGGTATTGGAAACAATGGAAAGCAGCATGGAAGATAGCACGATGGCAGTCACGGACATTTTTACAAGTCTTGTATTTTTGTCATTCTATTGACGATTGAAGAATTCCTGAGAAAGGACAATACAAAAGGCAGATGGAATTAAAGGGACCTTAAATCAGCATTATGGTTAATAGAATGGTTCCCCTTCTTTCTTCTCCGTTATTGCTCACTAACAAGGCTCATAATTAAGCAGTATTACACAAGAGTGTGATATATATGAATATATAACTGCAGTGATTTTGTAGTAAATGGGCATAATAAAATAAAGAATAGACCTATTGTCATTTCACACACCTGTAACTAAGGCAAGGCAAGTTTATTTGTATAACACATTTCATGTACAAGACAATTCAAAGTGCTTTACATAAAACATTAACCCCTTGCACTCTGGTCAATTTCCCCAAAAACGCCAAAAAAATAACGTACCCAAAGTAAATCAAAAGCTGTTCTTCAACCCTTTGCAGCATCTTCATGGGGTTGGTCTCATTTAAAAGAAAACACTTTGAATTTTTTGGCAAAACAGTCATAATCTCTCTAAGTGCTCCTGCCACTGAGTAACAGTCATCTAAACATACTGAACTTGAAGAAAATAAAGTTCGCCTGGGTGTTTTTTTAGATACAAATGCTTGCAAATAACACACAGCTGTCAGATACGGGCTGGAAAATGCAACAGAAATGTGGAACCAAGTGTTATCCAGCTGAGGTCAAAATTTTGTAACAATACCACAAAAAATGAATATATTACACAGCTTTTTTCTCAGGTTGTTCCCAGGCATTTTTGAACTGTGGCAAATTGTGCCAAATGGCACAGTTTGGAAAAACGTCTATAACTTTTGAATGATTCAATATAGAAACTTGATCTTGGGCTGTAATGAAAGGTGACACTCAGGGCTGTGTGTGTGTGTGGGGGGGGGGGGGTTGTTTATTCATTCATGAATGAATGAATGAATGAACAAACAAGCCCCCCACACACAAAGACGCATGCCACGTAAAAAATGTGTGGCCTTTTTTTACAAGAAAAAATAACCTACAGTGCAATAAAAATTATACTAAAATATCTGCAATGTAGAGGATAACAACTCCCCCCCCCGCCCCGCTACAGAGGAACTCGGCGCACAAAAAAACGGTCCGTCAACGGTCCGTCACGTGGCGATGATGCACCGTTGTAATTTACCGATCGGTCAAAAGTCATTTTTATTACCATTTTCAGTGATAAAGAATAATTTAGCTTATAACACTTACCTGTCCACAACAGCAGTGTCGCTGGCGAATAGCTGTTCCTCATTGTCAGATGAACATAACGCTGGTCCGCTTGTTACGACTCGTGGTTCTGGTCACGCGACCCGGTCAAACCATGATTCCATTATTGCGGTTTTGCACTTCCATGATTGCAGTTTTGGTGAACGATTTTTCAAAACAAATAAGAACAGTAGTAATAAAAAAAGACTGGCGAACGCTACCGTTACACACAGCGGTTTACACAAAACAGATTTTATGCACAGGACGCACGCTTTCAATCGTCGAACTTCTCTGCTTAAATTGGCTCGTTGTATTCACAGTTGTTGGTAGGCGGGTCCTTCTTGCTAGGTTTTCAGTCATTGGTTCTTCAAGGTTTCAGAAACCCAATTCAAGGCTCTTATTAGTCGAATGAGAGGTCAATCAAATCTAAACCAATCAAAGCACTCCTTTGGCTTTCTGTTCACGGCTGTGTCTGTAGTGGAAGAACGGAAATGCAGCTTTTTTTTTTTTTTTTCAGTGCGCACTGAGACGCACAGTGCACACTAGGACGCACAAGGACGCAGAGACGTGACCGCCTGCGGTATCCCGGAGTGCAAGAGGTTAAAAGCATTTCAGTAACTTTCGAAAGAAATACTAAGAATTTAAAAGCAAACTAAAAAATAAATTAAAGAGAAACAGAACCAAGCTAAAATAGAATAAGACAGATAAAGTAAAAGAAATAAAAGTTACAGTGCATTTTGGGGGATACTAAACTAAATTACATATTGTCCAGTGCAGAAATATGTGTTTATGATACATATCTCTTGAGGGAAGCTTGGGATCAGACTGCCAAGGTCTCCGCCTTTGACCGCCACCTGATCCACATAGCACCGGACCCCCATGGTCCCTCTTACAGGTGGTGAGCCCACTGGAGTGCGGACCCATGTAACTCCTTTGGGCTGAGCACGGCCAGGTCCCATGGGCGGAAACCCAGCCACCAGACGCTAGCCATCGAGCCCCTCCCCCAGGCCTGGCTCCAGGGTGGGGCCCCGGTAACCCCATACTGGACAGGGTACAATGAATCCTTGTTCTAGCATTCATCATGACAGTCTGTTGGATCGTTCTTAGTCTGGCCCTTCACCCTCTTGAGGGCCCAAGTGGAGGAGTTTAAATATCTTGGGGTCTTATTCACGAGTGAGGGGAGAATGGAGCGAGAGATGGACAGACGGATCAGAGCAGCATCTGCAGTGATGCGGATGTTGTACTGGTCTGTTGTGGTGAAGAGGTAGCTAAGCTCTAAGGCAAAGCTGTCGATTTACCAGTCAATCTGCGTTCCTACCCTCACCTATGGTCATGAGCTTTGGGTAATGACTGAAAGAACGAGATCGTGGATACAAGTGGCTGAAATGAGCTTTCTTCGTAGGATTGCTGGACTCACCCTCAGAGACAGGGTGAGGAGCTCAGTCAACCGGGAAAGGCTCACAGTAGAACTGCTGCTCCTCCACACTGAAAGGAGCCAGTTGAAGTGGTATGGGCATCTGATCAGGATGCCTCCTGGATGCCTCCCACTTGAGGTGTTTTGGGCACATCCCTCTGGGAGGAGACCCCGGGGCAGACCCAGGACTTGCTGGACAGACTACGTCTCCCATCTGGTCTGGGAAAGCCTTGGTATCCTCTCTGAAGAGGTAAGAGCTAACGCCATAGCTAGTCGTAGCACGTAACACCGACACGGAGAAGCGACTCTGTCCCCAGTGATTGGGGCTCACCAGAGGAACTAGCCGAGGCAGCAGTTGGACGGGAGCCGGATCGGAGTTCAAGTGCAGCAGTGGTGGGAGACGGGGACCAGTGGAGGACCACCGGGGCCCCAGCCGGATAAGAGCCGGAGTCGGAGCCCAGTAGCAGCGGCGGGGCTCGGCGGAGGAGCTACCGGGACCCCAGCTGGACAGGAGCAGGATCGGAGCTCGGCTACAGCGGCGGTGGGCAGCGGAACTCGGTGGAGGAGCTGCCGGTACCCCGGCTGGACAGCAGCTCGGTTACGGCGGCAGTAAGCAGCGGGACTAGCAGCAGAGAGGGCTAGCTGAGGCCCAGCTGGATTCGAGGTCGGTCGGATCGGATACTGGCGACACCAGCAGAGATTGTTTTACTATCCACAGATCAGTAAAAATGCCACCAAAGAAGGAGGAAATGGAAGAGATCAAAAAATCTCTGAACTTCTTGTCAGAAGAACTGACCAAAGTGGCTAGTCAGCAGGCTAAAATATTAGGGCTAAAGGAAGAAGTCTGAGAATTAAAATTAACAATTAAGGAAAAAGACAAAAAAATTGCAGACTTGGAGTGACACGTCGAGGATCTTGAACAATATTCTCATATGGATGATCTAATTATAGGTGGATTAGACATTAAATATCAATCATATGCTCATGCTACAGCAGGAATGAGAGGTGAGGAGGCTCCCCTGGGCGAATCAGACTGTCATATCCGGCTCTAGGGAGCCGGGCAATCAGAGCCAGGGGCAAGCCAGTGAGTCGTGATATTTTATTCAGGGAAAAGGGGAAGGGATGACGAGAGCACAGATACTCATGCAGACATACACTCACAGGTTGCACAGCGCAGAGGTAAGCAGCTCGTACCGGACGTGGGGGTAACAAGACGTACATACTCACAGCGGGATACAAACACAGGAATGCTGCAAGAGGAGTATAAGCTGACACCAGACGAAGGGGCTTCAGCTTAGCAATGTGTTTATGTCGCAGCCCCGAGTCATCGAGGCTGCTCCTATTTATCCTCATTGGCAGCGCCCCAGCTGATGAAGACTAATTGGCCCCAGCCGTCCGTAATGCTGCCAGCTGGGGGCCAGCTGAGACGCTGCTCAATGGGAAGCAGGGATGAGGGAAAACATGGGCTGAGTGCCGAGACGGCATCTCAACCCGTGGTGACAGAGCCCCTCCCTCAAGGTCGGGCTCCTGAACGACCAGGAACATCCCAGCCCCCCCCCCCCCCCCACCTAGGGTGGGAGGAAGGGAGGCGGACCGGAGGGGAAGAAGCCAAGGGAAGGACAACACCAATGGGGCAATGTAGGGTAGCGGGAAAGAAAAACCCAAATACAATACTGACAAAACAGAATAATTAACCCAGGTACAGATGGGGAGAAGAACTGGGTCAGCACGCCGGTTACATACTACCCAGAGAGTACCAACCATACGTGACCCAGAGCAAGGAAAAAAGAACCACCAAAAAGGTACAGGGCAAAAAATGCTGAGTACGGTTAAATAAAGGGGAACCTATACACAGCGCTAATTTAAGTACATACACACAGTCACCAAGAAAAGTGAGGGTGACTGGAACAAATGACAATTATAGAGCATGGTGTTACGGAAAACAAGGCACATGACTATAATGAACCAACAGGACAAAAAAGAAATACTGAGTGCAGGCAAAGAAAAACCCACACACACGAATATATAAATACCCAGTCACCTAAAGAAATGAAAGTGACTGGAATAAATGGATAACTGCAGAGCATGGTGTTACGGAAAACAAAACATAACTCTACAATACAAAAAACGAGGCTAAAAACATGGCACAAAAAGTAAAATGCTGAGCATGAGCGATGGAAAACACAGCACTATAAAAACGAATCCACCAACAGGACAAAACATTACACCCGAGTGACCTTAATAACAAAAGAAAAAGTGACACCCGAGGTGAATGGCAGGCAGAGTCCAAAAATGGCCGAGATGGCTCCGGAGATCTCCCCGCCCATTGTCCAGCTGGCGAATCAGGGGAAGAGAAGTGTTCGGACGGCGAACTCTGGACCCAGATCCCAGGAATCCAGTCCACCGGCAGCCGAACCAGGCTGCCCAGAGGGAAACAGACCAGTGGGGGGAACCAGATCACCGAACCGAAAGTTCTGTGGGTCGGGTCGTCGACCCGCATCACTCAACCACCAGGACCGTTGAGACGGGCGAAGGATCAGAGCGGATCCCGGTGGAAGAGGCTCAGGGGAGAGCCGATGACGAGGGCGGCGGGCGTCAGGCCGCAGGAAAACGGCCACCTCCTCACCGGACCTGGACAATACTGGGGCAGCACCCACGTCGGACCCCGATCGGGCCTCAGGCGAACCCACGTTGGACCCCGACTGGGTCTCGGGCGAACCCACGTTGAATACTGCACCAGAACCGACCTCCAACGTTGAACCCGGACCCTCCAGCACCACGAGGAACAGCAACTCCTTGCCGGTGACCCTGGAAGAAGGCTCAGAAGAGAAAACAGAACCGGGATCAGGATCACCGGCAGCGCCAGAACCCGGCGAGACGAGTTCAGACGCAGCGGACGGCTGCACCCGGCTCGTCTCCCCTGGAGATAGGCTGAAGTGCTCGGGGATAAAAAGAGAGAAAAGAAAGGAGAGCACTCGCCTGATCTCGGGTTCTGACGCCGTCCAGGACTGCGAAGATCCAGGATCCGTCGTCAGGAGGTCGTTGTCAGGCTCCCATCTAGCCGCGTCGGGCCCCGCAGCCAGCACGATGGTCAGCGCAGCTTGAGATTTCCTCCAGCTCAGGTAACCCCGCCGACGATCCACTCGGCGTGAAGCCAGAAGAATCTCGTCCCGCCGGACCGAACCGCTCCTCCGTGGAGACCCGGGGACGCTCAGTCGTCGGCGTAGACTCCACGCAGCAGTCAGTCCCCCTCCTCCGTCCGCAATGTAGCTGCGGAACCACAGGCCCTCTCCATATCCCACCACGTTGACCCGGAGCCGGGGACCGCTTGGCGGAGAGAGACACAGAGGATGCGGGATTAGGCATACAGGTTACAGCAGGTGGGGAGAGTTCAGGGAGCTGCGAACCCTGAACTTCTCCTCCAGGGATGTGACAGAGCAAATCATTAAGCAGGTGTGAAAAAACAATGACTTGCCTGCCCCCTGGAGGTTGAGTATCGCCTGCTGTAGTGGAATCTGCTTCTTCCTCTCCCCGCCCGGCGATAACGGAGGACCCCCCCGGGAATTCGTCTGAGGGTCGCTCGCGTTGTCTCCAGCAGAGAGCTCACCAGGCCGGGATTCCAGGCACACACAGCGGTCAGGAAGCGCGTCGAGGAGGAGGGGGAAACAGCCGGGGTGAGCCAGCCCGAATGTCCAGGAATGACAGCGGGGGAACGAGGCTCAGGGGACGAGGCTGTAGAATCTCCACACTGACGAGGCGAAGGGATGACAGCTGCGTGGGAGGAACGGTCCAGACGATGACCCAGAACTGGATCCGGACGAGGTTCGTGCAGAGGTGACTCGGCGATGTGATGACGACTACTCCCAGGGGACGAAGCGAGGGGGAAACCCAGGATTCGCCGCTCCAGATCGGAGATCGAGACGAGGAAGGCGTCGAGCACGGGAAAGCCTCGTAGCCCTGAAGTCCTCACCATCAATCTCACTGCCGCCGCCACATGCCTGAAGGTGGTGACAGGAAACACAGTAGAGCTCGCGACAGCCACTCGACCCCGGACATAACTGCTGTCAGCTGCGGCTCCTTGAAGGGAATCCCGAGTGACGTGGCGCAGGTCGGGGGAAGTCCTCTGGTTGGCGCGAACTCCCGGACTGGAATGGCGGCAGGAACGGGACTCCGAAGCGGGGAAAGACGTCGCCCACTTCGACTCCCTGCCGGGATTTCCATCCACCCCGTGGAGCTTCTCTCGCTGTGTACCTGCAGCATCTATCCTGGCACTGTCCTCCAGATGGTACAGAGAATGAGGGTGACAGTCCAGGAGTTCCTCAGCACGGCCCGGATGCCAGCGTCTCGCGTTGGAGGCGTCGTGCAGGGTGAAGAACGTCCCGTCGACAGCCTCCGAGATGGACCTCAGCTCGTCGCCCTGGCGCCGGAAGTGACTCCTGGGAAACGGCATGCTAGCAGCGCTGACACCCGGACAGAAAGGTACATTTCCACAGCGACTCACGGCCGCCGGCAACTCTTCTGGCTGCGACATACTGTCATATCCGGCTCTAGGGAGCCGGGCAATCAGAGCCAGGGGCAAGCCAGTGAGTCGTGATATTTTATTCAGGGAAAAGGGGAAGGGATGAGGAGAGCACAGATACTCATGCAGACATACACTCACAGGTTGCACAGCGCAGAGGTAAGCAGCTCGTACCGGACGTGGGGGTAACAAGACGTACATACTCACAGCGGGATACAAACACAGGAATGCTGCAAGAGGAGTATAAGCTGACACCAGACGAAGGGGCTTCAGCTTAGCAATGTGTTTATGTCGCAGCCCCGAGTCATCGAGGCTGCTCCTATTTATCCTCATTGGCAGCGCCCCAGCTGATGAAGACTAATTGGCCCCAGCCGTCCGTAATGCTGCCAGCTGGGGGCCAGCTGAGACGCTGCTCAATGGGAAGCAGGGATGAGGGAAAACATGGGCTGAGTGCCGAGACGGCATCTCAACCCGTGGTGACACAGTCTCCCTGGAAAACCAGGTGCTTCAGTTCCTTGATAGTAGAAATATAAAGGTCGAAGCAAATGCAATTTTAGCCTGTCATGCTTTACCCAGAAAGGATAATAAAACAAAGAAATCAATTGTGATGTGTTTTGTGAATAGAAGGGTAAAGAATGACATACTGAGGCAGGCTAGAAAGCTACGGGGAACAGAAGTTTACCTAAATGAACATCTAACAAAAGCTAATGCTGAAATAGCACAGCAAGCACGAATGCTGAAAAGACAAAATAAGATACAGGCAACATGGACAAGAAATTGTAGAGTTTGGATCAAACTAAATGGAACACCTGAGGAAGCAAAGAGTATAATAATCAGAGAGATTACTGACTTAAATAAATATAGATGAACACTGATTAAGAAAATTAAGAGACTAGTGATAATCCATATCCACTCACATGGCAAGAATAGTTCTTTTGACATACCATGTCAATGTACTTTAAAAAAGAAAAAAAAACCTAAACAAAACAAACAAAAAAACTTATGACTGACTTGAGTAGACATCAATTATACCCAGTTGGAGGAAGTCATTTGACACAGAGTGAGGAAATTCAAACTCTGAAAATATGCCATTATGCTGAACATAAATTACAAGAGATGGAGAATGATATTGATCCTGATAACCACTTTTTCAATAATATTCATAATCATTGTGAATATTACACTGAAAAGCAATTCAAAAGTCAAATGCAATTAGATGGTAAACTATCAATAATACACTTCAACAGCAGAAGTCTTAACAAAAACTTTCCACAGATTCAGGACTATTTAAAACAGCTAGACAGAAAATTTACAGCTATCGCAGTCTCTGAAACTTGGCTTAATGAAGAGCAGGCTCCCCTGATGGCAATAGAGGGATATCAGATGTTTCATATTAACAGATCTCAAAAAAAGGGTGGTGGTGTTGTACTGTATATTGATGACCTGTATAGGTGTAAGCTTGTAAATGGAATGTCCTTTGCACTACCAGGGATTTTAGAATGTGTTACTGCTGAGATTGACCAAGATAAAACAAAAAATCTAATTATAAGTCGTATATATAGAACGCCAGGAACTTGCATTGAGACATGCAGAGATAAATTAGTCGAGCTGTACAATAATATTACTAGTAAGAAAATTGTAGTAATTTGTGGAGATTTCAATATTGATTTACTAAATCCATATCAACAAAATGAAATTACAGAGTTCATGAATTCTATGTAAAGTATGAGTCTATATCCCACAATAACACATCCGAGTAGAATCACAGTTCACACTGCTACACTTATTGACAACCTGTTTGTTAATATTATTGATAAGAAAATAGAAAGTGGATTATTGATAAATGATATAAGTGACCATTTGCCAACCTTTGCACTTATCCATGGCCACACGGAGGCCAATACAGAAAAAGTTTTAAAATCATTCAGATACAAATCACAAAATGCAATCAGTTCTTTTAAAGAAGACTTGCTGAAGCAAGACTGGACAAAAGTCTATGTATCAGATGTAAATGAAGCCTATGACACATTTATGAACATTATAACCACTCTTTATGAAAAAAATTGTCCATTAGTAAAGAAAAAGCTTAAACATACATTTGTCGATAAGCCATGGTTAACCAAAGGATTACAAAAGGCGTGTAAAAAGAAAAATTTATTATATAAAGCTTTTCTAAAGAAAAGGACAAAAGCAGCACAGCAGTGGTATAAAACATACAAAAATAAGTTAACATATATAATGAGATGTAGTAACAGAGACTATTACAGTAAAGAACTGGAGAAAAACAGAGACAATATTAAAAATACATGGGCAATACTTAACAATATTCTTGGAAATAAAAACAGAAATGCAAGCTACCCAACCGATTTTTCAAAAAATAATACAACGACTCAGAGTGTGAATGCAGTTTCACCTGCAGATGAATTTAATAACTTTTTTGTTAACATTGGTCCTAATTTGGCTCGAGAAATACCCATTACGGCACCTACGGGTGATACAATAAGCAAAAACACTGCTATAAAAGACTCCATTTTCATAAAGAACACAGATGAGAGAGAGGTCATTGAAATTGTTAAATCGTTTAAAAGTAAAACATCTACGGACTGTGATGGTATTGACATGCCAAAACTATTACTGAATGCTTAATATTTGTAACCTGTCTCTCCAAACAGGTATATTTCCCAATGCAATGAAAATAGCTAAAGTAATTCCGATATACAAGACGGGTGACAGAGGGGAATTCTCAAACTATAGACCAATTTCACTATTACCGCAATTTTCCAAGATACTTGAAAAAATATTCTATGAGAGAATTGACAACTTCATACTGAAGAATAATTTACTGTGTGAGTAGCAATATGGGTTCAGACACAAGAGGACAACTGCATATGCTCTAATGGAATTTATAGAAAAAATATCAACAGCCATTGAAAATAAAGAGTATTCAGTTGGAGTATTCCTGGATCTTAAAAAAGCATTTGATACAGTGGATCATAATTTATTATTAAAGAAACTACAAAATTGTGGTATTAGGGGGGTAGCACTGTCCTGGTTAAGTAGTTACTTAAAGAAATAAATATCAGTATGTATGTGTTGGTAACAAAAACTCACAGTTACTGAAGGTTACTTGTGGAGTCCCACAGGGTTCAGTTTTGGGGCGATTGTTATTCAATATGTATATAAATGATATATGTAAAGTCTCGGAAAAAATGGATTTAATATTGTTTGCCGATGACACTAATCTATTATGCAGTGGAAGCAATTTGGAACAACTTTTGGATACACTCGGAAAGGAATTAGGAAAGCTTAAACTGTGGTTTGATTCAAACAAATTAACGCTCAATTTAAGTAAGACAAAATTTATAGTTTTTAACAACCATCACAACAACTTAGTATTTAAACTCAGTGTAAATGGTGTAGAGATTGAAAGGGTATCCGAAACTAAATTTCTTGGAGTAATAATTGATAATAAACTGTGTTGGAAGTCACATATTAATTATATTAAAGGTAAAATATCTAAATCAATCGCAATACTACACAGAGCGAAATATTTGCTGAATCAACCCACATTATATACTTTGTATCATTCATTAATACTCCCGTACATGACATATTGTACTGAAGTATGAGGAGATACATATAAAACAAGCATATATCCAGTCTTTATGCTTCAGAAGAGAGCTATTAGAATAATAAACAAAGCTGCTTACAGGGAACCAACAAACCCACTTTTTCTTAAATTAGAAGCTCTCAAGTTGAAAGATCTGGTTGACTTTAAAACTGCAGTAATAATGTTTAAAGTGAAGAATCTATCACTGCCCGCAAATATCCAAAAGTTGTTCCAAATAAGGGAGAAACAATATCATTTCAGAGGAACATGTATATTTCAAAAACCTTCAGTGAGAACTACCACCAAGCAACACGTCAGATTATGAAACGCTTTTGGACCTGAATTAAAATCATGTACAACGCTTGGACAATTTAAACAAAAACTAAAGGAAGAAATACTCCAAACATATATACAAGATGACATGTAAAATCACATAAGGATTGTCATATCCAGTCTGTGTTGTGTTGTTGCTTAGTTTTTTTTTGTCACATTTTGTCTTAGCTTTGTTCCGAATTGTAATCGCTCTTGTTTTGTTTTTCTTTTGAATTCTTGGATGGAATACGGGTGGGCAATATAAGCTGCGGCTTCAGCCATCACCCATTTCAGATAACTTATGTTGAACTGTATAATCATAGGAGTTATTGTTTAATTTGACCTTGTTGGATTTTTTTCCCCTTTGTTACATTATTCTGTTTCTTTTAATCTTTACTTTTAATCTATCCGAAATAAAGATTCATTCATTCATTCATTCATTCAAAAAGAGCTGGAGCAGGTGGCTGGGGAGAGGGAAGTCTGGGCTTCTCTGCTTGAACTGCTGCCTCCGTGACATGGACCTCCGGAAAAGCGATAGAAGATGGATGGATGGATGGACCTCTTGAGGGTTTGTGGGTCACATGACTCGAGCCGGCAGCTATTTAGCTTGTTAGCTTCATTGGGGAGTCCTGACTATGTTATCAACACTAAGAATTATGAGTCTCTCATTGAGTTCTTAACTACAGCCTTAGTGTGTCCAGTTTGTCATTCATTTCCACTGTAAAATGTTTAAGCTGATGTGCACAGTGGTTACTGGATAACAGTGATTTAGCTTCAGCACATTTCCGTGTTAGTTTAAGTGCATTTTGCTCACTTTTTCTGAGCATCTTTGAACTAAAGAGTTAATCATCACATACTATGTGGACAGACAATGCATTTCTTTTTGATACAAGCCGTTTTAATTTTTCCGCCATGTTCTGCTTCCGAACAGTGCTGACTGCTCTGCTTCCAGGGCGTGGAGTCATGTGACCGGGGACGCAGGAGAAAAACTGAAACAGACTGTCAATGATGGAGTAGCTCATTCAAGCCTGACAAAATCACCCAGGGGTGCTCAAATCTCCTCACCATTGAACTTAACCTTAAGCACAGCCTAGACACAGACCCATCTAGTATGTGCATAAAGTCAAGGCAATGGCCGAGGAGGAGTACCGTTTTTCAGGAAATCATAAATGCCCAGATCTTCTGACCTTTGACAGTGACCTTGATCTTAACCTGGATGCAGACCTACCTGATGGTCACTGTGAGTGAGTTTCATGAGAATCGAGGTAACTTGGAGGATTAGTGATTTTTCTAAAATCATGTAAGTGCCCAGACCTCCTGACCTTTGAGCTTGAGCGACTTTGGCGAATATCAAGGCAATTTCCAAGGAGGAGTAGTGTCCAGATCTTCTGACCTTTGACCTTGAGCACAACCTGGATGCAGACCCACCTGAGGATCATTGTGAATGAGTTTGGTAAGCATCAGGGCAAATGCCTAGGAGGAGTAGTGATTCCCGTGAAATGTGAATGGACAGACGGATGGATGACGGATGCCACATCATCAGATTAGCTCCTTTCAGCTTCCCCAGAATGAGCTAAAAAAGCCAACATGGGCAAGATTACATCAGTTTTATGGCCCAAATGTTGGTTTTGGTTTTATTTCAGTTTATTTCATAGCTAAGCTATGACAGTTGTGACAACGATGCCTACTTCGCCGGGTGTTCACCCAGGAATGCTGTTCACATGACGGTCTCCATTGCACAGTCAGAATCCTGGGGGAATGCTTTTCCACTATAGATACAACCCAGATTCAGAGCAGTCTGGACAGCAAAAACGTGCTTGGTGGACATGCAGCCTAACTCACACTGGTTAGAACAGAGAGCAGTGACTTCCTTGTTCACTAAGAGTACAGAAAGGGAGCTCCAGTTCATGCATAATATCACAAAAGCATAAGCTTAAAAAGTAAAAGGATAAGCATAAAAATTTCCATTACATTAGCACAGAATGGGCTATTTTGAAATCATTCAAAACTGTCCATTTTTTTAAGACACTATATTTTGTACTGGAATTCTGATGTAAATCAACTGATAATGCTGTAAACACGCCATATTAAGGATTCTGTGGTCAAAAAATGGAACGAATGCTGATTACAGAAAAACTTCATATGATCCTCTTTTTCTTTTAATGCTAATGATGTAGTTTTGCTGTACTTCTACACGCACAATCAGCTCCTAACAGCTGCTGTTGCCCACAAGCTGCTGCCTTCCAATATGGCCACCAGAAGGACGGTTACATCACCTGAACACCCTCACAGTTAAGCAAGCCTGCACAGAGCACGCCTTGATGCAGGCAATTTATGACAAAGCAATGATGGATTATGTCCCTCTGGTCCATTACTGGTTCACTGAAGTGAGAGAAATGTTGTGTGTGCGGTGCTGGTTATCTTTTGCTTCTTGGCACATTTTCAGTTTGAGCAAGTTAAAACTTCACTGTTCTAGGATAGATTCTTTCTTCAGTGTGACAGCTTTGAATGGAGATAGAAAGGCATTAGAAAATGATGAGAAAGAGATGGAGAGGAGGAAGAACAAGTGTCAAACTCCTGAAGAAGTCTACCTTCTATTTCTTTCACAGTCTGCCAATATTCTGCATTTAATATTGATAAGAATTATTTTATTCAACCAATCACAAATCTAAAAATATATAAAGCTGCTGAACTGTGTTTGCTAAGCACAATGAACATTATTATTCTCTGTAGCCAATATCAGATACACTAAAAGAAGGTTGAAGTGCTGGTTATTTTTTAAATAGCAGAGCAAAATTAGCTTAAAAAAGCCCAAAACACGCCAGCTTTTTACAATAAATACAGCCGTGATCAAATGGTTACATAAATCAGTGTGAAAAAATAAATACCAACTTTATGGATTTGATTTATATCTCTCCCCATTTCAGTTCAGTTGTAAAGACTGAAGAGTAGAAGGGAAACTCAAGCTAGAGTAATTGATTATTCTGATACTCTTACAACAGATCGCAATGTAGTTTGCAAATATCCTAGTTCACGGAGACTCCTGTCTGACTTCGTCTTGTTCACGTTGAATCCATCTGCCGCTCCTACAGCACACCTCACCCCCGTCTCGCTGTTCTCATACATGTCCTGCACCACCCTCATATACTTCTCTGCCACTTCTGACTTCCTCATGCAGTACTGTTGTCCCGGGGTGGAAGTATTGTATTGTTTTTTTGGGGGGTTATATGGTTTTTAAGTTTGTGTTGCATGTTCATTCATAGTTTGCATGTTTTGTAGTTTTTATATTTAATCAGTGTGCTTTTAATTGGAAATACTGTCTTCTTCTTCTTCTGGCTGCTCCCTTTAGGGGTCGCCACAGCGGATCATCTGTCTCCATCTCACCCTATCTCTTGCATCCTCCTCTGTAACACCAACCCTCTCCATGTCCTCCTTCACTACATCCATGAATCTTCTGTGGTCTTCCTCTTTTCCTCCTGCCTGGCAGCTCCATCTTCAACGTCCTTTGTCCAGTATATCCACTATCCCTCCTCTGCACATGTCCAAACCATCTCAGCCTTGCCTCTCTTACTTTGTTTCTAAACTGTTCAACGTGAGCTGTCCCTCTGATAAACTCATTTCTAATCTTGTCCCTCCTAGTCACTCCCAATGAAAATCTTAGCATCTTCAACTCTGCCGCCTCCAGCTCCACCTCCCGTCTTTTTGTCAGCCCCACCATCTCCAAGCCATACATCTTAGCAGGCCTCACTACCGTCTTGTAAATCTTCCCTTTCACTCTTGCTGCTACCTTTCTGTCACAAATCACCCACTCGTCTCCACCCACTCCACCCTGCCTGCACTCTCTTCTTCACCTCTCTTGTACATTTTCCAATGCTTTAGATGGTTGACCCCTGGTACTACTGCTACTACGTCCATCTTCACCATTGCACCTGCTTCCTTCTCATTCACACTCATGTATTCTTTCTTGCTTCTACTGACTTTCATTCCTCTTCTCTCTAGAGCATACCTCCACCTGTCCAGGTTCTCTTCCAACTGCTCCCTACTCTCACTGCAGATCACAATGTCATCTGCAAGCATCATGGTCCACGGAGACTCCTGCCTGACCTCGTCTGTCAGCCTGCCCATCACCATGGCAAACAAGAAGGGGCTCAGAGCCAATCCCTGATGTAATCCCACCTCCACCTTGAATCCATCCGTCACTCCTATAGTGCACTTCACCACCATCTCGCTGGCTTCATACATGTCCTGCACCACCCTCACATACTTCTCTGCCACTCCTGACTTTCTCATACAGTACCAAACTTCCTCTCTTGGCACCCTATCATATACTTTCTCTAGATCCACAAAGACACAGTGCAACTCCTTCTGACCTTCTCTATAGTTCTCCATCAGCACTCTTAGATCAAACATTTCATCTGTAGTACTCTTTCTTGGCATGAAACCATACTGCTGCTCAATGTCACCTCTCCTCTTAATCTGACATCAACAACTCTTTCCCATATCTTCACAGTGTGGCTGCTCAACTTTATGCCTCTGTAGTTACTACAGCTCTGAGCATCAACTTTGTTCTTGAAAACTGGTACCAAAACACTTCTTCTCCACTCTATGGGTATCCTCTCACTCTCCAAGATTGTATTAAACAATTTGGTTAAAAAGTCCACTGAAATCTCTCCTAAACATCTCCATAGCTCCACAGGTATGTCACCTGAACCAACTGCCTTTCCATTCTTCATCCTCTTCAAAGCTGCCCTCACTTCTGCCTTGCTAATCCTCAGGACTTCCTTGTTCACCATCTTTTAGGCGTGTAACGGTACATGTATTCGTATTCAGATTTTTCGGTTCGGTGCGGAGGCGTACCGAGATTCCACATGGACCATGTTGAGTAGCAGACAGGAAGTGTAACTGCCTCACGCCATACATGTAAACAAACAGTGCAGCCCAGCCTCTGACTAGCGAACATCATGGCTGGCTGTACGGAGAAGCCAGAGCTTGAAGACCCTCTTCACAAGTCTCCTCCTGTCTGGGAACACTTCGGCTTTCCGGTGAAATATGTGAACGGACAAAGGCAAGTGAATAAGATGAAAACAGTGTCAGATGTGCTTTTGGCAGTATGTTGAACTTGTTGACTCACGTGATCAGTGCAGCACGAAAAAAAAAACAAAAAAAAAAACTAGTATGGTACAAGCGCAACTTCCAGCAGCATTTAGACAGCCTCTCGGGGCTTTTAAGATCAAGCCAAAGCAATAACAAACGCCATTGGTGTTTTTATAGCAGCGGATCTAAGGCCATATTCAGTTGTTGAGAACACCTGGTTTAAACACATGCTAAAGGTAACTGGCCCCAGTATGAAGTTCCTTGTTGTGCCCACTTCAGCCAGAAAATAATACCGTCCTTTTAAGAAAAAGCTAAATCTGTTAATGCTGCACTTTAGGCCTGTGTTTTTCAAGGGTGCCCTGGTATGTTCAGATTTTTGTGGGACATTATTTAATTTATCTTCTTAATTGTCCAAAAAAATCGCAAATAATTTGCGGTTGCTGTGCATGGGTGCCTTCAGAACCTATACACAACAATGACAAATTATTTGCAATTTTTTGACCAATTAACAAGTGACATTAGATAATTAATTTCCCACAGAAACCTGAACATATCAGTGCACCCTGGTTAAAAACATTGCTTCAGGCAAAAAGGAACTTTAATTTCCTAAAAATAAAAGAATAATTCAGACTATTCAAACTTCTATTGTTGCACTTGTCTGCATCGTTCATTTGCTAAAAAGAGAATTATTTATTTTATTGTATACATTTAATTTATTGGAGAATGTACTGCTGGCAGTTTGCAGGGTTTTTTTTTCTTTTGTCAAAGCTGTTCCCGCTTACACAAAAAATAAGCAGTTTTATGTTTTGCATTTTGTTTCCTTACTGTACTGAAAATGAAAAGAACTGTTACACCGCTATAATCTTTCCTTCATCCATCCTCCTCTTGCACCCATTTTCTTTATTCATCAGCTCTTCAAAGTACTCCTTCCACCTTCTCAATACAGTCTCGTCATTTGTTAGTACATTACCATTTCTGTCCTTAATCAGCCTAACCTGCGGTACAGCCTTTCCAGCACAATCTCTCTGTCTAGCCAGTTGACACAACTCCTTTTCTCCTTCCTTAGTGTCCAGCCTCTCACACAACTCGTTATATGCCTTATCTTTTGCTGTTGCCACCTCTCTCTTTGC
Source organism: Pholidichthys leucotaenia (assembly GCA_020510985.1). NCBI lineage: Eukaryota > Metazoa > Chordata > Actinopteri > Cichliformes > Pholidichthyidae > Pholidichthys > Pholidichthys leucotaenia. The sequence continues at coordinate 276,152,881 of CM035842.1, forward strand.
CATGTGCCTAGATTCCAAATATTCCTGTCTACTTTCTTCATCTCCCTGACTATCTCACTTTTTCTTTGCCAACCTCTTCCTTTGAATACTTTCCTGTACCTCCTCATTCCACCACCAAGTCTCCTTATCTTCCTTCCTCTGTCCACTGGATACACCACATACCTTTCTACCCGTTTCTCTCAATACTTTTGCTGTACTTTCCCAGTCATCTGGTAATTTTTCCCTACCACCCAGAGCCTGTATCAACTCCTTCCTAAACTCTGTGTGACCTTCTTCCTTCTGCAACTTCCCCCACTTTATCTTTGGCTCTGCCTTTACTGTGTTCCCCTTCTTGCTTTGCAAAGTCATCTTACAGACTACCAACCGATGCTGTCTTGCTACATTGCCACCACCTTGCAATCTCATATCTCTTTCAGATTTCTCCTTCTGCATAAAATGTAGTTCACCTGTGTGCCCCTTCCTCCACTCTTGTAAGTCACCCTATGTTCTTCTCTCTTCTTGAAGTGTGTGTTCACCACAGCCATTTCCATACTTTTAGCAAAATCCACAACTATCTGTCCTTTCACATTTCTCTCCTTTAGACCATACCTACCCAGGACCTCCTCATTACCTCTGTTCCCTTCACTTATATGTCCATTGAAGTCTGCTCCAATCACCACTCTCTCATCCCTGGGAACACTCTCTATCACTTCATCCAACTTACTCCAGAATTCCTCTTTCTCTTCTATCTGACATCCAACTTGTGGGGCATACTGTACGCACTGACAACATTCAACATCACACCTTTGACTTCTAGCTTCAAACTCATGATTCTGTCTGACTCCCTCTTTATCTCCTGAACATTCTTCACATACTCTTCCTTCAAGATTACACCTACTCTATTTCTCTTCCTATCTACACCATGGTAGAACAGCTTAAATCCCCCTCCAATGCTCCCAGCCTTGCTTCCCTTCCATCTGGTTTCTTGAACACACAGTATACCTACCTTTCTTCTATCCATCATATCAGCCAACTCTCATCTTTTACCAGTCATAGTCCCTACATTTAATGTCCCTACTCTCAGCTTCACAATTCTACCTTTCCTTTTCTCTCCCTCCCTCCTAATACACCTTCCCTCTCTCCTCCTCCTCGATCTTCGACCAACAGTAGCCCAATTTCCACCGGCACCTTGTCGGTTAACAGCACCGGTGGTGGCCATTAACCCAGGCCTCGACCGATCCAGTATCAAAGTCTCATTCTTCATGATCCGCAGGTTTGATTTGGCAAAGTTTTTATGTCGGATGCCCTTCCTGACACAACCCTCTCCATTTACCCAGGATTGGGACCGGCACTAGGAGTATACTGGCTTGTGCACCCCCTGTGGCTGGGTTGTCTACTTCCACCCTGTGCTTCCCCTAATTACTGATCAGAAACACCTGTGCTGATTGGGGATGTGCAGCACCTGTGGCTGCACATGATGTAAAATGTGCTCTGTGACAGTCCAGAGGAGAGCTTTGCCTGGAGGAGAGAGCCCGGCCAGAGAAGGGCCTGCTTGAAGGAGGGCCCCTGCCAGATGAGAGAGCCCTGCCAGATGAGGGCCTGTTTGGAGGAGAGCCCTGCCTGAGGGGAGGCCCCAGCTGGAAGAGAGCCCTGCCAGTCAGATGAGACTTCTGCTGGACGACAGGAGGCCGTTAGTCCCAGGGAAAATGGCTGAAGGAGGGCATAACTGACGAGGAGGAGCAGTAACAGCCCAGGACCACCATGATGCTGGCATTTGGGGGAGGACACTTCTGTGTGGAGCAGTTGGGGTGCTGCAGGTGAAGGACAGCAAGAGGCATAGTGAGGAGCTCTGTCTGGGCTGTAAGTATTTGGTTCCCAGATAGCAGCACCCCATGATAATGCTGAAAATGATAATGAGAAATGTGGATATACTGCTGGCAAGTGTCTTCCCCTGTACAGGTTTCCTGAGGACGTTGGTGTCATGGTGGCAGATGGAGCCTGGCCTGGAAGAGTGGCTCCTCCTCCTCAGCCTTTTAAGGGCTTTTATTGTTTGTTTGTTTTTAGCCCACTTTTAGTTTTTTTTAGCTTAGGTTTTTTAGTTAGTATTCTATTCTATCTTAGCCTAGTTTTTAGCTTATTTTAATGTAATTTTAATTCTTAGGTTTAGGTTAGGCTTTTTATTTTAGTGGGCACTTGTACATGTTTTATGTAGATAAATTCCTTGTTGAGCATCCTCATTTTAAAGTTTTCCCTTTGATTGCCACCTGTGACTCTTCACCTGATTTTAAAGAACTTTGTAAGTTATATTTTTAACTACCATCAGCCTGTATTTTACATCATACTTGCTTTCTTGGCACCTTTCTCTCGATCCACAGAGGCACAGCGCAACTCCTTAAGACCTTCTCTATACTTCTCCATTACTGATTGTGACCTCTCTTCTTAGTCTGGCTTCAAGAATTCTTTCCTGTATCTTCGTAGCGTGGCTGATCAACTTTACACCTTTACTACAGCTCTGAGCATCACCCTTGTTCCTGAAGACCAATACCAGTACATGTCTTCTCCACTCCTGTATTTTGCATAACATTGTTTATTGTATGCAGCCTAACCCAGGATTTTCACCGACTCCGGACGCGGTCCGTTGCGGATGCAGTATGAATGGAGCCTTACGTCCATCCCTGCCAATTCCGTTTGGGTTTTGAAGCTGCATGGATAAAAACAGAGTTTGAAATACACGATTGTGCAATAATTATGTAAACTAACGTGAGATCTTGAGAAAGACCCGAGCGAGACCAAGGAGGACCAATTACGATCACATGATAACAACAAGGAAGCATGATGTACCAGCTCGCCACCTGGATTTTGTGCTCTAATAATATGCAAGTAGCCCATTAATTTTAATTCTATGAAGCGTTTGTATTTTATGTCAAAGTTTTTACCTTCTCTGACACAGTGGTGGAGGAATAGACCTCAGAAAATAATGGATGATCCTTAAAAAGTCAGTCCCTCCAGGATTTCACAATGTTGCAACTGCGCCAATTCACACGAGATCAAGCCGTCATCGTGTCTTTTGCACGACCTTGCAACTTTGTCCCATTACCGCAACTTTCCCGCAATTTTGGCCAATCCTCGTCAACTTCCGCCAATTTTGCCAATCAAATTTGGCAATGAGTAGCGCTCAAACGCTGTTTAACCAATCAAATGTCGCTGCACCACACTCACTTCCATGTTTACAATAAGTATTAATGGAACACATCAGCAAAAAACAGTGTGTGATTTTAAAAAACACTCACCTGTGACTTTTACTCACACGTTCCCTCCTCCGTCTCCCCCGGCCCGCCGATGAACGTCTCTTCAAGTCTCCATGCTGACCACGTGTATGAAGTGCCGGGTTTGTGCTGAAAAATGTCTTCCTGCTTGAAAACCACCCCGTCACTAGAGCGCGCGCGAGGAGAGACGCCGTAAAACCACAGACAAACAAGCAAATCACACTACAGCCAGTGTTTGAACATTTTATACATCTTTAGAGGTAAAATCATTACTACATCTTGTCAGTGAGCTTTAAAGCTGTGAATTTCGGGCCTGGACACAGACCAACGCACGCCCCCGTCCTGGCAAACTGCCAAGGAGACCCCCTCCTCCTGGTACAACTCCCAGTAAATGAAAGGTCAGTATGTGATAACACAGGTGTGTCAAGACGTGCAGCAGATAGACAGACTGGCAGGAGTTGAAGCATGGAAAGAGAGAGAATATTTTTTATTATTTTTTTTTATTTTTTTCAGAAAAACATAGACCTAGTTCTTTTTTTTTTTTCTGTGCTCGGTACCGAGTGGTTGGGGACTGCTGCAGTTAGGGAGTTTTCAAATGAAGGTGCTGCCAATAATTTCCAAATCTATACTCATGCAATCAGCATGAGCTGAATGCATGAATGCATTTAACTGCTGTAATGGGTATTGTGTTAAAGTCTGTATTTGCTGTTGCACAAAAGAGTTCTTCTGTATAGCAGAAGTTTCTGCTTAATTTACAAATCACTGTCTAATATGAAACTTTTGACAATCCTGTGCTTTTCTTGTGGTGTTACAGAATATCATTGCAGTAAACTATATAAAAAAGCATCTACTTTAAAATTTGTCATTCTTCCCACAACTTTTCATGCAAAAAACCCTCTCAAAACATTGCAACTTTTATTGCAACTTTTTAAAAAAGCTGCCGCGAAATCAGGCTTTTTGGGCTGCAACAATCACAAAAACAACACGTGAAATCCCAGAGGGACTGAATAGTTTTTAATGAGCAAACAGTTATTAAATACAGTAGATAGCAGGGTTTTTCCTTGTGGATTGGATATGGCATCTGTCAAAAATAGACTCCTTTCATCTTTTTAGCTATCTGAATCTGACAAGTCCGATTCATTCTGCAGTGGTCTGGATCAGGTGAGGATTATAACATTAATTAGAATGGGATCTATTTGCTCTGAAGACCAGATCACAGCCATAACGGATCACATCTGAAGTCAGTAGAAATCCTGGGTTATTACCCCTTGAACGTTATACTGAAAACAAAGTTGAAATGGTGTTCAACTACAGCCTGCTTTTTCGATTTGACAGTTGATGTCAAGAAATGTGGTACAAAATTTTAAAAAATACAACTTACGCTGAGGACCTTTGCTCAAGGAAATGTTCTCGAATGGGACCTCTCTGAATTGTAATCGAATGCCCTAATTCTGAAGATCTAGTTTTCCATACATCATCTCAAATGTTATTCAAGCTCCAAAAATTCCACCCTCTTACATCAACATAAGTCATTCAGTAAATCGGTGAGGCAGGTGTCATTGAAGCTTCTACAGTCTGTCGACTACGATCCCACCACACCCCGCTGGAGAGAGCTCTCAGGTCAGCCATCTCATAACAGTAGAACAATAAAACACACACTGGATGTGTTTGCACACTGAGCTTCATCATACTGGAGGTGGAGGACACCTGACTAACTCTTATGAGGCTTTCTACAAACACGGCAGAGTATTTGTCAGATACACTGTATTTGGTGCACACAATTGCTGATTGTGCAGCTGCGCTGCTCCATATCTTAGCTGCCGCTGTGACTACATAACTGCACCAGGATTCGACCAATAAACTGGCTGAAAAAGACGAGCGGCGACGGGGCTCCCGAATGTCCGAAAGCGCGGGAAGCATTCAAGGTCAAACCTGGAGAATGACTCATCAAATCACCCAGACACACACACACACACACACACACACACACACACACACACACACACACACACACACACACACCTCATGATTCCACGAGTCGAGTCTGATTCCAAGCATGTGGTCGCTTGTGTCAAAAGGCACGTCAGCAACACTTTGTCAGTTCTGGATGGTGCTTCAGGCCAGCGCGCTGCCGTCTCACTCCTTATCTCACCACTGTCTGGCTGTATGTGCATGTTCAGTGCGTGTGTGCGTGTGTGTGTGCGCGGGCGTATCTTAATGAAATCTGACAGAGAATTGTGACAATCAGTGAAGGAGCATCCTGCAGAGGTTAATAAGCTGCACTCCCCCTGCAGCAGCAGCAGGCTGCCGTGCTCACACACACTTTACAGCACGCGCGCGTCGGTCCTCCCGTGTTTTCACTCTCCTCAAATTATATTTAGCGATTACAGGGCTGAAACTCATGGATGGTTTGCTCGGAGCCCCCACGCCACCTCCGGAAAAGACTGTCAGCGTCAGTAGGTGATTTGTTTTTTTTTTGGGGGGGGGATGTAGTTTGCAGGGGTGTTACCCCCTTTGTTAGCAAAATGACCCAAAATTATCCCCCTCGTTAACTGTCATGACACTGAGCACAGTGTAGGCACTGTGCTCATGCTGTTAGTTTATTTCTGGTTATTTCCTGTATTTCTTCTTTCCAGTATTATTATTTGACCTTATGTATCATGTGTTTGAATTTGCCATTGCCGGTTCACGCTCTTGTTTTGACAGTATGTTTGTTGACTTCCTGTTTAGCTCAAGTTTGCCGGTTAACACAGCTGCCATCATTCTGGTCAATTATTCCTTGCTCCTGTTCCACACCTGCTTTCCATTTGTGGTTATTTCCCTTGCCTTATTGCACTACGGTGCACAAAGTGCACTATTGTCTGGTGCAGCACCCTTCTCAGCATCAGGACGTAAGTTCCTTTTCATTCCTCTCTGTTTTTCTATGTATTATCCTAGCGTGTGTTCCACGTCTAGTTTTCCAGGTGTAGCTGGCATTTCCTCTCACCTTAGCAGTTGCTATTTTGGCTTCAGCTGTATCCTCCTGCTTCAACTTGTTTTTTGCAAGTTTTTCTGTGTATTTGTGTTTGTTCACTATTAAATCTGCGAGCTCACAGCCGGGGCTTGGTTCCTTAATTCAGCGCTGAAAAGGGAGACTTATGACAGAAGGGTGCTGCCAGTTAGGACACCAGCAGTTGTGAGTTTGCTCTTTTGTTTTTCCCTCCCACATTTTTTTGTTTTTTATCTGGAGTTCTGGGTGTTATGACCATCATGGACTTCCAGCTATTTGGACTGAGTGAGGAGGAATGTAGGGTGGCAGAACTCATTGTGCATTTTGCCTCAAAGGTTCGAGCCACCCACACTCCCGAAATCGCCTTTGGTTTTGTGGACAGCGCGGCTCGGCTGATTGAGGTATGTCCCAGTCTCTGGAGCTACCCGGGTCTAACTGCTCTCCTCGCCACGGTGGTCAAGTCCCATCAGCAACTCAGTGAGCGGGTGAGGGGTTCCCCTTTGGTGCAACCTGGGTTGACAAAAAAGCGTTCCCAGGTACGGAAGGCTCATCCACCTCGCCAGGAGCCCGTGTCCTTGCCCATACACTGGACGGGTCCTGGAGCTCCTCAGGGCTAGGGATCCACCTTTGTTGGAGTCTGCGCTGACGATCCAGCGTCCCCGGACTCTGACATCCCGCCAGATGACCTCTGCCGCTTCTGGAAGAACGACATCTGGCTCATCGACAGAAGCTTCCAGCACGCCCCGGGAAGAAAGGCAAGTGTTTTTTGTATTCATTCCCTAATAATAAAGAACTATCTTGCCTAACTCCCAGTGGTGAGACTCAGTTCCTGCAACCCGCTGAGCTCTCACCACCTGCTGCTGATATTAATTCCTCACCTGCTCCCTCCGTGTCTCCTCCTATTTTCCCTGAGTGTCCGCCGGTCCTGGGATTGAGCCGCCGGACAATGGCCTGTGGTCCTGGAGGAGCTGGCCCCAGCCCTGCAGCCATGGTCCGGACGGAGGGAGAGACTGCCAGTGACCTGAAGCCTGCACCATCGACTGAGCGTCTCCTGGCTTCAGCTACAAGGGATCCAGCGCCAGCGGTGAGGCGACCTCCAGCTGCTACACCGGATGAGCCACCTGTGTCAGCTGCTTCGCCTGGAGGTTCAGAGACTGCACTTTCCACCATGCCTGCTGTGGGGGCCGCCGCAGCAGAGCCAGAGTTGGACCTCCAGAGGACCGAGCACAAGATGTTTTCTTGTTCTTTTTCTTTGGCGTTACTATGGGATGTCTGGATTCCACTCCTTGGGGGGTGGGGGGGCTCTGTCATGATGCCGAGCACAGTGTATGCACTGTGTTCATGCTGTTAGTTTATTTCTGGTTATTTCCTGTATTTCTTCTTTCCAGTATCCTCCTGCTTCAACTTGTTTTTTCAAAGTTTTTCTGTGTATTTGTGTTTGTTCACTATTAAATCTGCAAACTCACAGCCGGCACTTGGTTCCTTAATTCAGCCCTGAAAAGGGAGATGTATGACATTAACCTGCCATCCCCCCATCCCCATTCATAGATGTAAACCATTGGGGTGGGGGGGGGGGGCATTTTTATATAATGGAATAAAAATAACTAAACCACCAATTCTAAGCAGAAATGCAAAAAAGACAATCTTTCAGATTTTTCTTGTAGATTTTGTTTTTAATTTTCAGATTTTCTCTCATAAATTTGACTTTTTTCTCAAAAAATTGCAACTTTTTGTTCATAAGTTTAAAAAAAGAAAATTCTTGCAAATTCTTGTAAATGTTCATTTCTTCTCAAAAATTTTCATCTTTTTTTCCTCATAAATTTGCTCCTTTTTTCTTGTCAATTTTCAACTTTTTCATGGATTTGAGGCTCTCATAAATTTGCAACTTTTTCTTAAAAATTTGTGACTTTATAAATTTGTCACTTTTTCTCAAAAATGTGCAACTTTTTTCGTAAATTTGCAAAAAAATTTCTTGTAAATTTTCTATTTTTTTCCTGTAAATTTTCAGCATTTTCTCATAGATTCATATCTTTTTCTTAAAGTTTTTTTTTTATTTTTTTTATCATAAATTTGCAACTATTTTGTAAATAGTCAACTTTTTTTCATAGATTTGTGACATTTTTATCATAAATGTTTTCCCTCATAAATTAGCAACTTTTTGGCAACTTTTTCTAATTTTGACTTTTTTCCCCCACATACTTTTCCAAAAATTTTCTTGTAAATTTGCAACTTTTTTTGTGTAAATTTTCATTTTTTTATAAAAAATTGGCAACTTTTTTTTCATAAATTTGTAATTTTTTTCTTGTAAATTTGTATTTTCTTTCTTATGAATTAAAAAAAAATCTCTCACTTCCGGTTATGGCGGCCGCCTAGAAGGACACGTATCACTCTGCTCTGCTCCTGGAAATAAAAATTCGGCAAATAACTCTCTCATTCGGAACAGAACTTTTCCCAGCGTTTGGGTGAGGATATGCCGGTGAAGACTAAGGCTGGGAAATCAGGAGGGGGAAAAATTGAATCGCCGAAGCAGTCCAAATTAACGGACTTTAAAGTTTGTGGCGCAGTAGAAAAAGCTGCGGATATGGCGGATGAAACTAGCGGTGATGCGGTAACTGCTGACGATGGCGGCACAGGTGCAGTGCTGGCTGCCATTAGCTCAATGAGAGCAGACTTTTCCGCTAAACTTGATGGGATTATGGCAGCGTTGGATGCAATGAGAAAGGAGTTGGGTGACTGCGTGGAGCGAGTGACGCAGGCGGAGCTTCGTGTTTCAAGTGCGGAGGATGAAATTAGCGGACTTCAAATAAAGGTGCGCACTTTGGAAAAAAAAAATAAAGATCTGGGAAATAGCGTTCTGGATTTGGAATCTCGGTCCAGACGGAACAACCTGAGGCTGGTGGGTTTACCGGAGGGAGCCGAAGGTCGTGATTCATGCTCCTTTTTGGAGGGGTGGATCCCGGAGGCGCTGAACAACGCGGAGCTAAAATCATCAGTCGTCTTGGAAAGCTCCCACCGAATTGGCCCACCGAGAAGTAACAAGGCAGCACCGAGGACGTTAATTATGAAGTTTCTCAGCTACAGAGACAGGATGACGATCTCCAACGCGATGCGGGCCAAAGGAGAAATTAAATATCAAGATCAGCAGGTGCGGTTCTACCCAGATTTGGCCTCAGGAATCCAACAATTAAGGAAGCAGTTTGACCCCATCCGCAAAGAACTGCGCAACCTTGAGATTCGTCATGGAGTGATTCACCCTGCAAGACTTCTGGTCACATATGAGGGCAGAACACACATCTTCAAGACCCCCGAGGAGGCGCAGGAGCTCATCAAGAAGATCCAGGAAGAGACTGGTGGGAGCTAAGCATGAACAGAATATAGGGTAGAATATTTGAGCATTTAACTGATTAGAAGCATATAACAAGATTACAAAATATAGATTGTATTACATATTAAAAAAAAAGTACAAAATTGCTAAAAAATTTTGGAGTTAAATTGGAAAATTATAGAAGAGAGTTAATGTTACGTTATTAAAAGCAGTAGAGTTAGGGTGATTGGGAGGATGAAGGAGTGGCTTTGGCTGATCCTCGTGGGTGTGGAACGGTCGATGGCTATATCGGGAGACGGAATTTTTCTTTTGCTTTTGGGGGGATTGCCACAAATGTGGGAAGGGGGAATTTGTTTGTGTGGAGTTTGTAGGGTGAATGTTCAACCACTCATTTTTTTGCTTTTCTGTTTGAGCATGTTTACACTGCAAGGTAATCCCAAACTCCCTATTGATCATAAATCAAAGCGTTAATCTTAACTTAACTTCATGGAATTGCAGAGGTCTACAGAATTTAAAAAAACTTAAACAAGTTATGAATAAAATAAAAGACATGGGTTCAAAAATTGTGTTTTTACAAGAAACTCATCTAATAGAGGAAGATCTAAAAAGAATTAGGAGTAGATGGCAAGGAAATGTTTTCACCTCATCATTTTCATCCCGAGCCAGGGGAGTTATGACTCTCATACATAAATCAGTCCCATTTCAAGTGAAAAATGTAATTGGAGACAAATTTGGAAGATATGTAATCATTCAAGGATCTTTGCTATTAGAAAATATAAATCTGGTGAACTTATATGGTCCCAATATAGATGATCAAAAGTTCTTTGCTAATTTATTTCTTATCTTATCATCACTTACAGGGCAACATATAATAGCAGGGGATTTTAATTGTACATTGAATCCCCATATAGATAGATCAACAGGACTGGACTGTACGCACAATGGATGTAGGATGACCATTAATCATTTTATGAAAGAATTGAAATTGATAGATATATGGAGAGAAATGAAACCACAAGTTAAAGCATACTCTTGTTATTCCAATACCTACAAGACATTCTCACGTATAGATTATTTTTTGATCTCCACAGAATTAAGGTCCAAGATTCAAAACTGTTTTTATGATAACATCGTGATCTCTGATCATGCACCCTGCTGTCTAATATATGTAGATAAGAAATTGACAAAGGAACCAGGTAGATGGCAATTTCAGCATAAATGGCTTCAGGATGAGGAATTTGTTAAATACATAGAAAAACAGATAGATGAGTTCTTTGACATCAATACTACACAAACATCAGCATGTGTAAAGTGGGAGGCTTTCAAAGCTTTTATTAGGGGACACATTATTAGTTATACAGGTTCAAAATCTAAGAAGACTCGAGAGGAGAGAGTCCAACTGGAACATAAAATAAAAATTCTTCAAGAAAGAGTATATGCAGGAAGAGATCCAAGGTTGGAGAACGAATTACTGATTTTGAGAGCTGAATATGACAAAAAATCAGCGAATAGAGCTGCCTCGAGTCTTCTAAGATTGAAACAATCTTTTTATGAACAAGGTGAAAAATCAGGAAAGTTATTGGCATGGCAGATTAAACAATTAGAATCTAAAACACCAATTACCAGTATTATAAGTAATGGACAGGTAGTTATAGATCCTTTAGAAATTAATAGAGCCTTTAGAGATTACTATGAAAAATTATATGATACCAAAAATGAATCTGACTTAACAAAACTACATGGGTTTTTGAACGAACTATTTATACCGTGTATTCCAAATGAAAATAGGGAGATACTGGAGTCTAAAATTAGTCAAGAAGAAGTTGGACTAGCTATTGATAATATGAAATCAGGAAAAAGTGCAGGACCAGATGGTCTTTCAGTTGACCTTTATAAAAAATTTAAGAATAAATTAATAAAACCTTTTTTGGAAATGGTTTTAGAAGCATTTCAAAATAGTAATTTACCATCATATATGAATAATGCCTTAATTATACTGTTGCCAAAACCAGGTAAGCCCTCTAATAAATGTGAAAACATGAGACCAATAAGCCTATTAAATGCCGACCTTAAGATAATCTGTAAAATTTTAGCAAGACGAATACAAGAAATTTTACCAAATATTATTAATCGAGATCAGAATGGCTTTATAAAGGGAAGACAAGGCTTCCATAATGTAAGAAGACTTTTTAATATTATTTATTCTAATAAAGAAGCACCGGATACAGCTCTCTTATCACTGGATGCCGAAAAAGCCTTTGATAGAGTTGAATGGCCCTTTCTTTTTGAAGTCTTACAAAGGTTTGGACTTGGAAATAATTTCATAAAATGGCTTCAGATAATATATAATAATGCTACTGCAGAAATCCTAACAAATAACAATATTTCAAAATCAATAAAAATCAATAGAGGATGTCGACAAGGCTGTCCACTTTCACCTTTACTGTTTACTATGGCAATTGAACCTTTAGCGATGGCGATACGTCTACAGTCACAAATATATGGAATTAAAGTTGGACCAACAGAACATAAAATCTCCCTGTATGCCGATGACATAATTTTGTTTATGTCGAATCTTAAAAAATCAATTCCGACCTTGTTGAATTTAATAAAGAATTTTGGGGAAATATCAGGATATAAAATAAATAAAACTAAATCTTCAATATTAATGCTAAATGAGACCCAGAGAAATTACCCAGCCCCTGAGGTAAATCAATTCAATGTTGTAAATCAGTTTAAATATTTAGGAATCCAAATTGTGCCTAAGCTAGAATCAATCGCCAGTGTCAATTATGAAGCCTTAATGACAGATATTGATGAGTTACTTCAGAGATGGATGTCACTACCAATGTCGATGATCGGGAGAATTAATATACTTAAAAGTAATGTCTTACCTAAAATACTTTATTTATTTCAATACATTCCCTTACCGCCACCTTTAGATTTATTCTCAAGAATTAAAAAAAAGTTAGTGGAATTTATATGGAACAACAGGAGGGCTAGATTACGTTTGTCTTTATTATATTTACCATTTGATCGTGGAGGTCTGAAATGTCCAAATTTTATGTTGTATTATTGGTCGGCACAACTGAGGTCTATGACATATTATTTTTCATCAAATGATCTCCCTCACTGGACTGAAATGGAATCATACAATTTACCTTTACCTCTTCCCATATTCATATACTCAGATTCGGCAAAAAAATTACAAAAACAAGTTAAAAATCCATTTGTAAAGCATATGATCAAAATATGGTGTGAAGCTAAAAACTATTTAAAAGAACCACAGTTATTGTCACAATTTAGTCCAATATGGGGTAATCAATATTTTAAACCAGGGAGAGCGGACGCTGTATTTAAAGTATGGAATTTAAAAGGGATACAAAAGATTCAGGATTTATATTTGCCATGTGCAGACAACATAATGTCTTTTGAAGAGCTGAGGATCAAATTTAATCTCAATAGAACACATTTTTTTAAATATCTTCAACTTAGAAACTTTATTCGATCAAATCAAAATAAAGCTCTCACTCGACCTATCTATTCATCCTTGGAAAAAATGTTGATGAAAGATAGTAAAAGAAAGGGTATTATTTCAGAGTTTTATAACTCATTGACACTATTTTCAAGTGAAAATTCACTGAAAAGATTAAACTACTGGAAAGAAGATCTGCAAACTGAAATTTCAGAGGAACAATGGGAATTGGCTTGTACAGAAGCTCAAACCAAATCAATAAATGTACGCCTTAAATTGATACATTTCAAATGGTTAATGCGGATGTATGTTACACCGGAGGAGTTAAATAGATATAATAAAAATATACCAGATACATGCACAAAATGCATGGAAAGTAAAGGAACTCTATTTCATTGTGTATGGGAATGTAGATTAATAAGAATGTTTTGGGAAGAGGTGAGGGTAACAATTGAAAAAATAATCTCAAAACAAATCATATTGAATCCTAAACTGTTTTTGTTGGGTCTGTACCCAGAAAAGCATAATTTTAATAAAAGTGAAAGAACATTCATAGACCTCAGTTTGCTTAATGCCAAAAAATGTATTGCACTATTATGGAAAAAGACTCATAGACCAGATGTGACTCAGTGGTTAAGACAGATGTTAACAAACCTTCCATTAGAAAGAATAACATATATACTGAAATCAAAGGAAATTGTGTTTGAGAATATATGGAGACCTTTTATTGATTATGTAAAAAATTTAAACATAACTCTTGAAGAAGAAGGTGAATGATGTGTGTGGACCTTGTAAATTCCAAACTGGTGAACATAATATGTATACTTATGTATTGGATTGTCTAGACTAAACAGAGGAGCATTGTTGAAGATCTGATTTTGTTGGTGGTTGTTGGTGTTTTTTAGTGCATTTTTTTTTTGTAGTACTTTAGTGTTAGTGTTTAATTGTTTGTATCATGTTTGTTAAAAAAAAAAAAGGTTCAATAAAGATATTGTGGAAAAAAAAAAAATCTCAAAAATTTGACTTTTTTCTGATAATTTGCAATTTTTTTCCTGCAATTTTTTTTTTAAATTTCTCATAAATTTGCAACTTTTTCCTTGTAAATTTGTAACTTTTTAAGATTTGTGACTTTTATCTCATAAACTGAGAACTTTCTTCTGATAAATTTGCAACTTTTTCTCAAGAAAATAGCAATTTTTTTTCCTGTAAATTTTAACCTTTTTTTTTGTAAATTTGCAACACTCATCTCAATGCTAGTTAAATTCTTATTTTCTGCAACTAAATTGTAATTTGTGACTTTTTTAATTTTTAAATTTGAATCTTTTCACACTTTGCATCTTTATTCGTGCAAATTTGTACATACAGTAATTTACATTTATGTACAGTATATGCCGGTACCTCATGCTAAAGCAGTGAATAAATTGCCTACTGCTCAGCGTTGTGACATTACTACTGCTCCTTGCACCGTTTTCTGGCGACAAATGGCAGCTCATGATGAGATGTACCTTGGCACAAAGCTGTTTCTCTGATCATTTTCCCACAAAATGACGAGGGAGTGCACGAAGCGAGAGGTCAAATTTCATCGTGGGAAAGTAATTTTCTTCACAAAGAAACCGATCAATAACTGATTTACAACAGCTGTCTATTGTGAATAATTTAAGAGGTTTTAGTTGTGCAGTAACAGCTTGATGTAAGGTGGATCATAAATTTGCTGCTGTTTCCCGGTAAATTTTACGGTGGTCTCGAACACCAGTTTTCAAAAATTCAAAGATTCTTATTTGTCAGTACTTCTATATGTACAGGACATACAGGAGAACTGAAATGCCATTTCTCTCTCTCTTAGTGGTGTGTGCAATATATAAGAAAAGAAGGAATAAGGATGAAAAACAACAACAGCAGTCTATGTAAAGTAATGCTACCCGTAGTGCAAATAAAGATAAAACCCAGCAATTCTATGTACAGAAAAAAAGTAGAGCCGTAATACCTGTAATTGCAAGTTCAATGCAGTAGTGGAGGTGCAGACAATGACAGATTGGACTGCACATGATCAGTACTGCAATAACAGACAGCAGCAGATATGCCATTTGTGCAACTGGTTGCAGTAAGGTGCAAAGACATACAGCAGCAGATGTATTACTGTTGGTGTGCCAGTCTTTCTGTGCAAACAGCTGAGGTAGTTATTGTGTGGGTGAGTGCATTATGGTCCAGGGGTGGGGGCAGAGTTCAGGGTCCTGATGGCCTGGTGAACAAAGCTGTTTAGCAGTCTTGTGGAGTGGGCCCGGAGGTTCCGGTACCTTCTTCCTGAGGGCAGGGGGCTGAAGAGGGAGTGTGAGGGGTGGGAGGTGTCGCCTGCAATATTGATGGCTCTGTGGGTGAGGCGGGTGTGGTAGATGTCCGAGAGGGAGGGCAGGTTTAGGAGTGGAGCGATTCATAGTATTCTTTGCAATCTCTCAGTGGATTGCATCAGCATAAATGGTTTTTTTTGTTGTTTTTTTTTCAGAAATGTGGTTTTTCTTATAAACTTAGAATTCTTTAATGTAAATGTGCAACTTTTTCCATAAATATGCAGCTTTTCTTGTACATTTTAGGACTTTATCTCTCGTAGATTTGCAATTGTTGTCATACAAATTTGATTCTTTTTTGCTTGTATATTTTCAAGTTTGTGTAAATTTGTGACCTTTTTGGTCAATTTTTAAACTTATGAACAAGTTCATACTTTTCTGTTGGAATTTTTTAAAATTTTCTTCTACTTTTACAGGGCTTTTTGTAAATGTTTAGGGGTCACTGACTGCACTTTTTCCACATTTTCGCAGCCCACACAGGTGTAATTATTGCAGCCTATCTGTGAATCATCTTGTGCAGCCTTTCTGAGAAAGCTAGTACCAATGCATGTCTCCTTTAAATCTAAGGCCACATTTAACCCCACCCTCCCTCTTACATCACTATTGCTAATCTTAGCTGGCTAGATCCTAGCTCCTGGTTCAGAGCCAATTAACATAAGTTTGTTTTAAAGAATGAATGAAGTAATGCATCACTGATGGGCGGGGGTGTATGGTTTAAGTGGTCGACAGGATATGCGCAGTCCCTCGAGTACTTCAAGCACAGAAACATTCACGAATGAGCTGAGACTAATGGCTAAACTGCTAGTTTCTGCTAGCCACCTTGGTAGTGCTAATGATGTAGCATCATGGTGAAAATATAACAAAATAAGCCAGAATGACACCAGATATATTATCAAATGTGGATTAGTGAACCAGTTTTAAACAGTGATCTATATTAGTGTGACTGAAATCTAAAGAAATTAATGATATAAATGTGACCTTCTATGTACCACTGTTAGCTCTTAAGCTACCATCTTTGGCTCCCTGCCCAGCTACATGACAGGCAGCTAGGCTGGCCAATAATAGAGGAGCAGACAGATAATAGAGCAGCAGACAGGTATCAAGGCTAGTGACTTTATTGTTTAGTGATGTTTTTGCCATGAATCTGGGCATGATTATAGGCTCATGCCCACGCTTTATGTTCATTCTTTGTTCTCTTTGTGGTTAATTATGATTCTTGCCTGTGTATTTATCTTCTGTATTCCCCTGGGTCCTTTGTGATTGTCATTGTGTTTCCTCTGGTCTCCTGAGTAGGTCTGTGTGTGTTTTCTGCTTACAGATTGTTCCAGCTCCTCTTGTTTCTGTACCCATAGCCACTCTCCCTCATGTGTGCTCAGTTCAGCCCTTGATTGTGATCACAGCTGTCCCGTGTTCCCCTGATTATCAGTTACCCCATTTATGTGAGAACCCGGGACTGTGTGTCCGACACGATCATCGGTAGCACGGGGGCCCCCCAGGGAACGGTTTTGGCTGCCTTCCTGTTTACCCTTTATACTGCGGACTTCTCACACAACACAACACACTGCCATCTACAGAAGTTCTCTGACGACTCTGCAATCGTCGGCCTCATCTCCAATGGAGATGAAGCTGAGTACAGAGGACTTATCCAGGACTTCGTGGACTGGTGCCATAGGAACTGCCTCCAGATCAATGCGAGGAAAACTAAGGAGCTGGTGGTGGACTGCCGCAGGAAAGGATAACCCCTCACAGCACCAATAAACATACAGGGAACAGACATCAAGATGGTGACATCCTACAAGTACCTGGGTGTTCATCTGAACAATAAACTAGACTGGTCACACAATACCGACGCACTCTACAAGAAGGGACAGCGCAGGCTGTTCTTACTGAGGAGACTCAGGTCTTTTGGTGAACAAGGGGCGCTGCTGAAGAAATTCTACGACACGGTGGTGGCATCAGCCATCACTTTTGGAGTGTTCTGCTGGGGCAGTGGCATTACAGCAGCCGATAGGAAGACACTAAACAAACTGATCAAGAAAGCTAGCTCTGTCCTGGGGCAGCGCCCTGACCCAGTGGAGGAGATGGGAGAGAGAAGCATGGTGGCTAAACTATCATCTCTACTGGAGTCCGAGTCCCACCCTATGCAGGACATACTGAACGCACTGAGGAGCTCATTTAGCAGCAGACTACATCATCCTAGGTGCGCAACCGAGAGGTTTCGCAGGTCCTTCCTACCTACGGCAGTCAGACTGTATAACCTAAGCAGGGCTGCTCGCAGAGATGGCAAAAAAACATGATGACCTAATAGTATTGAATGCAAAAGACACAATAGACTTACACAATGGTCCCCTCCAGTATATACAACTAGGACAGTATCGGTCGCTACGGAGGGTGACAATATGTATGGGTACATATTCATACTATGCAGGATAACTAAGTAGACGGTTATGCTGTTTATTCCATCTTGCTACAATGCTCCGCACTTTGTATATATATATTTATATATTGATGTGTATGTATGTATATCCACTGCTCTTATTTATATCTTTCGTATCTTCTTAATTATTGCTCTGAGTGTTGCTATCTCTGTGCTGTTGCAATCCTGGAATTTCCCCATTGTGGGACTAATAAAGGCTTATCTTATCTTATCTTGTGTCAGTTTGTACTTGTGCTCTGGGTTGGGTCATTGCGTCAGTTCTTATGTGATCATCTCTCTGATTAATCTGTGTTCTCCTGTGCTCCAAGTTATTCCGTGAGTTCATATTAGTCTGTAGTTCTGAGTTATTTTTTCCAGCCCCTGTGTTACACTGTTTGTTTGTTCTTTTGTCATTTTGTCAATAAATCTTTACTGCACCAAAGTCCTGTCTGCTACCTTGGGTCCGCTTTAAAAATTACAACTGCCTCCCTAAACAGAGCCTCATGACAGAATGACCCAACCACATAAGGACCCAGCAGGTATGGACTTCTGGGGGTTAGGGCTGGACGCTGAGGAGGTATGGGCTGCTGAGACCATCAAGGACCTCATCTTGGACACCCACTCGTCCCGCACGCCTAAGGCCACCCTGAGCTTTCTGAACGCCGTGGCCGAGGTGATGGACTCTGCCCCCGGCCTGCAGTGCTACCTGGAGTTGGTTGGACTGTTGATTTTGGTGTCAAACTTACAATGCATGTACCAGCATATGGTGGAAGACATACCAACTGCGCCACAGTCTGCACCGATGACAATGTGTCCCCAGGCTCTGCCGTCTCCCTCCACACGCACCTGTCCACCAACTCTGATGCCAGCCTCGTCGGACCCACAGCCACGCCACGGGCTGAAGACGAGGGTACCATCTACATTGAAGCCTGTGCCGATGAATAAGTATCCCCTGGTTCTGGTACTTTTTGCTACAGCTCCAGTACCAGCTCCACACCACTCCCTAGCACCAGTTCCAGCTCCATGCCCTGTGCTGGCTCCTCGTTGCCTCTTGGCTGTTCCCTGCCAGATTGCCCCATCCACTGTTCCGCCAGCCTCTCCACAGGCCATCAGGTCCGCTCCTCCAGGGTCTCCCAAGGTCGTCACGCCCCCTGCAGCTTTGCCAGGGACCGTCATCCCAGCGGCAGGGACCAGGAGTTAAGGCACGCGCTTTTTCGTTTAACATCTATTTTAGAAAAGACATGCTTTGCTCCTGGTGTGTGTGTGTGGGGGGGGGGTCCCGGGTGCAGTTTCCAGCTGACCCTGAGTCCTCTCCACCAGCCTCTGCCACTGGTAACTATGGTGATCCATCTTGTTTCTTCCTCCCTGTCCAAGGTGGCTGCGGCAGGGATGGAGAGGGACACTTCAGCTTCAGCCATCACCGAGGTACACACAACAGCTCCAGATGTCCCCGAGGTGCGCATAACAACTCCAGCCGTCACCAAGGTGCGCACAACAGCTCCCGCTGTCTCTGAAGTGCAAACAACAGCTCTTGCTGTCTCTGAGGTGCACATAATGGTCCCCGCTGTCCCAGAGGTACACACCACAGCTCCAGCAGTCTCCAAGGTGCACGCCACAACTCCACCACCATCGCCTGAGCTGCACGTTCCACCCATCATCCCAGAGGTCATGGGACCTCCACCCGTCATCCAAGAAGCCATGGGACCTCTACCCATCATCCAAAGAGTCGATCAGTCCACTCAACCCATCGCCCAAGGGATCGAGCAGTCTGCTCCACCTTCGCCACCTGGGGTCACCGCTCCTCGGTTGCTGCAGAGCCTCATGACAGTTTTACGTTTCTTGACGTACAGGAAGATACCCAGAAGAGTCAAAATGGCTTCTTGGAGAGGAAAACGAGATAAATGATGTGTGTGTTTTTTAAGAGAAGTGAGTGCTTGGATGTTTTTTCAATAATCATATAGCAGATAGATGTTTTTCAGAGGGTTAAAATCTACAACAACACAATTTTTTAGTCAATGATCCCTTTAAAAGTAAATTTTTAATTTACATTTATCAAAATCAAGCAGTTTGAGGTGAGAAGCGAACATCTGAATACCAAATTTGAAAACCTAACACCAGTGTAATGAAAAGATAGACAGATAGACAGACAAGATAAATGTACTTTATTGATAAATGTGTGAATAAGTAAATGTTTAGGTACAGCCCTAGTAAATTTGCCATTTTGTTTTTATAAATTTGCCATTTTTTTCTCATAAATTTACAACTCTGTTTTTGTATGACAGTTTCTTTCCTCAGAAATGTAATACTTCTTTCTTAGCAATTTTTTTTGATAAATTTCCAGTGTTTTTCTATAAAATCTATGACATTTTTCTTTAAAATTTCCAGATTTTCTCATAATTTTTTCATGCATATTTGACACCTTGTTTTGTTTATTATTTGATTGTTTTTTCATTTTCCATTTTCACATAAATGTGAGACTTTTGTCTACATAAATTCATTAATATTTTTAGTCTTTTTCTTTTCTTTTTTTTTTTTTCCTTAAGGGAGCCACATCTATCTGATGCACATCTCAATCCCCACCTGGTGGCTGACTGCAGTATGACAGTAAAGCCTGGTATGACCCATTTTTGTGTGTGGCATTTTGCCAAACTGAATACTAAAAATAATCCTCAAATAACTTTTTTCCCAAAGATGGTGGTTTCTGTCCTTATAGTTAGTTCTTATTGTGCTAGTTTACATTCAAGTATTTTTTTTTATCAGTTTAGTTTTAATTAGTTATCTGATACTATAAAAACGGTTTTGGTTGTGATTGAGGGAGCTGCTTATGCTGCATAGATTATAATGGATGACTGTATGCAAGGGAATCTGACACCATGGCTCTGCTTCATGGTCATTGCTGTGCAGATTCTGGTTGCAAAAGATGACAAAAATGCAACATGGCAGCACCTTAACCCTGGACTCCGGATGCAGTCCGTTACAGCTGTGATCCAGACTCCGCAGCATATACAGTAGCTCCCATTCTCATCAATGTTCTAATCCCCACCTGGTCCAGACCACAGCGGGATCGCTAATGAAATGCAAGGAGTCTATTTTTGACGTATGCCAGATCCAATCCGCAAGGAAATGCCACGTTATCTTGTGGTATTTAATAGCTGTTTGTTCATTAAAAACGATTTAAGGATCGTCCGTTATTTTCTGAAGTCTACTCCTCCACCACTGTGTCAAAGAAGATAAAAACTTTGACATAACATCCAAACACATCATAGAATTAAACTTAACAGGCTACTTACATATTATTAGAGCACAAAAATCCAGATGGAGAGCTGGTACATCATGCTTCCTTGTTGTTATCACGTGATCACAATCGGTCCTTCTTGAGATCTCATATTATTTTATACAATTCTCAC
This sequence comes from Pholidichthys leucotaenia, assembly GCA_020510985.1. Taxonomy (NCBI): domain Eukaryota; kingdom Metazoa; phylum Chordata; class Actinopteri; order Cichliformes; family Pholidichthyidae; genus Pholidichthys; species Pholidichthys leucotaenia. The sequence goes on from CM035842.1 coordinate 276,174,080, forward strand.
ACAATCTTGTATTTCGAACCCTGCTCTGATCCGTGCCAATTTAAAACACACAAAGGAAGTTGGTGGGGACTGTCGCAAGGCTCCGTCTGCACGGCCTCTGCAATGGACTGCATCTGGAGTTACTGTAAATCCAGGGATAACGCAGGAAGTAGAGCTTCACTTTTATACACTGGAGTAAGATGTCCATATTATATATAATCTATGCTCCGGAGTCACATATTCCAGACCCCTGTAATCAGTAGGCGATTTATTATTTTTAAACAAGGGGGATTTAGCATAAGGTACAAATGTATAAATGTAAATTAGGTACAAATTTGCAAGAATAAAAGGTGCAAAGGTATGATAAAAGATGCCACTTTAAAAATAACCTAGATGAGCATTGTAAATTTACAAGGAAAAAAGTTGGAAAACTTACAGGGGAAAAAAATGTAAAACTTATGAGAAAAAAGTTGCAAATTTATGAGGAAAAAAGTCACAAGTCTGTGAAAAAGTTGCAAATTTACAAAAAAAGTTAGAAATTTATATGAGAAAAATTTAAATTTAAAGGGAAAAAGTGCAAATTTTTGAGAAAATGTCAAAAATTTATGAAAAAAGTTAGAGATTTACAAGAATAAAGTTTGCAGGAAAAAACTTGCAAATTTACAAGAATTTTTTTTTTTTGTAAATTTATAAGTAAAAATGTCAATTTTTTTAGGAAAAAGTAAAAAAGTTGCAAATTTGTGAGAACAAAAGTTGAAAAAAGTTGCAAATTTATGAGAAAAAGTCTCAAATTTTTAAGAAAAAAGTTTCAAATTTCTGAGAAAAAAACTGAAGTTTGCATACTCCACTTTACAGCCAGAAATGGCTGTGGAGGTCAGATATTAGTTGTTAGAAATGCTAATATGTGCTCTTAAAATGAATAACTCTAGGAGCAGAAATAAGAACAGCTACATTAACAGAACCAACTAAAGTGGGCGTATTGTCCACTCAGCCAAAATCACCACTAAAACACACACTCATGCAGTGTGCTAGTTTTGGCAGGGAAGCTGAATTTTAATTGAAAACAAAAACTCACAGTTTAATGAGACTTTTCACAATCTTTATTTTTTTCCCCCACAAATCCGAATGAGCAGTATCAGGTTTTAAACCCCTGATGGCGAGACTCTATTCCCGATTCTGGAGTCGTGCTGCTCCAACCATCTGCTCTCTAACCCTGCCCCCGGCCACACAGATCACGGCTCCGCCACCCCTGGATCATGGAATCAACACACGCACACGCAGCTGCCATGTGATGACACTATATCAGCATATTCACTGGAATGCGAGAGAGAGAGAGAAAGCAGGCCTCAGCTCGGTGTTTAAGTGTCTATTATGTGTAAATATTTTTGTCACATATTTCAGCTGCCAAGATCACGTCTCTTCTCGAGCCCGGAACAGAAGCTTGGCCACAGAGTGACATTTGGGAGGAACTGGGGATGATACGAAATTAGGGAAAATTCTTAGCCTAACATTAAACAGCAGCTTGTGTGGATCTGCTTCTCATCATTCTTGAGTCTTGGGTAAAGAAGCAATGGGACTTTTTTTTTTAAAAGTGATTAACAAATTACTTTACATATTTAAGTCAGAATATCATCAGAGAAAAATGTCAAATCCTCTTATTATTCTACTCTGGATCATCTCTGGAGTCTGAATGTGATGCACTGCAGTAAAGAACAAGTTTACGGTCTACAATGGAGAAGAAACAACACTGGGTTTTTGAGGTTAGAGGCAAAAAGGGTCATGCCAAGTGAAGACGCCACACTCAATAAGAAGAAAAATGCTCTCTCTCAGCACAGTTCCAGTTCTCTATTCTTTTAAAACAACAGAAGGGATTTCAAGCAAAAATATCTAGACTCTACTCCAACAGTAGCAGCTCGACCAAGTTCAACCTCCAGACGCACACATATGCATATTCTTTTATGATTTTTGTTCGGGCATTTTGCTTTCACTGGACAAATACGCCCCCCTGCGTGGATCGCCACTATCGTGTTGTAGAGGTTTGCGTGCCCTATTGACTCCAGGAGTTATGTTGTCACATCAGCTTGCCATTGGTAGGGTCTCCCATAGCAAATTGGTCCTGAGTGAAGGGCCAGCTCCACTGGATCTGTTGTGTCCAAGGGGTGGGACAAAAGACCAATCTGGCAATGTATTGCAATACTTGGCACTAGCAATGCTAAATGCATGCACCAATCTTTCATCAATCATATACTGTATACTCATGCACTCTTGAGTATTAATCAACCAATTGTGTTTTCAGTCCACTAGATGGCACCCAGTCAGGTGAAGTCACAGCTTGTCTTGCAAGATTTGCAGCCATGTGTCATGTGTCTGAGGTCTAATGTCACCCCAGACCTCAGACACAGTTTATTGTTGTATTTTGCATCTGGTTTTTTCTGCTTATTTGTCCAGGTTTGTCTGTGTTTCTGTTTTGCCCCTCTCTCTCCAGACACTCCCACTTGCTATTCACAGTTTCAGCCCAGCTGTAAGCAGCTCTCAATTACTTCACCTGCAGCCAGCTCTTACACCTGTGCCCACTCATGTACTCAGCTCATTTTGTATTTTACCCTGTCAGTTCTGTCACTCCGTACTGTCATGAGCGTGCGCCTTTACGCGGCGCACGAATGGAAAAGAGATGAGCCCACATGCTGGATGAAGCGTGTATTTATTGATAACAAAAGGCAACAGTTCAAACAGTGTCAAACACAAAATGTCAAAAGGTAAATGATCCTGCTGGAGCAGGACACAGCTCTGAGAAAACAACGCCGCACAGCAGGAAACAGTTCAGTAATAATACTGCTAGACAAGCAGATGGAAGTCCACGTCACGCCACAGGACCGGACTAAGCCACAGAGGAAACACAGAAACGTGGACTTGGTTTGGACGAGAGAAGACTTGCATAGTGAGTATTGGGCGGGGCTGAGCTCCGGGAAAATACCACACCAAACGCAGTCCAAGAGAAGAGGCTAAAGGCCAAAGTAAAGACTAGGAGGATGACTAGGGGATAGGGTCTCCAGCTCAACTAGCCAGGTAGACTGACGAAGTGACAGGGAGTGACAGAACTGACAGGGTAAAATACAAAATGAGCTGATTACATGAGTGGGCACAGGTCTGAGAGCTGGCTGCAGGTGAAGTAATTGAGAGCTGCGTACAGCTGGGCCGAAACTGTGAATAGCAAAACAGAAACACAGACAAACCTGGACAAATAAGCAGACAAAAACAGAGATGCAAAATACAACAATAAACTGTGTCTGAGGTCTGGGATGACATTAGACCTCAGACACATGACACCATGCATACAAGCTGAGAAGCTGTTAGCTGCAACAAAAGGTCAACTCAAATATCGGGCCTTTTTTGGATTTCCTAACAAAGATGGAACTAAAGACTTTGACATGACACACAACCCACAAGGAGTGCTGCACAAAAAAACAACAACACTCGGAACATGCGCCCCCGCACACTCCTCACGGAGCCATTCAGCAGCAGCAGCATTAGCAACGGCTAAGCTAAAAACACCCCAGCACAAGCCGACCCCGGTGAACAGCCAACTCCCGACACCTCCCGCACAATAAAGCGTCCTTCAAACTCAGAGCGAGCCAAGTAAACAACACAGTCCACCGCCCTCCCTGTGTGCAGAGACGTGTCTCCGAGGAAAACGAATCCCCCTGGAATATGGGAATGTGAGCAGCAGACAGGACCACAGCACCACAATATCCTACGGAGGACTGACAGCCTGCATCCATAGAAAGAAACACGGACACGGAGTGTTAAAAAGAGTGAAAACTTATATGAATGAAATAGATATTGAATGTTGTACTTTGGAGACAAAATTTGATGCTGAAATGGGAGGGGGGGATGTATGGTGTCGTAATAGTGATGGTATCGTGATAATATTGCATATTGTTTGGGTCGGCAGTGGCTCAGGAGGTAGAGCAGGTCGTCCAATAACCGGATGGTTGGTGGTTCGAATCCTGCTCTCCCTAGATATCCTGCCATTGTGTCCCTGGCCAAGACACTTCACCCAACTTGCCTCCAGTGTCCATAACACTGGGTATGAATGTGTATAAATGTTTGGTGGTGGCCGGAGACGCCGCTGGCATGGATTGGCAGCCACATTTCTGTCAGCCTGCCCCAGGGCAGCTGTGGCTACAGTAGTAGCTTGCCACTGCCATTGTCTGTCTGGAGTGAATGAGTAATGTATCTATTTGTAAAAGCGTCTTTGAGTGTCTATGATAAAGCGCTATATAAATCTGGTGCATTATTATTATTATTCTAACCCAAGTATCCCAATCGGAATCGCATCATGACAGCCCTCACAATTCCCACCCTGACTGGATCCCCATGAAAAAGTTACAAGGATCCAGTGTACCTCACCCAGACTCGACAGCAACAGCCTTGTGATTGACTTTTTTTCCATTGGACCCTGCTGGACTCACCTGGATACACCATCCAGTGGAGGAGGGATCATTAGGATCGTGATGCTATGTGGATAGATGGATAGATGGACGGATACAGTTGAGACTGAGACAGGAAATGGGATTACGTGCCGGAAAGATGATTCTGGACAGTATTTGAACCAAGCATCAATGCAGTAGTGACATGCTTTCACGTAATGTACAGAATTAATGTACTATGTACATAGCGCATTCCAGGAGTTGCGCTAGGTCAGATTTTTCCCAGTCAGTCCTGGGAAATGATTAAATAGCTTTCCCCCTTAAAGTCGGATTTCTGATCACAGAGGTGTTCCAGCACATTTTCAGAATTTCAGAAAACCAAGATGGAGGCCTTAATGAAAGCCTTAATTATGATTACTCCGCATAAATTGCTAATAAATAGTGCATTTTACTTGAGCTTCAACTTCTTAATGCTTGAATCCAGAACTCCTCTTTAACTTAGGTATGGTACCGGCTTCCCAACTTTTAGTCAGAAATCCGACTATAAGGGACGTGGCATTCACCAGCTTGAAAACTAAGCCCAGGAAACTCCTGGAATGCACTAATATTTTATAGAGCCTTGCCATAGAGTCCCATCATTTAACATTTCAGTCATATTAACTACAGACTATGTCAGGTCAGGCGCTGGTTTGCTTGCTACCGGATAACCATGAAAACCGGTACTACCTGTCTCATGGGTCGGGCCGTCGGCGACTCAACCAGCAACTCCGTCCTTCCGAGGGCATGGAGGGTGAAACTGGGCATCCTGGCAGAACTAAAAACAATATCTGACACAGGTCTGTGGTGGACCACTCCCAGTTACACGGGGTGAGACTGGACATCCTGGTAGATAAGTATATCTGTCGCAAGGTCTGTGGTGGACTTTTGCCAGTCGGTGCATCATGACAGGCACTACACAAAGAGCAGAGATAAACAAACCTATCATCTGGTCAGTCACTGCAACAGATACTGGAGTCAATTTGTCTTGGCCTGTCCTTGCTACTGACAATACCTCTATCTGCCAAGAATGTGCCGCTAGTCCAGCAAAAGCTAGTGGTACTCAAATACATTGAAAGCAGTTTCATGAAATGGTCGGTCAGAGGGCAGCTCATGCCGGCTCGGACGTTGCCCGGGTTTGCAGGGTCGGGAGTTCCTGGCAGCGGAGGGCAGGGGACGGAGCTGCAGGGGACGGAGCTGCAGGGGACGGAGCTGCGTAGAGGAATCTGATCAGACCTAAATGAAAGAGTCATTGTCGCCGGTGACAGACTGCTATGATGATGAACTACAGACTGCATGTAGGAAATTAAAATGTGTGCTTTGTGCTCAGAATTTAATTGGAATCTGATTGCTCACTTTCATTTTTCTAATGAAAAACATTGCACATACAGCGGGGAAAATAAGTATTGAACACATCAACATTTTTCTCATTAAACATTTCTGATAGAGCCACTGACCTGAGATTTTCACCAAATTTCAGTAACAACTCAAGTTATCCATACATACAACAAAATCATGGCAACTGTGTTCACAAAACAAGTTATATTTAATAAAGTGTAATGACACAGGGAATAAGTATTGAACACATGAAGAAAAAGAGGTGCAAAAAGGCATAGAAAGCCAAGAAACCAGCTGAAATCCATCAGAACTTAGGAAGCCATCCCAGTTCCCATCATAGCAAATTAATTCCAGCTGGTTAAGTCCTGACTGACAGGACCGCTGTACTACACTGTAATGTTGGCAAGTTATCGCTATTAGGTACTAAAATATGTATGCTCTGTGTGTGTTTCAGATGACTGTCTTGTGGCAAAATATCGCTTCAAACCGTGGGTCTTGGCTTTCAACACAGGCTCCCGGTGATGTCACCCCAGCTTCACAAACGCGCAGTGGTTACAGAACTTCAGAATGTCTGTAGAAATGTTAAGCTTCCTGTGCAACAAATTGCTCTGATCTGTGTGAAAATCACAGAGAGACTGTTGAGACATCATGGGATGTACCTGCTCCAGCCGGTGGTGTTGTGGTAAAAAGTGATCAGCTGCCAAAACTTGATCGCCAGGTGCCATATTATAGTTATGGGGTTATATTAGCTGTAAAATATATATTTCAACAGGTAAACAGTACTGAGTTAGGTATAATAAGATATATTTAACAATTATGATGCATTTTAAGTCAAAATAAACTGGATCTAGGATTAAAAGCAATTAAAATAACGCAGTCACGAGGTTACATGGAGAAATACATGGATTTACTGGATATATACATGTAGATACTGTATATATATATTCTCTGCATCAACAATGAACTATACATGTATTCATTTAGTATTGCACTGGGAATTTTGACAATAAACCTTTGTACTTTTTGCAGATGTGTCTCCACTTCTGTTTTCTGTGTGAAAGTTACCACCAAGTGACATAAATTAAATACTAAAAGATTGGAAAAGCTGTCTAAGAACAATCCAGCAGTTTGAGAAATCACTTTTGGTTTGGTGTAAGTCTGCCAACAGAATTATGAACCATAAAGCAGTTTGTGTTAAAATGTTAAATCCCATTAAACCCTAACTCAGGAGTGTCCAGTCATGTGCCATGGAGGGCCAAGACCCTGCAGGTTCTCTCTTCTACCCAGTCTCTTCAGCAGGTGTTTTCACTGATCAGCAGTCAGTGGGAAGAAATTCAATGGAATATGCTGTTGAAGACACTGGTTGGAGGAAAATCCTGCAGGGTCTTGGCCCTCCATGGGACATGATTGGGCACCCCTGCCCTAACCCATTATTAGAAAATATAGATGCTGATGTGGCCCAGGATTCCTCCATATACTGGTACTATCACTAAAGTGTGCAGTGTCTTCTGCACTGGCACATCCAACAATACAGTCTTCAGTAAATAAAATAATTGTTTTTGGCTACTTTTTCTTTAAAATGAGCCATTATTTTCAAAGTCACTGATAAATGGTTTGTACTGTTGACTCTTTTCCCACCGATGTCTTAACAGACAAAATAGAAAATCATGATGCAAACACGGCAAACACAGGCAGCACGGTGGCGCAGTGGTTAGCACAGTGGCAGCACAGCAAGAAGGTCATGGGATCGATTCCACCCTTGACCATCGTGGGTTCGATCCCACCCCCAGACCATCGGTGACCCTTCTGTGTGGAGTTTGCATGTTCTCCCCGTGTCTGCGTGGGTTTACTCCGGGCACTCCGGTTTCCTCCCACATGCCAAAAACATGCAAGTTAGGTTAATTGGCATCAAAACTGGGGATTCTAAATTGTCCTTAGGTATGGATGTGAGAGTGAATGGTTGTCTGTCTCTCTGTGTTGGCCCTGTGATGGACTGGCGATCTGTCCAGGGTGTACCCTGCCTCTCGCCCAAAGATGCTGGGATAGGCTCCAGTCCCCCCGCGACCCGAAAGGATTAAGCGGTAGAAGATGGATGGATGGATGGATGGATGATGCAAACACATAAATCACTAAATTGTTTATTACAATCAGCAGCAAATTCCAGATTATTTAGAATGTGCAAAATTCAAACTGTAGAAAAAACAAAACAAAACACCTTAGAATGGGTCACACACGCCAGCCACGCTGCCTCACTAAGAAGCAACTGGATGTGCCGCTCAAGCTGGTCCCAGTTCAGCAGATCTTCAGCCTGTATCTCTGTAAATAGTGACGCAAGGTCCAGTTTGGGGTGGATCGTTTTCCTCTTGCCTAGACGAAAGAGAGAAATGGGTGGTGGTTTATTAAAGCAAGTTTAAAACATATTTGGGAAATACACTTGTTGCTAAAAGCCAGTGGTGGAACGTGACAAAAAGGTGCTTCACTGTTGTATTTAACCACAATTTTCATGTATCTGCGCTTCAGTAAAGTAGATTTTACAAGGGTTGGGTTACATTTAAAATCATTTGTTTTTACTGTGGCCTTGGCAATCAGAATGAGTTGATACCTTCAGTTGAATGGAATCTAGTACTTTAACTGGGGGTGTGCATCCCCGAGTATGGAGTTGCTCAGTCAAAATATGTAAATTTTATCAATAAAAGTTTAGCCACCGCTCTGTCACCGCTGTGTCTCTTCTTGCCTTGGCTTCAAGTGTGGGTGGTGATTTGTACTTGTATTGCTTAAATATAAAAGGATGCACTACAATGGTTCTCAAATATTTGTAATGTGTCCTATGATTATAGTACTGCATGAGTTTATTGACGATAGACTATAAACTACAAATATAAACTAAATTATAATGGTGACTGAACAATGCCCATTTCCCAAAGAGCAAGATACACTATTATGAATATAACTCACAAAGGATCACACAAGTGATCTGACAAAAAAAAAAAAAAAATAAAATAAACAAGCGGTTTATAGGCTCCAGCCCCCCCCCGCGACCCGAAAAGGATTAAGCGGAAGAAGATGAATGAATGAATGAATAATACTGGATGTGCCATTCATTTTCAATTATTCTGTAATTAATATTCACACAATTAAATAAATCTCAGTTCAGTCCCTTTCATATTAAGTGGAAATTGTACTACTTTAATTTTGGCACTTTACCTATACTTTAACTTAAAAAGCAAAGGATTTGAGTACTTTGTCCACCACTACTAAAAAAAAAATAGAGGGATGTGCAACTTACCAGTCATAACACATTCTGTGTCATGCTAAACGTTGCCAGTGTCACAGCAGATGCTGGTCGGACTCTAGAACGAAAATACACACAACTTAAGTACATGCACAGCACGAAAATGCAACATGTAGAAAAACACCTTTTTAACCAGGATTACAACTAGCTTATTTCATCAGATGTTGTCGACACAAGCGCAAAATAAAAGGAGAGCACGGAGCACAGAGTTAGCATTGATGGCTAACTAGCTAGCTCAGCTGCACACAGAAGACAATGTTGTTGTTTGTTCAAAGTGAACTTTCCACTGCTGGGATAAATAATGTAAAAGATGCATAATATCATATCATATCACATCACTCACCATCCTCTATATCCTAATATCACGGCTTTCAACTGCTGAAGATGGGTGCTCCCATGGCCGTAAATTCATTTCGGGTGGCTCCGTCTTGTTCCCTCTGGATTCGCTCATCAGCAGAAAGACACAGAAAACTCTGCTGGACCATGGTGTTGATTTCTGTGGGTCTGATTTCTGTGAAGCCATTCCATTGTTGTTGTTCATACTGACGCCTGCTTGTTGGCTCATTGACGAATCTTTGCAAATGGCGGCTTGAAATTCTGTAATTCAGCCTTAAAAGGTCACTCTCATGACATTACGCCCGGACCAATCAGTGGCCTGCAGTCTTTTGACGTCACATTTTCATGTCAGTACGGAACGCTTAGAACCACTTGGGAGCAGGTCCGAAAAATCAGGACCAAAACTGTTACAGTTCCTAATGAAAAAGCCTACAAAGCATGCCGAACCAAACTGAACAGGGCCACACAGGTACTAGTTGAAAAGAGGCTTAAGTAATGCACTCAACCGACATGGGCTCTATGCCCGCTCACCTCACAAGACTCCTTTGCTGAAGAAAAAGCATGTTGAAGTTCATTTAATATTTGCTGCACAACTTTAGGGCAAGCCACTAAAATAATGGGAGAATATAGTCTGGTCAGATAAGACCAAAACTGAACTTTTTGGATGCCACAACACACAGCATGTTTGGAGGAGAAATGGCACTGCACATCCCATCATGGTGTGGGGGAGTTTTTCAGCACATAGTGCAGGCAGACTTCATATACAGTAATTGAAGGAAAGATGAATGGACAAATGTATAGAGACATCCTTTATAAGAAACTGTTGCCATCTGCCAAGATGCTGAAGATGAAACGAGAGTGGACATTTCAGCAAGAAATGATCCCAAACACACAGCCAAGGAAACTCCCAACTGGCTTCAGAGAAGGAAAATAAAGTTGCTAGAACAGCCCAGTCAGTCACCTGACCTGAATCCAATTGAAAATCTATGGAATGACCTGAAGATCACAGTTCATAGAAGACACCCATGGAACCTTCAAGACTTTAAGACAGTTTGTGTGGAAGAATGGGATAAAATCACTCCTGAGCAATGCCCGTGCCTAGTTTCTCCATACAGGAGGTGTCTGGAAGCAGTCATTACCAACAAAGGCTTTTCTACTAAATATTAAATGAATTTCACCAAGTGTATTCAATACTTATTTCCTGTGTTATTCCACTTTATTAAATATAAATTGTTGTGTGAACACAATTGCTTTGATTTCTTTATATGTATGGATTACTTGGGTTGTTGCTGATATCTGGTGAAAATCTCAGGTCAATGGCTCCATCAGAAATACTGTATGTTTAATGAGAAAAATGTTGACATGTTCAATACTTATTTTCTATGCTGTATAGCATCAAATGTACTTTTTCCCATGGCTATGTTAGCCTTCTATGAATGGACCTTCTGTTGGGCTGCTCATTAGAGATGGCATGCTATATAAGAAACTTTATAACAAATATTCTAATACTCTTGAAAGTCGTGCAACTCTCTAATATACTGTATATTTTGTAGTGCTTGTTCTGCTAGTGTCCTGACTTGCCTTTCTATTTTCATACAATCCTGTAATCCAAATCTCCTGGCTAGGCCTTCCCCTACTTCCCAATTGACAATCTGACCTGCTTGCTGATGTGCTGGTGCTGAATATAATTTGGCTGCCTCCAGAGTCTCACACCCCACTGCCAGACAGATTCCAAATCTACCTGGAGTGCGTCCAAGAAATGAGGTACTAACTGGAGAGATGGTTGATTGATGCACAGTTTTCCTGTGACAAGTTGAAGATCCCACTTGAATTTTTGCACCATTATTTCCTCAACTGTGCTGCTACTCTGCTACATGAGCTGCAGACTCTACTGTGTAATGGGGATGAAGGAGTCTGAGGTGAACTTACAGCCTTCATTGAATTACATCAAAATTTTCAATGCATCTGTAATATACGTATGTAGTACATGTATTTGGGCATCTGGATGGCTACCACCCCTCCATGGATCATCACCTTGTTGAGGTGGAAGGGTTTGTATGCCCTAATGATCCCAGGAGCTAAGTTGTCCAGAGCAACTTGCCCTTGGTCGGGTCTCCCTATACAAAATGGTCCTGGGTGAAAAGTCAGGCCAAGAGTGGTCCAGTTGATCCATGTGAAAAAAGTTACATCAAGGACCCAGTGCACTCAAAGGAGCCACATAGGTCTGCCCTCCAGTGGGCTCACCACCTGCAGGAGGGATCATGGCAGTCATGGTGCTATCTGGACCGGGCAGCAGTATGGGCTACTCTGTCTGCACTGCTGCCCCGTGACCCTGGACACTAAGCTGTAAGAAGATAATAAGCTCTAGAAGGTAGGTAGGTGGATGGAGTGGCTACCGATGACAAATCTCTCAAAAGAACCACAACCCTGTCTCTTTACATGAGCGGTTTTGATTTTACTCCGGTTGTGACGTGAGAACCAGAGTTTATTTGAATGACATCACCCTCCCAGCTTCATCTCCACCCATTTTAACAATGATGGTGAATGTCCAAACCTACACCAGAGTGGTGGCCTAGTGGTAGAGCATCCACCCGGCAGCCGGGAAGTTATGGATTCAAGCCCCAGCTGGGTCAAAATTACATAGTTTGTCCTTTACTCATCCCAACATGTTAAGAATTTGGCCGTTATGTTAGACTTGAGCTTGGTTTTACTCCACATGTTAAAAATATAACACGAACAGGATTCTACCACCTAAAGAACATAGCCAGAGTCTGCCCACTTCTCTCTTGAGCAAACATGGAGATACTGATGGATGCTTTTATCACCAGCCGTATTGATTACTGTAATGCCCTGCTCTCTGGTCTTCCCAAAAAGACAATTTCAAATACAGAATTCAGCTGCATGTGTTCTGACGAGGACCAGATGGCAGGCTCACATCATGCCGGTCTTACAAGTCACTGCATTGGCTTCCTGTTTCCTTCAGGATCAATTTTAAGGTTCTTTTACTGGTTTATAAATGTCTGCATGGTCGTGGGCCTTCTTATTTATCAGAACTACTTTTAACATATGAGCCCCCAAGGCCCCTGAGGTCCTCTGGCACTGGTCTTTTAATTATTCCTACTGTCAGAACATGCACCCATGGTGAGGCTGCTTTTAGTTACTACGGCCCACATCTGTGGAACAGCCTGCCGGAGAACACCAGGGCTGCCAAGAGTGTTCATGTTTTGAAAAACAGGCTCAAGACCCACTATTTTAACTTAGCTTTTGATTAGTTTCCTATTTTAATTTTCTTAATTTCTGATTTTAAACTTATTTTATGTTGATCTTGTTATAATTATTCACTTTGTTATTAAATACTAGTACATTTTAAACTTTGAGTTTAAATGGGTGTGTGTGTTTATGATTATCTTTTTTATTAACACATTATGTATCTTATTATCATTATTATTTATCATTGATGGTTTTATTTATCTTATTATCCTGTTCTAACTCCGGTGTTTCTTCATGGGGAGCCCTCCCACGGAGGGTTGCCTGGTTCTGGCCGCAGGGCGCTAGCCTGTGACTGCCCTGACCCACCCAATGCCTGGTCTTGGGTAGTGGAAGAGGAGGTGCCCCTGTAGCTGCTGACTTGGCACTTCCCTTGTGTTGATGGCTCCCTAAGATGGTGCTTCTACACCTGGATCCTCGGCGCTTGGCCATGTCTCATATTGATGAGTGTGTGTGTGTGTGTGTGTGTGTGTGTGTGTGTGTGTGTGTGTGTGTGTGTGTGTGTGTGTGTGTGTGTGTGTACGAGGTTGGGTGGGTGAAGGGGTGGGGTGGGAAGGGGCATAATTGTGTTTTTTAATTTGTAAAGCACTTTGTGCTACAATTTTTTTTTGTATGAAAAGTGCTATATAAATAAAGTTTTGATTGATTGATTGACCAAAGGAAATAAAACACATTTAAAAAAGACACTTCCCACCTTGGGCAGTGCAGTGGAGGAGTGGTTAGCACTGCGGCAGCACAGCAACTTACCCTTGGCCGGGGGATCCTGGGTTCAATCCCAGCCCCCGACCAACAGTGATCTGTGTGGAGTTTGCATGCTGTCTGCGCGGGTTTATGCCGGGATTTCTCCGGTTTCCTCCCACATGCCAAAAACATGCAAGTTAGGTTAACTGGCATCAAACTGGGGATTCTAAATTGTCCTTAGGTATGACTGTGAGAGTGAATGGTTGTCTGTCTCTCTGTGTTGGCCCTGCGATAGACTGGCGATCTGTCCAGGGTGTACCCTGCCTTTCGCCCAAAGATGCTGGGATAGGCTCGAGCCCCCCCGCGACCCGAAAAGGATTATGCGGAAGAAGATGGATGGATGGATGAATGGATGGATGGATGGATGGACTTCCCACCTTCTAGCTTGGCGGTCAGCATAACAGAACAGGGAAAGGGAAAGTCATGAAAGCAGCCCTGCTGATAAGAAATAATTTAATTCTACTGTACATGCTTGGCTGTGTAGACTGAATGATAATAAACTTGGCTTTCTTTCTTTTTCTACTATGGCTGCTAGCCTACTACACAATTAGCTTGGCTACCATGGTTTATATTGTTTTCCTTAAATTCTAGTGACTCACTACACAGCCTTGTTCCCACCTGGTTAACAGTTGATAATATATCTCACATCATTCTGGTTTGATATATTTTTGGACGTAACAGGCCAGCACATTAGCCTGCTAGCATCTTGGCTACTCCAGCACTAGGTTAGTTGTTGGATCACAGTTGGGTCTTAAAGCACTTTTCTATATGGTCTACCTACCCTCACTAGACATCCATGTTCATCTGATTCATCTAATCAACAGTCGATAATATATATTGCATCATTCTGGCTTATTTTGTTATATTTTGGATGTAACTGGATGGCATATCAGATGGTTATCATCTTAGCTAGTCAAATGACAGATGAGTCTGCCTAGAGTTATCAGATTGCTGTCAGGTCTTGAAGTTTCTGTCTACATATTCACTAGACATCCCCATCCGGAGCTAACATGAGCCTCAAAATCGCACCTGCCCCACTTTAACCAAATTTCTTGAGGTGACAAAAGAGGGAGGGTAGGATAAATTGGGGTTCGTGGGCGTTTAAAGAAACATGCACTAAACAAATCATTCTGAGGAAGGAAAATGGGTTGAAAATGCTGCTGAAACAATTAAAGCCCGATGTCTTTTGATCAAAATATATTGCAGACATTTCATTAAGACCTCTGGAAACTGTGGGGGAAAATGCATCATACAGTATGTTCCCTTGAACATAAATGCGATATACAGGTGTTGATACAATAAGATGAAGAAATCACAGAGCCAGGGATTAGCAAAGCTTCAGAAACAGGAGATTTTCTGGTGTATTTTTTTTCTTCAATACCTGAAAATGGCTTTGCTGAAATGTTTATGTGCAAGAAACTACTTTGGTGCCGGGAGACCAACAGAATATAAATCGCAAACTACACACATACACACACTACAGTATTTCACTCTCGGTGTCTCTTTCGATCTCCTCGTCCAGAAATACGCAGAGAGCTTCGAGGTCTATTTCTGACTCCCTTCAACAGGAAAGTCAGTCAGGCATTACTGATGAAACACACCCAAGGCTAGATAATACATTTGTTAAGGGACTTCTCCTGACGATGCAAAATGACATGCAGCCCTCTCCGTTTCTGCAGTGCTCTCAAAACAACCAGAAACCTTGGGCCAGTCTCTGGAATCAGGCTCCTCCTCACATATATTAAAAGAGCACAACCTTACTTCCTACATATGTCATAATCAGAGTGTGCCACATTGGCAAACACACTCGATTTCCATCTCAGATTTTATTCCACTTCATATTTATTATCACTCCTAGGTATTTTGGTTCGTATCTTTAAGAAGAAAAAACACAAAATATACATCAAAATGTGTGGCTCGATGTGGAGATTTACGCTTCTATTCAGAATTTAAATTTTTCACAAAACATGAATTTTTTTTCCCATTGAAAATGAATTGAGTTTTTGCAGAAAAAAGTTAAAAAATATTTCAGAGACCTCTATCTCAGCCATACTTTGTCCTACAAATTTTATTTTTATTTCAAAACATAGGAAATTTTGTTGTCTTTCAACCTGTACCACCAGTGTTTCTCTAAATTGTCAGGTTTGTCATGTTCTGCACACATTTCTGACCTGATTTTCTCCCCAAATCTCACTCTTTAGAGTGCATAATGTTATACACCAGAGTGGAAGCTACCTGAGAAAATTACAAGAAATGTTTCCAAACATATTGTCGTCATTTCTTACTCTATGAACTTAATTTTTTCTAAAAATGTAGCGACACATGTCCTGTCACTCTCAATATCCTCTTCTAAGACAAAAGTTTCAGGGTTTTTTCTCCTGAATCCTGAAAGTGACCAAAAAGTGGTCAAAATGTCCAGATTTTGAAGACAGGTGGATTTAAAAAAATTTCTGTGTTTAATTCCTAAGTGTGACCACGATTGTGCCACTACAGACACACACACACAAAAGTCACATTGTTGTGCAGCTTAAAGCCTCGTGCTTCTAACTGCAAAAATTATAACTCCAGGTCTTACAATTCTTAATTTATGGACGTTTGTTTCAAGGGTTTCCTTCAACTAAATCTGTAATGCAGAGAGCCACTGACCCAAACTTGTTCTATCCATTTTTTTTTTCCACATACACACACCCTCAGGGGTCCGTATCTATGGTGACCATGCAGAGATGGTCAGACACAGTGGCAGGATCAGAATGGACCTCTTACACAATGTAGAGTAGCGTACTTCCACATTCCCAGTTCCGCTTTCATCATACTTTCCCATTCCCTGGTGCTTTCTCATCAATAAATCAATTTTATCACTTTCATTCATGATTGTACATACTGGAAATAGTGTGCGGGTGGATTGTTTTTTCTTCATAAAGTTTGTGTTTCACATTTTGATCATTTTTATAACCATACTGAGCCGTTTATTAGTTCCCCAGTTAGCTTAGCAGCTATCGTGTTTGTTTATACCTGTGCCATTCCAAATACCACTGCGTGGGCTGTAATAGACCTGTGAAACTCACTGAAACTTATGGCTGACTCTCAACTGTTTCTTTTAATATTACTTTGTGTATGGAGAATCCCTTGGTTATTGACGTTACCATTACTGTTACTGATATTAGTTTAGTTAGCTTCCAGGTGTTAGTGGGTTATTTATTCTCATAATAAACTTTAACTTACTCCTAGTAGCACTGCATGGACTCAGATGAATGTGAATGAGCTTGTGTAAAGACAATGCACAATACATGTCCATTACACAGGTCTATTACAGCCCACACAGTGGTATTTGGAATGGCACAGACATAAACAAACACGATAGCTGCAAAGCTAACTGGGGACCTATTAAATGGCTCAGTATGGTTATAAAAATTATCAAAATGTGAAACACAAACTTTATAAAGAAAAAATGATCTGCCCGCACACTACTTCCAGTATGTACAATGATAAATGAAAGTGATAAAATTGATTTATTGGCAAGAAATCACCAGGGAATGGGAAAATATAATGAAAGCAGAACCGGAAATCCGGGTGGACGGGAATGTGTAAGTACATTACTTTACATTGTGCAAGAGGTCCACTAAGGTTTTAATTAACATTTTAAACCTAAATTCCTTCAAGCTTAACCTGTTGCACTCCTGTGCACCGCGAATGGGCACGTCTCTGTGTCCTAGAGCGCACGAGGGCGCTCTCGTGCGCTCTAGGATGCACGAGGGCGCTGCGCCAAGAGCGCACTGAAAAAAAAAAAGCTGCATTTCCGTTCTTCCACTACAGACACAGCCGTGAACAGATCAGATATGATTGACCTCTCATTCGACTAATAAGAGCCTTGAATTGGGTTTCTGAAACCTTGAAGAACCAATGACTGAAAACCTAGCAAGAAGGACCCGCCTACCAACGCTGCGAATGCAGCGAGCCAATTGAAGCACAGAAGTTCGAAAGCTGTTTTGTGTAAGGCTGGGTGAAGAGAGACTGACTGCTGCAGATGAAAAAAGGACCCGCAGGAAGAACCGTCACAGACCCAGCAGCACGGAGACCACCCACAAGTGCGACCTGTGTGACAGGGACTGCCATTCGCGCATCGGCCTGTTCAGCCACAGGCGGCGCTTTTTTTTTTTTTTTATTCCAGCAGAATAGACGTTTAGGATTCTCTTCCATGGTCATCATAGACCGAGGGAGGCCGATGACTAAGGTTGTAAATCATTCGCCAAAACCGCAATCATGGAAGCGTAAAACCGCAATAATGGAATTATGTTTTGACCGGGTCGCAAGACCAGAACCACGAGTCCGTAACAAGGGACCAGCGTCGCGTTCGTCTGACAGTGAGGAAGAGAAGTTCGCCAGGACACTGCTGCTGTGAAGAGGTAAGTGTTATAAGCTAAATTATTCTTTATCCCTGAAAATTGTAATCAAAAATGATTTTTGACCGATCGGTAAATTACAACTGTACGGCGCACAAAGTCCGAAGTCCTTGCGCTGCGGTACACAGTTCGTGCGCCACATCCGGACCGTGAACGCCCCCCCCCCCCCCGTTACTCTTCTGTAGCGAGTGGGGGGGAAGCCGCGGTGACTGCGCCGCGATCGCCACATGACTATTCCGTCATGTAGCGATGGCCGATGTCCGTCCTCTGTAGCGAGGGGGGGGGGATAACCCCCCCCCACACACACACACACACACACACACAGAGCCCTGAGTGTCACCTTTCATTAGAGCCCAAGATGAAGCTTCTATATTGAATCATTCAAAAGTTAGACGTTTTTCCATTTTTCCATTTGGCACAATTTGGCACAGTTCAAAAACGCCTGGGAACTACCTGAGGAAAAAGCTGTGTAATATATTCATTTTTTGTGGTATTGTTACAAAATTTGGACCTCCGCTGGATAACACTTGGTTCTACTTTTCTGTTGGATTTTCCAGCCCGGATCTGAAGCTGTGTGTTATTTGCAAGCATTTGTATCCAAAAAAACACCCAGGCCAAATTTATTTTCTTCAAGTTCAGTATGTTTAGATGACTGTAACTCAGTGGCTGGAGCACTTAGAGAGATTATGACTGTTTTGCCAAAAAATTCAAAGTGTTTTCTTTTAAATGAGACCAACCCCATGAAGATGCTGCAAAGGGTTGAAGAACAGCTTTCGATTTACTTTGGGCACGTTATTTTTTTGGCGTTTTTAGGGAAATTGACTGGAGTGCAAGGGGTTAAGCGATCCTCACAAAATATCTATTAGTATCAAAATGTTTGACTTGATAAGAATTAGGTTTTTATGTTTTTCATTTGGTGTTCAAAATATTCACGGAAAATGACCAACATCAGCTCTTCCACTGAAATGAATGGGATATCTCTGAGGTACCAAACACAATCAGCAAACTTCAGTCATAGCAGCAAAATCCCCTGCATTTCCTTTTATATTTTTTTTGTTGACAGAGGTCGTACAGCAAAGGTGACTTATGAAATATGACTCTTCAAATTTAAAAAAGATATCATGACAGTGGAAGTCCTTGCACCATTTCAAGTATACAAAAGGCCGGAAAGCAGCCTTGTGGGATTAAAAATTACAGCGTGAAGCATTAAATAACGGTGGCGGCCGACAAGTCTTGCATCACAAATTATGAAATTCTGCACCACAGAATTGTGATCAATACCTTACTTGAGCAATACCTTGCATGAAATTCCTGCAAAAGTCTATAGAGCCAGTGTTGATAACAATGCTGCACTGATGCATATCACAGACAAAACACAAGGCTGGCTGATTAGAAGGTTTTAGAGCCGGATCTTTAGATATAAAGTCTAAAATGGGGGAGAAAATGCCACAAACCTCAAAAAAAAAAAAAAAGGGGAGTGAAGTAGGCCATACAAAAGAGAAGCATCAATCACTCTCAACGCATCCTCAGACACGGGGCTGTGGAAATTGTTGAGGCGGGGAGGTGTCACGAGAGCTGCCCCAGAGTTTTCGGGGGGTTGCTATTTATTCCTAAACGCAGCTCAGACGCCAAAGAGATCAGCGGTCAGTGAGAGCAGATGGGCCGAACGCTATCAGCCTGTCCTCCCCCTGCTTTGTCGTGACCTGATACAACAAGGCGTGCGGGAAATACGAGGGCTCAGATGTGTCGCCTGTGGGGATGTGTGGGAATCATGTGACTTGACATATGAAAATACCATCCACTATTGTTTCAGACACTCGGAAATGCTGCCTGTCTCAGCATTTGACAGTATTTTGATGCCATGAAGACTGTGTTATCTAGACAAATCATCCAAAGGGTTTTTGTGACATTTGTGAACACTTCTTAAACCTGCTGATGGTAATTCTTCTTCAGTTTAAGCTGGTAAAAAGTTAAGTTTGACAAACTAATATGCAAACTCGTGACATGTCATCATGAAAGCTTTCTGTTTTTACTCAGTGACCTGGGATCAGAGCTGTTTCTGGATGTAAAGCAGAGTACGCAAAGGCAACAGGCTCCCTCAACCATTAGGGGACCCCCAAGAAACAAGTTCACCATCACCAGAATTAAACTTACCTTCAACTTCTTTTCTTGCAAATTTGCATCTTTTTTCTCAAAAATTTTCAACAGTTTTCTCCTAAATATGTGATTTTTTTCCTTAGAAATTTGTTACTTTTTTGATATAGGATTTTTAACTTTCGCATTAACTTTCACCTTTTTCTTATAAATTTGCACCTTTTTCTCACATTTTCAACAGTTTTTTTTCATAAATGTGTGACTTTTTTTTCTTATAAACTTGCAACTTTTTCTCGCAAATTTTCACTTTTTTTCTTATAAATTTGTGACTTTTTTCTAGGAATTTAAAAAAAAAAATCTTAGAAATGTGTGACTTTTTTCTTTGAAATCTGCAACTTTTTCCTAATACATTTTAACAGTTTTCTCATAAATGTCTTATTTTTCTTATGAATTTGCAACTTTTTTCTGATAAATTTTCACCCTGAAACAACTTGAGTGATTCAGAGATCCTGTGAACCTTTTAATTTCCACCCTCATTTTAGCTCTATTATTGTCATTTCACAATAATCATATTTTAACAACACAACTACCCTTTTCAGCTCTCATGATTTTAAGTTTCAACAGCTGCAAAGTCTCTGCAAATATGACAGGAATCCCAAAAAGTTGTTATACAGCCTATTATGCATTTCTTGTCTGGCTTTGGCACCGGTCAAAATACCATTAAAAAGCAATCTAGGCATCTTCCTAATGTTATTTTTTATGTCTATATCATTAAATCAATGGTGACTGGATTATCTCATTGTATCAGTTTCTGCAAGGAAAATATTTCCGGCACTGCACGGCTGTCTTGTCTGATATAACCACCCAGCCACCCAGTTTGACCTTGATCAGCACAAGCACGGCAGACTCACGCCGCTCAGAGCAACGTGCACTAGTTTGGATTGGAGACTAGAGGCGGTGACTGAAATCAGACAAGAGAAGCCATCAAAAACAAAGCTCAGAGCAGCTTAGGTTCATCTGCCTCAACACTGTGCATCTTTAAATTCCCCGGACTGAGAACAATCTGGTTGAGAGCAAGATGATATCCCACAATTTTACTAGCTCATATTTATCTGTGTGTTTGTAAGTATATGAATTCAAATGTCCAGCTGTGTAAATTTATATCTTCTTGTTTCCAAAGAAGCTCTAAAATTGAATGTCTGCAGCCAATTTAGTATATAAAACACTTTAAATCATCCATCCATCCATCCACTACCACTTATCAGGGAGTCCAGGTTGTGGAGGCAGCAGTCTAAGCAGAGAAGTCCAGACTTCCCTCTCCCCAGGCATCTCATCCAGCTCTTCAGGGAGGATACCAAGATGTTCCCAGGCCAGCTGGGTGACATCAGCTGTCCCGCATCAGGTAGACTAAATGCAGTAGTGACACAGTAGCGACACATATACCCAAAAGAACTGTGACTGATCCATTTTGTCTCCTCCTTCACATTTCCTGGTTCTGGTTCTGTCCGCTCTGCTTGGTCACCACAGCGTCATTTCCAAAGTGCATCGGATAAACAATGGTCCGAATTCAAAAGAATACTGACCTCACAAAATGCGCTTCTGGAAACTCCCACAAACACACTCCTAAACCTTGTGGAAAGCCATCCTTTGCAACTATAACAGCTTCAACTATTCAGGAAGGATTTCCACAAGGTTTAGGAGTGTGTTTACTAGGGGTGGGAATCTTTGGACACCCAACGATTTAAGCCGATTACGATTCAGGGGGCTCTGATTCGAACCAATTATGATTCTCGATGCATCTTTTTTTTCTATTCAGGATTTTTTTTTCTCCCACTGTGTGACAGCATCTTACTTTTAAAGCATTTGCAATGGCCCATGAATTTACTTCCAATATCTGCTATAACACAGACGTCAGAGTATCCTGAATTTAAACAAATAAGAATTATATGTAACAAACATTCTGTTATGTACAACAAGTAACTGAGTCCTTCAGTCCAAAAACCCAGACCATTTTGCTGTATCAAAATCACATTTAGCTTTTATACAAAAATGTGCAGTTACCTTTACAAGGGATCCGGTGGCAATGGATGTCCACGCATCACATGTGATAGCAATCCTACCCGCTGTCTTCAGTGATTGCATGACTTCAGCTTTGGTCTCGTTGTAGAGTGGAGATGGCTGTGTTGGGAACAGGTCAAGTGGACCCCGGGATCCAATTTGTACATGTACAAGTACATTTTCAATCCAGTGATTTACAAACTGATTCATAATTTTCCAAAGCCTTATTCAGAACATTATAGTCCCACATACCCATTCTGTGGATTTTCATCTGAGGACAGCCAGCGATGACAAGCAGCAGCGGTGGAGAAGAAAAGTCATTTGAAAGCAGAAACAGAGCCAAAACTTTCTCCGGGTCAGCTTAGTTGTCATCTTACTTATATATACTTTTTTACACTTGTTGGTGACCAGGAAAAGTCTTTCCAACAGCTTTACACAAAATATTACGATGTCAGCGCTACAGTGTGCATCATGGCACAAAGGCCTTGGTTCTCGATGACAAAATACGGGCGTAAATCTTTGGCAATAAAGGTGGCAATAGATTTTGTAATCCACTCTGCCCTTTCCGAGTTTTGTGGAAGTTTTGACATTGTTTATTCAGTGGTCCTCCATTACAGCCATAACAGTTTTTTTTCCCCTCTGTCTGATGGATGGAAATGTGCCATATGGTTTCGCATGTTTGTCCTGTTTCCAAAATATTTTAGTTCAGTCTGACAGACCTTACATACGGTGTGGGTCTTGTCCAAGTCTTTTTCCCTTCGACTTCGTAAAAGCCAAAGTACTGCAATACGTTTGCTTTTAATGAAGATGGTGCCGATCATATACTCTGCTCCGCCATTTTGTTTCTCTTGTGTCATGCCATAAAGGGTCCGGGCACAGACTTTTTCCACTCTGGCCAAATTAATTACGTTATCAATAATATTTAATAATCGGAATCTTGACATTTGTGGATCAATTCAGAATCGCTCACGTCCGCATCGAGATACATCGGAAAAATGATTATTTCTCCCACCCCTAGTGTTTACGGGAATTTTACACCATTCTTCCAGAAGCGCATTTGTGAGGTCAGACACTGATGTTGGACTAGAGGTCTTGACTCTGAGTTGCTGCTCTAATTCATCCCAAAGGTGTTCTACAGGGTTGACGTCAGGGCCCTGTGCAGGCCAGTCAAGTTCCTCCACACCAAATCCGCTCATCCATGTCTTTAAGGGCCTTGCTTTGTGCACTGGTGCCCATTCATTTGGAAGGGTGTCCTGATACTTTTGGCAATATAGTGTAGAATGTGAAATGATGGCAGTGACGGTGGTCGGACATACCGTTTTCTCTATCGCCTTCTGTTTTTCTCTGTTGCAGCGATTGCATGACAAGTTGCTTTTTTAACATTTATTGGCTCCAACTCCGTCACAATCTGCACATCAGCAGAAACACATTTTGGCAATACAACAATGCATACAAACCAGCACACAAGAAAAAAAAAATTGCTGATAACTGTGTTGCCAGTGTGACATGGGTGTATAAATCCAGCAGCTATCGTCTCTCCAACATATCCTGGGCCTGACCCGGGGTCTCCTCCCAGCGGAACGTGCCCAAAACACCTCACATGGGAGGCGTCCAGGAGACATCCGGATCAGATGTCCAAACCACCTCATCTGGCTCTTTTTGATGTGGAGGAGCAGTGGCTCTACTCTGAGCCTCTCCTGGATAACTGAACCCCTTTCCCTATCTCTAAGGATGAGGAACCCTATGGCGAAAGCTCCTTTCAGCCGCTAGCATCCATGATTTCATTCTTTCGGTCGCGACCCAAATTCACGGTCTTCTTAAGTTTAATTTCTTACTTTTTGAGACTCTTTAAACCCCACCAACGGCTTTGCTGGCACATGTCCCAAAATACAGCATGTCCAAATAAGATGTCCAAAAGATGCTTAAAATGTCCCCTTTGATATTACAAACACTGCAATTACGGAAACATCTGATCATATCTTCAGTGTCAGTGATTGTAACCAAACAGAGCCATCTGCTCCCAGGTACTCATCACCATTTTGCTGCTACAACTTTGACAGTGCATGTAAATGACATAAAAGATCCACCTGTGGTAGAACAAAAACAATCATTATGTACTGTGACATTTTTAATACTTTTTCCTGTGTAGTTTATCGCGTCCTTAAAGAGCCCACGCTGCACTAAGGCTTGGCACGCACCCAGCCCAAGGTGGCTGAATGATGCTTTTTACAGCTTCCACTTTCTCAGCACAAAGAGAAGTACAGAGAGCACAAATCATACGGTAAGAGTCAGTGGCAAATCCTTGGGAGTAGATCACCGACTTTTGAAGCATCGAGCCCTTCAAAAGAGAAGGCATACTCAAAGAGCCTCCAGGAAGGGTGTTTGGGGGCTCTTGTAGACCCCCAGCTTCATGGTAATGACGGGCTGGTGCCACAAAACATTGCTTTGACAGCGAGGGAGCGTTGCCACTCGGAGCCAGAAGCTGGAGCTCTGTCAGTTTGGCAAAGGGAAGGATAAAAGCACACATCCTCTGGGTGGGGAAAAAAAGCATGTGAAATGCCCTTGAAAGCCCACAGGTTGGGCTGCTGTACAACATGAGCATTCTAGTCTGTTGGACCACGGAAATAAAAGCAATTTAATGCACACGTGCTTTAAAAATGAATAAATGTGTAAAATTAAACTTCAAATGTATACAAATTCGTATTCAGTGCATACATTCTAGTAGAGAAAATATTCAGGTCTGCATGTCTTATTTTCAAGTACCACCTATTTGTTTGCAGTATGCATGTATTTAAAATGCCTCCAAAACACAAACATATGAAATGAAAAACTAAAAGCCAGCCAAGTCTGTGTGGTGCTAAAGGTGATTAATGAATGAGCAGATACAGCTAATGATCTTCCATTCACACCAGAGCTGCTGCACCTCCAGGCAGGAATTTACACCAAAAATTCATTAAGTAATTCTGCAATGTGGCGGAATTTACTGTTTTAGATTCATATGCATGCTTCAATTAAGTGTCTTGGGTGATTAAAAGATAAACCTGCAGCTGACGTTTTCTTCGGCCACCAAACCAAACAAAGCATGCATGCATTCTGCAAACCTGAGCTATTTAAAGTTTCCCACCCACAAAACAGAAAGCTGCGATGAGTCATTTTAATTTAAGAGTTGACTGTTTTTTTTATATATCAGAGATGTAAAATGTGTGTACTGTGGATGCCGAAAATACAAGAGCATCCTTTACAAGTATTTAGAAGTCATCAAGTCGTTATGTCTGTTAGCTGCACGTTCAAATAGGCGCTGGATTGCGAAACAGGCGAATTTCCCCACGGAGTTTGGCGCACAGCTGGGACTCTTAAAAACCCAGGGGTCGAACTGCCGCTGCTCGGCGGAGGGGAGAGGGGGGAAACACGGCCTCCTTACCTTGGTTAGCTGTGCTATTTTCTTGCTCATCTTCAGGTGCAGGTCCTGGGTATATTCCATGGCCAAGCCGGACTGAAAGGGCATGCTGGAGGATGCCGAGGATGTGCTAAATTTCCCCTGACCGGCAGGACAGTAGTGCTGCTGCCAACCCGACCCAGTCGCCATCTTCACGAATGATGCCCGATGCTTGAGGAGAGATGCGACGGGAATTAAAGTGGACGGTGCTGGTGAGGCGGTGGAGAGGATTCGGGCAGGAAAAATATTACAGTGATTTAAGGAAAAAAAAAAATCAAAAATGAGAGAGCTTTATACCCCACTGAGTGTTAGAAATTGGTTTCATATTTCCCGTAGTCGTGTCAATACTACACCAAAAGGGGTAAAAATGTTGTAGCGTTAAGCCCCAGAATCTGCTGCCAGCATCCTGACCGCTGAAGAACGATCCGTGCCGGTCTGCTGCCCGTCACCTGCCCGCTGATGTGGAGCCGAGTTCGGGGACAGCTGGAGATGGACAGCCCCCCGTCTTCTCCCCTTTAACCGGGTGGGCGGCTCGGTCACCTTGACGCGGGGACAGGTGGCTCAGTCAGGAGTGATTCCCTCCCGGTGCATTCCGGACAGAGCGAGGCGGAGGCTGAAGCGCACACTGACGGTATGTGAGTCGGTCGCCGCTCCTGTTGCTATGGAACACCTCAACACTCGGTGCTGCGTTCACGCGCCTGCCACCGTCGGACCGAACCAAGTTGCTGCTCCACAAAGTGAGGAGGTGACGGCGGTGGAGACCAAAAATAAAAACGGGAGGGGGGGTACATTCTGTGGGTGAAAGTAGTGGCAACCACTCGTGGGTGTACAATTTTAATAAAAAAAAAATGTTTTATTTGTATTTTGATAAAATATGAGTAAGACAAATAATAAAAAAAATCAATTGCGAATTTCCGCAAATTTCCCAGTTTGATTTAATGACATAAATGCAACACTTTACATTACACTGGTCAACGCCAAATTTATTGTCTAAGTTTTGGTTTTTTTTTAGCTGATTTAGGACAATTTTGATGCGCTGAATCCAAAAGTCACATTGGTTTTGCTCAATCAGGTCAACTTTTTGAGCTATGGCCACATAGTTTTTGTTTACATGTACAGGTATTTTCGCTTTATGCAAAATTCTTTACTTCTTGAAATTCTCTGAATTTTGAACAATGATGACGTAACATTCAATTTACATGTACTTCCCTTTATCAGTGTCTACTATTCAACGTACAGTACAACTGTACAACTGCTTACAACTTAGCATAAAAACCTGACCTGATCGAGAGAAACGGATGTCATTTTCAGATTCAGCGGTGCAAAATTGTCTTAAATCAGTTGAAAAAAACACAGACAACTTACAAAAATATTATTTTTGTTATGTTGTGTTATAACTGTTAGGTCCAGAGGGGGAAAAAAGGATTTGAAAAAATAATTGTTGTTCCCTTTTTCTGTAAATATGCGTGGGTTTACTCCGGGATTTCTCCGGTTTCCTCCCACATGCCAAAAACATGCAAGTTAGGTTAATTGGCATCAAACTGGGGATTCTAAATTGTCCTTAGGTATGACTGTGAGAGTGAATGGTTGTCTGTCCCTCTGTGTTGGCCCTGCCTGCCTCTCGCCCAAAGATGCTGGGATAGGCTCCAGCCCCCTGCGACCCGAAAAGGATTAAGCGGAAGAAGATGGATGGATGGATGGATGGGTGGATGACACTTTATACATGTCACTTTTTTTTTTTTGTAATTTGAAACTTTGTTCTTATATTTGCACTTTATAAATTGATGACTTTTTTCCTCTGAACTTTGCCACTTTTTTTGGATTTTCTTTTCCTTATAAATTTGCAATTTTTATGGGACTTTTGGAACATTCCCTTAAATTGACTGGTTTTTTGTCAGGTTTGAAATAATTTTGCTTCTTTCTTCATTTCTTGTGACTGAAGACTTTTTTTCCCACAAAATCTGAAGATTTCATAAAAATCTGAGGTTTTTTTTCACTCATAAATTTACTTTGTTCCTTGAATTTATGACTTTCTTTTTTTCTTCTAACTTTGAAACTTGTTCTCAACATTGTTTCCTCATGTTTTTCTGTTAATATTTTTCCTTTTAAAAACAATATAAAGATTTTTCTCGTAAATGGGCTACTCTTGTAATTTTGTGACATTTTCTAAAAATGTATAACTTTTCTCACAAATTTAGTGAATTTTTAATACATAATTTGCTTATATTCAATTACTGTAATTGTATATGCTACTCATTTCCTCAAAAATTTACATTTTTTTTCTCCTGAATTTGTGACTTTTGACTTATATATTCACAGTTTTTTTCCTTGTAATTTCCTCCTTGTTTCGGGTTAGACCAGCAGCCCCTCAAAATGTTTGTGGACATCTCTGATACACAGGTTCACCTTGGGATCCTGACCTTGAACTGCAGGTTTGGGGTCAAAACATCAAAGGTCATGGTTAACATTCCCTATGCATTATATCTGTAGAGGACAAGTACAGTAAATCTAGGGTCACCAAACTTTGCACGCAGGGTTACATTAGTTTTTCACAGCTTAAAGCCATGCTCGCTAAGCTGTAACTGGAACACTCTCAAAATGTCCCTGGGAAATTTCTAGTTATTATTGTGATTATTTTCTTTTTGTCTCAATGACAAAAGACAACGTAAAAACGGGACCTAATCCTTTGGCCTTGGGTTAGAACAAGAAAGAAGTCTGTCTGATGGGTAATGCCTTTCTTAGAATATGTGATCTTCTGTTGTTCTTGTATTCTGGTGCCACCAGGGATTTGGATGTATTTCATCCCTTTCTCTAAAAAAAAAAAACAAAACCCCGAAATGTTTGTTAATGCCTGTTATGTCTGAGAAATGACGGAAAAGGAGGCGAGTCTTCATGCAGCAAATAACTAACTTTATTACGTAGAACTGGGGTTTATATACAGAGTGGGCCGTGCCCGCCTGACATCATCCTATGGGTGGGCACGGCATCCCAGACACACATATCTCACACATCACCCCCCCCCAAAAAAAGTGTCAAGCATACAGCAAACCCACCCAAATTTGGTAACCCGAATCACGCACTAAGAACAGGGAGCGTAATATACTATAATAAAACAACCTATCACATTCACACCAAAATAATCAAAATGGACCACGTCTCTTTAAAATACATAAAATAATCCCATATTACACACATTCACTCACACATACATATATACACACGCAGGTATTTACACCAGAAAATAAAATCTTAGTAACCCCATCGTCTCTGGGTAGCCACCATCTTCTATACAGCCACGGAGGGCCTGGGCACCCCCACAGCATCCTTAAGTCCAGCCGCTGCCACCCCCCAGGGTCGAAACATCCCTCTCTGGCCAACCTATCTCCACCTTTTCAAACTGGTTTCTTCTTTCCGGGCCGAACCTCGCCGTCGACCTGCATGGAAACCTGACCTGGTCTCCCATGCCCGCCACGTCGTCTCAGGACCTCCTTTCTGTGTCGTGCTGTCCCGCCGACCCAGTCCAAACCCTCATTCTGACAATGGCATTTGGCACTCTGCAAAACCGCGCCAATTTTTCCCGCTCCACTTACATGTCCTCCAGTTTCGGCAGCCCTCTGCACGGGGACCCTGCAGTGCCCTCCGGCACCCACACCAAGGGTACCGCGGCTACCGGCACCGGGGTCAACCCTCGCTGGGTTATCGTCACACCAGTCATCATTTACACCCAGCTCGCCAGACCCGCTCGCGTCCCGAACCACGCCGTCAACTATGTCTGGCTGTAGCTGCTGTCCCTCGGGGCCCTCTGTGACACTCCTGTCGGCTCCGTCTCCTGACCTGGGCTCATCGTCACTGCTCTCAGCCCCCTCGCTCCACGTGTCTTGCTGCGTAGCCTCCATACTCTGCTCCTCCTCACCTCCGAGACACACACCATCACCCTTGTCTGGCCCGCTCACTGACCTGGGCTCCTCACCGCTGCATCCCGTGCTCTCGGTGTTGGTGCTCTGCTGCGCTGTCACCGTGTCCGGCTTTTGTCGTTCACTTTCGGTGTTCATAGTGTTGTCCTCACCGGCAGCGTTCTCCGGTCCAGACACCCCAACACAGCTCTCGACTCCCTTGTTCCATGTGTCTTGTCGTGTAGTCTCCGTATTTGGCTATTGCTCACCTCCGGGGCTCTCGACGCCACCCTCACCGGTCATGTCCTCTGACGCCGGCTCCTGGCCGTCATTCACAGCACTCACAGTCTTGGTGCGCCGCTGTGCTGTTACCATGTCTCACTGCCCAGTTAGCCTGCAAACCTCCGCTCTCTGCGGGAAATCGCATACGGCTGGTCCCACGCTAACCTTTGCTGCTAGCTTACGCTGGATCATGGACTCTCTCCACTCCACCAAAGCCCGAACCCCCTCCAAACGACTCCTGCACCTTAGGTCTCTTCAACATGCGCTCCAGCCAAATGTCACTTGTACCATAGGCCAACCCTTCCCTCACCACGTCGACCTCCATAGTCCCAAACCTGCACTTTTTAACTCGGCTACAAAGCCTCGCCAGAAACGACGTAATGGACTCGCCCGTCCACTGCTTAAGGCTCAGGAATTCACACCTTCTCTCAAAGTGAGTGAAAGTCCTCGCACGCTTAATCCATTATTCAATATCACCGATTTTCCTCGTCGCCAAATGTTATGTCTGAGAAATGACGGAAAAGGAGGCGAGTCTTCATGCAGCAAATAACTAACTTTATTACACAGACCTGGGGTTTATATACAGAGTGGGCCATGCCCGCCTGACATCACCCTGTGGGTGGGCACGGCATCCCAGACACACATATCTCACACATCACAATGCCATTAAAATAATTTGTGTTTACCCACTATTTCAATATAAAATAAGTGCTGGGAGACATGCCTAATTACAAGTAAAGTCAGAAAATCCATACATGAAATACAAAGTTGTAAAAACCGTGACAGAACCTTTTAGACAAAAATATGAGAATATAAACATCTCACTGCAGTTGCTTTAATTTGCTTACTTTGATTAAACACAATAAAACAGTGCTTCCTCCCCTTCAGCATGGCCTTATGTTCCACTTTGTTCAAAATTCATTAAACGCAACTCAAACTGAACTCACACTTGCAGAGTTAAGCAACCAATAAAACTACCTGAAGTTTTTCAAGATGACCTCGCACAAGCTGGTTTAACTGAGCCCAAAATTTGGTGCTGTTCCCCTGGGCGGGAGTCTCTACCAATTCACACGACAAGAATGACAACTACACAATTAGAAATGCAGCTCCTAGATGCCGTTGTCCCTTTCAGCCAAAATTCTAGCTACATGGTTGTAGCCTAATGTCAGGCACTAAAGATCTTCATGTTCAAAACCAGAGGCCAAGGTCATTGCGGCAGTGAAAATGGGAAGGAAATGTATTTATGTGACTCCGGGATTAACTCGGTAAGTATTGTTAAGATAAAACAGTCACAATGGCATCGTCTTTGAGAAGTGTTCAATAGAGAATTTAATGTTTTCAATGGTCCGATCAGGGAGTTACATTACCCAGGAACACAGAGATCTTGAAGCACAAACCAGCATACTGTAAGTGGAGGAAACTGGTAACCAGGTAACATTTAAAAACCTCAGCTCGATGGTGTCCTGTAGCAACCAAACAGAGCTGTAACTGGCATCAGAAGGGTTTTATTTGGACTGCCTGCACTACAGGGCTATTAACCAAAGCAGCAGAGGCTTGGACCAGGGGATTATGATAATTAGATTCCATTTTCCAGTTCACTTTAAAAGCTGAGCGGTACATTAAGGACCAATATTGAAAGTTGGAAAAGGAAAGAAGTACTTTTTAAAAGGATCTCTGATTATAGGTAAAATAGGTGAATAATTTGCAGCAAGCAGCAAACGTGTGATGAGTCATTCTTCTAATGTGCTCAAAAATGGCAGTCCCAGCTTTATTAATAAAGTTGTTAAACTGATTTAGCCCCTTTGGAATCTGTAACCTTGCCCTTTGAAATGTCTAAGGTTTCCTTCACTAAAACAGGGTGTGTTTGGGTTTCAACCATCAAAAATGCTTTCTTGAGCCATATAAATACAGTAAAAATATTAAAATCTCATTTCAATTACAAATACAGATATTTTTTTTTCATTTTGGAAGAATGGGGAGAAGCTGGTATAACTCTTTAGGGTTACATTTCCCATCACCAGTCATCAGAGGCACTGCATGCCGGCAGGCAGGGCAGGCAAATGCTTGGCGGCCCAGGCCAGAAGGGCGGGCCCTGAGGACTGACCAATCATTATAGCAGTGCAATGTGGAGCGTTTGCAGTGAAAGTGGGAGGCCCCATCCCCACCTCTCACTCTTGCACATACTGGTGCACATCTTATGTAAACAAATAAGTGAGAGCAGCTGTGTCAAAATGAAGCGAAGTTATCCATCTGGCAGTGACAAACAAAAAAAAGAAAAACGAGGAAGCGGAGGGGAGAAAACCAAGGCAGTGTTCAGTAGTGCAAATAATGCAGTAGTTAAGTAGGTAGTTATCTAAAGTTAATTATCTTTGTTTTTATTGTTGTAATATTGTTCCGCTTTTTATTGCTCTTCGGAATTCTATTTTTTAATTTAATGTTTTTATTAGTGTCAGATTATTTTACTTATTTATTTTATAAGGGTGATGAGTGCTGGTTGGGCGGGCGCGCTGTGAATTTTTGCCTTGGGCCCAAAAGCCCCTAGAATTGCCTCTGCCAGTTACAACTCATCACTGTGCTATTGGCTAAGATCAATCCAGTCACCACCCAGAGTTTATGAGTCTAAGATGTTAGCATCAGTGCTAACTGTGCTACCATGGAGTTAGCTTACATAGCACAGATTTTATTATTCCAGTCACCTCACGAGACACCCCCATTCCCACTTGATCCACCAACCACCAGTCAGTAATATATCTCACCACATTCTGGCGTATTTTGTTTAATTTTTGCCATGATACAGCTCTGGAAAAATATAAGAAACCACTGCAAAATCTTTAATAAATTAGCACTTCTACATGTGTGGCAGCCATTCAGTTTGAGTATATGTCGAATTCCAACGCAAGGACACTTCAGTCTCCTTAAGGAGGTACTGATTAGGTGATCATAAGCATGGTAAGACCCATGAAAGCTATGAATAAAAAAAAATCACAGTTATTACACAAATAGAGATTTCTGAATTTTTCCTGAATCAGAATCAGAATCAGAATCAGATTTATTGCCATTGTTCATGTAGTACACAAACTAGGAATTTGTCTCGATGCCATGCTGCAACATTAAAAACATGATGAGATAAAGAGATAAACTAAAAAACTAAAAGACTAAAAACATGCAATAAGTGTAGAATAATAAGTAATAATAATAATAATAATATTAATAATAATAATGAGTAATACTAGTCAAGGCAGTTTTAAATAAATTAGCAAGTAGCAGATAATATGGGGTACTACAGTGCAGTCAATAGTGCAACAGAAAAACAGTGATGAATGACATGAGTCTGGTTGAGCTGCTGTACATAGTGCACGAGAGTCAATAAGTCACTTAATGTTCAGCAGTCTGATGGCAGAGGGGAAAAAGCTGTTCATGTGCCGGGAGGTTTTAGTCTGAATGGACCGTAGTCTTCTACCTGAGGGGAGAGGGGCAAACAGTACGTGACCAGGGTGTGAAGGATCGGCTATGATCCGGTCTGCACGCCTCCGGGTCCTGGAGATGTACAGGTCCTGGAGAGATGGGAGCTTGCAGCCGATCACCTTCTCAGCAGTGCGCACGACGCGCTGCAGCCTTAGTCTGTCCCTGGCAGTGGCTCCTGCGTACCACACGGTTATGGAGGAGGTGAGGATGGACTCGATGATGGCCGTGTAGAACTGCACTAACATCTCCTAAGTTAAAACTTAAGTATTGTGGTGTTTAAGAGGGAACATGAACTTGTTTTCTTTGCTTTATATGATTATTTGAACAAAAAGCATACTTGTTCTTCTACCAACACTTGGTCATATACGTCATTAGTTAGGTTAGTTAATTCCCTTCCACAGCATGTGGGACACCATGTGGTGTATAGGGGCGGCGCCTATCTCTGTTTCTATATACAGTATGTCATTCTTAGACATTATTTTAGCTTATGTAACTATATTATACTTTGCCTGTGATTAAAGATGGTTAGCTACTGTTAGCAGTTTCCCATTCGCTCATTCATGGTTGTTTCTGTGCTTATTGTACTCCTTGGACCAGTTGAATGAATCCATGTTACGACCCCAGTGGCTGTCTAGGGATAAAAGGGAGTAACATACTGTAAACCAGGTGACAAAATGATGAGAGAGTTGATCAGTTTTAAAATGTTTATTGCCAGAATAAATGAAAGCAAAATTGATTTCAAGGAGAACCAAGGCCAACATAACAAACAAAAACCGCCCAGAGCTCAAAACAAAAGATTCTTGCCTAAAACTTAAATTGAAAGAAAAAGTACAAACCTTGACAAGCAACTCCCTGAGCCACAAAATAAACAGGAGAAAAGGGTTCAAAGAAAATGGCAGCTCTCCCCTATAGCTTTCTCTGGCAAGATAAAGAACAAACACAGGTTAACAGGCAGTCTAACCAAAAATGAATCAAATTCCCTACCGTTGTACAAATGAACATTCAAATACAGAGACACACCAAAGGCTCCCAAACCTAATTATGTCTGTAATGGCAGCAGAAATGTCACTGGTGGTATGGTGGCAACCCAAGTTAAAGGTAGGAAGATTCACTTCAATTCAACTTTATTTATATAGAGCCATTTCACAACAACAGTCATCTCATAGCACCATCAACTGTAGGGGGAACCCCCACAGTTGCAGAAAGACCCCAGCAATCAGGCGATCCCCTGTGAGCAAGCACTTGGCGACGGTGGAGAGGAAAAACTCCCTTTTAACAGGAAGAAACCTCCAGCAGAACCAGGCTCAGGGAGGGGCAGTCATCTGCTGCTACTGGCTGGGGGGTGAGGGGATAGAGAAGAAGAAAAGAACAGACATGTAGAGAGCAAACAGCACGATGGGGACTCAATCTATGGGAGAGAACAAACAAATGTTAATGACCAGCAAAAAAAATATTTCATTGAGAGTGAGAAAAGGAGTGAGGCCCAGTGCATTACTGGAGGTCCCCCGGCTGACTAAACCTATTAGCAGCATAACTAAGGGAGGGTTCAGAAACACATGATCCCTCCCTAATTGTAGGCTATATCAAAAAGGTAGGTTTTAGCCCTATTCTTAAAAACAGAGATCGAGTCTGACTCCCGAATCCAGATTGGCAGCTGATTCCACAGGAGAGGAGCTTGATAACTGAAGGCTCTGCCTCCCATTGTACTTTTGGAGATTCTAGGTATTACAAGTAATCCTGCATTTTGGGAGCGTAGTGCTCTGTTAGGGTAATACGGTAGTATCAGATCTTTTAAATAAAAAGGAGCCTGATTGTTTAGAGCTTTGTAAGTAAGAAGAAGGATTTTAAACTTAATTCTAAACTCTATGGGAAGCCAATGAAGGGAGGCCAGAACCGGAGAGATACGAACTCTCTTTCTAGTACCTGTTAAAACTCTTGCTGCAGCATTTTGGATCAGATGAAGACTTTTTAAAGATGTTTTAGGACAGCCTGATAATAAAGAATTACAATAATCTAATCTCGAGCTAACAAAAGCGTGGATCAGTTTCTCAGCATCACTCTGAGACAAGATGCTCCTAATCTTGGCAATATTACGCAAATGATAGAAGGCAGTCTTATAAACAAATTTAATATGTGAATTGAAGGACAAATCCTGATCAAAAATAACTCCAAGGTTCCGCACAGAGCTATTAAGAGAAAGAGTAACCGCATCCAAACTGAAAGTTTGATTTGGAAAGGAATTTCTAAGGTTTTTTGGACCAACAAGAATGACTTCAGTCTTATCTGAATTTAATAGCAGGAAATTACAAGTCATCCAAGCTTTGATTTCCTTAAGACAGGCTTCTAACTTGGCTAATTGATTACTATCATCTGGCTTCATTGACAGGTATAATTGTGTGTCATCAGCATAACAATGAAAATGTATACAGTGCTTTCTAATAATGTTGCCTAATGGAAGCATATATAAACTAAAAAGAGTCGGGCCTAGCACAGATCCCTGTGGAACTCCATGACTGAGCTTTGAGTTGAAAGAAAACTCATTATTTATATGAACAAACTGGAACCTATCAGATAAATAAGATCTAAACCACTGCAACGAAGTTCCATTAAGTCCAACATAGTGTTCTAATCTATCAAGTAGAATATTATGATCGATAGTATCAAAAGCTGCACTAAGGTCTAAAAGGACAAGTACAGAAACTAGTCCATTATCAGATGCAATGAGGAGGTCGTTAGTGACCTTCGCTAAGGCTGTTTCAGTACTATGATGGATTCTAAACCCAGACTGAAACTCTTCAAGTAAACCATTTCCCTGCAGGTGGTCAAATAATTGCGTAGCAACAACTCTTTCTAAGATTTTTGAAATGAAAGGGAGATTAGAGATTGGTCTATAGTCAGCTAAAGCTCCTGGATCTAGCATTGGCTTTTTGAGTAAGGGTTTAATTACAGCCGTTTTAAAAGCCTGCGTTACATGGCCTAAAGTTAATGAAGAATTGATTATATGAAGAATAAGGCTACCAATAAGTGGGAAGACTTCTTTAAATAACCTGGTAGGAATAGGGTCTAAAAGACAAGTTGAAGGTTTGGATGAGGAAACTATTTTGTCTAACTCACAAAGGTCGATTGGAGTAAACTCATCAAGAGAAAGAGTTGTAGTAAGATAAGCCTTTATTAGTCCCACAACGGGGAAATTCCAGGATTGCAACAGCACAGGGATAGCAACACTCAGAGCAACAATCAGAAGGCAAGAAAAAAAAAAAACAACAAGCAAGCAAGAGCAGCTAATATACATATGTACATATTACTATAAAATATATATATACACACACACACACAGACACACAGTGCAGAGCATTGTAGCTGGATGGAATAAATATATGAATATATGAACACACAGTGCAGAGCATTGTAGCTAGATGGAATAAATATGTAAATATATAAACACCCACAGTACGGAGCATTGCAGCTAGGTGGAATAAATATGCAAGTATATAAACACACACAGTGTGTAGTAGTTACAGTTAGTAGTTACAGTATTTAAGTTAACTGTGGGAAGAATCTGATTGATTTTATCTCTGATGGATGAAATTTTATTATTGAAAAAGTTCATAAAGTCCTGACTAGTAAGCTCTAAGGGAATGCTAGGATTGACAGAGTCCTGACTCTTTGTCAACCTGGCTACAGTACTGAAAAGAAACCTGGGATTATTCTTGTTCTCTTCTATTAATGCAGAATAATAACTCGTTCTAGCTTTTCTAAGAGATTTTTTATAAATTAAAAGATGATTTCTCCAAGCTAAATAGATTTCATCTGAATTAGTGGAGCGCCATTTTCTTTCTAATTGACGAGTCTTCTATTTTAAGCTACGAGTTTCTGTGTTGAACCAAGGAGTTAGAAATCTCTGATTAGACTTTTTCTTTTTTAAGGGGGCCACCAAGTCTAGAGTCTGATGCAGAGAAGCTGAAACACTATCCACCATGTTATCAATTACAGAAGGAGCAAGCTGTCTATAGCTTATTTCCGTTGTGTTGACACATGGCATAGAAGAAACAATCTGCATAAATTTGGTAACAGCATCATCTGAGAGGCATCTACTGTAATAATATTTTTCTTTAGGAGCCAAATAGTCAGAAATAATAAAATCAAAGGTTAACAGACAATGGTCTGACAGTACAGGGTTATGAGGAGACACTACAAGATTTTCTATTTCTATGCCATATGTCAGAACAAGGTCCAATGTATGGTGGAGGTAATGAGTAGAATTTCCTACTTTCTGAGAAAACCCAATCGAGTCTAATATTGAATTAAATGCCACATTAAGGCAGTCACTATCTACATCCACATGTATATTAAAGTCCCCTACTATAATTATTCTATCAGATTTCAGCACTAAATCAGCTAAGAAATCAGCAAATTTGGATAAAAATTCTGAGTAGGTTGATGGGGGACGATAAACAATGGCAAATAAAATTGGGTTTAACCTAAAATTGCTAAAGTGCCCAATACTGAGGACCAGGCCCTCAAAGGAATTATAACATGTTTTTTGCTTTACATTAACTAGTAATTTGGAATGGTAAATTGTTGCTACTCCTCCTCCACGACCAGAACTTCTGGGATTTTGACAGTTTAAATAACCAGAGGGAGTTGATTCATTTAAACCAACATAATCCTCTTGCCCTAACCAAGTCTCTGTAAGGGAAATTAAATCAATCTGATGATCAATTAACAGATCATGGACTAACAGAGACTTGGGAGTTAGAGACCTAATATTTAATAAACCACATTTAATTTTTAAATTATGAGGAGGAACAGAGGCTAATTCATTCAGTTTAGAGGCTTTATGTTTAATTTGAGTTTTACCAGTATTTTGCTTTATCACTTTGGGATGCTTATGCATTATATTTTTATTTACTTTGGAGGGAGCAGACAACGATTCTCTGATGGGGAAGACAGGGGCTAAGTTGAGGGGTGGCGGATGAAGAGGAGCTGCAGAGAGGCGTGTAAGACTGCGACTCTGCTTCCTGGTCCCAACTCTGAGTAGTCAGGGTTTTGGAAATTTGGATAAAAAAGATGCCAGATTGTTAGATAAATGAGAAGCACCATCCAAAGTGGGATGAATGCTGTCTCGTCTCATAAGACCAGGTTTTCCCCAAAAAGAGCTCCAATTGTCAATGTAGCCCACGTCATTTTTAGGACACCACACAGACAGCCAGCGGTTCAAGGATGACGAGCGGCTAAACATGTCATCACTGGTCAGATTGGGGAGGGGCCCAGAGAATACTACAGTGGCAGACATCGTTTTGGCAAAGTCACACACCGATTCTATATTAAGTTTCGTGACTTCCG
Source organism: Pholidichthys leucotaenia (assembly GCA_020510985.1). Lineage (NCBI taxonomy): Eukaryota > Metazoa > Chordata > Actinopteri > Cichliformes > Pholidichthyidae > Pholidichthys > Pholidichthys leucotaenia. The sequence continues at coordinate 276,212,473 of CM035842.1, forward strand.
ACTGCCGGAGACAGATGTCATTAATGCCGGCGTGAATAACAATTGTGGAATATTTACAGTTACTTTTAGCCAGCATTTTCAAATTTGACTCGATGTCGCCTGCTCTGGCCCCAGGAATGCATTGGACTATGGCCGCTGGAGTCTCTAGGTTCACGTTTCTGACTACAGAGTCGCCAATGATCAGAGTTTTTTCCTCAGCGGGTATGTCGCTGAGCGGGGAAAAACGATTAGAAACGTGAACAGGTTGGTGGTGTACCGGGGCTTTGCGACTAGGCTTCCTTCTCACCGTCACCCACCCAGTCTCCTCGCTGCTGAGGAGAGCTGGGGAACCGCTGACAGGGGGGCCTAAGCTAGCTAGCTCCGCTGCAGCTAAGGGGCGTCCGTCGAGATTAACTGGCGCAGACGGTGTTTCAATGCAGCGGAGCCGGGATTCCAAATCAGACAACCTCGCCTCGAGCGCCTCAAAAAGACAACATTTATTACATTTACCGTTATCACTAAAAGAGGCAGAGGTGTAGCTAAACATCTGACAGAGAGAGCACACCAGAGGAGGAGAGGAAAGAGAGCTAGTAGCCATAGCTAGTGGCTAGCTAGTGGCTGGAGAGCAAACCACACAGGCAGACAGCAAAACAGGAAGTGACGATACGTTACCACAAGGAAGTGACGATCCCAGATCCAGATCCCAGATCTTCTGCTTCTCTGGTCTTTTATAGTCAGGGGAAGAACACCGATTGGCCAACAGGATGCAGGCATGGGTCGTGAAGAGCCAATGAGGGTGTCAGGGGAATCAAGACCTGGGGCCTCATGTACAAAGACTTGCGTGGATTTCCGACTGAAAGATGATGTATGTTTAAATCAAGAAAATGCCATAAGCAAAAAAACAAACAAACAAAAAATCCAGATGTATGAAACAGTGTGTACGCAGGAATCCAAGCACATTTCCTTTGTACATCCCAATCTTCTTGAAATTGAACACACATGAAGAAATACTGGACTCCTCCCTTGACACGCCTTTATTTGAATATGCAATTAGATGCAAACAGGTATGCAAATAGATATATACAAGCCCTGCCTGCATGAGTCTCCTGTATCCACAATCAAAAATAATTGATTTAATGGAATTTCACAGAATGTGAGTTGGAGGCGCTCCTGAATGAGGTAGAGGCACATAAAAACATTTTTTTTGGCACGCTGTCCTCCAGCATTAGTGCCAGATGCAAGTAATTCAGTAGCCTGCTCACAGCCCTATAAGATCAGTTTATTGTTTCCTTCATTCAGACAGGGATGAGAAGGAGATGTTCATTTAACCTTGACATGTTTCGACCGACGTCTGCAGTCGTCCTCAGAAGCGTCAGCTGATTGCTGTGATTTATAGTGTGTATAGCTCAGTGGTTAAAGTCACAGTTGCCAAGTCTGCTTATTATAAACGACTTTGGGCTTGTTTTTTTCTAAAGTCGCTTGCAAATCTCATCAGTTGCGGGTTGTGGGTTTTTGGACGTGTTTTTTTAACGTGTAGTTGCTTATTTGAGTTTACTTTGCTGTCTGTGTGACAGCTCTCCCAGCTCGGTTATAAGCTGTGTCTCCACACCAAGAACTTCAAAATCTCTTCATTTTTGGGGAAGTTATTGAGGTAAAAGTGGCCTGCCAGGGGCTTCACTTCTGGCAGCCAATGATCCATCTGTGGCGATGTTAAAATAAGGCACAGCGACTGGAATTTTAAGGAAGTTTACTCATCAATCATCGCCATCACGGAGCTCACCCCAGCTACTGTATAAGCATGCTGGAACGAACTCTCAGGCTCTCATGAGCAGTAGTCAGAAGCAGTCAGAGTGAGAAGAGGGTGAACATATCATATTCAGCCACTTAAATACCCAGCTACAGACAATACATCAAAGGCATGTTATCATCAAAGGAACTGCAGTCAGGCATGGGACATTTGCAACACAATGAGAGCAGGAAGCATGAACGTTTGCATTTGAGTCATACACATCCACAGGATACTGGCGCCTGAACTAGACATGGAGAGGCTGCCTATTGATCTCAACACACACATCTCATTGCTCTGCTAATTGCCCCGGCTGAGCGCTCTGTTTGTCCGTGGCTGTTGTGGGGGTTACCCCATACATCCAGTTTTTCTATAGAGATCAGTGGCCTGCCCGACTCTACTCAGCTCTGAACTTGCTAATGGGGCGTGAGCTATCCAGTTTTGTTTTGTTTTTTATACAGATTAGTGCAACAAAAAAATTCTCCACTGAAATGAGTGGCAAGAACAAAATTATGTTTTGATCCCGATCAAATTTTGCCACAAGCTACACATAAGATATTTGTCAATTTAAAAGATAATTTTCCATGTAATTAAAGTTGTCGGCTGTACCCTGCCTCTCGCCCAAAGATGCTGGGATAGGCTTTAGCCCCCCCCCCCCCCCCGCAACCCGAATAGGATTAAGCGGAAGAAGATGGATGGATGGATGGGCTGTCGTGTAATATTTAGTTTTTGTTTAAGTGACTGGCGGTCAACAACTCCCATCATCCCACATCACTAAACTGTAATTGTGTTTAGGTAGGTCTTTTCTTTTGATCAGAGTTTAAAAATTTAATTTAGTCAAAGTTTTTATGTTGACTGTGTTTACAATAAATTTGCTTTTGCTTATGCAGAATGCATATGTATTTTCCTTTAATTAGAGTTCATAAAATTCCGTTATTCAATGCTGACTGTGTTTATAGTCAATTCACTACAAACAAAAATAAATCTATGTATCGATAAATATGTTTTCAAGCAGCCTCTCTTTTACATTGTGGTAGGTTGCCTGTTGGGCTTTTTTGGGGCTTGTTTCCATAGAGCTGGTCGCTTGTTTCTCGTGTGAAACCTGGCAGCACTGGTTAAAGTGCCCGATTACAAAGCAGAAGTTTCCAGGTACAAGACCAGCTGCAATCTCTTTTAGGGACCACAATGGAAATAAGTCTGCGCACTTTCTTGTGTTATCCCATTGTTTTTAAATATATGTTGTATCTTTTATACAATGTTATTTTAAAGGATGAATGAATGAATGAATCAATCAATTTGTGACCAGCCGGGTAGATCAGTTGGTTGAATTAAAGGAAAACAGTCAAGAAAAAAAACCCCAATATTAACCTATTTAATGGGTAGCCAAAGTCACCTGTCAGTTGAAAGCAGATTGAGATTGAGATTGAGATTGAGATTCAACTTTATTGTCATTACACATGTATGAATACAAGGTAACGAAACGTGATTTGGCATTTGGGCACGCTCTGCAGAGCGCATCCAAGGCCGGGGCAGCCGCTAATCATATTAGACTTGACAAGTACATATTTTATGTCCAAAATGCAAATCTCATCCTTTATAGTTACATACAACTTACATGGATTACACACACTATTATTGTAAATGAATGAAGTGCACTGGGGAAAGGGTGAGACTGTTAGATTTCAAACTTTACACGTGTGTTTATTGACATAATTACTGTACACACAGAGGCAATTGGGAGCTTGGTGTGAAACTGTAGTTTAATCAGCAAAAAAAGAAGGTCACTTACTTGAACCACTGATTTGTAATGAAGCCTTGAAGACAGGGTGATATTTGAGGGCTCACAGGCACGTTGCACATGAGGTGGGTTATTATTAGGACAATTATATGAATTTACTCACCAAGAAGCCACCCATCCACACAGTGCCAATTGTAGTTTGTTCCCAACAATGCTGTTCATTAGAATCATTAGGAAAACTGGCTCATGCTGCAAATTGCGCTTTGATGTTGGCCTGTTCAACTGCAATGTATGGGAATATGATGTACCTGGGTGACAGCCGGATAATGCCATCCGACACAGCTGGCACAGCTCGGCTTATGGTTGACTGGGAAATTCCCGACTGGTCTGCCAGCTCCCTCTAGCATACCCCTGTTTCCAGAAACCCCAGAGTTGTCAGAATCAGAATCAGAATCAGAATCAGAATGAGATTTATTGCCATTGTTCATGTAGTACACAAACTAGGAATTTGTCAGCACCTGCACTGGGACGGGCAGCGCATGGCTTCTCGCTGTGTTGTGCTCCAAGAGTGGCTGTAGCTCTGAGCACAGTTCTACAAGGACTGCCTGTGGAAACCTAAACCAGCTGACAAACCAGTCATCATCCTGAGCCAGAATATCTTCTCTGTCTCTAAATACCTTTTCTCTTTTCACTGCGCAATTTGCAATATCCTGTAATAATGCTAACGCCATTGTTGTTAGAGGCATTTTCTGCACTTCTTTGCGCTTGCTTTTATATCCACTCATCTAATTGTGCACACTTGGATGTTTGTTCATCATGTGTCTCTGGTGTGTACAATAATTTTCACGTCACGTCGGGCAGCACGGTGGTGCAGTGGTTAGCACTGTTGCCTTACAGCTAGAAGGTTCCTGGTTCAAATCCCCAGGCTGGCAGGGGTTGGAACCTTTCTGTGTGGAGTTTGCATGTTCTCCCTGTGCTGCGTGGGTTTACTCCGGGGGCTCCGGTTTCCTCCCACAATCCAAAGACATGCATGTTAGGTTAATTGGCTGTTCTAAATTGTCCCTAGATATCTGTTTCCTATAGGCCCTTAGAATAGAGGGTTAGTATTAGTGAAAGCGCTTTGAGTGGTCTTTGTGACTAGAAAAGCGCTATATAAGTGTAGGTTAGTTAGTTAGTTAGTTAGTCACTATCAGTCTCCCAATATCACCTCTAAGTGTCGTCAACGGACCAATAACATTAGAAATGTACATACGCCAGCCATGAAATTGGCGTGGGGCTGTGCATATTCCCACGGTCATTTCATTCTTGATACATCTAAAATTTTCTGTGGAAAAGGATGTTCACTGTGTTTTTGTGTGTAAGTACCCTTTGTACATGAGGCTGCAGAGGACAAACACAGGTTACTCTTTCTACACCAATGGGGTTGTAACAATCCACATATCCCCGTCCACTAGTGATGCTTAATTTCAGTAATTTTTTCAGATGATTTCACATTACTTAGCTAAGGCCGTGTACGCTACAGAGGCTAGGAGCTAGCAAGCTAAAATTAGCAATATAACATCAACAATTGGCCTCATAAATAATGAAAGAGGTGGGTCGCTCTGACCCGGTGTTGGTTGCTGTCATTTACTGATTCCCCCAAATACAATAAGTATTTTATAGCTGAAATTATGCCAAAGTATGACCGGGCTCTAGGGCAAAAATTCTCCCAGGATCCTCAACGGCTGAGGAAAAACAAGTTCTGCCGGGGAAGCTGCCAAATCTTCCTTAGGTGTGGAGCGCAACCCCAATAGAACCCAAGGCAGGTGTCCGGCCCAATTTACATCCGTCAGCAAGGCCCTGAGCGCTGCCTTAAGTGACCTGTGAAAACTCTCACACAAACTGTTAGCCTGTGGGTTGTATGCGGTGGTGCGGTGGATTTTGACCCCCAGGCTATCGGCCATCGCAGACCAAAGCTCTGAAACAAATTGCGTACCCCTGTCGAAAGTGATGTCTGACGGGGATCCGAACTGTGCGACCCAAGCTGACAAGAATGCACAGGGTACCTCGGCAGACGTGGTGGAACTCAGTGGAACCACCTCCGGCCAACGCATAGTGCGGTCCATGATTGTTAAAAGGTGTGTGAACCCCTGTGACAGCAGGAGGGGGCCCACTAAATTCACATGTATGTGGTTGAACCTCCTGGCTGGAATATGAAATGGCTCGAGGGGGGCTTTGGTGTGCTTGTGCACTTAAGCCCGCTGGCGCACGACGTATGCTGCAGCCCATTCTTTCACATCCCTGCCAGACAAATTTGGACCTCACCAGTTTAACTTAGGGGCGCATGCCGGGATGTGAAAGGGAGTGGATGGACTCAAAAATGCAGCAGTGCCAAGAGCTCAGAACCACTGGGTGGGGGCAGCCGGTGGAGACCTCGCAGAGCAAGTGGGGGCACCCTTCGTGCACCACCCTGCTCTCCAGTTTTAATCTGATAGCTGCGGACTGGAGCGCGCAAATGTCTGCGTCCCAGGTTTGGCCGGCGGCCATAGCAGGAAAATCCATCCCCATATAGACCAAGGAGACTAACGTGTGTGACAGGCAGTTGGCTATGACATTAAGCTTACCGGCTACGTGTTGAATGTCGGTAGTGAACTGAGAGATTGTGGCCAAGTGCTGTTGCTGCTGGGCCAACCATGGCTCCGCAACTTTGGACATTGCATACGTTAGTGGTTTGTGATCAACAAACGCCGTGAACTCGTGGCCCTCGAGCCAAAACTGGAAATGATGTGTAGCTAGGTGGAGGGCCAACAACTCCCAGTCAAATGTGCTGTATTTACGCTTGTTGTCGTGCAAATTACAGCTGAAAAACGCAAGTGGCTGCCACGAACCGGAGATTTACTTCTCCAGCCCTGCCCCTGTCGTGATATCAGATGCATCTGTGGTGAGCGCTGTCTGTGCTGACAGGGTTGGGTGGGCCAGCAAAGCCACGTTAGCGAACGCCATTTTTGCATTTGTGAAAGCCTGGGCCCGCTCGGGGGTCCAGTCGATGCAATCTGCGGGCTTCTTTTTTTAAGCATGCCATACAGTGGTTGCAGCTGCTGTGCTGCCTGGGGGAGAAAGTGGTTGTAAAAATTGACCATCCCCAAAAATTCCTGTAGTGCCCTCACGGTCTGTGGACACGGAAAATCTGACACTGCGTGCACTTTATCCGGCAACAGGATCGCATCATCTGGCAAGATGCGGTGGCCCAAAAAATCAATCACTGGCAGTCCAAACTGGCACTTTGCTGGGTTAACAATAAGTCCGTGTGCTTCCAACTGTTGGAAAACTTGTTTGAGGTGGGCGAGGTGCTCCTCCTCTGACGCACTAGCCATCAAAATGTCATCTAAGTAGACAAAAATGAGCAGCAGGTCACAGGGCACTGCGTCCATCATTCTTTGAAAGGTTTGCGCTGCGCCTTTTAACCTGAATGGCATGCGTTAAAACTCGAAAAGGCCAAAAGGAGTTATTACCGCTGTTTAAGGAATGTCCTCTGTGTGAAATGGGACCTGGTGGAACCCGCGGACCAGATCCACTTTTGAAAAAAACGCGCATCTCAGCCAGGTGCACGGAAAAATCCTGGATGTGCAGGATGGGATACCGGTCATGTTCCATGGCGTTGTTCAAGCATCGGAAATCACCACATGGCCACCACAACCCATCGGACTTGGGCACCATGTGCAGCGGAGATGTTCAAGGGCTGTTGGAGCGCTTAACGATGCCCAATCACTCTAAATTCCTCATGCGCACTCGCTAGTTTACCTGCGTCCAGGCGGCGAAGACACACGAACACAGGTGGACCTTTCATTGTGATAAAATGTTCGACCCCGTGCTTGGTTACCACAGCGGAAAAGGTGGGAACCATGAGTGCTGGGAACTCGGAAAGCAAGCGCTAGTACTTACCCTCTGGAGGTAGAACATTAGCATGTGTTGGTGGCCCAATTCCCCTAGCTGTGCAGGGCAAGGAGGAAAAAGAAACAGTGTCTACTAAGAATCTGTTTGCAACATCAACAAGCAATCCATGAGCACACAGGAAATCAGCACCTAAGATGGGGACTGAACATGCAGCTACCACAAAGTCCCACTGGTAATTGCGTCTGTGTAAGCACACAATCACCGTCCTTTCTCCAAACGTCCTGATGTGGCATCCGTTGGTGGCCGTAAGAGCTGGGCTGCTGACTTCTGCCAACCAATCCGCACTGACTGGCAAAATGAGGCTCTTCTGGGAGCTGGAGTCCACCAGAAAACGTCTCCCAGAACGTGTGTCCATGATAAAACGCAGCTTCTCCCTGTTGCCAGTGGTTACAGCTGCTACCGACTGCTGGCTGCCTCATTTGCTGGCTTTCTTGAAGTGGCATGGCGGCAGACAACATTGCGTTCCTTGCCAAAATGGCAGTGAAAAAAACACAGCGTCCCGGTCCTGTGTCTCCAAGTGGCTGTCCCTGTCACCACCATCGGCTCCTCGACCTTGCTGGATTCCTTTGGAGATCCCGGTGTGCACACTGAGAGACTTGTTTGCCAGGATGATCTGGGCTGCCTCTTCTGCCAGCACGCGGTAGTTCCTGGCCGCCAGCAGCGGTGACTTAGCGAGGATCATCTGCACTGTAGCTGGTAGGTTCCTGAGGAAGAGGTGGGTAAACAGGAAAAATCCGTTGTCTTTACCCATTAGCGCGAGCATGCTCTCCATAAGTTTCACAGCCGATCTGTCCCCTAACTCCAAGCATGCGAGGAGCCTTTCTGCTATAACGGTGCAGCAGCTTGAGAGTGTCGTAGTTTCCTCGGGCTGGTGGATCTTGGAGTAGACTCATGGCTTGTTGCGTGGTGCGCGCGTCCAGCGAGGCCACCACTTGATGGTACTTTGTGTCGTCTGTTGAGACTCCGCAGAGAGCAAACTGGGCTTCCATGTGAATAAACCAAGCGGCCGGGTTGTGAAGCCAAAAGTCCAGGAGTCTGACTGCCATGGTGCATACAGCAGTGGGAGCCTCCAGCAGGAGTGTCTCCGTGGTGGTGCTCGGTCCGTGTTCCATTTCACGTCTCTAGGCCACCAATGTGGAAGAAGAAATCAGACGAGACCATGAGCTGACGACACCGACTTTATTCTCCTCCATCATACATAACAGACTGAATCTGAGTGCCAGAGCGAACTCTCTTATACACTTTATTCCCGCCTCTGGCACCCAGGGTTAACACATTAACATACAAGCTGTGAAACATGCACACACATCCACATACACATTAACATACCATCACAGAGCAGGTCTTGATATAATACATTTGCACCCCTGTGTCCTCTGGTGTGAACCTGGCATAGCGGGGGCGGAAGGCACATCTTTCTTTGGCTTTATACCCCCTAGTGCTCTGGTGCCCTAAGCTAGATCTTCTCGCCTTTTCCCCATTACCATTTCTGACTACCTTCTCCCCCACCAAGCTCCTGTCCTGGGCGGAGTGCCATGTCCTTGTGTTCCCCACAATGTCACTGTTGTTAGAGGCATTTTCTGCACTTCTTTGCACTTGCTTTTATATCCACTCATCTAATTGCGCACACTTGGGTGTTTGTTCATCATGTGTCTCTGGTGTGTATAATAATTTTCATGTCATTATCAGTCTCCCAACATCACCTCTAAATGTCGACAACGGACCAATAACAGTAGAAATGTACGTACGCCAGCCATGAAGTTGGCGTAGGGCTGTACATATTTCCACGGTCATTTCATTCTTGATACATATGAAATTTTCCATGGAAAAGGATGTACACCATGTTTTTGTGCGCAAGTACCCTTTGTACATGAGGCCCCAGACAACTGGTGACTGTTGCTTCATTGGTTGTTACTAAAAGCCCAGACACAAGAATTCTGTTGGTGTGGCTCATTAAAAGTTTTACACAGGGCAGATTCAAGTCAGTCAAATGGACTCAGTTACACCTTTGACCCCACTAATTGGCATCTCTTAATACCTCTTAATCAACCATGACCTGTCCAGTGCAAAGTTCAACATTTCCCATAGAAACACAATTAAGAGATGACAAGAACTAAAAGCTAATATGGCCTGATTTCCTAATCAAGAAAGGCAACCAACAGGGTTGAGATCACTGAGATCAATTTTCCATTATCGCCTCCTTCTTCAGGATGTCAGGATCTGAGATAAAGCAACTCACTCGGGCAATCGACAACGGTGTCAAATCGCAGAGGAAGGGCTGGGTGGTACACTTCTTTAAAAAATGGACAGAATAAATGGTTGGTTAGCTTCTCCCACCTCATGTTGCTGTGATTTGTGGCCATTCTGTTGCTGAGATGACACTGGGTCTTAACCAGCATGATGGATAAAACATGGAAGGGCACTTACCTGCTCAGTATGCTCCATGTAGTTCAGGATTAAAAAAGTAAAGCACAAGGTATTATCGTGGAAGATTCATTGTGTCCTTTTGTTCATTTTTTAGCACTCAGTTTGAATAGTATTACTTCTACTTGATAAATGCAGATTCATCATTGTCCATTTCAAAAACACAAAACTTAAATTATGTCACATGACTAAAGCTAAAATCAGCCATATAATATTTCAAATTTGTAACATAATTTTAGACATAAGTTACACATATATTTTGTGCAGATACAAATATGAGTTGAGTGCTGGATAGTTCATTTTTGTGCCTGGAAAGGCTTGATTGCTTTAAATAAACTGGATACATAGATCATTTTTATACACATCTGACCCTCTGCAGGATGATGCATTTTTTCCTTTCGAGATGTTTATTATTTCTACATCTACAGTCAAATGGAAAAGAAGATGTACTGTGACCAGATGCTATATTTGGGTTATTGTACACTGCATGTTTCCGCAAAGAATAAAAAGTGAGGCACCATGCGGTATGCATGAGAGCTTCAGTTCAGAGAGATCGTGGTCTAAAGAAAACAACTAAAGGAAATGCACTTCAAAAATGTCTAATAAGGAAGGAAGAAGGAGGAAGAAAGGGAGAAAAGGAAGGAAGAAGGGAGAACAGCAAAAAGGAAGGAAAGAAAAACATAAGGGAAGGAAGGAAAGAAGAAAACATGAAACTAGGAAGAAGATAAAGGAAAAAAGAAGGAAGAAAGGAAGGAAGGAAGGATTGATTACTGGGGGAAGAAAGGAAGGGACATAGGAATGAAGGAAAAAGGAAGGAAGGAAGAAAAGAAGGAAGAATTACTGAGGGAAGGAAGGAAGGAAGGAAGGAAAAACAACTTAAGTAAGAAAGGAAATCAGTAAAAAGGAAGGAAGGGTGGGAGGAAGAAAATGTCAAAAGGGAAGAAATAAAGAAACAATGAATGAATAAATTAAAGCAAAAAGGGAAGGAAGGAAGGAAGGAAAGAAAAATGAATGTAGAAACAAATTTGGAAAAGGGAAAATAAAGGAGGGGGGTGCGCAGATAAACTAGAAATAGCCTGAAGAGCCCACTAACAGAGTCCTGCATTATCTTTCCTTTAGGATAGTTTACAAAACTCCAGGATCCAGATTGAGATCAGCCCAAAATCAGATGGACTGTTGCTGGATCAGTTTCCAGTCAGTCCTGAAGATTTCCTGAAAACAACCTTCTGACTTACATTCTTAAAACACACACACACACACACACACACACACACACACACACACACACACACACACACACACGGTGGTGGTGGTGGTGGTGGGGGTGCTGAAAAGTTAATAGTAGTCAAATTTGACCCAAATGTGGTTTATTTTTCAACTGCAGGGATCCAAGCACTGCAGCACCGATGGAAGAAGTGTGTGGACTCAAGGGGAGACTATGTTGAAAAATAAACCACATTTGGTCAAATATGACCACTATGAACTTTTCAGCCTATAAACTTTTCAGCCTCCTCCCCCCTCATATATACACACAAATGAACAAATAGGTGAAAACACATCTACATACAAACAATGAATAAAATCTATATACGTATATAAAAGAGATTCTGCAGTATGGGGATGTACTGTATGTATGTGGCAATCTTTGTCCCCCTGCTAACTCAGAGGCCACTTGACCGCAGCCTCTCATCTGCTGCTCAGTGATGCCACAGTACCTGAAGAGTGCACCTGACATAGTTTCACTGACTGCTTAACCATAAAAGAGGTCAAAGGTTACAATCACACCGCAGGTCTTAATGCTCAATTTCGATTTTTTGCTGAGATCCAATTTTTTTTTTTGTGTGGGCGTTCACATTACAAGTTAAATACGACCCCCATCAGACTCCAGTGTGAACGGTCTACAGCTGTGAAGTGACCTGCATGTGCAGAAGAAAACGTAATGTCAGACACAGCGTTGTGTTTACGGAAGTAATTATGAGCCCCAAACGATTGAGGGAGACAGAACTTCTTCACCTTGATGCAGCACAGAAAAATAAATGTTAAAATCATTCAGAAATGATTATACACAAAATAAATATGAGACCAGCTTCATTTCTCTACACGCCAGATGACCGCTGTGATCAGCTCTGCTTTAACAGAACTGATCGATTAAACAGCTCTCTTGGAAATGCGACCCCGTGTCTCAGTGGGATTACCTGTTTAACCCCTCAGCATTCCAGCCAGTTTCCAGCCAATGAAAAACATTCCATGGGTGGAACACTGGAATTTTAAGAGGATAAATAAGGTTAATAATAAATATCCTAGCAATTACAATAGGATGCTCGCCTAGTGATGTTGTCAGCGGCTCGTACCAGCGGTCCCGCACAGGAAGGAGCTGCCACAGACTCCCCTCTCCTGTATCCCTCTATTTGGCCATTCCGCTCCACAGTCATGTCGGTATTAACTTTACATTTTAGTTATTACAGTGGCCGGAACTCACGGTGTGCTGTTTACAGGGAAAAAGGAATTTGCAGCATCCAGTAAATGTGCTGTTACTGTGCACCTGCTTGTGTGACGGTTTCAGCTCCGAACCCCTGCCCCCTCCTAAATTTTGGAGTTATTGTGCAGTCGGAGCCAACAAAATTACAATCCAGTGATAAAGGGAAGAAGATTGATTAAAAAGAGAGCACAAATCAGCTGTGTCTTCCATGCTTGCTATATCCTCCACTGCAGAATTTTAGCATCTGTCTCACTTCAGTGAGGAAAAAGTCAGATGACATGCGACATGACTGTTCAGACTGAGGTCGCTTTGGAAAATATCAGATACATGTCCGAATTAGGACCACATATGAAAGTGGCCTGGGTCTGGTGTGAAAAAATCGGATATGTGCCGTTCAGACTATCATTAAAAAATCAGATATGGGTCACATTTGTGCAAAAAAATTGGAACTGAGCATTAAAACCTGCAGTGTGACTGTAGCCAAAGGTGACCTTTTTTAACCAACCTTTACCGGTGGAGGTGTACGCCGGGGAAGGACTCAAGCGCACCCAATATGATCAGCGGAGTTTGAGATCTGCAGTTCTCTCTACACAATGCACACGTTGTGGACTGACGGAGACGTAGGTACAGGTTACCACTGGGTTCTGGGGCACTGAAACTATATTTACATTTAACTATATTAATTTTCTTTACTAATCCGCTCATATAACCCCCTAGAGGTCTACGCCGGGTGAGGAATCAAGTGCACCCCGGATCCAATCTAACGCATTCCGGTGCTCTCTCTTCACACCGGTGCTGGAGAGTCATCGGACAGGGAAATGGAGACAGACTGTGCTGCTTACTCTCCATAATACACTCGCTGTGGAGTGTCATCGGGAAAATGGATGTGTATAGTGTTGGAGGAATTGTGCGTACCCCGACCGGACAGCAGCTGGGTGGACAGCAGGTAAAGCCTGATTTCGCATTTGAAACTGCATTCTTAAATGTAATTATAGTGTCTACCAGCAGAGGGCACTGTAATTGAAACCTAGGTGACACTCCATGCAAGTGGCCGAACAAGAAAGTGAGTGAGGGAGCAGTGTGTACCAGAGTCCGGAGTCTGTGTTGATAGGAACAGAAGTAAAGTAAGCATTAACAGGCTGTAAACAGCAGTAAATGTACATGGTAGGCTGCTTTTAACCACTTGCGCTCCGTTGTTCCGCGGGCGGGCAAGTCTCTGCGTCCTATGACGCACGAGGGCGCACGAGAGCGCGCTCGTGCGCCCTCGTGCGCATGACGCATGATAAGGATATTGATGGTGATGGTGTAGGTGGTGTGCCCTCCAAGCGCCACTGAAAAAAAAATCTGCAAACACAGCCGCGAACAGATTAATTCATCTGATTGACCTCTCATTCGACTAATAAGAGCCTTGAATTGGGTTTCTGAAACCTTGAGGAGCCAATGAATGAAAATCTAGGAAGGAGGACCCGCCTACTGTGAACGCAGGAGCCAATTGAAGCACAGAAATTCAGGCTGGGTGAAGCGATATTTACTGCTGCAGAAGGACTCTGTACGAATCTACTGCAGACCCAGGCTCACCCAGCAGCATGGAGAACACCCACAAGTGGGACCTGCACTCATTCCAGCAGAATAGACGGAGGCCGACGACAAAAGTTGTAAATCATTCGCCAAAACGGCAATAATGGAATTATGTTGATCGGGATCCACGAGCGGAGTAGCGTCGCATTCGTCTGACAATGGGGGAAGAGCTGTTCGCCGCGACTCTGCTGCTTTGAAGAGGTAAGGTGTTATAAGCTAAATTATTATTTATCCCTGAAAACTGTAATCCAAAAATGACTTTTGACCGATCGGTAAATTACAACTGTACTGCGCACGAAGTACGTGCGCCGCGATAAACGGTTCATTTGCCGTGTTCGGACCGTGAACGCCCCCCCCCCCCGCTGCAGAAGAGGACCGGGGGGGGGGGCACGGTCCGAACGCCCCCCGGTCCGCGGGAGGAAGCATATCAGTCTATTCCATCAAGTAGCGATGGCCCTCTTCTGTAGCGAGGGGGGCGGGGGGCGTTCACGGTCCGTTCACGGTTCCCCCCCCCCCACACACACACACACAGTAGCGAGGGGGGGGGGCCGCTGTGAAAGCATGCAAGGAGTGTAATCCGTCATGTAGAGGGCCGAATTTGGTCCTTGGTAGCGGGGGGGGGGACGACCCCCCCGCCCCCCCCCCACACACACAGACACAGCCCTGAGTGTGACCTTTCATTAGAGCCTAAAATGAAGATTCTACATTGAATTATTCAAAAGTTACAGACGTTTGTCCAAACTGTGCCATTTGGCACAATTTGGCACAGTTCCAAAACGCCTGGGAACAGCCTGAGAACAAAGCTGTGTAAAATATTCATTTTTTGTGGTATTGTTACCAAATTTGGATCTCAGCTGGATAACACTTGGTTCTACATTTCTGTTGCATTTTCCAGCCGGATCGGACAGCTGTGTGTTATTTACAAGCATTTGTATCCAAAAAAATACTGTGTCCATTTTTTTTTTCTTCAAGTTCAGTATGTTTAGATGACTGTAACTCAGTGGCCGGAGCACGCAGAGAGATTATGTTTTTTTTGCCAAAAAATTCAAAGTGTTTTCTTTTAAATGAGACCAACCCCATGAAGATGCTGCAAAGGGTTGAATAACAACTTTCGATTTACTTTGGGCACGTTATTTTTTGGCATTTTTAGGAAAATTGCCCGGAGTGCAAGTGGTTAAACAACAATAAATGCTACAGCTCTTCGGAGGTGGTGGCTAGCTGAAGCCTCACTGAAGCTCTGAGACTTTCCTTCTAATTGTGCCGAAAAAGATTCAAAACGTCAAGGCTTCATTCTAACTGACAGTGACATCATGCATGTTCTTATATACTGTTAGTATTTTATTGCTGTTTTATGTAATTTTCCCTTTGTTTAGACCTACTGTTATTATGATGAGCTGTACTATAATTTATTAATGCCACACTTCCTAGCTTTAGGTTGTTTTTTTTTATTTACTTCACCTTTCCATAACATTGATTTCCAAAACTCAGAACACAATATTATAAAATTACTGGTCCAAAAATTGAAAAAAGGATTTCATGGGATTCTATGGACCATTCTGCAGGGTAACTGATTAAGATGGAATGACTGAAGTGAGTTAGTACAAATTATCCACTTAACATCTCAGCAAATGTCTAAAATGTTCATCATTCTATATGATAACCTTGTTATTGCTCTTTCTGTGTCATCGTGCTTAATTACTAACTAACTAACTAACTAACTAACCTGCACTTATATAGCGCTTTTCTAGTCACAAAGACCACTCAAAGCGCTTTCATTAATACTAACCCTCTATTCTAAGGGCCTATAGGAAACAGATATCTAGGGACAATTTAGAACAGCCAATTAACCTAACATGCATGTTTTTGGCATGTGGGAGGAAACCGGAGAAATCCCGGAGTAAACCCACGCAACATGGGGAGAACATGCAAACTCCACACAGATCACTGTAGGTCGGGGGCTGGGATCGAACCCACGATCCCCACAATCCCCCGGCCAAGGGTAAACTGTGCTGCCGCAGTGCTAACCACTGCGCCACCGTGCAGCCCAATGCATGCCAGATGCATTGTGCTACTGGTGTATGTCTGTATGTATGTGGACGAAACTTGCTTGCTATTGCTATTGTCGTCCCATTACCCTTAAACACTACATGCCATATTCAACGGGCAACAATGCTAGTTTATTATAAAAATTAAACCAATAAGCAACATTTAACCATTGACAAACTGCTGACTCCCACTGAGGAGGAGCTGTGAAGCTCTGTCTCCTCCATCGAGCACGAATGCACAGCTCTGAGTTTCAGTGACATCACATCATCATTAAAGGAAGAGGGGGGAAAAATGTCAAAGTGACTGGAATGATGACTGCAGGCATACATCTCATATAGTCATAATCACAGGGATGACGCAAATAGTCTCTCTTACGCTTTCTATTTAGGGTTCCTTATGAATTTTGGAGTGCTGTGGGTGTCAGTATTTATAAAAGAGCTTCAGATTCTAAATGCTGCAGAATCTGTTCCCATTTCTTCGTGTTTAAATGTCAAGATAGATCCAATAAAGTAAATTTTGATGATACAAAACAGGATAATAAATATAAAATAAAATAAAATATGAAATAAACAGGATAATTAATATTTTTAAATGTTTTTATTAGGAGGGTGTTGGAAAAATCTCTTCAACCACTAATCAAGAAACAGGCAGGATCAAAGTTTCGGCAAATTTAATTTGCAGTGATCAGCGGAAGACAATACAGAGTACAGCTTTTACAGACTGCCGCACTGCATTGTCTTCACTAACAGAGTGTTTCTGCCTAATTTACAGACGTGGGCAAGATTGTTGGTACCCCTCTGTTAATGAAAGAAAAACCCACAATGGTCACAGAAATAACGTGAATCTGACAAAAGTGGTATTAAATAAAAATTCTATGAAAATTAACCAGTGAAAATCAGACAATGCTTTTGAATTGTGGTTCAACAGAATTATTTTAAAAAATAAACTCATGAAACAAGCCTGGACAAAAATGATGGTACCCTTAACGTAATATTTTGTTGCACAACCTTTTGAGGCAGTCACTGCAATCAAACGATTTCTGTATCTGTCAATGAGACTTCTGCACCTCTCAGCTGGTATTTTGGCCCACTCCTCCTGAGCGAACTGCTCCAGTTGTCTCAAGTTTGAAGGGTGCCTTCTCCAGATGGCATGTTTCAGCTCCTTCCACAGATGTTCAATAGGATTTAGATCAGGGCTCATAGAAGGCCACTTTAGAATAGTCCAATGTTTCGCTCTTAGCCATTCTTGGGTGTTTTTAGCTGTGTTTTGGATCATTATCCTGTTGCAAGACCCATGACCTGTGACTGAGACCAAGCTGTCTGACACTGGGCAGCACATTTCTCTCTAGAATACTGTGATAGTCTTGAGATTTCATTGCACAGATTCAAGACACCCTGTGCCAGATGCAGCAAAGCAGCCCCAGAACATAACAGAACCTCCTCCATGTTTCACAGTAGGGACAGTGCTCTTTTCTTGGTATGCTTCATTTTTGTGTCTGTGAACATAGAGCTGATGTGCCTTGCCAAAAAGTTCCAGTTTTGTCTCGTCTGTCCATAGGACATTCTCCCAGAAGTTTTGTGGCTTGTCAACATGCAGTTTGGCAAATTCCAGTCTGGCTTTTTTATGATTTGCTTTCAACAGTGGTGTCCTTCTTGGTCGTCTCCCATGAAGTCCACTTTGGCTCAAACAGTGACGGATGGTGCGATCTGACACTGATGTACCTTAACCTTGGAGTTCACCATGAATGTGTTTAGAGGTTGTTCTGGGCTCTTTTGTTACTGTTCATATTATCCGTCTCCTCCTGGAGAGGAGACGGACATCCAGGGAGGTTGGCAACAGTCCTGTGGATCTTAAGTTTCTGAATAATATGTGCAACTGTAGTCACAGGAACATCAAGCTGCTTGGAGATGGTCTTATAGCGTTTACCTTTAACATGCTTGTCTATAATTTTCTTTCTAATCTCCTGAGAAAACTCTCTCCTTTGCTTCCTCTGGTCCATGTTTAGTGTGGTACACAAAATGTCACCAAACAGCACAATGACTACTTGTCACCCTTTAAATAGGCTGACTGACTGATTACAAGTTTGTAGACGCCTATGATGTTAATTAGAGGACACATCTTGGTTGAACATGTCCCTATGGTCACATTATTTTCAATCTTTTCTAGGGGTACCATCATTTTTGTCCAGGCCTGTTTCATGAGTTTGTTTTTTAAAATAATTCTGTTGAACCACAATTCAAAAGCATTGTCTGATTTTCATTGGTTAATTTTCATAGAATTTTTATTTATTACCGCTTTTGTTAGATTCAAGTTATTTCTGTGACCATTGTGGGTTTTTCTTTCATTAACAGAGGGGTACCAACAATTTTGTCCAATGGCCCCTTGGATCATTGGAGTGGGGTCTGTTCTTGATAAGTTATTTTTCCACGGGACATGTGACTATAGCTAACTCCCTGTTCTGCTCTGTCCTCAGGGTTACCTGGCTGCACGGTGAGCTGTTCCGCCCTTGACGCACGCTGTCCACCCACACCACATCCACTCCTCCATTCACGCACTCAAACACCTCCTGTTGTTTGTAATAAAAGCCTTAAATCTTCCCGAGCCTGTGTGTGTGTTCCCTGAGCCCATCATTATGTCACTATTCAACAACTCCAAATATGGTAACAGGATTTCCTAGGTATACACATTAAGCTTTATGAAGAACAAAATCATATTCATATTCATAAAAATTCACATAACTCAGTGCAACATAGAATCTTTCCATCATTCCCCCCTTTGATGACCAAAAGGCTGACATGTTTCGGGACCCAGGAGACAGACACTGACACGAGCAGATAGTGACAATAATCTTTATTTAATAGTGAGTGAGTGTAATGCGAGTGTGAGTGCGATGATATCGTTCTGGTCACTGGAGCTGAGCGACCTGGACGGAGACCCGGCAACCCTGGAACAGATAAGCAGAGACAAATTACTAATGCTCCACACTAGCAAAGAGCTGCAGATAACAAGGCTTACTTGAGAGCAGCACTGGCTTCGCTCTGCTGAGTTCCAGCGGCCGGGCAGCGTGGAGGTGAAGGCGTCCGTGACCGTGCTGGGGTTACTACCCGTGGCTGTGACAATGACAGCCCTGACGATGACACCGGCTGTGACTCCACAGACCGGGATGACGATGATCCTGACGATGATGCCGGCTGTGACTCCACAGACCGGGATGACGATGACGCAGACAAAGACGAGGTTAGTGACTCCACAGACAGTGGCAATGACGACACAGCTGATGCTGATGACAGTGATTCCACCGATAACGTTGGCCAATACTCCTGTAACTGATACAATAACAGTTCTGGCAATTGAGGAGCAAGACGTACCGGTAGGCGTGGTGGTAGCGAGTCGCTACGAAGACGTGATGGCGTTACCCCGTCAGCTGGGGACGCAGGTCCGCCGCCAAGGAGGTCCACCTGTGCACAGGGGTATAGGTTTGGGGTTGAGTAACAAACAGTGCGCTTACTTGCTTGTCGCTGGGAGGAGTTCCTGGATGAAGCAAGTGAAGCCCTTGACGAGACAAACGAGGTTCCAGACGAGACAGACAAAGTTCCAGACGAGACAGACAAAGTTCTTGACGAGACAGACAAAGTTCCAGATGAGACAAGAGATGTTCTTGACGGGACCAGAGAGCGGAGTGCAGGTTCATTCTCCGTTGAGGAAGACAGACGACTCCGTGCCGGGCTGTCAGCGACACTGGCTTTTAACAGCCGTTGATTCACACCTGTTGGTCTGTGCGCAGCTGGGGCTAATGACACTAATGACAGCCCAGAGGCCGCCATGACAAAGGCATCATAAAAGAAAAGCAGATACAAGTTATGACGCTGAAAACTGTGTTTTTAACAATTCTTTGTCCCACTGCTTCAATCACCTCGCCAGGTGAGCAGCAAGAGTGTTCCCTAGTGGTTAGTGGGCACTGTTGATGAGTCCTGGATTCTGGACCTTTTTGCAATGGTTGATTCCCCACTGTGGATCTTTCTGCAACCTTGACAACTGTGAAGGCCATCAACAGGACTTTTGTGGCATGGTTTCAGGCAGATGATCCTCTTTCCGTTGTATGGTCGTTACTCGAATTATTGCTCGTTGAAATGAAGCCATCAGCATCTTCACAATGTCCCCATGATGGCAATCTGGGCCCCTCCTTATCTGCCTCAGTCTTCTTCTGCACTCCGCCTGAGAGGAAGGAAAAAAGAATATAAGTCTTGCTTGCACAATCCAATGGTGTTTTGTTTTTCTTTTTCTTACAATCATAATATTTCAAATTGATTAAAGCGTAAGCAGACAGAGCTGCTTTTATTCTCTTAGTTTTAAATAAATGGTCCATCAATGCAACATATAACAAATTGATCTGCACATTGGTTAGTTATTCAGTTTCCCCAATGAGTCTCCTGGTCTTTTCAACCTTCAAACAGTGTAGTGTGCTAAGATCACTCCTCTTGACACACACACTCATTCAACCGATAATCAGGCTTTACTCCAAACTTGACCAGATTTGCAAATGTATTTTCAGATCATATCGGTTAATCAATCAATCAAAGCTATATTTGTATAGCTCTTTTCATACAAAAACTGTAACTCAGAGTGCCTAATAGATAACAGATCATTAGGATTAAGACAAGAGCATTCTCACTTTAATCTTGTTGAAATTAAAATTTAACTCACCAATAGAAAAACCATCTTCTTAGTTTTATTGTTTACTGCTTTTACCTATGGAGAAAGCAAAACAAAAACAACCATATCTCCAAATACTTACCACTTACCTGTATACAATCTAAACCCAATTTATTTAAAATGTGTTATTGTGTAAACAATGTTATGTTTCCATGGTAGACATGGCAAGGCAAGCTTATAGATTAGTCATCATTCACATATTAGTTGTGTCTATGACGGGATGGATTAAAAATGGCAGATTAAGCTCAGGATTTCAGTTGGTGCTCATGCAACCAGTAAGAGTTCACCTCAAAGAAAAATAGACACTTAGTTACTTGCTTGATGGACCCTTGGTCTGCGTTTTCCTCAGACATATAATGAATATTTAAACCAGTAATTTTCTAGATTTCATTTACCCATAATATACTCACCTTTTATATCAGTATTTAACTTTCTTCAGCTTTGCTTTTTCCTTTGTATACCAATCTGTTAAAAGGTCATTAAATTCATCAACTTTGGTTTAAATTCAACAAAGTACATCATTCATCCTACCAAGTTATCAATGGATTCAGTAAGATACCCTTTTAATTTACTAATTTATTAATTTAGAAATTCCCATTCTTATCAGGCATACAAAAATTATTTTCAAAGATGGGTTATCATAGCAGAGTCATATATATATATATATATATATATATATATATATATATATATATATATATATATATATATATATATATATATATATATATATATAGTATATATATATATATATACATACAGTATATATATATATATATATATATATATATATATACACACACACACACACACATATATACACACACATACACACAAGTTAAATTAGCTATAATTTAATTTGTTTGCTTGCCAAATAATTTAACCGATATAAATAATAATTAATCCCCAATAACTTTTATTGTTCAAACATTAAGTGTCTTTTTTTATAACAATGTATCTTAAACCAACCAAACTTTAATCAGTTTTGTCTCTAAATGAGTGGTGAAGACAGTGGAGAAGATCATCAGGACTCCTCTTCCCTCTCTGCAGAGCATCTACCACCGCAGAGTGCAAATGAGAGCTGACGCCACCCTCCGGGACCCCACCCACCCCCAGCACAGACTGTTCACACTTCTACCCTCAGGAATTGTGGCAGGCTAGTCCATCTTACTCAGATTAAAAAGTGTTCCTTTAATCTGAGTAAGCTGGACTAGCCTGCCACAATTTTGATAATTTCGATATCCAGCTTATTTTTTCCCCATTAAAATCTGATGTGTTTTCAAAGTGTTCCCTTTATTTTTTTGAGCAGTATATTTATTCCAGGTATGGTTTAGATGAAACCTTTCGTAATTATCATTTTGAAATTCAAATATAACCATATACTTTTACACTTTAGAAGTATATTTAGATGTTAAAAGGTTAACCATTATCTCAAACTCATTGGCTGCCATTTTAAATAATGTTGCACACTATTAGGCACAACATGTGCCTAAGATCTGGAAAGAAGCCGTGGTTGTTCCCGTTCCAAAATCCAGCTGTCCTAAAACGGTAAACGACTTTAGACCAGTTGCTTTGCCTTCAATTTTAATGAAAATTTTTGAAAAACTGGTCAGATGTGAGGTCCTAAAGCAGACTGAGAATGCATTGGATCCTCTGCAGTTTGCCTATAGGCCTCACAGAGGAGTGGAGGATGCCACTGTCACTCTGTTTAACATGCTTTTTAAACATCTGGATATTAATGGGACACACACCAGGCTTTTATTTGTGGACTTTTCCTCCGCCTTTAATACAATCCAACCTCATATCTTAGTTGAAAGGCTCCTGCAACAATTTGATTTGAGCAATAATCTGGTGGGTTGGATTCTGGATTTCTTAACCAACAGGACACAGAGAGTAATGGTCAATGGTACATTGTCTGACCTAAAGTGCTCTTCTACTGGCTCTCCTCAGGGGTGTGTGTTGTCACCACTACTCTTCCTTCATCCTGTACACAAACATGTGTCGGAGCAGACATGACAACAGACACATTATAAAGTATGCTGATGACTCAGTTATTGTCAGTCTCCTCCAGGATGGTGAGAGTGGCCACGGCCCAGTAGTTGATGATTTTGTTCACTGGTGTGAGGATTCCTACCTGCAGCTGAATACGACAAATACTAAAGACATGATTATTGACTTTAGGAGGAAAACTCCCAGGCACAAAGTCACCGTACTAAAAGGCCAGACCACCAAATGTGTACAGTCCTACAAATATCTTGGGATGATTATTGATAGTAATTTAAACTTTGAAGATAACTGTGAAAGGGTGTGCAAAAAGGGTCAGCAACATTTGCATTGCTTGAGAAAACTTGCACGCTTCCAAATTGACCAAACCATAATGACAATGTTTTATCAGGCTTTTATTGAATCTGTTTTATCCTTTTCTTTAGTATCATGGTTTGGTCAGATAAAACTGAAACAGAGGAAATCCTTGGATCAGGTAGTTAGATGGTCTAGTCGTTTGCTTGGTGAGTCACAGCTGAGCCTGACATCCCTGTACACCAGACAAGTACAGAGGATGGCTACCTCCATTTTAAATGATGACTCCCACCCATTGCACTGCAACTTTCAGCTTCTTCCCTCAAGACAGAGGTTTGCTGTCCCAAAAAGTAAAACCCAGCGCTACAAAAACAGCTTTGTTCCTGCTGCTGTCAAAGAGTTGAACAAGTTGTAACAATATATTGCACATAATTTAGGTACCTATTTATTAACTCCATTTTATATTTACTTATTTTTGTAGGATGTTATTTGGGTTCTAAATATTTTATTGGGTTTTAGACTTTTGAGTTTTTAACCTCTTTGACTAGTTTTTAACTTTTTAATATGACCCTTCTCTCTTACCTCTGGTTTTTCTCCCATCTCTTTGTCTTTTTATACCCTGATTGATGGAGCCTTGAGTATTTTTATCATGTTTATAGTCAGCTTCATGTGTGCCTGTGTTTGTGTCTATGTTGAATGTAATTTGTGGCTTGTAAATATGGATGTCACCAGACTGCAAAACAAATCTACCTACAGGTACAAATAAAGTAACCTGAACCTGAACCTGAACACTACTTTTGTTTAAAATTTATCAACACCAGTGGTTTAAAAACTTTTCTCTCTCTGGTTTGCAGCTCGTCAAGCATTCGTTCACTCATTGACAAATTCACTCATCTGTCTGCTTCAGATCTGGTCTGTAATCTGTCTGGTGTGTAATCAATTAAGTGTGAGGGCATTATTATTATCATTATTATTCTTTTGTACTGGTAAAAGTGTGATTACTTAAGAAATACTTATTACCGTGTGCTAGTGCATTTGTATTCTCATAATTGTAAACTACATCTCAGATGTGTATGTACTTTGTCTGACTATTGTCCTACGTTTTAAAATATATCATGTTGACAGGAAAAATAAACAACAAAACAAACAAAAAATTTGTTGGTGTAGGTGCGTTTTACAACAGGGTTTTTTTTTCCTTTTTTTCCCCCCCCTATCTGTTGGGCTAGTAAACCATGGCAAACAGTGTCCATTCAGCCCTCTCTTCGGCACCCAGAGAATGTCCATCTAATCGTTGTCTTTGTCCATTCTTCGGCTCTCAGCTGTTATCATATCATCCTCACACACACATAGAGTAGAGAATGTTCATGGCCCACTTACAGAGGTGGGGTTATGTTACTCAGCAGTTCTTGGAGATGATTGGCACAAACGAAGCACACAGAGATGGAGTTATTTTTGTCACTCAGCAGTTCTTGGTTACAGGTAATTGCCACAAGCAAAGCAATACTGACCTGTTGGTGTCTTCAGCCACCTGCCGGTGGCTAGCAAGAGAGTTCTTAGTCCGTTGTGCCAGAGGGCTGCTCATTCACGAAGTGTGCATGCTGTAGTGCTGGTTGGTGGATGGATTCGGTGATGACATTGGTGTTGACACTGGATGATGATGCTGGGGTGAGGGAAGCAATGAGACAATAAAGATAGCACTGGTATGCCATTGTTCAGTTCGCCCCCTAAGAAAAATACAAGGGAGAAAAAGATTCCTGAGATGTATATTCTGTTCATATGTCATCCACATGGAAATTAAAACTAGGACTTAAATAAAATACCACTGTTTCTCTGTTGTGGGTGTCAATCTGTGAGGTTACTGTCTTAATACAATTAGAATATGTGATTCCTTGAAATTGATTAAAAATAAATGATAAATAAATAAACTGATAAATGATACAATTATGTTGTCAAATGTTGCCCCCTTTTTTTTAAATCCAGGAGTAAATTGCAGCTTGTGGTGATGTTTCCTGGGCATTAGTGAGCATGTCATGTGATAGTTGTTCTGTTAATGTCAAAAGAAGAGATACTGAGGCGTGAGTTCCTGTGACCTTGTGCAAAACAAAACAAAACAAAAAATGTATTGACTGTCAGTGTATACTGTGAGTGCTTTTCCCTGGCCTAATTCACAAGTCTCAGTTAGAGCAACTAATTCAGCTGCTTGTGCAGAATAAGGTGATGGGAGTTTCATGTTTGCTTTATGAACCGCAATGAACCTAAAATAAACCAAAATAAACCAAAATAAAATAAAATAAAACATGTTTTCTGTTTAGATTCATAGGGCCATATGAATTTCTGCATCCTTGGACTTTAAATAAAGTCACAAATTCAACAATAAAAATGGAAATAAAATGTAAAATGTGAGCCACAGAATTATTACTAAAAATTCAAAACCGGCAAAAAGATATGCTGAGGAGAGAAAAATAAAAATAATAAAAAAAGAAAACAATCATTTAAAGAAAAATACATCCATAGGGCCCTAGTTTCATTTTTTTCCCTCTAATATTTGTTTATTTCAAATCCTTCTGACTTTCAGAATCAGAATCAGAATCAGAATCAGGTTTATTGCCATTGTTCATGTAGTACACAAACTAGGAATTTGTCTCGGTACAATGCTGCAACATTAAACATGATAAGATAAGAGAAATAAACTATACATGTAATAAAGTGTAGGATAAGATTAAGTGATACTGGTCAACAGTTAAAATATATATTAGCCAGCAGCAGATACTGTGGAGAACTATATAGTGCAGTCGGTAATGCAGGAAGAAAACAGTGATGATTGACATGAGTCTGGTTGAGCTGCTGTACATAGTGCACGAGAGTCAATAAGTCACTTAGTGTTCAGCAGTCTAATGGCAGAGGGGAAGAAGCTGTTCATGTGACGGGAGGTTTTAGTCTGGATGGACCGAAGTCTTCTACCAGAGGGGAGGGGGGCAAACAGTACGTGACCAGGGTGTGAGGGATCGGCTATGATCCGGCCAGCATGCCTCCGGGTCCTGGAGATGTACAGATCCTGGAGAGATGGGAGCTTGCAGCCGATCACCTTCTCAGCAGTGCGCACGACGCGCTGCAGCCTTAGTCTGTCCCTGGCAGTGGCTCCTGCGTACCACACGGTTATGGAGGTGGTGAGGATGGACTCGATGATGGCTGTGTAGAACTGCACTAACATCTTGGTGGGTAGCTTGAGCTTCCTCAGCTGCCGCAGGAAGAACATCCTCTGCTGGGCTTTTTTGATGAGTGAGCTGATGGTCAGCTCCCATTTGAGGTCCCTGGTGATGGTAGTGCCTAGGAAGCGGAAGGAATCAGCAGTGGTGATGGGAGAGCCTGAGAGGGTGAGGGGGGGCAGAGGAGTAGTGACTTTCCTGAAGTCTACAATCATCTCCACTGTCTTCAGAGCGTTCAGCTGCAGGTTGTTATTGCTGCACCAGGACGCCAGCTGGGCCACCTCTCTCCTGTAGGCGGACTCGTCACCGTTGGAGATGAGCCCGATGAGGGTGGTGTCGTCCGCAAACTTGATCAACTTGACAGACTGGTGGCTGGAGGTGCAGGAGTTGGTGTAAAGGGAGAAGAGTAGGGGGGAAAGTACACAGCCCTGGGGTGATCCGGTGCTGATGCTAGTATAGTCTGAGACAGTCTTTCCCAGCCGCACATGCTGCCTCCGGTCCGTCAGGAAGTCGATGATCCACCTGCAGAGGGAGTCAGGCACGTTGAGCAGGGACAGCTTGTCCCGGAGCAGAGCGGGGCGGATGGTGTTGAATGCGGAGCTGAAGTCCACAAACAGGATCCTGGCGTAGGTTCCCGGGGAGTCCAGGTGCTGCAGGATGGAGTGGAGGGCCAGGTTGACTGCATCGTCTACAGACCTGTTGGCTCGGTAGGCAAACTGCAGCGGGTCCAGGAGAGGGGTGGTGATGGACTTGAGGTGGGACAGGACCAGGCGCTCAAAGGACTTCATGACTACAGAGGTGAGCGCTACAGGTCTGTAGTCATTAAGTCCAGTGATCCGTGGCTTCTTGGGGACAGGGATGATGGTGGACGATTTGAGGCAGGATTGCACGTGGCATAACTTAAGGGAGGTGTTAAAAATGTCTGTGAATACAGGAGCCAGCTGTTTCGCACAGAGTCTCAGGGTGGAGGGAGACACGCCGTCTGGGCCGGGGGCCTTGCGCGGGTTCAGTCTGGAGAACTGTTTGAGCACATCCTGCTCACTGATGATAAGGGGAGGGGGGGAGGAGGGGGGGGTGCCTTAAATGAAGTAGGGAATGTGGAGGCTGTGGAGCTGGAGGGAGGGGGGGAGTTGGACACAGATGACGAGGTGTCAAAACGGGCATAGTGTTGGGACAGTCTCTGACAAAGGGCTTTGTCATCCTGACCTTTAGGAGCCTGAGGCCGATAGTTGGTGATCTGCCTCAGTCCTCTCCGCACGGAAGCCGAATCATTAGCAGTGAACTGCTGCTGGAGTCTCTCTGAGTACACAGATTTAGCCCTCTTCAGCTCCCTGTTAAACCGGTATTTAACCTCCCTGTAGCAGTCCCTGTCTCCACTTTTCAGCACTGCTTCCTTCTCCTTCCTGATCTGTCTGAGCTTAGCTGTGAACCAGGGTTTGTCATTAGAGTAACTCACCCTGGTGCGTGATGGAAGAATGTTCTCTTCACAAAAGTGGATATATGAGTTCACAGTGTCCGTGTACTCATCCAGATCATGCGTGGCTCCTTTAAGCATGCCCCAGTCAGATATTTCCATGCACGTTTCCAGCTTCTCCTCAGCATCACTGGTCCGTATCTTCGTAGTGCTCACAACAGGTTTAGTGAGCTTCAATCTCTGTCTGTATGTGGGAATGAGGTGAACCATCACGTGATCAGATAATCCCAGCGCAGCTCGAGGGACAGCGCGATATGCGTCTTTCACTGTGGTGTAACAGTGATCCAGTGTGTTTAATCCTCTGGTGGGGCATTTAATAAACTGTTTGTAGCGGGGGAGATCGTGGCTCAGATTGCACTGATTAAAGTCGCCAGCCACAATAATCACCGAGTCTGGAAAACTCCGCTCTGTGTGTTGAATGTGATCCGCGAGCACGCGCTGAGCTTCGCGCGTGTCCGCGTCGGGAGGGGCGTACACAGCGATCATTATAAAAGAAGCAAACTCCCGCGGGGAATAGAAGGGCTTGCAATTGATAACAAGAAATTCCAAGGCAGGAGAACAGTGTTTGGAAATTACCGTTACATCAGAGCACCAGATGCAGTTGATGTAGAAGCAGACTCCGCCTCCTGTGGTCTTGCCGGAAAGCTCTGTGTCACGATCAGCACGGAAGAGCTGGAAGCCGTCGAGGCGCAGCGCGCTGTCCGGTATATTTTCCCGGAGCCAGGTCTCAGTAAAGCAGAGGACAGCTGAGGAGGCGAGGTCCTTAAAACGCATCAGCAGTCTCAGTTCATCCACCTTGTTAGAGAGAGAGTTGGTATTGGACAGAAATATGCCAGGCAGCGCCGTTCGCGAGCCTCTCCTGCAAAGTCGCACGAGAGCGCCCGCTCGTCTTCCTCTCTTCCGCCGTCTCACTTTCCGAGCCAAACAATAAACCAGATCGGCGGCAGGGGCTAGAAAAACTGGGAGGAGGTCCGTGGGGGTGAAAGTCCTGATATTTAAAAGTTCTTCACGGGTATAAGTGCAAGCAGACACACAATTGACAAACAAAAACAAACAAAGAGCGCAGCGAAGCACCATGTCGACCGCTGTGGGCGCCATCTTGGACTTTGTGTCATAAACACCTCCCAAAGCAGAAAAAGGCACCAAACACAGGCTGTGGGTTAGCAGATTTATTTAACAGAACGTAACTGAACCAAAAAACCTGTGAGGAAAAAGAAACACAGGTCAATACAAATAGCTGAGGCTAAGGCGAGAAATATGCTGGCTAGACCTGGAGACAATTTCAGTGCAGACAAGCACAGATAACCCATCTAATGCAAGAGCGTCGCCGACCAACCTGGAGAAATAATTGCGAACACGTAGGATAGAAAAAACAGATTACTTACGTGCTTCGGCGAGAAGGAAATGAAAGCTGATAGTAGAGTGCTGCGCTGAACAACATTGTACAGCCCCTATAATAGCAGACAGAACCAAAAACACAATGGACAACAGGTGTGAGTACCTGAATGGGCAGGAGAGAGCGAGGGTAAATGACTGGGATCAGCTGAGGCCATGAGAGGGAGGCAAACCACACTGGCAGTTGACAGGACACACCCATGCCAGGCTACACTCCCCTGACAGCTGTCAACAGTAAAAAAAAAAAAGACTAAATTAGAATATAGAGAATAACAATAACAAGTCAAGGTGCCATTATAGATCAACACAGAAAATAAAATTATAACATAAACACAAGCAGAAAAATGACAATAGGAACAATAATGCAAAAAGGGCATAAATGCAACATATAAGTGAACAGGCAAAAAATGGCATGAGGCAGAGTCTGGGAATCTCCAGCCCTCTGCTCATGACACTTTGCTCTAATGCTTGGGGTCATACAAGCATTTTAAGAGCCCAAACCTCTAATTGATTCAAACCAGATACTGTTGATAAAATAAATATCAACTAGATGTATGGACCGTATGTATGTTGGGATGGATTGGTGTCAATGTTGATATGTACAAAATATAGTTAATTGTCTACTTGGGGTCTTAATTGAGGTAATAGGTATATATTTCACATGGATTGTATTTAGGGAAAAGAGGAGTTGGAGTAAATAAGTGTTAACTTCTTCCTTCTCCCTTTCGGGCACTGTATACTGTGACTTTTATTGCACTTGTCATTTGTTTTGTTTTTTTTGTTAGATAGATGGATACTTTATTTCAATCAATCAATCAGTCAATCAATCTATCTATCTATCTATCTATCTATCTATCTATCTATCTATCTATCTATCTATCTATCTATCTATCTTTCTTCTTTCTCCAAGATGGCGCCCACAGTGGTCGCCATGGTTTTTCGCTGTGCTTTTTTTTGTTTGTTTTCGTTCATCAGTTGTGTGTCTGCCTGCTCTTACACCCATGAAGAGCTACTAAATATCAGGACTTTCACTCCCACGGACCTACTCCCAGTTTTTTTGGCTCCTGCCGCCGATCCGGTTCACTTTTTAGCCCAAAAAGTGAGACGGCGAAAGAGAGGAAGACGAGCGGGCGCCCTCGTGTGGCTTTGCAGGAGAGGCACGTGCACGGCTTTGCCTGGGAGCTTTCTGTCCAACGTCAATTCTCTTTCTAACAAGGTAGATGAACTGAGACTGCTGATGCGATTTAAGGACCTCTCCACCTCGTGTGCCCTCTGCTTCACTCAGACCTGGCTCAAGGAAAAGACACTGGACAGCGCGCTCCTCCTCGAGGGATTTCAGCTGTTTCATGCAGACCGCGACACGGGGCTCTCTGGCAAGACCACAGGCGGAGGAGTCTGCTTCTACATCAACAGCACTGTTCTCCCGCTCTGGAATATTTATTCATCAACTGCAAGCCATTTTATTCCCCGCGTGAGTTTGCTTCATTCATCCTGGCCGCTGTTTACGTCCCGCCCGACGCGGACGTGCGCAAGTCTCAGCGCGCGCTCGCAGATCACATTCAGCAAGCGGAGCGGACTTTCCCGGACTCTCTGGTTATTGTGGTTGGCGACTTTAACCAGAGCAACCTGAGCCACGAACTCCCCCGATACAAACAGTTTATTAAATGCCCCACCAGAGGAGAGAACACGCTGGATCACTGCTACACTACAGTTAAGGACGCGTATCGCGCTGTTCCCCGCGCTGTGCTCGGACTATCTGATCATGTGATGGTCCACCTCATTCCCACATACAGACAGAGACTGAAGCTCACAAAACCTGTTGTGAGCACTACGAGGAAATGGACCAGTGAAGCTGTGGAGGAGCTGAGCACGTGCTTGGAAATAACTGACTGGGACATGTTTAAAGGAGCCACGCATGATCTGGATGAGTACACGGACACTGTGACCTCATATATCCACTTTTGTGAGGAGAGCATTCTTCCATCGCGTACCAGGGTGAGTTACTCCAACGACAAGCCCTGGTTCACAGCTAAGCTCAGACAGATCAGGAAGGAGAAGGAAGCAGCGTTGAAAAGTGGACACCGGGACTGCTACAGGGAGGTCAAATACCGGTTTAGCAGAGAGCTGAGGAGAGCTAAATCTGTGTATTCTGAGAGACTCCAGCAACAATTCACTGCTAACGACTCTGCTTCTGTGTGGAGAGGACTGAGGCAAATCACCAACTATCGGCCTCAGGCTTCTAAGGGACAGGTTGACAAAGCCCTTTGTCAAAGACTGTCCCAACACTATGCCCGTTTTGACACCTCATCAGCTGTGTCCAACTCCCCCCCTCCCCCCAGCGCCACTGCCTCCATGGTCCCCACTTCATCAAAGGCGCCCCCCCTCCTCCCCCCTGCCCTTGCCATCAGTGAGCAGGACGTGCACAGACAGTTCTCCAGACTGAACCCGCGCAAGGCCCCTGGTCCGGAAGGCGTGTCTCCCTCCACCCTGAGACACTGTGTGGAGTTGCTGACTCCTGTCTTCACAGACATTTTTAACACCTCCCTGAAGTCATGCCACGTGCCGGCCTGCCTCAAAACCTCTACCATCGTCCCTGTCCCCAAGAAGCCACGGATCACTGGACTTAACGACTACAGACCTGTAGCGCTCACCTCTGTAGTCATGAAGTCCTTGGTCCTGCCCCACCTCAAGACCATCACCACTCCCCTCCTGGACCCGCTGCAGTTTGCCTACAGAGCCAACAGGTCTGTGGACGACACAGTCAACCTGGCCCTCCACTCCATCCTGCAGCACCTGGACTCCCCGGGAACCTACGTCAGGATCCTGTTTGTGAACTTCAGCTCTGCATTCAATACCATCCGCCCCACTCTGCTCCAGGACAAGCTGTCCCTGCTCAACATACCTGACTCCCTCTGCAGGTGGATCACCGACTTCCTGACGGACTGGAGGCAGCATGTGCGGCTGGGAAAGACTGTCTCAGACTCTGTTAGCATCAGCACCGGATCACCCCAGGGCTGTGTACTTTCCCCCTTGCTCTTCTCCCTGTACACCAACTCCTGCACCTCCAGCCACCAGTCTGTCAAGCTGATCAAGTCTGCGGACGACACCACCCTCATTGGGCTCATCTCCAACAGCGACAAGTCCGTCTACAGGAGAGAGGTGGCCCAGCTGGCATCCTGGTGCAGCCACAACAACCTGCAGCTGAACACTTTGAAGACAGTGGAGATGATCGTGGACTTCAGAAAAGTCACAGCCCCTCTGTCCCCCCTTACCCTCACAGACTCTCCCATCACCACTGCGGATTCCTTCCGCTTTCTGGGCACCACCATCACCCGGGACCTCAAGTGGGAGCCGACCATCAGCTCCCTCATCAAAAAGGCCAAGCAGGGGATGTTCTTCCTGCGGCAGCTGAGGAAGCTCAAGCTACCCACCAAGATGTTGGTGCAGTTCTACATGGCCATCATCGAGTCCATCCTCACCACCTCCATCACCATGTGGTACGCAGGAGGCACCGCCAGGGACAGACTAAGACTGCAGCGCGTTGTGCGCGCTGCTGAGAAGGTGATCGGCTGCAAGCTCCCATCCCTCCAGGACCTGTACATCTCCAGGACCCGGAGGCGTGCAGGTCGGATCATAGCCGACCCTTCACACCCTGGACACGCACTGTTTGCCCCCCTCCCCTCAGGCAGAAGACTTCGGTCCATTCAGACTAAAATCTCCCGCTACATGAACAGCTTCTTCCCCTCTGTAACGGCAGCAGCTGTGTTTGTTTGATCCATGTGAGAAACATGGCAATTCTTGTGACTGTTGCAATTTCCCTGCTATATGTCAACAGTGACATCCTTTCCAGTATTTGACCTTTGGTTGTACAGCAATGCCTCCCAAAGATTTGTTTTGGCAAGTATATATACTCACAGCCTGGCTCTGTGTGCCAGTCAAAAGTTGTTTACTTTGTGTCTGGGGAATCCCTTGGGAACTCCCTACCTTTTTTTTTTTTTTTTTTTTTATTCCCTCCATATTTTTTAAAAAACCTAGGTTTGGAAATTTGTCCTTTGAGATTTAAAAATTATTGAAATAATTTGTCATCAAAAATACATGAGGTATAAGTATTATTCACAACAGGAAGTAGACGATTTTGAGACTTCCTGCCCAGCAGAATACGGCAACAGATGGATTGAGCATGGCTGGCTAAAACAAAAATCCAAAGCCATCCAGCTGCTTACCTCAGCCCAGGTAGGGTGAAACTGTCATAATGATGAAATAATCCCTCATATCCAATTATCTACCCAATATTTTGTAGGTTGTTTGAGAGATGATGATATTTTTGAAGTTTGTTGAAGTGTGACTAGACCATGTGACTGTCAGTGGTAATCCATGCCTATGTAACCCTTCACCTAGTCTCCATGCATGTGCAAAGACTGTAATAGTTGTGAAAAAGTAATTTTTGAAGCTTCATTTTGTGAATAGGGATGTATTTTTGACTTGAAGTAAATGCAGTATTATTCTGGTCAGTCACTGCGACAATTCCCGGCCTGCATGGCCTTGGTAGTTTTTAGAAGTGCAAATCTGGCAGTCCTTCATTATTTACTGGATGCCTAGTTCTAGTCAATTTTATTGTTATGTTTTGAATTGACATCTTGACTTTAAATTAGCTGAAATACCAATTTACAAGGTATTTATTCCGGGCTATTAATTGCAGACAAAATGTGAGAGCCTGCAAGGAATTTCTGCCCTCGGAAGGCTGCGACCCGGCAAAGTGGTTAGTGAAATGTTTAATGATGGTTGTTTGAATATGCACATGTCCAAAGAATAGAAACTTTTGTGTGTGTTTCTAATATGAAAATCTGATGTGCACAAGCCATACAATTTTTAAATGTGGATTTGATAATCTGTTGTATTTGTTTACAGTAAATGCTGCATAATTTTTGCTGGTAGCTTTCTTGCAACAACTCAGTAAACCTAAAAAATCTATCAATTTGAGATCATAAATGTTTACATTTGTGTGTATGCAGTATGATTTAATTTCTGCAATACTAGAATTTTGTGTCCACAGCTGAAATAATATTTCTTGTGTTTGATATGTTTCAGTCTTTACGGTGTTTGATGCATTAAAGTCGAAAGCAAGGACATTAAAGATGTGTCAAACTCAGTTATTGCACACCAAAATGCAGCTCATAATCCGGGGCCAGAACACCCTCTGCCATCAGACTGCTGAACACTAAGTGACTTATTAGACTCTCGTGCACTACGTACAGCAGCTCAACCGGACTCATGATAATTATCACTGTTTTCTTTTTGCACTACCGACTGCACTATGTGGAACTCCACAATATCTGCTGCTTGTTAATACATTTAAAAATTGCATAGATTAGTATTACTTATTCATATTCTACCTTTTATTGCATGCATAGTTTTTTATTTTTATCTTTAGTGCTACTCCATGTTTAATGTTGCAGCATTGCACCGACACAAATTACTAGTTTGTGTACTACATGAACAATGGCAATAAATCTCATTCTGATTCTGATTCTGATCTATCTATCTATCTATCTATCTAGTTAGCAAATAGGCTTTTGTTTTCACTTTTATAACTTCTTGTGTACACCTTTGCACACATTTTCATACAAACACATTCTCACATGATGTCCTATGAAACTAATTTACTTTTCATGTACATGATGTCATAATTTATTTAGATGGAAGGAGCTCTCTTTTATTTATAATACATTCTTATTTTTGGCTTTTTCTCATCTAGCTTTTCTTTCAGATCATGCAGTTAATGGAGACTAAATGATCCTCCATCTGGAAAACCCATTTCAGACCAGATAGGCACCAGCCAGACACTTTCATCACCGTATTTTTGCCTCATAGTTTTACATATGGGAATTGCTGTAAGCGCTCACACTCTTACTTGAGATTTTCCCATTTTCCATCAAAGTAAAACCCTAGAGATATTATTTATTTAAAAAACAAACAAACAAACAAACAAACTGCAGTTATTTATTTTCATTTATTTATTATTTTATCTTAGTGTAAATACTATTTTATTCTATTTTAAGCTTATTTTAAGTTATACCTTATGGTATTTTAGTTATTATTATATTAAGGTTATTCCTTATTATATTAAAGTTATTTGTCTTTATTTTAAAGCTATTTCTTATTATAACCATTTTTCCCCTCTGTTTTTCTCAATTTTTTCTTCTATTATATCATTTTTTTTTCTTCTTCTTCGGCTATTAATATCACTCAGCGGTACTCTGTATCCTTCCATGTGCCTAGTTCCAGATTTTAGACTCGAACTAAAGTCCAGTAAAAATGCATTTTCACCGAGTGGTTCTGTATAACCGCAGTACTTTTACCCGACCGGACTCAAACCGGCACTACCTTATCTCAACTTTTACCCATAGTTATAATGACCGGACTCGAACTGATGCTACCTTATCTCAACTTTTACGTGTAATTACAACCACTGGACTCAAACTGGCGCGAGACGTCTATAAACCATTAATAATTAAATTTACTCACTTCAATCTGCCTTCAGTTCAGCTCCGTCACCCTCCAGTCAGCTCCTAGCTGTTAACGTTTCCTGCTTCAGCCTCCAGACCGTGGTCAAGAAGCACTGGGGAGATGATCCTCCAGGACCGAAGCTAGCGTTAGCTCCCTTCTTTTTTTACTCACAACAGCAGTGGGAAAGCAGAGAACAGGACATGGTGGCTCGCCTGAGGAGCTGTAGCATTTATTACTGTACCAAGGCAGCATGCACTGTGTATTTACTTACTTTTGCTCTGAACGCCACCTCTGTACTTTTTCAGTCTCCACATGGCCTAACCGCCAACATTCTCTCACAAGCGCTGCTCTCTCACCAACACTCCTAAGGCCCTTTTCCACTAGCACGCTTTAGCACGACATGGGACGGCTCAGCACGCTTTGTACGCTTTTCCACAAGCCCCAACACGGTTTAACAGCCGCGAATCTCAGCCCCGCTGAAGGGCAGGGTACAGCAGCGCTGAGCTGTGCCGTGTTGTGACGTTAACAGACTGGTCGCCGCTGATTAGTCAGGTCGTAACCGGCGCTGATTGGTCAGGTTGTAACCGCCCCTCTCCTCCTCCTCTTCTACCGAATCTTCACGACCTTCTCAATAAAGTTTTTGAAAAAAAAAAAAAAAAAGAATCTTCACGACCGCCATTACTCAGCACGCAACCAATGTTGGCGGTTTCTTTTCAGTGTATTGCTGTGCTATTTTCATTTATTCTCTATCAAAAATGGCTTCGCGTAATAAGGGTGTTCCATGGACCAATAAGGAGGTGCAGTGTCTGCTCACTGCATTGTCAGACGAACGTATCCAGTGCGAGTTAGACGGAGCCACCCGGAATGAAAAAATATACCGGGAGGTCTCCACATCGGAGTCCT
Organism: Pholidichthys leucotaenia; assembly: GCA_020510985.1. Lineage (NCBI taxonomy): Eukaryota > Metazoa > Chordata > Actinopteri > Cichliformes > Pholidichthyidae > Pholidichthys > Pholidichthys leucotaenia. The sequence goes on from CM035842.1 coordinate 276,248,932, forward strand.
TTAACGGTGAGTTTTAATTTTTTTTTTATTGTGCGTTTTTTCGCAAATATATTCGGTAAGACGCTCAGTTTATTTATGCAATAAAAAAGCTGTTCATTTGTGGATGATGATCGCTGCTTTATCGCAGCACGCTGCGGACTAAAGCTTTTATTTGAATTATTCATGTGAACAATACGCTGAAATAAGCTTATGTAATCTTGTTAAAAACTATTGTCTTTTCTGTACATCTTGCACTTTCGTGCTGTATTTTATTGTGTGCATTTTCCTTGTAGAATCATCCCACGCGTCCGCCGTGCCAGCCCGCCCGGATTCATTCAACCGAGCCTTCCTGACCCAGTTTGGGAAGCTGGTGTAGAGGCACTCAGTGGTCGGCATGTATAAAATGTCGATTAACCTTCATGTTATGTTGCAAAGTTTTTTTTTTATTTTAATATTTTGTATATCATAAAATGGAATTGTTTTGGAAAGTGTGGTTTGTCTGTTATAACACTGTATTATAAAACAGTATAATTACATAGAAATTCCATTGCCTAGTCTGATGAAAATGATGCTGATCATCCTGTCAGGGGTAAACCATTGTAAAGGTAATGTAATTTTTAACTAGACCAAAAAACAAATGTTTTTGTAAGCTTTCTGTTCTTTTTATTGAAATATCATAAAAAAATAGCACCACATGATCAATTTATAAACTTTGGGTAATTTTTTTATGTTAACTTATAAGAAGTTGCACAGTTGGACTTTAAAATGCAGCAGGAGAGACTGATGAAGCTTACAAGTCAAAGTAGGTACAAGTACAGTGATCCCTCACTTATTGCGGTTAATGGGTTCCAGAACCGACCGCGAAAAGTGAAAAACCGCGAAGTAGCGTCACCCCTAATGACGTCATCCATAAATAATACGTACGTTCATTCTCTCACTCTCTCTCTCTCATATGATACGTGTGTGTGTGTGTGTGTACGTGTACATACATACGTAGATGTAAATAAAGTGTACATAAATATGTTTTTAGAACTCTTTTATTCTTATAACAAGATACGTAACTCAAGATGAAAATGATTTACTGCACAGGTTAATGAGAGCTTTACTGCTCCTCAGGTGACGCCTCATCGTCAGGTGCTAGAAGCGCATGATCATCGAGGGCAGCTTCCGATAGAGTTGGAGAAGCTGCAGGAGGCGGCGTAGTGGCTCGACAGGAAGACTATTTTGCACAAAATGGCACAAGAGAACAGCAAAAAGTTCCACGCGGCGAGACTAAAAGTAACACGAGCGATAAAGAGCAATGAATGCGGTCTTCCTTGCGGCGCTCGGCAGGGAGAGGAGGTGGGTGAAACGTCTCGGCCAATCAGCTTGCGGGGTGAAACGTCTCGGCCAATCAGCTTGCGAGATTTCCGAGCTGAGCCAACACGAGAACAGCGAACAGAGAGGTGGATTTTTTGAGTTGTGCGGCTCTCCGTGTTGATACCTGATGGTCTAATGTAGTCTCCCTGCCTTCTGCTAGCGCCCGGCCATTATTTCTCAATTTTGAATTTTTGATGAATATTTTGGAAAAATCCGCAATGCACTGAGGGCGCGAAAGGTGAAGCGCGAAATAGCGAGGGATCACTATATATGTAAATGTCTTCTCTGGTTAAACTCTCTGGACTTAATTGTGAGATAAAACCACAGAGCGAGCAAGGCAATAATCCTTGGATCCTCCATTTTTTGTCTCGTGTAAATAAGGACTCAGTCGGGTGCGTAACGTCACGGGAGTGTGGCCCCGCCTCGCTGGGAGTCTGGCGCCGCCTCGCTTCTAAAACTTCCTAACACAAACCATCACAGCACAAGCACAACACCGTGCTAATGGAGACAGAAGCATTCCGAGCCGTACTGAAGTGAATCGAGCCGTACCGAGGTGTGCTGGGCTAGCTTGACCAGGCATGCAGAGCTCACTCCCTTAAAGGGACACACACACCAATCCTGCAACACTACCCCCACTCTGGATGGCAATAATGGAATTAATTCCACTCCAGTACACTAGCAGACATAAACCAATCTTTATACCATACAGATATAGATTCTTGTTTACATTCAGTCCATAAAGAACACTGTGTATCCATATTCACGGTCCATCCTTGGGCAGTAGTGTGGAATTCAATTCATGAGTGAAATGAAATCACCTGAGAGCACACATTAGACAAAATAAACAACATCAAAGAATATGATTAACCCCTACCTAGGCGTTCAGGAGCTTATGAAGCTACACTTCTATGTCTACAACATAGAATACAAGGAACAGTGTGAATAGCACAACTACTGTTACTCAGGCTTTTTTTTTTTTAGCATGAACATACAAGATTGGAATATTATTTTTTCTTAAGTTCAGTGTGGAACTATTAGAAGAGTTCTATAACATTAAATGTCTCTGAACTTCGGCAATTGTCCATAAAACTCAAAATTAATGCATCACCCACTCCCCATACCTGACCGGTGCCCTTCTCCGACGTCTTGCCCTTGGAGAACGCTGGTTCTGATGGTATGACGTTCTCATACTTCCTGTCTGGCCCAGAGGTTGTTCAGCAGCTAAGGCATTTGGAGGAGGAGGGGGTGGAAGGGAGTGGGGCAGCAGTCACAGTAGTGTCCTCCATGGCACGGGATGAATGGGTGCTGCAGATCACCTCCTCCTCAGATCCACGTAATAGTTGGGACAGATCCAACTCAGATTCTGCAGAATCCTGGTCCAAGGTGGGTGGTGCGACTTCTTCTGGTGTCCAGCCCCGTGCTTGCTCCAGGGCCCAGGTGTTGTCGAGAGGTTCACGACAGCGGTAGGGTTTTAACTGGTCGTGATGAACCACTTTCACCTTGGTCCGAGGCCCCTTTTGGATGCGGTACACCAAGTCATCCAGCTGACCCAGGACGAAGTATGGTCCTTCAAAAGACAGCAGGAATTTCCTGACTTTATTTTTGACTTTACGGGTGCCTTTGACAAGGTACCACACAGCATCTCCGGCCTTATACTGTGTACTGCAGCAGTTTTTGTCATACTGTCTTTTAGCCCGCCTCACTGACTCCCCGAGTACATCTCTGGCGATTTGGTGAGCCATCTCCAAGCACTCACGCATCTGTCGAACATACCTGGGCACTGAGGTAGGTAGCTCAGAATCTGGGGGAAGACCAGCTACCAGGTCAATTGGTTCGCTCACTTCGCAGCCAAACATCATGAAGTTAGGGCTGAAAGCAGTCGCACTGTGTTTTGTTGCTCTGTAGGCCATGAGGGCATAGGGAATCATGAGGTCCCAGTCCCAGTGACAACGCTCAGCTGTTGTGGCCAGGATCTTTTGCAAGGTGGCATTAAACCTTTCAACTTGGCCATCAGATTGAGGTCGGAAGGGTGTGGTGTGCGTCTTCTCTATGCCAAACTGTGCACACATTCCCTGGAACACTTCAGGCTCAAAGTTCTGGCCTTGATTGCTGTGCAGCATATGGGGAACTCCGTAACGACACACCCACTCTGATGCAAACACTTCAGCCACTGTTTCAGCTTTAATATCGGGCAAAGGAAAAGCTTGAACCCACTTTGTGAAATATTCTTGTATGACCAGAATGTAACAATTCTTGCACTCTGTTTCATTCAAAGGCCCCATGATGTCCAAGGCCACTCGCTCCACCGGGCCTCCTTCTCTGACAGTTCCCATGGGTGCTTGGGGTGTTTTCAGGGGCCTAGCTTTGGACTGACAGCTAGTACATGTATGGCACCAGAGTAACACGTCTTCTCTCATGCGGTATCAGTAATATCGAGTCTGCAGCCGGGCTACTGTGCGTTCTACACCAAAATGTCCACCGACTGGCCCTTCATGAATCTGTCTCATTACACCAGACCGGAGTGCATGTGGCAATATAACTTGAGGGTAAAATTGAGTGTCATCCAAACAGTAGAACCGCCGGAGCAGTACTCTATTCCTGACGTAGAGCCTTTTCCACTGGCTCCAATATGCTTTGGTGGCTGGACTATGCGATGATATGGTTAACCAAGAGGGGCGTTCACCACCAGCCTCCACCCAGGCTTTGATGGGGGCGATGTCTGTGTCAGCCTCCTGTGCCTGACAGAGCTCCTCCAGGGACCAGCCAGAAAACAGTTCATTTTCATTTGTTTTAGTCAGGCAGATTTTCTCACATGTGTTTAATGTCTCTGTCTCAGTAGGACTATTTTCACCTACCCCCACTAGACTTACAGCTGTAAAATCAGGACTTTCCTCTACCCCCACTGGGCTCAGTGGCTCTTGGCCAGCAGCTGAGTCCAACTCACACTGCACTGCCTGGTAATTGATGTTCTCAGGAGAGGGAGAGGGGTCTGGAAGTTTGCAGGGACAGGATTGGCGGCAGGGCCTCCTGGACAGGCTATCGGCATTGCTATGTAGCCTGCCAGGGCGGTGGATAATCTCAGAGTTGTATTCACCAAGTCTCTCAACCCACCTAGCAAGCTGACCCTCAGGTTCCTTCATCTTAGTCAGCCAGCACAGAGTGCTGTGGTCAGTGCGTATGATGAAAGGTCGGCCCAGCAGATACTGACGGAAGTGGGATGTGTACTCCACCACAGCTAACAATTCACGCCACGAAGTGCAATAGTTCTGCTCGGTTGATGAGAGTCTAAGGCTCCCATACGCCAGCACATGCTCTCTGCCCTGCTGGATTTGTGACAGTACAGTGCCGATACCAACGACGCTTGTGTCAGTGTCCAATATCATGTCACCTTGATCTAGTGGATAACCAAGGACTGGTGCGGTGGTCAGCAGGTGCTTTAGCTCATCGAATGCGCGCTGGCATTTCTCAGTCCACTGGAAGCAAGCATTTTTCTTTGTAAGAGCATGAAGGGGCTCTGCAATGGAAGCAAAGTCTTTCACAAAACGTCGATAATAGGACGCGAGGCCAACAAACCTGCGGACCTCCTGTAGCGATGTTGGTACTAGCCACTCTTGAACTTTCTGGACCTTACTGGGATCAGTGGCTACACCTGCGTTGGATACGATATGGCCCAGGTAGTTTACTCTGTGCTGAAAGAGGCAGCATTTGGTTGGTTTCAGTTTTAAGTTAGCTCCAGAAAGTCTTTGGAAAACCTGACCCAACCGCTGCAACATCTCAGATACTGTACATATCTGTCCAACACAATGATGTCATCTAAGTAGATGAGACAGGTCTCTCACTGCATGCCAGCCAGGACGCGGCCCATTAACCACTGGAATGTTGCCGGTGCGTTATAAGATAAGATAAGATAAGATAAGATAAGCCTTTATTAGTCCCACAATGGGGAAATTCCAGGATTGCAACAGCACAGGGATAGCAACATTCAGAGCAATAATTAAGAAGATATGGAAGATATAAATAAGAGCAGTGGATATACATACAGTACATACACATAAATATATATATATATACAAAGTGCGGAGCATTGTAGCGAGATGGAATAAACAGCATAACCGTCTACTTAGTTATCCTACATAGTATGAATATGTACCCATACATATTGTCACCCTCTGTAGCGACCAATATTGTCCTAGTTGTATATACTGGAGGGGACCATTGTGTAAGTCTATTGCGTCTTTTGCATTCAATACTATTAGGTCGTCACGTTTTTTTGCTATCTCTGCAAGCAGCCCTGCTTAGGTTATGCAGTCTGACAGCCATAGGTAGGAAGGACCTGCAAAACCTCTCGGTTGCACACCTAGGATGATGTAGTCTGCTGCTAAATGAGCTCCTCAGTGTGTTCAGTATGTCCTGCATAGGGTGGGACTCGGACTCCAGCAGAGATGACAGTTTAGCCACCATCCTTCTCTCTCCTATCTCCTCCACTGGGTCAGGTTATACAGTCCGAATGGCACGACATTCCACTCAAATAGTCTACTCCGGGTGCAGAAAGCTGCTGCTTTGCATGCGCTTGGGGACAGCTCCACCTGCCAGTAGCCAGAGGCGAGGTTGAGCGTGCTGAACCACTTGGCAGTGGAAAGGGTGTCCAGAGTGTCTTGGATGTGGGGAAGTGGATATGCATCTTTAAATGTGCACTCATTTAATACTCTGTAGTCTATGCAAAGTCGATAATTACCATCTTTTTTACGAACCATGACAATGGGTGAAGCCCAGCCGCTATGACTGTGGCAGGACAGGCCAGTTTTGAGACTCTGTTTTATTTGTTTACCAGCATCTTGTTGTTTATCCAATGCCATTCAGCGTGGTGACTGTTTCACTGGAGAGCCTGGTCTAGTGATGATGTCGTGCTGCACTAGGCTTGTACGGCCTAGGTCACTGGGCCCAGTGGAGAAAACATTGCTGTAAGTGCACAACAGCTGTGCCAGCTGAAGCTGCTCATCTCTATTAAGTTCACTGTACCTCTGAAAGTAAAGTTCTTGCAGATGCTGAGGGACAGTGGGGCACACGGTGGTTAACTGTTCAGGTGGGGATGAGGTATCGCTGGGCTGCAGGGTGTTGGCAGGCTGGAGAAGCCCTGCGATGGCCCCCTGTTTAACTGTGACAGCTGTGTTACCAGGGTTGAAAAGGCAAACTGGGACAGCTTTATTAAGCTGGGCTTTCGCTATGACTCGAGCCACCAGCAATTTGTGCTTTTCAACAAAACCTTTAGTGGGGCTTAACATCATCTCCCCTTTGACTGGACCCTTGAAGTGTGCTTCACCTCACACCAAGTACTCTTGTCCTGCTTCCAGCACCACAGTCTGAGCTATTTTAACTGCATGGGTCTTTGATTTCTTTGAAGGGTGGAAATATGGAACCTCTTCACCAAACAGCACAATACATTGATTACCAAAGTCGAGGTGGGCTCGAGCTTGAGTCAAGAGTAAGTGCCCCAGGAGTACCTCATCGCCTGCAATGTCTGTGACCAGGAAATTCATGCTCATCTGTCTGTTGTTGATCTGAACTGGAATGTGAGCCTCACCAAGCCCAGGAACATCGCCATGCCCGATGCCTTGTACCGTCTTTACAGCTGACTGTTGAAGGGGAGGCTGGGCATCGGGGTGTATAGCATTGTAATGACACAGGGGCAGCACACTCTTCCCAGCACCAGTGTCCAAAACAGCATGCACTTCCAGTTCATGCAGCCGCATGTGAATGCTCATTTCTCGTTGTGGAGTCTTAAAATGAAGCACATCGGGCTCAGGCGATTCAGCGCATATTGTCGCATTCTGGGCTCTTATTACTTTCTTCAGTGAGGGGCACTCTCTTTTCAAATGACCCAGCCCACAGCAATTATGACAGCGAACATCATCCCACTTTATATCAGCTTCATGGCTTCTTCTGAATGGGTTATGTTTGGGTCGGGCAGATCTAGGCAGCCAGTTACCAACAAAACATGCTGCATCTGTCTCCCACTCCTCTTTGACTCCTTCTCTCACTACAGCAGCACGAGTCCTATGTTCAGCCATGTTGTGGGCCCCTGCCTGCATGAGGTTTGTGACATAGGATGCTGCATGTTTAATGGTTTCATGGTTGTGGGCAATGTCATAAGCTTGGGCTAATGTACTAGGCTGCTGCTCTAACAGTTTTTGCACAATTTCTCTATCCCCCAAAGCATTAGTGAAAACCTCAACTGCAATAGTATCTTGTTCAGTCTCTGTTCTGTTGCTGTATGCAGCTGTAACTTTGCCATATACAGTATGTCATCCCTCAAAACATGAAGAACCTCACCCGGTTTATGAATGCGCTGTCTCAGCTCAATAGCCACAGCTGCTGCATGCTGTGACGAGAGGCCATACGCATTTTCCATCTCCTCCACTAGGCAGCCATAGTCCCACTTATAGGCGTTTTCCACTAGTATCGCTTTGGCCTTACTCACTTCTACTCTACTTGCTTTCTTGCCCTTTCCACTGTACCCAGCACGGTTTAACCAACACTATTTTCGTGCCCGTTCGAGGGCAGGGTACAACCGTGCTGAAGCAAGCCGAGATGTGACATCAACAGACTGCGAGCCGCTGATTGGTCAGGGCGTAACGTCACGAAAGCATCTGTCTTCAGTGGAATCTTTACGACCGCCATTTGCAATATTTCATGGACTAACTCGGTCACGGAGTAAATACGATATTAATACAGACAGCGTTGTAGGTTTTGCGGAAATCTACACCGTGGTCCAACGAAGAGGTGCGGGGTTTTCTCTGCTTGGTGGCAGATACACAGTGAGAGGAGCGACCCGGACTGATACAGATGGCAGCCCAGCATAGAACCGGACTACGGACAAGCTGAAGACGAACGTGAGAGAACCATCGATGGTGAGTGATTTGTAATAATGTGCATCTGTTCGCTTATTTATCCTGTTGGTGGTAAGCTCACTTTTTTTGAGCGTGCTGGCTAACGATTTTTAGCTAGTAGCTAGCTAGTACCAACTGCTGATTCGCGCTTGTTTTCTCCTAAGTATTCGCTTGTGAGAGCAAAACGATGAAATACCAGTAGCTCAACTGGGTTGAGCTTTGGTGCTGCACATTAAATTGTGTGCAATTTAATGCTAGAATGTGTTTCCACATGCCAGGGGTTAGCCTCCCTGTTTATATTGTGGATACTGGTGAAATGGACCACAGGAGCCGAAATCTCAACAATATAAAAGTGCTTTTTCAAGCCAGTAATTTATAAAGTCATTCATATAATTTTCTAAAGCGTCAGAATAGACCCACACACCTATTCTGTGGATTTTCCATAAATGGTGCTGGAACAGTATTGTGCTGTTCCACCATAAATCCCTGAATTGATAATGTACTTGTACCTGTACAGAGTGGCTCCTGCGGTGCTTGTCAGGGAAACAAAGCATTTTTGTCACATCTCACCACTGACTTTCACAAGTGTATTTCCCTAATACAGGTACATCTCCAAAAATTAGAATGTCATGAAAAACTTCAATATTTTTTGTCACTCATTTCAGAAAGAGAAATCCATATATTATATTGATTCATTACACAGACAGTGATATATTTCAAGCATTTATTTATTTTAATTTGGATGATTATGGCTTACAGCCCCTGAAAACCCCAAATTCAATTTGGCAAAAAATTAGAATATTACATAAACTTTACAAAATAGTTTTTAAATAGAAATGTTGGCCGCTGAGCTGTTGGTTAATATGGGCTGTAGCCATAATCATCAATATTAAAATAAACACTTTCAATATATCACTGTCCCTGTAATGAATCTATATATGGGTTTCACTTTCTGAAATGAGTGACAAAAATATTGAACTTTTTCATGATATTCTAATTTTTGAGATGTGCCTGTATAAGTGTTGAACCTGCTTTAACTAACTATCCATTTCTGTCGTTCGTCTAGGCAGGAGGAAAGCAGCCGCTCCACAACGGACCTCGCCACTGTGGAAAGTACTGAAATCCTTTGCTTTTATAGGTAAAGTGTCAAAACCAAAGTATCACAATTTCCACTTAATATAAAAGGGACTGAACTGAGATTTATTTGATTGTGTGAGTATTAATTACAGAATAATTGAAAAAGAATGGCGCATCAACTGTAAAATAAACCACTTGTTAATGTATTTATTTTTTTGTCAGATCACTTGTGTGATCCTTTGTGGGTTATGTTCATAACTGTATCTTTTGGGGAATGGCAGTTGTTCAGTCATCAATATAATTTAGTTTATATGTGTAGTTTATACTCTGTCATGTGGTGATCCTCGCGGATCACCAAGAGACGCCACAGAGTTCACCAGAGAGTTTGGCTAAGATGTTATTTAATGACTGACGTGACACAACAAAGCTATGAGCCCCTGAGGGCAAACACACACATCGACAAGACTTGGGCTCGCAGGGCTAACCCCAGCCACTCCGAGCTAAAACTGTGACAAAGTTATAATACACGAACCTGACATGAAGGTCTATGGCACTCTCAAGAAAGACGAGGCGCAGATCCAGGGCTTGGCAGGATGAAGACACACAAGCAATCTTCACGTAACTTTGACCCAATGTCGACTGATACTCCTGCCTCTTACCGTCATCAGTGCCGGGCTTAAAAGGGCGAAGCACTAACGACGGTAATGACAATCAGCTGACCGGCCCTTGACAGGCGGAAGCCCCACCGAGCACTTTCACAGTAAGAGCCCGGTGAGGCCAGAATACAGCCCGCAGCTGTCAAGGCCGGCAGCAAGAAGAACTTAGCCCGAGCGCGATCAGAACCGGCGCTCGGGTCATAACACTATCATCAATAAACTCATGCAGTAACAGGACACATTACAAATATTTGAAACCCATTGTAGTGCATCCTTTTATATTTTAGCAATAAAAGTACAAAACACCTCCCACACTTGAAGCCAGGGCAAGAAGAGACACTTTTACATTCAAGACAAACTTTTATTGATAAAAACTCCATATTTTGACTGAGCGACTCCATACTCGGTGATGCACACCTTCAGTTAAAGTACTATATTCCATTCAAGTGAATGTATTAATTCATTCTGATTGCTGAGGCCACTGTAAAAACAGATGATTTTAAATGTAATGCAGCCCTTGTAAAATCGACTTTACATCAGTGCAGCTACATGAAAATTGTGGTTAAATACAACAACGAAGTACTTTATTGTCACATTGGAATTTGAATCGCTCCTGTTTTGTTTTTCTTTTGAATTCTTGGATGGAATATGGGTGGGCAATATAAGCTGCAGCTTCAGCCATCACCCATTTCAGATAACCTATGTTGAACTGTATAATCAGAGGAGTTATTGTTTAATTCGACCTTATTAGATTTTTTTCCCCTTTGTTACATTATTCTATTTTCTTTTAATCTATCTGAAATAAAGATTCATTCACTCACATTCCACCACTGGCTTTTAGCAACAAGTGTATTTCCCAAATATGTTTTAAACTTCCTTTATTTAACCACCCATTTCTGTCTTTTGTCTAGGCAAGAGGTAAACGATCGGTCCACCCCAAACTGGACCTTGCGTCACTATTTACAGAGATGCAGGCCTAAGATCTGCTGATCTGAGACCAGTGTGAGCTGCACATCCCAGCTGCTGAGTGACCCAGTCTTACAGTTTGAGTTTTGCACGTTCTGAATAATCTGGAATTTGCTGCTGATTGTAATAAACAATTTAGTGACTTATGTGTTTGCATCATGATTTCTATTTTTGTCTGTTAATACACTGGTGGGAAAAGAGTCAATAGTACAAACCATTAATGGGTGACCTTGAAAATAATGGCTCATTTTTAAGAAAAGTAAACCAAACCAAACCAAACCAAAAGTGATTTCTCAAACTGCTGGATTGTTCTTAGACAGCTTTTCCAATCTGTCAGTATTAAATTTATGTCACATGGTGGTAACCTTCACATATAAAAAAGAGACATCTGCAAAAACTTCAGAGGTTTGTTGTCAGTGCAATACTACATGAATGCATGTATAGTACATTGTTGATGCAGAGAATATATATTTCTATAGTATATGTATCTAGTAAATCAAGCATTTTCCATGCAACCTTGTGACTGCATTATTTTAATTGCTTTTAATCCTAGATCAAGTTTGTTTTGGCCTAAAATGCATCATAACTGTCAAATATATCTTATTATACCTAACTCAGTACTGTTTACTTTTTGAATATATATTTTGTGGCTAATATAGTTATTAACATGGTGATCAAGTTGTGGCAGCTGATCATTTTTTGCTATGACACCATCTCAGACTCAGTGCAGCTGGAGCAGGTACGTCCATGATGTCTCAACAGTCTCTCCATGATTTTCACGCAGATCAGAGCAATTTTTTTTCCCACAATATTTTTATTGAACCTTTTTTTTTTTTTACAAACATAGCACACACAGTCAGACACTAACACAAAAGTAATTTAAAAACTAAAAAGAACAATAACAAAATAACAAAAAAGGGTAATAAAAACAACAACAACCATTAACAAAAACAAGCCAACAACAATGCTCCTCTGTTTAGTCTAGGTAATCTATTACATAAGAATACATAATATACATTCACCAGTTTGGAATTTGCAAGGTCCACACATATCATTCACCTTCTTCTTCAGAAGTTATGTTTAATTTCTTTACATAATCAATGAAAGGTCTCCATATATTCTCAAACACATTTTCCTTTGATTTCAGTATATATGTTATTCTTTCTCGTGTAAGGTTGGTAACATCTGTCTTAACCACTGAGTCACATCTGGTCTATGAGTTTTTCCACAGTAATGCAATACATTTTTTGGCATTAAGCAAATTGAGGTCTATGAATGTTCTTTCACTCTTATTAAAGTTATGTTTTTCTGGATACAGACCCAACAAAAACAGTTTAGGGTTCAATGTGATTTGTTTTGAAATTATTTTTTCAATTGTTACCCTCACCTCTTCCCAAAACATTCTGATTTTTCTACATTCCCATAAACAGTGAAATAGGGTTCCTTTACTTACATCAGAGCAATTTTTTGCACAGGAAATAAACCAGACATTCTTAAGCTCTACAACCACTGATCGTTTGTGAAGCTGTATTGACATCAGTGACAGGCTGTGCTGAACGCCAGACTGACCGTTTGAAGCGGTAATTTTCCCACAACAGAGCCATCTGAAACACACACAGCGTACATATTTTAGTACCTAACAGCGATAACTTGCAGAGATTACAGTGTAGTACGACGTACTTATAGCAAGCTAGCATTAGCAACATTAGCTTACCGTCATGACCTAGTTTGTATCCTCACGTCTTCGGCTCTCCCAGAAGCTGCAGAACTATTCCAGAGTGTTTCGTCTCACTGCCTGTACCCTTATCTGGCGGTCCTTTTTGGCATTTACGGTGAAAAAAGCCACAGACCGAGGAGTCACCTTGTAAAGCCGCCATGTTATGTTTGGCTTGGGTCGCGTGTTTTACGTCACGGGAGTGTGGCGCCGCCTTGCTGTAAAAAAAAAATCCCACCCACCACAGCTTAACCCCGCTTTACCCAGCTGCTATGGAGACACAACCGCGGCCGAACCGAATAGTAACGAAACGAAACGGGGCGAGGCGAACTGGGCTAGTGGAAAAGACCCATTAGAGGAATATTAGAGGAATGTGGGTTTCTGTGCACAGTCGCCCCTGCTGCACCCACGAGGCTGAACTTCAACTGGATTGTCATTGTCTTTTCTGACCAGTTTTTTGCTTCAGCACAGTTCTCAAACCTGTGTAACTCTCTCCAGGGCGTGGTGCCATCATATTGCCCAGGGTGCAAAGTGGGGACTCTCTCTCTCTGGTCATAGTCATCCTCACTATCAGAAGACAGCTGGCAGTCTATGATGGAATAATTTGTGCGCTTTATTGACTGAGGACAGATTTGGGGATGATACACACTGTAATGTGGGTCTTGGCCCCAAGTACTGCATTGAAAGTCTCCATAATGATCTTTTTCACTCCTAGTGCTGATAAGGGGATTCATGCTTGACGGCATTGGCTGGGAAAAACACATGACGCCTGAGGCATTTCTGCTCTCAGGGCCACTAGCTGTGCATCACTCAAAAATGGGTTGGAATGTCCATGACTCTTATTAGTTTCACTCACAAGCTCTGTTCTTAGAGCAACATTATTTTCTTCAACCATAGTTAACTCCATAAAAGGGTTAGAGTGGCTGGTCACTTGCCCAAACACACGTGCGTAATGAGGCGAGGCCTGCTTATTAGTTATAGCCATCTTAGCTTAGCTCAATAGCTCAGAAGGGGATATTAAAAGAGTCTTGGCTTATTTCGCCCTTTAACTGCTCACTGTCATATCCGGCTCTAGGGAGCCGGGCAATCAGAGCCAGGGACAAGCCAGTGAGTCGAGATGTTTTATTCTGGGTAAGGGATAAGGGATGAGGAGAGCACAGACACTCATACAGACGTACATTCTCAGGCTGCACAGCGCAGGGGTAGGTAGCTCGTACCGGACATGGGGGTAACAAGACGTGCATACTCACAGTGGGATACAAACACCGGAATGCTGCAAGGGGAGTTGAGGCTGACACCAGACGAAGGGGCTTCAGCCTAGCAGTGCTTATGTCGCAGCCCCGAATGATCGAAGCTGCTCCTCTTTATACTCATTAACAGCGCCCCAGCTGATGAGGATTAATTGGCCCCAGCCGTCCCGTGACACTGACAGCTGGGAACCAGCTGAGGCACTGCCCAATGAGAGGCAGGGATAAAAGGAGCATGGGCTGAGCGCCGAGCCGGCGTCTCACCCCATGGTGACAGAGCCTCCCCCTCACGGTCGGGCTCCCGAACGACCAGGAACATCCCAGCCCCCCCCCCTCCCCACCTAGGGTGGGCGGAAGGGAGGCAGGACCGGAGGGGAAGATGCAAAGGGAAGGACAAAACAAACAATAGACCAATGTAGGGCAGCAGGGCAGAGAAAAAAACCCCAAATACAATACCCTACAACACAGGGAAAAGGATTAACCCAGAGCACAGTTAGGGAGAAAACTGAGTTAGGACACAGGTAGGGAAAATACCAAATATGACTACAGACAGCATACAAATAACGTATAGATCGGGGCAAAAAAAAGAAAACCAAAAACCCACCAAAAAGGTGGCAGGAATGAATAAAGCAATCACAGAGTATAGTTAAGGGGAACAAAACACACTACTCCATAATGCACCAACAAGACAAAGGTCAGGACAAAAAATGATGAAAAACGCTGTGCATGGATACTAAAGAAAACAAAACACACAGCACTGAATATATAAAAGATCACCTAAAGAAACAGAGGTGACAAGGACAAATGGGTAATAATGAAGTACGGTTAAGTGGGAATGAAACACATTACTTCAAACAATAAAAAACACAGTCAATGTTAAAGTCGGGGCTAGGGAAGGCCCCCCACGAGGATAATAAGACAGAATGGGGTGATCACAGAGTATGGTTGAACAGGAAACCACACGCATACTCCATGATGCACCGACGAGGCCAAGGCTAAGGTAAGGATGAATGAAAACGCTGAGTAAAGATAAGAAAATGCAATACACAGCGCGATACATAAGGTGAGTCACCAAGAGGAAAAAAAAGGTGACAGGGTAACAGGATAACAATAAGATAAAAATGCTGAGTATGGTTAATAAAAATAACAACACACAGCACAAAAACATATATTCCCCTAATGGACAAAGAAACTACACCCGAGTGACCTCAATAATAATAAAAGAAGTAAAGGACACCCGAGGAGACGGCAGGCAGAGTCCAAAACGGCCGGAATTGTTCTGGTAATCTCCCCGCCCATTGTCCAGTTGGCAACCCGGGGAAGAGAAATGTTCGGACGGCGAACTCTGGGCCCAGATCCCAGGAATCCAGTCCAACGGCTGCCGAACCAGGCCGCCCAAAGGCAAACACAGACCAGTGGGGGGAAACCAGATCGCCGAACCGAAAGTTTTGCGGGTCGGGTCGTCGACCCGCATCACTCAACCACCAGGACCGTTGAGACGGACGAAGGGTCAGAGCGGATCCCGGTGGAAGAGGCTCAGGGGAGAGCCAATGACGAGGGCGGCGGGCCTCAGGGAAACGGCCACCTCCTCACCGGACCTGGACAACACTGGGGCAGCACCCACGTCGGACCCCGATCGGGCCTCAGGCGAACCCACGTTGGACCCCGATTGGGTCTCGGGCGAACCCACGTTGGACACTGCACCAGAACCGACCTCCAACGTTGAACCCGGACCCTCCAGCACCACGAGGAACAGCAACTCCTCGCCGGTGACCCTGGAAGAAGGCTCAGAAGAGAAAACAGAACCGGGATCAGGATCACCGGCAGCGCCAGAACCCGGCGAGACGAGCTCAGACGCAGCGGGCGGCTGCACCCTGCTCGTCTCCCCTGGAGATAGGCTGAAGTGCTCAAAGATAAAAAAAGAGAAAAGAAAGGAGAGCACTCGCCTGATCTCGGGTTCTGACGCCGTCCAGGACTGCGAAGATCCAGGATCCGTCGTCAGGAGGTCGTTGTCAGGCTCCCATCTAGCCGCGTCGGGCCCCGCAGCCAGCACGATGGTCAGCGCAGCTTGAGATCCCTCCAGCTCAGGTAACCCCGCCGACGACCCACTCGGCGTGAAGCCAGAAGAATCTCGTCCCGCTGGACTGAACCGCTCCTCCGTGGAGACCCAGGGACGCTCAGTCGTCAGCGTAGACTCCACGCAGCAGTCAGTCCCCCTCCTCCGTCCGCAATGTAGCTGCGGAACCACAGGCCCTCTCCATATCCCACCACGTTGACCCGGAGCCGGGGACCGCTCGGCGGAGAGAGACACAGAGGATGCGGGATTAGGAATACAGGTTACAGCAGGTGGGGAGAGTTCAGGGAGCTGCGAACCCTGAACTTCTCCTCCAGGGATGTGACAGAGCAAATCATTAAGCAGGTGTGAAAAAACAATGACTTGCCTGCCCCCTGGAGGTTGAGTATCGCCTGCTGTAGTGGAATCTGCTTCTTCCTCTCCCCGCCCGGCGATAACGGAGGACCCCCCGGGAATTCGTCTGAGGATCGCTCGCGTTGTCTCCAGCAGAGAGCTCACCAGGCCGGGATTCCAGGCACACACAGCGGTCAGGAAGCGCGTCGAGGAGGAGGGGGAAACAGCCGGGGTGAGCCAGCCCGAATGTCCAGGAATGACAGTGGGGGAACGAGGCTCAGGGGACGAGGCTGTAGAATCTCCACACTGACGAGGCGAAGGGCTGACAGCTGCGTGGGAGGAACGGTCCTGACGATGACCCAGAACTGGATCCGGACGAGGTTCGTGCAGAGGTGACTCGGCGATGTGATGACGACTACTCCCAGGGGACGAAGCGAGGGGGAAACCCAGGATTCGCCGCTCCAGATCGGAGATCGAGACGAGGAAGGCGTCGAGCACGGGAAGGCTTCGTAGCCCTGAAGTCCTCACCATCAATCTCACTGCCGCCGCCACATGCCTGAAGGTGGTGACAGGAAACACAGTAGAGCTCGCGACAGCCACTCGACCCCGGACATAACTGCTGTCAGCTGCGGCTCCTTGAAGGGAATCCCGAGTGACGTGGCGCAGGTCGGGGGAAGTCCTCTGGTTGGCGCGAACTCCCGGACTGGAATGGCGGCAGGAACGGGACTCCGAAGCGGGGAAAGACGTCGCCCACTTCGACTCCCTGCCGGGATTTCCATCCACCCCGTGGAGCTTCTCTCGCTGTGTACCTGCAGCGTCTATCCTGGCACTGTCCTCCAGATGGTACAGAGAGTGAGGGTGACAGTCCAGGAGTTCCTCAGCACGGCCCGGATGCCAGCGTCTCGCGTTGGAGGCGTCGTGCAGGGTGAAGAACGTCCCGTCGACAGCCTCCGAGATGGACCTTAGCTCGTCGCCCTGGCGCCGGAAGTGACTCCTGGGAAACGGCATGCTAGCAGCGCTGACACTCGGACAGAAAGGTACATTTCCACAGCGACTCACGGCCGCCGGCAACTCTTCTGGCTGCGACATACTGTCATATCCGGCTCTAGGGAGCCGGGCAATCAGAGTCAGGGACAAGCCAGTGAGTCGAGATGTTTTATTCTGGGTAAGGGATAAGGGATGAGGAGAGCACAGACACTCATACAGACGTACATTCTCAGGCTGCACAGCGCAGGGGTAGGTAGCTCGTACCGGACATGGGGGTAACAAGACGTGCATACTCACAGCGGGATACAAACACCGGAATGCTGCAAGGGGAGTTGAGGCTGACACCAGACGAAGGGGCTTCAGCCTAGCAGTGCTTATGTCGCAGCCCCGAATGATCGAAGCTGCTCCTCTTTATACTCATTAACAGCGCCCCAGCTGATGAGGATTAATTGGCCCCAGCCGTCCCGTGACACTGACAGCTGGGAACCAGCTGAGGCACTGCCCAATGAGAGGCAGGGATAAAAGGAGCATGGGCTGAGCGCCGAGCCGGCGTCTCACCCCATGGTGACACTCACCAAACTGCTGTAGTATGTCTGAAAGGGTTCTTAAGTGGTCGCCAGTGCAAACCTTTCCTGCTTCAGCCTCCAGATCATGGTTGAGAAGCACAGGGGAGATGATCCTCCAGGGCCGAAGCTAGCGTTAGCTCCCTTGTTTTTTTACTTACAACAGCAGTGGGAAAGCAGAGAACAGGATACGTTGGCTCGCCCGAGGAGCTGTAGCATTTATTACTGTACCAAGGCAGCATGCATTGTGTATTTACTGCTTATTTTTGCTCCAAATGCCAGCTCTATACTTTTTCAGTCTCAACATGGCCTAACCGCCAACATTCGATCTCTCACCAACACTCTAGTTTGACCAGGCATGCAAAGCTCACTCCCTTAAAGGGACACACACACCAATCCTGCAACATAGCGTCTCCAGACCTTGCCTCACCTCCGCAAAGCTGACCCTTTGGAATCGGTGGGGGAGGTCTTCTCAGCAGCTGTGCACTAGCTGTCTCGATCCAAAACGCCGGAATCAGGAGGAGAGGGGTATCTGGAGTCCATTGTTTGGTGCGCCAAGTATGTTGGAAAAATCTCTTCAACCGGTAGTCAAGAAACAGGCAGGATCAAAGTTTCAGCAAATTTATTAATATGCACTGATTAGCGGAAGACAATACAGATTACAGCTTTCACAGACTGCCGCAGTGCATTGGCTTCACTAACAGAGTGTTTCTGGCTAATATATAGCCAAGGGACTGTCGGGGTGGGGTCTCTTCTTGATAAGTTCATTCATGACTCAGTGTGATAAGGTTTGTTGAGCCTCTTGATTCTTTCATTCATGACTAAGATTGTATCTGCTGAGTCCATACAGAAAACACTAGCGATAAGTTGAACAGTCAGTGATAAGAACTGAACATTCACAGTCACATCTGTCAGGAGCCGAGTCGGCTTGGTTTCCCCGGCTCGGTCCTGATCTCCCTATGGGTTTAGGTGCCGCTGTTTACGTGTGTTTCCTATGTATTTCAGTGTGCTTCCTTTACCATAGTCTCTGCTCTCTGGCCGGCAGCCGTGATCCAGCTCTCTTTGGCTCACTCTCCTGTGAGCGCTGGCTGACAGGCTGCCGGTCTGACCCCGCCTCCCTCACTCATTATCACCAGCTGTTCCCGCTCCCTGTGCCATCTCTCCGCTCTTGCCCAGGTGCCCGAAATCACATCATCACCAGCAGTGCGTGTACTTAAGCTGCCTTTTGCCAGTCGCATGCACTGCTGGGTCTTTGACTGACTGACTGTACATATTGTCTGCTGCAGTATTTGTCTACAGTTAGTGGATAATCTGATGTCAGAGCTTCTACGACGTGTATCCACTCCGCGCAGTCCATGGTTCTCTCGCACTCTCATAGCGATTCTGGCTGGGGGACGCCAGCATGGGTACACGTCTCGCCTCATGCGTTTGTGGGGCAATGCCGGCCCCCGAACACCAACTGTAAGTGTAATTTTGTACCTTTTTGTAAGTCTTCACTTTTAGGAACTGCTTGCATTAGTCTTTATGTTAATAAATGTGTGTTGGGGTACCCTTGCACATAAATCCTCATTATTCCTCCCCTCTCCATGCGCTGCGTAAAAGCGCACGGGAGGGTTTATGACAACATCAGCATCCTTCAATCTGTTTTTTCCACTACTGAACAACTCCAAATATGGTAACAGGATTTCCTAGGTGTACACATTAAGCTTTATGAATAAAAAATCATATTCATATTCATAAAAATTCATATAACTCAGTGTAACATAAAATTTTTCCATCAGAGAGGATATAAAGGGTTTGAACTCATCTCCATTCCAAAAATACCCCCCCAACACAGTCTTGCATATGTCACAGGGTGGAAGTATTTTATTGTGGTTTTTAGGTATTATATGGTTTTTAAGTTTGTGTTGCATGTTTGTTTATAGTTTGCATTTTTTGTAGTTTTTATATTTCAGCCTGTGCTTTTAGTTGGAGGTGTTGTCTGCTTCCACCCTGTGCTTCCCCTAATTACTGATCAGCAGCACCTGTGTTGATGGGAGATGTGCAGCACCTGTGGTTGCACATGATATAAAAGGTGCTCTGGCAGTCCAGAGGAGAGCCCTGCTGGAAGAGAGAGCCCTGCCTGAGGGAAGCCTGGCCGGAGGAAAGTCCTGCCAGGACAGCTGGTCAGATGAGAGCTCTGCTGGACAAGAGGAGGCTGTTGGTCCCCAGGAAAATGGCTGAAGGAGGGCATGACTGAGGAGGAGGAACGATAACGGCCCAGAACCACCATGACACCGGCATTTGGGGGAGGACACTTCTGTGTGGAGCAGTTGGAGTGCTGCAGGTGAAGGACAGCAAGAGGCAGAGTGAGGAGCTTTGCCTGGGCTGTAAGTATCTGGTTCCCAGATAGCAGCACCCCATGATGATGATATTGAGAATGATAATAAGAAATCTGGATATACTGCTGGCAAGTGTCTTCCCCTGTACAGGTTTCCTGAGGGCATTGGTGTTGTGGTGGCAGATGGAGCCTTGCCTGGAAGAGTGGATCCTCCTCAACTTTTATGGACTTTTTTCCCCACTTTTAGTTTTTTAGCTTAGGTTTTTTAGGCAGTATTTTATTTTATTTTATCTTTTTAGATGGTTTTAATTCTCAGGTTTTAGTTTAGGCTTTTTATTTTAGTGGGCACTTAAACATATTTTATTGTAAATAAATTCCTTTGAACATCCTCATTTTAAGTTTTCCCTTGTGACTCTTCAACTGGTTTTTAAAGAATCTTTGTAAGTTATGTTTTTAATTACCCCTTAGTCCACACGTTACACATAGGATCCCCAAAAAGCTATTACAAACGACCCTGCCTGTATTGAATAAGAAAGTCCTAAATTTCCACAAACAACTACAAATGCTAAAATTCTCTTTTTTTAAAAAGAAGGAAAAATCTGTTCATAAATTTTTGAGATTTGCAGTGTGTTATAGGAGATACAAAAACAAACACAGACACCCTTCCCCCTAACACACATACACATGCAGAAGCGTAATCACACATGCTCACTGAAGCTTGACTCCACTGTAATTCCTGTCTTGTCTCTGCAGTGATGTGGGTCAATAACTCTTTAAGGACAGTGAAAACTTATCGCTCACGGGCACCCGTAGTCATAAAAAGGCCACAAGGTGCACATACAGTGATATGAATTAAGTTATTGTAAAACAACAATGTCTTATGTTCTCGTATTCATGGAGCATATTTAACATCGGGCTACACAAGAAAGAGCCTCAAGGTTCATCAATAAAAGGATTATGCTCCTGTGTGCTAAAAATTATTCATTACAGCATACAAGGTTATCACAAAGGCTCGGTTGTTGGTTTATGTGCAGACACCTACGGCGGGGGCAGGGGCCTCAATAAGCTCAAACAAATCCTCAGCATCTACAATCATTTACCAGCAAAACCAACAAAGCCTCAGAACATAAACACAGTAAACCATTCAGGGACAAAGAGAAGTACAGCTGACAACTGACAGGATGCTAGCTAGTCAGCTTGATTGTTATTGGCCCCTAGTATTCCCTAATGGGCTCTAGGGATGGTAGCATGTCAATCCAGAGTATTGACTGCTATTGGCTTGATTGACATAAAAAACCTGTCACATTTATGGCACCCAAGGGGGGGAGAATGATCTTTTCTTTAAGCACCACAAAACTTGAGTATCTATTTTTAAATGCCAAGGTGCTAACATGCTTGGAATGAGCTTTATTGCCAGCTGTTAGCATTGTGACAGCTCTGCAAACACAATTTCAAACATGCATTGATGTCTAATTACACTACTCACAAAAAGTTAGGGATATTCGGCTTTCGGGTGAAATTTCAGGATGCACCTAAAATGCACTATAACTTTACAGGTGAACTTAATTTGACCTTCTCTACCTTTTTGAATACACATTTCCAACTGTTCAATGTTTCAGTACTTTTTGCATAACTTGCTGTTCTCTAACAGGGAGCTTAACAGCAAAATTCACAACAGGTGTTTCATCCATTAATCGACCAATAAATTTTCTGATTCAGTTAGAATTGGTATTTAAACATTCCTCTTCATCATGCTGTTCACATTTTGACATCATGAGACCAAGACAACACCTAACAATTGAGCAACGGTACCTTGCCACTGGGAGGCTTCAAATAGGATATTCTCAGAGGGAAGTGGCCACTGAGCTTAGAGTGTCACAGAATGTCATCAGCAGGTTGCAACACAGACACTGACAGACTGGAAGAGTCACAGGAAGGCATAGAAGTGGATGTCCTTTGACCACATCCCACGCTGAAGACCACTTCAATGTGAACAGTGCCCTGTGGAACTGGATGATGAATGCCACTCAACTCCAGGCACAGTTAAGGGAGGTGAGAGGCACCCAAGTGTCACATCAGACCATTCTAAACCATTAACATCAGCATGGTCTGTGTGCTAGATGACCTGCAAGGGTACCTGACCACACCACCGGGCGCAGGCATCATCATCTTGCATGGGCCAGGGAGCATTTACACTGGACAAAGGATCAGTGGGCCTCAGTGCTGTTCTTTGATGAAAGTCGATTGACGCTGAGCAGAAATGATGACTGCCAATGATGTTGGAGATGTCAAGGAGAGCGCTATGCATCAGCCACTGTTATCGCCAGACAAGCCTGTGGTGGTGGTGGTGTTACAGTCTGGGCAGGTGTGTCTACTCAATACAGAACTGCCCTACACCTTGTGAATGGTACAGTGACAAGCCGATACTACCTGAATAGCGTCATTGATCCAGTCATTGCGCCCCTGCATGAACAACACAGGCCTAATTGTCTGCCAACCAGCCCTTCTTTGTTTCCACTCCTCATATTAATCCTATTAATCCAAATAATCCTTACTGTTTAGATCAGTCTTCAATTCATAACCCCATAGAGATTGTGTCTGTCTCCCTTTACCCAAAATATTATAACCCAAGACAAATACAACATAACTTGATAAATACACGCCTTTCTGCTGCTCCTCCTCATCCACCACCCCTCAACTTAGCTCCTGTCTTCCCCTTCAGAGAACCTTTGTCTACTCCCCCCAACGTTAATAAAAATATAATGTATACACATCCCAAAGTGATTAAACAAAAAGTTGGTAAAACTCAAATTAAACATCAAGTCTCTAAATTTAATGATTTGGCCTCTCTTCCTCCTCATAATTTAAAAATTACTGTAAATGTGGTTTGTTAAATATTAGGTCTCTAACTCCCAAGTCTCTACTAGTCCATGATCTGTTAATTGATCATCAGATTGATCTAATATCCCTTACAGAAATTTGACTAGGGCAAGATGATTATGTTGGTTTAAATGAATCAACTCCCTCTGGTTATCTAAACTATCAAAATCCCAGAAGTTCTGGTCATGGAGGTGGAGTAGCGGCAATTTACCATTCTAAATTACTAGTTAATGTAAAGCAAAAAGCACGTTTTGATTCCTTTGAGGGCCTGGTCCTCAGTATGGGGCGTGTTAGCAATCTTAGCTTAATCCCAATTTTCTTTGCCATAGTTTACCGTCCTCCCTCAGCCTACTCAGAGTTTTTTATCCGAATTTGCCAAATTCTTAGCTGATTTAGTGCTGAAATCAGATAGAATAATTATAGTAGGGGATTTTAATATACATGTTGATGTAGATAGTGACTGTCTTAATAAGGTATTCAATTCAATATTAGACTCAATGGGGTTTTCCCAGAAAGTAGAAAATTCTACCCATTATCTCCACCACACATTGGACCTTGTTCTAATATATAGCATAAAAATAGAAAATCTGGTAGTGTCTCCTCATAATCCTGTACTGTCAGACCATTGTCTGTTAACCTTTGATTTCACTATTCCTGACTATTTGATTCCTAAAGAAAAATATTACTACAGCAGATGTCTCTCAGATGATGATGCTACCAGATTTATACAGATTGTCTCCTCTATGCCATATGTTGAGTCTAAAATACCTTAAACCCCAGTTCTTTGATACGACGGCCAAATAACCAGGCTGAGAGATGAAGTATATTTTCCTTTTTTACTGCAAGTGAGATATGGTTACAAGCAGCGCTGGGACACACCTCTTTAGGCAATTCCTGGTGAGAGTGTGCCACCCCAAAATGGAGCCCTATGGTTTTTATAGCCTGACCACCCCCCTCATGCAAGAGGGAGGGTTTTTTACCTCATTGTATCTGTAACATATTTTAAACTTACGTGTCAGCTCAGTTGTGTACAGAGCTGATTCTAACTGATTTCAACGAATGAATTATGGGGTGTAATCTAAACTTTGCAGTGTAGCGTGTTAAGCAAGCAGATAAAGTAGTGTGAGAAAGAGACAGAGAAATCAAGTCAATTTATCAACAATTCCCCCTGATGAGGTGTCCTATCAGGGCACCTCACTGACTATCTATCTATCTATCTATCTAAACCTACGTTTTTGCATCTCCCCCTGTTGAGATGGGTCTAAAACCCATCTCATAATTCCTAGTCTACCCCCTATGTGTATAGTGTTTCTAAGTTCTATATGTGTGTGATGTCCTCCTTCTGGCATTCGTATAGACCTGCCCCCCTCAGGTCGCCATCTCTCCAGAGGACATCGGGTGTGGTGCAGACATCATGAGTTAATATAGCTAACAATCCTATATGTGTAAAATATATTCAAAACTAAACTATCCTCATCTATGCATAGATATGAATATATGTGAAAATACGTACATGCATATATGTATATATATATATACATATAAAACCACTGCGCCACCGTGCAGCCACGGTGGCACAGTGTTTAGCACCGTGGCAGCACAGTTTACCCTCGGCCGGGGGATCGCGGGGATCGTGGGTTCGATCCCTGCCCCCGGCCAACAGTGATCTGTGTGGAGTTTGCATGTTCTCCCCGTGTTTGCGTGGGTTTACTCCGGGATTTCTCCGGTTTCCTCCCACATGCTAAAAACATGCAGGTTAGGGAGTTAAGGGGTGCTTGCGCACGCAGCGACCGGCAGCTGGTGGCTTGTCACCGGACTGCAGAACAAATCTACCTACGGGTACAAAGTAAGTCCAAAAAAATATATATATATATACATATACTGTATATATACACTACCGTTCAAAAGTTTGGGGTCACTTAGAAAATTCCTTATTTTTGAAAGAAAATCACTTTTTTTCAATGAAGATAACTTTAAACTAATCAGAAATACACTCTATACATTGCTAATGTGGTAAATGACTATTATAGCTGCAAATGTCTGGTTTTTGGTGCAATATCTACATAGGTGTATAGAAGCACATTTCCAGCAACTATCATTCCGGTGTTCTAATGGTACAATGTGTTTGCTCATTGTCTGCTATCGTCAGAAGGCTAATGGATGATTAGAAAACTCTTGTGCAATCATGTTAGGTCTGCAATGCTGTAATTGCTGCAAATGGAGGATTCTTTGACGAAAGCAAAGTCTGAAGGAAAAAATTCTTATTTCAAATACAAATCATTATTTCTAACCTTGTCAATGTCTTGACTATATTTTCTATTCATTTTACAACTCATGGTGGTAAATAAGTGTGACTTTTCATGGAAAACACAAAATAATTGTCTGGGTGACCCCAAACTTTTGAACGGTAGTGTGTATATATATATAGTATATATACACACACACACACACACACACACACACACACACACACACACACACACACACATATATATATATATATATATATATATATATGTATATGCATATACGAATACATTCATATACATGCATCTATTCTTTCATTAATCATTTATCACAGAGGAAACCTGTGGGGCAGCAGCAATGCAAAGCAAAATCTAACACCATGTGAATGTACATTGTAGACCCTATCACAGACCCTAAACTATCTCATCGGCATCTTCTGTGGGGCGGCAGTGGCACAGGAGGTAGAGCAGGTCGTCCAATAACCACATGGTTGGCGGTTCGAATCCCGCTCTCCCCAGATATGCTGCCGTTGTGTCCCTGGGCAAGACACTTCACCTCAATTGCTCCTGGTGGGTCTGGAAGCGCCATGGTAGGCAGCATGCCACCATCAGTGTGTGGATAGCAGGATCTGTAAAGCGCTTTGGTCATCAAGAGATGAGAATAAAGGCGCTATATAAGTGAATGCCATTTACCATTTTTCTGGATCTCCATCAGTCATGGCACAACCTCGTCATCGTCCTGGCAATAGGTGGGCAGGTGGGCAGGTGGGTCCCCTTGCTATGGAGGCGGTCCTTGGAAGAGAAGGTCACTAAAATAGATCTTTCTTTTATTTTTTATTTTTTTTCCACAATATTTTTTATTGAACCTTTTTTTTAACAAACATGACACAAACAATCAAACACTAACACTAAAGTAATTAAAAAAAATGCACTAAAAACACCAACAACCACTAACAAAAGCAAGTCATCAACAATGCTCCTCTGTTTAGCCTAGGTAATCCATTACATAAGTATACATATTATACATTCACCAATTTGGAATTTACAAGGTCCACACACATCATTCACCTTCTTCTTCAGAAGTTATGTTTAATTTCTTTACATAATCAATGAAAGGTCTCCATATATTCTCAAACACATTTTCCTTTGATTTCAGTATATATGTTATTCTTTCTAGTGGAAGGTTTGTTAACATCTGTCTTAACCACTGAGTCACATCTGGTCTATGAGTCTTTTTCCACAGTAGTGCAATACATTTTTTGGCATTAAGCATACTGAGGTCTATGAATGCTCTTTCACTCTTATTAAAGTTATGCTTTTCTGGATACAGACCCAACAAAAACAGTTTAGAGTTCCATATGAATTGTTTTGAAATTATTTTTTCAATTGTTACCTTCACCTCTTCCGTCCCGTCCCGTGCTGGGACGGTTTGCCGCTGAGTGTGAAGCGGCTGGGATGAGAATCAGCACCTCCAAGTCCGAGTCCATGGTCCTCAGCCGGAAAAAGGTGGATTGTCCTCTCCGGGTTGGGGACAGGCTCCTGCCCCAAGTGGAGGAGTTTAAGTATCTTGGGGTCTTGTTCACGAGTGAGGGGAAAATGGAGCGAGAGATCGACAGACGGATTGGAGCAGCATCTGCAGTGATGCGGACGTTGTACCGGTCTGTTGTGGTGAAGAGGGAGCTTAGTTCTAAGGCAAAGCTAACTAACTAACTAACTAACTAACCTGCACTTATATAGCGCTTTTCTAGTCACAAAGACCACTCAAAGCGCTTTCACTAGTACTAACCCTCTATTCTAAGGGCCTATAGGAAACAGATATCTAGGGACAATTTAGAACAGCCAATTAACCTAACATGCATGTCTTTGGATTGTGGGAGGAAACCGGAGCCCCCGGAGTAAACCCACACAGCACAGGGAGAACATGCAAACTCCATACAGAAAGGTTCCAACCCCTGCCAGCCTGGGGATTCAAACCAGGAACCTTCTAGCTGTAAGGCAACAGTGCTAACCACTGCACCACCGTGCAGCTGTCGTAAAGCTGTCGATTTACCAGTCAATCTACGTTCCTACTCTCACCTATGGTCACGAGCTTTGGGTAATGACCGAAAGAACGAGATCGCGGATACAAGCGGCTGAAATGAGCTTTCTCCGTAGGATTGCTGGACTCACCCTCAGAGATAGGGTGAGGAGCTCAGTCATCCGGGAGAGGCTCAGAGTAGAACCGCTGCTCCTCCACATTGA
Source organism: Pholidichthys leucotaenia (assembly GCA_020510985.1). Lineage (NCBI taxonomy): Eukaryota > Metazoa > Chordata > Actinopteri > Cichliformes > Pholidichthyidae > Pholidichthys > Pholidichthys leucotaenia. Next base: position 276,276,461 of record CM035842.1, read on the forward strand.
AAGGAGTCAGTTGAGGTGGTATGGGCATCTGATTAGGATGCCTCCTGGACGCCTCCCACTTGAGGTGTTTCAGGTACGTCCCACTGGGAGGAGACCCCGGGGCAGACCCAGGACTCGGTGGAGAGACTATGTCTCCCAGCTGGTCTGGGAACGCCTTGGTATCCCCTCTGAAGAGCTGGAGCAGGTGGCTGGGGAGAGGGAAGTCTGGGCTTCTCTGCTTGAACTGCTGCCTCCGCGACCCGGACCTCCGGAAAAGCGGTAGAAGATGGATGGATGGATGGACCTTCACCTCTTCCCAAAACATTCTAATTTTTCTACATTCCCATAAACAATGAAATAGGGTTCCTTTACTTTCCATACATTTTGTGCACGTATCTGGTATATTTTTGTTATATCTATTTAACTCCACCGGTGTAACATACATCCACATTAACCATTTAAAATGTATCAATTTAAGATGTGCATTTATTGATTTGGTTTAAGCTTCTGTACAAGCCAATTCCCATTGTTCCTTTATTTTTTATTTTTATTCTCTTAATTTTAATTTATTTTTTTTATTATTTTAATTATGGGAATACAACAACATTCACAAAAACTAAGATCAATAAACTAATAATTATAAGGGCTCCTTGAATTATTTTTCCCCATTTGCCAAATATATATTATTAACCCAACTATCTACAAGATTGTCAATGCCAGATTTAGCTTTATTGAGCCTTTAGCTCTTATATTTTCATTTTTCTAAAATTTAAGCTATACTTTATGATAATTTTATTAAAAATATGCAACTTACGGATTTTATAACTATTTTAGTAAATTGATTGATTAATTATACAAAAGGTTTTTCTTTTTCTTTTTCTAGACATTAATTGTGCTATATGATAATTAACCAGATCCTGCAATTTCAATAACTTTTAATGTGTAAACAAGATACCCAATTTTGTGTATAACATGGACAGCCCTTTTTGTAATGTTAGCAATAAATTAAGTGTACTTTTATAATTGTTACCCAAGGCCTCTACACAATAGGTCAAATATGGAAGTATCAATGAGCAATACGAGATATAAAGTGATTTGTCTTAATTTTATTTATGATTGCAATATTTTTGCAACTACTTTTATCATCCAATATTACCTCGTAATAGTATTTCACTAATTATGCATTTATCTATTAAAATCACATATTTTATAAGTGTGTGTGTGGGTGTGTTACAACATATAACTGTAACTTTTATCCATATATGAACTGTTTTAATATGCTATATTAACAAGCTGTTTAATGTGGCTATTATATTTTGTGTTCCAAGATAAATTTCCGTCCTCATATGGTTCTCTCATTGCTCCAAACATTCCAGTGTGGTAATCATTCTTTAAAGGCCTGTTATGTCTTTAAACTTATAACATGCACTGGCAATGTTTGCATATTTTCCTCTTCCCCTCCCCCTCTTGTCTGCTCCCAATGGCCAACAAATGTTGTCCCTGAGGAGCAATAAAATGGGGTAGAGGTTGTAAATTTTGAAAAAATGTGTCAGTTGTGTCCACTTTTAATTTTCTATCTGACCCCACCACCACTTTTACATTTCCTATTTTGTGTGTACATCTCATGTCCATATAATTCAAAATCTATATCTTTTTTCTTTTTCTTCATTAATCCATATTTTACTTATTGCAATAATCCTAAACGGGGTGTTAAATTGAGTTAAAACTCCTTAATACTATGCTAGTTTGCATAGAGACTCCTACTATTAATATGCATTATTGTCAATGTCTGATCCAAATTCATAATCCCATTTAATTATTGATAATAATAAGCACATATTGTTAATATGATTAAAATAGTTATTGTCTGGGTCAATATCTCCTAAAATGTCTTGTGGTTGCTGTTCAGTATTAACAAAGGTTTCAGCTTCAATTTACCTTAATACACATCCATTATTAAATAAGGAAAAGGAAGAAAAAAAAAGAAGAAACACTAAAGAAAAAAAAAGCACCCAAAAATCTCTACTCATAATCTCCACTGCACTATTATTCGTACATCAGAACTAAAATTTAAATTTATCTAAGTCTTTCCTTTCTCTAATCATTGTTATAATAATTATATTTAAGTTTCAAAATTTTATGAAGTGTATTTTAATGTTATGTCTTTTTGCATCTTTTGCATCTGATTAGAATTTTAGCGTTACAAAAATAATAATTCACAGACTTCTGCCAATGTCCGAGTTCGTAGAGGCACTATGCACTTGATACAGTGGGACTTGTGCCAGTATCCACTTAATTTTTTGTAAAGCAATTTCAATAAATGTAAAAATCTGCATTGTCTTTATAGCAGATTCTAAATCAAGTCCCACAATAAACAAGTTCAGCACAAATTGGACTTTCCTTAAACATTTGGAACTTTTCTCATAGATTTGCATGGTTTTCTTCCTTACCAGTTTACCTTGTTCCTTATAGACATGATATTTCCTTTACAATAATCTACAGATATTTCCTTAAATATCTGAAAATTTATTGATGTAACTTTTAACTTCTCCTATTGAATGTTGTGATTTCATTACCAAATGGTTTCATTTGTATTTTTCTCTTCATTATCGTTGTCTGTGTGGTGTCCTGCAGACAACGTGGGCTACATTGACAATTGGAACTCATTTTGGGGAGCTCATCTTAAATAAAAATATAAGTATCCCAAAGTGATTAAACAAAAACTGGTAAAACTCAATTTAAACATGAAGCCTCTAAATGGAATGATTTGGCCTCTCTTCCTCCTCATAATTTAGAATTAAATGTGGTTTATTAAATACTAGGTCTCTAACTCCTAAGTCTCTGTTAGTCCATGATCTGTTAATTGATCATCAGATTGATTTAATATCCCTTACAGAGACTTGGTTAGGACAAGAGGATTATGTTGGGTTAAATGAATCAACTCCCTCTGGTTATTTAAACTGTCAAAATCCCAGAAGTTCTGGTCATGGAGGAGGAGTAGCAACAATTTACCATTCTGAATTACTAGTTAATGTAAAAGGTCAAAAAGGTTCATTTTGTCTTCTTTTAATTGTTTATCTTTTGTTCATATAAAAGACAAAAAAGAAAATAGAAAGGAGATGTCTTTACCTTCTTTACATGTTTCAACTGCACTGCAGTCTTCGTCTTCTGACGAAAGATAAATAGTTAATGTAAAGCAAAAAACATGTTATAATTCCTTTGAGGGCCTGGTCCTCAGTATTGGGCACTTTAGCAATTTTAGGCCAAACCCAATTTTATTTGCCATAGTTTATCATCCTCCATCAACCTACTCAGAATTTTTCCAAATTTGCTGAATTCTTAGCTAATTTAGTGCTAAAATCAGATAATATAATTATAGTAGGGGACTTTAATATACATGTAGATGTAGATAGTGATTGCCTTAATGTGGCATTTAATTCAATATTAGACTCGATGGGGTTTTCTCAGAAAGTAGGAAATTCTACCCATTATCTCCACCATACGTTGGACCTTGTTCTGACACATGGCATAGAAATAAAAATCTGGTAGTGTCTCCTCATAACCCTGTACTGTCAGACCATTGTCTGTTAACCTTTAATTTTGCTATTTCTGACTATTTGACAACTAAAGAAAAATATTGCTACAGCAGATGCCTCTCAGATGATGTTGTTACCAAATTTATGCAGATTGTTTCCTCTATGCCATGTGTCAACACAACAGAAATAAGCTATAGACAGCTTGCTCCTTCTGTAATTGATAGCATGGTAGATAGTATTACAGCTTCTCTGCATCAGACTCCAGACTTAGTGACCCCTTAAAGAAAGAAAATGTCTAATTAAAGATTTCTAACTCCTTAGTTCAGCACGGAAACTCGTAGCTTAAAACAGAAAACTCATCAATTAGAAAGAAAATGGCACTCCACTGATTTAGATGAAATCTATTTAGCTTGGAGAAATCATCTTTTAATTTATAAAAATCTCTTAGGAAAGCTAGTGTTATGACCCGAGCGTCGGTTCTGATCGCGCTTGGGTTAAAGTTATGTCCCGCTGCCGGCCTTGACAGCTGCGGGCGGTATTCTGGCCTCTCCGGGCTCTTATTGTGAAAGTGCTCGGTGGGGCTTCCGCCTGTCAACGGTCGGTCAGCTGTGTGTCATCATTGTCATTAGTACCTTGTCTATTTAAGCTGAGCACTGGCGTCGGTAGGACGCAGCAGTGTCTGATCGCCAACCTGGTCGCTTAACTGTTCACCCACCGTCACGTTGCGGATGCCTGGACTGTTTTCACACCTCGGCTGCCTTGGGCTTGACCGTCTTTCACCGGTACCAGTAAGTGTGCTACATTAGCCTTATTCCTCCCGGCGTGAATTGTTCTGTAAGTCCCTGCCTTAGCAGCCAGTGTGCTATTATTACCAAGCCTGACTGTGTGTGACTGTCTCCTGCTCTGGACCTATAGTGTGCTGTATAGCCCTATGCCTCCTGTTCTGTGAAGACTCCTGTCTTTATCTCAGCAGCTTGTGTTAACACCTTTTCACCGTAAATAAACTCACTGAAAAACTCACTGGTGACTCTGTGTGCGTCTTATGCTGGCTCGCGAGGGCCAGCGCATGACAGCTAGGGCGAGTTATTATTCTGCATTAATAGAAGAGAACATAAACAATCCCAGGTTTCTTTTCAGTACTATAGCCAGGCTGACAAAGAGTCAGGACTCTGTCAATCCTAGCATTTCCTTAGAGCAGGCATGTCAAACATACGGCCCGTGGGCCGGACCCGGCCCATTGGATGATTTAATCCAGCCCGGCATAAATTTCTGAATATGTCAAAGAAAGGAGCGAGTCTCTAGCTCATTTCTATCAAAAGTTGTGATTTTTTAAAATAAATACAAACCAAATGCTCCCTCCGGCCACTAGAGGGCAGTAAATGTGTAAAAGCGCTCACGTCCAGCATGCGGCACTAACACGAGTTAGTCACAGGAAATAAACATTCGCAACGTGATGTGTCCAAGTAAAAATAAACCGGCAATCTTGCTTCACCATTCACCACTACTAAACAAGTTATCGGTCAACACACCCTTCCCAAAATGGCACTGTCAAAAAATCATCAGAGCACGCGGTCTAAATCACCGTCAGTTTGACACATTTCTCAGTGATAATGACATTCATGCTGGCCTTCCATACCACACTGACGTGCGGTGGTTAAGCAGAGGTGCAGTACTCAAGCGCTTCTTTGAGCTACGAGGGGAAATTGGACAGTTCATGGAGAAGAAGGGACGCCCAGTAAAGGAACTTAAATGCAAGGAATGGGTGCAGGATCTTGCGTTTATGGTTGATATTACACAACACTTGAATACACTTAACACTACATTGCAGGGCCGTAACAGAGTTGTCACTCAATATTACGACAGCATAAGTGCGTTCAAGATGAAACTGTCACTGTGGGAGTCGCAGCTATCCAACGGTGACACCGCGCATTTCTCTTGTCTCACAGCTGTGCGTCCGAAGGCACCGGACCGTCCCGATAATGATTTGGATAAATATAAAGACAACATAACAGATTTGCTGCGAGAGTTTGAGCAGAGGTTTCAGGTATTCAGTGAACTTGAGAAGAAATTTGGCTTTTTTCGCTCGCCATTTACAGTGAAGCCTTCTGATATGCCAGCTGACATTCAACTCGAGCTTATTCACTTGCAGTGCGATTCCGCTATGAAGGATAAATTTGGGTCCGTGGGATTGGATACGTTTTATCAATATCTCATGCCAGGTTACCCCAAATTAACAGCCATGGCTGCAAAGGTTCTATCCATGTTTGGGACTACTTATCTTTGTGAACAGGTGTTCTCCATAATGAACAATAATAAAACAAAGCAGCGCTCAAGGTTAACAAATAAACACTTGAATGACATTGTTAAATGTGCTGCTACTCAGGATTTCACACCTAAAATCGATGCACTTGTGAAGGCAAAAAGATGCCAAGTTTCAGGAGCCAGCAGCAGCAAGTAGACTGCAGGAGTGCAGTGAGAGAGAGAAAAAAAGTGTGATGACACAAAATTTGTTTGCACTCATGAATACAGATCATTAAAAATAAGATTAATCTGGTTTCATATTAAAGACAGTTAATATTGTGCAGTATATTCTCAGCTTCAGTAGGCCCAGCCTAGTAGTTTGATCTGATGTAGTCTAATTTTATTGCCCATGCACTGCTATAACTTTTTATTTTATTTATTTATTTAATTTAATTTAATTTTATTTTGTATTTCTTTTTTTATTTATTTCAAAGCAGTATGACAATTAAGGTGAAAATATTTTTTTCATAGCTCCCACTTGAGTTTGTTTAATTTGGTGAGTTGGTTCAGGTGTAAAACTGCATTCACTCAGCTGTTAAAATAAACCAGTTGTTAACACATTCACCGCCAAACATGAAAATCATTTTTTTTTCCATTGTTTGTGAATAAATGTGTTGTGCTTAGAAAAGATCCCTTGTCATCCGTGATTATAATATGTAGGGTAGGCTACAAATGTAGGCTGAATGATAAAGCATAGTACTGAAAAACAAAGCTAAATATTTGGAGTTGACATTCTTTTACTGATCCGGCCCACCTGAGAACAGAAAGTCTGGATCCGGCCCCAGAGCCAAACTGAGTTTGACATGCCTGCCTTAGAGCTTACTAGTCAGGACTTTATGAACCTTTTCAATAATAAAATTTCATCTATCAGAGATAAAATCAATCAGATTCTTCCCACAGTTAACTTAAATACAGTAACTACCACAACTCCTTCAATTGATATCTGTCTTAATGAATTTACTCCAATTGACCTTTTAGAGTTAGACAAAATAGTTTCCTCATCCAAGCCTTCAACTTGTCTTTTAGACCCTATTCCTACCAGGTTATTTAAAGAAGTCTTCCCACTTATTGGTAGCTTTATTCTTCATATAATCAATTCTTCATTAACTTTAGGCCATGTACCATAGGCTTTTAAAACGGCTGTAATTTAAACCCTTACTCAAAAAGCCAACGCTAGATCCAGGAGCACTAGCCAACTATAGACCAATCTCCAATATCCCCTTCATTTCAAAAATCTTAGAAAGAGCTGCTGCTACACAACCATTTGACCACCTGCAGGGAAATAGTTACTTGATAGATTAGACCACTATGTTAGACTTAATGGAACTTCATAACAGTGGTTTAGATCTTATTTATCTGATAGGTTCCAGTTTGTTCATGTCAATAATGAATTTTCTTTAGTTTATATATATATATGCTTCCGTTAGGCAACATTATTAAAAAGCAATGTATACATTTTCATTGTTATACAGATGACACAATTATACCTGTTAATGAAGCCAGATGATAGTAATCAATTAGCCAAATTGGAAGCCTGTCTTAAGGAAATCAAAGCTTGGATGGCTTGTCATTTCCTGCTATTAAATTCAGACAAGACTGAAGTCATTCTTGTTGATCCAAAAGACCTTAGAAATACCTTTCCAAATCAAACTTTCAGTTTGGATGCAGTTACTCTCTTAATAGCTCTGTAAGGAACCTTGGAATTATTTTTGATCAAGATCCGTCTTTCAATTCACATATTAAATTTGTATCTAAGACTGGCTTCTATTCTTTGCGTAATATTACCAAGATTAAGAGCATCTTGTCTCAGAGGGATGCTGAGAAACTGATCCACACTTTTGTTAGCTCCAGATTAGATTATTGTAATTCTTTATCAGGTTGTCCTATAACATCTTTACAAGGTCTTCAGCTGATCCAAAATGCTGCAGCAAGAATTTTAACAGGTACCAGAAAGAGAGATCATATCTCTCCGGTTCTGGCCTCCCTTCATTGGCTTCCATAGAGTTTAGAATTAAATTTAAAATTCTTTAAGTTTTGTAGGGTTCCCCCTACAGTTGAAAGTGCTATGAGATGATTGTTGTTGTGAAATGGCGCTATATAAATAAAGTTGAATTGAATTGAATTCATTATTGATCACCTATTGATAATTTTTATGTATTATCTATTTTTCTGAGGATTGCTAATTATTTTGCTAATTAATTTCTTTGATACCCCCTGTTTTGATGCATGGAGACGCACATGCAGCAAAGTTACAGGGTATTTACTTAATTCTTTAACCGAAAGGTTCAGGTTCAGGTTCAGGTTACTTTATTTGTACCCGTAGGTAGATTTGTTTTGCAGTCTGGTGACATCCATATTTACAAGCCACAAATTACATTCAACATAGACACAAACACAGGCACATATGAAGCTGACTATAAACATGATAAAAATACTCAAGGCTCCATCAATCAGGGTATAAAAAGACAAAGAGATGGGAGAAAAACCAGACGTAAGAAAGAAGGGTCATATCAAAAGTTAAAAACTAGTCGAAGAGGTTAAAAACTCAAAGGTCTAAAACCCAATAAAATATTTAGAACCCAAGTGACATCCTACAAAAATAAGTAAGTATAAAATGGAGTTAATAAATAGGTACCTAAATTATGTGCAACATATTGTTACAACTTGTTCAACTCTTTGACAGCAGCAGGGACAAAGCTGTTTTTGTAGCGCTGGGTTCTACTTTTTGGGACAGCAAACCTCCGTCTTGAGGGAAGAAGCTGAAAGTGGCAGTGCAAAGGGTGGGAGTCATCATTTAAAATGGAGGTAGCCATCCTCTGTGCTTGTCTGGTGTACAGGGATGTCAGGCTCAGCTGTGGCTCACCAAGTAAACGACTGGACCATCTAACTACCTGATCCAAGGATTTCCTCTGTTTCAGTTTTATCTGACCAAACCATGACACTAAAGAAAAGGATAAAACAGATTCAATAAAAGCCCGATAAAACATTGTCATTATGGTTCGGTCAACTTGGAAGCGTGCAAGTTTTCTCAAGCAATGCAAATGTTGCTGACCCTTTTTGCACACCCTTTCACAGTTATCTTCAAAGTTTAAATTACTATCAATAATCGTCCCAAGATATTTGTAGGATTGTACACATTTGGTGGTCTGGCCTTTTAGTACGGTGACTTTGTGCCTGGGATTTTTCCTCCTAAAGTCAATAATCATGTCTTTAGTTTTTGTCGTATTCAGCTGCAGGTAGGAATCCTCACACCAGTGAACAAAATCATCAACTACTGGGCCGTGGCCACTCTCACCATCCTGGAGGAGACTGACAATAACTGAGTCATCAGCATACTTTATAATGTGTCTGTTGTCATGTCTGCTCCGACACATGTTTGTGTACAGGATGAAGGAAGAGTAGTGGTGACAACACACACCCCTGAGGAGAGCCAGTAGAAGAGCACTTTAGGTCAGACAATGTACCATTGACCCTTACTCTCTGCGTCCTGTTGGTTAAGAAATCCAGAATCCAACCCACCAGATTATTGCTCAAATCAAATTGTTGCAGGAGCCTTTCAACTAAGATATGAGGTTGGATTGTATTAAAGGCGGAGGAAAAGTCCACAAATAAAAGTCTGGCATGTGTCCCATTAAAATCCAGATGTTTAAAAAGCATGTTAAACAGAGTGACAGTGGCATCCTCCACTCCTCTGTGAGGCCTATAGGCAAACTGCAGAGGATCCAATGCATGCTCAGTCTGCTTTAGGACCTCACATCTGACCAGTTTTTCAAAAATTTTCATTAAAATTGAAGGCAAAGCAACTGGTCTAAAGTCATTTACCGTTTTAGGACAGCTGGATTTTGGAACGGGAACAACCATGGCATCTTTCCAGATCTTAGGCACATGTTGTGTCTGTAAGGACTTATTGAAAATGTAATGAAATATAGGACTCAGTTCATGTGCACAGGACTTTACCAAGAGCCCACATATATTATCAGGGCCCTGACCTTTGTTCACTTTTACAGCGCAGAACTCCCTTTTAACATCCTGCACCTCAATATTAAAGTGCTGATTGTCTTTAAGTTTCTGTTTCAAATCTTGGGTTTCTGTGCTAAAATCAAAGGAGTCAAAACGACCGTAAAAACAATTAAAAGCATTAGCCAGCTCTGTGTCTGAATTAAAACCATCTCAAAACACACGATTACTGTGCTCTGCGCTCTGAAGGCCTGCAATAGTTTTCATACTGGCCCAGGCTGAACCAAGTTTCTTTGTTGCCATCTTGCTTTCCAATTCTGATTTATAATTCTGTTTTGCTCTTAAAATTTTGGACTTCAGCTCTTTTGTGGCAACCTGTAGCTCAGAAACAGACCCCTGTTTAAAGGCAAGTGCTTTCCTCTGTAAGCAGGATTTAACTGATTTTGTAACCCATGGTTTGTTGTTGGGATATATTTTGATACGTTTACGTGGAACGATCTTATTTTTATAGAAAGCCATGTATGAGCATGTGACGTCCACCAAAGAGTCCAAATCATCCCCGCAGGCCAGTGTGAACATCTCCCAGTCTGTACAGTCAAAGCATTCCTGGAGGCTGTGCACTGAATCTTCTGTCCACACATCAATGTCTCTGGTCTCCACCTTGCCTCTTCTGAGAGCAGTTTTATATGTGGGCAGCAAATGTACACAGTTGTGATCTGAGGATCCTACAGGAGGAAGGGGGAGTGAGTTATAGGCCCTCTCTATGGATCCATAGCACAGGTCCAATGTCTTTTTTCGCCTGGTTGGGCAGGAGACATACTGATAAAAGTTTTTAAGTGTCTCCCAAGAATGAAGTTTGGTGCCTCTGGAGAAATTGATTGCAGCTGCTGGACCACATCAAAGATTGTGCTGGAGGCGGAGTCAGCGTCTGCCCTCGGGTGAATGTACACAGTTGTGATGAAAAGTTGGGGGAACTCGCGAGGCAAATAAAAGAGGCGTAGTGACACAGACAGCAGCTCCACATTGGGTGTACAGATGCGCTCTCTGACCGTGACAGATGTGCAGTACTGCTTATTAATATATAAACATACTCCGCCCCCCTGACGTTTCCCCGTTACCTCTTCCTGCCGATCCGAGCGCAGCGGGGCTCCAAAGCCGTCAATCCACAGGTCTGCATCTCGGTCATGAGCAGTAAGCCAAGATTCCGTGAAAGCCATGACACAGCAGTTCTTAAAGTCCTTCTGGTAGCGTATGTTCCCTTGAATTTCATCCACCTTGTTTCTCAGAGACTGCACGTTCCCAAAAATCATCGAAGGAAGAGGAATGTTACCAAACTGACGTCTCCTCAGGCGCAATTTCACACCTCCACGCTTTCCGCGCTTCCTTCTGCCGTCTCTCTTTTCACCGCTATGTCCGTCTCTCAAAATAAAGTCCGGCAGTTGCGGCTTAGGCTCAATTACAGCCGCTGCATCAACCGTGTTTAAATGCAGCAACATGTCCCTGGAATAATGTATCCTGCCCGCCATGATGCCGAACGCGTTTACCTCATAGACAAAGAGACGGAGGAAAAGTAGCAGCAGTGCAAGAAAGGGAAGGAAGTCCATGTTGTTGGAACCAGGGAACGCTTCGCCATACAGTCCACAAACACTCCAGAGCAGAAACGACACAGAGGATTTCGTAAAAACATATAAAAGTACATAAAAACACACACAGACGACGGACTTTTTTCACCAGCTGCCGGTCGCTGCGTGCGCATGCAAGGAAGTGTGTTACCACTTTTAATTTAGATGAAAATTTGTGGGTAGTACAGCTCCTTCAAAATGAGATTTCAATAATCATGGCTTCTTTTGTGACGTCTCGAACTAATTTACAAAATTCCATTTAAGAAAAACAAATTAGCTGTCTGTGCATTTTTTGATATGCTTCAGCATTGATAAATAAGATCAGTTTGTCCAGTTGAACGCAGATAGGTTGAATTTGAATAAATGAGTAAAGATTGCGTCACACTCTTTCAGTCAATGGAAAGGTGGACATTTTGCCTAATTAGAATTTAATCTAATTTTGTACAAGGAATGCCTCATTTTATACATTTCTTGGTAATTATGGGGTGGAATGTAGTTCCCTCTGACCCAGCTTGGCCACAGCCAAATCAGGAAAACACATTCCTCATTACTGTCACATTTCTGTAATATGATGCTGTCACACCATTATGTGGTGAGTAACATCAAATGTATTCTGCAGTGCAAAATCATATAAAATCATATAAACATTACATTTGTAAAGTCAGAGTCATTTAAATCAGTATACCTTATGTCATTTACAATGTCATACAAAGTCATACTTAGCTTCAAAAAATGCTTATCAATTCAGGGGTCCTTTCTCCTGTGGTCAGTCAATGTCAATGTCACCCCTTTTTTTTGATTATTTTATTACATATTGCATATGTCACCAAAGATTTATTAAATTAACCCTCTCATTTAAAAGAAAACACTTTGAATTTTTTGGCAAAACAGTCATAATCTCTCTAAGTGCTCCTGCCACTGAGTAACAGTCATCTAAACATACTGAACTTGAAGAAAATAAAGTTCGCCTGGGTGTTTTTTTGGATACAAATGCTTGCAAATAACACACAGCTGTCAGATCCGGGCTGGAAAATGCAACAGAAATGTACTCACCGGCCACTTTATTAGGTACACCTGTCCAACTGCTCGTTAACACTTAATTTCTAATCAGCCAATCACATGGCGGCAACTCAGTGCATTTAGGCATGTAGACATGGTCAAGACAATCTCCTGCAGTTCAAACCGAGCATCAGTATGGGGAAGAAAGGTGATTTGAGTGACTTTGAACGTGGCATGGTTGTTGGTGCCAGAAGGGCTGGTCTGAGTATTTCAGAAACTGCTGATGTACTGGGATTTTCACGCACAACCATCTCTAGGGTTTACAGAGAATGGTCCGAAAAAGAAAAAATATCCAGTGAGCGGCAGTTCTGTGGGCGGAAATGCCTTGTTGATGCCAGAGGTCAGAGGTGAATGGCCAGACTGGTTCGAGCTGATAGAAAGGCAACAGTGACTCAAATAACCACCCGTTACAACCAAGGTAGGCAGAAGAGCATCTCTGAACGCACAGTACGTCGAACTTTGAGGCAGATGGGCTACAGCAGCAGAAGACCACGCCGGGTGCCACTCCTTTCAGCTAAGAACAGGAAACTGAGGCTACAATTTGCACAAGCTCATCGAAATTGGACAATAGAAGATTGGAAAAAACGTTGCCTGGTCTGATGAGTCTCGATTTCTGCTGCGACATTCGGATGGTAGGGTCAGAATTTGGCGTCAACAACATGAAAGCATGGATCCATCCTGCCTTGTATCAATGGTTCAGGCTGGTGGTGGTGGTGTAATGGTGTGGGGAATATTTTCTTGGCACTCTTTGGGCCCCTTGGTACCAATTGAGCATCGTTGCAACGCTACAGCCTACCTGAGTATTGTTGCTGACCATGTCCATCCCTTTATGACCACAATGTACCCAACTTCTGATGGCTACTTTCAGCAGGATAATGCGCCATGTCATAAAGCTGGAATCATCTCAGACTGGTTTCTTGAACATGACAATGAGTTCACTGTACTCAAATGGCCTCCACAGTCACCAGATCTCAATCCAATAGAGCATCTTTGGGATGTGGTGGAACGGGAGATTCGCATCATGGATGTGCAGCCGACAAATCTGCGCCAACTGTGTGATGCCATCATGTCAATATGGACCAAACTCTCTGAGGAATGCTTCGCACCTTGTTGAATCTATGCCACGAAGAATTGAGGCAGTTCTGAAGGCAAAAGGGGGTCCAACCCGTTACTAGCATGGTGTACGTAATAAAGTGGCCGGTGAGTGTAGAACCAAGTGTTATCCAGCTGAGGTCAAAATTTTGTAACAATACCACAAAAATGAATTTATTACACAGCTTTTTTGTCAGGTTGTTCCCAGGTGTTTTTGAACTGTGCCAAATTGTGCCAAATGGCACAGTTTGGAAAAACGTCTGTAACTTTTGAATGATTCAATATAGAAGCTTGATCTTGGGCTCTAATGAAAGGTGACACTCAGGGCTGTGTGTGTGTGTGTGGGGGGGGGGGTTGTTTATTCATTCATGAATGAATGAATGAACAAACAAGCCCCCACACATAAAGAAGCATGCCACGTAAAAAATGTGTGGCTTTTTTTTACAAGAAAAAAAAACAACTACAGTGCACTAAAAATTATACTAAAATATCTGTAGTGTAGACGATAACAACTCCCACCCCCCCGCTACAGAGGACGGACATCGTCCATCGCCACATGACGGACCGCAGGGACCATGCGCCGCGGTCTACTACGCACAGTTGTACTAAAATATCTGCAATATATCTGCAATCCGCTACAGAGGAGTAGCGGGGGAGGGGCATTCACGGTCCGGACGCGGCGCACGGACCGGTCTGTCATGTGGCGATGACGCACAGTTGTAATTTACCGATCGATCAAAAGTCATTTTGATTACAATTTTCAGGGATAAAGAATAATTTAGCTTATAACACTTACCTGTCCACAACAGCAGTGTCGCTGGCGAACATCTCTTCCTCATTGTCAGACGAACATGAAGCTGGTCCGCTTGTTACGACTCATGGTTCTGGTCACACGACCCGGTCAAACCATGATTCCATTAATGCGGTTTTGTGCTTCCATGATTGCGGTTTTGGCGAACGATTTTTCAAAACAAATAAGAACAGTAGTAAGACTAGAAAAGCACTCGGGGAGCGCAGACCTCCGCCAAGCACCACAGTTCCCCCCATACAGTGTTTGTGTGTACGTTTTCAGATTCCTTGACCATGAAAACATATGACAAGCAATTGGATTGACAATGATAGGATTAGTGGTTCAGTAGTTATTCACGAAAATGGCATTTTGCGTAATGGCGGTTTTCTTGGGGACGGTGATCCGGATCACCACCAAAATCTAATCATCTGTAGGATACCCCATTTCTGACAATCTGTGAAAATTTCATGAAAATCCGTCCATAACTTTTTGAGTTATCTTGCTAACAAACAAACAGACAGACAGACAGACAGACAAACAAACAGACAGACAGACAAACCAACACCGATGAAAACATAACCTCCTTGGCAGAGGTAAAAAAAAGACTGGTGAATGCGTGTGTGTCACACAGCGGCTTACACAAAACAGATTTTATGCACGGGACGCACGCTTTCAATCGTCGAACTTCTCTGTTTCAATTGGCTCGCTGTATTCGCAGCCGTTGGTAGGCGGGTCCTTCTTGCTAGGTTTTCAGTCATTGGTTCTTCAAGGTTTCAGAAACCCAATTCAAGGCTCTTATTAGTCGAATGAGAGGTCAATCAAATCTAAACCAATCAAAGCACTCCTTTGGCTTTCTGTTTGCGGCTGTGTCTGTAGGGGAAAAACGGAAATGCAGCTTTTTGGTTTTTTTCAGTGCCCTCTGAGACGCACAGTATGCATCCTAGTGCGCACGAGGGCGCGCTAGGATGCAGAGACGTGACCGCCTGCGGTATCCCGGAGTGCAAGAGGTTAAAAGGTAATTGATAGGATATTTTCAGATTTCATTGATTATTCTACGTGATTTTAATGCTATATTATTCTATTTTATATTATAATTGTATCTGGTGCATATAATGAGCCAATGTCTGATTCACTGTATTTTTCCATTGTCTCAGAGCTTGAAAAGACTGTCTGTTTTTCAGTGTGAGATTAGGTTGAACAAGATTGTAAATAATGATGAAGGTTTCATTGTTTTATCATGCAAATGCCTGAGGTTAGGGTGACTTAGCTTGACCAGGTCAAGCTAAGTCACCAGCAGAATGTTCAGTGCTGATCATAGATTAGAAGCTCCAATTGGTGGCTCCAGCCAGTCTAGCTTAGAAAAGGTTGGGGCCTTGAACACACGTTAGGGAGTTGGTGTCAGCAGACTCTGAGGCAGTAATGATGATGTTATGATTCCTTGTTAATTTGGCAAATCTAATTCCTGGTGAAAGCTAAAAAAAAAAAAAAATTGAATGCTTTTCCCTTTCCTTTTGAAAAACAACAAATAAGGAATAGCAGAAAAACCTTTAAATCATACCTAAAGCTTCCATAATTTGAATGTGAGTTCGCTACTCCCAACAAGTATTCACTAAATATTTTGTGAATCTATTAAGGTTTTACCAATTGACATGGGTAATCACTTAGTTTAAGATTATATTAAGACAAAACAATATCCTAAATTAAAAGCCTTAGACCAGTGTTGCATTTTAGAATGAATAACTGTAGATATAAACCTAATCTCTGTTTTCAAAAATTTATGACACAAAATCACAGTCTGTGGCCTGTATTCTTTAAGGCTGATTCTGTCTATTCTTATCTAGGTCAAAATGACACAGCTCACTAATCAGTCTTCTTGTGGTATGTCTGTCTTATTAAAAGGGTAAGTATAGTATTATTTAAGCAAGGCAACAATATAACATACACTTACCAAGACCTTTGTTTGATAATCCGTAGCCTCTGGCAAATCATATGCACAGACACATTAATTATCAATCTCTTTTGAACCTCTATGCTTTAAATCATGTGATATAGGGTATACATAAAGCCTTCAGTGATTAGGCATTATTAAATGACATCATAATACTGTAATATTCAATTAATTTCATCATTGTCATGCTGGTACCATTGATTAAGATGTAAACAGTTATACTTAACTTAATATCCTACGGGCTGGCCTGTAGTCACGTTGTCACACGTCAGTCCTTCTTCCTGTAAAGTGCACTGTTATGCTTCAAAGAAAAAAGGTCAGTAATACGTCAAAAATTGCTTTAAAAATATGTAAATAATTTATCACGTACGCAACATTAGTTAAAACCCCGCAAAATTAGATTGAAAAGGTAAAAACCCCAAACTTTGTAAAAATACCCATATTTAGATTATTTTTCTTTCACACAGATCAACCACATACACACACACACACAGAATTGTTATTATCTCCACAAGGTTGAAACAGGTCCTTCCATTTTTTCTACACTGCCATAACACAAAACTAGTCGACTCCTTTTGCTCAAAGCTACTATTTTCAGATACCTATAATTTTAAACATTTCTCAGAAGAATAACAATTAAGTAATCAATCCTTTTATGCTAAAAATTACAATAGTTTAAAACCTGCTCCTTCCACCTCTGCGGAGAACTCTCATCCCTTTTTTCCACGCTAGAGCAGATTACAGAAAATACAGAAAGACAAAACAAATTACAGAAAGACAGAACAACCCAACTGCAGCTGCCTCTAAGACTCACACACACAAAAAATAATAAAATAACTGTGTTTCTCATTGTCCATTTTAACGTTATCCAGTTCTGTTGCCATTTAATGTGACCGTCTTTAAATATTATAGTCTAATATCAATATCTTATAACATAGAATAAAGTTATTATTATGATTTATTTATTTTCACTTCCACACGACAATATTGCCTCACACATCACCATGTTTTTTGCTATAATTAGTTTAGTTATTATAATTATATAATTATAGTTTTATATATATATTATATTATAATATATATATATTATATAATTATATATAGTTATTATGATTATATATAATTATAATTATATAATATCATCAATTATATAATATCATCTATGAACCGATCGTCCCGATCGGGTAACTTAAAACTTATACGTTTATTTCACACACAGTAGGTCCCTATCTAAGCTCAACTATATTTTAGAGATGCGCCCGTTGCAATTTCTCTAGGAGTTACAACCTTTTGACCTGAGCAAAAATACGCTAGAGGTGCCAACAACTCTTTTTGAGATCAAGCAATGATTTCAAGGGGTTTAAACCTTTTGGCAAGGCTATTGCACTCGCTGAGTAACACTTTTATGGCAACCCTACAACAGTCGCCTCGGGGTTTAAACCTTTTACTCAGATATGCAGTCTTATTCGGGGTAACTTTGCCTTTCCAGTGGAAGCCTCCTAAATAATGTCCACTGTGGAGTTAAACCGTTTACCCAAACTATCCCCAACTCAGCTTTTAGGGCAAGTTTTAACGCGTACAACTTAACCCTCGGGGTCAAAACCGTTTGGAGATTTACTCATTAAACTCAATATTCATACTTCTCAAAATACCATATCATAAACTCAAATCAAGACCATATCTCAGTTTCATTCCACAAATAAAATCACACGTGCATGAGTATTTAATTTTATTTGTTTTTTAAAAATAATTCTGTTGAACCACAATTCAAAAGCATTGTCTGATTTTCAATGGTTATTTTTCATAGAATTTGTATTTATTACCACTTTTGTCAGATTTAAGTTATTTCTATGGCCATTGTGGGTTTTTCTTTCATTAAGAGAGGGGTACCAACAATTTTGTCCACGTGTGTAACTATCGACCAATCTCTAATCTGCTCTCATTTCAAAAATCTTAGAAAGAGTTGTTGCTACGCAATTATTTGACCACTTGCAGGGAAATGGTCTATTTGAAGAGTTTCAGTCTGGGTTCAGAATCCATCATAGTACTGAAACAACCTTAGTGAAGGTCACTAATGACCTCCTTATCACATCTGATAATGGACTTGTTTCTGTACTTGTCCTTTTAGATCTTAGTGCAGCCTTCGATACTATCGACCATGATATTCTACTTGATAGATTAGAACACTGTGTTGGATTTAATGAAACTTTGCTGCAGTGGTTTAGATCTTATTTGTCTGATAGGCTTCAGTTTGTTCATATTAATAAAGAGTTTTCTTCCAACTCTAAGCTCAGTTATGGAGTTCCACAGGGATCTGTGCCAGGCCCTACTCTTTTCAGTTTATATACGCTTCCATTAGACAATATCATTAGAAAGCACTGTATACATTTTCATTGTTATGCAGATGACACACAATTATACCTGTCAATGAAGCCAGATGATAGTAATCAATTAGCCAAGTTAGACACCTGTCTTCAGGAAATCAAAGCTTGGATGACTTGTTC
Organism: Pholidichthys leucotaenia; assembly: GCA_020510985.1. Classification (NCBI taxonomy): domain Eukaryota; kingdom Metazoa; phylum Chordata; class Actinopteri; order Cichliformes; family Pholidichthyidae; genus Pholidichthys; species Pholidichthys leucotaenia. Next base: position 276,295,249 of record CM035842.1, read on the forward strand.
TTGTTGGTCCAAAAAAACTCAGAAATACCTTTCCAAATGAAATTCTTAGTTTGGATGCGGTTACTCTTTCTCTGAATAGTTCTGTGAGGAACCTTAGAGCTATTTTTGATCAAGATCTGTTTTTAATTCACATATTAAATTTGTTTCTAAGACTGTGTAACCCTTGCCTTATGTTGATTAGGTAAGGGAAATAATTAAGTGTAGACCAGTTGCTAGGTTCGTAAGGGTTACAATAGGGAATTAAAGTGAGTGTGGAATGAAATAGCTGGTGGCAAGAAATGAGCATTAATGGTTGTTATTTATAGGGAAAAAAGTGAGCAATATATACAGACAATTTACCACTATACAAATATACAACGGCCGGTATGAAATAAAACCCCAAAGATGTCCTACTGAGCTCAGTGTTTGTTTGTCCTTTCGGGTTAGTCATTTGACCAGTCAAGATATCTTGTATCTCCAGACTCAGGTTCTTTTCCTCTTTTAAAGCAGCAACTTGGGTTGTTACCACTTTAAATCCTGGGCACTTGTTACGTATGGCTCTCGCGAGCCATACAATGAGAGCTGAAGGCGAACCAGTGAGTTTGCGATGTTTATTATCATGAGGAAAAGGGAATAAAGGAACTCGGCCTTGTGGGGCCAGAGCACAAATAACAATACGAGGATAACACTTACATATAATGCAGAACGATGAGCAGGTGGCTGGCGCCAGACGAAGGGGTTCCAGCCTTACCCACGCCGGAGAAGAACGTGGATAATGATGTAAAGTCACAGCCCCGAATGATCGGAGCTGCTCCCTTAAATACCGGTTAACAGCGCCTCAGCTGATGAGGGTTAATTGGGCTCCAGCCGTCTTGTAAAGCTTAACAGCTGGGAGCCCGCTGAGATGCTGTCACCATAAGAGCCGGGTTGAGGGGGAATATGGCCTGAGCGCCAGATAGCACGGCGTCTCACCCCATATGACACAGCCCTCCCCTGATGGCCAGACTACGAACGGCCCGTAACACCCAAACCCCCACCCCCACCCCCACCCCCCCCTAGGGTGGGTGGATGGGGCGCAGGTCAGGAGGGAGAGAATCAGCAAACAATCAATACAGAGTACGAGGGGGAAAGAAACCCAAACACAATACTCCATAAATCACAACATGAGAGAGAAAAAAACCCCATTCAGGCGGAGGATAACTGTGGCAAAAACAGCCTGAGACACAGGAAAACCCCCCCACAATACTCCATAGTCAACAATGTACAGGCAAATTCAAAGAAAACCTACCCCGGAGACCGCAAAATGAGAGGGAAAACTCCAAAGGGTGAAAACAACAATTACAGGCATCCCTCAGACAGGAGGGGAGGAGAAAATAGAAAAAAAAATCACGCTAAATGCGGAGCAGTAACAAGGACTTAGCTGTACCCACCCAAAAACACAAGCACAGCAAAGGAAATTCAGTTCGGGGGGTCTCCCCGCACCCAGCGTCCATACCGCCAACAGGGGTGAAGGGAAAAGTTCCGACGGCCTACCCGAACCCCAGGCCAGAAGACACAGTTCCTCGGGAGGCCGAACCAGATCGCCGAACAGGAAGTCTAATGGGTCGGGTGGCTGCACAAACAAGCCGGATGGGCACGGCAGACCCTCTTGCGGCCGACCCGCATCGCTCAACCACCAGGCCCGTAGGGAAGAGAGAGAGGTCCAAATGGGCCCTAGTGGAAGAAGCTTGGGGGAGAGATGATGACGAGGTGGTCCCATGTCTGATGGCAGGGGATCTGCAGCTCCCTCACCGGACCTGGACATCGCTGGTGCCGAACCCACGTCGGACCCCAATTGGGTCTCCGTTGAACCCACGTCGGACCCCGATTGGGTCTCCGTTGAACCCACGTCGGACCCCAATTGGGTCTCCGTAGAACCCACATCGGACCCCGATTGGGTCAGCGCCGCACCAGAACCGACCTCCGATCTTGAACCAGGAGCCTCTGGCACCATGGGCGATGGCAGCTCCTCGCCGGCGACCCTGGGAGAAGGCTCAGGAGAGAGAACAGAACTGGGATCAGGATCACCGGCAGCGCCAGAACCCGGCGAGATAAGCTCGGACTCAGCGGACGGCTGCACCCGGCTCATCTCCCCTAGAGACAGGCTAAAGTGCTCTAAAATGAGAAGGAGAAAGATAAGGTAGAGCACTTGCCTGATCTCGGGTTCTGACGCTGTCCAGGACTGCGAAGATCCGGGTTCAAGTGTCAGGAGGTCGTCGTTAGGCTCCCACTCAGCTGCATCGGGCTCCGCAGCTGGCATGATGGAATATGCAGCTTGTGAGTCCTCCGGCACCGGTGCCCACGCCGATGGCCCACACGGCGTGGTGGCAGGAGAACCTCGTCCCGCTGGACCGGACCGCTCCTCCGTGGAGACCCGGGGACGCTTCATCGTCGGCATAGGCTCCACGCAGCAGTCCGCTTTCCTCCTCCGCCCACGGCGTAGCTGCGGAACCGGAACCAGGCTGTCCAGAACCGCAGGCCCCCTCCTCATCCCACGACGTTGGCCTGGCGCCGGGGACCACTCAGCGGAGGGAGACACAGAGGATGCAGGATTAATAATTACAGCTACAGCAGGTGGTGGGAGCTTGGGGAGCTGCGAACCCCGAACTCCACCTCCAGGAGTCTGACAGAGCAAATCACAAGGTGAGTGTAAATGAACTGTCTCCTGGAGGCTGGATGGTGCCTGCTGTTGCGGATGTTGCTCCTCCCTTTCCCCGCCGGGCGGTAACGGAGGACCCCCTGGAAGGACGTCAGGGAGCCGCTCGTGATGATTCCGGGATGGAGCTCGCCAGGTCAGGATTCTGGATGCACACAGCAGCCGGGGAGCGCGTCGAGGAGGAGGGGGCGACAGCCGAGATGAGCCGGGCCCGGAGCGCTGGCGTAACAGTGGAGGGAGGTGGCTCGGGAGACGAGGCTGCGGGATTTCCCCTCAGAAGAGGCGCAGGAGTGACAGCTGCGTGGGGGAATGAGACCTTGCGGCAGCCCGGAACTAGATCCGGACGGGATTCATGCTGAGGTGGATTGGCAGTGTGACGACGGCTACTCGCAGGGGGCGAAGCGAAGGTGAGACCCGGAAATCACCGCTCCTGGGCAGAGACAGAGGCGACGAGGGCGTCGAATTCGGGGAAGTCACACAGCCCTGGATTCCTCTCCACCAGTCTAACTGCCACCGCCACATGCTTCATAATTAAGGACGGGTGCACAGTGGAGCGAGCAGCAGCCACTCGGTCCCGGACCTTGATTGCAGTCAGCTGCAGATCCTCCGGGGGAATCCCGAGTGACATCGTGCTGGATGGGGAAAGCCCTCTGGATGGCGCGAACTCCCGGGCCGGAGCAGAGGCAGGAGCGGGATTCCGAAGCAAAGGGTGACGTCTCCTCCTCTTGGGCTTCCTGCCGGGATTTCCCTCCAACCCACAGGAGCGCTTCTTGCTGTGCGGCAATGGCGTCCCTCCTGGCACAGACCTCAGGGTGGTTGGAGTGGCGAGGGAGTCTGTCCAGGAGATTCTCAGCATAATCTAGGTGCCAGCATCTATCGTTGGGGTTGTCGTACAGGAAGGCGGTGAAGAGCGTCCCGTCAACATTGTAGGGTAAAATAGAAATATTAATAAGTAATAAATATGATCAGGTATGAATTATTTAATTTATATTGATGTATTGGAATCTGAGCTCAAATCTCATTTCATATACATCAGAAAAGTTAATAACACTCGTAAGGGGCACCAGCTTCTGTCTTTAAGAAGCAATTTAATCTTTAATTTCACTTTATACCTGTTTGATCACTCAATAAATTAATCAATAATCAGTCTCAAAAATTTTCCGTGAATTCGATACCTGGGCTTGAAACAGACTCAGAATGAAATAAATTCCCAACAACTTCTCTCATGTTTAAATATTTATTAAATGAAATGATTAACAGACATTGCAGTAATTTCATTAATCATAAAATCAATCTTGTAAATGATAGATTAACAATATCAATATTTTCGGAACCAGGGTTAACTTCAGAAACCAATTTCTATCAGTTTGAGTTAACAGATTATGGAAAAAACGCAAATTTATGGAGAAAGTTTACTAATTATATGAAAAAGTCCTAAATTAATTTTAAGAAAATAAAAACGGAATTTTAATGAAAAGAAGAGTTATGTTAAGGGCTTCTTAATTTGCATCTGATTAGATATACAAATTATTACCGAACCTCAAAAGTTTAATTCAGCAGAGGAATTAAAGTTTTGCAGCTCACGCCATTCCTCGGTGATGATGGTTCTGTAGTCGTCCTCAGCCCAAGATTTCGTGGATGTTAGGGGAAATATCTGCCCGCAGATATTTCAGCATCCACAGTTCGACCTTTAAATTCAAGCAGTCGAAGAGGCTGGATTTTGGCTGTATGGCCCAGAGTTGAAACTGGGTTAGATGACGACTTTTCTTCAGCATGTGATGAACAGCCTTGATTCCTCAGCTGCACGTGATGTGGGAGCTGCGTTTTTCTTCCTGGTAGACAAACGGCTGCAGAGGTCTTTGATAATAATTAAAAGATATCTAATCCGATTTCAAATTAGAAAAGAAACTTTCGGACTTTAGATAAAAATTATAGCTTCTGGTGGGTGCTTGGTCAAGAAAAATATTATAAAATAAAGTCAAGATTAAAGTTTACATTAAAATTAAACAAACGGTGGTTTTACAGAAAGTTTAACAAAGAAAAAGTGATGAATAAAAATTGGAGTTTAACTCCGATTAAGAATTGAGCTCAAAGAAATAGGAATTCCTAGGTATTTAAGAGAAAAGGAAAAAAGACATTAAAATACAACATTACATAACAAATTACGAGTTATCTGCTCTGTGTTCAGAAAAGCAACACATGGTCGAAGTCTTTGTTCAGACGGTCCTTTGTTCTTCCTTGCTGTGTGTAGACAATAGAGACGATCAGAGAAAGGAAGAGCAGCCAAAAAAAGATCCGGGAAAGAGATGACGAAAAGAGACTGAAGCAGGGGTCTCTCTGCTATTTAAGTTCCGCGGGCTTCCGGGATCTCAGCCAATGAGAGTCCTTCGTGGGAGGCACAATGAACTTTCCATCCAATGACAAACAGTCTATTGTTTGGAGCTCTTTGGGATGAAGAGTTGTCATGCAGAGATTGGCTGTTGGAGTCACATGTGATATCGAGGCAAAACTTTGATACATACTGGAAGTTAATATTTCCCTTTATGTATTAAACTAAGATAACTTTAGTGATTAGTATAAATTATAAGCAGTACTTCTAAATCAACATGCAGGAGTAAACATTCATTTAAACATTAACATGCATATATATAAAATCACAGATTAATGCATTTCACACATATTATTGATTTTCCACATCAAAAACATCAGAGTCCATCTGCATTTTCATAGTTCTGAAAAGAATGAAGGTTTAGAATCGAGTTTGTAATAATGTACTTTAAAGTTCACTGGTTAAATCCAGCATGTCCAGAGTTTAAGGAAATTAGCTGAGTTGTGGGTCTGTGTAGGTTTTATGGGGGCAACAAAAGTGAAGCCGGACATTGGGGAAATTCCTTAGGCTGGTTTTAACAAAACAAAGGGGATTTCAGCTGTGGCCTGGGGGAAGAAAATCCATTTCTTTGTGTTATTCCTGGATGAAACAAAATGTCTTTAAGCAGAAGAATAATTGTTGCTGAGCCAAAGTGAGATGATGCTACAGTCCCCCCTCTGGTATCAATGGTGACGTTGATTCAGCGTTGATAGCAATCCTAGGCATCAAATTCCAATTTGGCGAGGCTTGATCCAAATGCTGAACTAAAGTTCTGATGTCGATACGTCTTAAGCTTGTAAATGGTATCTATTCCAAAGTGTAGGTCCTTAAATTTGGTTTTCTGAAAAACTTCTGGAAATTTCAAAAATAATTTGGGCATGACCAAATATAAACATTGTATAATTGTCTCGGATATACTAAAGTTCTGTATAAGCCTGTAAAGACTTAAAAATTCTGGGTACAAAAAAAAAAAGAACTAGGAGTATGTGGGTTTTGACATACTTGATATAAATGTTTTGGGTTTGCTGAAAAATATCTATTCAAAATTTCAAAAACAGTTTAAATGTGCATAAAATCTAAATATAGTATAAAGGATTATTTGTATATACACACAAGCATGTATCCAAAAATCTTAGTCAAAAGCAAAAATAAAATTCTTTCATATTTGAGGTAGATTCAGACTAATCAATATTGAGGTAACTCAAGGAGGTTCAAATTGAATTTGTTTAGTTAGCCTAAACCATGGTTCCACAGATGTCCAAATCATAGGGTGTTTGAGGCTTTTGTTCAGAAAAACTGAGTGGGCATAGGATGTCGTTATCATTCTTTGGATGGCAATGAGAAGTAAATTTGGATTTACTGCAAAAAGGATATGATGAGAGAGCATATTCATTGTTAAAGCGTTAACTGAAAAGCTAATGTTTCTAGCTACTTCTGAGAGTAACATAGACATTGGCTGTGTGTGAGCATAGTCAACCTTTAACACAAAGAGCAAAGAGTTCAAGACCTTGTTGAGTTTGATTGAAGCTTCGGAGCAAGCATTCAAAACCAACACAGTGTCTTGTAAGATTTTGGTAACCATTTGTGGTTCGACAACCTGGCGTTTCGGTTTAGCGGTGTTGACCGAGTTGACAGTGGGCATGCTAAGGTAAACAAGAGGCTCTAACAATGAGGCTGTTATTAAGAATCCACCCGAGGATCTTTGACCTTTCGTTTTGGCTTGGCTCAATTCTGACTGGGTAACAGTGGGTGTGATTGCTAGGCAGATGGCTAAACTGATAAACAGGAGGGCCATCATCTTGGCAAACATAAAAGTGAGTGGTTTTGGATCTTAATCTTCTTGTTGATCTTTCTTTAGATACCTGGTTGGCAAATGAAAATTCCTCTTAGAGGTGGATGATTTCTTTTTGATGGAGTAGAGATAGAGATTGAACTCTAAACTTTGTGCTTGTTTTTCACCTTTGATGGGAGTTTTAAGATTAACTCAAGATTAACTCAAGATTAGCTCAAGCTAATGGCGTTGAATGTCTTGTGTATACTATTTGGTAATAGTAAGTTGATTGAAGTTTATTAGATTTTACAGAGGTCTTTGAAATTAGTGTAAGGGCTAATTTGGTTTTAATATACCCTTTCCTTCTGGAAGTTTGATGCAGTTAACTAATTGTTTGGAGAGATTTGACTGAGTGTACCTGAGGCTAGTAGTTAGCTACAGTTATTTCTCAGACGTAGGTTTGATTTTAATCTTATTTATGGACTTACTTTGACAGTGTTGTACCCAACAAGTCCCATGGGGTTTTGGTAAGGGTTACTCTGATTTTGGTGAGCCCATTTGAAAATGGGGTCCTGGGTTTGGCACTTGAGTGGCCAAAGTTTGTTGGTGATAATGTGTGGATTCATCCACTTGGGCAGGAATTTAGGAGTGATTTTCCTTTCCTGTAAATTTATTTCAGGTGTCTGTGGTACAAATGTGGGGTGGAAGATCTTGTCCCCCCTTCGCAGTTCATCATGCAAGAGTTTTTGATCGTTGTACGCTTTGTATCGTTTGGCGAATCGGTCCGAATGGTTTTGACATACAGCCTTGGGAGCTTTGTATGTCGTTTTGACGCTTTTGTGTTCTGCAGCTGGAATGTTATGGGCATTGGCAGTCATCACCCCCCTCTGGTTTCGAGGAACTCTGAGCGGTGGCGATGATGGTTCATCGGAAGCATGATCAGGAGTGCCATTGCATAGCTGCAGAGAAGATTGTGTCGCATGAAGTGGTATCAGTTTTGGTATGTCATAGGGTTTAGATGCGGGTAGCGCATGTACCATTTTATCCGACCGGTGTTTGACGGTTTCATGGATCATTTGGTTGCAAGGTTGAGTGACTGTGCGCCTTGCGTTTGCAAAAGTTGGGTTCGTTGTCGCAAAAACTTGAGGTTTCAGAGGGTCTAGAGAGCTGGTAGGTGTGGCTCTTGTGACCATGCAGGCCTCATGGGTGGGTGGGTGGGTTTCAAAATGTGACACCACCATTGAATCATGGGTATCGAGGGTTTCAAGGGGGCCGTTTGGGGTTTTTCTGCTCGGCCGTTGAGTTTTCAAGGTCATTTGAGTGTTTGGCTTGACCTTGTATTTGAAGGTGACTTTTGACTTCTTTAGGACAGTACTCACCTTGGTCTTGGCGGTCGCTTTCACTCGGTTGCAGTTGTTCCAACAGTGCTAGTTGTGTGAGACTTGGGGTGTCCAAAGTGTTTAGAACAAAGCACTGTGATTCAGTTGTTCTTGTTGGGTCAAATGGGTGAGGGTGTTGCGTTTGAGCCCATAGTTTGAGGTTCTTGAAATCAATCAGTGGCTCAAAACGGTTCAGTAGGTCTTTGCCAACAAGTAATGGAATGGCATCAAGTTTGGACACGTAGACCGGATGTGTCAAGGTCATGGGTCCAATGGACATGTTTAGTAGTGATACGCCCAACAGGGTTGTTTTAGTGAGCGCATATGGTCGCACGGCTAATGAACAGGGTTCCAGTTTCAAATGTTTGTTAGCGCGGTTAGCAGCTACACATAGTTTGTCAAAAAGGGTGTGTGACATGAGAGTGATGTCAGCAGCGGTGTCTAAAACAGCGTCCTGACACACCATGTCTTCAAGGGTCAGTGGAAGGTAGAATTTCCGTGCCACCCCCCTCTCGTTTAAATCGCATAGGAATTGTGGAACCGGTGGTTCGACACAGAGTTGCGACATGTTGTTAGAGGAGTGGTCTGTGACCTGTGGTTGGGCTGCCATAACAGCACTGGACTGCGTTGAGTCCTTTGGTCCTTCCTCATTTGCATGAGGGATTTTCTTCTTGCGTTTCCTTCGTTTGGAACGCTTGTTTTGAGTTGGCACAGCTGATATAGCTAGAATGTTAGCAGTTTTATTCTCTTTGTAGCTTTGAATCTCTGCTAGGAGGTGTTGGACAATTTCAATATCTTCTCTACTGAATGTAGGAGTTTCTTCTTCCTTCCAAGGTTTGTGATAGGTCTCTGCTTCTGAGCTTCTGTGATGGGATGGAGACCATTTGTCGCGGTTACGCGTGTCTTCGTATCGGTATCTGTCATCATGGTAGTCCGTATCATGTTCTCGTGACCTATCCCGCGGATATGGTCTACGACGGTAGTCGGGTTTTCGCAAAGTTGGTCCAAAGTGGTATCCAGAGGACCTAGTGTGGTTTGGACCTTGATGAGGTCGCTTGGGAAAATGCTTCAGCTGTTGATGTACTCGCGGTGTAAGAGGTGGAGAAGAGCGAGGAGCTCCTTCCAACTCCAAGGTGTTAGATGCATCGCTAATAGCTAGCACTGTGGCAGGCTCAGCGTGCTTGTTGCGACTTTGTTGCCGTTTTTGGAACGCATAGTGTGCAAACTCTCTCAGCTGACTTATTGAGTTTGACCTTGGGTTAGCTGTAACTCCTAGGTAATGACTCACAGTGGGATGGAGGTTTTGGATGAAGAGGGTCTTGAAATTGTGGTCTTCTTCCATCCCTGGTGTATTTTGAGATCCAAAATATGCAAGTAGGAGTCTCTGATAGTAGGCTTGTGTTGGCTCTGAGCGTCCTTGCTTCACGGCTAGGGCTGCGGTTAGCCCTGCCTGTAGGCAGTCGTCGGAGAACTCCTTTTCAATGGCTTCGCGGAGCAGCGTGTAATCTGCTTTGATGTTTGTCGGCTGTCTGTCTATGAATTTTGATACTGACCTGTTAGATGTTAGTTTGATCAGATAGATGCGATCGTCAGTCGTAGCATCGGGGTACTTACGCAGGTAGTAATCAATGTCCTGTAAATAGACTTTGGCATCAGGTGAACCCGTAGGTCCTGGATCAAATTTGGTGATATTTTGCGCGATCTTGTCAAGGTCGCGGTCTGAAGGGGCACACGCACGCTGTCCATGCGGTCGTTCGTATTCGAAACGGGAATCGGGCGAGGGAGCGCGGTGGATGTCCCGGTGTTCATGTCTTTCCTTTAGGAGCAGTTGACATTCCTTGTAGTCCTTCACATTTTCAAGTTGACCTTCAACTCTTCTGAGTTCCTTCTTTGTGTCTTGAAGGGCATCTTCAAGTTCATTGTTGTCTTGGTGAAGCACGTCATTGTTACCTATCAACCGTTTATTTTCTGACTCTGCACGGTCCAAATCTTGTACCGCTTCATCCAGTTGGTTTTGAGTTTTGTCATTCTCCTCTTGAGATTGTTCCAAATTTTCCTTCAGTGTCTCGTTCTCTTCTTGGAGAGATAGGATCGTTGTTTGTTGATTTGCTAGCTCATTCTTGGCTGCCTTTAATCTTGCGACTAATGTTAGCGCAAACTTACCTAACACACTGGTGAGGTCCTTGCCTTCTGGTGGTTTTTCAGTGTGTCCATTCAAAAGTTCTTCAGTGAGTTGCTCCAATTCTTCGGGCTGTGTTTCCTTGACCCGTGTTGTGAAGCTAGAAATTAAATTAGAAGTCCATGCTTCCAATGTTGTTTGAAGGTCATCCAGTTTGGTAAATTGGTCGGTTGTCTGATGACTCGTCATGTTTGACCGTTGTTGTTATTTAGCCTTTTTTTTTTTTTTTTAAATTCAACTGGTTGATTATTCTTAAATTTGTTCAACAAGGTTTAACCTTGAGATTTTTATGTTACAACCGTGATAGTTGAAAGTTCCTTTAGAATTTGTTTCAACTTGTAGGCTTGCAGGATGGGAAATAGAATTTTGAAATTATTTAGAAATGTAGTGATGCTTCAATTAATTTGTTTGTTGAAACTGTATTGATAAATAAAGTTGAATTGAAATTGGATTGAATTTGTTTCACAAAACAAAACAGGAATTTCAATTGTGTGGATTGACTTCTTTCCTTTGATTTTCAAAGTCTAGTATTGGAATTTGTCATCAACAACTAGCTTTGGAATTTTGCAGAATGTCACTTTGAAAGTGAGGATTTTATTTACAAAGGAAATACAAAAACAAAAGAGGCTAAATGCTTTAAAGATTTAAGATTATAAGTTTCCACTTTCTTTTAAAGTTAAGGCTTTCCTTTGGTTTTATTTGTTAAAGCCTATCTTCCTTTGAAGCATTAAATGTTTAAAATATTTACAAATTAGAAACAAGTGAATTGCTTGAATATTTGGTGTCCAAGGATTTCTTAGGATTGAAGCCAATAGTGATCTTTCTTGATTGTGATCTATAAATTTTTTATTTACAGAACAATCAATGTTTGCACCTTTTTGACTTTTCTGTTAAATCCTGGGAAAAATTTGAAAATTATGCCAGTTAGTTAAATGTTTTTCTTTTCCTGTAGAGAAAACATGAATCAGAAATGACACAATGAGTTTAAATAACACCTAGAGCTTCTCTTAAGTGTTAATTGCTTGATGTGGTTTTCTAAATTTGAGAAAGAGGAAAAATTATAAATATTCAATAAGTCTGTAAATTTGTTAAAATGCACAGGACTAATCCTACTTTAATGCTACTCTTGAGTAAACATCAGCATTACAATCCTTAAACTAAAACTGGGTTTCTGTGGGAAGGGAATCACACCATATCACATTTAAGAACAGCAAAATAAGCACACATATAGCTTCAAAGTTTGCAACTTTTTGCTTAAAAGTGTGTAAATATGTTTGCTTTTAGCTTAAAAGATTATAATATGTGGTTATACAAGTGATTAAATACAATAGGGGTGTTTATAAATGTTCCTGCTATAGGTATCTATGCAATGAGTGGGATTTCACCACTGAGAAAAAACTTTCAGAAGCCAACAGGTCCTTTTCCTTTTATTCTTGGCATAAAAGTTTGGATTAGTGTTAAATTTAGTTTATTCCAAATAATATGAATGCTTTGAAGTTACTTTGAAGACTTAATTTGGTTATAAATCGTCTTTAAAGATTAGAAGTTTAAATAAAAATTGCAGTCCCTATGTTTCACCACAAGATGGAGGCAGTTTTCGTCTGCACTTCCAGAAGAGGAAACCCAATGACGTCACAAGGAGTCAAGGATCTCTACTCAAAATGGCGGCTACAGGGAACTCTACCTAGACTTAAGATGGCGTCGCTGAGCCGATCTACACATGCGCAGTTTTTTCATGCACAGCTTGACGGTCGCGTGCGCGACTGAGCGTGCACGTGCCACGTGGATGCAGCTCAAGCTTCAGTCCATAAAACCACGCCTTGCTTTCCAAAGGCGGGAAAACTTTGGTCTCCCTAAACTTTATTCAACAAGTTTATACAATGGTTAATTCAATTAAATCCCCCAAGGGTTTGCTTCGCCTGCGGGGTTTTGAAATAATGGGGAAAACAAATAGGATTTCTTCGCTATTTTGTTCCCAGGCCTATTTTAATTATTCAGCGTGTAATCACGCTTAAGCATGCATTGAAAAACTAAACTGACTAGGGTGCAGTGGGGTCTCTTCACCCCCACCTTCTCTTGGTCAGCAGACAGACAGACACACACACACACACAGCAGTAATCAGGGGGGTGAATTCACCCCCTCCCCCTCGTGACACAGAGACAGAGACAATAGACTGGCTGCAGACAATGAAGCACCTTTGTGAGTTAAAATTGACCAAAATCCCACACAGCTTATGTATTAATTTCTTTCTGAGTCTGTCAAGTTCAACCAGGCCTTCACGCGGGGTACCAAAATGTGTAGGGTAAAATAGAAATATTAATAAGTAATAAATATGATCAGGTATGAATTATTTAATTTATATTGATGTATTGGAATCTGAGCTCAAATCTCATTTCATATACATCAGAAAAGTTAATAACACTCGTAAGGGGCACCAGCTTCTGTCTTTAAGAAGCAATTTAATCTTTAATTTCACTTTATACCTGTTTGATCACTCAATAAATTAATCAATAATCAGTCTCAAAAATTTTCCGTGAATTCGATACCTGGGCTTGAAACAGACTCAGAATGAAATAAATTCCCAAAAACTTCTCTCATGTTTAAATATTTATTAAATGAAATGATTAACAGACATTGCAGTAATTTCATTAATCATAAAATCAGTCTTGTAAATGATAGATTAACAATATCAATATTTTCGGAACCAGGGTTAACTTGAGAAACCAATTTCTATCAGTTTGAGTTAACAGATTATGGAAAAAACGCAAATTTATGGAGAAAGTTTACTAATTATATGAAAAAGTCCTAAATTAATTTTAAGAAAATAAAAACGGAATTTTAATGAAAAGAAGAGTTATGTTAAGGGCTTCTTAATTTGCATCTGATTAGATATACAAATTATTACCGAACCTCAAAAGTTTAATTCAGCAGAGGAATTAAAGTTTTGCAGCTCACGTCATTCCTCGGTGATGATGGTTCTGTAGTCGTCCTCAGCCCAAGATTTCGTGGATGTTAGGGGAAATATCTGCCCGCAGATATTTCAGCATCCACAGTTCGACCTTTAAATTCAAGCAGTCGAAGAGGCTGGATTTTGGCTGTATGGCCCAGAGTTGAAACTGGGTTAGATGACGACTTTTCTTCAGCGTGTGATGAACAGCCTTGATTCCTCAGCTGCACATGATGTGGGAGCTGCGTTTTTCTTCCTGGTAGACAAACGGCTGCAGAGGTCTTCGATAATAATTAAAAGATATCTAATCCGATTTCAAATTAGAAAAGAAACTTTCGGACTTTAGATAAAAATTATAGCTTCTGGTGGGTGCTTGGTCAAGAAAAATATTATAAAATAAAGTCAAGATTAAAGTTTACATTAAAATTAAACAAACGGTGGTTTTACAGAAAGTTTAACAAAGAAAAAGTGATGAATAAAAATTGGAGTTTAACTCCGATTAAGAATTGAGCTCAAAGAAATAGGAATTCCCAGGTATTTAAGAGAAAAGGAAAAAAGACATTAAAATACAACGTTACATAACAAATTACGAGTTATCTGCTCTGTGTTCAGAAAAGCGACACATGGTCGAAGTCTTTGTTCAGACGGTCCTTTGTTCTTCCTTGCTGTGTGTAGACAATAGAGACGATCAGAGAAAGGAAGAGCAGCCGAAAAAAGATCCGGGAAAGAGATGACGAAAAGAGACTGAAGCAGGGGTCTCTCTGCTATTTAAGTTCCGCGGGCTTCCGGGATCTCAGCCAATGAGAGTCCTTCGTGGGAGGCACAATGAACTTTCCATCCAATGACAAACAGTCTATTGTTTGGAGCTCTTTGGGATGAAGAGTTGTCATGCAGAGATTGGCTGTTGGAGTCACATGTGATATCGAGGCAAAACTTTGATACATACTGGAAGTTAATATTTCCCTTTATGTATTAAACTAAGATAACTTTAGTGATTAGTATAAATTATAAGCAGTACTTCTAAATCAACATGCAGGAGTAAACATTCATTTAAACATTAACATGCATATATATAAAATCACAGATAAATGCATTTCACACATATTATTGATTTTCCACATCAAAAACATCAGAGTCCATCTGCATTTTCATAGTTCTGAAAAGAATGAAGGTTTAGAATCGAGTTTGTAATAATGTACTTTAAAGTTCACTGGTTAAATCCAGCATGTCCAGAGTTTAAGGAAATTAGCTGAGTTGTGGGTCTGTGTAGGTTTTATGGGGGCAATAAAAGTGAAGCCGAACATTGGGGAAATTCCTTAGGCTGGTTTTAACAAAACAAAGGGGATTTCAGCTGTGGCCTGGGGGAAGAAAATCCATTTCTTTGTGTTATTCCTGGATGAAACAAAATGTCTTTAAGCAGAAGAATAATTGTTGCTGAGCCAAAGTGAGATGATGCTACAACATCTTCCAAGGCGGTCGTTAGCTCGTCGCCCAGGCGCCGAACGTGGCTCCTGGGAGACGGCATGCTCTTAGAGCAGACACCCAGACAGGGAAGAAACAAGTCCAAAACGGCAAACTCACGGCGGCCGGCAACTCGCTTGGCTGTGACTTACTGTTACGTATGGCTCTCGCGAGCCATATAATGAGAGCCGAGGGTGAACCAGTGAGTTTGCGATGTTTATTATCATGAGGAAAAGGGAATAAAGGAACAGGGCCTCGTGGGGCCAGAGCACAAATAACAATACGAGGATAACACTTACATATAATGCAGAACGATGAGCAGGTGGCTGGCGCCAGACGAAGGGGTTCCAGCCTTACCCACGCCGGAGAAGAACGTGGATAATGATGTGAAGTCACAGCCCCGAATGATCGGAGCTGCTTCCTTAAATACCGGTTAACAGCGCCTCAGCTGATGAGGGTTAATTGGGCTCCAGCTGTCTCGTAAAGCTTGACAGCTGGGAGCCTGCTGAGACGCTGTCACCATAAGAGCCGGGTTGAGGGGGAATATGGCCTGAGCGCCGGATAGCACGGCGTCTCACCCCATATGACAGCACTGGAGAGAGGAAGGGTGCTCTTCAATTGAGATCTTGGTTAGATCTCGGTTCAATCTTGGTTCAATCTCGGGTCAGGCTCGCCATCTCCATTCGGAGAGAATCCAGGATCCAGAAGGTTTTTGGTCGGCAACCAAAAAAAACTTAGCCAAGATGAGGTTTCAGTGTGAATACAGCAAAGGACACAGCCACAATGCCCCTCACGCTCGTGCTCCCTTCAACAAGAAGAGGTATCTGTGTGAATCGCTTCACAACCTCCCTCGTCCGCGCTCGTATCGTGAAAGACTGAATTGAGTGCGCGCTGGCTGCCTCTACTCGGAAGGCGGGGCTAATATCGCTCTTAACGAATGGAAAGACCCAGATCACCCAACGTGACCATGAACCAGAAATTCAAAAGTTGGATGATGAGGATCGCACTTCCTCTTCCCCAAGATAGTCGGTTTTCAAAATAAAATCACACACTTTCATTAATACAAATGAAATCTGAGAAAAAGGGTCATTTTCTCAGCTGGGTTACAACTGCCTTCTATCATTTGCGTAATATTGCCAAGATTAGGAGCATCTTGTCTCAAAGTGATTCTGAAAAACTATCCACGCTTTTGTTAGCTCTAGATTAGATTATTGTATCTCTTTATTATCAGGTTGTCCTAAAATATCTTTAAAAAATCTTCAGCTGATCCAAAATGCTGCTGCAAGAGTTTTAACAGGTACTAGAAAGAGAGATCATATCTCTCCAGTTCTGGCCTCCCTTCATTGGCTTCCCATAGAGTTTGGAATAAAGTTTAAAATCCTTCTTCTCACTTACAAAGCTCTTAACAATCAGGCCCCTTTTTATTTAAAAGATCAGATATTACCCTATCATCCTAACAGAGCACTACGCTTCCAAAATGCTGGATTACTTGTAATACCTAGAATCTCCAAAAGTACAATGGGAAGCAGAACCTTCAGCTATCAAGCTCCTTTCCTGTGGAACCAGTTCCCAATCTGGGTTTGGGAATCAGACTCGATCTCTGTTTTTAAGAATAGGGTAAAAACCTTCCTTTTCAATATAGCCTACGATTAGGGAGGGATCATGTGTCTCTTAACCCTTCCTTTGTTCTGCTGTTAATAGATTTAGACTGCCGGGTGACCTCCAATAATGTACTTGGCTTCACTCCTTTAATGTTTGCTCTCTATATGTCTGTTCTTTTCATCTTCTCTATCCCCTAACCCCCCAGCCAGTCACAGCAGATGACTGCCCCTCCCTGAGCCTGGTTCTGCTAGAGGTTTCTTCCTGTTAAAAGGGAGTTTTTTCCTCTCCACCATCACCAATTAAATTAATTAATTAAATTTAATTAATTAAATAATTAAACCAAGCACTTGCTCACAGGGGATCGCCTGATTGCTGGGGTCTTTCTGCAATTGTGGGGTTTCCCCTACATTTGAAAGTGCTATGAGATGACTATTGTTGTGAAATGGCACTATATAAATAAAGTTGAACTGAATTGAATTGAAATTGAATTTCATGTTCATGAACGACAATGCTTCAGCTTATTGAGGTTGCATCATTAGGGAATGGCTGCTGCAGGCTGGGGTACCTCAGATGGAGTGGCTTGTATTTTCTCCAGACCTAAATCCCATAGAAAACCTATGGGATCAGCTGAGTCGCCATGTAGAGGCTCGTAATCCTGCACCCGACAACCTCAATGACCTGAGGGCCGTCCTTCAAGAAGAGTGGAATGCCATGCCTCAGCAGACAATAAGAAGACTTGTGAACAGCATGAGATATCATTATTAGTCTTTTGTTTTTCTTATTAAAGACAAGGATAAAAAGGAGATGTTTTTACCTTTACATGTTTCAACTGTCCACTGCAGTCTTCCTCAGAAGGGAAGGGACTTCTGAGACTTAAATGCCCTACTTTCATGATATTATATCAATGTAGTGTGAACTTTTTATATTTTCCATAAATTTTACCCGAAAGCCAAATATCCCTAACTTTTGTGAGTAGTGTCTTGACAAGCCCCAGTGGAAATGGAAGGTCATAACATCCAGTAGATCCCAGTTTAACCTCCCAACTTGTGACTATTTTTTTATAATCCTTTATTAGTTCCACAATGGGGAAATTACAGGGCATCCACGGTGCAGTGCCAATCCTGTCACCACACACACACACACACACACACACACACACACACACATTCATACCTAGGGCCACTTTAGAGTCTCTACTTAACCTCCCCTCCATGTTTTTGGCCTGTGGGAGTAAACTGGAGTGCCCGGAGTAAACCCACCCAGACACGGGGAGAACACGCAAACTCCACACAGAAGGGTTACCAATGGTCAGGGGGTGGGATCAAACCCACAACCTTCTTACTGCCCTGCCACAGTGCTAACTACTGCTCCACTGAGCCGCTACAGAGTCAAGGTGAAATTTGACATGCTGATGATGATGCAGGTAACAGTCTGCTGAATTCACATCTGGCTAGTGGCAGTCCTGTGTCCTGCACCCCTCAGCCAGGACCTCAAACTAAACGGAACAAAAATCCAGTGGTGAGAATGTGTCTGAAAAACTCTTTTTGCAAACGAGCTATAAAAGAAAAAGGAGAACTTCAAATTTTAAAGCAATGGATCAAAAACTGACCTTTTCATCCTGTAGAATAAATGCATCTTATACCACTTCAGAACAATGAAGGTTACATATTTTGTAATATTGTTTTTTCATTGGTTTTTACCTTGTATACCATTAAAATATTAAAATGCTCACTTCAAAAAGAGATATGCATTGACTTTATATGTTTAAGTTCTTGACAAATGAGGATTCTTAATGAATGTTGATTTTTATTGACCATTGGATGTTGTTGCACTAGTGCGCTGCTCTCAAAGCAAAACAAAACAAAACTGTAGTGTGGTTGGTTTTCTCCGGTGCTCTGAAAGAATTTCTCAAAGAAAAACTGTGCAGGAGATGCTTGTTACAAAAATATCAATTAATTTATATGATGGAAGGCAGCCAGCTCAGATACAACAGAATCATATATCCATGGACAATGGAGGACCACAAACAACGATGTTACAGATGTTTTACAGGAAAGTGGGCGTTTCTGTTACACTCAGTCTCACAATCTTTCAACGTACCCTGATCATGGTCAATCATCTTTTTCAGTGAGAGGTATAAAACTATGGAACGTATTACCACCTGAACTCAAAACAGACAGAACTCTGTTAGGAGCCGAGCCGGCTTGGTTTCCCCAGCTTGGTCCTGACCTCTCTGTGGGTCTAGGTGCCGCTGTATATGTGTATATTATGTATTTCAGTGTGCTTCCCTATCCCTAGCCACTGCTCTCTGGCTGGCAGCTGTGAGGCAGCTCTCTTTGGCTCACTCTTCTGTCAGCGCTGGCTGACAGCCTGTCGGTCCGACCATGCCCCCTCACTGATTACCATCAGTTGTTCCCATTCCCGTTTGCCATCTCCCCGCTCCTCACCCAGGTGCTGGCAATCACACCATCACCAGCAATGTGTGTACTTAAGCAGCCTTTTACCAGTCACGCATTGCTGGGTCATTGTATTGTCTTGTTTGCTGCGTTGTCTGTGCACTGACTGTGTACCATGACGGGTTAGCCACCTCCACGTTAGCTGTGGTTCTTTGGCGTTCTCTGAGTGATGTCAGTTCTGGAATGCCATTGGGGTTAATCCGTTTCTCTTCATGCGTTTGCTAGGTGATGCCGGTCCCTGAACGCCAACTGTAAGTGATCCTTTGTATTTTTTGTAAGTTTTCTGTCAACGATGGCCCTCACGAGCCATCAATAAGATGCCGAAAGCCAGCTGATGAGTTTGCATGCTTCATTAACAAAGGAACAAATTACAAAATAATGAGCCACGGGGGGCAAAACACGAAATATACACTTGGAAACAAGAACACAGACTACGAGGGAACACACTTACTGAGAGTAGAACGTATCAGGAATCTCAGACGGAGGTTTGACGAGGGAATGTTTCACGAGGTCGCAGCCCGGAGTAACCTGAGCTGCTCCCTTAAATAGGGCTAACAGATTAATCAGGTGATGAGAGTGTCATCAGCTGAATGAACTCCAGCTGTCCCTGCGGAGCTCGACTCTGACAGCCGGAAGCCCCGCCGAGACGCTGTCACAATAAAAGCCCGGAGGCCATATGGTAAACCTGGGAAGAGAACGGGGAAATACCGGACAACCCAAACACGGACAGAGTCAGCGCTCGGACCATGACAGTACTCCCCGTTCACGAGGCAAATTCCAGGCGCCATGTAACATTGAAGCCCCCCACCCCACCCCCCCAGAAGGTCAACAGGACCACCCCAGGGAGGGTGGTGGGGGAACAGGCTTTAAGGGCAAGAACCAACCAGCATAATAACAGAGAAAAGGAAAAAGAAAAACCAGGTTGCCGAACAATAAGTCCAGTTTGTCAGGTGGTCGACCCAGAACGCCAAACGGGCGAAGCAATCTGCCAGGCGGCCGACCCGCTTCATCCAGCCACCAGGACCGCAGGGGAGAACTTGGAGACGGCCTCCCTATTGAGAGGGATAGTGAGGGTGAGCCGAGCTGATAATGGGAAATCCCAGCGGTCCCTGATGGAAGGGAAAAGGGAACGGGGAAACGATGAGGGACCAGTCCGGCGTCAATCGGCGGAGGATCTGCCGCTTCTTCTCCAAACCCCACACGGACTGGCGCTGCGCTTTCATTGGATCCCAAGCGGGACTGTGCTGCACCCACGACGGACCCCGACTGGGCCGGCGCAGCACCAGGGATGACCTCCAGACATGAACCCAAAACCTCCAAGGCGATGATCGAAATGGACTTGTCACCGGTGACCCTGGGAGAAGGCTCAGAGGAGAGAAGGAAACCGGCATCAGAATCACCGGCAGTGGCAGAGCCCAGCAAGACAAGCTCGGACGCCACGGACGGCTGCGCCCGGCTCGTCTCCCCGAGAGACAGGCAAAAATGCTCCAGAATAGAAGAAAGGAAGACAAAATAGAGCACTTGCCTGATCTCGGGCTCTACCGCAGCCCAGGACTCCGTCGATCCAGGTTCAGTGTGCTGAAGGTCCAGTTCTGGTTCCCACTCGACTGCAGCGGGCTCCGCAGCTGGCATGATGGTGTCCACAGTCTGGGGATTCCCTGATGCTGACGTCCATGCCGACGGCCCGCATTGCGTGGTGGCAGGGGATCCGTGACCTGCCGGGTCAGACTGTTCCTCCGTGGAGACCCAGGGACGCTTGCTCGTCTGCGCAGGCTTCAATTTGCAGTCCGCCCTCCTCCTCTGCCCGTGTCATGGCTGCAGGGCTGGAACCAGGCTCTCCAGGCCCACAGGCTCCCTCCTTGTCCGACGGTGTAGTCCTGGCACCGAGGAACACTCAGGGGAAGGAGACACAAAGGTAGCAGGTTTATAATTAATTACTGCAGCAGGTGGAGAGAGCTTGGGGGACTGTGAACCCCAAACTCCACCCCCAGGGGTCAGACAAGGCAATTCACCCAGTGAAGGAAAAGAATGAAAAGACACTTGCCTGCTTTGCTGAGGGCCGATGGAACCTGCTGCAGTGGGCTTGGTTCTTCCCTTTCCCCGATGGATGGTGATGGAGGGCCCCCAGGGAGATGAGGAGTTTACAGCAGCTGGAGAGAGCGTCAAGGAGGAGGGCGGAGCAGCTGAGGCAGTCCGGGAACGAGGAGCTGACGGAACAGCAGGGACAGAGGACCCGGAGGCGGAGGCTGCTGTGTTTTCCTCCTGTAGTGACACAGGAGCAACAGCTGGCTGGGAGGCAGAGTTCCTACGGCGACCCAGAACTGGATCCGGGCAGGGTTCTTGCTGAAGCTCACCACGGGCATTGTGACGACGTTTACCGGCAGAGGGCGAGGCGAAGGTGAGGTTAGGAAAACACCGCCCCTGGGCTGGACGGGTGACAGGAGCTGAATCCTGAGGCAAGGAGCGGGGATGCCTCACCGCTGACCTCCTGCCGGAATTTCCCTCCAGTCCTCAGATCTCCTTCCTCGTTGGGACGGCCGTTTTCGAGGAAGGGGGTGAGGGTTCCTTGGCCGCTCTCTCAGCTGCTCTCTCTGTCTGCCCTCGTAGTGCCACAATCCACGCCACGCTCTCCTTTCCTTCAGGAAAGGAGGTTAGGTGATACTTTAATAATGTCCTCTGCGCGAGACCCAGGGGCTCGTGTGCAGCATAGGTGGGCATAAGGAGATGGGCTTCGGCTAGGTAGCCATCCATCTCCCAAAACCACTCGAGGCAATACCCACGCTCAAAAGCAGACATACTAGCAAATTATGAGCACCTGGGGAAGGGGAAAAACACTCAAGTTCAACAACAAACTCACGGTGACTGGCGTCTCCTTCTGGCTGGGACCTACTGTCAACGATGGCCCTCACGAGCCATCAATAAGACTCTAAAAGCCAGCCGATGAGTTTGCATGTTTCATTAACAAAGGAACAAATTACAAAATAATGAGCCACGGGGGGGCAAAACACGAAATATACACTTGGAAACAAGAACACAGACTACGAGGGAACACACTTACTGAGAGTAGAATGTATCAGGGATCTTAGACGGAGGTTTGACGAGGGAATGTTTGACCAGGTCGCAGTCCGGAGTAACCTGAGCTGCTCCCTTAAATAGGGCTAATAGATTAATAAGCTCGGCTCTGACAGCCGGAACCCCCACCGAGACGCTGTCACAATAAAAGCCCGGAGGCCATATGGTAAACCTGGGAAGAGAACGGGGAAATACCGGACAACCTGAGCGCAGACAGAGTCAGTGCTCGGACCATGACATCTTCACCTTTGGGACTGTTTGTTGTTTCGTTAATAAATGTGTTGTGGTGTAACCTCTGCATGTACCGTGCACTGCGTAAAGGGAGGTCCATGACAGAATTCAAGGTTTTTAACTTGCATATAAAGAAATGGCTGAAGGTGAAGCAAGTCTGTGAACACTAATTGTGCATCACAAAAAAAACTAGAAAAGCACTCGGAGAGCGCAGACCTCCGCCAAGCGCCACAGTTCCCCCCCATACAGTGTTTGTGTGTACGTTTTCAGATTCCTTGACCATGAAAACATATGACTAGCAATTGGATTCACAATGATAGGATTAGTGGTTCAGTAGTAAAAGCATTACCTCCTTGGCGGAGGTAATAAACTGAAGTGTTGGTGTTATGTCCATCTCCTCCACTGAAAGCAGCACTCAGGGCTTCACTGATGGATGCAAATTGGGTAGACAGGTTGCCGTGGGTTTTATATTGGGGTTGCGCTCTGCGGCAAAAGAGGATTTAGAAGCCTCCCCGGCAGAGAGGTCGTTTTTGCGCAGCCCCTATGGCTGCCCGGGGAATTTCTGCCAAATAATCCGGCACCGGACAGCTGCCCGTCTCAGCTTTTGCAGCGTAGCGCAAACACAGGCACGCTGCCGGGCCCTGCCCACCACTGTTTTCCGTGTGCTTTTGTGCCTAAAACTTTGAAGAACACGGAGTTTGTGTTCGTCAGACACAACGACCAGCGCCCTCCATTGCGCCTGCGCACATGTTGAAAATGGCCGTATCTCACAATGTTAAAGAATCCTTTAAAAAATTCCTGTATCCAGACAGTGATCCGGATCATCCCCAAAATGTAATCAGTTCTTCCATGTACCATTTCCAACAATGCCTGAAAGTTTCATCGAAATCCGACGAAAACTTTTTGAGTTATCTTGCTAACCCACAGACAAACAAACAAACAAACAGACAGACAGACAAACAGACAAACCCTGGCAAAAACATAACCTCCTCCTGGCCTGCGGCCTGGCGGAGGCAATAAATACAAACATGTATGCATACATACACCTACACGCACACACTTGAAACCTAAAATGTTATAAATGTTTTTGTCTCTCTACCTGTGCTGATTTCTATCATTGTAAAGTCCAATATTCTGCTGTATGTTTTTTAATGGTTGTAGCATTTTAAACCCAGTTTTCTGTTATATGTTTTAAATTTAAAAGCCTAACCAGGGACAGGGGTTACAAATTAGCCTGGGTTAGAAACCTGTATGCATTGCATCTACTGTGTATGTTTTATGAAGCAATGTCTAATGCATTTGTCCCTGATAAATAAACATGTAAATACAGTAAATAAATAAATCTGACTGAACACACTCTCTACTCACTTGTCACATCTTAAAACTGTTATCCCTTCTGTAATTCATAAGTTCGACAGGCACTAGACTAGGCGTCAAAAAGCCTGGTTAACATATGATATAAGTACATTTCAGATCAGTGTGACCCAGCAATATTATTTCATTCTCAGACTATGCAGGTTATCCTAAAATATCCATTTAACATTCAAGGGTATCAAGGAATCCCACATTATGAGCTTGGCCACACCTCCTAAAACTAGCTGTCACGGCCTCCTGTTCCACTCTCCGTGACTAACCACAACTCTGTCGGCAGTGGGCTACAGTGTTGCCAGATATATGATACACCGATAAGAAAATGAAGCACCTCCACCGGTCACAGCAGCTTTATGAACCTGCCTGGATTTAGACCCTACGTTTAAGGACAGAAGTAGTTGTTGTGCAAAAAGGTGCAGTTCACTCTGTGTGTGTGTGTGTGTGTGTGTGTGTGTGTGTGTGTGTGTGTGAGTGAGACAATGCATAAAGCAGTTGTTTAATTCAAATGGCCGAGCCATCCGTCCATCCATCCATCCATCCATCCATCCATCCATCCATCCATCCATCCATTTTCTTCTGCTTAATCTTTTTTGGGTCGCAGGGGAAGGGGGTGGGGGTTGGAGCCTATCCGAGCCGCTCTGCGTTTATTCCTTAGGTTACTGCACTTCCATACATATAGAATAGATTTGTTTTTAAATGCACTGTCCTGACAACAAAAGTCAGGGCCCTGATAATATATGTGGGTGAT
This sequence comes from Pholidichthys leucotaenia, assembly GCA_020510985.1. Taxonomy (NCBI): domain Eukaryota; kingdom Metazoa; phylum Chordata; class Actinopteri; order Cichliformes; family Pholidichthyidae; genus Pholidichthys; species Pholidichthys leucotaenia. The sequence continues at coordinate 276,319,509 of CM035842.1, forward strand.
TGGTAAAGTCCTGTGCACATGAACTGAGTCCTGTATTTCATTACATTTTTAATAAGTCCTTACAGACACAACATGTGCCTAAGATCTGGAAAGATGCCGTGATTGTTCCCGTTCCAAAATCCAGCTGTCCTAAAATGGTAAACAACTTTAGACCAGTTGCTTTGACTTCAATTTTAATGAAAATTTTTGAAAAACTGGTCAGATTTGAGGTCCTAAAGCAGACTGAACATGCATTGGATCCTTTGCAGTTCGCATTTAGGCCTTGCAAAGGAGTGGAGGATGCCACTGTCACTCTGTTTAACATGCGTTTTAAACATCTGGATTTTAATGGGACACACACCAGGCTTTTACTTGTGGACTTTTCCTCCGCCTTTAATACAATCCAACCTCGTATTTTAGTTGAAAGGCTCCTGCAACAATTTGATTTGAGCAATAATCTGGTGGGTTGGAGTCTGGATTTCTTAACCAACAGGACACAGAGAGTAAGGGTCAATGGTACATTGTCTGACCAAAAGTGCTCTTCTACTGGCTCTCCTCAGGGGTGTGTGTTGTCACCACTACTCTTCATCCTGTACACAAACATGTGTTGGAGCAGACATGACAACAGACACATTATAAAGTATGCTGATGATTCAGTTATTGTCAATCTCCTCCAGGATGGTGAGAGTGGCCACGGCCCAGTAGTTGATGATTTTGTTCACTGGTGTGAGGATTCCTACCTGCAGCTGAGTACGACAAAAACTAAAGATATGATTATTGACTTTAGGAGGAAAACTCCCAGGCACAAAGTCACCATACTAAAAGGCCAGACCACTGAATGTGTACAATCCTACAAATATCTTGGGACGATTATTGATAGTAATTTAAACTTTGAAGAGAACTGTGAAAGGGTGTGCAAAAAGGGTCAGCAACATTTGCATTGTTTGAGGAAACTTGCACGCTTCCAAACTGACCGAACCATAATGACAATGTTTTATCGGGCTTTTATTGAATCTGTTTTATCCTTTTCCTTAGTGTCATGGTTTGGTCACATAAAACTGAAACAGGGGAAATCCTTGGATCAGGTAGTTAGATGGTCCAGTCGTTTGCTTGGTGAGTCACAGCTGACCCTGACATCCTTGTACACCAGACAGGTACAGAGGATTGCTACCTCCATTTTAAATGATGACTCCCACCCTTTGCACTGCCACTTGCAGCTTCTTCCCTCAAGACGAAGGTTTGCTGTCCCAAAAAGTAAAACCCAGCACTACAAAAACAGCTTTGTTCCTGCTGCTGTCAAAGAGTTGAACAAGTTGTGACAATATATTGCACATAATTTAGTTACCTATTTATTAACTCCATTTTATATTTACTTATTTTTGTAGGATTTTTATTTGGGTTCTAAATCTTTTATTGGGTTTTAGACCTTTGAGTTTTTAACCTCTTTGACTAGTCTTTAACTTTTCAATATGACCCTTCTCTCTTATCTCTGGTTTTTCTCTCATCTCTTTGTCTTTATACCCTGATTGATGGAGCCTTGAGTACTTTTATCATGTTTATAGCCAGCTTCATGTGTGCCTGTGTTTGTTTATGTTGAATGCAATTGTGGTTTGTAAATATGGATGTCACCAGACTGCAAAACAAATCTACCTACGGGTACAAATAAAGTAACCTGAACCTGAACCTGAACTGTCCTAGCCTATGATTTTTCAAGTTATTTTAGTACACACGATAGTTTGGATCAAAATACAATAATTTTAAAGCGACAATATGATATTTCTTCATTTGGCATCGCTGGTGGGCTAGCTCTCACGCTTTTCTGTTGCCTTTTGCAATTAATGGGCTCTCATCCCAGAACTGGGACTGGGGTTGCTGGGCTCCTACCATCTGACTGGCTCCCACTGCTGGGGACATGTGTGTGACAAATGCTAGAAAAGAACCTTGAGAGAACTAAAGGATGGAAACAGGAGAAAGTGGAGGCCCAAAACGATCAAGTCAGCTTGCTACCAGTGGAACTTCCTGTTGCACCAATGAATGACTGCAGAGGAGGGAAAGCTAACAGTAACGCTAACAGCAAAAAATGATGGCTGCGCACAGAAGTTGATAATAAAAGAAGCCATATAATGTAATTGTTAATAATAGAATAGAATAGGCTTTATTGCCATTGTACAGTTGTACAGTACAACAAATTGTGGGTGCTCCACCAGGCTACTACGCAATAAAATAAGAGAGAAGGTGTAGTGTCCGGGACAGGGTTGCAGCCCCTGTCCACGCTTTGTGTTCCAGATTGACCCATTTATCATGTTTGGTGTGTATCCCCTCTGTGTTTGTACAGCCACGCCCATCCTGTGCCGCCTGTTTGCCTTGATGGTGTTCACCTGTTCTGTTTTGTCATCTTTGCTCCCCTCTCTATATATTTGTGTTTCAGTCTGTTTCCTTTGCTGCATCGTTATGTTAACGCCACGTATTTATACCATGCTGTTTGGAATTATTATTTGTCTCTCCACATTGTCTGGTTTATTATTGCATTTAATTTCTGCACATGTGCAGCATTCATTTTCTGTTATTAATAAATAATGGTTTACCAGATTCACCTGAAGATTGGGACCTCTTCTCCACCCGAAGGGGCCAGCTTGATAGTAAGATGCAGCCAGTTATGGACCCAGCGGACAAATCTGGTAAGAGGAGGAAGAGGTGCAGTCGGGAGGAGCAGTAGCTCGTTGGGGTGATTGAGGACTTAGCGGCCGCAGCTCGGAGCTGCTCTTCCCGAGAGGATGAGAAGTCTTGCTGGGGTGGAGTCGCTAATCTGCTGGAAGACAGACCTAGCATGCGCTTCCACCCTCGGGTGCCAAATCTCTGCCTTCCTCCACTACCATCTCTGCCACCCTCCTCTTCGTCACCTGCTGAGCCTGAGGATTACATTTGGACTCAACCAGTAAATGACTCAGTGGGCAAAGGGAGGTCGGTAGCCGGCGGTCCCAATGTGAATGAGCAGTGAGCAGCCCAGTTCATCCAGGATTTTATTTCAGAAACCTGTGCCTCCCACACACCAGAGGAGACCCTGGAATGCCTAGACGCAATGGCTGGGATTGTGGAGGCGCACCCCCAGAGATACCCTGAGCTGGCGGGGCTACTGAGCACTGTTTCCAATCACCACCAGACATACTGTGGGTTGGTGAGGAAGTCATGTGGGGCACCAGAGCTTGTGCTGACAAAAAAACATCCCCTGGCTCTAACTCTAGCTCCTCGCCACTGTCCAACAGCGTTTCACCAGACAGTCTCCGTAGCCACCCAGAGAGATTCATCTCGTTCTCCAGTGGCGGGTTTAACTGCAGCAGCAGCTTCAGCGGCAACGGAGCTGGGGACAAGGCAAGTACTATTTTCACATTTTTTTAACATCTAATAGTGAGAGGTCTTGCCTTGCTTCCAGTGAAGAGACCCAGTTGCAGCCTCTATCTGCTTCTGAGCTCTCCCCGATGAGCTCTTCTGCTGAGTGTTATGGTGTGTTCCCTACTCCAACTTGTACCTCTTCCTCCCTGTCCGAGGTGGCTGCATCGGAGAGGGATTACTGGGCATCTGGATCAGATGCATCTCAGCCATCTCATCCTGAGGTCAGCGCGCCCCAGCCATCTCATTCGGGAATCAGTGCACTCAAACCATCAACACATGAGGTCGGTATGCTTCAGTCATCTGCTCCAGAGTTCAGCACATCCCAGCCATCTTATCCAGAGGTCAGTGCTCCCCAGCCGTTTCATCCAGGGGTCAGCGCACCCCAGCTGTCTCATCCAGGGGTCAGTGCACTTAAATCATCAGCACCTAGGGTTGTATCTGTCGAGCACGTCATGTTTCCTGATTTTGGGGGCCTGTGAACTCGGGTAGACACCGTGAACCATCTTATCCCATATTCTGGTGGCCTAGGGACTCTGGGAGGCCACTGAATCCAACCTGCTCCTCGGTCTGGGGTCCCATGGACTTGGATAGGCCCCCTGACCTGCTTTGTTCTCAGGTCCGGTGGTTCCAGGACTTTGGGAGACCACCTGACCCACCTTGTTTTGTTTTTGGGCCTTAGACCTTGGGTTGCCCCCACAAACTGGGTTTTTGTGTTGGACTTTGCTTAGAGAGGGAGTCTGTTTTGGCCCGCCTGGCCTTTTCCCCCACCACCCACCCTGTGAAGGTTTTTGGGTTTTCTTTTTTTTCTCTTGTGGGTGTTACCCTAGGGTTTTCTGGGATCCGACCCTTAAAGGAGGGTACTCTAGTATTCAGGACAGAGTTGCAGCCGCTGTCCATGCTTTGTGTTCCAGTTTGACCCATTTATCATGTTTGGTGTGTATCCCCTCTGTGTTTGAACAGCCCCACCCATCCCGTATCGCCTGTTTGCTTTGATGGAGCTCACCTGTTCTGTTTTGTCTTGATTGCCCCCCTCTCTATATATGTGTTTTCAGTCAGTTTCCTTTGCTGCGTCCTTATGTTAACTCCCTGTATTTGTACCACACTGTTTGGAATTATTATTTCTCTCTCTATGTTGTCTGGTTTATTATTGCATTTAATTTCTGCCCATGTGCAGCATTTATTTTCTGTTATTAATAAATAACGGTTTACCAGATTCGCCTGGCGATCGGATTCTTTTCTTCGCCCCGAAGGGGCCAACCTGACAGAAGGATTAGCTAAAACACGGTTACAGAACACACAGCTAATGGCATGACTGAAATAAAAATAGCCAAGGATTGTGGAAATATACACAGGTATGGTAGTGGCCTCACGTTTGGAACTATGTACATAAGAGTGTGGAGTGCAGAACACACAGTTAAACACACAATTGAGTAAAATGGGCAAAGGATTATGGAAAATATACACAGTAGTGATTTCACGGATGGGTCAATATACATGAAAGTGCAGAATACAAAGACAGGTGTGTTAGTGTGATAACTAAAAAGGTCCTCAGTTCTGTGCATGTGAGTGTTCGGAGGGAGGGGTCTGGGGCCTCTAACTGTTTGCAGTCCGGATGGCCCAGGGGAAAAAAACGTTTGTTAGTCTGGAGGCATGGGACCTGATTGATCTGAACCATTGTCCAGAGGGGAGGGGGTCAAACAGGTGGTGGGTGGGATGTGAGGGGTCTCCTGTGATGGCCTTGATCTTTCTGAGACAGGAGGATCTGGAGCTGTCCACCAGGGAGGGCAGAAGGCCACCAATGATTTTTTTGGGCGGTGTTGATGACCCTCTGCACAGCCTTCCTGTTCTCGTCCATGGAGCCGGTGTACCACACACACACAGACAGTAGGTGAGCACGCTCTCCACTGAGCAGTGATAGAAGGCCAGCAGCAGCTTCTGGTCCAGATTGTTCTCTCTCGGGAGACAGAGGAAATGCAACTGCTGCTGGGCTTTCTTCACCAGGGCCTTGGTGTTGACAGTCCAGAAGAGGTCAGAGGAGATGTGGGTGCCCAAGGTGGGGATGGTTTCCAGACGGTCGGCATTTATTGAGGGGTGGGGTCCTGTCTGTTCTTTCTGAAGTCCAGTATGAGTTCTTTGATTTTTTTGAACATTCAGTTTCAGGTTGTTTGCATGGCACCACAGCACCAGATTCTCTACCTCCACCCTGTATGCCTTCTCATCGTCATCAGTGATGAGCCCAGCCAAGGTGGTATCATCCGCGTACTTCACGATGACAGTGGTTGGGTGAGTTGGAATACAGTCATAGGTGTACAGGGAGTACAGCAGAGGGCTTAACACACAGCCCTGGGGGGAGCCAGTGCTGACAGACAGTGTGGAGGAGTGGTGAGGGCCAAGTCTGACTGTTTGTGGGTGGTTCGTGAGAAAGTTTTTATATCCAGTAGCAGGTGGGTGGGGGGAATCTGGAGGAGGTGCAGTTTATTGATCAGGATGTCCAGGATGAAAGGTATTGAAAGCTGAGCTGTAGTCAACAAAGAGCATCCTCCTATAGCTCCTTGGGTTCTCCAGGTGGCTGAGTGCTCTCTGGAGTGTGGTGGTGATGGTGTCTTCCTTGGACCGTCTCTCCCTGTAGGCAAACTAATGGGGGTCGAAGGAGGGGGGAAGACAGTCCCTGATGTGCTGGGACACCAGTCGCTCAAAACACTTCATGACTACAGACATGAGTGCTATGGGTCTGTGGTCATTTAGGCTGTTAACTGTGGACTTTTTGGGGATGGGGATGATGGTAGAGGACTTGAGGCAGGAGGGGACTGTGGCGTGCATCAGGGAGAGGCTGTACAGCTTGGTGAGGATCTCTGCCAGCTGGTCTGCACATGCTTTGACCACCGCTCTTCGGTGCACATGCTCTGACGCACCACTCACCACCGCGGCCCTTCAACCCCCATGCTGCGGTTCCCTGCAGTTACATCTTAAAACACATGGAAATTAATGAAGCTCATTTTAAATATTTTTTAAAATTATTGTTTATTGCAATTGCATACATTTCTTAATAGAAATGCATACTTTTATGAACGTAAAATATATTTTTGAATTATTTATCATGTTGTCAACCATGCGTGACTGTGTTACATCTGACGGCGGCTGCACAGAGAGACGCTCAGCCTCTCCTCAGTGCCTGCGGAGAGAGCATGGACAGCAGCAGCTACCCTTCTCGTTAAGACATGAACATATCCAGAAAAAGTAAAACCACAGAGGAAAATAGAGGGTTTAATTCTGTGTGGACAGATTAATTTGCGTTCATGTACGTTGTTGTGGAGAGAATTTCTCCATGAGACATTCAACACAAACAGTGAAAAACAGCCGCCTCATCAGTGTCTACAGGTCCATAAAAATTCTTAAATGTGATTATTTAAAATCAACACCTTAATTATCCTTAAAAATGAGAAACAATCCTTGAATTCTTGCGCAATAACCTTAAAATTAGTCACCTGCGCTATAAATGCTCGATTCACCAGACACGACCGAAATCTGAATTAGTGTGAATTTATTTTCACCGTCACAGCTCAATACATCCTGAGTTATGTTAAAAAAAAAAAGAAGCCCTCTACAGCAATTCAGTTTTCAGAACGGTTGCTTTTGTTATGTGCCTTTATTATGAAACGCCATCAATCGGATATACTTGTCTGAAATCGACAGTTTTTGTTGTGATTTGAGATTTTGAGGAGGCTCAAGTGCAAGGCAATCACTTCAGAAGAGCACACAGACACAGATGAAAAGTTACACCACTTTAATGAAAACCCAATCCCCATACAAAACACGCTAACTTAATGAATATATACACAAACACACACCACAATTAATGAAACCCACAACCAAGAAGCCAAACTATATACAAGAAAATAGTTGCAAGCTGGAGTCACATGCGGCCTAGGAGGAAAAGAGAGGAGATGAGGGGTTAATAATGGATATGGCATACTGGAAAATAACTACAGAGGATATGGATCTTATAATACTGGCAGAGAGCCCGGCAGTGACCACAGCGTGGGAAAGGAGACGGTGAATTAATGACAGCAGGGAAGGAAGAAGAGTGACTGGAGGACCCGGGTGGAGAAGCCGTTGTCCTGGAGGTAGATGACTCAGGCGAGCGAGCAAACACAGCCCTGGAGACGCACCGCTGGAGGCGGCAGCAAACCTGAGAGGAGAAGATAAGACAACATTTGGGGAAAATAATCAATTTAACCTCACAACAAGAATTATGACTGTGAGGCGACACAAAACCCAATGATCCAGCGAAGAGCTCTTCACACACTGGCCCTTAAATACGCTGGTGAATCAGGAGGCAACAGGTGTGTAATCACGCAGGTGCGCTTGATGAGCTCTGGAGCAGGGAAAAAAGAGACAGGAAGGGAAGGGGGAGGCACGCTCGCCTGATCATGACAGTTTTTCCTCACAATCTGTAAATTAAAAAGAAAAAAATAGTAAAAGGGGTTCAAATGAGTGAAAAAAAGGAGAGAAGATTCTGTGACAGCGATGTAGAGGTGAGCCTTTTATTTTAAGGATATTGTCAGCTTTTTCTCTGCAGGATAACTGCTAGTTTGTTGTTTATGGGGTTTTGGACAGTGAATTATATGTGTAGACTGTCTATTAGTGCCACACATTTTAAAAAAATCATAATCAATATTCCTGAAGTAGCTGAGGTGTACTGGCAGGCCAGGCGGCGTGCAGCTCGGGTGGTTGCTGAAGCAAAAACTCAGGTGTGGGAGGAGTTCGGTGAGGCAATGGAACAAGACTTATGGTCACCCTCAAAGAGATACTGGCAAACTGTCCGGCAACTCAGGAGGGGGAAGCAGCTCCCTGTCCACACTGTGTATGGTGCAGATGGGATGCTGCTGACTTCAACTGGGGATATCGTCGGGCGGCAGAAGGAATACTTCGAAAATCTCCTTAATCCCACTGACATGCCTTCCACAGAGGAAGCAGAGCTTGTGCACGAGGGGGGCGACTTGCCCATCACAGGGTCTGAGGTCGCTGAAGTGGTTAAAAACTCTTCGGTGGCTGAGATTCGCCCTGAGTATAAGGCTCTGGATGTTGTTGGGCTGTCATGGCTGACACGCCTCTGCAACGTTGCATGGAAGTCAGGGACAGTACCTTTAGCATGGCAAACCGGAGTGGTTGTTGCTGTCTTTAAGAAGGGGAACCAGAGGGTGGGTTCCAACTTTAGAGGGATCACACTCCTCAGCATCCCTGGGAAGGTCTATGCCAAAACACTGGAGACGAGAGTCCAGCCATTGGTCGAACCTTGGATTCAGGAGGAGCAATGTGGTTTTCAGCCTGACTGTGGCACATAGGACCAGCTCTTTACCCTCTCGAGAATCCTTGAGGGTTCGTGGGAATTTGCCCAACCAGTTTACATGTGTTTTGTGGACTTGGAGAAGGCATTCGATCACTTCCCTTGTGGTTTTTTGTGGGAAGTGCTTCAGGAGTATGGGGTATCGGGCTTGTTGTTACGAGCTATCCTCATCCTCAGTTAAAGTACTAGATTCCATTCAAAAGAAGGCATCAACTCTTTCTGATTGCTCAGGCCACAGTAAAAGCAAATGATTTTAAACGTAACCCAGCCTTTGTAAAATCGTACTTTTCAGAAGCGCAGCTGCATGAAAATTGTGGTTAAATACAACAACAAAGTACTTTTTTGTCACATTGCACCACTGGCTTTTAGCAACAAGTGTTTTTCCCAAATATGTTTTAAACTTGCTTTAATTAACCACCACCCATTTCTGTCTTTTGTCTAGGCAAGAGGAAAACGATCCACCCCAAACCAGACCTTGCGTCACTATTTACAGAGATGCAGGCTGAAGATCTGCTGAACTGGGACAAGTGTGAATGGCACATCCAGCTGCTTCTCAGTGAGGCAGCGTGGCCGGAGTGTATGACCCATTCTAAATTTTTTTTTTACAGTTTGAATTTTGCACATTCTAAATAATCTGGAATTTGCTGCTGATTGTAATAAACAATTTAGTGACTTATGTGTTTGCATCATGATTTTCTATTTTGTCTGTTAAGACACCGGTGGGAAAAGAGTCAACAGTACAAACCATTTATCAGTGATGTTGAAAATAATGGCTCATTTTTAAGAAAAAGTAACCAAAAACAATTATTTTATTTACTGAAGACTGTATTGTTGGATGTGCCAGTGCAGAAGACACTGCACACTTTAGTGATAGTACCAGTATATGGAGAAATTCTGGGCCATATTAGCATCTGGATTTCCTAATAATGAGTTAGGGCAGGGGTGTCCAAACATGTGCCATGGAGGGTCAAGACCCTGCAGGCTTTACCTCCAACCAGTGTCTTCAACAGCATATTCCACTGAATTTCTTCAACTGACTGTTGATCAGTGAAAACACCTGCTGAAGAGACTGGGTAGAAGACAGAACCTGCAGGGTCTTGGCCCTCCATGGCACATGATTGGACACCCCTGGGTTAGGGTTTAATGGGATTTAACATTTTAACACAAACTGCTTTATGGTTCATAATTCTGTTGACAGACTTACACCAAACCAAAAGTGATTTCTCAAACTGCTGGACTGTTCTTAAGACAGCTTTCCAATCTTTTAATACTTAATTTATGTCACTTGGTGGTAACCTTCGTACATAAAACAAAAGTGAAGACACGTCTGCAAAAAGTACAAAGGTTTATTGTCAAAATTCCCAGTGCCATACTAAAAGAATACATGTATAGTTCATTGTTGATGCAGAGAATATGTATTTATACAGTACATGTATCTATCCAGTAAATCAATGTATTTCTCCATGTAACCTTGTGACTGACTTATTTTAATTGCTTTTAATCCTAGATCCAGTTTGTTTTGACTTAAAATGCATCGTAATTGTTAAATATATCTTATTATATCTAACTCAGTACTGTTTACCTGTTGAAATTTATATTTTACAGCTAATATTGACATGATTGCTTGACCCAGGAGACAGACACTGACACGAGTAAGACCATTTGACAATTATTTATTAAATCAAGTGTGTTATGAGTGTGGATGTGTGGGTGAGTGTGATGCTGGAATACAGCTGGAGCTGAGCGAGTCCCGCTGCGACCTGGCAACCCTGGAACACACAAGCACAGGGGGATTAATGCAGCTTGTAGTAAGGAGATGTAACAAAGTGTGCTGCTTACTTGCAGGTTGTGCCGGGAGACTCTTGCTGGCTCCGTGGCTTGGTGTGGCTAGGTGAGCGTGGGGCTTGGTGCTGTGACGATGAGGAGGAGATCTGAGGAAGAGGAGGAGAAGCCCCGCTGCTAGGGGGGACAGGTCCGCCGCCTGGGAGATCCACCTGTGTGCAGGGGAGAATACTCTGACAAGGTGAGTTATTCTGTGGCTTACGTGACGAGGCTTGACGAGGATGCGTCGTGGATGCTCTGGCTAGAGGTTGAGTCCGTGACGCGTTGTGTGGCGAAGTAGACAGACGACTCCGTGCTGAGCAGTCAGTGACACCAGCTTTTAAGGCCTGCTGGTTATTGGCGGCAGGTGTGTGCGCAGCCGGGGCTGATGACAGCCCAGCGGCCGCCATGACCGTACTCCCCCCTCTAGAGGTGCCTCCAGGCACCTGCCTCATCCTACCTGGATGCGCCCGATGGAAATTGCGGATGAGCTGTTTGTCAAGAATCAACGCGGGGCGAATCCAGGAACGGTGTTCAGGACCGAATCCCTCCTAGTCCACCAAATACTGAAGACCTCGACCCTGCCGGTGGACATCCAAGATGGCAGTAACCCCCCAAGCTGGGTGGTCGTCGATCATCCTCGGGGGGGAAGGCGCCGCGGGGGGCGGGCACAGGGAGTCGGAGATGTAGGGCTTCACCTGGGAGACATGAAAAGAGGGGCAGATGCGCATGGAAGGGGGGAGAGCTAGGCGCACAGTCACTGGGTTAATGATCCGAGAAATCTCAAAAGGACCGATGAAACGCTTGGTTAACTTGCGTTTCTCGGCCGGCACACTGATATTCTTCGTGGATAGCCAAACCTGTTGACCCACCTTGTAATCCGGGGCAGGTCTCCTGTGACGGTTGGCCACCTGGGTATTGCGTTCCGCGGTCTTGAGGAGGGCCTTACGGGTGATGTTCCAGATTCGGCGACAACGCTTGGCATGGGCCTGCGCAGAGGGGACAGCCACCTCCTTCTCCTCCTCCAGGAACAGCGGGGGGGTCATACCCCAAAGATGCCTTGAAGGGGGACACTCCCGTTGCTGAAGACACCGTGGCATTGTGAGCGTACTCAATCCAGGGCAGGATCATACTCCAGGACGAGGAACATGAAGAAATGATGCAGCGGAGCGCAGCCTCCAGCTCCTGATTGGCTCGCTCGCATTGGCCGTTACTCTGAGGGTGATACCCCGAGGAGAGACTCGCCGTGGCCCCCAGTGTCATGCAGAACGCCTTCCAGACCTGGGAAATGAATTGCGGGCCTCGGTCCGAGACAATGTCTGCAGGGATGCCGTGAAGACGAACCACGTGCTGAACCAGAAGATCCGCCGTCTCCCGTGCCGAAGGCAACCCCCGGAGTGGCACAAAATGGGCTGCCTTGGAGAAACGATCCACTATCGTCAGCACCGAGGTGAAATGGTCCGAAGGGGGCAGGCCTGTCACAAAGTCCAGAGCCACATGGGACCAGGGACGAGAAGGGACCGGCAGAGGATGGAGAAGACCTGCCGGGGGGGAAGATGACGATTTCCCTGTGGTGCACTGGGCGCAGGCCCGGACATAGTTGGTAACATCCCTCCTCAGCCCTGGCCACCAGAAGGCTCTCTGGAGCAGATCGATGGTGTGGGCGATTCCCGGGTGGCACGCCAACTTGGAGGCATGACCCCACTGGATGACCTCACTCCTGACCAACGAGGGGACGAACAATCGGCCCGGGGCACCCCCACCCGGGTCGGGCTCATTCTCTTGCGCCTTCCTGACTCTGTCCGGGATCTCCCACATGAGGGTGCCCATCACACAGGATGAAGGCAGGATGGTCTCTTCCTGATCCCCAGACAACTCTGCCTCGAACTGCCTGGAGAGGGCGTCCGGCTTGGTGTTCTTGCTCCCTCGCCGGTAGGTGATGGTAAAATTAAACCGCCCAAAAAGAGAGACCAGCGAGCTTGGTGGGAGTTTAGCCACTTAGCCGTCCAGAGATACTCAAGGTTCTTGTGATCTGTCCAGACGATGAACGGCTGGGCAGTCCCCTCCAGCCAGTGCCTCCACTCCTCCAGGGCGAGCTTGACAGCCAGCAACTCCATGTCCCTGATGCCATAGTTCCTCTCGGCAAGCGTCAGCCGGTGGGAAAAGAAGGCACATGGGCGGATCACCCCGTCCACGGGAGAGCGCTGGGAAAGAACCGCCCCAACTCCAGAATCCGAGGCGTCCACCTCCACCAAGCACTGTAGGTCCGGGTCCACCTGGGTCAAAACGCGGGCAGAAGCGAACTCCTCCTTCAGCTTCCCGAACGCCGCTGCAGCCTCCTTGCGCCAGCTGAAGGGGGTCTTGGGGGATGTGAGGCTGGTCAGGGGCCTGGTGTAACTAGGTGAGCGTGGGGCTTGGTGCTGTGACGATGAGGAGGAGATCTGAGGAAGAGGAGGAGAAGCCCCGCTGCTAGGGGGGACAGGTCCGCCGCCTGGGAGGTCCACCTGTGCACAGGGGAGAATACTCTGACAAGGTGAGTTATTCTGTGGCTTACGTGACGAGGCTTGATGAGGATGCGTCGTGGATGCTCTGGCTAGAGGTCGAGTCCGTGATGCGTTGTGTGGCGAAGTAGACAGACGACTCCGTGCTGAGCAGTCAGTGACACCGGCTTTTAAGGCTTGCTGGTTATTGGCGGCAGGTGTGTGCGCAGCCGGGGCTGATGACGGCCCAGCAGCCGCCATGACAAATATAACCCCATAACTATAATATGGCACCTGGCGATCAAGTTTTGGCAGCTGATCACTTTTTGCCACGACACCACCAGCTGGAGCAGGTACATCCCATCATGTCTCAACAGTCTCTCCATGATTTTCACACAGATCAGAGCAATTTGTTGCACAGGAAGCTAAACGTTTCTACAGACATTCTGAAGTTCTGTAACCACTGTGCATTCATGAAGCTGGGCTGACATCACCGGGAGCCTGTGTTGAAAGCCAAGACCCACGGTTTGAAGCGATAATTTTGCCACAAGACAGTCATCTGAAACACATACACAGAGAATACATATTTTAGTACCTAATAGCGATAACTTGCCGACATTACAATATAGTACGGCGGACTTAAAGCAAAGTAGCATTTGCAATCATTAGCTTACCTTCATATGTGATGTGGCTCGTATCCCCATGTCTTCTGCTTTATACTGCTCTATATGGTTTCCTAAACGCTCCAGTACTTTTCCAGAGTGTGTTGTCTCACCGCCTATAGCCTTCTGCTCTCCTTTTTTGCCTTTACTCTGGCAAAAAAAAGCCAGAGACCGCAATCGCCTCGTATCCTGCCATCTTGTGTTTTGCCTGGGTTGCTTGTTTTACGTCGCGGGAGGGTTGCGCCGCCTCCCTGTGAATAAATCCCACCCACATCAAGCGGTACTCTGGTGTAATGGAAACAAAAGCAGACTGAACTGAACTGTACTGTGCTGTACCAGGCCAAACTGGTACTAGTGGAAAAGGGCCATAACTGTTGTGGTTGTGTGTCCTGCCTTGGTCATCTGTGCAAGTCTTGTCTGTGTGTGTTCCCTGTATTCCTTTCCTATCATTCTCAGTCCCTCATGTCTTCCATAGTCATAGCCATTTCTCCTCATGTTTAAGCTCTGATTATTTTCTCCAGCTGGCCCGTGTTTCCCCTGATTATACAGGGTTACAACGATATTTTTTTGTAAGTTGTCTGTGTTTTTTCAGCTGATTTAAGACAATTTTGCACCACTGAATCTGAAAATGACATCTGTTTCTCTCGATCAGGTGTGAAGTAAAAACCTGTACTTACTTAGTACTTAGTACTGTGCATGTACTTATATAAAGGTAAGTACATGTAAATTGAATGCTACATCGTCATTGTTCAAAATTCAGAGAATTTCAAGATGTAAAATAGAATTTTGCATCACATAAAGCGAAAATACCCGTACATGTAAACAAAAATGTATAAAACAACATGTGGCCATAATTCAAAAAGTTGACCCGATTGAGCAAAACCAACGTGATCTTTGGATTCAGCACATCAAGCTTGTCCTAAATCAGCTAAAAAAAAACCTTAGACAATAACCAGTGTTTTCTGTCTCCCTGTTTACAGTGGTGTGAAAAAGTGTTTGCCCTTTTCCTGATTTCTCATTTTTTTGTATGTTTGTCACACTTAAATGTTTCAGATCATCAAACAAATTTAAATATTAGACAAAGATAACATAAGTAAACAGAAAATGCAGATTTTAAATGAAGATTTTTATTATTAAGGGGAAAAAAATCCAAACCTACATGGCCCTGTGTAAAAAAGTGGTTGCCCCTAAACCTAACAGCTGGTTGGGCCACCCTTAGCAGCGACAACTACAATCAAGTGTTTGTGATTACTGGCAATGAGTCTCTTACAGTGCTGTGGAGGAATTTTGGCCCACTCATCTTTGCAGAATTGTTGTAATTCAGCCCCATCGGAGGGTTTTCGAGCATGAACCATCTTTTGAAGGTCATGCCACAACATTTCAATGGGATTCAGGTAAGGACTTTACTAGGCCACTCCAAAGTCTTCATTTTGCTTTTCTTAAGCCATTCAGAGGTGGATTTGCTGCTGTGTTTTGGATCATTGTCCTGCTGCAGAACCCAAGTGCTCTTCAGCTTGAGGTCACAAACAGACATTCTCCCTCAGGATTTTTTGGTAGACAGCAGAATTCATGGTTCCATTTACCACAGCAAGGTCAGACCTTGGTCAGACCAAGGTCAGCCAGGTCCAGAAGTAGCAAAACAGCCCCAGACCGTCACACTACCACCACTATATTTTACTGTTGGTATGATGTTCCTTTTCTGAAATGCTGTTACTTTCATGCCGCATGTAATGGGACACACACCTTCCAAAAAGTTCATTTGTTGTCTCTTCAGTTCAGAGTATTTTCCCAAAAGTCTTGGGGATCATCAAGATGTTTTCTGCCAAAACTGAGATGAGCCTGTATGTTCTTTTTGCTCAGCAGTGGTTTTCGTCTTGGAACTCTGCCATGCAAGCCATTTTTGCCCAGTCACTTTCTTATGGTGGAGTCATGAACAGTGACCTTAACTGAGACAAGTGAGGCCTGCAGTTCTTTGGATGTTGTTGTGGGTCTTTTGTGACCTCTTGGATGAGTCGTCGCTGCGCTCTTGGGGTAATTTTGGTCAGACAGTCACTCCTGGGAAGGTTCACCACTGTTCCATGTTTTTGCCATTTGTGGATAATGGCTCTCACTGTGGTTCGCTAGAGTCTCAAAGCTTTAGAAATGGTTTTGTAACCTCTTCCAGACTGATAGATCTCAATTACTTTGTTTCTCATTTGTTCCTGAATTTACAGTATTTGGATTGCAGCATGACGTCTAGCTTTTGAGGATCTTTTGGTCTACTTCACTTTGTCAGGCAGGTCCTATTTAAGCGATTTCTTGATTGAGAACAGGTGTGGCAGTAATCAGGCCTTGGTGCTGCTAGAGAAATTGAACTCAGCTTTCCAAAGGTGTGATAAACCACAGTTAATTTATGTTTTAACAAGTGTGTGTGTGGGGGGGGGGATAACTTTTTCACACAGGGCCATGTAGGTTTGGATTTTTTTTTTTACCCTTAATAATAAACACTTTAATTTAAAAACTGCATTTTGTGTTTACCTGTGTTATCTTTGTCTAATATTTAAATTTGTTTGCTGATCTGAAACATTTAAGTGTGACAAACATACAAAAAAAAGAGAAATCAGGAAGGGGTCAAACACTTGTTCCGCACCACTGTATGTCCTGCTTTGCATTCATTTTGTGTGGCGTCATACTGTGGATTTCGCTCTGACTTCTGTTCCTATGATTGTGCCTGTGTCTGTAAGTTTTCAGCCTTTCACGGCTCACTTTATGTTCAGCCCCTGTGCTGGTTATTATTTTGTTATTGGGAAAATAAACCCAGTTAAACTGAAGTCCTGCCGGTGTTAGAGTCTGTCTTTTCTGCCAGTCAAAGGTTGCCCATGACAATTATATTCATCAGTCCCTCCAGGATTTCACGGGATGTTTTTATGATTTGTTGCGACCCAAAAAGCCTGAATTCACGGGAGTTTTTTTTAAAAAAGTTGCAATAAAAGTTGCGATGTTTTGAGAGGTTCTTTTGCACTATAAGTTGTGGGAAGAATTACAAATTTTAAGAAGATGCTTTTTTTCCAGTTTACTACAGTGATATTCTATATAACAATACAAGAAAAGCACAGGATTGTCAAACATTTCCTATTACAGTGATTTGTAAATTAAGCAGAAACTTCTGCTGTACAGAAAAAAACTCTTTTGTGCAACAACAAATACAGACTTTAACACTTTAAACACTTTAACACTTTAACACTTTAACACACAATATCCATTACAACAGCTAAATTGCATTGAATGGATGTTGGAGAGTATAGATTTGGAAATTATTGGCAGCACCTTCATTTGAAAACTCCCTACGGTCCCCAACCACTCGGTACCGAGCGGACAGAAAAAAATAAATAATTTATTCTGTTAGTCTGTATTGTCTATTGGAGTCTGTGTTTTTCTGAAAAAAAATAAAAAATTACAGACAATATTCTCTCTCTTTCCGTGCCTAACTCCTACCTATCTGTCTGCTGTGCGTCTTGACACACACCTGTCTCAGACACACATCTTTCATTTACAGGGGAAGGTGGGGGGCGGGGTTGTCCATGTCCTCACCACAGATTCACAGCTTTTAAAGCTCACTGACAAGATGTTGTAATGATTTTACCTCTAAAGATGCATGAAATGATCAAACACTGGCTGTAGTGTTACATTTGCTTGTTTGCTTGTGGTTATATTCAATTCAATTCAATTCAATTCAATTCAACTTTATTTATATAGCGCCATTTCACAACAACAGTCATCTCATAGCACTATCAACTGTAGGGAGGACCCCCACAGTTGCAGAAAGACCCCAGCAATCAGGCGATCCCCTGTGAGCAAGCACTTGGCGACGGTGGAGAGGAAAAACTCCCTTTTAACAGGAAGAAACCTCCAGCAGAACCAGGCTCAGGGAGGGGCAGTCATCTGCTGCGACTGGCTGGGGGGTGAGGGGATAGAGAAGAAGAAAAGAACAGACATGTAGAGAGCAAACAGCACGATGGGGACTCAATCTATGGGAGAGAACAAACAAATGTTAATGACCAGCAAAAAAAAAAATATTTCATAGAGAGTGAGGAAAGGAGTGAGGCCCAGTGCATTACTGGAGGTCCCCCGGCTGACTAAACCTATTAGCAGCATAACTAAGGGAGGGTTCAGAAAACACATGATCCCTCCCTAATTGTAGGCTATATCAAAAAGGTAGGTTTTAGCCCTATTCTTAAAAACAGAGATCGAGTCTGACTCCCGAATCCAGATTGGCAGCTGATTCCACAGGAGAGGAGCTTGATAACTGAAGGCTCTGCCTCCCATTGTACTTTTGGAGATTCTAGGTATTACAAGTAAACCTGCATTTTGGGAGCGTAGTGCTCTGTTAGGATGATACGGTAGTATCAGATCTTTTAAATAAAAAGGAGCCTGATTGTTTAGAGCTTTGTAAGTAAGAAGAAGGATTTTAAACTTAATTCTAAACTCTATGGGAAGCCAATGAAGGGAGGCCAGAACCGGAGAGATATGATCTCTCTTTCTAGTACCTGTTAAAACTCTTGCTGCAGCATTTTGGATCAGCTGAAGACTTTTTAAAGATGTTTTAGGACAACCTGATAATAAAGAATTACAATAATCTAATCTCGAGCTAACAAAAGCGTGGATCAGCTTCTCAGCATCACTCTGAGACAAGATGCTCCTAATCTTGGCAATATTACGCAAATGATAGAAGGCAGTCTTAGAAACAAATTTAATATGTGAATTGAAGGACAAATCCTGATCAAAAATAACTCCAAGGTTCCTCACAGAGCTATTAAGAGAAAGAGTAACTGCATCCAAACTGAAAGTTTGATTTGGAAGGGAATTTCTAAGGTTTTTTGGACCAACAAGAATGACTTCAGTCTTATCTGAATTTAATAGCAGGAAATTACAAGTCATCCAAACTTTGATTTCCTTAAGACAGGCTTCTAACTTGGCTAATTGATTAGTATCATCTGGCTTCATTGACAGGTATAATTGTGTGTCATCTGCATAACAGTGAAAATGTATACAGTGCTTTCTAATAATGTTGCCTAACGGAAGCATATATAAACTAAAAAGAGTAGGGCCAAGCACAGATCCCTGTGGAACTCCATGACTAAGCTTTGAGCTGAGAGAAAACTCATCATTTACATGAACAAACTGGAACCTATCAGATAAATAAGATCTAAACCACTGCAACGAAGTTCCATTAAGTCCAACATAGTGTTCTAATCTATCAAGTAGAATATTATGATCAATAGTATCAAAAGCTGCACTAAGATCTAAAAGGACAAGTACAGAAACTAGTCCATTATCAGATGCAATGAGGAGGTCGTTAGTGACCTTCGCTAAGGCTGTTTCAGTGCTATGATGGATTCTAAACCCAGATTGAAACTCCTCAAATAAACCATTTCCCTGCAGGTGGTCAAATAATTGCATAGCAACAACTCTTTCTAAGATTTTTGAAATGAAAGGGAGATTAGAGATTGGTCTATAGTTAGCTAAAGCTCCTGGATCTAGCGTTGGCTTTTTGAGTAAGGGTTTAATTACAGCCGTTTTAAAAGCCTGCGGTACATGGCCTAAAGTTAATGAAGAATTGATTATATGAAGAATAAAGCTACCAATAAGTGGGAAGACTTCTTTAAATAACCTGGTAGGAATAGGGTCTAAAAGACAAGTTGAAGGTTTGGATGAGGAAACTATTTTGTCTAACTCACAAAGGTCGATTGGAGTAAACTCATCAAGACAGACATCAATAGAAGGAGTTGTAGTAGTTACAGTATTTAAGTTAACTGTGGGAAGAATCTGATTGATTTTATCTCTGATGGATGAAATTTTATTATTGAAAAAGTTCATAAAGTCCTGACTAGTAAGCTCTAAGGGGATGCTAGGATTGACAGAGTCCTGACTCTTTGTCAACCTGGCTACAGTACTGAAAAGAAACCTGGGATTATTCTTGTTCTCTTCTATTAATGCAGAGTAATAACTCGTTCTAGCTTTTCTAAGAGATTTTTTATAAATTAAAAGATGATTTCTCCAAGCTAAATAGATTTCATCTAAATTAGTAGAGCGCCATTTTCTTTCTAACTGACGAGTCTTCTGTTTTAAGCTACGAGTTTCTGTGTTGAACCAAGGAGTTAAAAATCTCTGATTAGACTTTTTCTTTTTTAAGGGGGCCACCAAGTCTAGAGCCTGATGTAGAGAAGCTGAAACACTATCCACCATGTTATCAATTACAGAAGGAGCAAGCTGTCTATAGCTTATTTCCGTTGTGTTGACACATGGCATAGAGGAAACAATCTGCATAAATTTGGAAACAGCATCATCTGAGAGGCATCTACTGTGATAATATTTTTCTTTAGGAGCCAAATAGTCAGAAATAGTAAAATCAAAGGTTAACAGACAATGGTCTGACAGTACAGGGTTATGAGGAGACACTACCAGATTTTCTATTTCTATGCCATATGTCAGAACAAGGTCCAATGTATGGTGGAGGTAATGAGTAGAATTTCCTACTTTCTGAGAAAACCCAATCGAGTCTAATATTGAATTAAAAGCCACATTAAGGCAGTCACTATCTACATCCACATGTATATTAAAGTCCCCTACTATAATTATTCTATCAGATTTCAGCACTAAATCAGCTAAGAAATCAGGAAATTCGGATAAAAATTCTGAATAGGTTGATGGGGGACGATAAACAATGGCAAATAAAATTGGGTTTAACCTGGAATTGCTAAAGTGCCCAACACTGAGGACCAGGCCCTCAAAGGAATTATAACATGTTTTTTGCTTTACATTAACTAGTAATTTGGAATGGTAAATTGATGCTACTCCTCCTCCACGACCAGAACTTCTGGGATTTTGACAGTTTAAATAACCAGAGGGAGTTGATTCATTTAAACCAACATAATCCTCTTGCCCTAACCAAGTCTCTGTAAGGGAAATTAAATCAATCTGATGATCAATTAACAGATCATGGACTAACAGAGACTTGGGAGTTAGAGACCTAATATTTAATAAACCACATTTAATTTTTAAATTATGAGGAGGAACAGAGGCCAAATCATTCAATTTAGAGGCTTTATGTTTAATTTGAGTTTTACCAATATTTTGCTTTATCACTTTGGGATGCTTATACATTATATTTTTATTTACTTTGGAGGGAGCAGACAACGATTCTCTGATGGGGAAGACAGGGGCTAAGCTGAGGGGTGGCGGATGAAGAGGAGCTGCAGAGAGGCGTGTAAGACTGCGACTCTGCTTCCTGGTCCCAACTCTGAGTAGTCATGGTTTTGGAAATTTGGATAAAAAAGATGCCAGATTGTTAGATAAATGAGAAGCACCATCCAAAGTGGGATGAATGCTGTCTCGTCTCATAAGACCAGGTTTTCCCCAAAAAGAGCTCCAATTGTCAATGTAGCCCACGTCATTTTTAGGACACCACACAGACAGCCAGCGGTTCAAGGATGACGAGCGACTAAACATGTCATCACTGGTCAGATTGGGGAGGGGCCCAGAGAATACTACAGTGGCTGACATCGTTTTTGCAAAGTCACACACCGATTCTACATTAAGTTTCGTGACTTCCGACTGCCGGAGACGGATGTCATTAATGCCGGCGTGAATAACAATTGTGGAATATTTACAGTTACTTTTAGCCAGCATTTTCAAATTTGACTCGATGTCGCCTGCTCTGGCCCCAGGAATGCATGTGACTATGGCCGCTGGAGTCTCTAGGTTCACGTTTCTGACTACAGAGTCGCCAATGATCAGAGTTTTTTCCTCAGCGGGTGTGTCGCTGAGCGGGGAAAAACGATTAGAAACGTGAACAGGTTGGTGGTGAACCGGGGCTTTGCGACTAGGCTTCCTTCTCACCGTCACCCACCCAGTCTCCTCGCTGCTGAGGAGAGCCGGGGAACCGGTGACAGGGGGACCTGAGCTAGCTAGCTCCGCTGCAGCTAAGGGGCGTCCGTCGAGATTAACTGGCGCAGACGGTGTTTCAATGCAGCGGAGCCGGGATTCCAAATCAGACAACCTCGCCTCGAGCGCCTCAAAAAGACAACATTTATTACATTTACCGTTATCACTAAAAGAGGCAGAGGTGTAGCTAAACATCTGACAGAGAGAGCACACCAGAGGAGGAGAGGAAAGAGAGGTAGTAGCCATAGCTAGTGGCTCGAGAGCTGGAGAGCAAACCACACAGGCAGACAGCAAAACAGGAAGTGACGATACGTTACCACAAGGAAGTGACGATCTCGAAAAAACTCAACAAAAAACCATGGGAAAACACAGGGAGGAACACACAGTCTATATGGAGTCTTTTGTCACATGCGCTCCTGCGACGGGGTGCTTTTGGGGCAGGCGGACGTTTTTCAACATAAACCCAGCACTTCGTACACGTGATCAGGACAGAGATGTGGCCAGACGTCTACCGGCAGGCTGGGGGAGACGGAGGAAGGGACAGTGTTGGAAACCTCGTGGGTGAGTGTTTTTTTAAAAATCACACGCTGTTTTTTGCTGAAGTGTTCCATAGCCACTGTAAACACGGAAGTGAATGCGGTGCAGTGATGCATTTGATTGGTTGGACTGAGCGTTCCAGTGCCAGTACGAGACAAATTTGATTGGTGAACTTGGCAGACGTGGACGAGGACTGGCCAAAATTGCAGGAACGTTGCAGTGATTGGACAAAGTTACAAGGTCACACAGCAGTTGTGCTGATTGGCTGATTTTGCGTGAATTGACGTGATTGCAACATCGCGAAATCCTGAGGGGACTGATTAATACATTTGAATAAGGAGCATTATGGGGAAACAAAAAGGATTAAAAGTAGCTTCTTCGAAATAAAACTTCTGTCTCTAATTTATTAAAATATCAGGAACTAAAGCTGTGTGATCACTGTAGAAAACAGGAGAAGGATGATATTTTCAGATTTAAACAATTTATGAACGTGCTAATAATTAAAAAGCCATACAAAAATTATGGTCAAATATATAGAAATTTATTTTTCACCACAAAACAATTTATATTTCTAATACTTTTATTTCATAAATGAAGCTATATAGAAAGTGTGACAGCTTATTTCCACTGTTGTTGTATGAATTCATTAATGCAATCAATCAATCAAGCAATCAATCAACCTTTATTGTCATGATGCTATACATACAAATGTAGTGCAAGCAAGACGAAATTGTGTTTCTCCAGGCATCCATATATATAAAAAGAACATAATTTAAAACACACTCACCCCCCCTTCACCCCCCACCCCAACAGCCATTCACACATCCCTGAGACACATTTGGTTTTTACAGTAATATTAACTTATTACAGTTGCAGTTTAAGGTGATAATAACTGCCTATATATAAAATACCAATTAAAATGGCTGAGTCAAGGTAGTTAAGTGAAATAAATACTTAAAACTAACTAGAACTATAATATACATATAATATACATAATGTCCATAAAGTGCAGTAATATGTACGGTATAAAAGATTCCGGATCAACTGTTCAGCATCCTAACAGCTTGTGGAAGGAAGCTGTTAACCAGTCTGGTGGTTCTGCCTCTGATGCTCCGGAATCGTTTGCCAGATGGCAGCAGTTCAAAGTGTTTATGCAGAGGGTGAGCGTGGTTCTTAACAATGTTCAGTGCCAGATAATATTCAGAGCTATGCATATAAAAAATTTTATAAACAGCACAATCTTTATTTTAAATGTCAAATTGCCATTGTGGCCCTCAGCCACTTCTATTTTAGTCAGAGATGGGCAAAATGGCTCTTTGGTTGGCAAAGGTTGTAGACCCCTGCACTAGACAATGCTGTCAATGCTAACAAACAATGCCCACGGGATGCTGTGCACATGAGTTAATAATAAAATACACCATATAATATGCAAGAGTAAGATGTATGCTTTGGTTTGATTCATAGTATTATTAGAGCCCATGCAATGGTATTTATAATAGGTAAATGCTTAATAACTTGAGTAAGCAATACATTAGCTGCGCAATATGGTGACTTGCTCCCATCAGAGCATAATGGTGCTTGACATCACGTTGCCAAGTAGCACAGGCAGGCCAACGGTTTTAATTGGAGGGCCTAGAAAAGGAGGCATCTGGGCTGGCAGTGTAAGCAAGAATCTAATAACCACAACAGAACAGAAAGACAGAGGGAGTCAGCGCACTGCAGTGGCTGACAGCACTCAGTCATTGCTGAAAATTTCACTTGTTCATTTTTTTATAATAATAATAATTTTGTGCAATATATAACTTTCTGCCCCTTTAAAGAAGGAAATGTGAATTTTGTCTTGTTTTGTAACTGATTCCAGTAGTTAGAACCTGCAAACTGCAATGAGAGATGGATAAATTAAGTATGAGCTTTTGGGATGACCAAGTTGATGAAATACTAGAATGTAATTTATGGTTACTGTTAGAAACGTTGAACACTGAGAGACATTAACTTTGAGTTTTTCGTCAGAGGTATTTTGGCTCCATACTGGGGCCAAGATGGTTAAAATGATGCATATTTGTGGGATCAACTGCCTTTCAATAGTTAATGGGTCATTAAACTCTATAGCAGTCTGTTGTTATCCCCAGAATTTGAGGCTAAACCAGGGCTATTATGGGCAGAGGAGCCATTATTTAGTAAGGACAGACACTCTTAAGGCCACTTTTCTTTGGCATCATGTGTATGTCATTGAAGTCGACTCGACTGCCAGGGGACGTTTATTCCTGCAGCCTCATATCAATAAATCAATAAAAGTAAAATACACTGAGAGGGAGCAGCATCCTTGGCTCCCTTTCTCCGTTTTTTACAACAAATTTGGTCATCGTGGCGTGACAGGAACAGAATAATGCCAACCTTATGTCCTTTCATTTATTAAATCCCCCTCCTGGGAGACAAAATCACATTACGGTAAAGTGACCATGTGTATCAAGATGGCAGACAGAGTCCTGAGCTACCACAATGTAAACAGCAAGAAGCTGCAATCTAGAGTGGAGCAGGGCCGGTTCTAGCTTTTTGGGGGCGTTATGCAAGATTATGTTTGGGGGCCCCTATTTCTGTAATGGGAAAGTGTGCAAACTCTTTAAAATTTAAAAAGACATTAAGAAAATCAACTTGGGTTATTGTGTAGATGAACAGAAAACAAAGCATTCCATAGAATAAAAATTAACTCGGTATGAATTAGAATGTTGTGTGGTACACCCAAATCGTGCACCACATTTGGAAATAATGCAGAGAGACTGTCATTTTATTTTTATTTTAAGAGCATTTAAATATATTTTGAGATTGTGGACGATCAGTAATATTAACATTTGATATGTAGCCCTGTATAAATATTTAAGAGTAAGCAGTGGAACCTTTGGCACTGCGGTCGTCCCTCCCCAGGTAAACAATGAGGGTGCGCTTCCGGCCCCCCTTTAGTGCTATCTGGAGAAAGACACGAGTGGTCCTGTGTTCTGTCTTTCTAAGACTCTTTCTTTATTTTCCAGGTCAGTATTTGGTTAAAAATGCCATAAATAAGAGCCTTAAGCTCCGTGTTCCCCCTCATGGATCGTCACCTTATCGTGGTGGGGGGGTTTGCGTGCCCCAGTGATCCCAGGAGCTATGTTGTCCGGGGCAATTTGCCTCTGATAGGGTCTCCCAAGACAAACTGGTCCTGGGTGAAGGGCCAGACTAAGAACGATCCAACAGACTCTGATGATAAATTGTATATCAAGGATTCAGTGTACCCCGCCCGGTATGGGGTTACCGGGGCCCCACCCTGGAGCCAGGCCTGGTGGAGGGGCTCGAAGGCTAGCGTCTGGTGGCCGGGTTTCCACCCATGGGACCCGGCCGGGCTCAGCCCGAAGGAGTTACATGGGTCCGCCCTCCAGTGGGCTCACCACCTGCAGGAGGGATCATGGGGGTCCGGTGCTATGTGGATTAGGTGGCGGTCAAAGGCGGAGACCTTGGCGGACTGATCCCAAGCTTTCTAAACTGGCTTTTGGTACGTGGAATGTCACCTCTCTGGTGGGGAAGAAGCCTGAGCTGGTGTACGAGGTTGAGAGATACCGGCTAGATATAGTCAGCCTCACCTCAACACACAGCTCCGGTTCCGGAACCAGTCTCCTGGAGAGGGGCTGGAGCTTGGCCTTTTCTGGAGTTGCCCCGGGCGAGAGGCGACGAGCAGGGGTGGGTATTCTTGTATCGCCCCACCTTGCTGCCTCTATATTGGAGTTTTCCCCGGTGGACGAAAGGGTTGCTTCCCTGCGCCTTCGGGTTGGGAAACGGGTCCTGACCATCATTTGTGCCTATGCACCAAATGATGTTTCAGAGTACCCACCCTTTTTGGAGTCTGTGACTGGGGTGCTGGAGGGTGCTCCTCTTGGAGACTCCATTGTCCTACTGGGGGACTTCAATGCGCACGTGGGCAACGACAGTGAAACCTGGAGGGGGGTGATTGGGAGGAATGGCCTGCCCGATCTGAACCCGAGTGGTGTTCAGTTATTGGACTTCTGTGCTAACCACAGTCTGTCCATAACGAACACCATGTTCAAGCATAAGGGTGTCCATATGTGCACCTGGCACCAGGACACCCTAGGTCGCAGGTCGATGATCGATTTTGTTATCGTATCATCAGACCTGCGACCGTATGTCTTGGACACTCGAGTAAAGAGAGGTGCAGAGCTGTCAACTGATCACCACCTGGTGGTGAGTTGGATCCGATGGCAGGGGAGGAAGCCATTCAGACCTGGTAGACCCAAACGTATAGTGAGGGTGTGCTGGGAGCGTCTGGCTGAGGCCTCTGTCCAGGAGGTCTTCAACTCCCACCTCCGGAAGAACTTCAACCACATTCCGAGGGAGTCTGGAGACGTGGAGTCTGAATGGGCCATGTTCTCCACCTCTGTTGTTGAAGCGGCGGCCCAGAGCTGCGGCCGCAAGGTGGTCGGTGCATCTCGTGGTGGCAACCCCCGAACCAAGTGGTGGACACCAGTGGTGAGGGGGGCCATAAAGCTGAAGAAGGAGTCCTATCAAGCTTGGTTGGCTTGTGGGACTCCCGAAGCAGCTGAGGTGTACCGGCAGGCCAAGCGGAGTGCAGCTCGGGTGGTTGCTGAAGCAAAAACCCGGGTATGGGAGGAGTTCGGTGAGGCCATGGAACAAGACTTTCGGTCAGCCTCAAAGAGATTCTGGCAAACTGCTCAGGAGGGGAAAGCAGCTCCCCGTCCACACTGTGTATGGTGCGGATGGGGCAATGTTGACTTCGACTGGGGATATCGTCGGGCGGTGGAAGGAATACTTCGAGGATCTCCTCAATCTCACTGATACGCCTTCCACAGAGGAAGCAGGGTTTGGGGACGAGGGGGATGACTTGCCTATCACAGGGGCTGAGGTCGCCAAGGTGGTTAAAAATCTCCTTGGTGGCCGGGCCCCGGGGGTGGACGAGATTCTCCCTGAGTATCTCAAGACCCTGGATGTTGTTGGGTTGTCATGGTTGACACGCCTCTGCAACATTGCGTGGAGGTCGGGGGCAGTGCCTTTGGCATGGCAAACCGGGGTGGTGGTTCCTCTCTTCAAAAAAGGGGACCAGAGGGTGTGCTCCAACTTTAGAGGGATCACACTCCTCAGCCTCCCTGGGAAGGTCTATGCCAAGGTACTGCAGAGGAGAGTCCGGCCGTTGGTCGAACCTCGGATTCAGGAGGAGCAATGTGGTTTTCGTCCTTGCCGTGGCACATCGGACCAGCTCTTTACCCTCTCGAGAATTCTTGAGGGTTCGTGGGAGTTTGCCCAACCAGTTTACATGTGTTTTGTGGACTTGGAGAAGGCATTTGACTGTGTCCCTTGTGGATTTTTGTGGGGGGTGCTTCGGGAGTATGGGGTATCGGGCTTGTTGTTACGAGCTATTCGGTCTCTGTACGACCGTTGTGAGAGTTTGGTTCGTATTGCCAACACTCGGTCGGAGTCATTACCAGTGAGAGTTGGACTCCACCAGGGCTGCCCTTTGTCACCGATCCTGTTCATAATTTTTATTGACAGGATTTCTAGGTGCAGCCAGGGAACAGAGGGTGTCATGCTTGGTGACCACAGGATCTCATCTCTGTTGTTTGCAGATGATGTTGTCCTGCTGGCTTCATCCAGCAATGACCTACAGCTCTTGCTGGGACGGTTTTCCGCTGAGTGTGAAGCGGCTGGGATGAGAATCAGCACCTACAAGTCCGAGTCCATGGTCCTCAGCCGGAAAAAGGTGGATTGTCCTCTCCGGGTTGGGGACAGGCTCCTGCCCCAAGTGGAGGAGTTTAAGTATCTTGGGGTCTTGTTCACGAGTGAGGGGAAAATGGAGCGAGAGATCGACAGACGGATTGGAGCAGCATCTGCAGTGATGCGGACGTTGTACCGGTCTGTTGTGGTGAAGAGGGAGCTTAGTTCTAAGGCAAAGCTGTCGATTTACCAGTCAATCTACGTTCCTACTCTCACCTATGGTCATGAGCTTTGGGTAATGACCGAAAGAACGAGATCGCGGATACAAGCGGCTAAAATGAGCTTTCTCCGTAGAATTGCTGGACTCACCCTCAGAGACAGGGTGAGGAGCTCAGTCATCCGGGAGAGGCTCAGAGTAGAACCGCTGCTCCTCCACATTGAAAGCAGTCAGTTGAGGTGGTATGGGCATCTGATTAGGATGCCTCCTGGACGCCTCCCACTTGAGGTGTTTCAGGCATGTCCCACTGGGAGGAGACCCCGGGGCAGACCCAGGACTCGGTGGAGAGACTATGTCTCCCAGCTGGTCTGGGAACACCTTGGTGTCCCTTCTGAAGAGCTGGAGCAGGTGGCTGGGGAGAGGGAAGTCTGGGCTTCTCTGCTTGAACTGCTGCCTCCGCGACCCGGACCTCCGGAAAAGCGGTAGAAGATGAATGGATGGATGGAAGCTCCGTGTTACTTCTGTGTTTCGCGACGAGTAATACTGTGATGTTGGTGTGTGGTTTTGATACGTTTTTGTACAAGTTTAAGCTGTGGCCAGCGCCGGAAATCAAAGGCGAGCCGCATCGCGGTAGCGGTTTCGCGCCAGTCTAGCGTAACTTTGGGAAAGACTGTTAGCTCGCGTAAAATGTTTTACTTTATACAAGTATATTTTGCTCCGTGTGAATGTAAAAGTCTCCTGATGCTAATTAATAGTCAGAGTTTGTCCTGTGTATATTTGCCTAGTGTCAAGTTTGTAAAATAATTTGTTAAGTCCAGGTCAGCTAATCTAAGTGCAATGTCTAAACTAATCTAAGGTCATAGTTAAGTCCTATGTTTTGTCCTAATTAATGGGAGTCAGTCTAGTAATTGAAAGTCCTGTATAAGTAAATTGTGATTTGGAAAGTATGTAAATTTGAGATGTCAGATGTAGTGTAGTTCATGCACTGTGTGACTGAGAAAAAAAAAAAAAAAACATTATTTACAGTATGTAAAAGAAAATGACATATAAAGCACAAAATGTGATGCTGCCTGTAAATGAAAATGAAAATGAAATAAGAGTGCTATCTGGAGAAAGACACGAGTGGTCCTGTGTTCTGTCTTTCTCAGACTCTTTCTTTATTTTCCAGACTTATTTCTTTTTGTTATTGTGGCCACCTCCCCGGGACCCGTAACAAACTGTGGGGGCTCGTCCGGGATCTCTCCTCTTCAGTCATCCAGGGAAGATCCAGTGATACCAGAACTACGAGACAACAGTTGCCAAGCTGCTACATCAGACACATCAGTCAGTGGGTGTCCAAGGAGGAAGATCAAAGAGAAAGAAAGGATCTTCAACCAAAAGTGGAACTGCACTGCTGTCAAGAAGGTAAAACGTAGCCTAGTCACCGTACAGATAATACAACACTCGAACTACAGATAGCTAAAGTACCATGTCGACAGCACGGAAAGAACTGATATGGAGCATCAGAGGACGCTTGGTTGCCCTCTCAAGTAAGGATCTTTTCGGGTTAGCAAAGAGCCTTGCAGCTGGAGACAAAGACACACAGTTCAGTGAAGAAGATAATGAGAGCTGTATGGACTATGTCGATTCCTATTTACGGTCCCCAACTCTGCTGAAACTTGAAGATGAGAGAATGAGTCAGTTGCTAATGTTGGATGATCTGCTAACTGAAGTGATACAAACGAGCGGCTCCACCACGCATCCAGCTGATCAGACTGCAACACCAACCAAGTCAAGTCCTCATCCATCCAATATGTTGCCAGATTCACCATCACCATCTGCTGTTCCACCAGGCATTCAAGTTAGTGTGAACGCAAATGCAGAGTCTGTAGAGGAACTGAGGAAAGCATATGAGACACTGGGTGAAAGACTAAGACTGTGTGAAGTTGTGACACTCCAACCACCTGCAGCACCCAGTCGTCAGAGCCACTCACAACCGCAGCCAAGGGAATAAGGTAGTCCAGAAAGACATGTCACTCTCAAAGACCTTTCCTACCTGCCTCGGAGAGAATTCAAGGTTTTTGGAGGACAAATTGGAGACAACAGCTCTGAAATCAGTTATAACAGTCTCATGAGACAGATCAATGAAGGATTAAAAGAAGGATTTTCTGAAGCAGAGATCGTGAGGGGGGGGGTACTGAGAATTGTAAAGCCTGGCACGTTCAGGGACATGCTCATGCTCAAAGATGAACTGGCTCTTTCTGAACTTCAGGGCTTTCTCCGATCCCACCTTGGAGAAAAGGCAACAACAGAGATGTTCCAGGAGTTAATGTGCGCCCGATAAACTGAGCAGGAGTCCCCTCAGCAATTCCTGTATCGCATGATTGGACTCAAACAGAAACTTATCTTTCAGTCAAAACAAGCCAATGCAGACATCTCGTATGACCCAAGGACAATCCAGGAAGTGTTTCTGCACACGGTCTATCAAGGCCTGGGAGTGAAGTATGCAGACCTGCGGCAACGACTAAGACCTCTTACATCAAACATCAATGTAACAGATGAAGAGATTCTTAGTGAGGTCACAAAGATAATCAGTGATGAGAATGAGCACCAGCGAAGGTTAGGGCAAACCCCTGGTCAGAAGTCAGCACAAAGCGCTGTGATTGCAACAAAGGACACGACAGCCAAAGACCAACAAGCCTCACAGACAATCAAACAACTTGCTGCACAAGTAGAGACTCTAACCAAGTGGTGGCAACTTTCATGGAACAGAAAGCTGTAAACTCCTCCCCTCAGCGTTCTTAGCCTTCAGCCAGCCAAAAGATAACCTATTTCTGTCCGAAATGTACTGAACAAAGCTTACAGGAGTGTAGTCATTGCTTTGTATGCGGTGAGTCGGGACACAGAGCAGTTCGATGTCTGAAGCGACCCCAAGAACCAGGGAAACGAGAATCGGTCTCTGTCAAGGGACAGCCAGAGATCGGTACAGAGTCAAAGTCCCAGCCAGTAAACTCCTCCTCTGCCGAAGCTTCAACTACGCGCCCCAAGCACCAGAGCAAGCAGCTGAGAAAGCAGGTCAAACGCAACAGAAGGAAAGGTCAGATTCCCTCCTGTCAGAGTGCCACCGAATGCCAAGCTCCCCTTGTCGGTAAGAAAAGTCTGCTGAAATGTCTAATCGGTGGTTATCCTGTAACAGTGCTGTTTGACTCTGGCTCACAAGTGAGCATAGTTGACAGGCAATGGGTCAAAAGGTACATACCCAACACTGTGGTAAGACCACTCCAAGATCTGCTGAACGACGAGCTTGAGGTTTATGCAGTTAATGGCCAAGCAGTTGCATATGACGGGTGGGTCGAGCTTACAGTCACTTTAGCGGGTCACGGGGATCCCAATCTCACTGCACAAGCACCATTCCTAGTCAGTAAGCTGTCACTGAACCAACCACTAGTTGGAGCTAATGTGCTGGGAGCGATTATACGAGGCCAAGAGACAGAAGAAGAAGCCAGTACAGTACTGTATAGTCTACTGCACAGAGCTTTTGGAATGGACGAAGACCAGGTAGTGGCCATGGTAAACTTCATTGAAGTGCCACAAAGAACAGACTGTGATCCTGTTACACTCAGAGTCGGTAAAGGCAACATGATTATCCCAGCTGGCAAAGCAGTACAAATATGTTGCAGGGTGCCCCAGAACTTTAACATCTCTGACCCTCTTGTACTTTACGAACCTGCTGAAGAGAACATTGCTTTGAGAAATTTGAGTGTGGGGGAAGGACTTTTGGAGATTAACAATTCCCAAAGACCTTTTGTAAAGATCCCCATCTCCAACGATTCCAAACATGAAGTAATCCTGCCGAAAAGAACAGCCCTAGGCACCATCGAACATGTCGCCAAAGTCATTGAAACTGATACACTAGAGCCACCAGAAACCCGGTCCATACTGACATCAGCAACTACAGCAGAGGTACTAAGTAAGACCACCCAAGGTGACTCTCCTGCCGAGCCTTGGTTGCCACCAGTCGATCTCAGTCATCTAAGCCCAGATCAGCAAAAGTCAGTCGAAAAGGTTCTGATGGAAGAGTGTGAGGCATTCTCTCGCGATAGGACTGATATTGGTTGTATCCCTTCTTTGCAAATGGAAATCAGACTCAAAGATGACACGCCAGTTCAGAGAGCTTATGCCTCCATCCCCAAGCCCCTGTATAGGGAAGTAAAAGAGTACATTCAGGAACTGATAGTGAAGGGATGGATCGTAAAGTCTCAGTCACCCTACGCAGCCCCAGTTATCTGTGTCAGGAAGAAGGACGGATCTTTACGTCTGTGTATTGATTACCGCCTCCTAAACAACAAAACAGTGCCCAACAGACACCCGCTTCCCCAGATCTAGGACCTCACAGACTCCCTCGGTGGTTATAGCTGGTTTTCGATCCTGGACCAGGGTAAAGCTTACCATCAAGGTTTCATCGCAGAAGGCTCAAGGTACCTGACTGCATTCACCACCCCGTGGGGTCTTTACGAATGGGTGAGAATACTCTTTGGGCTGTCCAATGCACCCGCAGCCTTCCAGCAGAGCATGGAAGAAATGCTGGACATGCTCCGTGATGAGTGCTGCATACCCTACCTTGATGATGTGCTCTGTTTTTCCAAGTCGTTTGATGAACATGTCCAAGTACTGAGGAAAGTTCTCCAAGCTTTGCAATGCCATGGGGCGAAACTGAAGCCTGAGAAGTGTGAGTTGTTCCGCAGAGAGGTTTGGTATGTCGGTCGCCTGGTGTCAGAAGATGGAGTGAGGGTGGACCCCAAGGACATCGAAGCTGTGCAGGCACTCAAACAGAGAAGGCCACAAATAGTTGGAGAAGTCAGACAACTTTTGGGGTTCCTGAGCTATTATCGGACGTATGTGCAAGACTTCTCGCGCATTGCCAAACCCCTGTACGACCTGCTCCAGGTAAAGTCTGACACACTGCCGTCCAAGCCATCCAAAGGCAGAGCAAAGTACCCACAGCAGTCTTCCTGAGCTCCAGTGAAATAGGACAAGGAACACCAAGAGACCCTTGAGCGCTTGATTGACATGTTGACCCAGCCACCTGTGTTAGCGTATCCTGACTTCACCCGGCCCTTCGTACTCCACACGGACGCGTCCCAGAAAGGCCTTGGTGCGGTCCTTTATCAAAACCAAGACAATAAGATGAGAGTGATTGGGCACGGGTCACGCACACTAACACCTGCCGAACAAAACTACCACTTGCACAGCGGAAAACTCGAGTTTCTTGCCCTCAAGTGGGCAGTTTACGACAAGTTCAAAGACTATCTCTACTATGCCCCAAGTTTCACAGTTTTTACGGACAATAACCCCTTGACGTATGTCCTCAGCACTGCCAAGCTCAACGCCGTAGGACATCGTTGGGTGGAACAGCTCGTAGATTTCCACTTTGACATAAAATATCGCCCCGGAAAAACAAACATTGACGCTGATGTACTATCCCGTTGTCCACTCAACATTGAAGCCTTCATGTAAGAGTGTACAGGAGAACTGTCAGAGGAAGACGTCGGTGCAGTATGGGAAGGGAGCAGAAGAGCCAAGCAAGGTGATGTAGCATGGATTGCAGCCCTCAACCTTGCTTCACCAAGTTCACCCCTCAAGGAGCCACTGCATTCCATCGGCCACGATAAACTAGTCCAAGAACAAAGAGCAGATCCAGCCATCGGGAAAGTCATGGAGATGAAGGAAAAAGACATGACACCAACCGAAGACGACAAAGCCAAGCTTGACATAAGCACAAAAAGACTGTTGAGAGAGTGGAGTCGGATGCACATTGAAAATGGCCTTCTCTACAGGAAGACTGCAGAACGCAAGCAGCTAGTTCTGCCCGCTGTCTACAGACAAGTAGCTCTCACCCATCTCCATAACAACATGGGCCATGTTGGCGTGGAGAAAGTCTTGAGCTTAGCCCGTGAGCGATTCTATAGGCCTTTCATGAAGTGAGAGATCGAGGAGTATGTCACCAGGAAGTGCCCATGCATAAAACAGAAAAAGCCAGCAACGTATGAGAGAGCACCGATGGGCAGTATAACATCCAACTTCCCACTCGAGTTAGTATGCATTGATTTCCTGCATCTAGAGTCCTGTAAAGGCGGGTTTGAGTACATCTTGGTGGTAGTCGACCATTTCACCAGGTTTGCACAAGCCTACCCCACCAAGAACAAAGCCACAAAGACAGCAGCAGACCGCCTCTTCAATGATTTCATTCCAAGATTCGGCTACCCCTCCAAGCTTCATCACGATCAGGGTCGTGAATTTGAGAATGAGTTATTCAAGTCCCTCAGAGAGCTAGCAGGTGTTGGCCACTCAAGGACTTCTCCCTACCTCCCCCAATGTAACCCGGTCGAAAGGCTGAATCGGACCTTGTTGCAGATGCTACGTACATTGGGAGAGAAAGAGAAACTAAACTGGAAGGAACACTTGCCTCACACCATCCATGCTTACAACTACACTAAGCATGAGGCCACTGGCTTTTCTCCATACTTCCTGTTGTATGGCAGACATCCTCGCCTCCCAGTAGACCTTCTCTTTGGCCTCATGACAGAAGAAGACACAGAAACAGCCCATGGATATGCTCAGAAATAGAAAGGGAAAATGACAGAGGCGTACAGGATCGCAAGTGTAAACAGTCAACAGTCAAGCTCCAAAGGAAAGACAAACTATGACAAACGATGCAAAGGTGTAGTCCTGCAAGTAGGAGACAGAGTGCTTGTACGGAACCTGGGTGAAAGAGGTGGTCCTGGCAAGCTAAGGTCCTACTGGGAACAAACAGTCTACATCATGAGAGAGCAGGTTGGAGACAACCCCGTCTACAAAGTAAGTCCAGAGACAGGAGGTCGTCCCATCCGTACCCTGCACAGAAACTTGCTTCTCCAAGTCAACGACTTACCAGTCGACATCGTTCAAAGTCCAGTTGCCAAATCACAAAAGAGAAATAACAGACCTACCGATATAAGACAAAACACACTGGAAAAGTCAAACAGTCCTGAAGGGAGTGATTCAGAAGAAGACGAACCCCTCTATTGGTTTCGTGTTCTCAGACACCTGCAAGAAACTCAACGTCCAGTCGACCAAGTTCAATGTGAGTCACAAAGAAGACAGGGAACAACACAGCAAAGACAAGTACAAGTTCCTATTCAATCTGAACAAGACAGAGACAATATTACGGAAGAAGGACAAGAAATACAAAGGGAAAGCGAACAAAACGTGGACCAACTTCAACCAGACGACGACAGGGAAGTGCTTCATCTCCACCAAGATGTTCCTGCTCCTAGTCCCAGACCTGCAGCTGATCCTGAGCCGGTGCCCAGTCCAGAGCCAGACCACCGTCCTGAGTCGCCACCACGTCTGAGGCAGTCCACCAGGCAGAGACGACCCAACGTGGTGTTCACCTATCCGTCCCTGGGCCAGCCAGCCTTCCAGACTCGTCCGTCGGTGAACACTGTCAGTGTTCAGCAGTCAACACCATATCCTTTTATGTGCTACCCTTCTTTCTATCCTCAACCTTTTTATCTTCCTCTTTTCACCTCTAACTACTTGCCATGTCAGTATGCTATTCCTTGCTATTAAACTGACCAGATCTTGGATAATACCTGAAGATTAAGGACACTTGAAAAGAAAGATGTTCCAGAGACTTTTGAATAGAGACTTTATTAGTGTTGAGATTTTGATTTGTTACTGTTAAGCGTCAGGAGCCACTTTTGTTGTTGGGGAGCGTGTGGTACACCCAAATCGTGCACCACATTTGGAAATAATGCAGAGAGACTGTCATTTTATTTTTATTTTAAGAGCATTTAAATATATTTTGAGATTGTGGACGATCAGTAATATTAACATTTGATATGTAGCCCTGTATAAATATTTAAGAGTAAGCAGCGGAACCTTTGGCACTGCGGTCGTCCCTCCCCAGGTAAACAATGAGGGTGCGCTTCCAGCCCCCCTTTAGTGCTATCTGGAGAAAGACACGAGTGGTCCTGTGTTCTGTCTTTTTAAGACTCTTTCTTTATTTTCCAGGTCAGTATTTGGTTAAAAATGCCATAAATAAGAGCCTTAAGCTCCGTGTTACTTCTGTGTTTCGCGACAAGTAATACTGTGATGTTGGTGTGTGGTTTTGATACATTTTTGTACAAGTTTAAGCTGCGGCCAGCGCCGGAAATCAAAGGTGAGCCGCATCGCGGTAGCGGTTTCGCGCCAGTCTAGCGTAACTTTGGGAAAGACTGTTAGCTTGCGTAAAATGTTTTACTTTATACAAGTATATTTTGCTCCGTGTGAATGTAAAAGTCTCCTGATGCTAATTAATAGTCAGAGTTTGTCCTGTGTATATTTGCCTAGTGTCAAGTTTGTAAAATAATTTGTTAAGTCCAGGTCAGCTAATCTAAGTGCAATGTCTAATCTAATCTAAGGCCATAGTTAAGTCCTATGTTTTGTCCTAATTAATGGGAGTCAGTCTAGTAATTGAAAGTCCTGTATAAGTAAATTGTGATTTGGAAAGTATGTAAATTTGAGATGTCAGATGTAGTGTAGTTCATGCACTGTGTGACTGAGGAAAAAAAAAACATTATTTACAGTATGTAAAAGAAAATGACATATAAAGAACAAAATGTGATGCTGCCTGTAAATGAAAATGAAAAGGAAATAAGAGTGCTATCTGGAGAAAGACACGAGTGGTCCTGTGTTCTGTCTTTCTAAGACTCTTTCTTTATTTTCCAGACTTATTTCTTTTTGTTACTGTGGCCACCTCCCCGGGACTCGTTACAGTTGCAAATTTGCAAAAAAAAAAATTGTTAGTTTAGAAGAAAAATAGCCCAAAATTTCGCTAAGAAGTTGAAAAGTGTTGTGCTGAGTTTGTCACAGCAGTCCTTCCTTCTTGGTGTGTGAAGGATAAATAAAGCTTGGCTCTCTTCTGGTCAACAAGGACATTTATTTGAACCCAGAGCATGGAGTAAATATAGCTCCTCTCTCTTCAGAGGCTAGACTGGAGGTGCCCTCCACACACCCACACATGCTCAGTAAGGGCTAAAGGTCTGGGAGAGTGGGTATGTGATGACATAACGCCCTGATATACAACCCGAAATCTTAACACAAACATACAATGGAAAAGTAGTAAATTTAGCAGAAAACACAGGTTGCCGATTAACAACGAAAAAAAAAAGCCTTTTTTTTTAAACATAAATTTGCAAATCCGTGGGTGTTATTGTACCTGAAAGTCCATACCAAGATTCATAGTTTTGTTACTTTGTCTACATTTAGTCTGGTTAGGTCTGGTTTCACACTGCTCCTTTTCCAAGCGAACTAAACAACTTTAAGTGATGTTTATGTGATATTCTTGTGGTCATGATGACACCCTATTGTTTGTGCTGTCAGAACAGATCAGTAGTTAGCAAACATGCTACTCACCCTCCGAGGTGTTTTCTGCAGCTCTGGACACATCTTTAAGTGTAAACTGGTTCAGACTCCATCATATTAGTCAGTGAACCAGTGAGGCTTGAATATTATTAAGATCTTCATTAAAAAGGACGTTTGTCTTTCTCATCAGTCATGATGATTTTCAGGCTGCATTGCTCATCTTTTTTGTTTTCAAAAACTGCTGCATCCTCTAAAAATATCTAGTAAGATGATTTTGTTTTTCCAAATGACTATTTATGCCACTGACTACCATATTTCCTCAGCTCATTTTTCCCTCTTATTGGCTGCCTTAACTTCTTGTTTTTGGTCTGATAGTCCAAACTTTTCTGAAAATTGGTTTCAATTTGATGTGGACTGAAACCACCTCTTTTTGCCAGACAAATTTTTGGCTCTTTTGTCCGGACCATGTTTTTTTTTTTTTTTTTTTTTTGGGGGGGGTGGTGGTCCCAAACTAACATTCTGGTCCAAACCAACCTGAAAAGCCTGACCAAACAGGTTAGGTATGAAAGCAGCCTTGACCGGGGGTGTCACACATACTGTACATCCCTCGGGTCGGTTTGGACCCTCTGGCAGGCCGGTTATGCAAAAAATAAGAAACATAGGTGTTATATCCAGAAACAGGGAATGACCAACAGAGAGAGTAGCTGTGATGGAACACAAACTTTATTATACTGAACACTGATAACACAGCACAGGTGTTGTGCATCTATACTCTATGCCGCTGAGAGTTGAGAGAGGCCTAAGATGGCTGACACTATTCATATATGGACTGGTGTGATGACATCACCAGCCGGCTGCATCATCACGCCAGTCCCTATTAACCCCTTCACTACAATAGGATGCTATTTTTCAATAAAGTAACTGCTATTCCCAATTTGTACACTAAGGGTCACACCATTTTATTAAGAGTAGCAGAAACAACACTGAAACAGTCTGAACAGCAGAGGGCAGAAATGTGCATGCCCTATTGCTCGCAACTTTTATGTATTTTCACATATAAATTTTATACATTTATAAGTCGGGGATAACCTAACTTTCTTTGCTAATGGTAAATGGTAAATGGTGTTCACTTATATAGCACTTTTTCTCATCTCTAGATGACCAAAGTGCTTTATAGATCCTTCTATCCACCCATTCACACACACATTCACACACTGATGGCGGTGGAGCTGCCATGCACCGGTGCTGGCCTGACCCACCAGGAGCAACTTGGGGTTCAGTGTCTTGCTCAAGGACACTTTGACATGCAGACTGGCTCCCACTTTAGCTTGTATGGTGTGGTCAGTCAGTTCAGGTAGTTAGGATCGATTAAGATTGATGACAGCTGTGAAAATGGATGAAAATTTAAAATAATTTCTACGTCTTGACAAGTTATTTTTATGATAAAGTGAAATACTATTTATTTTTGAGTTTCCAGACACCTGTGACTTCATGCTTTATGCCTTTGTAGAGCCAATGTGATGTGTAAGTTGTAATGCACATGTGTAAGTGATTAACTGAGGCATAATGTGGTTGAAATTGCAGTTGTTTTTCTTTTTAAAAAATCAAGTTGTTCATAATGTTTGTAAAAAAAGTGGCTTATTAAATTTAAACATTAAATAATCTGCTTATTTGCTCTAAAACAAAGAAACAAATTTGGAGTTGTATTTTAGGTTACTATGCTATTGTTTTACTGCTCTGTCCCAATTCAGATCAAATCAGGCTGTATGTGACATCTGAACTAAAATGAGTTTAACATCCTTGCTCTAGACAAGAGTTTCAAATACACAAGAAAAAAGTTGAATAGTCACAAGAAAAGTAGCAAATTTATGAGAAAACAGTTCCAAATTTCAAAGAAAAAACATAATGGCAAAAAGTAAGAAATTTATGAGAAAAAATTTGTATATTCACAAAAACTGACCACCCGCAGACCATCAGGGACCCTTCTGTGTGGCATTTGCATGTTCTCCACATGTCTGCGTGGGTTTACCCCGGGTACTCCGGTTTCTGCCCACAGGCCAAAAACATGTAAGTTAGGTTAATTGGAGACTCTAAAGTGACCCTAGGTGTGAATGTGTGTGAATGATGAAGGGATTGGTGCTGTACCTTGGCTGCCTCAACCATCCAGGTGAATGCCCTGAATTTCCCTCTGGGGATTAATGAAGTATAAAAAATACAAAAAAAAAAGAAGAAGAAGAAAAGAGAAAAGTTTCAAATTTACAAAAAAAGTGAATTTACAAGAAAAAAGTTACAAGATTAAGGAAAAAAGTGGAAACTCAGAAAAAGTTGCAAACAAGAAAAAAACTTACAAGATTAAGGAAAAAGTTGCAAATTTATGAGAAAAAGCATTGAAGTTAATTTTAATTCTCCCTCCCAAAAAACTGAGGATGACCATAGAGTTTTGGGGTCACCTAGTGGCTGCTGTATTTGAGTAGTCTGCTCACACTCCTTCTTCGGCACCCTAGCCTTGGGGAAAAGGTAACCTCCGGACCCGCTCGACAAGACTGCTAAAGAGAATGGGTGCATGACGTCACCCGACGGAAAAACCACAAGGAATTGTGGGAAAAGTGTTCTGCCTGTCTATGCTTAGTAGTGAGCAATGAATGTGGTTAGGCTGCGTGTCCACCAAATGCATTTTTTTTTCTGCTGTGGGCGACTATTTTCTGTTGATTTTCTATGTAGTTTGGAGTTTAATGCGCTCAGTGCCCTCGGTGTAAAAATGCTCTCAGCAGTCAGTGCTGTGCTCATGGCGCTGAAAGCTGAAAAAAGTTGAACTTTCCGAGCCCTGCAGCGCTCATCAGCTGCACACCTCTCTCACCAGCCGATCAGAATCAGTCTAAAAGTACACCATGATCAATATTTAACAGCCAAAGCTTGGAGTCACATGCATTTTTTTTTTTTACCAGTTTGATGTGATTTATTCCAGTGAGTGGAGCGTTTCAGAGCAAAATATGAAATCCCCAACACACTTTGAGTGACAGGTCAAGTGGCTGCCAGGATACCGGGCAGAGTGCTTTTTAAAATCAGCGTATGAAAAGTGCTCAGGAAAACAGATTGAGAGCATTTTTACTTTCCCTGTGGACATGCAGCCTTATTGAAATGACGCTGAATATGTTATTCAAACAGAGGAAATGTAAATATACATATAAAACGTCATACAAAATCCAGGATGACACAAGAAAGTAGAAACACTTATTTCCAATGTGGTCCTTTCAATCACATTATTATTTCTCTAAATATCACACAACGTTAGAATGGGGAAGGTTTGCTGCGTTATCAAATGCAACAACTGCTCCCAAGATTGGCGTGGAAAAAGATTGCTAATGGTGCATGCTTTTTTAAACTTCCCAACTTGGAAGAAAAGTGGAGAGAATCGGGTCTCTGAGTTAAAAAAAGAGGCATGGGATGGAATGGATTGTAATGGTCAGAAGGAAACACATCAGTTCTGACAATATTCCTGCACACATGGTCGTGTGTTCATGGCATTTTCACTAAGGTAAGTTGTGATTTAAAAAATATTTGTTAGTGCAGAAAGACATCCCCTTCTCCAGAGCAGCTGTCTTGTGTGCCGTGCGCTTTGGCTGCACCTTTAGCCAGGCTCCCTGTCATCTCTCAATAATGTGTAAAAACACACAGGGCAAAATCAAATAATTTCCCCACATCATCTCTGCTATTCCCAATTTCTCTTGCTAATCTGGAGCAGTTTTTTTTTTCCGATGGGAGCTTTTCGCGTTGCTGATTTTCTTTGATTTTTTTCTTGAGGTTGTGATTAGTTGTTGCCTTCATTACACATGGATTTAATATCAGCTGGTGACTGAAGTCCATAGACTGTTTGGCATCATTAAATTAAGCAGATTCTCCTCTTTCTTTTAGGTAACTATAAAAATGTCACTGTTCTGATTAAGGATGTTTTTAAAGCAGCTAATTATACCAGTAATTTTTATCGGTGCGCCAGTGCAATCAGCTGATTAGATCCTCCTCCTCCTGTGTTCTGACATTTTGACATATTTATCAGAACAACACTGGACAGTTGGTGTTTATAGACTGCAGTCAAAGATAAAAATTTTAATCCTGTAGCTTGAAAGTGCTCAGACACATTCCCGACAGATCCCATTATATGTAAAAGTACGTGTGTTTAGCTCTCTGTGTGTATATGCTGCAGGCAGCATCAGAGCTCTGTACGCTGCAAATGTGCCATTAAATGGTAGCTGTAAGTTAGAAACCTGTTCAATAAGTTACACATGGGTTCAAAGAGCATTATGTGTTAGAAATAATTTTTGGGTATGCTAAACGTTAATCTTGATGTATTTCGACTTTGTAGAAACAATGACTGCTTGCCTTTGTGTTAAACAACTGTTTTCTGGTCATTCCCCAGAATATTTGAGGTGGCTGGATCCATCCATTAGTGAATTGAGCATGAGCCTCTAATGATTTATAGTTTTTAAATTGCTCATGGGTTTATGCGCTCACCCCACAAACCAGGCAGACAAACACATCTGACAGCGTGACTCAAGGCAGTTGGTCAAGATCTGTGGTCCATTTCTTGTGCTCATATCCATCTATCCCATTTATTTCTTATTTTTTTTTAGAGGTAGCGCTCCTTTGCTTCCTTATTCAGCTTCTCTGAATAAGGAATTTTAATTTTCTGTTTGCTGCGTTCCATCAAATG
Source organism: Pholidichthys leucotaenia (assembly GCA_020510985.1). Taxonomy (NCBI): domain Eukaryota; kingdom Metazoa; phylum Chordata; class Actinopteri; order Cichliformes; family Pholidichthyidae; genus Pholidichthys; species Pholidichthys leucotaenia. The sequence continues at coordinate 276,361,651 of CM035842.1, forward strand.
TATGTCTGTTCATGTTAGCAGCTGCCTAGACTACAAGTGAACAAAGAAGTCTGACAATGACGATGGCGACAACGGCCCAGAATGCAGTGCGGCATGACGCCAATGCCCATTCTGTAGACAGCTTTGTTTATCAGGCCATCAGGACCCTGGATTCTTCCAGGGTCCTGATGGGACCTCCTGAAAGGAGAAACTTAACCTCAAGTTTGAGTTACTTGCAATGTTGTATCTGTGACTTAGCTCTCTTGCATGAATGCTCTTTTCTCCGTACATGAATGCTCTTTTCTCCGTAAAAGTGAAAGGACCCTAACTTTCTCCTTCTGTCCACTTCCTCCGCCCCCCTCCCCTGGTCCATAACGCACTCACCCACATAATAACTACCTCAGCTGTTGGCACAGAAAGACTGGCACACCAACAGTAATACATCTGCTGCTGCATGTTTCTGCACTTTACTGCAACCATTTGCACAAATGCCATATCTGCTGCTGTTTTGCAATACTGTTCGTGTGTAGTCCTATCTGGCACTGTCTGCACCTACACTACCACATTGAACTTGCAACTACGAGTATTACTGCTCTACTTTTTTTGTATATAGGATTGGTGGGTTTTATCGTTTATCTTTATTTGCACTATGGGATGTCTGGGTCTATCTTTTGTTGCTATTTGCACTATGGGTAGCATTACTGTATATAGATTGTTGTTGTTGTTTTTCCAGGCTTATCCTTTTTGTGTTTTACATTGCACACACCACTGAAGAGAGAGAGAAACGCCATTTCAATTCTCCTCTATGTCCTGTTTGTACAGTAGTATTGACAAATAAATCTTGACTCTTGAATCTAAATCCAGCTAGTGGTAGAGCATCTGCCCCACAGCTGGAAGGCTATGGGTTCAGGCCCCAGCCGGGTCATACCAAAGACCGTAGAAATGGTGCTTTCCACCTTCTAGCTTGGTGCTTAGCATAAATAGAATGTGGAAAGTTGGCTACCCAACCACAGGGTGAAACACAAAGACTCCTTGTGCTGGTTCCAAACCCGGGTAAATGGGAGGGTTGTGTTAGGAAGGGCATCCGGCTTAAAGCAAAATTCCTTACCAAATCAAATATGTGGACCCTTGATCTGCTGTGACGACCCCAAATAGGGAACAGCTGAAAGTGTATGTGTATGTTTGTTTATGTGTGTGCTTTATATCCAGAAACAGCTCTGCAGTAAAATATCGCTCCAAGTAAATTTGACTAACTCAAAGTGACTAACAGTGGAGCCTAGTTCACAGCAGAGACCCCGACGGTACCACCTGAAATAATCAAGATGCAAACACACCAGCGTGCAGCGCATTGCCGATTCCCCCGAGCTCCAGGTCTGCGCCACTTTGCCGTGGAACAGGGTTGCCCCCCCAGCCCCTGCAGCAGCCGTGTTAATCAGGGAAAACAGCTGCTGCAGCGTCGGTCGAGGTGAAATGAAACGGAAACACAAGAGCTTTCGGAGAATGTTAGCAGCGCTCCTGTCGCCCAGATGAAAAGAAAAGTTCACATCAAGTTTTAGTGTTATTAGACAGAGGGAAGGAGATCTGGCTTGCTGCTTTGTCTTCGGTGTAAAAGGCTGCAAGAAATGGGAGGGGGGAAAAAAACAAAGTTTTTGGCACATTTGGCAGTTAAATCAAATCTGAGCACGGAGCTGTGTTAAGGTGTGTGTGACAAATGTAGAGATGCTAGTGCTGAATTTAAAGTTGGAGTGCTGCCGGAAGAATTAAAAATACAGACTTTGATATTAGCTCTGCTGGCAGAGAGGAGTGCTGAGACGGCTGCAGATGTTGATATTTCTTATTTTTATTGACAGTTTGTGTTCATTTGCATTCTCTGAAATGGAGAATAGAACCTTCTCACTGATAGTCTTGTGAAAATATTGTTGAAACCCGGTTCAGGAATAATGTGTCAGGGCAAAGAGATGAAAAGCACTGAAAATGTGATAGAGATACAACAGAAGTGAGTGATGAGCACACATGGTACAGCAGCATAATGTAATACAGTGAGGGTCTGAATTACCAATGAGTAGCTAGAGTGTTCTTGATGTCCTTCATAGACAGAAAAGCACACAGTATCAGACAGAAGCCTATTAGAGGGGTGTTCTACAAGGCATGTTAAACATCATAATCAGGCTTTCTCTGAGTTCACTGGCTTGACAAAAACAGTGACCTACCTGTGGCTATTACCTTTCTTTATTAACTGTTGTGGGTTTTCTTTATGATTAATAAATCTCCCTTGTTGATCTGGTTAATAAATAAGGTGCAGAGTCAAAAATTCCTTTTCTGGGTATTTATTTACATCTTGGCCAGGAAAGGAAAATGTCATACAGGCGAGTACCACAAGAAGATTCAAAGTGTTGGAACAGAGCAGAGAGTTTTAATACAATAGACCAGGGGTGTCCAACCATGTGCCATGGAGAGCCAAGACCCTGCAGGTTTTACCTCCAACCAGTGTCTTCAACAGCAGATTTCTGTGAACTTCTTCCCACTGATTGCTGATAAGTGAAAACACCTGCTGAAGAGACTGGGTAGAAGAGAAAACCTGCAGGGTCTTGGCTCTCCATGGCACCTGGTTGGACACCCCTGCAATAGACCAAACAGCAGGGCTTGACATTAACACCGGCCAACCGGCCAATGGCTGGTAGATTTCACCAGTGGCAGGTAAGACAGCTACGCCCACTAGCCACTTTGGCCGTTGTAGTTTTTGCAAATGGCATCTAAAATAATAAACCTATTGCAATATGAAACTACATCTCCCATAAGTAGTTTTTTTTTTTTTTGTAATCAGTTTTCTTTTTCTTTCTCTTCTTTTTTCTAGTGAAAACAGGTGGTGTCCATTTAGGTTAAATCTATCAGCAACTACTAATGACGTTGTGCAGCCATGAAGGGGTGTCCCAATTCATAGGGGTAGGTGAAGGGGTACAAATGAGAATTGAGACAGACCTAAATCTACCTGTACTTCACTCTCATATTGCAAATATTTTTTCTCTACCATTTTACAGTATTTACTGCTCTTAATTAGTGTTTCTCTTGCTATTTTTTGTGTATGTATGAGAGTGATTTTGTCATGCGGTGGCTCTCGCGAGCCACCATAAGACGCCACACAGTCACCAGTGAGTTTCAGTGAGTTTTATTACGGTGAAAAGTGACAACACAAGATGCAGGGGCAATGACACATAAGTCTACACACATCCGGAGGCGTAAGGCTAAACAGCTCTCTTACAGGTCCATAGAGGAGACGGTCATACACAGGCAAGGTTGACGGAGTAATGACTACACAGGCTGCTGAGGCAGAGACACACAGAGGTCTACTCTCACCGGGAGGGGTAAGGCTAACAGCTCACTTACTGGTCCAGGGGAAGCGACAGTCAACCACAGGCAGACGAGGTAGGTAACAGTCCAAAGCATCCGTAGCTCAGACGAAGAACGACTGACACTGCTGCGTCTTACCGCCGCCAGTGCCGGGCTTAAGAAGGCGAAGCACTAACGACGATAATTACAATCAGCTGACCGGCCGTTGACAGGCGGAAGCCCCACCGAGCACTTTCACAATAAGAGCCCGGTGAGGCCAGAATACAGCCCGCAACTGTCAAGGCCGGCAGCGAAACATAACTTAGCCCGAGCGCGATCAGAAGCCGTGCTTGGGTCATAACAGATTTACATTGAAAAAGGTTGTAAATTTAGTTCAAGTAAATTTTAGCATGCCATAGTCCAATTTGATCATATTAAACATAATTTCCAACCACAAAATTGTGGCTAGAGAAAAGGCTGAGTGGCTAGTAACTTTGTAAAATCACTCGCCACAGTGACAGCTGAGCAAAAAAGTTAATGTCAAGCCTTGCCAAACAGATAAGCATTGTTCTAAGAATGCTGAGTCAGCAGTGTTCCAGACTGGGAGTGGATCCTCACTGTCTCATGGGAAAAGTACTAGGTATAATGTCATTTATGATTACAGGAGACAGAATGAATAATAAAAAATGATCATAATAAAAAAATCCATAACTTAGACTTTATTCTTTGAACATGGCAGGTTTACACTGAAGCGGCATATGAAGAGTACCCCTTTTCTTGCTCAAGGATGTTATTAGAGGGATAGATAATGGAGAAATGAAGAATAGCTCAAGGAAAAACACACTGGTGCTGCAAGCAGTTCAGTTTGTACTTTTAGATAATTGTTGAATTTGTTATCTCCTAAGTCTGCGCACACACACACACACACACACACACACACACACACACACACACACACACACACACACACACACATTTATTTATTAGTGGTGTCGGATAATTAAATTTTTAAATCGCAATTAATCTTTTGGAATGTTGAGTTAATCGAGATTAATAATGTGACTCACACGGAAAAACTCACAGGTTTTTCCGTCCAGATACAGTGTACTTAAAGTGCTGATGGCACGTTTTTGACTTCCTCTAACTTTTCAACAAATAATACAATATGACAAAATAGGTTGGTCTGTGCAGTTCTAAGTCAAACAGGCTTTTTTTCACGTGAATATCCAATGTTTTCATGAGCGCCACGTCACCAATTACGTCAGTGGCTAGAAAACCCTGCTGCCATGTAGTCACGTCATTGACAGAACACAGTGCTTGGCTGCTCATTGTAAAACAGGATGGAAGCGGTTGAAAACATCGACAATGGTTCCAGCACATGTAGTCTGGAATTAGTTTGTGTTGTCCAATCTTCCGACGATTATAGTTCCGAAGAATTGGATGACAATGAAGAATCTGGGGGCATCAGATCGTATAGATTTGAGCCGTGCCAAGCTGGCATCGTACCAAGTGAATCACACTCAGAGAGTGACGATGGAGAGGCACACATGTCCGCCACAGCAGCAGCGACAAACACATGGCAGGGGAACACCGAGTGTTATTGTTTTGTTACAGATATTGCAACAAATTATTTGTTCATAAATATAATTTATTTAAAACTGATTTTTCAATAAAATCATAGCAGTGTATTCTTTGTGGCTCAAGCATCGGGTTTATTATGGATGATATTTTGAGTTCTTGTTGTTTTTGTTTTGTACATGTGTTTTATGTGCATTTTGAACCACTTTCAGGTGGACCCCGTCCAACATTCGCCAGTCCAAACACACGCGCCCTCTCTCTTTGACAGTCAGCTGTTCATGTTTTGTGTGCATCATCTACCGTGTTGTCAGCCAGCCAATATTGCCAACACTATCATGACGTGTTGGCCACTCCACACAGCCGTGGTTCTGTTGTGCCCCTTGAAGCGATGTCAACCCTGGGGCGCAACTGTGGTTAACACGTCTCCTCTCCATGTTCGCTGGGCGATGTCAGCTCTGAACGCCAACTGTAAGTGTTTCTGTTTATTTTTGTAAGTCTTCACCTTTTTGGGAACTGTTGTCATCATTCTTATGTTCAATACATGTGCTGTGGTGAATTCTGCGTGTAAATCCATTCATCATGACCCTCCATGCGCTCTTATGTAGGGCCGACATCACTTCAAGGACGCATGAGAACCACAGCGAACATGGAGTGACTAACACATCGTGAGAGTGCTGAAAATACTGGCAGACAAACAGCACAGATGACTGGCAAACGGCCGCGAAGTACACGCATTGCTGTGATGGTGTGATTAGAAGCACCTGGGCGAGGACTGGGAAACATGATCAGCAGGAGGGGAATCAGTTGGTGATAATGAGAGCGGGGACGTGCCTGGACCGGCGTGCAATCAGAGAAAGTAGGTCAAAGGTGCGCGTAAATCCATTAATCCTTCCCCTCCTCTTGCGCTCCTCCTGCGTAAAAGCGCACAAGGAGCGCACGAGGAGGCTTATGACAGTTGGAGCTGAAGCGCGTGATGTGGTCTTTCATGCCTACTGTTTATCTAAGCCTGCGACACAACGCGAAGGCATAGCCGTAAAATTAAAACAAGAAACCAGAGAAACTGTGTGACATGTTCTGGACCCAGGAAACAGACACTGACACAAGCAGATATAGACAATTATTCTTTATTGTATAGTGAGGGAGTGTAGTGCGTGTGTGAGTGCAAGTATTGAAGTCTGGTCACTGGAACTGAGCAGTTCAGATGGCGACCTGGCAACCCTGGAACACACAAGCAGAAACAATTACAGCTGTTCAACGATGGCAGGTAATTGTAGGTGGTAAAGCTTACTTGGATGTGCCACAGGTTATGTTCTGCTGACTTCCAGTGTCCGTGCAATGTGGTGGTGATTGTGCTCGTAGCTGTGGTGGTGATTGCACCTGTAGCTGTGATGATGATTGTTCCTGTAGCAGAGGTGGTGGTTGTACCAGTAGCCGTGATGACGATATCTCCTGTAGCTGTAACGATGATAGTTCCTGTAGCTGTGGTGATGATTGTACCCGTAGCTGTGGTGGTAACGAGGAGCTCCGTGATGGAGGTGGCAACGCCCCGTCGGCTGGGGAAGTTGGTCCACCGCCTGGGAGGTCCACCTGTGCACAGGGGTTGAGGCAAGGAGTAGAATAACAAATAGTTCTCTTACGTGACCGGTCTTGACGTGACGTTCTTGGCTTGGCTTGAGAACGAAGCTCTGGCTCATACTCTGACGAGGAAGACAGACGACTCCGTGCCGGGCTGTCAGCAACACTGGCTTTTAACAGCCGCTGATTAGCACCTGCTGGTCTGTGCGCAGCTGGAGCTGATGAGACAGATGACGGCCCAGCGGCCGTCATGACGGTACTCCCCCCTCTAGTAGTGCCTCCAGGCACCTGCCCAATTCTACCTGGATTCGCCCGATGGAAGTCGCGGATCAACTGCTTATCCAGGATCAACGCTGGGCGAATCCAAGAACGATCCTCCGGTCCAAAGCCCTCCCAGTCCACCAAATACTGAAGACCACGACCCCGCCTGCAAACGTCCAAGATGGCAATCATCCCCCAGGCTGGATGGCCATCGATCATCCTCGGGGGGGCAGGAGCCGCGGGGGGCGGGCATAGAGGGTCTGAGATGTATGGTTTAACCTGGGAGACATGAAAGGTGGGGCAGATGCGCATGGAAGGGGGGAGAGACAAGCGCACAGACACAGGATTGACAATTCGAGAAATGGTGTAAGGACCAATAAAGCGCTTAGTGAGTTTGCGCTTCTCAGCCGGTACACCAATATTCCGGGTAGACAACCAAACTTTCTGACCCACCTTGTAGTCCGGGGCGGGTCTCCTGTGACGGTTGGCCACCTGGATGTTGCGTTCAGTGGTCTTCAAAAGAGCCCTGCGGGCGATGGACCATACTCGCCGACAGTGCCTTATGTGGGTCTGGACAGACGGAACCGCTACCTCCTTCTCCTCCTCCGGGAACAGTGGTGGATCAAACCCAAACGATGCCTTAAAAGGAGAGAAACCCGTGGCCGTAGAGATCGTGGTGTTATGGGCGTACTCTATCCAAGGAAGGTGCTTGCTTCAAGAGGACTAACAGGAGGAGATGACACAACGCAGCGCGGCCTCAAGCTCCTGGTTAGCCCATTCACACTGGCCATTACTCTGTGGATGATACCCTGAAGAGAGGCTAGCTGTGGCTCCCAGCGCTGCGCAGAATGCTTTCCAGACCTGAGAGATGAACTGTGGTCCCCTGTCCGACACTATGTCAGCGGGGATGCCGTGGAGACGGACCACATGCTGGACAAGGAGGTCCGCCGTTTCCTGGGCCGAGGGCAAACCCCGAAGAGGCACAAAATGGGCCGCCTTCGAGAAACGGTCCACAATAGTCAAAACTGTGGTAAAATTATCTGAGGGGGGCAAACCAGTCACAAAATCCATGGCAACATGGGACCAAGGGCGGGAAGGGACCGGCAGAGGATGTAACAGACCCGCCGGGGGGGATGATGTCATTTTCCCAGGAGCACATTGAGCGCAAGCCCGGATGTAACTTACAACGTCCTTCCGCAGCCCTGGCCACCAGAAGGTCCTCTGGAGAAGGTCCACAGCCCGACCCACTCCCGGATGACAAGCCAGCTTGGAGGCGTGACCCCACTCAATCACTTGACCCCGAATAGAGCGTGGGACAAACAGGCGGCCTGGGGGACCCCCCCCCCCCACCGGATCTGGCTCCGTCTTCAGCGCTCTTCGGACTGTCCTACAAATACCCCAGGACAGGGCGCCCGCAACACAGGAGGGCGGTAGGATGGGTGCTTCCTGATCTTCAGTGGATGGTACATCGAACTGCCGCGAGAGGGCGTCCGGCTTACCGTTCTTGCTCCCCGGCTGATAAGTGATGGTAAAATTAAATCGGCCAAAGAAAAGGGACCAACGAGCCTGGCGTGCGTTCAGGCACTTCGCCGTCCTGAGGTACTCCAGGTTGCGGTGATCAGTCCATACAACGAACGGCTGAGCAGCCCCCTCCAGCCAGTGTCTCCATTCCTCCAAGGCGAGTTTCACCGCCAGCAGCTCCCTGTCTCCTATGCTATAATTCCTCTCCGCCGGTTACAGGCGATGAGAGAAGTAGGCGCATGGGCGGATCTTACCGTCTTCAGGAGAACGTTGGGAGAGCACCGCTCTTACCCCCGAATCAGAGGCGTCCACCTCCACCAAGCACTGTAGATTCGGGTCCACCTGGGTTAGAACACGGGCAGAAGCAAACTCCTCCTTAAGTTTTTCAAACGCCCTGGCTGCCTCCTCACTCCAGCAAAACGGGGTCTTTGGGGAGGTGAGCGCAGTCAGAGGACGAGCAATATTTCCAAAATTGGGCACAAACCGACGATAGAAGTTAGCAAAGCCCAAGAATCCCTGAAGCTGCTTCCTAGAGGTTGGTGCGGGCCAATCCACTACTGCCTTGACCTTGGCCGGGTCGGGGAGCACCTGGTTCCGAGCAATGATGAACCCAAGGAAGGAGGTCTGGTCAGTGTGAAACTCACACTTCTCTGCCTTGACGAACAGTTAGTTCTCCAGGAGGTGCTGTAACACTTTACGGACGTGCACCTGGTGCTCCTCTAATGTGCGAGAGAAGATTAGTATATTATCAAGATACACGAACACAAATGAGTTAAGGAAGTCCCGCAGAACATCGTTTATTAGTCGCTGGAAGACGGCCGGAGCGCTGGTTAACCCAAACGGCATTACCAGGTACTCGAAATGACCGCTTGGGGTCCGGAAAGCCGTCTTCCACTCATCACCTTCTCTGATGCGCACCAGGTAATAGGCATTCCTGAGATCCAGTTTGGTAAACCAGGACGCCCCCTGGAGGGAGTCAAAGGCTGTGTTCATCAAAGGCAGAGTATACTTGTCCTTTACCGTAATCTCGTTAAGGCCCCGGAAGTCGATGCAGGGGCGTAATGAGCCATCCTTCTTCCCAACGAAAAAGAAACCAGCACCCACGGCCGAGGACGACGGGCGGATGATACCAGATGCCAGGGATTCCTTGATGTAGGTGTCCATGGCCTCGCGCTCCGGGGCTGATAGTCTGTACAGGCGGCTAGCAGGAAGAGGGGCCCCAGCCTTCAGATTTATAGCACAGTCGTAAGGTCGATGGAGGGGTAGAGACAATGCCCGAGTTGTCTAAATACTAACCCCAGGTCATGGTAAACCTCCGGTACCTTGGACAGATCCGGTGGTGACGTCGAGGGTGGAGGCACCTTGACAGATGGGGCACACGCCGCAGATTGGAGGCAGGCACTCAGACAGAATGTACTCCACGCTGTAATACTCCCTGCTTGCCAGTCAATGGTGGGATTGTGTAGCCGAAGCCAGGGGTACCCCAGGATGGCGGGCGAGGATGAGACGGGCAGAATCAGAAACCTAATCTCCTCCCTGTGGTGACCTGAAACGATCACAGAAACTGGGGCCGTCTGATAGGCGACGGTGGTCAGTGTCGCCTTGGACAGGGTGATGAGATTGACAGGGGGATCCAGAGTCTGACAGCTGAGGCCCATCCGGGTTGCCAGGTCTCTGGAAACAAAGTTCTGCTCAGCTCCTGAGTCTACTAAAGCCAGCGTGGAATGTTCTGTATGCGTGTGAATTAATCTGATGGGTATGCGGAAACTAGTGAGGGGTTTTTCTAAGTTCTTGTCCGTGAATCCCCCTACTGCGATCCACGGACCTTCCCTTTTAACCGACTGGGACATTCAAATACCCCATGTGACTCTTTCCCACAATAGAAACAAAGGCCAAGATCCCTGCGGCGCTGTCTCTCAGCCGCTGACACTTTTGACTGTCCTATTACCATAGCCTCTTGATCCAGAAGTTCCTCTGACGCGGGTAGAGCGAGCAGAGGAGAGCTAGTGGAGCGAGGGTGGGGTTTAGCTGAACGGGAAGTAGTTCGCCGTTCGGCCGCTCGCTCCCTTAACCTACTATCTAGGCTTATAGTAAGAGCAATTAATTCACTCAAATTATGTGGTTTGTCCCGTGCCGCTAACTCATCCTTTAATTCGGCGTTGAGACTGCGAAGGAAGATACCACAGAGTGACGGTTCTCCCCACCCAATCTCTGCGGCCAGGACCCGGAAGTCAATAGCGTAGTCAGCAGCTGATCTGTTACCCTGCTGCAGACTCAACAGCCGTTCTGTCAACACTGCACCCCTATCTGAATGATCAAACACAGACATAAACTCCGCCACAAACTGTTGGTAAGTTAGCACAGGATAACTTGGTTGAGCCATTACTGTATATGCCCAGTCTAAGGCTCTACCCCCCAACAAGTTGATGATATAACCAATCTTACTTGAGTCTATGGCGAAGTCTCCCGGAACGTGGAGGAAAACTGATTCACATTGTAGAATGAACCCTCGGGCTTCCCCGAGTTTTCCGCTAAACCGGGCAGGAGTGGGAACAGGGGTGAGGCGAGAAGAAGATGAGATGTTAGTTTGACCTGTCGCTAAGCCTGCAGGGGTTGAAGCACTAGCGGTCGGGGAGAACGTCTGGTGTCCCTCCAGACGATCCAGCCGGCTGTTAATTTGAGTCAGTTGGTTAAGAATAACTGTCTGTTGGTGTCATAACATATCTACCTGAGCGCTGAGTGTGTTTAATTTGCGCAACAGTGTACTGTCCGCTGGGTCAACGTGACGGAGTCGTACTGACATGTTCTGGACCCAGGAAACAGACACTGACACGAGCAGATATAGACAATTATTCTTTATTGTATAGTGAGGGAGTGTAGTGCGTGTGTGAGTGCAAGTATTGAAGTCTGGTCACTGGAACTGAGCAGTTCAGATGGCGACCTGGCAACCCTGGAACACACAAGCAGAAACAATTACAGCTGTTCAACGATGGCGGGTAATTGTAGGTGGTAAGGCTTACTTGGATGTGCCACAGGTTATGTTCTGCTGACTTCCAGTGTCCGTGCAACGTGGTGGTGATTGTGCTCGTAGCTGTGGTGGTGATTGCACCTGTAGCTGTGATGATGATTGTTCCCGTAGCAGAGGTGGTAGTTATACTAGTTGCCGTGATGACGATATCTCCTGTAGCTGTAACGATGATAGTTCCTGTAGCTGTGGTGATGATTGTACCCGTAGCTGTGGTGGTAACGAGGAGCTCCGTGATGGAGGTGGCAACGCCCCGTCGGCTGGGGAAGTTGGTCCGCCGCCTGGGAGGTCCACCTGTGCACAGGGGTTGAGGCAAGGAGTAGAATAACAAATAGTTCTCTTACGTGACCGGTCTTGACGTGACGTTCTTGGCTTGGCTTGAGAACGAAGCTCTAGCTCATACTCTGACGAGGAAGACAGACGACTCCGTGCTGGGCTGTCAGCAACACTGGCTTTTAACAGCCGCTGATTAGCACCTGCTGGTCTGTGCGCAGCTGGAGCTGATGAGACAGATGACGGCCCAGCGGCCGTCATGACACTGTGAGCTACAAAGCTGCTGTCATTCTAGTTAACAACACCGGAGTCCGTTCTGTCGGTAACGTCATTGGGGTGCCGCCCTTAATTCGGTGGGCGGCACTACAGTCCAGTCAGTGGCTGCGGTTTTTTTGATGATAACTAGTTTATGCAGGCACTGTTGTAAATATTATATTGATCATAGACAATGACTTTTGGGTTTACACAACATGCTAAAAAATGTCAAAAACATGTCAATAGCACTTTAAGTTGGTTATTTTTCAAGTTTGTCATACTGTTATAAACATGGGAGTGGACAAATATGCTTGCTTTCTTCATCTGCAGTTTTATTAAAGCTCTCATATCCAAAATGACACAAACTATCAAAAATATTCTCCAGAAAATTCTCAAAAGTACTACTGCATGTGCAAACAACAGAATGCCAGGGCTCAATAATGTCACTGAACAACAACCAGCCAGCAGACACAAAAGGAGCTTGCTCTTTCTCCCATAGCAAACATCCATCGCTTTTAAGTAACTCAACACAAAACAATGGACCTCGTGTGTCACAACAGACACAATTTCCCTTTTAGCAGAAAAATTGTAAAAACATAAACAACTCTCGCTCGTGACATCACCCACCACGCTGCAAAAACAGGGTGTGGGAGTGAGTGGACATTACGAACACAGCTTGAGAATTTTAGACTGCTACTCACCTGCCAACAGTTGGACCCAAAGCTATGAGGATGAAACGGGTGGAGTGTCTGCACGTGTCAGCTGCTGGCAGTGAGCTACAACCGTAACGTGTAGCTGTTTATACTGCTAGCTGTCTTCCAAACCGACATCCAGGCGAAGTTTTGGAGGAGGTTGTGACAATTATCCAAGTGAGAGCTCTGACAGATAACATTGTAATCCGAAAGATAACATTGTAAACTTAAATATGACAGCATTTTAGAGATTTCCATGTGTTGCAGGCCAAGCCTGTTTTCCTTTAACCTGGACAGGTTGCGGTGTGTATGTGTGTGTGTGTGCGTATGTGTGGAGGAGAAGTGACGTAAGGGGCCCATGGCGGCGTTGTTGTGGCTGAGACGGGAGTTGTGATGGAGGTGTAACGAGCTGTACGTAGTGATATGAAGACTGTAAGAAAGCCAGTGTGCTCCGGAGGAGCAGTATGTGTGGACAGTTGCTGCAGTTCTAAATAAAGTGCCTCGTTCTTCCCACTTGAAAAGTCTGTTGGATTGTGTATTGGCTGTTACCACCAACGAGCCGCGCTAGCATAAACTGGGCTAGCGCTACCTGAGGCTGCCCAACTACGGTTCGGCGGCCGGCAGAATAGCGGGTCGGTAACACTGGGGGCTCGTTCGGGATAAAAGACTTTTTAAGTGGGAGACACAACAGGCATGTTTAATGCTGTGACGAAATTGTAAATCTGCAGCGGTGGAGCCGGAGATAATGGCGGCGTGCGGCTGCCGCGGCGCCAGTGCGGGCCACAGGTATGCTGATGTGACAACTTCAAATGTGAGTAAAAACCCTTTTGTGAATGATGTAACAGAGGATTTTAGAGTTACCACAGACTGTTTTGAACAACAGGACGGCATGTGCGCGTATGACGGATGTAGCACAAATCCCTTTGTCACTAGCATGGAGCTAACATTAGCTGCACACGAAATGGCGGCTAGTAATACGCTGCTTCAACCAAACGTGGCACAGCCGCCTGCTCTACCACCCTCGCTGTCCACCAACCCTTTTATTTCATCTCCCGCTCAGCATGCAGCGGTATGTGGTGAGTTTGTGACCTCATCTAACCTGAACTATGATACCACCAGAAGCACAGCTGTCTATAGTGGCTCATTACCACCACATAATAACAGAAATGATATGGGCCCAGCCACTGTTTTCACCGCTGGTGATGGGCTGGCTAACTCAGCCACTTCCATGAACATGAACTATAACAGCTGCGAGACTAGCACCCCAGCTGCCCTGATCCAGACACCACTCCAACCATGCACAGTGTCACCATTTATCCCACACAGACCCCAGCATGTGGGACGGAGTCCGGAAATGCAGGCCCTGGGCTGCGACTGCATCACCCCGAGCCCTATGTCACCACCATGGAATACAAAAACTCAACCGTGTGGCTGCCACCAGTATAACCAGAGGAAGGCTGGCTGTACACCACGTAGCTGCTCATCACATCTAGTACACTACGACGGTGCTGCAGATGACAGTGACGATGAACCTCGTGGACGACAGGAGAGGATTCCTACACTGCAGCCAGGTCAGTTTGACGGATCTGGTGCATGGAAGGATTTCCTTTATCATTTTGAAAACTGTGCACAAGCTAACTGCTGGTCAGAGAGAACAATGGCGGTGCAGCTCAGGTTCAGTTTGACTGGAGCAGCGGGGGCAATCGTCCATAAGAATCCAAGATCTGGCAGGTGGAGCTATCAGCAGATCGTGGATGAGATAGAGGCTGCCTATGGGCCATGCTCCGAGCACGCAGCAGCTGTGGGGATTGAACTGCGACAAAGAGTCAGGCGGCCCGGTGAAACCTTGCATTCTCTGAGGGACGACATCTATGAGAAGGTTTCTATCGTGTATGCCGACCGTACAGAGCGAGAGCAAGATGCTATCAGAGTAGAGACTTTTACTAACGCCCTAGCTGATGCAGAGGTGGTGCAAAGGCTTTTAGAGGAGAAACCACGCACACTGGCCAGCGCCTACAACATCGCTCACAGGTATGAGACAACAAAAAGGGCTGCAAAGACTGTTACACGACTGATGCAGGCAGGTGTGCTCAGTGCAGGGGAGAGGAGAGCTAGAGCAGCCACAGTGCGGGACAGCACCGGGTTGGAACCAACAGGATTAGCTGTGAGGCCTGTCAGTGCACCAGAGGGAGAGCCGAAGCTCCATCAGCGTTGGCAGCCCAAGGGAGATAATGGACCGGGGAAGAGGAGCTTCAGGGAGCTGGTCTGCCACAATTGCTCGGGCGTTGGGCATATTCAGCGGAACTGCCCCTCCCCCCGTTCTCTGAAGCCACGTGCCACAAGTGCGGCGCAGACAGCAACAACGGGCCCTGGCACAGTGGTCATCTGCACTAAGGGTCAGGAGGACGAGTCGTGTGTACAGGCGACAATGCACGGCCTGGAGATTCGTGCTCTGTTGGACTCTGGTGCCCGCCGGAGTGTACTACCCCTCCACCACTATAATGCTATTCCTGCCCAAGCCAGACCCCCCATACAGCCATCCATTGCCAGAACACTGCAGGGCGTCGGACCAGATAGTTTACCAGTTTTAGGGGAGGTCGACGTCCCACTGCACATTGGGAGCCGTGTCTGCAGTGTGAACTTTGTTGTGGCAGACATCACTGAGAACACAGAGGTCATCTTGGGACACCCTTTTCTGCTACAAGCACGAGCTTGTTTGGACTACGGCCGGGGAGAGATAACCCTCTTTGGCGAAAAGGTGCCCCGCTGCAATACAGACTCAGGGCCGGAGGTGCACCTTGTCAGGGTGGCTCGTCGCACCGTGCTGAGGCGAGGCTGCGAGTACATAGTGCCTGGCACTGTACGCCGCCAACCTGCTGTTGATGGAGATCTGCTGTTAAGCCCCACCAAATGCTTCGTCGAGAGACACCGAGTCCTAGTGGCGCGGGTTGTTGTGCGAACACCACAGTCCACCGATATCCCCATCAGAGTTTTTAACCCTGGTGCAGCTCCTGTCACCTTGAAGAAGGGAGCGGTGGCGGGAGTGCTCCAGTCAGCCGTAGTGCTGGGAGAGGCGGAGCTTCAGTCTCGTGATGTCTCGACTGTCCCAGAGCGTGTTGACCAGGCCACTACTCCTGTGCCCCCCCACCTGCAGGCCTTGTATGCAGAGAGCTGCACCAACCTACCAAAGCACGACCAGAGTAGGCTGGCTGGCCTATTGCAGTCCTACAGTGATGTGTTCTCCATGGGGCCCACTGACCTTGGCCGCACCAGCCTTGTGCAACATGACATTCTAGCTACTCCTGGGCCGCCTGTTAAACAGCCACCCCGCAGAATGGCTAAGGATAAGCAGATTGCAGCTGACCAGCAGGTGCAGCAGAGCCTGGAGATGGGCGTAGCTCAGCCCAGTAACAGCAGTTGGGCTGCACCGATTGTGATGGTGAGAAAGAAGGACCAGAGCCCGCGCCTTTGTGTGGATTATCGCCCCTTAAATGAACGAACTATTAAAGATGCCTATACCCTGCCCCATATTCAGGATACTTTGGACACTCTGTCTTCTGCCACGTGCTTTAGCACACTGGATTTGACATCTGGCTACTGGCAGGTGGAAATGACCCCAAGAGCCCGCAAGGCCGCTGCTTTCTGCACCCGGAAGGGGCTTTTTGAGTGGAGCGTGATGCCTTTCGGACTCTGCAACGCACCTGCAACGTTCCAGCGGCTCATGGACCGTGTTCTAGTCGGTCTGCAGTGGGAGACATGCTTAGTGTATCTCGACGACATCATAGTCCTGGGGCGGGACACCACACAAATGTTGGAGCGACTTGGCCAAGTGTTCACTAGGCTGCGTGAAGCAAACCTCAAACTGAAACCATCCAAGTGCTGTTTGTTCCGGGAGCAGGTCTCCTACCTGGGGCATATTGTCTCAGCCAAAGGTGTTGCTACCGACCCTGAGAAAATAAAAAAGGTGGTGGAATGGCCCATCCCCCGCAATGTCTCAGAGGTGCGCCAGTTTGTGGGCTTGGCGTCATATTATCGGCGGTTTGTTGAAGATTTCGCCTCAATCGCCAAACCGCTTCATGAACTCACAAAGAAGTATGCACGTTTTAATTGGACAGCTGACTGCCAGGAGGCATTTGAGGAACTGAAAGTCCGGTTGACGTCAGCACCTGTGCTCGCCTACCCTCTTGATGATGGTGACCTCTTCCTGGACACCGATGCTAGTGACTGGGGAATTGGAGCGGTCCTCTCCCAAATGCAAGGAGGTGAGGAGAGAGTGCTGGCATACGGGAGCAGGAGACTTTCCTCCACGGAGCAAAACTACTGTACCACTAGGCGAGAACTCCTAGCAGTGGTGGAGTTCACCTCCCATTTTAGACAATACCTGCTCGGGAGGTCCTTCGTTGTCCGAACCGACCACAGCAGCCTGCGCTGGCTAACCAAGCTGAGACAGCCAGAGGGACAACTTGCTCGCTGGTTGGAGAAACTAGCCGAATATGACTTCCAGGTGATCCACCGGGGGGGAAAGTTCCACCAAAACGCCGACGCTTTGTCCAGGAGGCCGTGTAGAAGCTCCTGTCCCTGCACCATACCCGAGCCGGACTCTAGCGGCAGCCTGCGTCAAAGTAAGGGGGTGCAGTGCAGCCTTGCCAACAGTTTCCTGGAAGATGCTCCGCTAGCAGCATCCCCTGAGCAAGCTCTAGTGGGGGTAGTCAGTGTTACCAACAATAGCGGTGACCGTCCTCTCTCTCATCCAGATATCACCAGGGTGAGCGAGCCATCTCAGACTGAACTGTTCAGCGGTTGGACCCAGGAGCAGTTAAAAGGAGCACAAATGACTGACATGGACATAGCACCTTTGTGCATGTGGTTTGAGAAGGGGGAGGGACGGCCTGCGTGGGCTGATGTGGCATCATGCAGTCCTGCCACCAAAGCCTACTGGGCACAGTGGAAGCGACTCTATCAGAGGGATGGGGTTGTACTTAGAAAGTTTTACTGCACAGAGGGAAAGGTGTTTTACCCCCAGATTCTCCTGCCGAGCTCGTACCGCACATCTGTAATGGCACAGATGCATGAGGGGCCGGTGGGGGGCCATTTTGGTGCAGAGAAGACCCTTTCTCGCCTTAAGACCCGGTACTTTTGGTATGATATGAAAACTGATGTCACTCTTTGGTGCCGCACCTGCACCAGCTGCGCAGCCAAGGCTCGCCCCAAGAAAACTCCACAGGCGGCTATGGGCTCTGTAAAAGTAGGCAGCCCCATGGAACGGATTGCTGTTGATCTCATGGGTCCGTTAAACGAGACTGAGCGGCACAATCGCTATATAGTGGTTGTTCAGGACTATTTTAGCAAGTGGGTTGAAGTTTATCCAGTTCCTGATGAGCCAGTGACAACAGTAGCTGAGAAGATTGCCTCGGAGTGGGTGTGTAGACACGGAGCGCCTCACTCCCTCCAAAATGATCAGGGCACAAACTTTGAGTCAGCTGTGTTTCAGGGAATGTGTGCCCTACTGGGAATTGAAAAGACCCGTACCACCCCATTTCACCCCCAGTCCGACGGCCAGGTGGAGCGGTTTAATGCCACCCTGCAAAAGATCCTGGCTACAACTGCTGAGAGATGTCACTGGGATTGGGATGTGATGATTCCTTATGCACTGATGGCTTATAGGGCAACTAAGCACAGTTCCACAGGGTTGTCACCCAACATGATGCTTTATGGTCGGGAGGTCACGGAACCAGTTGACTTGGTGGCTGGTATGCCCCCCGACTACACCCATAGCAGCTCACTTCCCTTATATGTGATGCAGCTCAGAGAACGACTGGAGCTTTCCCACCAGCTGGCACGGGAAACCTTAGGGAGAGCTGCTGAGCGTGCAAAACGGCAGTATGATAAAAACATTCACCAAATCCACTACAAGGTTGGAGATGCAGTATGGCACTTGGTCAAGGGCACCAAGAGGGTGAAAAACAAAATACGGAAGTTTTTGCCCTCCTACGAGGGTCCCTATATCGTCGTGGGCCAGCTGGACGACATGGTTTACCGTATCCAGAAAAGCCAAAGGGCTAAAGTCAAGGTGGTGCACCATGACAAACTCAAACCTTACTACTCCAGAACCCCTCTGGACAACAGCTGGGCGTTCCAGGGCGCCAAAGAATGGTCAGCGGTGGAGGTTCCTCCGCCGGTGTGGGACGACAGTGCAGACAACGCAGACATCGGCCCTCTGGACCTGTGGGACAACTCGCCAGAGATGGAGGCTGCTGCGGCAGGGGCCCTTCCGGACCCCCACTCTTCACAGACAATTCAACCAGACTGCGACCATCCTTCTGAGAGTTCTTCTCGCCCTCGGTTGGATGAGGCCGGAGCTAAGGATTCGAGTGAGGGACGCGACCGATGTCGTCTTCCTGTTGCTGCACCACTTCAGAGGCCACAGAGGACCCGCAGAGCTCCTGACAGGTTTGGTGACTGGGTTGCACACTGAACAATAAGAACTGAATAGACTTGCCTTAGTTATTTAGTGGTGAGATCATTGTTCC
This sequence comes from Pholidichthys leucotaenia, assembly GCA_020510985.1. NCBI lineage: Eukaryota > Metazoa > Chordata > Actinopteri > Cichliformes > Pholidichthyidae > Pholidichthys > Pholidichthys leucotaenia. The sequence goes on from CM035842.1 coordinate 276,380,667, forward strand.
AGGTAAGGGCAAGAATGCGCCCTGATCTCATCGGGAGTAACGGTAGTCTACCCGGAACTCCCTAGTTTCAGTTAAAAAAAAAAGGGGGAATTACGTTTCTAAGTGTTCACTTTGTAAGAAATAAGAGTTCTATTTTTGTAGTTGCACTCAGCAGGACTTTGGAGCACACTGAAGATGCTTTAACCACTATGTGTATGTGACAGTTGGCATTTGATATCTCAGTCGTTGTGGCCGCATCTTATGATATTAGCACTTTGCATGTAGAACCCTAGGGGTAAGCTGAAGTCTTTGGTTTAAGATGCTTATAGATGTCTAAGTTTGTTTCTCCTCCTACGAACTCTTGTGCACAGAACGAAGGTTTTATCACACATATTTTGGTGTCACCGCAATGTGAATGAATGATTTTTGTGTTACATTAGTGTGAGGACATGCAGTAGGCATTAACGGACATTCTTTGGACATTTCTTTCCCTTTTGCCTTCAGTCACCTTTTACAGGTGGAGGACTCATTTGTGGACTGTTGGAGATGTTCAGTTGTATGATGTCTGTATTTCTCTCGCCATGATATGTAATGACGTGTGCTGGAGTGATGTCAAAGATTGATCATCATCCAGAGTGGGGGTAGTGTTGCAGGCCAAGCCTGTTTTCCTTTAATCTGGACAGGTTGCGGTGTGTATGTGTGTGTGTGTGTGTGTATGTGTAGAGGAGAAGTGACGTAAGGGGGCCCATGGCGGCGTTGTTGTGGCTGAGACGGGAGTTGTGATGGAGGTGTAACGAGCTGTACGTAGTGATATGAAGACTGTAAGAAAGCCAGTGTGCTCCGGAGGAGCAGTATGTGTGGACAGTTGCTGCAGTTCTAAATAAAGTGCCTCATTCTTCCCACTTGAAAAGTCTGTTGGATTGTGTATTGGCTGTTACCACCAACGAGCCGCGCTAGCATAAACTGGGCTAGCGCTACCCGAGGCTGCCCAACTACGGTTCGGCGGCCGGCAGAATAGCGGGTCGGTAACACATGGCTATGATCCAGCTTGATTGGGCTTCACAATGTCTGTATGCTGCGGCCAGTGTCTAAGGCTGCAGAGCGACTTCCGATACGGAGGGCAGCTAGGCCAAAAAAAGGTACTGTTTGTGCTTTCTGCCTTTAACTGCCGTTAACCGTGATCACAAAATTTGTCGCCGTTAACAGGGGTGAAGCATTAACGGGCGATTAATGTGGTGGTGCTAACACCATTAAAATATGTATGTGTATTTATACAGTATATATATATATATATATATACGTATATATATATATACAGTATATATATATATATATATATATAAATACACCGAACTGAACTGTACTGTACTGTACTGGGTCAAACTGACACTAGTGGAAAAGGGCCATAAATGCTCCTGAGTCAGTGAGCTTCTCAGCCTGTTCTTCACAAACTTCAGAGGAGAAAAACTTCACTCACGTGCAACTTCTTATATATTTACATAGCTTTTATTCTAAATATGCAACTCTTCCTTGTAAATTTAGTTTTCCATTAATTTTGGTGCATTTCTTGTAAATTTTATGATTTTTTTTCTTAAATTTGTAATGTCTTGGGTAACTTTCACCTTTTTTCATACATTGCAAATTTAGTCATGTAAGTTTGTGACTGTTTAGGCAAAATTTGGACTTTATCATCAACTTGCTATTTTTTTTTCTCTTGTAGATTTGTGAAACTTTTTTTCTAAATTTGTATTTTTCTAAATTTGGAATTAAAATCAGACTTTTTTTGGGTGGGGGTTGTACATACAGTGGGGCAAAAAAGTATTTAGTCAGCCACCAATTGTGCAAGTTCTCCCACTTAAAAGTTGAGAGAGGTCTCCAATTTTCATCATAGGTATACCTCAACTATGAGAGACAAAATGAGGGGAAAAAAATCCAGAAAATCAGATTGTCTGATTTTTAAAGAATTTATTTGCAAATTATGGTGGAAAATAAGTATTTGGTCACCTACAAACAAGCAAGATTTCTGGCTCTCACAGACCTGTAACTTCTTCTTTAAGAGGCTCCTCTGTCCTCCACTTGTTATCTGTATTAATGGCACCTGTTTGAACTCGTTATCAGTATAAAAGACACCTGTCCACAACCTCAGTCAGACTCCAAACTCCACTATGGCCAAGACCAAAGAGCTGTCAAAGGACACCAGAAACAAAATTGTAGACCTGCACCAGGCTGGGAAGACTGAATGTGCAATAGGTAAGCAGCTTGGTGTGAAGAAAACAACTGTGGGAGCAATTATTAGAAAATGGAAGACATACAAGACCACTGATAATCTCCCTCAATCTGGGGCTCCACGCAAGAGCTCACCCCGTGGGGTCAAAATGATCACAAGAATGGTGAGCAAAAATCCCAGAACCACATGGGGGGACCTAGTGAATGACCTGCAGAGAGCTGGGACCAAAGTAACAAAGGCTACATCAGTAACACACTACGCCGCCACGGACTCAAATCCTGCAGTGCCAGATGTGTCCCCCTGCTTAAGCCAGTACATGTCCAGGCCCGTCTGAAGTTTGCTAGAAAGCATTTGGATGATCCAGAAGAGGATTGGGAGAATGTCATATGGTCAGATGAAACCAAAATATAACTTTTTGGTAAAAACTCAACTTGTCGTGTTTGGAGGAGAAAGAACACCATACCTACTGTGAAGCATGGAGGTAGAAACATCATGCTTTGGGGCTGTTTTTCTGCAAAGGGACCAGGACGACTAATCCGTGTAAAGGAAAGAATGAATGGGGCCATGTATCGTGAGATTTTGAGTGAAAACCTCCTTCCATCAGCAAGGGCATTGAAGATGAAACGTGGCTGGGTCTTTCCGCATGACAATGATCCCAAACACACCACCAGGGCAACGAAGGAGTGGCTTCGTAAGAAGCATTTCAAGGTCCTGGAGTGGCCTAGCCAGTCTCCAGATCCCAACCCCATAGAAAATCTTTGAAGGGAGTTGAAAGTCCGTGTTGCCCAGCGACAGCCCAAAACATCACTGCTCTAGAGGAGATCTGCATGGAGGAATGGGCCAAAATACCAGCAACAGTGTGTGAAAACCTTGTGAAGACTTACAGAAAACGTTTGACCTCTGTCATTGCCAACAAAGGGTATATAACAAAGTATTGAGATGAACTTTTGTTATTGACCAAATACTTATTTTCCACCATAATTTGCAAATAAATTCTTTAAAAATCAGACAATGTGATTTTCTGGATTTTTTTTTTTCTCCTTTTGTCTCTCATAGTTGAGGTATACCTATGATGAAAATTGGAGACCTCTCTCATCTTTTAAGTGGGAGAACTTGCACAATTGGTGGCTGACTAAATACTTTTTTACCCAACTGTATTTGAATACTGCATTTGAAACCTAAATACCAGTTTAATTAAGGAATATTCAGATAATCAGATATTTGGTACAGCCCTAACTGATAGACCTTTCTTTTCATATTAATCCACAGTTTAAACAACATTCTACTGCATTTCAAAACATGGGAATATCATGATTCATAAATTAATTCAAAGAACTACACTACCGTTCAAAAGTTTGGGGTCACCCAGACAATTATTTTGTGTTTTCCATGAAAAGTCACACTTATTTACCACCATGAGTTGTAAAATGAATAGAAAATATAGTCAAGACATTGACAAGGTTAGAAATAATGATTTGTATTTGAAATAATAATTTTTTCCTTCAAACTTTGCTTTTGTCAAAGAATCCTCCATTTGCATCAATTACAGCATTGCAGACCTAACATGATTGCACAAGGGTTTTCTAATCATCCATTAGCCTTCTGACGCAATGAGCAAACACATTGTACCATTAGAACACTGGAGTGATAGTTGCTGGAAATGGGCCTCTATACACCTATCTAGATACTGCACCAAAAACCAGACATTTGCAGCTAGAATAGTCATTTACCACATTAGCAATGTATAGAGTGTATTTCTGATTAGTTTAAAGTTATCTTCATTGAAAAAAAGTGCTTTTCTTTCAAAAATAAGGACATTTCTAAGTGACCCCAAACTTTTGAACGGTAGTGTAAATCATAATAATCATACTTTAAAATAAATGCTTCAAATAGCTCTATTTGCATGATAAATATAGGAAATTATGAAGTTTAACTTTTAAACAAAATTATGTACAAGCATAGTTCAGAACATTTGTTTTTTATGTACGGTAAAACATCTGTCACTTTATGTTTGTTTTCTACTGCAATAATATTTTAAAGTGATATTACTGTAAACTACTTTGCTTTAATTAACAAAGCCTATATTATTTATGTTGTATGTTGTCTACCTGTCCTCTGTGTCCAGCTGGCCTCCTCCTGGTCCTGGCTAATTGCTGGCTGTTCATCTGAGTATTCAGGGGGTTGGGTTTTTTGCTGCCCAGATGCTACAAAAACATTTAATAAAGCTGTTATTTTACTGCAAACACAGGCCATAAATTAACATTTTCTCAGTAAAATTCTGTGATATATTTCCTGGGGTAAATATTTCATTGCACTTGGCATTTTTCTTTGTAGTAGCTGGCCACATGATAATTAGGTCTACAGCTTCATCATCAATCCTCTGTCTTTACCTTTAGTCGCCACCTCCGTGCCTTTTGAAAATAAATCTGTTAGTTTAGCACATTTTGCAGCGTCGTTATCCAAAGCCCTCTTTTTTGACAAACATTCTGGCCTTTTCTGCTCCTCCTCAGTTCACGCAAGACAGGAGTTGCAGCTGCTACTGAACTGTAGGGACTGACCGACTACAGTGTGTGTGGGGGGGATTTCCACAGGGTGAGGAACATCTATTTCATCCATTTTCATGCATCCAGAGACTGTGGTGCAGTGTCTCAGCTGCAGAATGTGAAATGTCATGTGTACTTTTACCACACATTATCGGATTTAAATGACAGTCGCTTTTTTTCCCTCACCGTAACACCGGCCCAGGAGTGGACTGGCCCACCGGGAATCCTCCCGACTCTCCCTATGGGCCACTCTGGGCCTGGTGGTGGGTATACCATATCAAAAAATGTCAGTGTCTCAATAACTTGTCTTGTGCCCTTAAGGATCAATAACAGCTTGACAACGACATCTCATGCTGTTCACAAGTTGACTTATTGTCTGCCGAGGCATGGCAGATAACATTGCAATCCGACAGATAACATTGTAAATTTAAATATGACAGTGTTTTGGGGATTTCCATGGCTATGATTAGGGCTGTCGCGATAACCACAATTATCACTTATTCTACGCAAACACTAAGGAGGCGTACACCTCATCACCACTCCCCCCACTCGGGAGATCGGATCACAACTTGGTTCATCTCTGGCCGGTGTACAAACTCCTAGCGCACAGACAACTTCCGGTCATGCGCACAGTGAAGTTATGGTCTGAGGAGGCAATGGACGCTCTATAGGACTGTTTTGAAACCACTGCCTGGGAGCAGCTCTGCGATCCACATGGTGAGGACATCGACGGCCTCACTCACACCATCACGGACTACATCAGCTTCTGTGTGGACAACACCGTACCCACCAAGACCATACGGTGTTGCTCGAACAACAAACCCTGGATCAACCCTGAGATAAAAACACTTCTGAGAGAGAAGAAGAGGATCTTCAGGTCGGGGAACAGGGAGATACTGAAGTCCGTACAGAGGGAGCTGAGGAGGAAGATCAGGGAAGGCAAGGACAGCTTCAGGAAGAAGATGGACAAGCTGCAACAGAGCGACATCGGCGGGGACTGGAGAAACCTTAAAACCATCTCTGGGCTCCAGAATACCTCCCCCCAGGCCACGGGGGGCAGGGAGTGGGCGAAAAATCTGAACCTGTTTTTTAATAGGTTTGACCAACCGCCCTCCCCCCCGACTGCACAACAACCACTGCTGCCTCTGAAGACATCGAGTCCTGCTGCCCACACCCCACTCCACCATCACCCCCCCCCCCCCACTCCCAACACACAGCCCCCCAACATGACCCTCACTAAGACCCAGGTGAGGATGGAGCTGAGGAAGATCAAGGTGAGGAAGGCCTCGGGACCGGACGGCATCAGTGCAAAGCACCTCAAGTCCTGTGCAGACCAGCTGTGTGGGATTGTGGAGCACATCTTCAACCTGAGCCTGAAGCTGGGGAGGGTACCACAGTTGTGGAAAACATCTTGTGTGGTACCTGTACCAAAGACTTCCCACCCCAAAGATCTGAACAGCTACAGACCAGTGGCCCTGACGTCCCACATGATGAAGACCCTGGAGAGACTGCTCCTTGCTCACCTCCGCCCCCTGGTGGGACCAGCGATGGATCCACTCCAGTTCGCCTACCAGCATGGCATTGGGGTGGAGGATGCAGTGATCTTCCTCCTTCACCATTCTCTGTCCCACCTGGAGAAGCCCGGGAATGCGGTAAGGATCATGTTCTTTGACTTCTCCAGTGCTTTCAACACCATCCAACCGATGATCCTGAAGGACAAGCTGCTGTGCGCAGGGGTGGACCAGCACCTGTCATCATGGATCCTGGACTACCTCACTAACTGGCCACAGTTTGTGAGAACCCGGGACTGTGTGTCCGACACGATCATCGGTAGCACGGGGGCCCCCAGGGAAAGGTTTTGGCTCCCTTCCTGTTCACCCTTTATACTGTGGACTTCTCACACAACACAACACACTGCCATCTACATAAGTTCTCTGACGACTCTGCGATCGTTGGCCTCATCTCCAATGGAGATGAAGCTGAGTACAGAGGACTTATCCAGGACTTCGTGGACTGGTGCCATCGGAACTGCCTCCAGATCAACGCGAGGAAAACTAAGGAGCTGGTGATGGACTGCCGCAGGCAAGGACAACCCCTCACAGCACCAGTAAATATACAGGGAACTGACATCGAGATGGTGACATCCTACAAGTACCTGGGTGTTCATCTGAACAATAAACTAGACTAGTCACACAATACTGTCGCACTCTACAAGAAGTGACAGCACAGGCTGTTCCTACTGAGGAGACTCAGGTCTTTTGGTGTACAAGGGGCGCTGCTGAAGACATTCTACGACACGGTGGTGGCATCAGCCATCACTTTTGGAGTGGTCTGCTGGGGCAGTGGCGTTACAGCAGCCGATAGGAAGAGACTGAACAAACTGATCAAGAAAGCTAGCTCTGTCCTGGGGAAACACCTTGACCCAGTGGAGGAGATGGGAGAGAGAAGGATGGTGACTAAACTGTCATCTCTGCTGGAGTCCGAGTCCCACCCTATGCAGGACATACTGAATGCACTGAGGAGCTCATTTAGCAGCAGACTACATCATCCTAGGTGCATAACCGAGAGGTTTCGCAGGTCTTTCCTACCTACAGCTGTCAGACTGTATAACCTAAGCAGGGCTGCTTGCAGAGATAGCAAAAAAACGTGACAACCTAATAGTATTGAATGCAAAAGACGCAATAGACTTACACAATGGTCCCCTCCGGTATACAACTAGGAAAATACGCAGGGTACTACGGAGGGTGACAATATGTATGGGTACATAATCATACCATGTAGGATAACTAAGTAGACGGTTATGCTGTTCATTCCATCTAGCTACAACGCTCCGCACTGTGTGTTTATATATTTATATATTTATTCCATCTAGCTACAATGCTCCGCACTGCTGTGTTTATATATTTATTCCATCTAGCTACAATGTTCCGCACTGTGTGTGTTTATATATTTATATATTTATATGTACATACACTACCATTCAAAAGTTTGGGGTCACTTATAAATTTCCTTATTTTTGAAAGAAAAGCACTTTTTTTCAATGAAGATAACTTTAAACTAATCAGAAATACACTCTAATATCTAATATACATTGCTAATGTGGTAAATGACTATTCTAGCTGCAAATGTCTGGTTTTTGGTGCAATATCTACATAGGTGTATAGAGGCCCATTTCCAGCAACTATCACTCCAGTGTTCTAATGGTACAATGTGTTTGCTCATTGCGTCAGAAGGCTAATGGATGATTAGAAAACCCTTGTGCAATCATGTTAGCACAGCTGAAAACAGTTTAGCTGGTTAGAGAAGCTATAAAACTGACCTTCCGTTGAGCAGGTTGAGTATCTGGAAAAAATTATTATTTCAAATACAAATCATTATTTCTAACCTTGTCAATGTCTTGACTATATTTTCTATTCATTTTACAACTCATGGTGGTAAATAAGTGTGACTTTTCATGGAAAACACAAACTAATTATCTGGGTGACCCCAAACTTTTGAACGGTAGTGCATGTATACTCGCTGCTCTTGTTTTTTCTTGTCTTCTGATTGTTGCTCTGATTGTTGCTATCCCTGTGCTGTTGCAATCCTGGAATTTCCCCATTGTGGGACTAATAAAGGCTTATCTTATCTTATCTTATCTTATCTTATCTTATGTAATACCGTGCTATGGACAAGCCTACCGCGGAAGATAACGGGCAACCGCAACAACCATGGTGTTCACTTTTTTTTGTGTGTGTGGCTATATCTCGTTGTTCACTTATGTGCCCCTATTGATTGATAAATAAATAGTTAAATACTGTGGAAGCTTCCATAGCACAGGGTGCTGGCGGCATCAGTAACGTGTGGGGCAGTCTCTCTCCAGACGGACTCCAGCTGGGGGAAGCGTTTGGACTCTTTGCTAAATACAGCCATGACACTGAACACCGAAAGGGCACAAAGCATGTTATTTCCTTCTGAGTGGAGCGTGAACTCAGAGTGAAACAACTACTGCATTCTGCATTGCTTGTTTGCACGTGATTTTTCGAAAAGTGACAAAAATCCAAAAATCACAGAGATAAGAGCCATGCAGGGTCCTGTACGGAGACTGTCTTGTTTAAATAAGCTGAATGTCGCTGCAGTCTGCAGTCCACACACCCCATAGTTGAAATACTGGAGTTTCCACCACTGCTTTATGAAAATGATTGGTTTTTTGTTTGTTTTTTTAACAGAATCAGCAGTTCATGCCTAGAAATACCAGAGCTCCGCACAATTGTCACACACGCACATAAAATTGAGACGGCGCTGCAACGAGTTTCTCACAGCTTCCCTCTTTTGTCACATAAGTTATGAACCCTGTTTAAATTACGAGACCACAGGGTCCTAAAAACACTTGCAATAATACCGCATACCGTGCGGTGTTCAGCTATCCACCATCACCACAGGGGAAATTCCTTTACGGCGACAGCCCTAGCTATGATCGAGCTTGGCTGACTTCACAATGTCTGTATGCTGCGGCTAGTGTCTGAGGTTGCAGAGCAGCTTCCAGTACGGAGGGCAGCTAGGCCAAAAAAGTACTGTTTGCGCTTTCTGCCGTTAACTGCAATCACAAAATTTGTTGCCATTAATGGGGGCGAAGCATTAACAGGTGATTAACACGATGACGTTGACACCACTAATACTGTATATAGTCCATCCTGTTTGAAATCTTGCTGAGTCTCGAAGTTTAAAAGTTTAATAATTAGGCTTCAGGTGGAAATTAAAAGAACTTTTTCCAGTCCAAAATAACAGTTTACAAATCCTTTAAGCTAAAGTAGAGGAATGCGAGTCTTCACTACACATACAGTGAAATATTTAAGTTGTTTTAATTTATCTGTGATGATTATAGTTATCCTTTTTTAAATTAAATTACAAATCATGGTATTCTAATTTACCCAGATGCACTAATATTCAGAATGAGGGCTTACCACGACAATAATAGAGAAGATGGAAAAAGAGTGAGCTGCTCATGTACAGTGGTTTGAAAAAGTGTTTGCCCCCTTCCTGATTTGTCATTTCTTTTGTATGTTTGTCACACTTAAATGTTTCAGATCATCAAACAAATTTAAATATTAGACAAAGATAACACAAGTAAACACGAAATGCAGTTTTTAAATGAAGGTGTTTATTATTAAGGGTAAAAAAAATCTAAACCTACATGGCCCTGTGTGAAAAAGTGATCCCCCCCGCCACCGTTTCCTGTTAATACATAAATTAACTGTGGTTTATCACATCTTTGGAAAGCTGAGTTCAATTTCTCTAGCCACACCTCGGCCTGATTACTGCCACACCTGTTCTCAATCAAGAAATCCCTTAAATAGGACCTGCCTGACAAAGTGAAGTAGACCAAAGGATCCTCAAAAGCTAGACATCAATGCTGCTATCCAAAGAAATTCAGGAACAAATGAGAAACAAAGTAATTGAGATCTATCAGTCTGGAAAAGGTTATAAAGCCATTTCTAAAGCTTTGGGACTCCAGCGAACCACAGTGAGAGCCATTATCCACAAATGGCAAAAACATGAAACAGTGGTGAACCTTCTCAGGAGTTGCCAGACGACCAAAATTATCCCAAGAGCGCAGCGACGACTCATCCAAGAGTTCACAAAAGACCCCACAATAACATCCAAAGAACTGCAGGCCTCACTTGCCTCAGTTAAGGTCAGTGTTCATGACCCCACCAGAAGAAAGAGACTGGGCAAAACTGGCCTGCATGGCAGAGTTTCAAGACGAAAACCACTGCTGAGCAAAAAGAACATAAAGGCTCGTCTCAGTTTTGCCAGAAAACATCTTGATGATCCCCAAGACTTTTGGGGAAATACTCTGTGGACTGACGAGACAAAATTTGACCTTTTTGGAAGGTGTGTGTCCCATTACATCCGGCGTAAAAGTAACACAGCATTTCAGAAAAGGAACATCATACCAGCAGTAAAATATGATGGTGGTAGTGTGATGGTCTGGGGCTGTTTTGCTGCTTCAGGACTTGGAAAATTTGCTGTGGTAAATGGAACCATGAATTCTACTGTCTACCAAAAAATCCTGTAGGAGAATGTCCGGCCATCTGTTCGTGACCTCAAGCTGAAGCCCCTTGGGTTCTGCAGCAGGACAATGATCCAAAACACACCAGCAAGTCCACTTCTGAATGGCTTAAGAAAAACAAAATGAAGACTTTGGAGAGGCCTAGTCAAAGTCCTGACCTGAATCCAATTCAGATGCTGTGGCATGACCTTAAAAAGATGGTTCATGCTTGAAAACCCTCCGATGGGGCTGAATTACAACAATTCTGCAAAGATGAGTGGACCAAAATTCCTCCACAGCGCTGTAAAAGACTCATTGCCAGTTATCGCAAATGCTTGATTACAGTTGTTGCTACTAAGGGTGGCCCAACCAGTTATTAGGTTTAGGGGGCAATCACTTTTTCCCACAGGGCCATGTAGGTTTGGATTTTTTTTTCCTTAATAATAAACATCTTCATTTAAAAACTGCATTTGTGTTTACTTGTGTTATCTTTGTCTAATATTTAAATTTGTTTGAGGATCTGAAGCATTTAAGTGCGCCAAACACAAAAAAAAGAGAAATCAGGAAGGGGGCAAACACTTTTTCACACCACTGTATTTTTGTCATTTATGTAAACCATGACAAAAAAATTCCTGCAGGACAAAACAGGACACTTGATATTTTCTAACCTGTTTGTATACCACCATAGACAGAGAGAGAACCTGAATTAGACAGAGCTCAGAGAGGGAAAGATGAGGAAAAAGAGAGGAGCCAAGGAGAGGAAAGTGTTCAGGCAGAGGGTCCAGGAGAGGTGAGAGCAGAGGAGGGAGAGAAGGATACACCAGTAAAAAGTCCAAACACAGGATGTCTGGATGGCACCCCAACTGGCCCAATATTCCAATATTCAAGCCTTGGTTGTACAGTACTTCCAATGATAAGTTCCATATGCAAAGTTACTGCGCAATTTTTAAAAAAAGAAATAAATGATATCATCATCATCATCATAGCAGTCTGTCAGGGGCGACAATGACTGTTTCATTTAGGTCTGATTAGATTCCTCCACGCAGCTCTGTAATTCGCCTTCCGCTGCCAGGAGCTCCTGACCTTGTTAACCCAGGCGACATCCGAGCCGGTATGAGTTGCTCTCTGACTGACCATTTCATGAAACTGCTTGCAAAGCATTTGAGTACCGCTAGCTTTTGCTGGACTAGCAACACATTCTTGGCAGATAGAGGTATTATCAGTGGCAAGGACAGGCCAAGACAAACTGACTCCAGTATCTGTTGCAGTGACTGACCAGATGATAGGTTTGTTTATTTCTGCTCTTTGTGTAGTGCATGTCACGATGCACCGACTGGCAAAAGTCCACCACAGACCTTGTGACAGATGTGCTTATCTGCAAGAATGTCTAGTCTCACCCCGTGTAACTGGGAGTGGTCCACCACAGACCTGGTTTTACCCACGAGGCGTTTTTCTCCCTCCGAGATGCGCAAGACAGTCGATTCCCTTATCAAACTTCTGTGTGGTACAAAAATAGCCATAAAAATCCAGGACTCACCAGTAACACTGAACAAGAGGTGGAATAATGCAACCTTCCTCTGCTATCTGAAGTACCTCCAGGCAGAGGACACGAGCATCTTTAAACGCAGTGCAGTCTCCGGCTACAGGACCAGGGTGGAGGATCTCCCGGCGTTTCTCGGTTTTGTGGTGGAGTGTGGAACCCATTTGCTTAAGTAATATGGCTGCCAGTGAATGTAAAATGACCATCAAAGGCTCTGAATGGTATAAAATAAACATATTCCGGTTACAATAGTGTCATGTCCCCTCCCCTCCCGGAAAAATATGTTGCCACCGTGCCAAGGTCTTTAAGCCAGAGGAAATACTGCACAGGTTCCATGTTGACCCCATCTGTGTTTGCCCACATGGACTTTACTTGTGGTATGGGTAAGAAGGTAATAAGTTTACCCACTTTAAACTCATCTGGGCCCCACACGGGTTTAAAATGGGTGAGCAGGCTTCAGTAACACTTGTGCCATAGGCAAAATTTTGCAAAAAAGTCACAAATTTATAAAAAAAAAAGTTAAAAATTTACCAGAAAAACGAGTCACATTTAATAGAAAAAAGTTGCAAATTTATGAGAAAAAAACTGAAAATTTAGGAGAAAAAAGTTGCAAATTTTTTAAAAATTACAAGAAAAAGTTTGCAAAGTTACAAGGAAAAAAGTCACAAATGTAAAAGGAAAGAATGAGGAAAAAATAGCAAATTAACAAAAAAGTAGCAAATATATGAGTAAATAAACTAAAAAATTTATGAGAGAAAAGCCCCATATTTATGAGGAAAAGCTGTACGGGGTGGGGGCGTGGGGGGGCTGAAAAGTTCATCATGGTCAAATTTGACCAAATGTGGTTTCTTTTTCAACTGCAGGGATCCAAGCACTGCAACAACAATGGAAGAAATGTGTGGACTGAAGGAGAGACTATATTTAAAAATAAACCACATTTGGTCAAATTTGACCGCTATAAACTTTTCAGCTCCCCTCCTAAGTTTACAGTAAAAAAAAAAAAAAAAAAAAAAAAAAAAGGCTGAAAATTTTTGAGAAAGTTCCAAATTTACAAGAAAAATGTCACAAATTTATTGGAAAAACTCACAAACGTACAAGAAAATGGCAAATTTACAAGGAAAAAAGTTACAAATTTATGAGAAAAAGTTGCAAGCTTACAGTAACCAAGTGGTAAATTTAAATTTAAGCAAATATGCAAGAAAAAGTCACAATTTTAAAAGAAAAACTAACACATTTATGAGAAAAAAAATCACAAATCTGAGGAAAAGTTACAAGTTTACGGTAAAAAAGCTGCAAATTTATGACAGTTTCAAATTTTCAAGAAAAAACATCAAATTTGGGGGGGGGGGGGAAATCACCAATTAACAAGAAAACAGCAAATTTGTGAGAAAATAAGTTGAAAATAGGTAAAATCCATGGACAAACCCACAGGTACCCTAAAGACGGCTCAGATTTAGCCTTTGGTGGGCCCACGTGGACATGCTGGGTAGCAGCTGGTGTTGGTGCAAGTCACATGACATTTTACCATGCTTATCAGAACAGCCATACTATGCATGTTGCTATGCATGTGCGGCAAGCGCGTGCGTGTGTAGTAACAGGAAATAAGCTTCCGCTCAAAATTTCAGCATACTATACAGCTGACAGAAACAGCTGACGGCACTGCACCGTGATTGGCTGATCCAAAAATGTGGTGCGTTTTGAGTGCATGTCTCTTTATATATATTATATATTTCATGCTGTTAAAAATTACTCAATACAGCTGACGGAAGGTAAACAATAGCATACCGTGGCCCAGCTGACGGAAGGTAAGCAATTATGTAATGTTAGTGGTACATTTGCAGAGCAACTGATTTCTGACAAAGTATGCTAAATTGATAGCTACTGTATATCTATCGGTTTGCCATAGGGGTATGTATTCTGATAAAGCAGGGGTCACCAACTGGCGGACTCTGGTCCGGATCCAGACCTTGAGAGTCTTCCGTCTGGACTCCAAAACTTTTTAATGTAATTTGTGGGAAAATTATACCATTTTGTTTTAACCAAATGAAAAATCGGAGCTCAAGTGCTGTATCGGTGGCGGCCGCCCTGACATTTTATGGTGTGGGACCTTGGACGTTCTCCATGGGATACAGCAGGCCCCTGATCTGTATAGAAAACAATTTCTCTATACAGATCAATGCAGCGGTCGGCCAGGCATGCTTCCTTCCCGGTGTAACCTGCGGAATAAAACGCTGCTGTGAAATTGTGTCTACCACCACTCTGGCTGCCTGCAATGGCACCACCCAGGGGTCTGTTGACAGAAGGTCCGTACGGCGCCTCCATGCCTTCCTGAGACAGCATCCCCGTTGGGCTACACGATGTTGTTTATGGAGGTAATTTCTGCGACCCTCTAATATGTCAAAACAATAACTTGCTCTATGTGTTACTGAACATGAAAAGTTCCACACACATTCACCTCCTCTCTCCCTGTGACAGTGTTACCCAGACCGACCCAGACCAGGTTAAAAAGATTAAAAAAAACAACATTGTTGACATTAAAAGAAAAGCTCCAAAAGAGTTTTGTACTGTGGAATTAATTATATTTTCTGTCCCTATTTTAGGCTTACAGTTTAAAACTTTTTTTTAAATACTGAAAATACAGTATAAAGGCAGACTTTTGTGAGATTTAGTTTTGTAAATATTAATCTTTTTAAATGTATGTAATTTTGTTTGTGTTCTCCTGTGAAACTTTCCATTTTTAGGATTTAAGTTGTAGATTTTAGAATTTTAGAGCCATTTATTTGGAGTCAAAAACACATTTAGTGTTCCCCTGTATTATTATGATTAAATTATTATGTTTTATTTGAAACTGAGCAAAGAATTTATTAGTTTTTTTTTTTTTTGGTTTAAATAATACAGAACCAAAAGCAGCTAAAACATCTGCTTAATAAAATATTGTGTAAAAGCAAAAGACATTGGCCTGCTGGAGACAGCTGTGGTCTTTCGAAAGAATGTCCATGAAAAGATGATGTTCTTAAAAGCACCTTTTCAGATAAATTTGTCCATGTGACTTAAACATAATGAATTATTCTCTCCAGATGGGTGTTTTCCCTGCTGCCTTTAAAACGTCAATGGTGAGACCCCTTCTGAAAAAGAGTAATTTAGATTCTGATAACCTTAATAATTACAGACCAGTATACAACTTACCATTTTTAAGCAAAATTTTAGAAGATTTGTTTTTACACAGTAAAATATATTTTTTTTAATTTCAAATAACATATCTGATGAAAACCACTCTGGTTTTAGGACAAACCGCAGTACCGAGACAGCCCTGGTCAGGATTGTTAATGACGAGACTACCCGAAGCGATTGCTAAGCTAACGCTAGTTAGCTTAATGCTGGCGCCAGTCATTCCACCTAACACCAGCCTGAATCGAAGCCCAGCTGCGAGGCCCAGCGGAGATACTACCAGGCAGGCGGCTATTTGTTGACGGGGCTCAGCAGAGATTTCACCCAGGCAGACGACGGTAGGTGGCAGTGCCTAGCGGAGGACTTACCGTGACCTCAGCGGAGCTCGGTGGCAGCGGCGGCGTGCGACGAGACTCGGTTGGAGGAGCGGGACGGGAGACCAGTTACGGCGGCTATGAGCAACGAGACCAGCAACGGAAGGGGCTAGTTGGCTAGCTGAGGCCCAGCTGGATTCGAGGACGATCGGATCGGATTCTGGCGACATAAGCAGAATTTATTTTACTATCCACAGATTTTTCTTTTTCCTTCTTTCCAAGAAAGACTGAAGATGGCTGCCACCGGATTAAAAAGTGGGCTGATGGGCACCACTAATAAGCCTTCTCTACTTATCTACTTCCTCTTCGTTTTGTCTTTGTGTGTCTGGACCTGCAACAAGAAGGATTTTCCGACAAACTCAACTAAAGGTGAAGTTAAAAAGTTTTATTTGTATGGATTTGGGCATGGACATCTCACCCTACACTCTATGTGGTCTTTAAAAGCCCTGAGCAAAAACTTCCAAAATAAGGCAAACATGGCTGTTAAGCAAAAATCACAATATGGCAGAGGATATACAATTAAAGTTCTGTTAGTTCTGCTACTTCTGGCAGGAGATATTCACCTTAACCCTGGACCTGCCACTATTAAACAGCAGACCACTGGGTTAGCACAAAACCGAGCTGTACAAAAGCAAAAACAACATTTATTTTTCCAAACTGTTAATCATGCACGAGTTCTTTGGGACACCAAGGCTAAACCAAAGGGGATCCTCGGCGGTCATTTAAACATACGGAGCATAATCCCCAAAAGAGATGAGATTTCGGTGTTGCTGTTGGACTCAAATCTGGACTACCTTTGTCTCTCAGAAAGCTGGCTACACAGGAACATAGACACTAATATGATCAATATTGTGGGCTACCAGTGTTTTAGAAAAGACAGGCAGGTAGGGAGGGGAGGAGGTGTTTTAATTTACATCAAAGAGAAATATAAATGTCAACTGGTTGATTTGAATACTTCACTTGAATGTTTAGCTGTTAATGTATGTCTCTCTCCGGTAATGAATTTCAACATTGCAGTAGTGTACAACCCACCGTCACACAACTCTTCCTTTTATAATGAATTAAGTGATCTGGTTAAACAGCTTGAGAAGAACAGAGAAACAATAATTCATGGTGACTTTAATATCAACTGGTCTGATAAAAAAGACAAACAGAAACTGAAAAGCCTCATGACTAAATTTAATTACCAACAAATGATCAAAGGACCCACCAAGATAACCAAACAATCCAGAACACTTATTGACATGGTATTTACTAATAAACCAGAACAAATAACCAGAACCTATAATCTTGTAACTGGTCTCTCAGATCATAACATGGTTCTTGCTGTCAGGAAACTTACTAAAAAGCAACTACAGTATTTTGGGGGAGTTGATATTGACAAATCAAATTTTATTATTCCCAAATCAAAAAATGAGGAGTTTGAACATTACTTAGAGAATCAAAATTGGGAGCAGCTCATGTCAACATGTGAAGTAGATGATTGTTGTAATTTTATAACTGCAACAATCACAAAATCTATAGAAAAATTTTCAAAGCAAATTAAAAGTAGACAACAGAAGATTAGCCTACCATGGTTAAATAATGAAATAAGAAAACTTATGAAGAGGCGAGACTATGCATTGAAAACATCACTAACCTCCAAACTACAAAATGATCACCTTGTGTACAAAAGTTTAAGAAAAAAAGTGGTACATGAGCTGCGAAAATCAAAAATATCTTATTACAATAAACTGATAGATCATGCAAAGGGTAACAACAGTTCCCTATGGAGGCATTTAAATAACTTAACTAATAAAAAAAATGACCAGAAGGGGGTAAAGGAACTTAGAATCAGAATCAGAATCAGAATCAGAATCAGGTTTATTGCCATTGTTCATGTAGTACACAAACTAGGAATTTGTCTCGGTGCAATGCTGCAACATTAAACATGATAAGATAAGAGAAATAAACTATACATGTAATAAAGTGTAGGATAAGATTAAGTGATACTGGTCAACAGTTAAAATATACTGTATATTAGCCAGCAGCAGATACTGTGGAGAACTATATAGTGCAGTCGGTAATGCAGGAAGAAAACAGTGATGATTGACATGAGTCTGGTTGAGCTGCTGTACATGGTGCACGAGAGTCAATAAGTCACTTAGTGTTCAGCAGTCTAATGGCAGAGGGGAAGAAGCTGTACATGTGACGGGAGGTTTTAGTCTGGATGGACCGAAGTCTTCTACCAGAGGGGAGGGGGGCAAACAGTACGTGACCAGGGTGTGAGGGATCGGCTATGATCCGGCCAGCACGCCTCCGGGTCCTGGAGATGTACAGATCCTGGAGAGATGGGAGCTTGCAGCCGATCACCTTCTCAGCAGAGCGCACGACGCGCTGCAGCCTTAGTCTGTCCCTGGCAGTGGCTCCTGCGTACCACACGGTTATGGAGGTGGTGAGGATGGACTCGATGATGGCTGTGTAGAACTGCACTAACATCTTGGTGGGTAGCTTGAGCTTCCTCAGCTGCCGCAGGAAGAACATCCTCTGCTGGGCTTTTTTGATGAGTGAGCTGATGGTCAGCTCCCATTTGAGGTCCCTGGTGATGGTAGTGCCTAGGAAGCGGAAGGAATCAGCAGTGGTGATGGGAGAGCCTGAGAGGGTGAGGGGGGGCAGAGGAGTAGTGACTTTCCTGAAGTCTACAATCATCTCCACTGTCTTCAGAGCGTTCAGCTGCAGGTTGTTATTGCTGCACCAGGACGCCAGCTGGGCCACCTCTCTCCTGTAGGCGGACTCGTCGCCGTTGGAGATGAGCCCGATGAGGGTGGTGTCGTCCGCAAACTTGATCAACTTGACAGACTGGTGGCTGGAGGTGCAGGAGTTGGTGTAAAGGGAGAAGAGTAGGGGGGAAAGTACACAGCCCTGGGGTGATCCGGTGCTGATGCTAGTATAGTCTGAGACAGTCTTTCCCAGCCGCACATGCTGCCTCCGGTCCGTCAGGAAGTCGATGATCCACCTGCAGAGGGAGTCAGGCACGTTGAGCAGGGACAGCTTGTCCCGGAGCAGAGCGGGGCGGATGGTGTTGAATGCGGAGCTGAAGTCCACAAACAGGATCCTGGCGTAGGTTCCCGGGGAGTCCAGGTGCTGCAGGATGGAGTGGAGGGCCACGTTGACTGCATCGTCTACAGACCTGTTGGCTCGATAGGCAAACTGCAGCGGGTCCAGGAGAGGGGTGGTGATGGACTTGAGGTGGGACTGGACCAGGCGCTCAAAGGACTTCATGACTACAGAGGTGAGCGCTACAGGTCTGTAGTCATTAAGTCCAGTGATCCGTGGCTTCTTGGGGACAGGGATGATGGTGGAGGATTTGAGGCAGGACGGCACGTGGCATAACTTAAGGGAGGTGTTAAAAATGTCTGTGAATACAGGAGCCAGCTGTTTCGCACAGAGTCTCAGGGTGGAGGGAGACACGCCGTCTGGGCCGGGGGCCTTGCGCGGGTTCAGTCTGGAGAACTGTTTGAGCACATCCTGCTCACTGATGATAAGGGGAGGGGGGGAGGAGGGGGGGGTGCCTTAAATGAAGTAGGGAATGTGGAGGCTGTGGAGCTGGAGGGAGGGGGGGAGTTGGACACAGATGACGAGGTGTCAAAACGGGCATAGTGTTGGGACAGTCTTTGACAAAGGGCTTTGTCATCCTGACCTTTAGGAGCCTTAGGTCGATAGTTGGTGATTTGCCTCAGTCCTCTCCACACGGAAGCCGAATCATTAGCAGTGAACTGCTGCTGGAGTCTCTCTGAGTATAGAGATTTAGCCCTCTTCAGCTCTCTGTTAAACCGGTATTTAACCTCCCTGTAGCAGTCCCTGTCTCCACTTTTCAGCGCTGCTTCCTTCTCCTTCCTGATCTGTCTGAGCTTAGCTGTGAACCAGGGTTTGTCATTAGAGTAACTCACCCTGGTGCGTGATGGAAGAATGTTCTCTTCACAAAAGTGGATATATGAGTTCACAGTGTCCGTATACTCATCCAGATCATGCGTGGCTCCTTTAAGCATGCCCCAGTCAGATATTTCCATGCACGTTTCCAGCTTCTCCTCAGCATCACTGGTCCGTATCTTCATAGTGCTCACAACAGGTTTAGTGAGCTTCAATCTCTGTCTGTATGTGGGAATGAGGTGAACCATCACGTGATCAGATAATCCCAGCGCAGCTCGAGGGACAGCGCGATATGCGTCTTTCACTGTGGTGTAACAGTGATCCAGTGTGTTTAATCCTCTGGTGGGGCATTTAATAAACTGTTTGTAGCGGGGGAGATCGTGGCTCAGATTGCACTGATTAAAGTCGCCAGCCACAATAATCAGCGAGTCTGGAAAACTCCGCTCTGTGTGTTGAATGTGATCCGCGAGCACGCGCTGAGCTTCGCGCGTGTCCGCGTCGGGAGGGGCGTACACAGCGATCATTATGAAAGAAGCAAACTCCCGCGGGGAATAGAAGGGCTTGCAATTGATAACAAGAAATTCCAAGGCAGGAGAACAGTGTTTGGAAATTTCCGTTACATCAGAGCACCAGCTGCAGTTGATGTAGAAGCAGACACCGCCTCCTGTGGTCTTGCCGGAAAGCTCTGTGTCACGATCAGCACGGAAGAGCTGAAAGCCGTCGAGGCGCAGCGCGCTGTCCGGTATATTTTCCCGGAGCCAGGTCTCAGTAAAGCAGAGGACAGCTGAGGAGGAGAGGTCCTTAAAACGCATCAGCAGTCTCAGTTCATCCATCTTGTTAGAGAGAGAGTTGGTATTGGACAGAAATATGCCAGGCAGCGCCGTTCGCGAGCCTCTCCTGCGAAGTCGTACGAGAGCGCCCGCTCGTCTTCCTCTCTTCCGCCGTCTCACTTTCCGAGCCAAACAATAAACCAGATCGGCGGCAGGGGCTAGAAAAACTGGGAGGAGGTCCGTGGGGGTGAAAGTCCTGATATTTAGAAGTTCTTCACGGGTATAAGTGCAAGCAGACACACAACTGACAAACAAAAACAAACAAAGAGCGCAGCGAAGCACCATGTCGACCACTGTGGGCGCCATCTTGGATCAATGGCAAGACCATCAGTGACAAGGCTACTTTGGCAAATGAATTTAATTCATACTTTGTGGGCTCTGTGGAAGACTTAACAAAAATTTTTGTGCTGCCAAATGTGCTCAACAACACAAATTCCATACTTCCAACAGATACTTTTCACATCGATGAGGTAAATGAGAAGTTAATTGCTGGTATTGTTAAAACACTGTCAAACTCAAAAACTAATGATATCTACAATATGAGCACCTCCTTTCTCAAAATGCACAGCAAAATATTAATCAAACCACTGACTCATCTCATTAATCTCACATTAGGTCTAGTACATTTCCATCTGGCTGGAAAAAAGCTGTCGTCATACCAGTTCATAAATCAGGCAGTAAAGACGATATATGCAATTACCGCCCAATCTCTATTTTACCAGTCCTATCTAAGGTTCTTGAAAAAGTTGTAGCTACACAGCTGATAGACTACTTACAAGACAGTCAACTTCTTCATCCACATCAATTTGGTTTTAGACCAGGATACTCAACAGAAACAGCAAATTGTTGCCTTATTGAAAACGTCAAACAGTCCTTGGACAGGGGTAATGTGGTAGGAGCTCTTTTTCTAGATCTCAAAAAGGCTTTCGATACTGTAAACCACAGTTTGCTTTTATCCAAAATGGTATCTTTTAACTTCTCCCCAAATACATTAGAATGGTTTGCATCTTATCTCCAGAATAGAGAACAGTGTGTAAAAGTTCACCAGGATAAATCCTCATTTTTAAACAACCGCATGGGTATCCCACAAGGGTCCATTCTTGGTCCTTTACTTTTCAGCATTTTTATTAATGACTTGCCGTTACACTGCTCAGCTGCAACATGCCAACTTTATGCAGATGATACAGTTATTTACACAGCTGCCAAGACTCCAGCACAGGCTGCAGATGTACTGTCTACAAGTATGGTTGATGTCCAAGAGTGGCTCCTCAAGAACCATCTATTGCTGAACCTTCAGAAAACAGTCTCAATGTGCTTTTCAATCAAAAAATGTAACCTGCAACGTTTTAAAGTTAATATACATGATCATGACATCAGTTTAGCTACAGAATTCAAATACCTTGGCATTGTACTAGATCCTCAACTCAAATTTAATCTTCATATAAAGAAAATTTCAAAAACAGTAAAAAAAAATCTGAACTGCTTTAAATTAATTAGATATTACATACCTTACGAAGCAGCTGCACTGTATATGCATTCTGTGGTTTTTTCTCATATATCATACTGTTTGACAGTCTGGGCTCAAGCAGCCCCTTCCACAATAAGACATATACTGTAGGTTCATTATATAATCAAACCCTAAAAATCTTGGACAAAAAGCCCATTAGGTGGCATCACTGTAATGTTTTAAAAAAATACAACCTATTGAGTTTTGAGAGCTTCATTGACCTCTGTTTTCTGAAATTAACGTTCAAATGTTTCCATAAATCAGCACCCGAGCCACTTGCTGGTTTCGTCCAAAGACAGGACAGCAGCAGAGCCACCAGGAGTTCTGTTAACAATAACTGTAAAATATTCCACCGCAGAACCACATTTGGACAAACAGCTTTCTCTGTAAAGGGCAGTCACATCTGGAACACAATGCCAAATGTAATTAAAATAATAACGGACTTTAAAACATTCACTAAAAAGGTTAAAAACTGGCTGAAAAATAAACAAGAATGTACTCATGTATGAATTAATTGTCTGCAGAGTGAGAGTGAATGAAGGGAAGGAATAAATGTGTTTGTTTATAGTGAGTGACGAAGGGAGGGAGGTCTGAAATAGGCAAACGTGAGTTATGTTATATGTGTTAAATGTGAGTCAGGCTGTTATATTTGTGTATTTATAATATTTATAATATTTATGTTAAATGTGAGTCAGGCTGTTATATTTGTGTATTTATAATATTTATAATATTTATAATTGTGTATTTATAATCTTTCTGCATTGATGTATGTGGTTATTGTGTTGTTTTTTTTTCATCTTTTACTTGATTCTTTTTTCTAAAGCCCATCCAGGGACAAGAGTTGCAAATTAGCTAATAGCTATACACTCTATGTGCAACACATCAGATTGATTGTCTTTGATTAATTGTCTATGTTTATTGCACTGTCCCTGTCAAATAAACTAATCTACTACTACTACCTAAGGCACAACATGGACTCATGCAGAATTTCAGTCCTGGTTCTGCTGGATCTAATTGCTGCCTTTGATACAGTAGACCACCATATTCTTTTAACCAGACTAAAGGATCTGGTTGGCCTCTCTGGTACTGTTCTTAATTGGTTCAAGTCCTACCTCACAGACAGGAACTTTTTGGTAAGTATGGATACACTTTCTTCCAAAGTCTGCAAAATAAATTGTGGTGTGCCCCAAGGTTCAATTTTAGGTCCAATACTTTTTAATTTATACATGCTGCCCCTTGGGGACGTTATCAGGAGACATGGCATCAATTACCATAGTTATGCTGATGACACACAGCTGTATGTCGCTGTGTCTCCTGATGACATGGAACCAATTAACACTCTTTTAAACTGTATTTTAGATATTAAGTCATGGATAGCAGCAAACTTTCTTCAGCTTAACCAGGACAAAATGGAAGTTTTAGTTATCGGTCCTGAAGCTCAGAGAGAAAATTCTCCCAAAATTACATAGTTTGTCCTTTATTCCATCCCAACATGTGAAGAATTTGGGTGTTATATTAGACTCTGAGCTTGGTTTTACTCCACATATTACAAATATAACAAGAACAGGATTTTACCACCTAAAGAACATATCCAGAGTCCGCCCACTTCTCTCTTGAGCAAACATGGTGAAACTGATGCATGCTTTTATCACCAGGCGTATTGATTACTGTATTGATCACTGTAATGCCCTGCTCTCTGGTCTTCCCAAAAAGACAATTTCAAATCTGCAGTTATTACAGAATTCAGCTGCACGTGTTCCGATGAGGACCAGATGGCAGGCTCACATCACGCCGGTCTTAAAGTCATTGCACTTGTCATGTGTCTGAGCTCAAATGTCATCTCTGAGCTCAGACTCAATTTAGTTTCTGGGTTTTGTTGGTGTGTCTTATTTTGTTGTCAGTTTTCTGTATACATTTTGGTTTATTGTCTCTCTTGTGCCCTCCTCTCTCAGACATCCCCATTAACTGTTCAGTCTACTCTCACCACCTCAGCTGTGGACTGTTGGGCAATTAGCTCACCTGCCAGCTCAGCCCACATCTGCTGCTCATTTGCTTCCCCTCATTTGTCTACTATTTAAAGACTGCTTAGTCATTTTCTCATTGCCGCACCATTGAATGTTCTCCTGTCTGTTCCATGCTTGTCTCCACATTTGCAAAGTGATATCAGCTCTGGAACGCAGCCTGTAAGTTTTCCCTTATTTGGGTTTTTTGTTCTTCTGTTAAATAAATGTCTCAATACAATCCAGTGCTTAGGTTTGTCTCTCTCTCTGCCCTGAGGGGCATTCATGTAAGAATGGTGTGGCCAAAATTAAAGACCTAGCTGTTGTGTTGAGCATTTTTTCCCCTTTTTGTGTTTTTTCACTAACCTGTGTTGAAGCTCGCCATTTCCACTCTTAACGAGGTGGAGCAGCGGGCGGTGCACTTCCTGGAGGGAATTTGGTTGCAGACGCAGGCCTCACGTTCCCCGAGGATGATCCAAGGGTGTCAGGACAGAGCAGTGCGAGTGATGGAGGCATTTCCTAGCCTGTGGAATCACCCGGAGGCAACAGACATACTCTGCTCCATATTCTCCCAGGCATGGGTGAGGAGCCGGGGGAAGCAACCTCAGCCCTATTACAACCACGTCATCCCGCAGTTAATCGCCAGAGGAAGCCCTCCTCCTCGCCGGCAGCCATCTCCCCTACACCAAGCCCGACAATTCCCACGGCAGAGCCTCTCTCCCTTCGCTTTTCTCAGGCTGTTCCGCCAGCCCTTCTTCTCTCCGCTGGTGTCGCAACTGCGGTCACCTCGTCGTTCCTTCCTGCTGCCGAGAGGTCCTCCAGGGTTTCCTTGGTTACGCCCATTTCCGTGTAATCTGAGTCGACTCCTCCACAATCCATTAAGGGGGTCAGGATTACTGCTGACATGGAGAGGGATGACTTCCCGTCACCCGCAGCTGTTAACATCCAGATCCGGGATGACAGGCAAGTGCTTTTTCATTCTATTCCATTTTGTAAGGATAGGCCTTGTCTGTCTCCCAGGAGAGAGGCTCAGGTTAAGCAGTCCTCTGAGCTCTCTCTTCCTTCTGCAACTGTTAACCTTCCTCCTATCCCCTCCGTGTCCCCTTCATCTTTCCCTGAGTGTCTGTCAGTCCCAGAACACTGCCGTTGGAACTCGAGCTCAGGCAAGTGCTCTCTTTTGTTTTCCTATGGTCTGTGTTGGAGAAATCTTGCCTGGCTGTTGTTGAGGAGAGCCAGGTGCAGCCACATGCTGCATCTGAGCTCACCTTGCCGGGCTCCACCGCTGCCGATGACCCTGAACCCCCTTCTCTCTCTCTGTCTGAGCTTTCTCCCAGGGTCACCGGAGACGCACCAACACAGCCAGAGGTCTCCGTGGGTCCAGGCTCGCCGCTGGAGGTCATCATGGGTGCAGCTCTGACCCAGGCTGGGTTCTCCATGGGTGCATCTCCACCTCTGCCTAAGGCCGTCGTCTGGGTTCCCCCTCCACCATCCAGGTCTCCGTGGATGCTGCGTTTCCGGCTGGGGTCCCTCGTGGGTGCTGCGCCCCAGTATTAGCCTGACGTGGGTGCTGCGCTCCAGCATGGGTCCGCCATAGGTGATACCCCTCAGCCTGGGGTCCACCGAGGGTGCAGCATTGGCCCCATCTGGGCCCACCGTGGGTGCAGTGTTGGCCCAGCCAGAGCCCCCCGAGGGTGCTGCAGTGCTCCAGCCCAGAGCCACCATGGGTACAACTAAGCTCCAGCCCGGAGCCACCATGGGTACAACTAAGCTCCAGCCTGGAGCCACTGCGGGTGCAACTTTACTCCAACCTGAGGCCATTGAGGGTGTCGTGGTCCCATCTCCTTCCCAGCCAGATGCCATCATGGTCCCCCTTCTCCCTCTGCCTGAAGCTGTCGGGGCCCCCCTTCCTGCTCTGCCTGACGACATCGAGGATCCCCGGCTCTCCTCTCCAGTGTTGGGTCTCCCTGTTGGGAAGCCACCTCCCGGGATGCCTCTCCGTGTTAGGTGGCTGAAGCACTCGAGCCGGCCGCCAGAGAGACTAAGCCGCCGGGTCGGGTGGTCCGTGTTCTCCGGCAGGCCACCCGACTCGTATCACCTGGCCATCCGGCTGGCCTGGGACTTCGGCAGGCCACCTGGCCTGGGTCACCTTGCCGTCCACTGGGCCTGGGACTTTGGGCAGCCCCCTGAACTTTATAGCTCTGTGGGTCGGGGGCTGTATTTTGTGTTTTTCTGGTGTGGGTCCTGGGCAGGCTTTTTCATTCCCTCCTAGCCTGTTCCCCCTACCACGCACCCTGGGTGGGTTATTGTGTGTTAGGCCGGGGGGGGGGGGCAAGTTGTTGTTTTTTCTTTTGATGTTACCTGGGGGTGTTTATTTTGAATCTACCCCTTGGGGGGGGGGGGGGTCTGTCATGTGTCTGAGCTCAAATGTCATCTCTGAGCTCAGACTCAATTTAGTTTCTGGGTTTTGTTGGTGTGTCTTATTTTGTTGTCAGTTTTCTGTATACATTTTGGTTTATTGTCTCTCTTGTGCCCTCCTCTCTCAGACATCCCCATTAACTGTTCAGTCTGCTCTCACCATCTCAGCTGTGAACTGTTGGGCAATTAGCTCACCTGCCAGCTCAGCCCACAGCTGCTGCTCATTTGCTTCCCCTCATTTGTCTACTATTTAAAAACTGCTCAGTCATTTTCTCATTGCCACACCATTGAATGTTCTCCTGTCTGTTCCATGCTTGTCTCCAGGTTCGCAGAGCGATATCGGCTCTGGAACGCAGCCTGTAAGTTTTCCCTTATTTGGGCTTTTTTTTTGCTTCTGTTAAATAAATGTCTCAACACAATCCAGCGCTTAGACTTGTCTCTCTCTCTGCCCCGAGGGGCATTCATAACAGCACTGGCTCCCCAGCTTAAGGATCAATTTTAAGGTTCTTTTACTGGTTTATAAATGTCTGCAAGTTATTGGGCCTTCTTATTTATCAGAAGTACTTTTAACATATGAGCCCCCACAGGCCCTGAGGTCCTCTGGCACTGGTCTTTTAATTATTCCTGCAGTCAGAACATGCACCCACGGTGAGGCTGTTTTTAGTTACTATGGTCCACATCTGTTGACCAACCTGCCGGAGAACATCAGGTCTACCGAGAGTGTTCATGCTTTTAAAAACAGGCTCAAGACCTACTATTTTAACTTAGCTTTTGATTAGTTTCCCATTTTAATTTTCTTAATTTCTGATTTTAAACCTATTTTATGTTGATCTTGTTGTATTTGTCATTAAATACTTACATTTTAAATGTTGAGTTTAAATGGATTTGTGTGTTTATGATTATCTTTTTATTAACAAATAATGTATCTTATTATTATTATTATGATTTATCATTGATGGTTTTATTCATCCTATTATCTTGTTCTAACTCCAGTGTTTCCTCATGGGGAGCCCTCCCACTGAGGGTTGCCTGGTTCTGACTGCAGGGCGCTGGCCTGTGACTGCCCTGGCCCACCGAATGCCTGGTCTTGGGTGGTGGCAGAGGTGGTGTCCCTGTAGCTGCGGACTTGGCGCTTCCCTTGTGTTGATGGCTCCTTAAGATGGTGCTTCTACACTTGGATACTTGGCACTCAGCCATGTCTCCCATTGATGAGTGTGTGTGTGTGTGTGTCTGTCTGTCTGTACGAGGTTGGGTGAATGAAGGGGTGGGGTGGGAAGGGGGTGTAATTTATAAAGCACTTTGTGCTACAAATTTTTTTTGTATGAAAAGTGCTATATAAATAAAGTTTTGATTGATTGTCACAATTCTCTTCCATTTCTTTTATTAAAAGATGTTTGAAGTAAATTCATGGGTCACTGGAAACACTTGGTTTTAAAAGTGCCAAGCTGCCACACAGTGAGAGGAATGACATCCTGAAAAACAAACAAACAAAAAAAACGCATCAAGAATCATTTTAGAATCAAATCGGACACCCTGAATCATAACTGTATCATGAGGTGCCTAAAGATCCCCAGCCATAAACTGGACCTCAGCTAGGGAGGAGGACTGACTTATCGAACCTCTTGCACTTTTAGTTGGTGACCCGTGTGATAAAGCATGGTAAAATGGCAGAACACCGGCTCAAGAGGACGACAGGTATGTACAAAAACAAAGACATCTACGCTGCACACTAATTTTGCTATACATGTGTCTGAAATGACGATAAGTCAAGCAAAAAAAAAAACAACCCAAACATCAGCAGTGGTATCATGATTATATCACATCTTCAGCCCTCTTTTCCTATCTGTGACACACATTAAGGATGACAGTAGAAAAACATGAGGAAAGCGTGCTCGTATTTTTGGGGAAAATGAAAACAGGGAGCACTGTGGGAGTGTGGATTGCATCTGGTGCTGCAGAATGATGGCCTGCTCTCCACTGTTCTCTACTGCACGCTGGGGAGTGAATCCCTAAAAACACACAAACACACACACGCACTCTTTTGCCTTCCATCTGCGTTTCTATTTTAAGAGCTGAGGCGCATATTCCGCATCAGTTCTCCCGCTTAATAATTGGAATATTTTATAGGTCTGAGCTTCCTTCTGCCAAGGGAATACAGACTACTACAATCCAATTAGGAAGGCCCGATGGCTCTCCCAAAAAGTAATAAAGTTGACAACATAATAACCACAACAATCAAATCTCTCTTCGCCCGCTGAAATATGCAGCACGGAGCGTTAACACTGGAGGGCAAACAATCAAATGGAAACAGAATTGCATAACTCCACAGAAGGTTATTGTGTGAGCAAGTTTTTAAACAAGGAAAAGTATTAAATCATTGCAAAACGTTATCAGTCACAGTACAACTAAACAGTTGGAAGGGAAAAAAATACATTCATAATGAGTACTAACACTCCTGCATCTTGACTTATGCACCACTACAGCAGTTATAGTAGGTATAGTTACTCAGAAAAATAAAAAAATATGGTGTCTGGTTCAGGCAGGATCAAGAATTGCTGACACAGTATTAGAGGGTTGCAACAAGCTGGGAGACGACAAAAACATGAAGACTGGAGAAGAGACTGTTGTCTGGCTGTAAACCAGAGACTACAAAGGCCACTCGGCCGCCCCCAAGCTACAAGTTCACCCTCAACATTTTTGGGGAGGATTTAAAATTGTGTTAAACTTTTTCTTTTCTTGTAAATTTGCAACTTTTGTTCAATAAATTCACGATTAAAAAAGTTATTTTTTTTCTCGTGCATTTGCAGTTTTCTTCTTATAAATTTGTACCTTTTTGTTCTCATAAATGTGAAACTTTTTCCATGTAAATTTGCAACTTTTATCTCATAAATTTGCAATTTTCTCTTGTAAAGTTGCAACATTTGTCTATTAAACGTATGAATTTAAAAAAAAAATTCTTGTACATTTGCAACTTTTTTCTTATAAACTTGTGACTTTTCTTGTAATTTCTTTTAAGTTTTTTTCTCATAATTTTCCACATAAATTTGCAACTTTTTCTTGTACATTTGAAAAAAAATCTTGCATGATTGAAACTTTTCTTGTAAATTTGCAACTTTTTCCTCATAAATATAATGTATGGCATTTTCAGTGGAAATTTGGAACATTTATTTGGTAAATTTGCAAAAGTCTTGCAAACTTACAAAAGATCATTTCACTTGCATCAAGATAATTTTTACTTGTTTTAAACAACTTTGATTAACAACATTTTTTTTGTTCTTCTTTATTGTTTTTGCATATTCTAAATTATCCTACCCCTACAGCCTGCATGTGAATGTGCAAAAGAAATGTGTAAATTGAGACAGTGGATTAATCCTTTAAAAGATAACTTAATTTTAGACTTTTTAATGACTACACTCTGTAGTGTTTAAACGGTTTCTGAGAATAACAAAAAAAAACTACACCAGTCATTTACAAAAGAGAGAGAAGCAACAGAGATGACTTCTGGTCATGTTCAAGGCTTTGGAAAAGTTTTTTTTGTGTTTTAGTTTTTTTGAATGAATAATTATCTGCCTCATTTCAACCTCAATGAGCCCCGCTCTCAGCAGCTGATCAGAGGGCAGTCCCCTGCTGGGTTCCAGGTGAAAAGGCCTGTGTGTTCACACCTGCAGCGTTTCTGCCTCTTCAGTTCTTCTGCTGAGGAATGACTCGGCTCATTAATGTGAAAAGGCACACCCGTGCTCACAGATACTCAGTCTAGCTGGCTATGATCACACTGCAGGCCTTAATGCTCAATTCCGATTTTTTGCTGAGATCCAATTTTTTTGTGTGTGGGCGTTCACATTATAATTTAAATGCGACCCACATCAGATTCCAGTGTGAATGGTCTACAGCTACGAAGTGACCCGCATGTGCAGAAGAAAACGCAACATGTGTTTATGGAAGTAAATATGAGCCCAGAATGATTGAGGGGGACAGAACTTCACCTTGATGCAGCGCAGTAAAATAAATGTTAAAATCCTTCAGAAATGATTATACACAAAATAAATATGAAACCAGCTTCATTCCTCTACACTCCAGATGACTGCTGTGATCAGCTCTGCTTTAACAGAGCTGACTGGTTAAACAGCTCTATGTAAAATGAGACCCCATGTCTCAATGGGATTACCTGTATAAATAAGATTAATAATAAATAATCCTAGTGATTACGGGCTCTCGCCCACTGATGTTGTCAGTGGCTCATACCAGTGGTCCCACACAGGAAGAAGAAGCCGCCACAGACTCCCCTCTCCTGTATGCCCCCATCTGGCCATTCCACTCCACAGTCATGTCGGTATTAACTTTACATATTAAGAACTTTACATATTACAGTGACCAGGATTGTGCTTTTTACAGGTAAAAAAGAATTTGCAGTATCCAGTAAATGTGCTGTTACTGTGCGCCTGCTTGTCTGGCTGTTTCAGTCCCTAACAACACCTCCCCCCCTCTGAAATTTTGAAGTTATTGTGCAGTCATGGCCAACAAAATTACAAGTGATAAAGGGAAGAAGATTGATTAAAAAGAGAGCACAAATCAGCTGTGTCTGCCATGCTTGCTGCTCCTCCGCTACAGAATTGTAGCATCTGTCTCATTTCAATGAGGAAAAAGTCAGATGAAATGTGACATTGTGGGGGCACAGTGTGGGGTTTTTCTCCACCCAGAGAGGCAGGAGGAAACAGAAGGACAAAGGACCAAATGAAGTGGTGTCACCGAGGGGCATCAGACAGACTGTTGGTTCTATGCACCCTCCAGGGAGAGTAAGAATGACCAGAGCCGGGGACAGGAGAAAGGTCTGAAAGCAACGCCGGTGTACGTTATGTTAATGTGCCACACATTCCTTTGTTAAACAACAATGCATGATGGTCGGAAGGTCTCAATTCATGGGAATAAAGATATAAAAGGGGAATGCACAGAGACCCAGGAGCGCTGATGGCGGTTTCACTGTTTGCTGTTATTTACCTTTTGTTCTTATTAAAGACAAAAATAGAAAGGAGATATTTTTTACCTTCTTTACATGTTTCAACTGTGCACTGCAGCCTTCGAGTTGAAACATGTAAAGAAGGTAAAAACATCTCCTTTCTATTTTTGTCTTTAATAAGAACAAAAAGTAAATAATTAAAAGAAGACAAAATGAACCTACTTGAGCTGTTTGCTGTTATGTTTTTGGAGAAAGAATAAAGCCTTGTGTCGTTCAGCTCGTTGCCTCGCCAATTCGTTTCTCCACACTGGTGACCCTAAGACGTGCCACGGAGAGCAAACCGAGCACCGCCCTGGAGAGTACCTGGAGGGAGAGCACCAGCGCCACGTGTGCTGTTTCAGTCAAGCTCCCGGACTTCTGACTTTACAACCCGGCAGCATAGTCTTCACACATAGAAGCCCAGTACACACTCCGCGGGATAACAATGGATGACACAAAATGCTACTATGTGGTTGCGGCGCCAAACACGTGCGTCACGCAACAGGCGACAAGCCTGCTCCAGGAACCTCCGGCCCTGGGTTCTCCGCACCTAAGGAGGATTTGGCAGCCTCCCCAGCAGAACTCATTTTTTCTCAGCTGCTGCTGATCCCCAGAAGGTTTCTACTGGAAAACACCGCACCAAGGCTGAGCTGCTTGTGCAATTTTTACACAGACGGAGGCTGGGAGCGACCCAGTCCGGCCCACCATTGTTTTCTCCCCACATTCGTCTCAAGAAGCTTGCAGAAGGCCGGTTTGATTTTCGGCAGGCATGATGCACACTGGACTCCGGCACGGACACCCGCCGTTAGTGGCTCCACAAGTTGACAATCCCTCGGCAGGGACCTGCACTAGCGGAGGATGTGCCCCCCCCCCCTTCCCTCCACAGACTGACATGCCCTCCAGTACACCTCACCAACAGGACAGTTCTACTGGATCAGCAACCCCCCGCTACAGCCGCTATGGGTGCCAGCTCGTGCCCAAAGGACGGGGGGGTTAGAGCCCCTTCTGGGTGTTTGGGGGGGCTGTGTGGGGGCATGGTGTGGGGCTTTTTCCACTCAGAGAGGCAGGGGGAAAGAGGACGACAATGGACCGAATAAAGAGGTGTCACCGGGTGGCATCAGACGGGACTGTTGGTTCTATGTGCCCCCTGGGGAGAGCAAGAATGACCAGAGCTGCGGAGAGAAGAAAGGTGTGAAAATGGTTCCAGTGTATGTTATGTTAATGTGCCACACATTTCTTTGTTAAACAACAATGTATGATGGTCGGAAGGTCTTGGTCTCGATGCATGGGATTAAAGATATAAAAGGGGAATGCACAGAGACCCAGGAGTGCTGATGGCTGTTTCGTTGTTTGCTGTTATGTTGTTGGAGAAAGAATAAAGCCTTGTGTCGTTCAGCTCGTTGTCTCGCCTATTCCTTTCTCCACAACATGACCATTCAGACTGAGGTTTCTTTGGAAAATATCTGATACATATCCAAATTAGGACCACGTATGAAAGTGGCCTTGGTCTGGAGTGACAAAATCGGATATGTGCTGTTCAGACTGTCATTAATAAAATCAGATATGGGTCACATTTTTAATCATCCTTTATTGTCATTCAACCATACAACCAGTCATGTACAGTAGAACGAAATTGTGCTTTATCCTATCTACAGTGTAAATCACACACACCCCATAGTAGAATCAGAAGGGCTGCTGCCATGCAAGGCGCTGCCACAGATTTCCCTCCTCCATTCCATTATTGCTGAGCACCAAGCTGGACGGCAGGAAGTTCTGCTTTTATATGGTCTTTGGCATGACCCGGCCGGGATTTGAACCCCTGCGTCCCGGGTGTGGGGAGGATGCTCTACCAACTGAGCCACCACTCCGGTAATTTGCATTTGTGCAAAAAAATCAGAATTGAGCATTAAAACCTGCAGTGTGACCATAGCCGTTGAGTAAAATTTGTCCAGGGAACAGGGGAGGTGTCTTTAACAAAAAAACAACAACAAAACAGGGTAAAACCTAGAGAGAAAAAAACATGGTAAAAACAGGATAAAAATCAGGGGAAATACTGGGAAAAAGGATGGAAACAAACAACGTCAAAATAGAGTAAAGTGGGAAAAGTATGGTAAAACCATGCATGGCACAATCATGTGAAAAAGGGGGGAAACAGTTAAAACTGTTTAAATAAAAATAAAAAAGGGGTAAGTTATGCTTTGTCTTTCATATGACTTAATTACTTATAGAATAGCATAGGCTTTATTGCCATTGTACAGTTGTACAGCACAACGAAATTGTGGGTGCTCCACCAGGCTACTGTGCAATAAAATAAGAGAAAAGGATTAGATAAAACATGATTACAGAGGACACGGTTAAACACACAACTGAACTAAAAATAAAATAAAAATGGGCCAGGATTATGGAAATATACACAGGTATGGTGGAACTATGTACATAAGAGTGCGGAGCGCAGAACACACAATTGAACATAAAATTAAGTAAAATGGCCCAAGGATTATGGAAAATATGTACAGTAGTGGTTTCACGGATGGGTCAATATACATGAAAGCGAGGAGCACAAAGACAGGTGAGTTATAGTGATAATTAAAAGGTCCTCAGTTCTGTGCATGTGAGCGTTCAGAGGGAGGGGGATGGGGCCTCTGACTGTTGGCAGCTTGGATGGTCCAGGGAAAGAAACTGTCAGTCTGGAGGTGTGGGACCTGATTGATCTGAAC
Source organism: Pholidichthys leucotaenia (assembly GCA_020510985.1). Taxonomy (NCBI): domain Eukaryota; kingdom Metazoa; phylum Chordata; class Actinopteri; order Cichliformes; family Pholidichthyidae; genus Pholidichthys; species Pholidichthys leucotaenia. The sequence goes on from CM035842.1 coordinate 276,414,900, forward strand.
CGTCGTTCAGAGGGAAGCAGGTCAAACAGGTGGTGGGCGGGATGTGAGGGGTCTCCTGTGATGGCCTTGATCCTTCTGAGACAGGAGGATGTGGAGATGCCTTCCAGGGAGGGCAGAGGGCTGCAGAAAGTGGTAATTTCAGTCTTTACCATGTTCCCCCATCTTTACATTTTTTTAAAAAAATCTCCCATTTTTCCTGTTTTTGTACTTTCTCATGCTTTATACTGTCTTTATAAATGCACTGTTTATAAAGTGCTATAGTGGGGTTCTCTGGTGGCTTCCCCAGAGTGTGGCCCAACCACCTCCACTTTCTTCTCTTGATTTCAAGTTCAACTAGCTCTTGCGCTGTTCTTTTCCAGATTTCTTCAACTCTTCAGCTCCTTAGTTGAGCGCTAGCTGGGTTAGAGTATTATGAAAGCTGATGTTGCTTTCCCATTGCAGGCTTTGATGTCCTGATCTGCAGTGTTGGGGCACTTGAGTCCGCACTTGAGGCCATGCAATTTCAACATTTTTTTTTCTAGATTCAATTCTCCTTAAATCAGAATCAGAATCAGAATCAGCTTTATTGGCCAAGTATGCACAACACATACAAGGAATTTGACTTTGGCTAAAAACTTGCTCTCGTTGTTCAGGTGAAGGATTTAAATAAGGATTCAATGACAACCACAGTATGTACAGTAAATTACAGTCTGTCCACGTTTCTATAAAAGGATGCAAATATATACAGGAATATATGCAGTTATTTACTCGGACTAACCACACTTTGCAGAAATATATGAAAAAATATACAATCACACAGTATTTCAATGTGGACTCAGATTCAGTGATATAATGTGAATGAAGTAAAAAGCAGTGTGAGAGTTATGTGCAATGTAATAATGGATGAAAAGTCATGAGTACAGCAACAGGTAGGACTAGGTGAATGTTAGGAGTTCATCAGAGTGATGGCTTGAGGAAAGAAACTGTTCCTGTGACGGGTGGTTTTGACCTTCAGTGATCTGTAACGACGACCAGAAGATAGAAGTTCAAACAGTTTGTGGCCGGGGTGTGATGGGTCAGCACAGATGTTTCCCGCCCGTTTCCTGGTTATGGACCGATATAAGTTCTCAATGGAGGGTAGGACGGTACCAATGATCCTCTCCGCAGACTTAATGATCCGCTGCAGTCTGGTCTTGTCCTGTTTAGTGGCAGATCCAAACCAGACAGTGATGGAAAAGCAGAGGACAGATTGGATGATGGCGGTGTAGAAGACAACCAGCAGCTCCTGAGGCAAATCAAACTTCTTGAGCTGACGCAGAAAAAACAACCTCTGCTGGGCCTTTTTCCGGACAGTGTCAATATGGGAGGACCACTTCAGGTTCCGGGAGATTGTGGTACCCAGAAACTTGAAGGAGTCCACAGTGGACACTGTGCTGTTGAGGATGGTGAGTGGGGGGAATGAAGGGGGGTGTCGCCTGAAATCCACAGTCATCTCCACCGTTTTGGCTGGGTTAAGTTCAAGATGGTTCTGGCTGCACCAGAGGATCAGCTGTTCCACCTCCCGCCTGTATGCAGACTCATCATCATCCCGGATCAAACCGATGACTGTGGTGTCGTCCGCAAACTTCAGGAGCTTCACCGAAGGGTCCTCTGAGGTGCAGTCGTTGGAGTAGAGGGAGAAGAGCAGTGGGGAAAGAACACATCCTTGGGGGGCGCCAGTACTAATTTTTCGGGAGCTGGATGTAAATCTCCCTAGCTTCACCTGTTGCCACCTGTCAGTCAGAAAGCTGGAGATCCGCTGGCAGGTGGAGGGGGGCACCTTGAGCTGGAGGAGTTTCTGATGAAGAATGCCTGGGATGATGGTGTTGAACGCTGAGCTGAAGTCGACAAACAGGATCCTGGCGTACGTCCCTGGGGAGTCGAGGTGTTGCAGGATGTAATGTAGTCCCATATTCACTGCATCATCCACTGACCTGTTTGACCGGTAGGCAAACTGCAGTGGGTCCATCAGGGGGCCTGTGATGACCTTCAGGTGGTTCAGCACCAATCTCTCCAAGGATTTCATGACCACAGAGGTCAGGGCAACAGGTCTGTAGTCGTTTAATCCTGTAATAGAGGGTTTCTTGGGAACTGGAATGATGATGGAGCATTTGAAGCAGGAAGGCACTTCACGCAGCTCCAGTGATCTGTTAAAGATCCGGGTGAAGATGGGGGCCAACTCGTTGGAGCAGACTCTCAGGCAGGACGGAGACACACCATCAGGTCCTGCAGTCTTCTTGATCTTTTGTCTCTGAAAGACCCGGCGCACCTCCTCTTCACAGATCATTAGTGCTGGTGGGAGGTCAGAGTGGAGGAGGGATGGAGTTCCTGGGGCTGCAGATAATCCTTTTGTGTGGGTGGTAGGTGAGAACTGTAGGTTCTTTTCAAACCTGCAGTAAAAGCTGTTTAGGTCGTTAGCCAGCTGGAGGTTTTCCGCAGGGTGGGGGGATGGTCTCCTGTAGTTGGTGATATTCCGTAGGCCTCTCCAGACAGAAGCAGAGTTGTTAGCTGAGAAGTTTTTTTGTGACTTCACACTGTAGCTCCTCTTAGCAAGCCTGGTCTCCTTCGTCAGCATGTTTCTGGCCCGCTTGTACAGAGTCCAGTCACCAGTCCTGTAGGCCTCCTCCTTGGTCTGACGTAGCTGCTTCAGTTTAGGAATGAACCAGGGTTTATTGTTGTTGTATATGCAGAAGGTCTTGGTCTGCACACACATGTCCTCGCAGAAACAGGTGTATGATGTCACAGTGTCAGTGAGTTCATTTAAGTTAATGGCTGCAGCTTCAAAAACACTCCAATCTGTGCAGTCAAAGCAGGCTTGTAACTTCAGCTTTGATTCCTCAGTCCATTTCTTCACAGTCCTTACAACAGGCTTGGAAGTTTTTAGTTTCTGTCTGTATGTTGGAATAAGATGGAGCAGGCAGTGGTCAGAAAAACCCAGAGCTGCACGGGGGACGGCATGATAGGCATTTCTTAAAACTGTGTAACAGTGGTCAAGTGTATTTGTGTCCCTGGTGGGACATTTAATATGCTGTCTGTATTTAGGAAGCTCATTTGTGAGATTAGCTCTATTGAAATCACCCAGAATGATAAGCAGAGAGTCTGGATGTTTTTCCTCCACCTCTGCTATCTGGTCAGCGAGGAGCTGCAGTGCCTCCGTTGTACAAGCAGCAGGCGAGATATAAATTCCGACCAGAATAAATGAGGAGAACTCTCGCGGTGAATAAAAGGGTTTACAGTTTATGAACAGTGAAATGATTGACTGAAATGATTTTCAGATATTACTTTTTAATGAATATTAATCAAAATCTGCCTCGTAATTTCGGGAAAAGCAACATTTTTCATAATCTGACAATGCTCCCCCCCACACCTTGCTGGTGAAGATTTGGTATCATCCGGTCTGTTTTTTCCCTGCTCCTCACCATCAGTCACTGACTTAACTAGGTTTGACAGTTTCACAAATGAATGTTACATTCCTCATTATAGCAAAAACAATTATATTTAGTCTCCAGCAAAGCTCCTCATACCATCAGCGTCCTGATCCTCCCTTGACAGGTGTGTGCTGGTGTCTCGGAGTGCTGCTCCGCTGCGTTCTGGAGGCGCCTTTCTTGTATCCCAACTTGCGGGTGTGTTCTGACCATTTTGTAATAGGTTTGTAGAAATAGTTGACTCATAACATTGTTGAAGAGTCTGTGATGCTCTGTGGACATTTTCACAGATTCACCTGCTCTCTGTTGTGATCAGCTCAGCTGCTGCCTGCAGCACACTCACAGAGAGCTAAACACAATGTACTTGTTCATGTAATAGGAACTGCTGGGGACCTATCAGAGCCAACTTAAGTGTAACACTTTCAAGCTACAGGATATTATGAAGATCCAAATCATTGTTTAGCCCTCCATGCCATGTTTTTGCCTTTGACTGCAGTCTGTACCATCAGCTGTCCACACAGGCAAGACAGAAAATGATGGAGTAGTAACCCAAGGTCTGCTGTTCTGATAGGTTTGCAAAAATGTCAGAACATGGCTAATTAGCTTTTGGCTTTGAGGGTTATTACAAGCACCTGGGAGTCTACAAATCAACTGCTGATTGTTAACAATGAGTATAACGATGAGACATCAAGACAATGATGTCTAACTTCATCTGAAAGCACCTGGACAGGTGAGTGTGCTGAAGCTAGCCTTTAGCTAATGCTAATTCAAATTAGACCACATATCAAAAAACTGAATGCAAAAACTCAAGTTAAGGGTGCCATGAAATTAAGTTGAGGGCTCTGAATGTTATTGTTTTTATAAATATTGCTTATATAAATATTGGTTTTTAAAACTGTATTGACTAGCCTACAGGAGCATGATAGAGTCTAATTTTAATTTGATGTTTTTCTCAATTTTTACATGTTAAACATTTAAAAAAAACACAACATGTACTTAGGTTTAAGCCCCAGTTTTTATAGCCTTTAAGAATTTTGTGTAAAGCTTTATAAAATACTTGCATGTGAACAGTTTGATTTTTTTCTACTTTTTCATCCTCCAAAAATCAAATGTTTTGTTTACCTTGGCTACGGGCACACAAAGGTTGTTGATTTCACACACTACCGTGTCTCAGACCCGGCCACTTACAAACTGGTTGAAAGCTTCAAGACCAGGGGTCTCCAACCTGGGGCTCCTGGAACTTTCAGGTTTCTGTGGAAAATTTTCTAATTTCACTTCTTAATTGGTCCAAAGATTTGCAGTTAATTTGTCGCTGTTGTGCATGTATTCTGTATGCACCCATGCACAACAATAGCAAATTATTTGCAATTTTTTGGACCAAATAAGAAGTGAAATTAGAGAATTTCCCACAGAAGCCTGAATGTTCCAGGAGCCCCAGGTTGAAGACTCCTGGTCTAGACCTTTGTAGGATCTTAATTGGTCAAAAGTGTAAGCACTAGTACTGTACAGTAATAAATTAAAGATGTCTGGATAGATGATGCTAGCCCACTTCTCCATGCCTTTCCACCAGTTTTGCTTTGGAATGAGATAGGGGACCTGCTTGTCCGAGTTGTTCTGACTGTTTTGATAATTTTTGAGAAATGATCAGCTTCTCTCTCTCAAGCAAATTTGGTCTTTATGTTGTGTTAATGACAGGGTGTGGTGTGCTGTGTTCATATTGTCTCTGCAGGCTGGATAACTGTTACCCTTCTAGCTGACTAAACCACAAACCTGTCCTTAGTTCATCTGCTTGGTGAGAAATAGCCACAGAGTGAAGTGGTGATATGATATATTAATGAATAAACATTAATTCTGTCAGAATAAATGTGTTAATGACTACAACTGATTAATACCAAAATAAAATGAATTAAGAACGATGGTGGTTAATCACAGGTGACCCGATTAAGCCTCATCCACATTCAGTGGCTGCATTAACCTCAGTTAATGTTGCAAAGAGGGAAGGATGGCGGGGGGGGGGGGCATTTTACATCTTTCCAAGTTTTTTGGTGTGGGAAAATCTAGCATGAATTATATTCTCTAAAAGTGTCAGTAAAGTACCTCTTGAAACCATCTGAACAATAACTGACCTTATTTTATATCAGGAGCATGAATGTGGCAGCAGCAGGATGAACAAAGAGAGAGGAAGAGAGAGACAGCGCTGATGACTAGAGAGACAGGTGACACTCCTATGTCACCTGTCATGGCATGACTGTCACGGCACACCGTGATCAGGTAAAAATAGTCAAAACTTGCTTGCTTGATTTCTGCCAGTGCTGAAATATTTAACACATAACAGGTATTAAGTAGCTTTGCTGCTTCATACTAGCATAAATAGACCACTATAAGGCTGAAGATATGTTTGGTAAATGACTAAAATTCTTTTTTTACTACTGTTATTAATAGTAGAATGGTAAAATAAAGAGGTAAATTAGCCTTGTCCATTTTTCAATGACTTTGCAATCTTGCTCCACACTAGGGCATATACAGTATGATGAATTTTTTGCTTTAAAAAATCCTTTTATGGACATAAATCTTAACCCCCTTCAGTGTTTAACTCAAAGTTACGCCCTTGTTGCTACTTCTATCTTGCTTATCGTGGGCTGTCCCATAGACTGGTAACATGTACACTCGTAAGATTTGACTGAGGCAGATTATTTGTTTGTTGATTCGCTCACAGTGTAACCGTGCATGCGATAACAGTACGCGGTGCATTACGCAAAGTAGTGTGGTGCATACTGCACCACACTACGTTGTTTCTACTCTCTACACATGCAGTGTATGCATGTACAGTGGGGTAAAAAAGTATTTAGTCAACCACCAATTGTGCAAGTTCTCCCACTTAAAAGATGAGAGAGGTCTCCAATTTTCATCATAGGTATACATCAACTATGAGAGACAAAATAAGAAAAAAAAAAAATCCAGAAAATCACATTGTCTGATTTTTAAAGAATTTATTTGCAAATTATGGTGGAAAAAATATTTGGTCAATTACAAAAGTTCAGCACAATACTTTGTTATATACCCTTTGTTGGCAATGACAGAGGTCAAACGTTTTCTGTAAGTTTTCACAAGGTTTTCACACACTCTTGCTGGTATTTTGGCCCATTCCTCCATGCAGATCTCCTCTAGAGCAGTGATGTTTTGGGGCTGTCGCTGGGCAACACGGACTTTCAACTCCCTCCAAAGATTTTCTATTGGGTTGAGATCTGGAGACTGGCTAGGTCACTCCAGGACTTTGAAATGCTTCTTACGAAACCACTCCTTCATTGCCCGGGCGGTGTGTTTGGGATCACTGTCATGCTGAAAGACCCAGCCACGTTTCATCTTCAATGCCCTTGCTGGCGGAAGGAGGTTTTCACTCAAAATCTCACGATACATGGCCCCATTCATTCTTTCCTTTACACGGATCAGTCTTCCTGGTCCCTTTGCAGAAAAACAGCCGCAAAGTATGATGTTTCCACCCCCATGCTTCACAGTAGGTATGGTGTTCTTTCTCCTCCAAACACGACAAGTTGAGCTTTTACCAAAAAGTTCTATTTTGGTTTCATCTGACCATGTGACATTCTCCCAATCCTCTTCCGGATCATCCAAATGCTCTCTAACAAACTTCAGATGGGCCTGGACATGTACTGGCTTAAGCAGGGGGACACATCTGGCACTGCAGGATTTGAGTCCCTCGGCGTAGTGTGTTACTGATGTAGCCTTTGTTACTTTGGTCCCAGCTCTCTGCAAGTCATTCACTAGGTCCCCCCCATGTGGTTCTGGGATTTTTGCTCACCGTTCTCGTGATAATTTTGACCCCACAGGGTGAGATCTTGCGTGGAGCCCCAGATCGAGGGAGATTATCAGTGGTCTTGTATGTCTTCCATTTTCTAATAATTGCTCCCACAGTTGATTTCTTCACACCAAGCTGCTTACCTATTGCAGATTCAGTCTTCCCAGCCTGGTGCAGGTCTACAATTTTGTTTCTGGTGTCCTTTGACAGCTCTTTGGTCTTGGCCATAGTGGAGTTTGGAGTCTGACTGTTTGAGGTTGTGGACAGGTGTCTTTTATACTGATAACGAGTTCAAACAGGTGCCATTAATACAGGTAACGAGTGGAGGACAGAGGAGCCTCTTAAAGAAGAAGTTACAGGTCTGTGAGAGCCAGAAATCTTGCTTGTTTGTAGGTGACCACATACTTATTTTACTGAGGAATTTACCAATTAATTCATTAAAAATCCTTCAATGTGATTTTCTAGATTTTTTTTTCTCATTTTGTCTCTCATAGTTGAGGTATACCTATGATGAAAATTGGAGACCTCTCTCATCTTTTAAGTGGGAGAACTTGCACAATTGGTGGCTGACTAAATACTTTTTTGCCCCACTGTATGACCTCCACAAGTACTAGTACATGTACATCAGTGTTTCCTCTGGCTTAAAGACCTTGGCGCGGTGGCAACATAACAACTTTTCCCCCAGGGAAGGGGGGAGGGGTGCAGTAAGCATACTGGAATATGTTAATTTTATACTATTTATTTCTTTTTAAAATTTTACACAGTAACATTTCATATGGAACTTACCATTTGAAGTATTGTACAACCGAGGCTTGAATATTGGGCCAGTTGGGATCCCACCCAGACATTCTGTGTTTAGACTTTTTAGTGGTGTTATCCTTCTCTCCTTCCTCTGCCTGAACACTTCCTTCTCCTTGGCTCCTCTCTTCTGTCTCATCTTGCCCTCTCTGAGCTCTGTCTAATTCAGGTTCTGTCTCTGTCTATGGTGGTATACAAACAGATTAGAAAATATCAAGTGTCATGTTTTGTCCTGCAGGATTTTTTTGTCATGGTTTACATAAATGACAAAAATATATGTATTTTTACCTCCGCCAAGGAGGTAATGTTTTTACCGGGGTTTGTCTGTCTGTCTGTCTGTCTGTCTGTTACCAACATAACTCAAAAAATCATGAACAGATTTTGATGAAATTTTCAGGAAAGGTGTGTAATGGCATGGGGAACAGATAATTAGATTTTGGTGATGATCTGAGAGTGCATACCTCAGCCAAGGCTCTTATCTTCTCACAGTGTGTTAGCAACAATACTCAAAAAGTTATGAACGGATTTTGATGAAATTTTCAGGAAAGGTGTGTAATGGCACGGGGAACAGATGATTAGATTTTGGTGATGATCTGAGAGTGCATACCTCCACCAAGGGCTTTGTTTGTATTTGTGCAGCAGGATTACACAAAAACTACTGGATGGATTTGGATGAAATTTTCACCAGAGGTGGTTCTTGGGCTAGAGAGGAACCCATTATATTTTGGTGATGATCTGAGAATGCATACCTCAGCCAAGGCTGTTATCTTCTCACAGTGTGTTAGCAACAATACTCCAAAACTGATGGACAGACTTTGATGCCATTTTCACCACAAGTGGCTATAGGCCTACACACAAACCCATTACATTTTGGAGGTGATCCATGACAAATGGAAGGAGCCTTGGCGGAGGTATGCGCTCTATGAGTGCTTTTCTAGTTTGTATTTTTATTCTAGTGTTTCTTTTTTCCATTGAGCGAGTAGGGAAGAGAAAGAAACATTCATAATAGTAATGTACTCATGCATACTTAAATTATATGATCAGGTGGGTACAGTAACCAGAAATTCTACTCATGTTAAAGCAGTGCTTTAAAATTAATAATTTAAAGTAGACAACCAAAAATTTCTAGTTGAGTTAAGGGTACAAAGAGCACCCACTTAAAAACTTGAGTAATGACTTCAGTCTTGAAGGTTTGAGGTTTTTCCTCAAAAATTTATAACAATTTTCTTATAGTTTTCTACTTTTCTCTGTAAATCTATCTAAAGTTGAAACCATGTTCCTCAAATTTGTAATTTCCTCTTGTAAAATTGACTTTTCTTGTACATTTGAAACTTTATTATAAATCTGTGTGATGGCCTGGGCGCTGATTCTGTCTGCGCTTGGGTTGTCCGTTATTTTCCCCGTTCTTATCTCTGGGTTTTCATATGGCTGTTCAGGGCTTTTATCTTGACAGCATCACTATGGGGCTTCTGGCTGTCAAAGCCGAGTCTCGTTGTGACAGCTGCTCGTCATTTCATTTAATTGCATTCTCCCTCTTTGATTGGTCCTTAGTTTTCATTTAAGGGAGCAGCTGAGGCTCATTCTGGGCTGTGACCACGCTTACAATGCTGGACCCACACAACGTTCGGCTGGAGTCTTTAGTCTTCCTTGGATTTATCGTCTCAGTAAGTGTTTTTGCTAAGAGTCTGTTATCCTGTGTCTATTGCCTTAGCCATTGTCAAAGTTTGTGTTTTTGCCCCTCGTGGCTGTTTATTTTGTCATCTTATCTTGTGTTAATAAAACATGCAAACTCACTGGTTGGCCTATAGCGTCTCAATGATGCCCCGTAAGGGTCACCCATGACAGTAGGCCGCAGCCAGAACGAGACACCGGTCACCATGAGTTTGTTTGTTTTTTTTTGTAGTTTTCCTTTCTTCTCGGGTACCAGCGTGTTAGGAAATGGCATCACTAGGAGAGGGCTACTCCTTGGACTTCGGCTATGAGCTGATTACAGCTCTCAGAGAGGTAGATTACTTCCTCGCCGACGCTCGTAGGCCCTTCACTTCTTTCGACGCACGCTGGTACTTGGACCTCGCCGAGGCAGCAATTAAACGCAATCCTCGCCTTGCTGATCATGCCGAAGGCAGGGAGAGGATGGCTGAAATCACGGCACTTAGGGAGAAGACCTGTGGACCAGAGGGGAATTACAGCAGGAAGCCAAAGGTGAGGCATCCCCGCCCCTCGCCTCGGGATCCGGTTCCTGTCACCCATCCAGCCCAGGAGTTTACGTCACCCAAGTGCCGATCCCATCCACAGTGGAGGAGGAAGTCAGCCGGGATTCCCCGAGAAGAGACGCATTGGGCAGCTGAGCTCATCCGGGGCCATGTGGCTGCAGTCAGACTGGTGGAGTCCCATCCTGAACTCAATGATTTCCCTGAGTACTCCGAGCTGCTAGCCTCCGTCTCTGTGCAGCAGCAGCATTTCCCAGACCTGAATCTAGCCTCGCCCTCTGCCGGTAAACGTCGTCACCCTGCTCATACTCAGCCTCAATGAGATCCCCATCCGGATCCAGTTCCGGGCCGCCAAGAGAACTCTGCCTCCCAGCCAGCTGTTACCCTGCGTCACGATGGAAGGGGAAGACAGCAGCCTCTGCCTCCGGGTCTTCTGTTCCCACTGTTCCATCAGCTCCTCGTCCCCGAACTGCCTCGGCTGCTCCTCCCTCCTCCTCGATGCTCTCTCCAGCTGCTGTGAGCTCCCCGAGTCCTGCCCCGGCTGCGCCCGTCACTGATCCTGTGCGAGCGGTTCCTCTTCGTCTTCCCAGGGGGCCCTCCGTCACCATCCATAGGGGAAAGGGAAGAACCAAGCCCGCTGCAGCAGTTTCCATTGGCCCTCAGGTGAACAGGCAAGTGCTATTTCATGCTCTTCCTCCATATTATGAATTGCCTTGTCTGACTCCTGGGGGTTGAGTTCAGGGTTCACAGTTCCCCGGGCTCTCTCAACCTGCTGTAGCTGTTAACAGTGAACCTGCATCCTCTGTGTCTCCTTTCCCTCTCGGTGAGCGTCCCCCGGTGCCAGGAATACACCGCTGGACGAAGAAGGAGCCTGCGGCCTTGGAGAGCCTGGTACTAGTCTCGCAGCCACGTCACGGGCAGAGGAGGAGGGTGGACTGCCGTTTGGAGCCTGCGCCAATGATCAAGCGTCCCTGAGTCTCCATGGAGGAGCAGTCCGACCCAGCAGGCCATGGATCCCCTGCCACCACGCTGTGCGGGCCTTTGGCGTGGACTTCGGCACCAGGGAGTTCCCAGACTGTGTTGACTATCATGCCGGCTGCTGAGCCCACCACAGTCGAGTTGGGACCAGGAATGGACCTCCAGATAATTGAGCCTGGATCATCGGAGTCCTGGACAGCGGTGGAGCCTGAGATCAGGCAAGTGCTCTATTTTGTCTTTCTCTTCTCTGTTCTGGAGCATTATTGCCTGTCTCTTGGGGAAATAAGCCGGGTGCAGCCAACCGCTGCATCCGAGCTTGTCTCGCCGGGCTCTGCCGCTGCTGGTGATCCTGATCCCAGTTCTTTTTTGTTCTCTGAGCCTTCTCCCAAGGTCACCGGTGACGAATCGGTTCCGGTCGTCATCATGGAGGTCCCAGGTGCGTGCTCAGAGGTCATCCCTGGTGCTGTGTCGGCCCAGTCAGGGTCCATTGTGGGTGCAGCTCCTACCCAATCGGGATCCGTCGTGGGTGCAGTGCTGTCCCGATCGGGGTCCAGCAAGGGCGCAGTGCCGGTTTGGTTCGAGGTCGGTGAAGGAGCTGCAGATTCTCCGTCGTCTGACGCCGGACTGGCCCCTCATCTTTCCCCCAATCCTTCTCCACCGGGTGCCGCTGGGATTCCCCGTATTCAGCTCGGCTTTCCCTCGCTTTCCCTCTCAGTAGGGAGGCCGCCTCCGAGTTCTCCCCTCCGGTCCTGGTGGCCAAAAGACGTGGGTCAGCCGCCTGGGAGACTGCTTCACCGGTTTGGTGTTCTAGGTTGGCCACCCAAAGGACTGCCTTGTTGGTTTGGCGACCTCGTCTGGCCACCAGAGGTACTGTTTCTCTGGGCCTGGGACTGGGGTAGGCTGCCCGAACTGTTTCTTTTTTCCCTGCCAGCGATCTGGAATCTGGATGCAGGTAGACCTCCCAAACTGTTTTTTTTTCCTCTCTCTGTGCTTTACCTGCTGGTATCCCTGTAAGTGGTGGGTTTTTTTTTTCCTCTCTTCTGTAGTTTGAAGGGATGCTTTTTTTTTTTTTTTGTCTTGCCTGGTTTGTAATATTGAACTATATTTTTAGTGTTGCTGCTCTACTCTGTAGCTTTTGAGTTTTGTTTTTTTTTTTTTCTTTCTGGTGTTTATAGGGTACTGGTGTATTTTTGTAATGTACAGTACCTGTATTTTAGTTTTCTTGTTTCCTTGCCAGGCAGGATGTGATGTATATTTTTATTGTATTCAACTGTGCTCAAGGATTATTTGTAGCACGTTCTGCCTTGTTTTTCTGTGTTTTAGCCTCATCATTTTGGTTATCGGTGTTGCCCTCCATTGTGTGTGTTTTTTTTCTTGGTGTAGTATTTTCGGTTCTCTCCCTCCTAGTCTGTTTCCCCCTCTGCCCTCCCTGGGTCGGCCCTGGTAACTTTCTAGTTGGGGGGGGGGGCGCTTGGATGCTACGTTGTGCCTGGAATTCGCCTTGTGAACGGAGGGTACTGTGATGGCCTGGGCACTGATTCTGTCCGCGCTCAGGTTGCCCGGTATTTTCCCCGTTCTTATCTCTGGGTTTTCATATGGCCGTTCAGGGCTTTTATTTTGACAGTGTCACTATGGGGCTTCCGGCTGTCAAAGCCGAGTCTCGTTGTGACAGCTGCTCGTCATTTCATTTAATTACATTCCCCCTCTTTGACTGGTCCTTAGTTTTCATTTAAGGGAGCAGCTGAGACTCATTCCAGGCTGTGACTGTGCACACAACGTTGGACCCACACAACGTTCGGCTGTAGTCCCTAACCCGACTCCAGTCTTCCTTGGATTTATCGTCTCAGTAAGTGTTTTTGCTCAGAGTCTGTTATCCTGTGTCTATTACCTTAGCCATTGTCAAAGTTTGTGTTTTTGCCCCTCGTGGCTGTTTATTTTGTCATCTTATCTTGTGTTCATAAAACATGCAAACTCACTGGTTGGCCTATAGCGTCTCAATGATGCCCCGTAAGGGTCACCCATAACAATTTGTGGATTATTTTATGACTAATTTTTGTCTGTTTTTTAAAATAAAATTACTGTTTTTTTAAGTAAATTTGAAACAGACTGTGGTATTTTTTTTTTTACTTTTTCCTTATAACAGTTTACATTTTTGACCATAATTTTGCAGTCAGAGCAGAACAATAATTTAACTCTGATTACAAAGAAAAACTAGAAAAGCACTCGGAGAGCGCAGACCTCCGCCAAGCGCCACAGTTCCCCCCATACAGTGTTTGTGTGTATGTTTTCAGATTCCTTGACCATGAAAACATATGACTAGCAATTGGATTGACAATAATAGGATTAGTGGTTCAGTAGTTATTGACGAAAATGGCATTTTCCGTAATGGCGGTTTAGCGCCACAATTCCCCCCATACAGTGTTTGTGTGTACGTTTTCAGATTCCTTGACCATGAAAACATATGACTAGCAATTGGATTCACGATGATAGGATTAGTGGTTCAGTAGTTATTAACGAAAATGTCATTTTCCGTAATGGCGGTTTTCTTCGGGACGGTGATCCAGATCACCACCAAAATCTAATCATCTGTAGGATACCCCATTTCTGACAATCTGTGAAAATTTCATGAAAATCCGTCCATAACTTTTTGAGTTATCTTGCTAACAAACAGACAGACAAAGACAGACAAACAGACAGACAGACAAACCAACGCCGATGATCACATAGCCTCCTTGGCGGAGGTAAATATTAATGAAATTGTATTTAATGAAATAAATTAAATGACCAAAGATGCCGTTATTTCTGTTATAATATTTCTTTATATTTATAGTTGTTGTATTTTTTTAGAAATCTCCTCACCACCCAGACAGCAGGAAAAACCTCCCTTATTTTGAAATCAAATGTTGGCACTTTTAATGGGCGGCGCAGTGGCGGAGTGGTTAGCACTGCGGCAGCACAGCAACTCACCCTTGGCCGGGGGATCCTGGGTTCGATCCCAGCCCCCGACCAACAGTGATCTGTGTGGAGTTTGCATGTTCTCCTCGTGTCTGCGTGGGTTTACTCCGGGATTTCTCCGGTTTCCTCCCACATGCCAAAATCATGCAAGTTAGGTTAATTGGCATTAAACTGGGGATTCTAAATTGTCCTTAGGTATGACTGTGAGAGTGAATGGTTGTCTGTCTCTCTGTGTTGGCCCTGCGATGGACTGGCAACCTGTCCAGGGAGTACCCTGCCTCTCGCCCAAAGATGCTGGGATAGGCTCCAGCCCCCCCGCAACACGAAAAGGATTAAGCGGAAGAAAATGAATGAATGAAGTTGGCACTTTTAGTTTGTCTGAAGGCTGCTGACAGATTAACACTAGAAGTCCCAGAGAGGGGCCATTTGGCCTTTTTGGCTAGAAAACCCATAGGGGGACCATCAAGTGGCCACAAGAGGGCTAATGTCTGGGACTTCTAGTGTTTAAAGTCATTGACTTCGTAAATTTCGGTCATCTTAACCTGCCAGGTACATAATAAGGAACTGTAGCGGACTCTAAAGACATAATTCACCACAATATGTGTTCATGTACAGAATGATCTGTTTAGGTAGTTATAGTTGTGCTGTCAGGCTTTCTCATCAGGCACCTCTCTAGGCAGCCACTGAAGGACCTCAGTTTAGCGTGAAAAGAGAGCTAGTGTTTTTGCTGTTGCTTTTTGTCACTGCCGCAGGAGAATAAAAACGGCATGCCTGCTCATGTGAGAAAAGAGAGAAATTGCCAGTCTCTTCATTCCTGCAATTCCTACAGAACATAACTTAATATTGTAGTGGCTGATGAAATATATCCTCAGCAGTTCATCAGTCCTCCTTGCCTTTCCCTTCATATGATGCCAGCAGCATATAAATTCTAACCACATCTCTTAGCTAAGTGACTCTTCCATTATTGCTCCCATTTTCAGCGGGTTAAAACCATGATAAACGCCAGTGCTTGCATACCTCTTCTGATTTTTTTCCGCGTTTAAAGCACTTTAACAAACTCATGTTTCTATCGGACAGTTGCGCTAAGCGAGACACTGCCTGCTGACTGACTGGAAAACTCGCGTGGGCGGGGTGCTTCTAAACTCCGCGCGGATGACGGCCACATGCATTGTTCGTGTGCGCGCCTGGGGAAAGTCATTGCTGTCATATACTGTATGTTTCTTAATAAATTCATATCTCCTTGGCGTGGCGGTAAAATTTCTGGTGAGGCGAGCCGCCACCGAGAAATGTTAACACAGGAAACCCTGCACATGTAGAGTGTATTACCATTCATGTACTAGTACATGTACATGACAGATTAATCTTTTCGCTTGTTGATTCACTACACATGTACAGTACTAGTACATGTACAGACAAGCAAATTTTGGCAGTACATGCACTAGTACATGTATCCGTTCACTATGCAAATGCGCTTGCGGTGCATAATGCGAAAACATGCATTACTTTGCTGCTACGCTGGCTGCGCATACTGCATGCATACACTGTGCAGTGAATGCATACCTCTGCAAGTAGTACCATGCTATGCAGTACACGTCTGATTTTGATCTCTCCTGCACGAGTTATTGTGACGCTGTTTCTTATCAAGAAAAAAAAGCTGTACATTGACGAGTCAATTATGTCTTCCAAATCACAAAGCATTCAGTTTGGATTCACCGATCATGTGGGGTACAAGGAGAAAGGGGAAGGAAACACAGGGCGAAATGCAAATTTTGCAAAGCACTTTGAAGTTGGCCTCTGAAATAATGTGGTGACTCAGAATCACAATGTGGTGACTCAGACTCGGCCTTGGCCTCAGAATGTGGTGACTCGGACTCAGTCTTGGCCTCGGAATGTGGTAACTCGACTACAACACTCCTGATCTATTCTGCCAGTGATGGTGACTGTGCTGCCCGGGTAGGTAAATTCCTCTACATTTTCAATATCATTGTTGTTCAGGGTGAAATTGCTGTTGTTGGTGTGGTTGATTCTCAGGCTCTTTGTTTTCTGCATGTTGATCTTCAATCCTGTTTCTTCTGACTGCTCTTTCATTTTTGTGATCTTGTTCTTCATATCTGAGAAGCGGTGAGACAAGAGGGCAACATCAGCTGCATAATCAATGTCCTCTAGGTGTTGTGTGAGTATCCATTGGATTCCTCTGCAATTGCCAGCTGTAGTTCTGTGCATGATCCAGTCCATGACTAATAAGAAAAAGAAGGGGGAGAGTAGACATCTCTGCCGCACTCCAGTCTGTATGGTAAAGGCTTCAGTGAGGGTGTTGTTGTAGACTACTTGACATGTCGATGGTTCAAAGGAGAGGCGAATCATGCATGTGATCTTGTCTGGGATGCCATAATGGCTGAGCAGATCCCACAGCACATTCCGATCTACACTATCAAAGGCTCACTCAAAGTCTATAAAGGAAACATATAGCGATGAATTCCATGCTCTGTTCAATTATCATACAGAGTGTTGCGATGTGATCTACACAAGATCTTTCTTGTCTAAAACCGGCCTGTTCCTCACGGAGGATGTCATGAGACTCCAGTTTTGATTGCTTTCCAGAAGGATTCTGTTAAATACTTTGACAGGGATCGATGAGTGTTATTCCTTGCCAGTTGGAGCAAATCTTCAGAGAGCTTTTCTTTGGGATCTTGATGAGGTGACCATGTTTCTAATTTGATAGAAGCTGTTCAGTTGTCCAGATTCTTTTAAATAACTTGTCAAGGGCTTCAGCTGATATTTGTGGGGTTGTTTTCAATGCTTCGGGGGGATTTCGTCAGGTCCAGGGGCCTTGTTGCTCCTGAGAGCCTGTATGGCCTTTATAATCTCGCTCTTGCTGGGAGGTTCTGTACTGATTCTGAGTTCTTTGTCAGCTCTGGTGATGTCTGGATGTCTGGTGGTGGTGGTGTGGGGGGGGTTGATTGAGTATTTCTTCAAAGTGTTCCAGCCAGTGTTTCAGTTGTTCATGCTCTGTGGACAGGAGGTTTTCATCCTTGCTGCAGACGTGATGTGAGTGATGTATTCTTTTCCCTGCTAATTGCGTGATCATCCTGTACAGCTCCTTCATGTCCTCTCTTTCCACTGTGTCTTCCACGTCTTGAGCCAGGCTTTCACTGTAGTTCCTCTTGTCATTTCTTGCACTTCTTTTCACTTCTTTATTGAGGTCTGTATGTTCCTTGGATTTCTGTGCTTTTGAGGCTCTGGTCCTTGTCATGTTCAGCTCTTCCTCCTTCTTGTGCCGTTCTTCAATGAGGTTCATCGTTCGCTCCGACAACCATTCTTTCTGTTGAGGTTTCTTATTCCTAAGCACCTCATCACAAGTTAACTTCCCTGCCTTGTTGGATGCTTCCCACAGTCTCTTGACTTCCTCCTCATCTGATGATTCATTGAGTGCTTCAAACCAGTTTGATAGAGTCAATTTCAAATGTGTCGTGACAGCTGGATCTTGTAAAAAAGATAGTGTTGTACCTTTTTCTTGTTTTGTCTTGACCTAGTGAATATTTCTTCAATTTCAGCCTAAAAAAGTCCAACCAGGAGTTAATGATCTGAGGTGAGGTCAGCCCCTCTCATCACTCGTACATTCTCCACAGTTCGTCTGAATTTCTGACAAATGGTGATGTAAATCCCATGTAGATCCCAGTAAATTTTATCAGCTATCAAGCATAATGAGCTTCAATGAATCTAATGGAGTGGGTGCAACACAATGTATGGACTATAATAGGAATATAAGCTGTAATCAGTATATTGCTGAGCAATTAATATCCTTTAAAAATCAATACAATTATTGTAAGGGTTCCTGTCTGTCCTGCCTGTCTGCCTCTCTCTCTCTCTCCTCGTTAACTGAGCACCTCTCCTGGCAGGTGCAATCATCACCTGCAGCCAGTTAAGGGCCTTTTCCATTAGCCCCGCTTAGCCCAACACCGCACCACTCAGCCCGCGTTTGAGCATTTTCCATTAGCCCCAGCACCGGTTAGCAGGCGCTATTTTCATAACTGATCTAGGGCAGGGTCCATTCGAGCCGAGTCGGGCCGTGATGTGATGTCAACAGACTGGTCGCCGCTGATTGGTCAGGTTGTAACGTCACGAAAGCGACTGTCTTCGCCGTCTTCTGATGACCGCCATTTGCAATATTGTCATGGACTAACTCGGTCACAGAGTAAGTACGATATTAATACAGACAGCGCTGTAGGTTTTGCGGAACTCTACACCGTGGTCCAATGAAGAGGTGCGGAGTTTTCTCTGCTTTGTGGC
Organism: Pholidichthys leucotaenia; assembly: GCA_020510985.1. Taxonomy (NCBI): domain Eukaryota; kingdom Metazoa; phylum Chordata; class Actinopteri; order Cichliformes; family Pholidichthyidae; genus Pholidichthys; species Pholidichthys leucotaenia. Next base: position 276,433,388 of record CM035842.1, read on the forward strand.
AGATCCACAGTGAGGAGTGACCCGGACCTATATGGCTGCACAGCATAGAAACTGGACTATGGACAAGCTGAAGACGAACGTGAGAGAACCATCGATGGTGAGTGATTTGTAATAATGTGCATCTGTTTGCTTATTTATCCTGTTGGTGGTAAGCTCACTTTTTTTGAGCCATACAGCGCTGTTCTGTGCTGGCTAACGTTTTTTAGCTAACATTTTTTTTGCTAGTAGCTAGCTAGTACCAACTGCTGAATCGCGCTTGTTTTCTCCTAAATGTTCGCTTGTGAGTGTAAAACGATGAAATATGTTAATCCTGGTTAAAGTCCTGGTTTGTGTTTTGTATTGCACTTTGGTCCTGCGCATTAAATTGTGTGCAATTTAATGCTAGAATGTGTTTCCACATGCCAGGGTTTAGCCTCCCTGTTTATATTGTGATACTGGTGAAATGGACCACAGGAGCCGAAATCTCGTCATATTAAAATTGCTTTTTCAAACCAGTGGTTTATAAAGTCATTCATATAATTTTCTAAAGCATCAGAATAGACCCACACACCTATTCTGTGGATCCTGCAGTGCTTGTCAGGGAAACGAAGCATTTTTGTCACATCCCACCACTGGCTCATTTCAGAAAGAGAAATCCGTTATATAGATTCATTACACAGCCAGTGATATATTTGAAGCGTTTATTTATTTTAATTTTGCTGATTACGGCTGACAGCCCCTGAAAACCTCAAATTCTATTTTGCAAAAAATTGGAATATTACATAAAATTAACTTTAAAAAATAGTTTTTAAATATAAATGTTGGCTGTTGAGGTGTTGGTTAGTATGTGCTGTAGCCGTAATCATCAATATTAAAATAAACAGTTTCAATATATCACTGTTCCTGTAATGAATCTATATATGGGTTTCACTTTCTGAAATGAGTGAAAAAAATATTGAATTTTTTCATGGTATTCTAATTTTTGAGATATGCCTGTATATGTATTGAACTTGCCTGAAACTAACCATCATCCATTTCTGTCGTTCGTCTAGGCAAGATGAAATCAGCCAGCCCACAACGGACCTCGCCACTGTGGAAAGTACTGAAATCCTTTGCTTTTATAGGTAAACTCTCAAAACCAAAGTAGCACAATTTCAACTTAATATAAAAGGGACTGAACTGAGATTTATTTGATTGTGTGAATATGGCACATCAACTGTAAAATAAACCGCTTGTTAATGTATTTATTTTTTTGTCAGATCACTTTTTTGATCCTTTGAGTTATGTTCATAACTGTATGTTTTGGCGAATGTGAGATGTTCAGTCGTCAATATAATTTACTTTATATGTGTAGCTTATAGTCTATCATCAATAAACTCATTTGTTTTTTTTACTTTACCTTTATTTAACCAGGAAAAAAACCCTGTTGAGATTAAAAACCTCTTTTTCAAGGGAGTCCTGGCCAAGAGGCAGCAAAAAAATCACAAATACACTTACAATGACATACAAATCATATAAAACAGTTACAAATTAGTGAGGCCGTCTCAAGTGTTCTCAATCTGGATTTAAAATCGTTCAATGAAACAAGTTCCGTTAGTTTCCAGTCTTTTTTGCAACATGTTCCATGTAGAGGGGGCTGAGAACATGAAAGCTCTTTTTCCCAGCTCAGTACGGGCAAATGGAACAGAAAGCAACAAATGATCATTAGAACGCAAACCATAAGAATCAACACTTCTCAGTGTGATCAAATTGCAAATGTAAGGGGGCAACAGTCCAAGCATGGCCTTGTAAATAAAAATGTACCAGTGAGTCAACCTCCTGGTGGACAAAGAGGGCCATCCCACTCTAGAATACAGTTCACAGTGATGGGTCAAGGCTCTACAGTTTGTAACAAACCTCAAGACAGCATGATATACAGAGTCAATCTTATTCAGACACTGAGCTGAAGCGTTCATATACAAGAGGTCTCCATAATCTAAAATAGATAAAAAAAAGTTGCAGTAACAAGACGCTTTTTAACCTCAAAAGAAAAACATTTATTTTCTTCACAAGATTTTCAACATGGGGCTTAAAAGTCAGAGCGTCATCAAGCAAGATACCAAGATACTTGTACGAGTGAACCACCTCAATTTCATTTCCCTCAAAAGTGGACACTGTGGGAAAAATTTGTGGACTCTTCCTAAAATTTGAAAACCACATCAGTTTAGTTTTGTCAGCATTAAGGACTAGTTTTAGCTGCAGAAGTGTGTGCTGCACCACATTAAAAGCTTTCTGCAGAGAAGCAACAGCATTAGCAGGGGAAGAGCCAAAGCAGTAAATAATTGTCATCAGCATAAAAATGCAAACTAGCATCAGAGACATTTTGTCCTAGATCATTAATGTACATAATGAATAGGAGGGGTCCTAATACAGAACCCTGTGGCACCCCCTTGTGGACACTGACAATTTCAGAACACAAACCATCATATTTAATACATTGGGTCCTGTCACTCAAATAATTTGCGAACCAGGAGACTACATGCTCCAACAGTCCAAAACTGATGAGTCTTTGCTTTAAAACTGTGTGGTCCACAGTGTCAAAAGCCTTTGACAGATCAATGAAAAGTGCAGCACAGTGCTGCTTTTTATCAAGAGCAACAAGTATATCATCGACCACTTTTGTAGCAGCAGTAATAGTGCTGTGCTTTTTTCTAAAGCCCGATTGCAGTTTTGAAAGAAGTTCATTTGAGTATAAAAACTCTTTAAGTTGATCACACACGAGAGATTCAAGAATCTTGGACAAGACACACAAATTTGATATTGGTCTGTAGTTAGTTAAAACTGCTGGGTCACCTCCTTTTAAGAGAGGAACCACAAAAGCTGACTTCCATACTACAGGAATCTCTTTGTTTTCAATTGATAAATTAAAAAGTACTGTAAGAGGCTGTGCAATAAAATCGGCAGCCATTTTTAAAAAGTAAGGCTCTATCAAGTCTGGTCCAGGAGGTTTTCTGTGATTCAAAGTTTTGAGAGCCTTATGAACTTGCTGTACAGTAAAAGGTACAAGTCTAAAAGGTTCTCCAAAAAACATTTGGGAATTAGTACAGTGAGGCACAGATGTAGCTCCTGTAGAGTTAAACAGAAAACCAGATGACACAAAATGCTTATTGAAGCAATTTAAAACCTCAGTTCTATCATAAACTGGGACCGAGCCATTTAAAACAAAAGTAGGAAGAACCTGAGAGCTTTTGTTCACAGATAAACCTTTGATCACTTTCCAAAATTTCTGTGGATTATTAAGACTCTCAGTTATGACAGATAAATAATAATCAGATTTAGCCTTTTTAATAAAAAAAGTGCATTTATTTCTCAGTTGTCTAAAAATGGACCAATCACTGGCAGTATCAGTTTTCCTGGCTTTGGCCCAAGCCACATTACGCTGATAAATGGCATCAGACAGTTCTGGAGAGAACCAGGGGTTTTCATGCCCCTTTACTCTGAATTTCCCTCTAGGAGCATGTTTATTTACAATTTTCTCAAAGTTTTCTTTAAAGAAAGTCCACGCTAACTCAACGTCTGGCAACAGGTCTATATGTTCCCAATTAACCAAGGACAAATCATGATGATAAGCTTGTTCATTAAATTTCTTCAAATTCTGCTTGAAAATAATGCGCGGTTGTGGTCTATATTAATCATATATCCCATAACCTACATATGTATAAGCATGTGAGAATGTTTGGTGATTACATATGTAAAGCGACTTCACACCTCAGAACAGGACAAAGGGTCTCAACCGCCAGTGAAGATCAAAGAGCATCCGAGGCACTGCGGTGGAGACCAGATAGGTCGCCCTGACCTCCCAGGGCCAGGTAGAGGGGTATGAAGACAAAGGAGGGGGATTAAGATAATGAGGGATGTCAGCTTTGATATGCATGTCTTTTGTTATGTGTGAGTATAAGTACGCAGAGCCGAATGTGTTCGCTCTCTTACTTCTTCTGCTGCTGCACTAGATGAGACTTGTTAGAGGAGCAAAGCTGATAATAAACTTTGGTTTATAAGTCATATCGCCTCGTTATTCCAAGCTCTTCTACACTGGTGACCCTGACGCAAGGATGGACCAGAGGCGTTCCCCCGCGATCGACTCATCTGTGGCGACCCAGGCAGACGCCGGCGCCCATGCAGACAGGGGAACAGATGGACGACGTTCCCCCACGGCAGAAGTGATAGAGAGGGCTCAACCGAGCACCAGCGCCGCTGCGAGAGCCGAAGGAAGGCACTCTCACCCTGCGGACACATCAGTGACGGTCCACACAAACGCTGTCACCGTCAAGCTGCCGGACTTCTGGCAGGAAGACCCCGCCTCGTGGTTTCAGCAAGCTGAAGCCCAGTTTGCACTTGCGGGCATCACGGCTGACGATACAAAGTTCTACCACATCGTCGCCAAACTCGACGCCGCCACTTCGAGATGTGCGCGGAGCATAATCCAGCAGCCACCGGCCCAGGACAAATACAGAGAACTGAAAGCGACCATCGTGGCGAATTTCGTCCCCTCTGCCAAGGAGAGAGCCGAGAGGATCCTGGCGGTCTACGGCCACAGAGGATGCAGACCCAAGGCCCTCATGGAGGACTTGCTGCAACTTAAAGAAGAGGACAATGACAATTTCCTCTTCTAATTTATATTCCTCAGTACGCTGCCGCCACACATGAGAGGGACGCTTGCCAACATGCGATGCAGCACCCAGCAAGACTTCCGCACGCTGGCTCACGAAGCGCAGCGACTCGTCAACGCCTGCAAGGAACAGACACCCACAGCAGCATCTGCAGACCTCAACGCTGATGTCCGGAGCCACGGGGAGCCACAAACCACGGAGCAGAATCAGCCCGCCGTGACAGCGACACGGCCAAGACGTAACAGACGGAGCGACGTCTGTTATTACCACCACCGCTTCGCCGAGAAGGCTTACAAGTGCGTTCCCCCCTGCAAATTCACGTTTTCGGGAAACGCCAAAGCCGAGAACCGTTAACAGCGGCGGTTCTTGGTGAAAAAAGCAAGCTTCTATATGTGACGGACGGACACACCGGCAAGCAGTTCCTCATTGACACGGGAGCTCAACTGAGTTTTATCATGCCCTCCCAAGCAGACCGGGCCATGGGCCCCCGGGGCAATGGAGCGGTGGCAGCCAACGGCTCTATCATCGACACTTTTGGTGAAAGGAACCTGCCCCTCCGCATCCATGGCCGCAACTACAGATGGACATTTGTTGTAGCAGCGGTGAGTTTTAACTTGTTGGGCGCAGATGTTTTGTGTGCACATGGGTTATTAGTCGATCTAGCGAACAGACGCTTGGTTAATGCATTGTCCTTTGCTTCTATTCCCTGCACAGCTCGAGTTTCTCCACCACCCGTGCAGGCCAGTGTCACTACAGCAGGAGGTAAGTTTGATCAACTCCTCACCCAATTTCCAGCACTCACAATTCACAAATTCTCAGCTACAGTGGCTAAGCACGGGGTCGAACACTTTATTCCCACAACGGGCCCACCCGTATTCGCCAAAGCTCGGTGCTTAGACGCGACCAAGCTCGCCATAGCTGAATCAGAATCAGAATCAGAATCAGATTTATTGCCATTGTTCATGTAGTACACAAACTAGGAATTTGTCTCGGTGCAATGCTGCAACATTAAACATGATAAAATAAAAGAAATAAACTATACATGCAATAAAGTGTAGAATAAGAGTGAGTAATACTAGTCAGCAGTTTAAATATATTAGCGAGCAGCAGATAATGTGGAGAACCATATAGTGCAGTCGGTAATGCAGGAAGAAAACAGTGATGATTGACATGAGTCTGGTTGAGCTGCTGTACATAGTGCACGAGAGACAATAAGTCACTTAGTGTTCAGCAGTCTGATGGCAGAGGGGAAGAAGCTGTTCATGTGACGGGAGGTTTTAGTCTGGATGGACCGAAGTCTTCTACCTGAGGGGAGGGGGGCAAACAGTACGTGACCAGGGTGTGAGGGATCGGCTATGATCCGGCCAGCACGCCTCCGGGTCCTGGAGATGTACAGATCCTGGAGAGATGGGAGCTTGCAGCCGATCACCTTCTCAGCAGTGCGCACGACGCGCTGCAGCCTTAGTCTGTCCCTGGCAGTGGCTCCTGCGTACCACACGGTTATGGAGGAGGTGAGGATGGACTCGATGATGGCTGTGTAGAACTGCACTAACATCTTGGTGGGTAGCTTGAGCTTCCTCAGCTGCCGCAGGAAGAACATCCTCTGCTGGGCCTTTTTGATGAGGGAGCTGATGGTCGGCTCCCACTTGAGGTCCCTGGTGATGGTGGTGCCTAGGAAGCGGAAGGAATCAGCAGTGGTAATGGGAGAGCCTGTGAGGGTGAGGGGGGGCAGAGGGGTTGTGACTTTCCTGAAGTCCACAATCATCTCCACTGTCTTCAGAGCGTTCAGCTGCAGGTTGTTGTTGTTGCACCAGGACGCCAGCTGGGCCACCTCTCTCCTGTAGGCGGACTCGTCGCCGTTGGAGATGAGCCCGATGAGGGTGGTGTCGTCCGCAAACTTGATCAACTTGACAGACTGGTGGCTGGAGGTGCAGGAGTTGGTGTAAAGGGAGAAGAGTAGGGGGGAAAGTACACAGCCCTGGGGTGATCCGGTGCTGATGCTAGCAGATGCTAGCTCGGGACGAGTTTACTACCCTTGAAAAACTAGGCATTATCAGGCACTCAAAAAGCCCCTGGGCGTCACCGCTTCACATGGTCCCGAAATCCGACAGTTCTTGGAGATCGTGCGGCGATTACCGCAGATTAAACAATGCGACAGCGCATGACCGCTACCCTATTCCTCACATCCAAGATTTTTCACTACATCTGGCGGGTGCGCGCATTTTTTCAAAAATAGACCTGGTCCACGGCTATCATCAAGTCCCCGTTCGAGCGGAAGACATTCCTAAAACAGCTGTAATAACCCCCTTCGGTCTTTTTGAATTTTTGCGGATGCCTTTTGGCCTCAAAGGCGCTGCTCAAACCTTTCAGCGGATGATGAACGCAGTATTACGCGACCTCCCTTTCATGTTCGTCTACCTCGACGATATGCTGGTAGCCAGCTCGTCTGAAGAAGAACACGAACAGCATCTCACTATGGTTTTTCAGAGACTAGAAGAGCACGGGTTGATAATCAATCCAGCCAAATGCAAATTTGGCGTGTCACAAATTGATTTTTTGGGACACAGAGTTTCACCGAAGGGGGCAGTCCCACTGCCAGACAAAGTTCACGCAGTAAAAAGTTTCCCACGGCCACAAACGGTCAAATCGCTGCAAGAATTTTTGGGAATGGTTAATTTTTACAACCGTTTCCTCCCCCGCGCAGCTCAGCTCATGCAGCCCCTATATGACGCGCTCAGAAAACAAAAACCTTCCAACGCGGTCGAATGGACCCCGGAGCGCGAACGCGCCTTCGCGGAAGTAAAAAGTGCCCTAGCTAATGCCACTTTGTTGGTTCACCCTGATCCCTCGGCCCGCATGGCGCTAACCACAGACGCTTCAGACCTGGCCATAGGGGCGGTTGTAGAACAACACGTCGGCGGAACCTGGCAACCTTTGGCATTTTTCAGCAAATCGCTAAACCAAACTGAGCGTAAATACAGCACCTTTGACAGGGAGCTGCTAGTGCTTCATTTATCCATCCGCCACTTCCAGTTCTGGTTGGAGGGGCGGCGTTTCACGGCTTTTGTAGACCACAAACCGCTCACCTTTGCGATGGCTAAAATTTCTGAACCGTGGTCAGGCAGGCAACAAAGACAGCTAGCTGCGATTTCAGAGTTCACCACAGACATTCGACATGTGGCAGGCAAACTTAAGGTGGTAGCAGACTGCCTCTCTCGCGCTGTGACATCGCCAGAGCGCGAGGAGACAGATTATACTGCCTCAGCCGCAGAACTCTTCGCCAACGCGGACACATACGCAGCCCCAATCCACGTAGGGATAGATTATGCCGCCATGGCGGAGGAGCAAAGTAGTGACGCGGACGTGCGCGCACTCCTGTCTGGACCAACAGGGTTAAGGCTGGAGGAAAGGGGTTTACGCGACAGTTTGCCCCCCCCCAATATGCGACATCTCAACCGGCCGACCTTGCCCGGTAGTCCCAGCTGCATGGCGCCGCCGTATTTTCGACTCAATTCACTCCCTCGCGCACCCAGGTGTGAGCGCTTCGGTTAAAATGATCGCCGAAAAGTTTGTGTGGCCTGGTCTGCGCAAAAACGTAAAAGTATGGGCAAAGACTTGCATTTCTTGTCAGCGCGCCAAAATACACAAACACACAAAAGCCCCTCTAGAGCCTTTTCGGATCCCTGCTAGAAGGTTCGACCACGTTCATGTCGACCTCGTGGGACCACTACCTTCCTCCCAAGGTTTCACACATCTGTTAACAATGATAGACTGTACTACGCGCTGGCCGGAGGCGGTCCCTCTGGCGTCAACCACAGCAGAGGAAGTCGCTCGCGTTATTTTGACAAACTGGGTGGCACGTTTCGGCATCCCATCGGACATCACGTCCGATAGGGGGCCTCAATTTGTCTCGGAGCTTTGGTCAGCCATGGCCAGCAGGTTAGGAGCGACAATTCACCACACCACCGCTTATCACCCTCAGGCTAATGGGTTATGCGAGCGTTTTCACAGGTCTTTAAAGGCCGCCCTCAGAGCCTCACTAACGGATACAAATTGGGTAAATAAACTTCCTTGGGTTTTATTGGGGTTGCGTGCTGCACCTAAAGAGGATCTAGACGCCTCCCCAGCAGAATTAGTTTTTGCACAACCTCTCAGGCTCCCAGGTGAATTTTTGCCAGAGAACCCAGAGCCAGGGCATCTTCCAGCCCCGAGGTTTTTAGGCAGCAACGGACCGGACTCTCTCCCCGGGCCAGCACATCACTCTTTTCCACGGGTTTTTGTCCCCCAAGCTTTAAAAAACGCTGAATTCGTTTTTGTTAGGCATGAAGCTTTAAAACCAACCTTCCGCCCACCATACGATGGACCATTCAGAGTGCTGGAACCTGGTGATAAGCATTTTGTGCTTGACTTTGGGGACAGAAAAGAGACAGTCAGCATTGACAGACTTAAACCTGCCTTCTTGTTGAGAGACGAGCCTGCACGGTGGGCGAGAGCACCTCGGCGGGGTAGACCCCCCAAGAGAAAAGACTCAGCCCCCCTGCAGGGAACAAATAACCACACTCCTTCCCAAGCAGCAGATTCCTTACAGGAAGGTCCCACCAGGACACCCAAACGGACCCACAGCAGATTCGGAAGAAGATTAAAGCCCAGACGGCACAGAGACTGATACAAACTATTCAAAAGTTGTTCACTAATTGTGCTGTAACAGTTTAGGACTGACTTGTGATATTACTATGCTGTTATGATTACCACTGAACTCTCTACAGGAGCATAGCTGCTGGAAAGTTTCTTCTTTGTCAAGAGGTGTAGCAGTTAGTATGTCATAATAATTATCTTAAACTGTGAATTTTTCTATTGTCCTTTTCTTAGTCGTTTGGGGGGGGGGCTGTGGTTTATATTAATCATATATCCCATAACCTACATATGTATAAGCATGTGAGAATGTTTGGTGATTACATATGTAAAGCGACTTCACACCTCAGAACAGGACAAAGGGTCTCAACCGCCAGTGAAGATCAAAGAGCATCCGAAGCACTGTGGTGGAGACCAGATAGGTCGCCCTGACCTCCCAGGGCCAGGTGGAGGGGTATGAAGACAAAGGAGGGGGATTAAGATAATGAGGGATGTCAGCTTTGATATGCATGTCTTTTGTTATGTGTGAGTATAAGTACGCAGAGCCGAATGTGTTCGCTCTCTTACTTCTTCTGCTGCTGCACTAGATGAGACTTGTTAGAGGAGCGAAGCTGATAATAAACTTTGGTTTATAAGTCACATCGCCTCGTTATTCCAAGCTCTTCTACAACGGTTTACATTTGGGGATTTTTGTATCTCTGCACACTGCAACAACACAATGATCACTCAAATCATTGCAGAAAACACCCACAGATGAAAATTTATGTGGAGCATTTGTTAAAATTAAGTCAATCAAAGTGGACTTTTCAGGACTTTTAATATTTGGCCTAGTTGGATAGTTAATCAACTGGCTAAAATTTACAGAGTCACAGAAAGATTTAAATTCTTCAGAAGCTACGTTTAACCAATCCCAATTGAAGTCTCCTGCTATTAAAAGCTCATTGTAGTTTAATTTGAACAAAAGATGCTTTAAGGATGATAATGCCTCCTTGGTGGCAGATGGAGGTCTATAACAACCAACAACAGTTATGGAAAGGGATTTGGCTATTTCCATATTCAAGGCCAAAAACTCCATCTGCTTAGAAATGGACTTAGACAAGACAATTGAAGCATCAAATCTTGATTTAACATAGGCGGCTACACCACCACCTTTTTTAGGCCTGTCAGTACGGAAGACATTGTATCCATTTATACTAATAATAATATACTAATTTATACTAATATCATCATCTGTGACAGCTTTTGCAGTGACATGCAGCTCATGCAGTAACAGGACACATTACAAATATTTGAGACTCATTGTAGTGCTTCCTTTTATATTTTAGCAATGCTAGTACAAAACACCGCCCACACTTGAAGCCAGGGCAAGAAGAGACACTTTTACAGACAAGACAAACTTTTATTGATAAAAACTTCATATTTTGACTTAGTGACTCCATACTCGGTGATTCACACCATCAGTTAAAGTACTAGATTCCATTCAAGTGAATGTATTAATTCATTCTGATTGCTGAAGCCACAGTAAAAGCAGATGATTTTAAATGTAACCTGTCGTGTTCTTTAGTTGAATGAAATAACGCGGGACAACTGCGTGCTGTTGAACATGAACTTTACTTGGCAGCTTGCATGAGAAAAAAGAGAGCGCATATAAATTACGTCACGATGTCAGGTGCGTGACCAAAGATCACTAGTTACAGACAAGATAATACTGTGTCGTTTGTTTACCTCCTGCTCACAGGAAGTATTGCACCAAACGGTTTACTTTATTTCTAACACAAAAAATATAACAAAAAACAAGCAAATAGCAAATGCAATAAAGTTACAGTATACACTGTTCGAAAGGGAGAAGGAAGAAGTGAACACTTATTAATTCCAACTCCTCTTTTCCATCGATACACCCATGTGAATTTTATACAAATTACTACCTTTAATACCCCAAGTAAACAATTTACTGTATTTTTTACAGATCAACATTAACACCTGTCCATTCTAACATACAATGAAGTCTATATTTCAAAACCAGTCTCAAACGACACAGATGCACACAGTGCTGTCCCACCCACCATTCCATAGTGTCCCATAATATCCCAGAGTGAACATAATGAATCGTACATATAAATTCTACCCTTCTAACATACTGTATATCCTTTCAACACATGGTGCTTATACCTCTTTTTAAATTGATTTCTGTTTGTACATAGTTTCAGTTCCGGCTTCAGACTGTTCCACAAATCCACCCCACAGACAGATATGCACATACTTTTCTTGGTTGTACGTATCTTGGGTTTTGTGAAGTTTAAGTCTCCTCTCAAATTATGATCATTGTCTCTTTTTTTAAATATTTTTTGTATATTAGTTGGGAGTTGATTGTTAATTGCCCTGTACATTACTTGTGCTGTCTTAAATTTAACTAAATCGATGAACTTTATGACATGTGACTTCAAGAACAACGAATTGGTATGGTCTCTATATCCTGCATTGTTTATTATCCTTATAGCTCTTTTTTGTAATGTGCATATTGCTTGTAGGTTGGTCTTGTAGGTGTTTCCCCAGACTTCTACACAGTAGTTAAGATAAGGTAAAAACAATGAATTGTACAATAAGACCAATGATTTATAGTCCACGATGTGTCTTGTGTTCCCCAGTATGCCTATACATTTTGCTAATTTAGCCCGGATGTGACTGATGTGAGGTTTCCAGCAGATTTTACTATCTAGCATCACCCCCAGAAACTTATTTTCCTGTACTGCTTGTATTCTGGTATCATCTATCGTTATCATTATTTCATGATTTATTTTATAATTTCCAAACAACATAATCTTTGTTTTTTTTAGATTTAGAGATAATTTATTTTTGTTGAACCACTGCGTTAATGTTGCCATTTCAGTTGTGACCACCTCTAAAACCTGCTGCAAATTCTCACCAGTGCAAACCACCAGTGTTTACACCACATCTCCCTTTTTTTTGCTTTTTTTTTTTTGAGAGTATGCGTACATGTAACTAGTATTCAAGTGTACATTTTCTCTGAACTTAGCATGTACTTTTAAACCTTCGCTTATTATTTTCCAAACATTAACAATACCACAGCTAAGAACATTCTGTGTTTGTACATTTTACCATTCTTTAGAGATCTAACTTTTTAGGTTTGACAATAGTTCTTCCCGATCTAGTTCTCACAACATCAGACTTTATAGGAGTAACAGGAGGTACAATAGGCGTTTGTTTCACCTGCTCTGAAGGTTCATCTGACCCACTCTGTTGTTTGGTACACTGTTGCAAAGGTAAGTGTAGAGGAATCAAATGCATGCGATTGCGTCTCACTGTCCCTTGTGGTAAGTCCACTGTATAAGATCTCGGTGTTGAGTGACTTTGGATAGCAGTGCCTGGTGTTTTAGCATCTGTCACCCACACTTGTTCTCCTGGTGACAAGTTACACAAGGGTTTTGCTCGGTGACGTCTGTTGTAGTTTGAAATGTCCAACATCCTCTTCTCCCTTTCCTTATGAGCAAGAGTGATGCTGTCCGGCAGTGTCGGATCCAACTGAGAGGGAAGAGTCGGTAGTGTCGTCCTCAGGTGGCGGCCCATGAGGAGTTCAGCAGGGCTGTAACCATTTTGGAGAGGAGTAGCTCTATAGGCAAGAAGAGCTAAATATGGATCAGCAGCCTTTTTCAGTAAGTTTTTCACAGTCTGTACACCACGTTCCGCCTCTCCGTTACTTTGCGGGAACCTTGGGCTGCTTGTGATGTGTTTAAAGCCATAGGCAGCCGCAAAGTCTGTGAAAGTCCGACCAGAGAACTGGGGCCCATTATCAGACATCAGGACCTCAGGGATGCCATGCCGGGCAAAGAAAGACTTCAGGTGAGTAATGATGTCGTTGGATTTCGTTTTGTTCAGCAGGGCAATCTCAACGAACCTGGAAAGATAGTCCACAGCAAGAAGGTAAGTTTTCCCTCCCAGCTTGAACAGATCTGTACCCACTATTTGCCACGGGCGGTCAGGGTATTCGGTTGGCATTAATGGCTCACTGTGGTTGTGTCTCTCTTGTATGCATGTTCTGCACTTTAACACCATTTCACTTATCTGTTGGCTGAGACCAGGCCACCATACTGACTGGCGAGCTCGGGCTTTACATTTTACAACTCCTTGGTGTCTGTCATGTAGTTTTGTTAAGACATCGTTTCGCATTGCTGAAGGGATAACAAGTCTTGAATCCTTCAACAGCAAGCCGTCTTTCACGGTAAGTGTGGCTCGGTCGGGCCAGTAGTTTCTCAACAGAGGTTCTTGTTTTGCATGTTCAGGCCAACCTTGACTGCACATGACCATTACACGAGCACACACACTGTCCATTTTCAGTTGTTCCTTGATTGTTTGCATATATGATGAACTGACAGGCATATTTTCAATGATGCTGTCCACATATATGTCTGTGCTCTCCATGAGTTCCTCGTCTGATTTTGTCGGTTTTGTTTTCAATGGTGAGCGAGACAAAGTGTCTGCTGTCCAGAGCGATTTACCTGGGGCATACTGTACATTGTACGAGTAACGCATGAGTCTAATCCTGAAGCGCTGGATCCTCGGTGGCAGTAGATCCAAGGCTTGAGCTCCTAAGAGTGACACAAGAGGTTTATGATCAGTTTCCAGACAGAAGTGTTTGCCTATTAGAAAATCACGGAATCGCTCGCATGCCCATGTGGATGCTAAGGCTTCTTTTTCCACTTGTGCATAGCGTTGTTCTGTTGGAGACAGCGACCTTGAAGCGTAGGCGACTGGTCTCCATCCTTCTTCCCACTGCTGCAGGAGAACACCACCTAGACCATAAGAAGAAGCATCAGCTGATACTTTAGTGTCTCTGTTTGGGTCATACATAGCAAGCACTGGGGGTGAAGTTAGAGCATCTTTGAGCATTTTGAATGCTTTAGCTTGGTCTACACCCCAATACCAGCTGTTCTTCTTGGACAAAAGATCTCTCAGAGCTTTGTCTTTCTCTGCTAAATGGGGGATAAACTTTCCCACCTGATTGACCATGCCCAGAAAACTTCTTAGCTCTGTCACGTTTGATGGCTCATTCATCTCTGTGATGGACTCTGTTTTCTTTGGGTCAGGACTTATGCCAGTGTCCGTAATGATGTGGCCAAGAAAAGTCACTTTGGTCTGTGACAGATCACATTTTTCCACATTCAGAGTTATACCTGCTTTTTCCAGTCTTTGCAGGGTGATATGGAGTCGGGCGTCGTGCTCCTCTTGGTCATGTCCCCATACCAGCACATCATCAACGTGACAGACCACTCCTTCGATAACCTCCGACATTTTGCGCTGAAAGTGCTAGGGCGCAGAGCTGATGCCAAAGGGGAGGCGGTTAAAGTGGAACCGCCCGAAGGGTGTTATGAATGTGGTCAGTGTGGCAGATTCCTCCGACAAGGGAATTTGCCAGAAGCCCATGTTGGCGTCCAGCTTGCTGAACACTTTGGCTCCTGCTAGCATCCCAAGACTTTGTTCGACAGAAGGCAGCACAAACTTTTCTCTGCACACATACTCATTTAGTCCGGTAAAATCCATGCACAGTCTCAGCCTCGGACTGTTTTTCTTCGGAACAACGACCATGCCGGCGCACCAGTCTGTAGGTTCCTCCACTCGGGTGATGACTCCAAGCTGTTCCATCCTTTGGAGTTCCTCCTTGACTTTACCCATTAGAGGTATTGGAATCCTCCTTGGGGTTTTCAATGAGTATGGCACAGCGTTTGATTTGAGTTTTATGTGGTAGGGCTGCTGCACTTCACCCAGACCACTGCACAGTTTGGGGTAGGATGTTTTCAGAGTGTCCGTTGAAATAACATCAACTCGCACAAGAAGGCCTAGAGCTCTGATGGCAGGAAGGCCTAACAGTGGCGTGCTGAGATTTTTGACAATGTAGACCTTTTCTGTTGTCTGTTTTGTCCCGTAGTTGAGCTGAAGCTTTGTGAAACCTGTGACCTCCAGTGGTTTCCTTCCAGGACCCAACAATGGTTTCTCCGGCTGCTGGAGAACAGGCATTTTTGCTCTTGGAAATATTTGTTCCAAGTCTGACTCCGCTATTGCAGTGACATCGGCTCCAGTGTCGAGTTTGAAAGACATTTTAGTGTCCCTCACCAGAATATCAGCTGTCCATACCTGGTGGGCTGTTGTGACTGAGCCGAGAAAAAAACTTTGCTCCTTTTCCTCCTCAATACTTTGGACATTCTTACTTTGCCTGCAGACCCATTGTTAGTGGCCTTTCTTTCCACATGCATGACATTTGGCATCATTTGCAGGGCACTCGTATTTAGGGTGAGGAGAGCCACCACATTTATAGCACCATGCGTTTGGTGTACTTTTGCTTTTACTTTTAGACAACTGGCGTGCGTTCACTGTTTCGCTTTTGAACTTAAACTTTGTCTTGTCGTATTTGGCTTTAGTAACTCTATCCACAGAGTTCACGTTCATCTGCATCACGTTTCCTTCATTCCTCAAAGTTGTTTGTTGCTTTTTGATCTCTTCTGATTGCCTTGCCATATTTATGGCTTTCTCCAAGTCCAAGTCTTTTTCCATTTGCATGCACTCTGACAGCCTTGTGTCGGCCAAGCCCACTACTATTCTGTCTCTTATGAGCTCATTGTGAAGCTGACCGTAGTTGCAGTGCTCCGCTAATACATGCAGGGTCGTTACAAATGCGTCTACGGTTTCATTTGGCTCTTGTTTGCGCATATTGAAACGTGCACGTTCATAAACAACATTTTTCTTTACATTGAAAAAGCTGTGGAAGCCGTCTCTCACTTTGCTATATTCGAGCTGCTCTGCTTCGGTTAACTTTAAGCCTCTCAGGACATCATACGCTTCATCTCCCATGCAGTATATTAATGTATTGACTTGATTTTCATTTGAACTTGAAGACAAATTGCTTGCCTGGCGAAATCTTTCGAAGCGCCGAATCCACTTGGTCCATTCATGTGGTTTGGAGAAATCAAAGGGCTCCGGTGGCTGGATGCTAAACGTGGCGCTGGGCGTGCTAGCCGCGATGCTAACTCCTGCTCTCGCCGGTTCATCATCTCTATCTTCGGGCATCTTAGCTCACCTCTCTCCCTCTTCCCACTAGAATGACTTTTAGTGTCTGTCTTCACAGCTACGCAGCACTTCTGACACCATGTCGTATTCTTTAGTTGAACGAAATAACGCGGGACAACTGCGTGCTGTTGAACATGAACTTTACTTGGCAGCTTGCATGAGAAAAAAGAGACAGCGCATATAAATTACGTCACGATGTCAGGTGCGTGACCAAAGATCACTAGTTACAGACAAGATAATACTGTGTCGTTTGTTTACACCACATAACCCAGCCCTTGTAAAATCTAGTGAAGCGCACTACATGAAAATTGGGGTTAAATACAACAACTAAGTACTTTATTGTCACATTCAAATTGTAATCCCTCCTGTTTTGTTTTTCTTTTGAATTATTGGATGGAATATGGTGGGCAATATAAACTGCAGCTTCAGCCATCACCCATTTCAGATAACCTATGTTGAACTGTATAATCAGAGGAGTTATTGTTTAATTTGACCTTGTTAGATTTTTTCCCCTTTGTTATATTATTCTATTTTCTTTTAATCTTTACCTTTAATCAATCCGAAATAAAGATTCATTCAATAATTCACATTCCACCACTGGCTTTTAGCAACAAATGTATTTCCCAAATATGTTTTACACTTGCTTTAACTAACCACCACCCATTTGTCTTTTGTCTATGCAAGAGGGAAAATGTCCACCCCAACTGGACCTTGACTCACTATTTACAGAGATGCAGGCTGAAGATCTGCTGGACCAGTACCAGGGGCTGATCCAGTTGCTTCTCAGTGAGGGAGTGTGGCAGCCGTGTGTGACCCATTCCAGTTTTATTCTTTTTTATAGTTTGAATTTTGCACATTCTGAATAATCTGGAATTTGCTGCTGATTGTAATAAACAATTTAGTGACTTAAGTGTTTGCATCATGATTTTCCATTTTGTCTGTTAAGACACCGGTGGGAAAAGAACCAACTGTACAAAGGATTTATCGGTGACCTTGAAAATAATGGCTCATTTTTAAGAAAAAAGTAACCAAAACAATTATTTTATTAACTGAAGACTGTATTGTTGGATGTATATGGAGGAATTCTGGGTCATATTAGCATCTGCTCTTCATCATAATGGGTTTGGGCAGGGGTGTCCAATCATGTGCCATGGAGGGCCAAGACCCTGCAGGCTTTACCTCCAACCAGTGTCTTCAACAGCAGATTCCACTGAACTTCTTCCACTGACTGCAGATCAGTGACAACACCTGCTGAAGAGACTGGGCAGAAGAGAGAACCTGCAGGGTCTTGGCCCCCCATGACACCTGATTGGAAGCCCCCGGATTAGGTTTAATGGGATTTAACATTTTAACACAAACTGCTTTATGGTTCATAATTCTGTTGACAGACTTACACCAAACCAAAAGTGATTTCTCAAACTGCTGGATTGTTCTTAGACAGCTTTTCCAATCTTTCAGTATTTAATTTGTGCCACATGGTGGTAACCTTCACATATATAAAAAAGAGACATCTGCAAAAACTTCACAGGTTTATTGTCAGTGCAATTCCCACTGCAATACTACATGAATGCATGTATAGTACATTGTTGATGCAGAGAATATATATTTCTGCAGTACATGTATCTAGTAAATCAATTATTTTCCATGTAACCTTGTGACTGCATTATTTTAATTGCCTTTAAACCTAGATCAAGTTTGTTTTGGCCTAAAATACATCATAACTATCAAATATATCTTATTATACGTAACTCAGTACTGTTTACTTTTTGAATACATATTTTGTGGCTAATATAGTTATTAAACTGGCGATCAAGTTGTGTCAGCTGATCATTTTTTTTCTATGACACCACCTCAGACTGCTGCAGAAGCAGGTACGTCCATGATGTCTGAACAGTCTCTCCATGATTTTCATGCAGAGCAGAGCAATTTGTTGTACAGGAAATAAACGTTTCTACAGACATTCTTAAGCTCTATAACCACTGATCGTTGGTGAAGCTGTGCTGACATCAGTGACAGGCTGATGAAATCCGTGACAGGCTGCGCTGAACGCCCAGAGCGAATGAAGCGGTAATTTCCCCACAACAGAGCCATCTGAAACACACACACACAGCATACATATTTTAGTACCTAACTTGCAGACATTACAGTGTAGCACGACGTACTTACAGCAAACTAGCATTAGCAACCATTAGCTTACCGTCATATATGACCTAGTTTGTATCCTCATGTCTTCGGCTCTCCGTGAAGCTGCAGAACTATTCCAGAGTGTTTCGTTTCGCTGCTTGTACCCTTATCTGGCGGTCCTTTTTGGTATTTACGGCGAAAAAAGCCACAGACCGAGGAGTCGCCTTGTAGAGCAGCCATGTTATGTTTGCTTGGGTCGCGCGCTTCACGTCACGAGAGTGTGGCGCCGCCGCCTTGCTGTTCAAGAAATCCCACCCACCCCAGGCGTGTCAGCAGTAATGTCGAAACGCAATCGAGGGTGAATCGAGTCGTTGTGAAACGAGTCGTGTTCTCAAATCGAGGCTAAGCGGGGCTAATGGAAAAGCACCTCTAGTGGGGTAGTACAAGTAGGACGCTCTCACTCCACTCTGCTTGGTTGCATTTGATAACTATCCTGCCTGCATCCTGCTTAGTGGTATCTCTTACACAGTTTGTGATTTGTTCTGCCAAGTTCTGCCGCCTCTCTGCAGCTCCTTTTCATCCGCCACCCCTCAACTTAGCCCCTTTCCTCCCCATCAGAGAATCACTGTCTGCTCCCTCCAAAGTAAATAAAAATATAATGTATAAGCATCCCAAAGTGATTAAAAAAAGTTGGTAAAAACTCAAATTAAACATGAAGTCTCTAAATCAAATGATTTGGCCTGTGTTCTTCCTCATAATTTAAAAATTAAATGTGGTTTGTTAAATATTAGGTCTCTAACTCCCAAGTCTCTGCTAGTCTATGATCTGTTAATTGATCATCAGATTGATTTAATTTCCCTTACAGAGACTTGGTTAGGGCAAGAGGATTATGTTGGTTTAAATGAATCAACTCCCTCTGGTTATTAAACTGTCAAAATCCCAGAAGTTCTGGTCGTGGAGGAGGAGTAGCAACAATTTACCATTCCAAATTACTAGTTAATGTCAAGCAAAAAACACGTTATAATTCCTTTGAGGGCCTGGTCCTCAGTATTGGGCATTTTAGCAATTTTAGGCTAAACCCAATTTTAGTTGCCATAGTTTATCGTCCTACATCAACCTACTCAGACTTTTTATCTGAATTTGCCGAATTCTTAGCTGATTTAGTGCAGAAATCAGAGGGGACTTTAATATACATGTAGATGTAGATAGTGATTGCTTAATATTGCATTTAATTCAATGTTAGACTCGATGGGGTTTTCTCAGAAAGTAGGAAATTCTACCCATTGTCTCCACCATACGTTGGATCGTGTTCTGACGTATGGTATAGAAATAGAAAATCTGGTAGTGTCTCCTCATAACCCTGTACTGTCAGACCATTGTCTGTTAACCTTTGATTTTACTATTTCTGACTATTTGGCTCTTAAAGAAAAATATTACTACAGTAGATGCCTCTCAGATGATGCTGTAACCAGATTTATGCAGATTGTTTCCTCTATGCCATGTGTCAACACAATAGAAATAAGCTATAGACAGCTTGCTCCTTCGGTAATTAATAGCAAGGTAGATAGTGTTACAGCTTCTCTGCGTCAGACTCTAGACATGGTGGCCCCTTTAAAAAAGAAAAGTCTAATCAGAGATTTCTAACTCCTTGGTTCAACACAGAAACTCGTAGCTTAAAACAGAAGACTTGTCAGTTAGAAAGAAAATGGCACTCCACTAATTTAGATGAAATCTATTTAGCTTGGAGAAATCATCTTTTAATTTATAAAAAATCTCTTAGAAAAGCTAGAACGAGTTATTATTCTGCATTAATAGAAGAGAACAAGAATAATCCCAGGTTTCTTTTCAGCACTGTAGCCAGGCTGACAAAGAGTCAGGACTCTGTCAATCCTAGCATTCCCTTAGAACTTACTAGTCAGGACTCTATGGACTTTTTCAATAATAAAATTTCATCTATCAGAGTTAAAATCAGTCAGATTCTTCCCACCATTAACTTAAATACAGTAACTACTACAACTCCTTCAATTGATATCTGTTTGGATGAGTTTACTCCAATTGACTTTTTTAGAGTTAGACAAAATAATTTCCTCATCCAAGCCTTCAACTTGTCTTTTAGATCCTGTTCCTACCAGGTTATTGAAAGAAGTCTTCCCAATTATTGGTAGCTTTATTCTTCAAATAATCAATTCTTCATTAACTTTAGGTCATGTACCGCAGGCTTTTAAAACTGCTGTAATTAAACCCTTACTCAAAAAGCCAATGCTGGATCCAGGAGTTTTAGCCAACTATAGACCAATCTCTAATCTCCCTTTCATTTCAAAAATCTTAGAAGGAGCTGTTGCTATGCAATTATTTGACCACTTGCAGGGAAATGGTTTATTTGAAGAGTTTCAATCTGGGTTTAGAATCCATCATAGTACTGAAACAGCCTTTCGTGAAGGTCACTAATGACCTCCTTATCGAATCTGATAATGAACTTGTTTCTGTACTTGTCCTTTTAGACCTTAGTGCAGCTTTTGATGCTATCAATCATAATATTCTGCTTGATAGATTAGAACACTATGTTGGACTTAATGGAACTTCGTTGCAGTGGTTTAGATCTTATTTACCTGATAGGTTCCAGTTTGTTCATGTCAATAATGAGTTTTCTTTCAACTCAAAGCTCAGTCATGGAGTTCCACAGGGATCTGTGCTAGGCCCTTCTCTTTTTAGTTTATATATGCTTCCGTTAGGCAACATTATTAGAAAGCACTGTATACATTTTTTTTATACAGTTTTAACAGGTACTAGAAAGAGATCATATCTCTCCGGTTCTGGCCTCCCTTCATTGGCTTCCCATAGAGTTTAGAATTAAGTTTAAAATCATTCTTCTCACTTTCAAAGCTCTAAGCAATCAGGCCCCTTTTTATTTAAAAGATCTGATACTACCTTATTATCCTAACAGAGCACTATGCTCCCAAAATGCTGGATTACTTGTAATACCTAGAATCTCCAAAAGTACAATGGGAGGCAGAGCCTTCAGTTATCAAGCTCCTCTCCTGTGGAACCAGCTGCCAATCTGGATTTGGGAGTCAGACTTGATCTCTGTTTTTAAGAATAGGGTTAAAACCTTCCTTTTTGATATAGCCTACAATTAGGGAGGGATCATGTGTCTCTGAACCCTCCCTTAGTTATGCTGCTAATAGGTTTAGACAGCCGGGGGACCTCCAATAATGCACTGGGCTTCACTCCTTTCTTCACTCTCAATGAAATATTTTTTTTGCTTGTCATTAACATCTGTTTGTTCTCTCCCATAGATTGAGTCCCCATCATGCTGTTTGCTCTCTACATCTCTGTTCTTTTCATCTTTTCTATCCCCTCACCCCCCAGCCAGTCGCAGCAGATGACTGCCCCTCCCTGAGCCTGGTTCTGATGAAGATTTCTTCCTGTTAAAAGGGAGCTTTTCCTCTCCACCGTTGCCAAGTGCCCCTAGTCTGCCTCTGGACTCAGGAAACCGCCTGGCGGATTGGATTCTGATTATCTTCACTGTGCACACAAATCCCCAACAAGTAAGTCAACTTACCTTCACTGTCACCAGCTCCTTCCTCCCCATTTCCCTAGCACTCAGGCCTGGCCAGCCTCTTTCCCTTTGCACCTCACCAGCACCTCCGGGATCCTTCCTCTGGAGAATCTCACTGTTGGATCTGCTTCTACTATTGCTGTTTCCACCTGAAGAGAACTGTAAGTATAAACACAAATATTACCTACCTGTCTCCTTACAATGTTCTCACCGAAGTTCTGCTCTTTCCCCCGCAGGGTTGCCAGATCCTCGCCACCATCTCCTATCACAATGTTATTGTAAATAAAGATAATTGTTACACTCACCTTAAACGTTGTCCTCCGTGTCTGCGCCTGGGTCTAAGTGTAATCCAATGTCAATTATTCCTTCATGCATTTAAATATCATGAGTTTGAATAAATATCATCATGATCTAGATACTTTACTTACCAGCACAGGCTGCAGCTTCGATGTAATTGGTTGTAGTGAAACTTGGTTGAACGATAAGTCATACACATATCTTAAACCTTGATGGCTAAAACTGTTTGCCAAGAACAGATGTGGCAGATCTGGCGGTGGTGTCTGTCTGTGTATTCCTTGTAGACATGTTGTGGGCGTTTTTGATGATATTGTCTCGGCAGACTGTTATACTGACTCTCTTTTTGCTGAGATACATGTCAAAAATGGAAAAAAAATCTAATTGTAGGTGTGATTTATTGTCCTCCAGACACTGACCTTAATATTTTTACGACCAAACTGGAAGAAACTTTATTCTCAATCAACAATGAACATAAAAGTTGTATCCTCCTTGGAGATTTCAACATTGACCTCTCCAGGGATGATGCAGCTAAAAATGACTTTATGAATACACTACACTCCTCTTCCTTTTTCCCTACCATTAATACTTATACTAGAATTTCTCACTCTACCAAGTCCATTATTGATAGTATCATCACTAATATTTACAATTCCACATTGGTATCTGGAGTTGGACTTTGAGATTTCTGATAATTTCCCTGTTGTTCTGTTTCTTGACCTTGCTGCTAGGCCCTCAATCTCGTGTCATAAACTAAAGATAAAAGTACTCATTGAAGAAACCTTACATTCGACTGAATGAGGGCTTGCATGCCAAGGACTAGGATAGACTCTACAATTGTAGTGATGCTGATGCTGCGTTTGACACCTTGACTAAAGAGATAACAGATTCCATTCAGAGGACAATTCCTGTCAAGACTGTCGCATGTAGTGGTACTATTCTACAGACAGTGTTGTTTGTTGTATGCACAGGCTAACATTCTGTGTCGGAGGTTTAGTGCATGCTTACGTGAGGTTAAGTTGTCTCTTTTCAGAACATACTGTACACCCATGTATACCGCACATTTATGGGCCACTTATAAGACAGGGAGTTTGAGGAGACTTCAAGTTGCCTATAATGATGCCCTTAGACTGATACTGAAGAGGCCTAGATGATCTAGTGCAAGTGAGCTCTTTGTGACTGCAGGAATTGGAACTTTTGGAGCCATTTTAAGGAACCTTATGTTTAAATTTATTTGTAGGCTTAATGCCTCGGAAAATGAAATATTTTTTATCTTTAACAGGGTTAAGATTTAGTACCATGCATTATCAATCTCTGCTGTGGAGGCACTAGTACACCTGTTTGTGTTGATTGTGAATTTCGTGTATTTTTTTTCTTCTTTATGTGTTTGGTTTTAGTTGGACCTGTGAGTGTGAATAAAGATTTATATTAAAATCTATTAAGCACAAAAATAAACTGTATAAACGCTACATAAAAAATCCAGATAATAATAAAAATGGATATACTAATTATAGAAATAAACTAACATATTATGAGTGAGTAAGAGTTATGACTATGCAGGACTTATAAATGCATCACAGGGTGATTCGAAGAAATCTTGGAGAGTACTAAATAAGGTTCTAAACAAGGACCAAACCCCCCCCCCCCACACTTCCTAACAATAATGCAGCCAGCAATCTCACCAGTAATGCCACTCTCGCTGACAAATTTAATAATCATTTTGCCTCCATTGGAGAAAATTTATCTAATAAAATCAACCAACTCCAGGGTGCCTCTTTCAAACATTATTTATCAGGAAACTATCTGAATTCTTTCTTTCTGAAGCCAACTGATTGTGATGAAGTGTGGAAAATCATTAAGGACATGAAGACTCAAACTCTGCTGGAGCTGATGAAATTTCCAGCAAAATTTTGAAAAGTATCATTAATGTAATAGTTGAACCTCTTACCTACTGCATTAATCTGTTTCTATTCTCTGGAGTAGTGCCACAAATAGCAAAAATTGCACAAATTATACCGATCTACAAATCGGGTGATAAGAATTATTTGACTGATTATCGTCCAATATCCATTCTGCCTACTCTCTCCAAGGTTTTGGAAAGAGTAGTTTAAAACAGACTTACTAGTTCCCTTGACAAGCTCAACGTTATTATCCCATCTCAATATGGCTTCAGAAAGAAACACACAACTTGTATGGCAATATTTGACCTAACTGAAAAACTTTAGGTAAAAAGTTACAATTTTGCATGAAAAAGGTTGCAAATTTGTCTTTAAAAATGTTCAAAATTGGAAAAAGTACCTTTATGAAAAGATATTTAAAACATGAGAAAAGAAATTTAGGAGAGAACAGCAATAACCAGATGAGAGTAAAGTTGGTATTGCATACTACATATAGCCTATAGTTTTGAAAATTATGTCGATTTTTCTTAAAACATCTGAACAGTCCTGAAAACATTGCCTTATGAATGTAAGAGCAGTTTAGCCATGGTTAATGCAACCCATTTATTACATTTAAAAACATAAACTTGAAACTATAAGCAGCTACAACAGTATAATATAATCACAAATACTCATTCACCACAATACTTCTGTCTTGTTCTCATTTTTATGCTCTGGAGCAGGGATGGGCAACTATGTGCCTTAGAGGGCCATTCCACTGCAGGTTTTCTGTTCCACACAGTATCTTCAGCAGTTGCTTTCTAGCAATCCTTGAAGCTCATCAGTGCAAACACGGTCACAAACCGATCCGGTGTTTTCTGTAGGCTCGGTTCTGACCGTTCTTGGTGGCTCAGGCATTGGGGTTATTATGTGTTGTTATCTTTTGATTTCTCATTGTTTGCATGTCTGTGTACTGTTTCTTTTCCTTGCCTGTAGCCGCCGCTCTGGCCGGTCTGGCCACGCCCCCTCTCTCTCTGACAGTCAGCTGTTCGCCCCGGTAATTACCTATCCCACGCCTCGCCCAGGTGTTTCCAATCTGTCACCCCAGCAGTGTTTGTACTTAGGCAGCACTTTGCCAGTCAAACACTGCTGGACCATTATATGAGTTCACACGGTCGTTTTCCACTGTGTAACTGTCACGTCGGTGAAGGACTGCTTGTATGTACTCGCTGGGACACTTGGATTACTCGGACTGCTCTGGTGCTGTGAGTAATACTGTTAGCATTTCTGTGTGCAGTTGTGCTGCTACGCTTTATTGGTAGCGTTTCCTCGTGCGACACAACTCTATGCATTGGCACTGCTGCTCAGTTTATTCTCCCCTTCCTGTCGAGCGTCCTGGAAGACTCTAAGTTTACCCAAGCTGTCTTGTTGTTTTGTATTGTCTATTTTTGTATCAATAAATGTGTGTTTGGTGTAACACTGTACTTAAGTCCATTCTTCCTTCTCCTCCTCTGTGTGCTGTGGAAGAGTGCACGGGGAGTTTATGACAAACTCCTGCTGAAGAGACTGAGCGGAACAGAAAATCTGCAGTGGAATGACCCTCACTGCCCATCCCTGCTGTGGGGCATGACAGGGTTTTGGTCCTTTTAACATATTAAATTAATTTAGTCTACTATGTTATTTCACCAGGTCAGAAAGAGGGTGTAAATAAAACAGGGAGGGAGTGGGGCTATTTAAAACAATTATTATTTCATCATTTTTATCATACTGAATATATGCTGGCCTACCTGCTTGCCATTTCCCCCAAACAAGACACTTCTGCAGGTAAATCACCGCTGCATCAGACCTCCCATCTGTCTCTCTCTTTCTCTCAGTTTACCCGTGTTAGAAATCTCCATTGCACAGATAACTCATGGGGCTATTAGCAGATCTTTTTTTCTTTCGGTTGGCTGAATAAATCAAGCTGAAACAGCCACAACGGAAACCAAATAAACCTCTGGACACTTTGGACGCCAACACCACTGCTTCAGGGCAAAGTAAAACTTTTCCCTGAAGCAGCGTTGTTGATGTGTGGGGGGAAAAATGCAGACAAATTATCTGCATCACTACACCTTTTTTTTTTTCTTTTTAAAGATGGCAGCAGTCTGAAACAGTCTTAAAACTAAATTACTTTCTCACAACTATACACAGACTTTCAAAGCACGGAGTGCCACTTCCTGCGCCATTCTTTTTTTGCCATTTCTATGGTAATGCATAATTTCCTTTGGCAGCGTAACAGACCCCAAATACTGCAATATTAATTTTTACACCAGTATCAAATTTTATCCCGGTATATCGTAAATGATACAATATGGCACACCCCTAGTGATGAGATGGAATTCCATTCCACGAGGGCAGCCTTGGCTGTTCCTTTCAGGAGCCGTCCAACTCCTTCCATGTTGTCTTCTTCATGACCCGAATAGAGGAAGAGCTTGCCTGATGATAGCGATGTCTGTCCTGACTTGATCCATCTCGTCTTTGATAGGCCGAGTGCGGATAGCTAGTACCTCTTCATTTCACTTGCTGCTTGTACCAGTCTTGATGTTTCGAAAAGTGTGTGGACATTGCAGGTGCCCAATCGAAAGGTTGTTCTGGTTGAGAGAAGTTTCGGCGCGGCTTCCTTGCGGCTTTCACAGTTATGTGTCATTCACAGCTGAGAACTGCCATATCTTCCCAGAAAATTAGAAGGTAAAAAGTCTCTGGTATTCACTTCTGTAGCAAAGTCTTCTTTCACAGGGTGAGGTTGCTGACCTTACGCCCAACCAGAAATAAATGATGGAGAGTCTGCTCCATTCGTGATTGATAGCATGGTTGATGGTGTTACTGCCTCTCTGCATCGGATTCTAGATTTGGTTGCCCCTTTAAAAAAGAAAAAGTCTAACCAGAGATTTCTTACCCCTTGGTTTAACTCAGAAACTCATGGCTTAAAACAGAAAACTCGTCAATTGGAAAGGAAATGGTGTTCAACTAATTCAGATGAATTCTACTTAGCGTGGAGAAATTTCTTAAGCTATAAAAAAATCTCTTAGAAAACCTAGATCAAGCTATTATTCTGCATTAATAGAAGCAAACAAGAATAACCCCAGGTTTCTCTTCAACACTATAGCCAGGCTTACAAAGAGCCAGGACTCGGTCAATCCTCGCATCACCCCTGAGCTTTCTAGTCAGGACTTTCTGAACTATTTCAATCTTAAAATTTTATCTATTAGAGATGAAATCAGTCAGATTCTTCCTACCGTAAACTCTAGTACATTAACTACTGCAACTCCCTCAATTGATATCTGCTTAGATAAGTTTACTCCAATCGACCTCCTAGAGTTGGATAAAATAATTTCCTCATCTAAGCCTTCATCTTGCCTTCTGGACCCTATTCCTTCCAGGTTATTTAAAATTATCTTCCCAATTATTGGTAGCCGTATTCTTCTTATCATTAATTCTTCTTTAACTCCGGGTTATGTTCCACTGGCTTTTAAAACTGCTGTAATTAAACCCTTACTTTAAAAAAAACGACGCTCGATCCTGGAGTTTTGGCCAATTATCGACCAATCTCTAATTTGCCTTTCATTTCAAAAATCTTGGAAAGAGTTGTTGCTGTGCAATTATCTGACAATTTGCAGGGAGTTGGTTTGTTTGAGGTGTTTCAATCTGGGTTCAGAGCTCATCACAACACTGAAACTGCCTTAGTGAAGGTCTCTAATGACCTCCTGACTGCATCTGATAATGGACTTGTCTCTGTTCTTGTTCTTTTAGATCTCAGTGCAGCCTTTGACACTATCGATCATGCCATTCTACTTGATAGATTGGAACACTTTGTTGGACTCAGTGGAACTCCGTTGCAGTGGTTTAGATCTTATTTGTCTGATAGATTTCAGTTTGTCCATGTCAGTGATGGATTTTCTTCCAGCTCTAAGCTCAGTCACGGAGTTCCACAGGGATCTGTTTTGGGCCCTACTCTTTTTAGTCTATATATGCTCCCGTTGGGCAATATCATCAGAAAGCACTGTATACATTTTCACTGTTACGCAGACGACACACAACTATACCTGTCAATGAAGCCCGATGATTGTGATCAGTTGGCCAAGTTAGATGCCTGTCTTAAGGACATCAAAGCTTGGATGACTTGTAATTTTTTACTATTGAACTCTAATAAGACTGAAGTCATTTTTGTTGGCCCAAAACATCTTAGAAATTCCTTTTCAGATTATGCCCTTAGTTTAGATGCTGCCACTCTCACTCTGAACAGTTGTGTAAGGAACCTTGGAGTTATTTTTGATCAGGATTTGTCCTTTAATTCACATACAGTATTAAAACTGTTTCTAGGACTGCCTTCTATCATCTGTGCAATATTGCCAAGATCAGGAGCATCTTGTCTCTGAATGATGCTGAGAAACTGATTCACGCCTTTGTCAGCTCTCGATTAGATTATTGTAATTCGCTATTATCTGGTTGTCCTAAAGTATCTTTAAAAAATCTTCAGTTGATTCAAAATGCTGCTGCTAGAGTTTTAACTGGTTCTAGAAAAAGAGATCATTTTCCCCGGTTCTGTCCTCCCTCCATTGGCTTCCCATAGAATTTAGAATCAAGTTTTGTTATGTATTTTGGTTTACTACGGCACCCGTCGTAGTGTTTTGCTCAAGGCATTATGGGTAACCTGTAATGTCAGGTTTGTTGTTAGCCATGTGCTATGAAGTTGCTGCTACACTAATAAACCGTTAACATTACGTCGATGGTCCGAGTTATCATTGTTATATTAAGTAACGTAAAGCGGTGAAAGATATAACAAAAAGTGGCGACGAGGACGTCTGGACCGACGCTGCAGTCCGCGACAGAGGAGAGTTTTTTTTGTCGTGTTTTTCCTGCCGCTACTTCGCGCTGACCGGGTGATACACCGCGCCGCTGTGCTGAGGTGGATGCTGCGGGCTGTCTGCTAAGCGGGGAGGAGCGGAGCAGTGGAAATCGTTAAGGACAAAAAAAACTCCGTGAGTAACGCCGGAGGGAAGCAACGACGTTACAGAAAGGAGCTGCGAGGGAAAGAGCGACATTCAACCAGGAGCGTTAAAATGGCTGGAGTTATTGGCTCTATCGGGCCCTTTGATGAGAGCGCGGAGCAATGGAGCTCCTATACAGAGCGCTTTGACTATTTCGTCGCGGCCAATGGAACAACGGATGAAAAGTTAGTGCCCACTTTTCTGAGTGTGATGGGTCCCAAGACATTTAACCTACTACGCAACCTCCTACAGCCAGTAAAGCCAGGCTCTAAAACCTACAAAGAACTTGTGGACACACTGACCCACCACTTCTCACCCAAGCCTCTAGTGATTGCAGAAAGATACAGGTTTCACAGACGTAACCAAGAAGAGGGTGAGTCTGTTAACTTAAGGGCCTTTTCCACTAGCACGCTTTAGCGCGACACGGGACGGCTCAGCACGCTTTGTATGCTTTTCCACAAGCCCCAACACGGTTTAACAGCCGCAATTCTCAGCCCCGCTGAAGGGCAGGGTACAACAGTGCTGAGCTGTGCCGTGTTGTGACGTTAACAGACTGGTCGTCGCTGATTGGTCAGGTCATAACCGGTGCTGATTGGTCAGGCTGTAACCGCCCCTCTCCTCCTCCTCATCTACCAAATCTTCACGACCTTCTCAATAAAGTTTTTGAAAAAAAAAAAAAAAAGAATCTTCACGACCGCCTTTACTCAGCACGCAACCACTGTTGGCGGTTCCTTTCAGTGTATTGCTGTGCTATTTTCATTTATTCTCTATCAAAAATGGCTTCGCGTAATAAGGGTGTTCCATGGACCAGTAAGGAGCTGCAGTGTCTGTTCACTGCATTGTCAGACGAACGTATGCAGCGCGAGTTAGACGGAGCTGCCCGGAATGAAAAAATATACCGGGAGGTCTCGACATCGGAGTCCTTTAACGGTGAGTTTTAATTTTTTTTTATTGTGCGTTTTTTCGCAAATATATTCGGTAAGACGCTCAGTTTATTTATGCAATAAAAAAGCTGTTCATTTGTGGATGATGATCGCTGCTTAATTGCAGCACACTGCGGACTCAAGCTTTTATTTTAATTATTCATGTGAACAATACGCTGAAATAAGCTTATGTATTCTTGTTAAAAACTATTGTGCTGTATTTTATTGTGTGCATTTTCCTTGTAGAATCATCCCACGCGTCCGCTGCGACAGCCCGTCCGGATTATTCAACGGAGCCTTCCTGATCCACAGCTGGCAGAGACGCTTTATTCAGCCGAGTCGTGACCCAGTTTGGGAAGCTGGTGTAGACACTCAGTAGTCGGCGTGTATAAAATGTCGATTAACCTTCATGTTGTGTTGCAAAGTTTTTTTTTTCTTTTAATATTTTGTATATAATAAAATGGAATTGTTTTGGAAAGTGTGGTTTGTCTGTTATAACACTGAATTATAAAACAGTATAATTTCATAGAAATTCCATTGCCTAGTCTGATCAAAATGATACTGATCTTCCTGTCAGGGTCAACCATTGTAAAGGTAATGTAATTTTTAACTAGACCAAAAAACAAATGTTTTTGTAAGCTTTCTGTTCTTTTTATTGAAATATCATAAAAAATTAGCCCCGCATGATCCAGTTCTAAACTTTGGGTACATTTTTTATGTTAACTTATAAGAAGTTGCACAGTTGGACTTTAAAATGCAGCAGGAGAGACTGATCAAGCTTACAAGTCAATGTAAAAAAGTAAGTATATGTAAATTGAATGTTCTATCGGCATTCCAAATTCAGAGAATTACAACACTTTAGAAGGAGTGTAGCATCATCTAAACGGAAAATAATAATACTGTTGTTCCAAACGTTGACCTGAAGGTGAAAAACATGAATTTTTTTTAATTCAGTACATCCAAAATGCCCTAGGATGTAAAAAATAATAATTTGGTGTAGGCCAGTGTGCCACGTCTCATTATTTAATACGAATAAAAACAAGTTTCAGCTCTTTATTTCTAGGTCATTTGGCAGTTAATTCAAAACAAAAGTGAAGTGTGTTGTTGCAGCTTAATTATGAGATAAAATTAATTGTGAGATAAATCCACAGAGCGAGCAAGGCAATAATCCTTGAATCCTTTTTTGTCTGGTGTAAATAAGGACTCAGTCGGGTGCGTAACGTC
Organism: Pholidichthys leucotaenia; assembly: GCA_020510985.1. NCBI lineage: Eukaryota > Metazoa > Chordata > Actinopteri > Cichliformes > Pholidichthyidae > Pholidichthys > Pholidichthys leucotaenia. The sequence goes on from CM035842.1 coordinate 276,464,753, forward strand.
ACGGGAGTGTGGCCCCGCCTCGCTCAGAATCTGCTGCTGCCCCGCTTCTAAAACCTCCTAAACCATCACAGCACAAGCACAACACCAATGGAGACAGAAGCGTTCCGAGCCGTACTGAAGTGAACCGAGCCGTACCGAGGTGTGCTGGGCTAGTGGAAAACAGGCTATGTTTGTTGCAGCGCTACGCAAGTTAGCCGAACACTGTGAATTTAAAGATGTTTTAAATGACACATTAAGAGACAGGCTTGTGTGTGGACTACAAAATGAAGCAGCACAGAAGAAGTTACTCACAGAAAGTGATCTGACGCTTGAAAGAGCCATTAACATTAGTGTGATGATGGAGATGGCTTCCAAAGAAGCCCACCAACTGCATGCTACAGGCAGAGTACATAAGCTCAACAGTGGTAAAACCAATGCAACAGGTCCATGTTTCCGCTGTGGCAAGGTGGGACACCTTCCTAATGACTGTTGGTGCAAAGAGATGGACTGTAACAACTGTGGAAAAAAAGGCCACGTGGAGCGGGCATGTAGAAGCAAAAGGAGCAAAGACAAAGGCCCAAAGACAAGGAATAAAAGTGACATGGTAAAATACAAAAAGAAAAGAAATGTTCACACAGTTAAACATGGCGAGGACAGAGTGAGCGACTCCTCAGAGGAAGAGGTGTCAACTGCAATAAATACTGTCCGGATTATGAATGTGAATGAAGGCTCAGAAGGCTTTTGGACTAAACCAAAAGTGGAGGGACATTTTGTTAAAATGCAGATAGACACCGGATCAAAGGCATCACTTGTGTCGCATGGCATTTACAAGAAGTTTCTGAAACATCTTCCACTCCGGCCTTCAGACACCGTCTTCAGGGCGTATACTGGACACCGAGTGCCCATGAAAGGGATGACAGACGTAACTGTTCAGTACAATGGCCAAACTGCTGAGCTTCCAGTTTATGTTACCAAGAACAACTGTCCAGCTATAATGGGATGTGTGTGGCTAAAGAAAATCCAACTTGACTGGCAAGAAGTAAGGAAGCTGTCACACAGTTCCACTCAGCTGCAGGCCATACTGGAAAAGCACAAAAAGGTTTTTCGTGATGAGCTAGGCAGTATGAAAAAAATTATAGTGAAGCTGCATGTCAAACCTGACAGTAAACCAGTGTTCATGAAAGCCAGACCAGTGCCGTACGCCATCAGACCAAAGGTGGAGGCTGATTTGGATGCTCTGGTCAAGAATGGAGTTCTGGAGCCTGTGACAACCAGTGAGTGGGCCACGCCCATAGTTCCAGTACCCAAAAAGGACGGAGGAATCCGGACCTGTGGAGACTTTAAGGTAACAGTAAACCCTGTACTAACAGCAGAGCAGTATCCCCTTCCACTGATTGATGACTTATTTGCGGGGCTGAGTGGGGGACAAAAGTTCAGCAAAATAGATCTCAACCAGGCTTACTTACAAATGCATGTAGACGAGCAGTCACGTGAAATGCTGACTATCAACACCTATAAAGGACTCTTCAGATACTACAGACTGCCTTTTGGCATCACATCTGCTCCAGCACTTTTTCAGCGAGCTATGGATCAAATCCTGAGTGGATTACCAGGAGTGCAGTGCTACCTGGATGATATCCTGTGTACAGGAGCAGATGATGAAGAGCATCTGCGCAACTTGGATGCAACTCTCAAGAGACTGGAGGAATATGGATTGAGAATCCGCAAGGATAAATGCGAGTTTTTCCAGTCATCCGTGGAATACTTAGGTCATGTGATCGATGCTAAGGGACTACACACTGCACCATCGAAAATCACAGCCATTGTGGATGCACCTCCACCCCAAAATGTCAGTCAGCTGAAGTCTTTCTTGGGACTGCTGAACTATTATGGACGTTTCATACCAAACTTGGCATCACTATTAAAACCACTGCATAACCTGCTGCGCAAAGAGGAAGCATGGAAGTGGACAGCAAGCTGTCAGGAGGCTTTTCAGAAGGCAAAGGATGCGCTGACTGCATCAGAGGTTCTGACCCACTTCAACCCATCACTTCCGATCCAGCTTGCCTGCGACGCCTCTCCTTATGGCGTAGGGGCGGTGATTTCCCACGTAATGCTAGACGGTGAGGAAAAGCCAATCGCTTTTGCGTCAAGGACATTAAACAAGGCAGAAGCTAACTATGCTCAACTAGAAAGAGAAGCTCTGAGCATTGTGTTTGGTGTCAGAAAATTCCACCAGTACTTGTATGGACGGAAGTTTACACTTTTTACTGACCACCGACCTCTCACAACCATCCTTGGACCATACACAGGAATACCATCTCTTGCAGCGTCCCGACTGCAGAGGTGGGCGTTGCTGTTGTCAGGACACTCCTATGACATCAGGTATCGAAAGTCAGACTGTCATGGTAATGCAGATGGGTTATCCAGATTACCACTTCCTGTCATGAAGCCAGAGTCAAGCACTGTGGACATCTTCTACTTCACAGAGGTAGAAAACACACCTGTTTCAGCTGTGCAGGTGAAAAAGGGGACTAGAAATGACCCTGTGTTGTCTGCAGTCATGGACTTGATCATTAAAGGACAACCTGCGGGTGATGACGCAACCTTGAAGCCCTTCCTTGGGAAGTGGACAGAATTGTCTGTTCAGTCGGGTTGTTTGCTGTGGGGGAGGAGAGTGATTATTCCCCTGTCATGTCGAACAAAAGTGTTACAGCAACTTCACGCAGGACATAGTGGAATCGTGAGAATGAAAGAAATAGCGAGAAGCTATTTTTGGTGGCCAAACATTGACAAGCAGATTGAAGAAATAGCCAAAAGCTGTTCATCTTGTCACAAGGTACGGAACAACCCACCATTGGCTCCTCTCCATCCCTGGGAGTTCCCACAGGAGCCATGGCATCGTGTGCACATTGACTTTGCAGGTCCGTTTGAGGACAGAATGTTTCTCGTTGCTGTGGATGCACACAGTAAATGGCCTGAAGTGGCTATTATGAGGTCAACCACCACAGAGAAGACCACAGAGGCACTAGGAGAAATGTTTAGTCGTTTTGGGTCTCCTACACAACTAGTTTCTAACAATGGACCTCAGTTGGTTTCACAAGAAATGGATGCTTTTCTACAAGCTAATGGAGTGCAGCACATTAAATCAGCTCCATACCATCCTGCGACGAACGGCCTTGCAGAAAGGTTTGTGCAGACAATGAAACATGCATTGAAAGCATCACAAGGTCAAGGAACACTGCATCAGAGGCTGCACAAGTTCCTGCTAAATTACCGCAACACTCCACATGCAATCACAAAGACAACCCCTGCTAGTCTGATGTTCAAGAGAGATCTGCGCACTACCTTTGACCTTTTGAAACCCTCAGGATTAAAGGACACTGTGCAAAAGCAACAAGAGAAACAAATTATGCACAGAGAACATCGGGCAAAGGACAGAGCGTTCACGTCAGGAGAATCTGTGCTGGCCAGGAACTACAGAGGTGAACCTAAGTGGGTTCCTGCAACTGTTATTGCACAAACTGGACCAGTCTCATATACAGTTCAAACCACTGACAGTGTTTGGAAAAGGCACGTGGATCAACTCCTGCAGACACCGCCAGTGCCTGCAGAACCGTCTCTTGGATATCCTAAAGATGCGCTCACCAACTCACCACTTTGTCCACCTACACCAGTACAGAACTCAACCACTTCAGAGACCAGAGTTCCAGCTGTAGATGTGGCATCTTCTTCTGCATCAGCACCAGAAGCAAACTCCACATTAGAAAGAACACAGACTCATGTTCCTGCAGATCGCCGATACCCCACCAGGGAGCGGCGACCTCCTGTCCGTTTGAGTTATTAGACTAGATAGCAACTGACCCACATTAATGGGGCAGAATAATCCCCAGGGGTACAGTTAGGGGATGAGGTAGTCTACCCTCACTCCTAAGGTAGCATAATAATTAAAGAAAAAAAAAAAACAAAACAAAAGAGAAGTTGTTGTACATGGATACAGTTAACTTGGCAGATGAAGAGAATGGAGAAATGTTCATATGTTTAGATTGCCAGTGTTATGTTCTAATGAAGACACAAGAATTTCAGCAGACACTTGTTATTTCCTGTAGGACATCTATTGTAAGAGGGGAGGAGATGTTATGTATTTTGGTTTACTACGGCACCCGTCGTAGTGTTTTGCTCAAGGCATTATGGGTAACCTGTAATGTCAGGTTTGTTGTTAGCCATGTGCTATGAAGTTGCTGCTACACTAATAAACCGTTAACATTACGTCGATGGTCCGAGTTATCATTGTTATATTAAGTAACGTAAAGCGGTGAAAGATATAACAAGTTTAAAATCCTTCTTACTTTCAAAGCTCTTAACAATCTGGCCCCCCTATATATAAAAGATCTGATATTACCTTACCATCCTAATAGAGCATTATGCTCCCAAAATGCTGGCTTACTTGTGGTGCCCAGAATCTCCAAAAGTACAGTGGGAGGCAGAGCCTTCTGCTACCAAGCCCCTTCTCTCTGGAACCAGTTACTGCTCTGGGTCCGGGAGTCAGACTCTGTCTCCGTTTTTAAGAACGGGGTAAAATCCTTCCTTTTTAACATAGCTTACATTTAAGGAGGGTTTTTGTGTCTCTTAACCCCACTCTTGTTTTATTGTTATCTGATCCATACTGCTGGTTGACCTCCAATAATGTACTTGGCATCTTACTGTTATGTTCTTTATGTCTGTCCTTTCCATCTTCCCTATCCCCTCATCCCCAGCCAGTTGCAGCAGATGCCCCTCCCTGAGCTTGGTTCTGCTAAAGGTTTCTTCCTTCCAATTGGGAGTTTTTCCTCTTCACTGTCGCTTGCTCATAGGGGATCGTCTGATTGCTGGGTCTTTCTGTGACTCTGTGGGGGGGGGGGGGGGTTCTGCACTGTGGCGCCACGAGACGGCTTTTGTTGTGATGTGGCGCATTATAAATAAAGCTGAATTGAATTGAATTGAACCCCCTAAACTGGAGGACTGTGGATTGCACTTTCATCTGACCTCCATCCTTTGACCTGCCCAGCAAGGTTGGACCTGCCAGGGGATGAGTCCCCGCTGGTATGGCTCTCAGGGTTGAAGAGATATGCAAGCCCCCTCACCACAGCAAGGTGGCAATCCAAGAGGGGAGTGAGTGCCCTCTAGTTTCTCATAAATTCACAACTTTTGTCTCTTAATTTTTTTTTTTAATTTTTTGTCTTATAAATTTACACTGATCATATGGATGTTGGTGAAATTTTTCCCTCCTCTAAGAAGGAACTGACTGACTGACTGAAAGGAAATGAATGGATGGACTTTAATGAAATTTTCACCCCAAAAAAAATAAAATTTTGATTTAGGACAGTGCAGTGTTTATTAGATTTTTAAAAATACTATACAAGTTTAAAGAGGTAAAGGAGATATTACGATGACGCAGTTGGTTATTCAGTTGTCAGTGACGCAGAACACATTTATGGGTGTTTATCACAACAGCGTAGAAACAAACTTTCCACCGCCACATGATGCAAAGAGGCCGGTCTGATTATTCAGAGGTGTGTTTTAGATAATCCAATCCAAAGCACTCATGCCCATCCCTTTAATGCAAAGAGGTGCATTATCTAAAGTGAACTGTGATCATGACGGTTTAAGACCAAAGCCCGTGTGTGTGAGCCAAAATGCACACAATTGTAATGCTGCTTGGTAATAAGGAAGACATCAATCACAGTCGATGCCAAGTTAATTATGCTAGAAAGAACAAACGGGGAAGAACGGGCTGAAAAATCAGCGGAATGGTTTAATGTAGTAGATGCAACACATAGACATGAATGGGTTTGAAACTTGAGGAAAAGAGGATGATGCCTGTGCAAACTTTCATAAACTTTCGCTAACGATGACGTGGAAGTCGCTTCCAGCCCGTGGGGAGATGAAGTGCTCCATCTCCTGTTGCTTTCGCCGACAAAGGGTCTCCCCCATCTTGTGCGAGGGGTCTGCGGCTCTCTATCCTAGTCCCTCCCGGGCAGGAGGAAGGGGGAAGATCTGGTGCGGCTTCCCGTTTACGGTGACCCTGGCTATGAAGCGAGCCTGCTTTTGGCGGCTTCTGCCGGCCCCTGATGGGTGGCAGTCGGGGAGCTTGCTGGTGAAGATCCTCAACCCCAGGCACGTTGCAGGCAGACAGCCCAGCTGGAAACCCGGGGTGTGCAGCCGAGGCAGATGTGTGGATGCATCTCCTGTCTCTGTGGGGAGGGACAGTTAAAAATAAACCACTGCACATTCCTTGTTCATTTATTTATTCCCCTAAAATTAAACACATTAATGACTAATTAGTCCATGATGAAAATAAAAATGTGGATGGAATAAAAATCTTCAGACTGACACACCTCCTCCCGTGCGCACACATGCTCCCTGTTCACTTATTCATTACCCTTAAAAAAAAGAAATCCTACATTTATGCCTAATCTCTAGACTAATGGTAAGTCTGCAATTAAAACTATAAAAGCACTCAGAGAGTGCATACCTGCACCAAGGCTTCTTCCGTCCCTCATGAATCATCTCCAAAATGCAATGGTTTGTTTTGGAGGATTCTTGCTGACACAGTATGAGAAGATAAGAGCCTTGGTGGAGGTATGCATTCTCGGATCCTCACCAAAATGTTATGGGTTTGTCTCTAGCCCAAGAACCACCTCTGGTGAAAATTTCATCCAAATCCATGCAGCAGTTTTGGCGTAATCCTGCTGCACAAATACAAACAAGGTCATTGGTGGAGGTATGCACTCTCAGATCATCACCAAAATTTAATGAGTTCATCCTTGGCCCAAAGGCTACCTCTCGTGAATATTTAATCTAAATCCATCAAGTACTTTTTGCATAATCCTGCTAACAGACTGACAGACAGACAGACAGACCATCCCGATTACAAAACCTCTTTGACGGAGGTAATGAGAGTGTGGATGGAATAAAAAAAAGTAGTGTGTGGTAATCATATAATTAAAATGATGGGCGATTACACTACGTTTCAAATTATGATGCAGATGATATTTGTCTCTGATTTTCCTAAATAGTCGATGCAAATGACAGTCAGTATAATTTTCAAGTCGTCAACCATTAAGAGCATAATTCAAATTTTATTGAACAAACCTCCCAATGATCTTTTTTTTTTACAAACATAAAAAAATAACTCAAAATGCACTGTTCCAAATTATTATGCACAGCAGAGTTTCAAAACATTCTATTGGTTGTAAAGAACTGAAAATAATCATTTGTTGAATTTGCAGCATTAGGAGGTCCTATTTATTGAAATCAAAAGCTATTTCAATCAAAAACATCTTAACAGGCCAAGTTACATGTTAACATAGGACCCCTTCTTTGATAAAAAACCTTCACAATTCTTACATCCATTGAGCTTGTGAGTTTTTGAGAGTTTCTGCTTGAATTTCTTTGCAAGATGTCAGAATAGTCTCCCACAGTTGCTGTTTTGATGTGAACTGCCTCCCACCCTCATAGATCTTTTGCTTGAGGATGCTCCAAAGGTTCTCAATAGGGTTGAGGTCAGGGGAGGATGGGGGCCACACTATGAGTTTCTCTCCTTTTATGCCCATAGCAGCCAATGACACAGAGGTATTCTTTGCAGCATGAGATGATGCACTGTCATGCATGAAGATAATTTTGCTACAGAAGGCATGGTTCTTCTTTTTTGTACCATGGAAGAAAGTGGTCAGCCAGAAACTCTATATACTTTGCTGAGGACATTTTCACACCACCAGGGATGCTAAAAGGGCCTACCAGCTCTCTCCCCATGAATCCGGCCCAAAACATGACTCCGCTACCTCCTTGCTGACATTGCAGCCTTGTTGGGACATGATGCCCATCAACCAACCATCCATTACTCCATCCATCTGGACCATTCAGGATTGCATGGCACTCATCAGTAAACAAGACTGTTTGAAAATTAGTCTTCATGTATTTCTGGGCCCGCTGCAACTATTTCTGCTTGTGAGCATTGGTTAGGGGTGGCTGAATAGTAGGTTTATGCACACCTGCAAGCCTCTGGAGGATCCTACACCTTGAGGTTTATGGGACTCCAGAGGCACCAGCAGCTTCAAATACCTGTTTTCTGCTTTGTAATGGCATTTTAGCAGCTGCTCTCTTAATCTGATGAATTTTTCTGGCAGAAACCTTCCTCATTATGACTTTATCTGCGCTCTGAATCAGCCACAAATTTCTTCACAGTACGATGATCGCACTTAAGTTTTCGTGAAATATCTAATGTTTTCATACCTTGCCCAAGGCATTGCACTATTTGATGCTTTTTAGAAGCAGAGAGATCCTTTTTGTTTCCCATGTTGCTTGAAACCTGTGGCATGCTTAATAATGTAGAACATTTTTCTTTTAACTGGGCTCACCTGGCATACTAATTATGACAGGTGCCTGAGATTGATATCAATGATCCAAAGAGCCCTGAGACACAATACCATCCATGAGTTTGATTGAAAAACAAAAAATTGAATGTTTATGACACTAAAATCTTATTTTCATAATAGTTGGGAATGTGGTATACAGTATATAATGACTGTTACAACTCTCTCTATTAAAATTACAGAAAAACCAAGCACTGCCATTTCCTCATGAGCTCCGGTGCTGTGTGATTTCAAAACATGCTACTGAAATATCATTAAACAATGCACTTCTGATGACAGACCTCCTTTTTCCTGATCAAAAGTGGATTCTTATGGAATGCACTATAATAGTAATGCGCATTAGATTGCGTGCCACCACACCTCTTTGAAATGAGCCTGCATCTGCAAGCGCATAGTGGACACACTGTCTACTGGTAATTTGATGGTGTGACGCAAAGCGTAAATAACTGACATGGTATTAGGACCCAGTGAGCAGACACAGACTCAAAAGCAGATTCAATTATCTTTATTATGTACTGAGTGTGTACATGCGTGCATGTGTGTGTAGATGTGGCAGCCGGGGGCAAGCAGAGCACCGTGCAGCCTGGCAACCCTATGGACAAGCAGAGACAGGGAGGATTAGTGTTTAACCCCAGAGGGGACGTACAGGAATGTCCAATGCTTACTGTGCGATGGGATGGTGTAGTGCTCAGGTTCAACCCGAAGGCTCCAGCCAGGAAGACAGCACCTGCTGTCCCGGTAGCTGCTGGAGAGGATGGAAGTGCTCGTGTAGAGGGGAGTTTAGCTCGGTCCGCCGCCAGGAGAGAGAGGTCCGCCGCCACGGATCTCCGCCTGTGCACAGGGGATGAGTGTAGACAATGAAGAGTGTAGAGATAGCTTACTTGTCGTGGAGGTGAGAATCCTTCCTGACGACCGACGAAGAGAAGTGAGGTTCTAGGAGAGTGTAGGCTGCGACAAGGAGAACTGGAGAACTGTGAAGAAGAAGAAGGCGTGCGCTGGTCTCATCTGACCATGGAGAAAGACGACTCTGTGCCGATTTGAGGGCAGCGCGGTCTAAATAGCTCCAGTGATGATGAAGCACAGGTGTGTGCACAGCTGAGGATAATAAGCAGGCAGAGTGAATCATCATAGTACTCCCCCCCTACGAGGTGCCTCTCAGCGGCCGATCCAGCTTACCCTGGTGTGTCCAGTGGAAGTTCCTGATGAGTTGAGGATCCAACACGAAGGAGGGATGCACCCAGGACCTCCACTCCAGGCCGTAACCCTCCCAGTCCACCAGGTACTGTAGGCCGTGATCCCGGCGACGGATGTCCAGGATGGCTTTGACCTTCCACACTGAGTCGCCATCAATCACCACTGGTGGAGGTGGCATCTAGGGAGGAGGGCACAGAGGGCTGGAACAGAACGGCTTGACCTGCGAGACATGAAAGGTGGAACAGATGCGGAGGGAGGGGGGGAGAGCTAGGCACACAGCCATAGGGTTAACAATACGGGTTATGGCAAAGGGCCCAATAAACCGCTGAGACAGTTTCCTCGCCTCAGCCTTGAGGCTGATGTGTTTGGTTGAGAGCCATACCTGTTGACCCACCCGGTAGGGGAGAGCTGGTGTCCTGCAATGATTGGCGATCGTGGTGTTGCGTTCCGCTGTGCGCCGCAGTGCAGTCCGGGTCGCTCTCCACAACCGGAGGCAGCACCTCAGGTGGGCTTGGACGGATGGGACAGCAATGTAACCCTCCTCCTCAGGGAACAACGGAAGATTGAAGCCCAGAGAGGCCTTGAAAGGGGACATGCCTATAGCTGATGGCACGGTGGTGTTGTGTGCATACTCAATCCACAGGAGGTAAGTGCTCCAAGACGCTGGGTTGGCGGTGGCGACGCACTGCAGTACAGCCTCCAACTCCTGATTCACCCGCTCACACTGTCCATTACTCTGCGAAGGGTACCCCGAAGACAGGCTGACCGTAGCCCCGATGGCGTTGCAAAAAGATCTCCACACCTGGGAAATAAACTGGGGCCCCCGGTCGGAGACGATGTCCAGGGGGATGCCGTGCATCCTCACCACGTGAAGGACGAGAAGATCCGCCGTCTCCCTCGCCGTGGGCAGCCCCTGTAGAGGGATGAAGTGGGCTGCCTTCGAGAACCTGTCTACGATGGTGAGGATGATAGTGTGGTGGTTAGAGGATGGGAGACCAGTAATGAAGTCCAGGGCCACGTGGGACCAGGGCCTGCAAGGGGTGGGAAGAGGGTGGAGCAGACCGGCCGGAGGAGAGGAGGATGTCTTGCCGGTGGCGCACTGGGGGCAGGCGCGGATGTACTCTCCGACGTCCTTCCAGAGTGAAGGCCACCAAAACGTCCTCTGAAGAAGCGCCACCGTGTGTGCCATCCCAGGGTGGCATGAGAGCTTGGAAGAGTGGGCCCAATTGATCATCTCGCCCCGAACAGCAGATGGGACAAACAGCCTCCCTGCTGGCCCCCCGCCCGGGTCCGCCTCAGCCTCCTGCACTCTCAGGACTTTTTCTTTGATGCCTCATGAGAGGGCTCCCACGATGCACGATGGGGGGACGATGGGATGCTCTGACACCTCCGCTGCATCGGAGGTGAACTGCCTGGACGAGGCGTCCGGCTTGGTATTTTTGGACCTGGGACGGTAGGTAATGGTGAAATCAAAGAGGCCAAAAAACAGGGACTAGTGGGCCTGGCGCGTGTTCAGGTGCTTGGTCATCCTGAGGTACTCCAGGTTTTTATGGTCTGTCCAGACAACGAACGGCTGCGAAGCCCCCTCCAGCCAATGGCGCCACTCTTCCAGCGCAAGCTTGACCACCAGGAGCTCCCTGTCATGATGTCATAATTCCTCTCCGCCAGGGAGAGACGACAGGAGAAGAACGCACAGAGGCAGCTCTTGTCATCAACCGGAGAGCGCTGGGACAGCATGGCTGCAACCCCCGAGTCTGTAGCGTCCACCTCTACCAGGCATTGTAGAGCGGGATCCACCTGTGCCAAGATGGGAGAGGATGAAAATTTAGACTTCAGGTCAGTAAAAGCCGCCTCAGCTTCCTCCATCCACCGAAAGGGCACCTTGGAGGGGGTGAGACGGGTCAGAGGGAGGGCAGTAATACTATAGTTCCTGATGAAGCAGCGGTAGAAATTGGTGAATCCTAGAAACTGCTGAAGCTGCTTTCTGGAGGAGGGAGTGGGCTACTCTACCACCGCGGGGTCCGCGATGACTTCATTGTGTGAAATGATGAACCCGAGGAATGACGTCTTAGAGGTGTGGAACTCACATTTCTCAGCCTTCACGAAGAGTTTGTTCTCAAGGAGCCGCTGCAAGACTCGCCTCATGTGCACCCGATGCTCATCCAAGGACTGAGGAAAAAATCAAAATATCGTCCAAGTATACGAAGACGAATGAACCCAAAAAGTCCCTCAGCACATGACTAATGAGGCGCTGGAATACGGCGGGGGTGTTGGTCAGCCCAAACAGCATAACGAGGTATTCGAAATGCCCACTAGGGGTCCGGAATCCTGTCTTCCACTCGTTGCCCTCCCGGATCCGCACTAGCGTGTATTTGTCCTTGATCGTGATATTATTAAGCTCCCAGAAGTTGATGTAGAGCCTCAGCGAGCCGTCTTTCTTGCCCACAAAAAAACCCCACCCCCACAGCCAAGGACGAAGGCCGGATTATGCCCGAGTTTAAAGACTCCTTGATATAGGTCTCCATAGCCTCCCCCTCCGGTGCTGACAGGCTGTAAAGTCGTTTCAACGGCAGCGGGGCTCCAGCCCAGAGGTTGATGGCACAATCGTATGGGCGGTGGGGGGGAAGAGATAGAGCTTGGGTCTTACTGAAAGCGGCCCCCAGGTCGTGATACTCCGGGGGGACTTTGGACAGGTCGGAAGAGGGGGTGACGGGGGCACCGAGGGGCATGGATGGCGAGCAAGCAGCGGATTACAGGCAGGCACTGAGGCAGAATGAGCTCCACAAAACTACACTCCCTGAGCTCCAGTCAATAGAAGGGTTGTGCAATCGGAGCCAGGGGTAGCCGAGGATAACAGGGGAGGTGGAAACCGGCAGCACAAACAACCTGAGCTCCTCCCAATGATTTCCAGACACAATGACTGACACAGGAGCGATCTGTTTAGACACTACAGCGAGGGGGGTTTTCGACAGGGCAATAAGTTTGGAACTGGCAACCAGGCCCCAGAAATGAAGCTCTGCTCGGCCCCTGAATCAACTAAAGCGTGTGTGGCTATCTCAGTCTGGTTGTGGATAAAGCGGATGGGTAAAAGGAATCTAGTGAGGGGATTAGATCGAGGTGAGTCCGTGAGTCCCCATACTGCAACGCACGGACTGTTTCTCCGTGTTTCTCTGCTGTTTCTCTGCTAACGGCAGTTTAGTCTGCCCAACTACCATTGGCTCAGGGGCATCTACAGAATCTGAGGGAGGTAAGGCCAACGGGGGGGTTGCAGGGAGCGGCGAAACTGGGAGCCCGAGCGACCGGAAGTCTTACGCTCGGTAGCCCGCTCCCTTAGCCTATTATCTAGGCTAATGGCTAGAAAAATTAGCTCAGTTAAACTACTAGGTTTTTCTAAGTGGGCTAACTCATCCCGCAGGCTAGGGCTAAGGCTCCTGACAAATATGCTACAGAGCGAGGCATCCTGCCACCCCATCTCTGTTGCCACCACCCGGAAATTGACAGCATAGTCGCCTACGGACTTGCTTCCTTGTCTTAAGTTAAGCAGCTGGGAGGTAAGTACACTGTCATGGTCGGAGTGGTCGAACACCTTGTTAAACTCGCTGACAAACTGGTCGTATGTCATGTTAGCATAATCAGCCCTAGTCATCACTGCATAAGCCCAGGCCAGTGCCCGCCCCTCCAGGAGATTGACAACGCAACCTATTCGGCTGTGATTGGTGGGGAAGTCCCCGGGTACCCGCTGGAAAACTATCCTGCACTGGAGTAGGACCCCCCTAGCCTCCCCTAGCTTGTCGCTGAAGTGAGTGGCCATGGGAATTGGTGTCAGCCGGGATGATGAAGCCTGAACAGGTTGAGAGCTAGCAGGAGCAGAGGCGCTAACTGAAGGCAGAGGGACAGCCTGCGGACCTGACAGGGGATCCAACCGGTTATTAATTTGAACCAGCTGACTGAGAATAACCTGCTGCTGGTAAGATAACTGATCCACTCGAGCCTCTAAGTTGTTTACCTTGCGCGCTAGCACGCTGTCTGCTGGGTCATTTTGGCGGAGTCATACTGACATGGTTTTAGGACCCAGTGAGTAGACACAGACTCAAAAGCAGATTCAATTATCTTTACTCTGTACTGAGTGTGTGTGTGCGTGCATGTGTGTGTAGATGTGGCAGCCGGGGGCAAGCAGAGCACCGTGCAGCCTGGCAACCCTATGGACAAGCAGAGACAGGGAAGATTAGTGTTCAACCCCAGAGCGGACGTACAGGAATGTCCAGTGCTTACTGTGCGATGGGATAGTGTAGTGCTCAGGTTCGACCCGAAGGCTCTGGCCAGGAAGACAGCGCCCACTGTCCCGGTAACTGCTGGAGAGGATGGAAGTGCTTGTGTAGAGGGGATTGTAGCTCGGTCCGCCGCCAGGAGAGAGAGGTCCGCCACCACGGATCTCCGCCTGTGCACAGGGGATGAGTGTAGACAATGATGAGTGTAGAGATGGATTACTTGTCGTGAAGGTGAGAATCCTTCCTGACGAACGAAGAAGAGAAGTGAGGTTCTAGGAGAGTGTAGGCTGCGACGAGGAGAACTGTGAAGAAGACGAAGGCGTGCGCTGGTCTCATCTGACCATGGAGAAAAACGACTGCGCCGATCTGAGGGCAGCGTGGTCTAAATAGCTCAGGTGATGATGAAGCACAGATGTGTGCACAGCTGAGGATAATAAGCAGGCAGAGCGAATCATCACAATAACAGACAATGCGCTGGTGCAAACTGACAAAAACATTGGCGTACGGCAGAAAGTCTGGCAGAAAAGTTCACGAATAATTTTCCTAATAGGGCCCGGTATGTAATCACATTGAAGGCTTTGGATGAAGGTCTGTGATTTTCCAGAAGATGAGATAGACCTTTTAGCATCAACAGAAGCTTATTAATGACCCCGGAAAAAGTGCTGACATCTTCTTCACCTTCCCAAGATTCCTGGACACTAAAGGACTGGTGAGTTTTAAATGAATTGCTTTGAGTACTTTGAAATTTTAAAGTATGTCCTGTTACATTTTCTCATATTCTTTCTTAAATGTGGACCAAGACTTCGCACTCCTATTCAATGACGAGACATCCTCCAGGCTGCTTCAGAAATGGGATGTGTTCTTCAACCCAAATGTCATAAAAGAAGCTAAATGTCTTACTTCAACACCAGAGGTGTGTTACTTGTTGCAGTCAGCAGAAAACCCCCCAGGAAGTGTCCCCAGGCAACACATCAGTTTTGTTTTCTCTTTTTTATGCATTTGGTATACTTATGTGACAGTTGCCCCCATTCTTTTTCATTCTTCATTTGTCATGTCTCTGAACAAAAGCTCATTTGTTTGTTTTAATTTGTTTTTAAAGGATTGTCTGCTTTTTGGAATAACTACAAACAGTAGAGTGGAAATGGTTAAAAATCTGATGAGGTCTTCCTGTGTTTATTTAAACTGCAAATTGTGAAACCTGGGTTAATTTTTGTTACTTCTTGTCCTCAGCCTATGATGAAGAAATGGTCCCTCTGTTGCTGTTGGTTCATCTCCTTCCACCAACAGCAGGTGGACCCAAGTTTCAGGCACAGGAGCTATCCAAAAGGTCCAAGTAACCAGTGAACATACACAAACAACAGCTACCCTGAGGGGAATGGCGACAGTGTAGCTTTCCCTTAAAAGACAGTACGACCATGTGGTGATTAACGTCCGCATGGCAATGCACAATGGTCCAGCAGTGTTTGACTGGCAAGGACGGCCTAAGTACAAACACTGCTGGCCACACAAATTGGACACACCTTGGCGAGGCACGGGAAAGATAATTACCGGGGTGAATCAGCTGGCTGTCAGAAAGAGAGGGGCGTGGTCGGACCGGCAAATGTTAGACAGTGCCTACATGAAAGTGGGTCAAAACGGCTGCCCAACAGCCGCCAGCCAGAGCGGCGGCTACAGGCATGGAAAAGAAAAAGAACACAGACAGAAAAACAACAAGAACTCAAAAGATAACAATACATAATAAACCCAATGCCTGAGCCACAGAGAACGGTCAGAACCAACCCTACAGGATAACACGAGCTCAGTTCGTGACAGAGCCCCCCCTTCTAGGGGTGCATTCTAGACACCCACAGTAACATCACAAGTGAGGAAAACCCCCACTCCCCCCCACCAACAGAAACAACAACACGAACCTGGTTGGGAGGTCGGGTGAACAGGAAAGGAGGGAGCACAATACCCCGCCCAGGGCCCACAATTAACCACCCCAAGTCCAAAGATGTGGAGGCTTGGGAGGCCGCCCAGAGTCCCAGAGCCAGCAGGCAATCTGATGAACAGAGTCCAGTGGCCTGCCGGAAAACACGGGCCGTCTAGCCCAGAGACTCAGTCCCTTTGGTGGTCGGCCAGCACTGTTCAGCCACTAGGGCCGGCGGGATGACGCAAGGGGCGGCCTGCCCACCGGGATGCTCCCTGGTGGGTAACCGGACCGAAGGGAGGGAACTCCCACGGTGTCGGACAGGGAGGAGAACAAGGCTATGGCATCCTCAGGCTGACCTGCAGTGTCCTCGGTGGTCCCAACTTGGGACACAGCTGCACCCGCAGTGGACCCCGACTGGGCCAACGCTGCACCCGCGGTGGACCTCGACCGGGCCAACGCTGCACCCTCGGTGGACCCCAACCGCACCAACACTGCCCCCACGGTGGCTTCCGACTGGAGCTCTGCAGCACCCATGGTGGGCCCCAACCGGGCCAATGCTGCACCCACGGTGAGCGGGCCAACCTGCCGAAGCACCAAGCTGAGAAGGCGATTATGGGGGGGGGCCCTGACGACCCTGGCAGGAGGGGCTGGAACAGCGGCACCCTCTGCTGGTTGAACCGGACCCACAACGACCTGTGGCGATGGTGCACCCTCTCCGGCAACCCTAGACGAAGGATCAGAGATAGCAGGAGAAGAAAGGTGGTTAGGGTCACCAGCAGTGGCGGAGCCCGGCGAAGTGAGTTCAGATGCAGCCGAGGTCCTAACTCCCATCACCAAGAGCCAGGCAAGATCTTTCCAATACTGACATGAGAAATATAAGAGAAAGAACTTGCCTGAGCTGGAGCTCCACTGCCATCCAGGACTCCGTTGAACTTGACGATGACATCCCAGGTCCAGCCTCGAGGAGGTCCATCTCGGGCAAGATCTCAGGCAAGATCTCAGGCAAGATGGTCATAACAGTCCTTATGTCCTCAGGTGAAGTAACCCCCGCTGGAGATGGATCCAGCGAGGGGACTGAGGGCTGGCTCTGTGCAGGCTCTGGAGCAGGATCCTCCAGGGCCTCAGGCTCCTCCATCGTCCGGCGGCTGGGTTCCAAAACCAGTGGACACTCAGGAAAAATAGGAGGAGACACGGAGAGAATAGGAAGAGGGTTACTGATTGCAGCTGGAGGAGAGGACCCAGTGGACTGCAAAGACTGGGCCTCTCCCTCAGGAGACAGACAAAGTTTATCACAATTTAATTGAATAGAATGAAAAAACACTTGCCTGTCTTCCTGGTACTGGTTGGTGACAGCTGCAGCAGATTGGCAGTCATCCCTCTCTGTGTCTACGGTGCTTCTGGCCCCTTCAGAGAATGATGGAGGAGCCAGTCCCAATGACATGGAGGTGGGCGTGAGCGGGATAACCCTGGCAGATCTCACTACAGCTGGAGGGGAAATGGCTGCTGAGGACGAGGAGGGCCTCTCTCGTCATTTCCCTGCAGGATGACACTGCTGTGGTGAAGCTGGGGTGACTGGAGCAGGAGCGGAGGGAATGGAGCCATTCCTCCATGGACCACGCTTCTGTGCGTGCTGTGGTCCAGTGGGAGATGACTCCATCTTCAGCCCGGGGGACGAGCACTGGAGTGCGGTGGCTGTAGCCAGCAGTTCCGCATATTGGAGGTATCTCCAGAGGCCAAGATGCACTTCCAGAATCCCCACTGCTTCATAAACGCTCCACCAATCCCTCTCGGGTCCGTGGGTGGCGAGAAACTCATCCACTAAACTCCGGATGAAGTCTGCTGCCTACTTTTCCTCCAGGCTTGGGGACCCCGCTGCCAATCCTCCTTTCTTTGGGTGAGGTCGACGAGTCAGGGACATGTTTGCTCCAACACACAGGTAATGAAAAATAATAATAAAAAAAAAACAATTCTTAAAAGAAAAACAGATGTGTGGGTGAATCCACTCGCTTTTACGCAGCGCACGGAGGAGGAGAAGGAAGAATAGATTTACTCGCAGGAGTTCACCACAACCATTTATTAACACAAAAAGGCAAACAGTTCAAAAATAAAGACTTACAAAAAAGGCAACAGTGCACACTAAAGGGACTCACATGATTACCATGCAGCGGATTGACCACAGTATGCCATGGCAACAAAAACAGACAGTACAAAATAACATAAATAGCTTGGGGTAGACTTAGAGTACTCCAGGATGCTCTACTGTAGTAGTAGGAGGAAACTGGGCAAGGGCCTAAGCATAGCAGCACCGCCGCAAGAGGAAATGCGAAACAGTTTGTACTCACGGCACAGGAACAGTTCAAAAGGCCCAAGTAACCAGCGAACATACACAAACAACAGCTACCCTGAGGGGAATGGCGACAGTGTAGCTTTCCCTCAAAAGACAGTACGACCATGCGGCGATTAACGTCCGCATGGCAATGCACAATGGTCCAGCAGTGTTTGACTGGCAAGGACCGCCTAAGTACAAACACTGCTGGCCACACAAATTGGACAAACCTGGGCGAGGCGCGGGAAAGATAATTACCGGGGTGAATCAGCTGGCTGTCAGAAAGAGAGGGGCGTGTGTTATGTATGAGAATATGGGTGTCTGGGATGCTATGCCCACCCACAGGGTGATGTCAGGCGGGCACGGCCCACTGTGTATATAGTTGAGTGTTCTGCCTAATAAAGTTCAGTTGTATGTTCCTCAAGAAGCTCTCCATGCTGTGTCATTTATGATATAACATTTGGCGATGAGGAGAAAATGGAGGTGTGCTGGCTTAATCAGAGACTGCTGCCGTTTCTGGAAGACCCGGGTGAGCCGTTGATTTTGTGGCCGCAGTGGAGACGTGAATTTGAAGACTATATCAACTCACTGGGTTTCCCTCGGCTTGGCGGGAGACAGTGGAGGGTCCTCCTGGCCTGTAACCTTGGCACGGAGGGCCGAAGGTTTCTCGACTCGCTGGGCACGAGTGAGGGCTACGAGGAGGCCATCGAACACATGGAAGCACAATTCGTGGAGCAGATGAGGGCCAGAGAACTGCGGGCAAAGGAGCTGGTGGTGATAGACATGACAGAGCTAGTTAGCTTGGGAGAGCTAACGGCTTACTCAAAGCCTATGGACAGGCTAGCTGGCAGGCTGGTTCCGTGCTGAAACGAAGCTAAAGGCACTGAGCTGGGCCTCAAAGCAGAACCGGGGCCACGTATGGAGGAGCCCCTGGCCACTGATGACAGCGGACAAGGTGTAAACGTCACATGCCCTGAAGGATGGTCAGGACCACAGCGGGTGGTGAAGCTGGATGGTGTGAGGGTGCCCAAGTTGGTAGCCACTGCCGCCATGTGCTCCATTGTGAGTGAGGCCTGGGTTCGGAGGCTCACACCCTGGCACCCGGATGCGGTGGAACTGCCAGACGATGAGGACTCTGGTAACGGCAGGAGTATCACACTGATGGTGCAGTACGGCGAAAAGACCCTTCCTGCGTTCTGGTTCCAGGTGGCATGCCGGGGCAAAAATGTCATGGGGTGGGCCCTGTTTGATGAGCTGGGTTTCACTCTCAAAATCGGTGAACAAACGGTCAGCGCCCAGGACCGGTTCGCACAGGTTTTGCGGATGTGGATGCCGCCAAGGATCACAGTGAGAGTGAAACAGACAGTGAATGGGACACAGAGAGTGACTATAGCTCAGATGGTGAAGATGAAATGAGGATGAGCAAGAACCGGAATTGCCCCCACCCCTCGAGCAGCCAGAGCAGAGTGAGAGGGAGCCCCAGTTAGGCGGGGCCAACACCAGCGATGAGGTGGCACAGCAGGAGTTAGCACCGTCACTGGAGGCCAAGGAGCAGGAGGCTGGACAATGGTTAAGCAAGACCGGGCAGGCTAACTGCCCCGGGAAGGAGCAGCAGCCGCAGGAAACGGCAACAGCGCAGCAGAGCACCAACACCAAGAGCACTGAATGCAGTGGTGAGGAGCCCAGGTCGGTGAGTGTGCCCGGCGAGGGTGATGGGTCATGTCCCAGAGGTGACTACACAACAAGGCACATGGAACAAGAGAGTTGAAAACTGCGTTGAGGTGCCTGGGCCGGAGAATGATGCAGATGAAGACGATGCTATGATCCTCAAAGGTGAAGAACAAGAGCCAGACATGGTGGCAGTGCGGCGGAGCGCCCTGGATGAGGATACTGCGTGCTGCGACAAAACGCCTGAGGCAGTGAGTAACGCCAATGAGCGGGTTTCAGCGGTCCCCAGAGCACGACCACAGGGGGCTGAAGGGTTCAGGCCCAAGAGAGAAGAGAGCGGAGCAGGACAAATTGGCGCAGTTCTGCAGAGCGCCAAACGGCATCGTCGGGATAGGAGTTTGGATCGGGTCAGCGGGACAGCATGACGCAGGAAGGAGGTCCAGAGATGACGTGGCAGGCACGGGAGACCGGGTCGGGTTCCCCTGCGGGTCGGCGGCGGGGTCCGGCCCAGAGAAGAAAAACAAGTTTTGGCGGTTGGAGACATTCTGGCCAGGGAGGGGTGTTTCGACCCTGGGGGGAGGCAGCGGCCGGACTTACTGATACCGTGGGGGTGGCCAGGCCCTCCGTGGCTGTATAGAAGATGATGGCGGTGTTGTGTAAGGGATTTGGGTGTCTGGGATGCCGTGCCCACCCACAGGATGACGTCAGGAGGGCGCGGCCCACTCTGTATATAGTTGAGCGTTCTGCATAATAAAGCTGAGTTGGATGTCCCTCAATAAGCTCTTCGTCTCATGTCATTTCCCGCTATAACATTTGGCGACGAGGTAAATCGGTGTTATCCTGAGTCATGGATTACGCATGTGAGGATGCTTTCAAGGTTTCCAGGAGACGAGGCAAATTCATGTGCCTTAGCCAGCAGACGGGCGAGTCCCTGACGTCATTTCTGATGAGGCTTCGTAGTCGGGTTAAGAAGTGCAGGTTTGGGGTTCTGAAGAACGACATGGTGAGGGATAAATTGGCCCATGGCACCAGCGACATTTGAATGAGGTACACGCTGTTGAGAGCTAAGGTGCTGCCGTCGCTGGAGGAAGTTCTGGCCTTGGTGGACCAGAGAGAGTCCATGATCCAGTGCGAGCTAGCAGCTAAGGCTAGTGTGAGGCCGACCGAGTGTGATTTCCCGCCAAGAGTGGAGGTTCACGAGCTAACTGGGCAACAAGATGCGGTAACGGCACAGCGGAGCACCGAGACCGTGAGTGCTGGGAACGACAGCCAGGAGTCGGTGTCGGAGGATGTGACAGGTGAGGGTGACGTTGAGAGCCTCGGAGGTGAGCAGCAACAGCCGTTTGTGGAAGCTACGCAGCGGGTGAGTGAGGCCAGGCAGGCTGATGGTTCAGGGGAGGATCAGTAACAGCCACTTGTGGAAGCTATGCAGCGGCCGAGCGAGGCCAGGCAGGCTGACAGTCCCGAGGAGGAGCAACAACAGCCGCTTGTGGAAGCTATGCAGCGGGCGAGCGAGGCCAGGCAGGCTGACGGCCCCGGAGGTGAGCAACAGCCGAATACGGAGACTACACGACAAGACACGTGGAACGAGGGAGTCGAGAGCTGCATCGGGGTGTCTGGACCGGAGAACAATGCAGGTGAGGATGATGCTATGAGCCCCGAAAGTGAACGACAAGAGCCGGACACGGTGACAGCGCAGCAGAGCACCGACACCTAGAGTGCTGAATGCAGCAGTGAGGAACCCAGGTCGGTGAGCGGGCCCGATGAGGGTGATGGTGCATGTCCTGGAGGTGAACAGGAGCCGATTACAGAGGCTACACAACATGGCACATGGAACAAGGGAGTCAAAAACTTTGTCGAGGTGCCCGGACCGGAGAACGATGCTGGTGAGGATGACGCTGTGAACCACGAAGGTGAGCGGCTACGGGCGGACACACTGGTAGCGTGTGGTGCCGAGAAGCGGGCTTCGGCGGTCCCTGGAGCATGACCATGGGGAGTCGAAGTGTTCGAGACCAAGAGAGAAGAGAGCAGTGCGGGATAATTTGGCACGGTTCGGGATACGAGCTGGTCTGGCAAGCTGGGTGTTAATGGTGACTGGTGTGACAATAACCCAGCGAGGGTTGACCCCGGTGCCGGTGACCGTGGTACCCTTGGTGTGGGTACTGGAAGGCACTGCGGGGTCCCCGTGAAGAGGACTACCGAAACTGGAGGACATGTGAGTGGAGCAGACAAAATTGGCGCGGTCCTGCAGAGCGTCAAACCCCATCGTCAGGATAAGAGTTTGGACCGGGTTGGCGGGACAGCACGATCCAGGAAGGAGGTCCTGAGACGACGTGGCGGGCACGGGAGACCGGGTCAGGTTTCCCTGTGGGTCGACGGCCGGGTTTGGCCCAGAAAAGAAAAACCAGTTTGGAAGGTTGGAGAAAGGTTGCCCAGAGAGGGATGTTTCGACCCTGGGGGGCGGCAGCGGCCGGACTTGAGAATGCCGTGGGGATGCCCAGGCCCTTCGTGGCCGTATAGAAGATGGTGGTTACCCAGAGATGTTGGGGTTACCTAAAATTTTATTTTTCTGATGTGAATGTCTATATGTACGTATATGTGAATGAATATATGTAGTTTCACTATTTGGTGCCCTGGTAAATTTGTTTAAAAAAAAAAAAAGAAGAAAGGAAAAGAGAAAGTGAGTGCAGGAGGCATGCTGAATTGTGTAATTGTGAGCCTAAACTGAGTGTTTGCATGATAATTTTATTGGCCTGTATGGTGTTACGCCTGTTTTAGCACTGAGTTTCAGAGTGTTTTATTTAATTGGCATTTATATGTTAGATTTTGTAGTCACAGAGGTGGTGGCTCGGTAAGTAATTGATTGCATGGTGAAGTTGAGCCCACCTGGTTTATTTGCCCTATTTAATTGAATGACCCGATGTAATTTTGTTTTGAATGCCCATTGTAAAGTGGGAGTTGGGGTGGGGGCCGCCAGTAGTGTACACAGCAAAAATTGGAGGGTTAAAATTTGGGGCTCAAACATTTCAGAGTTGATAGTGACTCTCAAAGTGTACTTTTCACTCTCTCCTTATTTAAATGGTGTCCAATGTTGGGGTTGTTTGACAGGCGTGGCACAGTTGGCTGTTAAACGAACAGAGTGAGACAGGTTGGCTGCATGGTCATCATTAAGGTGCTTAAGGTAAGTACATTTTAGGAAAACTTACTGAGTCTTTGAGAAATTAATGCTTTGTGGAGATGTGTGGAAAGACGAGGCTGAGTTTATTACTCAATATCAGTTTTATTCACCACCACATTCTCCAACATCCAAAACAGAAAGAAGAGGAAGGCATGCCCCCACAGCTGTCCTTTTATACCCCAGGACATCAAAGCAAACAGTCGTATTGTCTTTACATCCCCAATCACAATGCACCCCCCTTCAGGTCTTCTGTCTCCAGTTGCAGTCCTGGTGGTCAGGAAATCCTTCACGGCCATCTCTCTGCATACAAAAGGCCAGACTTCGCATCCTCCTGCTACCCCAAGGAGGTTCAGACCTTTTGTTCCTCTGAGACGTGCAGTAAACAATAAGCATACAGTAACAAGCATGTGAAGCATATGGAAACCACATATGTGCCCACATGACCCCCCCCCAAACGTCTAAGATGGAACAACATCACCACAGATCGCATGCCATAATAAAATCACTATATATCAGTCCAAATGCCGCTTACGTCTCAACCTCCTCCCATATCTGCTGTAAGAAGGCTGCACCACTTCCACGGCGTCGTCCAGCTGTGGATCTGCTGCCTGGGGATGAGAACTGTTAGTCAACCTCTGTGGGTGTTCTGGGGAATGCTCTCTAGGGGGTCTGCCACGCCGAGGAGCCTTCGCCAACTGCACAACTTCGTCAGCTAACACAAAAGCGGGTTTGAGCCTGTTAATGCCAATCCTTTCTTTTCTGCCCCCCAAATCTAGCAAAAAATGCTTATCCCCTGTTTCCAACACTCTATATGGTCCGTCATAAGGTGGGCGCAAGGGCGGACGATGAGCATCATGTCTGACAAAAACAAACTCCGCATTTTTTAAAGCCTTAGGCACAAAAACACGCGGAAAACTGTGGTGAACGGGGCCCGGTAGCGTGCTCGGGCCCGTGCTATTCTGTAACCGCTGAACCGGGGAGCGCTGTGGCGCAGGATTATCTGGGAGAAATTCTCCGGGCAGCCGAAGTGGCTGTGCGAAAACTAGCTCAGCTGGGGAGGCTTCTAAATCCTCTTTAGGTGCAGAACGCAACCCCAATAAAACCCATGATAGCCTGTCCACACAATTTGTATCCGTAAGCGACGCTCTGAGGGCCACATTCAATGACCTGTGAAAACGTTCGCACAATCCGTTAGCCTGCGGGTTGTACACGGTCGTGCGGTGGATCGTTGCCCCCAGGTTGCGGGACATCGCTGACCAAAGTTCGGAAACAAATTGCGGGCCTCTGTCAGACGTAATGTCCGACGGAACTCCAAAACGCGCTACCCATGCCGTTAAAAACGCGCGTGCTACTTCCTCAGCTGTGGTTGACGACAGCGGGACCACTTCTGGCCAGCACGTGGTGCGATCAACCATTGTCAGAAGATGTGTGCACCCTTGTGAGGGTGGGAGGGGGCCTACGAGGTCCACGTGGACATGATCAAACCTTTTAGCCGGGATGTGAAACGGCTCCAAGGGAGCTCTCATGTGTCTATGAACCTTGGCCCGCTGGCAGGCTGTGCAGGCTGCCGCCCACTCTCTAACTTGTTTGCGCAGGCTCGGCCACACAAATTTCTCTCCTACCATTTTGACCGATGCGCGCACTCCCGGGTGCGCCACAGAATGGATCGAGTCAAAAACGCAGCGGCGCCACGTGGCTGGAACCACCGGACGCGGCCGCCCAGTGGAGACATTGCAGATTGGGGGGGCATACCGTCTTGCAGCACCCTGCTCTCCAGCCTTAACCCTGTTGGTCCAGACTGGAGCGCGCGCACATCCGCGTCGCTACCCTGCTCTGCGGCCATGGCTGCGTAATCTATCCCCACGTGGACTGGGGCTGCGCACACTTCCGCGTCGCTAACCTGCTCCGCGGCCATGGCTGCAGGATCTACCTCCGCGTGGGCGGGAGCCCCCACGGTGCGCGACAGGCAGTCTGCCACTACATTAAGTTTACCCGCCACATGCTGGATATCGGTAGTAAACTCCGAAATCGCGGCCAGCTGTCTCTGCTGCCGGCCCGACCAAGGTTCTGAAATCTTGGCCATCGCAAAAGTCAGCGGCTTGTGGTCAACGAACGCGGTGAAACGGCGTCCTTCCAGCCAGAACTGGAAGTGGCGAATGGCCAAGTGGAGAGCTAACAACTCCCTGTCGAATGCGCTGTATTTTCATTCGCTGTCGCGCAGGGTCTTACTGAAAAAGGCGAGCGGTTGCCAGGCTCCAGCTACAAACTGTTCCATGACCGCCCCTATGGCCACATCTGGCGCGTCAGTAGTGAGCGCCATGCGGGCCGCTGGGACTGGATGTGCCAACAACGCAGCGTTCGCCAGGGCTGTTTTGACTTCGGAAAATGCACACTCTCGCTCCGGAGACCATTCGACTTTATTTGTGGGTTTTTGTTTTTTTAGTGCAGCATACAATGGTTGCATGAGCTGCGCTGCGCGGGGGAGGAAACGGTTATAAAAATTTACCATTCCCAAAAATTCCTGTAACGCTTTGACCGTTTGTGGCTGGGGAAAATTTGTGACTGCGCGCACTTTGTCAGGCAGAGGGACTGCTCCCTCTGGGGAGACGCGATGGCCCAAAAAATCAATCTGCGTCACCCCGAACTGACACTTTGCCGGGTTAATTATTAACCCGTGCTCTGCCAACCTCCGGAAAACTGCTGTTAGGTGGTTTTCGTGTTCGTCTTCGGACGCGCTGGCTACCAATATGTCGTCCAGGTAGATGAACACGAAAGGGAGATCGCGCAGAACTGCGTCCATCATGCGTTGGAACGTCTGTGCAGCGCCCTTAAGCCCAAACGGCATGCGCAAAAACTCGAAAAGCCAGAAGGGAGTTATTACCGCTGTTTTGGGTATGTCCTCAGCGCGCACTGGGACCTGGTGGTAACCATGTACCAAGTCTATTTTAGAAAAAACGCGCGCCCCCGCCAAATGAACTGAAAAATCCTGGATGTGCGGGATCGGGTAGCGGTCGTGCGCTGTAGCATTGTTCAGCCTGCGGAAATCACCGCAAGGCCGCCACGAGCCATCAGCTTTCGGGACCATGTGAAGCGGTGAAGCCCAAGGGCTCTTCGAATGTCTGATGATGCCCAACCTCTCCAGGTTGGCGAACTCCTCGCACGCTATAGTCAGTTTAGCTGAATCCAAGCGCCGAGCTTTTGCGAAAACGGGCGGTCCGGTGGTAGTAATAAAATGTTCCACCCTGTGTTTAGCCACTGTCGCCGAAAATGTTGGGACTGTGAGTGCTGGGAACTGAGTGAGGAGTGTGTGGAACTTACCACCTGCAGCTGTGACGTTGGCTTGTGCTGTTGGCGGGGCCACTCGCGCTGTACAGGGGATAGAAGAAAAAGAGAGTGCATTAACCAGGCGTCTGTTAGCAAGATCGACCAACAAACTATGTGAGCACAAAAAGTCAGCCCCTAACATGTTGAAATTGACTGCCGCTATGACGAAAGTCCACTCGAATGTACGGCCGTGTAAAGACAGAAGCAGAGTCTTCTCACCGAAGATCTTAATCGCCGAGCCGTTCGCTGCTGACACCCGGGGACCACTGAAAGGCGCCGCCCTGTCAGCATAGGAAGGTGTGATGAAACTCAGCTGGGAGCCTGTGTCCACGAGGAAATGCCTCCCCGAGTGTGCATCCTTCAAGTAGAGCAGCTTGTTCTCCTCTCCGAGGGCCGCAGCTGCTACTGACCCCTGGTCTTGGCGTTTCCCGAGCGCTTAAAGTAGCACGGTGGAATGTACTTGCGTGCCCTCTCTGCGAAACGGCGATGATAGAAGCAAAGGATGTCATCTGCTCCGTGTTTCGCGGCCCCTGCCGCCGCCGTCGTCGGTGCGTCTGGTGCTGCAGCCTCTGGCCCCCTGCCGTCTCTGGACGTTGCGCCTGGCCCCGCTGCCGCAGCCGCGGCAGCACACTGTTTACTGGCGTCGACGAGTCACTGCGCCTCCTGGCCCAGCTCGTGGTAGTCCTATCGGGCCAGCAGTGGTGAACTGGCCAGGGTCACTCTCACCTCTGGCGGTAGGGTCCTGAGGAAGAGGTGGGTGAAGATGAAATTATCATCTTCGGTGTCTCTCAACTCAACATCTTCCCCATGAGGTCTGCAGGTCTGTCGCCCTCAAATTCAGTCAGCGCCAGGAGCCTCTCTGCTCGCTCCTGCATCGAGGGGGTGAAGTAACGAATGAGTGCAGCCTTCAACGTGCTGTACTTGTTGCTGTCTGGCGGGTGGTTGATCAGGTTTGCCACCCGCTGGGCTGTGTGGTTGTCCAGCTTTGCAACCACATGGTAGAACTTTGTGTCGTCCACCGAAATCCTCCGGAGGTGGAACTGTGCCTCGACTGCGCTAAACCAGGAGCGCCGATTGTTCGGCCAGAAGTCCAGTAGGTGGACTGTGGCTGCACTCGTTTGGCTGGCTCCTGGCGAGTCTAGCTCGTGAGATTCGTCTCCGCTCATGATACGTCGTAGAGTCACCAGTGTGGGGATGTGTGGAAAGACGAGGCTGAGTTTATTACTCAAAATCAGTTTTATTTACCACCACATTCTCCAACATCCAAAACAGAAAGAAGAGGAAGGCATGCCCCCACAGCTGTCCTTTTATACCCCAGGACATCAAAGCAAACAGTCGTATTGTCTTTACATCCCCAATCACAATGCACCCCCCTTCAGGTCTTCTGTCTCCAGTTGCAGTCCTGGTGGTAAGGAAATCCTTCATGGCCGTCTCGCTGCATACAAAAGGCCAAACTTCGCATCCTCCTGCTACCCCAAGGAGGTTCAGACCTTTTGTTCCTCTGAGACGTGCAGTAAACAATAAGCATACAGTAACAAGCATGTGAAGCATATGGAAATCGCATATGTGCCCACAGCTTAAACTATAGCATGTAGCTGCAATAAAACTTGCATGGACAGTATGCATGCTTGTTGGCAGGACTGCAGTGTCAGAGTCCTGTTGTCAGCACCACTAGCTTACCAACATTAGCTAGTGGCATGGTAGCACGCAAATCGTTAATTCTCAACAACGCAGCCACTTCCGGTACGGCCGCGCTCGGTGAAAACAAAAGCACGTGGTCCGCTTCATGACGTAGGTGTGTGCGTTTGTGTCTGTGGCCCGGGCGGCGGGAAAGACAGCAAAAACATGCCAAAGTCATGCGTGGCCGTTGGTTGTTCCAGCCGCAACGTGAAAAGTGAAAATATTAGTTTTCACGTATTTCCAAGAGATAAAGAGCGTCGGGAACGATGGATTAGTGCCATTCATAGGCAAAATGAGGATGGATCAAAGTGGGAGCCGTCTGCCCACGCGGTTCTGTGTGGACAAATGACGATCATATGCCCCCCATATATTACTGTATGCACTGTATTTGACCCACATCAATGGGTACATAATGATACTGTGATGTGTAAAGTATAGAAATTCATCCATTACCCAGGCTATTTACCATTTCTCTTCCCCGCCTGGACCCTGTTTTGTTTCCCCGGCCGTTCTGATCACATGTCCGTGATGCTGGTTCCTGCCTACAAACCTTTATTGAAGCGCAGCAGGCCAGCAGTGAAACAAATCAGGATTTTGCCAGAGAGTGCAACCTCTGCACTGCAAGACTGTTTTCATCACACAGACTGGAAGATCTTCAAAATAGCAGCCTCCCAGGAAGACAGGACAGATGTGGAGGAGTATGCTGATTCGGTCACCAGCTACATCGCGAAGTGCACAGAGGATGTCACTACAGTGAAGACCATCACTATGTGGGGTAATCATAAGCCCTGGATGACTGCAGAGGTGCGCTCGCTGCTTAAAGCCAGAGATGCAGCGTTCAGAGCGAAGGACAGGATTGCCCTCCGCTCAGCCAGGTCTGCGCTTTCAAAGGGAATTAAGGCGGCAAAGCGCGCCTATGCGGAGAAAATCCAGGGACACCTCTGTGACACTAGGAACACCAAGCAGATGTGGCAGGGAGTTCGGACACTGACGGGCTTTAAGTCTAGGCAGGGGGTCGATGATGACGACGCTTCGCTTCCAGACAGGCTTAACGACTTCTTTGCACGTTTTGAAGCATCAAACTCGACAATCAGAGGGAGGGCCGGCCCACTCCCACCATCGGTCGGACCAGCTTTTACCATTAACACAGCGGACACACGGAGGACCCTATCCAGAATCAACCCACGCAAAGCTGCAGGTCCAGACAACATTCCGGGACGTGTGCTCCGAGACTGCGCGAGCGAGTTGGCGGATGTCCTGACTGACATTTATAACATCTCCCTGAGTCAGGCCATCGTTCCCAGATGCTTCAAGACCTCTATCATTGTACCGGTGGCAAAGAAACCAGTGGTGTCCTGTTTGAATGACTATCGTCCTGTTGCACTTACACCAATTGTGATGAAGTGTTTTGAATGGCTTGTCAAACCACACATCACAGCCTGCCTCCATGCATCACACGACCCGCTCCAGTTTGCATATCATTCAAACCGCTCCACGGAGGATGCTATAGTCACCACCCTACACTCTGTCATCACCCACCTGGACCAGAAAGACACCTACGCCAGACTCCTGTACATTGATTTCAGTTCAGCATTCAACACCATTATTCCCCAGAGACTGATAGAGAAATTACTCCTTCTCGGTCTGAACACCGCCACATGTCTCTGGATCCTGGATTTCCTGACTGAGAGACCTCAGTCTGTCCGGGTTGGAAACATCATCTCCAACTCTGTCACGCTGAGTACCGGAACCCCTCAAGGCTGTGTACTCAGTCCACTGTTGTTTACACTTCTAACACATGACTGTGTATCCAAACACGAGGGGAACCAGGTTATTAAGTTTGCAGATGACACCACGGTGGTGGGACTTATTCAGAGGGATGAGGAATCAATGTACAGGGAAGAAGTGAGAGACCTGGAGGGCTGGTGCAGGGAGAACAATCTGGTGCTCAACGTGGACAAAACAAAGGAGATGATTATCGACTTCCGGCGGTCACAGCCTGAGCACGTCCCCCTCAGCATCGGCGGCCGTTTAGTGGAGAGAGTAGAGAACATCAAGTTCCTCGGAGTGCAGATCTCGCAGGACCTGACCTGGAGCAAGAATTCCTTGGAGATCAGGAAGCGAGCTCAGCAGAGACTACACTTCTTGAGGAAACTCAAACAGGCCTCTCTCCCCATCTGCATCCTCAGGACCTTCTACAGAGGTGTGGTGGAGAGTGTTCTGACGTACTGCATTGCTACATGGTACTCCAGCTGCAGTATGTCAGACAAAAAAGCCCTGCAGAGGATAGTCAAGGGGGCGGAGAGGGTAATTGGAGTCTCCCTCCCCTCTGTCCAAGAACTTTTTCAGAACCGTTGTAGGAGCAGGGCACTGAACATTGTCAAGGACCGTTCTCACCCTCTGCATAAACACTTTGAACTTCTTCCATCTGGTAAACGATTCCGAAGCATCAGAGGCAGAACCACCAGACTGATCAACAGCTTCCTCCCACAAGCTGTCAGGATGCTGAACAGCTGACCCGGAATCTCACATACACACTACTGCACCTATGGACATTTTGTATATTATAGTTAGTTATTCTTTTTCCCCAAGTATGTCTCAGGGATGTGTGAATGGATGGGGGGGTGGGAGCTATGTGGGAGTGTGTCTTAATCATGCTGCTTCTTATATGGATGCCGAGAGAAACGCAATTTCATCTTGCCTGCACTACAGTTGTATGTACAGCAATATGACAATAAAGTTTGATTTGATTTGATTTGATTTGATTTGATTTGAACATATGCAAATGATAGTGGTATACACTCAGGCTTGTTATTACCCTCACCCAGTCCAAAGGAGTTGAAGCAAGATTCCGAGGAGACGCACTGTTTTTGGCCCAGTGTGTGTGTGTGTGTGTGTGTGTGCTCGCATCCCTGGGGGGGGGGGGGGGGTCACTACCGTCATATAGGTGACTATATGGGTGTGTGGCTGAGCTTCAGAAACTTGAATTCTGCCTTAATAAGGGAAAAACTTAACAGCATGATCAACTCTTATTTAGGGAGAAACAAAATAAAGATATACCTCCAATAATGGATATCTATATTTTGTGTCCGTTTGTGTCCCATAAATGTTCACATTTTCAAGACAGTATTTCAAGTTTAAATAAGCGTTTCAAATATCTGAAATCATGGGCCTTGTTATTGAGAACCTTTAAAAGAAAGGAACCCTTGTCTATGGAGGATGGTTAAAAAAACTTTACTCTTGCACATCCGAATAGCTAGATATAGATTGTGCACCCCAGGGGCTTGCATATCTCAAGAGCTATTGATCCGAGTACTTTGAAATTTGCACATAATTTGGGGATCACCACACGTTGGTCTTACTCTGTGATTGTTTGGGTGGCATCCGGATCTGATGCAGAATACACATTTCATCAGTTTGGAACTTTGGAACCTGGTTGCACATCTTGAAGATTAGTGGGGCGCATGGTAGCTCAGTTGGTAAAGCATAGCTTGCAGTCCCAACTCAGTTGCAAACCTCTGAATGCTAGGGGTCGCAGTATCACATCCCGTCAGCACTCATGTTTGCTGGCTTGGCAGTGCCAGCCATGTGGCAGTGGCTTATGGGAATGTCCAGGGATTAGTAATCCTATGGGTTTGTAATTTCTACACAGTATTGGTTACTATCATACCTCACCTCTCACATGGAATGATCTGGAACACTTCTGGATCTGATCCAGAATTCATACTGTATATAAAAGTTGGGACCAGCATATATTGCTGTTGTGAAATATTTATTGGTTAAAGTGACCTGTGACATACAATCACTCATATGAGGGGATTGGACCCACTGTAGATTTAGTCTGTATATGATATACATTGTACATTATGTGGGCTGTGGAGCTGCAGCCTAAACAGACCTGGATAAACATATCAAAAAGTTTCACTAACAATCCGTTATTTATGAATTTGCAGGAAAACCTAATGGTGATCCATCGCATCCCGACTTCGTACCGTCTGTCTTTGCCCATCGGCCCGTGGAGACAGACCAGTCAGCAAGCAAGCTGCGGCGGTACGAGTCCAGGAAAAAACGTTCACAGAAAGTGCTGGCAGAGAGTGACATCACTAAAAAGAGACATCACGACAGTGAGCCAACTCAGTCATCGAGTGCACATCAGGACAGTTCTCCAGAAGAACACAGTCTTGGTTTCCTTGGTACCTTCTCAGAAGAGGAACGGGCTAGGTATCTCATAGAGATAGAACACTTGAAGCATGAACGCTTGAGTGGAGACTCCAGTCAGCCATATTATACAAAACCAAAAATACAATTTGAATACCTGGACTATCAATCAGATATGAGTAGACATCGGGCCACTGAACATCAGGCCACTTGGTGGGGTCATTCTTCCATGAACCAGTCAATAGTTTGTGCGGGCATTCAGTAACTCCTGCTGCCGTGAGCTTCAGCTTATATCGTGCCCTAGCGCTTTCGTCCAGCTGGTCATAATACTCAAAAGACATTCTCGATTACTTCACTGCTATACTTTCAATTTAGAACATAAAAACAGCACAAATTGGAAAGACGCTAACTCCAAACCATTGCGCAGTTCAAATGTCACGCACTGCCTGAACTTCAGACGACATAATGCCACATGGTTTTGTTTTCACCGAGTGCCCAAGTAGGTCGACCGGAAGTGACGACATTGCATTGTTGAGAATAGTTGAAAAGGGTTTTTGGCAAACACCTAATATTTCAGATGAAGTAAGAATATACTGTGTATATCTTTAAAGGTGCATTCAGACCAAATGCGAACGGGTGGCGCAAATGTATGCAACGTCAATGGAAAGAGACGAGCACATGTGAAATCACGCAGTAAAAGTATTGGAGAGTAACTAGTTTGAAAACGAGACTGCCACATTCATGTTTGTTAAGGCACTGTGTACTTAAGGTTTGTTAAGGTTACTGTGTAAATTTTTAAAGTCTGAGACTCGTGTCTGGTGTTTAGCGTTAATTTGTGTATGGGTGCATTATCAAAACTATGTGAGTGCAGGGTCCTGGCGTTGTGTCTAACCCTTCATGTGTGCTCTGACCTGCCTGAATGCTTATCGCCAATGCCACTTGCACATATGCACGGTATTGAATTTTTGCATACATTGGATATGCCAGTATTGCAAACAAATTTTTGCAGACAGGAGGTATTGTTTTAATCATGATTTTTGGTATTATAACAATGTAGTTTGTTTTTCTTGGTTCATTCTTCCTTTTTAATGTCATTTTATATCATTGTCTTGTATGTCTTAGGAGAAATGCTGGTTCCTGTGACGTTTCAGCTGCAGCAGAAGTTTACAAAGTTGGATGAGGTTGACGGACAGTTCAGCTTTATGCAGCTTCATGAACAAGGTGTGTAAGTTAATTTTCTTTTAGATTAGGGTTAAGTTTAAAACTACACTCTTACCAATTAAAACCTTATTGTGTAAGCTCTGTAATGTTGTGTTGATTAAATATTATGTACATTTTTATAAACCAGAGTTAATTGGTAAACTGTAAACTGCAATTTGTGCCTCCTCAAGAAAAGTGAACAAACTCCCAAACAGGCCATTAATAATGCCATTCATTTTTCAAATTGGGATTTCAGATGAAATGGGTTTTGTGACGTTTTCTTATCTTTTCCAGTGACTGAGAAATTTTGCTTACCCCCGATGCAAAAATTATATACAAGGATGCAACAGGGACAGAAGTTGATGCAGAAATCGTCACTGACCTTATTAGACAACAATGATGTGGTGCTGACGGCCTTCACTGATGATGGTGAGACTGGTATGGAAAAATGCATGGCACACTGCAAAATAAAGCTGACACACTTTTCATCTTTTAGAGTTCTCTGACTGGTCTTCTGCTTCTGAAGAATCTGACACAAGCTCCAGTGCAAGCACATCAGCTATAGTTGTCGATGATGTCCCAAGCAAGAGACAACGAATTGAGGAAGAATACAAATCGAGGATAGA
Source organism: Pholidichthys leucotaenia (assembly GCA_020510985.1). Lineage (NCBI taxonomy): Eukaryota > Metazoa > Chordata > Actinopteri > Cichliformes > Pholidichthyidae > Pholidichthys > Pholidichthys leucotaenia. Next base: position 276,498,680 of record CM035842.1, read on the forward strand.
GGCAGTGGTTGCTGAACAGGTTGTACAATCTTGGGTTTCTTTACATTTCTCTAGATATGCTAATGCTCTAGAAACGGTGTTTATTATGTTTTTACCTTTATTACCTCCGCCAGGCCGAAAAGGCCAGGAGGAGGTTATGTTTTTGCCGGGGTTTGTCTGTGTGTTTGTCTGTTTGACTGTCTGTCTGTCTGTTTGTCTGTTGGTTAGCAAGATAACTCAAAAAGTCTTGGACGGATTTCCATGAAACTTTCAGGCGTTGTTGGAAATGGTACAAGGAAGAACTGATTAAATTTTGGGGGTGATCCGGTTCACCGTCTGGATACAGGAATTTTTTAAAGCATTTTTCAACACTGTGACATACAGCCATTTTCAACATGTGCGCAGGCGCAATGGAGGGCGCTGGTCGTCGTGTCTGCAACACAAACTCCGCGTTCTTCAACGTTTTACGCACAAAAGCACGCGTAAAACACTGCTGGCCTGGGCCCGCCAGCGTGCCTGTGTTTGCGCGCAACTGCAAAACCTCACACGGCCAGCTGTCCTCCGACGGATTCTTTGGCAGAAATTCCCCGGCCAGCCATAGGCGCTGCGCAAAAACGAGCTCTCTGCCGGCGAAGCTTCTAAATTCTCGTTTGCCGCGGAGCGCAACCCCAAAAAAATAATATAATATAAAACCCACGGCAACCTGTCTACCCAATTTGCATCCGTCAGTGGAGGAGATGGACACAACAGCAACACTTCAGTTTATTACCTCCGCCAAGGAGGCAATGCTTTTACTACTGAACCACTAATCCTATCACTATCAGATTGATTGTCATTGATTAATTGTGTGTTTATTGCACTGTCCCTGTCAAATAAACAAATAATCATTGTGAATCCAATTGCTAGTCATATGTTTACATGCTCAAGGAATCTGAAAACGTACACACAAACACTGTATGGGGGGAATTGTGGCGCTTGGCGGAGGTCTGCGCTCTCTGAGTGCTTTTCTAGTTAGTTAATTGAAACTGTGCTAAGAAGCAAATCTGGGGGTGAAGCCATGCTGCAGGCGTACCAAACAACAAGGACCCTAATGGATGCCAGATGAAGACAGATGGTCAACATATTAGTGGCTCACATGACTGACAATCATGGGTATATGTGCTTCATTACAAGCACATATACCCACATACATTTTTTTTTTTAACCAGGAAACGGGCGGGAAACATCTGTGCTGACCCATCACACCCCGGCCACAAACTGTTTGAACTTCTATCTTCTGGTCGTCGTTACAGATCACTGAAGGTCAAAACCACCCGTCACAGGAACAGTTTCTTTCCTCAAGCCATCACTCTGATGAACTCCTAACATTCACCTAGTCCTACCTGTTGCTGTACTCATGATTTTTCATCCATTATTACATTGCACATAACTCTCACACTGCTTTTTACTTCATTCACATTATATCACTGAATCTGAGTTCACATTGAAATACTGTGTGACTGTATATTTTTTCATATATTTCTGCAAAGTGTGGTTAGTCTGAGTAAATAACTGCATATATTCCTGTATATATTTGCATCCTTTTATAGAAACGTGGACAGACTGTAATTTACTGTACATACTCTGTTGTCATTGAATCCTTATTTAAATCCTCCACCTGAACAACGAGAGCAAGTTTTTAGCCAAAGTCAAATTCCTTGTATGTGTTGTGCATACTTGGCCAATAAAGCTGATTCTGATTCTGATTCATCCTTTTTATTTTTGTCAAATAGTGATTGCACAACAGCGTATTGTAATTCATATACTTTGTCATTATTGAACAAGATGTTATTGTATTGGCTTCAGCAGCAGACTTGTGACAAAATGCAGACAGACTTAAGTACTACACAAATAAAAGTGACATAAATAATAACACTAACAATAAAACAACAAAGTGGTGCTTACTAGGGCTGGGAATGATCCCTAATTTCTAGAATCGATTGATTCAATTCTGATCCCAATTCGATCTGGGAAATTACTATTTTAATAACCATTTTACTTGCCAGGAAAAAAAAAATCTTCGAGACCTAATGCTGCAAATTGTACCAAGAATACTCTAACTTTGTTAATACATAAACTGTCACATAAAGAACTGACCCAAAATCAGTTGAAATAATGCACTTTTTATTATTTAACTTAGGATTTCACAAAGTGCTCACAAGTGCCTTCTTCAGTGCAAAGGGTGTGTAATGTCAAGTTAACAACCCAGAGTAAGTAAATAAATTCAATGCATGAAGCATGTAGACATGATCTCACTGTATTTCAGTCCCTCCAGGATTTTGGCTGTTTTTATGATTGGTGTGGTCCAAAAAGCCTGAATTTGTGTCAGCTTTTCCAAAAAGTTATGACATTTTTAGAGGGTTGTTGCACTGAAAGTTGTGAGGAAATAGAGATTTTAAAGTAGCTGCTTTTTCCATCATTTACAGTGATGCTATTCTACAGTGCATCCGGAAAGTATTCACAGCGCTTCACTTTTTCCACATTTTATGTTACAACCTTATTCCAAAATGGATGAAATTCATTTTCTTCTTCAAAATTCCACACACAACACCCCATAATAACAACATGAAAGAAGTTTTGAGATTTTTGCAAATGTATTAAAAATTAAAAAAAAGCTAAGAAATCACATGTACGTAAGTATTCACAGCCTTTGCTCAAAACTTTGTTGATGCACCTTTGGCAGCAATTATAGCCTCAGGTCTTTATGAATATGATGCCACAAGCTTGGCACACCTACAGTATCTTTGGGCAGTTTCGCCCATTCCTCTTTGCAGCACCTCTCAAGCTCCATCAGGTTGGATTGGAGGTGTCGTGCTCAGCCATGTTCACATCTCTCCACAGATGTTCAATTGGATTCAAGTCTGGACTCTGGCTGGACCACTCAAGGACATTCACAGAGTTGCCCTGAAGCCACTCCTTTGATATCCTGGCTGTGTCTACAGCTGTTTCTAAGCTGTAGAAACATCCCAAGAATGATCAGTGGAAACAGGATGCACCTGAGCTCAATTTTGAGCTTCATGGCAAAGGCTTTGAATAAGTACATGTGATTTCTTAGGTTTTTTTTAAAATTTTTAATAAATTTGCAAATATCTCAAAACTTTTTTAATGTTGCCATTATGGGGTATTATGTGTAAAGTTAAGGAAAAATTTGAATTTAATCCATTTTGGAATAAGGATGTAACACAAAATGTGAAAAAAGTGAAGCAGTGTAAATACTTCCTGAATGCACTGTATGTAACACCACAAGAAAAGCACAGGATTGCCAAAAACTTCCTGTTAAACAGTCATTTATATAGAATTAAATGCTCAGTAAAGTTTTAAAAAAAATGACCAACATTGTATTCTTGCTGAGAACTTAAATAAAAAAAAATAAAAGAATTAGTCATTACAACCATTATATAAATTGCATTGAATGCATGTTAGAGTATGGAGCAAATTATGGCAGCACCTTCTTGAATCTTGAATTTGAAAACTAAGACCCCTGAAAAATTTGAGGTCTTCTTCTGTGCTGAAATCCACATGAAGCAGGGATGGCTCCTCCACTGACAGCCTCTTCCCTTCAGAACGTCTCAGTGCAGGATGGAGCTTGGAGTGGAAACCCAGTCTTCACACATCTGAAGGGGAGATGAAAAGGAGAAGAGATTTCAAAGTAAAATAATCATATTTTTAAATCCCCACACCACAATAGGGTTTAATAATTTAGTTTATTTTATTTGTTGTTGTTTATCTTTTAAAAAAAATAACTTTCAATTTTTGAAAAGGGTTTCAATTCATTTCCTAGGAAGATTTGGTCATTTCAGTTTAGTTCTACTGAGTAAAAATAGCTCATTGTACTGCAGCCTTTATTAATGTTGCCATTGTCATTTTATTGATTTATTATCCTCACATCTCTCACTTAAGTGCTAGAAGTCCATAATCTCATAAAATATACCTTTATTCTGCATTTATTCAGAGTGCTTAACCAACAGTTAACTACTGTATCCATAAAAGAAAACACCATCATGCAGGATAAGTTATTAATTTACGACAAAAATGTTAAAACAAATGATATTTTACTTACAATCTCACCAGCTCCAAGTTTCCCTCTCTGTTCACGAGTTCCAACCAGTCTGTGCGCTCTCCGTTTGAAGTGTTTATCAATCGTCAATTTTATGTTACAACTCAGCGCTGCACGTAGTACAAAACCGTTTATCCCCGCTTTATGAAAAATATTCGGAAAATGTTGAGGACAGTCTTTATGATGATTTTTATTGATAAATTAAGAGACATGCACGTCAGCAACTCCGCTCCTGTAAACACGGAAGTAAAGGCATGCGCATGCACCACAGGGAGCTCTTGCCAGATGAGAACTGTTTTAACACCACAGAAGAAGGACCAGCATCTCCATTAGCTTGTTAGCTTTTAGCTCCGTTAGCACTCAGAGAGTGTTTCTGGTTCTTCGCCACTGTTCCTGGCTCACTGACCTGGTTTCGACCCAATCAGACTCAACAGACATTCACAGATGTAAAAGCATTATATTAAAAGATTGATCCGCGGATTTTGTGGATCGATCCAGATCGTTGAATCGATCTTTTGAACCCACCCCTAGTGCTTACATAAATTAATATTTCTTTATTGTTTTTCTCATCAGGCACCTTCCCACCAGAGCAGTCAAGAGAGGAGTTTGCTCTTGGGATTGTGACACTCTTCCCTTCCCTCAAGGATCCATATGCTGACAAAGGCTATGCATTTAATGTTCATTCTTATTTTCAGACACATTTATAGATTACTTTAAATGCACATGATGGCAACTTTAAATTCTCTGTAATGTTTATGTTGAGTATGACAGCGCAAGTATTATCTTTTATTAGGAACACTTCTATGATGCTGCAAGCAGCACCGGATACATTTCTTGGCGTCTGAAAACTGTCCAAAGGAAGATTCGTCGAGGATCTCCACTGCATTCAAGTAGTCTGATAGATGTTTCTCCAAGATGCCCAAATTCCCAACACTCTATTCAGACTGAGAATCAGCTTGATGGGGATGCTTGCCAAGAGGCCATGTCTTTGCTCAGTCATACCACAGATAGGTCTGTGATTTTCCAGAAGATGAGACCGACCTTTCAGCATCGACAGAAGCTTATTAATGATCCCGGCAAAAGTGTTGACATCTTCTCCACTTTCCCAAGATTTCTGGGCACTAAAGGACTGATGAGTTTTCAATGAATTGTTACGAGTAGTTTAAAATTTTAAAACATGTCCTGTTAGTTTCTCATATTCTTTCTTTTTTTTCCACAATATCTTTATTGAACCTTTTTTTTAACAAACATGACACAAACAATCAAACACTAACACTAAAGTACTACAAAAAAAATGCACTAAAAACACCAACAACCACCAACAAAAGCAAGTCATCAACAATGCTCCTCTGTTTAGTCTAGGCAATCCATTACATAAGTATACATATTATACATTCACCAATTTGGAATTTACAAGGTCCACACACATCATTCACCTTCTTCTTCAAAAGTTATGTTTAAATTCTTTACATAATCAATGAAAGGTCTCCATATATTCTCAAACACAATTTCCTTTGATTTCAGTATGTATGTTATTCTTTCTAGTGGAAGGTTTGTTAACATCTGTCTTAACCACTGAGTCACATCTGGTCTATGAGTCTTTTTCCACAATAGTGCAATACATTTTTTGGCATTAAGCAAACTGAGGTCTATGAATGCTCTTTCACTTTTATTAAAGTTATGCTTTTCTGGGTACAGACCCAACAAAAACAATTTAGGATTCAATATGATTTGTTTTGAAATTATTTTTTTCAATTGTTATCCTCACCTCTTCCCAAAACATTCTAATTATTCTACATTCCCATACACAATGAAATAGGGTTCCTTTACTTTCCATGCATTTTGTGCACGTACCTGGTATGTTTTTGTTATATCTATTTAACTCCTCCGGTGTAACATACATCCGCATTAACCATTTAAAATGTATCAATTTAAGACGTACATTTATTGATTTGGTTTGAGCTTCTGTACAAGCCAATTCCCATTGTTCCTCTGAAATTTCAGTTTGCAGATCTTCTTTCCAGTAGTTCAATCTTTTCTGTGAGTTTTCACTTGAGGATAGTGTCAATGAGTTATAAAACTCTGAAATAATGCCCTTTCTCTTACTATCTTTAATTAAAATTTTTTCCAAGGATGAATAAATAGGTCGAGTGAGAGCATTATTTTGATTTGATTGAATAAAGTTCCTAAGCTGAAGATATTTAAAAAAATGTGTTCTATTAAGATTAAATTTGATCCTCAGCTCTTCAAAAGACATTATGTTATCTGCACATGACAGATATAAATCTTGAATCTTTTGAATCCCTTTTAAATTCCATACTTTAAATACAGCATCCGCTCTCCCTGGTTTAAAATATTGATTACCCCATATTGGGCTAAATTGTGACAATAAGTGTGGTTCTTTTAAATAGTTTTTAGTTTCACACCATATTTTGATCATATGCTTTACAAATGGATTTTTAACTTGTTTCTGTAATTTTTTTTGCCGAATCTGAGTTTATGAATATGGGAAGAGGTAAAGGTAAATTGTATGATTCCATTTCAGTCCAGTGAGAGATCATTTGATGAAAAATAATATGTCATAGACCTCAGTTGTGCCGACCAATAATACAACATAAAGTTTGGACATTTCAGACCTCCACGATCAAATGGTAAATATAGTAAGGACAGACGTAATATAGCCCTCCTGTTGTTCCATATAAATTCCACTAACTTTTTTTTAATTCTTGAGAATAGATCTGAAGGTGGTGGTAAAGGAATGTATTGAAATAAATAAAGTATTTTAGGTAAGATATAACTTTTAAGTATATTGATTCTCCCTATCATCGACATTGGTAGTGACATCCATCTCTGAATTAACTCATTAATGTCTGTCATTAAGGCTTCATAGTTGGCACTGGCAACTAATTCTAGCTTAGGCACAATTTGAATTCCTAAATATTTAAACTGATTTACAACATTGAATTGATTTACCTCAGGAGCTGGGTGATTTCTCTGGGTCTCATTTAGCATTAATATTGAAGATTTAGTTTTATTTATTTCCCCCAAATTCTTTATTAAATTCAACAAGGTCGGAATTGATTTTTTAAGATTCGACATAAACAAAATTATGTCATCGGCATACAGGGAGATTTTATGTTCTGTTGGTCCAACTTTAATTCCATATATTTGTGAATGTAAACGTACTGCCATCGCTAAAGGTTCAATTGCCATAGTAAACAGTAAAGGTGAAAGTGGACAGCCTTGTCGACATCCTCTATTGATTTTTATTGATTTTGAGATATTGCTATTTGTTAGGATATCTGCTGTAGCATTATTATACATTATCTGAACCCATTTTATGAAATGGTGGTGCTGGGGATGGCATTGGCTTGAATTCTATTCAAACACTGTGTCTTATCAAAAATATCCCACTATTGTGTGGTGACATTCCTTCAGGCAACCAAAACTGGAACTTGTTACTCATGTTACTTCAAATAATGAACATAATTTTCTCACCTACTCTCACTTGAGGTATGACAGTTTATTTAAAGCATTAGATTGTTGACCAACACACATTATTTAAGCACTTGTGTCCATATAAAAACTTAATACCTAAGCATCATTTTATGATCCATTATCCATCTTCTATAAGGAAAATTGGCCCCTTGTTACCTCCGCCAGGCCGAAAAGGCCAGGAGGAGGTTATGTTTTTGCTGGGGTTTGTGTGTTTGTCTGTTTGTCTGTCTGTCTGTCTGTCTGTTTGTCTGTTGGTTAGCAAGATAACTCAAAAAGTCTTGGACGGATTTCCATGAAACTTTCAGGCGTTGTTGGAAATGGTACAAGGAAGAACTGATTAAATTTTGGGGGTGATCCGGTTCACCGTCTGGATACAGGAATTTTTTTAAAGCATTTTTCAACACTGTGACATAGGGCCATTTTCAACATGTGCGCAGGCGCAATGGAGGGCGCTGGTCGTCGTGTCTGCAACACAAACTCAGAATCAGAATCAGAATCAGAATAAACTTTATTGCCAAGCATGTAAAAAACACACGAGGAACTTGACTTGACATTGGTGCGCATGCGCGCGACACAACGACACGGCAGCCATAATAGGCGCCTCATCAAACAGAGATAGATAAGAAAGGGAGGGGAAGGGAGGGAACGACACAAGGGGGGAGGAGAAAAAAAAACTTCGTTATCAAAATACAGCTTATTTTTAAGCAGATTATGATTACAATGAAAAAAAAATCTCTCAATAGCACAGAGCAACAACTCAGAATTCACAAGACACAAGAGAGCAGTGTACAGTATATCTTTAATCAGTTCATGAATCAATGTGTGAATCAACTCTGCGTTCTTCAACGTTTTAGGCACAAAAGCACGCGGAAAACACTGCTGGCCTGGGCCCGCCAGCGTGCTTGTGTTTGCGCGCAACTGCAAAACCTCACACGGGCAGCTGTCCGCCGACGGATTCTTTGGCAGAAATTCCCCAGCCAGCCATAGGAGCTGCGCATTTGGCAGAAATTCACCGGCCAGCCATACGCGCTGCGCAATAACGAGCTCTCTGCCGGCGAAGCTTCTACATTCTCGTTTGCCGCGGAGCGAAACCCCAAAATAATATAATATAAAACCCACGGCAACCTGTCTACCCAATTTGCATCCGTCAGTGGAGGAGATGGACACAACAGCAACACTTCAGTTTATTACCTCCGCCAAGGAGGCAATGCTTTTACTACTGAACCACTAATCCTATCACTATCAGATTGATTGTCATTGATTAATTGTGTGTTTATTGCACTGTCCCTGTCAAATAAACAAATAATCATTGTGAATCCAATTGCTAGTCATATGTTTACATGCTCAAGGAATCTGAAAACGTACACACAAACACTGTATGGGGGGAATTGTGGCGCTTGGCGGAGGTCTGTGCTCTCCGAGTGCTGTTCTAGTTATTTATGTGGTCAATGAGGTTTGAAGCTAAACACAAGTTGTTCAAAGAGTCGTTCAAATTTCAAAAACATAACCAAAACACTTGCTAAAAAGCACCAGATTTTGATCTGCTGATTGCTTATCACTGGGAGACACTCTAATTCAATCATGAATATGGGCCAATTAGGTCCTTTGTATTCAGAGATCAGAATGTGATCAACAATGACTTGTTTGAAATGATCTCGTCAAAAGAAGTTTTATCATCTAGTTGGATTAAGGTTAATGGTATAGAATCCAGGGCTGGACTTGTTTGCAGTACAGTGATAGAAGACATGGCAGGTTTTTGTCAAATATGTGACATTCTTTTGGTGGAAAACAATATTTATTTGTTGGCAAACAAGTTATTTACAAAAAAGTTTGATGATAATTATCATGCATTCAGAATTGTAAACACAGACGAAGTGTATTTTAAGAGTCTGAATTTAAGTTTCAGAAACCATTCGACATTCAAAATTCATATAGTGTTTCTGATGAAGGTTTGTATATTATACCAGCATTCACAATGTTTTAATTTGTGAAAAAATAAATGAGTCTTGCAAATTGTTTTTGTTGGAATTTATTTTTACAATAATCAATCATTATTTAATCTAGAATTAATTTTAACCCTTTGTTGGTGTGAATATTTTACACTTAATTTAGTCAAATTAACACTAGCTAGGATGTAAAGGGTGACTCTCACCAGTGTTATGGATTAACTTTATCCCTTTCTAAGTGTGAATATCTAACACTCAATTTAGTCAAACTAACACTTACTGGGATGTAAAAATGACTCTCAGCAGGTTTACTTGTCAACTTGCTTAAGTGTTTCTTTAACTCTCCTTAGCCAGTCAAAAAAGTAACCCTGGCACAGTGTTAAATTTTTTAACCCTTTTAAAAGGGTCGCTTTGACTGGTGACTGTGGAGCTATATAGCATTTGAAAAAGTGTTAATAATACTGAACTTTTTGCTGTGTATGTTTTGTGATTTTATGTATTGTGGTGTGTATATATAGCATTGTTATGGGGATTATTTTACAGTTAGAAACACGGGCTTATTTTATTTTGTTTTGTTGTTCTCTTTTAACGGCAGAATAACCCGCTCAGCTGTGTAGGGGGGGTGCGCTAGCAGTCTACCCAGCTTTAGTTATGTGAATGGATAGTTTATTTATTTTTGTACATACGTTTTTCCCTTTTAGTGTGTGAGTCGGGTGACAAATTAGGGTGGGTTGTTTGTATGCCTGACATTTTTTTAAAGGGGGGGGATGTTGTGTATGGGATTTGGGTGTCTGGGAGGCTGTGCCCACCCACAGGGTAACGTCAAGCGGGCGCGGCCCACTCTGTATATAGTTGAGTGTTCTGCCTAATAAAGTTCAGTTGTATGTTCCTCAAGAAGCTCTCCGTGCTGTGTCATTTACGATATAACAGCGTGGTCGGACCGGTGAATGTTTGACAGCGCCCACATGAAAGTGGGTCAAAACGGCTGCCCGTTAATTGAGTTCAAAAATTCTAAAACAAATGTGTCTGATTATCTACATGTATATTAAAATCACCTAAAATAATAATTTTATTATGAGTTGCTAAAATAATTGAAAGCAACTCTGCAAAATCAGAAATAAAAGACACACATCTTCCCGAAGGACGGTAAACTGTCATACAGAGAATAGAATGATGATCAAAACCAAGGCAGTCGTATTCACAAGATTTGTAATGATGTCTGAATGATTGGTTGCTAATGCTAACTCCATACTAGCAGTTCAGATAGCTGCTACTCCTGTTTGCCGGGGATGTGGGACCGTTTTTCATCGTGCTGCGCTCAGACAGGATAGTTCGCTAACCTCGTTTTAATAGGAGGTGAGTAACGTTAACGCCATGCCTAATTATAAAATGCTAAATGATCGTCATTTAAGCTAAGTTGTGCTAACTAGAAACCCTAACAGACCATTGGGGTTTTTTTGTAAATTACTGCTGAGTTTTGTCTGAAAAAAATGTTATTAAAGCTGCAAAAGTGCATGATGGTGGCACATACACGCAAAATAAATAATATATACAACTGGTCAGAGGAGCAAGTTGACTTGTCATTTATTTGATTTCTAATCATTTTAATTAGTCAAGTAGTGATAATGAATAAAGTTAAAGTCATCACATGTATTTTATTACATTACCTTTTGTGTCTTTGATTTTCAGGTCATGATCAATCTGAAATATTTTTCCTAAGAAACAAACAGGTTCAATCAGGCCAGAATGGCATCTTCAGGCTGTGGATCTACACTTAAATTTTCACTGATTTAAACTAACAGCTAATTTATATCTGTAGGTGGCAGCCATGGGTAATTTTCTCATTTTCAGACATTTTTTAGGTTGTGTTTTTTTGGGGTTCTTTTGCTCTTCTCCTCTGGCTCAGGAAATAACTGATGACTTATTGATGTTTACTTTTTATTCATATATGATTAAGAAAATTTTTTTACTGTGAAATCTCTTCTCCTTTTCATCTCCCCTTCAGATGTGTGAAGACTGGGTTTCCACTCCAAGCTCCATCCTGCACTGAGACGTTCTGAAGGGAAGAGGCTGTCAGTGGAGGAGCCATCCCTGCTTCATGTGGATTTCAGCACAGAAGAAGACCTCAAATTTTTCAGGGGTCTTAGTTTTCAAATTCAAGATTCAAGAAGGTGCTGCCATAATTTGCTCCATACTCTAACAAGCATTCAATGCAATTTATAATGGTTGTAATGACTAATTCTTTTATTTCTTTTGTTTTATTTAAGTTCTCAGCAAGAATACAATGTTGGTCATTTTTGACAGCTTTACTGAGCATTTCTTTCTAAATAAATCACTGTTTAACAGGAAATTTTTTACAATCCTGTGCTTTTCTTGTTGTAAAATCCGTACTTTCTCACCCAACTTTCAGTGCACAAACCCTCTAAAAATATCACAACTTTCTGGAAAAGCTCCAACAAATTCAGGTTTTCTGGGCCACAACAATCACAAAAACAGCCATGAAACCCTGGAGGGACTGAAATACAGTGAGATTACACAACATAACAAAAATAATTTTTTTGTAAGCTGTCTGTGTTTTTTCAACTGATTTAAGACAATTTTGCACTGCTGAATCCGAAAATGACATCTGTTTCTCTCGATCAGGTCAGGTTTTTATGCTAAGTTGTAAGCAGTTGTACAGCAGTTGTACAGTTGTACTGTAAATTGAATAGTAGACACTGATAATGGTAAGTACATGTAAATTGAATGTTTTGTCATCATTGTTCAAAATTCAGAGAATTTCAAGAAATAAAGAATTTTGCATCATATAAAGCAAAAATACCTGTACATGTTAACAAAAACGTAAAAAACATGTGGCCATAGTTCCAAAAGTTGACCTGATTGAGCAAAACTAATGTGATTTTTGGATTCAGTGCATCAAAATTGTCGTAAATCAGCTAAAAAAACTTAAACAATAAATTTGGTGTTGACCAGTGTAATGTCTACATGCTTCATGCATTGAATTTGTTTCCTGACTCTGGGTTGTTAACTTGACACTACACACCGTTTGCACTGAAGAAAGCACTTGTGAGCACTTTCTGAAATCATAAGTTAAATACTAAAAAGTGCATTATTGCAACTGATTTTGGATCAGTTCTTTATGTGATAATTTATGTATTAACAAAGTTAAAGTATTCCTGGTACAATTTGCAGTATTAGGTCTCTAAGATTTTTTTTTCCCTGACAAGTAAAATATCTATAAAATGGTAACTTCCCTGATTGAATTGGGATCAGGTTGAATCAGAATTGAATTGATTTTGGAAACTGGTGATGATTTGCAGCCCTAGATAACATGTAAAATTTTATGGCTCTCACTACCACCAAAGCTGCCCATCCCTGGTTTACATGGTTTAAAAAGCAAAGTCATCAACAGTGATCTGTGTGGAGTTTGCATGTTCTCCCTGTATCTGCGTGGGTTTACCCCGGGATTTCTCCGGTTTCCTCCCACATGCCAAAAACATGCAGGTTAGGTTAGTTGGAGACTCTAAGGTGGCCCTAGGTGTGAGTGTGTGTGTGAATGGTTAAGGGATAGCGCCGTATCGTGGCTGCTTCATCCATCCAGGTGGTGGATGACCCTCAATTTCCCCTCTGGGGATCAATAAAATATACTAAATCTAAAAAAAAAAAATATCTAAAATATGATGCTTCTTTATAGTACTTTTAACAGCATGTTTTGACGAGTAAAATTTAAAATATTTTCTCTGAAATAAACGTAGTCATGTATGTTTGCAGCTAACAGAACAGTGTAAAGCTGTTAAAACTAGATAAATCTTCCTAAATCTGACAAATGTACACAGAGAATGAAAACCAGACACAGAGAAGCCAGAAGTGGATGGAAGCAATGAACTCTATGAACTAATATTAGCAACTTTTAAGCAATGTTATTAGCAAGCTATTGTTAGCAGTTACTTTAACTTATGTATCCTACAGCTAGTTTTGCAGCTGTCATTGATAAATTCCAGCAAAATGTTTAGATTATTGTTTTTAATAATTACATCCTTCATTTAATCAGGTAAAAACTAATATAGACAACTTAAATATAGAAGAAAATTAATACAGATTAACGTACTTTGAAGTGAACAGTCTGTTATTCTACGCTCACATGATAAACATCACTAATAACTGAGTTTTGAAAAGCTCAACATACTGTTAATTTACACTTTTAATCAAAGTCTACAGATCAGCAACATATATGTTTCAACAAAATACAACCATGGTCACCTTTTAGTAAAAAACTGAGTTCAAACATGAAAACATTGTGGATATTTGATCTATTGAGTGTGTGACATTGGTGCTTAGAACACAATGTTAGGACATCATCAGATTTATAGGCTAGTTGATAAAAAATTGGAGTGTATAAAAATGTACAGATAATTGTAAGTCCGATTCAATTAAAACGAAAAAGATTGGCATTTAAGAAAATTCAAAAATAGGAGTTAAAAAGATAATATTGTGTTTATTCATTCAGTTTCTCATCTGCTTCACTCTTTTTATATCAAACAAGGACAGCACATGAATAGGTGGTGTACACAGGCCACAGAGACGGTATCACAGCATACCAAGGCTTGTCTGGGTTTTAAAAACGAACCTGAACCTCTCACTACATCAAAAACCAACTCTAACGATCAGGGTGGACAGAAACTGTCTGACCCTGTGACTTCCTCTGCATGTGTCGCCTCCTAACGATGGGCATTCATCTGCTCAGTGAGTCTGATGAGATTAAATTAGCATCACTAAGGAGGAGCTGAATCATGGAGGCCTGTGGTCAGAGTTCACAGCTAGCAGCCAATGAGGGGAAATCAAATGTTCGATTGAGAAAGCATCAAGTATGTACATTTTGTGGATTGCTCCCTGTTTGTGCAGATAGCTGCTTCACATGTAAATTCACAATTAGGAGCTGGAACCTGAGTGCTGTGATTGGCCCAGAGAGTCTGTTTGTGTGGGGAGGCCTTCAGATATAACAGTTCAGCTTCAGACCATCAGATCCACATTCTCTGGAGACACGAAGAGTTGCTGATCATCGAGTTTTTAGAGGACTTCTGCCAAATACCTGAGAAAATGACACAAACTCAGCTGGACAAAACACAGCTTGATCTGTTCACACCCGGAATGGTGCAGACGGTCCACGTCAAGAGGCCGATGAATGCCTTCATGGTTTGGTCCAAGATGGAGAGGCAAAGGATGAAGGAACTCAACCCAACAATCAGAACCTCTGAAATTTCCAAGATCTTGGGTTCATTGTGGAGATCCATGACTCACGAGGAAAAGAGACCGTTTTATGAGGAGGCCAACAGTTTGAGAATTCAGCACATCATAGACAACCCAGGATACGCGTACCAGCCAAAGAGAAAGCCAAAACAAGACAAGAAAAAGCTGAATAAGAGGCCTGCTGTGACTGAGACCAAAACTGTTCAGCAGAGCAACAAGCCCAAAGCTAAAGACACAAAATTATCAGAGAGGAGCACTGTGGAGGAGAAGGTGATGGGAGAGAATCTGGAGCAGCTACAGCGGAGGTGTCCCGACTCATCTAAAACATCACAGAAATCTGCTCCTCAGTCTCCGTCATCCCGCTACGCAGCTGATACGGAACCCCTGCCATTCAGTCATCATGACCTCAGGACATTTTTTATGTGGAAGGTTCCAATGAGCTCGGAGCTGCCGGACACCTCCTTCAGCTCCATTCCTGGACTCCAAAGCCCTCTGAGGATGAACGAGGAGTTGGAGGAGTTCAGCATGGAGACCCGGAGTGGCCCGTCCCATTTTGACGCCTTGGACTTTGATGACATGATGAACCTGGTATCAACACATTAACTGTCCCATGATTCCATATTTCTCCTCCTCTGGTGGTCGCACCAGAAACTGGTCGTTTCATCCACTTCAAGAGACTCATTTCTTGACACAGAAATGTAAACACTGAAAGTAGTTCAGCCGTGTTACATGATGATGAACACATGTTTGGATTTTGTGAAAATTTCAGTAATGTTTGTGGTGATTTGATGTACACATTTGGGCCAATTTTTTTTCACTTTTTACTGTAAATAAAAATATTTTTCTTTCAATCTCTTAAAATGTGTCTGTTTTCAGTCTTGTCTCAGTATTCTTCACAATATTAGTATTGCTCAAAGAGAATTATCCCCATTTGCAGTGGGCGATTTGTATTTTTCAACAAGGGGGGGGTGGGGATTTTCACAAATTTAGCATAAGGTACAAATGTATAAAGGTAAACGAGGTACAAATTTACAAGAATAAAGGTGCAAAAATATGATAAAAGATGCCAGTTTAAAAATTCAAAAAGTTGCAAATTATTAGAACAAAGAATTCACCAACATCCAGATAAGTGCTGCAAATTTTTGAGAAAAAGTTGAAAATTTTCAGGAAAAAAGTACACATTTTGGAGAAAAAAAAAAGTTGCAGCAAATTTATGAAAAAAGTTGCAAATTTATGAGGAAAAAAAGATGCAAATTTACAAGAAATAAATTGCAATTTTAAAGGAAAAAAGTTGCAAATTTAAATGAAAAAAGTTGCAAATTTTAAGGAAAAAGTTGTCATGGCGGCCTCTGGGCCGTCATTAGTGTCATTAGCCCCAGCTGCGCACAGACCAACAGGTGTGAATCAACGGCTGTTAAAAGCCAGTGTCGCTGACAGCCCGGCACGGAGTCGTCTGTCTTCCTCAACGGAGAATGAACCTGCACTCCGCTCTCTGGTCTCGTCAAGAGCTTCACTTGCTGCATCCAGGAACTCTTCCCAGCGTCAAGCAAGTAAGCGCACCATTTGCTATTCAACGCCAAACCTTTACCCCTGTGCACAGGTGGACCACCTTGGCGGCGGACCTGCGTCCCCAGCTGACGGGGTAACGCCATCACGTCTTCGTAGCGGCTCGCTACCACCACGCCTACCGGTACGTCTTGCTCCTCAATTACCAGAACTGTTACTGTATCAGTTACAGGAGTATTGGCCAACGCTATCGGTGGAATCACTGTCATCGGCATCAGCTGTGTCATCATTGCCACTGTCTGTGGAGTCACTAACCTCGTCTTTGTCTGTATCCTCGTTATTCCGGTCTGTGGAGTCACAGCCGGTGTCATCGTCAGGACTGTCATTGTCACAGCCACGGGTTGAAACCCCAGCACGGTCACGGACGCCTTCACCTCCACGCTGCCCGGCCGCTGGAACTCAGCAGAGCGAAGCCAGTGCTGCTCTCAAGTAAGCCTCGTTATCTGCAGCTCTCTGCTAGTGTGGAGCATTAGTAATTTGTCTCTGCTTATCTGTTCCAGGGTTGCCGGGTCTCCGTCCAGGTCGCTCAGCTCCAGTGACCAGAACGACATTCTCGCACTCGCACTCGCATTACAGTACACTCACGATTAAATTAAGATTGTCAGTGTCTGTCTCCTGGGTCCCGAAACATGTCAAAAGTTGCAAATTTGCAAAAAAAAGTTGCCAATTCTTGAACAAAAAGCTCCAAATGCATGAAAAAAAAGTTGCAAATCTACAAGAAAAAAAGTTGCACATTTATGAGAAAGAGGATACAAATTTTTTAAGTCTTTTTTTTTTTTTTTTTTTCCATTTCTGCTTAAAACTGGAGCTTCACCCAGACACAGGGTGTGTACAAGCCAATATACTCCGAGCGCCGGTTCCAAGCCCGGTTAAATGGGGGGGTGCATCCAACGTAAAACCTTTGCCAGATCATACATGCAGATCATGATGAATGAGACTTAAGTCATGATATATTTTACTATGATACAACACTAGCTTTTATTTCCATTTTTAGTTTTGAAACTGTTGACTTTGAAGACCCCCCCCCCCCCATGGAAGGTTTAAATTAGGGGTGGGTTCAAAAGATCGATTCCAATCGATCCATGTTTGACTGAGCTGATATCGATCCTCAAAATCCGCAGATCAATCTTTTAATGTGTTTTTACGTCTGTGAACATCTCTGATCCTTGAACTCTCGCCCAAGGCGCACGCTCACATCTTTGTCCGTGTTGACATGACCGAGTTATTGACGTGCGTGTCTCTTAATTTATCCACTAAAGTCACTGTAAAGACCGCCCTCAACAGTTTCTGAATATTTTTCATAAAGTGGGGATAAATGGTTTTGTACTACATGCAATGCTGTTAGAACAAAAGTCGACGATTGCTAAACACTTCAAACAGAAAAGGCCCGGAGACTGGCTGAAACTCCTGAACAGACCCAGGCAAAGCTGCCGAGCTTGTCAGTGAAATATCGTTTGTTTGCTTGTTTTAAAATTTGTCGTAAATTAATAATTCAACCAGCAGGATGGTGTTTTCTTTTACAAACTATAGATACAGTAGTTAACTGTTGGTTGAGAGCTGTAAATAAATGCAGAATAAAGGTAGAATTTATGAGATTCCAATATAATGAAACTGTTGGATGTGTTTTTAGTCAGGACTGCATGACAGAGGCAGCTGCCTTCATGTAACATTTGTATTGCATGACATTTAATTATGAACTTCCAGCACTTCAGTGAGAGATTTGAAGATAATAGTAATAATCACAAAAAATGAAAATGGCAGAATTAATAAAGGCTGCAGTATGAGCCATTTTCATGCAATAGAACTAAACTGAAATGACCAAATCTTCCCAGGAAATGAATTGAAACCCTTTTTAAAAATTGAAAGTTAATTTATAATTAAAAAATAAACAAAAGAAACTAAATTATACCCTACTGTAGTGTGGGCATTTAAAAATGACTAATTTTACTGTGAA
Source organism: Pholidichthys leucotaenia (assembly GCA_020510985.1). Lineage (NCBI taxonomy): Eukaryota > Metazoa > Chordata > Actinopteri > Cichliformes > Pholidichthyidae > Pholidichthys > Pholidichthys leucotaenia. The sequence continues at coordinate 276,516,966 of CM035842.1, forward strand.
ATCTCTTCTCCTTTTCATCTCCCCTTCAGATGTGTGAAGACTGGGTTTCCACTCCAAGCTCCATCCTGCACTGAGACGTTCTGGAGGGAAGAGGCTGTCAGTGGAGGAGCCATCCCTGCTTCATGTGGATTTCAGCACAGAAGTCAAATTTTTCAGGGGTTTTAGTTTTCAAATTCAAGATTCAAGAAGGTGATGCCATAATTTGCTCCATGCATTCAGTGCAATTTATAATGGCTGTAATGGCAAATTCTTTTCTTTCCTTTTATTTAAGTTCTCAGCAAGAATACAATGTTGGTCATTTTTTTGACAGCTTTACTGAGCAATTAATTCTAAATAAATCACTGTTTAACAGGAATTTTTTTGCAATCCTGTGCTTTTCTTGTGGTAAAATCCATACTTTCTCACCCAACTTTCAGTGCAAAAACCCTCTAAAAATATCAACTTTCTGGAAAAGCTTCAACAAATTCAGGCTTTCTGAGCCACAACAATCACAAAAACAGCCATGAAATCCTGGAGGGACTGAAATACAGTGAGATGTCTACATGCTTCATGCATTGAATTTGTTTCCTGACTCTGGGTTGTTAACTTGACACTACACACTGTTTGCACTGAAGAAAGCACTTGTGAGCACTTTCTGAAATCATAAGTTAAATACTAAAAAGTGCATTATTGCAACTGATTTTGGATCAGTTCTTTATGTGATAATTTATGTATTAACAAAGTTAAAGTATTCCTGGTACAATTTGCAGTATTAGGTCTCTATGATTTTTTTTTTTTTCTCCTGACAAAATATCTATAAAATGGTAACTTCCCTGATTGAATCGGGATCAGGTTGAATCAGAATTGAATTGATTTTGGAAATTGGTGATGATTTGCAGCCCTCGATTACATGTAAAATTTTATGGCCCTCACTACCACCAAAGCTGCCCATCCCTGGTTTACATGGTTTAAAAAGCAAAGTCATCCAGAATATGATGCTTCTCTATAGTACTTTTAACAGCATGTTTTGACAAGTAAAATTTAAAATATTTTCTCTGAAATAAACGTAGCCATGTGTGTTTGCAGCTAACAGAACAGTGTAAAGCTGTTAAAACTTGATAAATCTTCCTAAATCTGACAAATGTACAATGAGAATGAAAACCAGACACAGAGAAGCCAGAAGTGGATGGAGGCAATTAACTCTATGAACTAATATTAGCAACTTTTAAGCAATGTTATTAGCAAGCTACTGTCAGCAGTTACTTTAACTTATGTATCCTACAGCTAGTTTTGCAGCTGTCATTGATAAATTCCTGCAAAATGTTTAGATTATTGTTTTTAATAATTATTACATCCTTCATTTAATCAGGTAAAAACTAATAAAGACAATTTAAATACAGAAGAAAATTAATACAGATTAACGTACTTTGAATTATGAACATACTTTTTGTTGAAAAGATCAACAAACAGGAACAACAGGAACTGAAAGTTTTTGAATATACAGATCACAACCCACAGGACATAGAATATAACATAGACCCTGATAATTTATTTAGCTCCATCAATAATGACTGTAGTTACTACACAGATGATCAGTTTAACACAATGGTCACATCTGATTTCAATATTTCTATGATCCACTTCAACAGCAGAAGTCTCTATGCCAACTTTAATAACATTAAAGATTATTTACATCAATTTAAAGAGCCATTCAATATTGTGGCAATATCAGAGACGTGGCTCAGTGAAGAGAAAGGAGTGGATTTTACCATGGATGGCTATGAATTAAATTATATAAATAGAAAAGTGAAAAAAGGAGGAGGAGTTGCAATTTATGTTGACAAGAGCTTGAAATACAAGGTTGTTGAAAATCTGTCAGTAACTGTGGATGATTTATTTGAATGTATTACAATAGAAATCTGTCTGGACAATGTGAAGAATGTAGTAGTGAGCTGTGTATATAGAACACCTGGATCAAACATTGACTTATTTAAGGACTGGATGGAAAAAATGTATGCAAAACTAACTCATAAAGTTATGTTCATCTGTGGGGATTTCAATATAGAGCTGATGAACTCAAAACAACATAGTTTGACAGAAGAATTTATCAACACAATGTACAGTATGGGCTTATATCCAACAATTACCGGACCTAGCAGAATCATGTCACACAGTGCCACACTAATAGATAACATATTCACAAACATTATGGAAAATAATATCAGGAGTGGGCTTTTATTGAATGATATCAGTGACCACCTGCCGATTTTTGTTGTCTATCAATGTGATTATAGGAAGAAAAAGCATACCAAAAATATTAAATATAAAAGAATAAGAACCGAAGAATCAATGTATTTACTGACAAAGGAATTATTAATACAAGATTGGAAGATAGTTTATGATGAAAATGACATAAATAAAGCATATAATTTTTTACAAATATTTCAATCATTGTACAATAAAAACTGTCCTATAAAGCAATACAGTGACAGACAACAAAAAAAAATATTCCTTGGGTCACCAAGGGGTTAATAAATGCATGTAAAAAGAAGAATACTGTTATGACCCGAGTGTCGGTTCTGATCACGCTCGGGCTAAGTTATGTCTCGCTGCCGGCCTTGACAGCTGCGGGCTGTATTCTGGCCTCACCGGGCTCTTATTGTGAAAGTGCTCGGTGGGGCTTCCGCCTGTCAACGGCCGGTCAGCTGAGTGTCATTACCGTCGTTAGTGTTTCGCCCATTTAAGCCCAGCACTGGCGACGGTAGGACGCAGCAGTGTCTGTTCACTTCCCTGTTCACTCTCCGTCATGTTACGGATGTCTGGACTATTTCACCCCTTGTCTGCTTTGGGTTTGGCCGTCGTTCCCCAGAACCAGTAAGTGTGCTGCATTAGCCTTATTCCTCCCAGCGTGAACTGATCTTTGTGAGTCTCTGCCTTAGCAGCCTGTGTCCTGTTATTATTTTCAACTACCAATCCTGTCTGTGTATGACCGTCTCCTGCTCTGGACCTATAGTGAGCTGTATAGCCCTATGCCTCCTGTTGTGTGAAGACTCTTGTCATTATCTCAGGAGCTTGTGTTATCACCTTTTCACCGTAATAAAACTCACTGAAAACTCACTGGTGACTCTGTGGCGTCTTATGGTGGCTCGCGAGAGCCACCACATGACAGTACACTGCTGCCAAAACAGCGTTTATGGTGACGCCAACCCGAGACGCAATTCACCAGTGGGTTCGAGTTTTGGACGTTGCTTTTTCCTGTCTGGGTCCTGTGTATGTGAGGAATGCCGTCGCCGAAGAGCCACGTGCTGACAGGTGTTTTGGAAGTCGTAGATGAGCTGCTCATCTCCGCTTCCCTGCTGGACTATGACCACAGCATACACTGGTACCTGGACGCCGCCGAAGATGTTCTTTGTCATCTCTCTCCCCGCTACGCCGACCACCCGGAAGTCGACGCGAGGAGGGAGGACATCGCCGCGCAACGCGAAATATTCCTGATGATGGAGGAGGAACGCGGCATGAAGCAGGAGAAGAGGCACTCCTGCTCTTTGCCTATGGATCCCGATCCTGCCCTCGATCCGTTTCAGGAGTTCGCACCATCTGGGGGCTGGCGAAGGCGTCGGCGTCATGGCCGGGCGCATCTTCAGCAAGCTCCTGCTCCGGATCCAGTTCCGGGCCGCCGGGATGACCCCCTCAACCAGCCAGCTGCTGTGAGTGAGCTGAGTCCTGTGTCGGTGGGCTCCGTCCATGGATCCTTTTTTACCACCCAGCGAGCGAGGGAAGGAGCAACATCCGCTACAGCTGACATCATCCTCCCCCCGGGAGACAGGCAAGTTCAAGTTCACTTTCCTATTGATAATAGTGATCTGTCTTGTCTGACTCCTGGGGGTGAAGCTCGGGGTTCGCAGCTCCCTGAGTCACTTTTCCCAGCTGTAGCCACTTGTATTAAACCTGCTGCCTCTGTGTCTCCTCCTGCGGAGCGGTCCTCGGCGTCAGTCCCACGCCGTCAAACGAGGGGGAGGCCTGCGGCTCTGAGAAATATCCCGGCCCTGCAGCCTTGCTTTGGACAGAGGAGGAGAACGGGCTGCAGTGAGGAGCCAGAGCCGACGAGAGAGCGTCCCCAGGGTTCCTCAGGGATGCAGCCCGAGTCAGCAGGTCCAGGGTCCTCTGCCCCCACGCCATACGGGTTATTGGCGTGGACGCCAGCGTGTGAGGATCCAGCTGCAGAGACCATCAGGCCGGCTGTGGAACCCGACGCAGCCAAGTGGGAGCCCGACGACGAGCGTCTTCTTGAACCTGGATCGGCGAAGTCCTGGACGGCTCCAGAGCCCGAGTGCAGGCAAGTGCTCTTTCTTGTTTTCCTGTATGGTGTATTAGAGCATTTTTGCCTGCCTCATGGGGAGGCGAGTGAGGGGCAGCCGTCCGCTGCACCCGAGCTCGTCTCACTGGGCTCTGGCGCTGCCGGTGGAACTGATCCCGGTCCTCTCCTGTTTTCTGAGCACCTCCACAGCGTTACCGGTCCGGAGCCAGTCAAGGTCACGGGACTGGAGGTTCCAGGTTCGGAGATGGAGGTCGTCGCTGGAGCAGTCCTGACCCAGTCGGGGTCCGACGTGTGGGCTGAGATGACCCAGTCGAGGTCCGACGTGTGGGCTGAGATGACCCAGTCGGGGTCCAACGCGTGGGCCGAGGTGACCCATTCGGGGTCCGACGTGGGTGCAGCGATGACCCAATCGGGGTCCGACGAGGTTCAGTCGGGGTCCGACTCAGGTGTGGCTGTGACCCAGTCGGGGTCCGACGTGGGTGCAGCGGCGACCCAATCAGGATTCGAGGGGTCCAAGTTTTTGGTTGTCCCCCTCTCAGGAGCCACCAGCTGGGGGCCGTTAGAGGGTTTTGTTTGGCAGATCGGCGCTCTCCTGTCTTGTCGTTTTCAGGTGAGCGGTTGCATGCAATCCCTCCACGGTCCTGGTGGTTGTGGGATGCGGGTCGGCCACCCGAGGAACTGCTTGGTGCGTTCGGCGTCTTGGGTTGGCCACCCAATAAACTGTGCTTGTTACGGGGTGACCTGGTTCGGCCACCAGAGGACTTGTTTCTGGGGGACTGGGACTGGGGCAGGCCACCTGATCATGTACTGTGTTTGTGGGACTATCTGTGGGCCCATACGGTGCCTAGTCATGTTAAGTACGTGTAGCAATTTTTTTTTGTGTTGTTTCATGTAGTCATAGTCATAGTCAAGTCAAAGCAATTTTAGATTGCCTCATGTTTCTTTTTTTGAAAGCCATAGTTTAGTTATAGTCAAGTCAGAGCAATTTTAGATTGCCTCATGTTTTTTTTTTTTTGGAAAGCCACAGTCTTGCCATAGTCAAGTTATGTCAGGGCAATCTGGTTTGCCCCATATGTTTTGCAATCCTTAGTCTGGTTTTGTTTTGCTATTGTTCTTTCCTCCCCTCTTCTTTTTGAGGGGCTATGGTCAAGTTTTGTCTTTGTTGTTTTGTTCTCCCCTGTTTCTTTGAGGGGCTATAGTTTGGGGGTTTTGTTCATAGTTTCCAGGTGTTTACATGTATTTTTGGTTTCGTGTGTTTTTGTTTTTTCATAGTCACTGTGTTTAGCACGTATTTCTTTTGTTTCCATAGTTACAGTCATGTATTCTTTTTTTTATAGTCATGTGTTTCCACAGTTAGTCATGTATTTCTTTCCTTTTTTTTTCCCAGAGTCATGTGTTTGTATTTATTTCTTGTTTTGTTTCCATAGTTATCGTGTGTTTCCATGTATTTCTTGTATGTTTTTTTTTGTCTGGTCTTTGTCTTGTTCATGGGTTGGTTTCTCTCCCTCCGCACCTGTCCCCCAACCTCCCACCCTGGGGGGGCGGGGGGGGCAGAGTGGTTCCTTGGGGCGTTCGGAGTCCGCCCGTGGAGGGAGGGTACTGGTGACTGGTGACTCTGTGGCGTCTTATGGTGGCTCGCGAGAGCCACCACATGACAAATACATTATATAAACAATTCATTAAATGCAGAACGGTGGAAGCTGAGATCAAATATAAAAGATATAAAAATAAGCTTACTAATATAATGAGGACCTGTAAGAAAGAATATTACAACAGAATATTAGAGGATAACAAAAATAACTTAAGAGGAATATGGCAAGTACTCAATGGGATTATTAGTAATCGACCTAAGAATGCTAATTATCCAGAATATTTTATTGAAAATGGCAATTTGATAAATAATTTGGAGGATGTGGTCAGTGGTTTCAATAAATTTTTTGTAAACGTTGGTCCTGAATTAGCAAAATCAATAGTGACACCAGAAACAAACAACAGTGGTTCTGTGAATGAAATAGAAGATAGAAATCCAAACACAATCTTTTTGGGTGCAGTTACTGAAAAGGAAATTATCGAGACTGTGAGTAAATTTAAGAACAAAAAATCAATGGACTGGAATGAAATTGACATGACAATAGTGAAAAAAGTAATTGAAGGAATTGTTAAGCCACTCACCCACATCTGTAACCTATCATTTCAAACTGGTACATTTCCAGACAAAATGAAAATAGCAAAAGTAATACCTCTATACAAAACAGGAGACAGTCATCGCTTCACAAATTACAGGCCAGTCTCTTTACTCTCACAATTCTCCAAAATACTTGAAAAAATCTTCACTAAGAGACTGGATGATTTCATTGAAAAACACAACCTCCTTACAGATAGCCAGTATGGTTTTAGAGCAGATAAATCTACATCTTTGGCACTAATCAAACTTATAGAAGAAATTACTAGTTGTATAGATAAAAAAATGTTGCTGTAGGAGTATTTATAGATTTAAAGAAAGCTTTTGACACCATTGACCACAGAATACTACTAAGGAAACTGGAAAGGTATGGGATAAGAGGGGTAGGACTGAGTTGGGTGGAAAGTTATTTAAGTAACAGACAACAATTTGTATAAATTGGTGAGCACAAATCACCCTTCTTTATTTTGTATATAAATGACATATGCCAAGTATCAAAAATTCTGAAATTTATTTTGTTTGCGGATGACACAAATATCCTTTGCACTGGTGAGAATTTGCAGCAGGTTTTAGAGGTGGTCACAACTGAAATGAAAAAGTTAACGCAGTGGTTCAACAAAAATAAATTATCTCTAAATCTAAAAAAACAAAGATTATGTTGTTTGGAAATTATAAAATAAATCATGAAATAATGGTAACGATAGATGATACCAGAATAGAAACAGTACAGGAAAATAAGTTTCTGGGGGTGACGCTAGACAATAAAATCTGCTGAAAACCTCACATCAGTCACATCCGGGCCAAGTTAACAAAATGTATAGGCATACTGGGGAAGACAAGACACATCTTGGACAATAAATCATTGGTCTTATTGTACAATTCACTGTTTTTACCTTATCTTAACTATTGTGTAGAAGTCTGGAGAAACACCTACAAGACCAAGCTACAGTCAATATGCACATTACTAACTAACTAACTAACTAACCTGCACTTATATAGCGCTTTTCTAGTCACAAAGACCACTCAAAGTGCTTTCATTAATACTAACCCTCTATTCTAAGGGCCTATAGGAAACAGATATCTAGGGACAATTTAGAACAGCCAATTAACCTAACATGCATGTTTTTGGCATGTGGGAGGAAACCGGAGAAATCCCGGAGTAAACCCACGCAACACGGGGAGAACATGCAAACTCCACACAGATCACTGTTGGTCGGGGGCAGGGATCGAACCCACGATCCCACGATCCCCACAATCCCCCGGCCAAGGGTAAACTGTGCTGCCGCAGTGCTAACCACTGCGCCACCGTGCAGCCAAAAAAGAACTATAAGGATAATAAACAATGTAGGATATAGAGACCATACCAATTCGTTGTTTTTAAAGTCACATGTCATAAAGTTCATCGATTTAGTTAAATTTAAGACAGCACAAGTAATGTACAGGGCAATTAATAATCAACTCCCAACTAATATACAAAAAATATTTAAAAAAAGAGACCATGATTATAATTTGAGAGGAGACTTAAACTTTACAAAACCCAAGATACGAACAACCAAGAAAAGTATGTGCATATCTGTCTGTGGGGTGGATTTGTGGAACAGTCTGGAGCCAGAACTGAAACTATGTACAAACAGAAATCAATTCAAAAAGAGGTATAAACACTATTTGCTGAAAGGATATATGGTAGAAGGGTAGTACTTATATGTACGATTCATTATGTTCACTCTGGGACATTATGGGACACTATGGAATGGTGGGTGGGACTGCACTGTGTATATCTGTGTTGTTTGAGGCTGGTTTTGATGTATGGACATCAGTGTATGTTAGGATGGATGGGTGCTAATGTTGATTTGTAAAAAATACAGTAAATTGTTTACTTGGGGTCTTAAAGGTGGTAATTTGTATATAATTCACATGGGTGTATTTATGGAAAAGAGGAGATGGAATTAATAAGTGTTCACTTCTTCCTTCTCCCTTTCGAACACTGTATACTGTTACTTTATTGCATTTGTCATTTGTTTGTTTTTGTTATACTTTTTTTGTTCGAAATAAACTATCTATCTATCTATCTATCTATCTTGAAGTGAACAGTCTGTTATTTTATGCTCACATGATAAACATCACTAACAATAACTCAGTTTTGAAAAGCTCGACATACTATTAATTTACACTTTTAATCAAAGTCTACAGATCAGCAACATATATGTTTCAACGAAATACAACCATGGTCGCCTTTTAGTAAAAAACTGAGTTCAAACATGAAAACATTGTGGATATTTGATCTATTGAGTGTGTGACATTGGTGCTTAGAACACAATGTTAGGACATCATCAGATTTATAGGCTAGTCGATAAAAAATTGGAGTGTATAAAAATGTACAGATAATTATAAGTCCGATTCAATTAAAACGAAAAGAGTGGCATTTAAGAAAATTCAAAAATAGGAGTTAAAAAGATAATATTGTGTTTATTCATTCAGTTTCTCATCTGCTTCACACTTTTTATATCAAACAAGGACAGCACATGAATAGGTGGTGTACACAGGCCACAGAGACGGTATCACAGCATACCAAGGCTTGTCTGGGTTTTAAAAACTTTAACAATGAACCCGAACCTCTCACAAAAAAAAACAACTGTAATGACCTGGGCGGACACAAACTCCTGTCTGGCCCTGTGACTTCCCTGTCGGCATGTGTCGCCTCCTAACGATGGGCATTCATCTGCTCAGTGAGTCTGATGAGATTAAATTAGCATCACTAAGGAGTTGCTGAATCATGGAGGCCTGTGGTCAGAGCTCACAGCTACTCTGTGGTTATAGTGTCAACTCAGTGGTTATCGTGCCAGATTTCAAAGCAGAAGGTTGCAGGTACGAGACCAGCTGCAATGTCTTTTAGGGACCACAATGGAAATTAGTGTGCACATTTTCTTGTGTCATCCCATTGTTTTTAAATGTACACTACCGTTCAAAAGTTTGGGGTCACTTAGAAATTTCCTTATTTTTGAAAGAAAAGCACTTTTTTTCAATGAAGATAACTTTAAACTAATCAGAAATACACTCTATACATTGCTAATGTGGTAAATGACTATTCTAGCTGCAAATGTCTGGTTTTTGGTGCAATATCTACATAGGTGTATAGAGGCCCATTTCCAGCAACTATCACTCCAGTGTTCTAATGGTACAATGTGTTTGCTCATTGCGTCAGAAGGCTAATGGATGATTAGAAAACCCTTGTGCAATCATGTTAGGTCTGCAATGCTGTAATTGCTGCAAATGGAGGATTCTTTGACGAAAGCAAAGTTTGAAGGAAAAAATTATTATTTCAAATACAAATCACTATTTCTAACCTTGTCAATGTCTTGACTATATTTTCTATTCATTTTACAACTCATGGTGATAAATAAGTGTGACTTTTCATGGAAAACACAAAATAATTGTCTGGGTGACCCCAACGGTAGTGTATGTTGTATCTTTTATATAATATTATTTTAAACGAATCATTCAGTAAATCAGTCAATCAATCTGTGACCAGCCAGATCGCTCAGCACGTTGAATTAAAGGAAAACGGTCACGAAAAAGAAAACAATGTTGTTATGTCCATAATTTGTAATCCAATGATGAGGCCGGAGGTACAATAGAACTCAACTTTATTGGTGACTCATAGACACAAGGTGCTCCCATACAGGCAGAAGAGAAGGTCAAAAGAGACCGTGCCTCTTCTGTATTGGTCTTTTATACCCAAGGTGGCAGCGGAACTGGAAAGGTTAAGTCACCACCCTCATCACACAATAATACATCATATTGGTATATGACAAATATGAACCTATTTAGTGAGTAGCCAAGATCACCTGTAAGCAGATCATATTAGAGTCGACAAGTACATATTTTATGTCCAAAATGCTAATCTCATCCATCCATCCATCCTCTTCCGCTTAATCCTTTTCGGGTCGTGGGGGGGCTGGAGCCTATCCCAGCATCTTTGGGCGAGAGGCAGGGTACACCCTGGACAGATCGCCAGTCCATCACAGTGTTGGCTAATCTCATCCTTTAGTTATATACAATTTACATGGATTACACACACTACTAAATGAATGAAGTGTGCCGGGGAACGGGTGAGATTGTTGCATTTCAAACTTTATGCTTGTGTTTAATAACATACAGTGGGGTAAAAAAGTATTTAGTCAGCCACCAATTGTGCAAGTTCTCCCACTTAAAAGACGAGAGAGGTCTCCAATTTTCTTCATAGGTATACCTCAACTATGAGAGACAAAATGAGAAAAAAAAATCCAGAAACTCACATTGAAGGATTTTTAATGAATTAACTGGTAAATTCCTTGGTAAAATAAGTATTTGGTCACCTACAAACAAGCAAGATTTCTGGCTCTCACAGACCTGTAACTTCTTCTTTAAGAGGCTCCTCTGTCCTCCACTCGTTACAAGTATTAATGGCACCTGTTTGAACTCATTATCAGTATACAAGACACCTGTCCACAACCTCAAACAGTCAGACTCCAAACTCCACTATGGCCAAGACCAAAGAGCTGTCAAAGGACACCAGAAACAAAATTGTAGACCTGCACCAGGCTGGGAGGACTGAATCTGCAACAAGTAAGCAGCTTGGTGTGAAGAAATCAACTGTGGGAGCAATTATTAAAAAATGGAAGACATACAAGACCACTGATAATCTCCCTCGATCTGGGGCTCCACGCAAGATCTCACCCCGTGAGGTCAAAAGGATCACGAGAATGGTGAGCAAAAATCCCAGAACCACACAGGGGGACCTAGTGAATGACCTGCAGAGAGCTGGGACCAAAGTAACAAAGGCTACATCAGTAACACACTATGCCGCCAGGGACTCAAATCCTGCAGTGCCAGACGTGTCCCCCTGCTTAAGCCAGTACATGTCCAGGCCCGTCTGAAGTTTGCTAGAGAGCATTTGGATGATCCAGAAGAGGACTGGGAGAATGTCATATGATCAGATGAAACCAAAATAGAAATTTTTGGTAAAAACTCAACGTGTCGTGTTTGGAGGAGAAAGAACACCATACCTACTGTGAAGCATGGGGTTGAAAACATTATACTTTGGGGCTGTTTTTCTGCAAAGGGACCAGGATGACTGATCCGTGTAAAGGAAAGAATGAATGGGGCCATGTATCGTGAGATTTTGAGTGAAAACCTCCTTCCATCAGCAAGGGCACTGAAGATGAAACATGGCTGGGTCTTTCAGTATGACAATGATCCCAAGCACACTGCCCGGGCAATGAAGGAGTGGCTTCGTAAGAAGCATTTCAAGGTCCTGGAGTGGCCTAGCCAGTCTCCAGATCTCAACCCCATAGAAAATCTTTGGAGGGAGTTGAAAGTCTGTGTTGCCCAGCGACAGCCCCAAAACATCATTGCTCTAGAGGAGATCTGCATGGAGGAATGGGCCAAAATACCAGCAACAGTGTGTGAAAACCTTGTGAAGACTTACAGAAAACGTTTGACCTCTGTCATTGCCAACAAAGGGTATATAACAAAGTATTGAGATTAACTTTTGTTATTGACCAAATACTTATTTTACTGAGGAATTTACCAATTAATTCATTAAAAATCCTTCAATGTGATTTTCTGAATTTTTTTTTCTCATTTTGTCTCTCATAGTTGAGGTATACCTATGATGAAAATTGGAGACCTCTTTCATCTTTTAAATTCAATTCAGTTCAATTCAACTTTATTTATATAGCGCCATTTCACAACAACAGTCATCTCATAGCACTATCAACTGTAGGGGGAACCCCCACAGTTGCAGAAAGACCCCAGCAATCAGGCGATCCCCTGTGAGCAAGCACTTGGCGACGGTGGAGAGGAAAAACTCCCTTTTAACAGGAAGAAACCTCCAGCAGAACCAGGCTCAGGGAGGGGCAGTCATCTGCTGCGACTGGCTGGGGGGTGAGGGGATAGAGAAGAAGAAAAGAACAGACATGTAGAGAGCAAACAGCACGATGGGGACTCAATCTATGGGAGAGAACAAACAGATGTTAATGACCAGCAAAAAAAAATATTTCATAGAGAGTGAGGAAAGGAGTGAGGCCCAGTGCACTACTGGAGGTCCCCCGGCTGACTAAACCTATTAGCAGCATAACTAAGAGAGGGTTCAGAAACACATGATCCCTCCCTAATTGTAGGCTATATCAAAAAGGTAGGTTTTAGCCCTATTCTTAAAAACAGAGATCGAGTCTGACTCCCGAATCCAGATTGGCAGCTGATTCCACAGGAGAGGAGCTTGATAACTGAAGGCTCTGCCTCCCATTGTACTTTTGGAGATTCTAGGTATTACAAGTAATCCTGCATTTTGGGAGCGTAGTGCTCTGTTAGGATAATACGGTAGTATCAGATCTTTTAAATAAAAAGGAGCCTGATTGTTTAGAGCTTTGTAAGTAAGAAGAAGGATTTTAAACTTAATTCTAAACTCTATGGGAAGCCAATGAAGGGAGGCCAGAACCGGAGAGATATGATCTCTCTTTCTAGTACCTGTTAAAACTCTTGCTGCAGCATTTTGGATCAGCTGAAGACTTTTTAAAGATGTTTTAGGACAGCCTGATAATAAAGAATTACAATAATCTAATCTCGAGCTAACAAAAGCGTGGATCAGTTTCTCAGCATCACTCTGAGACAAGATGCTCCTAATCTTGGCAATATTACACAAATGATAGAAGGCAGTCTTAGAAACAAATTTAATATGTGAATTGAAGGACAAATCCTGATCAAAAATAACTCCAAGGTTCCTCACAGAGCTATTAAGAGAAAGAGTAACCGCATCCAAACTGAAAGTTTGATTTGGAAAGGTATTTCTAAGGTTTTTTGGACCAACAAGAATGACTTCAGTCTTATCTGAATTTAATAGCAGGAAATTACAAGTCATCCAAGCTTTGATTTCCTTAAGACAGGCTTCTAACTTGGCTAATTGATTACTATCATCTGGCTTCATTGACAGGTATAATTGTGTGTCATCTGCATAACAATGAAAATGTATACAGTGCTTTCTAATAATGTTGCCTAACGGAAGCATATATAAACTAAAAAGAGTAGGGCCTAGCACAGATCCCTGTGGAACTCCATGACTAAGCTTTGAGCTGAAAGAAAACTCATCATTTACATGAACAAACTGGAATCTATCAGATAAATAAGATCTAAACCACTGCAACGAAGTTCCATTAAGTCCAACATAGTGTTCTAATCTATCAAGTAGAATATTATGATCAATAGTATCAAAAGCTGCACTAAGATCTAAAAGGACAAGTACAGAAACTAGTCCATTATCAGATACAATGAGGAGGTCGTTAGTGACCTTCGCTAAGGCTGTTTCAGTACTATGATGGATTCTAAACCCAGATTGAAACTCTTCAAGTAAACCATTTCCCTGCAGGTGGTCAAATAATTGCGTAGCAACAACTCTTTCTAAGATTTTTGAAATGAAAGGGAGATTAGAGATTGGTCTATAGTTAGCTAAAGCTCCTGGATCTAGCGTTGGCTTTTTGAGTAAGGATTTAATTACAGCCGTTTTAAAAGCCTGCGGTACATAGCCTAAAGTTAATGAAGAATTGATTATATGAAGAATAAAGCTACCAATAAGTGGGAAGACTTCTTTAAATAACCTGGTAGGAATAGGGTCTAAAAGACAAGTTGAAGGTTTGGATGAGGAAACTATTTTGTCTAACTCACAAAGGTCGATTGGAGTAAACTCATCAAGACAGACATCAATAGAAGGAGTTGTAGTAGTTACAGTATTTAAGTTAACTGTGGGAAGAATCTGATTGATTTTATCTCTGATGGATGAAATTTTATTATTGAAAAAGTTCATAAAGTCCTGACTAGTAAGCTCTAAGGGAATGCTAGGATTGACAGAGTCCTGACTCTTTGTCAACCTGGCTACAGTACTGAAAAGAAACCTGGGATTATTCTTGTTCTCTTCTATTAATGCAGAGTAATAACTCGTTCTAGCTTTTCTAAGAGATTTTTTATAAATTAAAAGATGATTTCTCCAAGCTAAATAGATTTCATCTAAATTAGTAGAGCGCCATTTTCTTTCTACTTGACGAGTCTTCTGTTTTAAGGTACGAGTTTCTGTGTTGAACCAAGGAGTTAGAAATCTCTGATTAGACTTTCTCTTTTTTAAGTGGAAGAACTTGCACAATTGGTGGCTAACTAAATACTTTTTTTCCCCACTGTAACTACTGTGCACACAGAGGCAATTGGGGCTTGGTAGAATGCTTTGAAACTGTAATTTAATCAGCAACAAAAGAAAGTCACTTACTCAAATCACTGAGGCTGCATTCATGCCAGGAGAGTCTGGGGGTCTCAGTTCGACTCAGAAGGGAATGGTGAGAATTTTCACACCTTCGTTTGGTTCAGTTTGCATTCACACAGCACTTCACTCAAGTGGACCAAACAGCTTGGACAACATCACACAGTTACAACAGCTGCTCTTCTGTGGCGCTGTAGCCGAAGCTACCACTGACGAGGAAGAAAAAAATCTCGGCAAAGACGAGAAATCCGGCTCATCGATTGGCCAGGACCGGGGTTATGCTGAGAATTGCTCGCTTGCCAAGAATTGCATCCCATGCACCAAAACTATAAAATATAACACTACAGCCAGGCTTGTAGCCATTTGTGCATTTTTAGAAGTACCCATTATACATTTTTAGAAGTAAAAATAGTTATTACCTCTTGTAAATTATCTTTAAATTATGTTTATTGGACGATGGGATGCAATTCTCAGCAAGCGAGTAATTCTCAGTATAACATCGTTCAGCCAAGGTGTTTATGTGCCACAAACTAATAAAACTGAAAAGCTCCGCTGTCTGTATAACCCCCATGCCGCCATCATGTCGCTAAACGTTTTAAAATCATTGGCATTCTTTTGTGCAGCCACAAGCAGCTGGCTGTTTCTTAGACCAAATGTCTATCAGATCCTGCATGTCACTCCTCACTACTCCAAGTCCAAGAGACATTTTTTTTTTTAACTTTTCTCCTCGGTTTTCTCCGGTAAAAGTATTTCTTGGATCCGCGCAGCTGTCTTTATTGTATTTTCTACCCAAAATGGGGCAGAAGGACTGAGAGCTCTTCAGCTGAATTGGGATGTTGGATTTACCCACGGGTTCCTGCCGCAGACGTGAAACACATGTCAAGTTTTCAACTTTTTCAGGTGAGTGGAAACTTCGCCTGTCTGCATCTCACCCAGATGGTGAATTAATTTCTTTTCATGTATTTACATTGAGTTATAATGTAATTGTGCTGTGCGAAAAAGTCGCCCGTTGGCATTTTGATGTGAAGGCACCTTTACAGTAAACGCTACTTTCCCTTCTCACTGTGTGTTGCTGTTGCTACACAAACGCAGAGGGGCATGTCCACCCTTTGGTCCGCTGGATACTCCGTTTGCATTCACACGGCAAGCATAGCGCACCAGACTGCATTTGCAAGCGAACCAAGACCCCCCTTTTCAGGGGGCCCAGAGTTCGTTTGTTTGGCGCTGCACCAGAGTTCCAGGTGCATTCAGACGGCATCAGGCAAACCGAATTATCCACGGAATACACACTTTGGTGCTTTAGTCTGGACCAAACAGTGGCTGTGTGAGTGCGCCCTCAGTTGTAATGAAGCCTTGAAGACAGGGTGATATTTGGGAGTGCACAGGCACATTCCACAAGGACTGCCCTTGGAGTGTGCCTGGATTATCATGCCATTATCCATCTCCCAACGTCACCTCTAAGTGTCACCAACGGACCAATAACAGTAGAAACATATGTACACCAGCCATGAAGTTGGCAGGGGGCTGCACATATTTCCACAGTCATTTCATTCTTGATACATCTGAAATTTTCCGTGGAAAAGGACGTGCACCATGTTTTTGTGCATGAGTACCCTTTGTACATGAGGCCCCTGGTGTACACAACTCACAAGAGCACATACAGAGCCTCCCCCCTTCCCCACCTGGGCCTCTCTAATCACATCACTATCTTGCTAAGGTCAGCATACAAACCCAGAGTGAAAGCCATCAGACCAACAAAAAAGCAGGTACGTGTGTGGCCAGAGGGATCCTCAGATGCTCTGATAGACTGCTTCAGCACTACAGACTGGAACACTTTCAAGCATGCAGCCACTCACAATGAACACACAAACCTAGAGGAGTACACTGAGGTTGTTGTAGCATACATAGCTAAATGCATTGATGATGTCACTCACTGCAAAGCCATCACTGTTTGTGCTAACCAAAAGCCATGGATGACAGCTGAGGTCCACAGGCTCCTGAGGGCCCCTTCAGCGCCAGCAACGCTGCAGGACTAATAACAGCTAGGGCCAACTTGTCCTGTGGTATCAAGGAGGCAAAACGACAGTACAGCAAGAAAATATCCGGCTACTTCAGCAACACCAGAGATGCATGTTCCCTCTGGCATGGCATACAGACCCTCACCAACTACAAACCTCCACCTCAGACCCGTGTGAGTGACATCACACTGCTTAACAGCTTAAATGACTTCTTTGGCCGCTTTGAAACACAAATCAGCACATCAGCACAGAAGACCACTCCTCCCCCAGATGAGCCGGCTATAATTCTGGATCCAGTTAGCATGAAGAGGACCCTCTCCAGGATCAACCCACACAAGGCAGCTGGACCAAACAACATACCACGTTGCATTCTAAAGGACTGGGCAGAGGAGCTCAAGAACGTCCTGGACAACATCTTCATCATCTCCTTGAGTCAAGCTGTTGTCCCCACATGACTCAAAACTGCTACTATAATACCAGTCCCAAAGAAGCCCGTCCCATCCAGCTACAACGATTACTGGCCTGTAGCACTGACCTCCATCATAATGAAATGCTTCGAGCGGCTGGTCATGCAGAACATCAAGTCCATCCTCCCTCCCTCCCACAACCCATCTCGGTTTGCATACAGGTCAAACAGATCCACAGAAGATGCCATCGCTGCTGCTCTCCATCCAGCCCTCACCCACCTGGACTCAAAGAACTCCTACGTGAGAATGCTGTTCTTGAACTTCATTTCAGCATTCAACACAATTATCCTCCAGCACCTAATACAAAAACAGACACTTGGGACTCAAAACCTCTCTCTGTAAGTGGGTGCTGGACTTTCTCACAGGGAGGCCACAGAAAGTGTGGGTTGGCAGCAAGACCACCAAGACCATCACACTGAGCACAGGGGCTGCACAAGGATGCGTGTGCAGCCCACAGTTCTTCACCCTGCTGACCCATGACTGAGTACCAGCCTGCAACACCAACCACATCATCAAGTTTGCGGATGACACGATGGTGGTGGGCCTCATCACCAACAACGAAAAGGCCAACTACAGAAATGAGGGAAGCCAACTGGTCCAATGGTGTAAAGACAATAATTTCTTCCTGAACGTGGGAAAAACAAGGAGACTGTGGTCGACTTCAGGAGAGGACACTCACAGCATTCCCCTTTGATCATTGATGGTGCCGCTGTGGAGAGGGTGAGCAGCACCAAGTTCCTGGGGGTGCACATCTCTGGGGACCTCTCCTGGTCCAACAACACTATATCACTGGCCAAGAAAACTCAAACTCGCCTCCATTTCCTCCGCAAACTGAGGACAGCACGAGTCCCACCCCCCATCATATGCTCATTCTACCGGGGATCACGGTGTGGTATGGAAGCTGCACCACCTCCTGCTGGAAGACTCTACAACGCACAGTGAAACTCAGCCAGCAAGATCATCAGTGCCCCTCTGCCCACCCTCTCGGACATCTACCTTACCCGCCGAGCCACTAACATTGCAGGCGACACCTCCCACTCCTCAAACTCCCTCTTCAGCCCTCTGCCTTCAGGGAAAAGGTACCGGAGCCTCCGGGCCTGCCCCACAAAACTGCCAAACAGCTTTGTTCACCAGGTCATCAGGACCCTGAACTCTGTCCACCACCACCACCCCCCGGATCGTAACGCATTCACCTGCACAATAATTACCTCAGCTGTTTGCACAGAAAGACTGGCACACCATCAGTAATACATATGCTGTTGTATATCTCTGCACCTTACTGCAACCATTTGCACAAACAACCTGCTGCTGTCTGTTACTGCAATGCTGATCATGTGAAATCCATTCTGTCGCTGTCTGCACCTACACTACCGCATTGAACTTGCAACTACGAGTATTACTACTCTACCTTTTCTGTATATAGGATTGCTGGAGTTTATCATTTACAGTATCTTTATTTGCACTACAGGTAGCATTACTGTACATAGACTGCTGCTGTTGTTTTTCCAGCCTTATTCCTTTTTTTGTTTGTTTGTTTGGGGTTTTTTTTATATTGCACACACCACTGAAGAGAGAAACGGCATCTCAATTCTCCTGTGTGTTCTGTACGTATAGTAGTATTGACAAATACTGTAAATGAATTGAATCAAATAAAAACCCACATAAATGTACAACTTTTCCTCTTAAATTTTCAACTTTTAACTCAATAATTTGTAACTTTCTTTTAAATTAGAATTTTTTTCTTGTACATTTGCAACTTTGTCATAAAACCTTTGCTTTTTCCTCATCAATTTGATACTTTCCCACAAATTTGCTTTTTTCCTCATAAATTAGGATCTTTTTTCACATAAATTTTCAACTTCAGTTTCTTAAAAGTTTAACTATTTTCTTAGAAATTCACTACTTTTTCTTTGCAAATTTGCAACTTTTTTCCTCATAGATTTACAATTTTTTTCACATAAATTTTGAAACTTTTTTTCCATGTAAATTTTCAACTACTTTCTTGTAGATTTGCACCTTTTTCTCATGGGTTTGCAACTTTTTTCTGTATAAATTTGCAACTTTTTTCTTATACATGTAGAGTTTTTTCTCAAGAATTTGCAGCTTTTTTCTTGTAAATTAGCATCTTTTTTCCTTTAATTATGTAATTTATTTCTTGTGAATTTGCAACTTTTTTCTCATATTTTTGCTTCTTTCCCTCCCCCACAACTTTGCTTTTTCCCCTAATAATTAACATCTTTTTTTGTATAAATTTTCAACTTCTCTTTCTTAAAAGTTTAACTTTTTTCTCAGAAATTCATTACTTTTTCCTGGCAAATTTGCAACTTTTTTCCTACACAAATTTTCCATTTTTTCCTCAAAAATCTATCACAGCATATCAAGGCTCGTCTGGGTTTTTAAAAACTTTAACAATGAACCTCAACCCCCAACTACAACAAAAAACAGCTGCAACGATTTGGGCAGACACAAACTCCTGTCTGACCCCATGACTTTCCCTGTCCGCACGTGTCGCCTCCTAACGACAGGCATTCACCTGCTCAGTGAATCTGAGGAGGTTAAATTAGCATCACTAAGGAGGAGCTGAGGCAGCGCGGTGGAGGAGTGGTTAGCACTGTGGCAGCACAGCAACTCACCCTTGGCCGGGGGATCCTGGGTTCGATCCCAGCCCCCGACCAACAGTGATCTGTGTGGAGTTTGCATGTTCTCCCCGTGTCTCCGTGGGTTTACTCTGGGATTTCTCCGGTTTCCTCCCACATGCCAAAAACATGCAAGTTAGGTTAATTGGCATCAAACTGGGGATTCTAAATTGTCCTTAGGTATGACTGTGAGAGTGAATGGTTGTCTGTCTCTCTGTGTTGGCCCTGCGATGGACTGGCGATCTGTCCAGGGTGTACCCTGCCTCTCGCCCAAAGATGCCTGGATAGGCTCCAGCCCCCCCGCAACCTAAAAAGGATTAAGTGGAAGAAGATGGATGGATGGATGGAAGGAGGAGCTGAATCATGGAGGCCTGTGGTCATTTCATAGCTATCCTGTATCAGAGCGGTCAGAGAGGTGAAACCAAATGTACAAATAAGAACGCATCAGGTCTTTGATGGCATGATGAACCTGGTGTTGTCACATTAACCCTCTCACGATTCCATGTTTCTCCTCCTCTGGTGGTCGCACCAGAAACTGATCATTTCATCAACTTTAAGAGACTCATTTCTTGACACAGCAGTGTAAACGTTGAAAGTAGTTCAGTCATGTTACATGATGATCAACTCATCTGGAGTTTGTGAAAATTTCAGTAATGTTTGTGATGATTTGATGTACACATTTTGGACAATTTTTTTTTCCTCGCTTTTTACTGTAAATAAAAATATTTTTCTTACAATCTTTTAAAATGTGTTTATTTTAAGTCTTGTCTCAATATTCTTCACAATATTTGTATCGCTTAAACAGAATTATCCCCATTTGCAGTGGGCGATATGTTACTTTTCAACAAGGGGAATGGGGGGGTTTTCACAAATTTAGCATAAGGTACAAATGTATAAAGGTAAATGAGGTACAAATTTGTAAGAATAAAGGTGCAAAAATATAATCAAAGATGCCAGTTTAAAAATTCAAAAAGTTGCAAATTATTAGAATAAAGAATTCACCAACATCCAGATGAGTGTTGCAAATTTTTGAGAAAAAAAGTTAAAAATTTTCAGGCAAAAAGTACAAATTTTTGAAGAAAAAAGTTGCAAATTTATGAGGAAAAAAATGCAAATTTACAAGAAATAAATTGTAATTTTAAAGGGAAAAAGTTGCAAATTTGCAAGAAAAAAGTTGCAAATTCTTGAGAATAAAAAGCTTCAAATGTATGAAAAAAAGTTGCAAATCTAAAAAAAACACTGTAAATTTACATGAAAAAGTTGCAAATTTACAGAAAAAGTCACAAATTTGGACTTCCGGTTATGGCTGCCACGTAGGACGGACGTGTCTCGCTCTGCTCTGCTCCTGGAGAAAAAAATCGGCAAATAACTCTCTCATTTGGGACAGAACGTATCCCAGCATTTGGGCGAGGATATGTCGGCGAAGCCTAAGGCTGGAAAACCAGGAAAAGGAAAAAGCGAGCCGCCGAAACAGTCCAAATTAACGGACTTTCAGGTCTGTGACGCAGCAAACAAAACTCCATATATGGCGGAGGAGGCTGGCAACGGTGCGATTTCTGCGGGGAATGGCGCAGATGCGCTGATGGCTGCCATGAGTTCAATGAGAGCGGACTTTTCCTCTAGATTTGATGGGATTATGACAGCGCTGGAAGGAATAAGAAAGGAATTGGGTGACTGTGTAGAACGAACGGCGCAGATGGAGCTCCGTCTCGCTAGTGCTGAAGATGACGTCACCCGTCTTCAATTAAAGGTGCGCACTTTGGAAAAAAAAAAAAAATCTCTGGAAGATAATATTTTGGATTTGGAATCTCGGTCGAGACAGAATAATTTGAGGCTGGTGGGTCTTCCAGAGGAATCAGAAGGTCGGGACGTATGTTCCTTTCTGGAAAAGTGGATTCCGGAGGTGCTGGGCAGCGAGGAGTTGCAATCAGCAGTGGTTCTGGAAAAAGCACATCGTATTGGCCCACGGAGAGATAAGGGACCGCCGAGGACTTTAATTATGAAGTTTCTTAGCAACAGAGACAGGATGAAGATCTTCAACGCTGCACGTGCTAAAGGAGAGATTAAACACCAGGACCAGCAGGTGCGGTTCTACCCAGATTTGGCCACAGGAATCCAGCAATTGAGGAAGCAGTTTGATCCCGTACGTAAGGAGCTGCGCAACCTTGGGATTCGTCATGGTGTAATCTATCCTGCGAGACTGCTGACCACATATGAGGGCAGAACCCACATCTTCAAGACCCCAGAGGAGGCGCAGGAGTTCATCAAGAAGATCAAAGAAGAAGAAGAGACTGGTGGGAGCTAAGCATGAACAAAATATAAGGTAGAATAATTAAGCATTTGCACAGGCATCTGACTGACTTGAAGTAAATAGTAAGTTTACAAAATATAGATTGTATTATATATTAAAAAAACAAAACAAAAACAAAACAAACAAACAAAAAAAAAACTATGATGTACAAAGTTGTTAAAAATTTTGGAGTTAAGTTGGAAAACTACAGAGGAGAGTTAATGTTACGTCATTAAAAGCAGTAGAGTTAGGGTGATTGGGAGGATGAAGAAGGAGTGGCTTAGGCTGTTCCCCGTGGGTGTGGAACGGTCGATGGCTATATCGGGAGACGGAATTTTTCTTTTGATTTTGGGGGGTTTGCCACAAGTGTGGGAAGGGGAAATTTGTTTGTGTGTAGTTTGTAGGATGAATGTTCAACCACTCATGTTTTTGCTTCTCTGTATGAGCATGTTTACACTGCAAGGTAATCCCAAACTCTCTATTGATCATGGACCAAAGTGTTAATCTTAATTTAACTTCATGGAATTGCAGAGGTCTACAAAATTTAAAAAAACTTAAACAAGTTATGAATAAAATAAAGGACATGGGTTCAAGAATTGTGTTTTTACAAGAAACTCATCTGATAGAGGAGGATGTTAAAAGAATTAGGAGTAGATGGCAGGGAAGTGTATTCACCTCTTCATTTTCATCCCGAGCCAGGGGAATTATGACTCTCATACATAAATCAGTTCCTTTTCAAGTGAAAAATGTAATTGGAGACAAATTTGGAAGATATGTAATCATTCAAGGTTCTTTGCTATTAGAAAATATAAATCTTGTGAACTTATATGGTCCCAATATAGATGATCAGAAGTTCTTTGCTAATTTATTTCTCATCTTATCATCACTTACAGGGCAACATATAATAGCAGGGGATTTTAATTGTACATTGAATCCAGGTGTGGATAGATCAACAGGACTGGATTGTACGCACATTGGATGTAGGATGACTATTAATCATTTTATGAAAGAATTGAGATTGTTAGATATATGGAGAGAAATGAAACCACAAGTTAAAGCCTATTCTTGTTATTCCAGTACCTACAAGACATTCTCACGTATTGATTATTTTTTGATTTCCACAGAATTAAGGTCCAAGATTCAAAACTGCTTTTATGATAACATCGTGATCTCTGATCATGCACCCTGTTGTCTAATATATGTAGATAAAAAATTGACAAAGGAATCAGGTAGATGGCAATTTCAGCATAAATGGCTTCAGGATGAGGAATTTGTCAAGTATATAGAAAAACAGATAGACGAGTTCTTTGACATCAATACTACACAAACATCAGCATGTGTAAAGTGGGAGGCTTTCAAAGCTTTTATTAGGGGACATATTATTAGTTATACAGGATCAAAATCTAAGAAGACTCGAGAGGAGAGAGCTAAATTGGAACATAAAATAAAAAATCTTCAGGAAAAAGTGTATGCAGGAAGTGACCCAAGGTTGGAGAATGAATTACTGATTTTGAGAGCTGAATACGACAAAAAATCAGCGAATAGAGCTGCCTCGAGTCTTCTAAGATTGAAACAATCTTTTTATGAACAAGGTGAAAAATCAGGAAAATTATTAGCATGGCAGATTAAACAATTGGAAATTAAAACACCAATTACCAGTATTATAAGTAACGGACAGGTAGTTATAGATCCTTTAGAAATTAATAGAGCCTTTAGAGATTACTATGAAAAATTATATGATACCAAAAATGAACCTGATTTAACAAAACTAAATGGGTTTTTGAACGAACTATCTATACCGTGTATTCCAAATGAAAACAGGGAGATATTGGAGTCTAAAATTAGTCAAGAAGAAGTTGGGCTAGCCATTGATAATATGAAATCAGGAAAAAGTGCAGGACCAGATGGTCTTCCAGTTGACCTTTATAAAAAATTTAAGAATAAATTAATAAAACCTTTTTTGGAAATGGTTTTAGAAGCATTTCAAAATAATAATTTACCATCATACATAAATAATGCCTTAATTATACTGCTGCCAAAACCAGGTAAGCCCTCTAATAAATGTGAAAATATGAGACCAATAAGCCTATTAAACGCCGACCTTAAGATAATCTGTAAAATTTTAGCAAGACGAATACAAGAAATTTTACCAAATATTATTAATCGAGATCAGAATGGCTTTATAAAGGGTAGACAAGGCTTCCATAATGTAAGAAGACTATTTAATATTATTTATTTTAATAAAGAAGCACCGGATACAGCTCTCCTATCATTGGACGCCGAAAAGGCCTTTGATAGAGTTGAATGGCCCTTTCTTTTTGAAGTCCTACAAAGGTTTGGACTTGGAAATAATTTCATAAAATGGGTTCAAATAATATACAATAATGCTACAGCAGAAATCCTAACAAATAACAATATTTCAAAACCAATAAAAATCAATAGAGGATGTCGACAAGGCTGTCCACTTTCACCTTTACTGTTTACTATGGCAATTGAACCTTTAGCGATAGCGATACGTTTACATTCACAAATATATGGAATTAAAGTTGGACCAACAGAACATAAAATCTCCCTGTACGCCGATGACATAATTTTGTTTATGTCGAATCTAAAAAAATCAATTCCAACCTTGTTGAATTTAATAAAGAATTTTGGGGAAATATCAGGATATAAAATAAATAAAACTAAATCTTCAATATTAATGTTAAATGAGACCCAGAGAAATTACCCAGCCCCTGAGGTAAATCAATTCAATGTTGTAAATCAGTTTAAATATTTAGGAATCCAAATTATGCCTAAGCTAGAATCAGTCGCCAGTGTCAACTATGAAGCCTTAATGTCAGATATCAATGAGTTAACTCAGAGATGGATGTCACTACCAATGTCGATGATCGGGAGAATCAATATACTTAAAAGTAATATTTTACCTAAAATACTTTATTTATTTCAATACATTCCCTTATCACCACCTTTAGATCTATTCTCAAGAATAAAAAAAAAGTTAGTGGAATTTATATGGAACAACAGGAGGGCTAGATTACGTTTGTCTTTATTATATTTACCATTTGATCGTGGAGGTCTGAAATGTCCAAATTTTATGTTGTATTATTGGTCGGCACAACTGAGGTCTATGACATATTATTTTTCATCAAATGATCTCCCTCACTGGACTGAAATGGAATCATACAATTTACCTTTACCTCTTCCCATATTCATATACTCAGATTCGGCAAAAAAATTACAAAAACAAGTTAAAAATCCATTTGTAAAGCATATGATCAAAATATGGTGTGAAGCTAAAAACTATTTAAAAGAACCACAGTTATTGTCACAATTTAGTCCAATATGGGGTAATCAATATTTTAAACCAGGGAGAGCGGACGCTGTATTTAAAGTATGGAATTTAAAAGGGATACAAAAGATTCAGGATTTATATTTGCCATGTGCAGACAACATAATGTCTTTTGAAGAGCTGAGGATCAAATTTAATCTCAATAGAACACATTTTTTTAAATATCTTCAACTTAGAAACTTTATTCGATCAAATCAAAATAAAGCTCTCACTCGACCTATTTATTCATCCTTGGAAAAAATGATGATGAAAGATAGTAAAAGAAAGGGTATTATTTCAGAGTTTTATAACTCATTGACACTATCTTCAAGTGAAAATTCACTGAAAAGATTAAACTACTGGAAAGAAGATCTGCAAATTGAAATTTCAGAGGAACAATGGGAATTGGCTTGTACAGAAGCTCAAACCAAATCAATAAATGCACGCCTTAAATTGATACATTTCAAATGGTTAATGCGGATGTATGTTACACCGGAGGAGTTAAATAGATATAACAAAAATATACCAGATACATGCACAAAATGCATGGAAAGTAAAGGAACCCTATTTCATTGTTTATGGGAATGTAGATTAATAAGAATGTTTTGGGAAGAGGTGAGGGTAACAATTGAAAAAATAATCTCAAAACAAATCATATTGAATCCTAAACTGTTTTTGTTGGGTCTGTACCCAGAAAAGCATAATTTTAATAAAAGTGAAAGAACATTCATAGACCTCAGTTTGCTTAATGCCAAAAAATGTATTGCACTATTATGGAAAAAGACTCATAGACCAGATGTGACTCAGTGGTTAAGACAGATGTTAACAAACCTTCCATTAGAAAGAATAACATATATACTGAAATCAAAGGAAATTGTGTTTGAGAATATATGGAGACCTTTTATTGATTATGTAAAAAATTTAAACATAACTCTTGAAGAAGAAGGTGAATGATGTGTGTGGACCTTGTAAATTCCAAACTGGTGAACATAATATGTATACTTATGTATTGGTTTGTCTAGACTAAACAGAGGAGCATTGTTGAAGACTTGATTTTGTTGGTGGTTGTTGGTGTTTTTAGTGCATTTTTTTTTGTAGTACTTTAGTGTTAGTGTTTGATTGTTTGTATCATGTTTGTTAAAAAAAAAAAAAGGTTCAATAAAGATATTGTGGAAAAAAAAAAGTCACAAATTTGTGAGAAAGAAGATGCAAATTTTTAAGATTCATTTTATTCTGTTATGTAACATGATATACAAAAAGACAGCTCTGTCTTTTTTCCAGGGTCGGGGGACATATTGTCCAGCACCCACCTTCCCCTTTCAAATCACCTATTGCCTATTTGATTCCCATCCAGCAGAGCCGTTTATGGTTAGAAAGCAGATTACACAAATGCTACAAAGCGAGGGAGTGCCCAGCGAAGGGAAAGTGTTGTGGAAAGTGCGGTCTGTTCCACCACTTTGCTAGAGCCTGCAAAAACTTTGAGCAGGGGGACCAGAAACCAGAGAGGGGCCCTTCTACAAGGAAACCCACAGTGGGCCACACGGTCTCACCTAGCACAGATGGACGCATCATTTGCAACATTGAATTGGACGGGGTGGTGGTGCCGCTGATGCTGGACATGGGATCGGCGACCTCCATCCTGAATTGGGCTACAGTGAAGAACTTTCATTTCAAAAATCTTAGAAAGAGTTGTTGCTATGCAATTATTTGACCACCTGCAGGGAAATGGTTTATTTGAGGAGTTTCAATCTGGGTTTAGAATCCATCATAGCACTGAAACAGCCTTAGCGAAGGTCACTAACGACCTCCTCATTGCATCTGATAATGGACTAGTTTCTGTACTTGTCCTTTTAGATCTTAGTGCAGCTTTTGATACTATTGATCATAATATTCTACTTGATAGATTAGAACACTATGTTGGACTTAATGGAACTTCGTTGCAGTGGTTTAGATCTTATTTATCTGATAGGTTCCAGTTTGTTCATGTAAATGATGAGTTTTCTCTCAGCTCAAAGCTTAGTCATGGAGTTCCACAGGGATCTGTGCTTGGCCCTACTCTTTTTAGTTTATATATGCTTCCGTTAGGCAACATTATTAGAAAGCACTGTATACATTTTCACTGTTATGCAGATGACACACAATTATACCTGTCAATGAAGCCAGATGATACTAATCAATTAGCCAAGTTAGAAGCCTGTCTTAAGGAAATCAAAGTTTGGATGACTTGTAATTTCCTGCTATTAAATTCAGATAAGACTGAAGTCATTCTTGTTGGTCCAAAAAACCTTAGAAATTCCTTTCCAAATCAAACTTTCAGTTTGGATGCAGTTACTCTTTCTCTTAATAGCTCTGTGAGGAACCTTGGAGTTATTTTTGATCAGGATTTGTCCTTCAATTCACATATTAAATTTGTTTCTAAGACTGCCTTCTATCATTTGCGTAATATTGCCAAGATTAGGAGCATCTTGTCTCAGAGTGATGCTGAGAAGCTGATCCACGCTTTTGTTAGCTCGAGATTAGATTATTGTAATTCTTTATTATCAGGTTGTCCTAAAACATCTTTAAAAAGTCTTCAGCTGATCCAAAATGCTGCAGCAAGAGTTTTAACAGGTACTAGAAAGAGAGATCATATCTCTCCGGTTCTGGCCTCCCTTCATTGGCTTCCCATAGAGTTTAGAATTAAGTTTAAAATCCTTCTTCTTACTTACAAAGCTCTAAACAATCAGGCTCCTTTTTATTTAAAAGATCTGATACTACCGTATCATCCTAACAGAGCACTACGCTCCCAAAATGCAGGTTTACTTGTAATACCTAGAATCTCCAAAAGTACAATGGGAGGCAGAGCCTTCAGTTATCAAGCTCCTCTCCTGTGGAATCAGCTGCCAATCTGGATTCGGGAGTCAGACTCGATCTCTGTTTTTAAGAATAGGGCTAAAACCTACCTTTTTGATATAGCCTACAATTAGGGAGGGATCATGTGTTTTCTGAACCCTCCCTTAGTTATGCTGCTAATAGGTTTAGTCAGCCGGGGGACCTCCAGTAATGCACTGGGCCTCACTCCTTTCCTCACTCTCTATGAAATATTTTTTTTTTTGCTGGTCATTAACATTTGTTTGTTCTCTCCCATAGATTGAGTCCCCATCGTGCTGTTTGCTCTCTACATGTCTGTTCTTTTCTTCTTCTCTATCCCCTCACCCCCCAGCCAGTCGCAGCAGATGACTGCCCCTCCCTGAGCCTGGTTCTGCTGGAGGTTTCTTCCTGTTAAAAGGGAGTTTTTCCTCTCCACCGTCGCCAAGTGCTTGCTCACAGGGGATCGCCTGATTGCTGGGGTCTTTCTGCAACTGTGGGGGTCCTCCCTACAGTTGATAGTGCTATGAGATGACTGTTGTTGTGAAATGGCGCTATATAAATAAAGTTGAATTGAATTGAATTGAACTTTTTCCTGCATTATAGAGTGAGCAGGTCTGACATAGCGTGTTATGGTTATGGAAACAACCTCTTGGACATTGTGGGCTCACTGACGCTCTCGGCGAGGTACAAATCAGAGTCGATGTGTGCAGCGGAGTTCATGGTGTCCGTTGAAGGAGCTAACCTGATGGGCTGTGGCCTGTTTTATGGACTCGGATTCTCCATTGCCTGCAGAGTGGGAGAGGAGTGGTCTGGCTGTGGGCTGTGGGACTGGCCATTTTACAAGGGAAATGATAATGAAGTGTGGGACTTAGACCTGCCCGGGACGAGTGACGACGGGCATGACCGACACCATGGAGCACCATCACAGGGAGTTTCCGGTGCCAGTGTTCGTGGTACCCTGGACGAGGGACCCGAACGGCACGGTCGGACACTTGTGGGGGTGAACAGAGCCAGCGAGCAGGCACAGCGTAGTTCCGGTGGCCGACCGAGTACCACTGTCGAACCGGACGCTGCCGTGGCTGATTCAACGCACCAAATGAAAGCGAACGGGGTGAGACTGAATGGCACCATCCCCAGGCGTGTCCACAAAAGGGACCACAGGCAGATCTCGGACCGGATCAGTGGGACCCTGCGAAACCGTACAGCAACCTGGTCACGGCGCCGTGGACCACAAAGGCCAGTGAGTACTCCCCTGGGTGTTGACGATAAAGTCCACCCTAGGGTTGAGTCTCGGCTTGGTGGTGTCTGCAAATCACAAGAACAGCAGGATGACCAGGGTCAGCTGCGGATAGTGAGGACCCATGACGACGGCTACTTGGAACTGACAGATGGATCCAGAAGGCACCCGAATGAGCTGCGGGTTGGGAGAGAGGAGACGCCAGAACAACCCGTCTTTGGTGAGGAAAAGGCAGAGATGCTCTGGAAGCGGGCCGCAGGACGGACATTCCCGAGGGGAGCCTCCAGGGGGTCCTTAGTGTGACTTTAAAGGGGGGTTAGCGGTGTGTTCTGTTGTGCTGTGTAGCTTTCATTATTAGTCTTTGTGCTTTGAGAAAAAAGAAGAAAGGAAAAAACTGCTAACGTTTGTGCAAATTGCCCCCGTGTGTGTGTGTGTGTGTGTGTGTGTGTGTGTGTGTGTGTGTGTGTGTGTGTGTGTGGGTGGTGAAATAGGATACGTAGGTGTGTGAGTGGTTAAAGTAAACAGTAGTGTGATTGAAATGCAAATGTTCCCCAGTACTGTTTGTCTTTGATGTGCCCATGTTGTGGGGTGGGAGTGCTGGGGTGGAGGGATCTGGGACCACCATTAGGTTAGTGTACATATTGTTTATAAGTGTTTATAGTTCAAAGTATTTTAAAATATATGCAACACCATTGGAATTAGGGTTTTGTGTGTGTGTGTGTGTGTGTGTGTGTGTGTGTGTGTGTGTGTGTGTGTGTGTGTGTGTGTGTGTGTGTGTGTGTGTTGATCTGTGACACGGGAGTTAAGGAGAAGTAATCTAAATATGGGTATTTTTATAAAGTTTTGGGGTTTTGAGATGAGATGAGATGAGATTCAACTTTATTGTCATTACACATGTATGAATACAAGGTAACGAAACGTGACTTGGCATTTGGGCACGCTATACACTCTTTTACTCTTTTACTTTTTTACTTTTACAATCTAACCTTGCGGGTTTTTAATTAATGTTACGTACGTGATAAAATTATTTATATATTTTTTAAAGCGATTTTTTTTGGGACGTATCACTGACTTTTTTCTTTGAAGTATAACAGTGCACCTTACAGGGAAAAAGGACACAGGCGCATAGGAATTGACATTTCTTGACTGGAAGAGGTGACGTGGACATTGACTGATTGCAGGAGAAAGGACCCCTAAATTGATAAGTATTTTTTGAAGCTAAGTATGACTTTGCATGACATTGTAAATGACATAAAGCATAATGATTTAAATGACTCTGACTTTACAAATGTAATGTTTTTATGATTTTGCACTGCAGAATACATTTGATGTTACTCACCACATAATGGTGTGACAGCATCATATTTCAGAAATGTGACAGTAAGTAATTGAGATCTATCAGTGTGGAAAAGGTTATAAAGCCATTTCTAAAGCTCTGGGACTCCAGCGAACCACAGTGAGAGCCACAAATGGCGAAAACATGGAACAGTGTTGAATCTTCCCAGGAGTGGCCGGCTGACCAAAATTACCCCAAGGGCGCAGCGACGACTCATCCAAGAGTTCACAAAAGACCCCACAACAACATCCAAAGAACTGCAGGCCTCACTTGCCTCAGTTAAGGTCAGTGTTCATGACCCAACATAAGAAAAGGACTGGGCAAAAATGGCCTGCATGGCAGAGTTCCAAGATGAAAACAACTGCTGTGCAAAAAGAGCATAAAAGTTTGTCTCAATTTTGCTAGAAAACATTTTGATGATCCCCAAGACTTTGGGGAAAATACTGTGTGGACTGATGAGACAAAAAGTTGAACTTTTTGGAAGGTGTGTGTCCCATTACATCCTGCGTAAAAGTAACACAACATTTCAGAAAAGGAACATTATACCAACAGTAAAATATGGTGGTGGTGGTGGTGGTGGTAGTGTGATGGTCTGTGGCTGTTTTGCTGCTTCAGAACCTGGAAGACTTGCTGTGGTAAATGGAACTATGAATTCTGCTGTCTACCAAAAAATCCTGTAGGAGAATGTCTGGCCATCTGTTTGTGACCTCAAGCTGAAGCGCACTTGGGTTCTGCAACAGGACAATGATCCAAAACACACCAGCAAGTCCACCTCTGAATGGCTTAAGAAAACAAAATGAAGACTTTGGAGAGGTCTAGTCAAAATCCTGACCTGAATCCGATAGAGATGCTGTGGTATGACCTTAAAAAGGTGGTTCACACTGGAAAACCCTCCAATGTGGCTGAATTACAACAATTCTGCAAAGATGAGTGGGCCAAAACTCCTCCACAGTGCTGTAAAAGACTCACTGCCAGTTATTGCAAATACTTGATTGCAGTTGTTGCTGCTAAGGGTGGCCCAACCAGTTATTAGGTTTAGGGGGCAATCAATTTTTCACACAAGGCCATGTAGGTTTTTTTTTTTTTTTCTCCCCTTAATAATAAACACCTTCATTTAAAAACTGCATTTTGTGTTTACTTGTGTTATCTTTAACTAATATTTAAATTTGTTTGATGATCTGAAACATTTAAGTGTGACAAATATACAAAAAAATGAGAAATCAGGACGGGGGCAAACACTTTTCACACCACTGTATAGACAGGAAATACAAAAGAAGCTTATTTTTCTTAAACAGAAACATTGGGAAGTTGGAGGGAAAGCATCTAAGTTATTAGCTTATAAACAAAAAAAAACAAAAAAACAAAAAACAAGCTGCCTCCACAAAATAAAAATCCCAGAAACAAAAAAACCTGAACATACTCATGAGAGAATTGAACAGAGTTTGGTAAATTTTTACAGAAACCTGTATTCTCAAGCTCACATGGATTATGATTTGTGGATTGAAAATTTCCTAGACTCACTCCACTTACTAAAGGTTACAGAAGTACAAAACAAGGTTCTTAGAGCAGATGTAACATTTCGTGAAATCAATTTAGCCATTTCAAGAATGAAAGCGGATAGCTCCCCTGGTGTGCATGGCTTCACCACCAAGTGCTATATGGTCTTTAGGGACATACTGACTCCCATGCTGATAAAAACTTATAACTGGGTGCTCAAAAAATCAGAAATGCCCCCTCATGGCGAGAGGCAATCCTCTGTCTTATTCCTAAGGAAGGCAAAAACAGACAAGAATGTGATAATCTAAGACCATTCATCCATCTTCTTCATCTCCTTTTCGGGTTGGGGGGGACTGGAGCCTATCCCAGCATCTTTTGGGCAAGAGGCAGGGTACACCCTGGACAGATCGCCAGTCCATCGCAGGGCCAACACAGAGAGACAGACAAATATTCACTCTCACGGTCATACCGAAGGACAATTTAGAGTCCTCAGTTTGATACCAATTAACCTAACTTGCATGTTTTTGGCATGTGGAAGGAAACCGGAGGAATCCCGGAGTAAACCCACGGAGACACGGAGAGAACATGCAAACTCCACACAGATCACTGTTGGTCGGGGGCTGGGATCGAACTCAGGATCTCCCGGCCAAGGGTGAGTCGCTGTGCTACCACAGTGCTAATCACTCCGCCACCGCGCTGCTAATCTAAGACCTCTTAGTGTATTAAATGTGAACTACAGCATATTCACATCTGTCATGGCAAGGAGACTTGAACATTGTCTACCAGATCTTTTTCACCTCAAACAAACTGGTTTTATTCAGCAGAGACAAACACAAGATAATATTAGGAGAACACTGCAGATACTAAGACATATAACAGAAAATAAGGCAGAATCAGCCCTGATTAGCCTGGATGCCCAAAAGGCTTTTGACTCTGTTAACTGGAAATTTTTATATAAGGTCTTGTCCAAATTTGGGTTCCCTGAGGATTTTATTAAAATAATTAAAACGTTATATAAAGAACCAACAGCTAGACTCAAAGTAAATGCGGGTATATCTGAACCGTTTACGCTCCAGAGAGGATGCAGACAGGGATGCGCAATTTCTCCACTTCTGTTTTCTATATGTGTTGAGCCACTAAGTCAATGGATTTACTAGAACCCAGATATAAAGGATGCCTCAACTTTTGGGGGAGAACCAAAGAGCCTTGTTTGCAGACGACAAATTAATATATCTGGAGCAACCCTTCAACTCCTGACCCACCCTTATGACCTGTCTGGAAGAACATGGCTCAGTGTCTGGCTACAAACTCAATGTATCTAAAACACTAATCTTGGCCTTCAATTATGAACCTAGCAGAGATATTATTCAGAACTATCAGTTAAAATGGGATGTGGACTCTAAAATATTTAGGTATCTACTTACCAAAGGACTTGTCAAATTTATTCAGTATTAATTATTTAAAACTGAATGTTAAAGGCAGATGTAGGAAGATCTAAGCCAGAGGGTGGAGTCAGTCAAAATTAACATTCTCCCACGTCTGCTGTATCTCTTCCAGACACTTCCTGTGGAGGTGCCAGTTAAACAGTTTGGGGAATGGGACAAACTCATATGTATCTAGATATATTTGGAATAATAAAAAACCAAAAGTCAAATACAAAACTTTACAATTCAAAAAGGAGGATGGAGAAGTGGGCCTCCCATGTCTGCTGGAATATTACTATGCTGCTCAACTGAGACATCTGGTATGTTGGTGTAATTCTGGTTACGTAGCCAGATGGAAAGAATTGGAGTTAGCAATATCTGACAGGATCCCATTACAAGCTATCATCTCTGATATAGCACTAGTCAGACACCTTTTAGATAGGGCAAATCCCTTTATTAATTTGTCATTAAAAATTTGGAAGGAAGTCCAAAAACTATGTCACATACAAAAGAGTGCAAAATTGTTGAGATGGTGTAATTTTGACAGTGATTTTCCCACCTAGTTTAACTGATAAAAGGTATAACATTTGGGCATAGAAGGGAGGGGCAGCACAGTGGCAGAGCGGTTAGCACTGCGGCAGCACAGCAACTCACCCTTGGCCAGGGGATCCTGGGTTCGATCCCAGCCCCCGACCAACAGTGATCTGTGTGGAGTTTGCATGTTCTCCCCGTGTCTGCGTGGGTTTACTCTGGGATTTCTCCGGTTTCCTCCCACATGCCAAAAACATGCAAGTTAGGTTAATTGGCATCAAACTGGGGATTCTAAATTGTCCTTAGGTATGACTGTGAGAGTGAATGGTTGTCTGTCTCTCTGTGTTGGCCCTGCGACGGACTGGCAATCTGTCCAGGGTCTACCCTGCCTCTCGCCCAAAGATGCTGGGATAGGCTCCAGCCCCCCCCCCCCCCCACGACCTGAAAAGGATTAAGCGGAAGAAGATGGATGGATGGCAAAGAAGGGAGTGACTGTGTATTGTACACTGCAACACACGGGGGCACTAAAGTGCTTTCAGGATATTAAAAATAAATATAATTTGGGTCAAAACAATTTTTATAGATTTTTACAAATAAAGCATCACCTGACAGCAATTCTGAAAAATGTGGATCTATTGGCCACCAATGATGGAATAATGAAAATCTTCATATCAGCTTATAATTCTGAATCCAATTCCAAAATTAGTTCTAAAATTTATAAATGTCTTCTAAACACAAAGTCAAATGAATCTCTAAACATTAAAGAGAACTGGTATAAAGAAGTAATCAAGTTACTATTGTGGAAGAGTGGTGTACAATCTGTGAAATCCAATGGAAAACCACAAACTCTCTCATTTGGAATGAAATTGGTCGAAAGTGTACTGTTCGTTTGTTTTGTTTGTTTTTTTTCACACCCCGGCAAAATAGATACAAAACTGGAAACTCAGATTGTTGGAAACAATGTCAGACCACCAATGCTGATCATTACCATTTTTGGGGGGCTTGGACTGTATTGACCACTTTCTGGAAGAACATTCATCAGACTTTAGAGAAAGTATTCAAAAGTAACATCCCCTTCACTTTTGAGGCTCTTTAATGGGGTAATATGACTAAAGAAATGCACACCAAAGACAAATCTCTCATGGCCACCCTACTCGTTGCATGTAAAAAAGCCATAACTTGCAAATGGCTGAAACCCCAGTGGATGAACAGTTCAATATTATCCATCAAATTTAGGTAATGAAAAAAGTAACATTCTATTAGAGTACAATTGGACAAATTCACCACCATATGGTTGAGGTTGATAAACTTTATTAAACCCATAAGACAGGACTTCATATGAAATATCTATACTCCAAATACTCCAACAATGCCCTTTCCCAGAGCTATTAATATAATTTTTAAATTAAAAAAAAAAACTCTTTCTTTCTCTCTTTCTCAGTTTGTTCCTGCTGTTCTTGTTTTTTTTCTTTGTTCTTATTCTTTCTTACTAGTGCCAAAGAATGCCTACAGAGGGAACTGAAAGAAGTTTTTCTATTGGAACATGTCTCCAGAGCAACAATGGACACAATGAGGAGACACTACCATAACTGCAGGAATGAAAGACTGCCTTAAATTTGTTGCATGACGACTCATTACTCTCTCTTGGATGCATACTGAGAAGCAAGGGACGTAATTAGCAAAGTAGGATGAAGTACTGCTGCATCTGGTGTAATTATCATGTAATGTCCTGTAAAACTTCTGGCACACAATTAAAAAAACTTTTTTCTCATGAGCTTGTGAATTTTTTATAAACAGCCAAACAAATGTGATAAGTAAGGGACAGTACAAGGAAAATTGGGGTAAAAAGAGAGAGAGAAAAAAAAGCATGGTAAAAGTAGGGTAAGTACTATCCACCTTATTCCTAGCCCCCATGATGCCTTGCGTGAATTATGTGCGCAACTTCAGGTACTAGTTTAGAACATGGGGTTGTCATGGAAACAGGACACTTTTCCTTGTTAAAAAAACAATGACTTCAGCATCAAAAATGCGGGAACACGGCCTTTTGCACCTCAAAAAGAGTAATATAATCATACCACTTCCCACGACTATCAAGGGATGAGAAGATGACCTTAGAAAGTGGCCTCGCAGACAGTAGCTTCATTAGTTAGCTCCACTGCTAAAATGCTAACACTGTAAACAAATAAAAGCTCTGAGATATATCATTGTCTCCACCACAATAAAGTCGGTTGCATTTTGTTAAAATATGTTGGACATAATCAAATTTACCTTAGAGCAGACATAAAATCTAGTCAGAGCCACAAAGAACCACAACACCGTGCTTGGGTGTTTTGCTCATGCTGCTGTCGTGCCATGAATGCTTGTTATTTAACTTAACACGTGCAGCCTTTTCTGACAATTGTTCGAAATTTTATTGATCTGTATTTTGTGATAATTTAAAAATGAATGCATGTTGAAGCTGCTAATATCAAGCCCATATCGTTCCAAGGCGGCCCAACGAATGCAAACAAAAAAACAAAACAAAACAATTACAGTGCATCGGGAAAGAATTTACAGTGCTTCACTTTTTCCACATTTTGTTATGTTACAGCCTTATTCCAAAAGGGATTAAATTCATTTTTTCCTCAAAATTCTACACACAATACCCTATAATGACATCAAATTTTTTTTTTTTGAGATTTTTGCTAATTAATTAAAAATAAAAAACTAAGAAATCACATGTACATACAGTGGTGTGAAAAAGTGTTTGCCCCTTCCTGATTTCTCATTTTTTTGTGTGTGTTTGTCACACTTGAATCCATCCATCCATCTTCTTCCGCTTAATCCTTTTCGGGTCGCGGGGGGCTGGAGCCTATCCCAGCATCTTTGGGCGAGAGGCAGGGTACACCCTGGACAGATCGCCAGTCCATCACAGGGCCAACACAGAGAGACAGACAACCATTCACTCTCACAGTCATACCTAAGGACAATTTAGAATCCCCAGTTTGATGCCAATTAACCTAACTTGCATGTTTTTGGCATGTGGGAGGAAACCGGAGAAATCCCAGAGTAAACCCACGCAGACACGGGGAGAACATGCAAACTCCACACAGATCTCACTTCCGCCTCCCAAAGAGAGCCGACGCTTTTTTCTTCTCTCCAGCTCTGACTTTTCATCTCCTTCCTCCTCTAACTAACTGGATCCCAGCTTGCTATCGTCTGTCTGCGTGTCTCTACTGCTGATTATCGAACGAAATTATGGATTTAATAAGCTGGGCTTTGAACGCAATTGACACTATTTTTTCAACGAGGAAAAGTGCCCCGGGGGAGGTTGTTTGCCCCGCAGGAACGGCTGCTGCGGGCTATTTGAGGGACACAAGTAATTGGAAACTCTTGTACCTGTCTGATCTTTCCATCGAAGATGTCGACGATTTGTACGTCTTCGTAGTAATGGTCATCGGGATCGTTCTGATTGGATCTGGGATTGTCCTGGTGTACCGTAAATTGATGAAGATGGACATAGCCTATCAAAATGCTGGCCAGGCGAGGCTTAACCATCAAATTGAAAAAATGGAGAGGACTCTGACAGCGGCAAATGGAGAACTGTCTAGGAAAATGGATTACATCATGATCACGCTGAGAGCCGTCCATGAAGGATTCAACGTCCAGCACTGAAGGATTAAAGTACTGAATCTTTAAGAGAATATAAAGTTTCTTTCTCTGGGATCAGTACTATTCGACTAATCTGACCCCCTCACACAAGTCCTCCAGATTATCTGCAGTTTTTTGTTTCCAAAACATTTGAGCTGCATTGACTCTACAGACAGTCAGCTGCATGGCTCAAGGACAAATGCCAGCAGCTAAGACAAAACATCTCCTGCCAAAGAGACTTTGTTGTTCTTAACTGATACAACACCTACACTCAACACTACACCCACACTGACTCAAAAACTGATGAAAAAGATCACTCACTCACTGCTCTCTTTGTGTCCTTGTGTACATTCTTGTCTGCTAACTGTGCATTGAGGGCTTTTTTTCTTGTAATCATAATATTGATCATATATGACCGATATTCTGACAATCAATGGTTTT
The DNA here is from genome assembly GCA_020510985.1 of Pholidichthys leucotaenia. Lineage (NCBI taxonomy): Eukaryota > Metazoa > Chordata > Actinopteri > Cichliformes > Pholidichthyidae > Pholidichthys > Pholidichthys leucotaenia. Next base: position 276,555,414 of record CM035842.1, read on the forward strand.
TTGCTCTTTCCTATTGTGTTATCCTTTCCCTCCCTATGCATCCTGTACCCATCTGATGACAGGCACGTTTTTCAGACGCTGCCGCGTCACCGGAAATGCAGGTTGTTTTCTGTGTCAAGTCAAATCCCTCGTATGTTATCAGTTGTTTACTGTTAATGTACTTGGCAATAAATCTTTTCTGAGTTCTGAGTTCTGAGTTCAGATCACTGTTGGTCGGGGGCTGGGATCGAACCCAGGATCCCCCAGCCAAGGGTGAGTTGCTGTGCTGCCGCAGTGCTAACCACTCCGTCACTGCGCTGCCCACTTTCTTCACCTTCAATTTCAGATCCTCAAACAAATTTAAATATTAGACAAAGATAACACAAGTAAACACAAAATGTAGTTTTTAAATGAAGGTGTTTATTATTAAGGGGAAAAAATCCAAACCTACATGGCCCTGTGTGAAAAAGTGATTGCCCCCTTCTGTTAAAGCATAAATTAACTGTGGTTTATCACATCTTTGAAAAGCTGAGTTCAATTTCTCTAGCCACATCCAGTCCTGATTGTTGCCACACCTGTTCTCAATAAAGAAATCACTTAAATAGGACCTGACTGATGAAGTGAAGTAGACCAAAACATCCTCAAAAGCTAGACATCATGCTACGATCCAAAGAAATTCAGGAACAAATGAGAAACAAAGTAATTGAGAGCTATCAGTCTGAAAAAGGTTTTAAAAAAAAAAAAATAAATTCTAAAGCTTTGGGACTCCAGCAAACCACAGTGAGAGCCATTATCCACAAATGGCAAAAACATGGAACAGTGGTGAATCTTCCCAGGAGTGGCCGGCCGGCCGACCAAAATTATCCCAAGAGCACAGCGACAACTCATCCAAGAGGTCACAAAAGACCCCACAACAACATCCAAAGAACTGCAGACCTCACTTGCTTCAGTTAAGGTCAGTGTCCTTGGCTCCACCATAAGAAAGCGACTGGGCAAAAATGGCCTGCATGGCAGAGTTCCAAAGTGAAAACCACTGCTGAGCAAAAAGAACATAAAGGCTGGTGTCATTTTTGCCAGAAAAGATCTTGATGATCCCCAAGACTTTTGGGAAAATACTCTGTGGACTGATGAGACAAAAGTTGAATTTTTTGGAAGGTGTGTGTCCCATTACATCTGGCGTAAAAGTAACACAGCATTTCAGAAAAGGAACATCATACCAACAGTAAAATACGGTGGTGGTAGTGTGATGGTCTGGGGCTGTTTTGCTGCTTCAGGACCTGAAAGACTTGCTGTGGTAAATGGAACCATGAATTCTGCTGTCTACCAACAAATCTTGAAGGAGAATGTTTGGCCCTGGAACCAGGACACCCTAGGTCGCAGGTCGATGATCGATTTTGTTATCGTGTCATCAGACTTGCGACTGTATGTCTTGGACACTCGGGTAAAGAGAGGTGCAGAACTGTCAACTGATCACCACCTGGTGGTGAGTTGGATCCGATAGCAGGGGAGGATGCCATTCAGACCTGGTAGACCCAAACATATATGGCCCTTTTCCACTAGTATCAGTTTGGCCCAGTTTGGTACGGTATGATACGCTTTGTAGGCTTTTGCATTAGGGACTGTAATGGTTATGATCCCAATGTTTTGGACCTGCTTTAGAGCGGTTCCAAGCGTACTGTACCGACACGAAAATGTGACGTAAAAACACTGCAGACCACTGATTGGTCCAGGCGTAACGTCACGAGAGCGGCGTTTGAGGCTGAGTTTACAGAATTGCGAGCTGCCATTTGCAAAGATTAGTCTATGAGCCAGCCAGTGACCAAGCGATATAAACAACAACGATAGAATGGCTTCACAGAAATCAACACTGCGGTCCAGCAGTTTTCTGTGCCTTTCAGCTGATGAGAGAATCCTGAGGGAACTAGACGGAGCCACCAGAAATGAATCTACGGCTGTTGGAGCACCCAACTTCAGCAGTTAAAAGCTGTGATATTTGGATATAGAGGATAGTGAGTGATGTGATATGATGTGATATTATGCATCTTTTACGTTATTTTTCCCAGCAGTGGAAAGTTCACTTTGAACAGACAACAATGTTGTTTCTTGGGTGCAAAAGGGCTAGCTAGATGGCTGTCAATGCTAACTCCGCGCTCTGTGCTGTTGACAATATCTGATGAAATAAGCTAGTTGTAATCCTGGTTAAAAAGGTGTTTTTTTTACATGTTGCACTTTCGTGCCGTGCATGTACTTAAGCTGTGTGTATTTTCGTTGTAGAGTCCAACCAGCATCTGCTGTGATAACGCTTGGCACGACACAGCAATGTGTTATGAGTGGTGGGTTGCACATCCTGTTATTTATACTCAAATCCTTTGCTCTTTAAGGTAAAGTATAGGTAAAGTGCCAAAATTAAAGTAGCACAATTTCCACTTAATATGAAAGGGACTGAACTGAGATTTACTTGATTGTGTGAATATCAGTTACAGAATAACTGAAAGTGAATGGCACATCCAATATTAGCCGCTGTAAAATAAACCACTTGTTTATTTATTTATTTATTTATTTTATCAGATCACTTGTGTGATCCTTTGAGTTATATTGAAAATAGTGTATCTTGCACTCTGGGGAATGGCAGTTGTTCAGTCACCATTATTACCTCCGCCAAGGAAGTTATGTGATCATCGACGTTGGTTTGTCTGTCAGTTTGTCTGTCTGTTTGTTTGTTTGTTTGTTAGCAAGATAACTCAAAAAGTTATGGACGGATTTTCATGAAATTTTCACAGATTGTCAGAAATGGGGTATCCTACAGATGATTAGATTTTGGTGGTGCTCCGGATCACCGTCGAGAAGAAAACCGCCATTACGGAAAATGCCATTTTCGTCAATAACTACTGAACCACTAATCCTATCATTGTGAATCCAATTGCTAGTCATATGTTTTCATGGTCAAGGAATCTGAAAACGTACACACAAACACTGTATGGGGGAACTGTGGCGCTAAACCGCCATTACGGACAATGCGATTTTCGTGAATCACTACTCAACCACTAATCCTATCATTGTGAATCCAATTGCTAGTCATATGTTTTCATGGTCAAGGAATCTGAAAACGCACACACAAACACTGTATGGGGGGAACTGTGGCGCTTGGCGGAGGTCTGCGCTCTCCGAGTGCTTGTCTAGTAATTTAGTTTATATCTATCATCAATAAACTCATGCAGTAACAGGACACATTACAAATATTTGAGGCCCATTGTAGTGCATCCTTTTATTTTTTAGCAATACAAGTACAAAACACCGCCCCAACTTGAAGCCAGGGTGACACAGCGGTGACAGAGCAGTGGCTAAACTTTTATTGATAAAAATGAGATATTTTGACTGAGCAACTCCACACTCGGGGATGCACACCCCCAGTTAAAGTACTAGATGCCATTCAACTGAAGATATCAACTCATTCTGATTGCCGAGGCCACAGTAAAATCGAATGATTTTAAACATAACCCAGCCCTTGTAAAATCTACTTGACTGAAGTGCAGCTGCATGAAAATTGTGGTTAAATACCACAATTTTACCACAAAGTACTTTTTTGTCACATTCCACCGCTGGCTTTTAGCAACAAGATTATTTTTCAAATATGTTTTAAACTTGCCCTTTTAACTGGCCACATTTCATGGACAGATCACGTGCCCCCAGTGGCACAGTGCAGCAACTGCGCCTGTCAACTGAATGACGTCCCCGGCTGTACTGAGGATTTGTACTGATTTGTACTGATCTGCCAGTTCAGAAGGTGGCAGGCATGCATTGGAGGAATCATGGGTGACACGGATTACACCAAAGAAGAAATCCTCATTATTATTCTTCCTTTTCCCTTCTCTGAGCACACAAGACCAATATGGCCGCCATGCATCGTCATGCACCGTCACATAAACGGCTTCGTACACGGAAAATAACCGTGGGATACAAGCGAAATTTATGTGGGATAATCATAAGACTTTGTAGATGTGGTAGAGAGTGTAAATGACCGACAGAATGCAAAATAATGACCACGATGGACAAAAACACAGCGACCACGCCAGCCAGCGAGCCCCCCTTCGCCAACAGTAAGTGATAAATTTCTTTGTTTCTTTACATTGTACTGATTTTGTGGTTCATATACTTTGAAGATAAGATAACAAAATGCCCCTGTAGAAAAAACGGTGCCAAAAAAACCAAAGTATTCTTTGTGTAAATATGTCCAAAGTCCATTTTTGACTGAGTTATATAATTTATATAGTTGCCGTGACATTATGCAAATTAGATGCGTAAATTTATTCCTATCTGAAACTTTGGATCATATTCTACATCTTTCTAATTGACAGTAAGCCATTATCTCGTGCAACTTTCAAGTTATAGCCTTGGAAATCTGAACTATTTTATTGACAAAAAATATTTACCACTCTTGACCACTAGGGGTTATGTCGCCATACAGCGACTAGGACAGTTAGAGGGTTTTAATTATCCACCACCCATTTCTGTCTTTCGTCTAGGCAAGAGGAAAACCGTCCAACCCAAAATGGACCTTGCGTCGGGATATCGCTACAGGTGGCTGGTGTTTGTGACCCAGTCTCCTCACAAGTCTCTTTCACCATGTACACATGTAAAACAAAACTATGACTAATTTTGCTGAAACTTGTAATAAACCAGTGACCGTTGGCATCATGATTGTGTTTTATCTGTTATTACCAATTTTTTCCAGACCTTTCCCCAAACAAGCGTTGGAAGACTATGCCATTTTAGTGCATTATGGAGTCTAATAATTACTTAGACATACTTTAAAAGTTAATAGGTCAAGCTCAAGGTTTACAGTCATGTGAAATAATTAGGACACCATGAAATAGTCAGTTCTGTATTAAGAAATGTTCATATCTATGTCTAACCCTGGTTATGTTTTTATTTGTATAAAATATTTACTTTAGCCATTTTAAGTGGGAATGAATGTTGGGGTGTCCTAAAAAAGCTGGGGGGGGGGGGGGTCCTAATTTTTCCTCACTGTTTACAATTACGTTTTACAGAAAATTTGGAAAAAGTCTTCATTTTTAATTGTTTAGTTGTATTACATGAATCTCCCAGTATTTGTAACAGTGATATTAAATATTCACATGTCCAAATTCCTCACCAAAAAATCACACAGGCTACATGACCTACAGTATGTGACTGTAGGTTGTGGGAGCAGTTTTGGAGCAACAAAATCTTGTGATGCAGTGTATCCTGACATTGTGGTTACAAAATATTCAGATACATTTTGGAAATCCAGCCATGCAATGTTTTCATGCTATCTGTGTGTAATGATGAATAATGACAGCTCTTTCTCAACCAAAAGTCTGTTTTCCCACACTGGAAAATTGCCAGGAATGTTAAGGGGTAAGAAAAGGTTAACAAAACATTTAAGTTTTCCAGTATAATGGGATAAGGTTACATGGGATTTAACTTGTTTCAACACAATGCATAATTCTATTAACACACTTGCATCACACCAAAAGTGATATATGTAACTGCTGGATTATTCATAGATGGCTTCCCCTGTCTTTTAGCATTTAATCACTCTTACCTTCGTAATTAACCCTTATAAACAACAGAGAAGACGTATTTGAAAAGGGTACAAAAAATTTGATTTTAATAATACAACAGTTGGACATGTGTAGGCATAAAAATGGGAAGGCAGTGTTCAGTCTGGGCCATATTAGCATCTGTATTTTCTAATAATGGGTTAGGGCAGGGATGTCCAATCATGTGCCATGGAGGGCCAAGACCCTGCAGGCTTTACCTCCAACCAGTGTCTTCAACAGCAGATTCCACTGAATTTCTTCCCACTGACTGCTGATCAGTGAAAACACCTGCTGAAGAGACTGGGTAGAAGAGAGAACCTGCAGGGTCTTGGCCCTCCATGGCACATGATTGGACACCCCTGAGTAAGGGTTTAATGGGATTTAACATTTTAACACAAACTGCTTTATAGCTCATAATTCTGTTGACAGACTTACACCAAACCAAAAGTGATTTCTCAAACTGCTGGATTGTTCTTAGACAGCTTTCCAATCTTTTAGGTTTTAATTTCTGTCACTTGGTGGTAACCTTCACACATAAAAGAAAAGTGGACATATCTGCAAAACGTACAAAGGTTTATTGTCAAAATTCCCAGTGCTATACTAAATGAATACATGTATAGTTCACTGTTGATGCAGAGAATATATATTTATACAGTACTCGATATGATGTATATCCAGTAAATCCATGTATTTCTTCATATAACCTTGTGACTGTGCTATTTTAATTGCTTTTAATCCTAGATCCAGTTTGTTTTGACTTAAAATGCATCATAATTGTTAAATATGTCTTGTTATACCTAACTCAGTACTGTTTACCTGTTGAAATATACTGTATATTTTACGGCTAATATAACCCCATAACTACAACCACTGAGCGTCTGTGAAGCCGGGGTGACATCTCATTACTGGGAGCCTCTGTTGGACGCCCAGACTGACGGTTTGAAACGATTATTTTGCCACAAGAGAGCCATCTGAAACACACACACACACAGAATACATATTTTAGTACCTAACAGCAAAAACTTGCCAACATTACAACGTAGCACGGCGGACTTAAACATTAGCTTACCATCATACATGATGTAGTTCGTATCCTCATGTTTTCCGCTTTATACTGCTCTATATGGTTTCCTAAATGCTCCAGTACTTTTCCAGAGTGTGTCGTCTCGCCGTCTATGGCCTTCTGCTCTATTTTCTGCTTTTGGCAAAAAAAGCTAGACACCGCAGTCAGTCGCCTTGTATCCTGCCATGTTGTGTTTTGATACTGTGTTGATTGTGTGTGGCATGTTTTACGTCACGGGAGGGTTGCACCACTTTCCTGTAACAAATCCCACCCACATCAAGCGGTACTCTGGTGTAGTGGAAATGCAAGTGGGCCGAACTGCACCGTACTGTACCGTACTGTACTGGGCCAAACTGACACTAGTGGAAAAGGGCCAATAGTGAGGGTGGGCTGGGAACGTCTGGCTGAGGCCCCTGTCCGGGAGGTTTTCAGCTCCCACCTCCGGAAGAACTTCGACCACACTCCGAGGGAGTCTGGAGACATGGAGTGTGAATGGGCAATGTTCTCCACCTCTATTGTTGAAGCGGCTGCCCAGAGCTGCAGCGACAAGGTCGTCGGTACATATCGTGGTGGAAATCCCCGAAGCAAGTGGTGGACACCAGTGGTGAGGGGGGGCATTAAGCTGAAGAAGAAGTCCTATCGAGTTTGGTTGGCTTGTGGGACTCCCGAAGCAGCTGAGGTGTACCGGCAGTCCAAGCGGAGTGTGGCTCGGGTGGTTGCTGAAGCAAAAACTCGGGTGTGGGTGGAGTTCGGTGAGGCCATGGAATAAGACTTTCGGTCGGCATCAAAGAGATTCTGGCAAACTGTCCGGCGGCTCAGGAGGGAGAAGCAGCTCCCGGTCCACACTGTGCATGGACAGTGTGTGCTTTACGCAAGCACAAATGGAACAGACAAGCCCAATAGCGGGTGAAGAGAGTGTTTTAATAAGTGAGGAATCAAACATACAGCAATTATCCAGCATAGGATTCCAAGAAACAGTTCACAGCACAGCAGGTTAACACAGCTCAGCTCAAGTTAGGACTTAGGGAAAGGCAGTTCACATAAGCCCCCAGGGAGACATTGGCCGCTGGGGGAAACCAGAAACGTGAACCAGGAAGGATAACGTATGTGGAAGTGTTGGAGCGCAGCTGGGCTCTGGGACAAAAAAACAGCAACCGTAGTCCAAAGGGAAAAGTCTGAACACCAGGAGCAGGCAGAGCAGAACACCTACTGTGTGCAGGGAGTGGACAATACAATGCACCGGCGAAACAAAGGAGTAAGGACAGGGCTTAAGTAGACCAGCCCTGATCATCACAATGATTGCTGGTGCGAGAAAGTGATTGTAGAGCGGATGGAAAGCAGGTGCGGATGATAGAGTGAGTAAGAGTGAGAGAGTATGTGAATTTGTGAACCTGGGCAGGGAAATGACAGATTGGAATCACCCATCAGAAACTGACAGAAGAGAGGGGGAGTGGCTACCAGAGGCAGAAGGCACAGATAAGGTATGGAAAGCCAAAGGCAGCATAAAACACAGATAATAAAGAACCGGAGCCCGCCATGAAGCCTGAGCTGGGAAACCTCCAGCTCGGCTCATGACAGAAAAAGGTGGATTATCCTGTCCGGGTTGGGGACAAGCTCTTGCCCAGAGTGGAGGAGTTTAAGTATCTCGGAGTCTTATTCACGAGTGAGGGGACACTGGAACGAGAGATTGACAGATGGATCAGAGCTGCATCTGCAGTGATGCAGACGTTGTACTGGTCAGTTGTGGTGAAGAGGGAGCTAAGCTCTAAGGCAATGCTGTCGATTTACTGGTCAATCTACGTTCCTACCCTCACCTACGGTCAGCTTTGGGTAATGACCAAAAGAATGAGATTGCAGTTGTTGCTGCTAAAGGTAGCCCAACCAGTTATTAGGTTTAGGTGACAATCACTTTTTCAGTCAGGGCCATATAGGTTTAGATTTTTTTCCCTTAATAATAAACAACTTCATTTAAAAAAAAACCTGCATTTTGTGTTTAGTTGTGTTATCTTTGTCTAAAATTTAAATCTGTTTGATGATCTGAAACATTTTGTCATGTTTGGGGTTGTTTTCAGCCCTGTCTATGACCTGTGGCTGTAGGGTTTTGATTATTATTATTATACAGTGGCAAAGCAAGGGGCGGTAGAGTGATAATGTATGTTAACAACAACTGGTGCAGACCGGGACATATCACTGTTAAACAACAACACTGCAGCAAAGACATTGAGTTGCTAGCTGTTAGCATACGGCCTACATATCTCCCGAGGGAATACTCACATGTGATCTGCATTGTTGTTTATGCAAATCCGACGGCGAACGCTGGGACAGCGCGTGATGTCATCCATTCAGTAACTGGCAGGCTGCAGACAGAACACCCAGATGCTCTTCTCCTCATCTCAGGTGATTTCAACCATGTTTCACTGTCTCCCATTCTACCCACATTTACCCAGTATGTCACATGCCACACTAGAGACAATAAAACACTGGACTTATTCTACGCAAACACTAAGGAGGCGTACACCTCATTACAACTCCCCCCACTCGGGAGATCGGATCACAACTTGGTTCATCTCCGGCCGGTGTACAAACCCCTAGTGCACAGACAACCTCCGGCCATGCGCACAGTGAAGTTATGGTCTGAGGAGGCAATGGACGCTCTAAAGGGCTGTTTTGAAACCACCGCCTGGGAGCAGCTCTGCGATCCACATGGTGAGGACATCGATGGCCTCACTCACACCATCACGGACTACATCAGCTTCTGTGTGGACAACACCGTTCCCACCAAGACCATACGGTGTTGCTCAAACAACAAACCCTGGATCAACCCTGAGATAAAAACACTTCTGAGAGAGAAGAAGAGGATCTTCAGGTCGGGGAACAGGGAGATGCTGAAGTCCGTACAGAGGGAGCTGAGGAGAAAGATCAGAGAAGGCAAAGACAGCTTCAGGTAGAAGATGGAGGACAAGCTGCAACAGAGCGACATCAGCGGGGTCTCGAGAAACCTTAAAACCATCTCTGGGCTCCAGAATACCTCCCCCCAGGCCACGGGGGGCAGGGAGTGGGTGAACAATCTGAATCTGTTTTTCAATAGGTTTGACCAACTGCCCTCCCCCCTGACTGCACAACAACCACTGCTGTCTCTAAAGACATCAAGTCCTGTTGCCCACTCCCCACTCCACCAACACCCCCTCACTCCCAACACACAGCCCCCCAACCTGACCCTGACTAAGACCCAGGTGAGGACAGAGCTGAGGAAGGTCAAGGCGAGGAAGGTTTCGGGACCGGACGGCATCAGAGCAAAGCTCCTCAAGTCCTGTGCAGACCAGCTGTGTGGGATTGTGGAGTACATCTTCAATCTGAGCCTGAAGCTGGGGAGGGTACCACAGCTGTGGAAAACATCTTGTGTGGTACCTGTACCAAAGACTTCCCACCCCAAAGACCTGAACAGCTACAGACCAGTGGCCTTGACGTCCCACATGATGAAGACCCTGGAGAGACTGCTCCTTGCTCACCTCCGGCCCCTGGTAGGACCAGCGATGGATTCACTCCAGTTCGCCTACCAGCATGGCATTGGGGTGGAGGATGCGGTGATCTTCCTCCTTCACCATTCTCTGTCCCACCTGGAGAAGCCCGGGAATATGGTGAGGATCATGTTCTTTGACTTTTCCAGTGCTTTCAACACCATCCAACCGATGATCCTGAAGGACAAGCTGCTGTGCTCAGGGGTGGACCAGCACCTGTCATCATGGATCCTGGACTACCTCACTAACCGGCTTCAGTTTGTGAGAACCCGGGACTGTGTGTCCGACACGATCATCGGTAGCACGGGGGTCCCCCAGGGAACGATTTTGGCTCCCTTCCTGTTCACTCTTTATACTGCGGACTTCTCACACAACACAACACACTGCCATCTACAGAAGTTCTCTGATGACTCTGCAATCGTTGGCCTCATCTCCAGTGGAGATGAAGCTGAGTACAGAGGGCTTATCCAGGACTTCGTGGACTGGTGCCATCGGAACTGCCTCCAGATCAACTCGAGGAAAACTAAGGAGCTGGTGATGGACTGCCGCAGGCAAGGACAACCCCTCACAGCACCAGTAAATATACAGGGAACAGACATCGAGATGGTGACATCCTATAAGTACCTGGGTGTTCATCTGAACAATAAACTAGACTGGTCACACAATACTGACACACTCTACAAGAAGGGACAGCGCAGGCTGTTCCTACTGAGGAGACTCAGGTCTTTTGGTATACAAGGGGCGCTGCTGAAGACATTCTATGACACGGTGGTGGCATCAGCCATCACTTTTGGAGTGGTCTGCTGGGGCAGTGGCATTACGGCAGCCGATAGGAAGAGACTGAACAAACTGATCAAGAAAGCTAGCTCAGTCCTGGGGCAGCGCCTTGACCCAGTGGAGGAGATAGGAGAGAGAAGGACGGTGGCTAAACTGTCATCTCTGCTGGAGTCCGAGTTCCACCCTATGCAGGACATACTGAATGCACTGAGGAGCTCATTTAGCAGCAGACTACATCATCCTAGGTACACAACCGAGAGGTTTCACAGGTCCTTCCTACCAACGGCTGTCAGACTGTACAACCTAAGCAGGGCTGCTCGCCGTGACAACCTAATGCAAAAGACGCAATAGACTTATACAATGGTCCCCTCCGGCATACAACTAGGAAAATACCAGTCGCTGTGGAGGGTGAGAATATGTATGGGTACATAATCATACCATGTAGGATAACTAAGTAGACGGTTGTGGTGTTTCATCCCATCTAGCAACAATGCTCCGCACTGTGTGTGTTTATATATTTACATATTTACTAACTAACTAACTAACTAACCTGCACTTATATAGCGCTTTTCTAGTCACAAAGACCACTCAAAGCACTTTCATTAATACTAACCCTCTATTCTAAGGGCCTATAGGAAACATATCTAGGGACAATTTAGAACAGCCAATTAACCTAACATGCATGTCTTTGGCATGTGGGAAGAAACCGGAGAAATCCCGGAGTAAACCCACGCAACACGGGGAGAACATGCAAACTCCACACAGATCACTGTTGGTCGGGGGCTGGGATCGAACCCACGATCCCACGATCCCCACAATCCCCCGGCCAAGGGTAAACTGTGCTGCCGCAGTGCTAACCACTGCGCCACCGTGCAGCCCATTCCATCTAGCTACAATGCTCCGCACTGTGTGTTTATATATCTACATATTATTCCATCTAGCTACAATGCTCCTCACTGTGTGTGTTTATATATTTACATATTTATTCCATCTAGCTACAATGCTCCATACTGTGTGTGTTTATGTATCTACATATTTATTCCATCTAGCTACAATGCTCCTCACTGTGTGTGTTTATATATTTACATATTTATTCCATCTAGCTACAATGCTTCGTACTGTGTGTGTTTATATATCTACATATTTATTCCATCTAGCTACAATGCTCCGTACTGTGTGTGTGTTTATATATCTACATATTATTCCATCTAGCTACAATGCTCCTCACTGTGTGTGTTTATATATTTACATATTTATTCCATCTAGCTACAATGCTCCGCACTGTGTGTTTATATACTCATATATTTATTCCATCCAGCTACAATGCTCCGCACTGTGTCTATATATATACGTATATATATATATATATATATATATATATATATATATATATATATATATATATATATATATATATATATATATATATATATTTATATGTACATATGTATACTTGCTGCTCTTTTTTTTTTCTTGCCTTCTGATTGTTGCTCTGAGTGTTGCTATCCCTGTGCTGTTGCAATCCTGGAATTTCCCCATTGTGGGACTAATAAAGGCTTATCTTATCTTATCTTATCTTATCTTATTACTTATTAATTCCAGCTGGCAGATTGAGCCTTGCTCTCTGCCAGTCCCACAGCCACTCCTTTCTTCTCTCACTAGACATTCACCAGCTGTTTGGGATCACCACATTTACACATACGCACGCACGCACGCATGCACGCACACACACACTCACATGCGCACACACACACACACACACACACATACTCCAATCAGTCACGCACCTGCTTGCCACACGGCTGTGTCCACTTGCCTTCGTTAGTGTATTGTGTACTTATAGGGAGGCAGTGTGATCAGTCAGTGTGGCAGCTTAAGTCAACATTGAACATCCTGTCTCACTGAGTATTGGCTCTCTTTCGTTTGGACTTCACCATGTTGTACCTCAGAGCCTTTCCACTCCAACATATTTGTAAGTCTTTCTTTTGTGCCTTTTTTCTCCGCTCCTGTCTGCTTGGAACGCGTTTGGCATTTCCTCCGAGCCAGCGAAGTTTGTAGCTGGTTGTCTCATCCATTCTCACTGTGACTGTTATTTGGACAATTTGTATATTTTTTCCATTTTCATTAAACACGTTACATTACTGCACGTTGGGCTTATATCCATTCATATGTTCGCTACTCGATTACGCAGCAGACATGACAGTTAAGCTGCCACTGCAAAGAGCCCAAGCAGTGAAGTAACGTACCGTGGTTTTTTTTTCTTCACTATTCCCTGTGTGTTTTTCCCTTTCCGGAGTTACTTTCAGGATGGACTTACCGGGTAGCAGAGGCTAACCAATGCATCTGGGATGGAATTGCTGCCAAGCTCTGATGAAAATAGACAGGTTGCTCTCAGCAGCACGTGTTTACTCTGCTCCAGACGACATTTTGTGGTCTGTGGGACTGGCAGATGCTGCAGCTCGTGGCTGCCCTCAGCTGAAGATGCACGCTAAGGGGAGGGAGAGAATTGCCCTGATTGCTGCGCTGCAGCGGAAGAACGGCGGAGCAGAGAGGAAGCGCCCGGAGAAGCCCGGATGCACGCCGAAGAAGAGGCGTTCCCGGGCCTCAGCTCTTTTCCTCCACCAGCTGTCAGCACCCAGATTGCCTCCATCTCCTGAGCCCAGTCTCACTCCATCACCAGGGAATAAGAAGAAACACAAATGGGCGGGGCCGGCAGAGATTGATCGCCGTTCTGACGAGAAGAGACCTGCAGCCATCTCATCCTCTGTTTTTACCTCCGCCAAGGTGTGGGGGGCAGGTTACTCCTCTTATCCATCCCTTTTGGTGCCGTCTTTGGGGGCTTCTCTGCAGCCTATGAAGGAGCCCAGGGCAGTCACAGCCACGAAGAGGGATGTTACCTCACCAGCTGCAGCAGGAAACATCACTGACCAGGAGAACAGGCACGTAATCTCTTCATTTGTTCCTAAAATTGTTGAAAATTCTTGCCTGACCCCTGGTAGAGAGTCTCTGGGTGTGCAGTCCCCAGAGACCTCTTTACCTGCTGCAGACATCAACTGCTCACCAGCACCTCTCCATGCTCTCTCCCTTCTCCCCTGAATATACACCGGCGCCGGAGCTGGACAGCCAGGACTGGGAGGAGCCAGAGGTCCAGGAGGATTCTTCCCCCGCAGCAATGGTGAGCCAGACCCCAGCCGCCATGCTGGAGCAGTCACCAGTGTGGGTCACGACGGCTGGGACGACGATGACTGCAGAGACCATCATGCCTGGTGCGGAAGCTCCCGCAGTAGAGTCAGTACCCGAGCTGCACCTGCAGGAGGCCGAGCCCGTGGAAATGTCGCCCGGATCGTCGGAGTCCTGGATGGCGGTAGAGCTTGAGCTAAGGCAAGTGCTCTCTTTTGTCTTTCTTCTTTCCATAGTACAGCATTTTTGCCTAGCTCTAGGTGAGGAGGGCCAGCTGCAGCCGTACGCTGCACCTGAGCTTGCCTCGCCGGGCTCCGCCACTGCCAGCGACCCTGACCCTTCCTCCTCTGTGTCTGAGTCCTCTTCTAGGGTCACCGGAGAGAGGTCCACATCGCTGGATGAGACTGAGGATCCAGGCTCGCCACTAGAGGTCATTGAGGCTGCTGCCATCCCCGCTGAGGTGGTCATCATGGGTGCTCGGCTCCAGTTCAGGGTGCCTGTGGTTGATTGCCTCCTGGCTCAGGTGCTCATGAGGGTCGGCTGGCCCATGGTGAGGGCGGCATTGGGTGCAACCATGGCCCAGTCGGGGTCCACCGCAGGTGCGGCAGGGGTCCAGCTGGACTCCACCATGGGTGCAGCCATGGCTCGGTCAGGGTCCACCATGGGTGCAACGAAGGCCCAGTCGGGGCTCACCACGGGAGTAATGAGGTCCCGGGAAGGGGCCACCACTGGTGCTACATTGTCCCAGGCCGGGACCAGCACAGGTGCAGCCATGGCCCAGCTTGGGTCCACCATGGGTACAACCGAGTTCCAGTCCCTCACCAGGACCACCAAGGGTGCTACTAGTCCATTTGGAAACACTGGGGACTCCTCATTTCTTCTGGGGGCCTGCTGGGTGTTCCTCCTTCTCCTGTGGGGCACCCCTATGGTCCACTGGATCCTGCCACCAGGTGCCACTGGGGTCCTCCTTCTTTGGTCCGGCCGCCCACCTTTGATTCTCCCTGTGGGTAGGCCGCCACCTCATCTGTCCCATCAGCCATGGTGGCTTAATTGTGTGGGTAGGCCACCCGAAGGACTGGATCTCTGGGTCAGGTGGCCCACTTTCTCTGGCAGGCTGCCTGATGCTGTCCTGTGGGCCGCTTGCTGGCCCTGGGACTTTGGCCAGCCCCCTGAACTCCAGACTGTTCGTGGGCTTTGGGACAGCAGCTGGGCCCTAAGCCTTGGGACTCTTGGGTTGGGGAGGGGTAATTATGATTGTGGGGTTGGGAAATGTGTATTGTGGTGTTTTCTTGATTAATCCCCCCTAACCTGTTTTCCCCCACCTCCCGCCCTGGTTTGTTGTGTTGACCTTTTGGGTGGGGGGTGGGGGGCAGGTTTTGTGTTCTGTTTTGATGGTACGGTGGGTGTCTGGTACCAGCCCTTGGGGGGGGGGGGTTGTCATGTTCGGGGTTGATTTCAGCCCCGTCCATGACCTGTGGCTGTAGGGTTTTGGTTATTACTTATTAATTCCAGCTGGCAGATTGAGCCTTGCTCTCTGCCAGTCACACAGCCACACCTTCCTCCTCTCACCAGACATTCGCCAGCTGTTTGGGATCACCACATTTACAGACATGGACAAAATTGTTGGTACCCCTCTGTTAATGAAAGAAAAACCCTCAATGGTCACAGAAATAACTTGAATCTGACAAAAGTGGTAATAAATAAAAATTCTATGAAAATTAACCAATGAAAATCAGACAATGCTTTTGAATTGTGGTTCAACAGAATTATTTTAAAAAACAAACTCATGAAACAGGCCTGGACAAAAATGATGGTACCCCTAGAAAAGATTGAAAATAATGCGACCATAGGGACATATTCAACCAAGATGTGTCCTCTAATTAACATCACAGGTGACGAGTGAGCGTCCCCAGGGTTCCTCAGAGATGCAGCCCGAGTCAGCATGTCGAGGGTCCTCTGCCCCCACGCCATACGGGTTATTGGCGTGGACGCCAGCGCGAGAGGATCCAGCTGCAGAGACCATCAGGCCGGCTGTGGAACCCAACGCAGCCGAGTGGGAGCCCGACGACGAGCGTCTGTCTGAACCTGGATCGACGAAGTCCTGGATGGCTCCAGAGCCCGAGTGCAGGCAAGTGCTCTTCCTTGTTTTCCCTTATGGTGTGTTAGAGCATTTTTGCCTGCCTCATGAGGAGGCGAGCGAGGGGCAGCCGTCTGCTGCACCCAAGCTCGTCTCGCTGGGCTCTGGCGCTGCCGGTGGAACTGATCCCAGTCCTCTCTTGTTCTCTGAGCCTCTCCACAGCGTTACTAGTCTGGAATCTGTCAAGGTCACGGGACTGGAGGTTCCAGGTTCGGGGATGGAGGTCGTCGCCGAGGTGACCCAATCGGGGTCCGACGTGGGTGCAGCTGCGACCCAATCGGGGTCCGACGAGGTCCAGTGGGGGTCCAGCTCAGGTGTGGCTGTGACCCAGTTGGGGTCCGACGTGAGTGCAGCGGTGACCCAATCGGGGTCCGACGAGGTCCAGTGGGGGTCCAGCGCAGGTGTGGCTGCGACCCAATCAGGATTCGAGGAGGTTCAATTTTTTGATTGTTCCCCTCTCAAGAGCCACCAGCTGGGGGCCGTTGGAGGTTTTTGTCTGGCAGACTTGCGCTCTCATGTATTGTCGTCATTAGGCGGGCTGCATGCTATTCCTCCACGGTCCTGGTGGTTGTGGGATGCGGGTCGGCCACCCGAGGAACTGCTTTGTGCGTTCGGCGTCTTGGGTTGGTCGCCCGATAAACTGTGGTTGCTACTGGGTGACCTGGTTCGGCCACCAGAGGACTTGTTTCTGGGGGCCTGGGACTGGGGCAGGCCGCCTGACCATGTACTGTTTTTGTGGGACTATCCGTGGGCCATCGGAGGCAGGGAGGTCGCCGGAGCTCTGCCTGGGGGGCGTTGGATCTCCGCCGATCATCTTTTTTGTTTTGGCCCATACGGTATCAGAGTTATGTCAAGTTACGTAGAGCAATTTTGATTGCCTCATGTGTTTTGAAAGCCATAGTCAAGTCATGTCAGGTTATGTAAAGCAATTTTGATTGCCTCATGTGTTTTGAAAGCCATAGTCAAGTTATGTCAGGTTATGTTAAGCAATTTTGATTGCCTCATGTGTTTTGAAATCCATAGTCAAGTCATGTCAGGTTATGTTAAGCAATTTTGACTGCCTCATGTGTTTTGAAATCCATAGTCAAGTCATGTCAGGTTATGCAAAGCAATTTTGATTGCCTCATGTGTTTTGAAAGCCATAGTCAAGTTATGTTAAGCAATTTTGATTGCCTCATGTGTTTTGAAATCCATAGTCAAGTTATGTAAAGCATTTTTTTTTATTGCTTCATGTGTGTTTACAGTCCATAGTTATGTCAAGTTATGTTTAGCAATTTAGATTGCCTCATGTGTGTTTACAGTCCATAGTCGGGGTTTTGGTTTTTTTTTTGTTGTTTCGTTTTCCCCTCTTCCTTTTGAGGGGCTATGGTCAAGTTTTGTTTTTTGTTTTGTTCTCCCCTCTTTCTTTTGAGGGGCCATAGTTTGGTGTTCTCGTTTCTTAGTTTCCAGGTGTGTGCATTTATGTCTTGTTTCTCTTTCATAGTTACGATGTGTTAGTTTGCATTTTTTTTCTTGGTCATAGTCATGTGTTTGCATTTACATCTTGTTTTTTTTCCATAGTTATCATGTTTGCATTTATTTCTTGTTTCGGTTTCCAGGGTCATTGTGTGTTTGGGTTAGGTTATGTAAACTGGAGTTAGACGGGTTGTCTGTGGTCTCGGAGGGAAAACTTTCAGTGTCTGGTGCTTTTTTTGCTTTGTTTGTTTTTACTTTGTATTGTAGTCATGTCTTGTTTTGTTTTGTTTTTTCTCTGGTTTTTTTCCTCTCGTCATTGTCCTGGGGAAAATGGGATGGATATGTCAGGTGATGTATTCTTTTCCTTTTCTGTTTAGGGTTTTGTTAGGTTTTGTTTGGCTCCTTCCTTGCCTGTTCCTCAATCCACTCGCCCTGTGGTTGGGGGGGGGGGGGCAGGTGTTACTAGACGTTCAGAGCCCGTCAAGTGAGGGGAGGCTACTGTCATGACCCGAGCACTATGCCTTTGTGCTCGGGTTATTCTTGTCAGGGTTTGACAGCAGCATTATTATTCTAGCTCTCCGAGCTCTTATTGTGATAGTGCTCGGGGAGGCTTCCGCTGAGCTGTCAAACCCTCAACAGCTGTGCTGCATTTGTGGTTGTTAGCGCTCAGGCTACTTTAACCCGCGCTGGCAGCCACATCGGCGCAGCAGTGTCTGTTAACTCTCCGTCACGCTACGGATGCTTAGGATTTATTCCTACTACGTCTGCTTGGTTTGACCGTCGTGCCCCTGGACACTTAGTAAGTGTGCTGTTCAGCCTTACCCCTCTCGGTGTGTATCGATCTTTGTCAGTCTCTGCCTTAGCAGCCGGTGTTATTATTATCACCAACCTCGTCTGTCTGTACTTGACTGTCTCCTCCTCTGGACCTGTAGTGTGCTGTTTAGCCCTATGCCTCCCGTTGTGAGTAGACTCTTGTGTCATTGTCTCAGCAGCTTGTGTTGTCACTATTTTCACCGTTAATAAAACTCTCACTAAACTCTTTGGTGACTGTGTGGCGTCTTATGGTGGCTCACGAGAGCCACTCGTGACAAGTCGCTAAGCAAATGTGTGGTTAAGCTTCCTACTGTAAGCAGGGAAAGGCAAGAGTGACTGAATCGTTGAGGACTGACTTCACCAACTACTACAATATCCATGGATGGATGGATATTATGTACCTGGCAAGTTAAGATGACCAAAATTCACAAAGTTAATAATTTTATTTCGTCAACAGCCTTCAGACAAACTAAAAGTGCCACCATTTGGATTTCAAAATAAGGCAGGTTTTTCCTGCTGTCTGGGTGGTGAGAAGATTTCTAAAAAAAATAGAAAATAAATATATACAAGTATTTTAACAGAAATAACTGCATCTTTGGTCATTTAAGTTAATTATTTCATCAAATATAATTTTATTAATATGTTTTTCTTTGAAATCAGAGTTAAATTATTGTTCTGTTCTGGCTCTGCAAAATTATGGTCAAAACTATAAATTGTATAAGGAAAAAAAGGCAGAATTTTACCATAATCTGTTTCAAATTTACCGTATTTTTTGGATTATAAGGCACACTTAAAATCCTTTAATTTTCTCAAAAATCGACATTGCGCTTTATAATCCGGTGCGCCTTATGTATTAATTCTGGTTGTGCTTACTGACCTCGAACTGGTTTTATGTGGTACACGGCGCTCAAAAATCTGTCAAAAATGTTTAAGTACGACTTTGGTAAGCTACGAAGCCGAACCACTTGATGGATTGTCGAAGTATTACGGTAGTCAGGAGCCTCGCAGAGTAATACGTGCTTCAACATAATGGCCGGATGGCTTTTTCCACAAATCTCCGTCCCTATTGATCTGCGACTCCATGCGCGCCCATCTCACCGACACTGTCAAAACCCAAGTGAAGCAAACTAATTCGGAGCTTGCCATCATTCCGGGTGGATTAACCGAAGAACTCCAACCACTAGATATTGGTGTCAACAGGTCGTTCAAAGTTAAATTGCTAGCGAGTTACGCCACTATCTGCCAATGGATCGTGGATCGAAACTGCTCCCGTTTAGCTGTAATTAATATTCAAAAATGATATTTTCGGGACGAAAGAATTCAAGCATCCCGGCATTTGTTTACTTTTCGGGGCTGCCGCCGGAGAGCGAGCCGTATCGAGTACCGAGCGAGTATCCTTATGGCGATCTAAACAGCCACGGACCAAAAAAACGTACATTTGCTCGTGGAACAGGTCATTCACACTTGCAGACAATCACGCTATAGTATGTGTCTATAATGACTATAGATAGGATTTTCTTTCCATGCACGCAAAAAAAAATAAAAAAATTCCCGGATCCGACTACCTCACGAGGTAGTCGATACCCAAAAGCCGATGGTGTATAGAACACGTATATTAGGATTTGTATATGGAATTTCGGCATCGAAACTGCTCCCGTTTAGCTGTAATTAATATTCAAAAATGATATTTTTGGGACGAAAGAATTCAAGCGTCCCGGCATATGTTTACTTATCGGGGCCGCTGCCGGAGAGCGAGCCGTATCGAGTACCGAGCGAGTATCCTGGCCAATATGGCGATGTAAACAGCCACAGGCCAAAAACGTTCCACCTGCTCGTGGAACAGGTCATTCACACTGGCAGACAATCGCGCTATATGTATCTATAATGACTATACATAGATAGGATTTTCTTTCCATGCACGCAAAAAAATAATTTTTCCCGGATCCGACTACCTCGCTTTAATGCGCCTTATAATCCGGTGCACCTTATGTATGAAAATAGACCATCGAATAGACCGTTCATTGATATTGCGCCTTATAATCCAGTGCACCTTATAGTCCCAAAAATACAGTATTAAAAAACAGTAATTTTATTTAAAAAAATAAACAAAAAATTAGCCATAAAAATCCACATATTTATAATAAAGTCTCAAATGCGCCTTCGGGTTGGGAAACGGGTCCTGGCTTTCATTTGTTCCTATGCACCAAATGATGTTTCAGAGTACCCACCTTTTTTGGAGTCTGTTACTGGGGTACTGGAGGGTGCTCCTCTTGGAGACTCCATTGTCCTACTGGGGGACTTCAATGCGCATGTGGGCAACAACGGTGAAACCTGGAGGGGGGTGATTTGGAGGGACGGCCTGCCCGATCTGAACCCGACTGGTGTTCAGTTATTGGACTTCGGTGCTAATCACAGTTTGTCCATAACGAACACCATGTTCAAGCATAAGGGTGTACATATGTGCACCTGGCACCAGGACACCCTAGGTCGCAGGTTGATAATCGATTTTGTTATCGTGTCATCAGACCTGTGACCGTATGTCTTGGACACCCGGGTAAAGAGAGGTGCAGAGCTGTCAACTGATCACCACCTGGTGGTGAGTTGGATCCGATGGCAGGGGAGGAAGCCATTCAGACCTGGTAGACCCAAACGTATAGTGAGGGTGTGCTGGGAACGTCTGGCTGAGGCCCCTGTCCGGGAGGTCTTCAACTCCCACCTCCGGAAGAACCTCAATCACATTCCGAGGGAGTCTGGAGACATGGAGTCTGAATGGGCCATGTTCTCCACCTCTGTTGTTGAAGCAGCGGCCCAGAGCTGCGGCCGCAAGGTGGTCGGTGCATCTCATGGTGGCAACCCCCAAACCAAGTGGTGGACACCAGTGGTGAGGGGGGCCATTAAGCTGAAGAAGGAGTCCTATCAGGTTTGGTTGGCTTGTGGGACTCCCAAAGCAGCTGAGGTGTACCAGCAGGCCAAGCGGAGTGCAGCTCGGGTGGTTGCTGAAGCAAAAACCCGGGTATGGGAGGAGTTCAGTGAAGCCATGGAACAAAACTTTCGGTCGGCCTTGAAGAGATTCTGGCAAACTGTCCGGCAGCTCAGGAGGGGAAAGCAGCTCCCTGTCCACACTGTGTATGGTGCGGATGGGACACTGTTGACTTCGACTGGGGATATCGTCGGGCGGTGGAAGGAATACTTCGAGGATCTCCTCAATCCTACTGATATGCCTTCCACAGAGGGAGCAGGGTTTGGGGACGAGGGGGATGACTCACCTATCACAGGGGCTGAGGTTGCCAAGGTGGTTAAAAATCTCCTTGGTGGCTGGGCCCCGGGGGTGGACGAGATTCGCCCTGAGTACCTCAAGGCCCTGGATGGCTGTCATGGTTGACACGCCTCTGCAACATTGCGTGGAGGTTGGGGGCAGTGCCTTTGGCATGGCAAACCGGGGTGGTGGTTCCTCTCTTCAAAAAAGGGGACCGGAGGGTGTGCTCCAACTTTAGAGGGATCACACTCCTCAGCCTCCCTGGGAAGGTCTATGCCAAGGTACTGGAGAGGAGAGTCCGGCCGTTGGTCGAACCTCGGATTCAAGAGGAGCAATGTTGTTTTCGTCCTGGCCATGGCACATCGGACCAGCTCTTTACCCTCTCGAGAATTCTTGAGGGTTCGTGGGAGTCTGCCCAACCAGTTTACATGTGTTTTGTGGACTTGGAGAAGGCATTTGACAGCGTCCCTTGTGGGTTTTTGTGGGGGGTGCTTCGGGAGTATGGGGTATCGGGCTTGTTGTTACGAGCTATTCGGTCTCTGTACGACCGTTGTGAGAGTTTGGTTCGTATTGCCAACACTCAGTCGGACTCATTCCCAGTGAGAGTTGGACTCCGCCAGGGCTGCCCTTTGTCACCGATCCTGTTCATAATTTTTATGGACAGGATTTCTAGGCGCAGCCAGGGAATGGAGGGTGTCATGCTTGGTGACCACAGGATCTCATCTCTGTTGTTTGTAGATGATGTTGCCCTGTTGGCTTCATCCAGCAATGACCTACAGCTCTTGCTGGGACGGTTTGCTGCTGAGTGTGAAGCGGCTGGGATGAGAATCAGTACCTCCAAGTCCGAGTCCATGGTCCCCAGCCGGAAAAAGGTGGATTGTCCTCTCTGGGTTGGGGACAAGCTCCTGCCCCAAGTGGAGGAGTTCAAGTATCTTGGGGTCTTGTTCACGACTGAGGGGAAAATGGAGTGAGAGATTGACAGACGGATTGGAGTAGCATCTGCAATGATGCAGACGTTGTACCGGTCTGTTGTGGTGAAGAGGGAGCTTAGTTCTAAGGCAAAGCTGTCGGTTTACCAGTCAATCTATGTTCCTACTCTCACCTATCGTCACGAGCTTTGGGTCATGACCGAAAGAACAAGACTGCAGATACAAGCGGCTGAAATGAGCTTTCTCCGTAGGATTGCTGGACTCACCCTCAGAGATAGGGTGAGGAGCTCAGTCATCCGGGAGAGGCTCAGAGTAGAACTGCTGCTCCTCCACATTGAAAGGAGTCAGTTGAGGTGGTATGGGCATCTGATTAGGATGCCTCCTGGACGCCTCCCACTTGAGGTGTTTCAGACACGTCCCACTGGGAGGAGACCCCGGGGCAGACCCAGGACTCGGTGGAGAGACTATATCTCCCAGCTGGTCTGGGAATGCCTTGGTATCCTCTCTGAAGAGCTGGAGCAGGTGGCTGGGGAGAGGGAAGTTTGGGCTTCTCTGCTTGAACTGCTGCCTCCGCGACCCGGACCTCCGAAAAAGTGGTAGAAGATGGATGGATGGATGGCTGGCTGGTCTCAAATGTACAAGAAAAGTCAATTTTACAAGAGGAAATTACAAATTTGAGGAAAATGGTTTCAAATTTAGATACATTTACAGAGAAAAGTAGAAAACTACAAGAAAATTGTTACACATTTTTGAGAAAAACCTCAAACCTTCAAGACTGAAGTCATTACTCAAGTTTTTAAGTGGGTGCTTTTTGCATCCTTAACTCAACTAGAAATTTTTGGTTGAGTGATATATGTGTGTAATGGAATGTGTAGTTATAAAAAGAGGTTCCTACTCACACATGTGGTGATTTAAAACAAAACAAATCACAATAGTGGATGTGCAATGGTTGTTAATGTTATCAATCTTTTCTTGGGGGAGTTTGTGCACTAAAGTGTTTGACAGTTCATTTTTTTTTTATTCAGCTAAATGCACTTTGTGATGTGCCAAGCTCAGTTATGACCAGGATGTAATATATTTTATTTCAAAAGGGAAACAAATGTTAAAGCTACTAACAGTGCACACTGAGTTTTTATGCACTTTGAGATATGCCTGTGTAAGATGTGACCAAAATGGTTATTTACAATTTCTTTCCCATTCTGTTTATTTAATTGTTGTTAAAGAGGAAAAATATTTCTACTACTTCAAGTTCTGCTCAACCTCAGCACTGTTATGATGTTTTTATGCACTTTTGATGTGCCTTTGTCATGTGCCAAGCGCACATTTAAAGCCAAGACAATGAATAAAAAGTGCATAGTTTTCGTCATATTGTTCTGTGTTTGTTTGAAATTTGTCATTCAACAGATTGCTGAACATGTGCGGCCCAGTTACAGCCGTGGACAAAATTGTTGGTACCCCGCTGTTAATGAAAGAAAAACCCACAATGGTCACAGAAATAACTTGAATCTGACAAAAGTGGTAAATAAAAATTCTATGAAAATTAACCAATGAAAATCAGACAATGCTTTTGAATTGTGGTTCAACAGAATTACTTTAAAAAACAAACTCATGAAACACGCCTGGACAAAAATGATGGTACCCCTAGAAAAGATTGAAAATAATGTGACCATAGGGACATGTTCAACCAAGATGTGTCCTCTAATTAACATCACAGGTGTCTACAAACTTGTAATCAGTCAGTCGGCCTATTTAAAGGGTGACAAGTAGTTACTGTGCTGTTTGGTGACATGTTGTTTACCACACTAAACATGGACCAGAGGAAGCAAAGGACAGCGTTGTCTCAGGAGATTGGAAAGAAAATTATAGACAAGCATGTTAAAGGTAAAGGCCATAAGACCATCTCCAAGCAGCTTGATGTTCCTGTGACTACAGTTGCACATATTATTCAGAAATTTAAGATCCACGGGACTGTAGCCAACCTCCCTGGATGTAGCCGCAGGAGGAGACGGCTAATACGAATGGTAACAAAAGAGCCCAGAACAACCTCTAAACACATTCATGGTGAACTCCAAGGTCAAGGTACATCAGTGTCAGATTGCACCATCCGTTGTTGTTTGAGCCAAAGTGGACTTCATGGGAGACGACCAAGGAGGACTCCACTATTGAAAACAAATCATAAAAAAGCCAGACTGGAATTTGCCATACTGCATGTTGACAAGCCACAAAGCTTCTGGGACAATGTCCTATGGACAGACGAGACAAAACTGGAACTTTTTGGCAAGGCACATCAGTTCTATGTTCACAGATGCAAAAATGAAGCATACCAAAAAAAGAACACTGTCCCTACTGTGAAACATGGAGGAGGTTCTGTTATGTTCTGGGGCTGCTTTGCTGTGTCTGGCACAGGGTGTCTTGAATCTGTGCAGGGTACAATGAAATCTCAAGACTATCAAGGTATGCTAGAGAGAAATGTGCTGCCCAGTGTCAGACAGCTTGGTCTCAGTCGCAGGTCATGGGTCTTGCAACAGGATAATGACCCAAAACACACAGCTAAAAACATCCAAAAATGGCTAAGAGCGAAACATTGGACTGTTCTAAAGTGGCCTTCTATGAGCCCTGATCTAAATCCTATTGAACATCTGTGGAAGGAGGTGAAACATGCCGTCTGGAGAAGGCATCCTTCAAACCTGAGACAACTGGAGCAGTTTGCTCATGAGGAGTGGGCCAAAATACCTACTGAGAGGTGCAGAAGTCTCATTGACAGTCACAGAAATCGTTTGATTGCAGTGATTGCCTCAAAAGGTTGTGCAACAAAATATTAAGTTAAGGGTACCATCATTTTTGTCCAGGCCTGTTTCATGAGTTTGTTTTTTAAAATAATTCTGTTGAACCACAATTCAAAAGAATTGTCTGATTTTCATTGGTTAATTTTCATAGACTTTTTATTTATTACCACTTTTGTCAGATTCAAGTTATTTCTGTGACCATTGTGGGTTTTTCTTTCATTAACAGAGGGGTACCAACAATTTTGTTCACGTGTGTACATGTCTTGATTTGAAATTGTGGCCCAACTGATTTTTGTAATTGAATAACCATGATCTATGCATTGCTGTTGAAACCACAGATTTAGCTGTGCTTATTTGTGAGGAGCCTCACACCACAAACAGCAGCAAGTACCGGAACTATTCAAAAATACAAAAACTACAAGTGCTGAAATTATCTGCCACTTGACTGCAAAACACATATGTTGACTATACATTAAAATGAATTTAAAACACTTCTAAAAATGCTATATTAAATACCCCACTACTCCACTCTTGCTGACTGATTTAACACTACTTCAGCCGAAACCAGAAGATGCCCCCATAATCGTTTCTACAGCAGCGCCCTCAGGAATAAGTTGGATAAGATTATGAAAATGCATAAATTAAAAGACTACAAACACAGATGGACGGAGCTTATGTCATCTTTTCAAAGTACACCCAGGTTGAAGTAACTTCCAGTCCTTTTCCTCAGCTGCAGCTCTCACAATGCAAAACAATACCTTTGTGTTGTTTTTCTCCTCTTTGGATTCTTCTTTCATTGGTCAGGTCAGGAAACAGGTGAGGTTTTAGTAATCTCCTGTCATGTTCATGTTTAGTGATGTGGGATGATGGGAGTTGTTGTCCGATAATCGTTGAAACAAAAACTAAATATTATTCTGTTATTATCCACCTTATTCCTGGGGGTGCCGCTGTAGGAATGATTATGGACGGAACTTCCGGTTTCGGCTGCAGTAATGTTAAATCAGTCAGTTAGAGTGGAGTAGCAGGGGCATTTACTGTAAAATAGCGTTTTTAAACGTTTTTCAAATTCATTTTAATATACTGTATAGTCCACATACGTGTTTTGCACTCAAGTAGCAGCTAATTCAGCTCTTCTAGTTTTTGTATTTTTTGAATGTTTTGGCGTAGTTCTGATGCTTGTTGCTGGTGTTCGTGGTTGTGCCAGACTGGATAAATGGAGGCTTCTCACCACACGGTGACAGATGACATCCAAGCACGTACGTCTGCTCAAAGGTAAATTTGATTATGTCCAACGTATTTTAGCAAAATGCAGCCAACTTTATTGCAGTGGAGACGTGCTGGTCGGAATGTTCACCGTGTCATTATGCGTACAGGCAACGAGAAGTCATAAATCATGGCTCTTTCTTTGTTTGGTAGTGGCGAAGTCCTAGGAAACCCCCCATGAGTGCCTGGTGTCATTATAAAGCTTAGAAATTGTACTTTCTAAAAATACCTATGTTTTTGCGGAAGAAGTAACTCCCGACCGATCGAACCTAGCTAAAATAGCTAACCTAGCTAAAATATAAACAAATCATCTTTTTCTGGGTCAGTTTTTGCACACAACCTACAAATTAAATATCATTTTGAAGGCAATACAATATGGCAATACAATATGGAAATAACATTACACCAGTTTTGAAAAAGTCCTCAAAGTGACGCATTTTACCAGCAAGGGTCATTTGTTTACATCGTTAGCATCTTAGCAGCGGCGCTAACTCACGGAGCTACTGTGTATGAGGCCACTTTTTAAGGTCATCTTTCCATCCCTCGATAGTTGTGGGAAGTGGTATGATTATATTACTGTTTTGAGTTGCAGGAGGCTGTGTTCCCCCATTTCTGATGCCAAAGTCATTGTTTTTTAACAAGGAAACATGTCCCGTTTCAGTGACAACCATATGTTCTAAACTAGTACCGGAAGTTTTATTATCCCCAAATCAAAAAATGAGGAGTTTGAACATTACTTAGAGAATCAAAATTGGGAGCAGCTCATGTCAACATGTGAAGTAGATGATTGTTGTAATTTTATAACTGCAACAATCACAAAGTCTATAGAAAAATTTTCAAAGCAAATTAAAAGTAGACAACAGAAGATTAGCCTACCATGGTTAAATAATGAAATAAGAAAACTTATGAAGAGGCGAGACTATGCACTGAAAACATCACTAACCTCCAAACTACAAAATGATCACCTTGTGTACAAAAGTTTAAGAAATAAAGTGGTACATGAGCTGCGAAAATCAAAAATATCTTATTACAATAAACTGATAGATCATGCAAAGGGTAACAACAGTTCCTTATGGAGGCATTTAAATAACTAATAAAAAAAACGATCAGAAGGGGGTAAAGGAACTTAGAATCAATGGCAAGACCGTCAGTGACAAGGCTACTTTGGCAAATGAATTTAATTCACACTTTGTGGGCTCTGTGGAAGACTTAACAAAAATTTTTGTGCTGCCAAATGTGCTCAACAACACAAATTCCATACTTCCAACAGATACTTTTCACATCAATGAGGTAAATGAGAAGTTAATTGCTGGTATTGTTAAAACACTGTCAAACTCAAAAACTAATGATATCTACAATATGAGCACCTCCTTTCTCAAAATGCACAGCAAAATATTAATCAAACCACTGACCCATCTCATTAATCTCTCCATTAGGTCTAGTACATTTCCATCTGGCTGGAAAAAAGCTGTCGTCATACCAGTTCATAAATCAGGCAGTAAAGACGATATATGCAATTACCGCCCAATCTCTATTTTACCAGTCCTGTCTAAGGTTCTTGAAAAAGTTGTAGCTACACAGCTGATAGACTACTTACAAGACAGTCAACTTCTTCATCCACATCAATTTGGTTTTAGACCAGGATACTCAACAGAAACAGCAAATTGTTGCCTTATCGAAAACGTCAAACAGTCCTTGGACAGGGGTAATGTGGTAGGAGCTGTTTTTCTAGATCTCAAAAAGGCTTTCGATACTGTAAACCACAGTTTGCTTTTATCCAAAATGGTATCTTTTAACTTCTCCCCAAATACATTAGAATGGTTTGCATCTTATCTCCAGAATAGAGAACAGTGTGTAAAAGTTCACCAGGATAAATCCTCATTTTTAAACAACCGCATGGGTATCCCACAAGGGTCCATTCTTGGTCCTTTACTTTTCAGCATTTTTATTAATGACTTGCCGTTACACTGCTCAGCTGCAACATGCCAACTTTATGCAGATGATGCAGTTATTTACACAGCTGCCAAGACTCCAGCACAGGCTGCAGATGTACTGTCTACAAGTATGGTTGATGTCCAAGAGTGGCTCCTCAAGAACCATCTATTGCTGAACCTTCAGAAAACAGTCTCAATGTGCTTTTCAATCAAAAAATGTAACCTGCAACATTTTAAAGTTAATATACATGATCATGACATCAGTCTAGCTACAGAATTCAAATACCTTGGCATTGTACTAGATCCTCAACTCAAATTTAAGATAAGATAAGATAAGATAAGCCTTTATTAGTCCCACAATGGGGAAATTCCAGGATTGCAACAGCACAGGGACAGCAACACTCAGAGCAACAATCAGAAGGCAAGAAAAAACAACATCTAGCAAACATATGTCCATATTACTATAAATGTATATATATAGACACACAGTGCAGAGCATTATGGCTGGTGGATGTGCAGCAGAAAGTCTAAGCTCTCTCTCCGCGGATGCAGCGGGCCAGCTGGAAGTCTTTGCGCATGATGGTGACCCCCTTAGCGAAGAAGAGACCACCAGGTGGGTCTCGCTGGTCTCCTGCAGAGCCATGACGGCGAAACTCAGGAAACGCAGGACGGTCTTGAAGTCCTGAGCGATCTCCCTCACCAGGCGCTGGACGGGTAGCTTACGGATGAGCAGCTCCGTGGATTTCTGGTAGCGACGGATCTCTCTCAGAGCCACGGACCTGTGACGGCGAGGCCTCTTCACTCTGCCGGTGGCCAGAGCGCCTCTCCGAGCAGCCCTGGTGGCTAGCTGTCTCCTGGGGGGCTTCTTCCTCCAGTAGATTTTACGGGCGGTCTGCTTGGTTCTTGCCATCGCTCTTTATTATTCTGTCTTATATTTCTTTCACGCCGCCTAAACTCCAGCCCGGCACCCGGGCTTTAATCTTCATATAAAGAAAATTTCAAAAACAGTAAAAAAAAATCTGAACTGCTTTAAATTAATTAGATATTACATACCTTATGAAGCAGCTGCACTGTATATGCATTCTATGGTTTTTTCTCATATATCATACTGTTTGACAGTCTGGGCTCAAGCAGCCCCTTCCACAATAAGACATATAGGTTCATTATATAATCAAACCCTAAAAATCTTGGACAAAAAGCCCATTAGGTGGCATCACTGTAATGTTTTAAAAAAAATACAACCTATTGAGTTTTGAGAGCTTCATTGACCTCTGTCTTCTGAAATTAACGTTCAAATGTTTCCATAAATCAGCACCCGAGCCACTTGCTGGTTTCGTCCAAAGACAAGACAGCAGCAGAGCCACCAGGAGTTCTGTTAACAATAACTGTAAAATATTCCACCGCAGAACCACATTTGGACAAACAGCTTTCTCTATAAAGGGCAGTCGCATCTGGAACACAATGCCAAATGAAATTAAAATAATAACGGACTTTAAAACATTCACTAAAAATGTTAAAAACTGGCTGAAAAATAAACAAGAATGTACTCATGTATGAATTAATTGTCTGCAAAGTGAGAGTGAATGAAGGGAAGGAATAAATGTGTTTGTTTATAGTGAGTGACGGAGGGAGGAAGGCCTGAAATAGGCAAATGTGAGTTATGTTATATGTGTTAAATGTGAGTCAGGCTGTTATATTTGTGTATTTATAATATTATAATATTTATGTTAAATGTGAGTCAGGCTGTTATATTTGTGTATTTATAATATTTATAATATTTATAATTGTGTATTTATAATTTTTCTGCATTGATGTATGTGGTTATTGTGTATATACTGTATATATATATATTTTTTTCCATCTTTACTTGATTCTTTTTTCTAAAGCCCATCCAGGGACAAGAGTTGCAAATTAGCTAATAGCTATACACTCTATGTGCAACACATCAGATTGATTGTCTTTGATTAATTGTCTATGTTTATTGCACTGTCCCTGTCAAATAAACTAATCTACTACTACTACATCTTTTAAGTTGCTACCATAATTCACACAAGACATCATGGGGCCTAGGAATAAGGTGGAGCCGACAGTCAACAACTTTAATTACGTGGCTAATTATCTTTTAAGTTGACCAACATCATATGTGTAACCCGTGGCAAAATTTGATCGGGATCAAAAGATAATTTTGCTCTTGCCATTCATTTCAATGGAGAATATGCGGAAGTAGAGGGGGCGTGACTTAGGTTCGCTATTACACAAATGCTGAGTCCTTTCAGCCACTAGGGGGGGCCCATGCTACAAATGTACACCCAGCATTTATCTGGGGAGAAATAAAACCTGCTTTTTCTCTTAAATTTTCAACTTTCTCACAAGCTTGTGATTTTTTTTTATAAACAGCCCAAAGAACGAGATGGGTAAAGGAAAGTGTAAGGAAAAAACAGGGAAAGTTTTGGGAAATAATATGGAAATTACAATATTTTTAAAAAGTAAACAGGAAAAAAGCATGCTCAAAACATGGGGCCGGGGGGGGGGGGGGGGTATGGTTAAAAATGTCAGTGTGCAAAACTGTTAAAAGGAGTAACTTATGCCTTGTCTTTCATGTGACTTAAATGCCAAATCAGTGGTAATTTCATTGTTTTCCCCAATCCCTCCACCCCCATGTTTAATTTATTTTTCCTGTTTTTCTACTTTCTCATACTCTCTATACTAATGTAAGCTGCTGCCCTTTTTTCCAGTACTGCAAATTTGCAACTTCGTTGTTAAGCTTTTTTCCCCCCACACAAATGTACAGCATTTTACTCATAAATTTGCAACCATTCTTGTAAATTATTAACTTCCCCCCACAAATATGCAACTTTTTTTGCTGCACATTTTCTACTATTTTAAATTTGCAACTTTACTTACCAATTTGTGAAGGAGTTCTCTTAGAAGTTTTAGTCTGAAGAAAATCAAGTAAAAACCCACATAAATGTATAGCTTTTCCTCATAAATTTTCAACTTTTTGCTCAATAATTTGCAATTTTCTGTTAAATTTTTACAACTTTGTTGTAAATTTGTTACTTTTCCTCATCAGTTTGCTACTTTCCCTTCCCCCACACACTGTTGTGTCCATAATTAGTGGAATAATGAAGAGGGCGGAAGACAGTTTATATTATTTATTATTGAACTCAAACTCACAGCAGTGGACTACAGCGCTCCTGGTCCAGGTGTCAACGGCGAAAGAGAACGAGTCCCTTCCAGCCGTGAGCCTTATACCCTGGCTGACGTCACCACCAGAAAGGTGGGCCGCCAACCCCCTCTATTCCCTGGTCAATCCCAGGCCGCCATCTTACTACTGTTTTGCATATGAAACATTTTCCCCCCCTTCAAAAAAACGCAGGCACACAGATTTACCCACCCAAATCTAACACTTGACTCACGCTCTAACAGGGAAAAACAGTATGTACAAAACCAATAAATAACCTATCCATTCACACAGCCAAGGCTAGGGGGCTGGGTAGACTACCAGCACCCCCTACACGGCCAGGCGGATTATTCTGCCACCTAATTCCTAACAGTCCAAACAAAATACAGCCTTGTGTCTAAAGAAAATCAACCCCAGAACCTTTTATACATACAATAAATAACAAACAATAAACAGTTCCAATACACAACCTAGACGTCCCCTACTGGCAGCCCCCACCCCCCACCCCCACCCCCACCCCACACTAGGGCACACAATACCAAACGTTGGGCATGTCAAACAACTACCACCAATTTACATTCGTACCCATGTGTAGGTCTAGCCATAAAGTATATATAAAGCATATACTCATAATCCACCAAATGTCAAAATATCCCTCTTGTCCATCCATCCATCCATCCATCTTCTACCGCTTTTCCGGAGGTCCGGGTCGCGGAGGCAGCAGTTCAAGCAGAGAAGCCCAGACTTCCCTCTCCCCAGCCACCTGCTCCAGCTCTTCAGAGGGGATACCAAGGCGTTCCCAGACTAGCTGGGAGACATAGTCTCTCCACCGAGTCCTGGGTCTGCCCCGGGGTCTCCTCCCAGTGGGACGTGCCTGAAACACCTCAAGTGGGAGGCGTCCAGGAGGCATCCTAATCAGATGCCCATACCACCTCAACTGACTCCTTTCAATGTGGAGGAGCAGCGGTTCTACTCTGAGCCTCTCCCGGATGACTGAGCTCCTCACCCTATCTCTGAGGGTGAGTCCAGCAATCCTACGGAGAAAGCTCATTTCAGCCGCTTGTATCCGCGATCTCGTTCTTTCGGTCATTACCCAAAGCTCGTGACCATAGGTGAGAGTAGGAACGTAGATTGACTGGTAAATCGACAGCTTTGCCTTAGAACTAAGCTCCCTCTTCACCACAACAGACCGGTACAACGTCCGCATCACTGCAGATGCTGCTCCAATCCGTCTGTCGATCTCTCGCTCCATTTTCCCCTCACTCGTGAACAAGACCCCAAGATACTTAAACTCCTCCACTTGGGGCAGGAGCCTGTCCCCAACCCGGAGAGGACAATCCACCTTTTTCCGGCTGAGGACCATGGACTCGGACTTGGAGGTGCTGATTCTCATCCCAGCCGCTTCACACTCAGCGGCAAACCGTCCCAGCAAGAGCTGTAGGTCATTGCTGGATGAAGCCAACAGGACAACATCATCTGCAAACAACAGAGATGAGATCCTGTGGTCACCAAGCATGACACCCTCCATTCCCTGGCTGCGCCTAGAAATCCTGTCCATAAAAATTATGAACAGGACCGGTGACAAAGGGCAGCCCTGGCGGAGTCCAACTCTCACTGGGAATGACTCCGACCGAGTGTTGGCAATGCGAACTAAACTCTCACAACGGTCGTACAGAGACCGAATAGCTCGTAACAACAAGCCCGATACCCCATACTCCCGAAGCACCCCCCACAAAAATCCACGAGGGACGCGGTCAAATGCCTTCTCCAAGTCCACAAAACACATGTAAACTGGTTGGGCAAACTCCCACGAACCCTCAAGAATTCTCGAGAGGGTAAAGAGCTGGTCCGATGTGCCACGGCCAGGACGAAAACCACATTGCTCCTCCTGAATCCGAGGTTCGACCAACGGCCGGACTCTCCTCTCCAGTACCTTGGCATAGACCTTCCCAGGGAGGCTGAGGAGTGTGATCCCTCTAAAGTTGGAGCACACCCTCCGGTCCCCTTTTTTGAAGAGAGGAACCACCACCCCGGTTTGCCATGCCAAAGGCACTGCCCCCGACCTCCACGCAATGTTGCAGAGGCGTGTCAACCATGACAACCCAACAACATCCAGGGCCTTGAGGTACTCGGGGCGAATCTCGTCCACCCCCGGGGCCCGGCCACCAAGGAGATTTTTAACCACCTTGGCGACCTCAGCCCCTGTGATAGGCGAGTCATCCCCCTCGTCCCCAAACCCTGCTTCCTCTGTGGAAGGCGTATCAGTGGGATTGAGGAGATCCTCGAAGTATTCCTTCCACCGCCCGACGATATCCCCAGTTGAAGTCAACAGTGTCCCATCCGCACCATACACAGTGTGGACGGGGAGCTGCTTTCCCCTCCTGAGCCGCCGAACAGTTTGCCAGAATCTCTTTGAAGCCGACCGAAAGTCTTGTTCCATGGCCTCACCGAACTCCTCCCATACCCGGGTTTTTGCTTCAGCAACCACCCGAGCTGCACTCCGCTTGGCCTGCCGGTACACCTCAGCTGCTTCGGGAGTCCCACAAGCCAACCAAGCTTGATAGGACTCCTTCTTCAGCTTAATGGCCCCCCTCACCACTGGTGTCCACCACTTGGTTCGGGGGTTGCCACCACGAGATGCACCGACCACCTTGCGGCCGCAGCTCTGGGCTGCCGCTTCAACAACAGAGGTGGAGAACATGGCCCATTCAGACTCCATGTCTCCAGACTCCCTCGGAATGTGGTTGAAGTTCTTCCGGAGGTGGGAGTTGAAGACCTCCCGGACAGGGGCCTCAGCCAGACGCTCCCAGCACACCCTCACTATACGTTTGGGTCTACCAGGTCTGAATGGCTTCCTCCCCTGCCATCGGATCCAACTCACCACCAGGTGGTGATCAGTTGACAGCTCTGCACCTCTCTTTACTCGGGTGTCCAAGACATACGGTCGCAGGTCTGATGACACGATAACAAAATCGATCATCGACCTGCGGCCTAGGGTGTCCTGGTGCCAGGTGCACATATGGACACCCTTATGCTTGAACATGGTGTTCGTTATAGACAGACTGTGGTTAGCACAGAAGTCCAATAACTGAACACCACTCGGGTTCAGATCGGGCAGGCCGTTCCTCCCAATCACCCCCCTCCAGGTTTCACTGTCGTTGCCCACGTGCGCATTGAAGTCCCCCAGTAGGACAATGGAGTCTCCAGGAGGAGCACCCTCCAGCACCCCAGTCACAGACTCCAAAAAGGGTGGGTACTCTGAAACATCATTTGGTGCATAGGCACAAATGATGGTCAGGACCCGTTTCCCAACCCGAAGGCGCAGGGAAGCAACCCTTTCGTCCACCGGGGAAAACTCCAATATAGAGGCAGCAAGGTGGGGCGATACAAGAATACCTACCCCTGCTCGTCGCCTCTCGCCCGGGGCAACTCCAGAAAAGGCCAAGCTCCAGCCCCTCTCCAGGAGACTGGTTCCGGAACCGGAGCTGTGTGTTGAGGTGAGGCCGACTATATCTAGCCGGTATCGCTCAATCTCGTACACCAGCTCAGGCTCCTTCCCCACCAGAGAGGTGACATTCCACGTACCAAAAGCCAGTTTAGAAAGCTTGGGATCAGTCCGCCAAGGTCTCCGCCTTTGACTGCCACCTAATCCACATAGCACCGGACTTCCATGATCCCTCCTGCAGGTGGTGAACCTACTGGAGGGCGGACCCATGTAACTCCTTCGGGCTGAGCCCGGCCGGGTCCCATGGGTGGAAACCCGGCCACCAGACGCTAGCCTTCGAGCCCCTCCCCCAGGCCTGGCTCCAGGGTGGGGCCCCGGTAACCCCATACCGGGCGGGGTACACTGAATCCTTGATATACAATTTATCATGAGAGTCTGTTGGATCGTTCTTCGTCTGGCCCTTCACCCAGGACCAGTTTGTCTTGGGAGACCCTATCAGAGGCAAATTGCCCCGGACAACATAGCTCCTGGGATCACTGGGGCACGCAAACCCCCCCACCACGATAAGGTGACGATCCATGAGGGGGATCCCTCTTGTCACGCAAACCAATAACTGTATATATTACTTTTCTTCTTTTTGTTTTTTTTAGCTCACCAGGGGCCTCCAGAAACGGCCGAAAACTTGTTGCAGCACGCTCCATAACCGTGTTCTCCTCGTCGCTAAATGTTGTGTCCATAATTAGTGAAATAAGTAATAGGGCAGAAGACAGTTTATTTTATTTATTATTGAACTCACGAACTCACAGCAGTGGACTACAGTGCTCCTGGTCCAGGTGTCAACGGCAAAAGAGGACGTGCCCCTTCCAGCCGTGACCCTTATACCCTGGCTGATGTCACCACCAGAAAGGTGGGCTGCCAACCCCCTCTATTCCCTGGTCAATCCCAGGCCGCCATCTTACTACTGTTTTTCATATGTAACACACACATTTGCACTTTTTTTCCTCATAAACTAGCATCTCTTTTCAGATAAATTTTCAACTACTGTTTCTTAAAAGTTTAGCTTTTTTCTCAGAAATTTACTACTTTTTCTTGCAAATTTGCAACTTTTTTCCATCAAGAATTTGCAACTTTTGTCCTAATAATTTTGCTTCTTCCTCTCACAAATTCTTTTATTCATAAATTATTAACTTTTTTCACATAAATCTTTAACTTTCTCATAAATTTGCAACTTTTCCCCTCACAAATGTACTGCTTTTTTCCTCAGAATGGTAACTTTTCCCCCATTAATTTGCAACTTTTTCCCCTCCAAATCTGCTACTTTTTTCCACATAAATTTGTAACTTTTTTTCTCATAATTTTGCTATCCCCCACCTCCAAGTTTCTCTTTTTTCATAAATTAACAACTTTTTAAACACAAATTTGTATTTTTTTTCTCAGAAATTTGCTACTACAGTATTTCCTTGTAAAGTTGCAACTTTTTTCCCTTGCAAATTTGTTGCTTTTTCTTCAAAAATTTGCAATTTTTTTCTCAATAAGTTTGCATCATTTTTCCCTCATTAATTAGGAACTTTTTCCACATAAATCTTGAACCTTTTATCATAAATTTGCGACTATTGCTTTGTAAATTTTTAACTTTTTTCGTGTAATTTTGCATCGCTTATATGGATGTTGGTTAAAGTTTTATTCTATGTTTTATTCTATGTAATAGTTTATTTCTTCTGTTCATCTATGACCCTGTGAAGTTGCTGAGGAAACACCTCAGGCCTGTGATGTCATACTTTTTTTTTTAACATTTGCACTTTTCACAGCAGCTCAATGTGCAAACAACCTGGGATCTAAATATATTTGAGCGTGTTTTTCTTCTTAATAATGGGGCTAAATTCTTCTTCTTCTTCTTCTTCTTTTAGATTTGATTGGTGGTTGTGCAACCAGATTGAGTTGATGTGTGATCTTTTAGGTGCAAACTTTACCTCAATTATTTAATTGCACAATCACGTCCCTAGAGGCAAACATTCAAATATGCTTAGTAATGTGTCCAAATGATAAATAAAGCATTAATATTAAACAGATTTTGGCTGATGACAGAGGAGAAGTGAGACCTTTGTTTCTCCCCTGTTTTTTTCACTCTTCACCTTTTGATCCATCTCTACAGAACCACTGACAGTTCCCTGGGTAGGACTGGACACCAAAACAAGCATGCATATGTATGTTGGGCCTGTTCGAGGATTCAGCAGGTGTGTGTATGTATGTAAATGTATTCAAAGGCACTGTGTCACTGCTGTCGACCCACTCTGCTCCCCCGCCAGCTTATAGGGAGGATGCTGTGGAGTAAACGCACATCTAGTCTACTTCCTCTCTGCTGGCAAAAGTGTAAAAGATTCTCATGTTTATACATTATTCACACCTTAGTAACGTGACATTAAGATGCAGCTGCAGCCCAGCCAACAGGACGCAGGAAGGCCAGGGCTGTTCTGTTTGGTTCATGAGTTTGTTGCTACCCTTGAAGGGGAAATAGCACTGGGTCACAGTGCCAAAACTTTTATGAAGTGGTTTGCTGGCCATAATATTACTGAGCTTAACAGACCTGAACCCCATAGATTCTCTATGGTGCAGCTGTCATCAAAAGAGAGATGAGAAACCCTGACCAGCAATACAGATGAGCTGAAAGCTGCTATAAAAGCAACTCAGTAACACTTGGAGGGTATAAATGCAGTGAAGCTAAGTTGGAAAAGTTCTTCTTCTTGTGTTATCATCCTATTTGGGATAACCTGGAGATTTGGATTGAATTCTGGGCACCACTAGCTGACCAGCTTCTGCAGCTCTACGAATCTTGCTGTAAAAGTTAATGTTCAGCACAGATGATTTCAGAGATGTACACCAGTTCACAATGAGTTGCTATGACTGCAGTACGGGAACCAGTGACAGGTGACACAACAAACACACAGAAACCACATGAGAGGTTTTGTGATTTTTATTCAAAGTGGCGTTGGAGTTTCTCGGGAGGGTGTGACCTACAGAGAGAGGAGGGAGAAGAGGAGACGTGAGTATGCAGCAGGGAAATGACTGGTGACGTATTGAATGAGAATATTCTTACTGTAATAATGGATAATGGTGGCTGTGTCCTTTCTTCTGCAGAAGAGGAGGAGAACTGAGGATATTTATGGAGTGAGTATGAAGATGTTGGTCCACTTATAGGAGGAGGAGTATTTTCAACAGGTGGACATCAAGGGTAAGTATTTTGCAGGTGGAGTTGGCGGAATGAATCAGGTAACAGAGTGCTCTTCTGGAGGCAAGTATGGAGGTACCCAGGGCCCAGGATTTTTTTTTTTTCCTGTGATGAGAAGATTAGGTATATTGCAATGTATAGAATGACTGATCATTAATTGTCTTACCCTTCCAGGTGGGAGCAGACAAAGGTGGACTAAAGAGGACTAGTTACAGGAGACACTGAGAAGAGGCAGGGGAAAGATCCCAGTTAGGTAACGATATTTAGGTAATGCTGTAAGCTTATGTGGAATCTGTAGGGGTTGGTCTTAAGGAGGTGAGGACACTGGGGCAGGCACACAAGAGCTTGGGAGCAGGAGAACCAGAGAGCACAGCGAGCTGTAGCGTCATGGCAATCCCATGAGCAGCTAGTGCACAGTGAGGTCTGTTTATACTTCAGCAGCAATTAGGACAGGAGCTGCAGGTAATGAGGTTAATCAATGCTGCTGAGAGTGTGAAGGGTGTGCACACCTACAGACCATAACAGTAAAACTTTAACAACAGTTAAACAGCAAACTACCCCGGCAATCCACGCAAACCCAGTATGACCTGGGTTCCTTCTGTTGTCTAAATAGGGTTACCCATTTGGCAATACCCACGCCATACCTATTTGGCGTGGGCTAAATAACCCTGCAAGCGACACGGCTTGTCGCTCACCTCACCTCAGCTCAGCTGACATTTGAATAGGACAGCGTGGATATATGCCCAAATAGCAAAATAGGCATCACTGTCATCAAGTAACAGCACTGCGACAGAGTGAAAATTAATCAGAAGGATGTCTGTCATTATTCTGACAGTTATTTAATTTCAAGCATCAGAGCGACTGAGAGTGAGAAGTTTCTCTTAGGAGGATTTTTGTCAGTGAACTGCAGAGTCTGCAGTGGTCCCGACCCTCTCCGGGTGCTGCGGAGCTTAGACCAGCCCGTCCTGCAACTAAAGCTTTGTGGGAGACTCAATGGTGCGGCGTGGGGAGTCTCCCTGTTCAGCTCTGCTCTGCTCATTCATGCACCCTGGTTCACCCCACATTAACGTGCACTGTGATCCTCTGTTCCCCCATGAGAGCCCTGTCCAAAAAAAATAAAACACTGTTTTTATGTGTGGCACTTGACACGAAAAGTGACACACAAAAGAAGAATATGAAAGCTATTCAGTGCCATGTAAAATATCAGATGCATTTTGCAACCCTGTCTGATAAATGGAGGACGCAGAGCAGCAGCCACTGAACTAGAGATAGATTGGTGTATTCCAATCAACCACTAATCTGCGCCAAGTTTGACACGGGGTGACAAAGTTCAAAAACTTGTAAAAGTGCCGGTAACTCTGAACTAATCAGTAGCGGCTGGCAATCCTCAGCTTCCAGGCTAACAGGCACGTTTGTGTGACATCAGTGATGTGAGGACATGACATTGATGCACTGTTATCTGTGGACGATCGGACTCGTGTTGCCTTGAAGTTTGAAAA
Source organism: Pholidichthys leucotaenia (assembly GCA_020510985.1). Taxonomy (NCBI): domain Eukaryota; kingdom Metazoa; phylum Chordata; class Actinopteri; order Cichliformes; family Pholidichthyidae; genus Pholidichthys; species Pholidichthys leucotaenia. Next base: position 276,595,440 of record CM035842.1, read on the forward strand.
AGCCACGAGGGGCTGTTGAGCTGTTAAATTATGCTAGTGAAGCCTGCAACTGCCACTCGCCAGTTGTAGATTGAAAGTGGCTTAAGTGAATCATGAAAACTATGTTGACAGCAGTGGATCCATGACATTGTATGTAGGGCTAATGGATGATTGTTGATGTTTAAGTCTAATTAACTCCATCATGCTGTTTTATATGTTAAAATTAGCCATCAGGGCTTTACCAAGCTGCCCACTTCAGGAAAGGTTATCATAGATGACAACTGATCATGAGTTATAGGAATAAAAAAAAGTATTGGAAGTCATTATCAGTGAAGGTTTAAGCCAATCATCACAAAGCTCTATCATCCCGGTTGGTGCAGCAGGAGGAAAGAAACTGCAGCATCTGTCTTGAGCCACCACGTGATATACTGAAGTTGTGCAGAAAGCTTTCTAACCACTTTGCACTGCTTCAGTACCACAGTACATTTAATGAAGTCATCTGCACAAATCTGCGTAAAGTTGTTACATCCACAAGTGGAGCTAGAACTTGTAAACAGGTTGATGGGGAACTAGGAAGATTGAGGGATTTCAACTACCTAAGGAGGGGAGGATCCTTCATACAGGAGAATACAGGGGGAAAAAACAGAAGAAACTCCCTCCCATTAGTGATAGAACAGCAGACTCCGGAGCTTCAAGGGTGCTCCGAGCTTATCCAAGAAATATTTGGCAAAGCGCGTATTGCTGACATATGCGTTGATATTGTACCATGTGACTGGGTCAGGAAGCCATTCATGATTTTGCATGCAACATGAAATAAAGTGAGCAGCAATACACAATGGAAATCCCCGTCCCTCACATTTTGTGTTGTTATGTTTGACTGTGTAAGAGATTTGTCACAGACAATTTTCACAGCCAGCACCAAAACACGGACTTCTCCTGTTTGGGAACATTTTGAGCGCATTTCTCCTATTGATGTATTTTTCACAAATAGTGGATATTTACTGTACCTGAGGTAATGGCTTAGCAGTAAAGCATGTACTTTACAAGTGGGAGGCTGGGGTTCGAATCCCAGCTGAGTCATTCTTGTAATTTTATTTACAAGGTCAAGTGTCTGTTGTGTTTCAAAGAGCTTGGATCATTATTACGCATCATTATGCTGAGGCGCTATTACTGTTGTGCCTGCATGAGAATAAGGACAGAGTTGAGTATACTGGTAAAGACAGTATAAGACTGTTGAAAATTTATTATTTCTTAATAAAAATGGTACAAGAACAACAAGTAACACAGGTACATTCACTGTAGTCATCCCAGTTTTATTATTTCTTTTTTCCCTTATGATCATTGGTATTTCTGAAAAGACAGCACATTTATTGACATTGAAAAAATACACATTAAACCAACAATCCCCTTGTAAAAATCTGCATGCTGTATACTTTTTGTTGACTACATGGTCTAGTAGAACAAATGAAGTTTCACATGAGGTTTTGTCAATATGAACAATTTTGATGAAGGCTCAAGTCTTCAAGAAAGCCTTACCTGGCTGTCACTAAGTGGTAGCCTAGAGATGAAATATCTGTCTTGTATCTGGAGAGCTGACATCAAATCCCAGTGGGGTTATTCTTATAATTTATTTTTATTTGCAAGGTGAAGTGTCTGTTGTGTTTCAAAAAGCTTGGATACAACAATAACACATCATTTTGCTGAGTCACTGTTGTGCCCTACACAACAATAAGGACAGAGATGGATGTACTGGGAAAGACAGTATAAGACTGTTGAAAAGTTATTATTTCTTAAAAAAAACTGGATAAGTAACACAAGCACATTCACTAGTCACCTCAGTTTTATAATTTCTTTTTTCATTTATTGAAATGAAAAAATACACAAATCATACACTTGTAAAAATCTGCATGTTGTATACATTTTGTCCACTAGATGGCCTAGTAGAGAAAAGGAAGTTTCACACGAGGCCTCATCTGTATGAGCCATTTTGATGAAAGGTCTCAAGTCCTCCAGAAAGCCTCATCTGGCCATCACTACCTCCCACCATAAAGTGAAATCACACAAACACCTGAGAAGCAGCAAGATGGTAAACACCAACCCAGAGCATCTCCTCAGCTTCTGTATTCTTGCTGCTGATTGTGAAGTCAGGTGCAGCTTCACTCACCTGTGCAATCAGCAGCAGAGTGGAGACATTGGGAAGCTCTGAGTGAACATGGAGGGAAACCACACAAGGAAACAAAGGGTAGGACTGCTGGGGGGTGTAACAGTCCTAAACACCTAATATGTCTCTTGGCTGTTCCTGCAGAGGAGATGGAGAAGAAGAGACATCTGTTGCCCATGTGATTTAAGCCCAAAGATATATTTGAATAGAAATGCTGGTTTAGAATAATAGCAAAGGCGCTCCAACTGAGCAAGGAGAGTGAGATCTATTTTTCCTGTTGGCTGTTATTTATGGTCTTTGGATGGTTGGAGAACAGCTGAATGTGACACTCTTAATAAGAAGATGGCTTATTTCTCCTATATGCAAGAGCCAAATGGCACATTTCGATATCTGGGATGTCATGTGATGTCGTATTTTGAGGAATATGAGTGGTAGAATAGGCAGCTTCTTTTGGATAGTAGGCGGGGGTGGGGGGTAAGCATTAACTTATGTTGAGACTGAATTGGACCTGAATTAAAATCATGTACAACGCTTGGACAATTTAAACAAAAACTAAAGGAAGAAATACTCCAAACATATATACAAGATGACATGTAAAATCACATAAGGATTGTCATATCCAGCCTGCGTTGTGTTGTAGCTTAGTTTTTTGTCACATTTTGTCTTAGCTTTGTTCTGAATTGTAATCGCTCTTGTTTTGTTTTTTCTTTTGAATTCTTGGATGGAACATGGGTGGGCAATATAAGCTGCGGCTTCAGCCATCACCCATTTCGGATAACTTATGTTGAACTGTATAATCAGAGGCGTTATTGTCTAATTTGACCTTGTTGGATTTTCTTTCCCCCTTTGTTATATTATTCAGTTTCTTTTAACCTGTACTTTTAATCTATCTGAAATAAAGATTCATTCATTCAAAAAAAAAAAACTTATGTTGAGACTCACTGAGAAAGCATTAAAATGTCCTCAGAATGCCATCATTCTGAGTCTGAAACAATGACTTGACTGAACTGGGGCAACAGACCATTAAATATGTCATTTTTGACTGAAACTTCAAACCACAGCAGGTTATAGCACATTTGATAAAAGGCTTTTTCTTATTCTCAGGGCACCTCCTCTAATCTTTGAGTGGTGTAATAACCATGAAAAATGTATCAGGCAGGTTTTTAACTAAAGTGAAGGGATGATGGAGAAGGGGGTGACTTGTCATACACACTACCAGGGAACTACTGACATGTTAATGGTAGTGATAAGTTGGGGAAATGAAAAGTTTGTCTTTTGAGAATCTAAAAACAAAAGTTTACCCGAACAACTGTCTGAAATTCTGAATAATTCTAAAGCTACAGTGAACTGCTACTTCATTATATTTGCACAATAAAAGATGAAATAACTTAGAACCTCTTTATAGAATAACACCAGAAGTTTTCATTTTCTTTATCTAGCACTAGCAGCAATACCTGGTGAATTGCAGTCTTTAGTCCTGATAATACTACAACAGTGATATGAAAGACCTGCTGACCAACCTCTACTCCTCCAAGAGTTCAGCTACAATGAATATATAGCTTATGTTGACCTGATGTGTGTCTCCAGAAATGTAACTACACATCGTGGCAATGGTTTGAATGGGATGGTCTCCATACAATTGGTCCCTTTCCCAGACAGCACCCTGCATGTGACAATGTTGGCATTACATAGTGTCATGTGTCAGCGTAACTTAAAAAGCTGATGTTTCCAAATGTTGATAATACTTTGTTTTTGTGTAGCATTCAGGGAGATTTATTGCTCCAGCATTCCTACATTCTCAAGGGTATATAAAGCAAACGTATTAATCTTTTTCATAAGTTTTTTATTGCACAAAGTAAAAATGCACCATGGGATGATAATAGCATGTAGGCATAATTTATACAGTATTTATTTACTCACTCTATCACTCTATAAATTCAAGAAATCTCTTGTATGTCTCTATGTGTGTCACGTTTATAGGACATCATAGCACAGCCTATAGTGTCTGCATTATGTCCTATGATGACCCTATGATCTCAGGCTACATAGGACTCACGATGCCATCATATAGGCGATGCCGCTGTCATATAGGCGATGCCGTCATATAGAAAATAGGACTGGCTACCTATGATGTAGTGTCCTATGATGCCTGCCTGGATGTCTTTATGATGTCATATAGACCATCACTCATGATGCAACCAGAGGCTACATAAATGGAGAGCAATAGACTGAGGAGAACTGCTGCACATCAGGAAAGATCCCGTGAAGATGTCACAGCTGAGGTTTGAGCAGTACCTCCCAGGCATGACTGTGTTGTACGTTAGAAAAGATGCCGTGAAGATGAAACACCTGAGGGAACAACACACCCGTCTGAGACAGGAGGGGACCCTTCACCAGCATAGGGTACGACAGACAAGGGATGTACAGACAGACAGGAAACATGTGGCAGTGCGCCATGCACGTGCTCGAGTCACTTGAACCCCAAAATGCCCGCAAAGCGAGCAACGCTGCACGCCAGGCAAGGCACAGACAAGCTGAGACCCAGGAGATGCGGAATAGTCGGCTGGCCGCCAATGCTGCACACCAGGCAAGGCACAGAGAAGCTGAGACAGAATAGGACACACTACTTTAAACCACACTCATTCGAAGCAGTAAATCTGGAAATCTCACTCAGTAAGGCAGAAGGCAGTCTATAACTTCAAGAAATCTCTGTCAGTGTGTCAGTCTGTCACCCCATTAAGAATAGGACACACTACTTTAAACCACACCCGTTCGAAGCAGTACCCATGAAGAATGGCAGTCTACACTACAAATGTGTAAAATGCCAAGCAAAGCACTGATTTTCTCCGGGTGCTCCGGTTTCTGGGTTTCTACGGGCATGCACGGGTCTTCCTGAACAGGGTCGAAAGCCACTTTTTGCTCAGATCTGTTTTCACTAGTACATACTCGTGCATACAAGTATAAGCAAGTATTTCTGCATGCCTGTTGCTGAAGGGTCTCCTCCTGTCTGAGACGGCTGTGTTATTCACAGTCATGCCTGTGGTGTACTGCCTGAACCTGAGGTGTTTCATGTTCACGGCATCTTTTCTGATGTACAGCAGTTCTCCTCATTCTATTGCTCTCCATCTGGTGGGTCTTCTTCTTCTTCGTTCAGACCACTGGTTGAGGGATAGGTGTGTCGTAATTCCAGTTCATGGGCAGGATCATGAAAATTGATCTGAGCAAAAAGTGGCTTTCAACCCTGTTCAGGAAGGCCTGTGCATGCCCATAGAAACCAAGAAACCGGAGCACCCGGAGAAAATCAGCACTTTCCTTGGCATTTTACACATTTGTAGTGTAGATTGGCATTCTTCAAGGTTACACATTTTTACTGTGTCAGCACCTCTTTAAAAACGACATTGCTGAGAAAGCGACGCTTTTGCTTAGTTTCTTCATCTTGGGCAACAATACAAAGACTAAATGATCTGGCAACTCTGCTCATGGCAACGTAGAATTGGCCATGGCTGCAGAAATCTGTTGTGCAGAAAACACGAACGTGCTGTAAAGACTGGCCCTGTGACTTATTTACCTTGCCAATCTTGAGCCATATGGCATCATAAAGACACATTTGTCTATATACCGTCATATAGACATCATATTTTTATGACGGCATTGTGAATATCTTTATGACGGCATTGTGAGTCCTATGATGCCTGAGTTCATAGGACGTCCTGATCAGGAAGAGATCATAGGCCGTCCTATGATGTCCTATAAACATGACAGACATACAGACACACACACACACACACAGATTTCTTGCTTTAATAGAGTGATGATCCTGTCCATCAACTGGAATTACAATGCACCTATCCCTCAACCAGTGGTCTGAACGAAGAAGAACAAGAAGACCCACCAGACTGAGAGCAATAGAGGAGAACTTCTGCACATGAGAAAAGATGCCGTGAAGATGAAACACTTCAGGTTCAAGCAGTACGCTGCAGGCATGACTGTGAACAACACAGCCGTCTCAGACAGGAGGAGACCCTTCAGCAACGGGCATGCAGAAATACTTGCTTATACTTGGTTTCTACGGGCATGGACGGGTACGCACAGGTATGTACTAGTCACTCTATAAATTCAAGAAATCTGTGTCTGTGTGTCACGATCATAGACCATCATAGGACGGCCTATGATGTCTGCAGGATGTCCTATGATGTTGATAATCATAGGACCGTCTACATGATGGCTATGTGACGTCACATAAACCGTAGTCTACATGACGTCAGATAAGCTGTAAGGCTGATGTTCCTATGATCTCTGAAGTATGTCTATATGATGTCATACAGACCACATGACTCGTTACAAGACATATATAGACACAGGGAATCAATATAACACAGAACAGGAACAAGCATGAGAGGAAGTAACAAGCAGGGCAAACAGCAGGGCACGGTTACAGAAAACTGGATGGGCGAGGCTGCACAGAGAATCACAAACTAAGAGGAAGACCAACGAAGAAATAAATATGCAACACAGAATAATAATAACAATAATAGCAACCCAGGATAATAATAATACGGTGAAGTACAGAAAATCCCAACTTAAGCGAGGATGTGGACTGGGACCCATGCCCTGGAGACAAGGAATATCACTATACATATAATTCCAGAAATCTCTGTCACGATGTCACGATCACAGGACTCACAAAAAGATCATAGGACTTACTGTGAGATCAAAGGCAGGCTGCACTCATGATCATAGCACTCACTATGACATCATCAAAAATCAAAGGCAGCCATTACTCATGATCATAGCACTCGCTATTTATGACAGTATCAGAGATCACAGGCAGGCATCACAGATCAAAGGCAGGCATCAATGAACCAGTGATGACATCAAAGATCCATGGCAGATTTCATCATGGTTGCTGTTGCCATGGGAACAGTAACTTTCTACGGCCATGCAGAAATGTTTGCAGACAGAATAATAATAACAATAATAGCAACCCAGGATAATAATAATAAGGTGAAATACAGAAAATCCCAACTTCAAGCGAGGATGTGGGCTGGGATCCATGCTCTGGAGACAAGGAATATCACTCTTATATATAATTCAAGAAATCTCTGTGTGTCACGATGTCATGATGTCACGATCATAGGACTCGCTAAAACATCGGAGGACTTGCTATGAGATCAAAGGCAGGCTGCACTCACGATCATAGGACTCGTGATGACATCATCAAAAATCAAAGGCAGGCATTACTCATGTTCATAACACTCGATATGACATTATCAAAGATCAAAGGCAGACAACACAGATCAAAGGCAGGCATCAATGAACGAGTGGTGACGTCAAAGATCCAAGGCAGGTTTCACCATGGTTGCTGTTGCCATGGTAACAGTAACTTTCTACGGCCATGCAGAAATGTTTGCTTACACTTCCTTTCTATGGGCATGCATGAGTATGCACGGGCATGCACAGGTATGCACTAGTTTGCTTAATGCATCACTTTATTCTTCAGTCATGATATGGTGTTTTACTCTTGTATGTCCCTTCATTTTTATTACTGTTTCACTTAACTGAAATTTCGTTTCTGAAATTTCCTACTTCTTTCTTGTAAATTTGCTGCTTTTGTCTCAAAAATTTAATTTTCCCATTTACATTAGTGTCTGTCATAAATGTGCAACATTTTTTTTCCACAAATTTGACTTTCTTGTAAATTTGCAATTTTTGTTATAGAGTTGAAACTTCTCTCATAAATTTGCAAGTTTTTTTTTTCTCCAATTAGCTTTTTTCTTGTAAATTAAAAACTTTGCCAAACTTATCAGTTTTTTCCTCATAAATCTGCTACTTTTCATGTAAATTTGCAATATTCATAGGGATGCTGGTTACATTTTTGTTCTATGTAATGGTTTATTTTTTTCTGCAAATGTCGACAATGATCCAGTTTTTTTTTTTCTTCTTCTTCTTCTTTTTGGTCCATTTTAAAGTGTCAGTGATAGATAAGATAAGATAAGCCTTTATTAGTCCCACAACGGGGAAATTCCAGGATTGCAACAGCACAGGGATAGCAACACTCAGAGCAACAATCAGAAGGCAAGAAAAAAAACAAGCAAGCAAGAGCAGCTAATATACATATGTACATATTACTATAAAATATATATATACACACACACACACACACAGACACACAGTGCAGAGCATTGTAGCTGGATGGAATAAATATATGAATATATGAACACACAGTGCAGAGCATTGTAGCTAGATGGAATAAATATGTAAATATATAAACACCCACAGTACGGAGCATTGCAGCTAGGTGGAATAAATATGCAAGTATAAAAACACACACAGTGCGGAGCAATGTAGCTAGATGGAATAATATGTAGATATATAAAAACACAGTGCGGAGCATTGTAGCTAGATGGAATAAATATATAGATATATAAATATAAACACACCCAGTGCAGAGCATTGTAGCTAGATGGAATAAATATGTAAATATATAAACACACACAGTGCAGAGCATTGTTGCTAGGTGGGATGAAACAGCATAACCGTCTATTTAGTTATCCTACATGGTATGATTATGTGCCCATACATATTCTCACCCTCCATAGCGACCGGTATGTTCCTAGTTGTATGCCGGAGAGGACCATTGTGTAAGTCTATTGCATCTTTTGCATTCAAAAAACTATTAGTTTGTTACGTCTTTTTGCTATCTCTGCGAGCAGCCCTGCTTAGGTTGTACAGTCTGACAGCCGTTGGTAGGAAGGACCTACGAAACCTCTCGGTTGTGCACCTGGGATGATGTAGTCTGCTGCTAAATGAGCTCCTCAGTGCATCCAGTATGTCCTGCATAGGGTGGAACTCGGACTCCAGCAGAGATGACAGTTTAGCCACCGTCCTTCTCTCTCCTATCTCCTCCATCGGATCAAGGCGTTGCCCCAGGACAGAGCTAGCTTTCTTAATCAGTTTGTTCAGTCTCTTCCTATCGGCTGCAGTAATGCCACTGCCCCAGCAGACCACTCCAAAAGTGATGGCTGATGCCACCACCGTGTCATAGAATGACTTCAGCAGCGCCCCTTGTACACCAAAAGACCTGAGTCTCCTCAGCAGGAACAGCCTGCGCTGTCCCTTCTTGTAGAGTGCGTCAGTATTGTGTGACCAGTCTAGTTTATTGTTCAGATGAATACCCAGGTACTTGTAGGATGTCACCATCTCGATGTCTGTTCCCTGTATATTTACTGGTGCTGTGAGGGGCTGCCCATGCCTGCGGCAGTCCACCACCAGCTCCTTAGTTTTCCTCGCGTTGATCTGGAGGCAGTTCCGATGGCACCAGTCCACAAAGTCCTGGATAAGCCCTCTGTACTCAGCTTCATCTCCGCTGGAGATGAGACCAACGATCGCAGAGTCATCAGAGAACTTCTGTAGATGGCAATGTGTTGTGTTGTGTGAGAAGTCCGCAGTATAAAGAGTGAACAGGAAGGGAGCCAGCACCGTTCCCTGGGGGGCCCCCGTGCTACTGATGATCGTGTCGGAAACACAGTCCCGGGTTCTCACAAACTGAGGCCGGTTCGTGAGGTAGTCCAGGATCCATGATGACAGGTGCTGGTCCACCCCTGCGCGCAGCAGCTTGTCCTTCAGGATCATCGGTTGGATGGTGTTGAAAGCACTGGAGAAGTCAAAGAACATGATCCTCACCATATTCCCGGGCTTCTCCAGGTGGGACAGAGAACGGTGAAGGAGGAAGATCACCGCATCCTCCACCCCAATGCCATGCTGGTAGGCGAACTGGAGTGGATCCATCGCTGGTTCCACCAGGGGGCGGAGATGAGCAAGGAGCAGTCTCTCCAGGGTCTTCATCAAGTGGGACGTCAAGGCCACCGGTCTGAAGCTGTTCAGGTCTTTGGGGTGGGAAGTTTTTGGTACAGGTACCACACAAGATGTTTTCCACAGCTGTGGTACCCTCCCCAGTTTCAGGCTCATGTTGAAGATATATGTCACAATCCCACACAGCTGGTCTGCACAGGACTTGAGGAGCTTTGCGCTGATGCCGTCCGGTCCCGACGCCTTCCTCGCCTTGATCTTCCTCAGCTCCGTCCTCACCTGGGTCTTGGTCAGGGTCAGGATGGGGGGCTGTGTGTTGGGAGTGGGGGGGGGGGTGTCGGTGGAGTGGGGAGTGGGTAGCAGGACTTGATTTCTTAGAGGCAGCAGTGGTTGTTGTGCAGACAGGGGGGAGGGCGGTTGGTCAAATCTATTGAAAAACAGATTCAGGTTGTTCGCCCACTCCCTGCCCCCCGTGGCCTGGGGGGAGGTATTCTGGAGCCCCGAGATGGTTTTGAGGTTTCTCCAGACCCCGCTGATGTCGCTCTGTTGCAGCTTGTCCTCCATCTTCTTCCTGAAGCTGTCCTTGCCTTCTCTGATCTTTCTCCTCAGCTCCCTCTGTACGGACTTCAGCATCTCCCTGTTCCCCGACCTGAAGATCCTCTTCTTCTCTCTCAGAAGTGTTTTTATCTCAGGGTTGATCCAGGGTTTGTTGTTTGAGTGACGCCGTATGGTCTTGGTGGGAACGGATTTGTCCACACAGAAGCTGAGGTAGCCCGTGAAGGTGTGAATGAGGCCATCGATGTCCTCACCATGTGGATCGCAGAGCTGCTTCCAGGCAGTGGCTTCAAAACAGTCCTTTAGAGTGTCCATTGTCTCCTCAGACCATAACTCCACAGTGTGCATGGCCGGAGGTTGTCTGTGCACTAGGGGTTTGTACACCGGTCGGAGATGAACCAAGTTGTGATCCGATCTCCCAAGTGGGGGGAGTTGTGATGAGGTGTACGCCTCCTTAGTGTTTGCGTAGAACAAATCCAGTGTTTTATTGTCTCTAGTGTGGCATGTGACATACTGGGTGAAAGTGGGCAGAATGGGAGACAGTGAAACGTGGTTGAAATCGCCTGAGATGAGGAGAAGAGCATCTGGGTGTTCTGTCTGCAGCCTGCTGGTTACTGAATGGATGACGTCACGCGCTGTCCCAGCGTTCGCCATCGGATTTGCATAAACAACAATGCAGATCACGTGTGAGTGTTCTCTCGGGAGATATGTAGGCCTCATGCTAACAGCTAGCAACTCAATGTCTTTGCTGCAGTGTCGTTGTTTAACAGTGATATGTCCCGGTCTGCACCAGTTGTTGTTAACATACATTATCACTCCACCGCCCCTAGTTTTGCCACTCTCTGGTGTTCGGTCAGCTCGTATCATGTGAAAACCCTCCAGCTCAATGTTAGCATCTGCTGCTAGTTCAGTTAGCCACGTCTCAGTAAACAAAAGGAGAGAGCACTCCCGGTAAGTGCTATCATAACGGGAGATAGCCGCTAGCTCATCTAACTTTCCCAGTATCGACCGTACATTTCCCATGACAACAGATGGAAGGGAGGGTCTGTACCTTATATTTTTTGTCCTCCGCCTTACTCCAGCCCGGCAGCCGCGGCGTTTTCGCCTCAGTTCTCTCGGTATGTCGAGTTTTTCCAGTGGGACCGGGTGGCGGTTAAATGCTAGCAGCTCTTCCCTGTTGTATCGAATCCTGCTATAAACAGTGGCTCCGTCCACCGGCTCAGGAGACATTTGGGACGATCTGTGTGTCCGTGATATAAGTGGGGTGAAAAAAAAAAAGTGATCAAAAGAGAGAGGAAGGGAAAAAAAAAACTCGGAATCGAGCCGCTGTTGCAAAAGGCAGCCGACTGGTGTGGCGCCGAGAGATGGAGATGGATGGATATTCAAAAAAAGAAGTTTTACTGGGTGTTTTTACAAACATTTTTAATCCACTATAATTCACACTTTCTATCAGGTTGCTGTTAATACTTCCCACATTTACAAAGCAAGTGGGATAAACAACAGTCTGAATTCAAAAGAATATTGAGGAAGTTAGCAGACACAGAACATTTGTATGACTATGCACCGCTGCATAATTTAAGAAAAAAACAAAGATGCATAAGATGCATAAGATGCTCGTCCCAAGATGACTTGGGACGAGCATCTTATGCATCTTATCTCCAGAATAGAGAACAGTGTGTAAAAGTTCACCAGGATAAATCCTCATTTTTAAACAACCGCATGGGTATCCCACAAGGGTCCATTCTTGGTCCTTTACTTTTCAGCATTTTTATTAATGACTTGCCGTTACACTGCTCAGCTGCAACATGCCAACTTTATGCAGATGATGCAGTTATTTACACAGCTGCCAAGACTCCAGCACAGGCTGCAGATGTACTGTCTACAAGTATGGTTGATGTCCAAGAGTGGCTCCTCAAGAACCATCTATTGCTGAACCTTCAGAAAACAGTCTCAATGTGCTTTTCAATCAAAAAATGTAACCTGCAACGTTTTAAAGTTAATATACATGATCATGACATCAGTTTAGCTACAGAATTCAAATACCTTGGCATTGTACTAGATCCTCAACTCAAATTTAATCTTCATATAAAGAAAATTTCAAAAACAGTAAAAAAAAATCTGAACTGCTTTAAATTAATTAGATATTACATACCTTACGAAGCAGCTGCACTGTATATGCATTCTATGGTTTTTTCTCATATATCATACTGTTTGACAGTCTGGGCTCAAGCAGCCCCTTCCACAATAAGACATATAGGTTCATTATATAATCAAACCCTAAAAATCTTGGACAAAAAGCCCATTAGGTGGCATCACTGTAATGTTTTAAAAAAATACAACCTATTGAGTTTTGAGAGCTTCATTGACCTCTGTCTTCTGAAATTAACGTTCAAATGTTTCCATAAATCAGCACCCGAGCCACTTGCTGGTTTCGTCCAAAGACAGGACAGCAGCAGAGCCACCAGGAGTTCTGTTAACAATAACTGTAAAATATTCCACCGCAGAACCACATTTGGACAAACAGCTTTCTCTATAAAGGGCAGTCACATCTGGAACACAATGCCAAATGAAATTAAAATAATAACGGACTTTAAAACATTCACTGAAAATGTTAAAAACTGGCTGAAAAATAAACAAGAATGTACTCATGTATGAATTATTTGTCTGCAAAGTGAGAGTGAATGAAGGGAAGGAATAAATGTGTTTGTTTATAGTGAGTGACGGAGGGAGGAAGGCCTGAAATAGGCAAATGTGAGTTATGTTATATGTGTTAAATGTGAGTCAGGCTGTTATATTTGTGTATTTATAATATTTATAATATTTATGTTAAATGTGAGTCAGGCTGTTATATTTGTGTATTTATAATATTTATAATATTTATAATTGTGTATTTATAATTTTTCTGCATTGATGTATGTGGTTATTGTGTATATTTTTTATCTTGATTCTTTTTTCTAAAGCCCATCCAGGGACAAGAGTTGCAAATTAGCTAATAGCTATACACTCTATGTGCAACACATCAGATTGATTGTCTTTGATTAATTGTCTATGTTTATTGCACTGTCCCTGTCAAATAAACTAATCTACTACTACAACCCTAATAATTATATACACTGTTAAATTAGATGACGGCAGCGGGTGTACATACAGATTGCATTAAAAGTTGTTCTCTGCTCTTGACATGATAACAGAAGTTACTGGACATAGCAGAAAGCTGTTTTGGTAAAGCACAAACACATCCAGCTTCCAGTCAGAGCCGACATGAATGGCTAAGGTGTGCTCAATTCTATCACCAGCATACACCCAGTGGTGGGCTCAGATATGTGCAATGTGAGCTGGCACCCAGGGCACCATTCCTTTGAGGGTGCCATGAGAATCAAAAGAATAAAAATAATAATAAAAGATTCATAATTATGTGTGCTGAGTGTGTATTTGAGGCAAATGAGCGCCCTCTACAGGCGGGGTGTCAGTGGTGCCATTCTTTTGAAGGTGCCATGAAAAATAATAAAAGATTCATAATTATGTGTGCTGAGCGTGTATTTGAGGCAAATGAGCGCCCTCTTCAGGCGGGATGTGGGTGCCCTCTGTCTGCAGCTGGCAGACTCCACAGTATGGCTGACATTCAAAGCAGAGCAAAGGAGGAAAAAATGTTAAAAGTAAGTTTGTTTGTTTTTTTCTTAAATTATGCAGCGGTTTGAAATTTAAAACACTGAGCTCTAAAAGGGCAGCATTTGGTTATCACAGCTTATGTTATGTACCATAATTTTTTTTCCAATGTGTTGTAGTCAGCTTCAGTTTAGTGGCCACATGAATTAATTTCAGGGCTGTACAGAGACCATTTGAGAGGAAGGGGCACAAATTAATTAAAAAAAGGGCACATGAAATGAGATTTGTTAAAAATATACACTACCGTTCAAAAGTTTGGGGTCACTTAGAAATTTCCTTATTTTTGAAAGAAAAGCACTTTTTTCAATGAAGATAACTTTAAACTAATCAGAAATACACTCTATACATTGCTAATGTGGTAAATGACTATTCTAGCTGCAAATGTCTGGTTATTGGTGCAATATCTACATACGTAGGTGTATAGAGTCCCATTTCCAGCAACTATCACTCCAGTGTTCTAATGGTACAATGTGTTTGCTCATTGCGTCAGAAGGCTAATGGATGATTAGAAAACCCTTGTGCAATCATGTTAGGTCTGCAATGCTGTAATTGCTGCAAATGGAGGATTCTTTGACGAAAGCAAAGTTTGAAGGAAAAAATTATTTCAAATACAAATCATTATTTCTAACCTTGTCAATGTCTTGACTATATTTTCTATTCATTTTACAACTCATGGTGGTAACTAAGTGTGACTTTTCATGGAAAACACAAAATAATTGTCTGGGTGACCCCAAACTTTTGAACGGTAGTGTATGTCAACTTTATATGTTATTTAGCTGGTATCTATTTTACTTCAATAACTATAAACTCCCCAGTTTGATGCCAATTAACCTAATTTGCATGTTTTTGGCATGTGGGAGGAAACCGGAGAAGTCCCAGAGTAAACCCACGCAGACACGGGGAGAACATGCAAACTCCACACAGATCACTGTTAGTCGGGGGCTTGGATCGAACCCAGGATCCCCCGGCCAAGGGTGAGTTGCTGTGCTGCCGCAGTGCTAACCACTCCAATTCTAAATTGTCCTTAGGCATGACTGTGAGAGTGAATGGTTGTCTGTCTCTCTGTGTTGGCCCTGTGATGGACCGGCGATCTGTCCATGGTGTACCCTGCCTCTCGCCCAAAGATGCTGGGATAGGCTCCAGCCCCCTGTAATGTAATGCCTTGCCACACGGTGGCACTAGTAGAAGATATACGTGTTGAATGATGTTGGAAGACAACAGAATAAAATGAGGCTTGTTCTGAGATCCACGCTGGTGTCGATGTCCACTTCTTATAAAGACTACCCTACCACACAATATTATACATGGTGTCAGAAGTTGGTGACAAGAATCCGACAGGAGAGAGGGTCGCCTGTGTGAAAGAGTTGGGAGAGAGAGGAAAAGAAAAAGTTTTTTTCCCTCGTCAGTGACTGCGCCGGCGGAGAAGCAAGTAAGTTGCTAGCTCGTTTACTCGCTAAGAAAAGGAAGGGAGGAACGACAAAATGGATCAAATATTCACGATACCACCGCCAGGAAGTTTTAACTTCGATGAGCCCAGTAGCTGGACTCAGTGACTACGACGCTTCGAGCGATTCAGAATAGCATCTGGATTAGCAGAGAAGAATGAGGAATACCAAATCAACTCACTGCTCTACATAATGGGGGAGAAAAGTGACGACGTTATGACAACAATAACTTTGGAGGAAGCCAAACGGAAGAAATACGATGAAGTGTGCAAAGCCTTAGGTGAGCATTTTATTGGCAAACATAACGTTATCTATGAGAGAGCCAGATTTAACAGCCGATATCAACAGCCTGGCGAAACGGCAGAGAACTTTATCACAGACGTGTACAAGCTGGCTGAGCATTGCCAATATGGCGTTCTACTTGAAGAGATGATAAGAGATCGGATAGTAGTTGGGATCAGAGATGCTAAATTGTCAGAGAAATTACAGTTAGACCCAAAGCTCACGCTGGAAAGTACAATAACACAAGTCAGGCAAAGAGAAGAAGTAAAAAAGCAACAGCCACTGATACGGCGCGAGAAGACTGAAATTAGGGAAAGCGATGTTGATGCTATTGTGAGAAAAAAACCTGCGAAACCCAATATGGCGAAACGAACTCAAACCAACGCGACGCAGAGTACAGGAACGTGCAAAAGGTGTGGCCACAGTCCTCAACACGCATGGAAACAATGCCCAGCGAGAGAGGCAGAGTGCCGCAAATGTAAAAGAAAAGGACACTATGCTGCAGTGTGTAGGACAGAGCAACGTGTCGAGGCTATTGAAGAGGTGTATGAGACTGAAGAGAGCGCTTTCTTGGGAGCAATAGAGACTGATAAACAGGATGTCTGGAGAAATGACATAGAAATGAATGGAAAAATGATTAACTTCAAGTTGGATACAGGAGCGGCTGTCACCGCCATACCAGACTCCATGTACTGCAAAACAAGAGATGGTGACCTAAAGAAGTCACAGAGAATGTTATGTGGCCCCAACAACCTGCCACTGACGGTGCTAGGCACATTCACAGCCTGCCTGAAAAAGGGCATAAAGAAAACAGAGCAGGATGTATTTGTTGTGAAGGATTTAGTGATGCCACTATTAGGGCTCCCAGCTATACAGAGCCTACCTCTGTTGCAGCAGATAGCTGCAGTGCTAGCATCTGATGAAAAATTCAAGAAAATGTTCCCGAAAGTATTCTCAGGCTTAGGGAAGCTGCAGGGTAGCTATAAAATTGAGTTAGCTCAGGGAGCTGTGCCATACGCCTTGTCAGCCCCTAGACATGTAGCCCTACCATTAATGGACAGAGTCAAATCAGAGCTCCAGAGGATGGAAGAGATGGGCGTGATTCGAAAGATCCAAGAACCAACCGAGTGGTGTTCAGGAATGGTGGTTGCACTCAAACCCAATGGAAAAATCCGGATCTGCTCAGACCTGACAAGGCTGAATGAGAGCGTGCGTCGAGAAAGACACATACTCCCAGCTGTGGATGAGACTCTAGCAAAGCTAGACGGAGCCGTCATCTTCTCAAAATTGGATGCCACAGCAGGGTTTTGGCAAGTTCCCCTGCATGAGGAATCAGAGCCATTGACAACCTTCATTACACCATTTGGGAGGTATTGTTACAGGAGACTCGCATTCGGGATTTCTTCTGCGCCGGAACATTTCCAGCTAAGACTTTCCCAGCTTGCTTCACTTCCGCCCTCCCAAGAGAGTAGACGCTTTTTTTCTTCTCTCCTGCTCTGACTTTTTCCTCCCCTCCTAACTACTGGATCCCAGCTTGCTGTTGTCTGTCTGCGTCCAACTGCGACCGCCGAAAAGAAATTATGGAGTTAATAAGCTGGGCTTTGAACACAATTGACACTATTTTTTCAACAAGGAAAAGTGCTCCGGGGGAAGCTGTCTGCCCCGCTGGAACGGCTCCAGTGGGCTATTTACGTGACACAGGTAATTGGAAAATGCTGTGTCTCTCTAATCTCTCTATCGAAGATATTGAAGATTTGTTTATCTTCGTAATCTTGGTGATTGGGATAATTCTGATTGGGACGGGAATTGTCTTGGTTTACCGCAAATTGCTGAAGATGGATTCAACCTATCAAAATGCTGGCCAGGCGAGGTGCATCCAACAAATTGAAAAACTGGAGAAGACCCTGATAGCGACTACTGGAGAACTGTCTCGTAAGGTGGATTACATCATGGGTTCGCTCAGGTCTTTCCACGACGAATTCAAAGCTGCGCAATGAAGGATTAATGTACTGAATCTACAGAAGAAATACAAGTCTTCTCTGTGATCAGTCCTATTTGGCATTATTATTCCCCATGAAAATTCCTCCTGGCTGTCTGCAGACTGTGTTTTTTCAAAATCATGAGCACAAGGCCTTGGACAGCCAGCTGCAGCGCCAGATAAGACTGGCGCCAGACAGACAAAACATCTTCTGCCAAGGGTCCTTGGGTCTCTCTTATTATCATCAACACTGCTCAACACCGCACACACATTGATCCATGAACTGAATAAAGATAACACTGCTCTCTTGTGTCCTGTGAATTCTGTGTGTAGCGAATATATGTGCATCGAGCTTTTTTTTTCCTTGAACTCCTAATATTGATTAAGTATGTAACCAGTATTTTGAATCAATGATTTTTTTGCTCCTTCCTATTGTATCATCTTTATGCGACCTGTACCCTCCTGCTGACAGGCGCGTTGCAGATGCGCCACGGCACGGAAATGCAGGTTCATTACTGTGTCAAGTCAAATTCTCTCGTATGTTATCAGTGACCTGTTAATGTACTTGGCAATAAATCTTTTTCTGATTCTGATTCTGATTCTGAGCTTGTCGACGGCACCCCAGGCGCACTCTGCCATGCCGACGACATATTGGTGTTTGGCAAAGATCAGACTGAGCATGACAACAGGCTGTGCGAACTTCTCAAGAAGCTTGAAGAGGCAGGTCTGACCTTAAACGAAAAATGTGAGTTCAGTGTGAAGGACGTGAAATTCCTAGGGCATATGGTCAGTGCCGACGGGATCGAGGCTGACCCAAGCAAAATTAAAGCAATCTTGAACATGCCCGAACCCGAGAACGTTGAAGCGGTGAGACGCTTCATGGGGATGGTGAACTATGTCTGCAAGTTCTCCTCGCGCCTCCCCAATCTCACAAAGCCCCTGAGAGACTTGCTGCGCAGCAACAGCGAGTTGACATGGGACGCGCAGCAAAAGACAGCTTTTGAAGCTGTGAAGAAAGAGCTTAGCTCTCCAGCGGTACTGGCTCAGTACAGTACAAAAAGAGAAACTCTCGTGTCGGCTGACGCTTCATCATATGGCCTGGGAGGAGTACTGATGCAGCGACAGCCAGGTGGAGAATTCAGGCCAGTGGTGTACATATCTAGAAGTCTGTCACCCACAGAGTCTCGGTACGCTCAAATCGAGAAAGAAGCTCTCGCCGTGACATGGGCGTGCGAGCGCCTGAGCACCTATCTCCTGGGAATGGACTTCACGGTGCGTACAGATCACAAACCTCTCATATCACTGTTAGGTGCCCGGCCACTGGATGATTTACCTCCAAGAATACTCAGATTCAGACTGAGAATGATGAGATTCAACTACAAGATAATTCATGTACCAGGGAAACAGTTGGTGGCTGCTGACGCATTGTCACGAGCGCCACTGGGACCAGAGAGCAGCACGGAGAGTGCCAGCCTGGAAAGAGAGTGTCAGGTGTACATCGACTTTGTGATGGAACACATACCTGCAACAAAAACAAAATTGGATGAAATTAAAAACATGCAGAACAACGACACAACAATGAAACAGCTGAGGGCATACACAGACAAAGGATGGCCTTCGCACAGACAAGCAGTTCCAGAGAGGCTGCTAAAGTACTGGCCGCACAGAGCTGACATCCATGTGGCTGACGGTATCCTCCTAAAGGGAGAAAGGCTTGTCATTCCAGCGCCAATGCGAAGAGACATGCTGGAGAGAATCCACCATGGGCACCTGGGCATGACAAAGTGCATTTCAAGAGCCCAACAGTCTGTGTGGTGGCCAGGCTTGACAAGGGACATCAAAGAGCTTGTGGAGAGGTGTGAAGTATGCAGCCAGTACTCCAGCTATCGCACAGAGCCACTGCTCACGACCCCCTTACCTGCAAGACCGTGGCAAAGGCTAGCGGCGGACCTCTTCGAGTGGGGGAAGAGCCACTACCTGGTCGTAGTTGACTATTTCTCCAGATACATTGAAATAGCCAACCTTCCAACACTTACTACAGCAACCACAGTCGAGAGGCTGAAAGTCATCTTTGCAAGATTCGGTATCCCTGAGGTACTAGTGACGGACAACGGGCCACAGTTCGCCTCTTCAGAGTTTAAAGTATTTGCTCAGGAATACGACTTTGAACATGTCACCAGTAGCCCCAGGTATCCGCAAAGCAATGGGGAAGCAGAGAGGGCGGTGAGAACAGTAAAGCAGATACTCAGCAAGAACCAAGATCACCAAAGAGCTCTCCTGACTTACAGGACAACCCCATTGGCTCATGGAGCCTCACCAGCAGAACTTCTGATGGGGAGAAGATTGCGATCGACAGTTCCGGTCCCTCCACAGACTCTCAGACCGAAGTGGCCAGACCTTCATGCTTTTAAAAAGAAAGACGCAAGATTGAAAGAGAATCAGAAGAAAGCATATGGAGCGAGACACAGAGCAAGAGAGCTGCCGGTTCTCGAACCAGGTCAGAGAGTGTGGATCCGCTCAGCAAAGCCCACCGGGACAGTCCAGTCGACGTCATCAACTCCAAGGTCGTACAACGTGGAGACAGAGTCGGGCACACTGAGAAGAAACAGAGCTCAGCTCACTGCTCTTCCAGAACCAGATCAGCCTGATCCAGAGCCAGATCAGCCCAGCTCGGATGTGACTGTGACCAGATCGGGGCGAGTATCTCGTCCACCAGAAAGACTGAACTGGTAAAACCTAGTATAGAGGCCTGCAGTGAACAGGGCAGAATAATTCCCTATGGCAGAGCCTGAAGGGTCAAGTAGTCTACCCTGTCCTTCTAGTTAGAAAAGAAAATGAAAAGAAAAAGTTATGTTCTGAAAATGTAAGCGCACAGTAGTGACAGTGTAGCTTTGTGTTATCTTGTGGTTGACCATATTCTTTATTATTAGAATTTAAGTAAATAAGATATATAAAGGGATATGGTAAATATCTAAAAGGGGGGGATGTAATGTAATGCCTTGCCACACGGTGGCACTAGTAGAAGATATACGTGTTGAATGATGTTGGAAGACAACAGAATAAAATGAGGCTTGTTCTGAGATCCACGCTGGTGTCGATGTCCACTTCTTATAAAGACTACCCTACCACACAATATTATACACCCCCCTGCGACCTGAAAAGGATTAAGCGGAAGAAGATGAATGAATGAACTATAAACTCATGGACACAATAATACCCCACAGATTTTTACAAATTATCAACTGCCACAGAGACATTGGTCTTCATCATTAATTGTGTAAAGGTTAATGACAAAAAAAATGGTCAGCATCCATTGAAAAATGATTATCCCTTCAAAATAAAAATGTCTGCAAAAATCTGAAAAAAAGATTTTCTTTCAAATAAAAAATTAAAACTTCATTCAAATGACTAAATCATTGCAAAAAAATTAAAAAGGCCATTCGCCTAGTCAGCCAAAACCATCCCCTCTGTTAAACTGCTGCCCTCCACCCCCACAAAGACTGCAAGGATAGTTTATACAGGACAATGTAGTACAGGTTCATCTCAATTAATTAAAATGTCATCAAAAAGTTGATTTATTTCAGTAATTCAGTTAAAAAATGAAACTCATGTATTACATACAGTAGATTATACATAGTGATATATTTCAAGTGTTTTTTTTTTCTTTTAATGTTAATGGTTATGTTTATAGTTCATGAAAACCCAAAATTCAGTTTCTCAAAAATTTAGACGATTACGTAAAATTAATTTTTTAAAAAATGGGTTTTTAATAGAAATATTGGCTGACTGAAAAGTATGTTCATGTACACCCACAATACTTGGTCAGAGCTCCTTTTGCATGAATTACTGCATCAATGCAGCATGTCAAGGAGGTGATCAGCCTGTGGTACTGCTGAGGTGATATGTAGGCCTTTTCCAGCAAAACGGTTCCAGGAGCCAGAGCCTGACTGGCACCAGTTCTTTGGTTTTCCACCGCCTGAAGTACCATTCCCAAGCTCTCAAAACTGGGGTTATCGTGGCCCCAACTCCTAGCTGGGCCAGCGGCAGCACCAGTTTACGTTGGTTACGTCCACAGCCATGGGCGTGGTTAACTGACCAGCTTCAAAACATTACTGACCGCCATGTTGCATTCCAAACAGCAGAGCAAGCGATGGATTCCAAAACCAAACAGATTTGAAGCGAAGAGGAGACACATTTCTTGGCTCTATGGACATGAGTACAAGATCAGCTGGAGGGGGCCACTCATGTGAAGAACTGTTTTGGGGGATCAGCCAGCCAGCCGGACCATCGTCACTGCCGTGGATTAGTCTGGACAACAAACTGCTCAAAACACACTGGTAAGTGTATTGTCTTTAAAATGCCAAAAATTAATGAATATACAGTATATACATATATACACTACCGTTCAAAAGTTTGGGGTCACTTAGAAATTTCCTTATTTTTGAAAGAAAAGCACTTTTTTTCAATGAAGATAACTTTAAACTAATCAGAAATACACTCTATACATTGCTAATGTGGTAAATGACTATTCTAGCTGCAAATGTCTGGTTTTTGGTGCAATATCTAGATAGGTGTATAAAGGCCCATTTCCAGCAACTATCACTCCAGTGTTCTAATGGTGCAATGTGTTTGCTCATTGCGTCAGAAGGCTAATGGATGATTAGAAAACCCTTGTGCAATCATGTTAGGTCTGCAATGCTGTAATTGCTGCAAATGGAGGATTCTTTGACGAAAGCAAAGTTTGAAGGAAAAAATTATTATTTCAAATACAAATCATTATTTCTAACCTTGTCAATGTCTTGACTATATTTTCTATTCATTTTACAACTCATGGTGGTAAATAAGAGTGACTTTTCATGGAAAACACAAAATAATTGTCTGGGTGACCCCAAACTTTTGAACGGTAGTGTATATCTGCTTGTATTGATATGTAACAGCCAAAGTGCGGATATATATAATACACTAAAATACTATAATTTTTACTATGACCAAACATTTCTCCTCGCCATAAAGAAATGAACAGGCCGTCTCCGCTGACAAATGTATATCGCTTGTAGTGATACGTAACAGCCAAAGTGCGGATATTTTTTTACTCACTCTTGTGGCTATA
This sequence comes from Pholidichthys leucotaenia, assembly GCA_020510985.1. Classification (NCBI taxonomy): domain Eukaryota; kingdom Metazoa; phylum Chordata; class Actinopteri; order Cichliformes; family Pholidichthyidae; genus Pholidichthys; species Pholidichthys leucotaenia. Next base: position 276,618,425 of record CM035842.1, read on the forward strand.
CTATTTTCGGTTAGCTATGCTAACAAGCTAGCAGTGTTTTTACCAAGAACGTTTCTCCTCGCCATAAAGAAATGCGCGTTTGAGAAACTAGAACAGAAATCTTAGCGTCTTACAGAATACTTTGTTAGATATCCAGTGCAAAATACGCTGTTTGTTCAGTATCAATACTGTTTATTGCTGTCTCAAATGACGTTAGTGGAATCGCCATATATCTTGAAATGCTCATTTGAGAGAAAACGAGAACAAAAATCTTAGCGTCTTACAGAATACTTTTTTATAAAGATATCCAGTGCAAAATACGCTTTTTGTGGTATCAAAACTGTGTATGAATGGGTGCCTTGCGTTGTGTTATGGGAGATTTTTCTACCAAAGACACTAGTAACGTCATCATTTTTACTATTTTGGTAATATTTCCATAATCTTGGGACATTTTTTAAAAAATTTCACTCGTGTTTAATCGCGTGTTGTGTAACCGTATTTTATCTAATCCTTGTCTTATTTTATTGCGCAGTAGCCTGGTGGAGCACCAACAATGTCATTGAACTGTACAACTGTGCAGTGACAATGAAGCCTATTCTATTCCTATTCTTCTATTCCATAATCAGACATGTAAGCTTTGCTAATACTGATATTGAATAAAATTGCCTTCTATGTCTGCACATTTAATGGAAGGCTTAAGTTGTTCACTGCACAAACTAAAACACTTTTTTTGTATTTACAGATTTATCACAACTGGATGATGAGGGAGAACCACCCAGACCTGTGGTGACCAGCTCACCTTCCCCAGCACTGAGTTTGTCCTCCTCCCGCTCATCCTGTTCTCATCAGACCAGATTAGGTAATATATGTTCAGATCATGACCCATTCACACAAAGGAGGAAGTGAATTAAACCAACTAGAAAAGCACTCAGAGAGCGCATACCTCCACCAAGGCTCCTTCAGTCTCTCATGGATCACCTCCAAAATGTAATGGGTTTGTGTGTAGGCCTAGAGCCACTTGTGGTGAAAATTGCAGCAAAGTCTGTCCATTAGTTTTGGAGTATTGTGGGTGACACACAGTGAGAAGAGCCTTGGCTGAGGTATGCATTCCCAGATCATCACCAAAATGTAATGGGTTCCTCTGTAGGCCAAGAACCACCTGTGGTGAAAATTTCATCCAAATCCATCCAGTAGTTTTTGTGTAATCCTGCTGCACAAGTACATAAAAGCCCTTGGTGGAGGTATGCACTCTCAGATCATCACCAAAATCTAATCATCTGTTCCCCGTGCCATTACACACCTTTCCTGAAAATTTCATCAAAATCCGTTCATAACTTTTTGAGTTATGTTGGTAACAGACAGACAGATAGACAAACGCCGGTAAAAACATTACCTCCTTGGCGGAGGTAATTATACACTTGAATTGAATGTTGTGACGCCATTAACAGTAAATGGATGTTGAATAGACACATTCAATCTTGGATTGACAATTCCTGCGTTTTTCAGTGTGTAGTTATTTTATATTGCTTATTTTTGCACTTTAAAACAGGGAAACAGAAGCGGCACACAAACATGGACCTCCTTCTTGACTACCTGGAGAGGTCAGAGGAGAGACAGCAGGAGCAGAGCAGGAGGGAGGAGCAGCTGACCTCCGCTTTACTGCAAAGCATCCAGAAGATGGAGGACAGTACCAGTACCCTTGTTGGACTGATGGGGCACGTTGTGTTTGTGCTTTAGAGACTGCAAACAAAGGAACTATCACAGCATTGATATTGTTGGCTGTGTGTACATAATATTTCTTATGTAGCAGTCCTAAGTTTTTGCACATTTTGTAAATAAAAGCTTTCTTTCCTTAAGTGTTTTTCTGATTCTACATTAAGTAATTGTTATCCTCACACCAAACATATGCATGAAATGTAAAGCTATTTAGGACAAACAATGCAAATCACTATAACATTGTAGTGGTGGGAAGTGAAAGTACAAGTACTGAATTATTGCACTTAAGTTCATTTTTTCAGGTATTGGACAATATATCAGGTATTTGTGGACTTACTCGTATTTTTGACAACTTTTTCACATTTTCTATAGAACGAGCAGCAACAAGCTTTAAATCTATGCACTTTTTCTGTGGAAAATGTTCCAAGTTGCCAGCTTCAAAAATGATAATGAGTTTATATTCTTTTGACAACGTACCACATGGCATTCTATCAGCTCTGGACAAGATCATTTCTGGGGTAAGTACTTTTAACTTTTACACTTTATAGTCTCTCTCTTGTTACCCCTACATGAATAAAAACTTGAATCAGTACTTTAACCAGAATAGATTACATACAAGTACAGAAGGGTATACTTTTAACAACTCTGTAAATGTGCCTATAAATACACCATAAGTACTTAAACAGAGTACACTGAGGACTGATTGTCAGCTGAATGTTTTATTCACTAATTGTTTTAAACTACTTTACATGTTATATTTTGTAAATGATAGGGCAGGCATTAAACAGGTTATTGCTCCCCACTATTAAAATCCTCCATTCAAGCTGCCCTAATGTCATTCTACACTGGCATGGTCAGCTAGTGGTTGAACTGGAGGCTGACTGTGATCATGTGAGTCTGGGAGTTCAAAGTTGTCACCATGTTCCTCACAAATATTATCAAATATGCAGCAGGTGAGCACCATTTTCTTGCTCAGCTCCAGTTTGCAGTCATTCCTTGTCAGGAGGGACCTCCATCGTCCTTTCAAGCCACCGAAAACCATTTCCACAACTGGACGTGCACGGATCATCCGGTAGTTGTAGTTACGTTGTTCAGGGGTAAGTCTGCCTGTGTCCAAAAAGGGTTTCATCAGCCACTTCTGCATGGGGTCGGCTGGGTGGTGAAATCCGGTGTCGTGCCAAAAAGTGGTCACCGTCTATAGGTGCCAGGAGCGCCCGCTTGTTAAAGGTGGACTGCCTGGTCTCAGTCCACCTACAATGTGTTTAAATGTTTTGAGGTTTTATCACATCTGAAAAATTACAGTGTTGGCCAAAGTGTTGCAGTTTGGAAAGCAACGTATAGAATTTATCTGACTGCAATATTTATGTGCAAAAACATTGTTGTTTGGAGGTACATAGAATATATATTGATATAGTATCTTCATGTATATATGCAGTAAATCTATACATTTTTCCATGTAACCTTGTGACTGCATTATTTTAATTGTTTTTAATCCTAGATCAAGTTTGTTTCAGGTTCAAAATGCATCATAAGTGTTAAATATATCTTGTTATACCTAACTAAGTACTGTTTATCTGTTGAAATATATATTTAACGGCTAATATAAACCCATAACAATATGGCCCCTGGCGATCATTTTTTGGGCAGCTGATCGCTTTTTGGCATGACATAACAGGCGACCTCCATCTCGTAATGCGCCGTAACACCACCTATTACAGAACTGACATAAATATTATGTTTAAAAGTGAAGTTAATGCTCGCGCTACAGACTTGATCTAACAACGGCTGATAACTGAAATATTGATAATTACTGGTCTCCTTAAACGTAGTTGCCGTTCTCTGCAATTAAGAATAAAACTGTTTTTGGATGGTAATACAGGTTTGGAATAATAAAGGCAGCGCTCCCAAAGAGACAACAAACTCCTCATGTTGACAAGCTGTTGACAAGCTAGCGCTGCTACTTCTTCTTCTGTGGTGTTCTGCGGGGTTGCATAAAGGCGCTTCACTCTACGGAATGACGTAGCCCTGATGTAATCCCCTACTAGCTCCATATCAGTGGAAAACCAACTGGTTCTTATGAGGCACTACAGTTGAACTGGTTAAGCACTGGCACCAGCCCCAGAATCGAACTAGCACTGTCTCTTATTTTGGTGGAAATGAGGCAATGGAGACCCAGGTTGGTTTGATAGTGGCTTTCAGCTTGTCTCCATTGTTGGGTCTGGTGTCTGTCATCTTCCTCTTGAAAATATTGCATAGATTCTCTATGGGGTTTAGGTCAGGAGAGTTTGCTGGTCAAAAAATCACAGTGAAACCATGGTCATTAAACCAGGTTTTGGTACTTTTGGCAGTGTGTGGCAGATACCAAGTCCTGCTGGAAAATGAAATCAGCATCTCCATAAAGCTTGTCAGTAGAGGGAAGCATCCATCCATCCATCCATCTTCTACTGCTTTTCCGGAGGTCCGGGTCGCGGAGGCAGCAGTTCAAGCAGAGAAGCCCAGACTTCTCTGCAGTGGCTACAGAGGGTGACAATATGTATGGGTACATATTCATACTATGTAGGATAACTAAGTAGACGGTTATGCTGTTTATTGCATCTAGCTACAGTGCTCCGCACTGTGTATATATATTTATATATTTATGTGTACATATGTATATTCACTGTTCTTATTTTCTTATCTTCTAAATTATTGCTCTGAGTGTTGCTATCCCTGTGCTGATGCAATCCTGGAATTTCCCCATTGTGGGACTAATAAAGGCTTATCCTATCTTATCTTATCTTACTTCCCTCTCCCCAGCTACCTGCTCCAGCTCTTCAGAGAGGATACCAAGGCGTTCCCAGACCAGCTGGGAGACATAGTCTCTCCACCGAGTCCTGGGTCTGCCCCGGGGTCTCCTCCCAGTGGGATGTGCCCGAAACACCTCAAGTGGGAGGCGTCCAGGAGGCATCCTAATCAGATGCCCATACCACCTCAACTGACTCCTTGTGTAGGTCATTGCTGGATGAAGCCAACAGGACAACATCATCTGCAAACAACAGAGATGAGATCCTGTGGTCACCAAGCACGACACCCTCCATTCCCTGGCTGCTCCTAGAAATCCTGTCCATAAAAATTATGAACAGGATCGGTGACAAAGGGTAGCCCTGGCGGAGTCCAACTCTCAATGGGAATGAGTCCGACCGAGTGTTGGCAATACGAACCAAACTCTCACAACAGTCATACAGAGACCAAATAGCTCGTAACAACAAGCCCGATACCCCATACTCCCAAAGCACCCCCCACAAAAAACCACGAGGGACGCGGTTGAATGCCTTCTCCAAGTCCACAAAACACATGTAAACTGGTTGGGCAAACTCCCACGAACCCTCAAGAATTCTCGAGAGGGTAAAGAGCTTGTCCGATGTGCCACGGCCAGGACGAAAACCACATTGCTCCTCCTGAATCCAAGGTTCGACCAACAGCCGGACTCTCCTCTCCAGTACCTTGGCATAGACCTTCCCAGGGAGGCTGAGGAGTGTGATCCCTCTAAAGTTGGAGCACACCCTCTGGTCCCCTTTTTTGAAGAGCGGAACCACCACCCCAGTTTGCCATGCCAAAGGCACTGCCCCCAACCTCCACGCAATGTTGCAGAAGCGTGTCAACCATAACAGCCCTACAATATCCAGGGCCTTGAAGTACTCAGGGCGAATCTCGTCCACCCCGAGGGCCCGGTCACCAAGGAGATTTTTAACCACCTTGGCAACCTCAGCCCCTGTGATAGGCGAGTCAACCCCTCATCCACAAGCCCTGCTTCCTCTGTGGAAGGCGTATCAGTGGGATTGAGGAGATCCTCAAAGTATTCCTTCCACCACCCGATGATATCCCCAGTCGAAGTCAACAGCGCCTCATCCGCACCATACACAGTGTGGACAGGGAGCTGCTTCTCCCTCCTGAGCTGCCGGACAGTTTACCAGAATCTCTTTGAAGCCAACCGAAAGTCTTGCCCCATGGCCTCACCGAACTCCTCCCATACCCGAGTTTTTGCTTCAGCAACCACCTGAGCTGCACTCCGCTTGGCCTGCTGGTACACCTCAGCTGCTTCGGGAGTCCTACAAGCCACCCAAGCCTGATAGGACTCCTTCAGCTTAATGGCCTCCCTCACCACTGGTGTCCACCACTTAGTTCGGGGGTTGCCACCACGAGATGCACCGGCCACTTTGTGGCCGCAACTCTGGGTCGCCACTTCAACAATAGAGGCGGAGAACATGGCCCATTCAGACTCCATTTCTCCAGACTCCCTCGGAATGTGGTTGAAGCTCTTCCAGAGGTGGGAGTTGAAGACCTCTCGGACAGGGGCCTCAGCCAGATGTTCCCAGCACACCCTCACTATATGTTTGGGCCTACCAGGTATGAATGGCATCCTCCCCTGCCTTCGGATCCAACTCACCACCAGGTGGTGATCGGTTGACAGCTCTGCCCCTCTCTTTACCCGAGTGTCCAAGACATACGGTCGCAGGTCTGATGACACGATAACAAAATCGATCATCGACCTGCGACCTAGGGTGTCCTGGTGCCAGGTGCACATATGTACACCCTTATGCTTGAACATGGTGTTCGTTATGGACAAACTGTGGTTAGCACAAAAGTCCAATAACTGAACACCATTCGTGTTCAGATCGGGCAGGTCGTTCCTCCCAATCACCCCCCTCCAGTTTTCACTGTCGTTGTCCATGTGCGCATTGAAGTCCCCCAGTAGGACAATAGAGTCTCCAAGAGGAGCACCCTCCAGCACCCCAGTCAGAGACTCCAAAAAGGGTGGGTACTCTGAAACATAATTTGGTGCATAGGCACAAATGATGGTCAGGACCCATTTCCCAACCCAAAGGCACAGGGAAACAACCTTTTCGTCCACTGGGGAAAACTCCAACATAGCGGCAGCAAGGTGGAGGGATACAAGAATGCCCACCCTTGCTCGTCGCCTCTCGCCCGGGGCAACTCCAGAAAAGGCCAAGCTCCAGCCCCTCTCCAGGAGACTGGATCCGGAGCCGGAGCTGTGTGTTGAGGTGAGGCCGGCTATCTAGCCGGTATCTCTCAACCTCGTACACCAGCTCAGGCTCCTTCCTCATCAGAGAGGTGACATTCTACGTACCAAAAGCCAGTTTAGAAAGCCTGGGATCAGTCCGCCAAGGTCTCCACCTTTGACCGCCATCTAATCCACATAGCACCGGACAACCATGATCCCTCCTGCAGGTGGTGAGCCCACTGGAGGGCGGACCCATATAACTCCTTCGGGCTGAGCCCGACCGGGTCCCATGGGTGGAAACCCGGCCACCAGACACTAACCATCGAGCCCCTCCCCTAGGCCTGGCTCCAGGGTGGGGCCCCGGTAACCCCATACCGGGTGGGGTACACTGAATCCTTGATCAAGAATTTATCATGAGAGTCTGTTGGATCGTTCTTAGTCTGGCCCTTCACCCAGGACCAGCTTGTCTTGGGTGACCCTATCAGAGGCAAATTGCCCCGGACAACATAGCTCCTGGGATCACTGGGACACGCAAACCCCCCACCACGATAAGGTGACGATCCATGAGGGGTAGAGGGAAGCATGAAGTGCTCTAAAATAAAATAAAAAATTATTATTTTTTTTAATTCAAAGTCAGTGCAGCCGTACTACCGGGAAATTTTAGTGCACTTCATGCTTTAGAGGGAAGCAAGAAGTGCTCTAAAATTTCCCAGTAGACGGCTGCACTGACTTTGAATTTAAAAAAAAAATAATATTTTTTTATAATTAATTTTATGTAATTCTACTTTTTTTGAGAAATTGAATTTGGGGTTGTCATGACTGTAAGCCATAACCATCAAAATTAAAAGAAATAAACACTTGAAATATTGTAACCCATGGACAACAGATGGAAATTAGCCACTGGCTACAATCTGGCAAGCTTACATTGACTGATATCAGTGTTCACCAAACTGCACTGTCCTTAAAAAACAAACTTGAAATATATCACTCTGTGTGTAATGAATCTATATAATATAGGAGTTTTTTTTTTTTTAAAAACTGAATTACTGAAATAAACACTTTTTGATGACATTCTAATTTTTTGAGATGCACCTATCGGTGAGAGGATAGGTGCAAATCTACAAGAAAATCATGAAAATATGAGGAGAAAATGGTGAAACATGGCAAAAGTTTAAAAAAGTAATAAACTTGCCTGGAAAAAGTTGCAAGAAAAACCTCACTAATTGTTGAGAAAATTGAACATTTAAGTGAGAAATAAAAAGTATGAAAAACGTGTGTGGGGGGAGGGCAGTCCGCCCAGGGCGTCATACAAGCCAGGACCGCCCCTGCGTACACCTCAATATGGGTTATATGAGCAGATTAAAGAAAAAAATGTGAATATAGTTAAATGTAAATATAGTTTTGGTGTCTCAGCACCAGCCGCATTCAGTACTTCCATCTCCCCATCAGTCCAGTGCCGGTACTGTGGAGAAAAACCCGCAGATCCTAAACGCCGCTGACTGTGTCCCCCAGCGTACACCTCCACGGATAAAGGTCGATTTTTTAAAAAAAAAGTCACCTCTGACAACTTTTATGGTCAAAACCTGAAGTCTAGCCAATGTCTTGCCAATAACCAAATGACCTCTACAAGATGTATTCCCAATGTGAACTTGCTGACGTTGTCCCGACATATGTGTGTTGTTGGAGTAGTGAAAGGGTTCAGTGGCAACTAACTTTGAAAAACTACTTGCCACAGTGGCTGGTGAGCACCGAAGTTAATGCCAAAGGCAGTGCATATAGCAGCATTTTAACAAGGCAGTGGCTAAGGATACCGAAGCTGTATCCCTGTATACGAAATTTCTATTGGTACGGAAGAGTTGACAATCCGACAAAACCTTCTCAGATCAACCCCAAGCCAGCTGCTGCTGTAGCTTAGGTAGAGTGTAAGGTAGACCCATGATCAGAAGGTTGCTGGTTTGCATCCTGCTTTTGGCACCTTGCCCACACCATTTTACTTGATGAGATGAAATTTAGAATTAAAATTAAGAGGACTGCCTTAGGATTTGGGAGTGGGTAAGGTTAAAATTGTAGTAAATAGGTATTAATTAAAATTTTGAAACAAATAAATGCCTCAGATTTCCATACCTGTAGCCTGCTTTAAGCTATGCATTAATAGAACGTAATGGCCAATCAGATTCAAGCAATATCTGTAGCAAGAATCCTATGGGTATGGTTCTGTATCCATAGCCACTGCCTTTTAACAGTCACAAGGTAATGGCATATCCCAAGAGATTTCCAAGGTGGAATTTTCCCAGTTATTGGCATGAAGTAGTTAAATGTCACACCCCCTGAAGTCACATTTCTGATGATAAATGTGTTCCACCACAGCATTTTCATATAGTCGCAAAACAAAGATGGATCACCTCCATGAAAGCTGCTATTGTGTTTGCTTTATTGGAAGTGCTGATAAATAGTAGCTATAGTTTATTTTAGCTGCCACTTACTGTTAATACTGGGCAGTCATGCTGAATCCTGAACTACTCCTTAACTTGGGTATGATGCCTGCTGTCCAACTTATACCATCAAAAATCAAACTTTCGCTGACTAACAGGGAAAATCCAACTGGGGAAAACCCTTGGAACGCTATACTAATTGGATATAAACTGCTTGGGTGGTAATAATGAACAGAACAATTTTGCATTTCCTCAATAAAATGCAGTGTGAATCCTATAATCTGAAGGCAGCTTCTTGAAATTCTAGAAAAAAGAAAAAGTTGAAATATGCTGGGTTTTAAAGCTGAGAGTTGTTGCTTAAAAGCAAAGTTGCATGAAACTGAATAATTAGCTTAAAGTCTGAAATAACTTAAAGCTGACCAATGTTGGCTAAAAGCAGAAATGGCTGAAAATCAACACGTTAGTTTAAATGCTAAAATGGCAAAAAGATGAATACTGTTAAAACCTGAAATGACTTAAATTGGAAGTTATTGGAATTGGAAGTCTTAAATTATACAACAGCTAGTTCTGACCAAGTAATTTGATTGGACAATAGGGGCGGCTGTGGCGCAGGTGTAGTGTAGCCGACTTCCGATCGGAGGGTCAGGGGTTTGATTCCCGCTGTCTGCATGTCGAAGTGTCCTTGAGCAAGACACTGAACCCCCAGTTACTCCTGGTGGCCAGGCTAGCGCCTGTGTGTGTATGGCAGCTCTGCCGCATCAGTGCATGAATGGGTGGATAGCAGGATCTGTGAAGTGCTTTGGTCATCCAGAGATGAGAAAAAGCACTACAGTATATACAGTGGGGGAAAAAAAAGTATTTAATCAGCCACCAATTGTGCAAGTTCTCCCACTTAAAAGATGAGAGAGGTCTCCAATTTTCATCATAGGTATACCTCAACTATGAGAGACAAAATGAGAAAAAAAAAATCCAGAAAATCACATTGAAGGATTTTTAATGAATTAACATCTTGCACTCCAGGATACCGCGTGCGGTCACGTCACACTGTGCGTCCTAGCGTGCACTGAAAAAAAAAGCTGCATTTCCGTTCTTCCACTACAGACACAGCCGCGAACAGAAAGCCAAAGGAGTGCTTTGATTGGTTTAGATTTGATTGACCTCTCATTCGACTAATAAGAGCCTTGAATTGGGTTTCTGAAACCTTGAAGAGCCAATGACTGAAAACCTAGCAAGAAGGACTCGCCTACCAACGGCTGCGAATACAGCGAGCCAATTGAAGCAGAGAAGTTCGACGACTGAAAGCGTGCGTCCCGTGCGTAAAATCTGTTTTGTGTAAGCCACTGTGTGTGACGGTAGCGTTCGCCAGTGTTTTTTTCTTACTACTGTTCTTATTTGTTTTGAAAAATAGTTTGCCAAAACCGCAATCATGGAAGCGCAAAACCGCAATAATGGAATCATGGTTTGACCGGGTCGCGTGACCAGAACCACAAGTCGTAACAAGCGGACCAGCGTCATGTTTGTCTGACAATGAGGAAGAGATGTTCGCCAGCGACACTGCTGTTGTGGACAGATAAGTGTTATAAGCTAAATTATTCTTTATCCCTGAAAATTGTAATCAAAATGATTTTTGACCAATCGGTAAATTACAACTGTGCGTCATCGCCACATGACGGACCGGACCGGCGCACGGTCTGGTCCGTGCGCCGAGAACGGTCCCCCCCCCCCCCGCTACTCCTCTGTAGCGGATTGCAGATATATTGCAGATATTTTAGTACAACTGTGCGTAAAAGACCGCGGCGCACGGTCCCCGCGGTCCGTCATGTGGCAATGGACAATGTCCGTCCTCTGTAGCGGGGGGGGGGGGGGTTGTTATCCTCTACATTACAGATATTTTAGTATAATTTTTAGTGCACTGTAGGTTATTTTTTCTTGTAAAAAAAAAGCCACACATTTTTTACGTGGCATGCTTCTTTGTGTGTGGGGGCTTGTTTGTTCATTCATTCATTCATGAATGAATAAACAACCCCCCACACACACACACACAGCCCTGAGTGTCACCTTTCAATAGAGCCCAAGATGAAGCTTCTATATGGAATCATTCAAAAGTTACAGACGTTTTTCCAAACTGTGCCATTTGGTACAGTTCAAAAACGCCTGGGAACAACCTGACAAAAAAGCTGTGTAATATATTCATTTTTTGTGGTATTGTTACAAAATTTTGACCTCAGCTGGATAACACTTGGTTCTACATTTCTGCTGCATTTTCCAGCCCGGATCTGACAGCTGTGTGTTATTTGCAAGCATTTGTATAAAAAAAAACACCCAGGCAAACTTTATTTTCTTCAAGTTCAGTATGTTTAGATGACTGTTACTCAGTGGCAGGAGCACTTAGAGAGATTATGACTGTTTTGCCAAAAAATTCAAAGTGTTTTCTTTTAAATGAGACCAACCCCATGAAGATGCTGCAAAGGGTTGAAGAACAGCTTTTGATTTACTTTGGGTACGTTATTTTTAGGCGTTTTTAGGGAAATTGACCAGAGTGCAAGGGGTTAATTGGTAAATTCCTTGGTAAAATAAGTATTTGGTCACCTACAAACAAGCAAGATTTCTGGCTCTCACAGACCTGTAACTTCTTCTTTAAGAGGCTCCTTTGTCCTCCACCCGTTACCTGAATTAATGGCACCTGTTTGAACTCATTATCAGTATAAAAGACACCTGTCCACAACCTCAAACAGTCAGACTCCAAACTCCACTATGGCCAAGACCAAAGAGCTGTCAAAGGACACCAGAAACAAAATTGTAGACCTGCACCAGGCTGGGAAGACTGAATCTGCAATAGGTAAGCAGCTTGGTGTGAAGAAATCAACTGTGGGAGCAATTATTAGAAAATGGAAGACATACAAGACCACTGATAATCTCCCTCAATCTGGGGCTCCATGCAAGATCTCACCCCGTGAGGTCAAAATGATCATGAGAACGGTGAGCAAAAATCCCAGAACCACACGGGGGGACCTAGTGAATGACCTGCAGAGAGCTGGGACCAAAGTAACAAAGGCTACATCAGTAACACACTACACCGCCAGGGACTCAAATCCTGCAGTGCCAGACATGTCCCCCTGCTTAAGCCAGTACATGTCCAGGCCTGTCTGAAGTTTGCTAGAGAGCATTTGGATGATCCAGAAGAGGATTGGGAGAATGTCATATGGTCAGATGAAACCAAAATAGAACTTTTTGGTAAAAACTCAACTTGTCGTGTTTGGAGGAGAAAGAACACCATACCTACTGTGAAGCATGGGGGTGAAAACATCATACTTTGGGGCTATTTTTCTGCAAAGGGACCAGGATGACTGATCCGTGTAAAGAAAAGAATGAATGGAGCCATGTATCGTGAGATTTTGAGTGAAAACCTACTTCCATTCAGCAAGGGCATTGAAGATGAAACGTGGCTGGGTCTTTCAGCATGACAATGATCCCAAACACACCGCCTGGGCAACGAAGGAGTGGCTTCATAAGAAGCATTTCAAGGTCCTGGAGTAGCCTAGCCAGTCTCCAGATCTCAACCCCATAGAAAATCTTTGGAGGGAGTTGAAAGTCCGTGTTGCCCAGCAACAGCCCCAAAACATCACTGCTCTAGAGGAGATCTGCATGAAGGAATGGGCCAAAATACCAGCAACAGTGTGTGAAAACCTTGTGAAGACTTACAGAAAACGTTTGACCTCTGTCATTGCCAACAAAGGGTATATAACGAAGTATTGACATGAACTTTTGTTATTGACCAAATACTTATTTTACTGAGGAATTTACCAATTAATTCATTAAAAATCCTTCAATGTGATTTTCTGGATTTTTTTTCTCATTTTGTCTCTCATAGTTGAGGTATACCTATGATGAAAATTGGAGACCTCTCTCATCTTTTAAGTGGGAGAACTTGCACAATTGGTGGCTGACTAAATACTTTTTTTTCCCCACTGTAAGTGAATGCCATTTACCAATAGGGATTCCAGGAGTTACCTTTTTTTTTAAATTTTTGTATACTTTATCAATCCCAGAGGGAAATTCAGGGCATCCACCTGGATGGATGAGGCAGCCACGGTACGGCGCCAAGCCATTCACACCTAGGGCCACTTTAGAGCCTCCAATTAACCTAACTTGCATACTTTTGGCCTGTGGGATGAAACCGGAGTACCTGGGGTAAACCCACGCAGACATGGGAAGAACATGCAAACTCCACACAGAAAGATCACCGATGGTCAGGGGGTGGGATCGAACCCACAATGGTCAGGGGTGGAATCGATCCTGTGACCTTCTTACTGTGCTGCCACAGTGCTAACTACTGAGCCACCAAGCTGCCCAATCTGCGATAACTGCACTCCAATTTGGATATGTATGACTCCGCTGCGAAGGTGTCCTAGTAACATCAATTACTAACAGTATTTTTTTATCAGCTCTGACAATTGCAATACTGTTTTGGAAACCTTAATTTCCACAGTGAAACGCTGTTTGACAAGAATTTATACATCCGCGACACGGAAGTCCTACCCTTTTGCAAAGGTCTACTTCCGTATACCTGGTCATTTTAAGATCATTAAATGATTTCACGTCTGTTTAAAAAGATAGGCAGTGCTAGAGTTTGTTTGTCTTGGTTAACAAACCACAATACCTTTGTGGTGATGGACTCTTTGTTTCATCTGAAAACGTGAAAAAAATTGAGCAAAATGTGCTAAATTGCTAGTATGTGCTAAATCGCTAGCATGCTAGCTACTCACTTCTGGCAACTGGTATTAGATATGTTTTGATCTGGGATTTTCTGAAGTATCAACTTAATAGGTATTTTTTTTTCCCCCTTGTCCTGTCAGGCAGCTAGGCAAACAGAACAGGGATCTGTCACCCTTATTGTGCCAAAACAGATTTACTTTGCCAAGAGGAGCTTATACAGTATCTAGCTGTGTATTGTATATTGTTGTAAACTCCTCCTGTAATAACTTTTGATACTTTATTTAAATTATTTTACCCATGGAAGACCCAACAGGATGGGGAAGAGGGAAAGGAAGTGCGTGGAGGGGGGAAAGAGAAGGGAGGGGAACAGACAAAAGAACAAACAAACCAACAACTAAAACAAAGGACAAACTGCTTCTTCCACCGACTATGTCTCAACACGAGTCTGGTTTCTGCACCTGTTAAAGGAGAGACACTTGTGAGTGTACGTCTGCATGCATATATATGAGAGCACGCACAAACTAAGTGTGTGCATGTGAGTGGTTTGTCAGGAAACATACAAAGCGGTGGACCGGTTGCAGCAGCTCTCCCCCCGGGAACCCCAAGCAGGCAAGGCAGCGCCACCATCCCCCACAGGGCACAAACGTCTGAGGTCAGCAAGCCCCAGGAAAGCCAGGCATCTGCCCCCAGAGGGACGATCAAGGGAGGCCAGGCTGCTCGGTGGCTGGTGTGGCGAGCCCACACCCCCCGTCACCACCTCCATTCATCACCCCCTCACTCTCACTTACGCTCATATTCAGTCCCCCTTTCACTCCCTTGGTTGTATCTATACATTCAGTAGCACCCAGGGATTTTGACAACATGATAGGTCCCAGGCTCCCCACCGGGCCCCCATGCCCCCAGCAGGAACAGGGCAACAGGGGTGAGGGAAGACCCCCACCCCCCTTTCCCCCGCACAAAACATGGTGGGTGTATGTCGGTTACATGATGTAATTGTGTGTAAATGTGTGGACTACCAAAGTGCAATTAAAATTGGGGGGATAGTGATTGGAGCACCGATAGCCACTGCGATGGGCAGCGGGGACCCCATACCCCTAAGCCTTCAGTGTCTAAAATGCAATTAAAATTGAGGTGAGTGCAGCCCCACCGCACAGCAAAGGTATCCCCTTCGCCAACACAGTGTGGCACACCCCACCCCAAAACCCTAAATGCATCAAAGAAGATGTATATTCCACCCAGAGACAGGAGGAGGGGGAGGGCGGGAAATAAGACTGGGAGGAAGGCGGTCTAAAAGCGAGGCCATCCCCCCCAGAAGCCAGCTTGCAAACTGGTTCATGAGGCCACCCACTGCCCCCAAATCCCAACCCAGGGCGAGGGCCGCCAGTGGAAGCAGCCAGGACCCACCAGCATTGCGCCCCGGTGCTCCCAGCACCACAAACATGATGGGGCAGCCATACCAATTCCCACTCATCGTACACACACAAACATGGACAGCAATAGTCACAATAGTGAACAATGGGCCGTACCCACACGGCGCCCAACATGCTAAGCGACATCCCCGAGCGCCCACGCAGGCCCACAGCCACCCACCCCAGGCACACACTGACAGCCGCAAGCCGCCCTGCAACCACAGCCACCCCGGAGCAACCCGACGGAACACGGCCACCAACCCACGCCAACGACCACCCAACCACCCCCAAGCACCAACATGCACCCACCGCCAATGACACCAGGGGCAATGCGACAAAGAGCCTCACCCCGCGACACAACAGCAGGGCAGCCGGGACAAGGAGGCCCCGAAATGTCAACCCCCATGCCACTAGATGGACTGCCCAACCCCTGCCACCCAAAAAAGTTCTCCTACCCATACACACATCCTCCACCCCCAGATATCCACCCACAGGTAACCGCACCCATACACACACATACCCCCAACCACCATCACACATGCCCACCTACACCCACACACAGCCCACCTGCCCACTCACAACACACACACACCCACTTCTGCATCCGCTCATACACAAGCCTCCACTCACATCCACATACACACATGCACACCCACAACTGCAGACCCCAGTGGACGGGGAGGGCGACCCAGGATGGAGGCACCTACCCCAGGGTGCCGCCAGGGTCCCAGGGAAAACACGACCCCGCCACGCAAGGACGCACTGGGGCCAACCCGCACTACTGGAGCACACCCGACCCCAGCCCGGGGGGGAGCCCCCCCCCCCCAGCACCAGGGGTCCAGGGCCAGACCCGCCCCCCCGCAGCCCCCCCCAACCCCCCCAGGGTCAGACAAACGGCCGCCCTGGAACAGGTATGTTTTATAAACACATTACTTTTGCACTTGACAATATTTCATTTGTTTACGTGTGTGTGAAATGACAATAGATGTCTTCCTGCTGATTGAGATGTTTAGCAGCCCCTAGTGGCTACATTCAGAAGGGACTTTTTTCTCAGCTGTGCAAAATAACTGGTTAAGCAAACCAATCATAATATTTTGTCCAGTATTGCTGTCATTTAATAAAGTTTGCTTGCCAGAACTGGTGTATAAAAGCAATATTACACTCGAGTTCATTACAGTATCATAAATATACAAACTCCAGCAAGGTGTGATCAGCTTGCGCGGAGGGCACAAGCCGAATCATGCCCTGCTGGACTTCGTATATCCATGATACCGAACTCACTCTCGTGTAATATTGCTTAAATACTTAAAAAAAAAATCGGAGTAGGAGGAAGTCACAGACTTATTTATTCCCACCCCCTTTCCTCCTCATGGCATAAATTATCTAATCATGTTTAGCTCCCTGCTTAATATCCCCGATTAAAAATTGTAGCTCAAATATACACATATTGTATATATACATGCACACACATATGATAAAAATAAGATATACATACACAGTACATACAGTACATATGATAAATATATACTATGTAGGCACATGAACATAGAAAAGGTACCATGGAAAATAATAACAAATACCAGTACCAAACAATTAGTAGCTGGTGATCTTTAGACACAGTCTTCACTTTTATACTTTAGATAAACAATTTCTTTATATCTTATTTTAAATTGTTTTATATTTTTACATTCTTTTAAATCCACATTCAAACTATTCCAGTTTAATTCCACAAATTGAAACACAAAAACATTTTTCTTGTACCAAGCCCGCTGCAGCAGTTACCATCGTTCCTCAGGAGAACAAGCAAGTGCTGTTTCATTCTCTCACTCCATATAATGAATTGCCTTGTCTGACTCCTGGGGGTGGAGTTTGGGGTTCACAGTCCCCTGACCTCCCTCCACCTGCTGTAGCCATTACTATTGAACCGGCATCCTCTGTGTCTCTTTCCCCTCTCTGCAAGCGTCCCCCGGTGCCAGGAATTGACTGCCGGATGAAGAAGGAGCCTGCGGCCCTGGAGAGCCTAGTGCCAGCCCCACAGCCACGTCACGGGCAGAGGAGGAGGGCGGACTGCCGTTTGGAGCCTACACCGACAATCAAGCATCTCCGGATCTCTGTGGAGGAGCAGTCAGACCCAGCAGGTCACAGACTCCCTGCCACCACACCGTGCGGGCCTTCGGCAGGGACTTCAGCACCAGGGAGTTCCCAGACTGTGACGACCATCATGCCGGCTGCGGAGCCCACCGCAGTCAAGTCAGAACCAGGAATGGACCTCCAGATCTTCGAGCCTGGATCGTCGGAGTCCTGGACGGTGGTAGAGCCCGAGATCAGGCAAGTGCTCTATTTTGTCTCTCTTTTCCGTCCTGGATCATTATTGCCTGTCTCTCGGGGAAACGAGCCAGGTGCAGCCGACCGTTGCATCCGAGCTTGTCTCGCCGGGCTATGCCGCTGCCGGTGATCCTAATCCTGGTTCTCTGTGTTCCTCTGAGCCTTTTCCCAGGGTGACAGGAGACGAGTCATCTCCAGTCATCATGGAGGTTCCAGGTTCATGCTCGGAGGTCATCCCTGGTGCTGCGCCAGCCCAGTCGGGGTCCGACGTGGGTGCTGCTCCGGCCCGATCAGGGTCCGTTGTGGGTGCAGCGCTGGCCTGATCGGGGTCCAGCAAGGGCGCAGCGCCGGTTCGGTTCGAGGTCGGTGAAGGAGCTGCAGATCCTCTGCCGTCTGACGCCGGACTGGCCCCTCTTCTTTCCCCCAATCTCCCTCCACCGGGTGCCGCTGGGGTTCCCCGTATTTGGCTCGGCTTGGACTCAAAGACATTTACTGGCTGACAGTCAAAGGTGTATGTTGTGCGTGTGCATCAGTCATTTGAAAAGAGAAAAAGAAGAAAATAGTGCAGTTGAGGAGCCAATGGTTTAAATTGATGTGATAGGAATTTGTTTTTGCAATTTTCATTAATCGCAACCAATGTATACCCTTATATTTCTGACTGAAGTACCAGCTAGAGATATTTTGCACCTGAGCTTGCTCTGTGTCAGCTATTTTCTCACTGTATATGCGAGTTTGACACATAGCCACAGCATATTTATAGGTGGGAATGCTCTTATTTAATAGATCCTAATTGTAGTTAGCCCTTCCTGCTTAGTCTTCAGTTTATCATCTTTCCAACGCATTATGCTTTTTGCACAGGACATTGTAGCCTGTCACTAACGACCGAAATTGCTACTGTCCTATGTCGGCTAAAACCAGAGAAACAAACTAACCGGCATGTCAAGAAGTCACTGCACTAATGATTCTGCTTCATGCAGTGTGTAAACCCACAATTTTTGTTTCACATGGGTTAGGGTTACACTAACATTCTATCCTATGTAGTGTGTATGCAGATATAGTTTTTTGAATTAGAGTTAATATACAAAACACTTTTTTTTTCACCTGGTAACCGGACATTTTCCTGTGAAGATCAGTTTCAGTTAGAGTGTACTAATTTGCCGTGGAGAGGGAAGGCAAAGGGGAGAAGAATCCCATTTTAATGGCAATATTTGTAGACACGGATTTGCATCCTAAGATTTTTGTTTAATGTTTCCCCAAAACTGCAGTTTCCTTAATGTGGATATGTGCAAGTTGAAGAATGAGCTGCTTTTTTGTTGTTGTTGTTTTTTGGGGTTTTTTTTTTATAGTTTCAGCAGTCTTATCCAGGGCTGGGTTTACTCAGAAACATTTCCCATCTAAGGAGGGAAATGACTAAATTAAGTTGATGTAAAACATAATGTTTAGACTTGAGACATAAAGAATTATTTTGGGAGTTGTCTTGGTTAGATTTTGAAATGATTGGAGTAAAGTGGACTGGTGATCGTCCTGCCACTCAGAAGTTCTGTTTTGGGGGATGACCGTGTACACCCCCTGTCCTGCCATGCTGGTCAACCTTGTTATGCACACTTTCTTTGCCTGGTTTAGAGTATTGGACTGTATTTATAGTTTGCTGACCTACTCTGTAGCGACTGAGTTTTTTTTTTTTTTCTTCCCCTCAGTGGTTATATGGTACTTGTGCTTTTCTTTTGAGATGTACCTGTATCTTGGTTTTCTTGTTTATGAGTTTGGGGTTTTTTTCCCTTGGTGGTATATGGTACTTGTGTACTTTTGGAAAGGTAGCTGTATTTTGATTTCTCGTGTTCCCTACCAGGCAGGAGGTTATGTACATTTTTGTTTATCCTGATTCAACTGTGTTTTAGGAGATTCCATGTATATTCTGTATTTGATTTTCTGTGTTTAGTCTCACCATTTTCTTAGTTATCTTTGTTGCCCGCTCCTTGTGGGGTTTTTTTTTCTTCTCTTCTTGGTGTAGTATCTTGTCTCTTAGCCTTAGTCGATGTTCGTGTTTTTGCCCCACGTGGCTATTTATTTTGTCAGTCTTGTTCTTTATTAATAAATATGCAAACTCACTGGTTGGCCTATAGTGTCTCAATGATGCCCCGCAAGGGACATCCATGACACTTTTTTAGCAATATCGGCACTGACCTTCGTTAAATGCTCATTTATGAAAACATCAGTTTCTTTAAGCTTCTTCCAATGTTTCAGAAGCACAGTCTAGTACTTTCTGTTGACAAATCTCATTAAAACAGCTGAATTGCCACTGCTGTTTTGCCTGGGTAGAGGATGGCAAGCTTCAGTATTATTAAAATCCAAAGCGATCCCCTTTGGCTGCAAGAAGACAGCCACTTGTTGCTCGATGTGACTTGCATCCAGTTCACTGCCAGACTCCCCCTTGCTGTCCGCTCCCACCGCCCTCGCGTAGGACCTGGGTTTAATCTGGAGCCCAGTTATGACAACATCGTCCATCCTAGTATACTGCTCCAGATCTGCGGCTCAACTTTTGAGGAAGGCGAGCCACTTGTCCTTCTTAGCATTTTGTAGACGGAGAGCTTTCACTTCATCAACTAGCACCAAGATGTTTTTCTGCACAGCTGAAACCTCCTCGGTAAGAAAATCCAGTGCCTTCTTTATGTCCTCAACTTCCTCTGCTGAATGTTTTTTTTTTTTAGGACCCATATTGTCCACGACCATCCATGTCAGCTCTCTCAGCTATTAACCGGCAGATCAGCTGGTCAGTCAGCTATTAGCTAGCAGCTAGTTCAATCAATCAATCAAGTCCAAAACAGAAACTTGTCCTAGCAGGGGGTCCAACCAAAGATGTCAGCACAAAGTCCAGGATACAATATCGGTAGCAAATAGGTCCAGAATAATGATAAGGTCAGCACCCAACACAGAGCTCACACTGACAGCTGACACAGAAAGCAGGAAGCAGCTGTATCTTAAAAAAAAAAACCTTTAGCTCAAAAATGCTAGCTTAAAAGCTAAAATGGTCTAAATTGTCACAACATTAGCATAAAAGTATAAGTATCATAATGCTGGATTAAAACATTAACTTAAAAGTTAAACTGGTCTATCCTTATACCAAAAGCACAGAAGCAAAGTATGAGGGGAGGGGGGCTGAAGGCTGAAAAGTTCATAGTTGTCAAATTTGACCAAATGTGGTTTATTTCTCAACTGTAGGGATCCAAGCGCTGCAACACTGATAGAAGAAGTGTGTGGACCGAAGGGGAGACTATGTTGAAAAATAAACCACATTTGGTCAAATTTGACAACTATGAACTTTTCGGCCTATGAACTTTTCACCCCCCCCCCCAAAAAAAAGCTAATAATGAAGAAAATTAGCTTAAAATACTAAATAAAAGCTTAAAAGTTAAAACTGCATAAAAATGAACAATATTCTCATGAAAGCTTAATAGTTTGCAACTGGATGGTATTCAGAGAGCACATACCTCCACCAAGGCTCTGTCCCTCCCTGGCCTTCTCTCTTCATGTGTCCCTTTGTCCATCCATACCACTGTCTGTCCATACATTGTGAGATCAGGCCTTGGTGGAGTTATGTGCTCATAGATCACTTCCAAAATGTAATGGCTTCTCCATAGCCTAAGGGCCAACTCTGGTGGAAAATTTCATCAAAATTTGTCCAGTACTTTTTGCATAATCCCACTAAGGCATTGCAAGAAGTATGTAGGGCCTTGGCAGAGGTATGTGCTCAGGGATCACCTCCCAAATCAAACAGGTTCATCCTTAGGCCACGGGTCACCTCTGGTGAAAATTTCATCCAAATCCATCCAGTAGTCTTTGTGTTATCCTAACAGACAAATGGACAAATAAATTAAAAAACGGAGGTATAACTAGGTTCAAAGCTAAATTGGTCTAACCTTAGTAACATAAAATGGAAGAAAATTAATATAAAAATGCTCACTAAAAGCTTAAAGTAAAAAAATTTAGCTTAAAAGCTAAAAAAGCTTAAAGATTTTCATTATTAGTAGAAGCTAGCATTGAAGTTGAACAAACTTGGCTTAAAAAAGCTTTCAACTCAAAATTGCTGCTTTAATGCTGCTTTAGCTGTCCGTCCATCCATCCTTACATTACAAGATAGGGCCTTGGCTGAGGTATGCACTCTTGGATCACCTCCAAAATGTAATGGGTCCATCCTTAGCCCGAGGGCCGCCACTTATGAAAATGTAATCCAAATCCACCCAGTAGTTCTTACGTAATCCTGATAACAGACAAATGCTGGCAAAAACATATAATATAGTCAAATGGTTTATTTAGCTGGAAGTATATAGCTTTAAAGATTACTGGAGCTTTAAGAGAGTTTGAACAACTTCCAGTTCACCTCTGTTAGCAATATTTTTTTTCAGCAAAAATGCGTAAACAATGCCAATTGGTGAACATAGACTTCTTCTTGCACAGGTTTCTTTTAAATCTATAGGTGTTCCCATCTGACAAATAAAATGCAGGTAAGGGGCACTTCCATCTTTTTCTTTAAGTTTTGGATACAGAAGTTATGCCCAGTCTGTGATGGGGGATGTGGGGCTCCAAAAGAAGTCCTCAGTCCTCGTTAGGTGTCTGACATTTAAGTTTTAAATGATGCAACACCATTGCCGACAAATGTCCTCAGGCCACAGCTAATGAGTCTTGCAACATGTGCACTTCTGTCATAGTTATCAAAAAAAAAAAAAAAAACTGAACAGATGGATCAAGATTCAGAAATAAAATCTTCCATAAGTGCCTGAGCTGGTTGGAGAATGGGGAACTAATAATTTAAAATTCTCTGTGCTTTGGTGTGTAATACTGAATACACAGATCAAACATCGTCTCTGCACAATTCTGGGGTTTCGTAACAGTTATTCAGCTTTCAGTTCTGAGCTGTTTTGTTCTTCACAAAGAAGACATACATTATTGACGTGGCTCAGAAAGTACATTTCTCTTCTTAGAATAGCAGACATGTGTTGATTGCATTTATTAATGAATGGAATGGTGATAGTATTCCCGAGGCAATAACTGTCAGCCTACTGGAAATTGACTACTTTTGGATTTTCTGACAAAAAGCTGAAGGAGAAAATCAATGCCATCTGTGTCAGTTTGCTTAATATGGAGCAGGAGCCAGTGGACTGTAGCTTTGGACTGGACTTTGACGCTCATTATTTGTGGTTCCATGTCTGACTGTTTCTTGGATGATCTTGAAAACTTCCTTGAACCCTCCAGCAGAGAGGGGATGGCAGAAAACTCCCTATGAACCCAAAACGTTTGAGGAAAAATTGAACAAGATAAAGTGTTGGATAATTGTTTTGTTGTTTGGCTTTTAATTGGAAGTTTGATAGGAAATGGTTTTCAGCTCATTCTGGCAAAGACGAAATGAGCTTATGTCATGGTACCACATCCAGCCATCTGTGCATCCATTCACGAGTCACGAAAATCGCTGCTCCTCCAAAGTAATTACAGAGATTCCCAAACACTTTCTCCACATGTACCGTATGAATAAAAAGAGAAACAAAGGCTTTTGGTGACTCCGAGGTGGCTTCTTCAGGCCAGAATGAGTTGCTATGTCATTGAAGTAGTAGGCACTCTATAAAAGCTGTGGAAACACTGGTTTTACTGATACCTTCTGGTCATTGAGAGAACTGCAGCTCCATTTTTTCCCATTCATATCACCAAATGTGGGTAGAGTAGCTAGTTTTCCTCGAGTAATTATCATCAAAGGATAATGCTACTTTTACTTAAGTATAAATAAGATTAACTACCAAATTTACTGGAAAAGAATGAAATTACCTAGGAAAAAAGTCACGAGTGCATTATAAAAATCTCCAATTTCCAACATGACTGCAACTTTTTCTTCATAAATCTGAAAAAAATTCCACATAAGCTTGTATTTTTCCCCACATAAATCTGCCCTATTATACTAAAAATTAAATATATATTTTATATTTTTCCTCATTATTTTGTCTTTCATCTTTTTTTGCCATTTGCAACTTTTTTCTTCATACTTTCCAGACATTTTTATTCTTTGAAATTTACCATTTTTAGACAATACTTTTCCACATAAATTTGGAACATTTATTCATGAATTTGAAATGTTGTTTTCATGGGGGTTTTTTTTCTTAAATTTACTAAAATGAACAAAGATCCATTCATTCCTCTTTCGGCTGCTCCCTATAGGGGTCTCCACAGTGGAGACCCCTATAGGAAGATACAAGGGATACCTTGTATCTTCCTCTGTAACACCAATCCTCTCCATATCCTCCTTCACAACATCCATGAATCTTCTCTGTGGTCTTCCTCTTTTCCTCCTGCCTGGCGGCTCCATCTTCAACATCCTTTGTCCAATACATCCACTATCCCTCCTCTGCACATGTCCAAACCATCTCAGCCTTGCCTGTCTTACTTTGTCCCCAAACCGCTCTACCTGAGCTGTCCCTCTGATATATTTCTAATCCTGTCCCTCCTAGTCACTCTCAATGAAAATCGTAGCATTTTTAATTCGGCCACCTCCAGTTTGCCTCCTGTCTTTTTGTCAGTGCCACCGTCTCCAAACCATACACCATAGCAGGTGTCACTACTGTGTTGGAAATCTTCACTTTCACTCTAGCTGTGATCCTTCTGTCAAAAATCACCCCAACACACAAATCACCCCAACACTTGTCTTCACACACTCCACCCTACCTGTCCTCTCTTCTTCACCTCTCTTATGTATGGTCTATTACTTTGGATGGTTGACCCCAGGTATTTAAATTCATCTACCTTCTCTACCTCTTCTCCCTGCATCTTAACCATTACACCTACCTCTCATATTCACACTCATGTATTCTGTCTTCCTTCTGACTTTCATTCCTCTTCTCTCCAGTGCATACCTCCCCCACTCCAGGTTCTCCTCCACCTACTGTCTACTCGCTCTACAATGTCTTCTGCAAACATCATGGTCCACTGAGACTCCTGCCTGACCTCTCCTGTCAGCCTGTCCATCTCTATAACAAACAAGAAGGGACTCAGACCTGATCCCTAAAGATGATGATCCCCCACCTTAGATTCATCTGCCAGTCCTACAGCACACCTCACCACAGTCTTACTGTCCTCATGCATGCCTGCACCACCCTCACATGATTCTCTGCCACTCCTGACTTCCTCATACAGTACCACACTTCCTTTCTTGGCAGCCTATCATATGCTTTTTTTTAATTTACAAAGACACAGAGCAACTCCTTCTGACCTTCTCTATACTTCTCCATCACCAGTCTTAAAGCAGACATTGCTTCTGTAGTACTCTTTCTTGGCATGAAACATTCCCATATCTTCATAGTGTGGCTAATCCAATCATACCTCGCGAGAATAAATTATTACAGTCTAAACAAGTATAAAGCTAACTGCTGGGTCCCAATTTATAAAACCATTCTTTGCTAAGGAGAAGGTTCCCCTTTTACCTTTCACCTAAAATCCACCCTTTTGAACCCACATTCTAGTGGTAAATGGACTATAAAAATCCACTATCAGCGCCAGGAATGGCTTGGATTTCCTTTCATAAATTCACTGGAGTTTACTCCCAAAAGAGACAGTTGAATGTTTAATAGCTATGTGACATTGTCTAGATACCCTCCTCAAATTCCTCACTGAAACTCAAAGTCCAAAACTGCCCTCCAATGGATAACTCAAGAATATTTCTCTCTGAAGTTAAACTATGACTTGTGAACAAGAAATTAACTTGTATCTTATCCTCAAGACTCTCATTTTTCAGAAGATACTTCTCAGGACACTGTTGAAGATATGACCGGACCCTGTGATGGACAATTGTGGTTTGAAATGCTTTTATTGATATGATTTGATATATGTTGCTTTATTTTCATGAAGAAATCAATTTTTGCATGCCTACCAAAAAGAAATTATCACATTTACAATGCAGACACATTCTTTGTTCCTTTATTAAGTAGAATATCTTAGTCACTAAAGTTTTAAATAATTTATGCTTTAATGGGCAGCGTATACATGTTTTAGGAGGGTCACTTCTCATATCAAATTCTCTCTCCTCTTTCTGTGGGAGACACACACTTCAGAACTTTGAACTGACCAATCGTCTTCCAAGTCTCCCTGTATTTCCTTTTTTAGTCAGTTTAAGACCTCTGCCAAACAGAAACTCAGTGAGTGGAAGTGGTCAAAAGTTTACACTAATGGAAAGATCCAACCCTGATCTTTGAATGTAATTAGTCAAGCTCAGTTGTCATGAAATTTATTGTGCCTGCCACACCTTGGGAAAACTTTCCTTTGTCTGCAGTGAGTGTTGCAGCCTGGCCATCAGGAAGTGACCCTTGAAAGGAGCAGATTTTCTGCTCTCCCTTTTTTCTCTCTCTCTCTCTTTCTAAGTAAGGCCAGAGTACATGCTCTGTGTAAATTCTTTTTCTTTTCTTTAAAATTAACTTTTTCCTGTCTTACTCCTTTTCCTTACAGGTGCAATTCATAAGATTTTTATGAAAATAATGATTTTTTTTTTGGCAGGGTCCACCCTGGACAGATCGCCAGTCCATCGCAGGGCCAACACAGAGAGACAGACAACCACTCACTCTCACAGTCATACCTAAGGACAATTTAGAATCCCCACTCTGGTCCATTGTAGTTAAAATCTCCTTGCTAAAGTTAGCATTAGCTTCCAATACGGTGAAGGAATGAACGCCATTTTTCTCTAACGAACGTTAGAAGTTTTTAAAAATACATTAGTATTACATTGTGTTAGATGATCTCCCACACACTTGTGGCCATTTTTCTAAATAAGCACTTTTTTCCCGTAATTTTAATGTGGTCACAGGATTGACAATGTACTTGTACATTAACATATAGGATCCTGTGGTCCATTTAGGGTGCTCACTTGGTCAAGGGTCCACTTGACCTGTATCTATCGTTGTCTTTTTGGTTTGTTTTCAATGCAGGTGATCAGCCTCGGAGCCCATGACCTTTTTTTTGTGGGGGGGGGGGGATTTACAGAGCCTACTACTTATGACAAATACAATTTTGAACGACCATTGTACATGTCTTTTGTTTGTAAAAATATAAATATAGAAAGTCATGTAAAACGTAGCACCATAACTAAATAAAGAGATTGATGTTATCTGTTTACAGGTATTCTGGCAATTATGACCTGATCACATCAACTCCTGTAAAAACAAAAAGGAAATGTATCGTGACACCAGTGCCACCTGTATCAAGTATAAAGGGTCACTTTCACCAGAACGGTGAGTACTCCAAACAATAGAATTAAAATAAACAATAAAGTAGTTATTTATTTTTAGCTACACATAACTTTGATTGTCATCCAAATTAACAAGCTGTATGGGCATTAAATATTTAAATGGAATAATTCCTTTTAGTGAGCTTGTCCGCAGTGACAAAGAGACGGTCACAGCCACTGAACTTTCACACCTGGAGGAGAGGTATCATTTTATGTGAAATTTTATTAATATTATCATTGTGTTTTGCTGAAATGACATTGTATTGAGATTGTTTTATGACTACATAGTCATGAATAGGCCCATACGGGGCAGAGAGGAGAGACCCAGGTGCTGGACTGCAGTTTGTGGTGTTTAATAAGGAAACACAAATTTCCAACACAGTACAAAAATAAATGTACGAATAAGGTGAGCAGGTATATGGCGCAATGAAACACAGGAATACATGTCAGAACAGGGGAAGGGTTCTGACATGAGTGAGTAGATTCTAGGTCGAGACTCTGACAAGGAGTGGCTGGCAAAGCCCATCTTAAATAGGGCAGGCAATCAATCATAAAAAATGGCATCAAGTGTAGATCACATGAGCAGGCATATTTAGCTAATTACTAGGCATGAAATACGGAGCAACACATACAAGATAATAACAGGGTGGTAGTGTCTGGAGAACAAGGTGGTGAGCTCATGTAAAACAGAAAACAAAATATAAACACTAAGACCTACATGAACAAAAGATGCCTAAAGAAACTGACAAAATAATGCTGAGAACAGGAGTTACATAAACCGAAATAAGTGTCAACTCAAAACATATACATCCAGGAACAGTGCACAGTAAGATAATCAAATCAGTGGCGATAATGCACCTGGAAGATGGTTGCCAACCACCAATCAAATTTAAAAGAAGAAGAAAATAATCAGTCAACCATGAGTAAATGCAGTAAATAACCATAAATAAGTAGAGTGCATGAGCACGGTGAAAATACCAAGCTCAGCCTCGTGACATACACTACCGTTCAAAAGTTTGGGGTCACCCAGACAATTATTTTGTGTTTTCCATGAAAAGTCATGCTTATTTACCATCATGAGTTGTAAAATGAATAGAAAATGTAGTCAAGACATTGACAAGGTTAGAAATAATGATTTGTATTTGAAATAATAATTTTTTCCTTCAAACTTTGCTTTCGTCAAAGAATCCTCCATTTGCAGCAATTACAGCATTGCAGACCTAACATGATTGCACAAGGGTTTTCTAATCATCCATTTGCCTTCTGACGCAATGAGCAAACACATTGTACCATTAGAACACTGGAGTGATAGTTGCTGAAAATGGGCCTCTATACACCTATCTAGATATTGCACCAAAAACCAGACATTTGCAGCTAGAATAGTCATTTACCACATTAGCAATGTATAGAGTGTATTTCTGATTAGTTTAAAGTTATCTTCATTGAAAAAAAGTGCTTTTCTTTCAAAAATAAGGAAATTTCTAAGTGACCCCAAACTTTTGAACGGTAATGTATATAGAGTTTATGTTAATTTCTACGTCTATGACAGTTGTAATTACTCTCTCCACCCTTCTACTGGCCTAAAGAAAACATCTGACAATTTTTGTTTACCCTTCAGGAGATGAGTGTGGAAGAGGAGCCCAGTGTGGACGTGGATGAAATCAATGACCTCAGAAACAGTATGTAAGTGACCAGGAGGATAAAGACATTATCTCTTTAAGTGTAGTTATTCATAACTTTATGGTGGTAATGTTTTTCATTAAAAATCATCTAACAGTACAGACTGGGATGAGGTGGATGGTACTCAGAGTGACACATCAGATGAGGACTTCGTCCCTGGTCTTTGTATATGGGATGTTATTTTGTAGTGTTTTCAAATGCATAAATTATTTTTTTTTTTTTTTTTTAATTTTCTTCATCAAGTTTGTAAAAAAAGAGTGACAAATCTTTCAAAGTCTGGTTGATAAAGTAATTTAAGAGTACATTTACTCTGAACAAAAACATGTATACACACGTGGACAAAATTGTTGGTACCCCTCTGTTAATGAAAGAAAAACCCACAGTGGTCACAGAAATAACTTGAATCTGACAAAAGTGGTAATAAATAAAAAGTCTATGAAAATTAACCAATGAAAATCAGACAATGCTTTTGAATTGTGGTTCAACAGAATTATTTTAAAAAACAAACTCATGAAACAGGCCTGGACAAAAATGATGGTACCCTTAATATTTTGTCGCACAACCTTTTGAGGCAATCACTGCAATCAAACGATTTCTGTAACTGTCAATGAGGCTTCTGCACCTCTCAGCAGGTATTTTGGCCCACTCCTCATGAGCAAACTGCTCCAGTTGTCTCAGGTTTGAAGGGTGCCTTCTCCAGACGGCATGTTTCACCTCCTTCCACAGATGTTCAATAGGATTTAGATCAGGGCTCATAGAAGGCCACTTTAGAATAGTCCAATGTTTCGCTCTTAGCCATTCTTAGGTGTTTTTAGCTGTGTGTTTTGGGTCATTATCCTGTTGCAAGACCCATGACCTGCGACTGAGACCAAGCTGTCTGACACTGGGCAGCACATTTCTCTCTAGAATACCTTGATAGTCTTGAGATTTCATTGTACCCTGCACAGATTCAAGACACCCTGTGTCACATACAGCAAAGCAGCCCCAGAACATAACAGAACCTCCTCCATGTTTCACAGTAGGGACAGTGTTCTTTTCTTGGTATGCTTCATTTTTGCATCTGTGAACATAGAGCTGATGTGCCTTGCCAAAAAGTTCCAGTTTTGTCTCGTCTGTCCATAGGACATTCTCCCAGAAGCTTTGTGGCTTGTCAACATGCAGTTTGGCAAATTCCAGTCTGGTTTTTTTATGATTTGTTTTCAATAGTGGTGTCCTCCTTGGTCGTCTCCCATGAAGTCCACTTTGGCTCAAACAACAACGGATGGTGCAATCTGACACTGATGTACCTTGACCTTGGAGTTCACCATGAATGTGTTTAGAGGTTGTTCTGGGCTCTTTTGTTACCATTCGAATTAGCCGTCTTCTCCTGCGGCCACGTCCAGGGAGGCTGGCTACAGTCCCGTGGATCTTAAATTTCTGAATAATATGTGCAACTGTAGTCACAGGAACATCAAGCTGCTTGGAGATGGTCTTATGGCCTTGACCTTTAACATGCTTGTCTATAATTTTCTTTCTAATCTCCTGAGACAACTCTGTCCTTTGCTTCCTCTGGTCCATGTTTAGTTTGGTACACACCATGTCACCAAACAGCACAGTGACTACGTGTCACTATTTAAATAGACTGACTGATCACAAGTTTGTAGACACCTGTGATGATAATTAGAGGACACATCTTGGTTGAACATGTCCCTATGGTCACATTATTTTCAATCTTTTCTAGGGGTACCATCATTTTTGTCCAGGCCTGTTTCATGAGTTTGTTTTTTAAAGTAATTCTGTTGAACCACAATTCAAAAGCACTGTCTGGTTTTCATTGGTAAATTTTCATAGAAATTTTATTTATTACCACTTTTGTCAGATTCAAGTTATTTCTGTGACCACTGTGGGTTTTTCTTTCATTATCAGAGGGTACCAACAACTTTGTCCACGGCTGTACGTTAGCACACATTGCTTTTTCAAGAGTTGTTGTTACTTTAATTATTTTGGCCTTTGATTGGTCCACAGACCATTCATTGGTGTGTTGCAAGGTCAAGCTGCAGCTGAAGAAATTCCATCGTGCTAGACAACCTGGAAAGGCATGGATTGACACCAGCAAGATAGCTCAACCAGAACTTGTTGAGCAGTTTGCCTCCACCTTTTAGAAGGAACTTGGTGTACCACAAGAAGGAGAATCTGCAAAGCAGAAGTGGGAAGAGCTGCGAAACACCATCCACCGCACAGCCTTGGCTACCTTTGGGAGGAAGACCTCGAAGTCACAGGACTGGTTTGATGCCAAGTTGACCGAGATGACCCCCGTCATTGAAGCCAAGCGCTCAGCACTTGCTGAGTACAAGAAGTACCCAAACGAGAAGAATCTCCAGATTCTCAGGGCTGCGAGAAGCAAAGTTCAGCAGACTGCTCGGCGCTGTGCCAACAAGTACTGGACTCAGCTCAGCCAAGACATTCAAACCACTGCCATAACAGGGAACATCCGTGGTATGTACGATGGCATCAAGAAAGCACTTGGTCCGGCTCAGAGCAAGACGGCCCCCCTCAAATCCTCCACTGGGGAGATGATCACAGAAAAGAACAAGCAGATGGAGAGATGGGTGGAACACTACTCCAACCTCTAATCCAGACAGAACACCGTGACACCGTCAGCCCTTGATGCCATCGACTGCCTGCCATCCATGGACGAATTTGACGCCGAGCCAACCATCGACGAACTCAGCAAGGCCATTGATAGCTTGGCCGCTGGCAAGGCACCCGGCAACGACGGCATACCCCCTGACCTGATCAAGCACTGCAAGACCGCCCTACTGCTGCCATTGCATGACGTCCTCTGCCAGTGTTGGAAGGAAGGTGCCGTACCACAGGACATGAGGGACGCCAAGATCATCACCCTCTACAAAAAACAAAGGGGAGAGAAGCGACTGCAACAACTACAGGGGCATCTCCCTCCTCAGCATTGTTGGCAAAGTCTACGCACGAGTTGTTCTCGTTCGTCTACAGAAGCTTGCCGAACGTGTCTACCCCGAGTCTCAGTGTGGCTTCCGCACTGAGCGATCGACAGTAGACATGATATTCTCCATCCGCCAACTCCAGGAGAAATGCAGAGAACAGAACATGCCCCTGTACGTCGCCTTCATCGACCTCACCAAAGCGTTCGATCTGGTCAGCAGAGAGGGCCTTTTCAAGATCCTGCCAAAGATAGGATGCCCACCAAAGTTGCAAAGCCTCATCGAATCGTTTCACACCAACATGCAGGGGATAGTGCAGCACGACGGCAACGTCTCAGAGCCATTCAACATACGCAGCGGAGTGAAACAGGGCTGTGTACTTGCGCCAACCCTCTTTGGGATTTTCTTTGCTATGCTCCTGAGGCATGCTTTCAGCACAGCAACAGAGGGAATCTACCTGCACACAAGATCTGACGGCAAGCTTTTCAACCTCGCCCGCCTGAAAGCCAGAACCAAAGTACGCGACGCTCTAATCAGAGACATGCTGTTTGCAGACGACGCTGCAGTCGCAACCCACACACAGCAGGAGCTTCAGACCCTGATGGACCGCTTCTCCCAGGCATGCAAGGACTTCGGGCTTACCATCAGCCTGAAGAAGACTAACGTCTTGGCGCAAGGCACGGAAGCACCACCAACCATCACCATCGACGACTACGAGCTGGAGGTTGTGAATCAGTTCACGTACCTGGGGTCCACGATCAGCAACAACCTCTCCCTTGATACAGAGATCGACAAGAGGATTGGAAAATCAGCCTTCACACTCGCTCGCCTCACCACACGAGTGTGGGAGAATCCCAAACTCTCTGTCAAGACAAAGATGGCAGTGTACAACGCCTGCGTCATCAGCACGCTGCTCTATGGGAGTGAGACGTGGACAACATACGCCCGGCAGGAAAAGAGACTGAACTCCTTCCACTTGCACTGCATTCGCCACATCCTGGACATATCCTGGCAGGACAAAGTGCCCAACACAGAAGTTCTGTCCCGCGCCGGCCTTCCCTCCATGTTCACTCTACTCAGGCAGCGCAGGCTCTCGCTGGCTAGGCCACGTTCACCGTATGGAGGATGGCAGAATCCCCAAAGACGTCCTCTACGGAGAACTGGCAACTGGCAGGAGAGACGTTGGCCGCCCACAGCTGCGCTTTAGAGACGTCTGCAAGAGAGACATGAAGGCCCTGGAGATCAACACAGAGCGCTGGGAGGACCTTGCAACGGACCGCTCCAAATGGAGAGGCACCCTGACCAGACAGCTCAAGGCGGGTGAAGAGAGACTGACCGCTGCAGCAGATGAAAAAAGGACCCGCAGGAAGAACCGCCACAGACCCAGCAGCACGGAGACCACCCACAAGTGCAACCTGTGTGACAGGGACAGCCATTCGCGCATCGGCCTGTTCAGCCACAGGCGGTGCTGTTTCAGCAGAGTAGACGTTTAGGATTCTCTTCCATGGTCATCATAGACCGACGGAGGCCGACGATGATGGTGGATTGAATTTTCAACATAAAATAATTATTTTTTTGAGTGAGATTGTTTTCAATTTTTCCACAAAAGGACTGGTGCCACTCTGAAATCATGTATATGTATTCAAAGTCTGCCTGCCATCGGTGTTGATGAGACAGTCCATGACATCCAAGGCAACGCAGAGCCGGCGCCACCACGTCAGACAGACACCATACCACCAAACGTCCGTCCACCACTGAGGGTTCAGTACGAAGATGACATCATAGGGAAGCGTGCCTTCATAGTGTATGAAGACAATCTTAACTGTCTTCATTCCTTGTGCTGCCAGTTAGCAGATGCCCATATATGTGCAAGGTAATGATGACAAACATTGTTTATTAGCAGTATTGTTGATGCCGCACTTGTCTAATTTCTGTACCTGTCAATATGCATACCATAAACAGATATAACTGTTAAAAAAATGACTGTAACCAATAAGTTACTGGGATGCAATGCAGCTGTCATCCACCCTATGATGTCTCCATCCATGGAAGGGGATCAGCAAGCATTATGGACTGGGTGAGTAACTTAAGCGTACTTTTGTAATTCTCAGTTCTGAGGCACAAAAAGTAGTTTTGTATCTGTATTCTTGGTATAAAACTAACCTTTATTTCATGGTACAGGACAATAAAATTTACGGAAAACACCAAACTATGTCATAGCATTGTGCTTTTATTAATATGAATGGTTGTTCGGATGTAAAAATCACTTCACCATCACTAAATGTTTTGTATGTCTCTGTATTCAGACATGTGCACAAGGCCATCTTATCTGGAGATGGAACTCACAACCCACCCTCAAGTTTGGGATGCAAGCTGGAGATTTCCTGATGGCTTCGAACATTCTACTGTCAGGGAACAACTACAGCAAAGTTGCCTTATTATTTAAATTTATGAATATAGGGTTTGTGGCATGGAGTACATTTCATCTCATCCAGGACACCTATTGTGTGGACAGTATCAAGGATAGCTGGAATGAGAACAGACGGGAGATAAACGATTCAAGACAGAGAAGTAGTGCTAATCGGTGCATTTTTATTTATTTTTTGGGGGGGTGGGGGGAGATGGGTTTTGTGTTGAGAGATTATTTATTAAATTTTTTAAGTTAATTCACAGCTAATTAATTTCAATCTGTGCCTATAGCTGATGGGAGGATGGACAGCCCCGGTCACTGTGCTCAGTACTGCACATACACGGCTATGGACCATGAAAGCAAAGACATCATTTCAGTTCAGACTGCTGACAAGCGTCAGACTGACCACAGCTCCATTTTAATGGAGAAGAAGGCCTTTGTGGACACCATGACCCAACTCCTCACAGAAGTGAAGGTGGTTCAAGGGTGCACTGATGCCCATACACAGATCTCAGCACTCATGGGTGCGTGGGCATTAAAATTCTCAAGCTGAATATTTTTATTCATGATGTAATTCAAAATTCAATATCTGTCATTCAGACCGTGGCATTTTTCCTGGTGTCAAGCAAAGCTTTGACATGTGGCAGGGGGCCAAGAATCTAGCTTAAAGGATCTCATCTGTAAGTCTCGCCAATCATTACAATATCCTAACTATTCACAAATGAATTAAGAAAAATTAAAAAAAATTGATTTGTGTATGTACTCTTCAGGCAGGTAAAAGGAAGGGGCAGGCTGTGTTGCTTCTGTGGCTGCATGATATCATTAAATCATTTTTGGTGGTGCTGTAACAAAGCTGCAATGCATGACGACTTCATGGTAGGTG
This sequence comes from Pholidichthys leucotaenia, assembly GCA_020510985.1. Classification (NCBI taxonomy): domain Eukaryota; kingdom Metazoa; phylum Chordata; class Actinopteri; order Cichliformes; family Pholidichthyidae; genus Pholidichthys; species Pholidichthys leucotaenia. Next base: position 276,653,169 of record CM035842.1, read on the forward strand.
CAACATTTCTTGTATTACTGCAACAACACAAATAATAGTGCTGCCAGTGCCACTGTGCCTATCAATGAGTTTGTTAGGAAAGTATCACCCTTTATGTGCAGTTTTTTGTTTTTTTAGACAAGCTGGGTTATACAGTTGTTACTGTTGTCAATAAGCCACAATTCGTTCCTAAGTAAATTTAGCGCACACCAGAAGTCACTTGACTTCTTCAGCCTTTTAATCGTTTAATTTACAAATGGATTAATGGCTTCTCAAGTAGAAAACCTTAATATTTTATTTCACCTCTTTTTAGAAATTGTGGCTTGGCCTTCTCCACCATGTGGTGGACGAGCACAAATGGGTGGAAGGACAATGTCTACATGAGGCACTGGAGAACAGCTCCACCAAACAATGGCTGGAAAAAGGCTCAGTGGCTTTCCAGGTACTCACCGATATTGTGATGGACAAGCGGTGGTTACGGACGGTCCACAAGTACTTAACTTTTCGGTGAGTATGAATGAAATTCTTTAATGCCAACAGAAAGAAAAGGACAATCATCAATATGAATGTTTTGTTTTTTTGTTTTTTTTTTCCCCACAGATCAGCTGCAGACCTTGAAGCTTTTCAAAATCACATTCTAATCAGCAAAAGGTTCTCCTTCAGCCCACTTGTATATGAGGCCCGGACCCTTTTAGCTGCACTGGACTATAACCTGCACAGGGACCATCCGGTCAGGAAGACAGTCGATGGCAAGACAATGTAAGTTTTTTGCAGCCCAAACATTTTACACAATAATCTATAAAACATAATATTAGGATTATAAATTTAAAATGTCTTCTTTTGGTTTTGATTTATTAATTTCTACCTTTTTTAAAATTTTACAGAAACTATTGTTTTGTGAATATTTATTGAATACTGTGTTATGTCCATCCATTCATATTTATTTTTCATTTTTCAGAATTAATTAATTAGTAATATGAATTTTCTGATACTTTGTGTTCTCAGTACCAGGAGACTATATAAAAAGAATACAAGGTGCTGGAGTGTCTACACAGTCAAGCAGGAGAAGACTTATGACCACATTCCGCCCCTTCTGGCCCGCATTCTTTCTAAGCGGCTTTCTGCAGATGCAGGTCTGCCACAACATAGAAAACTGCGCCCAGAGGACCCACGTACACTTGGCCTTGTTCCTGCAGAACCACCGCCACCAATGGAAGAGCTTCTGAGGACACAAGCTAGGAGAGGCCTAGGTAGATCAAAGAGATTTTTTTTTTAGTTTAACTGTCTGATCAAGAGCATCTTACAAATGAGGATGCTAAAATGTCTTAAAATTTTCATAGTTAATGAAAATATACTGTATGGTGGTGGTACACTTGGTGTTCCAAGGATGTTGAACTAAAAATCTTTTTCCTGTTCTTGAATCAGGTGAAATGCTGCAGCAGGAGTGAACACAGCACACGGCACACAGGTAAAATCAAATTACATTTCTCTACTCACTCGATCACCAACAGTATAGTTTGCATTAGTAGAACAAGCACACTCATTGTAGCTTATTTACAATGTTTAAAAAAAATGTGTACAACTTCAAATTATGTCATTTTTCATAACATTTTTTTAGAATTTTTTTATTATTAAATTGTTTTTAAATTTGGACATTGGTATTTTGTATCTTACTGTACAAATCTAGGGCGACAAAAAATAAAGAGACCACGAAACATTTGAAGTTTGTGTCCAATTTCTTAAATTATTTTTCTATATTGCTCTCCCCAGATCGGCTCCATGGACCACGCTGATCCAGTCTCATCAACAGTGACACAGGGGGAAGATGTCTGCATCTGACTTTTTCTTTATAATTCTGATATTTGGGAGACAGATTATTTCTACTTTTGAGAATATTGTCAGAATTTTCTTTTGCCCATCCATCTGTCCATCTATCCATCCTCTACAGTTTTTCTGGGGATCTGGATCATGGAGGCAGCAGTCCAAGTAGAGCAGTCCAGACTCCCCTCTCTCCAGCCACCTTCTACAGCTCTTCAGAGGGGACGGCAAGGTGTTCCGTGTCAACTGGGAGTCAGAGTCTGCCCCTTGGTCTCATCCTCAGGGGACGTGTTCCAAACACCAGAAGTTGGAGGTGACCAGGAGGCATCCTCGTGAGATGCCAAAACCACTTCTGCCCGAGGCTTCCTCTTTTTACAATGGAGTTTTTACTCTGCACTGTGCCTAAGTGATCCTCACAGGGGATCACCTGATTATTGAGGTCTTTCTGTAGCTGTGGGGTCTTTATACAACACTTCAAAGTTCTATGAGCTGACTGCTGTTATGAATTGGTGCTGTATAATAAAGTTGTATTTATAAAAAAGCCCTTTTTTCATGGACAACTTTAGTTGATGTAGGTTTGCTTTATAACATAATATCATTACGCTTTCAGAAAATATTCCTGAGAATTGAACTAAGATTAGACAGTACTCCAACATAAATCTAAATATTTAAAGAACATTTTTTTTTTTTTTTTTTTTTTTTTAGATATTATGAGGACTAGGACTTGATTTTTTGTCATACTGAATTACTGATGTTGTAGCCGCACATGGGGAAAACATAATGAGTAGAATCTTAGATAAGAACAAAGAGCAGAGTTTTCCTTGGAGATAACAGGAAGTTGTGAAGGGTGAATGCAGTGGGATCTTTTGTGTGTCAGAGACTGCTCGGAGGATCTTTTGTGTATCAGAGACTCCGACGGGGATGTTAAAAGATTAAGGAAGTGAATGCAATGTGACCTTTGATGTGAATGCAATGTGACCTTTGATGTGTAGAAGCGGCTGTAGGAAGACCTGAGTATTTAAGAGAAGAGTTTTGTCTGAGATGTCCTCTTTCTACTATGCTTATGTGTGAGATGTGTAATAAACTGCCTGAGACAAATCCGCCTTGTCATTTACACACTCCACACTGGTGACCCAAGACGAATCATGCAACACGAAGAGAGATCCCCGGAGCCAGCCTCGTTGGGAGCCCCCAGCCAAGCGTATGCCGTTACAATCCAGCTACCGGATTTTTGGCAGCACAGTCCGCACTCCTGGTTCCACCTGGTTGAGGCGCAGTTCGTCCTCCGGAGGATATCGGTGGATGACACGAAATTCTACCATGTGGTCGCAAAGCTCGACGCCCACACGGCTCAGCATGTGGAGAGCCTGCTGGATCAGCCACCAACCAGCGACAAATACGGCGCGTTGAAGGCTGCACTCATCCAGCACTACACACTCTCGGTTGAAGAGACAGCAGAGAGACTCCTGACGCGGACCGGGTTAGGAGATTGCACGGCTATTGACCTGATGGAGAGGATGCTGAGATTGAAGGGCTCGGACGACGACCACTTCATTTTTACCCACCTCTTCCTCCGGAACCTTCCGTCAGTGACAAGAGCGACCCTGGCCAATTCGCCGTTGCTGGCCAAGCGGGACTACCGTGCGCTGGCCCGAGAAGCACATCGGATCATCATGGCCAGCAGAGAGCTCACGACCACGGCGGCGGCGACGGAGCTCGGCGTGACGGCCGGGGATGGCGAGGAGCCATTGACAGCGGTAGCAGAACCACCGACGACAGCAGCGGCGGGGGCCAAGGAACGCGGAGGAGACATCCTTTGTTTCTACCACCGCCGCTTTGCAGAGAAGGCACGCAAATGTATACCACCGTGCCAGTTCAAGCGCTCGGGAAACGCCAAGACCGGGGGTCGGTAGCAGCTGCGGCCCTCGGGGAGGAGAACAAGCTGCTCTACTTGACGGACGCACGCTCGGGGAGGCATTTCCTCGTGGACACCGGCGCCCAGTTGAGTTTCATCATGCCGTCCGACGCCGACCGGCTGGCAGGATTCAGCGGCCCCGAGATGGCAGCAGCAAACGGCTCGGAGATTAAGACCTTTGGTGAGAGGACTCTACTTCTGTCGCTACACAGCCGTGCATTTGAGTGGACTTTTGTGGACTTTTGTCATTGAATTTCAATATATTGGGGGCTGATTTTTTGTGCTCACATGGTTTGTTAGTTGATGTCGCTAACAGGTGCCTGGTTAATGCACTGTCCTTTGATTCTATCCCCTGTACAGCTCGAGCATCCCGGCCAACAGCACAAGCCAACGTCACAGCTGCAGGCGGTAAGTTCCACACACTGCTCACTCAGTTCCCAGCACTCACGGTCCCGACATTTTCAGCAGCCGTCGCTAAACACGGGGTGGAGCATTTTATTACCACCACCAGGCCGCCCGTTTTTGCAAAACCTCGGCACTTGGACGCAGCTAAACTGGCCATAGCGCGCGAGGAGTTCGCCAACCTGGAGAGGTTGGGCATCATCAGGCGCTCAAACAGCCCATGGGCTTCCCCGCTACACATGGTCCCTAAAGCTGACGGTTCGTGGTGACCTTGCGGGGATTTCCGCAGGTTGAACAACGCCACAGCGCACGACCGCTACCCAATTCCTCACATCCAGGATTTTTCCATTCACTTGGCAGGAGCGCGCATTTTTTCTAAAATAGACTTGGTCCGCGGTTACCACCAAGTCCCAGTGCGCGCTGAGGACATACCCAAAACAGCGGTGATAACTCCGTTTGGTCTATTCGAGTTTTTGCACATGCCATTCGGGGTTAAAGGGGCTGCACAGACGTTCCAACGCATGATGGATGCAGTGCTGCACGATCTCCCTTTCGTATTCGTCTACCTGGACGATATCTTGGTAGCCAGCGCGTCCGAAGACGAACACGAAACCCACCTCACGGCGGTTTTCCGGAGGTTGGGAGAGTACGGTTTAATAATCAACCCAGCGAAGTGTCAGTTTGGGGTGACGTAGATTGATTTTTTGGGGCACAGCGTCTCTCCCGAAGGAGCGGTTCCGCTGCCTGACAAAGTGCGCGCGGTAGCAGATTTTCCCCGACCGCAAACGGTCAGGGCGTTACAGGAGTTTTTGGGAATGGTGAATTTTTATAACCGTTTCCCCCCCCCCCCGCGCAGCGCAGCTCATGCAACCACTGTACACCGCGCTCAAAAAACAGAAACCCGCGAATAAGATCGAATGGTCCCCAGAGCGAGAGCGGGCATTCTCGGAAGTCAAGGCAGCCCTGGCAAATGCTGCGTTGTTGGCACATCCAGACCCAACGGCCCACATAGCGCTCACTACTGACGCATCAGATGTGGCCATAGGGGCGGTCGTGGAGCAGCGTGTAGCCGGGGCTTGGCAGCCGCTCGCCTTTTTCAGCAGGACTTTGCGCGATAGTGAACGTAAATACAGCGCGTTTGACAGGGAGTTGCTGGCTCTCCACTTGGCTATTCGCCATTTCCAGTTCTGGCTGGAAGGACGCTGTTTCACCGCGTTCGTTGACCACAAGCCACTAACATTCGCGATGGCCAAGGTTTCAGAGCCGTGGTCGGGCCTGCAGCAGAGACAGCTGGCCGCGATCTCAGAGTTTACTACCGATATTCAGCATGTGTCGGGTAAACTGAATGTAGTGGCAGACTGCCTGTCACGCGCCGTGGCGGCTCCGTTCCACGTGGGGATAGATTACACAGCCATGGCCGCGGAGCAGGTTAGTGACGCGGATGTGCACGCGCTCCAGTCTGGACCAACAGGGTTAAGGCTGGAGAGCAGGGTGCTGCAAGAAGGTATGCCCCCCTAATCTGCGATGTCTCCACTGGGCGACCGCGTCCCGTGGTACCGGTCGCGTGGCACCGCCGCGTTTTTGACTCGATTCATTCTTTAGCGCACCCGGGAGTGCGCACGTCGGTCAAAATGGTAGGAGAGAAATTTGTGTGGCCGAGCCTTTGCAAACAAGTGAAAAAGTGGGCAGCAGCCTGCATGGCGTGCCAACGAGCCAAAGTACACAGACACACGAGAGCTCCCTTGGAGCCGTTTCACATTCCGGCTAAGAGGTTCAACCATGTTCACGTGGACCTCGTGGGCCCCCTCCCGCCATCACAGGGGTGCACGCACCTTCTGACAATGGTGGACCGCACCACGCGCTGGCCTGAGGTGGTTCCACTGGCGTCAACCACAGCTGAGGAGGTGGCGCGCGCGTTTTTAACAGCATGGGTGGCGCGCTTTGGAGTCCCGTCGGACATTACGTCCGACAGAGACCCTCAATTTTTTTCCGAACTTTGGTCAACAATGGCCTGCAGCCTGGGTGTCACAATTCACCGCACAACCGCGTACAATCCACAGGCTAATGGGTTATGCGAACGTTTTCATAGGTCATTGAACGTGGCTCTCAGGGCGTCACTGACGGATGCAAATTGGGTAGACAAGCTACTGTGGGTTTTATTGGGGTTACGTTCTGCGTCTAAAGAGGATTTGGAAACTTCCCCGGCTGAACTCGTTTTTGCGCAGCCACTTCGGCTGCCCGGGGATTTTCTCCCAGATAATCCTGCGCCGGGCAGCTCCCCGTCTCAGCTGTTGCAGCGTAGCATTGACACAAGCACGCTGCCGGGCCCTGTTCACCACAGTTTTCCGTGCGTTTTTGTGCCTAAAACTTTGAAAAACGCGGAGTCTGTTTTTGTCAGACACGATGCACATCGCCCCCCACTGCGCCCACCTTATGATGGACCGTTCAGAGTGCTGGAAACAGGGGACAAGCATTTTTTAGTAGATTTGGGGGGTAGGAGGGAAAAGGTTGGCATAAACAGACTCAAACCCGCTTTTGTGGTGGCGGATGAGCAAGTGCTGTTGGCGAGGGCCCCTCGGCGTGGAAGACCCCCACAGGGAGCTTCCCAGAGTAAAATTTCCCCAGAACACCCACAGGGACAGACAAAAGGTTTTCACCCCCAGACATCAGCTCCCCAGCATGACAGCGCCGCGGAGGCGGTGAATCGTGGTTACAGCAGATATGGGAGAAGACTGAAGCCCAAGCAACATGTGGATTGATGTTTAATGATTCTGTCACAGCATACGGACTGTTATTCTTTTGTTCGATCCAATATGCTCGGGGGGGGGGGGGGGGGTTGTAGCCGCACATGGGGAAAACATAATGAGTAGCATCTTAGATAAGAACAAAGAGCAGAGTTTTCCTTGGAGATAACAGGAAGTTGTGAAGGGTGAATCCAGTGGGATCTTTTGTGTGTCAGAGACTGCTAGGAGGATCTTTTGTGTATCAGAGACTGCGAGGGGGATGTTAAAGGATTAAGGAAGTGAATGCAATGTGACCTTTGATGTGAATGCAATGTGACCTTTGATGTGTAGAAGTGGCTGTAGGAAGACCTGAGTATTTAAGAGAAGAGTTTTGTCTGAGATGTCCTCTTTCTACTATGCTTATGTGTGATATGTGTAATAAACTGCCTGAGACAAATCCGCCTCGTCATTTACACACTCCACAATGTTCTTATTTTCAGAAATGCACTGAATTTTTGACACTGACTATCCATAGGAGAACTGGAGTATTACTGCACTACACATAATTTCAAAAACTGAGCTTATTGAAGAGAATGCTCTGCACATGTCTGATCAGGCATGTATTAATGAAGTTCTCAGTAATTTTGCAAGGTCATAGAAAGGTTAACAGTGTGGCACACATATTTGAGATGCTTAGACTGCATATGTATAGCACATTGATTGAGATGCTTAGACTGCATATGTATATTGTGGTACCTCACGTCTTAGAAGGAACAATAAGTCTGGACCTCCTGGGGATAACAGTAGGAGGTGGAGGTGCTTTTAGAAATGACTCTGAGAAGACTTCCTGACCTCCAGGGGTTAGGTGGAGGAAGAAGAGACCTGGGGGAGACGTATTGTCTATGGGGGGTTGAATGACAATGTGATTCTGTACTTTGATGTCCCGGGTATAAAAAGGGGGGATTTGAGAAGTTGATCCTCTTTTCTGTTTGAGAGGACGTTGGAGACGTGTGATGTTCAATAAACCTGAATTGAGAAATAAATTCAGCCTCTTCATTTCACGTTCTCCACAGACAGTATTTCAGTTGTGCATTGAGGATAGGTAAGCCATCACTTGGTAAATCTAACAATGAATCAACATCCTTTACATATAAATTAGAAAAGGCACAAACAATATCAGCCATACATTTTACAATTATTTTAAAAATAAATAATATAAAAATAAATAATACTACAAAAGAATAAATAAAATTTGAATAAACAGAAAATGAAAAAGAACCAACGAATAACTTGCCACCTCCTGGTTTTTGATGCCCTGATGATGAACCTTGTATCATGGATGTACATGTTGACCTGCCACAGACCAGGAGCATGAGCTAGTGTCCTGGAACAAACCTAGTGTATCGTCTGTATGGGTCAGGGTAACGGTTCCTGATTGCCCACACACAGCAACTGGGGTTGACCAACTGGTTTCCCTGGCCCAGAAAGCCATGCTGCCAAAATATAAATTGCCTATAGGCAGCATAACGGTACCCCTGGTTGTCATCTCCAGGCTCTCTTGCCGGCATGACTACCAGCAAGTCCTCCCTGTACTGCCTGTGAATACGTAAGTTGGCTTCATCAAGGTAGTACAGGAAGAAGTGTGGCTGCTGGCTAATACACTGAATTGGTTCCTGGCTGAAGTATTTCCTCTCCCGATCTGTGGGCATGTCCCTACAGTTGCCACATGTACACCATGGCACACAAGGCAGATCAATAGGTGATGGTGCACCATGCCGTCTTTGGTGCATCACCAGGGCATCAAAAACCAACCCTGGCTGCCTGCGAAAAAGCTCCGTGCCAAACTCCCTGAACTCCTCCAGGGTCATCGAGTTGAGGAGCTCCTGAGAAGACAGATATAACCCAAAAAAAATTTTAGTATGTAGGTACAATCATTTAGGTAAAAACATGTTTTATCCAGTTCAAATAATTTTGGATATGATATGACAACAAAAAGGGGTGTGATATGATGCAAATGATCCAGAAAATGAACATATACAAACCTCTGTCCTAACCCTTCTCTCCTCTTGCAGAGCCAAGATTCGCTCTTCCTCCTCTCCATCTCTCTGCCTCTTCTTCCTCCTCCTCCTCTACTCCATCTTCCTCTTTCCTGACCTCTTTGTGGTCCTTCGATCTGTCTATCCTAGGGTGAAAACAGACCGTTATGCCAACCTTATAACTGGACTGAAGAAACCAAAACAAAGCCAATAGTGTCACACTGCCATGTTAATTCATCACACTGCTACCACAGATTCATCTATATAGTCACTGTCTCTGTGCCTTACTCCTCTGGTTCTCTGCCCCCTCCTGCCACCACCGCTGACCTCAGTCAGGCTGGCATTGGCGGTATCCACCTCTGGCTGCAGAATAAGTCAATGGATTAGCCATAGCAACAGCTCGTTTTAGAACAGCATTCTTAGCTAAAACGCTGAACATAAACACACCACAAGAATGTGTAACAGCATATCTGCCCAAAAAAAATTCCACCAACAGCAAAGTCTGTAAAAGTCAGCTAAAGTTTTGCCATGCTTACATTATCAAAATAATGTAATTATCTGGTTCAATCACATTTGTGAAATGTTAGCATTACTATAAATTATTAATAATTCTATGATAGTAATTTAAAACAATTGTCGAATGGAGATAAACATCAAAGAAGACGCTGTTAAAATCACTGGGCATTATTCCACAAAAGATTCGTCACTTGACATAATTTCAATGGCTCGTAATCACAAAGAAACTGATCTCAGTACAGTCTGCTGCTGCCTGTGGATGCTTGTTTACAGTGTTGTTTGCATTTCTACATGGCAACACGTGCAATGTTATCCTGAGGCAACAGTGAGTGCGACACCTACTGGCCAGGATGTCAAAAAGTAATGGATTGCACCTATAAATGACCATGTTAAGAAGATTTTATTTGATTTTTACTAAGTTTAAATCAACTTTAAGCTGACCAGAAGACCGGAAGAAACGGATTTGTTTGTTTTGGGGGGTTTTTCAGTTTGATTTTCTGATTGAACTTTGATCGATAAACAAATATCAGGAATTTGGCAGTCTGCCTAAATTCCTTTTTCAGTGCATAAAAAAAACATCAACCAGCATCTACAGTTGTGGTATCTGGAGCATGCCCGAGCCATGGGACAGAACCTGTCTGCCAGTTCTCTCAAGAGAATCCACACCCGTCCAGATGGAACAAGATCCAATGGACCGCCTGCTACCATACGGAACACAATATGACTCTGCTGTGCTGAAGGTCTGTTGTCCAATTTAAACTTAATTCTTCAGAATATTCCTGGTATAGGTTCTATAAACTTAATATCTTCAAACTCCTATCAGAACTTTAAATGCATTTGTCTTCTCATTAATCTCCATTCCTTTTCAAAGTAACACCAATTTTCCGTTTTATAAAATAGTTTAATCATCATTTTCTTCATAAAATTGCATCAATTTTTCTTAACCAATGCTATTTTATGTTTTTTTCATTTTCCATTACATTGCCAAGTTAAACTATGGTTGCTTTCGTTCCACAATGTTTGATACACATGTAATGCTCAGTAATTCAATAACAGTCTATGGTACTCATGATACATGTTGAATTCCCTGTCTTAAAGTCATCCGAATGTGTCAATCTATTCTGAAATTTCTTATTAAACTATGGAAAAGACATATGGGAGTTATTGTTTGATTTCATGTCCATCTTCTTGATTAAAAGCAGACAAGAACTCAGGTATTTTTTTTTTTACGCTGATTCATTAATGGTATAAATACAGAAGTATTAATAAAATTGTCCATTCTTTTTGACTGGTCCCCCACGAGCTTATGTGTGTTGGTAATGAAAAGAAATCTTCATTCCTACTCGCAATCATATTTACATTAATACTTGTACCAACAATAAAACACCTATAAAACCCACTACACAAGCATGCTCCTAACCAGCTTTCAAATCAGTGAAATCAATAGCAATTATTCTTCTTCTTTAGATTTGATTGGCGGTTGGCAACCAGCTCACAGGTGCATTACCGCCACGTACTTCACTCGATATCATCACTATCTGGTCAGGAGCTGTAACTCGGAGTACGACCAATGGTATTCGAGTAAAAATAGCCCCCCCCCCCCCGAATGTACTCGTGTAAAAAAAATATCCTGTAATAAATCAACTCCCCTAAAAGCATACACTACTCACAAAAAGTTAGGGATATTTGGCTTTCGGGTGAAATTTCAAGATGCACCTAAAATTCACTGTAACATATAGAGGTGAACTTATTTTGACTTTCTCGATCCTTTTGAATGCACATTTCCAACTGTTCAATGTTTCAGTACTTTTTGCATAACTTGCTGTTCTCTAAGGTGTTTAACAGCAAAATTCACAGTAGGTGTTTGATCCATGAATTGACCATGGTTCTGGTTCAATTAGAACTGATATTTAACCAGTCCTCTTCATCATGCTGTTCACATTTTGACATCATGAGACCAAGATGACACCTAACAACTGATCAACAGTACTTCGCCATTACAAGGCTTCAAACAGGATGTTCTCAGAGTGTCACAGACTGTCATCAGCAGGTTGCAACAGAGATACAGAGAGACTGGAAGAATCGCAAAAAGGCATAGAAGTGGACATCTTTTGGCCACATCCCACGCTAATGACCGCTTCATCATGAACAGTGCTCTGCGGAACCGGATGAAAAATGCCACTCAACTTCAGGCACATTTAAGGGAGGTGAGAGGCACCCAAGTGTCATGTCAGACCATTCAAATCCATTTACATCAGCTAGATGGCCTGCAAAGGTACCTGACCACACCACCAGGCACAGGCATCATCATCTTGCATGGGCTAGGGAGCATTTATGCTGGACAAGGGACCAGTGGGCCTCAGTGCTGTTCTCTGATAACAGTTAATTCATGTTGAGCAGAAATGATGGCTGCAACGATGTTGGAGACGTCAAGGAGAGCACTGTACATCAGCCGCTGTTGTCACCAGACAAGCCTTCGGTGGTGCTGGTGTTACAGTCTGGGCAGGTGTGTCTAGTCAATACAGAACTAGCCTACACCTTGTGAATGGTACAGTGACAAGCCTATATTACCCGAATAACATCATTAATCCAGTCAATGTGCCCCTGCATGAACAACACAAGCCTAATTTCATCATCTTCATAGATGACAATGCTCCAGCTCATTGAGGTTGCATCATTAGGCAAATGGAGTGGCCTGCACTTTCTCCAGACCTGAATCCCATAGAAAATCTATGGGATCAGCTGGGTTGCCGTGTAGAGGCTCGTAACCTTGCACCCCACAACCTCAATGACCTGAGGATCACCCTTCAAGAAGAGTGGAATGCCATGTCTCAGCAGACAATAAGTCGACTTGTGAACAGCATGACACGTTGTTGTCAAGCTGTAATTGATGCTCAAGGGCACATGACAAGTTATTGAGACACTGACCTGCTTTGTTGTGGTATACCTACCACTGTTGATGGCTTTTGTTTCCATAATTTGTTTGCGATGAGGAAATCACCATTGCAAGCTCCTACTTAGATGCCTTACTTTCATGATATACTGTATCTCTGTAGCATGATGTTTGTACGTTTTCCATAAATGTCACAAGAAAGCCAAATATCCCTAACTTTTTGTGAGTAGTGTATTTGAGTCATTTGAGTAAATGTAACTAGTAGCTACTCACCTTTGCTTGTCACAGCTTGCAGTGTCTCTGAAGTTGGAGTGAACGAGGATGCAGTTTGTTTAGCATAAACATGCCTGACTTGCCCAAAGTCGCATGCGGTACCTTTAAATTGTGTAGACAATTCACCCTAAATCCCCAACTAATCGCATTAATCCAAGAGTTCAGGCCTGACTAACGTTGTCTGTTTCTATGATCCCCATTCACTATAGACATCAGTGACGTGCATTCAGGATGTGAGCCAGATATTTCAGTAAATGGGACACCGATTCGCCCACATCACATTTGCATAAAGCAGGGGCTGAATTTACTTTCTGGTCATTGTCTGTAAAAGAATACCCTCTGCTATAGTTTAAAGGGTTTTATAGTTTATTGTGTACTTTTTTCTACATGTTGGCACCATTCTCAGAGGTCTTAATGAAATGCTTGTGACAATGTTTGGCCAGAATACACCAGGTTTTAATTATTTCAGCACCATTTTTAACCCATTATAGCAAGATTCCTGAGAATGACTTGTTTCAGTTCCATCCATCCATCTTCTACCGCGTATCCAGCGCCAGGTCATGGGGGCAGTCGTCCAAGTAGAGAAGCCCAGACTGTCACCCATTTCACATAGTATCATGATCCGCAGGTGGTGAGTGCACTGGAAGGCGGACTCTGCTGTATGTCTCCTTGCTGCTGCTGCGAGACTGGTCCGTCTGCAGCTCTCAGACTCAATCAAGTTACACCCCTTCAACTAGTTACGCCCCCTCAGAAAGTTACGCCCCCACATTATGTCACTCCACAAACTGGCTGGCCATAGTTGACTGTGCAAATATGGCTGAGCCAGCACTGGGCTGATCATACACAAATTCAGGTGTTGTAGCCTTGTAGACGAGCTGACGGTGACCATACATTTCGAAGGACGAGTGTAAAAGAATCTAAAAATGAGATCATTTAGTCTACAGATGGCAAAAAAAAACAACAAAACAGTTTATGGTCTAGTCTTTGGATAACATTTGTTTACGTGAGCATGCACTACCCCATTACCTAGCAACCCTGACAGCCACAGTTGAGGGTTTTTTCTAACATTTTTTGACAGCAATGGAAGCAGTGTTCTTTTCACTGAATAAAAAACAAATCTTGCTATTGACTAAAAGTAGACAAAAACTATTGATAATGAACAGACTAAAAAAAATATAAAAACTAGAAGGCAGTCAGAGAGCGCATACTCCACCAAGGCTCTGTCCCTCCATCCCTTTGTCCTCCCGTCCGTCCCTTTGTCTGTCCAAATCGCCATCCATCTGTACATTGTGAGATAGGGCCTTGGCGGAGGTATGTACTCCTTGATCACCTCCAACATCTAATGAGTTGATCTTTGGGCCAAGGGCCAGCTCTGGTTAAAATGTCATCCAAATCCACCTAGGAGTTTTTGCGTGAGCCTGCTAACACAGAAACGGCAGCAAAAACAATATGACTACATTATATGACTACATTATAATAACAAGACTGTCATAATTGTATTGACCATACATTGAGGCTGGGCAATTCAACCTTAAATCAGCATCATGGTTTGAATCTTTCAGGCTGGTTTTCCTTTTTTTTTTTCCCTCTTCTCTTCTTCCTTACAGTTTACTGACAAGGTTCATAATTATTAAGCAATATTGTTGTTGTTCGTCGATCGTGTCGATGATGACCTCGTGATCCTATTGATCAGTTGACGGTGAGTCCTGAAATGACTGATCAGTCCAATTTTGGCACGGAATGTCCTGGCACATGTGGGGCAGGAATGCATCATCATGTTAGCTGATGTGCTGGGCTGTCTAATCTTGCGCAGTTAGCGCTTGGCTTTAGCTCCAGCAATATGTCTGGCTTTGAGATTTCTGCAGCCATCCTTAATGCTCATATGCCAGGCCAAGCGTTCTTGTGCTAGAGTTTCCCAGGAGGCCACGTCTATATTGAGGGATTTCAGAGAGGGCTTCAGGGTTTCCTTGTAGCGTTTTGTCCCCCTCTCGACCTTTTTTCCTTTTGAGAGTTCCACGTAGAACAGCTGCTTTGGAATGCGTTCATCAGGCATCCTGACAACATGACCTGCCTACCTGGCTTACGCTCTTATTAGCATGGTGTGGACCATTTCCATTTTAGCTCGCTCAAGGACTTCTGTATTGGGTACCTTGTCCTGCCAGTTGATGCTGAAGATCCTTCAAAGACAGGTGAGGTGGAAACAGTTGAGCTGTCTGGCATGCCTTGCATACACCGTCCATGTTTCACAGGCATAGAGGAGTGTTGGGAGCACAACACCACGGTAGACCTTTAGCTTTCCCATGCAATTTTGAGGAGTCTGCCGAATGCAATGCTGGCCTTGGCTATTCTGTGGTTGACTTCGGTATCTATTGCAGACTGGGAGAGGGTGCTACCCAAGTATGTGAACTGGCCTACAACTTGCAGTCTCTGCCCCTTCACTGTAATAGATGGTTCTGCCTGTTGAATTTCAGTTCAGCATTTAACACCATTATTCCCCAGAGACTGATGGAGAAATTATTCCTTCTCGGTCTGAACACCGCCACATGTCTCTGAATCCTGGATTTCCTGACTGAGAGACCTCAGTATGTCTGGGTTGGAAACAACATCTCCAACTCCATCACGCTGAGCACTGGATCCCCTCAAGGCTGTGTACTCAGTCCACTGTTGTTTACACTTTTAACACATGACTGTGTGTTCAGACACGAGGGGGACCAGATTATTAAGTTTGTGGATGACACCACAGTGGTGGGACTTATTCAGAGGGATGAGGAATCAATGTACAGGGAAGAAGTTAGAGACCTGGAGGGCTGGTGCAGGGAGAACAATCTGGTGCTCAACGTGGACAAAACAAAGGAGATGTTTATTGACTTCCGGCAGTCACGGCCTGAACACGTCCCTCTCTGCATGAGCGGCCATTCGGTGGAGAGAGTGGAGAACATCAAGTTCCTCGGAGTGCAGATCTCGCAGGACCTGACCTGGAGCAAGAATTCCTTGGGGATCAGGAAGTGGGCCCAGCAGAGACTGCACTTCTTGAGGAAACTCAAACAGGCCTCTCTCCCCATCTGCATCCTCAGGACCTTCTACAGAGTTGTGGTGCAGAGTGTTCTGACGTACTGCATTGCAACATGGTACTCCAGTTGCAGTATGTCAGACAAAAAAAAGCTCTGCAGAGGATAGTTAAGGGAGCTGAGAAGGTAATTGGAGTTTCCCTCCCCTCTGTTCAAGAACTTTTTCAAAGCCGTTGTAGGAGCAGGGCACTGAACATTGTTAAGGACCACACTCACCCTCTGCACAAACACTTTGAACTGCTGCCATCTGGCAAACGATTCCGGAGCATCAGAGGCAGAACCACCAGACTGATCAACAGCTTCCTTCCACAAGCTGTTAGGATGCTGAACAGTTGATCCAGAATCTTTTATACATATTACTGCACTTTATGGACATTATGTATATTATATGTATATTTAGTTTTAGTCAGTTTTAAGTGTTTATTTCTCATAGCTACTTAGATTCATTTAGCCATTTTAATTGTTTTATATATACATAGGCAGTTATTATCATTTTAACTGCAACTATAATAAGTTAACATTACTGTAATATCCAAATGTGTCTCAGGGATGTGTGAATGGCTGTCGGGGTGGGGTGTGAGGGGGGTGTGAGTGTGTTTTTAAATTGTGTTTTTTTTACAATACGAATGCCTAGAGAAACAATTCCATCTTGCTTGCACTACAGTTGTATGCATAGCATCATGACAATAAAGGTTGATTGATTGATTTGGAGCTGGCTGGTGCATAACTTCGGTCTTCTCGGTGCTGATGGTGAGGCCGAAGTTGTCACATGCCATGGAGAATTTGTCCATGCTTGACTGCATCTCACACTCTGAGCTATCATTTAAGGCACAGTCATCGGCAAAGAGGAAGGGCCTCAGTACAGTCTCCATTACCTTGGTGATAGCCTGGAGTCTTCTTGGGTTGAAGAGCTTGAAAAGCCTCTGATGCCTCACCGTTGTCTAGGACGCGTGCATTCATGCCATTGTGAAACTGGCGCACCATCAGGATGAATTTATCTGGGCAGCAAAACTTTGACATTATCCTCCATAGTCCCTGGCGACTGATAGTGTCAAATGCTTTGGTGAGGTCAACAAATGTGGTGTAGAGCTCGTGGTTCTGTTCTAGACACTTCTCCTGGAGTTGATGAGCTGCAAAGATCATGTCCACAGTCCCTCTACCCTTACGGAAGCCACATTGTGATTCTGGCAGCAGGCCTTGTTCTAGGTGAGTGATCAGACGATTTAGCAAGAGTCTTGCGAGGACCTTACCAGCTATGGAGAGTAGCGAGATACCTCGATGGTTGTCGCATACTTGTCTGTTGCCCTTTCTCTTGTACAAGTGGACAATTGACGCATCCCTGAGTTCCTGAGGAATGGTGCCTTGGGTCCAGAAAGACAGGAACAGTTCAGTCAGCTTCTCAAGGAGTGCTGGGCCACCTGTCTTGTATATCTCAGCTGGAATGGCATCTGACCCTGGTGCTTTGCCACTTGATAGTTGGCCAACAGCCTTTTGGACTTCAACAACAGTAGGAAGTTCATCCATGGCATTGTTGATCTCAACCTGGGACATCCTGTTGATTGCCTCATTGTTTATAGTAGAAGGCTGGTTCAGGACTCCTTCAAAATGTTCAGCCCATCTTTGGAGGATTTGGATCTTCTCTGTCAGGAGGGTTGAACCATCTGAGCCTTGAAGTGGGGAGCTTCCTGATGGCTTGGGTCCGTACAGGGAATTGAGAGACTCGTAGAATCGTTTTGAGTCATTCCTGTCTGCGTAGCCCTGGATTTCATCCGCCTTGGCACTCAACCATGAGTCTTGCATCTCTCAAAGTTTGAGTTGTATTATCCAGCATGTGCTGGTGAAAGCCACCTTCTTTGAGACGGATGAGGGATCGTTTTGGTGGGCACGATGAAGGCTATGCTTCTCCGTTAGTAGAGCTTTGATTTCCTCATCCTTTTCATCAAACCAATCATGCTTTTTCCGTGTTGAGAGGCCCAGGATTTTCTGTGAAGATGAGTGGACAGTATTCCTGAACAGCACACAGTCTTTCTCAGCATTGGCTGTGAATCTCAGATCTGCAAGTTCGCGTTCCAGGTCTTCCGTGAGTGCATTAGCCTTGGAGTAGGTTTTCAGTTGGGACACATCAAGCTGTTTCATGCTCTTGTTCTTGTCCCCCCGTGGCCTTCTCTTAGGTCTGATGTGCAGTTTCATCCTGGAGACAATAAGCCTGTGGTCGGTCCAGCAGTCAGCACCACACATGGCCTTTGTGACTCTGACGTCCTGCTTATCTTTTTGCCTGATGATGACATAATCGATGAGATGCCAGTGTTTTTTCCTGTTCTCTTCTTCCTTACAGTTTACTGACAAGGTTCATAATTATTAAGCAATATTACACAACAGTGTGATATCATATCACTGCAGTGTGTAGTAAACGACCATAATAGAAGAGGCCTATTGTGATTTCACAAACAAAAAAAATTAACCATCGTCCGGTGCTGAAGTGTATTGTGTTTACATACTGTGTAGGTCATGTGGCCGCAACGACATCCTGCCTGCCGGAGTTACATCTGCACGCACACCAAACCCCGTCTTAAACCACACACTTTGTTTTTTCTTGGCGTCTTCAGATGAAATAATGTCAATCATCACATACTATGTGGATGGAGACCACATTCCTTTTTGTTCCAAGCCATTTTACTTTTTCTGCAGTTTTTGGTGGTAAGAGTGCACTACTTCTGGGTTGCGGAGGTACGTGGCCCTATAGCACAGCCATGCACATAACTCTGGACACATCTTAAAGGGAAAGCACATGAAAAGTGCAATATTAATATTTAAAATCATTTTCAAAAAATTTCTGGATTCAGATCGTGATCCAGATCACCACCAAATTCTAATCATCTGTTCCCCATGCCATTACACACCTTTTCTGAAAATTTAGTCAAAATCCATGCATGACTTTTGGAGTAATGTTGCTAACAGACAGACCAACAAACCAACGCCGGCAAAAACATTACCTCCTCCCTTGGCGGAGGTAATAAAATCATCACAAGACTAAATCTGGACTCAAATTAGGAGTCAAAAGTAAAATGCATAAATAATTTTTAATTTCTAGCTTTAATTAATTGAAAAAATATATAGTTTTAGCTGACAAAATTAACGCTGGATGGAAGGTTTTTTTGTTTATAATTAATGCATTTGCTTTACCCTTTACTGCAGAAGCTTCACCAGGCAAAGGACCATGACCAGATGAAACTCATGTTAAAGTCAGCATGAAAAACAACAGTTAAATAAATTAAGGCAAAATAAAATGATAAAATTACTTCCATTTGTAATATATCAGTATAAACTGTATGATTAAACTATAACATATATTTTAATTAGCCAGCAGAAAATATGACAGTTTATATCAGCATTGATAACCATTATGTAGCTAAACAATTAGAGTTTGTACCTTGTATCAGCTCTTGACAGTTTTTCATTTTGTAAACCAAACCCCAGTCCTGTACTGTAGGATTACGACCCTCAATGATTTTCAGCAGCAGCAGGACAGATTTGATGTTCTTGTGTAAGATGTACTTGTGCACCTCAGTAAAATACAATATCATCATCTGTAATTTAATTTTAAAAACTAAAAGAATAATCGTCAATATTAAATCAAACTGGTTTGAAATGCTTCACTGTGCTTGTAGTATTGAGAATGCTAATTAAATTGCAAAAAGACATTACTTTCTTCAAAAAACCTTTATTGAAATAGCTTTTCTAGTCACAGTAAATATGCACTACTCCTATTTAGCTTGTTACAGCTTGCAAAGTAAACAGTTAAAAATAATCAATAAAACAGTTCATCAAATCATTTTTATTATGGTTTTATTTCAATCAAATATCTGTCTTGTTTTTTATTAATTTTCGGTCCAGCCCGTTCCCTTCTGCTGACCCTTGGTTCTTCCAGGTTCATCATCGTGGAATTTCAAAGACAAACAAGAGGAAAGATAAAAACATCAGAAAAATCTGATTATTATTACGGATATGATAGAACATTTCTAAACTCAGCATAATCAAATAAATTATGAGATGTCACATTTCTCCTCATCTTCACAAACTGCTGTTTTATCAAAAAACATGTCATGTAATGTAAGTTTTAATAACCAAATGTTGCTGTTTTAAGGGGTCAGTGTGTTGACATACAAACCGCTGCAAAATTTAACCACAAAAATGACTATTAAAGTTTTTTTCCTCCTTTGCACCGCTTTGGATGTCCACCATATTTGAGCTGCTTACTGAGGGGGTGTAACTTGCCGAGGGGGTGTAATTTTTCGAGGAGGTGGAACTTGAAAGAGGCTGCGAGCTGCAGACGGATACTCTTGGCTGCTGTGGTCAAGCACCATCCTGACTGCTCTACTGCTGACAGGTACCAGGCTGCTGGAACGTTTGAGGCTACTGCCACTGCCAGAAAGTACCACTCAAGTGCGGGTACAGTCATGTGAAAAAATTAGGACACCCTGTATCAGCCTGTGTTTTTTTTATTAACATATTTGGACATATGGATATTTAATATCAATATTAAAAAATACAGGGAGATTCACGTAACACAACTAGACATTAAAAATGAATTAAAGACTGTTTTCAAATTTTCTGTAAAATGTAATTCTAAACAAATAGTGAGGAATAAATTAGGACACCATCCATCTTTTTTAGGACACCCCCACATTCATTCCCACTTACAATGGCTAAAAAAAATGTTAAAATATGCAAATAAAAACAACAAGGTTAGACATAGATATGTGAACATTTCTTAATAAAGAAGTGAATATTTAAAGGGGTGTCAAAATTTTTTCACATGACTATATCCCTCGCTGCTGTAGCTGTTTTTTGTCTCCAATCAGTCAATTTAATTTCATAGGTCCCTATCTCCTCACAAAGTTGTTGAGTTTTTCTTGCACCTTCTGACGTACGGAAACTAAATGGAGAAGGGTTTGAGATGAGTTTGAGACACTGGCAATGACTGATTTTTTTTTTTTTTTTTTTTTTTTTTTGAGAGAAAAGTTGTTGTGCAAATTTTTTAAACATGTTTAGAATTCCTGCACCAGGAGAGTGAGGCTCTGCGACTGACTAGTGGAAATTGCAAACCCTCGTGAATGTTTGGAGACATTTTTGAAACTCCCTCATGAATGCTGTTCTCTAACAAGTCGCAAGATGTCGCAGCCCAGTGAGATGCCCTTTAAGTACACTGGATCCTTACTGTAAAATTTTCATGGGCATCCACTTGAGCCCTTCTGGCCCTTCACTAGGGGTGGGGAAAAAAGATCGATTCAATGATGGATCGTGATACTTGGCACTGGTGACAATGCATTGATCCATAAACGCACAGATCGATCTTTTATTTAAAGAAAATGCACACACATACTTTTGGGTTATCAGTTAATCAATGGTGTTTTCGGTCCACTAGATGGCACAAAGCAAACACCCAGTCAAGTGAAGTCATAGCTTGTTTTGGTGATTTGCAGCCAGCTTTGAAAGTTAGGAAGCAGTTAGCTCAAAGCTAGCTCAAATGTCGGGCCTTTTTTAGATTTTACAACAAAGATGGAAGGAAAGACCTTGACATGGCATACAACTCACAAGAAGTGCTGCACAATAAAAGAAAAAACTGAATACGGCGGGCCACACACATCTCGAAGCAGCATTAGCAACAGCTAAGCGAAAGAGACATGAAGCTTTTTCTCTAATCGTCAAGTAAGTAAAGTTCATTTATGAAGCGCTTTTCTGAGACATACAGTCATAGAGTGCTTCACAATAAAATGGAATAAAAAGAAGTTGATATATAAAAATAATTTTAAAAATACAAAAACAAGTTAAAGCACAAGATTAACATAATTTAAAAATATCAGACTTACTATTAAAAAGCAGTTGAAACTCAATTGAAACCTCATTAAACAAAAAAGCTTTCAGCTGCTTTTTAACCACTTGCACTCCGGGCAATTTTCCTAAAAATGCCAAAAAATAACATGCCCAAAGTAAATCGAAAGCTGTTCTTCAACCCTTAGCAGCATCTTCATGGGGTTGGTCTCATTTAAAAGAAAACACTTTGAATTTTTTGGCAAAAAAAAAACCATAATCTCTCTATGTGCTCCGGCCACTGAGTTACAGTCATCTAAACATACTGAACTTGAAGAAAAAAAATTTGGACACCGTGTTTTTTTGGATACAAATGCTTGTAAATAACACACAGCTGTCCGATCCGGCTGGAAAATGCAACAGAAATGTAGAACCAAGTGTTTTCCAGCTGAGATCCAAATTTGGTAACAATACCACAAAAAATGAATATTTTACACAGCTTTGTTCTCAGGCTGTTCCCAGGCGTTTTGGAACTATGCCAAATTGTGCCAAATGGCACAGTTTGGAAAAACGTCTGTAACTTTTGAATGATTCAATGTAGAAGCTTCATTTTAGGCTCAAAGGAAAGGTTACACTCAGGGCTGTGTCTGTGTGTGTGTGGGGGGGGGTCGTCCCCCCCCCCCCGCTACCAAGGACAGAGTTCGGCCCTCGCTACATGAGATTACACTCGTTGCATGTTTCTACAGCAACGCTGTCACAGCGGCCCCCCCCCCTCGCTACTGTGTGTGGGGGGGGGGGGTTGTCCCCCCCCCCGCTCGCTACAGAGGATAGACTTTAGCCATCGCTACACAACGGATTAGCCTTATGTGGTGATGTAGGACAGCAGTGCAGTCACCGCGGCTCCCCCCCCCCTCGGTGCAGAAGAATAGCGGGGGTGGGGGGGCGTTCACAGCCTGTACACTGCAAGCAACCCCTTGTACCGCGGCGCACGAACTTCAGACTTCGTGAACCGCACAGCTGTAATTTACTGATCAGTCAAAAGTCATTTTGGATTACAATTTTCAGGGATAGAGAATAATTTAGCTTATAACACCTTACCTCTTCACAGCGGAGTCTTGCCGAACTTGTCTTCCTCATTGTGAGACGAACGCGACGCTGGTCCGCTCTGGTTCTGGTCTCGTGACTCGATCAAAACATAATTCCATTATTGCGGTTTTGTGCTTCCATGATTGCGGTTTTTGGCAAACGATTTTTCAAAACAAATAACAGTAGTAATTAAAAAAAGACTGGCGAAGGCGTGTGTGTCACTCAGCCTTCGTCGTCAGCCTCCGTCGGTCTATAATGACCATGGAAGAAATCATAACGTCTACTCTGCTGGAACCAATACAAAATAAGCACCGCCTGTGGCCGAACATGGCGATCCACGAATGGCACTCCCTGTCACACAGGTTGCATTTGTGGATGGTCTCCATGCTGCTGGGTCTGTGGAGCTCTTCCTGTGTCCTTTTTTGATCCGCTGCAGCAGCCAGTCTTCACCCAGCCTTAAAAAAAAACAGCTCACGAACTTCTCTGCTTCAACTGGCTCACTGCATTCAAAGCGTTGGGAGGCGGGTCCTCCTTCCTAGATTTTCATTCATTGGTTCTTCAAGGTTTCAGAAACCCAATTCAAGGTTCTTATTAGTCGAATGAGAGGTCAATCAGATGAACTAATCTGTTCGGGGCTGTGTTTGCAGATTTTTTTTCCCATTGGCGCTTGGAGGCCAGCACCATCTCCATCTGCACCATCATCAGTATATCATGCGTCATGCGTCCGCGCGCGCACTAGTGCGCTCTTGTGCGCCCTCGTGCGTCCTAGGACGCAGAGACTTGCCCGCCCGTGGAACAACGGAGTGCAAGTGGTTAAGAGAGTCCACAGAGTCAGCTAGACATACTGTATCTGGAGTGGGAGTCAGTTCCAAACACCGTCCACCACCCTCCCTGTGTGCAAAAGTGAAGCCGCCAGAATCCTTTATTTTATAAAAGAGATGTCAACAGTTTTACTTTGGGACATGATTTGAGGTTGAACAAGGTGAAAAAAATTGAAATACATAGAATCGTGATACTCGATTATTGCAATATCATGATTATCATTGAATCGTGATCGGATCGAATTGCAACCAGAATCGAATCCTCGCAATTCCCACTCCTACCCTTCACCCAGGACCAATTTGCCTTGGGAGACCCTGCCAGGGGCAAGTTGCCAATTCACCCAACCCTTCCTCTTTCATCCTTATGAGAAGTTTGGTTGAAGTGGAGCAGACCCATTTTGAGGTTAATATTAGCTGGTTAGCAGTTAGTTCTGAATGATGAATACAGACTGAGCTAATGGCTAAATTTGATTATGTAAAAGCCCAAATAAAGTATCATGGGTGAGAGAGGAGTGAGTGGTTAAAAAGATATCGGTCCCTAACATATATAAAGCATTGAAACTACCCTGAATGAGTGAATGATTAACTCAGCTAATGCTAGGTGGGCTCATCTATCGTCCTCCATCAGCTAAGGCAGTTTTCAAGGTGGGGGCTGAAATCTCAGTCTTATGGTCCAAACCTAACAAAATAACCCTGAATGATGCAAGATCTCCACTGTGGATTAGTGAACAAGGTGGGAACATGAATGTCTAGTGGGTTGACTACAATTTAATGATAAGAACAATGTAAACCACTAAAAAGCTAACTCCTGAGCAGGCTAGGAGCCATACAGAGCGTATGGGTTTGGATGTTCATGTGGATTCTCTCACTATTGTCTATTGCCAAAATGCTATGAATATACAGTGGTGTGAAAAAGTGTTTGCCCCCTTCCTGTTTTTTAATTTTTTTGTATGTTTGTCACACTTAAATGTTTCAGATCATCAAACAAATTTAAATATTAGCCAAAGATAACAAGTAAACACAAAATGCAGCTTTTTTTCCTGTGCGGAAAAAGTGATTCCTCCCGTTAAAATATAAACTGTGTATCACATCTTTGGAAAGCTGAGTTCAATTTCTCTAGCCACACCCAGGCCTGATTACTGCCACACTTGTTCTCAATCAAGAAATCACTTAAATAGGATCTGCCTGACAAAGTGAAGTAGACCAAAAGACCCTCAAAAGCTAGACATCATGCTGTGATCCAAAGAAATTCAAGAACAAATGAGAAACAAAGTAACTGAGATCTATCAGTCTGGAAGAGGTTACAAAACCATTTCTAAAGCTTTGACACTCCAGTGAACCACAGTGAGAGCCATTATCCATAAATGGCAAAAACATGGAACAGTGGTGAACCTTCCCTGGAGTGGCCGGCCGACCAAAATTACCCCAAGAGTGCAGCGACGACTCATCCAAGAGGTCACCAAAGACCCCACAACATCATCCAAAGAACTGCAGGCCTCACTTGCCTCAGTTAAGGTCAGAGTCCATGACTCCACCATAAGAAAGAGACTGAGCAAAAATGGTCTGCATGGCAGAGTTCCAAGATGAAAACCACTGCTGAGCAAAAAGAACATAAAGGCTCATCTCAGTTTTGCCAGAAAACATCTTGGTGATCCCCAAGACTTTGGGGAAAATACTCTGTGGACTAACGAGACAAAAGTTGAACTTTTTGGAAGGTGTGTGTCCCATTACCACCGGTGTAAAAGTAACACAGTATTTCAGAAAAGGAACGTCATACCAGCAGTAAAATATGGTGGTGGTAGTGTAATGGTCTGGGGCCGTTCTGCTGCTTCAGGATCTGGAAGACTTGCTGTGGTAAATGGAACCATGAATTCTGCTGTCTACCAAAAAATCCTGAAGGAGAATGTCCAGCCATCTGTTCATGACCTTAAGCTGAAGCGCATTTGGGTTCTGAAGCAGGACAATAATCCAAAATACCCCAGCAAGTCCACCTCTGAATAGCTTAAGAAAAACAAAATGAAGACTTTGGAGTGGCCTAGTCAAAGTCCTGACCTAAATCCGATTGAGATGCTGTGGCATGACCTTAAAAAGGCGGTTCATACTCAAAAACCCTCCAATGTGGCTGAATTACAACAATTCTGCAAAGATGAGTGGCCACAGTACTGTAAACTCATTGCCAGTTATTGCAAACGTTTGATTGCAGTTGTTGCTGCTAAGGGTGGCCCAACCAGTTATTAGGTTTAGGGGGCAATCACTTTTTCACACAAGGCCATGTAGGTTTAGATTTTTTTTAACCTTTAATAATAAACACCTTCATTTAAAAACTGCATTTTGTGTTTACTTGTGTTATCTTTGACTAATATTTAAATTTGTTTGATGATCTGAAACATTTAAGTATGACAAACATGAGAAATCAGGAAAGGGGCAAACACTTTTTCACACACTGTACTGTTGCCCAACCAATCAGCCAGCTGCCTGCTAGTAGCCAAGGCTTCAATACTCTCATACAGGTGAGCCTACCCTTGTTTTGCTTTATTTTTTAAATATTGTTCATATTCTGTTCAGGTTTCCTTCAATGAATTGGCCTATGGAGGTAAATAAAGTTTTTCAGAATATACTGTACCTGTGTGGGTGCCAGCGAGCTTAAAGTTGCCCCATAGGAAAATGAGCTTAAATTGTTAGTTTCAGAAAGTGAATCAACTGATGATATAACAGGATATTTTAAAGCAAATGGTTAAAAAAAAAAATAGTGCAATGGGATATTGTGCCCAAATTACAAAATGGACTTACAGTAAAAGTGCAACCAAAAGACAAATTTTCACCATAAACCTCAAATCAATTTCTTCCTTTCTCTCCCTTTCCCACTCACTGTCTCTGGGGTGTTCTTCTCAGTGTTTGGCAGATAGATTTTCATTCAGCATCACTATTATCAAATGACTGTGTGGACATGGGTTGATGATGTAAATGTGGTGCTATTATTGTCCATGACTGAGTGTGTGTGCATCACTGCCTTTGTGTGGGAGATGCTCCAAAAAGACAAATCATTACATTAAAAGGAGATAAACTGAATATTCACAGAAACATACAAGTTATAATAATAATTCCTGCTTAAAATTTTCAAAACAATTCAGTGCATGTATTTCCAATGTGGTTACTCACACAAAATTTTCACCAGAAATCACCACATAGAAATAAATCAAATAATTTAACTTGATTAATGAAGTTATGTACAGTATAATAAAGTATGATACAACAGGAAAAAGAACTCAAAGTAATTTAAAGTTATTTAATACTTTGTGTAGAAGCCTTTGTTTGCAGTGATCACTTCAACACCCTTCCTATATGAAGAAACTAATCTGCTGTGCTCAGGTGGTGGTTTGGCCCATTCTTCTACAAAACTGACTTTAAATCCTGAAGATTCCAAGGGCACCTCTTTAGAGTCATGATCTTGAGTTCTTTCAACAAATTTTCAGTTGGATTTAAGTCAGGTGATTGACACCTGATTGACAGTCAGGTGATTGTTGGCCATTCCAACAACTTTAATTGTTACAAACTAATTGACAGTTTCCTTCTCTGTGTGTTTGGGATCATTGTCGTCCACCCCCCATTTAATCCTCATCATTCTGGTGCATGGCAGCAAATTATTTTCATGAACACTCCAGTAGATGACTCCATTAATTGTTCTTTTAAATATGTCTGACAATGATGCTTTCACCCCCAAACGTCATCATTGGAGGAGTGTTTTTGGATGATATGCAGTGCCACTTCTCTTAAAACTTAGTATGACAATCCAAAAGTTTTATTTTTCTCATCTGACCACATTACATTCTCCCAGTAATTCATAGGCTTGTTCAAATGCTGCTTAGCAAATTTGAAATTAGCTTCAACATGTCTTTTCTTTAATAATGGAGAATTGCAAGGTGAGTGTACATGGAGACCATGACGGTGGAGTGCACTGCCTATTTTTTTCTCTGTCAAAATGGGCCACTTGCACAATGCAGGGTCACGTACTTCCGTATTCCAGTCTATCCACATTTCCGCTTCCATTATATTTGTCCATTCCCTGGTGCTTTCTCATCAATAAATCAATTTTATCACTTTCACTTATCATTTTACATACTGGAAATGGTGTGCGGGCAGATCGTTTTTTCTTTATAATATCCGTGTTTCACATTTTGATCATTTTTGTAACCATACGGAGCCATTTAATAGTTCCCCAGTTAGCTTAGTGGCGAGCAGCTATCGTGTTTGTTCAAGTCTGTGCCATCCTAAATACCACTGCACAGGCTATAATAGACCTGTGATGCTCACTGAAATATATGTCCGGCTCCCAGTTGTTATCTGACTTCTTTTAATATTACTTTGTATATGCAGAATCCCTCGGTTATTGATGTTATCATTACTGTTATTGATATTAGCTTTGTTAACACACTAGTAAGCTAACTAAGCTATTTATTCTCGTAATAAACTTTGACTCACTCCTAGTAACAATGCATGGACTCAAATGAACGTAAATGAGCTTGTGTAAAGATTTTGCACAATACATGTTCATTACACAGCTCTATTACAGCCCATGCAGTGGTATTTGGAATGGCACAGATATAAACAAATACAATAGCTGCTAGCCACTCACACACTTGGAAAGTGAGAGGATGTCCAAGGAGTGAAGAAGGAGTGTTGTGGTACCAATTTTCAAGAACAAAGGTGATGCTCAGAGCTGTAGTAACTACAAAGGCATAAAGTTTATCAGCCACACTATGAAGACATGGGAAATAGTTGT
Source organism: Pholidichthys leucotaenia (assembly GCA_020510985.1). Classification (NCBI taxonomy): domain Eukaryota; kingdom Metazoa; phylum Chordata; class Actinopteri; order Cichliformes; family Pholidichthyidae; genus Pholidichthys; species Pholidichthys leucotaenia. Next base: position 276,681,290 of record CM035842.1, read on the forward strand.
TGAAGCCAGGTTAAGTGGAGAGGTGACAATCAATGAGCAGCAGTATGGCTTCATGCCAAGAAAGAGTACTACAGATGCAATGTTTGCTCAAAGAGTGCTAATGGAGAAGTATAGAGAAGGTCAGAAGGAGTTGCACTGTGTCTTTGAGGATCTATGTCGTCTATGCAGACGACATCTGTTTGGCATTCCAAGCACCAGACTTTGAACCACTGGAACGGGTGCTCACGGAAGATCTTGCTAAACTGGACCAGTTCTGCAAAATCTGGCGCCTAAAACCAAGCCCAGCAAAAACCATCTCCAGTGTATTTCATCTCCACAATGCAAAAGCTGCCAGAGAACTAAACATCCACCTGAGCGGACTCAAGCTTAAGCATGCCCCAAATCCAACTTATCTTGGAGTGACCTTGATAGGACCTTATCCTTCAAGGAACATCTAAAAAGGGACGGCTGCTAAGGTGAAAGTACGAAACAACCTGCTCTGCAAGCTCGCTGGTGCAAAATGGGGGGCGGCAGTCTCCACCCTGCGCACCTCAGCACTGGCCCTTTCATACTCTGTAGCAGAATATTGTGCCCCTGTCTGGTCCAGGTCATCTTACACACACCATGTAGACACCCAGCTCAACTCAACCATGAGAACTATAACTGGAACAATCCGCTCAACACCACTCCCCTGGCTCTCTGTACTGTCAAACATAGCCCCTCCACACATCCGGCAAGCAGCATTAACTCAAAGGATGCTCCAAAAAGTTAAAGATTTTCCTCACTTACCAATCCATGCAGATATCTACACCCCACCCACTGCCCGACTTTCATCCAGACGGCCGATTTGGAAAAACCCTCCCCCAGCTGACTTTACCATCCAGACAGCTTGGCAAGAGGAATGGGAGACCAAGGAGGTCCCAAACAAACAGCTGGTGATAAACCCCAACCAACAGGTCCCGGGCACCAACCTCCCAAGGAGACAGTGGTCTACACTCAATCGCTTCAGGACTGGACATGGCCCCTGCTTGGCCAGCCTTCACAGATGGGGCAGTAGCCCTAGCCCACTGTGCGCATGTGGAGAGGAGCAAACTATGGAACACATCATAGAGGCTTGCCCGCTCCAAAGACTGGAAGGAGGATTACACACCCTCCATACAGCAAACCAGGAGGCAACTGCTTGGCTTAAGGACTTTGCATTCGCTAAATAAAAAAAATAAATTTGAGGATCTAGAGAAAGCATATGATAGGGTGCCAAGAGAGGAAGTGTCGTACTATATGAGAAAGTCAGGAGTGGCAGAGAAGTATGTGAGGGTGGTGCAGGACATATATAAGGACAGCGAAATGGTGGTGAAGTGCGCTGTAGGAGTGATGGATGGATTCAAGGTGGGGGTGGGATTACATCAGGGATCGGCTCTGAGCCCCTTCTTGTTTGCCATGGTGATGGACAGGCTGACAGGCGAGGTCAGGCAGGAGTCTCCGTGGACCATGATGTTTGCAGACAACATTCTGATCTGTAGTGAGAGTAGGGAGCAGGTGGAAGAATGTTCTAGAGAGAAGAGGAATGAAAGTCAGTCAAAGCAAGACAGAACACATGAGTGTGAATGAGAGGGAGGCAGGTGCAATGATGAAGATGGAAAGAGTAGCAGTATTGAAAGAAGATGAGTTTAAATACCTGGGGTCAACCATCCAAAGCAACGGAAAATGCACGAGAGGTGAAGAAGAGAGTGCAAGAAGGGTGGAGTGGGAGGAGACAAGTGTCAGGGGTGATTTGTGACAAAAAGGTAGCAGCAAGAGTGAAAGGGAAGATTTACAAGACGGTAGTGAGACCTGCTATGATAGAATAGAGTAGGCTTTATTGTCATTGTATAGTACAATGAAATTGTGGGTGCTCCACCAGACTACTGCGCAATAAAGTAAGAGAGAAGGATTAGGTAAAACATTGTTACACAACACAAACACACGTCTGAAATAAAAGTAAAAGTATAAAAATGGACCAGAATTATGGAAATATACACAGGTATGGTAGTGGCTACACGGATGGAACTATGTATGCAATCCTGTAATTTCCCCATTGTGGGATTAATAAAGGCTTATCTTATCATGCTAAACACATTTTGACATCATGAGACCAAGATGACACCTAACAATTGATCAACAGTACCTCGCCATTGCAAGGCTTCAAACAGGATGTTCTCAGAGGGAAGTGGCCACTGAGCTTAGAGTGTCGCAGTGTCGTCTGCAGGTTGCAACAGAGAGAGAGAGAAACTGGAAGAGTCACAGGCATAGAAGTGGACATTTTTTGGCCACATTCCACACTGATGACCGCTTCATTGTGAACAGTGCCCTACGGAACTGGATGATGAATGCCACTCAACTCCAAGCACATTTAAGGGAGGTGAGAGGCACCCAAGTGTCACATCAGACCATTTGAAACAGTTTACATCAGCGTGGTCTGCGTGCTAGGCAACCTGTAAGGTTACCTGACCACACCACCAGGCAGAGACATTATCCTCTTGCATGGGCCAGGAAGCATTTACGCTGGACAAGGGATCAGTAGCCCTCAGCGCTGTTCTCTGAAAGTCGATTCACGTTGAGCAGAAATGATGGCCACCAACAATGTTGAAGATGTCAAGGAGGGCACTATGCATCAGCTACTGTTGTCACCAGATGAGCTTTTGGTGGTGATGGTGTTAGCAGGTGTGTCTAGTCAATATAGAACTGCCCTACACCTTGTGAATGGTACAGTGACAAGCCAATCTCTCTCTCTCTGCTTCCGTACTCATTGCTGAGTTTGGGTGAATGATGGATGTCAACACTGGCGCGCACAAAAGGGGAGGTTGGGAAGTAATGGCGTTGTCTGCTTCTGTCCCAGACCTTTTGGGGCGTCAAAGTTGGAAAAACCACCTTTAAGAAGGTGATATGTTGGCCACCACAGGTGCACTTCCCTGCAGTTTTTCCCTGGCAAGCTCAGGTCTTCTAGGCCTTGCTTCCTAATGCTATGCTCAACAAAAGAGTCTTCCATTTGTTCAGTGGTGTAGAAAAGCATCCTTCCCTGGCCCATGGTTTCCAGGACAGCCTTGTTGGTTACCCTGACCGTCCACGAGATGCGAAGATGGCATCGGTAAAACCACATTTCAGCTGCCTCAAGCCATCCTATGGAGTTCACGTTCAGCGTCCATGCTTTACAGCTGTACGTAAGCCTTGACCACACAAATGTTTTTAGAAGTCGAGTTTTTAGGGGGATGCTGATGCTTGTTTTTGACGACATCTCCATCTTTCTGTACACTTCCTTAGCTATAGAAATGTGTCTTTGGACCTCTTTGTTGTATCGACCATCGGCGGTAAGCAGCGACCCAGGTAGTTGAAAGACGAAACCTGATCAGTTGGTTACATATTGGAATAGTGGTTGCACCGTGGTTCAGACGAAGTTTTTGACACAACCATGCATTTGGTTTTTGCACAGTTGACATCCAGTCCCATAGCCTGACTCTCCTCGACCACCACATCAAGCAGCCTTTGCAGACCTTTGGGCGATGTCGCTATCAAAACAATTTCATCTGTGTAGTGGATGCACCTTGCAACTATGAGTATTACTGCTTTACTTTTTCTGTATATAGGATTGCTGGGTTTTATCGTTTATCTTTATTTACACTATGGGATGTCTGGGTTTATCTTTTGTCGCCATTTGCACTGCGGGTAGCATTACTGTACATAGATTGCTGTTGTTTTTCCAGCCTTATTCCTTTTTTAAATTGAGCACACCACGGAAGAGAGAAATGCCATTTTAATTCTCCTGTATGTCCTGTTCATATAGTAGTATTGACAAATAAAATCTTTGAATCTTGGATGTTGTTGATACTCCTTCCATTTAACAGAATGCCCTCGTCTATGTTTTCAAGCCTTCTCAGAATAATCTCACTGTAGAGATTAAACAAGTCTGGTGACATAATGCATCTCTGACTCATGCTCCAGCAGAAGTTCTGCTAATCAGTGAGCCCATCCTTGGTTCTGACGGCAGCCTTCTGTTTGGCATAAAGGTACTCTATCAACTGATGGTCCTTGTCGTCTATGCCAATCCACTTCAGCATCCGAAGAAGTTGCTCATGACAAACTCGGTCAAAAGCCTTTTGATAGTCAATAAAGCATAAGTACAGATCTTGTTGCATTTGAATGGAACATTCTGAGATCATACGTAAAATGAAGATTGCATTGTGGGTGCCCCGATCCTCCATAAAACCAAATTGCATGTCTGGCACCTCCTGTTGTATCTTGGACCGGATCCTTTGAAGGACAATCTTGAGCAGTAGCTTCAGTACATGACTCAAATTGATCATTTTGTGCTGGTCACACTCCATTGCATCAAGTTTCTTTGGTAGAGTCACAAAGACTGATGTCAACTGTCATCTGGTAGGGAGCCGGCTTTGCAGATGTTGAACACAATTGAATGAAGCAGATCAACTCCAAAGTCTTCCACGGCTTGGAACAGTTAAACAGCGATTTCATCCGGGCCGGCTGATTTTCCTGGTTTCATACATTCTAGTGCCCACCTGACCTCATTCTCAAGGACTGGGGGACCGGAAGGTCCCAAAACCTGTATGACATCAGTCAGTTCACTCGTGGGGACATCTTCAAACAACTCCCCAATGTACTCTCCCCATTTTGCTTTGATCTCCTCTGGTTCATATAGATAAGACCCTACCATCTTTCGATAGGATGCATGATGAAGGCCTTGTCCATTTGTGCTGACTGATAGCCTTGATCTTTTTTAACATGCCTTTGCAGTTGAGATTTTTAAGTTTTTCTACCTCTGCACATTGGTTCTCTAGTCACTTGGACTTTGCTTCACAGCAAAGCTTCCTGATTTTCCTTGCGAGAGTCTTGTATTGCTCAGGATTATTTTTGGCCAGTCTTCGTTCCGCCATTAGACATTTGATTTCTTGAGTAATCCATTGTGAGTTGCTTTTGGGTTTCTTTTCAACCGGGATGTTCTCTGTGGTGGCATTCTGGACAGCTTGCCTTAGACTCCCCCATTGTCCTTCCATATCGAGGCTTTTCCAATCTGCTGGGAGCTTTTTGCAGATGACACTTGAAGGGAAATTTCAAGCCTGTACTACCTGAATAACATCATTAATCCACTCATTGTGCCCCTGCATGAACAACACAGGCCTAATTTCATCTTCATGGACACAATGCTCCAGCTCATCGAGGTTGCATCATTAGGGAACGGCTGTTGGAGGCTGGGGTACCTCAAATGGAGTGGCCTGGACTTTCTCAGGACCTGAATCCCATAGAAAACCGTGGGATCAGCTGAGTCGCCGTGTAGAGGCTCGTAACCCTGCATTCCACAATCTCAATGGACTAACGGCCGCCCTTCAAGAAGAGTGGAATGCCATGCCTCAGCAGACAATAAGTTGACTTGTGAACAGTGTGAGATTGTCGTTGTCAAGCTGTAACTGATGCTCAAGGGCACATGACAAGTTATTGAGGCATTGACATTTTTTGTTGTGGTACACCCGCCACTGTTGTTGGCTTTTGCTTCAGTAAAGAATAGAATAGGCTTTATTGTCATTGTACAGTAGTACAGTACAACGAAACTGTGGGTGCTTCACCAGGCTACTGCGCAATAAAGTAGGAGAGAACGATTAGATAAAACACGGTTACAGAACACACGATTAAACACACGACTGAAATAAAAATAAAAATCAAACAAAAATAAAAATGGCCCAGCATTATTGAAATATACACAGATAGTAGTGGCTACACTGGTGGAACTACAGTATGTACATAAGAGTGCAGACACACAATTGAACATACAACTGAGTAAAATGGCCCAAGGATTATGGAAAATATACAGTGGTTTCACGGATGGGTCAATGAACATGAAAGTGTGGAGTGCAAAGACAGATGAGTTATTGTGATAACTGAAAGGTCCTCAGTTCTGAGCATGTGAGCATTCGGGGGGAGAGGGGTGGGGCCTCTGACTGTTTGCAGTTCAGATGGCCCAGGGGAAGAAGCTGTTTGTTAGTCAGGAGGTGTGGGACTTGATCGAGCTGAACCGTCGTCCAGAGGGAAGCAGGTCGAACAGGTGGTGGGCGGGATGGGAGGGGGTCTCCTGTGATGCCCTTGATCCTTCTAAGACAGGAGGATCTGGAGATGTCTTCCAGGAAGGGCAGAAGGGCGCTGATAATTTTTTGGGCGGTGTTGATGACCCTCTGCACAGCCTTCCTGTTCTCAGCCGTGGAGCCAATGTACCACACACCCAGACACTAGGTGAGCATGCTCTCCACTGAGCAGTGATAGAAGATCAGCAGAAGCTTCTGGTCCAGGTTGTTCTTCCTCAGGACACGGAAGAAGTGCAGCCGCTGCTGGGCTTTCTTCACCAAGGCCTTGGTGTTGACAGTCCAGGAGAGGTCAGTGGAGATGTGGGTGCCTAGGAACCTGAAGGCAGGAAAGTTTTTCACATTATGAGGAGGAGGGGGGTGGTCCTATCTGTTCTTCCTGAAGTTCAATATAAGTTATTTGGTTTTTTGGATGTTCAGTTTCAGGTTGTTTGCTTGGCACCATAGCAGCAGGTTCTCTACCTCCACCCTGTTTGCCTTCTCATTGTCATTGGTGATGAGCCCAACCAAGGTGGTGTTGTCTGCGTACTTCAAGATGACGGTGGTTGGGTGGGTTGGAATAGAGCCAAAGCTGTACAGGGCGTGCAGTAGAGGGCTGAGCATGCAGCCCTGGGGAATCCAGTGCTGAAACAGTGTGGAGGAGTGGTGGGGGCCAAGTCTGACTGTTTGTGGGCGGTTGGTGAGAGAGTTCTTTATCCAAGAGCAAGTGGGGGAGTGGGGGGTGGGTGATCTGGAGGAAGTGCAATTTGCTGATCAGGATATTCGGGATGATGGTGCTGAACGCTGAACTGTAGTCCACAAAGATCATCCTCACGTAGCTCCTTGGGTTCTCCAGGTGGCTCAGCGCTCTGTGGAGAGTGGTGGCAATGTCGTCTTCTATAGACCGGTTCTCCCAGTAGGCGAACTGGCGGGGGTCAAAGGAGGGGGAAGACGGTCCCTGATGTGCTGGGGCACCAGTCACTCAAAACACTTCATGACTACAGATGTGAGTGCTATGGGTCTGTAGTCATTCAGGCTGTCAATTGCAGACTTTTGGGGGATGGGAATGATGGTGGAGTCCTTGAAGCAAGAGGGGACGGTGCCATGTGTCAGAGAGAGGTTGAACAGCTTGGTAAGGATCCTTGCCAGCTGGTCTGCACATACTTTCACCACCGCTCCTAGGATGCAGTCTGGACCACCAGCTCTGCTGGTTTGAGATGAGGAAATCACCATTGCATGCTTCTACTTACAGTAAATGCCCTACTTTTATTATATAATATCACTGTAGCATGAACTTTTTACATTTTCCATAAATGTCACCCGAAGGCCAAATATCCCTAACCTTTTGTTAGTAGTACAGTATATGTACTGAAAAACCCCAAATTGTTTAATACTTATTTCCTCCACTCATTTGGAGTTCACATGGTATTGAAAAAACCTACATGTACATGAAAGCAAAGATTACAGCACTGAAACTGATTAAGCTAAACTATTCTTTTAAATATTCTGTTTATATGTAATTAGACAAAGAGAAATATAGATTGCCCTTCCCTTCACTGGCTGGAAGAATCCAGAATTAAAATAAAATCTTTCTCTTTAAATAAATCAGTGTCAAGTGACCTCACCATATCATCTAATTAAAGCACTTTACCTGACATCTTATGGTTCCTAAAAATGCACATTTTAAATAAAATACACAAATCCAATTTTTAAGAACGTAGCTCTCGTATCTGAAGATACTGACCTGTGCCAAAAAGAATGTGGTGAGCATTCAGTTTAAAATACTGTATTGATTAAATGTCAGATTTTTCAAACTTTTGGGATGACTCTTGCAGTATTTTCTAGTTGTATTCTTATAGTGTCTGACTGCAGCTTCTTTAGTCTTTAGAGGAAATCTTTGTGCCTGTTCTTATGTTTTGGGCTTTGATCCAGCCTCTCAAACTCAGTATGTAGTGTGCTGTCTTTCTCATGAGAAGGGCTGTTTGTAGCTTTTTTGGGGGCCCTATGTAGGATTGTGTTACACCCCCCACACACACACACACTCTAGCCTTTGAGTATTTAGGAACTTTCCCTGTCTTGAAAGCCCGGGACAGGAACTTGATAAGGGCCACTCCTGTATCTGGCCCTCTCTCCCATTGTGTTTCCATTATGGGGGTAGGAACTATAAGTGTCTAGTAAGTAAGTAAAGATTATTTATATAGTGCTTTTCACAGACATGTAGTCAAAGCGCTGTACAATAAAATAGAATTAAAACAAACTTGATAGAAACGCAGTAAAAATAATAACTAAAAGTTCAAGATTCAAAGATTTCTGTCAATACTTTTATACTATGTACAGGACATACAGGAGAACTGAAATGCCATTTCTCTCTCTTAATGGTGTGCGCCATATATAAGAAGGAATAAGGATGAAAAACAATATCAGTCTGTGTACAGTAATGCTACCCGTAGTGCAAATACGATAAAAGATAAAACCCAGTGTGTCATGACGGCCGCTGGGCCGTCATCTGCCTCATTATCGCCAGATGCGCACACACCGGTAGGTGTCAATCAGCGGCCTTTAAAAGCCGGTGTCACTGACGGCTCAGCACGGAGTCGTCTGTCTACTCTGCCTGGTTATGAGCCAAGACTACGTTCTCAAGCCAAGCCAAGATCTTCACGTCTGGACTGTTCACGTAAGAGCTCTCTGCACTCATCATCTCCTAGCATCCTCCCCTGTGCACAGGTGGACCTCCCTGGTGGCGGACCAGCCTCCTCAGCTAACGGGGCATCACCTCCTCCATCACGGAGTTCCTCCTCACCCCCACAGCTACGGGCACTATCACCACCACGTCGCATGGGCACTCGAAGCCGGCAAGACACAACCTGTGGCGCTCTCAAGTAAGCTTCTCCATCTGCAATTACCCATTATCGCTGAACAGCTGTAATTGTTTCTGCTTGTGTGTTCCAGGGTTGCCAGGTCGTCATCAGAACTGCTCAGCTCCAGTGACCAGACAGCTATACTCGCACTCACACACGCACTACACTCACTTTCCATTCAATAAAGAATAATTGTCTATATCTACTCGTGTCAGCGTCTGCCTCATGTCAGTACGACTCCGTCAAGGTGACCCAGCGGACAGTGCGCTGTCGCGCAGACTAAACACACTTACCGCTCGGGTAGATATGATTTCACACCAACAGACGGTTATTCTACACCAACTGACTCACATTAATAGCCGGCTGGATCGTCTGGAAGGACACCAGACGTTTCCCCCGGCCGCTAGACCCTCAAAACCTGCAGGCTTATCACCGGGTCAAGCTAACATATTACCAACACCTCGCCTCACCCCTGTGCCAACTCCTGCCCGGTTTAGTGGAAAACTCGGGGAAGCACGCGGATTTATTCTGCAATGCGAATCAGTTTTTCTCCGCGTTCCGGGGGACTTCGCCATAGACTCAAGTAAGATCGGATACATCATCAACTTGTTGGGGGGTAGAGCCTTAGACTGGGCATATACAGTTATGGCTAAACCTAGTTATCCTGTATTAACTTACTTGCAGTTCTTGGCGGAGTTTATGGAAGTGTTTGACCATTCAGATAGGGGTGCGGTGTTGACAGAATGGCTGTTGAGCCTGCAGCAGGGCAAAAGATCAGCTGCTGACTACGTCATTTATTTCCGGGTCCTGGCCGCCGAGATTGGGTGGGGGGAGCCGTCGCTTTGCGGTATTTTCCTCCGCAGTCTCAATGCCGACTTAAAGGATGAGTTAGCGGCACGGGACAAGCCGGATAATTTGGGAGAATTAATTGCCCTTGCAATCAGTCTAGATAGCAGGTTAAGGGAGCGAGCGGCTGAACGGCGGTCCACTTCTGGTTCGGTTAAGCCCCGCCCTCGCTCCACTAGCTCTCCTCTGCTCGCTCTACCCGCATCAGAGGAACTTCCGGATCAAGAGGCTATGGTAATAGGGCAATCAAAAGTGTCAGCGGCTGAGAGACAGTGCCGCAGGGATCTGGGCCTCTGTTTCTATTGTGGGAAGGGGTCTCATGGGGTGTTTGTATGTCCTAGTCGGTTAAAAGGGGAGGTCCGTGGATCGCAGTAGGGGGATTCACGGACAAGAACTTAGAAGAACCCCTCACAAGTTTTTGCATACCCATCAGACTCATTCACAAACATACAGAACACTCCACATTGGCTTTAGTTGACTCAGGAGCTGAGCAGAACTTTGTTTCCAGAGACCTGAAAACATTTTCACTTCCGGCTTTCAGAGAGAGCAGACGCTTCTCCCCTCTCTCCTCTCCTTTCCTTCTCCCAAATGTTTCCCTGCTTGCGATGTCCTGTCTGTGTCTCGCTCTACTTCTGCTGAATCGACCCAAATGGAAACTATGGAAATTGGATTGTGGCTTAATGCTATTGTCACCACTTTTCAACAAGAACCGGGCCAGGGGGGAGCCCAAGAATTGGAACCTGCGTGATTCGACTGAAGATCGGCATGATCACAGGATTTTCTGTTTGGCCCTGGAGTTCCGGGTATATCAAAATTATATTTGGGTGAGCTAATCAAAATGCGGACCCCGGCGTAACTCCCCCAACAATTTCCAACTGGGAGGAGCACGGATAGCGGCAAATGGGATTAACATGGAATTTACCACCTGGCATGCATTGAAGAGAGAATGGACTCTCTTGGACATGTTACCTATGTTTCGGTAGGTGGATAACATCTGGAGTCGCTGAGTGCTTTCCAGAGAATGACTTTAAAGCCTGTAAATTGTGATGCACAATAGCTGAGATGAAATTTTTTTTTACTCTAAGTGAACTGTGCCTTTCGACCTTGATTCGGCGCCCTTGAAGACTTCATTCACTCCTCCTGGGAAGATAAGGCTGAAGGGAGTCTGGCTCTTAACCCAAACAATCGACAATTGCTGTTGTTTCAGCAGACCGAGCTCCAAGGACAGCGTTACCATGTGTCTGGACTATAGAACACATGACTGAATAATATCTATCCGTTGCCAGAGGGTGCCCTCTGCTGTTCACTAGCAATGACACACCTACACTACACACTGCTGCATTCAACATACACGACTGATTCATTTACACTGATGTACATATACACTCACTGCCTCTCTCTGCCGTCTTTGTAATGTGTGATCTATTGTCTGCTAATTGTGCATAGAGGGTTTTTTTTCTGTGTGATCATAATCTGGCTCATTTGAGCTTACATGAGCTATATGAGCTTATATGAGCTTATATGAGCGTTATTCTGATAACTATGTTTTTTTTCTCTCTGCCTATTGTGTTTTCCCTGACCCTGACCCTTGCCCTCTTTACCCTCCTGTTTGACTGGCGCCTTCGGGCTACCGCGGCTATGGGATGCGCTTACAGAAGCGCGCCAAATGTCAAGTCAAATTTCAATTCTCCTGTATGTATTGCACGTATGGTAGTATTGACAATAAACCTTTTCATTCATTCATTCATTCATTCACCTGGCAACCCGGATGGGCCTAAGCTGTCAGCCTCTGGATCCCCCTGTCAATCTCATCACCCTGTCCAAGGCATCACTGACCACCGTTTCTCATCAGACGGCCCCTGTGTCCGTGATTGTTTCGGGCAATCATAGAGAGGAAATAAGGTTCCTGATCCTGCCCATCTCCTCCTCGCCTGTCATCCTGGGGTACCCTTGGCTTCGGCTTCATAACCCCACCATCGACTGGCAAGTCGGGAGCATTACAGCATGGAGTACGTTCTGCCTGAGTGCCTGTCTCCAATCTGCGGCGTGTGCCCCATCAGTCAAAGTGCCTCCACCTCCGACGTCACCCCTGGAACTGTCCAAGGTACCGGAGGTTTACCATGACCTGGGGTTAGTTTTCAGCAAGTCACGGGCGTTGTCTCTACCCCCCCATCAACCGTATGACTGCGCCATAAATCTGAAGGCTGGGGCCCCTCTTCCTGCCAGCCACCTGTACAGCCTATCAGCCCCGGAGCGCGAGGCCATGGACACTTACATCAAGGAATCCTTGGCCTCTGGTATCATCCGCCCGTCGTCCTCGGCCGTGAGGGCCGTTTTTTTCTTCGTTGGGAAGAAGGATGGCTCGTTACGCCCCTGCATCGACTTCCGGGGTCTCAACGAGATCACTGTCAAGGACAAGTATACTCTGCCTTTGATGAACACCACTTTTGACTCCCTCCAGGGGGCGTCCTGGTTTACCAAGCTGGATCTTAGGAATGCCTATCACCTGGTGCGCATCAGAGAAGGTGACGAGTGGAAGACGGCTTTCCGGACCCCAAGCGGACATTTCGAGTACTTGGTGATGCCGTTTGGGTTAACCAATGCTCCGGTCGTCTTCCAACGGCTAATTAATGATGTTCTTCGGGACTTCCTTAACTTGTTCGTGTTCGTATATCTGGACGATATACTGATCTTCTCCCGCACATTAGAAGAGCACCAGGTGCACGTTCGAAGAGTGTTACAGCGCCTCCTGGAGAACCAACTGTTCGTCAAAGCAGAGAAATGTGAGTTTCACACTGACCAGACCTCTTTCCTTGGGTTCATTATTGCTCGGAATCAGGTGCTCCCCGACCCGGCCAAGGTCAAGGCGGTGGTGGACTGGCCCATACCGACCTCCAGGAAGCAGCTACAGGGGTTCCTAGGCTTCGCTAACTTCTACCGTCGGTTTGTGCCCAATTTCAGGAATATTGCACGCCCCTTGACTGCTCTCACCTCCCCCAAGACCCCTTTCTGCTGGAGTGAGGAGGCGGCCAAGGCATTTGGGAAGCTCAAGGAGGAGTTTGCTTCGGCCCGTGTACTAACCCAGGTGGACCCTAATCTACAGTGCTTGGTGGGGGTGGACGCTTCGGATTCGGGGGTGGGGGCGGTGCTCTCTCAACGTTCCCCGGAGGACGGCAAGATCCGGCCATGTGCCTACTTCTCTCATCGCCTGTCACCGGCGGAGAGGAATTACAGCATAGGAGACAGGGAGCTGTTGGCAGTTAAGCTCGCCTTGGAGGAATGGAGACACTGGCTGGAGGGGGCTGCTCAGCCGTTCATCGTATGGACTGACCACCGCAACCTGGAGTACCTCAGGACGGCTAAGCGTCTGAACGCACGCCAGGCTCGCTGGTCCCTCTTCTTCGGCCGTTTCAATTTTACCATCACCTATCGGCCGGGGAGCAAGAACGGTAAGCCGGATGCCCTCTCGCGGCAGTTCGATGCACCATCCACCGAAGATCAGGAAGCACCCATCCTACCGCCCTCCTGTGTAGTGGGCGCCCTGTCCTGGGGTATTTGTAAGAAAGTCCGAAGAGCGCTGAAGACGGAGCCAGATCCGGGGGGGGGGGGGGGTCCCCCGGGTCGCTTGTTCGTCCCACGCTCCATTCGGGGTCAAGTGATTGAGTGGGGGCACGCTTCCATGCTGGCCTGCCATCCGGGAGTGGGTCGGACTGTGGACCTTCTCCAGAGAACCTTCTGGTGGCCAGGGCTGCGGAAGGACGTTGTAAGTTATATCCGGGCTTGCGCTCAATGCGCCACTGGGAAAACGACATCATCCCCCCCGGCGGGCCTGTTACATCCTCTGCCCATTCCTTCTCGCCCCTGGTCCCATGTTGCCATGGACTTTGTGACTGGCTTGCCCCCCTCAGATAACTTTACCACGGTTTTGACCATAGTGGACCGTTTTTCCAAGGCGGCCCATTTTGTGCCCCTTCGGGGGTTGCCTTCGGCTCAGGAAACGGCGGATCTCCTTGTTCAGCATGTGGTCCGTCTCCACGGCATCCCCGCTGACATAGTGTCAGACCGGGGACCACAGTTCATCTCCCAAGTCTGGAAGGCGTTCTGCGCAGCGCTGGGAGCCACAGCCAGCCTCTCCTCTGGGTATCATCCCCAGAGCAACGGCCAGTGTGAACGGGCTAACCAGGAACTTGAGGCTGCGCTGCGTTGTGTCATCTCCTCCTGTTCTTCTTCTTGGAGCAAATATCTACCTTGGATTGAATACGCCCATAACACCACGGTCTCTACGGCCACAGGTTTTTCCCCCTTCAAGGCGTCGTTTGGGTTCGATCCACCACTGCTCCCGGAGGAGGAGAGGGAGGTAGCGGTCCCGTCCGTGCAGACCCACGTCAGGCGCTGTCGGCAGGTCCGGTCCATTGCTCGCAGGGCCCTCCTGAAGACCACCGAGTGCAACATCCAGGTGGCCAACCGTCACAGGAGGCCCGCCCCGGACTACAAGGTGGGTCAGAAGGTTTGGCTATCTACCCGGAACATCGGTGTGCCGGCTGAGAAGCGCAAGCTCACTAAGCGCTTCATCGGTCCTTACACCATCTCTCGTATTGTCAATCCTGTGTCTGTGCGTTTGTCTCTCCCCCCTTCCATGCGCATCTGCCCCACCTTTCATGTCTCCCAGGTCAAGCCTTACATCTCCGACCCTTTGTGCCCGCCCCCCCGCAGCTCCTGCCCCCCCGAGGATGATCGATGGCCATCCAGCCTGGGGGGTGACTGCCATCCTGGACGTTCGCCGGCGGGGCCGAGGTCTTCAGTATTTGGTGGACTGGGAGGGTTTTGGACCGGAGGATCGTTCTTGGATTCGCCCAGCGTTGATCCTGGATAAGCAGTTGATCCGTGACTTCCACCGGGCGAATCCAGGTAGAATTGGGCAGGTGCCTGGAGGCACTGCTAGAGGGGGGAGTACTGTCATGACGGCCGCTGGGCCGTCATCTGCCTCATTATCGCCAGCTGCGCACACACCGGCAGGTGTCAATCAGCGGCCTTTAAAAGCCGGTGTCACTGACGGCTCAGCACGGAGTCGTCTGTCTACTCTGCCTGGTTATGAGTCAAGACTACGTTCTCAAGCCAAGCCAAGATCTTCACGTCTGGACTGTTCACGTAAGAGCTCTCTGCACTCATCATCTCCTAGCATCCTCCCCTGTGCACAGGTGGACCTCCCTGGCGACGGACCAGCCTCCCCAGCTAACGGGGCATCGCCTCCTCCATCATGGAGTTCCTCCTCACCCCCACAGCTACGGGCACTATCACCACCACGTCGCATGGGCACTCGGAGCCAGCAAGACACAACCTGTGGCGCTCTCAAGTAAGCTTCTCCATCTGCAATTACCCATTATCGCTGAACAGCTGTAATTGTTTCTGCTTGTGTGTTCCAGGGTTGCCAGGTCGTCATCAGAACTGCTCAGCTCCAGTGACCAGACAGCTATACTCGCACTCACACACGCACTACACTCACTTTCCATTCAATAAAGAATAATCGTCTATATCCACTCGTCTGAAACATGTCACAGTGATCCTATGTACAGAGAAAAAAAAGTAGATCCATAATACCTGTAATTGCAAGTTCATTGCGGTAGTGGAGATGCAGACAGTCACAGATTGTTATTGAAATACTGAACATGTGCAGTCCAAACAGCAGCAGGTATGGCATTTGTGCAAATTGTTGCAGTAAGGTGCAGAGACATACAGCAGCGGATGTATTATTGTTGGTGTGCCAAGTCTTTCTGTGCAAACAGCTGAGGTAGTTATTGTGTGGGTGAGTGTGTTATGGTCAAGGGGTGGGGGGGAGGAGTGGGCAGAGTTCAGGGTCCTGATGGCCTAGTGAACAAAGCTGTTTAGCAGTCTTGTGGAGTGGGTCTGGAGGCTCCTGTACCTTCTCCCCAAGGGCAGAGGACTAAAGAGAGAGTTTAAGGGGTGGGAAGTGTTGCCTGCAATGTTGGTGGCTCTGCGGGTGAGGCGGGTGTGGTAGATGCCCGGGGGGGGGGGGGGGGCACCGATGATCTCACTGGCTGCTTTCACTGTGTGTTGTAGAGTCTTCTGGTAGGAGGCGCCGCAACTTCTGTACTACACCGTGATGCAGCTGGTGAGGATGCTCTCTGTGGTACCCCAGCAGAATGAGCACATGATGGGGAGTGGGACTCATGCTGTCCTCAGTTTGGAGGAAATGGAGGCAAGTTTGAGCCTTCTTGGCCAGTGATGTGGTGCTGTTGGACCAGGAGAGGTTCTCAGAGTGCAGTGTACAGACTTCAAATATCTTGGAGGTACAGTTTCCAACAATGCCAAAATCGACAAAGAGATCAGGAATAGGATGGGTAATGAGAGTGCCATCTTTGGCAAACTACAAGATCAGTTATGGAAAAACAGACATGTTTCCATCAAAGTAAAATGCAAGGTTTATAGAGCTGTTGTACTGTCAAACCCTACTATATGGTGCTGAAACCTGGACCATCTACCTTAATCAGATGAAGCGCCACGCTTATATGATGAGGCAGTTGATGGCTATTATGAACATATCTTGGAAGGACAAAGTCACCAACTTACAAATCCTGCACTGTACTGGACTTCCATCTATGGAAGACATCTTAACTGAAAAAGGCCTCAGATGGTGAGGCCATGTCATGTACACAGAATGGAAAGTGAAAGACTTCCAAGACAACTGTTATATTCTCAGCTCTGCAAAGGCAAAAGAAACCAAGGTAGACCCAACCTTAGATACAAGGATGTGACAAAAAGAAACATGAAAGCACAAGGAATAGATCTGAACAGATGGCAACAAACAGCGACAAATAGGGCTATATGGAGAGGCATCATTAAACCCTAGGCTATATCACAGCACAGTCCTCGTCATTCTCAACTGAATGCAAAAGAAGTCATCCCTGGTCTTCAGTCTCATAAAAGGAACAACTAACAAGTCCTGGGCATCAGAAGAGTGTGAACAGGAATATGTTTAACCCTCGAGGCACCTTGGGGGCCAAATGTGTACATTTAGCTTTTTTTTAAAATTTATTTTCAATACTAGTCCATACCCGCTGTGCATGCCGTAGAAAGCAAGTATAAGCAAGTATTTCTGCATGCCCGTAGAAAGTAAGTGTAAGCAAGCATTTCTGTATGCCTGTAGAAAGTTACTGTTACCATGGCAAATGGCAACAGTGCCATGGTGATCCCTGCCTTTGATCTTTGACATGGTTAAGCAAGTATTTCTGCATGCCCGTAGAAAGCAAGTGTAAGCAAGCATTCCTGCATGCCTGTTAAAGGGTTTTCTGACCTCACAGGGTCCCTATGATGTCTGTATGACATCATAGAAGGAGTTGTTCCAAAGGAGTTGTTCAGAACTCTTTATATGGGCATGTGACATCATAGGAACAGTGTGCCCCTGTGATGTCATAGCTATGAACGCCCACAGCTCCCCTATGGATGTTCATTAAAGATTTCCCCTCCCAAACTTCCGTATATCCGGGGAGGCCGATATTCAGGGATGTTGACATGGTACCGTGCATGCCATATAATCCCTGCTGCATGCCTGCCTTTGAGCTTTGACATGGTTACCATGGCAACACAAAGTCCTATGATCGTGACACACACACACAGACAGAGATTTCTTAAATTACACTGGTCAACACCAAATTTATTGTCTAAGTTTTTTTTAGCTGATTTAGGACAATTTTGATGGACTGAATCCAATAATCACATTGGTTTTGCTCAATCAGGTCAATTTTTTGAACTATGGCCACGTTTTTTACATTTTTGTTTACATGTACGGGTATTTTCGCTTTATATGATACAAAATTCTTTTTTATTTCTTGAAATTCTCTGAATTTTGAACAATGATGATGTAACATTCAATTTACATGTACTTCCCTTTATCAATGTCTACTATTCAGTTTACAGTACACCTGTACAACTGCTGTACAACTGCTTACAACTTAGCATAAAAACCTGACCTGATCGAGAGAAACGGATGTCATTTTCGGATTCAGCAGTGCAAAATTGTCTTAAATCAGTTGAAAAAACACAGACAACTAACACAAAAATTATTTTTGTTATGTTGTTATGATGATATGATGACTTATTCACCTTGCCAATTTTGAGCTATATGACATCATAAAGACACAGTGTAGGTTATCATGAGTGACAGTCTTATATGACATCATAAAGACACATTTGGACACATTTGTCTATATGATGGAATCACAAGTCCTATGTTACTTGAAATCATAGGACATCATGCCGACATCATAGGGCATCCTATGATGTGCTAGGTGTACATGACGTCATATAGACATATCTTTATGACGGCATTGCGAGTCCTATGATGCCTGAGATCATGGGATCATCATAGGACATCAGGCAGACATCATAGGTCGTCCTATGATGTCCTATGATTGTGACAGACAGACAAGACAGACACACACACAGAGAATTTCTTGAATTTATAGAGTGATAAGAGTGATATTGGTTAGTTTAAAGGCTAACTGTATGAAACTTGGCCAGTATTTTTCTTTTATGACTACTTTTAAAATTCCATGACCTCCTCTATTGCAAGGTGTACAGAATAAGAGATTTTCATATATACTGACAATCTTTACCCTTGGGCCAAATTTGGTCCTATGGACTGCCATTATAACCACATACATACTGTAATCCTGACATATTGCAATGCTTTTCCCATAATTACCAAATGAATGTAAGCTTCTGCATTGAAAATAAAGGCAAAACAGATTTTAGGTGTGATTACCCCACCCCCCAACACACACACACACACACACACACACACACACACACACACACACACACACACACACCAGGAGCAGCAGAGCTTTATTACATAACATTTCAGTGGAGGCTTGGTTCTTTTTCCTTGCAAAATGCATGGTAAAAAAGCTGAACACTATAGAAATGGTCTCAGTATGTTGGGATTGATATAAAAGAGTGGTGTGAATGTGGTTGAGAACGGGAAGGTGAAGGAGGAAAAGGCAATGATGGATGATGCCTCTCCATGGAGATCCAGAAATGGGGAAATCGTGTGGTCTCCCACATATGAAGAGGCTATGCCATTCTTTCCCCCTCCTATCTTGACCCCAGGGTTGATTTATGTCGTACTTCCCAGGATCAGCAGCCCTGAGACTGCATTTGACCTTTTTATTTCCTTTTCACCTTATTTACAAGACAGTAGTGAGACCTGCTGTGATGTATGGTTTGGAGATGGTAGTCCTGACAAAAAGACAGGCGGTGGAGCTGGAGGTGGCAGCGTTGAAGAGGCCAAGATTCTCACTGACAGTGACAAGATTAGAAATACTTTAAGTATATCAGAGGGGTAGCACAGGTTGAGCATTTTGGAGACAAAGTAAGAGAGGCAAGGGTGAAATGGTTTGGACATGTGCAGAGGAGGGATGGTGGATATACTGGACAAAGGATGTTGAAGATGGAGCTGCCAGGCAGGAGGAAAAGAGAAAGACCACAGAAGATTCATAGATGTAGTAAAGAAAGACATGGAGAGGGTTGGTGTTACAGAGGAAGATGAAGGGATATGGTGAGATGGAGGCAGATGATCTGCTGTGGAGACCTGTGAAGACACCTGAAGAAGAAACCAGTTCCATTGTCATTCATTCCATAGAGCCAATCATGTACAGTCAAATGAAATTACGTTTCTCCTGTCTACATTGTTAATCACATAGAATTGGGGCAGCTGCCAGGCAAGACGCCGCCACAGACAGCATTTCCTTCCCCCATTCTGTTACACTGAGCACCAAGCTAGAAGGCGGGAAGTGCCATTGTTATATGGTCTTTGGTATGTCCTGGCTGGGACTTGAACCCCCAACCTACTGGTTGTGGGGCGGATGTGTTATCAACTATGCCACCACTCCGGTGGCCTAGACCCCTCAAGGGAGCAGCTGAAAGGAGAAAAAGATCTGATAATTTCTTTTATAGGTTTGTGGCACATACTCCTGCCGTCAGCAGACACGTAGGTGGCCTATATGCCTGCTCTATCACATGATAGGCATTATAGCATGATCTGTCCATGTCCTGCTGACCCCAGCTGGAACAGTGCCAAGAGCTTCAGGTGCCATCTCTTGGAGCAGTCTAGCAGAACTCTCATCATCCTGGCCATGGCAAAGAGGAGCCATTTGCCCAGAGGATCTTCTGCAGCCAGTCTGGTCTTACAAGCCCAAGGCGAGGTCCATGGTCAGGAGGAGGAGGAGGGGGAGCCACAGGCAGGGCTTTCCAGAAAGCACAGGCAGTATGCCTTGAGCCCACATTGCAGAAAGGTGTGGAACCAGTGCACTAAATGTGCACATGCATGTGTTTTTCTCACTGAAAAAGTCAGGTGTTTTTATGACAAAAATGGCATAAAACAAATGTTTAAAGATAATAAATGTTATATCTATGGTTAGGTCTGAAGTTCATCAAAAGATTTGATGCAGTGAAAGTGAAGCTAGGATAGGCTCCAGCCCCCCCCCACCACCACCACCACCTGCGTGACCTGAAAAGGATTAAGCAGAAGAAGATGGATGGATGGATGGCATCACTGTGTTTGATTGGCCAGCAAACCCTCCTGACCTAAACCCCATAGAGAATCTATGGAGTATTGTCAAGAGGAAGATGAGAGACACCAGACCCAACAATGCAGATGAGCTGAAGGTCACTATCAAAGCAACCTGGACCTTCATAACACCTCAGCAGTGCCACAGGCTGATCACCTCCATGCCACGCCACATTGATACAGTAATTAATCCAAAAGGAGCCCTGACCAAGTATTGAGTGTGTAGATGTACATACTTTTTAGTCAGCCAACATTTCTATTAAAAAAACCAAACTATTTTTTAAAATTAATTTTATCTAATATTCTAATTTTTTTGAGAAACTGAATTTGGGTTTTTCATGGGCTGTAAGCCATAATCAAAATTAAAATAAATAAACACTTGAAAGACATCACTCTCTGTGTAATGAATCTATATAATATAGAAGTTTATTTTTTTTTTAATTGAATTACCTAAATAAATCAACTTTGTTGACATTCTAATTTAATGAGATGCACCTGTGATGAGCGCTATCTGCACTGACAGGGTTGGGTGGGTAATCACAGCCGCGTTAGCGAGTGCCATTTTGGCATTTGTGAAAGCCTGGGCCTGCTCAGGGGTCCAGTCAACGCCATCTGCAGGCTTTTTTTTTTTTTTTTTGTGCATCCCGTACAACGGTTGCAGCAGCTGTGCTGCCTGGGGAAGAAAACTGTTGTAAAAACTGACCGTCCCCAAAAATTCCTGCAGTGCCCTCATGCTCTGTGGACGCGGAAAATCCGACACTCCGTGCATTTTATCCGGCAGTGGGATTACGCCATCTGGCGAGATGCAGTGGCCCAAAAAAAATCAATCACTGGCAGCCCAAACTGGCACTTCCATCCATTGGAAAACTTGTTTGAGGTGGGCGAGGTGTTCCTCCTCTGACACGCTAGCCACCAAAATGTCATCCAAATAGACAAAAAAGAACGGCAAGTCACGGAGCACTGCGTCCATCATTCTTTGAAAGGTTTGCACTGCACCTTTTAACCCGAATGGCATGCGTAAAAACTTGAAAAGACCAAAAGGAGTTATTACCGCCGTTTAGGGAATGTCCTCTGCACGAACCAGGACCTGGTGGTACCCGCGGACCAGATCCACTTTTGAAAAAAATGCACGTCCAGGCC
Source organism: Pholidichthys leucotaenia (assembly GCA_020510985.1). Taxonomy (NCBI): domain Eukaryota; kingdom Metazoa; phylum Chordata; class Actinopteri; order Cichliformes; family Pholidichthyidae; genus Pholidichthys; species Pholidichthys leucotaenia. Next base: position 276,702,802 of record CM035842.1, read on the forward strand.
AGGTGCACAGAAAAATCCTGGATGTGCGGGATGGGATACCGGTCATGTTCTGTGGCGTTGTTCAAACGTTGGAAATCACCGCACAGCCGCCACAACCCATCTTCCTTGGGCACCATGTGCAGCAGAGATGCCCAAGGACTGTTGGAGTGCCTAACGATGGCCAGTTGCTCTAAGTTAGCAAATTCCTTGCGTGGCTGGCTAGTTTAGCTGTGTCCAGGCGGCGAGGGTGCACGAACACAGGCGGCCCTTTTGCTGTGATAAAATGTTCGACCCCGTGCTTGGTTACCACAGTGGAAAAGGTGGCAACAGTGAGTGCTGGGAACTCGGAAAGCAAACGCTGGTACTTTTTTTTTGTACTTATTTTGTACCCGTAGGTAGATTTGTTTTGCAGACTGGTGACAAGCCACCAGCTGCCGGTCGCTGCGTGCGCAAGCGCCCCTTAACTCCCTAACCTGCATGTTTTTGGCATGTGGGAGGAAACCTGGAGCGAGAACATTAACGTGTGTTGGTGGCCCAACTCCCTGAGCTGTGCAGGGCAAGGAGGAAAAAGAAACAGCGTCCACTAAGCGTCTATTTCAACATCAACAAGCAATCTGTGAGCACACAGAAAATCAGCATGTTAGATGGGGACCAAACATGCAGCTACCACAAAGTCCCACTGGTAATTGTGCCCATGTAAACACACAATCACCGTCCATTCTCCAAATGTCCTGATGTGGGATCCGTTGGTAGCCGTAAGAGCTGGGCTGCTGCCTTCTGCCAACCAATCCGCACTGACTGGCAAAATGAGGCTCTTCTGGGAGCCAGAGTCCACCAGAAAATGTCTCCCAGAACATGTGTCCATGATGAAACGCAGCTTCTCCCTGTTGCCAGCGGTCGCAGCTGCTACCGACTGCTGGCTGTCTTGTCTCCCGGCTTTCTTGAAGAGGCATGGTGGCAGACAACGTTGCGCTTCCTTGCCAAAACAGCGGTGATAAAAACACTCCGTCCCGGTCCCGTGCCTCCGGGTGACCATCCCTGCCACCATCATCCACGTTTGTTGACCTCGCTGGATTCCTTCAGAGATCCCAGTGTCACTGCATGCACGCTGAGAGCCCCGTTTGCCAGGATGATTCGGTCTGCCTCTTCTACCAGCGTGCAGTAGTTCCTGGCCGCCACTGCTGGCGGCCAGGAACTACTGGCCGCCACTGCTGGCCAGTAGTTTGCCCTACCAGTTACAGGTTCACCCGTCCTGTAGCTGGTAGGTTCATGAGGAAGAGGTGGGTAAACAGGAAAAATCTGTAGTCTTTACCCATTAGCATGAGCATGCTGTCCATCAGTTCCACTGCCTTTCTGCCTTCTCCCCATCCAAAAGGGTAGAACGGTGCAGCAGCATCCGCTTGAGAGCATCGTATTTTCCTTGAGCTGGCGGGTCTTGGAGTAGACTCATGGCTTGCTGTGTGGTGCGCGCATCCAGCGATGCCACCACATGATGGTACTTAGTGTCGTCTATTGAGACCCCATGGAGGATGAAGTAGGCTTCCACGTGAATAAACCAAGCGGCCGGGTTGTGAAGCCAAAAGTCCGGGAGTCTGACTGCCGTGGCGCATGCAGCGGTGGGAGCCTCCAGCGGGAGTGTCTCCGTGGTGGTGCTCGGTCCGTGTTCCATTTCATGTCTCTAGGTCACCAATGTGAAGGAAGGGATCAGACGAGACCATGAGCTGACGACACCAACTTTATTCTCCTCCATCAAACATAACAGACTCAATCTGAGTGCCAGAGCGAACTCTCTTATACACTTTATTCCTGCCTCCAGCACCCAGGGTTAACACATTAACATACAAGCTGTGAAACATGCACACACATCCACATACACATTAACATACCGTCACTGAGCAGGTCTTGATACAATACATTTGCACCCCTGTGTCCTTAGGTGTGAACCTGGAACAGCGGAGTGCCATGTCCTGGGTGGAGTGCCATGTCCTCTTGTGTCCCCCACAAAGGGAGTAGGGCTGGGAACGATCCCTAATTTTCAGAATCGATTCGATTCCGATTCTTGAGATTCTGAACCGATTCAATTCCGATTTGATTCGATCCCGATTCGATCTGGGGAATTACCATTTTAATAGCCATTTTACTTCCCATGAAACAAAAATCTTCGAGACCTAATGCTGCAAATTGTACCAAGAATCTTCTAAAGCCTCTTTTCCACTAGCCCAGCACACCTCGGTACGGCTCGATATGCTTCTGTCTCCATTAGCACGGCGTTTGGCATGGGTGTTGTGCTGGGGTGGGTGGGTTTATAACAGCGAGGCGGTGCCACACTCCCGTGACGTAACGCACGCGACCCAAGCAAAACATTTTTTTTTCCAAAACTTTATTGAGAAGACCCAAGCAAAACATAACACATAGCTGTACAAGGCCACTCCTCGGTCTGTGGCTTTTTTCACCGTAAACGCCAAAAAGGACCGCCAGACAAGGGTACAGGCAGCAAGATGAAATATGAATGAATATTTCAATTTAATACTATCCCACTTGTACTTACAAAAAAGTGTGAATATTCATAAAAAGCACACACATGAAAGGTAGCACCACAAGCAGTGGGTCACAGCGGTTTCGGGCAACAGCAACACAATTGTGTATCCTTTGCCAATCTGTCTGCTGTTATTTAATGTTTAACAGTTAAGGGACGGATGATTATATGCTCCAAAACTGGAGAAACTCTCTGATAAAAAAGCTGCAACAACACAAGTCACTTTTGTTTTGAATTAACTGCCAAATGACCTAGAAATAATGAGCTGAAACTTGTTTTTATTCGTATTAAATAATGAGACAGTGGCACACTGGCCAACACCAAATTGTATTATTTTTTTTTACATCCTAGGGCATTTTGGATGTACTGAATTAAAAAAATTCATGTTTTTCACCTTCAGGTCAACGTTTGGAACAACAGTATTAGTATTTTCCGTTTAGATGATGCTACACTCCTTCTAAACTATTGTAATTCTCTGAATTTGGAATGCCGATAGAACATTCAATTTACATATACTTACTTTTTTTACCTACTTTGACTTGTAAGCTTGATCAGTCTCTCCTGCTGCATTTTAAAGTCCAACTGTGCAACTTCTTATAAGTTAACATAAAAAATTTACCCAAAGTTTAGAACTGTATCATGTGGTGCTAATTTTTTATGATATTTCAATAAAAAGAACAGAAAGCTTACAAAAACATTTGTTTTTTGGTCTAGTTAAAAATTACATTACCTTTACAATGGTTGACCCCTGACAGGATGATCAGCATCATTTTGATCAGACTAGGCAATGGAACTTCTATGTAATTATACTGTTTTATAATTCAGTGTTATAACAGACAAACCACACTTTCCAAAACAATTCCATTTTATTATATACAAAATATTAAAATTAAAAAAAAAAACCTTGCAACACAACATGAAGGTTAATCGACATTTTATACACGCCGAACACTGAGTGCCTCTACACCAGCTTCCCAAACTGGGTCAGGAAGGCTCGGTTGAATGAAGCCGTCTCTGCCAGCTCTGGGTCAGGAAGGCTCGGTTGAATGAAGCTGTCTCTGCCAGCTCCTGGGATACACTCGCGTTTTCTGCAACCTCATTTAAATGTTGCAAATATTTATCATTGAATACAATTTGCGCCTGGTGGCAGGACAGATTCACATTGGAGAATCCGGGCGTGCTGGCGTGGCGGACGCGTGGGATGATTCTACAAGGAAAATGCACACAATAAAATACAGCACGAAAGTGCAAGATATACAGAAAAGACAATAGTTTTTAACAAGATTACATAAGCTTATTTCAGCGTATTGTTCACATGAATAATTTTTAAAAAAGCGAGTCCGCAGTGTGCTGCGATAAAGCAGCGATCATCATCCACAAATGAACAGCTTTTTTATTGCATAAATAAACTGAGCGTCTTACCGAATATATTTGCGAAAAAACGCACAATAACAAAAAATTAAAACTCACCGTTAAAGGACTCCGATGTCGAGACCTCCCGGTATATTTTTTCATTCCGGGTGGCTCCGTCTAACTCGCACTGGATACGTTCGTCTGACAATGCAGTGAGCAGACACTGTACCTCCTTATTGGTCCATGGAACACCCTTTTTACGCGAAGCCATTTTTGATAGAGAATAAATGAAAATAGCACAGCAATACACTGAAAAGAAACCGCCAACAGTGGTTGCGTGCTGAGTAATGGCGGTCGTGAAAATTCTTTTTTTTTTTTTTTTTCAAAAACTTTATTGAGAAGGTCGTGAAGATTCGGCAGAAGAGGAGGAGGAGAGGGGCGTTTACAACCTGACCAATCAGCGGCGACCAGTCTGTTAACGTCACAACACGGCCCAGCTCAGCACTGCTGTACCCTGCCCTTGAGCGGGGCTGAGAATCGCGGCTGTTAAACCGTGTTGAGGCTTGTGGAAAAGCGTACAAAGCGTGCTGAGCCGTCCCGTGTCGCGCTAAAGCATACTAGTGGAAAAGGGCCTTAACTTTGTTAATACATAAATTATCACATATAGAACTGACCCAAAATCAGTTACAATAATGCACTTTTTATTATTTAACTTATCATTTCATAAAGTGCTCACAGGTGCTTTCTTTAGTGCAAAGGGTGTGTTGTGTCAAGTTTACCACCCAGAGTAAGTAAACAAATTCAATGCATGAACCATGCATACATAATCTCACTGTATTTCAGTCCCTCCAGGACTTTGTCAGCTGTTTTTGTGATTGTTGTGGCCCAAAAAGCCTGAATTTGTGGGAGCTTTTCCAAAAAGTTATGGCACTTTTAGAGTTTTTTTGCACTCAAAGTTGTATGAGGAAGTACAAATTTTAAAGCAGCTGCTTTTTCCATAGTTTACAGTGATGCTATTCTATGAAACGCCACAAGAAAAGCACAGGATTGCCAAAAATTTCCTGTTAAACAGTGATTTATTTAGAATTAAATGCTAAGTAAAATTGTAAAAAAAAAAAAAAAATGACCAACATTGTGTTCTTGCTGAGAACTTAAAAAAAAGAAAAAAAAATTTGTCATTACAACAACTAAACTGCATTGAATGCATGTTAGTCTGGAGAAAATGATGGCAGCACCTCCTTGAATCTTGAATTTGAAGGTCTTCTTCTGTGCTGAAATCCACATGAAGCAGGGATGCTCCTCCACTGACGACCTCTGACCTTCAGAAGGTCTCAGTGAGAATGAAGCTTCCAGTCTTCACACATCTGAAGGCAGATAAAAAGAATAGATTTCACAGTAAAATTAACATTCATATTTTTAGATCGCCACACCACAGTAGGGTTTAATAATTTAGGTTTTTTATTTTTTGTTGTTTATGGCGCCGCCGAGTCGGCTGCCTGTTGCAACAGCCTTTTTTTTTTTTTTTTTTTTTTTTTTTTTTATCTTCCTTCTTCTTTCTACACCTTTCACTCTGTATATATATCACGGACGCACGGATCGCCCCGGGGGTCTCCCGGGTCGGCGGACGGAGCCACGGTTTGCAGCGGGAGACGTTACAGCGGGGAGGAGCTAGTGCTAGCTAGCACTTGGCCGCTGCCCGGTGCTAATGGGAAACTCGACATACCGGGAGCTATAGCGAAAACGAAGCGGGTGCCGGGCTGGAGTTTAGGCGGCGTGAAAGAAATATAAGACAGAATAATAAAGAGAGATGGCAAGAACCAAGCAGACCGCCCGTAAAATCTACTGGAGGAAGAAGCCCCCCAGGAGACAGCTAGCCACAGGGCTGCTCGGAGAGGCGCTCTGGCCACCGGCAGAGTGAAGAGGCCTCGCCGTCACAGGTCCGTGGCTCTGAGAGAGATCCGTCGCTACCAGAAATCCACGGAGCTGCTCATCCGTAAGCTGCCCGTCCAGCGCCTGGTGAGGGAGATCGCTCAGGACTTCAAGACCGTCCTGCGTTTCCTGAGTTTCGCCGTCATGGCTCTGCAGGAGACCAGCGAGACCCACCTGGTGGTCTCTTCTTCGCTAAGGGGGTCACCATCATGCCCAAAGACTTCCAGCTGGCCCGCTGCATCCGCGGAGAGAGAGCTTAGACTTTCTGCTGCACATCCACCAGCCATAATGCTCTGCACTGTGTGTCTATATACAGTATATACATTTATAGTAATATGGACATATGTTTACTAGATGTTGTTTTTTCTTGCCTTCTGATTGTTGCTCTGAGTGTTGCTATCCCTATGCTGTTGCAATCCTGGAATTTCCCCATTGTGGGACTAATAAAGGCTTATCTTATCTTATCTTATATTTTAACTACAAATTAACTTTCAATGTTTGAAAAGGGTTTCAATTCATTTCCTGAGAAGGTTTGTTCATTTCAATTTAGTTCTACTGAGTAAAAATAGCTTGTTGTACTGCAGCCTTTATTAATTCTACCATCTTAATTTTATTGTGATTTATTCTCTTCACATCTCTTACTTAAGTGGTAGAAGTCCATAATCTCATAAAATATACCTTTATTCAGCATTTATTCACAGCGCTTAACCAACAGTTCTCTCTGTGTCCAGTTTGTAAAAGAAACCACCATCATGCCGGATAAATTATTAATTGACGACACAAATGTTAAAACAAACAAATGATATTATACTTACAGTCTCAGCAGCTCCAAGTCTCCCTTTGCTTCACGGCTTTCAGTCTCCGTGCATTTTCCGTTTATCAGTCATCAACTTTATGTTCCAACACAGCGCTGCACGGAGTAAAAGTCGGTTTATCCCCGCTTTATGAAAAATATTCAGAAGCTGTTGAGGACAGTCTTTACGGTGACTTTTGTTGCTAAATTAAGAGACACGCACGTTAATAACTCCGCTCATGTAAACATGAAAGTAAAGACGTGTGCACGTGCCGCAGGGAACTCTTGCCGGATGAGAACCGTTTTAACACCACAGAAGAAGAACTAGCATATCCGTTAGCTTGCTAGCTCCGTTAGCGCGTCAGCTGTTTATGGTTCTCGGCCGTTGTTCCTGGCTCACTGACCCGGTTTCGACCCGATTATACTCAGCAGACGTTCACAAATGTAAAAATATTATATTAAAATATATTAAATATATTATATTAAAAGATCGATCCGCGGATTTTGTAGATCGATATCGGCTCAGTCAAACGTGGATCTATCCATATCGATATATCGATCTTTTGAACCCACCCCTAAAAGGGAGGATTCAAAAATAACACCCAAGTTTCTAACACTGGACTTGGGGGATGAGCAAAAAGAAGAAAGTGTCTGACTGATTATTCGATGTAGATCAAAAGGAACTACAATCATGGTTTCGGTTTTATTGGAATTTAAGATGAGGTAGTTGTTGGACAGCCAGTCGCTGATCTGGGTTAGACAGTTATCCAGGGTGGAGAGCCTGTCAAGTTGGTGAGGTTTAAAGAACATGTATAACTGGAGGTCATCCGCATAAAAATGATAACAAATGTCACTAAAAGATTGAATAATACAAGCTAAAGGAATGAGATAAAAGGAAAACCAGGACTGAACCTTACAGAACCCCACACGTCAGAGGCTGTGGAAGAACATACCTGCCAACTTTTCAAACCTGAAAAGCCTAGTAGCTAGCCGGGGTCCAGGGGCCGATGCTAATGCTAATAATGCTAATGCTAATAATAATAATGCTAATATTTGCCAAACAAATATTAGCATTAAATCTAGTTAAATGTAGCTAACAACCTCATATTTCTTCAACTTTCAAACCTGAAAAGCCTAGTAGCTAGCCGTGGTCCAGGGGCCATAGGCCCCGGTAGGTCCAGGACAAAGTCCTGGTGGGGGATTCAGGGGGGCGAAGCCCCCCGACGCCAAACAAATATTTGCATTAAATCAAGTTAGAATGTAGCTAACAACCTCATATTTCTTCAACTTTCAAACCTGAAAAGCCTAGTAGCTAGCCGGGGTCCAGGGGCCGCAGTGTCAAACAAATATTAGCATTTGACATAGAAGTCCCATATTAATTATATTAAAGGTAAAATATCTAAATCAATTGCAATACTACACAGAGTGAAATATTTGCTGAATCAATCCACATTATATACTTTGTATCATTCATTAGTACTCCCATACATGACATATTGTACTGAAGTATGGGGAAATACATATAAAACAAACATATATCCAGTCTTTATGCTTCAGAAGAGAGCTATTAGAATAATAAACAAAGCTGCTTACAGGGAACCAACAAATCCACTTTTTCTTAAATTAAAAGCTCTCAAGTTGAAAGATCTGGTTGACTTTAAAACTGCAGTAATAATGTTTAAAGCTAAGAATCTATCACTGCCCGCAAATATCCAAAAGCTGTTCCAAATAAGGGAGAAACAATATCCTTTCAGAGGAACATGTATATTTCAAAAACCTTCAGTGAGAACTACCACCAAGCAACACTGTGTTTCAGTGCAAGGAGTCAGATTATGGAACGATTTTGGACCTGAATTAAAATCATGTACAACGCTTGGACAATTTAAACAAAAACTAAAGGAAGAAATACTCCAAACATATATACAAGATGACATGTAAAATCACATAAGGATTGTCATATCCAGTCTGTGTTGTGTTGTTACTTAGGTTTTTTTTGGTCACATTTTGTCTTAGCTTTGTTCCGAATTGTAATCGCTCTTGTTTTGTTTTTCTTTTGAATTCTTGGATGGAATATGGGTGGGCAATATAAGCTGCGGCTTCAGCCATCACCCATTTCAGATAACTTATGTTGAACTGTATAATCAGAGGAGTTCTTGTTTAATTTGACCTTGTTGGATTTTTTCGCCTTTGTTATATTATTCTGTTTCTTTTTAAGCTTTACTTTTAATCTATCCGAAATAAAGATTCATTCATTCATTAAATTTGCATTCAGAAGACTATCTTAACACTGCATAGAACTTCGAATAGGCCAGATGTGATGTATTATGAATACTAGAAAAGCACTCGGACAGCGCAGACCTCCGCCAAGCGCCACAGTTCCCCCCATACAGCGTTTAACATCATAAATAAAATAATGAAAATGGCCCTATCTCGCAATGTTAAATAAAAAAAAAAAAAAAAAAAAAAGAATCCTTTAAAAAAATTCCTGGATCCAGACGGTGATCCGGATCACCACCAAAATCTAATCATCTGTAGGATACCCCATTTCTGACAATCTGTGAAAATTTCATGAAAATCCGTCCATAACTTTTTGAATTATCTTGCTAACAAAGAAACAGACAAACAGACAAACCAACGCTGATGATCACATAACCTCCTTGGCGGAGGTAACTAGAAGACTAGAAATATCAGCAGGGTATACTAGCACTGTATAACACACGTGCGTAAATGACAGCAAAATCGCTCTGATATTTTATGTGTTTACATGAAACACCAAGCATGACAAGGCTTGCAATTACACAGCACATGTTCTTCAGAATCTTAGGCATTATATAAAATGTATTCTCCCTTTAGATTTCGAATCCATGGTCCATTTGCCAGGATTGAAGTGCAGTCGCGAACGTCTGCAGCAGTTTACATCGTGTTTACATCTCGCCATGTCCGCACGCCTCTCTGGGATTTCGCGCGAGAATAGAAACCTCAATACCCTCAATAGCGATAGCGTTAACTTAGCAAATGCTTCAGGTAAAGCGTAGCAGCGAAGCACGAAAAGAAACGCTACTCAGTTTACTCACAGAGCACGGTGAAAGGCGAATAAAGGGGTATTTCTACTTCAAAAGCTGGTTTAACCAAGGTGGAAATTCAGCCTGTGCGTGTGCGTCACAAATGTTGATCCGATATTCGCTGTTGGTTATTTTAGTGGCAAAATCAGCAACTTTGTCTCAGCACTGAAAAAGTGTGACTATCCCGGCCGCCATCACGTGTTGCTCTGTTCTAAATTTAGATACGATTCCTAACGATCTCGTGTTTGGAATTGCTTTCGTGTTTTTTTTACGATTTAAAATTTTTGACTGAATTTTTAGTGAAAAACCGTAATTTTGATTAATAAAACCGTAACCCGGAATGGGGTCTTGAAAACCGGAACCATTACGGCAAAACCGGAGTAGTTGGCAGGTATGGAAGAATAAAACTCACCCACCCTCACAGAAAAAGTTCTCTAAAATATTGTTTGTGACGTAAGCATTTAACAGTTTTGACCGCGACACTATGTGGAAAAATAAAATGCATTTTAATACATTAAATACAGAAATGATTAAAGATTAAATGAATCTAGAGTGGAATGCATTGGATCAACTGTGGAGAGGACCGAATTGATTAAATGGCACAGCGGGGACTTTGTTACGGCTGGCCAACTGTGATGATACTCCCTCTGGCTACAAGTTCCTAAAAGCTTCCCCTTTTTGAAGAGATTCCTGTAGTGGAGACACACACCACTGGGGAAGTGCCTGTAAAACTGGTTCCTGCAGTGGAAATGGGGCTTAAGATTTAATAGACAACTACTGCTGGCTGGACCTGCTGCAACTTTCTTTTTTTCTTTTTTGTTTCCTTCATACAATATGCTATAACGATTGGTTTGTTAACTGTATTACTGCGTAGAAAAACATTATTTTGGGCCGAGAATTGCACAGCACTGCAGAATTTTATTGTTTCCCACGGTTAAGCATCATGGGAAATGCAATCAGCGCAGAACTCTTTATCCGTTTAGGTGTCTGTAAAGGGGATTAAATTCCAACACAGTTGCAGCATGCATATTGTCCGCGCACAGCAGAATGATACACTGCATCCATCAAACTGTTTACACACACAGTTTTCCGTTGAGAGTTTTAAAATGAGGAGGTAAAAAGCTCCCAAAAATGAGTGAATAAATCCATACTCTGCTTGCTCAATAAAAGATGAGTATGAGTGGAAAACGGCTTCTCCACTGAGGGGGTTGTGGCTCTTGGCAGGATAAATCTCAGTCCTTGTCTACATACAGTATGCACATACAGGGCTGTTTGCTTGGGGGGGGGGGGGGGGGGTATTCAGGATTGTGTTTGGGGTGCCCCTATGTGGGACTAATAAAGGCTTATCTTATCTATTTTTGAAATGGGGAAGAATTAAAACCATTTAAAATGGGGAGGAACTCTTCAAAACATAACACTACATAGTACTCAGAGTGCATACCTCCACCAAGGCTCCTTCCCTTTGTCCATCCGTCTATATCTCCCTGCCTCTATCCCTCCGTATATTGCAAGATGGGGCTTTGGTGGAGGTATGTGCCTATGGATCATCCCCAAAATCTAATGGATTCCTTTGTAGCCCAAGAGCCACCTCTGGTGAAAATTTCATCAAAATCCATCCAGTAGTTTTTGATTAATCTTGCTAACATATTGTGATAAGCTAGTGCCTTAGCAGAGGTATGCATTCTCAGATCATCACCAAACTCTGAGTTTCTCTGCAGCCCAAGGACCACCTTTGGTGAAAATTTCATCCACATCCATCCAGTAGTTTTTGTCTAATGCTGCTAACAAACACACACTTTTAAAAACATCTTGACAGTAGGGGTGGGCAATATGGCCTAAAAATGATATCACAACATTTCTGTGAATTTTCACGATATTACAGAATACAGTTTTTTTTTTTTTTTAAATTATGCAAAAAGGACAGTTTCACAGGCCAGCTCACATTTAGTTTAAAATATTTTTTAGTTCTGTATCAAATATTACAAGAAAATAATATAAACCATTGCATTTTAACTGCACACAGATGTTGGGTTTTATGCTGAATCACTTTACCTGCATTACTCCCATTGCATGGACCTGTCCTGGGGCTTTTGGCTCTCATTGCACTGAACGGATGTTTATTTTCTCTTTCTCTGCGGGTGGCTGAATAAAATCAAGATGAAGTGGCCAAAATGGAAGTAAAAATCTACAGTCACCTCAAGCTGCACACTGTCCAACATTAATACTGCTCCAGTGGTGTTGTTGACGTGCAGAAAAAATGCAGGCAGACTATCCTCACTGCTGCATCGTTTTGTTTTTTTTTTTATTAAAAAAAAAAAAAAAAAACAAAACATGACAGCAGTCTGAAACAGAAAGTGAAACTTAAACATTTTCACTAAACTGGAGACGGTCTGGCTTTGGAGCTGCAGCTTCCCGCGCCATGTTTGCTGTTTCTATGAGGTGTGACGTTGTCATTCACCAGACCCCAAATATCGCGATATTCATTTTTACACCAGTATCAAAATTTATACCAGTATTATTGTGAACGACACAATATGGAACACTCCTACTTGGCAGAGGTAAAAATAATAATAATAATTTAAATCTAACTTCAGTTCTCCCTCAAAACAATGTTGAGGGTGAACTTGTAGCCTGGAATCCTCCTAGTGGCTGATGGAGGGCCCCTCTGCATTTGCACACCCAGTTTTATAGTCAGAAACGGCTCTGCACACACATGTAGTTAAATCAATGAGCACATTGATGAGGGACACTGGTGCAGTGGCTGTGACCCTCAGCGAGCTCGAGGACATATCAGAAGGAATTGTTATCATCGGTCTCGGGATCAACATCAGGTACGCTGACGATATGGTTCTTCTCGTGCTGTCTGCTGAACAGCTCCAAAAGCTCTTTGATGCTGTAGTAGCCGTGAGGAAATGTCTTGGGTTATATCTCAACAGCAAGGAGAGCAAATGCATGGTCACTTCGAAGTCAGAGGTTCCGCCAGCATGCTATCTATGACACAGGAACGTGGCAACGGAATAGATCTTGTATAATTACCTCAGAGCTCTAGGCACCCCAGATGACCACTGTAAAAAGAAAATCCAAAGAAGGAACAGCCTAGAGAAAGATGCCTTCAACATGCTTCAGTCAATACTGGTTAAGTTGCGCTCTCAGTGGAAATCCACCTACTCAAATCCTTTGTCTGGTCGACTCTTATGTACAGTGCTGTCAAAAAGTATTTGTCCCCTTCCTGATTTCTTATATTTTTGCATATTTTTCACACTTGTCACAAATGTTTTAGATCTTCAAACAACTTTTAATATTAGGCAAAGATAACCCGAGTAAATACAAAATGCAGTTTTAAATGATGACTTCATTTATCAAGGGAAAAAAGCTATCCAAACCTACCTGGCCCTATGTGGAAAAAGTAACCCCCCCACATACATCATGAGTTGACTGATTAACCACATTTTTTGGAAAGCCAAGTTCAATTTCACTAGCCACACCCAGGCCTGATAACTGCCAGACCTGTTGAATCAAGAAATCACTTAAACAGAACCTGCTGGGCAAAGTGAAGTAGGTTAAAAGATCTCAAAAAGCAACACATGACACGGTCTAAACAAATTCAAGAACAGATGAGAAACAAAAACCCAGAACATCTACAGAACTGCAGGCCCCACTTACTTCAGTTTGGACACTGGTCCATTATCCAACAATAAGAAAGACTGAGCATAAATAGCATCCATAGGAGAGTTCCAAGGCAAAAACCACTGTTGACCATAAAGAACAAAAAGGGTCATTTCACATTTGCCCCCCCCCCCCCAAAAAAAAAGACATGTTGATGATCACCAAGACTTTTAGGAAAATATTCTGTGGACTAATGAGACAAAAGTTAAACTTTTTGGAAGGCATGTGTCCCATTGCATCTGGCGTAAAACTACCACAACATTTCATAAAAAGAACATCAACATAGTGGTGGTAGTGTGATGGTCTGGGGCTGCTTTGCTGCTTCAGGACCCAGTTGACTTGCCATAATTGATGGAACCATGAATTCTGCTTTCTACCAGAAAATCCTGAAGGCGAATGTCTGGTCATCAGTTACAGACCTCAAGCTCAAGCCCCCCCAATGTAGCTGAATTACAACAATTCTGCAAAGAAGAATGGGCCAAAATTCCTCAACACTGTAAACGCTTGATTGAACAACCAATTAATAGGTTAATGGGGCAATTTTTTGGGAGAATCTTGGACCTTCACAGCGGAAACTCGGCAAAACCTTGGCTCTGTTTACTGCTGCATGCTCAGGCTCTCGTAGGTGGATCGGGTTACAAACGAAGAGGTTCTACAACGAGCTGGAATGGAAAGAGAGCCGCTATGGACGATCCAACAGAGACAACTGAAGTTTCTTGGCCACTCGATTTGAAAAAAGGCATTCAAAGAAGGAAAAAAAAAAAAAAAGAGTTGGATGTCTACAAGAGAAAAATAAATATGCACAAGAACTGAGGTTACATGGGAAGTTGTGACTGTTTCTGTTTGATAGGGAAGCTTCCACATGTGAAACTAATCCTGTGATCCCATAATCATATCTGACAATCCCAAATAGATGTGCAGCTTTTATTCACTGATACAGAAAACTATGAGGAGTAAATTTATTGACTGTTGGTTAAAAAAAGTCTCTTTTATGGTTTAGTTCGGCTTTGGAATTTATCTATAAATGATTTTCTGGGAACAGGCAAAGAAAAATAAGCAATTTAGATTGGTAACAGTTGTAGTCTGTGACAGTTTTACTCCTCTCTGCAGCTGCTGCATCCAGGCTTCGCTGACTAGTTTTTATATTTTTGGAGAGCATTCCTTTAAAGGGCTTTTTAATGTGATTGTCTGCGATATAAATACAAAGCAACAACAGCACTTTAACTTTTAATTTATGTGCAGCTTCTGCAAGGCTGACAATTTTGAGAACTGCTTTTAAATGAAAACAGTCTGTAGTTTTGGTTAATGTCCACATGTTGCACTACAGAATTACTGATATTTTAAGTATTGGATGCAGTACATGTCCTTATTACGCACAAGTTCAGACTTTTCTTTTTCATACAGTAGTGTTTAAAAACTTAAGGGTGAAAATGATGCAAGGAAAGAAAACATTTACAAGAGAAAGGTTGTAAAATATATGAGAAAATGGTAGCAAATTTACAGCAAAAAGGTGTAAATGTATGAGAATAAAGCTGCACATTTATGAAAAACGACAAATGCACAAGAAAAAGGCAAATGTGCAAAGGGAAAATCTGCAATTATATAAGAAAAGCTGCAAATTTAAGAAATGAATCCTGCAAATGTACATTATTTAAATGTAAATTTATGCAGCTAAGCTGTGCCTATTTGTCATATCTGGGCATTATCGCCTTGTGTTTGTTCATTGTTCTCTCTGTGATTATTTATGATTATTATTTGCATTATTCACCCTCTGTGTTCCGCTGGGTCCTCTGGCTTTGTCTTCTGTGTTCCCCAGTCTGTCGTCATTCCATGTCCCCACCCTCAGCCATGATGTTTTCTGTTTCCCTGCCTCAGCTTTAGTTTGGCCATTGTGTTTATTTTCATTTCCATGCCCCTAATTATGTTCTGCAGTTGCGGTCCTGCTCTTTGGTGTTGTGATTGTTTTCCCAAGTCATGATTGTGCCGTTCCTCTCGGTGTTGGTGTCCTGTATGTTCTTTGTCATGTTTCATGTACTTACCCTGCCTGTGGTTGTCTGTGCTGCCCGCCTGTCCGCTTCTTTTTCTTCTTCTTCTATTTTTTTTGGCGGGGGCACCCAACGTAAAGGCGCATTACCGCCATCCAGCGTTGGAGTGTGGACCAGACATTGTAACCCAAACACCCTCAAAAAAAAAAAAAAGAAAAAAAAAAAGGAGGCACCCCTATATCCTATTAATTAGTCCTGTATCTTTAAGGTGAACAAACAACTTCCTTACCCCAATCCCCAATATCACGCTTAAGTTAGCATCTCCCACCCCTAGTTCCCTAATTCCCCCACTAATATGTCTCTCTCCTGGGTGTATTTCTGGCAGTGCAGAATGACATGCTCCACAGTTTCTTCCTCTCTCACACAATAATCACACATCCCTGTCTGGTGCTTACCTACCAAATGCAAAGTTCTGTTTAATCTAGTATGACCCATCCTTAGCCTAGATAAAATATTCTCTTCCTTTGTAGTTCTCGTTCCCACCCTGCCCTTCACTCCATCCGCGCTCTGGATAGCATACAAGTGTCATCCTGTACCTCCTGTGTCCCACCTACGCTGCCACTCCTGCCCAGTATACTCTTTAATCAATGTTTTTGCCTCAGACTTACTAAATGAAATATTCCACACCTCCTGGTGCCCCAGAGCCTGTTTAGCCAATTTATCTGCAGCCTCATTGTCTTTTACCCCCTTGTGAGCTGGTATCCACATAAACGATACAGCCACATCTTTATTTCCAAGTCTATACAGAGTCTCATACATTTCATAGACTATGTCCTGCCTGCTGTCAGATGACCCTGATTTTATTGACAACAAAGCTGCGCTGGAGTCCGAACAAAGGATAACATTTTTGATCGGCAGTTCCTCAATCCACTGTAATGCAGTTATCAAAGCCAACATTTCAACTGTGTACACAGACAAATGGAAAGATGTTCTTTTGTTAGCAGACATTTCCAAGGCAGGAATGTAGAAAGCAAAGCCAGTGCAACCAGTGTCAGGATCTTTTGATCCATCAGTGAATACTGGGGTAAAGGAATGATACCTTGTTCCCAAACGATCCTCTGCTAAAACTGCAGTGTTTCCAAATTCTCTATAACCTCGCATCTTTTCCAAAAAATACAAATCAACAGAAACTGGATAGAAAAACCATGGAGGCGTGACTGGCAAAGGAACTAATGGAATATATGTTCTGTCACATAATTTCATGTCTCTGGCTATCCTCCCAGCATAAAATGCAAAACTCTCCTTTTTGACCCTTTCCCTTCCCAACAAAGCATTAAAACTCTAACTGTAGGATGTTTATCTTGAGTGTGCCCTTGCAGATTGACCAGTAGTTCATCATTACCCGTTTACGCCTGACATTTAATGGCATTTTCCCATTTCCACCTGAAGAGCAGCAACAGGAGTTGTTTTAAGTGCACTACAGCAGATCCTCAATGCTTGGGCCTGGATGACATCTAACGTGTTCAACATGGTTTTGGAAGCAGATCCATATACAGTACACCCATAGTCCAATACAGACCTAATTAAAGCAACATAAATGTTTTTCATAGCCGCTCTACTAGCACCCCACTCTGTCCCTATCAAGCACCTCATTACATTCAGTACCTTTTTGCATTTTACTGTCATATTATGAATATGTTCCCTCCAAGTTAGATTAACATCAAACCAGACACCCAAAAATCTGAAAACTTTGACTTGTCAGCTGCGTCTGACGTTGACAGCTGCGTCTGACACTCATCGCGTCAGAGTACTTTTTTCTCTGTTTTTGTTTGTTTTTATTGATTGTTTTTATCAATTTTTTTTTATCCCTGTTTGTTGTTATTAGTTTTTATTTACTGTTACCTCTGTATTGGCCTCGCCTAAAAGTCCGTCCGGACGCACGAGTAGCTGTTTTTGGCTAGCTGCGGGTTACCCATCTCAGCGCCTGGAACGCCATGGCTCCTTCTCCGTCATGTATTCGCTGTTTATCGCTCCGCGATAAGGTCTCTGAGCTGGAAACGAGGCTCTCCAATCTTTACAAGATTCAGAAGGCCGAAGACCACATCGACATCATCATTCTCGGGCGATCATCAGCTCCAGCCACTGCCTCACAGCTGGCGGAAACTGCTACTTATTTGGGTGAGCTCAGCGCGTCTCCACCTACCTCTACACCTGCTCCAGCACCTGCTCCAGCCTGCGCAGCCGTCCATGACCTCAGCAACAAACACTGGTTTCGTCTCGGGGCTAAACCAAAAGATTCGCTTGGTCCCTCTCATCCTCCATCTGCGCCCTGGACCTTGGTTCGACCAGCTAATGGCCATCGTCGTTCAACCGGAATGGGCCGCGCCTCTTCTCTTCTGGTGTCCTTGGAAAACAGATTTGATATCCTTTCCCTGGAGGATTTTCCCCACCTGGACGCTGGCCATCCGCCCATGGACGCCCCTTTTCCTCCCTCCTCTCTTTCAGCGGCGGCTCATGTCCGCAAAACCCGGATAAAGACCACCCAGGGTGTGTCAAATTACACACCTGCTCCAGATAGAAGAAAAGAGCGCATCTCCCCGCCTTCGCAACAACATCATCATCCTCTTCACAATTCCTCTCCACATCAGAATCCACAGACAAACCCCCCCCCAGACGACGCTGGTAATTGGTGACTCGATCGTGAGGAACATCAGAAGCAGGTACTGTGTGACTCGATTTTTTCCCGGGGCTAGAGTCTCTGACATTGAGGCTCTTATCCCTGACCTGCTGAATTAATTCCCTCACGTTCATACTGTCGTTATGCATGTGGGATGCAATAACATCCCAGATGAAGCATCTGAGATTTTAAAAAGTGACTTCAGGAGCCTTTTGTCCACTCTCATGAACTGTGGCAGACGTGCGCTCATCTCTGGGTCTTTGGCACCTTTCAGACGAGGCTGTAATTGTTTTAGCAGAACTCTCAGTCTTGGTTTTGTTGACAATGAATGAATGAATGAATCTTTATTTCGGATAGATTAAAAGTACAGGTTAAAAGAAACTGAATAATATAACAAAGGGGGAAAGAAAATCCAACAAGGTCAAATTAGACAATAACTCCTCTGATTATACAGTTCAACATAAATTATCCGAAATGGGTGATGGCTGAAGCCGCAGCTTATATTGCCCACCCATATTCCATCCAAGAATTCAAAAGAAAAAAAAAACAAAACAAGAGCGATTACAATTCAGAACAAAGCTAAGACAAAATGTGACAAAAAACTAAGCTACAACACAACGCAGGCTGGATATGACAATCCTTATGTGATTTTACATGTCATCTTGTATATATGTTTGGAGTATTTCTTCCTTTAGTTTTTGTTTAAATTGTCCAAGCGTTGTACATGATTTTAATTCAGGTCCAAAATCGTTCCATAGTCTGACTCCTTGCACTGAAACACAGTGTTGCTTGGTGGTAGTTCTCACTGAAGGTTTTTGAAATATACATGTTCCTCTGAAATGATATTGTTTCTCCCTTATTTGGAACAACTTTTGAATATTTGCGGGCAGTGATAGATTCTTCACTTTAAACATTATTATTGCAGTTTTAAAGTCAACCATATCTTTCAACTTGAGAGCTTTTTAATTTAAGAAAAAGTGGGTTTGTTGGTTCCCTGTAAGCTGCTTTATTTATTATTCTAATAGCTCTCTTCTGAAGCATAAAGACTGGATATATGTTTGTTTTATATGTATTTCCCCATACTTCAGTACAATATGTCATGTATGGGAGTATTAATGAATGATACAAGGTATATAGCGTGGGTTGATTCAGCAAATATTTCACTCTGTGTAGTATTGCAATTGATTTGGATATTTTACCTTTAATATAATTAATATGTGACTTCCAACACAGTTTATTATCAATTATTACTCCAAGAAATTTAGTTTCACATACCCTTTCAATCTCTACACCATTTACACTGAGTTTAGATACTGAGTTGTTGTGATGGTTGTTAAAGACTATAAATTTTGTCTTACTTAAATTGAGTGTTAATTTGTTTGAATCAAACCACAGTTTAAGCTTTCCTAATTCCTTTCCGAATGTATCCAGAAGTTGTTCCAAATTGCTTCCACTGCATAATAGATTAGTGTCATCGGCAAACAATATTAAGTCCATTTTTTCTGAAACTTTACATATATCATGTATATACATATTGAATAACAATGGCCCCAAAACTGAACCCTGTGGGACTCCACAAGTAACCTTCAGTAACTGTGAGTTTTTGTTACCAACACATACATACTGATATCTATTCTTTAAGTAACTACTTAACCAGGATAGTGCTACCCCTCTAATACCACAATTTTGTAGTTTCTTTAAAAATAAATTATGATCCACTGTATCAAATGCTTTTTTAAGATCCAGGAATACCCCAACTGAATACTCTTTATTTTCAATGGCAGTTGATATTTTTTCTATAAATTCCATTAGAGCAAATGCAATTGTCCTCTGTGTCTGAACCCATATTGCTACTCACACAATAAATTATTCTTCAGTATGAAGTTGTCAATTCTCTCATAGAATATTTTTTCAAGTATCTTGGAAAATTGCGGCAATAGTGAAATTGGTCTATAGTTTGAGAATTCCCCTCTGTCACCCGTCTTGTATATCGGAATTACTTTAGCTATTTTCATTGCATTGGGAAATATACCTGTTTGGAGAGACAGGTTACAGATATACATCAGTGGTTTCACTAAGCATTCAATAATAGTTTTGACTAAGAGCATGTCAATACCATCACAGTCCGTAGATGTTTTACTTTTAAACGATTTAACAATTTCAATGACGTCTCTCTTGTCTGTGTTCTTTATGAAAATGGAGTCTTTTATAGCAGTGTTGTTGCTTATTGTATCACCTGTAGGCGCCGTAATGGGTATTTCTCCAGCCAAATTAGGACCAATGTTTTTTTTCCCACAATATCTTTATTGAACCTTTTTTTTTTTTAACAAACAATCAAACACTAACACTAAAGTACTACAAAAAAAAAAATGCACTAAAAAACACCAACAACCACCAACAAAATCAAATCTTCAACAATGCTCCTCTGTTTAGTCTAGACAATCCAATACATAAGTATACATATTATGTTCACCAGTTTGGAATTTACAAGGTCCACACACATCATTCACCTTCTTCTTCAAGAGTTATGTTTAAATTTTTTACATAATCAATAAAAGGTCTCCATATATTCTCAAACACAATTTCCTTTGATTTCAGTATATATGTTATTCTTTCTAATGGAAGGTTTGTTAACATCTGTCTTAACCACTGAGTCACATCTGGTCTATGAGTCTTTTTCCATAATAGTGCAATACATTTTTTGGCATTAAGCAAACTGAGGTCTATGAATGTTCTTTCACTTTTATTAAAATTATGCTTTTCTGGGTACAGACCCAACAAAAACAGTTTAGGATTCAATATGATTTGTTTTGAGATTATTTTTTCAATTGTTACCCTCACCTCTTCCCAAAACATTCTTATTAATCTACATTCCCATACACAATGAAATAGAGTTCCTTTACTTTCCATGCATTTTGTGCATGTATCTGGTATATTTTTATTATATCTATTTAACTCCTCCGGTGTAACATACATCCGCATTAACCATTTGAAATGTATCAATTTAAGGCGTGCATTTATTGATTTGGTTTGAGCTTCTGTACAAGCCAATTCCCATTGTTCCTCTGAAATTTCAGTTTGCAGATCTTCTTTCCAGTAGTTTAATCTTTTCAGTGAATTTTCACTTGAAAATAGTGTCAATGAGTTATAAAACTCTGAAATAATACCCTTTCTTTTACTATCTTTCATCAACATTTTTTCCAAGGATGAATAAATAGGTCGAGTGAGAGCTTTATTTTGATTTGATCGAATAAAGTTTCTAAGTTGAAGATATTTAAAAAAATGTGTTCTATTGAGATTAAATTTGATCCTCAGCTCTTCAAAAGACATTGTTTTCTGCACATGGCAAATATAAATCCTGAATCTTTTGTATCCCTTTTAAATTCCATACTTTAAATACAGCGTCCGCTCTCCCTGGTTTAAAATATTGATTACCCCATATTGGACTAAATTGTGACAATAACTGTGGTTCTTTTAAATAGTTTTTAGCTTCACACCATATTTTGATCATATGCTTTACAAATGGATTTTTAACTTGTTTTTGTAATTTTTTTGCAGAATCTGAGTATATGAATATGGGAAGAGGTAAAGGTAAATTGTATGATTCCATTTCAGTCCAGTGAGGGAGATCATTTGATGAAAAATAATATGTCATAGACCTCAGTTGTGCCGACCAATAATACAACATAAAATTTGGACATTTCAGACCTCCACGATCAAATGGTAAATATAATAAAGACAGACGTAATCTAGCCCTCCTGTTGTTCCATATAAATTCCACTAACTTTTTTTTAATTCTTGAGAATAAATCTAAAGGTGGTGGTAAGGGAATGTATTGAAATAAATAAAGTATTTTAGGTAAAATATTACTTTTAAGTATATTAATTCTCCCGATCATCGACATTGGTAGTGACATCCATCTCTGAAGTAACTCATCAATATCTGTCATTAAGGCTTCATAATTGACACTGGCGATTGATTCTAGCTTAGGCACAATTTGGATTCCTAAATATTTAAACTGATTTACAACATTGAATTGATTTACCTCAGGGGCTGGGTAATTTCTCTGGGTCTCATTTAGCATTAATATTGAAGATTTAGTTTTATTTATTTTATATCCTGATATTTCCCCAAAATTCTTTATTAAATTCAACAAGGTCGGAATTGATTTTTTAAGATTCGACATAAACAAAATTATGTCATCGGCATAAAGGGAGATTTTATGTTCTGTTGGTCCAACTTTAATTCCATATATTTGTGACTGTAGACCAGGGGTGTCCAACCATGTGCCATGGAGAGCCAAGACCCTGCAGGTTTTACCTCCAACCAGTGTCTTCAACAGCAGATTTCTGTGAACTTCTTCCCACTGATTGCTGATAAGTGAAAACACCTGCTGAAGAGACTGGGTAGAAGAGAAAACCTGCAGGGTCTTGGCTCTCCATGGCACCTGGTTGGACACCCCTGCTGTAGACGTATCGCCATCGCTAAAGGTTCAATTGCCATAGTAAACAGTAAAGGTGAAAGTGGACAGCCTTGTCGACATCCTCTATTGATTTTTATTGATTTTGAAATATTGTTATTTGTTAGGATTTCTGCAGTAGCATTATTATATATTATCTGAACCCATTTTATGAAATTATTTCCAAGTCCAAACCTTTGTAAGACTTCAAAAAGAAAGGGCCATTCAACTCTATCAAAGGCTTTTTCGGCATCCAGTGATAAGAGAGCTGTATCCGGTGCTTCTTTATTAGAATAAATAATATTAAAAAGTCTTCTTACATTATGGAAGCCTTGTCTTCCCTTTATAAAGCCATTCTGATCTCGATTAATAATATTTGGTAAAATTTCTTGTATTCGTCTTGCTAAAATTTTACAGATTATCTTAAGGTCGGCATTTAATAGGCTTATTGGTCTCATATTTTCACATTTATTAGAGGGCTTACCTGGTTTTGGCAACAGTATAATTAAGGCATTATTCATATATGATGGTAAATTACTATTTTGAAATGCTTCTAAAACCATTTCCAAAAAAGGTTTTGTTAATTTATTTTTAAATTTTTTATAAAGGTCAACTGGAAGACCATCTGGTCCTGCACTTTTTCCTGATTTCATATTATCAATAGCTAGTCCAACTTCTTCTTGACTAATTTTAGACTCCAGTATCTCCCTATTTTCATTTGGAATACACGGTATAAATAGTTCGTTCAGAAACCCATGTAGTTTTGTTAAGTCAGATTCATTTTTGGTATCATATAATTTTTCATAGTAATCTCTAAAGGCTCTATTAATTTCTAAAGGATCTACAACTACCTGTCCGTTACTTATAATACTGGTAATTGGTGTTTTAGATTCTAATTGTTTAATCTGCCATGCCAATAACTTTCCTGATTTTTCACCTTGTTCATAAAAAGATTGTTTCAATCTTAGAAGACTCGAGGCAGCTCTATTCGCTGATTTTTTTGTCATATTCAGCTCTCAAAATCAGTAATTCGTTCTCCAACCTTGGATCTCTTCCTGCATATACTCTTTCTTGAAGAATTTTTATTTTATGTTCCAATTGGACTCTCTCCTCTCGAGTCTTCTTAGATTTTGAACCTGTATAACTAATAATGTGTCCCCTAATAAAAGCTTTGAAAGCCTCCCACTTTACACATGCTGATGTTTGTGTAGTATTGATGTCAAAGAACTCATCTATCTGTTTTTCTATGTATTTAACAAATTCCTCATCCTGAAGCCATTTATGCTGAAATTGCCATCTACCTGGTTCCTTTGTCAATTTCTTATCTACATATATTAGACAGCAGGGTGCATGATCAGAGATCACGATGTTATCATAAAAACACACAAAAAACAAAATTTTTTAGCAATTTTGTACTTTTTTTTTTTTTTAATATGTAATACAATCTATATTTTGTAATCTTGTTATATGCTTCTAATCAGTTAAATGCTCAAATATTCTACCCTATATTCTGTTCATGCTTAGCTCCCACCAGTCTCTTCCTGGATCTTCTTGATGAGCTCCTGCGCCTCCTCGGGGGTCTTGAAGATGTGTGTTCTGCCCTCATATGTGACCAGAAGTCTTGCAGGGTGAATCACTCCATGACGAATCTCAAGGTTGCGCAGTTCTTTGCGGATGGGGTCAAACTGCTTCCTTAATTGTTGGATTCCTGAGGCCAAATCTGGGTAGAACCGCACCTGCTGATCTTGATATTTAATTTCTCCTTTGGCCCGCACCGCGTTGGAGATCGTCATCCTGTCTCTGTAGCTGAGAAACTTCATAATTAACGTCCTCGGTGCTGCCTTGTTACCTCTCGGTGGGCCAATTCGGTGGGAGCTTTCCAAGACGACTGATGATTTTAGCTCCGCGTTGTTCAGCGCCTCCGGGATCCACCCCTCCAAAAAGGAGCATGAATCACGACCTTCGGCTCCCTCCGGTAAACCCACCAGCCTCAGGTTGTTCCGTCTGGACCGAGATTCCAAATCCAAAACGCTATTTCCCAGATCTTTATTTTTTTTTTCCAAAGTGCGCACCTTTATTTGAAGTCCGCTAATTTCATCCTCCGCACTTGAAACACGAAGCTCCGCCTGCGTCACTCGCTCCACGCAGTCACCCAACTCCTTTCTCATTGCATCCAACGCTGCCATAATCCCATCAAGTTTAGCGGAAAAGTCTGCTCTCATTGAGCTAATAGCAGCCAGCACTGCACCTGTGCCGCCATCGTCAGCAGTTACCGCATCACCGCTAGTTTCATCCGCCATATCCGCAGCTTTTTCTACTGCGCCACAAACTTTAAAGTCCGTTAATTTGGACTGCTTCGGCGATTCAATTTTTCCCCCTCCTGATTTCCCAGCCTTAGTCTTCACCGGCATATCCTCACCCAAACGCTGGGAAAAGTTCTGTTCCGAATGAGAGAGTTATTTGCCGAATTTTTATTTCCAGGAGCAGAGCAGAGTGATACGTGTCCTTCTAGGCGGCCGCCATAACCGGAAGTCCAAATTAGGACCAATGTTAACAAAAAAGTTATTAAATTCATCTGCAGGTGAAGCTGCATTCACACTCTGAGTCGTTTTATTATTTTTTGAAAAATTGGTTGGGTAGCTTGTATTTCTGCTTTTATTTCCAAGAATACTGTTAAGTATTGTCCATGTATTTTTAATATTGTCTCTGTTTTTCTCCAGTTCTTTACTGTAATAGTCTCTCTTACTACATCTCATCTTATTATATATGTTAACTTATTTTTGTATGTTTTATACCGCTGCTCTGCTTCTTTTGTCCTTTTCTTTAGGAAAGCTTTATATAATAATTTTTCTTTTTACACGCCTTTTGTAATCCTTTGGTTAACCATGGCTTATCGGCAAATTTACGTTTAAGCTTTTTTTTTACTAATGGACAATTTTTTTCATAAAGAGTGGTTACAATATTTATAAATGTGTCATAGGCTTCATTTACATCTGATACATAGACTTCTGTCCAGTCTTGCTTCAGCAAGTCCTCTTTAAAAGAACTGATTGCATTTGGTGATTTGTATCGACAATTTTAACTTATTTTGGAATCGCCCATCACTTATGAGGCCTGATGGCATCCACCCAAATAGACTTGGTGGACGTGTTTTAAGAGACAATCTTCTCTATTTTATTCGGTGTTTTCTGGTACAGTGACTGAAATTTGGTGTGTTTACTCACTCTGAAGTTTCTGGGTTTGCCAAACTGCCCTTTTTTGGTCCTGTTCCCACGTATTGTATCGATCCCATTAACTCGGGTGGTCTTTACCGTTTGGATCAGCTTTTGATTTATAATCCTTCAGAGATTGTGTCTGTCTCCAGTTGCCCTACATATTGTAACCCAGGACAAATCCAACACAACTTGAAAAACACTCGCACTTCTGCAGCTCCTCCTCATCCACCACCTTTCAACTCTGCCCCTGTCTCCTCCCTTAGAGAACCTTTTTCTGCTCCCTCTAAAGTTAATAAAAAAGTTTTTAAAAAAAACAGAATGCATAAACTTCCCTGACTGATTAAACAAAATGTTGGTAAAATTCTAATCCAGCCTCAAGTCTCTAAAATTAATAAAATTAATAATTTGGCCTCTGTCCCCCCCCCCCAAAAAAAAAAGTTTAAAAATGAAATGTGGCTTATTAAACATTAGGTCTCTATCTTCTAAGTCTCTTCTGGTCCATGATCTATTAATCGATCACCAGATCAATCTATTATCCCTCACAGACACCTGGCTCGGGCTTGATGATTATGTTGGTCTGAATGAATCACCTCCCTCTGGGTATTTAAACTGTCATAACCCCAGAGGTTCTGGTTGTGGTGGTGGAGTGGCGGCAATTTTCCATTCTAAATTACTAGTTAATGTTAAGCAGAAATTATGTTTTAATTCCTTTGAAGGTTTGGTCCTCAGTGTGGGGCCTGTTGGCAATCTTGGCTTGAACCCAATTCTCTTTGCCATAGTTTATCGTCCTCCCACGGCCTATTCAGAGTTTCTATCGGAATTTGCCGAATTTTTAGCTGATTTAGTGCTGAAAACCGATAGAATAATTATTGTAGGGGACTTTAATGTACATGTTGATGTTGAGAGTGTCTGTCTTAATAAGGCTTTCAATTCAATTTTAGACTCAATGGGGTTTTCCCAAAAAGTAAAAAATTCTACCCATTATTTCCACCATACATTGGACCTTGTTTTGACTTATGGTATAGATATCGAAAATCTGGTTGTGTCTCCTCATAATCCTGTACTGTCTGACCATTGTCTGTTAATTTTTGATTTCATTATCTCTGATCACTTATTTCCTAAAGAAAAATACTACTACAGCAGATGTCTTTCTGATGACGTTGCTAAATTTTTGCAGATTGTCTCCTCTATGCCATGGGTCAACACAACAGAAACACCTGAAATAAGTGATGGAGAGTCTGCTCCATTCGTGATTGATAGCATAGTTGATGGTGTTACTGCCTCTCTGCATCGGACTCTAGATTTGGTAGCCCCTTTAAACTAGAAAAGCACTCGGAGAGCGCAGACCTCCGCCAAGCGCCACAGTTCCCCCATACAGTGTTTGTGTGTATGTTTTCAGATTCCTTGACCATGAAAACATATGACTAGCAATTGGATTCACAATGATAGGATTAGTGGTTCAGTAGTTATTCATGAAAATCGCATTTTCCGTCATGGCGGTTTTCTTCTGGACGGTGATCCGGATCACCACCAAAATCTAATCATCTGTAGGATACCCCATTTCTGACAATCTGTGAAAATTTCATGAAAATCCGTCCATAACTTTTTGAGTTATCTTGCTAACAAACAGACAGACAGAAACAAACAGACAGACAGGCAGACAGACAAACCAACGCCGATGAAAACATAACCTCCTTGGTGGAGATAAAAAGAAAAAGTCTAACCAGAGATTTCTTACCCCTTGGTTTAACTCAGAAACTCGTGGCTTAAAACAGAAAACTCGTCAATTGGAAAGAAAATGGCATTCAACTAATTCAGATGAATTCTACTTGGCGGGGAGAAATCATCTCTTAATCTATAAAAAGTCTCTTAGAAAAGCTAGATCAAGCTATTATTCTACATTAATAGAAGCAAACAAGAATAACCCCAGGTTTCTCTTCAACACTATAGCCAGGCTTACAAAGAGCCATGACTCGGTCAATCCTCGCATCCCCCCTGAGCTTTCTAGTCAGGACTTTCTGAACTATTACAATCTTAAAATTTTATCTATTAGAGATGAAATCAGTCAGATTCTTCCTACCGTAAACTGTAGTACATTAACTACTGCAACTCCCTCAATTGATATCTGCTTAGATAAGTTTACTCCAATCGACCTCTTAGAGCTGGATAAAATAATTTCCTCTTCTAAGCCTTCATCTTGCCTTCTGGACCCTATTCCTTCCAGGTTATTTAAAATTATTTTCCCAATTATTGGTAGCCGTATTCTTCTTATCATTAATTCTTCTTTAACTCTGGGTTATGTTCCACTGGCTTTTAAAACTGCTGTAATTAAACCTTTACTTAAAACACCGACGTTCGATCCTGGAGTTTTGGCCAATTATCGACCAATCTCTAATTTGCCTTTCATTTCAAAAATCTTGGAAAGAGTTGTTGCTGTGCAATTATCTGACCATTTGCAGGGAGTTGGTTTGTTTGAGGTGTTTTAATCTGGGTTCAGAGCTCATCACAGCACTGAAACTGCCTTAATGAAGGTCTCTAATGACCTCCTGACTGCATCGATCATGCCATTCTACTTGATAGATTGGAACACTTTGTTGGACTCAGTGGAACTCTGTTGCAGTGGTTTAGATCTTATTTGTCTGATAGATTTCAGTTTGTCCGTGTCAATGATGGATTTTCTTCCAGCTCTAAGCTCAGTCACGGAGTTCCACAGGGATCTGTGTTGGGCCCTACTCTTTTTAGTCTATATATGCTCCCGTTGGGCAATATCATCAGAAAGCACTGTATACATTTTCACTGTTAGGCAGATGACACACAACTATGCCTGTCAATGAAGCCCGATGATTGTGATCAGTTGGCCAGGTTGGCTTGTGATCAGATGCCTGTCTTAAGGACATCAAAGCTTGGATGACTTGTAATTTTTTACTATTGAACTCTGATAAGACTGAAGTCATTGTTGTTGGCCCAAAACATCTTAGAAATTCCTTTTCAGATTATGCCCTTAATTTAGATGCTGCCACTCTCACTCTGAACAGTTGCGTGAGGAACCTTGGAGTGATGTTTTACCAGGATTTGTCCTTTAATTCACATATTAAAACTGTTTCTAGGACAACCTTATATCATCTGCGCAATATTGCCAAGATCAGGAGCATCTTGTCTCTGGGTGATGCTGAGAAACTGATTCACGCCTTTGTCAGTTCGCGATTAGATTATTGTAATTCGCTATTATCTGGTTGTCCTAAAGTATCTTTAAAAAATCTTCAGTTGATTCAAAATGCTGCTGCTAGAGTTTTAACGGGTTCTAGAAAAAAAGATCATATTTCCCCAGTTCTGTCCTCCCTCCACTGCCTTCCCATTGAATTCAGAATCAAGTTTAAAATCCTTCTTCTTACTTTCAAAGCTCTTAACAATCTGGCCCCCCAATATATAAAAGATCTGATATTGCCTTACCATCCTAGTAGAGCATTACGCTCCCAAAATGCTGGCTTACTTGTGGTGCCCAGAATCTCCAAAAGTACGGTGGGAGGCAGAGCCTTCTGTTACCAAGCCCCTTCTCTCTGGAACCAGTTACCACTCTGGGTCCGGGAGTCAGACTCGGTCTCTGTTTTTAAGAACGGGGTAAAATCCTTCCTTTTTAATATAGCTTTCATTTAAGGAGGGTTTTTGTGTCTTTTAATCCCACTGTTGTTCTATTGTTATCTGATCCATACTGCTGGTTGACCTCCAATATTGTACTTGGCATCTTACTGCTATGTTCTTTATGTCTGTCCTTTCCATCCCCCCCATCTCCTCATCCCCAGCCAGTCACAGCAGACGACTGCCCCTCCTTGAGCCTGGTTCTGCTAGAGGTTTCTTCCTTTCAAATGGGAGTTTTTCTTCTCCACTGTCGCTTAGTGCTTGCTCATAGGGGATCATCTGATTGCTGGGTCTTTCTGTGACTGTGTGGTTTTTTCTGCACTGTGGTGCCACGAGACGGCTTTTGTTGTGATGTGGCGCATTATAAATAAAGCTGAATTGAATTGAATTGAACTTAGGTTAATTGGCATCAAACTGGGGATTCTAATTGTCCTTAAGTATGACTGTGAGAGTGAATGGTTGTCTGTCTCTCTGTGTTGGCCCTGTGATGGACTGGCAATCTGTCCAGGGTGCACCCTGCCTCTCGCCCAAAGATGCTGGGATAGGCTCCAGCCCCCCCGCGACCCGAAAAGGATTAAGCGGCTGAATGAATGAATGAATGAATGAATGAATTGAATTGCTCTATTTCCTGAGCATACATTGTTAACTGGGCATCAGCTACCCTTTTCCTTGTGAATACAACAACCTTTGTTTTCTCAACAGAAAATTTAAATCCCCAAGAGTATGACCACCCTTCCACTGCACATATTGCCTCTTGTATTTTCCCTCTTATATAATTAAAATTACTCCCTCTTTTCCATAATGCCCCATCATCAGCAAATAAAGAGCGACCAATGTCATTCTTCACATCAGAAAAAACATCATTTATCATAATAGACAAAAGTACTGGGCTTATAACACTACCCTGGGGGGTGCCATTTTCCACCAAGTACCTATCTGACAAGGCTCTGCCCACTCTAACTTGAATGTCCCTATTAAACAAAAAGTCTTTGATCCAGTTGAATGTTCTCCCAGAAATTCCTATCATACTTAGCTTAATCATTAACCCCTCCTTCCACAACATGTCGTATGCCTTTTCCACGTCAAAGAACACTGCAATTACCGACTCTCTATTAACTTGAGCCTTCCATATTGCTGTCTCCAAACACAACAGGATCCATAGTTCCCCTTCCTTTTCTAAACCCGCTCTGATATGATGACAAAATTCCTCTACTTTCGAGATAAAAGACAATTCTGTCTGTAATCATTCTATCCATTACTTTTCCCAAATGTGATGTTAGAGCTATAGGTCTGTAGCTTGCTGGGTCTGAGGGATCCTTTCCCTGTTTCCTTACAGCAGGGGTGTCAAACTCATTCCATGGAGGGCCAAGACCCTGCAGGTTTTACTTCCACCCAGTCTCTTCAGCAGGTGTTTTCACTGATCAGCAATCAGTAGGAAGAAATTCAGAGAAATCACCTGTTGAAGACACTGGGTGGAGGTAAAACCTGCAGGGTCTTGGCCCACCATGGAATGAGTTTGACACCTGTGCCTTACAGGAACAATCACTGCCTCTTTCCATGCAGTTGGGAGCTTTCCCTTCTCCCACACTTTATTGTAGACTTCCAATAGCTTCCTCATAGCCAAAGCCCCTAAATGTTTCACCATGATGTAACAGACATTGTCTTTCCCAGGGGATGTTAATCCTGACTTGTTTACTGCTCTTTCCAATTCATCTAGAGTGAAAGGAGGGTCCAAAGAACTACTAAAATCAAACCTTTCCTCCAGAGCCCCAGGGTGCGCTAAACTCGTCCTACTTCTTCCTCTTTTACCTTCTTCAGTCAAATTGTTTGAGCTATGAATTTGAGTCAAACTCTTTGCTATCGTTGTTGCTTTTTCCTCATCAGTTATTGCAATCACTCCCCCACTTTTTAGTATTGGATACTGCCATTCCCTCCTTACTCCTCTCATAGCCTTGATCATACTCCACACATCCCCCACAGCTGTTGATCTTTCTACAGTGCTACAGTATCTCTGCCAGCGTTCTCTCTTAGCCCTCCGGATAGTTTTCCTGGCTTTTGCTAGTGCCCTCTTATAATTAAGCAAGTTTTGCCAATTATGAGTCCTTCTTAAGACCTTAAGTGTCTTATTCCTCTCTTTAATAGCTTTAGTGCACTCATCTGTCCACCAAGGCACTGCTTTCTTTAATCTTTTACCTTTACTTTCAGAGATTGACTGATTGGCTGCTTCAAAAATAGTTTTAATCTTTTTCTCCATATTCTCAATGTCTTCACTGACCTCTACTTGGGGAAGGTCTCTCTCACAGATAAACTTAAATAGCTTCCAATTAGCAGTGCTAAAAACCCATCTCCCTTTTTTATGACCACTTACCCTATTCACTGAAATGAAAATATTGCAATACACTGGGAAATGGTCACTTCCCACTGAGGACTCCTCTAAAACCTCCCACTCACACACACTTGCAATATTACTAGTCACCAAAGTTAAGTCAAGAACTGAACCACTCCCCATGTGTACATCAATTCTAGTTGCTCTACCATCATTTAAGCATACTAGATTCTTCTCTTCCAAAAGTTCTTCAATAGTCTCACCATTTACATCTGTATGATTTGCCCCCCATAATACATTATGGACATTAAAGTCCCCACAAATTACCACCCTGCTCCCATCTATCCCCTCCATCTGAGATAATTGATTCAATCTCTTACAAGGATTATACAAATTAACAACTACAAATTCCCCCTCTTTTGTCCAAATTTCAACTACCACATACTCCAGTTCAGCCCCTTTACCTATCTCTCTGAACTGAATTCCCTCCTTCACAAATGTTGCACATCCACCTCCCATTCCCTCCCTTCTATCATTCCGAATAGAGACATATCCCACTATTTTAAAATCCAGATTGGGTTTCAACTATGTCTCCTGGACACAGATAACATCTGGTTTGTCTGAAAGTTCCTCAATATATCTTTTGAATTCCTGTCCATTTGCCAGCAAGCTTCTTGCATTCCATTGATCCAAAATGACCATTAGCACAATTCCTATCCAATCGATGCTTGATCCTGACTTGTCTGACTACTACGCCCATTCCTCACCTCCTCCCAAGTTAAACCACAGAAACCAAGATGATTAGCTGCTGCTTTCACTATTATTTGAATTCTCTCGGTTTTAGACTTGACTTCCATTGTAGCATTCACAACTCCTGCTATAAAAATAACCAGTTTCTTCAGATCAACCTGGATTTCCCCATTCCGTCCCAGTTCTCTTTCACTTACAAGCAGCCTCCCCCCAGTCCTCTGCCCATTCCCTCCTCTCTGGTTCATCCTTTTCACTGCTTTGGCATAGGAGATTTTATTCTGCATTCTGACTTGCTGAATTTCCCTTTCCTCCATCATTCTTTCACAGCCTCCGTAGGCCACACTATGACTACCGCCACAATTACAACATTTTGGCATTTCTTGGTCACATTCTCCATACTGGTGGTTGCCCCCACACCTTGCACACCTTCTTCTCCATCTATATGTTTTAGCTGTGTGTCCAAATCTTTGGCAATTATAACACCGGACTGGATTAGGAACAAATTCCCTTACCCCGTAACTCAAAAAACCCAAATTTACATTTTTGGGGAGCACATCTCCTTCAAACTCAATCACCACACCCTCAATGTCTCTCCTCTGTCCTTCCTGAGTGGCCTGTAGTCTACAAGTTGCTTTTACTACCCCCCCTTTTAAATTAGCTTTGATTTCTTCCATTGAGACTCCTATTGGCACCCCCCAAATTACACCCTTGTTCCACTTAGACCCGTTATCAATAAAGCTTGTACTTTTCACTTTGAACTGCCCAATCTCCCTCATTTTGTCAGCTCTTTCCCTTTGCTCCTCACTCCTACACACAATCAGTAGATTTCCATACCTTAGCACCTTTGCCATGAGTATTTCTCCAACCTGGTTTTTCAATATTGTTGTCAATTTAACTGGGCTCATTGTAGATATCCCCTTTTCTTCCTCGAACCTTACAATAATTTTGAATTCGGCTCCTTCCTGCCCTCCTCCCTCCACGCCACCACCACTTCCACTACTTCTAGCCTTCTTTGCATTATTTTCAGGAAAGTTATTCTCCCTTTTTCCTCTCCCTTTCCCGCTTCCCTGCCCAGTATCCATACTGTCTTCACTATCCCAGACATCAGAATCTCCCCAGTCTGGCCCATTCACAACGCTGTTGTGCCTACCCACCACACCTTCCTTTACCACGTTTCTCCTCCTCATTCTTTCATGCTTGTAAACTCCAGTCACATCACCTGACTTCTTTGCCAAACCTTCAGACAAATTTCTCTGGCCTTTTTTCGGAGATCTAACCATCAAGCGTCAAGCCAGCCACCAACTTGCCACAATCCCAGGCTGTCTCCTAGCGTCCACACACTGACCCTTTCCAACCGCTTGTCCACCTGTCCTCTTCTCTGCACCTGCAGCCCTTGATTGTTTCCCCAGCTGTCCTGCTTCTATAATGATTAGTCTCCTTATACTGTATATGTGAGTCTGTGATTGGGCTCTGAGTTGGATCATTGTCGTGCGTATGTCATTCTTCCCATCGTGTTCTCCGTGTATCTCAATGTTTTCACCATGAGTGTTGCCACCAATGTCTTCTGAGTTTATTCCAGCCCTCATGCTGCGTTTTTTGTTTCCTCCTGAGTTTTTGTTCATAAATTATTTTGCACCATGTCCTTGCCTGCATCGGGGTCCTTCTACTATCAACCCTTGTCTGCTGAAAAAAAGCTGCAAATTGATGAAAGATGTAAATGTAAGAGAATACCACACAAGTGACACTTTTCTAAGGATAAAGATGTGAATTTATGAAAAACTGCAATTTTTTGGGGGGAAAGGGTAGTAAATTTACAAGAAAACAAGAATTATGAAAGAAGAAAAGCTGCAGAGGGACTATGAATGTAAATTAGCAGTCTGTCATCTTTGGCATGTTTACACTAGTATTTTGTACTAATGTTCATCAATATGCAGTCCCTTTAGAATAAACATAAAATTAAGAAAAGCTGCAAATTTAAGTAGCTCTTGTTAGTCCTGATCGCATTGCAAAGTGTAGTTATTGTGTTTGTCTTTTATCAAACATTTACTCATTCTCAATAATGGTGGATGTGTCATGGCGGCCGCTGGGCCGTCATCACCTCCAGCTGCACACACACCTGCCGCCAATAACCAGCAGGCTTTAAAAGCCGGTGTCACTGACTGCTCTGCACGGAGTTGTCTGTTGTCTTCGCTACGCAACGCGTCAAGGACACGACCTCAAGCCAGAGCTACTACAAAGCCTCTTCGCCAAGCCACGTCACATAAGCATCAGCAAACCTTACCTTGTCAAAGTAACTTCCCCTGACAACGGGGCTTCTCCTCCTCGGATCTCCTCCTCACCTTCACAGCACCAAGCTCCACGCTCACACAGCCATGTCAAGTCACGGAGCGGACAGAAGTCTCACAGCGGCACCTGCAAGTAAGCAGCACAAATCACAATCTCCCGTTGCTGCGAGCTGCATTAATCCCTTGTGCTTGTGTGTTTCCAGGGTTGCCAGGTCGCAGCGAGACTTGCTCAGCTCCAGCTGTCTGTCAGCATCGCACTCATCCACACATCCACACACACACTAACTTCACTGGGTTAATAAATAATTGTCTAATCACTCTACTCGTGTCAGTGTCTGTCTCCTGGGTCAAGCAACCATGTCAGGATGAGCTCTAATGAA
Organism: Pholidichthys leucotaenia; assembly: GCA_020510985.1. Classification (NCBI taxonomy): domain Eukaryota; kingdom Metazoa; phylum Chordata; class Actinopteri; order Cichliformes; family Pholidichthyidae; genus Pholidichthys; species Pholidichthys leucotaenia. The sequence continues at coordinate 276,737,833 of CM035842.1, forward strand.
CACGGAAACATCTTCCAGTTGTGAGCCAGCTTATTTTATGCACATGGCATATTGTAGCTGATGTCTTTAACAGGCTTAGCCTAGTCTAGCTTAGCCTAGCCTTCATGCTGTTTCAGTCATTTACAGCCGTGGACAAAATTATTGGCACCCCTCTGTTAATGAAAGAAAAACCCACAAAGGTCATAGAAATAACTTGAATCTGACAAAAGTGGTAATAAATAAAAATTCTATGAAAATTAACCAGTGAAAATCAGACAATGCTTTTGAATTGTGGTTCAACAGAATTACTTTAAAAAATAAACTCATGAAACAGCCCTGGACAAAAAAGATGGTACCCCTAGAAAAGATTGAAAATAATGTGACCATAGGGACATATTCAACCAAGATGTGTCCTCTAATTAACATCACAGGTGTCTACAAACTTGTAATCAGTCAGTCGGCCTATTTAAAGGGTGACAAGTAGTCACTGTGCTGTTTGGTGACATGGTGTGTCCCACACCAAACATGGACCAGAGGAAGCAAAGGAGAGAGTTGTCTCAGGAGATTAGAAAGAAAATTATAGACAAGCATATTAAAGGTAAAGGCTATAAGACCATCTCCAAGCAGTTTGATGTTCCTGTGACTACAGCTGCACATATTATTCAGAAATTTAAGATCCACGGGACTGTAGCCAACCTCCCTGGACGTGGCCACAGGAGGAGACGGATAATATGAATGGTAACAAAAGAGCCCAGAACAACCTCTAAACACATTCATGGTGAACTCCAAGGTCAAGGTACATCAGTGTCAGATCGCACCATCTGTCATTGTTTGAGCCACAGTGGACTTCATGGGAGACGACCAAGGAGGACACCACTGTTGAAAACAAATCATAAAAAAGCCAGACTGGAATTTGCCAAACTGCATGTTGACAAGCCACAAAGCTTCTGGGAGAATGTCCTATGAACAGACAAGACAAAACTGGAACTTTTTAGCAAGGCATATCAGCTCTATGTTCACAGATGCAAAAATGAAGCATACCAAGAAAAGAACACTGCCCCTACTGTGAAACATGGAGGAGGTTCTGTTATGTTCTGGGGCTGCTTTGCTGCATCTGGCACAGGGTGTCTTGAATCTGTGCAGCGTACAATGAAATCTCAAGACTATCAAGGTATTCTAGAGAGAAATGTGCTGCCCAGTGTCAGACAGCTTGGTCTCAGTCGCAGGTCATGGGTCTTGCAACAGGATAATGACCCAAAACACACAGCTAAAAACACCCAAGAATGTCTAAGAGCGAAACATTGGACTATTCTAAAGTGGCCTTCTATGAGCCCTGATCTAAATCCTATTGAACATCTGTGGAAGGAGGTGAAACATGCCGTCTGGAGAAGGCACCCTTCAAACCTGAGGCAACTGGAGCAGTTTGCTCATGAGGAGTGGGCCAAAATACCTGCTGAGAGGTGCAGAAGTCCCATTGACCGTTACAGAAATTGTTTGATTGCAGTGATTGCCTCAAAAGGTTGTGCAACAAAATATTAAGTTAAGGGTACCATCATTTTTGTCCAGGCCTTTTTCATGAGTTTGTTTTTTAAAATAATTCTGTTGAACCACAATTCAACCACAATTCAAAAGCATTGTCTGATTTTCATTGGTTAATTTTCATAGAATTTTTATTTATTACCACTTTTGTCAGATTCAAGTTATTTCTGTGACCATTGTGGGTTTTTCTTTCATTAACAGAGGGGTACCAACAATTCTGTCCACGTCTGTATCCATTCCGAATAACAATGCATGGGCTCTGATGAATATCTTAGCCCAGTGGTTATGTGGCTTTTTTTATTATTAACTTGAATGCACATCCATCAGTTATTGCTGTTTAACTTATTATCAGCTCTTCCGCCTCCAAGAGTTAACTGTCGGTCCTGGCTTGTTCTTTTTGGACCTCTGCTGTCTGCTGTCTCCTGTTTTCAACCCGTGGTTCTTTCAAGGTTCTTTAATAGCATCTGTCATATGCAGGTCCCCTGGGTCGGGAGCCGCTCAGACAGTGGGAGCAAGCCTCTGCTCCACATGACTTTGAAAGCAGAAATGTTAATCCCTTTTGCAATAAGGCTGTAACATAAAATGAGGAAAAAGTGAAGTGCTGTGAATACTTTCTGGATGCACTGTACAAGAAGAAAATTTGCAATTTTTTGAGCTCAAATTTACAAATTTTTGAGGAAAAAAAGGCATAAATTTATGAGAAAAAGTTCCAGATCTGAGGAAAACACTTGCAAATTTATGAGAAAAAGTTGCGTATTTACAAGAAAAAAATTACAAATTTTTGAAAAATGTGTAAATTTATGAGACAGTTATAAATTTGAGAAAAAATTGCAAATTTATGAGAAAATTTGCACATTTTTGAGAATATGCAAATTTTTGAGGGGAAAAAAGCACAAATTTGAGAAAAAATTGCAGATCTATGAGGAAAATGTTGCTAATTTATGAGAGTTACAAATTTGAGAAAAAAAGTTCCAAATCTACAAAAAAAAGTTGCTGATTTATGACGAGAAAAATTGGAAATCAGAAAAAGTTGAAAAAAGTTTAAATTTTTTACTTTTTTTCCCTCAAAATTCTACACACAATACCCCATAATAACAATGTGAAAAAAGCTTGAGATTTTTGCAAATTTATTAAAATAAAAAACTAAGAAATCACATGTATATAAGTATTCACAGCCTTTGCCATGAAGCTCAAAATTGAGCTCAGGTGCATCCTGTTTCTACTGATCATCCTTGAGATGTTTCTACAGCTTCATTGGAGTCCACCTGTTGTAAATTCAGTTGATTGGACATGATTTAGAAAGGCACACACCTGTCTATAGTATAAGGGACCACAGTTGACAGTGCATGTCAGAGCACAAAAAAAAGCATGAAATCAAAGGAATTGTCTGTAGACCTTTGAGACAGGATTGTCTCAAGGCACAAATCTGGGGAAGGGTACAGAAAAATTTCCGCTGCTTTGAAGGCCCCAATGAGCACAGTGGCCTCCACCATCTGTAAATGGAAGAAGTTCAGAACCACCAGGACTCTTCCTAGAGCTTGCCGGCTGTCTAAACTGAGCAATTGGGTGTAGAAAGGCCTTAGTTGAGGAAGTGACCAAGAACCCGATGGTCACTCTGTCAGAGCTCCAGCGGTCCTCTGAGGAGACAGGAGAACCTTCCAGAAGGACAACCATCTCTGCAGCAATCCACCAATCAGGTCTGTATGGTAGAATGGCCAGATGGAAGCCACTCCTTAGTAAAAGGCACATGGCAGCCTGCCTGGAGTTTGCCAAAAGGCATCTGAAGGACTCCCAGACCATGAGAAACAAAATTCTTTGGTCTGATGAGACAAATATTGAACTCTCAATGCCAGGCGTCATGTTTGGAAGAAACCAGGCACCGATCATAACCACGCCAATGGTGGTGGCAACATTATGCTGTGGGGATGTTTTTCAGCAGCAGGAACTGGGAGACTAGTCAGGATAGAGGGAAAGATGAATGCAGCAACATACAGAGACATCCTGGATGAAAACCTGCTCCAGAGCGCTCTTGACCTCAGACTGGGGCGACGATTCATCTTTCAGCAGGACAACGATCCTAAGTACACAGCCATGATATCAAAGGAGTGGCTTCAGGACAACTCTGTGAATGTCCTTGAGTGGCCCAGCCAGAGCCCAGACTTGAATCCAAATGAATATTTCTGGAGAGATCTGAAAATGGCTGTGCACCTACACTTCCCATCAAACCTGATGGAGCTTGAGAGGTGCTGCAAAAAGGAATGGGCAAAACTGCCCAAAGACAGGTGTGCCAAGCTTGTGGTATCATATTCCAAAAGACTTGAGGCTGTAATTGCTGCCAAAGGTGCATCAACAAAGTATTGAGCAAAGGTTGTGAATACTTATGTACATGTGATTTCTTAGATTTTATTTTTTTTAAATTTGCAAAAATCTCAAAAAAAAAATAAGCTTTTCATGTTGTCATTATGGAGTATTGTGTGTAGAATTTTGAGGAAAAAAAAATGAACTTAATCCCTTTTGGAATAAGGCTGTAACATAACAAAATGTGGAAAAAGTGAAGCGCTGTGAATACTTTCCGGATGCACTGTAAATTTGCAGTTTTTTTCCCTATAAATTTTCAACATTTTTCTAAGAAATTTGAAACTTTTTTTCTCAAATTTTGAATTTTTTTTCTCATAAATCTGCAACTTTTTTCTGTAATTTTTCAACTCTTCACGTAAATTTGTAGTGCTCATGTGGTTGCTGGATAATGTTTTTTTCCTCTGTAAATGTAGTTTGCAATTTTTTTTAATTTTTAAATTGCCATCTTTTATCATGTCTTTACACCTTTATTCTTGATAATTTGTACCCAATTTACATTTATACATTTGTACCTTTTGCTAAATGGGTGAATACCCCTCATCCCCCTTGCAAAAAAAAATAACAAATTGCCTCAGGTTTATGTTGTTGTTTTTTTTAAATGTCTGTTTGGAGAGTTGAGGGTTTTTTCCCTCTGTTTTAGAGGGTTTGAACTCCTCCTCATTCTAAAAATAGTGGCCCTACAAAAACAATCTCCTACTGAGGGTATTTCTTGAAAACGAGACCCCTTTGATCCTGTTTTGTCATACTTATTTTACCCCATTGTGTCACCTAGTGCATATTTTTGTATCAATACAAACAAAACTAGACAACCAGCGAGTCCCCTGAGGGCTAATCGTCTGTTTATCCTGACTCATCATTTTGTCGCATTAGCAGCTATTGACTCAGACGTCTGGATTAATAATGATGTTTCCTTGTACCGTCAATCAAACAAATCTGCCGCCATGAATCAACCTGCCAGTTTGCGTGTAAACAAGATTATTCAGCATAAAGCTACAAGCTCAATAATTGCTGAGATTAAAACAAAAATAGACAAATTCAAGCTGCTTTTGTTGTTTGTGACACATTTTTTTTCCAAGATGTCTTGTCGGCTCCTCCGTTTCAATTTCCATCACTTGGACATCAACCTGTGTCATTAAGATCCCCTATTCTACTTTTGGGGGTTTCTGGTTTGTTTTAGTGGGTTATGTAGGATTATTTTTTGTCATTCTATGGTCTGTAAAGTCAAATAGCCCAAAGTCCATCTTCACAGGAGTTCGAATCACAAATCTGCTTGAAACACCTTGTTTGGATAGGCTGTTCCCTTCTGTGAGGTTTTCATGTCGTAACCTAATCCATGGGTGTCCAATCATGTGCCATGGAGGGCCAAGACCCTGCAGGTTTTCTCTTCTACCCAGTCTCTTCAGCAGGTGTTTTCACTCATCAGCAATCAGTGGGAAGAAATTCAGTGGAATCTGCTGTTGAAGACACTGGTTGGAGGTAAAGCCTGCAGGGTCTTGGCCCTCCATGGCACATGATTGGACACCCCTGACCTAATGGAACTGATTCAGACCTGCCTCCTGGATAGTCTGGTACACCCCCTCCTGAGGAGAAGTAGTTTCCTTATGGGCCTCAGAGCTCAAATAGCTACAGTGCAGCTAGCCTAGCTTGTGGCAATACTATGTTTGTTTGTTTTTTTAAAGCTCTTCTCTGTAAATTCTAGCCACCCCTAAAGATCTTCAAGGTCCCAGCTTCTTCAGTAGTCCATAGTCGAGGTCATTCTGGGCTACCCCCCCCCCCCCCCCCCAGGAAGACCAAGGCACTGGGACTGTTTGCATGGCTAACTATACCTAGCTTGTTCATTAGCCCACAGTTGATTATCTTTCACCATTCTGGCTTGTTTTGTTACACTTTGGCCAGAATAGTAGTTGGGTAGATTTGGGTGCTAACGTCAGCTGGTCTGAGTGTAAAATGACACACTGTAGCCTATTACTGCATAGCTAATGACAGTTAGACAGACGGATGTACTTCATTAAACCCAAACTGGGAAATTACAGTGTAACAGCAGCATGCCGGTAGACGACCAAAACGACAGAAACACACACAGCATTAACAGACACAAGGGATTACCCACGGAAAGTAAAACTGCTAAAAACTTATATTACATCATTATACAGTATATCATTATATTATTACATCATAGATGAATAGATGGTGACTCATATAGGTACATGAATTATACCCGCTGTACAATGCAGGACTATCAGGTGCAGGGTGAAATGTAAGGCGCCAATTAGACTGCAAGGTGCAATATGGCAGCATATTTATGACCATAATTCAGCATTAGAGTGAGTTATTGTACAGTGAAATGGTATGTGGCAGAAAAGATTTTCTGTACCTAACCATTTGGCAGTGAAGTTGTAGCGTTCTGCTGGAGAAAATGCTCTGCTGTCTGTCCAGTGTGTGGTGGAGGGGGTGATCAGGATTGTCCATGGTGGATCGCAGTTTATTTAGTGTCCTCCTCTCCACCATAGTCTCAAAGGTCTCCAGCCTGAGACCGATTACAGAGCCCGCCCTCTTGAAAATCTTGACAAGTCTGTTGGTGTCGCTGGCTCTGATACTGCTACCCCAACGGACAGCAGCAAAGAAGATGGTGCTGGTGACAATGGCCTGATAGAAAAGCTCCAGCATCCTGTTGCACACGTTGAAGAATCTCAGCTTCCTCAGGAAGTAGAGTCTGCTCATCCCCTTCTTGTACACAGTACTGGTGTTGGATTTCCAGTCCAGTCCATTACTGATCATGACACCCAGGTATCTGTAGTTCTTAACTACCTCCACATCCTCTCCCCTGATCTGCAATGGCTGTAAAGATGTCCTCTTCTTCCTGAAGTCTATCACCATCTCTCTGGTCTTGCTGACGTTCAGCCTCAGGTGATTCTGCTCGGTCCACTCCACAAATTTGTCTACCAGTGCCCTGTACTCCCCCTCCTCTCCCCCTCTTACACACCCAACAACAGCTGAGTTGTTAGAGAATTTCTGCAGGTGGCATGACTCAGTGCTGTACTGAAAGTCAGTGGTGTATAAGGTGAAGAGAAAACGAGAAAGCACAGTCCCCTGTGGAGCTCCCGTATCATTAACCACCACATCAGACAAGACACTGCCCAGCCTGACAAACTGTGGCGTGCCTGTCAGGTAGCCAGTAATCCAGGAGATCACAGAGCTGTCAACCCCCATCACCCGCTGCTTCTCACCCAGCACCAGTGGCTGGATGGTGTTAAAGGCACTGGAGAAATCAAAGAATGTGATTCTCAGTGTCTCCTCCGCCATCCAGGTGCAGATGGGCTAGTTGCAGCAAGTAGATGACAACATCTTAAACTCCTAAATGGGGCTGAGGGGGTCCAGCCACATCTTCAACTGCAGCCTCAGGTGTGCGAAGACCAGTCTCTCAAAGACCTTCATCACATGGGATGTGAGGGCAACTGATCGATAGTCATTCAGGTCCAATGGAGACGACTTCTTGGGGACAGGAACCAGGCAGGACGTCTTCCACAGCACCAGTACTCTCTCCAGATTCAGGCTGTACAGGTGTTTCAGTACTAGAGCTAGCTGGTTGGGACAGGTCCTCAGGATCCTGGCAGAGATGCCATCAGGGCCTGCAGCCTTCCGCTGACAGTCTCTACAGCTGTTTCTTAACCTGGTCGGTAGTCACAGTGATGTTGGGGTGGCGGGTGCTGCACAGGAGTGGGAGGGGTGTGTGGTGGTCTGTCTGTGTTTTTTTTTGGGGGGGGGGGGTGACAGACAGTGAGTTGAACCTGTTAAACAGATTCAGCTCATCAGCTCTCTCAAGGCTCCCAGATGTCTGTCTGTCTCTCCCCTTATACCCAGTGATTTGTTTTCATTCCCAACCAGACATCCTTAATATTTTTTTGCCGGAGTTTATCCTCCAACTTCCTCCTGTGATTGTCTTTACACCTCCTCAGCATCTCTCTATTCATGCTGCACTCTCCTCAGTTCCTCCCTGTCTCCAGACCTAAAAGCTCTCTTCTTCTTGTTCAGAAGTGCTTTCAGGTCACTGGTGATCCATGGTTTGCTGTTGGGGAAATGGCACACGGTCTGAGCTGGCATGGCTGTGTTTTTACAGAATCTGATGTATTCGGTGTTGCAGTCGGTCATATTGTCTATGTACACCCCATGTGGTTCACAGAGTACGCCCCTTGTCCGTCGTCTCGAAGCAGTCCTGTAGTGCATCAGCAGCCTCCTGTGTTCACCTCCTCACAGTCAGAATCAGAATCAGAATCAGAATGAACATTATTGCCAAGCATGCTTTTACACATACAAGGAATTTTACTTGACATTAAGGTGCGCTCATGTTAAGCGCTCCCTAATGACGCGGCAGCCGACAGGCGCCTCATACAGTGGGGGTAAAGAGGGGGAGGGGGAGGGGGTGACACATTGGGCAGAGAGAAAAAAGCATAGTTATCAGAATAGAGCTCGAGTGAGCAAGATTATGATCACATAGAAAAAAACCCTCTAATTGCACACTTAGCAGACAAGTTACAGTTCCACACATTAACAGAGCAAGTTGAGAGAAACCAGTGTGTGTGTGTCAGTCATGTGATATGCAGTGTGAAGTGTCAGATACTGGTGAACAACAAAATTCCTCCCCTAAGCAACGACTAGATGTTATGTCCATGGTATCCTAAACATAGATAACATGTCCACAAGAGTTCATCTCTCTTCAGTGCATGTCAGATGGTAAAATTCCATGCTAGTCACATGATGACGCTGTCCATAGAGAGTTCAGATTGCTGCACGTCAGAATGTTTGGGTTAGAGAAAAGCCAAAACTCCCTTCAGCCTTATCTTTTCTCCTGGAGGAATGAATTCTCCCAAGGACGCCGAATCAGAGCCTGATAAGCACAGTTCACTTAGAGCATAGAATTTTCACCTCACATGCGATTCTGTGCATCGCAATTTGCATTTACATTCCCAGGCTTTAAAATCATTCCCTGGAGAGCACCCAGCGACTCCGAGATGTTTCCCACCTTCCGATTCAGTTCGCCATTAACCGCTATCAGTGCCCTCCCCAACTGGTCGAATTGTTAAAGGAGCTTCGCCGGGTCCGCATTTTGACTAGCTCTTTCCAACTTTTTTAGTTTCCGATACACCAGGAAAACTCCAAAGCCAAACAGCAGAAATCCTGTGATCATGAAGCCAAACAGGTAGATGTCTTCCACATCTTCAATCGAAAGATCACACAGACACATGAGTTTCCAATTGTCCCATGGGTCTCTCACATAACCCGCAGCCGAAGTGCCTGCAGGACACTTGAGCTCCCCCAGGCCCGATTTTCTGTTTGAAAAAGTGGTGTCAATTGCATTTAAAGCCCAGCTCACCAATTCCATAATTTTCCGTTTGGATCGAGATGCAGCGAGAAGAAGAGCAAGACACAGACAGGACACAGCAAGCTGGGATCAGTGAAGGGAGGAGAGGAGAGGAGAAGAAATGCGTCTGCTCTCTCTGAAAGCCGGAAGAAGAATTAGTCTTGAATTAGTCTGTGTATAAGCAGGCTGCCTTTTCACTGCCCAACGATGCATCAGCTGATGGAGGGACGTAAACAGTAATTACAATGGCACACATTAACTCTCGCGGCATATAATAAGGTCACATACTCACAGCTAGCAGTTCAATGTCCGGGCTGCAGTGCCATTCCTTCACATAAATGTGTCCAGGATTATACCACCTTTCATTCACAAGAAGTGCCAATCCTCATCCCCTCTTTTTCCCGCTACTTATAACGTCCCTGTCCCACCGGATAGTCTTAAAGTCAGGTATTGCTACGTTGATATCCGGAATCTGAGAGTGTAGCCACGTCTCTGAAAAACACGATACTGCACTCATGATATTCCCTTTGCGTCCTGACCAGCGCTGTGAGCTCATCCGCCTTGTTTCCCAGCGACTTCACATTACCCATGATTAACATCAGTACAGCCGGTTTATGCTTCTTCCTCCTCTTCCTCCTCACTTTGGCTCCAGCCATTCACCCACGGCGTTTCCTCTTGAGCTCATGTGGGATGAGGGGCTTCGCTCCGGGCAGCAGTGCTGGCCTGCTCAGCATGATCAGCTGGTTGTAAACAATGCATTCGCCCCCATCTCTATTCTCCATTGCCCCGAGGAAGAAAAAAAATAAGAGAAACTGGGGCTAAAATAGAAAAAGCTTGGTCCAGTCGTTAATCCGAGTCTTTCTACCGAGCCCTGACGAAAAGAGACACACTATATACAAGAATAAGAAAATAAAAACACAAAGACACAAGAGAGCTGCTGCTGATACGGCTGCCTCTCCTTACGGCGCCTCAAAAAAATTAGAGGTTAGAAGGAGTTGCACTGTGTCTTTGTGGATCTAGAGAAAGCGTATGATAGGGTGCCAAGAGAGGAAGTGTGGTACTGTATGAGAAAATCAGAAGTGGCAGAGAAGTATGTGAGGGTGGTGCAGGACATGTATGAGGAGAGACGGTGGTGAAGTGCACTGTAGGAGTGACAGATGGGTTCAAGGTGGGGGTGGGGTTACATCAGGGGTCGGCTCTGAGCCCCTTCTTGTTTGCCATGGTGATGGACAGGCTGACGGATCAGGTCAGGCAGGAGTCTCCGTGGACCATGATGTTTGCAGATGACATTGTGCTCTGTAGTGAGAGTAGGGACCAAGTGGAAGAGAACCTGGAGAGGTGGAGGTATGCTCTGGAGAGAAGAGGAATGAAAGTCAGTAGAAGCAAGACAAAATACATGAACGTGAATGAGAGGAGGCAGGTGCAATGGTGAAGATGGAAGGAGTAGAGGTAGTGATGGTAGATGAGTTTAAATTCCTGGGGTCAACCACCCAAAGCAATGGAAAATGCACAAGAGAGGTAAAGAAGAGAGGACAGGAAGGGTGGAGTGGGTGGAGATGAGTGTCAGGGGTGATTTGTGACAGGATAGCAGCTAGAGTGAAAAGGAATATTTACAAGACAGTAGTGAGACCTGCTATAATGTATGGTTTGGAGACGGTGGCACTGACAAAAAGACAGGAGATGGAGCTGGAGGTGGCAGAGATGAAGATGCTAAGATTTTCATTGGGAGTGATGAACTGGGACAGTATTAGAAATGAGTATATCAGCGGGACAGCTCAGGTAGAGCAGTTTGGAGAGAAAGTAAGAGAGGCCAGGTTGAGATGGTCTGGACATGTGTAGAGGAGGGATAGTGGATATTGTTATGTTGGTAAATCAGAGACTGGGGTCTGTTATGCCATGCAGCGAACTGAACTTTATTAAGCACAGAACAACTATATATACTGGTGCCACAGGCCACCTGACATCACACCCAGGGCAGTACGGCAAGCCACAAGGGCCACACACACACACACACACACACACACACAACATTCACTACACATCATTCCCCTCTCCCTTACAAAAGTGCAAAACACATACACACAATTCAGAACCACCCCAATTTAGGACCCGAATCACACACTAAGAAACAACAGGGAACAGTGAACTATACTGACCTAACACATTCACCCAAAAACAACCAAAATAGGACTGTGTCTCAAAATACGTAAAATAATCCAACAACACATTCATACACTCATGTAATCATATAAACATATTTACATTCAGATAATTTACGTGACACCAATGTCCATGGGCAGCCAAGTGTAAAACTGACTCAGAGGCCCAGGGCAGCCCCTCAGCATCTACGCCCCTGGCAGCCGCCTGGCCCCGGGATCGAAGCAGGCCTCCCCGTCAAGAATGTGTCTTCTCCTCACCCTCAACCGCTTCTCTCATCTGGACCCGTAGTGCTGCCGCCCAGCACACAGTCCCTCCGTGCCTGTCGGTCCACTCCCGACCGCCTTCAACACCGCTGCAGCTGCCGCCATTGTAGCCCCAGACATTCCGGGCCCCTGTGGCCGAACTCTGGGGGAAACTGAAGCTTGCTCATCAGCATCACTCGTCGATCCAGGCACTTCGCCGATGTGCCCAGCACCCTCATCCAAGGCACTCTGCTGCGCTGCCTCTGCACCCGGCTGTTGCTGCTCTCTCCCAGGGCTCCCAGCGTCGCTCTCATTGGCATCACCCGTTGACCCAGGCGCTTTGCCGCTGCGCCCAGCACCTTGTCTAAGGTGCCCTGCTGCGCTGCCTCTGCACCTGGCTGTCGCTGCTGCTTCCCGGGGCTCCCAGAATGCATGCTCCCGCTCTCCAGACTCCAGCTGCAAGGAAAGCTCAGTTCAGGCCGGTTGCTGCTCTCCCTTCATGCTGTCGCTGCTCACAGTGCCATCATCACCACCAGCTCTACGGTCATGCACCGTGCTGAGCTCCTCGGCTGACTCGCCAACTTCGGTAACCAGGGGCTCCGGTCCCCCCTGGATACCCAGCTTGTAGCTTGAAGTTTACGCACACTTAGCGTTGTGGATAACCGTCCGGTTGCCACAGACGGAGCCTTTAGATCCTCCAAGCTAACTAGCTTAGCTTCTCTTGGCGCCAACAGTCTCACTACCCACAGCCCCAGTTTCTTGTCCCTTGGACGTTTGGCAAAATCTCAAGCCAGCCGCCCAACAGCATCTGCATAATGCTCCATCTCTCCCAACATGCCGAGAATTCTCCAACCCTCTGCACCCAGACGATGGACCAGCAGCACCCATCCTTGAACTCCGTCGAGTCTACCCAGGCCCAGCCCAGCAATGTATCCCCCAAGCATAGCCATCTAATCCGGCAACAGGATTGCTGGATCCCCGGGACACTCCAGAAATGACGGCAGAGGTGGAGGTAGCCCATACGCTTCCATGGTTTTTCCCTCATCGACAAAATGTTATGTCGGTAAATCAGAGACTGGAGTCTGTTATGCCATGCAGCGAACTGAACTTTATTGAACACAGAACAACTATATATACTGGTGCCGCAGCCCGCCTGACGTCACACCCAGGGCGAGTACGGCAAGCCACAAGGGCCACATGCACAACATTCACTACACATCAGATATATTGGACAAAGGATGTTGAAGATGGAGCTGCCAGGCAGAAGGAAAAGAGGAAGACCACAGAGAAGATTAATGGATGTAGTGAAGGAGGACATGGAGAGGGTTGGTGTTACAGAGGACGATGCAAGGAATAGGGTGAGATGGAGGCAGATGATCCGCTGTGGTGACACCTAAAGGGAGCAGCAAGAAGAAGACCTGTAAATGATCACAAACTTTGGCAGACAATACATTTTTAATAGCATATTAATCATTTATCACTGTCATGTTTATATCTGCATTGTTGGTCAAAGGCTCCTTTATACCAGACTCTGGGAAAATGGAGGGCTCTGCATGTCTGAGTACTTTTTTTCATACATGGAAAAACTGAGTGTGATGGCTATGTTTTTAAGTTTTCATTACAACTATTTTCAGATATAGGCCACATACCGACTGGTTGACATTACTGGGGTCTCCTTGCTCATTTGGCTTCAGTCCAAAATGCTCCTACACTGGAGCCTTGGAATTCAGTTTTCTATTTATTCTTCCAAACTTTCTGGAATTGTGCAGTTGTCTGGAAAGTCAGCCATGAGCAGTCCTGCTGTGCTCAGGTTGTAATTTGTTGTAATTTGTTTATACTCATGTGAAATGCGGCGTGATTACATACAAATCAGCGTTGATATTTCACCATTACCAGGAGAATAAATTAGTTTAAAAATGAGATTTAATAGGTTGGAGGCAGATGGGCCGGTGGAGCTCTGTGACAGTTTTGTCCACCCCTTATTTGGTGCAGAGGGCAGCCAACATTGAGATGCAGTTTCTGGAGGAGGTGGTGACATTTTCCCAGTTGGTGTGCCCCTCCAGATGGTGTTGTGGGCTCACACATGGCAGCATTTTTTTTATTTTTTATTTTTATTTTGGTGGGGTGGGGGCATATTCCTGCAGAGTATGCAGAAAAACTGCAGAAATTGTGAGGGTAGCCCTGCCTCTGCAGGGTGAGTTTTTTGTCAAGATGAAGAGGAAGAAAGATTGCATTCATACTGCCACCCACGGACACGCAAGAGCCACTATAGGCACTAACTCATAAGAAAGGCAAATTATTTGCAATTTTTGGATCAATTAAGTAAAATTAGACAATTTCTCACAGCACCCCAAATGATCCAATTCCGAAATGGGCAGTCCGATTTCTTCTGTTTGGTTTTGTAACAAAATAGGTTTTTCCTGGGTGCGTTGTTAGCCCTCCAAATGATAGTCAGATGATGGGGCTGCCATCTAAGGCTGTGCCCACACGCCATGGATCATCCATGCCTGCAGCAACCCACCTTATTACACACATATCTGCTGGTTTGGCCATGTCCTCTGCCTCTCAACAGAACACCCGACAAAAGCCATCCTCATGTTCGACCCCAGGGCCTCAGGGTGGAAAAGACCTTGGAGCAAGCCACGCAGCAGATGGTTCAATGTGGTGGAGAGAGACCTCCGACAGCTCAGAGTTGCTGTTGATGATGCAGAGGAGCTGGCCCAAAACCAGCAATGTTGGCACACACTGGTTAACCTGATTGGCTCTACGCATGGTAATGGCCACCCAGCCCTCACCCCTCAGGAGTAGTAAGTTAAGTAAGTTACCCCGAATGATCTCTCACAGCACCCTACAGTGCCATGACACCCCGGTTGAAAAACATTGTTCTGGACTGGACACCTCATTGATCAGCAGCAGTTGGCAGCCATTAGCAGAGCCAGCCATTTTTTCATTCACGGTTGTTTCTGTGCTTATTACAGCCCAGGGACTGGTCATATGCTATCAACCACTCAAAACACACACCCCGGTCTCTGATAATGCTTTAGTTCAGCCTTTAAACACGAATATTCAGCCAATATTTGTTAGTATGTTACATAGTCTAACAACTGACTCTAAAAGCTAACGTTAGCCTCAAGCATGGTGTCGCAGTCGAAACAAAAATCTCAGTGAAATGACATTAAACGGCTCATTAACATTTAAAGCAATGCAGAGAGAGAAAAAGAAAGGCAGAAGTGTGGAGGTGAGAGTAGGGACTTTAAAAGTAGGGAGTATGAATGGTAAAGGGAGAGAGTTGGAAGATTCGTGGATGTGGTGAAGGAGGACATGGAGCAGGTTGGCATTGCAGAGCAAGGGATAAGGTGAGATGGAGGCGATCGGTGGTGGCGACCCTTAAAGGGAGCAGCCGAAAGAAGAAGAAAAAATATGCCATTAAAAATGGCCTGTTTTCCAAATCTGTTAAATTTTCATTTTCCACGTGTCCAATGACTGAAAACAAAAACTCACACTCATGAAACAGACTGTACAAATGTAGGTTATTGATGGTAACTTTAGAGATAAACAGATTTTAAGCATTGTCTCATACCAACCGACCCTTAATCAATTTGGGCCATACACAAACCAGGCATTTTTCATTAAAATCTTCCATTTTAATTCTAAAAACCATCAAACTGAAAACAAATGTCATTTCTGTAACCTGTCTGTGCAACAGATAAAATATTTAAGTAATGGACCAGTGTCTAGGCTCGTAGGAGGGGTAAAGAATAATTGAGCAGACAAATAATTGGAGTCACCAGGTAGCTGAACATAAACATGTATTCAATTAAATAATAAAAGAACATGAACATTTCAGAATAAATGTTGACAGGAATGAACAACCCATTTTAAACCAGTCTTTTTCCAAAATAAAATAAAAGTCCATTCACAGTTTTGGTCTGTTATCAATTAGTCGTTTTCTGTCATAAGTCAAGATCAGGTGTTCAGTTAGAGCTCTTTATAGTCAAGTCACTTAGTCAAGTGCAATTCTGATGAAGAGGTGGATGGGATCTTCCTCCAATTGCGTCTTGGAATAAAATCTCCAAGGGAAAAGGAGGTGGCCATCTCAAGGGTGGCTCGCCATCTCCCCCGTCGAGGAGAAATCAGGTTCCAGTTTTCTATCACCGTGTTCAGGGCCTCTTTAAAAAAACCTAGCCTGTATGAAACAAGCTATTACCACAGAGATCCTCACACATACTCACTTCATGGGCCATAAAATAACTCAAGAATCTCAAATGAACAGTAACACTGTCATTACAAAACGATAATGAATTTCTCTGCATCTTGTACATTGAATATTGTAGAGTTTTTTATGAATTTTTAATAATAACCATGAACTATGATTGATTTTCTTTTATGTGTAATTCAGTTTAACCATGAACTGATATTTTACATTCATAAACACAAATGTTTTATATACATCACATTTGGTACTTTAAAATTAAGGCTCCACGTTCCTTTTGAGCAATTAAAATGTTGTGTTTTAGCACTGGAAGTGCATAACAGCTATGACTCAAACAAAATTAAAATAACCAAAAGTGCAAAAATAAATGTGACATCAACATATAGAAAATTAATAGAGTACCCCTTTATCTGTGAACGCAAGGCTAAAGGCCTATAACAGTAACGGCATACTATCAAGCCACAACTTAGCAAGCTAATGCACAGTCATGGCATGTGCTCTGTTAAACCTCATGTAAACCACAAAGCTAATTAAAGCTGCAAGCAACTGTAAGTGGACGCTCGCCCCCCGCACAACCGTGGACCCTGGCGCCCGTCATACCTAGCTGGCTCAGAAAATTTCCCGTCATCACAGCTAGCGCTGCATGAATAATAAAGTAAAACGTTTGGCACAGAACTTCCTGTGAGCACTAGGTGACGCTATAACTTTTGTCAATCATTTTTATGTAGGAGCGTGTGGGGCGGGCCTAGTATCCATCGTTGAAAACTTGGTCAAAATAAGACAAAGTTTGTCCAAGTTCCAACTTTGCAATGTTCCATGGCGAGGAGTCAACCTTCGCCATGTCGCCATGGCAACACTCCCCTGTTAGTTATGTGTTGCCCACCCATATCCTCCTGACTACCAGTAGTTCAAATTTGTCCTCTGTGGAGGACATTTGTAATCCTGAATATCTCCCACCCACTACATGCTACTGAATTAACTCATTTTGTCATCTAAAGAGGACATTTAGGGCTTTTCAATGATACCAAATGTGAAGGGGTGGGGCTTTGGTACCTTTTTTTTTTCTCAACAAGGAAGATGGCGTCCATTAGTGTGAGCACATTTTATGGAAAGGGGAAAAGTAAGTACATAATACTTTTTATTGGGCAAATTTTGTCTTGAAATGTTGTTGGCATATTTTAAATAAATCTCTTAAGAACACATTAAACTATTTTCTGAATTACTTTAACTGTATTTTACCATAATTTTCAAGTGTTTAAAAAATGTCCTCCATAGTGGACATTTGTAGTTATTTCCTCCATTTTGTAATGTGTTTTTTCAAATGCCGCACCAACTGGTCTAGTCTTAGACTTTGTGGTCTACCAAGGCAAGACTACCTTCAGAGTTACAGGAGGACAGGGCATTGGAGAACAAGCTGTTCGTCATTTGGTCGAGTCTGTTCCCCAAGGAACCCACCTGTTCTTTGACAGGTTCTTTACAACTGTCAAACTCCTCGACACCCTGATGACAAAAGAGCTAACAGGGACTGGAACCCTGATGAATAACAGGGTTCCAAAGGAGTGCAAGATCATAGGGGATAAGCCCTTGAAAAAGAAAGGAAGAGGGGCTTCGGAGATGGTAGTCAGACGAAGCCCTCCTGAACTTGCTGTCATAAAATGGTTGGACAACAAGCCAGTTGTCATGGCATCCTCTGCCTATGGCATTGAACCTCAGGACACACGCAGAAGATGGTCTAAGAAAGACAAAAGGTTTGTCCAGGTCTCAAGGCCACTGGCAATTGCTGAGTACAACACCAACATGGGTGGCGTGGACTTGGTTGACCGAATGTTGAGCTTCTACAGGATGGCCTCTCGCACTCAGAAATGGACAGTGCGTGCAGTTTTTCACTTTTTTGATCTGGCAATCACCAACTCTTGGCTTCAGTATAAGGGTGACTGCCAGTTTCTGGGGAAGAAACCACTGAAGTTCCTTGACTTCAAACTGCTCCTTGGTGAAGAGTTGATTACTCAGGCCCAAGTAGGAATCGCAAGTGACAGCGAGGATGACTACACTCCTCCACGTCAAAAGTGGAAACCGCAGCCAAATGCAGCTCTGAGACAATATGGTGCAATCCATCTTCCAGATACCTCTCCAATTGCTTTTTGAAATACCATACCAAATAAGCACAACAAAGCAGTAATGATGGAGTTTCATTATGCTTATGTTTACTTTTTTGTATGCTTATACACTACATAACAAGTATGTGAAAGTTAAATTCATTCTGATGTTGACTTTTTGGTATTTTCTTTGGGACTAACTGATTGCTGCCAAGGTTCAGTTTCACATGTATGGCGTTCCGATGTCCACTATAGTGGACACATGATATCTGTAAAATAAAAACTTTTTTTTCCAAAAAAATGTTTTCAGTGTTCTAATTACCTTACAAAGATTGGGGAAGTTAAAAAAAAATTGTGATTGGACAATATTTTTTTTCCTGGTAGTCAGGAGGATATAGGGCTACATATGACAGTCATCTCAACTTGTGTTCCAGATCTCATGACTCCAGGTCATTCCCAACCCTCCCAAAGAGATTACAGATTGAATGGTGAGGAGGGCGTGTCCATGGTAACAGCAGTGACGCCATGCTAAAGGTGATGTGCAGTTATGATCAACCACGATGTTTGATAAGCCTCAAACAATTTCACGTCGTTCTGGCAAGTGGCACGTGACTAAAACATAAAACAGTTTTCAGGAATTCTTCCTTTAACCACTAGGTGGCACTATATCTTTGTCAAGGATTTTTTTTTTTACAGACGTGTTCAGGGCGGGACTATTTTCCATCATGGAAACGTTGGTGGACATAGGACAAGTTTTGCTTGAGTTACAGCCATTTGATGTTGTCAGCGGAGGAGACAAACTTTGCCATGGTGTCGTGGCCACGCCTTTTGAGACTGTTACTGACATTTGACAACTTTTTATGGCCAATGCCTATAGATGTCGCCATGTGAAAATGAGTTCAATGGGAGAAGGCCCCCACGAGGAGTTTGTTCAAATGCGAGTGGTGCAGTACTTCCCATGAGCAGTAGGTGGTGCTGTACGTTTTGTCAACCATTTTTACGCAGGAGTGTGCGGGGTCGGACTATTATCCACCTTAGAAAATTTGGTGAAAATCAGCCAAACCATCGAACTTTAAGAAAAGTTTTCAATAACTTTTAATGGCACATGGGTATAGATGATTGTCACCACAAATGAGCTCAATCGGACAAAAACCCGCGGACGAGTTCGATCAAATGCGTGAGGTGGAAATTTGGTCACTGCCACTTCCTGCCAAAATGGCCGCCTTTCATGTTGGGTGTAGACCATCACCCTCTATTTAGTTTTTTGCATGTCTTGACATGGTAAACATGTCACCCGATTTTCATCTTTCTACTCAAATGTAAGCGTGTGCCACTTCCCATTGACTTCACATGTTAGGTGGCACTGTAGAGCCATTTTTGTGTGGTCATTCATATTTTTTCCAAAATATTCAATTTTTCGCCAGTCTTGAGGTCCCTGCAAAAAATGATGAGTTTTCATGCACTCTGACTACCCCAAAAATGAGCTCTTAGATGGAGAAGAGGAAGAAAAAAAAAAGACAAAAAAATTCTAATTAAAGCTGCAAGCAGCTGTAAGCGGACCCTTGCCCCCCATGCAATTGGGGACGCCAGTGCCCGTCGTACCTAGCTGGCTAAGAAAATTTCCCGTCGTCGTGGCAAGCACTGCGTGAATAATAAAGTAAACCGTTTGGAGCATTACTTCCTGTGAACAGTAGGTGATGCTATAAGTTTTGTCAACCATTTTTACATAGGAGTATGCAGGGTAGGGCTAATATCCGTCATAGAAAATTTGGTGAAAATCGGATGAAGTTTGTCCAAGTTACAACTTTCCAATGTTCCATGGCGAAGAGTCAACCTTCACCATGTCGCCATGACAACACTTCCCTGTCAGCTATGTGTTGCCCACCCATACAGGACTACATATGACAGTCACCTCAATGTATGCTCCAGATTTCGTGAGTCCAAGTACTTCCCAAGCCTCCCAACAAGATCACGGAGTGAATGGCGAGGGGGGGGGTGTCCATGGTAACAAGTGTGATATCATGGTAAAGTTGTTGTGTAGTTATCAGCATCCCTGTGGTGTGATGAATCTCAGAAAATTTCACGTCATTCTGGTAAGTGGTGCATGAGTAATAAATAAAACAGTTTTCAGCAATTCTCCCTTTAACCACTAGGTGGCACTGTAGATTTCTAAATTTGGTTGAAATCCAACAATGTACTGTATATCAGCGTTATTGCCATCAGACTGGTCATAGAATGATCAAGGTGAGACATCAAACTTTGCCACGCCCCTACGGCCAAACCGTTGAGCTTTAAGAAAAGTTTTCAATAACTTTTAATGGCACACGAGTATAGGTGATTGTCACCACAAATGAGCTCAATCGGACAAAAACTCTAGGATGAGTTAGATCAAATACGAGTCAATAGCGCGAGGTGGAAATCAGGTCACTGCCACTTCCTGCCAAAATGGCTGACTTCCTGTTTGGTGTAGACCATCACTTCTATGGAGTTTTTTGCATGTCTTGACATGATCAACATCTCACCTGATTGTCATCTTTCTACGTGAAAGTAAGCATGTGCCACTTCCCAGTGACTTCACATGTTAGGTGGTGCTGTAGAGCCATTTTTGTGAGGTCATTCGTATTTCCTCCGAAATATTAAATTTTTTGCCAGTCTTGAGGTCCCTGCAAAAATGGTGAGTTTTCATGCACGTTGACTACCCCAAAAATGAGATCTTAGATGGCGAAGAAGAAAAAAAAAAAAATTCTAACAATTACAATAGGGCTCTCGCCCACTGGCTTTGTCAGTGGCTCGGGCCCTAACTAGCCACAGCAGGCCTACAAGCTAACTCATCAATGTGGATCTCACAGCCTCTCACAGTTAGTGATGTTACACTCGACACCGCCCACTCAAGTCTGACTCGAGCAATATACAGACGTGGACAAAATTGTTGGTTCCCCTCTGTTAATGAAAGAAAAACCCACAATGGTCACAGAAATAACCTGAATCTGACAAAAGTGGTAATAAATAAAAATTCTATGAAAATTAACCAGTGAAAATCAGACAATGCTTTTGAATTGTGGTTCAACAGAATTATTTTAAAAAACAAACTCATGAAACAGGCCTGGACAAAAATGATGGTACCCCTAGAAAAGATTGAAAATAATGTGACCATAGGGACATGTTCAACCAAGATGTGTCCTCTAAATAACATCACAGGTGTCTACAAACTTGTAATCAGTCAGTCAGCCTATTTAAAGGGTGACAAGTAGTCACTGTGCTGTTTGGTGACATGGTGTGTACCACACTAAACATGGACCAGAGGAAGCAAAGGAGGGAGTTGTCTCAGGAGATTAGAAAGAAAATTATAGACAAGCATGTTAAAGGTAAAGGCTATAAGACCGTCTCCAAGCAGCTTGATGTTCCTGTGACTACAGTTGCACATATTATTCAGAAATTTAAGATCCACGGGACCAATCAAAGCACTCCTTTGGCTTTCTGTTCGTGGCTGTGTCTGTAATGGAAGAACAGAAATGCAGCTTTTTTTTCCCTCAGTGTGCCCTAGGACGCACAGTGTGTGTACTAGGGCGCCCTCGTGCTCTCTAGGACGCAGAGACGTGTCCGCCCGCGGTACACCGGAGTGCAAGAGGTTAACCTAACTTGCATGTTTTTGGCATGTGGGAGGAAACTGGAGAAATCCCGGAGTAAACCCACGCAGACACGGGGAGAACATGCAAACTCCACACAGATCACTGTTGGTCGGGGACTGGGATCGAAGCCAGGATCCCCCGGCCAAGGGTGAGTTGCTGTGTTGCCGCAGTGCTAACCACTCCGCGGTGGGAGTGGTTAGCCCTTTTTCGTGGTTATTGCCTTTTTTCGATCAACTCAGATGCAGTTCTGACAGTTAGTCACCAGATGGCAGTATTTATTAGATGTTTCATAACACTGTCGCTCATAAAGCAGTTGTCTCAAAGATTCAGGTGGACGGCTGTCGGCAATTAGCACTGACCAGTCTCTCAAAGCACTCTGGCCTTCTGCTACCAACATAGGTCCTCTTTCTTTTCAGACTACAGCAACAGAAGTTCCGCAATGGGGCGGAGCTTAGCCTTACTTCTATTTGTGATAAACTTACATGAACTTTTGCTTTAAAAGAATAAAAGTGCAAATAAAATTATTAATATCAATAGATTAACAACAAAAATGAGAACTATTTATTTCTAAGGGGTCATTTATTCACGCATCCATTTATTTATCTGTTTATTTGACTTTTTTAGAGAGAAAATAATACTGAAATGACATGAATGACTGAAAATAGTAAACATTCTGTAGCTGGGTTACATTTCCATTTCAAGTTGACCTCATCATACCACAGGGTGGGTTACTTCTTTCTCTTTTTAAAGATGCCACCTTTGTGCTGTGAGTAGTGGGACACTGACCAGACTTTTTTCCCTCCTTTAACTCCATCAGACCTAAGTGGTAATGTTGCCTGAGGGTTAGGTGCTCCATACACGTGGGCTGAGTCATTTTGGAGACTCTGGGGGAGGCTGATCGAAGCAGTTTCCACCCTTAAATGGAGCAGAAAATCACAGACAAAAACACACTCAAAGAAAAAGCAAAAATGTACACTAAGCTTCAAGACTTGAAGTAGGAACAAAAAGCTTTGGCTGTCTGTCATAAAAACAAAAAACTACTTATGTAGACCTCTGCTTCCCTCTGGTGGTTTTATACAGGAATTTTCCCTTTAATCCTAAAATACACTAGTTTTAGATGTCACTACTATGATGAGTAGCTGCAGAGCCACAATAAAGTGAGAATTTTGTCAAAATCTGTGAGCCCCCCCAAAAAATTATATTATATATATATATATAAAATCAAGATTCAAAGGCTTTATTATCATGTGCACATTTAAGAAATGCAACATTTCCTGAGCAATGAAATTCTTACTCTGCTCTCCGAATGAATGCTAAGGTAATAGGTCCACAAAAATACTTATGAGGTAATAAAACAGAACCAAACCACAGAATAACTAGAGAAAACAAGAAGAATGAAATTTTAAATTCCCTGGGTGACTATAGTGGACAGTGGTATATTCATATCAGAGATGATATGAACCTAAGATGGCATAACCCTATGTACAGTGTGCAAATGAGAGCAGTGTGCAAATGAGCAGTACACAAATTACAAATTAGCACCCAGTGTGCAAATTTCCCTGTAATAATAATACCAGTAAACTGTACATGATAATTAGCAGCAGAAATGATACGGACATCAGGCGGGGTGAGACTATGTACACTGTACAGATAAGCAATGTGCAAATTTAGCAACCGGTGTGTGAGTTCCTGTTTGCAAAGCTGTGTTGTGGAGTTTTGGGAGTTTATTTGTTCAGGAGTCTGATGGCAGTCAGAAAGAAGGAGTTTTTCCAGTCTGGTTGTCCTGCATTTCACACTTCTGTACCTCCAGCCTGAGGGTAGAAGTGTGAACATTCTGTGCTGGGGGTGGGTGGGGCCCGGAGGATGGCGTCAGCTCTCCTTTCGACTCTGCGGTGGTAGATGCTCTGCAGAGAGGGGAGTGGAGTCCTGATGATCTTCTCTGCTGTCTTCACCACTCTCTGCAGGCATTTGCAGTCCAGGGCAATAGTGCTGCCATACCACGCAGTGATGCATTTGGCCAGGATGCTCTCAATGATGTAGCCGTAGAAGTTGTTGAGGATCCTGGGGGACATGCCAAACTTCTTCAGCCTCCTCAGAAAGTACAGCCGCTGTTGAGCTCTCTTAACCGGCTCTGTGGTGTTGTGTGTCCACGTATGGTCCTCGCTGATGTGGATGCCCAGGTATTTAAAGCTGCTCACCCTCTCCACCTCAAGCTCCCAGATGAACAGCGGCCGATGGAGTCTCCTCCTCCCCTTCCTCATGTCCACTATCATCTCCTTTGTCTTGTCCGTATTGAAGGTGAGGTTGCTGCCCTCACACCATGACACCAGGCTGGCCACCTCCCTCCTGTAGGATGTTTCGTCGTCACCAGTGATGCATCCTATCACTGCTGTGTCATCCGCAAACTTTAAGATGATATTGTCCTTGTGGGAGGCAACACAGTCATGGGTGAAGAGGCTGTAGAGGATGGGGCTGAGAACACAATCCTGTGGGACACCTGTGTACGTGATGATGCTGGCTGAGGTCCTATTACCCATCCTGACAGTCTGGGGCCTGCCAGTTAGAAAGTCCAGTAGCCAGTCGCAGGGGGTGGAGTACAAGCCAAGTGAAGACAGTTTGTTGGTGAATTTATGGGGGATGACCATGTTGAAGGCGGAGCTGTAGTTGACAAAGAGCATCCTAATGAGGAGTCTTTATCTTCCAGGTGGGAGAGAGAAATGGAGTGCTGCAGCAATGGCATCTGAGGTGGACCTGTTGGGCCGGTAGGCGTACTGCAGGGGGTCAAGGGTATGTGGTATGCTGTCCTGAATGAGGGGCAGCACCACTCTCTTGAAGCACTTTGTGATGATTGGAGTGAGTGCTACCAGTCTGTAATCATTCAGACAGGTCGGCGGGCTCCTTTTTGGGGAGGGGGATGATGGTTGTGGTTTTGAAGCAGGAGGGGACTATATTCTGGTTGAGGGAGAGGTTGAAGATGGATGTGAGAACGTCAGTCAGCTTGGCAGCGCATGCTCTGAGGGCCCGCCCAGGGATGTTGTCTGGCCCTGCCGCCTTGCTGGGGTTGATATTCCTCAGTGCTTTGTTTACCTGGCCTGGTGACACTGTTAGTGGAGGGGAAGGGTGCATGCGTGTGTGTCTCCTCTCTGCACTGTAGCTGGTGGTCTCAAAGCAGGTGTAAAAGATGTTGAGATCATCCAGCAGGCTGTCTGTGGAGCCTGTGGTGCTGCTGTTAGTCCTCTTGTAGTCTGATGTGTTGCAGGCCTTGCCACATGTGCCCCAGGTCAGGAGTGGAGTAGAGGCTGTCCAGCTTTTCCCTGTACTGCCTCTTGGCTGTTGTTACGACCTTCCTCAGTGCAGCTTTGTACTTGACCTCATTGAATGATTTAAATGCAAGCGAGTGAGCACACAGCATCTGACATACCTGACTGCTGATCCAGGGCTTCTGGTTGTGGAACTTCCTGACTTATATGGTGGGTACGATGGTATCAATACATGTGCTGGTGT
Organism: Pholidichthys leucotaenia; assembly: GCA_020510985.1. Classification (NCBI taxonomy): domain Eukaryota; kingdom Metazoa; phylum Chordata; class Actinopteri; order Cichliformes; family Pholidichthyidae; genus Pholidichthys; species Pholidichthys leucotaenia. Next base: position 276,762,912 of record CM035842.1, read on the forward strand.
GCCCAGTCACATACTCAGCATATTCCTGTATGTTTATATATATATATATATATATATATATATATATATATAAATAAATTTGGGAGTTTTTCCACCTAAATCCTCACATTTTTCTTCTCTTTAATTTGGGCTTTTTCTCACAAATTTTCATAGATTTTATATACATTTCATTACATTCACATTTATATACATTTCATTACATTTCTTTCCTCATAAATTGTGCCTATTACCTTGTAAATTTGCTGACGGATAGCCTATTAAAAGGTCTGTGAATATGACATTATCACACTACAAAGAACTCAGCTCATGATGGGTAGAAGCAAAGAGCTCTCTCTAGACCTTCACAACATTATTGTTGCAAAACATAATGATGGCATTGGCTACAGGCGCATATCTGAACTGCTGAATCTTCCAGTGAGCACTGTTGGAGCCATTATTCAGAAGTGGAAAGAACAGCATTTTACCATAAACCGGCCACAACCAGGAGCTCCTTGCAAGATTTCTGAAAGAGGAGTCAAAAGAATTATCAGAAGAGTTATCCAACAGCCAAAGGCCACTCGTGGAGAGCTCCAGAAAGACCTGGAGTTAGCAAGTACTGCTGTTTCAAAGAAAATAAGTATTGCACTCAACCAACATGGACTCTATGTCCACTCACCTCGCAAGACACCATTGCTGAAGAAAAAAACACATTGAAGCTTGTTTAAAGTTTGCTGCACAACATTTGGGCAAGCCAGCAATATAGTCTGCTCAGATGAGACCAAAATTAAACATTTTAAATGCCACACTACCACAGCATGTTTGGAGGAAAAATGGCACTGCATGTGGGGAGCGTGGAATAAAGAGGCTGAATTGCTTTTTAATTCAGGTTTATTCAAGCATCACATCATCCCCAGCCTTCTCTCTCAAACGAGCAAAGAGTCTGAGCTACATCCAAGCCTCACATTTATACCATTTCTCACAAAGGCTTTTCACTCAAAGGATTCACACAAAGGGAGAATCACGTATCCCCGTCAAAACCCTTTATTGACATTTCTTCCCCCTTCAGACCTTCAGTCCCCCACCTGTCTCCAGGGGGTCGGGAAGTCCTTTCATCGTACCCCCGTCCTCTTGTTGTTCCTCACAGGTGGTCCAGATCTCTTGTCCCCTTCGGTCGTGAGGTCAAACCCAATATGTAATCTCGGCATCTCCTTTATGCTTAAACATATGTAGTCACAAATACACAGGCTACGGCTACATAACCCCCCCTCCCCAAACGACGAAGAATGGACAATGTATTAAAATTCAGCGAACATGCTACCATCAACAGTACATCAAACATCAAACACTCAGTCCATGCGCCGCCTGGGCTTCAACCGTCTTCCAAATCTGCTGTAAGCTGGTCTCAGCTTCTCTGCGGCGCCCTTCTGCAAAGGCTCTGTTGACTGAGGAAGAGAGTGGTTATTTGATCCCTGCGGGGGCTCCAGGACGCCTCCCCTGGGGGTCTGCCGTGTCGAGGTGCCCTCGCTACTCATACAGACTCGTCATTCGTCACAAAAGCAGTTTTAGCCTGTCAATACTAACTGTCTCTTTTCTGTTTCCCAAATCCAGCACAAAATGCTTATCACCTGTCTCCAGCACTCTATATGGCCCATCATATGGCGGTCTGAGGGTTGATTTTAGAGCCTCGTGCCTGACAAAAACGAACTCAGCATTTTTTAAAGCTTTGGGAACGAAAACGCGCGGAAAAGCGTGATGAACGGGGCCCGGGAGCATGTCCGCTCCTGTGCCAACTAGCGGCCCAAGAGCCGGGAGGGGGCTGGCTCCGGGTGCTCTGGTAAAAACTCGCCTGGCAGCCTGAGAGGTTGTGTGAACACTAACTCCGCTGGGGAGGCGTCTAAATCCTCCTTGGGCGCAGAACGCAACCCTAATAAAACCCATGGTAGTTTGTTTACCCAATCTGCATCTGTGAGTGACGCTCTGAGGGCTGCCTTCAAAGACCTATGAAAACGCTCGCATAAACCATTAGCCTGAGGGTGATAAGCGGTAGTGGGGTGAATTTTTGCTCCTAAGCCGCTGGCCATTGCTGACCAAAGATCAGAAACAAATTGAGGCCCTCTATTGGACGTAATATCCGACGGAACCCCAAAACGCGCTACCCAGGCAGTTAAAAAAACGCGAGCCACCTCCGCAGCCGTGGTTGATGCCAGTGGGACCACTTCCGGCCAACGTGTGGTTCGGTCCACCATTGTCAAAAGATGTGTGAACCCCTGCGATGACGGTAGGGGGCCCACGAGGTCGACATGCACGTGATCGAATCTTCTGGCCGGAATGCGAAACAGTTCTAAAGGGGCTCTTGTGTGCTTGTGAATTTTGGCCCGCTGACAGGACATGCAGGCCTTTGCCCACTCTTTCACGTGCTTGCGCAGGCTCGGCCAAACAAACTTTTCCGCTACCATTTTCACCGAAGCGCGCACTCCCGGGTGTGCCAGGGAGTGGACCGAGTCAAAAACGCGGCGGTGCCACGCGGCCGGGACCACCGGGCGTGGGCGCCCGGTCGACACATCGCAGACTAAGGGGGGCGTACCGGTTTGCAAACATCTGCTCTCCAGCCTTAACCCTGTTGGTCCAGACTGGAGCGCGCGCACGTCTGCATTTGCACCCTGCTCCGCTGCCATGGCTGCGTAATCTATCCCCATGTGAACTGGGGCTGCGCGCGCTCCCGCGCTGCTACCTTGCTGCGCGGTCGCGGTGGTGTCCTCTGCTTCTGCGCGCGCCGGTGCCGTGACCGCGCGCGAGAGGTAGTCTGCTACTACGTTGAGTTTACCCGCTACATGCCGAATGTCAGTGGTAAATTCCGAAATTGCGGCCAGCTGCCTCTGCTGCCAGCCCGACCACGGATCTGAAATTTTGGACATCGCGTACGTGAGCGGCTTGTGGTCCACGAAAGCGGAGAACCGCCGCCCTTCCAGCCAGAACTGGAAATGACGAATAGCCAAATGAAGCGCCAACAGCTCCCTGTCAAACGCGCTGTATTTTCACTCGGCCTCGCTCAAGGATTTGCTGAAGAAAGCCAGTGGCTGCCAAACTCCGGCAACATGCTGCTCTATTATATATATATATATATATATATATATATATATATATACTATGTCCAGGCCCGTCTGAAGTTTGCTAGAGAGCATTTGGATGATCCAGAAGAGGATTGGGAGAATGTCATATTGTCAAATGAAACCAAAATAGAACTTTTTGGTAAAAACTCAACATTGTCGTGTTTGGAGGAGAAAGAACACCATACCTACTGTGAAGCATGGGGGTGGAAACATCATACTTTGGGGCTGTTTATCTGCAAAGGGACCAGGACAACTGATCCGTGTAAAGGAAAGAATGAATGGGGCCATGTATCGTGCCATTTTGAGTGAAAACCTCTTTCTACCAGCAAGGGCATTGAAGATGAAACGTGGCTGGGTCTTTCAGCATGACAATGATCCCAAACACACCGCCCGGGCAACGAAGGAGCGGCTTCGTAAGAAGCATTTCAAGGTCCTGGAGTGGCCTAGCCAGTCTCCAGATCTCAACCCCATAGAAAATCTTTGGAGGGAGTTGAAAGTCCGTGTTGCCCAGCGACAGCCCCAAGACATCACTGCTCTAGAGGAGATCTGCATGGAGGAATGGGCCAAAATACCAGCAACAGTGTGTGAAAACCTTGTGAAGACTTACAGAAAACGTTTGACCTCTGTCATTGCCAACAAAGGGTATATAACAAAGTATTGAGATGAACTATTGTTATTGACCAAATATTTATTTTACCAAGGAATTTACCAATTAATTCATTAAAAATCCTTCAATGTGATTTTCTGGATTTTTTTTTCTCATTTTGTCTCTCATAGTTGAGGTATACCTATGATGAAAATTGGAGACCTCTCTCAACTTTTAAGTGGGAGAACTTGCACAATTGGTGGCTGACTAAATACTTTTTTACCCCACTGTATGTTGATGTGTTCCATCCTTATTTTCCCCACTGTACAGCAAATTACTATATTCCTTCCTTTGAGGGTGGATATGTACTTATACTGGTACACACAAAAAGTTATATCTAGAAATAAGTTAAAAAAAATTACTCTAAACCAGTATCTGTGAAACTTTTTAATAGATGCAGCCTTATACATAAAAAAAATCAAATTTATAGCCAAGGATACATCCCTCAACAACAAGATGGATGAGTTATGACTGTGGATTACTTCACGGCATATGGATTACTGTGTGACGGTAATATTGGAGACTTGGGTGGACTCTTTCACTCCGGATGCTGCAATAGCATTAGCAGGCCGTGCTGCCTTCAGAGTGGACAGAAGTTCCAACATGTTGGGTAAGAAACGCATGTATGTTTATATGAACAACAGTTGGTGTACCAATACCACGCTTGAAGACATTCACTACAGTCCGGACATAGATTGTCTGATGGTGCCGTGCAGACCCTTCTACCTGATGACAGAACTAATGTCTGTGATCGAAATAGTGGCGTATGTGCAGCCGAAAGCTAATGCTGGAGTAGCTATGGAAATGCTGCAATGCTCCATCAACCAGCAGCTATCAGCACACCCGGACTGTGTCATAATCGCGGCGGGAGACTTTAACTGTGCAAGCCAGAAGTCTGTCCTGCCAAGATTCTTCAAAAACATGAGTTTTCTGATGAGGGAAAATAACACTCTTGACCAGGTTTACACCAACATTCCAAATACCTATAGAGCCACCACCCTGCCACATCTTGGACTTTCTGATTATCTCAGTCACTGATTCCTGCTTATAAACCTAAAATCTGTAGATAAAGACCAACACTGAAAACAGTTCAGGTGTGGACTGAGGAAGCCACCACCGCCCTACAGGATTGTTTTGATTCTACAGACTGGGGAGTAGGGCTGTAACAGTACATGTATTTGTATTGGGATTTTTCGGTACAGCACCTTTGGTTCGGTGCAGAGGCGTACTGAGCTTCCACACGGACCATGTTGAGTGACAGACATGAAGTGTAACTGCCCCGTGCCATACATGTAAACAAACAGTGAAGCTTGTGGCTGTCCTACTAGCAAACGTCATAGCTGGCTGTACAGAGAAGCCAGAGCTTGAAGACCCTCTTCACAAGTCTTCTGTCTGGAAACACTTCGGCTTTCTGGTGAAATATGTGAACGGACAAAGGCAAGTGAATAAGATGAAAACAGCATCGGATATGTTTTTGGCAGTATGTTGAACTTGTTAACTCATTTGAAAGGGCACTATGCGAATGTGAATAATCATTGCAGTGTGGCGGGTTGATTCAACCCCCCCCCCCCCCCCCACAACACACAGAGGCAGTCAGCTCGTTACTCCTGGTTTTTTTCCGCTGCATGCTGAGTTTACAGCTGTGAGGTTAAAGTGTCATCTATGCATTGTGTTCATGCATCTTGTCTGTACCTCTGATATGCAAATGCCCAGATTGACTGCTGTGAATGTCTTTCATGTATTGTTTGAGTTGAGTATATATGCTGCACTGTTCTGTAAATCTGCCTCTCAATTCCACTTCTGCAACTGCTGCTGCAGGACACAGACCTTGTGTCCTCCTTCTCTGAGAGCCTGAGGACATCACCTCAGCCCGCAGCACGAGGGCTGGGGAGATGTTCCGATGAAGGCGGCATGATTCAATAAACCAACTAAAAACTCCATCGCTGCCTTTATTTTATCATCTGCTTTACTGGTGACCCCAAGAACGCACACGTTTTGTGCAAACGCAACCTTCTGGTCTGGACAGCCACGCTGGCGACCCGACGCTGAAGAAAACGAGCTGCCGGCGAACGCAGCACCGGGCAGTGATGCTCCGCCGACGAGCGAACGCAGCAGCCTGACTGATCTGCCCTCCCTGTGGCTTCAGGGAGTCCTCAACGCAGAGCTCACGGCAGGCGAGCTACTCTCCGGACATCGCCCAAGACCGGGTAAACGGCAGTAAACGTCATGGCGCGACCCTCGCCGAGATCGGGGCATCCATGCGGGACAGCCTGAGGGACAAAGATCGTCTATCTCCCCTCAACGCTCCAACGCACCATGACTAATCTGCAGCCACGGCTCATCTAGATGTTTTTCGGCGCCGACTGCGCCGATCTCCACCAAGTTTCCGACCCTGGTTCCTCTCCAGCGGGCCCACCCATGCAAGGAGCCCCGGCACACGTACCGGGGGTGACGAGGACAGCGCAACTCGCACGGAACAAGAATGGCTCCAAAGACCGCCATCGTCCTGCGCAGCTGCACGCAGAACCTTCAAGGCTGCACGCTTGCCTGAAGCAAGCACGCGCGCAGCGCGCCCACAGGATTCACTGATGGTTTCAGCCACGGCGCACAAAGGATTCAGCCGTCTGCTTTTCCCGAGGGCTTTAGGGCTGCACATGCACCTAAAGTCAACACGCCAAGTTCCTCTGTTTTTGTTTACGCAACCTCGCCGCTCCTGTTTTTCTTCATGGCCACGAGAGGAGTCAGAGACTAATTTTTCTTCTGGTGATCTCCACAAGTTCAACGGGACAGCCCCTTGACATCGCGGAGCAGCAAACAATTTTTGGCGCGGCCCGAACGATTTCACCGCGCCCGGTCAGCACTTACTACCCCCTTCCCCCTCCCCCTCCACCTGCACAGAGCTTTTCCCTGCTCGCTGCCCAAACTGCAACATCGAGGTCTCGGCCCCCTGCCGTGCCCTCTGGGGGGGGGGGGGTGGCGGGTTGATTCAACCCCCCCACAACACACAGAGACAGTCAGCTCGTTACTCCTGGGTTTTTTCCGCTGCATGCTGAGTTTACAGCTGTGAGGTTAAAGTGTCATCCATGCATTGTGTTCATGCATCCTGTCTGTACCTCTGATATGCAAATGCCCAGATCGACTGCTGTGAATGTCTTTGATGTATTGTTTGAGTTGAGTATATATGCTGCACTGTTCTGTAAATCTGCCTCTCAATTCCACTTCTGCAACTGCTGCTGCAGGACACAGACCTTGTGTCCTCCTTCTCTGAGAGCCTGAGGACATCACCTCAGCCCGCAGCATGAGGGCTGGGGAGATGTTCCGATGAAGGCGGCATGATTCAATAAACCAACTAAAAACTCCATCGCTGCCTTTATTTTATCATCTGCTTTAGCAGTATAAAAAAAAGAAGAAACCTAGCACGGTACAAGCGCAGCTTCCAGCGGCATTTAGACAGCCTCTCAGGGCTTTTCAGATTGACCCAAAGTAATAACAAATGCCTATAGTGTTTTTATAGCAGTGGATCTAAAGCCATATTCAGTTGTGGAGAACAAGAGGTTTAAACACATGCTGAAGGTAACTGAGCCCCGGAATGAAGTCCCGTGTTGTGACCTCTTCAGCCAGAAAATAATTCCATCCTTTTATGAACAAGCTAATGTTAGATGTGAGTTGCTGTATGAAGACTCGCCTCGCTCTCCGTCATTTATCAGACATAATATTTGGCGATGAGGAGCACAATGGGTGCATGCTGGTTTGAGCAGCTGCTGTGGCCGTTTCTAGAAAGCCTGAGTGAGCCGTTGATTTCGTGGCCACAGTGGAGACGGGAATTCGAGGGGTACATCGTCTCGCTGGGTTTTCCTCTGTTTGACGGGAGACAGGGGCGGGCCCTCCTGGCCTGTAACCTCAGCGCAGAGGGCCGAAGGATTCTCGACTTGCTGGGCATGAGTGAGGGCTATGTGGAGGCTGTTGGGCTCATGGAGGCACACTTCGTGGAGCGGACAAGGGCCGAGAGCTGCGAGTGAAGAGGCTGGTGGCGTTGGACGCGCCGGAGCTAGTTAGCTTGGGAGAGCTAACAGCTCAGTGAGAGCCTATGGACAGGCTAGCTGACAAGCTAGTTTCGCACCGAAACGAGGCTAATGGCGCGAAACAGGACTTCGAGGCAGAACCGGTGCCACGTGTGGAGGAGCCCCTGGCCATTGATGCAGTAGCAGCACAGAGGAGCACCGGGACCGGGGGTGCTGGGAACGACGACCAGGAGGTGGTGTTGGAGGACATGTCCAGTGAAGGTGACATCGAGTGCCCTGGAGAGGTGATGCAGCAGGACGGAGAGGCGACGCAGCAGGAGACGGCCCTGCTGTTGGAAGCTGTACAGCGGGCGAGTGGGACAGTGCTGGCCAAGGGTTTCGGGGAAAAGCTGCAGCCAGACATGTTGACGGTGTAGTGGAGCACCAACACCGGGAGCACAGGATGCAGCGGTGAGGAGCCCAGGTCAATGAGCGGGCCCGATGAGGGTGATGGTGCGTGCCCCGAGGATGAGTAACGACTGCAGGATGAGGTAGCGCAGCAGGATTTAGCTCCGCAGCTGGAGGCCATACAGAGGAAGAGCACATTTGGCGCCGTGCAACACTGCTTCAGGATGGACCTCGGGATGCCGGTTCTCCTGCTGCCCTGGACGATGGTGCTGGACTGCACGCCAGGACCCCCGGGGTGGCCTTTAAGGATGGTTTGCCCACGCCAGAAGAGGGCTGTCAGGGCCAAAAGAAAAGAGAGCAGAGTGGGACATTTTGGTGCGGTGTTGCTGAGCGCCAAACGCCATCGTCAGAGCGAGAGCTTGGACCGGGACGGCACGACGCAGAATGTGGGTCTGAAGACGACGTAGCGGGCACAGGTGACCGGGTCAGGTTTCCCAGCGGGCCGACAGTTGGGTTTGGCCCAGGGAGAAGAAGCCAGTTTGGAAAGGTGGGAACAGGCTGGCCAGAAGAGGGTGTTTCGACCCTGGGACGCAGCGGCAGCCGGACTGTGGGATGCCGTGGGGGTGCCCAGGCCCTCCGTGGCTTTTTTGGAGTTGGTGGCTGCCCAGAGACAATGGTGTCACTTGATAATTTATTTGTGTAAATACCTGTGTATATATGTGTATATGATAAAGTGTATAGTTTGTATATATTTGATGCTGGTGTGCATGTGAGTGAATGTGAGGAATATGGGGTTATGATGTATTCTTTTTCAAGAGACACGGTCCAGTTTAATTGTTTTGTGTGAATGTGATAGGATGTTCATGACAGTATATTGTTCTCCCCATTCTTAGTGTGTGTGATTCGGGTTTCTAAATTTTGGGAGGTTCAGTTGTGTGTGTGTTTCTCAGCTTTGTATGGAGGGGGGGATGTTAGATGTGAGTTGCTGCATGAAGACTCGCCTCGCTCTCCGTCATTTATCAGACATAACAGCTAAATCTGTTAATGCTGCACTTTAGGCCTTTGTTTCAAGGGTGCCCTGGTATGTTCCTTCTTAATTGTCAAAAAAATTGCAAATAATTTGCTGTTGTTGTGCATGGGTGCCTTCAGAACCTATACACAACAGTGACAAATTTGCAGGTTTTTTTTGACCAATTAACAAGTGAAATTAGATAATTAATTTCTCATAGAAACCTGAACATAGATAGATAGATAGATAGATAGATGTACTTTATTGATCCCAAACTGGGAAATTACAGTGTAACAGCAGCATGACAGTTGACAGCCAAACAACAGAAACACACACGACAGACAAAGGGATTACCCATGGAAAGTAAAAACTAACATGACTATAGAACCTATATACATCATAGCTTAATATATGATGACCCAGAGCAACCTAATTAAAATCATTGCTTCAGGCAATAAGGAATAAAAGAATAATTCAGACTATTCAAACTTCTGTTGTTGCACTTGTCTACATCGTTCATTTGCAAAAAAGAGAATAATTTATTTTTTTGTATACATTTTATTTATTGGAGAAATGACTGCTGGCAGTTTGCAGGTTTTTGTTTTTGTTTTGTTTTTTTTTTGTCAAAGCTGTTTGTTAGAAAAATTCTTGTAAACCTTCAGTCAAAAACCAGGCTGGATCAGAGTTTCAGCAAATTTAATTACACTGGCCAGTGGAGAACAATACAAAAATAGTCTCAGAGCCTATTCGCGCACCATTCTGACTCAAACACACATCACTAAATTCTTTAAGCCCTCCGTTATCTGAAAGGCGGAGGGGCAAATTGTCCATTATGATTGGTCCAGTACATCTGGTCAAAACTTGGTGTACAGATTATCTTTTTTCAGGAACCATGACGCTCACTCTGTACCAGTCGCATGGGAGCCACACAGGCTGGACTAAAAACAAGATAACTAGTGCAGCTGCAACCTTGATACTTTTACACAGACTTTGAGACAAAGCAAATACAAATATAAGACAAATATGAAATTTTTCTATCACTGTTCCTGCTTATACAAAAGATAAGCAGCTTTATGTTTTGCATTTTGTTTCCTTACTGTACCGAAAATGAACCGAACCGCGACCTTAAAACCAAGATATGTACTGAACCGTGATTTTAGCGTACCATTACACCCCTACTGGGGAGTATTTGCAGAGGGGACCCACACATCTGTTGTGCTCTTTTATACAGTGGATATAAAAAGTCTACACACCCCTGTTCAAACGCCAGGTTTTTGTGATGTAAAAACATGAGACTAAGATAAATCATTTCAAAACTTTTCCCACCATTAATGTGACCTATAACCTGTACAACCCAATTGAAAAACAAATTGAAATCTTTTAAGGGGAAAAATAATAATAATAAAAAAAAAACGTACAATAACGTCATTGCATAAATATGCACACCCTTAAACTAATACTTTGTTGCAGCACGTCTGGCTTTTTTTAAAAACAGTATTCAGTCTGTTTGGGTAGGAGTCTATCACCGTGGCACATCTTGATGTGGCAATATTTGCCCACTCTTCTTTGCAAAAATGCTCCAAATCTGTCAGATTGTGAGGGCATCTCCTGTGCACAGCCGTCTTCAGATCACCCCACAGGTGTTCGATCTGATTCAGGTCTGGACTCTAGCTGGGCCATTTCAAAACCTTAATCTTCTTCTGGTGAAGCTATTCTTCTGTTGATTTGGATGTGTGCTTTGGGTCATTGTCATGCTGAAAGATGAAGTTCCTCTTCATCTTCAGCTTTCTTGCAGAAGCCTGAAGGTTTTGTGCCAACACTGACTGGTATTTGGAACTGTTTATACAGTAATTCCCTCCACCTTGACTAGAATCAGAATCAGAATCAGAATCAGGTTTATTGCCATTGTTCATGTAGTACACAAACTAGGAATTTGTCTCGGAGCAATGCTGCAACATTAAACATGATAAGATAAGAGAAATAAACTATACATGTAATAAAGTGTAGGATAAGATTAAGTGATACTGGTCAACAGTTAAAGCTAGCCTCAGTTCCAACTAAAAAAAAAAAAAAAACGGCCCCAAAACATGATGCTGCTATCACCATGCTTCTCTGTCAGTATGGTGTTCTGGTGATGGGCAGTGTTGTTTGTGCCAAATATACCTTTTATTGCAGGCCTATTCAATTAGTGGCCCACGGGCCTCATGCAGCCCAGAACCAACCTCTGAGTGGCCCGGGCCACACCAAGGAAATATAAATTTAAGAAAAAATATGAAGGAATCATGGTCACGTGCACACGAACAACACGTGTGACTGTCATCCGCACGGAGTTTAGAAGCACCCCGCCCACGTTAGAGTTCCAGTCAGCAGGCAGAGTGTCTCTAGTGTTGCTGTCCGAGAGAAGCATGAGCTTATTAAAGTACTTTAAACGTGGAAAAAAGCAAAAGATGTATGTAATCAGTGGAGGCATTTATGGTGGTTTTAACCCAGGAATGGGAGCAATAATTGAAGAGTTGCTTAGCAAACTAACTAACTAACTAACCTGCACTTATATAGCGCTTTTCTAGTCACAAAGACCACTCAAAGCGCTTTCATTAATACTAACCCTCTATTCTAAGGGCCTATAGGAAACAGATATCTAGGGACAATTTAGAACAGCCAATTAACCTAACATGCATGTTTTTGGCATGTGGGAGGAAACCGGAGAAATCCCGGAGTAAACCCACGCAACACGGGGAGAACATGCAAACTCCACACAGATCACTGTTGGTCGGGGGCTGGGATCGAACCCACGATCCCACGATCCCCACAATTCCCCGGCCAAGGGTAAACTGTGCTGCCGCAGTGCTAACCACTGCGCCACCGTGCAGCCCGTATGGTTAAACGTATGGTTAAGCTTCATACTGTATGCAGGGAAAGGCAAGAGTGACTGAATCGCTGAGGACTGACTTCAGCAGCTACTACAATATCTATCCATCCATGGATTGATATTATGTACCTGGCAAGTTAAGATGACCAAAATTCACAAAGTCACTGACTTTAATCCGCCAACAGCTTTCAGACAAACTAAACATGCCAACATTTGGATTTCAAAATAAGGGAGGTTTTTCCTGCTGTCTGGGTGGTGAGGAGAATTCTAAAAAAAACAAAACCTTGTGGAGATTGTGTGGAAAGGATGAGGCAGAGTTATTTCTCAGGTTCCATTTTATTCACAACACACTCTCCAACATTCAAAAGCAGAAGAAGGAAAAACTCCCAACATCTGCCAGTCTTATACCCCTGACATCAAAGTACAAAATCCCATTGTCTTTAAATCCCAAACACAATGCATCCCCCCTGCAGTTCCTCTCTCTTCCACCCAAACCTGGGTGGTCAGGAAATCATTCATGTCCATCTCTTTGCATATCAAAAGGCCAACTCTCTCATCCTCCTCTTATCCCCAGGAGGTCCAGACCTTTTGTTCCTCTTCAGACGTGAAGCCAAAATAAGCACACAGGAATATACATGAGAGAATATGAACAGTCATATACATGTGAGCCCGTGAAACTACACGTGCACCACACCCTATAAATACTTAGAAATATTTTAACAGAAAAAACTGCATCTTTGGTCATTTAAGTTAATTTATTTCATAAAATATTATTTTTTTTTCTTTGAAATCAGAGTTAAATTACACTGGTCAACACCAAATTTATTGTCTAAGATTTTTTTAGCTGATTTAGGACAATTTTGATGTGCTGAATCCAAAAATCACATTGGTTTTGCTCAATCAGGTCAACTTTTTGAATTATGGCCACATGTTGCTTTATACATTTTTGTTTACATGTACGGGTATTTTCGCTTTATATGATGCAAAAGTCTTTTTTATGTATTGAAATTCTCTGAATTTTGAACAATGATGACATAACATCCAATTTACATGTACTTAGGTACCTTTATATAAAGGTAAGTACATGCACAGTACTAAGTAAGTACTAAGTAAGTACAGGTTTTTACTTAGCACCTGATCAAGAGAAACGGATGTCATTTCTGGATTCAGCGGTGCAAAATTGTCTTAAATCAGTTGAAAAAACACAGACAACTTCCAAAAAAATTATGAATGAATGAATGAATGAATTTATTTATTTCGGATAGTACATTACAGGTTAAAAGAAACTGTATAATATAACAACAAGGTCAAATTAGACAAAGACTCCTTCTACTATACAATTCCACGTGAGTTATCCGAAATGGGTGGGCAATATAAGCTGCGGCTTCAGCCATCACCCATTTCGGATAACTCACGTTATCAGCCAGATTATTTTTGTAACCCTGTGTTATTGTTCTGTTCTGGCTCTGCAAAATTATGGTCAAAAGTGTAAATTGTGTAAGGAAAAAAGTCAAAATTTTACCACAATCTGTTTCAAATTTATTAAAAAAACAATAATTTTATTTAAAAAATAAACAAAAATAAGCCATAAAAAATCCACAGATTTATAATAAAGTCTCAAATGTACAAGAAAAGTCAATTTTACAAGAGGAAATTACAAATTTGAGGAAAATGGTTTCAAATTTAGATAAATTTACAGAGAAAAATAGAAAATTATATAACAAAATTGTTATACATTTTGGAGAAAAACCTCAAACTTTCAAGACTGAAGTCATTACTCAAGTTTTAAGTGGGTGCTTTTTGCATCCTTAACTCTACTAGAAATTTTTTGTTGGCTGATATGTGTGGATCCTACTCACATGTGGTGATTTAAAACAAAACAAGCCACAATGGTGGATGTGCAATGTTTGTTAATGTTATCAGTCTTTTCTTGGGGGGTTTGTGCACTGAAGTGTTTGACAGCTCATTTTTTATTCAGCTAAATGCACTTTGTGATGTGCCAAGGACAGTTATGATCAGGATGCGGTATATTTTATTTCAAAAGGGAATCAAATGTCAATGCTACTAACAGTGCAAATTGAGTTTTTATGCATTTTGAGATATGCCCAAGTAAGATGTGACCAAAATGGTTATTTACAGAATTTTTTTCATTCTATTTATTTAATTATTGTTCAAGAGGAAAAATATTTCTACTACTTAAAGTTCTGCTCAACCCCAGCACTGTTGTTGTGTTTTTACGCACCATTTGATGCGTCTTTGTCATGTGCAATGAATTAAAAATGCATATTTTTCATCATATTGATCTGTGTTGGTTTGTAATTTGTCATTCAACAGATCGCTGAACATGTGTGGCCCAGTTACATGTCTTGATTTGAAATTGTGGCCCAACTGATTTTGTAGTTGATTAGCCCTGTTTTATTGAATTACACAGGATTACAAAAATAATTTTTTTGTAAGATGTCTGTGTTTTTTCAACTTAAAGACAATTTTGCACCGCTGAATCCGAAAATGACATCCGTTTCTCTCGATCAGGTGCTAAGTAAAAACCTGTACTTACTTAGTACTGTGCATGTACTTACCTTTATATAAAGGTAAGTCCATGTAAATTGAATGTTACGTCATCATTGTTCAAAATTCCGAGAATTTCAAGACATTAAAATGTCTTTTGCATCATATAAAGTGAAAATACCCGTACATGTAAACAAAAACGTATAAAACATGTGGCCATAATTCAAAAAGTTGACCTGACTGAGCAAAACCAATGTGATTTTTGGATTCAGCACATCAAAATTGTCCTAAATCAGCTAAAAAAACCCCCTTAGACAATAAATTTGGTGTTGACCAGTGTTATGGCCAAAAAGTTCAACCTTGGTTTCATCGGACCATAACACATTTTCCCACATGCGTCTGGGAGATTTCAAATGTGTTTTTGTAAACTGTAGCCGGGCTTGGATGTTTTTCTTTGTAAGATAAGGCTTCTGTCTCGCCACCCTACCCCATAGCCCAGACATACAAAGAAGATAGGAGATTGTTGTCAAATGTACTAAACAGCCAGTACTTGCCAGAAATTCCTGCAGCTCCTTCAATGTTGCTATCGGCCTCTTAGCAGCCTCCCTGACCAGTTTTCTTCTCGTCTTTTCATCAATTTTGGAGGGACGTCCAGTGCCATATTTTCTCCACTTGAGGATATGATTGTCTTCATTGTGTTCCATGGTATATTTAATGCCTTGTAAATTATTTTGTACCCTTCTCCTGACTGATACCGTTGAACAGTGAGATCCCTCTGATGCTTTGGAAGCTCTCTGTGGACCATGGCTGCATGGTTAGATGTGACTACAAAAATGTCAGGAAAAGCCTACTAGAACAGCTGAACTTCATTTGGGGTTAATCAGAGGCACTTTAAATGGTGGCAGGTGTGTGCTGACTCCCATTTAACATGAGTTTGAATGTGATTGGTTAATTCTGAACACAGCCACATCCCCAGTTATAAGAGGTTGCTCATATTTATGCAACCAGGTTATTCAAGTTTTTTATTTTTCCCCTTAAAAGATTTCAGTTTGTTTTTCAATTGGGTTGTACAGGTTATGGGTTACATTAATGGTGGAAAAAGTTTTGAAATGATTTATCTTGATATCATTTTTTTACATCACAAAAACCTGATATTTGAACAGGGGTGTGTAGACTTTTTATATCCACTGTATCAGCTATTGCACTGAGAGTGTTATCTTGACCAAGACAGTCAAAATGTTCCCGAACCACAAACTGTGGCTCAGTGGTGGGGTGTGTACCCTGCTTAGAACACGGGATGATGCCTTCAAGTCAGGAGACCAGCAGGCTTATAAAGAGGCATGCCAGTCCCTGTGAAGACGCATCAAAATGGCCAAGCACAAATACAGTGTATCGAGGAAAACTTTGACAAAAATAACACCACAAACATGTGGCAGTGGATCAAGAAACTCACTGGTTACAAGGATAGGCAGACATCAGCAGACTCCTCAGACAGTAACCTACCAGACACTCTGAACCAGTTCTTCGCCCACTTCGACCAATGCAACGGAGAAGCCCACACCTGTCTTCCTCCTCCAGAGATGAACGACACCCCATCCAGCTGCAGCAGCACCAGGTCAGAACCATCCTGCCCAGAATCAACGTGAGGGAAGCTGCTGGTCCAGACAGAGTCACAGGAAGGATACTTAAGGCTTGCACAGACCAGCTAGTGGGGTTTTTTATGACCATCTTCAACCTCTCGCTACTGCAGTCTGTGGTTCCCACCTGCCTTCAGTCAGCCACCATAGTTCCAGTGCCCAAGAAGAACACAGTGAGCTGCCTGAATGATTACCGCCCAGTTGCCCTAACCCCATCATCACCAAATGTTTTGACTCATTTTGCCTCATTAAGGCTGTCATTTCTGCTGACCTTGATCTACATCAGTTTGCATACAGAGCAAACGGGTCGACAGACGACGCCAACATAACGGCCCTCCACACAGCCCTCGCACACTTAGATAACAGTAACACCTACAGTGGGTCAAAAAAGTATTTAGTCAGCCACCAGTTGTGCAAGTTCTCCCACTTAAAAGATGAGAGAGGTCTCCAATTTCCATCATAGGTATACCTCAACTATGAGAGACAAAATGAGAAAAAAAAATCCAGAAAATCACATTGAAGGATTTTTAATGAATTAATTGGTAAATTCCTCGGTAAAATAAATATTTGGTCAATAACAAAAGTTCATCTCAATACTTTGTTATATACCCTTCATTGGCAATGACAGAGGTCAAACGTTTTCTGTAAGTCTTCACAAGGTTTTCACACACTGTTGCTGGTATTTTGGCCCATTCCTCCATGCAGATCTCCTCTAGAGCAGTGATGTTTTGGGGCTGTCGCTGGGCAACACGGACTTTCTACTCCCTCCAGAGATTTTCTGCGGGGTTGAGATCTGGAGACTGGCTAGGCCACTCCAGGACCTTGAAATGCTTCTTACGAAGCCACTCCTCCGTTGCCCGGGCAGTGTGTTTGGCATCATTGTCATGCTGAAAGATCCAGCCACGTTTCATCTTCAATGCCCTTGCTGGTGGAAGGTTTTCACTCAAAATCTCACGATACATGGCCCCATTCATTCTTTCCTTTACACGGATCAGTTGTCCTAGTCCCTTTGCAGAAAAACAGCCCCAAAGCATGATGTTTTCACCCCCATGCTTCACAGTAGGTATGGTGTTCTTTCTCCTCCAAACACGACAAGTTGAGTTTTTACCAAAAAGTTCTATTTTGGTTTCATCTGACCATATGACATTCTCCCAGTCCTCTTCTGGATCATCCAGATGCTCTCTGGCAAACTTCAGATGGGCCTGGACATGTACTGGCTTAAGCAGGGGGACACGTCTGGCACTGCAGGATTTGAGTCCCTGGCGGCGTAGTGTGTTACTGATGTAGCCTTTGTTACTTTGGTCCCAGCTCTCTGCAGGTCATTCACTAGGTGCCCCCATGTGGTTCTGGGATTTTTGCTCACCGTTCTCGTGATCATTTTGACCCCACAGGGTGAGATCTTGCATGGAACCCCAGATCAAGGGAGATTATCAGTGGTCTTGTATGTCTTCCATTTTCTAATAATTGCTCCCACAGTTGATTTCTTCACACCAAGCTGCTTACCTATTGCAGATTCAGTCTTCCCAGCCTAGTGCAGGTCTACAATTTTGTTTCTGGTGTCCTTTGACAGCTCTTTGGTCTTGGCCATAGTGGAGTTTGGAGTCTGACTGTTTGAGGTTGTGGACAGGTGTCTTTTATACTGATAACGAGTTCAAACAGGTGCCATTAATACAGGTAATGAGTGGAGGACAGAGGAGCCTCTTGAAAAAGAAGTTAGAGGTCTGTGAGAGCCAGAAATCTTGCTTGTTTGTAGGTGACCAAATACTTATTTTACCGAGGAATTTACCAATTAATTCATTAAAAATCCTTCAATGTGATTTTCTGGATTTTTTTTTTTTCTCATTTTGTCTCTCATAGTTGAGGTATACCTATGATGAAAATTGGAGACCTCTCTCATCTTTTAAGTGGGAGAACTTGCACAATTGGTGGCTGACTAAATACTTTTTTGCGCCACTGTATATGAGGATGCTGTTTGTGGACTTCAGGTCCCCTTTTAATGCAGTTCTACCCCATAAACTGGTTCAGAAGTTGGGCAACTTGGGCCTGAGTAGTTCACTGTGTGCCTGGATACTGGACTTCCTCAGTAATAGACCCCACTTTCTTGGTCTTAGTGAGGACTCGAGCTGCAGTGTTCTGAACCAACTGCAGCTGTCTGATGGACTTTCTAGGGAGACCTGGAGGACAGCATTACAGTAGTCCAGTTTACTGAAGATAAATACATGAAGTTTTTCGAGATCCTACTGAGACATCAGACCTTTAATCCTCATTATGTTCTTTAAGTGATAATAGGCTGACTTCACTACTATCTTAATGTGACTGCTAAAATTCAGGTCTGAGTCCAGAACCACATCCAGCTTTCTGGCTTGGCTGTTGGTTTTTTGCGTCACTGATTGAAGCTGAGTACTAACTTTGAGTCTTTCTTCTTTGGCTCCAAAAACTATTATTTCGGTTTGGTCGTCGTTTAACTGAAGAAAATTCAGGCACATCCACTCTTTAATTTGACGAATGCATTTGATCAGGGTTTTAATTGGACCATAGTCTCCTGGTGAGACGGTTATGTAGATTTGTGTATCATCTGCATAATTATGGTAATATTTTGTTGCATAAACTGCATAATCCAGCATAAATCACTTCCAAGCAAATGTCAGCTAAATAACGTCATCATAGCATAGCTTTTTGTTGATCTTGAACTACATGCTAGAATTGAATAGTGATGTTTATGCCAAGTGTGTGTATGCTTTCCTGATTTTCCCTCTGGGGATCAATAAAGTATACAAAATAGGAAGAAAAAAAAAAGAACATCTTCAGTCCATTTAAATGACCTTTTTTGCATCATCTTTAACACTTGTTGTTAAAGGGCCTGAATGTCCAGCTAGCCCATAAGAAACACAATACATCTAGCTCTCCTTTAAGTGAAAATGGGAATGTGAAATATTGATTGGCTGCAGTCCTCTGTGAGCAAAAAGGAAGACCCAACAATGCTTTATTTAACTTTTTATATCTAAAGATGAGAAAACTCTTCATTTCCATTCTAATGCAGTAGTGTTCAGCCTGAGAAGATAAATTCTAGGTGAAGAGATAAGATACCCATGATTAGTCTGGAAAAACAAAGAAACAAACTGCACCAGGAACAAAGAAGCAAGAGTGGCCTCAAAGCCTGTGATGGTTATCTTTATTTTCCATTTAAAGGCAGATTGAATGTTTTAAATTCCAACACAACACAGCAGATGAGTTGGTTTAATTCAAGTGGCTGCTGCTGAAATTGTGTCTTATTTAGAAAAAAAATATATAAATTTAATGAGGTTAAAATGCATCTAACCTGAGAGACGTGAAAGCACCTCATCCCAGCTCAGCATCTGTACTAACACGAAAAATTTGGAAGATTTTAACATGTTAAAGTCAAGGTGTGCAATATTCAGTGCAATCCAACAGTCAGATTTCAGTGTACAGAAATATATAATCATTCTCAAGTAAAAATTGTTGCTTTTTCTGTACAAGTGAAAACAAAGTTAAGATTTTACGCTGCATTCAATTTCACAATTCAGAAATGTTACACACTGCACCTTTAAACATGAGCTATCATATTGTGAGTTACTATTCACATGTATTAAACAACCATTAAAGAAGCTGTAGACATGGACAGTAATAAATGTAATATTTTATGAGCCAGAATAGAAGACCGGTGATTTTTGGCACCAATTTCAATTAAATAATAAAAAAATATATAAATTCACTAAGTATGCAGTCATTTCTGGTACAAACAAATTATACAAGAACATTTCAAAGCAGTTTTCAAATCTGTAAAATTAAAAATAACTAGAGCACAACCTGTCAGACCACGTATTTTCCCCTCTTCATCAGCATGGCATTTCTTGTTTTTGTTCTCACATGTGTAAGTCTGCTCTTGTTTATGGTATATGGTGTGAAAGGTCATCAGTCTATTGAATTATCTGCACTTTTACTGCTATGCACACCTTCAGTCACACTGTATATTGATGTAATATGACCATTAATAAGCACGAGTTACATAAGAGCATTTTTACAATATTTTAACCATGGCACAACTGTGTAGGCTGGAGTTAAGGGGACATCTAACTACTAACTACCTTCATCCAGGTGCCTGCTCGGCTTCATCTGGTATAGAATTTAGTTGCGACCCCCCCCCCCCCCGCCAAAAAAAAAACAACAAAAAAACAACAAAAAAACAACTAAACACCTCATCAGCCACACCTGTTAACGATAGTGCTGATGTTATTCTTGGTACACTGCTAGATTAAGATTTAGTCACCTTTTTCAGGCTCCAAGGACATGTAACTTATTTTTAGTGGACCAGAACCAACCATTCAGAACTCTATTGAGGACAGGCACTCAGAAAATTCTAACTTTTACAAATTTACTTGAGTAAAAGTACTTTTTTTCCATAGATGTGCTCAAAGTGGAGTAAAAGTATCCTGCAGTAAAACTACTCACAGAAGTACAATTTTGGGAAAAAGTATTTGATTAAATGCAACTAGTTACTGCCCACCTGCCATAATGTCCGTGTAGCTATTTTAGTTTTTGTAGTTTAACAAGATGTAAAAGAAGCACAGCACCAATCCAAAAACACCACATATTAAAAGATCTTTTATTCACAATAGAAGTGTAACAAATATAGTTTATTAAAAAGTCTGCTGCTCATTAATATCATCTTAATCCATAAGCTCCGAAGGTTTTTTCTTTATATAAATGTAGAGCGGCTCGTCTGCCAGAATGGAATATTTACAATTTTGTTTTTCAATAATAATATTAACAACAATAAAACAAATTCCCCCACACAAAATTAAAATATTGCATATGAATGCAAAGTAAACTGTGTGCAATGAAATGATAATCAGCAATAATTTTGTACAGGTACATTTCTGAGGTTCACACATTTAGACCCTTTAAAGGAGAAGGCCAACTGCATATGGCGGCCATGATTAGTGGCGGTGCACCGTTGTCATAGTGATGATTGTTAGGAAAAACTGGTGCATTTCCACTTTGACACATCTATAACAGGCCGGCATTCTCCTTTAACAATCCCCCAACAGAAAGGCATTAAACATCATTGACACAATATTCAGAAAATCACCAGAGACCAGAGGTGGGCAGAGGAGACAAAATTTACTCAGCTAAATGTAAAGTTAATTTTAATTACTCAAGTACAAGTAAGAGTAGTCACCAAAATTATGATTTGAAATTAAATTTAAGAAGTGTTTTCTTGTATAGTTTTTTTGTGACTTTAAATTTATTTTTTTAAATTGCAGTATTTTGTGATTAATTTGTTATATATTTCATGCAACTTTGCAACTTTTTACTCATGAATTTCAAACTTTTTTTTTGTAAATTTCTGGATTTTTACTCAAATGTCCAACTTCATTGTCCAATTTTTTTCCTCAAATTTGACTTTTTTTTCTCCTAAATGTATAACTTTTACAAAAAAAAAATTACAATAACTTTGTGATTAAATTTGCAACATTTTGTGACTTTTTGTGTAATTTTGGTACTTTTTTCTCCTAAATTTGGGAGGTTTTTTCATGTAAATGTTGAACTTTTTGTCTTGTAAATTTCTGACTTTCACCATACATTTGTGACTTTTACTTACATTTTTTTGCAATAATTTGTGATAAATAATTTTCATGGAAACTTGAAACTTCTTTCTTGTAAATTTAAAACTTTTTTACATATTTGCAATTTTTTTTGTAAATTTGTGCCTTTTTCTCAATTTACATTTTTTTTTTTAAGTGACAACTCTCTTGTAAAAACGCACATTTTTTCTTTTAAAAGTTTGACTTTCACTCCAAAATGTGGGACTTTTCATGTAAATCTGAACTTTTTCCCCCTCATAAATTTGTCGATTTATTCTAATAAATTTGTAATTTTTCTGTCTTAAACTTGTGATTTCCTTCATAAATTGGTGACTCTTTTTCTTATAAATGTGCAACTTTTGTAAACTTACAATTTGAGTAGCATGTACTTGAGTAAATGTAACTAATTACTACGCACCTCTGAAAGAGACAGTTCAACCCTTTCATAGAAAAATGACAAATTAATACAAATTTGAAGGTTAAATAAAGCAGACCTGCTGGCTCACATCAACAACCAAATTACATTCTCCATTTCTCCCTTCACAGGCAGTGAAATGACTGGCTTAAAGAAGTAAAAATAAACCCAAAATACAGGGCTTAAAATTCTGAAATGCAGCGGATCAGCCCTTTAGGTCTAAAAAAAAAAAAAAAAATACATAGTATCGCTGACAGATGTAAAAATCAATGCCTTCACAAAATCAAAATGTACAGAAAATCAAGTTTAGGATTTCATTGAAACATTTATTTGGGAAATAAATTACTCACAATTGATACTGTCCTATTAAGTGGTTTTTAGTGACACCTGTGGCCAATAAGTGAAATGCTGCCACATTTCACTTATTGGCCACAGGTGTCACTAAAAACCACAAACATGTACCAGAGCTACACAGAGCACAGCGGTGATACAAAAAGCGAACGAGTCAGATGGACATGAGCATAGAGTGATGATATAGAGTGAAGTAGGTGGCAGTAATGCACCTGTAAGCTGGAGAAACAGACAACACATAAAACCCATGAAACTAAAATATGGCGGCATATAAGGGCCAGCTGAAAAGAACTAAACATGTAACAAATAAGAATGAATATTGCAAATAAACCCAAACAAGGCTGGAGTAAATTATAACTGAACTGTAACATGGTGGAAAATTTAAATTATAAATCAACAGGAAATCAGTCTGTCATAATTTATTTTTTTTTCATCTTTAGGCAAATCTCTTTGATTCTCTGGTTTCAAGTTTGCAATTTAGTTACTTTTCCTCATTGTTCATCTTTTTATTTTGCAAACATATTTTTTTCAGTTTGGGAGAACAAAAAGGAAATAAATTAAAACAAGAATACAATATCACCAAGGAATGCATACCGTCTATGCCAAACAATGTTTCACTGATGGTTTAACTTTGATTTAATATTTCACACTTTTTTAAAGGTGCAGTGTAATATTAATGCAATCTAGCAGTCATTTCAGAATGCAAATATTTTAATTTATATTGGTTATTAATCCCTTCTTAAACATTTACAATAACCTACAAATCTCAGCTGTTAAAGTTTGGCATAAAAACTTGGAAACACATTATGATGATCCAAGATGGCTGCCTACATGGAAGGAGACCTTCTCCTGTGTAGGAGAAAAGTGATCTCACAATACAGAGAGTGCAGCAAATTTTAATTGGGAATAATTATATAACAATGAAAACTTAATTATGATTTTATGCTGCATTAATTTTCAGAATTCAGATTACCCAAAATATAACACACTGCACCTTTTAATGTGTGGCTTTTTTTCCTTATTGGTAGGACTGAATCAAATTATGCATAAAAAAGGAAAAAAATAAACCACTGTGTTTCATATAAAATCATCAAAACTAGAGTTAAGGTAATTAACCGTTTGTCAGCTTCATATATCCTATGTATTTGTCCTGTTAGGGCTGGATGATATATCAAATACATTCAATGTATCGATACATAAAAGTAATATCGTGCCTACTGAATATAATGCGTCATGTTACTGAGTGTAATTCTGTTCATTAACCTCCGCCTAACCAGAAAACCTCAAGGACGTATGTGCATTTTAAACTGGAGCAGAGGGAAACACATTTTTTCAGAAAATTCCTTTCACACTTTCAACTATTTATTACGGACGTCTTATGACAATGACTTATGATGCAGCGGTCGGACTGTCCTGTGTCGACCAGCTCATGGAGAACGTCTCACTCACTCCTGTTCCAGCCTAATGTCAGCAGCAGAGGAAAAAAGCCCGACCAACAGAAGCAAAGTAGGTCTGCCTCTAAGCACACAAAACAGGGGACCCAATGAAGATAAACATTACCGACTATGACAGCATGCTTGCATTCATGAGCGACCTTTTGAAATAAGAGCTCCCATCTGGTCTCATAAACCTTCAAAATAAGAGCGAGTGGCTTGACAAATGAAGAACTGATTAAACATACACACAACTCCCCCCCCTTCCAAAAATAAGCGACAAATACTTCTGTCGCTAGTTATTACACCGCTAAGTTAACTAATGTACATGAATTTTTGGATTTAATAAAAATGTTGGCAAAATCAAATTTTAAAGGACATTCAGTATTAAATATATATTGCAACATTAATATATTGTGTAACGTGGTATAGAGAAATTAGAGCGATACATTTTTTGAGATATATCACCCAGCCCTATGACCCACCTTCAAGACAGATATTCAAACAATAAAACTACAGTGCACTGATGCAGATTTGGATCATTTCCTGTCAACAGCTGTGAGACATCAAACACACAAGTTTTAAATTTTTCTGTCAAACTTTCCTCTGCTCACACATGGCGTTGACTCTTTGTGCTTCAAAACCAAAAAGTGAACAAAAAAGACAAAATAAAGCATAAAATATTCCTCGGTTCACATTGGATGGTACATTCATGTGGGTCTTCCTCAGTGAAATCGTCTCTTTTTGCCAAAGTACCACCTAACACATTGAAAAAAACCCTAAATGGAATAAATTAACACAATCAGCAGAATCAAACTCTACAATAGCGCCACCACATGGATGAGAAATGCCACAAACGCCTGACCGAACAAAAACGGATCAAACGCTGCTGGCTGTACAGTGGTGAAAGAACATGGATGCTCACAGAAAAAAAAAAAAAAATCATGTTTATAAGCAAGAAACTCTGTTTCTTTTTTAGTTTTTACGTTTCAGAATGAATAAATAAAATGGTGTAATTTCAACATTTGTAACATGTTGTATTGTGTTTGCTCCCGTCTTGGTCTGATGTTTAAGAGCACAACTTACTGGAAATAATGATTTCTGTAGCCACAAAAAGGAAATTAGACCACCCCATGGTGGCGTTTACCCACGAGTTGGATTGAAAATGAATGGCTACGGAGCTGTCTCACTCGTCTTCATAATAGTAAAAGTGGAAAAAAGAAAGCTTGAAGCCACCCCTGATGAAAGATGTAAATATTAACGGCTGCATTTTCTCCAAAATAGTGGGAAACTTCAGCTCTCACAGAAAAATCGACATCAGCAAATGACTAAACAGTTGAACTTGAAGCATAAATTTAGTGAATTTTTTTCTCTTCTTTTTTGTCCTATTTTGGTCACTTGTCAGTTTTCAACTATTTTTACTCAAATTCCTTTTTTTTTTGGCTTAGAATTTAACTTATTTATTTATTTACAAATTACACATTTTTAAACCATTTTGTCCTAATAAATTACCCCCCCCCCCTTTGTTTTGAGAGTTAAAGCCAGAGGAAGCTACTGGTTATGTTAAAAAAGCACAGCCCATAAAGCAGCAGGAAACCTGTAGATCTGACTTTTAGGGGTGAACTTGCCCTTTTATAATATGAGGAAAAATTAATAAAAGTGGAACTGTGACAATAAAGTGAAGCTCCGTATGTGCGCTCCTCCTCTGAAACACCTGGGCCGACTGAGTTTCAGCTGTGGGGACGATAAAATATCTGCCGCTCTTCTGTCTGACAGAAATTAATCATTTCAGACAGCGAGCTCGTCACTGACTCCATGTTCTTATGACTTGCCATCTGTTTGTCTAAAGGAGCAGAGTGGAACTAAAAACCTCCAGTTTACGAGTTACACAGCCAATCAGATATGCATTTAAAAACTGTTCTTATATATCAAAGTTAGAATATTATTTACTTGCTGAAAAGACTTAAATTTAATGGTTTCTACTCATGTTTTAGACCTTCAGTTTTAATAGTTAGTTGTAATGGTCATAAGTCACCACTAGGTGTCAGAGTTATCAAGAAAATCTGTGGCGACTGAGCCGGTCAAATTTATAACACAAATGTTGGGTTCCGGAAAATAAAAAGCTGAACCTGAATGACAGCTTAGTCTGAACGTTTCCGCCGCTTATAAGCCAAACTTTCTCTGATTGCCATAAGAATAAGGAAGAATTATTTTTTAATCCATGTCCAGTCCTAATATAATCCTCATCGCAGGCTTGGGAACTTTTCTTAAAGCTGAAGAGACCATTTCAAAACGGTTTTTGTGAGCCGTTTCTTCCTCTCTGAACAGTGAAGGCACTAGATCAAGCACTTAACTGGACTGAGTGTGATTGTGTGTGGTGGGGTAGGGAAATATTTATTGTTTTAATTCAACTAAATCTGGAACAACGAAAGCAGTGATATGCACGGTTACGTGGGAGTAGGAAGGAGCATACAAAAGAAAGGTGCAGCATCAGTGTAGCTTGTTGTGTGAAGGTGGAAGTGGAGTGACAACGTCTCCTCACAGAGGACAGAGGTCCGGTCTATTCTGGACCAGGAGGACAGAAACGAGAATAAGTGGAGCGATGAAGAAAAGGGTTCGACAGATTTGTTACTCGGGGTCTGAGTGAGTTTTTGTTAAATATTAAGATTATAAGCAAGGAAAATATGATCAAATGTGGCAACTTTTCTCTTTTTGGTCCTTTAAAAACCCCTGGAATCAGCTCTACAAGGAAAATAAAAACTTTAGGAATGTATCGATATAGATCTATTGGTAACAACCTCAAATTTTGTGTCTGTTAGTGTTGCAGTCAAGACCAGAGTCTCCCGAGACCAAGTCCAGACCAAGACCGCCATATAAAGTCTTGGTCTCTCTATAGTCTGGTCTTGACTACAGAGGCTGACATTTACTGTATGTGTGGCGACACATTAAAGTTACTGCATGGAAGCAGTGCTGCAACGATTAGCTGGTTAAGAGAGAATTAACTGACATGTAACATGATGATCAACTAAACCTTTTACCCCCCATTTCCAACGTACAATTAAAAAAAAATTATGGGGGGAAAACAAAATCATAAATTTCCAAGAAAAAAAGTTGTCAAATTGCAAATTTACAAGAGAATTTGTACCAAAAGTCACACATGTTTGAGAACCCCCCCCACACACACATCTACGTGAAAAAAATTCACAAACTTAGAGAGGGGATAAAAAAAATCATAAATTTCTGGGGAAAACCCCCAAATATCTCAAGAAAACTAGCAAATTTCAGAGAAAAAATTTGCAGTTTAGAGAAAAACAACCCCACAAATTACTGATAAAAAGGTTCTGAATTTGAGAATAACGTTACAAACTTATGAGGCAAAAAATTATCAGTTTCAAAGAGTGTCAAATTTACAAAAAAAACAAAACAAAAAAAACAACCCAAATCTCATTTCTGAAAAGGAAAATCCCTCACAAATCTCTTGTGAAAACAGTTGCACATTTATGAGAAGTAAAGCTAGCAAATTTCTGACAAAAAGTTGCAAAGAGGAAAAAAAAATCCTACAAATTTCTTCCAAAACTGAGAAAAATGCTACAAACTTGCAAGGAAAAAAAAAAACCCATGAATTTTGAAGGAAAAAAACCCCCTACAATTTTCCTAACAAAGTCACAAATTTTTGAGGGAAACCCTTCTTCAAAGACAAAAAAGTCAAATTTATCAAGGATATTTTTAAAAATCACATTTCTGAGGAGAAAAAAAACCCTCACAAATGTGCAAGTGATTGGAAGTTAACTGAAAAACTAATCAGAAACAAAAATAATCATTAACTGCAGCGCTACATGGAAGTTTTTCATGCCTAGGTTTTAGTGGCACCTTGTGGCTGCAAAGTGAACTACAGGGCTGCAGTTCACTTTGCAACCACAAGGTGCCACTAAAACCTCAATTTCCACACATCCCATACGGTACCTTATCTATGAAGGAATAAATGTTCAAACCGGGGCAGAAAACTGAGAATTAACAAACAAATAATAATAAATACTTAAAACTGGTCGAACCCTGGTGCAAAATAAGCTGGAAAATAGCAGACAAACAGCACGACAGTATCATGTAAACATTGCAGGGAGAAGACGAAATTACTGGCAGGAAGAATTGGGTAAAGATTGGAGGAAGCTTGAGGTTCTGGTTGTGCTGTGCTGTCCATTTACTTCAAGAGCAACAACCAGAAAAGCTAAAATCTCCCAAAAAAGATCAAATTTGGTACCAGTGTTGTTGATGCAAGAAAGCCGAATATTGAAGCGGAGGTGTGGAAGTGAACGCCACTCAGCCTTTTTGCGCCTTGGTTGAGTTTTATTTTTTTTTTTTGGTCCCCAAACACTCGGGTCCGTGATATTGAAAGCAGGGAGACGACTGGTTTGAATCAGTTTGTGGTCTCCTCCTCCTCAAAACAAAAAGCAACAAATCCCCTGATGAATAATGTGATACCCGGGCAGGAAAAACGAAATCATTATTAAAACTAGAGTGGGGAATTGAACAACATTCTGATGAGTTATCACCTTATCCAGCTGAAGATGTGCCGCTTCGTGATGGCGCCTGGACTCATCCAGAGCTCAACGTAAAGAAAACTAATAAACAAAATCTCCAGCGAAAACACGGCTCCAGAAGCTTGCGGAGTCAGTTTTGATCCCATTGGAAAACATGAGGTGAAATCCCACGGAGAGGAGTCTTAAAACGTTTTGGGCTCAGATAAACAGGCTCAGAGGTTCTCGCGGGTTCTTTTTTTTCCCTCCCCGGTGTGTCCGTGGGAAGGGTTCCGTTACTCCACCTCGTTGGCTCTGTCCATTTTATCGTTCCTGATGACAGGCAGAGGGTGGGCCTCAGTGTTGAAGACCCAGTGTTCGAATGGTAGGTGGTCGTCGTTAGAGAAGAGCAGGTAGAGGTACCTGGAGGGACAAAAAAAGGGAACGAAAATACTGCTGATTATTGGTCATAGGTGATTAGAAATTCCCAGAAATTCCCAATTACCGCTCAACCTGAGCTGTCCCTCTGATACGCTCATTTCTAATCCTGTCCCTCCTAGTCACTTCCAATGAGAATCTTAGCATCTTCAACTCTGCCACCTCCAGCTCCACCTCCTATCTTTTTGTTACTGCCACTATCTCCAAACCATACATCATAGCAGGTCTCACTACAGTCTAGTAAATCTTCCCTTTCACTTGAGCTGCTATCCCCACTGTTGCAAACCACCCCTTAAACTCGTCTCCACCAACTCCACCCTGGCTGCACTCTCTTCTTCACCTCTCTTGTGCATTTTTCCATTGCCTTGGATGGTTGACCCCACGTATTTAAACTCATCTACCTTCACTACCTCTTGCATCTTCATCGTTACACCTGGCTCCCTCTCGTTCACACATGTATTCTGTCTTACTTCTACTGACTTTCATTCCGCTTCTTTCCAGAGCATACCTCCACCTCCAGGTTCCCTTCCACCTGCTCCCTACTCTCACCATTGATCACAATGTTATCTGCAAACATCATGATCCATGGAGAATCCTGCCTGACCTCATCTGTCCATCACCATGGCAAATAACAAGGGGCTCAGAGCTGTAACATTTCTCACAATTGTGTGATCTTCCTCTTACTTTTGGAACTTTTTTCTTGTAAATTTGCATTTTTTCCGAAATTTGCTAGGCTTTCTTGAAACATCAGGGGAATAAAAAAAAAATCACATCTGAGGAAAAACACATAAGTTTGAGTTTTTTTCATGAACTTGTGAATTTTTTTCTTACAAATCTGCAGCTTTTTTCCTCATAATTTTGCTTCCTTTTTCCTTCTGAAAAAGGAAGTGACAGGATCCTTTGATGCTGGTTATATATTTTTTATTCTATGCAAATGTTTAAT
Source organism: Pholidichthys leucotaenia (assembly GCA_020510985.1). NCBI lineage: Eukaryota > Metazoa > Chordata > Actinopteri > Cichliformes > Pholidichthyidae > Pholidichthys > Pholidichthys leucotaenia. The sequence continues at coordinate 276,792,779 of CM035842.1, forward strand.
TTTTAATGTTTTTACTGGGAGGATAGGGATTGTTTTCCCCATTTAAAGTGTTTGAACTCTTCCCCATTGCAAAAACATGCCCCCCCCCAAAAAAAACCCCAAAAACATAATCTTGCATAGGGCCCCCAAAAAGCTAGAAACGACCCTGACTACAATAATACTTAATGTCCCTCCCAATCTTTACCTTTAAGAAAATGTTCCGTTTACCCCCCTCCCCAAATGAAATCAAATATAGACCCGTGTCATCAGTGTCCTTCTTTGAATCTTCTATGTTCAGGGCAGCTGTGACTTGAATTCGTAAACACGTCTGTTGTCCTGTCTTAATAAACAACTTTGCTTGGAAATAAAACTGTTTACTCCCTGGCGCTTCGGCTTTTGCAGTATTATTGGTAGTGCTGATGAAATTTTTCTGTCCAGTGTCGTCAAACCTTATGAAATGGCGCTGAGATTAAGTTATAGAGGTAAGCAAATAAAGAGACTTTTCAGAGCAAGTTTCTGGACTGGTGGATTCAGTTCAGATTTTATTAGAGTAAAAGATGGAGAAAGAGACAGATAAATGAAATAAAGAGTAAATATGTTTCAGAAGAATTTGCTTTCATCCATAGGAAACAGACAGACAGGAAAATAAAGTACCAGCTTTTGGGGGAGGGGGGGACTCGGTGGAGGAGCTGGTTATCCACAAGCCCCCCTCCTGTTCTGTCTGCCGGCCAAATAAAGCCCAAGACAGTGTGGAGCGATTGAAGGCAGACAGCAGTGTGAAGTACGACCGTGTCCTTGGCAGCCGTGTGGAGACGAATGCTGGAAGTGACTGCGGGTGATGTCAGAATCCTCGAGTCCCATTAGCAGGATTAGATTTGTGGGTTTGTTGTTAAATGTAATTGATATTTTTTCTTTGTCTTTGGTGAAATTATGGATGACTGATGAGAAGATTAACGTGGTACTACCCAGCCTGCTGGTCAGCCACAGTCTGTTTGATTTCTAGCTGCCGGCTGATGTCTCGAAGTCTTTCCTTGGTTTTGTTCTGCTATTTAAGGCTGCAAGTCCATCCATGTTCCACCTTTGAAGAGTATGTGCAGGTATAATAAAATAAAATATAAGTAACCACGGTACTGAAAGTGTCATATGCTGTTTTATTTATGTGATGCACTAATGTGTAAAACTGCTAAAATGCAAAACACAAAAGTTTCACGGTAAAAGGCCAAAACAACCAGAGCTGTTTGTGGCTATGAAGCAGAGTACGCAAATACAACGAGCGCCCTCAGCCACTAGGGGGCCGTCAAGCTACAAGTTCACGTCAACATTTTTTGAGAGGGATAATTAAAATTGCCTTCAACATTTTTCCTCATAAATGTGTGACTTTTTTGGTAAACTTGCACATTTGTTCTCATAAATTGGCAACTTTTTTCTCATAATGTTGTCTCTTGTAAAAAGTTTTTTTTTCTCAAATTTGTGACATTTTCTCATAAATTAGACCTTTTTGTAAATATGCAAGTTTTTTTCCTTATAAATTTGTGACTTCTTGTAAATTTGCAAATTTTTTCCTTAAATTTGTGATTTTTTTTCTTGTAAATATGTATTTTTTTCTTTTAAATTCACAACTTTTTTCTCGTAAATTTGGGGCCTTTTCCTTATAAATTTGCAATTTTTTTTCTTCACATTTCTGACTTTCTTGTAGATTTGTAACTTCTCATGAATTTGAGTTTTTTTTTAAAATTTTCTTGTAAATTTGCAGTTTTCGCTCAAATTTTACTTTTTTGTAAATTTGCAACTTTTTGTCAAATTTGCAACTTCCATCCATCCATCCATCTTCTACCGCTTTTCTGGAGGTCCGGGTCGCGGAGGCAGCAGTTCAAGCAGAGAAGCCCAGACTTCCACCTGCCACCTGCTCCAGCTCTTCAGAGAGGATACCAAGGCGTTCCCAGACCAGCTGGGAGACACAGTCTCTCCAGCGAGTCCTGGGTCTGCCCCGTGGTCTCCTCCCAGTGGGACATGCCCAAAACACCTCAAGTGGGAGGCGTCCAAGAGGCATCCTAATCAGATGCCCAAACCACCTCAACTGGCTCCTTTCAATGTGGAGGAGCAGCGATTCTACTCTGAGCCTCTCCTGGATGACTGAGCTCCTCACCCTATCTCTGAGGGTGAGTCCAGCAATCCTACGGAGAAAGCTCATTTCAGCCGCTTGTATCCGCGATCTCGTTCTTTCAGTCATTACCCAAAGCTCGTGACCATAGGTGAGAGTAGGAACGTAGACTGACTGGTAAAGAAATCCATTCTCCCCATTCTCCCAAGCTTTCTAAACTGGCTTTTGGTACAAATTTGCAACTTTTGCCTTGTAAATGTGACTTTTTTCATTGTTAATTTGCAACATTCATATGGACGCTGGTTAAATTTTCATTCTTTGCAATGATTTTTTTTTTTGTGATTGTGTGCAGCAAGACTAGTGAGCACGTCTCATTTCCTGATGAGCACAACGTTGGCCTGGATCAGACAGCATCATTCACATATCTCCATTCCACCGCTGAGACGGTAAGAAGGAAGTGGTGATTCATGCAACATCTATAGGGAAGAAATGGAAAGAACTGACGTCTGTACTCTGTGACAGGAAGATATCCTCCCAACTGAAGACCAAGATATACAAGACAATTATACAACCAGCCCAGAGCTCTTTGAGACGACTGAAATGAGGATGTTGAGATGGATCATGGGTATCGCCGTTAGATATCACAAAAAAATGAAGAGATAACACAACAGGGTTGCTAACATAAGACAAAGTAAAAGAAAGGAGACTGTGATGGTTTGGACATGTGGTGCAAAGTGGAGACTTTATCAAGACGAACAGTGAGAAGGTGGTTGTAGGAAGGAGGAGCAGAGAAGGACAGCAGAAACGGTGGAGGGACTGTGCGAGTGAGGACACGAGACAGAAAGCATTGTGCAAAGCAGATGCACAAAACAGAAAAAAGTGGAGAACAAAGACTGATGTTGCTGAACCCTCTCCGAGGGAATAACAGCGAGAAGAAGAAGAATGATTTAAATATTTCTGGTGGGTGAGGAGATTTTGGTTCCCACTTAAATGGTTTAAACTCTTGCAAAACTAGGGGTAAGATGACAAACACAATCTTGCACAGAGCCCTTCAAAAATTAGAAACTACCCTGCAAGAAAATATAGCAACCTTCTTTATAATTTATGAGGCAGATTCCATGATTCATTTTTGGCAATAAATATACAGCTTTAATTTTGATTAAATTTTGAGAAAGCGTGGACTCCCAGTGTTATATGTCATGGGGATATTTTGATAACAGAGGAAAAAAGTTTCATGAGAAAATAAATCTCTAGAAATTGATAAGCAGCAGGAATCCAGACACTAACTCTGTGTGTGTGTGTGTGTGTGTGTGTGTGTGTGTGTGTGTGTGTGTGTGTGTGTGTTGTAATCAGGAGTAGAGGTGATGCTTGTTTAAAATATACTGCCTATAAAAAAAGTGGATTGGATGGCACCTCACCCCGATAAGGCTCTGCTGGTTTAACCTTGACTTCCTGTCAACAGCTGTCTGCTGGTGGATGATGGAGAGGAGATGGAGAGGGCGAGAGGAAGGGAGCGGATGGTGGATTGGCCTATAAAATTTCCATGGGAGCAAAGAAAACAGTGGACGATAAATTATTAGGAAACTCGGGGAGGGAGCACAGAGGTTTTGTTGTAATCGCAAATCCACCCACAGAGCTGAGCTGCGTGAAGGGCTGCAGCCATTGATGTGTGAATTTAGTGTGATGGTGTTCAATCCTAAAGGAACAGAACCTGGACTTTGTTTCTTCTGTGATGTTGAGAAATCATTGACTCAGCGGTTGCGTTAACCAACTTAACTTTAATGGACATGTAGGTGAAGGGCACAGAGGTGATGAGGAGGTCCTGGGTAGGTATGGTCTTAACCCTTTGAGTGTGTAGAATTTTTGGGAGAAAAACGCAGAGTTTGACCTCAAATTTTCAAATGACAATAGCTTCAGAACGGTAATAGTTAGAGGCAAAGTCCTAATTACAAAAATGTTGCAGAGGAACCCAAGTGTCTGCCAAGTGAACCTGCATTCATGCATAGTGCATAATTGGACCTAATTTGCATATTCAAACAATCCAAATTTTATTATACATATTTGGCCATTGTGGTCATTTTGTCAGTAAGTCTCTGCCCTCCTCTGCCAAGGTTGCCAAAATTACTAAAAAATTATTAAAAAAAAAAAAAAATCACACTGTCACTACGTCACCACTAAAAATTGTTAAAAAAAACCCCAAAACAATCGCCACTACCCGCTGTTGACCTGCCACCGTGCACACGTGGCGCATGTCGATACCCACCGGCTGTGTGCTCTTGCCCACCCAAATGTTGCCCACAGGCTGCTCTGGACCTTTTCACTCCGTGACCACGGTTTGGCAAAGCAGAACAATCTGCAGACAACGCTCCTGTGCCATTTTGGGCACGGCTGGACACAGAAAACACAGCTGCAGCGTTGCGCGCAAGATGGCCATCATTCAGTGCCAAAATTACTAAAAATAATCCCCAAAAAACAATTTCATGACACATTTGTGGCACACTATCTAATCTAAAATAAAGCAAATGAAACACAGTTTATGCAACAAATATGTACCTGTTTGTTTCGTCAGTCAGAAGTGTCCAGAATTCCGGAGTCCAAAACAGTGACACAAAATCAATGGCGGGTGCAGATGACAGGTCTTTCTCTCTACGATATCCAACTGGCTGTTCAAATGCTTTCAGCCACGGCTGATAAACTTCTTCATCTCTAAGAAGCTCCCAGCCGTCAATGTCCAAACCTCCTGCCACATCGCCACTACCCTTTGTTGTCCTGCCACCGCACACATGTGGCGCACGTTGATGCGCACCAGCTGTGAGCTCTTGCCTACCCAAACATTGCCCACGGGCTGCTCTGGACCTTTTCGCTCCGCGACCACGGTTTGGCAAAGCAGAACAATCTGCAGATGAGGCTCCTGTGCCATTTTAAGCACGGCTGGACACAAAAAACGCAGCTGCAGCATCGTGTGCAAGATGTCCGTCTCCACTTTCGCCAGAACTGCTTGCACCATTGTCCAAAGGCACATAATCAGAGCTGGACTCTAACTCAGATGACGAACTAGGGCTAAGCTCTTCCTCTGAACCAGGAGCGGCGAATACCAGTGCTAAAACCTCTTCAGCTGAGAGTGTCTTCCTCGCCATCTTGCCTCCTCTGTGTCAAACAGTAGAATGAAAGGGGGCGGGTTTCAAACGCTGATTTGACCTACTTATTGAATTGGACCATTTCAAGTTCTCACGGTAAGTGAAAAGCCACACCTCTCGGCCACCAAGTGGTGTTAAAAGGTTTGTACATTTCACACTCTATTCAGCTGTACAGGCTTTGTTTGGATTGATCAGCTGACAGTCGCAGTAGTGCGATACACACACTCAGAGCGTTAAGGAAAGAAATGTGGAAGGACAGATGGTTGTGGATTTTGCTAAAAGGATGGAAATGGCTGTGGTGAACACATACTTCAAGAAGAGAGAGGAACATAGGGTGACTTACAAGAATGGAGGAAGGTGCACACAGGTGAACTACATCTTATGCAGAAGGAGAAATCTGAAAGAGACTGGAGACTACAAGGTGGTGGCAGGGGAGAATGTAGCTAGACAGCATTGGATGGTAGTCTATAGGATGACTGGAAAGCAAGAAGAGGATGACAGTGAAGGCAGAACCAAAGACTAAGTGGGGGAAGTTACAGAAGGAAGAAGGTCGCACAGAGTTCAGGAAGGAGTTGATACAGGCCCTGGGTGGTAGGGAAGAATTACCAGATGACTGAGAAAGTACAGCAAAAGTATTGAGGGAAACGGGTAGAAAGGTATGTGGTGTATCCAGTGGACAGAGGAAGGAAGACAAGGAGACTTGGTGGCGGAATGAGGAGGTACAGGAAAGTATCCAAAGGAAGAGGTTAGCAAAGAAAAAGTGGGATAGTCAGGGAGATGAAGAAAGTAGACAGGAGTGTTTAGAATCTAGGTGCATGGAAAAGAGAGAGGTGGCAAAGGAAAAGGTATGCAGTGAGTTGTATGAGAGGCTGGACACTAAGGAAGGAGAAAAGGACTTGCATCGACTGGCTAGACAGAGAGATTGAGCTGGAAAGGCTCTACAGCAGGTTAGGCTGATTAAGGACATAAATGGTAATGTACTAACAAATGACGAGCGCGTGTTGAGAAAGTGGAAGGAAGTACTTTGAAGAGTTGATGAATAAACAAAATGAGAGAGAGGAGGATGGATGAAGGAAAGATAGTGAACAAGGAAGTCCCGAGGATTAGCAAGGCAGAAGTGAGGGCATCTTTGAAGAGGATGAAGAATGGAAAAGTGGTTGGTCCAGATGACATACCTGTGGAGGTATGGAGATGTTTAGGAGAGATGGCAGTGGACTTGCCCGAGGAGTACAGAAGAAGTGTTTTGGTACCAATTTTCAAGAACAAAGGTGATGCTCAGAGCTGTAGTAACTACAGAGGCATAAAGTTGATCAGCCACACTATGAAGATATTGGAAAGAGTTGTTGAAGCCAGGTTAAGAGGAGAGGTGACAATCAGTGAGCAGCAGTACAGTTTCATGCCAAGAAAGAGTACTACAGGTGCAATGTTTGCTCTAGGAGTGCTGATGGAGAAGGTCAGAAGGAGCTGCACTGCGTCCTTGTGGATCTAGAGAAAGCATATGATAAGGCGCCAAGAGACGAAGGGTAGTACTGTATGAGAAAGTCAGGAGTGGCAGAGAAGTATGTGAGGGTGGTGTAGGACATGCATGAGGACAGCAAGACGGTGGTAAGGTGTGCTGTAGGAGTGACGGATGGATTCAAGGTGGGGGTGGGGTTACATCAGGGATCAGCTTGACAAGGTCAGGCAAGAGTCTCTGTGGACCGTGATGTTTGCAGATGACATTGTGATCTGTAGTGAGAATAGGGAGCAGGTGGAAGAGAACCTGGAGAGGTGGAGGTATGCTCTGGAGAGAAGAGGAATGAAAGTCAGTAGAAGCGAGACAGAATACATGAGTGTGAATGTTAGGGAGGCAGGTGCAACGACGAAGATGGAAGGAGTAGTGGAAGTGAATGTAGATGAGTTTAAATACCTGGGGCCAACCATCCAAAGCAATGGAAAATGCAAAAGAGAGGTGAAGAAGAGAGTGCAGGCAGGGTGGAGTGGGTGGAGACGAGTGTCAGGGGTGATTTGTGACAGAAGGGTAGCAGCAAGAGTGAAAGGGAAGATTTACAAGACATTAGTGAGACCTGCTATGATGTATGGATTGGAGACAATGGTGCTGACAAAAAGACAGGAAGCGGCGCTGGAGGTGGCAGAGTTGAAGATGCTAAGATTCTCATTGGGAGTGAGGATTAGAAATGAGTATATCAGAGGGACAGCTCAGGTTGAGTGGTTTGGAGACAAAGTAAGACAGGCAACACTGAGATGGTTTGGACATGTGCAGAGGAGGGATAGTGGATATATTGGACAAAGAATGTTGAAGATGGAGCTGCCAGGCAGGAGGAAAAGCGGAGGACCACAGAGAAGATTCATGGATGTAGTGAAGGAGGACATGGAGAGGGTTGGTGTTACAGAGGAAAATCCAAGGGACAGGGTGAGATGGAGACAGATTATCCGCTGTGGAGACCCCTGAAGGGACCAGTCAAAAGAAGAAGGTGTTCAACCCTAATGGAACAGAACCTGGACTTTGTTTCTTCTGTGATGTTGACAAATCGTTGAATCAGAGGTTGTGTTAACCAAATATTATCCGTCACAGATTTTTTTTTTCCAGCAGTGACAGAAAAATCTAGTCTGTCCTTTTGACAGATCACACTGAGGGTGAGCTACTGTAACTATTAGTTGTAATTCTTTATGGTGCATATACTGTAAAACTGTGATTATATAGTATTGTAACGTCGGGGCCATTTTAAGGGAGCCAGGGATTTCCCAGCATGCTTTGCCAGTTTGAAACGTTACTGTGTGTGTTAAATGTGTTACTTCTGAGTTATACTGCTGTGTCATTATAACTGCATTATAATGGCCCAGCAGTGTTTAGCAGGATTAGGGCAAGATGTATCATGTGTGTGTAACCGTGATGTAAACAGAGGTCTGTGAGAATGACCTCCCCGGCTCTGTGTACTAAGTGGCAGGTTGGGGGTTGGGGTGTGTGGAAAATAAATCAGGTTGATCACAGCCATCTGCTCCATTGTCTTTGTGTGAACCCTGCAAACGTCACACTGGTGTCAGAAGTGGGATATGGAGCGAGATGAGGATCCAGGCGGAGGTACAGCGGCCGGAGCGATTCATCGCTCAGCCGGGAACGGAGTATAGAGCAGAGACACCAGCCCCTGGAGAGCTTCGCTGCGATGGACAGAGCAGAGCAAACCAGCCCCGTTTCCCGCCCTTTTCAGGGCAGGACGGGCTGGCGATTCCAGAGCGATTAGGAGCTGCAATCTACCGGGAGATGACCGTCCCATCCATCCAGCAGCGGGCCAAGATTCCCCGCTACAACGGCGAGAACCTGTTGGATGACCGCCTGGCCCAGGTCGAGTTGGCTGCCGCGCTGATCATCAGAGGAAACCACCGTGCTGAGAGCGAGTGGAGGAGGAGCTACGGCAGATCACAGCAGCGCGTGCACGAAGGAAACAGCGGTGGCGACGCGAGGAAGGACGGCTTCCGCTGCACAGTGCCAGGGTACATGGCATGGTACCGCCCCGCACACAGCGCACGACAAACTGGCCCCTCGCCGACGCTAAATTAGAGCGAGGTGGCATGGACGGGAAAAAGCCGCCTCCTGCAGATGCTTCCCCCGGCAGATGACGTCACAGAGGCGCAGGAGCGACGCAGCGGAGCGAGCAGGACGAAGATGCGGCCACTTTCCAGGCGCGGCAAGGGCTGGACGCATGGACGCGGGCCAGCGGCCGCCTGGGAAAACTGGCAGCGGTGGGAGTCGGCCGGAGCGGGCCTGGGACTCCCGCTGCCAGGGAAGGGACTGTGCGTGGTCCTACAGAGGCTGTCAGATGTGTCCATCCGCCCGCTGATGGCCAAACCGGAACCCTACCCCAACCAGATGCTCTGACCGAGACTCAGATGGCCCGTGCATGCCGCCCTGGCACCGGGCTGACTCGCGTTGGATTTCTGAAAGTGGACTTTGAATTTTCTGGGGACAGAAACCAGTCCAGGGGGGGGCAGTGTAACGTCGGGGCCATTTTAAGGGAGCCAGGGATTTCCCAGCATGCTTTGCCAGTTTGAAACGTTACTGTGTGTGTTAAATGTGTTACTTCTGAGTTATACTGCTGTGTCATTATAACTGCATTATAATGGCCCAGCAGTGTTTAGCAGGATTAGGGCAAGATGTATCATGTGTGTGTAACCGTGATGTAAACAGAGGTCTGTGAGAATGACCTCCCCGGCTCTGTGTACTAAGTGGCAGGTTGGGGGTTGGGGTGTGTGGAAAATAAATCAGGTTGATCACAGCCATCTGCTCCATTGTCTTTGTGTGAACCCTGCAAACGTCACAGTATCATCTATTCTTTGACTTTAGTGTGATAAGTTTTCATTCACTTACAACTGTACAAACGTCAGCGCACCCAAGTGTGAAAAGTTTATTTAAATGGCCAAACAGTTAAGATGTTTAGATGATGGATAGATAAAGAGGAACTGAAGCAGTGGAGAAAGAAGCACAAATGTGCACAGCTGCCAGTGTATCCTCTGATTATTCCGTGCCCTCTGTCACAGATAAAACAAACATGATCCTGCATCATGTGGTGTTCAGTAACACTGACCCCCGGTCTCTGTTCATCAGTTCTATTGATAAATATAGAACCTGCATTCCGTATTCTGTAGGTTCATGATTACAACTGAACATGTCAAACAACAGTTACTCAACATCTTATCATATTAAAATTAAAATGACAAGTAATAATTGACAGAATTTTTACCAACCCTGCCGGTCAAAATGAAAGACAACAAAGTGTAGTACAACCTCTGTGTTGAATCTCAACTTTATCAAGTTTTAAGGTACGCAGCTAGGTGGAGATTAAAAAAAACTTGAGAGAAATCCACGAATTAGTAACAATTTTCACTTGGAATCACACTGAATTGCCACATTTGCATATGTCACATGAATACTGCACAAATGTCACATGAACTCCTGGTGAATTTTGGACCAAAATTCACCAGTAGTTTACATACGTGTTATGTGCATATCCCACACAACACACACCACACCCTCGGGGTTCACAAACTTCTGCCACTCACAGATATGTAATATTGGATCATTTGTGTCTCATTTATGTAACTGGGTTCTCGTCATCTATTTTTAGGATTTGTATGAAAATCTGATGATGTTTTGGGTCATATTATGCAAAAATGTAGAAAATTCTAAAGGGTTCACAAACTTTCAAGCAGCACTGTATGCACATGTAGATGCTTGCCTTCAGTGACTGGGCCATAAAACATACAGATGCTGGCCAATGCAGCATCCATGTGTAGATCTCTATGCTTCCTGTAGTCTGTTAGATGCATGAATTAGCTTCATTTTCATAATGACAAATTAACATTAAAGCAGCTCTACATCTGTCCAGCTGATTTCCTGTTAACCTAGCATTAGCATGTTTGTTTATAACAGGATATTCGAGGGAAAAGAATCAGAGGTGAGCTACATGGAGGCTCTGGCTGCTCTTTGAAGGAGAAGAGAGACTAAATCAGCTGAATGATACTCTGTTACTTAGTGTCACAAAGCGCTATTGTTACTGTTGTTGTTGGTGTAAGTTAGAAGCGCTTTGAGAGGTCAGTGGGAATAAAAATCCCCGTCACACATGTCCGCACATTCCTCCTCTGACAAACTGCTGCAGTGATTTTCTTCTCTTTATGCTTTAAACACAGCTGGAGAGCCGTCACAGAGAAGGCCCCATTAGGCCACCAGACGTCACACTGTGTGGCTGACAACACGTTTAAAGACCCATTTGTGGCTAAACACTCAACCCACACACACATTTGCACACACTCAGATGTGCACGTGAGGGCAGTTGAATAAAAATATCGGGTGGCCATTAAGGAAAACGTGGAAAATCGTAGCTGCCTGTGGTGCATTAGGACGTGTGATATCTCCCCACACAGATCCTCTTTCTCTACTAGTGTCCTACTGTTATAGATCTAATGTATCTCATGATTAGCGGTGGGAGGGAAGTTAATTTAGAATGTTGCAAAATGGAGTTTGCTAATCAAAATGAGATCTGCACATATGTGGCTAATTACTTTCACATTATCACGTTTCCCCACAGAAAAATCTGCACCAGACTAGCGTTGGACGGTTTTACTCAAAAATGTAAAACAGATGTCAGAATGAAATAATCCAAATCACACAGTGAAGCTGTAAAGCAAACAGCCATTATGACGTCCATTTCAGAGATGAACCAAGTGTGGGACAGTAGAGGAAATGAGCTCTCCATCTGCTTCCATGGCCTATAATACAGTTTAAAATGAACCACTGAGGTATCCACTCATCACAGATTTCTTTAGTGTTTTTCAGCAGTTCAGACTGTAGGGCTCGAAGCCTCTGATTTGAAATGTGCAGTTACTGTACATCGACCTGTAAGAGAATTCTTTTTTACTTTATCTGCATGAGATTCAAATTATTGTCCCTGATGTCCATCCATCCTCTACCCCTTATCTGGGGGGCAGCAATCCAAGCAGAGAAGTCCAGTTCACATAGCACCATGATCCCCATGACCCCTCCTGCAGGTGGTGAACACACTTGAGGGTGGAGCCATGTGGCTTGTTTGGGCCGAGCCTGGCCAGGTCCTCAAGCTCCATCCATCCATCCATCCATCTTCTGCTGCTTAATCCTTTCGGGTCGCGGGGGGGCTGGAGCCTATCCCAGCATCTTTGGGCGAGAGGCAGGGTACACCCTGGACAGATCGCCAGTCCATCGCAGGGCCAACACAGAAAGACAGACAACCATTCACTCTCACATCCACACCTAAGGACAATTTAGAATTCCCAGTTGATGCCAATTAACCTAACCTGCATGTCTTTGGCCTGTGGGAGGAAACCGGAGTACCCGGAGTAAACCCACGCAGACACGGGGAGAACATGCAAACTCCACACAGAAGGGTCACTGATGGTCTGGGGGTGGGATCAAACCCACGATGGTCAAGGGTGGAATCGATCCCATGACCTTCTTACTGAGCTGCCACTGTGCTAACCACTGTGCCACCGTGCTGCCCTCAAGCTCCAGTAACCCCAAAATGGGTGGGATATACAGGATCCTTGTTGTTATTGATCTTAGTCTGACCCGTCACCTGGGACCAGTTCGCCTTGGGAGACCCTCCCAGAGGTAAACTGACCCTGCCAACATAGCTCTTGGGATCATTAGAGCACACAAACCCCTTCACCATGATGAGGTGGTGATTTGTCCTTCACATATGGCATAAAAACGTATGGAACTGTACATGTAATTGTATAAGGGTGATCAAAGTACAGCCTTATCCATTAAAACATCAACAATTATAATTATGGTCCTTGTGATGGTGCTTCAAAAACCAATTTTTTTCTGTAGCCTTGACCAAACAACCCCTCCCAAATTTATGACAAAATGTGCAAATTCGAGGGTAACAAGAGCACTCTGAGACAAGTGCAATATCCCCCCACCTCTGTTTTGTTTGAAGATCCCAATACGTCACTGAAGGAGAGCAGTTTTCAACTTTTTCATAGAACTGTTGGGGCAGAACCAAATTATGATAAGCCTATCATCCATGAACATAAAGCAAAAGAAAGTTGTATACAACCAATAGTTGTAGGTCAGAATCCCAAGGTGAACCTGTATCACCAATTTGGTGACCCTAGCTATCTTTGTTGTTGAGATATAGTTTATATGATGTTTTGGCATTGACCTTTTACCTTGTGATCCCCAAACCACAGTCACAGATCAGGACTACAGGGTGAGCCTGTGCACAAAGTTTGGTGACCCTAGCTTTACTAATGCTTTACTAATTTTATAGTAAGAGGGCATAGGGAATTCCAACCTTGATCTTTTGACCCCAAACCCATAATAATCAGCTCAGGGTATAAGTCATCCAAGATCTGTCCTCGAGACAACCATGGCATAGATTTGAAAAACCTACATCATTTCTTTCAGTAGTTACTGCATTTTCAAGATTTAGGGGAAATTTGACCTTGACCTCAAGGTCTACAACTCCCACAAAGATCATCCGATCAGAGAAAAATTGCAATATGCACATCATCAGTGTATATCAAACCCTGGTACCACGTTTCAGATCAATCAGAACAAAACTGTAGGAGGAGTTGATTTCCACAAAAATGGGACAGACAGACAGATAGAAGGACTGCCCCATAAAAATCCCCCATTGGTGTTCGACTGGCGGGGGATAAAAAACTATTAACTTTAAAAAAGAAATGCATTCATGAAAGAAAGTCAAGCTTGCTTAAAAAAAGCACTATTTAAAAAAAAAAAACCCTCCTCAAATTTACAAGTATTAAAATGGCATATGGAATGTTCACAAATATGAGAGAAAAAAGTTGAAAATCATGAAAAATCACAACTTTATATTTTGTCACTAATGTCAATAGCTCATGTCAGGTCAGGCATTGGTTTGCTTGTTACCGGATAACCATGAAAACCGGTACTATCCGTCTCATGGGTCGGGCCGTCAGCGACTCAACCGGCATCCCCGCCCTTCTGAGGGTGTGGAGGGTGAAACTGGGCATCCTGGCAGAACTAAAAACAATATCTGTCACAGGTCTGTGGTGGACCACTCCCAGTTACACGGGGTGAGACTGGACATCCTGGCAGATAAGGACATCTGTTGCAAGGTCTGTGGTGGACTTTTGCCAGTTGGTGCATCGTGACATACACTACACAAAGAGCAGAAATAAACAAACCTATCATCTGGTCAGTCACTGCAACAGATACTGGAGTCAGTTTGTCTTGGCCTGTCCTTACCACTGATAATACCCCTATCTGCCAAGAATGTGCCGCTAGTCCAGCAAAAGCATGAAATGGTCAGTCAGAAAGCAACCCATACCGGCTCGGACGTTGCCCGAGTTAACAAGGTCAGGAGTTCCTGGCAGCGGAGGGCGAAGGATAGAGCTGCGGGGAGGAATCTGATCAGACCTAAATGAAACATTTATTGTCGCCCCCGACAGACTGCTATGCCCAATAGCCCAATTCAGTTATAATATTTTGAACCCCGTATCTCATGTGCTGTGACTGTTGGTGACAAAGGACAAAGGGTATTTGCAAAATGTCTCAAACGTTCATGGGGGTTCTCAATTTCCATGCAAAGCCTTGCTCTCTTGTCGCAGGAATTTTGAACATGTTCAAAAACATTTGTGCGAAAAATGCTCTCTCAAAATAGTCACAGTCTCTCCAGACCGTCTCAATTTAGTTTTTTTGCAGTTTTTGTTCTAATGATGCAGGAGTCGATTCAGCAAAACAGTAAGGACTGGGGGAAGATCCACAGCCCCCAGCCAACTGGTGAGTAGAAATGGCATCATTTCAGATTAAATTTGTGGGCAAGCAATTTTCTCCAAGTGTGTGGGCAAGAAGTGAAATTTTCCCCCTATTTGTTGAATTTATTTATTTTTTTCCCATTAAGTAGAGTTATATTATGTGTGAAAGACAGGCCATGTTTGGTATTAATTCAGTGTGAAAAGTGTCTCTGATACATGTATTTTCCAGCAATTTTGTATCTCCAACTAGCCATGAGCTGTCTCAGCCCAGTCACCTACAGCCTTAAGGCAAATCTGTTTTGTGGCTCCGTGCATTTTTTTGTCCTACAAATTGTCTCCTTCCATAGAAACCCAATCTAGAAAAGTGATATTTTAATAATTATTTATTTAATAATATTTATTCAATTGAGGAATGCTATAAACTGCTCCGCTTCTCTCCCACTCATGTCTGCATGTTAGAGGGTAATATCCTTGCCGTAACCCAAGCGTCTCTGGAGCTCTGTCTGAATGAATGACACCCTGTGCTTGTGTGAGTTACAGATTTGACATCTGTGTCAGCCCGGGGCTCCAGGGCCCCGTTCCCTCCATAAAGTGCGATGACAGCACAATCATAAGAGGACAGGGGTGAAGGCTGCGCATATAAAGCTGTTCGCTTTGCTCCTTACTTGAGCGTCTCAGCCAAGTAGAAGCTCTGCTGCACGTCATCGTGGTTGGGAGTCGCGGCATAGACATCTCTGACGCCGCTGTAACCTCCATCAACTTTACAGTGTTGCTCCAAGGCCTGAATTACAGATGGACATGGAGAAGAAGAGGAAGGAAGGATGAAAATACAACATCAATTCAAGCCTGGGAAGATCTGTTTGCAAAATATAAACACTTTAAAGGGACATACTGAGTGAATTTCAAATTTTCAGTAATTTTCTGCATGAATTTAGGTATCTGGAGTGGCTACAAACACAAAAACTATGGAAAAAAAAAACACAAGCCAGTTACTTTACCAGAGTGTGTCTGGATCTCACTGGATGTCACTCAGAGAGCAGATCTAAATTCTGCATAAACCTGACAGCTGTTGCTTGCTGTAACCACACTACTCCCATTGTTATCACAACTCATTTTAATGACGGTGGGGGTAATCTTGTCTCTGAGCTTCAGAATCCATAAACCAACAGTGCAATTAGCCTAGTTAGCTTAGCGGAGCCACCACAGTTTTCACGGCTACTCCACTTTACATCCGTGTTCCCAGTTCGTTCATTAAAACATACTCTGTTATATATCTTGCTTCCAAGTGTTATTCTGGTTTATTTTATGATATTTGGCAACTATGGCCCTGTTATTACGTCAACAGACATGCTAGCCAAGTCAGCTCAGCTCGGCATACAGTTAGGCCCAAAAATATTTGGACAGTGACACAAATTTTGTTATTTTAGCTGTTTACGAAAACATATTCAGGATACAATTATATAATCACTGTGGGCTTAAAGTGTAGACTCTCAGCTGTAATTTGAGAGTATTCACATCCAAATTGGAGCAAGGGTTTAGGAATTACAGCTCTTTAATACGTAGCCGCTTCTTTTTCAAGGGACCAAAAGTAATTGGACAATTGACTCAGAAGGCTGCAAAAAAAAATAACAAGGCTGCATGGGCTCTTCCCTTGTTAACCTGTCATCAATTAAGCAGTTAAAAGGTCTGGAGTTGATTCCAGGTGTGGTGCTTGCATTTGGAAGCTGTTGCTGTGAACACACAACATGCGGTCAAAGGAGCTCTCAATGGAGGTGAAACAGACCATCCTGAGGCTGAAAAAAAAGAAGAAATCCATCAGAGAGATAGCAGAAATGTTAGGAGTGGCCAGATCAACAGTTTGGTACATTCAGAGAAAAAAGAATGCACTGGTGAGCTTGGGAACTCAAAAAGGCCTGGACGTCCACGGAAGACAACAGTGGTGGATGATCACAGAATCCTTTCCATGGTGAAGAACAACCCCTTCATAACATCCACTCAAGTGAAGAACACTCTCCAGGAAGCAGGTGTATCAGTATCTAAGTCTACCATAAAGAGAAGACTTCATGAGAGCGCCGTATTTTTTGGACTATAAGGCGTACTTAAAATCCTTTAATTTTCTCAAAAATCGACAGTGCGCTTTATAATCCGGTGCGTCTTATGTATTAATTCTGGTTGTGCTTACTGACCTCGAACCGATTTTATGTGGTACACGGTGCTCAAAAATCTGTCAAAAATGCTTTAGTACGACTTTGGTAAGTTACAAAGCCGAACCGCTTGATGGATTGTCGGAGCATTACGGTAGTAAGGAGCCTTGCAGAGTAATATGTGCTTCAACATAATGGCCGGATGGCTTTTTCCACAAATCTCCATCCCTATTGATCTGCCACTCCATGCGCGCCCATCTCACCGATACTGTCAAAACCCAAGTGAAGCAAACTAAATTGGAGCTTGCCATCATTCCGGGTGGATTAACCAAAGAACTCCAACCGCTATATTGGTGTCAACAGGTCATTCAAAGTTAAATTGCTAGCGAGTTACGCCACTATCTGCCAATGGATCGTGGATCGAAACTGCTCCTGTTTAGCTGTAATTAATATTCAAAAATGATATTTTCGGGACTAAAGAATTCAAGCGTCCCGGCATTTGTTTGCATTGTTTACATCTCGGGGCTGCCGCCGGAGAGCGAGCCATATCGATTACTGAGCGAGTATCCTGGCGATGTAAACAGCCACGGACCAAAAACGTACATTTGCTCATGGAGCAGGTCATTCACACTCACAGACAATCGCGCTATATGTGTCTATAATGACTATAGATAGGATTTTCTTTCCATGCACGCAAAAAAATTTTTTTCCCGGCTCCGACTACCTCGCTTTAATGCGCCTTATAATCCGGTGCGCCTTATGTATGAAATTAGACCATCAAATAGACCGTTCATTGATAGAGCGCCTTATAATCCGGTGCGCCTTATAGTCCCAAAAATACGGTAGATACAAAGGATTCACCACAAGGTGCAAACCATTAATCAGCCTCAAAAATAGAAAGGCCAGAATTGACTTTGCCAAAAAACACCTGAAGAAGCCAGCCCAGTTCTGGAACAGCATTCTTTGGACAGATGAGACTAAGATCAACCTGTACCAGAATGATGGGAAGAAGAAAGTTTGGAGAAGAAATGGAACAGCTCATGATCCAAAGCACTACATCTTCTGTAAAACATGGTGGAGGCAGTGTGATGGCATGGGCATGCATGGCTTCCAATGACCCTGGGTCACTTGTGTTTATTGATGATGTGACAAAAGACAGAAGCAGCTGGATGAATTCTGAAGTGTATAGGGATATACTTTCTGCTCAGATTCAGCCAAATGCAGCAAAGTTGATTGGATGGCGCTTCACCAATGATCCAAAACATACTGCAAATGCAACCCAGGAGTTTTTTAAAGCAACAAAGTGGAATATTCTGCAACGGCCGAGTCAATCACCAGATCTCAACCCAATCGAGCATGCATTTCACTTGCTCAAGACAAAACTTAAGGCAGAAAGACCCCCAAACAAGCAACAACTGAAGACAGCTGCAGTAAAGGCCTGGCAAAGCATCACAAGGGAGGAAACCCAGCGTTTGGTGATGTCCATGGCTTCCAGACTTCAGGCAGTCATTGCCTGCAAAGGATTCTCAACAAAATATTGAAAAGTAACATTTTACTTCGGGTTATGTTTATTTGTCCAATTACTTTTGAGCCCCTGAAATGAGGAGCGTTTGTATAAAAATAGCTACAGTTCCTACATGTTTAATCATATATTTTTGTTCAACCCCTTGAATTAAACCTTGAAGTCTGCACTTCAATTCCGTTGTAGTTGTTTCATTTCAAATCCAATGTGGTGGCGTGCAGAGTCCAGATCATGAAGATTGTGTCACTGTCCAAATATTTCTGGGCCTAACTGTAACTCAGCTACTCCACCAAACATCTGTGATCTCAGTCGGCTTGTCTACCAACACTTAAATATACTGTATATTATATTTTAGGCCCTATCTTATCTTATTAGCACTTAAAGAGACAGACACTAAAATGGATCACTGTGAAGAAGGGTGTTCATTCTGGGAGGCAAATGCTGCTGTGGCATTTAAACTCTGAGGTATTTTGACCAAAACGTGTCAGAGACATTTCATCAACAACTTTGGGAACTGTGTCAACCTGTAGAAAAAAAAAAGGGCCATAATATGAACCTTTTAAACTCTGATTTTACAATCATCTTACCTCAACAGCCTCCCAGCCCCACTCCCTGTATTTGGGGTCGTGGGTGAACCTCCACATGTACATGTAGGTCTCAATGACCTCGGGCCGAAGGATGAAATATTTCTCGTTCTGACGGGTGGCGATGGCCTCGACCCCACCGTCAAATCGAAAGGCCTCCGGACCGAGCTTCAAAGCTATAAAACACAAAAGGGCATTCGTGACTATTTTTTCTTTCTTCTGACATCACTGCTTGAGCTTTTTATCTAAATATTTACATAAGTATCCCGTAAGTTCTCTATGTGGGCGCAGTGCAGAACAATGTCACAAACTTGGGATCAGTGTTCACTCAGAAGGATAATTCTATTCAGTAGCTCATGATAATGTTTCTCCAGAAATGCATTAAAATGATGGTGACTCAGAACACGACTCAAGGATGCATTTAAATGAGAGCTATAATAACAAGCAGCATATCTAATTTATAACTTTTTAAAGCCTCCATCTCGTTAAAGAAAAAAAAAATGACGTCAATTAAAAGAAGACATTTAAATGGACTTGGAAATTACTTTTCTCAAAGTGAGGCTAATTCAAATGTCTGGCCGTGAGTGTGGACGGAAAAAAAAAAATATGTAGCTTAAAATGTGGATCGATTGCAATGACTAAAATAAAATAAACATGGAAAAAAAGAGACGTGTCCCCCCCCAGTACTTAAACATTTCTAATATCATGTTACAAAACTGAATAAAATGACTTTGAACAATCATTTCTAAGCAAAAATGCAAAAAAAAGAATCGTTTAAATTTTCAACTTTCTCATTGTTTTGCAACTTTTTTCTAAAAAATGTGACTTTTTCTCATAAATTTGGGACTTTTCTTGTAAATGTGCAATTTTTCCTTGTATATTTTCAACTTTTACTCTCATAGATTTGAAACTTTCTTCTCAAATTTGACTTTTTTCTTGTAGACTTGCACCTTTTTTCATAAATTTGCAACTTTTTTGCTGTAAATTTTCATCCTTCTCATAAATTTGCAGCTTTATTCTTACAAAATTGGAACTTTTTTCTCAAAAATTTGTAATTTTTTTCCCCTGTAAATTCTCAGGTTTTTTCTTGTAAATTTGAACCTCTCATCTGGTTGCTGGTTAAGTGCTTATTCTGTGTAATTAAGTTGCCATCTTTTATCATATTTTCGCACCTTTTATTCTTGCAAATTTTTACCAAATTTACATGTATACATTTTTACCTCATGCTAAATTGCTGAATAACCCCGTCCCCCTTGTTAAAAAAATAAAGTCACCCACTGACCATCACTGTTGTTAAAAAAAGTGCTTAAATATACCTGTCCTGGCGTATGATTCGTGACACGTCCGGGCGATCTCAGCCGCCTGCTCCATCTGATGGCCCGTCTTGTCGGCGGGCGCCCCGTCAGCCCCCAGAGCGATCATTCCTCCGGCGAAACAGGTCAGATGACCCATCTTGTGCTCCAGCAGCCCACCCTTCCACTCTGCTATGTAGGTCAAACCGCTGCTTGACTTCCTCATCAGGTTTGTTTCTATTGCCTAAGAAAACAGTAAAACAGTTGGATGTTAGCTTTGATGGTGATAATGGTGCAAACATGAGCAATAAATTATTACTGCAACAATTTGGGGCCCAGAGCAAAATCAGTTAATAAAATTGCCACTTGAGGCTGGTTCAGAAGCAATTAAATTAAAGTGTAACAATAATACTGTCTGCAGACCATTTCATTAACTTTTATCTTTGTATTTTTAGGTGTTCAGTTGTAGCCGAGTTGACAAGGTGTTGATGTTTGTCTGCTACACATTAACTCAACTATTTTGAAACACTTTAATTTACTTGCTGTAGGAGCAACGGTACCACGAGCCTCATAAAAAGTCACGGCTCACATTCTAGTGACGAAAATTCTGGCCCTTCTCGTTTGTATTAAGTACTAATTAGCAGGTATCTATTACTCCTGAAAGAATTCTGATCAAACCAGACAGAGTAGTTCATCCTGGCCTGATTGACATACCCTAAAAACAATGTGAGAGTGGGGGGAAAAGTCTCAATTTTTTTTAAATTTTTTTTTTTTTTTTGGGGGGGGGGGTGCAAATTTACGAGACTTGAGAAAAAAGATGCAAAGTTGGTGAGTGGAGAAAGTCACAAATTTACCAGACCGGGGGGAGACGTTGCAAATTCAAGAGAATGAGGAAAGATGCAAATTTAATGGGGGGGGGGGGCACAAATTTACAAGACTGGGGGGAAAAAAGGCACAAATTTTCAAGATGGGAGAGAGCCATAAATTGACAAATGAGTGTAAAAAAAGTTCTACATTTACAAGACTGTGTGCAAAAGTTGCAAAATTATGAAACTGGGGGAAAAAGTCACTAACTCAGAAGAACTTTAAGTGTTCTGGAGAGAAGAGGAATGAAAGTCAGAATCAAGACAGAATACATGTGTGTGAATGAGAGCGAGGCAGGTGTAATGGTGAAGCTGCAAGGAGTAGAGGTAGTGAAGGTAGATGAGTTTAAATACCTGGGGTCAACCATTCAGAGCAATGGAAAATGCACAAGAGGTGAAGAAGAGAGTGCAGGCAGGGTGGAGGTGAGTGTCAGGGGTGATTTGTGACAGGATAGCAGCTAAAGCGAAAGAGTAACAAGACAGTATTGAGACCTGCTATGATGTATGGTTTGGAGAGGGGGGCACTGACAAAAAGACAGGAGGCGGAGCTGGAGGTGGAAGAGTTGAAGATGCTAAGATTCTCATTGGGAGTGACTAGGAGGGACAGGATTAGAAATGAGTAGGGGTGCACTGTATTCATATTTTTCAGTACACCACCCACAATACAGCGTATCGAGGTATGACACTGATTATACTGAGTGACAAACAGAAAGCATAACTGTCATATCACGCCTCCTCCTCCACTCCGTTCCCCATCTCCGGTTGCCTGTCAGCGGACCTCTGCTGTGCTCTGCCCCCCGTGATAAACGACTGAAGGTGGGCCACTTCTAAACACCACACCAGAAAGGTTAGCGAGTTTTAGTGAGTAAAACTCACTACTTATTTTTAATGAGTGACCGTCTCAGCTTTAGAAAACTGATTAAACTGTTAGCATGTGCTGTTAGTTATTTTACCTGTTGGACAATAATCTCTCTATGATGATGTTTGGTGACAGCTGAGCTGTTTCAGTTATGCTGCAGTAAATGAGTGAACTACGTGAGTAGCTTACTCTTTTTCATCTTCTCCATTATTGTTCCGGTAATAACAGCCCTCATTCTGAATATTAGTCCATCTCAGGAAATTGGAATACCATGATTTGTAATTTAATTAAAAAAAGACAACCATAATCATCACAAATAAATTAAAACAGCTTAAGTGTTTCACTGTATGTGTAGTGAAGGCTCACATTCCTGCACTGTAGCTTAAAGCATTTGTAAACTGTTATTTTGGACTGGAAACAGTTTTTTTTTTTAAATTTTCATCTTGAAGCCTAATTAAACTTCTAGACCCATCAAAGTTTCAAACAGGATGGACTAGTTTTTATTTTCTTTTTGCCTTTAATGGAGTTGAATATTATTCATATTATTACTCAGGTGTGTTTTTGATTAAGCTGTCAAGGTCAAGTTTCCAACTCATGTTTCATGGGTCATCATTTTATTTAGCTATGGAAACTTTTTATAATAGGCTGTTCAAACTTCTATTTTTGCACTTGTCTATAGTGTTCATTTCCTAAAAAGAGAATTTATTTATTTTATTGTATACATTTTTATTTTGTTTATTTAAGAATATTTTATTTATTGGAGAATTTACTGCTGGCAGTTTGTATTTTTTTTTTTTTTAATCCCCCACTGATCGAAGCCCAAATGGGTCAAAGAGCCCTTTGGGTGAAGACCAGCGGGGGATTATGTTTTGGGTCAGGCCGTTCGTCCCACTTTTGTGACATCAACTCCTCCTACAGTTTTGGTCCGATTGTTTTGAAACTTGGTACCATGGTTTGATATATACTGAGGATGCATATATTGCAACTTGGTTCTGACTGGATAATTTCTGCAGGAATTGTAGCCCCTGACCTATGACCTCCTCTTTCACCTCACTTCATAGACAGTAACTGTCTTGTGAAATCAACTCCTCCTAAAGTTTTGTTCCAGTTGTTTTGAAACTATGTACCATGGTTTGAAATGCTCTGATGATTCACATATTGCAATTTCACTCACTGGATAACCTTGATGTCAAAGGTCAGATTTTTCCCTAAATCTTCTAAACACATGAAAGAAATGATGTAGGCTTTTCAAATTGATACAGGAGTTGTATCTAATACACATCTTGGATGACTTGCACCCTCACCTAACTATGGGTTTGGGGTCAAGGGGTCAAAGGTCAAAGTTAACATTGCAGTTGCACTATGGTAAATGGTACATTTACTATTACTATAAAATGAGTAAAGCTAGGGCCGCCAAACCTGGTATACAGGTTCACCTTGGAATCCTGACCTCTGACTATGGGTTTTGGATCAAAAGGTCAAAGGTCAAGGTTAACATTCCCGATGCCTTATTACTGTACAATGAGTAAAGTTAGGGTCACCAAACTTGCTACACTGTTTCACCTTGGAATCCTGACCTCTGACTATGGGTTTGAGGTCAAAGGTCAAGGTTAGCATTTCTTATGCCTTATTACTGTTGAGTAAAGCTAGAGCCATCAAACTTGGTACACAGGTTCACCCTGTGACCCTGAAGTGTGATTGTAGTTTTGGGATAGCAAGGTCAAAGGTCAACATCAAAATGCCTTATAAAGTATATCTCAGCAACACAGAAAGCTAGGGCCACCAAACCTGGCACACAGGTTCACTCCGAGACCATAACCTCTGACTGCAGGTTTGGAGTCAAAAGATCAAAGGTCAACATCAAAATGCCTTATAAAGTATATCTCAACAACAAAGAAAGCTAGGGCCACCAAACCTGGTACACAGGTTCACTCCGAGACCATAACCTCTGACTACAGGTTTGGGGTTAAAAGGTCAAAGGTCAAGGTTGGCACTCCTGTTTATATATTTATATGTACATATGTATATTCGCGGCTCTTGTTTTTTTCTTGTCTTCTGATTGTTGCTCTGAGTGTTGCTATCCCTGTGCTGTTGCAATCCTGGAATTTCCCCATTGTGGGACTAATAAAGGCTTATCTTATCTTATCTCTTACTATAGACCATGTAAATCTCTCCAGGGTCACCATACTTGCTATAGGGGTTCACCTCGAGATCCTGCCCTACAACTATGGGTTGTATACTTTGTTTGTATATTTGTGGATGGTGGGCTTATCATAATTTGATTCTGCCACAGTAATTATATTGAAAAGTTGAACACTGCTCTCTGTCAGTAGGTATTGGGATCGTCAAAGAAAATCGAGGCGGGGGATACTGCACTCGCCTCAGAGTACTCTTGCTGTCAGTAAAGCTGTTTCCGCTTATACAAAACATAAGCCGTTTTATGTTTTGCATTTTGTTTCCTTACTGTACTGAAAATGAAACAAACCATGACCTTAAAACTAAGGTACGTACTGAACCATGATTTTAGCCATACCATACACCCCTAGAAATTAGCATATCAGAGGGACAGCTCAGGTTGAGCAGTTTAAAGACAACGTAAGAGGTAAGCCTGATATGGTTTGGACATGTGTAGAGGAGGGATAGAGGATATCTTGGAAAAAGGATGTTGAAGATGGAGCTGCCAGGCAGGAGGAAAAGAGGAAGACCACAGAGAAGATTCATGGATGTAGTGAAGGAGGACATGGAGAGGGTTGGTGTTACAGAGGAAGATGCAAGGGATAGGGTGAGATGGTGTCATGGTCTCTCGTGCGCCATTACGCGGTGCATGAGAGAGGAAATGAAAAACTCAAGTTCTGGGGTAGATCGTGCCATTTATTAATGTAAACTGTAACAAATTCACAAGTCCAGTTACCACACTAATGCAGACAGTAGCAATGATAGAATAATGACCACCAGACAAACAGGGAAGCCACCCGGATGTCCTACAGCCTGGGAGATGCCTGGTGCTGATGAATGCTGGGCACACAGAAAAAGGCACATGTACTCACGGCTGTGGAGATCCGAGGCTGTCCATGTCGTCTGGTGAGCTGGGAGTAAAGGCTGAGTCGGACACTAACATTAAGGAATCCTCCGTCTTGAAATGTTAGGCTGACAAGATGAAGGAAGTCATACAACACTCATGGAGGTACACGCTGCCACGAATGAGGGTGAATGCTCCAACAATCTCTTTTCCCAAACGCAGCGTATTTATTATCCTGATGCAAACGAGGAAAGAGATTGCCGGTGTGAGGAAGTGTGGGCTCGACATGATTGAACCAGGTGTGTAGGAGTGCATGTATGAGCGTGTGAATGGGAATGAATGCAGTGTGAGTGTATGTGTGTGAGAACACCCAAGATGAAGCACAGCTGACGGCATTTGACAGGAGGAGGGGGCGTGCCCGAGCTGTCAGAATAAGATAGATAGATAGATACATACTTTATTTCGAACAAAAAAGTAAAACAAAAACAAAACAAATGACAAGTGCAATAAAGTAACAGCATACAGTGCTCGAAAGGGAGAAGGAAGTAGTTAACACTTATTAATTCCAACTCCTCTTTTCCATAAATACAACCCATGTGAAATATATACAAATTACCACATTTAAGACCCCAAGTAAACAATTAACTATATTTTGTACATATCAACATTAACACCCATCCATCCCAACATACATACAGTCCATACATCAAAACCAGCCCCAAACAACACAGATATACACAGCACTGTCCCACCTACCATTCCATAGTGTCCCAGAGTGAGTATAGTGAATCGTACGTATTAATACTACCCCTCTAGCATATATCCTTTCAGCAAATAATGTTTATACCTATTTTTGACTTGATTTCTGTTTGTACATAGTTTCAGTTCCGGCTCCAGAATGTTCCACAAATCCACCCCACAGACAGATATGCACATACTTTTCTTAGTTGTTCGTATCTTGGGTTTTGTAAAGTTTAAGTCTCCTCTCAAATTATAATCATTGTCTCTTTTTTTGAATATTTTTTGTATATTAGTTGGGAGTTGATTATTAATTGCCCTGTACATGACTTGTGCTGTCTTAAATTTAACTAAATCCATGAACTTTATGACATGTGACTTTAAAAACAACGAATTGGTATGGTCTCTATATCCTACATTATTTATTATCCTTACAGCTCTTTTTTGTAATGTGCATATTGACTGTAGGTTGGTCTTGTAGGTGTTTCCCCAGACTTCTACACAGTAGTTAAGATAAGGTAGAAACAGTGAATTGTACAGTAAGAACAATGATTTATAGTCCAAGATGTGTCTTGTCTTCCCCAGTATCCCTATACATTTTGCCAACTTGGCCCAGATGTGACTGATGTGAGGTTTCCAGCAGATTTTATTGTCTAGCGTCACCCCCAGAAACTTATTTTCCTGTACTGTTTCTATTCTGGTATCATCTATCGTTACCATTATTTCATGATTTATTTTATAATTTCCAAACAACATAATCTTTGTTTTTTTCAGATTTAGTGATAATTTATTTTTGTTGAACCACTGCGTTAACCTTTTCATTTCAGTTGTGACCACCTCTAAAACCTGCTGCAAATTCTCACCAGTGCAAAGGATATTTGTGTCATCCGCAAACAAAATAAATTTCAGAATTTTTGATACTTGGCATATGTCATTTATATACAAGATAAAGAGTTTGGGTCCCAAAACTGACCCCTGGGGCACACCACAAGTGATGTCCATGAAGGGTGATTTGTGCTCACCAATTTGTACAAATTGTTGTCTGTTACTTAAATAACTTTCCACCCAACTCAGTCTGACCCCTCTTATCCCATACCTTTCCAGTTTCCTCAGTAGAATTCTGTGGTCAATGGTGTCAAAAGCTTTCTTTAAATCTATAAATACTCCTACAGCAAACTTTTTTTTTTATCTGTACAACTAGTAATTTCTTCTATAAGTTCAATTAGTGCCAAAGATGTAGATTTATCTGCTCTAAAACCATACTGGCTGCCTGTAAGGAGGTTGTGTTTTTCAATGAAATCATCCAGTCTCTTAGTGAAGATTTTTTCAAGTATTTTGGAGAATTGTGAGAGTAAAGAGACTGGCCTGCAATTCGTGAAATAATGACTGTCTCCTGTTTTGTATAGTGGTATTACTTTTGCTATTTTCATTTTGTTTGGAAATTTACCAGTTTGAAATAACAGGTTACAGATGTGGGTGAGTGGTTTAACAATTCCTTCAATTACTTTTTTCCACTATTGTCATGTCAATTTCATTCCAGTCCGTTGATTTTTTGTTCTTAAATTTACTCACAGTCTCAATAATTTCCTTTTCAGTAACTGCACCCAAAAAGATTGTGTTTGGATTTCAATCTTCTATTTCATTTACAGAACCACTGTTTGTTTCTGGTGTCACTATTGATTTTGCTAATTAAGGACTAACGTTTACAAAAAATTTATTGAAACCACTGACCACATCCTCCAAATTATTTATCAAATTGCCATTTTCAATAAAATATTCTGGATAATTAGCATTCTTAGGTCGATTACTAATAATCCCATTGAGTACTTGCCATATTCCTCTTAAGTTATTTTTATTATCCTCTAATATTCTGTTGTAGTATTCTTTCTTACAAGTCCTCATTATATTAGTAAACTTATTTTTATATCTTTTATATTTGATCTCAGCCTCTACTGTTCTACACTTAATGAATTGTTTATATAATGTATTCTTCTTTTTACATGCATTTAGTAACCCCTTGGTGACCCAAGGAATATTTTTGTTTTGTTGTCTGTCACTGTATTGTTTTATAGGACAGTTTTTATTGTACAATGATTGAAATATTTGTAAAAATTTATCATATGCTTTATTTATATCATTTTCATCACAAACTATCTCCCAGTCTTCCATTAATAATTCCTTTGCCAGTAAATACATAGATTCTTTGGTTCTTATTCTTTTATATTTAATATTTTTGGTATACTTTTTCTTCCTATAATCACATTGATAGACAACAAAAATTGGCAGGTGGTCACTGATATCATTCAATAAAAGCCCACTCCTGATATTATTTTTCATAATGTTTGTGAATATGTTATCTATTAGTGTGGCACTGTGTGACGTGATTCTGCTAGGTCTGGTAATTGTTGGATGTAAGCCCATACTGTACATTGTGTTGATAAATTCTTCTGTCAAACTATGTTGTTTTGAATTCATAAGATCTATATTGAAATCCCCACAGATGAACATAACTTTATGAGTTAGTTTTGCATACATTTTTTCCATCCAGTCCTTAAATAAGTCAATGTTTGATCCAGGTGTTCTATATACACAGCTCACGACCATATTCTTCACATTGTCCAGACAGATTTCTATTGTAATACATTCAAATAAATCCTCCACAGTTACTGACAAATTTTCAACAACCTCGTATTGCAAGCTCTTGTCAACATAAATTGCAACTCTCCCTCCTTTTTTCACTTTTCTATTTATATAATTTAATTCACAGCCATCCATGGTAAAATCCACTCCTTTCTCTTCGCTGAGCCACGTCTCTGATATTGTCACAATATTGAATGGCTCTTTAAACTGATGTAAATAATCTTTAGTGTTATTAAAGTTGGCATAGAGACTTCTGCTGTTGAAGAGATATAATAATAATAAGTCAGAACGGGGTTTGGAACACCAAACCCAGATTCATGACAGATGGAGGCTGATGATCCGCTGTGGCGACCCCTAAAGGGAGCAGCCGAAAGAAGATGATGACTGGAGGGCCATATCTGGCCCCCAGGCCTTGTTACCAACACCTGTGTATCTGACATTCACTGTGTATTACTGCGAGGATGGGGAATTTTTACAAAATGTGGATGGACTGCTGAACACGGCACCATGGTGTTAGCACATTTCTTCTTCACCGAAATGAGCTAAAAACTAGAATTTCATTAGAAAATTGAGGCTTAAAACAGGACGTCAAAGACAGAGAGTTGAAGCCTGGTTGGCTGTGTTTACCATCTGTAGTCAGACTATTTCTACAATACATTAAAGAATGTTCAAACCAGATACTTTCAAAAATACAGAAATAAAAATACAAAATACAAAAATAAAAAATTAAACATGTATGACTGATTTATTTTTTGAGTACAACAAAATTGCTTGATTTGCTTGAAAAATCACAACAAATTAACTAAAATTCCTGTATTTTGGACCCTCTGAAGTCATCCTAATCCTCTTCATTCTCTCCTTGACAAATAAAACAAGAATGTCTATAATCCTTGAAGATCAGAAGGGATTAGTTGTAAAATATCCCTCAGAGTTTGTATTTTTGCTGCTGTTTAACACATTCGCTCCCAGTGAGCTACAGAAGGACAGACGGCCAATCAACTTTTTCCAGCTGAGACACCGTTGCTTGTCACCACAACTTAAGATGATAATTTGTTATAACACAAGAGAGCTGTGTTTGTGTGTGTGTGCACAAGTGTGGTCTGTCCTCTGGGTATTGGGAGCACTGTTGTTACTTTAGATTCATCCGTATACCGTCTTTGTTATTCTTATTCAAGTGTGTGAGTGTCACAGCTGCTGTCCTTCCATCTGTTCAAGCTCTGTATCAAGGATTGAATTGGTTAAGACAAAAATCTAAAAAAAATAAAATCGCCACTTTCGGCAAACTAAAACACAACAACAGAACAACACAGGACTCAGAACAACTCTTCCAGGCTTCAAGGTTATTCAGTGACTGGATTTCCTGTAATATTGCCCCGCAGATGAAAATGAGACGAAACACGGAGAGACCACGTTTTAATATCTAGTGCTGACCTCATGTCCATTGTTCTCCATTATCCAACAACCATTTATTATGACTCAGAGGGTGCACAGAGATGTAAAACCCTGGAGTAAATCCACACGGCTCACCATCAGTAAACAGATCCTTATGCTGTCAGTCCAGCGAGAACAACCTCGTGTTAGAGGTCACTGCCTCTCTCTACATATAGTATATTTTCAAGAGATGCCCAGGACCTTTCACATGTGCAAACACTGGAATGCAGAGCACAGTTATATCACTGTCTACTGTACTTTGGGAGTGGAAAGAGGTGCGCGGATTGGGTAAAGTAACCATTAAAGTATTTTTATTAATGAAAACCAGGAGAAAATTTTGTGTATCACTCTTAGCATTTCAAGAAGTGTTCTTTTTCTTGTTGCTCATCCTCTGATTTTTAACAGACAGAATAAAAACCTCCCAGGACTGCAGTACCGAAATTAAGGCATAAATAATGCTTTCTCTTCTTCTTGCAATAATACGATATACAGAGTAGCTCCTGCTTCCTCCATTTAAACTACAAATTATATATGAAGACTAACAGCAATACCCAGTGAATAAGACATGCAGTCTTTAGTCCTGATGATACTACAACAGTGATATCAAGGACCTGCTGACCAACCTGGTTCCAAGGTTGTCATAGCCAGGAGCGGCACTGGGGTTAAGCTCCCAGTGCTTATAAAATGCTCTTAATGGCGTGCGTCTCGAAAAGCCTCTGACAACTAAGTCCAACTCCTAGCCTGCCCGTGTGGTTTAGTCTCTAAGCCCGGCGGAACTGCTTTTACTAATAGGAGAAGGGGCAAGGGCGGATCTCTGGCGCCTTAAAACCAGATGCTTCGGGTAGATGGTAGCTCGTCAACCTGGGAAGGTAGCCCATCTAGGGGAAGGTAAACCCTGATTTCAAACCTCTGCTGCCTTGCGGCACACCCGGTTATGGGAAAGGCTTCGGGAGTCAACCCTGAGGAAAAATCCAGAGTCGGAGTCCCTAAGGCAGTTCTCTGTTGTGCTCAACATCGTTCTGGCAGCTCCTGCGACGGCGCTGGTGCCAAACTGTAGCAGCCCTGCTGTTCCTTTGGATTCATCAGTGACGTGGAGAGGGGGGACATGCTGCATGGGCAACATCTTGTCCTCCATATCTTCCTGCCCAGGCTTGAATCCTACAAACGCCCAATGCTGGAAGGTAGAACACCGGATCACTGGAGAGGACACTCCAGCTTCGCCTTTGGCGTAGACAAAACATGGGGAATGACAGTTACCAGTTATAGGCCACTCAATTGGCGTAGAGCGCGGCGCCAGGGGTTGTTCCCGACGGTGGGAGGGATCATCGGATCTCACTGGACAGCTACCGCCCGCCTAAGCTGGGCAGCCCCCAGCCAATAAGGTATTGTCCCGCCACAGCCTGCTTTCCTCATTGGGTGCATGGGGATGAGGAGAAGTCCGAACGGCAGGCTGAGAACTTTCGCACCAGGCAAGACAAAAAAACAAAAGAGACCAACTCTAAAACTGGGAACTTGGAAGGTCCGCACTATGATGACAGGACTCGCTGCTAACCTCAAGGATATCAACGACACCAGGAAGACTGCCATCATCAATAATGAGCTGAACAGACTGGAAGTGGATATCGTCACTCTCCAGGAAACACAGTTGGCTGATGCAGGCACACAGAGAGAAGGACTACACGTTCTACTGGCAGGGAAAGAGCAGTGATGAACACAGGGAACACGGAGTGGGCTTCGCAGTGAAGAACACCTTGCTGAAGATGGTAGAACCGGGCAGCAATGGCTCTGCACGACTCCTCACCCTCCGCCTCAACACCACTCAAGGTCCAGTCACCCTCGTCAGTGTGTATGCCCCAACACTGACAGCCACACCAGAGGCAAAAGACGAGGTCTACGAGAATCTCGCAACAACTGTCAAGATCATCCCCAACTCTGAACAACTCATTCTCCTTGGAGACTTCAATGCCAGAGTGGGTGCTGACCACGACTCCTGGCCCTCCTGTCTTGGACCATTTGGCGTGGGCAGAATGAACAACAACGGACAGCGGCTGCTCGAGTTCTGCACCTATCACGATCTGTGCATCACAAACTCGTTCTTCAAGACCAAGCCCCAACACAAGGTTTCCTGGCGACATCTGCACTCAAAGCACTGGCACCAGCTGGACTTGATCCTGACCAGGCGCACCTCACTGAAGAACGTGCTAATCACCCGTTCATTCCAGAGTGCAGATTGCGACACAGATCATTCATTGGTGTGTTGCAAGGTCAAGCTGCAGCTGAAGAAATTCCATCATGCTAGACAGCCTGGAAAGGCACGGATTGACACCAGCAAGATGGCCCAACCAGAACTTGTTGAGCGGTTTGCCTCCACCTTTGAGAAGGAACTTGGTGTACCACAAGAAGGAGAATCTGCAAAGCAGAAGTGGGAAGAGCTGCGAAACACCATCCACCGCACAGCCTTGGCTACCTTTGGGAGGAAGACCTCAAAGTCACAGGACTGGTTTTATGCCAAGTTGACCAAGATGACCCCCGTCATTGAAGCCAAGTGCTCAGCTCTTGCTGAGTACAAGAAGTACCCAAACGAGAAGAATCTCCAGATTCTCAGGGCTGCGAGAAGCAAAGTTCAGCAGACTGCTTGGCGCTGTGCCAACGAGTACTGGACTCAGCTCAGCCAAGACATTCAAACCGCTGCCATAACAGGGAACATTCGTGGTATGTACGATGGCATCAAGAAAGCACTTGGTCCGGCTCAGAGCAAGACGGCCCCCCTCAAATCCTCCACTGGGGAGATGATCACAGAAAAGAACAAGCAGATGGAGAGATGGGTGGAGCACTACTCCGACCTCTACTCCAGACAGAACACCGTGACACCGTCAGCCCTTGATGCCATCGACTGCCTGCCATCCATGGACGAACTTGACGCCGAGTCAACCATCGACGAACTCAGCAAGGCCATTGATAGCTTGGCCGCTGGCAAGGCACCCGGCAACGACGGCATACCCCCCGACCTGATCAAGCACTGCAAGACCGCCCTACTGCTGCCATTGCATGACGTCCTCTGACAGTGCTGGAAGGAAGGTGCCGTACCACAGGACATGAGGGATGCCAAGATCATCACCGTCTACAAAAGCAAAGGGGAGAGAAGCGACTGCAACAACTACAGGGGCATCTCCCTCCTCAGCGTTGTTGGCAAAGTCTACGCACGAGTTGTTCTCGTTCGTCTACAGAAGCTTGCCGAACGTGTCTACCCTGAGTCTCAGTGTGGCTTCCGCGCTGAGCGATCGATGGTAGACACGATATTCTCCATCCACCAACTCCAGGAGAAATGCAGAGAACAGAACATGCCCCTGTACGTCGCCTTCATCGACCTCACCAAAGCGTTCGATCTGGTCAGCAGAGAGGGCCTTTTCAAGATCCTGCCAAAGATAGGATGCCCACCAAAGTTGCAAAGCCTCATTGCATCGTTTCACACCAACATGCAGGGGATAGTGCAGCACGATGGCAACGTCTCAGAGCCATTCAACATACGCAGCGGAGTGAAACAGGGCTGTGTACTTGCGCCAACCCTCTTTGGGATTTTCTTTGCTATGCTCCTGAGGCATGCCTTCAGCACAGCAACAGAGGGAATCTACCTGCACACAAGATCTGACGGCAGGCTTTTCAACCTCGCCCGCCTGAAAGCCAGAACCAAAGTACGTGAGGCTCTAATCAGAGACATGCTGTTCGCAGACGACGCTGCAGTCGTGACCCACACACAGCAGGAGCTTCAGACCCTGATGGACCGCTTCTCCCAGGCATGCAAGGACTTCGGGCTTACCATCAGCCTGAAGAAGACTAACATCTTGGCGCAAGGCACGGAAGCACCACCAACCATCACCATCGACAACTACGAGCTGGAGGTCGTGAATCAGTTCACGTACCTGGGGTCCACAATCAGCAGCAACCTCCCCCTTGATACAGAGATCGACAAGAGGATTGGAAAATCAGCCTCCACACTCGCTCGCCTCACCACACGAGTGTGGGAGAATCCCAAACTCTCTGTCAAGACGAAGATGGCAGTGTACAACGCCTGCGTCATCAGCACACTGCTTTATGGGAGTGAGACGTGGACAACATACGCCCGGCAGGAAAAGAGACTGAACTCCTTCCACTTGCGCTGCATTCGCCGTATCCTGGATATATCCTGGCAGGACAAAGTGCCCAACACAGAAGTTCTGTCCCGCGCCGGCCTTCCCTCCATGTTCACTCTACTCAGGCAGCGCAGGCTCCGCTGGCTAGGCCACGTTCACCGTATGGAGGATGGCAGAATCCCCAAAGACGTCCTCTACGGAGAACTGGCGACTGGCAGGAGAGACGTTGGCCGCCCACAGCTGAGCTTTAGAGACGTCTGCAAGAGAGACATGAAGGCCCTGGAGATCAACACAGAGCGCTGGGAGGACTTTGCAACAGACCGCTCCAAATGGAGAGGCACCCTGACCAGACAGCTCAAGGCGGGTGAAGAGAGGCTGACTGCTGCAGCAGATGAAAAAAGGACCCGCAGGAAGAACCGCTACAGCTCCAGCAGCACGGAGACCACCCACAAGTGCGACCTGTGTGACAGGGACTGCCATTCGCGCATTGGCCTGTTCAGCCACAGGCGGTGCTGTTCCAGCAGAGCAGACGTTATTCTCTTGCATGGTCATCATAGACCGACGGAGGCCGACGATGGCTGACCAACCTCTGCTCTTCCCAGAGTTCAGCTGGGCTGCAATGAATATATAGCTCATGTTGACCTGACGTGTCTCTCCAGAAATGTAACTACACATCGTGGCAACGTTTTGAATGGGATGGCCTTCCATACAATTGGTCCCTTTCCCAGACAGCACCCTACATGTGACAATGTCGGCATTACATAATGTCATGTGTCAGCGGGACTAAAAGAGCTGACGTTTCCAAACGTTGGTAATGTGTTGTTTTTGTGTAGCATTCAGGGAGATTTATTGCTCCAGCATTCCTACATTCTCAATGATAAGAGGGGAGGCTGAAAAGTCCATAATGGTCAAATTTGACCAAATGTGGTTTATTTTTCAACATAGTCTCCCCTTCGGTCCACACACTTCTCCCATTGGTGTTGCAGTGCTTGGATCCCTGTGGTTGAAAAATAAACCACATTTGGTAAAATTTGAACACTATGAACTTTTCAGCACCACTTTTTACACACACACACACACACACACACAAACACACACACGTGAAAAAATTAGGACACCCTGTATAAGCCTGTGTGGTTTTTTTTAAAACATATTTGGACATATAGATATTTAATATCCATCCATCCATCCATCCATCTTCTACCGCTTTTCCGGAGGTCCGGGTCGCGGAGGCAGCAGTTCAAGCAGAGAAGCCCAGACTTCCCTCTCCCCAGCCACCTGCTCCAGCTCTTCAGAGGGGATACCAAGGCGTTCCCAGACTAGCTGGGAGACATAGTCTCTCCACCGAGTCCTGGGTCTGCCCCGGGGTCTCCTCCCAGTGGGACGTGCCTGAAACACCTCAAGTGGGAGGCGTCCAGGAGGCATCCTAATCAGATGCCCATACCACCTCAACTGACTCCTTTCAATGTGGAGGAGCAGCGGTTCTACTCTGAGCCTCTCCCGGATGACTGAGCTCCTCACCCTATCTCTGAGGGTGAGTCCAGCAATCCTACGGAGAAAGCTCATTTCAGCCGCTTGTATCCGCGATCTCGTTCTTTCGGTCATTACCCAAAGCTCGTGACCATAGGTGAGAGTAGGAACGTAGATTGACTGGTAAATCGACAGCTTTGCCTTAGAACTCAGCTCCCTCTTCACCACAACAGACCGGTACAACGTCCGCATCACTGCAGATGCTGCTCCAATCCGTCTGTCGATCTCTCGCTCCATTTTCCCCTCACTCGTGAACAAGACCCCAAGATACTTAAACTCCTCCACTTGGGGCAGGAGCCTGTCCCCAACCCGGAGAGGACAATCCACCTTTTTCCGGCTGAGGACCATGGACTCGGACTTGGAGGTGCTGATTCTCATACCAGCCGCTTCACACTCAGCGGCAAACCGTCCCAGCAAGAGCTGTAGGTCATTGCTGGATGAAGCCAACAGGACAACATCATCTGCAAACAACAGAGATGAGATCCTGTGGTCACCAAGCATGACACCCTCCATTCCCTGGCTGCGCCTAGAAATCCTGTCCATAAAAATTATGAACAGGACCGGTGACAAAGGGCAGCCCTGGCGGAGTCCAACTCTCACTGGGAATGACTCCGACCGAGTGTTGGCAATGCGAACTAAACTCTCACAACGGTCGTACAGAGACCGAATAGCTCGTAACAACAAGCCCGATACCCCATACTCCCGAAGCACCCCCCACAAAAATCCACGAGGGACGCGGTCAAATGCCTTCTCCAAGTCCACAAAACACATGTAAACTGGTTGGGCAAACTCCCACGAACCCTCAAGAATTCTCGAGAGGGTAAAGAGCTGGTCCGATGTGCCACGGCCAGGACGAAAACCACATTGCTCCTCCTGAATCCGAGGTTCGACCAACGGCCGGACTCTCCTCTCCAATACCTTGGCATAGACCTTCCCAGGGAGGCTGAGGAGTGTGATCCCTCTAAAGTTGGAGCACACCCTCCGGTCCCCTTTTTTGAAGAGAGGAACCACCACCCCGGTTTGCCATGCCAAAGGCACTGCCCCCGACCTCCACGCAATGTTGCAGAGGCGTGTCAACCATGACAACCCAACAACATCCAGGGCCTTGAGGTACTCGGGGCGAATCTCGTCCACCCCCGGGGCCCGGCCACCAAGGAGATTTTTAACCACCTTGGCGACCTCAGCCCCTGTGATAGGCGAGTCATCCCCCTCGTCCCCAAACCCTGCTTCCTCTGTGGAAGGCGTATCAGTGGGATTGAGGAGATCCTCGAAGTATTCCTTCCACCGCCCGACGATATCCCCAGTTGAAGTCAACAGTGTCCCATCCGCACCATACACAGTGTGGACGGGGAGCTGCTTTCCCCTCCTGAGCCGCCGAACAGTTTGCCAGAATCTCTTTGAAGCCGACCGAAAGTCTTGTTCCATGGCCTCACCGAACTCCTCCCATACCCGGGTTTTTGCTTCAGCAACCACCCGAGCTGCACTCCGCTTGGCCTGCCGGTACACCTCAGCTGCTTCGGGAGTCCCACAAGCCAACCAAGCTTGATAGGACTCCTTCTTCAGCTTAATGGCCCCCCTCACCACTGGTGTCCACCACTTGGTTCGGGGGTTGCCACCACGAGATGCACCGACCACCTTGCGGCCGCAGCTCTGGGCTGCCGCTTCAACAACAGAGGTGGAGAACATGGCCCATTCAGACTCCATGTCTCCAGACTCCCTCGGAATGTGGTTGAAGTTCTTCCGGAGGTGGGAGTTGAAGACCTCCCGGACAGGGGCCTCAGCCAGACGCTCCCAGCACACCCTCACTATACGTTTGGGTCTACCAGGTCTGAATGGCTTCCTCCCCTGCCATCGGATCCAACTCACCACCAGGTGGTGATCAGTTGACAGCTCTGCACCTCTCTTTACTCGGGTGTCCAAGACATACGGTCGCAGGTCTGATGATACGATAACAAAATCGATCATCGACCTGCGGCCTAGGGTGTCCTGGTGCCAGGTGCACATATGGACACCCTTATGCTTGAACATGGTGTTCATTATAGACAGACTGTGGTTAGCACAGAAGTCCAATAACTGAACACCACTCGGGTTCAGATCGGGCAGGCCGTTCCTCCCAATCACCCCCCTCCAGATTTCACTGTCGTTGCCCACGTGCGCATTGAAGTCCCCCAGTAGGACAATGGAGTCTCCAGGAGGAGCACCCTCCAGCACCCCAGTCACAGACTCCAAAAAGGGTGGGTACTCTGAAACATCATTTGGTGCATAGGCACAAATGATGGTCAGGACCCGTTTCCCAACCCGAAGGCGCAGGGAAGCAACCCTTTCGTCCACCGGGGAAAACTCCAATATAGAGGCAGCAAGGTGGGGCGATACAAGAATACCTACCCCTGCTCGTCGCCTCTCGCCCGGGGCAACTCCAGAAAAGGCCAAGCTCCAGCCCCTCTCCAGGAGACTGGTTCCGGAACCGGAGCTGTGTGTTGAGGTGAGGCCAACTATATCTAGCCGGTATCGCTCAATCTCGTACACCAGCTCAGGCTCCTTCCCCACCAGAGAGGTGACATTCCACGTACCAAAAGCCAGTTTAGAAAGCTTGGGATCAGTCCGCCAAGGTCTCCGCCTTTGACTGCCACCTAATCCACATAGCACCGGACTTCCATGATCCCTCCTGCAGGTGGTGAACCTACTGGAGGGCGGACCCATGTAACTCCTTCGGGCTGAGCCCGGCCGGGTCCCATGGGTGGAAACCCGGCCACCAGACGCTAGCCTTCGAGCCCCTCCCCCAGGCCTGGCTCCAGGGTGGGGCCCCGGTAACCCCATACCGGGCGGGGTACACTGAATCCTTGATATACAATTTATCATGAGAGTCTGTTGGATCGTTCTTCGTCTGGCCCTTCACCCAGGACCAGTTTGTCTTGGGAGACCCTATCAGAGGCAAATTGCCCCGGACAACATAGCTCCTGGGATCACTGGGGCACGCAAACCCCCCCACCACGATAAGGTGACGATCCATGAGGGGGGATATTTAATATCAATGTTAAAAAAACATTAGACAATTAGTTAAACAATTTTTAACATTGATATTTAATATCAATGTTAAAAATACTGGGAGATTCATGTAATACAACTAAACAATAAAAAATGAATTAAAAACTTTTTCAAATTTTCTGTAAAATGTAATTCTAAACAAATAGTGAGGAATAAATTAGGACACCCCCCCATCTTTTTTAGGACACCCCCACATTCATTCCCACTTAAAATGGCTAAAATAAATGTTAAAAAATGCAAATAAAAACAAAAACAAGGTTAGACATAGATATGTGAACATTTATTAATAAAGAACTGAATATTTAATGGGGTGTCCTAATTTTTTCACATTCCTAATTTTATATATATATATATATATATATATATATATATATATACACACTACCATTCAAAAGTTTGGGGTCACTTAGAAATTTTCTTATTTTTGAAAGAAAAGTACTGTTTTTTTTTCAATGAAGATAACTTTAAACTGCCACCATCAGTGTGTGAATGTGTGTGTGAATGGGTGGATAGCAGGATCTGTAAAGCGCTTTGGTCATCAAGAGATGAGAATAAAAGCGCTATATAAGTGAGTGCCATTTACCATTTACCATTTAAACTAATCAGAAATACACTCTAATATCTAATATACATTGCTAATGTGGTAAATGACTATTCTAGCTGCAAATGTCTGGTTTTTGGTGCAATATCTACATAGGTGTATAGAAGCCCATTTCCAGCAACTATCACTCCAGTGTTCTAATGGTACAACGTGTTTGCTCATTGCGTCAGAAGGCTAATGGATGATTAGAAAACCCTTGTGCAATCATGTTAGCACAGCTGAAAACAGTTTAGCTAGTTAGAGAAGCTATAAAACTGACCTTCCTTTGAGCAGGTTGAGTATCTGGAAAAAATTATTACAGTGATCCCTCACTTATCGCGGTTAATGGGTTCCAGAACCGACCGCGAAAAGTGTAAAACCGCGAAGTAGCGTCACCCCTAATGACGTCATCCATAAATAATACGTACGTTCATTCTCTCACTCTCTCTCTCTCATATGATACGTGTGTGTGTGTGTGTGTACGTGTACATACATACGTAGATGTAAATAAAGTGTACATAAATATGTTTTTAGAACTCTTTTATTCTTATAACAAGATACGTAACTCAAGATGAAGATGATTTACTTCACAGGTTAATGAGAGCTTTACTGCTCCTCAGGTGACGCCTCATCGTCAGGTGCTAGAAGCGCAGGATCGTCAAGGGCAGCTTCCGATAGAGCTGGAGAAGCTGCAGGAGGCGGCGTAGTGGCTCGACGGGAAGACTATTTCGCACAAAATGGCACAAGAGAACAGCAAAAAGTTCCATGCTGCGAGACTACGTAACACGAGCGATAAAGAGCAATGAATGCGGTCTTCCTTCCCTTCATGGGCGCTCGGCAGGGAGAGGAGGTGGGTGAAACGTCTCGGCCAATCAGCTTGCGGGGTGAAACGTCTCGGCCAATCAGCTTGCGAGATTTCCGAGCCGAGCCAACACGAGAACAGCGAACAGAGAGGTGGATTTTTTGAGTTGTGCGGCTCTCCGTATTGATACCTGATGGTCTAATGTAGTCTCCCTGCCTTCTGCTAGCGCCCGCCCATTATTTCTCAATTTTGAATTTTTGATGAATATTTTTGAAAAATCCGCGATGCACTGAGGGCGCGAAAGGTGAAGCGCGAAGTAGCGAGGGATCACTGTATTTCAAATACAAATCATTATTTCTAACCTTGACAATGTCTTGACTATATTTTCTATTCATTTTACAACTCATGGTGGTAAATAAGTGTGACTTTTCATGGAAAACACAAAATAATTGTCTGGGTGACCCCAAACTTTTGAACGGTAGTGTGTGTATATATATATATATATACACACACTACCGTTCAAAAGTTTGGGGTCACTTAGAAATTTCCTTATTTTTGAAAGAAAAGCACTGTTTTTTTCAATGAAGATAACTTTAAACTAATCAGAAATACACTCTATACATTGCTAATGTGGTAAATGACTATTCTAGCTGCAAATGTCTGGTTTTTGGTGCAATATCTACATAGGTGTATAGAGGCCCATTTCCAGCAACTATCACTCCAGTGTTCTAATGGTACAATGTGTTTGCTCATTGTGTCAGAAGGCTAATGGATGATTAGAAAACCCTTGGGCAATCATGTTAGCACAGCTGAAAACAGTTTAGCTGGTTAGAGAAGCTATAAAACTGACCTTCCTTTGAGCAGGTTGAGTATCTGGAGCATCACATTTGTGGGGTCGATTAAACACTCAAAATGGCCAGAAAAAGAGAACTTTCATGTGAAACTCGACAGTCTATTCTTGTTCTTAGAAATGAAGATTATTCCATGTGAGAAATTGCCAAGAAACTGAAGATTTCCTACAACGGTGTGTACTACTCCCTTCAGAGAACAGCAAAAACAGTCTCTAACCAGAGTAGAAAGAGAAGTGGGAGCCCCGCTGCACAACTGAGCAAGAAGATAAGTACATTAGAGTCTCTAGTTTGAGAACTAGACGCCTCACAGGTCCTCAACTGGCAGCCTCATTAAATAGTACCCGCAAAACGCCAGTGTCAACATCTACAGTGAAGAGGCGACTCCGGGATGCTGGCCTTCAGGGCAGAGTGGCAAAGAAAAAGCCATATCTGAGACTGGCCAATAAAAGAAAAAGAATAATATGGGCAAAAGAACACAGACATTGGACAGAGGAAGATTGGAAAAAAGTGTTATGGACGGACAAATCGAAGTTTGAGGTATTTGGATCACACAGAAGAACATTTGTGAGACGCAGAACAACTGAAAAGATGCTGGAAGAGTGCCTGACGCCATCTGTCAAGCAAGGTGGGGGTAACGTGATGGTCTGGGGTTGCTTTGGTGCTGGTAAGGTGGGAGATTTGTTCAGGGTAAAAGGGATTTTGAATAAGGAAGGCTATCACTCCATTTTGCAACGCCATGCCATACCCTGTGGACAGTGCTTGATTGGAGCCAATTTCATCCTACAACAGGACAATGACCCAAAGCACACCTCCAAATTGTGCAAGAACTATTTAGAGAAGAAGCAGGCAGCTGTTATTCTATCTGTAATGGAGTGGCCAGCGCAGTCACCAGATCTAAACCCCATTGAGCTGTTGTGGGAGCAGCTTGACCGTATGGTACGCAAGAAGTGCCCATCCAGCCAATCCAATTTGTGGGAGGGGCTTCTAGAAGCGTGGGGTGAAATTTGTCCAGATTACCTCAACAAATTAACAGCTAGAATGCCAAAGGTCTGCAATGCTGTAATTGCTGCAAATGGAGGATTCTTTGACGAAAGCAAAGTTTGAAGGAAAAAATTATTATTTCAAATACAAATCATTATTTCTAACCTTGTCAATGTCTTGACTATATTTTCTATTCATTTTACAACTCATGGTGGTAAATAAAAGTGTGACTTTTCATGGAAAACACAAAATTGTCTGGGTGACCCCAAACTTTTGAACAGTAGTGTATATATATATATATATAGTAGTAGTAGATTAGTTTATTTGACAGGGACAGTGCAATAAACATAGACAATTAATCAAAGACAATCAATCTGATGTGTTGCACATAGAGTGTATAGCTATTAGCTAATTTGCAACTCTTGTCCCTGGATGGGCTTTAGAAAAAAGAATCAAGATAAAAAATATACACAATAACCATATACAGTATATATATATATATAGCATTTAATTTAATGCATCACTTGTATGTCCTTTCATTTTTACTACTTCAATTTCGTGAAATTAATTTCCTACTACTTTCTTGTAAATTTGCTGCTTTTGTCTCAATGATTTGACTTTCCTATTTATATTAGTGTCTGTTATAAATTTGCAACATTTTTCCTCAAATTTGACTTTTTCTTGTAAATTTGCAATTTTTGTTATAGAGTAGAAACTTTTGATAAACTTGCATTTTTCCACTCCAATTAGCTTTTTTTCCCCCTTGAAAATTAAAAACTGTCAAACTTACCATTTTCCCCTCATAAATCTGCTACTTTTTCAGGTAAATTTGCAATTTTCATAGGGATGCTGGTTAAATTTTTGTTCTATGTAATAGTTTATTTTCACTGCAGATCTGGACAATGACCCAATTTAATTTTTTTTTTTTTAATGTTTTTGTTGGAAGAGAACTTTTTTCTTTTTTGGTCCATTTTAAGGTTTTGGTGATAGATGGATGGATGTTCCAAATAGGAAAATGGAGCGAGAGATCGACAGACGGATTGGAGCAGCATCTGCAGTGATGCGGACGTTGTACCGGTCTGTTGTGGTGAAGAGGGAGCTTAGTTCTAAGGCAAAGCTGTCAATTTACCAGTCAATCTACGTTCCTACTCTCACCTATGGTCACGAGCTTTGGGTAATGACCGAAAGAACGAGATCGCGGATACAAGCGGCTGAAATGAGCTTTCTCCGTAGGATTGCTGGACTCACCCTCAGAGATAGGGTGAGGAGCTCAGTCATCCGGGAGAGGCTCAGAGTAGAACCGCTGCTCCTCCACATTGAAAGGAGTCAGTTGAGGTGGTATGGGCATCTGATTAGGATGCCTCCTGGACGCCTCCCACTTGAGGTGTTTCAGGCACGTCCCACTGGAAGGAGACCCCGGGGCAGACCCAGGACTCGGTGGAGAGACTATGTCTCCCAGCTGGTCTGGGAACGCCTTGGTGTCCTCTTTGGAGAGCTGGAACAGGTGGTGGGGGAGAGGGAAGTCTGGGCTTCTCTGCTTGAACTGCTGCCTCTGCGACCTGGACCTCCGGAAAAGCGGTAGAAGATGGATGGATGGATGGATGGACAAAGGAAGTGGGACAAAAAAAAAAACAGTCTGAATTCAAAAGAATATTCAGGAAGTTAGCAGACACAGGACATTTGTATGACTTGTCCTAACCCTAATAATTATATACACTGTTAAATTCCATGATGGCAGCACGTGTGCATACCGATTTGTGTCACGTCTTGTCTTTTTTTTTCCCCCACTGTTGCAGCTCTTGACACGATTTGAACAGAAGTTACTGGACACAGCAGAAAGCTGTTTTGGTAATGCATGAACACACAAACGGTCAGTGTGCGCTCAATTCTATCACCAGCACACACTTCAGTACACCTCAATGTATAAAAAATAAATGTGAATATAGTTAAATGTAAATAAAGTTTTGGTATCCCAGCACCCAGTGGTATCTTGTACCTCCATCTCCTCATCAGTCCACAATGCCTGTATTGTGGAGAGAGACCCGGGGATCCTAAACTCCTCTGACTGTCAGGTGCGCTTGATTCTTCCCCCGGCATACACCTCCACAGTAAAGGTCGATTAAAAAAAAGTCACATTTGACCTCTTTTATGGTCAAGCGGTCAGTGAAACCATGTCAAGGTCACTCTTCAGGTATTGTAGCATTGCCATACAAGAGATGAGAGCCCACGGTCAAGTGGCTTCTGAGTTATTAGGGGGACAAAGTTTGCCACATACATACATACCCACACTGCAGATTCTCTTTTACATACAGTATATAGAAGATGGCAGTCATTATAGCTATTCAAAAATGAAGTCTGTGCATCCTGATTGCCCTCTAGTGGCTGGTTGCAATAAGACTCACCTCATTATTGCGTGGAGCTTTCTGCCAGAAAGTCATCATCACCGTCACTCGCAAATGAGTAAGGTGGCTGAATGGATTAACATTTCAAGTTGTTTCATCTGCTTCTAATAGACAGTCCATGCTTCACAGCCATAAATTAGGGTGAGAATGACAGTAGCTTTGTCATACCCATAAAACTAAGAATACTATTTAAATAAGCTTTTCTAATAAATTGTTTTATTTATATGTCCTTATAGAGAGTTCTTACCATGCTGTTACATGTTTAAGTGTTCCTTTTTCAGATCAGTTTGGTTTCAGGGTGCGTCCCAATTCACCCCTTAGCCCTAACCTTCTGTGCATTCACAGTGAATGAGCAAAACAGAGGGGTAGGGCTAAGGGGTGAATTGGGACACACCCTTAATTAGTTATCTGATGCAATCAAAACCGGGGTGGGGTCAAGCTTAAGTGTGGTTGTGGTTGGTCAGATTTAAGGGGTATGCCTATATATATGAATTCAAAACCGTGGCTTCACTTCCTGT
Organism: Pholidichthys leucotaenia; assembly: GCA_020510985.1. NCBI lineage: Eukaryota > Metazoa > Chordata > Actinopteri > Cichliformes > Pholidichthyidae > Pholidichthys > Pholidichthys leucotaenia. The sequence continues at coordinate 276,837,200 of CM035842.1, forward strand.
TTGCTCCTGCAGATTATTGATTTCCTATTCTTTCCGTGGTCTGTAGTTTCAATCGTCCCAAAAAAGAAACACTTGAACCAAGATGGATGCCCTCAGTGAAGCTAGCTACTAGCTAGCCTAAGTGCTTGCAGTTAAAGAATGCTGAAATTAAGGCATGAATAATGCTTTTTCATCTTCTTTCAATGATACAATATATAGAGTAGCTCCTGCTTCCTCCATTTAAACTACAAATTATATACGAAGACTAGCAGCAATACCCGGTGAATAAGACATGCAGTCTTTAGTCCTGATGATATTACAACAGTGATATGAAGGACCTGCTGACCAACCTCTTCAATAATCAAAGTGCTAGAGGTAAATTTGTTTTTCATGTGTATTTAAAGGTAAAGGTAAAAGTAAAGCCACCTTTATTGTCATTCAATCCATACAGCCAATCATGTACAGTACAACGAAATTACATTTCTTTTATCTACAACGTTAATCACATCTAGAATCAGAGCGGTCACTGCCATGCAAGGCACCACCACAAATTTTCCCTCCTCTGTTCCATTATTGCCGAGCACCAAGCTGGGTGGCAGGAAGTTCTGCTTTTATATGGTATTCGGCATGACCCGGCTGGGATTTGAACCCCAGCCTCCCGGGTGCGGGGCGGATGCTCTACCAACTGAGCCACCACTATTTTTGACTGCATTAACCCCTGAATTTCCATCAAATCTGGATGCGGATATGATTTGAGTCTTGCAGCCCTTTGCACCAGCTCCGTTTGTGTTTTGAAGCTGCATGGATAAGAACAGGGCTGGAATGACTTGATCATGCAAGAATCCTATAAAATAATGTGGGAGCTCAAGAGATACCAAGGGGGGCTGATTGTGATCACATGATAACAACACAGAAGCATGAAGTGCTGTTCTCCATCTGGATCTAATAATGCATAAGTAATCTGTCAATTTTAATTCTGTGAACTGTTTGTATGTTATGCCGAAGTTTTTATCTTCTCTGACACAGTGGAGGAGCAGACTTCAGAAAATAACAGTTGAGCCATAAATGTTTTTTAATGAACATTAAATGGATCCAGCATCCATCAAAAATAGACTCACTGCGTATTTTCAATGATTCGTTCCACAATGATCTGGACAAGGTGGGGAAAAGAACATTAAGTAGAATGAGGAACTATTTGCTGCAGAGACCCGATCGCAGCCGTAACGGACCACAACCGGAGTCAGTGAAAATGGGTGGTAAGACAGTTCTGAATCAAGGATGAGGGGATTCTGACTTTAGGAATGCTACAATATGCGCTCAGGTTACAAGAGGTTCACCCTACCAGAAGTACTTGTTGAGCACACCCCAATTTGTGTTGCTCTGAAGTTTAGGAATGCACCATCTCGCTGCAAATAACATCATGAATAGACAACGGAAGCTCCCTAAATCCAGGAAGTAGAACCTTGCTTGCTTGCTGAGGCATCAGCACCTCGGTGCTTTCATTCCACACTTGGATCCTTGGTGCCCAGCAATAAGCCACAAGTCTTACACAATCGAAAGTTTTATTTGTGTGCGTGGGGGAGGAGGCTTAATTGTGTTTTAATTCAATGTGTGAAGCACTTTGCGTTACAATTTTTTGTATGAAAAGCGCTATATAAATAAAGCCTTGATTGATTGACTGGACCAGTGTTACATAGAAATTGTTGTGCATTGAGAAAATTGATGCACAATTTATAACTATCCCAACTGAGTGCTGATTTGAACTTTATATACTTGTAAAATAGTTAAAAATGCATGATAGTATCTTAAGTGACTTTAAGTTCTACAGTAATCTTAAAATTTATCAAAAACAAAAAATCACAATGTTATTGTTGGGGTTTGTGCAATTTAAAAAAAAAAACAGCAATTGAAATTCTTGTTTTAGCTGGGCAGATGCCGACAGATTTTAGCTTCTGCGGTCAAATGTTGTGGTTTTCTCTCCATCTTTTTAATCAAAACTAACGGTCTCCTTAAAAGAATGATAAATACACACTCCAAACACAGCCACTGTGAGACGAGCGTGCTCTCATCATCTAAACCAGTGTAAAACAAAAATGGAGACAGTGGATTTATAAATATTCAGTGGCTAAACTGTCATTAAACATAGTATGGCACTTCAGACATCACTTGTCTCCCGTTGAAATCTAAAGGTCTGAGCTTATCCTCATAATTTTGTGGATCTATTTTTCCTCTCTATTCCCATACCTTGGATCTTTTTCTCTACAAACTACAATATTGATTCTGTTCCTCTCAAAAACAATATCTGAACAGTCTCAATGCCATATTTGTTAAAAGCATAAATTTAATTTGGGGGAATTTGTGTTGCATATAAATTTGTTTCAGAGCACAAGAGCAATTTTTTAAAAATATGTTAGTTAACCATTAAATACTGCCAGCTTAAATCTGATGCAAGAGGTTTTCTCAAAATTAATCTGCCAATGTGGCAAATAGCCCTCCAAATAAAAAAGCTGCCTATTTGGCATTTAAATGGTTTGATTTTGGCGTCGGACCCTGTGTGTCAATACTAAATTTGGGATTCAAAAAAAAAATGAAAGAACAAATATGTTTAGTTCTGGTGGTTCATAACCGACCATCCAAGACTAGATCTTTCAGCTATGGGAAATAATAGATGGGGAGAAAATGCAGGAATCACTTCATTCTCTTAGTTCTAAGATAAGATAAGATAAGATAAGATAAGCCTTTATTAGTCCCACAACGGGGAAATTCCAGGATTGCAACAGCACAGGGATAGCAACACTCAGAGCAACAATCAGAAGGCAAGCAAAAAAAAAAAAAAAAAAAAAAAAAAGCAAGCAAGAGCAGCTAATATACATATGTACGTATTACTATAAAATATATATATATACACACACACACAGACACACAGTGCAGAGCATTGTAGCTGGATGGAACATCCAGCATTCTACATTTAAACTCTCCCTAAGTGGGACCATTACAACGTGATGCTAACAAGTTAAAGAGAAAACATGATTTTAACAGAGTAATATATCATAAATTAAAAGTTGCCAAATCTATCTGGATGTAGAAGGAAGGAACATGTCTTTCTACAAAAATCCTAAACAAGTCAACACAAATACGAAACTATAATGCATTACAGCACAACAATAAAATCACAAAAGTGCATCACAGCTCTCATGTTGCCAATAAAAGACCAAATCACAGGTGTAAAGTTGGAAAAAAAAAGTCTGGATATACTTTATGAAATATTCTCAAAGATGACAATGAAGCAGAGGAAAGAGATACAAGTGTAAAGGTGAAACGATAACTAGCAAGTAATAAAGCAAAGTTTTCCAGAATGGAAAAAGAAATACAAAGAGATGGTAGCAAAGCATACAGATATCACATAACTTAAACCTGGAATTTGTGATCTCACACAACAACAACAACAGATAACACCTGGGCAAATACATAACCTTGTCTCTGGTGTCTTGACCTAAGCAAGCTAACGTTAAAGAAAGATGATGTAATTCCCGACAGTTAGTGTACTGCAGTCCAAATATAAAATTGTGTAGAGGCTTGTTCCTCCCTGTTACAGCACTATATTGCCAAGATAAGGACAGAAATGAGAACATTCACAAACCAGTTATAGAGCACAATGTCAAGTGAAGACTCTGACACAGTAAGCTGTTCTGCTAATATATACAAGTTGCAATGTTTTTCTTATGCTTTTGCAAGCCACAAACTATCTCATGTGGATCTCTATAGCATAAGCACAGCATAAGGTGTCGCTAACCATATACAACAATATTCGCTAAAGTTTCATTGTATTACGAATTGATCATAAAGCCGTTTTGCTGTATGGTAAGGCTTTTTTGGTCAAGCAGAATTGGTCTCCGGTCCTGTTCTTTCATTTGTCATCATGACTGCAGTGCACTCAGCTTCCACCTGAAAAAGTTGTTGATTGCTGTGACTGGAAAGTTCACTCACTCTCTCGCTACTCACTATATAGTGAATTCAGATACAATGGATATAAAAAGTTTACTCATCCCTGCTCAAATGCCAGGTTTTTGTGATGTAAAAAAATGAGACCAAGAGAAATCCTTTCAAAACTTTCCCCCCATTAATGTGACCCATAACCTATACAACCCAATTGAAAAACAGACTGAAATCTTTTAAGGGAAAAAATAAAAAACTTAAAATAACCTGGTTGCATAAATATCCACACCCTCTTATAACTGGGGATGTGGCTGTGTTCAGAATTAACCAATCACATTCAAGCTCATGTTAAATAAGAGTCAGCACACACCTGCCACCATTTAAAGTGCCTCTGATTAACCCCAAATAAAGTTCAGCTGTTCTAGTAGGCTTTTCCTGACATTTTTGTCGTCACACCTTACAGCACAAGCCATGGTCCACAGAGAACTTCCAAAGCATCAGAGGGATCTCATTGTTCAAAGGTATCAGTCAGGAGAAGGTTACAAAAGAATTTCCAAGCCATTAAATATACCATGGAATACAGTGGAGACAGTCATCCTCAAGTGGAGAAAATATGGCACAACAGTGGCATTACCAAGAACTGGATGTCCCTCCAAAACTGATGAAAAGACAAGAAGAAAACTAGTCAGGGAGGCTGGCAAGAGGCCAACAGCAACATTGAAGGAGCTGCAGGAATTTCTGGCAAGTACTGGCTGTTTAGTACATGTGACAACAATCTCCTGTCTAGGGTTGCAAGACGGAAGCCTTATCTTATGAAGAAAAACATCCAAGCCTGGCTACATTTTGCAAAAACACATTTGAAATCTCCCAAACGCATGTGGGAAAATGTGCTATGGCCCGATGAAATCAAGGCTGAACTATTTGGCCATAATTTCAAAAGGTATATTTGGCGCAAACACAACACTGCTCATCACAAAAAGAACACCATACCTACAGTGAAGCATGGTGGTGGCAGCATCATGCTTTGGGGCTGTTTTTCCTTCAGCTGGAACTGGGGCCTTAGTTAAGGTGGAGGGAATTATGAACAGCTCCAAATACCAGTCAGTGTTGGCACAAAACCTTCAAGCTTCTGCTAGAAAGCTGAAGAAGAAGAGGAACTTCTAGCAACTAGCAACAATGCTCTGCACCGTGTGTATTTATATATTTACATATTTATTCCATCTAGCTACAATGCTCCGCACTGGGTGTGTTTATATTTATATATCTATATATTTATTCCATCTAGCTACAATGCTCCGCACTGTGTTTATATATCTACATATTATTCCATCTAGCTACAATGCTCCTTCACTTCCGCCCTCCCAAGAGAGTAGACGCTTTTTTCTTCTCTCCTGCTGACTTTTTCCTCCCCTCCTACTACTGGATCCCAGCTTGCTGTTGTCTGTCTGCGTCTAACTGCGACCGCCGAAAAGAAATTATGGAGTTAATAAGCTGGGCTTTGAACACAATTGACACTATTTTTTCAACAAGGAAAAGTGCTCCGGGGGAAGCTGTCTGCCCCGCTGGAACGGCTCCAGTGGGCTATTTATGTGACACAGGTAATTGGAAATGCTGTGTCTCTCTAATCTCTCTATTGAAGATATTGAAGATTTGTTTATCTTCGTAATCTTGGTGATTGGGATAATTCTGATTGGGACGGGAATTGTCTTGATTTACCGCAAATTGCTGAAGATGGATTCAACCTATCAAAATGCTGGCCAGGCGAGGTGCATCCAACAAATTGAAAAACTGGAGAAGACCCTGATAGCGACTACTGGAGAACTGTCTCGTAAGGTGGATTACATCATGGGTTCGCTCAGGTCTTACCACGACGAATTCAAAGCTGCGCAATGAAGGATTAATGTACTGAATCTACAGAAGAAATACAAGTCTTCTCTGTGATCAGTCCTATTTGGCATTATTATTCCCCATGAAAATTCCTCCTGGCTGTCTGCAGACTGTGTTTTTTCAAAATCATGAGCACAAGGCCTTGGACAGCCAGCTGCAGCGCCAGATAAGACTGGGCGCCAGACAGACAAAACATCTTCTGCCAAGGGTCCTTGGGTCTCTCTTATTATCATCAACACTGCTCAACACCGCACACACATTGATTCATGAACTGAATAAAGATATACTGTACACTGCTCTCTTGTGTCTTGTGAAATTCTGAGTGTAGCGAATGTATGTGCATGAGAGCTTTTTTTTTCCTTGAACTCTTAATATTGATTAAGTATGTAACCAGTATTTTGAATCAATGATTTTTTTGCTCCTTCCCATTGTATTATCTTTATGCTTCCTGTATCCTCCTGCTGATAGGCGCGTTTCAGATGCGCCGCGGCACGGAAATGCAGGTCATTACTGTGTCAAGTCAAATTCTCTCGTATGTTATCAGTGTTCTGTTAATGTACTTGGCAATAAATCCTTTTCTGATTCTGATTCTGATTCTGACTGTGTGTGTTTATATATTTACATATTTATTCCACCTAGCTGCAATGCTCTGTACTGTGGGTGTTTATATACACTCACCGGCCACTTTATTAGGTACACCATGCTAGTAACGGGTTGGACCCCCTTTTGCCTTCAGAACTGCCTCAATTCTTCGTGGCATAGATTCAACAAGGTGCTGGAAGCATTCCTCAGAGAGTTTGGTCCATATTGACATGATGGCATCACACAGTTGGCGCAGATTTGTCGGCTGCACATCCATGATGCGAATCTCCCGTTCCACCACATCCCAAAGATGCTCTATTGGATTGAGATCTGGTGACTGCGGAGGCCATTTGAGTACAGTGAACTCATTGTCATGTTCAAGAAACCAGTCTGAGATGATTCCAGCTTTATGACATGGCGCATTATCCTGCTGAAAGTAGCCATCAGAAGTTGGGTACATTGTGGTCATAAAGGGATGGACATGGTCAGCAACAATACTCAGGTAGGCTGTAGCGTTGCAACGATGCTCAATTGGTACCAAGGGGCCCAAAGAGTGCCAAGAAAATATTCCCCACACCATTACACCACCACCACCAGCCTGAACCATTGATACAAGGCAGGATGGATCCATGCTTTCATGTTGTTGACGCCAAATTCTGACCCTACCATCCGAATGTCGCAGCAGAAATCGAGACTCATCAGACCAGGCAACGTTTTTCCAATCTTCTATTGTCCAATTTCGATGAGCTTGTGCAAATTGTAGCCTCAGTTTCCTGTTCTTAGCTGAAAGGAGTGGCACCCGGCGTGGTCTTCTGCTGCTGTAGCCCATCTGCCTCAAAGTTCGACGTACTGTGCGTTCAGAGATGCTCTTCTGCCTACCTTGGTTGTAACGGGTGGTTATTTGAGTCACTGTTGCCTTTCTATCAGCTCGAACCAGTCTGGCCATTCTCCTCTGACCTCTGGCATCAACAAGGCATTTCCGCCCACAGAACTGCCGCTCACTGGATATTTTTTCTTTTTCGGACCATTCTCTGTAAACCCTAGAGATGGTTGTGCGTGAAAATCCCAGTAGATCAGCAGTTTCTGAAATACTCAGACCAGCCCTTCTGGCACCAACAACCATGCCACGTTCAAAGTCACTCAAATCACCTTTCTTCCCCATACTGATGCTCGGTTTGAACTGCAGGAGATTGTCTTGACCATGTCTACATGCCTAAATGCACTGAGTTGCCACCATGTGATTGGCTGATTAGAAATTAAGTGTTAACGAGCAGTTGGACAGGTGTACCTAATAAAGTGGCCGGTGAGTGTATATCTACATATTTATTCCATCTAGCTACAACGCTCCGCACTGTGTGTTTATATACTCATATATTTATTCTATCCAGCTAGAATGCTCTGCACTGTCTGTGTCTATACATACAGTATATATATATATAGTAATATGTACATATGTATATTAGCTGCTCTTACTTTTTTTCCTTGCCTTCTGATTGTTGCTCTGAGTGTTGCTATCCCTGTGCTGTTGCAATCTTGCAATTTCCCCATTGTGGGACTAATAAAGGCTTATCTTATCTTATCTTATCTTATCTTATCTTATCTTAACTTCATCTTTCAGTATGACAATGACCCAAAGCACACATCCAAATTAACAAAAGAATGGCTTCACCAGAAGAAGATTAAGGTTTTGGAATGGCCCAGCCAGAGTCCAAACCTGAATCTGATTGAACATCTGTGGAGTGATCTGAAGAGGGCTGTGCACACAAGATGCTCTAGCAATCTGACAGATTTGGAGCATTTTTGCAAAAAAGAGTGGGCAAATATTGCCACATCAAGATGTGCCACGCTGATAAGACTCCTACCCAAAAAGACTGAGTGCTGTAATAAAAGCCAAAGCTGCTGCAACATAGTACTAGTTTAAGGGTGTGCATGTTTATGCAAACAGGTTATTGTAAGTTTTTTATTTTTTCCCTTAAAAGATTTGTTTGGGTTTTTTTCAATTGGGTTGTACAAGTTATAGGTCACATTAATGGTGAAAAAAGTTTTGAAATGATTAATCTTGGTCTCATTTTTTTTACATCATAAAAACCTTGCATTTGAACAGGGGTGTGTAGACTTTTTTATATCCACTGTATAGTGGACTATATAGTAAACTCAATCTAATAATAAAATTAACAACTTTCGGACACTACTGGGCTTGTTTTCGCAGCACAGTTAATGACGTCATCATGGTGAGAAAGTAAAACGTAACAGACTAATGGTGCTAAAAAAAATGAATACCTGCATGTAATTTGTAGTAAATATGTATCAAATCAAATCATTTTTGCTGAATTAATAAATATAAATACCTTAAGGTAGTTCATGTTGTGATGTGAAGCTCTCCTCTCACTGCTCCGTTGGCTGCACATTGCATTATGGGATATATTCGATAATGTAGTGACCATCCGTTGTACACTACTTTTCAAAATGTATTGTGGGATATTTTGAGTGTACTATATAGTGAATGAAATTTTCAGTTAAGATTTCGAACAGCACTAAGAAATGGTTGATTCACGAAATAGTACACTATATGGGGAACAAGTGAACATTTTGAACACAGTTTATCGATTAGCTCCTGGGATCATTAGGGCACGCAAACCTAATGCCAATCCCCTCATGGATCATCACCTTATCATGGTGGGGGGTTTGCGTGCCCTAGTGATCCCAGGAGTTATGTTGTCCGGGGCAATGTGCCTCTGGTCAGGTCACCTAGGATAAACTGGTCCTGGGTGAAGGGCCAGACTAAGATCGATCCAACAGACTCATGATGAATGCTCAAACAAGGACTCAGTGTACCCCACTGGGTATGGGGTTACCGGGGCCCCACCCTGGAGCCAGGCCTGAAGGAGGGGCTCGATGGCTAGCACCAAGTGGCTGGGTTTCTGCCCATGGGACCCAGTTGGGCTGAGCCCAAAGGAGTTACATGGGTCCGCCCTCCAGTGGGCTCACCACCTGCAGGAGGGACCATGGGGGTCTAATGCTATGTGGATCAGGTGGCGGTCGAAGGTAGAGACCTTGGCGGTCTGATCCCAGGTTTCCTAAACTGGCTTTTGGGATGTGGAATGTCACCTCTCTGGTGGGGAAGCAGCCTGAGCTGGTGCATGAGGTTGAGAGATACCGGCTAGATATAGTCGGCCTCACCTCAACACACAGCTCCGGTTCTGGAACCAGTCTCCTGGAGAGGGGCTGAAGCTTGGTCTGCTCTGGAGTTGCCCTGGGCAAGAGACGACAAGCCATGGGTGGGTATTCTTGAATTCCCCCCCCCCAAACACACACCTTGTTGCCTCTATATTGAAGTTTTCCCCAGTAGATGAAAGGGTTGTTTCCCTGTGCCTTCGGGTTGGGAAATGGGTCCTGACCATTATTTGTGCCTATGGACCAAATGATGGTTCAGAGCACCCACTCTTGTGAGTGGGTGCTCTGAACCATCTTGTGACTCTGTGACTGGGGTGCTGCAGGGTGTTCCTCTTAGAGACTCCATTGTCCTACTGAGGGACTTCAATGCGCACGTGGGCAGAGACAGCGAAACCTGGAGGGGAGTGATTGGGAGGAACGGCCTGCCCGATATGAACCCAAGTGGTGTTCAGTTATTGGACTTCTGTGCTAACCACAGTTTCTTCATAACAAACACCATGTTCAAGCATAAGGGTGTCCATATGTGCACCTGGCACCAGAACACCCTAGGTCGCAGGTCAATGATCGATTTTGTTATCGTGTCATCAGACCTGTGACCATATGTCTTGGACACTCAGGTAAAGAGAGGTGCAGTGCTGACAACTGATCACCACCTGGTGGTGAGTTGGATCCAAAGGCAGGGGAGGATGCCATTCAGACCTGGTAGACCCAAACGTATAGTGAGGGTGCGGTGGAAACGTCTGGCTGAGGCCTCCGTCTGGGAGGTCTTCAACTCCCACCTCCGAAAGAACTTTGACCACATTCCGAGGGAGTCTGGAGTCATGGAGTCTGAATGGGCCATGTTCTCCACCTCCATTGTTGAAGCGGCTGCCCAGAGCTGTGGCCGCAAGGTCGTCAGTGCATCTTGTAGTGGCAACCCCCGAACCAAGTGGTGGACACCAGTGGTGAGGAGGCCCATTAAGCTGAAGAAAGAGTCCTATCAAGCTTGGTTGGCTTGTGGGACTCCCGAAGCAGCTGAGGTGTACCGGCAGGCAAAGCGGAGTGCAGCTCGGGTGGTTGCTGAAACAAAAACTCGGGTGTGGGAGTTCGGTGAGGCCATGGAACAAGACTTTCGGTCGGCCTCGAAGAGATTCTGGCAAACTGTCCGGCGGCTCAGGAGGGGAAGCAGTTCCCTGTCCCCACTGTGTATGGTGCAGATGGAGCTCTGCTAACTTCGACTGGGGATACCATTGGGCGTTGGAAGGAATACTTCGAGGATCTCCTCAATTCCACTGATACACCTTCCACAGGGGAAGCAGGGCTTGTGGACGAGGGGGATGACTTATCCATCACAGGGGCTCAGGTTGCCAAGGTGGTTAAAAAGCTCCTTGGTGGCCGGGTCCTGGGGGCAGACGAGATTCGCCCCAAGTACCTCAAGGCCCTGGATGTTGTAGGGCTGTCATGGTTGACACGTCTCTGCAACATTGTGTGGAGGTCAGGGACAGTGCCTTTGGCATGGTAAACCGGGGTGGTAGTTCCTCTCTTCAAGAAAGGGGACTGGTGGGTGTGCTCCAACTTTAGAGGGATCACACTCCTCAGCTTTCCTGGAAAGGTCTATGCCAAGGTACTGGAGAGGAGAGTCTGGCCATTCGTCGGACCTCGGATTCAGGAGGAGCAATGTGGTTTTCATCCTTGCTGTGGCACATTGGACCAACTCGTTACCCTCTTCGAGAATCTGCGAGGGTTCGTGGGAGTTTGCCAAACCAGTTTACATGTGTTTTGTGGACTTGGAGAAGGCATTCGACTGCGTCCCTCGTGGTTTTTTGTGGGGGGTGCTTCGGGAATATGGGGTATGGGGCTTGTTGTTACGAGCTATCTGGTCTCTATACAACCGTTGTGAGAGTTTGGTTCATATTGCCAACACTCGGTTGGACTCATTCCCAGTGAGAGTTGGACTCTGCCAGGGCTGCCCTTTGTCACCGATTCTGTTCATAATTTTTATGGACAGGATTTCTCGGCGCAGCCAGGGAACGGCGGGTGTCATGCTTGGTGACCACAGGATCTCATCTTGTTGTTTACAGATGATGTTGTCCTGTTGGGTTCATCCAGCAATGACCTATAGGTCTTACTGGGATGGTTTGCCACTGAGTGTGAGTACGGCTGGGATGAGAATCAGCACCTCCAAGTCCAAGTCCATGGTCCTCAGCCGGAAAAAGGTGGATTATACTCTCCAGGTTGGGGACAAGCTCCTGCCCCAAGTGGTGGAGTTTAAGTATCTTGGGGTCTTATTCATGAGTGAGAGGAGAATGGAGTGAGAGATTGACAGACGGATCGGGGCAGCATCTGCAGTGCTGCGGACGTTGTACCAGTCCGTTGTGGTGAAGAGGGAGCTATGCTCTAAGGCAAAGCTGTTGATTTACCGGTCAATCTACATTCCTACCCTCACCTATGGTCACGAGCTTTGGGTAATGACTGAAAGATTTAGTTTGCGGATACAAGCAGCTGAAATGAGCTTTCTTTGTAGGATTGCTGGACTCATCCTTAGAGATAGGGTGAGGAACTCAGTCATCCAAGAGCGACTCAGAGTAGAACTGTACATCTCCAGGACCCGGAGGCGTGCTGGCCGGACCATAGCCGATCCCTCACACCCTGGTCACGTACTGTTTGCCCCTCTCCCCTCACGTAGAAGACTTCGGTCCATCCAGACTAAAACCTCCTGTCACATGAACAGCTTCTTCCCCTCTGCCATCAGACTGCTGAACACTAAGTGACTTATTGACTCTCGTGCACTATGTACAGCAGCTCAACCAGACTCGTGTCAATCATCACTGTTTTCTTCCTGCATTACCGACTGCACTATATGGTTCTCCACATTATCTGCTGCTCGCTAATATATTTAAACTGCTGACTAGTATTACTCACTCTTATTCTACACTTTATTGCATGTATAGTTTATTTCTTTTATTTTATCATGTTTAATGTTGCAGCATTGCACCGAGACAAATTCCTAGTTTGTGTACTACATGAACAATGGCAATAAATCTGATTCTGATTCTGATTCTGAACTGCTGCTCCTCCATGTTGAAAGGAGCCAGTTGAGGTGGTATGGGCATCTGATCAGGATGCCTCATGGACGCCTCCCACTTGAGGTGTTTTGGGCACATCCCACTGGAAGGAGACCCCGGGGCAGACCCAGGACTCGCTGGAGAGACTACGTCTCCCATTTGGTCTGGGAACGCCTGAGTATCCTCTCTGAAGAGCTGGAGCAGGTGGCTGGGGAGAGGGAAGTCTGGGCATCTTTGCTTGAACTGCTGCCTCCGCCACCCGGACCTCCAGAAAAGCGATAGAAGATGGATGGATGGGCTTATGTCTTATCTAGCTACACAGAGAACTGAAATGTGATTGGCTGTGGTTCTCGGAAATAGTCTCTGTTTACACCAAAAAAAGCAAACCATTCCACAGCAGTTTAACTTTTCACATGGGAATATGTGGACTGCAACATTATTGTTGGACAAGCCAGTTTTTTAGCTTACAGTAAAAGTTTAAATTCTCTTTGGTGACACCTCAGTTATTTTATGATTTATTACATAATTTTTGTTAGGTAGTTACTGCAAATCTCAACTGACCAAAAGTTCAAACCCACAAATATTCTCCTATTTTAATTATCTCAGGATTTTAACATTTCTGCTTTAAAAAAAAAAACAAAAACTCTCACTTGACAAACTATTCCAGCTCAAATGAAGACTATGACTGAACTTGTGGATTATTCTTACTCCTGCTTTACTCTTCTCCACAGTCAAAACAATCTTGGCTCAAACAGAATTTTCCTGTGTGCACATGTTGTCATCAGCTGCATGTGTGAGGACATGTGTTACCTGCAGGGCATCATAGTACATCTTCTTGCCTTCCTCGTCCGTCTTGTCAGACATCAGCCAGGCCTTGAGCAGGTACTCATAAAAACTGTCACCCAGGCCACCCACGGACACATGATCTGTGTGACACAGGTAAACAAAGATGCGTCACTCTCACACACACATACACACACACACACACAGATGGAAACAACAGCTGATCTATACATCTGCTGGTTCGGATCACACCTGGCATCCTCAGAGCTTCTTCACATGATACCAGACTGGATATTTGTGCGTAGTATAAAAGGCGTGCATGACAGTATTATGAGCTTGTGTGTGGGTTGTTATTGTAGGTGAGCCTCCACACGGTCAAGTGGCATTTTGGTATTTTTCCTGCTGATTGTCAGCGATGGCTCATCCATATGCATATGTCATTAACAGAGTCCAGGGCCTGTTTGTGGAGTACAGAGATTAAATGTCAGCTGTGATAATCTTTAAGTGAGGGGAACAGCGGCTGGAGTTGAACAGAGTTTGGTTTTAAGGCCGTAACAATACTTCACTTTGAACAGGTTTTGATCTACGATCCAGGAATGAGCGCTCCAGCCAATCAGGAGAGATGACACATTTTTAAAATGGAGCATAATAACCCTGATTGTTATGTTAGCATAGAGACAAAAAACAACCCTTTTTCACCCTCACTAGTGAAGGTCAAACCATGTTGTGTTTCAGTTTCCATGCTAACATAACTAGTGAGGGCCAAAATGGTTTGTTTTTACTCTTCATGCTAAGGTAGCTTGGATAATGTTAGCATGGAGACTAAAAACAACCCAATTTGACCCTCACTAGTTATGTTAGCACAGAGTAAAACAACCCGATTTGACCCTCACTAGTTATGCTAGCATAGAGACTAAAAACAATCCTGTTTGATCTTTGCTAGTTGCGTTAGCATGGAGACTGCAAATCACCCAGTTTGATCTTTAGATAGATAGACGTACTTTATTGATCCCAAAATGGGAAATTACAGTTAACAGCAGCATGACAGTAGACGACCAAACGACAGAAACGCACACAGCATAACAGACAAAGGGATTACCCATGGAAAGTAAAACTGCTAAAAACTTATATACATCATAGATGAATAGATGGTGACCCGTATAGATACAAGAATCATACCCACTGTACAATGCAGGACTATCAGGTGCAGACTGAAATGTGAGGTACCAATTAGACTGTAAGGTGCAGTATGGTAGCATAGTTATGACCAGAGTACAACATCAGAGTGAGTTATTATACAGTGAAATGACATCTGGGAGGAAAGATTTCCTATACCTAAACATTTGGCAGCAAAGCTGTAGCAGTCTGCTGGAGAAAGTGCTCCGCTGTCTGTCCAGTGTGTGGTGGAGGGGGTGATCAGGATTGTCCATGATGGATTGCAGTTTATTTAGTGTCCTCCTCTCCACCAGTCTCAAAAGTCTTCGGCCTGAGACCTATTACAGAGCCAACCCTCTTGATAATCTTGTCAAGTCTGTTGGTGTCGCTGGCTCTGATACTGTTACCCTAACAGACAGCAGCAAAGAAGATGGCGCTGGTGACAATGGCCTAGTAGAAAAGCTCCAGCATCCTGTTGCACACGTCGAAGGATCTCAGCTTCCTCAGGAAGTAGAGTTTACTCATCCCCTTCTTGTATGCAGCATCGGTGTTGGATTTCCAGTCCAGCTCGTTGCTGATCATGATGCCCAGGTATGTGTAGTCCTCAACTACCTCCACAACCTCCCCCCTAATCTGCAATGGCTGTGAAGTTGTCCTCTTCTTCCTGAAGTCAATCATCGTCTCTCTGGTCTTGCTGACGTTCAGCCTCAGGTGATTCTGCTCTGTCCACACCACAAATCTGTCTACCAGTGCCCTGTACTCCCCCTCTTCTCCCCCTCTTAGACACCCAACAACAGCTGAGTCGTAAGAGAATTTCTGCAGGTGGCATAACTCGGTGTTGTACTGAAAGTCAGTGGTGTATAAGGTGAAGAGAAAAGGAGAGAGCACAGTCCCCTGTGGAGCTCCCGTATCACTAACCACCACATCAGATCTTTGCTAATTACATTAACTTGGAGACTAAAACCCTGGACCTGACCCTGGATAGTTATGTTAGCATGGAGACTAAAAACAGTCTGGTTTGATGCTCACTAGTTACATTAGCATTGAGGCTGAAAACAACCCGGTTTGACCCTTGCTAGTTGCATTAGCACGGAGAATAAAAACAACCTAGTTTGATGCTCACTAATTATGTTAGCATCCAGACTAAAAACAACCCAGTTTGATCTTTGCTAGCTACGTTAGCATGGAGACTGAAAACAACCCAGTTTGATCTTTGCTAATTATATTAGCATAGAGACTAAAAACAACCTGGTTGACTCTTGATACTTGCATTAGTATGGAGATAAAAAACAACTCAGTTTAACCCTCGATAGTTATGCAAGCATGGAGACTGAAAACAACCTGGTTTAACCCTTGCTAGTTATATTAGCATGGAGACTAAAAACAACCCGGTTTGACCCTCATTGGTTATAGATACATAGAAAGAGAGAGAAACTTTATTAACCCCAGAGGGGAAATCAATTTGTCTTAGCTAACACACAAACTTATACACACCACAAACATTAATATCCCTAAACAGTTTAAAACAAATCACTAAAATGCAATATAATAAAATACAGTTCAGTGCACAGTTCTGGAGGCTATATGTGTGTTGTAAAGCCCGATAGCCTCAGGTAGAAAGGATTTGCTGTGACGCTCCTTTAGACATCTGGGCTGCAGTAGTCTGTTGCTGTGGCTGCTCCATAGACTATCCCGTGTGCTGTAGAGAGGGTGGGAGACACTGTCCATGATTGCTCTGATTTGACCCCGAATTCTGTCTCTGATCACCTCCTCCAGTGAAGCCAGCCTGGTGCCCACGACTGATTCAGCCTTTTTTAAGAGTTTATTTAGTCTGTTCTTATCCTTCACTCTGATCCCTGCTTCCCAACGCACCACAGCAAAGAAAATGGTACTGGCCACTACCAACTGGTAGAACATGTCGAGCATTCTGTTGCAGACATTAAAGGACCTGAGCCTTCTGAGGAAATAGAATCAGCTCAAGCCCTTTTTGTAGAGTACCTTGGTGTTTGTGGACCACTCCTGCTTACAGTCCAAGTTAACACCGAGGTACTTGTAAGATGTTACTTGTTCCACTTCTCCACCCACAATGGAAATGGGCAGAGGCATTGACTTCCTGCGGCTGAAATCCACCACCTTCTCCTTTGACTAATCCACATTTAGCTGCAAGTGGTTCTTCCCACACCACTTCATAAAATCATCCACCAGTGTTCGGTACTCCTCATCCCGTCCCATATCCATACACCCCACTATAGCTGCGTCATCAGAGTATTTTTGAAGATGATATGACTTGGAACAGTACTTAAAATCCGCGATGTAGACGGTGAAGGGGAAGGGAGAAAGCATCGTTCCCTGGCGGGCCCCAATGCTACTTATTAGATGGTCAGACACACAGCTCTGCAGCATCAAACTGCAGTCTGCCTGTCGGATAGTTGGTGATCCAGGTAGTGAGGGGAGTGTCATTGTCCATGCTCTCCAACCTTTCCCTCAACAGCCTCAGCTGGATGGTATTGAAGGCAAATGAGAAGTCGAAGAACATGATGCGGACCGTGGTGCTGGGTTTGTCTAGGGAGGAGTAGACCCTCTGCAGCAGGTAAATAATTGCATTGTCCACCCCCACATGGGGCTGGTATGCAAATTGCAGCGGGTCTGGACCGAACACACAAGTCTCCTCAGGTAAGCCAGCACCAACCTCTCCATGACCTTCATTATGTGGGAGGTCAGAGCTATGGGCCTGTAGTCATTCAGTGCCACAGGACGACCTTTCTTAGGCTGCATTCAGACCGGGGATAGTCCGGAGATAGTCCGGGGTCTCTGTTTGACTGGACAGTGAATGCCGAGAATTTTCACACCTTTGTTTGGTTTGCATTCACACTGCACCAGACCAAACTACCTGGAGAACGTCACACAGTTAGAATAACTGCTCATTTGGGGCGCTGTAGCCGAAACCACCACTGACCAGGAAAAAAAAAATCTTGGTAAAGAAGAAAAGTCAGGCTCATCAATTGGCCAGGACTGAAAATGGAAATCCGTTCCCTTCGGCCGGGTTGTTTGTCAGCCACAAACAAGACATTTTTTAACTTTTCTCCTCGGCTTTCACCGGTAAAAGGATTTCTCGGATTTGTGCAGTTGCCTTTATTGTTATTTTCTACCAAAATGCAGTACGGTTAACACCACTTCACTTCTGCTCTTCAAGGAGAGTAGACGCTTCTCTCTTTTCTCTCTGCTCTAGCTCCCCACTTCCCTAACTAACTGGATCCCAGCTTGCTGTCGTCTGTCTGCGTCTACTGCTGATTATCGAAAGAAATTATGGAATTGATAAGCTGGGCTTTTTCAGTCTGCTTTCTGAAGACTGAAAAGGAGGCAGCAGGGAACAATACTAACACCAGCTTAGCTGAGGATGCTAATATCAGCCTTAACCCTGCACTTGTTGCCTTGCTTGAGCAACACAGAATGTCCATAGCTGCTGACTTCAAAGCTTCATTTGAACTTATTAATGGTAAGCTGGACAAAATTCAAGCAGATGTGGCGAACCAGGAGCAACGCATTGGCGACCTTGAAAACAACGCGGAGGATGTCAGCCAGCGCCTAGCGGCGCTTGAAGTTACATGTGAGTCAATGCAGGAGGAGAACAAACTTTTGAAAAACAAACTTTCTGACCTGGAGGGAAGAAGCAGGAGGCTGAATATTCGTCTGGTGGGTCTGCCGGAGTCCTTTGATGTGGGTCCACGGCCATCTGAATTTTTTTCTCGGCTGTTGGTGGACGTCTTTGGCGCACAAACTTTGCCATCTCCCCCAGAGCTGGATAGAGCCCACCGCAGCCTCATGCCCAAGCCGAGTCCGAATGGGAAGCCGCGCGCTGTCATTATTTGTTTCCACCGGTTTCGGACCAAAGACTTGGTGATGAGAGAAGCGCGGAGACGCCGTGGGACTTTGGAATATCGTGGGCATAAACTTCAGTTCTACGAGGATTATAACGCCGACGTTCAGAAGCAACGAGCCGAATATAAGGAGGTTATGTCCGAGTTGTACAAGAGAGGTTTTTGTCCTTCTCTTCCTTTCCCCGCCAGGCTCCGGATAACTCTTCCAGACGGCAAAAACCAGTGGCTGGCGTCCGTCTCGGAGGCCACCTGCTTCATGCAAACCATGGAGAGAAACCAGCAATTTTCGCCTTGAACTGGAAATTTCTGGGTTGACCAGCTGCCGCGCTGGACTGCTTGTTACTTCATTGAAGCTGCACTGACTGGACATTGATGCATTTTTAGATGTTTAAAAACAAGGTAAAATTGGCTCCCTATACGTTGTTGTTTACTTAATTCTTTTTTTAATTTTATCTTATTTTTTTTTTTTTAGGGTAAAACGTTCATATTATGCAGGATTGAAGCCAGTTGTATGGGAGCATTCTGTTAGGATGAAAATAGAGCAGGAGATGGAGCGGTTGCTGTTTTTTTGCAACCGGCTGGAGTGTTGTTATAGGTTTGGTTGTTGGATTTTTTTATTTTTTTTATTTTATTTTTTTTTTATTTTTTTTTTGTTTTGTTTTGTTTTTTGTTATGGTTTTATTTACACCCCCCTTACCCTCTCCTTTTTTCTTTTTTTTTACCCGTACCTCACTTTACTCTTCTTTGGGCTACACAACATAATATATAAATTTTACTCTTTGAATGAATAGTAATCTTACTTTGGTAAGCTGGAATGTGAAGGGGTTGAACCATCCAATTAAACGAAAGAGAGTCATGTCACGTCTAAAGCAGTTTAAGCCTGGGGTATTGTTTTTGCAGGAAACCCATTTGCAGGATTCCGACCACTTGCGTTTGTCAAAATGTTGGTCAGGACAATTTTTTCATTCAAATTTTAAAGCTAAGGCCAGGGGCGCTGCTATTCTTATTGATCGAAATATCCCATTTATTCCCTCTAATGTTGTATTAGATAAAAATGGACGATTTGTAATAGTATCAGGTAAACTTGGCGATAAACATGTCACCTTGGCTAATTTGTATGCACCGAATTTTGATGATGTGCACTTTTTTCGCAACCTTTTTTCGCAACTTCTAGATTTAAATACTCATTCTCTAATTCTTGGGGGTGACTTTAATTTGTATATGGATCCGATCTTAGATCGCTCATCTTCAAAACCTGCTAGTCTTAATAAATCTGCATCTTATGTTAAGTCTTTTCTTGAGGAATATAGCCTTACAGATCCTTGGCGTTTTTTACATCCTAACGGCAGGGACTATTCTTTTTTCTCTCACGTACACCATACTTATACCAGAATAGATTATTTTTTTGTTGACAATTTATTAATTAATAACCTTTGCTCTTGCAGTTATGATAGCATCTCGGTTTCTGATCATGCCCCTCTTGTACTTAAAATGATCCTCCATGGATGTGACTCCATGAGAAAGCATTGGAGATTGGATCCATTATTACTTACAGATGAAAAATTGGTTGCGAATATTTCTTCTAAAATTAATTTTTTTTGAAAGAAAATAAAACTCCTGGTATGCCAAATAAAACGATATGGGAGGCCATGAAGGCATTTCTTAGGGGGGAATTTATTTCATTGGCAGCATTTAAAAGACGATCCTTAATACAGGAACAGAAGGCTATTTTAGATCAAATCCTGGACATTGACAGACAATATGCTCAATCTCCATCACCCGCTCTGTACAAGGAACGTATGACATTACAAACTAAACTTAATTTACTTTCTACTCAACAAATTGAAGGTTGTTTAATAAGGAACAAGAGTGAATTTTATGAACATGGCGAAAAAACCAGTAAACTTCTAGCTAATCAACTACGTGGTATTAGAGCTAAGCAAATTATTACTGGAGTTAGGACAGATAAAGGAGAGGTGACATCTGACCAACAAGTGATTAATGATATTTTCAGGTCATTTTATTCCAAATTATATACCTCAGAATATACAACAAACTTAAAGGATTTGGAATTTTTTTTTGATTCTATTGATATTCCTTCGATTTCTTCAGAATCTCGGCAAATTTTAGAAGCTCCCATCACAAAAGAAGAAATTCAGCTGGCAATATCATCCATGCAATCAGGAAAATCTCCAGGACCTGATGGGTTTTCCGCTGATTTTTTCAAAAAATTCTCTGACGACCTCGCCCCTTTCCTTTGTCAAGTTTTTACAGAGTCGCTTGACTCTGGTACACTTCCTCCTTCATGCTATCAGGCCTGTATCACTGTGTTGCTTAAAAAGAATAAGGATCCTGTTGATTGTGCTTCTTACAGGCCTATTTCCTTGTTAAATACCGATGTTAAAATTTTGTCAAAGTTGTTAGCTTCAAGGTTGGAAAAGATTCTTCCTTTTATAATTTCACAGGACCAAACCGGTTTCATTAAAAATCGCCATTCTTTTTTTAACTTGCGGCGGTTGTTTAATATTATTTATACTCCTCACCACAACATACCTGAATGTCTTATTAGTTTGGACGCTGAAAAGGCATTCGATAGGGTTGAGTGGGAGTATTTGTTTTTTACTTTGGAGAGGTTCGGTTTTGGTCCTTCCTTCTGTTCCTGGATTAAACTTCTCTATGCTAGTCCTTTAGCTTCAGTGTTAACTAATTGTCGCTATTCTGACTATTTTAGACTTTACCGTGGTACGAGGCAAGGCTGTCCTTTGAGCCCGTTGCTCTTTGCCTTGGCAGTTGAGCCGTTAGCTATTGCAATCCGTGGGAGCCGGGACTTTCTAGGCATTCGTAGGGGTGGCATTGAGCATAGGGTTTCACTCTATGCTGACGATCTTTTATTATTTCTCTCCAACCCACTTACTTCATTACCCGCTATACTCAACATTTTGGATAGTTTTAGTAGGTTTTCTGGTTATAAAATTAATCTTAATAAGAGTGAACTGTTTCTGATTAATGAAAAGATTCAAGTTCAGGATTTTGAAAATTTTCCTTTCAAGGTTGTTATTGATCATTTTAATTATCTTGGGATATGTGTCACTAAACAATTTAATTACTTGTTTAAAAATAATTTTCTCCCCTTACTTGACCAGTGCAAGCTAATACTTTCCAAATGGTCCCCATTATCCTTGTCTTTAATTGGCAGAATCAATTCTGTAAAAATGATGTTACTTCCAAAGTTTTTATATTTGTTTCAATGTCTCCCCATTTTTATTCCTAAATCCTTTTTTAAGTCTTTGGACTCTCTGATTACCTCATTTATTTGGAATGGTAAACATCCGAGATTGAGGAAAGTTTTTCTTCAAAGACCCAAATCAGTAGGTGGCATGGCTCTGCCTAACTTTCAATATTACTACTGGGCAGCAAATATCAGGTGCATGTTATATTGGAAACATTTTTATCTGGAACCCAAATCACCTATTTGGATCCTTATGGAGTCACATGTGGACAATCAAACCTCCCTACCGGCAATTTTAGGTTCACCACTTCCCCTTGCTTTGTCTACACTGGGTAATAATAAAGTAGTTCGTCAGTCTCTTAGAATTTGGTCTCAATTCAGGAAAAATTTCGGTCTTCAGTTTTTTTCCATTAGAAGTCTAATTGCCGCAAATCATTTATTTACCCCATCAACTATTGATAGTGCATTTCATATATGGCACAGAAAAGGTTTAAAATCTTTTGTGGATTTATATTTTGATGGTCAATTTGCAAGTTTTTCTCAACTTTCCACCAAATTCGACATCACTTCTACACATTTTTTCCGCTTCCTCCAGGTCAGACATTATGTGCAAACCATGACAAAACAATTCCCTCAAAAACCTTCTGATAATCCTCTAGATGATTTTTTATTAGTTAAACCAACTTCTAAGGGGGTAATGTCAGTTTTATATAATTTAATTTCAAATTTACAATCTTCTTCTCTGGCCGCTATCAAATTGAACTGGGAACAAGATCTTAATTTTACTTTTACTGATGAACTGTGGGACTCTATTCTTGGCCAGGTTCACACTGTATCAATGTGTGCTCGTCACGCTCTTATTCAATTTAAGATTGTACACCGGATGCACCTGTCCAAGGTTAAGTTAGCACGTATTTACTCGGATATAGACCAAACTTGTGAAAAGTGTGGTAGCGCTCCTGGCACTTTGCTTCACATGTATTGGTCCTGCCCTGCATTGATGAATTTTTGGCATTCTGTTTTTATCACTATGTCTGAAGTCCTGCAATATCAAATTAAACCTGATCCATTATGCGCCATTTTTGGTGTGGCTCCAGAACTTGTCTTGCCAAGTTCCAAATTAAAAGTATTCAAATTTTTATTATTATTGGCCAGACGTGCTGTATTACTGAAGTGGAAAGACTCTTCGCCCCCTTCACATTTACAGTGGATAAAAGATATAATGTCCTGTTTGGATTTAGAAAAAATCAGATATACAGTCTGTGGCTCTGAAAACAAATTCTATAAATTATGGCGCCCGTTTCTTGATTTCTTTGAAAGACCCACGATTATAGTTTCTGAGTAGCTCATATCCCCTTTACCCCACCCCCACTTCACACACACAATTTTTCTTTGTATTTTTTTTTTAAATTATTGTTTATTTAAAGGTTTTTGTGCTTTGAAGCATTTACATTTGTTGGCTTTAAGTTCTAGTTTTTCACTGTTTGGTTGAAACAAAAATGAAAATTTCTAATACTTTGTATTGTATTGATACTTCAATTAATAATAATAAAAAGACCTTTGAAAGAAAGATAAGCTGGGCTTTGAACGCAATTGACACTATTTTTTCAACAAGGAATAGTGCTCCGGGGGAAGCTGTTTGCCCCGCAGGGACGGCTCCAGCGGGCTATTTACGGGTGACAAGTGTTTGGAGGATCTTGTGCCTGAGTAATCTCTCTATCGAAGATATTGAAGATTTGTATATCTTCGTAATAATGGTGACTGGGATCGTTCTGATTGGAACTGGGATTGTCCTGGTGTACCGCAAATTGCTGAAGATGGATACAACCTATCAAAATGCTGGCCACGCGAGGTGCATCCATCAAATTGGAAAAATGGAGGAGACTTTGATAGCGACAAATGGAGAACTGTCTCGGAAGGTGGATTACATCATGGTTACGCTTAAGTCTATCCACGACGGACTCAAAGCCCCGCAATGAAGGATTAAGCACTGAATCTGCAGAAGAAAATAAAGTTCTTTCTCTGTGTTCAGTCTATTTGGCTCAATTTCCCTTACAAAAATCCTCCTGATAATCCCCAGTCTTTGTTTTTCAAAACACTGAGCACACGGCCTCTGGACAGTAGCTGCTTGGGACAATTGCCAAGGACAATTGCTGCAGCCAGACAAAACATCTTCTGCCAAAGTGTCCTTGTGCTCATATTGATACAACATTGCTTCAACACTACATCCACACTGACCCAGAAACTGACAACAAGATAACATTCACTGCTCTCCTTGTGTCCTGTGAACTCTGGTCTTGAATGTGCATCGTGGGCTTTTTTGTCTTTGTAATCATAATATTGATTACTTATGGTCAATATTCTGAATTCAATGATTTTTTTGCTCCTTCCTATTGTATGATTTCTTATCTGTACCATCCTGTTGGCAGGCGCGTTCCCGATGCAGCCGTGTCACTGGAAATGCAGGTTCATTTTCTGTGTCAAGTCAAATTCTCTCGTATGTTATCAGTGATCTGTTAATGTACTTGGCAATAAATCTTTTTCTGATTCTGATTCTGACCACTTCCTTTTCTCAGACTATGTGTTGCTATGGTTACACAAACACCGAGGGGCACTTCTGCCCTTTGGTCCACTGGATACTCCGTTTGGATTCACACTGCAAGCAGAGTGCACCAGACTTCATTTGCAAGAGAACCGAGACCCCTGTTTTCAGGGGGACCAGACTTCGCTTGTTTGGTGCGCACCAGAGTCCCAACATGCATTCAGACTGCACCAAACGAACCAAACTATCCACGGAAGCCACTGTTTGCTCTCTGGTCCAGATGAAACAGTGGCAGTCTGAATGAGCCCTTAGGCACTGGGATCAGGCATGATGTTTTCCATAGCTCTGGAACTCTGGTGGTACAGGCTCATGTTGAAGAGGTGCTGGAGGATTCCACACAGCTGAGTCGCACAGGCCTTCAGCACACGAGGACTTATGCCACCCAGTCCTGAAGTCTTCCCGAGGTGAAGCCTTTCCAGCTCTTTCCTCACGTGGTCACCAGTAATGCTAAATGTGGCTGCACTGTCAAGAGGTGTGGTTCTGTCAGGAGGTGAGGTAGAATTGCCTGGTGAATGACAAGAGGGAGGTGTCTGCCTCAGAGCTGGCTGGCTACTGCTGGTGTGTGATGGGGGGGGACAACAGACCAGTGATAGAGCTGCTGTTGGTGGATGACTCAAACCTACAGTCATGTGAAAAAATTAGGACACCCTGCCATCTACAGAAGTTCTCTGACGACTCTGCGATCATCGGCCTCATCTCCAACGGAGATGAAGCTGAGTACAGAGGACTTATCCAAGACTTCGTGGACTGGTGCCATCGGAACTGCCTCCAGATCAACGCGAGGAAAACTAAGGAGCTGGTGGTGGACTGCCGCAGGCAAGGACAACCCCTCACAGCACCAGTAAACATACAGGGAACAGACATTGAGATGGTGACATCCTACAAGTACCTGGGTGTTCATCTGAACAATAAACTAGACTGGTCACACAATACCGACGCACTCTACAAGAAGGGACAGCGCAGGCTGTTCCTACTGAGGAGGCTCAGATCTTTTGGTGTACAAGGGGCGCAGCTGAAGACATTCTATGACACGGTGGTGGCATCAGCCATCTCTTTTGGAGTGGTCTGCTGGGGCAACGGCATTACAGCAGCCGATAGGAAGAGACTGAACAAACTGATCAAGAAAGCTAGATCTGTCCTGGGGCAACGCCTTGACCCAGTGGAGGAGATAGGAGAGAGAAGGATGGTGGCTAAACTGTCATCTCTGCTGGAGTCTGAGTCCCACCCTATGCAGGACATACTGAACGCACTGAGGAGCTCATTTAGCAGCAGACTACATCATCCTAAGTGCGCAACCGAGAGGTTTCGCAGGTCCTTCCTACCTACGGCTGTCAGACTGTATAACCTAAGCAGGGCTGCTCGCAGAGATAGCAAAAAAATGTGACGACCTAATAGTATTGAATGCAAAAGATGCAACAGACTTACACAAATGGTCCCCTCCAGTATACAACTAGGACAATATCAGTCGCTACGGATGGTGACAAAATGTATGGGTACATATTCATACTATGTAGGATAACTAAGTAGACGGTTATGCTGTTTATTCCATCTTGCTACAATGCTCCGCACTGTGTATATATTTATATATTTATGTGTACATATGTATATTCACTGCTCTTATTATTATTATTATTATTATTTTTATTTTTATTATCTTCTTAATTATTGCTCTGAGTGTTGCTGTCCCTGTGCTGTTGCAATCCTGGAATTTCCCCATTGTGGGACTAATAAAGGCTTGTCTTATAAGCCTGTGTTGTTTTTTTTGTGGGTTTTTTTTTTTTTTACATATTTGGACTTATGGATATTTAATATCAATGTTAAAAATACTGGGGGATGACTTCCGGTTATGGCTGCCACGTAGGACGGACGTGTCTCGCTCTGCTCTGCTCCTGGAGAAAAAAAATCGGCAAATAACTCTCTCATTTGGGACAGAACGTATCTCAGCATTTGGGCGAGGATATGTCGGCGAAGCCTAAGGCTGGAAAACCAGGAAAAGGAAAAAGCGAGCCGCCGAAACAGTCCAAATTAACGGACTTTCAGGTCTGTGACGCAGCAAACAAAACTCCATATATGGCGGAGGAGGCTGGCAACGGTGCGATGTCTGCGCGGGGAGGCGCAGATGCGCTGATGGCTGCCATGAGTTCAATGAGAGCGGACTTTTCCTCTAGATTTGATGGGATTATGACAGCGTTGGAAGGAATAAGAAAGGAATTGGGTGACTGCGTAGAACGAACGGCGCAGATGGAGCTCCGTCTCGCTAGTGCTGAAGATGACGTCACCCGTCTTCAATTAAAGGTGCGCACTTTGGAAAAAAAAAAAAAATCTCTGGAAGATAATATTTTGGATTTGGAATCTCGGTCGAGACAGAATAATTTGAGGCTGGTGGGTCTTCCAGAGGAATCAGAAGGTCGGGACGTATGTTCCTTTCTGGAAAAGTGGATTCCGGAGGTGCTGGGCAGCGAGGAGTTGCAATCAGCAGTGGTTCTGGAAAAAGCACATCGTATTGGCCCACGGAGAGATAAGGGACCGCCGAGGACCTTAATTATGAAGTTTCTTAGCAACAGAGACAGGATGAAGATCTTCAACGCTGCACGTGCTAAAGGAGAGATTAAACACCAGGACCAGCAGGTGCGGTTCTACCCAGATTTGGCCACAGGAATCCAGCAATTGAGGAAGCAGTTTGATCCCGTACGTAAGGAGCTGCGCAACCTTGGGATTCGTCATGGTGTAATCTATCCTGCGAGACTGCTGACCACGTATGAGGGCAGAACCCACATCTTCAAGACCCCAGAGGAGGCGCAGGAGTTCATCAAGAAGATCAAAGAAGAAGAAGAGACTGGTGGGAGCTAAGCATGAACAAAATATAAGGTAGAATAATTAAGCATTTGCACAGGCATCTGACTGACTTGAAGTAAATAGTAAGTTTACAAAATATAGATTGTATTATATATTAAAAAAACAAAACAAAAACAAAACAAACAAACAAAAAAAAAACTATGATGTACAAAGTTGTTAAAAATTTTGGAGTTAAGTTGGAAAACTACAGAGGAGAGTTAATGTTATGTCATTAAAAGCAGTAGAGTTAGGGTGATTGGGAGGATGAAGAAGGAGTGGCTTAGGCTGTTCCCCGTGGGTGTGGAACGGTCGATGGCTATATCGGGAGACAGAATTTTTCTTTTGATTTTGGGGGGTTTGCCACAAGTGTGGGAAGGGGAAATTTGTTTGTGTGTAGTTTGTAGGATGAATGTTCAACCACTCATGTTTTTGCTTCTCTGTATGAGCATGTTTACACTGCAAGGTAATCCCAAACTCTCTATTGATCATGGACCAAAGTGTTAATCTTAATTTAACTTCATGGAATTGCAGAGGTCTACAAAATTTAAAAAAACTTAAACAAGTTATGAATAAAATAAAGGACATGGGTTCAAGAATTGTGTTTTTACAAGAAACTCATCTGATAGAGGAGGATGTTAAAAGAATTAGGAGTAGATGGCAGGGAAGTGTATTCACCTCTTCATTTTCATCCCGAGCCAGGGGAGTTATGACTCTCATACATAAATCAGTTCCTTTTCAAGTGAAAAATGTAATTGGAGACAAATTTGGAAGATATGTAATCATTCAAGGTTCTTTGCTATTAGAAAATATAAATCTTGTGAACTTATATGGTCCCAATATAGATGATCAGAAGTTCTTTGCTAATTTATTTCTCATCTTATCATCACTTACAGGGCAACATATAATAGCAGGGGATTTTAATTGTACATTGAATCCAGGTGTGGATAGATCAACAGGACTGGATTGTACGCACATTGGATGTAGGATGACTATTAATCATTTTATGAAAGAATTGAGATTGTTAGACATATGGAGAGAAATGAAACCACAAGTTAAAGCCTATTCTTGTTATTCCAGTACCTACAAGACATTCTCACGTATTGATTATTTTTTGATTTCCACAGAATTAAGGTCCAAGATTCAAAACTGCTTTTATGATAACATCGTGATCTCTGATCATGCACCCTGTTGTCTAATATATGTAGATAAAAAATTGACAAAGGAATCAGGCAGATGGCAATTTCAGCATAAATGGCTTCAGGATGAGGAATTTGTCAAGTATATAGAAAAACAGATAGACGAGTTCTTTGACATCAATACTACACAAACATCAGCATGTGTAAAGTGGGAGGCTTTCAAAGCTTTTATTAGGGGACATATTATTAGTTATACAGGATCAAAATCTAAGAAGACTCGAGAGGAGAGAGCTAAATTGGAACATAAAATAAAAAGTCTTCAGGAAAAAGTGTATGCAGGAAGAGATCCAAGGTTGGAGAATGAATTACTGATTTTGAGAGCTGAATACGACAAAAAATCAGCGAATAGAGCTGCCTCGAGTCTTCTAAGATTGAAACAATCTTTTTATGAACAAGGTGAAAAATCAGGAAAATTATTAGCATGGCAGATTAAACAATTGGAAATTAAAACACCAATAACCAGTATTATAAGTAATGGACAGGTAGTTATAGATCCTTTACAAATTAATAGAGCCTTTAGAGATTACTATGAAAAATTATATGATACCAAAAATGAACCTGATTTAACAAAACTAAATGGGTTTTTGAACAAACTATCTATACTGTGTATTCCAAATGAAAACAGGGAGATATTGGAGTCTAAAATTAGTCAAGAAGAAGTTGGGCTAGCCATTGATAATATGAAATCAGGAAAAAGTGCAGGACCAGATGGTCTTCCAGTTGACCTTTATAAAAAATTTAAGAATAAATTAATAAAACCTTTTTTGGAAATGGTTTTAGAAGCATTTCAAAATAATAATTTACCATCATACATAAATAATGCCTTAATTATACTGCTGCCAAAACCAGGTAAGCCCTCTAATAAATGTGAAAATATGAGACCAATAAGCCTATTAAACGCCGACCTTAAGATAATCTGTAAAATTTTAGCAAGACGAATACAAGAAATTTTACCAAATATTATTAATCGAGATCAGAATGGCTTTATAAAGGGTAGACAAGGCTTCCATAATGTAAGAAGACTATTTAATATTATTTATTTTAATAAAGAAGCACCGGATACAGCTCTCCTATCATTGGACGCCGAAAAGGCCTTTGATAGAGTTGAATGGCCCTTTCTTTTTGAAGTCCTACAAAGGTTTGGACTTGGAAATAATTTCATAAAATGGGTTCAAATAATATACAATAATGCTACAGCAGAAATCCTAACAAATAACAATATTTCAAAACCAATAAAAATCAATAGAGGATGTCGACAAGGCTGTCCACTTTCACCTTTACTGTTTACTATGGCAATTGAACCTTTAGCGATAGCGATACGTTTACATTCACAAATATATGGAATTAAAGTTGGACCAACAGAACATAAAATCTCCCTGTACGCCGATGATATAATTTTGTTTATGTCGAATCTAAAAAAATCAATTCCAACCTTGTTGAATTTAATAAAGAATTTTGGGGAAATATCAGGATATAAAATAAATAAAACTAAATCTTCAATATTAATGCTAAATGAGACCCAGAGAAATTACCCAGCCCCTGAGGTAAATCAATTCAATGTTGTAAATCAGTTTAAATATTTAGGAATCCAAATTATGCCTAAGCTAGAATCAGTCGCCAGTGTCAACTATGAAGCCTTAATGTCAGATATCAATGAGTTAACTCAGAGATGGATGTCACTACCAATGTCGATGATCGGGAGAATCAATATACTTAAAAGTAATATTTTACCTAAAATACTTTATTTATTTCAATACATTCCCTTATCACCACCTTTAGATCTATTCTCAAGAATAAAAAAAAAGTTAGTGGAATTTATATGGAACAACAGGAGGGCTAGATTACGTTTGTCTTTATTATATTTACCATTTGATCGTGGAGGTCTGAAATGTCCAAATTTTATGTTGTATTATTGGTCGGCACAACTGAGGTCTATGACATATTATTTTTCATCAAATGATCTCCCTCACTGGACTGAAATGGAATCATACAATTTACCTTTACCTCTTCCCATATTCATATACTCAGATTCGGCAAAAAAATTACAAAAACAAGTTAAAAATCCATTTGTAAAGCATATGATCAAAATATGGTGTGAAGCTAAAAACTATTTAAAAGAACCACAGTTATTGTCACAATTTAGTCCAATATGGGGTAATCAATATTTTAAACCAGGGAGAGCGGACGCTGTATTTAAAGTATGGAATTTAAAAGGGATACAAAAGATTCAGGATTTATATTTGCCATGTGCAGACAACATAATGTCTTTTGAAGAGCTGAGGATCAAATTTAATCTCAATAGAACACATTTTTTAAAATATCTTCAACTTAGAAACTTTATTCGATCAAATCAAAATAAAGCTCTCACTCGACCTATTTATTCATCCTTGGAAAAAATGATGATGAAAGATAGTAAAAGAAAGGGTATTATTTCAGAGTTTTATAACTCATTGACACTATCTTCAAGTGAAAATTCACTGAAAAGATTAAACTACTGGAAAGAAGATCTGCAAATTGAAATTTCAGAGGAACAATGGGAATTGGCTTGTACAGAAGCTCAAACCAAATCAATAAATGCACGCCTTAAATTGATACATTTCAAATGGTTAATGCGGATGTATGTTACACCGGAGGAGTTAAATAGATACAACAAAAATATACCAGATACATGCACAAAATGCATGGAAAGTAAAGGAACCCTATTTCATTGTTTATGGGAATGTAGATTAATAAGAATGTTTTGGGAAGAGGTGAGGGTAACAATTGAAAAAATAATCTCAAAACAAATCATATTGAATCCTAAACTGTTTTTGTTGGGTCTGTACCCAGAAAAGCATAATTTTAATAAAAGTGAAAGAACATTCATAGACCTCAGTTTGCTTAATGCCAAAAAATGTATTGCACTATTATGGAAAAAGACTCATAGACCAGATGTGACTCAGTGGTTAAGACAGATGTTAACAAACCTTCCATTAGAAAGAATAACATATATACTGAAATCAAAGGAAATTGTGTTTGAGAATATATGGAGACCTTTTATTGATTATGTAAAAAATTTAAACATAAATCTTGAAGAAGAAGGTGAATGATGTGTGTGGACCTTGTAAATTCCAAACTGGTGAACATAATATGTATACTTATGTATTGGATTGTCTAGACTAAACAGAGGAGCATTGTTGAAGACTTGATTTTGTTGGTGGTTGTTGGTGTTTTTAGTGCATTTTTTTTTTTTTGTAGTACTTTAGTGTTAGTGTTTGATTGTTTGTATCATGTTTGTTTAAAAAAAAAAAAAGGTTCAATAAAGATATTGTGGAAAAAAAAATACTGGGGGATTCATGTAATACAACTAAACAATTAAAAATGAATTAAAGACTTTTTCAAAATTTCTTAAAATGTAATTCTAAACAAATAGTGAGGAATAAATTAGGACACCTCCCATCTTTTTTAGGACACCCCCACATTCATTCCCACTTACAATGGCTAAAATAAATTTTAAAAAAAAGCAAATAAAAACAAAAACAAGGTTAGATATAGATACATGAACATTTCTGAATAAAGAACTGAATATTTAAAGGGGTGTCCAAATGAAACACAAACGGTCTAACTAAAACTCCAGCAACATAATGTGAAAGAGCCAGCACCCTTCCCTGAGAGCAGATATTTTTTCTCAGGCTGCGCACATCCCTGCCTTATAATTTATTCAACAAATGCATTCCCATCACTATTGCATAATTTCTTTTTAGATGAAAAAGCCCCTTTCAGTCTAAGTATAAAAGCCTTTTTTCTGTGGAGATTTTTCTTTTCCTTTTGTTTGAACTTTCAGTTTCTGTTCTAATTGAATATGTCATCATTTGCATAAACTCGGGGTGAAAACACAGCTACTGCCTCTGTTTGTGTCAGCTAAATGCCAACTGTTATAACCGTGGCTGTGCTTTCAATAGTTTTTATTCAATATTTCAGCCCACCACACAATAAAAGCAAGTTAAGACATGAGGTGCAGATTTAGATTAAAGCATCAAAGATACTGGCAGCCCCTCCAATGAAGGATTATGGCATAAGAACAATGCCTGACGGAACTCTAATAAAAGCTGAAAGAAAGCATGGCAGAGTATACAAAAACAAAAATAATACAAGCAGATTAAAGGATTTCTAATTTGAAGCAACAAATTTCTTGTGAAATCAAGCGAAATATTTTGTGGTTTCGTGTAAAACGGTGAATAGTTTGAACAAACACAACACCATTACAAAGTTAAAATGAGTGCTGGGACAACTGAGCATGAAAATTAATTTGATCTCATGTACTTTAAATGTGAAACAGCTTCAGTAGCTCAGCCTTTCTGTTTGTTTTAATCTTTTTTCCACCTCTGCATACCGCTGTCTATCTATTGATTCAGACTCCTGCTACTGCTCTGCATGCAAAACCGTGATCCAAACAAAGTCTGTTTTCAATCTTTTATCAGTCTAATTCGCCTAATCTTTGTGGTTCTTGGCAGGTATGAGAAATCAAAACACAGCAGGCTAAAGGACATTTTTTCCCTCTTCAGTCCTGATGTCATGTTTTAACTAGCTTGTCCTCATTCTCAGGGTCTCATATCCAGCTGCTTTGTCACCATCTGAACACAGGATGTCCTCTGGAAACACAAACAGATTGGGCTCTTTCTTTCAACTTGTCCCAAATATGGACACCTGCAACGGAGTCTCATTACAATATGTAAACCCACTGGAGTGTCCCAGTACCATCATGAACCTTTTCTATATCATGTTACATAAATGGAAAACATGACTTTGAACAATCATTTCTGAGCAGAAATGCCAAAAACAAAATCTTTAAAATTTTCAACTTTTTCTTGTAGATTTGCATTTTTTTCCTCAAAGATTTGTGACTTCTCTTATAAATTTGCAACTTTTTTCTTAATGTGTGACTTTTTTTCCTCATAAAGTTGCAAATTTCTTCTCATAAATTTGCAACCTTTTTCCTGTAAATTTTAATCTTTTTTCATAAATCTGCAACTTTTCCACATAAATTTGCAACTTTTTTCCTCATAAATTTGCTATTTTCTTTTGTAGTTCTGCAACTGTTTTCCTCATAAATCAGCAGTTTTTTCTTATAAATTTGTGACTTTCCTCAAAATTTTTAAACTTTTTTTCTTCTCCAATATGCAATTTTTTTCTTGTAAATTTGCAAATTCTGGCAATCTGTCCAGAGTGTACCCTGCCTCTCGCCCAAAGATGCTGAGCTAGGCTACAGCCACCCATGACCTGAAAAGGATTAAGCGGTAGAAGATGGATGGATTTGCAAATTTTCCTTGTAAATATTCAACTATTTTTCTCATAGATTTGCAACTTTTTTCTTCAAAATTTTGTCGTTTTTCCTCATAAATGTTCAAATTTGTTCTTCAAAAAAATCGACTGTTTTTCTTACACATTTGCAGTTTTTCCTCAAAAATGTGACTTTTCCCCCAATAAATTTTAATAATTTTTTTCTAAAATTTGCAAGTTTTCTTATAAAATTGGAACTTTTTCAAAAACTTGCAATGTTTTGCCTGCAAATTTTCAACTTTTTTTCTTGTAAATTTGCAATGTTCAACTGGATGATGGTTAAATGTTTATTCTATGCAATTAAATTGTAATTTGCACGTTTTTAATTTTTAAATTGGCATCTTTTATCATATCTTTGCAACCTTATTCTTGCACATCTGTACCAAATTTATATTTATACATTTGTACCTCATGCTATATTGGTGAATACCCCCCATCCCCCTTGTTTAAAAATAAATCGCTTACTGGGTGCAGGTACAATAATTTTTGGGGTTCAAGTCTTTGTCTAATTAGAGGCTGAGGGTTTTGCATATAAAAAAATCATAACACACTTCTTTGTGTATAATCAGAATATAACCAAATAAACCCAATTAAAATGAGGGCTGTCCTGAATATTCAGGAGTGATCCAGAACAAATATCTGAATATTTCATTCAGTCCTTCTTCTCCCTCACTGGATAGTGTGAGCATTTTTCAGAAATGTGACTTTTCTTACAAATTTTGAATTTTTTCATGTAAGTCTACAACTTTTTTGACATAAATTTGATTTTTTTTCCCTTGTAACTTTTTGCAGCTTTTCTTGTAAATTTAGCTTTTTATTCATAAATTTGTAATTTTTTTGTAAAGCTGAGTCTTTTCTTATATATCTGTAAATTTATTCAAGTGCATCTGTGACTTTTTTTTGGAAATTTTGACACCATCTTCAAGTTGCATTTTTTATTCTGAATTTATGAGATTCTTTTTAATAAATTTGAATTGTTTTAATTTGATGTCAAATTTTAATTTATCTTTATTAAAAAAAATGAGGGGGGAGTGAATATCTGAATGCTAAATTTGACAACTGAATACCAATGTAATAAACATATCTAAATAATCTAATATATTTGGGTACAGCCATACAGACATTAAAATTATTGTCAAAAATTCTGTCCTAATTTTACTGTTACCCAGCATTTTAACTTGATATGATAAGATAGCAAATAGCTTTTGTTTTTGTTCACATATTCAGTTTTATTCATGAACCTATGAAATACAGCATGCAGATTATACATTTACTCATGATTGCCATGCATGTTTGTAGGTCACTCTATCTTATCAACATCACAACGATTTGGTAATTTAAAGGGCACTTTCACACTGAGCTGCTTTGACATTTTTGAAGTTGTAGCAGAGAAAAGTGAAGTAGCAACATTAGATAACGGTTGTTTAATATGCACTGTATTGACAGGTGGAAGTTACACTGCCATCAAAAGTTTGGGGTCACTTAGAAATTTCCTTATTTTTGAAAGAAAAGCACTGTTTTTTTCAATGAAGATAACTTTAAACTAATCAGAAATACACTCTAATATCTAATATACATTGCTAATGTGGTAAATGACTATTCTAGCTGCAAATGTCTGGTTTTTGGTGCAATATCTACATAGGTGTATAGAGGCCCATTTCCAGCAACTATCACTCCAGTGTTCTAATGGTACAATGTGTTTGCTCATTGCTTCAGAAGGCTAATGGATGATTAGAAAACCCTTGTGCAATCATGTTAGCACAGCTGAAAACAGTTTAGCTGGTTAGAGAAGCTATAAAACTGACCTTCCTTTGAGCAGGTTAAGTATCTGGAAAAAATTATTATTTCAAATACAAATCATTATTTCTAACCTTGTCAATGTCTTGACTATATTTTCTATTCATTTTACAACTCATGGTGGTAAATAAGAGTGACTTTTCATGGAAAACACAAAATAATTGTCTGGGTGACCCCAAACTTTTGAACGGTAGTGTACATGTACAAGTTAGAATAGATCACCTTCAGTGTAATCTGTCAAAGTGACAGACTGAAAATATTCAGTTAATGCAGCCTCTGGTATGCACATAAGGATTGATAATGGACACCGGACTTCTGGACAGAGCCAGTCTTTTGTGGACAGAATACCTAAGGGAAGACTCAAGTTTCTCTTGGAATGGGTTCCTGCACATGACTCTCGCAGGGCCGGACATCCAAGAATCAACTTAATACCACAGAAAGAAATCTAGACTTGTTCACAGGATGCAATCTTTCTATTGGGAAGCTACAAGCACTAGACTGCTGAAACTAGCATCACCTTCTTCGAGCTGCTAAGCATTGTTTTAGGGCTGGGCGATGAACTGGGAAAAAAAACAAAAAACAAACAAACAGGTTCTGGCTGTAAAACCAATGTAATCTTGCTCGTGTCTGTTATTTTGTTTTTTCCCCTCTCCCTGTTGTTTATGTGTTTGTGTGTGCATAGAGTTTTTCATGTACTGCCCCTTTAAGACATGCTGCAGAGTTATGTGTGCGAGCATGTAATAACCATACCTGTAAACTCAGAAGGGGTGAAAAAGGTGACAAACTAAAACCTTGTAGGGAAGTCTGGGGGCATCCTGCCCAGAAAAATGTAGTAATTTTAACACATAAATTAAGCATTCTGGTGTACTCTGAGAAGAAAATAAAGGGAAAAGACAACACTTGGTTCAGATAACAAAGCACATTTATCAACAGCGTTTAACACAACACTAATTTTTTCAACCTTTCAATGCTACAAATTAATGTAGCAGTAAAATTAATCTATAAATATCCTATAAAATATTGAAACACCATTTTACACAATGACCAAGTTTTTCGTATGAAGTAAGAATGAACATTTTTTATATTTCATACTTAAAGTCAGTGGACAAAATTGTTGGTACCCCTCTGTTAATGAAAGAAAAACCCACAATGGTCACAGAAATATAATGAATCTGACAAAAGTGGTAATAAATAAAAATTCTATGAAAATTAACCAATGAAAATCAGACAATGCTTTTGAATTGTGGTTCAACAGAATTATTTTAAAAAACAAACTCATGAAACAGGCCTGGACAAAAATGATGGTACCCCTAGAAAAGATTGAAAATAATGTGACCATAGGGACATGTTCAACCAAGATGTGTCCTCTAATTAACATCACAGGTGTCTACAAACTTGTAATCAGTCAGTCGGTCTATTTAAAGGGTGACAAGTTGTCACCGTACTGTTTGTTGACATGGTGTGTACCACACTAAACATGGACCAGAAGAAGCAAAGGAGAGAGTTGTCTCAGGAGATTAGAAAGAAAATTATAGACAAGCATGTTAAAGGTAAAGGCTATAAGACCACCTCCAAGCAGCTTGATGTTCCTGTGACTACAGTTGCACATATTATTCAGAAATTTAAGATCCACGGGACTGTAGCCAACCTCCCTGGACGTGGCCGCAGGAGGAAACTTGATGAAAAATGGAAGAGACGGATAATACAAATGGTAACAAAAGAGTCCAGAACAACTTCTAAACACACTCATGATGAACTCCAAGGTCAAGATACATCAGTGTCAGATCGCACCATCCGTCGTCGTTTGAGCCAAAGTGGACTTCATGGGAGACGACCAAGGAGGACACCACTGAATTTGCCAAACTGCATGTTGACAAGCCACAAAGCTTCTGGGAGAATGTCCTAAGGACAGACGAGACAAAACTGGAACTTTTTGGCAAGGCACATCAGCTCTATGTTCACAGACGCAAAAATGAAGCATACCAAGAAAAGAACACTGTCCCTACTGTGAAACATGGAGGAGGTTCTGTTATGTTCTGGGGCTGCTTTGCTGCATCTGGCACAGGGTGTCTTGAATCTGCGCAGGGTACCATGAAATCTCAAGACCATCAAGGTATTCTAGAGAGAAATGTGCTGCCCAGTGTCAAACAGCTTGGTCTCAGTCACAGGTCATGGGTCTTGCAAAAGGATAATGACCCAAAACACACAGCTAAAAACACCCAAGAATGGCTAAGAGCGAAACATTGGACTATTCTAAAGTGGCCTTCTATGAGCCCTGATCTAATTCCTATTGAACATCTGTGGAAGTTGCTGAAACATGCCATCTGGAGAAGGCACCCTTCAAACCTGAGACAACTGGAGCAGTTTGCTCATGAGGAGTGGACCAAAATATCTGCTGAGAGGTGCAGAACAGTTACAGAAATTGTTTGATTACAGTGATTGCCTCAAAAGGTTGTGCAACAAAATATTAAGTTAAGGGTACCATCATTTTTGTCCAGGCCTGTTTCATGAATTTGTTTTTTTAAAATAATTCTGTTGAACCACAATTCAAAAGCATTGTCTGATTTTCATTGGTTAATTTTCATAGAATTTTTATTTATTACCACTTTTATCAGATTCAAGTTATTTCTGTGACCATTGTGGGTTTTTCTTTCATTATCAGAGGGGTACCAACAATTTTGTCCACGTCTGTATGTGACTCAAGTTTTGAATGCGGAACATGAATCGTATTTTGACTGGCTGTAGTCAGTGCAGTGCACACTTTCTGCCTATATGCCTCGGTTTGGCAGTGTGCCAAAAGAGCATGAGAGCCCTTGTTGCAGTTCCTCCAGGATTTCGCGAGATGTTTTTTTGATTGTTGTGGCCCAAAAAGCTTCAATTTGTGGGAGTTTTCTTTAACCTCTTGCGCTCCGTTGTACCGCGGACGGGCAAGTCTCTGCGTCCTAGAGCACACGAGAGCGCACGAGGGCACTCTCGTGCGCTCTAGGACGCATGATGGAGATTGTGATGTAGGTGGTGTATGGCGTCCAAGCGCGCACTGAAAATAAAAGCTGCAGACACAGCCGCGAACAGATTAGTTCATCTGATTGACCTCTCATTCGAATAAGAGCCTTGAATTGGGTTTCTGAAACCTTGAAGAACCAATGACTGAAAACTTGGCAAGAAGGACCCGCCTACCAACGCAGCGAGCCAATTGAAGCACAGAAGTTTGCTGAGCTGTTTTGTCTACAAAGGCTGGGTGAAGAGAGACTGCTTCAGCAGCCACAGGCAGTGCTTTATTATTATTTTTTTTTAATTCCAGCAGAGTGTTTAGGATTCTCTTATATGGTCATCATAGACCGACGGAGGCCGACGACGAAGGTCGTAAATCATTCGCCAAAACCGCAATCATGGAATTATGTTTTGACCGGGTCGCGAGACCAGAACCACGAGCGGACCAGCGTCGCATTCGTCTGACAATGAGGAAGAGAAGTTGGCCAGGACAGTGTGGCTGTGAAGAGGTAAGGTGTTATAAGCCAAATTATTTTACCTGAAAATTGTAATCAAAAATGACTTTTGACCGATCGGTAAATTACAACTGTGCGGCGCACGATGTCCGAAGTGCGTGCGCCGTGTTACATGGTTCGTTCGTCGCCTCCGCCCGCCGCTACGATTCTGTAGCGGGGGGGGGGGGGAGCCACGGTGACAGCGCTGCTGTGGCCACATCACCACATCCGAGTGTAATCCGTCATGTAGCGATGGCCGATCTCCGTCCTCTGTAGCGGGGGGGGGGGACAACCCCCCCCCACACACACACACACAGACACAGCCCTGAGTGTCACCTTTCATTAGAGCCTAAAATGAAGCTTCTACATTGAATCATTCAAAAGTTACAGACGTTTTTCCAAACTGTGCCATTTGGCACAATTTGGCACAGTTCCAAAACGCCTGGGAACAGCCTGAGAAAAAAGCTGTGTAATATATTCATTTTTTTGTGGTATTGTTACAAAATTTGGACCTCAGCTGGATAACACTTGGTTCTACATTTCTGTTGCATTTTCCAGCCCGGATCTGAAGCTGTGTGTTATTTGCAAGCATTTGTATCCAAAAAATCACCCAGGCCAAATTTATTTTCTTCAAGTCCACTATGTTTAGATGACTGTAACTCAGTGGCCGGAGCACTTAGAGAGATCATGTTTTTTTTGCCAAAAGATTCAAAGTGTTTTCTTTTAAATGAGACCAACCCCATGAAGATGCTACAAAGGGTTGAAGAACAGCTTTCGATTTACTTTGGGCACATTATTTTTTGGCGTTTTTAGGAAAACTGACCGGAGTGCAAGGGGTTAAAAAGTTGCAATAAAAGTTATGATGTTTTGAGAGTTTTTTTTGTACTAAAAGATGTAGGAAGAATTATGAATTTTAAAGCAGATGCTTTTTTCCATAGTTTACTGCAATGATATTCTATAACACCACAATAAAAACACAGGATTGTTAGAAATTTCCTATTAAACAGTGATTTGTAAATTTAGCAGAAACTTCTGCTACACAGAAAAACTCTTGTGCAACAGCAAATACAGACTTTAAAATTGCATTGGATGCATGTTAAATAGTAGATATTTGGAAATTATGGTAGCACTTCATTTAAAAACCGCAGAGGTCCCCAACCACTCAGTACCGGTTTCGGCTGACCTGGTGTTAAATCAGTCAGCAAGAGTGGAGTAGCAAGGGCATTTAAAATAGCGTTTTTAAAAGTTTTTCAAATTCATTTTAATGTATAGTCCACATATGTGTTTTGCGCTCAAGTGGCAGCTAATTTCAGCTCTTCTAGTTTTTTGCATTTTTTGAATGCTTTTGTGTAGTTCTGGTACTTGTTGGTGTTCGTGGTCGCGCCAGACTGGATGAATGGAGGCTTCTCACCATACGGTGACAGACGACATCCAAGCACAGTGTTGTGGTGAATGTCTGCTCACAGGTAAATTTGATTATGGCCAACATATTTTAACAAAATGCAGCCGACTTTATTACGGTGGAGACATGCTGGTTGGAATGCCGACCGTGTCATTATGAGTACAGGCAACGAGAAGTCATAAATCACGACTCTCTTTGTTTGGTAGGGCAAGTCCCGGGAAAACCCCATGAGCACCTGGCATCTTTGGAAAGCTTAGAAATCGTACTTTCTAAAAATACCTGTTTTTGCAGAAGACTCCCAACCGATCGAACGCGAGTTTTCAGCCTAGCTAAAATATAAACAAATCATCTTTTTCTGGGTCAGTTTTTGTGCACTACCTACAAATTAAATATAATTTAATTTGTATAATTTTGAAGGTTTTTCAATACAGAATATGGTAATAACGTTAAATCAGTTTTGAAAATGTCCTCAAAGTGACTCATTTTGCCAGCATGGGTCATTTGTTTACACCGTTAGCATCTTAGCAGTTACACTAACTAACGGCGTTACTGTGTACGAGGCCACTTTTTAAGGTCATCTTTCCAACCCTCAATAGTCGTGGGAAGTGGTATGATTATATTACTGTTATGAGGTGCAAGAGGCTGTGTTCCTGCATTTCTGATGCCGAAGTCATTGTTTTTTAACAAGGAAAAGTGTCCCGTGTCAGTGACAACCATATGTTCTAAACTAGTTGCTACCACAATTCACACAAGGCATCATGGGGCCTAGGAATAAGGTGAATTGTCTATCGAGGTCTGTGTTTTCTCTCTCTTTGCGTGCCTGGCTCCTATCTTCAAGGATTCAAAGGCCTTATTATCATGTGCGCAGTTAGGAAATGCAACATCTTCTGAGCAATGAAATTCTTACTCTGCTCTCCGAACGAATGCCAAGGTAATAGATACACATCAATACTAGTAAGGTAATAACACACATAATACTAATGAATACTAATAACACACAAATAAAACCCATTAGGCAATTAGGACACCTTAAACACACCTTAACACTAAGTACTAATACTAATAATACTAATAACACACATTGGGCAATTAGGACAGTTAAAGCAGTTAAAGTAGAGGAAACAAGAAGAATGAAAATTGAAAATTCACTGGATGACTGTAATGGACAATGGTATATTAACCCCTTGCACTCCGGGCAATTTTCCTAAAAATGCCAAAAAATAACGTGCCCAAAGTAAATCGAAAGCTGTTATTCAACCCTTTGCAGCATCTTCATGGGGTTGGTCTCATTTAAAAGAAAACACTTTGAATTTTTTGGCAAAAAAACATAATCTCTCTACGTGCTCCGGCCACTGAGTTACAGTCATCTAAACATACTGAACTTGAAGAAAATAAATTTGGACACAGTATTTTTTTTGGATACAAATGCTTGCAAATAACACACAGCTGTCCGATCCGGCTGGAAAATGCAACAGAAATGTAGAATCAAGTGTTATCAAGCTGAGATCCAAATTTGGAAACAATACCACAAAAAATGAATATTTTACACAGCTTTGTTCTCAGGTAGTTCCCCAGGCGTTTTGGAACTGTGCCAAATTGTGCCAAATGGCACAGTTTGGAAAAACATCTGTAACTTTTGAATAATTCAATGTAGAATCTTCATTTTGCTCTAATGAAAGGTCACACTCAGGGCTGTGTCTGTGTGTGTGTGGGGGGGGGGGTTGTCCCCCCCCCCCCCCGCTACAAAAGACGGGAGTTCGGCCCTCGCTACATGATGGATTACACTCCTTGCATGTTTTCACAGCAGCTCCCCCCCCCTCGCTACTGTGTGTGTGTGTGGGGGGGGGGGGGGTTGTCCCCCCCCCTCGCTACAGAAGACGGCCATCACTTCATGAAGGAATAGACTCATATGCTTCCCCCCCCCTGTAATCATTCAGACAGGTCGGCGGGCTCTTTTTGGGGAGGAGGGTGACGGTTGTGGTTTTGAAGCAGGAGGGGACTATGTTCTGGTTGAGGGAGAGGATGAAGATGGATGTGAGAACGTCAGTCAGCTCGGCAGCACATGCTCTGAGAGCCCATCCAGGGATGTTGTCTGGTCCTGCTGCCTTGCGGGGGTTGATATTCCTCAGTGCTCTGTTTACCTGGCGTGATGAGACATTTAGTGGAGGGGGAGGGTGCGTGTGTGTGTGTCTCCTCTCTGCACTG
Source organism: Pholidichthys leucotaenia (assembly GCA_020510985.1). Lineage (NCBI taxonomy): Eukaryota > Metazoa > Chordata > Actinopteri > Cichliformes > Pholidichthyidae > Pholidichthys > Pholidichthys leucotaenia. Next base: position 276,879,688 of record CM035842.1, read on the forward strand.
TAGCTGGAGGTCTCAAAGCAGGTGTAAAAGATGTTGAGATCATCCGGCAGGCTATCTGTGGAGCTAGTGGTGTTGCTGTTGGTCCTCTTGAAGTCTGTGATGTGTTGCAAGTCCTGCCACATGCGCCCCAGGTCAGGAGTAGAGTAGAGGCTGTCCAGCTTTTCTCTGTACTGCCTCTTGGCTGTTGTTATAGTCTTCCTCAGTCCATACTTTGCAGCTTCGTACTTGACCTCACTGCCTGATTTAAATGCAAAATAGCGAGCACGCAGCTTCTGACATACCTGACTGCTGATGCAGGGCTTCTGGTTGGGAAACTTCCTGACTTGTATGGTGGGTACGATGGTATCAACACACTTGCTGATGTACCCAGTCACATACTCAGCGTAGTCCTGTATGTTTACAGGAGAGTCCTCCCGGGTGGCTGCAGCTTTAAACACATCCCAGTCTGCACAGGCAAAACAGTCTTGCAGGGTGCTCTCAGCCTCAGCATTTAATTTGTTTAATAACAGGGTTTATTTGTTTCAGCTTTTGTCTGTAGGCTGGGTACATAAACAGGGAGATGTGATCTGACTGCTCGAATGGGGGAGTTTGTCTAGCTTGTTTTCCAGAGATGTACATTAGCTAGCAGGAGGCTAGGTAGCTGTGGGCGGCTAGCACGAGTTTTTAGCCTAGCATGTAGCCCCCCTCTCTTACTTCGCTTGCACCACTTCTGACGTGCTCGCTTGGGGTCACAGCATGCTCAAGCGCGCTTGGTGCTTTGGGGCCTTCCTGGGGGTGATGCTGGTTGTTGCGTGGATGCACAATGCATTGTAGATCGGGTGGTATGAAGCCAGCAAATTCTGTATGACTGCTTGTCTTGGCAATGTCCAGTAGTGTCCGTCAGTCGTATGTTAGCAGTGCATGACCTTTATGCACTGTAGAAAGAGCAGCAAACATGCAAAAAAGGAGAAAAAGTTGGCATTCGAGAACAGAACGAGCAAACACGTCTGCCTCGGGGGGCACCATGTTTACAAACATGTACCTGTCTATCTATCTGCCGTGTGTCTTGAAGCACACCGGGAGGAGGGGCTCTCATTGAGGATTTACTGGGGGCACACATTGGTCCGTGTGCAGACCAGAGATTCACAGCTTTAAAGCTCACTGACCAGATGTAGTAATGATTTTACCTCTCAAGATGTAGAAAATGTCCAAACACTGGCTGTAGTGTTAGATTTGCTTGTTTGTGGTTTTATGGCGTCTCTCCTCACACGCGCTCCCACAAAGGGGCACTTTCAGGCAGGTTGACGTTTTTTGATGGAAAAATTCTATGCTACACTGCGTTAAATGAATTTTGATGTATATTGATTTGACTGATTGATTTTATTTATTTGAGCATTCTGAAAAAGAAAAAAAAGAATTAAAAACAAAACAAAAAACAAGCCAAAAAAAAAATGTTCAAAAGGAGCGGGAAGAAGCCAACGCTTATATAGTCCCACCCCTTTTCCATACCCAACAAATTACAACATCACTCTTAATCATCATTCATCTCATAACCACATTCACCATAATACACCCCATAGTCAAATTATACAACAGAAATGACACAACAACGACAGTCCATATTGACAACAATACCAACATCCAACAATATTGCAACAACAATAAACAAACACTTCTGGCATGTTCAACACAAACACAGACAACACCATCACCATCACAATCACCATAACACAATAACACACACAACAACAACCTTCCCTCACTGAAGACACATTGTAACATCACTGCCCTTCATTTTCATACCGCTCAAAAATCATTTCTTTATATGTTGATTTAAATATATGGATGTTTGGACATTGCCTGTGTTTCTCCCCCCAACCCATTCCACAATTTTACCCCACACACAGACACACAAAAACCCTTCCTAGTAGATCTTACTAAGTGCATTTTAAATTTTGTGTTCCCCCGTAAATTATATTTCCCTTCTCTCTCTCACTGAAAAGATTTTGTATATTGTGTGGCAAAAGGTTTTTACTGACTTTAAACATTAATTGTGCTGTATAATAATGAACCAGATCCCGTAATTTCAATAACTTTGAATGTAAAAACAATAAATTAGTATGTTCAAGATACCCGACTTTGTGTATAACACGGACTGCCCTTTTTTGTAATATTAGCAATTAATTAAGTTTACTTTTATAATTGTTACCCCAGACCTCTATACAATAGGTCAAGTATGGAAGTACTAATGAGCAATACAAGATATGAAGTGATTTGTAATCTAGGACCTGCTTAATTTTATTTATAATTGCAATATTTTTTGCAACTTTGTTTTGTATGTACTGTATCTGACGTGTGGTTTCCAACTAATTTTATCATCTAGTATTACACCTAAAAACTTGATCTCCTTAACTTTTTCAATAATCACATTATCTATATGAATATGTATATCTTCTTTATTTTTACAATTACCAAATATCAATACCTTAGTTTTATCTATATTTAGTGATAATTTATTACAATCCATCCATTTTTTAAGCTTATTTAATTCATTATTTCGAGTATGGATTAGTTCCTTATAATTATTTCCAGAATAAAATATATTAGTATCATCAGCAAATAATATTATTTTTAATAATTTAGAAACTTGGAATATACTATTTATATATATGTTAAATAATTTGGGGCCCAATACTGACCCCTGGGGGACCCCACAGGCAATTCCCATACACCCAGACAGATATTCTCCCATCTTCACAAACCGTTGTCTCTCAGATAAATAACTTGTAACCCAATTCAGAGCCATTCCCCTAATACCATACGTTTGCAGTTTATTAAGAAGTATTGAATGATTTATTGTATCAAATGCTTTTCTAAAATCTATAAATATACCAAATGCATATTTTCCTTGATCTAATGCATTTATTATTTCCTCTGTTGCTTCCATTATCGCCAACGATGTTGTACTCTTGGCTCTAAATCCATATTGGTTCTGATTAAGCACATCGTGTTTATTTAAAAAGTTTTCTAATCTGTTGTTGAAAAGTTTTTCCAGAATCTTTGAAAATTGTGGGAGAAGCGATACTGGTCTGTAGTTTGTGTATTGATGTTTACTTCCTTGCTTGAATAATGGTATTACTTTTGCTATTTTCATTTTCTGCAGGAATGAGCCAGTTTGAAATGATAAATTACAAATACAGTATATGTGAATGGTTTTAATATGTCATCAACAGTTCTTTTTACTAGTGCCATATCAATACCATCACAATCAGTAGATAATTTACTTTTACACTTTTCAACAACAGATTTTACCTCTAGTTAATCCACCACTGTAAGAAAGATTGACCAAGGATTATTTCCAATCAATGTCTCACTCACGGTGTCTCTTCCTTGGTTTGAAATTTTGCTGCCAATTCTGGTCCAACATTTACAAAAAATTTATTCATTTTATTTACTACCACATTCTTATCATAATTATCACCACAATTATCAATAAAATACTCTGGATATATCATTTTCTTAGTTCCATTTTTTCTTAATTTATTTAATATATCCCAGACTCCTTTTATATTATTTTTATTTAAATTTAACATTTTCCTATAGTATAATTTTTTACTAGTTCGTATTATTTCAGTTAATTCATTTTTATATGTTTTATATCTTTTTTCAGATTTTTTGGTTCTTAATTTAATGAAATTTTTATAGAGATAATTTTTCTTTTTACAAGCATTTTGTAGCCCCTTGGTTAACCACGGGCAATTTTTGTATATATGTTTTTTATTAATTTCTTTAATTGGACAGTTTTTTTTTTATCATATAATGATTTAACTATATCAATAAATTTATCATATGCCAAGTCCACTTTTTTCTCTGTATAGAAAACATCCCAATTCTGTAACATTAAGTCTTTTTTTAAATCATTGATTCCATCTTCTGTTCATATTCTTTTATAAATAATCTTTTTACATGGTTTATTATTATTCTTATTTTCATTAGCCCCATAATTAATGTCTAAAGAAACAAATACAAGCAGGTGGTCACTAATATCATTTATTAGTATACCACTCACCATATTATATTCAATAACATTGGTAAAAATGTTGTCTATCAGGGTAGCACAGTGTGTCATTATTCTCCTAGGTTTTGTAATCTTTGGAAATAAGGTTAAACTATACATTGTATCTAAGAAATCTTCAGTTGGTTTGTGTTGTTTTGTTTTCATTAAATCTATATTAAAAGTCACCACAAATAAAGATATATTTTTGTCTTAATTTTTGCATACATCTTTTCCATCTCATTTCTAAATTTTTCCATATCAGATCCCGGTGCTCTCTATATACAACTTACTATTATGTTTTTTCTATTTTCCATCGTAATCTCAATTGTTAAACATTCCATACTTTCATTCACTGCTGATGCCATGCTGTATCACTTTTTTACTTTTTAATTTTCTATCAACATACAGTGCTACCCCGCCACCACTTTTACATTTCCTATTTTGTGTGTACATCTCATATCCATATAGCTCAAAATTTACATCTTTTTCTTCATTAATCCATGTTTCCCTTATTGCAATAATCCTAAATGGTGTGTTAAATTGATTTAAAAACTCCTTAATACTATCAAAGTTTGCATAGAGACTCCTACTATTAATATGTATTATTGTCAATGTCTGATCCAAATTCACAATTCCATTTAATTGTTGTTCATCACAATAAACACACTTATTATTAATATGATTAAAATAGTTATTGTCTGGGTCAATATCTCCTAAAATGTCTTGTGGTTGCTGTTCAGTATTGACAAAGATTCCAGCTTCAATTTGCCCTAATACACTTTCATTATTAAATGAGGAAGGATGATTGGTTAAAGTACTAATCATAAATTATGTCAACAATGTACACCAAAAGGAAAAAAGGAAAAAGAACACAAAAATCTCCACTCATGATCTTACTGCACTGTTATTCTTGCATCAGGGCTAAGGTTTAAATTTGTCTAATTCCTCCATTTCTCTAATCATTATTACTTTAGCTGAACTTTAGCTGAACTTTATATGAATTTTTGATATATATAAAGTTTAATGTGTATACTGACTCAGGAAAGGCTATTTACCATATTTGGAGTTGCTGAGTAGTGGAAAAAACAGATTGAAGGATGTTGATGTAACTGTTATCAACTGTGAATGTTCAGTTCTATCACAGTGACTGCGTCCATCCCTATCACTAATGTCAGCTGGTTTCCTGCATGTAGTCAGCAGATACAATCTGAGTCATGAATGAAATAATCAAGAGGCTCAGCAAACTTTATCAATTGAGTCATGAATGAACTATCAAAAAGTGACCCACCCCGATGGCCCCTTGGACATATATAGCCAGAATCATGCTGTTAGTGAAGCCACTGCAGCAGTCTGCGAAAACTGTACCCTGTATTGTCTTCCACTGATCAGTGCATATTAAATTTGCTGAAACATTGATCCTGCTTGATTTTTGATAAGGAATTTTTCCAACTTATTTGGCACCCAAACCAGAGACCCCAAGACCCTTCCTCCCGGTGGCAGGATCCCTCCAAGTCCATGCCTGGCAACTGAAAGACCTCCCACATCTGCTCCAACTGAGACGATTTTTTTGAAGTAAGGCAATGGAGGATCCTTCCGTCGGCGTGGGAGGTCATGGAGTCTACCCAAGGCAGAAGATTGAAGTGAGTAAATTTAATTATTAATGATTTAAAAACATTTCGTCCCGGTTCGAGTCCACGGTCGGTCTGAAAATACGCGTAAAGAGAGTTAAGAGTTAAATGTTAATTACCGTAGGTCCAGGTCCATTCAGTAAAGCTTGACGGTGCCCCGGTTACAGTCTGTCAGTGAAATGCATTTCTACTGAGTAAATGGGTAAAACAGCACGCAGGGGGATATCGCGGAAAGAGACCCCAGAAAAATACAGTGGCAGGTTACTGTGGAGTGATATTAACGGTTGAGAGAGGGAAAAAAATTGACAAAAAATAGAGAAAATAAAGGTTATAACAAGAAATAACCTTAAAATAAAGAGAAATAACTTTAATATAATAAGGAATAACCTTAATATAATAACAATAACTAAAATACCACAAGATATAACTTAAAACTAGAAAAGGACTAAGAGAGTGCATACCTCCGCCAAGACTCCTTCAGTCTGTCATGGATCACCTCCAAAATGTAATGGGTTTGTGTGTAGGCCTAGAGCCACTTGTGGTGAAAATTGCATCAAAGTCTGTCCATTAGTTTTGGAGTATTGTGGCTGACACACTGTGAGAAGAGCCTTGGCTGAGGTATGCATTCCCAGATCATCACCAAAATGTAATGGGTTCCTGTCTAGCCCAAGAACCACCTCTGGTGAAAATTTCATCCAAATTCATCCAGTAGTTTTTGTGTAGTCCTGCTGCACAAATACAAACAAAGCCCTTGGTGGAGGTATGCACTCTCAGATGATCACCAAAATCTAATCATCTGTTCCCCGTGCCACTACACACCTTTCCTGAAAATTTCGTCAAAATCTGTTCATAATTTTTTGAGTTATGTTGGTAACAGACAGACAAACAAACCCCGGTAAAAACATTACCTCTTTGGCAGAGGTAATAAGCTTAAAATAGAATAAAATAGCCTTTAAACTAAGATAAAATAATAAATAAATTAAAATAATGTTTATTTTTTTAAATAAATACCATCTCTAGGGTTTCACTTTGATGAAAAATATGTGAAAATCTTACAGCAATTCCCATATGCAAAAATGTGATGACAGTGTCTTGCTGGTGCCTATCTGGTCTGAAATGGGTTTTCCAGATGGAGGATCATTTAGTCTCCATCAATTACATTATCTGAAAGAAAAGTTAGCTGAGAAAAAGCAGAAAAAGAATGTATGATAAATAAATGAGCGCCTTCCATCTAAATAAATTATGATATCATGTACATGAAAAGTAAATTAGTTTCATAGGACATTGTGCGAGAATGTGTTTGTATGAAAATGTGTGAGAACATGTACACAAGAAGTTATAAAAGTGAAAACAAAAGCCTATTTGCTAACTATATAGTTGACATTTATTTTACCAACAGTATCTGCTTGAATCAATTAGAGGTGTGGGCTCTTAAATGCTCTTATGACCCCAAGCATTAGAGGAAAGTCAGAAGGATTTGAAATATATAAAACAACAACAACAAACAAACTGAAACTAGGACCCTATGGATTAATTTTTCTTCAAATGAACGTGTTTTCTTCTTTTGATGTTTTATTTTCTCTCCTTGACATACCCTTTTGCCGGTTTTGAATTTTTAGTAATAATTATGTGGGTCACAGTTTACATTTTATTTCCACTTTTTTGTTGAACTTGTGACTTTATTTAAATTCCAAGGATGCAGAATTTCATATGGCCCTATGAATCTTAAGAAGAAAACATTTCATTTTATTTTGGTTTATTTTAGGTACAGTTTAGTTCATTGTGGTTCATAAAGCAAACATAATAATATCATTTATCAAGGTATATTTACAAGCTAATTTACCCTTTTCATTGTACTTAATCTTATAACTACACATTTTTTTTCCTTTCAAGGAATCACATATCATTATTGTATTATTATTGTATCAAGACAGTAACCTCACAGACTGACACCCAAAACACAGAAAACGTGACATTTTATTTAAGTCCTAGTTTCAGTTTCCATGTGGATGACATATGAACAGAATATACATCTCTGGAATCTTTTTCTCCTTTGTATTTTCTTTTTAGGGGCGAACTGAACCATGACAGACCAGTGCTATCTTTTCTCATTGCTTCCCTCACCCCAGTATCATCACCCAGTATCATCACCCAGTGTCAACACCGACGTCATTACCAAATCCATCCATCAACCAGCACTACAGCATGCACACTTCCAGCATGTACACTTCCTGAATGAGCAGCTCTCTGGCACAACAGACTAAGAACTCTCTTGCTAAGTCACCGGTAGGTGGCTGAAGACAACAACAGGCCAGTATTGCTTTGCTTGTGGCAACTGCCTGTAACCAAGAACTGCTGAGTGACAAACATGACTCCACCTCTGTGTACTTTGTTTGTGGTAATCGTCTCCAAGAACTGCTGAGCAACATAAACACACCTCTGTATAGGGCCTTTTCCACTAGCACACTTTAGCGCGACACGGGACGGCTCAGCACGCTTTGTACGCTTTTCCACAAGCCCCAACACGGCTTAACAGCCGCAATTCTCAGCCCCGCTCCAGGGCAGGGTACAGCAGTGCTGAGCTGTGCCGTGTTGTGACGTTAACAGACTGGTCGCCGCTGATTGGTCAGGTCGTAACCGGCGCTGATTGGTCAGGTTGTAACCGCCCCTCTCCTCCTCCTCATCTACCAAATCTTCACGACCTTCTCAATAAAGTTTTTGAAAAAAAAAAAAAAAGAATCATCACGACTGCCTTTACTCAGCACGCAACCACTGTTGGCGGTTCCTTTCAGTGTATTGCTGTGCTATTTTCATTTATTCTCTATCAAAAATGGCTTCGCGTAATAAGGGTGTTCCATGGACCAGTAAGGAGGTGCAGTGTCTGCTCACTGCATTGTCAGACGAACGTATGCAGCGCGAGTTAGACGGAGCTGCCTGGAATGAAAAAATATACCGGGAGGTCTCGACATCGGAGTCCTTTAACGGTGAGTTTTAATTTTTTTTTATTGTGCGTTTTTTCGCAAATATATTCGGTAAGACGCTCAGTTTATTTATGCAATAAAAAAGCTGTTAATTTGTGGATGATGATTGCTGCTTAATTGTAGCACACTGCGGACTCAAGCTTTTATTTTAATTATTCATGTGAACAATACGCTGAAATAAGCTTATGTATTCTTGTTAAAAACTATTGTGCTGTATTTTATTGTGTGCATTTTTCTTGTAGAATCATCCCACGCGTCCGCCGCGACAGCCCGTCCGGATTATTCAACCGAGCCATCCTGACCCACAGCTGGCAGAGACGCTTCATTCAGCCGAGTCGTGACCCAGTTTGGGAAGCTGGTGTAGACGCTCAGTGGTCGGCGTGTATAAAATGTCGATTAACCTTCATGTTGTGTTGCAAAGTTTTTTTTTCTTTTAATATTTTGTATATAATAAAATGGAATTGTTTTGGAAAGTGTGGTTTGTCTGTTATAACACTGAATTATAAAACAGTATAATTTCAGAGAAATTCCATTGCCTAATCTGATCAAAATGATACTGATCTTCCTGTCAGGGTCAACCATTGTAAAGGTAATGTAATTTTTAACTAGACCAAAAAACAAATGTTTTTGTAAGCTTTCTGTTCTTTTTATTGAAATATCATAAAAAATTAGCCCCACATGATCCAGTTCTAAACTTTGGGTACATTTTTTATGTTAACTTATAAGAAGTTGCACAGTTGGACTTTAAAATGCAGCAGGAGAGACTGATCAAGCTTACAAGTCAATGTAAAAAAGTAAGTATATGTAAATTGAATGTTCTATCGGCATTCCAAATTCAGAGAATTACAATACTTTAGAAGGAGTGTAGCATCATCTAAACGGAAAATAATAATACTGTTGTTCCAAACGTTGACCTGAAGGTGAAAAACATGAATTTTTTTTAATTCAGTACATCCAAAATGCCCTAGGATGTAAAAAATAATAATTTGGTGTAGGCCAGTGTGCCACGTCTCATTATTTAATACGAATAAAAACAAGTTTCAGCTCTTTATTTCTAGGTCATTTGGCAGTTAATTCAAAACAAAAGTGACTTGTGTTGTTGCAGCTTAATTATGAGATAAAATTGTGAGATAAATCCACAGAGCGAGCAAGGCAATAATCCTTAAATCCTTTTTTGTCTAAATAAGGACTCAGTCGGGTGCGTAACGTCACGGGAGTGTGGCCCCGCCTCGCTCAGAATCTGCTGCTGCCCCGCTTCTAAAACCTCCTAACAAACCATCACAGCACAAGCACAACACCAATGGAGACAGAAGCATTCCGAGCCGTACTGAAGTGAACCGAGCCGTACCGAGGTGTGCTGGGCTAGTGGAAAACAGGCTTATGTGGGCCATGGACATTCTCGGCTCTATGTGTGTGTGCCAAAGGACTCTCTTAACAGCTGAGAGCCAAGACAATGATAAGATGATGATGATCCAAGATGGCGCCCACAGCGGTCGACATGGTGCTTCGCTGCGCTCTTTGTTTGTTTTTGTTTGTCAATTGTGTGTCTGCTTGCACTTATACCCGTGAAGAACTTCTAATATCAGGACTTTCACCCCCACGGACCTCCTCCCAGTTTTTCTAGCCCCTGCCGCCGATCTGGTTCATTGCTTGGCTCGGAAAGTGAGACGGCGGAAGAGAGGTAGACGAGCGGGCGCTCTCGTACGACTTCGCAGGAGAGGCTCGCGAACGGCGCTGCCTGGCATATTTCTGTCCAATACCAACTTTCTCTCTAACAAGGTAGATGAACTGAGACTGCTGATGCGTTTTAAGGACCTCGCCTCCTCAGCTGTCCTCTGCTTTACTGAGACCTGGCTCCGGGGAAATATACCGGACAGCGCACTGCGCCTCGACGGCTTTCAGCTCTTCCGTGCTGATCGTGACACAAAGCTTTCCGGCAAGACCACAGGAGGCGGAGTCTGCTTCTACATCAACTGCAGCTGGTGCTCTGATGTAACGGTAATTTCCAAACACTGTTCTCCTGCCTTGGAATTTCTTGTTATCAATTGCAAGCCCTTCTATTCCCCGCGGGAGTTTGCTTCTTTCATAATGATCGCTGTGTACACCCCTCCCGACGCGGACACGCGCGAAGCTCAGCGCGTGCTCGCGGATCACATTCAACACACAGAGCGGAGTTTTCCAGACTCGCTGATTATTGTGGTTGGCGACTTTAATCAGTGCAATCTGAGCCACGATCTCCCCCGCTACAAACAGTTTATTAAATGCCCCACCAGAGGATTAAACACACTGGATCACTGTTACACCACAGTGAAAGACGCATATCGCGCTGTCCCTCGAGCTGCGCTGGGATTATCTGATCACGTGATGGTTCACCTCATTCCCACATACAGACAGAGATTGAAGCTCACTAAACCTGTTGTGAGCACTACGAAGATACGGACCAGTGATGCTGAGGAGAAGCTGGAAACGTGCATGGAAATATCTGACTGGGGCATGCTTAAAGGAGCCACGCATGATCTGGATGAGTACACGGACACTGTGAACTCATATATCCACTTTTGTGAAGAGAACATTCTTCCATCACGCACCAGGGTGAGTTACTCTAATGACAAACCCTGGTTCACAGCTAAGCTCAGACAGATCAGGAAGGAGAAGGAAGCAGCGCTGAAAAGTGGAGACAGGGACTGCTACAGGGAGGTTAAATACCGGTTTAACAGAGAGCTGAAGAGGGCTAAATCTCTATACTCAGAGAGACTCCAGCAGCAGTTCACTGCTAATGATTTGGCTTCCGTGTGGAGAGGACTGAGGCAAATCACCAACTATCGACCTAAGGCTCCTAAAGGTCAGGATGACAAAGCCCTTTGTCAAAGACTGTCCCAACACTATGCCCGTTTTGACACCTCGTCATCTGTGTCCAACTCCCCCCCTCCCTCCAGCTCCACAGCCTCCACATTCCCTACTTCATTTAAGGCACCCCCCCCCTCCTCCCCCCCTCCCCTTATCATCAGTGAGCAGGATGTGCTCAAACAGTTCTCCAGACTGAACCCGCGCAAGGCCCCCGGCCCAGACGGCGTGTCTCCCTCCACCCTGAGACTCTGTGCGAAACAGCTGGCTCCTGTATTCACAGACATTTTTAACACCTCCCTTAAGTTATGCCACGTGCCGTCCTGCCTCAAATCCTCCACCATCATCCCTGTCCCCAAGAAGCCACGGATCACTGGACTTAATGACTACAGACCTGTAGCGCTCACCTCTGTAGTCATGAAGTCCTTTGAGCGCCTGGTCCTGTCCCACCTCAAGTCCATCACCACCCCTCTCCTGGACCCGCTGCAGTTTGCCTACCGAGCCAACAGGTCTGTAGACGATGCAGTCAACCTGGCCCTCCACTCCATCCTGCAGCACCTGGACTCCCCGGGAACCTACGCCAGGATCCTGTTTGTGGACTTCAGCTCCGCATTCAACACCATCCGCCCCGCTCTGCTCCGGGACAAGCTGTCCCTGCTCAACGTGCCTGACTCCCTCTGCAGGTGGATCATCGACTTCCTGACGGACCGGAGGCAGCATGTGCGGCTGGGAAAGACTGTCTCAGACTATACTAGCATCAGCACCGGATCACCCCAGGGCTGTGTACTTTCCCCCCTACTCTTCTCCCTTTACACCAACTCCTGCACCTCCAGCCACCAGTCTGTCAAGTTGATCAAGTTTGCGGACGACACCACCCTCATCGGGCTCATCTCCAACGGCGACGAGTCCGCCTACAGGAGAGAGGTGGCCCAGCTGGCGTCCTGGTGCAGCAATAACTTATTATTAGTATATATTATCACTGTTAAACAACGACACTGCAGCAAAGACATTGAGTTGCTAGCTGTTAGCATGAGGCCTACATATCTCCCGAGAGAACACTCACACGTGATCTGCATTGTTGTTTATGCAAATCCGACGGCGAACGCTGGGACAGCACGTGACGTCATCCATTCAGTAACCAGCAGGCTGCAGACAGAACACCCAGATGCTCTTCTCCTCATCTCAGGCGATTTCAACCATGTTTCACTGTCTCCCATTCTACCCACGTTCACCCAGTATGTCACATGCCACACTAGAGACAATAAAACACTGGATTTATTCTACGCAAACACTAAGGAGGCGTACACCTCATCACAACTCCCCCCACTCGGGAGATCGGATCACAACTTGGTTCATCTCCGGCCGGTGTACAAACCCCTAGTGCACAGACAACCTCCGGCCATGCACACTGTGGAGTTATGGTCTGAGGAGACAATGGACACCCTAAAGGGCTGTTTTGAAGCCACCGCCTGGAAGCAGCTCTGCGATCCACATGGTGAGGACATCGATGGCCTCATTCACACCTTCACGGGCTACCTCAGCTTCTGTGTGGACAAATCCGTTCCCACCAAGACCATACGGCGTCACTCAAACAACAAACCCTGGATCAACCCTGAGATAAAAACACTTCTGAGAGAGAAGAAGAGGATCTTCAGGTCAGGGAACAGGGAGATGCTGAAGTCCGTACAGAGGGAGCTGAGGAGAAAGATCAGAGAAGGCAAGGACAGCTTCAGGAAGAAGATGGAGGACAAGCTGCAACAGAGCGACATCAGCGGGGTCTGGAGAAACCTCAAAACCATCTCGGGGCTCCAGAATACCTCCCCCCAGGCCACAGGGGGCAGGGAGTGGGCGAACAACCTGAATCTGTTTTTCAATAGATTTGACCAACCGCCCTCCCCCCTGACTGCACAACAACCACTGCTGCCTCTAAAGAAATCAAGTCCTGCTGCCCACTCCCCACTCCACCAACACCCCCCCACTCCCAACACACAGCCCCCCATCCTGACCCTGACCAGGACCCAGGTGAGGACGGAGCTGAGGAAGATCAAGGCGAGGAAGGCGCCGGGACCGGACGGCATCAGCGCAAAGCTCCTCAAGTCCTGTGCAGACCAGCTGTGTGGGATTGTGACGTATATCTTCAACATGAGCCTGAAACTGGGGAGGGTACCACAGCTGTGGAAAACATCTTGTGTGGTACCTGTACCAAAAACTTCCCACCCCAAAGACCTGAACAGCTACAGACCGGTGGCCTTGACGTCCCACTTGATGAAGACCCTGGAGAGACTGCTCCTTGCTCACCTCCGCCCCCTGGTGGAACCAGCGATGGATCCACTCCAGTTCGCCTACCAGCATGGCATTGGGGTGGAGGATGCGGTGATCTTCCTCCTTCACCGTTCTCTGTCCCACCTGGAGAAGCCCGGGAATATGGTGAGGATCATGTTCTTTGACTTCTCCAGTGCTTTCAACACCATCCAACCGATGATCCTGAAGGACAAGCTGCTGCGCGCAGGGGTGGACCAGCACCTGTCATCATGGATCCTGGACTACCTCACGAACCGGCCTCAGTTTGTGAGAACCCGGGACTGTGTTTCCGACACGATCATCAGTAGCACGGGGGCCCCCCAGGGAACGGTGCTGGCTCCCTTCCTGTTCACTCTTTATACTGCGGACTTCTCACACAACACAACACACTGCCATCTACAGAAGTTCTCTGATGACTCTGCGATCGTTGGCCTCATCTCCAATGGAGATGAAGCTGAGTACAGAGGGCTTATCCAGGACTTCGTGGACTGGTGCCATCGGAACTGCCTCCAGATCAACGCGAGGAAAACTAAGGAGCTGGTGGTGGACTGCCGCAGGCATGGGCAGCCCCTCACAGTACCAGTAAATATACAGGGAACAGACATCGAGATGGTGACATCCTATAAGTACCTGGGTATTCATCTGAACAATAAACTAGACTGGTCACACAATACTGATGCACTCTACAAGAAGGGACAGCGCAGGCTGTTCCTGCTGAGGAGACTCAGGTCTTTTGGTGTACAAGGGGCGCTGCTGAAGTCATTCTATGACACGGTGGTGGCATCAGCCATCACTTTTGGAGTGGTCTGCTGGGGCAGTGGCATTACTGCAGCCGATAGGAAGAGACTGAACAAACTGATTAAGAAAGCTAGCTCTGTCCTGGGGCAGCGCCTTGATCCGATGGAGGAGATAGGAGAGAGAAGGACGGTGGCTAAACTGTCATCTCTGCTGGAGTCCGAGTTCCACCCTATGCAGGACATACTGAATGCACTGAGGAGCTCATTTAGCAGCAGACTACATCATCCCAGGTGCACAACCAAGAGGTTTCGTAGGTCCTTCCTACCAACGGCTGTCAGACTGTACAACCTAAGCAGGGCTGCTCGCAGAGATAGCAAAAGACGTAACAAACAAACAAACTAATAGTTTTTTGAATGCAAAAGATGCAATAGACTTACACAATGGTCCCCTCCGGCATACAACTAGGAACATACCGGTCGCTATGGAGGGTGAGAATATGTATGGGCACATAATCATACCATGTAGGATAACTAAGTAGACAGTTATGCTGTTTCATTCCATCTAGCAACAATGCTCTGCACTGTGTGTGTTTATATATTTGCATATTTATTCCATCTAGCTACAATGCTCAGCACTGGGTGTGTTTATATATTTATATATCTACATATTATTCCATCTAGCTACATTGCTCCGCACTGTGTGTGTTTATATACTTGCATATTTATTCCACCTAGCTGCAATGCTCCGTACTGTGGGTGTTTATATATTTACATATTTATTCCATCTAGCTACAATGCTCTGCACTGTGTTCATATATTCATATATTTATTCCATCCAGCTACAATGCTCTGCACTGTGTGTCTGTGTGTGTGTGTATATATATATATTTTATAGTAATACGTACATATGTTTATTAGCTGCTCTTGCTTGCTTGTTTTTTTTCTTGCCTTCTGATTGTTGCTCTGAGTGTTGCTATCCCTGTGCTGTTGCAATCCTGGAATTTCCCCGTTGTGGGACTAATAAAGGCTTATCTTATCTTATCTTATCTTATAACAACCTGCAGCTGAACGCTCTGAAGACAGTGGAGATGATTGTAGACTTCAGGAAAGTCACTACTCCTCTGCCCCCCCTCACCCTCTCAGGCTCTCCCATCACCACTGCTGATTCCTTCCGCTTCCTAGGCACTACCATCACCAGGGACCTCAAATGGGAGCTGACCATCAGCTCACTCATCAAAAAAGCCCAGCAGAGGATGTTCTTCCTGCGGCAGCTGAGGAAGCTCAAGCTACCCACCAAGATGTTAGTGCAGTTCTACACAGCCATCATCGAGTCCATCCTCACCACCTCCATAACCGTGTGGTACACAGGAGCCACTGCCAGGGACAGACTAAGGCTGCAGCGCGTCGTGCGCACTGCTGAGAAGGTGATCGGCTGCAAGCTCCCATCTCTCCAGGATCTGTACATCTCCAGGACCCGGAGGCGTGCTGGCCGGATCATAGCCGATCCCTCACACCCTGGTCACGTACTGTTTGCCCCCCTCCCCTCTGGTAGAAGACTTTGGTCCATCCAGACTAAAACCTTCCGTCACATGAACAGCTTCTTCCCCTCTGCCATTAGACTGCTGAACACTAAGTGACTTATTGACTCTCGTGCACCATGTACAGCAGCTCAACCAGAGTCATGTCAATCATCACTGTTTTCTTCCTGCATTACCGACTGCACTATATAGTTCTACACAGTATCTGCTGCTGGCTAATATATATTTTAACTGTTGACCAGTATCACTTAATCTTATCCTACACTTTATTACATGTATAGTTTATTTCTCTTATCTTATCATGTTTAATGTTGCAGCATTGTACCGAGACAAATTCCTAGTTTGTGTACTACATGAACAATGGCAATAAACCTGATTCTGATTCTGATTCTGAGATGGGCATTCTCTGGGTGCCGAAGAGAGGGACGAATGGATAGTTTGCCATGGTTTACTAGCCCAACAGATAGAATTAAAAAAAACAAAAAAAACAACAACCCTGTGGTAAAATGCACCTACACCAACATTTTTTTTGTTTTGTTGTTTGTTTTTCCTGTCAACATGATATATTTTTATACGTAGGACAATAGTCAGACAAAGCACATACACATTTCAGATATACAGTGGTGTGAAAAAGCGTTTGCCCCTTCCTGATTTCTCATTGTTTTGTATGTTTGTCACACTAAAATGTTTCAGAACATCAAACAAATTTAAATATTAGACAAAGATAACACAAGTAAACAAAAAACACAGTTTTTCAATGAAGGTGTTTATTATTAAGAAAAAAAAATCCAAGCCCACATGGCCCTGTGTGAAAAAGTGATTGCCCCCTAAACCTAATAGCTGTTTGGGCCACCCTGAGCAGCAACAACTGCAATCAAGCGTTTGCGATAACTGGCAATGAGTCTTTTACAGTGCTGTGGAGGAATTTTGGACTACTCATCTTTGCAAAATTGTTTTAATTCAGCCACATTGGAGGGTTTTCGAACATGAACCTCCATTTTAAGGTCATGCCTCAGCATCTCAATCAGATTCAGGTGGGCCTTTGACTAGGCCACACCAAGGTCTTCATTTTGCTTTTCTTAAGCCATTTAGAGGTGGACTTGCTGGTGTGTTTTGAATCATTGTCCTGCTGCAGAACCCCTTTGCGCTTCAGCTTGAGGTCACAAACGGATGGCTGGACATTCTCTTCAGGATTTTTTGGTAGACAGCAGAATTCATGGTTTCATCTACCACAACAAGTCTTCCAGGTCCTGAAGCAGCAAAAACAGCCCCAGACCATTACACTACCACCACCACCACCATATTTTACTGTTGGTATGATGTTCCTTTTCTGAAATGCTGTGGTACTTTTACGCTGAATGTAATGGGACACACACCTTCCAAAAAGTTCAACTTTTGTCTCATCAGTCCACAGAGTATTTTCTCAAAAGTCTGGGGGATCATCAAAATGTTTTCTGGCAAAACTGAGATGAGCCTTTATGTTCCTTTTGCTCAGCAGCGGTTTTCATCTTGGAACTCTACCATGCAGGCCATTTTTGTCCAGTCTCTTTCTTATGGTGGAGTCATGGACACTGACCTTAACTGAGGCAAGTGAGGCCTGCAGTTCTTTGAATGTTGTTGTGGGTCTTTTGTGACCTCTTGGATGAGTCGTCACTGCCCTTTTGGGGTAATTTTGGTTGGCGGGCCACTCCTGGGAAGGTTCAACACTGTTCCATGTTTTCGCCATTTGTGGATAATGGCTCTCACTGTGGTTTGCTGGAGTCCCAAAGCTTTAGAAATGGCTTTATAACCTTTTCCAGACTGATAGATCTCAATTACTTTGTTTCTCATTTGTTCCTGAATTTCTCTGGATTGTAGCATGATGCCTAGCTTTTGAGGATCTTTTGTTCTACTTCACTTTGTCAGGCAGGTCCCATTTAAGTGATTTCTTGATTGAGAACAGGTGTGGCAGTAATCAGGCCTGGATGTGGCTAGAGAAATTGAACTCAGCTTTCCAAAGATGTGATAAACCACAGTTAATTTATATTTTAACGGGGGGGGGGGGGGTTGGAGGTTTAGATTTTTTTTTACCCTTAATAATAAAGCCCTTCATTTAAAACTGCATTTTGTGTTTACTTGTGTCATCTTTGTCTAATATTTAAATTTGTTTGATGATCTGTAACATTTAAGTGTGACAAACATACTGTACAAAAAATGAGAAATCAGGAAGGGGCAAACACTTTTTCACCCCACTGTAGTTAACAGTTATGAGTACACGGTAATAAGTATTTCTTAAGTAATCACACATTTACTAATACAAAAGAATAATCATGATAATAATAATGCCCTCACGCCTAACTGATTACACACCAGACAGATTACAGACTAGAACTGAAGTGGACTGATGAGTGAATGTGTGAATGAGTGAACGAATGCTTGACAAGGTGCAAACCATAGAGAGAAAGGTGTTTAAACCACCGATGTTGATAAATTTTAATCAAATGTTATGTGCAACATTATTTAAAATGGCAGCCAACGAGTTTGAGATAATGGTGAATATTTTAACATCTAAATATACTTCTAAAGTGTAAAAGTATATGCTTATATTTGAATTTTAAAATAATTACTACAAGTTTTATCTAAACCATGCATGGAATAAACACAATTTGAGATCAAAATGACAAAAATAGAAACTGAAGAGCTCTTCCATTGCCTGAAAACTAAGAATCTTACTCATACCCTTCTCAGATTTCTGCCTTCAAGGGTGACTACAAAATAAATTTAGAAAAATGTTTTTTCTCGTTACAGGACAAACTTGAGCATGGACTATTGAGAAACTCTTGAAAATTGGCATCCACAGGAGGTAGTCCTGTGAACTGTATGATTAATTAATTTCATAAAATTTGTTTAACAAAATAGAAACTACAAAGTCTAACAAGTAATTGGAGTATTTTGACTACATGGCCATAAATTGAAATAAGTAAATTATAATTTATTTTGTAAAGCGAAGATTAATCTGAACTATGTTACCACATACAAAATTTAAAAGAAAACAACTATTAAGTGACTGTGTTTCTAATCTTTAAGATAGATAAAATTACATCACAATATCGACAACAAGTATGACACTTGGATACAATAATGGTTTTCTTTTGCTTTTTTCTTTTTGAGACACTGAGACCTTAGTTTTATTAGAATTCATGTCCTAAGTATGAAAGTATGCAAACAACATCTGGATACCTAATTCAATGGCAGCGCACATAGTTGCAGCGGCTAAATGGTTCACCAGTCGGAGCGGTATTTGGGTGTGGGTTTTTTTTTTTTGTTTTACGTGTTTGTTTTGTGCACATTTTGCCGAGCCAATTTCACCTATAGCCGGCATGATATTCTGAAGATCGGAATATGCTACGAGGGGAAAGTAACAAGTGAGTTTCTCCGCTTACACAAGATCCCGGTGGAAGTAGCGAGGAGTCCCAGCTCTCCGTGGATTACCATCCCAGCGGGGAGGAGGCGCAGGCGGCGGAGGGAGAGGAAGCAGAAGTGGGGCTGTAGAGCCGGCGCGCTAGTAAGGCTACGGAAACAGCCATTCAAACCTCCACTTCCCAGCCTTTTCCTCTCAAACGCCAGATCTCTCGTGAACAAGATGGAGGAGCTAAGGTTACAGATTAAGGTAAACAACTGTGCCAGGGATGCATGCATTCTTCTTATCACCGAGACCTGGCTTCAACCATCTTATCTATCCCGGACTCGGCTATTGAGCTAGCGGGGTACCGAACAGCGGATTCCGGTAAGAGCAGAGGAGGAGGGCTCTGTGTGTACGTAAATAACAGCTGGTGTACTAACTCAGTGATCATGGAAAGTCACTGCTCACCGGACATAGAGTATCTGACTGTTAAGTGCAGACCTATTTATCTCCCGTGGGAGTTTACTGTAGTTTTGGCAACGGCTGTTTACATTCCACCGGATGCTAATGCTAATTTAGCTATCGGATTGCTACATGCTAGCATTAGCCATACACAGAGTATTTATCCTGACGACGTGCAAGTTATAGCGGGGGATTTCAATCATGCAGACTTAAAGGCAGCACTCCCTAAATTCAATCAGCATGTCAAGTGTGCTACTAGGGGAGTGAACACTCTGGACAAGGTCTATTCAAACATCAAACTGGGCTATAGGGCTAGACCATTACCACATCTAGGCCAGTCTGACCATTTGTCCATGCTATTAATTCCTGCATACGCCCCCCTCAGGAAAACTGCTCCCATCATCTCTAGGACTGTTACCATATGGCCGGAGGATGCTTCCCAGCAGCTGCAGGATTGCTTCCATAGGACAGATTGGGAAGTCTTTGAACATCAGGACCTGGAGCTGTTCACAGATAGTGTGCTGTGCTATATTAAGAATTGCATAGACACTATCACAGTGAACAAACGGATCCGCATCTTCCCTAACCAGAAGCCCTGGATGAACCGGGAGGTCCAGCAACTGCTGAGGGAGAGAAACATCTCCTTCAGGTCTGGTAACAGCAAACTTTACAGCACAGCTCAGGCCAACCTGAAGAGGGGCATCAGAGAGGCTAAGGCAGACTATAGGAGGAGGATTGAGGACCATCTGGACAGCAATAATAGCCGGCAGGTGTGGCGGGGCATCCAGCACCTGGCCAATTATCGAACGAATCCGGGAACCGCGGTAGGTGACCTCACACTGGCGGAGGAGCTGAATATCTTCTTTGCCTGCTTCTTTGCCTGCTTTGAGGCCGCTGCACCTGTCTCGGCCAACCTACACCAGGCCCACAGCAGTACGTTCCTCACTTTGGAGGAACATGAGGTGAGGCGCACCCTGCGGTCCACCGACCCAAGAAAAGCAGCGGGTCCGGACGGTGTCCCGGGACGTGTGCTGAGGGACTGTGCAGATCAGCTGGCTGGAGTCTTTACTAAGATTTTCAACCAATCCCTGGCACAGTCCACTGTCCCATCTTGCCTGACGTCCTCCACCATAGTCCCCTTACCCAAGAAACCTCACATTTCTAGCCTCAACGACTACAGATCAGTCGCACTCACCCCGGTGGTGATGAAGTGCTTTGAAAGGCTGGTTCGCAGTCATATGACTGGCGCCTAGCGGCTGCCCCGGCCTTGGATGCGCTCTGCAGAGCGTGCCCAAATGCCAAGTCACGTTTCGTTACCTTGTATTCATACATGTGTAATGACAATAAAGTTGAATCTCAATCTCAATATCATAGCAGCCCTGCCCCGCAGTATGGACTCCCACCAGTTTGCCTACAGAGCGAATCGATCCACAGAGGATGCAGTGGCCACAGCACTCCATGCCACTCTAGCCCACCTGGAGCGGCAGGGGAGCTATGTGCGGATGCTCTTCGTGGATTACAGCTCTGCATTTAACACCATTCTTCCACACAAACTGGTGGTCAAGCTGGGGGACCTGGGGCTTCCTCAGGCTATTTGTATGTGGATCAGCAGCTTCCTCTCTGGTCGCAGACAGAGAGTCAGGGTGGGCCATCATACGGCCTAAGCCTCAGTACCGGATCCCCCCAGGGCTGTGTGCTGAGTCCCCTGCTCTACTGTCTGTATACACACGACTGCACCCCCGCCCATCACAATAACACCAATGTGAAGTCTGCAGACGACACTACAGTGGTGGGTCTCATTTCGGGGGGGGGGGACAAGTCTGCCTACAGAGATGAGGTGGTGCGGCTGTCGTCATGGTGTAAAGAGAATAACCTTCTCCTGAACACCTCTAAGACTAAAGAATTGATAATAGACTACAGGAGGAAGAAGACAGAGATTTCCCCTCTCATCATCAACGGGGACTGTGTAGAGAGGGTAGCTGACTTCCGTTTCCTGGGAGTCCACATAGAGGAGAACCTGTCCTGGAGTGTGAACACCTCTGAGCTGGTGAAAAAGGCCCAGCAGAGACTGTACTTCCTGAGGATTCTCAGGAAGGAGAACGTCATACAGAGACTGCTGGTGTCCTTTTATCGAGCTTCTATTGAAAGCATATTAATATACTGTATATGCATCTGGTACAGTAGTTGTACAGTAGCTCAGAGGAAAGCACTCCAGAGGGTCATTGACACTGCCCAGAAGATCATTGGCTGCCCTCTCCTCACATTGGAAGACCTACACCGCTCCCGTTGCCAGAAGAAGGCTCAAAATATTTTAAAGGATACTTCACATCCTGGACACTCATTGTTTGAACTACTGCCATCTGGGAAACGATACAGACAAATGAACACAAAGACAAACAGACTCAAACACAGCTTCTATCCAACAGTAATAACCATTCTGAATAAAATGAGGAAGTAATGTGCTAAATGGACAGGATTGTGTGTTGTTGAATGCTCCTTGCAATGACTGTGTGTGCATGATGTCCTGTGTTGATGTCTGTGTGAATGTGGCTTGTTATTCATTCTTTTAATTATTATTTTATCTGATTTTTTAATGTTTTTTATAATGGGGTAATGTTTTTATAAATGGGGCACTGACTGGAGAGCACTTTGAATTTCGTTGTACCCGTGACAATGACAATTAAAGATCTATCTATCTATCCATCCATCCATCCATCTAAGTGACAGTGATATTCAGTGTTTCACAAGATGTTTTGACACCACAGTTAAGTAAAGATAATACTGAGGAAGGATCCTTTCTATCAGCATGTTTAATCAAAATGCAGGCTCCCCTGGACACACTGTCAGTGGGAGAAGGCCTCAAGACCTGACTGAAATATAGTTTGATTCTAAAGTAAACTGATTATTGAGGTTTTGAAGTTTGACATTTAGAGACTAGACTTAGATGACCTGATTATTATGTTTAGAATAACTTCAGATGACACTAATAATCTACCTTCTTCCACCTTTCCTGTTCTTCTTTTGTTTGATGTCTGTTTGTTTTGTCCTGAATTATCTATTTGGTTTTTGTTTGTCTACCTGCCCTTTGGGTAGGTAGACAAAAAAAGGGGGGAAAAAAAGGGGGGAGGCAATGTCTGGAATATACTTTATCAACAGGTTCCTTATTTGTTGGCAATTTTTTTTCCCTATATATTCACTTTGAGACAACATTACAAGTTTGGCAAATCTTATTAATTTAGAGACAAAACTGATTAAATTTTGGTTGGTTTAAAATACATTGTTATAAAGAAAGACAATGAAGAATAAAAGTTATTGGGGATTGACAATTATTGATACAGGTTAAATTATTCAGCAAGCAAACAAATTAAATTATAGCTAATTTAACTTGGATAGCTATATATAATATATATATTTTAAAGGCAGAATGTGTGTTCTGCGATCATTGGTGGGTCCATTTTCTCCCCCGTTTTGGACATCGGTGGGGGGATGCATCCAAGGAAAGATTCCTGCCTCTATACCTGAACACAAATTGGTCTGAGATGAGGCGGACTGATGTCCAGCAGGAGGAGAGCTGACTCTGCTATGATAACCCATTTTTGAAAATAATTTTTGTATGCCTGATAAGACTGGGAATTTCTAAATTAATAGATTAGTAAATTAAAAGGGTATTTTACTGAATCCATTGATAACTTGGTAGGATGAATGAGGCACTTTGTTGAATTTAAACCAAAGTTGATGAATTTAATGACCTTTTAATAGATTGGTAAACACAGGAAAAATGAAGCTGAAGAAAGTTAAATATTATAGGTAAATGAAATTTAGCAAATTACTGGTTTACACATTCATGTCTGAGGAAAATGCAGACCAAGGGATCATCAAGCAGGTAATTAAGTGTTTATTTTTCTTTGATCTGAACTCTTACTGGTTGCATGAACACTGACTGAAATCCTGAGCTTAATCTGCCACCTTTAATCCATCCCATTATAGACACAACTAATATATGAATGATCACTAACCTATAAGCTTGCCTTGACATGTCTACCATTGAAACATAACATTGTTTGCACAATAACACATTTCAAATGAATTGGGTTTAGATTGTATACAGGTAAGTGGTAAGTATTTGGAGATATGGTTGTTTTTGTTTTGGTTTCTCCATAGGTAAAAAAACAATAAAACTAAGAAGATGCTTCTTCTGCTGGTGAGTTAAATTTTAATTTCTACATGATTAAAGTAAGAGCAGACAGAAAATGAAAGAAATACGATTTAACAACGTCAAATGCTCTTGTCTTAATCCTAATGATCCGTTATCTATTATGCATTCTGAGTTACAGTTTTTGTCTGGAAAAGAGCTATACAAATATAGCTTTGATTGATTGATTAACTGATATGATCTGATAATACATTTGCAAATCTCGTCAAGTTTGGAGTAACGCCTGATTATCAGCTGAATGAGTGTGTGTGTCAAAAGGAGTGACCCTAGCACACTACACTGTTTTAAGGTTGGAAAGACCAGGATACTCATTGTGGAAACTGAACGACGAATCAATGTGCAGATTAATTTGCTATATATTGCACTGATGCAAGCCCTGTCTGCTACTGCTTTAATCAACTTGAAATATTATGATTGTTAGAAAAATCAAAACAAAACATTGGATTTTGCAAGCGAGACTTATATTCTTTTTTTCCTTCCTCTCAGGCGGAGTGTAGAAGGCGACTGAGGCAGATAAGGAGGGGTCCAGATTGCCATCGTGGGGACATTGTGAAGATGCTGAAGACTTCATTTCAACGAGCAATAATTTGAGTGTGACTATATAACGGAAAGAGGATCATCTGCCTGAAACCACACCACAAAGGTCCTGTCGACGGCCTTCACAGCTGTCAAGGTTGCACAAAGATCCACAGTGGGGAATCAACCATTGCAAAAAGGTCCCAAATCCAGGACTCATCAACAGTGCCCACTAACCACTAGTGAACTCTTTTGCTGGTCACCTGGCGAGGTGATTGAAGCAGTGGGACAAAGAATTGTTAAAAACACGAGGGGGGGGGGGGCTGAGGTGATGGAAAAATTCTGTGCTACACTGAGATTTATGAATTTTGATGTATATGAATTTTTCCTGTATACTGACACAGGAAATCCTGTTACCATATTTGGAGTTGTTGAGTAGCGGAAAAAAACAGATTGAAGGATGTTGATGTAACTGTTAAATTATCAACTGTGAATGTTCAGTTCTATCACAGTGACTGCATCCAGCCCCATCACTAACGTCAGCTGGTTTCCTGCATGTAGCCAACAGATACAATCTGAGTCATGAATGAAATAATCAAGAGGCTCAGCAAACTTTATCAATTGAATCATAAATGAACTATCAAGAAATGACCTCACTCCAATGGTCCCTTGGATATACATATATAGCCAGAATCACACTGTTAGTGAAGCCAATGCACCGCAGCAGACTGTGAAAGCTGTACTCTGTATTGTCTTCCGCTGATCAGTGCATATTACATTTACTGAAACTTTGATCCTGCCTGATTTTTGATGAGGAATTTTTCCAACATATTTCAACACAAACCCAACACTTTGTACACATGGTTAGCGTACAGACTGGAGGAGACGTCCACCGGCGGATCGTTAGGAGACGGATGAAGGGACAATGTGGGAAAACTTGCAGGTGAGTGTTTTTTTAAAAAAAATCACACACTGTTTTTGCTGATGTGTTCCATTAATACTCACTGTAAACACAGAAGTGAGTGTGGCGCAGCGATGTATTTGATTGGTTAGACTGATTGTTTGAGTGCTACTCAGGAACAAATATGATTGGTGAAACTGGCGGAAGTTGACGAGGATTAGTCAAAACTGCAGGAAAGTTGCGGTCATTGGACAGAGTTGTTTCTGAAAGCCCCATCTCTGGGACCCCCTGAAAAAAAACCTCTTTGGATCTACACGATTGACGTGAGTGACATATTTAGGATTTGAATCGGTGACTTTCACCAAAAAGCAACTAGTTTGCATGAATAATGCCACACCCTGAAAGCAGAACACTGCAGAAAACACTGCTTGAAGCAAAAAGAAATATGCTCTCTGTCCACATAGTATGTGATGATTGACTATTTCATTTGGAGATGCTAAGAAATAGTGAGTAAAGTGCATGGAAACTAACATATAGAGGCCTGAAGCTAAGTTGCTGTCAGCTGCTCATGGCTATCCGCCTCAGTTGAACCATTTTACAGTGGCAAATGAACAACAAAGTGGATAAGCTAAGGGATAAGAGACTCATAATCACTATTTAGTCATAACACAATCGTGGCTGCGTAAAGGACTCCCCCAATGCAGCTAACAAGCCAATTAGCCACCGTCATGAGCAGTGTTGGGAGTAACGTGTTACAAAGTAATGCATTATGTAACGCCACTACTTTTGCAGTAACGTGCTGTGTAACAGAATTACTGTTTAAAAATTGAGAAATGTGTTACCAGTTACTGAAATTTGATCAGATGCATTACTTATAATTAATTTTATTAATATGGATAGATATTTTCTCACACTGGATGCTAATTTGTACATTGTTCATTTGCACAATGTACATAGTCTCATGCCATCTCACGTTCATATCATCGCTGATATTATAATTACCATTGTACAGTCTATTGGGAGGACAACCCCTCACAGCATCAGTAAACATACAGGGAACAGACATTGAGATGGTGACGTCCTACAAGTACCTGGGTGTTCATCTGAACAATAAACTAGACTGGTCACACAATACCGACGCACTCTACAAGAAGGGACAGCACACGCTGTTCCTACTGAGAAGGCTCAGGTCTTTTGGTGTACAAGGGACACTGCTAAAGACATTCTACGACACGGTGGTGGCATCAGCCATCACTTTTGGAGTGGTCTGCTGGGGCAGTGGCATTACAGTAGCCGATAGGAAGAGACTGAACAAACTGAGCAAGAAAGTTAGCTCTGTCCTGGGGCAATGCCTTGGTCCAGTGGAAGAGATAGGAGAAAGAAGGATAGTGGCTAAACTGTCATCTCTGCTGGAGTCCGAGTCCCACCCTATGCAGGACATACTGAACGCACTGAGGAGCTCATTTAGCAGTAGACTACATCATCTTAGGTGCGCAACCGAGAGGTTTCGCAGGTCCTTCCTACCTACGGCTGTCAGACTGTATAACCTAAGCAGGGCTGCTCGCAGAGATAGCAAAAAAACGTGATGACCTAATAGTATTGAATGCAAAAGATGCAATAGACTTACACAAATGGTCCCCTCCAGTATATACAACTAGGACAATATCAGTTGCTACGGAGGGTGACAATATGTTTGGGTACATATTCATACTATGTAGGATAACTAAGTAGACGGTTATGCTGTTTATTCCATCTAGGTACAATGCGCCGCACTGTGTATATACAGTGGGGAAAAAAATATTTAGTCAGCCACCAATTGTGCAAGTTCTCCCACTTAAAAGATGAGAGAGGTCTCCAATTTTCATCATAGGTATACCTCAACTATGAGAGACAAAATGAGGAAAAAAAATCCAGAAAATCACATTGAAGGATTTTTAATGAATTAATTGGTAAATTCCTCAGTAAAATAAGTATTTGGTCACCTACAAACAAGCAAGATTTCTGGCTCTCACAGACCTGTAACTTCTTCTTTAAGAGGCTCCTCTGTCCTCCACTCGTTACCTGTATTAATGGCACCTGTTTGAACTCGTTATCAGTATAAAAGACACCTGTCCACAACCTCAAACAGTCAGACTCCAAACTCCGCTATGGCCAAGACCAAAGAGCTGTCAAAGGACACCAGAAACAAAATTGTAGACCTGCACCAGGCTGGGAAGACTGAATCTGCAATAGGTAAGCAGCTTGGTGTGAAGAAATCAACTGTGGGAGCAATTATTAGAAAATGGAAGACATACAAGGCCACTGATAATCTCCCTCGATCTGGGTCTCCACGCAAGATCTCACTCCGTGGGGTCAAAATGATCACGAGAACAGTGAACAAAAATCCCAGAACCACACGGGGGGACCTAGTGAATGACCTGCAGAGAGCTGGGACCAAAGTAACAAAGGCTACATCAGTAACACACTATGCCGCCAGGGACTCAAATCCTGCAGTGCCAGACGTGTCCCCCTGCTTAAGCCAGTACATGTCCAGGCCCGTCTGAAGTTTGCTAGAGAGCATTTGGATGATCCAGAAGAGGACTGGGAGAATGTCATATGGTCAGATGAAACCAAATAGAACTTTTTGGTAAAAACTCAACTTGTCGTGTTTGGAGGAGAAAGAACACCATACCTACTGTGAAGCATGGGGGTGGAAACATCATTCTTTGGGGCTGTTTTTCTGCAAAGGGACCAGGATGACTGATCCGTGTAAAGGAAAGAATGAATGGGGCCATGTATCATGAGATTTTGAGTGAAAACCTCCTTCCATCAGCAAGGGCATTGAAGATGAAACGTGGCTGGATCTTTCAGCATGACAATGATCCCAAACACACCACCCGGGCAATGAAGGAGTGGCTTCATAAGAAGCATTTCAAGGTCCTGGAGTGGCCTAGCCAGTCTCCAGATCTCAACCCCATAGAAAATCTTTGGAGGGAGTTGAAAGTCCATGTTGCCCAGCGACAGCCCCAAAACATCACTGCTCTAGAGGAGATCTGCATGGAAGAATGGGCCAAAATACCAGCAACAGTGTGTGAAAACCTTGTGAAGACTTACAGAAAATGTTTGACCTCTGTCATTGCCAACGAAGGGTACATAAAGTATTGAGATGAACTTTTGTTATTGACCAAATACTTATTTTACCGAGGAATTTACCAATTAATTCATTAAAAATCATTCAATGTGATTTTCTGGATTTTTTTTTTCTCATTTTGTCTCTCATAGTTGAGGTATACCTATGATGAAAATTGGAGACCTCTCTCATCTTTTAAGATTGAGAACTTGCACAATTGGTGGCTGACTAAATACTTTTTTGCCCCACTGTATATTTATATATTTATGTGTACGTATACTACCGTTCAAAAGTTTGAGGTCACCCAGACAATTATTTTGTGTTTTCCATGAAAAGTCACACTTATTTACCACCATGAGTTGTAAAATGAATAGAAAATATAGTCAAGACATTGACAAGGTTAGAAATAATGATTTGTATTTGAAATAATAATTTTTTCCTTCAAACTTTGCTTTCGTCAAAGAATCCTCCATTTACAGCAATTACAGCATTGCAGACCTAACATGATTGCACAAGGATTTTCTAATCATCCATTAGCCTTCTGACACAATGAGCAAACACACTGTACCATTAGAACACTGGAGTGATAGTTGCTGGAAATGGGCCTCTATACACCTATGTAGATATTGCACCAAAAACCAGACATTTGCAGCTAGAATAGTCATTTACCACATTAGCAATGTATGGAGTGTATTTCTGATTAGTTTAAAGTTATCTTCATTGAAAAAAAGTGCTTTTCTTTCAAAAATAAGGAAATTTCTAAGTGACCCCAAACTTTTGAACGGTAGTGTATATTCACTGCTCTTATTTTTATTTTATTTTTTTATTTTTCTTATCTTCTTAATTATTTTTCTTATCTTCTTAATTGTTGCTAATTTATCTTATCTTCTTAACTATTACACTATAGAGTGTTGCTATCCCTGTGCTGTTGCAATCCTGGAATTTCCCCATTGTGGGACTAATAAAAGCTTATCTTATCTTATTGGGTATTATCAGAGACAAGTAATACTGACTCAGTGAATTTATATTTACTCAGGGACATGTTACAGTCACCCAGTGAATTTTCATTCTTCTTGTTTCCTCTAGGTTTAATTGCTTTAACTGTCCTAATTGCTTTTAATGTATATTTATTTGTATTTATTAGTACTAGTATTAAGTTGTGTTTATTACCTTTATTAGTATTAGTATTGGTGTGTATTTATTACCTTGGCATTCATTGCGGACAGCAGGGTAAGAGTTTCATTGCTCAGAAAATGTTGCATTTCGTAACTGTGCACATGATAATAAAGCCGTTGAATCTTGAATATTTTTAGCGTAAATAAATGAATATACAGTACAAACTGACCCTACGTAGCTGACTCAGCTGTTAGTCGACGTGACCTGTTGCAGAGAGCCTGTGAGTCTTAACCACTTGCGCTCCGTTGTTCCGCGGGCGGGCAAGTCTCTGCGTCCTATGACGCACGAGGGCGCACGAGAGCGCGCTCGTGCGCCCTCGTGCGCATGACGCATGATAAGGATATTGATGGTGATGGTGTAGGTGGTGTGCCCTCCAAGCGCCACTGAAAAAAAAATCTGCAAACACAGCCGCGAACAGATTAGTTCATCTGATTGACCTCTCATTCGACTAATAAGAGCCTTGAATTGGGTTTCTGAAACCTTGAGGAGCCAATGAATGAAAATCTAGGAAGGAGGACCCGCCTACTGTGAACGCAGGAGCCAATTGAAGCACAGAAATTCAGGCTGGGTGAAGCGATATTTACTGCTGCAGCAGATGAAAACAAAGGACTCTGGACGAATCTACTACAGACCCAGGCTCACCCAGCAGCATGGAGAACACCCACAAGTGGGACCTGCACTCATTCCAGCAGAATAGACAGAGGCCGACGACAAAAGTCGTCAATCATTCGCCAAAACGGCAATAATGGAATTATGTTGATCGGGATCCACGAGCGGAGCAGCGTCGCGTTGGGGGAAGAGATGTTCGCCACAACTCTGCTGCTTTGAAGAGGTAAGGTGTTATAAGCTAAATTATTCTCTATCCCTGAAAATTGTAATCCAAAATGACTTTTGACCGATCAGTAAATTACAGCTGTGCGGTTCACGAAGTCTGAAGTTCGTGCGCCGCGGTACAAGGGGTTGCTTGCAGTGTACAGGCTGTGAGCGCCCCCCCACCCCCGCTATTCTTCTGCAGCGAGGGGGGGGGGAGCCGCGGTGACTGCACTGCTGTCCTACATCACCACATAAGGCTAATCCGTTGTGTAGCGATGGCTAAAGTCTATCCTCTGTAGCGAGCGGGGGGGGGAACAACCCCTCCCACACACACACAGTAGCGAGGGGGGGGGGAGCCGCTGTGACAGCGTTGCTGTAGAAACATGCAACGAGTGTAATCTCATGTAGCGAGGGCCGAACTCTGTCCTTGGTAGCGGGGGGGGGACGACCCCACACACACACACACATAGACACAGCCCTGAGTGTAACCTTTCCTTTGAGCCTAAAATCAAAATTCTACATTGAATTATTCAAAAGTTACAGACGTTTTTCCAAACTGTGCCATTTGGCACAATTTGGCACAGTTCCAAAACGCCTGGGAACAGCCTGAGAACAAAGCTGTGTAAAATATTCATTTTTTGTGGTATTGTTACCAAATTTGGATCTCAGCTGGATAACACTTGGTTCTACATTTCTGTTGCATTTTCCAGCTGGATCGGACAGCTGTGTCTTATTTACAAGCATTTGTATCCAAAAAAATACTGTGTCCAATTTTTTTTTCTTCAAGTTCAGTATGTTTAGATGACTGTAACTCAGTGGCCGGAGTACGTAGAGAGATTATGGTTTTTTTGCCAAAAAATTCAAAGTGTTTTCTTTTAAATGAGACCAACCCCATGAAGATGCTGCAAAGGGTTGAATAACAGCTTTCGATTTACTTTGGGCACGTTATTTTTTGGCATTTTTAGGAAAATTGCCCGGAGTGCAAGTGGTTAATTACTGAGCGGAGGAAAAGATGAAGCTACTTTGATTTTGTGGAAATAGATTATTTTTCCTTTGTCATGGTTAAAGACAAAAGCATACTGGTGGGTTGCAAATTAAAGAGCCGGTTGAGACTTACGGCAATTTTCAGCGCCAACAAAGCTAGTGCTATGCTAACAATACCATGAAGTGGATCTATTCAATTCAATTCAGCTTTATTTATATAGCGCCATTTCATAACAACAGTCATCTCATAGCACTTTCAACTATAGCGGAACCCCCACAATTGCAGAAAGACCCCAGCAATCGGGCGATCACCTGTGAGCAAGCGCTTGGCGACTGCGGAGAGGAAAAACTCCCTTTTAACAGGAAGAAACCTCCAGCAGAGCCAGGCTCAGGGAGGGGCAGTCATTTGCTGTGACTGGCTGGGGGGTGAGGGGATAGAGAAGATGAAAAGAACAGACATGTAGAGAGCAAACAGCACGATGGGGACTCAATCTATGGGAGAGAACAAACAGATGTTAATGACCAGCAAAAATATTTTATTGAGAATGAAGAAAGGAGTGAAGCCCAGTGCATTGTTGGAGGTCCCCCGGCTGTCTAAATCTATTAGCAGCATAACTAAGGGAGGGTTTAGAGACACATGATCCCTCTCTAATTGTAGGTTATATCAAAAAGGTAGGTTTTAACCCTATTCTTAAAAACAGAGATCGAGTCTGACCCCCGAATCCAGATTGGCAGCTGGTTCCACAGGAGAGGAGCTTGATAACTGAAGGCTCTGCCTCCCATTGTACTTTTGGAGATTCTAGTAATCCAGCATTTTGGGAGCGTAGTGCTCTGTTAAGATAATAGGATAGTATCAGATCTTTTAAATAAAAAGGCGCCTGATTGTTTAGAGCTTTGTAAGCGAGAAGAAGGATTTTAAACTTAATTCTAAACTCTATGGGAAGCAAATGAAGGGAGGCCAGAACCGGAGAGATATGATCTCTCTTTCTAGTACCTGTTAAAACTCTTGCTGCAGCATTTTGGATCAACTGATCAACTGAAGACTTTTTAAAGAAGTTTTAGGACAACCTGATAATAAATCTATTTAGCTTGGAGAAAGAGCTATCAATCTGTCAATCCCTTCCGTGTCTGGGCCGGGTGAGGTTTTCCGTGTTGGGTCAAATTAAGCCGCCGGCTCCACTCCTGGTGGCGCCCTTCCTTCAATTCCTTTAAGTTTCAGCTTTGCAACCATACTCCACCCAGAACCCAAAGACTTCGGTCATGGGAATAACGCCACCGGATCACTAGCTGGCATCGTTTATGGTCGGAACTACGACAGTATGTGAGATAGAGTTAGATCTACTGTATTCTGAACAGCTACAGCTGGACGTAAAGTGGAAAATACTCTTGTCTCAACACCCACGGCTGGATTTCAAGCACAGGTATGCATCTGGACAGTTTGTGACACAGCAAGAATTAAACCAACTGATTGCCAGATATGTCGTTCCAGACTGAAGACATAACACTTTCCATCAGACAGCGGGACTGTGAGCCACTGAAATGAAAATGCATTTACTTGCTACCTGAATAAAGATTATTCATTCAAAAATGGACTTTGAGCTCCAAAAGGAAATTGAGGGACTGGATCATGTCTCTGTCACAGCAGACATTTGGACTGTGGATAATGGACATTTTCTTTGGATCACTGCATATCGGATTAAATCCTTAATCATAAAGGTAAGATAAACATAGACAGCTTTATGCAGTGTTGCCAACTCTCACTCCAAAATGAGGAAGTTACTGGCAATATCATGTTGATTTTCTTCAGATTTTTCCCACAAGAAGAACTCTCAAGACAGGATAAAGCAGACTGAACATGTTCCAAAAGTTCTGTTTGAAACAGTGTGTTTTTAGCCTGACATCAATAAGCCCATAATGTAAGCCATTAATTAAATTATCTTGCTATGTGTGCAAGATGTCCCACGTGTGGAACATTTTATATTGGCTGGACACTGGCTGAAATGGTAAGGGATTTAAATCTAGAGCTGTAAATCAGGTATGTGTCTGTTAGTATATTGTGGGGATCGTGGGTTCGATCCCAGCCCCCGACCAACAGTGATCTGTGTGGAGTTTGCATGTTCTCCCCGTGTTGCGTGGGTTTACTCTGGGATTTCTCCGGTTTCCTCCCACATGCGAAAAACATGCATGTTAGGTTAATTGGCTGTTCTAAATTGTCCCTAGATATCTGTTTCCTATAGGCCCTTAGAATAGAGGGTTAGTATTAATGAAAGCGCTTTGAGTGGTCTTTGTGACTAGAAAAGCGCTATATAAGTGCAGGTTAGTTAGTTAGTTAGTTATACTTATTTACTACCACATTGCAGTGATATGATACCACACTCTTGTGTAATACTGCTTAATTATGAGCCTTGTCAGTGAACTATAAGGGAGAAGAAAGGAAGAAAAAACTAAACAGACATGAAAGGGTCAATTAACCATGATGCTGATTAAGGTGATGACCTGATCAAAGCAAGTAAGCAAATTTGTAGTGAACACATTTACTTTTTTTGGCGAGTGGGTAGAAACATTTGTAGGGGGTAGGGCGAAGGGGCTTGATGTATCTTGAACACAAGCAAGCTGAGTTTGTGTTTTGCCACATTTAGTAATAATTTATAATAGAAATATTGGAATACTGGCATCTCTGAATTGATACAGTATTGTTGCATTAACATACAGCACTCTGACGATGCACCGATCCCCTCCCCCCATCCCTTGGAAACATTACAAAACTACATACAGAGCAACAATTCCAGCAACCTTCAATGAGTAAAAATGTGGAGATTGTAGGGAGAAAAAAAAATCTGCCTTTCTGACATAAATAAATCTCAGAGAACCAGCCTGGCCGTCTACTCTGTTGTGCTCAAAGCAGCTTTAAAAACAGGCTGAAAAATGGATTTTGATATGCATGCCCACTCTTTCCAATTGTCAGTGTCACTTTAATAACATGCACTCAGCTGACAGTTTCCTCCTGCCATTAAGGAAGCAGAGGCTTTTAGTGCTGGATTCCTCTGCCAAACTGTACCTTACATCACCCTCCTATTATATGTTTTTTTCTTTGTTTGGTCCCTTTTTAAAAAAAATCTTTCTTTGCATCAAATGTCTCCAATTCCTCCGTGTCCTCCCACCTCACCTTTCTGTCATTATTATCATTACCTGTTCAGCTATACAGTTTGACGAGTCGGATAATGGATTTGAAATTACACCCCGTTACCGGGAGCCCGTCAGAAGTGTGGTGGGTGAAGGGACGGAAAGAATCGGGGGGTGGGGGGGTGGGGGGGGGGTAGAGTGAGTGTGAAAATACTTGACAGTGACACTGGGAAATGGTGGGTTGCAGTAATGTAAAGGGAATCAACAAGGTTCAAATTGGAGGTGTGAAGAGACGGTGTGAGAAAAGAGAAGAGGGGTGGACGGCATTACTGCTTCTGCAGCTGGTGTGAAGGATTTTCTTAGAGTAGACTGACGCATTTCCTCATGATGTTATAAATAACCAGAATAAGAATAAAACACCATGTAAGCACAAGGGCTGCTAATTATGACATTTTTTTTTTTTTAATTCCTCTAATAAGTTTGACTTTTTGTGTAAGTTTGTGACTTTTTTCTTGTAAATTTGCAACTTTTTTCCTCTGATTTTTTTCCTTGCAAGTTTGTAACATTTTTCAGAAATTTGCAACCTTTTTAAGTAATATGTCACAGAGCCACGAATGTTGATGAACTTGGAATTTTTTGGGATTCGCCAACTTTTGTCATGAATGCCGGCGAAACGTTTGAGAATGCTGTGTTTTTTGGGTTTTGTCAGGGCTCATACAAGGTTGCAAAACGGTTCGCACATAGTCTTTAAGGTTGCCAACAGTTTTGTTAAAAAGGTTCTTAAACAGTCACTAGTGTGCAAACCGAAAAGAACTTTAGCAACATGCGTTACAACCGTTAAAAAAAAGAAATAGAAAAAAATTGGAACCTTAAAAACTGTTTGCAAACTGTTTGGCAAACTTTTACAAACCTTGACAAAACCCCAAAATCGCTACATTCC
This sequence comes from Pholidichthys leucotaenia, assembly GCA_020510985.1. NCBI lineage: Eukaryota > Metazoa > Chordata > Actinopteri > Cichliformes > Pholidichthyidae > Pholidichthys > Pholidichthys leucotaenia. The sequence goes on from CM035842.1 coordinate 276,915,372, forward strand.
CTACCTAGCATTTGCCAATCTGAGATACGGGGGTGCATAGAAAAAAATAGCAAATTTGTGACAAATCAGTATACAAGAAAAAAAGTTGCAAACTTGTCTCATAAATTTGCAACTGTTTTCTCCAGACGTTTCTGCCCCCCCCCCTCAGAATTCTGTGGATTTTTGTAATTACCCTGATAAGTTTAACTCTTTCAAGTCTGTATCTGTGATTAGTCTATTATCAGATTAGTTGCCTATCAACTTTTGGTTGACTGACTAATCATTGCAGCATTGGTAAGCAGAAGCTTCTGGACGTCTAAGCTGGGCCATGTCATATTTGGGGGTTATTCAGACCTGTAAACACCTTAGACAGATGATTCATTACTACCTGGGTTTTCTCAGCATTTTTCTCGACCATACCCCACAGTCCTGCTTTCATGTGACAATGGCACTTTTAAAAAAAAATAAAAATAAAGCCTTATTAATATGGTTGTCTGGGCTTATTTTATAACATTAGTAGGTTTATAGTATGGAGGACCAGAAGGGACAAAATTAAATAAACAAATACATCAACAATTTATTAAACAGATCATTAATTGTTTAAAAGTGGAAATAAAAAGATAAATGTTTTGTTCATCATTTAAATAAAAATTAATATAAAAAGACATTTTAAGTACACCATTATTCAATTCTTTCTATTTGAAATTACATATATTAAAATATTTAATCAATCATTTCATGGTTCCTGGAGCTGCTACTTATTTACTGTTGGATACAGTTATTCTGTTATTGCAGTATTTTCATTTTTGATTTAATAGGAGTAAAACTGATAGTGATACTACACGTTTGTACTCAGATTATTTAAAGTAATTGATTTATTATTTTTCCTCTATATTTTCAGTTTTCTTCCTTTGGAGACAATACTGCTGGGCTGAAATACAAATCTAAATTAGCATGTAGCTTCCATTCAGTTGCATTCATTATCACTATTTTGTCAACACAAAGATATATTTGTTTAGACCCACTTGTTTTGGGTTTGTTTTTAGAGTTGCTTGTTTGTTGTACAAAATCTGGCATCACAAGCATTAACCACTTGAACTCCGGGCAATTTTCCTAAAAATGCCAAAAAATAACGTGCCCAAAGTAAATCGAAAGCTGTTATTCAACCCTTTGCAGCATCTTCATGGGGTTGGTCTCATTTAAAAGAAAACATTTTGAATTTTTTGGCAAAAAAAACAATCTCTCTACGTGCTCCGGCCACTGAGTTACAGTCATCTAAACATACTGAACTTGAAGAAAAAAAAATTGGACACAGTATTTTTTTGGATACAAATGCTTGTAAATAAGACACAGCTGTCCGATCCGGCTGGAAAATGCAACAGAAATGTAGAACCAAGTGTTATCCAGCTGAGATCCAAATTTGGTAACAATACCACAAAAAATGAATATTTTACACAGCTTTGTTCTCAGGCTGTTCCCAGGCGTTATGGAACTGTGCCAAATTGTGCCAAATGGCACAGTTTGGAAAAACGTCTGTAACTTTTGAATAATTCAATGTAGAATCTTCATTTTAGGCTCTAATGAAAGGTCACACTCAGGGCTGTGTCTGTGTGTGTGTGTGTGTGTGGGCGGGGGGTCGTCCCCCCCCCCCCCCCCCCGCTACCAAGGACCAAATTCGGCCCTCGCTACATGACGGAATACACTCTTTTTTTTTTTTTTTTCCTTGCATGTTTTCACAGCGCCCCCCCCCCTCGCTACTGTGTGTGTGTGTGAGGGGGGGGGAACCGTGAACGGACCGTGAACGCCCCCCCCCCCTCGCTACAGAAGAGGGCCATCGCTACATGATGGAATAGACTGATATGCTTCCCCCACGGCAAATGAACCGTTTATCGTGGCGCACGCACTTCGTGCGCAGTACAGTTGTAATTTACCGATCGGTCAAAAGTAATTTTTGGATTACAGTTTTCAGGGATAAATAATAATTTAGCTTATAACACCTTACCTCTTCAAAGCAGCAGAGTCGTGGCGAACAGCTCTTCCCACGCGTCAGACGAACGCGACGCTGCTCCGCTCGTGGATCCCGATCAACATAATTCCATTATTGCCGTTTTGGCGAATGATTTATGACTTTTGTCGTCGGCCTCCGTCTATTCTGCTGGAATGAGTGCAGGTCCCACTTGTGGGTGTTTTCCATGCTGCTGGGTGAGCCTGGGTCTGTAGTAGATTCGTACAGAGTCCTTCTGCAGCAGTAAATATCGCTTCACCCAGCCTGAATTTCTGTGCTTCAATTGGCTCCTGCGTTCACAGTAGGCGGGTCCTCCTTCCTAGATTTTCATTCATTGGCTCCTCAAGGTTTCAGAAACCCAATTCAAGGCTCTTATTAGTCGAATGAGAGGTCAATCAGATGAACTAATCTGTTCGCGGCTGTGTTTGCAGATTTTTTTTTCAGTGGCGCTTGGAGGGCACACCACCTACATCATCACCATCAATATCCTTATCATGCGTCATGCGCACGAGGGCGCACGAGCGCGCTCTCATGCGCCCTCGTGCGTCATAGGACGCAGAGACTTGCCCGCCCGCGGAACAACGGAGCGCAAGTGGTTAACATGTTAACTGGAATATTCTGCTAGCTGCTGCGCATGTGAACACCTTATTTGGAAGATTCACTCAATTAGAATATTGTGTACATGTGCTCTGAAATTACTTTGTTAATCTGAGCCCGAATAAAGTCTCCATTCTGGTCTTCATGAAAAGAAATTTCACAACAGGACGGGCATATACGTTTGTCCGACTTTTAAAAATCATTAGAAGTTCCTTAGAAAAAAACCCCTAATCAATTCATCCCAGTTATCATTTAGCTCCGCTCACATGAGCTGAATTTTGTTTCTGGATCATTGTGGGGTAAGCAAAAAGAAATCAGTGGTTGACTTAAGAAGCTAAAATAATAATGAACACCCTTAAAAGTCTGAATCGGAGCTGTAGACAGTGTAATGATTATAATAAAGCCAATGGTGTGTGCACTTTTTCTGGTTTTAGTCAGCACAAATTGCAGGTGTAGAAACGGTTTTCTTTGAAAGATCGTCAAAGTGCACTGCTGTAATCTAGACAAGCTGTAATTTGCATGCATTAGTGCTTCAGTGCCAAAAAAAAAAAAATCTAACCTTGATGACATTCTTCAAGTGATAAATGCAAATTTTATTAATGTTTCTGACAGCAGACTTTAAGCCCAAGTCATTAGTGAAGCGCAGATTTCGGCCTGTGATTTTCATTTTAATTACACAGTCTCACCTTCACTCTGTGGAGGAAATTATGACTCGAGTCTTGCTTTTGGCCCCACGATAAATCCTAAAATGTGTGAGTAACACACAAGGGTCTGATTAATGTTCTGTAGTCAGACAGAGCAGCATGTCAACAAGTATTTGCTCCATGTGGGGGGGCGAAATACTAAGAAAACGACATGCCCAGAAGGAGAAGGAGGCTGAGGGAAAGTTTTACTCATCTTCTGAACAGGTAAAATCTACGAAAGATAAAGGCATTATATGTGACCAACAGCTAATAAAAATGGCCCACTGGAGCCAGAAGAAGCCCCTGTCAGAAAGCTTTAAAGAGATCAGTGACTTAGCAAATGAAAAACTGGAAGCAGCACTCATGTCACCTACAGCAGATAGGCCATTTTGCAAGAAATTGTTACTTACGTTGGCCCCACTGGCCGCTGTTAGGGTTCAGGTAGTTTGGGTAAAGCCCCTGTGGTTTGTCCAGGCGATTCAGAACTTTCCGGATGTTCATTACCTAATTTTAACACAGACAGGGCACACAAATGCACATTTCACTGAAAAACTCCAAATATTTAAAAAAAAAAAATCTGTTAATTTGAAGACTTTAAGATTTGTATCATATTTACAAAAACATTCCTGTAAATTCCCTTGCATTCTAGAAAATTCAACAGCGCAAGAAGTGTGGAAGAGGAATAAGGAAAATATCCAATTCTTTCCATTACCTTCTCTGCAAACTCTGGGTTTCCTGACAGCTTGCTGAGATGCATGAACTCCAGGTGCAGTGTGCCGTACTCTGCCAGGATGCTGCTACCGCCTGATGCCCACGGCCAGTTTCTACCAATACCACTGCACAAAGACAGAACCAGGAAGACTTGCTTAATGTAAAAACAAAGAAGGAGAAAGTGTGCCAAAGAGAGGGACTGCATCATGAAAGATTCAGACTGCAGTGTATCACAGCACATGATCTGAGCAGTTATGCACACATGAGTGACTGGTTTAGTGGATTTTCCCAAGTGAGTGTCCACATCATTTCGGGTTACCAAACAGTTCAGTACTACTGGTAAATTTGATCATGTTTATGGCTGTTTTAACTGCATTTTTCACCTCTATTTTCTGTGAAGTCAATACTTTCTTTAACAGCTAAACATTTCAACATTTGCCAGACCATCATCTTGTATTGCTTATTTAGAAATATTTTACTTCCCTAACTTAAAAAAGCCAGATGAATGCAAAACTTGGGGGCTTATCTGGGATAATATTCCTTCTCAATACCTACAGCTGTCTGGAACTCAAAATTTGAGATTGAAAACAAATGTATTACTTCTTTTTTGAATTGCCTTTCACCTTGTTGCACACCTTTTTAACATAATGCTTGTTGAATTCAGGAAGATCAACAGTGTAGACAGTTCTCTCACAAAAAAGGGAAAAGAAATATTTGCAAATGAATGCCTCCCCAGTAGTCTTACAACTCATTCAGTTGCAAATGCCAACACGTGTAACTATCCTGCTCGGCAGCAATATTGTGGAATATGCTGAGTTAAATGCTTAAAAAAGCACAAATGTTCTAATCATGATTTCCTTCTGTGGAACAATGTGTAAATAATACAATGAATGAATACCAAATTTTTCCACCCCGAAGATAGAGCTAGCTGAGAGATCAGTGAGGGATCACTGGGCGTTTAATGAAAGACCAATAGAGTTCACTGAAAGATTGCTGAGCGATCACTTGGAGATCGATGAGATTGCTTGGTGCTTGTTGAGAGATCACTTCCCTTTGGAGATCATTGAGAGATTGTTTTGGAATGAGTCAAAACAATTTCTCTACTGTGGATACCATGGAGATCACTGGGAGATCAGGCCATTTTTTCATCTTTCAATAATTTCCACCCCTGTGTAAAGGGAGTAGAAGAGCAATAGAAACCTCTCAAATATATATATATATATATATATATATATATATATATATATTCATACATACATACATACACACACACACCTCTTTGGTAGCCCAAAAAACTCAACGATCCCTCACTGATCTCTCCTGGTTTCTCGGCAGTCTGTCAAGGATCGTTCAAAGATTGCTACTGATTGCCATGAAAAGCTTACAATGATCTCCTAAGCATTTACACAGAAACGGCTTCTTTAGAGGCTTTAGGAGATCTTGAAAGATTAGGTCAGTCTTTGATCTCTTAACGGTCACTCAATCGTCGGCACTAACACTCACTCTTCATTTTGGCATGTGCCCGTCTGTGAATGAGTAAGAACTAGCTGGAGTTCATCTTAATTTCTGATAAAGCTCCGCCGGCTCTCAGGCCATATGTGAGCGTTACCAACTCTGACAAGGTTGACAGGGACATAAAACCCTGAAACAAGCGTACACACGCCCACGTGCACTAGATCATTACGTCTACTGACGGATCACTTCCAGGCCAAGGACGGATGACTCTGAGGGCAATGGCTGAAGTAACTATTCATGAGTACACATTAACTATTTACTACACTGTGAAACTCACACCGGTACGTCTGCGCTACGACATCTACGTCTGAACACAAACTACACAACCACACACGGAGGAGGCTGAAGCAGGGGAGACAACCGACAAATGAGAAGCAAGGAGAGAAGACGCAGTGTCTTTTTAAAGAGCTGGATGAACATACTAATTATCCCCCATTCTTCAAGTCATCATGCTGCACAAGCCATAATTTGTTTCCCATTACATCCTGGATTTAATCAAGTCAACCAAACACGGGGGGGACTGCCGCAGCCTGCGGAGAGACAGATAAGGGTCAGAAAACAGCCCATCACCACGCACCAAGATTAATTTGGAGGCAAAGTTGAGATTAAACTTTAGAGGAAAATTTAACGTAGCTGATAGGACGCATTATGACTAATTCCACATCTTCAAAAATAGAATGAGTGCTTAAGTTTTCCAGCTACTTTAAGAACACTCTTTGTTTATTTCCACCAGGCTAGCCTCTGCTCAGTCAACTGCAGACTTGATCTGTCTATCCATATTTTTCAATCCGTTTATAAACCCTGTGATGAGCAGTAAATCCCTTCTCTTGGTATAGAGGCTTGGGGAAGAAGGCACACCTTTCTATCTCACCCATGTCTGCCCCAATCCCTCCCAAAGCCCTGCTGCCGAAAGCACCAAATCCCCTTTAAGGAGAACAAAACAAAAGACAGCAGGGGAAGCTGCGGCCTAAACCAAATGGACAGACGCTGGAGAAGTGGAGATGTAAGGTGGAAAGCTGAAGACAGGCTGGTGAGGGCACAGCTGGAATACACAAACCCCAGTTCCAGTGAAGCTGGGACGGTGTGCAAAACGAAAAGAAAAACAGAAGGATTTGCAAATCCTTTTCAAACAAAATTCACTTGAATACACTACAAAAACAAAATATTTACTGTTCAAACTGATAAACTTTGTTTTGTTGCAAATATTCACTCATTTTGAATTTGATTCTCGAAACATATTCCAACCAAGCTGGGACAGGGGTAAGGAAAGACTGGGAAAGTTGAGGAATGCTTAAAAAAGGATTAATTGGAAACCAGTGAGTGTCATGATTGGGTATCAAAGGCAAAACCCTGAAAGGCTGTCATTCACAAGTAAGGATGGGGTGAGGTTGTGGTGACAGGTCTGGAAGGTTATACAAATGATTTTAACAAATTAAATGTCTTATATGCTGTTTGAGTTTATTTTTAATAAAGCAGGGCCTAGCCCTGAGAGTTTATTTTTATAGCTGAAACTACATGAGAGATAGCAGGGAATCCTGTTTGAAAAGTGCTTGGTTGAATACATCTTTATATTTGCTTTTATATTTTCTTTTTATACTGTTTATTCAGTGCATCAAGTATTATGTGGGCTAATAAAAAAGACAATACTTTTGACCTGATTGTAAACATGGTTGTAACAGGATGTGGGGACCGCCCCCACCTCCCCACCTTCAACCGTTTCATTCACTGAGGGTGAGGTGATGGGTTTCCATGGTGATGAGAAAGATCTTAAAGGGTAAAACTGATGATAATGAAAGTCTGAGGGAGAACTGAGCTGGCAGAATTTGGAGAAAGTTCTGCCTTCTCAGAAACAGAGCTAGAGTAAGGATTACCAGTCCTCCCAACATGATGACCCTTCAGGCTATTCCCCTTTTCTGCGCAGGATTTGAATCGGCATGTCTTAAGGTAAATTCCATTATCTCTGCATGCATTTTAGTGAAATTATCCTCAGTTGAGATCACAGCTCATCATCTTTTCTCCCCCTTTCTCTTTCTCTTTCTCTTAGGTTAGAGAAATTGTCACCTTTTGTCCCTGAACACAAATAAAGTGCCTTAAGCACATTTTCCTGACTCAGTCTGTTTCTCCGAGAAAAGCTCAAAATAAAATCAATTCAGCCAGGGTTCCCAGGAGCAGCATGAGACCTCCTGGGAGCTGGTGAGACACATTTCACTCTCTTACTCTGTTCTACATTGCCTGGTACTCATATAAAGTTAATATTTAGGACTGCTCACGGCCACAGTATATACCAGTGTCAATTACTGCGGGGCGAACCTCGTCTTCCTTTGTATCCCTTGAGCTAATGAACATTATAACCGTCTGTACGCACGCACGCACACACACGTGCGCGCGCGCGCACACACACACACACACACCCCTTGCTTTCGTGACTGTCTTGACCGGGGTTGCTGAGGGTCAGTGGTCACTAGGTTTCACTTCAGCCCACCAGTGTCATGGATTCCTGTGTGGGGTAGCTTTTTTATTCTTAGTACTCCGCCAACATTGCAGAACAGGTTCACCACTTTGCAAACAACTGTGTGGGCAAATAGTCCAACAGTTTAAGAAAGTTTCTCTACGTACAACTGCAAGGAATTTAGGAATTTCATCATCTACAGTCCATAATATCATCAAAATATTCAGAGAATCTAGAGAAATTTCTGCATGTAAGCAGGAAGGCCAAAACCAACCCTGAATGCCTGTGACCTTTGATTCCTCAGGTGGCACTGCATTAAAAACCAACACAATTCTGTAAAAGATATTACCATGTCAACTCAGGAACACTTCAGAAAACCTTTGTCAGTTAACACAGTTCGTCGTTCCATCTACAAGTGCAAGTTAAAACTCTGCCATGTAAAGTGAAAGCCTTATATCAACAACACCCAGAAACACTGCCGGTTGCTCTGGGCTATGTCAGCTTTTGTAAAGCAGCCAATACAAGATGTGTGACTGGGCAAAGAAACTGTCATGGTGTCAGACTTTGTGAACACTGAACAAAGCCCAGAGGAGATGCTACAGTGTAGTTGTCCCATCAGACTACTTGTATTAACTAGAAAAGCACTCATAGAGCGCATACCTCCGCCAAGGCTCCTTCCATTTCTCATGGATCACCTCCAAAATGTAATGGGTTTGTGTGTAGGCCTATAGCCACTTGTGGTGAAAATGGCATCAAAGTCTGTCCATCAGTTTTGGAGTATTGTTGCTAACACACTGTGAGAAGATAAGAGCCTTGGCTGAGGTATGCATTCTCAGATCATCACCAAAATATAATGGGTTCCTGTCTAGCCCAAGAACCACCTCTGGTGAAAATTTTGTCCAAATCCATCCAGTAGTTTTTGTGTAATCCTGCTGCACAAATACATACAAAGCCCTTGGTGGAGGTATGCACTCTCAGATCATCAGCAAAATCTAATCATCTGTTCCCTGTGCCATTACACACCTTTCCTGAATATCTGGTCAAAATCCGTTCATAACTTTTTGAGTTATGTTGGTAACAGACAGACAGACAGACAAACCCCGATAAAAACATTACCTCCTTGGCGGAGGTAAAAATCTCTCTAGGATGATAATTAATGTACAATATATTCAAATTTAAATACAGTTATTCTGCCAACTCCAGCTTTAACTGATTTTCTTGCAAGGGAGTATAGTCTTATTGAAAGGGGAAAATGGCATACTCCTGCTCCACCCTATATGTAGGGAGGCAAACTGTGTTGCAGAGCAGCTGTAATCAGTCAGTTCTATGAGTGGATTGTTAATATCCTCCAAGATGCAGCCATAACCTGTCTCTCTGTAAGCAAGGTCTATTAAATTAATGGCATTCGCCATAAAATATATTACAGATGAGAGAGGCTGCAGGTAGTAAACTCCCGTAGTGTGGCTCAGATTGTGCCTTTGCTCCACTTTAGACCATACTAACTTGTTTCAGAACTTGTCATGTCTGCAGCTCTGATGGAACATCATAATTGTGTCGATCCTTTCCTGCAATGGGACTGGAAACTGGCGTCCGTCCACTGGCATGCAGAACAATACGGCTATATTAGTTCATCTGTTGTGTTTGTCAACTGATGCAGATGTGATGGTGGCTCAGTTTCCAGAGTCGGTTAACAGCAGTATGCTCCACATTTCATTTTTCACACAGGAAGTAATGAGACTTATTTGGCCTTGGCTTTAAGAGGCTTTTTGGAAACACAAAAGCAGACAAGGAAACAAACTGTCAAACATGTGATTAAAAATGTGGAGGAAATATTGCCACAATTACAGAAAAAGAAGACCAACAACTTAAAGTCACTGAATCTGTATCAAGTTACACTTTTTTACAGGTTTGACTGATGACTGATCATAACTATGTGATTGTTGGCACCAAACTTTCTCTCCTTTGGTAAAAAAAAACAACAACTTAAAAATATCAAAATGTTCTGTTCAGTTTTTTTTTTAAATAAATAATTAATCTGTCATATGCTGAAATAAACAAGGAGAATTTGAATCTTTGACATTTGCAATATCATCTAGAAACTTTACACCAGCCCAGATAAATTCAACCAAAGTTTGTAGAGGTTCTGATCTGTTACAGGTTGGGATTTACTAGTTGCAAAAGGTAAAAATAGTGATTCAGAAAATGCATTTTACCTGTCGACTATCCTTCCCTTTCCACTCAAAGTTCTGAAGTTTGTTTATCCTACCTCACTCACTTGCTAATTTAAAGTCAACAAAAATGTTTAAATAAGAGAAGAAGGCATAACATTATGGATATGTACAAAATGAGGAAACGTCAGCTTCTATTTTCTGAATAATTTAGCAGCTACAGCATTTATTCAGTTTTTTTTTCTGATTCTTGTTATTGCTTTAATATTAGTAAAACAAAAACACCCAAAGACAAATGGTGACCAACAGAATGGGTTTATAAAAAACTAGAAAAGCACTCATAGAGCGCATACCTCTGCCAAGACTCCTTCCGTTTCTCATGGATCACCTCCAAAATGTAATGGATTTGTGTGTAGGCCTATAGGCACTTGTGGTGAAAATGGCATCACAGTCTGTCCATCAGTTTTGGAGTATTGTTGCTAACACACTGTGAGAAGATAAGAGCCTTGGCTGAGGTATGCATTCTCAGATCATCACCAAAATATAATGGGTTCCTGTCTAGCCCAAGAACCACCTCTGGTGAAAATTTCATCCAAATCCATCCAGTAGTTTTTGTGTAATCCTGCTGCACAAATACATACAAAGCCCTTGGTGGAGGTATGCACTCTCAGATCATCGGCAAAATCTAATCATCTGTTCCCCGTGCCATTACACACCTTTCCTGAAAATTTGGTCAAAATCCGTTCATAACTTTTTGAGTTATGTTGGTAACAGAAAAACAGACAGACAAACCCCGGTAAAAACATTACCTCCTTGGCGGAGGTAATAAAAATAAATATTGTGATACAAGGCTTTGTCTGACTGTGACAATATGAGAATTATGTAATTTGCTTTTATTCTGATCAGAGTAAACGTAAGATGAAAGCATAGACTGAAGATTTAGGAATGTCTGCGTCCTACAACTCTAAAGATACACTGCTGCACTTATTTTGGCTGTGTAAAAAGTTGTGAAAGCAACCCTTTATTGGGCTAAGAACCATATTTGGTAACTTCAGGGGGCATAATATATTGTAATACTATAATAACAATAACAGGAATAACAATCAATGAATCAATCTTCTAATATCTGCCAATAATGGTGTAGGGTTGAAATTTGGAATTTTCAAGTATATTAATGAGTGCCCTATAAAGGGTTATGACTAAACATAAAAAATTTTGTGTTTCTTTTGTGTTTTTGCATCTAATCTTAAAATGGAAATAAACATTAATAAATCCATTTGATAATAACCAGTGCTGTCAAAGATGATGCTAAATTAATGAGTTAACCCCATTTGATGCCACAGTTTTTTTTCATGGGAGATTAACTTGCATGCAGCCACATGTTTCTGATCCTGATGGCTTGCCATACTTAAGACCGTCTGCCCATGCTGCAGTTCAGGAAATCAGGGAGCAATGCATCATGCTGTGGATAACAACCCTGGGGGGGGGGGGGGGGTGCTCCATTAGTCAAAATAGACAAAGCTTTACAGCTTTTTGAATTCAATTCATTCATTCATTTACATTTACATTATAACAAATAGAAAATGTGTGATTACAGTGTGGTTAATCAAGAGTTAACTATGGACATCATGTGATTAATCATGATTAAAAATTTTAATCAACTGACAGCATCACTAATAACACATTTTTTTAAGTTTCAACACTAATGTTAGTATGGTTTTATTTTTTATGAAAAAAAGACTCTCTCTTATTTTTATGCAACAGGCAATAAGAATGATATCAAATTTTACACTGAAATACATACCATAACTTTAATACAGTACTGTGATCTGTAAACTTGCATTTGCTTGCATTGTATTTTTCACTTGACTGGAGTATGTGGCTTTCTTGCATTTTTATTGCTTTTGCTTGTTTGTTTTGTTTTTGCAAATTATAAATCAAATATTGTTGGATTCTGCTTTTGCACTACATTATTGACCCCAGTTATATGGTCACAATAAACCGATTACTGGGAATGAACTGATAATGGCAATAATCAGTTATGTCGCGTTCACATGCACTGAATAAATGGATTATTGGAGGGCAAACCACCTGAATTAACGGTCACAGTTACATGGCCTTTATTGGATTATTCTGTTTACATGGCCACTTGAATAATCAGATAACTCCTAAAATCCAATCATAACTGGTTTGTGTACATGTAAACATGGTCACAGTGGAGTGTGGTGTTATTACAAAAATGTGACAACACTCTGAGGCGAGTGCAATATCCACAACCTCCGTTTTCTTTAAAGATCCCAATATTTACTGACGAGGAGCAGTGATCAACTTTTCAATATAATTACTGTGGCAGAACCAAATTATGATAAGCCATTCATCCACAAATATACAACAAAGTATACAACCCATAGTTATAGGGCAGGATCCCAAGGTGAACCTATGTAGCAAGTTTGGTGACCCTAGAGAGCCTTACACATTCTACAGTAAGATAGCATAGAGGGTGCCAACCTTGACCTTTGACCTTTTGACCCCAAATCTGTAGTTAGAGGTCATGGTCTCAGAGTGAGCCTGTGTACCAGGTTTGGTGACCCTAGCTTACTTTGTTGTTGAGATATAGTTTATAAGCCATTTTGATGTTGACCTTTGACCTTGCAATCCCAAACCCATAGTCAGAGGTCAGAATCCCAAGAAGAACCTGTATACCAGGTTTGGTGGCCCTAGCTTTACTTGTTTTATAGTAATAGTAAATGTAGCCTTTACCATAGTGCAACTGCAATGTTAAATTTGACCCCTTGACCCCATACCCATAGTTAGGTCAAGGTGTAAACTGTCCAAGATGTGTATTAGATACAACTACTGTATCGATTTGAAAAGCCTGCATCATTTATTTCAGTAGTTATTCTGTTTAGAAGATTTATGGAAAGTCTGACCTCTGACCCTGATGGAATAATTTTGTATTCTCTATCTGTTGGTACCTCGGAGTTTGTGTGAAATGTGTACAAGGTTGGGCAGCTGGACATTTATCTGTTTGTTCTCATACAAATGTTCTGTACTGTTATGATTATGTCTGAGAAAGGAGACAGTTTCGAAGAACCAGCCTGGACCAGATATTCTCTCATGGGTAGTTCTGAGATAACAGGATGCTTAAAGACTGAAAGTTGTATACTGGAGTCAGAACGATTTCCGGAGGTGACTCTGAGTGTATCACTTATTGTTCTCCACTGATCAGTGCAAATTAAATTTGCTGAAACTTTAATCCTGCCCGATTCTTTGACTACTGGTTGAAGAAAAATTTCCAACATAATTGGCACACCGAACAGGGACTCCAGACATCTTTTCTCCAGACCTGCGGCACTTTGGACCATTCTCAGCCAGTGTATGGGCTGCTGAAAACTGGAAGCGGTTGGCTGAAGTGAGGTGACAGCAGAGGCGGTGTGGAGCACCGGAGCGGAGAGGGTGATGGAGCTGAACAAAGGCAGATTGAAGTGAGTAAATTTAATGATTTATCAATGGTTTAGATGTCTGGCACAGCGGGTTCAAGTCCAGTCGTTGTAATACGTGTATAATTTAGGTTTAGATGTCTGGCATGGCGGGTTCAAGTCTGATCCTTGTAACAAGGTACCGTTGGTTCAAGTCCGGTCGGTAAAGTACCGTGGTTATACGGAACCGCTCAGTAATAAATGCATTTTTACTGGAATTTAGTTCGAGTCTGAATTTGGGAAATAGCCGCGCGGAAGGATACAAAGTACAGCGGAGTGAGATCAGCATGGAAGGTTACAGCACCGCGGAGTAATATTGATGGCCGAAATAAACTAGAAAAAAAATACAGAGCGAAAAATAGAAGAAAAATAGTTATAATAAGAAATAGACTTAAAATAATAAGGAATAACTTCAACAATAACTAAAATACCATAAGAGATAACTCAAAGTAAGCTTAAAATAGTATAAAATAGCCTTTAAACTCAGATAAAATAATAAATAAATTAAAATAAATAACTGCAATTTGTTTGTTTGGTTGTTCGTGTGTGTGTGTTTTTAATAAATAACATTTTTACGGGTTACTTTGATGAAAGACTGGGCAATTGTAGCAGAGGGAGAGATCACGAGAGGCTGGAAGAGAACAAGATTTTGTCATGTTGCAGGAAGAGAGGATGCATGTCGTGCTGTTGTGGAGTGCAAGAGGATGTGAATGAGATTTTTGTTTTAATGGGGGATGGCAAATATACAGTGGGGTAAAAAAGTATTTAGTCAGCCACCAATTGTGCAAGTTCTCCCACTTAAAAGATGAGAGAGGTCTCCAATTTTCATCATAGGTATACCTCAACTATGAGAGACAAAATAAGAAAAAAAAAATTCAGAAAATCACATTGAAGGATTTTTAATGAATTAATTGGTAAATTCCTCGGTAAAATAAGTATTTGGTCAATAACAAAAGTTAATCTCAATACTTTGTTATATACCCTTTGTTGGCAATGACAGAGGTCAAACGTTTTCTGTAAGTTTTCACAAGGTTTTCACACACTGTTGCTGGTATTTTGGCCCATTCCTCTATGCAGATCTCCTCTACAGCAGTGATGTTTTGGGGCTGTCACTGGGCAACATGGACTTTCAACTCCCTCCAAAGATTTTCTATGGGGTTGAGATCTGGAGACTGGCTAGACCACTCCAGGACCTTGAGATGCTTCTTACGAAGCCACTCCTTCGTTGCCCGGGTGGTGTGTTTGGGATCATTGTCATGCTGAAAGACCCAGCCGCGTTTCATCTTCAATGCCCTTGCTGGTGGAAGGAGGTTTTCACTCAAAATCTCACGATACATGGCCCCATTCATTCTTTCCTTTACACGGATCAGTCGTCCTGGTCCCTTTGCAGAAAAACAGCCCCAAAGTATGATGTTTCCACCCCCATGCTTCACAGTAGGTATGGTGTTCTTTCTCCTCCAAACACGACAAGTTGAGTTTTTACCAAAAAGTTCTATTTTGGTTTCATCTGACCATATGACATTCTCCCAATCCTCTTCTGGATCATCCAAATGCTCTCTAGCAAACTTCAGACGGGCCTGGACATGTACTGGCTTAAGCAGGGGGACACGTCTGGCACTGCAGGATTTGAGTCCCTGGCGGCAATAGTGTGTTTCTGATGTAGCCTTTGCTACTTTGGTCCCAGCTCTCTGCAGGTCATTCACTAGGTCCCCCCATGCGGTTCTGGGATTTTTGCTCACCGTTCTCGTGATCATTTTGACCCCACTGGGTGAGATCTTGCGTGGAGCCCCAGATCGAGGGAGATTATCAGTGGTCTTGTATATCTTCCATTTTCTAATAATTGCTCCCACAGTTGATTTCTTCACACCAAGCTGCTTACCTATTGCAGATTCAGTCTTCCCAGCCTGGTGCAGGTCTACAATTTTGTTTCTGGTGTCCTTTGACAGCTCTTTGGTCTTGGCCATAGTGGAGTTTGGAGTCTGACTGTTTGAGGTTGTGGACAGGTGTCTTTTATACTGATAACGAGTTCAAACAGGTGCCATTAATACAGGTAACGAGTGGAGGACAGAGGAGCCTCTTAAAGAAGAAGTTACAGGTCTGTGAGAGCCAGAAATCTTGCTTGTTTGTAGGTGACCAAATACTTATTTTACTGAGGAATTTACCAATTAATTCATTAAAAATCCTTCAATGTGATTTTCTGGATTTTTTTTTCTCATTTTGTCTCTCATAGTTGAGGTATACCTATGATGAAAATTGGAGACCTCTCTCATCTTTTAAGTGGGGGAACTTGCACAATTGGTGGCTGACTAAATACTTTTTTGCCCCACTGTATGCACAGGAAAGACAAAGACAGTACTCGGTATTTAGCAAAATGGTGGAAGCGTTTTGGCTTCTCAAATAAAACGGGTATCAGATGACAGTAGGTGAAAGCAGATGGAATATGGTTTAGTTGATGCACAGCAGTGGCTTGAGATGGCAAAAAACGACAGGCTGACTTGGACCTTGTGACAGTAAAGTCTAAATTTGATGATACATCTAAAAAACTGACCATGGTAAAAAAAAAAAAAAAAAAGGATTTGACTAATATGTGTTCTGTCTCTCCTATGGTCCATGACGAGTGCGATGTGGGGGCAAGGGGCCATGTTTTTGCTCCTCCTCCTCCGTATACCCCCGCTACTGAGCCCATCTACCCTGATCTCACAGAACTCCAGGCTGGAGAAGCTGTGGCTGACATTACCCCGCCTCTGCTCATCTCCACTTCTCCACCCGCTGATGTCAAATCCAAAAAGGAAAAGAAGGACTGGTGTACCCGTGACCAGCCACCAAGAGGTGCCAAAGAGTTAAATAAATATGCACACCCTTACACACATTCTCCATCAATTCGACCCATAAAGACTGAAAATTATGAAACATATGCTGTCACTGAACAATATCCTATGTTTGAACTTTCAAATCCAGCTTATGCAGGACCACCGAGAGAAGGTGAGGTTAACCCAAGTGCACCACAGTTTCAACCCACAGATCTGGTCTACAGACCAGACTGACGCGGATTTCTCTGAAGCACTGAAAGAAATCCCACATCCAAAAGATAAACCCAGAGAGTTTTTTTGAAGGGATAGCAAATCTCCTTGACAGCTTTAAATTAAATGGTCATGAGACAGAACAAGCTTACAGAAAGTTGATTGGTGCACTGTGTCGGGTAATTGGAGTTCAAAAGATGCTGCTGGTAGAATTCTTCCTCCAAAAAGAACCGACTTACAACATGGTGTAAGAGAGTTAAATGATCACATTCAAACTAAATGGCATGTAAAGCATAACTGGACCAGGATTCAAACCACAACACAAGGGAAAGATGAAAGTGTTGAAGCTTATAGAACCAGGTTACAAGAGATTTTTGATAGCCATTCTGGTTTAACAAAGGTTGAGAATGATTCGGGTTTAGAGCCTTATTGGCAGCATTTGAAAAGTGTCTTTTTGCAAAACGTGCAGCCAAACCTTGCTGATTACATCTGCAAACATTTGGTCACATACCGCACCTGTGCATTTGCTGATGAGTTAATTTATGTAAAACATGCAGAGGCAATACAGGAGGGAAGGAAAGAAAAAGAGAACAAAAAACATGAAGGAAAAGCCAACTCCTGTTTATGTGACTGCTGACACGGGGGCGGGGATGGGGGGGCTCCCTCCGATTCTGTTTTTCAGGGTGGCACCTGAAATGGACCTCAGCGGTGGAGGGGAGACAGACAGAGGCGTGGGGCGGGCTGGCCGCAGCAAGGGGATCGTGACGGTTGTCATCATTGTGGACAAAGGGGCCATTGGCAGAGGCAATGTCCTGAATGCCAGCAGCAGTGGGGAGGGGATGAAGGACCTCACGGGCTGACTACCTGACTGACTGCACCAAAGATAAGTGCAACTATTGACGCTAACACTGACATAACAGACATGGCAGACATATCAGACATTTTCTATTTACCTGACTTTGATCTGATGTTGACAATGCAGTGTTTACCTGAAGTGATGTTGCAGGTTCAGGACATTCCAATAAAGTTTCTATGTGACACAGGAGCATACAGATCGGTAATAACAGGTGCAGACATTCACAATTTTACAAAATCAGAGGAAAAAATAACTGTTAAAGCTGCAAACAGCAAGTTAAAAACAGAGCACCTTTCAAAAAATGTCAAGGTAAAAGACTCTGTCACCGGTGACATGGCAGAAGCTTGTTTCATATTGTCTGAAGCATGCCCTGTCAACTTTCAGGGGAGGGATCTCCTCACAGCCCTCAATATTGCCATAATCCCAACAGAAAATGGTATATCATCACATTTTCCACATGTGGAAGGAATAAATGTATTGCGGGGTTTCAATGTGCCCAGGTACTGCTACTCACTGCGTTTGGTTTTGGCTGGATCACACTCAGTGACATCAGACCTGCACACAAAATCTATGCAAAATTTTGAGTCCAAAATCCCTACTATCCATCAGGCCACAGATCAATATCGTTGCAACATGTACAACAGACAGTTGAGTGGCCCAGACCCAAACTATGAAAAAACATTTCTTGCAAGTCCATCCTCCAGACTGGTCATTAAAAATCTGTAATGGTCACCAAGGGGATATGTGGGAGCATCTGTCGTGTTGTCTGATGAGGATAGCAGGCATTTTAAACACTGGGAGGCTCCCTACATCTCATTGGTCAAACTCAAACACATGGACTGGAAGGATGTAGGGTCGGTTCATGACCACAGAAGAGGAATGTGGTCAGTCTTGGAAGCAAACTTCCAACTCAAAGGTTCAATATTCCTCAAAACTTGATACCTACTCGCTGCCTTTGAACTGGGTGACCACAGTGCAAAAAGAGGTCCACATTGATGTTCCCAGCTCACCCATTTGATCACTTTTTACATTAACACAAGAAGAGGAACATACACTCTCACAAATTCCAAATTCTCTGTGGTCAACAAGAAAGGCAGATGTAGGGTTAATAAAAAATGCAGAGTTGGTCAAAATAAATGCGAAATAACACGAAAGACCATACAAAAGACAGTATCCTCTACGTCCTGAGGCCCAAGAGAGCATTAAACCAGTGATAGAGGAACTGAAAGCAGCAGGTGTCATTGTACCATGCCCAAATTCTCCATGCAACACACCTTTTTTTCCTGCAAAGAAAGCTCCTCCATCTTCCAGTTGGAGGATGGTACAGGACCTCCAAGAGGTAAACAAAGCAGTTATCCCAAGAGTCACTTCTGTCCCTGACCCACACACTTTGTTAAATAACCTACATCCACACATGCAGTTTTTTACAGTAATAGACATCAGCAATGCTTTTTTCAGCATCCCAGTACATCCAGATCATCAGTTTTGGTTTGCATTTACATTTGAAAACAAAAGGTACACATTCACCAGGTTACCACAAGGTTACTGTGAATCACCAACTATTTTTTCACAGGATATGCCAGCAAATTTGGTACCGTTTATACCTCCTAATGGGAGCCAGCTGCTCCTACACGTAGATGACATCCTGCTGGCATCACCTGATGAGGAAACAGGCAAACAAGACACCATTGCCTTACTGCAATTTCTAGCAGAACAAGGTCAAAAAGTCAACAAGAAAAATTACAGTTGTGGAAAAAAAAGAGCTCAAGTATTTAGGGCACATTTTGACAGCAGCAGGCAGACATGTTGATCTTGCTCGAAAACAAGCCATTTTGTCAGCCCCAAAACCCATCACAAAAAGAGACATGATGTCATTTCTGGGTACTTTAAATTCCTGTCACTCTTGGATTGCAAATTACTCATTTGAAAAACAAACCCATATCTGATCTCATTTACAAAACACCCATGGCTCAGGTGGACAAAACTGAGTGGACACCAAAGGCAGAAGAGGCATTTGTTAAAATGGAAAAAAAAAAAAAAACTTTTGGTCAGCACTGACATCCTGGCACTCCCCATTTACAGAAAAAAAAACAAAAAACAAACCATTTGTGCAAATGGTTGATTGTAGAGAGGGACACATGACGTCAGTCCTTCTCCAACCAAGTGGTACCAAAATGGATCCAATACCATTTTATTCCTCAAGGTTAGACCCTGTGGCGAGGGCAGTTTCTCCATGTGTGCAGGCTGTCATAGCTGCCTCTATGGCGGTGCAGGCCTCAGCAGGGCTTGTTCTTTTTCATCCCTTGACCCTAAAGGTCACACATGCAGTATCAGTTATCTTGTCACAACGTAAAGTATCAGTTCTCTCACCATCCACACACCTTGCATGCATGACAGTGTTATTATCACAGCCTCATCTAACCATTGAACGCTCCAATTTCAACACAAGGAAAACCTCATGACTGTTTGGCAGAAATGGAGAGTGAAACATTGCTTCGCCCTGATTTGCAGGACACACCTTTGAAGGACTCTGATCCCACATTGTTTGTTGACGGGTCCTCCAAACATGACTGTACTGGTTCAAACTTATCCGGTTTTGCAGTGGTCACCCATGACACCGTTTCACAGGCACAAAAATTCCCATTACATTATTCTGCACAAGCAGCTGAATTAATTGCCCTAACTGAGGCTGGGAAATTAGGCCAGGGAAAAGCACTCACAGTATATACTGACAGCCAATAAGCTTTTTCTACCATCCATCATTTCGCACAACAGTGGAAAAATGAGGCATGATTACATCAAGAAAAGATAAGATAAGATAAGATAAACTTTATTGTCCCTCAAGGGGAAATTTGTCTTGGGCTTGTCACCCGTGCTGCAACCACACAATTCACACATACACAATGGATGTAATACATAATAAATGAAGTAAAACCCAATGAATAATACAAGCACATACATAAATAAATATATAACAGCGGTCATTAAGAACAGGCGTTATAAGTGTCCCTGACCTATTTATCTGAGTTTAAAAGTTTTACTGACGTCGGGATAAATGAGTTCTTATATCTACTGAACCTGCACTTGGGGACTCTGTATCTCCTCCCTGAGGGCAGCCACATATATTCATTGTTTAGTACATGGCTCATGCCACTGATTATTTTTTGAGCTTGTCTACAGGCTGCCTGTTCGTGTAAGATCTGCATGGGTAAATACTCTTTAACTCCAATAATTTTCCATGCTGTATGAATTAAACGCAACACTCTGTTCTTTAGTTTCACAGAGAGGTTGCCAAACCAAGCTGTAATGCTGCATCTAATACAGCTCTCCAACACAGCCTGGTAAAATATTAACATAATCCTTTTATCAACACCATGTATTCTTAATCTACACAAGAAATGCAGCCGCTGTTGTAGTCTACTACAGAGGTAATCAATATGTGTGCTCCAGGTTAATGAATTGTCAATAAATACTCCCAAATATTTATAGGAACTAACCTGTGTTATAGTGTGGTTGTGGATGACCACAGGCCTGTGGTCACCAACTCCCCGAGGGTCAAACACCATCTCCTTTGTTTTATCAGTATTCAAAATGAGATGACTCATCACACCAACTGACAAACCTCTGAATTTCTATAAAATAGCTTGACAGATCATGAGTCTTTTGAAGTAGGGATAAAATTGCAGTGTCATCAGAAAATTTAAAGGGCCTATTATCATGCTATTTTAAGCCTTTCAGAGTAAACTATATGCACGTATGTGATAGTATATTACTTTTGGTACACTGAAGAATGAATTTCTTATGAAATATGAGTTATTTTCGCGAGCTACTTTTCCAACCCGGAAGTAAGATGCCTCAATCTCTGAGGCTCCGCCTCTCCTTCTTGTGGCTGCCGCCCATTTCATGACGATAATAAACTCCAACCATTTCTGATGAGTAGGCTCTTCTTTAGGAAGGCTGAACAAACTCCTAAATCTCTCACAGCCAAAGACACATTTACGCCACTTAGAAGACATTGTCTTACATAAAAAAGCAAACAGTTGTTGTCACTGAGCAGATTAGGTGCATGAGGAACTACTTCTTCACAGCGTCAATGCTAAAGTGAAAGAGTTTTGCTGATCACCGCTCCGTTAGCTGCGCGGAGAAAGTGGGTGTGTGCGTTAGCCTGGGGGCGGTGCTGGCACCACAGGCACTTCCTGGAGTGGGCGGCTCACCCACATTCATACGTATGAACGTGGGGACCCAATCATTATCAGGGACAGGGCGGAGCACCAGCTCAGAGAGCAGGGTTGAGGAGGAAATACTCAGAGATGCGTGAATGGAGCAAAATACCACTTTGGGGGTGTTTTTGGTGAGGAATTAACATTATAACATGCTTAAAAGCTCAAAAACGTCAATTTTGCATGATATAGGCCTTTAATAATTCGATTGCCTGGATAGACACTTCTGCACTCATCAGTGTACAAGGTGAACAAAAATGGTGAACTAAAGGGCCTTTTCCACTAGCACGCTTTAGCGCGACATGGGACGGCTCAGCACGCTTTGTACGCTTTTCCACAAGCCCCAACACGGTTTAACAGCCGCGATTCTCAGCCCCGCTCCAGGGCAGGGTACAGCAGTGCTGAGCTGTGCCGTGTTGTGACGTTAACAGACTGGTCGCCGCTGATTGGTCAGGTCGTAACCGGCGCTGATTGGTCAGGTTGTAACCGCCCCTCTCCTCCTCCTCATCTACCAAATCTTCACGACCTTCTCAATAAAGTTTTTGAAAAAAAAAAAAAAAAGAATCTTCACGACTGCCTTTACTCAGCACGCAACCACTGTTGGCGGTTTCTTTTCAGTGTATTGCTGTGCTATTTTCATTTATTCTCTATCAAAAATGGCTTTGCGTAATAAGGGTGTTCCATGGACCAATAAGGAGGTGCAGTGTCTGCTCACTGCATTGTCAGACGAATGTATTCAGTGCGAGTTAGACGGAGCCGCCCGGAATGAAAAAAATATACCGGGAGGTCTCGACATTGGAGTCCTTTAACGGTGAGTTTTAATTTTTTTTTTTATTGTGCGTTTTTTCGCAAATATATTCGGTAAGACGCTCAGTTTATTTATGCAATAAAAAAGCTGTTCATTTGTGGATGGATCGCTGCTTTATTGCAGCACACTGCGGACTAAAGCTTTTATTTTAATTATTCATGTGAACAATACGCTGAAATAAGCTTATGTATTCTTGTTAAAAACTATTGTCTTTTCTGTATATATTGCACTTTCATGCTGTATTTTATTGTGTGCATTTTACTTGTAGAATCATCCCACGCGTCCGCCGTGACAGCCCGTCCGGATTAATTCAACCGAGCCTTCCTGAACCAGAGCTGTCAGAGACGGCTTCATTCAACCGAGTCTTGCTGACCCAGTTTGGGAAGCTGGTGTAGACATTCAGTGGTCGGCGTGTATAAAATGTCGATTAACCTTCATGTTGTGTTGCAAAGTTTTTTTTTTTCTTTTAATATTTTGTATATAATAAAATGGAATTGTTTTGGAAAGTGTGGTTTGTCTGTTATAACACTGAATTATAAAACAGTATAATTACATAGAAATTCCATTGCCTAGTCTGATTAAAATGATGCTAATCTTCCTGCCAGGGGTCAACCATTGTAAAGGTAATGTAATTTTTAACTAGACCAAAAAACAAATCTTTTTGTAAGCTTTCTGTTCTTTTTATTGAAATATCATAAAAAATTAGCACCAAGTCAAAGTAGGTACAAGTATATGTAAATTGAATGTTCTATTGGCATTCCAAATTCAGAGATTTACAATACTTTAGAAGGAGTGTAGCATCATCTAAACGGAAAATAATAATACTGTTGTTCCAAACGTTGACCTGAAGGTGAAAAACATGAATTTTTTTAATTCAGTACATCAAAAATGCCCTAGGATGTAAAAAAATAATACAATTTGGTGTTGGCCAGTGTGCCACCGTCTCATTATTTAATACGAATAAAAACAAGTTTAAGCTCATTATTTCTAGGTCATTTGGCAGTTAATTCAAAACAAAAGTGACTTGTGTTGTTGCAGCTTAATTATGAGATAAAATTAATTGTGAGATAAAACCACAGAGCGAGCAAGGCAATAATCCTTGGATCCTTTTTTGTCTCGTGTAAATAAGGACTCAGTCGGGTGCATAACGTCACGGGAGTGTGGCGCCGCCTCGCTGAGAATCTGCCGCCGCCCCGCTTCTAAAACCTCCTAACACAAACCATCACAGCACAAGCACAACACCGTGCTAATGGAGACAGAAGCATTCCGAGCCGTACTGAAGTGAATCGAGCCGTACCAAGGTGTGCTGGGCTAGTGGAAAACAGGCTTAACACAGCCTTGGGGAGCTCCTGTGCTGAGGGTTCCAAATTTAGATAAAGTTCCATTTACACTAACTTGCTGTTTACGATAAGTTAAAAATGAGTGGTACCATTTAATAATGACAGGATGCACTTTAAAATCATTTAACCTCTTAATTAAAAGGTGTGGCTGCAGTGTGTTAAAAGCTGAACTAAAATCAACCAACAAAAGACGTGCATATGAGGTTGTCTCCTCCAAATGTTTAAACACAGAATGGGTTAAGGTTAAAATGGCATCCTCTGTACTACTATTATTTTTATAAGCAAACTGCAGAGGATCCAAAAGTCCTCCAAAATCAGTTTTCAGAATGTCAGTGACAATCTTCTTGAGGCACTTCATTACCAATGAGGTCAGTGCAACAGGATGATAATCATTATTCTCTTTACAGCTTGCTTTTTTTGGTACAGGAATTACAGTATAATAGAGCTTTTCCAAATTACTGGGACAGAACACGTATCTAAAGACTTCTGGTAGATGGGACTCCAGGCTTCTGCTAGCTCCTCACTACATGACTTCAGTAAGCGCCCAGAGATCCCGTCTGGTCCAGACGCCTTCTTGGGGCACATGCGTGAGAAAAATCTTTCCACAACATGCTGGTCAACTATAATTTTTTCAGAGCCTAATACTGATATAGCGTCAAGAGCAGCTTTGTGTTCATGAGAAAAATCTCTAGTCTCAAATCTGCAAAAGAAATTATTCAACTTGTTTGCCTTTTCTTCCTCATTCATTACATTAATGCAGCTTTTGGATGGAGTCATCTTTGTCATTACTTTAACTGAGTCCCACAATTTCCTAGAACTTTTTCCAAGGCATTCAGATTCAAATTTCTTCCTCATCTCATCTCTAGCTGTTCTTAGTTTATAGTTAATTTCTTTCTGTATATTTTTCATACTTAACATGTTCCCATTCTTAAAGGCAATCTTTTTCTGTACTATGCACCATTTTAATTCCTTGGAAATATAAGACTTATTATTGGGGTACACAGTGATTACTTTCTGAGGTAGAACATTTTCTTTACAGAATTTTATGTGCTCAGTTATGGTAACTGTGGCCTCCTCCAACTCCAAGTTTTGGAAGAAGCCCCAGTCGGTACAAGAAAAACACCCTCTCAAAGTTTCTATGCCTTCATTGTCCAATATGAAGATTGCTTAAAAGCAGCAAGCCACAGACAAAGACAAAGACTTGTAAGTAGGAATCAGATGAACAGCATTACGGTCTGAGGACCCCAAGGGGGGGCTTAACCCTTGCTATATAGGCATTTTTGATGTTCCCATAGCATTTGTCCAAAATAATTTTCCCCCTTGTACTGCAGTTCACATATTGGCTGAAGCCAGGCAGTGCCACATCCAGTTTGCAGTGATTAAAATCCCCTAAAATCAAACAAGGTGCTTCAGGAGTGCGTTCCAGTTGTCTGTGTACGCAGTCCATGATAGCATTCGCCGCGTTGAAAGCGTTCCCACTGGGCGGGATATAAACGGTGCATAATAAAATGTTTCCAAATTCACGGGGGAGATAAAGCACAGCAGTTCTATGTCCGGGATACAAAGCGACTCTCTCGTAGTGAACTGTGAGCACCATTTGTTCTTAACGTACACACAAATACCTCCTCCTTTGATCTTACTGGAGAGCGCGTCCCTGTCCTGCCACACCAGGGAGAAGCCGTTCATGGATAGGAGTGAGTCAGGTACGTCCTCCTGAAGCCACAATTCCGTGAAAATGAGCAGGCATGACTCCCAGTACTCGTATAGGAACCTGGCGTTGATTTTGAGTTCCTCCATTTTGCTCTTCAGTGAGCGGACATTACAGAGCAACATGGATGGCAGTGGCGGCCTGTTCTCTCTCCTCCGCAGTCTCTGTCGTACTCCGCCACGTTTCCCTCTCTTCCGCGACCGGCTTCTACGTCCTCCTGTCGGATTTCATAAGAGTTCCCTAGGCAGGAGGGGTGCCGAGACATGGCTGGAACGAAGAAGCAGGAGCTGGTCTCGAGTATAGCTCAGGAGCATGGTCGGCCTCATGTCCAGATCCACTTGGGTACAGTGGCATATTATCCCGAGCAGCCAGATCACAAGCAGTCCCTTTAGCAAAAGCATCATTGTGATACTTGAAAATAAGCACTAAACTGAGTACTACAAACATACACACACAGTAGCAGCACAAGGTAGCCCGGGTTGCAGCAGAGCAGCGCCACCAGCAGTGTCCATGCCGAAAACCCCCCCCCAATAGGTTATTATAAACAGGAAAACCAATCCAACATAAAGATCTCATCTGAAAACTGTTAGTGTAAAAATTCCCTCCAAATTGGCCATATGTAAATGTGCCACAGAGCCAATTTCTAAGGGCAACCACTTTGCAGACAACAACGCAAAAGCAGCTGCACAAGGTCATACAGGAAACCACACTACAGCATCTCTTCTTTTAACACTGACAGAACAGCTATCACATGACATGCTCACTAACACCCAGGAAACATCAGCACAAGCTGAAATTTACCAGTGGATAAAACGGGGCAACATTTAACAACACTTCCAAACTCTACAAATGGTGCAATAACAAACCCATTTTGCCACACAAATTATGCCACCAGACTGCTGTTCTGCTACATGGGCTTTCCCATGTAGCAGCAGGGGGTATGATTTCTATGTTGAGTGAATCTTTTACCACTTATGGGTTTAGTCAATTTGCTACTCAATTTTGCAAAAAATGCCTAATCTGTGCAAAAAAACAATGCTCAAGGACACTTAACACCTCAGAAGGGTACCTTCCCTGCATCAACTTATTGATTTCAAAACATTTGCATGGATTTCATTGAACTAAATAAATGTGAAGGGAAGAAATATTGTTTGGTGATTATTGATACATTTATTAAATGGACAGAAGCCTTCCCTTGCACTCATCCAAATGCTGTTACAGTAGCAAAGAAACTCCAAGCTGAAGTAGTACCAAGATTTGGAATACCTGAAAAGATTTACTCAGATAATGGAACACATTTTTTATATCAGGTTATATCCCACTTAGGCACAGCACTTAACATTAACTTGAAAAACCCCTCAGCTTACCATCCACAATCTGCAGGATTGGTGGAACACACAAATAGGACCATTAAAGAAAGGCTTAGAAAAACAATGGTGGAAATAGGACAAAATTGGATATACTGTCTACCCCTAGTCCTTTTTACATGAGAGTAATGCCCTCAAAAGGGGGCTGTCTCCATTTGAAATAATGTATGGCAAGCCTTACCTACTCTCACCATTAAGGCCATTTAATTCAGGTGATGAGGACGTGTTTAGCTGATTACATGCGAAGAATATTGACTGACAGAGATGTTGTACAAGCTGCTCTTCCCAGGAAGGAACACAGGGATGCACCCATGATAGCCAAACCAGAGGATCTGGTCCTCATCAAAGCCATCAAAAAGAAAAACTGTGCCAACGCTCCCTGGCAAGCGCCACACAAGGTCATCCTGGCGACACCAACAGCCGTGAAAGTCGAAGGACATGATTCTTGGGCGCATCTGACACATTGCAAACTTTACCCCATTCAAAACCCTCAGCAAGTCACCATTTAACAGCTTAACTATTTAACTGTTTCCCTATACAAACGTTTAGCTGATGGTCCACCCAACAACGGCTTGTGTAGCGAAACAACTGTTGTTTATCATGGAGAGACAAAATGCAAGAGAGAGAAGGTTGGTACCAGAAAGATGTGAATGGTACACCTGTTTTTTCCCTCATCCTCATCTTTGTGGAAGCACTTTTGATTTGGTTACTTTTAGGAAGATCATTACTTATTTATCACAAGGCTAGGTATGTTACTCATACGCATCACGACTGGCTGGAAGGACCAGCCTACGATGACCATGTTTATGACGGCAATGTGTGGTGGAAGTATGCTAACCACACAGCCCAAACAGCTAATTGTTCAAATTGTTATGTGTGTCCCTTGCTCCCACTCTCAGTTGGCCAAATATCTGTTACTGTTAAACCAATGGAACTGTCAGAAACTGTTTGTTTCTTGCAAGAGGCTATGTATGAAAATAGTATGACAAGCATTAACTTGAATCACACCTGCCCCATTGTCTATGACTCCACTGACCGGAGACATGATGACACCTCTTACTCGGTGAAGGTAAGATTAACCTCGCCGGAGAATTTTTCCTTTTGTCTAAGGGTGTGTGGAAACGTCTCTTTGGAAAGTTTATCAGTTTCCAGGTGTGCAACAATGCACAGTACATCTTGCCCCTGCACTGCTACCTGCCGGACCGGCATAGTGGGCAAAAGCTGTCCTGAAGATCCTTATTGTCAGTCTAGAAGACTGGAAGGCGATGTCACCCTGCAGGAGCTCTGCAGAGCCGCAATCTGTGATTCTCACAAGTATGGCACGTATATGGTGACGGGGGTTGGTGGCTGTGTGGCCATCGTGCCTACTCACACCTGCCCATGAACTGGGGAGGGGTGTGTGCCCCCGTGGTGGTGACTGACCATACCATCATATTGTCGGCAGGACAGGCGGACAGGG
This sequence comes from Pholidichthys leucotaenia, assembly GCA_020510985.1. Taxonomy (NCBI): domain Eukaryota; kingdom Metazoa; phylum Chordata; class Actinopteri; order Cichliformes; family Pholidichthyidae; genus Pholidichthys; species Pholidichthys leucotaenia. The sequence goes on from CM035842.1 coordinate 276,943,736, forward strand.
TGAAGAGAGATGTCTCTTTTTCACCATATCATCCCATCTGAGGCACAGATGTGCCCAAAGAATTCAAGTTAGAAACTGCTGGGCAGAAGGTACTCTATTCCTTGTTTCCTTGGGTGAGAGTGGCTAAGAACACCTTATGGACTGAAACAACTAGTTATAGATTACAATCCTTTGTGAATTTTTCCTTGTCTGCTTTTTCTGGTATAAATGAGGAGTTTACAGCTCTTAGACTTATGCTGACCCAAAATAGAATGGTTCTTGATCAAATACTGTAACTACCGCCTGAGGAGGTGTGTGTGCAGCTGTGGGGGATTACTGTTGTACTTTTATCCCTGAAAATGATGCAGATGGTCACATGATTGCCTCAGCCATATGGAACTTGACTGCTTTGCAGGATGCCATAGACAAGGATAATGTCACTGACGAACATACCTGGTTTAGCTGGTTAATCTCTTCATTGAGAAGTCTCATCATGAGCCTGTTAATGATTTTTGTGGTAATATTTTCTTGTGTCATTCCCTGCATCCATAATATGACGATGAGACTTGTGCATGTTAATTTAGTGATGTACCATGGAGCAGTTGCCAAGGACGATGGGGAAGATCAACAAACTGTGTGAGCTCAAGGTGTCTCTCCATGACCCAAGTACAGAGTAAAAGTATGACTGACATGCAGAAAACTGAAAGGAGTTGCATGATCATGATGTGAAGTTGAAATGTACTACCTGTAAATACATTTATGAAGTTTGAAACATACTTTTTATTTTATTTTTATGTTACTCTTACTTCTGTTTTTATATTTTGTTATTATTCTTATTTTGGTTTCATCTATTATGTCTTGTTTTTATACAAGCTGATACATATATCAATGACATATCTGTACTTTATTATCATTTTGATTTTAACATTTTTTCATTAATTACTTTTATCATTAATTAATAAGTTTTACTGTCCTACTTTTCCTCCTAAAGGAATAAATGTTAAGTGGCGCCTGGGGCAGCAGGGCTGATGGCGGACTTTCCCCATCACTAGCTAGTTAGGGTCTGTTGCACATCAATGCACTGCAGCTTAGCATAGCTGCCAGATGCAGTTTTAGATACCATCACTTGTTATCACTTTTCATTTATGATGCCTTGCATGGCATCAAAGGGGGGAAAATGATGGAATAATTTTGTATTCTCTATCTGTTGGTACCTCAGAGTCTGTGTGAAATGTGTACAAGGTCGGGAAGCTGGACATTTATCTGTTTGTTCTCATACGAATATTCTGTACTGTTATGATTATGTCTGAGAAAAGAGACAGTTTTGAAGAACCAGCCTGGACCAGATATTCTCTCATGGACAGTTCTGAGATAACAGGATGCTTAAAGACCGAAAGTTGTGTATGTGAGTCAGAACGATTTCCGGAGGTGACTGAGTGTATCACTTATTGTTTTCCACTGATCAGTGCAAATTAAATTTGCTGAAACTTTAACCCTGGCTGATTCTTTGACTACTGGTTGAAGAAAATCAAGGTCATCTGATGAGAGTGAAACTGCAGTATGCACATCATCAGAGTATCTCAAAAAACTATGGTACCAAGTTTCAAAACAGTCGGAACAAAACTTTAGGAGGAGCTGATTTCACAAAAGTGGGACGGACGGACGGACCCATAACAATCCCTATTCGGTCTTCCCCAAAGGGCTCTTCAACCGCTTTGGGCTTCGACCAGCGGGGGATAAAAAGGACAAAGTTTTAGCAATTCTTAAAAATGCCTCATCTATTATTCATCCCCACTTTTATCAGTTCTAGCCATGTCATCTAATTTACACTAAAGGATTTCTGTTCCTCTTTACTGTTTTTTAGTGATCAGAGTCTGATTTTAATATCCATTTACTGAGTTCAGTTTCCTCTCACAGTCGCATCCCTGATCATCCTCGCTCTTCGCTACGATAAAAGGTTGCCTTGGTGAGTCACACTTTATATCAAATGACATTAATGCAATACAAAACATCCAAAAACATTTCCTAATCATTTCTGCAAACCAGACAGGAAATGTTCATTAAATGCAACTGTGACCTAAAACCAGAGGGCGTTTTAAGAAGAGATTATGCAAGGCTAACAGAAATGCATCAGAACTGATACTGAACTTTCATTAAAACTTAAGAGGATCAGCCAACATGATTCTCCTCTGACAGCAGTGATATGATGCAGTTTGTTTGTCAAACACCATCTACATCACCAAACAGATAATAGAGCAGACACTGCAAAAATGTACCTTCACTTTGTCTTAAATGTAGCTAGTTACAATGGGGGAAATAAGTATTGAACGTGCCACAATTTTTCAAAGTACATACTGTACAGTGTTTCTGATGAGGCTACTCAAATGAAAATTTCAGCAGAAATTAAAGTTAACTCAATAAATCCACACATATAAAGACATCAAAACACTTAAATGCATAAACAAATTTAAGCTTAACAGAGTGGAATGAAACAGGAAAAAAGTACTGAACACATTAGAAAAAGCAGTACCTTAAGGCAAGAATTCATAGTTAATTAATAGTCCATCTGTCCATAAGTTAATACATTAATATCAGCCAGGTTAAGTACTTCATGTGTGGTTACAAAAAGTGTTTTTTTATTACAAAGCTGTCACTCAAGAAACATCTCATGGTGGGAGAAAGCCAAAAGCTCTCCCAATACCTTCATAACCTGACTGGTGCAAAAAAAGTTATTTTTTTTCTTCCTCTTACTGCTTGCTTTTATTAAATGCATACCACAAATGTCAAAAACTGCAAATTTAAGAGAGGAACTTCACTCATTTACTTTTATTTAGGAAAAGAGCAAATTCACAAAAAAGTAGCAAATTGATCATGAAATCTAACATGAAAAATTTTAAATGAAGGCATCTTTTTTGTCTAAGATTTTTCTTCATGCCATCCATCCATCTTCTACCACTTTTCCAGAGGTCTGGGTCATGGAAGCAGCAGCCCAAGCAGAGAAGCCCAGATTTCCCTTTCCCCAGCCATCTGCACCAGCTCTTCAGAGAGGATACCAAGGTGTTCCTAGACCAGTTGGGAGACGTAGTCTCTCCAGCGAGTCCTGGGTCTGCCAAGGGGTCTCCTCCCAGTGGGATGTGCCCAAAACCCCTCAAGTGGGAGATGTCCAGGATGCATCCTGATCAGATGCCCAAACCACCTCAACTGGCTCCTTTCGATGTGGAGGAGCAGCGATTCTACTCTGAGCCTCTCCAGGATGACTGAGCTCCTCATCTCTTAGGGTGAGTCCAGCAATCCCAAGGAGAAAGCTCATTTCAGTCACGATCTCATTCTTTCGGTCATTACCCAAAGCTCATGACCATAGGTGAGGGTAGGAACGTAGATTGACTGGTAAATCGACAGTTTTGCCTTAGAGCTTAGCTCCCTCTTCACCACGACAGACCAGTACAACGGCCACATCACTACAGATGCTGCTCCGATCCGTCTGTCAATCTCTTGCTCCATTCTCCCCTCACTCGTGAATGAGACCCCGAGATACTTAACTCCTTCACTTGAGGCAGGAGCTTGTCCCCAACCCGGAGAGAACAATCCACTGGCTGAGGACCATGGACTCGAACTTGGAGGTGCTGATTCTCATCCCAGCTGCTTCACACTCAGTAACTAACCATCCCAGCAAGGCCTGTAGGTCATGGCTGGATGAACCCAACAGGACAACATCATCTGCAAACAGCAGAGATAAGATCCTGTGGTCAACAAGCATGACACCCTCTGCTCCTTGGATGCACCTAGAAAGCCTATCTATAAAAATTATGAACAGGATCATGACAAAGGGCAGCCCTGGCAGAGTCCAGCGCTCACTGGAAATGAGTTTGACTGGGTGTTGGCAATACGAACTAAACTCTTGCAACGGTTGTATAGGGACTCGATAGCTAGTGCCTAGTGGCTGGGTTTCTACCCATGGGACCCGGCCAGGCTCAGCCTGAAGGAGTTACATGGGTCCGGCCTCCAGTGGGCTCACCACTTGCAGGAGGGACCATGGGGGTCCGGTGCTATGTGGATCAGGTGATGGTCGAGGGCAGAGACCTTGGCAGTCTGATCCCCAGCTTTCCAAACTGGCTTTCTTCAGGGCATTCATTTTAAAAAGTTTCTTAATTTAATTTGCTTCATGTGTTTTGGTCATCAATTTAAATCAAATTTTCCTGTTATGAAGGCAGATACTTTTTGCTTATTTTCAGTAATAAATCCCTATTTTTTGTTGTTTTTGAATGCTGAGTTTTTGTGGTGTAGCCATAAATTTACATAAATGATTTTGCAAAATTACGATAAAAAGAACTTTACTTGAAAATTTGCCAATTTGAGAAAACAAATCACACTTATGAGAAATTGGGCATATTTAAGAGAAAAGGATTGCATATTCATAAGGAAAAAAGTACATCTTGTGGTGACCCACCACACTCCGCAAGGACATTCCTCACACTCAGCAGGTCTGACAATTTGCATACAGAGGACAATTCACATACAGAGAGCCCCTGGGGGCAATCAGAACAATGGACTGTTGTGTATACATCCCCAAGATGAAGCAGAGGACATCCGGGCGCCAGTTGGTCATGCTAATCATGTGTATTGACTGATATGCTAATGTGCCATGCATTCTCTCTTCCTGTATCACTGTATAAAAGAGCTTGTGTGACATGTCTCAACAACAAAGTAGAGCACAGTAGTTCACAGAGCTGCGATGTGTGTCTCATTTTGATGGAGGAAATAAAACTTTGCAACCTTCCAGCTCGTCGCATCTTGCCTGATCATCTCCCTCCACACTGGTGACCCTAGATGTGTCATGGTGCACCCCTCGCCTGATCTTTTCCCTCCACACTGGTGACCGGATGAGAGAGAATGACCGTCTGCTCCCTCTCACCGCGCTGTGGACTCCGGAGGACCGGCGAACACCTACAACCCCTTCATCCACACCCACGAGGATCAGCGGCAGTGCTGGGACTGACACGCACCATGAACGGCGACACGAGCGAACCGAAGGAAGCAGCCTGAACGGGGAAATCATTGGTGCCGTCTGCGTTGATTTCCACCAAGCTCCCCGACCCTGACTCACCTCACGACAGCGGACCTCCCGTGCACAGAAGCCCCACACGCACATCGCAGGATTACGAAGACAGCGTAACTGCCAGCTATGTGGTCACTGCGCCAAGCGCGTGCCACGCACAGGGACAAACCGGCTCCACAGACTGATACAGCGTCCTCTGCCGCTGCACATGCCCGAGAAACACGGCCAATCGCCATCCTCGGAAACTTCAGGGCTGCTCAGGCACCTGAAGCAGACGTGCAGCCCGCACACAGGACTTTGTATGGGTTTCTCAGCCACGGCGCACAAGGGGAATTTAGTCGATTGCTGTCCCCGATGGCTTTAGGGCTGCTTCCGCACCTAAAAACCAAACCGCCAAGTCCCTCACACAGCTGCAGTCGTTTCACAGCCGCTACACATCCTCGGGGAATTTGGCCGTTCATCTTCCCCACATCCTCGCTGGACCGAGCCGCGAGAGGAGTCCGAGACTTAATTTTTTTTTCACAGCCACTGCAGATCACTGTCCCTGGTTTACTGGGAAAGTCCCTCACCATCGCGGATCCACATGCAATTTTTGCGTGGCCCAGACACCTTTGACGTCCCGGGCCAGCACTCACTTACTCCCACCCCCTCCTCCTCCTCCTCCACAGCGTTCTTCCCGCACCTCACTCCCTAAAGCCGGCCGATCATCGTCTTGTTCCATTACGCATGACGCGCACCGGTTCCGTGCGCCCACGATCCACGGCCGTTCAATGTGCCGGAACTCGGAGTGGAGCACACTGTCCTTTCCACCCCTCCCCTGTCCCCCCCATGGACTGACATGCCCTCCAACACTCCTCTACAGCAGGACAGTTCTACCGGAGCTGGAGCCCAAACAACGGGGGTGGTGGGGGGGTCACAGCCTCTTCTGAGTGTTCTGGGGGGGAGCCCTGTGGTGACCCACCACACTCTGCAAGGACACTCCTCACACTCAGCAGGTCTGGAGGAAGCAGAGGACAATTTGCATACAGAGGACAATTCACATACAGAGAGCCCCTGGGGGCAATCAGAACAATGGACTGTTGTGTATACGTCCCCAGGATGAAGCAGAGGACATCCGGGCACCAGTTGGTCATGCTAATCATGTGTATTGACTGATATGCTAATGTGCCATGCATTCTCTCTTCCTGTACCACTGTATAAAAGAGCTTGTGTGACATGTCTCAACAACACAGTAGAGCACAGTAGTTCACAGAGCTACGATGTGTGTCTCATTTTGATGGAGGAAATAAAACTTTGCAACCTTCCAGCTCGTCGCATCTCGCCTGATCATGTCCCTCCACAATCTACAAGTAAAAAAAAGTTTAAACTTTTCAAGAAATACTTATGTAACAAGAAAAGAAAAGAAAACTAAACTAAGTTCAACTGAAAAATCAAGATGTGTTCAGGCCAGTATGGGAGGAGGACAATATTGAACTTTTTTTTTTTCTGGATTGCTCCTAAACTGGCTCATGTGGGTGTAAACTGTTAATAAAATGGTTGCACTACTCTGCGTCATACTTTGCATTTCGTGCTGCATCAATTTTCACAACATTTTAAATTAAAAACACCAAAACTGACTTCCGGTTATGGCTGCCACGTGAGAAGGACACGTCTCACTCTGCTCTGCTCCTGGAGAAAAAAAATCGGCAAATAACTCTCTCATTTGGGACAGAACGTATCCCAGCGTTTGGGCGAGGATATGTCGGTGAAGCCTAAGGCTGGAAAACCAGGTAGAGGAAAAAGCGAGCCGCAGAAACAGTCCAAATTAACGGACTTTCAGGTCTGTGACGCAGCAGATAAAGCTCCATATATGGCGGAGGAAGCTAGCAGCGGTGCGGTATCTGCGGGAAACGGCACAGGTGCGGTGCTAGCTGCCATAAGTTCAATGACAGCAGACTTTTTCTCTAAATTTGATGGGATTATGGCAGCGTTGGAAGGAATGAGAAAGGAATTGGGTGACTGTGTAGAACAAATGGCGCAGGTGGAGCTTCGTGTCTCTAGTGCTGAAGATGACGTCACCTGTCTTCAATTAAAGGTGCGCACTTTGGAAAAAAAAAAAAAATGTCTGGAAGATAATGTCCTGGATTTGGAGTCCCGGTCGAGACGGAACAACTTGAGGCTGGTGGGTCTACCGGAGGAAACCGAAGGTCGGGACTCATGTTCCTTTCTGGAAAAGTGGATTCCGGAGGCGCTGGGCAGCGCAGAGCTGCAATCAGCAGTGGTTCTGGAAAGCGCACACTGTATTGGCCCACGGAGAGATAAGGGACCACCGAGGACCCTAATTATGAAGTTCCTCAGCAACAGAGACAGGATGAAGATCTTCAACGCTGCACGAGCTAAAGGAGAGATTAAACACCAGGACCAGCAGGTGCAGTTCTACCCAGATTTGGCCACAGGAATCCAACAATTGAGGAAGCAGTTTGATCCCGTACGTAAAGAGCTGCGCAACCTTGGGATTCGTCATGGTGTAATTTATCCTGCGAGACTGTTGACCACGTATGGGGGCAGAACACACATCTTCAAGACCCCAGAGGAGGCGCAGGAGTTCATCAAGAAGATCCAAGAAGAGACTGGTGGGAGCTAAGCATGAACAAAATATAAGGTAGAATATTTAAGCATTTGCACAGGCATCTGACTGACTTGAAGCAAACAGCAAGTTTACAAAATATAGATTGTATTATATATTTAAAAAAAAAAAACTATGATGTACAAAGTTGCTAAAAATTTTGGAGTTAAGTTGGAAAACTACAGAGGAGAGTTAATGTTACGTCATTAAAAGCAGTAGAGTTAGGGTGATTGGGAGGATGAAGAAGGAGTGGCTTTGGCTGTTCCTCGTGGGTGTGGAGCAGTCGATGGCTATATCGGGAGACGGAATTTTTCTTTTGATTTTGGGGGGATCGCCACAAATGTGGGAAGGGGGAATTTGTTTGTGTGTAGTTTGTAGGATGAATGTTCAACCACTCATTTTTTTGTTTCTCTGTATGAGCATGTTTACACTGCAAGGTAATCCCAAACTCCCTATTGATCATAAACCAAAGCGTTAATCTTAATTTAACTTCATGGAATTGCAGAGGTCTACAAAATTTAAAAAAACTTAAACAAGTTATGAATAAAATAAAAGACATGGGTTCAAAAATTGTGTTTTTACAAGAAACTCATCTAATAGAGGAGGATGTAAAAAGAATTAGGAGTAGATGGCAAGGAAGTGTTTTCACCTCATCATTTTCATCCCGAGCCAGGGGAGTTATGACTCTCATACATAAATCAGTCCCATTTCAAGTGAAAAATGTAATTGGAGACAAATTTGGAAGATATGTAATCATTCAAGGATCTTTGCTATTAGAAAATATAAATTTGGTGAACTTATATGGTCCCAATATAGATGATCAAAAGTTCTTTGCTAATTTATTCCTTATCTTATCATCACTTACAGGGCAACATATAATAGCAGGGGATTTTAATTGTACATTGAATCCCAGTATAGATAGATCAACAGGACTGGACTGTACGCACAATGGATGTAGGATGACCATTAATCATTTTATGAAAGAATTGAGATTGCTAGATGTATGGAGAGAAATGAAACCACAAGTTAAAGCCTACTCTTGTTATTCCAATACCTACAAGACATTCTCACGTATTGATTATTTTTTGATCTCCACAGAATTAAGGTCCAAGATTCAAAACTGCTTTTATGATAACATCGTGATCTCTGATCATGCACCCTGCTGTCTAATATATGTAGATAAGAAATTGACAAAGGAATCAGGTAGATGGCAATTTCAGCATAAATGGCTTCAGGATGAGGAATTTGTCAAGTACATAGAAAAACAGATAGATGAGTTCTTTGACATCAATACTATACAAACATCAGCATGTGTAAAGTGGGAGGCTTTCAAAGCTTTTATTAGGGGACATATTATTAGTTATACAGGTTCAAAATCTAAGAAGACTCGAGAGGAGAGAGCCCAATTGGAACATAAAATAAAAAGTCTTCAAGAAAAAGTGTATGCAGGAAGTGATCCAAGGTTGGAAAACGAATTACTGATTTTGAGAGCTGAATATGACAAAAGATCAGCAAATAGAGCTGCCTCGAGTCTTCTAAGATTGAAACAATCTTTTTATGAACAAGGTGAAAAATCAGGAAAATTATTGGCATGGCAGATTAAACAATTAGAATTTAAAACACCAATTACCAGTATTATAAGTAATGGACAGGTAGTTATAGATCCTTTAGAAATTAATAGAGCCTTTAGAGATTACTATGAAAAATTATATGATACCAAAAATGAATCCGACTTAACAAAACTAAATGGGTTTTTGAACGAACTATCTATACCGTGTATTCCAAATGAAAACAGGGAGATATTGGAGTCTAAAATTAGTCAAGAAGAAGTTGGGCTAGCCATTGATAATATGAAATCAGGAAAAAGTGCAGGACCAGATGGTCTTCCAGTTGACCTTTATAAAAAACTTAAGAATAAATTAATAAAACCTTTTTTGGAAATGGTTTTAGAAGCATTTCAAAATAGTAATTTACCATCATACATGAATAATGCCTTAATTATACTGTTGCCAAAACCAGGTAAACCCTCTAATAAATGTGAAAATATGAGACCAATAAGCCTATTAAATGCCGACCTTAAGATAATCTGTAAAATTTTAGCAAGACGAATACAAGAAATTTTACCAAATATTATTAATCGAGATCAGAATGGCTTTATAAAGGGAAGACAAGGCTTCCATAATGTAAGAAGACTGTTTAATATTATTTATTCTAATAAAGAAGCACCGGATACAGCTCTCCTATCACTGGATGCCGAAAAGGCCTTTGATAGAGTCGAATGGCCCTTTCTTTTTGAAGTTTTACAAAGGTTTGGACTTGGAAATAATTTCATAAAATGGGTTCAGATAATATACAATAATGCTACAGCAGAAATCCTAACAAATAACAATATTTCAAAATCAATAAAAATCAATAGAGGATGTCGACAAGGCTGTCCACTTTCACCTTTACTGTTTTCTATGGCAATTGAACCTTTAGCGATGGCGATACGTTTACATTCACAAATATATGGAATTAAAGTTGGACCAACAGAACATAAAATCTCCCTGTACACCGATGACATAATTTTGTTTATGTCGAATCTTAAAAAAAATCAATTCTGACCTTGTTGAATTTAATAAAGAATTTTGGGGAAATATCAGGATATAAAATAAATAAAACTAAATCTTCAATATTAATGCTAAATGAGACCCAGAGAAATTACCCTGCCCCTGAGGTAAATCAATTCAACGTTGTAAATCAGTTTAAATATTTAGGAATCCAAATTGTGCCTAAGCTAGAATCAGTCGCCAGTGTCAACTATGAAGCCTTAATGACAGATATCAATGAGTTAATTCAGAGATGGATGTCACTACCAATGTCGATGATCGGGAGAATCAATATACTTAAAAGTAATATTTTACCTAAAATACTTTATTTATTTTAATACATTCCCTTACCACCACCTTTAGATTTATTCTCAAGAATTAAAAAAAAGTTAGTGGAATTTATATGGAACAACAGGAGGGCTAGATTACGTCTGTCTTTATTATATTTACCATTTGATCGTGGAGGTCTGAAATGTCCAAATTTTATGTTGTATTATTGGTCGGCACAACTGAGGTCTATGACATATTATTTTTCATTAAATGATCTCCCTCACTGGACTGAAATGGAATCATACAATTTACCTTTACCTCTTCCCATATTCATATACTCAGATTCGGCAAAAAAATTACAAAAACAAGTTAAAAATCCATTTGTAAAGCATATGATCAAAATATGGTGTGAAACTAAAAACTATTTAAAAGAACTACACTTATTGTAATTTAGCCCAATATGGGGTAATCAATATTTTAAACCAGGGAGAGCGGATGCTGTATTTAAAGTATGGAATTTAAAAGGGATTCAAAAGATTCAAGATTTATATTTGCCATGTGCAGATAACATAATGTCTTTTGAAGAGCTGAGGATCAAATTTAATCTTAATAGAACACATTTTTTTAAATATCTTCAACTTAGAAACTTTATTAGATCAAATCAAAATAAAGATCTCACTCGACCTATTTATTCATCCTTGGAAAAAATGTTGATGAAAGATAGTAAAAGAAAGGGTATTATTTCAGAGTTTTATAACTCATTGACACTATCCTCAAGTGAAAACTCACAGAAAAGATTAAACTACTGGAAAGAAGATCTGCAAACTGAAATTTCAGAGGAACAATGGGAATTGGCTTGTACAGAAGCTCAAACCAAATCAATAAATGTACGTCTTAAATTGATACATTTTAAATGGTTAATGCGGATGTATGTTACACCAGAGGAGTTAAATAGATATAACAAAAACATACCAGATACGTGCACAAAATGCATGGAAAGTAAAGGAACCCTATTTCATTGTGTATGGGAATGTAGATTAACTAGAATGTTTTGGGAAGAGGTGAGGGTAACAATTGAAAAAATAATCTCAAAACAAATCATATTGAATCCTAAACTGTTTTTGTTGGGTCTGTACCCAGAAAAGCATAACTTTAATAAAAGTAAAAGAACATTCATAGACCTCAGTTTGCTTAATGCCAAAAAATGTATTGCACTACTGTGGAAAAAGACTCATAGACCAGATGTGACTCAGTGGTTAAGACAGATGTTAACAAACCTTCCATTAGAAAGAATAACATACATACTGAAATCAAAGGAAATTGTGTTTGAGAATATATGGAGACCTTTTATTGATTATGTAAAAAATTTAAACATAACTCTTGAAGAAGAAGGTGAATGATGTGTGTGGACCTTGTAAATTCCAAACTGGTGAACAAAATATGTATACTTATGTAATGGATTGTCTAGACTAAACAGAGGAGCATTGTTGAAGACTTGATTTTGTTGGTGGTTGTGGGTGTTTTTAGTGCATTTTTTTTGTAGTACTTTAGTGTTAGTGTTTGATTGTTTGTGTCATGTTTGTTAAAAAAAAAAAAGGTTCAATAAAGATATTGTGGAAAAAAAACCCACCAAAACTTGCTAAATGTCAGCCCATAGACAGAAGTGTGGCTCTCTGCTTGTTGTTAAAGAAAAGGGAAGTTTTATTTTATTTTTTCCCTGAGGTGCCATTACATACAAAGCCAATGCAAAGATGCAAATCAATCACGGATGAAGGCAGGTATGAATTATGGATTAAACCATTCCCTTCTGCTTCCTGAAGAGATGCATGCCATTGGCTTGTTTAGGAGTGAATATTTCAGGGCTGCAAAACGGTCCAGCAGCTGTTTTGGCATGAGTAATTCAAGAAGAAAACTCCTATCTAAGGCATTTTAGGCAAAGGCTACATTCATCTTTTCTAGCCAATCTTCTTTTTGTTGTGGTCATCTGTAAAGTAGAACAAGTCTTTCATTAACTGTATTTTTACGATGAAGTAGTAATCTATTCTCTAAAATGTAACTAAGTGTAAATATGGATCCAAAGCCATTCCTAGACCCATTAATATGGCTGATTCCACATCGATGCCACTGTGATTTAAGGGAGTTTCTATTGAAGTTAATTTTTTTCTGTCCTATTGGCATCACTTTCAGTCTTCTTATCATTTAACCTCCAACACCCACAACACCTGACCAACTGGAAAACAACTTCTAGTCTGATCATTTTATATCCTCCACTGCATCCTGTAGCACAAAACAAAAAACATTGAGTTTTAATTCTGTGGTGCCAAACAGCAACCTGGAAAAACAGAAAAGGAACTCCATCTCCATAAATTAGCATGCCACACCAGGCTGTGCCCTCTTATTCTGCTCTGATATTATGTCAGGAGGCACTCCATTTCATTTGCACTCTGCAGCTCCAGTTCGCCTTTCATTGTTCTCCCCCTCAACCACGCTATGACCTCCCTTTTCCTCCTGATTTCCTTTGCTGTACGTCTCCTCAGCTCCGTCTTAAAAATCTATTGTATGTCCCCCTCCGGGCGGAGAGAAAATGTGAATTGCGATAGATTCACAGTTAGCAACTTAATTAGACACCTTAAATCACAGCTGCCTTCCACTGCCTCGGGTTATTTCTGAGGAGAGCTGCACCCAGAATGAATGTGCGCATTTCTGTGATGTGTTCTTTAAAGAAATGTCAGTATATCCTGGATGTGCAGCTTTCCTTTGCTCTTGGAAATAAAATGCTTTAGGGCAATAAAACTGTGTTGCTGTGTATGTTTGTGGCCAAAACACTAAAAATTGTGAATAAAATTAATCCAATAAGACCCTTTGACTCTTTAAAACCCCGTATATAAACTCTAAAAAGTCAAACAACTTGATTCCACCCTAAATGGAAAAAGCCACAAGACACTATGAAAATAATTTATTGCACTATGACCATTTATCACCCTAACGACAAAATTATGACCTCAGTATATTGAAACATGTCACTACCAATGCTGCAAAAAAAAATAAATAAATAAATCTGAAAAACTGAGGGACAAAATCCAATTTCAGTTCTTAGTTTAGAAGTCATTGATACCCATGACTGCACTCATAAATTGTTGGCTAAACCTTTCCTGCCAGCCACTCTTTTTAACTGATTGGAATGCAAAAACTGGAACTAAGTGTGCTGGAGTGTCCAAGTAAAACAAAACTTTACTGGCTTTACCAAAGTAGCTTGGTTGGCAGTTCTTTGTAAAGTTTTTTAACTCAACATTGACTTAAATGGGACATGGCCTTATGGCCTTTGTCTGTGTGATTGGATATCACTCCTGGACTAGCCTCCAATCATTTTCTAGTGTCACACAGAATCGTGATTTGACTGAATTAAAACAATCGTCTCAGAGTGCAACCATTGACAAAAGTTATATCAAGTGTTCATTTCACTGGACTACACCACAGAAAACATGGCCAAAATAGAGCCCCAATAAGATCAAATCCACCCACAGACTAGATCAATGTGGAGCTTCAACGTCCTAAGACAAGGGTCTGTAACCTGTGGCTCTGCTGCCCATATTCAGTGGCTCCCTGTGCTTTACAAAAACTCACAAATTTACAGAAAAAAGGTCATAAATTTCACTAATGTACAAGAAAAAGCTGCAAATCCTAGAAGGAAAACTCTCAAATAGAGAAAACTGATATAAATTTATGAGATTATGTTGCCTATTTATATGGGGGAAAAAACTGAATTTACAAGAAAAAGTTCCAAATTAAAGAGAAAAAAGATTACATCAAGAGTTGTAAATTTAAAAAAAAATGAGAAAAAGGGTACACATTTACAAGAAAAAAAATAGATTTATGAAAAAAGTTGCAATTTTAAAAAAGTCACAAATTTATGTGGAAAAATACTGCAAATTAATGAAGATGATGCCACAAATCTGAGAAAAAATTACATACAATTTACAAGAAAAAAGTTGCCAATTAGCAAGAAAAACTTGGCAAATTTTGGTGAAATAAGTTGTATATTTTTAAGAAAACAGCTACAAATTTACGAGGGAAAAAAAAGACATTTAGATGAAGTTGCTAATTTAACAGAAAAATGTTGCAAATTCACATAGAAAAAAATGGCAGTTTTCAGGAAGTTGGTCACGCATTTAATTCATATTCAGAAGAAAAAAAAAATCAGAAGTTCAGAGGAAAAAAGCCTCAAATTTATGAGACAAGTTGCAAATGTATGTGAAAATGTCAAATTTATCTTTAAAATGTTGGAATTTAATAAAAAGGGTGCAAATTTACAAAAAAAAGTAAAATGCTGTTTATGAGCGAGAGCAATGTTGCAGCTTTATTTGGGTCATTATCTCTTTTTTAAGACTTAAGTTTTATGGATCCATGCAGATTTTTTGGTACAAAAAATGGCTCTTTTTGATGGTACTGTAGAGGTTTCTGACCCCCATCCTAAGAGAATGTGTTTTGAGTGGCATGAAGTGAGCAACATGACTGTTGAAATATTGCATGTGTGACACAGTACTGACTATTATGCAGAAGCAAATAAAATCTCAATTATTTCCAATAAATCAACCTTATGCTTTACAGAAAATGCTAAACAAGAAAGCTCACACACAAATTGGATGATCCAATGATACCTGTCAGCATGTCTGATACAATTTTGAGAGCCGCTGTCTTTGTTGTACTGAGACGGCGTTAAAGATATTGTCTTAAAAGTTTGGAAATTTGTGTCCTAGTCAAAGAAAGGAGTGAAGGGGCTGCGGTTTAGTTTGTGATGACACTGTGTCACTCAAACTTGAATTTCCAAAGGTTCCATGTAGTACCTATAAACATACTTCACAACACATTTAAGTTCCTAGCAGCTGTATTTTCACTCCTTGATATGTCAGGATATGATGCCTGGTTTCACCTCTAATCTGTTGAACAAATTTATTATGAAATGAAAGAAAAACTCTTCAATGCCTAAGTTTTGGTCATTTCTTTTATTCATCTTTGCTACTGCTATGCTGATGATGCTCAATTTACTTTAGCTTTGAATAACAAGGATCTTACTCTAATGTTACAAAGCAGCTTTGGCTAAAAATTGAATTCACTGCCACACATCAAGAAGAGACACCATGACACTTCACAGAGCCACCCAATGTGTGAACCTCACTAGCCTGTACTAATGGAGCCATTTACTATCTAAACCTATTAATCAAACTCCAAGATCTGACGAGCTCATAACAGATTGCTTCAGATTTGGAATATGGAGCTGAAGGAGCAAGCTGACCTTAAGGAAACACAGCAAGGGGAAAAGAAAAAAAAAAAGAACTAGTCTTAAGTTTGCAAATTATTTCTCCTCGTCATTCAAGCAACTCGTTAGCATGGTATTTGCATCTTAGTGCCCAACACTTTTCAAATGCTTTATTGCCAATTAGATGCATGTGTGGAAGCGTGTGGGGTGCAGTCATCACTGAGATGCCTGCAGAGGGGGAACGGGCAGCTAATTTCAGGGTGGCACACAGACCCGGACACCTCAGTGAGACCCGGCACCACACACATTCACACAATGCCTCATCCCATTAAGGCCGGTCGGTTTGCAGTGCAGTGGGAGTGATTTGTGAAGGTTTTATTGGTTTGAATGTTAATAGAGGAGCTAAAGGACAAACTGGCGGAAGCAGATAACGGCTGGGTAACTACTGTGTATGTGTGTGTATGTGTGTAATGTCAGAGGAAAAGGGGGGAAGAAGTCGGCTGCTTTAGTGCTTCTATATAGCACAGTATTATAGGATGCTAGATCTACAAAAGATACAGACAAACTGCAGACAAATACAAAAAGTAACAAAAAATGCAATGCTTGGATATGTATACTGAATGCAAATTTTGAAAACTCATTAATGAGTGGTGTGAATGGGGCTGTAGCTCACCTGGATTAAACAGTGAGTTTCCAAATGTATAGAAAGTACTTTTACATTTTGAGGTATACTGATATTTCTTCCTTTTTTCACCCCTCACATGGTAACCAGGCAGTGAAGACACATCATGAAAAGATTTTCACACAATCAAAAAGTCTGACACAAATCCAATCCTTCCTTCATTATTTTGCCACCTTCACTTCCTTGTGAACCTCTGGATATCTGAACAATGGTGATAGTTTCTACCTGTAAGACTTGTTTGTGGACATGAGATGTGCCCTAACTCCTGAATAAATGACTACCTTTGTTGGATGATAGATTGTTGTAGAAATTGTCATGATGTTGAAGCCATGAAAACTAGTTTATGCCACTGATGATATAATGATGATGATAATCCCTGTCAAAGAGCACTGAACTTTTATTTATTAGTAAACTTCAGCTTTAAAATTAAAATGGAGAAAGATCTTTGCTGTTCATGTGCTCACAGTAGATGGCAGTGATGCACCACCAAACTGTTCTGAAGACCCAAAATGAAAACAAAGAGGAGGAAGAACACGAAGGCAGCTCATTTCATTATGAACAATGGCATACTATAAATATTAGGGATGCAGTGATAGTTGACCATCAGTATCGGCCAGTAAATCCATAAATTTGCAGATCTATTTGAAACAGTCAGCTGACTCACGTTAGCATAAGCTGATAGCAGTGATTCACCAATGACGCTTGCATTCTCAGAATTAATGAAAGTCCAACAAATCTAGTCCTGTTTCATTGCCACAGGTCCAATAGCTCCAATCAAGTAAGATTTATTCTCCAGCCACGTGATTACAGGGATACTTATCCATAAATCCAATGTGTTGTTAGAGAGAAGCCAGCCGAACTTCCAATAATCTGCGTGGTTAAGTGCATAAAAACTACATTTCCCATGGAGCTAGCAGCAGAAATTAAGCTGAAAAGACACTCAACTCTCAGCTTTTCATTGAGGAAACAGTTATTTTTCACAGAAATGGTCTTTGTCATGTAAAAGGTTATAAATAAAAGTTGTATGAGACATTTGTATAAATTTATGCTTTCAAATATAGTGTGATGAAGGGCTGAGTTGCTTTTACTGTTCAGCTATTTATGATAATGCAAATGTATTTGTTTCCCTGGCATGAAGGAGACCCCCTTCCCCAAAACAAACAAACAAACAAACAAACCTATCAGCTGACAAGTTATTTTTAGCCATTTCACAATCGGTGCATCCCTAATAAAGATAAAAATTAACAGATCAGCACAATTTGCGTTTGTAAAAAATGTGATGGGGAGATGAAAGTGGTCTGTGCAGTTGGACTTCAAGGGGATGATATAAAAAAAACAGAGACTGAAAGTGATTTTGAAGTGAAATGAGACGATGCTGAAGCTGAGACTGATTTAAGAAGAGTGAGCAGTTTTTATGGGTGCAAAAACTTATTTGATTACTCCTGTGATTGTTGATTAATAACCTGATTTTCTAAGAAGAAAAGACATCTGTCAATTTCCATTTTAATATTTGATGCTAGTATATGTTGGACACCTGTTACACTATTTAAAAACAAAAGCTATTATCAAGGTACGAAAGAAAAAACAAAACAGAAAAAGTCCTCATTTAAAAGCCATTGGTCCACTTCAGATATGCAACCATTTCCAGCTTATTTCATGGACTAATGTAGCTCCGTCATCCCACAGCAGTTTGGCTCTAATGGCTCCAGAGTCTGCAGCAGATCAACTGGAAAAATCAATCACATATTAGCAGTGTTTTCCACTCAGTTAGTAGCAATCAATGTGTTTATGCTCAAAGGGTGTGAAGGAGTCACACAGAGGGGAAGAAAATTGGAGCGAAGCTCAGAGTACGACCCTTTTTTTGAGGACACGTGCTCTTGAATTACTGGAGTTTACCGAGGATAAAATGAGCCAGTTACTGTTGTTATTACAGGTAGTTGGGGGGAGAGGGTGTATTGAAGCATTTAAAATGCACAATATGAGACCTTTGATAATAGAATTTAGCATTTAATGGTTTCAAATGTGAGCTTCAAGTCTTTACGCTGTTTCTTTAAAAATACAGTACCTATCAGGAGTAAAAAAAAGATGACTAAAATGAAGGATACTATTTAGGGGAGGCCCAAGTCTACAGTAAGTCCATCCTCCAGAACACCGACAGAGGTTTTAGAGCCTGTACTTGACTAAAAAGAGAACAAGTCCACAGTAGAAATGACATGGTTCTGCTTGAGAACCAAACTGATCTGAAAATTCAGTTTTAAATTAAAGATGCAGCATCAAGGTTAAAACTGGAGCACTTCTTTGTGTTGAATTTTAATTGCTTTTCTCTTCCAACTTCTTCCCATAAAGCCTGCATACAAAGTTGATTCTGATTCTAAACTGGCCATAGGTATAGAGGGATTTCCTCTTTGTGGTTTAAATAAGTGGGTAAAAAATAGATGACCACCAGACCAAAGAAACCACATTTATTTTGTTCTCTGAAACTAAAAGTAGTTTAATAAACAAAGTTCAGTTGGTGTATGAAAGTTAGAACTGTGGCCTTATTTCTCGCGGCCTCTCTGGGGCTCTGTAGATTGCTGCGGGGTGGAGTGATGAAAAGACACGGGGAGTGTATAGAAAGAACAAGGCCATGGAGTGGACTAACGCAGTACCATGTCCTCAGACAGAACAAGATACTGGGTCAGCTCAAGGAAATGGATGAAGGATGGATGAAGAGAACAAGGACAGACATTCAGCTGAGAGCGGTGTGAACAACAGTTATGAGGAGAACGGAGAGCAAAGACAAGCATGAGTGAGCAATGGGAACGGAGGACGAGATGATACAGTAATTCAGCCTTGTTTGAAACTATGTCTACCAGTCTTTTTTCACACATTTATTCTTCCTCAATCTGGGTCAAGGTTGCTTCGACAGCCTTGGAGATCCAAAGTATCCTGTTTCAAATGTACTTCAAATATTCCTTCTCAAGATCTCATAAAATATTTTCCTCTTACTCCATTTCTGTTGGCCCTACAAAGATTCAGTGTAAAACAGTGTCAGAGCTAACAAAGCTCATCATTTTTGAACAAAGGACTACCATTATTTAAAGGTAGGGTGCCTAAGGTTTCTGAAATACACTTTTTATAATACTTAAATCAATTTTCCAGTAGATGCCTTTTTGATTACAGCACCTTAAAAATAATAAAATTAATAGTTTTAGGAGATCAGGATTGTGAGAACTGATTGATAAATCATCTGAAACAGACCGTTCTGAGCAACTAGACAACCGGTCAGCCAATCAATGGATGTGCCTGCTTATGTATAATTGGGGAAATAAGTATTGAATGCGTCAATATCATTGTAAGATTTTCATGGTGAGCTACAGAGATCTTTGAAAGATTCTTGAGAGATTGCTGAGACACCAAAAAAGATCACTGAGGGATCAATGAGAGATCTTGTTGATCGCTGACAGATCATTAAAAGATTGCTGAGAGATCTGGCCAATTTTTCCATCTTTTAGTGATTGCTCAACGATCTCCATCCCTGTGCAAAGAAGGTAGAAGAGCACTAGAAACCTCTGGCCACTCAAAAAAACTCTCAATGATCCCTCAGCAATCTCTCCTGGTCTCTCAAGGATCTTTCAAAGATCTCTATAGCTTACCATGGAAATCTTACAACAATGTGTAAAGGGGCCCTAACAAGGAGCTGCTGTGTGTGGCTGGTTGATGGTAGAGTGATGTTCTTTCCACTTGTGGAAGCGTCAGAAGTTTTCATTTACATTTGTAATGAAATCCATCAGTGTGTTTTCCAACAATCAGGTTGCAACAGGATTGGAGGGGCTCTTGGCTTTTACCCACCACGAGATGTTTCTTACGTTAATAACAAAAACCTTTTTATACCCACTCATTTAGTTGATATTAATTTCCACAGATTGGAGGTAAAACTACTTTCTAACAACTTGTAAATATCAGCTGATTCATTGCCTTTTTGATTCCTTTCTGTGTGGATTTCTTGAATTAAAACCAACTTATGGTGAAAATTTAATGTGAGTAGCCTCATTGGAAATATATGTACTGGGAAAAAAATGATGCATTCAACACTTATTTCCCCCACTGTACATGTAACACACACACAATGGATGTATACATCCATTGGATTGGCAGCACTCATTATTTGTTCACGACAGCAATAGTTACCTGCTGACCATACATATCCAAAACAAAATGTCATTTCTTTTCTTACTGGTGAACAAGACATGTCTACACCCAGACGGTCCGCACTGCACTTCAGCCTGTGTTTACATATGGTGCACGCTCATGGGTTCCAGAAGAGTGGTTTGGGACAGATCTCCCAGCCCTGTGGACCGTGAGTGTGGAAAACAAAGCTGACTCTCCTCTCTGCAGCAGTTTAGGCACCCCACCTTTAATTTACTTCCACCTCTTATGCGTGTGACACTTTTAGCCAAATGTAGGCTGAGGCAAAGCTGTAAAGTAATTTTTTTAACATCATCTAAATAGAAAGTTCAGTAATAAAAACAAACAGTGTGAGTTTTTAAAATTACAAACATACTGTGTGTAGCTGTGTGTTTGAGCAGGAATTAGGGAATGTGTTCATGTGCTTCTAAGCTATCATAGCTCAGTCATGCAGGTAAAGTCATCATCATCAGCAATCTGCTCAGGCCTCGAGGGGATCATGCATGAGCCTGGAATCACATACATGTGCATAGACACAAACATGCACGCACGTGTGCGCTCGATCTCCCTGGAGTGTTTCTCACTTCAGGGAGAAGGACGAGGCGGGCAGAGTCCATTCACCCATATAGACGGAGAGAAAATTAATTTGTTACAGCACGTTTTATCGTCATGACAACCTGCCTTTTAATTAAGGCCTGACAAACAGCAGAGTGTCATCTCTCTCTTTGGGGAAAAGGTGATATAAAGGAAATGGTGCTCCCCTAATCATGCGTGACTAACAGAAGGACTACAGCGAAAAATAGCAGTGGATCTGTGAATATTAATCAGGACAGTCCTCATAAATATACAGTAAAAATGCATTAGTTTGGAGGATGGCGTAGATGCACTAGTGTAGATCAGTAAACCAGAATGGTTTATTTTACAAAATGGTGAAAAAGTCTTTTTTTGGGCAATAAAATTCACACATAGCGAAATATTTCAAGCCTTTGTGATTTAATTTTGATAGTTATAGATTTTTCTGTATATCCGCTGATAGTATATACAATAAAAAAAACTTCCTGGTTTGAGAAGTGAACTGCCTAACCACTATATGACAGCTTCCGTGGTTGTAAAAACACTGGAGGAAGACTAATGGGTGCTCAGAGAGGGCATACCTCCACCAAAGACCCATCCTGCAATGTTAAAGAAATCGAATAAGTGATCAAAAATCTGCATCCTAACACGGATCATCTCCAAAATATACGGCATCCATCTGTAGGCCAAGGCCTTCCTCTGGGGTAAACTTAATCAAAATCCACCCATCAGTTTTGCGTAATCCTGCTAACAGACAAACCGACACGATCACATTAGCTCCTTGCACCATTACCTCAGTAAAACACTTCCTAACAGGGCTGGGCAGTTAACTGACCAATAACCAAAAATGACATTCAGACCCTTGAACCCATGTGTATGTGTTCCTCCACTGTCCCCTTACTTAAATAAATGCTTCATTTAATTCACTATGAAATAATAGTACTTTGTGGTCATAAATGAAGGAGTAGCAGCCTGGTACAAGCCGATATTTAATGTTTTCATTTAGTCTCTGCGAAGTGCAGCAGCTCTGTTTGAAGCTCAACTCTCTCTTCCCTCAGATTTATCCTAGTTGCTTTAGCTTCTCCTGAAAGAAAAAAGATCACGGACAGAATGAAACTGAGCCCTCACAATAAACACAACAATATTTTAATCATAAATTTACTGTAGGCAACTTTCTTTCTGATGGATGAAAAACAAAGTAAAACTGAATAATATTTAGAAACAAAAACTATTTCAACTGGTAAATGAAGTTAGTTATAAATTAATCATTGCAAAAACCGAAGTAAATTGTTGAATTAATCATTAAGTTGATTTGAGGTCACATCGCCCAGCTCTGCTTCTTATAGAACTTGATCATTATTTAGACATACTGTAAATTTCTTATATAAATTTCTTACATAAATTTTTCTTCCCCACAAGTGACTATAAACCATGGTATGTTTAAACCAGGTGAAAATGCAGCAGTTACGTACCATTGTGATGGCTAATGTTAACAACTGACAACCTACGGCATCTTCTGATGACAAATTTCACACAGAAAGCAATTTACTCTGCTGCTACGAGCCCCTTTGCAACCCATCTCATCAGAAAATCTCCTTTTCATGTTGTTTAAAACCAACGGCTTCCACCAAACTTTTATCACATTCTAAAGAGAATCTGAATGTCTTTTAAAGAAAATACAAAACTACATTTTGAAGCTTATCTAAGAGACCAACCACACATCCTTTGAAATATTATTTGGTATTTGAAGCAATTACATCAATCAATTTTTAATTAAATGAACAATGTTTTACACATAAATGAAAATGGAAGTGATATTCTTTAAGTCCATATCTCACGAAGTGGCAAATGCTGAGGAACATTCATGAACGTAATGATTTTAGGGTTTCATCAGGGTTTCTAAAAGGATGTAAAACCGTTTTTAAGGTTGCAAACACTCTTTCTGTTTCTGCAAACATTTGCAAAATAATTGTGAGTGTCTGCAAACTGTTCTAACACGTGTGGCTAAAGTTTTTTCTGGTTCACCAAGTCACCAACACTAACAGCTGTTAAAGAATCTGTACAACAAAGCATTTGTGACCTTAAAAACTGTGTGCAAAATGTTTTGCAGCCTTTTAAAAATCGTGACGAAACAACAATCACAATGCTCATGAATGTTCTTGAGCATTCGCCACTCCCTGAGACACGAGCTTGATTTTCACCAAAATTGCTACATCTGTCAGCATGCGCCACTCTGTGAGATACGGGCTTAAGGTGGGAAGAATACTGAAAGACATTTACTCTAAGTTGCTTTTGGTGCAGGGAAGGTTAGGAATTGGTGATGGTTACTAGCCTTTGAAGAACATTTTTAATAAATAAAACGTGACCTGTAAAAATAACATGTTTAGGGTATAGAATGGGCATTTATGATCATCAGTGATGTATGGACTTTACAGAATTATTAAAAAAATTAGAAAATGCAGTTGAACCTTGACTGAATTTAAGTTAATATGAGCATATGACAGCAATAACTACATACAGCAGATCTGGGTTTTTTTCCCCCACAAACAGATCGGCTGGCTTCTCATCTTCCTTGAGCTCGTACTTCTGTCCACACATGCATGTATCAGCAGAACCCAGGGGCTGCCCCATGACAGTGTGCCACGGCACATTAACTCTCTCACATTCCACTTTAATAAGACATCAGCGTTACCTGCTGTCCCTGGCACAGTTCGGTGCCTGTTTGTGATGTGTCCCAAAAGCACAGAAAACCCAGTTGTACCAAGCAATTCACATCACAAGATGTCAGACACATATAGCTTACTGGTCTTCACTGGAGGAGTTAACCCAACGAACCGTTGCAAACATCATTTCCGGTAACGCGAAGAAGAGAATGTAAACAAAGGCTTCATCTTAACATATATTTCCACACGGAGGAAGCATTTGCTCCAAATTTTGCCATCTATGATTCTAAAAAGAGATTATTTTGCTACTGAAGGGAAATATTTACCTTTTATAACAGGAGAAGATGGTCTGGAGAGTGTACACTTTTGTCTGCCATCGACGGAGCTGCACGTGACGACAGAGAACAATAATGCCGGTTCGGCAGCGTAATGTAACCGAAATTGAGGCAGAATAATTCATAACATACAAGTGACAGTTTCTGGATGTGGGAGAAAAAGCAAAAATGACTGGCAGAAGACGAAATAAGGACCGTAGATGATGAAAATGGACGAATAAAGACAACGAGTGGTAGGTCTGACCGGTTTTTATCAATTGTACTTTGAAGATAAGATAACAAAAAAACAAAAACAAAAACCAAGACAAAAAAAACAAAACCATCCTTTGTGGAAATATGTCTAAAGTCGACTTTTGACCGATAGTTACGTAATTCAATATGGCTGCTGTTGCATTATGCAAATTAGATGCGTAAATTTACTCCTATCTCAAACTTTGGATCACATTCTACATCTTTCTAGCTGACCGTAAACCATTATCTCATACCACTTTCAAGTTACAGCCTTTGGAATATCTGATATTCAAACTGAATATTTTTTTCAAAAAACCTTACCATCGGGGGGGGGGGCGCTGACGGACGCACGTTGTGCCACAGAATTGTCAGAGGTTAATAAAGGCCGACTTCAGCCGATAACCTTGTCAGACTACTCAGGAACTTTGGGTTTGTCTTCTGAGTGTGCCTTGGTTTCAGGCACGACAAAGATCTGGATTTAGGAGAAAACAGTATCTATCTAGCAAGTCTGCTCTGTCACGTAAACCATAAAACAGCCTCGGCTCAGTGTCAAAGACAGTCCGACTCACGCAGACTAGAGCTCTTTACAGCATCAAACCATCAAAACAGACCTGCTGCCTCAGAGTGGCCTACAGGGGGACAAAAATGTGTCTCTCTGTGAATGTGTGTGTTTTTACCTCTTGAGGTTAAGCAGCGCCCAGGGGATGCCGGTGGGCGTTTTGAATGCTGGCAGCAGTTTCTCACCCAACTCCACTGCTTTCTGACGGAACACCTGACAGAGACACACAAAAAAAAGACAAACAGAACACCTCATTAGAACAAACAGATTCTTAATGATTGGTCTATTTACAGAGTGCCATCAACAGAATTACTCGGTCCAATAAGCCACACAAGTTGATGAATTTTTGCTTTGACCTTCCATCCAGCACTTGAAGAACAAAAACTTTGTGCGTAGGCTTCTTTTACTGCAGAATATCATTATTATACCTCCTTACAGTGAGTAAGAGATAGAAACCTGTATTTGTGATTCAAGAGTCACTTCTGCATTGAACACGTTCCAGGACAACTGCAGTAAACTCTAGCCAGGTTAGTACAACTAGAATAAAGATTCAGTATGCTATAACCAGTAGGTGATTTGAAGGGGGTGAGGAGGATGCCATCCCCCTTGTTAACCTGCCATACCCCCACCCACATCCACATTCATGTTTGCCATGCATGTGGCCCACGGGCCACCAGTTGCCCGTCCCTGGTCCAGGGTATACCCTGCCTCTGGCTCAAAGATGCTATGATCAGCTCCAGCCCTACCCTCCCCCCTTCCCCCATCCCTGTACCAGAAAAGGATTAAGCGATTGAAGACGATGAAAATGAACAATTAATTACAGAAAATGTGCAATAAATTTTGACTGAAGGAGTTATATGGGTCTGCCCTCCAGTGGGCTCACCACCTGCAGGAGGGACCATGGGGCTCCGGTGCTATGTCGATCAGGTGGCAGTCTGATCCCAAGCTTCCTAAACTGGCTTTTGGGACCTGCAATGTCACCTCTCTGGTGGAGAAGGAGCCTGAGCTGGTGCATGAGGTTGAGAGATACCGGCTAGATATAATCGACCTCACCTCAACACACAGCTCCGGTTCTGGAACCAGTCTCCTGGAGAGGGGCTGGGTCATCTTGTATCCCCCCACCTTGCTGCCTCTATATTGGAGTTTTCCCCAGTGGACGAAAGGGTTGTTTCCCTGTGCCTTCGGGTTGGGAAATGGGTCCTGACCATCATTTGTGCCTATGCACCAAATGATGGTTCAGAGTACCCACCCTTTTTGGAGTCTCTGAATGGGGTGCTGGAGGGTGCTCCTCTTGGAGACTCCATTGTCCTACTGGGGGACTTCAATGCGCACGTGGGCAATGACAGTGAAACTTGGAGGGGGGTGATTGGGAGGAATAGAATGCGTGATTTGAACCCGAGTGGTGTTCAGTTACTGGACTTCTGTGCAAACCACAGTTTGTCCACAACGAATACCATGTTCAAGCATAAGGGTGTCCATATGTGCACCTGGCACCAGGACAACCTAGGTCGTAGGTCAATGATCGATTTTGTTATCGTGTCATCAGGCCTACAACCATATGTCTTGGACACTCGGGTAAAGAGAGGTGCAGAGCTGTCAACTGATCACCACCTGGTGGTGAGTTGGATCCGATGGCAGGGGAGGATGCCATTCACCTGGTAGACCCAAATGTACAGTGAGGGTGTACTGGGAATGTCTGGCTGCGGCCCCGGTCTAGGAGGTCTTCAACTCTCACCTCCGGTAGAACTTCAACCACATTCCGAGGGAGTCTGGAGACACAGAGTTTGAATAGGCCATGTTCTCCACCTCAGTTGTTGAAGCAGCTGCCTAGAGCTGCGGCTGCAAGGTCGTCAGGGCATCTCGTGGTGGAAATCCCTGAACCAAGTGGTGGACATCAGTGGCGAGAGGGCCATTAAGCTGAAGAAGGAGTCCTATCAAGCTTGGTTGGCTTGTGGGACTCCTGAAGCAGCTGAGGTATACTGGCAGGCCAAGCAAAGTGCAGCTCGGGTGGTTGCTGAAGCAAACACTCGGGTATGGGAGGAGTTCGGTGAGGCCATGGAGCAAGACTTTTGGTCGGCCTCGAAGAGATTCTGGCAAACTGCTTGGCGGCTCAGGAGGGGAAGCAGCTCCCTGTCCACACTGTGTATGGTATGGATGGGGCACTGCTGACTTCAACTGGGGATATTGTCGGGTGGTGGAAGGAATACTTCAAGGATCTCCTCAATCCCACTGACACGCCTTCCACAAAGGAAGCAGGGCTTGTGGACAAGGGGGACGACTCACCTATCGCAGGGGCTGAGGTCGCAATGGTGGTTAAAAATGTCTTTGGTGGCCGGGCCCCAGGAGTGGACGAGATTCGCCCCGAGTACCCCAAGGCCCTGGATGTTGTAGGGCTGTCATAGATGACATGCCTCTGCAACATTGCGTGGAGGTAGTGCCTTTGGCATGGCAAACCGGAGTGGTGGTTCCTTTCTTCAAAAAAGGGGACCTGAGGGTGTGCTCCAACTTCAGAGGGATCACACTCCTCAGCCTCCCTGGGAAGGTCTATGCCAGGGTACTGGAGAGGAGAGTCCGGCTGCCGGTCGAACCTTGGATTCAGGAGGAGCAATGTGGTTTTTGTCCTGGCTATGGCACATCGGACCAGCTCTTTACCCTCGAGAATCCTCGAGGGCTTGTGGGAGTTTGCCCACAGGGAGTTTACATGCGTTTTCTGGACTTGGAGAAGGCATTCGACCGCGTCCCTCATGGTTTTTTGTGGGGGGTGCTTCAGGTGTATGGCGTATCGGGCTTGTTGTTACGAGCTATTTGGTCTCTGTATGACTGTTGTGAGAGTGTGGTTCATATTGCCAACACTCGGTCGGACTCATTCCCAGTGAGAGTTAGACTCCGTCAGGGCTGCCCTTTGTCACGATCCTGTTCATAATTTTTATGGACAGGATTTCTAGGTGCAGCCAGGGAACGGAGGGTGTCATGCCTGGTGACCACAGGATCTCATCTCTGTTCTTTGCAGATGATGTTGTCCTGCTAGCTTCATCCAGCAATGACCTACAGGTCTTATTGGGACAGTTTGCCGCTGAGTGTGAAGTGGCTGGGATGAGAATCAGTACCTCCAAGTCCTCTCCGGGTTGGGGACAAGCTCCTGCCCCAAGTGGAGGAGTTTAAGTGTCTTGGGGTCTTATTCACGAGTGAGGGGAGAATGGAGCAAGAGACTGACAGATGGATTGGAGCAGCATCTGTAGTGATGCGGACGTTGTACCGGTCTGGTGTGGTGAAGAGGGAGCTGAGTTCTAAGGCAAAGCTGTCGATTTACCAGTCAATCTACGTTCCTACCCTCACCTATGGCCATGAGCTTTGGGTAATGACCGAAAGAACGAGATCACGGATACAAGCGGCTGAAATAAGCTTTCTTCGTAGGATTGCTAGACTCACCCTCAGAGATAGGGTGAGGAGCTCAGTCATCTGGGAGAGGCTCAGCGTAGAATCGCTGCTCCTCCAAATTAAAAGTAGCCAGTTGAGGTGGTGTGGGCATCTGATCAGGATGCCTCCTGGACGCCTGCCATTAGAAGTGTTTTGGGCACGTCCCACTGGGAGGAGACCACGGGGCAGACCCAGGACTCGCAGGAGAGACAAATGTCTCCCAGCTGGTCTGGGAACGCTTTGGTATCCTCTCTGAAGAGCTGGAGCAGGTGGCTGGGGAGAGGGTAGTCTGGGCTTCTCTGCTTGAACTGCTGCCTCCGTGGCCCGGACCTCCAGAAAAGTGATAGAAGATGGATGGATGGATGGATGGATGGTGCAATAGATTAGTTGAAATTTTCAGTCACTTCCCAACGTGACTTAAAAGTCAACAAACAAAACATCTTGATCACTTTGTGCACCTACAAAGCATTTCCCCTTTATTTATCCACAATGTTCTTGCAGCTTTACCCACACCGAAAGGCCAAAGAAAGTTTTACAATTCCATCTTCACAGCTGAAAAATAAACACTGCCTGGAGGAGAATAATTACTTTTGATGCTTTAACGATCCTCCTCTCAGTGAAGTCGACAAAACTTTAGCTCAATCTGGGGGGAAAAAACCCAAAACACATCTAGAAACCAGGAATGAGTCAGCACTCCCTCCGGAGGAAGACGGACTTACAGACGTTTGAGCTACTCTCATCCCTCTGGTATCCTTCAGGATGAGACATCACAGGCTGAGCTGGAAAACACAAGCCTTTAAAGTGTTCTGACAACAATTTACACAATTTTTAAAGGCTGAAGTTTGATTTTCATCTTATGTGACCCTCAGTGCAGGGTTGGGTGTTGCTTTTAAAAAGCTCAGATAGAAAACACACTTGGATGTGAAACCTGTATAAAAGTGAGAGGGAGTTGTGCTGATGAAGCAGTATAGTAAATGCTGAAATTTATGAGAATGAGGTGCAAACATCACATTAATTACTACACTTTTTACAGTGATATTCTGCTGTTTAATGGCATTTAAATGGATTCACCATAAAAAGTTACATTCATGTAATTTTTGCTGCAATGTTTAAACACATTTTCTCCTTGAACGACCATCTGATACAGTGAATCTGACTCTCCTCGTCTCGGCTTTTGCAGCTTTGTAACACACTGTTCGCTGAGGGGTTAGGGTGTCTCTTAGGTGTCCACTCTCATTGGCTGTAGAGCTGAAGCACTTCCAAATCTGGCTCCTGGCATGAGTGCAGTGGTAAAGCAGAAAAGAAGAAGTGGGATTTGGATGGAGACACATTGGACAGTTTGACGCAGCATTCAGAGCTTCAGCAGATCGACGAACTGATGCCCTTAGCCACTGACAAGGGCGAGAATGGCACTTTGGCTGTGCCAGTGATTCAAAACTTGAGTGATCCTGGGACACAGATTTTGTCTTTGTTTAAATTTGAAGAAAATGTCAACCCCCTACATGAAAAATCCCAGTAGAGCCACAGTGATAAGACCACATGTGCTGTACCATCTACTACACAGTGCAAGTATTTACAGCGCTTCACTTTTTTGACATTTTATGCTACAGCCTTATTCCACAATAGATTAAATTCATTTTCCCTCAAAATTCTACACACAATACCCCATAATGACAACATGAAAAAAAGATTTTTTTGAGATGTGAGGATTTTTGCAAATTTATTAAATAAAAAACTAAGAAATCACATGTACATAAGTATTCACAGCCTTTGCTCAATACTTTGTTGATGCACATTTGGCAGCAATTACAGCCTCAAGTCTTTTTGAATATGATGCTACAAGCTTGGCACACCTGTCTTTGGGCAGTTTCGCTCATTTCTCTTTGAAGCACCTGTCAAGCTCCATCAGGTTGGTTGGAAAGCGTCGGTGCGCAGCCATTTTCAGATCTCTCCACAGATGTTCAATTGGATTCAAGTCTGGGCTCTGGCTGGGCCACTCAAGGACATTCACAGAGTTGTCCTGAAGCCACTCCTTTGATATCTAGGCTGTGGATTAGGGTCACTGTCCTGTTGAAAGATGAACCGTCGCTCCAATCTGAGGTCAAGAGTGCTCTGGAGCAGGTTTTTATCCAGGATGTCTCTGTCCATTGCTGCATTCATCTTTCCCTCTATCCTGACTAGTCTCCCAGCGCCTGCTGCTGAAAAACATTCCCACAACATGATGCTGCCACAACCATGCTTCACTGCAGAGATGGTATTGACCTGGTGATGAGGGGTGCCTGGTTTCCTCCAAACATGACGCCTGGCATTCACGCCAAAGAGTTCAATCTTTGTCTCATCAGACCAGAGAATTTTGTTTCTCATGGTCTGAGAGTCCTTCAGGTGCCTTTTGGCAAACTCCAGCAGGGCTGCCATGTGCCTTTTACTAAGGAGTGGCTTCCGTCTGGCCACTCTACCATACAGGCCTGATTGGTGGATTGCCGCAGAGATGGTTGCCCTTCTGGAAGGTTCTCCTCTCTCCACAGAGGAACACTGGAGCTCTGACAGAGTGACCATTGGGTTCTTGGTCACCTCTCTGACTCAGGCCTTTCTCCCCCAATTGCTCAGTTTAGACAGCCGGCCAGCTCTAGTAACACTCCTGGTGGTTCTGAACTTCTTCCATTTACAGATGATGGAGGCCACTGTGCTCATTGGGACCTTCAAAGCAGCAGAAATTTTTCTGTACCCTTCCCCAGATTTGTGCCTTGAGACAATCATGTCTCAGAGGTCTACAGACAATTCCTTTGACTTCATGCTTGGTTTGTGCTCGGAAATGCACTGTCAACTGTGGGACCTTATATAGACAGATGTGTGCCTTCCCAAATCATGTCAAATCAACTGAATTTACCACAGGTGGACTCCAATTTAGCTGTAGAAACATCTCAAGGATGATCAGTGGAAGCAGGATACAACTGAGCTCAATTTTGAGCTTCATGGCAAAGGCTGTGACTACTTAGGTACATGTGATTTCTTTCTTTTTTATTTTTAATAAATTGGCCAAAATCTCAAAAAAAAAAAAAAAAAACTTTTTTCACATTGTCCTTATGGGGTATTGTATGTAGAATTTTGAGAAAAAAAATGATTTTAATCCATTTTGGAATAAGGCTGTAACCTAACAAAATGTGGAAAAAAGTCAAGCGCTGTGAATACTTTCTGGATGCACTGTAACTTTAAGGTGATAGAGACAACATTCTGATCTCCTGGCCAGTAGGCGTAGACTATTCTACAATCTCAGTTCTTCGGTGGTCACGAGCCAGATGCAGCTTGTCAAGCAAGAACTCCTTTGTGGTATGAACTTAATATGACGCGGCGAAATGTGACAACAAACTAGTTATGCTATTGGCTGTGACATTGTTACTGGCCACTGTAGTCTGGTCATCCAACTGCTCGGATGCTAATACACTATATTTGCCAAAAGTATTGGATGTACCAATGCACAAAGCAAGATCCATGAAGATATGGATGAGCGAATTTGGTGTGGAAGAATTTGACTGGCCTGCACAGAGCCTTGACCTCAACCCAACAGAACACCTTTGGAATGAATTAGAGCCGAGACTAGGAGCCAGGCCTTCTCGTCCAACATCGGTGCCTGACCTTACAAATGCACTACTGGAAGAATGGTCAAACGTTTCCATAGACACATTCCTAATTCTTGTGGAATGCCTCCCCTAAAGAGCTGAAGCTGTTACAGCTGCAAAGGGTGGCTTTCCACAAGTTCCTCCACACCAAGCTACCTCATCCATGTCTTTATGGACCTTGCTTTGTGCACTGGTGCCCATTCATTTAGAAGGGTGTCCCAGTACTTTTGGCAACCAATGTATCATGATTGTTTTGGACCCGTAAACATTTTTAAGCTTTTCTTTCATCAATATATTACCTTTTTGAAAAATATAATGGCTTTAATTCTGCACCTTTCTAAACACTGTGTTGATGTGGGATTTTTAAAAAATACTTCTTTTCATGAAAATACTATCGAGTACACCTTTAACCTCTTGCACTCCGGGATACCATGGGCGGTCACGTCTCTGCGTCCTAGTGCGCACTGAAAAAAAAAGCTGCATTTCCGTTCTTCCACTACAGACACAGCCGTGAACAGAAAGCCAAAGAAGTGCTTTGATTGGTTTAGATTTGATTGACCTCTCATTCGACTAATAAGAGCCCTGAATTGGGTTTCTGAAACCTTGAAGAACCAATGACTGAAAACCTAGCAAGAAGGACCCGCCTACCAACGGCTGCGAATACAGCCAGCCAATTGAAGCACAGAAGTTCGAAAGCTGTTTTGTGTAAGGCTGGGTGACACACAGGCGTTCGCCAGTCTTTTTTTCTTACTACTGTTATTTGTTTTGAAAAATCGTTTGTCAAAACCACAATCATGGAAGCGCAAAACCGCAATAATGGAATTATGGTTTGACCGGGTCGCGTGACCAGAACCACAAGTCATAACAAGCGGACCAGCGTCATGTTCGTCTGACAATGAGGAAGAGAAGTTCGCCAGCGACACTGCTGTTGTGGACAGGTAAGTGTTATAAGCTAAATTATTCTTTATCCCTGAAAATTGTAATCAAAATGACTTTTGACCGATCGGTAAATTACAACTGTGCGTCATCGCCACATGACGGACCGGTCCGTGCGCCGCGTCCGGACCGTGAACGCCCCCCCACCCCCCGCTACTCTTCTGTAGTGGATTGTAGATATATTGCAGATATTTTAGTACAACTGTGTGTAGTAGACCGCGGCGCACGGTCCGTCATGTGGCGATGGACGATGTCCGTCCTCTGTAGCGGGGGGGGGGGGGGGTTGTTATCCTCTACATTACAGATATTTTAGTATAATTTTTAGTGCACTGTAGGTTATTTTTTCTTGTAAAAAAAAAGCCACACATTTTTTACGTGGCATGCTTCTTTGTGTGTGGGGGCTTGTTTGTTCATTCATTCATTCATGAATGAATAAACAACCCCCACACGCACACACACAGCCCTGAGTGTCACCTTTCATTAGAGCCCAAGATCAAGCTTCTACAGGTATATTGAATCATTCAAAAGTTACAGACGTTCTTCCAAACTATGCCATTTGGCACAATTTGGCACAGTTCAAAAATGTCTGGGAACAACCTGAGAAAAAAGCTGTGTAATATATTCATTTTTTGTGGTATTGTTACAAAATTTTGACCTCAGCTGGATAACACTTGGTTCTCCATTTCTGTTGCATTTTCCAGCCCGGATCTAACAGCTGTGTGTTATTTGCAAGCATTTGAATCCAAAAAAACACCCAGGCGAACTTTATTTTCTTCAAGTTCAGTATGTTTAATAATTTTTTTTCCTCCCTCCTCCTATCCTGCCTTCCTGACCTAATCCCAGCTTGCTGCGTCTGAGTGAGTGTCTGTGCCGTCTCACCATCTTGCTGATCTCAACCCAAATGGAAAATACGGAAAATGGATATAAGCTGGGCTTTAAACGCAATTGACACCACCTTTTTAAACAGAAAATTGGGCCCGGGGGAGCCCAAATGTGGAGAGACCCATGGATTGGAACTCGTGTCTGTGTGATTTGACTGAGGATGTGGAAAAACATCTACCTGTTTTGGCTACGATCACAGGATTTCTGCCGATTAGGCTTTGGAGTTCTCCTGGTGTATCGAAAATTTAACTGGAGGAGCTAATCAAAATGCGGACCTGGCGGAGCTGCTTCTCAATAATTCGACCAGATGGGGAGTGCACGAAGTAGCGGCAAATGACCAACATGGAATTTACCATCTGCATGCACTGTAGAGAGATGGACTCTATCGGACATGATCATCTGTGTTTAGAAGGGGAAACATCTGGAGTCGCTTCGTGCTCTCCAGGGAATGATATGAATTTAAAGCCAGTGAATGTTAATTTGAATTGTAAGCTCAGAATATGACAATAGGGAAATCCTATACTCTGTCTGAGCAGATTCGGCCTTGATTGGCGCCCCTGGATAACACTCCTCCAGAGTTGAGATAAGCGGATGTGTCAGCTGGCTCGCTAACCCAAACACCGCTGCTGTGCAATAAACAGAACTCTTCAGGGACAGCGTTCATGAACTATAACATCTATCGTTGCCTAGGAGACTATTTGTTGTGCTCCAGTAACTGATACACTCAACACTGCACACACACTGATATCATCATACTGATATACATACACTGCTCTCCCCCTGCTGTGTGATTTGTCTACTAAATGTCTGCTAAATAAGCATTGGGGTTTTTTTTTGCCTGCAATCAAAATTTCGCTTACTTACTTAAGCGTCAATTTGATAAAACATGTTTTTCTCTCTCGCCTACTGTGTCATATCCACTCTTTTTCTTTTTTTCCTTTCTTCTTTATGACTGGCGCCTAGCGGCTGCCCTGGCCTTGGATGCGCTCTGCAGAGCGTGTCCAAATGCCAAGTCACGTTTCGTTACCTTGTATTCATACATGTGTAATGACAATAAAGTTGAATCTCATCTCATCTCATCTCATGTTTAGATGACTGTTACTCAGTGGCAGGAGCACTTAGAGAGATTATGACTGTTTTGCCAAAAAATTCAAAGTATTTTCTTTTAAATGAGACCAACCCCATGAAGATGCTGCAAAGGGTTGAACAGCTTTTGATTTACTTTGGGTACGTTATTTTTAGGCCTTTTTAGGGAAACTGACCAGAGTGCAAGGGGTTAATGCAAAGATTCCATTTTCTAGATATATGTTCATTACACTGGTATTTGTTATTTGAAACATTAGGCTTTTTAAAACTCCCACCGTCTAATTTTCATACAGGTACGGTATGCTATGAACAATAATTTTAAAAAACCTGCAAATTTAGAAAGTGTAGAGAGCGTGAAATGAAGATGCTGAATTTATTTCTCAATTCAGGTTTATTAATCATTCACGTATCTCCAACATCCTCTCAATCAGAAAAGAGACAGAATATCCCACATCTCCCCTTTTTATACCCGGTACATCAAAGTACAGAATCACACTGTCATTCAATCCCCCGAGACAATACATCACCCCCCAGGTCTTCTCTCCTCCACCTAAAAGCCTGGTGGTCAGGAAGTCTTCTCAGAACCATTTCTAAAGACAGATTTCACACCTTCCTGTTACCCCTGGAGGTCCAGACTTATTGTTCCTTCTAAGACGTGAGGTAGCAGTAATATACATATGCAGCTTAAGCATCTCAAATATGTGAGCCACATGCCCCCCCCCCCCCCAAACGTCGAAGATGAAACAATACAACATAGCCAACACCACATGATAAAATCACAAATATCAGTCCATAGGCTGTCTGGGCTTCAACCGTCTTCCAAACTTGCTGTAAGCGGGCTTAGCCGCTCCCGCAGCGCCGTCCTGCCGTGAATCCGCTATCTGAGGATGAGAACTGTTAGACAATCTCTGTGGGGGCTCTGGGGCATGCTCCCTGGGGGGTCTGCCGCATCGAGGAGCCCTCGCCACTTGCACCGCCTCATCAGCCATCACAAAAGCAGGTTTTAGTCTGTCTATACAAATTGTTTCCCTCCTGTCCCCTAAATCTAGCAAAAAATGTTTATCACCTGTTTCCAGCACTCTATATGGGCCATCGTAAGGTGGTCGCAGGGTGGGACGCTGAGCGTCGTGCCTGACAAAAACAAACCTGGCGTTTTTTAAAGATTTAGGTACAAAAACACGCGGAAAAGTGTGATAAACGGGGCCCGGAAGCGTGTCCACTCCTGTGTCGTTCAGTGACCGCTGAGCAGGGGGACGTTCTGGCGCCGGATTATCAGGAAGGAACTCGCCTGGCAGCCGGAGTGGTTGCGCAAACACCAACTCAGCTGGGGAGGCTTTTAAGTCATCTTTAGGTGCAGAACGCCACCCTAATAAAACCCATGGTAGCCTGTTTACCCAATTTGCATCCGTAAGCGACGCTCTGAGGGCTGCTTTCAGTGACCTATGAAAACGCTCGCAAAAACCATTAGCCTGGGGGTGGTACGTGGTAGTGCGGTGAATTGTTGCTCCAAGGCTGCAGGCCATCGCTGTCCAAAGCTCAGAAACAAATTGAGGTCCCCTGTCGGACGTAATACCCAACGGGACCCCAAAACGCGCTACCCAAGCCATTAAAAACGCGCGGGCCACCTCTGCGGCTGTGGTTGATGCCAGTGGGACCACTTCAGGCCAACGCGTGGTGCGGTCCACCATTGTCAAAAGATGCGTGTACCCCTGCGACGACGGTAGGGGGCCTACGAGGTCGACATGCACATGATCGAACCTCTTGGCCGGGATGTGAAATGGCTCTAAGGGGGCTTTAGTGTGCCTGTGAATTTTGGCCCGCTGGCAAGCCATGCAGGCTCTTGCCCACTCTTTACCGTGCTTGTGCAGGCTCGGCCAAACAAACTTCTCCCCTACCATTTTTACTGACGCGCGCACCCCCGGGTGCGCCAGAGAGTGAATCGAGTCAAAAACACGGTGGCGCCACGCGACCGGCACTACCGGGCGGGGTCGTCCAGTAGAGACATCGCAGATTAAGGGGGGCATGCCATCTTGCAGCCTCCTGCTCTCCAGCCTTAACCCTGTTGGTCCAGACTGGAGCGCGCCCACGTCCGCATCGCTACCCTGATCTGCAGCCATGGCTGCATAATCTATCCCCACGAGGACTGGGGCCGCGTACGCTTCCGCGCCGCTATTTTGTTCCGCGGCCGTGGAAGGATAATCCACCTCTGCGTGAACTGGAGCGGTTACGGCGCGAGAGAGGCAGTATGCCACCACGTTAAGTTTACCCGCTACATGCTGAATATCAGTAGTAAACGCTGAAATTGCAGCCAGCTGCCTCTGCTGCCGGCCCGACCATGGTTCCGCAACTTTGGCCATCGCAAAAGTGAGCGGTTTGTGGTCGACAAACGCGGTGAAACGCCGACCTTCTAGCCAGAACTGGAAGTGACGAATGGCTAAGTGGAGCGCTAACAGCTCCCTGTCGAACGCGCTGTATTTTCGCTCGGCTTCGCGCAAGGTCCTGCTAAAAAAGGCCAGCGGCTGCCAAGCCCCGGCAACACGTTGCTCCACTACCGCCCCTAAGGCCACGTCTGACGCATCAGTGGTGAGCGCTATGCGGGCCGTTGGGTCTGGATGAGCCAACAATGCAGCGTCTGCAAGGGCTTTTTTGACCTCCGAGAATGCGCGCTCCCGCTCCGGGGACCATTCGATTGCATTTGAGGGTTTTTGTTTTTTAAGCACGGCATAGAATGGTTGCATGAGCTGCGCTGCGTGGGGGAGGAAACGGTTATAAAAATTCACCATTCCCAAAAACTCCTGTAGTACTTTGACCGTTTGTGGCTGGGGAAAATTTGCTACTGCGTGCACTTTGTCCGGCAGCGGAACTGCCCCCTCTGGGGAGACGCGGTGTCCCAAAAAATCAATCTGCGCCACCCCGAACTGGCACTTTGCTGGGTTGATTATTAACCTGTGCTCTCCCAACCTCCGGAAAACTGCCGTGAGGTGCTTTTCGTGTTCTTCTTCGGACGCACTGGCTACCAAAATGTCGTCCAGGTAGACGAACACAAAAGGGAGATCGCGTAACACCGCATCCATCATGCGCTGGAAAGTTTGCGCGGCGCCTTTAAGCCCAAATGGCATACGCAAAAACTCAAAAAGTCCAAACGGAGTTATTACCGCTGTTTTGGGAATGTCCTCAGCGCGTACTGGGACTTGATGATAACCGCGGACCAAGTCTATTTTAGAAAAAATGCGCGCCCCCGCCAGATGAACCGAAAAATCCTGAATATGGGGAATTGGGTAGCGGTCGTGCGCTGTGGCGTTGTTCAACCTGCGGAAATCACCACAAGGTCGCCACGAGCTGTCAGCCTTAGGGACCATGTGGAGCGGGGAAGCCCATGGGCTGTTCGAACGACGGATGATGCCCAACCTTTCCAGGTTGGCGAACTCCTCGCGCGCTATGGTCAGTTTAGCTGCATCCAAGCGTCGAGCTTTTGCAAAAACGGGGGGACCAGCAGTAGTGATAAAGTGCTCCACCCCGTGTTTAGCAACGGCTGCTGAAAACGTGGGAACCGTGAGTGCTGGAAACTGAGTGAGGAGTGTGTGAAA
The DNA here is from genome assembly GCA_020510985.1 of Pholidichthys leucotaenia. Classification (NCBI taxonomy): domain Eukaryota; kingdom Metazoa; phylum Chordata; class Actinopteri; order Cichliformes; family Pholidichthyidae; genus Pholidichthys; species Pholidichthys leucotaenia. The sequence goes on from CM035842.1 coordinate 276,982,226, forward strand.
CTTACCGCCTGCTGTGGCGGCGTTGGCTTGTGCTGTGGGCGGGGACACTCGAGCTGCACAAGGGATAGAGTAAAAGGAGAGTGTATTAACCAAGCGTCTATTGGGAACATCAACCAACAACCCATGTGAGCACAGAAAATCAGCACCTAACATGTTGAAACTCACCGCCGCTATAATAAAAGTCCACTCATATGTGTGGCCGTGCAGGGACAGAAGTAGAGTCCTTTCACCGAAGGTCTTAATGCTCGAGCCGTTCGCCGCTGATGCTCCGTGACTCCCGGGGCCAGCCAGCCGGTCAGCGTAGGTTGGCATGATGAAGCTCACTTGGGAGCCTGTGTCCACGAGGAATTGCCTCCCGGAACGCGCATCCATCAGGTAGAGCAGCTTGTTCCGTTCACCGAGAGCCGCAGCTGCTACCGACTCTCAGTCCTGGAGTTTCCCGAGCTCTTGAACTGACACGGCGGTATACACTTGCGCGCCCTCTCTGCGAAACAACGATTGTAAAAACAGAGGTCGTCTCCTCCGCGATGTCGGGGCTTCGCCGCTGCTGTTGTCGATGTGTCTGCCTCCGTTGCCTCTGGCCTTTTGCCATTCCCGGTCGTCGCGCCGAGGTCTGCCGCTGCTGCGGTGGTCGTGTGCTGTCCGCTGGCGTCGAGGATCCGTTGCGCCTCCTGGACCAGCGCGCGGAAGTCACGCTGGGTCACGAACTGAGAGCCCGCCAGGGTCGCCCTCGTCTGCGATGGTAGAGTTCTCAGGAAGATGTGAGTGAAGAGGAAATCGTCGTTGTCTGAGCCTCTCAGCTTCAGCATGTCTTCCATCAAGTCAACAGGCATGCTTTCTCCCAAGTCGTGCAGGGTCAGGAGTCTCTCGGCTCTCTGCTGGGCTGAGGGAGTGAAACGCTGGATGAGGGCAGCTTTCAACCTGCTGTATTTGTCGCCAGCGGGTGGGCGCTGCACCAGGCTCCGCACATGTCGAGCTGTGCGGCTGTCGAGTTTGGCGATGACATGGTAGAACTTTGTGTCATCTGCAGTTATTCCCCCAAGGGCGAACTGGGCCTCGGCCAGGAGGAACCATGAGTCTGGGTTGTCCTGCCAGAATTCTGGTAGCTTGACTGAGACTGCGCTTGCCCGGCTGGTCCCTGGCGAGTCTGGTTCAGGGGAATCGTCGCTGCCCATTATACGTCTTAAGGTCACCAGTGTAGAGAGCGTGAAATGAAGAGGCTGAATTTATTTCTCAGTTCAGGTTTATTAATCATTCACGTATCTCCAACATCCTCTCAATCAGAAAGGAGACAGAATATCCCACATCTCCCCTTTTTATACCCGGTACATCAAAGTACAGAATCACACTGTCATTCAATCCCCCGAGACAATACATCACCCCCCAGGTCTTCTCTCCTCCACCTAAAAGCCTGGTGGTCAGGAAGTCTTCTCAGAACCATTTCTAAAGACAGATTTCACATTTTCCTGTTACCCCCGGAGGTCCAGACTTATTGTTCCTTCTAAGACGTGAGGTAGCAGTAATATACATATGCAGCTTAAGCATCTCAAATATGTGAGCCACAAACGGTATTTTTTGTGTAATTTCACTTGCTTCAGACCCTTTGATCATTAAAAAGTCAAATTTTCAGGCAGTGTTGGCTGATAACTTTTCCACTCAAAATTATTCAATCCCAGCTGCTATTTTGATTTTATAAATTTTCAAACTTTCAGCAAAAACAAAAATCAAAGAAAGAAAAAATTTAAGTGATTCAACTGCTTAAATAATATAAATGGTTTTTTTTCCCCTTCTTCAATAGTTAATAGTGCATAAATCTTGAAAACAATTTTCAGTGGGGAGGGTTGAATAATTTTGAGTGCACAAGTGTAATCCCAAATTTCTTTTGTTTTTGAAAGCTGACTTTTTGCATGGTAGTCACAAATTTTGGTCAATACATTTAGTAAAATACAACAAAAACAGATCTCTAAATTACCTGAAAAACTGAAAATTTGTAAGAAAAAAGGCCAAAACTGGCACAGATCCCCAAAACTGATATTCGGTACAGCCCTCATATCTGCAGCTATTTTTGCACACCAGCTTTGTGAAATATTCAACCTGTTAATGCAGATCATTTAATGGCATCTAACAAATGACTAAAAGCATGCAGTCAATTGAATGTACTACGCCAACATGCTTTCATTTACACACACACAGCCAGAGGTGGTGTGGTAACATGCACCGTGTCAGCGATCTGGCAGCTTGACACTCGAGGGATCTAGCGCTCGGCAGGGTGTGGGCTACGGAGGCAGGAGGGAGAACAAAAAAAAAAAAAACTGTGAAGAAGAAAAGCTCAAGAGGCCACATGTCAAAACATTGTAGCAACTCTAAATTCAGGGGCAGGAAAAAGGTAACTGTGAGCCGAGCTCAGAGGAGAGGTAACGGAAATGTGGCATTTATTCATAAAATCTAAATGGTGAAAAGGCATTTTGGGGGAATAACAGTCACAGATAAATGTCTACGGTCTTGTGATGTTTTTGTTTTTGGAAGCTTCAGCTACAGTTTTACATTAAAAACTTCACAGATCAAATTTTTATACTGTTCTTCACGGCCACATATTTCAGGCATTCTATTGTTATACGCCTGATGTTAAACATGTTAAACATGTTTAGAGTTTTAAAAAGCTCCCTTGCCCTTGACATCCATCTATTGCTCATTACCTGAAATTAAACTGATTGTGGTTTAATAGTGGATGATGACTGACTGACAATAAATACTGATCACTAATTGAACAACTGATGTAAGGAGTAGTTTGATTGCTAACTGCAGACACTATAATGGATTTATGCTACCATTTTAAAGCCTATACCATCTGTGGAACTTATTTTACAATTTAATCATCACAAAATCAGTATTCAAATTGGATATTTAAAGACTTTGCTCTCATCTTCTAATGCTTTCTGACAGTTTTCTGATTTTTCTGGCTAACTCGGATATCTTACAAACTTGCAAAAGCAGCACAATGCGTCCACATTTATGTACAAAACAGGGAGAGTAAAAAAGAAAACTTTACTCATGACTTAAATATCAAGCAATCAAGATGCGATTGAAGTGTATAATTTAATCTTGAATATTATTACTCATTAACCGATTCAGTCCCTTGACTATCTCAAGCTAAAATGCAATCAATTTACAGCAGGCCTATTAGCTGATGGCTCATTTTTCTAATATAGCGCCAGATCCCAAGAGGAGTCATTTTACGATGCATTCACTACAGAACAAGTTTTTATCTTGTCCTTTTATTAAGCAAACTAAATATCCTTATGATATTTATCTTAGTTACATGACAGCAGCTCATTCCTGGCTCTTCTCCTTTGTGCTCTGGTGTCATGCAGCAGGGCGGAACTCCGTTGCGCGTAAACACGGACGTCGATCATAAAAATTTGTTTTGCAGGGCCTCCCTCTCCTGTCGCAGCAATTTTGAATATATTCAAAAAAAATCTGTGCGACAACTTTTCTCTCAGTCACAGAGTCATCATGGGTGTCTCAAACTTGTCTCGAACCTTTCTCAATTTAGTTTCTGCAAGTCAGAAAGTGCGATAAGCACTCCAACAGCAGAGTGGTTAGGATGGTGTTTGACCACAGCAGCAGCCTTCAGCGTGTCAGCCTGGTCTGAATCCAGCATTGCAAAAATAAACAAAAAGAAAATTTATGCAGGACTTGATTCAGCAAAAGGATGAGGACTAGGAAGAGAGCCCCCCCCCCCTCCAACTGGTGAGTAGAAACTGCATTCTTATAATTTTATTTTATAATATAATCCTCGTTTTTATGCATGTTTCTCATTTACTGATATTGTGGAAAATGTAGAGTTGTTATGAGTTTCTTTGCTTGCTTAGTTTTGAAAATTAAAGTATACCCGCTTTAGTGTGTCCCAACACATCTTACTCTGTTTGAAACAGACTCATGTTGAGGTAAAGCATCCATATGAATGTTGCAAATTTAAAAGGAAAAAAGTCATAAATTTATGAGAAAAAAGTTGCAAATTTGTGATGAAAAAGGTTGCAAATTGACGAGAAACAAATTGCAAACTTGCAAGAAAAAGTCAGTATGAGAAAAAAAAGTTGCAAGTTTACAAGAACAAAGTATCAAAATCATGAGAAAAAAGTTGCAATTTCCGAGAAAAAAGTTACAAAAAAATTGAAAATTTACAAGAAAAAAAGGTAATTCTCATTCTCCCCCCCAAAAAATGTTCATGGTAAAGCATTTCCGTACTCTGTTTTATAGACAGAAACAGCTCACTCTCTAAAGTCCGTGTGTTCTTGCATGAAAAATCAATTTATTACATGGTTGGGAAACACACCTAACAAATGAAAATACAGATTCACCTGCTGCACACAAACGCTGAACCTGGAATTGCAATGTATTGTGTGTGTGTGTGTGTGTTTGAGGCTGCGCTGTGGGATCAGAGCCGTGTCGTAACAAGGCATCTGATCCTGGTGATTAATGTCTTTAATAATGCCAGAAGCACACTGAGGGGGAGAATAAAATCACTCCCGGGGATACACAGAAGAATGAATTAAACACACTCAGCGACCAAGGCCATCAAGCAAACTGTCAACAAGCTTTAATGAGGACTTTACAGAAAGTGGGGAACACACACAGAAAACTTGTGGCTGATGTCTGTAGTAAAGGCTGGAGCTGATAATCACATTTCACACCTCAGCTCTTCTGACAAAATACCCTTCAGGAAAATTAACTTGCGTGTTTTTGTGAGTGTCTGTGGGTTTGTTTGTGGACATGCCAACACCTGTTAGTGGATAAATCAGTTAGGATGTGACAATTCATGTTACGACTGGCTGACATTGATCTGAACATCTTCCGTTTTTTATGTGCTGTGCATTATCACGCTCACAAGGCTCTAACTCAAGACTGATAGTCTAATATAAATAGGAATAACCTGGTGTGAATTCTCCAAAGAGACACCAGGCTACCCGTCATGCTCCAACTCTACTGGGCTCACATCTCAGTTTCTGAACAACATTGTTCTGATCCATTTGTTTCTTGAAAGAGAGGTCACTACAGATATCTTTCAGCTGACGTAATCAGAAGAAAATTAACAAGCTTGATCAAATACTGACTGATTACTTTTTTATTGGTAATAATCTTGTAAAGTAAGCACTTATGAGGATTCTTGTTCCCTCTCAGACTCACAAGCCTGCTGGCTGATTATAATTCAGAGGATGTAAGAACTTTCCAAATCCACAGTTCAGCTAATATCTCAATTTCTGACCAATGATTCTTCTTATGACTCCCCCTTTTCTAGTAAGGGCTAAAAACCAACTAAAAACAAGAAACTAAGACAGAGGTTGCACTACACTTTGTAGTTATCTATCATTTTAAAGGGGTTACTGACTGCACTTTTTCCACATTTTGTAGCTCAAACATGTCTTAATGAAATGTTTGTGACATAGTTTGTTCATATTTTTTTAAATTTTTTAAATTATTGAATCAAATTTGTTTTGTATTTTTCCTGGCTTTCTTGAAACACTGATATAAAAGCCTATCACTTTAAGAAACATCCTTCATCTATTCAACTCCGCCCTCCCTCTTACGTCAGTTAGCCTTTAGCTGACTAACTTCTAGCCTTTAGCTTTTAGCCTCCTTCTAGCTCAGACGAGCAGCGTTGCTTCACTGATCCACAGTTGATGGTGTATCTTGCATCACCCATCTCCCAATAAATTTTGCCATGATTCCACAACAAATCACTAGCACCACGTGCCCCGCAGCCCCCCAACTGCCACGACCATCCTGGCCTGGGACCCGAAGCTGCTAGCCGAGCCAAGCTGCCGAGCCATGGGATCTCAATAGGTAGTGTCTCACTCTGTAGGATGCCGCTTTGCTCCTACGGCCAGTTGGGGGATGCCCCGTCACGAGGCGGCTCCCCTACGCTGCCTGCAAGATGGAGCACGGAGCCCCAGAGGACAGTGGGGGAGCTGGCCGTGACAGCCAGCAGCCTCAGGGCCAGGTTGGTTGTTGTGACCAGCACGCCGGTAATGGCAATATGCTGTGAAATTATGGCGAAATTATTGGGAGATGGGCCAGAGTGACGTGAGGTACAGTATCTCACAAAAGTGAGTACACCCCTCACATTTTCGTAAATATTTTAAATCTTTTCATGGGACAACACTGAAGATATGACACTTTGATACAATGTAAAGTAGTCAGTGTACAGCTTGTATAACAGTGTAAATTTGCTGTCCCCTCAAAATAACTCAACAGACAGCCATTAATGTCATGAATGCCCTTCAGGGGCAGATATGAGACCCAGGCACTGGACTATGAGCTTGTGATATTTATTACAAAAAAACACAAACATAAAGTTCGACAAAGTGCTCTAAACACAAAATACAAATGGGAGGAAAAACTTACAGTTTGAGCATGCTGGAGCAGCAAAAGGCTCCAGCGAGACAAGAAGGATGATCACTATTAGCCGCAATGAGAAAATGAAATGCAGTACTTAAGTGGGAACAGAATGGATGACACAAATAATAACAGGTGTGGGTTCATGGGCAACAGGGAACAATGATTGGTGAATGGAATCAGCTGAAAGTTGAGGGGGTAGCGGCTGAGTTTGACAGCTGCCAGGGCGGCACCCACGCAGAGCACAGAACCAGAAATGCAGCCTGATAGCTGTCAGCCCAGAGGCTCCAGCCCGCCCACAACCCAAAAAGGATTAAGCGGAAGAGGATGGATGGATGGATAATCAAATGCAGACTAATAAATGATACAAATGAGACTAAGCATGGCTGTGACAAAACTGGAACATCAACAGAAAATAGGAAGCAGTAAAACAACTCAAAAGGCATGAAAATACAACAAATATAAATAAATACAAAGAAAAGCCACAAGACTGAGCCTGGAAAAAACTTCCAGAGCGCAGCTCAGGACAATTAATGTCTAAACCACTGGCAACAAAAGTGAGTACACCCCCAGTGAAAATGACCAAATTGTGTCCAATTAGCCATTTTCCCTTCCCGGTGTCATGCGACTCGTTAGTATTACAAGGTCTCAGGTGTGAATGGGGAACAGGTGTGTTAAAATTGGCGCTATCACTCTCACACTCTCTTATACTGGTCACTGGAAGTTCAACATGGCACTTCATGGCAAAGAACTCTCTGAGGATCTGAAAAAAAAAAAAGTTGCTCCACAAAGACTGCCTAGGCCATAAGAAGAGTGTTGGACTATATGCTGGCAGATATAATATTCCATGTGACTTATCACATTCCTCTTCCATTTGTTTTAATAAAAAATGCTGGAAGTAAAGTCATGGATCATTGCAAATACTTTTCTTTAAAACCCTGTATTTTTTAAAAAAGTGACGTGTCAAGAAGCATTTTAGAATCAAATGGAGCCCCCTAGGTGCCTACAGAACCCATGCACAACAATGGCAAATTATTTTACATTTTTAGACCAATTAAGGAGTGAAATTAGAAACTTTCCCATGGAAACCTTAATGTTCCATGAAGCCCCCAGTTGATAAAGACTGGCTTGAATAACAGTAGAATTGCTAGGATATTGACTTCCGGTTATGGCGGCCACGTAGGAAGACGTGTTTCACACTGCTCTGCTTGTAAAACTAAATATTTTTACTAAAACTCTCTCAATTGGAACAAAAATCCATCCCAGCGTTTTGGCGTGGATATGGTAAAGACCAAGGTTGGAAAATTAGGTGGAGGAAAAGGCAACTCGACAAAACAATCCAAACTAATGGACTTCCACGCTCAAGGCGAGGCAGGGAAAACTCCAGAGGCAATGGCGGAGGATGGAGCCAGCGGCGGAGCAGGAACTGCTGGGGAGGGGACAAGCGTAGTGCTCGCTGCCATCACCTCCATGAGAACAGAGTTTTCGTCTAAATTTGATGGGATTATAGCAGCGATAGAAGGCATGAGGAAAGAAATAAATGACTGTTTGGAGCGAGTGTCGCAGGCGGAGCTCCGAATATCAAGCGCTGAGGATGACGTCACCAGCCTGCAAATTAAACTGCAAACACTGGAATTAAAATGGAAATGTCTGGAAGATAACGTCCTAGACTTGGAATCCCGCTCGCGACGGAATAATTTGAGGCTGGTGGGCCTCCCGGAGGCAGCGGAGGGACGGGACTTATGCTCCTTTTTGGAAATGTGGATTCCAGAAGCACTGAACAACGCGGATCTGCAGTCATCGGTCGTTTTAGAGAGCGCTCACCGAATCGGCCCACCGAGAGATAATAAGACACCACCGAGGACGCTGATTATGAAGTTCCTCAACTACAGAGACAAGATGACAGTCACCAATGCGGCGCGAGCTAAAGGGGAAATTAAATACCAGGATCAACAGGTGCGGTTCTACCCAGATTTGGCCACAGGAATTCAACAATTAAGGAGGCAGTTCAACCCCGCCCGCAAAGAGCTGCACAACCTTGGGATTCGTCACGGAGTGATTCATCCGGCAAGACTGCTGGTCACATATAAGGGGAGAACCCACACCTTCAAGACCCCTCAAGAGGCGCAGGAGCTCATTAAGCAGATCCAAAAGGAAACTGGCGGGAGCTAAGCATGAACATGACAAAGGTAGAACATTTAAGCATATGTACAGACATCTGATTGATCTGAAACATATAATAAGTCTACAAAATACAGACTGTATTTAAAAAAAAAAAAGCTATGATGTACAACGTTGCTATAAAACTTTGAAGTTATGCTGAAAAAACTACAGAAGAGAGTTAATGTTATAAGAATAGTAGTAGTGTCAGGGTGATTGAGAGGAGAAAGAGTGGTTTGGCTGATCCTCGCAGGTGTGGAACAGTCACTAGCTATAATGGGAGACGGAATTTTTTGATTTTGGGGGGATTACCACAAATGTGGGGAAAGGGAATTTGTTTTTGTTTAGTTTGTAGGATGAATGTTCCATCATCCACGTTTTTACTTCTCTGTAAGAGTATGTTCATATTGCAAGCTAATCTCAAACTCCTTATTGATCATAGATCAAAGCGTTAATCTTAATTTAACTTCATGGAATTGCAGAGGTCTACAAAATCTTAAACTTAAACAAGTTATGAATAAAATAAAAGACATAGATTCAAAAATTGTATTTTTACAAGAAACTCATCTAATAGAGGAGGATGTAAAAAGAATTAGGAGAAGATGGCAAGATAACGTGTTCACCTCATCATTTTCATCCTGAGCTAGGGGAGTTATGATTCTCATACACAAAACAGTCCCATTTCAAGTGAAAAATGTAATTGGAGACAAATCTGGAAGATATCTAATCATCCAAGGATCTTTGTTATTAGAAAATATAAATCTGGTGAACTTATACGGCCCCAACAATGATGATCAAAACTTCTTTGTTAATTTATTCCTTACTTTATCATCACTTACAGGGCAACATATAATAGCAGGGGATTTTAATTGTACATTGAATCCCAGTATAGATAGATCAACAGGACTGGACTGTACGCACAATGGATGCAGGATGACCATTAATCATTTTATGAAAGAATTGAGATTGCTAGATATATGTAGAGAAATGAAACCACAAGTCAAAGCCTATTCTTGTTATTCTAATACCTATAAGACATTCTCACGTATTGACTACTTTTTGATTTCTACAGAATTAAGGTCCAAGATTCAAAACTGTTTCTATGATAACATTGTGATCTCTAATCATGCACCCTGCTGTCTAGTATATGTAGATAAGAAATTGACAAAGGATCCAGGTAGGTGGCATTTTCAGCATAAATGGCTTCAGGATGAGGAATTTGTTAAGTACATAGAAAAACAGATAAATGAGTTCTTTGATATTAATACTACACAAACAACGGCATGTATAAAGTGGGAGGCATTCAAAGCTTTTATTAGGGGGCATATTATTAGTTATACAGGTTCAAAATCTAAGAAGACCCGAGAGGAGAGAGTCCAATTGGAACGTAAAATAAAAATTCTTCAAGAAAAAGTGTATGCAGGAAGTAACCCACAGTTAAGAGAACGAATTACTGATTCTGAGAGCAGAATATGACAAAAAAAAAAATCAGCAAGTAGAGCTGCCTCGAGTTTTCTAAGATTGAAGCAAACTTTTTATGAACAAGGTGAAAAATCAGGAAAATTACTGGCATGGCAGATTAAACAATTAGAATTTAAAACACCAATTACCAGTATTATAAGTAATGGACAGGTAGTTATAGATCCTTTAGAAATTAATAGTGCCTTTAGAGATTATTATGAAAAACTATATGATACAAAAAATGAAACTGACTTAACAAAACTAAATAGGTTTTTGGGTGGATTATCTATACCGTGAATTCCAAATGAAAACAGGGAGATACTGGAGTCTAAAATTAGTCAAGAAGAAGTTGGGCAAGCCATTGATAATATGAAATCAGGAAAAAGAGCAGGACCAGATGGTCTTCCAGTTGACCTCTATAAAAAATTTAAGAATAAATTAATAAAACCACTTTTGGAAATGGTTTTAGAAGCATTTCAAAATGGTAATTTACCACCATACATGAATAATGCCTTAATTATACTGTTGCCAAAACCAGGTAAACCCTCTAATAAATGTGAAAACATGAGACCAATAAGCCTATTAAATGCTGATCTTAAAATAATCTGTAAAATTTTAGCAAAACGACTACAAGAAATATTACCAAATATTATTAACCGAGATCAGAATGGCTTTATAATGGGAAGACAAGGCTTCCATAATGTAAGAAGACTATTTAATATTATTTATTCCAATAAAGAAGCACCGGATACAGCTCTCCTATCATTGGATGCCGAAAAGGCCTTTGATAGGGTCGAATGGCCCTATCTTTTTGAAGTTCTACAAAGGTTTGGACTTGGAAATAATTTCATAAAATGGGTCCAGATAATATACAATAATGCTACAGCAGAAATCCTAACAAACAGCAATATCTCAAAATCAATAAAAATCAATAGAGGATGTCGACAATGCTGTCCACTTTCACCTTTACTGTTTACTATGGCAATTGAACCTTTAGCGATGGCAGTACGTTTACATCCACAAATATATGGAATTAAAGTAGGACCAACAGAACATAAAATCTCCCTGTATGCCGATGACATAATTTTGTTTATGTCGATTTTAAAAAATCAATTCCGACCTTGTTAAATTTAATAAAGAACTTTGGGGAAATATCAGGATATAAAATAAATAAAACAAAATCTTCAATATTAATACTAAATGAGACCTAGAGAAATCACCCAGCTACTGAGGTAAATCAATTCAATGTTGTAAATCAGTTTAAATATTTAGGAATTCAAATTGTGCCTAAGCTAGAATCAGTCGCCAGTGCCAACTATGAAGCCTTAATGACAGATATTAATGAGTTACTTCAGAGATGGATGTCACTACCAATGTCGATGATCGGGAGAATTAATATACTTAAAAGTAATATCTTACCAAAAATACTTTATTTCAAAACATTCCTTTACCACCACCTTCAGATCTATTCTCAAGAATTAAAAAAGGTTAGGGGAATTTATATGGAACAATAGGAAGGCTAGATTACGTTTGTCCTTACTATATTTACCATTTGATCGTGGAGGTCTGAAATGTCCAAACTTTATGTTGTATTACTGGTCAGCACAACTGAGGTCTATGACATATTATTTTTCATCAAATGATCTCCCTCACTGGACTGAAATGGAATCATACAATTTACCTTTACCTCTTCCCTTATTCATATACTCAGACTCGGCTAAAAAAATTACAGAAACAAGTTAAAAATCCAATTGTAAAGCACATGATCAAAATATGGTGTGAAACCAAAAAATATTTAAAAGAACCACACTTACTGTCACAATTTAGCCCAATATGGGGTAATCAATATTTTACACCAGGGAGAGCAGATGCTGTATTTAAAGTATGGAATTTAAAAGGGATTCAAAAGATTCAAGATTTATATTTGTCACGCTCAGATAACATAATGTCTTTTGAAGAACTGAGGATTAAATTCAATCTTAATAGAACACATTTTTTTTAACCCCTTGCACTCCGGGCAATTTTCCTAAAAATGCCAAAAAATAACGTGCCCAAAGTAAATCGAAAGCTGTTATTCAACCCTTTGCAGCATCTTCATGGCGTTGGTCTCATTTAAAAGAAAACACTTTGAATTTTTTGGCAAAAAAAACATAATCTCTCTACGTGCTCCGGCCACTGAGTTACAGACATCTAAACATACTGAACTTGAAGAAAATAAATTTGGACACAGTGGTTTTTTTGGATACAAATGCTTGCAAATAACACACAGCTGTCTGATCCGGCTGGAAAATGCAACAGAAATGTAGAACCAAGTGTTATCAAGCTGAGATCCAAATTTGGTAACAATACTACAAAAAATGAATATTTTACACAGCTTTGTTCTCAGGTAGTTCCCAGGCGTTTTGGAACTGTGCCAAATTGTGCCAAATGGCACAGTTTGGAAAAACATCTGTAACTTTTGAATAATTCAATGTAGAATCTTCATTTTGGGCTCTAATGAAAGGTCACACTCAGGGCTGTGTCTGTGTGTGTGTGTGTGTGTGTGGGTGGGTTGCCCCCCCCCCACTACAAAAGACGGGAGTTCAGCCCTTGCTACATGATGGATTACACTTCTTGCACGTTTTCACAGCGGCCCCCCCCCTTGCTACTGTGTGTGTGGGGGGGGGGGTTGTCCTCCCCCCCTCGCTACAGAAGACGGCCATCACTACATGAAGGAATAGACTCATATGCTTCCCCCCACGGACCGGGGGGCGTTGGGACCGTGAACGCCCCCCCCGCTCCTCTTCTGCAGCAGGGGGGGGTGCATTCACGGTCCGAACACGGCAAATGAACCGTTTATTGCGGCGCACGCACTTCGTACTTCGTGCGCAGTACAGTTGTAATTTACCGATCGGTCAAAAGTCATTTTTGGATTACAGTTTTCAGGGAGAAATAACAATTTAGCTTATAATACCTTACCTCTTCACAGCAGCAGAGTCGTGGCGAATTTCTCTTCCCCATTGTCAGACGAACACGACGCTCTAGGCTCTTATTAGTCGAATGAGAGGTCAATCAGATGAACTAATCTATTCGCGGCTGTGTCTGCAGTTTTTTTTTTAGTGGCGCTTGAACGCCACTACATCACCATCACCACCTACATCACCACAATCTGGACTATGTGTCCGAGTGCGCAGGAGGGCGCAGGAGTGCGCCCTTGTGCGTCCTAGGACGCAGAGACTTGCCCGCCCGCGGAACAACGGAGCGCAAGTGGTTAAATATCTTCAGCTTCGAAATTTTATTCGATCAAATCAAAATAATGCTCTCACCCGACCTACTTATTCATCCTTGGAAAAAAATTTGACGAAAGATAGTAAGAGAAAGGGTATTATTTCAGAGTTTTATAACTCATTGACACTATTCTCAAGTGAAAACTCACAGAAACGACTGAATTATTGGAAAGAAGACCTGCAAATTGAAATTTCAGAGGAACAATGGGAAATGGCTTGTGCAGGAGCTCAAACCAAATCAATAAATGTACGTCTTAAACTGAAACATTTTAAATGGTTAATGCGGATGTATGTTACACCAGTGGAATTAAATAGATATAACAAAAACATACCAGATACATGCACAAAATGTACGGAAAGTAAAGGAACCCTATTTCACTGTTTATGGGAATGTAGAAAAATCAAGATGTTTTGGGAAGAGGTGAGGGTAACAATTGAAAAACTAATTTCAAAACAGTTCACATTGAGCCCTAAACTGTTTTTGTTGAGTCTGTATCCAGAAAAACATAACTTTAATAAGAGTGAAAGAGCATTCATAGACCTCGGTTTGCTTAATGCCAAAAAATATATTGCACTACTGTGGAAAAAGACTCATAGACCAGATGTGACTCAGTGGTTAAGACAGATGTTAACAAACCTTCCACTAGAAAGAATAACATATATACTGAAATCAAAGGAAAATGTGTTTGAGAATATATGGAGACCTTTCATTGATTACGTAAAGAAATTAAACATAACTTCTGAAGAAGGTGAATGATATGTGTGGACCTTGCAAATTCCAAACTGGTGAATGTATATTATGTATTCTTATGTAATAGATTACCTAGACTAAACAGAGGAGCATTGTTGTTGACTTGCTTTTGTTAATGGTTGTTGCTGTTTTTAGTACATTTTTGTTGTTGTTGTTAGTGTTTTTTTAATTCTTAAATTACTTTAGTGTTAGTGTCTGACTGTTTGTGCCATGTTTGTAAAAAAAAAAAGGTTCAATAAAAAATATTGTGGAAAGAATTGCTAGGATATTCAGTTTGCTAACAATTTCTATATTGATAAAAATGCATTTCATGTCGTATAGAAATGTGTGTATGAATGGTGAAGGGATTGGCGCCGTACCCGTGGCTGCCTCATCAATCCAGGTGGATGCCCTGAATTTCTTTCTGGGATTAATAAAGTATATAAAATTAAAAAAAAAAAATCACACACACACACACACACGAATAATACTCAGCATTATATGCGCAAAAATTTGAATATCAAGCTTCAAAGAACTGACAATCATCAAAATGTGTGATGAATATAGAAAAGGTGAAAGTTTTCTTAATGTAATTATTTAAAAAAAAAAACTTTTTCACAATTTTCTAATTTTTGAGATGCACTTGTAAAAGTGCAAAGCAAGGATTCTAGTTCCTTTCCTGTCCTATAAATGTGTTTTTCCCTCCAGAATGAGGGGTAAAAGTGTGTTTTCAGAGTGAAAATCCACCTGCAGGATTTGGTAATTTGCTACTGAAAAGCATTTCTGTGGGTAAACCACCAAATGAAGTTTAAGCAAGCGAGGCAGGTAAAGTGAGCACACGAGGTAAGTCAATACACCTTTTACACAAACATGACTGATTTATTTCCGTGGGGTATCGACCGCCTCTCTCCACTGTCAGTGCTGCGGGAGGGATGGCTGTCGATGAGGTGTAAAACACATTACAGCCATTAACATAGACACATGATTTGTCTTTGTGGTACAACAGGGACTCGGTTTTCTGGAAGAGAACCAACAGAAATGAAATGAAACATACAAAAACAGCTTTGTTAACATTACAAACAGGAGACGTAATTAAACTGGAGTTTACCAGCCTAATTGCTGAGATGAAGAGAGCCAATAAAGTAGATTCTAGCACTGCACCAACACAAGGGGATGAGGAATTAGACATGATGTAAACAAATGTCCAGTTTACACCAATTAGCTAGACCAATTAAAGTGGAAGTTAACCTATTATAGTCTTCACTGAAAACGGTTTTGGAACACTAGGCAAACAACTATAGTGGTGTGAAAAAGTGTTTGCCCCCTTCCTGATTTCTCTTTTTTTTGTATGTTTGTCACACTTAAATGTTTCAGATCATCAAACAAATTTAACTATTAGACAAAGATAACACAAGTAAACACAAAATGCAGTTTTTTTCCTGTGTGGAAAAAGTGATTCCCCCCGTTAAAACATAAACTGTGGGTTATCACATCTTTGGAAAGTTGAGTTCAATTTCTCTAGCCACACCCAGGCCTGATTACTGCCACACCTGTTCTCAATCAAGAAATCACTTAAACAGGACCTGCCTGACAAACTGAAGTAGACCGAAACGTCCTCAAAAGCTAGACATTCAACAGAAATTCAGGAACAAATGAGAAACAAAGTAATTGAGATCTCTCAGTCTGGAAAAGGTTATAAAGCCATTTCTAAAGCTTTGGGACTCCAGCAAACCACAGTGAGAGCCATTATCCACAAATGGCGAAAACATGGAACAGTGGTGAACCTTCCCAGGAGTGGCTGGCCAACCAAAATTACCCCAAGAGCGCAGCGACGACTCATCCAAGAGGTCACAAAAGACCCCACAACAACATCCAAAGAACTGCAGGCCTCACTTGCCTCAGTTAAGGTCAGAGTCCATGATTCCACCATAAAAAAAGAGACTGGGCAAAAATGTCCTGCATGGCAGAGCTCCAAAACAAAAACCACTGCTGAGCAAAAACAGCATAAAGGGCGTCTCAGATTTGCCAGAAAACTTCTTGATGATCCCCAAGACTTTTGGGAAAATACTCTGTAGACTGACGAGACAAAAGTTGAACTTTTTGGAAGGTGTGTGTCCCATTACATCCAGCATAAAAGTAACACAGCATTTTGGAAAAGGAACATCATACCAACAGTAAAATATGGTGGTGGTAATGTGATGGTCTGGGGCTGTTTTGCTGCTTCAAGACCTGGAAGACTTGCTGTGATAAATGGAACCATGAATTCTGCTTGCTACCAAAAATTCCTGAAGAAGAATATCCGGCAATCTGTTCGTGACCTCACGCTGAAGCACACTTGGGTTCTGCAGCAGGACAATGATCCAGAACACACCAGCAAGTCTTACTCTGAATGGCTTACGAAAAACAAAATGAAGACTTTGGAGTGGCCGAGTCAAAGTCCTGACCTGAATCTGATTGAGATGCTGTGGCATGACCTTAAAAAGGCAGTTCAAGCTCAAAAACCCTCCAATGTGGCTGAATTACAACAGTTCTGCAAAGATGAGTGGGCCAAAATTCCTCCACAGCGCTTTAAAAGACTCATTGCCAGTTATCGCAAATGCTTGATTGCAGTTGTTGCTGCTAAGGGTGGCCCAACCAGTTATTAGGTTTAGAGGGCAATCACTTTTTTTTTTTTTTTTTTTTTTTAAACACAGGGTCATGTAGGTTTGGATTTATTTTTACCCTTAATTATTTTATTTAGCGAATGCAAAGTCCTTAAGCCAAGCAGTTGCCTCCTGGTTTGCTGTATGGAGAGTGTGTAATCCTCCTTCCAGTCTTTGGAGCGGGCAAGCCTCTATGATGTGTTCCATTGTTTGCTCCTCTCCACATGCGCACAGTGGGCTAGGGCTACTGCCCCATCTGTGAAGGCTGGCCAAGCAGGGGCCATGTCCAGTCCTGAAGCGACTGAGTGTAGACCACTGTCTCCTTGGGAGGTTGGTGCCCAGGACCTGTTGGTTGGGGTTTATCACCAGCTGTTTGTTTGGGACCTCCTTGGTCTCCCATTCCTCTTGCCAAGCTGTCTGGATGGTAAAGTCAGCTGGGGGAGGGTTTTTCCAAATCGGCCGTCTGGATGAAAGTCGGGCAGTGGGTGGGGTGTAGATATCTGCATGGATTGGTAAGTGAGGAGAATCTTTAACTTTTTGGAGCATCCTTAATGCTGCTCGCCGGATGTGTGGAGGGGCTATGTTTGACAGTACTGAGAGCCAGGGGAGTGGTGTTGAGCGGATTGTTCCAGTTATAGTTCTCATGGTTGAGTTGAGCTGGGTGTCTACATGGTGTGTGTAAGATGACCTGGACCAGACAGGGGCACAATATTCTGCTACAGAGTATGAAAGGGCCAGTGCTGAGGTGCGCAGGGTGGAGACTGCCGCCCCCCATTTTGCACCAGCGAGCTTGCAGAGCAGGTTGTTTCGTACCTTCACCTTAGCAGCCGTCCCCTTTAGATGTTCCTTGAAGGATAAGGTCCTATCAAGGGTCACTCCAAGATAAGTTGGATTTGGGGCATGCTTAAGCTTGAGTCCGCTCAGGTGGATGTTTAATTCTCTGGCAGCTTTTGCATTGTGGAGATGGAATACACTGGAGACGGTTTTTGCTGGGCTTGGTTTTAGGCACCAGATTTTGCAGAACTGGTCCAGTTTGGCAAGATCTTCCGTGAGCACCCGTTCCAGTGGTTCAAAGTCTGGTGCTTGGAATGCCAAACAGATGTCGTCTGCATAGATGAATTTGCGGGATTTTGTAGTAGGCAGGTCGTTTACGTAGAGGTTGAACAGAGTTGGAGCTAGAACTGAGCCTTGTGGGAGTCCGTTTTTCTGCATTCTCCATGCACTTGTGTTCTGACTGAGGTGGACTCTGAACCTTCGGTTGGTCAGCAGGGTTTTTATAATTGCTGTTGCCCAAGCAGGGATCGCCTTTATAAGTCGATCGAAACTTATAAGTTTATAAGTTTGGGGGCAATGGATCAGCGTTCTCGTCGCGCCCTCCGCCAGTACCCGGGCTCGCCTGGGGAAGCTAATGATCCTACCAGCAGACTAAATTCGAAGAGACGACGCCTCTGTGCCAAGTCAAAGAAGAATCCTAGTCACAGTCCTAAAGCCGAAAGCAAACAGCCCCAAGAGCACTTTGTGGTAGGATCTGCCCTTCGCATATTACAACTAAACGTTGAAGGCCTATCTGCAGCCAAGCGAAGCCTTATCGAAGTCCTCGCCTTCCAACATTCGATTGATGTAATCTGCCTCCAACAGACTCATACTGGCACAGAGGAAGCTGGCCGCTTCACCATCAAAGGCTTTGACCTCCTGTGCTATGTTCTACATGCTAAACATGGACGTGCCACCTATGTGCGTTCTGACATAGTTGAAGCAAATCACCTGGTAACAACACATTTCTCAGACACCATAATCATTGGTGGCTTCCATATTGTCAATGTGTACAAGCCCCCTAATGCCAACTGGGATCTGCAGGTCTTACCCACCCTACCCCACCCTGCCATCTATGTGGGGGACTTTAACAGCCATCACCCTGACTGGGGGTACCCAGCAGTGGACAGTGATGGGGAGGCACTTTCAGACTGGGCATCCAGAAATGACCTCGCTTTGATATACGACCCCAAACAAAGAGGAACCTTCCACTCTGCTAGGTGGAAGAAGGACTATTCTCCTGACCTGTGTTGGGCCAGCTCTTTGAATGGGGAGCCATATCCTACACAGATCCTCATTCTTGATGATTTTCCACACAGCCAACACCGGCCCCTGCTTGTACACATTGGCCTACCCTTAATAATAAACACCTTCATTTAAAAACTGCATTTTGTGTTTACTTGTGTTATCTTTGTCTAATATTTAAATTTGTTTGATGATCTGAAACATTTAAGTGTGACAAACATATAAAAAAATGAGAAATCAGGAAAGGGGCAAACACTTTTTCACACCACTAAATATATGACAGAACATAAGAAAATGCATAATAAACAGCTGGATTGTATGGAGGATGTAAAAATCACATCCTGCTTCATTAAGTTCAATTGATTTAGAGATTTAATTCCACTGCACCTTATTTTAACACCGATAGCCAAAGAAGAGAATAACTTGCCTCCTCCACATTTTTATGCATTTTAAATTGGTGCTTGGCGATGAAAATTCAGAGTTAAATTTAGATTTAACTCATTGTTTTCAGAGTGAGGAGATGAACTGGAAGGTCCACATGAGGGCCAATCATGTTTCCAATTCTCTAATCACACATGTTGGCAGTGTGCATGTGTTTCACGTGTACGATTACGCACTGCAGTCCGCGCAGATTTGTATGGACAGCTCCCTAACTAAGATGAATCACCCAGCCAGGCCTCTGGGTGACCAGCAAGCATTGTGGTACACGCAGCTCAGATTAAGGCAGCGTCTGAGGGGACGAAGAGAACCGAGTGTGCCAACGCTTCCCCCCTGACTGCTGATCTGCTGCCTACCCTCTTCGCCTCCCCTCTGTCCTTCATCATCTCTGTTTCCTTCTGATTTTGCTGACACTTCCAATCCCTGCTAAAAAGTGGTGAAGTTCATTTCCTCTTCATCAGTTTTTCCTCTCCTCATTTAATTCTCACTTCTTTTCACGCATGTGTTAAAATAATATTTTGTCCCGCTTGCTCATTTCCTGTCTTTTATCTGCAATTTTGTTAACTTGCAACAGTACTGATATAATAACGCATAACACAAATGAATGTCTCTGTCAGATGCTTTTTCCAATTTATTTCCATGCACAAGGACAAATTATAATTAAACAGGGTTCCCACATCATACAATTGCCAAAAACTACAGTTTGTTTTGAAGGATGTTTAAGACTTCAGTAAAGTAAGACAAGAGTGTAATTATTTATGATGAGAGAGAGAGAGAGAGAGAGAGAGTGAGAGAAAAATCAGGGCTCATATTAACGTGACAAATTATACTCGATTTGTGCCATACAGGCATTTTATGTATCGTAGATGGCTAGATGTACTGATATATTGAATATATCTGGTATATTGCCCAGCCCTACTTAAAATACAATATTTTATGTTTTTATTGCACATGGGCGACAAATAAAAATGGATGAAATGAGAGATCTCCAAAGTGAAAATAGCTTATTTCTATTGCCCTCTGGTGGCTGGCTGCAAAAAGATGGTAACCCCCACGTTTTCTCTCCTTTATTGTGTTAAACATTTTGCCAAAGCAAAGCTAAAAAAAAATACTCCTTAAACATTTTTTTTTCCCCAAAAGTTGGTTTCTGTCCTTATAAGCAGTGTGTATCACACTGATGCTCAGGTGTTTCTTTTCAGATCTCTTAGGTTCAATTAAGTGATATTATAAAAATGAGGTGTTGTGTTTGGTCGTGTTTGTCGGACCGGTGAGTATGGGTGGGAACTTTCCTCCTTGGCATCACTTCATCCCTGCTACACCATGTTGACTGATTGCAAATGATATCACCAGGCCAGGTGGTTTCACCAAAAATCCAGGAAGAAGACCTTCACCTTTGTACAGTGGATGCAAGTGGAATGTTGTCCATCTATATTACTCTCTCTGCTGCCATACTCATTGCTGAGCTTGGGTGAACAATGGATTGTGACGTCGATGCTGGCATCACACAACAGCAGAGGTTGGGAAGGAATGGCATTGTCTGCTTCTGTCCCAGACCTCTTGAGGCGTCAAAGTTGGAAAAACCGCCTTTAAGGAGGTGATACATTGGCTGCCGCGGGCGCGCTTCCCTGGAATTTTTCCTGACAAGCTCAGGTCTTCCAGGCCTTGCTTCCTAATGCTATGCCTGACAAAAGAGTGTTGTTTTTGTTGAATTTTATTTTATTTTATTTAACCTTTATTTATAAAGGAGCATTCCACTGAGAGGCAACCTCTCTTTTTCAAGGACGCCCTGTTCACACTCACAGAGTTACACATTCATACCAGGAAGCTGACCAGTACAATCACAGACTGACCTGTGGCCACTGAGCAGCTCCACTAGAGCAGCTGGGGTTAAGGGCCTTGCTCAAGGGCACCACAGTGGGGTTAAGGAGGGTTGGGCAAACACTGTTATGTTATCTGGGCTGCACGGTGGCGCAGTGGTTTAGCACTGTGGCAGCACAGTTTTACCCTCGGCCGGGGGATCGCGGGGATCATGAGGTCGTGGGTTCGATCCCAGCCCCCGACCAACAGTGAGCTGTGTGGAGTTTGCATGTTCTCCCCGTGTTGCGTGGGTTTACTCCGGGATTTCTCCGGTTTCCTCCCGCATACCAAAAACATGTAGGTTTAGGGCGCTCGCGCACGCAGCGACCAGCAGCCGGTGGCTTGTCACCAGACTGCAAACCAAGTCTACCTACGGGTACAAATAAGTAACAAAAAAAAAAAAAAAAAAAAAAAAAAAAAAAAATCTGTCCCACCCAGATCTAATCCTGCCGGTCCAGGGATCGAACCTGCGACCCTCCACTCACCAGTCCACATCCCTAACCATTAGGCCACCACAGCCCACAAATGGTATTGAAAAGCATCCTTCCCTGGCCCATGGTTTCCAGGACAGCCTTGTTGGCTACCCTGTCCAACCATGAGATGCAAAGACAGTGTTGGTAAAACCACATTTCAGCTGCCTCAAGCCATCCTGTAGAGTTTGTGTTCAGCACCCACACTTCACAGCTGTACGCAAGCGTCAGCCACATTAATGTTTTTAGAAGTCGAGTTTTTAGGGGCATGCTGATGCTTTTGTTTTTGAGAACATTCTCCATCTTTCTGTATGCTTCCTTAGCTATAGAAATGCATCTTCAGACCTCTTTGTTGCATCGACCACTGACGGTAAGCAGCGACCCCAGGTAGATGAAAGACAAAACCTGATCAATTGGTGATGTACCGGAATAGAGGTTGCGCCGTGGTTCAAGTGAAGTTTTTGACACAACCATGCATTTAGTTTTTGCAGCGTTGATGTCCAGTCCCATTAGCCTGACTCTCCTTGACCACCACATCAAGCAAAATTGGCAGACCTTTAGCCAATGTCGCTATCAAGACAGTATTGTCTGCCTAGTGGATGTTGTTGATACTCCTTCCATTTAACACAATGCCCTCATCTATATCTTCGAGCCGTCTCAGAATAATCTCACTGTAGAGATTAAACAAGTCCGGCAACATAACACAGCCCTGACGCACACCCCAGCAGATCTTCTGCCAATCAATGAGCCCATCCTTGGTTCTGACAGCAGCCTTCTCTTTGGCATAAAGGTACTCTACAGTGGTGTGAAAAAGTGTTTGCCCCCTTCCTGATTTCTCATTTTTTTGTATGATTGTCACACTTAAATGTTTCAGATCATCAAACAAATTTAAATATTAGACAACGACAACACAAGTAAACAAAAAATGCAGTTTTTAAATGAAGGTGTTTATTATTAAGGCGGAAAAATTCAAACCTACATGGCCCTGTGTGAAAAAGTGATTGCCCCCTAGACCTAATAACTGGTTGGGCCACTCTTAGCAGCAACAACTGCAATCAAGCGTTTGCGATAACTGGCAATGAATCTTTTACAGTGCTGTGGAGGAATTTTGGCCAACTCATCTTTGCAGAATTGTTGTAATTTGGTAATGTTTGTTACCAAATTAATAACTGCAAAAGGTCAATCATGATTTGTAGATTTCCCTAGGGCACAGCCTAGCCTAACAGAGCATTAGCCTAAAAAGTGTGAAGTGAAAATTAAGGCATACCATGTTCTTTTGCATCAGTATTTATTCTCTTGCAGGGTTTCCTCTGGTAACATTTCTCGGTGGCAGGCCGCCTTGCCAGAAGTATTACCACCACGCCAAGAAGGAGATATGAATTTAAGAAAAATATATGAAGCAATGACTTTCCGCAAGCGCGCACACGAACAACGTGCGTGGTCGTCATCCGTGCGGCGTTTAGAAGCACCCTGCCCACGCAAGCTTTCCAGTCAGTCAGCAGGCAGTGTCTTGCTAGCGGGAGCAACATCTTCGTGGAAAAGGAGTGAAAACCGGGAAGTCAAACAGCAGAAATGGACTCTATTTGAAGAGAAACTTTGTGAAGAAGTCCGCCGTTTCTTCGTTGGTGAAAATCCTAGCGCGTCAGGGCCTTGGCGCTACCTATCGGGTGGGAGTGAAACTACAAATGATGGTTGTGTGCATGTGTCAACCGCTTGGCCTGGGTAGATGAAAAAAGTGAGCATGCACAGCGTGCCGGGCTCATCCAAAGCATATGCGGACCAAGGCGGACTAGAGGGGAAATGCAGCATAATAAGGCTTGACTATCCGACAGAAACTTGAGTTTATTAAAGTACTTTAAATGCGGGAAAAAAAAATCATAAGAGGTGTGTAAGCACTGGAGGCATTTATCATGGTTTTAACCCACTGGAAATGGGAGCAATAACAGAAGAGTCACTTAGCTAAGAGATGTGGTTAGAATTCAAATGCAGCCGGCTTCATATGAAGAGAAAGACGAGGGAGACTACTGAATTGCTGAGGATATATTTCACCAGCTACTACAATATTAAGATATGTTCCCAATTATGTACCTGGCAAGTAAAGATGACCAAAATTCACAAAGTCAATGACTTTAATCCGTCAGCAGCCTTCAGACAAACTGAACGTGCCAGCATTTGGATTTCAAAATAAGGGAGGTTTTTCTTGGTGGTGGTGAGATTTCTAAAAAAAACAAAACAAAAAAACTATAAATAAATAGAAATATTATAACAGAAATAACGGCATCCTTGGTCATTTAAGTTAATTTAAATCATTAAATACAATTTTATTAATACTTTTTTCTTTGTAATGAGAGTTAAATTATTCCATTCTGACTGCAAAGTTATGGTCAAAAATATAAATTGTTATAAGGAAAAAGTAAAAAAAAACAAAACACAGTCTGTTTCAAATTTATTTAAAAAAAAACAGTAATTTTATTTAAAAAAACAGACAAAAATAAGCCATAAAATAATCCACAAATTTATAATAAAGTTTCAAATGTACAAGAAAAGACAATTTTACAAGAGGAAATTACAAATTTGAGGAAAATAGTTTCAAATTTAGATAAATTTACAGAGAAAAGTAGAAAACTATAAGAAAATTGTTATAAATTTTGGAGAAAAACCTCAAACCTTCAAGACTGAAGTCATTACTCAAGTTTTAAGTGGGTGCTCTTTGTACCCTTAACTAGAAATTTTTGGTTGTCTCCTTTAATTTACATGGCACTTGATATTTTCTAACCTGTTTGTATACCACCATAGACAGAGAGATGCTGAATTAGACAGAGCTCAGAGAGGGAAAGGTTAGACAGAAGAGAGGAGCCAAGGAGAGGAAAGTGTTCAGGCAGAGGATCCAGGAGAGGTGAGAGCAGAGGAAGGAGAGAAGGATGACACCACTAAAAAGTCCAAACATAGGACGTCTGGGTGGGACCCCAAATGGCCCAATATTCCAACATTCAAGCCTTTGTTGTACAATACTTCAAATTGTAAGCTTCATATGCATGACAGTGGCTCAGGAGGTAGAGCGGGTCGTCCAATAACCGGATGGTTGGCGGTTCGAATCCCGCTCTCCCCAGATATCCTGCCATTGTGTCCCTGGGCAAGACACTTTACCCACCTTGCCTCCAGTGTCCATAACACTGGGTATGAATGTGTATAAATGTTTGGTGGTGGCTGGAGAGGCTGTTGGTCTGGATTGGCAGCTAGGTTTCTGTCAGCCTGCCCCAGGGCAGCTGTGGCTACAGTAGCAGCTTGCCACTACCATTGTCTGTCTGGAGTGAATGAATAATGTATCTGTAAAAAGCGTCTTTCAGTGTCTATGATAAAGCGCTATATAAATCTGATGCATTATTATTATTATATGCAAAGTTATTGTGCAAAATAAAAAAAAGAAATAAATAGTATAAAATTAACATATTCATACATATGTGTGCCTCCCCCGCCCCCAGAAAAATATGTTGCCACTGCGCCAAGGTCTTTAAACCAGAGGAAACACTGCTCTTGTTAGCTAAAAGAGAATCACTGTGCTGTTTTTGTATATAAAACACTTACGCTTTATGTTTTGAGGGATAAAGTGATGCTATTTTGACCTCATTCAGATTTCAGAGGCTCCAGGAATGTGCCATTAGCATTAAAGGCACGCACTGTGTGAAAATCTGGGCTTAGCATGAAACCTTTTGGTAATTTCCACTAATTTACTTTAGAGACAATATTGTTTTTAAAACAGCAATAAAAAAGAACATGAAAAGATCGTGGACAAACAGACTGACTAAATGTTTTAAAAGTTCCATTAAAAGCAAAATGGTGTTGTTTTTTTGTTTTTTTTTAAATGCATCAATGAGTCACGTGTACAGTATACTGTTAATGGTAAATGTTCAACACACACACACACACACACACAAAATACCTTTATTTACTACCTTTAATTACAAAAGTCTTAAAGATCGCACTTCCTGACTTTAACAAGTGTGTCTCAATATATTAGAATATCATTGAAAAGTTAATCTATTTCAGTAATTCAGCTCAAAAAGTGAAACTCATATATTGTATAGATTCATTACACACAGAGTGATGTGTGTAATGACGGTCAGATGGTTAATGGGTGAGGAGGGTGGGCTGAACACAGACAGATGCGGTGTCATTGGAGCTTCCGTAGTTGGTCACACCCAAAGCAATTCCCATAGTGAAACACCTCACTCTGCTATCAAAGAACCAGAAATTACATTAAGTAATTCAACATTCTCTAAGTTTTCAAAACTAAAAATAAAAAACCCTGACTGCTTCCTTACTTGTGATTGTCCCACTAAAACAAAACAAAACAAAAAAAAACCCAACAATTTTTAACCAATCAGATTTGGGGCTCACTGACATTATTAAACAGGGTGACAGCTTACAGACATCTTTTTGAGGAGCCATGAAACAACCCCGAGATATTTTCAGGGCTTTAAAACTACACATACATGTCCTAGAAGATGTCAAATTGTAAAAATCATCCCTGGAGAATGCATAACATGGAATCTTTAAACCTTATTCTGAGCACAGACTGTAGGTTTAGTATCAAGTCAAGAAAGGGAGGATCACTTGCTTAGCATGCAGTCTACATCGAGCATACTATGTTAACAGAAGGTGCAACTGAATGCAGAACACATTGTGATCAAAATGCATCTGGAGATAGCCTGAATCCCACTGTGAATATGTCTCAGTGGGATATAAAAGCAATCTGTGAGGTGTGACCACTTTCGTAATAAAGAAAATCCCCCACAGCAGGTGGGAAAGGTCACATGACTCTAGCTCCTGCTGCTGAATAAACCTGCCTGACAGAGGCTACATGCAGCTTAACGTGATAAAAACTCATTTGTATGTAACACGGAGATCAGGTGCGGAGAAGGAATCTGAAGCCATTTCCCAAATACTGTTATCACCTGCTGCAAGAGACAGTGCGGGATATTTACTACCCTGCATGCAGCGCTGTGGGATTAGCGAAGTTTTAGTGGCATTAAAAAATGGCACAGAGGAGTTGTATTTCACCTCATGAATTAATGAAGCCACACGAGGCAGACCGAACGCAGGCTAAAAATGTGGAGAGTGAGTGTTATACGAGCGAGTGTCAGCTGAAGGGGGCCTGTTTGGAGGCTGCTGCCCTGACAGCTGTATTGGAGAGCTCCGAGGAGGTGACAGGCTGCTGTTGTGTGAATGGCTGCTCTTGTCCTCCTCCCTTCACTCTCACTCTCTCTCCCTTCATCCCTCTCTGGGTTTAATAACCTGCTTTAGGGAAGAATGGGCGACGGAAAAAACAAACATGGCCTCCTGGAGATGAATTAATAATAATTAAACTATGAGGATAAAAAGGAAAGGAAAAGGAAGGGAGAAAGAAATGGAAGACAGAAGGGAAAAAGGCAGGAGAAGTGAAAGAAAAATATGCAGTTGAAATAAGGGAAGGATAGAGAGGCCAGAAAGAAAGAAGGAGAAAAGAAAAATATGAAGTAAAGGAAAATTTGAAATAAAAGGAGAAAAGCAAAGAAGGGCTAGGCAAGTCGGGGGGAAGTAAAGTGAACTCACTGGAAAAATCAAAGGAAATTAAGGGAAATTAAAAAATAAAATCAAAGGAAGAGGTAAAGAAATAAAGAAAAAAATAGAATTGATAAAGAAGATGCAGAACTGGAGGAGAAAAGAAGAACGGAAGAACAAGATGAACCCAGACCGTCATTGTTAGAGTAGCTCATTGCACCCTGATTCATTCGCCCTGACAGTGCTCTTGTCCTGGAGTGCAGCCTAGCTGCAGACCCAGTTGAGGATCATTGTGCATGAGCTTGACAAACATTTTGGCAATTGCCTAGGAAGACTACTGATTTTTGTGCAATCATAAATGCCCAGTTCTCCTCATCTTTGGCAAAGATCTTGACCTTGAGCTCTGCCTGGATGCAGACCCACCTGAGGATCATTGTGAGTTTGGCGACTATTGGGGAAAATGCCCGAGAGGAGGAGCGATTCCCATGAAATGTGGACAGATGGAGAGAGTCATCACATTAGCTCTTTTTAGCTGTTTTGAGCTAAAAAAAAAAAAGATGGCAAGTTAAAGATAAGAAAAGCAGAATAAAACACAGGGAAACAAAATTTAAGTAAGTAGTAGGAGTGTCCTGAATATTGGATTTGAGCTTCAAATATTCAGAAGCATCAATACCCCCCCCCCCAAAAAATGGCTTTTTATGAATCTAGAAATTTTTGTTGCAAATTCAGAACTTTTCTACATAAATTTGAGGATTTTCTTGTAAATGTGAGACTATATATATGTTTATCTATATACCCTTTGTAATTTTTCTTTAATTTTGCAGCTTTTCCTGTAAATTTTTCTCTCACTAATTTGCAATTAAAAAAACAGACTGCAGTCACAGGTTAAAAAAAAAAAAAAAAACATGAGGGGGGGTGCTAAACAGTGATTTGGATCTTTATCCTGTAGTTTGAAAGTGCTGAGACCCTGATGCTGGATACATCTGAAAATCTTCAGAGGAGCTCGGCCAACTCCGCTGTATACCAGTGTGCTTCAAGGTACTCTTAGACAAAACTTAGTGATAACTGATTAGACATAGGCCAGCATATTCTCCAAATTTTTCATACGTTCTGCAAATGCTGCCTAAATCATCTAGGTGTGACAGGGCCTAAACGCAGGACACAAAAATGTCCAAATAACGAAATAAATCATTTTTAGTTAAATATTTACTGACAAATGGGGAACACTGATGCAATAGTTGCAGTTAAACGGGTCCTTCCGCTGTGTATAACAATGTTGGGTGTTTTGTAGTTAATTCGGTTGATTACAGTTTTTTAAAAAAAACCTTTTAATAACATATTAACATAACAATATTGCTAAAATATAAAATGATACACTACAATTGGTCTCAAATATTTGTTAACGTGTCCTGTTATAGTACTGCATGAGTTTATTGACGATACACAGAAGAAACTCAATATTACACTGAACTCCATCACTGAACAGTGATATAAACTAAAATAATTATAATAACTGAACAACTCCCACTCCCTGAAGTGCAAGACACACTATTATCTTGAATATAAGTAATAAAAGATCACAAAAATAACTGATCTCACAAACAAATAAACAAGGGATCTGAAACAGTCACCAATATTGGATGTCCCATTCATTTTAAATATTTAGGTATTCTGTATATAATATTCACACCATCAAATAAATCTTAGTGTCAGTTTTTACTCCCTTTTATATTTGTCAGAGTCTAACATGTGGTTGCCTACATATAGCCTACACCTCTTTGTATTCCACTTTCAAACACAGCCTACATTTGGGCGTGTAAAGCCTAACTGGGATACCTGTTTCAGACAGGAATACATGTGTTCTACGGGCAATGCATTAGTACTTCAAATGGTAGGTTCCAAATGCAAAGTTACTGTGCAAAATTAAAAAAAAAAGAAGAAATAAATAGCATAAAACTAACATATTCTAGTCATGTGTTTTCTGCCCCCCCCCCCCGGAAAAATATGCTGCCACCATGCCAAGGTATTTAAGCCAGAGGAAACACTGCAGCAAGAGCAGTCTATAAATACTATTTATATACTTAACTTACTTACTTCATCCTTGCCACTTAAATGACCGTTGCAGTCAATCGTCTGAAGGCAGGGCAATCTTGGGCTAGGGCAATGAGGTCGGCCACAGGTCTTATCATTGCAACCTGGGTTGTCCAGGACAGTCTGGGCCGACCTTGGGGGCGATGCCAGCCCTGGGGGGCCGGATGAGCGCTGGCAGAGAGGGCCTGCTTGGCCGGTGTCCCATCTTCCAACCTGGCCACATGGTCAAGGAGCTGCAGCCTCCTTCTTCTGATGACAGTGTAGATGGGGATAGGGAAACCAGCCCTCCTGTAGACCTCATCATTGGTGGTGTGGTGGAACCATCGGATGCCGAGGATGTTATGGAGGCAGGTCCGATGGAATGTATCCAGATAGTGGGTGGTTGTGGTGGAGTGGGTCTGTATTTACATACAGCATATATCAAATATGAGCAGAGCTCCTTTTGGCAAAGTAAATCTGTTTGGCACAATAAGACGAGCAGATATCTCTTCTGTTTGCCAAGCTGGTGAACAGGACAGGTTAAAAAACAACTAGCACACAAGTAGAAATGTTGACAACGTGCATAAGATATGCTGTAAGCTTCACATAGGGTTAACGGAGAAACACAAATCAGGCTTAATAGTCTCATGTACACCCTTAAAGACATCACTTAACACTTCCTGCTGAGCCCTTTGGAGCATATTTTATACTCAAGATCAACTCTCAACTTTTAACTCTGACTTGCATGAGGAAGAAGCAGCACTACATTCACTAAGGTGGAAAATGCAAATACCTCCAAGTTATATATAAAAAAGTCTCCTGGCAGGATGCCTTCAGGGCGAAATTTCCACTAAAGTCACTGATGATTTTACATGGAAGCAGCTCTGTTCATATCTAAATGATATGCAAATAGTGTCTAAATTTAACCTCAGCACCAGAGTTCAGAAAGATCTGCGGACATTTTCTGGATCAGGTGAATCCATTGGCCTCAACAGCATTTTCTTCTTCTGGGTCAGTGTGGTGTTAAAAGTGGGGATCTTTTCAGCATTTGCCTCCCAAGAATCCCTTTTACTGTCCAAAATAATTAAACTCCAACTCACCCTTGACTATCAAAGAGGTGAAGCACTTTGAATGTTAATGAGTCTGGATGGAGGAAAAATGGAGAGAGGGGGAGGGCAAGAGCTGCTCCTGAGTGACTGTGGCGCTGCAGCAGGGCCTGCATGTCAGCAGTGATAAAACACAAAAGGACACACAAATACTCACGCCTCATTCAGACGGTCCACTGTTAGCAGAAAATGTAACGAGAAAGGTTGACACAAAGACCACCTGTGTGCCTCAGTTAATAGGAAAAAAAATGCTACCCAGAAAAAAAGACAGAGGGGCTTAAAAACTGCAATTAATCAAGAAATTAGTGCACATTAGAAGCATCTATCAATTAGGGTAGGTTTGTCTATTACATAACAGAATGGTGGTCTAGCGGCTTGAAGCCAGCAGGTTGTTAGGTTCATTCCCTGACTGGATTATACTAAAGAACAGATAAAAATTGTACTTTCTGCCTTCTAACTTGGTGCTCAGCATAACAGAATAGAAGAAGGAATTGGTGTGTTCCTATTCTTTTTGTGGTTCTTCACCAGCTGATGTCACAGAGTTCCTGTCAGAGTTTTTACCATCTCAAAAGAGCAACCTAGAAACTAAGATGGATGACTCTAGAAAAGCTAGCTAGTAGATAGAGCTCCACTGCTAGTAGTTACAGAATGCTAACATATACAGATCCAATCTGAGGAACGTCTCTTCAAAAATTTGTTTTTCCATCTGTCCATATAACTTTTAACTGTTAGATAGTCCTTCTGAACCAAGAGTGTGGGGGATTACGACTGTCAGAAAGCCACAACGTGATCTTGGGTTACAAGAGGTTCACCCTACTGAGCACTTTGAGGCGAGTGCAATATCCCCCACCTCCATTTTCTTTGAAGACCCCAATAAGTTAGTGAAGGAGAGCAGTTTCAGTTTTTCCGTATAATTATTGGGGAAGAACAAATTATGATAAACTTATCATTCATGATTATACAACAAATATAGTTGTATACAACCCATAGAAGTTGGCCAGGATTCCAGGGTGAAGCTGTGTAGCAAGTTTGGTGACCCTAGCTTTACTCATTCTACATAGTAATAGGGCATAGGTAATGACAACCTTGACCTTTTGACCTCAAATCTATAGTCACAGTTTAGGGTCATAGGGTGAACCTGTGTACCAAGTTTTGTGACCCTAGCTTTATTTGTTGTACAGTAATAAGGCATAACACATCTTGATGTGGCAATATATGCCCACTCTTCTTTGCAAAAATTCTCCAAATCTGTCAAATTGCGAGGGCATCTCCTTTGCACAGCCCTCTTCAGATCACCCCACAGATGTTCGATCGGATTCAGGTCTGGACTCTGGCTGGGCCATTTCAAAACCTTCATTTTCTTCTGGTGAAGCCATTCTTTTGTTGATTTGGATGTGTGCTTTGGGTCATTGTCGTGCTGAAAGATGAAGTTCCTCTTCATCTTCAGCTTTCTAGCAGAAGCCTGAAGGTTTTGTGCCAGCACTGACTGGTATTTGGAACTGTTCATAATTCCCTCCACCTTGACTAAGGCCCCAGTTCCAGATGAAGAAAAACAGCTCCAAAGCATGATGCCACCACCCTGCTTCACTGTAGGTATGGTGTCCTTTTGGTGATTAGCAGTGTTGTGTTTGCGCCAAATATACCTTTTGGAGTTATGGCCAAAAAGTTCAACCTTAGTTTCATCGTCGCATAGCACATTTTCTCACATGCGTTTGGGAGATTTTAAATGTGTTTTTGCAAAATGTAGGCAGGCTTGGATGTTTTTCTTCATAAGATAAGGCTTCTGTGTTGCCACTCTACCCCATAGCCCAGGCATATGAAGAAGACGGGGGCACGGAGTGGCGAAGTTCCCACTCACCTGAAAAAGTTGTCCCTGTTGAAAACTTGACGTGTGTTTCCTGGCAGCACATCCATGGCAGGAATCCATGCGTAAATAAATCCAACATCCCGATTCAGCTGAAGAGCTCCTGGTTCTTCAGCTTCCATTTTGGGTAGAAAATAACAGTAAAGTCAATCGCGTAGATCCAAGAAATACTTTTACCGGAAAAAAACGAGGAAAAAGTTTTAAAAAAAATGTCTCTTGGACTTGGAGGAGTGAGGAGTGAGATGCAGGCTCTGATAGATATTTGGTCTGAGAACCAGATTTCTCAGCTGCTTGTGGCAACACACAAGAATACCGATGTTTTTAAAACGTTTAGCGACATGACGACGGCACGGCGGGTTTATACAGACAGCTGAGCTTTTCAGTTTTATTAGTTTGTGGAGCATACACACCTTACTGAAGGGAACAGTGTTATGCTGAGAATGGCTCGGTTGCCGAGAATTGCATCCCATCATCGAATAAACAAAGATAATTTACAAGAGGTAATAACAATTTTTACTTTTAAAAATGTATAATGGATACTTCTAAAAATGCACAAATGGTTACAAGCCTGGCTGTAGTGTTATATTTTATAGTTTTGGTGCATGGGATGCAATTCTTGGCTAGCGAGCAATTCTTGGTATTTCACCAGTCCTGGCCAATCGATGAGCCAGAATTCTCTTCTTCACCGAGATTTTTTCTTTCTGGTCAGTGGTGGCTTCGGCTACAGTGCCACAAATGAACAGCTGTTGTAACTGCATGACGTTGTCCAAGCAGTTTGGTCCGCTTGAGTGAAGTGCTGTGTGAATGCAAACCGAACCAAACAAAGGTGTGAACATTCTCACCATCCCTCGCTGAGTCGAACCGAGACTCCCAGACTATCCTGGTGTGAATACAGCCTTAATTTGTTTTAACGTGGGGACAATCACTTTTTCACACAGGGCCACATAGGTTTGGATTTTTTTTTACCCTTAATAATAAACACCTTCATTTAAAAGCTGCATTTTGTGTTTACTTGTTTTATCTTTGTCTAATATTTAAATTTGTTTGATGATCTGGAACATTTAAGTGTGACAAACATACAAAAACATGAGAAATCAGGAAGGGGGCAAACACTTTTTCACACCACTGTATTTCTGTTATGATGATGATGATGATGTTCAGTATTATAGGTGAGTGCTGGATTTTTATGGCTATTTTTGTGCCACACAGAAGTTTGATAAGGGAGTTGACTGTCTTGCGCATCTCGGAGGGAGAAAAACACCTCATGGGTAAAACCAGGTCTGTGGTGGACCACTCCCAGTTACACGGGGTGAGACTGGACATCATGGCAGATAAGCACATCTGTCGCAAGGTCTGTGGTGGACTTTTGCCGGTCGGTGCATCGTGACATGCACTACACAAAGAGCAGAAATAAACAAACCTATCATCTGGTCAGTCACTGCACCAGATACTGGAGTCAGTTTGTCTTGGCCTGTCCTTGCCACTGATAATACCTCTAACTGCCAAGAATGTGTCGCTAGTCCAGCAAAAGCTAGCGGTACACAAATGCTTTGCAAGCAGTTTCATAAAATGGTCAGTCAGAGAGCAACTCATACCAGCTCGGACATCGCCCGGGTTAACAAGGTCAGGAGTTCCTGGCAGCGGAAGGCAAATTACAGAGCTGCACAGAGGAATCTGATCAGACCTAAATGAAACAGTCATTGTCGCCCCCGACAGACTGCTATGATGATGATGAATAAGGCATAAGGAATGTTCACCTTGACCTTTAACCTTTTGACCCCAAAGCCATAGTCAGAGGTTAGGATGCCAAGGTGAACCTGTGTACCAGATTTGGTGGCCCTAGCTTTACTTGTTTTATAGTAATACTAAATTTACCATTTACCATACTGCAAATGGAATGTTAACTTTGACCTTTGACTTTTAGATCCCAAAGCCATAGTGAGGTCAGAGTGTACAGCAGGGAAAATAAGTACTGAACGGGTCAACAATTGTCTCATTAAACATATCTCTGATGGAGCCACTGACCAGAGATTTTCACCAGATATCAGTAACAACCCAAGTAATCCATATATACAAAGAAATAAAGGCAACTGTGTTCACAAAAGATAAGATAAGATAAGATAAGCCTTTATTAGTCCCACAATGGGGAAATTCCAGGATTGCAACAGCACAGGGATAGCAACACTCAGAGCAATAATTAAGAAGATACGGAAGATAATGTATGTATGTATATCCACTGCTCTTATTTATATCTTCCGTATCTTCTTAATTATTGCCATTATTGTATGGCTGATGCCACCACCGTGTTGTAGAATGTCTTCAGCAGTGTCCCTTGTACACCAAAAGACCTGAGTCTCCTCAGTAGGAACAGCCTGCGCTTCCCTTCTTGTAGAGTGCATCGGTATTGTGTGACCAGTCCAGTTTATTGTTCAGATGAACACCCATGTCCGTACAAAACAAGTTATATTTAATAAAGTGGAATGACACAGGGAATAAGTATTGAACATGTTTAATGAAATTCATTTAATATTTAGTAGAAAAGCTTTTGTTGGTAATAACAGCTTCCAGACACCTTCTGTGTGGAGAGACCAGGTGCAGGCATTGCTCAGGAGTGATTTTAGCCTATTCTTCCACACAAACTGTCTTCAAATCTTGAAGGTTCCATGGGTGCCTTCAATGAACTCTGATCTTCAGTTCATTCCACAGATTTTCAGTTGGATTCAGGGGACTGACTGGGCCATTCTAGCAGCTTTTTTTTCCTTCTCTGGCTGTGTGTTTGGGATCACTGTCCGCCCTCGTTTCATCTTCAGCATCTTGGCAGATGACAACAGGTTCTTATCAAGGATGTTGCTGTACATTTGTCCATTCATCTTTCCTTCAATTATATGAAGCCTGCCTGTACTATGTGCTGAAAAACACCCCCACACCACGATGGGATGTGCAGTGCCATTTCTTCTCCAAACATGCTGTGTTGTGGCATCCAAAAAATTCAATACTGGTCTCATCTGACCAGACTATGTTGTCCCAGTATTTTACTGCATTGCCCAAATGTTGTGCAGCAAACTTTAAATGAGCTTCAACATGTTTTTGTTTTTAGCAATGGAATTGTGCAAGGTGAGTGGGCATAGAGCCCATGTCGGTTGAGCGCATTACTTACTGTTTTCTTTGAAACAGCAGTACCTGCTAACTCCGGGTCCTTCTGGAGCTCTCCATGAGTGGTCTTTGGCTCTTGGATAACTATTTTGATAATTCTTTTGACTCTTCTATCAGAAACCTTGTGAGGAGCTCCTGATTATGGCTGGTTTATGGTAAAATGATGTTCTTTCCACTTCTGAATGATGGCTCCAACAGTGCTCACTGGAACATTCAGCAGTTTAGAAATGCACCTGTAACCAATGCAATTGTTATGTTTTGCAGCAATAAGGTTGTGAAAGTCTAGAGAGAGCTCTTTGTTTCTACCCATCATGAGTTCTTTGTGGTGTGACAATCTGATATTTGCAGACCTTTTTAAAGGCTATCAGTCAGGACTTAACCAGCTGAAATTAATTTGTACTGATGGGGGATGGCTTCCTAAATTCTGACGGATTTCATCTGGTTTATTGGCTTTTTATTTTATGTCTCCTCAGTGCTGGATTATATTAACTTCTGTGTGGACAATGTCACTACTGTCAACAGGGTTTGTGTGTTTTCCCAACCACAAATCCTGGATGAATAAGGATGTCCAAGATCTTCTTTAACAAAGTAATAATGCTTTCCACACTGGCGATTCAGATGCCTATAAAGCAGCCAGGTCCAACCTGAGGAAAGGTATCAGGAAGGCAAAGCGCTGCTACTCAGAGTGGATTGAGGAGAATTTTAACACCTCAGATGCCCAGCGTATGTGGCAGAGCATTAGGTCCATTACAAACTATAAAGGCAATAACATCTGCCCAACACAGCCAGCTAACTCCTCTCTTCCTGATGACCTAAATTATTTTTTTGCACATTTTAGCAGAACTAATAGTCAGCCTATAACTAGGCTGCTACAGCAGAAATCATCATTAAATACACTGGTACTGAGCCTCCATGATGCATACCTGCCAACTACTCCAGTTTTGCCGTAATGGTTACGGTTTTCAAGACCCCATTCCAGGTTACGGCTTTATTAATCAAAAGTACGGTTTTTCACTAAAAATTCAGTCAAAATTTTTAAATCGTAAAAAAAAACACGAAAGCAATTCCAAACACGAGATCGCTAGGAATCGTATCTAAATTTACCTGAAGCGTTTGCTAAGCTAACGCTATCGCTATAGCTAACGCCATAGCTAGTCGTAGCACCTAACGCCGATACAAAGAAGCGACTCCGTCCCCGGTGATTGGGGCTCGCCGGAGGAACCAACTGAGGCAACAGTTGGACGGGAGCCGGATCGGAGCTCAACTACAGTGGTGGTGGGCAATATGCG
Organism: Pholidichthys leucotaenia; assembly: GCA_020510985.1. NCBI lineage: Eukaryota > Metazoa > Chordata > Actinopteri > Cichliformes > Pholidichthyidae > Pholidichthys > Pholidichthys leucotaenia. The sequence goes on from CM035842.1 coordinate 277,018,727, forward strand.
CCTCATCAGTGTATGCCAAACCCTGGTACCAAGTTTCAAAACAATTGGAACAAAACTTTAGGATGAGTTGATTTCACAAAAGTGGGATGGACGGATGGACAAATGGATGGACTGCCCCCTAACAAAATCCCCCTTTGGTCTTCGACCGGCGGGGGATGAAAAACTTTATGTTTTAGGGTGGTTTGCAAAAGTACAAACATACAGACTTTTGTTATGGTGTGTGGAAACAGACACTTGGAGGAGGTGATCACAACACTTTCATACCATATGAAAGAATCCACAAACAGCAATGCCTTTTCCTGCTTAATGTCGGTTAATTTATTTGTCCCACTGCCCAAACCCATGTGCGACTATAAACAGAAAGCCATGAGAATGTCAACCACCACTACCACCATTAAAAAAGTCCTAAATCATCGACAAAAGAATGACATCCAACCCTTTAATTTTACTGTCTTGATGTAGAATCTTTTAAGAGGGAAATGCTTGACTCTAAACTCCTCAGCATTATAGGAAAAATATAGCTGCACTTCTGTTTCCCATATTCCTATTGACCATATCAGCCTTCCTCTGCACTGAATCACTGTACGTGAGCTGATTTGAACCAAGTTGAAAAAAGAAAAATTTTTCAAGACAAAGACAACAACACAATAGATGCTGTAGAGTGTCAACTTCTCTATTAGCCTAATTTAATAAAACTCGGGCTAGACATCAGCCCTGGAGGTGCTGTACAGCATCTGAGAACAGACTGGCCTTCACTCGATAATTAGCTTTTTGTGCCGAGGCTTGTTCAAAGACCTTCTTTCATCTCAGTGACTACGTGTGGAATAATTAAACTCACTACATACTTCCTGAATTTCCTTTTTAAAAAAAGTTGATAAATTCACTGTGATGAGCTCCATGTCTTTATATGTCTCATTTCTCAACATACTAATCAATTTCTTTTTGGCAAAACTGTCATCTGTCCTCTCACCTTTAAAGCTCGTTACTTCACTGCACTACAAAACAAATCATCACCATTCAATCATCATTTCAGTAATATTATCAATAGGGAATTTTTGGGGGGTGTAGCTTCATCTGATCAAAACCGTAGGGCATTTTCACACCTGAAAGTCTGCACCAAGGTACATGTTTTTGCTACATTTTCTACATTTGGTGCGGTCAGGTCTGATTTCACACTGCTCTTTCTCCAAGCAAACTTTCCGTGACCGCACCTACGTCTTGTCATTATGACGTTTGTGTAGTTAGCACAGACCAATAGTTAGCAAACATGCTACTCACCCTCCAAGGTGTTCTCTACAGCTCTGTACACATCAGTAACTGCACTTTAAGTTGAAACAGGAAGACCATCCATCATATTGGCTGATGAACTAGTTTACTGAGGGTACAATATTGTCCAGGTCTTTCATTTCAAGTAGCATAGCTCTTTTTTTAGTTCTGGAAAAATATCTGGTTAGTTTTTACATGTTAATGACTTTTTTCAATTCATGTCACTTGTCAGAAGTCTGAAATCACTAACAGCCATATTTGCTGACATCACTAACAGCCATATTTGCTCTCCCCACGTGCTACCACGACTAGGGCTGGGCAACCTGACCTTAAATCAGCATCATGGTGGGTTTACTCCGGGATTTCTCCGGTTTCCTCCCACATGCCAAAAACATGCAAGTTAGGTTAATTGGCATCAAACTGGGGATTTTAAATTGTCCTTAGGTATGACTGAGAGTGAATGGTTGTCTGTCTCTGTGTTGGCCCTGCGATGGACTGGCGATCTGTCCAGGGTGTACCCTGCCTCTCGCCCAGTGATGCTGGGATAGGCTCCAGCCCCCTCCTGCAACCCGAAAAGGATTAAGCGGAAGAAGATGAATGAATGAATGTCCAAATATGTTAAAAAACACACAGGCTTATACAGGGTGCCCAAATTTTTTCACATGACTGTACATCCCGAAGGCGGTTTCCGGTTTTATTTTGGTTAATCACCCAGCTCTAACCACGGCCATTTTCCCTGTTGCTGACTGCCCTAACTTCCTGTGTTTGGTCCAAAAGTCTGAACCTTTATGAATATTGCTTTCACACTCTAAACCAGGGGTGTCCAATCATGTGCCATGGAGAGCCAAGACCCTGCAGGCTTTACCTCCAACCAGTGTCTTCAACAGCAGATTTCACTGAACTTCTTCCCATTAATTGCTGATCAGTGAAAATGCCTGCTGAAGAGACTGGGTAGAAAAGAGAACCTGCAGGGTCTTGGCCCTCCATGGCACATGATTGGACACTCCCTGCTCTAAACAAACCAGACCAAGGCTCATTTTGATTCAGATCGAGACCACCTCTGCCAGAAAAAATTTCAGCTCTTTGGCCCAAACTGTGGTTCGAGGGAGGATTCACACTTACAATTTTGGTCTGAAACAAACTGAAAAGTATGAAAGTCAAGACCAAATGGAGTTAGGTGTGAAAGCACCTATAATTTCAGCAATTTATAATTGAAAATAAGAAAGAAGGGAAGTGTCAAAGAAAGAAGAGTGCGGGGAGGGTGGAGTTGGTGGAGACAAGTGTCAGGGGTGATTTGTGATAGGAAGGTAGCAGCAAGAATGAAAGGGAAGATTTACAAGATGGTAGGGAGACCTGCTATGATGTATGGTTTGGAGACGGTGGTGCTGACAAAAAGACAGGAGGTGGAATTGGAGGTGGCAGAGTTGAAGATGCTAAGATTTTCATTGGGAGTGACTAGGAGGGACAAGATTAGAAATGAGTATATCAGAGTGGAAAGCTCAGGTTGAGCGGTTTGGAGTCAAAGTAAGAGAGGCACGGCTGAGATGGTTCGGACATGTGCAAAGAAAGGATAGTGGATATAATGGACAAAGGATGTTGAAGATGGAGGTGCCAGGCAGGAGGAAAAGAGGAAGATCACAGAGAAGATTCATGGATATAGTGAAGGAGGACATGGAGAGGGTTGGTGTTACAGAGGAAGATGCAAGTGACAGGGTGAGATGGAGGCAGATGACCTGCTGTGGAGACCCCTGAAGGGAGCAGCCGAAAGAAGAAGATAATCCAAAATAAGAAATATATAATTGATATATTAAATAAAAATATTATTCAACAATTCAATTCATTTCAATTCAACTTTATTTATATAGCGCCATTTCACAACAACAGTCATCTCATAGCACTATCAACTGTAGGGGGGAACCCCCACAGTTGCAGAAAGACCCCAGCAATCAGGCGATCCCCTGTGAGCAAGCACTTGGCGACGGTGGAGAGGAAAAACTCCCTTTTAACAGGAAGAAACCTCCAGCAGAACCAGGCTCAGGGAGGGGCAGTCATCTGCTGCGACTGGCTGGGGGGTGAGGGGATAGAGAAGAAGAAAAGAACAGACATGTAGAGAGCAAACAGCACGATGGGGACTCAATTTATGGGAGAGAACAAACAGATGTTAATGACCAGCAAAAAAAAATATTTCATAGAGAGTGAGGAAAGGAGTGAGGCCCAGTGCATTACTGGAGGTCCCCCGGCTGACTAAACCTATTAGCAGCATAACTAAGGGAGGGTTCAGAAACACATGATCCCTCCCTAATTGTAGGCTATATCAAAAAGGTAGGTTTTAGCCCTATTCTTAAAAACAGAGATCGAGTCTGACTCCCGAATCCAGATTGGCAGCTGATTCCACAGGAGAGGAGCTTGATAACTGAAGGCTCTGCCTCCCATTGTACTTTTGGAGATTCTAGGTATTACAAGTAATCCTGCATTTTGGGAGCGTAGTGCTCTGTTAGGATAATACGGTAGTATCAGATCTTTTAAATAAAAAGGAGCCTGATTGTTTAGAGCTTTGTAAGTAAGAAGAAGGATTTTAAACTTAATTCTAAACTCTATGGGAAGCCAATGAAGGGAGGCCAGAACCGGAGAGATATGATCTCTCTTTCTAGTACCTGTTAAAACTCTTGCTGCAGCATTTTGGATCAGCTGAAGACTTTTTAAAGATGTTTTAGGACAGCCTGATAATAAAGAATTACAATAATCTAATCTCGAGCTAACAAAAGCGTGGATCAGTTTCTCAGCATCACTCTGAGACAAGATGCTCCTAATCTTGGCAATATTACGCAAATGATAGAAGGCAGTCTTAGAAACAAATTTAATATGTGAATTGAAGGACAAATCCTGATCAAAAATAACTCCAAGGTTCCTCACAGAGCTATCAAGAGAAAGAGTAACCGCATCCAAACTGAAAGTTTGATTTGGAAAGGAATTTCTAAGGTTTTCTGGACCAACAAGAATGACTTCAGTCTTATCTGAATTTAATAGCAGGAAATTACAAGTCATCCAAGCTTTGATTTCCTTAAGACAGGCTTCTAACTTGGCTAATTGATTACTATCATCTGGCTTCATTGACAGGTATAATTGTGTGTCATCTGCATAACAATGAAAATGTATACAGTGCTTTCTAATAATGTTGCCTAACGGAAGCATATATAAACTAAAAAGAGTAGGGCCTAGCACAGATCCCTGTGGAACTCCATGACTAAGCTTTGAGTTGAAAGAAAACTCATTATTTACATGAACAAACTGGAACCTATCAGATAAATAAGATCTAAACCATTGCAACGAAGTTCCATTAAGTCCAACATAGTGTTCTAATCTATCAAGTAGAATATTATGATCGATAGTATCAAAAGCTGCACTAAGGTCTAAAAGGACAAGTACAGAAACTAGTCCATTATCAGATGCAATGAGGAGGTCGTTAGTGACCTTCGCTAAGGCTGTTTCAGTACTATGATGGATTCCAAACCCAGATTGAAACTCTTCAAGTAAACCATTTCCCTGCAGGTGGTCAAATAATTGCGTAGCAACAACTCTTTCTAAGATTTTTGAAATGAAAGGGAGATTAGAGATTGGTCTATAGTTAGCTAAAGCTCCTGGATCTAGCGTTGGCTTTTTGAGTAAGGGTTTAATTACAGCCGTTTTAAAAGCCTGTGGTACATGGCCTAAAGTTAATGAAGAATTGATTATATGAAGAATAAAGCTACCAATAAGTGGGAAGACTTCTTTAAATAACCTGGTAGGAATAGGGTCTAAAAGACAAATTGAAAGTTTGGATGAGGAAACTATTTTGTCTAACACACAAAGGTCGATTGGAGTAAACTCATCAAGACAGACATCAATAGAAGGAGTTGTAGTAGTTACAGTATTTAAGTTAACTGTGGGAAGAATCTGATTGATTTTATCTCTGATGGATGAAATTTTATTATTGAAAAAGTTCATAAAGTCCTGACTAGTAAGCTCTAAGGGAATGCTAGGATTGACAGAGTCCTGACTCTTTGTCAACCTGGCTACAGTACTGAAAAGAAACCTGGGATTATTCTTGTTCTCTTCTATTAATGCAGAGTAATAACTCGTTCTAGCTTTTCTAAGAGATTTTTTATAAATTAAAAGATGATTTCTCCAAGCTAAATAGATTTCATCTAAATTAGTAGAGCGCCATTTTCTTTCTAATTGACGAGTCTTCTGTTTTAAGGTACGAGTTTCTGTGTTGAACCAAGGAGTTAGAAATCTCTGATTAGACTTTTTCTTTTTTAAGGGGGCCACCAAGTCTAGAGTCTGATGCAGAGAAGCTCAAACACTATCCACCATGTTATCAATTACAGAAGGAGCAAGCTGTCTATAGCTTATTTCCGTTGTGTTGACACATGGCATAGAGGAAACAATCTGCATAAATTTGGAAACAGCATCATCTGAGAGGCATTTACTGTAATAATATTTTTCTTTAGGAGCCAAATAGTCAGAAATAGTAAAATCAAAGGTTAACAGACAATGGTCTGACAGTACAGGGTTATGAGGAGACACTACAAGATTTTCTATTTCTATGCCATATGTCAAAACAAGGTCCAATGTATGGTGGAGGTAATGAGTAGAATTTCCTACTTTCTGAGAAAACCCAATCGAATCTAATATTGAATTGAATGCCACATTAAGGCAGTCACTATCTACATCCACATGTATATTAAAGTCCCCTACTATAATTATTCTATCAGATTTCAGCATTAAATCAGCTAAGAAATCAGCAAATTCGGATAAAAATTCTGAGTAGGTTGATGGGGGACGATAAACTACGGCAAATAAAATTGGGTTTAACCTAAAATTGCTAAAGTGCCCAATACTGAGGACCAGGCCCTCAAAGGAATTATAACATGTTTTTTGCTTTACATTAACTAGTAATTTGGAATGGTAAATTGTTGCTACTCCTCCTCCACGACCAGAACTTCTGGGATTTTGACAGTTTAGATAGATAGATAGATAGATAGATAGTTTATTTCAAACACAAAAAATATAACAAAAAACAAGCAAATAGCAAATGCAATAAAGTTACAGTATACACTGTTCGAAAAGGAGAAGGAAGAAGTGAACACTTATTAATTCCAACTCCTCTTTTCCATCGATACACCCATGTGAATTTTATACAAATTACTACCTTTAATACCCCAAGTAAACAATTTACTGTATTTTTTTCAGATCAACATTAACACCTGTCAGGGACTTCCGGTTATGGCGGCCGCCTAGAAGGATACGTATCACTCTGCTCTGCTCCTGGAAATAAAGATTCGGCAAATAACTCTCTCATTTGGAACAGAACTTTTCCCAGCGTTTGGGTGAGGATATGTCGGGGAAGACTAGGGCTGGGAAATCAAGCGGGGGGAAAATTGAATCGCCGAAGCAGTCCAAATTAACGGACTTTAAAGTTTGTGGCGCAGTAGAAAAAGCTGCGGATATGGCGGGTGAAACTAGCGGTGGTGCGGTAACTGCTGATGATGGCGGCACAGGTGCAGTGCTGGCTGCCATTAGCTCAATGAGAGCAGACTTTTCCGCTAAACTTGATGGGATTATGGCAGCGTTGGATGCAATGAGAAAGGAGTTGGGTGACTGCGTGGAGCGAGTGACGCAGGCGGAGCTTCGTGTTTCAAGTGCGGAGGATGAAATCAGCGGACTTCAAATAAAGGTGCGCACTTTGGAAAAAAAAAATAAAGATCTGGAAAATAACGTTCTGGACTTGGAGTCCCGGTCCAGACGGAACAACCTGAGGCTGGTGGGTTTACCGGAGGGAGCCGAAGGTCGTGATTCATGCTCCTTTTTGGAGGGGTGGATCCCGGAGGCGCTGAACAACGCGGAGCTAAAATCATCAGTCGTCTTGGAAAGCTCCCACCGAATTGGCCCACCGAGAGGTAACAAGGCAGCACCGAGGACGTTAATTATGAAGTTTCTCAGCTACAGAGACAGGATGACGATCTCCAACGCGGTGCGGGCCAAAGGAGAAATTAAATACCAAGATCAGCAGGTGCGGTTCTACCCAGATTTGGCCTCAGGAATCCAACAATTAAGGAAGCAGTTTGACCCCATCCGTAAAGAACTGCGCAACCTTGAGATTCGTCATGGAGTGATTCACCCTGCAAGACTTCTGGTCACATATGAGGGCAGAACACACATCTTCAAGACCCCCGAGGAGGCGCAGGAGCTCATCAAGAAGATCCAGGAAGAGACTGGTGGGAGCTAAGCATGAACAGAATATAGGGTAGAATATTTGAGCATTTAACTGATTAGAAGCATAAAACAAGATTACGAAATATAGATTGTATTACATATTAAAAAAAAAAAAGTACAAAATTGCTAAAAAATTTTGGAGTTAAATTGGAAAATTACAGAAGAGAGTTAATGTTACGTTATTAAAAGCAGTAGAGTTAGGGTGATTGGGAGGATGAAGAAGGAGTGGCTTTGGCTGATCCTCGTGGGTGTGGAACGGTCGATGGCTATATCGGGAGACGGAATTTTTCTTTTGTTTTTGGGGGGATTGCCACAAATGTGGGAAGGGGGAATTTGTTTGTGTGTAGTTTGTAGGGTGAATGTTCAACCACTCATTTTTTTGCTTTTCTGTTTGAGCATGTTTACACTGCAAGGTAATCCCAAACTCCCTATTGATCATAAATCAAAGCGTTAATCTTAATTTAACTTCATGGAATTGCAGAGGTCTACAAAATTTAAAAAAACTTAAACAAGTTATGAATAAAATAAAAGACATGGGTTCAAAAATTGTGTTTTTACAAGAAACTCAACTAATAGAGGAAGATGTAAAAAGAATTAGGAGTAGATGGCAAGGAAATGTTTTCACCTCATCATTTTCATCCCGAGCCAGGGGAGTTATGACTCTCATACATAAATCAGTCCCATTTCAAGTGAAAAATGTAATTGGAGACAAATTTGGAAGATATGTAATCATTCAAGGATCTTTGCTATTAGAAAACATAAATTTGGTGAACTCATATGGTCCCAATATAGATGATCAAAAGTTCTTTGCTAATTTATTTCTTATCTTATCATCACTTACAGGGCAACATATAATAGCAGGGGATTTTAATTGTACATTGAATCCCGGTATAGATAGATCAACAGGACTGGACTGTACGCACAATGGATGTAGGATGACTATTAATCATTTTATGAAAGAATTGAAATTGATAGATATATGGAGAGAAATGAAACCACAAGTTAAAGCATACTCTTGTTATTCCAATACCTACAAGACATTCTCACGTATAGATTACTTTTTGATCTCCACAGAATTAAGGTCCAAGATTCAAAACTGTTTTTATGATAACATCGTGATCTCTGATCATGCACCCTGCTGTCTAATATATGTAGATAAGAAATTGACAAAGGAACCAGGTAGATGGCAATTTCAGCATAAATGGCTTCAGGATGAGGAATTTGTTAAATACATAGAAAAACAGATAGATGAGTTCTTTGACATCAATACTACACAAACATCAGCATGTGTAAAGTGGGAGGCTTTCAAAGCTTTTATTAGGGGACATATTATTAGTTATACAGGTTCAAAATCTAAGAAGACTCGAGAGGAGAGAGTCCAATTGGAACATAAAATAAAAATTCTTCAAGAAAGCGTATATGCAGGAAAAGATCCAAGGTTGGAGAACGAATTACTGATTTTAAGAGCTGAATATGACAAAAAATCAGCGAATAGAGCTGCCTCGAGTCTTCTAAGATTGAAACAATCTTTTTATGAACAAGGTGAAAAATCAGGAAAGTTATTGGCATGGCAGATTAAACAATTAGAATCTAAAACACCAATTACCAGTATTATAAGTAATGGACAGGTAGTTATAGATCCTTTAGAAATTAATAGAGCCTTTAGAGATTACTATGAAAAATTATATGATACCAAAAATGAATCTGACTTAACAAAACTACATGGGTTTTTGAACGAACTATTTATACCGTGTATTCCAAATGAAAATAGGGAGATACTGGAGTCTAAAATTAGTCAAGAAGAAGTTGGACTAGCCATTGATAATATGAAATCAGGAAAAAGTGCAGGACCAGATGGTCTTCCAGTTGACCTTTATAAAAAATTTAAGAATAAATTAACAAAACCTTTTTTGGAAATGGTTTTAGAAGCATTTCAAAATAGTAATTTACCATCATATATGAATAATGCCTTAATTATACTGTTGCCAAAACCAGGTAAGCCCTCTAATAAATGTGAAAATATGAGACCAATAAGCCTATTAAATGCCGACCTTAAGATAATCTGTAAAATTTTAGCAAGATGAATACAAGAAATTTTACCAAATATTATTAATTGAGATCAGAATGGCTTTATAAAGGGAAGACAAGGCTTCCATAATGTAAGAAGACTATTTAATATTATTTATTCTAATAAAGAAGCACCGGATACAGCTCTCTTATCACTGGATGCTGAAAAAGCCTTTGATAGAGTTGAATGGCCCTTTCTTTTTGAAGTCTTACAAAGGTTTGGACTTGGAAATAATTTCATGAAATGGGTTCAGATAATATATAATAATGCTACTGCAGAAATCCTAACAAATAACAATATTTCAAAATCAATAAAAATCAATAGAGGATGTCGACAAGGCTGTCCACTTTCACCTTTACTGTTTACTATGGCAATTGAACCTTTAGCGATGGCGATACGTCTACAGTCACAAATATATGGAATTAAAGTTGGACCAACAGAACATAAAATCTCCCTGTATGCCGATGACATAATTTTGTTTATGTCGAATTTTAAAAAATCAATTCCGACCTTGTTGAATTTAATAAAGAATTTTGGGGAAATATCAGGATATAAAATAAATAAAACTAAATCTTCAATATTAATGCTAAATGAGACCCAGAGAAATTACCCAGCCCCTGAGGTAAATCAATTCAATGTTGTAAATCAGTTTAAATATTTAGGAATCCAAATTGTGCCTAAGCTAGAATCAATCGCCAGTGTCAATTATGAAGCCTTAATGACAGATATTGATGAGTTACTTCAGAGATGGATGTCACTACCAATGTCGATGATCGGGAGAATTAATTTACTTAAAAGTAATATCTTACCTAAAATACTTTATTTATTTCAATACATTCCCTTACCACCACCTTTAGATTTATTCTCAAGAATTAAAAAAAAGTTAGTGGAATTTATATGGAACAACAGGAGGGCTAGATTACGTCTGTCTTTATTATATTTACCATTTGATCGTGGAGGTCTGAAATGTCCAAATTTTATGTTGTATTATTGGTCGGCACAACTGAGGTCTATGACATATTATTTTTCATCAAATGATCTCCCTCACTGGACTGAAATGGAATCATACAATTTACCTTTACCTCTTCCCATATTCATATACTCAGATTCGGCAAAAAAATTACAAAAACAAGTTAAAAATCCATTTGTAAAGCATATGATCAAAATATGGTGTGAAGCTAAAAACTATTTAAAAGAACCACAGTTATTGTCACAATTTAGTCCAATATGGGGTAATCAATATTTTAAACCAGGGAGAGCGGACGCTGTATTTAAAGTATGGAATTTAAAAGGGATACAAAAGATTCAGGATTTATATTTGCCATGTGCAGAAAACATAATGTCTTTTGAAAAGCTGAGGATCAAATTTAATCTCAATAGAACACATTTTTTTATATATCTTCAACTTAGAAACTTTATTCGATCAAATCAAAATAAAGCTCTCACTCGACCTATCTATTCATCCTTGGAAAAAATGTTGATGAAAGATAGTAAAAGAAAGGGTATTATTTCAGAGTTTTATAACTCATTGACACTATCTTCAAGTGAAAATTCACTGAAAAGATTAAACTACTGGAAAGAAGATCTGCAAACTGAAATTTCAGAGGAACAATGGGAATTGGCTTGTACAGAAGCTCAAACCAAATCAATAAATGTACGCCTTAAATTGATACATTTCAAATGGTTAATGCGGATGTATGTTACACCGGAGGAGTTAAATAGATATAACAAAAATATACCAGATACATGCACAAAATGCATGGAAAGTAAAGGAACCCTATTTCATTGTGTATGGGAATGTAGATTAATAAGAATGTTTTGGGAAGAGGTGAGGGTAACAATTGAAAAAATAATCTCAAAACAAATCATATTGAATCCTAAACTGTTTTTGTTGGGTCTGTACCCAGAAAAGCATAATTTTAATAAAAGTGAAAGAACATTCATAGACCTCAGTTTGCTTAATGCCAAAAAATGTATTGCACTATTATGGAAAAAGACTCATAGACCAGATGTGACTCAGTGGTTAAGACAGATGTTAACAAACCTTCCATTAGAAAGAATAACATACATACTGAAATCAAAGGAAATTGTGTTTGAGAATATATGGAGACCTTTTATTGATTATGTAAAAAATTTAAACATAACTCTTGAAGAAGAATGTGAATGATGTGTGTGGACCTTGTAAATTCCAAACTGGTGAACATAATATGTATACTTATGTATTGGATTGTCTAGACTAAACAGAGGAGCATTGTTGAAGATTTGATTTTGTTGGTGGTTGTTGGTGTTTTTTAGTGCATTTTTTTTTGTAGTACTTTAGTGTTAGTGTTTGATTGTTTGTATCATGTTTGTTAAAAAAAAAGGTTCAATAAAGATATTGTGGAAAAAAAAACTAACACCTGTCCATTCTAACATACAATGAAGTCTATATTTCAAAACCAGTCTCAAACGACACAGATACACACAGTGCTGTCCCACCCACCATTCCATAGTGTCCCATAATGTCCCAGAGTGAACATAATGAATCGTACATATAAATTCTACCCTTCTAACATATATTCTTTCAACAAATGGTGCTTATACCTCTTTTTAAATTGATTTCTGTTTGTACATAGTTTCAGTTCCGGCTCCAGACTGTTCCACAAATCCACCCCACAGACAGATATGCACATACTTTTTTTTCTTGGTTGTACGTATCTTGGGTTTTGTGAAGTTTAAGTCTCCTCTCAAATTATGATCATTGTCTCTTTTTTTAAATATTTTTTGTATATTAGTTGGGAGTTGATTGTTAATTGCCCTGTACATTACTTGTGCTGTCTTAAATTTAACTATATCGATGAACTTTATGACATGTGACTTCAAGAACAACGAATTGGTATGGTCTCTATATCCTGCATTGTTTATTATCCTTATAGCTCTTTTTTGTAATGTGCATATTGCTTGTAGGTTGGTCTTGTAGGTGTTTCCCCAGACTTCTACACAGTAGTTAAGATAAGGTAAAAACAGTGAATTGTACAATAAGACCAATGATTTATAGTCCACGATGTGTCTTGTCTTCCCCAGTATGCCTATACATTTTGCTAATTTAGCCCGGATGTGACTGATGTGAGGATTCCAGCAGATTTTACAATCTAGCGTCACCCCCAGAAACTTATTTTCCTGTACTGTTTGTATTCTGGTATCATCTATCGTTATCATTATTTCATGATTTATTTTATAATTTCCAAACAACATAATCTTTGTTTTTTTTAGATTTAGAGATAATTTATTTTAATTAACTCCCTCTGGTTTAAATAACCAGAGGGAGTTGATTCATTTAAACCAACATAATCCTCTTGTCCTAACCAAGTCTCTGTAAGGGAAATTAAATCAATCTGATGATCAATTAACAAATCATGGACTAACAGAGACTTGGGAGTTAGAGACCTAATATTTAATAAACCACATTTAATTTTTAAATTATGAGGAGGAACAGAGGCCAAATCATTCAATTTAGAGGCTTTATGTTTAATTTGAGTTTGACTAATATTTCGCTTTATCACTTTGGGATGCTTATACATTATATTATACAAGTGTACGTTAACAAGCTAACTCTCAACATTTTGTGGAGGAACAATTAAAATTATCTTCAACTTTTATTTCCCATAATTTGCTTTTTTTTTTTTCCTCTTAAACTTACACTTTTTTCCCCATAAATTTGCTGCCTTTCTCATAAATTTGCAGCATTTTTTCCAAAAATTTGCAACTTTTTCTTGTGAATTTGTGACATTTTTCTTGCAAATTTGCTACTTTCTTCCATCTTCAGTCAGCATCCTTTTCCTCAAATCTGTGACTTTTTCTTGTAAATTTGCAACATTTTTCAAAGTTTGAGACTTTTCCTTGTAAATTTGGAAGCTTTTTCATTGTGAATTTGCACGTTTTTTGTTGTAAATTTCCAACACTCACATGGATGCTGGTTAAGTTTTTATTCATTTATTTATTTCAATTTATCTTTCAATGTGTTTGTTGGGAGGGAAGAATTCCCCCCCCCCCCTTATTTTAAAGGGTTTGGAATTCATCACCTTTACATAAACATGGGCCCCCCAAATGTAATCTCAGATAGAAACGACCCTGATTATGACTTGCATACATCATATGGCCTGTGCCAACACACATACAGTGAGGCAAAAAAGTATTTAGTCAGCCACCAATTGTGCAAGTTCTCCCAGTTAAAAAGATGAGAGAGGTCTCCAATTTTCATCATAAGTATACCTCAACTATGAGAGACAAAATGAGAAAAAAAAATCCAGAAAATCACATTGAAGGATTTTTAATGAATTAATTGGTAAATTCCTCGGTAAAATAAGTATTTGGTCAATAACAAAAGTTCATCTCATTACTTTGTTATATACTCTTCGCTGGCAATGACAGAGGTCAAACGTTTTCTGTAAGTTTTCACAAGGTTTTCACACACTGTTGCTGGTATTTTGGCCCATTCCTCCATGCAGATCTCCTCTAGAGCAGTGATATTCTGGGGCTGTCGCTGGACAACACGGACTTTCAACTCCCTCCAAAGATTTTCTATGGGGTTGAGATCTGGAGACTGGCTGGGCCACTCCAGGACCTTGAAATGCTTCAAAGGAAGCCACTCCTTCGTTGCCCGGGCGGTGTGTTTGGGATCATTGTCATGCTGAAAGACCCAGCCACGTTTCATCTTCAATGCCCTTGCTGATGGAAGGAGGTTTTCACTCAAAATCTCATGATACATGGCCCCATTCATTCTTTTCTTTACACGGATCAGTCGTCCTGGTCCCTTTGCAGAAAAACAGCCCCAAAGCATGATGTTTCCACTCCCATGCTTCACAGTAGGTATGGTGTTCTTTCTCCTCCAAACACGACAAGTTGAGTTTTTACCAAAAAGTTCTATTTTGGTTTCATCTGATCATATGACATTCTCCCAATCCTCTTCTGGATCATCCAAATGCTCTCTAGCAAACTTCAGACGGGCCTGGACATGTACTGGCTTAAGCAGGGGGACACGTCTGGCACTGCAGGATTTGAGTCCCTGGCGGCATAGTGTGTTACTGATGTAGCCTTTGTTACTTTGGTCCCAGCTCTCTGCAGGTCATTCACTAGGTCCCCCCGTGTGGTTCTGGGATTTTTGCTCACCATTCTCGTGATCATTTTGACCCCACGGGGTGAGATCTTGCATGGAGCCCCAGATCGAGGGAGATTATCAGTGGTCTTGTATGTCTTCCATTTTCTAATAATTGCTCCCACAGTTGATTTCTTCACACCAAGCTGCTTACCTATTGCAGATTCAGTCTTCCCAGCCTGGTGCAGGTCTACAATTTTGTTTCTGGTGTCCTTTGACAGCTCTTTGGTCTTGGCCATAGTGGAGTTTGGAGTCTGACTGTTTGAGGTTGTTGACAGGTGTGTTTTATACTGAAAACGAGTTCAAACAGGTGCCATTAATACAGCTAACGAGTGGAGGACAGAGGAGCCTCTTAAAGAAGAAGTTACAGGTCTGTGAGAGCCAGAAATCTTGCTTGTTTGTAGGTGACCAAATACTTATTTTACTGAGGAATTTACCAATTAATTCATTAAAAATCCTTCAATGTGATTTTCTGGATTTTTTTTTCTCATTTTGTCTCTCATAGATGAGGTATACCTATGATGAAAATTGGAGACCTCTCTCATCTTTTAAGTGGGAGAACTTGCACATTTGGTGGCTGACTAAATACTTTTTTGCCTCACTGTATGCAAGATTAACACGTAGTAGAAGTTAACACTTTCTACTAATCACTTATAGTCATGAAAAGCGTATAAAACTGTTAGTAGAAGACTGTGGATCAGAAGTTACCACTGATCCACACAGAGATGAAGCTCATTGCCTGTCACAGCCAGAATTTATTGTTTGGGGGGAGGGGGAATTCAAAACCCTCTGACTAGCTGTCAGCTGGTGGGAATTTCCATATCAACAATCTCTGCATCTTTCGTCTATTCAAACGTCGGTGTACACACACATGCACGCACGTGAGGACTTGCATGCAAAGAAAATCAGGTGCCGGTAATATTTCCTCTTCTCTCGTGGCAGGGTTAATGCTGACTCAGCATACTTTTGACAGTCAGCTCTTTTTGACGGCACTGCTATGGAAATGAAGCAAATTTACATCAAAAATTGCCATCTCTGTAGAAAAGTTACAGGAGACAACTGCACCATTGGATGGGATGGGGAGAAAAAGCTGCAATGTGAGGATGGGGGGGGGGGGGTCTACTGTATATACAACTGTTCTGTATTAGGAAAAAAAAAAGAATTTACTTTTTCACAGCAATCACACGCAGCAGTAATGAAGTGTCCAGTCTGGTTGGTGGAATATCTCATATTCAGCTTATATCTAGAGCCAACTGAGACAGATTACAGTTTAAACCTAATATTCAGGTTTTAAATGCATCTCAAGTGGCTACTGATGATTGGATTTTCATCTGATTTCATCTTTAGGGGAAAAAAGTGTAACGGCTGACACATAGAAGACATTATCTGCAGTTGGAGCGAGCTGCTCGAGGACTGTGGTGGAAATCTGCATACTCATAAAAAGTAGACAATGGAAAGTGTTGCTCTGTTCTATAAATATAACTCAGTCTGTGGAGGCACTGGAGGGTTTTGCTCAGCACACATGGGTATGTAGAGAAGGAGAAATGACTAATACAGGCAATAAGGGACTGTAGGGTTGACTGGATCCACCTACATTTGTTAATTAAAGAAATCCCTCCACATTCATGCTCAGTGTAAATGATTACATTGTGAAACAGAGTAAATGGTCACCACAACTGTGTAACTTTTGTTAAATTTCAAACATTTTTACACAGAATTTGCAACAAAAATGTGACTTTTCCATTTACATGAAATCTAATGCTGTTCCTCATAAATGTGTGACTTTTTCATGTGAATTTCGCAACTTTTTTTTAACAGAAATGTAAAACTTTTTTTCAGATACAATTTTCTGCTTTTTTGCCTTAAAAATGTGTGATCCTTTTTTATATAACTTTACTTTTTTCATGTAAATTTTGCAACTTTGTGATAAATTTGTGAGTTTTTCCATGTAAAATAGGCAACTTTTTCACATAAAATTTGCCTCTTCCTCAAATGTATAAATTTTTCATGTAAATTCAGCAACAATTTTCAAATAAATTTGTGATCCCCCCATGTAAATGTGCAACTTTTTCCACATAAAATATGGTACATTTATGATTTTTTTAATGTAAATTTGTGCCTTTTCATGGGAAATTGTGACTTTATGTAAATTCTGCAAGCTTTTCTAATAAATCTGTGATTTTTTCCTGCATACTGTATATATATAGAGAGAGCTTTTTAAATAAAATTTGCTGCTTTGTTCCTCATAAATCTGTGACTTTTTCTTGCAAATTTAGCAACTTTTTTCAAATAAATTTGTGATTTTTTTCCATATAAATGTGCTACTTTTTCACATAAACTTCAGTACACTGGCCTCCTAAATTTGTGACTTTTTCCAGATAAAACGAGCTGATTTTTTTCCCTCAAATTTGTGGCCATTTTTTCAAATAAATCTGTTGGAGGTTTTGTATATTTTTTGTATATAAGTTTTATCATTTTATTCAATGAAGTGTATATGTCACTGTTATGAAACTGTGTACGTGCAAATATTAATCTTCATATAAAAATTGTCCTGTGACTGAAGAAATAATGATTGCTCGACTTGTTTTGTTCATGATAAAAATGCACGGGAGTAAATTCCTGTTATTTTGACTGTGCTGTACACTCTGTAGTCTAAATGTCAGCATATTTTTTGTACCATGACCTTGCAGGTGTAGAGTGGGAGATGTTTTAACTAAGAGCGTATAAAAATGCCCGAACACTGAGACTGCCTCAGTGCATGGCTGAATGTTAACCATTGCCTGTGCTCCTTGTGGCAAGTAAAACTCATGAAAGAATACTCCGTGTCCTGAATCTTTATTGAGGTAACAAACCAATATACAGTCTTTTGAGGTTTCAGATTCTAAACAAAATCTTTTTCATATAAATTTTGCAACCTTTTTTCTGATAAATTTGTGATTTTTTTTCATATAAATGTGCAACTTTTTCCCACATAAAATTTGGTGCATTTGTGACTCTTTAAATAAAATTTGCTCCCCCCCAATAAATGTGTGATTTGTTTTTCCCGTATAAATTTGTGACTTTTTCATGTCCAATTAAATAATTTTTTTTTAAAAATTAACAGACCATCAATGACTGACCTGACAAAATCACCCCGTTAGTGCTCTGATCTCCTTACTGCTGACCTTGACCTTAAGCACAGCCTCGATACAGACCCATCTAGGAGGTGCTTAAAGTCAAGGTCAGTGGCTTAGGAGGAGTAACGCTTTTCATGAACTCTTTATACTGCGGACTTCTCACACAACACAACACACTGCCATCTACAGAAGTTCTCTGATGACTCTGCGATCGTTGGCCTCATCTCCAATGGAGATGAAGCTGAGTACAGAGGGCTTATCCAGGACTTCGTGGACTGGTGCCATCGGAACTGCCTCCAGATCAACGCGAGGAAAACTAAGGAGCTGGTGGTGGACTGCCGCAGGCATGGGCAGCCCCTCACAGTACCAGTAAATATACAGGGAACAGACATCGAGATGGTGACATCCTATAAGTACCTGGGTATTCATCTGAACAATAAACTAGACTGGTCACACAATACTGATGCACTCTACAAGAAGGGACAGCGCAGGCTGTTCCTGCTGAGGAGACTCAGGTCTTTTGGTGTACAAGGGGCGCTGCTGAAGTCATTCTATGACACGGTGGTGGCATCAGCCATCACTTTTGGAGTGGTCTGCTGGGGCAGTGGCATTACTGCAGCCGATAGGAAGAGACTGAACAAACTGATTAAGAAAGCTAGCTCTGTCCTGGGGCAGCGCCTTGATCCGATGGAGGAGATAGGAGAGAGAAGGACGGTGGCTAAACTGTCATCT
Source organism: Pholidichthys leucotaenia (assembly GCA_020510985.1). NCBI lineage: Eukaryota > Metazoa > Chordata > Actinopteri > Cichliformes > Pholidichthyidae > Pholidichthys > Pholidichthys leucotaenia. The sequence goes on from CM035842.1 coordinate 277,037,298, forward strand.
CTGCTGGAGTCCGAGTTCCACCCTATGCAGGACATACTGAATGCACTGAGGAGCTCATTTAGCAGCAGACTACATCATCCCAGGTGCACAACCGAGAGGTTTCGCAGGTCCTTCCTACCTACGGCTGTCAGACTGTACAACCTAAGCAGGGCTGCTCGCAGAGATAGCAAAAAAACGTGACAACCTAATAGTTTTTTGAATGCAAAAGATGCAATAGACTTACACAATGGTCCCCTCCGGCATACAACTAGGAACTTACCGGTCGCTATGGAGGGTGAGAATATGTATGGGCACATAATCATACCATGTAGGATAACTAAGTAGACGGTTATGCTGTTTCATTCCATCTAGCAACAATGCTCTGCACTGTGTGTGTTTATATATTTACATATTTATTCCATCTAGCTACAATGCTCAGCACTGGGTGTGTTTATATATTTATATATCTACATATTATTCCATCTAGCTACATTGCTCCGCACTGTGTGTGTTTATATACTTGCATATTTATTCCACCTAGCTGCAATGCTCCGTACTGTGGGTGTTTATATATTTACATATTTATTCCATCTAGCTACAATGCTCTGCACTGTGTGTTCATATATTCATATATTTATTCCATCCAGCTACAATGCTCTGCACTGTGTGTCTGTGTGTGTGTGTATATATATATATTTTATAGTAATACGTACATATGTATATTAGCTGCTCTTGCTTGCTTGTTTTTTTCTTGCCTTCTGATTGTTGCTCTGAGTGTTGCTATCCCTGTGCTGTTGCAATCCTGGAATTTCCCCGTTGTGGGACTAATAAAGGCTTATCTTATCTTATCTTATCTTATAAGTGCACAAATCTCCTGACCTTTGACCTTGACCACAACTCTGATGCAGACCCTCCTGAGAATCATTGTGAGTGAGGTTGGTGAGCATCGGCGCAACTGCCTAGGAGGAGCAGTGATTCCCGTGAAATATGGATGGACGGACGGATGGACGGATGGACGGACGGACGATGGATGCCGCATCATCACATTAGCTCCTTTCGGCTTCGCCAGAATGAGCTAAAAATCATTTTAAAAATTGGACAAAAACTTGCAAAATTACAAGGAAAAGGAATTATAAATTTTAAAACAAAAAGTCAGAAATGTTTGAGAAAAGCATCACAAACTTACATGTAACAGTCAAACTTATGGGAATAATAATAATAATTAAAAATAATACATTTCTGAGACCCCCCCCCAACCTGTTAACATCACCAACACCACAACAAATGCCCATATGATTAGTCGATTAATCAAAAGAATAACTGGCAGATAAATTGATTTTAAAAAGCCCTAGGGCCAAAAAAGAACCACAATACAAGAGCTGATAGTCACACTGTTGAATATTTCAGCAGGATACATTTCCTGGAGCGTCTGAGCGCTGGCTACAGTGATAGAAAAGGGAAGTGCCATTCATGTGTCCCAGTGGAGGGTCAGTATTGTCAGAACAAGCCTCAGCTGGGACGCTGGAAGGCTTTCATCTGAAGGAAAATGTCAAATATTCATTCAAACCGTTCAACAAGGTCAAAAACCATAAAGAGTCTGATCGCACTCCCTGTGGGAAAGCATACACAACTCTAGTGACACATAGCCACGGTGGGGATTCAGCACTGGTTTACAACAGAGGCATGCAGACATTTGTGAGCTCGTTTTTCTGGGGATGTTTAACTTTATGACATCCAGAGAGATCTCCTTCTCCTTTTGGCTGCTCCCTTCAGGGCTCGCCAGAGCAGATCATCTGCCTCCATCTCACCCTATCCCTTGCATCCTCTTCTGTCACACCAACCCTCCCCATGCCTTCCACTTCTCCAGCTTGTCTTCCACATGCTCCCTTCTCTCCGGGAGTACCATAGTCCACGGAGAATCCTGCCCGACCTCATCTGTCAGCCTGTCCATCACCATAGCAAATACGAAGGGGTTCAGAGCCGATCCCCGATGCAACCCCACCTCCACCTTGAATCATATCTGTCACTCCTACAGTGTAATTCACCACCGTCTCGCTGTCCTCATACATGTCCTGTATCACCATCACATACTTCTCTGCTAACCCTGAGCTCCTCATACATTACATTCAGCCAGATATTTCACTGATCGCATGGACCAACGACTGAGCTATCAAGATATTTAGCATTTTTAAAGGACAAAGTCTGTGAAGTGAATACAGTAAAATATTTGGTGACCTGGGTTGACTGTTATTTGTTCAGTGTGGTGATAAGCTAAACTTTTTAAAAAAATAATCAGATGTGAGGAATTCAGAGCTCAATGTCACATGGACCCTGAAAAATGTTGGATGCTTGGGACAAAAAGTAAAAAAGAAGGCTTTCAGAGCAGCAGGAACCTTGGTCAGTGGCTCAATAGAAAGGGCATTTTGTTTAAAAATAAACCTTTTTAAATTCTCAAGTGAAAAAGCTCAAAGCAGGGTTCTTTCCAGCTTTTTTCAAACCCTTAAAAATCTTTTCTGTCCAACAAAGACCCTTAAAAAATAAACTTGGGTCAGTGTCTAGACCAATAAATAAATAAATACAAATGGTAAATGGCATTCACTTATATAGCGCTTTTATTCTCATCTCTAGATGACCAAAGTGCTCTACAGATCCTGCTATCCACTTTTTACATAGTAAAAAGTAAGTAGCAGTAGTAGTAAGTAGTAAATTTGTAAGTAGAATTTGTAAATATACAAGAAAAAACTTGCAAATTTACTAGAAAAAGATGCAAATTTACTCTGAAAAAAGCGGCAACTTTATAAGGAAAAAAGTTGCAAATGTAAAAGAAAAAAGTTGCAAATTTACTATGTAAAAAGTGGCAAATTTACGAGAAATGAGCTGTAAATTTAACAAGAAACAGTTTAAAAGTTTAGTTTGGAAAAAAGTTGCTATTTTCTGGAAAAAGAAATTCATAAATGTATGAGTAGAAGTTTCAAATTTATAAGAGAAAAAGATGCAAATTTACAAGAAAAAGATGCAGATTTGCTATTAAAAAACTGCACATTTACAATTAAAAAATGTCAGTTTAATAGAAAAAGATGCAAACTTACTATGAATAAATGTCCAACTTTATGAGGGGAAAACGTTGCAAATTTACAAGAAAAAAGTTTCCGATTTACAAGAAAAAGTTGCACATTTACTATTAAAAATTGCAAATTTACATGAAAAAAGTGACAAATTTATAAAAAAGAAGTTGCAAATTAAGAGAAAATGTTACAAATTTACTAAAATAAAAAAAGAACCAGTTTAGAAAGCTTGGGATCAGTCCGCCAAGGTCTCCGCCTTTGACTGCCACTTAATCCACATAGCACCGGACTTCCATGATCCCTCCTGCAGGTGGTGAACCTACTGGAGGGCGGACCCATGTAACTCCTTCGGGCTGAGCCCGGCCGGGTCCCATGGGTGGAAACCCGGCCACCAGACGCTAGCCTTCGAGCCCCTCCCCCAGGCCTGGCTCCAGGGTGGGGCCCCGGTAACCCCATACCGGGCGGGGTACACTGAATCCTTGATATACAATTTATCATGAGAGTCTGTTGGATCGTTCTTCGTCTGGCCCTTCACCCAGGACCAGTTTGTCTTGGGAGACCCTATCAGAGGCAAATTGCCCCGGACAACATAGCTCCTGGGATCACTGGGGCACGCAAACCCCCCCACCACGATAAGGTGACGATCCTCAGTCATCCGGGAGAGGCTCAGAGTAGAACCGCTGCTCCTCCACATTGAAAGGAGTCAGTTGAGGTGGTATGGGCATCTGATTAGGATGCCTCCTGGACGCCTCCCACTTGAGGTGTTTCAGGCACGTCCCACTGGGAGGAGACCCCGGGGCAGACCCAGGACTCGGTGGAGAGATTATGTCTCCCAGCTAGTCTGGGAACGCCTTGGTATCCCCTCTGAAGAGCTGGAGCAGGTGGCTGGGGAGAGGGAAGCCTGGGCTTCTCTGCTTGAACTGCTGCCTCCGCGACCCGGACCTCCGGAAAAGCGGTAGAAGATGGATGGATGGATGGAAAAAAAGAACCAAATTTACCAAAAAAATCACAATTTCATGAAAAAAGTTTCAAATTTCTGGAAAAAGAAATTCAAAAGGTTACAAGAACAAGTTTCAAATTTACAAGAAAAAAATTGCAAATTTGCTCTAAAAAGTGGCAAATTTATGTGAGATAAGTTGCAAGTTTAAGGGAAAAGTAAGCAACTTTTGAGAAAAGAAAAGTTGACATGAAGCGTAATTCTCCCTCAACATAATGATGCTGAACTCTGGGGCTTCCTAGTGGCTGAGCGGGCCTCTTGCATTTGTGCACGCTCTTTTACAACCAGAAACAGCTCTAGCTCAGAGCCACTTAAATGCTCTACAGAGGGTAACGTTAGACAGCAAAAGCCCTGTTAAAAGCCCTGAATTAGCGGACTTAAAACAATCAGATGAGCTCATCGCGGAAGCACACACAGCATCTGTTAATCCACAATAAGTTGTCCAATTTCACAACGTTATCCCAAACAGCCACGGAAGCTGGCGGAGGGGGACAATCAATCCGATAAGTTTGAGTGAAAAACAAAAGAAGTACTGCAAAGAAAAAAGAAGTGAGGAGCTGTTAGGAAGCGATGCAGCCAGACAGACAAGCTGAGCAGAGAACAAAGATCTTTTAGGCGTTGTGTAGCACAAGTGTTCAACAAAGCTACCTGTCAAACTGCTGTCTGCCAGAAAGAAAAAAATCCTCAGATCTCCACAGCTAGACGGTACACACATACATAAAAATACACACATACATCAACTTTTCCATCTCTTTCAAAGCCGGGTTAGACACGACAGAGACAGGCCTGCTTTATTAGCCCTTAAAAGCACCAGTATAACATCAAAAAGGCATCAGGGGGAGGACTCGAGGCCTTGGTGCTGCTGCATATACACAGATGTACAGATACACACATATATGCTCACAGCAGCCTGCTAACAAAGCCACAGAGATAGCTGATGTAATTGGACTGTAAGTCCCATACAGCGGAGAAGAGTTAGGAGGCATGCGGCTGGCACCGGGCATTAATATTGAGCTCAGAGCCGCCAGGCACATTCGCCCACTGAATTTAGTCTTTTTTTTTTTCGCCGTACAGATGAGACAATATGGACACAGTTGTACTGGAGTCGAAGCTGACCTCAGAAGTTTAGTGCCTGCAGCTACGTGCACTGTAGATTTCATAAAATTAGTTTGCTTTTTTACTGATGCATAATATAGTACATGCATCTCTCTACATGCAGGTTCAAACAGCGTTCATGAGCCTGTTGAAGTAACTGAAGATGTTGGGATTCCATAGAAAGAATCAATTATGCATTAGATAATCTTTCAGAATGTGCCTAATCTTTTGCAACTTTCTCAGCCTTTCTGCAACTCAAACGCTTTATAAAAATGGGACAGACAAATGGTACATAAATAAACTCTTTTCCTATAACAGCTTTAACGTAATACTCAGTTTTAATCAGCCAGGTTATGAGAACATGGATTAACCCTTTGGGACCCCTACAGTTTTGTCTTTTTGGGGGGTTTTTTGGAGGGTGGAGGTTGGTGATCATTATAGTTGTGTGACAGAATTTCTGCAAGAATGTTTCTTTTTTTGACAGTTTTTTTTTTTTTAATCTAATGTCAGTTACTCTTGCAAGTCTATTATACACTACAGACATTTTTTGCACCCTTTGGGGACCCATAAGCCAAAAAATGTGCACGTTAAACCGCTATAAGATCATCAAATATCAACAGTTTTTTCTACTTTTTTCTGCTTAAATCTCTTAAACCACTTCTGTGCTGCTCAAAACTGCCAAATATTGAACAATATTTAAGATTTAACCCTTTAAATGCCAGTTTGAATGTGTGATGCCACTTGCTTTATTTAACATGAATAAAAAAACAACACAAAATCTGAGATATTTTCCATACATGGTGGAGGGATGTGGTACTGTTGTTAACAGTCTTGGACATGTCAAAGATAAGATAAGATAAGATAAGATAAGCCTTTATTAGTCCCACAACGGGGAAATTCCAGGATTGCAACAGCACAGGGATAGCAACACTCAGAGCAACAATCAGAAGGCAAGAAAAAAAACAAGCAAGCAAGAGCGGCTAATATACATATGTACATATTACTATAAAATAAATATACAGTATATACACACACACACAGACACACAGTGCAGAGCATTAGATTAGACAAAGATTAGCAATAACACTGATTTCATCACATTAGTAGTTTTTGTGCAGTTTAAGATTGACAATTTTACTCCCCCTGGGGACCGTCATACCAAAAAAAAAACCAAAACAAAAAACCGTCACTGACATGCTAAAACCAAGTTTTTTAATCTCACTGCCAATACAACATATAAACATGCATTCTGTAATGTCAGCATTTGCTTTTGAACAGAACTAGTGAAATGTGACATTTCTACTGTATTCTAGGAGATTCAACTTTTTTCTGCGATATAAAAACATCTCCTTTGTGTTTTTTCATAAAAAACAAGGGGCGACATGTATTCAAACTGGCATTTAAAGGGTTAAATTTCTGAAAATGAACATTCTGTAATTTCCCTATTGTGGGACTAATAAAGGCTTATCTTATCTTAATTTTGAGCAGAGCCAAGTGGTTTGGCAGACTTAAAGTTAACTTCTTCTTTTGGTTGCTCCCTTTAGGGGTCACCACAGCAGGTCATCTGCCTCCATCTCACCCTATCCTTTGCATCTTCCTCCGTAATACCAACCCTCTCCATGTCCTCCTTCACTACATCCGTGAATCTTCTCTGTGATCTTCCTCTTTTCCCCCTGCCTGGCAACTCCATCTTCAACATCCTTTGTCCAATATAATGACTGTCCCTCCTCTGCACATGTCCAAACCATCTCAGCCTTGCCTCTCTTACACTGTCTCTAAACCACTCAACCTGAGCTGTCCCTCTGATAAACGCATTTCTAATCCTGTCCCTCCTAGTCACTCCCAGTGAGAATCTTAGCATCTTCAACTCTGCCACCTCCAGCGCCACTGTCCGTCTTTTTGTCAGCGCCACCGTCTCCAAACCATACATCATAGCAGGTCTCACTACCGTCTCGTAAACCTTCCCTTTCACTCTAGGTGCTATCCTTCTGTCACAACCCCCCCCTGACACTCACTCCACCCACTCCACCCTGCCTGTACTCTCTTCTTTACCTCTCTTGTACATTTTCCTTTGCTTTGGATGGTTGATCCCAGGTAACAAGCGTTAACTACACAAGATGCAAAAATAAATTCAACAGTCCAACGATTTCCACAGTTTCAACAGTTTGGGCATTTTTAAAACTTTGTATAATTGTTCATCATGTCAACACCCTGTGTCCAGGTCTGTGCTCAAGTTCTGGTCAAGTGTACTTATTCAACGTTTTACCAAGTATTCGATATTTATGGGATGCCACCTATATTTTCTTTTCATTGTTTAAAATGTGCTACAAGGAACAACTGGAGGAGGACAACCTAAACTACTTCTCCCAATTTAATGCAGTTTTTTATTTATTTTTTTTTTGTTACTTATTTGTACCTGTAGGTAGATTTGGTTTGCAGTCTGGTGACAAGCCACCGGCTGCCGGTCGCTGCGTGCGCGAGCGCCCTAAACCTACATGTTTTTGGTATGCGGGAGGAAACCGGACAGATCCCGGAGTAAACCCGCGCAACACGGGGAGAACATGCAAACTCCACACAGCTCATTGTTGGTCGGGGGCTGGGATCGAACCCACGATCTCACGATCCCCGCGATCCCCCGGCCGAGGGTAAACTGTGCTGCCACAGTGCTAAACCACTGCGCCACCGTGCAGCCAAGTTGAAGGCAACACAAATGTCACAAAAACTAGTATTACAGTTTATTTCCAGAAGTTCATTTAGGCAATAGCGGGAGTGGCAAGCTTTTACCGTAAAGCTTTTACCGTACCAAGTTTGTCCCTGTCTGAGACTGCAGAGTTTATAACAGATTTCCTGAATGTGCAGTGGACAAAGATGCTCATTAGAAGCAGGTGAAGATGATTAAATGGGAGAATTTTGTTCCCAAAAACAACAGCAAAATGATTAGCATGCAGCGACCTAGCTTACCATGCAAAAGTAACACTTAACACTGCTCAGTCGGGCTGAGCGATTAGCTGAAATAAAACTGGAACAGGCATTAGAACTGTAGAATAATCTTGCTCATGTCAGTTTCATGTGCTGTCTCTTTAAGACATTTAAGGTGCTGGCACGTAACTCCAGAACCAGCGCAATCAGTGCTGTTCAGATGCAGCAGAACACGAGCAGAATAATTAAAGATGACTTGTAATGTAAAAAAAGCAGTCTCCATCTACATTTTATGTGATGATTGACTCTTTATCTCATCTGAAGATGACAAGAAAAAGCAAGCACAGCGCATGGATACTAACACTAAAAGGACCAGAAGCTAAGTCGCCGTTGGCCTCTGGTGGCTATCTGTGTCATCTCAACTGCTTTACAGAGGGAATTGACAAGCTAAGGCTGTATTTAAGAACCCGATAAGAGACTCATAATTACTATGTGGTGGTGACCCATTGATGAGTGCTGAAAGGACTCCCCCAATACAGCTATCAAGCTAATTATCTGCCACACATGTGCCATCACCCACAAATCCTCAAGAGGTATGTGTTATAAATATTGGACATTTTTTTGTGTGAAATGACAATAGGCCTCTTCTTTACTATACAGTGCATCCGGAAAGTATTCACAACGTTTCACTTTTTCCACATTTTGCTATGTTACAGCCTTATTCCAAAATGGATTAATTTTTTTCTCAAAATTATACACACAATACCCCATAAAGACAACGTGAAAAAAGTTTTGAGACTTTTGCAAATTTATTAAAAATAAAAAAACTAAGAAATCGCATGTACGTAAATATTCACAGCCTTTGCCATCAGGTGCATCCTGTTTCCACTGATCATCCTTGAGATGTTTCTACAGCTTCATTGGAGTCCACCCGTGGTAAATTCAGTTGATTGGACATGATTTCAAAAGGCACACACCTGTCTATAAAAGGTCCCACAGTTGACAGTGCATGTCAGAGCACAAACCAAGCATGAAGTCAAAGGAATTGTCTGTAGACCTCTGAGACATGATTGTCTCGAGGCACAAATCTGGGGAAGGGTACAGAAAAATTTCTGCTGCTTTGAAGATCCCAGTGGGCACAGTGGCCTCCATCATCCGTAAATGGAAGAAGTTCAGAACCACCAGGACTCTTCCTAGAGCTGGCCAGCCGTCTAAACTGTGTGATCGGGGGAGAAGGGCCTTAGTCAGGGAGGTGACCAAGAACCCAATGGTCACTCTGTCAGAGCTCCAGCGTTCCTCTGTGAAGAGAGGAGAACCTTCCAGAAGGACAACCATCTCTGCAGTGACCCACCAATCAGGCCTGTATGGTAGAGTGGCCAGATGGAAGCCACTCCTTAGTAAAAGGCACATGGCAGCCCTGCTGGAGTTTGCCAAAAGGCACCTGAAGGACTCTCAGACCATGAGAAACAAAATTCTCTGGTCTGATAAGACAAAGATTGAACTCTTTGGTGTGAATGCCAGGCGTCATGTTTGGGGGAAACCAGGCACTGCTCATCACCAGGCCAATACCATCCCTACAGCGAAGCATGGTTGTGGCAGCATCATGCTGTGGGGATGTTTTTCAACCGCAGGAACTGGGAGACTAGTCAGGATAGAGGGAAAGATGAATGCAGCAATGTACAGCCATCCTGGATGAAAACCTGCTCGAGAGTGCTCTTGACCTCAGACTGGGGTGACGGTTCATCTTTTAGCAGGACAACGACCTTAAGCAAACAGCTAAAGGGCCTTTTCCACTAGCACGCTTTAGCGCGACACGAGACGGCTCAGCACGCTTTGTACGCTTTTCCACAAGCCCCAACACGGTTTAACAGCCGCGATTCTCAGCCCCGCTCCAGGGCAGGGTACAGCAGTGCTGAGCTGTGCCGTGTTGTGACGTTAACAGACTGGTCGCCGTTGATTGGTCAGGTCGTAACCGGCGCTGATTGGTCAGGTTGTAACCGCCCCTCTCCTCCTCCTCATCTACCAAATCTTCACGACCTTCTCAATAAAGTTTTTGGAAAAAAAAAAAAAAGAATCTTCACGACCGCCTTTACTCAGCACGCAACCACTGTTGGCGGTTTCTTTTCAGTGTATTGCTGTGCTATTTTCATTTATTCTCTATCAAAAATGGCTTCGCGTAATAAGGGTGTTCCATGGACCAATAAGGTGGTGCAGTGTCTGCCCACTGCATCGTCAGACGAACGTATCCAGCGCGAGTTAGACGGAGCCGCCCGGAATGAAAAAATATACCGGGAGGTCTCGACATCGGAGTCCTTTAACGGTGAGTTTTAATTTTTTTTTATTGTGCGTTTTTTCGCAAATATATTCGGTAAGACGCTCAGTTTATTTATGCAACAAAAAAGCTGTTCATTTGTGGATGGATCGCTGCTTTATTGCAGCACACTGCGGACTAAAGCTTTTATTTTAATTATTCATGTGAACAATACGCTTATGTATTCTTGTTAAAAACTATTGTCTTTTCTGTATATATTGCACTTTCGTGCTGTATTTTATTGTGTGCATTTTTCCTTGTAGAATCATCCCACGCATCCGCCGCGACAGCCCGTCCGGATTAATTCAACCGAGCCTTCCTGACCCACAGCTGGCAGAGACGGCTTCATTCAACCGAGTCTTCGTGACCCAGTTTGGGAAGCTGGTGTAGAGGAACTCAGTGGTCGGCGTGTATAAAATGTCGATTAACCTTCATGTTGTGTTGCAAAGTTTTTTTTTTCTTTTAATATTTTGTATATAATAAAATGGAATTGTTTTGGAAAGTGTGGTTTGTCTGTTATAACACTGAATTATAAAACAGTATAATTACATAGAAATTCCATTGCCTAGTCTGATCAAAATGATGCTGATCATCCTGTCAGGGGTCAACCATTGTAAAGGTAATGTAATTTTTAACTAGACCAAAAAAGAAATCTTTTTGTAAGCTTTCTGTTCTTTTTATTGAAATATCATAAAAAATTAGCACCAAGTCAAAGTAGGTACAAGTATATGTAAATTGAATGTTCTATCGGCATTCCAAATTCAGAGATTTACAATACTTTAGAAGGAGTGTAGCATCATCTAAACGGAAAATAATAATACTGTTGTTCCAAACGTTGACCTGAAGGTGAAAAACACGAATTTTTTTAATTCAGTACATCCAAAATGCCCTAGGATGTAAAAAAATAATACAATTTGGTGTTGGCCAGTGTGCCACCGTCTCATTATTTAATACAAATAAAAACAAGTTTCAGCTCATTATTTCTAGGTCATTTGGCAGTTAATTCAAAACAAAAGTGACTTGTGTTGTTGCAGCTTAATTATGAGATAAAATTAATTGTGAGATAAAACCACAGAGCGAGCAAGGCAATAATCCTTGGATCCTCCATTTTTTGTCTCGTGCAAATAAGGACTCAGTCGGGTGCGTAACGTCACGGGAGTGTGGCCCCGCCTCGCTGAGAATCTGCTGCTGCCCCGCTTCTAAAACCTCCTAACACAAACCATCACAGCACAAGCACAACACCGTGCTAATGGAGACAGAAGCATTCCAAGCCGTACTGAAGTGAATCGAGCCGTACCGAGGTGTGCTGGGCTAGTGGAAAACAGGCTAAAGATATCAAAGAAATGGCTTCAGGGCAACTCTGTGAATGTCCTTGAGAGGCCCAGCCAGAGCCCAGACTTGAATCCAATTGAACATCTCTGGAGATATCTGAAAATGGCTGTGCACGACACTTCCCATCTAACCTGAGGGAACTTGAGAGGTGCTGCAAAGAGGAATGGGCAAAACTGCCCAAAGATAGGTGTGCCAAGCCTGTGGCATCATATTCAAAAAGACTTGAGGCTGTAATTGCTGCCAAAGGGGCATCAACAAAGTATTGAGCAAAGGCTGTGAATACTTATGTGCATGTGATTTTGTAGTTTTTTTATTTTTAATAAATTTGCAAAAATCTCAAAAAAAAGCTTTTTTCACATTGTCATTATGGAGTATTGTGTGTAGAATTCTGAGGAAAAAATGAATTTATTCCATTTTGGAATAAGGCTGTAACATAACAAAATGTGAAAAGAGTGAAGCACTGTGAATACTTTCCGGATGCACTGTATAATGCTCATTTACTACTGCACCACAGTGATATGATACCACAGTCTTGTGTAATATTTCTTAATTATGAGCCTTGTCAGTAAGAAGATGGGAGGGAAAAAAATAACCTAATGAACACCAAGTAAAGTAACCACCAAAACAATGGTAGCAGCCTAACATTTCATAGGACTGAAGTCAATGTCTAACTAACTAACTAACTAACCTGCACTTATATAGCGCTTTTCTAGTCACAAAGACCACTCAAAGCGCCTTCATTAATACTAACCCTCTATTCTAAGGGCCTATAGGAAACAGATATCTAGGGACAATTTAGAACAGCCAATTAACCTAACATGCATGTTTTTGGCATGTGGGAGGAAACCGGAGAAATCCCGGAGTAAACCCACGCAACACGGGGAGAACATGCAAACTCCACACAGATCACTGTTGGTCGGGGGCTGGGATCGAACCCACGATCCCACGATCCCCACAATCCCCCGGCCAAGGGTAAACTGTGCTGCCGCAGTGCTAACCACTGCGCCACCGTGCAGCCCGATGTCTGCATTTAAATGTCTGCATTTAATTTTACATGAAAACATCAACAATCTTTTTAAAAGTTACACAACGCAGTTTATTGTGGGACTAATAAAGGCTTTTCTTATCTTATAGTAACATCATAATGTAAACAGCTAAGCACACTTAAACAGCTGTCACTGCCTAACATCGTCAGTCCCTTCCTGCTGTCAGAAAACAGCAGCAAACTCTAATCATCAGACACAGTAATGGCAGCGCCACAAGATGGCACAGCACACAAATCAGTCATCAACTAGGTCTCCACCTTTAAGACAAGAATGGATATTTTACACATATCTCATAGGATCTTTTTTCCATTTATAAAACTCCCACCCAGTCCTTTACTCCTGCCATGGCAACTGTCCTCATCTACACTCAGAGAGCCTGCAGGCCCGCAGCATCGCCCGAGGAAAGGCTTGGTCTTTTCACACTGCTGAGCAGCTACATTCTAATACCACGTTTAGGTGCTGCACGCTTGTGAGTGCTGTAATTAAATAAAAATGAGCGCTCCATGCTGAGATGCTTGCTATTTCACAGTGCTGGAGGAAAAAAAAAGAAATAAAAAAAGAAAGAGTTTGGGTCAATAGCTTTTTAATCAGAGCATTTACTGGAACTGGTTCAAAATGAGAACGAAAGCCTAGAGGCCAGAGCTAAACTACTGTGTCGCAGTGAGCCACTGCGTATTCAATATAAGCAATACTCACTGGTTAATTATATTGGTTTAAAATGGTCCAGTGGCCTGAGAGAGCCAGCCATTCAGCTGTAGGGCATCAGTGGGGCCACATGGTTTTAGACAAAAATACAAAATAAAGAGTGCTTCATACAGGGAATCTGATGCAATAAGGAGGTGCAATTTAAGACTTTTTAAGACCCCTTATAAGGACACTTGATCACATTTAAGAATATTTGCAAAAAGACAAAAAGTATGTGACCAGTCTTTCACAGGAACTGAAATTACTCGAGCCCCTAGCTCCACCAAAAAATCACAACTTAAAAAGTCACAAATGTGTTTGTAAAAAAGTTGTCTATATACCAGACAAAAGCTGCAAATCTACTAGGATTAAAAAAAGGAAATTTACAACAAAAACTAGCCAAAAATTTTTAAAAAGTTGCAAATGTATGAGAAAAAAAGCACATGTATAAAAGAAAGCAAAGTTACCAATAAAAAAAGTTTTTAAAAAAGAGCCTTATGTGGAAAAAAAAAACTTGCACATGTTCAAGGACAAAAAGTTCTAAAATGGCCAGAAAAATGGCACAGATTTAGGAGGGAAAAAAACAAGAAAAGGAACAAATATACACAAGTCCAATACAGCATTTTACAGAGAAAAGTTGCAAATTTATCAGGAAAAAATAGCAAATTTTCAGAAAACACATGACAAGTGTATGAGAAAAGTAGCAAACTTACGAAAACAGTAGCAAATGTGCAAGAAATAATTAGTGCATGAATAGAAGTAGCAAAATCACCAGAAAGTAAGTAATAAAAGTACCAAAAGAAGTTACAAGTTTACCTGCAAATTTAGGTGGAAAAAAATCAGGGAGACAAATGTCAGAAATATACAAGAAAAAAAAATGTATTTACAAGAATGGACAACTGTTTATGAAACTCATTTTCCACTTTCTGCTATGCTAATTAACTACAACAAAATAGAATACAACGGCGCCACCCCACAAAGCGGGAAGGCAGCTATGGTATTTATCATATCTGTGGTATTTTCCAGACCTTAAGGATTACTTGTAATACCTAGAATCTCCAAAAGTAGGAGAAGGAAAATTAGGAAAAGTAGAAGAAGGCAGAGTGTTCAGTTATCAAGCTTTTCTCCTGTGGAACCAGCTGCCAATCTGGATTCGGGAGTCCGGCTCGATCTCTGTTTATAAGAACAGGGTTAAAACCTTCCTTTTTGATATAGCCTACAGTTAGGGAGGGATCAGGTGCCCCTGAACCCTCCTTTAGTTATGCCGCTAATAGGTTTAGACAGCCGGGGGACCTCCAACAATCCAACAATGCACTGGGCTTCACTTCTTTCTTCACTCTCAATGAAATATTTTTGCTGGTCATTAAGGTCTGTTTGCTCTCTCCCATAGATTGAGTCCCCGTAGTGCTGTTTGTTCTCTACATGTCTGTTCTTTTCTTCGTCTTCTCTATCCCCTCACCCCCCAGCCAGTCGCAGCAGATGACTGCCCCTCCCTGAGCCTGGTTCTGCTGGAGGTTTCCTCCTGCTAAAAGGGAGTTCTTCCTCTCCACCGTTGCTAAGTGCTGCTCACAGAGGATCGTCTGATTGCTGGGGTCTTTCTGCAATTGTAAGGTTCCCCCTACAGTTGAAAGTGCTATGAGATGACTGTTGTTGTGATATGGCGCTATATAAAAAAAGTTGAATTGAATTTGAAAGGCAAATTTAGGGATTTACTGTCAATTTTCAGGATAATTAAGGCCTTTTAGGATCCGCAACACCCAGTCCAGAAATGCTTTATTTTATTGGTCAACTACAATCTTTTTATGACTCTTTTGGCAGATAAAACTTTTTTTTTTTTAAAGTTGCCATTCTTATATTAAATTTATGCACAGTGACACAGACAGTAGAAAGTGTAAGAAAATCAGAGAAAAATATGTATAAAATTTCACCAAAAAAAAGACACGAGAATGAATGACAGGCGAACATGGTGGAGATATGAGTGGTGAGAAACCGCTGAACAATAGGCATGTCAGAGTCAGCTGCTAATCTGTGATTAGATAGCGCTGCGGCTTTGATAATACTCAAATGTGTGTGTGTGTGTGTGTGTGTGTGTGTGTGTGTGTGTGTGTGTGTGTGTGTGTGTGTGTGTGTGTGTGTGTGTGTGTTTCTCCTTTTCTCTGCTTCCTCTGTCATTCAAACACACACGTGTGAGTGTGTGGGAGCGAGTATATTACGAAGGCAAATAGCTTCCTTGTGTTATCTTCCTGCAGGGGGAGAGATAAGGTCCAATGAGAGCAGGCCGGGCCAGCTGACAGGACAAAGCGGTGCTACAGGAACTCCGGGGACGTTTCAGGGGTTTTTAACAATAATCAGGTGCGCATGTGTCAGTCAGCCAGTTGGTCACTCCGGGGACGTGTTTCACCATATATAAAATAGGTTTAATAATGCTGCACAGGAAAAAACATCAACTGAAAATCGACCTTGTTGACTGGCTCCTTGCTAACAGAGAATGAGGTGACATTTACGGATGGCAGTAGCCCATGTTTATGTGCGGCGTCACTTCAACTTCACACAGTATGTTTTGATATTTTTTTTAATGAGTCTTAATTCACTATTTCTCTCTCTCTTATTAGGAAAATGAGTCAATGCTAACTGCATGAACCAATTTAGTCCGTTTTCAGACCTGAAGGTCTGCACCAAGGTTCATGTTTTTGTTACACTGTCTACATTTGGTCTGGTTAGATTTGGTTTCATATTGCTAATTTTTCAAGCAAACTAAATAACTTTACGTGAATGCACCTTGTTTTGTTGTCATAATGATGTTTGTGTCATTAGCACAGACTGGTAGTTAGCAAACATACTACTCACCCTCCCAGGTGTTCTCTGCAGCTGTGGACATATTAGTAACTACATTTTAAATAAACTGGTTCAGACGCCTTCATATTAGTCAGTGAACTAGTTTACTGAGGCTAGAAAATTATTCAGATCTTCATTAAAAAGGGCATTTGTCCTTCTCGTCAGCTGTGATGATTTTCAGGTGGCATTGCTCACCCATTATTTATTTATCTTTTTAACTCTGTTGCATCCTCTCCGAAAATATCTAGTACGCATCTAAATTTTTATTAGTTTTTTTTTCATGTGATTATTTATGCAGCTAACAGTCATATTTCCTCTCTCCGAGTGCTACCACGGTTCATCTTCTTTCCTATCGGCAGCCTTAATTTCCTGTGTTTGGTCTGTAAGTCCAAACCTTTATCAAAACTGCTTTCAGTTTGATGCAGATTCCTTCTCAAACCAACCTAAATTCTGCAGTTACAGACTGCAGTTGGAATACGGATGGAAACAGTTTGCATCACTAATTTCCATGACATCTACTTGTCCTAAAATTAACAATCCTCAGGCTCCAACACAGGTCAAGCCCATCTGTATGGAGTTTGGATGTTGCATGTTTGCATGTCTTCATGCTGCATCGGGTTCCTCCCAACAACTCAAAAACATGCTTTGTTATAGATGTAATCAACATTGTAGAAGGGAAAAATATAATTTCATTCAACTGTGCATAGACCGAATGGCAATGAAGTTCCATCCATCCATCCATCTTCTTCTGCTTAATCCTTTTCGAGTTGGGGGGGGGGGCGCTGGAGCCTATCCCAGCATCTTTGGGATAGTGGCAGGGTACAGCCTGGACAGATCGCCAGTCTATCGCAGGGCCAATACAGAGAGACAGACAACCATTCACTCTCACAGTCATACCTAAGGACAATTTAGAATCCCCAGTTGATGCCAGTTAACCTAACTTGCATGTTGTTGGCATGTGGGAGGAAACCGGAGGAATCCCAGAGTAAACCCAGACAGACACAGGGAGAACATGCAAACTCCACACAGATCACTGTTGGTCAGGGGCTGGGATTGAACCCAGGATCCCCCGGGCTAAGGGTGAGTTGGTTTTCTTTTGTTACCAGTGAGTAAGAAGTCACAACTGCCAAGCTATTCAGAGGGACCAAATGCCAGTTAAACTGTCAAGGCTTAATATCAGTACTGTGCAAAAGTCTTGAGCCACCCCTCAATTCTTTATATTTTGCCTGCAAGGAGCCAGAATTTCTTGTAATTTTTAAAAATGGTCATGAGTCGTTCTCTTGAATATTTCTACAGGCTTTCTGAAGTTTTCCCTTGGTTGTTGGCTGCTTTTTTATTCATTTTCAGTTCGGTCCTCGTATCCAACTGCCCTCCACCTTCCTCAAAATATTTGAGGAAACTGGACAAATGGAGGACAAAAGAAACGCACTACCTTATAGTCCACAGTTACTTAAGATAAGATAAGATAAGATAAGCCTTTATTAGTCCCATGACGGGGAAATTCCAGGATTGCAACAGCACAGGGATAGCAACACTCAGAGCAACAATCAGAAGGCAAGAAAAAAAAAAAAACAAGCAAGCAAGAGCAGCTAATATACATTTGTACATATTACTATAAAATATATATATACACACACACAGACACACAGTGCAGAGCATTGTAGCTAGATGGAATAAATATATAGATATATAAACATAAACACACCCAGTGCGGAGCATTGTAGCTAGATGGAATAAATATGTAAATATATAAACACACACAGTGCAGAGCATTGTTGCTAGATGGGATGAAACAGCACAACCGTCTACTTAGTTATCCTACATGGTATGATTATGTGCCCATACATATTCTCACTCTCCATAGCGACCGGTATTTTCCTAGTTGTATGCCGGAGGGGACCATTGTGTAAGTCTATTGCATCTTTTGCATTCAAAAAACTATTAGTTTGTTACGTCTTTTTGCTATCTCTGCGAGCAGCCCTGCTTAGGTTGTACAGTCTGACAGCCGTTGGTAGGAAGGACCTGCGAAACCTCTCGGTTGTGCACCTGGGATGATGTAGTCTGCTGCTAAATGAGCTCCTCAGTGCATTCAGTATGTCCTGCATAGGGTGGAACTCGGACTCCAGCAGAGATGACAGTTTAGCCACCGTCCTTCTCTCTCCTATCTCCTCCACTGGATCAAGGCGCTGCCCCAGGACAGAGCTAGCTTTCTTGATCAGTTTGTTCAGTCTCTTCCTATCGGCTGCAGTAATGCCACTGCCCCAGCAGACCACTCAAAAAGTGGTCTGCTGGGGCAGACCACTTGCCACCAAAATGCCAGATTATCCATGTGAATGTTGCAATAATAATAATAATGCATGAGATCAGCCTTATCTTACAAAGAAAAACATCCAAGCCCGGCTACATTTTGTAAAAACACATTTGAAATCTCCCATGTGGGGAAATGCATGTGGAGAAATGTGTTATGGTCCGTTGAAACCAAGGTTGAACTTTTTGGCCATAATTCCAAAAGGTATATTTGGCACAAACACACTGCTCATCACCAAAAGAACACCATACCTACAATGAAGCATGGTAGTGGCAGCATCATGCTTTGGGGCTGTTTTTCTTCAGTTGGAACTGAGGCCTTAGTCAAGGTGGAAGGAATTATGAACAGTTCCAAATACCAGTCAGTGTTTGCCCAAAACCTTCAGGCTTCTGCTAGAAAGATGAAGATGAAGAGGAACTTCCATCTTTCAGCACGACAATGACCCAAAGCACACATCCAAATCAACAAAAGAATGGCTTTACCAGAAGAAGATTAAGGTTTTGGAATGGCCCAGCCAGAGTCCAGACCTGAATCCGATCGAACATCTGTGGGGTGACCTGAAGAGGGCTGTGCACAGGAGATGCCCTCGCAGTCTGACAGATTTGGAGCATTTTTGCAAAGAAGAGTGGGCAAATATTGCCACATCAAGATGTGCCACGCTGATAGACTCCTACCCAAAAAGACTGGGTGCTGTAATAAAAGCCAAAGGTGGTGCAACAAAATATTAGTTTGAGAGTGTGCATATTTATGCAACCAGGTTATTGTAAGATTTTTATTTTTTAATTTTCCCCTTAAAAGATTTCACTTTGTTTTTCAATTGGGTTGTACAGGTTATAGGTTACATTAATGGGGTAAAAGTTTAAAAATGATTCATCTTGGTGTCATTGTTTTACATCATAAAAACCTGCCATTTGAACAGGGGTGTGTAGACTTTTTATATCCACTGTATATACCGCTTTTCATAGACACTCAAAGACGCTTTACAATGGGTACATTATTCATTCAGTCAACAGACAAACAATGGTAGTGGCAAGTTACTACTGTAGCCACAGCTGCCTGGGGCAGACTGACGGAAACATGGCTGCCAATCTGCGTCAGCGGCCTCTCCGACCACTACCAAACATTTATACACATTCATACCCAGTGTCATGGACACTGGAGACAAGGTGAGTAAAGTGTCTTGCCCAGGGACACAACGGCAGGATATCTGGGGAGAGCGGGATTCAAACTGCCAACCCTCCAACTATTTGATGACCTGCTCTACCTCCTGAGCCACTGCCACCCACATTTCCCTCCTCCATTCCATTTTTACTGAGCACCAAGCTGGGCGGCAGGAGGTTCCATTTTTATATGGTCTTTGGTATGGCCCGGCCGAGACTTGAACCCCGACCTCCTGGTTGTGGGGTGGATGCTCTACCTCTAGGCCACCACTCTGGTGCAATGCAAGACTAGAAGTCATACTAATATTTTTTTAATTTTTTTTTTGTATTTTGTATACTTTATTAATCCGAGAGGGAAATTCAGGGTATCCACCTGGATGGATGAGGCAGCCACAGTGCAGCGGCAGTCCCTTCACCATTCACACACACATTCATACCTAGGGCCACTTTAGAGCCTCCAATTAACCTAACTTTCATGTTTTTGGCCTGTGGGAGGAAACCGGAGTTCCCGGGATAAACCCACACAGACAGGGGAGAACATGCGAAGTCCACACAGAAGGGTCACTGATGGTCAGGGGGTGGGATCGAACCCATGACCTTCTTACTGTGCTGCCACAGTGCTAACCATTGCTCCACTGAGCTTCCCCTAACGGGGAAAATAGGACAAGCACTACACATCTGATCACAAAAATAAACAAGACTCAAGTCCTTATGCTGCTGGAGATCTGTTGTAAAATTGTCAAAGGATGAGCTGAATGACTTCAAAACTTTTTTATTTTATAAGGAAGATTTATGATTTCAGAGCTATTTACAATGGTAGAAGACATTACACAAAAATACTTAAAAGTTTCAATACTAAAACTGGATTTCATACAAGAAATACTGTCTGTATGTAGAACCACAAAAAACACTTAGTACCACAATTATAGGGCTTCTGTAAATGAAGCTTTAAACACTTGCAGCTACTATGGGCCCCTTTATACTGCATAGAGATTGTTGACAGATTGGGCCAATTTTTCTCCTTATGTGTTGTGGACTGAATTAAAACTTTGAGGAGACTGTGGAGATCACTGAAGATCATTGATGGATCAAAAAATGTCCAGATCGCACAATGATCTCCTACTCCCTGAGTAAAGGGGGTATATGAGACAGG
Source organism: Pholidichthys leucotaenia (assembly GCA_020510985.1). Classification (NCBI taxonomy): domain Eukaryota; kingdom Metazoa; phylum Chordata; class Actinopteri; order Cichliformes; family Pholidichthyidae; genus Pholidichthys; species Pholidichthys leucotaenia. The sequence goes on from CM035842.1 coordinate 277,058,182, forward strand.
AAGCCACAACATTTCCTCTATTAGCCTTGAATGTTGCATCATTATCATAAAAAAAAACTTTATATGTATCTCACACTGTAAGCAACAACGCTAATGCTAAGCTTACGCAATGTTTATCATGCTCACCCAGATTGCCGTGTTCATTTTAACTGCTGCAGCTTCAACTTTAGACAGCATTTAAAGGGGAGACTTACTCTGCCTTAATCCTCGACAGAGCACATTTTATTCACGAGCTGAGAAACATCCTCATCTGCTTTTAGAACTGGAGCGCTTTGATAATAGTTTGGAAGTTTGAAAACTCCTGCTGATCCTGGGTCTAAACACTGGTTTTGTGTGCGAGGAAGATTTGTGTTATACATTCATCATTAAAAAAATAGATGATAGTTTGTGTTTGGTCTGAGGTAAACTTAAAGCTCTAGAGAATAAGAATATGGAGAAAAGCAAAGCTGATTTTGTCTGCTACCATCTTGGATTTTATGAATGTCAACACAAGAACCTGAACAACTTTTCATTTCTATGGTAGAGCTGTCCAATTTACTTTTTTGGCTTTTTGGAAACTGACAACTTCCAAAAACAATGAACTTTTTGTTGTCTTCAGTGTTGGAACTAGCAATCAAGAGCACAAGTCTATCAGACAAGAGTTTAACCAGGTAGTCAAAGTATCATTTTCCACAGGATTCTACATGGTTCATATATTCATTAAAACTAACATCTGAAAACATATCCTAATAAATTCATCAATTACAGATACCATGTATCAAATGAGTTAAAGGCTTGTTTTTCTCCCAGACTTATTTGTGCAAACAGACAAGTTGAAATCTGCTGGACATTATATGTACTATATGAACCAGTCATCTGTCAGTGTTTGTGATAGATAAAGCACTTTTAATGATAATTTTTTAAACAAATTAAGGAGGAGGTGAGGGTTGTTTACAAAATAAATAAATAAAATTAATTAATCTGTCGTAAATCCTAAGGCTTATTAAATAAACAAAGATGGCAGATTTAGGGAATTTTCACACCTAAAAGTTCCCACCAAGGTCTGGACTGAGGTTCTACATTTGATCTGGTTCGGTTTGGTTTCACGCTGCTCCTTTTCCAAGTGATCTAAACAACTTTACATGATGCATCTACATCTTGTTGTCATCACAGTGTTTGTGTTGTTAGCACATACCGGTAGTTAGCCAACTACGGGTGCTACTTACCCTCCAAGGTTCAGTTTGATCTGAACTGAAACCACCTCTTTTTGCCGGACCAAATTTCGTCTCTTTGCTCCGGACCATGATTCGGGGGAGGTTTCACGTCCAAAATTTTGGCCTGAAACAATCTTAAAAGTTAGGTGTAAAAGCACCATTAGTTAGAGCTGGAATGATTAGTCAATTAACTGTCTAGTCGATCGACAGAAAATAAACCAACAACCAATTTGATAAATGACTGATCATCTATGGACCTTTTTCCAACCATTTTCAACTTACAAGGAAAAAAAATTCTGAGGAAAATACATTTTGGGAGAAACACGTTTCAAATTTATTTCCTAACAAAAAGTTGCAAATTTTCTTCCTAGAAAAACATTGCAGACCTGCAAGAAAAAGTCATAAATTTATAAGTGGAATTTAAAAAAAAAAATCTATACTTCCTGAGGACAAAACCCTTAAATATCTCAAAAAGTCACAAATCTGCAAGACAAAAAAAAAATCTTATAAAAAGGTTAGAAGTTTGAGAAAAAACTTTTGCAAACTTGCAAAGAATAAAAATCTGCAATTTAAAAAAAAAAAGGTCCAAATTTACAAGGAGAAAAGTTGCAGATTTTTAAGAAAAACATCACAAACCTACATGAAAATTATTGGAGACTAAAAACAAAATCAAACTTCTGGGGGGAAAAAGTCAAAATGAATAGCAGACTAATTCAAAAAATATTTAGCAGATTAACTGGTAAAAATAATCATTACAGTGACTGAGAAACTCTTTGGAAAATGTTAAGCTGGGTATAAAAAGGCCTTGTTGGCCTTGTAAAGAACTCCTTTTTGTTAATTTTCACCTACAGTTTTCTATCTGATGTCATTTACGAGGATACTGCTGCCTTTCTGTAGATTTGAAGCTCCAGTTTAGTAACACGGGTCCCCTTATTCCTCATTCCCTTTCATGTTTTATCCCCCACCAGGAAAGCTACAGACAGAGCTGTGATGACAGGTGTCGATACAGCATGTGGGTCTGTCGTCCTCTACAGTCTCTTAGGTAGCGGCTGTAGAGGAGTTTTACCCTGCTCCTGTAAGCAAATCCCCTCATTTGGTTGAGCTAACCACAGCAGAGCTTCTTTTTTTCCTTAAATGGCCGAGATTCAAGCGTTGCTCGCTGTGAATGATTTACAGCGACCGACGTCCCCTCCTGCTTTGACTGTGTCTGTATAAAGACACAGGACAATGGGGGAGCGAGGGGGGAAATAAAGCAAAGTGTGGTGTAGTAATTACACAGTCTGTCAAAGCACGGCGGGAGGAAAGGCTCGGTTCCCCCTCTGACACAATCTTCAAGTGTGTGGTTGTTAGAGGGCTACAAAGTCACGCCTCACTACTGGCTGAATTGCATGTGAGCTCGCGGGCGCATACAGAGAGCGCCGATAAAGGCTGTGGTAAAGCTGAAGGAAAGAGGGAAGACTCAGTCCATGTGTGACCCTGTTGACCAAACCAATTTTCCCCTTGTCAAGAAGTCTAGTGCTGTGAGAGACCGTGTGTGTGCATTTGTGTGTCTCTGAAAAAGAATGGAGTGAAATAAAAGATCCCCTCATGGATCGTCACCTTATCGTGGTGGGGGGGTTTGCGTGCCCCAGTGATCCCAGGAGCTATGTTGTCCGGGGCAATTTGCCTCTGATAGGGTCTCCCAAGACAAACTGGTCCTGGGTGAAGGGCCAGACGAAGAACGATCCAACAGACTCTCATGATAAATTGTATATCAAGGATTCAGTGTACCCCGCCCGGTATGGGGTTACCGGGGCCCCACCCTGGAGCCAGGCCTGGGGGAGGGGCTCGAAGGCTAGCGTCTGGTGGCCGGGTTTCCACCCATGGGACCCAGCCGGGCTCAGCCCGAAGGAGTTACATGGGTCCGCCCTCCAGTAGGTTCACCACCTGCAGGAGGGATCATGGAAGTCCGGTGCTATGTGGATTAGGTGGCAGTCAAAGGCGGAGACCTTGGCGGACTGATCCCAAGCTTTCTAAACTGGCTTTTGGTACGTGGAATGTCACCTCTCTGGTGGGGAAGGAGCCTGAGCTGGTGTACGAGATTGAGCGATACCGGCTAGATATAGTCGGCCTCACCTCAACACACAGCTCCGGTTCCGGAACCAGTCTCCTGGAGAGGGGCTGGAGCTTGGCCTTTTCTGGAGTTGCCCCGGGCGAGAGGCGACGAGCAGGGGTAGGTATTCTTGTATCGCCCCACCTTGCTGCCTCTATATTGGAGTTTTCCCCGGTGGACGAAAGGGTTGCTTCCCTGCGCCTTCGGGTTGGGAAACGGGTCCTGACCATCATTTGTGCCTATGCACCAAATGATGTTTCAGAGTACCCACCCTTTTTGGAGTCTGTGACTGGGGTGCTGGAGGGTGCTCCTCCTGGAGACTCCATTGTCCTACTGGGGGACTTCAATGCGCATGTGGGCAACGACAGTGAAACCTGGAGGGGGGTGATTGGGAGGAACGGCCTGCCCGATCTGAACCCGAGTGGTGTTCAGTTATTGGACTTCTGTGCTAACCACAGTCTGTCTATAACGAACACCATGTTCAAGCATAAGGGTGTCCATATGTGCACCTGGCACCAGGACACCCTAGGCCGCAGGTCGATGATCGATTTTGTTATCGTATCATCAGACCTGCGACCGTATGTCTTGGACACCCGAGTAAAGAGAGGTGCAGAGCTGTCAACTGATCACCACCTGGTGGTGAGTTGGATCCGATGGCAGGGGAGGAAGCCATTCAGACCTGGTAGACCCAAACGTATAGTGAGGGTGTGCTGGGAGCGTCTGGCTGAGGCCCCTGTCCGGGAGGTCTTCAACTCCCACCTCCGGAAGAACTTCAACCACATTCCGAGGGAGTCTGGAGACATGGAGTCTGAATGGGCCATGTTCTCCACCTCTGTTGTTGAAGCGGCAGCCCAGAGCTGCGGCCGCAAGGTGGTCGGTGCATCTCGTGGTGGCAACCCCCGAACCAAGTGGTGGACACCAGTGGTGAGGGGGGCCATTAAGCTGAAGAAGGAGTCCTATCAAGCTTGGTTGGCTTGTGGGACTCCCGAAGCAGCTGAGGTGTACCGGCAGGCCAAGCGGAGTGCAGCTCGGGTGGTTGCTGAAGCAAAAACCCGGGTATGGGAGGAGTTCGGTGAGGCCATGGAACAAGACTTTCGGTCGGCTTCAAAGAGATTCTGGCAAACTGTTCGGCGGCTCAGGAGGGGAAAGCAGCTCCCCGTCCACACTGTGTATGGTGCGGATGGGACACTGTTGACTTCAACTGGGGATATCGTCGGGCGGTGGAAGGAATACTTCGAGGATCTCCTCAATCCCACTGATACGCCTTCCACAGAGGAAGCAGGGTTTGGGGACGAGGGGGATGACTCGCCTATCACAGGGGCTGAGGTCGCCAAGGTGGTTAAAAATCTCCTTGGTGGCCGGGCCCCGGGGGTGGACGAGATTCGCCCCGAGTACCTCAAGGCCCTGGATGTTGTTGGGTTGTCATGGTTGACACGCCTCTGCAACATTGCGTGGAGGTCGGGGGCAGTGCCTTTGGCATGGCAAACCGGGGTGGTGGTTCCTCTCTTCAAAAAAGGGGACCGGAGGGTGTGCTCCAACTTTAGAGGGATCACACTCCTCAGCCTCCCTGGGAAGGTCTATGCCAAGGTACTGGAGAGGAGAGTCCGGCCGTTGGTCGAACCTCGGATTCAGGAGGAGCAATGTGGTTTTCGTCCTGGCCGTGGCACATCGGACCAGCTCTTTACCCTCTCGAGAATTCTTGAGGGTTCGTGGGAGTTTGCCCAACCAGTTTACATGTGTTTTGTGGACTTGGAGAAGGCATTTGACCGCGTCCCTCGTGGATTTTTGTGGGGGGTGCTTCGGGAGTATGGGGTATCGGGCTTGTTGTTACGAGCTATTCGGTCTCTGTACGACCGTTGTGAGAGTTTAGTTCGCATTGCCAACACTCGGTCGGAGTCATTCCCAGTGAGAGTTGGACTCCGCCAGGGCTGCCCTTTGTCACCGGTCCTGTTCATAATTTTTATGGACAGGATTTCTAGGCGCAGCCAGGGAATGGAGGGTGTCATGCTTGGTGACCACAGGATCTCATCTCTGTTGTTTGCAGATGATGTTGTCCTGTTGGCTTCATCCAGCAATGACCTACAGCTCTTGCTGGGACGGTTTGCCGCTGAGTGTGAAGCGGCTGGGATGAGAATCAGCACCTCCAAGTCCGAGTCCATGGTCCTCAGCCGGAAAAAGGTGGATTGTCCTCTCCGGGTTGGGGACAGGCTCCTGCCCCAAGTGGAGGAGTTTAAGTATCTTGGGGTCTTGTTCACGAGTGAGGGGAAAATGGAGCGAGAGATCGACAGACGGATTGGAGCAGCATCTGCAGTGATGCGGACGTTGTACCGGTCTGTTGTGGTGAAGAGGGAGCTTAGTTCTAAGGCAAAGCTGTCGATTTACCAGTCAATCTACGTTCCTACTCTCACCTATGGTCACGAGCTTTGGGTAATGACCGAAAGAACGAGATCGCGGATACAAGCGGCTGAAATGAGCTTTCTCCGTAGGATTGCTGGACTCACCCTCAGAGATAGGGTGAGGAGCTCAGTCATCCGGGAGAGGCTCAGAGTAGAACCGCTGCTCCTCCACATTGAAAGGAGTCAGTTGAGGTGGTATGGGCATCTGATTAGGATGCCTCCTGGACGCCTCCCACTTGAGGTGTTTCAGGCACGTCCCACTGGGAGGAGACCCCGGGGCAGACCCAGGACTCGGTGGAGAGACTATGTCTCCCAGCTAGTCTGGGAACGCCTTGGTATCCCCTCTGAAGAGCTGGAGCCGGTGGCTGGGGAGAGGGAAGTCTGGGCTTCTCTGCTTGAACTGCTGCCTCCGCGACCCGGACCTCCGGAAAAGCGGTAGAAGATGGATGGATGGATGGATGAAATAAAAGAGTACTTGGACAGATAATGTTCAGAGGAAACAGCGCTGTAGACTGATTCAATGAGACGCAGTTAACTGGGGATTAAAAAGTCTGTTTACATTCAAGAAACTGTAGTTCCTCCAGTGGCCACTAAAACTAGGAACTAGGGATCAGTTACGAGAATTCCACTGTAAGGGCAAGTTTTCAGGAACTCGCAGGGGCCAAAATATGTCTCTGTTCCAGGTAGGTACTTTAGAGTGGATCCCGAAAAGGTGCTGCCTGAGGCTTGTGATTGACTTGGCTGGATACAGCATAATGACAAAAATGAAACAGAAGCCAACAAGAGGCACTAAAAAGACATCAGAAAAAGATCATAGTAAGGCTCTAATACCTAAAAATGTAAACACTAATGTTGCCATGGTTGCCGAGAGGAACAGTTGGATCAATTATATGCCATATATGGCCATGCAGCACAAGCATTGCATGATTGTTTTATTTTACTTTACAGTGTAGCGTCGCAGTTGAAACCATCAAACAATTACGTCATGAACAAAACCTCTGGAGGCCGATGGTTCCTACCCCCACAATGGAGACCCGACAGGCGAGAGGACCAGAAACAGGAAGGGGTGCTACCAAAGTTCCCGTCCATAAAACTGGTTCCTAGTCCCTGCAGTGGACATGGGGCTGGAGAGTCCCATACTAAAATAAAAGTTCTACAGCATGTATAAACATGGCTAGCACTGTTTTGGTATCCACATTTGTTCTTGTCAGTCCTTTCTGGCTGGTATTTGATTTATTGAAGGGTTATGTCTAAGCATGCTTAGACAGTTTCTATGATGTTGGAAGCTCCAGAAACATCAGGATTTCCTTGACTTGCTTGATTCTCACCACAGTAACTCAGGTTTGTATGGGTAATAGTGTGTTCCTTTTCTCGGAGGAAATTGAAATTAACGTCTAGCAGTGAGGTCGTTTTTTCAGCCTGAGAAGTCGGGCAAGAATATCCTTAATCAAGTTAAGAAGCTGCTTGCATCCATGCACTGTGCATAAACAGAAATATTAAAATGTACTCTTTATTAGCGCTTCTGTTTTATACTCATTTTCTAGTTAATCAGACATACAGTACTGTCCAACTTCTCTCTATATAATGTTACTATAGTGTTTTTAATGCAAATTATGGCTATGTTCTGTTTTGTTTTTAGAAGGCATTGCTAGCTAACTGGTTAGAAGACTGGCTACCTCATACAACAAAATTAACTTGAGGTGCAAATTATAGTGGGTTCAATCTACCAAATAGTGATGTATTGTGGTGACCCAGCACTCTGCAGATGGACATTATCTCACACCCATCAGGGCTGGAGGAAGGGGAGGACAATTGACATATGGACAGAGAGCCCCGGGGGGCAATCAGACTAGCCTGTTATGTATGCATCCCCCGAGGACGGAGAGGACATCCGGGCGCCAGCTGATGTCATGCTAATGATACGCATTGACTGATGTGTATTAGATGACAATCACTGTGCTTTTTTTTTTTTCTTCTTGCCTTCTGATTGTTGCTCTGAGTGTTGCTATCCCTGTGCTGTTGCAATCCTGGAATTTCCCCGTTGTAGGACTAATAAAGGCTTATCTTATCTCATCTTAATGTGCCATGCATTCTCTCTGTCTGTATAACGTGTATAAAAGAGCTTGTTATACATGCCTCAGCAGCGCAGTAGCTCACACGAGCTATGAAGCGTGTTTCAGTATGATGGGAGGAATAAAACCTTGTACCCTTCCAGCTCGTTGCCTCTCTCCTGTTCCATTCCCTCCACATTGGTAACCCTGGACGTGGCATGGAGCATCTCGACTATGCCATTTTCTCCACATTGGTGACCTAACGGGAAATGCACTATTTTCCCCGTTGCCGCGCTGTGGACTCACCTCTTCGTCAACACCGGAGCGCGCTCGCTGGAGTGGGCGGCGCTGGGACTGAGACGCACCATGATCGGCGACACGAGCAAACCAAAGGAAACAGCCTGAACGCGGAAAAACTGCGCCGTCTGCGCTGGTTTCCATCAAGCTCCTCAACCCTGACTCACCTCCAGACAGCGAAGTTTCAGCACACAGAAGCCCCGTGCACACACCACAGGATTATGAGGACAACGCGACTGGAAGCTACGTGGCCGCAGCGTGCGCTATGCACCAGGGACAAACCGGCTCCATTGACTTATACATTGTCTTCCGCCGCTGCACATCCCGGGGTCCACGGCCAATCACCATCCTTGGAACCTTTAGGGCTGCCCTTGCACCTAAAGCAGCTGTGCAGCCCGCACACAGGACTTTGTATGGGTTTCTCAGTCACTGCGCACAATGGGAATTTAGCCGACTGCTTTCCCTGATGCCTTTAGGGCTGCTCCCGCACCTAAAGCAAAACTGCCAAGTCCCTGACACAGCTTCAGTTGTTTCACGGCCCAGACACTTTTGACGTCCCAGGCCGGCACTCCATAGATTCCCACCCGCCTCCCCCTCGTCCTCCAAATCATTATGCCCGCACCTCTGACCCAGAGACCTGCCGATCACCAGCTTCGTTCCTTCAGCACAACACACACCGGCCCCGTGCGCCCACGATCCACAGCCGTTCAACGTGTTGCAACTCGGAACAGAGGAGACTGTGTTTTTCACCACCCCCCCCGTTCCCCCCACAGACTGACACACCCTCCGACACTCCTCTACAGCAGGACAGTTCTACCGGAGCGGCAACCCCGGCTGCGGCTTCCACGGGCACCGACTGGAGCCCAAACGACCAGGGGGTCATAGCCCCTTCTGAGTGTTGGGGGGGGGGGGTGCGTGGTGACCCAACACGCCGCGGACAGACATTATCTCACACCCATCAGGGCTGGAGGAAGGGGAGGACAATTGACATACGAACAGAGAGCCCCGGGGGGCAATCAGACTGGACTGTTATGTATGTGCCCCCCCCCGCCTCCCGAGGATGGAGAGGACATCCGGGCGCTAGCTGATGTCATGCTAATGATGTGTATTGACTGATGTGTATTAGATGACAATCACTATGCTAATGTACCATGCATTCTCTCTGTCTGTATAACGTGTATAAAAGAGCTTGTTACACATGCCTCAGCAGCACAGTAGCTCACACGAGCTACGAACCGTGTTTCAGTATGTTGGAGGAATAAAACCTTCTACCCTTCCAGCTCGTTGCCTCTTGCCTGTTCTATTCCCTCCACAGTATATTTGTTAAATTTACCTGAAAACACTGGCCAACAATTATGATTGTCCAGGTTGTAGTTATGGCATCATTTTGTCAGATGGTTTTTAATCTCAGACAGAAAAGGAAATGATCATTACTCCCACCTTGGCTTAACAGTAATAATCAAGCAACTGTGTTTTTGGATGTATCACACTGACCAAACTAATTCAGAAATTTTACATATTGCAGTCCTACCTTGGGGGGAAACTAACAGCCAGACTTAAAGTTTCCAATCAGAAATTAAAAAAAAAAAAAAAGAAAAAAAGAAGAAGATTGTCAGTTGGTAAAGCCATCATTTTATGTAATCTAGTATTGATAAATACTGGATTCTCTATTGTAGCTTTGTTTTGCATCTATAATAAGTATTGTACACTTTAAGCATTAAAACGGTTTGAAACAACAAGGAATTTAATGTAAGTCAACTTTAAAGGCAACAAAAGGTTGTTAATAGCTACCCATTTATGAGAGAGTAAAAACCCTCTTATGAACACTCAAGCTATAAACAGATGATAAACATCACTAAATGAATTGTTAATGGACTGTAAAGTAATGCTCCAATCCATAAGACACTAATAAACTTTTGAGATTCAGACTCTTCAGCATCTCATAAATATCAAAGAAATACAACCAACATTTCTTACATCCTTCAAGTCAAAGCTCCTACAGCAGATGAATAGATAAAATCAATGAATAAACCAGTCACTGCTTACTCTCAGCTGGAAAGACACAAGCCTGTTAATTATTCATTTGATATAAGAGTGCGTGGTTTCATTGCTCAGAAAAACAAGGGACCTAAATATGAGATACTGAACTGCAACTAAAACAAACTACTTTAGTAGATGCATTTATTCCCTAAAAACGCTGCATGAAGTCCTCTACTTCTCCGTCATCTCACTGCACTACTTTAATTAATCTTTCTTACGAATTATGAAAATAAAAGCCAAACATCACACTGACATTTAAGCCAACGTGTTTACCCGTTTCTCTTTGAATGCCAGCCCCTTCAAAGCCTTACGTTAACAGTGATAAAATAAGTTATCTCGTCTCTGCCTGGCCTTTACAATATCAATTACACGTACATGTCTTTAGCTCCAGTCTACTCATTCGGTGAACCAACTTTTAATCTAAAGTGGTATGGTCACTGAGCCTCAGAATCAAATACAACCTTGTGGCGGAATTACAAGTACACATCTGCATGAAGCAGTACAATTAAACTTAAGGTGCATGAAACAAACTTGTGTGATTGTGTTAAATACATCTAAGGCTCTGACCTTTAAAGGCTTAACTGAATGGCATATTTAGCATCCAGTTTAATAGCAATGACACAGTTAAATACACCCAAACACAAAGCTTTCAATCAAACTGCTTTTTTCTTTTTAAGTTACACTGATACACCACTAATGAGTTTTGAATTGTGAAAGGCCAGCCCTTGTATTAAGAGTGAAACGTGTAAAATAAGCAGTAATTTAGTGGTTAGGTCAGAGCTAGTGGGCAGTTCATCACAAACAGAAATATACATCAAATTAGTTTGGAGAAGGTCAGATCAAGTTGCATGGTGTCTTTGTGGGTCTAAAGAAAGCATATGATAGGGTGCCAGGAGAGGAAGTGTGGTACTGTATGAGAAAGTCAGGAGTGGCAAAAAAGTATGTGAGGATAGTAAAGGACATGTATAAGGACAGTGAGACAATGGTGCGGTGTGCTGTAGGAGTGACAGATGGATTCAAGCTGGGGGTGGGGTTACATCATGGATCAGCTCTGAGCCCCTTCTTGTTTGTCAAGGTGATGGACAGGCTGACAGACGAGGTCAGGCAGGAGTCTCCGTGGACCATGATGTTTGCAGATGACAATGTGATCTGTAGTGAGAGTCGGGAGCAGGTGGAAGAGAACCTGGAGAGGTGGAGGTATGCTCTGGACAGAAGAGGAATGAAAGTCAGTAGAAGCAAGACAAAGTGTGTGTGAATGAGAGTGACAATGCATTGAAGAGTTGACAGAAGGATAGCAGCTTGAGTGAAAAGGAAGATTCACAAGACAGTAGTGAGACATCATATAAAACTGCTCTCAAGATTTCTTCAGAAGTAACTGTAGAAAGTTATAATAATCATAATAATATTACAATAATCATCTAATTATTATTGAAAATTTGAAAATGTCCCTAAAACATAATGTTAAATTACATTCAAACCATTCAAATTCAGTGAAAACTAGCAGTCTACAAATGTAGCAACCTTGTCTTGTCAGGTAACAAATACAAATGCATTTATAAGATGTAAAAAAATATCCAGCCATGATGGTGAGTGAAAACTTTGGAAGGCTTGATCTCAAACAGGATCCCCCTGGTGGTAGCAGTTCAGAATGCATGTGGAAACCAGAATTGTACCTCAGCAGACCAGGGGAACAACTTTCTTCACTCACTCGTATGGGGATATTGGCAATTATCATGATAACTGAATGCTTATCATGATAACTCTTTGCTTTTTATTGCAATACACAATAATACTGTAAATCATCACATCCCAACTCGTGATATACAAGTCTCTGATCAATAATGAGAGATTTTAAGCAACCGTGTCATTTTCAGAAGAGTTTATCACTTTAATCACTAGTCTCACTCCAAAGTTCCTGTCTTTTAATTAACCAGTCGGTAGCCGATTAGTATCCAGTTGCCTTAGTGTCTCCATCCCAGTTTCTTGCTACTTTAAATTGGTAAGACATCTATGAAGGAAGTACTCCGTGACTTAAATAAGAAATTATCAGTTCAATCTCCATTGCGTGGCATGTTATGGTTAAAAGGCTGTATTTTTAAATTATAATTGGTGTTGTACTAATAAATGTACGCCTGGAAAACAATCTGTTCATCAAGTAATGTTTTAAAACTCAAAATAATTTCAAAAGCTGGATGACATTCAAAGTTACACAGCATGACATAACTCAGTCAAAAGTGGACTTTTGGACACATTTACACAAAGAATGGTTTGGTTTTTTTGACGCCGTTTTGTCTACAGGGGTATGTTTTTAGCTAATCTTCAAAATATATGAACCAGAAAAATCAATAAAATGTAAAAAAAAACAACAAAAAACACATATTTTTCTCTTAGCTGTTACCGGGGGGAGGGGCTCGCTCACCGACGTGGCCGGTCTGTTTTCATCCATTGCGATCGATGTTTTGCGTTTGCTCGGTCATTTACACTCTCTGCCACATCTACAAACTCTTATGATTATCCCACGTGACTTTCGTTTGTATTACGCGGCTATTTTTCCTGTTTGATGCAGTTTCAGTCAGAATCGCCGTCGCCATGACCGAACATGGCGGCGACCACATTGGTGCTGGGGAGCACAAAGTGGAAAAAGGAAGAATAATAATGACGATTTCTTCTTCTTTGTTGTATTCCATGTCAGCCATGATTCCTCCAGCGCGTGTCTGCCACCTCCTGAACTGTCAGATCAGTCCAGATCAGTACAAATTCTCAGTATAGCCAGGGGACGTCAATAAGTTGACAGGTGCAGTTGCCGCGCTGTGCCACTGGGGGCGCGCGACTCATCCATTTAATATGGACAGTTAAAGGGTTAAATGAACAGTGGTGTAAAATACTGACCTCTCGGCTCTACTTCCCTTCTTCTCAGCTCAATCTTCTTCATTCCACCTCTTTTTCCTCATCTTAGATTAGACCAGTCTACAAAGAGATAGATATCCACAAGGTCCCTTCTCTTTTCCTTGGGAATAACCCCTATTGGCCATGCTTGTACAGATACGCAGGGAGCTTTACTGGGGTATAGCAAGAGGAAAGCAGAGATGACTAAAACGGGAAACAGATTTTGGGACGAGGGGGTGTTTTTTCCTTTTCTCGTCCCTCCAGCAAAGCCAATTTTCTCAACTGAATGAAATGGATTTCCCGCAGACAGAAGATAGAAGCTGTCCGTCAGCTCCGCCCAACACACTGCATTACCTTGTGTGTGTTTGTGCCTGTGTGTGGTGTGTCCATCTCAGGTGTTGGCGGTCAATGGTGCAGCCTGCCGACCTGCACAGAGACAGGTCAGAGATGAGATTACACCCCGGGTGGCTCTGTGTCAAAGAGCTGCGAGAACGTGTGTGTTTGACTGAGTCAACGTCTCTGCAGCACGTCTGATCATTCCCGCAGGAAAGTAGCTGTAAATGTCAAAATGTAAAAGCTGTAGAAGAGGTTCTTTCTATTCTTACTCAACCTCTTAAAAAAATGAGAACAGCAGCACCTTGACAAGATTTGAAAGAGTAAAGGTCCTCTACTGTGCAGGGAGTTTTTGGGGATTGATTTTAAGTTCTGAGATCCTAAAGGACACATTTACATCTGAATCAGTCAGTTTTCAGCCTGTTCATTAATACTGCTGTTAGCACAGAGCAGCAGTTAGCAAACATGCTACTCGCCCTCCAAGGTGTTTTCTGCAGCTCTGGACACATTAAAACTGAGGAAGATTTCATCATATTCAGCCTAATTCATGATGGCACAAACGCGTTGGTGTGTGAGTGAGCGCACATTGTGTATGATGTTAATTGCGTCATTTTCCCTTCCACAAAGGGCGACCATGTGCAGCCCAAATTTTGTAACTGCATGGAAAGTACTCAAGTGGTCCGCACCAAACTCTCGCCATTGTAGACAAAAATTAGCACCTTTGTGTTCTTTCTTTTTCACAATAATCAATGACATGCCGGAGGACTTGCAGTTGTGACTGACATCCTATAACAACTTAGCAAAAAAGGATGGGACTGCACGTCAACACAGTGGCAAACAAAAACTACGTGTATTGGTAATGCAGCTGAATTTTTTATAGATGACGTAAAATTACTCAACGTCGATGATTACAAATGCCTTGGTAGTTATGTCACTAGCGACTGCATGAAGGAAGAACTTGTGTCTCGCTTTCAAGCAGCATCATCCGCTTTTGGTCGATTATGAAAATGTGTTTGATTCCCCTGAGCTCATGGTTTCCACCAAAATAAATGTGTACAATCAATGTTCATTGCCTCTTCTGATGTACGGCTGCAAAACATCAAGCAATAGCAGCAAGTCAGACAGTTCTGTACTTAACACCAACATCATCTACGTCTTATCCTCAGGATTAAATGAGATTGCTTTATAAGCTACAAGGAGGTCTTAAGATATGCTGGTGCAGAGGACACAGAAATGTTACTAGTGAAAAGCCGTCCACGTTGGCTGGACCATGTTTGCTGCATGGGCAAAAGCAGATCCCCAAAGGTATTCCTGTTTGGTGAACTGGCTCATGGACCACGAGCCATTGGCCAACCCATGCTACATTTCAAGAACCCTTGCAAACAAGTTCTTAAGTATGGCCATGTCTAGACATGTGGCAGTATGCCATCAACAACAGGCAAGAGTGGCACAAGCTAATGAGCGTCATTTGCAACAAACTGAATGAGAAGCGATCAGTGGAGTAAGAAGAAGGGTGGAAAGGAGGGTACAGAAGAGAACTGTGTAAGAAGCTGTTATGGTTACAGGCTTATATTTGTTCTTTCTCCTCATTTTGTTTAATTCTGGGTGTTCAAATGAGTTTCTTCAAGCACTGCTGTCATACTACGTGGACAAATGGACAACAGATTACATCCAAGGCATGTGCGTGAAATGTGGCTGTGGTGGATAGCTTCAGTGACAGAAAACTACTTTGAAAGTGCTATGTATGCAACCGCAGTCCACAGCGTGCATCTCAGCTGTTTGTGCGGCTACCCTGAGTCCAGCCTTAAGAGGTGACCTAGTTTAGAGAGGTTAGAATATTGTCCTGGTTTTCATTAAAAAGGACGTTGGTCCTTCTCACCAGCTGTGATGATTTTCAGGTGGGATTGCTTGCCATTTTTTTCTCCTCTCCGAAAATATCTGGTAAGTTTCTGCAGTTTTATGATCTTTCTTAAGTGACTCTTTATGCTGCTAATGGCCATATTTCCTCTCTCTGGGTGCTACCACGGCTCATTTTCCCTCTTATCAGCTGCCTTAACCTCCTGTGTTTGGTCCGCAAGTCCGAACCTTTCTTAAAATTGCTTTCACAGTCTTAAAAAAACAGACTGAGACCACTTCTTTTTGCCAGACCAAATTTCAGCTCTTTGGTCCTAACACTGATTTGGGGTAGGTTTCACACCTAAAATTTTGGTCTGCATCAAACTGAAAAGTCTGAAAGTCCAAACCAAATAGGTGTGAAAGCACTCTTAGAGAACTGAAGGCTGTTTGTGATGTTATAAAACCCAGGACGTGTAACTAAATAAAACCGTGTGTATTTCTTGAAGTGACTGTTTTAGTCTTGTTAAGAGACTAGTTGGCCTGAAGTTTTTGGTTATGCAAGTCATTTTCCTAATAAATCCACCAACCCACACAGTAAAAACAAATCACACATCCAACCAAGGTTTTCCCTGTATTAGAAATGCTGAGTCATTCAATAAAGTTGCATTAGCTATCACCACCACATTTATTTTGTTCATCAGATGACTACAAATGACATTAATGTAAAACAAAGCCCAAAAGCACATTATGAGACTACTTACAACCCACATATTAACACAAAAAGAAAAAAAAATGACAATCCACCTCATCTGAGAAGCTGTAGATTAAATTTTTAGCCATCCATCCATCTTAATCCCTTATTCAACTCAGAGGCAGCCTTTTTCCATTCAAAAATTTCAAATGTTTTTTGTGGCTCTGGTCAGATTTTTCCACCAAAAATGATTAAAAACTGCTCTTTCTATAGTAAAAGTTGTTCAGCACTCTAAGAACGAGAGAAATCAACAACACCCAAGTGAATGTAGGTACATGGGAAAATACTCTATATCAAATATCCTCAGCATGAACTGATCTTTGAGGATTATACAACAAACCACAAAAACAGAGGCGCAGAGTTGCTACTTTTTGGTGGGTTTGCAGAGACGTATTTACAGAAGAGCTGTGCACTTTTACATTTATGACAAGTACGCAGGGTTTCAACATTTGTTGGATGCTTTTAAGTCCAGCTACAGTGACCCACTGTGCTATTGCTGCACGTATTTTTAGAATAGCAGTAGAAATTGAACCCTAACCCTGGCTGTTTAAGAGCCTCGCTGCACACACAATAAAATAAAACACTGATTGAATCAAACGTCCATCCAGCTTTCTATCCATTGCTTATTTTTTTTTCATATGGTGCCTGCACAGTGAAATAGGATGAGGTAAATGGAAAACTGTGCTTGTGTGCATGGCGGTCATGCTCAATAGCAGTCTGATTGAGCGTCACAGTCTCGGAAGGTGGTCCCATCAATGTGGATTACTTTGCCCTCCTCTTTGTTTCGTGTGTCTTTCAGGTCATCCGAGAAATCCTGCCTCCACTAATGCCTGGTGTGTACTTTTTTGTACGAGACTTATATTAAAAAAACTTTGTGTGTTGTAAGAATAAGAATCAAGCAAACTCTAAATGGATTTAGAGAAGAAGTAAATGTAGGACGAAAGGGAAAAAAGAGGCCACGCTTTGTGGCCATTGCACTCTCTCAATATCCAGAGAAAGAAAGGAAGCCAGGCTCTTTACCATCCAGCAGGGTCCTGTCTCATTCAATCCTTGTTTCACTTAGTCATTCTTCATCTCCTTAATGTAAAACCACTTTCTTGTGCCAGCCAGCCACCTATTGTCACTGTACTGCTTCATCTTCTCCTCCTTGAGCCGTTTTTTCCTTTTTTTCTTCAGGCTAGCAGTTGGGCCATGCTGCTTTTTCCTCATACTGTTAAGACGATTCCATACATCATGTTATTTATTAACACAGCACGTCAATGACATCATTGCTGCCAACTTATACAAAAATTTTTTCCTGTACCTACTGTCTCTGTCTAATTACAGTGCGACAAAGCCTGAACACATTTCAGTGTTTCCGACAGCAGACAGACTGTAGTTTTTCACCCATAGACCAGGGGGCGGCAGCCTGTACGACACAAAGAGCCACTGTGAGTGATTTTTGTATCTACATGGAGCCACAAAAACATCTGAGCCTAAAAACTAAAACAGCAGAATTGACTTCCGGTTATGGCTGCCACGTAGGACGGACGTGTCTCGCTCTGCTCTGCTCCTGGAGAAAAAAAATCGGCAAATAACTCTCTCATTTGGGACAGAACGTATCCCAGCGTTTGGGCGAGGATATGTCGGCGAAGCCTAAGGCTGGAAAACCAGGAAAAGGAAAAAGCGAGCCGCCGAAACAGTCCAAATTAACGTACTTTCAGGTCTGTGACGCAGCAAACAAGGCTCCATATATGGCGGAGGAGGCTGGCGGCGGTGCGATTTCTGCGGGGAATGGCGCAGATGCGCTGATGGCTGCCATGAGTTCAATGAGAGCGGACTTTTCCTCTAGATTTGATGGGATTATGACAGCGTTGGAAGGAATAAGAAAGGAATTGGGTGACTGTGTAGAACGAACGGCGCAGATGGAGCTCCGTCTCGCTAGTGCTGAAGATGACGTCACCCGTCTTCAATTAAAGGTGCGCACTTTGGAAAAAAAAATAAATCTCTGGAAGATAATATTTTGGATTTGGAATCTCGGTCGAGACAGAATAATTTGAGGCTGGTGGGTCTTCCAGAGGAATCAGAAGGTCGGGACGTATGTTCCTTTCTGGAAAAGTGGATTCCGGAGGTGCTGGGCAGCGAGGAGTTGCAATCAGCAGTGATTCTGGAAAAAGCACATCGTATTGGCCCACGGAGAGATAAGGGACCGCCGAGGACCTTAATTATGAAGTTTCTTAGCAACAGAGACAGGATGAAGATCTTCAACGCTGCACGTGCTAAAGGAGAGATTAAACACCAGGACCAGCAGGTGCGGTTCTACCCAGATTTGGCCACAGGAATCCAGCAATTGAGGAAGCAGTTTGATCCCGTACGTAAGGAGCTGCGCAACCTTGGGATTCGTCATGGTGTAATCTATCCTGCGAGACTGCTGACCACGTATGAGGGCAGAACCCACATCTTCAAGACCCCAGAGGAGGCGCAGGAGTTCATCAAGAAGATCAAAGAAGAAGAAGAGACGGGTGGGAGCTAAGCATGAACAAAATATAAGGTAGAATAATTAAGCATTTGCACAGGCATCTGACTGACTTGAAGTAAACAGCAAGTTTACAAAATATAGATTGTATTATATATTAAAAAAACAAAACAAAACAAACAAACAAAAAAAAACTATGATGTACAAAGTTGTTAAAAATTTTGGAGTTAAGTTGGAAAACTACAGAGGAGAGTTAATGTTACGTCATTAAAAGCAGTAGAGTTAGGGTGATTGGGAGGATGAAGAAGGAGTGGCTTAGGCTGTTCCCCGTGGGTGTGGAACGGTCGATGGCTATATCGGGAGACAGAATTTTTCTTTTGATTTTGGGGGGTTTGCCACAAGTGTGGGAAGGGGAAATTTGTTTGTGTGTAGTTTGTAGGATGAATGTTCAACCACTCATGTTTTTGCTTCTCTGTATGAGCATGTTTACACTGCAAGGTAATCCCAAACTCTCTATTGATCATGGACCAAAGTGTTAACCTTAATTTAACTTCATGGAATTGCAGAGGTCTACAAAATTTAAAAAAACTTAAACAAGTTATGAATAAAATAAAGGACATGGGTTCAAGAATTGTGTTTTTACAAGAAACTCATCTGATAGAGGAGGATGTTAAAAGAATTAGGAGTAGATGGCAGGGAAGTGTATTCACCTCTTCATTTTCATCCCGAGCCAGGGGAGTTATGACTCTCATACATAAATCAGTTCCTTTTCAAGTGAAAAATGTAATTGGAGACAAATTTGGAAGATATGTAATCATTCAAGGTTCTTTGCTATTAGAAAATATAAATCTTGTGAACTTATATGGTCCCAATATAGATGATCAGAAGTTCTTTGCTAATTTATTTCTCATCTTATCATCACTTACAGGGCAACATATAATAGCAGGGGATTTTAATTGTACATTGAATCCAGGTGTGGATAGATCAACAGGACTGGATTGTACGCACATTGGATGTAGGATGACTATTAATCATTTTATGAAAGAATTGAGATTGTTAGATATATGGAGAGAAATGAAACCACAAGTTAAAGCCTATTCTTGTTATTCCAGTACCTACAAGACATTCTCACGTATTGATTATTTTTTGATTTCCACAGAATTAAGGTCCAAGATTCAAAACTGCTTTTATGATAACATCGTGATCTCTGATCATGCACCCTGTTGTCTAATATATGTAGATAAAAAATTGACAAAGGAATCAGGTAGATGGCAATTTCAGCATAAATGGCTTCAGGATGAGGAATTTGTCAAGTATATAGAAAAACAGATAGACGAGTTCTTTGACATCAATACTACACAAACATCAGCATGTGTAAAGTGGGAGGCTTTCAAAGCTTTTATTAGGGGACATATTATTAGTTATACAGGATCAAAATCTAAGAAGACTCGAGAGGAGAGAGCTAAATTGGAACATAAAATAAAAAATCTTCAGGAAAAAGTGTATGCAGGAAGTGACCCAAGGTTGGAGAATGAATTACTGATTTTGAAAGCTGAATACGACAAAAAATCAGCGAATAGAGCTGCCTCGAGTCTTCTAAGATTGAAACAATCTTTTTATGAACAAGGTGAAAAATCGGGAAAATTATTAGCATGGCAGATTAAACAATTGGAAATTAAAACACCAATTACCAGTATTATAAGTAATGGACAGGTAGTTATAGATCCTTTAGAAATTAATAGAGCCTTTAGAGATTACTATGAAAAATTATATGATACCAAAAATGAACCTGATTTAACAAAACTAAATGGGTTTTTGAACGAACTATCTATACCGTGTATTCCAAATGAAAACAGGGAGATATTGGATTCTAAAATTAGTCAAGAAGAAGTTGGGCTAGCCATTGATAATATGAAATCAGGAAAAAGTGCAGGACCAGATGGTCTTCCAGTTGACCTTTATAAAAAATTTAAGAATAAATTAATAAAACCTTTTTTGGAAATGGTTTTAGAAGCATTTCAAAATAATAATTTACCATCATACATAAATAATGCCTTAATTATACTGCTGCCAAAACCAGGTAAGCCCTCTAATAAATGTGAAAATATGAGACCAATAAGCCTATTAAACGCCGACCTTAAGATAATCTGTAAAATTTTAGCAAGACGAATACAAGAAATTTTACCAAATATTATTAATCGAGATCAGAATGGCTTTATAAAGGGTAGACAAGGCTTCCATAATGTAAGAAGACTATTTAATATTATTTATTTTAATAAAGAAGCACCGGATACAGCTCTCCTATCATTGGACGCCGAAAAGGCCTTTGATAGAGTTGAATGGCCCTTTCTTTTTGAAGTCCTACAAAGGTTTGGACTTGGAAATAATTTCATAAAATGGGTTCAAATAATATACAATAATGCTACAGCAGAAATCCTAACAAATAACAATATTTCAAAACCAATAAAAATCAATAGAGGATGTCGACAAGGCTGTCCACTTTCACCTTTACTGTTTACTATGGCAATTGAACCTTTAGCGATAGCGATACGTTTACATTCACAAATATATGGAATTAAAGTTGGACCAACAGAACATAAAATCTCCCTGTACGCCGATGACATAATTTTGTTTATGTCGAATCTAAAAAAATCAATTCCAACCTTGTTGAATTTAATAAAGAATTTTGGGGAAATATCAGGATATAAAATAAATAAAACTAAATCTTCAATATTAATGCTAAATGAGACCCAGAGAAATTACCCAGCCCCTGAGGTAAATCAATTCAATGTTGTAAATCAGTTTAAATATTTAGGAATCCAAATTATGCCTAAGCTAGAATCAGTCGCCAGTGTCAACTATGAAGCCTTAATGTCAGATATCAATGAGTTAACTCAGAGATGGATGTCACTACCAATGTCGATGATCGGGAGAATCAATATACTTAAAAGTAATATTTTACCTAAAATACTTTATTTATTTCAATACATTCCCTTATCACCACCTTTAGATCTATTCTCAAGAATAAAAAAAAAGTTAGTGGAATTTATATGGAACAACAGGAGGGCTAGATTACGTTTGTCTTTATTATATTTACCATTTGATCGTGGAGGTCTGAAATGTCCAAATTTTATGTTGTATTATTGGTCGGCACAACTGAGGTCTATGACATATTATTTTTCATCAAATGATCTCCCTCACTGGACTGAAATGGAATCATACAATTTACCTTTACCTCTTCCCATATTCATATACTCAGATTCGGCAAAAAAATTACAAAAACAAGTTAAAAATCCATTTGTAAAGCATATGATCAAAATATGGTGTGAAGCTAAAAACTATTTAAAAGAACCACAGTTATTGTCACAATTTAGTCCAATATGGGGTAATCAATATTTTAAACCAGGGAGAGCGGACGCTGTATTTAAAGTATGGAATTTAAAAGGGATACAAAAGATTCAGGATTTATATTTGCCATGTGCAGACAACATAATGTCTTTTGAAGAGCTGAGGATCAAATTTAATCTCAATAGAACACATTTTTTTAAATATCTTCAACTTAGAAACTTTATTCGATCAAATCAAAATAAAGCTCTCACTCGACCTATTTATTCATCCTTGGAAAAAATGATGATGAAAGATAGTAAAAGAAAGGGTATTATTTCAGAGTTTTATAACTCACTGACACTATCTTCAAGTGAAAATTCACTGAAAAGATTAAACTACTGGAAAGAAGATCTGCAAACTGAAATTTCAGAGGAACAATGGGAATTGGCTTGTACAGAAGCTCAAACCAAATCAATAAATGCACGCCTTAAATTGATACATTTCAAATGGTTAATGCGGATGTATGTTACACCGGAGGAGTTAAATAGATATAACAAAAATATACCAGATACATGCACAAAATGCATGGAAAGTAAAGGAACCCTATTTCATTGTTTATGGGAATGTAGATTAATAAGAATGTTTTGGGAAGAGGTGAGGGTAACAATTGAAAAAATAATCTCAAAACAAATCATATTGAATCCTAAACTGTTTTTGTTGGGTCTGTACCCAGAAAAGCATAATTTTAATAAAAGTGAAAGAATATTCATAGACCTCAGTTTGCTTAATGCCAAAAAATGTATTGCACTATTATGGAAAAAGACTCATAGACCAGATGTGACTCAGTGGTTAAGACAGATGTTAACAAACCTTCCATTAGAAAGAATAACATATATACTAAAATCAAAGGAAATTGTGTTTGAGAATATATGGAGACCTTTTATTGATTATGTAAAAAATTTAAACATAACTCTTGAAGAAGAAGGTGAATGATGTGTGTGGACCTTGTAAATTCCAAACTGGTGAACATAATATGTATACTTATGTATTGGATTGTCTAGACTAAACAGAGGAGCATTGTTGAAGACTTGATTTTGTTGGTGGTTGTTGGTGTTTTTAGTGCATTTTTTTTTTTTGTAGTACTTTAGTGTTAGTGTTTGATTGTTTGTATCATGTTTGTTAAAAAAAAAAAAAAAAAGGTTCAATAAAGATATTGTGGAAAAAAAAAAAAAAAACAGCAGAATTACAACTACAATCTGGCCTGACAACATCAGGATTTAGAGTTTCTTCTTATAAATTTGCAGTTTTTTTTGTTGACATTTGTGACCTTTATCTTACAAAATTGCAACCTTTGCTTTTAATTTTATTATTTGCAAAAAAATTTGTCTTTTTTTCTTGCAAAATTGTGTGGGTGTTTTCCTCATTAAACTGTAGTCTCTTTTCCAAAATTTGGTATATTTTTGGCATGAATTTGCTTTGGGGTTTTTTTGTTCTAAATTTAGTATATTTTTCTTTGCTCATTTAAAACCTTTATTGAGTAACACTGAAGACTTTTTCCATATAAATTTGTAACATTTTTCCCAATAAAGTTACAAGTTTTCTTTCATAAATTGATATTTTTGGCATAATTTTCTGCTTTTCTCATAAGATTGTCTTATCCGATCGCTACCCTTTTCAGGTAAAAATGCTGTCTTTTTCTTCCAAATGTGCAACTATTTTCTAATAAAACTGAAGCTTTTTCAGGTAGATTTGTGACTTTTTTTTCTTGCCAATTTGTTTTTCCCCCTCATAAAAATTCCTTAAATTTCATGAATGTTTTCATAAATTTCCAGCTATTTTCAAAGATTTATTATATTTTTCTTTGTATTTTTTTTTTTTTTTTTTTTTTTTAGCTTTCAGGGCCAAAACTGCAACATTTCTTACATAAATTTATTAATTTGGTCTCATGAAACTCCTACTTTTTCCAGTAAATTTGTGACTTACAAATTTGTGGTCAAAACAGCCATGTGTGGCCCCAGAGCCACAGGCTGCAAAACCTTGCCACAGACTGTATAGAAATGTGGATGACTTCCTGGACTTAGGCCGTTGCTATCTTGTGCTGGTGACATCAATGATAACTTGCTTTCTGGAACGCCATAAGTTAGCTGACATCACTGTGCCATCATCTCCACATTGACAGACTATGAGCAGACACACAGCAAACTGAAGCAGAGCAGTGAAGTGAAGAGGAAGGTTTTCAGATCAAATTTGGTTTAATGTCACTTTAAAGAATTTCACTATTGTGTTTCTTTACCCATAGAACAAACCAAGTTCCAGTAACATGAAAAAATAACTGTCTTTACATAATTTTATTCTTTATTTACCAGTCGCCAACAAGAAACACTGGATTATTAGCCACACTTCAGCATTAGAGCCCAGACAGAGTGTTTCCAGATTGCTGGCGGCACAAAACGTGTTTAAATCTGCTTGAACAATAAATATTAAAATGCTCTGGCTTCCATTCCGTCTTTGTTTATTTTAGAGGATAACTGTGTCCGGAGAGTGCTGTCAGCCCCGGGCTAACTAGGCTCTGTGCAAGGAAAAGGTCTTCTTATGTGTACAGTTGGGCACTGAACTAACTTTCTCTCTGAAGCATCTTTAGGGTCTTTTAGTATCTGTCACCACTCTTTGTTAGAAAATAAAGCGAAGGAGTGACAAAGACTTTGTTTAGGGAAGCAGCTGTTCATGTTACTACCCTGTCAGCCATATGGTTCCACAAAACATCCAAAAAATGAACTTCTATACTTCAACTTCAGCTTAAAACTGCGAGGCTGTTAAAATCTGCCTCTTGCTTTTCCTCACCTTGATCTCGGTTCGTCTCTTGTTCGCCACAAAAGCTGCATTCATGTCACATTAAGCCGACCGTAACTGTCAGCTACTGGCTGGGAGAAGTGTGTTATTTTAAGTAATACAACCCCTGTAGGCTGTACTTGTCATTGTGAGCCGCAGCTAATGGAACACAAGTTTTGTTTGGTGAAGCGTTCTGGAAAACAAGATGATGGTTTACCCTGAGTAAATATCTTCCCACTGTTGTTAAGATGAATATGGTTTAAAATGGCTTATGAATCTCAATTTATTGTGTAGCAAATGCTGGAAATTGTTGACCAAAGAGTCCACATGACAGCTGAGCTATCATCTTCTTCTAACCCTGAAATCAGAGTATCTAAATGAGTTGTAGCAGGTTGAAGGATCCATATTGTAGCCAAGTCAGGGGATCGTTAATTGCCCGATTTGATCACAAAGGCAGAGTGTGAATGTCAAGGAGCAGATCAAAGTCTCCCTTAGATTTGTGAATCTTCCTGGAAAGAGTTATCGTAATGGATGACTATAAATTGGAAGAAGCCTTTCTCTGCAGCCCTGAACCAGACTGCCCTGGCTTCTTGTGCCATCTGATCAATCAGGGACGAGAAAACCTATCAGGACATGAATCAAGCCCAGGCCAAACGATGCCAGCATTGGGCTAATTTCTGTTGTTTATGTCACATAAATCTATGGAACATCCAAACAGTGCCAAACCAAATCACTCAAGCACATGCTGAGCAGTTGTCCAGCTACTGTACCACAACACAATCAGCTATTAAGTCAGAAGAATGGAGCATTAAGTGGTAACGTGTCACAAATGACAAAAGGGCATTCACTTGTCTTGCGGTTGGTACAAAAATCATCTGTGTGAACAGCACACCAACAGTTATCAGACATCTGCTTCTTAAAGAACGGCCATTACTAAGGCTTTACAAGGATAATACGGGATAAAAAACTGACTTGCAGTATGTGGGTTAATTATTAGGTTGTGTTTTCTGGGTATATCATCTAAATTGTTGGTACCCCTCTGTTAATGAAAGAAAAACCCACAATGGTCACAGAAATAACTTGAATCTGACAAAAGTGGTAATAAATAAAAAGTCTATGAAAATTAACCAATGAAAATAAGATAATGCTTTTGAATTGTGGTTCAACAGAATTATTTTAAAAACAAACTCATGAAACAGGCCTGGACAAAAATGATGGTACCCTTAACTTAATATTTTGTTGCACAACCTTTTGAGGCAATCACTGCAATCAAACGATTTCTGTAACTGTCAATGAGACTTCTGCACCTCTCAGCAGGTATTTTGTCCCACTCCTCATGAGCAAACTGCTCCAGTTGTCTCAGGTTTGAAGGGTGCCTTCTCCAGACGGCATGTTTCAGCTCCTTCCACAGATGTTCAATAGCATTTAGATCAGGGCTCATAGAAGACCACTTTAGAATAGTCCAATGTTTCGCTCTTAGCCATTCTTGGGTGTTTTTAGCTGTGTGTTTTGGGTTATTATCCTGTTGCAAGACCCATGACCTGCGACTGAGACCAAGCTGTCTGACACTGGGCAGCACATTTCTCTCTAGAATACCTTGATAGTCTTGAGATTTCATTGTACCCTGCACAGATTCAAGACACCCTGTGCCAGATGCAGCAAAGCAGCCCCAGAACATAACAGAACCTCCTCCATGTATCACAGTAGGGACAGTCTTCTTTTCTTGGTATGCTTCATTTTTGCGTCTGTGAACATAGAGCTGATGTGCCTTGCCAAAAAGTTCCAGTTTTGTCTCGTCTGTCCATAGAACATTCTCCCAGAAGCTTTGTGGGTTGTCAACATGCAGTTTGGCAAATTCCAGTCTGACTTTTTTATGATTTGTTTTCAACAGTGGTATCCTCCTTGGTCGTCTCCCATGAAGTCCACTTTGGCTCCAACGACGACGGATGGTGTGATCTGACACTGATGTACCTTGACCTTGGAGTTCACCATGAATGTGTTTAGAGGTTGTTCTGGGTTCTTTTGTTACCATTCATATTATCTGTCTCTTCCATTTTTCATCAAGTTTCCTCCTGCGGCCACGTCCGGGGAAGTTGGCTACAGTCCCGTGGATCTTAAATTTCTGAATAATATGTGCAACTGTAGTCACAGGAACATCAAGCTGCTTGGAGATGGTCTTATAGCCTTTACCTTTAACATTCTTGTCTATAATTTTCTTTCTAATCTCCTGAGACAACTCTCTCCTTTGCTTCCTCTGGTCCATGTTTAGTGTGGTACACACCATGTCACCAAACAGCACAGTGACTACTTGTCATCCTTTAAATAGGCCGACTGACTGATTATAAGTTTGTAGACACCTGTGATGTTAATTGGAGGACACATCTTGGTTGAACATGTCCCTACAGTCACATGATTTTCAATCTTTTCTAGGGGTACCATCATTTTTGTCCAGGCCTGTTTCATGAGTTTGCTTTTTAAAGTAATTCTATTGAACCACATTTCAAAAGCATTGTCTGATTTTCACTGGTTAATTTTCATAGAATTTTTATTTATTACCACTTTTGTCAGATTCAAGTTATTTCTGTGACCACTGTGGGTTTTTCTTTCATTAACAGAGGGGTACCAACAATTTTGTCCACGCGTGTATACACCACTATCATCTGGGAGTTGGATTTGCAGCATAATCAATCAAGTGTCTTCATTTTAGGGTAGTATCTCGCAGAGCGGTGAAAGGTGGCAAACACAGTGATTTTTGGGTTTCATCAAGGTTCGGAAAAGTTTGCAAAACAGTTTGCACACAGTTTAAGGTTGCAAACAGTTTTGTTACCTCCGCCAAGGAGGTTATGTGATCATCAGCGTTGGTTTGTCTGTTTGTCTGTTTGTTTGTTAGCAAGATAACTCAAAAAGTTATGGACGGATTTTCATGAAATTTTCACAGATTGTCAGAAATGGGGTATCCTACAGATGATTAGATTTTGGTGGTGATCCGGATCACCGTCTGGATCCAGGAATTTTTTAAAGGATTCTTTTTTTTTTTATTTAACATTGCGAGATAGGGCCATTTTCAATATTTTATTTATGATGTTAAACACTGTATGGGGGGAACTGTGGCGCTTGGCGGAGGTCTGCGCTCTCCGAGTGCTTTTCTAGTTATAAAGGTTCCTAAACAGTTGCTAGTGTTTAGGAAAGAACTTTAAGGAAGAAACCAAAAAGAACTTTAGCGCTCAGATCTCCTGACCTTTGACACGGTGGGACAAAATTAAAAGACTTGTAAAAACGCTGGTGAGTCTCAGCTAATCAGTAGTGGCCAGCATCCCCAGCTTCCAGGCTCTCGGCATGTTTGTGTGATATCAGAGATGTAAAGACATGAAACTTGATACACCAGAAAATTGTTATCTCCAGGAGATCAGACCCACGTCTCCTTGAAGTTTAAAAAAGCCAAGCATTGTTGAGGTGTTTATTTATGCTAATTGTAGTTTGAAAATGACTTTAGTGAGTAAGAACTTATCAGAATGGAACTTGGCTGATAGTCCGACTCCAAATATAAGGTTCCTCAGTCATTACTGCAGCTACAGTAATTCCAACATTTTTTTTTTATATACTTTCTGTCAAGACAAATATCTTCTTTTCTTTGCATCTCTGTCTTTCCAGAAGCTCTACGAGACACCTGAGAATTCGGCCTCCTGCCTTGGATTCCCAGTGACAGCATATTTGCTTTAATCTGGTTGTTCTAAAGGATGAGGCAGGCAGCTGGGACACTTATCCCTGCCATCACCAGATTAGTCTGTGTGACACAACTAAAGGAGATTGGGATTAGTTTTCATTACAATCAAGCGTCATCATTTCTATTCATTATCATCATTGTGGAGTAGGCACTTGGGGAAAGGATGAAAATCTCCTCTTACAGTGAATAAATGTCACATTTACTAATCAGATGTTCACAGCAAGTCTGTTGAATCTCAGACACACAAATTTAAATATTAAACACTTTAATTTACATTTCTTTGCTTAATTTTCGTGTCTCAGTTGTATGAAACTGGGGCACAACGTCTGATTTTCTGCCTTCTATCTTTTCAAACTTTTTCCATCACCACTTCTACTTTTCATTCAATTGCTCCATTCATCACCGACTCCTTCCTTGTTTCGTTCAGGTCCCTTTCCCTTATTTTCTGCAGACAATACTTTCCTTCATGCACTACTACTTCTCTCTTCTTTTCACTCCCTCGCCAACTTACCGGGCTTTCATTCTCACTTCAGCACGTCCTTTCGCTGTCCTTCCCTCCTCCGAGCACTTAGCTTTGATTATGAGGATGACTGGAAGCCTTTATTCTGTTCATCTTTCCATACATTGTTTACTTCCCTCCCATCCTCCTCCCCCTCCTCCTCTTCCCATTTTCTTCAGCAGATAAGGTTACACGCTGCGATCTGTATGCAGGCAGGGGACGTTAAAAGCCTGCCAGTATGGTGCATGGAGCCAGTACCAGCTGTACTTTTACTGATCAAATTTTCATCAAAGGGCCGGGTCTTTTTTGAGTCACAGCCAGAGACGGGGAGTCACCCCTCCTCCCTCATCTTCCTCGAGTTGCTCCTGCTGTCTCTCTCCAACACCTCTCACCACTCAGCTCTCATTCATCACTCCTCCTGACACAATCTCTCCCTCTTCCCAAAATTTAGCTTGTAAATAGACCTACCTACAAAAATGCGTTCCAGCTCAGACAGCTGGCAGCATGTGATATCAGGGATGTGGCAGCTCTCAACTCCTTTGACTTCAAGCTATCAAAAGTGACAAATTACATCACAAAAAAAGAAGAAAATATATCAGTAGTTTATGTATATGAAAATGAAAGCACCAATTGGCTATATTACAGTAAACATACAGCACTTAAAAGACGACTGCATCCCACATCAAAAATGTAGAATTTGTAAACTAGCTTTGGTGCCTCATCTTTAACAGGAACTTAATTCTCTTTCATCTATTAAACATAAACTGACAGACGGATTGCTTCTATAAAAAAACTAAAAGTTTAACCACCAACAAGGCTAACACTTAAAAATTTGACTGTTTTGACTGTAGCCCATTTACTGCATTTCATTATTAAAGGTCTTTACATACTCCACAACAACAGAGAATTTTTTTCTTTTTCTTGAGATGGTAAGAACAAGAACAAAATTCTTTCTGGTCAGGACATTTCATAGTGAACAAGAAACTCAAGTGCAGACCTCCAGGGAAATTAAAATTTCTGACCACTTACACAATAGGTCTTGGACACCACACAAGAAAAAAAGTTCTGCTACGATGATGTGTCGAGAACAAGCTACAAGAACTCCCAAACCAGGGCTGCAAGACCAAAATGATGCCATTTTGTTCTTGCAGCCCTGGGAGAGAGAACAATTTCACTCTTCTTGCAGAGTACTATATGTATAGGCCTATACTTCCTATGATCATCTTGTCCAGTCTCAGATGTACAATGCTTTCTGCACTGCTGACTGGTTCAATTTCAATTAAGGCCAAATAACATTAGTTAGTTACAATTATGAAACAGTGCTTTTATTATTAAGTCAATTTATCCACTTTCGCTTATTATCCATCCATCTTCTACCACTTATCTGCGGTTCTGGGGCAGCAGTCCAAGCAGCCCAGACTGTGACCCGGTTCACATAGCATTATGATCCCTATGATCCCTCCTGCAGGTGGTGAGCCCACTGGAGGACAGGCTGATGTGGCTCATCTGGGTACACTGGGTTCTTGTTGGAAATTAATAGGGCTCTACTGGACCACTGTTAGTCTGACCCTTAATCCAGGATCAATTTGCATTAGGAGACCCTAGCTGGGGTAAGCTGCCTCCAACAACATAGCTCGCAGGATCGTTAGGGCCCACAAACCATTCTACCATGATCAGGTCTGGAATGAAAGTCAGCAGAAGCAAGACAAAATATGTGTGTGAATGAGAAAGAGGCAGGTGTAACGGTGAAGATGCAAGGAGAAGAAGTGAAGGCAGACGAGTTTAAATACCTGGGATCAACCATCCAAAGTAATGGAAAATGCACAGGAGAGATGAAGAAGAGAGTGCAGGCAGGATGGAGATGAGTGTCAGGGGTGGTTTGCAACAGGGAAGATTTACAAGATGGTAGGAAGACCAACTGACAGTGAAGCATTTTTATCTCTTTCTGCACCACCCTGAGGTTTTTCAGCTGCGCACCATCGGTCATTCAGCACCATCCCACCAGTCAGCTCCATCAAGAGCATTCAGTCCTGCAAGGCCACCTGTCGGCCATCTACCCACCTCCACCATTCTTCACAGGACCCTGACCTGCAGCTGAAGGAGACGGATGTTGTGAGGCTCTGATAAAGTACAGTCAGCTTGTGAAGTGAGCAACTCGGATTTGAAAAAGAAAAGAGGAAGAAGCTGAGAGTGACTGCTGAGAAATGACAGCCAATTTGTCTTCACTGTTTTGCACTTGATGGGGTGATTTGTTGGCTCAGATAAGACTGAAAGTGACTGTTAGCCCTGCAGTTGATATTTTTTGTGTGTTATTATGACAGATTAGTGCAGGAAGCTCTGTGTTGTCTTCTCAAACATTTAAAATAAATTATGATCTTATACTTTTAAGGTGGGCTGCAGTTTTGTAAATGTTGCATTTGAGTAGGGTTTTAGTACACAGATCAGCCAGTCTGGACTGAAACAACAAAGCAACCAAAATCAATAATGGCTTGTGAGGATTAAAGAAGCAATTAGTCAGCAAAAGAGAGCTCAGATCAACAATTCTTTTGACTGATATCTGCTAAATAAATGTTATTTTTGAAAAGAAAAAATGTAATCACACTTTAATGTCTACTTCTGTGGGTTTTCAAGGTCCCATATTGTGCATTTTCCAGGAATTAATTCTAAGTTTTGTTATTTCTCTATTTTATAGCTACTCAAAAGCCTATCTGTGAAACTCTCTCTGAAACAGTCTGTTTCAAGCCTGCTCGTTAATATTAATGAACCCCTAATGTGACTGTAGAAAGGTTTTTTCAATGACACACTGCAAGCCAATCACAAGTAACGAGACTACGCCCAGAGCAGATGCATAGCTTAACAGCCAATAGGAATGTGAGTGGAGGGGAACTTAAGGCGGGGCTTGTTTGTTTGTGACATCAAAAAAACCCACAAAGTGCAATGTAACTGTGACATGTTTGGTAAAACCCAGAAGCAGACTCGGAATAAATACAATTATCTTTTATTGCAACGTGAGTGAGTGTGAATGTGTGCAGAAGTGAGCAGCTGGGCGAGCAGAGCACGGTTCGAACTGGCAACCCAAGGAGAGAGGACAGACAGGCGGAAGAGTTTACTGAGACCAGGGTGAATAAACAGGTGAATGTACAGTCTTACAGAATGGACGAAGGGCTGAGGCACTGAAGGACTCCCAGAGGCTCCGAACCAGCTGCAGTCCGTTCCGTGTCCATGTTGTCGCTGAGGAGTGAGGTGAGGAATAACAGATGAGTAGCCCAGGGGAATCAAAGGCAGTGTTAATGAGGGGGAGAGTGTACTTGTCCTTGACTGTGTTGTTATTCAGCTCCCTAAAGTCAATACAAGGCCTAAGCCAACCGTCCTTCTTCCCCACAAAAAAGAATCCCACCCCCACTGCTGAGGATGATGGCCTGATAATGCTCGAGCTTAGGGATTCCTTGATGTATTTATCCATCGCCTCGCGCTCCGGGGCAGAGAGGCTATAAAGCCGGCTGGATGGCAAAGGAGCCCCGGGCAGGAGGTTAATGGCACAAACACAGGGGCAGTGGGGTGGGGGGGGGGGGGGTGATGGTGCTTGAGCCTTGCTAAACACGGCGCCCAGGTCATGGTATTCGGGGGGTACCGATGAAAGGTCAGGCGGGGATGCGTCAGGAGAACAGAGGGGAACGGAGGGAGAGCAAGCAGCAAACTTTAGGCAGGCACTCAGGCAGAAGGAGCTCCAGGAGATAATGCTTCCCGATCGCCAATCAATAATCGGGTTGTGTAGCCGGAGCCAAGGGTAACCCAGAATAACCGGGGAGGCAGAAACGGGAAGCACAAAGAACCTAATCTGCTCCCGGTGATTGCCTGATACCAACACAGAGACCGGAGTAGTTTGTTTCGTGACATACCCTGCGGAACCTTTGACAGAGCAATTAGTTTCAGCGGAGTCTTCAGCCGGTGGCACGGGAGCCCCAGCCGGGTTGCCAGATTCTCAGAGATGAAGCTCTGCTTGGCCCCGGAATCAATGAGTGCATGGGTGGATATTTCGTTGTGATTATGAAAGAAACGAATGGGAAGCAGAAATTTCGTCAGGGAATTTGCCCGAGGTGAGTCTGTGAGTCCCCCTACTGTGACGCACAGACCCCCCCCCCCTTTTGGCCAAATGGGGCAAGAGGCCAGCTCGTGCTCCTCACTAGCACAATACAGGCACAACCCAAGCTCCCGGTGGCGTTGCTTTTCAGCCGGAGGCAGCTTAGATTGGCCCATCACCATGGGCTCCTCAGTCTCTAAAGGATCAGGAGGGGGAAGGCTAGCAGGGGGGGCTTCGGGGAAGCTGCAAAACTGTGAGCCCGGATGACCAGGAGGTCGACGCTCGCTGGCTTGCTCCCTTAGCTGGTTATCAACGCTAATGGCGAGGGAGATTAGCTCGTTCAGTTTGCTGGGTTTTTCTACGCAGGCTAATTCGTTCCGCAGGCTAGGGCTAAGGCTGCGAGTGAATATGCTGCAGAGAGAGGAATCCTCCCACCCTACCTCCACTGCCACCACCCGGAAGTCTACTGAATAATGAGCCACAGATCTACTGCCCTGCTTGAGATTAAGTAACCGGGTGGTGGGCACACTATCTCGGTCAGAGTGGTCGAAAACCTCATTAAACTCGCTCACAAACTGATCATAGGTCAAACTAGCGTAATCAGGCCGAGCTATTACAGCGTAAGCCCAAGCTAAGGCCCACCCGTCCAAGAGATTGACCACATACCCAATGCGGCTATGAATGGTGGGGAAACCCCCGGCAAACGCTGGAACACAATACCACACTGAAGCAAGAAACCCCGTGCTTCCCCTAGCTTACCACTGAATTGCGTGGGGGTGGGGACTGGCGTCAGCCGAGACTGCTGAGAGAGAGGAGGGGTGGGACTAGTTGGCCTGGCTGCTCCCCCGGGAACAGGTGGAAAGGGCTGTGTTGGTGAGAGTTGATCCAGGCGAGTGTTAATCTGCATGAGTTGTGCAAGTATGACTTGCTGCTGGTGAGATAACCGATCTACCCAAGCCTCGACAGTGTTAAGTCTCTGTGCGAGAGCACTGTCTGCTGGGTTAGTCTGACGGAGATGTACTGACATGTTTGGTAAAACCCAGAAGCAGACTCAGACTCAGAATAAATACAATTATCTTTTATTGCAGCGTGAGTGAGTGTGAATGTGTGCAGAAGTGAGCAGCTGGGCGAGCAGAGCACGGTTCGAACTGGCAGCCCTAGGAGAGAGGACAGACAGGCGGATGAATTTACTGAGACCAGGGTGAATAAACAGGTGAATGTACAGTCTTACAGAATGGACAAAGGGCTGAGGCGCCGAAGGACTCCCAGTGGCTCCAAACCAGCTGCAGTCCGTTCCGTGTCCGTGTTGCTGCCGAAGAGTGAGGTGAGGAATAGTAGGTGAGTAAACAGTGCTCATGCAGCGTGCGGGTAGAAACTCAGGTCCGCCCCCAGGAGGAGGAGGTCCGCCGTCAGGAGGCTACCACTTGTGCACAGGGGAGATAAAGTGAAGCATAGAAGGGATGGAATCCCAGAGACTTACTTGGAGTTGGAGAGCTTTGGCCCTCAGAAGACCTGGTGGAGCAGGATAAGGCAAAGTAGGAGATTCTCCAGAGCAGGATGACGAAGTTGGTCGAAGAGGTCTTTCCAGACCAAAGGAGCGTTGACGTCTCCGTGCAGACCAAAGGGCAGCACGGCTTAAGAAGGCTGTCTGATGAGATGACCAGGTGTGCGCACAGCTGTGGAGGCAATTAGGGCAGCAGGCACGCAGAGCAGGTCACCACAAATTGTTTCTTTTTGTTTCTTTAAGAGTTTAAAAACCAGTATGCATTTTTTTTGTTTTAATGGTACAGACGTGAACCATGTGTGTATTTTATTAGACTTGTTATGACCCACTTACTGGGCCAAGGCCAGAATTGCCTATTTCAGCCTGGGGTATCAAAGTCCATTTCGACCTCAAGTCAAGGTGGACCAACCTATAGTCATTTTCACCCACAGGCAAGGTAGACTAACACCTACACAGTTTCTTTTGTACAAAGCAAGGCAGACATACACCTATATCCTAGGCTGGGATTTGAATCCATGACATCATGATCTAAATCCTCCCACCCTTACTACTGAGCCAAAGAGGAATTCCTCTCTAGCACTTGTCCAGTAGCAGAGGTGTTCCCTAAGGTGTCAGGGACTGCACCACTGCCTAATTTTTTTTATGGAGGGGTCCATAACAGGCTAAAATCAACAAAAACACAATTTTACACAACCCTGGCCCTTTAAATTTTCAACCAAATGTGGAATTGAAGAAATGAGATCTCATTGATTATTTT
Source organism: Pholidichthys leucotaenia (assembly GCA_020510985.1). Lineage (NCBI taxonomy): Eukaryota > Metazoa > Chordata > Actinopteri > Cichliformes > Pholidichthyidae > Pholidichthys > Pholidichthys leucotaenia. The sequence continues at coordinate 277,093,233 of CM035842.1, forward strand.
GATATCAAACTGATGATCAGGGTTAAGGGTTATCATTCTAGCAGAGAACTGCACTCCCAAAATGCAGGATTAATGTACTTATAATACCCAGAGTTTCTAAAAGTACAATGAGAAGCCGAGCTTTCAGTTATCAGGCTCCTCTCGTTTGGAACCATCTGAGTTTGAGAGATATGCTGCATTTGAAAAGTCCACTCGTTCACTACATAATAGGGTTGTAGTCGAGACCCAGGCTAAGCCTAGTTGAGACCAAGACCACTCAATACTTAAGGAATCGTAGATGATATAACATTGCATTGTGACCCAAGTATCGCAGTATGCAACATGAGGTCTTTCGTGATTCCCATCCCTACTATGAAAATCCTCATTTTATTTAATTCTGGGTGTTCAAATTAGTTTGCTGGAGTATTGCTGTCATAATATGTAGGCATATGGACCGTGTCAATGCACAATCCAAGTCTTGAAATGCAGATACAGTTTCCGGTTGGGCAGAGGATGGAAGACGAGGAAGACGAGGAAGAAAAAGAAGAAGTTGTTTCCAGTCTGACAGTTACCAGTCCGACAATCAAAACAAGAGTTTAATGGCACATACTTCTCATTTTGTTTAGTTCTGGGTGTTCAGGTCGGTTTGCTGGAGTATTGCTGTCATACTGTGTGGACAGGTGCACAATTTTCACCTGAAAACTAGAGACAAGAGGTTAACATGGCTAACAAGGAGGGCTAACCGCTAAGAGGAAGCAAAAATATGACCACATCACCCCGGTTCTCCACTCTCTATACTGGTTCCCGGTAAATAGGAGTATTGAATATACTAAACTCTGTCTCCTCACATACCAGTGCATACATGGCAATGCACCTGATTACTTAAAAGAACTCCAACATCAGAAACACACCAGAAGTCTCTGCTCCACAAATACCTACCGATTACACATACCCAGGTCTAAGCTACGCACAACGGGAGACAGCGCTTTCCAGGCAGCAGCTCCACGGCTGTGGAATGCTCTGCCTGATTATCTGACAGTGCCACAGACAGTAGAGTCTTTCAAGAAATCTTTAAAAAACTTTTCTTTTTTATAAAGCATATCAATAGTCACCTATGTGATTTTAGGCCTGCTTTTATTATTCTTATTTTTTTAAACAGTTTTTACTCTGTGGCACTTTGAGATTTATTCCTTTTAAGTGTAAAGTGCGACAAATAAAATGCACCGTTATTATTATTCATTATTATAAAGTTAACAGGTAAGATAACAACTGGTGTAATAAGTGGTCACTAGTTACTTGCAGTATTTCTGCAGTACTTTTTGGGTTTTCTTGAAGAATATTCTGAACAGTTGTCATGTTTGACATGCTGAAAGCTTTAAATGAACCCACAGTTGCAGAAAGAAAGCATATTTGTCCACTCCCATGTTAATAAGAGAATGAAAAACACTGGGAAAAAATACAGACAGACAGACAGATACTGTAGATAGATGTACTTTATTAATCCCAAACTGGGAAATTACAGTGTAACAGTAGCATGACACAGTAGACAACCCAAAATTAACAGAAATGCACACAGCATAATGGAAAAAGGAGTTACCCAGGGAAGTAAAAAAAAAGTTATCAATTGCTCAGATAGTTAAAGTTTTAAAAAAAAAGTTAGTTTTGATCATGATTAATGATGAATAAATGCTATTTTTTTAAGATTAATCGCAATTAACTGTTTGACACCACTCGAAAATATCAAAGCTACTAGTCTACAGGAGGGAATCAAACAGCTAATGTGAAATTACCTTTGCCCTTTCTCATCTTACAACTTTGCAGCTTTGCTTTGGTAAGAGTTATTTTAATAGCACCTGTTGTCTTTACTGAGGTTATCATCATCCGTTTTATGACACAGATTTTACAGCCAGAACCTGACAACTAGGAAATAATGTTCTTCTAGATTTTTTGTGTGTGCTCAAGCATGGAAATGCTCAGTGAGCTCAGAAATGGGCTTTTGCTCCTCAGCCTGACTCCTGCCTGCACCGTCTCTCCCTACTAATAAAGAAGCACTTAGCCTGAAAACTCTGGTCCATTCACCAATAAGATAAGATAAGATAAGATAAGATAAGATAAGCCTTTATTAGTCCCACAACGGGGAAATTCCAGGATTGCAACAGCACAGGGATAGCAACACTCAGAGCAACAATCAGAAGGCAAGAAAAAAAAGCAAGAGCATTTAATATACATATGTACATATTACTATAAATATATATATATATATATATATACACACAGACACACAGTGCAGAGCATTGTAGCTGGATGGAATAAATATGTAGATATATAAACACCCACAGTACGGAGCATTGCAGCTAGGTGGAGTAAATATGTAAATATATAAACACACACAGTGCGGAGCAATGTAGCTAGATGGAATAATATGTAGATATATAAACACACAGTGCGGAGCATTGTAGCTAGATGGAATAAATATATAGATATATAAATATAAACACACCCAGTGCTAGGATAGGATGAAGATGTAGATTACAAGTGCATGCGTAGGGGACTGAAAACCTGGAAGTGCTCATTACAGAACAGATTGGAATAAAGCTGTTGCTAATAATGAAGAACAACCTTAAAGGAGGTATATACATATTAGTTTTGCAGGACCTGCTTGTTGGGGCTGTAATGATTTGCAGAGTGATTTCATGGCCTTATCATTCATTCAGAGGCTAAATTACAAAATCAAAGGAAAGAGAGAAAATAGGACATTAAGGAAAAAGCAAGTGTAATACCGTTCTCATGTCATTTTCACAGCGTCCAGTTATCGAGCACACATACCATCAGACATAACAGGTCTGGTGCTACAACTGAAGTGAGAACCCCGGAGGAATCTCTCTCCACTCTCATTTGTCTGAATAAGGCAACTCTAAAGCAATCATTTTTGACCACTTCAAGACAAATTCTGTTCCCAAAGGCAGAAAAATATCTTTTTTTCCCCCTTCCCACCACTTTAACCTAAAAAGGGTAAAGCAGAGTGCCCATCCAAACGGTCCAAAAATTTTATTCTTCAAGAAAACCAAATGATTCCTTTTCATCTAAATTAGTTTGATGAGTCATACAAAACAAAAAACTGGCAGCTGTTTGTGCACCTCATTTTTGACTAATTGGACAGATGAGCTTCAGTTTTTTAATTTAAAAAAACCCTAAATTCAAAGTTTCATTTCAATTTTCAGACAGCGTTTCTTTATTTCAAGACAACAGAACTTTATTAACAAAAGAAAATATTCACAATCACAACTTGTTGAATTACACCATGCTACATGCAGGAAAAGAAAGTTCTACATGACTGCAGCAAAAATACTATGAAGAGGTACTTAGGTACTACACGCTCACCACAAATCTTTCAGTATTAATATACTTCTGTTCCAGCTGAGGATTTCTCTATAAAGGAAGTACCATAGAACTTGGTACAAAATACTAATTTCTGTGGTACTAGGGTTCCTAATTTCTGACACATTTTCTGCAAAGGAATGCACTGAATTTCCAAAAAAGTAAATTTGCTGACAACTTCAAAAGGAGCAAGGCCTTGACCAATTTTCTGTAGGTACTTTAACCTCTTAAAATTCTGGTTTCAAATTTTCTAGTGCCACTCATTGAAGAAGGAATTTGATTTATTTTCCATCCATCCATCCATCTTCTACCAGGGATGGCAACAGGAAATTCTGATTTCAGCTGAAATCTAATTTAGTCCATTGATTTATGGGGGGGCTGGGGGGGCGCAGCCCCCCCTGAAGCTGGGAGGTTTTCAGTAAAGTTAGTTAGTTAATCCCTTCACACCTGAAGGTGTATATGGGCGGCGCCTATCTCCGTTTCTCTGACCCTAGGCCACACAGCTACTGTAAGTAGTGAAAGCTACAGCGGGGGGTCAGTCCTCTGGTAGCTCTGTGTGTAACTTTACTTTCCCCATTCCATTATGCGGAGCACCACGCTAGAAGGCAGAAAGCACCATTTTTATATGGTCTTTGGTATGACCCGGCCGGGATTTGAACCCCTGCCTCCCGGGTGTGGGGCGGATGCTCTACCAACTGAGCCACCACTCCGGTGGTTTTCAGTAAAACAGAAGTAATTTAGAATGAAAAAAATGATTAAAAAAAATTAAATACTAGACTTAGATAAATCATTAAATTTAATGAAAAGTTAACTTACTTTTTCTTCAATGTTGTCTCACTGTCTTTAGTCCAACATATTTAACAGTTCTATAAGAGTTTATTACACTATTTACACTGGACTGCAAAACAAATCTACCTACGGGTACAAATAAAGTAACCTGAACAGTCACTTTTCTCTCTAGCCAATTCCATTGGAACTTATTTTTGACACTTTTGTCTATTTCTATCACTGATGACTCCTGATCCTTCGATAAAAATCTCATAATTCCGCTGAAAACAATACCAAAAGCTCAGAATTTCAACACGAACCAGGGATGTGATTTGGGGTTGGGGAAATTATCTGAAAATTCAGCAGGGGGTCTGGGGGACACAGTCCCCCAGCAGGGTCCAGGGCAAAGCCCAGGTGGGGGGGGGGGCCTGGGGGACTCCTGGGTTTTTGTGATTTTTAAGTACCAGAACTGTGCTTAAATGACATAAAACAAACAGCTGAATGCCACTTATTACTGTATAATATTGACTTATGTTCCAAGAAGACAGCATTCCTAAAATATTCCAACAAGCATTATCCATCACATGCTTTAACACTTGATCAAATCAAAATCAGTTAATTTTATCTATTCCATAACAGAAATAAAATTCATTCACACCATTACTTTTTATAATTTCAGCATTCATTTCAGATCACCAGTTTCAATCTCCACTGAGTCTTGAGCAGTTCATTTTGCACAATCACTGATGTAGCTAAGTCTTAGAAATATTCAAAAGTTATGAGTCAATGTCCACTGTGCACTGTCAATTTCAAACTGTTTGGAATCATAAAAGTAATGTAACTAAATTGTTTTGCTATTTTTTTCTCCTCAACATCAATGTCAGGGCACTGCAGGAGTTTTTGGGGATGGTTAACTTTTATAACCGTTTCCTCCCCCGCGCAGCCCAGCTCATACAGCCGTTGTACGCTGCACTCAAGAAACGGAAACCGGCGGACAGAGTCGACTGGACTCCTGAGCGGGAGCAGGCGTTCTCTGAGGTTAAAACAGCTCTGGCAAACGCTGCACTACTGGCGCACCCAGACCCGGTGGCTCGGATAGCGCTACCGACGCCTCAGACATGGGCATAGCGGCCGTCGTGGAGCAATGCGTTGCCGGTTCTTGGCAGCCGCTCACCTTTTTTAGCAGGTCTTTGCACGACAGTGAGCGTAAATACAGCATATTCGACAGAGAGTTAATGGCTCTCCACCTGGCCATACGCCACTTCCAGTTCTGCCTGAAAGGGGGCACCTTCACTGCGTTCGTGGACCACAAGCCGCTAACGTACTTAACGTACTTTATCTTCCTGGAAGATAAAAAAAAAAGAAGCGTGTGAATTAGCAGAAAAATCACATCCCTGACGAACACGCCACCATGAATTTTTGACAAAGCATACAACGAGCCATTTGACTGGTCCAATCGTTTGCAACTATCCAATCGCAGGGCTGTTTACAATACAGCAGTAGCTTGAGTACAAAACATCCGGGTTATCGCGGGAGACTTGGCCCGGGGAAGCGCCGAGCGCTTGTGTAATTGTGTTGATTTTCGCTAAAATCGGTAACAATAAGGTACCTTACCCCCCCTAAAATTTTCTCAACGGATTTAGACGAGTCACAGAAATGATCAATTTGAAAATAAATCGGCAAAAATCCGCGGATCGGCGGAAAATTGCCATCCCTGCGCTTTTTTCGGAGGTCCGGGTCGCGGAGGCAGCAGTTCAAGCAGAGAAGTCCAGACTTCCCTCTCCCCAGCCACCTGCTCCAGCTCTTCAGAGAGGATACCAAGGCCTTCCCAGACCAGCTGGGAGACATAGTCTCTCCACCAAGTCGTGGGTCTTCCCCGGGGTCTCCTCCCAGTGGGACGTGTCCGAAACACCTCAAGTGGGAGGCGTCCAGGAGGCATCCTAATCAGATTCCCATACCACCTCAACTGACTCCTTTCAATGTGGAGGAGCAGCGGTTCTACTCTGAGCCTCTCCCGGGTGACTGAGCTCCTCACCCTCCTCAGGAGGCGCAATGTGGTTTTCATCCTGGCCGTGGCACATCGGACAAGCTCTTCACCCTCTCAAGAATTCTCGAGGTTTCGTGGAAGTTTGCTCAACCAGTTTACATGTGTTTTGTGGACTTGGAGAAGGCATTTGACCGTGTCCCTCGTGGTTTTTGTGGGGGGTGCTTCGGGAGTATGGGGTATCGGGCTTGTTGTTACGAGCTATTCAGTCTCTGTACGACTGTTGTGAGAGTTTGGTTCGCATTTCCAACACTCAGTCGGACTTATTCCAAGTGAGAGTTGGACTGCGCCAGGACTGCCCTTTGTCCTGTTCATAATTTTTATGGACAGGATTTCTAGGCGCAGCCAGGGAATGGAGGGTGTCATGCTTGGTGACCACAGGATCTCATCTCTGTTGTTTGCAGATGATGTTGTCCTGTTGGCTTCATCCAGTAATGACCTACAGCTCTTGCTGGGAGGGTTTGCCGCTGAGTGTGAAGCGGCTGGGATGAGAATCAGCACCTCCAAGTCCGAGTCCATGGTCCTCAGCCGGAAAAAGGTGGATTGTCCTCTCTGGGTTGGGGACAGGCTCCTGCCCCAACTGGAGGAGTTTAAGTATCTTGGGGTCTTATTCACGAGTGAGGGGAAAATGGAGCGAGAGATTGACAGACGGATCAGAGCAGCATCTGCAGTGATGCGGACGTTGTACCGGTCTGTTGTGGTGAAGAGGGAGCTTAGTTCTAAGGCAAAGCTGTCAATTTACCAGCCAATCTACGTTCCTACTCTCACCTCTGGTCACGAGCTTTGGGTAATGACCGAAAGAACGAGATTGCGGATACAAGCGGCTGAAAATGATTTATTTTGCATATGCTATTTTTAGGCATTTTGAGGACAACTGGCAGGAATGCTAAGGGGTTAAAGTAGGGGTGTGAATCACCAGACATGATACAATATCACAATCTTGCAATATACCCAGTATCGTGATGCCATATAGTGTAATTTCCCATCCCGATCTTTGTCTTGTCCAACTTCTGGCTAGATTTCAGGAGTCATTCCTTTGCTTTGCTGACCTAAAGATAGTGAGCGTTTAGCACCATCTAGTGGACTGAAAAGATAGCTACCTTTTTTCACTCTGGTACCTCAACAGCAAAGTTGATGTTTGCAACATTTATTAATAATTCTTAATAAAGTATTATGATACTAGTGTCTGAATTGATACAGTAACACCACCATAAAATACTGCAATATCACGATGCATTAATTCCCCCCACCACCACCACCACCCTTACTTTAAAGGGGTCTACAACCGGTCTTCCTGGAAGATGGCAGAGATGCATAACGCTTAAACAGAGAGCTCTCCCTAGTCGGATTAAAAATCTTTGGTAAATGGCCAACTCGACATAAATAGGTCAATAAACCAAGGGATGAAAACATGAAGAAGCCGGGAACACGGAAAAAAGCAGGGTAAAACTAAAGAATCCCTCTTCAACAACACTGGAGAAATCGCTGAATACGAGGCCAACAAAAACAAGGAGACTTCAGAAAAAATGGAGGACGTCAACCTCGATGTTATGAACACTGGCTTCGCCAATATAAGTAAGGACATAAAAGACCTCAAGCGACAACTCCAACAGGATTTAACGGCTCTTAAGGAAGAACAGAAAAAAAGAGGTGGAGGAGGAACTTATGGGTCTCCGAAAAGAAATGGACCGCAAGCTAGCAGAAAACATGGAGGAGCTGCACACTCAACGGGTGTGTATGGCAGAAGCACAAGCTCGAATATCAGAGTTGGAAGACTGGAAGATCGAGGCAAGCGAGCTGCTACAGACCCTGACGACACAAACACAGAGGATGCAGGAAAAAAATAACCGACCTGGAGAGCAGGTCCAGACGGGGCAATATACGCATCTTTGATTCCGGAGGGCACTGAAGGCAACTCGATGGCGAAATTCATAGATCAATTCTTAAAAAAAGAGCTTGAGCTGCCCAATGAAACAGACCTGCAGATCCAACGTGCGCACAGAGCCTTGGCACAGAAACCGAACTCAAACTCTGCACCCAGGTCAGTTCTGGTAAACTTTTTAAAATACGACGTAAAAGAAAGAATTCTGACACAAGCGTGGAAAAAAAAGATACGAGTTGGCGACAAACAGATATTCTTTGACCATGACTATCCATCCATCCATCCATCCATCGTCTACCGCTTTTCCGGAGGTCCGGGTCGCGGAGGCAGCAGTTCAAGCAGAGAAGCCCAGACTTCCCTCTCCCCAGCCACCTGCTCCAGCTCTTCAGAGGGGATACCAAGGCGTTCCCAGACTAGCTGGGAGACATAGTCTCTCCACCGAGTCCTGGGTCTGCCCCGGGGTCTCCTCCCAGTGGGACGTGCCTGAAACACCTCAAGTGGGAGGCGTCCAGGAGGCATCCTAATCAGATGCCCATACCACCTCAACTGACTCCTTTCAATGTGGAGGAGCAGCGGTTCTACTCTGAGCCTCTCCCGGATGACTGAGCTCCTCACCCTATCTCTGAGGGTGAGTCCAGCAATCCTACGGAGAAAGCTCATTTCAGCCGCTTGTATCCGCGATCTCGTTCTTTCGGTCATTACCCAAAGCTCGTGACCATAGGTGAGAGTAGGAACGTAGATTGACTGGTAAATCGACAGCTTTGCCTTAGAACTAAGCTCCCTCTTCACCACAACAGACCGGTACAACGTCCGCATCACTGCAGATGCTGCTCCAATCCGTCTGTCGATCTCTCGCTCCATTTTCCCCTCACTCGTGAACAAGACCCCAAGATACTTAAACTCCTCCACTTGGGGCAGGAGCCTGTCCCCAACCCGGAGAGGACAATCCACCTTTTTCCGGCTGAGGACCATGGACTCGGACTTGGAGGTGCTGATTCTCATCCCAGCCGCTTCACACTCAGCGGCAAACCGTCCCAGCAAGAGCTGTAGGTCATTGCTGGATGAAGCCAACAGGACAACATCATCTGCAAACAACAGAGATGAGATCCTGTGGTCACCAAGCATGACACCCTCCATTCCCTGGCTGCGCCTAGAAATCCTGTCCATAAAAATTATGAACAGGACCGGTGACAAAGGGCAGCCCTGGCGGAGTCCAACTCTCACTGGGAATGACTCCGACCGAGTGTTGGCAATGCGAACTAAACTCTCACAACGGTCGTACAGAGACCGAATAGCTCGTAACAACAAGCCCGATACCCCATACTCCCGAAGCACCCCCCACAAAAATCCACGAGGGACGCGGTCAAATGCCTTCTCCAAGTCCACAAAACACATGTAAACTGGTTGGGCAAACTCCCACGAACCCTCAAGAATTCTCGAGAGGGTAAAGAGCTGGTCCGATGTGCCACGGCCAGGACGAAAACCACATTGCTCCTCCTGAATCCGAGGTTCGACCAACGGCCGGACTCTCCTCTCCAATACCTTGGCATAGACCTTCCCAGGGAGGCTGAGGAGTGTGATCCCTCTAAAGTTGGAGCACACCCTCCGGTCCCCTTTTTTGAAGAGAGGAACCACCACCCCGGTTTGCCATGCCAAAGGCACTGCCCCCGACCTCCACGCAATGTTGCAGAGGCGTGTCAACCATGACAACCCAACAACATCCAGGGCCTTGAGGTACTCGGGGCGAATCTCGTCCACCCCCGGGGCCCGGCCACCAAGGAGATTTTTAACCACCTTGGCGACCTCAGCCCCTGTGATAGGCGAGTCATCCCCCTCGTCCCCAAACCCTGCTTCCTCTGTGGAAGGCGTATCAGTGGGATTGAGGAGATCCTCGAAGTATTCCTTCCACCGCCCGACGATATCCCCAGTTGAAGTCAACAGTGTCCCATCCGCACCATACACAGTGTGGACGGGGAGCTGCTTTCCCCTCCTGAGCCGCCGAACAGTTTGCCAGAATCTCTTTGAAGCCGACCGAAAGTCTTGTTCCATGGCCTCACCGAACTCCTCCCCTCATGGATCGTCACCTTATCGTGGTGGGGGGGTTTGCGTGCCCCAGTGATCCCAGGAGCTATGTTGTCCGGGGCAATTTGCCTCTGATAGGGTCTCCCAAGACAAACTGGTCCTGGGTGAAGGGCCAGACGAAGAACGATCCAACAGACTCTCATGATAAATTGTATATCAAGGATTCAGTGTACCCCGCCCGGTATGGGGTTACCGGGGCCCCACCCTGGAGCCAGGCCTGGGGGAGGGGCTCGAAGGCTAGCGTCTGGTGGCCGGGTTTCCACCCATGGGACCCGGCCGGGCTCAGCCCGAAGGAGTTACATGGGTCCGCCCTCCAGTAGGTTCACCACCTGCAGGAGGGATCATGGAAGTCCGGTGCTATGTGGATTAGGTGGCAGTCAAAGGCGGAGACCTTGGCGGACTGACCATGACTACCCGACAGAAATTGTGCAGCAGCGAAAGAAATATGCCAACATTAAAAAATTGCTGAAAGAGAAAAAAATTAGATTCCAAACGCCACTAACGAAGATGAGAATTCATTGGGATGATGGCGTAAAAACCTACAACACGGCCAGGGAGGCAGCGCGGGACATGAAGGAGCGAGGCTTTGTGGTAAGCGTACCCGAGGAAGCGGCTGGAGCAGCGGTGGCACAGAGTGCACCGAGACGACCGGAGTGGAGGCGAGTGAGCAGCAGAGGACAGGAGACGGACGTGGTGCATCGAGCCCCCAAAAAACTGCAAGGTTTTCAATGGAAAGCTTAGATTATAACAAAGATTAAGAAGGGCATAGAAGAAATGAAGGCCAAGAAGACAAAGTAAAAGAGAAACAAATAAACAACTAGGAGAGGTTAAAGTGATTTTTGTTGGACATTTCTAGACTAATGTCCCCGTTGAGTGTGCAGCTCCTCCATGTTTTCTGCTAGCTTGCAGTCCATTTCTTTTCGGAGACCCATAAGTTCCTCCTCCACCTCTTTTTTTCTGTTCTTCCTTAAGAGCCGTTAAATCCTGTTGGAGTTGTCGCTTGAGGTCTTCTGTGGAAAACATCTTGTGTGGTACCTGTACCAAAAACTTCCCACCCCAAAGACCTGAACAGCTACAGACCAGTGGCCTTGACGTCCCACTTGATGAAGACCCTGGAGAGACTGCTCCTTGCTCACCTCCGCCCCCTGGTGGAACCAGCGATGGATCCACTCCAGTTCGTCTACCAGCATGGCATTGGGGTGAAGGATGCGGTGATCTTCCTCCTTCACCGTTCTCTGTCCCACCTGGAGAAGCCCGGGAATGTGGTGAGGATCATGTTCTTTGACTTCTCCAGTGCTTTCAACACCATCCAACCGATGATCCTGAAGGACAAGCTGCTGCGCGCAGGGGTGGACCAGCACCTGTCATTATGGATCCTGGACTACCTCACAAACCGGCCTCAGTTTGTGAGAACCCGGGACTGTGTGTCCGACACGATCATCGGTAGCACGGGGGCCCCCCAGGGAACGGTGTTGGCTCCCTTCCTGTTCACTCTTTATACTGCGGACTTCTCACACAACACAACACACTGCCATCTACAGAAGTTCTCTGATGACTCTGCGATCGTTGGCCTCATCTCCAATGGAGATGAAGCTGAGTACAGAGGGCTTATCCAGGACTTCGTGGACTGGTGCCATTGGAACTGCCTCCAGATCAACGCGAGGAAAACTAAGGAGCTGGTGGTGGACTGCCGCAGGCATGGACAACCCCTCACAGCACCAGTAAATATACAGGGAACAGACATTGAGATGGTGACATCCTACAAGTACCTGGGTGTTCATCTGAACAATAAACTAGACTGGTCACACAATACTGACGCACTCTACAAGAAGGGACAGCGCAGGCTGTTCCTACTGAGGAGACTCAGGTCTTTTGGTGTACAAGGGACGCTGTTGAAGACATTCTATGACACGGTGGTGGCATCAGCCATCACTTTTGGAGTGGTCTGCTGGGGCAGTGGCATTACTGCAGCCGATAGGAAGAGACTGAACAAACTGATCAAGAAAGCTAGCTCTGTTCTGGGGCAGCGCCTTGATCCGGTGGAGGAGATAGAAGAGAGAAGGACGGTGGCTAAACTGTCATCTCTGCTGGAGTCCGAGTTCCACCCTATGCAGGACATACTGAATGCACTGAGGAGCTCATTTAGCAGCAGACTACATCATCCCAGGTGCACAACCGAGAGGTTTCGCAGGTCCTTCCTACCAACGGCTGTCAGACTGTACAACCTAAGCAGGGCTGCTCGCAGAGATAGCAAAAGACGTAACAACCTAATAGTTTTTTGAATGCAAAAGATGCAATAGACTTACACAATGGTCCCCTCCGGCATACAACTAGGAAAATACCGGTCGCTATGGAGAGTGAGAATATGTATGGGCACATAATCATACCATGTAGGATAACTAAGTAGACGGTTGTGCTGTTTCATCCCATCTAGCAACAATGCTCTGCACTGTGTGTTTATATATTTACATATTTATTCCACCTAGCTGCAATGCTCCGTACTGTGGGTGTTTATATATCTACATATTTATTCCATCTAGCTACAATGCTCCGCACTGTGTGTTTATATACTCATATATTTATTCCATCCAGCTACAATGCTCTGCACTGTGTGTCTGTGTGTGTGTGTATATATATATTTTATAGTAATATGTACATATGTATATTAGCTGCTCTTACTTGCCTGCTTTTTTTTTCTTGCCTTCTGATTGTTGCTCTGAGTGTTGCTATCCCTGTGCTGTTGCAATCCTGGAATTTCCCCATTGTGGGACTAATAAAGGCTTATCTTATCTTATCTTATCTAGCAACAGTGCTCTGCACTGTGTGTGTTTATATATTTACATATTTATTCCATCTAGCTACAATGCTCGACACTGGGTGTGTTTATATTTATATATCTATACAGTATATCTATTCCATCTAGCTACAATGCTCCGCACTGTGTGTGTTTATATATCTACATATTATTCCATCTAGCTACATTGCTCTGCACTGTGTGTGTTTATACATTTACATATTTATTCCACCTAGCTGCAATGCTCCGTACTGTGGGTGTTTATATATCTACATATTTATTCCATCTAGCTACAATGCTCCACACTGTGTGTTTATATACTCATATATTTATTCCATCCAGCTACAATGCTCTGCACTGTGTGTCTGTGTGTATATATATATATATATATATATATATATATATATATATATATATATATATTTTTTTTTATAGTAATATGTACATATGTATATTAGCTGCTCTTGCTTGCTTGCTTTTTTTCTTGCCTTCTGATTGTTGCTTTGAGTGTTGCTATCCCTGTGCTGTTGCAATCCTGGAATTTCCCCATTGTGGGACTAATAAAGGCTTATCTTATCTTATCTTAATGATTATTACTTGGATAGTAACTACAGGTCTAGGGAGGGCCCCTCACTTGGTGAGGACATTCCCTCCACCCTCCAACAGGGACCAATGGGCAGAAGAAAGACCCAAAGTTCGGAGGTCGAGGTTTGTTAATGTGTTTTTGTACATATATGTGTTAGTTTTGTTGTTAAAGGGGTTAGCAGCACAAGTTAAAAAAACTGAAAAACATGAATATGGTTAAAAATCTTAAGATAACGACATTAAACATGAATGGTCTGAACTCACCTGTTAAAAGGGAAAGAATAATAAGAAAATTCAAGAAGGAAAAAGCCAAAATTATATTTATGCAAGAGACACATTTGAACAAAACAGAACATGAGAAATTAAAGAGATATGGCTATAAGAACTACTACAGTTCATTTAAGGGAGGGACTAAAAGGGGGGTTATGATACTAATTTCAAATAAAATACAATTTGAATGTGAACAAGAAATCCAGGATAAAGAAGGCAGATACGCAATAGTAAAGGGAAGAATAGATGGTATGCAGATCACACTAGTGAACATCTATGCTCTGCCAGAAAGTGACAAGGGCTTTTTTCAACATCTGCTTGACCTAATAGCAACACACAGTGAAGGAGTCCTAATTTGTGGAGGAGACTTGAATGCCGTCATGGATCATGAAGTTGACACAACAAGTGTTAAGAAGACAAAAAAAACATGTAACAAAGTTCATAAGAACCTCACTGGCAGAAATGGGTATGGTAGACATATGGAGGGACCTGCACCCACTCGAAAAAGACTCGACACATTATTCAGCAGTCCATAAAGTACACTCTAGAATAGATTACTTCCTTATGGATGAAGGTGACAGACAGGGTGAGAAATTGTCGGATTGGAGGGGCAGAAATATCAGATCATAATCCTATATACGTACATGGAAATATACAGTATTTAAACAATAGAAAATGACAAACAACATGGAAACTTAATGTAGGACTATTAAATGATGAGAAAATGAAAGAAAGAATAAAGTTAAACATAAATGAGTATATCGAGGAGAATGATAATGGAGAAGTAGACCCAACAATACTATGGGATGCACTAAAAGCCGTGTTAAGGGGTAAATTAATTGTTGAATCAGGAAAAGCAAAAAAGTCTAAACTGGAATCATATGAACAAAGATGTGAGAGACTGAGGGAATTAGAACGTAAACATCAAAACACAAATGACCCAAAAATATATCAATAAATTAAGGAAGAAAAAATAAAGATAAAAGAAATACAAATAGATGAAACTGAAAGGAAAAATAGTTATTTAAAACAAAAATATTATGAAACGGGGCCAAAGGCCACAAAACTGTTGGCAAAACGGTTAAGAAAACAACGAACAGTGAATAATGTATATAAGATTATGGACCCCATCACAAATAAATCCACAGTTAACCCAGAAAACATCGAAGAAATATTCCATAAATTTTATCAAGAACTATACTCGCAACCCGAAGAGACAACTGTTAAGGATATAAAAAAAAATTCTAAACACACTGGACTTGCCATCAATAGGAAACCAACAAAATGAAAAGCTAACAGCAGGAATGACAACACAAGAGATTAAAGATGTGATTAAGTCACTAATGACTAACTGATTCTTTTTTCTAAAGCCCATCCAGGGACAAGAGTTGCAAATTAGCTAATAGCTATACACTCTATGTGCAACACATCAGATTGATTGTCTTTGATTAATTGTCTATGTTTATTGCACTGTCCCTGTCAAATAAACTAATCTACTACTACTACTACTAAAAAATGGTAAATCACCAGGTAGTGATGGATACCCATCTGAATTCTATAAACTGTTTATAGAAGAGCTCATGCCACAGCTACTAAAGTCACTTAATTGGACATTAAACAACAACAAAATACCTCCATCATGGAACGAAGCCATTATTTCAGTTATTCTAAAGCCAGGAAAAGATAGGGAACAATGCGGAAACTATAGGCCAATCTCTTTATTAAATGTGGATTATAAAATATATACAACCATTATCTGTAAACGAATAAAGACATTCCTGACAGAATTGATAGAGGATGATCAAACTGGTTTCATAGAGGGACACCAAACACATGATAATATCAGGAGAACAATATACATAATTAATCAAATACATAAAGAAAAGAAAAGCGCAGTAATATAGAGTTTAGACGCAGAAAAAGCATTTGATAGGGTTAACTGGATGTTTCTATATAATGTGCTGGAACGCTTTGGATTTAACGAAAAGTCAGTGCAATGCATAAAGACACTGTATCAAAAACCTGTGGCAAGACTCAAGATAAATGGTAGCTTAACAGACAAAGTAAATATACAAAGATCAACTAGACAGGGATGCTGCCTATCGCCCACCTTGTTTGCTCTGTTCATAGAGCCACTGGCTCAAGCGGTGTGACAAAATAAAAAATTAAAAGGTGTAACAATAAACGCCGACCTTAAGATAATCTGTAAAATTTTAGCAAGACGAATACAAGAAATTTTACCAAATATTATTAATCGAGATCAGAATGGCTTTATAAAGGGTAGACAAGGCTTCCATAATGTAAGAAGACTATTTAATATTATTTATTTTAATAAAGAAGCACCGGATACAGCTCTTCTATCATTGGACGCCGAAAAGGCCTTTGATAGAGTTGAATGGCCCTTTCTTTTTGAAGTCCTACAAAGGTTTGGACTTGGAAATAATTTCATAAAATGGGTTCAAATAATATACAATAATGCTACAGCAGAAATCCTAACAAATAACAATATTTCAAAACTAATAAAAATCAATAGAGGATGTCGACAAGGCTGTCCACTTTCACCTTTACTGTTTACTATGGCAATTGAACCTTTAGCGATAGCGATACGTTTACATTCACAAATATATGGAATTAAAGTTGGACCAACAGAACATAAAATCTCCCTGTACGCCGATGATATAATTTTGTTTATGTCGAATCTAAAAAAACCAATTCCAACCTTGTTGAATTTAATAAAGAATTTTGGGGAAATATCAGGATATAAAATAAATAAAACTAAATCTTCAATATTAATGCTAAATGAGACCCAGAGAAATTACCCAGCCCCTGAGGCAAATCAATTCAATGTTGTAAATCAGTTTAAATATTTAGGAATCCAAATTATGCCTAAGCTAGAATCAGTCGCCAGCGTCAACTATGAAGCCTTAATGTCAGATATCAATGAGTTAACTCAGAGATGGATGTCACTACCAATGTCGATGATCGGGAGAATCAATATACTTAAAAGTAATATTTTACCTAAAATACTTTATTTATTTCAATACATTCCCTTATCACCACCTTTAGATCTATTCTCAAGAATAAAAAAAAAGTTAGTGGAATTTATATGGAACAACAGGAGGGCTAGATTACGTCTGTCTTTATTATATTTACCATTTGATCGTGGAGGTCTGAAATGTACAAATTTTATGTTGTATTATTGGTCGGCACAACTGAGGTCTATGACATATTATTTTTCATCAAATGATCTCCCTCACTGGACTGAAATGGAATCATACAATTTACCTTTACCTCTTCCCATATTCATATACTCAGATTCGGCAAAAAAATTACAAAAACAAGTTAAAAATCCATTTGTAAAGCATATGATCAAAATATGGTGTGAAGCTAAAAACTATTTAAAAGAACCACAGTTATTGTCACAATTTAGTCCAATATGGGGTAATCAATATTTTAAACCAGGGAGAGCGGACGCTGTATTTAAAGTATGGAATTTAAAAGGGATACAAAAGATTCAGGATTTATATTTGCCATGTGCAGACAACATAATGTCTTTTGAAGAGCTGAGGATCAAATTTAATCTCAATAGAACACATTTTTTTAAATATCTTCAACTTAGAAACTTTATTCGATCAAATCAAAATAAAGCTCTCACTCGACCTATTTATTCATCCTTGGAAAAAATGATGATGAAAGATAGTAAAAGAAAGGGTATTATTTCAGAGTTTTATAACTCATTGACACTATCTTCAAGTGAAAATTCACTGAAAAGATTAAACTACTGGAAAGAAGATCTGCAAATTGAAATTTCGGAGGAACAATGGGAATTGGCTTGTACAGAAGCTCAAACCAAATCAATAAATGCACGCCTTAAATTGATACATTTCAAATGGTTAATGCGGATGTATGTTACACCGGAGGAGTTAAATAGATATAACAAAAATATACCAGATACATGCACAAAATGCATGGAAAGTAAAGGAACCCTATTTCATTGTTTATGGGAATGTAGATTAATAAGAATGTTTTGGGAAGAGGTGAGGGTAACAATTGAAAAAATAATCTCAAAACAAATCATACTGAATCCTAAACTGTTTTTGTTGGGTCTGTACCCAGAAAAGCATAATTTTAATAAAAGTGAAAGAACATTCATAGACCTCAGTTTGCTTAATGCCAAAAAATGTATTGCACTATTATGGAAAAAGACTCATAGACCAGATGTGACTCAGTGGTTAAGACAGATGTTAACAAACCTTCCATTAGAAAGAATAACATATATACTGAAATCAAAGGAAATTGTGTTTGAGAATATATGGAGACCTTTTATTGATTATGTAAAAAATTTAAACATAACTCTTGAAGAAGAAGGTGAATGATGTGTGTGGACCTTGTAAATTCCAAACTGGTGAACATAATATGTATACTTATGTATTGGATTGTCTAGACTAAACAGAGGAGCATTGTTGAAGACTTGATTTTGTTGGTGGTTGTTGGTGTTTTTAGTGCATTTTTTTTTTTTTTTTGTAGTACTTTAGCGTTAGTGTTTGATTGTTTGTATCATGTTTGTTAAAAAAAAAAAGGTTCAATAAAGATATTGTGGAAAAAAAAAAAGGTGTAACAATAAAGGGAGCGGAACACAAGATTGGGCTGTTTGCAGATGATATTATAGTTTATCTTGAACAACCAGATGAATCAATAATGGAAATGATCGACTTCATAGAAAGTTTTGGAAAATTATCAGGATACAAGATAAACATACCAAAAACACAAATACTGACATTCCACTATAACCCTTTAAACCAGATAACCGATAAGATCAAACTAAACTGGAAACAAAAAGAAATAAAATACCTTGGAGTGAACACACTCAAAGATGTAAGTAAAATCTACAAAGCAAACTATGATAGATTAGAACAAGAAATAAAAAAAGATATCGATAGGTGGTCAATCTTAAACGTGGATCTGAATTCAAAAATTAAGACAGTCAAAATCAGCATACAACCTAGACTGCTTTACCTCTTCCAGGCTCTACCAACAGAGATTCCTGGTGCCCAGTTCTCAAAGTGGGACAGGATGATATCAAGATTTGTTTGGGGAGGGAAAAAACCAAGAGAGAAATATAAAACTCTCCAGTTACCAAAAGAGAAAGGCGGCATGGGTCTACCGAGTCTAAAAGAATATTACTACTCAGCACAAATAAGATATATCATATGTTGGTGTGACGGAGGATACGAAGCAAAATGGAAAGAAATGGAAAAGGAAATTGAGGGACTCCCAGTGCAAAGCATAATGGGAGAT
The DNA here is from genome assembly GCA_020510985.1 of Pholidichthys leucotaenia. Lineage (NCBI taxonomy): Eukaryota > Metazoa > Chordata > Actinopteri > Cichliformes > Pholidichthyidae > Pholidichthys > Pholidichthys leucotaenia. The sequence continues at coordinate 277,112,313 of CM035842.1, forward strand.
AAGGATGCATATAAGCAAATCAAACAAATAGACCCAATCACTAAATTTACTTTGGAACTGTGGTATAAAATAGTACAAAAGTATAATATAAAGGAGGACATAAAACTATTGAAATGGGTAGCATTTGACAGTCAGTTTGAACCGGAAAAGCAAGACAGGGGATACAAAAATCTGGTGAACAAGGGAATCACAGCATGGGGCATTATGGGAAAAAAAGATTCCGGGAGTTTTGTAAACATGAGAAGAAAATTTAAACTAGAAAAATCTGAATTCTTCAGATATCTGCAGATGAGAGATTATTACATGAGAAAGATTAGGCATAACTTCCACACAGATGTGGGTGAGATTATACAATTCATTTTAAGCTCGTATGCAGGAAATAAAATAAGAATTATTTCAAAGATATACCAGAAACTTATGGCAAACAAACATTCAAGTAATTATATAAAGGAGAAATGGGAGAAAGAGCTAAATTTAAACATAACGGAAGAAAACTGGCAAGAAATATGGAAAACACAACACACATCAACAAGTTCAAGGACATGGAGGGAATCTGGATGGAAAAACCTGATTTGCTATTTCATTACACCACAGATCCAAAGAAAATACACAAATACCAAATCTATGTGCTGGAGGGGCTGTGGGACTCAAAATGCAGACCACTCGCATATGTTTTGAAAATGCAGCAAAATCTCATCATTCTGGAAATCTATACATGAGACAATACAGAGGATATTAGGATATAACATACCAATGAACTGTAACTTGATGTATTTATGTGATCTTAAAAGAGAATGTAATACAGGCTGAGGACAGATATTTAGTTAAAATCATGCTGATTGCGGACTTCCGGTTATGGCGGCCGCTTAGAAGGGTGTGCTTCACTCTGCTCTGCTCCTAATGATAAAAAAGTTGGCTAAAACTCTCCCAATTGGAACAAAAACCTGCTCTAGCATTTGGGGGCGGATATGGTAAAAACTAAGGCTGCGAAATCAGGCGGAGGAAAAACTGATTCGACGAAACAAGCCAAGTTAACAGATTTCCACGCTCGTGACGCAGCAGATAAAACACCTGTGACCATGGCTGAGGAGGGAGCTACCGGCGGGGCGGTGACTGCCGAAGGAACGAATGCGGTTCTTGCTGCCATCAGCGCTATGAGAACAGACTTTTCGTCTAAGTTTGATGGGATTATAGCTGCGATTGAAGCTATGAGAAAAGAAATAAGCGATTGTATGGAGCGAATAACACAGGCGGAGCTCCGGATCTCTAACACTGAAGATGACGTCAACAGCCTGCAATTAAAGGTCCAAACATTGGAATTAAAGAATAAACATCTGGAAGAAAACGTCTTGGACTTGGAATCCCGGTCTAGATGGAATAATTTAAGGCTTGTGGGCCTTCCGGAGGGGGCGGAGGAACAGGATGCGTGTTCCTTTTTGGAGAAGTGGATCCCAGAGGTGCTGGATAATGCGGATCTACGGTCATCAGTCGTCTTGGAAAGTGCACACCGAATAGGCCCATCGAGAGATAAGAAGACAACACCGAGGACGCTGATAATGAAGTTCCTTAACTACAGGGACAAGATGACGGTCTCCAGCGCAGCCCGCACTAAAGGAGAAATTAAATACCAGGACCAACAGGTGCGGTTCTACCTAGACTTGGCCGCAGGAATCCAACAATTAAGGAAACAGTTTGACCCCGCCCGTAAAGAGCTGCGCAGCCTTGGAATTCGTCACGGGGTGATTTATCCTGCAAGACTGCTGGTCACGTATAAAGGGAGAACCCAAGTCTTTAAGTCCCCTCAGGAGGCGCAGGAACTCATTAAGCAGATCCAAGGAGAGACTGGCGAGAGCCAAGCATGAAGCAAGAACAAGATATAAAAGGTAGAATATTTAAGCAAGTGTTCAAGCATCTGATTGATTTGAAATATATGGCATGTCTACAAAATATAGATGGTATGATATATTAAAAAAAAAAGGCTATGATGTACAAAGTTGCTATAAAATTTTGGAGTTAAATTGGAAAAACTACAGAAGAGAGTTATTGTCATGTCATTAAAAGTAGCAGAGTCAGGGTGATTGAGAGGAGGAAAGAGTGAGTGGTTTGACTGATCCTCACGGGGGAGGAGCAGATTCAGGCTATAACGGGAGACGGAATTTTTTTTTTTTGATTTTGGGGGGATTACCACGAATGTGGGGAGGGGGAATTTGTTTGTGTGTAGTCTGTGGGATGAATGTTCAACCATCCATGTTTTTGCTTCTCTGTATGAGCATGTTTATATTGCAAGGTAATCTCAAACTCTTTATTGATCATAGACCAAAGCGTTAAGCTTAATTTAACATCATGGAATTGCAGAGGTCTACAAAACCTAAAAAAAACTTAAACAAGTTTTGAATAAAATAAAAGACATAGGTTCAAAAATTGTGTTTTTACAAGAAACTCATCTAATAGAGGAGGATGTAAAAAGAATAAGGAGGAGATGGCAGGGAAGTGTGTTCACCTCATCGTTTTCATCCCGAGCCAGGGGAGTTATGACTCTCATACATAAATCAGTCCCATTTCAAGTGAAAAATGTAATTGGAGATAAATTGGGAAGATATCTAATCATCCAAGGATCTTTGTTATTAGAAAATATAAATCTGGTGAACATATATGGTCCCAATATAGATGATCAAAGCGTCTTTGTTAATTTATTTCTTACTTTAGCATCACTCACAGGGCTATATATAATAGCAGGGGATTTTAACTGTACATTGAATCCCAGTATAGATAGGTCAACAGGACAGGACTGTACGCACAATGGATGTAGGATGACCATTAATCATTTTATGAAAGAATTGAGATTGCTAGATATATGGAGAGAAATGAAACCACAAGTCAAAGCCTATTCTTGTTATTCTAACACCTACAAGACATTTTCACGTATTGACTATTTTTTGATCTCTATGGAATTAAGGTCCAAGATTCAAAATTGTTTCTATGATAACACTGTGATTTCTGATCATGCACCCTGCTGTATAATATATGTAGATAAGAAATTGACAAAGGTTCCTGGTAGGTGGCAATTTCAGCATAAACAGCTTCAAGATGAGGAATTTGTTAAGTACACAGAAAAACAGATAGATGAGTTCTTTGATATCAACACTACACAAACATCAGCATGTATAAAGTGGGAAGCTTTCAAAGCTTTTATTAGGGGGCATATTATTAGTTATACAGGTTCAAAATCTAGGAAGACTCGAGAGGAGAGAGTCCAACTGGAACGTAAAATAAAAATTCTTCAAGAAAAAGTGTATGCAGGAAGTAATCCTAAATTAGAGAATGAATTACTGATTCTGAGAGCTGAATATGACAAAAAATCAGCAAATAGAGCTGCCTCGAGTCTTCTAAGATTGAAGCAAACCTTTTATGAACAAGGTGAAAAATCAGGAAAATTATTGGCATGGCAGATTAAACAATTAGAATTTAAAACACCAATTACCAGTATTATAAGTAACGGACAGGCAGTCGTAGATCCTTTAGAAATTAACAGTGCCTTTAGAGATTATTATGAAAAACTATATGATACAAAAAATGAAACTGACTTAACAAAACTAAATGGGTTTTTGGACGGATTATCTATACCATGTATTCCAAATGAAAACAGGGAGATACTGGAGTCAAAAATTAGTCAAGAAGAAGTTGGGCTAGCCATTGATAATATGAAATCAGGAAAAAGTGCGGGACCTGACGGTCTTCCAGTTGACCTCTATAAAAAATTTAAGAATAAATTAATAAAACCCTTTTTGGAAATGGTTTTAGAAGCATTTCAAAATAGTAAATTACCGCCATATATAAATAATGCCTTAATTATACTGTTGCCAAAACCAGGTAAACCTTCTAATAAATGTGAAAACATGAGACCAATAAGCCTATTAAATGCAGACCTTAAGATAATCTGTAAAATTTTAGCAAGACGACTACAAGAAATATTACCAAATATAATTAACCGAGATCAGAATGGCTTTATAATGGGAAGACAAGGCTTCCATAATGTAAGAAGATTCCATCCATCTTCTACCGCTTAATCCTTTCGGGTCGCGGGGGGGCTGGAGCCTATCCCAGCATCTTTGGGCGAGAGGCAGGGTACACCCTGGACAGATCGCCAGTCCATCGCAGGGCCAACACAGAGAGACAGACAACCATTCACTCTCGCATCCATACCTAAGGACAATTTAGAATCCCCAGTTTTGATGCCAATTAACCTAACTTGCATGTTTTTGGCATGTGGGAGGAAACCGGAGTGCCCGGAGTAAACCCACGCCCCCAGACCATCGGTGACCCTTCTGTGTGGAGTTTGCATGTTCTCCCGTGTCTGTAAGAAGATTATTTAATATAATTTATTCTAATAAAGAAGCACCGGATACAGCTCTCCTATCATTGGATGCTGAAAAGGCCTTTGATAGGGTCGAATGGCCCTTTCTTTTTGAAGTTTTACAAAGGTTTGGACTTGGAAAGAATTTCATAAAATGGGTTCAGATAATATACAATAATGCTACAGCAGAAATCCTAACAAATAGCAATATCTCAAAATCAATAAAAATTAATAGAGGTTGTTGACAAGGCTGCCCACTTTCGCCTTTACTGTTTACTATGGCAATTGAACCTTTGGCGATGGCAGTGCGTTTACATCCACAAATATATGGAATTAAAGTAGGACCAATAGAACATAAAATCTCCCTGTATGCTGATGACATAATTTTGTTTATGTCAAATCTTAAAAAATCAATTCCGACCTTGTTAAATATAATAAAGAACTTTGGGGAAATATCAGGATATAAAATAAATAAAAATAAATCTTCAATATTAATGCTAAATGAGACCCAGAGAAAGCATCCAGCTCCTGAGGTAAATCAATTCAATGTTGTAAATCAGTTTAAATACTTAGGAATTCAAATTGTGCCTAAGTTAGAATCAGCTGCTAGTATCAACTATGAAGCCTTAATGACAGATATTAATGAGTTGGTCAGAGATGGATGTCACTGCCAATGTCGATGATGGGGAGAATTAATATACTTAAAAGTAATATCTTACCCAAAATACTATATTTATTTCAATACATTCCTTTACCACCACCTTCAGATCTATTCTCAAGAATTAAAAAAAGTTAGTGGAATTTATATGGAACAATAGGAAGGCTAGATTACGTCTGTCCTTACTATATTTGCCATTTGATCGTGGAGGTCTGAAATGTCCAAACTTTATGTTGTATTACTGGTCAGCACAACTGAGGTCTATGACATATTATTTTTCATCAAATGATCTCCCTCACTGGACGGAGATGGAATCATACAATTTGCCTTTACCTCTTCCCTTATTCATATACTCAGACTCGGCTAAAAAAATTACAGAAACAAGTTAAAAATCCAATTGTAAAGCATATGATCAAAATATGGTATGAAATCAAAAAATATTTAAAAGAACCGCACTTATTGTCACAATTTAGCACAATATGGGGTAATCAACATTTTACACCAGGGAGAGCGGATGCTGTATTTAAATTATGGAATTTAAAAGGGATTCAAAAGATTCAAGACTTATATTTAGCATGTTCAGACAACATAATGTCTTTTGAAGAACTGAGGGCTAAATTTAATCTTAATAGAACACATTTTTTTAAATATCTTCAGCTTAGGAATTTCATTCGATCAAATCAAAATAATGCTCTCACCCGTCCTACCAATTCATACTTGGAAAAAATGTTGACGAAAAATAGTAAGAGAAAGGGTATTATTTCAGAGTTCTATAACTCACTGATATTATCCTCAAGTGAAAACTCACAGAAAAGAATGAATTATTGTAAAGAAGACCTACAAATTGAAATTTCAGAGGAACAATGGGAATTGGCTTGCACAGAAGCTCAAACCAAATCAATAAATGTACGTCTTAAATTGATACATTTTAAATGGTTAATGCGGATGTATGTTACACCGGTGGAGTTAAATAGATATAACAAAAACATACCAGATATGTGCACAAAATGTATGGAAAGCAAAGGAACTCTATTTCATTGTTTTTGGGAATGTAGAAAAATTAGAATGTTTTGGGAAGAGGTGAGGGTAACAATTGAAAAAATAATTTCAAAACAACTCATGTTGAATCCTAAATTGTTTTTGTTGGGTCTGTATCCAGAAAAGCATAGCTTTAATAAGAGTGAAAGAACATTCATAGACCTCAGTTTGCTTAACGCCAAAAAATGTATTGCACTGCTGTGGAAAAAGACTCATAGACCAGATGTGACTCAGTGGTTAAGACAGATGTTAACAAACCTTCCACTAGAAAGAATAACATACATATTGAAATCAAAGGAAAATGTGTTTGAGAATATATGGAGACCTTTCATTGATTATATAAAGAAACTAAACATAACTACTGAAGAAGAAGGTGAATGATGTGTGTGGACCTTGTAATTTCCAAATTGGTGAATGTATAATATGTATACTTATGCAATGGATTACCTAGGCTAAACAGAGGAGCATTGTTTGACTTGTTTTGTTAATGGTAGATGGTGTTTTTGGAATATTTGTTTTTTTTTTTTGGTTTCTTTTAGTGTTGGGGTTTGATTGTTGGTGTCATGTTTGTTGAAAAAAAGGTTCAATAAAAATATTGTGGAAAAAAAAAATCATGCTGATTGCAAGTAAAAAAACAATCACAAGAAAATGGCAATCAGAAGTTCTTCCTGACCAAGAGCAATGGACAGACATTGTTGAGGATATACGTCTAACGGGAAAAACTAACATATCGACAGAGAATGCAAGGATAATATGAAAAAAAATGGTGGAAATGGACACACTACAAAGTGCAACAACAAGACAGAAATTGAAAGAATAACCAAAGACACTGGAAAAAAACAGAATAATATAGAGATGGAAACTAAAAACTTGATGCTCCAACATTTGTTCCCCCCCTTTTTTTCTTTCCCTCTTTTTTCTTCCCCCCCCCTTTCTTTTTTGACTGCATGGTTAGCTCCTTTTTTTAAATAAAGAGACTGTGATCTGAATGTAATATGTATGATGAAAAATGAATAAAAAACAAAGTTACAAAAAAAAGGGGTGTACAACCAAAAGTAATGTTTCTACAGGGCAAATGTACTCAAGTTTTTGTAAAGGTTCCTAGTGCTCAAAGAAAGTGGTTGCTAGTTTTATGGCAATACAGTACATGGTTATGCACCTCTCTGATCTTTTGACTGTGCACCCTCCAAGTAGATCACTGAGGTCAACAAGGCATATCCTTCTTCTTGTCCCAAGGTCCAGACTGAAGAAATTGATCAGGCTTCTTCAGTTATCACTCCACAACTGTGGAACAATCCGCCCCTCCAACATCAGAACCTCACCACCAGTAGAGAGCTTTCACATCCATTTGAAAACTCATTTTCATTGCCTGGCTTTTAAACCAGTTAATGCAGGGGTTCTCAGACCCTAAAGGAAGTTACTGAAGTGGAAATCCACCAAGAACCTCCTAAGGTTCCAAGTCTTCAACCATTTTTTTTTTTTTTTTTTTGTGGTTTCTTAAGAGTTCTATCTCTCTGGGAAAGTTGTGGCAGTGAAAACGAAATCAGAAGCTCCAAAGATTCCTAGGTGAACTAACACCAAGGAAAATCCAACTTTCTTGGCAGATTTCATCAAAGCTTTTTACATCTTAAGTACATGGAAACCCCAAGAATGACAAGATTTGAGCTTATCTTGCTTAGAACAGTTACAAACAAAGATGGAACCATTGCAAATAAGAGAACTTAACTTGGTCCCCCAATATGGGATACATGTAACTTTAAGATTAGTTGCATTCATTCACTCCATCACCACCATCATTCATCTGTTCAACACCATCTGATTCATCAATCATCCGAGTAACATCACTGTTCATTCACTGCATGGAGGGATGAGAAAACACGACAGGAAGCTTCAGCATCCACTTACCTCCTTCCCAGACAGGTAGTAGGCGGACAGCAGACCTCCCACAAACCTGATGTTCACCTCAAACACAGACACTTCTGCGTTCTGCAACAGAGAGAAAAAAACACGACAAATGGTTAACTGCTCATGATTGCAAATCTCTGAGCTAAGAAAGCAACACAGAAATGCTCGCGGGCCTGTACTTGGCCTCGAGGGGATTAGACTGAGGTGGGCTTTTCACAGTCTAGACGGATATTTCTGGATTGATGCAGCCAACAGCTGAATAAATTTAAATACTGGCATGCCCAGTCCTGCTATGAATGAGCAATTTGCCAAATGAGTGTGCTAAGTCTGAGAACGATGAATAAAAGAGGAAGTGGTTTATGCTGCAAAGCTTTTACATGAATGCATCTGTTCAGTGTGTTTGGAGTTGTAGATACCAATGCTGCATAAGTAGTGTTGTGGAAATCTTGTGAGATAGGCTTCACTTGCGCAAAAGGGGCACTCAGGAAACATTTTGGAGAGAGGCATTTATTGCAGTGAGCTCAGTCAGAGTGAAAAGGGTGCAGCAATAACAGGGTTGACTGGAAAAAGCACCATTATTCTCTTCCTTATTCCACTCAGAAGTAGGTATAGCTGTACGTGATCTCTAACCTTTCTTCCCATTATGTTGCACTAAATACATTAACATATGAGGCAGATCACATGGGAGAAAAGCATGCCAACCACGCAAGACATGTCTCCAAAGTCAAGATAAGAGAAATCTTGTAGGTCCCTGAAGTCTCAGCACAGATGTTTGATAAATGACCGGTGAGTGACCTTTAGGAAACCCCTCCCCAAGCTGACCCTGAGTGACCCTATCTAAAGAAAAGAGAAGTTCTTGCAAGCAGTTTCAGATTTTTTTGAGAATTACAGAAACCACAAATATTATAATAACTTTCACTGAAAATTTAATGCAACCATTTTTGGCGCTTTGTGTACACATTAGGGATTCATAAGAAATACAGTGGTGTGAAAAAGTGTTTGCCCCCTTCCTGATTTCTCTTTTTTTTTTTTTTCTATGTTTGTCACACTTAAATGTTTCAGATCATCAAATAAATTTAAATATTAGACAAAGATAACACAAGCCAACAAAATGTGTGTATTATTAAGGGAAAAAATCCAAACTTACATGGCCCTGTGTGAAAAAGTGATTGCCCCCTAAATCTAATATCTGGTTGAGCCACCCTTAGCAGTAACAACTGCAATCAAGCGTTTGCGATAACTGGCAATGAGTTTTTGCCCAGTCTCTTTCTTATGGTGGAGTCATGAACATTGACTTTAACTGAGGCAAGTGAGGCCTGCAGTTCTTTGGATGTTGTGGGGGTTGTCACCTCTTGGATGAATCGCTGCTGCGCCTTGGGGAAATTTTGGTCGTCCGGCCACTCCTGGGAAGGGTCATCACTGTTCCATGTTTGTGCCATTTGTGGATAATGGCTCTGTCTGTGGTTCGCTGGAGTCCCAAAGCTTTAGAAATGGCTTTATAATCTTTTCCAGACTGATAGATCTCAATTATTTTGTCTCTCATTTGTTCCTGAATTTCTCTGGATTGCAGCATAATGTCTAGCTTTTGAGGATCTTTTGGCCTACTTCACTTTGTCAGACAGGTCCTGACAGGGAGGGCAATCACTTTTTCACACAGGACCATGTAGGTTTGGATTTTTTTTTTTACCCTTAATAATAAATACCTCCATTTAAAAACTACATTTTGTGTTTACTTGTGTTATCTTTGTCTAATATTTAAATAATATTTAAATTTGTTTGACGATCTGAAACATTTAAGTGTGACAAACATACAAAAAAATGAGAAATCAGGAAGGGGCAAACACTTTTTCACACCACTGTAAATGGCCACACCTTGAGATCATATGCCTCGCAGATAAACCCACCAACTGCCTTCCACTGACTGCTTTCCCCATTGTGAGCACAGCAGAGTTTTGGGTCTGATCCCTGTGTATCTGTTTTATTTTTTTGGTCAAGTCATGTTTGTCATCACCACACTGACGATGCTACAAACTTGAGGGAACAGAATCCAGCAAGGCAGTCACCAACAAGGCAGTCACCAACAATTTCTGACCCTCAGTCAAATAATACAAACTCTGTGCACTGACTGGTGCAAGACCCTACGTCGTGCCTACAAATGTGAGTATTCACCGGCCTGTGCTGTTCACCATGCTGCCAGATGGAAGGGAATCCGATAACCCATATCCCCAGCAAAGCCATCTGACCCAGGACTGAATAGCAGGTAAACATATTTCCATCACTGACAGAAACAGAGTCTTGGAGGGTTTCCCTGTTTTTTTCTGGCCACTGAAAAAGGGGTTTGACAGTTGTACAATGCATTACAAATGTACTAAATTCTTGGAACTGAAGAGTTTATTCACCTAAAAATCTGTCAATTTACAGTAATGCATTTGATCAATCCAGTCAATTTACTATTGCTCTACCCCTAATTTTGGAAGTCAGACCCTGCCAATACACTTGTTCCCGGCATTTCCTTAAAGGTGTACTCCCGTGGCTCTAAAACCACCTCAAAAACAAATATAGTGCATCCGGAAAGTATTCACAGCGCTTCACTTTTTCCATATTTTGTTATGTTACAGCCTTATCCAAAATGGATTAAATTCATTTTTTCCCTGCAAAATTCTACACACAATACACCATAATGACAAAGTGAAAAAAGTTTTTTTTTGAGACTAAAAAACTAAGAAATCACATGTACATAAGTATTCACAGCCTTTGCCATGAAGCTCAAAATAGAGCTCAAGTGCATTACGTTTCCACTGATCATCCTTGAGATGTTTCTACAGCTTAACTGGAGTCCACCTGTGGTAAATTCAGTTGATTCGACATGATTTGGAAAGGCACACACCTGTCTATATAAGGTCCCACAGTTGACAGTGCATGTCAGAGCACAAATCAAGCACGAAGTCAAAGGAACTGTCTGTAGACCTCCGAGACATGATTGTCTCGAGGCATAAATCGGGGCAAGGGTACAGAAAAATTTCTGCTGCTTTGAAGGCCCCACTGAGCATAGTGGCCTCCATCATCCGTAAATGGAAGAAGTTTGGAACCATCAGGACTCTTCCTAGAGCTGGGTGGCCATCTAAACTGAGCAATTGGGAGAGAAGGGCCTTAGTCGAGGAGGAGACCAAGAACCCAATGGTCACTCTGTCAGAGCTCCAGCATTCCTCTGTGGAGAGAAGAGAACCTTGCAGTAGGACAACCATCTCTGCAGCAATCCACCAATCAGGCCTGTATGGTAGAGTGGCCAGATGGAAGCCACTCCTTAGTAAAAGGTACATGACAGCCCGGCTGGAGTTTGCCAAAAGGCCCCTGAAGGACTCTCAGACCATGAGAAACAAAATTCTTTGATTTGATGAGACAAAGATTGAACTCCTTGGCATGATGCCAGGCATCATGTTTAGAGGAAACCAGGCACCGCTCACCACCAGGCCAATACCATCCCTACAGTGAAGCATGGTGGTGGCGACATCATGCTGTGGGGATGTTTTTCAGTGGCAGGAACTGAGAGGCTAGTCAGGATAGAGGGAAAGATGGATGCAGCAATGTACAGAGACATCCTGGATGAAAACCTGCTCCAGAGTGCTCTTGACCTCAGACTGGGGAGACAGTTCATCTTTCACCAGGACAATGACGCTAAGCACACAGCCAAGATATCAAAGGAGTGGCTTCAGGACAACTCTGTGAATGTACTTGACTGGCCCAGCTAGAGCCCAGACTTGAATCCAATTGAACATCTCTGGAGAGATCTGAAAATGGCTGTGCACCAACGCTTCCCATCCAACTTGATGGAGCTTGAGAGGTGCTGCAAAGAGGAATGGGCAAAACTGCCCAAAGATAGGTGTGCCAAGCTTGTGGCATCATATTCAAAAAGACTTGAGGCTGTAATTGCTGCCAAAGGGGCATCAACAAAGTACTGAGCAAAGGCTGTGAATACTTATGTACATGTGATTTCTTAGTTTTTTATTTTTAATAAATTTGCAAAAATCTCAAAACTTTTTTCACATTGTCATTATGGGTTATTGTGTGTAGAATTTTGAGGAAAAAAGATTTTAATCCATTTTGGAATAAGGCTGTAATATAACAAAATGTGGAAAAAGTGAAGAGCAGTGAATACTTTCCAGATGCACTGTATATAGTCTCCATAATAGTATATTGTGGCTTTTTACCCACAAAAAAACCTTTCATTGTCCAGGGTTTCCTCTGGCAACATTTTTCAGTGGTGGCCCACCTCGCCAGAAAACTTACCGCCGCACCAAGAAGGAGATATGAATTTAAGAAAAATATATGAAGCAATGACCTTGAACAACACGCGTGGCCATCATCCGCGCGGAGTTTAGAAGCACCCCACCCACGTGAGCTTTCCAGTCAGTCAGCAGGCAGTGTCTCGCTAGCGGCAGCAGTATCTTCGTGGAAAAGGAGTGAAAACCGGGAAGTCAAACAGCAGAAAAGGACTATTTGAAGAGAAACTTTGTGAAGAAGTCCGTTGTTTCTTTGTTGGTGAAAATCCTGGCACATCAGCGCCTTGGCGCTACCTATCGGGCGGGAGTGAAACTACAAATGATGGTTGTGTGCATGCGTCAACTGCTTGGCCTGGGTAGATGGAAAAAAGTGAGCATGTACAGCACCGCGTGCGTGCCAGGCTCGTCCAAAGCATACGTGGACCAAGGTGGACTAGAGGGGAAAAGCAGCATGAATAAGGCTTGACAGTCCGACAGAAACATGAGTTTATTAAAGTACTTTAAATGCGGGAAAAAAAAAAATCAGAAGAGGTTGGTAAGCACTGGAGGCGTTTACCATGGTTTTAACCCGCTGGAAATGGGAGCAATAACGGAAGAGTTACTACGCTAAGAGATATGGTTAGAATTCAAATGCAGCTGGCTTCATATGAAGGGAAAGGCAAGGAAGACTACTGAATTGCTGAGGATATATTTCACCAGCCACTGCAATATCAAGTTATGTTCCCAATTATGGACTTGACAAGTTAAGATGACCAAAATTCACAAAGTCAATGACTTTAATCCGTCAGCAGTCTTCAGACAAACTGAACGTGCCAGCATTTGGATTTCAAAATAAGGGAGGTTTTTTTTGGCTGTGAGGAGATTTCTAAAAAAACAAAAACAAAACTATAAATATATAGAAATATTATAACAGAAATAACAGCATCCTTGGTCATTTAAGTTAATTTAAATCATTAAATACAATTTTAGTCATTTTTTTTCTTTGTAATGAGAGTTAAATTATTCTGGTCTGACTGCAAAGTTATGGTCAAAAATATAAATTGTTATAACGAAAAAGTAAAAAAAAAAAAATACCACAGTCTGTTTCAAATTTATTTAAAAAACAGTAATTTTATTTTAAAAAAACGGACAAAAATAAGCCATAAAATAATCCACACATTTATAATAAAGTTTCAAATGTACAAGAAAAGTCAATTTTACAAGAGGAAATTACAAATTTGAGGAAAACGGTTTCAAATTTAGATAAATTTACAGAGAAAAGTAGAAAACTAAAAGAAAATTGTTATAAATTTTGGAGAAAAACCTCAAACCTTCAAGACTGAAGTCATTACTCAAGTTTTAGGTGGGTGTTCTTTGTACTCTTAACTAGAAATTTTTGGTTGTCTCCTTTAATTTACATAGCACTTGATATTTTCTAACCTGTTTGTATACCACCATAGACAGGGACGGCAACAGGAAATTCTGATTTCAGCTGAAATCTAATTTGGTCGATTGACTTACGGGGGTGCTGGGGGGGCGCAGCCCCCCTGAAGCTGGGAGGTTTTCAGTAAAACAGAAGTAATTTAGACTGAAAAAAATGATAAAAAAAATTAAATACTAGACTTAGATAAATCATTAAATTTAATGAAAAGTTAACTTACTTTTTCTTCAGTGTTGTCTCACTGTCTTTAGTCCAACATATTTAACAGTTCTATAAGAGTTTATTACACTATTTACACTGGACTGCAAAACAAATCTACCTATGGGTACAAATAAAGTAACCTGAACCTGAACCTTCCTCTCAAGCCAATTCCTTTGGAACTTATTTTTGATACTTTTGTCTATTTCTAGCACTGATGACTCCTGATCCTTCGATAAAAATCTCATAATTCCACTGAAAACAATACCAAAAGCTCAGAATTCCAACACGAACCAGGGATGTGATTTGGGGTTGGGGAAATTATCTGAAAATTCAGCAGGGGGTCTGAAGGACACAGTCCCCCAGCGGGGTCCGGGGCAGAGCCCCGGTGTGGGGGGGGGGGCCTCGGGGGGGCTCCTGGGTTTTTATGATTTTTAAGTACCAGAACTGTGCTTAAATGACATAAAACAAACAGCTGAATGCCACTTATTACTGTATAATATTGACTTATGTTCCAAGAAGATAGCATTCCTAAACTAGAAAAGCACTCGGAGAGCGCAGACCTCCGCCAAGCGCCACAGTTCCCCCCATACAGTGTTTAACATCATAAATATTAATCCTCCATTTATTTTGTGTAACTTTATAGATTCCTTGACCATGAAAAAAATGCCATTCGCAAGTGGTATATATTAGCTATACTGTGATGCTTGTTGCGTGTTCATAGCTTCATTTGTTCTTTTAAAAATTTCAAAGGTTCCCTATTTTTTTTTTATTTTTTTGCATCATTATCCAGATTTATTCCATTTCCTTAGGTCTTAAATGTCTTGTAGAAGCTGTTGAAAACTTGTCCTGTATTATGCAAATTACTGTGATTCCCGTTTTGGAAATCCCAATAAGTAAAAAAATTCCTGGATCCAGACGGTGATCCGGATCACCACCAAAATCTAATCATCTGTAGGATACCCCATTTCTGACAATCTCTGAAAATTTCATGAAGATCCGTCCATAACTTTTTGAGTTATCTTGCTAACAAACAAACAAACAGACAGGCAAACCAACGCCGATGAAAACATAACCTCCTTGGTGGAGGTAAATATTCCAACAAGCATTATCCATCACATGCTTTAACACTTGATCAAATCAAAATCAGTTAATTTTATCTATTCCATAATAGAAATAAAATTCCAACATACCATTACTTTTTATAATTTCAGCATTCATTTCAGATCACCAGTTTCAATCTCCATTGAGACTTGAGCAGTTCATTTTGCACAATCACTGATGTAGCCAAGTCTTAGAAATATTCAAAAGTTATGAGTCAATGTCCACTGTGCACTGTCAATTTCAAACTGTTTGGAATCATAAAAGGGGATAGTTAACTTTTATTACCGTTTCCTCCCCCGCGCATCCCAGCTCATACAGCCGTTGTACGCCGCCAGTAACAGAGAGTTAATGGCTCTCCACCTGGCCATACGCCACTTCCAGTCCTGCCTGAAAGGGCGCATCTTCACTGCGTTCGTGGACCACAAGCCGGTAACGTACTTAACGTACTTTGTCTTCCTGGAAGATAAAATAAAGCGGAATTCGGCGAATTAGCAGAAAATCACGTCCCTGAGAACACGCCGCCATGAATCTTTGAAAAAGCATACAACGAGCCATTTGATTGGTCCAATCGTTTGCAACTATCCAATCGCAGGGCTGTTTACAATACAGCAGTAGCTTGAACACAACACATCTGGGTTATCGCGGGAGACGACTTCCGGGGAAGCGCCGAGCGCTTATGTAATCATGCTGATTTTCGCTAAAATCGTTAACAATAAGGTACCTTACCCCCCACCCCCCTAAAATTTTCTCAACAGATTTAGACGATTCACAGAAATTATCAATTTGAAAATAAATCGGCGGATCGGCGGAAAATTGCCATCCCTGCATAGACAGAGAGAGAAGCTGAACTAGACAGAGCTCAGAGAGGGAAAGATTTAGACAGAAGAGAGGAGCCAAGGAGAGGAAAGTGTTCAGGCAGAGGGTCCAGGAGAGGTGAGAGCAGAGGAAGGAGAGAAGGATGACACCAGTAAAAAGTCCAAACATAGGACGTCTGGGTGGGACCCCAAATAGCCCAATTTTCCAACATTCAAGCCTTGGTTGTACAATACTTCAAATTGTAAGTTCCATATACACAGCAGTGGCTCAGGAGGTAGAGCGGGTCGTCCAATAACCGGATGGTTGGCGGTTCGAAACCTGCTCTCCCCAGATATCCTGCCGTTGTGTCCCTGGGCAAGACACTTTACCCACCTTGCCTCCAGTGTCCATAACACTGGGTATGAATGTGTATAAATGTTCGGTGGTGGCCGGAGAGGCGGATTGGCAGCCACATTTCCGTCAGCCTGTCCCAGGGCAGCTGTGGCTACAGTAGTAGCTTGCCACTACCATTGTCTGTCTGGAGTGAATGAATAATGTATCTGTAAAAAGCATCTTTCAGTGTCTATAATAAAGCGCTATATAAATCTGATGCATTATTATTATTATATGCAAAGTTACTGTGCAAAATAAAAAAAGAATAGTATAAAATGAACATATTCATACATATGTGCTTTCTGCACCACCACCACCCCCTGCGCCACCGTGCCAAGGTCTTTAA
Organism: Pholidichthys leucotaenia; assembly: GCA_020510985.1. Taxonomy (NCBI): domain Eukaryota; kingdom Metazoa; phylum Chordata; class Actinopteri; order Cichliformes; family Pholidichthyidae; genus Pholidichthys; species Pholidichthys leucotaenia. Next base: position 277,128,804 of record CM035842.1, read on the forward strand.
GCTAGAGGAAACACTGTTGTCTTAGAATTGCTTGGATTTTAAATCTTGCACCTACTTAAGTGTGCACAGATCTATGAATATTCTAATTAGTGGCCTGCAAGGCTTGCACATGATTGGTCGCCGGGCTCTCGACCTGTATGTAGGGCTTGCACCTGATTGGTCATCACGCTCCCAACCTGCAGGGCTTGCACAAGATTTGTCACTGCGACTCCTGGTGGGTGGGCTGCTTGTCTGTTTGAGACACTTCCGGATATTCAAGTTTTGCCTATATCTTCAAATGTAAAGAATGAAACATTTTTTTTGAAAATGGTTGAGGTGAGAGATAAATGTCTAGTTGCCAAATATGTGTTTACTTTTTACTAGCAACCAGTCCCCCATCCGCCGGCAACTGAGCAGGCCTGCTTAGCGTGCAGGCTCAGCAGGATAGTTACGTAGCTACTAATGGTCTGTCCAAACTCACTTGTTTCAGGGGTGCGTTACAACACTGGAAATTCACCGCAAAAAAAACACAGACTTGGGACTGTGGTGAGATTTTGCGCTTGATGTGTCTTGCAAGTCACAAAAAACATGTTACAGACATGTGACTGATCGTCACTTCCTTGTGGTAACGTATCGTCACTTCCTGTTTTGCTGTCTGCCTGTGTGGTTTGCTCTCCAGCTCTCCAGCCACTAGCTAGCCACCTAGCTATGGCTACTACCTCTCTTTCCTCTCCTCCTCTGGTGTGCTCTCTCTGTCAGATGTTTAGCTACACCTCTGCCTCTTTTAGTGATAACGGTAAATGTAATAAATGTTGTCTTTTTGAGGCGCTCGAGGCGAGGTTGTCTGATTTGGAATCCCGGCTCCGCTGCATTGAAACACCATCTGCGCCAGTTAATCTCGACGGACGCCCATTAGCTGCAGCGGAGCTAGCTAGCTTAGGTCCCACTGTCAGCGGTTCCCCGGCTCTCCTCAGCAGCGAGGAGACTGGGTGGGTGACGGTGAGAAGGAAGCCTAGTCGCAAACCACCGGTTCACCACCAACCTGTTCACGTTTCTAATCGTTTTTCCCCGCTCAGCAACACACCCGCTGAGGAAAAAACTCTGATCATTGGCGACTCTGTAATCAGAAACGTGAACCTAGAGACTCCAGCGGCCATAGTCCAATGTATTCACAATGTATTGACAATGTATTGACAGGCGCCTTGTATGGCGACGCGTCATTGGATGCGCCTAACGTGCGCGTCCAATGTCAAGTCAAATTCCTCGTATGTTTACTTGTAAATATACTTGGCAATAAAGCTGATTCTGATTCTGATTCCTGGGGCCAGAGCAGGCGACATCGAGTCAAATTTGAAAATGCTGGCTAAAAGTAACTGTAAATACTCCACAATTGTTATTCACGCCGGCATTAATGACATCCGTCTCCGGCAGTCGGAAGTCACGAAACTTAATATAGAATCGGTGTGTGAGTTTGCAAAAACGATGTCTGCCACTGTAGTATTCTCTGGACCCCTCCCCAATCTGACCAGTGATGACATGTTTAGTCGCTCGTCATCCTTGAACCGCTGGCTGTCTGTGTGGTGTCCTAAAAATGACGTGGGCTACATTGACAATTGGAGCTCTTTTTGGGGAAAACCTGGTCTTATGAGACGAGACAGCATTCATCCCACTTTGGATGGTGCTTCTCATTTATCTAACAATCTGGCATCTTTTTTATCCAAATTTCCAAAACCATGACTACTCAGAGTTGGGACCAGGAAGCAGAGTCGCAGTCTTACACGCCTCTCTGCAGCTCCTCTTCATCCGCCACCCCTCAGCTTAGCCCCTGACTTCCCCATCAGAGAATCGTTGTCTGCTCCCTCCAAAGTAAATAAAAATATAATGTATAAGCATCCCAAAGTGATAAAGCAAAATATTGGTAAAACTCAAATTAAACATAAAGCCTCTAAATTGAATGATTTGGCCTCTGTTCCTCCTCATAATTTAAAAATTAAATGTGGTTTATTAAATATTAGGTCTCTAACTCCCAAGTCTCTGTTAGTCCATGATCTGTTAATTGATCATCAGATTGATTTAATTTCCCTTACAGAGACTTGGTTAGGGCAAGAGGATTATGTTGGTTTAAATGAATCAACTCCCTCTGGTTATTTAAACTGTCAAAATCCCAGAAGTTCTGGTCGTGGAGGAGGAGTAGCAACAATTTACCATTCCAAATTACTAGTTAATGTAAAGCAAAAAACACGTTATAATTCCTTTGAGGGCCTGGTCCTCAGTATTGGGCACTTTAGCAATTTCAGGTTAAACCCAATTTTATTTGCCATAGTTTATCGTCCCCCATCAACCTATTCAGAATTTTTATCCGAATTTGCTGATTTCTTAGCTGATTTAGTGCTGAAATCTGATAGAATAATTATAGTAGGGGACTTTAATATACATGTGGATGTAGATAGTGACTGCCTTAATGTGGCTTTTTTTTTCCACAATATCTTTATTGAACCTTTTTTTTTTTTAACAAACATGATACAAACAATCAAACACTAACACTAAAGTACTACAAAAAAAAAAAAATGCACTAAAAACACCAACAACCACCAACAAAATCAAGTCTTCAACAATGCTCCTCTGTTTAGTCTAGACAATCCAATACATAAGTATACATATTATTTTCACCAGTTTGGAATTTACAAGGTCCACACACATCATTCACCTTCTTCTTCAAGAGTTATGTTTAAATTTTTTACATAATCAATAAAAGGTCTCCATATATTCTCAAACACAATTTCCTTTGATTTTAGTATATATGTTATTCTTTCTAATGGAAGGTTTGTTAACATCTGTCTTAACCACTGAGTCACATCTGGTCTATGAGTCTTTTTCCATAATAGTGCAATACATTTTTTGGCATTAAGCAAACTGAGGTCTATGAATGTTCTTTCACTTTTATTAAAATTATGCTTTTCTGGGTACAGACCCAACAAAAACAGTTTAGGATTCAATATGATTTGTTTTGAGATTATTTTTTCAATTGTTACCCTCACCTCTTCCCAAAACATTCTTATTAATCTACATTCCCATAAACAATGAAATAGGGTTCCTTTACTTTCCATGCATTTTGTGCATGTATCTGGTATATTTTTGTTATATCTATTTAACTCCTCCGGTGTAACATACATCCGCATTAACCATTTGAAATGTATCAATTTAAGGCGTGCATTTATTGATTTGGTTTGAGCTTCTGTACAAGCCAATTCCCATTGTTCCTCTGAAATTTCAATTTGCAGATCTTCTTTCCAGTAGTTTAATCTTTTCAGTGAATTTTCACTTGAAGATAGTGTCAATGAGTTATAAAACTCTGAAATAATACCCTTTCTTTTACTATCTTTCATCATCATTTTTTCCAAGGATGAATAAATAGGTCGAGTGAGAGCTTTATTTTGATTTGATCGAATAAAGTTTCTAAGTTGAAGATATTTAAAAAAATGTGTTCTATTGAGATTAAATTTGATCCTCAGCTCTTCAAAAGACATTATGTTGTCTGCACATGGCAAATATAAATCCTGAATCTTTTGTATCCCTTTTAAATTCCATACTTTAAATACAGCGTCCACTCTCCCTGGTTTAAAATATTGATTACCCCATATTGGACTAAATTGTGACAATAACTGTGGTTCTTTTAAATAGTTTTTAGCTTCACACCATATTTTGATCATATGCTTTACAAATGGATTTTTAACTTGTTTTTGTAATTTTTTTGCCGAATCTGAGTATATGAATATGGGAAGAGGTAAAGGTAAATTGTATGATTCCATTTCAGTCCAGTGAGGGAGATCATTTGATGAAAAATAATATGTCATAGACCTCAGTTGTGCCGACCAATAATACAACATAAAATTTGGACATTTCAGACCTCCACGATCAAATGGTAAATATAATAAAGACAAACGTAATCTAGCCCTCCTGTTGTTCCATATAAATTCCACTAACTTTTTTTTTATTCTTGAGAATAGATCTAAAGGTGGTGATAAGGGAATGTATTGAAATAAATAAAGTATTTTAGGTAAAATATTACTTTTAAGTATATTGATTCTCCCGATCATCGACATTGGTAGTGACATCCATCTCTGAGTTAACTCACTGATATCTGACATTAAGGCTTCATAGTTGACACTGGCGACTGATTCTAGCTTAGGCATAATTTGGATTCCTAAATATTTAAACTGATTTACAACATTGAATTGATTTACCTCAGGGGCTGGGTAATTTCTCTGGGTCTCATTTAGCATTAATATTGAAGATTTAGTTTTATTTATTTTATATCCTGATATTTCCCCAAAATTCTTTATTAAATTCAACAAGGTTGGAATTGATTTTTTTAGATTCGACATAAACAAAATTATATCATCGGCGTACAGGGAGATTTTATGTTCTGTTGGTCCAACTTTAATTCCATATATTTGTGAATGTAAACGTATCGCTATCGCTAAAGGTTCAATTGCCATAGTAAACAGTAAAGGTGAAAGTGGACAGCCTTGTCGACATCCTCTATTGATTTTTATTGGTTTTGAAATATTGTTATTTGTTAGGATTTTTGCTGTAGCATTATTGTATATTATTTGAACCCATTTTATGAAATTATTTCCAAGTCCAAACCTTTGTAGGACTTCAAAAAGAAAGGGCCATTCAACTCTATCAAAGGCCTTTTCGGCGTCCAATGATAGGAGAGCTGTATCCGGTGCTTCTTTATTAAAATAAATAATATTAAATAGTCTTCTTACATTATGGAAGCCTTGTCTACCCTTTATAAAGCCATTCTGATCTCGATTAATAATATTTGGTAAAATTTCTTGTATTCGTCTTGCTAAAATTTTACAGATTATCTTAAGGTCGGCGTTTAATAGGCTTATTGGTCTCATATTTTCACATTTATTAGAGGGCTTACCTGGTTTTGGCAGCAGTATAATTAAGGCATTATTTATGTATGATGGTAAATTATTATTTTGAAATGCTTCTAAAACCATTTCCAAAAAAGGTTTTATTAATTTATTCTTAAATTTTTTATAAAGGTCAACTGGAAGACCATCTGGTCCTGCACTTTTTCCTGATTTCATATTATCAATGGCTAGCCCAACTTCTTCTTGACTAATTTTAGACTCCAATATCTCCCTGTTTTCATTTGGAATACACGGTATAGATAGTTCGTTCAAAAACCCATTTAGTTTTGTTAAATCAGGTTCATTTTTGGTATCATATAATTTTTCATAGTAATCTCTAAAGGCTCTATTAATTTCTAAAGGATCTATAACTACCTGTCCGTTACTTATAATACTGGTAATTGGTGTTTTAATTTCCAATTGTTTAATCTGCCATGCTAATAATTTTCCTGATTTTTCACCTTGTTCATAAAAAGATTGTTTCAATCTTAGAAGACTCGAGGCAGCTCTATTCGCTGATTTTTTGTCGTATTCAGCTCTCAAAATCAGTAATTCATTCTCCAACCTTGGGTCACTTCCTGCATACACTTTTTCCTGAAGATTTTTTATTTTATGTTCCAATTTAGCTCTCTCCTCTCGAGTCTTCTTAGATTTTGATCCTGTATAACTAATAATATGTCCCCTAATAAAAGCTTTGAAAGCCTCCCACTTTACACATGCTGATGTTTGTGTAGTATTGATGTCAAAGAACTCGTCTATCTGTTTTTCTATATACTTGACAAATTCCTCATCCTGAAGCCATTTATGCTGAAATTGCCATCTACCTGATTCCTTTGTCAATTTTTTATCTACATATATTAGACAACAGGGTGCATGATCAGAGATCACGATGTTATCATAAAAGCAGTTTTGAATCTTGGACCTTAATTCTGTGGAAATCAAAAAATAATCAATACGTGAGAATGTCTTGTAGGTACTGGAATAACAAGAATAGGCTTTAACTTGTGGTTTCATTTCTCTCCATATATCTAACAATCTCAATTCTTTCATAAAATGATTAATAGTCATCCTACATCCAATGTGCGTACAATCCAGTCCTGTTGATCTATCCACACCTGGATTCAATGTACAATTAAAATCCCCTGCTATTATATGTTGCCCTGTAAGTGATGATAAGATGAGAAATAAATTAGCAAAGAACTTCTGATCATCTATATTGGGACCATATAAGTTCACAAGATTTATATTTTCTAATAGCAAAGAACCTTGAATGATTGCATATCTTCCAAATTTGTCTCCAATTACATTTTTCACTTGAAAAGGAACTGATTTATGTATGAGAGTCATAACTCCCCTGGCTCGGGATAAAAATGAAGAGGTGAATACACTTCCCTGCCATCTACTCCTAATTCTTTTAACATCCTCCTCTATCAGATGAGTTTCTTGTAAAAACACAATTCTTGAATCCATGTCCTTTATTTTATTCATAACTTGTTTAAGTTTTTTTAAATTTTGTAGACCTCTGCAATTCCATGAAGTTAAATTAAGATTAACACTTTGGTCCATGATCAATAGAGAGTTTGGGATTACCTTGCAGTGTAAACATGCTCATACAGAGAAGCAAAAACATGAGTGGTTGAACATTCATCCTACAAACTACACACAAACAAATTTCCCCTTCCCACACTTGTGGCAAACCCCCCAAAATCAAAAGAAAAATTCTGTCTCCCGATATAGCCATCGACCGTTCCACACCCACGGGGAACAGCCTAAGCCACTCCTTCTTCATCCTCCCAATCACCCTAACTCTACTGCTTTTAATGACGTAACATTAACTCTCCTCTGTAGTTTTCCAACTTAACTCCAAAATTTTTAACAACTTTGTACATCATAGTTTTTTTTGTTTGTTTGTTTTGTTTTTGTTTTGTTTTTTTAATATATAATACAATCTATATTTTGTAAACTTACTATTTACTTCAAGTCAGTCAGATGCCTGTGCAAATGCTTAATTATTCTACCTTATATTTTGTTCATGCTTAGCTCCCACCAGTCTCTTCTTCTTCTTTGATCTTCTTGATGAACTCCTGCGCCTCCTCTGGGGTCTTGAAGATGTGGGTTCTGCCCTCATACGTGGTCAACAGTCTCGCAGGATAGATCACACCATGACGAATCCCAAGGTTGCGCAGCTCCTTACGTACGGGATCAAACTGCTTCCTCAATTGCTGGATTCCTGTGGCCAAATCTGGGTAGAACCGCACCTGCTGGTCCTGGTGTTTAATCTCTCCTTTAGCACGTGCAGCGTTGAAGATCTTCATCCTGTCTCTGTTGCTAAGAAACTTCATAATTAAGGTCCTCGGCGGTCCCTTATCTCTCCGTGGGCCAATACGATGTGCTTTTTCCAGAACCACTGCTGATTGCAACTCCTCGCTGCCCAGCACCTCCGGAATCCACTTTTCCAGAAAGGAACATACGTCCCGACCTTCTGATTCCTCTGGAAGACCCACCAGCCTCAAATTATTCTGTCTCGACCGAGATTCCAAATCCAAAATATTATCTTCCAGAGATTTATTTTTTTTTTCCAAAGTGCGCACCTTTAATTGAAGACGGGTGACGTCATCTTCAGCACTAGCGAGACGGAGCTCCATCTGCGCCGTTCGTTCTACACAGTCACCCAATTCCTTTCTTATTCCTTCCAACGCTGTCATAATCCCATCAAATCTAGAGGAAAAGTCCGCTCTCATTGAACTCATGGCAGCCATCAGCGCATCTGCGCCATTCCCCGCAGAAATCGCACCGTTGCCAGCCTCCTCCGCCATATATGGAGTTTTGTTTGCTGCGTCACAGACCTGAAAGTCCGTTAATTTGGACTGTTTCGGCGGCTCGCTTTTTCCTTTTCCTGGTTTTCCAGCCTTAGGCTTCGCCGACATATCCTCGCCCAAATGCTGGGATATGTTCTGTCCCAAATGAGAGAGTTATTTGCCGATTTTTTTCTCCAGGAGCAGAGCAGAGCGAGACACGTCCGTCCTACGTGGCAGCCATAACCGGAACCTTAATGTGGCTTTTAATTCAATATTAGACTCGATAGGGTTTTCTCAGAAAGTAGGAAATTCTACTCATTACCTCCACCATACATTGGACCTTGTTCTGACATATGGCATAGAAATAGAAAATCTTGTAGTGTCTCCTCATAACCCTGTACTGTCAGACCATTGTCTGTTAACCTTTGATTTTACTATTTCTGACTATTTGGCTCCTAAAGAAAAATATTATCACAGTAGATGCCTCTCAGATGATGCTGTTTCCAAATTTATGCAGATTGTTTCCTCTACGCCATGTGTCAACACAACGGAAATAAGCTATAGACAGCTTGCTCCTTCTGTAATTGATAACATGGTGGATAGTGTTTCAGCTTCTCTGCATCAGGCTCTAGACTTGGTGGCCCCCTTAAAAAAGAAAAAGTCTAATCAGAGATTTCTAACTCCTTGGTTCAACACAAAAACTCGTAGCTTAAAACAGAAGACTCGTCAATTAGAAAGAAAATGGCGCTCTACTAATTTAGATGAAATCTATTTAGCTTGGAGAAATCATCTTTTAATTTATAAAAAATCTCTTAGAAAAGCTAGAACGAGTTATTACTCTGCATTAATAGAAGAGAACAAGAATAATCCCAGGTTTCTTTTCAGTACTGTAGCCAGGTTGACAAAGAGTCAGGACTCTGTCAATCTTAGCATTCCCTTAGAGCTTACTAGTCAGGACTTTATGAACTTTTTCAATAATAAAATTTCATCCATCAGAGATAAAATCAATCAGATTCTTCCCACAGTTAACTTAAATACTGTAACTATTACAACTCCTTCTATTGATGTCTGTCTTGATGAGTTTACTCCAATCGACCTTTGTGAGTTAGACAAAATAGTTTCCTCATCCAAACCTTTAACTTGTCTTTTAGACCCTATTCCTACCAGGTTATTTAAAGAAGTCTTCCCACTTATTGGTAGCTTTATTCTTCATATAATCAATTCTTCATTAACTTTAGGCCATGTACCGCAGGCTTTTAAAACGGCTGTAATTAAACCCTTACTCAAAAAGCCAACGCTAGATCCAGGAGCTTTAGCTAACTATAGACCAATCTCTAATCTCCCTTTCATTTCAAAAATCTTAGAAAGAGTTGTTGCTACGCAATTATTTGACCACCTGCAGGGAAATGGTTTACTTGAAGAGTTTCAATCTGGGTTTAGAATCCATCATAGTACTGAAACAGCCTTAGCGAAGGTCACTAACGACCTCCTCATTGCATCTGATAATGGACTAGTTTCTGTACTTTTCCTTTTAGATCTTAGTGCAGCTTTTGATACTATTGATCATAATATTCTACTTGATAGATTAGAACACTATGTTGGACTTAATGGAACTTCGTTGCAGTGGTTTAGATCTTATTTATCTGATAGGTTCCAGTTTGTTCATGTAAATGATGAGTTTTCTTTTAGCTCAAAGCTTAGTCATGGAGTTCCACAGGGATCTGTGCTAGGCCCTACTCTTTTTAGTTTATATATGCTTCCGTTAGGCAACATTATTAGAAAGCACTGTATACATTTTCATTGTTATGCAGATGACACACAATTATACCTGTCAATGAAGCCAGATGATACTAATCAATTAGCCAAGTTAGAAGCCTGTCTTAAGGAAATTAAAGCTTGGATGACTTGTAATTTCCTGCTATTAAATTCAGATAAGACTGAAGTCATTCTTGTTGGTCCAGAAAACCTTAGAAATTCCTTTCCAAATCAAACTTTCAGTTTGGATGCGGTTACTCTTTCTCTTAATAGCTCTGTGAGGAACCTTGGAGTTATTTTTGATCAGGATTTGTCCTTCAATTCACATATTAAATTTGTTTCTAAGACTGCCTTCTATCATTTGCGTAATATTGCCAAGATTAGGAGCATCTTGTCTCAGAGTGATGCTGAGAAGCTGATCCACGCTTTTGTTAGCTCGAGATTAGATTATTGTAATTCTTTATTATCAGGCTGTCCTAAAACATCTTTAAAAAGTCTTCAGCTGATCCAAAATGCTGCAGCAAGAGTTTTAACAGGTACTAGAAAGAGAGATCATATCTCTCCGGTTCTGGCCTCCCTTCATTGGCTTCCCATAGAGTTTAGAATTAAGTTTAAAATCCTTCTTCTTACTTACAAAGCTTTAAACAATCAGGCTCCTTTTTATTTAAAAGATCTGATACTACCGTATCATCCTAACAGAGCACTACGCTCCCAAAATGCAGGATTACTTGTAATACCTAGAATCTCCAAAAGTACAATGGGAGGCAGAGCCTTCAGTTATCAAGCTCCTCTCCTGTGGAATCAGCTGCCAATCTGGATTCGGGAGTCAGACTCGATCTCTGTTTTTAAGAATAGGGCTAAAACCTACCTTTTTGATATAGCCTACAATTAGGGAGGGATCATGTGTTTCTGAACCCTCCCTTAGTTATGCTGCTAATAGGTTTAGTCAGCCGGGGGACCTCCAGTAATGCACTGGGCCTCACTCCTTTCCTCACTCTCTATGAAATATTTTTTTTTTGCTGGTCATTAACATTTGTTTGTTCTCTCCCATAGATTGAGTCCCCATCGTGCTGTTTGCTCTCTACATGTCTGTTCTTTTCTTCTTCTCTATCCCCTCACCCCCCAGCCAGTCGCAGCAGATGACTGCCCCTCCCTGAGCCTGGTTCTGCTGGAGGTTTCTTCCTGTTAAAAGGGAGTTTTTCCTCTCCACCGTCGCCAAGTGCTTGCTCACGGGGGATCGCCTGATTGCTGGGGTCTTTCTGCAACTGTGGGGGTCCCCCCCTACAGTTGATAGTGCTATGAGATGACTGTTGTTGTGAAATGGCGCTATATAAATAAAGTTGAACTGAATTGAATGTCAACAGAAAAAATTAGACTTTTGCCAGAATGTCACTTTAAAGGCATACTCACACTGTCCAACTTGTACCGTATTTACCAGTGGTTGACCCTCAAAGTCCAGTTCATCAGTCGTCAGACTACTGTAATCATTCCGTGCTGTACTCAAACACAGAACATTTTCCCAGCTCAGGCACGATTGGGAGAGGTATGCTTAGGCATCGGACAAATGCAAATTCTTGCTCAATCCCTGCACAGTATAAATATGCCATATCATTGATCCAACCATTCCTCTCTACAATTATTTAACAGCAGAAAGTTGTTCAAATACAGTGGTCAAGTGTTTGTCTTGTGCAGATACAAATGCATGGAACCAACTGGATAAAAAAATCTGCCAGAACGTGGAGATTTTTGGGAAAATTTGTGGCCGAACTTTGGCATGGAAAAAGCAACATCCACGCACTTAACTCATGTTTTCTTGGCATCTTCAGATGAAATACAGAGTCAGTCATCACATACTATGTAGATGGAGATCGCGTTTGTTTTCGTTACAAGCCATCTTTAATCATTCCGCCCATGTTCTGCTCCACCTGAACAGCGATAAACGCGCTGCTTCCAGAGTTCCGCGCCCATCTTCAAGGAGCAGTACCTGAAAACCTCTCACATACTTGCACACAACAGGGACAGGGAAATACTGTAACTAAAAAAAAAAACAACCTAACATGAGCAAGATTACGTCTGTTCTACACCCCGAATCAGTTCCGGTTTTATTTCGGTTAACTGCCCAGCCCTAATGCGTACATGCTCATGGTACTCCTTATTCTGTTCTGTAGATCTGCTGCAAACTAAAAGCTAACCTCTAACCTGAGCTCAATACTTTTTAAAAATTCAGCAAGCTTTTAAATGCTGTGGTTAAAAACTCCTTACTCCCTAGCACTGACACTTCCACTAAAAATGCTCAGACACCAGAGAATGCCTTACATGACAGAGATAAAGTGTGGCGCATCTAAAAATACAATGCCTCTATTTCTGGACAGAATTAATGTTTCTTTTTTTTGGGGGGGGGGGGCAAAAATCCCAACTCTGTAGAGCCATTTGTCTCAGCTGCCGAACAATGGGGCTTCATTCCTCCCTCATGTCCATCCTTTATGAATAGATTCCTAAGTCAGATGAAGTTTTTATGCTTGACTGACAGCTTTCATAAGTCACTGCTGTAAACCAGAGATAGGAAAACAGGCTCATCACACTTGGGATGGGGGAGAGGCACGTTTTATACCAGAAAAAAGTCTGAAAGACTGATCAAATAGGGAGATTGTGTAACTAATTTGTCCAAATTAAAACATTATCATTTATTTTTCCTGTTCCACGAGGCAGCTACAATACATCCTACTTGGGCTGAAAATATATTTCAACTAGCAATACAGAGTATAATATTTAGAAGCTTAAAAGCAAACATTTACAGCAATCATCAAGTAATGTGTGACAACCTTTAGCAATCATCGCTGCTTTTGTTGGACAATGACCCATTGAGTCAGCAGTTGTGTGACATTATCTTATTCCTGACAGCACTGGCAGAAAGAGAGTGAAAGCTTGTGATGGTGAAAGATTCAGGCCATTACACACTGTACAGGAAACTGACTAAGCATGGCTTTTTTTCCTTACAGAGCACTAATTAAAGGTTGCAGCAAGATGAGCCAACAAGATAACAGTCCAATTACAACTCTTTAGCTTAACCCTATGAGGCTAAATCTAGGGATAGACTTAAAATTAATCATTACCTAATGGTCTGAAAATGGAAGAAAACATCCCTGTTGTGGAAAATACACCTAGAGGTGATTATTCTGTTTGAGGGTACTACTTTTACAATCTAAAATTCCCACTCTGACGGCATAGGTTAGAGTGTATCAATTAGTTTATGGCATTTGCTAAATCTTAGTTGCAAGACAGAAGAAGTGTCTGATGCGTTCCATGAATGGCTTTTAGAAAATCTTACCATTTACAAGCTTCACAAACATTAGAAGTTTTTACATTAAGTATTTGCCCCTTCCCGATTTCTTTTATTTTTTCATATTTGTCACACTTAAATCTGTTAGATCAAACAGATTTTAATATTAGACAAAGACAACCTGAGTAAATACAAAATATAGTTTTTAAATGATGATTTCATTTATTAGGGAAAAAAAGTTATCCAAACCTACCAGGCCCTATGGGAAAAAGTAATTTGCCCACTAAACCTAATAACTGGTTGTGCCACTCTTGGTGATGACAACAACTGCAATCAAGCGTTTGTGATAACTGGCAATGCATTGTTTACATCGCTGTTGAGGAATTTTGGCCCACTCTTCTTTGCAGAATTGTTTTAATTCAGCCACATTGGAGGGCTTGAGCTTGAGATCACAAACTGATGGCCAGACATTTTCCTTCAGGATTTTCTGGTAGAGAGCAGAATTCATGATTCCATCAATTACGGCAAGTTGACCAGGTCCTGAAGCAGCAAAGCAGCATCAGACCATCACACTACCACCTCCGTGTCTGGCTGTTAGTATGATGTTCTTTTTATGAAATGCTGTGTTAGTTTTACACCAGATGTAACATCTTCCAAAAGTTAAACTTTTGTCTCATCAGTCCACAGAATAAAAGTCTTGACAAATGTGAGATGAGCCTCTGTGTTCTTTTTGATCAGCAATGGTTTTCTCCTTGGAACTCTCAGCATGGATGCCATTTTTGCCCAGTCTCTTTCATATTAATGAATCATGGACCAGTGTCCAAACTGAGGCAAGTGAGACCTGCAGTTCTTTAGAAGTTGTTCTGAGTTTTTGTTTTTCATCTGGTCTATAATTTGTTTAGATCGTGGCATAATGTGCAGGGGTGGGAATCGCGAGGGACCTTGCGATTCGATTCAGATTGTGATTCTTGGGTCACAATTTCATCCTATCACAATTCAACGATAATCACGATATTGCGATAATCGAGGATCATGATCCCATATATTTTTTCACCTTAATCAACCTCAAATCATGTCCCAAAGTAAAAATGTTGACATCTCCATCCATCCATCCATCCATCTTCTACCGCTTTTCCAGAGGTCCGGCTCGCAGAGGCAGCAGTTCAAGCAGAGAAGCCCAGACTTCCCTCTCCCCAGCCACCTGCTCCAGCTCTTCAGAGAGGATACCAAGGTGTTCCAAGACCAGCTGGGAGACAGTCTTTCCACCGAGTCCTGGGTCTGCCCCGGGGTCTCCTCCCAGTGAGACGTGTCCAAAACACCTCAAGTGGGAGGCGTCCAGGAGGCATCCTAATCAGATGCCCATACCACCTCAACTGACTCCTTTCAATGTGGAGGAGCAGCGGTTCTACTCTGAGCCTCTCCCGGATGACTGAGCTCCTCACCCTATCTCTGAGGGTGAGTCCAGCAATCCTGCGGAGAAAGCTCATTTCAGCCGCTTGTATCCGCGATCTTGTTCTTTCGGTCATTACCCAAAGCTCGTGGCCATAGGTGAGAGTAGGAACGTAGATTGACTGGTAAATCGACAGCTTTGCCTTAGAACTAAGCTCCCTCTTCACCACAACAGACCGGTACAACGTCCGCATCACTGCAGATGCTGCTCCAATCCGTCTGTCAATCTCTCGCTCCATTTTCCCCTCACTCGTGAACAAGACCCCAAGATACTTAAACTCCTCCACTTGGGGCAGGAGCCTATCGCCAACCCAGAGAGGACAATCCACCTTTTTCCGGCTGAGGACAATGGACTCGGACTTGGAGGTGCTGATTCTCATCCCAGCCGCTTCACACTCAGCGGCAAACCGTCCCAGCAAGAGCTGTAGGTCATTGCTGGATGAAGCCAACAGGACAACATCATCTGCAAACAACAGAGATTAGATCCTGTGGTCACCAAGCACGACACCCTCCATTCCCTGGCTGCGCCTAGAAATCCTGTCCATAAACATTATGAACAGGATCGGTGACAAAGGGCAGCCCTGGCGGAGTCCAACTCTCACTGGGAATGTCTCCGACCGAGTGTTGGCAATACGAACCAAACTCTCACAATGGTCATACAGAGACCGAATAGCTCGTAGCAACAAGTCCGATACCCCATACTCCCGAAGCACTCCCCACAAAAAACCCCGAGGGACACGGTCAAATGCCTTCTCCAAGTCCACAAAACACATGTAAACTGGTTGGGCAAACTCCCACGAACCCTCGAGAATTCTCGAGAGGGTAAAGAGCTGGTCCGATGTGCCACGGCCAGGATGAAAACCACATTGCTCCACCTGAATCCGAGGTTCAACCAACGGCCAGACTCTCCTCTCCAGTACCTTGGCATAGACCTTCCCAGGGAGGCTGAGGAGTGTGATCCCTCTAAAGTTGGAGCACACCCTCCGGTCCCCTTTTTTGAAGAGAGGAACCACCACCCCGGTTTGCCATGCCAAAGGCACTGCCCCCGACCTCCACACAATGTTGCAGAGGCGTGTCAACCATGACAGCCCAACAACATCCAGGGCCTTGAGGTACTCAGGGCGAATCTCGTCCACCCCCGGGGCCCGGCCACCAAGGAGATTTTTAACCACCTTGGCAACCTCAGCCCTGTGATAGGCGAGTCACCCCCCTCGTCCCCAAACCCTGCTTCCTCTGTGGAAGGCGTATCAGTGGGATTGAGGAGATCCTCGAAGTATTCCTTCCACCGCCCGACGATATCCCCAGTCGAAGTCAACAGTGTCCCATCCCCACCATACACAGTGTGGACAGGGAGCTGCTTTCCCCTCCTGAGCCACCGGACAGTTTGCCAGAATCTCTTCAAGGCCGACCGAAAGTCTTGTTCCACGGCCTCACCGAACTCCTCCCATACCCGGGTTTTTTCTTCAGCAACCACCCGAGCTGCACTCTGCTTGGCCTGCCGGTACACCTCAGCTGCTTCGGGAGTCCCACAAGCCAACCAAGCTTGATAGGACTCCTTCTTCAGCTTAATGGCCTCCCTCACCACTGGTGTCCACCACTTGGTTCGGGGGTTGCCACCACGAGATGCACCGACCACCTTGCAGCCGCAGCTCTGGGTCACCGCTTCAACAACAGAGGTGGAGAACACGGCCCATTCAGACTCCATGTCTCCAGACTCCCTCGGAATGTGGTTGAAGTTCTTCCGGAGGTGGGAGTTGAAGACCTTCCAGACAGGGGCCTCAGCCAGACGTTCCCAGCACACCCTCACTATACGTTTGGGTCTACCAGGTCTGAATGGCTTCCTCCCCTGCCATCGGATCCAACTCACCACCAGGTGGTGATCAGTTGACAGCTCTGCACCTCTCTTTACCCGAGTGTCCATGACATACGGTCGCAGGTCTGATGACACGATAACAAAATCGATGATCAACCTGCGACCTAGGGTGTCCTGGTGCCAGGTACACATATGGACACCCTTACACTTGAACATGGTGTTTGTTATGGACAAACTGTGGTTCGCACAGAAGTCCAGTAACTGAACACCACTTGGGTTCAGATCGGGCAGGCCGTTCCTCCCAATCACCCCCCTCCAGGTTTCACTGTCGTTGCCCACGTGCGCATTGAAGTCCCCCAGTAGGACAATGGAGTCTCCAAGAGGAGCGCCCTCCAGCACCCCAGTCACAGACTCCAAAAAGGGTGGGTACTCTGAAACATCATTTGGTGCATAGGCACAAATGATGGTCAGGACCCATTTCCCAACCCGAAGGCGCAGGGAAGCAACCCTTTCGTCCACCGGGGAAAACTCCAATATAGAGGCAGCAAGGTGGGGGGATACAAGAATACCCACCCCTGCTCGTCGCATCTCACCCGGGGCAACTCCCAAGCTTTCTAAAATGTTGACATCTCTTTCATATAATAAAGTATTCTCGGGGCTTCATTTTCCACAGAGATGGGAGATACGCCTCTGCACACAGGGAGGGTGGTGGACGGTGTTTGGAACTGACCTCCACTCCAGATACGTTTATCTGACTCTGTGGACTCTTAAAAAGCAGCTGAAAACTGTTTTGTTTAACAAGGCTTTCCGTTGAGTTTCAACTGCTTTTTAATGGTAAGTCTGATATTTTTAAATTATTTTAATCTTGTGTTTTAATTTGTTTTTGTATTTTTAAAAATTAATTTTATCTATCAACATCCTTTTATTCCATTTTATTGTGCAGCGCTCTGTGACTATATGTCTCTGAAAAGTGCTTCATAAATAATCTTTACTTACTTGGCGATTGGAGAAAACGCTTCATGCCGGTGTCTCTTTAGCTTAGCCATTGCCAATGTTGCTCCAAGATGTGTGTGGCCTGCTGTATTCCGAGTGTTTTCTCGTTTTTCCATGCAGCGCTTCTTGCGAGTTGTGTGTCATGTCAAGGTTTTTCCTTCCATCTTTGTTATAAAATCCAAAAAAGGTCCAACATTTGAGCTAACTTTGAGCTAACTGCTTCCTAACTTTCAAAGCTGGCTGCAAATCACTGAGATAAGCTATGACTTCACTTGACTGGGTGTTTGCTTTGCACCATCTAATGGACTGAAAATGCCATTGATTAACTGCAAACTCAAACGTACGTGTGTGCGCATTTTTTAAAAATAAAAGATCAATCTGTGCGTTTATGGATTGATGCACTGTCGCCAGTACCACAATCCATCACTGAATTTATCTTTTTTCCCCACCCTAATGATGTGTTGCTTTTTGAGATCCTTTTGCCTACTTCACTTTGTCAGACAGGTTCTATTTAAGTGATTTCTTGATTCAACAGGTCTGGTGGTAATCAGGCCTAGGTGTGGCTAGTTAACCTGTTGCACTCCGGGATACCACAGGCGGTCACGTCTCTGCGTCCTAGTGCGTCCTAGTGCGTCTCAGTGCGCACTGAAATAAAAAAAAAGCTGCATTTCCATTCTTCCAGTACAGACACAGCCGCGAACAGAAAGCCAAAGGAGTGTTTTGATTGGTTTAGATTTGATTGACCTCTCATTCGACTAATAAGAGCCTTGAATTGGGTTTCTGAAACCTTGAAGAACCAATGACTGAAAACCTAGCAAGAAGGACCTGCCTACCACCGACCGCGAACACAACGAGCCAATTGAAGCAGAGAAGTTAGACAATTGAAACGCCTGTGTCCCGTGCATAAAATCTGTTTTGTCAATAAGCCACTGGGTGACACACATTGAGTGTGTAACGGTAGCATTCCCCAGTCTTTTTTATTACTACTGATCTTATTTGTTTTGAAAAATCGTTCGCAAAAACCGCCATCATGGAAGCGGAGATGGTTTGACTGGGTCGCGTGACCAGAACCATGAGTCTGTAACAAGCGAACCAGCTTCATGTTCGTCTGACAATGAGGAACAGATGTTCGCCAACGACACTGCTGTTGTGGACAGGTAAGTGTTATAAGCTAAATTATTCTTTATCACTGAAAATGTAATAAAAATGACTTTTGACCGATCAGTAATTACAACGGTGCCTCATGGCCACTTGACGGACTGTTTTTTGTGTGCCAAGCTCCTCTGTAGCGGGGGGGGGGGTGTTGTTATCCTCTACATTGCAGATATTTTAGTATAATTTTTAGTGCACTGTAGGTTATTTTTTCTTGTAAAAAAAAAAGGCCACACATTTTTTACATGGCATGCTTCTTTGTGTGTGGGGGGCTTATTTGTTCATTCATTCATTCATTCATGAATGAATAAACAACACCCACCCCCCCCACACACACACAGAGCCCTGAGTCATTAGAGCCCAAGATCAAGCTTCTATGTTTAAGCATTCAAAAGTTATAGACGTTTTTCCAAACTGTGCCATTTGGCACAATTTGGCACAGTTCAAAAATGCCTGGGAACAACCTGAGAAAAAAGCTGTGTAATATATTCATTTTTTGTGGTATTGTTACCAAATTTTGACCTTAGCTGGATAACACTTGGTTCTACATTTCTGTTGCATTTTCCAGCCAGTATCTGACAGCTGTGTGTTATTTGCAAGCATGTGTATCTAAAAAAACACCCAGGCGAACTTTATTTTCTTCAGATTCAGTATGTTTAGATTACTGTTACTCAGTGGTAGGAGCACTTAGAGAGATTATGACTGTTTTGCCAAAAAATTCAAAGTGTTTTCTTTTAAATGAGACCAACCCCATGAAGATGCTGCAAAGGGTTGAAGAAGAGCTTTTGATTTACTTTGGGTATGTTATTTTTAGGCGTTTTTAGGGAAACTGACCAGAGTGCAAGGGATTAAACTGGACTCGGCTTTCTAAAAAATGTGGTTAATCACAGTTAATTCATGGTGCAACAAGAGGCTTTTACTTTTTCCACATAGGGCCAGGTAAGTATGGTTAGTTTTTTTCCCTTAAGAAATTAAGTCATCATTTAAAAAATACATTTTGTAGTCACTTGGGTTGTCTTTGTCTTAAATTACATTTTTTGGATGATCTGAAACATTTAAGTGTGACAAATATGCAAAAACATTAAACAAAAATCAAGAAGGAAGGGGGCAAATACATTTTCACAGCCCTCTAAGGGCGCATTCACACTGCCACTGGTCCGGACCAAAGGAACTCTGGTCCGCTTCCACTAATATTATGGTTCATTTGGTGCAGTGTGAATGCGCAATCGAACTCTGGTGCACACCAAACATGCAAATTCTGGTCCACTTGAAAACTGGGGGTCTCAGTTCACTTACAAGTGAACCCTGGTGTGGTTCGCTTGCAGTATAAATGCAAACGGACTATCCAGCAGGAAGTGACATTTACCGTAGAGCATTTTGGGTAGAAAATAACAACAAAAACAAACGTGCAAATCCGAGAAATCCTTTTACCGGAGAAAGCCGAGGAGAAAATTTTAAAAATGTCTCGTGGACAGACTTAAAGTAGTGAGTAGTGAGAGATCACGTAAATTTGATGCTGCTCCATTTTTTGTTTGTGGTGGAGAAACAACCCGGCTGAAGGGAACGGATTTCCATTTTTGGTCCTGGCCAAACGATGAGCCGGATTTTTCTTCTTCGCTGAGATTTTTTCTTCCTAGTCAGTGGTGGTTTCAGCTACAGCGCCCCAAATGAGCAGTTGTTCTAACTGTGTGACGTTATCCACGCAGTTTGGTCGGCTTGAGTTAAGTGTGTGAATGCAAACCAAACCAAACAAAGGTGCTAAAATTTTCAGCATTCCCCGCCCAATCGAACCCAGACCCCCTGGACTATACTAGTGTGAATGCAGCCTAAGTAACAATGACTGAATGACAACATTGGTGGTTTTTCTAGTCATTCTAAATGGAACAATGTCTCAGTGTTTTTCTGTTTTTCAATGATCCATTTCCACAGACATACAAGCGGTATGAAGCCAACACCCTGACATGCCATTGACTATAATCAGCAATGTTTTGTATCTGTGTCACTTTGACTGTCAATGCTAATTTGCAAAAAGAGCACTCTGAGGCGAGTGCAATATCCCCTTCCTCGGTTTTCTTTGAAGATCCCAAAACTTACTGACAGAGAGCGGTTTTAAACCTTTCAATATAATTACTGTGGCAGAATCAAATTAAGATAAGCCCATCATCCACAAATATACAACAAAGTATACATCCCATAGTTGTAGGGCAGGATCCCGAGGTGATCCTGTGTGGCAAGTTTGGTGACCCTAGAGAGTAGGGCTGTGCGATAGGACGAGATATATCGGATGCAGACATAAAAACGTCTAGCATTTCATAGAATACTCTATCGTTTATATTGTATTTAAAATGCACATACCCCCATTTATTTAGTAAAGCTCCTACCTCACCACAACTTGTCAGTGCCCCATCTCTTCCCTGCAGTGCGCGACTGTGTGCAGCGGAACAGGTGCCATGGGTAGCTAGGCTTCAGTCCAGTGGTTGCTAATGCTAACTCCAAACTACCGGATTAGATAGCTGCTACTCCTGTTTACCAGGGATGACTGACAGTTTTTCATCATGCTGCATCAGACAGGATAGTTCGCTAACCTAATTTTAATAGGAGGGAAGTAATGTTAACACCATGTCTATTTATAAAATGCTAAATGACGATGCTAAGTTGTGCTAACTGGAAACCATAGCAGACCATCTTTTTTTGTTTAAATTACTGCTGAGTTTCTTAGTTGTGTCTGAAAAAATATTAAAGCTGCAAAAGTGTATGATGGTGGCACATACACACAAATAATAAATAAATTAAAACGGGTCAGAGGAGCAAGTTGGCTCTTACTATAATTTATTTGATTTCTAATCATTTTATTTAGTCAAGTAGTGATAATGAAAAAAGTTAAAGTCATCACATATATTTTAATACATTACCTTTTGTGCCTTTGACTTTCAGATCATGACCAATCTAAAATATTTTTACCAAGAAGCAAACAGGTTAAATCAGGCCAGAATGGCAGTCTTAGGGCTGCAGGTCTACAGTTAAATTTTCAGTGATTTAAACTAACAGCTAATTTATATCTGTAGATGGCAGCCATGGGTAATTTTCTCATTTTGAGACATTTTTAGAAGGTTTTTTTTGTTTTTTTTTTTTTTTTGGCTATTCTCCTCTGGCTCAGGAAATATTTAACTTAATGATTACCTTTTCTTCATATATGTTTTAGAAGAAAAACCTGAAATTTGTGAGAATCAAGTCTCAAATGCACAATACTGTCATAAACTCCCTGTGTGGTTTTCCACAGCAGCAGCCAAGCATAGAAATAAGACACAGGAGAGAAATCAAAACACAACATAAGACCAAGAATGATCAGAACCAAGCCCGCAGGAGAACACGGGCTCGGTTGATGACAGGGCCCCCTCCTCCAGGGGTGGACACCAGACACCTACGGTAACATCATAAAGACCCCCCACCCACCCCAACAGGAGCAACAGCAACCAACAACACAAACCCGGGTGTGAGGTAGGGGGAACAGGAAAGGAGGGAACACAATATCCCGCCCAGGGTATACCATTAACCCCCTCATGTCCATGGGTGTTGGGGCTCAGGAGGCCGCCCAGAGTCCCAGGCCCAGCAGAAGGTCCGGTGGACAGAATCCGGTGGTCTGCAGGAAAACAAGGACCGCCAGACCCTGGGAGTCAATTTATCTGGCAGCCGGCCAGCACTGTTCATCCACCAGGGCCGGTGGGATGAGGCAGGAAGTGGCCTGCCTACCGGGAAACTCGCTGGTGGGTGACCGGACGGAAGGGAGGGGACCCCCATGGTGTAGGACCAGGAGGAGAAGGGGGCCATGGCATCCTCAGGGCGATCTGCAGTGCCCTCGGTGACCCCGGCTTGAGGCCCAGCTGCACCCGCGGTGGACCCCGACCGGGCCGGCTTCGCTGCACCCACAATGGATCCCGGCTGAGCCGGCTCTGCTGCACTCACGATGGACTCCAGCGGGAACCTTGCTGCACCCACGGTGACCTCCGGCTGAGGCTCTGCAGCACCCGCGATGGTCCCGGTCTGGGACGTGGGTGCACCCACGATGGGATCCGGTTGGAGCACTGTTGCACCAGCGGTGACCCCCATCGGGGGCTGCATTGCTCCCGCGGTGGCCTCCTCAGCGAGGAAGGTGGTGCTCC
This sequence comes from Pholidichthys leucotaenia, assembly GCA_020510985.1. Taxonomy (NCBI): domain Eukaryota; kingdom Metazoa; phylum Chordata; class Actinopteri; order Cichliformes; family Pholidichthyidae; genus Pholidichthys; species Pholidichthys leucotaenia. The sequence goes on from CM035842.1 coordinate 277,151,114, forward strand.
TCACGCCACCTTGCACTGGACCCCTATCCTCGGCAGCTTCCAGCAAGGTCAGCTGCTCTCCGGTGACCCTGGTAGGGGGCTCCGAACCCAGAGGGAGAGAAAAAGAGACCAGGTCAGGGTCACTGGCAGTGGCAGAGCCCGGTGAGGCGGCCCCGAGGGCTACTCCGTGCTGCTCCGGGCCCTCCTCGCCATGAGTCGGGCAGTGTGACATTGACATGTACAGTATTGACACAGTGGAGCACACTTGCCTGAACTCGGGCTCCACCGCCGTCCAGGACTCCGGTGATTTGGGGTGCATCGGCTCAGTCGTTTTGCCCAGTGCTGTGCCCCCGTTGACCTCCTCTGGGACCGCCAGCCTCCCGTCGTAGTCTGTAGGCAACCCCGGTGGTGGCAGCTCCTCTCCGGCGACCCTAGTGAGCGGCTCGACAGGCATGGGAGAGAAGGAAAGGTTAGGGTCGCCGGCACCAGTAGAGCCCGGCGAGGGGAGCCAAGGTACGGCCGGGAGCCGCACCCAACTCTCCTCCCCAAGAGCCAGACAAGATCTCTCAATCATAGGCGAATGAAGTACAGGAGAGAAAACTTGCCTGAGCTTGAGCTCTACCGCCGTCCAGGACTCCAACGCTGCCGACAACGACGGTCCTGGTCCCGTCGGCTGGAGGTCTGGTCCAGGGAAAAACTCTGCTGCAGCGGTCCCCACAACAGGTGTGATGGTGGTTGCAGTCCTGGCGATCTGGTGTTCCGTCCTCAACGCCCCCGGTTCCTCTGGCGTGGCGGCTGAGGGTGACCTCTCTGCTGACCCATGGGCAGGATCCTCCAGAACCTCTGATCCCTCCCCCCTCGAGCGACCTGGTTCCCGTGCAGGCAAGCTCGTAGGGGAACACAAAGGAGGCTGGATGAGGTTGGGTGAGGGAAAACTATGTGCTGCTGGGGCGGAGCGCTCAGGGGACTGCACACCCCGAGTCTCCTTGCCAGGACGCAAGAAAAATTGTTCATCAATAGGGAAAGTTGAATGAGAAAACACTTGCCTGTTCTCCTGGCGTTGAGCCTCCACAGCGGCCTTCGGGACATCTCCTCCTCTCCCCTGGCGTTCCTCCTCAACCCGGCGGTTGACTGTGGCGAGCAGCTTCGCCCACTCCTCGTCCGATGGAGAGTCCGCGGGTTGAGCAAGCGGGGTGGGGGGGGGGGACTGTCACAGCCGGGGAAGCGCGTCCTCGGACCTCCCTTTCACGGCGCTCCTCTTTGACCCGGCGGTTGAGTGTGGAGAACAGAGCTGACCACTCCTCATCCGCCGGCGTGGCTGCAGGGAAACGCCTCCGTGCGGGCCCCTGGGCAGGATCATCCAGGGCATCAATCTCCTCCATCGTCTGATGGCTCGGTTCTTGGACCGGCAGGCCCTCAGGAATTAAAGGAGGAGACACGGAGAGGGGAAGGAAACAATCATTATTTGCAGCTGGAGGAGAGGTCCCAGTGGACTGCTGATACTGGGCCTCTCCCTTGGGAGACAGGCAAAATTCAATGTTAATGAATGATTAAGAATGAAAAAATACTTGCCTTTCATCCCGGTTGATGAAATCCACAGCTGCAGGTGGCAGATACTCGTCCCTCTCCGTGCCAGTGGTCATGTAGGTCCCCTCGAGGGCTTGCAGAGGAGCTGTCTCCACAGCGATGGAGGTGGGCATTCCCAGGATCACCTCAGCGGACCTCACAGCAGCCGGAACAACAATGGTCGCTGCCAAAGAGATGGGCTTCTCCCGGCGTCTCCTCGCGGGACGGCGCTGTCTTTTGTTCTCTGGAACGGACCGTGCTGGAGCGAGAGGAGGGTTGGGTGAAGCATCACGGATGCAGTCGGTCTGCAGATTCTCGGTCCTCCGTCTCGACGTCATGGGGAATGCCAGACCGGGGAAAGAACGCTGGAGCGAGCAGACTGTGGAGAGCAGGTTGGAGAACTGTGGGTATCTCAATAACCCTGGATGTGCCTCCAAGATCCCAACTGCTCCATCCAGGCTCTCCAGCTTTTCCTTCGGTCTCCGGGCGGCGAAGGCGTCACAAACGAAGTCCTGGATGAACTCGGCGGCTCATTCGTCCTCCACCGTGGGAAACCCCGCTGCCGTTCCTCTCCCTCGGCGAGACCAGAGCATGACGCTCTCCGAAAAACAGGTCAGTCCAGAAAAACAGTTTACTATGAAAAAGTGATGTGTGGGTGAACCCGCTAAATCCTTTTGACTAGCTGGACCATTCTGTCAAACTCCCTGCACGCTTTTCCACAGCGCACAGAGGAGGAGAAGGATGGATGGACTTAAACACGGGGTTACACCAAACACACATTTATTGACATGAAACAGTTCACAAATAGATAAGATAAGATAAGCCTTTATTAGTCCCACAATGGGGAAATTCCAGGATTGCAACAGCACAGGGATAGCAACACTCAGAGCAACAATCAAAAGGCAAGAAAAAAACAAGAACACCCAGTATATATATATATATATATATATATATATATATATATATATATATATTTAGACACACAGTGCGGAGCATTGTGGTTGGTGAATGTGCAGCAGAAAGTCTAAGCTCTCTCTCCCTCCGCGGGTGCGGCGGGCCAGCTGGATGTCTTTGGGCATGATGGTGGTGACCCTCTTGGGGTGGATGGTGCACAGGTTGGTGTCCACGAAGAGACCCACCAGGTAGGCCTCGCTGGCCTCCTGCAGAGCCATGACGGCGGAGCTCTGGAAGCGCAGGTCGGTCTTGAAGTCCTGAGCGATCTCCCTCACCAGGCGCTGGAAGGGCAGCCTATGGATGAGCAGCTCCGTGGATTTCTGGTAGCGACGGATCTCTCTCAGAGCCACGGTACCGGGCCTGTAACGGTGAGGCTTCTTCACTCCGCCGGTGGCCGGAGCGCTTTTTTCGAGCAGCCTTGGTGGCTAGCCGCTTCCTGGGGGGCTTTTTCCTCCAGTAGATTTACGGGCGGTCTGCTTGGTTCTTGCCATCGCTCTTTATTATTCTGTCTTATATTTCTTGCACGCCGCCCAAACTCCAGCCCGGCACCCGCGTCGTTTTCGCCACAGTTCCTAGGCATGTCGAGCTTCTCCGTTAGCACCGGGTGGCGGTTGGAGCTAGCTAGCTGTATCGTCCCCCGCTGCAAACAGTGGCTCCATCCGCCGACTTGGGAGACCCTTGGGGCGATCTGTGTGTCCGTGATATACTGTATATACAGTATATATATATATATATATATATATATATATATAGAGAGAGAGAGAGAGAGAGAGAGTGAAAGGTGTAGAAAGAAGAAGGAAGATAAGAAAAAGGCAGTTGCAACAGGCAGCCAACTCGTGTGGCGCTGCCGGTCCCGCGGAACCGGAAAAAAAAAAAAAAAAGAGACTACTACCTGTTCGAGACTACTACTACCTGTTAGAGACTAACAGGTAGGAAACAATGTACACAAAAAGGCTGACGCAAAAGCAAACAGCGGGCAGACCACTGTGTACCGTGGCCACAGAAAAATAAGGCAATAACACATTCGCTCGGGAGAGCAAGGAAGACTCTAGGAAGCTCAACTGACTCAGGGGAAGCAAACTGGGCAACAGCCTAAGCGTAGCAGTAGAGCTGCGGAGAGAAACACTACCAGATAAGCGTAGCAGCAAGGCTGCACAGAGAAATGCCAAACAATTTACTCACGAGCAGGAACAGTCCAAAAAGTCCAATTCTCCCAGCGAGCACAAACCATAAGTCCTTCAGCGACATGACGGTCATACGACGGAGAACGATCGTGTGACTCGTATAATGATCCAGCGGTGTTTGACTAGCAAAGAGCTGCTTAAGTACAAACACCGCTAGCCTAACAAATTGGGAACACCTGGGCGAGGTGCAGGAAAGATAATTACCAGGGAAAACAGCTGATTGTCGGGGGGGGCGTGGTCGGACCGGCGAATGTTAGACAGCGCCCACCAGAAAGTGGGTCAAACAGCTGCCTAACGATCGCTGGCCAGAGCAGCGGCCAAGCATAGAAATAAGACACAGGAGAGAAATTAAAACACAACATAAGGCCAAGAATGATCAGAACCGAGCCCACAGGAGAACGCAGGCTCGGTTCATGACAATTACTAAACTATTTTATAACACTGCAAAATTACGAGGGAAAATGGTACATGTGAAAACACAGATGGTCCTTTTTATATGATTATCTGAACTAACTATATATACATACATACACACACACACACACAGAGTATCTCTCTCTATATATATGTATATATACACAGTGGGGCAAAAAAGTATTTAGTCAGCCACCAATTGTGCAAGTTCTCCCACTTAAAAGATGAGAGAGGCCTCCAATTTTCATCATAGGTATACCTCAACTATGAGAGACAAAATGAGAAAAAAAAATCCCAAAAATCACATTGAAGGATTTTTAAAGAATTTATTTGCAAATTATGGTGGAAAATAAGTATTTGGTCAATAACAAAAGTTCATCTCAATACTTTGTTATATACCCTTTGTTGGCAATGGCAGAGGTCAAACGTTTTCTGTAAGTCTTCACAAGGTTTTCACACAGTGTTGCTGGTATTTTGGCCCATTCCTCCATGCAGATCTCCTCTAGAGCAGTGATGTTTTGGGGCTGTCGCTGGGCAACACAGACTTTCAACTCCCTCCAAAGATTTTCTATGGGGTTGAGGTCTGGAGACTGGCTAGGCCACTCCAGGACCTTGAAATGCTTCTTACGAAGCCTCTCCTTCATTGCCCGGGCGGTGTGTTTGGGATCACTGTCATGCTGAAAGACCCAGCCACGTTTCATCTTCAATGCCCTTGCTGATGGAAGGAGGTTTTCACTCAAAATCTCACGATACATGGCCCCATTCATCCTTTCCTTTACACGGATCAGTCGTCCTGGTCCCTTTGCAGAAAAACAGCCCCAAAGCATGATGTTTTCACCCCCATGCTTCACAGTAGGTATGGTGTTCTTTGGATGCAACTCAGCATTCTTTCTCCTCCAAACACGACAAGTTGAGTTTTTACCAAAAAGTTCTATTTTGGTTTCATCTGACCATATGACATTCTCCCAATCCTCTTCTGGATCATCCAAATGCTTTCTAGCAAACTTCAGACGGGCCTGGACATGTACTGGCTTAAGCAGGGGGACACATCTGGCACTGCAGGATTTGAGTCCCTGGCGGCGTAGTGTGTTATTGATGGTAGCCTTTGTTACTTTGGTCCCAGCTCTCTGCAGGTCATTCACTAGGTCCCCCCGTGTGGTTCTGAGATTTTTGCTCACCGTTCTCATGATCATTTTGACCCCACGGGGTGAGATCTTGCATGGAGCCCCAGATTGAGGGAGATTATCAGTGGTCTTGTATGTCTTCCATTTTCTAATAATTGCTCCCACAGTTGATTTCTTCACACCAAGCTGCTTACCTATTGCAGATTCAGTCTTCCCAGCCTGGTGCAGGTCTACAATTTTGTTTCTGGTGTCCTTTGAGGGCTCTTTGGTCTTGGCCATAGCGGAGTTTGGAGTCTGACTGTTTGAGGTTGTGGACAGGTGTCTTTTATACCGATAACGAGTTCAAACAGGTGCCATTAATACAGGTAACGAGTGGAGAACAGAGGAGCATCTAAAAGAAGAAGATGCAGGTCTGTGAGAGCCAGAAATCTTGCTTGTTTGAAGGTGACCAAATACTTATTTTCCACCATAATTTGCAAATAAATTCTTTAAAAATCAGACAGTGATTTTCTGGATTTTTTTTCCCTCATTTTGTCTCTCATAGTTGAGGTATACCTATGATGAAAATTGGAGACCTCTCTCATCTTTTAAGTGGGAGAACTTGCACAATTGGTGGCTGACTAAATATTTTTTTGCCCGATGTATATATATGCCAAAAACATGCATGTTAGCATGTTAGGTTAATTGGCATCAAAACTGGGGATTCCAAATTGTCCTTAGGTATGACTTTGAGAGTGAATGGTTGTCTGTCCTTCTGTGTTGGCTCTGTGATGGACTGGCGATCTGTCCAGGGTGTGCCCTGCCTCTCGCCCAAAGATGCTGGGATAGGCTCCAGCCCCCCCGCGACCCGAAAAGGATTAAGCGGAAGAAGATGGATGGATGGACACACACACACACACATATATATCATCATCATAGCAGTCTGTCATGGGCGACAATGACTGTTTCATTTAGGTCTGATCAGATTCCTCTACACAGCTCGGTCCTTAGCCTTCTGCTGCCAGGAACTCCTGTCTATGTCCAACTTCTTCAAGTTTCTTTTTACAGTGTCTCTAAATCTGAGCCTTGGTCTACCCTGATTGCGTTTGCCCTCGCATAACTGTGAGTAGAGTAACGGCCGAGGGAGACACTGGTGGTCCATCCTCTCAACATGTCCGAGCCATCTCAGGTTCATCTGTATTAGCATGTCCTCCACTGATGGTAGACCAGCTCATTTCAACACTTCTATGTTGGTTATCTTGTCTTTCCATGAAATGTTTATTATGGCTCGAAGGTGTCTCATCACATACACGTGGCGTTTCTTCACCTGCACTCTGTAGACAGTCCAAATTTCATTATCATCATAGCAGTCTGTCATGGGCGACAATGACTGTTTCATTTAGGTCTGATCAGATTCCTCCACACAGTTCTGTCCTTAGCCTTCTGCTGCCAGGAACTCCTGTCTATGTCCAACTTCTTCAAGTTTCTTTTTACAGTGTCTTTAAAGCTGAGCCTTGGTCTACCCTGATCGCGTTTGCCCTCGCATAACTGTGAGTAGAGTGACTGCCAAGGGAGACGCTGGTGGTCCAAGTTTCAGCACCGTACAATACAGTAGCCAGTACTGTCGCTCTGTACACTTTGCATTTCACACGGATAGACACATGTCGATTGTTCCACAGTCTCTCCCTCAAGTTTCCAAACACAGCGCTCGCTCTTCCCATTCTGAGAGATAGTTCATCCTCCAGCCTAGCATTCTCTGAAACAGTACTCCCGAGGTACTTGAAAGTCTTGCACTTGACTAGTGGCTCTGTACCAATGCTGATCTCTTCTGGTAGTGATGTTGATAATTGGAACTTTGGTGTATGATAAAGGTACTCTTTCTTCTTGATGTTGATTTGGAGACTGAATTGGCTAGCTGCTCTTGCAAATTTCTCCACTAAAGATTGCATATCTTCCACGCTGTGTGCAACTAGAGCACTGTCGTCTGCAAAGAGCATTTATCTTACTACCTTTATCGATGTCTTACGCTTGGCTTTAAACTGTGCCACATTGAACAAGTCTGCTTCTTTCCTTGTTTGAATGTATACTCCTTCTGAAGTGTCTTTGAAGGCCACCTCAAGCATGGCTGCCAGATCTAACAAGAAGAGTGTAGGTGCCAGCACACACCCTTGTTTCACCCCGTTGCTTACTGAAAAGTCTTTAGATACTGAACCACTCATTGCCACATTTGCTTGTATACCTGTATGGAGTGCCTCGATCAGGCTGACAAACTTCTCTGTACAGCCATATTTCTTGAGTACCTGCCAAAGGCCTTGTCACAGAACAGCATCGAAGGCTTTACTGAAGTCTATGAAGACTACATAAAGTGGCATGTTCTGTTCGATACACTTTTCTTGAACCTGTTTCAAGCAGAAAATCATGTCCATTGTGCTTCTTCCACTTCTAAAGCCGCACTGGGTTTCCGGTAGTACATTCTGCGAGATGTGTTCACTGAGTCTGTTAAGTAGTACACGTGAGAGAATTTTACCAACAGTGGCTAGCAGTGATAGACCTCGGTAATTTCCACAATCCTTCCTGTCACCTTTCTTGAACAAAGGCACAATACTTGCATCCTTACAGTCTTGAGGTACTTTCTGGGCATCCCATATCTCTTGGATGAGGTTGTGCAGGCAGTTGGTCAGCTGAACACCACCAAATTTCCACACTTCTGCTGGAATTCCATCCCTTCCTGGAGCTTTACCATCCTGGGTTGTCCTGATAGCTGCCATTAGTTCATCAAAATTTGGTGGTTCATCCAGACTTGATACAGCTGGTCGCTGCACTAGAGCTTCTTTAGCTCCTTCAGTGAGATCTCCAGGGTTGTTTAGTAGTTGGTCAAAGTGGTCTGCAAATCTGTCCAGGATCTTGTCTTTCTCCTGCAAAATCGTTTCACCATCCATAGCCTTTAGTTGGATCAATCCTCTTGGTTTAGGGCCGTAGATTTCTCTCAAACCTGTGAAGAATGTTTTCATGTCCTTCCTGTCTGCTGCAGTTTGAAGTTTCTTTGCTTTTTCATCCCACCAGTTGGACTTCATCTCTCTGGTGTACTTCTGTAGCTCACTCTGAGCCTTTGAGTATTTCTTCTTCTTTGACCTTGTGTTACACTGTAGGTTTTCCTGCCTAGTTGTATTCCTCGCTTCTAGTAGTTTCTTCAGGTGTTCATAATGCTCATCAAACCAATCTTGATGTTTCCTCCCAGGGTAGCCTAATACATCACTCGCAGTCTGATACACCATACCCTTCAGTGTTGCCCATTTCTCTTCTACGTCATTCTCTGAGTTGTTGTTGTCCCAGTCCTTCAAGTTTTCATCCATTTTCTGTGTAAGTTCTTCCTGCTTCTTTTGGCCTTTCAGTGCAATAGTGTTTAGCTTCGGTGGTGGCTTTGCACCCTTCCTGCAGTGCTGTTTTCATCTGCAAATCCTTAATCTAGATCTCAGCATAACATGATCAGTGCCACAGTCAGCGCCTCTCATTGCTCTGGTGTCCAATACATCCCTTATGTCTCTCTGCCTGACTATGATGTAGTCTAATAAGTGCCAGTGCTTGGATCTTGGGTGTATCCATGTCTTCTTGTGTGTGTCCTTGTGCTTAAATAGACTGTTGGTTATCACAAGGTTGTACTCTGAACATAGTGCAAGTAGAAGTTCTCCATTAGCATTGCACTTGCCTACTCCATGACTGCCTAGCACTCCTTTCCATTTCTCGGTGTCCAAACCAACTCTGGCATTAAAATCTCCAACGAGTATCAGCCTGTCATCAGTCTGTACACGCCTGATAGCCTCACGGAAATCACTGTAGAACTCTTCCTTCACCTCCTCTGTGTTGGTCATTGTTGGGGCATATACACTGATGAGTGTGGCATACATCTTCCGCTGTAGTGGGAGTCTCAGTCATTATCCTGTCATTGATTGCAACTGGTTCCTCATCAAGCATTGCTGCTATCTCCTTTCTAACTGCAAAGCCCACTCCTGCTTCTCTCCTTTCTTGAGTTGATCTCCCACTCCAAAAGAAGATATATCCATGGTCTTCCAAGCTGTCATATCCAGGCAATCTTGTTTCACTAAGTGCAGCTATGTCTACATTGTACCTGTTAATTTCCAGGGCCACAAGCGTGGTCTGTCTTTCTGGATGTTGTGATGTTGTTCTGTCCAACAGAGTGCGTACATTCCATTCTGCTACACACAAGGTTGCTGTTTTCCTCTTCTTTTGTCTTCCTGCTCCTAGCTTACTTTTCGCTGCCTGTCGGAGTGTGAATAGATCAGCATGGACCTTGTAAGCCTGGGCGATGTCCGAGCCGGTATGAGTTGCTTTCTGATTGACCATTTCATGAAACTGCTGGCAAAGTACAGTATATGAGTACTGCTAGCTTTTGCTGGACTAGCAGCACATTCTTGGCAGAAAAAGGTATTATAAGTGGCAAGGACAAGCCAAGACAAAATGACTCCAGTATCTGTTGCAGTGACTGACCAGATGATAGGTTTGTTTATCTCTGCTCTTTGTGTAGTGCATGTCACAATGCACCGGCTGGCAGAGTCCACCACAGACCTTGCGACAGATGTGTTTATCTGCCAGGATGTCCAGTCTCACCCTGTGTAACTGGGAGTGGTCCACCACAGACCTGTGACAGATATTGTTTTTAGTTCTGCCAGGATGCCCTGTTTCACCCTCCATGCCTTCGGAAGGGTTGGGATGCCGGTTGAGTCGCCGACGGCCCAACCCGTGAGACAGGTAGTACCAGTTTTCATGGTTATCCGGTAGCAAGCAAGCCAATGCCTGACCTGACACACACAAAAAAAGGGGGGGGGGAACTAAGTCTCAGTTAAAAGCTGCCAATTTCTGACCAAAAAAGTGGAATTTTATGGGTAGAAAGCTGCAACTTTAGCAAAAAGACAAAAAAGGTGTAAATTTCCAACTGTTTACAACCTAAAACGCTGCAGATATAAGATTTGAGTAAATGTTTTACATATACATATATACATACACACACACACATATATTATAATATATATATATATATATATATACAGTATATATATATATATATACTGTATATAACTAATACACACACACAGTGATATGAAAAAGTGTTTGCCCCCTTGCTGATTTCTCTTTTTTTTGTATGTTTGTCACACTTAAATGTTTCAGATCATCAAACAAATTTAAATATTAGACAAAGATGACACAAGTAAACACAAAATGCAGTTTTTAATTGAAGGTGTTTATTATTAAGAGCAAAAAAAAATCCAAACCTACATGGCCCTGTGTGAAAAAGTGATTGCCTCCCTGTTAAAACATAAATTAACTGTGGTTTATCACATCTTTGAAAGCTGAGTTCAATTTTCTAGCCATTTCTAAAGCTTTGGGATTCCAGCGAACCACAATGAGAGCCAGTATCCACAAATGGCAAAAGCATGGAACAGTGGTGAACCTTCCCAGGAGTGGCCACAAGACCAAAATTACTCCAAGAGTGCAGCAACAACTCATCCAAGAGGTCACAAAAGACCCCACAACAACATCCAAAGAACTGCAGGCTTCACTTGCCTCAGTTAAGGTCAGTGTTCATGACTTCACCATAAGAAAGACTCTGGGCAAAAATGGCCTGCATGGCAGAGTTCCAAGATGAAAACCACTGCAGAGCAGAAAGAACAAAGGCTCGTCTCAGTTTTGCCAGAAAACATCTTGATTCCAAAGACTTTTGGGAAAATACTCTGTGGATTGACGAGACAAAAGTTGAACTTTTTGGAGGGTGTGTGTCCCATTATATCCTGCGTAAAAGTAACAGCATTTCAGAAAAGGAATATCATACCAACAGTAAAATAATGGTGGTGGTAGTGTGATGGTCTGGGGCTGTTTTGCTGCTTCAGGACCTGGAAGACTTGCTGTGGTAAATGGAACCATGAATTCTGCTCACTACCAAAAAATCCTGAAGGAGAATGTCTGGCCATCTGTTCGTGACCTCAAGCTGAAGCACACTTGGGTTCTGCAGCAGGACAATAATCCAAAACACACCAGCAAGTCCACTTCTGAATAGCTTAAGAAAAGCAAAATGAAGACTTTGGAGTGGCCTAATCAAAGTCCTGACCTGAATCTGATTGAAATGCTGTGGCATGACCTTAAAAAGGCAGTTCATGCTCAAAAACCCTCTAGTGTAGCTGAATTACAACAATTCTGCAAAGATGACTGGGCCAAAATTCCTCCACAGCATTGTAAAAGACTCATTGCCAGTTATCGCAAATGCTTTTTTTTTTTTTTTGTTACTTATTTGTACCCGTAGGTAGACTTGGTTTGCAGTCTGGTGACAAGCCACCGGCTGCCGGTCGCTGCGTGCGCGAGCGCCCTAAACCTACATGTTTTTGGTGTGGGGGAGGAAACCGGAGAAATCCCGGAGTAAACCCGCGCAACACGGGGAGAACATGCAAACTCCACACAGCTCACTGTTGGTCGGGGGCTGGGATCGAACCCACAATCTCGTGATCCCCGCGATCCCCCGGCCGAGGGTAAAACTGTGCTGCCACAGTGCTAAACCACTGCGCCACCGTGCAGCCAATGCTTGATTACAGTTGTTGCTGCTAAGGGTGGCCCAACCAGTTATTAGGTTTAGGGGGCAATCACTTTTTCACACAAGGCCATGTAGGTTTGGATTTTTTTTCCCTTAATCATAAACACCTTCATTTAAAAACTGCATATTGTGTTTACTTGTGTTATCTTTGTCTAATATTTATATTTGTTTGATGATCTGAAACATTTAAGTATAACACAAAAAAATGAGGAATCAGGAAGGGGAAAACACTTTCACACCACTGTATGTGTGTGTGTATGTGTGTATATATATATATCATGATATGAGATGACATATCGTGATATGAATTTTTTGCCATATTGCACAGCCCTACTAGATTGCTACGCAATCAGTACAGGTCAGAGGACCCTGTTAATTGAAGGACAATACTGTTGGGCATATAGTCAGCCCAGGAGACTCCCAAGTATTGAGCGCAGACAGCGTAGGTGGATTGAATTTAGTCGGTGTTGTCTCCTGTACGTAGACCAAGTTTCGCTGCCATACAAAAGAGTACTGACCAGACGGACGGGTCGTGTGCCCCCAGTGGCACAGCGCAGCAACTGCACGTGTCAACTTATTGATGTCCCCCAGCTATACTGAGAATCTGTAGTAATCTCTATTGATCTGACAGTTTAGAAGGTGGCAGACACGCGCCGAAGGAATCATGCCTGACATGGAATATAGCAAAGAAGGAGAAATCCTCTGCGCCACCGTGGGCTGCACGGTGGCGCAGTGGTTTAGCACTGTGGCAGCACAGTTTTACCCTCGGCCGGGGGACCGCGGGGATCATGAGATCGTGGGTTCGATCCCAGCCCCCGACCAACAGTGAGCTGTGTGGAGTTTGCATGTTCTCCCCGTGTTGCGCGGGTTTACTCCGGGATTTCTCCGGTTTCCTCCCGCACACCAAAAACATGTAGGTTTAGGGCGCTCGCGCACGCAGCGACCAGCAGCGGTGGCTTATCAACAGACTGCAAACCAAGTCTACCTACGGGTACAAATAAGTAACAAAAAAAAAAAAAAAAAAAATCCTCATTATTATTATTCTTTTTTCCGCTTTGAGCTTACACACCAAAGTGGATGCCGCCGTGTTTAGTCATTGCGACAGCGATGATGATGGAAACTGCATGAAACGGGAAAAATAGCCACGTAATACAAACGAAAGTCACGTGGGATAATCATAAAAGTTTGTAGATGTGGTACACGGGTGTAAATTACCCTCGTGTACCCGTGTAAATTGTAAATTTTGTTACATCGAGGTCGATGTAACAAAAAACTGAGCTCCCATTCCCAAAATGGCAGCGCCCACGGGCGGCATGGATTCCCACAGAAATAATGCACCGAACAAAAAAAATAGCCACATAATACAAACGAAATTCATGTGGGGTAATCATAAGAGTTTGTAGATGTGGTACACGGTGTAAATAGCTGAGCAAACACACAAACATCGGCTACGATGGAAGAAAACGGACCGGTCACGTGGGCGGGCGAGCCCTCCTCCCGGCAACAGGTCAGAGAGAAATATGCTTTTCTGACATTTTATTGATTTTCTGGTTCATATACTTTGAAGATTAGATAAAAACATACCCCTGTAGACAAATCGGCGTCAAAAAAAATGGACCATTCTTTATGTAAATGTGTCCAAAGTCCACTTTTGACTGAGTTATGTAACTTATATAGCTGCCGTGACATTATGCAAATTAGATGCATGAATTTATCATGCATTTATCATGTACAGTACAACGAAATTACGTTTCTCTTATCTACAATGTTAATCACATCTAGAATCAGAGGGGTTGCTGCCATGCAAGGCGCCGCCACAAATTTCCCTCCTCCGTTCCATTATTGCTGAACACCAAAGCTGGACGGCAGGAAATTTCACTTTTTTTTTTTATATGGTCTTCAGCATGACCCGGTCTGGATATGAACCCAGGTTTCCCGGGTGTGGGGCAGATGCTCTACCAACTAGGCCACCACTCCGGTAGATATGATATGGATATGGAGGCCAAACTCGCAACAGGCTGCTGCAAATGCATTGCACATGTTTTGGAGATCAGATTCTGAATGAGCAACAAAAGCTACATCATCCGCATAAAGAAACTCCCTGACCAGGATATAACTGACTTCAGTTTTTGCTTGAAGTCTTGCTAGATTGTCGAGTTTTCCAGAGCTATGAGAGTGCAGAGCAATTCCAGATGGATGTGGAAAAGCACGTCTCAGAACTGCAGAGAAGAAAATGCCAAGAGAAGCGGGAGCTAGGACACATCCCTGTTTGACTCCACATCTGATGTTAAATTTGTCAGAGGTTGTACCATTGTGTTGGACTGCTGCTTGCATATCATCATGGAATGAAGCACTGATGCTGAGTAAGGTGCGAGGACATGTTTTGGAGATCAGATTCTGAGTGAGCAACAAAAGCTACATCATCCGCATAAAGAAACTCCCTGACCAGGACATAACTGACTTTAGTTATTGCTCGAAGTCTTGCTAGATTGTAGAGTTTTCCAGAGCTACGAGAGTGCAGAGCAATTCCAGATGGATGTGGAAAAGCACGTCTCAGAACTGCAGAGAAGAAAATGCCAAAAAGAGTGGGAGCTAGGACACATCCTTGTTTGACTCCACATCTGATGTTAAATTGGTCAGAGGTTGCAGCATTGTGTTGGACTGCTACTTACATATCATCATGGAATGAAGTACTGATGCTGAGTAAGGTGTGAGGACAGCCTAGTCGGTGAAGTAGCAGGAAGAGCCCAGATCTGCTGACATAATCAAAGGCCTTTGTTAGATCTATGAAAACTATAAGCAGAGGCCTGTTTTGCTCCATGTACTTTTTCCTGCAGTTCACGGAGGCAGAACACCATGTCAATAGTAGAGCATGTGGGACGAAATCCACACTGACTCTCAGGCAATATTCTGCTTGCAATCACTTGCAGGCGAGCTAACAATACGGGCAAACGTTTTCCCAACTGTGCTAAGAAAAGACATACCACGATAGTTATTGCAGTCTTGGTGACTGCCTTTATTTTTGTACAGGGTTATGATAGTAGCATCCTTCTTGTGGGATGCAATGATTTTCCCAGCAGGATTTTGTGAATTTCAGCAATGATGGTGACAGCACATCATCTGCACATTTGAGAAGCTTGGGGCCAATGCCGTCAGCCCCTGCAGATTTATTGTTGTGAAGTGCTTTAATGGCCATGGATACCTCAAGTGATGTATTTGGGGAATCAAGCTTATAGGCATAGGGAATGCTAACATTAACCTTTGACCTTTTAGCCCAAACCCATAGTCAGAGGTCAGGATCCCAAGGTGAACCTGTATATCAGGTTTGGTGGCCCTAGCTTTATTTGTTTTATAGTAATAGTAAATGTAGCATTTACCATAGTGCAACTGCAATGTTAACTTTGAACTTTGACCCCTTGACCCCAAACCCATAGTTAGGTAAGGGTGTAACTCGTCCAAGGTGTGCCTTAGATACAACTACTGTATCAGTTTGAAAAGCCTACATCATTTCTTTCAGTAGTTACTGTGTTTAGAAGATTAAGGGAAAATCTGACCTCTGACCTCAAGGTCATCCGATGAGAGTGAAATTGCACTATGCGCATCATCAGAGTATATTAAACCATGGCACCAAGTTTCAAAAGAATCGGAGCAAAACTCTAGGAGTTGATTTCACAAAAGTGGGATGGACGGACAGACTGACCCATAACATAATCCCCCTTCGGTTCACCCACAGGGCTCTACGATCCCTTTGGGCTTCATCTGGTGGGGGTTAAAAAACTCGTGAAAATGTTGGCCAGCTGCATTTTGCTTTTTTTTTTTGACTATCTCCCCTCCTCTTCTAGGGATTCTTGACAAAATCACAGCATCAGTATGTATGTGATGTGCAGCTTTATTTGCTGGTGAGTTTAACTTGTGATTAATTTCCAAGTCAGAGGTTTTTTTTTAGTGAGTGCTCAGTGCTGTGATTCAACTGTTTGCTTGTGTGTTATGACATTTTAAAGTCTCAGTCAACCTTTGTACTTCACTGTAGGGCATGAGTGCTGATGTCAATATGTGGTATAAGACTTTTTCTTTTTTTTTTTTACTTTATATCTTTTTGACCCACAGTCCAGTGGTAAAATGTCATCATTACTTTTGTTTTCTTGCTTTAAAAGCTGGGATGGCAAAGATTCACATTTCTGTTGAGTGCATTCTTTTCATGCCTATTTTCTAAGTAAAAGTTAATTGTCAGTCATTTCTCCCTTTGTATTTGAGTGAAATTTACTTTTAGAAAGCCTTTATTCATTCAAACTTACATTAGCCAACTTGGCTGACATTTCCAGCCCCTCTGAGGGCGGTTTCATCGCCGCCCACCCAATCCTTCCCATTAAAAAGCACTTTAGAGGAGTATCAAAGGCAGCTTTACATCTCAACATTATGCTACTGCTGGAAATGATCAGAAAACATCGGGCTTCCTGCTGATTCATTGCCGTTTGAGTGACAGCGACTGCTGGCAAATACTGTAATTTACAAAGGATTATGCAGAGTGCAGTGGCACTAAAAAGTCACAAGTGGAAACTTTCTATAAGCGCATGAGCTGACGTACCAAACATTTACAGCTCAGGATACAATAATGAACATTAAAGTTCATCTGAAGACATAATTAAGTGCATTTTTATGTGGATGAATACCTTTCATTTCTAGCATCAGACTGCATAACTAAACTGATATCTGTAAATATTTGTATTCATGACGACATTAGAAGAAAGTCAGAGAAAGTGCTGCTCTGTTTTACCCTAATGAGGAGCTCTTATCCTGATATTATGAGTATGGAGCCACAATAATGACAAACATCAAAGGGACACATCATTAAGTTCATATTATATAGAGTAGATGACTTTCTACGCTGTCAGACTGTAATTTGCTTTAATTAAAATAAAAAGTTCAGTATTTCACTCCTAAAATAGCAGTCTTGCAATACCTGTCAAGTTCTTCCATAAAGGTTAAGAAGGGATTAAACTTTGGTGAATGATCAACATCCAATCCGTGGATTGCAATCTTATTGTGGTGGAGGGGTTTGAGCGCCCAAATGATCCCAGGCACTATGTTGTCGGGGACAACCTGCACCTGGTAGGGTCTCCCAATGCAAACTGGTCCTCGGGGGGTGGATGGGTGGGGGGGTCCAGTGGATCTCCATGGAAAAAAGTTACATCAAGGACCCAGTGTGCCTAAAGGAGGCACATGGGTCCACCCTCCAGCGAGGTCACCACCCCCAGGAGAGATCATGGTGCTATGTGAACTGGGTGACCACGCAACTTGGACCCCTGGACTTTCATTTATTCCAGATAATGTTGAGTGTTTTTAAATGTGCCACAGGTACTGTATATACAGTTGTGCTTATAAGTTTACATACCCTGACAGAATTTTTGACTTTTTTTGGCCATTTTTCAGAGAATATTAATGATAATACAAAAACTTTTCTTTCACTCATAGTTAGTTGTTGCGTGAAGCCATTTATTATCAAGCAATTGTGTTTGCTCATTTTAATCATAATGACAACAGAAACTACCCAAATGACCCTGATCAAAAGTTTACATACCCTGGTTCTTAATACCGTGTACTGCCACTTTTAACATCAATGACAGCTTGAAGTCTTTTGTGGTAGTTGTGGATGAGGCACTTTATTTTCTCAGATGGTAAAGATGCCCATTCTTCATGGCAAAAAGCCTCCAGTTCCTGTAAATTCTTGGGCTGTCTTTCATGAACTGCACGTTTTGAGATCTCCCCAAAGTGGCTCAATGATATTCATCTTGCCATCAGTTTTGACCAAGTTCCTTGTTCCTTTGTAACTCACACATCCCAAAACATCAGTGATCCACCTCCGTGTTTCACAGTAGGGATGGTGTACTTTTCATCATAGGCCTTGTTGATTCCTCTCCAAATGAAGCGTTTGGGATTGTGGCCAAAAAGTTCAACTTTGGTCTCATCACTCCAAATAACTTTGCTCCTGAAGTTTTTACGTTTGTCTCTGTGCTGTTTAGCGTATTGTAAGCAGGCTGCTTTGTGGCATTGGCGTAGTAATGGCTTTCTTCTGGCAACTCCACCATGCAGCCCATTTTTCTTTTAGTGCCTCCTTATTGTGCATCTTCAAACAGCCATACTACTTTTTTTTTTTCCCTCCAGAGTCCTATATGTCAGCTTAAGTTATTTGAGGGTTTTTCTTTGCATCCTGAACAATTTTCCTGGCAGTTGTGGCTGAAATTTTTGTTGGTCTACCTGATCGTGGCTTGGTTTCAACAGAATCCTTCATTTTCCACTTCTTAATTAGAGTTTGAACACTGCTGAATGGCATTCTCAATTCCTTGGATATCTTTTTATATTTTTTTCCTGTTTTATGAAGTTCAACTATTTTCTCCCGCAGGTCCTTTGATAATTCTTTTGCTTTCCCCATGGCTCAGAATTCAGCAACGTCAGTGCAGCACTGGATGAAACATTCAGGGGTCTGTCAGGAGCCCAGAAACTCACTGACTTTTAATACATAGACACTGATTACAAGTAAGCAGATCACAGGTGAGGATGGTTGCCTTTAGTAGCCATTTAAACCCGTGTGTGTCAACTTGTGTGAATGTTATCTGGCCAAAACTTCCGGGGTGTGTAAACTTTTGATCAGGGTCATTTGGATAGTTCCTGTCTTCATTATGATTTAAAAAGAGCAAACACAATTGTTTGATAATAAATGGCTTCACCCAACCACTAACGATGAGTGAAAGAAACATTTTTGCATTATTATTCATATTCTCTGAAAAAATGTCCCCCCCAAAAAATCATAAATTCCGTCAGGGTATGTAAACTTATTAGCACAACTGTAAACACTATACAGCAGTGGTCCCTAACCACCAGGCCGTAGACTGGTACCAGGCTTAACAGAAATAATAAATCATTTATTTTGTTCCATTCTATTGACTATCAAAGTCTGTAGGGAGCTTTATTTTGAAAATTTATGAGATATTCTCTCTCTTCCTCTGCTTGACTTCCTGCACATCTTGGCACACACCTGTCTCAGTAATTAGTAAATTATTAGCTTAGTAAAAGTAGCTTTCTTTTTAAAGAGAATGTCTACATATATGGAAGCTGCATCCCAATACGAAGTGTCTACAGATACGGGAGAGCTGACAATCCAACAAAATCTTTTCAGATCTGTGACGCAGGCATAGAGTGTGGTCAACCTCTAATCGGCAGGTTGGTGGTTCACTTCCTGCTCTTGCCGCCATGCCCAAACCATTTTACTTGCCATGAGATGAAATTTCGAACTAAATTTAAGAGGTTAGCTTTAGGATTAGGGAGTAAAAAAGGTAATAATAGATATTAAATAAAAATTTGAAACAATGCCTCGGATTTCCATATCTGTAGCTGCTGCCTTTAAGATACTGCATTAATAGAAAGTACTAGCCAATAAGATTTGAGCCGTATCTGTAGCTAGCATTCTACGGGCACGGTTCCATACCTGTAGCCATTGCCTAAAAAAACCCAGTCATCTTCAGAGAACTTTTTTTAAGTGGAAAAGGCCCAATGGTTACACAGCGGATGAGACCATCTCAACGCAGGGAGACAAGCTCAGGGCTCCCACTGATTCTGCATTAAGAATATATACACTACCGTTCAAAAGTTTGGGGTCACCCAGACAATTATTTTGCGTTTTCCATGAAAAGTCACACTTATTTACCACCATGTGTTGTAAAATGAATAGAAAATATAGTCAAGACATTGACAAGGTTAGAAATAATGATTTGTATTTGAAATAATATTTTTTTTCTTCAAACTGTGCTTTCGTCAAAGAATCTTCCATTTGCAGCAATTACAGCATTGCAGACCTAACATGATTGCACAAGGGTTTTCTAATCATCCATTAGCCTTCTGACGCAATGAGCAAACACATTGTACCATTAGAACACTGTGATAGTTGCTGGAAATGGGCCTCTATACACCTATCTAAATATTGCACCAAAAACCAGACATTTGCAGCTAGAATAATCATTTACCACATTAGCAATGTATAGAGTGTATTTCTGATTAGTTTAAAGTTATCTTCATTGAAAAAAAGTGCTTTTCTTTCAAAAATAAGGAAATTTCTAAGTGACCCCAAACTTTTGAACGGTAGTGTATATATTATATATATTTATTTTAATCACACTTTGTTTTTATGCTCATGTAATCCATTAATTTTAACTAATTACTTCTAGGAAGCAAGAGGTATAAACTAACATAAAACAAGTTGCTACAGTCATGTGAAAAAATTAGGTCACCCCACTAAATATTCAGCTCTTTATCAAGAAATGTTCACATATCTATGTCTAACCTTATTTTTGTTATTTGTATTTTTTTACATTTATTTTAGCTATTTTAAGTGGGAATGAATGTGGGGGTATCCTAAAAAAGATGGGGGGGGGGTGTCCTAATTTATTCCTCACTATTTATTTAGCATTACATTTTACAAAAAAATTGAAAAAGTCTTTAATTCATTTTTAATTGTTTAGTTGTATTACATGAATCTCCCAGTATTTTTAACATTGATATTAAATATCCATATGTCCAAATATGTTAAAAAACACACACACACACGGGCTTATGCAGGGTGTCCTCAATTTTTCACATGACTGTATGTAACCAGTTTTGTCTCTATGCAGGTTTTATTTTAATGGACAAACCAAATTCAAAATTATCTGTAATTGAATGACTACATGTAACTGAGTAGTAGAACAAGTTTTTTTCTTTATATAAGTATTCATTCATCCATCCATCTTCTTCCGCTTAATCCTTTTCAGGTCGTGGGGGGGCTGGAGCCTATCCCAGCATCTTTGGGCGAGAGGCAGGGTACACCCTGGACAGATCGCCAGTCCATCACGGGGCCAACACAATGACACAGACAACTACTCACTCTCACAGTCATACCTAAGGACAATTTAGAATCCCCAGTTTGATGCCAGTTAACCTAACTTGCATGTTTTTGGCATGTGGGAGGAAACTGGAGAAATCCCGGAGTAAACCCATGCAGACACGAGGCAGACACGGGGAGAACATGCAAACTCCTCACAGATCACTGTTGGTTGGGGGCTGGGATTGAACCCAGGATCCCCCGGCCAAGCGTGAGTTGCTGTGCTGCCGCAGTGCTAACCACTCCACCACCGACCGTACTGCCCATTATATGTATTCAATAAGAGTAAAAATATCCTGCAACAAAACTGCACAGTAAAGTACAAAAAAAGTTACTTGAGTACAGTAACTTCTTTCAAAATTAAATGATACATTTTTACAGTTGGCCTCATTTATGACTAATAAGACTGACTTTAAGTTCAAAACTACATCGAACAAAAACGAGTTTTCAGTGTGCGAAAACTCGTGGGTGTTTTTTTTGTTTTTTGTTTTTTTTTAAATCACACACACTGTTTTTCGGTGATGCGTTCCGTTAATACTCACTGTAAACACGGAAGTGAGTGTGGTGCAGCAACACATCTGATTATCTGGTTAGACTGAGCATTTGAGCACTACTAAGGAACAGATGTGATTGGCGAAACTGGCAGAAGTTGACGAGGATTGGCCAAAACTGTGGGAAAGTTGCGGTGATTGGACAAAGTTGCAAGGGCGTGCAAAAGATGCGATGATGGCTTGGTCTCGTGTAAATTGGTGTGATCACAACATTACAAAATCCTGGATGGACTGGCTTTTAAACAGCTTTTTGTCAAACATCAGTTGAATTGTGATCCATTACCAGCAGAGCCGTTTAGAACTCTGGATAATTGTTGCCAACATTATAATCTTCCAGGCGTCAGAGAATTACATCAGTTTTTATATCATATCAATAGAGATACATTTAATACATACAGTGATAAAAGCTCAGCAATTTAAAGTTTGAACATTTATTCTATTCTATTTTACCCTGGTTATAACCACGTGATGATTAGTGTAATTTTTCATATGATGCAACTGTGCTGAAATAACTGACAACAGTGTTTGACATTTCAGATGTCGATAAGCTTTGTAAAGGCTTTCTGTAACAATTTATTGTGCAATTCCAACTCATGAAACCACATAATAGCAACACCTGAGGCCTGAAAAATGATGCAGATACACAGGTGTGAATAACAAGTTCTTCAACCTGCCATTGCAAAAGCAACTCGACTCCCATAAAATGCTGCAATACTTTTAGTGAAAATACTGTAGTACAGCTTGTTCCGGAAATGTAAGCTCCAGTTCTAATGACTGAAATTGTAATACTGCATCTTAGTGCATCTTCATGTATTTACATTAATTGGCAAGATCCTGCGTATGTCTCACACTAGGGCTGTGCGATATGACAAAAAATTCATATCACGATATAAGTAATCTTATATCACAATAACAATATACAGTATATCACGGTATACATTTCCTGTAAAGTCTAGTTTATTAAATCACATAAAAAGGACCATCTCTTTTTTTTTTTTTTTTTTTTTTTTTTACATCTTTTACATGCACCCTTTTCCCCTCATAATTTTGCAGTGTTATAGTTTTTAATGTGCATTTGAGATTTGAGTCTCATAAATTTGTGGCTTTTCTTCTAAATCATATCAAATGAATGAAATGTAAACATCAATAAGTTAAATATTTCCTGAGTCAGAGGAGAATAACAACAACAACAACAACAACAAAAAAATAGCATAAAAAAATGTCTGAAAATGAGAAAATTGCCCATCCCTGCCATCTACAGATATAAATTAGCTGTTAGTTTAAATCATGAAAATTTAGATGTAGACCCCCAGCCTGAAGATGCCATTGTGGCCTGATTTAACCTGTTTGCTTCTTAGTAAGAATATTTCAGATTGGTCTTGATCCGAAAATCAAAGACACAACAGGCAATGTAATAAAATACATGTGATGACTTTAACTTTATTCATTATTGCTACTTGACTAATTAAAATTACTACAAATCAAATAAATTACATTAAAAACCAACTTGCTCCTCCAACCCATTTTAATTTATTATTTATTTTGCGTGTATGTGCCACCATCATGCACATTTGCAGCTTTAATACATTTTTTTCAGACAAAACTAAGAAACTCAGCAGTAATTTAAACCAAAGAAACAATGGTCTGATACTCTATAATGGTTTCAATTAGCACAACTGAGCATCATCATTTAGCATTTGCTGTTTTATAATTAGAAATGGCATTAAAGGGTACCTGTAGTGAATTTTAATCAAAAGCTATTTCAAAGGATCAAATACGATACTAGTGGTTCCGTCCAGTAATTTTGGTCATGATTCCTTCTCAAATACGTGCGAGTTTCAAATCACTGCTCTCTCAGTCAGTCATGGTCAGTGACACTTTGTCGCCTAGCCACCCACCACACACCTGTTCCGCTGCGTCCACTGTGGGGGAGAGGCAGGGAGCTGACAAGTAGTGCATGAGGAGCTTTGCTCAAGAAACGGGAGTATGTGAATTTTAAATTACGATATAAACAATAGGGTACTCTATGAAACGACAGACGTTTTTATATCGTCATCCGATGTATATATCGTCATATCGCACAGCCCTATCTCACACCCACAGAATGGATACACAGTCTGTCTTGTCTCCACAAGCGTAAACTAATCTCATAAATTTGCAACTTTTTTCTCATACATTTTCTGCCCCCCAATTAAATTTGGAGTGTTTTTCCTCAAAACATTATAAAACAAACAAAAAGCCTCTGTTGTTAGACTTCATGTTATCTGGAAAACACTTACTGAAATCTGACCTGACATTTGTGTGCTTACAGCTTCTATTTCCCAGTTTGGGATCGTAATTTGGTCGTAATTTCCCCGTTTGGGATCAATAAAGTACACCTATTCATCTATTTCACTCAAAAACACAAGCAGAAGCATCACAGCCATTTAAAGTTCCAACAGAAAAAAAGCTAACATGACTTTCAAACTGATAGGCAGCACTGTGTGACCTACGTGAAGTAACGGCATCCCTTTCCCACTTTCATGAGATTACAGTAAAAACTTAACGGCCCTCAGGAGTGCTGCCTAAAAGCTGATGTCCTTGGCAAGGAGCTTTCAACTTTAAGAGTTTCTTTGTGCTCTGTACGTGTAGATAAAGTTTTTTAATCCTGCAACACAGATCACATCTGTCTCTGACACGTACACAGACAGTTAAGAGTGTGATTCATCTTACTTCCACCAGCAGCTTGTGTAACAGTTGCATCATTTCACACGGTTCACATCCCACCTTCTATGTGGGGGTCAACAACTGATCTCAAAATCACCACCTGTCTGCTACTGATCTAAATATGGGATTCTTTTTTTTTTTTTTTAACTGTAGCTGTATGATTTGTTGCATCCAGGCGGAAAACAGCCTAGCATTTCCTGTTAGCACTCCACAAAATAAATTCATAACCTAGTGCATAGAAGCACCACTTTAACAAATTGAGAATCTTCTAATGTTTTATTAAAGCTACCAGCTGCTACTTTTACCTTCTGTATCCTAGGTCGTACATGAAAGGTTTACCAGAGAAGAAGTATGATTAACCTTTAGTCTATCTGTAACTTCTTTACCATTATGATCAAACGGGACATGTCGCACATCTTGGTATATGTTGGATTTTGGTATTATTGTATCATTTTTAGACTTATTTTTAGCTTTACTAACAGTAAAGAGAGAGACAGGAAATGGGGTGAAGAGCAGGGACGAGGCATGCAGGAAAGATCATTCTGGCTGGGAATTGAACCAGGGATCACTATGATTGAGTAACATGTTGTGGATTTAATATGCAGCCATGAGGCCACCGGGACACCTGCCATTATGGTATCTCCATGGACTCAATGCACCAATACAATTAACGGACCCAAAAAGGCTTTGTTAAGATGGTGGGAGGGGGTAACAGAGGTCAAAATCTTCTTAGCAACAAAATCCTATTTTTCAGCATTAGTTTTTTTTCCTGTATTTACTTCACTTGTTGAAGTCCAAGAATCAAAAACTGCATAGTAAAGTGCAGTAATTCCTCTCGCCATCTCACTGTTGCATTTCAAATGTGTATTTCTGATAATTCGCCAAAAGAATCGTCTGTTTTGACTGAAAGGGCAACTACGGTGTCCGTAATACCACGTAACATGACGTTTCACACAATCAAAGTCATCAGAAAAAATAAGATGCAACACCTACATGAAACCATAAATGTTGTTACTGTGCATTAGATTGCCGTGCTATTAACTGCACGGCCATTTGACTGTAGATGCATAGACATCCCATTTTGCAGCCAGTGCCTCTGGGCTGATGCCTTCCATCTTCAGTGGCTATTAGCTTTTACTTTACCCATTCTATTGTGCTGAGCACCAAGCTAGAAGGTAGAAAGTTTTGTTTTTATATGGCCTTTAACGTGACCTGGCTGTGGCGTGAACCCATGATGTCCTGGCTGTGGGACGGATGTTCTACCACTAGGCCAGCACTCCAGTTAAACCATAAATGAAATTCTACATGGGTGAAAAAATACTTGGTTCCAGTTTTGAAAAACAATGTGTTACGATAAACTCAAGCCACCAGCAGCTAGTGTCTTCAGTAGTTTGGGTTTTTGTGCTGGAGTGGTTGCCATGGTAGCCTGTCATGCACAGCCTTGAAGCTATTGTTTATGCGCATCAGCCATTTCCTACCGCTTATTTGCTTCAGTCTGAAGCAATTCGGGACTTAATACACCACTTCTGAGGGCATATATTTTAAATGTAAATTTAGAAACTTAATTATTCATCTCATGTTGAAATCCAGAATTTCTTGTGTGCATATCATAAATTTGCATTAATAGTGTTGAATGGGCATTACACTTTCTATGCATTGGCAACAACCAAGTACCACGATGCAGTATTTTCATAAACGTGAATTAAGTTAAAAAAATAAATATTCATACTGTCTAGTATTCCGGATTCGGACATCCTTCTGGATACAGAGACAAACTTCCTGCATGGCGTCAAAACTTTCAAACTTGACTAAGGAATGCAGAATTTCAAACAGCTCGTTTGGTTTTGTTTGAACACCACAACTAATTTGGATGCATTAATGTTGAGGTCCACATCTGCTTAATTAGCTACGCAGCAACTGTGCCCTAAGTGGAGAACTTTACAAGTTTTGAAATAAATCTCTGCATGTAAAAGTCCCAAATGGAAGCCTGTCTTTTAAAAGGCCCGCGGAGCATGATCTGACTGAATATTAGGCACAAACAGGGGTCAGGAGTTCACATGCACACGTGATGTTCTTACCACATTGAAGTCGAGGTTTTTTTCCACCCAGTCAGTGGCCGCGTCAAACTCTTCAAACATTTCCATGATGTAGAGGGTGTCCAGAGCGTCCACGATAGTTGCTCCCTTTATGCTGCCTGGAATGAATGGAAATCAAAAGATTAAACATGGGTCAAACCCCAGGCATAAATCACAGAGGGAGCAATGGGGGGCCATGCACCCCAAACCTGAGGAAAAAAGAAGAGACTGTCAACGCCAAATTATCATAAAACTTTCTATATCATGTTACATAACTGAATAAAATACATTTGGAGCAACAATGATGAGCATAAATGCAAAAGAATCATTTTAAATTTGCAAATTCTCATAAATGTGTTACTTTTCTTAAATTTGCAGCTTTCTCAAAAATGTGAATTTTTTCATGTAAATTTTGAATTTTTTTCTCAAATTTGTGACTGCTTTCTACTAATTTTTAAAACTTTGTTCTCATAAACTCTCAAATTCTTTCTTGTAAATTTGCGGGTTTTCATCCTTGTAAATTTCCAACTTTGTCATAGTTTTGCAACTTTTTCCTTATAAATTTGCAACTTTCTTGTAAATCTGCAACTACTGTATCTTGTAAATTTTAAACTTTCTTCTCATACATTTGCAGCTTTTATCTCAAATTTGCATATTTTTTCTTGTAAATTTGCTACTTTTTTCTAATAAATTTTTAACATTTTCCTCAAATTTTCAGCTTTTTTTCTTGTAAACTTCTGATTTTTTTTTCAAATTTGCACATTTTTTTCTCATAAATTTGTGACTTTTGTCTTGTAAATTTACAACTATTTCATTATAAATCTGAAACCTTTTTTCTCATCCAATGATTTCATTCTTTTTCTTTTCTTCTAGACAATAACTAAACAATTTTATTTTTAAAATATTTTGTGGGGAGGAGAGTTCTTTTTTCCATTTTTTTTGCCATTTTAAAGAGTTTGAGCTCTTTCCCATTACAAAAATAGGGGTCCCCAAATAAAATCTTGCATAGGGCCCCAAAAAACCTAAAATACTACAACAGAATAGAATAGGGTTTATTGTCATTGTACAGTTCAACAAACTTGTGGGTGCTCCACCAGGCGACTGCACAATAAAGTAAGAGAAGATTGCTAGCAGATCTAGTGTCCCCATCAATATTTACTCTTGAGAAAATTATGTGGTTTTTTGTCCTCCCATCAGTAAAGTAAATTCACCACCCATGCATCAAACATCCAGCCAGGCTGCTGTTTTACATTGGCCTTTTTAAATATCTGTAGACAAAGCCTGAAGAGAAAAAAAATGTTGAAGTTTAACTTTTCAGATGAGTCAAAACTACTAAAAAAATTATTTAAAATGTCAAAAGCTTGTTAGTCAGCGAAGCATTCCTTTATTTATAAGCATGAATGACAACAGGTGTCGGCGGATGACTTACAAGAAAAGCGGTGGATAAACAGCAGAAGTTAAGAGCTCTATATGGAGGATGAATAAATTATTTTGGCTTGACAGATGGTGAGAGATAGTGATTATCGGCACTGATGAGGCGACGGGAGGACCGCTTATCTCTGGTGATTGGCCTCATAGCAAGAGGGAAGACAGCTGTAATTTCAGTGCTGTCATTACCCAAACTCACAAACAAACTGAAGATTTAAGTGTGTGCTATGTGCTAGATAAACCATTAAAAGGTCCCATTCACTCAAATATGGTGTGTTTGTGTTTTAACCCTCCAAAATGCTTTCTTGGGTCATAGGACTACAGTAAAAAGTTAAAATCTCTCTTCACTTAGAAATAATTAGATTTGAACATTTTGGCAGAATGGGCAGAAGCTGGTTTTGTTCTTGCAGTTCTTTCTTCCCTACGTCCCTGACAAATGTGTTGCTCTTCAGTTGCAGCCATCGCTGTGCCATAGGCTGTGATGTTCCAGCTTCTTAACCCGAGAGATTAGCTTCAGAACTAACAATGCTACTAGAGAGTTGGCTTACTAGGCATGATTTATATCATTTATTTTCTGTAAATTTCAGCCACCCCATTAAACATCCCTGTTTCCACCTGGATCACTAATCCACAGTCTGTGTCGCACATCATTCTGCCTTATACTTTTATATTTTCCCCATGATGCTACATCAAACTGTTAGCATTAGCTTGGCTCAATAGTCCAAGTCGGTCAGTCTAAACGCATAAGAACTCGTCTCACTGGGGAGATCCTGACAGTCAGGCTGTCGGGTGCTAGCTTAACTGTCAATCTGGCTGGTTTTGATCGCCATTTTCTATAAATTCTATTCACCCCCAATGGAATCCTTGTTCATCTACTCACACTTGGTAGTATACAGTACATCATTCTTAGATGTTATTTAAGCTTAGTTTACTATAGTTTTACTTTCTCTAATGAAATCCAAGGTGGCTAGCTGACACCAGCTGCTAGCTAGCATCAGCTAGCTGTCTTCAGCTACCATTCACTCATTTGTGAATGTTTTTGTGCTTATTGTACTCCAGAGACCGGTCATATCCTATCAACCACCGGAACCACACACCCCTGCCCACCAGTGATGCTTTATTTCATTCATTATTTAAGACAAATTTACATTAGTCAGCTCAGGTTCACTACTTGAGCAAGGAGCTAGTCAGCTATCATTAGCAATAGTGACAAAAGAGGAAGGGCAGAGTTAAATGCAGCTCTTGAGCATTTAAAGCGGCATGCACTAAAACAAGCTGTTCTGACTAAGGCTGCCAAAGATGACTTAGTGATGCTGCAATTACAGCGCAATTACATATTAAGTCATTGTAAACACTCAAATACACGTAAATTCATGTCCGAGCGAGTTGCAGGGAATTTGGGTTGCCTTCATAACTTCTGTAGTTGCTTTCTACCTGTTGTGGAAATTCCTAAAACAGCATCATGTTTAGGTTTATAAAAGTATCCAGCAGGGCACACAGCTGGGAAAGTGTCACTGCCCCCTCCAGAAACTGCACCTGGATGATGGTTGTTTACAATACTAGCTTGTTAGACCTCGTTAGCATATCGGAAGCAGGAGTGGATATAGTGGATACAAACTACTTCATCTCACCTGCAGGGCTCCGTTCCATCTGTGTGCAGGTGATTGGTAGTTTCGTTTTCAAATTAGTTTATTCTCCAGTGTTGATACTTCTACTCCTTGATGGCGGAATCTCAAGGCTGATTAGCTACCGCAACTAGATCACTCGGATGCAAGTTAAGTGTTTACATCAACTTTATATGTAATTGCGTCTTGTGAAAAATTTGCTTTGTGTTTGGTCTCAACACACCTTGCAACCTGTGAGAACTGTTAAAACGTGCAAAAAGTGCAGTAAATGGGACCTTTAAGCATGCTGACTAGAGTCCTCACAAATTCTTTTTATTCCCCTCATACAAGATACAAAAAACAATATCAAGAGCTATAGCATCTGACCACTGAGAACAACAGAAGTGGGGGATAGAGATGAAAGTAATGAGTCAGACAGAGAAACAGCAGGAACAAAAACATCAGTCCAAAAGTGAGAACAAAAGGCAGGAAGATAAAAGCAACAGGGTAAGAACCTGCAATAATAAAGATGGAAAAAGTTCAAGTCATTAGAGCAAGTTAGAAAAAGATGTGTGTCAGAGAGGCTGGAGTGAAGCCTGAAAAAACGGTTGGTTTGTTATTTTGTGGATCTATTGGTTTATATTCCTTTGTGAGTGGTGGGAAGACTCAAAAAGCAGCTAAAAGCTTTCCATTAGACACATTGCTGAATCATCAGCCCGAGGCGCCTGGCAACTGTCGTCCATCACAACTACTTTGTTCGCTCGATGGAAGTATTTATCATTTCTGTGAAATTTCCACTGTGGGATGTCGTTTCAAACTGTTACTGAGTGTTTTTCTGGCAAGAATCAGATACATGTATGATGATGAACATGCCAGGGGATTCAGGCCATCGTGGGACACCAGAGCACTGCAGAAAATTAGGCATTTTAAGGGGGGGGGGGGGACTTTTAAAGCAAAAATGTTACCTGTTTTTTTTTTTGTTTTTTTTTAAAGAAAAAAAGCTATTTGTGACCTTAATCATAAGTGCATAAATCTTTATATGCACCCTGCATATAAAGAAGGGTTTTCAAAGTTTAGGTCAACTGGCATCTCTCTAGGGCAGTGAACAAATGGCGTCCCGTGGGCCACATCCGACCCCGCAATAGTTTTCCATCCGGTCCCTGGAATATTATTGAATTTAGGAATAATTTATTTCAAACTTTGTTTCATTAATTAATTTATATTTATGAAAAATTCAGATAGATGGGGTATCGGGCTTGTTGTTACGAGCTATTCGGTCTCTGTACGACCGTTGTGAGAGTTTGGTTCGTATTGCCAACACTCGGTCGGAGTCATTCCCAGTGAGAGTTGGACTCCGCCAGGGCTGCCCTTTGTCACTGATCCTGTTCATAATTTTTATGGACAGGATTTCTAGGCGCAGCCAAGGAATGGAGGGTGTCATGCTTGGTGACCACAGGATCTCATCTCTGTTGTTTGCAGATGATGTTGTCCTGTTGGCTTCATCCAGCAATGACCTACAGCTCTTGCTGGGACGGTTTGCCGCTGAGTGTGAAGCGGCTGGGATAAGAATCAGCACCTCCAAGTCCGAGTCCATGGTCCTCAGCCGGAAAAAGGTGGATTGCCCTCTCCGGGTTGGGGACAGGCTCCTCCCCCAAGTGGAGGAGTTTAAGTATCTTGGGGTCTTGTTCACGAGTGAGGGGAAAATGGAGCGAGAGATCGACAGACGGATTGGAGCAGCATCTGCAGTGATGCGGACGTTGTACCGGTCTGTTGTGGTGAAGAGGGAGCTTAGTTCTAAGGCAAAGCTGTCGATTTACCAGTCAATCTACGTTCCTACTCTCACCTATGGTCACGAGCTTTGGGTAATGACCGAAAGAACAAGATCGCGGATACAAGCGGCTGAAATGAGCTTTCTCCGTAGGATTGCTGGACTCACCCTCAGAGATGGGGTGAGGAGCTCAGTCATCCGGGAGAGGCTCAGAGTAGAACCGCTGCTCCTCCACATTGAAAGGAGTCAGTTGAGGTGGTATGGGCATCTGATTAGGATGCCTCCTGGACGCCTCCCACTTGAGGTGTTTCAGGCACGTCCCACTGGGAGGAGACCCCGGGGCAGACCCAGGACTCGGTGGAGAGACTATGTCTCCCAGCTGGTCTGGGAACGCCTTGGTATCCTCTCTGAAGAGCTGGAGCAGGTGGCTGGGGAGAGGGAAGTCTGGGCTTCTCTGCTTGAACTGCTGCCTCCGCGACCCGGACCTCCGGAAAAGCGGTAGAAGATGGATGGATGGATGGATGGATGGAAAAATTCAGATAGATCGTCAAATTTCTGACTGTAAGTGAATGCAGCGTCAGATTACACACCCCTTCACTCCCGGACAGCAGGAGAGTGTGGGGCAGGAGACAGGCCGGCTGTAACTCTTCTACAGGTAAACAACACTTATAATTCACATTATGATGACAGCCTTGGCCAGCAAGCTCTCCTGACCTAAACCCCGTAGAGAATCTATGGGGTTTTGTCTAGAGGAAGATGAGACACCAGACCCAACAATACAAACGAGCTGAAGGCTGCTTTCAAAGCAACCTGGGCTTCCATAACATGTCAGCAGTAGCACAGGCTGATCACCTCTATGCCACAACTCAATGACGCAGTAATTCACGCAAAAGGAGCCCCGACCAAGTACTGAGTGTGAACATGGACATACTTCATTAGACCAACATTTCTATTTAAAAAATCCCTTTTCTAAATTGATCTTGTGTAACATTCTAATTTTTTGAGAAACAGAATTTTGGGTTTTCATTAGCTATGAGCCATAATCATCAAAATTAAAAGAAATAAATACCTGAAATATATCACTCTGTGTGTGTAATGAATCTCTATAATATTTGAGTTTCACTATTTGAATTGAAATAAATTAATTTTTTGATGAAATTCTAATTTATTGAGATGCACCTGTAGTTGGGTCACCAAAAATGTTCCGTCTAAACTCACTTAAGTGAAACTTTAAAGCAAAAAACAGACATGAGGCATTTGAGTGATTTCTCTCTTGATACGTCCTGTAACTCCAAGAACATGTTACAGGCATGTTAACAAGAAAAAAAAACTAGACTTTTAGTGGAGTGTCCCTTAACAGTGTTAGACAGTCTCAGTAGAGGTATCAGCAGGTCCAGTTATGGTTGTAGTCTCTTGTCCTTGTTTTCACCTCTCACATTTTCTGTCCACTGAAGTCTCCAAAGTGACAAACGGAGGATGAGACTCTTTCCTGCTATTGTCCTGTCACTGTGCTTCCTTCCCCCTCACTGAACTTCCTCTATCTGTCTGTGTGTGTTTAATATCAATAATACAGATGGCCAAACCATGACCAGAATGCTAATGCTAGATGAGAAAAAAAAAAAACAAAGTAAAGGTTTATGATGAAAGTGGAGGTTTAGATCAGGCTGATATTCTTACTTTTCTAAATAATTTGATCACAACTATAGCTGTTGTATTTCTAAATGTGTTTTTCCATCCATCCATCCATCCATTTTCTACCGCTTTTCCGGAGGTCCGGGTCATGGAGGCAGCAGTTAAAGCAGAGAAGCCCAGACTTCCCTCTCCCCAGCCACCTGCTCCAGCTCTTCAGAGAGGATACCAAGGCGTTCCCAGACCAGCTGGGAGACATAGTCTCTCCACCGAGTCCTGGGTCTGCCCCGGGGTCTCCTCCCAGTGGGACGTGCCTGAAACACCTCAAGTGGGAGGCGTCCAGGAGGCATCCTAATCAGATGCCCATACCACCTCAACTGACTCCTTTCAATGTGGAGGAGCAGCGGTTCTACTCTGAGCCTCTCCCGGATGACTGAGCTCCTCACCCCATCTCTGAGGGTGAGTCCAGCAATCCTACGGAGAAAGCTCATTTCAGCCACTTGTATCCGCGATCTTGTTCTTTCGGTCATTACCCAAAGCTCGTGACCATAGGTGAGAGTAGGAATGTAGATTGACTGGTAAATCGACAGCTTTGCCTTAGAACTCAGCTCCCTCTTCACCACAACAGACCGGTACAACGTCCGCATCACTGCAGATGCTGCTCCAATCCGTCTGTCAATCTCTCGCTCCATTCTCCCCTCACTCGTGAACAAGACCCCAAGATACTTAAACTCCTCCACTTGGGGCAGGAGCCTGTCCCCAACCCAGAGAGGACAATCCACCTTTTTCTGGCTGAGGACAATGGACTCGGACTTGGAGGTGCTGATTCTCATCCCAGCCACTTCACACTCAGCGGCAAACTGTCCCAGCAAGAGCTGTAGGTCATTGCTGGATGAAGCCAACAGGACAACATCATCTGCAAACAACAGAGATGAGATCCTGTGGTCACCAAGCATGACACCCTCCATTCCTTGGCTGCGCCTAGAAATCCTGTCCATAAAATTATGAACAGGATCGGTGACAAAGGGCAGCCCTGGCGGAGTCCAACTCTCACTGGGAATGACTCTGACCGAGTGTTGGCAATATGAACCAAACTCTCACAACGGTCGTACAGAGACTGAATAGCTCGTAACAACAAGCCCGATACCCCATACTCCCGAAGCACCCCCCACAAAAAACCACGAGGGATGCGGTCAAATGCCTTCTCCAAGTCCACAAAACACATGTAAACTGGTTGGGCAAACTCCCACGAACCCTCAAGAATTCTCAAGAGGGTAAAGAGCTGGTCCGATGTGCCACGGCCAGGACAAAAACCACATTGCTCCTCCTGAATCCGAGGTTCGACCAACGGCCAGACTCTCCTCTCCAGTACCTTGGCATGGACCTTCCCAGGGAGGCTGAGGAGTGTGATCCCTCTAAAGTTGGAGCACACCCTCTGGTCTCCTTTTTTGAAGAGAGGAACCACCACCCCGGTTTGCCATGCCAAAGGCACTGCCCCCGACCTCCACGCAATGTTGCAGAGGCGTGTCAACCATGACAGCCCTACAACATCCAGGGCCTTGAGGTACTCAGGGCGAATCTCGTCCACCCCCAGGGCCCGGCCACCAAGGAGATTTTTAACCACCTTGGCGACCTCAGCCCCTGTGATAGGCGAGTCATCCCCCTTGTCCCCAAACCCTGCTTCCTCTGTGGAAGGCGTATCAGTGGGATTGAGGAGATCCTCAAAGTATTCCTTCCACCGCCCGACGATATCCCCAGTCGAAGTCAACAGTGTCCCATCCGCACCATACACAGTGAGTTGACAGCTCTGCACCTCTCTTTACCCGAGTGTCCAAGACATACGGTCGCAGGTCTGATGACACGATAACAAAATCGATCATCGACCTGCGACCTAGGGTGTTCTGGTGCCAGGTGCACATATGGACACCCTTATGCTTGAACATGGTGTTCGTTATGGAAAAACTGTGGTTAGCACAGAAGTCCAATAACTGAACACCACTCGGGTTCAGATCGGGCAGGCCGTTCCTCCCAATCACCCCCCTCCAGGTTTCATTGTTGTTGCCCATGTGCGCATTGAAGTCCCCCAGTAGGACAATGGAGTCTCCAAGAGGAGCACCCTCCAGCACCCCAGTCACAGACTCCAAAAAGGGTGGGTACTCTGAAACATCATTTGGTGCATAGGCACAAATGATGGTCAGGACCCGTTTCCCAACCCGAAGGCACAGGGAAGAAACCCTTTCGTCCACCGGGGAAAACTCCAATATAGAGGCAGCAAGGTGGGGGGATACAAGATGACCCACTCCTGCTCATCGCCTCTCGCCCGGGGCAACTCCAGAAAAGGCCAAGCTCCAGCCCCTCTCCAGGAGACTGGTTCCGGAACTGGAGCTGTGTATTGAGGTGAGGCCGACTATATCTTGCCGGTATCTCTCAACCTTGTACACCAGCTCAGGCTCCTTCCCCACCAGAGAGGTGACATTCCACGTACCAAAAGCCAGTTTAGAAAGCTTGGGATCAGTCTGCCAAGGTCTCCGCCTTTGACCGCCACCTAATCCACATAGCACTGAACCACCATGATGCCTCCTGCAGGTGGTGAGCCCACTGGAGGGCGGACCCATGTAACTCCTTCGGGCTGAGCCTGGCCGGATCCCATGGGTGGAAACCCGACCACCAGATGCTAGCCTTCGAGCCCCTCCCCCAGGCCTGGCTCCAGGGTGGGGCCCCGGTAACCCCATACCGGGCGGGGTACACTGAATCCTTGATATAGCATTTATCATGAGAGTCTGTTGGATCGTTCTTAGTCTGGCCCTTCACCCAGGACCAGTTTGTCTTGGGTGACCCTATCAGAGGCAAATTGCCCCGGACAACATAGCTCCTGGGATCACTGGGGCACGCAACCCCCCCCCCCCCCACCACCACCACCACCACGATAAGCTGACGATCCAATGTGTTTTTCTGCCACAAAAAAGATAACTGGTTAATAAAATAACGGGCAGTGAGACATAGCTGAATGCATGTACAGAAGGAAAGAAAAAAAGGAAACTACCAAATTAGTGCTCCTTCTTCTTCTTCTTTCGGCTGCTCCCTTCAGGGGTCGCCACAGTGGATCATCTGCCTCCATCTCACCCTATCCCTTGCATCTTCCTCTGTAACACCAATCCTCTCCATGTCCTCCTTCACTACATCCATGAATCTTCCATGGTCTTCCTCTTTTTCTCCTGCCTGGCAGCTCCATCTTTAACATCCTTTGTCCAATATCTCCACTATCCCTCCTCTGCACATGTCCAAACCATCTCAGTCTTGCCTCTCTTACTTTGTTTCCAAACTGCTCAACCTGAGCTGTCCCTCTGATACACTCATTTCTAATCTTGTTGCTCCTAGTCACTCCCAGTGACAATCTTAGTATCTTCAACTCTGCCACCTCCAGAGCCACCTCCTGTCCTTTTGTCAGCATCGCTGTCTCCAAACCATACGTCATAGCAGGTCTTACTACCATCTTGTAAATCTTCCTCCCCTTTCACTCAAGCTACAATCCTTCTGTCACACATCACCCCAATACTCGTCGCCACCCACTCCATCCTGCCTCTTCTTCACCTCTCTTGTGCAATTTCCATTGCATTGGATGGTTGATCCCAGGTGTTTAAACTCATCTACCTTCACTAACTCTGCTCCTTGTATCTTCATCATTGCACCTGCCTCCCTTTCATTCACACTCATGTACTCTGTCTTGCATCTACTGATTTTCATTCTTCTTCTCTCCACAGCATACCTCCACCTCTCCAGGTTATCTTCCACCTACTCCTTCCTCTCACTACTACCATGGTCCAACTACCAAATGAGTGCTACTTTTAATAAATCCACAGCTCTGCTAACAATCTATAGCTAGCACCTTAAATGAACCAATCCCCACTTAATCGCCAGTTCAAATCGCCAATTTGTCAATGTTTGCAACCTGAAACTACTTTCTGAACCTCCAAAACTTTACAAAACCTTCAAGTTAAGACATATTGCTTTGACCATCAGGTAACTAAAACTAGCTGCTATCTTCTAGGCTTACCGCTGCTGACCAGGTCAATAAACTGAACTTCTTAGTTTGTGATACTTTTCAAGGCTTGTGTTCTACATTTGGTGGCCATGAGAAGACAGACGGAGCCTTCTGTCCATACACTGTGTTCATATCATCCATACTGCTGCACATTTCTTGCAAGCTAGCAGATAAGGACTGAATGTACCATTACTACTACAGTGTAGCCCACAGGTGTCAAACTCATTCCATGGAGGGCCAAGACCCTGCAGGTTTTACCTCCACCCAGTGTCTTCAACAGGTAATTTCTCTGAATTTCTTCCCACTGATTGCTGATCAGTAAAAACACCTGCTGAAGAGACTGGGTGGAAGTAAAACCTGCAGGGTCTTGGCCCTCCATGGAATGAGTTTGACACCACTGGTGTAGCCAAAAGTTTAAGCAAAAAAAACACAAAAATGCAATGAAGAAGAATACTTTTGTTGAGAAGTTTCAAGATTTGGTTAAAAAAAAAAAAAATCCATGTGGGAGTGTCACTCATAACATTTGAAATGTACATATCTATTTTCATAAGTAAAGGGGATGTAAAAGACACCTTATCTGACAAACAGCATGGTCTTGTATTTATGGTTTGTGATTTTAATTTACAAATGAATCACATTTTTAAATTGTTGGTTGGAAAAAAAACAAGCTATCTGATTGCATCACCTTGAGATAAGTGTGACTGTTCTTTTAAATTTTTGCAGTTTTTGTAGGTTAAATGGTTATCATGACTAAAAGGCAGATAGTAAAAAGAAAACAAATAACAGTCTGAACGCCTCCCACTGATTTTTTCCAGCTTTTCCTTTATTACTCCACACATTCTCACTTATCTGCTCAGAACATGTGCTGATGTGGTGGCAACCAGCTGGGGCATTAGACCCTGTAAATAAAGATCTGTCAAAGATCTGAGATGTTAGTCAGACAGCTTGCCCAAAGTCATGAAGGCTAGCAGAAGAAAGAATGTGCTAAAATCAGCTTTTCATCAGATCCCGGATTTGTGTCAAAGTCCAGATGGGAAGACTTAAAAAAAAGTCAAAGATGGGATTTAGCTGAGGTCTGTGAGGTTGAGAAAGTGAAGTCTGATGATCCTAGAGGTGATGCATGTGCTACTTAGGATTGTGTTTCTGTTTGAGGGGAGAGAGCTGATGGCTTAGCAGAGGGCGATTTTATGATGCTCCTATAAAACATGAGAGGTAGTGGAGGAGGAGGAACACTGACTGGCATCTATGAAGATGGAGCAGACCTTCTGATATTTGCTGTAGGCAGCAGGATTGTGTCACCAGGAGAGGAAGTCCACAAATCCAACAACAAAGCCAAGTCTAGCTTTACTGACGCTAAGACAAATGTTGGATGCTAATCTAAAAGAATCTCAGGGTAGGTTTACACTACTGAAGTTTGTCAGCAGCCTGAGCCCAAAGTTTACTTCTTTTGAATAGTGTGATTAATCCCCGCCTGGGAGTGGTTGGCTTCAGCATGGCTCAGTTCCTCATTTACAATCACACTTTCGCAGGGCACGGACCAATTGGTCTGAGGGAGAGTGTGCCCCCAGAGTCAAAGCTCCTTTAGACTGATAAAAGGGTGGAGAATTGACTCAACTGTTTTACATCGAGAGAAGTCTTGTTGGCTAGCAGGAAGAAAATCAATATTAAGGTATCCTGGCATTCTCAGCAGAATGCTAATTCTAGCATTTACATGTTGTCTATGGTAGTGTTACAATCAGAGTTAGGATTAAATGTGTACAATCTGCCACAGAAAACTGATCAGAGAGCTAAAAAGCTGCAAGATACTTTTTCTTGCTTCTAACTTTTTCTCTGAGCACGCTGAGGGGAATGCAATATCCCCTGCCTCCGTTTTCTTTGACGATCCCAATACTTACTGACGGAGAGAAGTTTTCAACTTTTTAATATAATTACTGTGGCAGAACCAAATTTTGATAAACCCAGCATCCATGAATATACAACAACATATACTACAACCTATAGTTGTTGGTCAGGATCCCAAGGTAAACCTGTGTAGCAAGTCTGGTGACCCTAGAGAGCTTTACATGCTCTATAGTAAGAGAGCATTGGGAGTGCCAACCTTGACCTTTTAACCCCAAACCTGTAATCAGAGGTCATAGTCTCAGAGTGAAACTGTGTACCAGGTTTGGTGATCGTAGCTTTCTTTGTTGTTGAGATATAATTTATAAGCCATTTTGATGTTGACCTTTGACCTTGCGATCCCAAAACCACAGTCACATTTCGGGGTGACAGGGTGAACCTGTGTACCAAGTTTGGTGACCCTAGCTTTACTTGTGCAGTAATAAGGCATCAGGAATGTTAACCTTGACCTTTGACCATTTGACCTCAAACCCATAGTCAGAGGTCAGGTTCCCAATGTGAACCTGTGTACCAGCTTTGGTGGCCCTAGCTTTACTCATTTTATAGTAATGGTAAAATTAGCATTCAACATTTACCATAGTGCAAATGGAATGTTAACTTTGACCTTTTGACCCCACCCTTATAGTCAGGTCAGGGTACATCGTGTCATCCAAGATGCATTTTAGATACAACTCCTGTATTGATTTGCAAAGCTTTATACCTCAGTTTTATGACTTTACATGTCAGAGGTGAAGGCTTAGGGGTGGTAGGGATGGGAATCGCGAGGGACCTCATGATTCGATTCGGACCGCAATACTTGGGTCACAATTCGGTCCTATCACGATTCAATGATAATCATGATATTGAGTATCACAATACCATATATTTCAATTTTTTTTCACCTTATTCAACCTCAAATCATGTCCCATAGTAAAACTGTTCACATCTCTTTCATTTAATAAAGTATTCAGACAGTACACAGTAAATTATTTTTAAATTAAATGCAAAAACAAATCTTCATCTGATAATAAATTATAGTCTTAAAATAAATAATAAACTAGAAAAGCACTCATAGAGCACATACCTCCGCCAAGGCTCCTTCCGTTTGTGATGGCTCATCTCCAAAATGTAATGGGTTTGTGTGTAGGCCTAGAGCCACTTGTGGTGAAAATTGCATCAAAGTCTGTCCATCAGTTTTGGAGTACTGTTGCTAACACACTGTGAGAAGATAAGAGCCTTGGCTGAGGTATGCATTCTCAGATCATCACCAAAATATAATGGGTTCCTCTCTAGGTCAAGAACCGCCTCTGGTGAAAATTTCATCCAAATCCATCCAGTAGTTTTTGTGTAATCCTGCTGCACAAATACAAACAAAGCCCTTGGTGGAGGTATGCACTCTCAGATCATCACCAAAATCTAATCATCTGTTCTTTGTGCCATTACACACCTTTCCTGAAAATTTCGTCAAAATCCATTCATAACTTTTTGAGTTACGTATGTTGGTAACAGACAAGCAGACAGACAAACCCCGGTAAAAACATTACCTCCTTGGCGGAGGTAATAATAGTCTTAAAGTCTTAAAATAAATAATAATCAGTGAAGTAACAGCAAGATGAAATCACATACCTGGGCTTCAGTGTCTTAATATGTGACAAAAACCCTCCTTGCAAACTGAATATGTCATATCCAGGTCGTTCATCCCGTTTTTGTTATGAAATCCAAAATAGTCCAAACATCTTATAAATGCAGCATCTCTCTGTCTGTGTGTGTGTGTGTGTGTTCCACTGTGGGCAAACTGCTGTGCAACCTTTTTGCAAACCCTAACAAACCCCTCAAATCGTAACGTTCTTGAACGTTCCTTAGCATTTGCCACTCTGTGAGATATTAGCTTGATTTTTGCCAATATTCATCAGAAAAAATTGGCAAATCTAAAATTGCTACATTCGTCAGCATTTGCTCTGTGAGATACTACCCTTAGTTGGTCCCACTGAGGCTATGAAGTACTATTTAAAACTTTCATGTATGCAGCACTGTTTTGAAGACTTATCCACCCCTGAGGCACAGTTTTGATACACTCCTGTGGCGAAGATGGCAGGTTTTATGGAAGACAAACCTGACGCTCCTCTCTGCTGATGCTATCACACGCTACTAGAAAGCTACAAGAGGAAATTATTCCCGTTCTGACAGTACATGGATGAGA
This sequence comes from Pholidichthys leucotaenia, assembly GCA_020510985.1. Classification (NCBI taxonomy): domain Eukaryota; kingdom Metazoa; phylum Chordata; class Actinopteri; order Cichliformes; family Pholidichthyidae; genus Pholidichthys; species Pholidichthys leucotaenia. The sequence continues at coordinate 277,191,704 of CM035842.1, forward strand.
GGAATGGATGGAAAGATGAAAAATGAAAGAGTCGGTGTCCTCTGAAGACAAGAGTGATTACCTTTCTGTTCAGAGACGGAGGATAAGAATAGATGGGAGAGAGCTGACAGAAAAATGGGAGATTGAAGGTCCAGAAGTCATTAACCAAGAGTATCCTTCTGTTTCTGTGAATTACCCATCCGGTCGTTCCTCTTCCAACATCCACTTGTCTCTTATTGAGGTATCCATCATTCCGTTTCTCCTTCCATTTGTTCAACTTCCCGTCTTGAAAAGTTTCAGTAGTCTGTTCACCAGTGTGCTCTCCAATACAATTTCCATTTCATTCTTCTAGTGTTTTTCTACAAGTGGCTCACGATTTAATGACTTAAGGCTGCGCTGGGCCTTCAACTGCATTAATAACTCAATTATTAGCCAGTCTTTCAACGTGCATGGTAGCTCAAAAATAACTGCAGCTCATAGGGTTTCCACTTCCTACGCCGTGGTGCTGTGATTGAGTGTGTGTGACAGGAGAGTGAGGCATTGTTTGGCTGTTCGGAGCAAAATAACCTTCACTTCACGCAATCAGGCAGAAAAGTCAGAGCTGTAATCTGCGACGTGGGAGTGTGTGCATGAGTGGCTGAGAACGAGAGGGTGATTGACAAATGCCATGTTGCTCTTTCTCGTGTGCATTCACACAGACGGTCGAGTTGTTCTGACTTGAAATGCAGTCTCTAGTTATTCAGTTTTCATTTTTGTTGGTGAGAAAGCCTCACATTTTAAATCTGGGTGGATGGAATATTTGTTCAAGCTAGTTTGGTTGGGCTAAAAGTATCTGGTTTTTAAATTCAATATTCAGATATTCATTTTTTTTCTTCCTCAACTACTTGATTTTTATGAAAGTAACTTAGGCTTTTACCAAATTTACCAAAAAAGACGAAAAAACCTTTAGGAGAAGAATCTCACAAATTCACATGAAAACAGCTGTTCTTTTTGTCCTTTTTATGTTTGACTGTTCAGGTGTAGCCAGGGCTCCTTTACCCTATAAAGCAGAAAACGCAATTCCAACAGCCCCTTCAGCTACTAGGGAGAATTAAAATTATATTCAATTTTGTTTTCTCATAAATATTGAACTTTTTCTTATAGATTTGCAACGGGTTTTTTTTCAAATTTGTATTTTTTTGTGTAAATCTGAGTTTTTTTGTTGTAAACTTGAGATTCATTAATATGCTTTTTTTAATTTGCAACTTTCTCATAAATTTGCACATTTTTCCCCCATAAATTTTGGTCTGTCTTGTAAACTTGTTTTGGTTTTTTTTCCCTACATTTGTTATTTTTTTCTTGTAATTCTTTTTTTTTACTTTTTTTCCTCATAAATTTGCAACTTTCCTGTAATGCTGCAACAAGTTTCTCATAAATTTTTGTTTTTTAAGTAAATTTGCAACTTTTTTCTTTTCACTTCACAATTTGTATCTTTTTCAGCCGATGTGCAACTTTTTCTTGTAAATTTGTAACTTTTTCTGATTAATCTGAGGCTTTAATGTCACAAACTTTGACTTTGTCATAAATTTCAGAGTTTTTTCCTCAAATTTGTGACTTTTTCTTGAAAGTTTTAAATTTTTTTCCCAGAAATTTGAAATGTTCTTTTAATTTTACAGCTATTTTCTAGAGAAATATGCTTTTTTTTTTTTTTTTGTAAATTTACAACTTTCTTCTTGCAAATACACAACTTTTTTTTTAATCGCAATTGGCACCTTTTCCATCAGTTTGAAACTTTTTCTTGTAAACTTGTAAATTCCACGAATGTTTTTCTTGGTAAATTTTAAAGTGTTTTCTCATAAATTTGAGACTTTTTCTCTCATAAATAGGCAACTTTTTTCCATCACAAATTTGCACCTTTTCCCATCAATTTACAACTTTTTTGTAAATTTGCAATTTTCTTTCTGTAGCTGAGATGCAATGAGACCTCTTTAATAATAAAAAAGAAAATATATCTGTAAAAACATAGCTGTAATAAAGGAACATCTGTTTTGTGCCATAAAAGGAGTATGTAAAAAAGTATTTTTAAAAAAGTATTTAAAAATTCAATTCCACCCATCCAGCCAGCTTCTACCACTTTTCCGGAGGTCCTTGTTATGGAGGCAGCAGTTCAAGCAGAGAAGCCCAGACTTCTCCCTCCCCAGCCACCTGCTCCAGCTCTTCAGAGAGGATACTAAGGAGTTCCCAGACCAGCTGGGAGACAGAGTCTCTCCAGCAAGTCCTGGGTCTGCCCTGGGGTCTCCTCCCAGTGGGACGTGCCTCAAACACCTCAAGTGGGAGGCGTCCAGGAGGCATCCTGATTAGATGCCCATACCACCTCAACTGGCTCCTACCTAAAACAAACAAACCTTAAATTGCCATTGAGTTCTTAGGCTCGAAGAAGTATGTGGGGTGTATTTTTTTCAAGCCTACATAAAACAGATAGTGTGTACGTAAAGGTCATGTGGATTACATCATGTGCCCAGTGTGAAAACAAAGCGTGACCTCAGAAGCCAGCTGTGCCCTCCAGCTCTGGGTCACACCAAGCTACTTCCCGAGGATTTCACATTTCTGTTTCACACTTACTCAAAACCATGAACAATCCGACAAGAGTACGAAGCGGTAAATAATTTCACAGCAGCTGTGTGAAGCTAACGCATTTCCCCAATGGTGACAGTTCGACAACTGTAGGTTCCTAGAAGTGTGGCTCAATTTTCAGCCTTGTTTGGGATAAACTTATTCCAGTTTCATGTCAATTTTCTGAATCACACTGGAAAACAGAGCTGTCCTAACCCTCTGACTGACTTCTATATAATCCTTTACCCTTTATTAGTCCCACAATGGGGAACTTACAGGGCATCCACCTGGATCAAAGAGGCAGCCATAGTGCGGTGCCAATCCCTTCACCATTCACACACACATTCATATCTTATACTGTACATATCTTATCTGCTTTACTTGCATAAGTAGCCTGTACAGTACAGGCTGCTATGAAAGCCTAGAGCTACTGTTACTCAAAGGCGAATGATCAATTTAAGTCTTTTTGTGTCGCTAAATGTGAAGAATATATTTTCTTATATACAGTGAGCAATACTCGGCCACTGGACATTCTTCAACTTGGTGTCATCACACTTCAGCTTCCTTGGTGACTCCATTAAATTTTGTTTTTAACTGCCATGTTTGGTTTTTTTTGACAGTACAGCTGTCTCTTCTTCTGTGATGAAGAGCAGCGTGCAACATCTAGGCAGAGACAGTACACACAAAAGTTATTATTTTTAAATGCAAACATAGACAAAACTCAAAGCACAGTAATGGATTAGATTTATATGGCGCTTTACATGTCAAGTGACATCTCAAAGTGCTTACAGTGAGTCCATTATTCATTCACTCCAGACAGACATTGATAACGGTAATGGTAAGCTACTACTGTAGCCACAGCTGCCCTGGGGCAGACTGATGGAAGCAAGATTAGATTACTGCAACTCTTTATTATCAGGTTGTCCTAAAACATCTTTAAAAAGTCCTCAGCTGATCCAAAATGTTGCAGCAGGAGTTTTAACAGGTACTAGAAAGAGAGATCATATCTCTCCGGTTCTGGCCTCCCTTCATTGGCTTCCCATAGAGTTTAGAATTAAGTTTAAAATCCTTCTTCTGACTTACAAAGCTCTAAATAATCAGGCTCCTTTTTTTTTTTTCCACAATATCTTTATTGAACCTTTTTTTTTTTTAACAAACATGATACAAACAATCAAACACTAACGCTAAAGTACTACAAAAAAAAAAAAAAATGCACTAAAAACACCAACAACCACCAACAAAATCAAGTCTTCAACAATGCTCCTCTGTTTAGTCTAGACAATCCAATACATAAGTATACATATTATGTTCACCAGTTTGGAATTTACAAGGTCCACACACATCATTCACCTTCTTCTTCAAGAGTTATGTTTAAATTTTTTACATAATCAATAAAAGGTCTCCATATATTCTCAAACACAATTTCCTTTGATTTCAGTATATATGTTATTCTTTCTAATGGAAGGTTTGTTAACATCTGTCTTAACCACTGAGTCACATCTGGTCTATGAGTCTTTTTCCATAATAGTGCAATACATTTTTTGGCATTAAGCAAACTGAGGTCTATGAATGTTCTTTCACTTTTATTAAAATTATGCTTTTCTGGGTACAGACCCAACAAAAACAGTTTAGGATTCAGTATGATTTGTTTTGAGATTATTTTTTCAATTGCTACCCTCACCTCTTCCCAAAACATTCTTATTAATCTACATTCCCATAAACAATGAAATAGGGTTCCTTTACTTTCCATGCATTTTGTGCATGTATCTGGTATATTTTTGTTATATCTATTTAACTCCTCCGGTGTAACATACATCCGCATTAACCATTTGAAATGTATCAATTTAAGGCGTGCATTTATTGATTTGGTTTGAGCTTCTGTACAAGCCAATTCCCATTGTTCCTCCGAAATTTCAATTTGCAGATCTTCTTTCCAGTAGTTTAATCTTTTCAGTGAATTTTCACTTGAAGATAGTGTCAATGAGTTATAAAACTCTGAAATAATACCCTTTCTTTTACTATCTTTCATCATCATTTTTTCCAAAGATGAATAAATAGGTCGAGTGAGAGCTTTATTTTGATTTGATTGAATAAAGTTTCTAAGTTGAAGATATTTAAAAAAATGTGTTCTATTGAGATTAAATTTGATCCTCAGCTCTTCAAAAGACATTATGTTGTCTGCACATGGCAAATATAAATCCTGAATCTTTTGTATCCCTTTTAAATTCCATACTTTAAATACAGCGTCCGCTCTCCCTGGTTTAAAATATTGATTACCCCATATTGGACTAAATTGTGACAATAACTGTGGTTCTTTTAAATAGTTTTTAGCTTCACACCATATTTTGATCATATGCTTTACAAATGGATTTTTAACTTGTTTTTGTAATTTTTTTGCCGAATCTGAGTATATGAATATGGGAAGAGGTAGAGGTAAATTGTATGATTCCATTTCAGTCCAGTGAGGGAGATCATTTGATGAAAAATAATATGTCATAGACCTCAGTTGTGCCGACCAATAATACAACATAAAATTTGGACATTTCAGACCTCCACGATCAAATGGTAAATATAATAAAGACAGACGTAATCTAGCCCTCCTGTTGTTCCATATAAATTCCACTAACTTTTTTTTTATTCTTGAGAATAGATCTAAAGGTGGTGATAAGGGAATGTATTGAAATAAATAAAGTATTTTAGGTAAAATATTACTTTTAAGTATATTGATTCTCCCGATCATCGACATTGGTAGTGACATCCATCTCTGAGTTAACTCATTGATATCTGACATTAAGGCTTCATAGTTGACGCTGGCGACTGATTCTAGCTTAGGCATAATTTGGATTCCTAAATATTTAAACTGATTTACAACATTGAATTGATTTGCCTCGGGGGCTGGGTAATTTCTCTGGGTCTCATTTAGCATTAATATTGAAGATTTAGTTTTATTTATTTTATATCCTGATATTTCCCCAAAATTCTTTATTAAATTCAACAAGGTTGGAATTGATTTTTTTAGATTCGACATAAACAAAATTATATCATCGGCGTACAGGGAGATTTTATGTTCTGTTGGTCCAACTTTAATTCCATATATTTGTGAATGTAAACGTATCGCTATCGCTAAAGGTTCAATTGCCATAGTAAACAGTAAAGGTGAAAGTGGACAGCCTTGTCGACATCCTCTATTGATTTTTATTGGTTTTGAAATATTGTTATTTGTTAGGATTTCTGCTGTAGCATTATTGTATATTATTTGAACCCATTTTATGAAATTATTTCCAAGTCCAAACCTTTGTAGGACTTCAAAAAGAAAGGGCCATTCAACTCTATCAAAGGCCTTTTCGGCGTCCAATGATAGGAGAGCTGTATCCGGTGCTTCTTTATTAAAATAAATAATATTAAATAGTCTTCTTACATTATGGAAGCCTTGTCTACCCTTTATAAAGCCATTCTGATCTCGATTAATAATATTTGGTAAAATTTCTTGTATTCGTCTTGCTAAAATTTTACAGATTATCTTAAGGTCGGCGTTTAATAGGCTTATTGGTCTCATATTTTCACATTTATTAGAGGGCTTACCTGGTTTTGGCAGCAGTATAATTAAGGCATTATTTATGTATGATGGTAAATTATTATTTTGAAATGCTTCTAAAACCATTTCCAAAAAAGGTTTTATTAATTTATTCTTAAATTTTTTATAAAGGTCAACTGGAAGACCATCTGGTCCTGCACTTTTTCCTGATTTCATATTATCAATGGCTAGCCCAACTTCTTCTTGACTAATTTTAGACTCCAATATCTCCCTGTTTTCATTTGGTATACACGGTATAGATAGTTCGTTCAAAAACCCATTTAGTTTTGTTAAATCAGGTTCATTTTTGGTATCATATAATTTTTCATAGTAATCTCTAAAGGCTCTATTAATTTCTAAAGGATCTATAACTACCTGTCCGTTACTTATAATACTGGTAATTGGTGTTTTAATTTCCAATTGTTTAATCTGCCATGCTAATAATTTTCCTGATTTTTCACCTTGTTCATAAAAAGATTGTTTCAATCTTAGAAGACTCGAGGCAGCTCTATTCGCTGATTTTTTGTCGTATTCAGCTCTCAAAATCAGTAATTCATTCTCCAACCTTGGGTCACTTCCTGCATACACTTTTTCCTGAAGACTTTTTATTTTATGTTCCAATTTAGCTCTCTCCTCTCGAGTCTTCTTAGATTTTGATCCTGTATAACTAATAATATGTCCCCTAATAAAAGCTTTGAAAGCCTCCCACTTTACACATGCTGATGTTTGTGTAGTATTGATGTCAAAGAACTCGTCTATCTGTTTTTCTATATACTTGACAAATTCCTCATCCTGAAGCCATTTATGCTGAAATTGCCATCTACCTGATTCCTTTGTCAATTTTTTATCTACATATATTAGACAACAGGGTGCATGATCAGAGATCACGATGTTATCATAAAAGCAGTTTTGAATCTTGGACCTTAATTCTGTGGAAATCAAAAAATAATCAATACGTGAGAATGTCTTGTAGGTACTGGAATAACAAGAATAGGCTTTAACTTGTGGTTTCATTTCTCTCCATATATCTAACAATCTCAATTCTTTCATAAAATGATTAATAGTCATCCTACATCCAATGTGCGTACAATCCAGTCCTGTTGATCTATCCACACCTGGATTCAATGTACAATTAAAATCCCCTGCTATTATATGTTGCCATGTAAGTGATGATAAGATGAGAAATAAATTAGCAAAGAACTTCTGATCATCTATATTGGGACCATATAAGTTCACAAGATTTATATTTTCTAATAGCAAAGAACCTTGAATGATTACATATCTTCCAAATTTGTCTCCAATTACATTTTTCACTTGAAAAGGAACTGATTTATGTATGAGAGTCATAACTCCCCTGGCTCGGGATGAAAATGAAGAGGTGAATACACTTCCCTGCCATCTACTCCTAATTCTTTTAACATCCTCCTCTATCAGATGAGTTTCTTGTAAAAACACAATTCTTGAACCCATGTCCTTTATTTTATTCATAACTTGTTTAAGTTTTTTTAAATTTTGTAGACCTCTGCAATTCCATGAAGTTAAATTAAGATTAACACTTTGGTCCATGATCAATAGAGAGTTTGGGATTACCTTGCAGCGTAAACATGCTCATACAGAGAAGCAAAAACATGAGTGGTTGAACATTCATCCTACAAACTACACACAAACAAATTTCCCCTTCCCACACTTGTGGCAAACCCCCCAAAATCAAAAGAAAAATTCTGTCTCCCGATATAGCCATCGACCGTTCCACACCCACGGGGAACAGCCTAAGCCACTCCTTCTTCATCCTCCCAATCACCCTAACTCTACTGCTTTTAATGACGTAACATTAACTCTCCTCTGTAGTTTTCCAACTTAACTCCAAAATTTTTAACAACTTTGTACATCATAGTTTTTTTTTTTTGTTTGTTTTGTTTTTGTTTTGTTTTTTTAATATATAATACAATCTACATTTTGTAAACTTACTATTTACTTCAAGTCAGTCAGATGCCTGTGCAAATGCTTAATTATTCTACCTTATATTTTGTTCATGCTTAGCTCCCACCAGTCTCTTCTTCTTCTTTGATCTTCTTGATGAACTCCTGCACCTCCTCTGGGGTCTTGAAGATGTGGGTTCTGCCCTCATACGTGGTCAGCAGTCTCGCAGGATAGATTACACCATGACGAATCCCAAGGTTGCGCAGCTCCTTACGTACGGGATCAAACTGCTTCCTCAATTGCTGGATTCCTGTGGCCAAATCTGGGTAGAACCGCACCTGCTGGTCCTGGTGTTTAATCTCTCCTTTTTTAGCTCGTGCAGCGTTGAAGATCTTCATCCTGTCTCTGTTGCTAAGAAACTTCATAATTAAGGTCCTCGGCGGTCCCTTATCTCTCCGTGGGCCAATACGATGTGCTTTTTCCAGAACCACTGCTGATTGCAACTCCTCGCTGCCCAGCACCTCCGGAATCCACTTTTCCAGAAAGGAACATACGTCCCGACCTTCTGATTCCTCTGGAAGACCCACCAGCCTCAAATTATTCTGTCTCGACCGAGATTCCAAATCCAAAATATTATCTTCCAGAGATTTTTTTTTTTTTTCCAAAGTGCGCACCTTTAATTGAAGACGGGTGACGTCATCTTCAGCACTAGCGAGACGGAGCTCCATCTGCGCCGTTCGTTCTACACAGTCACCCAATTCCTTTCTTATTCCTTCCAACGCTGTCATAATCCCATCAAATCTAGAGGAAAAGTCCGCTCTCATTGAACTCATGGCAGCCATCAGCGCATCTGCGCCATTCCCCGCAGATATCGCAGCGTTGCCAGCCTCCTCCGCCATATATGGAGTTTTGTTTACTGCGTCACAGACCTGAAAGTCCGTTAATTTGGACTGTTTCGGCGGCTCGCTTTTTCCTTTTCCTGGTTTTCCAGCCTTAGGCTTCGCCAACATATCTTCGCCCAAATGCTGGGATACGTTTTGTCCCAAATGAGAGAGTTATTTGCCGATTTTTTTTTTTCCAGGAGCAGAGCAGAGCGAGACACGTCCGTCCTACGTGGCAGCCATAACCGAAAGTCCAATCAGGCTCCTTTTTATTTAAAAGATCTGATACTAACCTATTATCCTAACAGAGCACTACGTTCCCAAAATGCAGGATTACTTGTAATACCTAGAATCTCTTAAAGTACAATGGGAGGCAGAGCCTTCAGTTATCAAGCTTCTCTCCTGTGGAATCAGCTGCCAATCTGGATTTGGGAGTCAGACCCGATCTCTGTTTTTAAGAATAGGGTTACAACCTTCCTTTCTGATATAGCCTATAATTAGGGTGGGGTCATGTGCCTCTGAATCCTCCCTTAGTTATGCTGCTAATAGGTTTAGACAGTCAGGGGATCTCCAACACTGCACTAGGCTTCACTCCTTTCTTCACTCTCAATGAAATATTTTTGCTGGTCATTAACATCTGTTTGTTCTCTCCTATAGATTGAGTCCACGTCGTGCTGTTTGCTCTCTGCATGTCTCTTCTTTTCTTCTTCTTCTCTATCCCCTCACCCCCCAGCCAGTCGCAGCAGATGATTGGCCCTTCCTGAGCCTGGTTCTGCTGGAGGTTTCTTCCTGCTAAAAGGAAGTTTTTCCTCTCCACTGTCACCAAGTGCTTGCTCACAGAGGATTGCCTGATTGCTGGGGTCTTTCTGCAATTGTGGGGGTTTCTCCTACAGTTGCTAGTGCTATGAGATGACTGTTGTTGTGAAATGGCGCTATATAAACAAAGATGAATTGAATTGAACAAGAGCATCATACACCGTACACTATATGCCCATCCACAGCCATTATAGATGGTGCATAGCTAGCATACCAACAACCAAAAAATCAATTACCCAAATTCAAGACTCAATATAGTCTACATCTGAAATAAAACTAGTAACCAACAATCTACAATTCAAAGTAGAATTTGTCCTTCAGATTTGAAGAGTTTGTTTAAAGTCCAATTTCCAAATCCAACAAGCATCAGTAGTGGGATGAACACCATTCATCTTTCATGTACTAGTTTTATTTCATGATCCAAAGTTAGTTAGCCTAGTTTTGGGAAATTTCTTCAACTACATCCCCTGTATACAAAAACGCAGCCAACAGAAAACAGACAGGGCTGGAAACATAGCCTGTCTGTGGCTTTATCGGTACAGATAAATGAATATTGGAAATACACACTGACTCAGCAGCTTCTCTTCACAAATAGTAGCTTCAGTTTTCTCAAGACTGACAGCATCCAAAGCGTCACAGATACTTAAAAAAACTCTTTGAGGCTGCTCTCATCTTGTGAAAATTCCCTCTCCCCTGAACTATTTTTCCTTCTGCTCCCTGCTTTCTGCAGCAAAGTTACATGCTATCAGAAATGGTCAAAATGTGTCCCATATCCGAATGTTAAAGCAATGCAAACTCCACAGCTAATCCCTAATCCCACAATTTGATCCTGATCTTAACACTCCCGGCCCCGCTGATGATCCCATTTAGCCCTGAACACCATCTCAACGTTGAGTCCACACCGAGTTTTCTGAGCGGTCACAGAGGGGAGGTGAGGAAAAGTGATGGCTAAGCCTTTGGCTAATCGTGTTATCATAGGCACCGAGTGTGCACGAGCGTGTACAAACACACACATCCCAGAGTGTATTAACCTCCTGACTTCCGCCGCCAGATACTCAAGCGTCAACATTTTTTGTCAAGGTTACTTTGAAAGGCATTACTATGGTCTGTCTGTGTGTATTTGGTGCTGAAACAGAAAAGGGGGATTTAAAGCAAAGCTGTGATAATACACCAAAAACACTGCCATGTGAAAAAGAAAGTACAACTATGTCCATTCTAAGGCTTTCTATACCAGTACATAGCAAAAACTGATAAACTATGCAAAAATCCAAAAAGTAAGTACACCCTTACTATTTCCATAGGAATTAGGAGGGTAACGCCCGAGTTATCCTTCTCTGTTAACCCTATGTGGAGCCCACAGCATACCCTGCACCATTGTAAGCATTTATACTTGTGCACTGGTTTGAAAGCATTGTTCTACTGTGAAAAGGTTTCTGCTGACGTGTAAACTGATTTGTGTTCGGGTGTTTTTGTTAACTGAATAGCACTGAATAGCAAGTGTGGAGAAAAAGGTCAGATGGAGTTGCAGTGTGTCTTTGTGGATCTAGAGAAAGCATATTTCAAGGGGCCAAGAAAGGAAGTGTGGTACTGTATGAGGAAATCAGGAGTAGCAGAGAAGTATGTGAGGGTGGTGCCGGACTTGAGGACATTGAGCTGGTGGTGAGGTGTGCTGTAGGAGTGACATATGGATTCAAGGTTGGGGTTACATCAGGGATTGGCTCTGAGCCCCTTCTTGTTTGCTATGGTGATGTTTGCAAATGACATTGCACTCTCTCGCGAGAGTAGGGAGCAGATGGAGGAGAACCTCCTTCACCGTTCTCTGTCCCACCTGGAGAAGCCCAGGAATGCGGTGAGGATCATGTTCTTTGACTTCTCCAGTGCTTTCAACACCATCCAACCGATGATCCTGAAGGACAAGCTGCTGTGCGCAGGGGTGGATCAGCACCTGTCATCATGGATCCTGGACTACCTCACTAACCGGCCTCAGTTTGTGAGAACCCGGGACTGTGTGTCCGACACGATCATCAGTAGCACGGGGGCCCCCCCTTGGAACGGTTCTGGCTCCCTTCCTGTTCACCCTTTATAATGCGGACTTCTCACACAACACAACACACTGCCATCTACAGAAATTCTCTGATGACTCTGCGATCGTTGGCCTCATCTCCAATGGAGATGAAGCTGAGTACACAGGGCTTATCCAGGACTTTGTGGACTAGTACCATCCGAACTGCCTCCAAACCAACGCGAGGAAAACTAAGGAGCTGGTGGTGGACTGCCGCAGGTAAGGACAACCCCTCACAGCACCAGTAAATATACAGGGAACAGACATCGAGATGGTGACATCCTACAAGTACCTGGGTGTTCATCTGAACAATAAACTAGACTAGTCACACAATACTGACGCACTCTACAAGAAGGGACAGCGCAGGCTGTTCCTACTGAGGAGACTCAGGTCTTTTGGTGTACAAGGGGCACTGCTGAAGACATTCTATGAGACGGTGGTGGCATCAGCCATCACTTTTGGAGTGGTCTGCTGGGGCAGTGGCATTACGGCAGCCGATAGGAAGAGACTGAACAAACTGATCAAGAGAGCTAGCTCTGTTCTGGGGCAGCGCCTTGACCCAGTGGAGGAGATAGGAGAGAGAAGGACAGTGGCTAAACTGTCATCTCTGCTGGAGTCCGAGTTCCACCCTATGCAGGACATACTGAATGCACTGAGGAGCTCATTTAGCAGCAGACTACATCATCCTAGGTGCACAACCGAGAGGTTTCGCAGGTCCTTCCTACCAACGGCTGTCAGACTGTACAACCTAAGCAGGGCTGCTTGCAGAGATACCAAAAAGACGTGACAACCTAATAGTTTTGAATGCAAAAGACGCAATAGACTTATACAATGGTCCCCTCTGGCATACAACTAGGAAAATACCGGTCGCTGTGGAGGGTGAGAATATGTATGGGTACATAATCATACCATGTAGGATAACTAAGTAGACGGTTGTGCTGTTTCATCCCATCTAGCAACAATGCTCTGCACTGCGCGTGTTTATATATCTACATATTTATTTCATCTAGCTACAATGCGCCGCACTGTGTTTTTATATATCTACATATTATTCCATCTAGCTACAATGCTCCGCACTGTGTGTGTTTATATATTTACATATTTATTCCATCTAGCTACAATGCTCCGTACTGTGTGTGTTTATATATCTACATATTTATTCCATCTAGCTACAATGCTCCGTACTGTGTGTTTATATATCTACATATTATTCCATCTAGCTACAATGCTCCGTACTGTGTGTTTATATATCTACATATTTATTCCATCTAGCTACAATGCTCCGTACTGTGTGTTTATATATTTACATATTTATTCCATCTACTACAATGCTCCGTACTGTGTGTGTTTATATATCTACATATTTATTCCATCTAGCTACAATGCTCTGCACTGTGTGTCTATATATATATATATATATATATATATATATATATATACAGTATATATACTGTATATATGTTTATATGTAGATATGTATACTTGCTGCTCTTGTTTCTTTTTTTTTTCTCTTGCCTTCTGATTGTTGCTCTGAGTGTTGCTATCCCTGTGCTGTTGCAATCCTGGAATTTCCCCATTGTGGGACTAATAAAGGCTTATCTTATCTTATCTAGCCTGGAGAGGTGGAGGTATACTCTGGAGAAGAGTAATGGAAGTTACTAGAAGCAAGACAAAATGTGTGTGCGAATGAGAGGGAGGCAGGTGTACCGTGAAGACGCAAGGAGTAGATGTAATGAACGATGAGTTTAAATACCCGGGTCAACCATCTAAAACAACTTCCTCAATATTCTTTTGAATTCAGCCCATTGTTAATGTTCATCTGCTTCGCTTTGGAAGTGGTGCTGTGGTGAATGAGCAGACACAAGAAGCAGGAAATGTGTGGGAGGAGTCAAAGCAGACCAATCACAGATCTTACGGTCTGCGTCATTGGGACAGGTAGTCTTATTTCTGGAGAGGTGTATACCAGGCTCCAACATCGGGTATGCCATAGTTATGGTGTTGCTTTGACAAAGAACTAGGGCTGTGCGAGATGACGATATAAAAACGTCTATCATTTCATAGAATACTCTTATCGTTTATATTGTTACTTAAAGTCAGTGTTGGGCAAGTTACTAAAAAACAGTAACTAGTTACAGTTACTAGTTACTTCTTTTCAAAAGTAACTGAGTTACCAGTTACTGCATGATTAAAGTAACTAGTTACTTGGAAAAGTAACTTTCACGTTACTTTTAAATGTATACTTAAATCATCTTGCACACATAGCAAGATAATGGATTGCATTTGCAAATGTCAGGCTGAAAACAGACTGTTTCAGACAGAGCTTTTAGAACATGTTCAGTCTGCTTTATCCTTCCTTGAGAGCTCTTTATGTGGGAAAAATCTGAAAAAAAATCAACACAAAATTGCCAGTAATTTCTTCATTTTGGAGTGGCAAATAGGATTTGTGGAGTGAGAGAGAGGGAAAGAGTGAGTTGGCAACACTGCATAAAGCTGTCAGTTTCTTACGTTTAATATTATGGATTTAATCTGATGTGCAGTGATCCAAAGAAAATGTCCATTATCCACAGTCCAAATGTCTGCTGTGACAGAGACATGATCCAGTCCTTTTGGAGATCAAATCCATTTCTGAACATTCTTTATCCAGGTAGCAAGTTCAGTGGATAACAGTCTCAGCTGTCTGATGGAAAATGACTTATCAGAGCGTCATTCTGTAACGATGTATCTGGCAATCAGTCGGTTTAATTCTTGCTGGGTCACAAAGTTCTGATACATACCTGTGCTCAAAATCCAACCACTGTTCAGATAGCGTAAATCCACTAACACAGTGTTAGCTTAGTATAGCATAGCACTAGCTTTGCAGTACCTTGTTGCTGTTCTTAGGCACTTTGGAGATAGCAGTCGGTCTCAAACGCATTTACAGTACCTTGCAACCCACCAATATGCTTTTATCCTTAACCACGACAAAGAAAAAAATAATCTGTCCATTTCCACAAAAACAAAATAGCTTCATCTTTTCCCAGCAGGAGCAAGCTCCATTTGTGGCTGCAGCAGTGAAGAAGCTCTCCGACTGACGGCTCATGTCCGGCGCCACTGGTTCCGGTTCTGCCGGACCGGTGGCGCCACACGAGTAGGCTGCCCGTTGCAACAGCCTTTTTTTTTTTTTTTTATCTTCCTTCTTTTTTCTACACCTTTCACTCTGTATATATATCACGGACGCACGGATCGCCCCGGGGGTCTCCCGGGTCGGCGGACGGAGCCACGGTTTGCAGCGGGAGACGCTACAGCGGGGAGGAGCTAGTGCTAGCTAGCACTTGGCCGCCGCCCGGTGCTAATGGGAAACTCGACATACCGGGAGCTGCAGCGGAAACGACGCGGGTGCCGGGCTGGAGTTTAGGCGGCGTGCAAGAAATATAAGACAGAATAATAAAGAGCGATGGCAAGAACCAAGCAGACCGCCCGTAAAATCTACTGGAGGAAGAAGCCCCCCAGGAGACAGCTAGCCACCAGGGCTGCTCGGAGAGGCGCTCTGGCCACCGGCAGAGTGAAGAGGCCTCGCCGTCACAGGCCCATGGCTCTGAGAGAGATCCGTTGCTGCCAGAAATCCACGGAGCTGCTCATCCGTAAGCTGCCCGTCCAGCGCCTGGTGAGGGAGATCGCTCAGCACTTCAAGACCATCCTGCGTTTCCTGAGCTTCGCCGTCATGGCTCTGCAGGAGACCAGCGAGGCCCACCTGGTGGTCTCTTCTTCGCTAAGGGGGTCACCATCATGCCCAAAGACTTCCAGCTGGCCCGCCGCATCCGCGGAGAGAGAGCTTAGACTTTCTGCTGCACATTCACCAACCAACCATAATGCTCTGCACTGTGTGTCTATATATATACATTTATAGTAATATGGACATATGTTTACTAGATGTTGTTTTTTCTTGCCTTCTGATTGTTGCTCTGAGTGTTGCTATCCCTGTGCTGTTGTAATCCTGGAATTTCCCCATTGTGGGACTAATAAAGGCTTATCTTATCTTATCTTATCTTATTAGCTAGGTAGGGTCAGTGTATATTTATTTGTGCTAAAAATATCTATTCATATTAATAAAATGAGTAACACGAGTAAAGGTGCGTTCACACCAAATGGGAACAGGTGAATTTTTCGTGCGGCACGATTACATTATAACTCAATGTAAACACACGAACAGACACGAATCCCCCTTCTGAGTGAGATGCAGACAGGCGAAGTTGCCTTTAAAACTTCTGCAGCTGTGTTCAACCTGCTGTGGAGATTCCCAAAATAACGTCATGCTTATGTTTACATTATCCAACCGGGTGCTAACCTGAAACTGTTATCTCAAGCCTCCAAAAGTTCACAAGATGAGGGATGTTTATGTTGCTAGGTTGCTAGCTTGTCCGTGAGAGGAAACAATGGGTAAATGACAACGACATTCCAATTCAGCTGAAGGGCTCCTAGTCCTCCTGAGTCTCCAGGTGAGTGAGTCAAATTTTCAAACTACTTTACTCTGCAATGGTGATACCTTTACTCCGGTGACAACAGAATCTCAAAGCTAGCAGCTATCTAGCTAACTAGCCTGGGACGCAAACACGTGACTGGGCAAATTCACACATACTCACATCTTCCCATTCACTTTGTGTGGATTTGCGACACCCATTTGCGTTTGGTGTGAATGCATCTGATCAAATTTCAGTAACTGTAACGCATTACTGAATTTTTAAACAGTAATTTCATTACACAGCACGTTACTGCAAAAGTAGTGGCGTTACTCCCAACACTGCTTAAAATGCATATACTCCCATTTATTCAGTAAAGCTGCTCACCACTACTCGTCAGCGCCCCATCTCTCCTCTACAGTGCGCACAGCCGAACAGGTGTGTCGTGGGTGGCTAGGCTTCAGTCCGGTGGATGCTAATGCTAACTCCAAACTACCGGTTCAGATAGCTGCTACTCCTGTTTGCCAGGGATGTGGGACTTTTTTCCATCGTACTGCATACATCGACACCATGTCTAATTATGAAATGCTAAATGACAGTTCTAAGTTGTGCTAACTGGAAACCATAGCAGACCGTAAGTTTTTTTTTTGGCTTAAATTACTGCTGAGTTTCTTAGTTCCGTCTAAAAAAAAAAATTATTAAAGCTGCAAAAGTGCATGATGGTGGCACATACATGCAAAATAAATAATAAATACATTAAAAATGGGTCGGAGGAGCAAGTTGGCTCTTAATGTAATTTACTTGATTTCAAATCATTTTAATTAGTCAAGTAGTGATAATGAATAAAGTTAAAGTCATCACATGTATTTTATTAAATTACCTTTTGTAACTTTGACTTTCAGATCATGATCAAGCAAATGGGTTAAATCAGGCCAGAATGGCAGTCTTTAGGCTGCAGGTCTACAGTTAACTTTTCACTGATTTAAACTGACAGCTAATTTATATCTGTAGGTGACAGCAATGGGTAATTTTCTCATTTTCAGACATTTTTTGTTGTTATCTGTTTTGTTTTGTTTTTTTCTTTTTTTGCTCTTCTCCTCTGGCTCAGGAAGTATTTAACTTATTGATATTTACTTTTTATTCATATATGATTTAGAAGAAAAAACTGAAATTTATGAGAATCAAGTTCTCAAGTGCACATTAAAAAACTATTTTATAACAACACTGCAAAATTATGAGAAAACAGTACATGTAAAAAAAAAGTTAAAAAAGATGGTCCTTTTTATGTGATTACCTAAACTGTAGAATTTACAGAAAATGCATATCATTATATATATATATATCGTTATCGTGATATAAGATGACATATCGTAATATGAATTTTTTGTCATATTGCACAGCCCTATACAGAAGCATAAATTAGGCTTAAGTACAGTATGGCTCATGTTGAAGGGATGTCTTTTCTCTTTTAAAAGAAGAGGACAGCACAATTTTAGGTTAAAATTTGCATCTTAAACTGCAAGGCTTCTTAATTAATGTCCTTTGGACAGACAAGACCAAAGTGGGGATGTTTGACTATGGTGCACAGCGCAAAAACTAAACACTGCATATCTGCCCATACATCCGAATGGGGAGTTGTGCTTATTAGGGCTGCAAATAAGGATTACACAACATAACAAAAATAATTTTTTTGTAAATTGTCTGTGTTTTTTCAACTGATTTAAGACAATTTTGCGCCGCTGAATCCGAAAATGACATCCGTTTCTCTCGATCAGGTCAGGTTTTTATGCCTTTTATATATAAAATTGTCCCACTGTGATCTGTCACTGATTATTCTGCTGATTACACTGGTCAACACCAAATTTATTGTCGAAGTTTTTTTTAGCTGATTTAGGACAATTTTGATGTACTGAATCCAAAAATCACATTGGTTTTGCTCAATCAGGTCAACGTTTTGAACTATGGCCACACGTTTTCTTACGTGTTTGTTTACATGTACGGGTATTTTCACTTTATATGATGCAAAATTCTTTTTTATTTCTTGAAATTCTCTGAATTTTGAGCAATGATGACGTAACATTCAATTTACATGTACTTACCTTTATCAATGTCTACTATTCAATTTACAGTACAACTGTACAACTGCTGTACAACTTAGCATAAAAACCTGACCTGATCAAGAGAAATGGATGTCATTTTCAGATTCAGCAGTGCAAAATTGTCTTAAATTAGTTGAAAAAACACAGACAACTTACAAGAAATTATTTTTGTTATGTTGTGTTATTTTTTTGATTAGTTAACTAATCATATGGTTGATTAAATAATTTTTAAAAACTTTCAAAAATGTCCATCACAATATCCCAGAGGTCACAGTCATGTCAAATGTCTGTCAAACAAGATAAGATAAGATAAGATAAGCCTTTATTAGTCCCACAATGGGGAAATTCCAGGATTGCAACAGCACAGGGATAGCAACACTCAGAGCAATAATTAAGAAGATACAAAACTTTTAATGCAAAAACAAGAAAAGCAACATATTTTCACTTGTTTGAGAACCTTAAACAATCCTAATTTATAAATTTTGTAATAGAAAGGGGTGCATAGGCAACTAGTTGATTGACAGAAAATTTATCGACAACTAATTTGATATTCGACTGACCATTGCAGCACTAATGCTCATGTGTTTGATTTTTTCTTTTTTAGACTGTGCATTATGGTCAAACACTCCTCATACCTCTCTGACCAAAGTTTTTATACATCAGATTCTGTCTGAATTGACAGAGCTTATTTGTTGGGTACCTCAGGGTTCTGTCTTGGGCCCAATACTTTTTCTTTTATATCTGCTTCCTTTAAGACTGATAGTTAGCAAGTACAGTGATGTGTCTTACCACCTTTATGCTAACGACATCCAGCTGCACTGTTCTTTTAAGCCTACTGAATTCCACACACTATTTTCTTTAATGAACTGCTTATCCAATATCAACCAGTGGCTAATAAGCAATTACTTACAATTGAACTCTGAGAAAACAGAAACTAATTATTGCCCCTGACAGTGTCATTCCCCTAAAAAAAACAGCACATAGGCACTTTAGCAGCTTCTGTTCTGTCCCATATGCAGAACCTACAGGTGTTATGCTGCCTCAGTGCAACAGAGGCATACAGTAATCACTCAATGTGTCTGTGTCTGTCTGTCTGTCTGTTACCAGCTTTTCAACTCGCCTGGTCAAAATTAAGTGGAACAAAAGGCTTGTATCATTGTATCAGGGGCAGTTGTGGTGCAGGTGTAGTGTGGCTGACAACTGATCGGAGGGTGAAGGGTTCGATTCCCACTCTGTCTGCAGTCTGCATGTTGAAGTGTCCTTGAGTAAGACACTAAATCCCCAGTTGATCCTGATGGGTCAGGCCAACGCCTGTGTATGGCAGCTCTGCCACCATCAGTGTGTGAATGTGTGCATGAATGGGTGGATAGCAGGATCTGTAAAGCACTTTGGTCATCCAGAGATGAGTAAAATGCGCTATATAAGTGAACACCATTTACCACCATATTTTCTCGACTTAATTTGCCAAAATTTTGAGATAAGGCTTTGTTTTCAAAATAAACACAAATTTAACTCACTATTTCTGTCAATGCAGCCACAAAAAAGGGTATTGTAATAACTATCCTGGGCCAACAGAGGTCGGAGTGCCACATTTTTACAGCCCCCCCATGCTCTCATGCCACAGGCACTGAGGCACAGCACCTTGGTGCTTTCATTTTTGACTCAAATGTCCTTGGAGCATCATTCCAAACAGTTAACTAATAAAAACTTTCTTTCACCAACACAATATTTCCAAACTGAAACCATGAATAAGACATTCATGCTTTGTTATCCTCGCATCTGGACTACTGTAATAGTCATTTTACCTGTTTACATAATAAGGAGCTCGACCGCATTCAGGTCATCCAGAACTCTGCTGTAAGGCTTTTAACCGGAAAACATAAATGGGCCCATATTATGCCTGTTTTAGTCTCCCTTCACTAGTTACCAGTGAATTTTAGAATACATTTTAATATCATGACCCTTGCATGGCCAAGCTCCTCCTTACATTTCTGACCTACTACAGCTTCATATCCCCGCAGTCTGAGGTCAACAGGTCCGATGTTATTCATGGTCCCAAAATTCCATTTCAAGACACGAAGTGACTGCTCCTTTGAAGTGCTAACACCTAGGGTGTGCAACGCTCCATCTCTTTTACTGCTGATGCATTTAAAAAACAGTTAAAGACTTTTCTTTTTAAACAGGCTTTTATTTCGACAAGGGTTTTTATCATTTCATTGTCTGTACTTTATGTATGCAGAGTGCTGCTCTGGGCCTGGGGTGTGGTGTTTAAACCCTGGGTGGGAATGCTAGTGTGTGATTAATTAATGTGGAAGTCAACTCAAAGTTCAATAATAAAGGCTCAGGAGATGAGTGCCTATCACACAGGCCTGATAGGCGTGTGTACTCATCTGATTTCAGCAATGGCAGTGCTCCTTCATCTCCGTCCCACCCCTTTTTCTGCACATTTACATCATTTCAGGCACAAACCGGCACAACCCCTCCTCCTCCTCCGCTTCACACACGCCGACACACAAGCACGCCCCCAAAAAACCTGAGGGAAGGCCGTGGCAGAATTGCGCCATCTATTTCAATTACAGAGATTGAATATCTGATTCTGTGACACACCCAATGCTGTGTGGGAGTGGAGGCTGCAGCCCAGGACTCAATGTCAAATTATATAACCAACTAAATGACTTGTCTGGAAATGGACAGACACCAAAAACATTAGCCTTCATGACTGGTGGATGGCAATATTTTTAGCTTTGCTAGAAGCAGCGGTGGGGTTGTGAGGATGGTAGGATGCTGGAAATGGAATCAAATGTTGATGATGAACGGGGAACCTAAGCTGGATTTAAAAGACTAAAGCAACCTATTGGTGACTTTTGTAGGGCTTGCCACCTTGGTTTACTGGAGCAAAGTGTGATCCAATTATTAGATAAAATTAGGAAGAATAGGTTAGCATGGTGCATCAGACAAACAGACAGACACTTATTAATGCAAAGTAAGTGTCTCCCATATTGAAACACTTGAGCAGGCTGCAGGTGTATAATTGAGGCAATTTATTTTTTTGTTTGTTTCATGAAGAAAAAGTCACAAATTTACAAAAAAAGTTTGAAATTTAAAAGTGAAAAGTGGCAAATTTACAATGGGAAAAAAGTCACAAATTTAAGAGGAAAAAAGTACAAATTTACAAGACAAATTTACAAAAAAGTTACAAATTCACAAGAAAACCATCACATTTTTTGATTAACAAGTTGCAAAAGCAGCAAATTTATGAGAAAATAATGGATGGTTATGACAAACGGGAGCAAATTTATAAAACAAAAAATCCAGAAAAAACAGTTTCAAATTTACAAAAAAAGTCTAATATATATGAGAAAAAAGTTCAAAATTTACAAGAAAAAGATCTGCAAATGTATTAGAAAAAATTGCACATTTAAAAGGGAAAAAGTGAAAAAAAAAGATATGAGAAAAAGTTGCAAAAAAGTCCAATTTATTTTAAAAAATAACAAATTTATGAGGGAAAAAAAGGAAATTTGTGAGAACTTGAACTTGGTTAGGTCTTTACCCATCCTGAGATAGGTCTGCCTGCTCATTATCTAACGGACGAGTTTTGGTGGCTTTCAACGAGATTGCGCCAGCCGGAGCGATCTTAAGCTCAAAGTAGGGCCTGGGCTGGAGTGAGCCCAAGAAACCCCCTCTAGATCATCCTCGTAGGTCTTGACGAGGTTTTTCCCAGGTCGGCCGGCGCCTCGGTTTTCATAAGTGGGGATCCAGTCTAGCAGGAATCTTGGGTACCTCTTGGTAGGCAATCGTGCTATATGGCCATAGTACAACATCCAGGAGTATTAGATGGTAATGGCTAGGCTACAGCAACCTGCTCTGTTTCTTATCTCACAGTTCACGTTCTTCCCACCGAACCTTTAAGATTCTCTGCAGGCATGAGTGATGGAATGCATCAAGGTGGTGCTACCGTTGTTGTTTCAAGGCCCAAGAAGCACAACCATATAGAAGAGGGGGAATAACTCTGCACTCGTAAATTTTGATCTTCGTACCAAGCAATTTTCCTTTGTTGTCCCATAGATGGTTGAGCAAATTTATGAGAAAAAAGTGCAAATTTAAAAGGGAAAAAAGCAGTCATTTTATGAGAAAAGGTGGATGCTTATGACAAAAAGTATCAAATTTACAAGAAAAAAGCTGTATTTTTTATAGAAAAAAAAAATGCAAATTTACAAGGAAAAAATAAATCTATGAGGAAAAAAATGGATGTTTAAGGCAAAAAGTAGCAAATTTACCAGAAAAAAGTATTTTTTCATAGAAAAAAATGCAAATTTACAAGGAAAAAATAAATCTATGAGGAAAAAAATGAATGTTTAAGGCAAAAAGTAGTAAGTTTACAAGAAAAAAATTCCAGAAAAAAACTGACAATTACAAAAAAAGTCTAAAATTTATGAGAAAAACGTTTCATATTTACAAGAAAAAAATTGCAAATGTATGAGAAAAACATTTCCAAATTTACAAGGGGAAAAAGTAAAAAAAAAATGGAGAAAAATTTGCAAGTTTACAAAAAGTCAAATTTATGAGAAAAAAGTGACAAATTTACAAGGAAAAATCAGCAAATTTGGGACAAAAAAGTCTGACATTTATGAGAAAAAAATTTGCTAATTTACAAGGGGAAAAAGTAAAAAAAAAATATAAGGAAAAAGTTGAAAGTTTTCCAAAAAGTCGCATTGTAAAAAATGACAAATTTATCAGAAAAAAGTTGTAAATTTATCAGAAAAAAAGTCCAAATTCACAAAGAAAAAAGCATCAAATTTATGAGAAAAAAGTGACAAATTTACAGATGACACAAATTTACAATTTTTGTTTTACAAATTTACAAGATAAAAAGTCACATTTTTGAGAAAAAATGTGCAAATTTTCAAGAAAAAAAACCCAGAAAATTTATGAGGGAAAATGGCTGTTTATGACGATTTATGAAAAAAAGTGACAAATTTATCAGGAAAAAAGTCCAAATTTACAAGGAAAAAAGCAGCAAATTTATGAGAAAAAAGTGACAAATTTACAAAAAATTTTCCCAATTTACAAGAGAAAAAGTCACATTTTTGAGGAAAAAAGGTGCAAATTTTCAAGGGAACCAAAAAAGAAAATTTATGAGGAAAAAAAATGTCTGTTTAAGATAAAAGGTAGCAAAATTACAAGAGAAAAATCCAGAAAAAAATGTTACAGATTTACATAAAAATGTCTAAACTTTACAAGGAAAAAATGTTTCAAATTTAAAGAAAAAAAAGTGCAAATGTATGAGAATAAATTTGCAAATTTACAAGGGAAAAAGTATGATATTTATGAGGAAAAGTTACAATTTTACCAAAAATAAGTTGCAAATTTATTTTAAAAAGTTGCAAATTTAAATTAAAAAAGTGACACATTTCTGAGAAAACTTGAAAATCAAGTGGGGGAAAAAGCTGCAAATTTAGACAGACAAAAAAATGAAGGGAATTTTACTTCTACAGTAAAATTGGGAATTTCCAAAATGCAGTTTTTGTCAGTTTCACATAAATAGTAGTACAGTCAGCACTGACCACAAACAGAAATACTGTTTTGTTATCACACACAGAGTTTACAGATTAAGTGAAAGTCAAACCTGCACTGATCTATTCATTTATTTACACCATTCGGTTTAATCTTTAACCACAAACTGTACACACAATACACCCCTATGAAGTGAAAATAATAAGTGTTAATGGAATGTACCAGGAAGTCAAACAGATTAAGATGGATTTTAGGTCTAATTAGTTCCATCGTTCAGGCTTATCACTACTGTAATAGAGGCCATATTGAAATCAAGGGCAAGGCATAAATAAGCCAGTGGATGAGCCAGCTGGAAGGCATTTAAGAGTATGATAGACCAAGGTTAAACAGACATCTGTGCTGGATTAAAACCAGCAACCAAAATCTGCATCTGGTAGTGAAAAAAAAGTATTCCAGTTAATGACATGCTAAAAAACAGAAGATGTACTCTAAATCAGCTGGGGAGGAGATACTATAAAGTTTTGGAGTGATGACATGTACATGTGGTGATCAAAATGCATTTGGATGATCAGAAAAGCCTACCCCAGCGTCTCTGGGCAAGAGACAGGGTACATCCTGAACAGATCACCAGTCCGTCACAGATTATTGACTTGTTTGGACTGTTTTTTCTATTTTAAATCAACAAGCCAAACTTAAGTACCAAAGGCCCCCTTCACACTGGATCACTGGATGAAGACCCCGCTACGCTCTCCATGACCTCCACCCTGATCATGACACTGCTATACTGCTATGACAGAGCCATGCCGGTGCACCTGCGCCCCTTGACTTTCATGCAATGCCACCGGTGACACTACAGTCCACCCACCCAATCATTAACCACCACAACCTTGGTACAGAAGTTTTGTGCATGATCAAGACTGTCCACACTTTTATCAGACGTAATATGCTCTCAAAGACCTTGCCAAGACCCTGCGAAGATCATCTACGTGTTGACTGATTTCTCAGGTTGTAGCAGGGTCTTCATCCAGTGTCAAGGGAAGTTAAATGTTGCAGTGGTCAAAAACTGGAGGAAACATTTCTTGGAGTCACTAAACAAAGCCAAGATGCTGTAGCTCTTTTGTATTGTACAGTATCTATCATCTACCATATCTTGCTAGGTATCCAACAGATCAAATAAGAAGGAAACAAGATCTTCAGGCTATATTCAACAAATGACCTTAACAAATTCATCACTGACAAGTCATTTTCAAGGAGTCTGACCACTAACATAGCAAAATAAAAGTACAAAGGTCCTGTCATAATCATAAAACGACAGGCCTTGCCTAATAACTGGAAAACCCCTTGCATAGTATTTTTAGTGTTACTGTGGTAGAGTTCAGGCTGACTGACAGGTTAACTGCAACAGAAAAGCAGCAGAAGCCTGACATGAGAAGGTTGAGCGTAAATGGAAAGCAAAAAGGGGCTTTAGCCATGCATTTATTCCATCTGGGCATTTCTTCTGTCGCATAGGTGACGAGACACGAGAGGCTGCAGCGTGACTCCAGGGAACGAGGAGCAGAGATGCCATTGAGAGGTCTGGCATGGAGAAAGAAAGGCCACAGGTGACGCGAGGGAAAACAGCACAAAGAAAAACAAGCATCACAGGCTCCTGGCAGCATCCGCGCCAGATCCCTGCCATTCATCCCAGCGGGCTTTCAGAGGACTGCGGGCGCTGCAGAGCCTGTGTGTCTCAGCAGCAGATACGCAGGCCTTTCCATTCTTCTCATTACCCATGGCTGTCGATCCATCCAACTGTCCAGAAAATAACAGGCCTTAAGAGGCTGTCAGAGTGCAGTGTGAATTAGTTAGCAGGAGCAAAGGCGAGGAACACTGGTAAATAAATGAGAGCAAAAGGAAACAATAAAAGGCTCTTCTAAAATATACTGTCATGGTGGAATTTGTTGAGATTACTGTGATAATATACCTTTAACCTGAATTTTTGAAACCTACACAATAGTAGATAATAGGGCTGCACAATATTAGTAAAATATGTTATATGCAATACTGTTGCTGAATATTGTAGTAAAAATATAACTTGATATCTAAAATACTTAAAAACTTTTTTCTACATAAATGTGCAACATTTTTTATGTAACATTTGGTACTTTTTTCCTCATAAATTTGTAACTTTTCCCATTAAAAATTTTTTTTTTGCTGTGAATTTCTGACTTTTTTCATGTCAAACTGTGACTTTTGTCATGTACACTTCCGGAAAAAAATTAAGAGACCACTACAAAATCTTCCCAAATTTAGCATCCCTACATGTGTGGCAGCCCTTCAATTTGAGTATCTGTTGAATTCCAACTTGAGCACGGGTCAATCTACTTAGAGGAGGTACTCATTAGGAGATCATCTAAGCATGGTATGATGCATAAAAGCTGCAAATAAAAATCAGAGTTATTACACAAATACAGAACTGTGTTCTTCCGAAGTTAAAAGTTAAGCATTGTACTGTTTAAGAATGATCATGAACGTGTTTCCTTTGCATTATATGATGTAAAAACGCATCAAAAAAACATATCTACAAGCAACATTTTCTTTGTTGTTTTGACTAGTTGACATTTTCTGTAAATAAATGCTCTAAATGACAATATTTTGACTTTGAATTTGGGTCAGTTGTTTTCAGTAGGTTAGAGAATAAAAAAATTGTTCATTTTACTTAAACACCTACATATGAATAGCAAAACCTGCAATTGTGCAACTTTTTTGCTACAAAATTATGATTTTTTGTCATGTAAATATGCAACTTTTTAACAAAAAATTGTCTAGTTTAATATAAATTTATATTAAATTTAATTTATATAAATTTATTTCCACATAAATGTGCAATATTTTTATATAAAATTTGCTCCTTTTTTCTCATAAATCTGACTTTTCCACATGAATTTTGCTGCTTTTTTACCCTCATAAATTTGTGACTTTTTCATGTAAATTTAGCAATTTTTAATCTAAAAAAAAAAATTATTTTTTTTTAAATAAATGTGCAACTTATTTTTAAGGGAACTTTTTTGTTTGGCTTTTTGTACATAAATATCCAGTTGTTGTTTTTTTTTAAATAAAATTTGTTGCTTTTCCCCCCCTCATAAATGTGTGATTTTTCAACATAAATGTGCAACATTTTCAGATAAAATTTGATACTTTTTTTCTCATTAATTTGTGGCCTTTCCACATACAATTTGCTACTTTCCTCCCTCATAAATGCAGACTTTTTCATATAAATTTCTGACTTTTTTTCCACTTTGAATTGTGACTTTTTTTTCCCTTTTCAATTTATTGTCAAATATTTTTAATGTTATATGCAACTTTTTCCATATAAAAGTTTTTACTCTCACAAATTTGTGATTTTCAACAATAATGTGCAGAATTTCAACATAAAATCTGCAACTGACTTTTCATGTAAATTTGTTACTTTTTCCACATAAAAATCTGTTGCTTTTCTCCCACATAAATTTGTGACTTTTTCTTGTAAATTTTGAAGCTTTTAAGTAATAAACTCGTGATTTTTTACACATGAATGTGGATCTTTGTTGACATAAAACTGGTTACTTTAGGCCTACAAATTTCTGACTTTAAAAAAAAAATTAGCTTTTTTCCTTATAAATGTGTGATCTTTTTTTCATGTCAATTTGTGAAATTTGACTAAGTCACTCCCCCACAGAAACAACAGTATGTGCGCCTCAGGTTGCCTCATGGACAAGGACTTTTTTCTTCATAAATTTGTTTTTTCCACATTAATATGCAACCTTTCCACATAACATTGGCTGCCTTTCCCCTCATAACCTTGTGACTTTTGAACATAAATGTGCAACAGTTTTCATATAAGATGCCACGCCACAATTTGCTGTTATCGCTGTTCAAGAGATCTTTTGCCAAAATGCATATTACACATGTCAAAATCGCAATAACTGTAAAATTTCAATATACTGTGCAGCCCTAGAAGATAACTGACCAACTGTAAAATGTATATTTTCTCTAGACTATTGTTAATTAGAGAATACACATAAAATTAGAGGTGAGTGAACACAACAACAGAATACTGCAAAAGGTTAGCATTACTGGCAAATCTCTAAACTGACAAGACCCGATGATAAATTCATCATCTTGATTTGTATAATTAGCTCAACAGTCATTAACAAGGCTCCCTGCATCCCTTTTAAACACAGATTTATTATTAGAAATAATATCATCATCTTTGCTTCACCCCAGAGAGCAATTTGAACTGCAAACAATAATAAGCAAATATAAATACACAAATCATACACAGATGTCACACAACAAGAAGAAAGAAAAACATTCACACTCCTTATTGGCCTTCATGATAATTAATGTGGACCAGGTAAAATGCAGACTGCTGTATACCCTAAAACTTATTTAAAGGGAATACACAGCCTGTGTACAAACCCCTGGTACACAGACAACCTCCTGTTTCCCGCACAGTGAAGACATGGTCTGAGGAGGCGGAGGACGCGCTCTGAAGGAATGTTTTGAATCTACTGTGTGGGAGCAGCTCTGGGATCCACATGGTGAGGACATCGACGGCCTCACACACACCATCACAGATTACAACAATTTCTGTGTGGAGAACACTGTACCCACCAAGATCATACGGTGCTTCTCAAACAACAAACCCTGGATCAACCCTAAGATAAAGACACTGCTGAGGGAGAAGAAAAGGATCTTCAGGTCAGGAAACAAGGAGGAGCTGAAATCCATACAGAGGGCGCTAAGAAGGAAGATCAGAGAGGGGAAGGACAGCTAGAGGAAGAAGATGGACGACAAGCTGCAGCAGAGTGACGTTAGCGGTGTCTGGAGAAGCCTCAAAACCATCTCTGGGCACCAGAATACCTCCTCCCAGGCCGTGGGAGGTAGGGAGTGGGTGAACAACCTGAATCTGTTCATTAACAGCTTTGACTAGCTGCCCTCTTCTCTGCCTGCCCACCAACCTCTGCTGCCTCCACCTTCATCTACTAGATGAAGACCCCCTGTCCACTGTCCTCCCTCCTCCCCCTCTTACATCCCCCAGCTCTCAAGTGTACATCCCCTACCGTTTTTCCCCCACGCAGACCCCCCCCCCCCCAAGAACACAGCCCCCTTGCCCCAGTCTGTCCCTCACCAAGACCCAGGTGAGAGCTGAGCTGAAGAAGATTAAAGTGTGGAAGGCTGCAGGTCCAGATGGCACCAGCTCGAGGCTCCTCAAGTCCTGCGCAGACCAACTGTGCGGGATCATGGATCACATCTTCAGTCTGAGCCTGAAACTGGGGAGGGTACCACAGCTGTGGAAAACATCCTGCGTGGTACCTGTGCCAAAGACTCTGCACCCCAAGGACCTGAACAGCTACAGGCCAGTGGCCCTCACATCACACCTGATGAAGAACCTGGAGAGGCCACTCCTCGCCCACCTCCTCCCCCTGGTGGGACCAGTGATGGATCCACTTCAGTTTGTCTACCAGCATGGCACCGGGGTGAATGATGCAGTGATCTTCCTCCTACATCGTTCCCTGTCCCACCTGGAAAAGCCTGGGAGCACTGTGAGGATCATGTTCTTTGATTTCTCTAGTGCTTTCAATACCATTAAACCGGTGACTCTGAGGAACAAGTTGCTGTGTGTAGGCATGGACCAGCACCTGTCATCGTGGATCCTGGACTACCTCACAGACCAACCACAGTTTGTGAGGACCCAGGACTGTGTATCTGACACCATCATCTGCAATATGCCCCCCCCCCCTTCCCCAGGGAACAGTTCTGGCTCCCTTCCTGTTCAGCCTCTACACTACTGACTTTTCACACAACACACCACACTGCCATTGTCTACAGAAGTTCTCTCATGACTCTGCGATCATCAGCCTCATCTCTGAAGGGGATTACACAGAGTACAGAGGACTTATCCAGGACTTTGTGGACTGGCGCCTGTGGAACTGCCTCCAGATCAATGCTAGGAAAATCAAGGAACTGGTGGTGGACTGAGGCAGGTGAGGACAACTCCCCACAGCACCGTTAAGCATCCAGGGAACAGACATTGAGATGATGACATTTTACAAGTACCTGGGTGTTCACCTGAACAATAAACTAGACTGGTCACACAACACCAACGCACTCTTCAAGAAGGGGCAGCGCAGGCTCTTCCTCCTGAGGAGACTCAGGTCTTTTGGAGTGCGGGGGTCACTCCTGAAGACCTTCTATGATTCTGTGGTGGGATCAGCCTTTACGTAAGGAGTGGTCTGCTGGGGCAGTGGCATCATGGTGGCCAACAGGAAGAGACTGAACAAAAAAGCCAGCTCTGTTCTGGGGCTATGCCTCAACCCAGCGGAGGAGATAGGAGAGAGGAGGATGTGGCTAAGCTGTCATCTCTGCTGGAGTCCAAGTCCCACCCCATGCAGGACACGCTGAACGCACTGAGGAGCTCAGTTAGCAGTAGGCTGTGCCATCCTAAGTGCTCAAGGAAGAGGTTCTGCAGATCCTTCCTACCTACGGCTGTCAGACTTTAGAATCTAAATACTGCTCATAGAGGCTGTACTAAATGTCACAACTCTGCACAATAGAGATCATCCCCTCCAATACACAACTAAGACAATTACAATTATTATCGAGGGTGGCAGCAACACTCTTCATTCAATGTGAAATATACTGTCTGGGTCGATATTTATACAGTGGTGTGAAAAAGTGTTTGCCCCCTTCCTGATTTTTCATTTTTTTGTATGTTTGTCACACTTAAATGTTTCAGATCATCAAACAAATTTAAATATTAGACAAAAACAACGCAAGTAAACACAAAATGTGGTTTTTAAATGAAGGTATGTATTATTAAGGGGAAATAAAAAATCCAAACCTACATGGCCCTGTGTGAAAAAGTGTTTGCCCTCCCCTGTTAAACCAAATTAACTGTGGTTTATCACATCTTTGGAAAGCTGAGTTCAATTTCTCTAGCCACACCCAGGCCTCATTACTGCCACACCTGTTCTCAATCAAGAAATCATTTAAATAGAACCTGCCTGACAAAGTGAAGTAAACCAAAAGATCCTCAAAAGTTAGACATCATGCTGTGATCCAAAGAAATTCAGGAACATATGAGAAACAAAGTAATTGAGGTCAATCAGTCTGGAAAAGGTTATAAAGCCATTTCTAAAGCTTTGGGACTCCAGTGAACCACATTGAGAGCCATTATCCACAAATGGCGAAAACATGGAACAATGGTGAAACTTCCCAGGAGTGGCCGGCCGACCAAAATTATCCCAAGAGTACAGCGACGACTCATCCAAGAGGTCTCAAAAGACCCCACAACAACATCCAAAGAACTGCAGGCCTCACTTGCCTCAGTTAAGGTCAGTGTTCATGACTCCACCATAAGAAAGAGACTGAGCAAAAATGGCCTGCATGGCAGAGTTCCAAGATGAAAACCACTGCTGAGCAAAAAGGACATAAAGGCTGATCTCAGTTTTGCCAGAAAACATCTTGATGAGCCCCAAAACTTCTGGGAAACTACTCTGTGGACTGACCAGACAAAAGTTGAACTTTTTGGAAGGTGTGTGTCCCATTACATGTGGCATAAAAGTAACAGCATTTCAAAAAAGGAACATTCTACCAACAGTAAAATATGGTGGCGGTAGTGTGATGGTCTGGGGCTATTTTGCTACTTCAGGACCTGGAAGACTTGCTGTGGTAAATGGAACCATGAATTCTGCTCGCTACCAAAAAATCCTGAAGGAGAATGTCCGACTCATCTGTTGGTGACCTCAAGCTGAAGTATACTTGGGTGCTGCAGCAAGACAATGATCCAAAACACACCAGCAAGTCCACCTCTGAATGGCTTAAGAAAAACAAAATGAAGACGTTGGAGTGGCCTAGTCAAAGTACTGACCTGAATCTGATTGAGATGCTGTGGCATGACCTTAAAAAGGTGGTTCATGCTCGAAAACCCTCCAATGTGGCTGAATTACAACAATTCTGCAAAGATGAGTGGGCCAAAATTCCTCCCCAGCGCTTTAAAAGACTCACTGTCAGTTATCACAAACACTTGATTGCAGTTGTTGCTGCCAAGGGTGGCCCAACCAGTTATTAGGTTTAGGGGGCAAACACTTTTCCACACAGGGCCATGCAAGTTTGGATTTTTTCCCCTTAATAATAAACACCTTCATTTAAAAACTGCATTTTGTTTACTTGTGTTATCTTTGTCTAATATTTAAATTTGTTTAATGATCTGAAACATTTAAGTGTGACAAACATACAAAAAAATGAGAAATCAGGAAGGGGGCACTTTTCCACACCTCTGTATTTTGTTGGGTAATTTAACCAACTGTAATGCTGTTGATACTATCCAGCTGCAATACTTCTGCACTGTGTATATAACTGTGTACATACACTACCGTTCAAAAGTTTGGGGTCACCTCACACAATTTTGTGTTTTCCATGAAAAGTCACACTTTTATTTTCCACCATGAGTTGTAAAATGAATAGAAAATATAGTCAAGACATTGACAAGGTTAGAAATAATGATTTGTATTTGAAATAACAATTTTTTCCTTCAAACTTTGCTTTCGTCAAAGAATCCTCCATTTGCAGCAATTACAGCATTGCAGACCTAACATGATTGCACAAGGGTTTTCTAATCATCCATTAGCCTTCTGAGGCAATGAGCAAACACATTGTACCATTAGAACACTGGAGTGATAGTTGCTGGAAATGGGCCTCTATACACCTATGTAGATATTGCACCAAAAACCAGACATTTGCAGCTAGAATAGTCATTTACCACATTAGCAATGTATAGAGTGTATTTCTGATTAGTTTAAAGTTATCTTCATTGAAAAAAAAGTGCTTTTCTTTCAAAAATAAGGAAATTTCTAAGTGACCCAAAACTTTTGAACGGTAGTGTATGTATATTTATTTACTGCTTTGGCTAACCTATTCTTACCTTATTGTTATATAGTGTGCCCCAATGCGAAGCATTGGGAAACACTACATTACTATCTCAAAATTTATTCCAGCTTATTATTATTATTATTATTATTATTATTATTATAGTTCTTTTCCTTCTTCCGACGATTTTCGGTTTGTATCTCCTCTCAAAGCTTTGAGAAAACCCCAACAAAATATATATCAAAACTTGCAGCTCGATCTGGAGATTTACACTTGCATTTTTACCTCCGCCAAGGAGGTTATGTTTTCATCGGCGTTGGTCTGTCTGTCTGTTTGATTGTTAGCAAGATAACTCAAAAAGTTATGGACCGATTTTCATGAAATTTTCAGAGATTGTCAGAAATGGGGTATCCTACAGATGATTAGATTTTGGTGGTGATCCGGATCACCGTCCAGAAGAAAACCGCCATTACGGAAAATGCAATTTTCGTCAATAACTACTGAACCACTAATCCTATCATTGTGAATCCAATTGCTAGTCATATGTTTTCATGGTCAAGGAATCTGAAAATGTACACACAAACACTGTATGGGGGAACTGTGGCGCTTGGCGGAGGTCTGCGCTCTCCGAGTGCTTTTCTAGTTACTTCAGCGTTTTTGCTCGGTGTCCGAAATATAACAAAAAAACCAGCTGGGTTTTACAAGCCCAGCTTGGAAGAGCCTTTCCCCCTTTAGGCTTCTTACTCAAAATTGGAGCCAGTGGGAGTTCCAGCCTGAAAATTTGGATTTATGCTTCTAATATTAAGCCCTATAAATTTCAGCCTCCCCAGACATATGGAGGTATAGGAGTGGAACTCTTGAATGAATAAGCACTCTTCAGATTTCCTCCAAGTGTTTGACAAGCCCAGCTAGGGAGAGCCTCTCTCCTTTAGGCTTCTTTACTCGAAATCAGAACCGCTGGGAGTTCCGGCCTTTCCAGCTTATTATTATTATCATAGTGTGTCCAATGCAAAGTATTGGAAACACTGTATTACATTCTCAAAATTTCTTCCAGCTTATTTTATTATACTTAGTGGTTAGAACAATGGATGCTTGTAACTTGGATAAACTTTGTTTGATCTTCACCAAATTTTCTATGATGCATATTAGTCCCACCCTACATGCTCCTATATAAAAATAATATTTAACACAAGTTAGAGCGCCACCTAGTGGTTACAACAACAGACACTTGTAACTTGGACAAACTCTGTCCCATTTTCACCAAATTTCTACAATAATTTTATTGTTGCATTAGGTCTTCAAACTTAAAGCCACGATCAGCGGGCAGTAGGGGCACACAATCAAAATTTCTGCAGGAATTTTCTAGTCTTATTTAATATTGCTCTGAGTGCTGCTATTCCTTTGCTGCTGCAATCCTGTAATTTCCCCATTGTGGGACTAATAAAGGCTTATCTTATCTGATCCATTTTTTCCACATGTTGACACAGTTCCCAGAGGTCTTCAAGAAATGTCTGTGGCATGCTTTGGTCCAAATACCTCAGTCTTTTATTGCTGAAGCACCATTTTCCACCTATTTTAAACAGACTTCCTCATACTGACTAATTTCTGTGCATGTTTCTTTAAATGCTCATGAGCCAAAGTTCACCCCACCCTCTCTTTTGTCACCGCTGAGATGCTTGACTGAGGCCAGACAGGCACCTTTTTGAGGCTAATGTTAGCTGGTTAACTATTAGCTCAGAAGATAGCTTGAGCAAACCAATGCAAAACTGTCTGAACGTTGAGACTCTAAAACCCCAACCTCTCCCAGATGAGATCAATAAAGAGACAGGCTGACCTTGACCTTGGCCTTGACAAAAAAAACCACCAACAACAACAAAAAAAACGGGATCATACAGCAGCTCTAACACGTGTACGGTTTGATCAGCCAATTTATACTACATGCAACCACAGCTTACAAGATGGACATCATGCTGTCTAGATTAACACTTAAAGCTATCTCAACTGAGACCTAAACTTAACAAAATTGTTTACCAAGCACAGAGAGCACCACAGCCTTATATAATAAAAACAAGGCTGGAACAGACTTATTGACCTCACTGTTCTCAAAAGCCATCTCCATCTTTTACTCACCTTACACAAATCCATCATGCCACAGTAACTGCTGCTTTTTGCTATATAAACCAGTGTGTTTCATCTTTTTTGTACATTATGCTTGACAGTTTTTGTGTCAAAATACAACACCCAGGATATGCCCCATCTTTGGTGAATTTGCAGTTTAGACAGCTATTAAGGTGTTTTTCTCTGGAAATGGCCAAAAGCTTAAACCAACAAGACAGATGGCCCGGGTTCTCAGACACACAAACACTGTTCCCTTGTAGCTCAGTCCAGGTTGCACAAGGGGAGATGGCTGGAAAAAAAAAAAAAAATCAGCTTTTTTTCTCCTTTGCTACAACAGGGGACATCAGTAGTAGTGACCTTTAATGCACTGTGGCCCAGTCAACCGTGTTTATCATAAACGGGAAAAAAGACACATACTGTATACACCCCCTCCCCCCATTTTTTCTGCGCCTGGTTGAACACACAAGGGCCTTTCCGAGCTGCACCCCTCGACGAAAAGCAGACACACTGGAGCAAAAGCATGTTCAACCTTTAGCTTGTTTGGCTGCTATGAAGCACGACCAATGACCTGTCAGCAGTGTCAATTAAACAGAGGAAATCACACAAACAGCCAACACAGCAAACACCACAAACATCACAAAAAGAAGACCTGTTTTCGAGACACTCCCACCTACTATATTATGCTCAAATATGTGAAATGACTTTTAGCAAAT
The DNA here is from genome assembly GCA_020510985.1 of Pholidichthys leucotaenia. NCBI lineage: Eukaryota > Metazoa > Chordata > Actinopteri > Cichliformes > Pholidichthyidae > Pholidichthys > Pholidichthys leucotaenia. The sequence continues at coordinate 277,227,300 of CM035842.1, forward strand.
ACCATAATAACAGCAGCTATGGATCTACCTGTCTTGAAGCGGTAATGACCACTGAGGTGAGTGCTGCAGATTTCCCCTTCGGATAATTGCCTTATAATGGGACTGAGATTAAATTAAATTCCATGATGTCTAACAGCAGTCAGGGTACAGCCCAAGGCTTGGCTGATAACTGAACAGTGCTCAGATCCAAATGAGCTCCAGATGATCTTGAGAAACTTAATAAAGACGATAATTCAACTTCCAGGGGACATTTTACATATTCCTGTCATTGACATCTGGGAGGAAACGGAGCCTTAACGATGGAGTTTAAGGAGTATGACAAGATGGCTAGGCAAGAAGGAGGTCTAAATAATTCAACCAGACCGTCAGTGACGGAGTAGCTCATTCAGGCCTGATGAAATAACTCCAAGAGACTTCCGATGCCTTGGCCTTGACCTTATACACAGCCTAAGATGCAAACCCACTTGAGGATGACTGTGCATGAGTTTGCCAAACATCTGGGAAATTACCTAGGAGGAGTAAAGGTTTTCATAAAACCATAAACGCTGACACCTGCTGACCTTTGACCCTGACCTTGAGCACAACCTTAATGCAGACCCACTAGATGTAAATTGTGCATGAATTTGTTGAGAATTAGTGGCAGTTGCTGAGGAGGAGTACTGATTTTTCTGAAATCACATAAGTGCCTCATCTCCTGACCTTTGACAATACCTTTACCTTGAGCACAACCTGGAAGCAGACCCACCTGAAGATCATTGTGCGTGAGTTTGGCGAGTATCAAGGCAATTGCCTAGGAGGAGTAGCAAGTTTCATGAAATTACTTAAGTGCCCAGGGGCCTCATGTACTGTATAAAGGACTGCACAGCTTTCATACTGAAAGATGGTGTACTCACAAAATTTGAAAAGTACGTGCACACAGAAATTTTCAGATTTATAAAACTGTGCACATGCCCAGTTCTCCACTCCTTTTCTTTATGCATCCCACATCATGTGAAAACCAGCACACGTGCACGATCTCTTTACTCTGCCTCAGTTCCTCCCACTAATGACTAAGTAAATGAAGAAAAACGCCCCTTCTGTCACTCTGCCAAACAGTGATCGTGCGGGAAAGTGCAACATAAAAAAAACAATAACTTGACACAGTGTGATGCTGAGGTGTTGACAACGGAGGTGGAGGTCAGAAAAAATATATATTATTTTGTTCTGGCCCTCAGGAATCAACAATACACTAAACCTAAGTTTACCGAGTGGACCGTGTTACAATGACAGTTCATTCATTCATTTTCTTTTTATTTCTGCTGAATCATAAGACAAAAAAGAAAAGGAAAGAGAAAAAGACAGCATATTTCAGACAGAAAGGGTGTAGGCAGAAGCAACAGCTTGTGCCTACACCTCTGTGAATGCAGCCAGCTCAGACTGAAATAAAATAAAATAAAATGGTCTAGGCATTAAAGTTAAAGTCTATAAACTGATCACTACCCAATGACTGTGTGACGGGGGGGGGGGGGGGGGTGTCTACATATGGAAAAAAAATGCTGTTAGAGAAAGCCCTCAAATTCACATAGACAGATGTGATGTTACTGGGAAAAAATAAGTAAAGTAAATAAACGCCACTGAATACCACTCCAATCTTACGGCTGAATTTACAGTGCATCCGGAAAGTATTCACAGCGCTTCACTTTTTCCACATTTTGTTATGTTATAACCTTTTTCCAAAAGGGATTAAATTCTTTTTTCCCCTCAAAATTCCACACACAATACCCATAATGACAATGTGAAAAAAGTTTTTTTTTTTTTTAAGATTTTTGCAAATTTATTAAAAATAAAAAACTAAGAAATCACATGTAGCTACATAAGTATTCATAGCCGTTGCTCAAAACTTTACTGATGCCCCTTTGGCAGCAATTACAGCCTCAAGTCTTTCTGAATATAATGCCACAAGCTTGGCACACCTATCTGTGGGTAGTTTCACCCATTCCTCTTTGCAGCACCTCTCAAGCTCCATCAAGTTTGATGGGAAGTGTCGGTGCACCGCCATTTTCAGATCTCTAACTAACTAACTAACCTGCACTTATATAGCGCTTTTCTAGTCACAAAGACCACTCAAAGCGCTTTCATTAATACTAACCCTCTATTCTAAGGGCCTATAGGAAACAAATATCTAGGGACAATTTAGAACAGCCAATTAACCTAACATGCATGTTTTTGGCATGTGGGAGGAAACCGGAGAAATCCCGGAGTAAACCCACGCAACACGGGGAGAACATGCAAACTCCACACAGATCACTGTTGGTCGGGGGCTGGGATCGAACCCACGATCCCACGATCCCCACAATCCCCCGGCCAAGGGTAAACTGTGCTGCCGCAGTGCTAACCACTGCGCCACCGTGCAGCCGCACGGTGCATCTCTCCAGAAATGTTCATTTGGATTCAAGTCTGGGCTCTGGCTGGGCCACTCAAGGACATTCACAGAGTTGACCTGAAGCCACTCCTTGGATATCTTGACTGTGTGCTTAGGGTCGTTGTCCTGCTGAAAGATAAACTGTCACCCCAGTCTGAGGTCAAGAGCGCTCTGGAGCAGGTTTTTATCCAGGATGTCTCTGTACATTGTTGCATTCATCTTTTCCTCCATCCTGACTAGTCTCCCAGTTCCTGCTGCTGAAAAACATCCCCACAGCACGATGCTGCTACCAACATTGGCATGGTTATGAAAGGTGCCTGGTTTCCTCCAAACATGATGTCTGGCATTCACGCCAAAGAGTCCTTCAGGTGCCTTTTGGCAAAGTCCAGGTGGGTTGCCATGTGCCTTTTACTAAGGAGTGGCTTCCGTCTGGCCACTCTACCATACAGGCCTGATTGGTGGATTGCTGCAGAGAAGTTATCCTCTCTCCACAGAGAAACGCTGGAGCTCTGACAGAGTGACCATCGGGTTCTTGGTCACCTCCCTGAGGCCCTTCTCCCCCAATCGCTCAGTTTAGATGGCCAGCTCTAGGAAGAGTCTTGGTGTTTCTGAACTTCTTCCATTTACAGATGAAGGAGGCCCCTGTGCTCATTGGGACCTTCAAAGCAGCAGAAATTTTTCTGTACCCTTCCCCAGATTTGTGCCTCAAGACAACCCTGTCTCGGAGGTCTACAGACAATTCCTTTGACTTCAAGCTTGGTTTGTGCTCTGACATGAACTGTCAACTGTGGGACCTTATATAGACAGGTGTGTGCCTTTCCAAATCATGTCCAGTCAACTGAATTTACCACAGGTGGACTCCAATTAAGCTGTAGAAACATCTCAAGGATGATCAGTGGAACCAGGATGCACTTGAGCTCAATTCTGAGCTTCATGGCAAAGGCTGTGAATACTTATGTACATGTGATTTCTTAGTTTTTTGTTTTTAATAAATTTGCAAAGATCTCAAAAAAAAAAAAAAAACGTTTTTCATGTTGTCATTATGGGGTATTGTGTGTAGAATTTTGAGGAAAAAATGAATTTAATCCCTTTTGGAAAAAGGCTGTAACATAACAAAATGTGGAAAAAGTGAAGCGCTGTAAATACTTTCCGGATGTACTGTATAGTAATTACAAACCAAATCTGTGTCAGAATCCAAATTACGCACAACAGCCAGGAAGAAGCCTTTTATTTCCAGATTGAAATCTCCAAACAGAGATATTTTAGACTATGGAAACATCTCTTCACTCCGATACAGCTGCAAATGTCATTGCTGCAGCTACCAGGGTTCACCTGCAGGGATCCGCAGTCCCGCTGCCTCGGCAAATATTGTGCTGGAGACGGGGCTCGATTAGAGTGCATTTGGCCGAACAGAATTCCTCCCAGGAGAGATGGATTTGTGCCCGTTGCCTTGTGAGTCAACTGTCTCTTGTAAATTTTATTATCTCTATGTCACATTTACAGAAACGGGATCCAGTTTAGAGTGGCGCTGGTTTTGGACTATGAATAAGGCAGGTTATATCTGAGGGAAATCAACTGCCAAGAAAGACTACTACAGATGCAATGTTTGCTCGAAGAGTGCTGATGGAGAACTACAGAGAAGGTCAGAAGGAGTTGCATAGTGTCTTTGTGGATCTAGAGAAAGCATATGATAGGGTGCCAAGAAAGGAAGTGTGATACTATATGAGAAAGTCAGGAGTGGCAGAGAAGTATGTGAGGGTGGTGCAGGACATATATGAGGACAACAAGATGGTGGTGAAGTGCGCTGTAGGAGTGATGGATGGATTCAAGGTGGGGGTGGGATTATATCAGGGATCGTGTCTGAGCCCCTTCTCGTTTGCCATGGCGATGGACAGGCTGACAGACGAGGTCAGGCAGGAGTCCCCGTGGACCATGATGTTTGCAGACGACATTGTGATCTGCAGTGAGATTATGGAGCAGATGGAAGAGAACCTGGAGAGGTGGAGGTATGCTCTGGAGAGAAGAGGAATGAAAGTTAGTAGAAGCAAGACGGATACATGAGTGTGAATGAAAGGGAGGTAGGTGCAACGGTGAAGATGGAAGGAGTAGCGGTAGTGAAAGAAAATGAGTTTAAATTTCTGGGGTCAACCATGCAAAGCAATGGAAAATACATGAGAGGTGAAGAAGAGAGTGCAGGCATGGTGGAGTGGGTGGAGATGAGTGTCAGGGGCAATTTGTGACAGAAAGGTAGCAGCAAGGGTGAAAGGGAAGATTTACAAGATGCTGGTGAGACCTGCTATGATGTATGGTTTGGAGATGGTGGCGCTGGAAGTGGCAGAGTTGAGGATGCTAAGATTTTCATTGGGAGTGACTAGGAGGGACAAGATTAGAAAGCAGCTGAGGTTGAACAGTTTGGAAACAAAGTGAGAGAGGTAAGGCTGAGATGGTTTGGACATGTGCAGAGGAGGGATAGTGGATAAACTGGACAAAGGATGTTGAAGATGGAGCTGCCAGGCAGGAGGAAAAGAGGAAGACCACAGAGAAGATTCATGGATGCAGTGAAGGAGGACATGGACAGGGTTACAGAGGAAGATGCCAGGGACAGGGTGAGATGGAGACAGAGATCCACTGCGGAGACCCCTAAAGGGACCAGTTGAAAGAAGAAGAAGGAGAAGATGATATCTGAGGGAAATTAGTTACTATTCATCGGGATTTCGCTGCGCTCAATAAGCCGAGTTATGGAGATAAATTACGTAATAATAATCATGTTTTTAAACCACTAATTCTTAAACAAATCATTTTAACTGAAATAGAAATGCTATATTAACACATTCTGCGAGTTTCAGCTGTTTTGTAGTTTAACAGACCCACCTGATAGAGTCAAAGAATTTTGTGGAGAGCCCGCAACTTCTTATGGCAGGTGAAAACTTTGCGGCTTGGCCCGCAGATTCTCACGCCACGTTTGTTTTTATACATCCCACTGTGTGCATGCAAATCAAGTGCATGGCATGTTTTTGTGCATGAGCACCATTTATACACGAGGCCCTAGATCTCCTGACATTTGACCTTGACCTTGAGTACAACATGGATGCAGACCCACATGACGATCCTTGTGAGCCAGTTTGGAGCACATTATGACAATTACCGAGGAGTAGTAGTGATTCCCATGAAATATGGACAGACGGATGGACGGACAGGCGCCATCCCATTAAGCTCCTTTCGGATTTGCTGGAATGAGCTAAAAATGTTCCTTGAACCTACAACATTGAGGCTGCATTCAGACCAGGATAGTCAGGGGGTCTCAGTTCGACTAGGCGAGGAATGCCGAGAATTTTCACACCTTTGTTTGGTTTGCATTCACACTGCAGTAGACCAAACTGCGCGGACAACGTCATGCAGTTACAACAACTGCTCATTTGGGGCACTGTAGCAGAAACCACAACTGACCAAGAAAAATCAGGCTCATCGATAGGCCAGAACCGAAAACAGAACTCCGTTCCCTTCAGCCGAGTTGTTTGTCCGCCACAAACTAGACATTTTTTTTTTTTTTTTTTTTTACTTTTTTTACTCTGCTTTCTCCAGTAAAAGGATTTCTTGGATTTGTGCGGTTGTCTTTATTGTTATTTTCTACCCAAAATGTACGACAGTAAACACCACTTCCTCTTCTCAGACTACGTGTTGCTATGGTTACACAAATGCTGAGGGGCACTTCCGCCCTTTGGTCCGCTGGATCATCTGTTTGGATTCACACTGCAAGCGAAGCACACCAGACTTCGTTTGCAAGAGAACCAAGACCCCCTGTCTTCAGGGGGATCAGACTTCGCTTGTTTGGTGGGCACCAGAGTTCTAACGCAAGTGCAGACAGCACCAAACGAACTGAATTATCCGTGTAAGTCATTGTTTGGTCCTTTGGTCCAGACCAAACAGTGGCCATCTGAATGCGCCCTAATATTAGAACTAAAGGTGCACAATATATTGAAACTGAATTGTTATTGCAATAGCAACATGCATAATATACATATTGTAAAGATGGCAATATGACGACATTTTTCATGTCATTACACTCCAACAGAGTAGGTGTCAGTAATGCACCTTAACGCAGAAGAACAGCCAGGGTTGATTGATCATAATCACAGAAGAAGGAAGACGTTAGTGCACATGAAATACATGAAAGTGACGGCTGAAAATATAGTAGAAGAAGAAGAACTTGTGGCTAAAGCAGGGAGACACTGACACAGTATGCTTAAATTTAAGACTCTTAAAACATTCTTGTCATATATGTATAAACTTACAGTACTATTGCTGCTTTTTTATTCACAAATATGCAACTTTTCTAGAAAGTTTTTCACGTTTCTAGCAAATTAGCAAATTTTTTATTGGACATTTGCCACTTTTTTCTTATATTGGCAACTGTTTTCTCATAAAATTGTGAGCAACGTTGTGACAATAACTTTCTGGCAATTTTTTCTTATAAATTTGCAAACTTTTTTTCCCATAATTTGCACAGTTTTCACAGCTTTTTTTTTTCTTGTAAACTAGTGGCTTTTTTCTTATAAGTTTTTAGCCTTTTTCAGGTAAATGAAAAACTCATTGTACATTTGTGACTTTTTAATGAAAATTTACAACTTCACATGCAAATTAGCAACTTCTCTCTAGTAAATTTGTGACCGTTTTGTCAAATTTGTGACTTTTTCATGTAAATTTGTTTTGTTTTTCTTATAAATCAGCAACCTTTTTCTCATAATTTGCAACAATTTTCTCGCAAAATTGCTACTTTTTCATAAATTCACAACTTTTTTCTAGTCACCTCCAAATTTTTTCTCATAAATTTGCGACCTTTTTCTCTGAAACTAGTGACTTTCTTGTAATTTGTACCTTTCTTAGCTAAAAAAAAGCAGCTATATTAGCTACTTTTGTTTTACATTTGTGTACATTTTTTCCTCATAAATTTGGAACTTTTTATGTGAATTTGTAACTTTATTCTCACTGCCAACTTTTTTCTCATAAATTTGCCACTTTTCTGGTAAATCAGTGACCTTTACTGGAAAATTTGTGACTTTTCCCTACAATTATTGAAGAAAACATGTATTTGTGACCCTCCACGACATGCAAGTTAGGTCAATTGGCATCAACTGAGGATTCTAAATTATCCTTAGGTATGACTGTGAGAGTGAATGGTTGTCTGTCTCTCTGTGTTGGCCCTGTGATGGACTGGCGATCTGTCCAGGGTGTACCCTGCCTCTCGCCCAAATATGCTGGGATAGGTTCCAGCCCACCACGACCCGAAAAGGATTAAGCGGAAGAAGATGGATGGATGGATGAACCCACCACGAGTAAACCAGCAACAACTGACGTGATGTCTAAAAAACACAGAAATACTTTTTTTTTTTAAATTTGTGATTTTCATTTTTTTGCAAAATATGCTAGTTGAAGTCATGAAGAAGCTACTCCATGCTTCAAATAACAGTGTGGGAGATTTTAAAACTGTAAACTTTGTATTTGAAATAAAGTAGTTTCAGAGGGAAATATCAGCGAGACCGCTTCCTAGTCTCGGGGGTGTGGATACAACAGCTGATTTACATTTGTTATTTTCTTTGTTATTCTTTTCGGCCAATCAGCAGCACATTGAGATAGAAGCACATAGCTTCTTACCTAGAGCTCCTTTTGAGCTCTAGGTAAGCACTGTAAGGGGGTTGGGTTCGTGCTGTCATGCAAATGACCATCTTTTGTTACCGCCCCCACACCTGGCTCCCCTGGAAGGTGACAATCCTCGGAAACTTGGAACCTGATTTTCTCAGAGAAGTAGTTTGAAAGGTGCTAACATTCAAATGGCCACATCTTCTTCAAATCTTTTCGGATTTCCATGTGTTAGACATCATTGGAAAGCTTAGATTCCACACTTTAAGAATCTGTAAATAACTTAAAATACCTTTCGGGAGACTTGTTCCTGATTTTTCCATGGCTTTTTCCATGATTATTACATTTGTTTAAATACCTCAAGACATCATGGTAATATTGCATATTGCATGTTTTCCTAATATTGTGCAGCCCTAGTTACAATGGGGGTGGGTTGAAAATATTAATTTGACATTTTCAGCTGTGATATTCAGCAGGTTAGAGCCTCTTATTTTTATAAGTACAGTGCTCTGGTGGGACAACAAAGTACAAAGCAAATCCAGGATTGGACCTCCTGTGGATTTAGAAGCAGAGATGCACCTGCTTTTGTGGGCAAGTTACAGACAGCTGATTTGAGTGCTAAAAGATGAAGAGTCGAGTCGAAGTGATAGGAAGAGTGATTGATGCCAATGACGCCTCTGGCTTAATTTAATTTTAGCGAACACTTCAAATCTACAGCATCTCAAGGGACAGAAACAAAAATTCCTCAATACTGAACAGTGCTACTGAAATGACATCAAAAACACCACTGTCAGACTGCCTCTACAAAACAACGCAGATCCTGTAAGCTCAACAAATTGAATGCACTGATCTGCATTGAAGAGTGGACGCATTACGGTGGCGCAGTGGTTTAGCACTGTGGCAGCACAGTTTACCCTTGGCCGGGGGATCGCGGGGATCATGAGATCGTGGGTTCGATTCCAGCCCCCGACCAACAGTGAGCTGTGTGGAGTTTGCATGTTCTCCCCGTGTTGCGCGGGTTTACTCCGGGATTTCTCCGGTTTCCTCCCGCATACCAAAAACATGTAGGTTTAGGGCGCTCGCGCACGCAGCGACCAGCAGCTGGTGGCTTGTCACCAGACTGCAAACCAAATCTACCTACGGGTACAAATAAGTAAAAAAAAATAAATAAATAAAAAATAAAAAATAAAAAATTAAATATTGTTTGTGACTGTTGGAAAAAATGCTATAGCAATCTAGACATGAGATGAAACAGTAAACAGTCTGCCTTTCAGTTACCCAATCAAGGTGTAATTCAATGATTACTGAAATGGAGGCCCTCAATAAATGAGATAACAATAGACTCCAATACAAGTCAGTTTGATCTTAAAAAACGACTATCTGTGGTGTCACTATGGGAGGGTTCTCCACCCAGAGTCGGGAACCGGGGGAAGATGGAACAAAAGGACTGAAGGAGGACGTGGCTCCAGGGGGTCTCAGATGCATTGGAAAGGACTATGTGCCCCCTGGGGAGTAGGGAGACGCAGGAGTCGAGAGAGGAAGAGAGGTGGTTATTATGTTAATGTGCCACGCATGTCTTTGTGCTGAAGGTACTGTGTTTGGACTCCCTGGGTCTCATGCTGCAAGAATAAAGGTTATAAAAACGAGGTGCAGAGAGACAAAGAGAGATATTTCCTGTACTTGATGTTGGAGGAAAAATAAAGTTCATGTGTTGTCCAGCTCACCGTCTCGTCTGCTTTCTTCTTCCACATTGGTGACCCTAAGGCATGCCATGGAGAGCAAGCCGAGCACCACCCCGGAGACTACCCAAACGGAGAATACCCACGCCGCGTGCACTGTCACAGTCAAGCTCACAGACTTCTGGCTTCAAAACCCGACCGCGTGCTTCTTGCATATAGAAGCCCAGTTCGCACTCCACGGGGGTCACAACGGATGATGTGAAATATTACCATGTGGTCGCTGCGTTGGATTTGCGCGCCACGCAGCAGAGAACAAGCCTGCTCAAGGAGCCGAAGGCCCAAGGGAAATATGAAGCGCTCAAGAGGATGCTACTCCAGCGTTATACCCTGTCTGACAGTGAGAGGGCAGAGAGACTCCAAACACGTTCAGAGTTAAGTGACAGATCAGCCGTGGAGCTTATGGAGAGCATGTTGGTGCTGAGGGGGAAGAACGACAAATCTTTCCTGTTTGCCCACCTGTTCCTCAGGAACATACCTGCTACAGCGAGGATGATCCTGGCCAACTCGCCGCAGCTGGTGACCAAGGACTACCACGCCTTGGCGCGGGAAGTGGACCACATCATTTTAGCAACCAGAGCTCTCAGCATGCATGCAGCGGCACCGGCATCTATGAGGGACTCCAGCGAGGTTGAGGAGCCGTGGTTGATGTAGCCGGGACGTGTCAATCTGTTTCTATCATCGCCACTTCGGCTCGAATGCCCAATGCTGCCTGCCGCCATGCCAGTTTACGAAGCCGGGAAGACGGCATGACCAGCAGTCAGTAGCAGCTGCAACCACTGGCAACAGGAACAAGCTGCTTTATAACATGGACACACGTTCAAGGAGACAGTTTTTGGTGGACTCCGGCTCTCAGAAGAGCCTCATCCTGCCAGTCAGCACAGACAGGTCAGTAGGAGGCAGCGGTCCCGAGCTCACGGCGGCCAACAGATCCACCATCAGGACGTTTGGTGAACGAACACTGACGATATGCTTGCACGGACGTGATTTCCAGTAGGACTTTGTGGAAGCTGCATGTTCTGTCCCCATTTTAGGCGCAGAATTTTTATGTGCTTATGGGTTACTAGTCAATGTTGCCAACAGACGTTTAGTGGACGCAGTTTCTTTCACTTCCCTGCCTTGCACAGCTCGGGCTGCTGGGTCAACAACACTGGCCAACGTTATAGCTCCAGGGGGTAAGCACCAGGATTTACTTGCACAGTTCCCAGAACTCACGGTCCCTACTTTTTCAGCTATGGTAACCAAACACGGGGTCGAGCATTTTATAACCACAAAAGGCCCGCCGGTGTTCGTGCGACCTCGGTGCCTGGAAGCGGCTAAACTGGCCAGCGCGCACGAGGAGTTTGCCAACTTGGAGCAACTGGGCATCGTCACGCACTCCAACAGCCCGTGGGCATCCCCGCTACACATGGTGCCTAAGGCTGACGGGTCGTGGCGACCATGCAGCAATTTCCGGCGTTTGAACAATGCCAAGGAACACGATCGAAATCCCATCCCGCAAATTCAGGATTTTTCTGTGCACCTGGCCAGGATGCGTGTTTTTTCGAAAGTGGATCTGGTCCGCGGTTACCACCAGGTCCTGGTGTGCAAGGAAGATGTTCCTAAAACAGCGGTAATAACTCCTTTTGGCCTTTTCGAGTTTTTATGCATGCCGTTTGGATTAAAGGGCGCAGTGCAAACCTTTCAGAGAATGATGGACGCAGTGGTCCGTGACTTGTCCTTCGTTTTTGTCTACTTAGATGACATTCTGGTGGCTAGCGCGTCCAAGGAGGAGCACCTCGCCCATCCCAAGATGGTTTTCCAGAGGTTGGAAGCGCACGGGCTTATAGTTAACCCGGCGAAGTGCCAGTTCAGTGTGCCAGTGATTGACTTTTTGGGCCACCGCATTTTGCTGGACGGCGCGATTCCACTATCGGATAAGGCGCGCGCCGTGTTGGACTTTCCACGTCAGCAGACTGTTAGGGCCCTACAGGAGTTTTTGGGAATGGTCAACTTTTATAACAGTTTCCTCCCCCGGGCAGCCCAGCTGATGCAGCCATTGTACGCCATGCTTAAGAAAAAGAAGCCCGCGGAAAACAACGACTGGTCCTCCGAGTGAGTCTAGGCTTTCAGAGACGCCAAAACAGCACTCGCCGATGCGGCTTTGCTAGCCCACCCTGACCCGTTGGTGCGGATAGCGCTCACCACAGACACATCTGATGTTGCCATAGGGGCAGTGATGGAGCAGTACGTCTCTGGCTCGTGGCAGCTGCTCGCGTTTTTCAGTCGTACTTTGCGCGACAATGACCGCAAATACAGCACGTTTGAAAGAGAATTGCTGGCTCTCCACCTGGCAACGCGCCATTTCCAGTTTTGGCTAGAAGGGCGCGAGTTCACAACGTTTGTGGATCATAAACCACTAACGTACGCAATGTCCAAGGTCTCGGAACTGTGGTCAGCCCGGCAGCAACGGCATTTGGCCACGATCTCGGATTTCACGACCGACATGTTGCCGGTAAGCTCAGCGTCATGGCTGATTGCCTGTCGCACGCGTTAGTCTCCCCAGTCTACATGGGAATAGATTTCCCTGCCTTGGCCATGGAGCAATCTGGGTACGTGGACATTTGCGTGCTCCAGTCTGCGCCTGTTGGGTTAAAGCTGTATAGAAGGGTGGTACAAGAAGGGTGCCCTCCCTTGCTCTGCGACGTCTCCACCAGTCGCCCGTGTCCGGTGGTTCCGAGCTCTTGCTGCCGCTGCATTTTTGAGTCAGTCCACTCCCTTTCGCATCCTGGTGTGCATGCTTTAGTTAAACTGGTGGGGGTGAAATTTGTCTGGCCGCGCTTGTGCAAGGACGTGAAACAGTGGGCTGCAGCGTGCATCGCGTGCCAGAGGGTCAAAGTGCACAAGCCCACCAAAGCCCCCCTCAAGCTGTTCCAAATCCCGGCCAGGAAGTTCAACCACGTCCACGTGGATTTGGTGGGACCTCTTCCGCCGTCGCAAGGTTTCACACATCTTTTGACAATCGTGGACCGCACCACACATTGGCCTTAAATGGTCCCGTTGGCTTCCACCATGTCCGCGGAAGTGGCTCGTGCTTTTTTGTCAGCTTGGGTTGCATGGTTCGGATCCCCGTCGGACATCACTTCCGACAGGGGTCTGCAATTTGTTTCGGAACTCTGGTCCACGATGGCACAGAGCCTGGGGGTCAAAATTAACTGCAATACTGTGTACAACCCCCAGGCTAACGGGTTATGCGAGCGTTTTCAGAGGTCGCTTCAGGCAGCGCGCAGAGCTTTGCTCACAGATGCAAATTGGGTCAACCGCCTGTTCTGGGTTCCTTTAAGGTTGTGCTCCATGCCTAAGGAGGATCTAGAAGCCTCCCCGGCAGAACTCGTTTTTTCCTCGGCCGCTGCAGATCCCTGGGAGTTTTTACCGGAAAACCCTGCATCCGGGGCTGATCTGCCCGTGCAATTTTTGCACAGTACGGAGGCTGTTAATGTGCCGGGCCCGGCCCACCAATGTTTCCCCCACACCTTCGCCCTGAAAAGCTTACAGAATGCCAGTTTTGTTTTTGTCAGGCACAATGCACACTGGACCCCGCTGCACCCATTGTACGACGGACCGTTCATGGTGCTGGAAACTGGGGTAAAGCATTTTGTTTTAGGGCATAGGGAGACTGTCTGCATCGATACGCTGAAGCCCGCTTTTGTGTTGGCAGACAAGCAGGTGGTGTTGGCCCAAGCTCTCCGGCGCGGACGCCCACCATTGGTGGCTCCACAAGTTGGTGTTCCCGTGGTAGAGAATTGTGCTCGCAAAGCTGACATGTATTTTCCCCCACACCCTTTTTCACTCCACAGACTAACATGCCCGCCTGCACACTTCGCCAGCAGGATGTGTCAACCGGACCGGCAACCCCCCACTACAGCCGCTATGGGCGCAGGCTCAAGCCCAAAGGATGAGGGGGTTAGTGCCCTTTCTGGGTGTTCCGGGAGGTGGGGGGGTGGCGGCACTGTGTGGGGGTTCCCCACCCAGAGTCAGGAGCCGGGGGACGATGGAACAAAAGGACTGAAGGAGGACGTGGCTCCAGAGGGTCTCAGATGACCCCCCCCCCCCCGCCAGGGAGTAGGGAGATGCAGGAGTCGAGAGAGGAAGAGAGGTGGTTATTATGTTAATGTGCCACACATGTCTTTGTGCTGAAGGTATTGTGTTTGGACTCCCTGGGTCTCATGCTGCAAAAATAATGGTTATAAAAAGGCGGCGCAGCGAGACCCAGAGAGGTATTTCCTGTACTTGATGTTGGAAGAAGAATAAAGTCCATGTGTTGTCCAGCTCGCTGTCTCGTCTGCTTTCTTCTTCCACATATCGTCTGTTGTCTATTAGGGCTAGAAAACAATACTGGGAAATGCTATATGAAATTATCTGGACTGTCAGTGTTCAAGGTGCCTGCTGCAAATAAGCAGGAGATTTAAAGCAACTTGACTAAATTTAAATACCTGGGGTCAACCATCCAAAGCAATGAACAGTGCACAAAAGAGGTGAAGAGTGCAAGGGGAGGGGGGATATAGAGACGAGAGTCATGGGTGATTTTTAATGGAAAGATAGCAGCTAGAGTGAAAGGAAAGATTCACAAGACGGTTGTAAGACCTGCTATGACGCATGGTTTGGAGACGGTGGCACTGACAAAAAGAACAGGAGGTGTAGCTGGAGATGGCAGAGTTGGAGATGTTAAGATTCTCATTGGGAGTGACTAGGAGGGACAGAGTTAGAAATGAGTATATTGCAAAGTAAGAGAGGCAAGGCTGAGATGGTTTGGAAATGTGCACAGGAGGGATAGCGGATATTGGACAAAGGATGTTGAAGATGCAGCTTCCAGGCAGGAGGAAAAGTGGTAGACCACAGAGAAGATTCATGGCTGTAGTGAAGGAGTGAGATGGAGAGGGCTCGGATGGAGGCAGATGATCCACTGTGGAGATGCCGAAAGCCCGTATCTCACAGAGCGGTGAATGCTAAGGAACGTTCATGAACGCTGCAAAGGGAGGGGTTTCTTCAGGGCTTGTAAAAGGTTGCACAACAGTTCGCCAACAGTTTATCTTGTCACAGAAAAAACTGGAACAAAATTTGTTTGAAACAAGAAAAACTGTTTGCCACCGTAAAAACTACTTGCAAACTGTTGTGCAACCTTTCACGAACCCTGGTGAAACCCCAGCCATCATTCATGAATATTCCTTTGTATCCCACGCTCCATAACACCCTACCCTAAAGGAAGCAGCTGAAAGAAGAATAAAGAAAATTTGAAATAAGATAACAAGAAATGTGTTTTAAAAATTGCATTCCATTCATTTCAGGCTTTTTAGACAATTTGAGTTCTGAAATTGGGAAAAAAAGTGAATATTTTTAGAAATATTTTTGAAAAAGTGTAATGCAAGCAAAATGTCCTTGAAGAGCTTTTTGTATTTATAAGTACAGATGTGGACAAAATTGTTGGTACCCCTCTGTTAATGAAAGAAAAACCCACGATAGTCACAGAAATAACTTGAATCTGACAAAAATGGTAATAAATAAAAATTCTATGAAAATTAATCCATGAAAATCAGACAATGCTTTTGAAATGTGGTTCCAACAGAATTATTTTAAAAAACAAACTCATGAAACAGGCCTGGACAAAAATGATGGTACCCTTAACTTAATATTTTGTTGCATAACCTTTTGAGGCAATCACTGCAATCAAACGATTTCTGTAACTGTCAATGAGACTTCTGCACCTCTCAGCAGGTATTTTGGCCCACTCCTCATGAGCAAACTGCTCCAGTTGTCTCAGGTTTGAAGGGTGCCTTCTCCAGACGGCATGTTTCAGCTCTTTCCACAGATGATCCTTCAATAGGATTTAGATCAGGGCTCATAGAAGGCCACTTTAGAATAGTCCAATGTTTCGCTCTTAGCCATTCTTGGGTGTTGTTAGCTGTGTTTTGGGTCATTATCCTGTTGCAAGACCCATGACCTGCGACTGAGACCAAGCTGTCTGACACTGGGCAGCACATTTCTCTCTAGAATACCTTGATAGTCTTGAGATTTCATTGTACCCTGCACGGATTCAAGACACCCCGTGCCAGATGCAGCAAAGCAGCCCCAGAACATAACAGAACCTCCTCCATTTTTCACAGTAGGGACAGTGTTCTTTTCTTGGTATGCTTCATTTTTGCATCTGTGAACAGAGAGCTGATGTGCCTTGCCAAAAAGTTCCAGTTTTGTCTCGTCTGTCCATAGGACATTCTCCCAGAAGCTTTGTGGCTTGTCAACATGCAGTTTGGCAAATTCCAGTATGGCTTTTTAATGATTTGCTTTCAACAGTGGTGTCCTCCTTGGTTGTCTCCCATGAAGTCCACTTTGACTCAAACAACGACGGATGGTGTGATCGGACACTGATGTACCTTGACCTTGGAGTTCACCATGAATGTGTTTAGAGGTTGTTCTGGGCTCTTTTGTTACCATTCGTATTATCCGTCTCCTCCTGCGGCCACGTCCAGGGAGGTTGGCTACAGTCCCGTGGATCTTAAATTTCTGAATAATATGTGCAACTGTAGTCACAGGAACATCAAGCTGCTTGAACATGGTCTTATAGCCTTTACCTTTAACATGCTTGTCTATAATTTTCTTTCTAATCTCCTGAGACAACGCTCTCCTTTGCTTCCTCTGGTCCATGTTTAGTGTGGTACACACCATGTCACCAAACAGCACAGTGACTACTTGTCACCCTTTAAATAGGCCGACTGACTGATTACAAGTTTGTAGACACCTGTGATGTTAATTAGAGGACACATCTTGGTTGAATATTTCCCTATGGTCACAATATTTTCAATCTTTTCTAGGGGTACCATCATTTTTGTCCAGGCCTGTTTCATGAGTTTGTTTTTTAAAATAATTCTGTTGAACCACAATTCAAAAGCATTGTCTGATTTTCATTGGTTAATTTTCATAGAATTTTTATTTATTACCACCTTTGTCAGATTCAAGTTATTTCTGTGACCATTGTGGGTTTTTCTTTCATTAACAGAGGGGTACCAACAATTGTGTCCACGTCTGTATGTAGAAGCAGTCAAGTAGAAAAAAAAAAAGAATAACTATTTAATAAATATGTGAAGAATAAACAGTAGGAAACAGTTATCTGAGAAGGACAGAATTTGAAGACACTTTAACCATTAAAAAAAAAACCAAATATTAAAACTGAAAACAAACTACACAGAAAAAAGCTTAGTAACCCACAAAATCTTATGAAAGAAAATAACAAGTCTCTCCATTATTACACTAAACAGAGAACTGAGTCGATATTTCCACATTTTGAAGAGATGTTTTCAGCCTTGGCCTATGCTGGTTTTTCTTTTAAAAACAGAATCTTGCAAAGTAGAAAAACTGCTTTCAAGCTAGAAATTGTTTCTTGTAGAGCATTTACATACCCATATTTGATGAAAGTCAAACATTTTTGCTTATACAGGAAGCTACCGTTTTATTTTTTTAACTCTACATTAGACCACTCATAAAAACCAACAGGGTGCAATTTATTAAACTCCCATGAGCAGCCACACATCTTAAGTCTGCAAAAGTACGATCTTTTTTCTAAAAGTAAAACAAAAGTTCCTGCAACTTAACCTAGTAACCAAACTTCATAACCCAGAACATTTTAAGGCCTGTCAAAATTGCCCTGCAAATATATTTTAAAACCTCAAACTGAGAGTGTTGGATTTTGCACTTTTCAGATATCTGCAGAAGCTCTGACATGCGACCCAGAATTGGTGCGACATCCAGCCAAACACACTTGACAGGGAAACAGCTGAGAGCACAGCTGGCGTCTGAGAGCAAGGAAGTTTTGCTGCTTCGGGGAATGACCATGGCAGAGACGGAGCCAACCTTCCCAACAGTGGATCTGCCCCATCTGCAGTCCTCTTCCAGTTGGCACAGATGAAAGATGTCAAAAAAAAACACAAAAAAAAAACAAAAAACAGAGCAATCTGAATATGCACAAAACATACATCTTCTAGTCTTGAGACTGAAATGTCAGTCTGAAAGTCAGTTTGTTTGGCAAGGTCAGATCATTTTAACAAGTTACACCCATGAGTGTTTTAATCTTTTTGCTGTTATTATTAACTTATACAATGAGATGAACATTTCTTTTTTAATTGGAAAACTTCCATTCAAGTGTCAGGAAAATGTAACAGTAATGAACAGTTATCGGCGGAACAGCATTAAATAATGTTATGATGGATTTTTGTGGGGGGTGCTTCGGGAGTATGGGGTATCGGGCTTGTTGTTACGAGCTATTCGGTCTCTGTACGACCGTTGTGAGAGTTTAGTTCGTATTGCCAACACTCGGTCGGAGTCATTCCCAGTGAGAGTTGGACTCCGCCAGGGCTGCCCTTTGTCACCGGTCCTGTTCATAATTTTTATGGACAGGATTTCTAGGCGCAGCCAGGGAATGGAGGGTGTCATACTTGGTGACCACA
This sequence comes from Pholidichthys leucotaenia, assembly GCA_020510985.1. NCBI lineage: Eukaryota > Metazoa > Chordata > Actinopteri > Cichliformes > Pholidichthyidae > Pholidichthys > Pholidichthys leucotaenia. The sequence goes on from CM035842.1 coordinate 277,245,548, forward strand.
GGATCTCATCTCTGTTGTTTGCAGATGATGTTGTCCTGTTGGCTTCATCCAGCAATGACCTACAGCTCTTGCTGGGACGGTTTGCCGCTGAGTGTGAAGCGGCTGGGATGAGAATCAGCACCTCCAAGTCCGAGTCCATGGTCCTCAGCCGGAAAAAGGTGGATTGTCCTCTCCGGGTTGGGGACAGGCTCCTGCCCCAAGTGGAGGAGTTTAAGTATCTTGGGGTCTTGTTCACGAGTGAGGGGAAAATGGAGCGAGAGATCGACAGACGGATTGGAGCAGCATCTGCAGTGATGCGGACGTTGTACCGGTCTGTTGTGGTGAAGAGGGAGCTTAGTTCTAAGGCAAAGCTGTCGATTTACCAGTCAATCTACGTTCCTACTCTCACCTATGGTCACGAGCTTTGGGTAATGACCGAAAGAACGAGATCGCGGATACAAGCGGCTGAAATGAGCTTTCTCCGTAGGATTGCTGGACTCACCCTCAGAGATAGGGTGAGGAGCTCAGTCATCCGGGAGAGGCTCAGAGTAGAACCGCTGCTCCTCCACATTGAAAGGAGTCAGTTGAGGTGGTATGGGCATCTGATTAGGATGCCTCCTGGACGTCTCCCACTTGAGGTGTTTCAGGCACGTCCCACTGGGAGGAGACCCCGGGGCAGACCCAGGACTCGGTGGAGAGACTATGTCTCCCAGCTAGTCTGGGAACGCCTTGGTATCCCCTCTGAAGAGCTGGAGCAGGTGGCTGGGGAGAGGGAAGTCTGGGCTTCTCTGCTTGAACTGCTGCCTCCGCGACCCGGACCTCCGGAAAAGCGGTAGAAGATGGATGGATGGATGGATGGATGAAACCCTTATCATTCTTATGAAGTGAAGTTTCTACTACACTAAACTGCAATTACAATTTCTGATCCAGAAAAAGGAAAAATGGCAATAAAAAAGCAAGCAGCTGACTGTCATTTTTTAAGTCCTCTGACAGATGTCTGTCTTCTGTGCCAATCTAATGTGGAGAAATTTTTTTGTGTTATATAAGGAAACTACTTCCTCGAACTAACACCATGTTCCAAACAAGTTCAGAATAAGACACCACATCTGTGTTAACCATTTTCCAAAATATCCCTCTGTATGTTTTAACGTACAAATTACTGCATTGTTTTGGGGCAGCATTGCTAAAGCCTAAGTCCACTGACCTGCGGTTGTGTTCACTTGTGACTGTGGTCCAGTTTGAGACTGTGAGACAATTATTACCAGCTGCATTTGTAATTTGAATTGGCACAAAGAGTTTCACATGACAAGACCAATGGAGACACAGAGACTGCAATCATGTGATAACAACAAGGCAGCAACACAACTGTTTGCTTACTTGGCAAGACAGACATTATTAAGTCACTGGCTATTCATCTGGATTTGGTGGCACTTTAATACAGTGCATCTGGAAAGTATTCACAGCACTTCACTTTTTCCACATTTTGCCATGTTACAGCTTTATTCCAAAGTGGATTAAATTAATTTTTTTTTCCCTCAAAATTCTACACACATAATGACAACATGAAAAAAAAGTTATTTTTTGAGATTTTTGCAAATTTATTAAAAATTTAAAAAAAAACAACAACTAAGAAATCACATGTACATAAGTATTCACAGCCTTTGCCATGAAGCTCAAAATTGAGCTCAGGTGCATCCTGTTTCCACTGATCATCCTTGAGATGTTTCTACAGCTTCATTTTTTTTTTATTTATTTATTTATTTTTTTTGTTACTTATTTGTACCCGTAGGTAGACTTGGTTTGCAGTCTGGTGACAAGCCACCGGCTGCTGGTCGCTGCGTGCGCGAGCGCCCTAAACCTACATGTTTTTGATATGCGGGAGGAAACCGGCGAAATCCCGGAGTAAACCCACGCAACACGGGGAGAACATGCAAACTCCACATAGCTCACTGTTGGTCGGGGGCTGGGATCGAACCCACGAGCTCATGATCCCCGCGATCCCCCGGCCGAGGGTAAAACTGTGCTGTCACAGTGCTAAACCACTGCGCCACCGTCCACCTGTAGTAAATTCAGTTGATGGGACGTGTAGCGATAAATAATCTTTATACCTTATCATAATTATAAATCACTTAATTTGTATTAAAGTATCAGGACCTGAGATTTACTCCGGGACCACACGTAGGAAAAGTAAACACTCGTTGGGGCACCAGCTCACCTCTTTAGTGAGCATTTTTAGTCATTAATTTCACTTTATACCAGTTTAATCACTCAATAAATTAATTAATAATCAGTCTCAAAATTTTAGTGAATTCAATACTGGGGCTTTGAAACCAGACTCAGAATGAAATAAATTCCCAACAACTTCTCTCAATTTCACATCTTTATTAAATGAAATGATGATTAAAGGACATTGAAATGATTTGCATTAACCATTAAATTAAACTTGTAAATGATAGTGTAATAATGTGAACATTTGCAGAACCAGGGTGAAAATGTAAGCTGAATTTAGATCAGTTTGAAGTTAATGGATTATGGAAAACTGAATGCAGATTTATGGGGAAAATTAAACTAATTATATGGAAAATTCTGGATTACTCTAAAGAAAATGAAAATGGGATTTTAATGAAAAGAGGAGTTGTATTAATTGCTCTTTAATTTTGTATCTGATCAGATGCAGAATTATTCTCAAATCTCAGACGTTTTATTCAGTAGATGAATAAAGAATACAGCTCACATGACCCATGTTGGTGGAGATCCTTTGTCATAATCTTCTTGAAGTTTTAGTTGGTAGATGGCACCAAAACTAGAATATCTTGCCAGCAGATATTCGGACAAGGCATGGCAGCTTTCCAGTCTATTGTCACAAGATGAGATTGTGATTGTATCGATCAGTTGGGCTGAGGTACAGCCAAGATGACGACGGTGTATCCTCTTCTCCATGACGACGTTAATTTCTTCAGTGGCGCATGGTGGCCTTCGTGGGTCAGCAGCTTCCCTCAAAGGAAATTCAAGAATAATTGCAAAATCTGATCCCAATACGAAATTAAACGACAACTTTCTGACTTAGTGGAGTGAAAATAGCGTCTAGTGTGGAGGTGGTCAATATAAAAATTAAGTCAAAATTAAAAACGGTGAGATTAAAGAAAGTTTAACAGGAGGAAGTTATAAAAAAAGATGTCTAGGAGCGGGAGTTTGATTCCGAATTAGGATTTGAGCTCAGGAAAGAAAATAATTAATTCCTAGATGTTTAAAGAAAAACATTAAAATACACAGAAGTTTATACAAATGCAATATTTCATGTTTTCTGCTCTGAGGTGATCGTAGAAAAAGCATGTGCGAGAAGTCTCCTTTGTTCTGTGGCAGTGAAGTGATCTCTTTGTTCTCCTGTGGTGATCTTCTGAAACTTTCAGTGAGAGTGGTCGTAGAAGGAGAGGAAGAAGAAAAAAAAGGGCTGAAAAAGAGGGTGTCTCTCCTCTTTATCTGTGGACAATTTTGGCGGGCTTCCGGGGATTGGCAGGAGCCCCAGCCAATAGTCTTCCTTCGTGGGCAGGTTTTATGAACTTTAGTCCAATGAACAAGCTTTTGTCTGTAAGGAACCAATGGAATGAAAGAGCTGGAGCCCAGCATAGGCTGGGTGGTAATTGGCTGATACCAGTCCTCACAGGATGACACACAATTTTAATACACTGGGGATTCCTTAACCTACTTATGTATAAAGTCTAAGCTAGCCTTAGTGATTCGTGCCACTTTATAACTAGTGCTTTTAAATTAACATGCAAGAATAAACATTCATTGAAGCATTTTAACATGCACATATTTAAAATCAAGGATTAATATATATTTCAAACCCATTGATTGTCCACAGAATATCAAAGTCCCACCGAGGCAGTGGTCTTCAACAAATGGTGTCCTTAGAATTGTCCTGAGAAATGAAAATTGAAAAGTTAATTTCAGTCCAAAACTTGTACAGTCAAAGTCAGCGTCTACTCCATAGACGTCCACCGGGGTAGTGTCAAGCTGTGGCCAATCCAAGGCCTTAGTGAATGCCTTTAAGGTTTTATGGTATGCCTATTGAATATAAACCTGTCTTAGTTGAGGAAGTCCCCAAGTTATTTATGATGTAAGTTAATAGATTGAGAGCATTCCTTAGCTTTGCTCAACAAAGGAATGTTGGTTCAGCTGTGGTCCTGAGATGAAAAAGCAGTTCTTGACTGGCCTTTTCCTGAGTGAAACAATGTCTTTAAGATGAATAATAATTTTATTGATGAGCCAAAGCAAGATGATGCTACACATGATTTGGAAAGGCACACTCTTGTCTATATAAGGTCCCACAGTTGACAGTGTATGTCAGAGCCCAAACCAAGTATGAAGTCAAAGGAATTGTCTGTAGACCTCCGAGACAGGATTGTCTCAAGGCACAAATATGGGGAAGGGTACAGAAAAATTTCTGCTGCTTTGAAGGTCCCAATGAGCACAGTGGCCTCCATCCATCCATAAATGGAAGAGGTTCGGAATCACTAGGACTATTCCTAGAGCTGGCCAGCCGTCTAAACTGAGTGATCGGGGAGAAGGGCCTTAGTCAGGGAGGTGACCAAGAACCCCATGGTCACTCTGACAGAGCTCCGGCGTTCCTCTGTGGAGAGAGGAGAACCCTCCAGAAGGACAACCATCCCTGCAGCAATTCACCAATCAGAAATGTATGGTAGAGTGGCCAGGCAGAAGCCACTCCTTAGTAAAAGGCACAAGCAGCCCGCCTGGAGTTTGCCAAAAGGCCCCTGAAGGACTCTCAGACCATGAGAAACAAAATTCTCTGGTCTGATGAGACAAAGATTGAACTCTTTGGCGTGAATGCCAGGCGTCATGTTTGGAGGAAACCAAGCACTGCTCATCATCGCCAATACCATCCCTACAGTGAAGCATGATGGTGGCAGCATAATGCTGTGGGGATGTTTTTCAACAGCAGGAACTGGGAGACTAGCCAGGATAGAGGGAAAGACGAATGCAGCAATGTGCTGAGACATATTGGATGAAAACCTGCTCCGAAACGCTCTTGACCTCAGGCTGGGGAGACGATTCCTCTTTCAGCAGGACAACAACCCAAAGCAGACAGCCAAGATATCAAAGGAGTGGCTTCAGGACCGACTCTGTCCTGAATGTTCTTGAGTGGCCCAGCCAGAGCCCAGACTTGAATCCAATTGAACATCTCTGGAGAGATCTGAAAATGGCGGTGCACCGACACTTCCCATCCAACCTGATGGAGCTTGAGAGGTGCTGCAAAGAAGAATGGGTGAAACTGCCCAAAGATGGGTGCGCCAAGCTTGTGGCATTATATTCAGAAAGACTTGAGGCTATAATTCAGTCCCTCCAGGATTTCGCAGGATGTTTTTATGATTGTTGCAGCCCAAAAAGCCTGAATTCGCGGGAGCTTTTTAAAAAGTTGCAATGTTTTTAGAGTGTTTTTTTGCACTAAAAGTTGTGGGAAGAAATACAAATTTTAAACCAGATTTTTTTTTCCCAGTTTATTACATTGATATTCTATATAACGATACAAGAAAAGCACAGGATTGTCAAAAATTTCCTATTATAGTGATTTGTAAATTAAGCAGAAACTTCTGCTATACAGGAAAAACTCTTTTGTGCAACAGCAAATACAAACATTAACACAATATCCATTACAACAGCTAAATTGCACTGAATGCATGTTAAAGAGTAGAGATCTGGAAATTATTGGCAGCACCTTCATTTGAAAACCCCCTACAGTCACCAACCACTCAGTACCGAGCAGAGAGGAAAACATAAATTTATTGTGTTGCTCTGTATTGTCTATAGGAGTCTGTGCTTTTCTGAAAAAAAAAATACAGACGATATTCTCTCTTTCTGTGCCTAACTCCTACCTGTCTGTCTGCTGCACGTCGGTCTTGACACACACACACACACACACACACACACATCTTTCATTTACAGCGGGATGGTGGGGGAAGGGGGGGGGGGTTGTCCGTCCAGACCAGAGATTCACAGTTTTAAAGCTCATCGACCATTTGTAGTAATGATTTTACCTCTAAAGATGTAAAAAATGTTCAAACACTAGCTCTAGTTTTAGACCTGCTCGCTGTGTTTGTGGTTTTATGGAGTCTCCCCTCACGCATGCTCCCACGATGTGGTGCTTTTGGGGCAGGCGGACATTTTTCAACACAAACCCAGCGCTTCGTACACAGGGTCAGGACAGAGACGTGGTGAGACATCCACCGGCAGGCTGGGGGAGATGGAGGAAGGGACGGTGTTGGAAACCTCGCAGGTGAGTTTGGTTTCCCCCCCCCCCCCCCCAATCACACACTGTTTGCTGATGTGTTCCGTTAATACTCCTGTAAACACGGAAGTGAACGCAGTGCAGTGATGCATTTGACTGGTTAGACTAAGCGTTTCAGCACCAGTCAGAGACAAATTTCATTGGTGAAATTGGGCGGAAGTTGACAAGGATTGGCCAAAATTGGGGGAAAGTTGTGGTGATTGGACAAAGTTGCAAGATCGCACAATAGTTGCGCTGAATGGCTGATTTTGCGGGAATTGATGCAATCGCAACATCGCGAAATTCTGGAGGGACTGGTAATTGCTGCCAAAGGTGCATTAACAAAGTACTGTGCAAAGGCTGTGAATACTTATGTACATGTGATTTCTTAGTTTTTTATTTTTAATAAACTTACAAAAATCTCAAAAAAAAAAAACTTTTTTCATGTTGTCATTATGGGGTGTTGTGTATAGAATTTTGAGGGAAAAAATTAATTTAATCCATTTTGGAATAAGGCTGTAACATAACAAAATGTCAAAAAAGTGAAGCACTGTGAATACTTTCCGGATGCACTGTAATGGGTAAGTAGCCTGTCAGTTTTAATTCTGTGAAGTTCTTGTATGTTATGTTAGACTTTATGTGCTTTTTGGATACAGTGGTGGAGGATAAACCTCAGAAAACAATAGGCAATGTTTAAGTCAAGTCTTTAAATAGTTTTATTCTATATACATAAACATTAAATACAGTTGATACTGTGGCACTTTCTTGCATGCTACAATTTTTAGTGATCTATTACAGCGAGACAGATCTGTGATGTAATGCACTTTATCTGGTGGAAAGATGAGCATTAACTAGAGTAATGAGTAGAGTACTGCTCCAGCAACTGCACGACAGCCATAATGGAACACAACCACAGTCAGTGGAAGCAGCACTATGCCACTTTCCTGTTCCTGGTAGGAACACTGAAAAGACTACAACTAGCATGTCCTACAACATGGGTCCCATTAGCCATTCGAAGGGTACTTTGCTAGTTGGTGGCTAAAGTGTGCCCTGTAGTTGGCTAATGGGACTTGGGCTGTTAAGGCATTTCCAGACCAAGGTTCATTTTTTTGTTCCATTGTCTACATTTGGTCTGGTTAAGTTTGGTTTCACACTGCTCCTTATTCAAACAATCTAAAAACCTTTGCATGATGCACCTACGTCTTGTTGCCCTGATGATGCTTGTGTTGTTAACACAGACCACTAGTTAGCAAACATGCTACTTGCCCTCAAAGGTGTTTTCTGCAGCTCAGGCCTCATCTCTAACTACGCTAAGTGGGGAAGACTCCATCATATTAAGAGGGGAACTAGTTTTGTGACACTAGAATGTCATTTAAAAGGACGTGTACTTCTCATTAGCTGTGATGATTTTCTAGTGGCATTACTCATCCATTGTTTTTCTCCTCATTTTTTCTTTCCTCTCCTAAAATATCTGGTAAATTTCCTTCCTCTCTTCTTTTCCCAGATTGCTGCCATGGTTCATTTGGTCTGAAAGTGGGAAGCTTTCTGAAAATTGCCTTCACACTCAAAACATACCAGACCAGTCGTTCAGTTTTATCCAGACCAAGACCACCTCTTTTTGCTGGACCAAATTTCAGCTCTTTGGTCCGGACCGTGTTTCGGGGGAAGTTTCACACCTAAAATTTTGGTCTGAATCAAACTGAAGTCTTGTCAGTGTTCCTACCAGGAACAGTAAAGTTACTCAGCGCTGTTGCAGGTGATACAAGTTCAGTAGACTATAGCAGAAGTGACATTCATCCAGTTAAAGGTTGATGTACCATCAAAATGATTTTAGAAACACTAGCTTACGGTTTAACATCCCCTTCCTGGATCACCACCTTATCATGGTGGAAGGGTTTGCTTTCCCTAATGATTGCAGGAGCAATGTTGTCGGGGGTAACTTGCCCCTGGTACAGTTTCCCAAGACAAATTGGTCCTGGATGAAGGGCAGTCCAGTATACGTCTAAGAAAAGTTGCATCAAGGACCCAGTGGACCCAAAGGAGCCAGTGGCCTCATCACCTGTAGGAGGAATTATGGGTGCTCTGTGAAGTGGGCGGCAGTCTGGGCTACCGTGTTTGGACTGGTCTGGATGGATGGAAGGAAGGAAGGAAGGAAGGAGATTAAAATCTTACATAGTATTGCTTTTTAAAGCAATGTCATTCTGATCTCATCAGTCGGACATCCAAACACCCCAGGAATGCAATAAAATCAGCAGTTAATTAACTGTACAAATGACTTGCACAGAGCATGGCAGGGTTTCCGCTGGTAAGTTTATAATGAAGTCTCAAATATACAAGAAAAGTCATAATTTTACAAGACTAAATTACAAATGAGGAAAATGGTCACAAATTTTGATAGATTTACAGCATAAAGTAGAAAACTAAGAAAATTGTTATAAATTTTGGAGAAAAAAACTCAAATCGTCAAGGCTGAAGTCATTACTCAAGTTTTTAAGTGGGTGCTCTTTGTACCCTTAACTCATCTAGAAATTTTTGGTTGTCTCCTTTTAATTATTAATTTCAAAGCACTGCTTTTACATGAGTAGAATTTCTGGCTACTATACCCACCTCTGATCATATAATTTAAGTATGTATGAGTAAATTACTATTACTAGTGCATTGCCCGTAGAACGCAAGTATTCCTGTCTAAAGGTATCCCAGTTAGGCTTTACAGGCCCAAATGTAGGCTGTGATTGAAAGTGGAATACAAAGAGTTGTATGTTGGCAATCGCACAGGTTAGACTTTCACAAATATGAAAGGGACTGAATGCCACTAAGATTTATTTGATTTGATTTGATTTGTGTGAATATTAATTACAGAATACCTAATTACTGAAAATGAATGGGACATCCAATATCTGCGACTGTTTTGTCAGATCACTTATTTGTGTGATCTTTTATGACATATTCATAATAGTGTATCTTGCATTTTGGGGAATGGGAGTTGTTCAGTCACCATTATAATTATTTTAGTTTAGTTTATATCACTGTTCAGTGATGGAGTTACTGTACAGTAGGTAAAATTATGTTGTAAAGTTGCCCTTTGTCTCTACAACTATCAGAGTCGTGTACATAAGCTCTGTCATTTCATGCTACCATAAACATTTATGTGCATTTTTGAAACAAAGGAGGCACGACCGGAAGCATTTTTCGATAGGGCAGTACAAATCGACAAAACACCAGTTGAGCCGCTGCTTCTCCCAGCATGTCCTATGATGAATACACCGGTTGTTCTTTGTCAGACCCCGGGTCCCTGCTGGCACACCTCGTGTTCTCCACATATGCCAAATTATCATTTAGACCTACGCAATCACGGCAACTTTACGGTATACTTTTTACCTCCGTCAAGGAGGTTATGTTTTCATCGCTGTTGGTTTGTCTGTCTGTGTGTCTGTTTGTTTGTCTGTCTGTCTATTTGTTAGCAAGATAACTCAAAAAGTTATGGACGGATTTTCGTGAAATTTTCACAGATTGTCAGAAATGGGGTATCCTACAGATGATTAGATTTTGGTGGCGATCCAGATCACCGTCCTTCCGCTTCTGAGAGAGAGTAGACGCTTTTCTTCCCTCTCCCTCCTAATCCTCTCCCTTCTGATCCCAGCTTGCAATGTCGCTCTTCTCCTGGCTGAATCTTAATCCAAATGGAAATTATGGATCTGGAAAGCAGCTTATATGCGATTGTCACCACTTTAAAAGAAGAAGATCGGGTCAGGGGGAACCCAAGGGAGACTCATGGCATTGGAATTCATGTGTCTGTGTGATTCGACTGAGATTGAACTGATCACAGGATCTTCTGTTTGGCCCCTGGAGTTTTCCTAGTGTATCGAAATTATCTGGGTGAGCTAATCAAATGCGGACCCCGGCGTAGCTCCCTTAACAAATTCAACAATTCGTCCAGCTGGGGGGAGCACTGACTGTCAGCGGCAGGATTAACATGGAATTTACCACCTGGCATGCACTGAAGAGAGAACGGACTCTCTTGGACATGTTTACCTATGTTTCGGTAGGTGGATAACATCTGTGGATCGCTGAGTGCTCTCCAGAGAATGATCTAAAACATGATTCAAGCCAGTATGAAATTTGAAGCACAGAATCGAAGAGAGGGAAATTTTTTTTATTCTCTGAGTGCACTGTGCAGATTTGACCTTGTGTTTTGGTGCCCTTGTTTACATTCCTCCTTGATGAAGATAACGCTGGAGAAGTGGCTTAACCCAAACATCGACAAACAATGGTTGTTGTTCTGCAGATCGAGCTTCTCAAGGACAGCGCTATCATGTGTTTACAGAACTTGCCACCTGCATGAGAATGGACATGCCGAGTAGAACACATGACTATCCGTTGCCAGGGGGTGCCCTCTGCTGTTCACCAGCAATTGACACACCTCCACACTGCATCACACACTGATCATATGCTGACTACATACACTGGTCTCTCTCGCTTTGTCATTTGTCAACGTCTGCTAATTGTGCATAGAGGGTTTTTTTCTGTGTGATCAAAATTTGGCTCATTTGAGCTTTATATGAGCTTATACGAGCGTTATTCTGATAACTATGCTTTTTCTCTCTGCCTATTGTGTTTTCCTCTCCCCCCCCTTCCCCTCTTTACCCTCACTGTTCGACTGGCGCCTTGGGGCTGCCCCGGCTATGGGATACGCTTACTGAGCGCGCCCAATGTCAAGTCAAATTTCAATTCTCCTGTATGTATTACGTATGGTAGTATTGACAATAAACCTTATTCAAAACCGCCATTACGGAAAATGCGATTTTCGTCAATAACTACTGAACCACTAATCCTATCATTGTGAATCCAATTGCTAGTCATATGTTTTCATGGTCAAGGAATCTGAAAACGTACACACAAACACTGTATGGGGGGAACTGTGGCGAAAACCGCCATTACGGAAAATGCGATTTTCGTGAATAACTACTGAACCACTAATCCTATCATTGTGAATCCAATTGCTAGTCATATGTTTTCATGGTCAAGGAATCTGAAAACGTACACACAAACACTGTATGGGGGGAACTGTGGCGAAAACTGCCATTACGGAAAATGCGATTTTCGTCAATAACTACTGAACCACTAATCCTATCATTGTGAATCCAATTGCTAGTCATATGTTTTCATGGTGAAGGAATCTGAAAACGTACACACAAACACTGTATGGGGGGAACTGTGGCGCTTGGCGGAGGTCTGCGCTCTCCGAGTGCTTTTCTAGTTTTTTAAGCATTAAACCTTAAGTATTATAAATTTGTCACGTTTCACTTCCTTGTTTTGTTCAGTGAGTGCTGTGGTGACTGACTGGTCGTGATGCCACATATTATCCAATCAGCATGGAGTCAATCCAAAACTGTGCCCCCATTTCCTGAAGCCAGGGGATGAGGAGACAGAGCAGAGGCTAAACTTTTATTGCTAAAAATTATATATTTTGGCTGAACAACTCCATACTCGGGGATGCACACCCTCGTAACCTCAGCAAAGCATTTATAAAATCTGAGGTCAGTCTGATAAACGGTTTGGGAGACATCTGAGGAAAACACACACACACACAGATACACAGACAGTTTGTTGCACTTATAGATAGATGAATTTTTTTTCCTTCTCTTTCATACTCTCTCCATGAAAAAAAAACAAATAAAAATACAAAAGATACACATTTTTTGTCATTTATGTAAATCATGACAAAAAAAATCCTGCAGGACAAAACACGACACTTGATATCTTCTAAGCTGTTTGTATACCACCATAGACAGAGAGAGAACCTGAATTAGACAGGACCCAGAGAGGGAAAGATGAGACAGACAAGATGAGCCAAGGAAAGGAAAGTGTTCAGGCAGAGGGTCCAGGAAAGGTGAGAGCAAAGGAAGGACAGAAGGATAACAAAAGTAAAAAGTCCAAACACAGGACATCTGGGTGGGATTCCAACTGGTCGAATATTCCAACATGTATTGGTTGTACAATACTTCAAATAGTAAGTTCCATATGCAAAGTTACTGTGCAAAATTTAAAAAAAAAAGAAGAAATAAATAGTGTAAAATTAACATATTCCGGTTACAACAGTGACAGGCATTTTCTGCCCCCCGGAAAAATATGCTGCCACTGCACCAAGGTCTTTAAGCCAGAGGACACACTGCATGGACTTGAGCCACATTCATTGTGTTTATTTGCATAATCTATTTTGTTAAGACACATTGTTATCATTCTTTCTACAGCTTGAAAAGTTTTGGATTTTTAACTTCTACTCTGACTCACCAAGAAAGGTTACTGTACATCACAGCTGTAGCCTTAAGTATGCCACTTTATTGCATAATATTTCAGGTCAGGCTAATATTATCGCCCTACATCATGTACTACTGGAGCTGGAGAAGGCTGTGACAAGGCCCCAGGGCCATGCTGTCTTATTTACTGATAGAAGTGGGTCTGTCGGATCAGCCACCTAAATTTTACTTTTCTATATCACAGACATGAGGGGCGTATAAAGAAAAGGAAACACTGAGAAAGACGAACAAAGAGTTGAACAGGCTAATCTAACAATTAGCATTCACACCGCCGCCTCCCTCTCTCTGCCTACATTTATGTATGATAAACTCCAGTAACGAAACAGTAGATGAAATTTACACAAAGTTGATTGAATTTCCTCATTAAACATAATAAGGCAATCATTAAAAATGAGCTTGAAAAGCTTCCTCGCTGTATAATGAAATGGACTTTGTAGGGTTTCCTGCATAATTCTCTGGAGGCTTACAAGCCAGAGACTAAAGTTAGACATTAAAACTCACAAAAACATTATGACTCTGGGGTTTCATTGTTATTTGGAACAAGTGAAAATGTAGACGCCAAACTTCTGTGTTCTAATGAAATGTATTCCCTTAAAAAAAAGAAGACAGGCAAAGCTTTAAGACTCAGAATTAAGCCGTGCAAGCATTCCATTAGTTGCTGGTATCAGACCTTTCACAAAAAATTCTGAATACATATGATCAATATTATGCCATTCATGATAGCAGAAAATGAGCAAAGCACAAAAACGGACAGTTGAGGTGGAGCTGTCTGGTTCTACTGGAGGTTTCTTCCTATCAGGGACTTTTTCCTTCTCACCGTCACCTAGGGCTTGCTCATAGGGGATTGCTTGACTGTTGGAAGGTTTCTCTGAAGTATCCATCATGTCATCCATGCATTATGTACCTATCATCTTGAGGCTAGGACTGGGCAGTTAACCAAAGTAAAATCGAAACAGACATTGAGAATGTAAAACTGCTCTTGCTCATGCCAGGTTTATTTTTTTCTCGTTTTTTGCGTGTCTGTTGTATGCATGTGTACATGAGAGCTTTCATGTTTCGCCACTTTAAAATGTGTTCTGCGTGCGTGGCAAATCTGCACCTGGGAAGCAGTGCAGTCATTGCTGTTTGGAAGCATCAGAACACTGCAAAAAGAAAATAAAACGGCTTGTACCAAAGGGAAATGTGGTGTCCGTCCTCAAAGTATGCTGTGATTGACTCTTTGATTCATCTGGGGTAGGGGTGGGCAACTGGCGGCCCAGAGGCCGCATGTGGCCCCCGGCATCATCCACTGCGGCCCACCAGTCCATATCCCAAAATCAATTATTTATTTATATCCCGTTTGAACATATTTGGAACTGCATTCTTAAATGCAGTTATAAAGCCCTCCAACAAAGGAAGCTCTAAACGCAACCTAGGTGCCGCTCTGTGAGTGGTCGAGCAAAAGTGAGGCAGGCACAGATAGAGAGAGCAGTGTGCCCCAGAGTACGTCTTTTAAGGTATGTATGTGTTACATGCTGAGACTGCACACAGCTCCTCACTGAGGAGTATTTACAGAAACAAGTTTCAAACTGAAAGGCAAATTTAGACAAGAAATGACAAATTTACGACAGAAAAGCATTAATTTAGAAAAGAAACAGTACAACTAAAAAGTTATAAATTTTTAAATAAAATGCAAATTTATCAGTAGAAGCTTGCAGATCTAATACTAAAATATAGATTTGCAAAAAAAAAAGGCTAATTTAAACGAGAAAGGTACTGTAGCATATTTATCAGTAAACCCATTTTTTACTTTGATCATATTCTCCTAATATTTTAAAAACATTTTTCTTCATCGTCATATGTGACCCATGCTGGCAAAATGAGTCGGAATGCGCAGCGCATCATTACGAGCTGCAGGCACGAGAAGTCATAAATCATGACTCTCTTTGTCTGCTAGGGGCAAGTCCCGGAAAAACCCCCATGAGTGCCTGGTATCATTGGAAAGCTTAGAAATCATACTTTCTAAAAATACATATGTTTTTGCAGAATACGTAACTTCCGACCAATCGAACGCGAGTTTTCAACCTAGCCAAAATATAAACAAATAGTAGTAGTAGTAGTAGATTAGTTTATTTGACAGGGATAGTCTTTTTTCAGGTCCGTTTTTGTGCACTTCCTACAAATTAAATATCATTTTGAAGGTCTTTCAATACAGAATATGGAAAAAAACGTTATCTCAGTTTTGATAATTTCCTCAGAGTGACTCATTTTGCCAGCACAGGTCACATATTTCCTTTTCTTCTTGGCTTTTTTGTTAATTACCATCTGGAATTAGAATTAGACCTTTTAGTTGGTAGTACTGCAGCCTCACTGCAGTCAATACTTGACTCCATAGTCCCTCTTAAAAAGAAAACTATTAAAAATAGGAGACTAGCTTCATGGTACAACTCCCACACCCGTAAGTTAAAACAGGAAGTTAGATCCTGTGAAAGGCTTTGGCGTGCAAATAAGACAAGAATCTTGTTCAGCCTGGAATGCCAGCCTTACCACCTATAAGAAATCTCTCCATAGTGCTAGGCAACAGTACTATTCATCCTTGATAGAAGAAAATAAAAACAACAGATTTCTCTTTAACACTGTGGCTCAGCTAACCAAGAGCCAAAATGCCACAGATCCCTACATCCCTCCAACTCTTAGTGCTGACGACTTTTTTTTTTTAATGATTAAATTGTCAGTATTAGGAATAATATTCCAAAAATGCCCCCCCTAAAAATACCAAGCCTCTGCCTAACACTGCTGTGCTCACAGGCTCAGAACTGCACTTTTCTAAATTTTCTCGTATTAATCATTCTGATCTAGCCCCAATAGTGTCAGCCTCTAAATCAACTACCTGTCTTTTAGACCCAATCCCCGCTAGACTAGTGAAGGAATCGCTATCTCTTATTAGTCCATCTCTTTTGAACATAATTAATATGTCCCTATTGACAGGACATGTACCGCAGTCATTTAAAGTGGCAGTAATTAAACCTCTACTTAAAAACCTTCGCTTGATTCTGGGATTTTGGCCAATTATAGACCAATATCTAACCTCCCCTACTTTTCCGAGATCCTCAAAAAAGTAGTCGGCAATCAACTATGCACCTTTTTAGAAAAAAAATTCTATATTTGAGAAATTTCCGTCAGGTTTTAGGAAACATCACAGCACAGAGACAGCCTTAGTGAAAGTTACTGATGACATCCTTATGGCATTTGACAAAGGACTTGTCTCCATCCTTGTTTTATTGGACCTCAGCGCTGCCTTTGATACCATTGCCCACCATATTTTTGCTAGAGAGACTTGAACAGCAAATTGGCTTGAATGGAACAACGCCAAGATGGTTCCAGTCTTATCTATCAGATTGTTCCCAGTTTGTTCATGTCCATAACAAATCCTCCACTCAGACCACGGTTAGCTATGGAGTTCCACAGGGACCAGTACTTGGACCAGTATCATTTGCATTATACAGTGTGGTAAAAAAGTATTTAGTCAGCCACCAATTGTGCAAGTTCTCCCACTTAAAAGATGAGAGAGGTCTCCAATTTTCATCAAAGGTATACCTCAACTATAAGAGACAAAATAAGAATAAAAAATGCAGAAAATCACATTGAAGGATTTTTAATGAATTAATTGGTAAATTCCTCGGTAAAATAAGTATTTGGTCAATAACAAAAGTTCATCTCAGTACTTTGTTATATACCCTTTGTTGGCAATGACAGAGGTCAAACGTTTTCTGTAAGTTTTCACAAGGTTTTCATACACTGTTGCTGGTATTTTGGCCCATTCCTCCATGCAGATCTCCTCTAGAGCAGTGATGTTTTGGGGCTGTCGCTGGGCAACACGGACTTTCAACTCCCTCCAAAGATTTTCTATGGGGTTGAGATCTGGAAACTGGCTAGGCCACTCCAGGATCTTGAAATGCTTCTTACAAAGCCACTCCTTCGTTGCCCGGGCGGTGTGTTTGGGATCATTGTCATGCTGAAAGACCCAGCCACGTTTCATCTTCAATGCCCTTGCTGGTGGAAGGAGGTTTTCACTCAAAATCTCACGATACATGGCCCCATTCATTCTTTCCTTTACACGGATCAGTTGTCCTGGTCCCTTTGCAGAAAAACAGCCCCAAAGCATGAGGTTTCCACCCCCATGCTTCACAGTAGGTATGGTGTTCTTTCTCCTCCAAACACGACAAGTTGAGTTTTTACCAAAAAGTTCTATTTTGGTTTCACCTGACCATATGACATTCTCCCAATTCTCTTCTGGATCATCCAAATGCTCTCTAGCAAACTTCAGATGGGCCTGGACATGTACTGGCTTAAGCAGGGGGATACGTCTGGCACTGCAGGATTTGAGTCCCTGGCGGCGTAGTGTGTTTCTGATGTAGCCTTTGTTACTTTGGTCCCAGCTCTCTGCAGGTCATTCACTAGGTCCCCCCATGTGGTTCTGGGATTTTTGCTCACGTTCTCGTGATAATTTTAACCCCACGGGGTGAGATCGTGAGTGGAGCCCCAGATTGAGGGAGATTATCAGTGGTCTTGTATGTCTTCCATTTTCTAATAATTGCTCCCACAGTTGATTTCTTCACACCAAGCTGCTTACCTATTGCAGATTCAGTCTTCCCAGCCTGGTGCAGGTCTACAATTTTGTTTCTGGTGTCCTTTGATAGCTCTTTGGTCTTGGCCATAGTGGAGTTTGGAGTCTGACTGTTTGAGGTTGTGGACAGGTGTCCTTTATACTGATAACGAGTTCAAACAGGTGCCATTAATACAGGTAACGAGTGGAGGACAGAGGAGCCTCTTAAAGAAGAAGTTGCAGGTCTGTGAGAGCCAGAAATCTTGCTTGTTTGTAGGTGACCAAATACTTATTTTACTGAGGAATTTACCAATTAATTCATTAAAAATCCTTCAATGTGATTTTCTGGATTTTTTTTTCTCATTTTGTCTCTCATAGTTGAGGTATACCTATGATGAAAATTGGAGACCTCTCTCATATTTTAAGTGGGAGAACTTGCACAATCGGTGGCTGACTAAATACTTTTTTGCCCCACTGTACATGCTGCCTTTGGGAGACATTATGAGGAAGCATTCTATTCATTTTCATTGCTACGCTGACGACACTCAGTTGTATTTATCCATCAATTCAGATGATCCCAGCCAGTTAGGTTTACTCCAGGAGTGTCTTAAGGATATCAAAACCTGGATGAACTACAACTTTCTATTGTATATTGAATACAGATAAAACTGAAGTCATCGTTCTTGGCCCCAAACATGCTAGAAGTACTCTTTTTAGCAAGATAACAACACTAGATGGCATTGCACTGGCTTCTACAACTTCTGTTAGGAATCTTGGAGTTGTCTTTGACCAAGATGTGTCTTTCAACTCTCATATACAGCAAACCATTAAGACCGCCTTCTTCCATCTGCGTAATATTTCTAAAATTAGGTCCATCCTGTCTCATAAAGATGCAGAGAAACTTGTCCACGTCTTTATCACCTCTAGACTTGACTATTGTAACTCACTTTTATCAGGTTTCCCAAATAAGTCCATAAAGTTTCGCCAACTCATTCAGAATGCAGCTGCACGTATCCTTATGAGAACAGGGAGAAGAGATCACATTACTCCAGTTTTAGCTTCTTTACATTGGCTCCCAATAAAATATAGAATTGAATTCAAGATATTGCTCTTAACCTATAAAGCTCTTAATGGTATGGCGCCTTCTTACCTGCAAGAACTCTTAGCTCCTTATCATCCAACCAGCGCTCTGCGCTCCCAAAAATCCAAGCTACTAGTCATCCCCAAGGTATCTAGAAGTAGATTGGGAGGTAGAGCTCTTAGCTATCAAGCTCCCTTCCTGTGGAACTGTCTTCCCAGTTCAGTTTGGGAGGCAGACACTCTCTCTTTATTCAAGAGCAAGTTCAAATCTTTTCTCTTTGATAAGGCCTTTAGTTAGAAATGCTGCCCCTGCCAGGCCTTCGCTTGCATGTGCAGCCTGGCCAGGCTTGGTACTGGACTGTTTGGCTTTGAATGTTGTATCTGTATGTTTGTTTTTGAATGTAGCTACTCAGCCCAGCCGGTCGAGGCGGATGGCCGTCCTCTCTGAGCTATGGTTCCGCCTGAGATTTCTGCCCGTTAAAGGGAAGTTTTTTCTTGCCTGTGTCACCGCAGTGCTTGCTCTTAGGGGTCTCTGCTGGGTTCTATAAACTAAGAGTGTGGCCTAAACCCACTCTTTTCTGTAAAGTGCCTTGAGACGACCTGTGTTGTGAATTGGCACTCTATAAATAAAATTGAATTGAATTGGAATTTCTCTTTGCTCATCATTTTGATGGAGAGTTTTTAAAAATTAGGTCATGATATAATTTTATCAGTAATTTTAATTCTAATATTATAAAACACTAAGTAGCTTTTATTTTCATTTTCAGTTTTAATTGTAAAACTTTTGACTTTGAAGACCCGCCCCCCCACCCCCGCTTCCCGAAGGTTTACATGTAAATCTGGCCCTTGGGAAGTGAGGAAAAAAATTTGTGGTCCTCACAACCACTAAAGTTGCCCATCCCTGATCTGAGGAATGCTGAGAAGTAGTGAGCAAGGTGTGCTTAAGCTGGCACAGGGGTGCGTCAAGGCTGGATCAATGCTGGCCGCATTGGCCCAGCCATTTTGCACGGGAGATGGACGGCGGAGTGGACAAGCTGAGGCTGTATTTAGGAATCCAGTCGGAGACTCGTTGTCAGTATGTGGTGATGGTGTGGTCTTGTCTGTGTGAAGGGCTCCCCCTGAAGAGGTTTGTAAATACTTCACCACTGGACAGTGTTTGGTTTGGTTGCATGTGTGTGGAATGACAATATGCCTGTTCTTTATTATATTATGCTTATTTACTACAGAATCACGGCAGTGATATATTCATTGATACCATACTCTTGTGTAATACTGCTTAATTACAAGCCTTGTAAATGAACTATAAGGGAGAAGAAATTAGTTTTTTTTTTCTTTGTTCTTGTCAAATTTCAAGTTAAATTGAACCTAAATCTCAAGACTGTAGCCTAACGCAGAACTTCAGCATCTTTCAGCTTCTTGTTTTAGTTTTATAGTAAACCATAGGCCCAAATGAGATGCACATGATGTATGTGATAATGTCACTGTTACCCACACAGAGGGTCAGCTATAGTAACAGATACAGCTCTGAAATCTTACTTTGCAGCTGATAACAGTATTTTTTTTTTCCTGCTCTGAATGAGGAGTACAAGTGGATGTGATATGTTGAGTTCAGCGGTAAACTATCACTACAAAATGCATTTATCTTTCTATGAGGGAAAACTGACAATGCAGTTAATCTGTATGTCCATGTACTCAGTATGGACAGTTATTACAGTACTGGTTAAGTTAATCTAAAGCCACCAAAAATTAATGTTCTGGCTGACTCTAATGATGCATGTCAACCTGGGTGTCATCGGGGCATTGCATTGATTGGATGCGGGACAGGCATGCATTAGGGGTAACCAGCAGAGTCACAACAAACGACTGACAGAGCGGCCGTGATTTGGCCTAAAATACGCATGGCACCTCATTGGTGACGTGTCCAAATATTTTACCCATATTCAATATGAAAATTTTCTTTGCATCTTCAAAACTAAACAGAAAAATTTTATTATTTGAAGCATGTAAGGAAAGAAACACAGTATTTAGGTGCATATATTTTTAGATAACTTCCCATTTCGTCTACTCTCATTTTGGCAACTATTCCCATTTATCTACTCTCAGCTACTTTTCATATATACTATTCAAATATACATATTTTTATCTGTTGACATTTTTATTTATCATTTTTCAAAAAAACTCAAGCCATAACTCATTTTTAAAGTTAAAAAAGTGATTTTTTTTTTTTTTAGTAAAACTAGTATAAATTAAAGCCAGTGAATATAAAAAGATTTTCAAGAATAATTTAGTTCAAGTGCCTATAACACAAGATTGTCAAGCATAAAATGACTTTCTGTTATAAGACAAATGTCAGGGTTTCCTCTGGTAACATTTCTCAGTGGCCACGCCACGCCAAGGAGATACAAATTTATTAAGAAAAATATATGAAACAATGACTTTCTGCAAGCGAGCACACGAACAACACCCGTGGCCGTCATCCATGCGGAGTTTAGAAGCGCCCCGCTCACACGAGTTTTCCCGTCAGTCAGCAGGCAGCGTCTCGCTAAGTGCGACTGTCCGACAGAAACAGGAGTTTGTTAAAGTACTTTAAATGCAAAAAAAAAATCAGAAGAGGTATTTGTAGGCATTTATCATGGTTTTAACCCGCTGGAAACGGGAGCAATAATGGAAGAGTCACTTAGCTAAAAGATGTGGTTAGAATTCATATTGCAGCCGGCTCCATAGGAAGGGAAAGGCAAGGGGGACTGATGAATTGCTGAGGATATATTTCACCAGCCACTACAATATTAAAGGCCAAATGTCACGTAATTTTTTTTTCTAAATGACAACGAATTTAGATAAAATACACATAGCTTAAACCAAATATTCATACCGGAGACCATATCACCCACCTGTATTTACATAATTGCACAAAATACACCAGGTGAAGGCCCCACCTTGCTTGCTGGCTTGTGACAGCCAGTCCAGACCACGCCCATGTTTTTGACATCACCAGTTGTACCCTGGCTGCCCTGCCTATCCACATTCACACTTATCAACATTGGACAATCATGACGGAAAGTGACAGCGATTGTGAACAAATTAGTTTAGTTTTGTCTTTTTTTTTTTGTCTTTTTTTTTTGTCAGTGGTTCAGACAGTGACAGAGGCATAGAACCTTACCGGTTCGAGCCGTCCGAGACGGAATCAGATGCTTTGTCTGATGACAACAGTTCCAACGATGACCAGAGAGCAGAACCAGTGGAAAATGTCATTGAACTGGACATTAATCGCCTCCAGAATTGCGAAGCCGGAGGGGGTCTGTCGAGGGCGCCCCATAAATATTGATTTTTCGGAAGCCATTATTATTACAGTGGAGGAGAGCCGCTGCTGTCAAGAAATTGACCAGATCAATATGAAAATGGAGGCGCATACCTGTCAAGGGAGACGTTTTCGCCGTATTTTGGTGCCAAGCGCGGCTGTGGGAGACGGCAGAGTGGTTTGGGACACTTTTCTGGGAAATGTTTTAAATGTAGTTCGTGTTGTTATTGTCAAATATTTTAAGGAAAATACGGGGAAAATGCAATTTTAGCAAAAACGGGCGTATTGCCATTTCTGTACGCCCAAAAGAAAAAATATACTGGAAAAAAAACTGAGTGTCTTGAGGAGCACTCCTGTGTGTGATCACTCACAGCTGGGGCGGGCTGATCGCTCAGCGGGAGCTATTCTCACTACTGTTCGAAGTGTGGAGTCACTCATTAGTTTAATTGTCGGGGCGGGCTGATCGCTCAGCGTCAGCTATTCTCACTACCATGAGAAGTCATTAGGACAATGGTTTAACACGTTGAGCTGTGCAGCGGTTGCGGAACAGACAGAGATCCCAGAGAGGTGTGCCTTGTTGCTCCGCCGTTCCTTATAGCCGCTTTTTACGGTGTTGAAGTACGGCGAAAACGTCTCACTTGACAGGTATGAAAACATTTCCCAGAGAAGTGTCCCTTATTACCCAGCTGTCCCTGATAGTCCCGTTTTAAGGTATGGGTGAAATATCCAATTTTTTCTTTCTTGTTGCTCACTTCAACCTTCCAGTCTCCATATAAACAATCAATTGAAATACCCCAAGCATCAAACTAGGGTACAATCGATTTCGTCACTTCCGCCTTCTTCCCCAGGCGATTCCAGGGGCCGTGTCAGGCCAAGCGCGGCAGTTTTAAATTAACGAATATTCCGTTGTTACTGAAGTATATGCACCAAGACCCGAACGGATCGGTTCCCTTTTATATCTAGTTTCAAGATATTTAAAGTACCCTGTTACGTGACATTTGGCCTTTAAGTTATGTTCTGTAGGAATTGCAGGAATGAAGAGACTGGCAATTTCTCTCTTTTCTCGCACGAGCAGGCGTGCCGTTTTTATTCTCCAGCAGCAGTGACAAAGCAACAGCTAAAAATGCTAGCTCTCTTTTCACTCTAAACTGAGGTCATTCAGCGGCTGCCTAGAGAGATGCCTGATGAGAAAGCCTGAGCGCACAACTATAACTGCCTAAACAGATCATTCTGTACATGAACACATATTGTGGTGAATTAGGTCTTTAGAGTCCGCTACAGTTCCGTTATGTACCTGGCAGGTTAAGATGACTGAAATTCACGAAGTCAATGACTTTAATCTGTCAGCAGCCTTCAGACAAACTAAACGTGCCAACATCTGATTTCAAAATAAGGGAGGTTTTTCCTGCTGTCTGGGTGGTGAGGAGATTTCTAAAAAAACAAACAAAAAAAAAAGTATTATATATATATAAAAAGAAATATAACAGAAATAATGGCATCCTTGGTCATTTAAGTTAATTTATTTCATTAAATACAATTTTATTAATATTTTTTCTTTGTAATCAGAGTTAAATTATCGTTCTTACCACAGTCTGTTTCAAATTGATGTAAAAAAAACAGTAGTTTTATTTTAAAAAAACAGACAAAAATTAGTCAAAATTATCCACAAATTTATAATAGTTTCAAATGTACAAAACAAGTCAATTTTACAAGAAAAAATTACAAATTTGAGGAACATGGTTTCAACTTTAGATTTACAGAGAAAAGTAGAAAACTATAAGAAAATTGTTATAAATTTTTGAGAAAAACCTCAGACCTTCAAGACTGAAGTCATTGCTCAAGTTTTTAAGTGGGTGCTCTTTGTACCCTGCATGAGTACATTACTATTATGACCGTTTCTTTCCCTTCCCTACTCTCTCAATGGAAAAAAAGAAACACTAGAACAAAAATATAAAAAGTACACATATTGTTGTCATTTATGTAAATCATGACAAAAAAATCCTGCAGGACAAAACATGACACTTTATATTTTCTAACCTGTTTGCATACCACCATAGACAGAAAGAGAACCTGAATTAGACTGAGCTCAGAGAGGGCAAGATGAGACAGAAGAGAGGAGCCAAGGAGAGGAAAGTGTTCAGGCAGAGGAAGGAGAGAAGGATAACACCACTAAGAAGTCTTAACACAGGATGTCTGGGTGGGACCCCAACTGGCCCAATATTCAAGCCTCGATTGCACAATACTTCAAATGGTAAGTTCCATATGCAACGTTACTGTGTAAAATTTTAAAAAGAAATAAATAGTATAAAATTAACATATCCCGGTATGTTCACCCCTCCCCCCCGGGGAAATTATTAAGTCAGAGGAGGAAACACTGAAATGTATATACCATGAAAGTAATGAGTAGCTATAGATGCACTGTATGTGCTCCTTCCCAAGTCTAGGACAACATACAACCATTTCTTCACCCTCCTCAAAGAAGAGCTGAAGAATCTGGACATCATTCTTCGTTCAACTCATGTTCTGGTGGACTTCGAGAAGGCCCTTCTGCAGTCAGTCCAGCTGCACATCCCAGACACTGACGTCAAAGGATGCTACTTACACTTTTCACAGTGTCTCTGGAGGTGGGTGCAGAACAATGGCCATGTTGTTCTGTATCGGGATGACGAGAACTTCAAGACCCTTATCAAGCATACCACAGCGCTAGCCTTCCTACCACCAGAGACTGTCTGCATCACTTGGAATACCATCAAACTTAATATGTCTGACTCCATGCCAGCAGAAGAGTTTGAGCAGTACTTCACCCAAACCTGGATGAAGGACTTCTCAATAAAGATGTGGAACCACTATGAGGCAATTGAAGACCGCACCAACAACTGACTAGAGGGTCGGCACAACAGACTAAATTGTCTTGCTGACAGGGACCACCCCAACCTGTATCAGTTGATCACTCTCCTCCAGAAGGGAGACAGCGTCTCTGAGTTAAGATTCAACAGCTGCTGAGCAGTGGACTCCCACTGACAAAGAGAAACAAGTGGCAGAAGCAGGACAGGAGAATCAAGTGCCTTCAAGAGAAATTTGCAGCTGGGAAACTGTCTATTGCAGACTTTATGGAGCCGCTGACCCACTTTTGTGGTTTGTAATGTGTAAAGTTCATATGTAGAGTGCCAAATGCTTGATATTGGACTACTGAAATCAGCTCAGTCCTGTGATAAATAAACTTTAACACATCAGAGCAGCATGTGTTAGAGGTGTGACTGATTACTTTCCCTCTCAAGTGTGAAAAGAAAAACAGTGTTGTAATTACATATAGTTTCACAGTTTCAGATATTATGAAAAGTGACAAATGTAAATATTTCTAACGCTTGTAATAAATTCAGTTTTCTGATCAATAAAGAGCCATCCATCCATCCATTTTCTACCGCTTTTCCAGGGGTCTGGGTCACGGAGGCAGCAGCTCAAGCAGAGAAGCCCAGATTTCCTTCTCCCCAGCCACCTGCTCCAGCTCTTCAGAGAGGATACCAAGATGTTCCCAGAACAGCTGGGAGACATAGCTTCTCCAGCATGTCCTGGATCTGCCCCAGGGTCTCCTCCCAGTGGGACATGCCCAAAACACCTCCCTCTCTCAAGTGGGAGGTGTCCAGGAGGCATCATGATCAGATGTCCAAACCTCCTCAACTGGCTCCTTTCAATATGGAGGAGCAGCGGTTCTACTATGAAACCTCTCCTGGATGACTGAGCTCCTCACCCTATTTCTAAGGGTGAGTCCAGCAATCCTATGGAGATAGCTCATTTCATCCCACTTGTATCCGCGATCTTATTCTTTCGGTCATGACCCAAAGCTCATGACCATAAGTGAGGGTAGGAATGTAGACTTACTGGTAAATCAACAGCTTTGCTTTAGAGCTCAGCTCCCTCTTCACCACAACAGACTGGTACAATGTTCACATCACTGCAGATGCTGCTCCGATCCGTCTGTCAATCTCTTGTTCCATCTTTCCCTCACTCGTGAATAAGACCCTGAGATACTTAAAACTCCTCCACTTGAGGCAGGAGCTTGTCCTCAACACAGAGAGGACAATCCACCCTTTTCCAGCTGAGGACCATGTCATCTTTATTGATGACACCCTCATCGATAAAGATGTGTAACAGAAAAATGTTGTGACTATGATCCCAGCCGGGTCATGCCAAGGACCAGGTAAAAGTGGAACTTCCTGCCGTCCTGCGTGATGCTCAGTGATAAAAGGAACAGAGGAGGGAAAACCCAACATACTGCTGGCAGACAGAGAGGCATGGCAACCACTGTCCTGCACAAGCTAAAGAAAGGAAGAAGTTCCCGAGGAGACTCAAGCAAAAATAAAAAAAAAAAAGACTGAATTATTGAGTTATAAGTGACACTGCTTTGCTTGATTTCTACGATAATTATGTCATAAGAAAAACCATGTTATAGCTTGAGTTTTTCTGAAAAGTGATAAATAAAAATGTCAACAGATGAAAATGTGTATATATGAATAGTATATATGAAAAGTAGACGAGAGTAGATGAAATGGGAAAAGTTGCAAAATGAGAGTAGACGAAATGGGAGTAGACAAAATGGGAATTTTAATGTAGACGAAATGGGAATTTCATGGTAGACGAAATGGGAATAAACCTGTTTTTTTTTTACTAGGGATATAAAAAATGAAGGCTTTTGTGACTCGATCGGTATTGGGGCCACTGGGTTCATCTCCATTCAAGGCTCCATTGTTCTCCATCAGTCACAGTTGTTTTACATCAGCCTCATAACAACACGGCAGCTTGAGGTATCCCTCTTTTTTTTTTTTAAACTTTTGACTAACAACTAAGTTGAGAGGACCTCGAGTTAATGTGGGTGAATGAGTGGACCCCATCTCTAGAAAAGTACCACACCACAGCCACAATGCATCGTGAAGCGAAGAAAAACAAGTGCCCAGGTGGAAACAGTGTTATGGAGAGATTTGTTTTTGTCTAAATGCAGCTTAAAGGTCCACCTACTGTTAAAAATTATGTGTTCGTAGATTCAAACCTTATAAAATATGACCATAATTACTGATAAAATTTCAAATTGTTAAGCTCACAAAGAAATATACACTGCCTTTATTTAGCTAAAGTATTCACTGCACTTCCTGGTTTTTAATGATCTCACAAATCAACAAGCCCCATCTTCAATTTTTTTGAGTTATCAAATCAAATGCACCCTAGCTGCCTTCTTAGCTGTAACTGGTCCACTCAAAATGCCTTTAACCAATCCGATTATGGGCTCATTAATACTAAAGAGCAGACTGAAAATCAACTGCCTTAGAGCATTTTCACACCTGAAAGTCCCCACCAAGATTCGTATTTTTGTTACACTGTCTATATCTGGTCCGGTTAGGTTTGGTTTCGCAAGTGAACTAAACTTTACGTGATGTGCCTACGTCTTGTTGTCATGAGGACGTCTGTGTTGTTAGCACAGACTGGTAGTTAGCCAACATGCTCATAACCTTCATTTTCTCGCATCAGCTGCCCTAACTTTCTGCTTTTTGGTCTGAAAGTTCAAACCTTTCTGAAAATTGTTTTCACACTCTAAACCAGGGGTGTCCAATCATGTGCCATGGAGGGCCAAGACCCTGCAGGCTTTACCTCCAACGAGTGTCTTCAACAGCAGACTCCACTGAATTTCTTCCACTGATTGCTGATCAGTGAAAACACCTGCTGAAGAGACTGGGTAGAAGACAAAAACCTGCAGGGTCTTGGCCCTCCATGGCACATAATTGGACACCCCTGCTTTAAACAAACCAGACCAAGGTTCAGTTTGATCTGGACCAAGACCACACTCTTTTTGCTGGACCACATTTTGTCTCTGTGGTCTGGACCGTAGTTTGGAGGAGGTTTCACACCTAAAATTTTGGTCCAAACCAAACAGGTTAGCTGTGAAAGCACCCTTAGAATGCATGTTTAAGTAAGCTTTTTTTTAATGAGCTGTAAAAACAACACAGAAATGCTTTTGGGCCTTTAAAACTATATGTGTTTAACTGTAATTGTTGTATAAAATGATAAAAGAGTCACTGTGGCATTAAAAGCAAATATAATCTCTTTATACCACATTAATCTGTCTCCTTTCATGTAGCTGCCAGAGTATTTTTCCATTCACTTTTATCTTAATCACAACCAGCTAACTAGAACTCATCAAATATAAAAGGCCTTCACTGATGTGAGGCTGCACCTTAAAATCAGAGAGCGACATGAAAATGAAAACAGCAGTGAGGAAAACTTCACCCCCAGATCACCGACTCCACAAGTTTATTTTTGTGTCACCTTATCATCAGTGGGGGCCATGCTATCTCCTTCACACCCAACTGCCGATAGCACTGCTGCTCTAAACAGTCACCGATACAAACACCAACAAGTGCACACAGATGGAAAAGCCTTTAAAGCAGTCATTTCATTCATTCATTCATTCATCTTCTTCCGCTTAATCCTTTTCGGGTCGCGGGGGGGCTGGAGCCTATCCCAGCATCTGTGGGCGAGAGGCAGGGTACACCCTGGACAGATCGCCAGTCCATCGCAGGGCCAACAGAGAGAGACAGACAACCATTCACTCTCACAGTCATACCTAAGGACAATTTAGAATCCCCAGTTTGATGCCAATTAACCTACGAGGAGTTAAATACTGTACCTCCACACCCTGCTCCTATTCATCCAACCACTTTGGACAAATTAAAGGCTTTATCACATGTACAAAGACATGAAGGAGACACAAAAGCACCTGCAGAAACAATAAAGGCCCATTTAATTTGTAGCGATACCATTAAACATTGTTTAATTAGATATTCATGAGATCACATCCAAACAAAATAACAATTGTTAGACGTAAATGTGAAACGAACCAAACAAACCCTAAAGGGGCTTTTAGTATGTTTTCTCACATTATCTCTTCACATAATTAAGAAGACACCAAACATATGGTAGATTAAATGTGATTATAGTTTTACTATTTTGATTAGCAGC
This sequence comes from Pholidichthys leucotaenia, assembly GCA_020510985.1. Classification (NCBI taxonomy): domain Eukaryota; kingdom Metazoa; phylum Chordata; class Actinopteri; order Cichliformes; family Pholidichthyidae; genus Pholidichthys; species Pholidichthys leucotaenia. The sequence goes on from CM035842.1 coordinate 277,274,101, forward strand.
TTCCATGTTTACTTTAGAATCATTTCTCAGAGTCCAGTTAAATGGCGAGAGGAGAAGCAGTAAGTAGGGATGGGAATTGGGAATCGGTTCCTGTTGGGAACCGGGTCTAAGGACGCTTTCACATCTAAATTTGTTTACTTTGGTCCGAATCAGTTGATGTTTGTTACTTTGTATCATTTTCTTCTTGGTTCGGTTCCCTTTCACAAAGGCGAAAATTAAAGCAGACCAAATTCCATCAGGTTAAATCCCACAACAATTACGTCAGAATGTTCTCTGTTGTTACTGGTCAGATTTTTTTGCCGCGAGAACAGGAAAGGTAAATACAGGAAGTCGGATGACTACTGTGCATTTCTGGGGGAAAAAAATTACAAATCGTAGCATAATCTATGGGGGGTTTTCAATGCCCTGGTTATCGTTTATTACATTACATGCATATACCACTTACAGCAAATCGTACAGTTTGAAAATGAAGTGCAGCTACGGATGGAAAATAACATGTTAATGTTCATTAATCCTCCAGAATCGTGACATGCTCAGCCACAGATATTTTCAAAGATCCATCAGGTATGCAGAGTGAAATAAAATGTTTTATTGTTTGCCGCTGATCCTGTTTAGTATGGTCTCTTTCTCACCTGCAGGACCGCACCAGAGTTCGCCATTTAATTTGAATTTAGAGTCCCAGCACCATTGCTTTGGTGCACTCCTGAGTGCAATTACCGTGTTCTCACCAGACAAAATGAACCGCACTAACGGAGAAAACAAACTCAAGTTTGATTGAAACATACTAAAGCCTGTAGATGTGAAAGCACCCTAAATTTTTTGAGCCCCCGGAACCATACGTCATTGATGTTATCAATTCCTCTTACCAATGCTGCAGGTTTAAACACTTCTATGTTTTTTGTAAATGGAATGCGTTATGACGTCACACGCTACCATTACCAAGTAATGTCATGATGCCGTCACTACCGCAGGATAATGGCAGAAGTGTACAGTAAACATGAGTTGAAACATCTCTTGACACAGCAGCATGGGATAAAATGAAAGACTGCAATGTGTTCAGTCTACAAAGTATGCCCGTACCCGATTCCCAAACAGCGCACCTCCATGACAGTAATATTAACTTATTTTTAGTAGTATATTAGCACAATGCTAGCAGCCTTGAAGTCTAAGTTTAATCCATTTTTTAACTTACAAAACCCAGCTAAGAACGTCTGATATTTAAATATGAGCTCATTCTTTTTAGACGATGACAACAATGGGTAGCTCTGAGGTTTTACCAACCTGCTCGCTCTCCGCTGCTTGCCAGGAAAACCAACTGACACTAGTTGCACACAGAGTTGTGATGAAGTTTGTAGTGCAAGGCTTGCATCCATTCATGACCATAGAGCAGCTGGAGTTTGGGTAGGTGGTACGTGTGATGTAGGCTACAGATTAATACTGAATTAGACGCTTTCACAGAATGAGTATTGTCTTGAGTAGGAGTGGGCAATATGGCCTAAAAATGATATCATGAAATTTCGATGAATTTTCACAATAATATTTTTCGTGGTATTACAGCATACAGGCATTTTTTTCTTTTAAATTTATGCAAAAAGGACAGTTTCACAGGCCAGCATTATTTATCTTCAACAAATTCAGGAAAAACAAAACAAAAACTCATTTCGCCAGTTTATAAACAGCAGCTCAGATTTAGCTTAAACTATTTTTTTGTTCTGTATCAAATACTACATGAAAATAATAAAAACCATTACATCACAACTGCACACAGATGTTGGGTTTTATGCCGAATCACTTTACCTGCATTACTCTCGTTGCACAGACCTCTCCTTGGGCGTTTTGGCTCTCGCTGCAGTGAACAGATGTTTTTGTTTTGTTTTTTTTCCCCTCTTCAGGTGGTTGAGTAAAATCAAGATGAAGCAACCAAAACGGAACAAAATTACAACTACAGTCACTTTGAGTGGCATTGTTTGTAATACCATTCCTGCTGTGTTGTTACATGCAGAAAAAAATGCAGGTAGATTATCCGCATTGTTGCACCATATTTTTTATATGAAACAGAAAATGAAACTTAAATATTTCCACTCAACTGGATGTAGACAGCCTAACTTCGGGGCTGCTGCTTCCCGCGCCATGTTTGTGTTGCTGTTTCCATGCTAAGGCTCAACTTCCTTCGGCAGCGTAACGGTGTGATGTCATCATGCAGCAGACCCCAAGTATTGCAATATTCATTTTGACACCGGTATCAATGGTACACCCCTAGTCTTGAGGTTTTACCAGTATGTTAATATCCAATTATTTTATGCATGTGTGGGTGGATGTACACTGTGCATATACAGTGGGGCAAAAAAGTATTTAGTCAGCCACCAATTGTGCAAGTTCTCCCACTTAAAAGATGAGAGAGGTCTCCAATTTTCATCATAGGTATACCTCAACTATGAGAGACAAAATGAGAAAAAAAAAATCCAGAAAATCACATTGAAGGATTTTTAATGAATTAATTGGTAAATCCCTCGGTAAAATAAGTATTTGGTCAATAACAAAAGTTCATCTCAATACTTTGTTATATACCCTTTGTTGGCAATGACAGAGGTCAAACGTTTTCTGTAAGTCTTCACAAGGTTTTCACACACTGTTGCTGGTATTTTGGCCCATTCCTCCATGCAGATCTCCTCTAGAGCAGTGACGTTTTGGGGCTGTCGCTGGGCAACATGGACTTTCAACTCTCTCCAAAGATTTTCTATGGGGGTGAGATCTGGAGACTGGGTAAGCCACTCCAGGACCTTGAAATGCTTCTTACAAAGCCACTCCTTCGTTGCCCGGGCAGTGTGTTTAGGATCATTGTCATACTGAAAGACCCAACCACGTTTCACCTTCAATGCCCTTGCTGATGGAAGGAGGTTTTCACTCAAAATCTCACGATACATGGCCCCATTCATTCTTTCCTTTACACGGATCAGTCGTCCTGGTCCCTTTGCAGAAAAACAGCCCCAAAGCATGAGGTTTCCACCCCCATGCTTCACAGTAGGTATGGTGTTCTTTCTCCTCCAAACACGACAAGTTGAGTTTTTACAATAAAGTTCTATTTTGGTTTCATCTGACCACATGACATTCTCCCAATCCTCTTCTGGATCATCCAAATGCTCTCTAGCAAACTTCAGACGGGCCTGGACATGTACTGGCTTAAGCAGGGGGACACATCTGGCACTGCAGGATTTGAGTCCCTGGCGGCGTAGTGTGTTACTGATGGTAGCCTTTGTTACTTTGGTCCCAGCTCTCTGCAGGTCATTCACTAGGTCCCCACGTGTGGTTCTGGGATTTTTGCTCACCGTTCTCATGATCATTTTGACCCCACGGGGTGAGATCTTGCATGGAGCACCAGATCGAGGGAGATTATCAGTGGTCTTGTATGTCTTCCATTTTCTAATAATTGCTCCCACAGTTGATTTCTTCACACCAAGCTGCTTACCTATTGCAGATTCAGTCTTCCCAGCCTGGTGCAGGTCTACAATTTTGTTTCTGGTGTCCTTTGACAGCTCTTTGGTCTTGGCCATAGTGGAGTTTGGAGTCTGACTGTTTGAGGTTGTGGACAGGTGTCTTTTATACTGATAACGAGTTCAAACAGGTGCCATTAATACAGGTAACGAGTGGAGGACAGACGAGCCTCTTAAAGAAGAAGTTACAGGTCTGTGAGAGCCAGAAATCTTGCTTGTTTGTAGGTGACCAAATACTTATTTTACTGAGGAATTTACCAATTAATTCATTAAAAATCCTTCAATGTGATTTTCTGGATTTTTTTTTCTCATTTTGTCTCTCATAGTTGAGGTATACCTATGATGAAAATTGGAGACCTCTCTCATCTTTTAAGCGGGAGAACTTGCACAATTGATGGCTGACTAAATACTTTTTTCCCCCACTGTATACTGTATATATTTTTAAAAAAGCACGCAAAAATTACATCCAAGTACAGCATGTATATTTTTGTGATTTCTAAAATAACAATTGTGCAGTTGTTTCTAATCACTTCGGTATTTCATTTATACTGTGGGGGACACAGAGGCGATATCCTCCACCCAGAGAATGGACCGTGAAGTGGGAGGCTGACCAGGGGGTCGAGTCGAGACAGTGGAGGTGCAGACGCTGGCTACAGGGAGGAGGAAGAAGCAGCACGCCAGCGACTGTTATGTTAATGTAATGAGATGCACTATGCTATGTTAATGCGCCATACAAACTGTTTATCCGATGTGGATTGTGGTGTGAGCCCCCAGGTCGCTAGGCAAGGGATTAAAGTATAAAAGGGAGAGAGCCTGCGGCCTGGGAATCATTCTCGTCAACTTGACTTGTAGAGAGGAGAATAAAGTCTGTGCTGTTCCAGCCCGTCGTCTCGCCTGCTCCTTTCTCTACACTGGTGACCCTGAGACGTATGATGGAAAACGAGGCGAACACACCGGAGACGGCCCCGTCTGGAAGCGCCAGCACCACCTGTGCTATTTCGGTCAAGCTCCCGGATTTTTGGCTACATGACCCAAAGGCTTGGTTCCTACACATGGAGGCCCAGTTCGTGCTCCGGGGAGTGACAGCAGATGACACGAAATATTACTACATCAAAGCCGCGGTGGATGCATGCACAACTCAGCAGGTGGCAAGCCTGCTCTAACAGCCCCCAGCCCACGGCAAATACGAGGCCATCAAGACTGCGCTGACCCAGCGCTATACGCTGTTGGACTGTGAGAGAGTGGAAAGACTCCTGACGTGCTCCGAGTTGGGAGACGGCTCGGCGCTCAAGTTGATGGAGAAGATGTTGGCGTTGATTGGCACAGATGGCGAGCCACTCCTGTTTTTTCTCCGTAACCTCCCGACGGCAGCTAGGGCAGTCCTCGCCAACTCACTGCTGCTGGCCACGCAGAACTACTGGGCACTGTCAAGAGAAGCGGACCGGATTATCCAGGTGACCAGAACCTTTGCAGTGAACGCAGCGGCGCCGGAGCCCACGGAGACAACCGCCAACGGCGAGGAGCCTTCCATGGTAGCTGGCGCAGAGGCCAAGAAGCACCGGAAGGGCGCGCTCTGTTTCTACCACCGCCATTTCGGAGAAGACGCATGGTGATGCATGCCACCCTGCCAATACAGGCGGTCGGGAAACGCCAAGACCAGCAGTCAGTATCAGCTGTGGCCGCCGGTGACATAAACAAGCTGCTCTACGTGAGGGACTCGCGTTCGGGGAGATGGATCCTCATGGACTCCGGCTCCCAAAAGAGCCTCATCCTGCCATCCAACGCAGACCAGTTGGCTGGGAGTAGCGGCCCCGAGCTGGCAGCCGCCAACAGCTCAGACAATAAAACTTTTGGTGAGAGGACACTGACCAAATGTTTGCACAGCCGCAACTACCAATGGTCCTTCATCATAGCAGCATGTCTCCACAGGCCGTCCGCGACCGGTCATCCCGCGCACTTGGCGCAGTTGTGTTTTCGACTCGATTCACTTGGCGCACCCAGGAGTGCGCACATAGCCAAGCTGGTGGGGGCGAAATTCGTCTGGCCAGGTCTGCGCAAACAGGTGAAAGAATGGGCGACAGCTTGCATCGTGTGCCAGCGGGACAAGGTGCACAGGCACACAAAGGCCCCCCTCGAACACTTCCACATCCCGGCTAAGAGGTTCGACCACGTCCACGTGGACCTGGTGGTGGTCGCAGGGGTTTACGTACCTCCTAACTGTAGTGGACCGCACCACGTGTTGGCCAGAAGTGGTGCTGCTGGTGTCCACAATATCCACGAAGTAGCATACGCTTTTTTGACTACTTGGGTGGCACGTTTCGGCGCTCCATCTGACATCACGTTTGATAGAGGCCCCCAGTTCATTTCCAACCTCTGGTCTGCGATGGCCTGGAGCCTGGGGGTCAGCGTTCATCGCACTACCGCATACAACCCTCAGGCCAACACCACCAATTGGGTGGACCGACTGTTGTGGGTTTTGTTGGGTTTGCGCGCCGCATCGAAGGAGGATTTGGCAGCCTCCTCGGCAGAACTAGTGTTTTCACAACCGCTGCGGCTCCCCGGGGAATTTTTGCCCGACAACCCAGCGTCCGACACCCAAATACCCCCGAATTCCCTACATGCCGCGGAACCGGAGATAGTACCGGGCCCGGCCCACCACTGTTTTCCCCATGCTTTCGTCCCCAAAAACTTGCAGAATGCGTTATTTGTGTTCATTAGACACGACGCATACCGGGCCCCGTTGCGCCCACCATACGACGGGCCATTCAGAGTGCTGCAACCGGGGAGAAACATTTTTTGTTAGACTTGGGGGGACGCGAAGAAACCATCTGCATTGACAGGCTCAAACCAACATTCGTGTTGGCAGATGAGGAAGTGGTGTTGGCATGGCTCCCCGGCGTGGACGCCCCCCGTTGGAGGCTCCACAGGTAAATAAATCAGCAATAACAATGCTTTTTGAGGATGTGCCCACCCCCCACCCCCCTACAGACGGACGTGCCTCCCGCAGTGCCTTGTTGCCAGAATGGCGCCTCTCAGCCAACGACCCCCCGTTACAGTCGATATGGACGTCGGCTGAAGCCCACAGGACAAGGGGGTTGAAGCCCACTCTGGGTGTTCGGGTGGGGGGGGGGCATAGAGGCGACATCCTCCACCCAGAGACCGTGAAGTGGAAGGCTGACCGGGGGGTCGAGTCAAGACAATGGAGGTGCAGACGCTGGCTACAGAGAGGAGGAAGAAGCAGCATGCCAGCGACTGTTATGTTAATGTAATGAGATGTACTATGTTATGCTAATGTGCTGTGCAGACTGTTTATCCGATGTGGATTGTGGTATGAGCCCCCAGGTCGCTAGGCAAGGGATTAAAGTATAAAAGGGAGAGAGAGCCTGCGGCCTGGGAGTCATTCTTGTCAACTTGACTTGTAGAGAGGAGAATAAAGTCTGTGCTGTTCCAGCCCGTCGTCTCGCCTGCTCCTTTCTCTACAATACTGCTTTTATTTAGATTGCTTTTCAGCATTTAAACATAAATGTTACAAGGCATAAATTTCCATTTTTACATGTTTACAGTCTTTTATATTTGATTTTTTTACATCTTTTTAAGAAAATAAGTATTTTTTAAAGTCAGAAAAATAATAAAAAAAATCCTGCATTGATTCTGAAATCAGGATCAAAGGGAAACGGAACTGATAAAGAATCAGATCGATATACACCACAGCAACCCCCAAGCCAGCCCGGCACCGGCAGGGCTGCCCCAGCAAGATACACCCAGGAAGAGAGAGGCAGAGGACAGACGCCAGGACCCCCCCCCCCCCCCCCCGCCCCGCCGCCAGGGATGGACAGGAGAAGGGAGAGGCTCCAGAAAACCAGCCAGCCACCACCCCGGCGCATGCCGCAGTGGGCACCACCACCCCACAACCAAACTCAGCAGAACGTGCATCCACCACCCGAACATATGAGCGAACGAACACACAAAGCAGAAAAAGCACAGTTGGGGGAGAAGGGGGTGGGGCTGGAATGAGCTATTTAAAGGGTTTTTTTCATTTTCAGTTTTGTTGATTATAACTTCACTCTGTGAATAAAATTATTGAATCATGATATTGTGGTGGCACTGTGTGGGGAGTTCTGCACCCAGAGTTGGAAGCCAGGGGGAAGATGGAACAAAGGACTAAAGGAGGAAGTGGCTCCGGGGGGTCTCAGACGTATCGGAAAGGACTATCTGCCCCCTGGGGAGTTCGGGAGACACAGGAGTCGCGAGAGGAACAGAGGGGGTGATTATGTTAATGTGCCACGCATGTCTTGGGCCTCATGGTGCAGAAATAAAGGTTATAAAAGGAGGCGCACACAGACCCAGTCAGAGTATTTCCTGTACTTGATAAGATAAGATAAGATAAGATAAGATAAGCCTTTATTAGTCCCACAACGGGGAAATTCCAGGATTGCAACAGCACAGGGATAGCAACACTCAGAGCAACAATCAGAAGGCAAGAAAAAAAAAACAAGCAAGCAAGAGCAGCTAATATACATATGTACGTATTACTATAAAATATATATATATACACACACACACAGACACACAGTGCAGAGCATTGTAGCTGGATGGAATAAATATATGAATATATGAACACACAGTGCAGAGCATTGTAGCTAGATGGAATAAATATGTAAATATATAAACACCCACAGTACGGAGCATTGCAGCTAGGTGGAATAAATATGCAAGTATATAAACACACACAGTGCGGAGCAATGTAGCTAGATGGAATAATATGTAGATATATAAATATATAAACACACCCAGTGCTGAGCATTGTAGCTAGATGGAATAAATATGTAAATATATAAACACACACAGTGCAGAGCATTGTTGCTAGATGGAATGAAACAGCATAACCGTCTACTTAGTTATCCTACATGGTATGATTATGTGCCCATACATATTCTCACCCTCCATAGCGACCGGTATGTTCCTAGTTGTATGCCGGAGGGGACCGTTGTGTAAGTCTATTGCATCTTTTGCATTCAAAAAACTATTAGTTTGTTAAGTCTTTTTGCTATCTCTGCGAGCAGCCCTGCTTAGGTTGTACAGTCTGACAGCCGTTGGTAGGAAGGACCTACGAAACCTCTCGGTTGTGCACCTGGGATGATGTAGTCTGCTGCTAAATGAGCTCCTCAGTGCATTCAGTATGTCCTGCATAGGGTGGAACTCGGACTCCAGCAGAGATGACAGTTTAGCCACCGTCCTTCTCTCTCCTATCTCCTCCATCGGATCAAGGCGCTGCCCCAGGACAGAGCTAGCTTTCTTAATCAGTTTGTTCAGTCTCTTCCTATCGGCTGCAGTAATGCCACTGCCCCAGCAGACCACTCCAAAAGTGATGGCTGATGCCACCACCGTGTCATAGAATGACTTCAGCAGCGCCCCTTGTACACCAAAAGACCTGAGTCTCCTCAGCAGGAACAGCCTGCGCTGTCCCTTCTTGTAGAGTGCATCAGTATTGTGTGACCAGTCTAGTTTATTGTTCAGATGAATACCCAGGTACTTATAGGATGTCACCATCTCGATGTCTGTTCCCTGTATATTTACTGGTACTGTGAGGGGCTGCCCATGCCTGCGGCAGTCCACCACCAGCTCCTTAGTTTTCCTCGCGTTGATCTGGAGGCAGTTCCGATGGCACCAGTCCACGAAGTCCTGGATAAGCCCTCTGTACTCAGCTTCATCTCCATTGGAGATGAGGCCAACGATCGCAGAGTCATCAGAGAACTTCTGTAGATGGCAGTGTGTTGTGTTGTGTGAGAAGTCCGCAGTATAAAGAGTGAACAGGAAGGGAGCCAGCACCGTTCCCTGGGGGGCCCCCGTGCTACTGATGATCGTGTCGGACACACACTCCCGGGTTCTCACAAACTGAGGCCGGTTCGTGAGGTAGTCCAGGATCCATGATGACAGGTGCTGGTCCACCCCTGCGCGCAGCAGCTTGTCCTTCAGGATCATCGGTTGGATGGTGTTGAAAGCACTGGAGAAGTCAAAGAACATGATCCTCACCATATTCCCGGGCTTCTCCAGGTGGGACAGAGAACGGTGAAGGAGGAAGATCACCGCATCCTCCACCCCAATGCCATGCTGGTAGGCGAACTGGAGTGGATCCATCGCTGGTTCCACCAGGGGGCGGAGGTGAGCAAGGAGCAGTCTCTCCAGGGTCTTCATCAAGTGGGACGTCAAGGCCACCGGTCTGTAGCTGTTCAGGTCTTTGGGGTGGGAAGTTTTTGGTACAGGTACCACACAAGATGTTTTCCACAGCTGTGGTACCCTCCCCAGTTTCAGGCTCATGTTGAAGATATACGTCACAATCCCACACAGCTGGTCTGCACAGGACTTGAGGAGCTTTGCGCTGATGCCGTCCGGTCCCGGCGCCTTCCTCACCTTGATCTTCCTCAGCTCCGTCCTCACCTGGGTCCTGGTCAGGGTCAGGATGGGGGGCTGTGTGTTGGGAGTGGGGGGGTGTTGGTGGAGTGGGGAGTGGGCAGCAGGACTTGATTTCTTTAGAGGCAGCAGTGGTTGTTGTGCAGTCAGGGGGGAGGGCGGTTGGTCAAATCTATTGAAAAACAGATTCAGGTTGTTCGCCCACTCCCTGCCCCCTGTGGCCTGGGGGGAGGTATTCTGGAGCCCCGAGATGGTTTTGAGGTTTCTCCAGACCCTGCTGATGTCGCTCTGTTGCAGCTTGTCCTCCATCTTCTTCCTGAAGCTGTCCTTGCCTTCTCTGATCTTTCTCCTCAGCTCCCTCTGTACGGACTTCAGCATCTCCCTGTTCCCTGACCTGAAGATCCTCTTCTTCTCTCTCAGAAGTGTTTTTATCTCAGGGTTGATCCAGGGTTTGTTGTTTGAGTGACGCCGTATGGTCTTGGTGGGAACGGATTTGTCCACACAGAAGCTGAGGTAGCCCGTGAAGGTGTGAATGAGGCCATCGATGTCCTCACCATGTGGATCGCAGAGCTGCTTCCAGGCGGTGGCTTCAAAACAGCCCTTTAGGGTGTCCATTGTCTCCTCAGACCATAACTCCACAGTGTGCATGGCCGGAGGTTGTCTGTGCACTAGGGGTTTGTACACCGGCCGGAGATGAACCAAGTTGTGATCCGATCTCCCGAGTGGGGGGAGTTGTGATGAGGTGTACGCCTCCTTAGTGTTTGCGTAGAATAAATCCAGTGTTTTATTGTCTCTAGTGTGGCATGTGACATACTGGGTGAACGTGGGTAGAATGGGAGACAGTGAAACATGGTTGAAATCACCTGAGATGAGGAGAAGAGCATCTGGGTGTTCTGTCTGCAGCCTGCTGGTTACTGGTTACTGAATGGATGACGTCACGTGCTGTCCCAGCGTTCGCCGTCGGATTTGCATAAACAACAATGCAGATCACGTGTGAGTGTTCTCTCGGGAGATATGTAGGCCTCATGCTAACAGCTAGCAACTCAATGTCTTTGCTGCAGTGTCGTTGTTTAACAGTGATATGTCCCGGTCTGCACCAGTTGTTGTTAACATACATTATCACTCCACCGCCCCTAGCCTTGCCACTGTCTGGTGTTCGGTCAGCTCGTATCATGTGAAAACCCTCCAGCTCAATGTTAGCATCTGCTGCTAGTTCAGTTAGCCACGTCTCAGTAAACAAAAGGAGAGAGCACTCCCGGTATGTGCTATCATAACGGGAGATAGCCGCTAGCTCATCTAACTTTCCCAGTATCGACCGTACATTTCCCATGACAACAGATGGAAGGGAGGGTCTGTACCTTATATTTTTTGTCCTCCGCCTTACTCCAGCCCGGCAGCCGCGGCGTTTTCGCCTCAGTTCTCTCGGTATGTCGAGTTTTTCCAATGGGACCGGGTGGCGGTTGAATGCTAGCAGCTGTTCTCTGCTGTATCGTATCCTGCTATAAACAGTGGCTCCGTCCACCGGCTCAGGAGACATTTAGGACGATCTGTGTGTCCGTGATATAAGTGGGGTGAAAAAAAAAAGACGGATCAAAAGAGAGAGGAAGGGAAAAAGACTCGGAATCGAGCCGCTGTTGCAAAAGGCAGCCTACTCGTGTGGCGCCGAGAGAAAAAAAAAAAAAAAAAAAAAAAAAAAAAAGAAGAATGATGGAAGAAGAATAAAGTTCATGTGTTGTTCAGCTCACTGCCTCATCTGCTTTCTTCTTCCACATTGGTGACCCCAAGATGTGCCATGGAACGCGAGCCGAGCACCGCCCCGGAGACTACCCAGAGGGAGAACACCAGTGCCACGTGTGCTGTCACAGTCAAGCTCCCAGACTTCTGGCTTCACAAACCGACCGCGTGCCTCTTGCATATGGAAACCCAGTTCGCACTCCGCGGGATCACAACGGATGACACAAAATATTACCATGTGGTCGCTGCGCTGGATGTACACGCTACGCAATAGGTAACAAGCCTGCTCATGAAGCGCTCAAGAGGACGCTACTCCAGCATTATACCCTGTCTGACAGTGAGAGGGCAGAGAGAGTCTAAACACGTTCAGAGTTAGGTGACAGATCAGCCGTGGAGCTAATGGAAAGCATGTTGGTGCTGAGGGGGAAGAACGACGAATCCTTCCTGTTCGCCCACCTGTCCTCAGGAACCTACTTGCTACAGCGAGGGCGATGCTGGCCAACTCGCCACGGCTGGTGAGTAAGGACTACTGCGCCCTGGCGCAGGAAGCGGACGGCATCATTTTAGCAACCAGAACTCTCAGCATGCATGCAGCGGCACCGGCATCCATGAGGGACTCCAGCGAGGTTGAGGAGCCGTTGATGGTAGCCGGGACGGACGCCAAGAGACGCAGGAACGGGGCAATCTGTTTCTATCATCACCATTTCAGCTCAGATGCCCAATGCTGTCTGCCACCGTGCCAATTCAAGAAGCCGGGGGCACGGCACGGCCTGCAGTCAGTAGCAGCTGTGACCGCTGGTAACAGGAACAAGCTCCTTTTTATCACGGACACACGTTCGGGGAAACGGTTTTTGGTGGACACTGGTTCCCAGAAGAGACTCAGAAGGCAGCAGTCCCGAGCTCACGGCCGCCAACGGATCCACCATCAGGACATTTGGCAATATGCTTGCACGGACGCAATTATCAGTGGGACTTTGTGGTAGCTGCGTGCTCTGCCCCCATTTTAGGCGCAGATTTTTTATATGCTTATGGGTTGTTAGTTGATCTTGCCAACAGACGTTTGTTGGACGCCGTCTCTTTCACCTCCCTACCCTGCACAGCTCAGAGAGCTGGGCCAACAACACTGGCTAACGTTATAGCTCCAGGGGGTAAGCACCAGCGTTTACTTGCACAGTTCCCAGCACTCACGGTTCTGACTTTTTTCGGCTACGGCAACCAAACAACACGGGGTCGAACATTTCATAACCACAAAAGGCCCACTGGTGTTCGGGAAAGTTGGGAAGGTTGACCACTTTCCCAACCGGGAAAGTTGGGAAAGTTGACCATTCCCAAAAATGAATGGTCAACTTTTATAACCGTTTAATCCCCCGGGCAGCCCAGCTGCTGCAGCCGTTGTACATCGCGCTTAAGAAAAAGAAGCCCGCAGAAAACATCGACTGGACCCCGAGCAAGTCTAGGCTTTCGCAAACGCCAAAACAGCGCTTGCTGATGCCGCTTTGTTAGCCTACCCTGCCCCGTCGGCGCGGATAGCACTCACCACGGACGTGTCGGACGTTGCCATGGGGGCAGTGGTGGAGCAGTCCATCTCCAGTTAGTGGCAGCCGCTCACATTTTTCAGTCATACTTTGCGTGACAACAAACACAAATACAGTACGTTCGACAGAGAACTGTTGGCCCTCCACCTGGCGACGCGCCATTTCCAGTTTTGGCTAGAAGGGCACAAGTTCACCATGTGCGTGGATCATAAACCGCTAATGTACGCAATGTCCAAGGTCTCAGAACCATGGTTGGCCCAGCAGCAACAGCATTTGGCCACAATCTCGGAGTTCGCAACCGACATTCAACACGTTGCAGGTAAGCTCAACGTTGTGGCCAAGTGCCTGTTGTGCGCGTTAGCCTCCCCGGTCTAAATGGAAATAGATTTCCCTGCCTTGGCCGCAGCACAAACCGGGGACACGGACATTTGCGCGCTCCAGTCCACGCCTACTGGGTTAAAGCTGGAGAGCAGGGTGGTGCGAGAAGGATGCCCTCCCTTGCTCTGTGACATCTCCACCGGTCGCCCGCACCCGTTGGTTCCGAGCTCTTGGTGCCGCCGCACTTTTGAGTCAGTCCACTCCCTTTCGCATCACGGCGTGCGCGCTTTGGTTAAACTGGTGAAGGCGAAATTTGCCTGGCCACACTTTCACAAGGATGTGAAAAAGTGGGCTGCAGCGTGCATCACATGCCAGAGGGCCAAAGTGCACAAGCACACCAGAGCCCCCCTCGAGCCATTCCAAATCCCGGCCAGGAGGTTCGACTACATCCACGTGGATTTGGTGGGACCCCTTCCGCCGCCGCAAGGTTTCATGCATCTTTTGACAATTGTGGACCGCACCACGCACTGGCCTGAAGTGGTCCCGCTGGCTTCCACCACATTGGCGGAAGTTGCTTGCACTTTTTTGTTGGCTTGGGTTGCACGGTTCGGGTCCCCATCGGACATCACTTCTGACAGGGGTCTGCAATTCATTTCGGAACTTTGATCCGTGATGGCCCAGAGCCTGGGGGTCAAAATCCACCGCACTACTGCGTACAACCCCCAGGCTAATGGGTTATGCGAAAGTTTTCAGAGGTCGCTTAAGGCAGCGCTCAGAGCTTTGCTCACGGATGCAAATTGGGTTGACCGCCTGCCCTGGGTCCTTTAAGGGTTGTGCTCCGCGCCAAAGGAGGATCTGGCTTTTACTGGAAAACCCCGCACCCGGGGCCGATCCGCCCGCGCAGTTTTTGCGTAGTACGGAGGCTGTTAATGTGCCCAGTCCGGCCCACCATTGTTTTCCCCACACCTTCGTCCCGAAAAACTTACAGAACTTACAAAAACTTACAGACCGCTCATTTTGCTTTCGTCAGGCACGATGCACACTGGACCCCACTGCGCCCACCATACGACGGACCGTTCATGGTGCTGGAAACTGGGGCAAAGCATTTTGTGTTAGACTTGGGGGGGGTGCAGGGATGCTGTCTACATTTACAGGCTGAAGCCCGCTTTTGTGTTGGCAGATGAGCAGGTGGCGTTGGCCCAAGCTCCCCGGCATGGATGCCCACCGTCAGTGGCACCATAAGTTGGTGTTCCCTCGGTAGAGACCTGCGCTTGCAAAGCTGACATGTTTCCCACCCCCCATCCTTTTTCCCTCCACAGACTAATGTGCCCACCTTGCCAGCAGGGCATTTCAACCGGACCGACGACCCCCCACTACAGCCGCTATGGGCGCAGGCTCAAGCCCAAAGGACGAGGGGGTTAGTGCCTTTACTGGGTGTTTGGGGGGGGGGGGGGGGCTGTGTGGTGGCACCGTGTGGGGGTTTCTCCACCCAGAGTCAGAAGTCGGGGGGAAGATGGAACAAAGGATTGAAGGAGTAAGTGGCACCGGGGGGGGGGGGGGGGATTCTCAAACGTATCGGAAAGGACTATCCGCCTCCGGGGAGTTCGGGAAACACATGAGTTGTAAGAGGAAGGAAGGGGGTTATTATGTTAATGTGCCACGCATGTCTTTGCGCACTGAAAGTATTGTGTTTGACTCCCTGGGTCTCATGGTGCAGAAATAAAAGTTATAAAAAGGAGGCACACACAGACCCAGTCAGAGCATTTCCTGTACTTGATGTTGGAAGAAGAATAAAGTTCATGTGTTGTTCGGCTCACTGCCTCGTCTGCTTTCTTCTTCCACAATATTCTATTTTTGTAGATGCAGCATAAGAAAAAAAATCTCAATTCATGAAAGCCATAAACTCATGAGTGAAAAGTTGCAAATTTATGTGAAGGAAGTCAAACTTATCACAAAAAGTTTCAAAATTACAAGAAATGTTGCAAATTTATGAGAAAAAAGTAGAAAATTTATGAAAAAAAGCATTTTTTGAGAAAAAAAAAACAACTGTGAGAATAAAGTCATGACTACTCAACTAACTTTTGTTGAATTTTTCTTACTCAAGTAACTTTTTAGAATACCCTTACTTAAACTTGAGTATTAAATATCATAAGGAAACACCCTCCTCATGGATCGTCACCTTATCGTGGTGGGGGGGTTTGCGTGCCCCAGTGATCCCAGGAGCTATGTTGTCCGGGGGCAATTTGCCTCTGATAGGGTCTCCCAAGACAAACTGGTTCTGGGTGAAGGGCCAGACTAAGAACGATCCAACAGACTCATGATAAATTGTATATCAAGGATTCAGTGTACCCCGCCCGGTATGGGGTTACCAGGGCCCCACCCTGGAGCCAGGCCTGGGGGAGGAGCTCGAAGGCTAGCGTCTGGTGGTCGGGTTTCCACCCATGGGACCCGGCCGGGCTCAGCCCGAAGGAGTTACATGGGTCCGCCCTCCAGTGGGTTCACCACCTGCAGGAGGCATCATGGGGGTCCGGTGCTATGTGGATTAGGTGGCGGTCAAAGGCGGAGACCTTGGCGGACCGATCCCAAGCTTTCTAAACTGGCTTTTGGTACGTGGAATGTCACCTCTCTGGTGGGGAAGGAGCCTGAGCTGGTGTACGAGGTTGAGCGATACCGGCTAGATATAGTCGGCCTCACCTCAACACACAGCTCCGGTTCCGGAAGCAGTCTTCTGGAGACGGGCTGGAGCTTGGCCTTTTCTGGAGTTGCCCCGGGAGAAAGGCGACGAGCAGGGGTGGGTATTCTTGTATCGCCCCACCTTGCTGCCTCTATATTGGAGTTTTCCCCGGTGGACGAAAGGGTTGCTTCCCTGCGCCTTCGAGTTGGGAAACGGGTCCTGACCATCATTTGTGCCTATGCACCAAATGATGTTTCAGAGTACCCACCCTTTTTGGAGTCTGTGACTGGGGTGCTGGAGGGTACTCCTCCTGGAGACTCCATTGTCCTACTGGGGGACTTCAATGCCCACGTGGGCAATGACAGTGAAATCTGGAGGGGGGTGATTGGGAGGAACGGCCTGCCCGATCTGAACCCGAGTGGTGTTCAGTTATTGGACTTCTGTGCTAACCACAGTCTGTCCATAACGAACACCATGTTCAAGCATAAGGGTGTCCATATGTGCACCTGGCACCAGGACACCCTAGGTCGCAGGTCGATGATCGATTTTGTTATCGTATCATCAGACCTGCGACCGTATGTCTTGGACACCCGAGTAAAGAGAGGTGCAGAGCTGTCAACTGATCACCACCTGGTGGTGAGTTGGATCCGATGGCAGGGGAGGAAGGCATTCAGACCTGGTAGACCCAAACGTATAGTGAGGGTGTGCTGGGAGCGTCTGGCTGAGGCCCCTGTCCGGGAGGTCTTCAACTCCCACCTCCGGAAGAACTTCAACCACATTCCGAGGGATTCTAGAGACATGGAGTCTGAATGGGCCATGTTCTCCACCTCTGTTGTTGAAGCGGTGGCCCAGAGCTGCGGCCGCAAGGTGGTCGGTACATCTCGTGGTGGCAACCCCCGAACCAAGTGGTGGACACCAGTGGTGAGGGGGGCCATTAAGCTGAAGAAGGAGTCCTATCAAGCTTGGTTGGCTTGTGGGACTCCCGAAGCAGCTGAGGTGTACCGGCAGGCCAAGCGGAGTGCAGCTCGGGTGGTTGCTGAAGCAAAAACCCGGGTATGGGAGGAGTTCGGTGAGGCCATGGAACAAGACTTTCGGTCGGCTTCAAAGAGATTCTGGCAAACTGTTCGGCCGCTCAGGACACTGTTGACTTCAACTGGGGATATCGTCGGGCGGTGGAAGGAATACTTCGAGGATCTCCTCAATCTCACTGATACGTCTTCCACAGAGGAAGCAGGGTTTGGGGACGAGGGGGATGACTCACCTATCACAGGGGCTGAGGTCGCCAAGGTGATTAAAAATCTCCTTGGTGGCCGGGCCCCGGGGGTGGACGAGATTCGCCCTGAGTACCTCAAGGCCTTGGATGTTGTTGGGTTGTCATGGTTGACACGCCTCTGCAACATTGCGTGGAGGTCGGGGACAGTGCCTTTGGCATGGCAAACCGGGGTGGTGGTTCCTCTCTTCAAAAAAGGGGACCGGAGGGTGTGCTCCAACTTTAGAGGGATCACACTCCTCAGCCTCCCTGGGAAGGTCTATGCCAAGGTACTGGAGAGGAGAGTCCGGCCGTTGGTCGAACCTTGGATTCAGGAGGAGCAATGTGGTTTTCGTCCTGGCCGTGGCACATCGGACCAGCTCTTTACCCTGTCAAGAATTCTCGAGGGTTTGTGGGAGTTTGCCCAACCAGTTTACATGTGTTTTGTGGACTTGGAGAAGGCATTTGACCGCGTCCCTCGTGGATTTTTGTGGGGGGTGCTTCGAGAGTATGGGGTATCGGGCTTGTTGTTACGAGCTATTCGGTCTCTGTACGACCGTTGTGAGAGTTTGGTTCGTATTGCCAACACTCGGTCGGAGTCATTCCCAGTGAGAGTTGGACTCCGCCAGGGCTGCCCTTTGTCACGGATCCTGTTCATAATTTTTATTGACAGGATTTCTAGGCGCAGCCAAGGAATGGAGGGTGTCATGCTTGGTGACCACAGGATCTCATCTCTGTTGTTTGCAGATGATGTTGTCCTGTTGGCTTCATCCAGCAATGACCTACAGCTCTTGCTGGGATGGTTTTCCGCTGAGTGTGAAGCGGCTGGGATGAGAATCAGCACCTCCAAGTCCGAGTCCATGGTCCTCAGCCGGAAAAAGGTGGATTGTCCTCTCCGGATTGGGGACAGGCTCCTCCCCCAAGTGGAGGAGTTTAAGTATCTTGGGGTCTTGTTCACGAGTGAGGGGAAAATGGAGCGAGAGATCGACAGACGGATTGGAGCAGCATCTGCAGTGATGCGGACGTTGTACCGGTCTGTTGTGGTGAAGAGGGAGCTTAGTTCTAAGGCAAAGCTGTCGATTTACCAGTCAATCTACGTTCCTACTCTCACCTATGGTCACGAGCTTTGGGTAATGACCGAAAGAACGAGATCGCGGATACAAGCGGCTGAAATGAGCTTTCTCCGTAGGATTGCTGGACTCACCCTCAGAGATAGGGTGAGGAGCTCAGTCATCCGGGAGAGGCTCAGAGTAGAACCGCTGCTCCTCCACATTGAAAAGAGTCAGTTGAGGTGGTATGGGCATCTGATTAGGATGCCTCCTGGACGCCTCCCACTTGTGGTGTTTCAGGTACGTCCCACTGGGAGGAGACCCCGGGGCAGACCCAGGACTCGTTGGAGAGACTATGTCTCCCAGCTGGTCTGGGAACGCCTTGGTATCCCCTCTGAAGAGCTGGAACAGGTGGCTAGGGAGAGGGAAGTCTGGGCTTCTCTGCTTGAACTGCTGCCTCCGCGACCCGGACCTCCAGAAAAGCGGTAGAAGATGGATGGATGGATGGATAGATAAGGAAACACTCCTTTAATTTGAATAAACTGTCTAGCTGCCCTACCGCCTCTGCTGTTATGTCTCATTTAATAAAAAACAGAACGGCAAAGAGACAACCAAGACTTTGAGAGAAGAGCGCCCAAAAAAACAGAGAAAACAGAGAGGGAATAAGACGGCCCACATCAGACTGCTCTTTACCAGCTCAGACGCAGATGACTGGCAGGAAGCACAAACAGAATATAAATATATGATAAAGTTGACATTTAGAGGCACATGTGGATGGATGACTCTAACTGATGACCAATTTGGCTCCTAATCTAAAGGCCAAGGCTTCTGGTGACGAGGACTGGGGATCGATCCTCTGGTGTGTGTGTGTGTGTGTGTGTGTGTTCCTGCTCACCAAATAGATTGCTGGAGTGGCCTTGCTTGGAGACAGGCCTGAGCTCATTGGAACCCCAGGCATAGCGTCTGTAGCTGCCCCAGGCGTGCTTCATCATCTGACAGGAGGGGAGGAGAAGACGAAGGGGAGGAGGAGGGAGGAGAAGATGACAAATGAAGAGAGTTAAAGAGGACCATCAACTTTGAGGAGTAACACAAGATGTAAAGGCTTTAACTGTAATGAGGTTGGGGGTTTTTGGGTTTGTTTTTTTTTTTTTTTTAAGAGCATGGCTGATATTTCTTAAGCTTAAAAAAAAAATCATTTGATAAATCTGGTTTTAAAGGTAGGCCTACAGTGCGTCAAATTTTGGGGTAATCTGAATTTTGAAGTTTAATACATCATGAAATCTTAACTTTGTTTTCATTGACATATAATCAATCTGCACTTTTTCCATATGTTGACATTGCAGGTCCACAGGCCTTAATGAAATATCTGTGACATAATTTGGTCAAATTGCCTTTTATTTTTTTGTTTGTTTAATTACTGCTGAATCATTGAGAATCATCTTCTGCAGCCTTCAACAGAAGGTCCATTTCAGTGCATGTCTCTAAATGCTCATGAGTCCCAGTTCACCCCATCTTTCCTCTTTCATCACTTGGGATGTTGCTAATGTTAGCTGGCTAGCTCCTAGCTCAGGTAGCTAAAACAGTCAGAGCTAACTAACATAAATTTGTCTTCAAGAATGAACGAAATAAAGTATTACTGGTGGAAAGGGGTGTGTGGTTTCCGTGGTCGTTGGGATATAACTAGTTCCTGGAGTACAATAACCACAGAAACAGTTGCGAATGAGTGAACGGGAAACTGCTAACATCAGCTAGTTGCCTTTGGTCCCAGTAAGAACATAACGAACTACAGTAAAAAAAAAAGTTAAAATAACATCTAAGAATGGCATATATGGTCAAATGTTGGTAGATGAACAAGGACTCCAGTGGATGTGAACAGAATAGGCAGAAAATACCGATCAAAACAGCCTGTGATCAGACAGTTAAGAACGACAGGCAGACCAACTCCGACCGCCAAGCCAAGCTAATGCTAACGGTTCATCAACTATCAGGGCATTGAACCAGGTGAGAACAGGGACGTCAGTTAGGGTGACTGAATAGAATTTAAATAAAGTAACAATTAAAAACTGATCTTGGTAAGTTAA
Organism: Pholidichthys leucotaenia; assembly: GCA_020510985.1. NCBI lineage: Eukaryota > Metazoa > Chordata > Actinopteri > Cichliformes > Pholidichthyidae > Pholidichthys > Pholidichthys leucotaenia. Next base: position 277,294,643 of record CM035842.1, read on the forward strand.
CTCCATAGTAGCACTGTTAGCTCTGAAACTGACGCCTTGAGCTCAGAAAATCTGGGCAGGGGCTGAAAATATCAGAGCCAATAGCACAGTGATGGGTTACAACTGAAGACTGGATTAACGGTTATTGTGTCCGGAAATGTAACCTGGAAGAGCAAAACCAACTTCTGCCCATTCTGCTGAAATGTTAAAATATTAATATTTCTAGAAGAAGAACAAAAGATATTTTAATATTTTTACTGTAGTCATATGACCTAAGAAAGCATTTTAGAAGGTTAAAACCCACAAACACATGTTCTAGTCAATGAGACCTTGAAGTAAAAGTTGTCATTTTCTGTACCTTGACTTTTTTATACATATAAAGAAGGTCCTTGTCCATGTAGGCAACCATCTTGGACCACCATAGTGTCATTCCAAGTTTTAATCTCAAACTTTAATTTCTCAGATAGCCACTGGGAGCTCCTATGTGATTTGGAAGAGGGTGATGACTGATAAAATGTGAACTTGTGGTGACACTAGACACAGCGGGTGGACATCCTCTCACACCCAAAAGCAGTGAAGAGGGGCAGAATGGACTGAAGGGGGTAGCCCCCCCAAGGAGTAACTAGACAGACAACGAGGCGCCTTCGCCGCTGCTGCTTCAAGCCACAGCAGGAAGGGCAGGGGGGTGAATGTATTGTCATGAATGTAGCAAGGGTTATGTTAATGTATCACACATTCTCTTTGTACACACACAAGCATAATGCACCAGCCCAGCTCTCTATGCATACCATTAAAGCTATATAAGCAGAACGCAGAGAGAGTTGGGAGGCTCTTCTACCAGACACTCGGCCCCAGCGGACCACGCTGGGGTCCACAGGCTGTATATATGTTACAGGATTAATAAAGAATCTGTGTCGACCTACGCTTATGCCTCGCCTCCACATCCTTCCCTTTCACCCTCTACACACCGTTTCCATTTTGAAATCTAACAGCTATATTGAGTCGACTTTTATACACTGCACCTTTAAATTGTAAGTAAACAAACGTCCAGTACCAGACTGTAAATGATTGATAGTTTATAAGTCAGTAATTAAACCTGTTCCTCAGGTGGTAACTAAATAGGTTATAAATGTTTTATCAATCATGAATGAGCAATTATTAACAAGTTATAAGACATGTCATAGGTCAATGTAGATAAGATCAAGAGCCCTTTTCAACATGCTACAATGCTTAAATGTTAGTAAGTAACTGACAAATAGCAGAAGCAGAAATTCTAGCTGATGAGCAGCGTATAACATAATGACTTATGACTGATGAATTAAATGATCACACGTTGACATTTAACATAAAATAAACGTAGCATGCCACTTCTTTTATATTTAACCATTTTACTAGATACTGAAAAATTTAAACTGGGGAGGACCCAGAGATACTGATTGATCTATTCCTAATAAAAACTCCCAAAATCCAGCAATGCAAGAGACATCTTAGACTTGAAATCTGAATTTAACTGAACTGTGTGGGAAGGTTTATGAACCGAGTTTGAAAGAACTCAATAAACGGGATGGGGGGTTCAATCTCTGGCAAATAAAGTGGAAATAGGAAATTTATTATGATTTCTCAGCCAGAAACACACATTTATAGCTGGGAAAAACATGTCTGACATTAATCACAACATTGACGCTTAAAGATCTAATCACTTGGGTAAGCAGCAGTCTGCTCATTGTTATTCAGTATACCAAATGACCTATTCAAAATGCCTGTCAGCCAATTATGACTGGTGGCCGACTGATTTGTTCATCCCGGCTGAATGCAAACATCGTTCAGTTCCTTGTGAAGAGAGACATTTTTCTCTGTGAAAACCCATTATCTGCTGCTGAAACCACCCGGCCAGCCTGCAGGAAGTCATTCAAGTTTCATCTCATTTTAATCTGCCGTTGGCTGGAGAGCGGTGTGAACACCAGTTTACAATCCAACACCCTTACTCTTATTCCAGCCTCCTCCTCCAGCTCTGTGGGTGTCGGTGCTGCTGATCCAGGTTATGTAGTGTTGCCACAAAGCTTCCTAGAACCTGCCTTCAGATTAGACCCGCTCAAATCCCTTCATGCTCCACCTTCAGATGGTCTAATCACACTCAAACATTTCTGTGGCGGAGTGTGGTCAGCATACGGATGTTGTAATAATTTTGTAATGTACAGCATATAATAGGGCTGCATTATATTTGGAAAACATGTGATATGCAAAATTCCATCCATCCATCTTCTTTCGCTTAATCCTTTTCGGGTCGCAGGGGGGCTGGAGCCTATCCTAGCATTTTTGGGCGAGAGGCAGGGTACACCCTTGACAGATCGCCAGTCCATCACAGGGCCAACACAGAGACAGACAACTATTCACTCTCACAGTCATACCTAAGGACAATTTAGAATCCCCAGTTTGATGCCAATTAACCTAACTTGCATGTTTTTTGCATGTGGGAGGAAACCGGAGAAATCCCGGAGTAAATCCACGCAGACACGAGGAGAACATGCAAACTCCACACAGATCACTGTTGGTCGGGGGCTGACATCGAACCCAGGATCCCCCGGCCAAGGGTGAGTTGCTGTGCTGCCGCAGTCCTAACCACTCCGCCACCGTGCTGTCCTGATATGCAAAATTGTTGTATTGTTTAGATATTGCAAATCATATCATTGTTGTGATATGCAAAATTATTGTTGACTATTACAACAATGATATGATTTGCAATATCTAAACAATACACATATGAATGCACACGTTTATGAAAAAACAACACTAATAAGGTCACTAAATTAACAGAAAAACCTGCAAATTTACTTGAAAGAAGTTGCTAATCTATAAGAAAGTTGAAAATTATAAAAAAATATGAATAGCCACTGGTTTATAATGACGAAAGTTGTCAATTACAAGAAAAAGGTTGCAAATGTATGGGGGGAAAGTTGCAGAGGACTAGAAAAAAGTTGTGAATTTTATAAAAAAAAAAAAAAAGAAAAGAAAATTGCAATTTTACTTAAAAGAAGTTTCTAGTTTACCAGAAAAAAGCTGTGAATTAACACTGAAAAAGTTGCAAATTTTCATGACTTTTTTTCACATTAATTCGTGACTTTTTTTTACATTAATTCAAAACTGCATTCCAAGTTAATTTGCAACTTCTTTCCACAGAAATTTGCAACTTTTTGATAGTTAATTTGCAATTTTTTAAAATATTAATTCAGTTTTTTCTCATAAATCACCAATTGATTTACAATATATTTGCAAATTAACCGAAAAATTCAGAAGTTTGCAATGAAAAAGATGCAAAATATCAGAAAAGGGTTGGAAATTCATGAAAGAATTTCCAGATGACTAGGAAAAAAAGGTGTCAATTTATGAAAGAAGTCACCATTTTACTTGAAAAGGTTGCCAATTTATCTGAAAAAAAAATACAAATTTATGATGGACAAAGTCACTGATTTACCTGTGAAAAAAAAAATTAAAATTTACTTGAAAAATGTTGTAGTTACATGAAAAATTTTGAAAATTTATATGCCTTTTTTCTGTTAGTTCACACCTTTTTTCTGGTAAATTAGCAACTTTTTCCCATAAAATCCACAACTTTTTTCTTGCTACATGTAACTTTATTTCTAGTAACGTTACAACTTTTTTTCTTGTAATTTGAAAATTTATCTTCTTTTTTCTTCAACTTTGCATCTTTTTTAAGGTACAGTGCATCCGGAAAGTATTCACAGCCCTTCATTTTTTCCACATTTTGTGATGTTACAGCCTTATTTCAAAGTGGATTAAATTCATTTTTTCCTCAAAATTCTACACACAATACCCCATAATGACAACATGAAAAAAGATTTTTTTGTTTTTTTTAGATTTTTTCAAATGTATTAAAAATAAAATACTAAGAGATCACATGTACATAAGTATTCACAGCCTTTGCTCAATACTTTGTTGATGCCCCTTTGGCAGCAATTACAGCTGCAAGTCTTTTTGAATATGATGCCACAAGCTTGGCACACCTATCTTTGGGCTGTTTCACTCATTCCTCTTTGCAGCATCTCTCAAGCTCCCTCAGGTCAGATGGGAAGTGTTGGTGCACAGCCATTTTCAGATCTCTCCAGAATGTTCAACTGGATTCAAGTCTGGGCTCTGGCTGGACCACTCAAGGACATATGAACCGTCACCCCAGTCTGAGGTCAAGAGCGCTCTGGAGCAGGTTTTCAACCAGTATGTCTCTGTACATTGCTGCATTCATCTTCCCCTCTATCCTGACTAGTCTCCTAGCTCCTGCTGCTGAAAAACATTCCCACAGCATGATGTTGCCACCACCATGCTTCACTGTAGAGATGATATTGGCCGGGTGATGAGTGGTGCCTGGTTTCCTCCAAACATGACGCCTGGCATTCACGCCAGAGTTCAATCTTTGTTTCATCAGACCAGAGAATTTTGTTTCTCATGGTCTGAGAGTCCTTCAGGGGCCTTTTGGCAAACTCCAAGCAGGTCGATGTGCCTTTTACTAAGGAGTAGCTTCCATCTGGCCACTCTACAATACAGGCCTGATTGGTGGATTACTGCAGGGATTGACTATCCTTCCGGAAGGTTCTACTCTCTCCACAAAGGAATGCTGGAGCTCTGACAGAGTGACCATTGGGTTCTTGGTCACCTCCCTGACTAAGGCCCTTCTCCCCCGATCGCTCAGTTTAGACGGCAAGCTCTAGCAAGAGTCTTGGTGTTTCCGAACTTCTTCCATTTATGGATGATGGAGGCCACTGTGCTCATTGGGATCTTCAAAGCAGCAGAAATTTTTCTGTATCCTTCCCCATACAGTGGGGTAAAAAAGTATTTAGTCAGCCACCAATTGTGCAAGTTCTCCCACTTAAAAGATGAGAGAGGTCTCCAATTTTCATCATAGGTATACCTCAACTATGAGAGACAAAATGAGAAAAAAAAATCCAGAAAATCACATTGAAGGATTTTTAATGATTTAATTGGTAAATTCCTCGGTAAAATAAGTATTTGGTCAATAACAAAAGTTCATCTCAATACTTTGTTATATACCCTTTGTTGGCAATGACAGAGGTCAAACGTTTTCTATAAGTTTTCACAAGGCTTTCACACACTGTTGCTGGTATTTTGGCCCATTCCTCCATGCAGATCTCCTCTAGAGCAGTGATGTTTTGGGGCTGTCGCTGGGCAACACAGACTTTCAACTCCCTCCAAAGATTTTCTATGGGGTTGAGATCTGGAGACTGGCTAGGCCACCTTGAAATGCTTCTTACGAAGCCGCTCCTTCGTTGCCCGGGCGGTGTGTTTGGGATCATTGTCATGCTGAAAGACTCAGCCACGTTTCATCTTCAATGCCCTTGCTGGTGGAAGGAGGTTTTCACTCAAAATCTCACGATACATGGCCCCATTCATTCTTTCCTTTACACGGATCAGTCGTCCTGGTCCCTTTGCAGAAAAACAGCCCCAAAGTATGATGTTTCCACTCCCATGCTTCACAGTAAGTATGGTGTTCTTTCTCCTCCAAACACGACAAGTTGAGTTTTTACCAAAAAGTTCTATTTTGGTTTCTTCTGACCATATGGCATTCTCCCAATCCTCTTCTGGATCATCCAAATGCTCTCTAGCAAACTTCAGACGGGCCTAAACATGTACTGGCTTAAGCCGGGGGACACGTCTGGCACTGCAGGAATTGAGTCCCTGGCGGCGTAGTGTGTTTCTGATGTAGCCTTTGCTACTTTGGTCCCAGCTCTCTGCAGGTCATTCACTAGGTCCCCCCATATGGTTCTGGGATTTTTGCTCACCGTTCTCATGATAATTTTGACCCCACGGGGTGAGATCTTGCGTGGAGCCCCAGATGGAGGGAGATTATCAGTGGTCTTGTATGTCTTCCATTTTCTAATAATTGCTCCCACAGTTAATTTCTTCACACCAAGCTGCTTACCTATTGCAGATTCAGTCTTCCCAGCCTGGTGCACGTCTACAATTTTGTTTCTGGTGTCCTTTGACAGCTCTTTGGTCTTGGCCATAGTGGAGTTTGGAGTCTGACTGTTTGAGGTTGTGGACAGGTGTCTTTTATACTGATAACAAGTTCAAACAGGTGCCATTAATACAGGTAACAAGTGGAGGACAGAGGAACCTCTTAAAGAAGAAGTTACAGGTCTGTGAGAGCCAGAAATCTTGCTTGTTTGTAGGTGACCAAATACTTATTTTACTGAGGAATTTACCAATTAATTCATTAAAAATCCTTCAATGTGATTTTCTGGATTTTTTTTTTCTCATTTTGTCTCTCATAGTTGAGGTATACCTATGATGAAAATTGGAGACCTCTCTCATCTTTTAAGTGGGAGAACTTGCACAATTGGTGGCTGACTAAATACTTTCTTACCCCACTGTATTTGTGCATCGAGACAATCCTCTCTCGGAGGTCTACAGACAATTCCTCTGACTTCATGCTTGGTCTGTGTTCTGACATGCACTGTCAACTGTGGGACCTTATTTAGACAGGTGTGTGCCTTTCCAAATAATGTCCAATCAACTGAAATTACCACAGGTGGACTCCAATTAAGCTGTAGAAACATCTCAAGCATGATCAGTGGAAACAGGATGCACCTGAATTTTGAGGTTCATGACAAAGGCTGTGAATACTTACAGTGGTGTGAAAAAGTGTTTGCCCCCTCCCTGATTTCTCAGTTTTTTGTATGTTTGTCACACTTAAATGTTTCAGATCAAACACATTTAAATATTAGACAAAGATAACACAAGTAAACACAAAATGCAGTTTTTTTAAAAAATCCAGAACTACATGGCCCTGTGCGAAAAAGTGATTGCCCCCTAAACCTAATAACTCGTTGGGCCACCCTTAGCAGCAACAACTGCAATCAAGCATTTGTGATAAATAGCAATGAGTCTTTTACAGCACTGTGGAGGAATTTTGGCCTACTCTTCTTTGCAGAATTGTTGTAATTCAGCCACATTGGAGGATTTTCAAGTGGGAACCGCCTTTTTAAGGTCATGCCACAGTATCGCAATTGGATTCAGGTCAGAACTTTGACTAGGCCACTCCAAAGTCTTCATTTTGTTTTTCTTAAGTCATTCAGAGGTGGACTTGCTGGTGTGTTTTGGATCATTGTCCTGTTGCAGAACCCAAGCGCGCTTCAGCTTGAGGTCACGAACAGATGGCCGGGCATTCTCCTTCAGGATTTTTTGGTAGACAGCAGAATTCATGGTTCCATTTACCACAGCAAGTCTTCCAGGTCCTGAAGTAGCAAAATAGCCCCAGACTATCACACTACCACCACCATATTTTACTGTTGGTATGATGTTCCTTTTCTGAAATGCTGTGTTACTTTTACACCAGATGTAATGGGACACACACCTTCCAGAAAGTTAAACTTTTATCTCATCAGTCCACAGAGTATTTTCCCCAAAGTCTTGGGGATCATCAAGATATTTTCTGGCAAAACTGAGACGGGCCTTTATGTTCTTTCTGCTCAGCAGTGGTTTTCATCTTGGAACTCTGCCATGCAGGCCATTTTTGCCCAGTCTCTTTCTTATGGTGGAGTCATGAACACTGACCTTAACTGAGGCAAGTGAGGCCTGCAGTTCTTTGGATTTTGTTGTGGGGTCTTTTGCGACCTCTTGGATGAGTCGTCGCTGTGCTCTTGGGGTAATTTTGGTCGGCTGCCCACTCCTGGGAAGGTTCACCACTGTTCCATGTTTTCACCATTTGTAGATAGGGGCTCTCACTGTGGTTCGCTGGAGTCCCAAAGCTTTAGAAATGGCTTTATAACCTTTTCCAGACTGACAGATCTCAATTACTTTGTTTCTCATTCGTTCCTGAATTTCTTTGGATTGCAGCATGATGTCTAGCTTTTGAGGATCTTTTGGTTTACTTCACTTTGTCAGGCAGGTCCTATTTAAGTGATTTCTTGATTGAAAATAGGTGTGGCAGTAATCAGGCCTGGGTGTAGCTAGAGAAATTGAACTCAGCTTTCCAAAGATGTGATAAACCACAGTTAATTTATGTTTTAACAGGGAGGGAAATCACTTTTTCTTGGCAGGCCAGCCACTCCTGGGAAGGTTCACCACTGTTCCATGTTTCCTATTGAAGTGATTTCTTGATTGAGAACAGGCGTGATAGTCATCAGGCCTGGGTGTGGCTAGAGAAATTAAACTCCGCTTTCCAAAGATGTGATAAACCACAGTAAATTTATGTTTTAACCACTTGCACACCGTTGTTCCGCGGGCGGGCAAGTCTCTGCGTCCTAGGGCGCACGAGGGCGCACTCGTGCGCCCTCGTGCGCATGACGCATGATAAGGATATTGATGGTGGTGGTGCAGGTGGCCTCCAAGCGCCACTGAAAAAAAAATCTGCAAACACAGCCGCGAACAGATTAGTTCATCTGATTGACCTCTCATTCGACTAATAAGAGCCTTGAATTGGGTTTCTGAAACCTTGAAGAACCAATGAATGAAAACCTAGCAAGGAGGACCCGCCTCCCAACGCTTTGAATGCAGTGAGCCAATTGAAGCAGAGAAGTTCATGAGCTGTTTTTTTTTTAAGGCTGGGTGAAGACTGGCTGCTGCAGCGGATCAAAAAAGGACACAGGAAGAGCTCCACAGACCCAGCAGCATGGAGACCACCCACAAATGCAACCTGTGTGACAGGGAGTGCCATTCGTGGATCGGCATGTTCGGCCACAGGCGGTGCTTATTTTGTATTGGTTCCAGCAGAGTAGACGTTATGATTTCTTCCATGGTCATTATAGACCGACAGAGGCTGACGATGAAGGCAGAGTGAAACACACGCCTTCGCCAGTCTTTTTTTAATTACTACTGTTATTTGTTTTGAAAAATCGTTCGCCAAAAACCGCAATCATGGAAGCACAAAACTGCAATAATGGAAATATGTTTTGATCGAGTCGCGAGACCAGAACCAGAGTGGACCAGCGTCGCGTTCGTCTGACAATGAGGAAGACAAGTTCGCCAAGACTCCGCTGTGAAGAGGTAAGGTGTTATAAACTAAATTATTCTCTATCCCTGAAAATTGTAATCCAAAATGACTTTTGACCGATCAGTAAATTACAGCTGTGCGGTTCACGAAGTCTGAAATTCGTGCGCCGCGGTACAAGGGGTTGCTCGCAGTGTACAGGCTGTGAACGCCCCCCCCCACCCCTGCTATTCTTCTGCAGCGAGGGGGGGGGGGAGCCGCGGTGACTGCACTGCTGTCCTACATCACCACATAAGGCTAATCCGTTGTGTAGCGATGGCTAAAGTCCATCCTCTGTAGCGAGCGGGGGGGGGAGACAACCCCCCCCACACACACACACAGTAGCGAGGGGGGGGGGGGAGCCGCTGTGACAGCGTTGCTGTGGAAACATGCAACGAGTGTAATCTGTCATGTAGCGAGGGCCGAACTCTGTCCTTGATAGCAGGGGGGGGACGACCCCCCCCCCCCACACACACACACACAGCCCTGAGTGTAACCTTTCCTTTGAGCCTAAAATGAATTTTGTGCCATTTGGCACAATTTGGCACAGTTCCAAAACGCCTGGGAACAGCCTGAGAACAAAGCTGTGTAAAATATTCATTTTTTGTGGTATTGTTACCAAATTTGGATCTCAGCTGGATAACACTTGGTTCTACATTTCTGTTGCATTTTCCAGCCGGATCGGACAGCTGTGTGTTATTTACAAGCATTTGTATCCAAAAAAACACTGTGTCCAAATTTTTTTTCTTCAAGTTCAGTATGTTTAGATGACTGTAACTCAGTGGCCGGAGCACGTAGAGAGATTATGTTTTTTTTGCCAAAAAATTCAAAGTGTTTTCTTTTAAATGAGACCAACCCCATGAAGATGCTGCAAAGGGTTGAAGAACAGCTTTCGATTTACTTTGGGCACGTTATTTTTTGGCATTTTTAGGAAAATTGCCCAGAGTGCAAGTGGTTAACAAGGGGGGCATTCACTTTTTCATACTGGGCCATGTAGGTTTAGATTTATTTTTTTTTTTTACCCTTAATAGTAAATACCTTCAATTAAAAACTGCATTTTGTGTTTACTTGCGTTATCTTTGTCTAATATTTAAATTTGTTTGTATCTGAAACATTTAAGTGTGACAAACATACCAAAAAATGAGAAATCAGGAAGGGGCAAACACTTTTTCACACCAGTGTGTGTACATGTGATTTCTTAAGTTTTTTTTATTTTTAATAAATTTGCAAAAATTAAAAAAAAAAAAAACTTTTTTCATATTGTCATTATGGGGTATTTTGTGTAGAACTTTGACGAAAAAAAATGAATTCAATCCATTGTGGAATAAGGCTGTAATATGAAAAATGTGGAAAAAGTGGAGCGCTGTGAATACTTTCTGGATGCACTGTAAATTTGCAACTTTTTTCCAATAGTACTACAACATTCTCCCACAAATTACCAACTTTTTTCTTGCAAGTCTGTGACTTTTTCTGACAAAAATTTGCTTTATATTTTCTTGTAAATTGGCAACTTTTTCTCATAAATCTGCAGTTTGTTTTTTTCCTGGTGAAACTTTTGCTGGTAAATTGGTGACTTTTTTACATAAGTTCATCAATGTACAATACATTTGTTTAGATACCACAAGCCATATTATTATCCCAATATTCAACAACATCACCACATAGCACGTTTTCCTAATACTGAGCAGCTGTAGTACAAATAGAGGCATTCAGGGAAGTGAGAGTGAGGTTTATGCTCAGCCCACACAGTCTCTCCTGGGTGATCATATTACCGAACAATGCAGCCTTCTCAGCAGAAATATCCTAATACAACAGAGTGTGTATGCAGTACAAACTACAACCAGCTCTGCTGACTGACAGTGGCCGCAGTGCTGCTGCTGCTGAGTCATCATTACTTAACTCACTTCGGGACACCAAGAACAATGGCAATCAGCTGTGACCATATTTTAACAGCGGCCACAAATTACCTCAGCAGGCAGTGAGCTATAGGGTCAACAAGTGCCTTGTTAAGAGTGCCTCTTAACAAGGCACTTGTTAAGAGTGACTTGTTGCCAAGGAAACCAAAGTTAGTAAAGTAAGGTGCTCAAGGAGGAAGAAAACGAGAAAGTCATTTAGCAAGTCTGTTAGGCAGGAAGCGAGCCTGGACATGTGGTTCAGTGCTGCTGCAATACCACGCTCACGGATATGAGCACTAGAAGTTCACAAAACTGCAGTATATTTTTATGTTGTATGAAGAAAAATCAACAGATGACCAAGTTCAGTGGTGGCTGTATAGAAAAGGCTGCACCAAATAATTCTTGTCTCACTTAATTGACTTCTTTGCTCTAAAAGTGATTTTACATCAGAAAAATTATAAATAAATTCGTAAAAGCTGCAAATTTACAAGGGAAAAAAGTGACCCAGAAGAGTCCCAACCAAAGAGCTGATATTTGGTCTTTAGATCACAAGATTACCTGCCAGGACTCGCGGTGGGAATCGTGAGGAATCTCGCGAGTCGGATCGCGATATTTGGTTCACGATACAATCCTATCACAATTCAATGATAATCACGATATTGCAATGTCAAGTATCACAATCTCATATACAGTATTTCAAATTTTTTCAACTTACTCAACCTCAAATCATGTCCCAAAGTAAAACTGTTGACATCTCTTTCATATAATAAAGTATTCTCGGGGCTTCATTTTCTGCAGAGACACATCTCTGCACACAGGGAGGGCAGTGGACGATGTTTGGAATTGACTCCTGCTCCAAATCTGTTTAGCTGACTCTGTGGACTCTTTTAAAAAGCAGCCGAAAAGTTTTTTGTTTAACGAGGATTTCCATTGAGTTTCAATTCAACTGCTTTATAATGGTAAGTCTGATATTTTTAAATTACTTTAAACTTGTGTTTTAACTTGTTTTTTTTATTTTTAAAAAAAATATTTTTATCTATCAACTTCCTTTTATTCCATTTTATTGTCCAGTGCTTTTTGACTATATGTCTGTGAAAAGTACTTCATAAATAAACGTTAGCTACTTGGCGCTAGGAGAAAAAGCAAGCTCCATGCCGGTGTATTTTTAGCTTAGCTGTTGCTAATGCTGCTCCGAGATGTGTGCTGGCCCGCATGTTCCGTGTTTTTATTTGTTTTGGGTTTTTTTCGTGCAGCGCTTCTTGCAGGTTGTGTGTCATGTCAAAGTCTTTCCTTCCATCTTTGTTACAAAATCCAAAAAACACCCGACATTTGAGCTAACTTTGAGCTAACTGATTCCTGACTTTCAAAGCTGGCTGCAAGTCTCGCATGACAAGCTATGACTTCACTTGACTGGGTGCTTGCTTTGCACCATCTAGTGGACTGAAAACGCAACTGGTTGAATACCCAGAGAGTATGCAGTGCTTACAAGATAACTGATAAAAGATCGATCCATGCGTTTAGGGATCGGTGCATTGGCGTTAGGGTCAAGTATTGCGATCCATCACTGAATCAAACTTTTGTCCTACCCCTAGCCAGAACCAATATTAAAACCTCCTGATATCACACAGACAAAGGAATAAAAACCTTTTCATTCTTTTTTAAAATTCATATTGTGAGGATGACTGACAACTGCAAGCCCAGCCCTTGGTAGATTACATCACGCAGACTAAACAGGGCTGTGCATGAGCAGCCTCTGATTTAAATCAAATCAAATCAAATCAAACTTTATTGTCATATTGCTGTACATACAACTGTAGTGCAGGCAAGATGAAATTGCGTTTCTCTCGGCATCCATATAAGAAGCAGCATGATTAAGACACACTCCCACATAGCTCCACCCCCCACCCCACCCCCACCCCCCCATCCATTCACACATCCCTGAGACATACATTTAAAGCTTTTATACAGAACAACTGGTTGTTAAGGAGTGTGTGCATGAGAGAATATTCCATCATGTGCTAGAATAGAAGGAGCTTAATTAGTATTACAGATGCCTCTTATCCCATATGCTCCATCTGCATCTCCCAAGTATTCCACATGTATATGATGCATTATTTATGTACAGTCTGGTTAAATTAAGGTTATCTCTCTACTGTGAATTTAGGAGACTGCATACAAATCAAAAACACTGCTTTTTACAGACACATACAGAACAAATCATACTTAACTTGAACATCTCCTACACATCAAAAGGACAGCTGCTAATAGCTGCCCTACACTTAAACCCACTAATTACAACTACTGAACCTGCTGTTAATTACTGCTCCTATATGGATGTCTACTCAAAGGATGTCTCCTCCTTGTGTACATGCCTTGCCATGGCGGGGCACTTGCGTGCCCTTATGATCTCAAGAGCTATGCCGGCGGGGACTTCATGGGCCCTGGCAGGTTCAACCAAGCCGGACATGTCTTGGGGGAGGGGCCAGACTAAAAGGCACGCACAACATGACTTGGTAAGCAGGGAAAGCGAGAAGAGAGAGGTGTTCAAGAAATCTTTCTAGTAGCAGTTCTCTTCTTCTAAGTCGTGGGCAGATGATTCCAAAGTTAGGGACAATGGCCAGGACCCCAAACAGCATATGCACAGCTCCTCCAGTAAGCAATGACAAATTACTGGTTTTAATTTTTGTCCAAAACCCAAATGCAAAATGAGCGGATGGAACATGAAGAATTTCGCTGGTGGGGCCCCCAACCCAAATGAGTCTGCAGAATATATTGGGGAAGAGTTGAAACTGAACAAAAGTACTGCTGTAGCTAATGAAGGCAAAACGCCAGACTGTGCAGAGAAAAGGAAACTTTTCAGTAGTAAGCTAAAGAAAAAAAATCTGATTTGGAACTTGGAATATAAGAAGCATGAGTACTGCAACTAACGACTATTTCAACAGTCGGCTCGCCGCAGACTATTTTAACGACTAGTCAACTAGTCATTAAGAACTGCACAAAAAAAAATCTCATTTCTTTTTATTGTGAAAAATAAAACATTTTCCTTTTAAAACAACAAGAATAGAATAGGAATTGCAATCAGCAATAAAATAAACATTTTCTCTAAGTGCACTTTGTGCAGAACAAACAACGAATAACATTTAACATTTGTTTAGTGTGTGTGTGTGTGTGCGCGCGCGCGCACGTGTGCGTGCGTGCGTGCGTGTTGTTTAAACTCTTTAAACTATAATGATCCTTCACACGCACCTAAAGTAATAGGCTAGCTACTAGCATGGGAGCTAATAATCTTACCAAGGGGCATCTGACTCTTGCAAAACATGTTTCCTCTTCAAATGCTTGCGCATCGCCGTAGTGACCCCATGGTATGCAAGGTTCACTTTACAGAGCTTGCATTGAACAGTTTTGTTGGCTGAGTCACGTACAAAATGTTCCCAAACTTTGGAACGTTTGTTTCACGTGAGCGCCACTTCAGCCTCCGTCATGGTGCTGCTTCCCCTGCTCTGCTCCTGGTCACTAGCGTGCATGCTCTGTCAGCACACCAAAGAGCTGGGAAAAGTGTGATGTCTCACTCTGAGCTACTTCTATTGCAATGGTGAAACATTAGCCATGTTTAGATGGACACAAGTAACTAGATTAAAAGCCTGATCAGAATAAAAATGCTTCATGTAAACATCCATCCATCTTCAACAACTTTTCCGGCGGTCCAGGTCGCGGAGGCAGCAGTTCGAGCAGAGAAGCCCAGACTTCCCTCTCCCCAGCCACTTGCTCCAGCTCTTCAGAGAGAATACCAAGGCATTCCCAGAACAGCTGGGAGACAGTGTCTCCAGCGAGTTCAGGGTCTGCCCCGGGGTCTCCTCCCAGTGGGACGTGCCCGAAACACCGCCCTCTAACAATTGGCATAACCCACCCACCTCAATCGGAAGGAAATTTTCATTCAAATGAGTGTGATCGGGTCAGAATATTCAGATTGGAATAAAAATGCTTCATGTAAACATGCCAATCACGCTTTTAATCCGGTTACTTCTGTCCATGTAAAGATGGCTACTGAGATGGGTGGGTTATGTCGATTGTTAATCCGATTGGTGCACATATAAACATTTATTCCGAAGTTTGGGTAGAAAATATGTTTACTGCACATGTCTGTACGTTAGCCACACATCCACGTGACGTATTTTTGCCTTTACAGCTGCTAGCGGAAGACATGGCGGGAGTAAAACAAAACTGGTCTGTATCGTCCTGCTGTCTCCCTTTGTTTGCCATATGCAGAAGTATGTACTGCTGGACTTGTAGCTTCTTTACGGAGACCAGCAGAAGCAAAAGTACAGTCTGAATGACATAATACAGGTCCATTTCAAAAAGAGAAAGACACAAAGCGGGGTTTGTTTACATCAGAAGTTGCTTCTTCTACTATTTCTGGAATGACTGATAATTGTGCGCATGTCAAAACGATTTAGTCCGTTCAAACGTGTGACACATGGAAACGCATGTCCTAATCGGATCAACTTTTTCAAGATCCATGTAAACAGTAAAGTTCTGATCTGAATTGTAATCAGATTGAAGAAATTTTGCACATGTAACCGTGGCTAGTGTTTAGTGTGGCACTGCATGCCATGGGATACACACGAAGATGTCACCAACGACGTGTCGGCTACTAAATTAATTGTCGATGAATCTTGCTGTCGACTAGTCGTTGCAGCCCTACTTGGCATAGCAGAACACAGATGGGTAGGAAATGGCCATTTTAGACCTACAGATGGAGGAAAGATAATATTTTCTTGAAATGAAAAACCTGTTCAAGGAGGCATTGGAATACGGCTTAATAACACCATATTGGGTTCACTTTTAGGCTACAAACCAATTAATAGCAGAATTATGAGCATTTGGTTCCAAGGAACCACCAAAGATATTAAATTAATCTGTCCATAACTTTTTGAGTTATCTTGCTAACAAACAAACAGACAGACAGACAAACCAACGCTGATGAAAACATAACCTCCTTGGCGGAGGTAACAAAGAAGAAATGGAACCGTTCAATGCTGCTCTCCAAAGGGAAATTGATGAAACCTAGAAAAAAGATATAATCATCATGGGTGATTTCAATGCAAAAGTTGGAAATAAGACTCAAATGAAAATGGATAAATAGGAAACCATGGATATGGAAAGAGAAATGATCGTAGGGAACGACTAAGACTTCACAATAAGTAACAACCTAAGGATTGCCAACACCATTTTCAAAACTCATCCCCAAAGACTCTACACACAGACAATGCCTAACGGCAAAAGACAACACCAGATTGATTATATAGCCATCCAAAAAGAACAATCCAAAATCATAAGGGGAACCAGAGTAATCCCAGGAGCAGACTGTGGCTAAGACCACGAATTGTTAATAGCAGACATCAAACTGAAATTAAGATGTAAGAAAAAAGAAACACAGGTTCCCAGATACAATGTTGAAGACATATACAACAAATTCAAAATAACTGAAAAATTGTTTGACAGAACTCTTACACCTGTGTGAACAAAAGGAACCTGAAGAATTGGGAAACAATACAAGAGACATCTTCAAAGAAGCAGCAGCTAACCATCTTAAGAAAGAGGTCAAGAAACACCAACCTCGGATTAGCGATGAAACACTGACAAAATTGAAGAATGAAAGAAACTGAAAAAACACCAACACAGAAGCTGGTTGCCTGAAATATAATCAAACAAACAAACAAATAAGAAAACTATGCAAACAGGATAGAAGGAACTTCCTTGAAGCCAAATGCAAGAAAACTGAAAATTGCATGAGGGAAAACTAAAGCAGAGAAATGTATGAGGAAATAAAAAAAAATAATCAAATCTAGTATGAAACCAAAATTGAATGTGATAAAGAATGAAAATGGAGCAACACTCACAGAAGACAAAGACATTGCAAATCAATGGGTGCAATACTGCAGTAATATGTATAAATCAGTAGATGACTGCAAAGAACCAGATATTCCAAAAGAAATGGAGGAAACACTACCAGAACCGTTAAGATCAGAAATTGAAGAAGCCATCAAAAAAATTAAGAAAAGGAAATGCCCTGGAATTAGGTCTGGGCAATATGAAAAAATTCCAGACTCACTCACTCACTCACTCACTCAGATAAAAGGATATCGATAATTATCACGAAATAACTTTTCCTCGATAGAGGCATAAAACATTTGATAGAATTTTGATAGAACTCATTTATCCCGTGTTTTCACAGACAGCATGAAAAGCCAATGAAAATGAGAATACACCACACTGAACCAATCATGTGCCTGGAAGTCACATTCGATTGACGCACACAACAGCATGCATAGCTGCGTACGACCAGCACATAGCCAGGCCTTAGCTGAGCACACCTGCTAATGTCTGGGCTAGTACAGCCGTTGTAGGAGACGAGAGAAAACATTAAAGTTCAGTGACAGCGTTACCAAAGAAGACACCACTCAATGCTCAATATGCAAGGAGATTGTTGGGAAAAAAAAAAAACAGTCCGAGGAATTCAGTAATGTGGAGATATTTTGGCTATTTAAAGTCTGACAAGAAGCAGCTTAGCGTGCACCGCAAACTGTCAAGTACATTCCCACAAAATCAGGTAACACTACAAATCTTTTTTTTTACCAAGTGACATCAAGTCAACTAACAGACACATTTACAAATATTCCAGACCCATTGTAATATATTCCTTGAAATTTAATTTAATAATTTTGCCGTTTTGTGTCCCGTTCAGACACGTTCGTTGTTTAATCCAAATACTAACCAGTGTTTGGCTGCAACCGTCCTTCTCCACACTTGCACTGGGGAAACATAATTTCACATGGATAAGAGCTATACTATAACGGCTGCTACATTTGGGCATGTACTTCCCCTCAGCTATAGGTAAGTTGATGAGCAGAATATTATAAAATATTTATATTTTATAATTATTTGATGTTTTATAACTATTTGAAACATAGTTGTAATGTTCTACACTACATTTGTCAAGGTCAACTTCTGACAGAAAATAAATATTTAAAATTAAGCTTGTCATACAGAGATGCCAACCCTCAGACTTGGGAAAGTGGAGTAATGCCTGGCTGAAAGCCAGGCCCGAGCACCGTAGGTGCGAGGCGGGGGTAAGCGCGAGAGGGGGTATCCCCCTCTCGCTGGTGGGGGTCTGGGGGGCCTCCCTTCTTGCTAGCTTTTCAGTCATTGGTTCTTCAAGGTTTCAGAAACCCAATTCAAGCTCTTATTAGTCGAATGAGAGGTCAATCACATCTAAACCAATCAAAGCACTCCTTTGGCTTTCTGTTCGCGGCTGTGTCTGTAGTGGAAGAATGGAAATGCAGCTTTTTTTTTTTTTTTTTTTTCCCCAGTGCCTCCTAGGACGCACAGTGTGCATCCTAGGACGCAGAGACGTGTCTGCCCGCGGTACACCGAACTGCAACAGGTTAAAATAGATTTAAAAATCTATTTTTTTTTAGCATTTGTGCATCGATTCAGAATCTTCCATGTAAGGCAATGCATCAAAAAAAAAAACAAAACAAAACATTATCTTCCCCCACCTCTAAATTTGGATTCAAACTACGTTTGGACCGACTTTAGGCAAACATCTAGCTACACTGGCAAAAGTTGGTAATAGCTAATGATAGTTTGTGTTCATTTGGTAAATGCTAGCAAACATCGTGTTTGTTGAAAATTTAGCGTCATTTGGAAATAAATGGTGAAAGCTGTGCTCAGTTTGTAAAAGTTCCTAAGCGCTGGGCTAAGTTGCGCAGAGTTAGCCTAAGCCAGCCCAAATTGGGCTCCATTGACAAACGTCAACTGAAACGCTGGTGGAAGCATTTGTTTTTAGACAAAACTCTTTAAACTTCTTCTTGCTTCATTGAAAATGTAGGACTTACCCCATATAAGCCATTCAATCTCTCTCTCAAAAAAAGTCCCATCAGTCTCAACTTCAGTCCAAGCAGGAATAATAACAAACATAAAATTATCCAATGAAACTGACAAAGTGTATGCCCAAGAAGGAAGACAGGGAAATGTGTAGTCAAAAAGAAGGTCCAGAATGCCAGGAAGCCTCCACAAATGCTGACCTTTATATGAGCGTCGCCTGATGCTGAACTCAGCTGTGCTACGCTGAGTATTCGTTTGCTTAAGTTGACCTAAGATGGCAACCGCTGCACATACACTAGCCTAAGCTGGTAAAAGTTTGCTTCCACTAATAGAAAATGAATGTCACACTGGCAAATGGTGCCAAATGCTTGCAAATGTTCGTAAAAGTTGGTGTGGATTTTTTTTAAAATCCTGGTCTCGAATGCAATTTCACCGATGTAGAGCCATGTATCTCAGTTGTCCGTGGCAATGTATAAGATTGTAATTATACTAAATATTTCACACGTGTATTTCAGTGTTTAATACTGTTCATAAATAAAGGTTCAAAGCTTTTTGAAAAGTTGTGCATACACTATTATCATTATATCCTTATATCCTGGGAATAAAAATGGTCTTCATGACTTCAACGATAATATCATTTACTGCAATAATTTGGGGGAAACTTTATTGCCCATCAAACATTGTTATTGTTATAGGCCTAATAGTAATTATAATGACAGGCTTAGTAAAAAGTCACATGAATTCCAATATTTCCCCTACCATTACATTACCCCCAAACAATAAGTCTATGTGAAAAATACCAAAGGTTTTCAGCATTTTCATTTGTTAACCTTAATATATTTATTAGGGCAGCATGGTGGAGTTGTTGTTAGCACTACTTCCTCACAGTAAGAAGGTCGTGGGTTTAAATCCACTAGCCAGCAGGACCCATCTGTGTGGAGTTTGCATGTTCTCCCCATGTTTGTGTGGGTTTACTCCAGGTGTTCTGGTTTCCTCCCATATTCCAAAAACATGCAAGTTAGGTTAATTGGAGACTCTGAAGTGACCCTAGGTGTGAATGGTGAAGGGATTGGTGCCACACCGTGGATGCTCTTGAATTTCCCTCTGGGATTAATAATGCATCCCAAACATATAAATGCGTTCAGAAAATGACATCTTCTAAAAAGGTAGGACAGTAAAAGAACAATTTCTTTATTCTATATTTAAAAGAGTCCTAACTCTTCTTGAAATAAGTTTCTGGAATGTGAAAAATAAACTTCTATTGTAAAAAAATACTCCAAAACAAATGTGAAGATTTCAATATGGAAATATGAGTCCTTTAACTGTTTGTTCCAGTACAAATGTTATCACTGAGAGTCTTGGATTTATGTTGACTAAAGTGCAGGCAAAATAAGAATCTGTCTCACAGACCATGTTTTTGCATTCTTTGGGCACTGACGTAAGCACTAGCTTAGCTAAAGATCTGACATGAGAGCATATAGACAGTGACTCAACATGGTCAACTTTCTTGAACGCAGGAATCCAAACATCTGAGGGACTGAGAGAATTTCGCTAACCTGTCAGTAGAATATAAGAAATAATAAAACTGAGCAGTGTTTCAGTCATAACAACTGAGACATAAGCAGCCATGTGTGTGGTAACTCTTATTGGATTTAGCGCTCAGTATCCCTATGTGTTGACTCTAATTGGATTAACCACTGAGTGTTTCCGAGGCTGACCGCAGGATGTGGTGGCTGAAGCTATTTAGGACATACAACAACTCTGTGCTAATTGGCTCTGTGTTTAAGGTGCAGTGGTTTTCTAGGGCACAGACATCAAGTCTAATCTAGCAGGAAGCTATTAAGTACACCTGCTCTTGTTTAGTCTGTGCTGAAACTCTGACAAGCCGAGGATGAGGTAACTTTCTATTTAAAAAAAAAAAAGCAGCTGTGTGAGAGGTGTTGCAAATTAGTCAGGGTGCAGAATCTCTTCCTTCTTTTGCTGTATAGCTCAATTTTTAATCTCCGCTGCACCCCCTGCCTCACCTCTCATCTGTGTCTATTGATCTACCAATAACTGTGCTGTGTTCACTGATGACATACAAGTAAAGGCAGCCAGAACCGTATCTGTCTACAACCACTTCCTGTCAGCAGGACAACTAACAGAGGAAAATTAGTGCTGGAGGACAACAAAACAAATCAGCAGAGAATGGAGGGAAAAAAAAAAAAAAAAACGCTCATGCAATGATTCGCCCAGTGTTTTAAAAAAAAAATAAATAAATAAATATTATATGACTGGTTCCTGAAGTGAAAGTGAACAGGATAATATGGGCCCACAGCCTTTTTTTTTTTTTTTTGGCCAAGGATGCAGGAACCAAAATTAAATTTCACTTTGCAACTTTAAACTTTGCTTTACTAAACTGTCTTGTGGATTTCAAATTTGTCCCCGTCTTTTCCCACAGTTTCATATAATTTAAATTTTTCCTTCAGTTTTGTAAATTTTGCCCCCCCCCCCCCCCCAAGTTTCAAAAATTTTCAACTTTGCCCCACATTTGTGAATTTGTGACTACACCCACACTTGAGAAATTTTAGGATTTTCCCCTCGGTCTTGTACATTTCTGACTTTTTCCCCAGTTTTGAAATTTCCACCGCTTTCCTCCAGTTTTGTAAATTTCTGACTATTTTCCCCCCAGTGTCCTGAATTTCTGACTTGTGCTCATTCTCTTCAAATTCCACCTTTTCCACTTTTTTTCTGAATTTCTGAATTCTCCCTCCAGTTTCATAAGTTTTTAAATTTTTCCTTTAGTCTTGTGTGGAAGATATTTCTTATATTATCATATTGTCATTACATTCTGTCCACTCATCCCCCCCCCGCCCCCATAGTTTATCAGCATATGGTCAGTACTTCCCTCCTAACTATGTTATGGGACATTGAGGCACCAGCTGATTCAATTTACAGTGCATCCAGAAAGTATTCACATCGATTCACTTTTTCCACATTTTGTTGTTACAGCCTTATTCCAAAATAGATTAAACTTATTTTTTCCTCAAAATTCTATACAAAACACCCCATTATGACAATGAGAAAAAAGGGTTGTGTTTTTGTTTTTTTTTTAGATTTTTGCAAATTTATCAAAAATAAAAAACTAAGAAATCACATGTACATAAGTATTCACAGCCTTTGCCATGAAGCTCAAAATTGAGCTCAGGTGTATCCTGTTTCCACTGATCATCCTTGAGATGTTTCTACAGCTTAATTGGAGTCCACCTGTGGTAAATTCAGTTAATTGGACATGATTTAGAAAGGCACACACCTGTCTATATAAGGTCCCACAGCTGACAGTGCATGTCAGAGCACAAACCAAGCATGAAGTCAAAGGAATTGTCTGTAGACCTCCGAGACAGGATTGTCTTGAGGCACAAATCTAGGGAAGGGTACAGAAACATTTCTGCTGCTTTGAAGGTCCCAATGAGCACAGTGGCCTCCATCACCCATAAATGGAAAAAATTCGGAACCACCAAGACTTTTGCTAGAGCTGGTTGGCCATCTAAACTGAGTGATCGAGGGAGAAGGGCCTTAGTCAGGGAGTTGACCAAGAAACCGATGGTCACTCTGTCAGAGCTCCAGTGCTCCTCTGTGGAAAGAAGAGAACCTTACAGAAGGACAACTATCGCTGCAGCGACTCACCAATCAGGCCTGTATGGTAGAGTGGCCAGATGGAAGCCACTCCTTAGTAAAAGGTACATGGCAGCCTGCCTGGAGTTTGCCAAAAGGCACCTGAAGGACTCTCAGACCATGAGAAACAAAATTCTCTGGTCTGATGAGACAAAGATTGAACTCTTTGGCGTGAATACCAGGTGTCCTGTTTGGAGGAAATCAGGCACTGCTCATAACCATGCCAGTGGTGGTGGCAACATCATGCTGGGGATGTTTTTCAGTGGCAGGAACTGGGAGAGTAGTCAGGATAGAGGGAAAGATGAATGCAGCAATGTACAGAGACATCCTGGATAAAAACCTGCTCCAGAGTGCTCTTGACCTCAGACTGGGGCGACGGTTTATCTTTCAGCAGGGCAACGACCCTAAGCACACAGCCAAGATATCAAAGGAGTGGCTTCAGGACAACTCTGTGAATGTCCTTGAGTGGCCCAGCCAGAGTCCAGACTTGAATCCAATCGAACATTTCTGGAGAGATGTGAAAATGGCTGTGCACCGATGCTTCCCATCCAACCTGAGGGAGCTTGAGAGGTGCTGCAAAGAGGAATGGGCAAAACTGCCCAAAGATAGTTGTGCCAAACTTGTAGCATCATATTAAAAAAAACTTGAGGGTGTAATTGCTGCCAAAGGGGCATCAACAAAGTATTGAGCAAAGGCTGTGAATACTTATGTGTGATTTCTTAGTTTTTTTTATTTTTAATAAATTTGCAAAAATCTCAAAAAGAAAAAAAACTTTTTTCATGTTGTCATTATGGGGTGTTGTGTGTGGAATTTTGAGGAAAAAATGAATTTAATCCATTTTGGAATAAGGCTGTAACATAACAAAATGTGGAAAAAGTGAAGCACTGCGAATACTTTCCGGATGCACTGTAGCCCAAAGAGACTACAAGTTTCAGTGTTCTCAGTGTTCTGAAAACAAATTCTTATCTGTGTTTGTGCTGCTGCTTAAAACTCTGTGCTCTGCTGTAATTTTGAACTTGTTCACCATGCCATCTGTGTGGGGTGTGGCGACTTCTTCCTTCTTGGCCAAAGAAATAAATTTACTAAAAGGCATCTTTGACTCCAGCACTTTTATTTAAGATAAGATAAGATAAGATAAGATAAGCCTTTATTAGTACCACAATGGGGAAATTCCAGGATTGCAACAGCACAGGGATAGCAACACTCAGAGCAACAATCAGAAGGCAAGAGAAAAAACAAGAGCCGCAAGTATACATATGTACACACACACACACATATATATATATATATATATATATATATATATATATATATATATACAGTGGGGTAAAAAAGTATTTAGTCAGCCACCAATTGTGCAAGTTCTCCCACTTAAAAGATGAGAGACGTCTCCAATTTTCATCATAGGTATACCTCAACTATGAGAGACAAAATAAAAAAAAAAAAATCCAGAAAATCACATTGAAGGATTTTTAATGAATTAATTGGTAAATTCCTTGGTAAAATAAGTATTTGGTCAATAACAAAAGTTCATCTCAATACTTTGTTATATACCCTTTGTTGGCAATGACAGAGGTCAAATGTTTTCTGTAAGTTTTCACACACTGTTGCTGGTATTTTGGCCCATTCCTTCATGCAGATCTCCTCTAGAGCAGTGATGTTTTGGGGCTGTCGCTGGGCAACACGGACTTTCAACTCCCTCCAAAGATTTTCTATGGGGTTGAGATCTGGAGACTGGCTAGGCCACTCCAGGACCTTGAAATGCGTCTTACGAAGCCACTCCTTCGTTGCCCGGGCGGTGTGTTTAGGATCATTGTCATGCTGAAAGACCCAGCCACGTTTCATCTTCAATGCCCTTGCTGATGGAAGGAGGTTTTCACTCAAAATCTCACGATACATGGCCCCATTCATTCTTTCCTTTACACGGATCAGTCGTCCTGGTCCCTTTGCAGAAAAACAGCCCCAAACTATAATGTTTCCACCCCCATGCTTCACAGTAGGTATGGTATTCTTTCTCCTCCAAACACGACAAGTTGAGTTTTTACCAAAAGTTCTATTTTGGTTTCATCTGACCATATGACATTCTCCCAATCCTCTTCTGGATCATCCAAATGCTCTCTAGCAAACTTCAGACGGGCCTGGACATGTACTGGCTTAAGCAGGGGGACACATCTGGCACTGCAGGATTTGAGTCCCTGGCGGCGTAGTGCGTTTCTGATGTAGCCTTTGTTACTTTGGTCCCAGCTCTCTGCAGGTCATTCACTAGGTCCCCCCATGTGGTTCTGGGATTTTTGCTCACCGTTCTCGTGATCATTTTGACCCCACGGGGTGAGATCTTGCGTGGAGCCCCAGATTGAGGGAGATTATCAGTGGTCTTGTATGTCTTCCATTTTCTAATAATTGCTCCCACAGTTGATTTCTTCACACCAAGCTGCTTACCTATTGCAGATTCAGTCTTCCCAGCCTGGTGCAGGTCTACAATTTTGTTTCTGGTGTCCTTTGACAGCTCTTTGGTCTTGGCCATAGTGGAGTTTGGAGTCTGACTGTTTGAGGTTGTGGACAGGTGTCCTTTATACTGATAACGAGTTCAAACAGGTGCCATTAATACAGGTAACGAGTGGAGGACAGAGGAGCCTCTTAAAGAAGTTGTTACAGGTCTGTGAGAGCCAGAAATCTTGCTTGTTTGTAGGTGACCAAATACTTATTTTACTGAGGAATTTACCAATTAATTCATTAAAAATCCTTCAATGTGATTTTCTGAATTTTTTTTTTCATTTTGTCTCTCATAGTTGAGGTATACCTGTGATGAAAATTGGAGACGTCTCTCATCTTTTAAGTGGGAGAACTTGCACAATTGGTGGCTGACTAAATACTTTTTTGCCCCACTGTATACACACACACACACACATACTGTATATATATATATATACACACACACACACATTATATATATATATATATATATATACAGTATATATATACAGTATATAGTATATAGACACACAGTGCGGAGCATTGTAGCTAGATGGGATAGATATATAAATATATAAACACACACAGTGCTGAGCATTGTAGCTAGACGGAATAAATATGTAAATATATAAACACACACAGTGTGGAGCATTGTAGCTAGATGGAATAAATATATAAATATATAAACACACACAGTGCGGAGCATTGTAGCTAGATGGAATGAAGCAGCACAACCGTCTACTTAGTTATCTTACATGGTATGATTATGTACCCATACATATTCTCACCCTCCATAGCGACCGGTATTTCCCTAGTTGTATACCGGAGGGGACCATTGTGTAAGTCTATTGCGTCTTTTGCATTCAAAACTATTAGGTTGTCACGTCTTTTTGCTATCTCTGCGAGCAGCCCTGCTTAGGTTGTACAGCCTGACAGCCGTAGGTAGGAAGGACCTGCGAAACCTCTCGGTTGTGCACCTAGGATGATGTAGTCTGCTGCTTAATGTGCTCCTCAGTGCATTCAGTATGTCCTGCATAGGGTGGGACTTGGACTCCAGCAGAGATTTTTTTTTTTTTTTTTGGACTTATTTTGTACCCGTAGGTAGATTTGTTCTGCAGTCCGGTGACAAGCCACCAGCTGTCGGTCGCTGCGTGCGCAAGCGCCCCTTAACTCCCTAACCTGCATGTTTTTAGCATGTGGGAGGAAACCGGAGAAATCCCAGAGTAAACCCACGCAAACACTGGGAGAACATGCAAACTCCACACAGATCACTGTTGGCCGGGGGCAGGGATCGAACCCACGATCCCCGCGATCCCCCGGCCGAGGGTAAACTGTGCTGCCGCGGTGCTGACCACTGCGCCACTGTGCAGAGATGACAGTTTAGCCACCATCCTTCTCTCTCCCATCTCCTCCACTGGGTCAAGGCGCTGCCCCAGGACAGATCTAGCTTTCTTGATCAGTTTGTTCAGTCTCTTCCTATCGGCTGCGGTAATGCCACTGCCCCAGCAGACCACTCCAAAAGTGATGGCTGATGCCACCACCGTGTCATAGAATGTCTTCAGCAGCGCCCCTTGTACACCAAAAGACCTGAGTCTCCTCAGTAGGAACAGCCTGCACTGTCCCTTCTTGTAGAGTGCGTCAGTATTGTGTGACCAGTCTAGTTTATTGTTCAGATGAACACCCAGGTACTTATAGGATGTCACCATCTCGATGTCTGTTCCCTGTATATTTACTGGTGCTATGAGGGGTTGTCCTTGCCTGCAGCAGTCCACCACCAGCTCCTTAGTTTTCCTCGCGTTGATTTGGAGGCAGTTCCGATGGCACCAGTCCACGAAGTCCTGGATAAGCCCTCTGTACTTAGCTTCTTCTCCGTTGGAGATGAGGTCAACGATCGCAGAGTCATCAGAGAACTTCTGTAGATGGCAGTGTGTTGTGTTGTGTGAGAAGTCCGCAGTATACAGGGTGAACAGGAAGGGAGCCAAAACCGTTCCCTGGGGGGCCCCCGTGCTACCGATGATCGTGTCGGACACACAGTCCCGGGTTCTCACAAACTGAGGCGGGTTTGTGAGGTAGTCCAGGATCCATGATGACAGATGCTGGTCCACCCCTGCGCACAGCAGCTTGTCCTTCAGGATCATCGGTTGGATGGTGTTGAAAGCACTGGAGAAGTCAAAGAACATGATCCTCACCACATTCCCGGGCTTATCCAGGTGGGACAGAGAACGGTGAAGGAGGAAGATCACCGCATCCTCCACCCCAATGCCATGCTGGTAGGCGAACTGGAGTGGATCCATCGCTGGTCCCACCAGGGGGCGGAGGTGAGCAATGAGCAGTCTCTCCAGGGTCTTCATCATGTGGGACGTCAAGGCCACTGGTCTGTAGCTGTTCAGATCTTTGGGATGGGAAGTCTTTGGTACAGGTACCACACAAGATGTTTTCCACAGCTGTGGTACCCTCCCCAGCTTCAGGCTCAGATTGAAGATGTACTCCACAATCCCACACAGCTGGTCTGCACAGGACTTGAGGAGCTTTGCGCTGATGCCGTCCGGTCCCGACGCCTTCCTCGCCTTGATCTTCCTCAGCTCCGTCCTCACCTGGGTCTTAGTGAGGGTCAGGTTGGGGGGCTGTGTGTTGGGAGTGGGGGGGTGTTGGTGGAGTGGGCAGCAGAACTTGATGTCTTTAGAGGCAGCAGTGGTTGTTGTGCAGTCAGGGGGGAGGGCGGTTGGTCAAACCTATTGAAAAACAGATTCAGATTGTTCGCCCACTCCCTGCCCCCCGTGGCCTGGGGGGAGGTATTCTGGAGCCCAGAGATGGTTTTAAGGTTTCTCCAGACCCCGCTGATGTCACTCTGTTGCAGCTCGTCCTCCATCTTCTTCCTGAAGCTGTCCTTGCCTTCTCTGATCTTTCTCCTCAGCTCCCTCTGTACGGACTTCAGCATCTCCCTGTTCCCCGACCTGAAGATCCTCTTCTTCTCTCTCAGAAGTGTTTTTATCTCAGAGTTGATCCAGGGTTTGTTGTTTGAGCAACACCGTATGGTCTTGGTGCGAACGGATTTGTCTACACAGAAACTGATGTAGTCCGTGATGGTGTGAGTGAGGCCATCGATGTCCTCACCATGTGGATCGCAGAGCTGCTCCCAGGCAGTGGTTTCAAAACAGCCCTTTAGAGTGTCCATTGCCTCCTCAGACCATAACTTCACTGTGCGCATGGCCGGAGGTTGTCTGTGTACTAGGGGTTTGTACACCGGCCGGAGATGAACCAAGTTGTGATCCGATCTCCCGAGTGGGGGGAGTTGTGATGAGGTGTACACCTCCTTTGTGTTTGCGTAGAATAAGTCCAGTGTTTTATTGTCTATAGTGTGGCATGTGACATACTGGGTAAATGTGGGCAGAATGGGAGACAGTGAAACATGGTTGAAATCGCCTGAGATGAGGAGAAGAGCATCTGGGTGTTCTGTCTGCAGCCTGCCAGTTACTGAATGGATGACGTCACGCGCTGTCCCAGCGTTCGCCATTGGATTTGCATAAACAACAATGCAGATCACGTGTGAGTATTCCCTCGGGAGATATGTAGGCCGCAAGCTAACAGCTAACAACTCAATGTCTTTGCTGCAGTGTTGTTGTTTAACAGTGATATGTCCCGGTCTGCACCAGTTGTTGTTAACATACATTATCACTCCACCGCCCCTTGCTTTGCCACGGTCTGATGTTCGGTCTACCCGTATCGTGTGGAAACCCTCCAGTTCAATGTTAGCATCTGCTGCTAATTCAGTTAGCCAAGTCTCTGTGAGTAGAAACAGGCTACACTCCCGGTATATGCTACCATAGCGGGAGATAGCCGCTAGCTCATCTACCTTTCCCAGTAACGATCGTACATTCCCCATAACAACGGATGGGAGGGTGGGTCTGTACCTTATATTTATTGCCTTCCGCCTTACTCCAGCACGGCACCCACAGCGTTTTCGCCTCAGTTCTCCCGGTATGTCGAGTTTTTCCGTTAGCACCGGGTGGCGGTTGAGTGCTAGCAGCTCTTCCCTGCTGTACCGTCTCCTGCTATAAACAGTGGCTGCGTCCACCGGCTTGGGAGACATTTGGGGCGATCTGTGTGTCCGTGATATATATGGAGTGAAAGGTGTGCCGGATCAGAGAGTTGTCACCGGATCAGAAGAGAGAGGAAGGAAAAAAATCTCAGAATTGAGCCGCTGTTGCAAAAGGCAGCCAACTCGTGTGGCGCCGGAAGTGTGTGTGTGTGTGTGTGGGGGGGGGGGTCACCAGATCTACAAAGGACATTTGTTAATTTAGGAAAAATTCATGACACTTGTAAATTTCCAACTTTTTGACCATTTCATAAAGTTTAACTTTTCCCCCAGTTTTGTACATTTTTTTTTTTACTCCTACCACTACCCCCCACCTCAAGTTTCATAAATTCCCAACTTTTCGCACATTGCTGTGCATTTCAAACTTTCACCTATTTCAGAGATTTTCTATTTTTTCCTCAGTCTTGTAAATTTCTGACATTTTCTACAGTTTTGTAAATTTGTGACAGTTTCCAACAGTCTTGTAAATTTTCAACTTTTTTCTCCCAGATGTGTACGTTTCTATTTTTGTAAATTTGTTAATTTCCAATTTTTCACCCCGTATACCTGACTTTTTCCCCCAGTTTCGTAAATTTCTGACTTTTTCAGAATTGTGTAAAGTCATAACTGTTTTTCATGATGAATTCTACATCTGTACCTTCACCAAGGAGGTTATGTTTTCATCGGCGTTGGTTTGTCTGTCTGTCTGTCTGTCTGTCTGTTAGCCAGATAACTCAAAAAGTTATGGACGGATTTTCATGAAATTTTCACAGATTGTCAGAAATGGGGTATCCGACAGATTATTAGATTTTGGTGGTGATCCGGATCACCGTCCACAAGAAAACCGCCATTACGCAAAATGCCATTTTCGTGAATAACTACTGAACCACTAATCCTATCATTGTCAATCCAATTGCTTGTCATATGTTTTCATGGTCAAGGAATCTGAAAACGTACACACAAACACTGTATGGGGAGAACTGTGGTGCTTGGCGGAGGTCTGTGCTCTCCGAGTGCTTTTTTAGTTCTTTTTTAATTACCTCCGCCAGGCCGCAGGAGGTAATGTTTTTGCCGGGGTTTGTCTGTTTGTCTGTCTGTCTGTCGGTTAGCAAGATAATTCAAAAAGTTTTGGACGGATTTCGATGAAACTTTCAGGCATTGTTGGAAATGGAACAAGGAAGAACTGATTAAATTTTGGGGATGATCCGGATCACCGTCTGGATACAGGAATTTTTTAAAGGATTCTTTAACATTGTGAGATAGGGCCATTTTCAACATGTGTGCAGGCGCAATGGAGGGCGCTGGTCGTCGTGTCTGATGAACACGAACTCCGCGTTCTTCAAAGTTTTAGGCACAAAAGCACGCGGAAAACAGTGGTGGGCCGGGCCCGGCAGCGTGCCCGTGTTTGCGCTACGCTGCAAAAGCTGAGACGGGCAGCTGTCTGGCGTGGGATTATTTGGCAGAAATTCCCCAGGCAGCCATAGGGGCTGCGCAAAAAGAAGCTCTCTGCCGGGGAAGCTTCCAAATCCTCTTTTGCCGCGGAGCGCAACCCCAATAAAACCCACAGCAACCTGTCTACCCAATTTGCATCCGTCAGTGAAGCCCTGAGTGCTGCTTTCAGTGATCTATGAAAACGCTCGCATAACCCATTGGCCTGTGGGTTGTACGCGGTTGTGCGATGAATTGCAACGCCCACAGCCTGGGAGTTTGGAGGTGGAGGAGATGAACACAACAGCAACACTTCAGTTTATTACCTCCGCCAAGGAGGTAATGCTTTTACTACTGAACCACTAATCCTATCGTTGTGAATCCAATTGCTAGTCATATGTTTTCATGGTCAAGGAATCTGAAAACGTACACACAAACACTGTATGGGGGGGAACTGTGGCGCTTGGCGGAGGTCTGCACTCTGAGTGCTTTTCTAGTTTAAGCTACAATACTTTCTCATTAAGAAACAAGAGCACTGAGTCGAGTGCAATATCTCTCGCCTCCATTTTCTTTGATGATCCCAATACCTACTGACAGAGAGCAGTTTTCAACTTTTCAATATAATTACCGTGGCAGAATCAAATTATGATAAGCCCATAATCCATAAATATACAACAAAGTATACAACCCATAGTTGTAGGTCAGGATCCCGATGTGAACTCGTATAGCAAATATGGTGACCCTTGAGAGATTTACATGTTCTATACCAAGAGATCATAGGGAGTGCCAACTTTGACCTTTGACCTTTTGACCTCACACCTGTAGTCAGAGGTTATGGTCTCAGAGAGAATCTGTGTACCAGGTTTGGTGGCCCTAGCTTTCTTTGTTGTTGAGATATTCTTCTTAAGGCATTTTGATGTTGACCTTTGACTTTGCCATCCCAAAACCACAGTCACACCCAGGGTCACAGGGTGAACCTGTGTACCAAGTTTGGTGGCCCCAACTTTACTCGTTGTACAGTAATATGACATAAAAAATGCTAACCTTGACCTTTTGACCCCAAACCCATAGTCAGAGGTCAGGATCCCAAGGTGAACCTGTGTAGCAAGTTTGGTGACTGTTGTTGTTGCTGAAGAAGGAGAAAATGCATCTCTATTGTCATTCAGTCCATACAGCCAATCATGTACAGTAGATCGAAATTACATCTCTCCCATCTACAATGTTAATCGCATGTAGAATCAGAGGGGTCGATGCTACGCAAGGCGCTGCCACAAACAATTTCTCCTTCCCCCATTCTATTATGCTGAGCACCAAGCTAGAAGGTGGCAAGTACCATTTTTACAGTCATGTGAAAAAACTCGGACACCCTGTATGAGCCTGTGTGGTTTTTTTTTAACATATTTGGACATACGAATATTTAATATCAATGTTAAAAACTACAGGGAGATTCATGTAATACAACTAAACAATTAAAAATGAATTAAAGACTTTTTTGGAAATTTTCTATAAACTGTAATTCTAAACAAACAATGAGGAATAAATTAGGATCTTTTTTAGGACACCCCCACATTCATTCCCACTTAAAATGGCTACAAAAAATGTAAAAAACAATGCAAATAAAAACAAAAAGGTTAGACATAGATATGTGAGCATGTTTTAATAAAGAACTGAATATTTAAATATTTAATTTTTTTTTACATGACTGTATACTGTATGATCTTTGGTACGACCTGGCCGGGACTTGAACTCCTAACCTCCCGGTTGTGGGACGGATGCTCCATCAGCTAGGCCACCACTCCGGTGAGATATAGTTTACAGTAGTTTATAAGCAATTTTCATGTTGACCTTTGACCTTGCGATCGCAAAACCACAGTCACACTTCAGGGTTACAGGGTGAACCTGTGTACCAGGTCTGGTGACCCTAACTTTACTCACTATACAGTAATAAGGCATAGGGAATGTTAACCTTGACCGTTTGACCTGAAACCCACATAGTCAGAAGTCAGGATCCCAAGGTGAACCTGTGTACCAGGTTTGGTAGCCCTAGCTTTCTTTGTTGTTGAAATATAAAGCCATTTTGATGTTGACCTTTGACCTTGCAATCCCAAAACCATAGTCACACGTCAGGGTCACAAGGTGAACCTGTGTACCAAGTTTGGTGACCCTAACTTTACTCATTGTACAGTAAAAAGGCATAGGGAATGTTAATCTTGACCTTTGACCTTTTGACCCCAAACCCATAGCCTGAGGTCATGATCCCAAGTTGAACCAGTATACCAGGTTTGGTGGCCCTAGCTTTACTCATTTTATAGTAAATGTAGCATTTGCCATTTACCACAGTGCAACCACAATGTTAACTTTGACCTTTGACCCCTTGACCCCAAACCCATAGTTAAGTGAGGGTATAAGTCGTCCAAGACGTGTATTAGATACAACTCCTGTGTTCGATCTGAAAAGCTGCTATCATTTCTTTCAGTTGTTATTGTGTTTAGAAAATTTAGGAAAAAAAATCTAATCTCAAGGTCATCCAATGAGAGTGAAACTGCAATATGCGCATCATCAGAGTACAGTATATCAAACCATGGTACCAAGTTTCAAAACAATTGGACCAAAACTGTAGGAGGGGTTGATTTCACAAGACAGTTATTGTCTATGAAGTGAGGTGAAAGTGGAAGTCATAGGTCAGGGGCTACAATTCCTGCAAAAATCATCCGATCAGAACCAAACTGCAATATGCGTATCCTCAGTGTATATCAAACCAAGCTAAGATAAGATAAGCCTTTATTAGTCCCACAATGGGGAAATTCCAGGATTGCAGCAGCACAGGGATAGCAACTCGGTACAAAGTTTCAAAACAATCGGACCAAAACTGTAGGAGGAGTTGATTTCACAAAAGTGGGACAGACGGACAGACCCATAACATAATCCCCCTTTGGTCTTTGACCCCTTTGTGCTTTGACCGGCGGGGGATAAAGATATTACAAATCAATGCCTGGCCCGTGGCTTTATTTGTTACCCTCTTTTTGACCCGTTGGTAAGACTGAATTTGACATCCATACAGTAGAAAAAAAACCTTATAGAACAACAATATTCACATTTCTTTAGCACAGACTCAGGTGGATGTAAATGGAACTCCTTCAGTCATTAATTATTAAGTGTTTTAATAGCTGAAGTAACAAAGTTGAGGTCGGTCTGGAAACGGACTAAAAAAATATCTCTGAGAATTGGCTTGTACAGAAGCTCAAATCAAATCAATAAATGTACGTCTTAAATTGATACATTTTAAATGGTTAATGCGGATGTATGTTACACCGGTGGAGTTAAATAGATATAACAAAAACATACCAGATACATGCACAAAATGTATGGAAAGTAAAGGAACCATTCATTGTTTATGGGAATGTAGAAAAATTAGAATGTTTTGGGAAGAGGTGAGGGTAACAATTGAAAAAATAATTTCAAAACAAATCATACTGAATCCTAAATTGTTTTTGTTGGGTCTGCATCCAGAAAAGCATAACTTTAATAAAAGTGAAAGAGCATTCATAGATCTCAGTTTGCTTAATGCCAAAAAATGTATTGCACTATTGTGGAAAAAGACTCATAGACCAGATGTGACTCAGTGGTTAAGACAGATGTTAACAAACCTTCCACTAGAAAGAATAACATACATACTGAAATCAAAAGAAATTGTGTTTGAGAATATATGGAGACCTTTCATTGATTATGTACAGAATTTAAACATAACTTTTGAAGAAGAAGGTGAATGATGTGTGTGGACCTTGTAAATTCCAAACTGGTGAATGTATAATATGTATACGTATGTAATGGATTGCCTAGACTAAACAGAGGAGCACTGTTGAAGACCTGTTCTTGTTAGTGGTTGTTGGTGTTTTTAGTACTTTTTTTTAAAAATTACTTTAGTGTTAGTGTTTGATTGTTTGTGTTATGTTTGTAAAAAAAAAAAAAAAAAGGTTCAATAAAAAATATTGTGGAAAAAAAATATCTCTAATATGTACTAGTGCATCTAAAAAAATCTTTTTAATTATTTAGTCAGAGTTTCATACTGTATATTCTATACTTGTCACACAAAGTAAACTGTTCACGGCATTTTTTCTTTTAAATGTTGATGTTTATGACTTAGCACTTGTAGTAGTAGTTTAAGAAGGAAGGAAAGATCTTGTCATAAGTTAAAAGAAGAGGGAAAACTGTATTCAGGAATGAAAGATCGATACATGTTATATTTTCTATATATAAACTACATAAATTACAAAAGAAAATTGTATTATTCTCACAAGTTATTCTAGGCATCTTGGCGCAGCATACAGTATAATAAAATGATGGTGTTCTACAGAGTAATCGCATTACAAACCTCACTCTGGAGTCTTTTTAATAGAGAGATCTTGTTTTCTCTTCTGGTCAAATGTGTCTTTAGTCATTTGACTTCCAAATAGCATGGGATCTAATTTGTTTCCGTTTCCTGATGACTGATGCAGGAAAAGTAAAGCCAAGTAGCCCTCCCCACCATCGTTCGGACCAGCTTTTACCATCAACGCAGCGGACACACAGAGGACCCTAACCAGGGTCAACCCACGTAAAGCTGCAGGTCCGGACAACATCCCGGGACGTGTGCTCCGAGACTGTGCGAGCGAGTTGGCGGATGTACTGACTGACATTTATAACATCTCTCTGAGCCAGGCCATCGTTCCCAGATGCTTCAAGACCTCTATCATAGTACCGGTGGCAAAGAAACCAGTTGTGTCCTGTCTGAATGACTATCGTCCTGTTGCACTGACACCAATTGTGATGAAGTATTTTGAACGGCTTGTCAAACCACACATTACAGCCTGCCTCCCTGCATCATATGACCCGCTCCAGTTTGCATATCGTTCAAACCGCTCCACGGAGGATGCTATAGTCACCACCCTGCACTCTGTCATCACCCACCTGGATCAGAAAGACATCTACGCCAGACTCCTGTACATTGATTTCAGTTCAGCATTCAACACCATTATTCCCCAGAGACTGATGGAGAAATTACTCCTTCTCGGTCTGAACACCGCCACACGTCTCTGGATCCTGGATTTCCTGACTGAGAGACCTCAGTCTGTCCGGGTTGGAAACAACATCTCCAACTCTGTCACGCTGAGCACCGGATCCCCTCAAGGCTGCGTACTCAGTCCACTGTTGTTTACACTTCTAACACATGACTGTGTATCCAGACACGAGGGGAACCAGATTATTAAGTTTGCAGACGACACCACGGTGGTGGGACTTATTCAGAGGGATGAGGAATCAATGTACAGGGAAGAAGTGACAGACCTGGAGGGCTGGTGCAGGGAGAACAATCTGGTGCTCAACGTGGACAAAACAAAAGAGATGATTATCGACTTCTGGCGGTCACAGCCTGAACACGTCCCCCTCAGCATCGGCGGCCATTTAGTGGAGAGAGTGGAGAACATCAAGTTCCTCGGAGTGCAGATCTCGCAGGACCTGACCTGGAGCAAGAATTCCTTGGGGATCAGGAAGTGGGCTCAGCAGAGACTGCACTTCTTGAGGAAACTCAAACAGGAATCTCTCCCCATCTGCATCCTCAGGACCTTCTACAGAGGTGTGGTGGAGAGTGTTCTGACGTACTGCATTGCTACATGGTACTCCAGCTGCAGTATGTCAGACAAAAAAGCCCTGCAGAGGATAGTTAAGGGAGCTGAGAGGGTAATTGGAATTGGAGTCTCCCTCCCCTCTCTCCAAGAACTTTTTCAGAACTGTTGTAGGAGCAGAGCACTGAACATTGCCAAGGACCGTTCTCACCCTCTGCATAAACACTTTGAACTTCTGCCATCTGGCAAACGATTCCGGAGCATCAGAGGCAGAACCACTAGACTGATTAACAGCTTCCTTCCACAAGCTGTTAGGATGCTGAACAGTTGATCCGGAATCTCTCACACACACTACTGCACCTACGGACATTAAGTATATTATAGTTCTGGTTAGTTTTTCAAGTATGTCTCAGGGATGTGTGAATGGATATGGTGAGGTGGTGGGGGGTGAAGATATGTGTGAGTGTGTCTTAAATCATGTTCTTTTACTTATATGGATGCCAAGAGAAACGCAATTTCATCTTGCCTGCACTACAGTTGTATGTACAGCAATATGACAATAAAGTTGATTTGATTTGATTGATTTGAAGTAAAGTGAACAAATTGATGTGTTTTATTTAACCACTTGCACTCCGGGCAATTTTCCTAAAAATGCCAAAAAAAAACGTGCCCAAAGTAAATCGAAAGCTGTTATTCAACCCTTTGCAGCATCTTCACGGGGTTGGTCTCATTTAAAAGAAAACACTTTGAATTTTTTGGCAAAAAAACATAATCTCTCTACGTGCTCCGGCCACTGAGTTACAGTCATCTAAACATACTGAACTTGAAGAAAAAAAATTTGGACACGTGTTTTTTTGGATACAAATGCTTGCAAATAACACACAGCTGTCCGATCCGGCTGGAAAATGCAACAGAAATGTAGATCCAAGTGTTATCCAGCTGAGGTCCAAATTTGGTAACAATACCACAAAAAATGAATATTTTACACAGCTTTGTTCTCAGGCTGTTCCCAGGTGTTTTGGAACTGTGCCAAATGGCACAGTTTGGAAAAACATCTGTAACTTTTGAATAATTCAATGTAGAATCTTCATTTTAGGCTCTAATGAAAGGTCACACTCAGGGCTGTGTCTGTGTGTGTGTGTGTGTGTGGGCGGGGGGTCGTCCCCCCCTGCTACCAAGGACCGACTTCGGCCCTCGCTACAGACGGATTACACTCCTTGCATGTTTTCACAGCGCCCCCCCCCCCCCGCTACTGTGTGTGTGTGGGGGGGGGGGGGGACCGTGAACGGACCGTGAACGCCCCCCCCCCCCCCTCGCTACAGAAGAGGGCCATCGCGACATGATGGAATAGACTGATATGCTCCCCCCCCCCGCTCCTCTTCTGCAGCGGGGGGGGGAGGGGGGCGTTCATGGTCCGAACACGGCAAATGAACCGTTTATCGCGGCGCACGCACTTCGTAATTCGTGCGCAGTACAGTTGTAATTTACCGATCGGTCAAAAGTCATTTTTGGATTACAGTTTTCAGGGAGAAATAATAATTTAGCTTATAACACCTTACCTCTTCAAAGCAGCAGAGTGGTGGCGAACATCTCTTCCCACGCGTCAGACGAACGCGACGCTGCTCCGCTCGTGGATCCCGATCAACATAATTCCATTATTGCCGTTTTGGCGAATGATTTACGACTTTTGTCGTCGGCCTCCGTCTATTCTGCTGGAATGAGTGCAGGTCCCACTTGTGGGTGTTCTCCATGCTGCTGGGTCTGTGTCCAGCGTCCTTTGTTTTCATCTGTTGCAACAGTAAATATCGCTTCACCCTGCCTGAATTCCTGTGCTTCAATTGGCTCCTGCGTTCACAGTAGGCGGGTCCTCCTTCCTAGATTTTCATTCATTGGCTCCTCAAGGTTTCACAAACCCAATTCAAGGCTCTTATTAGTCGAATGACAGGTCAATCAGATGAACTAATCTGTTCGCGGCTGTCTCTGCAGTTTTTTTTTGAGTGGCGCTTGGACGCTACTACATCACCATCATGCGTCATGCGTCATGCGTCCACGCGCGCACGAGGGCACTCTCGCGCGCCCTCGTGCGTCATAGGACGCAGAGACTTGCCCGCCCGCGGAACAACGGAGCGCAAGTGGTTAATAGATGCTTTTGACTTTTACTGTCACTATGAATTAAGCACAAAATGCCCTTAAATGATGCTGACATCTTCATTATGAGTGAAGACTGAACTTCTGAATGCTGCTGTCAAGCAACCATGTGACCTGAGTCAAATACTCATTCCTAATCCTGACTTATATTACACTGGGCCTTAGTTACCCCACTGAGACAATCTAGTTTAGCTCCTTGGCCTTAAACCCACCCCTCTTCTAATTCAGTGCCCCTTGCAAACACCACATTTAAGAGCAGTAAAGGAAATGAAATCTACTGTCTTTGACAACATTAAGATCTTTAGATGTTTTAATCTGCTAGAAAAAGCCTGAGCTGACCTGTTTTTTAAACTTTACAAGAAAAAAGAGAGGCCTATTTTTGATGTTGGTAAATTATCATCGATTATAAAGTATGGCCATTCTTAACATGCTTTTGAAGCCAACAGTCGTTAGACAACCAACAGCAGAATTCTCTCAATTATACACTACTACATATGCTGGGGGGGGAGGGGGGCACTGTCAGCCTCGTTTTTCAATTGAAGACAAACTAAACTAAAAAGCACTGAGAGCACAGACCTCTGCCAAGGGATCACAGTTCCCCTCACCACAATACCAGCCTTGGAAGAAAACAATAACAGGATTTCTGCAGCGATAAGCAAATTACATTTAAGACTTTATAAGACCTTTAAGGCCACTTGGATCAAATTTTAGACTTTGCATGAGGAAAATGGCAAAACTTTAGGGACATCATTACAGTTAGGCTTGTCCAGTTACTTACTGAGACTGCATTTTCTAGAAATCTTGGGTCATCAATCCAGCTCACATAAAACTTGAACTTTTCCCAGGATCGATATTGCCACTAGATAATTAAGTTATTCAAGTAAAATACCTGAAACGAGCATCTTCCCCAGCAACCAAAACTCGCAACAGGACAGAAGTCACAAATCCACAAGGGGGAAAAAGAAAGATATCGACATGAAAAAATGGCCAATTTATCAGAACAAAGTTGCAAATGTACATGAAGAGCCCCAAATTAATTAGAAAAGTGGCAAATTTATTAAACTAAATGACTCCTTTTCCTTCCACTCATTTCAGCTTTGTGAAATGAGTGGAAGGAAAAGGAGTATTTCCAAGCAATTTGTAGTTGCTGGAAAGCCAGCAACTACAAATTCACAACATTTATGAGGATTTTTACAATGCAAAGGAAACATAGTTATCATGTTTATTATAGTTGTGGGTTTTTTTTTTTAAGACCTCTGAAATGCCAATGGTAACTTAATTATCTTCTCTGTAGATCGCCACGTCATCGTTTTGGAGGGGTTTGTGTGCCTTAATGGTCCCAGGAGCTATGTTGTCGGTGGCGGCTTGCCCCATAGGATAGCGTTTCCCATGGCAAATAGATCCTGGGTGAAGAGCCAGACTAAGGGCTGTATTACAGCAGCGCAGTCCACAGTCAGTTGACTGAGGTGCGGGGCACATTTATTGGCATTTCCAAGTTCATTTTACAGCAGTGCAAAAAGGAATTACGCAGAGGCTTCAAAGTGCAAAGAGGCTGTCCTAACGCTCTGAATTATTCCGAGGTGCGTTTAGGGTGTAATGTGAAATAAATCAATCACTGTCTTTGCTCTCATTCCCTTTAATAAACAGAGGCACAATATCAAGGCTTAATATCAATATGACAGCATTTAAATGAGAGGAGAAATCCATTTTGTCTCGAGGACAATGCAGGCTCGTTCACAAAGTGAAAATATGTTTAATGCGTTATAATGCGTTTATAAACCCACGCACTCAGACTGTGACAGACGATTCATTTACAACATGTGAGACTTTTCTTCACTTTTGTGTTGATAAAGTGGATTCTGTCAGATGAGTTATTAATAACAGTTTTAATGGAAGCTTGTCTGTTGTCCCGGGTTACTCTGCTGTCTGAACAGTTTGAGTTGGTCTCTTTATCATCACTTACTGATATAGTGAAGTCTCTGAATCCTACAAATTGCTCACTGGATGTTGTCCCAGCTGGAATACTGAAAAGGGTTTTTGATACTGTAGGGCCTGGTCTTTTGGTTTATATTAATTCTTGCCTTAGTTCAGGATTTGTCCCACCTGCTTTTAAACATGCTGTGGTTAGGCCCCTTCTTAAAAAACCTCACCTTGACTCATCAGTTTCATCTAATTTTAGACCCATTTCTCATTTGCCCTTTTTATCTAAAGTTTTAGAAAAAGCTGTTTTTTTACAGTTGCAGTCTTTTTTAGAAGACAATTCTATTTTTGAGAAGTTTCAATCTGGGTTTCGATCTCGTCACAGCACTGAGTCTGCCCTGCTTAAGGTGCACAATGATATTATGATGTCTGTTGATGCCAAATGCCCTGTGGTCTTAGTGTTGCTAGATCTTACAGCAGCCTTTGACACTGTGGACCACACTATCCTTTTGTCATGCCTG
Organism: Pholidichthys leucotaenia; assembly: GCA_020510985.1. Taxonomy (NCBI): domain Eukaryota; kingdom Metazoa; phylum Chordata; class Actinopteri; order Cichliformes; family Pholidichthyidae; genus Pholidichthys; species Pholidichthys leucotaenia. The sequence continues at coordinate 277,335,220 of CM035842.1, forward strand.
AATCACCATGTTGGCATCCATGGCACTGCACTTAAGTGGTTTGAAGCCTACCTATCTAATAGAACTTTTTCTGTAATGATTGGTGACATGTCCTCTTCTAGTGCCTCTCTCTCCTGTGGGGTCCCACAGGGCTCCATCCTTGGCCCTATTCTGTTTTCATTATATATGCTGCCACTCGGGTCAATAATAGCCAGGCATAACAGGTCTTTCCACTGTTATGCAGACGATTTGCAGCTTTATTTACCTTTGAACCCAGAACAAACTAACTCACGAAGTGTTCTATTGGACTGCATCATTGACATTAAGTTGTGGTTAAGCCAAAATTTTCTCCACTTAAATGAAGAAAAAACAGAATGTATTGTGTTTGGGGATACTGTAACGGCTGGCTTTGGTACCCTCTCTTTAAGGCTCAGTTCAGCTGTCAGAAATTTGGGGGTGATTTTTGACAGCCATTTAAAATTTGATAAACAGATTGACAATGTAGTCAAGATGAGCTTTTATCAATTACGTTTGTTATCCAAAGCCAAACCTTTCCTGAGCCGTCATGATCTTGAGATAGCCATCCATGCTTTAATCACGTCTCGACTTGATTACTGCAATGCACTTTATGTTGGCATCTCTCAGTCTTCTCTCGGCCGCCTTCAACTTGTGCAAAATGCAGCGGCCCGTCTTTTGACCAACACACCTAGGCGAGAGCACATTACTCCGATACCTTTTTCACTTCATTGGCTTCCAGTCCATTTTAGAATTAATTTTAAACTTTTGCTTTTTGTTTTTAAAGCTCTTAATGGCCTTGCTCCGGTTTATTTGTCTGAGTTTCTGACTGTCCGTGACCAAGGCAGGGCTTTGAGGTCATCCAATCAGCTTTTGCTGGATGTGCCTAGGTCAAGGTATAAACATTGGGGTGACCGAGCCTTTTCTGTTGTCGCCCCCAGGCTCTGGAATAATCTCCCCCCTGACCTACGTGCTATCTCTGACCTGGTCCTTTTTAAATCAGAACTTAAGACATTTTTGTTTAGGATGGCTTTTAATACCCAGTAGTGGTGATATTTGTCTTGGCATTTTTTTTATTTTATTCTCTTTTTTTTTTTTTTAGGTATTTATTGTTATTTCTTTGTTTATGTTATTTGTTTTTAATGCCGTGTGTGTTTTTAATGCTGTTTATTTTCTGTAAAGCACTTTGGTCACCTACGGGTTGTTTTAAAGGGCTATATAAATAAAGTACATTAAATTACATTAAGGGCAACGCACTTTTAAGAACTTTTTACCCTCCTTCTCCACAGCCCTGCTCGCACTGGTGAGACTTGATCATAATTACGCACAAACTTCATCTAAACTTCTCTTTTAAACCAACAAAGAGTAAGCCATTCATCTTGGCCGAGGTCCGTTAATCTCTGAATGCCAAATTGTTGTTTTAACTCAAAACAACTGTCAGAGTACTTTCATTTAGAATCATCCTGTACAAAAAAAGACATTGAATGAGGTTAAAAAAAATTGTAAAAAAAAACAAAAAACAAAACAAAAACTGTCATAATTAGATAATGATGAATGTTGGTTTTGCGTGCACCTGTCAGTTCTTCTCCAGTGTAGGGCAGACTGGTCCCACTGCGGTCTGGTAGTTAAATTTAAGAATAGAGGGCAATCTGCTGAATCATAAACCCACACACTTTGTTTCTCTGTGCAGTGAAAAGCTCTCCTTTGTCTTGAAATAGTTCATATTTAACTGTCCTCATTTAACAGAAAACAATGGCTGAGTGTGTGTTTCTCATTAATCAGGGCGTGCGCGCACAAACAGACATGAAAAATGATGATGTGGCGTCACTTGATGTGTGTGACAGACACAATAGGTCAGTATATGAACAGAATACTTTGTCACAGAAGAGAGGTTTATCATTTAAAATCTTTAGACTGGCAGTATCCCATCACACCTCCCCCATGTACTGCAGCCACATCGGAATGCTGTTCATTCATTCATTCATTCATTCATGCCTCTAAAAAATTAACACATTAATGCCTTCTTTATAGACTCCAACAGTAAGTCTGCAATTAAAATGAAAATGTGAATGAAAAAAAAACCTGAAGTGTATAGTCATATTACAGCCTAATTAAAATGATGGGTGATTAGATTATAATTATTACAACTTAAGTTGTTCAAAAACACTCCCCTGAAATTGCATTAAACAATGCGCTTCTGACAACAGACCCTTTTGAGATTGAGATTGAGATTCAACTTTATTGTCATTACACATGTATTTTCCTGATCAAAAGCGTACCATCATAAAATGCACCAAAATACCAATACACAAAAGCATAAAAAACTAACAAAACACTGGCGCAAGGCAAGAGGCATGCTGCAAAAGTCTGCTGTTGATCGTCATAACAGAGCCTTAAGAGCGGTCCAGTGGACGCCATGAAAAAAAGTTATATCAAGGACCCAGTGTACCCAAAGGAGCCACATGTGTCTAGTGGGCTCACAACCTGCAGAAGGGATTGTGGTGCTATGTGAACCGAGGGGAAGTCTGAGCTTTTCTACTTGGACTGCTGCCCCCATGACCTGGACCCCTGGATAAGTAGTAGAAGATGGATGGATGAATGAATGGAGGGATGAACTTAATTGTTACTTTAGAATGCCATCTGATAGACAGTCACTTGTAAGAATGTAAATTAATTCATTTTGTGTGTTTTTTTCCATAGTAAAATTACATACACTCATATAGTACAATACATTATGGTACACTCAAACTCTGAACACACTGTTTGGAAGCAAATATCATGCTTTGCTATACCAATTCCGCTACTAGGAATCTTGAAAACATTTCTGGAGGCTTATGGTGTTTCAGTTCACCCCCAAAAGTTAAAAGAAAAGGGAAAATAAAGCACTGGATTTAATGTATGCCAATGTTAGAGATGCATATAGTACCAAATCAGCAAATCAGATCACTGCATGGTCATGTTATCACCCCAGTACGTTCCCCTTGTGCAAAGACAGCCTGCTTATACACAGACTGTGAGGAGGTGGACACAGGAGGCTGCTGATGCACTACAGGACTGCTACGACGGACTGGAGTGTACTCTGTGAACCCATGGGGTGGACATAGACAATATGACCGACTGCATCACAGAATACATCAGATTCTGTGAAGACACGATCATGCCAGCTCAGACTGTACACCGTTTCCCCAACAACAGACCATGGGTCACCAGTGACCTGAAAGCACTTCTGAACAAGAAGAAGAGAGCTTTTAGGTCCGGAGACAAGGAGACGCTGAGGAGAGTGCAACATCAGCTGAGAGAGATGCTGAGGAGGTGCAAGGACAATTATAGGAGGAAGTTAGAGGATAAACTCGGGCAAAACAACGCTGGATAAAATTGTTGGTACCCCTCTGTTAATGAAAGAAAAACCCACAATGGTCACAGAAATAACTTGAATCTGACAAAAATGGTAATAAATAAAAATTCTATGAAAATTAACCAATGAAAATCAGACAGTGCTTTTGACCGAAAGAACGAGATCGCGGATACAAGCGGCTGAAATGAGCTTTCTCCGTAGGATTGCTGGACTCACCCTCAGAGATAGGGTGAGGAGCTCAGTCATCCGGGAGAGGCTCAGAGTAGAACCGCTGCTCCTCCACATTGAAAGGAGTCAGTTGAGGTGGTATGGGCATCTGATTAGGATGCCTCCTGGACGCCTCCCACTTGAGGTGTTTCAGGCACGTCCCACTGGGAGGAGACCCCGGGGCAGACCCAGGACACGGTGGAGAGACTATGTCTCCTACGCCTTGGTATCCTCTCTGAAGAGCTGGAGCAGGTGGCGGGGGAGAGGGAAGTCTGGGCTTCTCTGCTTGAACTGCTGCCTCCGCGACCCGGATCTCCGGAAAAGCGGTAGAAGATGGATGGATGGATGGATGTCTGATTTTCATTGGTTAATTTTCACAGAATTTTTATTTATTACCACTTTTGTCAGATTCAAGTTATTTCTGTGACCATTGTGGGTTTTTCTTTCATTAACAGAGGGGTACCAACAATTTTGTCCATGTGTGTATGTGGATGGGAATGAAACAAATAACTGGGTGCTAGGGGAGAGTCAGACAGACATCTGGGAGCCAGGAGAGAGCTGCAAACTGAATCTGTTTTTTTAATAGGTTCAACTCACCGTCTGTCACCCCCACAACACAGTCAGGCTCCCACACACCCCTTCCCTCCACCATCCTGTCACCCCCACAACACAGCCCCACATACCCCTCCCCCACCATCCTGTGCAGCACCTCTATCCATCTCCCCCCTCGGGGGACACCAGACCCCTCCCTCACATCACTGTGACTACAGACTAGGTTAAGAAACAGCTGGAGAGACTCCGTCAGCGGAAGGCAGCGGGCCCTGATGGCATCTCCTCCAGGATCCTGAGGACCCGTGCTACCAGCTGGCTTCGGTACTGAAACACCTGTACAACCTGAACCTGAGTCTAGAGAGGGTACTGGTGCTGTGGAAGACATCCTGCCTGGTTCTCGTCCCCAAGAAGTCATCTCCATTGGACCTGAATGACTATCGGCCAGTTGCCCTCATCTCATGTGATGAAGGTCCTGGAGAGACTCGTCTTAGCCCACCTGAGGCCGCAGGTGAAGACGTGGCTGGACCCTCTGCAGTTTGCATATCAGCCCCGTTTAGGAGTTGAAGACACTGTCATCTACGTGCTGCAATAAGCCCATCTGCACCTGGATGGCGGAGGACACACTGCGAGAATCACTTTTTTTGATTTCTCCAGTGTCTTTAACACCATCCAGCCACTGCTGCTGGATAAGAAGCTGTAGGTGATGGGGGTCGACAGCTCTGTGATCTCCTGAATTACTGACTACCTGACAGACAGGCCACAGTTTGTCTGACTGGGCAATATCTTGTCTGACATGGTCGTTAGTGATACAGGAGCTCCACAGGGGACTGTGCTCCATCTTTTTCTCTTCACCTAATACACCACTGACTTTCAGTACAACACTGAGTCATGCCACCTGCAGAAATTCTCTGACAACTCAGCTGTTGCTGGGTGTATAAGAGGGGGAGAGGAGGGGGAGTACAGGGCACTGGTAGACAGATTTGTGGAGTGGAAAGACCATAATCACCTGAGGCTGAATGTCAGCAAGACCAGAGAGACGGTGACTTGACTTCAGGAAGACGAGGACGCCTTCTCAGCCATTGCAGATTAGGGGGGAGGATGTGGGGGTGGTCGAGGACTACAAATATCTGGGTGTCAGGATCAGCAATGGGATGGACTGGAGATCCAACACCGATGTTGCGCACAAGAAGGGGATGAGCAAACTCTACTTCCTGAGGAAGTTGAGATCCTTCAACATGTGCAGCAGGATGCTGGAGCTTTTCTACCAGACCATTGTTGCCAGCGCCATCTTCTTTGCTGCCGTCTGTTGGGGTAGCAGTATCAGAGCCAGCGACACCAACAGACTTGACAAGATTATCAAGAGGGCTGGCTCTGTAATTGGTCTCAAGCCAGAGACCTTTGAGAATGTGGTGGAGAAGAGGCACTAAATAAACTGCAATCCATCATGGACAATCCTGAGCACCCCGTCCACCACATACTGGACAGACAGCGAAGCACTTTCTCCAGCAGACTGCTACAGCTTCGCTGTCCAACGGTTAGGTACAGGAAATCTTTCCTGCCGCATGCCATTTCACTGTGCAATAACTCACTCTGATGTTGTAGTCGGGTCATAACACTGCTGCCATACTGCACTTTACAGTCTAATTGGTACCTCACATTTCACTCTGCTCCTGATAATCCTGCATTGTACAGCAGGTATGATACATGTGTCTATAAGGGTCACCATCTATTCAGCTATGATGTAAATAGACTTTTGTTTTTATAGTAGTGTTAGTTTTACTTTCCATGGGTAATCCCTTTGCCTGTCATATGTGTGTTTCTGTTGTTTGGTTGTATACTGTCATGCTGCTGTTACACTGCAATTTCCCAGTTTGGGATCAATAAAGTGGGCAGCACGGTGGCGGAGTGGTTAGCCCTGCGGCAGCACAGCAACTCAGCTTTAGCCGGGGGATCCTGGGTTCGATCCCAGCCCCCGACCAACAGTGATCTGTGTGGAGTTTGCATGTTCTCCCCGTGTCTGCGTGGGTTTACTCCGGGATTTCTCTGGTTTCCTCCCACAGGCCAAAAACATGCAAGTTAGGTTAACTGGCATCAAAGTGGGGATTCTAGATTGTCCTTAGGTATGACTGTGAGAGTGAATTGTTGTCTGTCTCTCTGTGTCGGCCCTGCGATGGACTGGCGATCTGTCCAGGGTGTACCCTGCCTCTCGCCCAAAGATGCTGGGATAGGCTCCAGCCCCCCTGCGACCCGAAAAGGATTAAGCGGAAGAAGATGGATGGATGGATGGATGGATCAATAAAGTACATCTATCTACAGGGTGTCCTCTGGTAATATTTCTCGGTGGCGGCCCGCCGCGCCAGAAATTTTACCGCCACCCCAAGGCCATATGAATTTATTAAGAAAAATACGTGAAGCAATGACTTTGATGACAAAGTCATCAAAGTCATTGCTTGTCATTGTCATGACAAGCGGGTCGTCATCTTCACTGATGCCCTCTCTGTCTTGGATGCACTTCAGGACCCCCGACGCAAAGAACTGAATAAACTCGCCCTCACTCTGTCTCAACTAGCAACAAAGGTGAACGTATCACTCCAGTGGATTCTTGCCCACTGTGGAGTCTATGGAAATGAGACGGCTGACAGACTTGCTAAGGAGGGTGGGCAGCAAGACCAGGAAGACAGGAAGGTCTCTTACAGTGAGGAGAAAACCATTATTAAGGCCCTGTCTCACAAGAAGTGACAGCAGCAACACCCAAACTTCTGCAAGGATGACAACTACTACAGTGTGAGCAGGGCTGACCAAGTCGTTCTGTTCAGACTCCGAACTGGACATAACAGAATGTATGCTCACATGCACCAGAAATTTAAAGTTGGACCATCGGACAGATGCCCATGTGGTACTGCCCAAATGAACAGCGAACACCTCCTCCAAGACTGCCCAGACCACACTGCACTCAGACGAGCTATGTGACCTGATCCCACATCACTGAATCAAAAGCTGCACGGGGACCTCGGGGACCTCCGCAGGACGGCAGCATTCGTCAGGGCAGCTGGTGTGACCATCTAGCGATCGATGAAGAAGAAGAAGAAGAACGGTCAAAAATGTAAATTGTTATAAGGAGAAAATAAAAAAAAAATACCACAGTCTGTTTCAAATTTATCTTAAAAAAATTTATTTTATTTAAAAAAGACAAAAATTAGACATAAAATAATCCACAAATTTATAATAAAGTTTCAAATGTACAATTAAAGTCAATTTTACAAGAGGAAATTACAAATTTGAGGAACATGGTTTCAACTTTAGATAGATTTACAGAGAAAAGTAGAAAACTATAAGAAAATTGTTATAAATTTTTGAGAAAAACCTCAAACCTTCAAGACTGAAGTCATTGGTCAAGTTTTTAAGTGGGTGCTCTTTGTACCCTTAACTCTACGAGAAATTTTTGGTTGTCTACTTTTAATTATTAATTTCATAGTACTGCTTTTACATGAGTAGAATTTCTGGTTACTATACCCACCTGATCATATAATTTAAGTATGCATGAGTACATTACTATTATGACTGTTTCTTTCCCTTCCCTACTCTTTCAAAGGAAAAAAAAGAAAGACTGGAATAAAAATACAAAAAATATACATATTTTTGTCATTTATGTAAACCATGACAAAAAAAATCCTGCAGGACAAAACATGACACTTGATATTTTCTAACCTGTTTGTATACCACCATAGAACCTGAATTAGACAGAGCTAAGAGAGGGCAAGATGAGACAGAAGAGAGGAGCCGAGGAGAGGGAAGTGTTCAGGCAGAGGAAGGAGAGAAGGATAACGCCACTAAAAAGTCTAAACACGGGATGTCTGGGTGAGACCCCAACTGGCCCAATATTCAAGCCTCGGTTGTGCAATGCTTCAAATGGTAAATTCCATATGCAACGTTACTGTGTAACATTTTAAAAAGAACAGTAAAAAATTAAAATATTCCGATATGTTTACACCCCCCCCTGGGGGGGGGGGGGTATGTTGCCACCGCGCCAAGGTCTTTAAGCCAGAGGAAACACTGGTCTATTTCCAACCTCGCCTAACATGTTATCAAAATCAATAAAAAATATGTTCTACCTTTAATACACAAACTCAAACACAGAGGCACACTAGAAAAGCACTCAGAGTGCATACCTCCACCAAGGCTCCTTCTGTCCCTCATGGATCACCTCCAAAATGTAATGGGTTTGTGTGTAGGCCACGAGCCAGTTCTGGTGAAAATTGCATCCAAGTCTATCCACTAGTTTTGAAGGATTCTTGCAAACACTGTGAGAAGATAAAAGCCTTGGTGGAGGTATGCGTTCTCAGATCATCACCAAAATGTTATGGGTTCCTCTCTAAGCCAAAAACCCCCTCTGGTAAAAATTTCATCCAAATCTATCCTGTAATTTGGGACTATTCTTGCCAACACATTGTGAGAAGATAAGAGCCTTGGTGGAGGTATGCATTCCGGCATCATCACCAAAATTTAATGGGTTCCTCTCTTGCCCAAGGACCACCTCTGGTGAAAATTTCATCCAAATCCATCCAGTAGTTCTTGTGTAATCCTGCTGCACAAATACAAACAAGGTCCTTGGTGGAGGTATGCACTGTCAGATGATCAACAAAATTTAATGGGTTCATCTTTGGCCCAAGGGCTACCGCTGGTGAAAATTTCATCAAGTGGTTTTTGCATAATCCTGCTAACAGACGGACAAACAGACAGACAGAGAAACCACCCCAATTACATTATCTCCTTGGCGGAGGTGACAAGCAAAAAAAAATAAAATACTTTAATAATATAAATGTTTATCATATTCATAAGAAAAATAAGAGCGTTTAGGTCCAGGCCAAATCTTCAGAAAACTACTTTTAAGCCCTTCTAAAAAATACTAAGAATGAGGGCAGGATTTTTTCACCAAACTATCTTGTAAAGGAAAAAAAATTGACTTTAAGCAACAGCTGCTGAAACAGGAATGCTTTCCCACAGTGTGACAAACTGCATTTCACTGAGATAGCGTCATAACTAAACAATAAGAGGCAAAATAGTAACATACAAATATGTCACTGAGGCCTCATTTCAATGTCCCCAAAATGAAAACCTGCCACTGATCCGGTGTGTGCACATTTCTGCCATTTGTACACAAACACCCACACTCACACACATTGAATGATGACAGCAAACCATTAACTGCTGTGCAAAGACCTGCTGCTTTTAAAGGGGATCTTTAGCCGTTACTGAGGGAGTGTATGTGAAACTGGAAAGGAGAAGTGTGTTTGTGTGGGTTTGCATGTTCCCATGGGGAGGGCTACTGTGATGAAAGCAAAACTGAAACTGAATCCTCTGACAGTTCGCCTCTGCGGGGACACCTGTGCCCAACGCTGCTCTAACAGGTGGACAGTGAGAACGGCGGCAGTGAGTGTGTCGGACAGAGGAGGAGCACGGTGAGGTGGCAATGTGGTTGGTGGGTAGATAAGGACATCAGACAGCCGACCAGTGTGTGGAACCCACAAACAAAAAATGCCTGCCAAAAATGGCAAACCCTTCAGTCTGAGGTCAAGTACAGAAGGCCTCGCCAATGAGAGGGAGAAAAAAAAGAGTGAAATAACAGATGAGATAAACAATGGCTGGAAAAAAGATTAAACAAGTAAAATAATGGCAAACATTGGCCAGTCTGTACATTTAATGCCAGCAAAAGACAGTGCACTAATGTACGTACTACCTGCATGAATGCATACAGAAATCCATTAAAGCTGCAAAAGTTGGTAAACAATCTGGTTTAACAGATAAAGGAAGGATTACTTGGCTAGTGAGGATACAGGATACTCAAAAGTCCATGAAGGATTTTCCACTCAATCTTTCAAGTGGAGCAGCAACATTTGTCCTTATGTTGTGTCATCTCTGGGTTGTGATACCCAGCCAGTGTTTTACCCAAAGCTCAGGACGCTCAAAACAAATCGATTTCAGACAGGTATTTTCTGAGCAGCACTATCCTTCTGTAAGGTGCAGCAGAGAAAGTCAGCACAGTCTGGTTCACTGGAGGCCATTCAGAAAAGTTTCACCACAGCAGAAACAATTTGGACAGGCACCCGTTGAACAAAATAACTTATGATTCTGACACTTTAATCCACTTCAACAAAACCATCCATGTTTGAAATAGGCACAGCAATGCTTTGTCGAGCGTTAGAGAATTGACAATTTGCACAAAGCAAACAGAAAGTAAGCATTCTGGTAATTTTAAATTACATTTATGTAGCATGCAAGCTACTAAAGACTGTTGCTTTGTTGAAGTCTAGCAGCTTGCATCTTTCTATGACCCCAACAGCTTACAGTGGTGGGGCACTTTTGGCCCTTGGCAGGTTCAACCATGCCTCAGTGAGAGGCCAGACAAAAGACAGTAAAGTAGACTCAGAAGTATGCATCAGTCTGCCAACAGAAATCATGGGGCCACCAAATGCACGAGTGGAAGATAAGGTTAAGCTAATTAATATTATTCATTCATTCATTCATTCATTTTCTTCCGCTTAATCATTTTTCGGGTTGCGGGGGGGCTGGAGCCTATCCCAGCATCTTTGGGCGAGAGGCAGGGTACACCATGGACAGATCACCAGTCCATCGCAGGGTCAACACAGAGGGACAGACAACCATTCACTCTCACAGTCATACCTAAGGACAATTTAGAATCCCCAGGTTGATGCCAATTAACCTAACATGCATGTTTTTGGCATGCGGGAGGAAACCGGAGAAATCCCAGAGTAAACCCACGCAGACACGGGGAGAACATGCAAACTCCACACAGATCACTGTTGGTCGGGGGCTGGGATCGAACCCAGGACCCCCAGACCAAGGGTGAGTTGCTGTGCTGCCGCAGTGCTAACCACTCCACCACTGCACCCCCCTAATTAATATTAATATTGCTTAATTACAAGCCTCGTCAGTGAACTGTAAGGGAGAATAAAGGAGGAGGAAAAAACTGATGTGAAATGGCCAATTAACCATGATGCTGATTTCAGGTCAAGGTGCCCAACCCGAGCAGAAGAGTTCCTTAAGCACGCTGCACTCCATCATCTTATGAGGAACCAATGGTCAGCTATGGAAAGTGTGGTAAGCCTACCACTTTCAGGGCGCAATAGCTACACTAGCCAACTCTCGTTGGCCAGTATGCTTGAGTGAGTACCGCCAGGTGCTGGCCCGCCGACCCCATTCTTTGACCACTTCACGCACTTATGTCGCACCGATATGCGTCTCTCATAGTTCCACTCTGTGGCAAGTGCTTGTGAGGGACACACGCACAGAAGAGGGCAGCGTGCTCGCTCATGAGATGAGGCTAACAATCCATGCTCATGAATAATAAACTCACTACAGAATATACACACAGATAACAGCATACAAGCGAGCAGAGAAAAACATTATTTTTTTCAGTTATGTTAAACAGGAGACTCTTTTAAGCCCTGATAAAAAAAAAATAAATAAAAAGTGACAGGGAAGTTTGTTGGGGAAAAAAACTCAAAAACTAAGCTGACTTTATAGTTCTATTGAGCTGCACATTGATGTATTTATCATGCTTGTTCAGGAGTGGGGAAAAGAAGAGCAGAAATCCATTAGTCTTAAAAATAAATGAGACAGAAGGATAAAAGCATGCTTTTAAATCCAAAGTTGGTCAAGCTCCTTTTTTAGCCATTTTTTCGTTGCTGTTTTTACATTGTGTTTGATTTGTACTTTACCAGGCATATCTATTTTTGTGTTAATTAGAATTTAATCAATCCCGCTATTTCACAGCTCACTCTATTTGAGGATTTCAGAAACTGTGCACCTTTGAAAAATAAATAACTAACAAAACATATCATCTTTATTTTCATCCAGGCAGCTCACATAAGCACATGGTTCCTTTTATTTGAAGAAATACCAGCACATAAAAATTCACTTTATCAAGAGTCAAAAACATTCAGAATCTTGCACCACGATACATTTCTCCAACATGATGGATGAATGAGGCTAAAATAAAATTACACAAAGAAACAGAGGCAAGAAGAGCTTGACAGTCCCTGCTGCATCAACGGTGTTTGATATGGAAAACCTGAAGTGTATCTTTGTACCTGTGTGGTACAAAGATACACACACAGCTGCTAACAAAGTTTCACAAGGTGATTTTTTACTGTAAGACATGCTAAAGAACATTTAAATTTAATTTTAGAGACTTGGGCTGCATGATGTTAGGAAAGCATGCAAGATGCAAATTTGTTGCTGAATATTGTGACGACAATAAAATAAAAAAATACTTCTCAAAAATGTGTTTCATCACACAAATGTGCAACTAACATAAAACTCCCTACTTTTTTCGCATAAATTTGTGACTTTTTACATGAAATGTGCTTTTTTCCCTTATAAATGACTTTTTCCATTTAAATTTTAAAACATACTACTTTTTGTAATTTAATTTTTTCCCCACATAAATGTGCATCATTTCCACTTGAACTCTTTTCTCATATAAACTTGTGATTTTTTCATGTAAACTTTGTCACTGTCATTAATTTGCAATTTTTTGCAAGTAAATGTGACATTTTTTTCCACATAAAATTTGTCTTTCCCATAATTATTTGACTGTTTTAAATAAAAATTATACTTTTTTTCCCAATAAATCAGTGATTGGGGTGAGACGATATACAATATCCATAATCCATACATACAAACAAATCAAGGCAACTGTGTTCCCAAAACAAGTTATATTTAATAAAGTGGAATGACACAGGGAATAAGTATTGAGCACGCTGGGTGAAATTAATTTAATATTTAGTAGAAAAGCCTCTGTTGGCAAAAGCAGCTTCCAGTTGCCTCCTGCACGGAGAAACTAAGCACAAGCATTGCTCAGGAGTGATTTTAGCCCATTCTTCCACACAAACCGTCTTCAAATCTTGAAGGTTCTGTGGGTGTCTTCTATGAACTCTAATCTGTTCGTTCCACAGATTTTCCATTGGATTCAGGTCAGGTGACTGACTGGGCCATTCTAGCAGCTTTATTTTCCTTCTCTGGAGCCAGCTGAGAGTTTCCTTGGCTGTGTGTTTGGGATCACTGTCTTGCTGAAATGTCCACCCTCATTTCATCTTCAGCATCTTGGCAGATGGCAACAGGTTCTTATCAAGGATGTCTCTGTACATTTCTCCATTCATCTTTCCTTCAATTAAATGAAGCCTGCCTGTACTATGTGCTGAAAAACACCCCCACAGCATGATGGGACGTGCAGTGCCATTTCTCCTCCAAACATGCTGTGTGTTGTGGCATCCAAAAAGTTCAATTTTCTTCTCATCTGACCAAACTATATTTTCCTAGTATTTTACTGGCTTGCCCACATGTTGTGTATCAAACTTTAAACGAGCTTCAACATGCTTTTTCTTCAGCAATGAAGTCTTGCGAAGTGAGCAGGCATAGAGCCCATGTCGGCTGAGTGCATTACTTATTGTTTTCTTTGAAACAGCAGTACCTGCTAACTCCAGGTCTTCCTGGAGCTCTCCACAAGTGGTCTTTGGCTCTTGGATAACTCTTCTGATAATTCTTTTGACTCCTCTGTCAGAAATCTTGTGAGGAGCTCCTGGCCGTGGCTGGTTTATGGAAAAATGATGTTCTTTCCACTTCCAAATGATGGCTCCAACAGTGCTCACTGGAACATTCATCAGTTTAGAAATACACCTGTAACCAATGCCATCATTATGTTTTGCAACAATAAGGTTGCGAAGGTCTAGAGAGAGATCTTTGCTTCTACCCATCATGAGTTCTTTGTGGTGTGACAATCTGATATTCACAGACCTTTTTATAGACTATCAGTCAGGACTTAACCAGCTGAAATTAATTTGCACTGATAGGAGATGGGATGGCTTCCTAAATTCTGATGATTTTAGCTGGTTTCTTGCTTTCAATGCCTTTTTGCACCTCTTTTCTTCATGTGTTTAATATGGATTCCCTGTGTTATTCCACTTTATTAAATATAACTTGTGTTGTGAACACAGTTGCCTTGATTTTTTTCAGTCCCTCCAGGATTTCGTGGGATTTTTTTTTTTTTTAATTGTTGCAGTAAGTTGCGGGGCTCTCCTTGGGGATTTCCTGAATTGCGCATTGGCCCGTGTCCAGACCGGAGATTCACAGCTTTAAAACTCATTGACAAGATGTAGTAGTGACTTTTACCTCTAAAGACAAACTGTTACAACACTAGCTGCAATAATAGATTCACTTGTTTTGTTGTGGTTTTACAGCGTGCATCCTCGCGCGGTCCTGTGACGGGGGTGCTTTCAGGCAGGCAAATGTTTTTCCAACACAAACCCAGCACTTCATACACGTGGTCATTACGGAGACTCGAGGAGACATTCACCGGCAGGACGGGGGAGACGGAGGAAGGAACAATGTGGGAAAACTTGCAGGTGAGTGTTTTTTTTTTGTTTGTTTGTTTTTTTAAATCACACACTGTTTTTTGCTGATGTGTTCGGTATATACACTCACTGTAAACATGGAAGTCAGTGCGGTGCAGCGCCACATTTGATTGGTCAGACTGATGACGTACATGTTTGCGTGCTACTCAGGGACAAATCTGATTGGCAAAATTGGCGGAAGTTAATGACAATTGGCCAAAATTGTGGTAAAGCTGCGGTGACCGGACAAAATTCAAATTATGCAGGACCTGCTGAAATCACGGGAATTGGTAGAATCGCAACATTGCGAAATCCTGGAGGGCCTCTTCTTTGTATGTATGGATTACTTAGGTTGTTACTGATATCTGGTGAAAATCTCAGGTCAATGGCTCAATCAGAAATATGTTTAAAGAGGAAAAATGTTGACATGTACAATACTTATTTCCCCCACTGTATAATGGCCAGTAACCTAGGTGCAGCAATTTCCTCAATGAGCTGAAATTTAATGAGGTAAAATGAAAGAAAAAAGCAAATTCTTTCCAGAGTGGTGTAGCGATTAGAACCAAATCCAGCTGAAAGAGAAATTGTGTGAAAACAGGTCAAACAACCAAATAAAAGCTGTGTGGAGCGGTTTATAATGAAAGAAGTACAAGGGGTGGAGCTAGAGAAATCACAGTATGTAAAAAGTACCAGATGACAACATTCTTTAGTGGTTTGGCTTCTGTGTTTGCAAGTCTTGTTGCCTTCCAGTCATTTGTTATCACTAGGCCATAAAAACAACCTGTAAAACATTACTTGTTATGTAATCACAGCGAGCTACACGCTATGCTTTTGTTTTTTTTGGTTTGTTTGTATTGCCATCAACATATCTATACTGGGAAAAGAAAAATGTAAGTAAAGACTGATTGTTGCATGGATATAGTATTGAAACCTTTGGCTATATTTAAGATCAAAACCTAAGCTATTTTATGTGTATTTTGAGAACAGAAATGCACGTACTTGCAATTCTTTAAATAATCAGACAAATGACCTCTGCCTCCTACTACCTCAATTGTGAAGTTCCACGAAGTCATAGATCGAACGGGTGCAAAGATCACAGCAACTGCCTCCCTTTAAAGTTCAACTGCCTCGTCATTACCTCATTGCTCCAGCATTTGAACTGTTGTCTGCTTTAAGAGACCGGCAGCATTAATATCACTGACAAAACTTCCAGAAGCTAGCATCTTTGCAAGTGCACAAAAATATTAAGCTGTACCTTAAAACCAAACCAACACCTTCTACATGCCTTTAATTTTTCTGTAGTTAATCAGCACAGCAATTCAAAAGATGCAGAGGTTACCACTTAAGAAATACACTATATTGCCAAAAGTATTTGGACACCCCTCCAAATAAATGGGCACCAAAGCACAAAGCAAGATCCACCAAGAGATGGAAAGGATGGCTTTCCACAAGGTTAAGGAGCAGGTTTATGGGAATTTTTGACTATTCTTCCAGACACTGATGTTGGACGAGAAGGCGTGGCTTGCAGTCTCTGCTCCAATTCATCTCAAAAGTGCTCTATACGCTTTACTAGGATTTCCAGGAGTTACTACAGTCCTCCCTGACACTTGTATATACCACTCTGCTTCAGTGGCATTCTAATAATTGTTAATTTTTATAATTAGTAACTGTAGTTGGCTTCTTGTATATCTACCTTAATTTCGAGACTAAGGTGCTGTCTGAAAATGGACAACCATCACAATCCAGAAACTGCACTTCTGTTTTCTGGGTTCATGCTAATAGTTAGTCCGGTTAGCAGCATTATTTTTTAAGTTATGGAATCACAGTGAGCTGATGGATCGCGATACTTGGCTCTGGCGACAATGCATCAATCCATAAACAAACAGATCAATCTTTTCTTTAAAAAAAAAAATGCGCACACATATACTTTTGGGTTATCAGTTAATCAATAGTGTTTTTAGTCCACTAGATGGTGCAAAGCAAACACCCAGTCAAGTGAAGTCATAGCTTGTCTCAGTGATTTGCAGCCAGCTTTGAAAGTTAGGAAGCAGTTAGCTCAAATATCGGGCCTTTTTGTGGATTTTATAACAAAGATGGATGGAAAGACCTTGACATGACACACAATACGCAAGAAGCGCTGCACAAAAAAAAAAAAAAAAAAAAAAAAAAACACTTGGAATATGGCAGGGTACACACATCTTGGAGCAGCATCAGCAACAGCTAAGCTAAAGAGACACCAGCATGGAGCTTTTTCTCCAAGCGTCAAGTAAGTAAAGTTTATTTATGAAGCGCTTTTCAGAGACATATAATCACAAAGCACTGCACAATAAAACGGAATAAAAGGAAGTTGATATATAAAAATAATTTTGAAAATACAAAAACAAGTTAAAACACAAGATAAAAATAATTTACAAAATATCAGACTTACCATTAAAAAGCAGTTGAAACTCAAGGGAAATCCTCATTAAACAAAAAAGTTTGAAGTGTGAGTTAATTCCAAACACCGTCCACCACCCTCCCTGTGTGCAAAGACACATATCTGTGGAAAATGAAGCCCCGAGAATACTTTATTATGTGAAAGAGATGTCAATGGTTTTACTTTTGGACATGATTTGAGGTTGAATAAGGTGAAAGAATTTGAGATACACGGGATTGTGATACTTGATTATGGTGATATGGTGAGTATCATTGAATCATGATAGGACTGAATCGTGACCCAAGGATCGTGATCCAAATTGAATCGCCAGGTCTCTCGTGATGCCCACCCTTAATTAAAGGTAGTTGATAGATAGATACAGATAGATAAATACAGACAGCTAGACAGACAGATGTACTTTATTGATCCCAAACTGGGAAATTACAGCGTAACAGCAGCATGACACAGTAAGATGACCAAACCAACAGAAATACAGACAGCATAATAGGGTAGGAAATAGAAAAAGAAGTCACCCAGCAGCACAACATAGTTTTTTATTGAAAACTCACACCAGAATGCTTGCTTCTGACTCTCTTTAGCAGCATTATTTTGCTATTAAAAGTAGTTACTCAAAAGTTTAGATTAAAGCAGCACAACATACAGTTTTTTTTACTGAAAACTCACACCAGAATGCTCATTTCTGACTCATTGCTTTATCTCAAGACATGAATCCAAAGACAGCTAAAAGAACGTAAACAAAAGCCAAGATGCTAATCTGGTTGTACAGTCCACACAGCCAGATTTTTATTTATTTTACCATTATTTAACCAGGAAAGATCCCATTGAGATTGCAAATCTCTTTTGCAAGGGAAAACCTGGCCAAGACGCAACTTCACCACAAAGCAAAAAGACTACAGTTAAAACAGCTAAGAAAATCATAAAAACATATGAAAAGAAACAGAATGAAATGCCTTAAAACAATGACAAGTCATTGACTGCATTTCTAGGTCCTTCAGAAAAAAATAGAAATGATCCAGAGAAACAAGATTTCTAAGTTTTAAAGTGCCTTGTAGTTTGTCCCAGTCAGAAGGAGCACAATACTGAAATGCCATTTTCCCACTCTCTGTGCAAACACTGGGGACAGTCAGAATATAAAGGTCCTGTGATCGTAGTCTATCAGGTCCATCGGACTTCTGCTGAAGATAGGCACAGAGGTAGGGGAGAAGCAGGCCAAGTACACCTTTATATACAAATCTATACCAGTGTTTGCTGTTGAGTTTCTAGAGCACACCATCAAGCCTGAGAATATAGCTCACAGCGATGAATTCAAAGTTTACAATTTGTAATAAATCGAAGGGAGGCATGATACATTGAGTCAAGCATATGCAATGCCTGTATAGGGACATGCGTGCATAAAAGATCTCCATAAGCCAGTACTGGTAGACATGTGGCCGCCACAAGTCTCTTTCTTACATTGGACAAGAAACAACTTGTTTCTAAAATAAAAACTTAATTTGAAATGTAATTTTTTCACCAAAGAATCAACATGTGGTTTGAAAGTGAGAGAGTCATCAAGTAAAACACCCAAATATTTAAAACACTTGACAACTTCAATGACTGTTCCGTCATGAGTGACTACTGATGGAAGAGTTTCTGACCTGCTCTTACTTTTAGAAAACAACATGATTTTAGTTTTGTTTGCATTAAGAGAGAGTTTTAGCTGAGAAAAAATATTTTCGACATTAATGGAGGCACTTTGTAAGCAACCAATGGCTTTAACAATTGATGGTTCAGAAGAATAAATAATCATGTCATCAGCATAAAAATGAAAATTGGCAACAGTTATATCAAGCTCTACATTATTTATATACAGTATATTGTGAATAAGACTGGCTCCAGAACTGAGCCCTGTGGCATACCCCTCATGACTGGAAGAACATCTGAACAGTGGTTGTCATATGCGGCACTGAGTTCTTTCAGAAAGATAATTTGAGAATCAGTCAACTGCTTGTTCAGAAAGACCTATATCAAAAAGTCTGTTTCAGAATAAAATGGTCAGCTGAATCAAAAGCTTTTGCCAAGTCAATAAAAAAAGAGATGCACAATGCTACTTTCTGTCAAGAGCAATAGATATATCATTAATAACCTTTAATGTGGCTGTGATGGTACTATGTTTTCTCCTAAAACCTGACTGGTAAGTGGATAAAATACAATTTGAATCTAAAAATTCTTTGTGAGTTGTTCATTTATTAGACCTTCTAAAATTCTGGATAAGACAGGAAACGCTGAAATTGGTCTGTAATTATTTAAAACTGTAGGGTCACCACCTTTAAACAAGGGGAAACAAAGGCAGACTTAAAAATCTTAGGGATTTCCTTATTCACCAAAGTTTGATTTAAAAGATATGCAAGTGGCTCTGTAACAAAATCAGCAGCATTTTTTTTTTAATATGGTTTAATAAGATCTGGGCCATGTGCTTTTTTAGTATCAAGAGATTTTAATGTTTTATGAACCTCACCAGTAGTAAAAGGTTGAAAACTAAATGTAGGATGTAGAAGGCACAAAACTATTATCTACAGATACAGAACCAACTGAATTTCCTGAAAAGCCAGATTATACGAAGTACTTATTGAAACAATTTAGAATTTCAGGATTGCCTTGGACAGCAGTTGAGTCATGGACAATATAATGTCATAAGGATGAAGATTTATTGCTTACAGAGAGAGATTTAATAGCTTTCCAGAACAATTTTGGGTCATTTAAACCATCTGTGGTAATTGATAGATAATACTCAGATATGGCCTTTCTAATTAAGGAGCAACATTTGTTTCTTAATTTCCTAAAAATAAGCCAGTCACCACTGCAGCCTGTCACTCTTGCTCTCACCCAAGCCACGCTACGTTCACGAATGGAATCTGAGAGTTCTGAAAAGAACCAAGGATTATCCCTGCCTTTGACTCTAAATTTTCTAGGTGCATGTTTATTGACTACACTATTGAAAATCTCATAGAAATACGACCAAACTGTTTCCACATATGGAATTAATTCAGTTCTACTCCAATTACAACACTGAAGGTCAAAATGGAATCTTTGCTCATCAACTCTTTTTAAGTCTTGATTTTATGGACACAGACAGTACCCTCACTGTCGATGTCGCAGCTCCGCACCTGTCAAGTGATGTAATAAAAATCCCCAGCTGTACTTATTCCACTTCACAATGTGGCAGACACGTATAACTTACTGCTCTCGCCTTGGAGGACTCATGTCTCCCAAATAACCACTCAAAACCCTCACTTGTTGGACCCCACAGAATAAGAGTTTATAAACGAATGTTGATGTTCATCATCGCAACACAGAGGAGGCATTTGTTCCCAAATTTGCCAACTATGATTCCAAAAAGAGGTTATTTAGCCTATGAAGGTAAATATCTACATTTTGTTATAACAGAGGGTGGCCGAAGCTGGTTAACTCTGAGTGCGTCTGTCGCCGAATTGCGACATAATCCCTAGTGGTCAAGAGTGCTAAATATTTTTTGTCAATAAAATAATTCAGATTTCCAAGGCTTTAACTTGAAAGTGGTAAGAGATAATGGCTTACTGTCAATTAAAAAGATGTAAAATATGATCCAAAGATTCAGATAGGAATGAATTTACACATCTAATTTGCATAATGTCACGGCACCTCTTTAAATTTCAAAACTCAGTCAAACCTGGACTTTGGACGTATTTACACAAAGAATGGTTCAGTCTTTTGACACTGTTTTTTGTACAGAGATACCTCAACATCTTATCTTCAAAGTACATGAACAAGAAATCAGTACAATATTAAAAAAAAAAAACACAGAAATTCCTCATTTACCAGTGGCTAAGGGGACTCGCTCACTGCGCTTTCACCCATCGTGGTTGTTATTTTGCGTTCTGTCGGTCATTTATGCTCTCTACCACATCTACAAAGTCTTATGATTATCCCACATAAATTTTGCTTGCATCCCACGGCTATTTTCCAGATACAAAGCCGACTAAGTGACGGTGCACATGACAAACGGCAGCCATATTAGCTTTCTGGGCTAAAATGCTAAAAACAGGAAAAGGAAATGAGGAGTTCTTCTTCTTTGGTGTATTACGTGTCGTCCATTGAGTCCTCCAACGGATGTCTGCCACCTTCTGAAACTGGCAGATCAGTACAAATCAGTACAAATCCTGAATGGAGCCGATCATGTCAGAGTGAGATGACAGGCACAGCGCCATGCTCTGCCACTAGGGGCACGCAAAATCTCACACTCAAAAGGTTAATTTTTCCTGCCATCGACCCCAGCGCTATGTGACTGTACAGAACAATCGTGCCGGTTCAGTGTCGTCATATAAGATGAACTGTGGCAGAATAAAAGTGAAATTGAGGTGGAATAATCATGAGTTTCTGGATGTGGGAGAGAAAGCGAAAATGACCGAGAGAAGCCAAAATAACGACCAGGATGGACGAAAATGGATGAAGCGAGCCGCCTGGCCAGCGGTAAGTGGCGAATTTCTTTGTTTACACTGTACTGATTTTCTGGTTCATATACTTTGAAGATAACAAAAAACCCAAAACAAAAAACGGTGACAAAAAACAAAACCATCCTTTGTGTAAATATGTCCAAAGTCCGCTTTTGACTGAAAGTTATGTAATTTGATATGGCTGCCATGGCATTATGCAAATTAGATGCGTAAATTTACTCCTATCTCAAACTTTGGATCATATTCTACATCTTTCTAATTGACAGTAAGCCATTATCTCTTACCACTTTCAGGTTATAGCTCTGGAAATCTCTGACATCTGAACTGAATATTTTCTTGAAAAAAAACCTTGACCACAAGAGGGAGTGGAGGAAAGGGCGCAACGGAGCACCACAGACAGTCAATGGGTTAAAATGCTAAAAATCTCTCTTGACAATAATACATGGTCTTCCTGTTTTGATTTTTGTGTTTCTAATTGCTGCAACAACACAATGGTTACTTACAACATTACAAAACACTCCAGTGACAGCATATCTATGTGGAACATTGGTCAAGATCAGGTAAGTTAAAGCAGACTTGGAATAACATTTTGAGTTTGGGCGAGTGGGGGAGACAATCAACTGTGTAAGACCAATAAGGTCACAAAGAGATTTAAACTCATCAGATATCGTGCTAAGCCAATCCCAATTAAAATCCCCTGCGATTATTGATTTCACTGTATTCAAGCTTAAATAAAAGTTCTTTTCAAGATTCAAAGATTTTATTTGTCAATACTACTATACGTACAGGACATGCAGGAGAATTGAAATTGCGTTTCTCTCTCTCTTCAGTGGTGTGCACAATATAAAAAAAACAAAAAAGGAATAAGGCTGGAAAAACAACAAAGTCTATGTACAGCAATGCTACCCATAATGCAAGTGGCAACAAAAGATAGACCCCGACATCCCATAGTGCAAATAAAGATAAAACAATGAAACCCAGCAATCATATATACAGTATAGCAAAAGTAGAGCAGTAATACTCGTAGTTACAAGTTCAATGCAGTAGTGTGGGTACAGACAGTGACAAATAAGACTGCACATGATCAGTACTGCAATGACAGACACAGACAGCAGCAGATATGGCATTTGTGCAAATGGTTGCAGTAAAGTGCAGAGACATACAGCAACAGATGTATTACTGTTGGTGTGCCAGTCTTTCTGTGCCAACAGCTGAGGTAGTTACTGTGCGGGTGAGTGCGTTATGGTCCGGGGGCGGGGGGGGGGGCTGGACAGAGTTCAGGGTCCTGATGGCCTGATGAACAAAGCTGTTTAGCAGTCTTGTGGAGCGGGCCCGGAGGCTCCGGTACCTTTTCCATGAGGGCAGGGGGCTGAAGAGGGAGTGTGAGGGGTGGGAGGTGTCGTATGCAATGTTGATGGCTCTGTGGGTGAGGGGGGCGAGGTAGATGTCAGGGGAGGGGCACTGATGATCTTGCTGGCTGCTTTCACTGTGCGTTGTAATGTCTTTCCACAGGAGGCGGTGCAGTTTCCATACCACACAGTGATGCAGCTGGTAAGGATGTTTTCAACGGTGCCCCAGCAGAATGAACACATGATGGGGGGCGGGACTCGAGCTCTCCTCACTTTGTGGTGGAAGTGGAGGCGAGTTTGAGCCTTCTTGGCCAGTGATGTGGTGTTGTTGAACCAGGAGAGGTCCTCAGAGATGTGCACCCCCAGGAACTTGGTAATGCTCACCTTCTCCACAGCTGCACCATCGATGATAAGCGAGGGATGCTGTGTGTTTCCCTTCCTGAAGTCGACCACGATCTCCTTGTTTTTTCCCACGTTCAGGAAGAGATTATTGTCTTTACACCACTGGATCAATTGGCTCACCTCATTTCTGTAGTTGGCCTCCTCATTAGCCACGGTTACATGGGCAAAATTTCTTCAGTCTGATTACAATTCAGATCAGAACTTTAACGTTTACATGGATCCTGAAAAAGCTGATCCGATTAGGACATGCGTTGCTATGTGTCACACGTTTGAACCCGAATAAATCATTCAGACATGCGCATGTCGACATTTCGGCATTCCGAAAATAGTAGAAGAAGCAACTTCCAGTGAAAGCAAACCCCGCTTTGTGTCTTTCTCTTTTTGAAATAGACCTGTATTATGTTATTTAGACTGTACTTTTGCTTCTGCTGGTCTCCGCAATGAAGCTACAAGTACATACTTCTGCATATGACAAACAGAGGGAGACAGCAGGACGACACAGACCAGTTTTATTTTACTCCCACTATGTCTTCTGCTAGCTGCTGTAAAGGCGGCAATACGTCACATCGACGTGTGGCTGACGTACAGACATGTGTGATAAACATATTTTCTACCCAACCTTCACAATAAGTGCTTATTTGCGCACCATTCGGATTAACAATCAGCACAACCTACCTGTCTCAATCGGAATGAAATTTTGATCCGAATGAGCATGATCGGGTCAGAATATTCAGATTGGCGTGCTTACATGAAGCATTTTTATTCCGATCAGGCTTTTAATCCGGTTACTTGTGTCCATGTAAACATGGTCACAGTTGGTGATGAGGCCCACCACCGTTCTGTCGTCCGCAAACTTGATGATGTGGTCGGTGCTGTAGGCTGGTATACAGTCATGGGTCAGCAGGGTGAAGAACAGCGGGCTGAGCATGCACCCTTGCGTGGCCCCTGTGCTCAGTGTGATGGCCTTGGATGGTGTTGCTGCTAACCAGCATATTCTGTGGCCTCCCTGTGAGAAAGTCCAGCACCCAGTTACAGAGAGAGGCTTTGAGTCCCAGGTGTCTGAGTTTTTGCATTAGGTGCTGGGGGATGGTTGTGCTGAATGCTGAACTGAAGTCCAAGAACAGCATTCACACGTAGGAGTTCTCTGAGTCCAGGTGGGTGAGGGCTGGATGGAGAGCAGCAGAGATGGCATCTTCTGTGGATCTGTTTGACCTGTAAGTAAAGTGAGATGGGTTGTGGGAGGGAGGGAGGATGGACTTAATGTTCTGCATGACCAGCCACTTGAAGCACTTCATTATGATGGGGGTGCTACGGGCCAATAATCGTTGTAGCCAGATGGGACGGGCTTCTCTGGAACTGGTATTATGGTAGCAGTTTTGAAACATGTGGGAACAACAGCTTGACTCAGGGAGATGTTGAAGATGTTGGCCAAGACATTCTTGAGCTCCTCTGCGCAGTCCTTCAGAATGTGACCCGGTATGTTGTCTGGTCCAGCTGCCTTGTGTGGGTTGATCCTGGAGAGGGTCCTCCTCATGATAGCTGGATCCAGACTTATGGCCTGCTCGGCTGGAGGAGTGGTCTTCTGTGCTGATGTGCCGTTTTGTGCTTCAAAGCAGCCGAAGAAGTCATTTAGGTTGTTAAGCAGAGTGATGTCACTCGCACAGGTCTGAGGTGGAGGTTTGTAGTTGGTGAGGGTCTGTATGCCATGCTAGAGGGAACATGCATCTCTGGTGTTGCTGAAGTGGTCGCATATTTTCTTGCTGTACTGTCGTTTTGCCTCCTTAATGCCACGGGACAGGTTGGCCCTAGCCGTTGTTAGTTCTACAGTGTCGCCAGCCCTGAAGGCTGCGTCTCGAGCCCTCGGAAGCCTGTGGGCCTCTGCTGTCATTCATGGCTTTTGGTTGGCATGAACAGTGATGGTTTTGCTGTGAGTGACATCATCAATGCATTTAGCTATGCATGCTACAACAACCTCAGTCTACTCTTCTAGGTTTGTGTGCCCATTGTGAGTGGCTGTGTGCTTCAAAGTGTCCCAGTCTGTAGTGCTGAAGCAGTCTTTTAGAGCATCAGAGGCCCCCTCTGGCCACACACGTGCCTGCTTTTTTGTTGGTCTGATTGTTTTCATTCTGGGCTTGGGTTTGGGGGTTTTTAAGGATTGTAATGCACTGGAGGGAGCAGATGGTGGCCTATAACACCCTACTACATTTATACAAAAACCAACGGCAATTTCTACCTTCAGGGCTAAGAACTCTAATTGTTTTGGAATAGATGTAGCATGAATCACACAAACATGTAAAGATGAATTGACATAATTCGCAACCCCACCACCTTTTGATTTTCTGTCTGCACAACAAACATTAAAACCATTGATACTGATGTCATTATCAAACACAGACTTTTTAAACCAAGTCTCGGATATAACAACGTCTGTTGAAGTTGAAGTAGCTCATAATCTAACCAAGTCCATTTTCGAGAAACTGTGCACATTGAGATGGATTACTCTGGGGCCTGATTGAGATTTAAAGTCCAAAGGCAACTGAATTTCAGGGCCAGGATTTGGCTGGACATTTCCAGATAATAACAAAAGTAAAAGAATTAGCCATCTCTGCTTCGCCACTCATCGTCTCGGTGGTAATGACCTTTTGGACAATATTTCATATTTAATCCAAGAGTTTTAACAAATTGTAAAATAATCATTTAGGATTGAAAGATACAAAAGATCTTTCATTTCAAATTCAACAACCTGGAAATGCTATGGTCTCAAGGTGCTGCATGTTGTGGGAATAGGGAGAGTACAGCCATATTTGCAGCCCATTTGAGCATTCTCAATTGAACAAGAAGTGACCATATTTGAAAAGCTGCATGCACTTGATTGTGCACTGAGATTACTACTTTGGCAATCAAAAGAAGCTAAAAAGCATAGTACAACAATAAGAAGTGCCATTTTAAGCAACGATGTAGATGGCTCCTGCTATAACTGAGTCTCACCAGTTAGTAGTTGTTTTCATTAGTTTGCAATACAGACCTAGACTGGAGCTGTTAAATCTGTTAAATGTTAGTCAGCAGTAAGGACCCAGGCTGAAGCCATTTATGTTAGACAGAAGTGGAGGCCCAGGCTGGAGCTGGGGTGTGTGGGGGAGCTGTTGATATTAGCCAGAAGCGAGGATCCAGGTTGGTGCGCTTGATGTTAGTCAGCAGTTAAGATGCAGGCTGAAACAGTTTGAGCTAGCTAGGAGTTTGATTTGATTTTGATTTTTTGATTTTGTATACTTTATTGATCCCCAGAGGGGAAATTGAGGGCATCCACCTGGATGAATGAAGCAGCCACGGTACGGCGCTGTCCCTTTACCATTCACACACACATTCACACCTAGGGCCACTTTAGAGTCTCCAGTTAACCTAACCTGCATGTTTTTGGCCTGTGGGAGGAAACTGGAGAAATCCTGGAGTAAACCCACGCAGACACGGGGAGAACATGCAAACTCCACAAAGATCACTGTTGGTCAGGGACTGGGATCAAACCAGGGATCCCATGACCAGTTTAGTCCCAGGCTGGAGCTGTTGATCAGCAGCTAGGCTGAAGCAGTTGGTGCTAAGGCTGGAGCTGTTGATATCAGCCAGAAGTGAAGATCCAGGCAGGTGCTCTTAATGCTAACCAGCAATGGAGGGCAAGGTGTGATACCAAATACTGTACATATAATTAATAAAAGGGCAGCTCGGTGGTACAGTGGTTAGCACTGTGGCAGCACAGTAAGAAGGTCATGGGATCGATTCTACCCCTGACCATCATTGGTTCGATCCCACCAGCTGACCATCAGGGACCCTTCTGTGTGGAGTTTTCATGTTCTCCCCGTGTCTGCGTGGGTTTACCCCAGGTACTCTGGTTTCCTCCCACAGGCCAAAAACATTCAAGTTAGGTTAATTGAAGACTCTAAAGTGGCCCTAGGTGTGAATGTGTGTGTGAATGGTGAAGGGATTGGCGCTGCACCATGGCTGCCTCATCCATCCAGGTGGATGCCCTGAATTTCCCTCTGGGATTACTAAAGTACACTAAAATAAAAAAATTAAAAAAAAAAAAGATTGGCACGTACAAGTTTAGGGATTGGTGCATCATCGCAAGTGTCAAATGTTGTGATACTACGTCAAATCAATGTTTGCCCGATTCCCTAGTGCCATCTTGCCAGGGCACCATTGTAAAAGAGGCCCTTACCTCAATTAGTTTTATCCCTCGTAAAATAAAGGTTTTTTAAAAAAAAAATCTAATTTACTAAAAAGCCAGTTTTTTACTATTCTCGTACCTAAATAGTTAAGTTTGTATTTGTAACAGTTTATATTTTTTACTGAAGTATCAAGATACTGCGTCTCTGAATTGATACAGTACCAGCACCACAAGGTATTGCACTATATCAATGCACTGATTTTTCCCCCCACCCCTACTTACCGCCACCTCACTTGGAATGTTGTAACACAGAGGCCAAATTAATGCTGCTCTAAAGTGGCGGAGCATGACTGGACAAGGACATGAAAAATATGCTATTATTGCTGTTAGAGCAGTCTTTTGCGATACCTATGTTGTGCTTATACTTCCTCACACAACTTTCAGTGCAAAGAACTTCTGAAAAATGTTGCAACGTTTATCGCAACCTTTCGGAAAAGCTCCAACAAATTTAGGTTACTTTTGTCATTTGGTAACTGGTGTTTTAGATTCTAATTATTTAATCTGCCATGCCAATAATTTTCCTGATTTTTCACCTTGTTCATAAAAAGTTTGCTTCAATCTTAGAAGACTCGAGGCAGCTCTATTCGCTGATTTTTTGTCATATTCAGCTCTAAGAATCAGTAATTCGTTCTCTAACTGTGGGTTACTTCCTGCATACACCTTTTCTTGAAGAGTTTTTATTTTACGTTCCAATTGGACTCTCTCCTCTCGGGTCTTCTTAGATTTTGAACCTGTATAACTAATAATATGCCCCCTAATAAAAGCTTTGAAAGCCTCCCACTTTATACATGCCGTTGTTTGTGTAGTATTGATATCAAAGAACTCATCTGTTTTTCTATGTACTTAACAAATTCCTCATCCTGAAGCCATTTATGTTGAAAATGCCACCTAACTGGGCCCTTTGTCAATTTCTTATCTACATACATTAGACAGCAGGGTGCATGATCAGAGATCACAATGTTATCATAGAAACAGTTTTGAATCTTGGACCTTAATTCTGTAGAGATCAAAAAGTAGTCAATACGTGAGAATGTCTTACAGGTATTAGAATAGCAAGAATAGGCTTTGACTTGTGGTTTCATTTCTCTCCATATATCTAGCAATCTCAATTCTTTCATAAAATGATTAATGGTCATCCTACATCCATTGTGCGTACAGTCCAGTCCTGTTGATCCATCTATACTGGGATTCAATGTACAATTAAAATCCCCTGCTATTATATGTTGCCCTGTAAGCGATGATAAAGTGAGGAATAAATTAACAAAGAAGTTTTGATCATCAATATTGGGGCCATATAAGTTCACCAGATTTATATTTTCTAATAACAAAGATCCTTGGATGATTAGATATCTTTCAAATTTGTCTCTAATTATATTTTTCGTTTGAAATGGGACTGTTTTATGTATGAGAATCATAACTCCCCTAGCTCGGGATGAAAATGATGAGGTGAACACGTTACCTTGCCATCTTCTCCTAATTCTTTTTGCATCCTCCTCTAATAGATGAGTTTCTTGTAAAAATACAATTTTTGAATCTATGTCTTTTATTTTATTCATGACCTGTTTTAAGTTTTTTAAGATTTTGTAGACCTCTGCAATTCCATGAAGTTAAATTAAGATTAACGCTTTGATCTATGATCAATAAGGAGTTTGAGATTACCTTGCAATACGAACATACTCTTACAGAGAAGCAAAAACATGGATGATAGAACATTCATCCTACAAACTAAACAAAAACAGATTCCCTTTCCCCACATTCATGGTAATCCCCCCAAAATCAAAAAAATTCTGTCTCCCGTTACAGCTAGTGACTGTTCCACACCTGCGAGGATCAGTCAAACCACTCTCTCTTTCTCCTCTCAATCACCCTGACTCTACTACTATTCTTATGACATTAACTCTCTTCTGTAGTTTTTTCAACATAACTTCAAAGTTTTATAGCAACGTTGTACATCATAACTTTTTTTTTAATACAGTCTGTATTTTGTAGACATGTTTATGTTTCAGATCAATCAGATGTCTGTACATATGTTTAAATGTTCTACCTTTGTCATGTTCATGCTTAGCTCCCGCCAGTCTCCTTTTGGATCTGCTTGATGAGCTCCTGCGCCTCTTGAGAGGTCTTGAAGGTGTGGGTTCTCCCCTTATATGTGACCAGCAGTCTTGCCGGATGAATTACTCTGTGACGAATCCCTAGGTTGCGCAGCTCTTCGCGGGCGGGGTCGAACTGTTTTCTCAATTGTTGTATTCCTGCAGTCAAGTCCGGATAGAACCGCACCTGTTGGTCCTGGTATTTAATTTCCCCTTTAGCTCGCGGCGCATTGGTGACCGTCATCTTGTCTCTGTAGTTGAGGAACTTCATAATCAGCGTCCTCGGTGGTGTCTTATTATCTCTCAGTGGGCCGATTCGGTGAGCTCTCTCTAAAACGACCGATGACTGCAGATCCGCGTTATTCAGCGCTTCTGGAATCCACTTTTCCAAAAAGGAACACGGGTCCCGTCCCTCCGTTCCCTCCGGGGGAGGCCCACCAGCCTCAAATTATTCCATCGCGAGCGGGATTCCAAGTCTAGGACGTTATCTTCCAGACGTTTGCATTTTAATTCCAGTGTTTGCAGTTTAGTTTGCAGGCTGGTGACGTCATCTTCAGCACTTGAAATTCAGAGCTCTGCCTGCGACACTCGCTCCATACAGTCGTTTATTTCTTTTCTCATACCTTCTATCGCTGCTATAATCCCATCGAATTTAGACGAAAACTCTGTTCTCATGGAGTTGATGGCAGTGAGCACTACGTTTGTCCCCTCTTCAGCAGTTCCCGCTCCGCCGCTGGCTCCCTCCTCCGCCATTGCCTCTGGAGTTTTCTCTGTTTCGCCTTGAGCGTGGAAGTCTGTTAGCTTGGGTTGTTTTGTCGAGTTACCTTTTCCTCCACCTAATTTTCCAGCCTTAGTCTTTACCATATCCACGCCAAAACGCTAGGATGGGTTTTTGTTCCAATTAAGAGAGTTTTAGTAATTTTTTTTTTATTTTCAAGAGCAGAGCAGTGTGAAACACGTCTTCCTACGTGGCCGCCATAACCGGAAGTCCGTCTGGGATATATTTAATAAATTAAGGGAAAATGAAGTTAAGAAAACAATATATCCAGAGTATTTTACTGATAATTGTGGTGATAATTATGATAAGAACATGGTAGTAAACAGAATGAATAAATTTTTTTGTAAATGTTGGACCAGAGTTGGCAGCAAAAATTACAAACCAAGGAAGAGACACTGTTAGTGAAACAATGATTGGAAATAACCCTTGGTCAATCTTTCTCTCAGCGGTGGATTAACTACAGGTAAAATCTGTTGTTGAAAAGTGTAAAAATAAATTACCTACCGATTGTGATGGTATTGATATGGCACTAGTAAAAAGAATTGTTGATGGCATATTAAAACCATTTACATCTATTTGTAATCTATGCACAGTGAAGTTATGGTCTGAGGAGGCGATGGACGATCTAAAGGACTGTTTTGAAACCACTGCCTGGGAACAGCTCTGCGATCCACATGGTGAGGACATCGATGGCCTCACTCACACCATCACAGACTACATCAGCTTCTGTGTGGACAACACCGTACCCACCAAAACCATACGGTGTTGCTCAAACAACAAACCCTGGATCAACCCTGAGATAAAAACACTTCTGAGAGAGAAGAAGAGGATCTTCAGGTCGGGGAACAGGGAGATGCTGAAGCCCATACAGCGGGAGCTGAGGAGGAAGATCAGAGAAGGCAAGGACAGCTTCAGGAAGAAGATGGAGGACAAGCTACAACAGAGCGACATCAGTGGGGTCTGGAGAAACCTTAAAACCATCTCTGGGCTCCAGAGTACCTCGCCACGGGGGGCAGGGAGTGGGCGAACAATCTGAATCTGTTTTTCAATAGGTTTGACCAACCGCCCTCCCCCCCGACTGCACAAGAACCACTGCTGCCTCTGAAGTCATCAAGTCCTGCTGCCCACTCCCCACTCCACCAACACCCCCCCAGTCCCAACACACAGCCCCCCAACCTGACCTTCACTAAGACCCAGGTGAGGATGGAGCTGAGGAAGATCAAGGCAAGGAAGGCGTCGGGACCGGACGGCATCAGTGCAAAGCTCCTCAAGTCCTGTGCAGACCAGCTGTGTGGGATTGTGGAGTACATCTTCAACCTGAGCCTGAAGCTGGGGAGGGTACCGCAGTTGTGGAAGACATCTTGTGTGGTACCTGTACCAAAGAATTCCCACCCCAAAGATCTGAACAGCTACAGACCAGTGGCCCTGACATCCCACATGATGAAGACCCTGGAGAGACTGCTCCTTGCTCACCTCCGCCCCCTGGTGGGACCAGCGATGGATCCACTTCAGTTCGCCTACCAGCATGGCATTGGGGTGGAGGATGCGGTGATCTTCCTCCTTCACCGTTCTCTGTCCCACCTGGAGAAGCCCAGCAATGCGGTGAGGATCATGTTCTTTGACTTCTCCAGTGCTTTCAACACCATCCAACCGATGATCCTGAAGGACAAGCTGCTGTGCGCAGGGGTGGACCAGCACCTGTCATCATGGATCCTGGACTACCTCACAAACCGGCCACAGTTTGTGAGAACCCGGGACTGTGTGTCCGACACGATCATCGGTAGCACGGGGGCCCCCCAGGGAACGGTTTTGGCTCCCTTCCTGTTCACCCTTTATACTGCGGACTTCTCACACAACACAACACACTGCCATCTACAGAAGTTCTCTGACGACTCTGTGACCGTCAGCCTCATCTCCAACGGAGATGAAGCTGAGTACAGAGGGCTTATCCAGGACTTTGTGGACTGGTGCCATCGGAACTGCCTCCAGATCAACGCGAGAAAAACTAAGGAGCTGGTGGTGGACTGCCACAGGCAAGGACAACCCTTCACAGCACCAGTAAATATACAGGGAACAGACATTGAGATGGTGACATCCTACAAGTACCTGGGTGTTCATTTGAACAATAAACTAGACTGGTCACACAATACCAACGCACTCTACAAGAAGGGACAGCGTAGGCTGTTCCTACTGAGGAGACTCAGGTCTTTTGGTGTACAAGGGGCACTGCTGAAGACATTCTACGACACGGTGGTGGCATCAGCCATCACTTTTGGAGCGGTCTACTGGGGCAGTGGCATTACAGCAGCCGACAGGAAGAGACTGAACAAACTGATCAAGAAAGCTAGCTCTGTCCTGGGGCAGCGCCTTGACCCAGTGGAGGAGATGGGAGAGAGAAGGATGGCGGCTAAACTGTCATCTCTGCTGGAGTGCGAGTTCCACCCTATGCAGGACACACTGAATGCACTGAGGAGCTCATTTAGCAGCAGACTACATCATCCTAGGTGCACAACCGAGAGGTTTCGCAGGTCCTTCCTACCTACGGCTGTCAGACTGTACAACCTAAGCAGGGCTGCTCGCAGAGATAGCAAAAAGACGTGACAACCTAATAGTATTGAGTGCAAAAGATGCAATAGACTTACACAATGGTCCCCTCCGGTATACAACTATAAAAATACCGGTAGCTACGGAGGGTGACAATATGTATGGGTACATAATCATACCATGTAGGATAACTAAGTAGACGGTTATGCTGTTTCATTCCATCTAGCTACAATGCTCCGCACTGTGTGTGTTTATATATTTACATATTCATTCCATCTAGCTACAATGCTCCGCACTGTGTGTTTATATATTTACATATTTATTCCATCTAGCTACAATGCTCCGCACTGTGTTTATATATTTACATATTTATTCCATCTAGCTACAATGCTCCGCACTGTGTTTATATATTTATATATTTATTCCATCTAGCTACAATGCTCCACACTGTGTGTGTTTATATATTTACATATTTATTCCATCTAGCTACAATGCTCCGCACTGTGTGTGTTTATATATTTATATATTTATTCCATCTAGCTACAATGCTCCGCACTGTGTGTGTTTATATATTTATATATTTTTTCCATCTAGCTACAATGCTCCGCACTGTGTGTCTATATATTTTTGTTTATATGTACATATGTACACTCGCTGCTCTTGTTTTTCTTTCCTTCTGATTGTTGCTCTGAGTGTTGCTATCCCTGTGCTGTTGCAATCCTGGAATTTCCCCATTGTGGGACTAATAAAGGCTTATCTTATCTTATCATTTCAAACTGGCTCATTCCCACATAAAATGAAAATAGCACAAGTAATACCATTATTCAAGCAAGGAAATAAACGCCATTTACACAGACTACAGACCAGTATCACTCCTCCCACAATTTTCAAAGATTCTTGAAAAACTTTTCAACAACAGATTAGAAAACTTTTTAAATAAACATGATCTGCTTAATCAGAATCAATATGGATTTAGAGCAAAGAGTACACCATTGGTGACAATAATGGAAGCAACAGAGGAAATAATAAATGCATTAGATCAAGGAAAATATGCAACTGGTGTATTTATAGATTTTAGAAAAGCATTTGTTCCAATAAATCATTCAATACTTCTTGATAAACTGCAATTGTATGGTATTAGGGGAGTGGCACTGAATTGAGTGGCAAGTTATTTATCTGAGAGACAACAGTTTGTGAAGATGGGAGAATATCTGTCTGGATGTATGGGAATTGCCTGTGAGGTCCCCCAGTGGTCAGTATTGGGCCCCAAATTATTTAACATATATACAAATGATATATTCCAAGTTTCTAAATGATTAAAAATAATATTATTTGCTGATGATACCAATATATTTTATTCTGGAAATAATTATAAGGCACTAATCCATACTCTAAATAATGAATTAAATATGCTTAAAAAATGGATGGATAGTAATAAATTATCACTAAATATAGATTAAACTAAGGTAATGATATTTGGTAATTGTAAAAATAAAGAAGATATACATATTTATATAGATAATGTAATTATTGAAAATGTTAAGGAAATCAAATTTTTGGGTGTAATACTAGATGATAAAATTATTTGGAAACCACACATCAGATACTGTGCATACAAAACAAAGCGGCAAAAAAATATTGCAATTAAAAATAAAATAAAGCAAGTCCTAGATTACAAATCGCTTCATATCTCATATTACTCATTAGTACTTCCATACTTGACCTATTGTATAGAGGTCTGGGGTAACAATTATAAAAGTACACTTAATTCATTGCTAATATTACAATAAAAGGGCAGTCCGTGTTATACACAAAGTCGGGTATCTTGAACATTTTAATTTATTGTTTTACATTCAAAGTTATTGAAATTACAGGCTCTGGTTCATTATTATACAGCACAGTTAATGTTTAAAGTCAGGAAAAACCTTTTGCCACACAAAATACAAAATCTTTTTAGTCAGAGAGAAGGGAAATACAATTTATGGGGGAATACAAAATTTGAAATGCACCTAGTAAGATCTACTAGGAAAAGTTTCTGTGTGTCTGTGTGTGGGGTAAAATTGTGGAATGGGTTGGGGGAGAAACACAGGCAATGTCCAAATATCCATATATTTAAATCAACATACAAAGAAATTATTTTTGAACAATATAAAAATAAAGGACAGTAATATTACAATACGTCTTCAATGAAGAAAGGATGTTATTGTTGTTATTGTTGAATATACTGTATATGCTGAGTTATTGTTGAATATATATGCTGAGTACTATTATTATTGACATCATTATTACTAGAATATTACAACGGTATTATAGTATGATTGTTGTTTAGGATGGAATTATTTAAAGTATTATATAGGCCAGGTGGTATTATTATTATTATTGTTGTTGTTATTGTAACTACTATATGGCTATCTATTATTATGGTTATTATCATATGGTTACTTATTGCGCCTAGGTATTGTAATCCATGTGGGGGTATATGGTGGTATATATGGTGATTATGATGATGATAATATTGTCTATAAATACATTAAACATACCAGAAGTATTTACTTATTATTATTACAATTATTATTAGATGTTGGTATTATTGTCACTATAAACTATCATTGTTGTATTATTTCTACTGCATAATTTAATTATAAGATGCATTATATATTATGGTATTGTATAATCAATGTAATTATGGGACGGATAATGACTAGAATGATATTATGATTTACTGGGTATGGAGAAGAGGTGGGACTATATAAGCGCTGGCTTCTTCCCACTCCTTTTGAACAAGGCATTTTTTTGTTATGTTTATTTTTTTGGTTTTGATTCCTTGTTTTTAATTTTTCTTGTCAATTGTAATTCAATAAATCAATCAATTCTGGAAATTAGTGATGATTCTCAGCCCTAATCACGATAATGATAACATTTCAATATGTTGTGCAGCCCTAATCCACTCTTCCATTGATGCCAGAGAAACTGAATTTGCAGCTAAAAGCCACTCCTTTCAGTTTCATTGCAGAAACTGATGCCACGCAAATGGGACACACTAAATAAACAACTTAAGTAAACACTGTCTACCAGTACATTGAATAAACCTAAAAATCATTCATTCTGAAGTGTTTTGACCACTGAATGCTGAGAACTATACTATCACCACAGCATCAAGGATTCAATTCATAGCTCAGTGTCCTTCATGATTACCCTCCATTATTGATTTTTTCCTCCTTCCCCCCCCGAGAATGGAACATTATTATAATGGTATACAACAATCTACAGGACTGAACTTAGGAAACCGTGCTACATTTATCACATTAAAAGTTTCCAATCCAGCCCTGCACTCACACTAACCCGAGCATTTGTCCAGGAGTGAATTCCCTGACCTGAGCAGGGTCATAAGATGTGTTGCTTCCAATATCCTGATTGGATCTTAACAGTGGTGATAATGCGGTCAACAGACCAAGCCTACCTACAAAGCAACATTACGCACTGATCAATATTAGCTGACAGCGGTCTGGGGAGGAGAGGAGAAGATGAAATTGGAGAAAAATCCATATCTGTGACTGACTGTTGGTTAAAGACCCAGTTCCAAAACTCCTGTGGAACCACAACAAAGCTGCTGTAATGAAACATGAACATTACACTCTTGGTGATATGATTTCTTTCATTATTGCCTCAAAAAATCAGCAATATGTTTTTAGAGCTCAGACAAGGGTGTGCCATGAAGACTTCAGGGATAAACTGGGAACAAATTTGAACAATTTCTACCACTGTTGTCTGGATCAAAATGAAATGAGTCTATTCACTATTACTCCGAGAACCTTTCCTTTTCATTTTGTTGTGATTTCTACAAAGTTGAACACTAAACACTCCCTGTCCTGTTTGGTATCACGATACCTGTACACATTTATTGACATGCTCTTTTCCTTGGTTGGAAGAAGCAGCCCGACGGGGTTTGACCGTGGACATGACAAGAGGCTAACTGATGAAGACTCAGTGAAAGGCAGATTGATTTTTCTCTCTCCCTCACATCCATCGTATTTACATAGGAAGTGACCTAAATATCTGAAAGTGTTCAACCCATCTTCTCAAGTAGACCACACAATAGAGTTGAATGCTAAGTTCTATGGCTGCATCAATTCAATATTGGTACTGAATATCTGTTCTGATTTGACTGGCAATGCATCAGAAATAGAGCCACCAATTCATCACCAATCCATTCAAAATTCACTTCTGCTCAATGTTGCTAAAGTTGGTAACATTTACTGGTGCCGTCAGTCAGCGTCATGTATTTCAACAACAACAGCTGTATTCCAAATAAATATAAAACATTATAAAATATTTTATAATATTCTGCTCATCAACTTACCCATAGCTGAGTGAAGTACATGCCCAAAGCACTGCAGCTGTGTCCACTTGTTTAGTGATGTGGCCTTCACTATATTTGCCCCACTGTCTGGTCGTGATGCAGACTTGTCTTCACTCAGTCTCCAGGATGCAAGTGCTTCGGTCAGTCCTAAAGCAATGACTTCACCTGTATGGTCTTCAGGAAAGTTTGAAGACATTTGCTTTTCAAATTCCAATTTTGATCAGTGAAGTGGGCAGTGAGGCTCATATATGGTTCGGATGTGCAACTTGACCCCAAATCTGACGTAGTAGTGAAATATGGCAGACTTTGCAGCTCCTTTTCAACCGTTTCTCTACATTCCATGTACAGCTGAGGAAGTGTTGTCTGGGAGAAATACTTACGGCCAAGGAGTTGGTAACGAGGATCAATTACTTTAATCAGCTGCTTAAATCAGACATTTTTGACTGTGCTTAAATAGCCAAAACATCTCCACATTACTAAATTCCTCGGACCCTCCTTTTCAACAATCTCCTCATCTATTGAGCATTGGGCGGTGTCCATTTCAGTGTCTTCTTTGGTAACACTGTCACTGGACTTTTCATTAATGTTTTCTGTCATCATTTTCTTTTTAACCCTGTTCCAACTCTTACACGGCTGTGCTAGTCCAAACATTAGCAGGTGTGCTAAGCCCCAGCTGCGTGCTGGTCCTACGCGCCTACGCACGCTGTTCTGTGCCTTAATTGAACGTGATTTCCAGCCATATGATTGGTTCAGTGCATGTATTCTCATTTTCATTGGCTTTTCATGCCATCTGTCAAAACATGGAATGAATGAGTTCTATCGACTTCTATCGACTGTGTTTTATACCTCTATCAAGAAAAAGTTATTTCGCGATAATTATCATTACTGTTTTATTGCCCAGCCCTAGCAGACCACAATACCTTTGTGGTGATGGACTCTTTATTTCATCTGAAAATGGCAAGAAAAAGCAAGCAAAGTGTGCCAAAGCCAAACTGCTAGCATGCTATCTAGCCACCAGCACGATGTCACGGTGACCACAAGTGACCAGTATGTATGAGAAACACTGACTTCTGCACTGAACAATGTTTAATTTGTTTGCATGAGTGAAATGACAATATTCAAGATTCAAAGACTTATTTGTCAGTACTTCTTTATGTACAGGACATACAGGAGAATTGAAATGCAGTTTCTCTCTCTCTTGGTGTGCGCAATATATAAGAAACGACGGAATAAGGGTGAATGTGAAAGAATATGCTTATTCTTTTCTATATTGTGCTCATTGAGGTGCTTAGCAACAGTTAACCGGATATTTAGATGGGACTATTTTTCTTGGCGGAGCAAAATAAATGGTTAAACAAACAAATATCATAATATTTTGTCCTGTGTTGCTGTCATTTAATAAACTGTGCTTGTCGAACTGTTGCATAAAAGCATTATTACACTCAAGGTCATGGGAACAATGAATGTAGTAAATGCTACTATATCTATTTACTATATTCACTGATACCACACTCCGTCTCATATAACATTTCTTAAATAACTCGGCACAGTCCCAACTCCATAAAAACAATTTCTCGTTGCCAGTATTACAGAGATAATGTTGACATTATGTGCCTGCAAAGTTTTCTGGCGGCTGCACTTCAGATGTGAATAATTAATTGATTCTCACAAAAACATTTGTCCTGATCATGGAGATACACTGTTAGAGAAATGGTCCAGTGAAGTTTCCAGTGGAAAGCCTACAAATCCCTCTATTGCACCATCCGGGCAGTAATCCAATGCATCTTCCTTAGCCAGCTAAAACAGTTTAAAAGTCTTCCATTTGTAACTATTAGTGCAGCGGTGGGACACAGCAAGCCCAAATCCTTTCTTCCTTTGCTGTGAAACAGATCAGTCCTAATCTTTACTTTCCCAGAAGACAGAAGAGGGTCTGTGAAAGAGCTTTATATTTAAAAAAAAAGATGTTGGTATGTTCTACAAGTGGATTTCAGCTATAATCAGCCTGAGAATTTGACAAGAGAAGCAGTTTCCGTTGAATCCTTTGCCACATTAAATCCAGATCCTTGTTGATCCTTAAACTTTTATCAACAACAGAAGACAAAAAAAAACTTGAACGTAAGCATTTTTCCCGGTGATGTCATTAGAGCAGGGGTTAAACGAGTTGTCTCCAGTATTTCCAAAGCGGTCATAAAAACCAAACTGAGTTCATTTATATGACAATTAAAATAAAAAAAAAAAAAACACAGTTGAGTGAGGTAATGTGAGGGCACTGGCTCCAGCTGCTTGAGAATTTAACCTGTGGGAGGGCATAATAGCACAGCCTTGGTTGTGCTTGCTGACTCACTGGCATCACTAACAAGGTGGGAATGTCTTCATAGATGCTGACAAGACAGAAAGTCTTGTAGGAAAGAATTATTTTAGTGTGGTTTCATTAGATTTGCTGCAACTCCAATATGTCATGAGTTAATAGTAAAGTGGCTATGACAGTCAAGTAAAGAGGTCTTATTTATGCGCCAACATTTACAGCCATGCTTTAAAGGGCATGGAATTGGTGAAAACCAGTAGACAATTTGTAACTTTTTACAAGGAAGATGGGGGATTCACAAATTTAGTATAAAGGTACAAATGTATAAATGTAAATTAGGTACAAATTTACAAGAACAAAGTTGTAGAAATATGCCAAAAGTTACACAATTTAAAAAGTCCCAAATCACAGTTACATAGAACAAACTTTAACTAGCATCCAAATGAATGTTGCAAATTTACAACAAACAGCTGAAAATGTATGAGAAAATAAGTTGAAATGTACAAGAGAAAAAAGTTGCAAATGTACAAAAAAAAGTTGAAAATTAAGAAAAAAAAAGTTGCAAATTTATGAGAAAAAAGTTGCAAATTTACAAAGAAAAAAGCTGCATATTTATGAGGGGAAAAAAAGTTGAAAATTTATTTAAAAAAAAAACATTGCAAATTTACAGGAAAAAAAGCTGAAAACTTTCAGGAAAAAAGTTGAAAAATTATTAGAAAAAAAGTTGCAAATTTGCAAGAAAAAAAATGATAATTTGCCAGAAAGAAGATGAAAAATTATCAGCAAAAGGT
Organism: Pholidichthys leucotaenia; assembly: GCA_020510985.1. Lineage (NCBI taxonomy): Eukaryota > Metazoa > Chordata > Actinopteri > Cichliformes > Pholidichthyidae > Pholidichthys > Pholidichthys leucotaenia. The sequence goes on from CM035842.1 coordinate 277,375,487, forward strand.
TGCAAAATTTATGAAAAAAAATGTTGCAAATTTACAGAAAAAAAAAGCTGAAAATTTACAGAAGAAAAGTTGAAAAATGAGGACAAAAGTTGCAAATTTACGAGTTTAAAATTTACAGGATAAAAGCTGCAAATTTACGAGAAAAAAGTTGCTGACTTATGAGAAAAGCATTGCAAATGTATGAGAATTTTTTTTTTTTTTTACATTTCTGCTTAGAATTGGTGTTTCAAGGTCTTTTTATTTAGTTCTGTAAAATGATACGGAAAGGTTTATGATGATAATATGGGGGGGGGGGTGTAATTCTTCTTTCCATGTTTGGGAGGGATCAAGTCGGATGTTTCTGGGTCATTTTGCTAACAAGGGTGACAGCATCTCCCCTCAAATCATCTAATGGTCAAAACTGTTTGTAAAGAGAAAAAAAACAATAACCCAAGTCGTTCAATCATGAGCAAGTATGTGGTGAAGACCTCACATTCACTCTCTTACATCTTAATCCACTCACTGCTGACCTTTCCATTCATCAACATAATACCCTGTCTGAAACAATAATTCCAATAAAGTTCATCAAATGCACCTCCACTGGATAAACATTAGCACATAAACTCAAGCCATATCATGTCCAATTACATAAATTTAACCCCCAGAATCCAAAAAAGAAAGAAGCAGCCATAATTACCCTTCCAACAAACACATATAAAGACATTCACTCCCCTTCTTCCCCCTTATGTGCATTTGGGCGGCCGGAGGATGCAAGCTGAATAATTTAGCTTGTGTACTTGGCTTGCCTCTCTCCTCAGTAAATTGAACTGGGCACATCGCAGCACAGACACAGTGAAAATGTCTGAGAGAAAAGAAAGAACAAACTGCAACAAAGTCGAGTTCAAACCACAGTAAAAAAAACAACACACAGAGGGCATAAAAGTAGAGAAGGGAGGACGGTAGAAGATGAGCTACTCAGACTCGCATGTCTGCCTTCACATGAGAAAACATTAGGTTTTAAATTGCTTCAAGGAAAACAAACTTTTGTTGGAAATTACTCAGTATGCCACTTCACAAAGATTTGTTGTTCGACTTTAGCGTAACTGATGTTTGTATCTTTAAAATGTATCTACAGTGCTTGGGCTGTTGAGGTAGCGCGGCAATCAAGATTTCTAAGGGCTGATACCAATATAAAATCTATTTGACATACCCTGAAACAGGTTTAGCATTGTCAGTTTTCTGCATCCTAAGAGCTCTCTGACTGAATTAGTCAACATAATTTCACTGTTCTGGAATAAGAGCGATAGCGGTGCCTAAGAAAACGACCAAAAAAGTTTCAGAGCTTTTAGAGAAACACAGCAGCGCTACCAAAAGAACAATTTTTATAATGTCAAAACAAAGAGAAAGCCAGTTTAATGACCACAGACTGATGGCTGTTTGGTCATTAAACCTGACATTTACTGTGATGCAAAGGCACTCGGCGCTGCACTCTCTTTGTAAGGCATTTACACTGAAGCAGTGTGGATTTTTATTAGCACTGTTCTGTGTTTTTCCCCAACAGCTGGTGTTGAATTGTGTTCCTAACAGTTTTTGAATGTCATTATTTTGTTACTATTGCAGTATAACTGCACTGACACTTCCACTTGTGAGGCTGCTGATCTATGACAATTTCCAGTGCTTTTCTGAAACTTTTCAGCTCTGTGCCAGTTATCACACTTGGCCAAAGGGCAGTCCTACTGCATTTGCTGATTGGGTAATTACTTGCAACTTCTGTATATCAGAGGCTGATCATATGAAAACGGCTATTAAAGGAAATGTCTGGAGACTGTAAATCAATGTAAAACAATGTCCTGTGTCACAACTTGGTTGCAGGAGTGCTGTCTACAGTTAAATGTTTCTAAAACTGTAGGCATGTATTTCACTAAAATAAATAGAGTGTCACCTGACCCTGACATACATGTTAATGGAGGAAAAATACAAATTGTTAGCCAATATAAATATCTTGGGTTAATAACAGATTCACAGCTTTCCTTTAAAGCCCATATTGCTAAATTGTGTAAAAAAATCAAGTTAAATCTTGCAAATTTCCGTGCAATTCGAAATGAAATGTCAACTGAAGCCACAAAAATATACTTGCATTCAATGATTCTGAGTCACTTCAACTATTGCCTAACTAGCTGGTCCCAGGCAGGTTTGAGTGCAAAAAAACCATTGGAAGTTTTGTACAAACAAGCACTTAAAGTTATGGATAAAAAACCTAGGCATTATCATCATTGTGCAATTTTAAAAAAATACAGTCTTTTAAATTGGGATAGTCTTCATACATTTGCAAATTTAAATTTGATTTATAAAGTACTGCATGATTTGGCTCCAGATCCTCTGGCAGAGTTCATCAGCCAAAGAAACAGCTCTGAGCGTGTCACTCGAGGCTCTGTCAGAGGTGACTGTTTCATTCCTCTGCGCAGGAGCACTTTCAGTAAGTCGGCCTGGTCAGTGAGGAGCGCTAGTGGGTGGAACTCAGTACCTGAGGAGGTTAAACTGCTCACAACATTCAAGGCCTTCACAAAAAAACTGAAAATGTGGCTTATAAACACCTACAGCTGCCAACACTAAAAGATAAGTCTGCTGTGATGTTTGATGTTGTGTTTAAATGTACAGTTTGTTATGTATATGTTATTTGTTACATTAGTGCCCTCTTAAATGTCTAACCATGTTTTTTTTCTTGTAGATGCATTTTACTGCTTTTTTACATCTTGGCCAGGGGACTACAGATGAAAACTAGCCTTTTGGCTAATTCTGGCTTTTTTAACCATGTGTAATCATGTGTTTTATGAAATTGCATTGTCCCTTTTCAAATAAACTAAACTAAACTATTCCATGTACCCTTCGTTCTTTTAATATTTTGTTTCTCAAACAAAAACAGAGCAACCGGATATAGTCATTATATGGGTTTGGCCTTGTCAAAATAAAATCAGAATTGAGGCAAAATAGGATAATGGGTCTGATTTTGTTAGGGTTTTTTTTTTCCCATTTTATTGTTTTGGGGTTTTTTTTTTTCACAGCCAGAAGTGCATCCCTGTCATATTTAGACTAGTATCAGATTTAGCTGTTGCTTTTGCCAGTAATGTTTGTTTTATAGAAATTATCACATTGTCTTTTCAATAAATGAACACAATACAAATTGTAAAGACATGTTTTTTTTCATAACTTCCGGCTCCAACTCCCGGCTGTGACCAAACAAATAAAACGAAAAAAAACTATTTAACAAAATCTGATCCATTATCCCATTCTGGCTCAATTTTGATTTGATTTTGACAAGGCCAAAACCATATAATGGTTTTTTATGGTTAACCTCTTTTTGTTTCAGAAACAAAATACCAAAAGAACAAAGAGTACAGAGATTAATCTCACTTTGGTGTATTGCTATCCTGTTCTATAATTTGGGTGTAAATTCACAAGAAGACAACCACCTTAATTTTGTGTTCAATAGCACAATGTTGTTTAGATTTGATATGGAAAGTTATCTGGGATGGCAAATAATACCTAGTCATACAAAACTGAATTAGACATACAGCCATGGACAAAATTGTTGGTACCCCTCTGTTAATGAAAGAAAACCCACAATGGTCACAGAAATAATTTGAATCTGACAAAAGTGGTAATAAATAAAAATTCTATGAAAATTAACCAATGAAAATCAGACAATGCTTTTGAATTGTGGTTCAACAGAATTACTTGAAAAAAAAACTCATGAAACAGGCCTGGACAAAAATGATGGTACCCCTAGAAAAGATTGAAAATAATGTGACCATAGGGACATGTTCATCCAAGATGTGTCCTCTAATTAACATCACAGGTGTCTACAAACTTGTAATCAGTCAGTCGGCCTATTTAAAGGGTGACAAGTAGTCATTGTGCTGTTTGGTGACATGGTGTGTACCACACTAAACATGGACCAGAGGAAGCAAAGGAGAGCGTTGTCTCAGGAGATTAGAAAGAAAATTATAGACAAGCATGTTTAAGGTAAAGGCTATAAGACCATCTCCAAGCAGCTTGATGTTCCTGTGACTACAGTTGCACATATTATTCAGAAATTTAAGATCCACAGGACTGTAGCCAACCCCCCTGGACGTGCCTGCAGGAGGAGACAGATAATACGAATAGTAACAAAAGAGCCCAGAACAACCTCTAAACACATTCATGGTGAGCTCCAAGGTCAAGGTCAAGGGCTGCACGGTGGCGCAGTGGTTTAGCACTGTGACAGCACAGTTTTACCCTCGGCCGGGGGACCGCGGGGATCATGAGATCGTGGGTTCGATCCCAGCCCCCGACCAACAGTGAGCTGTGTGGAGTTTGCATGTTCTCCCCGTGTTGCGCGGGTTTACTCCGGGATTTCTCCGGTTTCCTCCCGCACACCAAAAACATGTAGGTTTAGGGCGCTCGCGCACGCAGCGACCAGCAGCCGGTGGCTTGTCACCAGACTGCAAACCAAGTCTACCTACGGGTACAAATAAGTAACAAAAAAAAAAAAAAAAAAAAAAAAAAAAAAAAAGGTACATCAGTGTCAGATCACACCATCCATCGTTGTTTGAGCCAAAGTGGACTTCATGGGAGACGACCAAGGAGGACACCACTGTTGAAAACAAATCATAAAAAAGCCAGACTGGAATTTGCCAAACTGCATGTTGACAAGCCACAAAGCTTCTGGGAGAATGTCCTATGGACAGACGAGACAAAATTGGAACTTTTTGGCAAGGCACATCAGCTCTGTGTTCACAGACGCAAAAATGAAGCATACCAAGAAAAGAACACTGTCCCTACTGTGAAACATGGAGAAGGTTCTGTTATGTTCCGGGGCTGTTTTGCTGCATCTGGCACAGGGTGTCTTGAATCTGTGCAGGGTACAATGAAATCTCAAGACTATCAAGGTATTCTAGAGAGAAATGTGCTGCCCAGTGTCAGACAGCTTGGTCTCAGTCGCAGGTCATGGGTCTTGCAACAGGATAATGACCCAAAACACACAGCTAAAAACACCCAAGAATGGCTAAGAGCGAAACGTTGGACTATTCTAAAGTGGCCTTCTATGAGCCCTGATCTAAATCCTATTGAACATCTGAGGAAAGAGCTGAAACATGCCGTCTGGAGAAGGCACCCTTCAAACCTGAGACAACTGGAGCAGTTTGCTCATGAGGAGTGGGCCAAAATACCTGCTGAGAGGTGCAGAAGTCTCATATTTCAACTAGGTTTTCATTTACTAGCTCACAAGGAAATGGACTTACAGCCAACTGTCAGTCCTCCAGTATCTGTGTGTGTTAGCTTTCCTGACCCTGTTCTATTATATGAGCACCAAGCTAGAATGCAGAAAGTCTCATTTTTCTTTGGTTACTGGTATGACCCAGCAGAACTGTGAACCCATGACCTCCCCATCCGAGTGGTGGATGCTCTAGAGGGGTGAGAATTGCGATTTTTGGGTCACGATTCAGTCCCATCACGATTCGACGATAATCACGATATCATCATTATAATCAAGTATCACAATCCATATATTTCAAATTTTACCTTATTCAACCTCAAATCATGTCCCAAAGTAAAACTGTTGACATCTCTTTCATATAAAAAGTATTCTCAGGGCTTCATTTCCGCGGACACACGTCTCTGCACACAGGGAGGGTGGTGGACGATGCTGTTTGGAATAGATTCTCACTCCAGATACATTTAGTTGACTCTGTGGACTCTTAAAATGCTGCTGAAAACTTTTTAACAAGGATTTCCATTGAGTTTCATCTGCTTTTTAATGGTAAGTCTGATATTTTTTAATTACTTTAATCTTGTTTTAATTTTTTTTTTTTTTTTTTTTTGTATACTTCATTGATCCCCAGAGGGGAAATTGAGGGCATCCACCTGGATGGATGAAGCAGCCACGGTATGGCGCTATCCCCGGGAAGCACGGTGGTGCAGTGGTTAGCACTGTTGCCTTACAGCTAGAAGGTTCCAGGTTCGAATCCCCAGGCTGGCAGGGGTAGGAACCTTTCTGTGTAGAGTTTGCATGTTCTCCCTGTGCTGCGTGGGTTTATTCCGGGGGCGCCGATTTCCTCCCACAATCTAAAGACATGCATGTTAGGTTAATTGGTTGTTCTAAATTGTCCCTAGATATCGGTCTCCTACAGGCCCTTAGAGTAGAGGGTTAGTGCTAGTGAACCACTTTGAGTGGTCTTTGAGACTAGAAAAGCACTATATAAGTACAGGTCCTTATCCTTTACCATTCACACCTAGGGCCACTTTTAGAGTCTCCAATTAACCTAACCTGCATGTTTTTGGCCTGTGGGAGGAAACCAGAGAACTCCCGGAGTAAACTCACGCAGACATGGGGAGAACATGCAAACTCCACACAGATCACTGTTGGTCAGGGGCTGGGATCGAACCAAGGATCCCATGGCCAAGGGTGAGTTGCTGTGCTGCTGCAGTGCTAACCACTGCACTACCGCACCACCCATCTTGTTTTTGTATTTTTAAAATTATTTTTATTTATCAACTTTCTTTTATTCCATTTTACTGTGCAGTGCTCTGTGACTATATTTCTCTGAAAAGCGCTTCATAAACTTTACTTACTTGACCCTTGGAGAAAAAGCTCCATGCCGGTGTCTCTTTAGGTTAGCCATTGCTAATACTGCTCCGAGACGTGTGCTGGCCAGTGGTATTCCAAGTGGGGGGGTTTTCATGCCGCACTCCTTGCGGGTTGTGTGTCATGTCAAGGTCTTTCCTTCCATCTTTGTTATAAAATCCAAAAAAGGCCCAACATTTGAGCTAACTTTGAGCTAACTGCTTCCTAACTTTCAAAGCTGGCTGCAAATCACTGAGACAAGCTACAACTTCATTTGACTGGGTGCTTTCCTTGCACCATCTAGAGGACTGAAAACGCCACTGATTAACTGATAACCCAAAAAATTTATGTGTGCACTTTTTTTTTTAATAAAAGCGCGATCCATACGTTTATGAATCGATGCATTGTCGCCAGTGCCAAGTGTCGCGATCCATCACTGAATCCATCTTTTTTCCCCACCCCTAATACTCTACCACTTGGTCACTACTCCAAACCACTAATCATTTTTAAATTTGGGTGTTTTTCCCCTTCAGAAATTTGCGATTTTTTTGCACAACTTTGTGATGTTTTTCTCAAAAATGTCCATCCTTTTTTGGCAAAATTTTTGCAGTTTTTTCCTTGTAAATTTGCAACTTTTTCTTCCAATTTTTTTCCCTTATAAATTTGTATCAGTTTTTAGAAGGTGTGTGTGTGTGTGTGGGGGGGGGGGGGGGGTTCTCAAGTTTGCAATATTTTTTTCTTAGAGATTTGCTACTTTTTTGTCTTGGAAAGTTGAGAATGTTTGAGACACTTTTTATTTTTCAGATATTTACGATTTTTTATTCCCCTAATAAGTTCGTCACTTTTTTCACGTGTTTGTAATGTTTTTCTCAAAAATTTGCTACTTTTTCTCCAAAAATGGGGCTGCACGGTGGCGCAGTGGTTAGCACTGCGGCAGCACAGTTTAGCCTTGGTCGGGGGATCGTGGGATCGTGGGTTTGATCCCATCCCCCGACCAACAGTGATCTGTGTGGAGTTTGCATGTTCTCCCCGTGTCTGCGTGGGTTTACCCCGGAATTTCTCCGGTTTCCTCCCACATGCCAAAAACATGCAGGTTAGGTTAATTGGAGACTCTAAGGTGGCCCTAGGTGTGAATGTGTGCGTGAATGGTTAAGGGATAGCGCCGTATCGTGGCTGCTTCATCCATCCAGGTGGTGGATGACCCTCAATTTCCTCTCTGGGGATCAATAAAGTATACTAAATCTAAAAAAAAAAAAAAAAAAAAATTTTCCTTGTAAGTTGGAAATGGTCGGAAAATGGTTCAAAGGGGATTGATTAGCTAATCATCAATTTGGTTGTCAATCAATTATCAACTAGTTAAGTGGCTAATCGTTGCTGAACTACAAACAGTCAAACTCGCGAAAAAATGTGTTCATTCTAAATGAAAGACTAAATAAATCCCACAACAAATACAGTTGGAGCAGCAATAGTTCTGCACTTTCTGACATCTATACTGGCACATACTGGTTCATCCTGTAGTAATAATAATAAGTTCCAAAAACAAAAGCAGCAAAGACAAGATCATCAGGTTTTAAGCCGATATAATATGCAGGATGTCAGGGGATGTAGCCTTTAAATGGTAGCCCTCTCACAGGAAACAGGCCAGGAGATTGAAAAATAAATAGAGTAGTGTGATTGACAGGCTGTGATTCTGGGTATTAGAGTGAATTGGATTAGGAAGAGAGAGAATCAGCCAGCTGTAACCCCTGGAGTGCTTGAGACATGTTAATATTGAATATTCCAGAGCATTTGCCGTCAGAGGGCTACGCGGCTTGGTCACACAACACCAACAATATCCCCTCTGGAGAGCACTGCCTGAAGGATTTTTAGTCCAAACAAACTCAGGCATTCAAAAACAGCCAGCGTGTTTGTGCCAGCTTCTGAAAGACGGTACTTGCCAAGAAGACGTTGACGGGATGTGAATTTGCAAATTTCTCCGTCCTTAGAGTGAATTATCTTTCTGATTATCGGACTTTCCCGGCACACACAGGCCAGTCAATGTCACAACAACAGTGAAGTAAATGGAGCCCCGAGTATGTTTCCAATATTAAAAATATGATCAGCCGATGATAAAACATGAGCTAATCTCCAAGGGTGTGCTAAATAAAAATGTGCTAATTCATCACGTATTTAGCTGCAAGTCTGCATACATTAGAGAAGATGTTTTGACAAACTGTGTTCATCATACATTTGCACCTTCAAAAGTTTTTTTTCATCCATTTTTAATGTGGTTAATGTGGTTGAACAACATGCAGTAATGGAAGTTCAACTTGAAAACATACAGTGCTTCTCCACGTCAAACTACTGAAAACTGACTATGCTGAAAATACAATCCATAATCACATTTTATGTTGCTGCTGGCTTTAAACCCAAAATATGGAATAAAATGTTGTACAAATGGTAGAATCTTTTAAACACTATGGAAGATTTTCAACTTAAAATAATGTTTCCAAAATAATTATGATGGTACATCAACCTTTGATCGTTGTCTTCCGTGGGCCACATTGTCTTCATCAGCTCTGTACTTGGTAGGAACACTGAAAGGACTATGGTGACTATGACCTCAATTCCAAGACCCAGTCACAGAGCACAACTTTATCCACCAACAACTAAGCACATTGTGACTGAATATTGGGACTGAGCTCCTGAAGAAAGTTACATAGTGCTGCTTTAAGATCTATGTCTGTTCTTTATCCTTGATCCATGAAACAAAAACTGAAAAATGCATTTAAACATAATTATCACACTCAGTTTTTAGCTTATTACAGCATCATAGCCTACAATGTGTTATTTTATAACATTCCCAGATAAGCAGAAGAAGATGGATGGATGGATGGATGGATGGATGGATGGATGGATGGGGTGCTGTGGCTCAAAAAAGGCTGACAAACATTGAGATAAATAGACAGAGACAGCTGGAATACAGAATATAGAGAATGAATAGGGTACCATTACAGTTTTCTTTTTGGTTTTACGAATGCTCTGGTTGAATATGCAGACAGCATACAGGCAGTTGTGAGAGGAAACCAGACTCGACTATTTATAGAGTCAGTGTGCTGAGGTGTTTATTTAATCAAAAGCTCTGTGCTACTCAAAATGTTGACAATCACAGATTCATTTTGGCTGCAAATGTATTTCCTTTCCAAATTTTACCCATCAACCTATTGCTACGTACAGGTAAAAGAGCTCTAAAATAAATAGATGTGTAGGTTGCCAATATTCAGATGGTGTAGGACAGCCAATATTTTTTCTTATGAGCAAGGCTTCTCCTTCATTTTAACTTATCAGAAAATGTTTATTATAAAGGCCTAAAAATCACTCCTGTCATTAGGGTTGCTCATTTACTCAGATCCTCTGACAATCTGCTTCCTTTATAAAACTGTAGCTAGAAAGTCATTAAGCTAAAGACTAAAGTCATTAGACTTTAGAATAATATTGATTTAGCTTTGGTCACAGACTGTATGCACTGAGATTGAATGTATTATCCATTAATGTTTATATTTATATATCTATATATTTATTCCATCTAGCTACAATGCTCAGCACTGGGTGTGTTTATATTTATATATCTATATATTTATTCCATCTAGCTACAATGCTCCGCACTGTGTTTTTATATATCTACATATTATTCCATCTAGCTACATTGCTCCGCACTGTGTGTGTTTATATACTTGCATATTTATTCCACCTAGCTGCAATGCTCCGTACTGTGGGTGTTTATATATTTACATATTTATTCCATCTAGCTACAATGCTCTGCACTGTGTGTTCATATATTCATATATTTATTCCATCCAGCTACAATGCTCTGCACTGTGTGTCTGTGTGTGTGTGTGTGTATATATATATTTTATAGTAATATGTACATATGTATATTAGCTGCTCTTGCTTGCTTGTTTTTTTTTTTTTTTTCTTGCCTTCCGATTGTTGCTCTGAGTGTTGCTATCCCTGTGCTGTTGCAATCCTGGAATTTCCCCGTTGTGGGACTAATAAAGGCTTATCTTATCTTATCTTATCTTAAAAAAGGCCAAGCATTTGTATTTACCTTGACTAAAGTCAATCTAAAACTGACTACCAAGTTAAACACATTTTCTTATTTTCTACACAAACTATGCAAATGTAAAGATTCTTCACTGGTACAAACTGGAATGTTCATCGTAGGACTGCAAAAATAATCAACAACAACGCTGACTGTTAATGAAAGCTTAAAGCTCACAGTGTCTCAGCTCTGAGCAAGAAACCATAAATCACAGCTGGCTTCACTAATTCAACAGCAACAACTCTGCACGGTCATTAACAGCAACACTGGTCCATATATTTAACATGCATGTATTCAGTGAAAGCCCCACGAGGCTGCACTGCACAACATACATCACTGTCTGCAGAGAAAAGAACGCTAATAATCCTGCAATCCTGCTGCTAATGACTACAAACACAATGCACAGCATGTGTGCAGCATCTGAACCCAGTCTGGGGTCTGTATAATATCGCTCTCATTTCATTTCTGCACAATGTAGATTATGTACAGCACTAGAAACTCTACAGCAAAATAGAAAGGCACGAAACTCAGAAACCTTCATTTTGTTTTTTCAAAAGGAAAAAGGAAATACAGGCATTTTTATGGTCTTTTACCTGCCCTGGTCTTTTTTCTGGTGCATACAATTTGATACAGGTATGAGAATGAGGAAAATCCACTTTAGATGGTATGTATTTATCTGCTCCTTCATATCAGTTCCAAACATCAAACCCGAAGCTGCAGAAGAACACGGTAAGCAAGCAAGGCATTTTCCACTTTTCCTCAGTCCAATTAAAACGGACTTGGGCCCAGACAAAACGGCCATGCATCTGGATCATTTTCACATATGGCTTATTCTCTGCAGTACAGAGCTGTAACCTGCATTTGTGGATGGCATGGCAACCTATGTTCACAGTTTCCATTACAGAATCATCCCTGTTTTTAATGCAGTGCCACCTGAGGGCCAATAGGTCAGAGGTGTCCAATATTGATTTTCAGAAAGTGATCCTTATACACCGAGATGCCTCCAAAGTTGCTGAGTTTGTTGGAGTAGTGTAAATGATGGAATATTCAAACTCTTTACACTTTTACCCAGAGGAACATTACTCTGAAATGCTCCATGACTGATGACCCTCTGTCCATCTTTTTCCCATCTGAGAGCCTGTCTAAGGCACTCTTTTTATACCCAATCACATTACTGGCTTCTTGTCCATTAACATAATTAGTTGCAACAAGTTCCTCAAGCTGTTTCTTTTTAGCACCACTTTCTTCGCCAATCTTTTGGTGCCCCTGTCCCAACTGTTTTGAGACATGTTGCTGCCCTCAAATTGCAAGATATTTTTCATGAAATAGTAACATGTCTAAACTTTCAACATCTGATAGGTTTTCTATTTACTATTGAGAATAAAATTGTGGTTTATGAGATTTGAAACATCATTGCATTCTGTACTTTATTAAGATTGTACACAGCATTACAACCTTTTAGGAATTGGGGTTGTATTAGGAAAAGTTAAAATTTGAGTTGATGTAGGAGATTTGCTGTAAAGCTACATATAACTCTCAAAAGTAAAAACAGGATAAATGAATGAAGTCTAAAGTAAGCTAGCATGAGAAGAGGGAAGAGAAACTAACAGACGAGGGTAACTCCCTGTTGCACCAAAGGAAACAGCATCACGTGGATAGTTACCAAAATGAGTCAACAAGCTGCCCACAGCAAGGAGAGGAGGCAAACACACGTGTACACACACAGAAAACCAGGTCTATCACTTATAGCTGGTCAAAGCCTGTGGTGTATTGATAGGATTTAGTACAGGCAAGCAAAGCTCCGGCGCTCACCTTTAGCTGAAAATGTCAGACCCTGCATTACAGGAGGTCTGAGTGGGAAAGAACAAATTGAAACACTGTCAGACTTCTTTTGTCCAACCTGCAAATACATCTTAATTTTTCCTATGTGGGTCAAGACATGGGCCGCACGGTGGCAGAGTGGTTAGCACTGCGGCAGCACAGCAACTCACCCTTGGCTGAGGGATCCTGGGTTCGATCCCAGCCCCCGACCAACAGTGATCTGTGTGGAGTTTGCATGTTCTCCCCGTGTCTGCATGGGTTTACTCCGGGATTTCTCCAGTTTCCTCCCACATGCCAAAAACATGCAAGTTAGGTTAATTGGCATCAAACTGGGGATTCCTTAGGTATGAATGTGAGAGTGAATGGTTGTCTGTCTCTCTGTGTTGGCCCTGTGATGGACTGGCGATCTGTCCAGGGTGTACCCTGCCTCTCGCCCAAAGATGCTGGGATAGGCTCCAGCCCCCCCGCGACCCGAAAAGGATTAAGCGGAAGAAGATGGATGGATGGATGGGTCAAGACATACTGTGAGTCTCTTTAGATAGTCTTTAATGGCTGCCTCGGAGTTTACATCTGGCTCTTTGTTGATGGCTGAACTACAAGCACTCTGGAAGCTTCAAAACAAGCTCTAAGAGGAGCAGAGTGGACTAAAGCACCAGACAGCGGTGGTTCAAATGATCTGTGGAGGCTGCATGAAGGGTCCTGCTATTGACATTTCATTTAGCTAGCTTCTACAGGCTCAGTTTCTATTGTCTTGTCAAAAGTAAGACAGAGCAACATTTGCAGGCTGACCATTATTCAATTCCATATAGCACCAGTTCACAGCATCAGTCACTGGAAGGCACTTTAATATTGTAGGGTCTTTATTTTACATTTAAAGAGAGTGCCCAGTGATCAGGTGATTGTTTACAAGAAAGGAGTTGGGAGAATTGTGGATAAAAAAGATAAAAAGGAGGAAGTAGTGCAAAAACATACTGGCTGTTTTACTGCATAACTATGAAATCTACAATTTCCTGAACTCTGCCTAACTGTCGGTTCTCAAGGTTATCATAGCTGGGGGTGGCGGTGCTGGGAATAAGCTCCCAGTGCTTATAAAATGTTCTTTATTGCGTGCGTCTCAAATAGCCTGTGACAACCAAGTCCAGCTCCTGGCCTGCTTGTGCAGCTTGGCCTCAACTCCAGTGGAACTGCTTCTACTGACAGGAGAAGGAGCGAGGGCGGGCCTCTGGTGCTTTAAAACCACTTGCTTCGGGTAGATGGGGCTCGTCAACCTGGGAGGGTAGACCATCTAGGGGAAGGAAAACCGTGACTTCAAACCCCACTGACTTGCGGCATACCTGGTCATGGGAAAGGCTTCAGGAGTCAACCCTGAGGAAAAATCCGGAGTCGAAGTCCCTAAGGCGGTCCGCTGCTGTATTCAGCATTGTTCTGGCAACTCCTGCAACACTGCTGGTGCCAAACTCTATCGGCTTTGCTCTTCCTTTGAATCCGCCACCCATGTAAAGAGGGGGGGACCTACTACCTGGGCAACAGCTGGTTCTCCACAAATACCCTGCTCTGGATTGCACCCTGGAGAGGACACTACAGCTTCGCCTCACAGTGTCGAAACAACATGGGAACAGCCAAACTGCCGAAATAACAACATACGAGGGGGGGATGAAAAATTAATAGGCTGAAAAGTTCATAGTGGCCAAATTTGACCAAATGTGGTTTATTTTTCAACCACAGGGATCCAAGCACTGCAACACCGATGGAAGAAGTGTATGGACCAAAGGGGAGACTATGTTGAAAAATAAACCACATTTGATCAAATTTGACTTCTATGAACATTTCAGCCCCCCCCCATAAACAATAAATTATCATTGTTTACAAATCTGTTTTACCATCTCAACAAACCCATAATTTGTTCATGAAATATGCCTATCTCTAAATCCAGATATACATTATGATCTTTGGCTTAATTACTGCTACCTGCTGTCACCAACCAACCAATTGTGATGCAGCAATTTTTTTAAAAAATACTATGCATTTCAGATGGAGTCAAAGCATACAAAAACACAATTTGTGCAATTTCAACGAGGAGCAACAAGGAGCTGTGGAAACAGAAGTTTGCATAATGTGCCCTCCAGCTACTAGCATGACCACACCAGAAAGCACTAGCAAGCAGCACGGTTACATCTGTAGTGGCATGCATTCATGACTTAAATTGTCTTCTCATGTGTAATACCATCGTACACAGTGTCACACCCATGGAAGTTATCAGATCCATTTCACACAGTGGCCCCATTTACACCCGGGACTAAAAAGCTTTTTTTTTGTGACTGGATTGTCATCAGATATGGTAAAGTATCTGTGGAAATATACTCAAAACTCACCTGGGACAGACTTGTATCCCATTTCCAAAACCATTTCTGAAGGTGGACACATGTTGACCACTTATAACGGAAGTATAAATGCAACTCTGTCTCTGAAATGCATGCAGCTCCGACCAGAGGTCCACATCTTTTTAAGCTGTACGCATGACGTGTTTATAGTTAAAAACAGTTCAGCATCCAATAGGGCTGCGCAATTATGGCCAAAATGATGATCGCGATCATTTTGATCAATACTGAAATCATGATTATTAATCATGATTATTCATTAACTTTAGGAAAAACAGATTACATAAAATTCTTTTTTTTTTTTTTTAATTCATCCTACTTACCAATTGCTAGATGAAGAGATGAAGCCTGTGGCCAAAGCACTGGAGCCTCATCTATTTATTTACAGAAGCTGCCTTGCCAACATTAGATCCACTGTCTGTTGTTATACAGACTAGTCCCTCCTCCTGCAGGCTCCAAGATGATTGTGCTTCCCTCAGTCCGTGGGCTATAGCTTCCCCTGTGTGGTCTTGTGGGAAAAACGACATCTGCAAGCACTGACTCTTCATTTTAAAATCTCCATCAATGTAGTGAATTATCAGGGACAGGTAGGGCGCCGTTATTCTGCTTGGCCATAGATCAGTTGTAGTTGCAAAGTACTCGACAGCAGTGATATCCATCTGTATTTTTCATACAGTGCAGGTAATGCAACTTTGGAGGATCACGTGGGGATCTCATATTTCTTGTCCAGTATTTTGATCATGTTTCTGAAACCTTCGTTGCTCAAACGGTATTTAGTGGACACATGTCTTTGGTCAAATAAAACAATATTGCATCAGTTACTTTAGCGTGTCTTTGGGAGGTGGAAGGATACAGTGAAGCTCTGTGCAGGGTTGATACTATGTTTGCCTAGGTCGGTGCCAGACACAGACGGTCATTTAGTGAAGTGACATTAGCTTTAGCCTTCATGCATTTATCGTACTTGCGTTTGTGGTGTTTTTTTCTGGTGGTTGAATAAGTTAGTTGTGTTGCCCTGCAGCGCAGACACAGCTCTATGACACTCTTTGCATATAATTTCTTTTTAGTCAGCATCACTTGCCCTGAATCCAAAACACGTCCAGACAACAGATTATGATCCTTTCAAGGCACTAGATCCTCGCTTCCACGTG
Source organism: Pholidichthys leucotaenia (assembly GCA_020510985.1). Taxonomy (NCBI): domain Eukaryota; kingdom Metazoa; phylum Chordata; class Actinopteri; order Cichliformes; family Pholidichthyidae; genus Pholidichthys; species Pholidichthys leucotaenia. The sequence goes on from CM035842.1 coordinate 277,391,495, forward strand.
TTGCCGTACTGTCACCTTCTGTTCGCGACATCTGGTTTGTTTCACTATCACACCAGTCCGCTATTGAAAACTTAAGGCTGCAGCTACAGGGTGCACTTACTTGTCAGTTCCTCAGCTTAACCCTTCATGTGTCCGGGTTTCATGGACACAGACAGCGCCCTCACTGTCTATGTTGCAGTTCTGCGCCTGTCATGTGATGTGGCCATAAAACATAAAAAATCCCCAGTTGTACTAAGCATTCCACCTCACAAGGTGGCAGACACGTATAACTTACTGCTCTTGCCTTGGAGGACTCGTGTCTCCCAAAGAACTACCCAAAAACCTAACTTCTGGGACACCAAAGAAAAAGAGTTTGTAAACAAATGTTGATGTGCTCCATCGCAACACGGAGGAGGCATTTGCTCTCAAATTTGCCAACTATGATTCTAAAAAGAAATTATTTAGCTTATGAACGTAAATATCTACATTTTGTTATAACAGAGAGTGGCCGAAGCTGGTTCATTTTCACCTGCCATCAACCGCAGCCCCATGTGACTGTACAGAACAATCGCACTGGTTCCGTGTTGTCATATAAGATAAATTGCGGCGGAATAAATGCGAAATTGAGGTGGAATAATCATAAGAGTTTCTGGATGTGGGAGAGAAAGCGAAAATGACTGACAGAAGACAAAATAACGACCAGGATAACGAAAATGGATGAAACGAGCCGCCTGGCCAGCGGTAAGTCTGACAAATTTCTTTGTTTACATTGTACTGATTTTCTGGTTCATATACTTTGAAGATAAGATAACAAAAAAACCCAAAACAAAAAACGGTGACAAAAAACAAAACTATCCTTTGTGTAAATATGTCCAAAGTCCACTTTTGACCGAAAGTTATGTAATTCGATATGGCTGCCATGGCATTATGCAAATTAGATGTGTAAATTTACTCCTATCTCAAACTTTGGATCATATTCTACATTTTTCTAATTGACAGTAAGCCATTATCTCTTACCACTTTCAAGTTATAGCCTTGGAAATCTCTGACATCTAAACTGAATATTTTCTTGAACAAAATCTTGGCCCCATCAATAACACAGTTTTCACAGGAAACCTGCTGAAAAGCTTCATAGAAAGTGATAGAAAAGACAGTGGATGTAGCAGAGAGACAAAATGAAGGTAAATAGTTCTAAATAAGAACTGAATAAGGAGAAAATGACTTCATCAGTGATTACATTAGTGTGAAGCTACAGGTGCATATTTGTAGAGGTAGAACAGTCTTTTATTGTGCGTAAATTTACTCCTATATCAAACTTTGGATCATATTCTACATCTTTCTAACTGACAGTAAGCCATTATCTCTTACCACTTTCAAGTTATAGCCTTGGAAATCTCTGACATCTAAACTGAATATTTTCTTGAAAACAATATTGACCGGGGGTGGGGGCGGTTTACCTGGTGCAATAATGCACCACAGACAGTCAAGAGGTTGTTGCCCTAATATGCGTTCGCCCCCTGGTGGTTGAGAAAATGCTTGCTTTGATATGCAGCAGAGCCCACATTTTAAATGTTAATATCGCCAACGATCACATTAATTTATTCGTGGCAGCCAAAATCGTGATTAGGATCAAAATTCGATTAATTGTGCAGCCCTGGCATCCAACCCCCATACCACATTTAAGGGCGTTTTCACACCAGAAAGTCTTCACCAAGGTTCATATTTTTGTTACATTGTACACATTTGGTCAGGTTAGATTTGGTTCCCAAGCAAACTAAAAAACTTTGTGACATTAGTGTGATAGTCAAGACTCGTTGAGACATAGTCTCCCAAGACCAAAACCGACATACACAGCGGTCTTGGGAGAGTCTGGTCTCGGTCTGGTCTTGACTGCAACACTACGTGATGCAACTAACATCTCGTTGTCATGACAATGTTTGTGTCGTTAGCACAGACCAGTAGTTAGCAAACATGCTACTTACCCTGCAAGGTGCCTTCTGCAGCTCTAGACACATCAGTAACCTCACTTTAAGAGTAAAGTGGGGAAGACTCCATCATATTAATTTTACTTGTTGGTACACCCTCCATCTTAACCAAATCCCCCAGTTTCTCCATTGATATTAATAACTCTCCCATTTGCCCTTCCCCTCAGGTTAAGAGCCTGGGTGTCATTCTCGACAGCACTTTATCATTCCAGTCTCATATCAATAATATTACTCAGTCCACTTATTTTCATATTGGTAACATTAATCGACTGTGTCCCTCCCTCACTCCACACACTGCTGCCATTCTTATCCATAGCCTTGTCACTTCCCGCATTGTCTACTGCAACTCACTTCTTTTTGGTCTCCCAAATAAATCCCTCCACAAGCTACAGCTCCTTCAGAATGCTGATGCCCGGATCATCACTCGTACTCCATCCATAGAACACATTACCCGTCTTTCAGCATCTTCACTGGCTCCCAATAAATGACAGAATAAACTTTAAGATACTGTTCCTCACCTTCAAAGCCCTTCATAACCTGGCACCACCACACCTGTTTGAACTCTTCCACATCGTCACCCCTAGCCACTCTCTGAGGTCTTCCTCTTTCCTTCACCCCGTCGTTCTTTTTGCCCGCCTCATCACTATGGGGTATAGAGCCTTCAGTTGCTCTGCTCCCCGACTCTGGAACTCACTCCCACCAGCCATTCACAACATTGACTCTCTTCCATTATTTAAATCCAGACTCAAAACTTATTTGTTTAAACAAACTTACTCTCTTTGATAATCTACCTTTAATTCACTGCTTTTGGTTTGTTACTTAAGTTTCACTATTGCATTTCAAATCTGTTTTTAATGTTTTAATGCTCTTTGTTCAATTCAATTCAACTTTATTTATATAGCGCCATTTCACAACAACAGTCATCTCATAGCACTATCAACTGTAGGGGTAACCCCCACAGTTGCAGAAAGACCCCAGCAATCAGGCGATCCCCTGTGAGCAAGCACTTGGCGACAGTGGAGAGGAAAAACTCCCTTTTAACAGGAAGAAACCTCCAGCAGAACCAGGCTCAGGGAGGGGCAGTCATCTGCTGCGACTGGCTGGGGGGTGAGGGGATAGAGAAGATGAAAAGAACAGACATGTAGAGAGCAAACAGCAAGATGGGGACTCAAACAGCACGATGGGGACTTTGTAAGGTGAACTTGGGGGTTGAAAGGCGCCTAGAAATATAATGTATTATTATTATTATTATTATTATTCGGTGAGCTAGTTTAGTGAGGCTAGAGTATTATCCAGGTCTTCATTAAAAAGGATGTTTGTACTTCAGCCATGATTTTAAAGTGGCATTGCTCATCCATTTTTTTCCTAAAAAAAATTCTGTCGCATCCTCTCCAAAAATATCTGTATTCTTTATGATTTTTTCCAAGTGACTACTTATGGTGCTAACGGACATATTTCCTGTGTCCGAGTGCTGCCACGGCTCATTTTTTCCCTCTTATCAGCTGCCTTAACTTCCTGTGTTTGGTCCAAAAGTCCAAAAGTTTCTGAAAATTGCTTTCACACTCTAAATTGAAACAAGGTTCAGTTTGATCTGAGACCACCTCTTTATGCCGTACTAAATTTCGCTCTTTATTCCAGTTCAGGGGACGTTTTAAACCTAAAACTACAGTCTGAACCAAACTGAAAAGTCCTAAAGCCTAGACCAAGCGGGTTAGGTGTTAAAGCCCCCCAAGATACAGAACCTTGCAAATAAAATAACCATCAAATGTATAAAAAATACTCCCCATGCACACAAAAATGGCAATCTTACCTTAAAAACAATGAATAATGAAAGAAAGTTTACTGAAGCCAGGTGTAAATGTACAGTTAGGCCCAAAAATATTTGGACAGTGACACAAGTTTTGTTATTTTAGCTGTTTACGAAAACATATTCAAGTATTCACATCCAAATTGGAGCAAGGGTTTAGGAATTACAGTTCTTTAATACGTAGCCGCCTCTTTTTCAACGGACCAAAAGTAATTGGACAATTGACTGAGAAGGCTGCAAAAAAAAAAAAAAAAAAGGCTGCATGGGCTCTTCCCTCGTTAACCTGTCATCAATTAAGCAGTTAAAAGGTCTGGAGTTGATTTCAGGTGTGGCGTTTGCATTTGGAAGCTGTTGCTGTGAACACACAACATGCGATCAAAGGAGCTCTCAATGGAGGTGAAACAGACCATCCTGAGGCTGAAAAAAAGAAGAAATCCATCAGAGAGATAGCAGAAATGTTAAGAGTGGCCAAATCAACAGTTTGGTACATTCTGCGAAAAAAAGAGTGCACTGGTGAGCTTGGGAACTCAAAAAGGCCTGGACGTCCATGGAAGACAACAGTGGTGGATGATCGCAGAATCCTTTCCATGGTGAAGAACAACCCCTTCACAACATCCACTCAAGTGAAGAACACTCTCCAGGAAGTAGGTGTATCAGTATCTAAGTCTACCGTAAAGAGAAGACTTCATGAGAGTAAATACAAAGGATTCACCACAAGGTGCAAACCATTAATCAGCCTCAAAAATAGAAAGGCCAGAATTGACTTTGCCAAAAAACACCTGAAGAAGCCAGCCCAGTTCTGGAACAGCATTCTTTGGACAGATGAGACTAAGATCAACCTGTACCAGAATGATGGGAAGAAGAAAGTTTGGAGAAGAATTGGAACAGCTCATGATCCAAAGCAAACCACATCTTCTGTAAAACATGGTGGAGGCAGTGTGATGGCATGGGCATGCATGGCTTCCAATGACACTAGGTCACTTGTGTTTATTGATGATGTGACAAAAGACAGAAGCAGCCGGATGAATTCTGAAGTGTATAGGGATATACTTTCTCCTCAGATTCAGCCAAATGCAGCAAAGTTGATTGGACGGCGCTTCACAGTACAGATGGAAAATGATCCAAAACATACTGCAAAAGAAACCCAGGAGTTTTTTAAAGCAAAGAAGTGGAATATTCTGCAATGGCTGAGTCAATCACCAGATCTCAACCCAATCGAGCATGCATTTCACTTGCTCAAGACAAAACTTAAGGCAGAAAGACCCACAAACAAGCAACAACTGAAGACAGCTGCAGTAAAGGCCTGGCAAAGCATCACAAAGAAGGAAACCCAGCATTTGGTGATGTCCATGGGTTCCAGACTTCAGGCAGTCATTGCCTGCAAAGGATTCTCAACAAAATATTGAAAAGCAACATTTTACTTAGGGTTATGTTTATTTGTCCAATTACTTTTGAGCCCCTGAAATGAGGAGCGTTTGTATAAAAAATAGCTACAATTCCTACATGTTTAATCATATATTTTTGTTCAACCCCTTGAATTAAACCTTAAAGTCTGCACTTCAATTCCGTTGTAGTTGTTTCATTTCAAATCCAATGTGGTGGCATGCAGAGCCCAAATCATGAAGACTGTGTCACTGTCCAAATATTTCTGGGCCTAACTGTATGTAGCTGGTCACCATCCAACTGTTATCTAATCACCAAAAACACATTATAATGGCAGGTGTAAAGGGGGAACAGTGTGGCTGGCAATGATCTTATACAACTGCTTTAGATATAGAGTGTAGAAGGTCTAACTCAGTTTCACCATCTCTGTACTGTACATGATTAATATGCTTTACTTTCTATGCTCAAGGCTTCATGTATGAATTTTGTTCACTGGACCACACAAGTATAATCATATACACACACTATATATCTACCTATTGAAGCTTCAAGGCCTGCTCATGCCTTAACCCGTATCACAAATAACAGGTAGTCATAATTTACTTACTGCTCCAAGCTTTTCCAAATCAATGCCCAATGACTATGCATGAGCTGGAATGGAGCTTGGAATGTAGGTACAGTAAGAGCAGTAAAGGCATAGATTTATGGTGAGATGGATGGGGTCTTTAGGCGATAAAGCTTCATTTAGTATAGCACACCATGTCCACACCAAGGCCTGTCATGACTGGGACGCCTGGGCAAAACCTTGGATATAGTTCAACCACACAAAAAGCTACAAGACAAACATGACAGATGTGCACCAACAGTTTCAGTGTATGTGCGCGCAATATTTTCCCGTTCCGTCATCCTGGAGTTTGCTTCCTGTTGAGGAGGCCCCACAGCCAGGAATATAAGACCTGAAACAAGCACACTTATCCTCATCCACCCTCAGTTTGAACTACTAGAAGCCCTGAAACCAAACCACTGGACCAATCACTCCAGTATGACTCCCTAACAGCCTTACAGTAAAAATCTATATTCATATATCCAAAGCCTCCGGGCAATCCACAAGGGCATTTACATTTACACTAGCTTTATTATACTAATACAATATTTATTACTTGGACTTTTTACAGGAAGGCTAATCCAGGATTTGGGATACAGGTACATCATGATTTCAACAGTGTAGTCAATAGCACATTCCAGGAAATGCCCTTGATGAGATTTTCACAGTCAGTCACCAGAAGCTGTCTAATGCCATGCTTCCTGAAGTTGGATTCTGAGTTTAAGTCAGACAATTAGCACTATACTCAAGTTAAGGAGGAGTTAAAGATTGAAAAATGATTGAGCCCAGCATCAACAGTAAGTGAAAACTCAAGTAAAATGTCTTCTTCTATGCGAGTCCCTAGCTGGAGCCGGGAAGGGGAGGTCATCCTCACAAGCAATATGCTACTGTGGGTGCCGCAGGTTGACAGACGAGATTGACGATGCCCTCCCATGCTTTGTTAGTGGCGGTGCCTTGCATGGCAGCAGCACCTCTGATTCTAGATGTGATTAACATTGTAGATGGGAGAAACGTAACTTTGTTCTACTGTACGTGATTGGCTGTTTGGACTGAATGACAATAAAGTTGGCTTCTTCTTTACGGTCCATGGTGCTGGCCATAGCTTAATTGAAGCTGAGGTGTTAAGGTTTTTGGTCATCCTCAATTTGCTTTGTCAGTACAGTAGCTGGTCAGTCAGTGCTCATCCTGCAGATGTGGCCAAATCACCATAGCCTGTGTTTCTGGAAGTGTTCTTCTATGGTCTGCTGTTGCTGGCATCATTCATGGATGGTGGCAATATGATCGCAGAAGGAAACTCCAAGGATTTGATGGAGACACCGCATTTGAAAAACTTCTAGCGTGTTCAGGTCCCCTTTGAGGATGGTCCAGGTCATAAAGAAGGATGGATAGAGTCAGCATGCGTAAGAGACAGATCTTAGTCTTTGGGAGATGTTGGGCTTCTTCCAGACGCACCATCAGAGGGACACAGATCTGATTCTGCAGTGAATCTCTGCCGTCATTGTTTTCATGAAGACATCAAGCTTTGCTTTCTAAGTTCCAACATAGCGAAAATGTGCTGAAACACATCTATGGTCAGAAATCTGACTTGTGGGGGCAGCCCATTTAACAAGTTCTGGCAACTGACAGAGAAACTCTCACCTTGGACAGCTAGTGGAATGTGCTATTAAAATATATTTCATTAAACTCAAATAACTTTACCATTTTAACTTTAACATGGACGTACAATACATTCAAACTCATTTTACAATGAGTGAGCATTTTCCCCCTTTGTAGTAATTAATAATCAATTAGATTGGTGATTAGTCTAAAGATTGCAAAGGGTTTGAGGACAAGATAATTAAAATTCATATTCTTAATGTCTTATCACTCAAGTAATCAGTTGAATAACTAATCAGGCCTAATCATTTTCATAATTCCAGGAACCAAAACACAGCAAACACAATTTGCTATTCGAAAAAGAAATGCAGAGATACAGGAATAAGGCTACAAATTGTTAATTTTTCTTCCTGCCAAGCCCACAGCTGCCAATGTTAATACAGAGAGTGTAATTTAACTTTATCTCACAATCAGGACATACACCACACCACAGGTTTGGAAGCGACGCTGCTGCAGCTGCAATTTCAAACCTGTAGGCTGAACAACTTTTATTACTTTGGCATCTTTTTTCGTTTGATACCTGAAATAGTACTCAAAAGTATCTCTTAACATTGGTCTGCAGTTATTGCAAAAATCCTATGATTGTCACAAGGTAGACAAATTGCCATCCTCACTCACTCAGGTGTGTGTGTGTGTGTGTGAAGCTCTAAGGCTAATACACTATAAAGTGGTGCATGTCTGACTGACAAAATAGCTTCAATTCAAGGGGTTCTGAAGGCAGTAAAGCTGATTATTACATGCCTGAAAGGTGCTTCAGCAAATAAAGACTGGCATGACATCAAAAGTCAAGGTATCTGGTACATTAGAAGTAGGGGAAGGTTGATATGGCCAAAAAATAATATTACAATATTTCCGTGAATTTTTTGACTTCAACATTTTCAGTAACAAACAAACAAGAAAACTTATTTTTCCAGTTCACACGCAGTAACTCAGATTGTGTTTTAGGTCGTTTTCACACCTGAATGTCCGCATCAAGGTCCGGACTGAGGTTCATTGTTTTGTCTATTTGTGGTCCAGTTAGGTTTAGTTTCATACTGTTCTTTTTTCCAAGCAAACTAAACCACTTTACATGTTGCATCTATATCTTGTTGTCATGATAACATTTGTGTTATTAGTACAGACCAGTAGTTAGCAAACATACTGTGAGTAACTGACATGCAGAAAAATTTGCGAGCAAATTTTCCACACTTCATTTTCTTATCACAGTAGCATGAACCACCCTTAAAACCCAAAAAAAAAAAAGACTTTCACACAAATAGACCCTCTTTTAGGCACTGGCAGCAAACAAAGTGATGTCATTATACAGTCAAATCAGAATATCGCAATATTAACTTATCACGGGAACAAAATCTGCACTGGGATTATCATGAATGGTATGGTACACCCCAATCACCATTAAAAATTATATTATATTATATAAAAATCAGTGGATCCTTAATTTATATCATTGAAAGAAAAAAGACAAATCAATTTTTTATGCAAAAATATCCTATTATGGTCTTCTTCTTTCAGCCACTCCCTTTAGGGGTCGCCACAGCGGCTCATCTGCCTCCATCTCACCCTATCCTTTGTATCTTCCTCTGTAACACCAACCCTCTCCATGTCCTCCTTCACTACATCCATGAATCTTCTCTATGGTCTTCCTCTTTTTCTACTGCCTGGCAACTCCATCTTCAACATACTTTGTCCAATATATCCACTATCCCTCCTCTGCACATGTCCAAACCATCTCAGCCTTGCCTCTCTAACTTTGTCTCCAAACCGCTCAACCTGAGCTGTCCGTCTGATATACTCATTTCTAATCTTGTCCCTTCTAGTCACTCCCAATGAAAATCTTAGCATCTTCAACTCTGCCACCTCCTGTCTTTTTGTCAGCACCACCGTCTCCAAACCATACATCATAGCAGGTCTCACTATCGTCTTGTAAATCTTCCCTTTCACTCTTGCTGTTACCCTTCTGTTACAAATCACCCCTGACACTCGTCTCCACCCACTCCACAGAGGTTAGTTGACCACTCCCAAAATGATTAAAACTGCCATTTTCTTTTTATTCTGGAGCTGTTGATAAATGCTTTTACAAAAACAAATGCACAACTGACTCTTTCACTGCCTGCATTAGCTGACACAAGTACTTTACTGTACACACACAGAGATGTTGGTTGTGGGCCTTGGCTATTATAACAGTTAGGCAATTAAACAGAGCACCTGGAGGGGCTGGAGGTAACTCTTGACACACAAAAACACACATACTCACATCCCCTTTCCACTCTAAATAAAGCAGTAGGACCAGGGAACCAGAGGCAATTAGTTGAAATGGTCGATACAGAAATACGACTTAGAGGCTGCCAAGTTTGCCTGGGAAGGAGGCTGGAATTTTATTTAAGGGTCTGAAGCAGATTTTTTCATAGTTGTAATAGTAGTAAAATGTGTGCACATTGGAAAAGATGCAGCCACACACGAAAACAGAGAAAGTGAGTCGACTGGACAAAAAATACTGAACTCAATCATTCAGAAATGGTAGGAGATGAAACAGAATAAAGATTAAAACTGCAAACAAAAGCACCATTAAGAGAACAAAAAAAAAAGGAAAAGGCTGGTGCTGATGTCTGGAAAGAAAGAGGTCTGGTGTTTCATCTTTAATGACAGGCAGCTTTGGGCAGTGGCCGAAGACCTTTACACAGTGCAGCAGCATCTTATCTACAGCTCTGTGAAGAGGAAGGAGTCCATGTGCACAGTTACCTCTGTGTTCATTTTCAGGGGAAAAGGAGGTGTCGACAGGAAGATAACTGATCGTCCTTAAAGATACGCACTGCAAACACACTGTCCATATGACAAGCCCGACCGCTCATTTGCATTTCATCTGCATATTAAAATGGAAACAAGCTCCACCTTGTTATAGGTAGGCACACACACACACACACACACACACACACACACACACACACACACACACACACAAAAAAGACCAGCAGCAGGATGACGAGTCAGATGGGACACCGATGGTCTCTTGCTCTGAGCAGAAGAGGTGACTGTTTGCATAATAAAAGCAGTGGAAGCAAGTCTGTGGTTGTATAAAATGCTACTAAACATAATACACATATAATGCGTCATCCTTTCTTGATGGCATTCATGGAGGATAAAGACAGAGAAAAAAGATATAGTAGGGTTGCATGATATTAGGAAAACATGCAATATGGTTGCTGAATATTGCAATAGCAATATGACTTCTGTGTGCTTTTTTCCTGCATAAATGTCCAACTTTTTATGTAAAATTTGATACTTTTTCCTCATACATTTGTGACTTTTTCCACATAAAATTTGCTCATTTTCCCCTCATAAAGTTGTGATATTTGAAGTAACTTTGCATCTTTTTTCTTAAAAATAATAAAAAAAATCCCCCCATATAGATCTGCAGTACTTGGACAAAAAATTGCTGCTTTGCCCACTTCAAAAATTAGTGGGTTTTTCCATACAAATCTGCAGCAATTTTAGAAAGAAAATTCAGTTGTTTTTTTTCCTCTCTCAAATTTGGGATTCATGCAAATTTTGTAATTTTTTTTCTAATAAGTTTGCAACCCCCCCCCTCACATAAATGTGCAACTTATTTAAAAAAATGAAATATGGTACTTTTATCTCATAAATATGAGTTTTTCCACTTAACATTTGCTGCAAAAGTTACAGGAAAAGTCCAAATTTATGAGGAATAATATTTCCCCCCCCCCTCCCCAAAAAAAAAAAAAAAAAAGATTTTCTCCACATAAATCTGCAACATTTTTACAAACATTGCTGTTTTTTTCCTCTTATGAATTTGTGCCTCCACATAATTTAAAAAATATATTTTTTCCAATACATTTGTCATTCGTTTTTCCACATAAAAGTACATTTTCACATAAAATTTGACACTCTCAAAAATGTTATTTTTCACTTAAATTTGCCGCTTTTCCCCCCCAAAAATCTGACTATTTCATGTAAATTTTGCATAATTTTTCAAATAAATGTATAACTTTTTTTCCGCATGACGTTTTTGTTACTTTTGTCACACAAATGTATTCATTTTTCCCAAGTTAAAACTTGCTACTCCCCTCCACATAAATCTGTAAACTTCTTTATGAATTTGTGATCTTTTCATGTCAGTTTGTTAATGTCTTCATGTCAGTTTTGCAACTGTCATAAATTTTTGATTTCTTTCCATGTAAATCCATCCATCCATCCATCCATCTTCTACCGCTTTTCCGGAGGTCCGGGTCGCGGAGGCAGCAGTTCAAGCAGAGAAGCCCAGACTTCCCTCTCCCCAGCCACCTGCTCCAGCTCTTCAGAGGGGATACCAAGGCGTTCCCAGACTAGCTGGGAGACATAGTCTCTCCACCGAGTCCTGGGTCTGCCCCGGGGTCTCCTCCCAGTGGGACGTGCCTGAAACACCTCAAGTGGGAGACGTCCAGGAGGCATCCTAATCAGATGCCCATACCACCTCAACTGACTCCTTTCAATGTGGAGGAGCAGCGGTTCTACTCTGAGCCTCTCCCGGATGACTGAGCTCCTCACCCTATCTCTGAGGGTGAGTCCAGCAATCCTACGGAGAAAGCTCATTTCAGCCGCTTGTATCCGCGATCTTGTTCTTTCGGTCATTACCCAAAGCTCGTGACCATAGGTGAGAGTAGGAACGTAGATTGACTGGTAAATCGACAGCTTTGCCTTAGAACTAAGCTCCCTCTTCACCACAACAGACCGGTACAACGTCCGCATCACTGCAGATGCTGCTCCAATCCGTCTGTCGATCTCTCGCTCCATTTTCCCCTCACTCGTGAACAAGACCCCAAGATACTTAAACTCCTCCACTTGGGGCAGGAGCCTGTCCCCAACCCGGAGAGGACAATCCACCTTTTTCCGGCTGAGGACCATGGACTCGGACTTGGAGGTGCTGATTCTCATCCCAGCTGCTTCACACTCAGCGGCAAACCGTCCCAGCAAGAGCTGTAGGTCATTGCTGGATGAAGCCAACAGGACAACATCATCTGCAAACAACAGAGATGAGATCCTGTGGTCACCAAGCATGACACCCTCCATTCCCTGGCTGCGCCTAGAAATCCTGTCCATAAAAATTATGAACAGGACCGGTGACAAAGGGCAGCCCTGGCGGAGTCCAACTCTCACTGGGAATGACTCCGACCGAGTGTTGGCAATACGAACTAAACTCTCACAACGGTCGTACAGAGACCGAATAGCTCGTAACAACAAGCCCGATACCCCATACTCCCGAAGCACCCCCCACAAAAATCCACGAGGGACGCGGTCAAATGCCTTCTCCAAGTCCACAAAACACATGTAAACTGGTTGGGCAAACTCCCACGAACCCTCAAGAATTCTCGAGAGGGTAAAGAGCTGGTCCGATGTGCCACGGCCAGGACGAAAACCACATTGCTCCTCCTGAATCCGAGGTTCGACCAACGGCCGGACTCTCCTCTCCAGTACCTTGGCATAGACCTTCCCAGGGAGGCTGAGGAGTGTGATCCCTCTAAAGTTGGAGCACACCCTCCGGTCCCCTTTTTTGAAGAGAGGAACCACCACCCCGGTTTGCCATGCCAAAGGCACTGGCCCCGGCCTCCACGCAATGTTGCAGAGGCGTGTCAACCATGACAACCCAACAACATCCAGGGCCTTGAGGTACTCGGGGCGAATCTCGTCCACCCCCGGGGCCCGGCCACCAAGGAGATTTTTAACCACCTTGGCGACCTCAGCCCCTGTAATAGGCGAGTCATCCCCCTTGTCCCCAAACCCTGCTTCCTCTGTGGAAGGCGTATCAGTGGGATTGAGGAGATCCTCGAAGTATTCCTTCCACCGCCCGACGATATCCCCAGTTGAAGTCAACAGTGTCCCATCCGCACCATACACAGTGTGGACGGGGAGCTGCTTTCCCCTCCTGAGCCGCCGAACAGTTTGCCAGAATCTCTTTGAAGCCGACCGAAAGTCTTGTTCCATGGCCTCACCGAACTCCTCCCATACCCGGGTTTTTGCTTCAGCAACCACCCGAGCTGCACTCCGCTTGGCCTGCCGGTACACCTCAGCTGCTTCGGGAGTCCCACAAGCCAACCAAGCTTGATAGGACTCCTTCTTCAGCTTAATGGCCCCCCTCACCACTGGTGTCCACCACTTGGTTCGGGGGTTGCCACCACGAGATGCACCGACCACCTTGCGGCCGCAGCTCTGGGCCGCTGCTTCAACAACAGAGGTGGAGAACATGGCCCATTCAGACTCCATGTCTCCAGACTCCCTCGGAATGTGGTTGAAGTTCTTCCGGAGGTGGGAGTTGAAGACCTCCCGGACAGGGGCCTCAGCCAGACGCTCCCAGCACACCCTCACTATACGTTTGGGTCTACCAGGTCTGAATGGCTTCCTCCCCTGCCATCGGATCCAACTCACCACCAGGTGGTGATCAGTTGACAGCTCTGCACCTCTCTTTACTCGGGTGTCCAAGACATACGGTCGCAGGTCTGATGATACGATAACAAAATCGATCATCGACCTGCGGCCTAGGGTGTCCTGGTGCCAGGTGCACATATGGACACCCTTATGCTTGAACATGGTGTTCGTTATGGACAGACTGTGGTTAGCACAGAAGTCCAATAACTGAACACCACTCGGGTTCAGATCGGGCAGGCCGTTCCTCCCAATCACCCCCCTCCAGGTTTCACTGTCGTTGCCCACGTGCGCATTGAAGTCCCCCAGTAGGACAATGGAGTCTCCAGGAGGAGCACCCTCCAGCACCCCAGTCACAGACTCCAAAAAGGGTGGGTACTCTGAAACATCATTTGGTGCATAGGCACAAATGATGGTCAGGACCCGTTTCCCAACCCGAAGGCGCAGGGAAGCAACCCTTTCGTCCACCGGGGAAAACTCCAATATAGAGGCAGCAAGGTGGGGCGATACAAGAATACCTACCCCTGCTCGTCGCCTCTCGCCCGGGGCAACTCCAGAAAAGGCCAAGCTCCAGCCCCTCTCCAGGAGACTGGTTCCGGAACCGGAGCTGTGTGTTGAGGTGAGGCCGACTATATCTAGCCGGTATCGCTCAATCTCGTACACCAGCTCAGGCTCCTTCCCCACCAGAGAGGTGACATTCCACGTACCAAAAGCCAACTGGCTTCCATGTAAATATGCAACTTTTTTACAATAAATTTGCTACTTTGTTTCGCTCGTGAATTTGTAAATTTTCCAAATATATGTGCAACTTTTTCTTGTAAACTTTGATACTTTTGTCCCCTCAGAAAATGTGACTTTATATAAATTTTGCATGTTTTTCTAATAAATGTGTGATTTTTACTACATAAATGTGCAACTTTTTACATTTTTTTTTACATTGTGGCGGTTCCTTTATTTCATGCCGCTTCAACATTTTCTTTTGTCCCATAAATTTCTGACTATTTTTATATCAATTTTTTAATTATGCAAATTTCTGTCATAAATTTATTATTTTTTCCCATTAAAATATAGAACTTTTGCAGATTAAATTGACCGTTTTTCCCCTCAGAAATTTGACTTTTCCACATAAATATGCATTTTTTTGTCTTATAGAGTTTGCTACTTTTTTCTAATAAATTTGTAACTTTATTCTTGTGGACTTGAGTTTTTGTTACCTACTTTGGAGTGTAATGATGCTAAGGCCGTGTAAATGCCACTCAAATGGCTGAGCATGAATGCATACATACATGAAAAAAAAAATTCTGTGATTGCTGTTTAAGCTGTCTTTTACAATATGCATATTGCATAGGTTTATATTGCGATACTGATAAAATTTCAACATGTTGTGCAGCCCTAATTTATAGTGCAATTTAAATACGTAAAATTTTGATTAGAAACCAAACTACAAATGTCTCAATCTATGGCCACCTGTAGTGCTTTTTTAGCTTTAGATGATTAAACGGCACCGTCACTGACACCAAACATCATTCTGAACAAGTTACACATCCATCGAAATCAAATCAGCCATCATGTCACTTTCATGCCTCTTTATTTTGTAAGTATTTGATAACCAATGTGCCACATTAACCTGAGCTTGGCTTATGATATAATATCTATTTATGTTCAATGTATCAATTTAAATTCATTATATAACACAACTAACTAACTAACTACTAACTAACCTGCACTTATATAGCACTTTTCTAGTCACAAAGAGCACTCAAAGCGCTTTCATTAATACTAACCCTCTATTCTAAGGGCCTATAGGAAACATATCTAGGGACAATTTCGAACAGCCAATTAACCTAACAAGAACAAAACTTAATACATAGAAAGACAGGCATGACGCATTTCACCAACCCTTCTCACAGGTCTTTTCTATTATTTCGTAGCTTTTTATTGCTGTGATGAATAGAAATATTTTAGTTTTCCCTGAGATATTCAGGACTGCCATGTGTTCATGAATGAAATGTGAATATGCGAGGCATGCATGTACACGGATTGGGCCCATTTTATACACAGCTGCAGGTTAATCTTTTGTCTGCAGTCAACAATGGGAATTTCAATAATTCCACTGCTAAACCACTGGGGAAATTTTTATTCAAGTTTTCAGTCATGTGAGCCTCAAATCCCTGCCTAAAACCACAACTACTACTACTGCATGTGGCTTCTTCCACAAGATCTCAGTTACATAACCCTGAAAAACATTATCAACATGCCTAATAAACTGAGTGTGGATCAGCATTACAGACAGCTTTTCACCAAATAGACAGCACACTTTCATAAAGGTTAGCGTTAGGAAGAAAACAGAACTTTCTGCAAGAGTTTTGTCTCTAATGCTTTAATGTTTTATGTAAAGCACTTTGAATTGTCTTGTATATGAAATGGGCTTTACAAATAAACTTGCCTTGTTTGACAGGGCCGTTTCTGGCTATAAATTCAATTCAATTCAACTTTATTTATATAGCGCCGTTTCACAACAACAGTCATCTCATAGCACTTTCAACTGTAGGGAAAACCTCCACAATTGCAGAAAAACCCCAGCAATCAGGCGAACCCTTGTGAGCAAGCGCTTGGCGACGGTGAAGAGGAAAAACTCCCTTTTAACAGGAAGAAACCTCCAGCAGAACCAGGCTCAGGGAGGGGCAGTCATCTGCTGGGACTGGCTGGGGGTGAGGGGACAGAGAAGATGAAAAGAACAGACATGTAGAGAGCAAACAGCACAATGGGGACCCAATCTATGGGAGAGAACAAACAGATGTTGAGGACCAG
Source organism: Pholidichthys leucotaenia (assembly GCA_020510985.1). Taxonomy (NCBI): domain Eukaryota; kingdom Metazoa; phylum Chordata; class Actinopteri; order Cichliformes; family Pholidichthyidae; genus Pholidichthys; species Pholidichthys leucotaenia. The sequence goes on from CM035842.1 coordinate 277,408,134, forward strand.
CAAAAAAAAAAATATTTCATTGAGAGTGAAAAAAGGAGTGGAGCCCAGTGCATTATTGGAGGTCCCCTGGCTGTCTAAACGTATTAGCAGCATAACTAAGGGAGGGTTCAGAAACACATGATCCCTCCCTAATTGTAGGGTATATCAAAAAGGAAGGTTTTAACCCTATTCTTAAAAACACAGATTGAGTCTGACTCCCAAATCCAGATTGGCAGCTGGTTCCACAGAAGAGGAGCTTGATAACTGAAGGCTCTGCCTCCCATTGTACTTTTGGAGATTCTAGGTATTACAAGTAATCCAGCATTTTGGGAGCGTAGTGCTCTGTTAGGATAATAAGGTAGTATCAGATCTTTTAAATAAAAAGGGGCCTGATTGTTTAGAGCTTTGTAAGTAAAAAGAAGGATTTTAAACTTAATTCTGAACTCTATGGGAAACCAATGAAGGGAGGCCAGAACCACAGAGATATGATCTCTCTTTCTAGTACCTGTTAAAACTCTTGCTGCAGCATTTTGGGTCAACTGAAGACTTTTTAAAGGTGTTTTAAGGCAACCTGATAATAAAGAGTTACAATAATCTAATCTAGAGCTAACAAAAGCGTGGATCAGTTTCTCAGCATCACTCAGACAAGATGCTCCTAATCTTGGCAATATTACGCAAATGATAAAAGGCAGCTTTAGAAACACATTTAATATGTGAATTGAAAAACAGATCTTGATCAAAAATAACTCCAAGGTTCCTCACAGAACTATTAAGAGAAAGAGTAACCACATCCAGAATCAGAATCAGAATCAGAATCAGGTTTATTGCCATTGTTCATGTAGTACACAAACTAGGAATTTGTCTCGGTACAATGCTGCAACATTAAACATGATAAGATAAGAGAAATAAACTATACATGTAATAAAGTGTAGGATAAGATTAAGTGATACTGGTCAACAGTTAAAATATATATTAGCCAGCAGCAGATACTGTGGAGAACTATATAGTGCAGTCGGTAATGCAGGAAGAAAACAGTGATGATTGACATGAGTCTGGTTGAGCTGCTGTACATGGTGCACGAGAGTCACTTAGTGTTCAGCAGTCTAATGGCAGAGGGGAAGAAGCTGTTCATGTGACGGGAGGTTTTAGTCTGGATGGACCGAAGTCTTCTACCAGAGGGGAGGGGGGCAAACAGTACGTGACCAGGGTGTGAGGGATCGGCTATGATCCGGCCAGCACGCCTCCGGGTCCTGGAGATGTACAGATCCTGGAGAGATGGGAGCTTGCAGCCGATCACCTTCTCAGCAGTGCGCACGACGCGCTGCAGCCTTAGTCTGTCCCTGGCAGTGGCTCCTGCGTACCACACGGTTATGGAGGTGGTGAGGATGGACTCGATGATGGCTGTGTAGAACTGCACTAACATCTTGGTGGGTAGCTTGAGCTTCCTCAGCTGCCGCAGGAAGAACATCCTCTGCTGGGCTTTTTTGATGAGTGAGCTGATGGTCAGCTCCCATTTGAGGTCCCTGGTGATGGTAGTGCCTAGGAAGCGAAAGGAATCAGCAGTGGTGATGGGAGAGCCTGAGAGGGTGAGGGGGGGCAGAGGAGTAGTGACTTTCCTGAAGTCTACAATCATCTCCACTGTCTTCAGAGCGTTCAGCTGCAGGTTGTTATTGCTGCACCAGGACGCCAGCTGGGCCACCTCTCTCCTGTAGGCGGACTCGTCGCCGTTGGAGATGAGCCCGATGAGGGTGGTGTCGTCCGCAAACTTGATCAACTTGACAGACTGGTGGCTGGAGGTGCAGGAGTTGGTGTAAAGGGAGAAGAGTAGGGGGGAAAGTACACAGCCCTGGGGTGATCCGGTGCTGATGCTAGTATAGTCTGAGACAGTCTTTCCCAGCCGCACATGCTGCCTCCGGTCCGTCAGGAAGTCGATGATCCACCTGCAGAGGGAGTCAGGCACGTTGAGCAGGGACAGCTTGTCCCGGAGCAGAGCGGGGCGGATGGTGTTGAATGCGGAGCTGAAGTCCACAAACAGGATCCTGGCGTAGGTTCCCGGGGAGTCCAGGTGCTGCAGGATGGAGTGGAGGGCCAGGTTGACTGCATCGTCTACAGACCTGTTGGCTCGGTAGGCAAACTGCAGCGGGTCCAGGAGAGGGGTGGTGATGGACTTGAGGTGGGACAGGACCAGGCGCTCAAAGGACTTCATGACTACAGAGGTGAGCGCTACAGGTCTGTAGTCATTAAGTCCAGTGATCCGTGGCTTCTTGGGGACAGGGATGATGGTGGAGGATTTGAGGCAGGATGGCACGTGGCATAACTTAAGGGAGGTGTTAAAAATGTCTGTGAATACAGGAGCCAGCTGTTTCGCACAGAGTCTCAGGGTGGAGGGAGACACGCCGTCTGGGCCGGGGGCCTTGCGCGGGTTCAGTCTGGAGAACTGTTTGAGCACATCCTGCTCACTGATGATAAGGGGAGGGGGGAGGAGGGGGGGGTGCCTTAAATGAAGTAGGGAATGTGGAGGCTGTGGAGCTGGAGGGAGGGGGGGAGTTGGACACAGATGACGAGGTGTCAAAACGGGCATAGTGTTGGGACAGTCTCTGACAAAGGGCTTTGTCATCCTGACTTTTAGGAGCCTGAGGCCGATAGTTGGTGATCTGCCTCAGTCCTCTCCACACGGAAGCCGAATCATTAGCAGTGAACTGCTGCTGGAGTCTCTCTGAGTATAGAGATTTAGCCCTCTTCAGCTCTCTGTTAAACCGGTATTTAACCTCCCTGTAGCAGTCCCTGTCTCCACTTTTCAGCGCTGCTTCCTTCTCCTTCCTGATCTGTCTGAGCTTAGCTGTGAACCAGGGTTTGTCATTAGAGTAACTCACCCTGGTGCGTGATGGAAGAATGTTCTCTTCACAAAAGTGGATATATGAGTTCACAGTGTCCGTGTACTCATCCAGATCATGCGTGGCTCCTTTAAGCATGCCCCAGTCAGATATTTCCATGCACGTTTCCAGCTTCTCCTCAGCATCACTGGTCCGTATCTTCGTAGTGCTCACAACAGGTTTAGTGAGCTTCAATCTCTGTCTGTATGTGGGAATGAGGTGAAACATCACGTGATCAGATAATCCCAGCGCAGCTCGAGGGACAGCGCGATATGCGTCTTTCACTGTGGTGTAACAGTGATCCAGTGTGTTTAATCCTCTGGTGGGGCATTTAATAAACTGTTTGTAGCGGGGGAGATCGTGGCTCAGATTGCACTGATTAAAGTCGCCAGCCACAATAATCAGCGAGTCTGGAAAACTCCGCTCTGTGTGTTGAATGTGATCCGCGAGCACACGCTGAGCTTCGCGCGTGTCCGCGTCGGGAGGGGCGTACACAGCGATCATTATGAAAGAAGCAAACTCCCGCGGGGAATAGAAGGGCTTGCAATTGATAACAAGAAATTCCAAGGCAGGAGAACAGTGTTTGGAAATTACCGTTACATCAGAGCACCAGCTACAGTTGATGTAGAAGCAGACACCGCCTCCTGTGGTCTTGCCGGAAAGCTCTGTGTCACGATCAGCACGGAAGAGCTGGAAGCCGTCGAGGCGCAGCGCGCTGTCCGGTATATTTTCCCGGAGCCAGGTCTCAGTAAAGCAGAGGACAGCTGAGGAGGCGAGGTCCTTAAAACGCATCAGCAGTCTCAGTTCATCCACCTTGTTAGAGAGAGAGTTGGTATTGGACAGAAATATGCCAGGCAGCGCCGTTCGCGAGCCTCTCCTGCGAAGTCGTACGAGAGCGCCCGCTCGTCTTCCTCTCTTCCGCCGTCTCACTTTCCGAGCCAAACAATAAACCAGATCGGCGGCAGGGGCTAGAAAAACTGGGAAGAGGTCCGTGGGGGTCAAAGTCCTGATATTTAAAAGTTCTTCACGGGTATAAGTGCAAGCAGACACACAGTTGACAAACAAAAACAAACAAAGAGCGCAGCGAAGCACCATGTCGACCGCTGTGGGCACCATCTTGGATCGAAATGAAGACTTTGATTTGGAAAGATATTTCTAAGGTTTTTTTGGACCAACAAGAATGACTTCAGTCTTATCTGAATTTAATAGCAAAAAATTACAAGTTATCCAAGCTTTGATTTCCTTAAGACAGGCTTCTAACTTGGCTAATTGATTACTATCATCTGGCTTCATTGACAGGTATAATTGTGTGTCATCTGCATAACAATGAAAATGTATACAGTGCTTTCTAATAATGTTGCCTAACGGAAGTACAGTGGGGCAAAAAAGTATTTAGTCAGCCACCAATTGTGCAAGTTCTCCCACTTTAAAGATAAGAGAGGTCTCCAATTTTCATCATAGGTATACCTCAACTATGAGAGACAAAATGAGAAAAAAAAATCCAAAAAAATCACATTGAAGGATTTTTAATGAATTAATTGGTAAATTCCTCGGTAAAATAAGTATTTGGTCAATAACAAAAGTTCATCTCAATACTTTGTTATATACCCTTCTTTGGCAATGACAGAGGTCAAACGTTTTCTGTAAGTCTTCACAAGGTTTTCACACACTGTTGATGGTATTTTGGCCCATTCCTTACGAAGCCACTCCTTCGTTGCCCGGGTGGTGTGTTTGGGATCACTGTCATGCTGAAAGACCCAGCCACGTTTCATCTTCAATGCCCTTGCTGATGGAAGGAGGTTTTCACTCAAAATCTCACGATACATGGCCCCATTCATTCTTTCCTTTACATGGATCAGTCGTTCTGGTCCCTTTGCAGAAAAAACAGCCCCAAAGCATGATGTTTCCACCCCCATGCTTCACAGTAGGTATGGTGTTCTTTCTCCTCCAAACACGACAAGTTGAGTTTTTACCAAAAAGTTCTATTTTGGTTTCATCTGACCATATGACATTCTCCCAATCCTCTTCTGGATCATCCAAATGCTCTCTAGCAAACTTCAGACGGACCTGGACATGTACTGGCTTAAGCAGGGGGACACGTCTGGCACTGCAGGATTTGAGTCCCTGGCGGCGTAGTGTGTTACTGATGTAGCCTTTGTTACTTTGGTCCCAGCTCTCTGCAGGTCATTCACTAGGTCCCCCCGTGTAGTTCTGGGATTTTTGCTCACCGTTCTCGTGATCATTTTGACCCCACGGGGTGAGACCTTGCGTGGAGCCCCAGATCGAGGGAGATTATCAGTGGTCTTGTATGTCTTCCATTTTCTAATAATTGCTCCCACAGTTGATTTCTTCACACCAAGCTATTGCAGATTCAGTCTTCCCAGCCTGGTGCAGGTCTACAATTTTGTTTCTGGTGTCCTTTGACAGCTCTTTGGTCTTGGCCATAGTGGAGTTTGGAGTCTGACTGTTTGAGGTTGTGGACAGGTGTCTTTTATACTGATAACGAGTTCAAACAGGTGCCATTAATACAGCTAACGAGTGGAGGACAGAGGAGCCTCTTAAAGAAGAAGTTACAGGTCTGTGAGAGCCAGAAATCTTGCTTGTTTGTAGGTGACCAAATACTTATTTTACCGAGGAATTTACCAATTAATTCATTAAAAATCCTTCAATGTGATTTTCTGGATTTTTTTTTTCTCATTTTGTCTCTCATAGTTGAGGTATACCTATGATGAAAATTGGAGACCTCTCTCATCTTTTAAGTGGGAGAACTTGCACAATTGGTGGCTGACTAAATACTTTTTTGCCCCACTGTATATATAATAAAAAGAGTAGGGCCTAGCACAGATCCCCGTGGAACTCCATGACTGAGCTTTGACTTGAAAGAAAACTCATTACTGACATAAACAAACTGGAACCTATCAGATAAATAAGATCTAAACCACTGCAACGAAGTTCCATTAAGTCCAACATAGTGTTCTAATCTATCAAGTAGAATATTATGATTGATAGCATCAAAAGCTGCACTAAGGTCTAAAAGGACAAGTACAGAAACAAGTCCATTATCAGATGCGATCAGGAGGTCATTAGTGACCTTCACTAAGGCTGTTTCAGCTGTTGATGGATTCTAAACCCAGATTGAAACTCTTCAAATAAACCACTTCCCTGCAAGTGGTCAAATAATTGCATAGCAACAACTTTTTCTAAGATCTTTGAAATGAAAGGCAGATTAGAGATTGGTCTATAGTTTGCTAAAACTCCTGGATCCAGCATTGGCTTTTTGAGTAAGGGTTTACAGCCGTGGACAAAATTGTTGGTACCACTCCGTTAATGAAAGAAAAACCCACAATGGTCACAGAAATAACTTGAATCTGACAAAAGTGATAATAAATAAAAATTCTATGAAAATTAACCAATGAAAATCAGACAGTCCTTTTGAATTGTGGTTCAACAGACTTACTTTAAAAAACAAACTCATGAAACAGGCCTGGACAAAAATGATGGTACCCCTAGAAAAGATTGAAAATAATGTGACCACAGGGACATGTTCAACCAAGATGTGTCCTCTAATTAACATCACAGGTGTCTACAAACTTGTAATCAGTCAGTCGGCCTATTTAAAGGGTGACAAGTAGTCACTGTGCTGTTTGGTGACATGGTGTGTACCACACTAAACATGGACCAGAGGAAGCAAAGGAGAAAGTTGTCTCAGGAGATTAGAAAGAAAATTATAGACAAGCATGTTAAAGGTAAAGGCTATAAGACCATCTCCAAGCAGATTGATGTTCCTGTGACTACAGCTGCATATATTATTCAGAAATTTAAGATCCACGGGACTGTAGCCAACCTCCCTGGACATGGCCATAGGAGGAGACAGATAATACGAATGGTAACAAAAGAGCCCAGAACAACCTCTAAACACATTCATGGTGAACTCCAAAGTCAAGGTACATCAGTGTCAGATCACACCATCCGTCGTTGTTTGAACCAAAGTGGACTTCATGGGAGACGACCAAGGAGGACACCACTGTTGAAAACAAATAATAAAAAAGCCATACTGGAATTTGCCAGACTGCATGTTGACAAGCCACAAAGCTTCTGGGAGAATGTCCTATAGACAGACGAGACAAAACTGGAACTTTTTGGCAAGACACATCAGCTCTAACATCTGTGGAAGCAGCTGAAACATGTCGTCTGGAGAAGGCATCCTTCAAACCTGAGACAACTGGAGCAGTTTGCTCATGAGGAGTGGGCCAAAATGCCTGCTGAGAGGTGCAGAAGTCTCATTGACACTTACAGAAATCGTTTGATTGCAGTGATTGCCTCAAAAGGTTGTGCAACAAAATATTAAGTTAAGTTTGTTTTTTAAAATTATTCTGTTGAACCACAATTCAAAAGCACTGTCTGATTTTCATTGGTTAATTTTCATAGACTTTTTATTTATTACCACTTTTGTCAGATTCAAGTTATTTCTGTGACCATTGTGGGTTTTTCTTTCATTAACAGAGGGGTACCAACAATTTTGTCAACGTGTGTAATTACAGCAGTTTTAAAAGCCTGCAGTACATGGCCTAATGTTAATGAAAAATTGATTATTTGAAGAATAGCGCTACCAATAAATGGGAAGACTTCTTTAAATAACCTGTTAGAAATAGGGTCTAAAAGACAAGTTGAAGGCTTGGATGAGCAAACTATTTTATCTAACTCTAAAAGGTCAATTGGAGTAAACTTATCCAAACAGATATCAGTTGAAGGAGTTGTAGTTACTGTATTTAAGTTAACGGTGGGAAGAATCTGATAGATGAAATTTTATGATTGAAAAAGTTCCTAAACTCCTGACTAGTAAGCTCTAAGGGAACGTTAGGATTGACAGAGTCCTGACTCTTTGTCAGCCTGGCTACAGTGCTGAAAAGAAACCTGGGATTATTCTTGTTCTCTTCTATTAATGCAGAATAATAACTTGTTCTAGCTTTTCTAAGAGATTTTTTATAAATTAAAAGATGATTTCTACAAGCTAAATAGATTTCATCTAAATTAGTGGAGCGCCATTTTCTTTCTAATTGACGAGTCTTCTGTTTTAAGTTACGAGTTTCTGAGTTGAACCAAGGAGTTAGAAATCTCTGGTTAGACTTTCTTTTTTTTTTTCTAAAGCAGAGTACGCAAATGCAGCCCCCACCCCAAGTCACTAGGAAGCTACAAAGTTTCAAATGCACCCTCTTTGGGAAAGACTTAAAATTATCTTCAATTTTTTGAAACTTATTTCTCAGGAATTTGATATTTGTCGTGTAAATGCACAACTTTTTTCCCCTCATAAAGTTGCAGCTTTTTCCCTTGTAAATTTGCAACTTTTCCTTGTAAATTTACCAACTTTTCTCATAATTGCTCATTTTCCTTGAAAATTTGAAACATTTTTCCTAAAAAATTTGTGATTTTTTTCCCCTCAAAAACTTGAAACTTAGTTCTCATAAATTTGCTGTTTTTGTCTTGTAAACTGACAACTACTTTTCTTGTAAACGTGTAAAGTCCAAAGTTGCACATGCACCCTCAGCAATTTTGGGGGAGAATTAAAATTACCTTCAACTTTTTTCCCCCTCATAAATTTGCAACTTGTTTTTCTCAAAAACTTTAAACTTATTTCTCTGCAATTTGATATTTTTGTTTGCAAATTTGCAACTTTTTTCTCATAAATTTGCAACTTTTTCCATGTACTTTTGCAATCTTTTGCTCTATTTGCAAAAATTTTCCTAGTAAATTTGGACCTTTTCATTGCAAATCTGCAACATTTCTCCTCATACTTTTTTTTTTTTTTTTTTGCCAGTGCTGTAAGGAGAGGCGGCTGTAACAGCAGCAGCTTTCATGTCTTTGTGTCTTTATTAGCTTATTCTTGTATATAGTGTGTTTCTTTTCATCAGGGCTTGGTAGGAAGACTCGGATTAACGATTGGACCATGTTTTTCTATTTTGCTTCTGGTGTTTCTCTTACTTTTTTCTTTGGTGTAATGGAGAACAGCAGAAGTGGAGGCGAACGCATTGTTTTCTCACGTGACCAGCTGATTGCGCTAAGAAGGACAGCACTGCTGCTCGGAGCAAAGCTCCTGATCCTGGATGAGCTAAAGAGGATATGCCGCGGGCGAAGAGCTGGAGCCAAGGTGAGGGGGAGGAGAAGGAAACATAAGCCGGCTGTACAGATGTTCATCACGGGTAACATGAGGTCGCTGGGCAACAAGGCAGATGGGTTCATAGCACTGGTCAGGGCACAAAGGGAATATCGTGAGTGTAGTATCATGTGTTTTACAGAGACGTGGTTACACTCACAGATTCTGGACAACAATGTAGTAATACGTGGCTTAAAGACTATCCGGTCGGACAGGGACGTTATAAGTAGCGGGAAAAGGAAGGGAGGAGGATTGGCACTTTTTGTGAATGAGAGGTGGCGTCATCCCGGACACATTTACGTAAAGGAACGGCACTGCACCCCAGACATTGAACTGCTTGCTGTGAGTATGCAACTTATTATATGCCACAAGAGTTCACGTGTGCCATTGTGATTACTGTTTACGTCCCTCCATCAGCTGATGCAGTGGTGGCCTGTGACATCATCAGTGCCACTACTGCTACTTTACTGGAGCAGCACCCTGACGCATTTATGGCCATCACAGGTAATTTTAGCCACGCCTCACTGGGCAAAACACTACCAAACTTCCACATTTGTTGAGTGACCCACCAGAGAAAATAAAACACTGGATCTACTGTATGCCAATGCAAGAGATGCATACAGCGCCACAGCCCCACCCCCCACGGCAGATCAGATCACAACCAGGTTCTGTTATCACCCAAGTACGTTCCCCTTGTGCAAAGGCAGCCTGCTTATACACGGACTGTGAGGAGGTGGACACAGGAGGCTGCTGATGTACTACAGGACTGCTTTGAGATGACAGACTGGGGTGTATTCTGTGAACCACATGGGGTGGGCAAAGACAATATGACCAACTGCATCACAGAATACATCAGATTGTGTGAAAGCACAACCATGCCAGCTCAGACCGTGCACTGTTTCCCCAACAAGAAACCATGAATGACCAGTGACCTGAAAGCACTTCTTAACAAGAAGAAGAGGGCTTTTAGGTCGAGAGACAGGGAGGAACTGAGGAGAGTGCAGCGTGAACTGAAAGAGATCCTGAGGATGTGTAAAAACAATTAGATGAGGAAGTTGGAGGATAAACTCCAGCAAAGCAATGTGACGGATGTGTGGATGGGAATGAAGCAAATCACCGGGTAAGAGGTGAGAGGGGAGAGACAGACAGACATTGGGAAGTCTTGAGAGAGCTGATGAGCTGAACCTGTTTATTTAATCGGTTCAACTCTCCGTCTGTCACCCCCACAACACAGCCAGACCCCCACACACCTCTCCCCCTCCTGTGCAGCACCTCTCTCTCTCTCTCCCCACTCATCCAGACCAGGTTAAGAAACAGCTGGAGAGACTCCATCAGCGGAAGGCTGCGGACCTTAACTAATGGCATCTCCACCAGGATCCTGACAACCTGTGCTACCAACTATTTCCTGTGCTGAAACACCTAAACAACCTGACCCGGAGTCTGGACAGAGTACTGGTGCTGTGGAAGACGTGTTGCCTGGTTCCTGTCCCCAAGAAGTCGTCTCCATCTGACCTGAATGACTATCGATCAGTTGCCCTCTCATCTCATGTGATGAAGGTCCTGGACAGATTGGTCTTAGCCCACCTGAGGCGAAGATGCTGTTATCTACAGTGGATATAGAAAGCCTACACACCCCTGTTCAAATGCCAGGTTTTTGTGATGTAAAAAAAATGAGACCAAGATAAATCATTTCAAAACTTTTTCCACCATTAATGTGACCTATAACCTGTACAACCCAACTGAAAAACAAACTGAAATATTTTAAGGGAAAAAAAAAAAAAAAAAACTTACAATAACCTGTTTGCATAAATATGCACACCCTGTTATAACTGGGGATGTGGCTGTGTTCAGAATTAACCAATCACATTCAAACTCATGTTAAATGTGACTCAGCACACACCTGCCACCTTTTAAAGTGCCTCTGATTAACCCCAAATAAAGTTCAGCTGTTCTAGTAGGCTTTTCCTGACATTTTTGTAGTCCCATCTTACAGCACAAGCCATGGTCTGTAGAGAGCTTCCAAAGCATCAGCGAGCTTCCAAAGCATCAGCGGGGTCTCACTGCTCAAAGATATCAGTCAGGAGAAGGGTACAAAAGGATTTCCAAGGCATTAAATATTCCATGGAACACAGTCATCATTAAGTGGAGAAAATATGGCTCAACAGTGACATTATCAAGAAATGGACATCCCTTCAAAATTGATGGAAAGATGAGAAGAAAACTGGTCAGGGAGGCTACCAAGAGGCCGACAGCAACATTGAAGGAGCCGCAGGGATTTCTGGCAAGTACTGGCTGTTTAGTACATGTGACAATGATCTCCCGTCTTCTTCATATGTCTGGGCCATGAGGTAGGGAGGCAAGTCGGAAGCCTTACCTTACAAAGAAAGACAACCAAGCCATGTGAAATCTTCTAAACGCATGTGGGAAATTGTGTTATAGTCCGATGAAACCAAGGTTGAACTTTTTGGTCATAATTCCAAAAGGTATATTTGGCGCAAACACAACACTGCTCATCATCAAAAGAACACCATACCTACAGTGAAGCATGGTGGTGGCAGCATCATGCTTTGGGGCCATTTTTCTTCAGCTGGAACTGGGGCCTTAGTCAACGTGGAGGGCATTATGAACAGTTCCAAATACCAGTCAGTGTTGGCATAAAACCTTCAGGCTTCTGCTAAAAAGCTGAAGAGGAACTTCATCTTTCAGCACAACAATGACCCAAAGCACATATCCAAATCAACAAAAGAATGGCTTTACCAGAAGAAGATTAAGGTTTTGGAATGGCCCAGCCAGAGTCCAGACCTGAATCCGATCAAACATCTGTGGGGTGATCTGAAGAGGGCTGTGCACAGGAGATGCCCTTGCAATCTGACAGAGTTGGAGCATTTTCGCAAAGAAGAGTGGGCAAATACTGCCACATCAAGATGTGCCACACTGATAAACTCCTACCCAAAAAGACTGTGCGCTGTAATAAAAGCCAAATGTGCTGCACCAAAGTATTAATTTCAGGGTGTGCATATTTATGCAACCAGGTTATTGTAAGTTTTTTATTTTTTTATTTTTTCACTTAAAAGATTTCAGTTTGTTTTTCAATTGGGCTGTACAGGTTATAGGTCACATTAATGGTGGAAAAAGTTTTGAAATGATTTATCTTGATCTCATTTTTTTACATCACAAAAACCTGGCATTTGAACAGGGGTGTGTAAGCTTTTTATATCCACTATACCTGCTGCAACGAGCCCATTTGCACCTGGATGGTGGAGGAGACACTGCGAGAATCACATTCTTTGACTTCTCCAGTGCGTTTAACACCATCCACCCACTGCTGCTGGGTGAGAAGCTGCGGGTGATAGCGGTCAACAGCTCTGTGATCTCCTGGATTACTGACTACCTGACAGACAGGCCACAGTTTGTCCAGCTGGGCAGTGTCTTGTCTGATGTGGTGGTTAATGATACAGGAGCTCCACAGGGGACTGTGCTTTCTCGTTTTCTCTTCACTTTATACACCACCAACTTTCAGTACAACACTGAGTCATGCCACCTGCAGAAATTCTCTGATGACTCGGCTGTTGTTGGGTGTGTAAGAGGTGGAGAGGAGGGGGACTACAGGGCACTGGTAGACAGATGTGTGGAGTGGACCGAGCAGAATCACCTGAAGCTGAACGTCAGCAAGACCAGAGAGATGGTGATTGACTTCAGGAAAAAGAAGATGCCTTCACAGCCATTGCGGATTGGGGGGAGGATGTGGAGGTAACGGAGGACTACAAATACCTTGGTGTCATGATCAGCAATGGACTGGACTGGACTGGAAATCTAACACCGATGCTGCGTACAAGAAGGGGATGAGCAGACTCTACTTTATGAGTAAGCTGGGATCTTTCCATGTGTCCAACAAGATGCCATTTTACTGTACAATAACTCACTCTAATGTTGAATTTTGGTCATAACAATGCTGCCATACTGCACCTTGCAGTCTCATTGGTACCTCACATTGCACCGTGCGCCTTACAGTCCTGCATTGTACAGCGAGTATGATTCATGTATCTACATGGGTCATCATCTATTCATCTGCGATGTACACAAGTTATCTAGGCAGTTTTACTTTCCATGAGTAATTCCTTTTTCTTTTATGCTGTGTGTGTTTCTGCCGTTTTGGCCATCTACTGTCATGCTGCTGTTGCACTGTAATTTCCCATTTTGGGATCAATAAAGTACATCTATCCATCCATCTATAAATTTGCAATGTTTTTCTCATAAATTTGTGATTTTTTTCTCAAAAATTTGATATTTTTGTCTTGTAAATTTGCCACTTTTTGCATAAATTTGCACATTTTTTAATGTAATTTTGCAACTTTTTCCTCATGAATTTGAAACTTTTTTCCTCGTAAATTTGCAACTTTTCCTTGTATAATTACAACTATTTTTCCTCATAAATCTGCAACTTCTTCCTTGTAATTTTGCAAAAAAAAAATTTCCTAATTTTTTTCCTAAAAAAAAGTTGAAAGTTGTTTGTGATAAATTTGCTATTTTTGTCTTGTAAATAAGTAACTTGTTTCTTGTAAATTTGCACAGCTCATAAGAATGCTGGTTGTTGTTGGGTTTTTCCCCTATGTAATGGTTTCTTTTTTTTACCTAGACAATGACCCAAGTTTATTTTTAATGTTTTTGTAAAGGGTTTGAACTACTCCCCACTACAAAAATAGAGGTCTCCCAAAAAAACAATCTTGCATACAGCCCGCAAAAGCTAGAAACAGCCCGGCTGTTTGAAGATGTTCGCTACAAAATTGGATCTACGACAGAGAAAAACTTCTGGAATCTATCCAACATGACTCCGAAACAGCATTTACTTTATGATAAATACAGTTTAAACTAGGAAATTAACAATAGACCAAACTCACAGCTACAGATTGAGGTCGTACAGGTATGAAAATGAAAAACAATCCTATGCATTCCAAGTTTCCTCATTTACGAAAACAATCAAAATTTCAGCATCGATCAGTAAATTATGCTTTAACATTTTGAAGGTAAAGTTAGCAAATACCTTAAACTCAATGCAACTTTAAGCTTTTGAAAAGTTCCATCCACAACAGCAGAAATCATTAAGGAAACTAGTAATTTTTTGATACCAAAAGTCCCTCCATTTTAGGGTTAAATCTAAGAATTCTGGCGTCAGCAGTCCACACATGTATGACGATACAGAATGTAAATGCAGTAGAAACACATTGACATATCCATCCATCCTCTCCTGCTTAATCCTTTTCTGGTCGCAGGAGGATGGAGCCTATCCCAGCATCTTTGGGCGAGAGGCAGGGTACACCCTGGACAGATCGCCAGTCCATCGCAGGGCCAACACAGAGAGACAGACATCCATTCACATATCTTGACTTTAATTATCATAATATATCGATGTAAAAAACTGTCAAACTAGCACCACTAGCATACTTTCTTCATTAATGTATAGTGAGGAAAGACAAGCCTCCCTACTTATGAAAAACTGAAAACCGATAAGAAGCTGGAAGTGCACACAATGGCATTTAAATTGCTCTAGCCGTTGAGTTGTTCTACTTCATGGGTTCATTATGTAAAGCAGATGCTGAATGCTTCAAAAAAGAAGCTCAGACCTAAAGGCAGTGTCTGACCTGCATCCTCCCTTGTTTGGAGGAAGCATAGATAATCACACATAGATCCCACATTTTATGGCTGACATATGTTTGATTGCCATACTCAGGAGGAAAACGGTTAGATTTTGGTATGTAGACTGGTGAAAATACAGTAGAAAAATGACCCAGGTTTGGGCAGCTTTTGGCTACAAAAGTAAATGAATAAGTCAGGGATGGGAATCACGAAGAACCTCGTGATTCCATTTGGATCACGATACTTGGGTCACGATATGAACCTATCACGAGTCAGCGATAATCATGATATCGCAACGTCACGTATCGCAATACCTTATCTTTCAAATTTTTTTCACCTTATTCAACCTGAAATCATGCACGAAGGTATAACTGTTGACAATTTTTTCATATAATAAAGTATTCTCTGGGCTTCATTTTCTGCAGAGATGCATCTCTGCACACAGAGAGGGCAGTGGACTCTTAATCCAGCTATGTTTAGCGGACTCTGGACTCTTAAAAAACAACTGAAAACTTTTTTTTGCTTAAGGAGGCTTTCCGTCAAGTTTCAGTTCAAAAGCTGTTTAACGGCAAGTCTGATATTTTTAATTTTTTATCTTGTGTTTTCACTTGTTTTTGTATTTTTAAATTATTTTTATCAATCAAATTCCTTTTATTCCATTTTATTGTACAGCGCTTTGTAACTGTATGTCTCTGAAAAGCGCTTCATAAATAAACTTTACTTTTTCTCCAAGTGTTGCTCACAAGCTCCATGCCGGTGTGTTTTTAGCTTAGCCATTGCTAACACTGCTCCGAGATATGTGCCAGCCCATGTGTTTTTTTTTTTCGTGAGGCACTTTGTGCGGGTTGTGTGTCATGTCAAGGTCTTTCCTTCCATCTTTGTTATAAAATTCAAAAAAGGTCCAACATTTGCGCTAACTTTGAGCTAATTGCTTCCTAACTTTCAAAGCTGGCTGCAAATCTCGCGAGACAAGCTATGACGGCACTTGACTGGGTGCTTGCTTTGCGCCATCTAATGGACTGAAAATGCAATTGGTTGAATACCCAAGAGAGTATGCAACATTTAGATGAATGTATATAATTAATAAAAGACCGAGCCATGCGTTTAGGGATTGGTGCATTGTCGTTAGTGTCAAGTAAGCCTATCAAAGCTGCCTTTTCTCTCAAAAATATTGGAGAAAACTGTTTATAAGATAAGACAAGATAAGCCTTTATTAGTCCCACAACGGGGAAATTCCAGGATTGCAACAGCACAGGGATAGCAACACTCAGAGCAACAATCAGAAGGCAAGAAAAAAACAAGCAAGCAAGAGCAGCTAATATACATATGTACATATTACTATAAAATATATATATATATACACACACACACACACACAGACACACAGTGCAGAGCATTGTAGCTGGATGGAATACTGTATATGAATATATAAACACACAGTGCAGAGCATTGTAGCTAGATGGAATAAATATGTAAATATATAAACACCCACAGTACGGAGCATTGCAGCTAGGTGGAATAAATATGCAAGTATATAAACACACACAGTGCGGAGCAATGTAGCTAGATGGAATAATATGTAGATATATAAAAACACAGTGCGGAGCATTGTAGCTAGATGGAATAAATATATAGATATATAAATATAAACACACCCACTGCTGAGCATTGTAGCTAGATGGAATAAATATGTAAATATATAAACACACACAGTGCAGAGCATTGTTGCTAGATGGGATGAAACAGCATAACCGTCTACTTAGTTATCCTACATGGTATGATTATGTGCCCATACATATTCTCACCCTCCATAGTGACCGGTATTTTCCTAGTTGTATGCCGGAGGGGACCATTGTGTAAGTCTATTGCATCTTTTGCATTCAAAAAACTATTAGTTTGTTACGTCTTTTTGCTATCTCTGCGAGCAGCCCTGCTTAGGTTGTACAGTCTGACAGCCGTTGGTAGGAAGGACCTACGAAACCTCTCGGTTGTGCACCTGGGATGATGTAGTCTGCTGCTAAATGAGCTCCTCAATGCATTCAGTATGTCCTGCATAGGGTGGAACTCGGACTCCAGCAGAGATGACAGTTATGTTCAGTTAAATGCTTTTTTGAATGAGTCTGGATTTAAAACCCTCCACTGCACAGAGTCGGCTTTGTAAAGGGTCTTTAATGGCATCCTCCTGGTGTCGGATTCTGGTGATTGTGATTCTTGTCCCACTTGACGTAACTACTGCCTTTGATACAGTGGCCAGCATCTTGTGGGGATTTCTGGTACTGTATTGGAATAGTTCATGTCCTATTTGGCAGATAGAACTATGTAAGTCTGGCTGGTTTTGTCTCAGCTTCCCTGTCATGTGGAGTACCACAGGGCTCAATTTTAGGGCCCTTGCTTTTCTCCCTGTACTTACTTCCACTGGGTTCAATCTTTAGAAAGCATGGTATCTCCTTCCACTGTTACGCTGATGACAGTCAGATTTATGTACCATTAAAGCTGAAGGCCTTCTCAATTAAACCACTTCTTGCATGTCTTGATGACATTAAAGCTTGGATGAGTCTCTGATCGGGTTCTTAAATCCAACCTCAGCTTGTCCATTTTGTCATCCATAGAGAGCCTCAGTCATACCCCTCTATTTCCACATATGGGTCCTTAAATCAGGAAAAAATCTCCACTGAAGTGAATGACGAGAGAAATTATCTTTTGATCACAATCGAATTTTGCCACGAGTTACATATATGATGATTGTCAATTTAAGAGATATTTTTCCACGTAATTTAAGTTGTCGGTTGTCGTATAATAAAAGAGTAATATTTAGTTTTTGAAAAATCACTTAGTGGACTACACACGTCAACACACGATTACGGCGGTCCCCCTCTCAAAGCTCACCTCCTGTTTTCTGACCAATGAAAGAAGGGGATCTAAAGAGGAGATAAACAACACAAATGCATTGAATTTTGAGAGATTGAACTAACCCACAGGACTGTTATGGCCCTTTTCTACTAGTCCCCACTCGGCTCTACACGGCTGTACTCGGCCCAGTTTGTAGCCTTTTCCATTAGTCCCTGGTACCAGGTACTATTTTAGTACCGACTCAAGGCCAGGGTACAGCCGCGCTGAGTCGAGCCAAAAATGTGACGTCAACAGACTGCAGGCCACTGATTGGTCAGGACGTAATGTCACAAAAGCGTCCGTCTTCTGAAGAATCGCCAAACCGCCATTTGCAAAAGTTCACGGAGTAAACTCGGTCACCGAGTAAACACGATATTAACAGAGATGGCGTTGTAGGTTTTGTGGAAATCGACACCGTGGTCCAACGAAGAGGTGTGGAGTTTTCTGTGCTTGGTGGCAGATATCAATATCCAGAGCATCATGGAGCGACCCCCCAACGATACAGATGACAGCCCAGCATAGAACCGGACTACGGACAAGCTGAAGATGAAAGTGAGAGAACCAGATGGTGAGTGATTTGTGATATTGTTTACCTTTTAACTTATTTATCCTGTTGGTGGTAAGCTCACTTTTTTTGAGCAATACAATGCCGTCCTGTGCTGGCTAATGAGTGTTAGCTAGTAGCTAGCTAGCTAGCTAGTAGCCAACTGCTGATTCGCGCTTGCTTTGTCCGAAGTACTCGCTTGTGAAAGCAAAACGATGAAATATGTTAATCCTGGTTAAAGTCCTGGTTTGTCTACGTGTTGCACTTTGGTGCTGTGCATTAAGTTGTGTGTAATTTCTTTCTAGAATCTGTTTCCACATGCCAGGGGTTAGCTGCCCTCGGGAGTGTTGTGTTTTGACAGGTCAAGAGGACCCCAGGATCCAAAATCTCAACATATACAAGTGCATTTTCAAACCAGTGATTTATAAAGTGATTCATATAATTTTCTAACGCGTCAGAATAGACCTAAACACCTATTCTGTGGATTTTCCAAAAAATGTGTTGGAACAGTGTTGTCGTGCTGTTTCTGTTCCACCATAAATCCCTGAATTGAAAATGTACATGTACAGAGTGGATCCTGGGGTGCTAACTTGTCAGGGAAACGAAGCATTTTTGTCACATCCCACCACTGACTGTCACAAGTGTATTTCCCTAATACAGGTACATCTCCAAAAATTAGAATATGATGAAAAAGTTCAATATTTTTTGTCACTCATTTCAGAAAATGAAATCCATATATTATATAGATTCATTACATAAACAGTAATATATTTCAAGCATTTATTTATTTTAATTTTGATGATTATGGCTTATAGCCCCTGAAAACCCCAAATTCAGTTTCTCAAAAAATTAGAATATTACATAAAATTAATTTTAAAAAATAGTTTTTAAATAGAAATGTTGGCCGTTGAAATGTTGGTTAACAGGGGCTGTAGCCATAATCATCAAAATTAAGATAAGATAAGATGAGCCTTTATTAGTCCCACAATGGGGAAATTCCAGGATTGCAACAGCACAGGGATAGCAACACTCAGAGCAATAATCAAGAAGATACGGAAGATATAAATAAGAGCAGTGGATATACATACATACATATCAATATATATACAAAGTGCGGAGCATTGTAGCAAGATGGCATAAACAGCATAACCGTCTACTTAGTTATCCTACATAGTATGAATACGTACCTGTACATATTGTCACCCTCAGTAGCGACCGATACTGTCCTAGTTGTATATACTGGAGGGGACCATTGTGTAAGTCTATTGCGTCTTTTGCATTCAGTACTATTAGGTCATCACGTTTTTTTGCTATCTCTGCGAGCAGCCCTGCTTAGGTTATACAGTCTGACTGCCGTAGGTAAGAAGGACCTGTGAAACCTCTCGGTTGCGCACCTAGGATGATGTAGTCTGCTGCTAAATGAGCTCCTCAGTGCGTTCAGTATGTCCTGCATAGGGTGGGACTCGGACTCCAGCAGAGATGACAGTTTAGCCACCATCCTTCTCTCTCCCATCTCCTCCACTGGGTCAGGGCGCTGCCCCACGACAGCGCTAGCTTTCTTGATCAGTTTGTTCAGCCTCTTCCTATCGGCTGCTGTAATGCCACTGCTCCAGCAGACCACTCCAAAAGTGATGGTTGATGCCACCACCGTGTCGTAGAATGTCTTCAGCAGCGCCCCTTGTACACCAAAAGACCTGAGTCTCCTCAGTAGGAAGAGCCTGCGCTGTCCCTTCTTGTAGAGTGCGTCGGTATTGTGTGACCAGTCTAGTTTATTGTTCAGATGAACACCCAGGTACTTGTAGGATGTCACCATCTCGATGTCTGTTCCCTGTATGTTTACTGGTGCTGTGAGGGGTTGTCCTTGCCTGCGGCAGTCCACCACCAGCTCCTTAGTTTTCCTCGCGTTGATCTGGAGGCAGTTCCTATGGCACCAGTCCACAAAGTCCTGGATAAGTCCTCTGTACTCAGCTTCATCTCCGTTGGAGAAGAGGCCGACGATTGGAGAGTCGTCAGAGAACTTCTGTAGATGGCAGTGTGTTGTGTTATGTGAGAAGTCCGCAGTATAAAGGGTAAACAGGAAGGGAGCCAAAACCATTCCCTGGGGGGCCCCCCGTGCTACCGATGATCGTGTCGGACACACATTAAAACTAGAAAAGCACTCAGAGCGCATACCTCCACCAAGGCTCCTTCCGTTTGTCATGGATCACCTCCAAAATGTAATGGATTTGTGTGTAGGCCTAGAGCCACTTTTGGTGAAAACTGCATCAAAGCCTGTCCATCAGTTTTGGAGTATTGTTGCTAACACACTGTGAGAAGATAAGAGCCTTGGCTGAGGTATGCATTCTCAGATCATCACCAAAATATAATGGGTTCCTCTGTAGCCCAAGAACCACCTCTGGTGAAAATTTCATCCAAATCCATCCAGTAGTTTTATTGTAATCCTGCTGCACAAATACAAACAAAGCCTTTGGTGGAGATATGCACTCTCAGATCATCACCAAAATCTAATCATCTGTTCCCCGTGCCATTACACACCTTTCCTGAAAATTTCGTCAAAATCTGTTTGTAACTTTTCGAGTTATGTTGGTAACAGACAGACAAACCCCGGTAAAAACATTACCTCCTTGGCAGAGGTAATAAACACTTGCAATCAATCACTGTCCATGTAATGAATCTATATATGGGTTTCACTTTCTGAAATGAGTGACAAAAATATTGAACTTTTTCATGATATTCTAATTTTTTGAGATGTACCTCTATATGTGTTGAACTTGCTTTAACTAACCACCATCCATTTCTGTCTTTGGTCTAGGCAAGAGGAAAGGAAAAGCAGCCACCCCACAACGGACCTTGCCACTGTGGAAAGTACTGAAATCCTTTGCTTTTATAGGTAAAATGCCAAAACCAAAGTAGCGCAATTTCCATCCATCCATCCATCTTGTTCCACTTAATCCTTTCGCGGGGGTGGGCTATCCCAGCATCTTTGGGTGAGAGGCAGGGTACACCCTGGACAGATCACCAGTCCATCGCAGGGCCAACACAGAGAGACAGACAACCAATTAACCTAACTTGCATGTTTTTGGCAGGACTGAACTGAGATTTATTTGATTGTGTGAATATTAATTACAGAATAATTGAAAATGAATGGTACATCAACTGTAAAATAAACCACTTGTTAATGTATTTATTTATTTATTTTTTTGTCACATCACTTGTGTGATCCTTTGTGAGTTCTGTTCATAACTGTATGTTGCACTTTGAGGAATGGGAGTTGTTCAGTCATCAATATAATTTAGTTTATATGTGTAGTTTATAGTCTATCATCAATAAACTAATGCAGTATTATAATAGCAGGAAACGTTACAAATATTTGAGACCCATTGGAGCGCATCCTTTTATATTTTAGCAATGCAAGTACAAATCACCGCCCACACTTGAAGCCAGGGCAAGAAGAGACACAGCGGTGGCTAAACTTTTATTGATAAAAATTCCATATTTTGACTGAGCAACTCTATACTCGGTGATGCACACCCTCAGTTAAAGTACTAGAATCCATTCAAGTGAATGCATTAATTCATTCTGATTGCTGAGGCCACAGTAAAAACAAATGATTTTAAACATAATCCAGCCCTTGTAAAATCTACTTTACTGAAGTGCAGCTACATGAAAATTGTGGTTAAATACAGCAACAAAGTACTTTACTGTCACATTCCACCACTGGCTTTTAGCAACAAGTGTATTTCCCAAATATGTTTTGAACTTGCATTAATTAACCACCATAAATTTCTGTCTTTTGTCTAGGCAAGACGGAAACGATCCACCCCAAACCAGACCTTGCCTCACTATTTACAGAGATGTAGGCTGAAGATCTGCTGAACTGGGACCAGCTTGAGTGGCACATCCCAGCTGCTTCTCAGTGAGGCAGCATGGCCAGCGTGTGTGACCCATTCTAAGTTTTTTTTTTTTTTTTTTTTTTTTAACAGTTTGAATTTTGCACATTCTAAATAATCTGGAGTTTGCTGCTGATTGTAATAAACAATTTAGTGACTTATGTGTTTGCATCATGATTTTCTATTTTGTCTGTTAAGACACCGGTGGGAAAAGTGTCAACAGTACAAACTATTTATCAGTGATGTTGAAAATAATGGCTAATTTTTAAGAAAAAGTAACCAAAACAATTACTTTATTTACTGAAGACTGTATTGTTGGATGTGCCACCGCAGAAGACCCTGCACACTTTAGTGACAGTACCAGTGTATGGAGGAATTCTGGGCCATATTAGCATCTGTACTTTATCATAATGGGTTTGGGCAGGGGTGTCCAATCATGTGCCATGGAGGGCCAAGATCCTGCAGGCTTTACCTCCAGTGTCTTCAACAGCAGATTCCACTGAATTTCTTCCCACTGACTGCTGATCAGTGAGAACACCTGCTGAAGAGACTGAGTAGAAGAGAGAACCTGCAGGGTCTTGGCCCTCCATGGCACATGATTGGACACCCCTGAGTTAGGGTTTAACATTTTAACACAAATGTCTTTATGGTTCATAATTCTGTTGGCAGACTTACACCAAACCAAAAGTGATTTCTCAAACTGCTGGATTGTTCTTAGACAGCTTTTCCAGTCTTTTAGTATTTAATTTATGTCACTTGGTGGTGACCTTCACATGTAAAACAAAAGAGACATCTGCCAAAATTTCAAAGGTTTATTGTCAGTGCAATACTAAATGAATACATGTATAGTACATTGTTGATGCAGAGAATATATATTTCTACAGTATCTACATGTATCTAGCAAATCAAGTATTTCTCCATGTAACCTTGTGACTGCATTATTTTAATTGCTTTTAATCCTAGATCCAGTTCGCTTTGGCCTAAAATGCATCATAATTGTCAAATATATCTTATTATACACTGGTAATCAAATTGTGTCAGTTAATCACTTTTTGCCATGATACCACCACAAACTCAGTGCTGCTGGAGCAGGTACGTCCCATGATGTCTCAACAGTCTGTCCATGATTTTCACACAGATCAGAGCAATTTGTTGCACAGGAAGCTAAACGTTTCTACAGACATGCTTAAGCTCTATAACCACTGATCGTTTGTGAAGCTGGGGTGACATCAGTGAGAGGCTGTGTTGAACACCCTGACCCACGGTTTGAAGCGGTAATTTTCCCACAACAGAGCCATCTGAAACACACACACCCACAGCATACATATTTTAGTACCTAATAGCAATAACTTGCAGATATTACAGTGTAGTACGACGTACTTAAAGCAACCTAGCATTAGCAATCATTAGCTTACCATCATATGTGATCTAGTTCATATCCTCACATCTTCGGCTCTATGGCTTCTAAGACGCTCCAGTACTTTTCCAGAGTGTTTCGTCTCGCTGCCTGTACCCTTTGTCTGGCGGTCCTTTTTGGCCTTTACGGTGACAAAAAGTCGGAGACTGAGGAGTCGCCTTGTACAGCCGCAATGTTATGTTTTGCTTGGGTCGCGTGTTTTACGTCACGGGAGTGTGGCGCCGCCTTGCTGTAAAAAAATCCCACCCACCCCAGGCGTACCCAGCTGTAATGGAAACACAACCGAGCCGGACTAGAAGTAGAGCCGAGTAGTGTAGAGTAAGGCCGACTGGGTACTAGTGGAAAAGGGCCATTAGTTACATTCCCCTGGGCGCTCCTTGAAACAATGATGTAACTTATGCGAGTCTGTGTTTGTAGTATTTCAACTTACATATTTTCACAATGTTATACCTTAACAGTTGGACAACAATGTATACCATTATTTACACGGGAAATTATCTTTTAAATTGACAAATATATGTGTAACTCGTGGCAAAATTTGATCGGGATCAAAAGATTATTTCCCTCTTGCCATTCACTTCAATGGAATTTTTTTCTCCCAATTTTAAGTCCTGAAGTTGAGGGCTTAGGCTCTCCATTCTCACAGTAAAATGGTTGAGGTGACGCAGATAGCGGTTAGCAGCTAGCAACTAGCAGCCATCAATACCATCCGCCCCACTCTGCTCCAGGACAAGCTGTCCCTGCTTAATGTGCCTGACTCCCTCTGCAGGTGGATCACCGACTTCCTGACGGACCGGAGGCAGCATGTGCGGCTGGGAAAGACTGTCTCAGACTCTGTTAGCATCAGCACCGGATCACCCCAGGGCTGTGTACTTTCTCCCCTACTCTTCTCCCTGTACACCAACTCCTGCACCTCCAGCCACCAGTCTGTCAAGCTGATCAAGTTTGCGGATGACACCACCCTCATCGGGCTCGTCTCCAATGGCGACGAGTCCGCCTACAGGAGAGAGGTGGCCCAGCTGGCGTCCTGGTGCAGCCACAACAACCTGCAGCTGAACGCTCTGAAGACAGTGGAGATGATCGTGGACTTCAGAAAAGTCACAGCCCCTCTGCCCCCCCTTACCCTCACAGACTCTCCCATCACCACTACGGATTCCTTCCGCTTCCTGGGCACCACCATCACCCGGGACCTCAAGTGGGAGCCGACCATCAGCTCCCTCATCAAAAAGGCCCAGCAGAGGATGTTCTTCCTGCGGCAGCTGAGGAAGCTCAAGCTACCCACCAAGATGTTGGTGCAATTCTACACAACCATCATCGAGTCCATCCTCACCACCTCCATCACCGTGTGGTACGCAGGAGCCACTGCCAGGGACAGACTAAGACTGCAGCGCATTGTGCGCGCTGCTGAGAAGGTGATCGGCTGCAAGCTCCCATCCCTCCAGGACCTGTACACCTCCAGGACCCGGAGGCGTGCAGGTCGGATCATAGCCGACCCTTCACACCCTGGACACGCACTGGTTGCCCCCCTCCCCTCAGGTAGAAGACTTCGGTCCATTCAGACTAAAACCTCCCGCTACTTGAACAGCTTCTTCCCCTCGGCCATCAGACTGCTGAACACTAAGTGACTTATTAGACTCTCGTGCACTACGTACAGCAGCTCAACCGGACTCATGACAATTATCACCGTTTTCTTTTGCACTACCGTCTGCACTATGTGGAACTCCACAATATCTGCTACTTGTTAATATATTTAATAATTGCATAGATTAGTATTACTCATTCATATTTACATTTTATTGCATGCATAGTTTTTTATTTTAAAAATGTTTAATGTTGCAGCATTGCACCGAGACAAATTCCTAGTTTGTGTACTACATGAACAATGGCAATAAATCTCATTCTGATTCTGATTCTGATTCTAACAGTGATTAAGCTTCTAGTTTCTGTGAACTACATTCATTTTTTTCTTGGCATTTTCAGATGACATAAAGAGTCAATCATCACATACTACAGTGGTGTGAAGAAGTGTTTGCCCCTTCCCGATTTCTCACTTTTTTGTATGTTTGTCACACTTAAATGTTTCAGATCGTCAAACAAATTTAAATATTTGACAAAGATAACACAAGTAAACACAAAATGCAGTTTTTAAATGAATGTGTTTATTATTAAGGGTAAAAAAAAAAAAAATCCAAACCTACATGGCCCTGTGTGAAAAAGTGATTACCCCTTAAACCGAATACGTGGTTGGACCACCCTTAGCAGCAACAACTGCAATCAAGTGTTGAGTGTGAGTCCTGCCTTGACAAGCCTGATTAGTTTTGTTTTAGCTTCGGAGCTATATTTTGTTTGTTTAATAAAATGTCAAACGCTTGTTACGCTTTTGAGTCCAGTTATCTGCCCCAAGGGGCGAACCATGACAATTAAGGGAGAAAAAAATCCAAACCTACCTAGGCCTGTGTGAAAAAGTGATTGCCCCCTAAATCTAAAAAAATGGCTGGGCCACCCTTAGCAGCAACAACTGCAATCAAGCATTTGCAATAACTGGCAATGAGTCTTTTACAGTGCTGTGAGGGAATTTTGGCCCACTCATCTTTGCAGAATTGTTGTAATTCAGCCATATTGGAGGGGTTTCGAGCATGAACTGCCTTTATAAGGTCATGCCACAGCATCTTAATTGGATTCAGGTCAGGACTTTGATTAAGCCACTCCAAACTCTCCATTTTGTTTTTCTTAAGCCATTCAGCGATGGACTTGCTGGTGTGTTTTGGATCATTGTCCTGCTGCAGAACCCAAGTGTGCTTCAGCTTGAGGTTATGAACAGATGACTGGACATTCTCCTTCAGGATTTTTTTGGTAGACAGCAGAATTCATGATTCCCTTTGTGACAGAGATCATCCTGCACAGTTCGCCCCACACGGGACACGAACCCGCGACCTCTCAGTCAACTACACAGTTCGAGCATGGGAGACACAGCACGATCGCGCTGAGCTAAAGGTCCGACCGGTAGCTCAGCGCTACCATCTGGGGCTCACAGCACCACTTTTGTAACTGAGGTCATCAGCGCAGTTCGCCCTACACAGGACACGAACCCGCGACCTCACAGTTAACTGGTCAGAGACACACACAGCACGATCGTGCTGAGCTAAAGGTCCGACCGATAGCTCAGCGCTACCGATACTGTATGAGGCTTTGGGAGGGAGGTTTACTAACGTTCTACGCCGAACAGTACTAGTTGGCATCCGTTACACTCTCCCCCTTAAACCTCACTCCCATCCCGGGTTCACGGCACCATTGTGACAGAGATCATCCTGCGCAGTTCGCCCCACACGGGACACGAACCCGCGACCTCTCAGTCAACTACACAGTTCGAGCATGGGAGACACAGCACGATCGCGCTGAGCTAAAGGTCCGACCGGTAGCTCAGCGCTACCATCTGGGGCTCACAGCACCACTTTTGTAACTGAGGTCATCAGCGCAGTTCGCCCTACACAGGACACGAACCCACGACCTCACAGTTAACTGTTCAGAGACACACACAGCATGATCGTGCTGAGCTAAAGGTCCGACCGATAGCTCAGCGCTACCGATACTGTATGAGGCTTTGGGAGGGAGGTTTACTAACGTTCTACGCCGAACAGTACTAGTTGGCATCCGTTACACTTTACTACAGCAAGTCTTCCAGGTCCTGAAGCAGCAAAACAGCCCCAGACCATCACACTACCACCACCATATTTTACTGTTGGTATGGTGTTCCTTTTCTGAAATGCTGTGTTACTTTTACACCAGATGTAATGGGACACACACCTTTCAAAAAGTTCAACTTTTGTCTCGTCAGTCCACAGAGTATTTTCCCAAAAGTCTTGGGGATCATCAAGATGCTTCCTGGCAAAACTGAGACAAGCCTTTGCCCTTTTTGCTCAGCAGTGGTTTTCGTCTTGGAACTCTGCCATGCAGGCCATTTTTGCCCAGTCTCTTTCTTATGGTGGAGTCATGAACACTGACCTTAACTGAGGTAAATGAGGACTGCAGTTCTTTGGATGTTGTTGTGAGGTCTTATGTAACCTCTTGGATGAGTCATCGCTGCGCCTTGGGGTAATTTTGGTCGGCCGGCTATTCCTGGGAAAGTTCACCACTGTTCCATGTTTTTGCCATTTGTGGATAATGGCTCTCACTGTGGTTCGCTGGAGTCCCAAAGCTTTAGAAATGGCTTTATAACCTTTTCCAGACTGATAAATCTCATTTACTTTGTTTCTCATTTGTTCCTGAATTTCTTTGGATCACAGCATGACGTCTAGCTTTTGAGGATCTTTTGGTCTACTTCACTTTGTCAGGCAGGTCCTATTTAAGTGATTTCTTGATTGAGAACAGGTGTGGCAGAAATCAGGCCTGGGTGTGGCTAAAGAAATTGAACTCAGCTTTCCAAAGATGAGATAAACCACAGTTAATTTATGTTTTAACAGGGGGGGGGGGGGTGTCACTTTTTCCACACAGGGCCATGTAGGTTTGGATTTTTTTTTTACCCTTAATAATAAACACCTTCATTTAAAAACTGCATTTTATGTTTACTTGTGTTATCTTTGTCTAATATTTAAATTTGTTTGATGATCTGAAACACTTAAGTGTGATAAACATACAAAAAAAAAAAGAGAAATCAGGAAGGGGGCAAACACTTTTTCACACCACTGTATGTGGACGGAAATCCCATTTATTTTGATACAAGCCCTTTTAATTTTACCGCCATGTTCTGCAGGTTCCAAACAGTGTTGAATGCACAGCTTCCGGGGTGCGGAGTCACGAGACTGGGCACTCTCATACAACACACGCACCCAGCAGTGGAGGGGGGGGGGGAATGACATGAGCAAGCTACATTTTGATTTTTCCTCCCCCCATTCATTCTTCTTCTTCCGCTTAATCCTTTTCGGGTCGCAGAGGGGCTGGAGCCTATCCCAGCATCTTTGGCCGAGAGGCAGGGTACACCCCGGACAGATCGCCAGTCCATCACAGGGCCAACACAGGGAGACAGACAACCATTCACTCTCACAGTCACACTTTTATTTCAGTTAATTGCTAAGCCCTACTATCTACTGCTAAAAGCATTTGGTGACACCCTTCGGTGGTTGCCTGCTTGTTTGGTATAACCTCTACACCCTGCAGATCTGGACTGATATTAAAGCCAACTGTGTCATCTGTGTGAGGAATGTGTTAAGTTTAGAATTTACAATTTACAAGAAGAAAAGGCAAGTGTGACAACTATATAAGCATACATTTTTTGACAAACTTAAAACTATAAAGACTTTTAACAAACTGTAGAAGCCAACAAAAGGAACACGTCTGCAAATGATGTCATGCTACTGTGCTCATCACAATGTACACCCACAATAAATTAATGGTTGATTCGTCACTTATACAAGACAAATTTCATGGAAGGCTCTTATTTTAAAGTGAGTTACAATTGATATTGGTAGGAGGACGTCACAGTTCTTACATGTTGTGTTGGTTTTAATTATTCCTGATCTCCCATATATGGTGGATAAATTACAGCAATCGAAATAAAGTGACCAAAGCAGCATCTATGTGTAGACATCGATCACATTACTGAAAGATAGTAGGGTATAACCAGGATCACAGTAACAAGTGTTACTTGAAGACACACAAATGAGTGACTGAAAGTAATCCAACTTGGGCCAGAGTCATGTTAGGCTGCATTCAGACCAGGATAGTCCGGGGGTCTCAGTTCGACTGGACGGGGAATCCCAAGAATTTTCGCACCTTTGTTTGCATTTACACTGCAGCAGACCAAACTGCGTGGATAACGACACACAGTTACAACAACTGCTCATCTGGGGTGCTGTAGCCGAAACCACCACTGACCAGGAAGAAAAAATCCCGGTGAAGAAGAAAAATCTGGCTTATCGATTGGCCAGGACCGAAAATGGAAATCTGTTCCTTTCAGCCGGGTTGTTTGTCCGCCACACACAAGACATTTTTTTTTAACTTTTCTCCTCAGCTTTCGCTGGTAAAAGGATTTCTCAGATTTGCGCGTTTGTCTTGTTATTTTCTACCCAAAATGCACTACGGTAAATCCCACTTCTTCTCAGACTACATATTCCTATGGTTACACAAACGCCAAAAGGCACTTCCGCCCTTTGGTCCGCTGGATAATCTATTTGAATTGACACTGTAAGCGAAGTGCACCAGACTTTATTTGCAAGAGAACCAAGACCCCCGTTTTCAGGGGGACCAGACTTCGCTTGTTTGGTGTGCACCAGAGTTTCAACGCGCGTTCAGATGGCATCAAACGAACTAAACTATCCACGGAAACTCCCGTTTTGTCCTTTGGTCTGGACCAAACAGTGGCCGTTTGAATGTGCTCTCCAACATCAGTTATTGTGTGAAACCACAGAGGTGTTCTTGCATCAACCAATGGCCTTATCTGACTTGTTTTTTGATTTTTATCAGTTGAGTGTTCTGTCATTACCCCCCACTGCTTTGTCCAAACAAAGCCTGGTGAGAGGGAGTGAAAGCCCAGCCTGCAGACTGCTGGGAGGTGTGCCCCCCCTCCAGAGCCTTTGATTTCTAGGAGATGAACAAGATTTAGCTGATTGCAGGATTGTGGCGGCCACTCTAAACAAGTCGTTTATCCTTTACAGAGGTACCGCAGATGAACGCCCATTACAAACATGGCACGCACCCTCTCAGACCACCACACAGAACAGGGCAGATCGCTGGATAACTGGGTCACAGGGTGCTGCAGTTGAGTAGGAAGAAAACATCTCACAACTTTATCCTCAAATGATTTTAAAATCCTCCGCTAAAAACACACCAGGCCATAAAAGATCAAGGGGAGCGTGTAATAGAGTGTGTTTGTGCGGATGCGTTAGGTCAACAGAGTCAGCGCCTTTACTGAAGAGGGAGGGGGAAAAAAGCATAAAGAAGAGATTTGTTGAGGAATTGAGCACAAGCCTCTAGATCGGTCAGCAACTGTGCTTGGAGAACGGCTCAAAATAAGTACAAGAGTGGTTAAAGAGCACGAGTTCAGCACTTTAAAATGATGTGATGCAACCATTTTACAGGGTCCACCTTCTCACTAAGTTCAATCAAGTTCATTTTGGTCAGTATTGTGTAATTTCACTAACAGGCAAATGGGGAAGATCACATCCATTCTCTCAGCTCTTATATATACAGAAGAAAGGGTTTTTTTTTCCTATTACATCATTTATGAAGGACAATATCAGCTTTTTCCCCCTAAAATATTAAGGACACTTTAATCAGATTTTCTTTATTTATGAGACGGTGCAAGAACAAACCAAGAATCATTGTCAGACAGACATCAAAATCATTTCACCATGTCTAATCATAATATTTCTGCGACATCAATACATCATGAAGATTGCAGTAGTAGAAGTTTTCAGAAATTTGTATGGGCTGAAACGTGGCCTTGGTCAAGGGTAGGTACTTCAGGCCTTCAAAAATTGCTGGGTAGGGTTTAGGATTGACTCAGTGCTGACTGGATAATACTCTGCATCATGACTAAAAACAGACGGAAATGAGAAGCACCAAAAGTGGTCAGGAAAAAAAAAAAAAAGGGAGCATAATGAAGATCCTAATCCCTAGAAACTAACAAGAGCACCAAACACTGCACATTATACGCCCATCCAGTCATTGACAGTGACCAGCTAGTACATCAACAACAAAAAAAATCAATTACAAATTCATGATTCAATATACTCTAGCTCTGTAATAAAACTAATAACCATGTAATTGCAAGGAGTTTAAGACTTTAAAGTTTAGGAGTTTAAGCAAAGCAACCAATCTACAATTCAAAGTGAAGCAAATTCAGAAAAAAATATCAGAACATCATTTAACCTCCTACAATATGCACATCTTCAATACATGCAGAAACACTGTAAAATTTAAAAAAACAAACAAGTCTTAGCTTGAGCACTGTGGGAGGAGTTAGCCGAACAAACTCAGATGGACAGATGGGCATCATCATACCATAATAAGTCTAGTCTTTCAACATGCGTATAAAAATCTAATGCTGCTGTGATTGTGGATTGTTTGAGCAATTACTCGGCATATGCAGCATGAGCATCAGAAAAGCACACAAGCACAGCGGAGCTAACTGCAGGGATGCGGGACCCACACAGCCGGCCAACGTGAGACGGAGTCCCCGCTGTGCTTGTGCAGCTACGCCATATAATGCCTAAACATTTCAAATGTAATACCACTGTGACTGTGGAGAGAAATGGCCAGATTAACTACATATGTGGCCACACACTGCGTGCATCAGGGGACCACAGTCTCAATGGCAGGACTAGGCACAAGACTGGCTGCTCGTATTTCCTGTAGCCACAGTGTGGAGCTACACCGCTGGCCAGCCGGGGAAACAGTTCTTACTAATGCTGCTCATGCAGCTATGCCGTATAATTGATCGGTTCCTCTCCACAATTATGAAAAAACAACAACTGCAACTTGGTCCTATGCACTCAACTCTGCTTTCATTCCATGCATTATCATTTCTGTACAAGTTCAACGTATTTTCAAATTTTATTTTGCCACATCACATCGTAGTTGAAAATGCCAAATGATTACATCACAATAAAATCTTCCCAAGACTGAGTTTCTACCCCCAAATGGAAGCAAGATGGGGGAAGACGGCCAGATACAGGAGTGGACATTATCAAAGTTCCCGTCCCCTAAAATTGGTTCCTGTATACCCCTTTTCCACTAGTACCTGCTTACCCCTACTCACTTCAACTCAACGCGCTTTGTAGGCTTTTTTCCATTAGCACCGGATACTAAATTTGGGTCCAAAAATCGTGCCTGCGCCATTTGGGCTCCAACTGTGTAGAGTAGAGCTGAAAATGTGACGTCAACAGACTGCAGGCCACTGACTGGTCAGGGTGTAACGTCATGAGAGTGACGTCCTTTACAGAATCTCTGGCCGCCATTTGCAAAAGATTCATCTGCGAGTGAGCAAGCGACAGTATAAACAACAATGATAGAATGGCTTCACAGAAATCAACACCGTGGTCCAAAGGACTTCTCTGTGCCTTTTGGCTGATGAGAGAATCCAGAGAGAACTAGATGGAGCCACCCGAAATGAATTTACGGCCACCGACCGGCAAATAACGTGAGGATCCGACCACAGCAGTTGAAAAACCGTGATATTAGGATATAGAGGATGCTGAGTGTTGTGATGTGATATAATGCATCTTTTATGTTATTTATCCCAGCGGTGGAAAGCTCACTTTGAACAAACAACAACGTTGTCTCCTGTATGCAGACAATGAGCTAGCTAGTTAACCATCAATGCGAACTCTGTGCTCTGCTTGCATTTTGCACTTGTGTTGACAACATCTGACGAAATACACTAGTGGTAATCCTGGTTAAAAAGGTGTTTTTTTAACATGTTGCACTTCCATGCTGTGCATGTACTTAAGTTGTGTGTATTTTTGTTCTAGAGTCCGACCAGCATCTGCTTTGACACTGGCAACATTTAGCACGATGTGTGATGACTGCTAAGAAACAAGTTGCACACAGCGTTGTTTTTAGCAGTGGTGGAGAAAGTACTCAAATCCTTTGCTTTATAAGTTAAAGTATAGATAGAGTGTCAAAACTAAAGTAGCACAATTTCCACTTAATATGAAAGGGACTGAACCAAGATTTATTTATGTGAATATTAATTACATAATAATTGAAAATGAATGGAACATCCAATATTAGCCACTGTAAAATAAATCGCTTGTTTATTTATTTATTTTTTTTTTTTTGTCAGATCACTTGTGTGACCCTTTGTGAGTTATATTCATAATAGTGTATCTTGCTCTTTGGGGAATGGGAGTTGTTCAGTCACCATTATAATTTAGTTTATATGTGTAGTTTATAGTCTATCGTCAATAAACTCATGCAGTACTATAACAGGACACATTACAAATATTTGAGACCCATTGTAGTGCTTCCCTTTATATTTTAGCAATACAAGTACAAAACACCACCCACACTTGAAGCCAGGGCAAGAACAGACACAGCGGTGACAGAGCGGTAGCTAAACTTTTGATAAAAATTACATATTTTGACTGAGCGACTCCATCCTCAGGGATGCACACCCTCAGTTAAAGTACTAGATTCCATTCAACTGAAGGTATCAACTCATTCTGATCGCTGAGGCCACAGTAAAAAATGATTTTAAATGTAACCCAGCCCTTATAAAATCTACTTTACTGAAGCACAGCCACAAGAAAATTGTGGTTAAATACAACAACGAAGCACTTTTTTGTCACATTCCAGCACTGGCTTTTAGCAACAAGTGCATTTCCCAAATATGTTTTAAACCTGCTTTGATTAACCACCACCCATTTCTGTCTTTTGTCTAGGCAAAAGGAAAACGATCCACCCCAAACCAGATCTTGCATCACTATTTACAGAGATGTAGGCTGAAGATCTGCTGAACTGGGACCAGCTTGAGCAGCACATCCAGTTGCTTCTCAGTGAGGCAGCGTGGCCAACGTGGGTGACCCATTCTAAGTTTTGTGTTTGTTTTTTATACAGCTTACAGTTTGAATTTTGCACATTCTAAATAATCTGGAGTTTGCTGCTAATTGTAAGAAACTATTTAGTGACTTCTGTGTTTGCATCATGATTTTCTATTGAGTCTGTTAAGACACCGGTGGGAAAAGAGTCAACAGTATAAACCATTTAATGGCTCATTTTTAAGAAAAAATAACCAAAAACAATTATTTTATTTACTGAAGACTGTATTGTTGGATGTGCCAGTGCAGAAGACACTGCACACTTTAGTGATAGTACCAGTATATGGAGGAATTCTGGGCCATATTAGCATCTGCATTTTCTAATAACGGGTTAGGGCAGGGGTGTCCAATCATGTGCCATGGAGGACCAAGATCCTGCAGGCTTTACCTCCAACCAGTGTCTTCAACAGCAGATTCCACTGAATTTCTTCAACTGACTGCTGATCAGTGAAAACACCTGCTGAAGAGACTGGGTAGAAGAGAGAACCTGCAGGGTCTTGGCCCTCCATGGCACATGATTGGACACCCCTGGGTTAGGGTTTAATGGGATTTAACATTTTAACACAAACTGCTTTATGGTTCATAATTCTGTGGATAGACTTACACCAAACAAAGTTTTTTCTCAAACTGCTGGATTGTTCTTACCAGACAGCTTTTCCAGTCTTTTAGTATTGAATTTATGTCACTTAGTGGTAACCTTCACACATAAAAACAAAAGTGGAGACACATCTGCAAAAAGTACAAAGGTTTACTGTCAAAATTCCTAGTGCCATACTAATTGAATACATGTATAGTACATTGTTGATGCAGAGAATATATATTTATACAGTATCTACATGTATTGATCCAGTAAATCAATGTATTTCTCCATGTAACCTTGTGACTGCATTATTACCTCCGCCAAGGAGGTTATTTTTTTTTAATTGCTTTTAATCCTAGATCAAGTTTGTTTTGGCTTAAAAATGCATCATAATTGTTAAATATATCTTTATTATACCTAACTCAGTACTGTTTACCTGTTGAAATATATATTTTATGGCTAATATAACCCCATAACTACAATATGGCACCTGGCGATCAATTTTTGGCAGCTGATCACTTTTTGCCACGACAACACTGGCTGGAGCAGGTACATCCCATGATGTCTCAACAGTCTCTCCATGATTTTCACACAGATCAGAGCAATTTGTTGCACAGGAAGCTAAACGTTTCTACAGACATTCTGAAGTTCTGTAACCACTGAGCGTTTGTGAAGCTGGGGTGACATCCCACCACTGAGAGGGTGTGTTGAACGCCCAGACCCACGGTTTGAAGCAGTAATTTTGCCACATGAGAGCCATCTGAAACACACACACACACACACACACACACACACACACACACACACACACACAGCATACATATTTTAGTACCTAATAGCGATAACTTGCTGACATTACAATGTAGTTTGGCGGACTTAAAGCGAACTAAAATTAGCAATCAATAGCTTACCTTCATATGTGATCTAGCTCGTATCCTCACGTCTTCGGTTTTATACTGCCTTCCTAAATGCTCCAGTACTTTTTCAGAGTGTGTCATCTCACCACCTGTAGCCTTCTCTGGCTCTCCTTTTTTGCCTTTACTCTGACAAAAAGCCAGAGACCGAGCAATTGCCTTGTAATCGCCATCTTTTGTTTTGCTTGTGTCACGTGTTTTACGTCACGGGAGTGTTGCACTGCCTTGCTGTAAAAAAATCCCACCCAGCTCAGACGGTACTCTGGTGAAATGGAAACAAAAGCAAACTGAGTTGAGTAAAGCTGTATCGAGGTGAGTTGGGCTATATAGGTACTAATGGCAAAGGGGCTCAAGCTTAATTCAGGTTCTAGCATTTTTACAACCACACTTAAAGAGCCTTTTACATGGGAAGCTGCATGTGCTGTGCTTGCCACGGGGTTCAAAACACTGTTGGCAGGACAGAGAAAATTAGCGCTGAGCTTTCAACACCTAGCAGGGCCTATCAGTAAAATATTTGGCAAAAAACCATTACCTTCTTTCCTCGTTAACTCGAATAAAAAGCTTGACCAGACATATAGAGTTACTGGGGGAAAACAAGTGTAAGCCGCGTTTATATGAGCTGCTTACATGCATACAGCGTTATGACTGCATTTCACTTAGAGCAAGCACAAATATGAAGCATTTAATGGTTTCAAGTGATGAACAGCTGAACACCTAAAACTGCTCCCAGATTGCTCTAATAGGTTTCATGCATTTCAATGTCTACCAAGAGGGTGTATGCATCAAAGTGTCTATCAGGAAGCAGGATATTTCATTTGTTTGCAATGGTAGGGCTTCATATTTACTTGAAAGCCTGACATACTAGTTTTCATTTCAACTACAGCAGATGCCTGTCTTTATATACGAGGAGTGTCACATAAGAAAAAAGACTGGGGTGATTAAAAAAATTATTTCAAATGTAAACTGCAAGTTTTCCCGTTCAAAATAATCCTCGAGTCTAACGCACTTTCCCATCCTTCTCCGCCACACCTCCAAGCACTCCTGGAAGGATTCTCCCGGTATTCTCCACAGTTCCGTCTTCATGGCCCTCTTGATGGCTTCCACGTTTGGAAAACATGCCCCCTCGATGACCCCTTTGAGCTTGGGGAAAAGGAAAACCAATCACATGGAGCCAGGTCTGATGAGTAGGGAGGTTGCTCTAGTACAGCCATGTTTTTCTCAGCCAGGAACTGCTGATGCCCAGGGAGTTGTGAGTTGGTGCATTGTCTTGGTGAAGCAGCCATGAGCAGTATTGCCACAACTCTCACCTCTTCTCACGCACTGAACGAAGCAAATGCCGCACGATCTCTTTGTACACTCCCCTATATTATTATTTAACACTCTGGTGCAATGCTTAATTCCTACCCCAATCATAGCTCACACAGCATATCAAGTCCTGTTACTTTTCTAACACACCTTGTATTTAACATCCATACCCATTTTAGATTTTGTACTCAAATATTTCTTGTCTGTAGAGACAGTGAAGTTAGATTTAAGACTTTTTTAGACCTATTTCAATGTCACCTGATCAACCTCACATTCTCAACATTGTCACTTAATTTAAATGAAATTTCTGCAAGTTTTTCATCCAGTCCAGCTTATGTTCACTTTTAACTTCCCATCAATAGGTGGCCACTGGATAATTTACAAAGAGCCACTTTTAGCAAGTTTTGGCCTCAAAATGCATGGAGGAACTATATATATTAGGGCTGCAGCTAACGACTATTTTACAGCTTGAGTAATCAACTGCTCTAATCGACGATAACTTGAGTAATCGGATTCTTTTTTTAAAGAAACTTGCATTGACCAACATGTGTGGAAAGCTCTTTCCTAAAGAGCAGTAGTAACTGTACCAAACACTCAACAACACAGGTACACATTTAGTGCAATGCTTACTGCATAGAATGTAACTAAACTTTAGGTTACACCATGAAGTTCTGATTTGTAGCGTTAGCTTCAACTCGCTAGCGGAAGCTATATGTTCTTTGGCCATATAAGCATAATTGGCATAGCTGACTACATTCTGTTCATCTTAATTTAAAATCTCAGTCACGTACCTCATCTTGGGTGCGCTGGCAGTGCATGATGTGGCATGCTTTCTGCCAAGACACTGCAACATCAACATAGTATGCTAGCTCGCCATTCGACTTTACCATGTACACACTGCACAATGTTTTCCTTCAATTTGAGCTTGAAATGATCCCAGACTTGAAATACTATGTCGTTTTTTTCCTGACTTTCTTCCGTTTTGCCACACTATCGCTCAGACATGGTGACATTAAACAAAGCAGCATTTTGTTTAAGATAAGCCTTTATTAGTCCCACAACGGGGAAATTCCAAGATTGCAACAGCACAGGGATAGCAACACTCAGAGCAACAATCAGAAGGCAAGAAAAAAAACAAGCAAGCAAGAGCAGCTAATATACATATGTACATATTACTATAAAATATACATTTTATAGTAATATGTACATGTACATGTATATGTACACAGACACTGTGTGTCTGTGTGTATATATACACACAGACACACAGTGCAGAGCATTGTAGCTGGATGGAATAAATATATGAATATATGAACACACAGTGCAGAGCATTGTAGCTAGATGGAATAAATATGTAAATATATAAACACCCACAGTACGGAGCATTGCAGCTAGGTGGAATAAATATGCAAGTATATAAACACACACAGTGCGGAGCAATGTAGCTAGATGGAATAATATGTAGATATATAAAAACACAGTGCGGAGCATTGTAGCTAGATGGAATAAATATATAGATATATAAATATAAACACACCCAGTGCTGAGCATTGTAGCTAGATGGAATAAATATGTAAATATATAAACACACACAGTGCAGAGCATTGTTGCTAGATGGGATGAAACAGCATAACCGTCTACTTAGTTATCCTACATGGTATGATTATGTGCCCATACATATTCTCACCCTCCATAGCGACCGGTATGTTCCTAGTTGTATGCCGGAGGGGACCATTGTGTAAGTCTATTGCATCTTTTGCATTCAAAAAACTATTAGTTTGTTACGTCTTTTTGCTATCTCTGCGAGCAGCCCTGCTTAGGTTGTACAGTCTGACAGCCGTTGGTAGAAAGGACCTACGAAACCTCTCGGTTGTGCACCTGGGATGATGTAGTCTGCTGCTAAATGAGCTCCTCAGTGCATCCAGTATGTCCTGCATAGGGTGGAACTCGGACTCCAGCAGAGATGACAGTTTAGCCACCGTCCTTCTCTCTCCTATCTCCTCCATCGGATCAAGGCGCTGCCCCAGGACAGAGCTAGCTTTCTTAATCAGTTTGTTCAGTCTCTTCCTATCGGCTGCAGTAATGCCACTGCCCCAGCAGACCACTCCAAAAGTGATGGCTGATGCCACCACCGTGTCATAGAATGACTTCAGCAGCGCCCCTTGTACACCAAAAGACCTGAGTCTCCTCAGCAGGAACAGCCTGCGCTGTCCCTTCTTGTAGAGTGCGTCAGTATTGTGTGACCAGTCTAGTTTATTGTTCAGATGAACACCCAGGTACTTATAGGATGTCACCATCTCGATGTCTGTTCCCTGTATATTTACTGGTGCTGTGAGGGGCTGCCCATGCCTGCGGCAGTCCACCACCAGCTCCTTAGTTTTCCTCACGTTGATCTGGAGGCAGTTCCGATGGCACCAGTCCACGAAGTCCTGGATAAGCCCTCTGTACTCAGCTTCATCTCCGTTGGAGATGAGACCAACGATCGCAGAGTCATCAGAGAACTTCTGTAGATGGCAATGTGTTGTGTTGTGTGAGAAGTCCGCAGTATAAAGAGTGAACAGGAAGGGAGCCAGCACCGTTCCCTGGGGGGCCCCCGTGCTACTGATGATCGTGTCGGAAACACAGTCCCGGGTTCTCACAAACTGAGGCCGGTTCGTGAGGTAGTCCAGGATCCATGATGACAGGTGCTGGTCCACCCCTGCGCGCAGCAGCTTGTCCCTCAGGATCATCGGTTGGATGGTGTTGAAAGCACTGGAGAAGTCAAAGAACATGATCCTCACCATATTCCCGGGCTTCTCCAGGTGGGACAGAGAATGGTGAAGGAGGAAGATCACCGCATCCTCCACCCCAATGCCATGCTGGTAGGCGAACTGGAGTGGATCCATCGCTGGTTCCACCAGGGGGCGGAGATGAGCAAGGAGCAGTCTCTCCAGGGTCTTCATCAAGTGGGACATCAAGGCCACCGGTCTGTAGCTGTTCAGGTCTTTGGGGTGGGAAGTTTTTGGTACAGGTACCACACAAGATGTTTTCCACAGCTGTGGTACCCTCCCCAGTTTCAGGCTCATGTTGAAGATATACGTCACAATCCCACACAGCTGGTCTGCACAGGACTTGAGGAGCTTTGTGCTGATGCCGTCCGGTCCCGACGCCTTCCTCGCCTTGATCTTCCTCAGCTCCGTCCTCACCTGGGTCTTGGT
This sequence comes from Pholidichthys leucotaenia, assembly GCA_020510985.1. NCBI lineage: Eukaryota > Metazoa > Chordata > Actinopteri > Cichliformes > Pholidichthyidae > Pholidichthys > Pholidichthys leucotaenia. The sequence goes on from CM035842.1 coordinate 277,448,042, forward strand.
CAGGGTCAGGATGGGGGGCTGTGTGTTGGGAGTGGGGGGGGTGTCGGTGGAGTGGGGAGTGGGCAGCAGAACTTGATTTCTTAGAGGCAGCAGTGGTTGTTGTGCAGACAGGGGGGAGGGCGGTTGGTTTTGAGGTTTCTCCAGACCCCGCTGATGTCGCTCTGTTGCAGCTTGTCCTCCATCTTCTTCCTGAAGCTGTCCTTGCCTTCTCTGATCTTTCTCCTCAGCTCCCTCTGTACGGACTTCAGCATCTCCCTGTTCCCCGACCTGAAGATCCTCTTCTTCTCTCTCAGAAGTGTTTTTATCTCAGGGTTGATCCAGGGTTTGTTGTTTGAGTGACGCCGTATGGTCTTGGTGGGAACGGATTTGTCCACACAGAAGCTGAGGTAGCCCGTGAAGGTGTGAATGAGGCCATCGATGTCCTCACCATGTGGATCGCAGAGCTGCTTCCAGGCAGTGGCTTCAAAATAGTCCTTTAGAGTGTCCATTGTCTCCTCAGACCATAACTCCACTGTGCGCATGGCCGGACGTTGTCTGTGCACTAGGGGTTTGTACACCGGCCGGAGATGAACCAAGTTGCGATCCGATCTCCCGAGTGGGGGGAGTTGTGATGAGGTGTACGCCTCCTTAGTGTTTGCGTAGAATAAATCCAGTGTTTTATTGTCTCTAGTGTGGCATGTGACATACTGGGTGAACGTGGGTAGAATGGGAGACAGTGAAACGTGGTTGAAATCGCCTGAGATGAGGAGAAGAGCATCTGGGTGTTCTGTCTGCAGCCTGCTGGTTACTGAATGGATGACGTCACGCGCTGTCCCAGCGTTCGCCGTCGGATTTGCATAAACAACAATGCAGATCACGTGTGAGTGTTCTCTCGGGAGATATGTAGGCCTCATGCTAACAGCTAGCAACTCAATGTCTTTGCTGCAGTGTCGTTGTTTAACAGTGATATGTCCCGGTCTGCACCAGTTGTTGTTAACATACATTATCACTCCACCGCCCCTTGCTTGGCCACTATCTGGTGTTCGGTCAGCTCGTATCATGTGAAAACCCTCCAGCTCAATGTTAACATCTGCTGCTAGTTCAGTTAGCCACGTCTCAGTAAACAAAAGGAGAGAGCACTCCCGGTAAGTGCTATCATAACGGGAGATAGCCGCTAGCTCATCTAACTTTCCCAGTATCGACCGTACATTTCCCATGACAACAGATGGAAGGGAGGGTCTGTACCTTATATTTTTTGTCCTCCGCCTTACTCCAGCCCGGCAGCCGCAACGCTTTTGCCTCAATTCTCTCGGTATGTCGAGTTTTTCCAATGGGACCGGGTGGCGGTTAAATGCTAGCAGCTCTTCCCTGTTGTATCGTATCCTGCTATAAACAGTGGCTCCGTCCACCGGCTCAGGAGACATTTGGGACGATCTGTGTGTCCGTGATATAAGTGGGGTGAAAAAAAAAGACTGATCAAAAGAGAGAGGAAGGGAAAAAAAACTCGGAATCGAGCCGCTGTTGCAAAAGGCAGCCTACTCGTGTGGCGCCGAGAGGTATTTATGTAGCGTGACCGGAAGAAGGTCATACAGACTGGAAGTGCTACATTAAACGACATGTTCAAACATAAGATTCTGAACCGATGAATTTTTGTAATCAAATTATTTCAGTAATCATTGCAGCCCTAATATACTGTATATTAGGGCTTGACATAAACATTGGCCAACCAGCCAATGGCTGGTGGATTTCAGCAGTGGCCAGTAAGACAGCCACAACCACTACCCACTTTTGCCGGTTGTAGTTTTCTCAAACGGCATCTGAAATAATAAACCTATTGCAATGTGAGACTACAAAACTACAACTCCCATAAGTACAGTGTTTTTTGTTTTTTTTTTCTAATCAGTTTTCTTTTTCTTCCTCTTCTTTTTTCTGGTGAAAACAGGTAGTGTCCATTTAGGTTAAATCCATCAGTAATTACTAATGACGTTGCGCAGCCATGAAAGGGTGTCCCAATTCATAGGGGTAGGTGAAGAGGTAGGGGTCCAAATGAGAATTGGGATAGACCCAAATCTACCTGTACTTCTCTCATATTGCAAATATTTTTTTCTCTACCACAGGGGTGTCCAATCATGTGCCATGGAGGGCCAAGACCCTGCAGGCTTTACCTCCAACCAGTGTCTTCAACAGTAGATTTCACTGAATTTCTTCCCACTGATTGCTGATAAGTGAAAACACCAGCTGAAGAGACTGGGTAGAAGAGAAAACCTGCAGGGTCTTGGCCCTCCATGGCACATGATTGGACACCCCTGCTCTACCATTTGCAGGCTAAGGACATGCAGGTTAGGTTAATTGGCATTAACTGGGGATTCTAAATTGGTACTTGGGTATAAAAGTGAGAGTGAATGGTTGTTTGTCTCTCTGTGTTGGCCCTGTGATGGACTGGCGATCCATCCAGGGTGTACCCTGCCTCTCACCCAAAGATGCTAGGATAGGCTCCAGCACCCCCGCGACCCAAAAAGGATTAAGTGGTAAAAGATGGATGGATGGACTAGCCACTCAGCCTTTTCCCTAGCCACAATTTTGTGGTTGGAAAATTATGCTTAATATGATCAAATTGGACCACCACATACTAAAATTTACTTGAACTAAATTTACAACTTTTTTCCAATGTAAAAGACCCTTATAGATACATAAAAAATTTTTTTTTAAAAAACCACTGCCTGTTTATTTATGAAGTGCAGTAAATACTGTAAAATGATAAAGAAAAATATTTGCAATATGAGAGTGAAGTGCAGGTAGATTTGGGTCCATCCCAATTCTCATTTGTACCCCTACCCCTTCACCAACCCCTATGAACTAGTAGTAGTAGTAGATTAGTTTATTTGACAGGGACAGTGCAATAAACATAGACAATTAATCAAAGACAATCAATCTGATGTGTTGCACATAGAGTGTATAGCTATTAGCTAATTTGCAACTCTTGTCCCTGGATGGGCTTTAGAAAAAAGAATCAAGATAAAAATATACACAATAACCACATACATCAATGCAGAAAAATTATAAATACACAATTATAAATATTATAAATATTATAAATACACAAATATAACAGCCTGACTCACCTTTAACATAAATATTATAAATACACAAATATAACAGCCTGACTCACATTTAACACATATAACATAACTCACATTTGCCTATTTCAGGCCTTCCTCCCTCCGTCACTCACTATAAACAAACACATTTATTCCTTCCCTTCATTCACTCTCGGACATCCTTTCATCCTTTCATCCTTTCATGGCTGTAAAAGCAGTGCTTTGAAATTAATAATTAATAGTAGACAACCAAAAATTTCTAGTTGCGTTAAGGGTACAAAGAGCACCCACTTAAATAAAAACTTGAGTAATGACTTCAGTCTTGAAGGTTTGAGGATTTTCTCCAAAATTTATAACGATTTTCTTTTAGTTGTCTACTTTTCTCTGTAAATTTATCTAAATTTGCAACCAGGATTTTTAATTATTAATTTCAAAGCACTGCTTTTACGTGAGTAGAATTTCTGGCTACTATACCCACCTCTGATCATATAATTTAAGTATGCATGAGTAAATTACTATTATGAATGTTTTTTCCCCCTTCTCTTTCCTACTCTCTCAATGGGGAAAAAAGAAACAATAGAATACAAATACAAAAAATACACAAATTTTTGTCATTTATGTAAACCATGACAAAAAATTCCTGCAGGACAAAACATGACACTTGGCATTTTCTAACCTGTTTGTATGCCACCATAGACAGAGACAGAACCTGAATAAGACAGGGCTCAGAGAGGGAAAGATGAGACACGTATATGAGAAAGAAATGTTCTCTTATTTTACTCCTGTATTTTCTGTTTAATCATTTTTTTTTACCATAGAATATATTTAACTGTATTTGTTTTAGGTCACACTTGTTTTGGCAATGTAAACGTACATTTCCCATGCCAATAAAGCCAAATTGAATTGAACTGAAACACAGACAAGATGAGCCAAGGAGAGGAAAGTGTTCAGGCAGAGGGTCCAGGAGAGGTGAGAGCAGAGGAAAGAGAGAAGGGTGACACCAGTAAAAAGTCCAAACACAGGACATCTGGGTGGGACCCCAACTGACCCAATATTCCAATATTCAAGCTTTGGTTGTACAATACTTCAAAAGACAAGTTCCATATGCAAAGTTACTGTGCAAAATTTAAAAAAAAGAAAAAAGAAAGAAATAGCATAAAATTAACATATTACGGTTAAATTTATGGAAAATGTAAAAAGTTCATGCTACAGTGATATTATATCATGAAAGTAGGGCATTTAAGTACCCGCATGCAATGGTGATTTCCTCATCTTAAATAAATTATTGAAACACAAAGGCAAGGCAAGTTTATTTGTTTAGCACATCACGTGTACAAGACAATTCAAAGTGCTTTACATAAAAACATCAAAGCATAAGAGCAAGTTGCAAAGCCAACAACAGTGGTGGGTATACCACAACAAAAAATGTCAATGTCTCAATAACTTATGTGCCCCTGAGCATCAATTACAGCTTGACAACAACGTCTCATGCTGTTCACAAGTCAACTTATTGTCTGCTGAGGCATGGCATTCCACTCTTCTTGAATGGCGGCCCACAGGTCATTGAGGTTGTGGGGTGCAGGGTTACGAACATCTAAATAGCGACTCAGCTGATCCCATAGGTTTTCTATGGGATTCAGGTCTGGAGAAAGTGCAGGCCACTCCATTTGAAGTACCCCAGCCTCCAGCAGTCGTCCCCTAATGATGCGACCTTGATGAGCTGGAGCACTGTCATCCATGAAGATGAAATTAGGCCTGTGTTGTTCATACAGGGGCACAATGACCGGATTAATGAGGTGATTCAGGTAGTATCGGCTTGTCACTGTACCAGTCACAAGGTGTAGAGCAGTTCTGTATTGAGTAGACACACCTGCCCAGACTGTAACACCACCACCACCACCACCACCACCACCACCAAAGGCTCGTCTGGTGACAACAGTGGCTGATGCATAGCGCTCTCCTTGACGTCTCCAAAATTGTTGGCGGCCATCATTTCTGTTCAACGTGAATCAACTTTCTTCAGAGAACAGCACTGAGGCTCATTAATCCCTTGTCCAGCATAAATGGTCCCTGGACCATGCAAGACGATGACACCTGTGCCTGATGGTGTGGTCAGGTACCCTTGCAGGTCATCGAGCATGCAGACCACGCTGATGTAAACAGTTTCAAGTGGTCTGACGTGACACTTGGGTGCCTCTCACCTCTCTGAACTGTGCCTGGAGTCGAGTGGCATTCATCATCCAGTTCCGCAGAGCACTGTTCACAATGAAGCGGTCATCAGCATAAGATGTGGCTAAAGGACGTCCACTTCTATGTCTTTCTGTGACTCTTCCAGTCTCTCTGGATCTCTGTTGCAACCTGCTGATGCCACTATGACACTCTAAATTTAGTGGCCACTTCCCTCTGAGAACATCCTGTTTGAAGCCTTGCAATGGGTAGGTACTGTTGATCAATTGTTAGGTGTTGTCTTGGTCTCATGAAGTCAAAATGTGAACAGCATGATGAAGAGAACTGTTTAAATACCAATTCTAATTGAACCAGAAAATGTATTGGTCAACTCATGGATCAAACACCTGTTGTGAATTTTGTCATTAAGCACCTTGTTAGAGAACAGCAAGTTACGCAAAAAGTGCTGAAACATTGAACAGCTGGACATGTGCATTCGAAAGGTTAGAGAAGGTCAAATTAAGTTCACCTGTAAAGATTATAGTGCATTTTAGGTGCATCCTGAAATTTCACCCGAAAGCCGAATATCACAAACTTTTTGTGAGTAGTGTGTGTGTGTGTGTGTGTGTGTGTGCATATACATTTTATATATATATTATATATATAAAATAAACAAACACACACACACTTCGCTTCACTTTTCCCCCACATTTTGTTATGTTACAGCCTTATTCCAAAAGGGATTAAATTCATATTTCCCCTCAAAATTCTACACACAATACCCCGTAATGACAATGTGACAAAAGTTTTTTTGTGATTTTTGCAAATTTGTTAAAAATAAAAACTAAGAAATCACATGTACAGTGGGGCAAAAAAGTATTTAGTCAGCCACCAATTGTGCAAGTTCTTCCACTTAAAAGATGAGAGGTCTCCAATTTTCATCATAGGTATACCTCAACTATGAGAGACTATGGGCAGTGCGGTGGCGCAGTGGTTAGCACTGTGCCAGCACAGCAACTCACCCTTGGCCATGGGATCCCTGGTTCGATCCCAGCCCATGACCAACAGTGATCTGTGCGGAGTTTGCATGTTCAGAATCAGAATGAGATTTATTGCCATTGTTCATGTAGTACACAAACTAGGAATTTGTCTCGGTGCAATGCTGCAACATTAAACATGGAGTAGCACTAAAGATAAAAATAAAAAACTATGCATGCAATAAAAGGTAGAAAATGAATAAGTAATACTAATCTATGCAATTTTTAAATATATTAACAAGCAGCAGATATTGTGGAGTTCCACACAGTGCTCAGTTCATCTACCTCATTATAAAGAGAGCTGACGTTGGACAGAAAGATCCCAGGCAAAGCCGTGCGCGTGCCTCTCCTGCATGTTCTCCCCCTATCTGCGTGGGTTTACTCCGGGATTTCTCCGGTTTCCTCCCACAGGCCAAAAACATGCAGGTTAGGTTAATTGGAGACTCTAAACTCAACATACCGAGAGAATTGAGGCAAAAACGCCGCGGCTGCCGGGCTGGAGTAAGGCGGAGGACAAAAAATATAAGGTACAGACCCTCCCTTCCATCTGTTGTCATGGGAAATGTACGCTCTATACTGGGAAAGGTAGATGAGCTAGCGGCTATCTGCCGTTATGATAGCACATATCGGGAGTGCTCTCTCCTTTTGTTTTCTGAGACGTGGCTAACTGAACTAGCAGCGGATGCTAACATTGAGCTGGAGGGTTTCCACATGATACGGGCTGACCGAACACCAGACAGTGGCCAAGCAAGGGGCGGTGGAGTGATAATGTATGTTAACAACAAATGGTGCAGACCGGGACATATCACTGTTAAACAACGACACTGCAGCAAAGACATTGAGTTGCTAGCTGTTAGCATGAGGCCTACATATCTCCCGAGAGAACACTCACACGTGATCTGCATTGTTGTTTATGCAAATCCGACGGCGAACGCTGGGACAGCGCGTGATGTCATCCATTCAGTAACTGGCAGGCTGCAGACAGAACACCCAGATGCTCTTCTCCTCATCTCAGGCGATTTCAACCATGTTTCACTGTCTCCCATTCTACCCACGTTCACCCAGTATGTCACATGCCACACTAGAGACAATAAAACACTGGACTTATTCTACGCAAACACTAAGGAGGCGTACACCTCATCACAACTCCCCCCACTCGGGAGATCGGATCACAACTTGGTTCATCTCCGGCCGGTGTACAAACCCCTAGTGCACAGACAACGTCCGGCCATGCGCACAGTGGAGTTATGGTCTGAGGAGACAATGGACACTCTAAAAGGCTGTTTTGAAGCTACCGCCTGGAAGCAGCTCTGCGATCCACATGGTGAGGACATCGATGGCCTCATTCACACCTTCACGGGCTACCTCAGCTTCTGTGTGGACAAATCCGTTCCCACCAAGACCATACGGTGTTGCTCAAACAACAAACCCTGGATCAACCCTGAGATTAAAACACTTCTGAGAGAGAAGAAGAGGATCTTCAGGTCGGGGAACAGGGAGATGTTGAAGTCCGTACAGAGGGAGCTGAGGAGAAAGATCAGAGAAGGCAAGGACAGCTTCAGGAAGAAGATGGAGGACAAGTTGGAACAGAGCGACATCAGCGGGGTCTGGAGAAACCTCAAAACCATCTCTGGGCTCCAAAATACCTCCCCCCAGGCCACGGGGGGCAGGGAGTGGGCGAACAACCTGAATCTGTTTTTCAATAGGTTTGACCAACCGCCCTCCCCCCTGACTGCACAACAACCACTGCTGCCTCTAAAGAAATCAAGTCCTGCTGCCCACTCCACCAACACCCCCCCACTCCCAACACACAGCCCCCCATCCTGACCCTGACCAGGACCCAGGTGAGGACGGAGCTGAGGAAGATCAAGGCGAGGAAGGCGTCGGGACCGGACGGCATCAGCGCAAAGCTCCTCAAGTCCTGTGCAGACCAGCTGTGTGGGATTGTGACGTACATCTTCAACATGAGCCTGAAGCTGGGGAGGGTACCACAGCTGTGGAAAACATCTTGGTTGGTACCTGTACCAAAAACTTCCCACCCCAAAGACCTGAACAGCTACAGACCGGTGGCCTTGACGTCCCACTTGATGAAGACCCTGGAGAGACTGCTCCTTGCTCACCTCCGCCCCCTGGTGGGACTAGCGATGGATCCACTTCAGTTCGCCTACCAGCATGGCATTGGGGTGGAGGATGCGGTGATCTTCCTCCTTCACTGTTCTCTGTCCCACCTGGAGAAGCCCGGGAATATGGTGAGGATCATGTTCTTTGACTTCTCCAGTGCTTTCAACACCATCCAACCGATGATCCTGAAGGACAAGCTGCTGCGCGCAGGGGTGGACCAGCACCTGTCATCATGGATCCTGGACTACCTCACGAACCGGCCTCAGTTTGTGAGAACCCGGGACTGTGTGTCCGACACGATCATCAGTAGCACGGGGGCCCCCCAGGGAACGGTGCTGGCTCCCTTCCTGTTCACTCTTTATACTGCGGACTTCTCACACAACACAACACACTGCCATCTACAGAAGTTCTCTGATGACTCTGCGATCGTTGGCCTCATCTCCAATGGAGATGAAGCTGAGTACAGAGGGCTTATCCAGGACTTCGTGGACTGGTGCCATCGGAACTGCCTCCAGATCAACGCAAGGAAAACTAAGGAGCTGGTGGTGGACTGCCGCAGGCATGGGCAGCCCCTCATAGCACCAGTAAATATACAGGGAACAGACATCGAGATGGTGACATCCTATAAGTACCTGGGTGTTCATCTGAACAATAAACTAGACTGGTCACACAATACTGATGCACTCTACAAGAAGGGACAGCGCAGGCTGTTCCTGCTGAGGAGACTCAGGTCTTTTGGTGTACAAGGGGCGCTGCTGAAGACATTCTATGACACGGTGGTGGCATCAGCCATCACTTTTGGAGTGGTCTGCTGGGGCAGTGGCATTACTGCAGCCGATAGGAAGAGACTGAACAAACTGATTAAGAAAGCTAGCTCTGTCCTGGGGCAGCGCCTTGATCCGGTGAAGGAGATAGGAGAGAGAAGGACGGTGGCTAAACTGTCATCTCTGCTGGAGTCCGAGTTCCACTCTATGCAGGACATACTGAATGCATTGAGGAGCTCATTTAGCAGCAGACTACATCATCCCAGGTGCACAACCGAGAGGTTTCGCAGGTCCTTCCTACCAACGGCTGTCAGACTGTACAACCTAAGCAGGGCTGCTCGCAGAGATAGCAAAAAGACGTAACAAACTAATAGTTTTTTGAATGCAAAAGATGCAATAGACTTACACAATGGTCCCCTCCGGCATACAACTAGGAAAATACCGGTCGCTATGGAGGGTGAGAATATGTATGGGCACATAATCATACCATGTAGGATAACTAAGTAGATGGTTATGCCGTTTCATCCCATCTAGCAACAATGCTCTGCACTGTGTGTGTTTATATATTTACATATTTATTCCATCTAGCTACAATGCTCAGCACTGGGTGTGTTTATATTTATACACTCACCGGCCACTTTATTAGGTACACCTGTCCAACTGCTCGTTAACACTTAATTTCTAATCAGACAATCACATGGCGGCAACTCAGTGCATTTAGGCATGTAGACATGGTCAAGACAATCTCCTGCAGTTCAAACCGAGCATCAGTATGGGGAAGAAAGGTGATTTGAGTGACTTTGAACGTGGCATGGTTGTTGGTGCCAGAAGGGCTGGTCTGAGTATTTCAGAAACTGCTGATCTACTGGGATTTTCACGCACAACCATCTCTAGGGTTTACAGAGAATGGTCCGAAAAAGAAAAAATATCCAGTGAGCGGCAGTTCTGTGGGCGGAAATGCCTTGTTGATGCCAGAGGTCAGAGGAGAATGGCCAGACTGGTTCGAGCTGATAGAAAGGCAACAGTGACTCAAATAACCACCCGTTACAACCAAGGTAGGCAGAAGAGCATCTCTGAACGCACAGTACGTCGAACTTTGAGGCAGATGGGCTACAGCAGCAGAAGACCACGCCGGGTGCCACTCCTTTCAGCTAAGAACAGGAAACTGAGGCTACAATTTGCACAAGCTCATCGAAATTGGACAATAGAAGATTGGAAAAACATTGCCTGGTCTGATGAGTCTCGATTTCTGCTGCAACATTCGGATGGTAGGGTCAGAATTTGGCGTCAACAACATGAAAGCATGGATCCATCCTGCCTTGTATCAATGGTTCAGGCTGGTGGTGGTGGTGTAATGGTGTGGGGAATATTTTCTTGGCACTCTTTGGGCCCCTTGGTACCAATTGAGCATCGTTGCAACGCTACAGCCTACCTGAGTATTGTTGCTGACCATGTCCATCCCTTTATGACCACAATGTACCCAACTTCTGATGGCTACTTTCAGCAGGATAATGTGCCATGTCATAAAGCTGGAATCATCTCAGACTGGTTTCTTGAACATGACAATGAGTTCACTGTACTCAAATGGCCTCCACAGTCACCAGATCTCAATCCAAAAGAGCATCTTTGGGATGTGGTGGAACGGGATATTCGCATCATGGATGTGCAGCCGACAAATCTGCGCCAACTGTGTGATGCCATCATGTCAATATGGACCAAACTCTCTGAGGAATGCTTCCAGCACCTTGTTGAATCTATGCCACGAAGAATTGAGGCAGTTCTGAAGGCAAAAGGGGGTCCAACCTGTTACTAGCATGGTGTACCTAATAAAGTGGCCGGTCTAAATGTATCTATACATTTATTCCATCTAGCTACAATGCTCTGCACTGTGTTTTTATATATCTACATATTATTCCATCTAGCTACATTGCTCCGCACTGTGTGTGTTTATATACTTACATATTTATTCCACCTAGCTGCAATGCTCCGTACTGTGGGTGTTTATATATTTACATATTTATTCCATCTAGCTACAATGCTCTGCACTGTGTTTATATATTCATATATTTATTCCATCCAGCTACAATGCTCTGCACTGTGTGTGTGTGTGTATATATATATTTTATAGTAATATGTACATATGTATATTAGCTGCTCTTGCTTGCTTGTTTTTTTTCTTGCCTTCTGATTGTTGCTCTGAGTGTTGCTATCCCTGTGCTGTTGCAATCCTGGAATTTCCCCGTTGTGGGACTAATAAAGGCTTATCTTATCTTATCTTATCTTAAAGTGGCCCTAGGTGTGAATGTGTGTGTGAATGGTTAAGGGATAGCGCCATACCGTGGCTGCTTCATCCATCCAGGTGGATGCCCTCCATTTCCCCTCTGGGGATCAATAAAGTATACAAAATCAAAAAAAAAAATAAATAAAGAGAGAGAAAAAAAAATCCAGAAAATCACATTGAAGGATTTTTAATGAATTAATTGGTAAATTCCTCGGTAAAATAAGTATTTGGTCATCTACAAACAAGAAAGATTTCTGGCTCTCACAGACCTGTAACTTCTTCTTTAAGAGGCTCCTCTGTCCTCCACTCGTTACCTGTATTAATGGCACCTGTTTGAACTGGTTATCAGTATAAAAGACACCTGTCCACAACCTCAAACAGTCAGACTCCAAACTCCACTATGGCCAAGACCAAAGAGCTGTCAAAGGACACCAGAAACAAAATTGTAGACCTGCACCAGGCTGGGAAGACTGAATCTGCAATAGGTAAGCAGCTTGGTGTGAAGAAATGAACTGTGGGAGCAATTATTAGAAAATGGAAGACATACAAGACCACTGATAATCTCCCTCGATCTGGGGCTCCACACAAGATCTCACCCCGTGGGGTCAAAATGATCACGAGAACGGTGAGCAAAAATCCCAGAACCACATGGGGGGACCTAGTGAATGACCTGCAGAGAGCTGGGACCAAAGTAACAAAGGCTACCATCAGTAACACACTATGCCGCCAGGGACTCAAATCCTGCAGTCCCAGATGTGTCCCCCTGCTTAAGCCAGGACATGTCCAGGCCCGTCTGAAGTTTGAGGATTGGGAGAATGTCATATGGTCAGATGAAACCAAAATAGAACTTTTTGGTAAAAACTCAACTTGTCGTGTTTGGAGGAGAAAGAATGCTGAGTTGCATCCAAAGAACACCATACCTACTGTGAAGCATGTGGGTGGAAACATCATGCTTTGGGGCTGTTTTTCTGCAAAGGGACCAGGACGACTGATCCGTGAAAAGGAAAGAATAAATGGGGCTATATATCGTGAGATTTTGAGTGAAAACCTCTTTCCATCAGCAAGGGCACTGAAGATGAAACGTGGCTGGGTCTTTCAGCATGACAATGATCCCAAACACACCGCTCGGGCAATGAAGGAGAGACTTCGTAAGAAGCATTTCAAGGTCCTGGAGTGGCCTAGCCAGTCTCCAGATCTCAACCCTACAGAAAATCTTTGGAGAGAGTTGAAAGTCCGTGTTGCCCAGCGACAGCCCCAAAACATCACTGCTCTAGAGGAGATCTGCATGGAGGAATGGGCCAAAATACCAGCAACAGTGTGTGAAAACCTTGTGAAGACTTACAGAAAACGTTTGACCTCTGTCATTGCCAACAAAGGGTATATAACAAAGTATTGAGATGAACTTTTGTTATTGACCAAATACTTATTTTCCACCATAATTTGCAAATAAATTCTTTAAAAATCAGACAGTGATTTTCTGGATTTTTTTTTTCTCATTTTGTCTCTCATAGTTGAGGTATACCTATGATGAAAATTGGAGACCTCTCTCATCTTTCAAGTGGGAGAACTTGCACAATTGGTGGCTGACTAAATACTTTTTTTGCCCCACTGTACATAAGTATTCACAGCCTTTGCTCAACACTTTGTTGATGCACCTTTGGCAGCAATTACAGCCTCAAGTCTTTTTGAATATGATGCCACAAGGTGAGCAAACCTATCTTTGGGCAGTTTGGCCCATTCCTCTTTGCAGCACTTCTCAAACTCCATCAGGTTGGATGGGAAGCATCAGTGCACAGCCATGTTTAGATCTCTCCAGAGATGTTCAATTGGATTCAAGTCTGGGCTCTGGCTAGGCCACTCAAGGACATTCACAGAGTTGTCCTGAAGTCACTCCTTCAATATCTTGGCTGTGTCCTTAGGGTCGCTGCCCTGCTGAAAGATGAACCATTGCTCCAGCGCTCTGGAGAAGGTTTTCATCCAGGATGTCTCTGTACATTGCTGCATTCATCTTTCCCTCTATCCTGACTAGTCTCCCAGTTTCTGCCGCTGAAAAACATCCCCACAGCATGATGCTGCCACCATCATTGGCATGGTTATGAGCGGTGCCTGATTTCCTCCAAACATGACACCTGACATTCACACCAAAGAGTTCAATCTTTGTCTCATCAGACCACAGAATTTTGTTTCTCATGGTCTCAAGAGTCCTTCAGGTGCATTTTGACAAACTCCAGGCGGGCTGCCATGTGCCTTTTACTAAGGAGTGGCTTCCGTCTGGCCACTCTACCATACAGGCCTGATTGGTGGATTGCTGCAGAGATGGTTGTCCTTCTGGAAGGTTCTCCTCTCTCCACAGAGGGACACTGGAGCTGTGAAAGAGTGACAGTCCGGTTCTTGCTCACCTTCTTGACTAAGGGTCTTCTCCCCCGATCACTCGGTTTAGATGGCCAGCCAACTCTAGGAAGAGTCCTGGTGGTTCCGAACTTCTTCCATTTATGGATGGAGGCCACTGTACTCATTGGGACCTTCAAAGCAGCAGAAATGTTTCTGTACCCTTCCCCAGATTTGTGCCTCGAGACAATCCTGTCTCGGAGTCCTCCAGACAATTCCTTTGACTTCACGATTGGTTTGCACTCTGACATGCACTGTCAACTGTGGGACCTTATATAGACAGGAGTGTGCCTTTCCAAATCATGTCCAATCAACTGAATTTACCACAGGTGGACTCCAGTGATGCTGTAGAAACATCTCAAGGATGATCAGTGGAAACAGGATACACCTGAGCTCAATTTTGAGCTTCATGGCAAAGGCTGTGAATACTTATGTACATGCGATTTCTTAGTTTTTAATTTTTAATAAACTTGCAAAAATCTCTTAAAAAAAAAAAAACAAACTTCACATTGTCATTATGGGGTATTTTGTGTAGAATTTTGAGGGAAAAATGAATTTAATCCCTTTCGGAATAAGGCTGTAACACACACACACACACACACACACACACATACATATTGTGACGACGGAGTGTCGCCACTGTATGGTCTGGTAATTGAATATTATATTATATGTGTAAAAGGATTTATATTTGCAAATGTTAACATGTACTGGATTGTAAAAATGCACATATAATTGTAGAATGTGTTTTGACTGAATTGAATCCTTCTGTGAGATAATTGTTAATATTAATTATGTTAATTGGGTGAGGCAATTGATTAATCTTGAAACCACATACCTTTGCCAGTATGCTTCCTGGTGGTATCCGGGCCAAAGACTCCTCAGTGGTTTGAGGGCCTTTAAAGGATACCAGCAGGAGGTAGTATAGGATGGTGGAGTAAAAGGGGGAGTTTAATATGTAAATAGGGGTTTGAATTATTTATTATATTATTTATGGTGTACCATATTTATGGTGTTATTTATTCTGTAAATATTGTGAGGAAATTATTTATGTATTTATGTCCTTTTTTTTTTTTTAGATATTATTGGGTATATGTGGGAAGATGAAATGTTCACTGTCTTACCTGGGATTATGGTATGTGCCAATTAGGTTAATTATCTCACTGAGTATATTAACAGGTGTTTTCATTTGGTTTGTGTGGGGTGTCGGATGTGCGTTGGAGTTATTGCCTGTGAAGATTGTTGGAATAAACAGAAAATTGCTGGTTGCAAACTTTGGAAGCCTCCACTTTTTCTCTGGTGCCTTGACCGCTCGGCTATCGTTCGTGACATTTTGGTGTCAGAAGTGGTCCATTTCTTGACATTTGACGTCAGGAATGGTTCATTCCTGCTAATTGGTGACAGAAGTGGTCTGGTTTCACAGCTGTGGGGAAGAGGAAAGCACAGCCAGACGAGTGGAGTCAGAAATTTTCCACTCTCACCATGGCTACGAAGAAAGACAGTGGAACGTATGACAATGATGTCAAATTAAGCGGACTGGGTGAAGTTTGGTCAAAAAAAAAAAAAAAAGTGTTGTCAAAAGTAAGGAGTGATAACACGGGACAAGAGGAGCGATGGCCGAAAGGAACATGAAGAAACAACAGGCGCAATTAGACGACCTGGAAACTAGCATGGCAATTGAGGAGCAGGGGACCAGTGGACTAAACAAGCTGGGAGAATTGACGAGCTTGGCGAAGTCCCTGGTGTGTTCACCGACAGTCAGAGACCGTCAGATGGGGGAAGACGCCTCTCTACAAGAACAAAGGTGGCAGACTGTGCAGCATCAATTTCGCCAGATGCAGTCACAAGTGACTGTGCTGAGAGAGGAGTAAGGGAGCCAGGCTGAACGCAGCGGTGACGACGGCGCTTTGGGGGAAGACCCCAGGGTGGCAGCCAGTCGGGTCAGCCCACAGGAGAAGGAGCTACCGCTGCAGGTGCAGTCGAGGACAACACAGATGCACCGCAAGCCCAGGCTGAATCCGCTCTCTCCTGATGATGACATCGAGCATTATCTGGCGACGTTCGAGAGGATTGCTATGGTCTGCCGCTGGCGTAAGGAGGAGTGGGCTATTCAGTTGGTTCCTCTGCTCACGGGTAAAGCACGTAGTGCGTATGTGCTCATGGACATCGCTGACACAGAGAACTATGATAAAGTGAAGGAAGCAATTTTAACTATGAAATAACACCCAACACCTATAGGGGAAGGTTTCGCACCCTGGACATTCATCAGGACGAAACCCCTCGTGAACTGTATGTACGTTTGAAAGACCTGTTTAACAAATGGATTAAACCAGAGACCTTAACGGTGAAAGACATCGTGGAACTGTTGATTTTGGAGCAGTTTCTGCGGATGGTGGACCCGGAACTGGGAGTCTGGATACGAGAGCGGGACCCAAAGACTGTGGAGGACGCAGCTCGTCTGGCGGAAGTCTTCCTGTCAGCCAGGTCTGGGAGCAGGAGACCTACTCTCAGCCGTGGCAGCTCTTTCACCACACAGAGTAAGTTTGATGGGGGTGAAAGGGGTGGTCAAGCGCAAAATAGACTGTATTCCAGCTCCAGTCAGGTCACTACAGTGATCCCTCACTTATCGCGGTTAATGGGTTCCAGAACCGACCACGAAAAGTGAAAAACCGCGAAGTAGTGTCACCCCAATGATGTCATCCATAAATAATACGTACGTTCATTCTCTCACTCTCTCTCTCTCATATGATACGTGTGTGTGTGTGTGTGTACGTGTACATACATACGTAGATGTAAACAAAGTGTACATAAATATGTTTTTAGAACTCTTATTCTTATAACAAGATACGTAACTCAAGATGAAAATGATTTACTGCACAGGTTAATGAGAGCTTTACTGCTCCTCAGGTGACGCCTCATCGTGAGGTGCTGGAGGCGCAGGATCATCGAGGGCAGCTTCCGATAGAGCTGAAGCTGCAGGAGGTGGCTTAGTGGCTCGACGGGAAGACTATTTCACACAAAATGGCACAAGAGAACAGCAAAAAGTTCCACGCGGCGAGACTAAGTAACACGAGCGATAAAAAGCAATGAATGCGGTCTTCCTTCCCTTCATGAGTGCTCGGCAGGGAGAGAAGGTGGGTGAAACGTCTCGGCCAATCAGCTTGCGGGGTGAAACGTCTCGGCCAATCAGCTTGCGAGATTTCCGAGCCGAGCCAACACGAGAATAGCGAACAGAGAGTTGTGCGGCTCTCCGTGTTGACACGTGATGGTCTAATGTAGTCTCCCTGCCTTCTGCTAGCGCCCGCCCATTATTTCTCAATTTTGAATTTTTGATGAATATTTTTGAAAAATCCGCGATGCACTGAGGGCGCGAAAGGTGAAGCGCGAAGTAGCGAGGGATCACTGTATTAGCAAACATAATGGTAGTAGAAAGTCACGTTTTGTTTCGAGTCAAGATATACGCTGTTACCAGTGTCATAAAATTGGCCACACACAGTATTCATGTCCTGCCACAAGAACTAGTAAACCGTCATTATTATGTTCAGTTCCTAGACCCACTCTTTCAGCCCCAGTGCACAGTGAAATGTATAAAATGATGGTGTTGTTTAATGGTCAGGGTGAAGAAGCCCTTTTAGACTCAGGTTGTTTTCAAACTGTTGTGCTGCCCAGTTTGGTCCCTAGGAATTTGTGGAGTGAGTCTGAAATAAATATCAGTTGTGTCCATGGGGATAAAAAGCTGTACCCAACCGCTGAGGTCTATTTAACAGTGCGGGGTCAGACTTATCTCCTTTCTGTAGTTATTGTGCCTGATTTGCCATACTCAGTGATTCTTGGCAATAATGTTCCAGCTTTATTGGACATCATACAACAGGTTAGGGACGAACACCAAACTGAGGAGAGACAGGCAGGTGGTGCTGTTGAGCAGAGGGTAAAGGCACCTGTGGTGAAAAATTGTAATATGGTCACAACTAGAGCTCAGAGTGCTGTTAATGTTCTTCAGGAGCTGCCTTTTTATGACTCTGGGATAGAGGCAGGCCCAATTAAGCAATCAAAATCCAAGGCTCAGAGGAGAAGAGACAAGGTTTTAGCTACAGCTAAGAACTTGGGGGAGGAAACATCACAGCTAAGCCAGTCAGTAGATTTTAACATTCCTTCTGACATAGCTGTGCTGCAGAAAGTTGACCCATTGCAAAACCTTGGTTTGAAAAGGTCTCTGAGATCGACGGTGTGAAACAGGGCAGAGTGGACTGTTTGGCTGAGGCCGAGTATGTCATTAGACATGGCATTCTGTACCCCCCCCCACACACACACACACACTTAAACTGAAGGTATAAAAAAGCTGAGTTACAAGAATAAACTGGTCTGTTGGCATTCGTAAAAGAAGAGTTTTCACTAGTACGAAAGCATGAAACTTCTCTCATACATTTGCAAACACATTTATGTAAATTTAAGACTTTTTCCTGCTAATTTTCTCAAAGAAAATTTGTGACTTTTTGCATGAATGTAATGCCTGTTTTTGTTTTACTCTTTGTAAATGTGCAACTTTTCTCTTGTTTTAAGGCTTTTTCTGCTGTAAATGTTCTACGACTTTCCTGTTAAATTACTGCTGTTGGTGACACTCATTCTGATTTCTGTGATGCTAAAATGTAAAATGGTAATGATAATAAATTTAAAAAAAAAATCTAAACACAAAGGTTTCACCATTCTACCAAGACCGTAATTGTTTGCTTGTTTAATATGTTCTGCAATCAATCAAGCATATGTAAAGAGACATAACAGAAAACACTCACACGCAAATTAATTTTGTAGCATTATATTTATATATTATTGTGTTATGAGTTTATTGATTCCTTTATTAGGGTTGAAGTTTAAGCAAATGCTTCTATTTGCTCTCTTGACAAGGACAATTTCTGTAACTTTTGGCCAAATGAAGATTTAGATTCATGCTGACGTGGGATTGAAAGCGATTCCGCCTTACCCTTGAGTCACAAATTTAACACTGCTGGCATTTGTTTTTAAAAGATCACAGCAGTGTGGTGGCTCAGTCCTTTGGGGTTTGCATGTTTCCCTGTGGTTTCATGTACTTAGGTTTCCTCCCACAGTCCAAAGACACGTGTCATGGTGGTGCCCTGTATGGCTATGGCCACTCTGGTCCCCGATGTAAATCAACCTACAGATTGCAGCCATCTACTCTAATTTAAAAAGGTTATCTTACTGCAAGGGAAACACCAGATCAACTCAAGACAAGAGGCTATTTTACTGCCAATCACTACTGGATATGATCCTGTTTACACTCATTAGCCTGAAGCAAAGCAAGCACTGTTTCTACTATACATTATAAACACTTACACTTATACTTACACTTAAACACTTATTATAAACAGCCGTCATGATCTTGAGATAGCCATCCATGCTTTAGTCACGTCTCGACTTGATTACTGCAATGCACTTTATGTTGGCATCTCTCAGTCTTCTCTCGGCCGCCTTCAACTTGTGCAAAATGCAGCGGCCCGTCTTTTGACCAACACACCTAGGCGAGAGCACATTACTCCGATCCTTTATTCACTTCATTGGCTTCCAGTCCATTTTAGAATTAATTTTAAACTTTTGCTTTTTGTTTTTAAAGCTCTTAATGGCCTTGCTCCGGTTTATACAGTATGTATGTCTGAGACTTTGACTGTCCGTGACCAAGGCAGGGCTTTGAAGTCATCCAATCAGCTTTTGCTGGATGTGCCTAGGTCAAGGTATAAACATTGGGGTGACCGAGCCTTTTCTGTTGCCGCCCCCAGGCTCTGGAATAATCTCCCCCCTGACCTACGTGCTATCTCTGACCTGGCCCTTTTTAAATCAGAACTTAAGACATTTGTTTAGGATGGCTTTTAATACCCAGTAGTGGTGATATTTGTCTTGACATTTGTTTTTATTTTATTTTTAGGTTGTTTTTGTGTATGTTATTTGTTTTTAATGCTCTGTGTGTTTTTAATGCTGTTTATTTTCTGTAAAGCCCTTTGGTCACCTACGGGTTGTTTTAAAGGGCTATATAAATAAAGTACATTACATTACACTTGAGCTGCCCGCACAGTATTTAAAACAGTTGTTTCCAAATGAACCAAAGCCATGTTGACTTTTGTTCTAGCCTATTAATGCTGTTTGGCGAGTCACAGTTAAGCTCGAAAACACAAAACACTAAGTGAGATGCGCGAAATTTGGGATTACGAGGCTCTGTGATGCAATCCAACAAAACACAACTAATGCCTTTGCATTTCTGCCCAAACACATGGCATTAAGTATAAAAGGAAGGAGTATTGTTAAATGTAGGCACGACACAGAAGATTTAATTTGTAAACACAATGACTTCTTGTTGGTATGATTTATATAATGGTGCATGGTGTTTTTGACAGGATAACTGCAGTGATTCTTAACCATTTAGCAAAGTTCAGACATGTAAACCATCTGCAAATCAAACAGGGAGCTGTGAGCAATAAACAAAAGGATGTGGTGAGGCTTTATAGAAAGTCTACAGCAGTGTGATAGGAATAAACGTATCACTGAGCTTCATCAAGTATTACCTTGCATAATATATACGTACAATATGTGCAGATAGGACTGGAAATTCCATCCATCCATCTTCTACCACTTTTCCGGAGGTCTGGGTCACGAAGGCAGCAGTTCAAGCAGAGAATCCCAGACTTCCCTCTCCCCAGCCACCTGCTCCAGCTCTTCAGAGAGGATACCAAGGCGTTCCCAGACCAGCTAGGAAACATAATCTCTCCAGCGAGTCCTGGGTCTGCCCGGGGGTCTCCTCCCAGTGGGACGTGCCTGAAACACCTCAAGTGGGAGTCGTCCAGGAGGCATCCTAATCAGATGCCCATACCACCTCAACTGACTCCTTTCAATGTGGAGGAGCAGCGGTTCTACTGAGCCCCTCCCGGATGACTGAGCTCCTCACCCCATCTCTGAAGGTGAGTCCAGCAATCCTACGGAGAAAGCTCATTTCAGCCACTTGTATCCGCAATCTCATTCTTTCGGTCATTACCCAAAGCTCGTGACCATAGGTGAGAGTAGGAACATAGATTGACTGGTAAATCGACGGCTTTGCCTTAGAACTCGGCTCCCTCTTCACCACAACAGACCGGCACAACGTCTGCATCACTGCAGATGCTGCTCCGATCCGTCTGTCGATCTCTCGCTCCATTCACCCCTCACTCGTGAATAAGACCCCAAGATACTTCCTCCACTTGGGGCAGGAGCCTGTCCACAACCCAGAGAGGACAATCCACCTTTTTCCGGCTGAGGACCATGGACTCGGACTTGGAGGTGCTGATTCTCATCCCAGCTGCTTCACACTCAGCGGCAAACCGTCCCAGCAAGAACTGTAGGTCATTGCTGGATGAAGCCAACAGGACAGCATCATCTGCAAACAACAGAGATGAGATCTTGTGGTCACCAAGCATGACACCCTCCATTCCTTGGCTGCGCCTAGAAATCCTGTCCATAAAAATTATGAACAGGATCGGTGACAAAGGGCAGCCCTGGCGGAGTCCAACTGTCACTGGGAATGAGTCCGACCGAGTGTTGGCAATACGAACCAAACTCTCACAACAGTCGTACAGAGACTGAATAACTCGTAACAACAAGCCTGATACCCCATACTCCCGAAGCACCCCCCACAAAAAACCACGAGGGACACGGTCGAATGCCTTCTCTAAGTCCATAAAACACATGTAAACTGGTTGGGCAAACTCCCACGAACCCTCGAGAATTCTTGACAGGGTAAAGAGCTGGTCCGATGTGCCACGGCCAGGACGGAAACCACATTGCTCCTCCTGAATCTGAGGTTCGACCAACGGCCGGATTCTCCTCTGCAGTACCTTGGCATAGACCTTCCCAGGGAGGCTGAGGAGTGTGATCCCTCGAAAGTTGGAACACACCCTCCGGTCCCCTTTTTTGAAGAGAGGAACCACCACCCTGGTTTGCCATGCCAAAGGCACTGCCCCCGACCTCCACGCAATGTTGCAGAGGCGTGTCAACCATGACAGCCCTACAACATCCAGGGCCTTGAGGTACTCAGGGTGAATCTCGTCCACCCCCGGGGCCTGGCCACCAAGGAGATTTTTAACCACCTTGGCGACCTCAGCCCCCTGTGATAGGATGACTCGAAATTCCAGCAAAATTTTATCATTATTAATGTGTATCGTAAAATATGTCAATAACAGTTGTCTCAAGTGTTGTGTAGAAGCACTTGATGAATATAGACTGGGTTTGGTTGAGGTGCTCTTTGGATGGGAGAAGCATAAACTGGACTATCAAAAAAACTTTCCAAGGCACACTTTTTGAAAATAATTAAAAAGCTAACCACTGCGGTGGCGGAGTGGTTAGCACTGCGGCAGCACAGCAACTCACCCTTGGCCGGGGGATCCTGGGTTCGAGCCCAGCCCTTGACCAACAGTGATCTGTGTGGAGTTTGCATGTTCTCCCTGTGTCTGCGTGGGTTTACTCCGGGATTTCTCCGGTTTCCTCCCACATGCCAAAAACACGCAAGTTAGGGCGTGTCAACCATGACAGCCCTACAACATCCAGGGCCTTGAGGTACTCAGGGCAAATCTCATCCACCCCCGGGGCCCGGCCACCAAAGAGATTTTTAACCACCTTGGCAACCTCAGCCCCTGTGATAGGCGAGTCATCCCCCTCATCCACAAGCCTTGCCTCCTCTGTGGAAGGTGTGTCAGTGGGATTGAGGAGATCCTCAAAGTATTCCTACCACCTCCTGACGATATCCCCAGTTGAAGTCTACAACGCCTCAGCCGCACCATACACAGTATGGACAGGGAGCTGCTTCCCCCTCCTGAGCCGCTGGACAGTTTGCCAGAATCTCTTCGAGGCCGATCCAAAGTCTTGTTCCATGGCCTCACCGAACTCCTCCCATACCCAAGTTTTTGCTTCAGCAACCACTTGAGCTGCACTCAGCTTGGCCTGCCGGTACACCTCAGTTGCTTCAAGAGTCCCACAAGCCAACCAAGCTTGATAGGACTCCTTCTTCAGCTTAATGGCCCCCTCACCACTGGTGTCCACCACTTGGTTCGGGGGTTTCCACCACGAGATGCCCCAACGACCTTGCGGCTGCAGCTCTGGGCCGCTGCTTCAACAATGGAGGCGGAGAACATGGCCCATTCAGACTCCATGTCTCCAGACTCCCTCGGAATGTGGCTGAAGTTCTTCCGGAGGTGGGAGTTGAAGACCTCCCGGACAGGGGCCTCAGCCAGACGTTCCCAGCACACCCTCACTATACGTTTGGGTCTACCAGGTCTGAATGCCTTCCTTCCCTGCCATCGGATCCAACTCACCACCAGGTGGTGATCAGTTGACAGCTCTGCACCTCTCTTTACCCAAGTGTCCAAGATATACGGTTGCAGGTCTGATGACATGATAACAAAATCGATCATCGACCTGTGACCTCAGGTGTCCTGGTGCCAGGTGCACATATGGACACACTTATGCTTGAATATGGTGTTCGTTATGGACAAACTGTGGTTAGCACAGAAGTCCAATAACTGAACACCACTTGGGTTCAGATCAGGCAGGCTGTTCCTCCCAATCACCCCCTTCCAGGTTTCACTGTCGTTGCCCATGTGTGCATTGAAATCCTCCAGTAGGACAATGGAGTCTCCAAGAAGAGCACCCTCCAGCACCCCAGTCAGAGAATCCAAAAAGGGTGGGTACTCTGAAACACCATTTGGTGCATAGGCACAAATGATGGTCAGGACCCATTTTCCAACCCAAAGGTGCAGGGAAATAACCCTTTCGTCCACCAGGAAAACTCCAATATAGAGGCAGCAAGGTGGGGGGGATACAAGAAAACCCACCCCTGCTCATCGCCTCTTGCCTGGGGCAACTCCAGAGTAGACCAAGCTCCAGCCCCTCTCCAAGAAACTGGTTCCAGAACCGGAGCTGTGTGTTGAGGTGAGGCCGACTATATCTAGCCGATATCTCTCAACCTCATGCACCAGCTCAGGCTCCTTCCCCACCAGAGTGGTGACATTCCACATACCAAAAACCAGTTTAGGAAGCTTGGGATCAGTCCACCAAGGTCTCTGCCTTTGACCGCCACCTGATCCACATAGCACCGGACCCCCATGGTCCCTCCTGCAGGTGGTGAGCCCACTGGAGGGCAAACTCATGTAACTCCTTCGAGCTGAGCCCGGCCAGGTCCCATGGGTGGAAATCCAGCCACCAGACGCTAGCCATCGAACACATCCCCCAGGCCTGGCTCCAGGGTGGGGCCCCGGTAACCCCATACCGGGCGGGGTACACTGAATCCTTGTTGTAGTATTCATCATGAGAGTCTGTTGGATTGTTCTTAGTCTGGCCCTTCACCCAGGACCAGTTTGTCTTGGGTGACCCTACCAGAGGCAAACTGCCCCAGACAATATAGCTGCTGGGATCACTGGGGCACGCAAACCCCCCACCACAATGAGGTGACGATCCATGAGGGGTCTACAAACATCCTAAAAACGTTGTAAAAAACGTCTACCGTTTCATATAAAATGGTGTTGTTTATATCGGGATTTAAGAGACATACCCATTTCTATTTGTTACCGCCAGGCCTCTCCCCCGCAGTGTGCCAGGTGCGCCACAGCAGCTAACTGCAAACTAGTGTTTTGCCACTACTTCTGTGGAGCTGCTGCTTCTGTGCCAACCAGAGATGCTGGACTTTTTCCCACCATGCTGTGTCAGAGAGGACAGTCCTCTAACCTTGTTTTAAACGGAGGTAAGTCACGTTAGCACCATCTCTAATTATAAGACAGCAAATGCTAAATGACGATGTTAACTTGTTGCTAACAGAAAACACTGTAGTGTATCAGACCATTGTTCTGGTTTAAATCACTACCAAGTTTCTTAATTTTGTCTGAAAAATCATTACTAAAGCTGCAAAATTGCGTGACAACGGCTGCACACACACTAAAATTAAAATGTGTCGGCAGAACAAAGTAGCTCTTAATGTAACCTGATTTCTAATCATTTTTAATTAGTCCAGTAGCAATAAAGAATAAAGTTGAAGTCATCTCAAATGCACATTAAAAACCATTTTATAACAGTACTGCAAAATTAAGAGGGAGAAAAGGGCATAAAATTAATGACAGATGAATTTGTACAATTGATTTTTTCAGTATGTAATTTAAATGTAGAAAAAGAGATGGTCCTTTTTATTGGTTATATATAAACTATAGAATTTACAGAAAATGTATATTGTGATATATATCATTACCGTCAAATAAGATTACGTGTATTGTGATATGAAATTTTGGTCATATCGCACAGCCCTACATACACTACTCCTAAAAACCACTACTACTACCACCTAGTCAAAAAAAAAAATAAATAAATAAAAAAAAAAAAAAACTGAAGCTGGGAAATTTGGCATTTATAAATTATAGTCCAACCCATCATAATAACCAGGAGTGCACATATCTTTATTGGTCTTGTTCTCAGGAAAGAACCTGAGGTTGTTGCTTGGTCCTCATTTTTTATTTTCTTGACTCACCTCACAAAATAGACAAATATGTGGATAACGTAACACACATTTTAATTTTAACTGAAAATGAATGAAAGCATTACAACAAAATGTCTGTTCTTTAAAGCTCCATAGTATGTAACTTTCTAATGATATGACTGCGCTTCAAGCACTGAAAACTAAATATACAAATGTCTGATTTTCAAACAATGAAAACCAACTGAAATGGCAGCTTTTTAAACACTGACAACAGTTATTGCTATTTAAAAGCACGGAATGATTCTTGAGAATGGTAAGTGGTCCCGACTAGGGATGGGCATTCGGTGAAATTTTCTTCACCGATCGTCGGGAGAATTAATGATTAATAATCGGTTAATCATTAACATTTTTAGGTACGTAACAAGGCAGGTAGACTACATTAGAACATCAGGTGTACGGAGAGCGGCACAACTCAAATCCACCTCTCTCTCTGTTCGCTGTTGTCGTGTTGGCTCGCTCGGGAATCTCACAAGCTGATTGGCCGAGACGTTTCACCCCGCAAGCTGATTGGCCGAGACGTAAATCATTTTCATCTTGAGTTACGTATCTTGTTATAAGAATAAGAGTTCTAAAAACATATTTATGTACACTTTATTTACATCTACGTATGTATGTACACTTACACACACACACACGTGTGTGTCTTCTACCGAATCTTCATGACCTTCTCAATAAAGTTTCTGAAAAAAAAAAAAAAAAAAAGAGTCTTCACGACCGCCATTACTCAGCGCGCAACCACTGTTGGCGGTTTCTTCGCATAATAAGGGTGTTCCATGGACCCTGTCGATGAGGTATATTTGTATGCTGCATTGCAGTGATTGCAGTACACCTGGTCATTTTTTAAACTGAAATGATCCCACGCAACACTTCGCCGTAACCGCTTGCCCTACGGAAGCTCGTATGTATCAACTGAGGCACGCCGGGGTACGGCGATGGTGTAATGTTGCCCCCTGGTGCCCAAATTTTGCCATTGCATTGTTTGAGGACGGCCGTGCATAGGCCTAATAACCTCGGATTGTTTTAAAAAAAAAAAAAAACGGTTTGTCGACGAAAATGAACTTCGTCGGTGAAATTCTTAATGATCAATTATCGGTTAATCGGTAAATTATGCCCATCCCTAGTCCCGACGTTAACTCCAAGCCTTTTGAGAAGCGGAATATCCTCCTCATATAAACGCATAGGACGTGCATGTTTCACTTTGTGAAAGGCCAACAGAAAAACTTTACTCAGTGCTTGATGCTGTTCTTCATTCAGTTCGTCTTGCCATCTGTTGAGCAGACCACTGGGCCTCTGGCCCTGGCTGCGCCTGCTAGCAATATCAATCACTTGCACTACTTTCCAGTGCTCTCTGCCATTCGCATGCTTATCAAATGCTGGATGATTAAAGTTTTTAGTACCTGTATAAAAGGCACTGTTTTTATCCGCCAGAGTGGGATTTTCATGGCATAGTTTGCACCACATCTCAGTGTGGGCATCATTTGTTGAAAGCCAGCTGACCTCCTGCAGCCACTTTTCCGAGAACGCACACTTCTTTTGTGGTTCAGGTTCAGTCTGGTGTTTCTTTGGAGGTGGAGGAACACCAAAGTAATTGGTTAAAGGAGCTTGCTTCTTGGACATTTTAATGAAAGGAAAAAATCCTAAAAGCAGTGGCTCATATTCTGCACTGCAGTCCAATGTTTAGAATTTATCTATCCCTAGGTACACAAATGCACGTTACAGCATTTGATCTGGTGCACATTGCTTATTTTGATCATGCATGCACACCTGCACACCCCTGATAATAACAGTAGGTCAAAACAAAGGGAAAATTATGTAAAACAGCAATAAAATACTAATAGTGTGTAAGAACATGCATGATAGCCACCAGATGTCACTGTTCTTAGTTAGAATGAAGGCTGTAAGTTTTGAAAGCCTCAGAGCTTCATTGAGGCTTCAGCTGCCCATCATTACTGAAGAGCTGTAGCATTTATTGTTTCAAAGCAGCCTACCATGTACATTTACTGCTGTTTACAGCCCACTAATGCTTACTTTACTCCTGCTCCGATCAACACGGACTCCAGTGCACACCGCCCCCTCACTCGCTCTCTTGCTCGACCACTCACACAGACTTCGGTTTTGATTAGCGCTCCCTCTGCTGGCGGACACTATAACTGCATTTAAGAATTGAAGTTTCAAATGCGATCAAAATTATCAATTTCCGGTGAAGTGGTCAGTGAAACTTGTCAGGTGCACTCTTGTGTTGTAGCATCGCCATGCAAGAGATGAGAGCCTGTGGTCAAGTAGCTTCTGAGTTAGTCGGGGGACAAAGTTTGCCACATACATACATACAGTACCCACACAGCAGAATCCCTTATTTATAGATAGATAGATAGATAGATAGATAGACAGACAGACAGAGAGACAAGTCATATCGTTATCGCAATATTCAACAACAACACTGCTTATCAAGTTTTCCTAATATATTGTGGCCCTAGTACAGGAGTTATTTGTGCTTTCATGGAGAAAAAGAAAGCATTATTTACAAAGCTGTTTTTTTTTTTTTAAATAATATTTCCCAGAGCTCTATGGGTATATCTCAGGGGCCATGAAGGAAGACCGTGTCCTGACCTTTATGTTAACCTCTCTAAATCACTATGACTGCAGACATCTGATTTTTTAATGAGTTTTCAATCAGGCTGGAAGCACACATTCCAGCCACATGTGCTCAATCAGGACAAAAACCCTTATCTGCTTCCTTAATCAGAAGTCATCGGTAACACCACTTATTTAGCTGTTTTTTCTAAGTAGAAATCAAGTCTTGCAGCAATCAGCCACAGTGTTTCATCAAACATGTGGAGTGCCTTAGACCACTTTATGGCAGCCAAGGAACTTTTTAAGTCTCCGCATATATACAGTGGGGTAAAAAAGTATTTAGTCAGCCACCAATTGTGCAAGTTCTCCCACTTAAAAGATGAGAGAGGTCTCCAATTTTCATCATAGGTATACCTCAACTATGAGAGACAAAATAAGAAAAAAAAATTCAGAAAATCACATTGAAGGATTTTTAATGAATTAATTGGTAAATTCCTCGGTAAAATAAGTATTTGGTCAATAACAAAAGTTCATCTCAATACTTTGTTATATACCCTTTGTTGGCAATGACAGAGGTCAAACGTTTTCTGTAAGTTTTCACAAGGTTTTCACACACTGTTGCTGGTATTTTGGCCCATTCCTCCATGCAGATCTCCTCTAGAGCAGTGATGTTTTGGGGCTGTCGCTGGGCAACACGGACTTTCAAGTCCCTCCAAAGATTTTCTATGGGGTTGAGATCTGGAGACTGGCTAGGCCACTCCAGGACCTTGAAATGCTTCTTACGAAGCCTCTCCTTCGTTGCCCGGGCGGTGTGTTTGGGATCATTGTCATGCTGAAAGACTCAGCCACGTTTCATCTTCAATGCCCTTGCTGGTGGAAGGAGGTTTTCACTCAAAATCTCACGATACATGGTCCCATTCATTCTTTCCTTTACACGGATCAGTCGTCCTGGTCCCTTTGCAGAAAAACAGCCCCAAAGTATGATGTTTCCACCCCCATGTTTCACAGTAGGTATGGTGTTCTTTCTCCTCCAAACACGACAAGTTGAGTTTTTTACCAAAAAGTTCTATTTTGGTTTCATCTGACCATATGGCATTCTCCCAATCCTCTTCTGGATCATCCAAATGCTCTCTAGCAAACTTCAGACAGGCCTGGACATGTACTGGCTTAAGCAGGGGGACACATCTGGCACT
Organism: Pholidichthys leucotaenia; assembly: GCA_020510985.1. Classification (NCBI taxonomy): domain Eukaryota; kingdom Metazoa; phylum Chordata; class Actinopteri; order Cichliformes; family Pholidichthyidae; genus Pholidichthys; species Pholidichthys leucotaenia. The sequence continues at coordinate 277,477,191 of CM035842.1, forward strand.
GCAGGATTTGAGTCCCTGGCGGCGTAGTGATGGTAGCCTTTGTTACTTTGGTCCCAGCTCTCTGCAGGTCATTCACTAGGTGCCCCCATGTGGTTCTGGGATTTTTGCTCACCGTTCTCGTGATAATTTTGACCCCACGGGGTGAGATCTTGCATGGAGCTCCAGATCAAGGGAGATTATCAGTGGTCTTGTATGTCTTCCATTTTCTAATAATTGCTCCCACAGTTGATTTCTTCACACCAAGCTGCTTACCTATTGCAGATTCAGTCTTCCCAGCCTGGTGCAGGTCTACAATTTTGTTTCTGGTGTCCTTTGACAGCTCTTTGATCTTGGCCATAGTGGAGTTTGGAGTCTGACTGTTTGAGGTTGTGGACAGGTGTCTTTTATACTGATAACGAGTTCAAACAGGTGCCATTAATACAGCTAACGAGTGGAGGACAGAGGAGCCTCCTAAAGAAGTTACAGGTCTGTGAGAGCCAGAAATCTTTCTTGTTTGTAGGTGACCAAATACTTATTTTACTGAGGAATTTACCAATTAATTCATTAAAAATCCTTCAATGTGATTTTCTGGATTTTTTTTTCCTCATTTTGTCTCTCATAGTTGAGGTATACCTATGATGAAAATTGGAGACCTCTCTCATCTTTTAAGTGGGAGAACTTGCACAACTGGTGGCTGACTAAATACATTTTTGCCCCACTGTATATGGCAGTTCTATCCACCTAAACATTACTGCCCTGAAAAATGCCAGAATTATGGAAGCTCCAACAGGACCTACAACCAACAGCTCCTCAAAATCTCCAAAGGTCTCCATGTCAATGCCCTTAAGCTGGTATTATGCTTTATGCATCTGCTTGAGTGTGAGGCTTGTGTGATGTAAATTTAGTCATCCTCTCCAGTCCACTAGACTGCGTGGGGATCCTCTGTGGTGGTGCCTGCACAGCCGAAATTTGGTGACCACATTAACTGTGTGCCCAGACTGTGCTTGTGTAAGAGCCAACCTCCTGTTATATCCCATTAGTGCATTTTAGGGCTGCAGCTAACGACTATTTTACGCTTCAGTTAATTACCCACTCTAATCAAAGATGACTTGAGTAATCTGATACCTTTTTTTAAAGAAATTTGCATTGACCAACATGTGCGGAACTTTCTTATGTTTGCTGCATACAATGTAACTTTAAACGTACACTGTACCATAAAGTTCTGTTCGCTACCGCTAGCGGATGTGAGTGACAGTGGCTATATGTTCTTTGGTCATATAAGCATAATTAGTGTAGCTGACTACATTCTATTCATCTTAATTTAAAATCTCAATTCCGTACCTTGTCTTGAGTGTGCTGGCTGTGCATGTGGGATGCTTTCTGCTGAGACACTAACATCAACATTGGATGCTAGATCGCTGCTCAGCTTTACCATATACACACTGCACAATGTTTTTCTTCAATTTGAGCTTCAAATTATCCCAGACCCCATCATGGATCGCCACCTTATCGTGGTGGGGTGTTTGCATGCCCTAGTGATCCCAGGAGCTATGCTGTCCGGGGCAATTTGGTTGTTTCCTGTGCCTTCGGGTTGGGAAACGGGTCCTGACCATCATTTGTACCTATGCACCAAATGATGTTTCAGAGTACCCACCCTTTTTGCAGTCTCTGACTGGGGTGCTGGAGAGTGCTTCTCCTGGAGACTCCATTGTCCTACTGGGGAACTTCAATGTGCACATGGGCAACGACAGTGAAACCTGGAGGGGGGTGATTGCGAGGAACAGCCTGCCCGATCTGAACCCAAGTGGTGTTCAGTTACTGGACTTCTGTGCTAACCACAGGTTGTCCATAACAAACACCATGTTCAAGCATAAGTGTGTCCATATGTGCACCTGGCACCAGGACACCCGAGGTCACAGATCAATGATCGATTTTGTTATCGTGTCATCAGACCTGTGACCGTATGTCTTGGACACTCAGGTAAAGAGAGGTGCAGAGCTGTCAACTGATCACCACCTGGTGGCGAGTTGGATCCAATGGCAGGGGAGGTTCCCATTCAGACCTGGTAGACCCAAACATATAGTGAGGGTGTACTGGGAACGTCTGGCTGAGGCCCCTGTCCGGGAGGTCTTGAACTTCCACCTCCAAAAGAACTTCAACCACATTCCGAGGGAGTCTGGAGACATGGAGTCTGAATGGGCCATGTTCTCCACCTCCATTGTTGAAGCGGCTGCCCAGAGCTGCGGCCGCAAGGTCGTTGGGGCATCTTGTGGTGGAAACCCCCGAACCAAGTGGTGAACACCAGAGGTGAGGGGGCCATTAAGCTGAAGAAGGAGTCCTATCAAGTTTGGTTGGCTTGTGGGACTCCCGAAGCTGCTGAGGTGTACCAGCAGGCCAAACAGAGTGCAGCTCAGGTGGTTGCTGAAGCAAAAACTCAGGTATGAGAGGAGTTCGGTGAGGCCATGGAACAAGACTTTCGGTTGGCCTCGAAGAGGTTCTGGCAAACTGTCCAGCAGCTCAGGAGGGGGAAGCAGCTCCCTGTCCATACTGTGTATGGTGCGGATGGGGCACTGCTGACTTCAACTGGGGATATCGTTGGGTGGTGGAATGAATACTTCGAGGATCTCATCAATCCCACTGACACGCCTTTCACAGAGGAAGCAGGGCTTGTGGACGAGGGGGATGACTCACCCATCACATGGGCTGAAGTTGCTAAGGTGGTTAAAAATCTCTTTGGTGGCTGGGCCCCAGGGGCGGACGAGATTCGCCTTGAGTACCTCAAGGCCCTGGATGTTGTAGGGCTGTCATGGTTGATACGCCTCTGCAACATTGCGTGGAGGTCAGGGGCAGTGCCTTTGGCATGGCAAACCGGGGTGGTGGTTCATCTCTTCAAAAAAGGGGACCGGACGGTGTGCTCCAACTTTTGAGGGATCACACTCCTCAGCCTCCCTGGGAAGGTCTATGCCAAGGTACTAAAGAGGACAGTCTGGCCGTTGATCAAACCTCGGATTCAGGAGGAGCAATGTGGTTTTTGTCTTGGCCGTGGCACATCGGAACAGCTCTTTACCCTGTCGAGAATCCTCGAGGGTTCGTGGGAGTTTGTCAAACCAGTTTACGTGTTTTGTGGACTTGGAGAAGGCATTCGATTGCGTCCCTCGTGGTTTTTTGTGGGAGGTGCTTCGGGAATATGGGGTATCGGGCTTGTTGTTACGAGCTATTCGGTCTCTGTACGACCGTTGTGAGAGTTTGGTTCATATTGCCAACACTCAGTCGGACTCATTCCCAGTGAGAGTTGGACTCCGCCAGGACTGCCCTTTGTCACCAATCCTGTTCAGAATTTTTACGGACAGGATCTCTCGGGATCTCTCTCTGTTATGCTTGGTGACCACAGGATCTCATCTTTATTGTTTGCAGATGATATTGTCCTGCTGGCTTCATCCAGCAATGACCTACAGGTCTTACTGGGATGGTTTACCACTGAGTGTGAAGTGGCTGTGATGAGAATCAGTACTTCCAAGTCCATGGTCCTCAGCTGGAAAAAGGTGGCCTGTTTCATGAGTTTGTTTTTTAAAATAATTCTGTTGAACCACAATTCAAAAGCATTGTCTGATTTTCATTGGTTGATTTTCATAGAATTTTTATTTATTACCACTTTTGTCAGATTCAAGTTATTTCTGTGATCACTGTGGGTTTTTCTTTCATTAACAGAGGGGTACCAACAATTCACATTTCAGACCACTTTTTTTATGAAAATCAGACCGTTTCACATATTTATTTTTCCAAAATTTGAGACTATTTTTTTCACAAAAATGTGAGTTTTTCAGGCAAGTCTGACAGTTTTTCATGGGACACTAATTCAGATAAATGTGAGGCAATTTTTCATATAAACATTTTTTCACAGTCTTTTTTTAACAAAAAAAAAATCGAGTCATTTTTTTCAGAAATTTGAGACTACTCTTCATGAAAATGTGACAATTTTCACTTAAATATCAGAAAATATTTCATGAAAACCTGACAACTTTTGATGAAAATATAAGATTGTGTCACATACATCCAAGACAATTTTTCACATAACTTTCAAACATTTTTTTCACATAAACTTGTACCATTTTTTTTTTTACAAATGAGATTTTTTCACAAAAATGTCAATTTTTTATCCAAATCTTAGTTTTTATGAAAATTTGAGACTGTGTCAAATAAATCAAAGACAATTTTTCACATAAACTTTACATTTTTTCACATAAATTCTAATTTTTTTTTTCAAAAAGTGAGACTTCATAAAAAACTGAAATTTTCACATAAATTTGACAGTTTTTACCAAAAAAATGACTTTTTCATGAAAATGTGACAATTTTTCATGCAAATCTGACAGTTTTTCATGAAAATCAGACTGTTTAAGTTAAATTGGCGAAATTTTTCATATAAGCTTAACCTTTTTTCACATAAATTGGAGACATTTTTTCACATAAATCTTACTTTTTTCCAAAAATATTTTAGACTTTTTTCAAGAAAATTTTAGACAATTTTTCACGTAAATTTTAGACAATTTTTAACATAAATATTAAACAATAATTCAAGGTATTTTTTCATAAATATTTGAGATAATTTTTCACATAAATTTGAGGGGGTTTTTTGTTTTTTTTGCATACACAGTTCTTTTCTCACAAATTCACTGTTTTCCCTCATATGTATTTGTGGATTTGCGTGTGTCTTTTTCTGATGTTTTTAGCCAGAGCCACAGGGCCCACTTGGAAGGAGCCGCAGGTCGCAGATCTACTCAATATTAGGCAGATGGTTTAATGAAGAAACTGCCGCTCAAAAACAAAAAACAACACATCGATACTGCGCCTGCATCTGATTATATATTTTCATACGGCTGTGGGGCAGGTGGGACCTCAGCGCGGCTGACAGGCAGCAGGCTGCCTGCATTCCATCAGCTGTTCTCTTAAAGCGCCTCTGAGACCATTCCCCTAAACCCCCACTGCTCCGAGACAAATATAAAAAAAACACCAGACAAGCGACCTGTTGTTGGTGCTTTTCACCCTTCTGGTTTGCATTCAGCAGGTATGCAAGCCACAAAACCCACAGCAATATCATTCATAATCAAGCGTATAGACGTGCTTGTTTTTCCTAAAAAAATCACATCTTCAGGTTAGAAATTGTGGAGCTCAAATATGCGCGCACTGATGGTGGATACACCCGGGTCCCGCACAAGCGCGTTTTATTTGCATGCACAATCCCCGGTTCTGTCCTGGAGGGAAACTTGAAAGACAGGTAGAATAAGCCCGGGGGGGGGGGGGGGGGGGCGGTGGATCCGCATGCATTCCTCCTCTTTCTCCCCTGTAGAACCTCCCAGGTGTATTTGTGGTGGTGGGATGAGATGGGCTGTTTAAAAAGCTGCAGAATGCATTATGTGTCGTATTACTGAGAGGCGCTATGGCTGCCTGCAGTCCGCCAATGCGTGCATGTTCTACTTGAGTAAGATGTCAAGTTTGTTGCATGGACGTGTGCAGATGACTGTAGCGTGTTGAATCACTTTTTTTTTTCCCTGCCCTGTATCAGATTAATAAAACATTGACAGATTTCAGAGTTTGCCTCTCACCTCTTTGATTTTAGTCCGTCTCTCTCTGGTCACTGGGTCCAGCGGTTCGTGCCCGGTGGCCCCCGGCGGACGGTGGAACTCGATGAAAGGTAAATCGTTCCCACCTTGACCCAAGAGGTCCTTCAGAACTTTCCCTTTTTCGATGATGATGTCTTGTTTTATCTCGTCCGGGTGTTTCTGTAGCGTATCCTTAGCCTCAAGTAGCGCTTTTTCGTGGTCTTTTTTTATTTTAGCCAGCACTCTGTCGTCGCTCCCGACCGAACCCGAACCTCCTCCGCCGCCGCCGCTGCTGCCGCCGCCGCCGCCGCCGCTGTCCGGACCGGTGCGGGTGTTCGTTTCCACAGCGGAAGAGTGGAAGAAAACTCCGCTGAGCAGCTTGGACGAGTCCGGGAGGAAGAAAATAGCCCCGAAACAGAGGGTTATAAAGGCGCTGAACACCAATAACAAAATAAATTTCTCCGTCAACCTGAAAGAAGTCGGGCTCGCGGACTTCCTACTCGGGGTCGCGGTGAAAGGCAGGAGAGTCGCAACTGGCATTTTCAAACTCGCCCTTCTTTAACAGCACAAAATATATATAAACACACTACACACAACCGGTACGACTCTCGGCAAGCTCAGCTTCTCCTTATCCCGTTCAGAAATCCATTTCCAGGTAACACAAACCGCGTCAAACCCAACAGAAGAGCGGTGAAACCTCCGGTAAAAAGTTGAAGAGTGGCGCTGCTCTCCATACCGGAGACTGAGCGAGAGTCCAACCACCCTCACAGGAAGAAGCTGACGGTCAGGGGGCGTTGACTGACAGCCGCGCTCAGCCAATCACATTCAGGCCTGCGAGTGGAGGCGCGCCAAGTGGGCGTGCCCTCCCAACGGATGAGTACAAAAGCAGTGACAGCCGCTGGGAGGCTTTCACTTTTCAGCCAGATGTGGCGAAGGAATGAGCTCAAGTTGCTACATGTTTTCTTGTTATGCCTCGGTGAAAACGGAGGTATACGATTATCAGTCAGTGTGTCTGTGTGCGTGTGTGGTTGTATCTGTTCATCTGTCTGCCTGTCTGTTTCAGCTCGCTCAGTCAAAATCAACTGCAACTAAAGGCTTGTATCATTGTATTGCCATATACAGTATTCTTGACTTTTAATTTGCCACAATTTCCAGATGAGGCTTTGTTTTCAAAATAATCACACATTTAACTCACCTTTACCATCAATGCAGCTGTGAAAAAAGGTATTGTAATAACTATAGCCACTAGCAGTGGCAGTGTGACTTTTTTTACACCCCCCCCCCCCCCCATGCTACCATGCCACAGGCACCGATGCATCAGCACCTTGGTGCTTTCATTAATTAATAAATATAGAATTTTATGTTTTTCTCTGTAAAATAATTGTGTAAAAACAAATAGAGGAATCAGTACAAGCTTATTCAACTTCCTATCCACTTTATTCCTAGGCCTCATGATGCCTTGCGTGAATTATGGTAGCAACTTCCAGTACTAGTTTAGAACATATGGTTGTCACTGAAACGGGACACTTTTCCTTGTTAAAAAAAACCATGACTTCGGCATCAGAAATTCAGGAACACAGCTTCTTGCACCTCAAAACTAATATAATAATCATACCACTTCCCACGACTATTGAGGGATAGAAAGATGACCTTAAAAAGTGGCCTCGTAGACAGTAGCTCCATTAGTTAGCACCGCTGCTAAGATGCTAACGGTGTAAACAAATGACCCGTGGTGGCAAAATGAGTCACTTTGAGGACATTTTCAAAACTGATGTAATGTTATTTCCATATCCTGTGTTGAAAGACCTTCAAAATGAGATTTAATTTGTAGGTAGTGTGCAAAAACTGACCCAGAAAAAAACCCATTTGCTTATATTTTAGCTAGATTGAAAACTTGAGTTCGATCGGTCAGGAGTTATGTCTTCCACAAAACCATAGGTATTTTTAGAAAGTACGATTTCTAAGCTTTCCAATCATACCAGGCACTCAAGGGGTTTTCCTGAGACTTGCCCTACCAAACAAAGAAAGAGTCATGATTTATGACTTCTCGTTGCCTGTACTCATAATGACCCAGTAGGCATTCCAACCAGCACGTGTCCACTGCAATAAAGTCGGCTGCATTTTGTTAAAATATGTTGGACATAATCAAATTTACCTTAGAGCAGATGTACACCACAACACCGTGCTTGGATGTCATCTGTCACCATGTGGTGAGAAGCCTCCATTTATCCAGTCTGGCACAACCATGAACATCAGCAAATACCAGAACTACACAAAAACATTCAAAAAATACAAAAACTAGAAGAGCTGAAATTAGCTACCACTTGAGTACAAAACGCATATGTGGACTATACATTAAAATGAATTTGAAAAACTTTTAAAAATGTTATTTTAAATGCCCCTGCTACTCCACTCTTACTGACTGATTTAACACTAGGTCAGAAGTCAAAGTCAAAAGTCAAAGTGCCTTTATTGTCATTCCATTGCTAATAAACAATGCAACAAAACTGAGATGCTGCTCCCTAAAAACAAACTATCACACTCACAGTTCACTCATGCATTCAACATTCTCATAATTACAACAATAAATAATGCTTGAAACAATATTACCTAAAAGTTGAATACAAAATGTACATAGCAATAATGAAAACATACTGAGCGATAAATGTATAAAACCAGCTTATACACACAGGGTTATTGCCACAAAATAACCTAAAATAACATAAAATAATATCAGCAGTCTGTACATGTTACATAAATCTGTTCAAAATACGTACTGCTGCTGGGAAAAAACTATGGTTAAACCTGGTAGTCCGGGTTTTATGGGATCTGTACTGCTTTCCCGAGGGAAGCAAGTGAAAGAAATCATGGCCTGGATGAGCACAGTCTTTAATGATGGCAGTAGCTCTGTTGAGGTACCAAGACCTGGAAATCTCTTCCAGAGAAGGGAGAGTGATTTTTTGCGTAGTCTCGATCACTCTCTGGAAGGCTTTGCGGTCTGCAGCTGAACAGCCCTCATACCAAACCGTGATGCCATATGACAAAATGCTCTCAATGGTGTTAACTTCCCAGGTAAGGTTGTGAGAAATATGAACACCCAAAAATTTAAAAGCCTCCACCCTCTCCACACGCTCCTTGCCTATATATAGAGGAGGTGGCTCACTGCTATGCTTTCTAAAATCAATAATGAGTTCTTTTGGGGGGGTTTTTTGTATTCAATAGCAGATTATTATCGGAGCACCATCTCACCAGTCTCTGGACCTCATCTCTGTATGCGGACTCATCTCCTCCTGATATGAGCCCCACTACTGTTGTGTCATCTGCAAACTTCACTATAATGTTTGTGGGATGAACAGGTATGCAGTCATATGTGTACAATGAATACAAAGTGGGGCTCAACACACAGCCCTGTGGCAAGTCTGTGTTAAGCATGACTGTAGAGGAGGAATGGGGTCCAAGTCTAACAGTCTGTGTTCTGTTTGTTAGGAAGTCCTTAATCCAGCTGCAAGTGTGAGTAAGCAGACCAAGCTGAAGCAATTTGGTGATGAGAATGTTGGGAATAATTGTATTAAATGCCGAGCTATAGTCCACAAACAACATTCTTACATACTGTAGCTCCCCTTGTCTTTTAATGGCTGAACGCCGAGTGGAGAGCTATAGCAATACCATCTTCAGTGGATCTGCTCCGCCTGTAGGCAAACTGATACCGATCAAAGTCTGGGGGGAGACTAGGCAAAAGATGTTTCAATACCATTTTCTCAAAGCACTTCATAACAATGGGTGTTAATACTACTGGTCGATAGTCATTCAGACTGCTAATAATATGTTTTTTAGGCACAGGAATAATGACTGCAGATTTTAAACACTGTGGAACAATGGCTGCCTTGAGAGACAAGTTAAAAATGTCAGTCAAAACAGAGCATAGCTGATCTGCACATGCTCTGAGCACCTTTCCTGGCACTCCATCGGGACCAGTAGCCTTTCTCGGGTGAACTGCTCTCAGTGTCTGTCTCACCTCATGTTCCTGCAGGGTAAGCACATCAGAGCTGGCATTCAATAACATCAGTGGGTCCGGGCGAGGTGTATTTGCCTCAAACCGTGCGAAAAAGCAGTTCAATTCTTCTGCCAGTGAGGTGCTGATGTCACTGGAAATGATGCTGCTGCCCTTATAATTTGTGATATGGTGAAAACCTTGCCATACTAAACCGGAAGCTCCGCCCATAATTGTTCCTACAACGGTAGCCCCAGGAATAAGGTGGATATATCAAAAAATGTAGCTACTCAAGTAAAAGTAGGCTTACCCTATGTCAAATTACCTTTACTGTCCCCTATAGGTAGTAGGTTGGGGGGAAGCAGCGATGCTATCCTCCTTTTTAGCCGAATGATGCAAAACCGTCCCCCTTGCTAACCTGCAAATTTATTCCTCCTAAATTTGTGGGGTTTTTTCTCAAAAATGTGTCATGATTGTTCTTAGCAATCAACTCACGTGCGCGATGCAGCAACAAGAAGGGACAATCAAACAACAACACACGTTTGAGATTTTTATTAAATATCAAAATCACCGCACAGCTACTGAAACAGTCACTCGCCAGAGGAAACAGAAGAAACAGCCTGTGGAGAGAAGACAAGAGCCGTGAATGGAGGAATGGAGTAAGGGAAAATGGGCTGGACAAATTACCACTTACGTGAGCCTCCAGGGGAAAACCGGCAGGGCCCCAGCGGGGAATAGACGAACCAGCAGGGTGAGGGGAGTGGAGCTGGTGGTTGAAATGCCGTTGATGAGCGTTGATGTGGCAGGAGAGCGCGCGCAGTCCCAGAGACACACCCGCACAGTGGCAGCAACCTTAAGAAAAGAGAAAGCACACAGATTAATAACTTCTTCACCTGTGTGAATCACATACTTGCTTGTCTAGCAAAGGCAATATACCCAGACAAGTCAGAGTTGAATCACTGAGGAGTGCTTCCTTATGAACGCTGGATGATGAGAGGGCGCAGGTGTGTCCTCTCACTTAGGTGTGTTGATGACCTGAGGAGAGATGAAAGGGAAGGAGGGGGTGCGCTCTCCCCGCCCATGACAGGGCCCCCTCTTCTAGGATCACCTCCTGGCGGTCCACAAGGCTTCTCGGGATGGGCACGGTGGTAGGCCTGGAGCATTTCCTTGTCCAGGACTCGGGACGAGGGAACTCAGGAGCGTCCCTCCAGGCTGTAGCCCTCCCAGTCGACAAGATACTGCAGGCCCCAGCCTCAACGGGGCCTGCGGTATCTGGCCCCATCGAGGGCCAGATGCTGCAGGCCCTTTGATATGTGACCTTCCACATGTCGCATATCAAACCCCTCTTGGTCAGATATGTGACACGTGGAAGGTCGGGTTTACCCGTAGGGTCGGTGGCAGCTTGAGTTGAACAGAGGTGTCGTTCACCACTCTAAAGATCGTATAAGGTCCTAAGAAGCGTGGGGACAGTTTTTTGGACTTGACCTTCAGAGGGATCTGGTTAGCCGCCAGCCAGACCTGCTGCCCTACGGCATACTTGGGAGCAGGCACCCGTTTACGATCGGCCATAACCCGGCTGCGCTCGGTAGAGCGGGTGAGGGTAGTGCGCGTGGATCTCCAGAGGCGCTGACAGCAGCAGCGTGAACCCCCACAGAGGGAACCGTGACCTCCCTCTCGGCCAAAGGCAACAGCAGCAGAGTATACCCCAATGACGCCTCAAAAGGGGTGAGTTTGGTCGCTGAGTTCATGGCATATTCCACCCAGGTCAGGTGTGTGCTCCAAGCGGACGGATTCTCAGCTGCTACACATCGGAGAGTGGCCTCCAAGGACTGGTTGGCGCGCTCCACCTGCCTGTTGCTCTGGGGATGGTTTCCAGAGGAGAGGCTCACGGTGGTACCCAGAGTCCGGCATAAGGCCCTCCAAACCTGCAACGTGAACTGGGGACCCCGATCAGACACGATGTCCAATGGGATGCCGTGGAGGCGGATCACATGGTTGTGAGGAGGGTGGCCGTCTCCGAGGCCAAGGGAAGTTTGGGGAGAGCCACCAGGTACAGAACCTTGGAGAAGCGGTCCACAATGGTCAAGATGACTGTTTTTCCGTGGGAGGGTGGAAGTCCAGTCACAAAGTCCAGGGCGGTACGGGACCACGGTCGACCAGGGATGGGCAGGGGATGGAGAAGTCCAGCTGGGGGTAGGAGTCCGACTTGCCCCGGACACAGGGTTGGCAGGACCGTACATCCTCCTTCACGTCCTGCTGCAGGGTGGGCCACCAGAACACCTGCCGAATAAGATCCGTGGTGCGGGTGATCCCAGGGTGGCAGGCGAAGCGGCTGGTGTGACCCCACTGAATGACGTCACTGCGGAGGGCAGCCGGGATGTACATGCTGTTCCGGGGGCACCCTGCTGGTACAGGCTCCCATGACTGGGCCTGACGGACCCTCTGCTCGATGTCCCACGTAAGGGATCCGAGGACGTATGAAAAGGGAAGAATGGGTTGGGGGTGAGAAGGTGGTGCTACCTCCTTGGAATCAAACTGGCGCGATAGCGCTTCTGGTTTGGTATTCCGAGAGCCAGGCCAGTAGGTGATAGTAAAGTTGAACCGCTGGAAAAACAGGGCCCAACGAGCCTGCCTGGCATTAAGTCGGCGGGCCGACCGCAAATACTCAAGGCTTTTGTGGTCGGTCCACACAACAATAGGGTGAATAGCCCCCTCTAACCAATGCTTCCATTCCTCCAACGCCAACTTAATGGCGAGCAGCTCTCTGTCCCCTACGTCGTAATTCCTCTCCGCTGGCGTAAGCCAACGAGAGAAAAACGCACACGGGTGGAGCTTCTGATCGGAGGGTGTGTGCTGTGAGAGGACAGCGCCTACCCCCAAATCAGACGCATCCACCTTGAGGATGAAGTGGAGCTGCATGTCGACCTGAGCCAAGATTGCTGTGTCCGTGAACAGACCCTTCAGTTTGGAAAAGGCCTGTTCAGCTGCCTCGGTCCAACGAAAGGGAACCTTAACGGAGGTCAGCTGTTTTAAGGGCAGTGCCACCCCACTATAGCGCCGAATGAATCTGCGATAAAAGTTTGCGAACCCAAGGAAATGTTGAAGCTCCTTGCGGGAGTGGGGAGTTGACCAATCAAGCACTGCCCTCACCTTGGCCGGGTCTGCAATCAGTCTCCCTTCAGCCACTATGAAGCCCAAGAAGGTGATGGAATTGGTGGAGAACTCACACTTCTCGGCCTTAACGTAGAGCTGGTTCTCCAGGAGCCGTTGTAGAACAGCTCTCACATGGACTTTGTGTTCCTCTGGCGAGCGGGAGAAAATCAAAATATCATCCAAATAGACAAACAAAATTGATACAGCATATCGCGAAGGACATCGTTAATTAACTGTTGGAAGACAGCCCAAGAGCCCAAACAACATCACCAAATATTCAAACTGCCCCTGGTAGGTTTAAAACGCCGTCTTCCACTCTTCCCCCTCATGAATGTGGATTAGATGGTAGGCATTGCGCAAGTCTAATTTGGTGAACACCCGTGAGCGCTGAAGGAGTTCAAACGCGGAGTTCATCAAGAGCAGGGGATATTTGTCCTTAACTGTAATAGCGCTGAGCTCCCGATAGTCGATACATGGGCGCAGCGAGCTATCCTTCTTCCCCCCGAAGAAGAACCTGGCCCCGAGAAGACTCGACGATGGCCGAATAAGGCCAGTGTTCAGCGATTCCTTTATATACTTCTCCATTGCCTCTCTCTATGGACCAGAAATACTGTAGAGTCGGCTGGACAGCAGCTTCGCCCCCAGGAGGCTGTCCACAGCACAGTCGTAAGAGCGATGAGGCGGAAGCGACAGCGCTCTTGACTTGCTGAAGACCTCTCCCAAATTGTGGTAAGTCCGGGGAACGAGGCTGAGGTCCGGCGGCTCGACCAGAGGGAGAGAGACAGGGAGAGATGGGCAACACTCAGCTGAATGCAGGCAATTAGCCAAACAAAATGGGCTCCAGGAGGAGATGGAATTTTGTCCCCAGTTTATGATGGGGTTATGCTTCTGGAGCCATGGATAACCTAGACTCATCGGGGAAGACGAAATTGGGAGAACCAGGAACGTGAGTTCCTCCTGATGATTCCTGGAAAGAAGGATGGCGATCAGCGCCGTGCGTTCAGCGACTACCGCAACCTCATGGCCAGGTATGGTAGTAATTCTTTGGTGTTGGGGCAATTTGAGTGTGGGAATACCCATGTCCCGAACAAACTGGGCCGACATGAAATTTCCCTCTGCCCCTGAATCCACTAACACCATCGCCCTCCTCTTGACCCCCGGCAATTGCACGAGGGCCGAAATAGAGAAATTACTGGGGGGAGTTAATTTGGTCCCACCCACCAGACCCCCCATGGTTACTGACGGGCTGTGTCTTTTGGCCACTGGGGGCACTCGTCCCGACTGTGCTTCACAGAACCACAGTACATGCACGTGCCAGCCCTTCTCCTTTGCTAGCGTTCATCATCGGTCAATTGGAACCGACTGAGGTCCATCGGCTCGGGAGGAGGACCAGCCCCCCGCCCCCAGTGTCAGTCACCGCAGCGGGCACTAGCTTGGCAGACAGGCAAGAGGAGGACTGCCGCTCCTTCATGCGCTCACGGTAGCGGTTATCTAAGCCCACAGCCTGATCGATAAGACCATCGAGAGTGTTGGGAACCACATAAACTGCCAGATCGTCGCGGAGGTGGGCGCTTAACCTGTGGAGAAACGCGCTGTGTAACGCAACTTCGTTCAACTCCGAGTTTGCTGCTTCGACCCGAAACTTCACTGAGTACTCGGCCACAGACCAAGTGCCCTGGCAGAGAGTTATAAGGCGGCTCATGCTGTTCCCTTGACTCTCGGTGTGGTCGAACGCGCGAGAAAAAGTGACCACAAATTGCTCAAACATGTATCCCCGCCCTTCCGGGCTGTCTGCCGTGGCCCAAGCCCAACTAAGGAGTCGGTCCCATAGCAGTAATGTGAAAAACTGAATTTTCGCAACATCCCCCGGGTACTCCCCCCCGACCTGTTCCAAATACATCCGTACCTGATGGAGAAACTCCTTACACCTCACCACCAACCCCGTATACGGGGCAAGTGTGGGAACGGAGGTGGTACAGCGCACTGGAGGTTGAACAATGGGAGCAGGCAGAAGAGGAGGAGCTGGCGGAGCTGTATTGGCCAAATGTTGCGTGATGGTGCCCAATTGCTGCATCATTGTCTGCAGCTGCGGGGACATCACAGCAATTTAATGCTCGGTCGCTTCTAAGCGATCCAGAGCTGATTGCCCTGATGCTGCTGCACCTGCTGAGCCAAGGTCAGGGCTGGCTCGTTCTGCCATGATTGTTCTTAGCAATCAGCTCACGTGCGCGTCCCCCTTGTTAACCTGCAAATTTTTTCCTCCTAAATTTGTGTTTTTTTTCTCAAAAATGTGTCATGATTGTTCTTAGCAATCAGCTCACGTGCGCGATGCAGCAACAAGAAGGGACAATCAAACAACAACACACGTTTGAGATTTAAAGATTAAATATCAAAATCACCGCACAGCTACTGAAATAGTCACTCGCCAGAGGAAACAGCCTGTGGAGAGAAGACGAGAGCCGTGAATGGAGGAATGGAGTAAGGGAAAATGGGCTGGACAAATTACCACTTATGTGAGCCTCCAGGGGAGAACCGGCAGGGCCCCAGCGGGGAATAGATGAACCAGCAGGGTGAGGGGAGTGGAGCTGGTGGTGCCTGACCGGGTGGTGGTTGAAATGCCGTTGATGAGCTCTGATGTGGCAGGAGAGTGTGCGCAGTCCTAGAGACACACCTGCACGGTGGCAGCAACCTTAAGAGAAGAGAAAGCACACTGGTTAATAACTTCTTCACCTGTGTGAATCACATACTTGCTTGTCTAGTGAAGGCAGTATACCCAGACGAGTCAGCGTTGAATCACTGAGGAGTGCTTCCTTATGAATGCTGGCTGACGAGAGGGCGCATGTGTGTCCTCTTATTCAGGTGCATTGATGACCTGAGGAGAGATGAACAGGAAGGAGAGGGTGCGCTCTCACCGCCCATGACAAAAATGTGCAACTTTTTCTCATAAATTTGCATTTTGTCTTAAAAAAATTGCATTTTTTCTGTCAATGTTGAACTTTATTCATATTGATTTGAAACTTTTTTCTTTCTTAAAAATTTGACTTTTTTCTCATAAATTTGCAACTTTTTTCTTGTAGATTTGCAACATTTTTCCTCAAATCTTTTTCCTTGTATGGAACTTTTTTCCACATACATTTGCAATTTTTTTCTCATAAATATGCAATTTTTTTCCTTATAAAACTGGAACTTTTTTCTCATAAATTTGCAACTTTTTCCTCAAAAATTTGTGACTTTTCTGTAAATAATTTGCAACTTTTTTCCAGTAAATTTTCTACTTTTTTCATAAATATGCCATTTTTTTTCTCATAAACTTGACTTTCTTCATGTAAATTTTCATCTTTTTTTTCACAGATTTGCAACTTTTTTCTTATAAAACTGGAACATTTTTCTCAAAAATTAGCAATTTCTGTCATAAATTTAAAATTCTTTTCTTGTAGTTTTGCAACACTCTTGAATGCTGGTTAAATGTTTATTCTGTGTAATTTGTAATTTACAACTTTTTTAATTTTTAAATTGGCATATTTTATCATATCTTTGTACCTTTACTTTTTCAAATTTGCACATAATTTACATTTATACACTACCGTTCAAAAGTTTGGGGTCACCCAGACAATTATTTTGTGTTTTCCATGAAAAGTCACACTTATTTACCACCATGAGTTGTAAAATGAATAGAAAATATAGTCAAGACATTGACAAGGTTAGAAATAATGATTTGTATTTGAAATAATAATTTTTTCCTTCAAACTTTGCTTTTGTCAAAGAATCCTCCATTTGCAGCAATTACAGCATTGCAGACCTAACATGATTGCACAAGGATTTTCTAATCATCCATTAGCCTTCTGACGCAATGAGCAAACACACTGTACCATTAGAACACTGGAATGATAGTTGCTGGAAATGGGCCTCTATACACCTATGTAGATATTGCACCAAAAAACAGACATTTGCAGCTAGAATAGTCATTTACCACATTAGCAATGTATAGAGTGTATTTCTGATTAGTTTAAAGTTATCTTCATTGAAAAAAAGTGCTTTTCTTTCAAAAATAAGGAAATTTCTAAGTGACCCCAAACTTTTGAACGGTAGTGTACATTTGTTCCTTATGTTAAATTGGTGAATATTCCCCACCACCACCTTTGCTAAACAAATAACAAATTGCTACTGCCTAGAGGGAAATTGATTTGCAGTCAGGAATTATAAGACAAGAAGAAACAAACATAAAAAACAGATCAAAAACAAAAGACATGCATTTACAGTATATGTTGGGAAAAAAGTGTATCCATATATGTGGCAATAATTGGTTCAGTAAAGCAGTCTGAGTCGTTATGCAATATGGGCCGTTTCTAGCTTTTTGGGTTCCCTATAAAAGATTGTGTTTGGGGACCCTTACTTTTAGAGTAGGGAAGAGTTCAAACCCTTTAAAATGTAAAATCAATTTTCCCCATCCCAATAAAAACATTTTAAAAAATAACCCTGCATCATAGAAACAGAAAGAAATGTAACCAGCATTCTTAAAGTTTCAGGGAAAAAATAATAAATTTCTGAGAAAAAGTTGCAAATTTACAAGAAAAAAAAACTGTACATTCATTGGATCAACAGTGATCTGTGTGGAGTTTGCATGTTCTCTTCGTGTCTGCGTGGGTTTACTCCGGGATTTCTCCGGTTTCCTCCCACATGCCAAAAACATGCAAGTTAGGTTCAAACTGGGGATTCTAAATTGTCCTTAGGTATGACTGTGAGAGTGAATGATTGTCTGTCTCTCTGTGTTGGCCCTGCGATGGACTGGCGATCTGTCCAGGGTGTAACCCTGCCTCTCGCCCAAAAATGCTGGGATAGGCTCCAGCACCCCCGTGAATGGATGGATGGATGGATGGAAAAAGTTCCAACTTGTCACCTTTCTGTGACAAACGTTTGCATGTTCTTCCTATGTCAGTGTGGGTTTTCACCAGGTGCTTCACTTTCTTTCTACAGTCCAAAGACATGCACATTAGGTTAATTGGCATCAACTGGGGATTCTAAATTGTCCTTAGGTATGAATCTGAGAGTGAGTGGTTGTCTGTCTATCTGTGTTGGCCCTGCGGTGGACTGGACACCTCTCACCTGTGTTTTAATAATCTTGAAATTAAAGTTAAAATTAGTGGCTTCGCATATATGAGAATTGTAATACTGTGTTGGATACCTTAATTCCCACATGGAAGTGCTGTTTGAAAAGAGACAGTCCTAAAA
Source organism: Pholidichthys leucotaenia (assembly GCA_020510985.1). NCBI lineage: Eukaryota > Metazoa > Chordata > Actinopteri > Cichliformes > Pholidichthyidae > Pholidichthys > Pholidichthys leucotaenia. Next base: position 277,495,142 of record CM035842.1, read on the forward strand.
TCCAGACCTCCGTGACCCAGAAGTCCCACCCTTGTAAACGTCTGCTAGTCATGTTTATTTACAACAAAATAGACAAGCTAGAGTTGGATTTATTGTCTCAACAAGTAAACAATAATACCTTTGTAGCGATGGACTCTATTTTATCTGAAAATGCCCAGAAAAACTGAGCAATGTGTGCAGAAAGCAAGGCTGCATTCACAGCAGGATAGTCCGGGGGTCTTGGTTCGATTGGGCAGGGAATGCTGAGAATTTCTGGACCTTCATTTGGTTTGGTTTGCATTCACACTGCAGTGGACCAAACTGGCTGGACAACGTTACACAGTTACAGCAACTGCTCGTTTGGATCACTGTAGCCGAAACCACCACTGACCAGGAAGAACAAAATCTCGGTGAAGAAGAAAAATCAGGCTCATTGATTGGCCAGGACTAAAACAGAAATCCGTTCCCTTCAGCTGGGTTGTTTGTCCACCACAAATGAGACATTTTTTAACCTTTTAACTGGCCAGATTTCATGGACAGGTTGCGCACCCCTAGTGGCACAGTGCAGCATTGCGCCTGTCAAGTGATATGACGTGCAGAAACACTGCCCAGCTGTACTGAGGATTTGTACTGATCATTCCTGTTCACAAGGTGGCAGACACATGTTGGAGGAATCATGGCTGACATGGAATACACCACAGAAGAAGAAATTCTTCTTTTTCTTCTTTGAGAAACTGAGAGTAGAAGAAGAAGACAATCCAGTATGGATGCTACCCATCGCTGTCGATGGACTGAAATGGAGGATTTGCTTGCGAATTTGCCAACTATGATTCAAAAAAGAGATTATTAAGCTTATGAAGGTAAATGTTTACATGTTGTTACAGCAGAGGGAGGCCAATGCTGTCTGTATTCACCTGCTGCAGCTCCGCAGCACCAGGTGACTACAGAACAATCACCCGATAAATTGCTGCGGAATAAAAGCGAAATTGAGATGGGATAATCATAAGAGTTTCTGGATGTAGGAGAGAAAGCGCAATTGACCGACAGAAGGCAAAATAATGACCAGGTTGGACGGAAATGGACGAAGGCAGGAGCCGCCTTTGCCAGCTGTAAGTGACGAATTTCTTGGTTTCTTTACATTGTACTGATTTTCTGGTTCGTATACTTTGAAGATAAGATAACAAAATCCCCCAAACAAGAAACCATGACAAAAAGCAGAACCATTCTTTGTGTAAATATGTTCAAAGTCCACTTTTGACTGACAGTTATGTTATTCGATATGGGTGCCGTGGCATTATGCAAATTAGATTTGTAAATTTACTCCTATCTCAAACTTTGGATCATATTCTACATCTTTCTAATTGACAGTAAGCCATTATCTCTTATCACTTTCAAGTTATTGTCATGAACCTGGGTTTGTTTGTCCAAACCCAGTTCTGACACGTGACTATTTTGGCCCGTTTTGCTATTCATTTTCTATCAGGCGTTTCAGGGAGCCCTGTGGGTCCTCGGCTCCTGACAGCTTGGGCACGCCCCCTCCTCCTGTCAGTATCACCAGCTGATCCTCATTATGGGTGTCTCACACACATACACACACACACCTCATTCACTTCCATTCACACGCTCAGACACTCACTCATGCACACATGATGTCAATTATGTCCAGATCATGTTCCTCCACACCGGCGATCTCTTCCCTCAATAGTATTATTATTACTTAAACGCTTTGAGAGTAGGAAGAGATCGCCGGAGCATTGCGCTTCATACACGGCAGCGTGTACCTCTGTGTATGCAAGTTGTCATTCCCTACATTTCTGCAAGCCTGACAAACCCGTCTCCTCTAACGCTTCAAGATTGTGTATTTCCTTGGTGTTAGCGGCTGCTTCTGCCTTACCCTCATCTACTGGACTGCACGGACAGCCCCAGATCACTCCAGCACCGTAAGTTTATGTTTGCCTTTCTCCCCCTGCTGACAGCAGCTCTGCGGCACTAGGCATTCCCTCCCCCAGGCTGTAGAGCATCCAGGCGGCGTCCCTGTATGTCTGGTGGCCTAAGCTCATCATTCTAACTCTCTGTGTTTATCGTGACTGTTTGCTGGATTTATTATTTGGGGTTTTTGTCAATAAAGTGCCCAAATCTACTCCTGCATGTGGGTTTTCATTCTGCCCTCTGTGCGCCGCGTAATGGCGCATGAGGGATCATAACAGTTATAGCCTTGGAAATCTCTGATATGGCTGCCGTGGCATTATGCATGGCATTATGCAAATTAGATGCGTAAATTTACTCCTATGTCAAACTTTTGGATCATATACTACATCTTTCTAATTGACAGTAAGCTATTATCTCTTCCCACTTGCAAGTTATAGCCTTGAAAATCTCTGACATCTGATCTGAATATTTTCTTGACAAAAATCTTAACCACTCTTGACCACTAGGGGATTTGGCGCCATTTGGCACCTGTGACAGTTCTTCTCGGTTTTCTTCGGTAAAAGGATTTCTCGGATTTGCATGGTTGTCTTTATTGTTATTTTCTACCCAAAATGCACTACGGTAAACACCAATTCCTCTTCTGAGACTACTTGTTGCTATGGTTACACAAATGTCGAGGGGCTCTTCCACCCTTTGGTCCACTGGATAGTCCATTTGCAATCACACTGCAAGCGAAGCGGTCTCGGCTCACTTGCAAGTGAACCGAGACCCCCGTTTTCAGGTGGACGAGAGTTCACTTGTTTGGTGCACACCAGAGTTTGAATGCGAGTTCAGATAGCACCACGGAAGTGGAGCAGAGTTCCTTTGGTTTGGACCAAACAGTGGCAGTGTGAATGCACCCTGACACAAATATCCACCAAAGCGAAAAAGCCACCGGCGAGTCAACATGGCCCTCAAAACCTACTCAACAGGTGACAGGTATGTACAGTATGTAAACACACTGACTTCTCCACTGGTTAACCCTGACTTCTGGTCAACCTTCTGGTCGACTTCTGGTCAATCTTCTGGTCGACTTCTGGTCAACTGGTCAACCCTGACTTCTCCACCCATTCTACCTGTGAAGCATGGGTAAGGTAGCCTCATGACTTGGGTTGCCTTGCTTCTTCACTGCCTGGAAGAAATAAACTAATGAGGGAGTATCTAATGTATCTTTGAGGCGGAGTGATATACAGTTGAAACCGGAAGTTTACATACGCTGTATGACACTTAACACTTAACAGACACTTAAGTTTTTTTCTCACTGTCTGACATTAAATCAAACTAAACTTTTCATGTTTTAGGTCAGTTAAGATTATCAAAATATTTCTATTTGCTAAATAATTTTTATATTTGCTAAATAATTTTAGAGACTTTTTATTACTTTCTTCAAAGTCAGAAGTTTACATACATTTCCTTAGTATTTGGCAGCAATGCCTTTAAACTGTATGACTTGGGTCAAACGTTTTGGATATCCTTCCACAAGCTTCTCACAATAGTTTGCTGGAATTTTGGCCCATTCGTCCTGACAGAACTGGTGGAACTGAGTCAGGTTTGTAGGCTGCCCTGCTCGCACATGTTTTCAGCTCTGCCCACAAATTTTCTATGGGACTGATATCAGGGCTTTGTGATGGCTACTCCAAAACACTGACTTTGGTGTCCTTAAGCCACTTTGTAACTAATCTGGTGATATGCTTAGGGTCATTGTCCACTGGGAGGAGCTATTTGCACCAAAGCTTTAACTTCCTGGCTGATGTCTTGAGATGTTGCTTTAATATTTCCACATAATGTTCTTTCCTCATGATGTCATCTATTTTGTGAAGTACACTGGTCCCTCCTGGACCAAAAGACCCCCCACAACATGATACTGCCATCCCTGTACTTCACAGTTGGAATGATTTTTTCAGTCTTGCAAGCTTCCCCCTTTTTCTTCCAAATGTATTGATGGTCATTATGGCCAAAAAGTCCAATTTTAGTTTCATCAGACCACTGAACATGTCTCCAGAAATTAAGGCCCTTGTTCCTGTGTGCATTTGCAAACTGTAATCTGGCTTTTTTTTATGTGGCTTTTGGAGTAATTGCTTCTTCCTCACTAAGTGACCTTTCAGCCCATGTCAGTAAAGGACTCATTTCATTGTGGATAATGATAGTCTTTTACCAGCTTCAGCCAACATCTTTTGATTTGTTCAAATCAAAATCAAACATCTTTTGATTTGATTTGTTCTGGGGCTGATACACACATTTCACACCGATGTGGGCCGTTCTCCGTTCTCCGACCTGGGGGGGGGAAGGGGGTACGCCATACTGGCTGCTTGGTGGCCCGGCCTCCTCTGGCCGTCCCTTCTGGGGCGGATGCCTGGCTGTCCTGGGGCTTGGTGGCTTCGGGACATTTGTGATCTGTGGGGGCTGTGGCTGTGCCCACCCCGGGGGTTGGTGGTGCTATCTTGCTTGCTTGTAGTTTTGGGGAGGAAGGGGTGTTGCTACAACCTGCCACCCTCTTTGCATGTTTCCTGGCAAACCACTCACACGCACACACTCGCTTTCACGCGCACTTTCACATACACTCATACACACACATGGACACACACATACTGTATGTCTCTCTGTTCTCTTAAGGTGCCTTCACACCAAACGCGAACGGGAAAATTTTTTTTCGCACAACACGATTACATTATAACTCAATGTAAATACATCTTCTTCTTCTTTTAGATTTGATTGGCAGTTGGCAACCAGCTTACAGGTGCACTACCACCATGTACTTCACTCTATATCATCACTCTATGCTCGTGTGTCCTATCCACGTCATGTAAATACATGAATAGACATGAATTCATCATCTGGGTGAGATGTAGGCAGATGAAGTTGCCTTTATAACTTCTGCAGCAGTGTTCAACCTATTGTGGAAATCCCCAGAATAACGTCATGCTTTAGGTTTACATTATCCGACGGGGGGCTCACCTGAAAAAGTTGTCCCTGTCTCCAAAACTTTACAAGATGATGGATGCTTCTGTTGCTAGCACGTCCGTGGCAGGAATCTGTGGGTAAATAAAATGGTAAATGGTAAATGGCATTCACTTATATAGCGCTTTTATTCTCATCTCTTGATGACCAAAGCGCTTTACAGATCCTGCTATCCACCCATTCACACACACATTCACACACTGATGGTGGCATGCTGCCTAACATGGCGCTTCCAGACCCACCAGGAGCAATTGGGGTGAAATGTCTTGCCCAGGGACACAACGGCAGGATATCTGGGGAGAGCGGGATTTGAACCGCCAACCATGCGGTTATTGGACAACCCGCTCTACCTCCTGAGCCACTGCCGCCCCCATATAACTCCCCCAAATAACTCCAACATCCCGATTCTGCTTAAGAGCTCCCCGTCCTTCTGTCTCCAGGTGAGTGGCAGTCTCATTTTCAAACTAGTTTACTCTCCAATGTTGATAGTTCTACACCGGTGATGGCAGAATTTCAAAGCTAGCGCTATGCCTCGGACGCAAATGCATGAGTTCGCGTGTGCTAGCCTCTTTCCATTGACGTTGTATAGATTCACACAGCCCGTTTGCGTTTGGTGTGAAGGCATCTTTACAGGTGCAGATATTAGGCTTGTGGTGAGACATCTTCAGAAGCAGAAACAGTTTGTTTTTTGTTTTTGTTTCAGTTGTGATAGTCTATTTATATTTTCTTTGTTTGTTCCTCCCTCTGTTTTTCCCCCTCCCCACCCCTTCACCTGTCATCCCCTCTGACCACCATTAATTTAAAATTGCCAGTTTTGAGGCTCCTAAGCAATAATTTGACCTCTTACTGATTTTTGAAGAATTCCCTTTCCCCATATGTCGAGCTCTAGATTGGATCCGGTACAGGGACCAACTCTGGTGCTGAGGCCTTACTGTATGTTGCTCATCCATGATTAAATTCCATCACACCAAAAAGGTTTACCAACTTATTTTCCCTCAGGCAACTGTATAAAAATGCCAAATATGCTCAAGATGAGAAGTGCAGAGTGACACTCTCACAATACACAGCTGACAACCATTGAAAAACTCATCTAATGCCTTTCTGAAGGGTGCTTATTATTATTCATAGTCTTAACAAATGGACAATCCCACGATGCATGAGTACACGCATACTTGCTTGAATGCATGCAGACGTTTATTGATGAGATCCCTGATCTCTGTGCTCACATATGGGAGATAAATAGCAACCATTTCAGTTGTCTCTGTTGCTTTATGATAATTCTTTTTTTGGAACCACTCAGTTATGAAACATGCAATTTAACCTTAAAGGTTAAATTCACTCAAACATGATGTGTTTGTGTGTTTTAAATGCTTTCTTGGGGCATATGACTACAGCAAAAATGTTAAAATCTCTCGTCACTTAGAAATAATCATTTTAACACTTAAAGCCAGTTTCGCTCTTCTGGATCTTTTTTCCCTGACATCACTGACAAATGCTTCAGTCCTCATTTACAAGTCATCACTATGCTGTTGGCTGTGATAATTAAGTCCCCACCCAAGGCATTAACTTCAGAGCTAACAGTGCTACTTGGGAGTTAGCTTACCGAGTGTGGATTATAATGTTGGTTTCTTTAAATTTCAGTCACCCTAATAGACATCTCTTGTCTCCTAGTTCATTAATCCGCAGTCAATAATATATCTTGCGTCATTCTGGCTTATTTTGCTATATTTTTGCCGTGACACTGTCAACGATGGCCCTCACGAGCCATCAATGAGATGCCGAAAGCCAGCCAATGAGTTTGCATAATTTATTAACAAAAGACAAATGACAAAATAAAGAGCCACGAGGGGCAAAAACACAACTAAGGCTATGACTCGGACACAGGATACAGAGTCTCAGGAAATACACTTACTGTGAGGGAGACGAATGATAGACGAATGATAGATGAACGATAGACGAATGATCGACGAATGAACAACGACGTCGCAGCCCGGAGTAAACCGAGCTGCTCCCTTAAATAGGGCTGACAGATTCATCAGCTGATGAGAACATCATCAGCTGACTGAATTCCAGCCGTCCCTGCGGAGCTCGGCTCTGACAGCCGGAAGCCCCACCGAGATGCTGTCACAATAAAAGCCCAGAGGCCATATGGTGCGCCTGAGAAGAGAACGGGGAACAACTGGACAACCCGAGCGCGGACAGAGTCAGCGCTCAGACCATGACAGTTGCTCCCGTTCACAAGGCGAATTCCAGGCGCTGTGTAGCATCGAAGCCCCCCCCCCCACACACACACACACACCCAGAAGGTCAACAGGACCGCCCCAGGTCGGGAGGAGGGGGAAAGGCCAGGAGGGCAAGAACCAAACCTCATCATCGAGAGAGAAAAATAAACAGGCTACAACAATCAGAACATTGTAGGGAGTACAGGGGCCAAAATACAGACACACACCCTGCACCGAAGAAGGACACAGAGCATAGGATGCTACAACGCAGTGATACAATACACATTGACCATGAACTACAGGGAAGACAACAAAAGAGATTCTCTCAAACAGTAAGAAAAAATAAAACCCTCTCAAACAGAAATACAGGCACCATACACTGTACCCTAAAAATACCAGGGAGAAAAAAATTCATGCTACAGAGCAGCGATACAAACAGTTCAATATAGTCCAAATAACGGGCATAGGCAACAAAGAAACAACCCTCAGACTACAGAGGAGAGAAAAAAAACAAAACAACACGCGCTAAAGAGCGGTGAAATACACAGTTCCAATACAAAACACCAGCGCATCCCTAATATTTCAGAAGAGCAGGCAGAGAAAAAAAACACAAGGATGACTGCAGGCAGAGCACAATAGCGCAAAAACAAATAGTTCGGGGGGTCTTCCTGCATCTAGCGTCCAGATTGCTGGCAGGGGAAAAAGGATAAGTTCGGGCGGTCTACCCCAGTCCCAGGCCAGAAAAAACAGTACCTCTGGCGGCCGGACCAGATCGCTGAACAGAGAGTTTAGTTTGTCAGGTGGCCGACCCAGAACGCCAAACGGGTGAAGCAATCTCCCAGGCGGCCGACCCGCGTCATTCAGCCACCAGGACTGAAGGGGGGAACTCGGAGACGTCTTCCCTATTGGGAGGAATAGCGAGGAAAAGCCGAGCCGATAACGGGGAATCCCAGTGGCCCCCGATGGAAGGGAAAAGGGAACGGGGGAAGGGAAAGGGGCCAGTCCAGCGTCGATCAGCGAAGGATCTGCAGCTCCTTCTCCGAACCCCACATGGACTGGTGCTGTGCTTCCATTGGATCCCAAGCGGGACCGTGCTGCACCCACGATGGACCCCGATTGGGCCAGAACCACAACCACGACGGACCCCGATTGGGTCAAAGCTGCACCCACGACGGACCCCGACCAGGCTGGAACCACACCCACGACAGACCCTGACTGGGTCAATGTTGCACCCGCGACGGACCCCGACTGGGCCAGAACCACACCCTTGACGGACCCCGAGTGGGTCAGAGATGCACCCACGACGGACCCCGACTGGGCCAGCGCAGCACCAGGGACGGTCTCCAAACCTGAACCCGGAACCTCCAGAACAGCGACCGGAATCGACTCAACACCGGTGACCCTGGGAGAAGGCTCAGGAGAAGAAAGAGAACTGGGATCAGGATCACCGGCAGCGACAGAGCCCAGCGAGACAAGCTCGGATTCAGCGGATGGCTGCACCTGGCTCGTCTCCCCAAGAGACAGGCAAAAATGCTCCAGAATAGACAGGAGAAAGACAAAATAGAGCACTTGCCTGATGTCGAGTTCTGCCGCCGTCCAGGACTTCGGCGATCCAGGTTCAGCAGGTAGAAGGTCCTCCTCTGGTTCCCACTCGGATACGGTGGGCTCCGCAGCCGGCATGATGGTGTCCACAGTCCGGGGATTCCCTGACGCTGACGTCCACGCCAAGGGCCCGCGCGGCGTGGTGGCAGGGGATCTGTAACCTGCTGGGTCGGACTGTCCCTCCGTGGAGACCCGGGGACGCTTGCTCATCGGCGCAGGCTCCAAATTGCAGTCCGCCCTCCTCCTTTGCCCATGACGTGGCTGCGGGGCCGGAACCAGGTACTCCAGGACCGCAGGCTCCTTCCTCGTCCGACGGCGTAGACCTGGTGCTGAAGAACGCTCAGGGGAAGTAGACACAAAGGAAGCAGGTTCATAATTAATCACTACAGCAGGTGGAGGGAGCTCAGGGGACTGTGAGCCCCGAACTCCACCCCCAGGGGTCAGACAAGGCAATTCACCCAGTGAAGGAAAAGAATGAAAACGCACTTGCCTGCTCCGCTGAGGACCGGTGGAAGCTGCTGCAGTGGACTTGGTTCTTCCCTTCCCCCGCTGGATGGTGACGGAGGGCCCCCCAGGAAGACGAGGAGGAGCTGTTCGCACAGGATCAATGATGGGCATCGCCGGAGCAGGAATCGTGGAGCTCATAACAGCTGAGGAGAGCGTCGAGGGGGAGGGAGAAACAGCCGAGGTGAGCCGGGAACAAGGAGCTGACGGAACAGCAGGGACAGATGACCCGGAGGCGGAGGCTGCTGGGTTTTCCTCCTGTCGTGACGCAGGCGAAACAGCTGGCTGGGAGGCAGAGTTCCTACGGCGACCTGGAACTGGATCCGGACGGGGTTCTCGCTGAGGCTTAACACGGCCTTTGTGACGACGTCTACCGACAGAGGGCAAGGCAAAGTTTGGGTCAGGAAACCGCCACTCCTGGGCTGGACGGGTGACAGAAGCTGAATCCCGAGGCGAGGAGCAGGGATGCCTCACCGTCGGCCTCCTGCCGGAGTTTCCCTCCAGTCCATGGATCTCCTCCCTCGTCGGAATGGCCGTATTCGGGGAAGGAGGTGAGGGTTCCTTGGCCGCCTTCTTGGCCGCTCTCTCTATCAGTCCTCGTTGTGCCACAATCCACGCCATTCTCTCCTTCCCTTCTGGAAAGGAGGTAAGGTGAAACTTTAATAATGTCCTCTGCGCGAGACCCAGGGGCTCGTATGAAGCGTAGGTGGGCATAAGGAGACGGGCTTCGGCAAGGTAGCCATCCACCTCCTCAAACCACTCGGGGCAATACCCATGCTCGAAAGCAGACATGCTAACGGAAAATACGAGCACCCAGAGAAGGGGAAAAACACAAGCACATCAATGCAAAAACTCATGGCGACCGGCATCTCCTTCTGGCTGCGACTTACTGTCAACGATGGCCCTCACGAGCCATCAATGAGATGCCGAAAGTCAGCCGATGAGTTTGCATAATTTATTAACAAAAGACAAATGACAAAATAAAGAGCCACGAGGGGCAAAACACAACTAAGGCTATGATTAGGACACATGATACAGAGTCTCAGGAAATACACTTACTGTGAGGGAGACGAACGATAGACGAGCAATAGACGAATGACCGACGAATGAACGACGAGGTCGCAGCCCGAAGTAAACCGAGCTGCTCCCTTAAATAGGGCTGACAGATTAATCAGCTGATGAGAACGTCATCAGCTGGTTGAATTCCAGCCGTCCCTGTGGAGCTCGGCTCTGACAGCCGGAAGCCCCGCCGAGACGCTGTCACAGTAAAAGCCCGGAGGCTATATGGTGTGCCTGAGAAGAGAACGTGGAACAACCGGACAACCCGAGCGCGGACAGAATCAGTGCTCGGACCATGACAGATACTACATCAAACCTTAACATTAGCTTGACTAGGCAGTCGGAGTCAGTCAGTCTAACCGCATTAGAGCTTGCCTCAGCTGGGAGAAGCTGACAGACAGCCTGCCTGGCAATAGCTTAACTGCCTGTTTTGATCACTGTTTTCTATAAATTCTGTTCACAGCCACTGAAATCCTTGTTCATCTACTAGCACTTGGTCATATACTATCATGATGGCCCCTCTGGGGCAAAGGATTGGACCCATGCGCAGGCTTTCTTTTAGGCATGAATTATTAACAAAAACTCACTTCCAAATGTGAACTAGAAACAAAAGCAGGATGGGAGATCATGAATGTGAGTGTGACAGCGTGAAGATCGCTGTGCCGAAGGCAGTGTGCGACCTCTATAAATAGGGCAACAAAAATCAAGAACACCCGTGAACAATCAATAAACAGGAAATCAAAAACAGCTGTGGACAATTAAGGGAGCAAAACAAACCACTACATGAGACCAGACAAAAACAAAAGATGCTGACAAAAGCTCAAACCAAACCTACAGAAAAATATGACAGGAAATGAACAACAAGGATTAATCATGATGATAATAATACTAATAAACATGACTATGAAAAGCTAAACTAAGACTAAGGTAAGGAAAATCACAAGGCAGAAATAAAAAGATAATCATGTGGTGGACACCTGACTCAGCGAGAGGACATCCTCTTACACCCACAAGGGCAGGACAATATATGTACATACGGACAAAGGGCCCCGGGGGGGAATCAGACTGGACTGTTAACGTAAGTGCCCCACGAGGACGGAAAGGACAATCGGGCGCCAGCTGATGTCATGCTAATGATGTGCATTGACTGATGTGTATAAGCTGACAATCACTATGCTAATGTGCCATGCATTCTCTCTGTCTGTATAACATGTTTAAAAGAGCTTGTTACACATGCCTCAGCAGCGCAGTAGTTCACACAAAGCGTGTTTCAGTATGTTGGAGGAATAAAACCTTGTGCCCTTCCTGCTCGTTGCCTCTGGCCTGTTCTACTCCCTCCACATTGGTGGCCCTGGACGTGCATGGAGCGTCTCTCCATTTCACCGCGCTGTGGGATCAAGATCGCCATGCTTTGCTGGCAACCCTTTTTCTCCACATTGGTGACCTGACGGGAAATGGACTATCCCTTCCTTTCACCGCGCTGTGGACTCCACACTGGAGTCTGCTTGCCTGTTCCTCTCTCCACACGGGCTACTGGGACTGAGACGCACCATGATCTGCGAAACAAGCAAACTGAAGGAAACAGCCTGGAAGGAGAAGATCTGCACTGTCTGCGTGGTTTCTGTACAACTCCTCGACCCTGGCTTCACCTCTTGACAGTGGGGTTTCGGCTCATAGAAGACCTGTGCACACACCACAGGAGTACAAAGAGCGCATCCAACAACTAGGGCTGCACGACTTCCGGTTATGGCTGCCACGTAGGACGGACGTGTCTCGCTCTGCTCTGCTCCTGGAAAAAAAAAATCGGCAAATAACTCTCTCATTTGGGACAGAACTTATCCCAGCATTTGGGCGAGGATATGTCGGCGAAGCCTAAGGCTGGAAAACCAGGAAAAGGAAAAAGCGAGCCGCCGAAACAGTCCAAATTAACGGACTTTCAGGTCTGTGACGCAGCAAATAAAACTCCATATATGGCGGAGGAGGCTGGCAACGCTGCGATTTCTGCGGGGAATGGCGCAGATGCGCTGATGGCAGCCATGAGTTCAATGAGAGCGGACTTTTCCTCTAGATTTGATGGGATTATGACAGCGTTGGAAGGAATAAGAAAGGAATTGGGTGACTGTGTAGAACGAACGGCGCAGATGGAGCTCCGTCTCGCTAGTGCTGAAGATGACGTCACCCGTCTTCAATTAAAGGTGCGCACTTTGGAAAAAAAAAATAAATCTCTGGAAGATAATATTTTGGATTTGGAATCTCGGTCGAGACAGAATAATTTGAGGCTGGTGGGTCTTCCAGAGGAATCAGAAGGTCGGGACGTATGTTCCTTTCTGGAAAAGTGGATTCCGGAGGTGCTGGGCAGCGAGGAGTTGCAATCAGCAGTGGTTCTGGAAAAAGCACATCGTATTGGCCCACGGAGAGATAAGGGACCGCCGAGGACCTTAATTATGAAGTTTCTTAGCAACAGAGACAGGATGAAGATCTTCAACGCTGCACGTGCTAAAGGAGAGATTAAACACCAGGACCAGCAGGTGCGGTTCTACCCAGATTTGGCCACAGGAATCCAGCAATTGAGGAAGCAGTTTGATCCCGTACGTAAGGAGCTGCGCAACCTTGGGATTCGTCATGGTGTAATCTATCCTGCGAGACTGCTGACCACGTATGAGGGCAGAACCCACATCTTCAAGACCCCAGAGGAGGCGCAGGAGTTCATCAAGAAGATCAAAGAAGAAGAAGAGACTGGTGGGAGCTAAGCATGAACAAAATATAAGGTAGAATAATTAAGCATTTGCACAGGCATCTGACTGACTTGAAGTAAATAGTAAGTTTACAAAATATAGATTGTATTATATATTAAAAAAACAAAACAAAAACAAAACAAACAAACAAACAAAAAAAACTATGATGTACAAAGTTGTTAAAAATTTTGGAGTTAAGTTGGAAAACTACAGAGGAGAGTTAATGTTACGTCATTAAAAGCAGTAGAGTTAGGGTGATTGGGAGGATGAAGAAGGAGTGGCTTAGGCTGTTCCCCGTGGGTGTGGAACGGTCGATGGCTATATCGGGAGACAGAATTTTTCTTTTGATTTTGGGGGGTTTGCCACAAGTGTGGGAAGGGGAAATTTGTTTGTGTGTAGTTTGTAGGATGAATGTTCAACCACTCATGTTTTTGCTTCTCTGTATGAGCATGTTTACACTGCAAGGTAATCCCAAACTCTCTATTGATCATGGACCAAAGTGTTAATCTTAATTTCACTTCATGGAATTGCAGAGGTCTACAAAACTTAAAAAAACTTAAACAAGTTATGAATAAAATAAAGGACATGGGTTCAAGAATTGTGTTTTTACAAGAAACTCATCTGATAGAGGAGGATGTTAAAAGAATTAGGAGTAGATGGCAGGGAAGTGTATTCACCTCTTCATTTTCATCCCGAGCCAGGGGAGTTATGACTCTCATACATAAATCAGTTCCTTTTCAAGTGAAAAATGTAATTGGAGACAAATTTGGAAGATATGTAATCATTCAAGGTTCTTTGCTATTAGAAAATATAAATCTTGTGAACTTATATGGTCCCAATATAGATGATCAGAAGTTCTTTGCTAATTTATTTCTCATCTTATCATCACTTACAGGGCAACATATAATAGCAGGGGATTTTAATTGTACATTGAATCCAGGTGTGGATAGATCAACAGGACTGGATTGTACGCACATTGGATGTAGGATGACTATTAATCATTTTATGAAAGAATTGAGATTGTTAGATATATGGAGAGAAATGAAACCACAAGTTAAAGCCTATTCTTGTTATTCCAGTACCTACAAGACATTCTCACGTATTGATTATTTTTTGATTTCCACAGAATTAAGGTCCAAGATTCAAAACTGCTTTTATGATAACATCGTGATCTCTGATCATGCACCCTGTTGTCTAATATATGTAGATAAAAAATTGACAAAGGAATCAGGTAGATGGCAATTTCAGCATAAATGGCTTCAGGATGAGGAATTTGTCAAGTATATAGAAAAACAGATAGACGAGTTCTTTGACATCAATACTACACAAACATCAGCATGTGTAAAGTGGGAGGCTTTCAAAGCTTTTATTAGGGGACATATTATTAGTTATACAGGATCAAAATCTAAGAAGACTCGAGAGGAGAGAGCTAAATTGGAACATAAAATAAAAAATCTTCAGGAAAAAGTGTATGCAGGAAGTGACCCAAGGTTGGAGAATGAATTACTGATTTTGAGAGCTGAATACGACAAAAAATCAGCGAATAGAGCTGCCTCGAGTCTTCTAAGATTGAAACAATCTTTTTATGAACAAGGTGAAAAATCAGGAAAATTATTAGCATGGCAGATTAAACAATTGGAAATTAAAACACCAATTACCAGTATTATAAGTAATGGACAGGTAGTTATAGATCCTTTAGAAATTAATAGAGCCTTTAGAGATTACTATGAAAAATTATATGATACCAAAAATGAACCTGATTTAACAAAACTAAATGGGTTTTTGAACGAACTATCTATACCGTGTATTCCAAATGAAAACAGGGAGATATTGGAGTCTAAAATTAGTCAAGAAGAAGTTGGGCTAGCCATTGATAATATGAAATCAGGAAAAAGTGCAGGACCAGATGGTCTTCCAGTTGACCTTTATAAAAAATTTAAGAATAAATTAATAAAACCTTTTTTGGAAATGGTTTTAGAAGCATTTCAAAATAATAATTTACCATCATACATAAATAATGCCTTAATTATACTGCTGCCAAAACCAGGTAAGCCCTCTAATAAATGTGAAAATATGAGACCAATAAGCCTATTAAACGCCGACCTTAAGATAATCTGTAAAATTTTAGCAAGACGAATACAAGAAATTTTACCAAATATTATTAATCGAGATCAGAATGGCTTTATAAAGGGTAGACAAGGCTTCCATAATGTAAGAAGACTATTTAATATTATTTATTTTAATAAAGAAGCACCGGATACAGCTCTCCTATCATTGGACGCCGAAAAGGCCTTTGATAGAGTTGAATGGCCCTTTCTTTTTGAAGTCCTACAAAGGTTTGGACTTGGAAATAATTTCATAAAATGGGTTCAAATAATATACAATAATGCTACAGCAGAAATCCTAACAAATAACAATATTTCAAAACCAATAAAAATCAATAGAGGATGTCGACAAGGCTGTCCACTTTCACCTTTACTGTTTACTATGGCAATTGAACCTTTAGCGATAGCGATACGTTTACATTCACAAATATATGGAATTAAAGTTGGACCAACAGAACATAAAATCTCCCTGTACGCCGATGATATAATTTTGTTTATGTCGAATCTAAAAAAATCAATTCCAACCTTGTTGAATTTAATAAAGAATTTTGGGGAAATATCAGGATATAAAATAAATAAAACTAAATCTTCAATATTAATGCTAAATGAGACCCAGAGAAATTACCCAGCCCCTGAGGTAAATCAATTCAATGTTGTAAATCAGTTTAAATATTTAGGAATCCAAATTATGCCTAAGCTAGAATCAGTCGCCAGTGTCAACTATGAAGCCTTAATGTCAGATATCAGTGAGTTAACTCAGAGATGGTTGTCACTACCAATGTCGATGATCGGGAGAATCAATATACTTAAAAGTAATATTTTACCTAAAATACTTTATTTATTTCAATACATTCCCTTATCACCACCTTTAGATCTATTCTCAAGAATAAAAAAAAAAGTTAGTGGAATTTATATGGAACAACAGGAGGGCTAGATTACGTTTGTCTTTATTATATTTACCATTTGATCGTGGAGGTCTGAAATGTCCAAATTTTATGTTGTATTATTGGTCGGCACAACTGAGGTCTATGACATATTATTTTTCATCAAATGATCTCCCTCACTGGACTGAAATGGAATCATACAATTTACCTTTACCTCTTCCCATATTCATATACTCAGATTCGGCAAAAAAATTACAAAAACAAGTTAAAAATCCATTTGTAAAGCATATGATCAAAATATGGTGTGAAGCTAAAAACTATTTAAAAGAACCACAGTTATTGTCACAATTTAGTCCAATATGGGGTAATCAATATTTTAAACCAGGGAGAGCGGACGCTGTATTTAAAGTATGGAATTTAAAAGGGATACAAAAGATTCAGGATTTATATTTGCCATGTGCAGACAACATAATGTCTTTTGAAGAGCTGAGGATCAAATTTAATCTCAATAGAACACATTTTTTTAAATATCTTCAACTTAGAAACTTTATTCGATCAAATCAAAATAAAGCTCTCACTCGACCTATTTATTCATCCTTGGAAAAAATGATGATGAAAGATAGTAAAAGAAAGGGTATTATTTCAGAGTTTTATAACTCATTGACACTATCTTCAAGTGAAAATTCACTGAAAAGATTAAACTACTGGAAAGAAGATCTGCAAATTGAAATTTCAGAGGAACAATGGGAATTGGCTTGTACAGAAGCTCAAACCAAATCAATAAATGCACGCCTTAAATTGATACATTTCAAATGGTTAATGCGGATGTATGTTACACCGGAGGAGTTAAATAGATATAACAAAAATATACCAGATACATGCACAAAATGCATGGAAAGTAAAGGAACCCTATTTCATTGTTTATGGGAATGTAGATTAATAAGAATGTTTTGGGAAGAGGTGAGGGTAACAATTGAAAAAATAATCTCAAAACAAATCATATTGAATCCTAAACTGTTTTTGTTGGGTCTGTACCCAGAAAAGCATAATTTTAATAAAAGTGAAAGAACATTCATAGACCTCAGTTTGCTTAATGCCAAAAAATGTATTGCACTATTATGGAAAAAGACTCATAGACCAGATGTGACTCAGTGGTTGAGACAGATGTTAACAAACCTTCCATTAGAAAGAATAACATATATACTAAAATCAAAGGAAATTGAGTTTGAGAATATATGGAGACCTTTTATTGATTATGTAAAAAATTTAAACATAACTCTTGAAGAAGAAGGTGAATGATGTGTGTGGACCTTGTAAATTCCAAACTGGTGAACATAATATGTATACTTATGTATTGGATTGTCTAGACTAAACAGAGGAGCATTGTTGAAGATTTGATTTTGTTGGTGGTTGTTGGTGTTTTTAGTGCATTTTTTTTTTGTAGTACTTTAGTGTTAGTGTTTGATTGTTTGTATCATGTTTGTTAAAAAAAAAAAAAAAGGTTCAATAAAGATATTGTGGAAAAAAAAAAAAAAAAAAAACTAGGGCTGCACGATGGCGCAGTGGTTTAGCACTGTGGCAGCACAGTTTTACCCTCGGCCGGGGGATCGCGGGGATCATGAGATCATGGGTTCGATCCCAGCCCCCGACCAACAGTGAGCTGTGTGGAGTTTGCATGTTGTCCCCGTGTTGCGTGGGTTTACTCCGGGATTTCTCTGGTTTCCTCCCGCATACCAAAAACATGTAGGTTTAGGGCGCTCGCGCACGCAGCGACCGGCAGCCGGTGGCTTGTCACCAGATTGCAAACCAAATCTACCTACGGGTACAAATAAGTAACAAAAACAAAAAACAAACAAACAAACAAAAAAAACTATGTGGCCCCTGCGCCGCAGCGCGCCATGCAACAGGGACAAGCACGGGTCCAAATACTGATAAAGGTCCTCGGCCGCTGCACGATCCGGGGAACACGGTTGATCGCCACCCTCGGACCCTTTAGGCTTTGCGCATCGCACCTAAAGGAGTCGACAGCTCATCCACAGGACTTCTATTGGTTTCTTCGCAGCCGCTGCGCATCCTCGGGGAATTGGGCCGATTGTCTTCCCCAGATGCTTGCAGGACGGAGCCCCGCGCCAAGGAAGAGCCCACTGAACTTATTTTTTTTTCACAGCTGCTGTGGATCACCGGAGGGTATACTGGAAAGTCCCTTGACAGAGCCTGATCCACACGCAATTTTTGCGTGGCCCGGACGCTTTTGATGTCCTGGGCTGGCACTCCATTGCTTTCTCCACCTCCCCCTTGCCCTCCACATTGTTCTTCCCGCACCCCCGTCCCGAAGGCCTGCTGCTCGCCAGTTTTGTTCCATTACGCACAACGCGCGCCAGGGGCACCGACTTGTGGCCAAAGGACCAGGGGGTCACAGCCTCTTCTGGGTGTTTGGGGTGGGGGGGGTGAACAGCTGACTCAGCGAGAGGACATCCTCTCACACCCACAAGGGCAGGACAATATACATATGGACAAAGAGCCCCGGAGGGCAATCAGACTGGACTGTTAAAGTAAGCGCCCCCTGAGGACAGAAAGGACAACCGGGCACCAGCTGATGTCATACTAATGATGTGTATTGACTGATGTGTATTGGCTGACAATCACTATGCTAATGTGCCATGCATTCCCTGTGTTTGTTTAACACGTATAAAAGAGCTTGTTACACATGCCTCAGCAGCGCAGTAGTTCACACGAGCTACGAAGCGTGTTTCAGTATGTTGGAGGAATAAAACCTTGTGCCCTTCCAGCTCGTTGCCTCTTGCCTGTTCTATTCCCTCCACAATCATAGCAAACAGAAATAAATGGGAAATTCTAAAGAACATAAATAGAGACAAGATAATGAAAATAAACACAATGTCCAAACTAAAGCTGAGGCAGGGAAAACTAGAACCGAGATAATTATAATGCACAAGAACACAGGAGACAGAAATTCATACAATAATAAACTCAAAGCGAAGACGTGGGCTGGGGCCCATGTCCTGGTGGCAAGAAATACAAACTATAAATCAAGGTGAGGACATGAGGCCCAGGCCATGTCCTAACAATATACATCATTTTTAAAAGTGCATTCAGTCCAAATGCTAAGCAAATTTTTCATGTGGCACAATTACATGTAAAGTCAATGCCAAGACACAAATCTGTGTCCAAGTGAGTTGGTCGCAACAGCTAATCAGCCTTGAGATTCCACCTTCAGCAGAGTAAAAGTATCAACACTGAAGTGTAAACTATTTTAAAAATGGGACTTCCACTCACCTGCAGATAGATGGACCAGAGCTCTGCAGCTGTCTGTAGTTTATCCACCTACTATTCTTGCTACTGATGTGCTAATGAGGGCTAGCAGGCTAACACTATAAACAAGGTAGTGTCTCCTCATAACCCTGTACTGTCAGACCATTGTCTGTTAACCTTTGATTTTACTATTTCTGACTATTTGGCTCCTAAAGAAAAATATTATCACAGTAGATGCCTCTCAGATGATGCTGTTTCCAAATTTATGCAGATTGTTTCCTCTATGCCATGTGTCAACACAACGGAAATAAGCTATAGACAGCTTGCTCCTTCTGTAATTGATAACATGGTGGATAGTGTTTCAGCTTCTCTACATCAGGCTCTAGACTTGGTGGCCCCCTTAAAAAAGAAAAAGTCTAATCAGAGATTTTTAACTCCTTGGTTCAACACAGAAACTCGTAGCTTAAAACAGAAGACTCGTCAATTAGAAAGAAAATGGCGCTCTACTAATTTAGATGAAATCTATTTAGCTTGGAGAAATCATCTTTTAATTTATAAAAAATCTCTTAGAAAAGCTAGAACGAGTTATTACTCTGCATTAATAGAAGAGAACAAGAATAATCCCAGGTTTCTTTTCAGTACTGTAGCCAGGTTGACAAAGAGTCAGGACTCTGTCAATCCTAGCATCCCCTTAGAGCTTACTAGTCAGGACTTTATGAACTTTTTCAATAATAAAATTTCATCCATCAGAGATAAAATCAATCAGATTCTTCCCACAGTTAACTTAAATACTGTAACTACTACAACTCCTTCTATTGATGTCTGTCTTGATGAGTTTACTCCAATCGACCTTTGTGAGTTAGACAAAATAGTTTCCTCATCCAAACCTTCAACTTGTCTTTTAGACCCTATTCCTACCAGGTTATTTAAAGAAGTCTTCCCACTTATTGGTAGCTTTATTCTTCATATAATCAATTCTTCATTAACTTTAGGCCATGTACCGCAGGCTTTTAAAACGGCTGTAATTAAACCCTTACTCAAAAAGCCAACGCTAGATCCAGGAGCTTTAGCTAACTATAGACCAATCTCTAATCTCCCTTTCATTTCAAAAATCTTAGAAAGAGTTGTTGCTATGCAATTATTTGACCACCTGCAGGGAAATGGTTTATTTGAGGAGTTTCAATCTGGGTTTAGAATCCATCATAGCACTGAAACAGCCTTGGCGAAGGTCACTAACGACCTCCTCATTGCATCTGATAATGGACTAGTTTCTGTACTTGTCCTTTTAGATCTTAGTGCAGCTTTTGATACTATTGATCATAATATTCTACTTGATAGATTAGAACACTATGTTGGACTTAATGGAACTTCGTTGCAGTGGTTTAGATCTTATTTATCTGATAGGTTCCAGTTTGTTCATGTAAATGATGAGTTTTCTCTCAGCTCAAAGCTTAGTCATGGAGTTCCACAGGGATCTGTGCTTGGCCCTACTCTTTTTAGTTTATATATGCTTCCGTTAGGCAACATTATTAGAAAGCACTGTATACATTTTCACTGTTATGCAGATGACACACAATTATACCTGTCAATGAAGCCAGATGATACTAATCAATTAGCCAAGTTAGAAGCCTGTCTTAAGGAAATCAAAGTTTGGATGACTTGTAATTTCCTGCTATTAAATTCAGATAAGACTGAAGTCATTCTTGTTGGTCCAAAAAACCTTAGAAATTCCTTTCCAAATCAAACTTTCAGTTTGGATGCAGTTACTCTTTCTCTTAATAGCTCTGTGAGGAACCTTGGAGTTATTTTTGATCAGGATTTGTCCTTCAATTCACATATTAAATTTGTTTCTAAGACTGCCTTCTATCATTTGCGTAATATTGCCAAGATTAGGAGCATCTTGTCTCAGAGTGATGCTGAGAAGCTGATCCACGCTTTTGTTAGCTCGAGATTAGATTATTGTAATTCTTTATTATCAGGTTGTCCTAAAACATCTTTAAAAAGTCTTCAGCTGATCCAAAATGCTGCAGCAAGAGTTTTAACAGGTACTAGAAAGAGAGATCATATCTCTCCGGTTCTGGCCTCCCTTCATTGGCTTCCCATAGAGTTTAGAATTAAGTTTAAAATCCTTCTTCTTACTTACAAAGCTCTAAACAATCAGGCTCCTTTTTATTGAAAAGATCTGATACTACCGTATCATCCTAACAGAGCACTACGCTCCCAAAATGCAGGTTTACTTGTAATACCTAGAATCTCCAAAAGTACAATGGGAGGCAGAGCCTTCAGTTATCAAGCTCCTCTCCTGTGGAATCAGCTGCCAATCTGGATTCGGGAGTCAGACTCGATCTCTGTTTTTAAGAATAGGGCTAAAACCTACCTTTTTGATATAGCCTACAATTAGGGAGGGATCATGTGTTTTCTGAACCCTCCCTTAGTTATGCTGCTAATAGGTTTAGTCAGCCGGGGGACCTCCAGTAATGCACTGGGCCTCACTCCTTTCCTCACTCTCTATGAAATATTTTTTTTTTGCTGGTCATTAACATTTGTTTGTTCTCTCCCATAGATTGAGTCCCCATCGTGCTGTTTGCTCTCTACATGTCTGTTCTTTTCTTCTTCTCTATCCCCTCACCCCCCAGCCAGTCGCAGCAGATGACTGCCCCTCCCTGAGCCCGGTTCTGCTGGAGGTTTCTTCCTGTTAAAAGGGAGTTTTTCCTCTCCACCGTCGCCAAGTGCTTGCTCACAGGGGATCGCCTGGTTGCTGGGGTCTTTCTGCAACTGTGGGGGTCCTTCCTACAGTTGATAGTGCTATGAGATGACTGTTGTTGTGAAATGGCGCTATATAAATAAAGTTGAATTGAATTGAATTGAATTGAATTGAATTGAACCACCATCCAGGTGCAGTTTCAAGATTCAAGATTTCTTTATTGTCATTTAGTATGTACGTTTGCACATACAAAATGAAATTATGATCCCCCAGCATAACACAGTACCACAGTATACATAGAGAATGAATTTAAAAACAACAGCATAAATAAATAAAATACAACAATAAAGTATTACTTAAAAACACTATGATCAGACCAGCCTAACAAGATACATGTACGACTTTAGCAGAGATGTCTGTGTGCATGCGTAAGGGGAGGAAAAGCAGTTGGCAGGGGAATCGGGCACAGTCCGTTTATAATCCTGACTGTATGTGGGAAAAAAACTGTTCAGCATTCTAGCTGTCCTGGTCTGAAGACACCTATACCTCTTCCCTGAGGGCAAAAGAGAAAACAAACTGTGGGAGGTGTGGTAAGAGTGTTAAATGATGTTAACAGCCTTGTTAGCACAGCATTTGTTGTAAATCTCCTCCAAGGAAAGGAGGGGAACACCAGTGATCTTACTGGCTTTTTTTTTACAACCCTATTCAGCTGGTGCTTCTCTAAAGCTGTGCAATTCCCAAACCAGGCAGTCAAACCATATGAAAGGACAGATTCCAGGGTGCCTCTGTAAAAAGTGGTGAGGAGCTGAGTGGGAAGACCTGCCTCTTTTAGCCACCGAAGAGGGTAGAGTCACTGATGAGCCTTTTTAACAATGGCTGTGGTGTTGGTGTTAAAAGTCATATCGTCTGCCAGGTAAATCCCCAGAAACTTAACACTGTTCACCCTCTTCACAGAAGTGCCGCCAATAAACAGCGGTGTGTGATGGTGCTTGCTCACCTTCCTGCAGTCAATCACCATCTCCTTAGTCTTCTCCACATTAAGGTTAAAATTATGTAATCTGCACCATGTTGTTAGCTGGTCCACCTCCCTTCTATATGCAGACTCATTGTTTTCATCAATCAGACCAATTACCGTCATATCATCAGCAAACTTTTTTTTTTTCACTTCCGGCGCCACACGAGTCGGCCGCCCTTTGCAACAGCGGCTCAATTCTGGGTCTTTTTTTCCCTCCCTCTCTCTTTTTGATCCGTTTTTTTTCACTCCATTTATATCACGGACACACAGATCGTCCCAAATGTCTCCCGAGCCAGTGGACGGAGCCACTGTTTATAGCAGGAGACTATACAGCAGGGAGGAGCTGCTAGCACTCAACCGCCACCCGGTGCTAACGGAAAAACTCGACATACCGAGAGAACTGAGGCGAAAACGCCACGACTGCCGGGCTGGAGTAAGGCGGAGGACAAAAAATATAAGGTACAGACCCTTCCTTCCATCTATTGTCATGGGGAATGTACGGTCGTTACTGGGAAAGGTAGATGAGATAGCGGCTATCTCCCGCTACGATAGCACATACCGGGAATGCTCTCTCCTTTTGTTTTCTGAGACGTGGCTAACTGAACTAGCAGCAGATGCTAACATTGAGCTGGAGGGTTTCCACATGATACGGGCAGACCGAACACCAGCAGTGGCAAAGCAAGGGGCGGTGGAGTGATAATGTATGTTAACAACAACTGGTGCAGACCGGGACATATCACTGTTAAACAACGACACTGCAGCAAAGACATTGAGTTGCTAGCTGTTAGCATGCGGCCTACCTATCTCCCGAGAGAATACTCACACGTGATCTGCATTGTTGTTTATGCAAATCCGACAGCGAACGCTGGGACAGCGCGTGACGTCATCCATTTAGTAACCAGCAGGCTGCAGACATAACACCCAGATGCTCTTCTCCTCATCTCAGGCGATTTCAACCATGTTTCACTATCTCCCATTCTACCCCCGTTTACCCAGTATGTCACATGCCACACTAGAGACAATAAAACACTGAACTTATTCTACGCAAACACTAAGGAGGCATACACCTCATCACAACTCCCCCCACTCGGGAGATCGGATCACAACTTGGTTCATCTCCGGCCGGTGTACAAACCCCTAGTGCACAGACAACCTCCGGCCATGCGCACAGTGAAGTTATGGTCTGAGGAGGCAATGGACACTCTAAAGGGCTGTTTTGAAACCACTGCCTGGAAGCAGCTCTGCGATCCACATGGTGAGGACATTGATGGCCTCACTCACACCTTCACGGACTACCTCAGCTTCTGTGTGGACAAATCCGTTCCCACCAAGACCATACGGTGTTGCTCAAACAACAAACCCTGGATCAACCCTGAGATAAAAACACTTCTGAGAGAGAAGAAGAGGATCTTCAGGTCGGGGAACAGGGAGATGCTGAAGTCCGTACAGAGGGAGCTGAGGAGAAAGATCAGAGAAGGCAAGGACAGCTTCAGGAAGAAGATGGAGGACAAGCTGCAACAGAGCGACATCAGCGGGGTCTGGAGAAACTTCAAAACCATCTCTGGGCTCCAGAATACCTCCCCCCAGGCCACGGGGGGCAGGGAGTGGGCAAACAATCTGAATCTGTTTTTCAGTAGGTTTGACCAACCGCCCTCCCCCCTGACTGCACAACAACCACTGCTGCCTCTAAAGACATCAAGACCTGCGCAAGGCCCCCGGGCCGGACGGTGTGTCTCCCTCCACCCTGAGACACTGTGCGAAAGAGCTGGCTCCTGTCTTCACAGACATTTTTAACACCTCCCTTAAGCAATGTCACATGCCGATCTGCCTCAAATCCTCCACCATCATCCCTGTCCCCAAGAAGCCACGGATTACTGGACTTAACGACTACAGACCTGTAGCGCTCACCTCTGTAGTCATGAAGTCCTTTGAGCGCCTGGTCCTGTCTCACCTCAAGTCCATCACCACACCCCTCCTAGACCCGCTGCAGTTTGCCTACCGTGCTAACAGGTCTGTGGACGACGCAGTCAACCTGGCCCTCCACTCCATCCTGCAGCACCTGGACTCCCCGGGAACCTATGCCAGGATTCTGTTTGTGGACTTCAGCTCCGCATTCAACACCATCCGCCCCGATCTGCTCCAGGACAAGCTGTCCCTGCTCAACGTGCCTGACTCCCTCTGCAGGTGGATCACCGACTTCCTGACGGACCGGAGACAGCATGTGCGGCTGGGGAAGTCTGTCTCAGACTCTGTTAGCATCAGCATTGGATCACCCCAGGGCTGTGTACTTTCCCCCCTACTCTTCTCCCTTTATACCAACTCCTGCACCTCCTCCCACCAGTCTGTTAAGCTGATTAAGTTTGCGGACGACACCACCCTCATCGGGCTCATCTCCAACGGTGACGAGTCCGCCTACAGGGAAGAGGTGGCCCAGCTGGTGTCCTGGTGCAGCCACAACAACCTGCAGCTGAATGCTCTGAAGACAGCGGAGATGATTGTGGACTTCAGGAAAGTCACATCCCTCCTGCCCCCCCTCACCATCACAGGCTCTCCCATCACCTTTGCAGATTCCTTCCGCTTCTTGGGCACCACCATCACCCGAGACCTCAAATGGGAGCCAACCATCAGCTCCCTCATCAAAAAGGCCCAGCAGAGGATGTTCTTTCTGCGGCAGCTGAGGAAGCTCAAGCTACCCACCAAGATGTTAGTGCAGTTCTACACGGCCATCATCGAGTCCATCCTCACCTCCTCCATAACTGTGTGGTACGCAGGAGCCACTGCCAGGGACAGACTAAGGCTGCAGCGCGTCGTGCGCACTGCTGAGAAGGTGATAGGCTGCAAGCTCCCATCTCTCCAGGACCTGTACATCTCCAGGACCCGGAAGCGTGCTGGCCGGATCATAGCCGATCCTTCACATCCTGGTCACGTGCTGTTTGCCCCCCTCCCCTCAGGTAGAAGGCTTCGGTCCATTCGGACTAAAACCTCCCGGCACATGAACAGCTTTTTCCCCTCTGCCATCAGACTGCTGAACACTAAGTGACTTTTGACTCTCGTGCACTATGTACAGCAGCTCAACCAGACTCATGTCATTCATCACTGTTTTTCTGTTGCATTATTGACTGCACTATGTGGTACTTCACATTATCTGCTACATGCTAATTTTTTAAAACTGCCTTGACTAGTACTACTCATTATTACTAGTATTATTATTATTATTATTACTTATTATTACTTATTTTTCTACACTTATTGCACGTTTCTAGTCCTTTAGTTTTTTAGTTTATCCCTTTTTCTCATTATGTTTTTAATGTTGCAGCATGGCACCGAGACAAATTCCTAGTTTGTGTATCACATGAACAATGGCAATAAACCTGATTCTGATTCTGATTCTGATCCTGCTGCCCACTCCCCACTCCACCAACACCCCCCCCACTCCCAACACACAGCCCCCCAACCTGACCCTGACCAAGACCCAGGTGAGGACGGAGTTGAGGAAGATCAAGGCGAGGAAGGTGTCGGGACCGGACGGCATCAGCGCAAAGCTCCTCAAGTACTGTGCAGACCAGCTGTGTGGGATTGTGGCGTACATCTTCAACCTGAGCCTGAAGCTGGGGAGGGTACCACAGCTGTGGAAAACATCTTGTGTGGTACCTGTACCAAAAACTTCCCACCCCAAAGACCTGAACAGCTACAGACCAGTGGCCTTGACGTCCCACTTGATGAAGACCCTGGAGAGACTGCTCCTTGCTCACCTCCGCCCCCTGGTGGGACCAGCGATGGATCCACTCCAGTTCGCCTACCAGCATGGCATTGGGGTGGAGGATGCGGTGATCTTCCTCCTTCACCATTCTCTGTCCCACCTGGAGAAGCCCGGGAATGTGGTGACTTCTCCAGTGCTTTTAACACCATCCAACCGATGATCCTGAAGGACAAGCTGCTGCGTGCAGGGGTGGACCAGCATCTGTCATCATGGATCCTGGACTACCTCACGAACTGGCCTCAGTTTGTGAGAACTCGGGACTGTGTGTCCGACACGATCATCGGTAGCACGGGGGCCCTCCAGGGAACGGTGTTGGCTCCCTTCCTGTTCACTTTTTATACTGCGGACTTCTCACACAACACAACACACTGCCATCTACAGAAGTTCTCTGATGACTCTGCGATCGTTGGCCTCATCTCCAATGGAGATGAAGCTGAGTACAGAGGGCTTATCCAGGACTTCGTGGACTGGTGCCATCGGAACTGCCTCCAGATCAACGCGAGGAAAACTAAGGAGCTGGTGGTGGACTGCCGCAGGCATGGACAACCCCTCACAGCACCAGTAAATATACAGGGAACAGACATCGAGATGGTGACATCCTACAAGTACCTGGGTGTTCATCTGAACAATAAACTAGACTGGTCACACAATACCGACGCACTCTACAAGAAGGGACAGCGCAGGCTCTTCCTACTGAGGAGACTCAGGTCTTTTTGTGTACAAGGGGCGCTGCTGAAGACATTCTATGACACGGTGGTGGCATCAGCCATCACTTTTGGAGTGGTCTGCTGGGGCAGTGGCATTACCGTAGCCGATAGGAAGAGACTGAACAAACTGATCAAGAAAGCTAGCTCTGTCCTGGGGCAGCGCCTTGACCCGGTGGAGGAGATAGGAGAGAGAAGGACGGTGGCTAAACTGTCATCTCTGCTGGAGTCCGAGTTCCACCCTATGCAGGACATACTGAATGCACTGAGGAGCTCATTTAGCAGCAGACTACATCATCCCAGGTGCACGACCGAGAGGTTTCGCAGGTCCTTCCTACCAACGGCTGTCAGACTGTACAACCTAAGCAGGGCTGCTCGCAGAGATAGCAAAAAGACGTAACAACCTAATAGTTTTGAATGCAAAAGTTGCAATAGACTTACACAGTGGTCCCCTCCGGCATACAACTAGGAAAATACCGGTCGCTATGGAGGGTGAGAATATGTATGGGCACATAATCATACCATGTAGGATAACTAAATAGACGGTTGTGCTGTTTCATTCCATCTAGCAACAATGCTCTGCACTGTGTGTGTTTATATATTTACATATTTATTCCATCTAGCTACAATGCTCCGCACTGGGTGTGTTTATATTTATATTGTGGCCGACACATATGTGACCTGCTTTGTGACTCACATTTTAAATCAGAACAAAGGCAGAGCTTCCTGTGAAATTACAGGAAGCTGCAAGGCTTGAGACTGTGGGGGAGTAATTAAAGGATTAAAGAGGGGATGCATTGTTACTGTGAATTTTAATGCAATGTGGTCTGTGAGACATGTGACTTGTGAACTGTAAGAGTCCTGGGATTTAAGGACGAGAGTTTCCTGTGTTGCATTCATTCTTCTGTGAGATGTTGGTGATGTGAATAAAGCTGACTTGAGAGAGAACTCTGTCTCGTCATTCCCACATTCCCACACTGGTGACCCAAGACGAATCATGCAAGAGGAGAATTCCCCCGGACCAGCCTCGTCAGGAGCCCCCAGCCAAGCGAATGCCGCTACAGTCCAGCTACCGGATTTCTGGCAGAACAATCCGCGCTCCTGGTTCAACGCGATTGAGGTGCAGTTCAACCTCCGGGGGATATCGGTAGACGCCACAAAATTCTACCACGTAGTCGCAAAGTGGACAACAACACGGCCCAGCATGTGGAGAGCCTGATCGACCAGCCGCCGGACAGCGACAAATACGGCACGTTGAAGGCTGCACTCATCCAGCAATTCACCCCCTCGGCGGAGGAGCGAGCAGAGAGGCTCCTGGCGCTGACGGAGTTGGAAAATGACATGCCCGCGAACCTGATGGAGAAGTTGTTGAGGATGAAAGACTCTGACGACGATCACTTCATTTTCACCCACCTCTTCCTCAGGACTCTACCGTCAGCAGCGAGAGCGACCCTGGCCAGTTCGCCACTGTTGGCTCAACGGGACTACCGCACGCTGGGCCGAGAGGCACAGCGGATTGTCAATGCCACCAAGCGGCGCGCGGCCACGGCCGCTGCAGCACAACTCGCCGCGACAACCGGAGATGACAGGGGGCCAGAGGCAGCGGTACCAGACTCACCGACGACGGCGGCGGAAAGGGCCAGGGAACGCGGATCAGACGTCCTTTGTTTCTACCATCGCCGCTTCGCAGAGAGGACACGCAAATGTGTACCACCATGCCAGTTCGGGCGTTCGGGAAACGCCAAGACCGGGGGCCGGTAGCAGCCGCGGACCTCGGGGAGGAGAACAAGCTGCTCTACTTGTTGGACGCACGCTCGGGGAGGCAGTTCCTCGTGGACACAGGCTCCCAGTTGAGTTTCATCACACCTTCCTACGCGGACAGACTAGACAGACTACCACTAGTTCCAGTGGTCCCGGGGTGACAGCAGCGAACGGCTCGGAGATTAAGACCTTTGGTGAGAAGACTCTGCTTCTGTCTCTACGCGGCCGTACATTTGAGTGGACTTTTGTTGTAGCAGCAGTGAATTTCAATATGTTGGGAGCTGATTTTTTGTGCTCACATGGGTTGTTGGTTGATCTAGCAAACAGGCGCCTGGTTAATGCACTTTCTTTTGATTCTATTCCCTGTACAGCGCAAGTGGCCCCGCCAACAGCACAAGCCAACATCACAGCTGCAAGCGGTAAGTTCCACACACTGCTCACTCAGTTCCCAGCACTCACGGTCCCCACATTTTCGGCAACAGTCGCTAAACACGGGGTGGAGCATTTTATTACCACTACCAGACCGCTCGTTTTCGCAAAAGCTTGGCGCTTGGACGCAGTTAAACTGGCCGTAGCGCGCGATGAGTTCACCAACCTGGAGAGGTTGGGCATTATCAGGCGTTCAAACAGTCCGTGGGCTTCCCCGCTACACATGGTCCCGAAAGTTGACGGATCATGGCGACCTTGCGGGGATTTCCGCAGGTTAAACAACGCTACAGTGCACGACCGCTACCCAATCCCGCATATCCAAGATTTTTCCATTCATTTGGCAGGGGCGCGCGTTTTTGCTAAAATAGACTTGGTCCGCGGTTACCACCAAGTCCCAGTGCGCGCTGAGGACATACCCAAAACAGTGGTAATAACTCCGTTTGGCCTATTCGAGATTTTACGCATGCCATTCGGATTTAAAGGGGCTGCTCAGACTTTCCAACGTATGACGGACGCGGTGCTTCGTGATCTCCCTTTCGTGTTCGTCTACTTGGACAATATTTTAGTAGCCAGCGCGTCCGAAGACGAACACGATAAACACCTGGCCACAGTTTTCCGAAGGTTGGGAGATCACGGGTTAATAATCAACCCAGCGAAGTGTCAGTTCGGGGTGGCGCAGATCGATTTTTTAGGACACCGCGTCTCCCCCGAAGGAGCAGTTCCGCTTCCTGACAAAGTGCGCGCGGTGGCAGATTTTCCCCGGCCGCAGACGGTCAGGGCATTGCAGGAGTTTTTGGGAATGGTGAATTTTTATAACCGTTTTCTCCCCCGCGCGGCGCAACTCATGCAGCCGCTGTATGCCGTGCTCAAAAAAAAGAAACCCGTGGATAAAGTCGAGTGGTCCCTGGAGCGGGACCAAGCGTTCTCAGAGGTGAAAGCAGCCTTGGCAAAGGCTGCGTTGTTGGCACACCCAGACCCAACGGCCCGCATAGCACTCACCACTGACGCATCAGATGTGGCCATAGGGGCGGTCGTGGAGCAACATGTAGCCAGGGTTTGGCAGCCCCTCGCCTTTTTCAGCAGGACCTTGCGCGATAGCGAACGTAAATACAGCGTGTTCGACAGGGAGCTGCTGGCTCTCCATTTGGCCATCCGCCACTTTCAGTTCTGGCTAGAAGGACGCTCTTTCACCGCGTTCGTTGACCACAAACTGCTAACGTTCGCGATGGCCAAGGTTTCCGAACCGTGGTCAGGCCGGCAGCAGAGACAGCTGGCCGCGATATCAGAGTTTACCACTTATATTCAGCATGTGGCGGGCAAACTCAATGTAGTGGCAGATTGCCTCTCGCGCGCCGTGGCAGCCCCAGTCAGCATAGGAGTAGATTACGCAGCCATGGCCGCGGAGCAGGTTAGTGACGCGGATGTGCGCGCGCTTTAGTCTGGACCAACAGGGTTAAGGCTGGAGAGCAGGGTGCTGCAAGATGGTATGCCCCCCCTAATCTGCGATGTCTCCACTGGACGGCCGCGTCCAGTAGTGCCGGCCGCGTGGTGCCGCCGCGTTTTTGACTCGATTCATTCTTTGGCGCACCCCGGGGTGCGCGCGTCGATCAAAATGGTAGGAGAGAAATTTGTGTGGCCGAGCCTTCGCAAACAAGTTAAAGAGTGGGCAGCAGCCTGCACGGCGTGTCAAAGAGCCAAAGTACACAGGCACACGAGGGCTCCTTTGGAGCCGTTTCACATTCCAGCCAAGAGGTTCGATCACGTTCATGTGGACCTCGTGGGCCCCCTCCCTCTGTCACAAGGGTACACACACCTTCTGACAATGGTGGACTGCACCACGCGCTGGCCTGAAGTTGTCCCGCTGGCATCAACCACCGCCGAGGAGGTGGCGCGCGCGTTTTTAACAGCTTGGGTGGCGCGCTTCGGCGTCCCGTCGGACATTACGTCCGACAGAGGCCCTCAATTTGTGTCCGAGCTTTGGTCGACAATGGCCCGCAGCCTGGGTGTCACAATTCACCGCACAACTGCGTACAATCCGCAGGCTAACGGGTTATGCGAACGTTTTCATAGGTCATTGAAAGCAGCTCTCAGAGCGTCACTGACGGATGTAAATTGGGTAGACAAGTTACCATGGGTGTTATTGGGGTTGTGTTCTGCGCCTAAAGAGGACTTAGAAGCCTCCCCAGCGGAGCTTGTGTTCGCACAGCCACTCCGGCTGCCCGGGGAGTTTCTCCCAGATAACCCTGCGCCAGACGCCTCCCTGTCTCAGCTGTTGCGGAGTAACATAGAATCAAGCACGCCGCCCGGCCCCGCGCACCACAGTTTTCCGCGCGTTTTTGTGCCTAAAACTTTGAAGAACGCAGAGTTTGTTTTTGTCAGACACGATGCGCATCAAACCCCGCTGCGACCGCCTTATGATGGACTGTTCAGAGTGCTAGAAACAGGGGACAAGCAGTTTTTGCTAGATTTAGGGGGTAGGAAAGCAAAAGTTGGCATAAACAGACTCAAACCTGCTTTTGTGGTGGCAGACGAGCAAGTGCTGTTGGCAAGGGCCCCGCGGCGAGGTAGACCCCTGCGGGGGGCTTCACAGAGTAATGTTTCCCCAGAACACCCGCAGGGACTGATAAAAGGTTTCCACCCCCAGACGGCAAACCCCCAGCGTGACAGCGCCGCAGAGACGTTGAATCCCAGCTACAGCAGATACGGCAGGAGACTGAAGCCTAGACAGCATGTGGACTGATGTGTATTGATACTATCACGGCATGCATGTTGTTATTCTCTTGTTTGTTCTAAAATGTTGGGGGGGCTTGTGTGGCCGACACATATGTGACCTGCTTTGTGACTCACATTTTAGGTCAGAACAAAGGCAGAGCTTCCTGTGAAATTACAGGAAGCTGCAAGGCTTGAGACTGTGGGGGAGTAATTAAAGGATTAAAGAGGGGATGCATTGTTACTGTGAATTTTAATGCAATGTGGTCTGTGAGACATGTGACTTGTGAACTGTAAGAGTCCTGGGATTTAAGGACGAGAGTTTCCTGTGTTGCATTCATTCTTCTGTGAGATGTTGGTGATGTGAATAAAGCTGACTTGAGAGAGAACTCTGTCTCGTCATTCCCATTCCCACAATATATCTATATATTTATTCCATCTAGCTACAATGCTCCGCACTGTGTGTTTATATATCTACATATTATTCCATCTAGTTACAATGCTCCGCACTCTGTGTGTTTATATATTTACATATTTATTCCACCTAGCTGCAATGCTCCGTACTGTGGGTGTTTATATATCTACATATTTATTCCATCTAGCTACAATGCTCCACACTGTGTGTTTATATACGCATATATTTATTCCATCCAGCTACAATGCTCTGCACTGTGTGTCTGTATATATATACTGTATATTTATAGTAATATGTACATATGTATATTAGCTGCTCTTGCTTTTTTTTCTTGCCTTCTGATTGTTGCTCTGAGTGTTGCTATCCCTGTGCTGTTGCAATCCTGGAATTTCCCCATTGTGGGACTAATAAAGGGTTATCTTATCTTAACTTAATGGTGTGATTGGTGCTGAATGTGGCAGTACAGTCGTGAATGAGCAGGATAAACAGCAGGGGGCTCAAGACACAGCCCTGAGGAGATCCTGCACTCACAGTTCTGATGTTTGAGATAGAACTGTCCACCTTTACTCGCTGCTGCCTCTGTATCAGGAAGTTGAGAATCTAGCCACATGTGCTAGGGTCCACCCCCAGCAACTGTAGTTTTTCTACCACCTGCCCTGGAATTATGGTACTAAATGTAGAGGAGAAATCAATGAAGAAGAGCCTAACATAGGTATTCCTCTCCTCCAGATGTGATAGGGTGAAGTACAGAGGAGATGGCGTTTCAGTTGAGCGATTAGCTCTATATGCAAACTGCAGGGGGTCCAACTCTGGAGAGAACTGGGCCTTAATGTGCTGCAAAACAAGCAGTTCAAAACATTTCATCACTATTGGTGTTAATGCCACAGGACGAAATCATTAAGGCAGTCAGGGTTTGGTTTCTTTGGCACAGGGATTATAATGGCACTCTTCAGGCAGGTGGGCACAGCACTCTGCGAGAGGGAGGTGTTAAAGATGTCTGCAAAGACATCTTTCAGCTGTTCAGCACACTCCCTCACCACACAACCAGGAATATTGCCAGGTCCTGCTGCTTTACGTGAATTAACCCTGGCAAAGACGCTTCTAACCTGGGCAGCTGCCACCTGAAATGCCTGCTCAGTGGATGATGATGATGATAGAGGTATCTGTACCTTAACATAATTGCTTCCATTTCCGACTTCAAAATATGCATAAAAGTCATTGAGCCTGTCTGGGAGTGTAACATCCTTGTGACTGGCCTGTGGAGAAGGGGGCTTATTTTCAGCAATTGTATTAAAACCTTGCCACAACCGCCGTGAATCTTTATTGTCTGTAAAGTGGCTGTTTAACATCTGCCCATGCATTCTCTACCTCCCGGATGCCGTGGGACAGATTTTGTCTTGCCAGCCTGTATGCAGCAGTGTCTCCTGACTTAAAAGCTGAATTCCACACCCTAAGCAAGGAGCCCAGTTTCTGGAGGAGTCAGTGACATTTTCCCAGCTGTGTGCCCCACCGGATAACACTGTAAACCTAAACATGATGCTGTTTTAGGAGTTTCCACAGCAGGTAGAAATCAGCTGCAGAAGTTATGAAGGCAACTCCACCCCTCTGCAACTCTCTCAGATGTGAATTCATGTGTAGTCACGTCTTTACATTGACTTTACATGTAACCCTGCTGTGCCAAAAATTAGCATTTTTTTGCATTTGGTCTGAATGTAACTTTAGGTGTTTATTTAGCTTAGTTTACTATAGTTTTAATTTCTGTAACTAAAACCCAAGACAGCTGACACATGACATTCACTTAGCATTCATTTATATAGTGCTTTTTACTCATCTCTGGATGACCAAAGCACTTTACAGATCCTGCTATCCACCCATTCACACACACATTCACACAATGGCAGAGCTGACATGCAAGGTGCTGGCCTGACCCACCAGGAGCAACTGGGGGTTCAGTGCCTTGCAGCTAGCTAACATCAGCTAACCGCCACCATTGGGTCACCATTCACAAATGTTTCTGTGCTTAACTGTACTCCAGGAACTAGTCATACAGTGCATCCAGAAAGTATTCACAGCACTTCACTTTTTCCACATTTTATTATGTTACAGCTGTGGCGGTGTTAAAATAAGGCACGGCGACTGGAGTTTTTAAGGAAGTTTATTCATCAATCTTCGCCATCACGGAGCTCACCCCAGCTACTGTATAAGCATGCTGGAGCGAACTCTCAGGCTCTCATGAGCAGTAGTCAGAAGCAGTCAGAGTGAGAAGAGAAGAGAGTGAACATATCATATTCAGCCACTTAAATACCCAGCTACAGACAATACATCAAAGGCATGTTATCATCAAAGGAACTGCAGTCAGGCATGAGACATTTGCACCACAGTGAGAGCAGGAAGCATGAACGTTTGCATTTGAGTCATACATATCCACAGGATACTGGCGCCTGAACTAGACACAGCGAGGCTGCCTATTGATCTCAACACACACATCTCATTGCTCTGCTAATTGCCCCGGCTGAGCGCTCTGTTTGTCCATGGCTGTTGTGGGGGTTACCCCATACACTCCCCCCCAGAGGGCTTAGCGGGGAGCCGAGGCCTCGATCGTCCGGCATTGGGAGCGAGCTGCTGGGAAGGTCTGTGCTGGGGGAGGGAGGAGGGTGGGGGTAGCAAGTGCCGGGGGATGTCCGTGGCTGTGGGAAGAAAAATTAGTCTCTGATTCCTCTCGCGATTCAGTCCGGCAATGAAGAAAAACAGGAGCTGAAGCTGTGTGAGGGACTTGGCGTTTAGGCTTTAGGCACGTGCGTGGCCCCCAAAGCCCTCGGGGACAGTTGACGGCTGAATTCCCGTCGTGCGCCGTGGCTGAGACCTACACAAAATCCTGCGTGCGGGCTGCGTGTGTGCTTCAGGTGTGTGAGTAGCCCTGAAGAGCCGTGTGCAGCGGCGGAGGATGATGTATAAGTCTGTAGAGCCAGCTTGCCTCTGGTGCGCGGCACGCGCTGCGGCCACATACCTTCCAGCTGCGCTGTTCTGATGCGAGGCTCCTGTGCATGGCCGGTCCGCTGTGGCGAGGCGAATCAGGGTCAGGGGGCTTGATGGACATCTGCGCAGTCGGCGCCGATGGTCTCCCCCGTTCGGGCTGTTGGTCGTCGCTCTTGCCGGATCATGGTGCGTTGGGGCGGTGAGAGGGAATAGACGATCTTTGTCCCTCGGGCTCGCGTAGATGCGTAGGAGCGGTGAGAGGGAGGAGACGATCTTTGTCCCTCGGCCGGTTCCAGCGTGGATGTGCAGATCCCAGGCGTGGATCGCACAATGACGCTTTCTGCAGCTTTCCCAGTTGTGGATGATCTCCGAGAGAGTTCACCTGATTTCGGTTCTGCGTCGAGGTCTGTCGTGTGGCAGAAGGGAGGGCAGTGCTCTTGCGTCAGGCTGCTGCGTTCTCTTGTCGTCGGAGATACCATCGGGACTGCATTCGTTGTCAGCGTGTTCTCTTCAGCGTCGGGTCACCAGTGTGGCGATGTTAAAATAAGGCACGGCGGCTGGAGTTTTTAAGGAAGTTTATTCATCAATCATCGCCATCACGGAGCTCACCCCAGCTACTGTATAAGTATGCTGGAGCGAACTCTCAGGCTCTCATGAGCAGTAGTCAGAAGCAGTCAGAGTGAGAAGAGAAGAGAGTGAACATATCATATTCAGCCACTTAAATACCCAGCTACAGACAATACATCAAAGGCATGTTATCATCAAAGGAACTGCAGTCAGGCATGAGACATTTGCACCACAGTGAGAGCAGGAAGCATGAACTTTGCATTTGAGTCATACATATCCACAGGATACTGGCACCTGAACTAGACACAGCGAGGCTGCCTATTGATCTCAACACACACATCTCATTGCTCTGCTAATTGCCCCGGCTGAGCGCTCTGTTTGTCCTTGGCTGTTGTGGGGGTTACCCCATACAGCCTTATTTCAAAAGGGATTAAATTCATTTTTCCCCTCAAAATTCTACACACAATACCTCATAATGACAATGTGAAAGAAGTTTTTTTTTTTAGATTTTTGCAAATTTATTAAAAAACCCCTAAGAAATCATATACTTATTCACAGCCTTTGCCATGAAGCTCAAAATTGAGCTCAGGTGCATCCTGTTTCCACTGATCATCCTTGAGCCATTTCTACAGCTTAATTGGAGTCCACCTGTGGTAAATTCAGTTGATTGGACATGATTTGGAAAGGCACACATCTGTCTATATAAGGTCCCACAGTTGACAGTGCATGTCAGAGCACAAACCAAGCATGAAGTCAAAGGAATTGTCTGTAGACCTCCAAGACAGGATTGTCTCGAGGCACAAATCTGGGGAAGGGTACAGAAAAATTTCTACTGCTTTGAAGGTCCCACTGAACTCAGTGGCCTCCATCATCCATAAATAGAAGAAGTTTGGAATCACCAGGATTCTTCCTAGAGCTGGCTGTCTAAACCGAGTGATTGGGGGAGAAGAGCCTTAGTCAGGGAGGTGACCAAGAACTGGATGGTCACTCTGTCAGAGCTCCAGTGTTCCTCTGTAGAGGGAGGAGAACCTTCCAGAAGGACAACCATCTCTGCAGCAATCCACCAGTCATGCCTGTATGGTTGTGGCCAGAAGGAAGCCACTCCTTAGTAAAAGGCACATGCAGTGCACCTGGAGTTTGCCAAAAGGCACCTGAAGGACTCTCAGACCATGAGAAACAAAATTCTCTGGTCTGATGAGACAAAGATTGAACTCTTTGGCATGAATGCCAGACATCATGTTTGGAGTAAACCAGGCACAGCTATAACCACGCCAACGGTGGTGGCAGTGTTATGTCTGGAATTAAGATAAGATAAGATAAGATAAGCCTTTATTAGTCCCACAACGGGGAAATTCCAGGATTGCAACAGCACAGGGATAGCAACACTCAGAGCAACAATCAGAAGGCAAGAAAAAAAAAACAAGCAAGCAAGAGCAGCTAATATACATATGTACATATTACTATAAGATATATATATATACACACACACAGTGCAGAGCATTGTAGCTGGATGGAATAAATATATGAATATATGAACACACAGTGCAGAGCATTGTAGCTAGATGGAATAAATATGTAAATATATAAACACCCACAGTACGGAGCATTGCAGCTAGGTGGAATAAATATGCAAGTATATAAACACACACAGTGCGGAGCAATGTAGCTAGATGGAATAATATGTAGATATATAAAAACACAGTGCGGAGCATTGTAGCTAGATGGAATAAATATATAGATATATAAATATAAACATGTTTCTCGACCTTACAGCCGCCTATGATACGGTCTGGCACAAAGGCCTCCTCCTGAAACTTATAAAGGCGATCCCTGCTTGGGCAACAGCAATTATAAAAACCCTGCTGACCAACCGAAGGTTCAGAGTCCACCTCAGTCAGAAGACAAGTGCTTGGAGAATGCAGAAAAACGGACTCCCACAAGGCTCAGTTCTAGCTCCAACTCTGTTCAACCTCTACATAAACGACCTGCCTACTACAAAATCCCGCAAATTCACTTATGCAGACGACATCTGTTTGGCATTCCAAGCACCAGACTTTGAACCACTGGAACGGGTGCTCACGGAAGATCTTGCCAAACTGGACCAGTTCTGCAAAATCTGGCGCCTAAAACCAAGCCCAGCAAAAACCGTCTCCAGTGTATTCCATCTCCACAATGCAAAAGCTGCCAGAGAACTAAACATCCACCTGAGCGGACTCAAGCTTAAGCATGCCCCAAATCCAACTTATCTTGGAGTGACCCTTGATAGGACCTTATCCTTCAAGGAACATCTAAAGGGGACGGCTGCTAAGGTGAAGGTACGAAACAACCTGCTCTGCAAGCTCGCTGGTGCAAAATGGGGGGCGGCAGTCTCCACCCTGCGCACCTCAGCACTGGCCCTTTCATACTCCGTAGCAGAATATTGTGCCCCTGTCTGGTCCAGGTCATCTTACACACACCATGTGGACACCCAGCTCAACACAACCATGAGAACTATAACTGGAACAATCCGCTCAACACCACTCCCCTGGCTCTCTGTACTGTCAAACATAGCCCCTCCACACATCCGGCGAGCAGCATTAACTCAAAGGATGCTCCAAAAAGTTAAAGATTCTCCTCACTTACCAATCCATGCAGATATCTACACTCCACCCACTGCCCGACTTTCATCCAGACGGCCGATTTGGAAAAACCCTCCCCCAGCTGACTTTACCATCCAGACAGCTTGGCAAGAGGAATGGGAGACCAAGGAGGTCCCAAACAAACAGCTGGTGATAAACCCCAACCAACAGGTCCCGGGCACCAACCTCCCAAGGAGACAGTGGTCTACACTCAATCGCTTCAGGACTGGACATGGCCCCTGCTTGGCCAGCCTTTACAGATGGGGCAGTAGCCCTAGCCCACTGTGCGCATGTGGAGAGGAGCAAACAATGGAACACATCATAGAGGCCTGCCCGCTCCAAAGACTGGAAGGAGGATTACACACCCTCCATACAGCAAACCAGGAGGCAACTGCTTGGCTTAAGGACTTTGCATTCGCTAAATAAAATAAAATATAAACACACCCAGTGCTGAGCATTGTAGCTAGATGGAATAAATATGTAAATATATAAACACACACAGTGCAGAGCATTGTTGCTAGATGGGATGAAACAGCATAACCGACTACTTAGTTATCCTACATGGTATGATTATGTGCCCATACATATTCTCACCCTCCATAGCGACCGGTATGTTCCTAGTTGTATGCCGGAGAGGACCATTGTGTAAGTCTATTGCATCTTTTGCATTCAAAAAGCTATTAGTTTGTTACGTCTTTTTGCTATCTCTGCGAGCAGCCCTGCTTAGGTTGTACAGTCTGACAGCCGTTGGTAGGAAGGACCTACGAAACCTCTCGGTTGTGCACCTGGGATGATGTAGTCTGCTGCTAAATGAGCTCCTCAGTGCATCCAGTATGTCCTGCATAGGGTGGAACTCGGACTCCAGCAGAGATGACAGTTTAGCCACCGTCCTTCTCTCTCCTATCTCCTCCATCGGATCAAGGCGCTGCCCCAGGACAGAGCTAGCTTTCTTAATCAGTTTGTTCAGTCTCTTCCTATCGGCTGCAGTAATGCCACTGCCCCAGCAGACCACTCCAAAAGTGATGGCTGATGCCACCACCGTGTCATAGAATGACTTCAGCAGCGCCCCTTGTACACCAAAAGACCTGAGTCTCCTCAGCAGGAACAGCCTGCGCTGTCCCTTCTTGTAGAGTGTGTCAGTATTGTGTGACCAGTCTAGTTTATTGTTCAGATGAACACCCAGGTACTTATAGGATGTCACCATCTCGATGTCTGTTCCCTGTATATTTACTGGTGCTGTGAGGGGCTGCCCATGCCTGCGGCAGTCCACCACCAGCTCCTTAGTTTTCCTCGCGTTGATCTGGAGGCAGTTCCGATGGCACCAGTCCACGAAGTCCTGGATAAGCCCTCTGTACTCAGCTTCATCTCCGTTGGAGATGAGACCAACGATCGCAGAGTCATCAGAGAACTTCTGTAGATGGCAGTGTGTTGTGTTGTGTGAGAAGTCCGCAGTATAAAGAGTGAACAGGAAGGGAGCCAGCACCGTTCCCTGGGGGGCCCCCGTGCTACTGATGATCGTGTCAGAAACACAGTCCCGGGTTCTCACAAACTGAGGCCGGTTCGTGAGGTAGTCCAGGATCCATGATGACAGGTGCTGGTCCACCCCTGCGCGCAGCAGCTTGTCCTTCAGGATCATCGGTTGGATGGTGTTGAAAGCACTGGAGAAGTCAAAGAACATGATCCTCACCATATTCCCGGGCTTCTCCAGGTGGGACAGAGAACGGTGAAGGAGGAAGATCACCGCATCCTCCACCCCAATGCCATGCTGGTGGATGAACTGGAGTGGAATTACCTCCGTAATGACGAGGCCATGTGCACAGCTGAATTAATCTTTATTGGGGGTTGATAATACAATATAGATAGATAGATTAGTTTATTTGACAGGGACAGTGCAATAAACATAGACAATTAATCAATGACAATCAATCTGATGTGTTGCACATAGAGTGTATAGCTATTAGCTAATTTGCAACTCTTGTCCCTGGATGGGCTTTAGAAAAGAGAATCAAGTAAAAAAAGAAAAAGAAAATACACAATAACCACATACATCAATGCAAAAAGATTATAAATACACAATTATAAATATTATAAATATTATAAATACACAAATATAACAACCTGATTCACATTTGCCCATTTCAGGCCTCCCTCCCTTCGTCACTCATTATAAACAAACACATTCATTCCTTCCCTTCATTCACTCTCACTTTGCAGACAATCAATTCATACATGAGTACATTCTTGTTTATTTTTCAGCCAGTTTTTAACCTTTTTAGTGAATGTTTTAAAGTCCGTTATTATTTTAATTACATTTGGCATTGTGTTCCAGATGTGACTGCCCTTTATAGAGAAAGCTGTTTGTCCAAATGTGGTTCTGCGGTGGAATATTTTACAGTTATTGTTAACAGAACTCCTGGTGGCTCTGCTGCCGTCCTGTCTTTGGACGAAACCAGCAAGTGGCTCGGGTGCTGATTTATGGAAACATTTGAACGTTAATTTCAGAAAACAGAGGTCAATGAAACTCTCAAAACTCAATAGGTTGTATTTTTTTAAAACATTACAGTGATGCCACCTAATGGGCTTTTGGTCCAAGATTTTTAGGGTTTGATTATATAATGAACCTATATGTCTTATTGTGGAAGGGGCTGCTTGAGCCCAGACTGTCAAACAGTATGATATATGAGAAAAAACCATAGAATGCATATACAGTACAGCTGCTTCGTAAGGTATGTAATTTCTAATTAATTTAAAGCAGTTCAGATTTTTTTTTTACTGTTTTTGAAATTTTCTTTATATGAAGATTAAATTTGAGTTGAGGATCTAGTACAATGCCAGGGTATTTGAATTCTGCAGCTAAACTGATGTCATGATCATGTATATTAACTTTAAAACGTTGCAGGTTACATTTTTTGATTGAAAAGCACATTGAGACTGTTTTCTGAAGGTTCAGCAATAGATGGTTCTGGAGGAGCCACTCTTGGACATCAACCATACTTGTAGACAGTACATCTGCAGCCTGTGCTGGAGTCTTGGCAGCTGTGTAAATAACTGCATCATCTGCATAAAGTTGGCATGTTGCAGCTGAGCAGTGTAACGGCAAGTCATTAATAAAAATGCTGAAAAGTAAAGGACCAAGAATGGAACCTTGTGGGATACCCATGCGGTTGTTTAAAAATGAGGATTTATCCTGGTGAACTTTTACACACTGTTGTCTATTCTGGAGATAAGATGCAAACCATTCTAATGTATCTGGGGAGAAGTTAAAAGATACCATTTTGGATACAAGCAAACTGTGGTTTACAGTATCGAAAGCCTTTTTGAGATCTAGAAAAACAGCTCCTACCACATTACCCCTGTCCAAGGACTGTTTGACGTTTTCAATAAGGCAACAATTTGCTGTTTCTGTTGAGTATCCTGGTCTAAAACCAAATTGATGTGGATGAAGAAGTTGACTGTCTTGTAAGTAGTCTATCAGCTGTGTAGCTACAACTTTTTCAAGAACCTTAGACAGGACTGGTAAAATAGAGATTGGGCGGTAATTGCATATATCGTCTTTACTGCCTGATTTATAAACTGGTATGACGACAGCTTTTTTCCAGCCAGATGGAAATGTACTAGACCTAATGGAGAGATTAATGAGATGAGTCAGTGGTTTGATTAATATTTTGCTGTGCATTTTGAGAAAGGAGGTGCTCATATTGTAGATATCATTAGTTTTTGAGTTTGACAGTGTTTTAACAATACC
The DNA here is from genome assembly GCA_020510985.1 of Pholidichthys leucotaenia. Taxonomy (NCBI): domain Eukaryota; kingdom Metazoa; phylum Chordata; class Actinopteri; order Cichliformes; family Pholidichthyidae; genus Pholidichthys; species Pholidichthys leucotaenia. Next base: position 277,537,831 of record CM035842.1, read on the forward strand.
AGCAATTAACTCCTCATTTACCTCATTGATGTGAAAAGAATCTGTTGGAAGTTTGGAATTTGTGTTGTTGAGCACATTTGGCAGCACAAAAATTTTTGTTAAGTCTTCCACAGAGCCCACAAAGTATGAATTAAATTCATTTGCCAAAGTAGCCTTGTCACTGACGGTCTTGCCATTGATTCTAAGTTCCTTTACCCCCTTCTGATCGTTTTTTTTATTAGTTAAGTTATTTAAATGCCTCCATAGGGAACTGTTGTTACCCTTTGCATGATCTATCAGTTTATTGTAATAAGATATTTTTGATTTTCACAGCTCATGTACCACCAGATCATAGGCTCATAGCCACCAGGCAGGGGCATTGGCAAAGAGACCGAATCAAGATGCCTGCTGGTATTTATAGGGCAGTGCAGTGGCGGAAGATGAAGTGGCCGCCACTACACCGCACTTCACAATAAAATACCACATGACATTTTCCCCCTGTAGAAAGTCTAAGACCACACATACAATTGAGACCCTCCCCAATTTAGGACCCGAATCATGCACTAAAAGCTAGAACTGAAAATTACTAAATGGCCAAACATATTCACACAACAAACCTAAGCTAGGGGGGACGGGTGGACTACCGTCCCATCCCGCACGGCAAGGTGGGTCATTCTGCCACCTGTAAACTTAACCAAAAGTCCATCTATAACTGAGAATATTGCCATGCTCCTTAAACAAAACACGCCTAGAACAACAACAGTTTACTCTTTTTTTTAAAACACATGCAAACATATGGGCATTAGAACTTATTATTTTAATTTTTTACAAAACCACACTACTGTCCTTCTGGCAGAAAGGGGTAGAACTGGCTCATTGGGGGCCCAGGGCAGCCTCTCAGTAGATCCGCCCCTGGAAGCGGCATGCCCCCAGGGTTGCAGCTGACCTCATAGACAAGAGTGCCTCTTCTTTTCGCCATCGACTGCCTTTCTCGTCCAGACTTGCCATTTGAAACCTCCTCCTGGGCACGCCGCAGCTCATTGGCATGCCTCCACGAGCCACCTGACAGCTGGAAGTAGGCTGCGGCCCACTTAGCCACGATGCACAGCCGCTCCTGGTGTTCCTCTGGCTGTTGTTTGGCCCACATCTGCCGCGGACGTCCCTCTCCTCGAGCCCGGACCAGGTCCGTAACTCTCAGAGGAGCTCTTCTTGGCCTGCAATGATGCCATCTGGCATGCGGTCCCTCCATGCCTGTCGGTCTGGCCTGACCTCTTTTAAAGCTGCTGTAGTGGTCGCCGTTGTAGCTGCAGATCCTCCAGCCATCTGCAGCCAAGCTCTGGAGGAATCTGGGGCTAGCTCGTCGGTGTCACTCACCGACGCAGGCGCTTCACCACCACGCTTGGTACCCTCTCCTACCGTACCTCGAACGCCGGCACTGAGACCCTCCCGTGTCAAACCTGAGTGAGGCTGGTCCTGCTTGACCGCCATGATGCCCGGTAAATCTTCATCCCACACAGCGTCATCCTCCAACACCAGAAGCGGATGGTTCTACTGACCACAACCAGTCCACTCTTCCCCAGCATTGTCTTTAATGGTGAACCCCAGTCCATAAAACAGGTTGCAGCCCATCATGTTGTCGCCTCGGGCCGTCACGTGGAACGTGAAGTCAGCCATCACCGCCGACTTGCACAGAACCGTTAACTCCAGTGTTCCATCCGTGCACAGCTTGCCACCTCCATAACCATTGAGCGGTGCTGGGTTACCTCTTATTCTGCAGTGGGGGAAACTTTGCAGAACGTGTACCCGGTGGTACTCAGGGACACTGCATGGACAGTTGTCGCGGCGGGTGAAGTTGATTTTCTCCATGGGCTCTTCGGCTCGGACATACAACACACCCTGGCATAATGGTTCAAGCGTCCACACTTGCCACAGTGCTTCCCTCTAGCTGGGCAGTCCCTGGCCTTATATCAGTGATTTGCGGACCCACAACCCAACTCAACTTTATTGGGGGTTGATAACACAATACAGCCACCAGGCAGGGGCATCGGCAAAGAGGCTGAATCAAGGGCGGTGTAGTGGTGGAAGACGAAGTGGCCGCCACTACACCGCACTTCACAATAAAATACCGCATCACAGGCAACGTCATGCTGTGGGGATATTTTTCAGTGGCAGGAACTGGGAGACTAGTCAGGATAGAGGGACAGATGAATGCAGCAATTCATCATGAGACATTGTGGATGAAAACCTGCTCCAGAGCACTCTTGACCTGAGACTGGGGTGACAGTTCATCTTTCAGCAGGACAGTGACCCTAAGCACACAGCAAAGATATCAAAGGAGTGGCTTCAGGACAACTCTGTGAATGTCCTTGAGTGGCCCAGCCAGAGTCCAGACTTGAATCCAATTGAACATCTCTGGAGAGATGTGAAAATGGCTGCGCACCGACACTTCCCATCCAACCTGATGGAGCTTGAGAGGTGCTGCAAAGAGGAATGGGCCAAACTGCCCAAAGATAAGTCTGCCAAGCTTGTGGCATCATATTCAAAAAGACTTGAGGCTGTAATTGCTGCCAAAGGTGCATCAACAAAGTACTGAGCAAAGGCCGTGAATACTTATGTACATGCGATTTCTTAGTTTTTTATTTTTAATAAATTTGCAAAAATCTAAAAAACCCCCAACTTTTTTCACATTGTCATTATGGGGTATTGTGTACAGAATTTTGAGGAAAAAATGAATTTAATCCCTTTTGGAATAAGGCTGTAACATAACAAAATATGGAAAAAGTGAAGCGCTGTGAATACTTTCCGGATGCACTGTATCTTATCGACCACAGAAACTCCACACCTATGTTCACCAGTAATGTTTTATTTTATCCATTCTTTAAGAAGAATTTACATTAGTTGTCTCAGGCTTGCTACCCAAGCCAGGAGCTAGCTATGATTAGCAATAGTCATGAAAGAGGGAGGAGTTAACTGCAACTCTTGGGCATTTAAAGAGACATAGCGTGCGTTCTGATTGCCCAGTAGTATACTCTGAAGTGGACTGCACAGGGTATTCCACCATATTAAGTGAGATTCCAAACCAAAGGGAGCGAATGGTGTTCAGTTCAAAGGGAACTGAGAACTGAGCAGGGAAGATGTGAACAACTGGACATCACTGGAAGTTGACAAGATTACCCATAAGCCATTGCACCTCAAATTGATGTTATTGTTTCTGTCAACTGATAGTAATAAAAACAATATTTTAATATTTAACAAAATAATATTTTATTTAAGAAATATAAACTCTCTGCCGTAGTATCAGTACGTGTCCATGGTTACCATAGTAACTCAGGGAGGAGGGGGCCGATGGTTACAGGGTGTTTCAAATGGAAACATTTTGTGAAGGGCAGTTAACTTCACTGATATTCCCTGAGAACAGAGCAGGGAGTACGGAATACAATTGAAGTACACTGTGGATCAGAACATAGCCAGACACTAAAACAAGCTGTTCTGAAGAAGGTTGCCAAAGATGATTCCCAATTATGCTGCAATAATTAAATATCTAAGGCAATTTGGCCAAAGTTTGTCACAAACATTTCATTAAGACCTGTGGGAACTGTCAAAATGTGGGAAAATTGCAGTAAGCAGAACCTTTAAATAGAAACAGGAAATTGGTAAGACCAGGTTTTATCAGAGCAAGAAAAGAGAAATAAATGTCACTTTTTTCTGTTACAGATACACGTCATTTCAAAGTGAATAGCTCATCCTCTTTATAGACTTTGTTACCTCCTGACAAATAGCTGTCATACAAAAACAAACCACACAACTGAGTGAAAGGGAAAAACAGCAGGGACTGAACGTTTCGTTAGTCACATAATGCACTTCACCTACACGTCACCTGCAGAGAGATGCAAAGACTAATCTGCAGGTGACAGATGCATGCTGCCATACTGAAGTTCTAATCCTGGGATGACGACTTGTCTAAATAATGACACGCGTCAGCATGATTACTTTCTCATTCCCAGATTCAAGTAGAAAATTAAATCTCAGATGAAACGCCCTAGCTCAGTATTGAACCAAGAGTCTCTAGTGGAAACAGTTCTGACAGCTGACTTTCTTTGCTGCGTCACTGCATGAAAGTTGCCCCTTTTTCTCAGTCGCACTTGTTTTCAAACTGAGAAGCTGTTGTTAATGTATGTATCAAAGTAGCAGCATTTTCCCAGTGGTGCCGTGTTTTTTTTCCTAGGTAAGGCAGAACAAATAATCCTTTGCTGTGAAGCTAGTTTAACTTGAAGAGAGGCAGTGGAGGATAAACCCAGTTCTAAAGCTCAATCAAAGGAAAAATCCCCTTTGTACATTTCTGTTATGTCGTAACTCGTATACAATGATGAAACCAGCAGTGGAACTGAACACTTGCTCATTAGTAAAACTGGACTCTGTACACCCAGCGTAGCCAGGAATTTGGAAGGGGGAGCTGAACCCCAGCCACCACCACCACCATTCTCAGTGCCCTGGGTGTTCGCCCGGGGCGAAGCTTTAGCTTCAGCCCCCTGTCAACTACAGATTTCTTAGCATTTTCAATGCAAACTACTCAAAACCTGTTCTTTATTTACATTTTTCTTTTCTTTTTCTCTTCCTTTTTTTCTTCTTTTTTTATGGGGGGGGGGGCTGCAGCCCCCTCAGCCCTGGCTACGCCCCTGCGACTGAACATGCAACCGCTTAGCAGAGGAAAGGCGGAACAGACCGTCCCTCTACCAGCAGCCCCTCTTATACCACCAGAGATGGCAGAACCGGAAACCGGGGCCACCATCCCATACCCCACAAATAAGAGCTCCAACATGAACCACATACAAAAACAATAACTACATAATATTCTACCCCCCTGTAGAAAAATCCAACACACACACACAATCAGCCCACCCCAATTTGGAACCCGAATCATCCGCTAGACATAAACAAACTAAAATCACCAAAAGGGGCCTATGACATTCACACCAAAAGAACTAAAATTAGGGGGGAAAGGGTAGACTGCCGTCCTACCCCCCACACTGCAACGCGGGTTATTCTGCCACCTATACTATTAAAGTCCACAACAGAAAAAAATGCCATGTCTCCTACATAAAATACAAAACTAAAATAATCCCCAAACTATTAACACAGAACAAATGAGCAATCATAACAACACGCCCATGACTTGGTGAGGATAGCCCGTGGCCCCCCTAGACCTTCACCATCAGTCCACCCCTGGCGGCAGTCTGCTTCTCGGACCACAGCTGGTTGCCTCCTCTTCGGAGAGTCTTCTCCTCCGCACCTTCGAGCACTCCGTCTGGCGTCGTGCCCATCCATCTCCTTCGGAGCACGCTTCAATTCATTGGGATGGCACCATGAGCCATCCAACAACAGCAGATATCGATCGTGCCACTCACCAATCACCTGCAGTCGACCCTGGTACCGCTCCATGTCCCGCTTCTGTCTCACCTGCCTGGACCTCACCTCCACCTGAGCCCGAACCCAGCCTGCGACTCCAAGTGGGGCCTTGCACGGCCTGCGGTGTCTTCGCCTGGCACTCACTCTTCCAGTGCCACCCGGTCCTGCCCCGACAGCTTGTATATCCGCTGCTGACCCCGCCCCCGTGGTCCCGTGTTTACCAGTCCTCCACGGCCATGCTCCTGAAACATCTGAGACTATCGTTTGGGCACCGTTCATCGCCATAGGTCCTTCCCCATGCCGCCCAGCGCTCACATCTAGGGCAGCTCGGACACTGGCACCGGGGTCCTCTTGCGGCGACCCTGAGCACGACGCAGCCTGTTCACCTTCTGGAGTGCCCAGCACCGGTTCATCCCACACCGCATTGTCCCAGACCCTCGGAACCAGTCGGTCCCACAGTCCGCCACCTGACCAATCTTCCCCAGCGCCGCTCCTGATGGAGAATCCAAGGCCAAAAAATAAGTTACAGCCCATAATGTTAGAGCCGCAGGCCATCACGATGAACTCCACAGCGGCCATCATCGCCGACTTGTACCGAGCTGTCAACATGATGGTACCCACCGTGGCCAATTGTCCTCCTCCATAGCCGCAAAGCGGCGCTGTGAAACTTCCAATCCTGTAGTGGGAAAAACACTGTCTGACCGCAGCCCAATTCAGCACAGAACTCTCCGCTCCCGTGTCAACCAACATTGGTACCAGAACTCCATCCAGAATCACTGTGCAGCGCGTGCACCCGTCGGTACTCGGGGACACTGTGTGTACCACCATTGGAGCGGGAGAAGCTGAAGTCCTGCGCGGGCTCTCTTGTCCAGCTGACTGGCACATCCTCGCAAAATGGTGGAGACGGCTGCAATTTCCACAGCGCTTCCATCTTGCCCCACACTCTCTCGCCTTGTGGCGGTGCTTCGTGGACCCACAGCCCATACACCTGGGCTTCTCCGGGCAGACCTCATCCGTACAGCGGTGGGGCTCTCGGTGTCATCTTCGATACTCCATGGCTGTCCGGGTCCACTACCTGTGCGGCCATGGGGGATCTTGAACGTCCCGGTGAAAGACGCTCGTTTAGCTCCCGAATTAGCTTATCTGCTGCTTCTAGCTGTAGCGCTAACTAGACAGCCCTCATCAGCGTCAACTATCCCGGGAACGTGAGCAGCTTGGAGCGGACTGCGGCACACTTGATGTGTTTTGCCGAATGGTCGCGCACCATTTCTTCTTCTAATGGCCTGAACTGGCGCTCACGGCCAACTGCCTTAAGTCTGACACGAAATGCTGGATTGGTTCGCCTACCTGTTGGCAGCGCTGTCTGAACTGAATCTACCGAACGGTGACGCTGTCCGGTGCTCTGAAATGACGGGCCATTAACTCAACTACTTCTTCATACGTGTCCGCATCTCCAAGCGTGCCCAAAATTCTTTAACCCTCCATTCCCAGGTTGTGTACTAATAATGCACAAGCTCGTCCGGTTATGGCTGCCACGTAGGACGGACGTGTCTCGCTCTGCTCTGCTCCTGGAAAAAAAAAATCGGCAAATAACTCTCTCATTTGGGACAGAACGTATCCCAGCATTTGGGCGAGGATATGTCGGCGAAGCCTAAGGCTGGAAAACCAGGAAAAGGAAAAAGCGAGCCGCCGAAACAGTCCAAATTAACGGACTTTCAGGTCTGTGACGCAGCAAACAAAACTCCATATATGGCGGAGGAGGCTGGCAACGCTGCGATTTCTGCGGGGAATGGCGCAGATGCGCTGATGGCAGCCATGAGTTCAATGAGAGCGGACTTTTCCTCTAGATTTGATGGGATTATGACAGCGTTGGAAGGAATAAGAAAGGAATTGGGTGACTGTGTAGAACGAACGGCGCAGATGGAGCTCCGTCTCACTAGTGCTGACGATGACGTCACCCGTCTTCAATTAAAGGTGCGCACTTTGGAAAAAAAAATAAATCTCTGGAAGATAATATTTTGGATTTGGAATCTCGGTCGAGACAGAATAATTTGAGGCTGGTGGGTCTTCCAGAGGAATCAGAAGGTCGGGACGTATGTTCCTTTCTGGAAAAGTGGATTCCGGAGGTGCTGGGCAGCGAGGAGTTGCAATCAGCAGTGGTTCTGGAAAAAGCACATCGTATTGGCCCACGGAGAGATAAGGGACCGCCGAGGACCTTAATTATGAAGTTTCTTAGCAACAGAGACAGGATGAAGATCTTCAACGCTGCACGTGCTAAAGGAGAGATTAAACACCAGGACCAGCAGGTGCGGTTCTACCCAGATTTGGCCACAGGAATCCAGCAATTGAGGAAGCAGTTTGATCCCGTACGTAAGGAGCTGCGCAACCTTGGGATTCGTCATGGTGTAATCTATCCTGCGAGACTGCTGACCACGTATGAGGGCAGAACCCACATCTTCAAGACCCCAGAGGAGGCGCAGGAGTTCATCAAGAAGATCAAAGAAGAAGAAGAGACTGGTGGGAGCTAAGCATGAACAAAATATAAGGTAGAATAATTAAGCATTTGCACAGGCATCTGACTGACTTGAAGTAAATAGTAAGTTTACAAAATATAGATTGTATTATATATTAAAAAAACAAAACAAAAACAAAACAAACAAACAAAAAAAAAACTATGATGTACAAAGTTGTTAAAAATTTTGGAGTTAAGTTGGAAAACTACAGAGGAGAGTTAATGTTACGTCATTAAAAGCAGTAGAGTTAGGGTGATTGGGAGGAGGAAGAAGGAGTGGCTTAGGCTGTTCCCCGTGGGTGTGGAACGGTCGATGGCTATATCGGGAGACAGAATTTTTCTTTTGATTTTGGGGGGTTTGCCACAAGTGTGGGAAGGGGAAATTTGTTTGTGTGTAGTTTGTAGGATGAATGTTCAACCACTCATGTTTTTGCTTCTCTGTATGAGCATGTTTACACTGCAAGGTAATCCCAAACTCTCTATTGATCATGGACCAAAGTGTTAATCTTAATTTCACTTCATGGAATTGCAGAGGTCTACAAAATTTAAAAAAACTTAAACAAGTTATGAATAAAATAAAGGACATGGGTTCAAGAATTGTGTTTTTACAAGAAACTCATCTGATAGAGGAGGATGTTAAAAGAATTAGGAGTAGATGGCAGGGAAGTGTATTCACCTCTTCATTTTCATCCCGAGCCAGGGGAGTTATGACTCTCATACATAAATCAGTTCCTTTTCAAGTGAAAAATGTAATTGGAGACAAATTTGGAAGATATGTAATCATTCAAGGTTCTTTGCTATTAGAAAATATAAATCTTGTGAACTTATATGGTCCCAATATAGATGATCAGAAGTTCTTTGCTAATTTATTTCTCATCTTATCATCACTTACAGGGCAACATATAATAGCAGGGGATTTTAATTGTACATTGAATCCAGGTGTGGATAGATCAACAGGACTGGATTGTACGCACATTGGATGTAGGATGACTATTAATCATTTTATGAAAGAATTGAGATTGTTAGATATATGGAGAGAAATGAAACCACAAGTTAAAGCCTATTCTTGTTATTCCAGTACCTACAAGACATTCTCACGTATTGATTATTTTTTGATTTCCACAGAATTAAGGTCCAAGATTCAAAACTGCTTTTATGATAACATCGTGATCTCTGATCATGCACCCTGTTGTCTAATATATGTAGATAAAAAATTGACAAAGGAATCAGGTAGATGGCAATTTCAGCATAAATGGCTTCAGGATGAGGAATTTGTCAAGTATATAGAAAAACAGATAGACGAGTTCTTTGACATCAATACTACACAAACATCAGCATGTGTAAAGTGGGAGGCTTTCAAAGCTTTTATTAGGGGACATATTATTAGTTATACAGGATCAAAATCTAAGAAGACTCGAGAGGAGAGAGCTAAATTGGAACATAAAATAAAAAATCTTCAGGAAAAAGTGTATGCAGGAAGTGACCCAAGGTTGGAGAATGAATTACTGATTTTGAGAGCTGAATACGACAAAAAATCAGCGAATAGAGCTGCCTCGAGTCTTCTAAGATTGAAACAATCTTTTTATGAACAAGGTGAAAAATCAGGAAAATTATTAGCATGGCAGATTAAACAATTGGAAATTAAAACACCAATTACCAGTATTATAAGTAACGGACAGGTAGTTATAGATCCTTTAGAAATTAATAGAGCCTTTAGAGATTACTATGAAAAATTATATGATACCAAAAATGAACCTGATTTAACAAAACTAAATGGGTTTTTGAACGAACTATCTATACCGTGTATTCCAAATGAAAACAGGGAGATATTGGAGTCTAAAATTAGTCAAGAAGAAGTTGGGCTAGCCATTGATAATATGAAATCAGGAAAAAGTGCAGGACCAGATGGTCTTCCAGTTGACCTTTATAAAAAATTTAAGAATAAATTAATAAAACCTTTTTTGGAAATGGTTTTAGAAGCATTTCAAAATAATAATTTACCATCATACATAAATAATGCCTTAATTATACTGCTGCCAAAACCAGGTAAGCCCTCTAATAAATGTGAAAATATGAGACCAATAAGCCTATTAAACGCCGACCTTAAGATAATCTGTAAAATTTTAGCAAGACGAATACAAGAAATTTTACCAAATATTATTAATCGAGATCAGAATGGCTTTATAAAGGGTAGACAAGGCTTCCATAATGTAAGAAGACTATTTAATATTATTTATTTTAATAAAGAAGCACCGGATACAGCTCTCCTATCATTGGATGCCGAAAAGGCCTTTGATAGAGTTGAATGGCCCTTTCTTTTTGAAGTCCTACAAAGGTTTGGACTTGGAAATAATTTCATAAAATGGGTTCAAATAATATACAATAATGCTACAGCAGAAATCCTAACAAATAACAATATTTCAAAACCAATAAAAATCAATAGAGGATGTCGACAAGGCTGTCCACTTTCACCTTTACTGTTTACTATGGCAATTGAACCTTTAGCGATAGCGATACGTTTACATTCACAAATATATGGAATTAAAGTTGGACCAACAGAACATAAAATCTCCCTGTACGCCGATGATATAATTTTGTTTATGTCGAATCTAAAAAAATCAATTCCAACCTTGTTGAATTTAATAAAGAATTTTGGGGAAATATCAGGATATAAAATAAATAAAACTAAATCTTCAATATTAATGCTAAATGAGACCCAGAGAAATTACCCAGCCCCTGAGGTAAATCAATTCAATGTTGTAAATCAGTTTAAATATTTAGGAATCCAAATTATGCCTAAGCTAGAATCAGTCGCCAGTGTCAACTATGAAGCCTTAATGTCAGATATCAATGAGTTAACTCAGAGATGGATGTCACTACCAATGTCGATGATCGGGAGAATCAATATACTTAAAAGTAATATTTTACCTAAAATACTTTATTTATTTCAATACATTCCCTTATCACCACCTTTAGATCTATTCTCAAGAATAAAAAAAAAGTTAGTGGAATTTATATGGAACAACAGGAGGGCTAGATTACGTTTGTCTTTATTATATTTACCATTTGATCGTGGAGGTCTGAAATGTCCAAATTTTATGTTGTATTATTGGTCGGCACAACTGAGGTCTATGACATATTATTTTTCATCAAATGATCTCCCTCACTGGACTGAAATGGAATCATACAATTTACCTTTACCTCTTCCCATATTCATATACTCAGATTCGGCAAAAAAATTACAAAAACAAGTTAAAAATCCATTTGTAAAGCATATGATCAAAATATGGTGTGAAGCTAAAAACTATTTAAAAGAACCACAGTTATTGTCACAATTTAGTCCAATATGGGGTAATCAATATTTTAAACCAGGGAGAGCGGACGCTGTATTTAAAGTATGGAATTTAAAAGGGATACAAAAGATTCAGGATTTATATTTGCCATGTGCAGACAACATAATGTCTTTTGAAGAGCTGAGGATCAAATTTAATCTCAATAGAACACATTTTTTTAAATATCTTCAACTTAGAAACTTTATTCGATCAAATCAAAATAAAGCTCTCACTCGACCTATTTATTCATCCTTGGAAAAAATGATGATGAAAGATAGTAAAAGAAAGGGTATTATTTCAGAGTTTTATAACTCATTGACACTATCTTCAAGTGAAAATTCACTGAAAAGATTAAACTACTGGAAAGAAGATCTGCAAATTGAAATTTCAGAGGAACAATGGGAATTGGCTTGTACAGAAGCTCAAACCAAATCAATAAATGCACGCCTTAAATTGATACATTTCAAATGGTTAATGCGGATGTATGTTACACCGGAGGAGTTAAATAGATATAACAAAAATATACCAGATACATGCACAAAATGCATGGAAAGTAAAGGAACCCTATTTCATTGTTTATGGGAATGTAGATTAATAAGAATGTTTTGGGAAGAGGTGAGGGTAACAATTGAAAAAATAATCTCAAAACAAATCATATTGAATCCTAAACTGTTTTTGTTGGGTCTGTACCCAGAAAAGCATAATTTTAATAAAAGTGAAAGAACATTCATAGACCTCAGTTTGCTTAATGCCAAAAAATGTATTGCACTATTATGGAAAAAGACTCATAGACCAGATGTGACTCAGTGGTTGAGACAGATGTTAACAAACCTTCCATTAGAAAGAATAACATATATACTAAAATCAAAGGAAATTGTGTTTGAGAATATATGGAGACCTTTTATTGATTATGTAAAAAATTTAAACATAACTCTTGAAGAAGAAGGTGAATGATGTGTGTGGACCTTGTAAATTCCAAACTGGTGAACCTAATATGTATACTTATGTATTGGATTGTCTAGACTAAACAGAGGAGCATTGTTGAAGATTTGATTTTGTTGGTGGTTGTTGGTGTTTTTAGTGCATTTTTTTTTTTTTTTTGTAGTACTTTAGTGTTAGTGTTTGATTGTTTGTATCATGTTTGTTAAAAAAAAAAAAAAAAAGGTTCAATAAAGATATTGTGGAAAAAAAAAATAATGCACAAGCTCACAGTTTCTCCATTCTTCCCAGGTCCAGCGCTACCATGCACGTCTGGAAAGCCTCATACCACCGAGGCCACAGCACAGGCGGCTCCCCCGGGAGCTCCAGGAATGGACAAATTGGTGTTCCACACGCCTCCATGAGTTTACCTCTCGTCGCCAAATGTTACGTTGTAACTCGTAGACGATGACAAAGCCAGGAGTGGAACTAAACACTTGTTTATTAGTGAAAATGGACTCTGTACACCCCACCGAACCTGCAGCCGCTTGGCAGAAGCGCCAAGCGGTGGAAGAGACCATCAAAGAGAAAGGTGGAAGAGACTGTCCCTCTACCAGCAGCCCCTCTTATACCACCGGAGATGGTGGAACCGGAAACCGGAGCTGCCATCCCGTACCATACAAATAAGAGCCCCAACATGAACCACATACATAAACAATAACTCAATAATAATTTCGACACTATTAGATCTTAAATCCAAAGCTTCTCTGGAGTTATTCCAGAAATGAAAAGTTGTGCTTTAGATTTTGTTGTTGTACTTTTTCCTTTACCCTGGTGGGAAAAGCTGTTCTTGTCAGCTTTTACATGGCAATTACTAATAGGGACATGGGATGTTTGTTTGTTGCTTTGTTTTTTTTACAGTCAGCAATATTTTTCATTTCCCTTCATGAACTGTTGTGACAATGTGTCAACACTGGAGGCAAACACTCCAGTAAATCTACTAATGTCAGCAGTCCTAAGCAATAAAAATCAAAAATAATCATTCATCGTCATTCAAATGTGCCTCAGCTCAGAGGAAAGGAGAAATGTGGCATATACATATTGTATGGTTGATTCTGAATTCATGAGATACTTTTGATGTGGTTGTTCAAAGGAGATAAACACAGGAAGCTTTCAAGGTTTCAGCAAACTCGATTGTACTGTCGTGGATTCTGGTCTACTGTGGACATTGCACAGTCGTTGGTGATGCAGGATGAACGTCCTTGTCTTTAAAAGTGACTGATGCAAAATACTAGACTCTCAGTGTGTGAAATAGAAGGTCTGGGTGTGATGTTGCATTTCTGGATCGTAGTCAGTAAATCATACATACAGTATAAACAGAATAGCAGTCAATAAAATTAACAGAAATCTAATGAGGGGGAAAACAGTGGTTCCTTTATTTCTTCTAAGGCTGCTTTCATACCTAATCCATTTGGTCCGAACTTTTTTGGCTTTTTCAGTTTGGTTTGGACCAACATTTTAGGTGTGAAAAGCTCCTTCAAACCACAGGGCCAGCAGTCTTCCCCAGTTTCAATGTAAAGTGTGGTTACCGATGTGTCCTGAGCTGCAGAAAATGCCTCGGAGGGTGAGTAGCATGTTTGCTAACTACCGATCCATGCTAACAACACAAACGTCATCATGACAACAAGACGTAGGTGTGCTACGCAAAGTTGTTCAGCTCAGTAAGAACTATACAATAAGGAGTGGTGTGAAACCAAACTTCAACGAACCAAATGTAGACAATGGAACAAAAGCATGAATTTTGATCCGGATCCTGGTGCAAGACTTTCAGGTGTGTGCATGTGTGTGTGTGGGAGGGGGGCATTAATTCAGTTCAAGTTTGAAAATATGCTTCACTAGAACATCATTTCAAACAGACAACATCCTTTCATACAGCAAATAATTTTCCGTTGTTGGGCATGTGCTCTGTAGGCACCCATACACAATAACAATAAATCATTTGCAAGTTTTTGGCCCAATTAAGAAGTGATATTGCAAAATTTCCCATGGAAACCCAAGTGTTCCTGGGACCCCAGGTTGGGAACCACCGGTCTAATAAATACAGTCAACACACTTTATGTTCTCAGCTAGTTCAGTGGAGAATCTGACCCAAAGCCCTCCTCCAAAATGAATGGACTGAACGGGGTTTTAGGTCACTTTGTGACCACCACGTGACTCTAAAACCAGAGTTTCCAAAAGTTCCATATATTAATTTTTACTGTCAATTATTCAACTGCTTGTTTAATTCTGACTGAAGGTCGTAGTCCATCACCCACATTTTTCCCCTGGTATATGAGGCCCACAGTTCAATGTTGGATCTCGCCCATCTATTTGTGTAAAGTGTAATTAGTGAGGCAGCTTCAAATGGGATTTTTATTAAGCTAATATTACTAATATTGTCAGCTCGATGTGCCCTGAGAATTGACTGTCAGCCAATTTACTGATGTAAAATAGGCCATGCAGTCATCACCCAGCTGTTTGATGCCCCTCTCGCTCACTCTCTTTCTCTCTCCCTCTCGCTTTCTCCAAATATAACCTCGCCCCAGTCTGATTTAACCACTGTGGTCTCATCCCCGGGGCAAAATGGACTCATTTGTGCAGAGATAGAAGAACGGGAGAAGCAGGAGAAAGCATAGGAGAGGGAGAATCGAAGGTCCTGTGGAGAAGAAGAGAAAGGCTTCAGAGGATGGAGAGGGGTATGGAGGGTGGGAGTGAATAGAAAGTGTGATGAAAGGAGGAGCTGGGAAAGAAAAAAAAAAAACAAGACAAGATGTGTTCAGTGAACGAGGTCACTAATTGGGTTGAGACTTGAAGCTCCCCAGCAGTCCCTTCCCCTCATTCCTTACAGAAGTCAAATTATTTTGGAAATTCTTTAATGAGAGCAACAGAAATGTGTTAATTTCAACAATGTGAAATTTGAGAGGCTGAGTGTGCTGGAACAAAATAAGTGTCCAGCATTAAGACATATATGAGGGCTCTGGTCAGTGTCATGTACAATGCATGTTCAGATGTGTGTTTGATACTCTCTCGGTTATACATTTCAGAAGTGAGAAAAACGATGCAAAGAATACCCGATGACACGTATTCTCTGTTGCAGTCTTGTGTTTTATACATTAATCCTTCCCATCACAAAATGGATTGTTACGCCACTCATTGGGTTTTGAGGTGCAACTAATAGGCGTGTTCCCACCGCAGGCATCTTTTGAAGACCAAGGACTATTGAGGGCAGTTCCACTAAGAATACTAGGGATGATATAAATTTGCAGGTATATGTTTAGCACCCAGAGTTGAGGCTCTCCAAAAATACTTGAACCTTCATGTTGTCAGGGCTGACTAGGTCTAGCAGGCAAGAGAGATGCACTCAGGATGCAGGCTGGACTTAGGTACAAACAATATTTTATTTTCCCAGACACAAAACAAACGGCACCACGAGGAGTGCAACAACAAGTAAGCTTCTGGAAACCAGAACTCACAAGAACTCACAACAAGATTTCCAAAACACTAATGAGAAGCCAGAGGGTAATTCCTGCTATGATACCACACAGAACTAAAGCCAAACACCACATACACTACTCACAAAAAGTTAGGGATATTCGGCTTTCAGGTGAAATTTCAGGATGCACCTAAAATGCACTATAACCTTTACAGGTGAACTTAATTTAGCCTTCTATAACCTTTTGAATGCAAATTTCCTACTGTTAAATGTTTCAATACTTTTTGCATAACTTGCTGTTCTCTAACAAGGTGCTTAATGGCAAAACTCACAACAGGTGTTTGATCCACGAATCAACCAATAAATTTTCTGGTTCAGTTAGAAATGGTATTTAAACAGTCCTCTCCATCATGCTGTTCACATTTTGACATCATGAGACCAAGACGACACCTAACAACTAATCAACAGTACCTCGCCATTGCGAGGCTTCAAACAGGATGTTCTCAGAGGGAAGTGGCCACTGAGCTAAGAGTATCACATAAGCCTGTTTTCCACTAGCCCAGCACACCTCGGTACGGCTCGGTTCACTTCAGTACGGCTCGGAATGCTTCTGTCTCCATTGGTGTTGTGCTTGTGCTGTGATGGTTTGTTAGGAGGTTTTAGAAGCGGGGCAGCAGCAGATTCTGAGCGAGGCGGGGCCACACTCCCGTGACGTTACGCACCCGACTGAGTCCTTATTTAGACAAAAAAGGATTCAAGGATTATTGCCTTGCTCGCTCTGTGGATTTATCTCACAATTAATTTCATCTCAGAAGCTGCAACAACACAAGTCACTTTTGTTTTGAATTAACTGCCAAATGACCTAGAAATAAAGAGCTGAAACTTGTTTTTATTCGTATTAAATAATGAGACGTGGCACACTGGCCTACACCAAATTATTATTTTTTACATCCTAGGGCATTTTGGATGTACTGAATTAAAAAAAATTCATGTTTTTCACCTTCAGGTCAACGTTTGGAACAACAGTATTATTATTTTCCATTTAGATGATGCTACACTCCTTCTAAAGTATTGTAATTCTCTGAATTTGGAATGCCGATAGAACATTCAATTTACATATACTTACTTTTTTACATTGACTTGTAAGCTTGATCAGTCTCTCCTGCTGCATTTTAAAGTCCAACTGTGCAACTTCTTATAAGTTAACATAAAAAATGTACCCAAAGTTTAGAACTGGATCATGTGGGGCTAATTTTTTATGATATTTCAATAAAAAGAACAGAAAGCTTACAAAAACATTTGTTTTTTGGTCTAGTTAAAAATTACATTACCTTTACAATGGTTGACCCTGACAGGAAGATCAGTATCATTTTGATCAGACTAGGCAATGGAATTTCTATGAAATTATACTGTTTTATAATTCAGTGTTATAACAGACAAACCACACTTTCCAAAACAATTCCATTTTATTATATACAAAATATTAAAAGAAAAAAAAAAACTTTGCAACACAACATGAAGGTTAATCGACATTTTATACACGCCGACCACTGAGTGTCTACACCAGCTTCCCAAACTGGGTCACGACTCGGATGAATGAAGCGTCTCTGCCAGCTGTGGATCAGGAAGGCTCGGTTGAATTAATCCGGACGGGCTGTCGCAGCGGACGCGTGGGATGATTCTACAAGGAAAATGCACACAATAAAATACAGCACAATAGTTTTTAACAAGAATACATAAGCTTATTTCAGCGTATTGTTCACATGAATAATTAAAATAAAAGCTTGAGTCCGCAGTGTGCTGCAATTAAGCAGCGATCCATCCACAAATGAACAGCTTTTTTATTGCATAAATAAACTGAGTGTCTTACCGAATATATGTGCGAAAAAACGCACAATAAAAAAAAATTAAAACTCACCGTTAAAGGACTCCGATGTCGAGACCTCCCGGTATATTTTTTCATTCCAGGCAGCTCCGTCTAACTCGCGCTGCATACGTTCGTCTGACAATGCAGTGAACAGACACTGCAGCTCCTTACTGGTCCATGGAACACCCTTATTACGCGAAGCCATTTTTGATAGAGAATAAATGAAAATAGCACAGCAATACACTGAAAGGAACCGCCAACAGTGGTTGCGTGCTGAGTAAAGGCAGTCGTGAAGATTCTTTTTTTTTTTTTTTTCAAAAACTTTATTGAGAAGGTCGTGAAGATTTGGTAGATGAGGAGGAGGAGAGGGGCGGTTACAACCTGACCAATCAGCGCCGGTTACGACCTGACCAATCAGCGGCAACCAGTCTGTTAACGTCACAACACGGCACAGCTCAGCACTGCTGTACCCTGCCCTTCAGCGGGGCTGAGAATCGCGGCTGTTAAACCGTGTTGGGGCTTGTGGAAAAGCGTACAAAGCGTGCTGAGCCGTCCCGTGTCGCGCTAAAGCGTGCTAGTGGAAAAGGCCCTATAGTGTCATCAGCAAGTTGCAACAGAGATACAGAGACAACCTCCGGAGTGGATGACTGAGGCACACCGGCCTCAGGAGCTGATGGTTTGAGCAGGCTGACCTCAGGAGCTGAAACATGCATCTCCCTCCCCAGTGCAGCCACCTCGAATGGGGGAGAATGACACACAGGCATCAGGTTCTCACTACAATCACCAGCAGAGGAGCTCGACTGGGAGAGCTCAGAAGCAGATGGGAAGTGCAACTGGGTCTCCCCACTAGGAGCAGGTCAAGAACTTTTACAAAATGGTGTAAAAGAAGTTAAGAGAACTTCCCTTTGCTCCTGCTCCTCCGCTGGTGAGGACCCTGGCGGCTTTGCTGCAGATGGAGCATCTGGCGTAGATACAGGCATGATGACAGGCGAAACTACAGGGGTGATGACTGGCAAAACTGAAGGTGTGGAACCCAGTGTTACAGTTGCTGTGGGAGCTGGCGTTGCAGCTCTCGTGAGAGCCGGTGTTGGAGAATGCTCCAAGGTCGATGAGCTCCGCAGTGCTGGAGTGGACGCTGAAAAGCGGTGAGGAGGTGTGCTCTCCTCCAGCCTGTGGAGTGGCTGTGGAGGTGGGGAGAGGCAGACCGGAGCCGGGATGGAGCGCCAAGAGGAGTGGCATCTCCTGGAGCCCCCCTTCCACCCAGGACCGCCAAACGCCAGGCAAGATCCCCGGAATTGCTCCATCTTGGCGGCAGGGATCTCCCAGGGAGCTTGTGGAGCAACGGGCCACTGCGTGGAAGGTGGAGATGGGGCTGGAGCTGAAGGACGAGGAGAGGTGGAAGATGTCGGGGACTGGGGATGCTGTCTCGTTAGCACAGTCTCTGCTTTCTCAGGCAAACACCTCTCTGGTCAATGGGGTGGCACCGAGGCTTGTGAGTGGCGAGGAGAAGGGGATGATGTTGGAGTCAGGGGATGCTGTCTCATTGGTGCAGACTCCGGCTTTCTCGGTGAACCCCCACACAGCTGGGCCGCATACTCCGGGAGGCTCCTCCCAGAGCCAAAGCAGTTCAATCTGATACAGCAAAACCTGCTGGTGCTCCTACAGCTCCTCGGCGGCAGCAGCACACAAGGGCACAGATGTCGCAAACCTGACCCGGCAGACAGCAGGATCATCCAGCGTTGGCGTGGAGGCGGCAGGTGGAGGAGTGGCAGGTGGAGGAGCGACTGCTGGCGTTGGGGAGAGAGCCAGCGGTGACAAAGAAATGGGTGGAGTGGAGGATGGGAGGAGTCCGGCAGTGTGTAGAAAGGTCCACAGGTTTGGGGAAACAACCACAAGCACCTCTGTTCTGCTTGTTGCGATCCTCTGAACCTCTTCCAAAGCCAAGGGTTTCCACTCCTCCACCAATTCATAAATTTTGTGCCGTTCCACCAAATCTGAAATGAGATCCCCTAAATCTCCCCGACCGTCCAAGCCTGCTGAGTCCAAGTTTGGTGGCGTCCTTCTGTTAATGCTGACCTCTAGCAGGCAGGAGAGGTGGATTCAGGATGCAGGCTGGACTTAGGTGCAAATAAGATTTTATTTTCCCAGACACAAAACAAACGGCACCACGAAGGGCTGCAATAAAAGGCAAGCTTGTGGAAACCAAAACTCACAAGAACTCATAACAACATTTCCAAAACACTAACAAGAAGCCAGAGGGTAATTCCTGGTATGATACCACACAGAACTAAAGCCAAACACCACATACACTACTCACAAAAAGTTAGGGATATTCGGCTTTCAGGTGAAATTTCAGGATGCACCTAAAATACACTATAACTTCTACAGGTGAACTTAATTTGACCTTCTCTAACCTTTTGATCGCAAATTTCCAACTGTTCAATGTTTCAGTACTTTTTGCATAACTTGCTGTTCTCTAACAAGGTGCTTAATGGCAAAACCCATAACAGGTGTTTCATCCACAAATCTACCAATAAAATTTCTGGTTCCATTACAAATGGTGTTTAAACAGTCCTCTTCATCATGCTGTTCACATTTTGACATCATGAGACCAAGACAACACCTAACAATTGATCAACGGTACCTCGCCATTGCGAGGCTTCAAACAGGATGTTCTCAAACATAAGTGGCCACTAAGCCACTCAAGCTTAAGCATGCCCCAAATCCAACTTATCTTGGAGTGACCCTTGATAGGACCTTATCCTTCAAGGAACATCTAAAGGGGACGGCTGCTAAGGTGAAGGTACAAAACAACCTGCTCTGCAAGCTCGCTGGTGCAAAATGGGGGGCGGCAGTCTCCACCCTGCGCACCTCAGCACTGGCCCTTTCATACTCTGTAGCAGAATATTGTGCCCCTGTCTGGTCCAGGTCATCTTACACACACCATGTAGACACCCAGCTCAACTCAACCATGAGAACTATAACTGGAACAATCCGCTCAATACCACTCCCCTGGCTCTCTGTACTGTCAAACATAGCCCCTCCACACATCCGGCGAGCAGCATTAACTCAAAGGATGCTCCAAAAAGTTAAAGATTTTCCTCACTTACCAATCCATGCAGATATCTACACCCCACCCACTGCCCGACTTTCATCCAGACGGCCGATTTGGAAAAACCCTCCCCCAGCTGACTTTACCATCCAGACAGCTTGGCAAGAGGAATGGGAGACCAAGGAGGTCCCAAACAAACAGCTGGTGATAAACCCCAACCAACAGGTCCTGGGCACCAACCTCCCAAGGAGACAGTGGTCTACACTCAATCGCTTCAGGACTGGACAAGGCCCCTGCTTGGCCAGCCTTCACAGATGGGGCAGTAGCCCTAGCCCACTGTGCGCATGTGGAGAGGAGCAAACAATGGAACACATCATAGAGGCTTGCCCGCTCCAAAGACTGGAAGGAGGATTACACACCCTCCATACAGCAAACCAGGAGGCAACTGCTTGGCTTAAGGACTTTGCATTCGCTAAATAAATAAACTAAGCTTAGAGTGTCAGAGAATCATTAGCAGGTTGCAACAGAGATACAGTGAGACTGGAAGAGTCATAAAAAGGTGTAGAGGTGGACGTCCTTTGGCCACATCCCATGCTGATGACCGCTTCATCAGCGTGGTCTGCATGCTAGACGACCTGCAAGGGTACCTGACCACACCATCAGGCACAGGCGTCATCGTCTTGCATGAGCCAGGGAACATTTATGCTGGACAAGGGACCAGTGGGCCTCAGTGCTGTTTTCTGATGAAAGTCGATTCACGTTGAGCAGAAATGATGGCCGTCAATGGTGTTGGAGACAAGGAGAGCGCTATGCATCAGTCACTGTTGTCACCAGATGAACCTTTGGTAGTGGTGGTGTTACAGTCTGGGCAGGTGTGTCTAGTCAATAAAGAACTGCCCTACATTTTGTGAATAGTACAGTGACAAGCCGATACTACCTGAATAACATCATTAATCCAGTCATTGTGCCCCTGCATGAACAGCACGGATCTAATTTCATCTTCTTGGATGACAATGCTCCAGCTCATCGAGGTCACATCATTAGGAAATGATTGCTGGAGGCCGGGGTACCTCAAATGGAGTGGCCTGCACTTTCTCCAGACCTGAATCCCATAGAAAATCTATGGGATCAGCAGAGTTGCTGTGTAGAGGCCCGTAATCCTGCACCCCACAACCTCAATGACCTGAGGGCCACCCTTCAAGAAGTGTGGAATGCCATGCCTCAGCAGACAATAAATCGACTTGTGAACAGCATGAGACGTCGCTGTCAAGCTGTAATTGATGCTCAAAGGCACATGACAAGTTATTGAGACACTGACATTTTTTGTTGTTGGTTTTTGCTTCAATAAATTGTTTGAGTTGAGGAAATCACTATTGCATGCTTCTACTTAAATCCCCTACTTACTCTCTTGTGCATTTTCCATTGCTTTGGATAGCTGACCCCAGGTATTTAAACTAATCTACCTTCACTACCTTTATTCCTCACATCTTCACTGTTACACCTGCCTCCCTCTCATTCGAACACACATATGCTTCGACTGACTTTCATTCCTCTTCTTTCCAGAGCATATACCGCCACCTCTCTGGGTTCTCTTCCACCTGCTCCCTACTCTAACTACAGATCACAGTGTCATCTGCAAACATCACAGTCCAGGGAGACTCCGGCCTGACCTTGTCTGTCAGCCTGTCCATCGCTATAGCAAACAAGAAGGGGCTCAGAGCCGATCCTTGATGTAATCCCACCCCCACCTTGAATCCATCTTTCACTCCTACAGCACACCTCACCACCTTCTCGCTGTCCTCATACAGTAGCATTTCCACAGCAACCACCTTGGGGAGGATTTCATTCCCAAACTTCATGCTCTCTTGGGAAGAAATGAGTCATAATGCAAGAGAGTTGGATCATAATTTAAAAGCTTCAACCTAAAACCTGATAGTCTACAGTATACAGTATCGACAGCAGAATATATCACATGGAATGTATGTTTTAAAGCAGGCAAAACTGGGAGTGAGAGAGTGATTGAACAAGAGGGTAAGCAAGAGTGAGGGAGTGATGAGTAGAGATGGTGATGGTGGGTTGGTTTTGTGTGGCGCATTGCATGTTGGGTGGCATGTCGGAGTGCTTGCGGTGGTCCACTGATCAGTCGCTTCGGGTAGGGGTGGTGGTCTGCTTCTGTGGCCGAGGCCGCCCTGGGGCAGGTCAGCGGGGGTGTGGCTACCGGCCCACGCCGGCGGTGTCCCCGGTCACTGCCGGGCGCTGGTGCATGTTCATGCTTGCTGCATCTGCACCGTGGCCACCCCAAGTAATAAGGGTCAATGAGTGTGGGTGAGTGTGTGGGGGAGAGCACAAGTGGATCTGAGTGGGTCAGAGTGTGAGTGAGAGTGTGTGTATGGGTGAGCGTGAGTAGGTGTGGGTGACTCTCAGCGCAAGTGGGAGTGGGAGTGATATTGAGCAGGTACAGGAGTGGGAGAGAGTGGGTGGGTCTGGGAGTGTGAGTGTGGGATTGTGTGGGGAGAGGGCGAGTGAGAGTGCGTGAGTGTGTGTGGGTGCAAGTGGGTGCGTATGAGAGTGTGAGGGTTTGAGTGTGTGGGATTGGGTGTGAGTGCTGGTTGAGAGGTGCTGGATTGAGGAAGTAGCACCTTCTGACTGCATGGGCTCCCCTGTACGGGTGGGGGGGCTGTGTGCCCCTGTGCCTTGCTGCTACCTTCTTTGTGTTTGGAGCATGGGGGTCCCCGGGGTGTGCGGCAGTGGCGCTGGGGTGGGGGCGAGCTCGCTGTGGGGGTGTCTGGGGGGGCTCGTGCCGGGGGCACGGGCCAGTCTCCAGCCCAGGGGATGGGGACACTGGCCTCCTGGTGGCTGAGACCCAAGGGCTGGCATTGGCCATGCTGGGGGAGGGGGCGGGGATCCACTGTGCTGGCCGCTTTGCGGCCCGGCGTCCCTCAGCCGTCCCTCCTGGGGCAGATGCCTGGATGTCCCGGGGCTTGTTGGCCTCGGGACATTTGTGCTCTGTGGGGGTCGGTGGCCTTGTCCTGCTTTCTCGGGGTTTCTGGGGGGGGGGGGGGGGTGCTAGGACCGGCCACCCTCTTCATATGTTTCCTGGCAAACCACTGACATGTGCATACTTATTTTGCACACGCTCTCATACACACACACACGTATGCACACACACACACATACAGTTAGGCCCAAAAATATTTGGACAGTGACACAAGTTTTGTTATTTTAGCTGTTTACGAAAACATATTCAGGATACAATTATATAATCAATATGGGCTTAAAGTGCAGACTCTCAGCTGTAATTTGAGAGTATTCACATCCAAATTGGAGCAAGGGTTTAGGAATTACAGCTCTTTAATACGTAGCTGCTTCTTTTTCAAGGGACCAAAAATAATTGGACAATTGACTCAGAAGGCTGCAAAAAAAATAACAAGGCTTGCATGGGCTCTTCCCTCGTTAACCTGTCATCAATTAAGCAGTTAAAAGGTCTGGAGTTGATTCCAGGTGTGGCATTTGCATTTGGAAGCTATTGCTGTGAACACACAACATGCGGTCAAAGGAGCTCTCAATGGAGGTGAAACAGACCATCCTGAGGCTGAAAAAAAAGAAGAAATCCATCAGAGAGATAGCAGAAATGTTAGGTGTGGCCAAATCAACAGTTTGGTACATTCTGTGAAAAAAAGAGTGCACTGGTGAGTTTGGGAACTCAAAAAGGCCTGGACGTCCACGGAAGCTGCAATATAAGCTGTGGCTTCAGCCATCACCCATTTCGGATAACTTATCTCGAACTGTATAATCAGAGGAGTTATTGTTTAATTTGACCTTGTTGGATTTTTTTTCCCCTTTGTTATATTATTCTGTTTCTTTTTAATCTTTACTTTTAATCTATCCGAAAATAAAGATTCATTCAAGACAACAGTGGTGGATGATCACAGAATCCTTTCCATGGTGAAGAACAACCCCTTCACAACATCCACTCAAGTGAAGAACACTCTCCAGGAAGTAGGTGTATCAGTATCTAAGTCTACCATAAAGAGAAGACTTCATGACAGTAAATACAAAGGATTCACCACAAGGTGCAAACCATGAATCAGCCTCAAAAATAGAAAGGTCAGAATTGACTTTGCCAAAAAACACCTGAAGAAGCCAGCCCAGGTCTGGAACAGTATTCTTTGGACAGATGAGACTAAGATCAACCTGTACCAGAATGATGGGAAGAAGAAAGTTTGGAGAAGAATTGGAACAGCTCATGATCCAAAGCACTACATCTTCTGTAAAACATGGTGGAGGCAGTGTGATGGCATGGGCATGCATGGCTTCCAATGGCACTGGGTCACTTGTGTTTATTGATGATGTGACAAAAGACGGAAGCAGCCGGATGAATTCTGAAGTGTATAGGGATATACTTTCTGCTCAGATTCAGCCAAATGCAGCAAAGCTGATTGGACGGTGCTTCACCAATGATCCAAAACATACTGCAAAAGCAACCCAGGAGTTTTTTAAAGCAACGAAGTGGAATATTCTGCAATGGCCGAGTCAATCACCAGATCTCAACCCAATTGAGCATGAATTTTACTTGCTCAAGACAAAACTTAAGGCAGAAAGACCCACAAACAAGCAACAACTGAAGACAGCTGCAGTAAAGGCCTGGCAAAGCATCACAAAAGAGGAAACCCAGCTTTTGGTGATGTCCATGGGTTCCAGACTTCAGGCAGTCGTTACCTGCAAAGGATTCTCAACAAAATATTGAAAAGTAACACTTTACTTAGGGTTATGTTTATTTGTCCAATTACTTTTGAGCCCCTGAAATGAGGAGCGTTCGTGTAAAAATAGCTACAATTCCTACATGTTTAATCATATATTTTTGTTCAACCCCTTGAATTAAACCTTAAAATCTGCACTTCAATTCCGTTGTAGTTGTTTCATTTCAAATCCAATGTGGTGGCATGCAGAGCCCAAATCATGAAGATTGTGTCACTGTCCAAATATTTCTGGGCCTAACTGTATGTCTCTCCTTTAACAGGTGCAGATACCAGACTCGTGTTGAGATCTCTTCAGTGGAAGAAACAGTCTGTCTTCTGTTTGTTTCAGTGGTGTTAGTCTGTTTGTCTTCTTTGTCTCTCTCCTTTCTTTCCCCCTCCCCCCTCCCCCCCCCCCCCAGTCAGGTCCTTCACAGGTAAAACTATTTAAATAAAGTATTAAAAGTTATTAGAAGAGGAGTTTATAAACAATGCCCCTTGCTGATTTCTCATTTTTTTTGTATGTTTGTCACACTTAAATGTTTCAGATCATCAAACAAATTTAAATACTAGACAAAGATAATCCATTAAACACGAAATTCAGTTTTTAAATGAAGGTGTTTATTATTAAGAGTAAAAAAAAAATGCAAACCTACTTGGCCCTGTGTGGAAAAAGTGATTACCCCCCTGTTAAAAACCAAAATTACCTGTGGTTTATCACATCTTTGGAAAGCTGAGTTCAATTTCTCTAGCCACACCCAGGCCTGATTACTGCCACACTTGTTCTCAATCAAGAAATCACTTAAATAGGACCTGCCTGACAAAGTGAAGTACAGTGATCCCTCGCTACTTCGCGTTTCACCTTTCGCGCCCTCAGTGCATCGCGGATTTTTCAAAAATATTCATCAAAAATTCAAAATTGAGAAAAAATGGCACGAAAGTTGCCCGGGCGATAGCAGAAGACAGGGAGACTACATTACTAACTAACTACTAACTAACCTGCACTTATATAGCGCTTTTCTAGTCACAAAGACCACTCAAAGCGCTTTCATTAATACTAACCCTCTATTCTAAGGGCCTATAGGAAACAGATATCTAGAACATCAGGTATCAACACGGAGAGCCCGCACAACTCAAAATCCACCTCTCTGACCACCGCTCCACTCCTCTCCGCCCACCTCTTCACCGCTCGGGAATCTCGCAAGCTGATTGGCCGAGACGTTTTACCTCGCAAGCTGATTGGCCGAGACATTTTACCCAGCTTCTCTCCCTGCCGAGCGCCCATACCCAGCGAAGGAAGACCGCATTCATTGTTCTTTATCGCTTGTGTTGCTTAGTTGCACTTTTCGCTGTTCTCTTGTGCCTTTTTGTGCAAAATAGTGCTTGTGACGCCCTTGGGAGGGGGGGGGGGGTGACGCTACTTCGCGGTTTTTCACTTTTCGCGGTCGGTTCTGGTCCCCATTAAACGCGATAAGTGAGGGATCACTGTAGACCAAAAGATCCTCAAAAGCTAGACATTATGCTGCAATCCAAAGAAATTCAGGAACAAATGAGAAACAAAGTAATTGAGATCTATCAGTCTGGAAAAGGTCATAAAGCCATTTCTAAAACTTTGGGACTCCAGCAAACCACAGTGAGAGCCATTATCCACAAATGGCGAAAACATGGAACAGTGGTGAACCTTCCCAGGAATGACCGGCCGACCAAAATTACCCCAAGGTGCAGCGACGACTCATCCAAGAGGTTACAAAAGAGCCCACAACAACATCCAAAGAACTGCAGGCCTCACTTGCCTCAGTTAAGGTCAGTGTTCATGACTCCATCATAAGAAAGAGACTGGGCAAAAATGGCCTGCATGGCAGACTTCCAAGACGAAAACCACTGCTGAGCAAAAAGAACATAAAGGTTTGTCTCAGTTTTGCCAGAAAACATCTTGATGATCCCCAAGACTTTTGGGAAAATATCCTGTGGACTGACGAGACAAAAGTTGAACTTTTTGGAAGGTGTGGATCCCATTACATCTGGCGTAAAAGTAACAGCATTTCAGAAAAAGAACATCATACCAAAAGTAAAATATGGTGGTAGTATTGTGATGGTCTGGGGCTGTTTTGCTACTTCAGGACCTGGAAGACTTGCTGTGGTAAATGGAACTATGAATTCTGCTGTCTACCAAAAAATCCTGAAGGAGAATGTCAGGCCATCTGTTCGTGACCTCATGCTGAAGCGTACTTGAGTTCTGCAACAGGACAATGATCTAAAACACATCAGAAAGTCCACCTCTGAATGGCTTAAGAAAAAACAAAATGAAGACTTTGGAGTGGCCTAGTCAAAGTCCTGACCCAAATCCAATTGAGATGCTGTGGCATGACAAAAAGGCGGTTCATTCTCAAAAACCCTCCAATGTGGCTGAATTACAACAATTCTGTAAAGATGAGTGGGCCAAAATTCCTCCACAGCGCTGTAAAAGACCCATTGCCAGTTATCGCAAATGCTTGATTGCAGTTGTTGCTGCTAAGAGTGGTCCAACCAGTTATTAGGTTTAGGGCGCAATCACTTTTTCACACAGGGCCATGTAGGTTTGGATTTTTTCCCCTTAATAATGAACACCTTCATTTAAAGACGGCATTTTGTGTTTATTTGTGTTATCTTTGCCTAATATTTAAATTGTTTGATGATCTGAAACATTTAAGTGTGACAAACATACCAAAAAAATGAGAAATCAGGAAGGGGACAAGCTCTTTTTCACACCACTGGATGTACTGTATAAAGCTCCTTTTGGCAAAGTAAATCTGTTTGGGACAATAAGGGAAGCAGATTTCTGTTCTTGCTCACCCAGCTGCTTGACAGGACAAGGGGAGAAAAAAACCCAGGCAAAACTAGTAATCTTAAAAGACCTAAATATAAGATAAGATAAGATAAGATAAGATAAGCCTTTATTAGTCCCACAATGGGGAAATTCCAGGATTGCAACAGCACAGGGATAGCAACACTCAGAGCAATAATCAGAAGGCAAGAAAAAAAAGCAAGCAAGAGCAGCAAATATACATATGTACATATTACTATAAATAAATAAATATATATATATATATATATATATACACAGACACACAGTGCAGAGCATTGTAGCTGGATGGAATAAATATATGAGTATATAAACACACAGTGCGGAGCATTGTAGCTAGATGGAATAAATATGTAGATATATAAACACCCACAGTACGGAGCATTGCAGTTAGGTGGAATAAATATGTAAATATATAAACACACACAGTGCAGAGCATTGTTGCTAGATGGGATGAAACAGCACAACCGTCTACTTAGTTATCCTACATGGTATGATTATGTGCCCATACATATTCTCACCCTCCATAGCGACCGGTATTTTCCTAGTTGTATGCCGGAGGGGACCATTGTGTAAGTCTATTGCATCTTTTGCATTCAAAAAACTATTAGGTTGTTACGTGTTTTTGCTATCTCTGCGAGCAGCCCTGCTTAGGTTGTACAGTCTGACAGCCGTTGGTAGGAAGGACCTGGGAAACCTCTCGGTTGTGCACCTGGGCTGATGTAGTCTGCTGCTAAATGAGCTCCTCAGTGCATTCAGTATGTCCTGCATAGGGTGGAACTCAGACGCCAGCAGAGATGACAGTTTAGCCACCGTCCTTCTCTCTCCTATCTCCTCCACCGGGTCAAGGCGCTGCCCCAGGACAGAGCTAGCTTTCTTGATCAGTTTGTTCAGTCTCTTCCTATCGGCTGCGGTAATGCCACTGCCCCAGCAGACCACTCCAAAAGTGATGGCTGATGCCACCACCGTGTCATAGAATGTCTTCAGCAGCGCCCTTTGTACACTAAAAGACCTGGGTCTCCTCAGTAGGAACAGCCTGCGCTGTCCCTTCTTGTAGAGTGCGTCAGTATTGTGTGACCAGTCTAGTTTATTGTTCAGATGAACACCCGGGTACTTGTAGGATGTCACCATCTCGATGTCTGTTCCCTGTATATTTACTGGTGCTGTGAGGGGTTGTCCTTGCCTGCGGCAGTCCACCACCAGCTCCTTAGTTTTCCTCGCGTTGATCTGGAGGCAGTTCCGATGGCACCAGTCCACAAAGTCCTGGATAAGCCCTCTGTACTCAGCTTCATCTCCATTGGAGATGAGGCCAACGATCGCAGAGTCATCAGAGAACTTCTGTAGATGACAGTGTGTTGTGTTGTGTGAGAAGTCCGCAGTATAAAGAGTGAACAGGAAGGGAGCCAACACCGTTCCCTGGGGGGCCCCCGTGCTACCGATGATCGTGTCGGACACACAGTCCCGGGTTCTCACAAACTGAGGCCGGTTCGTGAGGTAGTCCAGGATCCATGATGACAGGTGCTGGTCCACCCCTGCGCGCAGCAGCTTGTCCTTCAGTATCATCGGTTGGATGGTGTTGAAAGCACTGGAGAAGTCAAAGAACATGATCCTCACCACATTCCCGGGCTTCTCCAGGTGGGACAGAGAACGGTGAAGGAGGAAGATCACCGCATCCTCCACCCCAATGCCATGCTGGTAGGCGAACTGGAGTGGATCCATCGCTGGTCCCACCAGGGGGCGGAGGTGAGCAAGGAGCAGTCTCTCCAGGGTCTTCATCAGGTGGGACATCAAGGCCACTGGTCTGTAGCTGTTCAGGTCTTTGGGGTGGGAAGTTTTTGGTACAGGTACCACACAAGATGTTTTCCACAGCTGTGGTACCCTCCCCAGCTTCAGGCTCAGGTTGAAGATGTACGCCACAATCCCACACAACTGGTCTGCACAGGACTTGAGGAGCTTTGTGCTGATGCTGTCCGGTCCCGACGCCTTCCTCGCCTTGATTTTCCTCAGCTCCGTCCTCACCTGGGTCTTGGTCAGGGTCAGGTTGGGGGGCTGTGTGTTGGGAGTGGGGGGTGTTGGTGGAGTGGGGAGTGGGCAGCAGGACTTGATGTCTTTAGAGGCAGCAGTGGTTGTTGTGCAGTCAGGGGGGAGGGCGGTTGGTCAAACCTATTGAAAAACAGATTCAGATTGTTCGCCCACTCCCTGCCCCCCGTGGCCTGGGGGGAGGTATTCTGGAGCCCAGAGATGGTTTTAAGGTTTCTCCAGACCCCGCTGATGTCGCTCTGTTGCAGCTTGTCCTCCATCTTCTTCCTGGAGCTGTCCTTGCCTTCTCTGATCTTTCTCCTCAGCTCCCTCTGTACGGACTTCAGCATCTCCCTGTTCCCCAACCTGAAGATCCTCTTCTTCTCTCTCAGAAGTGTTTTTATCTCAGGGTTGATCCAGGGTTTGTTGTTTGAGCAACACTGTATGGTCTTGGTGGGAATGGATTTGTCCACACAGAATCTGAGGTAGTCCGTGAAGGTGTGAGTGAGGCCATCGATGTCCTCACCATGTGGATCGCAGAGCTGCTTCCAGGCGGTGGTTTCAAAACAGCCCTTTAGAGTGTCCATTGCCTCCTCAGACCATAACTTCACTGTGCGCATGGCCGGAGGTTGTCTGTACACTAGGGGTTTGTACACCGGCCGGAGATGAACCAAGTTGTGATCCGATCTCCCGAGTGGGGGTAGTTGTGATGAGGTGTACGCCTCCTTAGTGTTTGTGTAGAATAAGTCCAGTGTTTTATTGTCTCTAGTGTGGCATGTGACATACTGGGTAAACGTGGGTAGAATGGGAGACAGTGAAATATGGTTGAAATTGCCTGAGATGAGGAGAAGAGCATCTGGGTGTTCTGTCTGCAGCCTGCTGGTTACTGAATGGATGACGTCATGCGCTGTCCCAGCGTTCGCCGTCGGATTTGCATAAACAACAATGCAGATCACGTGTGAGTATTCCCTCAGGAGATATGTAGGCCGCATGCTAACAGCTAGCAGCTCAATGTCTTTGCTGCAGTGTCGTTGTTTAACAGTGATATGTCCCAGTCTGCACCAGTTGTTGTTAACATACATTATCACTCCACCGCCCCTTGCTTTGCCACTGTCTGGTGTTCGGTCTGCCCGTATCATGTGGAAACCCTCCAGCTCAATGTTAGCATCTGCTGCTAGTTCAGTTAGCCACGTCTCGGTAAACAAAAGGAGAGAGCATTCCTGGTATGTGCTATCGTAGCGGGAGATAGCCGCTAGCTCATCTACCTTTCCCAGTAACGACCGTACATTCCCCATGACAATAGATGGAAGGGAGGGTCTGTACCTTATATTTTTTGTCCTCCGCCTTACTCCAGCCCGGCAGCCACGGCATTTTCGCCTCAGTTCCCTCGGTATGTCGAGTTTTTCTGTTAGCACCGGGTGGCGGTTGAGTGCTAGCAGCTCCTCCCTGCTGTATCGTCTCCTGCTATAAACAGTGGCTCCGTCCACCGGCTCAGGAGACATTTGGGACGATCTGTGTGTCCGTGATATAAATGGAGTGAAAAAAAAAAAAACGGATCAAAAAGAGAGAGGGAGGGAAAAAAAGACTCAGAATTGAGCCGCTGTTGCAAAGGGCAGCCGACTCGTGTGGCGCTGGAAGTGTTATATAGCACTTAAATATAGCACTTAAAGGATTTCTGCCAGCCTGAAATGGAACAAAATAGTGTTGAAAATGGAGTAAATGGCATGCACTTTTAAAGCGCTTTTTCTCATCTCTAGATGACCAAAGCACTTACACAGATCAGATCCTGCTGTCCACCCATTCACACACTAATGACAGAAGAGCTGTCATGCACAAGTGCTGGCCTGACCCACCAGGAGCAACTGGGGGTTCAGTGTCTTGCTCAAGGACACGTCGACATGCAGACTGCAGACAGAGCGGGAATTGAACCCCTGACCTGACCCCTGACCCTGATCAGTAGTCGGCCACACTACACCTGCGCCACAGCCACCCCAGAGTATGAAATGATCACAGGAGCTGAATCTTTAATGGCCCTGGTGAAACAACAAGTAAAGGCTATAGAATGGCAGAGTAGTCGGACATGGAAATGGACTTTGGTGCAGTGCTTTGCAGTACTGAATATAGTATTTAATTAAGTATTTAGTATAGTATTTAAGTTTCAGCATTTTGTTGTTTCCTTGCAGCAGTCTTGAGAATCATCCTCAGTTTACCCTGTGACACAATGAATTATTTCTCCACTTTCTTTACGTTTGTTCAGCCGTCCACGGCTTGTATTTCTTCCAGTCCTTGAGCTTTTATCTTTTTACAGTGGAGATCAAAATTAGAGAACAATGTATTAACATTTGATTTATTCTTATATATTGTAATGTTGGGGCTGTGATCAGCGGCGGGGGGAATTCTCCTGGCATGCTTTGTGCTGTGGGGGATTCAAAGACTGTTATTATTCTTGCATTCTGAGCGTTGTTGTAAAGTTACAGTTGTGTTATACGTCTGGCTCTGATTATGGTGTTTTCCTTGTGTGTGAGATATTATGTGTCTGTGTCACCCTGAGTGAGGTGAGTGTCTGCGTGAATGACCTCCCCTCTGTTCTGTGTAATTTGGCAGTGAAGAAATAAATGCCTGTTTGTTCCAAATCCTCTCTCATTATTGTGTGAACCCTTGAAACGTCACACTGGTGTCAGAAGTGGGATTTTGAGAGATGGAAGCAAGGATCAAGGCAGAGATTTGACAGCTTGAGCGGCTCATCACCCAGATGGAGATGGACAGCAGAGCAGACATGCCAGCCCCCAGAGTTGCTCGCCACAAAGAATGGGGAAGCGAACCAGACAGAGCAAGCACGTCCCACATCCTGCCTTTTTCAAGGCAGGACAAGGAGCGCCAGTGGGGGAACTATGAGCCAGCGATCCCACTGCGGCCGGGGGCAGTGATCAACCCAGAGGCGACCGTCCCACCGACCCGCCAACCAGCCAAGCTTCCCCCTTTGGTGGCGAAACATTGCTGGACAGCTATCATGTCCAGGTTGAACTGTCCTCTACGCTGAACGGCTGGACGCCTGAGGAGACAGCTGTGCAGGTTGCACTGGCTGTGGAGGGCGGAGCTCTCTGCACGCTGTCCGATCTCTGGCCTGAGGAACATCACAGCTGGCCAGGACTACAGGGAGTGCTTTGTAGGTGGTTCAGGAGGGCGATCCACACTGACCATGTCTGGGAACAGCTGGCCAGCCACTGGCAATGTGACCAAGACAGCCTGGGGGCCTATGCAGCAGATGTCTGGCTGCTGACACAACGTGGCTACTCGGACTTTGAGCCAGAGGTGGTAAAGAGGCTCACCCTTCAGAATTTCGCCGGGGGCTCCACTTGGCCTGGCTCCGAGAACACGTCTGGATTCATGCCACAAGCAGCTGGGAGACGGCCGTGGCAGAAGTGGAGCGGGTGGGGCCGATGCTGGAGTACATGGCTGATGTGTCATCACCAAGGCAGAGAGCTTTCCAGGCCATGGCTGAGAGGGAGGATGAGGAGGAACTGCGCCAGACTACAGCTGCATGACTGGCGAGAGTACGATGGCAACGTGAGGAGGGATGCTTCCGCTGCAGGGAGCCAGGTTATGCCACGCGCTACTGCCCTGCACCTACCCCACGACAATCCACCCCCTTGCCACCGTTAAAATAGAGCGAGGTGGCACAGATGGGGACCTGCCGCCTCTCACAGACATTTTCCCCAATCAACTATCACCATGTCTGGGCTGACTTGGACACTTGCCAGGGCTGTTCCTGCAGTGCAGCCTGGACAGCATGCCAATCCTGGCCCTGATTGACACAGTTGCACCATCTCCCTTTTCTGACCCAGGGCACTACCCGGTACAGATGAACTCGGACTGCAGAGGTGGGAACCTACTAGGCGCTGTGTCATCACAGCCACTGGGGAGCACACCAGATTGGGAGGGCGATGGGTCCTTGTCATGGAAGTGGCCGGTAAGAACACAAACCACCCGTTCTGGTTGGCTGACATCCAAGAACCCTGCATCACTGGACTACATCTGCTCACAGCATGGGACGAAAAGCTCAACACCGTCAGTTCTTCTCTCCTTCTGGGGGCTAAGACCATCATGCTCTGCAGCAAGAGCCAGATGGAGAACCAGGGGGCCCGCATGATTGAGGGGTTGTCAGAGCAGGCTGAGCTGAGGGAATCTCTGTCAACGCGATTGTCGGGATCGTCATCGCCACTAGAGACAGCAACGAGGAGGCCACCAGCAGAAGGAATCGCCACGTCATCAGAAACCCAGCGGAGCTGCAGGGGGTTAGAGCTGGGGGCACAGATGCCAGCTGTGGGAGCTGCTG
Source organism: Pholidichthys leucotaenia (assembly GCA_020510985.1). Lineage (NCBI taxonomy): Eukaryota > Metazoa > Chordata > Actinopteri > Cichliformes > Pholidichthyidae > Pholidichthys > Pholidichthys leucotaenia. The sequence continues at coordinate 277,572,302 of CM035842.1, forward strand.
GACTGCTACGTCGATGTCTTCACAGCCAGGGATGAAGAGTGCACCCGAACCAGCTTGGTGCAGCACCAAATTGACACCGGTAAGACCAGGCCAGTCGGGCTCCGCCCCTGCCATCTGCCTTTTTCAAGGCGGGCAGCAGCAGAGCAAAAGATTCAGGAAATGCTGGAGAAGGATGTCATTGAACCCTCCAGCAGCCCCTGGGCGATGCCGGTGGTTCTGGTCAAGAAGAAGAACTGATCGTGGTGGTTCTGTGTGGACTATCGGTGCCTAAATGATGTCACTCATAAGGACTCCTAATCTCTGCCCTGCATTGACGACATGCTGGATTACATCACCAGTTCCAGCTGATTCAGCTTGCTTGACCTGCAGCTAGCTCGCTTGAACTGCTACAATAGCTTGCTATTGGCAGGTGGAGCTGTCACCAGAGGCCCGCCAGAAAATAGCCTTCTCCATTGGGCAGGGACTGTGGCAGTTCCAGGTGATGCTGTTTGGACTTTGCAATGCCCCGGCTACCTCTGAACACCTGATGGAGCGAGTGCTGGCTCACTTCCCCTGGAACCGCTGCATTGTTTATCTCAACGACCTGCTGGTTCACACAGCTGATTTTGGTGATGCTCTGTCCAACCTCTGGGAGGTTCTGGATGCTGTCCGTCGGGCTGGGCTGTGGCTCCATCCTCGGAAATGCCACCTGCTTCAATGAGAAACCACCTTTCTGGGTCACGTCGTCAGCGCTGTGGGAGTCGCCACTGACCCAGGGAAGGTGGCAGCGGTGAGAAACTGGCCGGTCCCACGGGACATAGAAGAGCTGCGGAGGTTTCTTGGACTGGCCTCCTATTATGGGAGGTTTGTGAAGGATTTCACCATAATCACCAGCCCGCTGCATCAGCTGACACAGAATGGCCACACGTTCGAGTGGAGGTAGGACTGTGCTGCTGCTTTTTCCCGGCTCCGCTCAGCGCTCATTGGAACCCCCATGCTGCAGTATCCCGACCTGAAACGCCCCTTAATCATGGACACAGACCCTAGCAACCATGGCATTGGGGCAGTGCTATCCCAGGAGGGAGAACATGGAGAGCAGGCGGTTGCTTTTTTCAGCCGCACTCTCAGCAGAGCTGAAAGGAATTATTGCGTCACCCGCCAAGAAATGCTGGCAATCATCCAAAGGTTTTGCTATTTCTGCCCGTACATTTACGGGGGAAGTTTTCAGCTCAGAACAGACCACGCTTCCCTGACCTGGTTACTGAACTTTAAAGAGCCAGATGGACAGTTAGCAAAATGGATGGAGGCACTGCAGGATTATGATTTTCAGATTGTCCATTGAGCAGGCCACCTCCATGCCAATGTTGACGCACTGTCCTGGCGCCCCTTTGCTGTGGAGGCCTGTTGGTACTGCCAGCAGGCAGAGGATCGTGACCCAGTGGTCTAACGGGCTGCTGGTCTCCAGACTGCTGCGGCCAGGGATAGTGCAGTGGCTCACAGCGCGTCCTTAGATCATCAGCCAGCTCTCTCCAGCGATGACATCACAGAGGCCCTCGGTGCGCAGCAGCTTCAGATCAAGCAGGATGAGATCCTGTCATCTCCCTGGTCCGGGAGTGGCTGGACATGGACCAACAGCCTGCCTGGGAGGCTTTATCTGCGCTGGACTCAGAAACCAAGGCCCTACATTCCCAGTGGGCCAACCTCTGCTGTCATGAGGGTGTTGTCTACCAACGGTGGCACTCTCCAGCTGGGCAGCGTCATGTCTGGCAGCTGCTGGTCCCCCGACGACTTTGCCCCAAGGTGCTCCAGTTGGTCCATTGATCGGTGGGGGTGGGCCACTTTGGGGTGATGAAGACCCTGCAGCATCTTTGGGCCCAGTCCTACTGCCCGGGGTGTCATCAGGACCTGGAGCTCCATGTCCACTGCCGTGACACCTGCAAGGCGCAGAAAAGGCCCACCCAGCAATCCCACGCCCCCTTGCAGCAGTACCGGGTAGGGGCACCCATGGAACGTGTGGAAGTGGACATTCTGGGCCCTTTTCCAACCACGGATCGGGGGAACCATTATGTTCTGGTCACAATGGATTACTTCACCAAGTGGCCAGAGGCCTATTCAGTCCCTGATCAGAGCGCCACCACCACCACAGCATCAAAGCTGGTGGATGAGATGTTTTGTTGGTTTGGCATGCTGGAGAAGCTGCACAGTGCCCAGGGATGGAACTTCGAGGCAGAGGTCTTTGGGGAGGTCTGCAGATGGCTTCAGGCCGGGTCTTCCGTCTGGGAATCCAGAAGACCTGGACCACCCCGTTGTACCCACAGAGCAATGGCCTGGTCGAACACTTTAACCAGACCTTGACCATCCAGCTCACCGTCCTAGTGGACCAGCGACAGCGAGACTGGGATCTTCACCTGTCTCTAGTCCTGTGGGTGTATCGGACAACAGGTCAGGAATCCATCCAATGCACCCCTGCAGTGCTGATATTTGAACGTGAGCTGCACACACCAGTGGACTTGGTGTTTGGCCCTCCCCTGGAGCTGGAGGTGGAGGGCAAACCAGGGTTGGATTATTTGTTGTGCTTGAGAGAACGTCTTCACACGGTACACAAACTGGCTTGGGAGGCCCTGGTAGCAGCGGGAAGTCGACAGAAGCGAGCGTACGACTCCCGTTGCCAGGGGAGGGGCTTTGCACCCAGGGATCAGGTCTGGGTTTTCTGCCCAGAGCGGAAAAAGGGACTGTCATGAAAGCTGGCGAGCCACTGGTCGGGACCGTGCGTGGTCCTACAGAAATTGTCGGATGTAGTGTACAGGGTGAGGCTGCAGAAGAGGAACCGGGTGGTGGTGCTTCACCGCGACCGTCTCGCCTCACCCCGTACCAGCCAGCTGCCCCGCGGGTGGCCAAGCCAGAGGCCCAGTCCCAACCGTGTGTGTGTGTGTGTGTATATATGTGTTGATCTAAGAGATATGTGTATGCAAGCACTTTGTGTAATATGTAATTAACTAATCGTCACTGTTTATTTATTATAACAATTATTTCCTCTCTTTACTCCATTTTCATGGAGTCAATAACTAATAAACGGGTATCAGACACCTGATGTTATTTTCATGTGTGATGAGTGAAAAACCTAAAAATGAGAAAAAAAAATGAGTCATCATTTACAAACATTCAGTACTACAATTTCAATATCAAAAATAAAAACTTAAAAAACTTCCAATAAATGTATTTACACAATTTTCAACTGTTACATCATGCTTCAGTCATTATAGGCATATTGTCAATACCAACATTTTTTCTTGAAGAGACACTGGTAGACATGATTTAAACCTGACTGTCCTCATCATTTGAATCCTTGTCGCTCTCCTCCTGCTGAGCTAATATGAGATACTGGTGTGCACCAGCAGCATGTACTGTTTTTTTCAATAAGGCCTCTACAACAGGGAATGTAGCAACATCTTACACACATAAGGAATCATAAGGGATAATATTGTGTTTTGGGGTTTTTTAATCACTCCTGCCCACCATCCAAAGGATTGTAGCCAGGCAGTGAAGACCTCGGGTTCATACTCAGGATCTTGCCAAACTCAGTCCTAAGAATATTCTTTCCAACCCCTGTCCAAGGAAATAGTACGAGTGTGACCTGTTGGCCAATGCTCCAATGTTTAAATTCAACAGGTATATCCGTTGCTCAGACTGCATCATGTGGTTTGTATTCCAGGTCCCTCTTTCAATGCCCTGACTGTCTGACTTAATCCAGATACATCAAGATAGTGTGGTCAGTCAGTCGTACAGGGGTGCAGTCACCTCCCAGTTAGAGGGGAGGTGTGAGTAGACCCTATACCCACAGAGCCACCTTCCTCCATTTAGTTCAAAGGTGTTGTTCTGCCCTGGCACCATTGACACTGGGACTGCAGAGGATGGCTTGGGGGAACTGTTTGAAATGTTCCTAAGTCCTGAGCAGGAGAAATTTGTTTTATTTGTCCTACTAGCAAGGAACTCTGCATATCCCCACCAATAGTTAGTTGTGAATACCTGTTCTACATATCTTGGTGTGTGTTTGAATATAGTGTTATTGCTTCACAATTAGGATTAGGATGAATAGTAGACCATGCCTATGCTCTCTAAGGGGTCTTTTCCAAGTACATTTACTCCAACATAATATTGTCCAGATTAAGAGTCATCGAGTCTTGTGTGACTGAACACAACAGCCCAGTTACATGGAGGAGTGCACATGTACTTGTGACTCTTTTCATACATCACAGACTTAGATTCATAGTGCATGGAGTGGTCATAATTATATATCACAATAGTCAAACTGGACTCCACAAGCTTTATCTTCAGTGCACGTTATGGTGGGTGGTGTCCCTTCATCCTTAATGCTGATGTTTATTGATCTGCCAGTTACCTTTTAAAATAGTAACTGAGGTGCACAACAACTTTATCAGGAGGACTACGACAAGGACAAGCATGAGGAACACACATGTGAGCCATTCATAAAGCTGAAATCTATGTCAGTATTCTCTGAGGGGTCGTTCATTGTTAACCATTTTGAGTGTATTCTATCTGCAGTAGACTCTTAATTTCTTCACCAAGGTTTGAGACAATCAGGCCAGCTAAAATACCTGACTCCCTTTGAAGTCTCGGACTTCCTCTACAACAGCAACACTATCTATGGCTTTTCCTCTATAGCTTCTATGGTTTGTTTTGATAATAATTTATAGTGTGTACTGTGCACCCAAGTGTGTCTGCCTTGTGCTTTTACAGCTGGTGGAATTGACAATATTACCTTATATGGCCCCTGCCAGGGGGCTTCTGACCAGGTCTTCTTTTAACCGTCTTTGTAAGTGCTTGGTTTCCTGGTCTTATGGTGATGATTCCTCCTGTGTGTTCCTTTCTAGGAAGAACAGCATGAACAGAATCATTTGAGTCAACATTTTTAACATGTAATCTGCTAAACCAAATTGTCATGGCTCCGTCTGGGCCGTCATCTGCTACAGCTGCACGCACACCTACTGCCAATCTCCAGCGGGCTTTATAACCGGTCCTGCCTGAGACTCAGCACAGAGCCGTCTGTCATTCTCCTACAGATACACCTCTCATCTACAGCCAAATCCCTGGCCTCTTTGTCTGAGATCGTAATCTCCTCTTCGCCTCAAGTAAGCTCAATATTACTCACCTTGTCAGTCGTCTTCCCCTGTGCACAGGTGGATTCCTCCGGCGGCGGAATCAACTCATCCTGGCAGCGGTTCAAGCCTCCATCTCCGCTACAGGGCTACCTGTCCTATTCACAGCATGGACCCAGAACGCTGTCTCCCTGGCCGCAGCCGTTAGGCCAACCTGAGCACCCCACGTCCATCTGCAAAGTAAGCGTCTGTTATCATCAAGCTCTGTGCTCAATGGACTGTGCTAACATCTGTGCTCTGTCATTATAGGGTTGCCAGGCTGAACGGCGTTCTGCTCTCCCCCGGGCACGATCCCTGCACAACCCTTCATCACTACACACACAACGCACCCATACACTCACTGTTATCAATAAAAGGATAACTGTATTCACTCGAGTCTGAGCATTTGTTCCCTGGGTCTGATAATTATGTCAGCACGGCTCCGTCAGAGCGACCCAGCAAACAGCATGCTAGCACGTCAGGTTAACAACTTAGAGGCTTGGGTGGACCAATTAGCTTACCAGCAACAGGTAATCCTTAGCCAGCTAGCGCAGATCAACAACCGGCTGGATCGTCTGGATGGGCGACGGACGTTTCCTCCGGCCTCCAGGAGTATGCCAACTCCCGTTAGCTCCCCTCCTAGCCAGGCTAGTCAGGTCCTCTAGGCTCGGCTTACACCGGTTCCCACGCCCGCTCGCTTCAGTGGCAAGCTCGGGGAGGCCTGTGGGTTCATTCTCCAGTGTGGGACGGTCTTCCAGCGGGTTCCGGGGGATTTTCCCACAGATCATAGCCAAATAGGCTACGTGGCTAACCTGTTAGAGGGCAGGGCACTAGCTTGGGCATATGCCATAATTGCCAAACATAGCTATGCTAGTTTAACCTACCAGCAGTTCATCTCCGATTTCCACGAGGTATTCGACCATTCCGACCGTGATAGTGTGCTATCGGCTGCTAGTCGGCTGCTAAATCTTCAACAGGGGGGCAGGTCCGTCGCGGACTATGCTGTCGATTTCTGGGTGGTGGCAGCGGAGGTCGGATGGGAGGATGCCTTGCTCTGTAGCATATTCATTCAGAGCTTAAGCCCTAGCCTGTGGGATGAGCTAGCCCGCCTAGATAAGCCAGAGAGACTCATGGAGCTAATTTCCTTAGCTATCAATTTGGATAACAGGCTGAGGGAGTGGGCAGCCGAGCAAAGAGCTTCCGGTCGCTCGGGTGCCCAGTTTCACTGCTCCTCTCAGTCGTCTCAGTTGGCCCTGCCTTCATCTGAGGCGCTAGACGGGCAGGAACCTATGGTGGTTGGGCACTCCAAGATCTCTTTAGCTGAAAAGCAGTGCCGCAGGGAGCTAGGACTATGTATGTACTGTGGTAGTGATGAGCATGAGGTTGAGAGTTGCCCCGTTTGGCCAAAAGAGGGGGTCTGTGCGTCGCAGTAGGGGGACTCACGGACTCTTCTCGGCCTAATCCCCTCACTAAATGTCTCTTGCCTATCAGATTTATTTACAAACAGACTGAATATGCCACACATGATTGACTCGGGGGCTGAGCAGAGCTTCATATCGGGGGACCTGGCAACCCGAATGGGGCTTCCCTGCCATCCACTCCAGTCTCCCCTTAAGCTCGTTGCCTTATCTAAGGCCCCTCTGGCAACGGTCTCCCAACAAACTGCCCCAGTGTCAGTCATCGTCTCCGGCAACCATCGGGAGGACCTGCGCTTGTTGGTGTTGCCGGTCATTCTGGGCTACCCCTGGCTCCAGCTCCATAATCCCTCCTTTGATTGGCGAACAGGGAGTGTCGTTTCGTGGAGTTCGTTCTGCCTCAGTGGGTGCTTGCAGACCGCAGCATGCACCCCGTCAGTGTCTCTGGCCCCTCACACCCCTCCTCCTCCTGACTTGTCCAAGGTGCCATCAGAATACCACGACCTGGGGGCGGTATTTAGTAAGTCGCAGGTGCTGTTTCTTCACCCCCACTGCCCTTATGATTGTGCCATCAATCTCCGGGCTGGCACCCCGCTGCCATCAAGCCACCTCTACAGCCTTTTGGCCCCGGAGCAGGAGGCGATGGATACTTACATCAAGGAGTCTCTCAGCTCGAGCATCATTCAGCCTTCCTCTTCGGCGGTGGGGGTGCGATTCTTCTTCGTGGGTAAGAAGGATGGCTCCCTGTGGCCATGTATCGACTTCAGGGGTCTCAACGACATCACCGTGAAAGACAAATATACTCTCCCTCTTATGGACACGGCGTTCAACTCCCTCCAGGGGGCCTCCTGGTTCACCAAGCTTGACCTCCGCAACGCATACCACCTCATGCAGATCAAGGAGGGGGACGAGTGGAAGATGGGATTCCGGACCCCAAGCGGCCACTTGGAGTACCTCGTGATGCCGTTTGGATTGACCAACGCTCTGGCCGTCTTCCAGCGCCTCATCAATGACATTCTCCGGGACTTTCTCGGCTCCTTTGTCTTCGTGTACCTGGATGATATCCTCATCTTCTCTCAGTCACTGGATGAACATCGGGTCCATGTGAGATGGATCCTCCAATGGCTCCTGGAGAACAAGTTGTTTGTAAAGGCCGAGCAGTGTGAGTTCTATGCCAACACAACCTCGTTTCTCGGTTTTATCATCTCCCACAACCAGGTTCTCCCCGACCCTGAGAAGGTCAAGGCAGAGGTGGACTGCCCCCCCCCCATCAAGGAAGCAACTCCAGCAGTTCTTGGGGTTCACCAATTTTTACAGCCGCTTTGTGCCTAACTACAGCGTGATCGCTCTCCCCTTGACCCATCTCACGTCCCCCAAGGTGACCTTCTGGTGGACGGAGGAAGCTGCAGCAGCATTCACCACCCTCAAGGGGGAGTTCTTGTCCTCCCATGTCCTGACGCAGGTGGATCCTTCCCTTCAGTGCCTGGTCGAGGTGGACGCTTCTGACTCCGGGGTGGGGGCAGTTCTCTCCCAGCGCTCTCCCGTGGATGGGGTGGTCCGTCCCTGCGCATTCTTCTCATGTCGTCTGTCCCCGGTGGAGAGAAACTACATCGGCGACAGGGAGCTCCTGGCGGTGAAGCTCGCCCTGGAGGAGTGGCGTCACTGGTTGGAGGGTGCCGCCCAACCCTTTGTAGTATGGACTGATCATAAAAACTTGGAATACCTGAGGACCGCCAAGCGGCTAAATTCCTGTCAGGCCCGTTGGTCGCTATTTTTTGGGCGCTTCAACTTTACGATTACCTATCACCCCGGGGCTAAGAATGCCAAACCGGACGCCCTCTCCAGGCAGTTTGCTGCAGATGTGGCTGAGGGGCACGAACACACCATCCTCCCGGCTTTGTGTGTAGTTGGCGCCCTCTTGTGGGGCATCAGGGAGAGAGTCTTGAAGACGCAGGAGGCTGAGCCCGAACCGGGGGCAGGACCTGCGGAGCGGCTGTTTGTTCCCACGTCAACCCGGGGCAAGGTGATCCATTGGGCCCACTCCTCCAAATTTTCGTGCCATCCAGGGGTGACTCGCACGGTGGAGCTCCTGCAGAGATCGTTCTGGTGGCCGGGGCTCCGAAAGGACATCATTGCCTATGTCCGCGCCTGTGCTCAGTGCACCACCGGGAAGACATCTTCCTCACCGCCGGACGGTCTCCTTCACCGGTTGCTGGTCCCCAGCAGACCTTGGTCCCATATAGTGCTGGACTTTGTGACTTCACCGCAGTCCTCACCATCGTGGATTGGTTTTCCAAGGCTGCTCACTTTGTTCCACTCCAGGGGCTGCCTACGGCACGGGAGACGGCGGACCTACTAGTGCAGCACGTCGTACGCCTCCATGGGATCCCCACCAACATCGTTTCCGATCACGGGCCCCAGTTTGTGTCCCAGGTTTGGAAGGCGTTCTGCAACGCACTAGGGGCAACGGTGAGCTTGTCTTCCGGTTACCATCCGCAAAGCAACGGGCAGTGCGAGCGGGCCAATCAGGAGCTGGAGGCCGCTCTGCGTTGTGTCATCGCCTCCAGTCCATCGTCCTGGAGCAGCCACCTCCCCTGGATCGAGTATGCCCATAACTCAACTGTTTCCTCGGCGATCAGCATGTTTCCCTTCAGGGCCTCTTTGGGTTACGACCACCCGCTTTTTCCCGTGGAGGAGAAGGAAGTAGCGGTGCCATCTGTCCACACCCACTTGAGGCGCTGTCGCCGGCTCTGGGGTGCCACCCGCAGAGCTCTCCTTCGCACGGCTGAGCACAACACCAGGACGGCAAATCGCCACAGGAGACCGGCTCCCCAGTACCAGGTGGGTCAGCAGGTTTGGCTGTCTACTCAGCACATTGTATTGAAAGCTGAAAAACGGAAGCTGGCCCAGCGCTTCATTGGCCCCTTCCCTATTGTACGCATTATTAACCCTGTGGCTGTACGCTTGGCTCTCCCCCTCTCTCTCTGCATCTGTCCCACATTCCATGTCTCCCAGGTGAAGCCCATCTGTTCCAGCCCCCTCTGCCCCCCTCCCAAGACTCCACCTCCACCAGTGTTGATTGACGGTGACCGGGCTTGGAGAATCAACGCCATCCTGTACGTCCGCCGTTGGGGTCGCGGTCTGCAGTACCTGGTGGACTGGGAGGGGTATGGCCCCGGGTGGAGGTCCTGGGTATGTCCGTCATTCGTGCTAGACAAGCATCTCATCAGGGACTTCCACCGGACGCACCCGGGTAGGCTGGGTCAGGTGCCAGGACGCACTTCTCAAGGGGGGGGGGGGTACTGTCATGGCTCCCTCTGGGCCGTCATCTGCTACAGCTGCATGCACACCTGCTGCCAATCTCCAGCGGGCTTTATAACCGGTCCTGCCTGAGACTCAGCACGAAGCCGTCTGTCATTCTCCTACAGATACGCCTCTCGTCTATAGCCAAATCCCTGGCCTCTTCGTCTGAGATCCTAATCTCCTCTTCACGGACACTGTGAACTCATATATCCACTTTTGTGAAGAGAACATTCTTCCATCACGCACCAGGGTGAGTTACTCTAATGACAAACCCTGGTTCACAGCTAAGCTCAGACAGATCAGGAAGGAGAAGGAAGCAGCGCTGAAAAGTGGAGACAGGGACTGCTACAGGGAGGTTAAATACCGGTTTAACAGAGAGCTGAAGAGGGCTAAATCTCTATACTCAGAGAGACTCCAGCAGCAGTTCACTGCTAATGATTCGGCTTCCGTGTGGAGAGGACTGAGGCAAATCACCAACTATCGACCTAAGGCTCCTAAAGGTCAGGATGACAAAGCCCTTTGTCAGAGACTGTCCCAACACTATGCCCGTTTTGACACCTCGTCATCTGTGTCCAACTCCCCCCCTCCCTCCAGCTCCACAGCCTCCACATTCCCTACTTCATTTAAGGCACCCCCCCCCCCTCCTCCCCCCCTCCCCTTATCATCAGTGAGCAGGATGTGCTCAAACAGTTCTCCAGACTGAACCCGCACAAGGCCCCCGGCCCAGACGGCGTGTCTCCCTCCACCCTGAGACTCTGTGCGAAACAGCTGGCTCCTGTATTCACAGACATTTTTAACACCTCCCTTAAGTTATGCCACGTGCCGTCCTGCCTCAAATCCTCCACCATCATCCCTGTCCCCAAGAAGCCACGGATCACTGGACTTAATGACTACAGACCTGTAGCGCTCACCTCTGTAGTCATGAAGTCCTTTGAGCGCCTGGTCCTGTCCCACCTCAAGTCCATCACCACCCCTCTCCTGGACCCGCTGCAGTTTGCCTACCGAGCCAACAGGTCTGTAGACGATGCAGTCAACCTGGCCCTCCACTCCATCCTGCAGCACCTGGACTCCCCGGGAACCTACGCCAGGATCCTGTTTGTGGACTTCAGCTCCGCATTCAACACCATCCGCCCCGCTCTGCTCCGGGACAAGCTGTCCCTGCTCAACGTGCCTGACTCCCTCTGCAGGTGGATCATCGACTTCCTGACGGACCGGAGGCAGCATGTGCGGCTGGGAAAGACTGTCTCGGACTATACTAGCATCAGCACCGGATCACCCCAGGGCTGTGTACTTTCCCCCCTACTCTTCTCCCTTTACACCAACTCCTGCACCTCCAGCCACCAGTCTGTCAAGTTGATCAAGTTTGCGGACGACACCACCCTCATCGGGCTCATCTCCAACGGCGACGAGTCCGCCTACAGGAGAGAGGTGGCCCAGCTGGCGTCCTGGTGCGACAATAACAACCTGCAGCTGAACGCTCTGAAGACAGTGGAGATGATTGTAGACTTCAGGAAAGTCACAACCCCTCTGCCCCCCCTCACCCTCTCAGGCTCTCCCATCACCACTGCTGATTCCTTCTGCTTCCTAGGCACTACCATCACCAGGGACCTCAAATGGGAGCTGACCATCAGCTCACTCATCAAAAAAGCCCAGCAGAGGATGTTCTTCCTGCAGCAGCTGAGGAAGCTCAAGCTACCCACCAAGATGTTAGTGCAGTTCTACACAGCCATCATCGAGTCCATCCTCACCACCTCCATAACCGTGTGGTACGCAGGAGCCACTGCCAGGGACAGACTAAGGCTGCAGCGCGTCGTGCGCACTGCTGAGAAGGTGATCGGCTGCAAGCTCCCATCTCTCCAGGATCTGTACATCTCCAGGACCCGGAGGCGTGCTGGCCGGATCATAGCCGATCCCTCACACCCTGGTCACGTACTGTTTGCCCCCTCCCCTCTGGTAGAAGACTTCGGTCCATCCAGACTAAAACCTCCCGTCACATGAACAGCTTCTTCCCCTCTGCCATTAGACTGCTGAACACTAAGTGACTCTCGTGCACCATGTACAGCAGCTCAACCAGACTCATGTTAATCATCACTGTTTTCTTCCTGCATTACCGACTGCACTATATAGTTCTCCACAGTATCTGCTGCTGGCTAATATATATTTTAACTGTTGACCAGTATCACTTAATCTTATCCTACACTTTATTACATGTATAGTTTATTTCTCTTATCTTATCATGTTTAATGTTGCAGCACTGTACCGAGACAAATTCCTAGTTTGTGTACTACATGAACAATGGCAATAAACCTGATTCTGATTCTGATTCTGATTCCTCTTCGCCTCAAGTAAGCTCAATATTACTCACCTTGTCAGTTGTCTTCCCCTGTACACAGGTGGATTCCTCCGGCGGCGGAATCAACTCCTCCTGGCGACCCAGAACGCTGTCTTCCTGGCCGCAGCCGTTAGGCCAACCTGAGCATCCCACGTCCATCTGCAAAGTAAGCGTCTGTTATCATCAAGCTCTGTGCTCAGTGGACTGTGCTAACATCTGTGCTCTGTCATTATAGGGTTGCCAGGCTGAACGGCGTTCTGCTCTCCCCTGGGCACAATTCCTGAACAACCTTTCATCACTACACACACAACACACACAACGCATACACGCACCCATACACTCACTGTTATCAATAAAAGGATAATTGTATTCACTCGAGTCTGAGCATTTGTTCCCTGGGTCTGATAATTATGTCACAAATATCTGCATCTTCTGGGTTGAATGGTCTAAGAGGGAATACCAATTAAAGCTTTTCATGTAAACTTCAAATGGAGATAAACCTTCTTTTGTCGGCATTATTCTCATATAAAATAGCATCAAGGTAAACAACAAATCCAATTCTGTCCTGTTTGTGCCATTGTTTTCTTAATCTTTCTATAATGATCCAGTTATGTCGTTCCACAAATCCTGCAGACTGTGGTAATATGCTGCATGGTGTCTCATATCACTATTCAACACTTTCCCTAAATGTGAATTAATCTGTAAACATATCCACTCTAAACAATATCTCTTCCCTTCACAATTGGTTAGCTCAACATTATTGGCAAATTTTGTAGCAAAATTTTCAAGCCTATAGGCTGTGATAACTAATAACCAATATCACCATCCCTCCCTTGAATACATGACAAAGTCTATGTGTTCAAGTAACAAAATAGTGAAATAATTTTTGTGGGAGGATGGGTTTATCCTTTGGTCAGGTATAAATTTGGGAACCTTGATTAAAAACAGCACCTTTATTTAATCACCTATTGACACCAGCTTACAGAAATGTTTTGTTTGCATATTTCTTCATCAGGAGATGCCAGCAGTATGCCATAGTGGAGCATTTGGCTCCTATTAGGAGGTATAAAATGTGCAAGATTTGTTGACATTGCCTAAGAAAAAATTGTAGAAGACTCACAGTACCCCTGTGGTAGTCTGGTGAATATGCACTTTTTGTTCTCAGATGTGAATGCAAACCAGTATTGATGATCTGGGTGTACTGGTATGCCAAAAATGCATTGCTAATGACTGCCACTGTGAAAATTGCATTTGGAATTCTAGTTCATTCAACAATGTGTATGATCCTGGTACACAATGAGCAAAAAGAATTACACTGGTCAACACCAAATTTGTTGTCTAAGTTTTTTTTTTAGCTGATTTAGGACAATTTTGATGTGCTGAATCCAAAAATCACATTGGTTTTGCTCAATCATGTCAACTTTTTGAACTATGGCCACATGTTTTGTTACGTTTTTGTTTACATGTACGGGTATTTTCGCTTTATATGATGTAAAATTCTTTTTTATTTCTTGAAATTCTCTGAATTTTGAACAATGATGACGTAACATTCAATTTACACGTACTTACCTTTATCAATGTCTACTATTCAATTTACAGCACAACTGTACAACTGCTTATAACTTGACCTGATCGAGAGAAACAGATGTCATTTTCGGATTCAGCGGTGCAAAATTGTCTTAAATCAGTTGAAAAAACACAGACAACTTACAAAAACAAATATTTTTGTTATGTTGTGTTATATTTTTGTTAATTCCTGCAGGTCCTGCATCATCAGGATGTTTCCCTCAGGAATAGGGAGGCTGAACATGACACTATGACATCTGCTGCTTTTAGCTTTTTTATAACCTGTTAAACACCCTTTTGAGCTTCTAGACGGAGAGGATATTTTCTTTTATAGTGTGATGTTATAGTGACATACTGTATTATGCCCCCTACTATTAGGTCAACATTTATTTTATCTTTTTACCATAATGAATTTAGAATTTGCTTCAAATTCGCTCATCCTCTCTTCTGTTAAGGTTGAGATTGCTCATGCAGGAGATCTCTGGGTGTCAACTGTGCACAACCTTTTGTGCTGTGGTTAGTCAGTTAAGTGACAATGCATATGTTTCTAATTTAGTAGAATACTCTATCTTAAGGTCAGATGTTGGCTTCCTATGGATGGCTATATTCCTCAGCAGAGGCGACAAAATGTCCAACATTTTTCCAATCCATGTGTTTGGGTCTGACCAGTGAGATGTGTGGAACCCCCCATTGTTTAAAATGTCTCTTATCCTCATCAGATAAGACAACGGATGCTCCCACATATTCTGCTGGTGACCGATCTGGGGGATGGATTTACAAAAAATGTTTGTTCATAATTTGGATCAGATCCGTTCAATTGCCTATAGTACATGGTACAATGATATTGATTTGGAGATTGCCAATCAGTGGGAACTGTGGATGTAAAATGCTGTGATATCACTGAATATGGTCCGTCCGTGACCAGGTCGAGTGAGTATCAGTATTTCAATTTGGAAGTCTCATAAACTATGTTTACTTCCTCAACATGTGGGTAGCCTCTGACAAAATGAACCACCCTTCAACAATGTCACCGGTAGTAGGATCTTTTACTTTCACAGATTTGACAGATATAGTTTGCCAGTTGCAAATGTAACTGTTACTTTTCCTTCTGACTGAAAAGCCCTGAATATCATTAACTGAAATTATTAAACTACATGCACCTGTGTCACACAAATTTAATTGGAGTACCTTGAACTTCCAGCATTACTTCTGGTAAACACTATATTGTTAACATTAGATCAAAGTCAGGTAAATGGAAGATGTCTGCTATGTCAATTTTCTGTATATGTGTAGAAGTGAGGCCACTTATCTGTGTCAGTCTTAACTATGCAGTCCAGTTTTGTTGTAGTGGATGTGGCTGATGGGTGCTTCCCCCTCCCAGTGGCCTTTGGGGACACTCTCTTTGCCAGTGACCCCATTGTCCACACTGATGCACTCATTTCAGTGGGCTCCGTTTTAATTTTTTTATCTCTTTATCTCTTTTACTGATATTAACTTTTTACTTAGTGTTAGCTTAGTAATCACAACAGCCCAATCAGGCACACAGGTGAATCAGACCCCAGGCAGGGCTGTTCACCAGGTTAGGTTAACCTGTTTTAGCTAGCTAGCTAGCCACCTCTGGCTTGGAAAGCCATGGCTCTGTCCCCAACTTGTGTCAGCTGTGTTTCCCTCTCTAAGAAGGGTCCTGAGTTGGAATTGAGACACTCTAATCTTTATAAGATTCGGGAGGCTGAAAACCACCTGGAAACTATTATTTTTGGACGGACATCGGCACCAGCGACGGACTCGCAGCTAGTACAGACGGCTACTTACCTGGGTGCAATTAGCACATCGCCATCCACTTCCACCCCTGCTCCGGTCACTTCAGCTGTCCAGGACTCCAGCATCAAACACTGGCTTCAGCTCGGAGCTAAACCCAAAGCCCCGGGTGGTTCATCACTGCCTCAATGTGCGCCCTGGACCATGGTTGGGCCAAATAGCAAACACTGGGGATTGACCAGACATGGCCGCCCCTCCTCCTTTCCCCTTTTGCTGGAAAACAGATTCGACATCCTTTCCCTGGAAGATTTCCCCCACCTCGACGTAGATCATCCTCCCACGGCTGCCCCTACTCCTTCAGCTGCGACCCAAACCCGCAAGCCCCAGATCAAAACTACCTTAGGTGTGCCAAACTACACAACAGCTCCAAAAAGAAGAGAGCACAACCCCCTGCATCGGCTCCCTGCTGCCACTGCAGCAACTACGGCAAAATTATCCACTATTTCACAAGCCACCGACAAAGCCCCCTCAGACGACACTGGTAATTGGTGATTCAATAATGAGGAACGTCAGAAGCAGGTACTGTGTTACAAAATGTTTTCGTGGGGCTAAAGTGTCAGACATTGAGGCTCTAAAACTGTCATTGTGCTCGTTGGATGCAACAACATCCCAGATGAAACATCAGAGATCTTAAAGAGTGACTTCAGGAGCCTTCTGTCCACTCTTATGAACTGTGGCAGACGTGTGTTTATTCCTGGGCCACTTGCTCCTTTTAGAAGAGGTTGCAATTATTTTAGAAGAACTCTCAGCCTTCATACCTGGTTGTGTTCAACATGTCATATTTTTAACATTGATTTTATAGACAATTTCAACCTGTTTTGGAACCGCCCATCATTTATGAGGCCAGATGGCATCCATCCAAATAAACTCGGTGCACGTGTTCTAAAGGACAATCTGTTTTATTCCATTCAGCATTTTTTAGTACAGTGACTGAAAGCTGGTATGCTAACTCACCCCGAAGTTCCAGGGTCTGCCAACCAGCCCTTTTTTGCTTCCACTTCTCATATTAATCCTATGAATCCAAGTAATTCTCACTGTTTAGATCAGTCCTCAGTTCATAACCCCATAGAGATTGTGTCTCTCTCCCGTTACCCAAAACATTATAACCCAAGACAAATATAACATAACTTGATAAATCCACGCTCTCTGCAGCTCCTCTTCATCCGCCACCCCTTAACTTAGCCCCTGTCTTCCCCATCACAGAATCATTGTCTGCTCCCTCCAAAGTTAATAAAAATATGATGTATAAGCATCCCAAAATGATTAAACAAAAAGTTGGTAAAACTCAAATTAAACATCAAGTCTCTAAATTTAATGATTTGGCATCTCTTCCTCCTCATAATTTAAAAATTAAATGTGGTTTGTTAAATATTAGGTCTCTAACTCCCAAGTCTTTGCTAGTCCATGATCTGTTAATTGATCATCAGATTAATTTAATATCCCTTACAGAGACTTGGTTAGGACAAGAGGATCATGTTGGTTTAAATGAATCAACTCCCTCTGGTTATTTAAACTATCAAAATCCCAGAAGTTCTGGTAGTGGAGGAGGAGCAGCGACAATTTACCATTCTAATTTACTAATTAATGTAAAGCAAAAAAACATGTTTTAATTCCTTTGAGGTCCTGGTCCTCAGTATTGGGCATGTTAGCAATCTTAGGTTAAGCCCAATTTTCTTTGCCATAGTTTATCATCCTCCCTCAGCCTACTCAGAGTTTTTATCCGAATTTGCCGAATTCTTAGCTGATTTAGTGCTGAAATCAGATTAAAATTAATTAGAATAATTATAGTAGGGGATTTTAATATACATGTAGATATAGATAGTGACTGTTTTAATAAGGCATTAAATTCAATATTAGACTTGATGGGGTTTTCTCAGACAGTAGAAAATTCTACCCATTATCTCCACCACACATTGGACCTTGTTCTGACATATGGCATAGAAATAGAAAATCTGGTAGTGTCTCCTCATAATCCTGTACTGTCAGACCACTGTCTGCTAACCTTTGATTTCACTATTCCTGATTATTTGATTCCTAAAGAAAAATATTACTACAGCAGATGTCTTTCAGATGATGTAGTTACCAAATTTATGCAGATTGTCTCCTCTATGCCATGTGTCAACACAACAGAAATAAGCTATGGAGAGCTTGCTCCTTCTGTAATTGATAGCATGGTAGATAGTGTTACAGCTTCTCTGCATCAGACTCTAGACTTGATGGTCCCTTTCAAAAAGAAAAAGTCCTATCAGAGATTTCTAACCCCTTGGTTCAACACAGAAACCCATAGCTTAAAACAGAAGACTCGTCAATTAGAAAGAAAATGGCGTTCCACTAATTTAGATGAAAACTATTCAGCTTGGAGAAATCATCTTTTAATTTATAAAAAATCTCTGAGAAAAGCTAGAACAAGTTATTACTCTGCATTAATAGAAGAGAACAAGAATAATCCCAGGTTTCTTTTCAGCACTGTAGCCAGGCTGACAAAGAGTCAGGACTCTGTCAATCCTTGCATTCCCTTAGAGCTTACTAGTCAGGACTTTATGAACTTTTTCCAATCATAAAATTTCATCTATTAGAGAGAAAATCAGATTCTTCCCACCGTTAACTTAAATACAATATCTACTACAACTCCTTCAACTGATATCTGTTTGGATAAGTTGACTCCAATAGTCCTTTTAGAGTTAGATTAAATAATTTCCTCATCCAAGCCTTCAACTTGTCTTTTAGACCCCATTCCTACCAGGTTATTTAAAAAAGTCTTCCCATTTATTGGCAGCCGTATTCTTCAAATAATCAATTCTTCTTTAACATTAGACCATGTACCGCAGGCTTTTAAAACTGATGTAATTAAACCCTTACTCAAAAAGCCAATGCTCAATCCAGGAGTTTTAGCTAACTATCGACAAATCTCTAATCTGCCTTTCATTTCAAAAATCCTGAAATGAAATGAGTTGTTGCTACGCAATTCTTGATGATTATGAGTTGTTGCTATGCAATTATTTGATCACTTGCAGGGAAATGGTTTATTTGAAGAGTTTCAATCTGGGTTTGGAATCCATCATAGTACTGAAACAGTATTAGTGAAGGTCACTAATGACCTCCTTATCGCGTCTGATAATGGACTTGTTTCTGTACTTGTCCTTCTAGACCTTAGCGCAGCCTTTGATGCTATCAACCATAATATTCTACTCGATAGATTAGAACACTATGTTGGACTTAATGGAACTTCGCTGCAGTAGTTTAGATCTTTTTTGTCTGATAGGTTCCAGTTTGTTCATGTCAATAATGAGTTTTCTTCCAACTCAAAACTCAGTCATGTAGTTACACAGGGATCTGTGCTAGGCCCTACTCTTTTTAGTTTACATATGCTTCCGTTAGGCAACATCATTAGAAAGCACTGTATACATTTTCATTGTTATGCAGATGACACACAATTATACCTGTCAATGAAGCCAGATGATAGTAATCAATTAGCCAAGTTAGAAGCCTGTCTTAAGGAAATCAAAGCTTGGATGACTTGTAATTTCCGCTATTAAATTCAGATAAGACTGAAGTCATTCTTGTTGGTCCAAAAAAACCTTAGAAATACCTTTCCAAATCAAACTCTTAGTTTGGATGCAGTTACACTTTCTCTTAATAGTTCTGTGAGGAACCTCGGAGTTATTTTTGATCAAGATCTGTTTTTCAATTCACATATTAAATTTGTTTCTAAGGCTGCCTTCTATCATTTGCGTAATATTGCCAAGATTAGGAGCATCTTGTCTCAGAGTGATGCTGAGAAACTGATCCACGCTTTTGTTAGCTCTAGATTAGATTATTATAACTCTTTATTATCAGGTTGTCCTAAAATATCTTTAAAAAGTCTTCAGTTGATCCAAAATGCTGCTGCAAGAGTTTTAACAGGTACTAGAAAGAGAGATTATATCTCTTCGATTCTGTTCTGGCCTCCCTTCATTGGCTTCCCATAGAGTTCAGAATTAAGTTTAAAATCCTTCTTCTCACTTACAAAGCTCTTCATAATCAGGGCCCTTTTTATTTAAAAGATCTGATACTCCCCTATCATCCTAACAGAGCATTATGCTCCCAAAATGCTGGATTACTTGTAATACCTAGACTCTCCAAAAGTACAATGGGAGGCAGAGCCTTCAGTTATCAAGCTCCTTTCCTGTGGAACCAGTTACCAATCTGGATTCTGGAGTCAGACTTGATCTCTGTGGTAAAAACAAAAAAAATTTGATATAGCCTACAATTAGGAGGGACTATGCGTCTCTAAACCCTCCCTTAGTTATGCTGCTAATAGATTAAGACAGCCAGCGGACCTCTAATAATGTACTGGGCTTCTCCCCTTTAATGTTTGCTCTCTACATGTCTGTTCTTCTCATCTTCTCTATCCCCTCAACCCCCAGACAGTTGCAGCAGATGACTGCCCCTCCCTGAGCCTGGTTCTGCTAGAGGTTTCTTCCTGTTAAAAGGGAGTTTTTCCTCTCCACCGTTGCCAAGCGCTTGCTCACAGGAGATCGCTTGATTGCTGGGGTCTTTCTGCAAGTGTGGGGGTTTCCCCTACATTTAAAAGTGCTATGAGATGACTGTTGTTGTGAAATGGCGCTATATAAATAAGGTTGAATTGAATTTCCACTGTGGGGCTGCGTACCCTCCTCAGCCACGGCCCCACCCCCTCCTCCTTCTCCTCTTCGGCTTCCTTGATAAAAGACAGATTGATGGGGTGCCTCAGGCCCCCGTGGGTCACCATCCACATTGCAGGTTTTTCTTTAATTTTTAAAAAAATTTTCTTTCATACCTAGATTCCCAACACCAATCTGTTAATATCATGAAATTTAGTACAGTGTCAAACAATATTTACAAGTGATCCAGACCAGCTGAGAGTTTTGTGTAGTTTGATGTTATTCTAAGCTTAGTTTTCACTAAATAACTATATTTTATTTATCTGAATCAAGTCTAAGAGTTTAATCCCTATAAACTAAATTTCATACTTTGATTTAGGTTATAATTAAAAATAATTAAGGATGATTTAAACATTATCATTTCATCTATGTCCAAATCATATCAGATACAAAAAGATTCTAAATGTTTTTTCCCCAGTAACATAAGAACACACTGCTCCATTATTCTGTAGGACAGTGCAGTGAGAAATGTCTTGTCCAGCATGACAGTAGTGTTTGGATAATCACTAATTGATCAGCTTACATAGGATCAGATGGATATAATTCTGATTTTTATTGCTTTGACATGAAATGTGCACCTTGCTTCTGGGTTAGGATGCAGAGTTGGAAAAATAAGGGGAAAAGTAATTTTTATTTCCACACTATACTATGAATATTAGCTAGAGTAATTTTTATTGCTTTTTACACACACATTCTAAACCCAAATTGTTGAAATGTGTCATAATGCTCTGTGAAGTGGGAGTCTCAGCTCAGTGCAATATGGATATGTACAGTTTTGAAAGCAGATCACGGCACCCATCTAAAATCCAGTTTCAGGTGTATTTTATGCCATAGTTGTTTAAAATAATTCCGTTCCAAGACAGCAAAAATGGTTTTTACAACATAGCATTACATTCAGGCTTATGCTGTGTAGAACTCCAGGTTCGCTGGATTTTTTCCTCTTCTCTCTCTCTTAGACTTTTAGTGAATGAAACTACTGGTCAGTTACTGTGAAGCGTGACTTTAACGGTAGTCTTAGGCGTCAGTTATGCATTTTCAATTCTCGTGAACATGTGCTGACTACAGATAATTCATGAATGCTGTTTACGCATGCTTAGAGAACTTATGAGCAGTTTGTTGAATCTGGAGTGGCTTGTTAATACTAACACAGCTTCCTGGCAAAATGTGCATGATTTACACAGACCAACACTAAAATGTTCTTGGATGAGATTCAATATTTGAGATGTTATCAGAAAAGTAAATGAAAAACAACAATATAATGTATTTTACTTAGATGTGGTCGATTTGATCATCTTTGTCCTGTCACTCACTGTCCCTCCCTTTTTTTTTAATTTAAGTTTTTGTAAAGGGTATACATGTCATTACAGCATTGCATTGTTTACATTTTCATCACATATTCCCCCTTTTTTTGTTTTTTGACAACATTGGAAAAAAATTATTACAACACCCTTTTTTAAGTGAAAGAAAAAGGGAAATTAAAAGAAGAACAAAACCCTCCCAAAACAAAACAAACAGAAAAAAACAACAACAAAAGAGCAGAAAAATAAAAGAGAATCTGAGTAGTGTTGGAGCAAAGAGAGGGGCCATTATTGAAATGGTATTTGTCAAAGATTAGATCTGATGGAAGACACATATGCATTCCAGGGTTGCCAAAAGTTCAAGAACCCATCCATGTCCTGTCTCAGTGCAAATGTCAACCTTTCCATCGAATAAATGTCCTGAATCACGTTAATCCAATCTTCAGGTGTAGGACAGTCTTTCAACATCCATTTTTTTGATAGAACTTTTTTACTTGCCAATATTAAAACAGTGAATAAGTATTTTCCCCCTCGTCTTTCCAGTGATTCCGGTAGTAAACCCAAATACAAAGTTACAAAAGAGAAGGGAACTGTTACTTTGAATATTTTCCCCAATATTGTCTGTACATTGGTCCAATATTGGAGGATAACTGGGCATGACCAAAACACATGAAAATGATTTGCAGTCTCTTCACCACACAAGCGCCAACAGTTCAACCCCTTACAAGTAAATTTGTTTTGTGCAGGTGTTCTGAAAAATTTTACCAAATTTTTCCATCCAAATTCTCTCCACTGCAGGGATGAAGTACTTTTCCATTGTTGTTTATTTAGCTTTTCCCATATTTCCAGTTGTAAAGTGAAATTCCCCTCTTTTTCCCATCTTTCTTTTATATATGATGTGTTGTCTCCTTTTAAGTCTTGAAGACCATGGTATATTTTAGAAATGTATCTGATCCCTGGGATCCCTTTATATGCCATTAAGAAAACCTTCAGAACACCTGACTGGGCCCTTTCCAAATCCTCCTTTTTAAGTATTTTGTTTATGTGGTGTCTAAGCTGAAAGAACCTGTAAAGGTCTTGATTTACTAGACCTTGTTTTTTCAAATCTTCAAAACTTCTTAAAGTTTGCCCTTTAAAAAAAATCATAACATTTTATCAGTCCGTTCTCTTTCCACTTTTTAAATCTAGTGTCTGTTTTATTAGGAGTAAAGTCCTGATCATTGGAAATCCATTGCAATAATCGATAGGGCTCTTTAGTTTGATTCTCTCTGACTATCTTAAACCAAATTTTTAGCAGGGTCTCTGTCCACGGGTTAGTGTTATTCAAAAGTTTAGGTAAGGCATTGTTCCCTATTATCGCCTGTAGGGGAATGTCACTTGTTATTTGGCATTCCATCTCCTTCCATTGTGCAGTGTAGACTCGGTTACATATCTCTACTAAAGTTTTAATTTGTGCGGCTTTAAAATAGTCCCTGATATTTGGCAGCGCGAGCCCACCTTTATCTTTGTTTAGCTGTAGGGTTCTGTACCTGATTCTTGGTCTCTTGCCCTGCCATATGAATCTTGAGATCCTTCTGTCCAGTTCTAGCCATGTTTTTTTGGGAGGTTCTACCGGTATTGTTTGGAAAAGGTATAGAAGACGTGGAGGTATATTCATTTTGACTGCTTCAATTCTTTGTGCAGTACCCAAGAATGGTATCATATTCCATCTTGCTAGATCAGATTTTATTTTTGTCATCAGTGGATCATAGTTTAGTGTTATAATTTTGTTGAGTTGTTTCGGGATATTGACCCCCAGATATTTCATAGATTCCATCTCCCAGTTAGTTTTGAGTTTGCTTAGTAAATATTGATTTGGGTCATAGTTGAATGTTAAAATTTGGGTTTTATGCAAGTTTAATTCGTACCCCGATAACTCTCCATACTCTGAAAAAACTGAGATTAGTTCTGGAAAAGAGGTGTCCGGCTGCCCCAGGTATATTAAGATGTCATCGGCAAAGAGTGCTATTTTATGTTCCTTCTGACCAAGTGTAATACCTTGAATTTTTTGATTCTGTCTTATCCATTGGCTCAGAGGTTCTATGAAGATTGCAAAGAGCAGTGGAGACAAGGGGCAGCCCTGACGACATCCTCTTTCCAGTTCAAAAGATGATGATAATTTACCGTTAATCCTTATTTTAGCTGTTGGTTTTTTATATAATGCCTGGATAGTTCTAATGAAGTTATTATGAAAATTGAAACTGGATAAGATTCTATATAGGAAAGACCAGTCAACCGAATCAAATGCTTTTTCAGCATCTAATCCCAATATGGCTGCATTTAAATGGTATTTTTTTATATGATGAATTATGTGTAAAGTGCGTCTAATGTTATCTTGTGTCTGTCTTTGTCTTATAAAACCTGTTTGGTCTAAATGAATTAAGTCTGTCAGTATATTTTCTAACCTTTTGGCAAGGATAGCGGTAAAAAGTTTATATTCCTGATTTAACACACTGATTGGTCTGTAGTTGGAGCAGTCTAGTTTATCCTTTTCAGGTTTAGGTATGACTGCAATGACCCCTTCTCTCCGGGGGGGGGGGGATTTCCCCTGTGTGGAGGACATAGTTAAATGCTTTCAGGAGGAGAGGAGATAGTTGCTGTTTAAAGGTTTTGTACCACTCTGCTGTATAGCCATCTGCTCCTGGGGATTTGTTAGCTTTAAGTTTCATAATTGCTTTTTCTAATTCTTTAGGTTGTATTTCTGACAGTAGTGTTTTATTTTGTGACTCAGTAAGTTGGGGAAGATTTAATGTATTTAGGAAGGCTTCGGATGGGTTTTTGTGTTTTTCGAGGGAGTATAAGTTCTTGTAGTAATTCTCGAAGCTTTTAAGAATTTCCTGAATTCTAAATTTTATTTCCTTTGATACTGGGTCTCTGATTTTGTAGATTGCTCTCTCCGTTTGTTGTTTCCTCAATTTGTAGGCTAGTAATTTTGCCGATTTGCTACCTGTTTCATAGTATTTTTGTTTCAGAAATGTAAGTTTCTTCTGGATTTCTCTTGTGTAGATCTCGTTTATTTGTTTTTTAATTTCCTTAATTTTGAACGAGTCATTAGAATGAGTGTTGTCTTTGTGCTCTTTTTCTAGTTTCTTAAGTTCTGACTCTAATGTGATTAGTTTTTCTTGTCTCATTTTCTTTTGGGTTGCCAGTTTTGCGATAATCTTTCCCCTTATTACAGCTTTGCATGCGTCCCACAGTATTAAAGGGGATACTTCTCCATTATCATTTTCTTCCAAATATCTGAGAATATCTGATTCCAATTCATCTTTCAGTGGTCCTTTCAGCACATTTGAATTTAACCTCCAAGAAAATGTATTATTTGTGTATTTTTGGATATTTAAGTCCATATAGATCGGACTGTGGTCAGAGAGAGCCATCAGTCCTATTTTACATGTTTTTACTCTTCCAATGTCTCTATTAAACATAAAAAAATAGTCAATCCTTGAGTATGATGAATGTGGTGCTGAGTAAAATGTATAATCTTTTACACTGGGGTTGAATTCCCTCCACACGTCACAGATTCCCATTTCTTTTAGTAGCATCCGAGTTTTTCTACTTTGAGTGTTATTTTGATGTGGAGAATTACCTGATGCATCCCAGTATGGGTTCAGTCTTAGATTGAAGTCTCCACCACATATCACTAAACCTTTGGCTTTAGTTATCATTAGGTCAAATACATTTTTATAAAATTTCCAGTTAGCCCCTGGAGGTGCATATACATTCAGCAGGGTGATATCTTCTCCCTCTAGCCGACCAAGTACCATGCTAAATCTTCCTTCATTATCTTTGTGTTCTGAATTTTTTTCAAACATAATTTTGGTTGAGATCAATGTCGCTACCCCCCCCCCCCTCCTCCCTGACTTATATGAGGATGAAGAGATCAGTTTAAACACTTGTCTATTAAGTTTAGTGTGCTCCAAGTCTGTTAGGTGGGTTTCCTGTAAAAATATTATTCCTGCTTTGTCTTTTTTCATTTTGCCAAGAATCTTGGATCTTTTAACTGGATTCAGGATCCCTTTTACATTATATGAGATTATTTTGGTTACACCCTGTTTCTCCATTGTATTGTCTTATTTAGTATAACAGTGTAGTGGCCCTCTTTTATGCTACTCAGAAACTGAAAGACCATTAAGAACATAAAAAACATTAAGAACATAGTATATAAAACTTTAAAACAAAAAACTGTCAAAAGATCTTCCTGAGCTGAGGTCTTTTTAGTGACCTTAGAAGAGCCTTGCTGGTGTGTTGGCTCTGAGGGAAATTCCTCAAACTCTGTTACGTGTTGAGGGCCCTCTCTTACCCCTGTAAGTTGTCCCATGTTTTTAACGTGAACTTCAGATCCCAATCCGAACTTGTAATGATTTTTTTTTTTTTTTATGCCTATACCCTATGAAATTGTGCGCAACCTCCCACCACCGTCACAGCAAACAATCACGTCAATACAGTATTTGTTAGTGTGGAGAGTTCATGTGGTTCATTGTCACATTTCTATTTCAACAAGTTTTTGTTTTTTTGTTTTTTAAAGACTTACTTGTTTCTAATATTATGACTGTTCCATGAAATGTTTTACCACTTGCTGATTCTGCATCTCCTTTAATGTTTGTTACCTTGTAGGAGGAGGGTTGGATGCACAGATTGACTAAAAATATCGTTATTCCCTCCTGAAAGTGCTCAGTTTTTCCTTATAGCTCTGGCGCTGGGTTTCCCGCTGCTGGCCCGTGGATTTTGAGGGTCTCTGTGTGCACCACGTTTGAGCCTTGATTCTTTCGATCGGGTCTACTGCAAGTTTATACACCGTTACCGGGAGCCCTCTTCTTGCCATATCCCTGGTTGCTTCTTCCGCCGAGTTGTAGAGACACATCTCTTCCCCGTAAAAAACCCGCAGCTTCGCCGGAAATGGAGTTTGAAAGCGCAGTTTCTTCTCTCTTAGTACTTTTTAGCGTCGTTGTATTCCCGACGCTTTTTAAGGACCTCCGGGGCGTAGTCATGCTCCACAAAAACTTTTCTTTCTTGGTGCATAAATCCTTTTTTCTGCCAAGCCAGTCTCAAAACCTCTTCTTTTGTTCTGAAGTTGGAAAACTTCACCACCACCGATCGTGGAGGCGCTCCCGCCGACGGCCTTGGGGCTAATAAACGGTGCGCCCTTTCTATCTTCAAGTCGGTGGATTGGGGAATTTCCAACTTCTCTCTCAGTATGGATTCCACGCATGCAGCCATTGTGGTGAAACCATCCTCGACTCCTTCTTTCAGACCATGAATTCTTATGTTGGCCCTTCTTAGTCTTCCTTCTTGGTTGGTTAGCTTAGCCTCCAGTCTTGTCTGTTGTTTAAGTAAATCCAGCACGGTTTCTTCCAGCCCTTTTATTCTTTCCTCTGCTTCCATGATTCGGTCCTCAGCCTGGTCCACTCTGTTGTTTGTCCTTTTTATTTCGTCTTTAATTTCACGAAATTCGGCCCAACACTCTCGGCGAAATTCTCTTAATTCTTGAATTATCGTTTTTAAGCTAACCGTGTTGCTAGCCTCATTCAGCTCCTCTGTTTCCGAGTGGATGTCCTTCAGGTCAGATTCTCCGGCCGATGCGCGTCTTGGCCTGGCAAATGTCGATCTCTTCTGCTTTCCTTTAGGCATAATGACTTTGTCTTTTGATTTTCACTCTTCCAAAAATCCGTTAAATCTGATTTTCAAGGTATTTTCACGGATGGGGTCTTGGAGCTTCAGCGTTAAGCTGCTATCACCATGGTGTCCAGACCGGAAACCGTCCCTCCCTTTTTAAAATTATTTTACTGTAGTCACGGAGGGAGGAGGGGGTCGTTGGGCGATGGCACGGATGGGGTGACCGCAGCCAATTCAAGTGGGTCTGAAGAGGAACTCACACGGTCGCTGGGGTTAGGAGGTGGATCCGGCCCAGAACCACAGCCACCACCATTGTCTCGGATTAATGGAGAAACAGACAATCCATTAAACAGCATCTTTTTTTCTTTCTCCATTTTTGTCATGCTTATTATTTTTTCATCTCACCGTTGCAGCGTCAGTCTCTCATTCTTGCTTTTTCTTCCCTTCTTCCAATCACTTCTCCATACTTTTCCCTTATATCCTGCACAAAACTTTCACATTCATCAGCCTTTAATTTTCCTCTAAAACCAAACTTCTCCATTTCTGTCCGCTCTCCGCATACAAAATTCACTTCACCACACACGCACAATAACAATCTCCCAACATTTATTTTCCTTCTTATTTTTTGCTTTTTTCTTCAGTAGTGTTTTGAATTAACTCTATTTTTATGTATTCTCGATCTTGGATTTTCACAGCAACACATTCCCTTTTATAATTAGGAATAAATCTACTTATTCTCTCCTCTGCCGAGATTAAAGTTGAACCTTTTCACTCTCCAGCTGATTGGGAGTAGCCTCTCTGCTGCCTCACTGCATCAAACCCGCTATTGAGCCAGTGTGGGAGGTCAGTTTTTTGCCATGCACAGTCTTAAAGTTTTCCTTTTAGCCAGAGAGATACTAAGGTCCCCAAAATTGTTGGAAAAAATTCCTTTAAAGTTAACTTGAAAACTCGATTTGGAGGTAATTTTATGGAAGAATGCAATTCTTGCAGTTGACCACAAGATGGAGGCAGTTCCCTCTGCACTCAAGGAGGAGGAGTTACAGTAACTTCGCTTGGAGGCGGTCTAACTGTCTCAGCTCCAAGATGGCGCCCAGGATTAACTCACCCTGGTGACTTTCAAAATGGAGTTTGTACAGCTTAATCTGCACAAGCGCAGTTATCACGCAATGGAATGCAACGTGGCTGTCTCAGTCACATGCAAATGTGAACATGCAACATGGCTGCAGAGCCTATTGACCACAAACCATGCCTTGTTCTTTCAAAGAAACCAAAGAGCTGCCTCCCTTTAATTCAGTTTTTTTCATGTAAGGATAATCTTACAACTTTAACTCCGTGCTCAATTCAACACTGTTCCTCAATCTCCTCTCAGTAACTTATCATACTTTAACCACAATCTCTCAGCTCAACTCGGGAGAGCGGGTGAGCCACCCGCCCCCCTTAGTGAAAAAATACACAGACTCACCTTTGTTTCCCGCACGGCAAGAAGTGCGCTGTTTTAGTTAAATCACCTGAATATATATACTGTGGCAAAAAGAGTTAATAGATATTTACAGCCGTGCAATCCAAACTCCAGATTTCATCCCCTTTCTAGAAATTGTAGCCTGTCCAAGCTTCTACTTGCAATTCTAGTGATTCAAGCGGAACAGGCGCGACTTAGAACGCCAGTGGAAATTGAAATCTTTTGTTTCTGGTAGACCAAAAAATATTAATATTCCCCGGGGGGCTTTCGCCTTTATTTCCAACCCTCAAAATACACTCCGTCTTATTCCAGACAACCAGAAATGGGAATTTGAAATCAGGGCTCGTCCCTTCCACCCTATGCCCCTCTTCATGTCTTAAATTGGGATGGATATAAGAGGTAACCACCCACACATTTGTCCCCACGATTTACAGAATCAACACAGTTATTTGTGTGTGTATATCTGTCCCTGCTGCTCAATAAAACCAGCTTAACTATTACGTAGAGGCTATTTACATTGAGCTGCATCCGCTCATCAATACCAGTGATAGTTGGACTAATCTAGATAAGCTGATTTTAACAAACTGGCCGACACAATTACTCACTATTTGTTGATACTCAAGTTTCTTGTATTTGTGTTGTATATTCCTTATATTCCTTATGGTGACACAATTCACACACTATTTGTTTTTACTTAACATTCTTGTGTCGTGTCCCCCATTTTCATTCATATATTACTCAATCGATTAAAATTGATATTCTTGTAATATATAGTACTTTATATATATATTACTCAATCGTTGATTAAAATTGATTTTCTTGTAATATACAGTACTTTATATAGAAATATTAGTTAATCATTGATTAAAATTGATACTCTTGTAATATATAGTACTTTCTTCTTATTTCTCTATAAAAAAGCTGTTATGGATGGCTCTCGCGAGCCATCAATGAGACGCTATAGGCAGCTGTGAGTTTGTTCATTTATTAAATAAGGCACAAAATAACTAGCCTCGTGGGGCAAAACACAAATAACAATTATACACTTACAATCAACAGCGAGGGCGGAACCTGAGCGCTGGAAGGAACTGACTTCGGGGTTGGGGAAGCCAGGCTGGAGAGGAGACGTGGAAATCTCTGTGTAGATGTAGGTCGCAGCCCTGAGCACACAGAGCTGCTCCCTTAAATAGGGAGGAATAGATTGATCAGCTGATGAAGGGTCATCAGCTGATCAGAAACAGGTGCTCAGCGGAGCACCACTGACAGCCGGAAGCCCCGCTGAGACGCTATCACAATAAATGTCTAGAACCGTGCCAGAGGAGAGAAGGGAGACTACCACACAGCCCGAGTGCCGACGGAGTCAGCACACGACCCATGACAAAAGCAGCTTTTTAATCTGTCCCCAACATGTGAATGTGTGCATGATTTTGGCTCCCTGCGTGTTCTTACAATCATAAAAAATAGCCACAAAATATTATCTTTATATTAAGTTTTTCCAATAGAATTAAAAAAAAAAAACAGGACAAAAGGCTTACTTTGAATGTCGCAGACAATCCTACAGAGATTTTTAGAAAAAGTTCTGACCTTCTGACCAGTGGGCCCTGGATTGTCCATGACACTCAAAGGCTTGTGTCCCGATGATGTCTGTCGTCAAAATAGTTTGCAAACTGCCCGCATCCTCCACCACAAAATTGTAAAAATTAATTTTGGACAGTTTATAGAATCTTTTCAGTTAACCAACCAATAATCACAGAAGAAATACTATTTCTCAGCTTAACTTTTATTGACCCACACAGGGAGTCAGTGTACATGGCCATGGGTCTCCTCCCAGCTCCCTTTTCTGAAAAGGACCCCGCACAAAGGAATTCACAGCTATAAAAAGGCTTCCAGTTAGTGGGGTGTTTCCCAGTAACTTTCCAACAATGCAGGTACATCTCAAAAAAATTAGAATATCATGAAAAGGTTCAATATTTTTTGTCACTCATTTCAGAAAGTGAAACCCATATATTATATAGATTCATTACACAAAGAGTGAAATATTTCAAGTGTTTATTTTAATTTTGATGATTATGGCTTACAGCCCATGAAAACCCCAAATTCAGTTTCTCAAAAAATTAGAATATTACATAAAATTAATTAGAAAAATAATTTTTAAATAGAAATGTTGTCTGACTGAAAAGTATGTCCATGTACATAATACTTGGTCAAGGCCTTTTGGATTAATTACTGTATCAGTGTTGTGTGGCATGGAGGTGATCAGCCTGTGGCACTGCTGGGGTGTTATGAAGGTCCAGGTTGCTTTGATAGTGACCTTCAGCTCATCTGCATTGTTCGGTCTGGTGTCTCATCTTCCTCTTGACAATATTCCACAGATTCTCTATGGGGTTTAGGTCAGGAGAGTTTGCTGGCCAATCAAACGCAGTGATGTCATGGTCATTAAACCAGGTTTTGATACTTTGCCAAGTCCTGCTGGAAAATGAAATCAGGATCTCCATAAAGCTTGTCAGCAGAGGGAGGCATGAAGTGCTCTAAAATTTCCTGCTAGACGATTGTGCTGACTTTGGTCTTGAAAAAACACAGTGGACCAACACCAGCAGATGACATGGTTCCTCAAATCATCACTGACTGTGGAAACTTCACACTAAATCTCGAGGAACTTAGATTCTGTGCCTCTCCACTCTTTCTCGAGACTCTGGGGCTTTGATTTCCAAATGAAATGCAAAGTTTACTTTTATCTGAACAGAGGTGCTGGTGTTTGTGCACTGTGTTTTATCAAGACCAAAGTCAGCGCAGTCACCTACCAAGAAATTTTAGAGCACTTCATGCTTCCCTTTGCTGACAAGCTTTATGGAGAACCTGATTTCATTTTCCAGCAGGATCTGGCACCTGCTCACACTGCCAAAAGTATCAAAACCTAGTTTAATGACCATGGCATCACTGTGTTTGATTGGCCAGCAAACTCTCCTGACCTAAACTCCATAGAGAATTTATGGAGTATTGTCAAGAGGAAGATGAGAGACACCAGACCCAACAATGCAGACGAGCTGAAGGTCACTATTGGAGCAACCTGGACCTTCATAACACCTCAGCAGTGCCACAGGCTGATCATCTCCATACCACGCCACATTGATACAGTAATTAATCCGAAAGGAGCCCCGACCAAGTATAAAGTGTGTACATGGATATAAATTTCAGTTGGCCAACATTTCTATTAAAAAAACTATTCTTTAAAATTAATTTTATGCAATATTCTAATTTTTTGAGAAACTGAATTTGTGGTTTTCATGGACTGTAAGCCATAATAATCAAAATTAAAATAAACACTTGAAATATATCACTCTCTGTGTAATTAATCTATATAATATACAGTATATAAACACTAGGACCTACATGGAAAAAGAAGTCTAAAGAAACTGACAGAATAATGATAATAATAAGTACATGGATAAATAACAGAACAACTGACGACTAAGAACACATTCTAAACCAACACACAAGATAAACACACAACACTGGAAAAATACGGGAGACAATCAGAAATAAATTAACCCTTTGAGTGTGTATGGTGCAGAACTGTGATATACCCCCTAGTGGTCAAGAGTGGTAAATATTTTTGTCATTAAAATAGTTCAGCTTTCCAAGGCTATAACTTGAAAGTGGTGAGAGATAATGACCTACTGTCAATTAGAAAGATGTAAAATATCATCCAAAGTTTCAGATAGGAATAAATTTATGTATCTCATTTGCATAATGTCACGGCACCTCTTTAAATTCCATAACTCAGTCAAAACTGGAATTTGGATGTATTTACACAAAAAATGGTTCAGTCTTTTGACACCATTTTTTGTCAGAGGTACCTCATCATCTTATCTTCAAAGTATATGAACAAGAAATCAGTACATTTAAAAAGTACCCAGAAATTTCTCATTAACTTTTGAGAAAGTCAGAGTTAGAAGGCAGGCGCAGTGCCGCGTGTAACCCTTGCCTTATGTTAATTATGTAAGGGAAATTATTAAGTGTAGACCATTTGCTAGGTTCGTAAGGGTTACAATAGGGAATTAAAATGAGTGTGGAATGAAATAGCTGGAGGCAGGAAATGAGCAATAGTGGTTGTTATTTGTAGAGATAAAGAGAACAATATACACAAACAATTTACAACTATACAAATATAACAACGGCCAGTATAAAATAAAACCCCAAAAATGTCCTACTGAGCTCAGTGTTTGTTTGTCCTTTTGGTTTAGTCATTTGACCAGTCAAGATATCTTGTATCTCCAGACTCAGGTTTCTTTTTCTCTTTTAAAGTGGCGGCTTGAGTTGTTACCACTTTGGATTCTGGGCACTGGGGAGAGGAAGGATGTTCTTCAACCGAGATCTTGGTTCAGATCTCGGTTCAGTCTCGGTTCAGGTCTCGGGTCAGGCTCGCCATCTCCATTTGGAGAGAATCCAGGATCCAGAAGGTTCTTAATCGGCAACCAAAAAAACCTAGCCTGCACAACAATAATGGTATTATTGTTTACAGCTAGAGTAATTCATTTTCCAATCTCTTCTTATATAACACTATAGCTTAGTGTTTAAATTCTTCTCTCATATTACTGTTGTTACAATCCAGTAATATAGTAATATCTTACATTTCATATCTTACATCTTACATGCATGTGTTCTTTTCTCACAATCTCTCTGGTAGCACATGAAATACTTTTTTTTTTCTCGTGTAACCAATTAACCCTCCTGTTGTCCTCATATTCTGTATACACCCCATGTCCTCCGGGTCAAAATGACCCGTCTTCACTAAACCCCCAATATAAGCAGCTTAATTGAATTTTTTTTTTTTTTTAATTTAAATTTTTGTAAAGGGTATACAGGTCGTTACAGCAATGCATTGTTTACATTTTCATCACATGTTCCCTTATTTTCTGATATCTGACAACATTGGAAGAATAATTCTTACAACACCCCTTTTTTTTTAAAGTGAAAGAAAAAGTGAAATTAAAGAGAAAAAAACAAAAACAAAAAACAAAAAAAAACAAACAAACCAGCAAAAAACAAACAAAAAGAAAAAGTAAGTAAATAAAGGTAAAAGAGCATCTGAGTAGCGTTGGAACAAAGAGCGGAACCATTATTGAAATGGTATTTGTCAAAGATTAGATCTAATGGAAGACACATATGCGATCCAGGGTTGCCAAAAGTTCATGAACCCATCCATGTCCTGTCTCAGTGCGAATGTCAACTTTTCCATCGAGTAAACGTCTTGGATCACGTTAATCCAATCTTCAGGTGTAGGACAGTCCTTCAACATCCATTTTTTAGTTAGAGCTTTTTTGCTTGCCAATATTAAAACATTGAATAAGTATTTTTCTCCTCGTCTTTCCAGTGAGTCCGGTAGTAAACCCAAATACAAAGTTACAAAAGAAAAGGGAACTGTTATTTTGAATATTTTCCCCAATATTGTCTGTACATTGATCCAATATTGGTGGATAACTGGGCATGACCAAAACACATGAAAATGATTTGCAGTCTTTTCACCACACAAGCGCCAACAGTTCAATCCCTTATGGGTAAATTTGTTTTGTGCAGGTGTTCTGAAAAATCTTACCAAGTTTTTCCATCCAAATTCTCTCCACTGCAGGGATGAGGTACTTTTCCATTGCTGTTTATTTAGCTTTTCCCATATTTCCAGTTGTAAAGTGAAATTCCCCTCTTTTTCCCATCTCTCTTTTATATAAGATGTGTTGTCTCCTTTTAAGTCTTGAAGACCTTGGTATATTTTAGAAATGTATCTGATCCCTGGGATCCCTTTATATGCCATTAAGAAGACCTTCAGAACACCTGACTGGGCCCTTTCCAAATCCTCCTTTTTAAGTATATTGTTTATGTGGTGTCTAAGCTGGAAGAACCTGTAAAGGTCTTGATTTATTAGGCCTTGTTTTTTCAAATCTTCAAAACTTCTTAAGATTTGCCCTTTAAAAAAATCGTAATATTTTATCAGCCCTTTCTCCTTCCACTTTTTAAATCTGGTGTCTGTTTTATTGGGAGTAAAGTCTTGATCATAGGCAATCCATTGCAGAAGTCGATAGGGCTCTTTAGTTTGATTCTCTCTGACTATCTTAAACCAAATTTTTAGCGGGGTCTCTATCCACGGGTTAGTGTTATTCAAAAGCTTAGGTAAGGCATTGTTCCCTATTATCGCCTGTAGGGGGATGTCACTTGTTATTTGGCATTCGATCTCCTTCCATTGTGCAGTGTAGACTGGGTTACATATCTCTACTAAAGTTTTAATTTGTGCGGCTTTAAAGTAGTCCCTGATATTTGGCAGCGCGAGCCCACCTTTGTGTTTGTTTAGCTGTAGGGTTCTATATCTGATTCTAGGTCTCTTGCCCTGCCATATGAATCTTGAGATCCTTCTGTCCAGCTGCTGCCATGTTTTTTTGGGAGGTTCTACCGGTATTGTTTGGAAAAGGTATAGAAGACGTGGACGTATATTCATTTTGACTGCTTCAATTCTTTGTGCAGTACCCAAGAATGGTATCATATTCCATCTTGCTAGGTCAGATTTTATTTTTGTCACCAGTGGATCATAGTTTAGTGATATAATTTTGTTGAGTTGTTTCGGGATATTGACCCCCAGATATTTCATAGATTCCGACTCCCAGTTAGTTTTGAGTTTGCTTAGTGAATAATGATTTGGGTCATAGTTGAATGTTAAAATTTGGGTTTTATGCATGTTTAATTTGTACCCCGATAAATCTCCATACTCTGAAAAAACTGAGGTTAGTTCTGGTAAAGAAGTGTCCGGCTGCCCTAAGTATATTAAAATGTCATCAGCAAAGAGTGCTATTTTATGTTCCTTCTGACCAAGTGTAATACCTTGAATTTTTTGATTTTGTCTTATCCATTGGCTCAGAGGTTCTATGAAGATTGCAAAGAGCAGTGGAGACAGGGGGCAGCCCTGACGACATCCTCTTTCCAGTTCAAAAGATGATGATAAATTACCGTTAATCCTTATTTTAGCTGTTGGTTTTTTATATAATGCCTGTATAGTTCTAATGAAGTTGTTATGAAAATTGAAACTGGATAAGATTCTATATAGAAAAGACCAGTCAACCGAATCGAATGCTTTTTCAGCATCTAATCCCAATATGACTGCATTTAAGTTATATTTTTTTATATGATTAATTATGTGTAAAGTGCGTTGAATGTTGTCTTGTGTCTGTCTTTGTCTTATAAAACCTGTTTGGTCTAAATGAATTAGGTCTGTCAGTATATTTTCTAACCTTTTGGCAAGGATAATGGTAAAAAGCTTATAGTCCTGATTTAGTACACTGATTGGTCTGTAGTTGGAGCACTCTAGTTTATCCTTTTCAGGTTTAGGTATAACTGCAATGACCCCTTCTCTCCAGGAGGGGGGGGATTTCCCTTGTGTGGAGGACATAATTAAATGTTTTCAGGAGGAGAGGAGATAGTTGCTGTTTAAAGGTTTTGTACCACTCTGCTGTATAGCCATCAGCTCCTGGGGATTTGTTAGCTTTAAGTTTCATAATTGCTTTTTCCAATTCTTTAGGATGTATTTCTGACAGTAGTGTTTTATTTTGTGACTCCGTAAGTTGGGGAAGGTTTAATGTGTTTAGGAATGCCTCAGATGCGTTTTTATGTTTTTTTATGTTTTTTGTGGGAGTATAAGTTCTTATAGTAATTCTCAAAGCTTTTAAGAATATCCTGAATTCTGAATTTTATTTCCTTTGATACTGGGTCTCTGATTTTGTAGATTGCTCTTTCTGTTTGATGTTTCCTCAATTTATAGGCTAGCAATTTTGCCGATTTACTGCCTACTTCATAGTATTTTTGTTTCAAAAATGTAAGTTTCTTCTGGATTTCTATTGTGTAGATCTCATTTATTTGGTTTTTAATTTCCTTAATCTTGAGCGAGTCAGTAGAATGAGTGTTGCCTTTGTGCTCTTTTTCTAGGTTCCTAAGTTCTGACTCTAATGTGGATAGTTTTTCTTGTCTTAGTTTCTTTTGGGTTGCCAGTTTTGCAATAATCTTTCCTCTTATTACAGCTTTGCATGTATCCCACAGTATTAAAGGGGATACTTCTCCATTATTGTTTTCTTCCAAATATCTGAGAATATCTGATTCCAATTCATCTTTCAATGGTCCTTTCAGGACATTTGAATTTAACCTCCAAGAAAATATATTATTTGTGTATTTTTGGATATTTAAGTCCATGTAGATCAGACTGTGGTCAGAGAGATCCATCAGTCCTATTTTACATGTTTCTACTCTTCCAATGTCTCTATTAAACATAAAAAAATAGTCAATCCTTGAGTAAGATGAATGTGGAGTTGAGTAAAATGTATAGTCTTTTACATTGGGGTTGAGTTCCCTCCACACATCACAGATTCCCATTTCTTTTAGTAGCATCCGAGTCTTCCTGCTTTGGGTGTTATATTGATGTGGAGAATTACCAGAAGCATCCCAGTATGGATTCAGTCTAAGATTGAAGTCCCCACCACATATCACTAAACCTTGAACTTTAGTTATCATTAGGTCAAATACATTTTTATAAAATTTCCAGTTAGCCCCTGGGGTAGCATACACATTCAGCAGGGTGATATCTTCTCCCTCTAGCCGTCCAGTTACCAAACTGTATCTCCCTTCTTTATCTTTGTGTTCTGATTTTTTTTCAAATGTAATTTTGGTTGATATCAATGTCGCTACTCCCCTCCTCCTCCCTGACTTATATGAAGATGAAGAGATCATTTTAAACCCTTGTCTACTGAGTTTATTGTGTTCCACGTCTGTTAGGTGGGTTTCTTGTAAAAATATTATTCCTGCTTTGTCTTTTTTCATTTTGCCTAGAATCTTGGATCTTTTAACTGGATTCAGGATTCCTTTTACATTATATGAAATTATTTTGGTTACACCCTGTTTCTCCATTGTGTTGTTTTGTTTAGTATAACTGTGTGGTGGCTGAGTTGCTACTCAGAAACTGAAAGAACATTAAAAACAAGAAAAACATTAAGAACATAGAGTATAAAACTTTAAAACAAAAAGCTGTCAAAAGAACTTCCTGAGCTGAGGTCTTTTTAAAGACCCTGGAAGAGCCTTGATGGAGTGAAGGCTCTGAGGGGAATTCCTCAAACTCTGTTACGTGTTGAGGGCCCTCTCTTACCCCTGTAAGTTGTCCCATGCTTTTAACGTGAGTTTCAGAACCCAATCCGAACTTGTAATGATTTTTTTTTCCTTTTATGCCTATACCCTGTGAAATTGTGTGCACCCTCCCACCCCCATCACATCAAACATTCAC
This sequence comes from Pholidichthys leucotaenia, assembly GCA_020510985.1. Taxonomy (NCBI): domain Eukaryota; kingdom Metazoa; phylum Chordata; class Actinopteri; order Cichliformes; family Pholidichthyidae; genus Pholidichthys; species Pholidichthys leucotaenia. The sequence goes on from CM035842.1 coordinate 277,610,269, forward strand.
GCAAAAACAGTATTTGTTAGTGTGAGGAGAACATGTGGATTATTGTCACATTTCTATTTTAACAAGTTTTTTTTTGTTTTTTTGTTTTTTTTTAATTAAAAAGACTTATTTGTTTCAAATATTATGACTGTTCCATGAAATGTTTTACCACATGCTGAATACGCATCTCCTTTAATGTTTGTTACCTTGTATGAGGGGGGTTGGATGTGCAGATTGATTCAAGAAAAAAAAAAAAGGTCACTATTCCAACCTGAAAACGGACAGTTTATCCGCGATGCTCTGGCGCTGGGTTTCCCGCTGCTGGCCCGTGGATTTGAAGGTCTTTGTGTTGTCCATGTTTGCGTTTTGATCTTCTCACTCGGGTCTGCTGCGGGTTTAAATACCGTTACCGGGAGCCCTCTTCTCGCCATGTCAGCTGTTGCTTCTTCCGCCGAATTATAGAGACATGTTTCTTCGCCGTAGAAGACCCTTAACTTCGCAGGAAATGGCGTCTGAAAGCGCAGTTTCTTCTCTCTTAACACCTTTTTCGGGTCATTGTATTCCCTGCGCTTTTTAAGGACCTCCGGGGCGTAATCGTATTCCACGAAGACTTTTCTCTCCTGGTGCATAAATCCTTTTTTCTGCCAAGCCAGTCTGACAACCTCTTGTTTTATTTTGAAATTGGAAAATCTTACCAACACCGAACGTGGGGGCGCTTCCGCCGCTGGCCTAGCGGCTAATGAACGATGTGCCTTTTCTATGTTTAAGTCGGTGGTTTGTGGAATATCCAATTTCTCTCTTAGTAAAGATTCCACGCATTCTGCCATTGAGTTAAAACCGTTTTCGGCTCCTTCTATTCAGACCATGAATTCTTATATTGTCTCTTCTCTGTCTTCCTTCTTGGTTGGCTAGCTTAGCCTCTATAGATGCTTGTCTTTTGCGTAGGTCCAGCACAGAATCTTCGAGCACTTTTATTCGTTCCTCTGTTTCCAAGATTCGGTTCTCGGCCTGGTCCACTCTGCTGTTTGTCCTTTTCAATTCTTCTCTGAATTCCCGAAATTCGGCCGTAACTTCTCGGCAAAATCGTCGTAGCTCTTCAAATAGCGATTTCAGGCTAACCTTTTTGTTAGCTACCACCAGTTCCTCATCTTCTGAACGGAGATCTTCCAGTTCAGATTCTCCGGCCGATACGTGTCCTGGCCTGGAGAATTTCAGTTTCTTCTGTTTTCCTTTAGACATGATGATTTTGTCTTTTGATTTTCACTCCTCCAAAAATCCGTTAAGTTTGATTTTCAAGGTGTTATCTTGGATTGGGTCTGAGAGCTTCAGTGTTAAGCTGCAGTCGCCATGGCATCCAGCAGCTTAATTGAATTTTAAAGCAAGAAATTTCTTTGTGTCTGTGTGTGTGCGTGTCTGCCACGTTTATAGGACATCATAGGATGGCCTATGATCTCTGCTTGATCATCATAGGACATCCTATGAACTCAGGCATCATAGGACTCGCGATGCCATCATAAAGATATGATGTCTATATGACTTCACATAGACATACTGTATGTGTCTTTATGATATCATATAGACCATCACTCACGATGCCTAGACTAATGAGTTTTTATGATGTCATATGGCTCATAGATAAATGTGTCTTTATGATGTCATGATTGTCAATATTTTATTGCTGTTTTAGGTAATTTTCCCTTTGTTTTGACCTACGAGGGCTGAAGAGGTCACAGGCTGACTAAGAAGGAGTTATGCTTCAGCAACAAAACTAGTCATGCATTAAATTCAACCTTTTACTGCATTGTTTCTTTTCGGATACACTGACATTGGAGACTATGTTGAAAAATAAACAACATTTGGTCAAATTTGACCACTGCATCATGGTCAGCCTATGAAATTTTCTGCCGTCCCTCGTACTGCTATTATGATGGGTTGTGCTATAATTTATAAGTGTCACATTTCCCAGCTTTAGTTTTTTTTTTAACTTGACCTTCCCATAATGTTGGAGCCCAAAACTCTGAACACATAAAACTACTGACCCAACCATAAGAAAAATTATTTCATCGGATCCGATGGAGCGTTCTGCAGGGGAACTGATTAAGACAGGAATGACTGAAGTGAGTAAAAATTAGCTGCTTAACATCTCAGCAGATGTCTAAAATGTTCAATGGTGCAACAAGTTTCTATATGATAACCCTGTATTGCTCTTTCTGTATCATCATGTTTAATGCATGCCAAATGCATTCTGTCACTTTTGTATGTCTGTATGTATGTGGACAAAACTTGCTTGCTATTGCTATTGTAGTACCACCATCATTAAACACTGTATGCCATATTCAGCAGGCATCAGTGCTAGTTTCTTAATAAATTCTGTGAACTAGATGTTATGTTGGCCCCTCTGGGGCAAAGAGGAGGACTCAATCGCTGGGCGACTTTTAGACATGACTATTGTAAAAAAAAAAAAAAAAAAAAAAAAAAGGCAGCTCATGGGCTGAAAACAAGTGAAGCCGTAACAGCAAACAGTAAAAATAAACATCAAGGCAGTGGCACGGAGAGTGGGATGAAGCAACGAGAGCACCGCACTGAGGGTGAGGCGCGATGCTCATAAATAGGGGTGAACATAATCAGAATGATGAGGCACAGCTGTGAATAATTAACAACACAGGAATTAATGCAGGACTGAAAATAACACAAGGCACTGTCAAAATAAGAGCTAAACACAAAATAGGACAGGACAATGACAAAAATAATGAGTCCAAAGGGAAACACAAAGCCTATCACTATACTAGAAGCATCTGCATACGAGTCCTCTACCATGCCGGTGTAACGGAGTCGAAAATGCACCTTAAACATTCCTTTTCTCAGTCATGTTTTCCTTTATATTATTGTGAATTTTATTTACTTGAGTGCTTTTATTTTGGCGGTACACTGCCCACATCCGCTCTTCTCGTACCTCCGAGGCTCCGGTAGTTCCTCCTTTCCCCCACAGTACCGCGTTGCTTTGCTGGGGGTAAGTCTGGTGATGAGGGAGATAGATCTGTGGACCTCTTCGAGGGAGAGAGTGAGGCTGGTACAGGTGATCCGTCTTCATGTGGAGAAACACGTGAACCATTAGTTGATCCAGAACCTGTTGACTCTGAAAGGAGAACTGTTGAGTGGATCACGCAGCTCACTGAACCATCTGTGTCACAGGTAGACGTTTCTGATGTGACAAGTGTGTCCTCTGACCCCCAGAACTCTTCAGTTGCACCTGTTGCTCAAGGTGTAGATCATCCCATGTCCTCTGACTCTAGACCTGTGACTACAGCTGCTACTGATATTCATGGTGGACAAACACTTGACAGTCAACTAGTTTCTGTTCCTGATTCCGAGAGACAGACAGACACTCCTCTTGTTCGCTGTACTGTTGACCAGACGTCACGTACACATTGTGACCGTCCAAATGCACAATCTCAAATCAGGTCAAGATTTGGTCGCCTGATTAGACCTGCAAATAGACTAGTGCAGACAATGTCCAGGCAAGATGTAATTCAGGACAAGTTCAATGTCAAGGCTGTTTGTAGGTCTGTGTTTCAGACCCTGACTGACTAATTGCTACATGAGTGGACTATCCTTTTGTGGACTTGACCTTGAATTCTAGTGATCAGCTATTTTATTTTATTATACATGAGCTTTTACTACACTAATAGTTGGGGTGTTTTGGTGGGGTGTACAAGGCACTCCATTGCCAGTGGTTGGGTTGAGAGATAAGCGCTGCTCTCATGCCACTTCGTCCTTGTGTGGGACACTCTTTCAGATGGTGTTCTTTAACTAACCCCGGGTGTTTTGTACTGTATGTTGTCATGAGTTCTGTGTAGCTGTGGCTCAAGTTTGATAAAATTCAGTGGGGTGGGTGTAACGGAGTTGAAAATGCACCTTAAACATTCCTTTTCTCAGTCATGTTTTCCTTTATATTATTGTGAATTTTATTTACTTGAGTGCTTTTATTTTGGCGGTACACTGCCCACATCCGCTCTTCCCGTACCTCTGAGGCTCCGGTAGTTCCTCCTTTCCCCCACAGTATCGCGTTGCTTTGCTGGGGGTAAGTCGTGCTTAAAACGTTGATGGCATTAAATGACTGTTTTGTTCATCAGTTTTATCATTTAACCTGCAACCTTGGTTTGTAATTGTTTCTTATTAATTTGACATGCTACTGTAGTATATTTTTCATTGTTTATATTGTAAATAAGAGTTTTATGGATGTTTTCGGCACACCTTAGAAGTCCACTAGTCGCCATTTTAGAATTGTGCACCAATATAAGCTCTATGGTGACTCTGGCAGCTTGTGCCGTTGTGTAACTTATATCTTTGTAAATGTAGGAGCCTGTGTGGGATCGAGGTACAGACGAAGAGTGATGTGTATTGTTTTATTTCTCCAACAGGTATGTCTGTTTTTGGTAAATTTTCTCATTTGTAATGTGATTTATTTTATGTATTGTGAAATTATTTTAGAGCTCCCTTTCCCACACAGTACCGCGTTGCTTTGCTGGGGGAGCCTGTGTGGGATCGAGGTACAGACGAAGAGTGATGTGTATTGTTTTATTTCTCCAACAGGAGCAAATAAATTGTGGGAAACATCAGTCTGGTGTCATCGTGCAAAAGATGCAATAGACTTACACAATGGTCCTCTCCGGCATACAACTAGGAACATACCGGTCGCTATGGAGGGTGAGAATATGTATGGGCACATAATCATACCATGTAGGATAACTAAGTAGACGGTTATGCTGTTTCATTCCATCTAGCAACAATGCTCTGCACTGTGTGTGTTTATATATTTGCATATTTATTCCATCTAGCTACAATGCTCCGTACTGTGGGTGTTTATATATTTATATATCTACATATTATTCCATCTAGCTACATTGCTCCGCACTGTGTGTGTTTATATACTTGCATATTTATTCCACCTAGCTGCAATGCTCCGTACTGTGGGTGTTTATATATTTACATATTTATTCCATCTAGCTACAATGCTCTGCACTGTGTGTTCATATATTCATATATTTATTCCATCCAGCTACAATGCTCTGCACTGTGTGTCTGTGTGTGTGTGTATATATATATATTTTATAGTAATACGTACATATGTTTATTAGCTGCTCTTGCTTGCTTGTTTTTTTTTTTTTTTTTTTTCTTGCCTTCTGATTGTTGCTCTGAGTGTTGCTATCCCTGTGCTGTTGCAATCCTGGAATTTCCCCGTTGTGGGACTAATAAAGGCTTATCTTATCTTATCTTATCTTATCGTGATCCATATGCCGCCCGCATGTATACACTAGTGTCCCCGATCACAGCCGTTTAAGGGTGCCCAAAAAGGGGACCCGTTACACTGGTGACGTGACCCTTGGATCTTCAGATCAGCTCGACGTCGGTCACCGTGGATGCTGCATTACCAACTTAGGTCTACGCTGGGACGTATACGTGGTCAGATATATAAAGGACTGTTGAGACGCATTTTAACTGATTACCCACAGTACATTTATAATATTTGATGTCGTAGTAATAATTGTGATCCTGTACTTTAATTTATGTCACTTTACTTTGGAGTTATTCACAACGCAAGTACATTTCATTGTGTAAAGTAGTACTATCAACCAAAAGAGACATGTGTAGCCCATGTATTTTTGCCTACATATGCTTAAGCATAAAGGAGATTGCATGTGTGGATTGACCTCACGTCCTGAATGGAACAATATGTCTGGACCACCTGCGGTTAACAACAAGAGGACGGAGGTACGGGGATAAGAGACTGGAAGGACTTCCCGACCTCCTGGGGGACAGGTGGAGGACTGAGAGACCGGAGGGGGAGTTAATGTCAATAGGGGGTTTTGACAGGGATATGTGATTCTCCCTTTGTGTGAGATGTATAAATGTGAAGGTCTGATGCAGCTCATCCTCTTTCGTTCTTGAGAGAAGGCTGGGGATGAAGCGCTTGAATAAAACCTGAATTAAAAGCCAATTCAGCTTCGTTATTTCACGCTCCCCACATTGGTGACCAGTGACGTGTGAGAAAGCCTGGAAATGCTCTCCACGATCAGGACTCATTGGAGTCTGCCCTAGTGAGCGCCATCGCCGTCAAACTGCTGGAATTCTGGCAGGACAACCCAGACTCGTGGTTCCTCCAGGCGGAGGCACAGTTCACGCTCGCAGGCATAACGGCGGATGACACTAAGTTCTACCACGTCATCGCTAGACTCGACAACTGCACAGCTCGATGCGTGCGGAGCTTGGTACAGCAGCCACCCGCCAAAGACAAATACGGCAGATTGAAAGCTGCCCTCACCAAGTGTTTCACGCCCTCAGCCGAAGAGAGGGCTAGGAGGCTCCTGGCTATGCTCAACCAAGGAGATCACAGGCCAGTCGCCCTGATGGAAGACATGCTGCAGCTGAGGGGGTCAGACGATGACGATTTCCTCTTTAAGTATATCTTCCTGACTAACCTCCCGACGCATATGAGAGGAACGCTGTCCAGCATGCGTTGTGACACCCAGCAGGATTTCCGTGACCTGGCCCAAGAGGCGCAGAGGCTCCTCAGCTCCTGCGGCGAGCAGGCGACCGCGGCGGCAACCCGAGGCAGCGACGAGCCGGAGACAGCCGAGCCGAACCTACCAACCATGGCAGCGGCGCGGTCCCGACGCGGCAGAGGTGATGGCCCAGCGGCAGAGGCGCGGCCCCGACGCAGCGGAGGAGAGGATCTCTGCTTTTATCATCGGCGGTTCGCAGAGAGGGCGCACAGGTGTGTGCCACCGTGCAACTTCAAGAAGTCGGGAAACGGCAGGACCGAGAATCGTTAGCAGCTTCGGCTCTCGGCGAAAGAAATAAGCTGCTATACATCACAGATACGAGCTCCGGGCACCAGTTCCTTATAGACACCGGAGCCCAAGTGAGTTTCATCACCCCAACCTATGCTGACCGGGTGGCTGGCCCCCGTGGAAACGGGGCAACGGCGGCGAACGGCTCGAGCATCAACACCTACGGGGAAAGGACTTTGTCTCTGTCCTTACATGGCCGCTCTTATGAATGGACTTTTGTCATAGCGGCGGTGAGTTTCAACATGTTAGGTGCTGATTTTCTGTGCTCACATGGTTTGTTAGTTGATCTTGCCAATAGGCGGCTGGTAAATGCACTCTCTTTTTACTCTATTCCCTGTGCAGCTCGAGTGTCCCCGCCACCGGTGCAGACCAACGTCGCCACAGCAGGTAGTAAGTTTAACACAATACTCACCCAGTTTCCAGCACTCACGGTTCCCACAATCTCGGCAACAGTTACGAAACACGGGGTGGAGCATTTTATCACTACAACTGGCCCCCCCGTCTTCGCGAAAGCTCAGCGCCTGGATGCTGCTAAACTCTCCATGGCGCGCGAGGAGTTCGCCAGCCTAGAGAGGCTGGGCATTATTTGCCGTTCAAAAAGCCCATGGGCTTCGCCGCTGCATATGGTCCCGAAAGCCGACAGCTCATGGAGACCTTGCGGCGATTACCGCAGGCTAAACAACGCCACGGCACACGATCGCTACCCCATCCCACACATCCAGGATTTTTCGGTGCATTTAGCGGGGGCGCGCATTTTTTCTAAAATAGACCTGGTTCGCGGCTACCATCAGGTTCCGGTCCGGCCGGAGGACATTCCTAAAACGGCGGTTATAACCCCTTTTGGACTTTTTGAGTTTTTGCGCATGCCGTTTGGCTTGAAAGGCGCCGCACAAACATTCCAACGCATGATGGATGCCGTGTTACGTGATCTTCCATTCGTGTTCGTTTACCTCGACGACATTTTGGTTGCCAGTACCTCAGAGGAAGAACACGAAAAACACCTCACTGCGGTTTTTTGGAGGCTGGAAGAGCACGGCTTAATAATTAATCCAGCCAAGTGCCAGTTTGGCGTGGCGCAGATTGATTTTTTGGGCCACCGCGTGTCCCCAGAAGGAGCAGTTCCGCTGCTGGATAAGGTGCGTGCAGTAGCAGATTTTCCCTGACCACAAACGGTCAAATCATTGCAGGAATTTTTAGGAATGGTGAATTTTTATAACCGTTTCCTACCCCACGCAGCGCAGCTCATGCAGCCATTATACGCCGCGCTCAGAAAGCAAAAACCCTCCAATACAATCGAGTGGTCCCCGGAGTGGGAGCGCGCGTTCACGGAGGTAAAAAAAGCCTTGGCTGAAGCCGCGCTTCTAGCTCATCCGGACCCATCGGCCCGCATCGCGCTAACTACCGACGCATCAGATTTGGCCGTAGGGGCAGTTATAGAGCAGCACGTTGCCGGTGTTTGGCAGCCGCTAACTTTCTTCAGCAAATCCTTGAGCGAAGCTGAGCGGAAATACAGCACGTTTGACAGGGAACTGTTAGCGCTCCATTTGGCCATCCGTCATTTCCAGTTCTGGCTGGAAGGTCGGCGTTTCACTGCTTTTGTTGACCATAAGCCGCTCACTTTCGCGATGTCCAAAATTTCAGATCTGTGGTCGGGCCGGCAGCAGAGGCAGCTGGCCGCAATTTCGGAATTTAACACTGATATTCAGCACGTAGCGGGTAAACTCAACATAGTAGCAGACTGCCTCTCTCGCGTGGCCACAGCACCGGCGCGCGCAGAGGCAGATTATACTGCAGCAGCCGCGAAGCAAAATAGCAGTGCGGAAGCGCACGCGTGTCCAGTTCACGTGGGGATAGATTACGCAACCATGGCAGCGGAGCAGGGCAGAGATGCGGACGTGCGCGCACTCCAGTCTGGACCAACAGGGTTAAGGCTGGAGAGCAGGTGTTTGCAAACCGGTATGCCCCCCCTAATCTGCGATGTGGCAACCGGGCGGCCACGCCCAGTAGTCCCGGCCGCGTGGTGCCGCCACGTTTTTGACTCGGTTCACTCCCTGGCACACCCAGGGGTGCGCGCTTCTGTGAAAATGGTAGCGGAGAAGTTTGTTTGGCCGAGCCTGTGCAAGCACGTGAAAGAGTGGGCAAGGACCTGCATGGCTTGTCAGCGGGCCAAAATTCATAAGCACACAAGAGCCCCTTTAGAACCGTTCCACATTCCGGCCAAAAGATTCGATCACGTGCACGTCGACCTTGTGGGCCCCCTACCGTCGTCGCAGGGGTTCACACATCTTTTGACAATGGTGGACCGAACCACAGGCTGGCCGGAAGTGGTCCCACTGACATCGACCACGGCCGCAGAAGTGGATCGCGTTTTTTTGACGGCCTGGGTAGCGCGTTTCGGGGTCCCATCGGATATTACGTCTGACAGGGGGCCTCAATTCGTCTCTGAGCTGTGGTCAGCGATGGCCAGCAGCTTAGGAGCGAAAATTCACCGCACTACCGCTTATCACCCTCAGGCTAACGGTTTGTGCGAGCGTTTTCATAGGTCTTTGAAGGCAGCCCTCAGAGCGTTGCTTACGGATGCAGATTGGGTAAACAAACTACCATGGGTTTTATTAGGGTTGCGTTCTGCGCCTAAGGAGGATTTAAATGCCTCCCCAGTGGAGTTAGTTTTTGCTCAACCTCTCAGGCTGCCCGGTGAGTTTCTACCAGAGCATCCGGAACCGGGACGCCTCCCGGCTCTTGGACCACCGATCGGCACGGGAGCGGACATGCTCCCGGGCCCCGTTCATCACACTTTTCCGCGCGTTTTTGTTCCCAAAGCTTTAAAAAATGCTGAGTTCGTTTTTGTCAGGCACGAGGCTCTAAGACCAACCCTCCGACCGCCATATGATGGGCCATATAGGGTGCTGGAGACAGGTGATAAGTATTTTGTGCTAGATTTGGGAGACAGAAAGGAAACAGTCAGTATTGACAGACTAAAGCCTGCTTTTGTGATGAACGATGAGTCTGTACGGGTAGCGAGGGCACCTCGACGCGGCAGACCCCCCAGGGAACGCGTCCGGGAGGCCCCGCAGGGATCAAATAACCACTCTCTTCCTCAGTCAGCAGATTCTGACTCAGATTCAGATGCAGATCTGCTGATTTTTGCATCTGATGAGGAGAGTGCATTGCAGCGCCTTGAGATGGTGTTCAGCAGGCTGCGTAGGCACAACTTGAAGTTGGCACCCAAAAAGTGTTTTTTCCTCAGGAGATCTGTGAGGTTTCTTGGTCACGTAATTGATGAGAATGGTGTTTCAACCGACCCAAGTAAGGTTGAAAACATCGCAAAAATGACTTGTGCTGACCTTATGGACACTGATGGTGTGACACCGTCCCAAAAAAGACTTAGATCCTTCTTAGGGATGGTTAATTACTATCAGCATTTTGTGCCAGGATATTCTGCCATTGCCAAGCCATTGTTCAGCCTGTTGAAAGGTGGAAAATTTAAAGGCAGATGTAAGAAAACCAAGATGGCTTGCAGAAAGCTTTGTGCTTCTGACTGGACCCAAGAGCACATACTGCCTTTGAAAGTCTCAAATCTGCACTTGTTAACACTGTGGTCTTGGCTCATCCTAACTTTGACCGTCCCTTCATGCTTTCAACTGATGCATCTCTGGATGGGGTAGGTGCCGTTCTGTCCCAAGTCCAGGAAGGTGAAAGTCATGCCAGACCTATTGCTTTTGCCAGTAAGTCACTGACACAGTCTCAGAAAAACTATCCAGCGCACCGACTGGAATTTCTGGCTTTGAAATGATCTATCACTGACAAGTTTAGTCATTGGCTAAAGGGTCACAAATTCACTGTTTGGACTGACAACAATCCTTTGACTCACATATTGACAAAGCCCAAGTTAGACTGTTGTGAGCAACGCTGGGTAGCCAAGTTGGCTGCATATGACTTTGACATAAAGTATGTTCCAGGGCGGCAGAACATTGTGGCTGATGCATTAAGCCGTGTGCCTTTTGTCAAGGAAAATATTGGTCACAGACTGTTCAGTGAGCCATATGTGAAACTCCTCAGTGAAGTCAAAAATGTGTCTACTGCATCTGTTCAGGATGCTTTTCGTTCATCCAGTGGTCACGTGGATGCGATGTGTGACAATGCTCATACCTCCCGGGTACACACTCAGATTGTGAATTCAGAAGAAGTGTCTGCTGTGATGCAGTCACACATTGAGTGGGATGCTGGTCCGAGGGCCCGGGCAATTGAAGCCTTGCAGTTTTTGCCCCAGTTAGTCCCACCAGGTCAAGACCCGTTGCCTGCCTATTCTGAAAAGGCTTTGCGTGACAAACAGTTGGAGGATGGAACTCTTTCTCGCGTCCTGTTTTATGTTGAAAGACATCGGAGACCCTCAAGGAGAGAAAGGGTGAAAGAATCATTTTCAGTGATTAAATATCTGAAACACTGGGATAAGCTATCTGCGAGCAATGGTGTTCTGTACAGAGTTTCAAGAGACCAGAGAACCAAGTCCAAACGGCTTCAGTATGTTGTCCCAGACTCACTTAAGGATGAGGTCTTGAAAGGCGGGCATGATGATGCTGGTCATCAAGCCCAGTTGTGAACCCTCAGTTTATCCAGACAGGGATTTTTCTGGCTGACCCTTGAGAGAGATGTTAGAGACCATGTCAGACACTGCCAGTGTTGTGTCCTCAGCAAGTCAGCTGAACCTGAGGGACGAGCTCCCTTAGAGAGCATCTTGTCATCTAGACCGCTGGAGCTGGTCTGCATTGACTTTTGGTCAGCTGAAGACTCTAGGAACAAGTCTATTGATGTCCTAGTGATAACAGATCACTTTACCAGGATGGCTCAGGCCTTTCCTTGTAAGGATCAAACAGCTAAGCAAGTGGCAAATGTTCTGTGGAACAAGTACTTTTGTGTCTTTGGATTCCCAGAAAGAATCCACAGTGACCAAGGTCCTAATTTTGAAAGTCAATTAATCAGTGAACTCCTCAAAGTGTTCGGTGTCAGGAAATCTCACACTACCCCTTACCACCCAGTGGGAAATGGGAGTGTCGAACGGTTTAACAGGACACTGGGTGGGATGATTCGTGCACTGTCCCCGGAGGTGAAAGCTAACTGGCCACGACGGTTGCAGACTTTGACATTTATGTACAATTGTACAGCCCATGAGACGACTGGCTTTCCTCCTTTTTACCTCATGTATGGCCGTGTGCCCCGTTTGCCAGTGGATGTCATGTTTCGTTCTGTTCTTCGCGATGCTGATGTAACCAGTTATGACAAGTATGTGGCGATTCTCACCAGTGAGCTAAAAGAAGCAATGATGGTTGCTCAGGACCATGCTGCTAAGGAGCAACACAGACATGCTAATCTTTACAACAGGAAAGTGACAGGATCCAAGATTGAGATTGGTGACAGGGTGCTTTTGGCCAACAGAAAGGAGAGAGGCAAAAAGAAAACTGCTGATAAGTGGGAATCAAATGTTTACACTGTAATGGATGTGAACCCGCAGACCCATACATACAGAATTTGTGACACTCTTACTGGACGGACAAAAGTGGTCCACAGGAATCTGTTGATGCTGGTAAATTTTCTTCCTGTGGTGGATGTGTGTGATGTGTCCAACCATGGTTCATCCACCTTACTTCCAGAAACCTTAACTACAGACACTGGTGATGAGGGAGATAGATCTGTGGACCTCTTCGAGGGAGAGAGTGAGGCTGGTACAGGTGATCCGTCTTCATGTGGAGAAACACGTGAACCATTAGTTGATCCAGAACCTGTTGACTCTGAAAGGAGAACTGTTGAGTGGATCACGCAGCTCACTGAACCATCTGTGTCACAGGTAGACATTTCTGATGTGACAAGTGTGTCCTCTGACCCCCAGAACTCTTCAGTTGCACCTGTTGCTCAAGGTGTAGATCATCCCATGTCCTCTGACTCTAGACCTGTGACTACAGCTGCTACTGATATTCATGGTGGACAAACACTTGACAGTCAACTAGTTTCTGTTCCTGATTCCGAGAGACAGACAGACACTCCCCTTGTTCGCTGTACTGTTGACCAGACGTCACGTACACATTGTGACCGTCCAAATGCACAATCTCAAATCAGGTCAAGATTTGGTCGCCTGATTAGACCTGTAAATAGACTAGTGCAGACAATGTCCAGGCAAGATGTAATTCAGGACAAGTTCAATGTCAAGGCTGTTTGTAGGTCTGTGTTTCAGACCCTGACTGACTAATTGCTACATGAGTGGACTATCCTTTTGTGGACTTGACCTTGAATTCTAGTGATCAGCTATTTTATTTTATTATACATGAGCTTTTACTACACTAATAGTTGGGGTGTTTTGGTGGGGTGTACAAGGCACTCCATTGCCAGTGGTTGGGTTGAGAGATAAGCGCTGCTCTCATGCCACTTCGTCCTTGTGTGGGACACTCTTTCAGATGGTGTTCTTTAACTAACCCCGGGTGTTTTGTATGTTGTCATGAGTTCTGTGTAGCTGTGGCTCAAGTCTGATAAAATTCAGTGGGGTGGGTGTAACGGAGTCGAAAATGCACCTTAAACATTCCTTTTCTCAGTCATGTTTTCCTTTATATTATTGTGAATTTTATTTACGTGAGTGCTTTTATTTTGGCGGTACACTGCCCACATCCGCTCTTCCCGTACCTCTGAGGCTCCGGTAGTTCCTCCTTTCCCCCACAGTACCGCGTTGCTTTGCTGGGGGTAAGTCGTGCTTAAAACGTTGATGGCATTAAATGACTGTTTTGTTCATCAGTTTTATCATTTAACCTGCAACCTTGGTTTGTAATTGTTTCTTATTAATTTGACATGCTACTGTAGTATATTTTTCGTTGTTTATATTGTAAATAAGAGTTTTATGGATGTTTTCGGCACACCTTAGAAGTCCACTAGTCGTCATTTTAGAATTGCGCACCAATATAAGCTCTATGGTGACTCTGGCAGCTTGTGCCGTTGTGCAACTTATATCTTTGTAAATGTAGGAGCCTGTGTGGGATCGAGGTACAGACGAAGAGTGATGTGTATTGTTTTATTTCTCCAACAGGTATGTCTGTTTTTAGTAAATTTTCTCATTTGTAATGTGATTTATTTTATGTATTGTGAAATTATTTTAGAGCTCCCTTTCCCACACAGTACCGCGTTGCTTTGCTGGGGGAGCCTGTGTGGGATTGAGGTACAGACGAAGAGTGATGTGCCCAAAAAGGGGACCCGTTACACCAGTCACGGGAAAATATGACACTGTATGTCTTATGGTGTTCTGTGATGTGACATTTGTGGTGTCTGTTCATATAAAGGCCCAATGACCATCGTTTTTTTTTTGTTGTCGTTTTTCATAGGAACATTAATCAGTCCTTCTTACACTAACTCTGAACAGTAGCATGACCATTAGTATATTTCTGTGATTGGAAGAAAACAACCAGAAGCACCCCATTTATCCTTCTTGAGAGAAGTGGAAAAGCTCACCTTGAATCTGCCTTCTCATCTCAGGGAAAACACAACACCCTCAGATGAAGTGGGATCCTGCTAAGCTTCAGCAGGTATCTTTATTATTTTCTCCTGGCTGAATTCCATTTCATATCTGATATACAGTGTCTGATGGAGAGCAGATGCTTTTCTCAATCTGGTATATTTGACATTGGTGTTCATCTGCTGTGAAGGTAAATGCTTGGTGTAGGGAAGATTAGAAGTGCTCTGTGAAATATTTCTGCAAATACAGCTAAGACATGTGATCCATTACTTTCTAAGCACTCTGGTAAATTTATGAACCAAACATTATCTAAGTGTTTGACTGGAGACCTCTACTTGACAAAAACAGGTCAGAAAGTCATACTAATATATGATTTGAACAGGTGTCTCTCCTGGGAAGAGGTGAGAAAACCACAGTTCTCGAAAGGTGTTGAGTGTGAAAAGCAGGATGAAGTTGAGCTGTTCTTGACAGCCAAAAGGACTGTTGTGGTACGCAGAGTCCTGCCTGGGATTTAGGGATCCTTCCTCTCTATTTTGCTGTCATTGCTAAAATGTACTCTATCCCAAATCTTGTCCTGGGGCTAGTTCTGAATCATTTAACATTTGTAGACCATGACAGCAGTGAGCACATCTGCAGCAGTGGAGCACATTCACAGTGGAAAAACCTGAGACGTGAATTCACTTTCATTTTGCAGGGAGGATAATCAGTTTCAGCAGAGGGAAAGGAGAATAAACATTTCATTTAGAACCAGTCAACTCAAATTTGGTGAAAATATGGCAGCAATGTATGGTGTTTATTTGGAGTCTTTTCAGTGGAAAAATATTAAGGAACAAAGCATACAGTGGTGAAAATTAGTGTTGAATATGTCAACATTTTTCTCATTAACAATATTTCTGATGGTGGAAGGATCTCTACCTGCTTCGTCTGTCTTCCTCTCTCCCTACTGATTAGCTATGTCCCTGCAGCCTTGATCATCACCTGGGGCTAATTCGAGAAAGCCGTTTATAAGGGAGGTTCTCTCACTACTCTGTCTGGTGATGTCAGACTCTGTTCCTGCCTGAACCCAGCTCTGTCTGTATTGCATTCTTGTCTTGCCTGTTTGTGTTTGACCTGTACTTGCCCTAGACCCAGCTACCTACCTCTCGCTCTGGCGCTTCTGTTTGTCTGTTGGACTTCTATCGTGTTTGGACCTCTGCGTGGATTTGGACCTTGCATCTCTCTTTACAGATTTGGATTTTGGACAGCCTTGGATTCATGCACATTATCACTTCCCCACAAGTAAGTCGACTTACCACCGTTTGTATATCACTGCTCCCTGCACTATCTCCTCTACCCTCAGTCCTGGCCAGCCTGCTCCCCAGCACTCTTCCCGCAGCGTCCTTGCAGCACCCCTGCACTCATCCCTGCTGACAGCCGGCTCCCCTGCCTGGTGAACCTTCAATGCTGCCTCAGATGTTCTCCCTGGAAGAGCCTGTAAGCATAGTTCAGTATTACATTCTCACCCTCGCCATTTAAAGGTCTGATGACATGATTTTGACATATTTTAGCATGTTGTGTAAACCCAAAAGTCATTGTCGATGATCAACATAATATTTACAACCGCGTCTGCATAACATAGTTATCATCAAAAAAACGGCAGCTGCTGACTAGACTGTGGTGCCGCCCACCGAATGAAGGAGTTGGAAATGACGTAAGCGACAGAATGGACGCCGGTGTTGTTGACTGGAATGACAGCAGCTTTGTAGCTCACAGTTTCTCCGGTTTCTTGTTTTAATTTTACAGCTATGCCTTCGCGTTGTGTCGCAGGCTTAGATAAACAGCAGGCCATGAAAGACCACATCACACGCTTCAGCTCCAACTGTCTTAAGCCTCCTCGTGCGCTCCTTGTGCACTTTTACGCGGGAGGAGTGTCAGAAGTGGAGCCGGCTTGGTTTCCCCCGGCTCGGTCCAGACCTCTCTGTGGGTTTAGGTGCCACTGTTTATGTATGTATAGTATGTATTTCAGTGTGCTTTCCTCTCCTTAGCCACTATTTGCCGGCAGCTGTTAGATGGCCACTTTGACCTACTTTCTGTGAGTGCATGCTGACTCTCGCCGGTCCGGCCACATCCCCTCTCTCATTATCACCAGCCGATTCCCACTCCCGCTGATCATCTTTCCCGGTCCTCGCCCAGGTGCTTCTCATCACACCATCACCAGCAGTGCGTGTACTTAAGCGGCCGTTTGCCAGTCACACACTGCTGGTCCATAGTATTGTTATCTGTGCTGTTAGTCTGCCAGTATTTTCAGCACTCTCACGACGTGTTAGTCACTCCATGTTCGCCGTGGTTCTCATGCGTCCTTGAAGCGATGTTGGTTCTGGGGCACACCCGTGGTTAACATGTCTCCTCTCATTCGTTCACTGGGCGATGCCGGCCCCCGAACGCCATCAGTAAGTGTGTTTGTGTTTTTTGTACGTCTTCACCTTTTTGGGAATTGTCTGTCTTTCTGTATTAAATGTGCTGTGGTGAATCCTGCACATAAATCCTCGTTATTTCATCCTCCCTCTCCGTGTGCTGCATAAGAGTGCATGGTGGGTCATGACAAGGAGCGCACGAGGAGGGGAAGGATGAATGGATTTAAGCGCAGGATTCACCACAGCACATATATTGAACACAAGACTGATGACAACAGTTCCCAAAATGGTGAAGACTTACAAAAATAAACAAACACTTACAGTTGGCGTTCGGGGCTGACATCGCCCAGCGAAAGCATGGAGAGGAGACGTGTTAACCACGGTTGTGCCCCAGGGCCGACATTGCTTCAAGGGGTGCAACAGAACCACGGCTGTGTGGAGTGGCTAACACGTCGTGATAGTGTTAGCAGTATTGGCTGGCTGACAACACGGCAGATGATGCACACAAAATATGAACAGCTGACTGTCAAAGAGAGAAGGGGTGTAGTCAGACCGGCGAATCTTGGACAGTGCCCACCTGAAAATGGGTCAGAATGGAACAACAAGAACTCAAAAGATAATACATAATAAACCCGATGCCTGAGCCACAGAGAATACACTGCAATGATTTTAGTGAAAAAAATCGGGTTTAAATAAATTATATCTATGAACAAATAATTTGTTGCAATATCTGTAACAAAAGCATACCACTCTGTGTTCCCCTGCCGTGTGTTTGCCGCTGCTGCTGCTGTGGACATATTTGCCTCTCCACCGTCACTCTCTGAGTCTGACTCACTAGGCACAATGCCTGCTTGGCACGGCTCAAACCTATAAGGTCTGATGCCCCCAGATTCTTATCATCCCATTCTTCTGAACTGTAATCATCTGAAGATTGGACAACACAAACCAATTCCAGACAACATGTACTGGAACCATCGTCGATGTTTTCTACTGCTTCCATCCTGCATGTACAATGGGCAGCCAAGTGCTGTGTTCTGTCGCTGACGTCACAACATGGCCGGGTATTTTTCCAGCCACTGATGCAATTTGTGACGTGGTGCTCAGGACGTTGGATATTCGCGTGAAAAAAAGCCTGTTTGGCTTAGAACTGCACAGACCAACCTATTTCGTCATTTGAAATTATGTGTTGCAAAATTAGATGAACTCAAAATCATGTCATCAGACCTTTAATGTTACTCATTCATGTCGCTGCTCTACCCCTGCAGTGTTGCCACATCCTCACCAGCAAACCTGCACATTTATTATAAATGCAGATCATCACTATACTCACCATCTCCGTCCTCGTTGCGTTTGGCTCTAAGCCAGTAACCATGTTAGATGGAGCCATTGACCTGAGATTTTCACCCAAGTAATCCAAGCATGCAAAGAAATCAAAGCAACTGTGTTCACAAAACAAGTTATATTTAATAAAGTGGAATGACACAGGGAATAAGTATTTAACATGTGAAGATAGAGGTGCAAAAAGGCATAGAAAGCCAAGAAATCAGCTGAAATCTGTTATGACCCTGAGCACGGATGGGGGCCATGCTCAGTCTCCAGTTTGAGTTTAGTTTTTTCCTGGTTGTTTGCTTCTTTGTTTATTATGGTCTGTGGTATTTGGTCTCTTATTTATGAGTGGTTTGTATTCTTAGTTTTGTCCTTATTGTCCTATTTATTGACTGTCATTCTGTATTTATGGTATTATTTACACCTGTTGGGGTTATCTTATTCTTGTGGTTGTATTTAGTTTCCAGTGTGTGCTTTTATTTTGACAGTGCTGTGCAGCCTCTGGCTGTCAAACTGTTTTGCCAGCTGCACAGCTGTCACTTGTTCTGATTATTTTTCCATTCATGTATCCATACTTGTCATACATCTATCATTTATCCATTTACCTATTTAAGGACACAATAGGGCCTTTTCCACTAGCACGCTTTAGTGCGACACGGGACGGCTCAGCACGCTTTGTACGCTTTTCCACAAGCCCCAACACGGTTTAACAGCCGCGATTCTCAGCCCCGCTGAAGGGCAGGGTACAGCAGTGCTGAGCTGTGCCGTGTTGTGACGTTAACAGACTGGTCGCCGCTGATTGGTCAGGTCATAACCGGCGCTGATTGGTCAGGTTGTAACCGCCCCTCTCCTCCTCCTCTTCTACCGAATTTTCACGACCTTCTCAATAAAGTTTTTGAAAAAAAAAAAAAAAGAATCTAGACGGCCGCCATTACTCAGCACGCAACCACTGTTGGCGGTTTATTTTCAGTGTATTGCTGTGCTATTTTCATTTATTCTCTATCAAAAATGGCTTTGCGTAACAAGGGTGTTCCATGGACCAATAAGGAGGTGCAGTGTCTGCTCACTGCATTGTCACACGAACGTATCCAGCGCGAGTTAGACGGAGCCACCCAGAATGAAAAAATATACCGGGAGGTCTCGACATCGGAGTCCTTTAACGGTGAGTTTTAATTTTTTTTTATTGTGCGTTTTTTCGCAAATATATTTGGTAAGACGCTCAGTTTATTTATGCAATAAAAAAGCTGTTCATTTGTGGATGATGATCGCTGCTTTATCGCAGCACACTGCGGACTCGCTTTTCTTTTAATTATTCATGTGAACAATACGCTGAAATAAGCTTATGTAATCTTGTTAAAAACTATTGTCTTTTCTGTATATCTTGCACTTTCGTGCTGTATTTTATTGTGTGCATTTTCCTTGTAGAATCCACGCGTCCACAGCGCCAGCCTGCCCGGATTCTCCAATGTGAATCTGTCCCGCCACCAGGCGCAAAATGTATTCAATGATAAATATTTGCAACATTCAAATGAGGTTGAAGAAAATGCGAGGGTATCCCTGGACCTGGCAGAGACTGCTTCATTCAACCGAGCCTTCCTGACCCAGTTTGGGAAGCTGGGAGAGACACTCAGTGGTCGGCGTGTATAAAATGTCGATTAACCTTCATGTTGTGTTGCAAAGTTTTTTTTTTATTTTAATATTTTGTATATAATAAAATGGAATTGTTTTGGAAAGTGTGGTTTGTCTGTTATAACACTGAATTATAAAACAGTATAATTGCATAGAAATTCCATTGCCTAGTCTGATGAAAATGATGCTGATCATCCTGTCAGGGGTCAACCATTGTAAAGGTAATGTAATTTTTAACTAGACCAAAAAACAAATGTTTTTGTAAGCTTTCTGTTCTTTTTATTGAAATATCATAAAAAATTAGCAACACATGATACAGTTCTAAACTTTGGGTAAATTTTTTTATGTTAACTTAAAAGAAGTTGCACAGTTGGACTTTAAAATGCAGCAGGAGAGACTGATCAAGCTTACAAGTCAAAAAGTAAGTATATGTAAATTGAATGTTCTATCGGCATTCCAAATTCAGAGAATTACAATACTTTAGAAGGAGTGTAGCATCATCTAAACGGAAAATAATAATACTGTTGTTCCAAACGTTGACCTGAAGGTGAAAAACATGAATTGTTTTTATTCAGTACATCCAAAATGCCCTAGGATGTAAAAAATAATACAAATTGGTGTTGGCCAGTGTGCCACTGTCTCATTATTTAATACGAATAAAAACAAGTTTCAGCTCATTATTTCTAGGTCATTTGGCAGTTAATTCAAAACAAAAGTAACTTGTGTTGTTGCAGCTTTTTTTATCAGAGAGTTTCTCCAGTTTTGGAGCATATAATCATCCGTCCCTTAACTGTTAAACATTAAATAACAGCAGACAGATTGGCAAAGGATACACAATTGTGTTGCTGTAGCCTAAAACCGCTGTGACCCACTGCTTGTGGTGCTACCTTTCATGTGTGTGCTTTTTATGAATATTCACACGTTTTTGTAAGTACAAGTGGGATAGTATTAAATTGAAATATTCATTCATATTTCATCTCGCTGCCTGTACCCTTGTCTGGCGGTCCTTTTTGGCGTTTACGGTGAAAAAAGCCACAGACCGAGGAGTGGCCTTGTACAGCTATGTGTTATGTTTTGCTTGGGTCTTCTCAATAAAGTTTTGGAAAAAAAATGTTTTGCTTGGGTCGCGTGCGTACGTCACGGGAGTGTGGCACCGCCTCGCTGTTATAAACCCACCCACCCCAGCACAACACCCATGCCAAACACCGTGTTAATGGAAACAGAAGCATGCCGAGCCGTACTGAAGTGAATCGAGCCGTACCGAGGTGTGCTGGGCTAGTGGAAAAGAGGCTAATAAATGTTTCCTGTTGCCATGTCCTGCTGTTCACCTCCTCAGAAGTTCCTGTTGTACTCTGAGTGAGATTGTTTGTTTTTTTGTTGTTTTTTTTTCCCGAGAGGTGAACGGGTGAGCTTTGCCGTGGATTCAATCCTTTTCCCATTCCTGTCAGCCGTGAGCCCCGTCTCCCATCGAGTGTGATTCCAGCTGAGTCTCTGCATTGTTTCGTTGAGAGGTCATCATTGTCTTCACCCTGCTGTGTCCATACAGTGTTCCCTGTGAGTGATCCATGCCTTTCTCTGCAAAGTTTTTGAGTTATCAGCCCATGTGCTGCCTTGTTTTGTCTCTGAAGTTTTTGTTAAATTATCATTTTGCATCACACCCTACCTGCACCCTGAGTCCTGCCTTCAACCCTGTAAACTCTTATCTGCCTGAAACCTGGAAGCAGACATTTGACAATGATGGCATTGGTTACAGGCACATTTCTAAACTGCTGAATGTTCCAGTGAGCACTGTTGAAGCCATCATTCGGAAGTGGAAAGAACATTTTACCATAAACCAGCCACAACCAGGAGCTCCTCGTAAGATTTCTGACAGAGGAGCCAAAAGAATTATCAAAAGGGTTATCCAAGAGCCAAAGACCACTCGTGGAGAGTGCCAGAAAGACCTGAAGTTAGCAGGTGCTGCTGTTTCAAAGAAAATAAGTAATACACTCAAGTGACATGGGCTCTATGCCCGCTCACCTCGCAAGACTCTATTGCTGAAGAAAAAGCATGTTGAAGCTCATTTAAAGGTTGCTGCATAACATTTGGGCAAGCCAGTAAAATACTGGGAGAATATAGTCTGGTCAGATGAGACCAAAATTGAACTTTTTGGATGATACAACACACAGCATGTTTGGAGGAGAAATGTCACTGCTCATCAGCCCCAAAACACATTATCAACAGTGAAGTTTGGAGGTGGGAGCATCATGGTGTGGGGGTGTTTTTCAGCACATGGTACAGGAAGACTTCATATAATTGAAGGAAAGATGAATGGACAAATGTACAGAGACATCCTTGATAAGAACCTGTTGCCATCTGCCAAGATGCTGAAGATGAAACGAGGGTGGACATTTCAGTAAGATGATGATCCCAAACCCACAGCCAAGGAAACTCATTTGGCTCCAGAGAAGGAAAATGAAGCTGGTAGAAATCTATGGAAATAACTGAAAATCAGAGTTCATAGAAGACACCCACGGAACCTTCAAGATTTGAAGACGGTTTGTGTGGAAGAATGGGCTAAAATCACTCCTGAGAAATGCCTGCACCTATCATGGGGGGACGTGTGCAAACATGTCCCACTCTTTAAATTATGCTTTCTCTCAGTTGTCATTATTGTCACTCCGCCCTCACCTTTGGTTATGGTTTTCTGTGCATTATTATCACCCTTATCCTGTCCTAATCTTCACCTTGTATTTACTCATTGTGACAGCGCCTTAACTTCCTGTGATTGGTCCTTTTGTGTTGTTGATTATCCACGGCTGTGTCTGATTGTTTAATCACTGGCTGCCCATATATACAACTCTTACCTCACTTTTCAGTGCGGCAATCTACTGTTTTAGTTGACTGTTACTTATCCAAGCTACTCACGGTTTAGGTTCTTTTTCCTTGTTATCCTGCCGTGCAGTTGTTTACCTTTCCAGCCTTGTGCTGCATTTTTTTTTTAAATTTTGCAATAAATTGTTTTCTTATCACCACACGATTGGGTCTTCTCCTTTGCCTCAAAAGGGCAAACATGACCGCACTTAGTTTCTCCATACAGGAGGCGTCTGGAAGCTGTTATTACCAACCTAGGATTTTCAACTAAATTTTAAATGAATTTCACCAAGGGTGTTCAATTCCCTGTGTCATTCTAATTTATTAAATATAACGTGTTTTGTGAAAACAGTTGCCTTGATTTCTTTGTATGCATGGATTACTTGGGTTGCTACTGATATCTGGTGAAAATCTCAGGTCATTGGCTCCATCAGAAATATGTTTAATGAGAAAAACACTTATTTTCCTCACTGTATCTCTTAGCTCATTTATGCGTCATAAGAACATCCACAGGCTCCAAGTCTTTATCAACCACCGTCTAAAATACATCCTAGGGAAATTGGTGGCCACGAAAGATCTCCAATAGAGAGCTGTACAAATGCACTGACACTGAACCAGTAGAGACCACCATTAGACACTACCATTGGAAGTGCATGGGGCACACACTAAGAAAACTGCCATCACAAGACAAGTACTCGAGTGGAATCTTCAAAGCAAACGCAAGCAAGCCCAAACAGACCAAGACTAACCTGGAGAAGGAGTATCAACAAGGACATGACATAAGCTGGAATATCGTGGTCGCAGGTGAAGAGAGCAGTGGAAGACAGAGCCCAATGGACATGGATGGTTGAAGCCCTATGCTCGAGACCGGGCGAAGAGGACTAAGTAAAGTTATTCACACTTTATCAGTTTTCTGTTCATATTTCCCGCACTTACAAAGCAAATGGGATAAACAACAGTCTGAATTCAAAGGAATATTGAGGAAGTTAGCTCATCGTCCTAATAATCAACCCAAATAATTATACGAGGGGGTTGAAAAGTTCATAGGCCTACTAAGGAGTTATGCTACAGCAACCAAACTAGTCATGCATTAAATTCAACCTTTTCTAACACTAACTGCATTGTTTCTTCTCAGATACACTCACACAGGACAGTAATCCAGGACTTTGAAAAGGAGACCTAAAGCCACTTCGTGAAGATGGATAAAATGTGGTGTCATCAAATATCTGCAGAAAAAGGGGTTAGCCCACAAAGGCATTCATGCCGACATGGTTGCTAGATTAGGGGATGATGCTCGAGCTCTATCAACTGTGCAAAATTGGGCAGCTGAAGTCAAGAGGAATAGGGAGAGCCTTGAAGATGACCTAAGATCTGGTCGTCCTGCCACAGCCACTACACAAGAAAACATTGACAGTGTTCACCATGTGGTGACGGATGACAGATGTTTAATTGTGAATCAGTTAGCTAATGCTGTAGGCATCTCCCGTGAATGAGTAGAGAACATTCTGCACAATGAACTTAGCATGTCAAAGGTTTCTGCTTGGTGGGTGCCATGGCTTTTGACGTCTGATCAAAAGCACGCCAGGATGGTCATGTCGCAGACAAACCTGGCTCTTTTTGAACCAGATCCAGCTGATTTCCTTGAATATTTCCTCACTCAAGATGAGGGTTAGGTCCACCTCTTCAAGCCAGAGACTAAACAACAGTCTAAGTAGTGGAAAGACACCTCTTTTTCCCCTCCAAAGAAGGCCAAGATGGTATCATCAGCAGGAAAGGTGATGGCCTCCATCTTCTGGGATGCAAAGGGCATTGTATTCATTGAATATCTTCAGAAAGGCCAAGTTATCAATGGAGAATATTATGCCAATTTGCTGAGGCAGCTGCAGAAAGCAATCAATTCAAAACGGCTTGGAAAGCTGACGAAAGGGGTGTTGCTTCATCAGGACAATGCTCCTGCACTCAAGTCTGTGGCTGCAATGGCTGCTGTGTGTGACTGTGGCTTTGAACTGGTTGATCACCCTCCTAATTCTCCTGATTTGGCTCCATCTGACTATTTTCTGTTCCCCAACATGAAAAAAAAAACCCAACACTTGGCTGGGAAGCAGTATTGAACCGATTATGAGGTCATCTCTGCTATTGAGGACTTCTTTGAGGATCAAGAAAAGAGCTTCTGTAGATCGATAGATGTACTTTATTGATCCCAAACTGGGAAATTACAATGTTACAGCAGCATGACACAGGAGACAACCCAAACCAACAGAAATACACACAGCATAATAGAAAAGAAGTTACCATGGAAATAAAAATGCTTAGATAACTTTATATACTACATAGGCTACTCCTAGGTTAAATAGATGATGATCCTTATGAATCTATGGATGGTACCGACTGTACAAAGGATTATAAGGCACAGGGTGAAATGTGAGGTACGAATTAAACTGTAAGGTGCAGTATGGCAGCATTGTTATGACCAAAATTCAGCATTAGAGTGAGTTATTGTACAGTGAAATGGCATGTGGCAGAAAAGATTTTTGGTACCTGACTTTGGCAATGGAGCTGTAGCAGTCTGCTGGAGAAAGTGCTCCGCTGTCTGTCCAGTGTGCACAGCAAAATCTGTAGTTTGAATTGGTGTCACTTTTTTCAGTGTCAGTTATTTTGAGTTGATGGGTGTTGATGTGGGTGTTGCTTTGACCAACTCTGCGGGTGATGTTACTTACTGTAAGCAAGTTAAGGTCTGGCTGAGTCACTTTCACATCTGGTTGGTATCAGCTTTTTCCAGGAGGCTCACTTGGAACTACAATTTAAAAAAGTAAGAACAAAGTATATTTATTTAAAATGTCATAGATAATTATGTGTTAAAGCTGCACTCCAGTGGCTCTAAAACCCCCTCAAAAACAAATGTGTACTGCCCAAAATAGTATATTGTGGCTTTTTGCCCACAAAAACCCCCCCCAAAACCCCCAAACTTTAATTGCCTTAGAAATGCTTGGAGATTTTAAATCTTGCACCTACTTAAGTATGCGCGATCTATGAATATTCTAATTAGTGCCCTGCAGGGCTTGTATGTGATTGGTCGTTGCGACTCCTGGTGGGTGGGCTGCGAGTCTGTTCAAGACGCTTCCGGACATTAAAGTTTGCCTATACCTTCAAAAGTGAAAAGTGAAACGTTTTTCTGAAAACGGTCGAGGCAAGAGGTACAGTTGTGTGAAAAAATGTTTGCCCCCTTCCTGATTTCTCATTTTTTTGTATGTTGGTCACACTTAAATGTTTCAGATCAAACAAATTTAAATATTAGACAATGATAACACAAGTAAACACAAAATGCAGCTTTTAAATGAAAGTGTTTATTAAGGGAAAAAAAAAATCCAAACCAACATGGCCCTGTGTGAAAAAGGGATTGCCCCCTAAACCGAATAACCTAAGCCGCCCTTAGCAGTAACAACTGCAATCAATCGTTTGTGATAACCGGCAATGAGTCTTTTACAGTGCTGTGAAGGAATTTTGGCCCACGCATCTTTGCAGAATTGTTGTAATTCAGCCACATTGGAGGGTTTTCTAGCATGAACCACCTTTTTAAGGTCATGCCACAGCATCTCAATCGGATTCATGTCAGGACTTTGACTAGGCCACTCCAAAGTCTCCATTTTGTTTTTTCTTAAGCCATTCAGAGGTGGACTTGCTAGTGTGTTTTGGATCATTGTCCTGCTGCAGAACCCAATATACTTCAGCTTGAGGTCACGAACAGATGGCCGGCCGGACATTCTCCTTCAGGACTTTTTGGTTGACAGCAGAATTCATGGTTCCATTTACCACAGCAAGTCTTCCAGGTCCTGAAGCAGCAAAACAGCCCCAGACCATCACACTACCACCACCATATTTTACTGTTGGTATGATGTTCCTTTTCTGAAATGCTGTTACTTTTATGCCGGATGTAATGGGACACACACCTTCCAAAAGGTTCAACTTTTGTCTCGTCAGTCCAGAGCATTTCCCCAAAAGTCTTGGGGATCATCAAGATGTTTTCTGGCAAAACTGAGATGAGCCTTTATGTTCTTTCTGCTCAGCAGTGGTTTTCGTCTTGGAACTCTGCCATGCAGGCCATTTTTGCCCAGTCTCTTTCTTATGGTGGAGCCATGAACACTGACTTTAACTGAGGCAAGTGAGGCCTGCAGTTCTTTGTTGTTGTGGGGTCTTTTGTGACCTCTTGGATGAGTCATCGCTGCACTCTTGGGGTAATTTTGGGTGGCTGGATACTCGTGAGAAGGTTCGTCACTGTTCGATGTTTTCACCATTTGTGGATAATGGCTCTCACTGTCGTTCGCTGGAGTCCCAAAGCTTTAGAAATAGCTTTATAACCTTTTCCATATGGATAGATCTAAATTACTTTGTTTCTCATTTGTTCCTGAATTTCTTTGGATCCCAGCATGATGCCTAGCTTTTGAGGAGCGCTTGGTCTACTTCAATTTGTCAGGCAGGTCCGTTTTAGGTGATTTCTTGATTGAGAACAGGTGTTCTCAGGCCTGGGTGTGGCTAAAGAAATTGAACTCAGCTTTCCAAAGATGTGATAAACCACAGTTAATTTATGTTTTAACGGGGGGGGGGGGCACTTTTTCACACAGGGCCATGTAGGTTTGGATTTGTTTTTACCCTTAATAATAAACACTTTCATTTAAAAACTGCATTTTGTGTTTTACTTGTGTCATCTTTGTCTAATATTTAAATTTCTTTGATCTGAAACATTTTAAGTGTGACAAATAAACAAAAAAAAAAAGAAATCAGGAAGGGGGCAAACACTTCACACCACTGTAAATGTGTAGTTTCCAAATATGTGTTTAATTTTTACTAACAACCAGTCCCCCGTCTGCCGGTGATTGAGCAGAGAGGAGAGAGGGGGACTACCCGATGTGAATATGGCCGCTCTCAGCTCACAGTGTGGTGCCCGTCCGCTGGCAAAGTGACAATTTAAGTGATTGACTCAAATTTGAATTCAAATCGGGTCCCCGTCTCTCCCCTCGCTCTCTCTGCTGCTGCTACCCCTGCACATGATTGGCCGCCTCCTCCACGGCTTTGCTATGCAAAACAGACGCCTTCATCCCCCTCTGCCTCAATCCTGCTGCTCCTCGGCTCCTCCCTCTTCACCCAAGGTAGCCAAGAGTATCCGTCTGATTGGTTATTGTTATAACCAATCAGGCTAAGCAGGAATACTGATGTAGCAAGAAACACTGTCCAAATCTGCCTTTTTAGGGGGGTGGGGGCGGGGGGAGGGTCGAACTTAAGCAGACATTCACAGCAGAGAAACACATACTTGAACGTTTCGAATGATTTTGCCGTTTTGTCTTGTAAATCACAAAAAACATGTTACAGACATGTTAACAACACAAAAAACTTGATTTGTGCTGGAGTGTCACTTTAATGTTAAATTGGATGTGAGTGGTTGATATATGCATTACTGAAGTTTGAGGATACAAGCTAATGCTAAATTAACTTACATGCTGCCTAAAGAGCAGTTAATATCTTCAGTTTAAGGGAATATTTCCCCTCAGTAGGTTTTCGAATTTACAGCTAAACTAAGTGCCGTGCGTTTCAACCTAGTTAAGATTAGGGATAAACCGATACCACTTTTTGCAAGTCCGACATCAATACGGATACTGTGACTTTGAGTATTGGCCAATACCGATTCAAACCTGATGCTGCCTCTCTTATTTAAAACAACAAAAGTACAGAACATACATGGGTAATGACTGGTTGCATTTTGCACACATATAAAACCACAAATTTAAAAGTCAAAGAATATATTACAAAGTTCACTCAGTTCAGCAATGCTGTTGCTTTTTTTTTACATTTTAAACTTTGCAACATTGGCAGCATTTCACTGGTCAGCATTATGTAAACATGCATTCTGAAGTTTTAAGTGCAAGTTTATGCAAAACTTTGAAGCTGAGTATTTAAGTAAACATTCAGATGAAATTCAAAGTGCCACTTTATGCATGAGGTAAAAAATGCTGTAGATCTGAACATAAAGGAACAACCCTTTAAGTTGTATTCTTGACATTCATCATTATTATTCATATTTTCCTGGTCCTTGGTTTATTTAATAGGGTTTCTGATATCCACTGTCCATTCTTAGCTTTTCGGTTTGCTGTTATTTTGAAGTCACTTCTTTTCCATTTCATGCAGCCCTGTTGTTCTAGTCCTGCTTCCAGTTCATTGTTCCAATTTGCTATTTATGTTTTGTGACCTACCTCTCATCAGCTCCAACACTCTGTCAAAAGGTAAGCTCATGTTATAGCTTCATTTCTACACTCCAGTCTGGTTTTTACTTTCAGTTTCGTTCTTTGCTTAGGTTTCACTTTTAGCGTCCAGCCTCCGAGCTGGAAAAGCACTTCCTTCTGCTCGGTTCTTGACAGAATTCAGCATACTCTTTTACCGTGATACTTTTGCAAGTGTTTTACCAAGTTGCTGGTGTTGATGTTCTGCAGAAAGAAGAAAATTGTAGACGCTGGTACCACACAGCAACATACCGAGGTGAGTCCCACAGACAGTGATACTTGATATTTTTGCTTACAGAAGCTGTGCACAACACAGCTGAGAATGTGATCATGCCTTCATTTTATTTTCAAGATTCAAAGCTTTAATTTGTCAGTATTACTATACGTACAGGACATACAGGATAATTGAAATGCCGTTTCTCTTTCTTCAGTGGTGTGCACAATGTAAAAAAAAAAAAAAAAGGAATAAGCCTAGAAGAACAGCAGTCTATGTACAGTAATGCTACCCGTAGTGCAAATAACAATAAAAGATAAAACCCAGACATCCTGTAGTGCAAATAAAGATACAGTAAATGATAAAACCCAGCAATCCTATATACGGAAAAGGTAGAGCAGCAATACTTGTAGTTGCAAGTTCGATGCAGTAGTGTAGGTGTAGACAATGACAGATTGGACTGCACATGATCAATATTGCAATAACAGCAGCAGGTATGGTATTTGTACAAATGGTTGCAGTAAGGTGCAGAGACATACAGCAGCAGATGTATTACTGTTGGCGTGCCAGTTTTTCTGTGCCAACAGCTGAGGTAGTTATTGTGCATGTGAGTGTGTTACGGTCCAGGGGTGGGGGGAGGAAGTGGACAGAGTTCAGAGTCTTAATGGCCTGGTGAACAAAGCTGTTTAGCAATCTTGTGGAGTGGGCCCGGAGGCTCCGGTACCTTTTGCCCAAGAGTAGGGGGCTGAAGAGGGAGTGTGAGGCATGGGAGGTGTTGCCTATGATGTTAATGGCTCTATGGGCGAGGCAGATGAGATGGATGTCGGGGGGGGGGGGGGCAGAGGAGCATCAGTGATCTTGCTGGCTACTTTCTGTGCGTTGGAGTGTCTTCCAGCAGGAGGCAGTGCAGCTTTCATACCACAACACGATGCAGCTGGTGAGGATGCGCTCAATGGTGCCCCGGGTGAATGAGCACATGATGCTCATTTGCGGGTTGCGGAAGAAATGGAGGAAAGTTGAGATTGTCTTTATACCACTGGACCAGTTGGCTCACCTCATTTCTGTAGTTGGCCTCCATTGCTGGTGATGAGGCCCACCACTGCTGTGTCATCCATAAACTTGATGATGTGGTTGGTGTTGTAGGCTTGTACACAGTCATGGGTCAGCAGGATGAAGGGCATTGGGAAGAGCATGCACCCTTGTGGGGCCCCTGTGCTTAGTGTGATATCTTGGAGGTGTTGCTGCCAACCCGCACATTCTGTGGCTTCCCTGTGAGAAAGTCCAGCACCCAGTTACAGAGAGAAGTTTTGAATCCCAAATGCCTGAGTTTTTGCATTAGGTGCTGGGGGATGATCGTGTTGAATGCTGAAGTCCAAGAACAGTGTAACCACATGATAAAATGGGCTACATATAAGACATTTAACATACAGAACATCAAAGATAAAATAGTTAATTAATATTAGTTACTCTCTTAAATCATTTGCTAAGTGAAAAATATCAATTATTGCGCTAAGAGAGAATATATATTTATTTCATTTTTATTTACCATTAATTGTCAAATGTGAAGTTGCATATTTTCACCCAATTAACAGTTCGGAATGTAGTTACAAGATTGGCTCAGCCAACCCGAGATGTTGCCCGCGGAAGTTAGTTCCACCCACCTGCTAGGAGAGTGGGTAATGCTGTTTGTGGGTCAGAGAGACGTTTCGATTTTAGCAGGCGAGTACGTGGTGATAGTGTACGTGAGCAGGAGTGCACGATAAGAAGCGGAGTGAGATTGAAATGAGATAAACCTACAATATACTGAAGGTGTAGAGGGTAAAAGGGAAAGGATGTGGAGGTGAGGCACGAGCGCAGGTCGACACAGATTCTTTATTGAACCCTCTATCATATGTACAGCCTGGGACCCCAGTGTGGGTGCTGGGGCTGTGAAGAGCCTATTCTGGAAAGGCCTTGAGTGGCAAGATTATAATAATACATGTTATATACAAAAGCACTGTGTGGCACTATTAACATAACACGTTACCTTCCTACCATACATTCACCTCCCTGTGCTGTAGTTTAAAGCAGCAGGAGGCGGAGATGTCTTAGAGTCTGGTGTAATTACCCCTGTGGGGTGCTATCCCCCCAGTCCATTATTCAGCCCCTCTGTCTGCTTCTGGGTGAGAGATAATGTCCGTCTGCAGTGTGCTGGCGTCGCCACACAGCCCCGCCCCCCCGAACACCCAGAAGGGGCTGTGACCCCCCAGTCGTTTGGGCTCCAGTCGATGCCCGTGGGGACTGCAGTGGGGGGTTGCCACTCTGGTGGAAGTGTCCTGCTGGTGAGGAGTGTCGGAGGGCATGTTAGTCCGTGGGGTGAAAGGAGGAGGTGTGGAAAAACACAGTCTGCTCCGCTCCGAGTTCCAACACGTAGAATGGCCGTGGATTGTGGGCACACGGGGCCGGTGCGGGTCGTGTGTAATGGAACAAAACCGGCAATCAGCAGGCTTTAGGGAGGGAGGTGCGGGAAGAATGATGTGGAGGATGAGGGGGAGGTGGGTGGGAATAAGTGAGTGCCAGCCTGGGACGTCAAAAGTGTCTAGGCCGCTCAAAAATTGTGTGCGGACCAGCCACGGGTGAAGGACTTTCCCAGTAAACCTGACGGTGATCCGCAGCGGCTGTGAAAAAAATTAAGTCTCTGACTCGTTTTGCGGCTTAGTCCTGCTAGGATGTAGGGAAGGCGAACGGCCAAATTCCCCAAGGATGCGTAGTGGCTGTGAAAACTGAAGCTGTGTCAGGGACGTGGCAGTCTTGCTTTAGGTGTGGAAGCAGCCCTAAAGGCATCGGGGAAAGCAATTTGCTAAATCCCCGTTGTGCGCACGGGGCTTCTGTGCACTGAATTCCGCTGTTGGGAGATGAGTCAGGGTCGGTTAGCTTGATGGAAATCAACACAGACGGCGCCGATGAACTTCCCCGTTCAGGCTGTTTCTGTGTGGTGCTCATGTCTCTGATCCTCGTGCGTCTCGGTCCCCGTGCCGCACTCTCCATCCGGCCCTGGAGGTTGCCATCGTAGAGAGAGGAACGGGCGCGTGCGCTCCAGTGTGGATGAGAAGGATGTAGGCAATCCCCGGTCTCTGGAATCCACAGCGTGGTGAAAGGGAGCAGACGGTCATCCCACACCAGGTCACCAATGTGGTGTGCAGTGTAAGTGAGAGACAGTTCATCCCCGTCAGGTCACCAATGTGGAGAAAAAGGAGTCCACAGCGCGGCAGAAGGGAGAGACAGTCCATTCACAGTCAGGTCACCAATGTAGAGGGTAAAAGGGAAAGGATGTGGAGGTGAGGTACGAGCGTAGGTCGACACAGATTCTTTATTGAACCCTCTATCATATGTACAGCCTGGGACCCCAGCGTGGGTGCTGGGGCTGTGAAGAGCCTAGTCTGGAAAGGCCTTGAGTGGCAAGATTATAATAACGTTATAAACAAAAGCACTGTGTGGCACTATTAACATAACACATGTTACCTTCCTACCATACATTCGCCTCCCTGTGCTGTAGTTTAAAGCAGCAGGAGGTGGCAACGTCTTAGAGTCTGGTGTAATTACCTCTGTGGGGTGCTATCCCCCCAGTCCATTATTAAGCCCCTCTGTCTGCTTCTGGGTGAGAGAAAATGTCCGTCTGCAGTGTGCTGGCATTGCCACACAGGTAAATTACTTTTACTAAAGCAGTGACTTGTAGAAAGTGACCATAAGTGAACTAAATCTGTCATATGTCTGAGCTCCAAGGTCGTCTGCGAGCTCAGACAGTTTATTGTTGTGTTTGTTTTTCTGCCACCATCTGCTCTGTCTTGTTTTGACTGTTGTCCCTGTTTTGGCCTCTCTCTCTCTCTCTCTCTCCAGACACTCCCACTGGCTGTTCACAGCTCACCAGCATCAGCTGTGGGCAGCTCGCAATCAGCTCACCTGCAGCTCAATTCTCACACCAATGTTCATTCATGTAATCAGCTCATTTTGCATTTATACTCTGTTGGTTAGGTTAATTGGCATCAAACTGGGGATTCTAAATTGTCCTTAGGTATGACTGTGAGAGTGAATGGTTGTCTGTCTCTCTGTGTTGGCCCTGCGATGGACTGGCGATCTGTCTAGGGTGTACCCTGCCTCTCGCCCAAAGATGCTGGAATAGGCTCCAGCCCCCCTGCGACCTGAAAAGGATTAAGTGGAAGAAGATGGATGGATGGTTCATTCATTAGTTGTCACTCCGTTAGTCAACCTGGTTAGTTGAGCTCGTAGCTCGAGCTCCTAGTCATCTTCCTGTTAAGACTATGTCGGTGCTGTTATTCCCCGGAGCTCATCCTCGCTCTGACACCCTATGTAAGTCTCCTCTTTTCTACCCAAGTTCACGTTTTGTTGAACGTTTTTGGGCCTTCAGAGGCCCAGTCCGGCCCTGAAGCATGACGTGGACTCCCACCTTGTTTGTCTAGCTGTCTTAGAGCTGAACTGTTTCACCTGGAGTGCAGCGTTGTTTTTTCAGAGCCGGATCCTGCTCTGCGGCACTGCAGGATCTTTTATCTTTGACATTTTGTGTTGGACACTATTTGAAGTGTTTGCCTTTTGTTATAAATAAAACACACAACTTCATTCAGTGCTTGGGCTCACTTTTTCCCTCTGTGCCTCCGAGAGGTGCATATATGACAGTACGGAGTGACCAGTTTGAGCCCAGCTGTGAAGTTCGTGTGTTTTTTCACCTTTTGTTTGTGTTTTTCACCCACCTGAGTTTGGAGCGCCATATCCTACTTGGGAGACAAGGAGCTGCGTGCACTGGATCTCCTGGATGCCATTTTTGAGTGGACGGAGGGGCCCCTTACTCCCGAGATTGTTCAACTGGCTTGAGACAAGGCTGCAGAGATTATGGAGGATTACTCTGACCTTTGGTGTCATCCGGAGGCGGCCTACATGGTCCACACAATCTTCTCCCTGCCGTATGAGTAGCAAGGGAAGGAATCTCCGGCACTTGAGCCGTCTCCAGCGAAGAAGAGGCACTCACGATGGAAGAAGCCTTCCACCTCTCGCAGCTCTCCTGCTCCAGCCTCGCCTCCTCCTCCAGAGCCCGGGTCCATTCCATCTGCAGGGAACTGAGAAGAACATAGACTGGCATTGCTGACAGAAATAGACCTCCACTTAGAGGTGGAACAGTGGCCCCTCCCGGAGTCGGCGTCAGAATTAGAGGAGTTTTCTCCGAGGGAACCTGAACTCCTGCTGGAAATCGAGCACGCTCCAACCTGGGAGCCTCCTCAACCCCGCGACGAGCCCACGTCTCCGTCTCCTCCTCGTCGTTGCCGCTGCCATTCCTGGAGGTCTCGCCCAAAGATTCAAACCATCACCCACCCAGCAACCCCTCTTTCACAGGAGGAGGAGAATTTTGGTGCTCAGCCACTTTTTCTTCCAGCTGCCTCCCCGGCAGCCATCTCCTCCTCAGCATTTATATCCGCCAATGTGGGTAGGGCCGTTTTTCCCCCGGCTCTATCCACCTCCGTGCCTGCTTGGGAGGCTTCTCCACAGCCTACAGAGAAGCCCAGGCCCGCCAGGGACATGGAGAGGGAAAATGCTCCAGACGCCGCTGGAAACACCATAAACCAGGAGAACAGGTGAGCTCCTTCTCATTCCATTATCATTACTGATGAACAATCTTTCCTGATCCCTGGCTATGAGACTTAGGTCCTGCTGTTCCCTAGGTTCTCATCACCAGCGCCATATGATAATCCCTCACCAGTCCTCTCCGTGTCCTCTCTACCTGCCTTTCAGAGTTTGCCGGCCCCTGAACTGAGCTGCCAGACAGTGGAGGAGCCCGTGGCCCTAGAGAGTCCAGCTCCAGCGCCCATGGTGAGCCGCATCCCAGCTGTTACACCAGAGAAATCACCAGCATGGTCCCCTTCAACTGCGATGACCATCACACCTGCTGCGGTGACCTTTGCAGCAGTGTCAGTGCCTGAGCTGAACCTCCAGAGGGCCAAGCCCGAGACTATGTCGCCCAGATCGTCGGAGTCCTGGACGGCGGTGGAGCTCAAGCTCAGGCAAGTGCTCTCCTTTGTCTTTCTCTTATCCTTCCTAGAGCATTCTTGCCTGGCACCTGCTGAGGAGAGCCAGGTTCAACCCCCCACTGCACCTGAGCTCGCCTCGCCGGGTTCTACCGCTGCCGGCGACCCTGATCCCCTGTTCCTGTGTGCTGTGTCTGAGCTCTCTCCCAGGGTCGCGGGAGAGGATCCAGCTGTGCCAGAGGTCTCTGAGGAGCTAGGTTTGCCGCTGGAGGCCGACCAAGGGTTAGCTCCTCCTGAGAAGGTCGTCACGGGCATGCCATCTCTGCCTGGGACCCTGCGGGTGCAGCCATGGCCCAGGCCGGGTCCACTGGGGGTGTAGCTTCCCCGTTGCCTGAGAAGCCTTCTCTCCCTCTCTATCTTAGAGCACTCTTGCCTGGCTTTTGGTGAGGGAAGCTGGGTATGGCTAGCCGCTGCACCTGAGCTCATCTCACCAGGCTCCGCCGCTGCTGGTGACCCTGACCTCTCCTCTTTCTGTGCTGTTTCTGAGCATTTTCTCAGGGTTGCCGGAGAGGATCAAACACCACCTGAGGCCTCCGAGGATTGAGGTTCGCCACTCGAGGTTGCTGAGGGCCAGACCTTCCCCGTTCTGGAGGACACCATGAGTGCTGCCGAGCTCCAGCCCGGAGCCGCCGCGGGTGCTGCTGAGCTCTAGCCCAGAGCCACCGCGGGTGCTGCCGAGCTCCAGCCCAGAGCCGCCGCGGGTGCTCCCGAGCTCCAGCCCAGAGCCGCCGCGGGTGCTCCCGAGCTCCAGCCCAGAGCCGCTGCGGGTGTGACTATATCCCACACTGGAACCCCTGCGGGTGCAGCCATGTCCCAGACTGGGACCGCCGCAGGTGCAGCTGAGTCCCAAGCCAGGACCACTGAGGGTGTAGCCGGCCAGTTTAAGGATGCTAAGGCCTGATTTCTGCTTCCAGAGGCCTATGGGGTGTCCTTTCCTCCTCTACCAGGCGCCGTTGTGATCCTCTGTCCTCCGCCACCAGTCGCCGTGGGGGTTCTTCTCCTTCAGCCCGGCCACCCACCTTTAAGCTTCCCGGTGGGTAAGCCGCCTCCTCACTCACCCCTCCGGTCCTGGTGGCTCAACAACACTGGCCGGCCGACCGAAGGACTAAGTATCTGAATCGGGTGGCCCATTTACCCAGGCAGACCGCTTGATTCTATTCAGTGAGCTGTCTGCTGGGCCTGGGACTCTGGCCAGCCACCCGAACCCTGGAGCTCTGGAATTGTGGAGGCTTGGGGTTGTCGGGGCGCAGGTGTGAGTGATTGAGCTGGTTGTTTTATCCCTCCTGGCCGTGTCCCCCCACCTCCCTCCTGGGGTGGGTTTTGTTGTACTTTTTTGGGGGGGGGGGTTCCTTTTGATGTTACTTGGGGGTGTCTGGAATCCACCCTTGAGGGGGAAAATCTGTAATATGTCTACGCTCCAAGGTCATCTGTGAGCTCAGACAGTTTATTGTGTTTGTTTTTCTGCCACTATCTGCTCTGTCTTGTTTTGATTGTTGTCCCTGTTTTGGCCTCTCTCTCTCTCTCTCTCTCTCTCTCTCTCTCTCTCTGACTACTTCAGTGACACTGATAAATTCATTAAGTCTGTTGATGTGCTAAGAAGGCAGGTTGGTCTTAACCTCCTGGACGAAAGGAAACGTTTTTGCCTCAAGAAACACCTGACAGCCCTGCGTAAAGCAGCAGGGAGAACAGGGCTCAAGCACGCCCGACAGGAGGAATAAATGGCGGTCGTTCCTCTGCCTGTTTTACACATTTTTGGAATATTGTTTGATCAGACTTTTATATGACATTTCTAATTGACTGTAATTGACTGTCACTGAACTGGATCTTTACCTGCAGGGCATGGATGCCCCAGCGTTTTCATTCTTTCGACACTCTGGACGAGCCTGCTGCGAAGATGACTTGCTTGACAATCCCGCATGGTCTAAGGACTACAATCCATCTGAGATGAGGAAAATGTCTCTGGGACGTGCAACGGAACTGGCTGCGGCCGCACAGCGCTATCTCTGCTGCTGGAGGAAGGGGACTTGGCCTGGCTTAAGAACTGGGGGCCTCTGGCTCGTCTTTGCACGGACTACAAGGAAGGCTCGCACTACTGCCACTGGCAATGTGGAATAGGCGGACTGCAAGGCATACTCTGTGTTGTGTGTGGGGGAAGACTTATGTTTGAACTTTTTCCAATGTCAGACACTTGGTGGAATGAGATTGGTGCTCTTACATTTTCTTGAATTGTGCAATAAAGGCATTTTTTAAAAGTCTCTCTCCTGGAGCATTTGTTTGTTCAATGTTTTCGTTTATCTGGACTTTTTGATATTTTGCGTGAGTGGTTTCAGGCTTTGGGTGAACATTTCTCTTTTGGTCTGTTCATTTACGGTCCAAAGTATAAAGTGGCAAGGAAGGCTGCCCACACTTTGATGAACTTCCTATCTGGTACTGCTAAACTTGCCATCTGGCTGATGAGGAAAAATCGGGCTAGCAACGCTGGCAATGTGGATCCTGTGTCTGCTTTCAAGGTCTTGTTGAAAGTCAGACTCCAAGTGGAGTTCTCTTACTATGAAATGGTGGACAATTTGGAGGCATTCATCAATAGATGGACTGTAGGGAACGTTTTGTGTTCTGTGGGTCAGGGGGATGAGTTATGTTTGCACTTTTGAGATGCGACACACTTGGGGCCGTGATATTGGTGGTTTTGCATTTTTGAATTGTACAATAAAGCCATTTTTAAAAGTCAAAGTCTCTCTCTCTCTCTCTCTCTCTCTCTCTATCTGCTTTGCGTCCCAAATGAATAGAGCTGTAGTTGTGTTTCTGGCAGCTGAAGACGATGTCCACACCCTGATTGTAAGCGGTGTTGTTATCGGGGAAACGTATGTACAGGTGTCCCCCTTATCTGTCCCATCAACGAGAATCACCGTCTCAGGTGTTCCACCTTTCATCACTGACGAGCAGTTGGCGACGGAGCTCCGCAGATTTGGGAAGTTTGCGGGCCCGTTTACAACTCTGACTTTGGGATGCAAGGCCACCAAGTTAAAACATGTGAAATCACTCAGGCAACAGGTGTTCATGTTTCTCGACTCGCCCACTCAAACTCTGGAAGTGTCCTTCAGGGTCAAACACGGGGACGGATCCTATATGGTGTATGCGAGCTCAGGACAGATGAAGTGTTTTGACTGTGGAGACGTGGGCCATAAACAGTTCGCTTGTCCGCACAGGCAGCGGGCGGAGGGCCCTGATGGAGCCGCGGATGGTGCCGGCGGCAAGCCCTCCGCTCACGCCACAGCTGCAGACGGTGGCGCAGCCTCCGCTCCCGCCGCTACTGTGGGCGATGTTGCGGGGCCTTCCGCCGCCCCTGCTCCGGAGCCTGCCGCTGTGTCTGTGGACGGCCCGGCTGTGGCGCCCGCGGCCCAGCTTACGGCCGGGAGCGTTGATGGCGATGGCGCCAAAAAGGTCACTGATGGTGCGTCACAATCATCTCGCTGTGTGACGTCAGCAGCTGTGCCTCCGGAAGCTGCTACCATTTCGGAGAAGGAGACGGAGCACCGGCCTGATGGTGCGTCAGAATCTCGCTGTGTGACATCAGTGGCTGTGCTTCCGGAGGCTGCTACCGTTACACAGCAGGGGATGGGACGGCGACAGTCAGCTGCTGTGGGTGGCGTCCAGGAAAATGTGGCCCATGATGAATCCCCTGGCCCAGGAGAACCAAACAGTAAGCTGAGTTGTGCTGACGAGGAAATGGAATCTGATAACGACACTGTGTCTAATACTGAGTCTATTGAGGCAAAATGCAGTACAAACACGAGTTTGTATTCACTGGAAGAAATAAATGCTTTTCTGGATGAAACCTATAACAAATCAGAATCAGAATCAGATTTATTGTCATTGTTCATGTAGTACACAAACTAGGAATTTGTCTCGGTGCGATGCTGCAACATTAAACATGAAAAAATAAAAGATAGAAATAAAACTATACATGCAATAAAATGTAGAATATGAATGAGTAATACTAGTCAAAGCAATTTTAAATATATTAGCGAGTAGCAGATATTGTGGAGTACCACATAGTGCAGTCGGTAATGCAAAAAGAAAACAGTGAATTGTCTGGTTGAGCTGCTGTACATACTGCACGAGAGTCTAATAAGTCACTTAGTGTTCAGCAGTCTGATGGCAGAGGGGAAGAAGCTGTTCATGTGACGGGAGGTTTTAGTCTGAATGGACCGAAGTCTTCTACCTGAGGGGAGGGGGGCAAACAGTACGTGACCAGGGTGTGAAGGATTGGCTATGATCTGGCCTGCACGCCTCCGGGTCCTGGAGATGTACAGGTCCTGGAGGGATGGGAGCTTGCAGCCGATCACCTTCTCAGCAGTGCGCACGACGCGCTGCAGCCTTAGTCTGTCCCTGGCAGTGGCTCCTGTGTACCACACGGTTATGGAGGTGGTGAGGATGGACTCGATGATGGCCGTGTAGAACTGCACCAACATCTTGGTGGGTAGCTTGAGCTTCCTCAGCTGCTGCAGGAAGAACATCCTCTGCTGGGCCTTTTTGATGAGGGAGCTGATGGTCGGCTCCCACTTGAGGTCCCGGGTGATGGTGGTGCCCAGGAAGCGGAAGGAATCTGCAGTGGTGATGGGAGAGCCTGTGAGGGTAAGGGGGGGCAGAGGGGTTGTGACTTTCCTGAATTCCACGATCATCTCCACTGTCTTCAGAGCGTTCAGCTGCAGGTTGTTGTGGCTGCACCAGGACGCCAGCTGGGCCACCTCTCTCCTGTAGACGGACTCGTCGCTGTTGGAGATGAGCCCGATGAGGGTGGTGTCGTCCGCAAACTTGATCAGCTTGACAGACTGGTGGTTGGAGGTGCAGGAGTTGGTATACAGGGAGAAGATTAGGGGGGAAAGTACACAGCCCTGGGGTGATCCGGTGCTGATGCTGACGGAGTCTGAGACAGTCTTTCCCAGCCGCACATGCTGCCTCCGGTCCGTCAGGAAGTCGGTGATCCACCTGCAGAGGGAGTCAGGCACGTTGAGCAGGGACAGCTTGTCCTGGAGCAGAGCGGGGCGGATGGTGTTGAATGCAGAGCTGAAGTCCACAAACAGGATCCTGGCATAAGGTCCCGGGGAGTCCAGGTGCTGCAGGATGGAGTGGAGGGCCAGGTTGACTGCGTCGTCCACAGACCTGTTGGCTCAGTAGGCAAACTGCAGCGGGTCCAGGAGGGGAGTGGTGATGGTCTTGAGGTGGGGCAGGACCAGGCGCTCAAAGGACTTCATGACTACAGAGGTGAGCGCTACAGGTCTGTAGTTGTTAAGTCCAGTGATCCATGGCTTCTTGGGGACAGGGATGATGGTGGAGGTTTTGAGGCAGGTCTGCATGTGGCATAACTTCAGGGAGGTGTTAAAAATGTCTGTGAAGACAGGAGCCAGCTCTTCCGCACAGTGTCTCAGGGTGGAGGGAGACACGCCGTCTGGGCCGGGGGCCTTGCGCGGGTTCAGTCTGGAGAACTGTCTGTGCACGTCCTGCTCACTGATGACAAGGGCAGGGGGGGAGGAGGGGGGGCCGGCTTTGATGAAGTGGGGACCGCGGAGGCAGTGGCGCTGGGGGGAGGGGGGGGATGGACATAGCTGACGAGATGTCAAAACGGGCATAGTGTTGGGACAGTCTTTGACAAAGGGCTT
Organism: Pholidichthys leucotaenia; assembly: GCA_020510985.1. Lineage (NCBI taxonomy): Eukaryota > Metazoa > Chordata > Actinopteri > Cichliformes > Pholidichthyidae > Pholidichthys > Pholidichthys leucotaenia. Next base: position 277,651,003 of record CM035842.1, read on the forward strand.
TGTCATCCTGACCTTTAGAAGCCTGAGGCCGATAGTTGGTGATTTGCCTCAGTCCTCTCCACACAGAAGCAGAGTCGTTAGCAGTGAACTGCTGCTGGAGTCTCTCAGAGTACACAGACTTAGCTCTCCTCAGTTCTCTGCTAAACCGATATTTGACCTCCCTGTAGCAGTCCCTGTCTCCACTTTTCAACGCTGCTTCCTTCTCCTTCCTGATCTGTCCGAGCTTAGCAGCGAACCAGGGCTTGTCATTGGAGTACCTCACCCTGGTGCGCGATGGAAGAATGCTCTCCTCACAAAAGTGGATATATGAGTTCACAGTGTCCGTGTACTCATCCAGATCATGCGTGGCTCCTTTAAACATGCCCCAGTCAGTTATTTCCATGCACGTGCTCAGCTTCTCCCCAACTTCACTGGTCCAATTCCTCGTAGTGCTCACAACAGGTTTAGTGAGCTTCAGTCTCTGTCTGTATGTGGGAATCAAGTGGACCATCACGTGATCAGATAGTCCGAGCGCAGCGCGGGGAACAGCGCGATACGCATCCTTCACTGTAGTGTAACAGTGATCCAGCGTGTTCTTTCCTCTGGTGGGGGATTTAATAAACTGTTTGTAACGGGGGAGATCGTGGCTCAGGTTACTCTGGTTAAAGTCGCCAACCACAATAACCAGAGAGTCCGGGAAAGTCTGCTCCGTTTGTTGAATGTGATCCGCAAGCGCGTGCTGAGCCTCGCGCGCGTCCGCGTCAGGCGGGACGTAAACAGCGGCGAGGATGAATGAAGCAAACTCACGCGGGGAATAAAAAGGCTTGCAGTTAATGAATAGATATTCCAGAGCGGGAGAACAGTGTTGGGAGATCACGTTACATCAGAGCACCAGTTGCTGTTGATGTAAAAGCAGACTCCTCCTCCTGTGGTCTTACCGGAGAGCTCTGTGTCTCGATCAGCACGAAACAGCTGAAATCCCTCGAGGAGGAGCGCGCTGTCCGGAGTTGATTCCTTAAGCCAGGTCTCAGTAAAACAGAGAGCACACGAGGTGGAGAGGTCCTTAAATCGCATCAGCAGTCTCAGTTCCTCTACCTTGTTAAAGAGAGAATTGACATTGGACAGAAATATGCCAGGCAAAGCCATGCGCGTGCCTCTCCTGCGAAGCCGCATGAGAGCGCCCGCTCGCCTTCCTCTCTTTCGCCGTCTCACTTTTTGGGCTAAAAAGTGAACCAGATCGGCGGCAGGAGCCCAAAAAACTGGGAGTAGGTCCGTGGGAGTGAAAGTCCTGATATTCAGTAGCTCTTCACGGGTGTAAGAGCTGGCAGACACGCAATTGACCAACAAAAACATATAAAGAAAAACGCAGCGAAGCACCATGGCGACCACTGTGGGCGCCATCTTGGATAAAAGCCATTGATCCAAGCCATTGATCCAACAAAGCCATTAAAGTCACCGACTACTTCAGTGACACTGATAAATTCATTAAGTCTGTTGATGTGCTAAGAAGGCAGGTTGGTCTTGACCTCCTGGATGAAAGGAAACGTTTTCGCCTCAAGAAACACCTGACAGCCCTGTGTAAAGCAGCAGGGAGAACAGGGGTCAAGCGCGCCCGACAGGAGGAATAAATGGCGGTCGTTCCTCTGCCTGTTTTACACATTTTTGGGATATTGTTTGATCAGACTTGTATATAACGTTTCTAATTGACTGTAATTGACTGTCACGGAACTGGATCTTTACCTGCAGGGCATGGACGCCCCACCGTTTTCTTTCTACACTCTGGACGAGCCTGCTGCACAGTTGACTTGCTTGAAAAACCCACATGGTCTAAGGACTCCAATCCATCTGAGATGAGGAAACTGTCTCTGGGATGTGCAACGGAACTGGTGGGGGCCTCTGGCTCGTCTTTGCACGGACTACGAGGAGGACTCGCACTACTGCCACTGGCAATGTGGAATAGGTGGACTGCAAGGAATGCTCTGTGTTGTGTGGGGGGGGAACACTTATGTTTGCACTTTTTCCAATGTGACACACTTGGTGATGATGTTGGTGTGCTTACATTTTTTTGAAGTGTGCAATAAAGGCTTATTGTCAAAGTCTCTCTCTCTCTCTCTCTCTCCCCCCAGACACTCCCACTGGCTGTTCACAGCTCACCAGCATCAGCTGTGGGCAGCTCATAATCAGCTCACCTGCAGCTCAACTCTCATACCTGTCTTCATTCATGTAATCAACTCATTTTGCATTTATACTCTGTTGGTTCATTCATTAGTTATCACTCCGTTAATCAACCTGGTTAGTCGAGTTCGTAGCTCGAGCTCCTAGTCATCTTCCTGTTAAGACTACTTTGGTGCTGTTATTCCCCGGAGCTCAGCCTCACTCCGAGGCACCCTATGTAAGTCTCCTCTTTTCTACCCAAATTCACGTTTTGTTGTACTCCCCTTCAGAGGTCCAGTCTGGCCCTGAAGCATGACATGGACTCCCACCTTGTTTGTCTAGCTGTCTTAGGGCTGAACTGTTTCACCTGGAGTGCAGCATCGTTTTTCCAGAGCCGGGTCTCGTTCCGCGGCACTGCAGGATCGTTTATCTTTGAGATTTTGTGTTGGACACTATTTAAACTGTTTGCCTTCTGTTATAAATAAAACACACAACTTCATTCAGTGCTTGGGCTCATCTTTTCCCTCTGCGCCTCAGAGAGGCGCATATATGACAAAATCAGCTCGGTAGATTCCGATTAGCATTAAATGCTAAGCTAAGTCTCCGTTTAACTGTCACCCCTCGTGCAGCTGAAAAAGTGAAGCTTCCCAACGGTTTTCTACAACTTGTTCTTTACTGCCTGAAGCCAAAAGGTAATACATATGACGTTCAATTAATGTAGTTGTTTAATTTGGTTGTCAGTGTGAGCTAACTTGTCTGGAAAGTAAAAGATTGCCCTGCTGTATGTTTGTTTAGAGGCCTTTGGTTTAGCTGGGTGCCTCCATTTTGCACCAGCGCCTCCATTTCGTGCCATGTGCTAAACCCCCCAGAGAGATCGGTGAGCACGAGTTTTACTTTACCATAGAGGGATTTCATTCACTTTGCACCTTGTTAAGCTGTTTACTGCACAATTCTGAATTTTTCTACTGAATTTATAGCTGTTGAATATAAGGTTTATTTGTCATGTTTGTTCAGTGAATATAAGCTATTGTATTTTTCTACTTGTTAAACGAAAAAGTTAATTCATGGTAATTAAATAGCCATATGCCCTAGTTTCACGGTGAAACATTTTAAGAAAATGTAAACAGTGAAACATTTCATGTTAATTGATGCATTTTGTTTTATTGTTAAAAAGTCAGTACAGATTTCATGATGCGACTGCAGTTAAAAAGAGTACTAGTTAAGATTAAATAAGATAAGCCTTTATTAGTCCCACAATGGGGAAATTCCAGGATTGCAACAGCACAGGGATAGCAACACTCAGAGCAACAATCAGAAGGCAAGAAAAAAACAAAAAAAAGCAAGAGCAGCTAATATACATATGTACATATTACTATAAATATATATATATATATATATATATATATATATATACACACAGACACACGGTGCAGAGCATTGTAGCTGGATGGAATAAATATATGAGTATATAAACGCACAGTGCGGAGCATTGTAGCTAGATGGAATAAATATGTAGATATATAAACACCCACAGTACGGAGCATTGCAGCTAGGTGGAGTAAATATGTAAATATATAAACACACACAGTGCGGAGCATTGTAGCTAGATGGAATAATAGACAGCATATTAAATGTCCCACCAGGGACACAAATACACTCGACCACTGTTACACAGTTTTAAGAAACACCTATCATTCCGTCCCCCGTGCAGCTCTGGGTTTTTCTGACCACTGTCTGCTCCATCTTATTCCAGCATACAGACAGAAACTAAAAACTTCCAAGTCTGTTGTAAGGACTGTGAAGAAATGGACTGAGGAATCAAAGCTGGAGTTACAAGCCTGCTTTGACTGCACAGACTGGAGTGTTTTTGAAGATGCAGCCATTAACCTAAATGAACTCACTGACACTGTGACATCATACATCAGTTTCTGTGAGGACATGTGTGTGCAGACCAAGACCTTCTGCACATACAACAACAATAAACCCTGGTTCACTCCTAAACTCAAGCAGCTACGTCAAACCAAGGAGGAGGCCTACAGGACTGGTGACTGGACTCTGTACAAGCGGGCCAGAAACATGCTGACGAAGGAGACCAGGCTTGCTAAGAGGAGCTACAGTGAGAAGTTACAACAAAACTTCTCAGCCAACAACTCTGCTTCTGTCTGGAGAGGCCTACGGAATATCACCAACTACAGGAGACCATCCCCCCACCCTGTGGAAAACCTCCAGCTGGCTAACGACCTAAACAGCTTTTACTGTAGGTTTGAAAAGAACCTACAGTTCTCACCTCCCACCCACACAAAAGGATTATCTGCAGCCCCAGGAACTCCATCCCTCCTCCACTCTGACCTCCCACCAGCACTAACGATCTGTGAAGAGGAGGTACGCCGGGTCTTTCAGAGACAAAAGATCAAGAAGGCTGCAGGACCTGATGGTGTGTCTCCGTCCTGCCTGAGAGTCTGCTCCAACGAGTTGGCCCCCAACTTCACCCGGATCTTTAATAGATCACTGGAGCTGTGTGAAGTGCCTTCCTGCTTCAAACACTCCATCATCATTCCAGTTCCCAAGAAACCCTCTGTTACAGGATTAAACGACTACAGACCTGTTGCCTTGACCTCTGTGGTCATGAAATCCTTGGAGAGATTGGTGCTGAACCACCTGAAGGTCGTCACAGGCCCCCTGATGGACCCACTACAGTTTGCCTACCGGTCAAACAGGTCAGTGGATGATGCAGTGAATATGGGAATACACTACATCCTGCAACACCTCGACTCCCCAGGGACGTACGCCAGGATCCTGTTTGTCGACTCCAGCTCGGCATTCAACACCATCATCCCAGGCATTCTTCATCAGAAACTCCTCCAGCTCAAGGTGCCCCCCTCCACCTGCCAGTGGATCTCCAGCTTTCTGACTGACAGGTGGCAACAGGTGAAGCTAGAGAGATTTACATCCAGCTCCCGAAAAATTAGCACTGGCGCCCCCCAAGGATGTGTCCTTTCCCCACTGCTCTTCTCCCTCTACTCCAACGACTGCACCTCAGAGGACCCTTCGGTGAAGCTCCTGAAGTTTGCGGACGACACCACAGTCATCGGTTTGATCCGGGATGGTGATGAGTCTGCATACAGGCGGGAGGTGGAGCAGCTGATCCTCTGGTGTGGCCAGAACCATCTTGAACTTAACCCAGCCAAAACGGTGGAGATGACTGTGGATTTCAGGCGACACCCTCCTTCATTCCCCCCACTCACCATTCTCAATAGCACAGTGTCCACTGTGGACTCCTTCAAGTTTCTGGGTACCACAATCTCCCGGAACCTGAAGTGGTCCTCCCACATAGACACTGTCCGGAAAAAGGCCCAGCAAGGGTTGTTTTTTCTGCATCAGCTCAAGAAGTTTGATTTGCCTCAGGAGCTGCTGGTTGTCTTCTACACCGCCATCATCCAATCTGTCCTCTGCTTTTCCATCACTGTCTGGTTTGGATCTGCCACTAAACAGGACAAGACCAGACTGCAGCGGATCATTAAGTCTGCGGAGAGGATCATTGGTACCGACCTACCCTCCATTGAGAACTTATATCGGTCCATAACCAGGAAACAGACGGGAAACATCTGTGCTGACCCATCACACCCCGGCCACAAACTGTTTGAACTTCTATCTTCTGGTCGTCGTTACAGATCACTGAAGGTCAAAACCACCCGTCACAGGAACAGTTTCTTTCCTCAAGCCATCACTCTGATGAACTCCTAACATTCACCTAGTCCTACCTGTTGCTGTACTCATGACTTTTCATCCATTCTTACATTGCACATAACTCTCACACTGCTTTTACTTCATTCACATTATATCACTGAATCTGAGTTCACAGTGAAATACTGTGTGACTGTATATTTTTTCATATATTTCTGCAAAGTGTCGATAGTCTGAGTAAATAACTGCATATATTCCTGTATATATTTGCATCCTTTTATAGAAACGTGGAGAGACTGTAATTACTGTACATACTCTGTTGTCATTGAATTCTTATTTAAATCTTATTTAAATCCTCCACCTGAACAACGAGAGCAAGTTTTTAGCCAAAGTCAAATTCCTTGTATGTGTTGTGCATATTTGGCCAATAAAGCTGATTCTGGTTCTGATTCTAATATGTAGATATATAAACACACAGTGCGGAGCACTGTAGCTAGATGGAATAAATATGTAAATATATAAACACACACAGTGCAGGGCATTGTTGTTAGATGGGATGAAACAGCACAACCGTCTACTTAGTTATCCTACGTGGTATGATTATGTACCCATACATATTCTCACCCTCCATAGAGACCGGTATTTTCCTAGTTGTATGCTGGAGGGGACCATTGTGTAAGTCTATTGCATCTTTTGCATTCAAAACTATTAGGTTGTTACGTCTTTTTGCTATCTCTGCGAGTAGCCCTGCTTAGGTTGTACAGTCTGACAGCCGTTGGTAGGAAGGACCTGCGAAACCTCTCGGTTGTGCACCTGGGATGATGTAGTCTGCTGCTAAATGAGCTCCTCAGTGCATTCAGTATGTCCTGCATAGGGTGGAACTCGGACTCCAGCAGAGATGACAGTTTAGCCACCGTCCTTCTCTCTCCTATCTCCTCCACTGGGTCAAGGCGCTGCCGCATTTAGATATTTGACTTATAATATTTCTCTGACCCTGTCTGTCGACAGGTCAGGTTTTTTTTTTTTTTAAATGTGCCTTGATTTACTGGAGTGTTGGCTCAGTTGGTAGAGCATCCGCCCCACACCCGGGAGGCTGGGTTCAAATCCCGGTCGGGTCATGCCGAAGACCATATAAAAGCAGAATTTCCTGCCGTCCGGCTTGGTGCTCAGCAATAATGGAACGGAGGAGGGAAATTTGTGGCAGTGCCTTGCATGGCAGCGACCCCTCTGATTCTATACATGTGTGTGATTAACATTGTAGATAAGAGAAACAATTTCGTTCTGCTGTACATGATTGGCTGTATGGATTTAAATGACAAAGATGGCTTATCCTTATCCTTGATTCTACAATGATTGCCCTGCATGAATCTGCCCTGTGAGGATCCACGCTTTGACCTTGATGGCGAGTCGTCCCAATAGGATCTAGAAAGGATCATCAAGATGTCACTGAATGCTGACCAGTTCTGCTGCACTCCTCGGTGTGGTAGGGCCAGTATCTGCAGACACCTTCACACTCAACCCATTACACAATTTCCCCTTTCCCCCAGCATCACACACATTTTCCCTTTTTCCCTTGGACTCTGGACACTACTGACGTTTTTTTTTTCTTTTTTTTTCCTTTTCCTGGGAACTGTGGACTTATTTTTGTGTTTTTGACTGTTTCTAATATTTTGGACTTGTCTCAACTACTGATTGTTAATGGCTAAAATTGTATACTGGTGCTGAAGTGCAGGGTATCCTCCCTGTCTGGAAGGTGTTTGTTAATGATTTGTACAGTGAACTGTGAACCTGGAACTGAGTTAGATAACTTAGATTTTAAGTTACACTCCAAATTGAGGTAACAGGGGTGCACCCGAGATCAAACTTGACTCACCTGAGATTTGAATTATTAGAAGTGAAACAAAGGTAACAAACTTTTGGGTTGGTTTTTGACCATTCACTTGGTGGATGTTATACCCATTTCAGTTGTGTGTTGTTGAATGTCTGTTTTTAATATAATTTATTTTTTTACTTAAGTCAGCAATTATTCAATTTAACAATCCTGTCTTTGTGTTTCATTTAAATGCTCCACTTTGCTCCAGCAGCCGAACCTACTGGTCCAACTGAGTAACTTGTATTGGCTAATAACTTATTTATTTTGAGTGACACAAATTATACACACAAGTTACATATACGTGGTGGCTAATATATGCTACAGGTGTTATTACAGAATACAGGGTTACAACAGCATTCACACATAGGAGTCCTCTGAGTCCAGGTGGATGAGGGTTGGATGGAGAGGAGAAGAGAAAGAGTGTCTTCTGTGGATCTGTTTGACCTGTATGCAAACTGAGATGGGTCGTGGGAGGGAGGGAGGATGAACTTGATGTTCTGCATGACCAGCCACTCGAAGCACTTCATTATCGTGGAGGTCAGTGCTACGGGCCGGTAATTGTTGTAGTTGGATGGGACAGGATTCTTTGGGACTGGTGTTATGGTGGCAGTTTTGAAACATGTGGGGACAACAGCTTGACTCAGAGAGATGTTGAAGATGTCGGCCAGGACATTCTTGAGCTCCCCTGCACAGTCCTTCAGAACTCGACCCAGTATGTTGTCTGGTCCAGCTGCCTTGCGTGGGTTGATGCTGGAGAGGGTTCTCTTCATGCTAGCCGATCCAGACTTATAGCCTGCTCGTCTGGGGGAGGAGTGGTCTTCTGCCCTGATGTGCTGTTTTGTGTTTCAAAGTGGCCAAAGAAGCCATTTAAGTTGTTAAGCAGTGTGATGTCACTTGCACAGGTCTGAGGTGGAGGTTTGTAGTTGGTGAGGGTCTGTATGGCACACCAGAGAGAATGTGCATCTCTGGTGTTGCTGAAGTGTCCGGATATTTTCTTGCTGTACTGTCGTTTTGTCTCCTTGATGCCATGGGACAGGCTGGCCCTAGTTGTTGTTAGTCCTGCAGTGTCACCAGCCCTGAAGGGTGCATTCTGAGTCCTCAGGAGCCTGTGGACCTCTGCTGTCATCCATGGCTTTTGGTTAGCAGGAACAGCGATGGTTTTGCAGTGAGTGGCATCATCAATGCATTTAGCTATGTATGCTACAACAACCTCAGTGTACTCCTCTGTGTTTGTGTGTCCATTGTAAGTGGCTGCATGCTTGAAAGTGTCCCAGTCTGTAGTGCTGAAGCAGTCTTTCAGGTCATCTGAGGCCCCCTTTGGCCACACACGTACCTGCTTTTTTGTTCACTCTGGGTCTGTATGTGGGCCTTAGCAAGATGGTGATGTGATCAGAGAGGCCCAGGTGGGGAAGGGGGGAGGCTCTGTATGTTTTCTTGTGAGTTGTATACACCAGGTCCAGCAAATTGCTTCTTCTTGTTGGAAAGTCCACATATTGGTGTAGTTTTGGTAGGAGGGCCTTTACATCTGCTTGGGTAAAGTCTCCTGCTGTGATGAGGAATCCATCTGGATGTGCTGTTTGTGTCTTACTGATGGCCTGATAGAGTTCCTTTAGTGCTTTACTCCTTTTGCCAATGGTGGTGGTGGTGGGGACATACACGGCGACTAGCAGGACAGATGAAAATTCTCTCGGAATGTAAAAGGGTCAGCACTTGATCATAAACTCCACCAACGGAGAACAGTGTTTATGCACAACAGTTGCATCTTGGCACCAAGCGTCACTGATGTAAAGACACACACCTCTCCCTTGGGTCTTTCCTCCCTCAATCAACACTCGATCAGCATGATAGCACGTTAGTTGAACCCGATACCAATACGGCGGATCAGCTCATCCCTAAGATACCCCAAATAAATGTTTTAAACAATATTGAGATGTACTGGGGGGGGGGGGGGGGGGGGCTCATAGGCTGACCATGATGCAGTGTTCAAATTTGATCAAAGTGGTTTATTTTTCAACATATTTTTCAACACTTCTTCCATCAGTGTTGCAGCGCTTGGATCCCTGCGGCTGAAAAATAAACCACATTTGGTCAAATTTGAACACTGCATCATGGTCAGCCTATGAACTTTTCAGCCCCCCGATGAACTTTTCAGCCCCACTAACTCAGTGTGATTCCAACACTGTAGGCTGGATTCATGGTGCTGCACTATGAAAACGAGGCAGGCTGTGATGCATCTTTTGCATTTTGGTTGTCATTTGACAGGGGTAGTTTCTTTAGAAAGCATTTTTTTTTTATAAAACCACACCTCCAAAAAAAAAGTTTTTTGTGATGCATCTTTGATGCTTGTCAGGTCATGTTGGAGAGGGCTTATGTGGCCACACACTGGTGCCAACGGAACATTCTGTACAGAACGCCGACGGAACGTTCCATATTGTACCATTCATTCTGTGTTTTAGTAATTGCCCTGTTTATGCAACTGAACACATAACACCGTTAATAACACTAACATTTGCATGGTGGACTGCCAAACGTTTAGACGGATACTGTCATTTGGTGTAGGAGCCATTGGGTTTGCTACTGAACAAACAGTACATATTTCAGCTGTGATCAGAAAATTTTTGAAAGTAGAAAGGAAAAGCCAAGCTTTTTTTTTAAAATCAAATTTGTGACTGAAGTTATAGTTTTGCTAAGTAGTTAAATTTATTTACTTTAGTTTATTTAATCTATGGATCTGCACAAATATCCATCACTTATTGACCCAAATGAATAGCCAGACGACTATAGTTCCAGCATCAAAGTGGCTGTTAAAAGTATGGTAATGCTAAATTATTGATAATTGACAGCACTCAGCGTAAAACTGCAGTCTAAGCTCTTGCATGTGATTTGGAGAGTGACCGAGTAAGGAAATAAGCATGTGGAGGAGTAATTGCAGTCTGTTGCATGCGTTGTTTCCAACCCACAATTCATTTAAGTTTAACTCAGACCTACTCAATATGTGCAACAATTCTGAGATTTGTAAACTGCTTGGAGAACCTTGTGTACCAAAGCCAGACAGATACAGACTTTTGCGATGGAAGTTACTTTAAGACACATCCACTGTTCTCTAAACAACAGACTTCTTTACAAATTCAGATGTACACCGTGTTCCAAATTATTATGCAAATAGGATTTTAGTGTCATAAACATACAATTTTTTGTTTTCAGTTAAACTCATGGATGGTATTGTGTCTCAGGGCTCTTTGGATCACTGATATCAATCTCAGACACCTGTCATAATTAGTTTTCCAGGTGATCCCAATTAAAGGAAAAATATTTAAGAAGGATATTCTACGTTATTAAGCATGCCACAGGTTTCAAGCAATAAGGGAAAGAAAAAGGATCTCTCTGCTGCTGAAAAACATCAAGTGCAATGCCTTCGACAAGGTATGAAAACATTAGATATTTCACAAAACTTAAGTGTGATCATCATACTGTGAAGAAATTTGTGGATAATTTGTGTGAGTCAGAGCACAGACGGGTTTGTGCAGATAAAAGCATAATGAGGAAGGTTTCAGCCTGATAAATTCATCGTATTAAGAGATCAGCTGCTAAAATGACATTACAAAGCAGCAAACAGGTATTTGAAGCTGCTTGTGCCACTGGAGTCCTATGAACCTCAAGGTGTAGGATCCTCCAGAGGCTTGCAGTTGTGCATAAACCTACTATTCGGTCACCCCTAACCACTGCTCACAAGAAATAGTTGCAGTGGGCCCAGAAATACATGAAGACTAATTTTCAAACAGTCTTGTTTATTGATGATTACTGTGCAACCCTGGATATTCCAGATGGCTGGAGTAGTGGGTGGTTGGTGGATGGCCACCATGTCCCAACAAGGCTGTAATGTCAACAAAGAGGTGGTGGAGTCATGTTTTGGTCCAGAATCATGGGGAGAGAGCTGGTAGACCCCTTTAGAGTCCTTGAATGTGTGAAAATGACCTTGGCAAAGTACATAGAGTTTCTGACTGACCACTTTCTTCCACGGTACAAAAAGAAGAACCGTGCCTTCAGTAGCAAAATGATCTTCATGCATAACAATGCACCATGTCATGCTACAAAGAATACCTCTGTGTCATTGGCTGCTATGGGCATAAACAGAGATAAACTCATGGTGTAGTCCCCATCCTCCCTTGACCTCTACCCTATTGCAAACCTTTGGAGCATCCTCAAGCAAAAGATCTGAGGGTGGGAGGCAGTTCACATCAAAACAGCATCTGTGGGAGGCTATTCTGACATCTTGCAAAGAAATTCAAGCAGAAACTCTCCAAAAACTCACAAGTTCAATGGATGCAAGAATTGTGAAGGTTACATCAAAGAAGGGGTCCTATGTTAACATGTAACTTGGCCTGTTAAGATGTTTTTGATTGAAATAGCTTTTGATTTCAGTAAATATGACCTCCTAATACTGCAAATTCTACAAATTACCATTTTCAGTTCTTTACTGCCAATAAAATGTTTTGAAACTCTGTTGTGCATAATAATTTGGAATGGTGCATTTTGAGTTTTCTTTATTTTTGCAAAAACAGCCCTGGTGTCTGATTGCTCCCGATTGTTCTCACCTGCTCTGTTGCCTTGATTGGCCCCTCGTCTATTTATGCCAGTGTGAGTCTATGTCCATTGTGGTGTCCTTGTCTTATGTTGGTGTGTTACCCACGATTCTGCCAAGCCTGTTTTTCCAGTCTGAGTCTGTGTTATTTCATAGTCTGAGTTATCCTGCCTGCATAGCCGAGCTTTTGTTCCAGCCCACGAGCTGTATTTTCTGCCTCCTGTTCACTTTCCACAATAAATCATGGTTTATCAAATTCACCTTACATCTGGGTTTTCTTTTTCTTTGCCCCAGAGGGGTAACCATGACAGTTTTATTATTTTTTGCAAAGAAATAGTTATCATTGGGAGGTCTGTTCAATAAAATTTGAATTCTGCTCTTAATGGTTGACTTGAAAATTTTACTATCATTTGCATCGACTATTTAGGAAAATCGGAGACAAATATTTGCATAATAATTTGGAATGCGGTGTATTATCACGGCTTTGAATCTGCTAACCCATTGGGTTCAAAATGTGGTGTTCATCAAGTAGGTGCTCTTTTATCCTCAGAAATCTGCCACCAGAGTTCAACTCTACTCTGAACATTCATTTGGTTGCTCTATTTCATACTGAAGATGTGGAAAAAATATGGCTTTGATCCAATTCTACAGCCTCTGATGAATGACATCAAAATACTTGAGAGTTATTGCCTTAATTTACCTTTTTCCACTGAAAAAGTCCACAGTACTATATGTCAGATAACTTAGGGATGCACTCAGTTCTGGGTTTTACAGAGTCTTTTAATTGACGGTATTTCTGTCGTTTGTGTTTGATTGATAAAGATGATGCCCAGCATGTTTACAGTGAGGATGATCCCAAGATAATCTTGCGTGGACAAGAGCTTTTTGAAATGCATTGCAGGGAGTTACAGTCAGACCTTCAGAAGTTATCTGTTAGGTTTAAAGCAGAACTCTCCTCTTAATACCTTACAGTTCTTTCATGTTGGCCACAATTTCTCTGTGGACATAATGCATGACATTCTTGAAGGGGTAGCTCAATATGAGAGTTACTTTTGGAGAATCTCTTTTTTTTTTTTTTTGTCAAAATCTGATGTGCTTTCTAGAATTTATGCTTTTGACTATGGCTACTTGGAGCGCAAAAATCATCCTACACGGTCAAACTTGGACAGTAGTGGAAATAAAATAGGTCTCAACTCCATTCGTACTGTCTTATAAGAAACATTCCTTTGCTTTTTGGTGGTGATGTGCCAGAAGGAAACCAAAGCTGGACTTTGCTGCTGCTTTTACTGCAGCTAATTAACATCATACTTTGTCAGTCTCTCTTACACTAGACATGACTGTACATTTGAAACCTTTAATAATGGAACACTATCAGTTGTTCAAACAGTTGTATCAGATAGGAACCTCATCCCAAAACATCACTGTGATTCATTATCCATCTTGTATCAGAAAACTAAGACCTCTAATCTTATGTGGAGCATAAGATTTGAGGCAAAACACAGGGTTTTCAAAAAGACTCAAAAACTTCAAGAACATTACTAAATCACTCGTAAAACATCAGATTTGTTTAGGATATCACTGGGAGACAACGCCTTTGAATCATATTGAGTATGGACCTTTGAAATTATTTAATGTGGACTTGTAAGGGTTCCAGGACTGCACACCTTTACCTGAACCTCTCTCCACTATTTGGTAGTGATGGACAAATGATGCGTTCTCAAGCACTGAAGCTTGCATCTGAAAAGGGTTCATTACTTGAAACTTTTCAACACAGTCCTCTTTGGTACCATCTGGTGGCCAAAAGTGAACTGCTTTATGGTTTTCCACTCTAGAGTTGAGAGCTTCTGTTTATTATTACGTGACAGTTCTGTCTGATATTGGGGTATTGTTGTGGTACTTTGAACATGTGTTTTTTTTTTGGTTTAGAAATAATGGTACAAAATTTTGATGAATAAACGGCCCTTGGTTAAACATGTGCCATGGTGTGAGCTCCCTTTGATGTTTGTAAACATAATAAAAAATGTATATTGATGTACGACACAATCTTAGAATAGCTTGGGAGCATGCTTGTGCTTTAAGGTCCCTGCCTTCCACATGCTTATGTAATTAACCAGTGGGCAGGTACATTTTTTGACCTGGGGCTAGAAGTGCTTGTGAACTGGGAAAGTGCTTAGGAACTGGACAGTGTAAATGCTTATGAACTGATAATATGAACACGTAATGCAAATATGGTTATTCTGTTTGGTCTTTATTTAAGAAAAGGATTTGTTCCATGGTGTGTGGACTGAGTCAGTTTCTCTTCTTGGAGATTATTTCTCCTGCCTTAGAGAAAATCCTCTCACATGGAACTGAAGATGCACGAGTGCATAGAAACTGCAGTACAAGTTTATACAGATATATTATACAGTCTTTCTCATTGCCCAGAAGTGGAGTGGATCCTCCATCCAGTGCTATGTCTGTTCATTCATTCTTGGCAGAGACCAATTTTCATGTTGCAACTGTACAGCCCTGTCATCGTTATTTAAAGATTATTTTTTGACACTAATGTGGCCTTGTAATGTGTTCACCTATATATGAGACAGAGCGGGGGAGCGAGAGATAATTTTCTGATAACAGAAAAACATACAAAACAAAAAAAACCCCAACAACAACAGAAAGCTACCAAACCTACCTGATTGACTGAAATCAATTCAAAATATTACCACACGGCAGAACGTCCTCTCTTCCTTGCTGGGTCTATGTCTCTCACGCAAAATTTCCAGTAAAACACACCACAAATCCTGCCAATACTTCACTTCCTTAAAACCAATGAGTCATTGATCATGTGACTCTAGCCAAACGAATCAAGCCTCAGAAGCAGTGTTTCTGAACAACTGTGCTGTTTTTTTGACACATGCTCCGGAGCTTCAGATTCATCCAGACAATCACTACTAATTGGCTTCCTCTCTGCAGTCACGCACTCCACCTGAAGGCAATCATGGAGGACCTTTAAAAGAGACTCACTCCTGCTGTTCTGCCTGGACACATTGTGTCAGCTCCTGTCAAGCCTGCATGATCTACATCTCATGTGCAGCCTGGACTTTATCTTACATCTGCTTGTACATAGTTGGATTGGTTTCACCCTGTGTTGTGTGCTCTCCCCCAGGAATTCCTACCAGTGCAGCAGACTGGACTTCCTGGCGGACAATTCACTATCACCTACTGTAAGTCAACTTACCTACGTCACTGTGCACTGTCTCTCACCCCTTTTCTCCTTGACTGTTCAGGCTTGGCCAGCCTGCAATGTAGGCCTTGAAACCATTGCAGCCGAGACGTCTGGGAGGATCACAGCCAGATTCTTCTGCTGTTTCCATCTGCAAACTGGAGTGTGCCACCTTCTCCAGCCTGTATTGAAAGAAATATATTTGCAATATTATCAACCACATCCACACTGAATGTACTCACCCTCTCCCTCTGCTCCCTCAAGTAAAATTGTCACTACTAGTGCTATGAATCAACACTGCAAGTAAAATTGACACTCCTAGTGTTATGACTCAATACTGTGTGGCGTAAAATTGACACTTGTGTTATGCATCAATACTGTGCAGTGTTAAATTGACACGACTAGTGGTGTGAATCAGCACTGCACTGTTAAATTGACACTACTAGTGACAAGGACTAAATCAATCTAGTGTTACAGTAACACAAAGAGTGACAGCGATTTACAATTGATTAAGCGGAAGAAGATGGATGGATGGATGTCTGAAATTAACACTATTAGTGACAAAGATTAACATAGGTTAGTGTTAAAAATACACTGCTTTGTGTCAAAACAACACTATGAGTGCCAGAAGTTTAACACTAATGAAGTGTTAAAATACTAACACTAACAAGTGTAATTTTAACACTGAGTCAGTGAGGATTATATAAACACTGGCATAGTGTTAGTTTTAACACTGTGTTAAATTACCACTGGCTGTTTTGCTGTGTGGTGGAGGGGGTGATCAGGATTGTCCATGATGGATCACAGTTTGTTCAGTGTCCTCCTCTCCACCACAGTCTCAAAGGTCTCTGGCCTGAGTCCAATTACAGAGCCAGCCTTTTGATAATCTTATCAAGTCTGTTGGTGTCGCGGGCTCTGATACTGCTACCCCAACAAACAGCAGCAAAGAAGATGGTGCTGGCAACAATGGCCTGGTAGAAAAGCTCCAGCATCTTGTTGCACACTGATGGAAAGTGTGTGGATCAAAGGGGAGATTATGTCGAAAAATAAACCACATTTGGTCAAATTTGACCCCTGCATCATGGTCAGCCTGTGAACTTTTCAGCCCCTCCTTGTGTACGCTGTTAATAATGATAATGGATTAGATTTATATGGCACTTTACATGTCAAGTGACATCTCAAAGCGCTTACAATGAGTCCATTATTCATTCAGTCCAGACACATTGATAGTGGTAAACTACTGCTGTAGCCACAGCTGCCCTGGGGCAGGTTAACGGAAACGTTGCTGCCAATCCACGCCAGCGGCTACTTCGACCACTATCGAACATTTATAGACATTCATGCCCAGTGTCATGGTCACTGGAGGCAAGGTGGGTAGTGTCTTGCCCAGGGACACAACGGCAGAATGACTGAGGACAGTGCAATTCGAACCACCAACTGTTCTAAATTTGCCGACAAAATACAACAAATTATTATACAATTTACACTGATAATTAAACTAAAAGCTAGAAAGAATGGCCTTCCTTGGTTAAACAAATTTTTTCTGAAATTGATGAAAGAACGAGATCACTTTTTGAAGTTGTCAGTTAAATCAGGACACAACAGGCACAAATTTATTTCATTGAGAAATAGGGTAGTGAAAGAAATAAGAAAATCTAAAGCTGACTTTTTCATTACTGTTTTGAATAGTGCAAGGGGAAATTCTAAAATAACCTGGAATTATATTAAACTATTGGGTGATTCCCAAAAAAACAAAACAAAACTAATGCAAATTCAATTAAATGGAAACATCTTGACAGAACCTCAAGTGATGGCTGATGCTTTTAACAACTACTTCATTGAATCTGTGTCAGAAATCTCTGATAAGTTTATAGTAAAACAAAGGAAGGAATACCCTGCATTGTCTGCAACGCAGTCTTTTACTATTACAAATATTACTGAGACCAAAGTTATTGATTTAATTCAATCACTCAAATCATCTAAAGCAAAGGATATTTTTGGAATGTACATGAACATGCTCAAAGATTTAGGTTCAGCTCTCGCCACTCCTATTGCCTCAGTCATTAATCTTTCAATTTCATCTGGCCATTTTCCAAAGGCCTGAAAATCTGCTATTGTTACCCCTGTTTTTAAATCCGGTGACTCAACTTTTCTGCATAACTACTGACCAATAAGCATTCTTCTGGCCATTTCCAAAATTGCAGAAAAATGGGTGGCAGAGCAGATTGTCCATTATTTAAACAGTAGTTCCCCCTCTCTCCACGCCATGCAGTTTGGTTTCAGATCCAAGCATTCCACTGAAATGGCTACATGCCTCTTCACTGAGAAAATAAAATCTTTTCTTGATAAGGGTGGAGTTGTAGGGATGGTGTTTTTGGACCTCAGGAAAGCATTCGATACAATAAATCACTCTGTTCTTCTTACCAAGCTCTTTAAAGGCCAAATGTCACATAATTTTTTTTTTCTAAATGACAACGAATTTAGATAAAATACACATAGCTTAAACCAAATATTCATACCGCAGACCATATCACCCACCTGTATTTACATAATTGCACAAAATACACCAGGTGAAGGCCCCACCTTGCTTGCTGGCTTGTGACAGCCAGTCCAGACCACGCCCATGTTTTTGACATCACCAGTTGTACCCTGGCTGCCCTGCCTGTCCACATTCACACTTATCAACATTGGGCAATCATGACGGAAAGTGACAGCGATTGTGAACAAATTAGTTTAGTTTTGTCTTTTTTTTTTTGTCTTTTTTTTTGTCAGTGGTTCAGACAGTGACAGAGGCATAGAACCTTACAGGTTCGAGCCGTCCGAGACGGAATCAGATGCTTTGTCTGATGACAACAGTTCCACCGATGACCAGAGAGCAGAACCAGTGGAAAATGTCATTGAACTGGACATTAATCGCCTCCAGAATTGCGAAGCCGAAGGGGGTCTGTCGAGGGCGCCCCATAAATATTGATTTTTCGGAAGCCATTATTATTACAGTGGAGGAGAGCCGCTGCTGTCAAGAAATTGACCAGATCAATATGAAAATGGAGGCGCATACCTGTCAAGGGAGACGTTTTCGCCGTATTTTGGTGGGCGGAGTGGTGGTGGACACTTTTCTGGGAAATGTTTTAAATGTAGTTCGTGTTGTTATTGTCAAATATTTTAAGGAAAATACGGGGGAAATGCAATTTTAGCAAAAACGGGCGTATTGCCATTTCTGTACGCCCAAAAGGAAAAATATACTGGAAAAAAAATTGAGTGTTTTGCAGAGCACTCCTGTGTGTGATCAGCCACAGCTGGTGCTGGCAGATCGCTCAGCGTCAGCTATTCGCACTACCATGAGAAGTGTGGAGTCACTAATTAGTTTAATTGTCTGGGCGGGCTGATCGCTCAGCTTGAGCTGTTCTCACTACAATGAGAAGTCATTAGGACAATGGTTTAACACATTGAGCTGTGCAGCAGTTGCGGAACAGACAGAGATCCCAGAGAGGTGTGCCTTGTTGCTCCGCCGTTCCTTATAGCCGCTTTTTACGGTGTTGAAGTACGGCAAAAACGTCTCACTTGACAGGTATGAAAACATTTCCCAGAGAAGTGTCCTTTATTACCCAGCTGTCCCTGATAGTCCCGTTTTAAGGTATGGGTGAAATATCCAATTTTTTCTTTCTTGTTGCTCACTTCAACCTTCCAGTCTCCATATAAACAATCAATTGAAATACCCCAAGCATCAAACTAGGGTACAATCGATTTCGTCACTTCCGCCTTCTTCCCCAGGTGATTCCAGGGGCCATGTCAGGCCAAGCGCGGCAGTTTTAAATTAACGAATATTCCGTTGTTACTGAAGCATATGCACCAACACCCGAACGGGTCGGTTCCCTTTTATATCTAGTTTCAAGATATTTAAAGTACCCTGTTACGTGACATTTGGCCTTTAAATTTAACTTTTCCCACAATGCTTTGAGCTGGATTGAATCATATCTGCATGATCGAACACAATCTGTATCAGTTAACAACTGCAGATCTGATTCTCTTAGGCTAACTTCTGGAGTCCCTCAGGGATCAATATTAGGCCCCCTTTTATTTAGTCTTTATATTAATGATTTGCCCACTGTTTGTCCAGAAGCTGAATGCTTAATGTATGCAGACGACATGTTTTTTTTTTGTTCATGGCTGCTCCAAAGACACTGTTGCTGCTAAACTTAGTAAAACAATGTCTTGTGTCACAACTTGGTTGCAGGAGTGCTGTCTACAGTTAAATGTTTCTAAAACTGTAGGCATGTATTTCACTAAAATAAATAGTGTCACCTGACCCTGACATACATGTTAATGGAGGAAAAATACAAATTGTTAGCCAATATAAATATCTTGGGTTAATAATAGATTCACAGCTTTCCTTTAAAGCCCACATTGCTAAATTGTGTAAAAAAAAAAAAAATAAAAAAAAAAATAAAGTTAAATCTTGCAAATTTTCGTGCAATTCAAAATGAAATGTCAACTGAAGCCACAAAAATATACTTGCATTCAATGATTCTGTCGCTTCAACTATTGCCTAACTAGCTGATCCCAGGCGGGTTTGAGTGCAAAAAAACCATTGGAAGTTTTGTACAAACAAGCACTTAAAGTTATGGATAAAAAACCTAGGCATTATCATCATTGTGCAATTTTAAAAAAATACAGTCTTTTAAATTGGGATAGTCTTCATACATTTGCAAATTTAAATTTGATTTATAAAGTACTGCATGATTTGGCTCCAGATCCTCTGGCAGAGTTCATCAGCCAAAGAAACAGCTCTGAGCGTGTCACTCAAGGATCTGTCAGAGGTGGCTGTTTCATTCCTCTGCGCAGGAGCACTTTCAGTAAGTCGGCCTGGTCAGTGAGGAGCGCTAGTGAGTGGAACTCAGTACCTGAGGAGGTTAAACTGCTTACAACATACAAGGCCTTCACAAAAAAATTGAAAATGTGGCTTATAAACACCTACAGCTGCCAACACTAAAAGATAAGTCTGTTGTGATGTTTGATGTTGTG
This sequence comes from Pholidichthys leucotaenia, assembly GCA_020510985.1. Taxonomy (NCBI): domain Eukaryota; kingdom Metazoa; phylum Chordata; class Actinopteri; order Cichliformes; family Pholidichthyidae; genus Pholidichthys; species Pholidichthys leucotaenia. Next base: position 277,671,499 of record CM035842.1, read on the forward strand.
ATTAAATGTACGGTTTATTTGTTATTTGTTACATTAGTGCCTTCTTAAATGTCTAACCATGTTTTTTTTTTTCTTGTAGATGCATTTTACTGCTTTTTTACATCTTGGCCAGGGGACTACAGATGAAAACTAGCCTTTTGGTTAATTCTGGCTTTTTTAACCATGTGTAGTCATGTGTTTTATGAAATTGCATTGTCCCTTTTCAACTAAACTAAACTAAACCCTCCGGTTATTTGACAACCCGGTATTGTAGCATCGCCATGCAAGGTTGGGGAGTTAAGGGGCGCTTGCGCACACAGTGACCGGCAGCTGGTGGCTTGTCACCAGACTGCAAAACAAATCTACCTACGGGTACAAATAAGTAACAAAAAAAAAAAAAAAAAAAGAGATGAGAGCCTGCAATCTTCCAGTGATCGCCACAGTTGACTGATTGTTTTGACTCAGACCAAAACATTTTCTCATTGACTACCAAAGAAAGCAATCTCTCAATGAACTCTCAAGGAGCATTCCACAATTTCATCAATCTCCCAATGCCCTCTGTGATCTTTCAATTAACTCTACTGGTCTTTCATCGAACACTCGGCAGTCTCTCACTGATCTCTCAGCCATCTCTGCCTTGAAGTTGGAAAAATTTGGCATTCATCAAAAGATTGCTTTGTTGACTGGTCAAGGAGTGAGATGTGGTAGGGATACTTTATAGTAAGTGGGCACTTGTTTCCTATTGTAGGCTGTAAAAATATAACTGTAGCTCTGACCAGGTCAAATGAGGTATTGAATGAAACTAGACAATCCTGTGAGTCTCTTCAGCTTCAGTTTCTGGCACTAGCTCGATGGGAAATGTTTTTTTGCATGTAAACGTGGACGTCAGCAAGGCTGGGATTAAAATAATGTGACTATTTTAGAGATATTTACCCCATAACCAGCTGCACGTGGCTGCACGGTGGCGCAGTGGTTTAGCACTGTGGCAGCACAGTTTTACCCTCGGCAGGGGGACCGCGGGGATCATGAGATTGTGGGTTCGATCCCAGCCCCCGACCAACAGTGAGCTGTGTGGAGTTTGCATGTTCTCCCCGTGTTGTGTGGGTTTACTCCGGGATTTCTCCGGTTTCCTCCCGCATACCAAAAACATGTAGGTTTAGGGCGCTCACGCACACAGCGACCAGCAGCCGGTGGCTTGTCACCAGACTGCAAACCAAGTCTACCTACGGGTACAAATAAGTAACAAAAAAAAAAAAAAAAAAAAAAAAACAAGTTGATGGACAATAAATCCTACTCAAATGGATCTATTGGACCTTTGGCAATAAAACAGGACTGGATGTGTTGGACTATTATCCATTGTAGGACTTCAAGGATACTCAGAGTTGGGACCAGGAAGCAGAGTTGCAGTCTTACACGCCTCTCTGCAGCTTCTCTCCATCTGCCACCCCTCAATTTAGCCCGTTTTCTCCATCAGAGACTCACTGTCTGCTCCTGCTAAAGTAAAAAAAAATATATTTATAATCATCCTAAAGTGACTAAATTAAAAGTTGATAAAATCCAAACATGTAGGCTCTAAATCTAATGACTTGGCCTCTGTTTATTTGGTTTGTTAAATATTAGGTCTCTAACTCCAAAGTCTCTGGTAGTCCATGATGTGTTAATTGATCATTAGATTGATTTCCTATCCCTGAGACTTGGTTAGGGCAAGAGGATTATGTTGGTTGAAATAAATCAATGTTGTGTAAACTGTCAAAAATCCTAGAAGTATTGGCTGTGGAGGAGGAGTAACAACAATTTACCATTCCATATTACTAGTTAATATAAAGAAAAAAACATAATTCCTGTGAAGGTCTGCTCCTCAGTACTGGGCATTTTAGCAATTTTAGGTTAAAACCAATTTTATTTGCTGTAGTTTATCATCCTCCCAAACTGTAGGGTTTTAACCTACAGTATGGAAGTGCTATGAGATGACTGTTGTGAAATGGCGCTATATATATATGTAAAGTTGATGTTGGTGCTATATTGGTATGTCTTGTGTAGTATGGCTGTTTCACTTGATTTTCAAAACAGTTTGATAACCAAATAGACAAAATTCTAAGCTTTCAAACGATGAATGGCATGACTTCCAACTGCAAACAGATTTACAACACTTCACTGTGTTCTAGCTAAAACATTGCATAAGGTACTCGTAGGGGTCATGGACGGGCCATTGGAGCATCATAACTTTCCTAATTATCTCAGCACCTGAAAGTGCAAACCGAGCAATTCACTATTGATTTTCGGAGAACATGTGCAATCCTGACCTTAATGGTGGCAGTACATAAAAACCAATTCTCGGTAATTAAAGCCTTTACTTTGCTTTCACATTTAAATGAAATTATGCTGAAGAGCTTTTCTGTAGAATACCTTGAACCACATATTTCAATACCGAGAGGTTGCCTTGTCAGCGTTTTCCCCTTGTCTTGACTAGCACAAACTGATTTAAGATGTCACTAAAGCATTTTTACTGTAGGTGAACTCACGTTCCCGTTCCTTGGTGCCAGTCTAGTCAATTTAATCAAACTTGATTCTGTGGGATGAAAACTATCGAGTTAAAAATAATCTCTCACAATGAGAAGAAAATGACCAAAAAAAGCACAATGGAAAAATTGTAGATTTTTCTTTTTTCACTTCTTCACAGCCCTGAAATAGCGACTGAACTGGAGCGACTTCAGCTTCACAGAGAGTAGATTAGACAAGCTTCCTTCAGCAGTCTGCACAGCTAGCCACCAGCGGATCTGCTCAGTGTGACGAGCCGCGTTTGCCTCTTCCATTGAATTCCCCATGTGACCCTGTGTCTGCGAGTGAGTCTAAGAACTCCATCTGACGTCCTTCCATCTAAATTTCATTTGAATTTGCCTTTCCAAGTCTTCCTATAGGTCTGTCGTGTCAAAGCATATGTGCAAGTCCTCCGTATGAAGCGTCTGTGCGCGTGTTGGGGAGCATTTGTGTGAGGGTAACAGCAGCAGGAAACCACCGGCTCACCATCTCGGCACCTGCAGCATCTGCCACCTACCTGCTGTGCTCAGTGCTGTGCTGCCGGTAATTCATCACCGCAGCCTGCGTTCTGCCATCACATCCAATTATTAGGCGATTAGCAGACACACACACACACACACACACACACACACACACACACACACACATCACACCTAAGAGTGCCGCCTTGCTCCATATTAACGCCCCACGCATCATAACCGTAAGACAGGGATTGTAAATGATGGTGGGTGGGGAAGGCTGGTGGGTGCTTTTTTAAAATGTTACACTCTGCTAATCCCTCTGACAAATGTGATATTCCTGCTGGGAGCCTTTTAGCAGCTTCTGTGGATCGTTAAAGAAAAACAAGACAGAATCAAGAACACTGCTCAAACCTTCGAGATGCTTGTGAAATTCTGTTGAATGTCTAAGATCCATTAATGTCATAACAACAAAGTCAGTTGTTAATCCAATGGTTTACGACCCTAAAAAATGTGGATTATAGATGGACACAAAAATCGTGGTTCTGAAACTACTGGATATGCATTCCACTCCTATCAAACAGTTGAAATAATGGTTCAAAAAACACTCAAATTCTTATACAGAGACTAGCAGCAATACCCAGTGAATATGGATGGAGCGCTTAATCCTGATACTACAGTCAAGGACCCGCTGACCGACTCTGCCCCTCCCAGAGCACAGCTGGGCTGCAATGAATATACAGGTACATCTCAAAAAATTAGAATATCATGAAAAAGTTCAATATTTTTGGTCACTCATTTCAGAAAGTGAAACCCATATATTATATAGATTCTTTATAAAGAGCGATGTATTTCAAATGTTTGTTTTTTTTAATTTGGATGATTATGGCTTACAGCCCATGAAAACCCCAAATTCAGTTTCTCAAAATCAGAATATAACATAAAATTTAAAAAAAATAGTTTTAATAAAAATGTTAGCCGACTGAAAAGTATGTCCATGTACACACTCAATACTTGGTCGGGGCTCCTTTTGGATTAATTGCTACATCAATGTGGCGTGGCATGGAGGTGATCAGCCTGTGGCACTGCTGAGGTGTTATGAAGGTCCAGGTTGCTTTGATAATGACCTTCAACTCGTCTGCATTGTTGGGTCTGGTGTCATCTTCTGCTTGACAATACACCATATACAAACACTAGCAGATAACATGGCTCTTCAAATCCTCGTTGACTGTAGAAACTTCACACTAGACCTCAAGCATCTTAGATTCTGTGCCTCCACTCTTTTTCCAGATTCTGGGACTTTAATTTCCAAATGAAATGCAAAATTTACTTTTATCTGAACAGAGGTCATCTGCTGGTGTTTGTCCACAGTGTTTTATCAAGACCAAAGTCACTGCAGTCGTCTACCAGGAAATTTTAGAGCACCTCATGCTTCCCTCTGCTGACAAGCTTTATGGAGAAGCTGACTTCATTGTTCAGCAGGACTTGGCACCTGCCCACACTGCCAAAAGTATCAAAACCTGGTTTAATGACCATGGCATCACTGTGTCTGATTGGTCAGCAAACTCTCCTGACCTAAACCCCATAGAGAATCTATGGAGGATTGTCAAGAGGAAGATGAGAGACATCAAACCCAACGATGCAGATGAGCTGAAGGTCACTATCAAAGCAACCTGGGCCTCCATAACACCTCAGCAGTGCTACAGGCTGATCACCTCCATGCCACGCCACACTGATACAGTACTTAATCCAAAAGGAGCCCCGACCAAGTATTGAGTGTGTACATGAACATACTTTTCAGTCAGCCAACATTTCCATTAAACTATTTTTTTAAAATTAATTTTATGTAATACTGTAATTTTTTGAGAAACTAAATTTGGTGTTTTCATGGGCTGTAAGCCATAATCAAAATTTAAATAAACACTTGAAATATGTCACTCTCTGTGTAATGAATCTATATACTACATGGGTTTCACTTTCTGAAATGAGTGACAAAAAATATTGAACTTTTTCATGATATTCTAATTTTTTGAGATGTACCTGTATAGCTTATGTTGACCTACACATCATGGCAACGTTTTGAATATGATGGCCTTCCATATATTTGGTCCCTTTCCCAGTCAGCACCCTGTGTGCGACAATGCTGGCATTACATAATGTTGTGTGTAATATTTATAGAAGCTAGAGGTTGATAGCACGACTCAGATGGTTATTGCTCCAGTATTCCTACGTTCAAGGGTATGTAAAGCATTAATCATATACATTTTTTCATATTAGTTTTTTATTGCACAGTAGTATTTGGAAGTAAAATGCAACACGGGCTGATAAGCTTTAAACGCATAATTTATATTTGTTTACCGAAATTACTTAACGCATTACTTTATTCTTCAGTCATGATATAGTGTTTGCTACTGTTTTACTTCAGTGAAATTAATTTGTTTCTGAAATTTGCTACTTCTTTTTTGTAAATTTGATGCTTTTGTCTCAAAAATTTGACTTTTTCCCCACTTACTGTAAATTTATCTCCCAAACTTTCAAAATTTTCTCAAATTTGACTTTCTTGTAACTTTGCAAGTTTTCTTATATAGTTGAAACTTTTCTTATAAACTTGCATTTTTTCCTCAAATTAGCTTTTTTTTCTTAAAAATTAAATGTTCTCAACCTTACCGTTTTTTTCCTCATAAATTTGCCACTTTTTTCTTGTAAATTTGCAATGTTCATATGGATGCTGGTGGAATTTTTGTTGTGTAATGGTTAAGCTGTGTCCCGGTTACGGTGATCGGCTCTGCAACAGAGGCTGCGTTAACTGAAAATTCTCCTTCATTGACAGATTTTTTTTTTTTCTTCAGCAGTGACAGAAAAATCTGAACATTGTCTGTCATTATGACAGATTACACTGAGGGTGGTTTAATTAAAATAACAGGTAATAATAGACAGAATTTTTGTCAATTAAAATGATAGATAACAAAAGCCTAGCACAAACTCTGCACTACAGTGACGCGTTCAGCCATCTGCTTCATGTTGGGCCTGCGAGCAAATCACTGTGGTGATGTATTCATTCAGACGTCACTCCGTTTTGTGTATTATTGCTTAACCCTCAGGGAGCTATGAGTGCATTTCATGCACTTTTTGTTCTTACTTTTTTAAAATAATTTTGGCTATGTTCATGAATTTTGGCAAGATTGTGTATTTTTATTTGATCTTGTTATTTCTCACTCAGCTCCTACAGCGAGTCTAAAATACACTGTGTACAAACAATTGTTACACTCATACTGTTAAGGGCACCATTACATGGAGATAGTTAAGAGACTGGGCCAGTTTTCAATGTTTGGGATCATGTGGGAGATCCTTATCCGTTTTGGACTGAGTCAAAACTTTGAGGAGACCATGGCGACTGTGGAGATCACTGAAGATCATTGAGAGATCAAAAATTGGCCAGGTCTCTCAATGATCTCCACCCCTGTGTAAAGGCGGCATAAGCACACAGAATGTGTCATTAAAACCCACTCAAACTGCAATTATTGATCTCACTGCCATTAACGCACAATACATGCATTTTATTATATCTGGGTGTCAATCTGGGTTTTTACCTTGGAAATGATCATTTCTACTACTCTCCACCAGATGGCCCCATTTTTTGACCATATTTGGCATATGGAGAAAATACATTGTATTTCCACTAGATCAGGGGAGTCCAATCATGTGCCATGGAGGGCCAAGACCCTGCAGGCTTTACCTCCAACTAGTGTCTTCAACAGCAGATTTCACTGAATTTCTTCCCGCTGATTGCTAAGTGAAAACACCTGGTGAAGAGACTGGGTAGAAGAGAAAACCTTCAGGGTCTTGGCCCTTCATGGCACATGATTGGACACCCCTGCACTAGATGGTACTGTCTAGGGATGAGCCAATACCACTTTTTCAAGTCCGATACCGATATTGTGACTGAGTATTGGTCGAGACCAATCCAAACCTGATACTGTTTCTCTTATTTAAAACAAAAGTATAGAACATACTTTAGTAATGACTGATTGCATTTTGCACACATATGAAAACACAAATCTAAAAGTCAAAGAACATATTACAAATGTGACTCAGTTTAGCAACGCTGCTGCTTTTTTAAAAATTTTAAACTTTGGAACATTGGCAGCGTTTCACTGGTCAGCACTATGTAAACATGCATTCTGAAATTTAAGTGCAAGTTTATGCAAAACTTTGAAGCTGAGTATTTAAGTAAACATTCAGATGAAATTCAAAGTGCCACTTTATGCATGGGGTAAAAAATGCTGTAGATCTGAAAATTAAGGAACTAACCCTTTAAGTTGTATTTTTGACATTTATTATGCCTAAAACACTGCAAGTTGTCTGCAGGCACTTCAGGTTATGACCAGCCCCCATCCAAGGGTCTGGGGTCAATCACTCAGTCTAGTCCATTCTTATTTCAGTTCATTTTCTATGTTAAAACCTTTCTCAGAATATGAGCTGCTATTATCATCATCATCATAAATATTCTCCTGGTCCTCAGTTCATTTAGTAGTGTTTCTGATATTATTCTCTGTCCAGTCTAAGATTTTAGGTTTGCTTTTATTTTGAAGTCATTCCTGTTCCATTTCATGCAGCCCCACTGTTCTAGTTCTGCTTCTAGTTCATTGTTATAATTTGCTATTTATGTTTCTGTCACCTACCTCTCATCACCTGTAACTCTCTGAAAGGTAAGCCCATGCTATGTCTGTTTCCACACTCCAGTCTGGTTTTTACTTTGAGTTTTGTTCTTTTGCTTAGATTCCATTTCGCACTTCCTTCTGCTCGGTTCTTGGCAGAATTCAGCATACTCCTTTACCGTGATACTTTTGCAAGTGTTTTATCAAGTTGCTGGTGTTGATGTTCCAATGAAGAAAGAAAGTAGAAAATTGTAAACCCTGGTACCATACAGCAACATACCAAGGCGAGTTCCACAGACAGGCTCCAGTGACACTTGATGTTATTGAATACAGAAGCCATGCACAGTGCAGCTGAGAATGTGGTCGCGGCTTCATTTAATTTTAATGCTATTAATGTATCGGATCAGTAAAATACTTTTATTCCTTACCGATCCAGCCATTTTGTCTGGATTGAACCCAGTACCGATACGGTGAATCGGATTGGCTCTCTCTAGTACTGTCACAACCAGGGGCGTAGCACAAAATTCTGGGCCCTGTGTACAAACCATCTTGTTGGGTTCCTATGATGTAGTTATTTATTGTTCATATGTGTTGCTGATATTGGACCTCTTATTTGTGTAGCACAGGGTGGTGGCTCCAATTTCAGGTTCTGCCAACCCTGTGTGTATAAGAGGGGCTGCAGGTAGGGGGGCGGTCTCTTCCGCCTTTACCTCTGCCAGCGGCTGAATGCATGGTTAGGTGCACAGAGCCCTATACTAAAACAAGTGTTCAGCTCCGCTTCTGGTGTTCTGCTTGTTTCCAACCTCCGACATAACATTTAGCGATGAGAAGACAAAACATGGAGACATGTGGGACACCAGTTCGGCCATTCTTGGAGTTCCCGGGTGAGCTGCCTGTATCGTGGCCTTGGTTGTGTGAAGCTTTCCAGACGTACAGTGGCGTGAAAAAAATGTTTGCCCCCTTCCTGATTTCTCATTTTTTGTATGATTGTCACACTTAAATGTTTCAGATCATCAAACAAATTTAAATATTAGACAAAGATAACACAAGTAAACACAAAATGCAGTTTTTAAATGAAGGTGTTTATTATTAAGGGTAAAAAAATTCAAACCTACATGGCCCTGTGTGGAAAAAGTGATTGCCCCCTAAACCTAATAACTGGTTGGGCCACCCTTAGTAGCAACAACTGCAATCAAGCGTTTGCGATAACTGGCAATGAGTCTTTTACAGCACTGTGGAGGAGTTTTGGCCCACTCATCTTTGCAGAATTGTTGTAATTTAGCCACATTGGAGGGATTTGAGCATGAACCGCCTTTTTAAGGTCATGCCACAGCATTTCAATCAGATTCAGGTCAGGACTTTCACTAGGCCACTCCAATGTCTTCCTTTTTTTTTTTTCTTTTTTTTTTTTTTTTTTTTAAAGCCATTCAGAGGTGGACTTGCTGGTTTGTTTTCAACCATTGTCCTGCTGCAGAACCCAAGTGCTCTTCAGCTTGAGGTCACGAACAGATGGCCGGACATTCTCTTCCAGGATTTTTTGGTTGACAGCATAATTCATGGTTCCATTTACCACAGCAAGTCTTCCAGGTCCTGAAGCAGCAAAACAGCCCCAGACCATCACACTTCCACCACCATATTTTACTGTTGGTATGATGTTCCTTTTCTGAAATGACCTGTAACTTTTACGCAAGATGTAATGGGACACACACCTTCGAAAAAGTTCAGCTTTTGACTAGTCAGTCCACAAAGTATTTTCCCAAAAGTCTTTGGGATCATCAAGATATTTTCTGGCAAAACTGAGATGAGCCTTTATGTTCTTTCTGCTCAGCAGTGGTTTTCGTCTTGGAACTCTGCCATGCAGGCCATTTTTGCCCAGTCTCTTTCTTATGGTGGAGTCATGAACACTGACCTTAACTGAGGCAAGTGAGGCCTGCAGTTCTTTGGATGTTGTTGTGAGGTCTTTTGTGACCTCTTGAGTGAGTCATCACTGTGCTGTTGGGGTAATTTTGGTCAGTTAGCCACTCCTGGGAAGGTTCACCACTGTTCCATGTTTTCGCCATTTGTGGATAATGGCTCTCACTGTAGTTCGCTGGAGTCCCAAAGCTTTAGAAATGGCTAGAAAATTGAACTCAGCTTTCAAAGATGTGATAAACCACAGTTAATTTATATTTTCATGGGGGGAAATCACTTTTTCACACAGGGCCATGTAGGTTTGGATTTATTTTTACCCTTAATAATAAACACCTTCAATTAAAAACTGCATTTTGTGTTTACTTATTATATTTGTCTAATATTTAAATTTGTTTGATCTGAAACATTTAAGTGTGACAAACATACAAAAAAAATGAGAAATCAGGAAGGGGCAAACATTTTTTCACACCACTGTATATGGTGGCGTTGGACCTGGGAAGAATGGAGAAGCTGAGGGCACGTGCATTGTTGGTGCATAACCTAGGAATGGAGGGACAGAGGATTTTGGGCACGCTTGGTGACGCGGACAATTATGAAGAAGTGGTCGAGCTAATGGTGTGCCATTTCAGGGCGCTGGACAACGTCATTGTCCGGAGAATTAAGTTCAGACAGTGCCGCCAACAGGTAGGTGAACCCATCCAATGGTTCATGTCGGACTTGAGGCAGTTGGCCGCTGGGTGTCGGTTCGGGTCATTGGAGGAAGAGGTGGTTTGCGACCAGTTGGCGGAACACACCAACTGCACTGCTGTCCGCTCCAAGCTGCTCACATTCCTGGGTGAGCTGACGCTGGCCAGGGCCATTGAGTTGGTGCTCCAGTTGGAAGGCAGCGGACACGCTAACTCGGGAGCTAAACGAGTGCCTATCATTGAGGGATTTACGATCCCCCATGGCCATACAGGTAGTGGACCCGAACAGTGATTTAAGTGTTGAGGATGACGTGGAGGAGGCCAGTGTTGTACGGATGAGGTCTGCCCCAGGGAAGCCCAGGTGTATGGGCTGTGAGTCCACGAAGCACTGCTATAAGGCCAGAGAGTGTGCAACAAGAGGGAAGCACTGCGGCAGATGTGGCCATCTACACCACTTCGCGAGAGTATGCCAGTCAGCAGAACAGGAGAGCCTGAGCAGGAGTTCGACCCCTCCCGTGCTGACGATAATACATACTGTGTCCCTGAGTACCAGGGGGGCACACAATGCATGGTGGTTTTGGATGGAGTTCCGGTACCGATGCTGATCGACACGGGAGCGGAGAGTTTGCTGCTGAACTGGGCAACGGTTAGAGAATGTTTTCCCCACTACAGGATTGCAGGTAACTCAGCACCACTTTGCAGCTATGTAGGAGGACAATTGGCCACGGTGGGTCCTCTCAGACTGATGGCTTGGTACAAGTTGGCGGAGATGGCTGATGTGGAGTTCGTTGTGATGGCCCGCGGCACGAACATCATGGGCTGCAATCTGTTCTATGGCCTCGGGTTTTCCATCAAGAGCAACACTGGGGAAGAGTGGTCGGCCTGCAAACTGTGGGACTGACCGGTTCCGAGAGTTCGGGGCGATGCTGTGTGGGATGAATTGCTGGGCACTCAGGGAAGTAGACAGGCCTTGTCGCGCTCAGGGTCACTGCGGGAGGGCCCTGGTGCCAGTGTCCAAGTCGCCCTGGACGAGGGTACCGGGCGGCATGGGGGAGAGCCTGCGGCAGCGAGTGATGCCCAAATGATCTCAGGTGTTCCCGGAGCATGGCTGTGGAGGGCTGGTGAACACAGGGCCACATTGGCAGGGTCCACAGCAGATTTACAAGCGGTCGGAGCAGGATCGAGTGGCACTGGGAGGGCGAGTGCCAGGCGGAGACACCGCAGGCTGTGCAGGACCCCGCTTGGAGTCATGGACTGGGTCTGGGTTCTGGCGGAGGCAAGGTCCAGGTGGGTGAGAACCAAGCGGCAGATGGCGCAGTACCAGGGCTGGCTGCAGGTGACGGGTGAGCAGCAAGCTGGATACCTTCTGCTGTCGGATGGCTCGTGGCGCCATCCTAATGAGTTACAGTGTGCCCCGAAGAAGGCGGTTGGGCGTGGCCCCAGACGAGTGGAGTGCTCGGAGGTGTGGAGAAGGCTCATCAGGACTGAGGCGACTAGCTGTGGCTACCTCCAGGGGCGGACTGATTGGTGAAGGGGGTGGGGGGGTGCACGGGTCATATTCACCAAGCTATGGATGTGTTCTTATTGTTAGTTGTTATTCTGTAGTTATAGTTCCAGGATTATTTTGGTGTTCTGTTTTATGTAGGCGACACGGCAGTAGTGTTTTTTTTTTTTTTTTTTTTTTATTTATAAGCCTTTCATATAGCATAGGCGGCAGAATAATCTGCCTCGCCGTGTGGGGGGTAGGACGGCAGTCTACCCATTCTCCCTAATTTTAGTTATTTTGTGTGAATGCTGTAGGCCCTTTTTGTGATTTGAGTTTAGTTATGTTTAGCGGATGATTTGGGTTACAAATTGGGATGGGTTGATTGTATGTGTTTTGCATTTTTCTACGGGGGGGGGGTATGATGTAGTTATTATTCATGTATGTTGTTATATTGGGCCTTTTATTTGTGTAGCACGGGGTGGTGGCTCAAACTTACGGTTCCGCCAACCCCATGTGTATGAGGGGCTGCAGGTAGAGGGGCTGCCTCTTCCGCCTTTACCTCTGCCAGCAGCTGCATGCATGGTTAGGTGCACAGAGCCCTATACTAAAACAAGTGTTCAGCTCCACTTCTGGCATTCTAATCATCTCCAACCTCCGACATAACAGCCCCCATACTCACTTGATCAATATCTCTCATGCATGTTTTTCCACACGGTATAAAATATAAGACAAAGATTATGAATACGATCATAGGTTAACTTCTATATTGAGAAAATACCTGTGCCAGTATAATGAAAGGCAAGGTGAGGCAAGGCAAGTTTATTTATATAGCACATTTCATGTACAAGTACAGTGCTTTACATAAAAACAAAGCATTACAGAAAGTCGCAAAAGGAATCTACACATTAGAAGGCCTCAAACCTCCTTTCCTTTTATTTTTTTACACGTGGAAAAAGTTTTGACTAATCCAAATAGCCTTAGGTTTTGTCAGTCCCTTTAAAGAGCCTCAAACGCCTTTTATCGGGGGCCTCTAACCCACTCCTTTTCTTCTATGAGGGAGGTCTCAAACCCACCCCTCAGGGGGGCCTCAAATTCTCCCTTAAAGTTTAAACATATATTTTACAAAAACAAGAATTTAAAAGCAAACTAAAAAGTAAATTAAAGAGAAACGAACACAGGCTAAAATAGAATACGACAGAAATAAAAGTTACAGTACATTGTAGGCAACTGAAAGGCCACGGCAAATAGGGGAGTTTTTAACCTCGATTTAAAGCATCTGAGAGTTTCAGCAGGCCTGATGCTTTCTGGGAGTTTGTTCCATATGTGAGGAGCATAAAAACTAAACGCTGCCTCACCATGTTTGGTTCTAACTCTGGGCACAGATAGGAGGCCTGACCCTGATGATCTGAGGGCTCTGGGTGGTTCATAATGGACTAGCAGATCTGAAATGTATTTTGACCCTAAACTATTCAGAGATTTATAAACCAACAGCAGTATTTTGAAATCTATTCTTTGACAGACAGGAAGCCAGTGTAAAGATCTGAGAACTGGAGTTATACGATCCACTTTCTTGGTCTTAGTGTGGACTTGAGCTGCAGTGTTCTGAACTAACTGCAGCTGTCTGTTGGACTTTTTAGGGAGACCTGTGAGGACAGCATTACAGTAGTCCAGTTTACTGAAGATAAATGCATGGACAAGTTTTTCTAGCTCCTGCTGAGACCTCAGACCTTTAATCCTTGCAATGTTCTTTAAATGATAATAGGCTGACTTGGCTGCTGGTTTTTAGCATCATTGTTTAAAACTGAGTACTAACTTTGAGTCTTTCTTCTTTGGCTCAAAAAACTATTATTTTGGTTTTGTTTAACAAGAAAATTCTAGCACATCCACTCTTTAATTTGACCAATGCCTTTGATCAGGGTTTTAATTGGCCCATAGTCTCCTGGTGAGACGGTTATGTAGATTTGAGTATCATCTGCATAATTATGGCAATATATTTTGTTGGTTTTTTTTTATGATTCGAGCTAGTGGGCGCCTATAGATGTTGAAAAGCAAAGGTCCCAAAATGGAACCTTGGGGAACTCCACAGGTTATTTTTGTCAGCTCAGCTTTGTAGTTACCTATAGACACAAAGCTAAGTGCTGTACCAGAAAGTCCCACCCAGTTTTTTAGCCAGTCTAGTAAGATGTTATGGTCGACCTTGTCAAATGTAGCACTGAGGTCCAGTAGAACCAAGACTGAAATGTTGCCATTATCTATATTGGAGTGGATGTCATTAAGGACCTTAACTAGAGCTGTCTCAGTGCTGTGGTGTGGCCGAAAACCTGACTGGAAGACATCAAAACAGTTCAGAATTTGTACAATTGTTGAAAAACATTTTTTTTTCTATAATTTTACTAAGAAAGGGGATGTTTGATATGGGCCTATGGCTGTTCATGAGTGAGGTGTCTAGGTTGCTCCTTTTAGAAGTGGCTTGATAACAGCTGTTTTAAAGCACTGAGGGAAGACACTTGGATGCAGAGACATACAGTATGTATGATCTGTAGTAGATCTGAGGCCATACAATATGAAACATTTAAAAAAAAAAAAAAAAAAAACCCTGTTGGGAGGGTATCAAGGCAGCAGGTAGTGAATTTCAGGTGGCGTATGGTGTCATCCAAGATTTTATGATTGGAAAAAAATTTGTCATGGTGTTTGTCTTCTCTGCATGGACACAGAGGAAGCACATGTCCTGCACCTGGTATAGGAGCACTGAGTGACTGTCTAATTTTCTGAATTTTGTCAGTCAAGAAAAAGGCAGTCATTGCAAGTACGGTAAAAGTCAAATGGTCAGACTTCACTCGTTTTTATTATCTGAGAGTAGACAGACTGACAAAAAGAACAAAAATGAACATCCACAAAAAGAACTTTATAGATAGATGTTAATATCACACTGTTTACTGGACTGTAGTGATGTGTGGGTAAAGAGCACACATACAGACATGGACAAAATTGTTGGTACCCCTCTGTTAATGAAAGAAAAACCCACAATAGTCACAGAAATAACTTGAATCTGACAAAAGTGGTAATAAATAAAAATTCTATGAAAATTAACCAATGAAAATCAGACAATGCTTTTGAATTGTGGTTCAACAGAATTATTTAAAAAAAAAAAAAAAACTCATGAAACAGGCCTGGACAAAAATGATGGTACCCTTAACTTAATATTTTGTTGCACAACCTTTTGAGGCAATCACTGCAATCAAATGATTTCTGTAACTGTCAATGAGACTTCTGCACCTCTCAGCAGGTATTTTGGCCCACTCCTCATGAGCAAACTGCTCCAGTTGTCTCAGGTTTGAAGGGTGCTTTCTCCAGACAGCATGTTTCAGCTCCTTCCACAGATGTTCAATAGGATTTAGATCAGGGTTCATAGAAGGCCACTTTAGAATAGGCCAATGTTTCGCTCTTAGCCATTCTTGGGTGTTTTCAGCTGTGTGTTTTGGGTCATTATCCTGTTGCAAGACCCGTGACCTGCGACTGAGACCAAGCTGTCTGACACTGGGCAGCACATTTCTCTCTAGAATACGTTGATAGTCTTGAGATTTCATTGTACCCTGCACAGATTCAAGACACCCTGTGCCAGATGCAGCAAAGCAGCCCCATAACATAACAGAACCTCCTCCATGTTTCACAGTAGGGACAGTATTCTTTTCTTGGTATGCTTCATTTTTGCGTCTGTGAACATAGAGCTGATGTGCCTTGCCAAAAAGTTCCAGTTTTGTCTCGTCTGTCCATAGAACATTCTCCCAGAAGCTTTGTGGCTTGTCAACATGCAGTTTGGCAAATTCCAGTCTGGCTTTTTTATCATTTGTTTTCAACAGTGGTGTCCTCCTTGGTCGTCTCCCATGATGTCCACTTTGGCTCAAACAACGACGGATGGTGCGATCTGACACTGATGTACCTTGACCTTGGAGTTCACCATGAACGTGTTTAGAGGTTGTTCTGGGCTCTTTTGTTACCATTCGTATTATCAGTCTCCTCCTGCGGCCACATCCAGGGAGGTTGGCTACAGTCCTGTGGATCTTAAATTTCTGAATAATATGTGCAACTGTAGTCACAGGAACATCAAGCTGCTTGGAGATGGTCTTATAGCCTTTACCTTTAACATGCTTGTCTATAATTTTCTTTCTAAGCTCCTGAGACAACTCTCTCCTTTGCTTCCTCTGGTCCATGTTTAGTGTGGTACACACTATGACAACAAACAGCACAGTGACAACTTGTCATCCTTTAAATAGGCCGACTGACTGATTACAAGTTTGTAGACACCTGGGATGTTAATTAGAGGGACACATCTTGGTTGAACATGTCCCTATGGTCACATTATTTTCAATCTTTTCTAGGGGTACCATCATTTTTGCCCAGGCCTGTTTCATGAGTTTTTTTTTTTTTAAATAATTCTGTTGAACCACAATTCAAAAGCACTGTCTGATTTTCATTGATTGATTTTCATAAAATTTTTATCTAGTACCACTTTTGTCAGATTCCAGTTATTTCTGTGACCATTGTGGGTTTTTCTTTCATTAACAGAGGGGTACCAACAATTTTGTCCACGTCTGTAACTGACTGAACTTATTCAGAGCCTTTAATTATTCATTTTATTTTTTGCCAATTAATACAAGATGAAATATAATTCCAGATTAGTTCTCCACAATGCAAGCAGGTACTCTGTGTACTGCTATGATTGAAGATTGTATGTATTTTTTTGTGTTTTAATGCATAATGCTGCCACTCATTTTTGCCACTCAGTGTTTTGTAACTGCCATGAGTTCTGTTCTGTGACATCATGTGCATGCCCTCTATTCTACAGACCAAGAAATATTAAAAGGTATGTTCTTTTTTCCTGTGCAACAGCACAGCCTAGTGGTAGAAAATAACACTAATGAAACTCACATTTCATAATTCCCTGCTTAATTCCCTCAGAATACAAAAGAAGACCCCAACTCACGAGATCATACCAATCATCTGGAGTAAACAGGTAAACAAATACATAAACTATTCAAAACTAGTAAAATGTGTAAATATCCCTTAAATGAGAAGGCCAATTAAAAAAAAAAATGTCATGCACACACATACCTCCTTATACCCATTTAGACACTTCATACTATGTATTGTCCCCTTTACATCGACAAACGCATACGAGTCATGTTTTGTATTGTGAACTTATTCTACTCTGTATTTTACAGTGGTGTGAAAGTGTTTGCCCCCTTCCTGATTTCTCATTTTTTTTGTATGCTTGTCACACTTAAATGTTTCAGATCAAACAAATTTAAATATTAGACAAAGATAACACAAGTAAACACAAAATGCAGTTTTTAAATGAAGGTGTTTATTATTAAAGGAAAAAAAAATCCAAACCTACATGGCACTGTGTGAAAAAGTGAGTGCTCCCTAAACCTAATAACTGGTTGGACCACCCTTAGCAGCAACAACTGCAATCAAGCGTTTGCGATAACTGGAATTGTGTCTTTTAAAGCACTATGGAGGAATTTTGGCCCACTCATCTTTGCAGAATTGTTGTAATTCAGCCACACTGAAAGGTGTGTTTGTTTGTTTGTTTGTTTGTTTTTTTGAATGAATCTTTATTTCAGATAGATTAAAAAGAAACAGAATAGTATAACAATGGGGAAAAAAATCCAACAAGGTCAAATTAAACAATAACTCCTCTGATTCTACAGTTCAACATAAGTTATCCGAAATGGGTGATGGCTGAAGCCGCAGCTTATATTGCCCACACATATTCCATCCAAGAATTCAAAAGAAAAACAAAACTAAAAGGTTTTTGAGCATGAACCGCCTTTTTAAGGTCATGCCACAGCATCTCAATCGGATTCAGGTCAGGACTTTGACTAGGCCACTCAAGTCTTCATTTTGTTTTTCTTAAGCCATTCAGAGGTGGACTTGCTGGTGTGCTTTGGATCATTGTCCTGCTGCAGAACCCAAGCGTGCTTCAGCTTGAGGTCACGAACAGATGGCTGGACATTCTCCTTCAGGATTTTTTGGTAGACAACAGAATTCATGGTTCCATTTACCACAGCAAGTCTTCCAGGTCCTGAAGCAGCACAACAGCCCCAGACCATCACACTACCACCACCATATTTTACTGTTGATATGTTCCTTTTCTGAAATGCCCTGTAACTTTTATGCCAGATGTAATGGGACACATACCTAGATAAGATGAGATAAGATAAGCCTTTATTAGTCCCACAATGGGGAAATTCCAGGATTGCAACAGCACAGGGATAGCAACACTCAGAACAATAATTAAGAAGATATGGAAGATATAAATAAGAGCAGTGGATATACATACATACACATCAATATATAAATATATATACAAAGTGTGGAGCATTGTAGCGAGATGGAATAAACAGCATAACCGTCTACTTAGTTATCCTACATAGCATGAATATGTACCCATACATATTGTCACCCTCCGTAGCGACCGATACTGTCCTAGTTGTATATACTGGAGGGGACCATTGTGTAAGTCTATTGCGTCTTTTGCATTCAGTACTATTAGGTCGTCACGTTTTTTTGCTATCTCTGCGAGCAGCCCTGCTTAGGTTATACAGTCTGACTGCCGTAGGTAGGAAGGACCTGCGAAACCTCTCGGTTGCGCACCTAGGATGATGTAGTCTGCTGCTAAATGAGCTCCTCAGTGCGTTCAGTATGTCCTGCATAGGGTGGGACTCGGACTCCAGCAGAGATGACAGTTTAGCCACCATCCTTCTCTCTCCTATCTCCTCCACTGGGTCAGGGCGCTGCCCCAGGACAGCTGACAAACTCAGCTTTTCAAAGATGTGATAACAGTTAATTTATGTTTTAACGGGGAGGGGGGGTGTCACTTTTTCACATATGGCCATCTAGGTTTGGATTTTTTTTTTTACCCTTAATAAACACCTTTTGTTTACTTGTGTTATCTTTGTCTAATATTTAAATTTGTTTAATCTGAAATATTTAAGTGTGAAAGACATACAAAACTAGAAAAGCACTCACAGAGCGCATACCTTCGCCAAGGCTCCTTCCATTTCTCATGGATCACCTCCAAAATGTAATGGGTTTATGTGTAGGCCTATAGCCACTTGTGGTGAAAATTGCATCAAAGTCTGTCCATCAGTTTGAGTATTGTTGGTAACACACTGTGAGAAGATAAGAGCCTTGGCTGAGGTATGCATTCTCAGATCATTACCAAAATATAATGGGTTCCTCTCTAGCCCAAGAAGCACCTCTGGTGAAAATTTCAACCAAATCCATCCAGTAGTTTTTGTGTAATCCTGCTGCACAAATACAAACAAAGCCTTTGGTGGAGGTATGCACTCTCAGATCATCACCAAAATCTAAACATCTGTTCCCCGTGCCATTACACACCGTTCCTGAAAATTTCATCAAAATCTGTTCATAACTTTTTGAGTTATGTTGGTAACAGACAAATGCCAGTGAAAACATTACCTCCTTGGCGGAGGTAATTATGCTCTACCTTATTCATCATTCATTATGGCCTTAAAGTTGGACCATTTGTCTCCTCTGCTTCATCTGACCAATTCTGATACTAAGTCTGTCAGGATCAATCACAAAGGAAGTGCTAAAATACCAATACAAACTTGAACTGTTTTTACCACGAGGTCTGCCACATCTCAGTGTCAAATGATTGTGTACTGGTAATAACTATGATGCTGATTAATTTAACAGCAATTATTAATCCCTGTTGTCAAAATAAAGCACTAACTTGTTGCACTAACATGCTGCTTCATTCTGGGACAGCTGCTGCAATTAGCTTAGCTTAAACCATGTGTTAGTTCAGTTGTGCTGCTCACCTCTCTTCTCAAAGAAACTGGCGAGAAGCTGGCTACCTTCCCTTAATTTTGTCTCTTTCACTTTTCTTTCTTTCTTTCTTTTCTTTTTTGATATCCTGATTTAAATTTCTTGAGGAAAGACATGACTGTTTTCTCTCCTCCTGCTCCGCTGGCTGACCGGGACCAGTCTAAAGTAACTAGATCAGGGGTGTCAAACTCATTCCATGGAGGGCCAAGACCCTGCATGTTTTGCTTCTACCCAGTGTCTTCAGCAGGTGTTTTCACTGATCAGCAATCAGTGGGAAGAAATTCAGTGAAATCACCTGTTGAAGACACTGGGTGGAGGTAAAACCTGCAGGGTCTTGGCCCTTTATGGAATGAGTTTGACACCTGTGCACTAGATTGAACCAGCAGTGCAGCCCTGCAGGAATGGACTAAACCATTTTACACCTTTTTTAAAGGGGTGATGGGGCCTCAGAGAATATCCATAATTATTGTTAATGTAAAACTCAGTCTCTCAACCACTTCATTCAGTCAGTGTGAATTTCATTATGACACTATTAATTATTCATTCATTCATCTTCTTCCACTTAATCCTTTTCGGGTCGTGGGGGGGCTGGAGCCTATCCCAGCATCTTTGGGTGAGAGGCAGGGTACACCCTGGACAGATCGCCAGTCCATCGCAGGGCCAACACAGAGAGACAGACAACCATTCACTCTCACAGTCATACCTAAGGACAATTTAGAATCCTCATTTTGATGCCAATTAACCTAACTTGCATGTTTTTGGTATGTGGGAGGAAACCAGAGAAATCCCGGAGTAAACCCACGCAGAGATGGGGTGAACATGCAAACTCCACACAGATCACTGTTGGTCGGGGGCTGGGATCGAACCCAGGATCCCCGGCCAAGGGTGAGTTGCTGTGCTGCTGCAGTGCTAACCACTCCACCACCGTGCCGCCCCACTATTTTTTTTCCACAATATCTTTATTGAACCTTTTTTTTTTTTTTTTAACAAACATGATACAAACAATCAAACACTAACACTAAAGTACTACAAAAAAAAAAAAAAAAATGCACTAAAAACACCAACAACCACCAACAAAATCAAATCTTCAACAATGCTCCTCTGTTTAGTCTAGACAATCCAATACATAAGTATACATATTATGTTCACCAGTTTGGAATTTACAAGGTCCACACACATCATTCACCTTCTTCTTCAAGAGTTATGTTTAAATTTTTTACATAATCAATAAAAGGTCTCCATATATTCTCAAACACAATTTCCTTTGATTTTAGTATATATGTTATTCTTTCTAATGGGAGGTTTGTTAACATCTGTCTTAACCACTGAGTCACATCTGGTCTATGAGTCTTTTTCCATAATAGTGCAATACATTTTTTGGCATTAAGCAAACTGAGGTCTATGAATGTTCTTTCACTTTTATTAAAATTATGCTTTTCTGGGTACAGACCCAACAAAAACAGTTTAGGATTCAATATGATTTGTTTTGAGATTATTTTTTCAATTGTTACCCTCACCTCTTCCCAAAACATTCTTATTAATCTACATTCCCATAAACAATGAAATAGGGTTCCTTTACTTTCCATGCATTTTGTGCATGTATCTGGTATATTTTTGTTATATCTATTTAACTCCTCCGGTGTAACATACATCCGCATTAACCATTTGAAATGTATCAATTTAAGGCGTGCATTTATTGATTTGGTTTGAGCTTCTGTACAAGCCAATTCCCATTGTTCCTCTGAAATTTCAATTTGCAGATCTTCTTTCCAGTAGTTTAATCTTTTCAGTGAATTTTCACTTGAAGATAGTGTCAATGAGTTATAAAACTCTGAAATAATACCCTTTCTTTTACTATCTTTCATCATCATTTTTTCCAAGGATGAATAAATAGGTCGAGTGAGAGCTTTATTTTGATTTGATCGAATAAAGTTTCTAAGTTGAAGATATTTAAAAAAATGTGTTCTATTGAGATTAAATTTGATCCTCAGCTCTTCAAAAGACATTATGTTGTCTGCACATGGCAAATATAAATCCTGAATCTTTTGTATCCCTTTTAAATTCCATACTTTAAATACAGCGTCCGCTCTCCCTGGTTTAAAATATTGATTACCCCATATTGGACTAAATTGTGACAATAACTGTGGTTCTTTTAAATAGTTTTTAGCTTCACACCATATTTTGATCATATGCTTTACAAATGGATTTTTAACTTGTTTTTGTAATTTTTTTGCCGAATCTGAGTATATGAATATGGGAAGAGGTAAAGGTAAATTGTATGATTCCATTTCAGTCCAGTGAGGGAGATCATTTGATGAAAAATAATGTCATAGACCTCAGTTGTGCCGACCAATAATACAACATAAAATTTGGACATTTCAGACCTCCACGATCAAATGGTAAATATAATAAAGACAAACGTAATCTAGCCCTCCTGTTGTTCCATATAAATTCCACTAACTTTTTTTTTATTCTTGAGAATAGATCTAAAGGTGGTGATAAGGGAATGTATTGAAATAAATAAAGTATTTTAGGTAAAATATTACTTTTAAGTATATTGATTCTCCCGATCATCGACATTGGTAGTGACATCCATCTCTGAGTTAACTCACTGATATCTGACATTAAGGCTTCATAGTTGACACTGGCGACTGATTCTAGCTTAGGCATAATTTGGATTCCTAAATATTTAAACTGATTTACAACATTGAATTGATTTACCTCAGGGGCTGGGTAATTTCTCTGGGTCTCATTTAGCATTAATATTGAAGATTTAGTTTTATTTATTTTATATCCTGATATTTCCCCAAAATTCTTTATTAAATTCAACAAGGTTGGAATTGATTTTTTTAGATTCGACATAAACAAAATTATATCATCGGCGTACAGGGAGATTTTATGTTCTGTTGGTCCAACTTTAATTCCATATATTTGTGAATGTAAACGTATCGCTATCGCTAAAGGTTCAATTGCCATAGTAAACAGTAAAGGTGAAAGTGGACAGCCTTGTCGACATCCTCTATTGATTTTTATTGGTTTTGAAATATTGTTATTTGTTAGGATTTCTGCTGTAGCATTATTGTATATTATTTGAACCCATTTTATGAAATTATTTCCAAGTCCAAACCTTTGTAGGACTTCAAAAAGAAAGGGCCATTCAACTCTATCAAAGGCCTTTTCGGCGTCCAATGATAGGAGAGCTGTATCCGGTGCTTCTTTATTAAAATAAATAATATTAAATAGTCTTCTTACATTATGGAAGCCTTGTCTACCCTTTATAAAGCCATTCTGATCTCGATTAATAATATTTGGTAAAATTTCTTGTATTCGTCTTGCTAAAATTTTACAGATTATCTTAAGGTCGGCGTTTAATAGGCTTATTGGTCTCATATTTTCACATTTATTAGAGGGCTTACCTGGTTTTGGCAGCAGTATAATTAAGGCATTATTTATGTATGATGGTAAATTATTATTTTGAAATGCTTCTAAAACCATTTCCAAAAAAGGTTTTATTAATTTATTCTTAAATTTTTTATAAAGGTCAACTGGAAGACCATCTGGTCCTGCACTTTTTCCTGATTTCATATTATCAATGGCTAGCCCGACTTCTTCTTGACTAATTTTAGACTCCAATATCTCCCTGTTTTCATTTGGAATACACGGTATAGATAGTTCGTTCAAAAACCCATTTAGTTTTGTTAAATCAGGTTCATTTTTGGTATCATATAATTTTTCATAGTAATCTCTAAAGGCTCTATTAATTTCTAAAGGATCTATAACTACCTGTCCGTTACTTATAATACTGGTAATTGGTGTTTTAATTTCCAATTGTTTAATCTGCCATGCTAATAATTTTCCTGATTTTTCACCTTGTTCATAAAAAGATTGTTTCAATCTTAGAAGACTCGAGGCAGCTCTATTCGCTGATTTTTTGTCGTATTCAGCTCTCAAAATCAGTAATTCATTCTCCAACCTTGGGTCACTTCCTGCATACACTTTTTCCTGAAGATTTTTTATTTTATGTTCCAATTTAGCTCTCTCCTCTCGAGTCTTCTTAGATTTTGATCCTGTATAACTAATAATATGTCCCCTAATAAAAGCTTTGAAAGCCTCCCACTTTACACATGCTGATGTTTGTGTAGTATTGATGTCAAAGAACTCGTCTATCTGTTTTTCTATATACTTGACAAATTCCTCATCCTGAAGCCATTTATGCTGAAATTGCCATCTA
Source organism: Pholidichthys leucotaenia (assembly GCA_020510985.1). NCBI lineage: Eukaryota > Metazoa > Chordata > Actinopteri > Cichliformes > Pholidichthyidae > Pholidichthys > Pholidichthys leucotaenia. Next base: position 277,695,306 of record CM035842.1, read on the forward strand.
CCTGATTCCTTTGTCAATTTTTTATCTACATATATTAGACAACAGGGTGCATGATCAGAGATCACGATGTTATCATAAAAGCAGTTTTGAATCTTGGACCTTAATTCTGTGGAAATCAAAAAATAATCAATACGTGAGAATGTCTTGTAGGTACTGGAATAACAAGAATAGGCTTTAACTTGTGGTTTCATTTCTCTCCATATATCTAACAATCTCAATTCTTTCATAAAATGATTAATAGTCATCCTACATCCAATGTGCGTACAATCCAGTCCTGTTGATCTATCCACACCTGGATTCAATGTACAATTAAAATCCCCTGCTATTATATGTTGCCCTGTAAGTGATGATAAGATGAGAAATAAATTAGCAAAGAACTTCTGATCATCTATATTGGGACCATATAAGTTCACAAGATTTATATTTTCTAATAGCAAAGAACCTTGAATGATTACATATCTTCCAAATTTGTCTCCAATTACATTTTTCACTTGAAAAGGAACTGATTTATGTATGAGAGTCATAACTCCCCTGGCTCGGGATGAAAATGAAGAGGTGAATACACTTCCCTGCCATCTACTCCTAATTCTTTTAACATCCTCCTCTATCAGATGAGTTTCTTGTAAAAACACAATTCTTGAACCCATGTCCTTTATTTTATTCATAACTTGTTTAAGTTTTTTTAAATTTTGTAGACCTCTGCAATTCCATGAAGTTAAATTAAGATTAACACTTTGGTCCATGATCAATAGAGAGTTTGGGATTACCTTGCAGTGTAAACATGCTCATACAGAGAAGCAAAAACATGAGTGGTTGAACATTCATCCTACAAACTACACACAAACAAATTTCCCCTTCCCACACTTGTGGCAAACCCCCCAAAATCAAAAGAAAAATTCTGTCTCCCGATATAGCCATCGACCGTTCCACACCCACGGGGAACAGCCCAAGCCACTCCTTCTTCATCCTCCCAATCACCCTAACTCTACTACTTTTAATGACGTAACATTAACTCTCCTCTGTAGTTTTCCAACTTAACTCCAAAATTTTTAACAACTTTGTACATCATAGTTTTTTTGTTTGTTTGTTTGTTTTGTTTTTGTTTTGTTTTTTAATATATAATACAATCTATATTTTGTAAACTTACTATTTACTTCAAGTCAGTCAGATGCCTGTGCAAATGCTTAATTATTCTACCTTATATTTTGTTCATGCTTAGCTCCCACCAGTCTCTTCTTCTTCTTTGATCTTCTTGATGAACTCCTGCGCCTCCTCTGGGGTCTTGAAGATGTGGGTTCTGCCCTCATACGTGGTCAGCAGTCTCGCAGGATAGATTACACCATGACGAATCCCAAGGTTGCGCAGCTCCTTACGTACGGGATCAAACTGCTTCCTCAATTGTTGGATTCCTGTGGCCAAATCTGGGTAGAACCGCACCTGCTGGTCCTGGTGTTTAATCTCTCCTTTAGCACGTGCAGCGTTGAAGATCTTCATCCTGTCTCTGTTGCTAAGAAACTTCATAATTAAGGTCCTCGGCGGTCCCTTATCTCTCCGTGGGCCAATACGATGTGCTTTTTCCAGAACCACTGCTGATTGCAACTCCTCGCTGCCCAGCACCTCCGGAATCCACTTTTCCAGAAAGGAACATACGTCCCGACCTTCTGATTCCTCTGGAAGACCCACCAGCCTCAAATTATTCTGTCTCGACCGAGATTCCAAATCCAAAATATTATCTTCCAGAGATTTATTTTTTTTTTCCAAAGTGCGCACCTTTAATTGAAGACGGGTGACGTCATCTTCAGCACTAGCGAGACGGAGCTCCATCTGCGCCGTTCGTTCTACACAGTCACCCAATTCCTTTCTTATTCCTTCCAACGCTGTCATAATCCCATCAAATCTAGAGGAAAAGTCCGCTCTCATTGAACTCATGGCTGCCATCAGCGCATCTGCGCCATTCCCCGCAGAAATCGCACCGTTGCCAGCCTCCTCCGCCATATATGGAGTTTTGTTTGCTGCGTCACAGACCTGAAAGTCCGTTAATTTGGACTGTTTCGGCGGCTCGCTTTTTCCTTTTCCTGGTTTTCCAGCCTTAGGCTTCGCCGACATATCCTCGCCCAAATGCTGGGATACGTTCTGTCCCAAATGAGAGAGTTATTTGCCGATTTTTTTTTTCCAGGAGCAGAGCAGAGCGAGACACATCCGTCCTACGTGGCAGCCATAACCGGAAGTCCTGCCGCCCCACTATTAATTAGAAATTTAAAAATGCAACACAAAAAACCCTTTTCATTCAAGGCTTTTTGAGGGCCCCCTCCCTGCCGTGGGCCCTGGGTACACAATACCCTTTTACCCCCCCAGTCTGATGTCTCTGGTCACAGCCAGACAACCACAAGCGAAGTTGTCTTTAAAACTTCTGCAGCTGTGTTCAACCTGCTGTGGAAATTCCCAAAATAACGTCATGCTTATGTTTACATTATCCGACCTGGGGGTCACCTGAAAATGATGTCTCAAGCCTCCAACACTTTACAGATGATCCCGTGTTTACGTTGCTAGCTAGCTTGCTAGGACATCCGTGGCTGGAAACCGTGGGTAAATAACTCCAAAAACTTGATTCAGCTGAAGAGTTCCCGGTCCTCCTGTCTCCCGGTGAGTGAGTTTCATTTTCTAACTAGTTTAGCTCTGCAACAGTAATAATTTTACTGCGCACGCAAATGTACGATGACGAAAATTTGCACGTACTCGTGTCTTTCCATTGTTTTTCTATGGATTTGCGCCGCCTGTTTGCGTTTCGTGCGAAACAGCTTAACATTTGCAAGGTCCCTGAGGGTTAATTGAGAAGCGCGCTGGCAGAAGTTACCACACAAGTACATTCCCAGACTGCAAGGGGAAGCTGCCCTAAATAGAGGAGGATCCTGATAAGCCACTAGTGTAAAAATTGGTGAAGCTGCTGCCCCAGGGTGGGTACGGCAAGCCTCACGGGCCACACACACATATACCACACAACACTCCCCTCCTCCTTACAAAAGTTCAAAACACACACATAATTCAGACCCAACCCAATTTAGAACCCGAATCATGCACTAAGGGAAATAGCAGGGAAATAGTGAACTGGAATAGTCTAACACATTCATCCAAAACAACTAAAATAGCACTGTGTGTCTCAAAATGTGTAAAATAATCCCACAACAACACATTCATACCCTCATGCAATCATATAAACATATTTACAGTATAGTCATTTGTCACACCACAGTCTATGGGCAACCAAGGACATAACCGGCTCGGAGGCCCAGGGCAGCCCCATGGCATCCGTGCCCCTGGCTGCCGCCTGCCCCCGGGATCTAAGCCAACCTCCCTGGTGAGAATGTCGCTTCTCTCCTCTGGGCCTGCAGTGCTGCTGTCTGGCACACCGTCCTTCCATGCCTGTTGGTCCACTCCTGACCGCCTTCAACACTGCTGCAGCTGCCGCCGCTGTAGCCCCAAACACTCCGGCCCCCTGTGGCCTAACTCCGGGGAAAACTAATCCCCGCTCATCGGCGCCACTCATTGACTTGGGCATCTCGCCATAATGCCCAGCACCCTCGTCCAAGGTGCTTTGAGCTCTGGCACTGAGGTCCTGCCCAACCACCGTAGCACCCGGCACCTCCTCTCTGTCGTCTAACTGTCGCTGCTCTCTCCCGGGGCTCCCAGTGTCACACTCGTCGGCGTCACTCATTGACCCAGGTGCTTTGCCCCTGCGCCCAGCACCTCTGTCCAAGGCGCTCCGCTGCACTGCCTCTGCGCCCTGCTGTCACTGCTGGTTTCCGGGGCTTTCAGCCTACTTGCTCCTGCTCTCCCACTGCCCGGACTCCCAGCTGTGGGGAAGACTCAGTTGCGTCCGGTCGCTGCTCTTCATGCTGCCGTTGCTCACGACACCGTCAACATCACCAGAGCTAAGGTCACGTACTGTGCTGAGCTCCTTGGCTGGCTTGCCCTCTTCGGTGACTGGGGGCTCCCCCACTCAAGGCCCCGGTTCTACCTTGAAGTCTACCTGGTAGCTTGGTTTTGGCGCGCACCTAGCTTTGTGGCTGACGTCCCAATAGTCACTAACTGAGCTGCTAGCTTCCCCGAGCTACCAAGCTTTGCTTCTTTCGGCGCCAACAGCAACATATCCTGCAGTTTCATGGTCCTCGTATGTTTGGCAAAATATTTGGCCAGCCGCCCGACAGCATTTGCATAAGACTCCGTTTCTCCCAACATGCAGAGAATTTTCCGACCTTCTACGCCGAGATGGTGGGCCAGAAGTGCTCGTCTTCGTACTCCGTTGAGTCTACTTAGGTGCAGCGCAGCGATGTAACCCTAGAACATGGCCACACAGTTCGGCCACAGTTCGGCTCTCGCGGATATTCCAGAAATGGTGATAATGGTGGAGGTAGCCCATACGCCTCCATAGTTTCTCCTCGTCGCCAAAATGTTATGTATGTAATAATGGCCGGAGTCGGACTTATGCCATGCAGCGAACTGAACTTTATTAAGAGGAAAACATAACTATATACAATGGCCATGCCCACCTGACATCACACCCAGGGCGGGTACAGCAAGACACACACACACACACACACACACACACACACACACACACACACACACACACACACACACACAAAAACAACAACAATGAAATCAAATTAAAAAGAACACATTACAAGCATTTGTAAAACTGTCACAAATATTTGTAAAGGCAGTGACTATGGACACGGAACCGTACCCATAGTATACTTTTTACAGATATGGGTTGAATCTGATGGGCCAGTACGTTCTATTAATGTGTATCTTAAAAGCAGCAGGCTACAGGTACAGAAATCTGAGGCATTTATTTGTTTCAAAGTTTTATTTAATATCTATTTACTACCTTTTTAACCTTACCCACTCCCAAATCCTAAGACTAACCTCTTAATTTTAAGAGTAAATTTCATCTCATATCAAGTAAAATGGTTTGAACAAAATGCAGATAGCAGGACGCAAACCAGCAACCTTCTGCCCAATGTACTATCTACCTAAGCCACAGCAGGAGCTGGCTTGGAGTTGATCTGAAAGGGTTTTGTTGGATGGTCAGCCCTTCCATACCAACAGAAATTTCGTACAGGGATACAGCTTCCGTATCCATAGCTACTGCCAATAGATTTTAACTCACCAGTTACCGTGTCTTTACGTGAATCTGGATAAAACGTCATGTCATCCAATCTAGTTGTAATGGTTGCAAAATGCAAAGCCAAGGCTAACATTGCTAAGCCAGTTAGCAACTCCACTCGTCCAGGTATCGTGAGCGCCATCCCGCTGCATCCTGATTTCTTTATAATGTCCAGTTTAGGGGAAGGCTTTGAACTGTTCTGTTTTTTTGGTTTTTTTTTTTCCCCACCTGAAGCTGGTGTTCAAATTGTAGTTTCCCTAGACTCATTAGCAAGTAAGTACAACACTGCAGGATATCCCATCCGTGCATACCGGTAGTAATTAGCATGTTGAAATGTGTCATTACGGTGATGTTGCCAAAAGGCTCACTGTGATTGGTTCGAGCCTTACCTCCTTTCTTTTTTTTTTCCTTCAATGCAAGGAGATAGTGAATTTTCCATAGCAACACATATAGACTGATTTCTGAATGGTAAATAATTTCAGAAAGAATGCTAGCCTCCTGACATTTTACATAGCAACAAAAACAAACTAATTTCTGATTAGCTGATTAATGTTCCCATAGTGGCAAGCCCATCTTTTGTTCCTGTGGACTTATGACAGGATTCTGACTACATGTTACACAATAATATCCATATAATATAAAATAAATTTATTATCACAATGTTTGAATCATTCTTCTTTTTCTTTTCAAATTTCCGAGGAAGCTCCACCTCGCTTCTCTCCTCCTATGAGCCACCACTGTATACTTCATTTTTTCGTCTACTAGGCCAAGCGTTTAACACGTGCATAACCATCATTTGTAGTTTCATCCCAGCCCTATGGGTAGCACAAATGTGCTAACACACCAGTTTGTTCACTGGCTATATAAAAGTGAAGAAAAGTGAGAGCAACACACATTTTTTTTTTTGTAGCAACAACAATGGCATCTTTTCAAAGAAGAGGAGGAATTACCATTTTTCAATGCTTTGCTCCGCTTTCTCTTCCGCTTTTTCTTCACCTACTTTGTCTACTTTGACTTTGCATGCTGTGTCAGTAGCGCCACCTCTTGAATGGAAGGTTCAATCTTGCGCATACGTAGTCAACATGCCCAGGCAAAACAGGCACAAAAGTTGGGCTGCACATGGTCAGATGCGGAGGGGCTCTGTAGAGCCTAGTGGACTAGAGACAATGGTGTAATTTTTGTCACACAAGCCTCATGGTCGAGCAGACGTGAACAGCGGAGGTGCAGCATAAAGCCAGCTTAACTCCCCAGGGACTCCTGCATGAAGAGTTGGGAAAGGAGGAGAAACACAGGGCAGGCACAAACCCAAACAAATGTGTCGTGCTCACCCAGCATCGTGACAAAAGGGTTTTCTTGTGTTATTTTGATCAGTGGAAAAGGAACTTGAGTGATGTCACCCACTGGTTTAGAGGTTTCTCGATGAAGCAAAGAGCTGATCAGTTCAGCCATTGCCAGTTTTGTTGATTTTTAACCCCGCATGTTACTAATACCAACAGTATGGTTAACCCCTTGACGCCTGTTGTCGCGAATTCGCATCAAACCGCTTCCGCTCCAAATGCAACCAAAATACCGTCTGTATTCCTCCACTTCCGGTTGGAGCACTTCCAACACATACCTAGGAACCTTTTGCAAGCATTAGTTTCTCATAGGAACGGTCAGAGACGGAGCACCATCCATTTCCTGATTGCTAGGGTTAGGGTTATAGTTTGGCAGTCATGAGAGTTGAAAATACTGAAAATAACTTTGTTGCATAAATAAAAGACTCATCATACTTGAGATGGGAACAGGTGCTTTTTTACCTTTTTTTTTTTTACCATAGATGCCTGTTGTCGCTAATTTGCATCATACCTAAAATTATATCTATTTTATGTGCTATAGTCAAATTAACTTTCTCAACTTAATTTAGCATCTACTTGAAAGCAAAAACACAAGTGAACAATTTTTTTTTCATAATTGGAAATAAATTCAGGCATTAAGGGGTTAATTACACGTCTAATGGGCCAGATAGCCTCCTACTGGACTTTGGATGAAGGTTTAAGTCCCTGTTTGTCATGATTTTGGTGTTTTGAGGAGGCTTAAGTGCAGGGCAACCACTTCAGAAGAACACTTAGAAGCAGATGAAAAGTTTACACCACTTCAATGAAAACCCAAACCCTATACAAAATGCTAATTTTAAGGAATAAATTCACACACCACAATTAATGAAACCCACAACCAAAATGCCATACTATATACAGGAAAACAGTTGCACACTGGAGCCACATGCGGCCTAGGAGAAAAGAGGAGAGCAGTGATTAATGAGGGATAAAACACACTGGGAAATGACAGCTGAGATTATAGCCTTATGATACTGGCAGATAGCAAGGCAGAGAACTCCAGCGTAAGAAAGGTGAAAGGGATCTGGAGACTGCAGGGTAGGAAAAGGATGGGCTGAGGGACCTGGGTGGAGAAGCCGTTGTCTTTGAGGGGAGATGGTGTGGCGAGTGTACACACACAGCTCCAGAGATGCACCACTGGAGGCGGCAGCAAACCTGAGAGGAGGAGAGAAGAGGTAAGACAACTTTGGGAAGATAATTAATTCACCACACAACAAGAGCTACAGTTACAGGTGCGCTGATGAACTCCGGAGCTGGGAAAAGAGAAACAGGAAGGGAGGGGGGAGGCACGCTCGCCTTATCATGACAGTGCCTCCCCCTCAAGGGACGCCTCCTGGTGTGCCCCCGGGCTTTTGTGGATGGGTGAGGTGAAAGACCCTGACCATACCCTTGTCATGAAGGTGGGACCGTGGAATCCATGATCTCTCCTCCGGACCATAACCCCTCCAATGCACCAGATACTGCAGCTCCCGGCCTCGACGGCGTACGTCCAGAATCTGCTGGACGGTGTAGGTGGTATGTCCAATGATCCGGGGAGGTGGAGGGGGTTCCGGAGGAGGAGACAAGGGACTGACGGAGAGAGGTTTGATCTGTGAAACGTGGAAGGTAGGATGGATGCAGAGAGCTGGGGGCAACTTCAGCCGGACAGTGACATCATTGATCATGCGGGAGATCAGGAACGGACCCAAAAAGTGAGGGGACAGCTTCCGAGAATCTCTCCACCAGTACCTTCTCGGCGGATAACCAGACCTTCTGGCCCACAGAGTATTTAGGCGCCACCGCATGCCTATGGTTGGCATAGAGGTGAGTCCGCTCAGACGATTGCTGAAGAGCCACCCGAGTGGACCTCCAGAGGCGGCGACAGTGACGAGCGTGGGCCTCCACCAAAGGTACTGCTATCTACCTCTCCATCATGGGTAGAAGCGGTGGTGTGTGCCCCATGGCAGCTTCGAATGGTGTCAGTCCCGTAGCGAAGGAGACAGCAGAGTAAAGTGTGTACTCCATCCAGGTCAGGTGGGAGCTCCAGGTTGCTGGATTGCAGGATACTACACCCCTCAGCGTGGTCTCCAAGGACTGGTTTGCACGCTCGGCCTGACCATTGCTGTGGGGATGATATCCAGATGTGAGGCTGACAGAGGTGCCCAGGGATCGGCAGGACGCTCTCCACACTTCCTGTGAAGTGAACTGTGGTTCTTGATCAGAGACAATGTCTATGGGGATGCCGTGTAGCCGGATAACATGGATGGAAAGGAGATTGACCATCTCGGCAACAGAGGGGAGACCAGGAAGGGGAACCAAGTGAACGGCCTTAGAAAAATGGTCAGTGATTGTGAAAATGACGGTGTTACCTTGAGCTGGAGGGAGACCCAAGACAAAGTCAATTGCGATGCGGGACCAGGGACGGGAAGGGATGGAGAGTGGATGGAGGAGACTGGTTGGGGGAGAAGAGTCAGATTTATTGGCGACACATGTGGCAGGCCTTCACATAGTCCTTAACATCCGTCCTGAGGGAAGGCCACCAAAACACACGCTGAATGAGTTCCGTAGTGTGGCTGATGGCGGAATGACAGGCAAAAAAGCTTGTGTGCCCCCACTGGATGACATCACTGCGTAGGGAGGAGGGCACGTACAGCCTGTTGGACGGGCCTCTCTCGGGGACAGGTTCCACCGACTGGGCCTGCCAGACCCTCTGCTCGATATCCCAAGTAAGGGCACCCAAAATACAGGAGGAGGGAAGGATGGTGTCCGGGAGGGAGGCAACGGCTGCAGGAGAGAGTGGAGGAGGAGTCGGTGGAAAATTGGTGTGAGAAAGCATCAGGTTTAACATTGTGAGACCCTGGGTGGCATATGATGGAGAGATTAAATCTACGAAAAAAACAGGGGCCACCGAGCCTGCCGGGCATTTAAGCGTCTGGCCGATCTGAGATATTCTAAATTTTTGTGATCAGTCCAGACAATCACCGGCTGATTGGGTCCCTCCAAACAGTGTCTCCACTCCTTCAGTGTCAATTTAATGGCTAGCAGTTTGCAGTCCCCTACGTCATGATTTCTCTCAGCTGGGGACAGGCACCGAGAGAAAAATACGCACGGGTGGAGCTTCTGGTCGGAGCCGAAACGCTGTGAGAGCACAGCGCCCACCCCTGAATCAGAAGCATCCACCTTGACCACGAACTGGGCTTGGGGGTCTACCTCTGCCAAGATGGGTGCGGTGGTAAATTTTTCTTTTAGTGTAGCAAAAGCCCGCTCAGCAGCCTCGGACCACTTGAATGGGCTCTTGGTCAAAGTCAGCTGGGTGAGGGGCAAAGCGATTTAGCTACAATCACGGATGAACCGGCGGTAGAAATTGGCAAACCCCAGGAAGCATTGGAGCTCCTTCCTTGTTTGGGGAGTAGGCCAGTCTATTACCGCCTGAATCTTTTTTGGGTTGGCCTTTAACGTGCCCCCGTCCATGGTAAACCCCAAGAAAGAAGTGGAGCAGGCGGAAAACTCACACTTCTCAGCTTTCACAAAAAGCTGATTTTTCAAGCAGCCGCTGCAGGACTGTCTGGACGTGGACCACATGTTCCTCCAGCGTGCAAGAGAAAATCAATATATCATCTAAATACACAAAAACAAAATTGTTCACCATGTCCCGGAGGACGACACTGATTAATCGCTGGAAGATGGCGGGGGCGTTGGTGAGGCCAAAGGGCATGACCAAATATTCAAAATGACCCAAATGTTTTAAATGCCATGTTCCATTCATCCCCCTTGTGGATACATACCAAGTGATATGCATTCCGGAGATTGAGCTTACTATATACCCATGCCTGTTGGAGTTCATCGGCTGAATTAATGAGCAGCAACGGGTATTTATCCTTCACAGTGAGGGAATTTAGCTCACGATAATCAATGCAAGGCCACAGAGTCCCATCCTTTGCCTGCAAAAAAGAACCCAGCGCTGAGTAGAGCGGACGACCGACAAATATGGCTGGTGCTAAGGGAGTCTTTAATGTAGCTCTCCATCACTTCCCTCTCTGGCCCAGATAAACTGTAGAGCTGGCTGGATGGCAGCCATGCACCCGGAAGGAGGTCGATAGCACAGTCACAGGACCGATGAGGTGGCAAAGATAGGGCCTTTGACTTGCTAAAGACCTCCCCTAAGTCATGATGGACCTCGGGCACACAGCTGAGATCCGTCGGCTCAGCCGAAAGGGAGGAGAGAGGGTGAGCAAGCAGCGGAACGGAGACACGACGACAAATAGAATGAGCTCCAGGAGGAGATAGAACCCTGGGCCCAGTTAATTATTGGATTATGTTTGTGAAGCCACGGATACCTCAAAATCATGGAGGCAAAAGACTGTGGCAGCACAAAAAACTATTTTCTTGTGATTGTTACGGACAACATGACTGAAATAGGCTCAGTTTGCAGGGTCACTGCCACAAGACTACGGCCAGATTAGGCGAAAACATTAACAGGTGTCGGGAGGTTCCTGGTGGGGATCTAAAATTTTTTTTAACCAATTCCAGGTGATTGAAGTTTTGCTCCGCCCTTGAATCCACCAGAGCGGAGGTTTTACATTCGGCTCCCAGTAACTGGACAAGAGCCGGAAGTTTAATACAGCTGGGGGAATTTTGAGAAAAACCTCCCGCCAGACTCCCCACGGTTACTGACGGTCCGGTTCTTTTGGGCCGAATTGGGCATTTAGAGATGGTATGATCAGTGGCCCCCCAATACATGCATGTCCCTGCCTTCTCTCGGCGTCACCGCTCCTCTGGAGTCAGATGAGTCCTTGCCAGGACAATCTATTCTGGAGGCAGCATCGTGGATTCTGCGCAAGAGGACGGGGGAACCGGCTGTGGGGCAGGCGAGAAAGCAGTGGTCCCCTGCTTCTTGGCGCACTCCGGGAACCAGTTATCCAAAGCCACAGCCTGTGCGATCAATTCATCCAAAGAGGAGGGATTCACCCGGATAGCTAGTTCGTCGCGGAGATTGGCATTCAAACTCCAGAGGAAGACAGTGAGTAGCGCAGAGTCATTCCCCCCTGGGAGTTTGCTGTGGTGACCTGAAACTCGACAGAGTAGTCAGCTACTGACCAACTCTCCTGCCGCAGCCACAGCAACTGACATGGGATGTTACCGTTGCTCTGTGTGATCAAATGCCCAGGTGAATTCCTGAGTGAAACGTTCAAAAGTGTATTGGGCCACCTCAACCACTCAAGATGGACTGAGCCCACTTGAGCGGCCGGTCGCGGAGTAATAGGGTCATGAATTGGATCTTGGCCAAATCATCCCTGTATTCTCCCTCCACCTGCTGGAAATACATCTAACAGTGTAATAGGAGCCCTTTACATCCCCCCACTTTGCCCCCCCACCCCCATAGGGGGCAGGGACAGGCACAGAAATGGTCCTGCGGAAAACGGGAGCTGTTGGGGCAGCAGGTGCAGGAGGGGGAGCGGCCACACCAGGAACCCAACACAGATGCTCCGTGACCGTGGTCAGTTGTTGAGTGATTGTTTGGAACTGCTCAGACAAAAACATGACCTGGTGCTCCGTGGCTTCCAAACGCGAGAGTGCTGATGGTTCTCCTGAGGCAGCGCCCGCTAAGCCTCGATCGTTCTGTAATGATTTTGGTGTTTTGAGGAGGCTTAAGTGCAGGGCAACCACTTCAGAACACTCAGACGCAGATGAAAAGTTTACACCACTTTAATAAAAACCCAAACCCTATACAAAACACACTAATTTTAAGGAATAAATTCACACACCACAATTAATGAAACCCACAACCAAAATGCCATACTATATACAGGAAAACAGCTACACGCTGGAGCCACATGTGGCCTAGGAGAAAAGAGAGGAGAGCACTGATTAATGAGAGGTAAGGCACACTGGGAAATGACAACTAAGATTATGGCCTTACGATACTGGCAGAGAACTCCAGCATAGGAAAGGTGAAAGGGATCTGGAGACTGCAGGGTAGGAAAAGGATGGGCTGAGGGACCTGGGTGGAGAAGCCGTTGTCTTTGAGGTGAGATGGTTCAGGCGAGCGTACACACACAGCTCCGGAGATGCACCACTGGAGGTGGCAGCAAACCTGAGAAGAGAAGAGAGGTAAGACAACTTTGGGAAGACAAACCCAACAATCCAGTGGCGAGTTCTTCACACATTGGCCCTTAAATACGCTGGTGAATCAGGAGGCAGCAGGTGTGTAATCACACAGGTGCGCTGATGAGCTCCGGAGCCAGGAAAAGAGAAACAGAAAGGGAGGGGGGAGGCGTACTCACCTGATCATGACATTATTTCCATGGTAGCCATACATCCCTTATATGCTGTCTGACGGTCAATTTCTGTGGTCCACATGGGAAAAAATGGAAAAGAATGTTAAGTTTTTGAGATAATTGACTGGATGCCAAGAACAGCTGAAGAGAAAAGAGAAAATTAAAAGTGCTCTCTAATTAACACGAGAATACAGTGACAAAGCAGAAAATACAACCTGAGGCAGCATTAAGAAAGCATCATCTAAGAATATGCCTCAGAAGAATAAGGATTAAAATCTTTATAGACATGCAGAATAATAATGTTAATTTAAAAAAAAAACTAAAACATTTATGTGACAAATTTAATATTTCACTAAAAGTGTTGTTGTTTTTTTTTTGCTTCTTCACCACCGTTCTAACTGAACTCTTGAAACTCTAACTGTTATGATCTGGGGGCACAAGTGGGCACCGTGCCCAGCCTTCTGTTTAGTCTGGTGTTTCTCTGTCTGTTGGTTTGTTTATCTGGTCTAGTTATTATCATTTTGTATTTGTAGTTTTGTTCACATTTTTTGGGGTTGTGTTGTTGTTATTTATTATGGTTCCTGTTTTATTTTGACAGCGCTGTGCAGCTTCCGGCTGTCATAATGGTCGGAACTGCACATCTGTCATCCATTTTATTTTCTCCACTCATGTGTCCACACCTGTCTTTGATTATGTCTTGCATATAAGGGCATGGCAAACCTCTGTGGTTTGTCGTGTCCTTCTTTCACGTTCACCTGTCCTCAGGATCAGCGCTATCGTCCCGAGTGTGTTTGGGTCCCACTACTGAGTAGAGTAGGACTGCTCTGTCCAGGTATGTGTTTCCCTTATTTTCAGCCGTGAGCCCCTGCAGCCTTCGGGAGAGCTCCGGATGGATTTTGCCCCTGGCTTGGTGTTCCCGGCTTCATGTCCCCCTGGACGCCGAGCCCCACTCTCCTCCAGCTTTTATTATTGTGTACTTGTTTGTTAGCACCACACACTCCATGCTTTAGTCTTTGTATGTTAATGTTCTTGTCTGTTTTAATGTTAATAAATGTGCAAACTCACAGAGTGTTTGGCGTCCTATTTTCGCCCGTGAAATGGGCGATTCACGACAGAAGGACATGACCACTTGGACACCAGCCTTGGTGAGTTTTGCAATTTTTTCTTTTTCCCGTGATTACCTTTTCTTTTGCCATCATATGCCTGCTGAGATGTCAGCAGGCGAGAGACTGTTTGCACGAGGTTTGGGGTGGGAGCTCTGCGCTGCGCTCCGAGAAATGGATGGCTATATCGCCGCTGCTCGCATATCTCCCACTCCAATAGACACTCTTTTGAACTTAAGCCTGGCAAAGGTGGCGGTACAGCATCTCCCTCAACTCGTGCTGCACGCCGAAGGAAGGGAGAGGATTTTTCAGTTGGAGGATTTACAGCGGGAGTATTGCGGAAGGAGCTCCATCCATGAACTGAGGTCTGTGCCAGTGAGAGGGCTTTCCCGGACCTCGGCCCCATCAGCTCCTCCCCAGCCCCGAGCTCCAGCGTCCCGCCTCCGTCAGAGACCCGAGCCTTAGCCTCCTTCCCAGGCGACATCAGTGGTGGGCAGAGGAGCCTCGTCTGATCCCCTCCACAGCAGCAGGAACCTTCGGGTGCCAGGAAAAAAGGCAGGTGGGTTGTCATTCCTTTTTCTTTCATAATGATATACCTTGCCTTATTCCTGGTGATGAGGCTCAGCTACAGCAGCCAAGTCTACCTGAGTCCTCACCACCTGCTGCTGTTGTCTCACCCTCGCCTCCCTCTCCCGTGCGTTTCTTTGTGGCCTCTGAGAGTCCGTCGTCCCTGAGAAGGAGCCGCTGGATGGCGGAGAAACCAGCTACCCTGGGAGTTCTTGCTCCAGCCCTGCGGCCACGTCCAGGATGGGAGGGAGGCACCACCCGTGCTCTGAATCCTGAGCCGACAGTTGGGTGTCCCCTGGATTCAGCTGCACGAAAGCCAGTGCTGTCAGTGAGGTTGCCTCCAGCAGCAGCCACCCTGCCGGGAGGTCCACCAGTGGGACGCATCAAGCCTGGAGGCCGTTTGGCTGCAGCAGCCACCATGCCTGCTGTAGGGGTCATCGGAGCAGAGTCGTCCTGGACAGCGGTGGAGCTCCAGTCCAGGCAAGTGCTCAATTCTGTTTTAACATCTACAGATATTGAGAATTCTTGTCTGGCTCAGTGTAAGGAGAATCGGTTGCAGATGTCCTCTGCTCCTGAGCTCTCCTCACCGGGCTCCACTGCTGCCGGTGATTTCTCTCCGGTGTTTTTCCCCTTTCCTTCCCCTGAGGTGGCTGTTCTGGGTAGAAACACCCAGATGGAGAAAGCCGAGACGCCCCAGCCTGGATCACGGGCGTCCTGGACGGCAGTGGAGCTCAAGCTCAGGAAGGTTCTCTTTTTTGTTTTCACGTTATCTGTCTTAGAGAAATCTTGCCTGGCTCTTTGTGGAGAGGGCCAGGTGCAGCCGTCTGCTGTGCCTGAGCTCTCCTTGCCGGGTTCCACTGCTGCCAGTGACTTGTTTGTTAGTGCCACACACTCCATGCTTTAGTTTTTGTATGTTAATGTTCTTGTCTGTTTTTATGTTAATAAATGTGCAAACTCACAGAGAGCATTTGGTGTCCTAATTTCGCCCGTGAAATGGATGATTCACAACACTAACTGAACTTCTTAAAAGCACCAAGGTGCTGATGCCTCGGTGCATGGTAGCATGGCGGGGGGTGGGGGGAGGCTGTAAAAAAAGTCACACTGCCACTTGTAGTAGCCCGGCATAGTACTTTCCTTTTTTTGCAGCTGCATTGATGGTAAAGATGAGTTAGATTTGTTTTTTTGTTTGGTTTTTTTTTTAAACAAAGCCTTATCTGGAAATTCTGGCAAATTAAAAGTCAAGAAAATATGGCAATACAATGATACAAGCCTTTAGTTCCAGTTGATTTTGAGTGGGTGAGCTGAAAAGCTGGTAACAGACAGAGAGACATACATACACACACACACACACACACACACACACACACACACACAGAGTGATTATCATCAGTGTTGGGAGTAACTGATGGAAGTAACTGTAACACCACTACTTTTGCAATAACGTACTGTGTAACGAAATTACAGTTTAAAAATTCAGTAATGCATTACAGTTACTGAAATTTGATCAGATGCGTTACTCGCATTACTCATTTTATTAATATGGATAGATGTTTTAGCACAAATAAATACACACTGACCCTACCTAGCTAACGAGCCATCAGTCAAAAAGCCTCTTCACTGCTGCAGCCACAAATAGAGCTTGCTCCTGCTGGGAAAAGATGAAGATACTTTGTTTTGGTGGAAATAGACGGATTATTTTTTCATTGTCGTAGTTAAAGATAAAAGTATATTGGTGGGTTGCAAGCTAAATGCATTTGAGACCGACTGCAATCTCCAGAAGCGCCTAAGAACAGCAACAAGGTCCTGCAAAGCTAGTGCTATGCTAAGCTAGCACCATGCTAGTGGGTTTATGCTATCTGAACAGCAGCTGGATTTCGAGCACAGACATGATCTGGACTGTTTGTGATCCAGCAAGAATTAAACCGACTGACTGCCAGACACGTCATAACAGAATGAAGATCTGATAACAGTCATTTTCCATCAGACAGCTGTTATCCACTGAAGTTAAAACATATTTTCTTGCTATCCGGATGAAGATTATTACCTCCGCCAAGGAGGTAGTGTTTTTACCGGGGTTTGTCTGTCTGTCTGTTACCAACATAACTCAAAGTTATGAACAGATTTTGATGAAATTTCCAGGAAAGGTGTGTAATGGCACAGGGAACAGATGATTAGATTTTGGTGATGATCTGAGAGTGCATACCTCCACCAAGGGCTTTGTTTGTATTTGTGCAGCAGGTTTACACAAAAACTACAGGATGGATTTGGATGAAATTTTCACCTGAGGTGCTTCTTGGGCTAGACAGGAACCCATTATATTTTGGTGATGATCTGAGAATGCATACCTCAGCCAAGGCTCTTATCTTCTCAGTGTGTTACCAACAATACTCCAAAACTGATGGACAGACTTTGATGCCATTTTCACTACAAGTGGCTATAGGCCTACACACAAACCCATTACATTTTGGAGGTGATCCATGACAAACGGAAGGAGGCTTGGCGGAGGTATGCGCTCTGAGTGCTTTTCTAGTTTAAAAATGGATTTGATCTCCAAAAGGACTGGATTATGTCTCTGTCACAGCAGACATTTGGACTGTGGATAATGGACATTTTCTTTGGATCACTGCACATCAGATTAAATCCATAATATTAAAGGTAAGAAACTGACAGCTTTATGCAGTGTTGCCAACTCACTCTTTTTCCCTCTCTCTCACTCCACAAATCCTATTGCTCACTCCAAAATGAGGAAATTACTGGCAATTTTGTGTTTATTTTCTTCAGATTTTTCCCACAGTAAGAGCTCTCAAGGCAGGATAAAGCAGACTGAACATGTTCTAAAAGCTCTGTCTGAAACAGTCTGTTTTCAGCACGACATTAATAAGCCTCTAATGTAATCCATTAATTAAATTATCTTGCTATGTGTGCAAGATGATTTAAGTGTGCATTTAAAAGTAATGTTACTTTTCCAAGTAACTAGTTACTATTTTTTTTAGTAACCTGCTCAACACTGATTATCACATGCCTATGTTGCCTTTGCACTGAGGTATAAAAATACAGAAGCACAAAAATAAATTTAGAAGCACAAAGGAAAATGCTGGAGTAAAAAATTTTATTAATTGAATGCATGTATAGTTACACAATGCCGTGCAATAGCAAGGAGACATATCAAAATTTCCAAAAGTAAACACATAATTATGATGAATATTAAATCAGAATGGTTTGGAATGTTTCACACTTATGTGTAATGAATACTGAGAGTTTCTTAAATAATCTTGCAAAAACTAAGTTTGTCCAAACATTAATTATTTGAAATACAGTAGCAGTTCCTTGTATAAACAGAAAACATGCAATATTTTTATTTAGCTTCCAGCCTGTTATCTTAACAGCTGCTCTGACTGCTCACCCTCAGGTTCACCAACGTGGACCTCAGAGACAAAGAGGAAAGAAAAAGAGCAAAAAAATGTGATTATTGTTACAGATGTGACATAGTATATAAAAAATGCAGATGTCATGTTTCTCCTCAGCTTAATAAATTGCTTGGTTTAGTCAGTGAATCATTTTAGAGTGAGTGAATGAAGCATGTCACACTGTGGTGTTTTTATATTATTGACATTAGTATTAAGATTAAAAAACAATCAGCTGAACTTAACAGGTTAAATGAATGTAACCAAGCAGTCCCCATATGAAAAATGTTGCAGTTGTAGGAGTTAGTGTTTTGATATTGAAATCTCTGCATAATTTAAGCATAAAACTTACTTTGAAAGTTTTTTTTTTAATTATTATTCATTCAGCTCTTTGCTGTGGTCTACCATGTTTTTAAGGCGAGGAATGTTGGGATTTGCAGTTTTAGCAATGAACTGAAAACTCCAGGAAGAAAATACCTCATCCTTCCTCTGCAAAACTAAACAAAACCAGTGTGAAAACAGTCAATGTGATGAATAAATGGTGTAGTTGCTGAATACATGTATTTTTTTTTATTTTTTTTTGACTGTGACAGGAAGTCATCCATTTGTTGTAAAAAAGTCACACTGCCACCTCTACTGGCCCGGCATAGTTATTACAATACCTCTTTCCCCGGCTCCATTACACGGCAATGATGAGTTAAATTTGTGTTTATTTTGAAAACAAAGCCTTATCTGGAAATTCTGGCAAATTAAGTCAACACAATATGGCAATACAATGATACTAGGCTTTAGTTCTGTTATGTCCTAAAATAACCACAAGCCGGAGGAGAGCTGGAAGGAACATTCTCTTTATTATTAACAAGAACTCTATATGTCCAGCCGTAGCCCACCTGATGTCACACCGCCCCACCCAGACCAGACTACGGCAACCCCCAAGGTACAATTCCCTATGTTATACCCCCCCCCCCCCCGGAAAAAACTAGAACCACAACAAACATGCAAAACAGAAGACAACTATATACACCTCAAAACACCAACCAAAACAAATCAAACACCCATTTTTTTTTTTCAGTCCTGGTAACGAAATCGTCCAAGTACTTTGGCCGTCGGCGTTCCCTAACCGGGCAACCCTCTCGGGGCCGCTCCACCACCGGCACCGACGGCTCCATCTGAAAGCCAGCACCTGACTGACCTCTCCAGTCCAAGGAGTCACTCAAAACATCCAATGCGGGGTCACTTGCCACCTCCGGTGGGGACCTCCGCAGCCGACTCGCGTGCCACCTGGACCCATCATCCAGCTCGAAAGTGTCCGGACCCCTTCATCTCACAATCAAGCGCAGCCCGATCCACAGTGGTTGAAGCTTGTGGGTGCGTACAGGGTGTCTGACCCACACCCTATCCGCTACGTTCAGGCCATGTCCTTTCACACGATGCCTCCTGTCAAAGAAGTCCTTCATCCGCCATTGCCAGTCTGAGACCCTGCGCCTCAGCACCCCCGAATCCTCATTGCACTCCCTTCGAGCCAGCCCCAGTCGTCTCACCAGAAGTGGCAACTCCCTTCCTAGCATCAGCACCGCCGGGGACTGCCCCATTGTGGCATGCACCGATGCCCTATAATGGAGTATGGTGTTGTGCAGAGCGTCGGCGAATGAAAACCCATCAGCCAGATTGGCCCTCAACACATTCTTTAAAGTTCTATTTATTCGTTCCACATCCCCGTTAGCCTGTCGGTGGTACACCGCCATCCGGATGTGCTTAATCCCTCTCACCCGCAGGAAACTCTCAAAAGCCTCCGAAATAAACTGCAGGTCATTGTCCATCGTCACTGAAATCGAGGTCCTCCATCTAGCAAACAGCGATGACAGGAACCCCATAATGACGTCCGTCATCACCGAGCCCATTGGAAGCACTTCCGGCCATTTAGAAAACATGTTGTACACCATCACCAGAAACCTGCTGCCTGGTGGGGGTGGGGTGGGGGGGTGCGGTGCGTGTGCAGTTCACCGCAAATGTCCAGTTCGATGTGTTCCCAGGGTCCCTCCGGCTAAGCGATCGGCCAGAGAGGGGGTGGTGGTGGCCTACTAGTCTTTCCAATCTCCAGGCACGGGACACAGTTTCTGACCATTGTTTCAATGTCTTTGTCAATCCCTGGCCACCAAACTGAATCCCTGCCCTGCTGTTTGACTTTAACCACCCCAAGGTGGCCCACATGCAGCATGTCCAACACATGTCCTCTCAGCGTCTCCGGGATCACCGCACAATGACCTCTGGCCACGCACACCTTGTCCCAGCAGCTGAGCTCCTCTCTGAACCGATGAAACGGAGCCAGGACCCCTGGCGCTCCCGCCGACCAGCCCTCTCTGATCGATGTGCGCAGTCTCTTCATCACTTGGTTGTTCTCCGAAACCTCCCTAAGTTTCTCAGGAGACACAATGTCCCGGAAAGTCCCATGCAGGGCGTGGACCAGTTCCATCTCAACTCTGTCCACGGTTTCCACATCTGGTACCAACACACACGTCGGGGCCCTAGACAGAAGGTCCGCTACAACATTGTCCTTGCCCGGAGTGTACTTGCTCTCAAAGTTGTAAGCCCTGAGTCTTTCAGACCACCTGTGGATGCGCAGCGGCCTGTGGCCCAACCCCGAAGTCTCCAGCAGGGTCGTCAACGCTCGATGGTCTGTCCTCAACGTGAAGCGCCGGCCATAGAGGTACATATGCCACCTCTCACAGGCCCACGCACAGGCCAGCACCTCCCTCTCGCCAACAGCATACTTCCTCTCAGCCCCCGACAGAGACCTTGACATGAAAGTGACCGGACGCTCTGTACCATCCTGCACCTGAGACATTACTGCCCCCAGTGTGGAACCAGAAGCGTCACAGGTCACGACCGTAGTACAGTTTGGGTCAAAATGGGCCAAGACTGGGGGCGATGTGAGTTGCCGTTTCGGCTTCCTCACATCCGCCGAGCAGGCAGGAGCCCAAACCCAAGGCGCATCCTGTTTCAGCAGCACTCTGAGTGGCTCAGTCATTTCAGAGTACCTTGGAATGAATCGTCCATAAAAATTCACCATTCCCAGGAACAATGAGATCTCTGCTGGCAAGGAGGGGTCTGCGAGGCGAAGCATCGCCTCCACGTTCAAAACCAAAGGCTTCAGTCCATCTTCCGACAGCTGCAAACCCACAAAGTCCACCGCCTCTGCTGCCAGGACACACTTGTCTCTGTTCAGAGTAACCCTGTGTTCCTGCAGTCTCTCCAGGACCCTCTCCAGCCTCCTGTCGTGTTCTTTGCTCAATGACCCGTGCACCACAATGTTGTCGAGGTACACGACTACCCCCTTCAGGCCGGCTAATATAGTAGCCATCACCTTCTGGAAGCAGCTCTGCGCTGAGCTCAGGCCAAAAGGCATCCTTGTGTACCAGAACACCCCCATGTGCATCACGAAGGCGATCAGGATTCTGTTGTCCAGGTGTAACGGCGCCTGCAGGTAGCCCTGCTGTAGGTCCAACTTCAAAAAAACTTTTGCCCCACTGAATGTCACCGTCAGTTCCTCCATAGTAGGCAGTGGGTACTTATCCGGGACAACCGCCTTATTCACCGCTCTAAGGTCGATGCAAGGCGTAATGCCCCTCCCCCTTTCTTCTTCTTCGCCACCACGAGGTTGGAAATCCACGGGGAAGCATCAGCCTTCTCAATGACACCTAACTCCAGCAGCCGATTCAGCTCTGCCGACACCTCTGCCCGCAGCGCCAGTGGGAGACACCAATGGTTGAATCTTTGGCGTGACGCTCTCATTCACTAAAGGCTGGTGATAAAATGCGTCAATGCAGCCTAAACCCATGAATAGCTTTGGCCAACGGAGGCACCAGTCCGCACCCACGGACAGCACCCACAAGCCCTCAGGGTCCCTTATGGAAAATCCTAACCATCCCAACAGGTCCACTCCCAGCAGGCTGGTCCCCTGACATGCCACTTGAAATGTAAAGTTAGGGACCCTCTTCAACCCGTAGGTCACCTCAAAGTCCGCTGTGCCCGCCATTTTGATCTCCGTGTGGCCGTAGCCAAAAAGGCTCACTGCTCCACCCTTAATGTTTTGTGGGGAACAGACGCCGCAGGGTTGGGAGGCTCAGGATCGACCTCCTGGCCCCCGAGTCTACCATAAGCGACACATCAACTCCATCCAGTTGGAGGACGTACCACTTCAGCGGGCCTTTCCCCATCCTTGCGGTGTGAACTTGAGCCGGACCTCCAGGTCTTCCCACCCGCAAGGCTGCTCGCCGCTTCTTCTTCCTTTTTCTCTTTCTCCTGGCTCCACTACACTGCCCCCTCAGCGCGCCAACTTCCGCGTCTGGCGGGAAATTGCGCTTGGGCGACCCTTGGCTAGCCATAGCCCTCTGCTCCAACTGGGCCACCGAGTCCTCTCCTCGCCAACTCCAGCACTTCCCTCCATGACATTGGCTCCGCGGCCAACAGCAACTTAGCTATTAACTGCGAGCATCTGGCGCCATGCGCTAACTTGTCCTTAACCAGTCCATATTCATGCGGCCCAATGTTACCTTTACGTGCTAGGCTAAGAAGCTCCAATAAAAACAAGCTTTGCGACTCACCCTCCCGTTGTCGTCTCTCGTAAAATTTCCACTGGCTCTCCGAGACCGTGGAGGGGTCACCGAATGCCTCGTCCAACACCCTCATGCATTCCTCCAGTGAAACATCCTGGCACCGACCAAGAGCGATTCTCTGACCCTCAGTGCCGAGGTGATGGAGTAAAACACTCTTCAGCCTTTCCTCGCTGGCCAAGCCCAGGCCCGCCGCTGTCATGAACGTCTCAAAACTCTTTCCATTGAGGCTATGACACGGTCGGTAAACCTGGGTGATGCAGAAAAACAGGCATGTGCCCAATGCACGCCGCCATTATTATCCTCGTCGCCAATTGTTATATCCTAAAATAACCACAAGCCGGAGGAGAGCTAGAAGGAACATTCTCTTTATTATTAACAAGAACTCTTATATTTATATGTCCAGCCATAGCCCTCCTGACGTCACACCGCCCTGCCCAGACCAGGCTACAGCAACCCCCAAGGTACAATTCCCTGTGTAATGAGTTCCACTTGATTTTGACTGGGCGAGCTGAAACAGACAAGCTGACAGACATACAACTGACTACACAAGTGTAACGGATGCCAACTAGCACTGTTCGGCGTAGAACGTTAGTAAACCTCCCTCCCGAAAAGCCTCATACAGTATTGGTAGCGCTGAGCTATCGGTCGGACCTTTAGCTCAGCGCGATCGTGCTGTGTCTCCCATGCTCGAACTGTGTAGTTGACTGGTAGGTCGCGGGTTCGTGTCCTGAGTGGGCGAACTGCGCAGGATGACCTCAGTTACACTGGTGCCGTGAACCCGGGATGGGAGTGAGGTTTAAGGGGGAGAGTGTAACGGATGCCAACTAGCACTGTTCGGCGTAGAACGTTAGTAAACCTCCCTCCCGAAAAGCCTCATACAGTATCGGTAGCGCTGAGCTATCGGTCGGACCTTTAGCTCAGCGTGATCGTGCTGTGTCTCCCATGCTCGAACTGTGTAGTTGACTGGTAGGTCGCGGGTTCGTGTCCCGAGTGGGCGAACTGCGCAGGATGACCTCAGTTACACATGCACAGACGCATCTATTGACTACCGTATGCCTCCTTCACTGAGGCATAATAAATTCTAAAGTCAAGCTCATCTCCCACTCTGAGCACACTCATCCACGGCTTCATGCTCAAGGACTTGTGCTGCATCAGCCTATACTGCTCAGGCCACAGTAGCACAAAAATACTGTATTTAGATGGTTAGTTTTCGCTGCTGGCTGGCATGGATACATTTACCATGTCTCCAAGCAGGCCTAAACATGATTCTGCAATTACATTTATCTGTGAGCACTCAAATTAAAAAGGTTTCCACTGGCACAGAGGCACTGTCATTGTGCTGTAGCATGAATTCATTATGCATTTGCTCAATGTCTGTCTCAGTAATCCTAAATTAAACATAAATGAAGAATATTCTGTGTACAAAATCTAACAAGTAAAGTTTTTTTTTTAAATGGGGGAAAATCATTATCAGCTTCTTCTGAGATGATTCCAATTTCATCTAAATTTACTTGCAAAAAGCAAACAATTTTACATCAGTCCTTGGTTATTTCTTAAATCAGCTAAAATATGGAAGAGACCATATCCTTCCCATGTTTACATGCCATAAATTGCAAACAGGCAAAACGGGCAAGGACGGAGGACCCAGATGCAGGCAGAGTCAGGACTACGGGGATTTATTAATATTGACAAAACAAAACATGAGGTACGCGGGAGGGCTGAAAAGTTCATAGAGGTCAAATTTGACCACGTGATTTATTTTTCAACATAGACTCCCCTTCGGTCCACACACTTCCATTAGCGTTGCGGCGCTTGGATCCCTGTGGTTGAAAAATAAACATTTGGTCAAATTTGACCACTATGGACTTTTCAGCCGCCCCCCCACCACCACCACTGTACAAAAGTTGGAAAAAAAAAGTAACTGGAATATTTGAAAGCAAACTGAGTTGCATAGGCCAGGAAAACATAACTAAACTAGAAAAGCACTCGGAGAGCGCAGATCTCTGCCAAGCACCTCAGTTCCCCCTAATATTGGGATTTTCCCCAAATATAATAGTGCTACATTTATTTTATCTATATTTTCAGATTCCTTGACCATCAAAACATACCTTTAGCAATTGGATTGACACTGATATCTGTATTAGTTCAGTAGTTATTGACAAAAAGCACTTTTTCGGTAATGGCGGTTTTCTTGTGGATATAGCTCCATTGCTTTTGAAGATACAACGAATCCATTGGCACACTACTGATTCCTCAGTGTCTTGGCTATATTTTGGTGTTTGTTGTATGTTTATATCTTAATTTGTTACCTTACAGTGATGAAAATTCCAAAGATCCCCTATTATTTCTTGTTCTGGATCACAGTATCTGAATTTTTTGCAGGATCCGGATCAGTCTTTGATATTTCCCAGAACCTATTGGGATCTTATCCTGTATTTTTTTGGCAAGCGTCCTGACCATTTATTGTGGAGTTATATACACATATGCTAAAAATGGCCCTATCTCGCAATGATAAAGAATCCTTTAAAAAATTCCTGGATCCAGACAGTGATCCGGATCACTCCCAAAATCTAATCATTTCTTCCTTGTCCCATTTGGGACTTGTCCTGAAAATTTCGTCAAAATGCGCTCATAACTTTTTGAGTTATGTTGGTTGTTGGTAACAGACAAACAGACAAAAAACCCCTGGTAAAAACATAACCTCCTTGGCGGAGGTAACAAACGCTGAAGAAATATCAACAGGTTGATCGTCACTTCCTTGTGGTAACGTATCGTCACTTCCTGTTTTGCTGTCTGCCTGTGTGGTTTGCTCTCCAGCTCTCGAGCCACTAGCTATGGCTACTACCTCTCTTTCCTCTCCTCCTCTGGTGTGCTCTCTCTGTCAGATGTTTAGCTACACCTCTGCCTCTTTTAGTGATAACGGTAAATGTAATAAATGTTGTCTTTTTGAGGCGCTCGAGGCGAGGTTGTCTGATTTGGAAACCCGGCTCCGCTGCATTGAAACACCGTCTGCGCCAGTTAATCTCGACGGACGCCCATTAGCTGCAGCGGAGCTAGCTAGCTTAGGTCCCCCTGTCACCGGTTCCCCGGCTCTCCTCTGCAGCGAGGAGACTGGGTGGGTGACGGTGAGAAGGAAGCCTAGTCGCAAAGCCCCGGTTCACCACCAACCTGTTCACGTTTCTAATCGTTTTTCCCCGCTCAGCGACACACCCGCTGAGGAAAAAACTCTGATCATTGGCGACTCTGTAGTCAGAAACGTGAACCTAGAGACTCCATCGGCCATAGTCACATGCATTCCTGGGGCCAGAGCAGGCGACATCGAGTCAAATTTGAAAATGCTGGCTAAAAGTAACTGTAAATATTCCACAATTGTTATTCACGCCGGCATTAATGACATCCGTCTCCGGCAGTCGGAAGTCACGAAACTTAATATAGAATCGGTGTGTGACTTTGCAAAAACGATGTCTGCCACTGTAGTATTCTCTGGGCCCCTCCCCAATCTGACCAGTGATGACATGTTTAGTCGCTCGTCATCCTTGAACCGCTGGCTGTCTGTGTGGTGTCCTAAAAATGACGTGGGCTACATTGACAATTGGAGCTCTTTTTGGGGAAAACCTGGTCTTATGAGACGAGACAGCATTCATCCCACTTTGGATGGTGCTTCTCATTTATCTAACAATCTGGCATCTTTTTTATCCAAATTTCCAAAACCCTGACTACTCAGAGTTGGGACCAGGAAGCAGAGTCGCAGTCTTACACGCCTCTCTGCAGCTCCTCTTCATCCGCCACCCCTCAGCTTAGCCCCTGTCTTCCCCATCAGAGAATCGTTGTCTGCTCCCTCCAAAGTAAATAAAAATATAATGTATAAGCATCCCAAAGTGATAAAGCAAAATATTGGTAAAACTCAAATTAAACATAAAGCCTCTAAATTCAATGATTTGGCCTCTGTTCCTCCTCATAATTTAAAAATTAAATGTGGTTTATTAAATATTAGGTCTCTAACTCCCAAGTCTCTGTTAGTCCATGATCTGTTAATTGATCATCAGATTGATTTAATTTCCCTTACAGAGACTTGGTTAGGGCAAGAGGATTATGTTGGTTTAAATGAATCAACTCCCTCTGGTTATTTAAACTGTCAAAATCCCAGAAGTTCTGGTCGTGGAGGAGGAGTAGCATCAATTTACCATTCCAAATTACTAGTTAATGTAAAGCAAAAAACATGTTATAATTCCTTTGAGGGCCTGGTCCTCAGTGTTGGGCACTTTAGCAATTCCAGGTTAAACCCAATTTTATTTGCCATAGTTTATCGTCCCCCATCAACCTATTCAGAATTTTTATCCGAATTTCCTGATTTCTTAGCTGATTTAGTGCTGAAATCTGATAGAATAATTATAGTAGGGGACTTTAATATACATGTGGATGTAGATAGTGACTGCCTTAATGTGGCTTTTAATTCAATATTAGACTCGATTGGGTTTTCTCAGAAAGTAGGAAATTCTACTCATTACCTCCACCATACATTGGACCTTGTTCTGACATATGGCATAGAAATAGAAAATCTTGTAGTGTCTCCTCATAACCCTGTACTGTCAGACCATTGTCTGTTAACCTTTGATTTTACTATTTCTGACTATTTGGCTCCTAAAGAAAAAATATTATCACAGTAGATGCCTCTCAGATGATGCTGTTTCCAAATTTATGCAGATTGTTTCCTCTATGCCATGTGTCAACACAACGGAAATAAGCTATAGACAGCTTGCTCCTTCTGTAATTGATAACATGGTGGATAGTGTTTCAGCTTCTCTGCATCAGGCTCTAGACTTGGTGGCCCCCTTAAAAAAGAAAAAGTCTAATCAGAGATTTTTAACTCCTTGGTTCAACACAGAAACTCGTAGCTTAAAACAGAAGACTCGTCAATTAGAAAGAAAATGGCGCTCTACTAATTTAGATGAAATCTATTTAGCTTGGAGAAATCATCTTTTAATTTATAAAAAATCTCTTAGAAAAGCTAGAACGAGTTATTACTCTGCATTAATAGAAGAAAACAAGAATAATCCCAGGTTTCTTTTCAGTACTGTAGCCAGGTTGACAAAGAGTCAGGACTCTGTCAATCCTAGCATCCCCTTAGAGCTTACTAGTCAGGACTTTATGAACTTTTTCAATAATAAAATTTCATCCATCAGAGATAAAAATCAATCAGATTCTTCCCACAGTTAACTTAAATACTGTAACTACTACAACTCCTTCTATTGATGTCTGTCTTGATGAGTTTACTCCAATCGACCTTTGTGAGTTAGACAAAATAGTTTCCTCATCCAAACCTTCAACTTGTCTTTTAGACCCTATTCCTACCAGGTTATTTAAAGAAGTCTTCCCACTTTTTGGTAGCTTTATTCTTCATATAATCAATTCTTCATTAACTTTAGGCCATGTACCGCAGGCTTTTAAAACGGCTGTAATTAAACCCTTACTCAAAAAGCCAACGCTAGATCCAGGAGCTTTAGCTAACTATAGACCAATCTCTAATCTCCCTTTCATTTCAAAAATCTTAGAAAGAGTTGTTGTTACGCAATTATTTGACCACCTGCAGGGAAATGGTTTATTTGAGGAGTTTCAATCTGGGTTTAGAATCCATCATAGTACTGAAACAGCCTTAGCGAAGGTCACTAACGACCTCCTCATTGCATCTGATAATGGACTAGTTTCTGTACTTGTCCTTTTAGATCTTAGTGCAGCTTTTGATACTATTGATCATAATATTCTACTTGATAGATTAGAATACTATGTTGGACTTAATGGAACTTCGTTGCAGTGGTTTAGATCTTATTTATCTGATAGGTTCCAGTTTGTTCATGTAAATGATGAGTTTTCTCTCAGCTCAAAGCTTAGTCATGGAGTTCCACAGGGATCTGTGCTTGGCCCTACTCTTTTTAGTTTATATATGCTTCCGTTAGGCAACATTATTAGAAAGCACTGTATACATTTTCACTGTTATGCAGATGACACACAATTATACCTGTCAATGAAGCCAGATGATACTAATCAATTAGCCAAGTTAGAAGCCTGTCTTAAGGAAATCAAAGTTTGGATGACTTGTAATTTCCTGCTATTAAATTCAGATAAGACTGAAGTCATTCTTTGGTCCAAAAAACCTTAGAAATTCCTTTCCAAATCAAACTTTCAGTTTGGATGCAGTTACTCTTTCTCTTAATAGCTCTGTGAGGAACCTTGGAGTTATTTTTGATCAGGATTTGTCCTTCAATTCACATATTAAATTTGTTTCTAAGACTGCCTTCTATCATTTGCGTAATATTGCCAAGATTAGGAGCATCTTGTCTCAGAGTGATGCTGAGAAGCTGATCCACGCTTTTGTTAGCTCGAGATTAGATTATTGTAATTCTTTATTATCAGGCTGTCCTAAAACATCTTTAAAAAGTCTTCAGCTGATCCAAAATGCTGCAGCAAGAGTTTTAACAGGTACTAGAAAGAGAGATCATATCTCTCCGGTTCTGGCCTCCCTTCATTGGCTTCCCATAGAGTTTAGAATTAAGTTTAAAATCCTTCTTCTTACTTACAAAGCTCTAAACAATCAGGCTCCTTTTTATTTAAAAGATCTGATACTACCGTATCATCCTAACAGAGCACTACGCTCCCAAAATGCAGGTTTACTTGTAATACCTAGAATCTCCAAAAGTACAATGGGAGGCAGAGCCTTCAGTTATCAAGCTCCTCTCCTGTGGAATCAGCTGCCAATCTGGATTCGGGAGTCAGACTCAATCTCTGTTTTTAAGAATAGGGCTAAAACCTACCTTTTTGATATAGCCTACAATTAGGGAGGGATCATGTGTTTCTGAACCCTCCCTTAGTTATGCTGCTAATAGGTTTAGTCAGCCGGGGGACCTCCAGTAATGCACTGGGCCTCACTCCTTTCCTCACTCTCTATGAAATATTTTTTTTTGCTGGTCATTAACATTTGTTTGTTCTCTCCCATAGATTGAGTCCCCATCGTGCTGTTTGCTCTCTACATGTCTGTTCTTTTCTTCTTCTCTGTCCCCTCACCCCCCAGCCAGTCGCAGCAGATGACTGCCCCTCCCTGAGCCTGGTTCTGCTGGAGGTTTCTTCCTGTTAAAAGGGAGTTTTTCCTCTCCTCCGTCGCCAAGTGCTTGCTCACAGGGGATTGCCGATTGCTGGGGTCTTTCTGCAACTGTGGGGGTCCTCCCTACAGTTGATAGTGCTATGAGATGACTGTTGTTGTGAAATGGCGCTATATAAATAAAGTTGAATTGAATTGAATTGAAATACCACAAGAGAACTGACACTTGAGGGCCAGAAAAACACAACTGAGAGAAGGGGGAAAAAAACCTGTAGATATGAAGGAAGAAAACATACCAATTAAGAAAAAAATGTCAAATTTACAAGAAAAAAGGTTGCAAATTTATGAGAAAAAAGCTGTAAATTTATGAGAAAAAGAATCATAAATTTGTGTGAAAAGTCTCAAAATTTTGAGAAAGTTTCAAAGTTACAAAAAAGTCACAAATTTATAAGACAAAAGTTTGAAATTTACATGAAAAAATTAGCAAATTTAAAATATTCTAATAAATGTAGTACTTCTTGCCCTTACATTCACCACTTTTTGTGATAAATTAACCTTTTTTTTCCCACAAGGATTTATATTTTTATACTCTGTATACTCCTATATGTATTAACCTTTAAGCTGTGTGATTTCTTTTGCCCCTAGTGGCACAGCGCGACACTGTGCCTGCCAACTGATATGACGTGCAGAAACACTGCCCAGTTGTACTGAGGATTTGTACTGATCATGCCAGTTCACAAGGTGGCAGACACGTGTTGGAGGATTCATGGATGACATGTAATGCACCAAAAAGGAAGAAATCCTTCTTCTTCGTCTTTGAGATTACAAAGCAAAATGGACGGCACCCATCGTTGTGGACATACGCAATTGCAGATGGAGGAGCAAATTCTGAGGATTTGGTCCTGAATTTGCCAACTAATGATTCTAAAAATTGATTATTTAGCTTATGAAGGTAGATGTTTACATGTTCTTGTAACACAGGGAGCGTGAAGCTTGTTGATTTCACCTGCTGGCGCCCGGAGCACCATGTGACTGTAGAGCAATCGCCGGTTGCATGTCGTCATATAAGATAAATTGTTGCAGAATAAAAGCAAAATTAAGGTGGAATAATCAATAACAGTTTCTGGATGTAGGAGAGAAAGCTAAAATGACTGGAAGAGGACAAAATTACAACCAGAATGTCGCAAAAGGACGCTGCCTTGACAGCGGTGACTGACGAATGTCTTTGTTTGTTTTATGCAAATTCGAAGCAAAAATTTACTCCTATTTGAAACTTTGGATCATATTCTACATCTTTCTTATTGACAGTAAGCCATTATCTCTTACCACTTTCATGTTATAGCCTTGGAAAGTTCTGACATCTAATCTGAATATTTTCTTGAAAAAATCTTTACCACTGTTGACCACTAGGGTTATGTTGCAGTTTGGCGACATACACAGTTAAGAACAACTTTTTTCTCATTAGTTTTCGATATTTTTCTTGTACATTTGCAACTATACTCTTAATGAAAGCAACAAAGTGCTGAAGCCTCAGTGCCGGTAGCATGGGGGGAGGGCTTTAAAAAAGTCACACTGCCGCTTCTAGTGGGATACATGATTTACACTTTAAATTTACACTTTAGGTTTACACTTGAAATGTTTACCCCCCCCCCACCCCCGTTTCCTGTGCTTAAGGTGAGTCTACATTTATTCTGTTACCTTCCTTTCAATCTCTGCTCACTGCAGTTTAAATTTCTCTGCGAGCATGCAGGGGGGCGGGGCAACCATGGTGAGCTAGAGAACTTCTGCTTTCAGACTTCAGAGACAAATCTGTCTTGCAGCAGCAGCAGCTCATTTTAACGTGATAAATATTTGAGTACCCGCGAGATAATGATTTATGTATCACGGGCAGCAAAATGTATGATACAATGAACATATTCAGTATACAGTGCATCCAGAAAGTATTCACAGTTCTTTGCTTTTTCCACATTTTGTTATGTTACAGCCTTATTCCAAAATTGATAAAATTCATTTTTTTCCTCAAAATTCTACACACAATACCCCATCATGACAACCTGAAAAAAGTTTTTTTTTTTTTTTTTTTGCAAATTTATTAAAAATAAAAAAACTAAAATCACATGTACGTAAGTATTCACAGCCTTGGCTCAGTACTTTGTTGGTGCACCTTTGGCAGCAATTACAGCCTCAAGTCTTTTTGAATATGATGCCACAAGCTTGGCACACCTATCTTTGGGCAGTTTGGCCCATTCCTCTTTGCAGCACCTCTCAAGCTCCATCAGGTCGAATGGGAAGCGTCAGTGCTCAGCCATTTTCAGATCTCTCCAGAGATGTTCAATTGGATTCAAGTCTGGGCTCTGGCTGGGCCACTCAAGGACATTCACAGAGTTGTCCTGAAGCCACTCCTTTGATATCTTGACTGTGTGCTCAGGGTTGTTGTCCTGCTGAAAGATGAACCGTCGCCCCAGTCTGAGGTCAAGGATCGCCCTCCACTCAGCCAGGTCTGCGTTCTCAAAGGGAATTAAGGCGGCAAAGTGCGCCTATGCGGAGAAAATCCAGGGACACCTCTGTGACACTAGGAACACCAAGCAGATGTGGCAGGGAGTTTGGACACTGACGGGCTATAAGTCTAGGCAGGGGGTTGATGACAACGCTTCGCTTCCAGACAGGCTTAACGACTTCTTTGCTCGTTTTGAAGCATCAAACTCAACAATCAGAGGGAGGGCTGGCCCATCCCCACCATCGGTCGGACCAGCTTTTACCATCAACACAGCGGACACACGGAGGACCCTAACCGGAGTCAACCCACGTAAAGCTGCAGGTCCGGACAACATCCCGGGATGTGTGCTCCGAGACTGCGCGAGCGAGTTGGCGGATGTCCTGATTGACATTTATAACATCAGTCAGGCCATCGTTCCCAGATGCTTCAAGACCTCTATCATTGTACCGGTGGCAAAGAAACCAGTTGTGTCCTGTTTGAATGACTATCGTCCTGTTGCACTGACACCAATTGTGATGAAGTGTTTGGAATGGCTTGTCAAACCACACATTACAGCCTGCCTCCCTGCATCACACGACCCGCTCCAGTTTGCATATCGTTCAAACCGCTCCACGGAGGATGCTATAGTCACCACCCTACACTCTGTCATCACCCATCTGGACCAGAAAGACACCTACACCAGACTCCTGTACATTGATTTCAGTTCAGCATTCAACACCATTATTCCCCAGAGACTGATGGAGAAATTACTCCTTCTCGGTCTGAACACCGCCACATGTCTCTGGATCCTGGATTTCCTGACTGAGAGACCTCAGTCTGTCCGGGTTGGAAACAACATCTCCAACTCTGTCACGCTGAGCACCGGATCCCCTCAAGGCTGTGTACTCAGTCCACTGTTGTTTACACTTCTAACACATGACTGTGTATCCAGACACGAGGGGAACCAGATTAAGTTTGCAGACGACACCATGGTGGTGGGACTTATTCAGAGGGATGAGGAATCAATGTACAGGGAAGAAGTGAGAGACCTGGAGGGCTGGTGCAGGGAGAACAATCTGGTGCTCAACATGGACAAAATGAAGGCGATGATTATCAACTTCCGGCGGTCACAGCCTGAGCATGTCCACCTCAGCATCGGCGGCCGTTTAATGGAGAGAGTGGAGAACATCAAGTTCCTCGGAGTGCAGATGTCGCAGGACCTGACCTGGAGCAAGAATTCCTTGGGGATCAAGAAGCGGGCTCAGCAGAGACTGCACTTCTTGAGGAAACTCAAACAGGCCTCTCTCCCCATCTGCATCCTCAGGACCTTCTACAGAGGTGTGGTGGAGAGTGTTCTGACATACTGCATTGCTACATGGTACTCCAGCTGCAGTATGTCAGACAAAAAAGCCCTGCAGAGGATAGTCAAGGGGGCTGAGAGGGTAATTGGAGTCTCCCTCCCCTCTGTCCAAGAACGTTTTCAGAACCGTTGTAGGAGCAGGGCACTGAACATTGTCAAGGACTGTTCTCACCCTCTGCATAAACACTTTGAACTTCTTCCATCTGGTAAACGATTCCGGAGCATCAGAGGCAGAACCACCAGACTGATCAACAGCTTCCTTCCACAAGCTGTCAGGATGCTGAACAGTTGACCCGGAATCTCTCATACACACTACTGCACCTACGGACATTTTGTATATTATTTGTATATTATAGTTAGTTTTTTCCCAAGTATGTCTCAGGGATGTGTGAATGGATGGGGGGGTGGGGGGTGGGGGGTGGGGGTGGGGGGTGAAGCTATGTGTGAGTGTGTCTTAAATCATGCTGCTTCTATTTACATGGATGCCAAGAGAAACGCAATTTCATCTTGCCTGCACTACAGTTGTATGTACAGCAATATGACAAAGTTTGATTTGATTTGAACCGTGGGACCTTATATAGACAGGTGTGTGCCTTTCCAAATCATGTCCAATCAACTGAATTTACCACAGGTGGACTCCAATTAAGCTGTGGAAACATCTCAAGGATGATCAATGGAAACAGGATGCACCTGAGCTCAATTTTGTGCTTCATGGCAAAGGCTGTGAATACTTATGTATATGCGATTTCTTATTTTTTTTTATTTTAATAAATTTGCAAAAATCTCAAGCTTTTTTCGTGTTGTCATTATGGAGTATTGTGTATAGAATTTTGAGGGAAAAATGAATTTAATCAATTTTGGAATAAGGCCAAAACAAAATGTGGAAAAAAGTGAAGCGCTCTGAATACTTTCCAGATGCACTGTATCACCCAGCTCTAAGACTGTGACAGGAAGTCATCTGTGTGCTGTAAAAAAAAAAGTCACACTGCCACCTCTAGTGGCCCGGCATAGTTATTACAATACCTTTTCCACCAGCTACATTGATGGTAAAGGTGAGTTAAATTTGTGCTTATGTTGAAAACAAAGCCATATCTCGCAATTCTGGCAAATTAAAAGTTGAGAATTCAGTTCAATTCAGTTCAAACAACTTTATTTATCCCTCAAGGGGCAATTAATTTAAAAAGCAACTTGAACATTGATGCACCGAGTTGCACAGACACAATAGACAAAGAAGAAGACAAACTGAAAGTTACATCTAACCAACCATTAGAGATTGCTATAATAAATAGTACTATTAAAAAAAATACAACAATAGGAGTGGGGGTTACTAAAAGAAGGGATAATAATAAAAGAATATGGCGATACAGTGATACTGTGGGGAACCCACGCAGTAGTTTTCCCCTCAGACTGAACAGTTTAGCGGATCAAAGGTGCTGGGGGACAGAGAGAATAATGGGGGATTAATATGTAAATGCAGCACCTCTCGTAGTGGAGGTGTGGGGTGATAAAAGGGAGTGATTGCAACGTGTGCGTTTAATTCTTTTGACTCTGGTGGATGTGAGAGAGATGGAGTGAGAATAAAGTCCCTTATACCATGAACGCTTGGCCTGGTTATTCATCTCTCCACAATACAAGCCTTTAGTTCCACTTAACTTTGACCGGGCGAGCTGAAACAGACAGGTGGACAGATCCACACACAGACACATTGAGTGATTACTATATGCCTCCGTTTTCACCAAGGCATAATAACATGTTCTATCCTTGCAATCTTTATGTTGATGGGAGGATGGCAACTTACCAAGGGGGATGGTTTTGAGTAATTTTGCCAACAGGGGTTCTGTGGGACAGGAGAACTCCTGGACAGGTGGGCTTTACGTTGTTTGACTTTGCTGAAAAAAATGAAAGGGAAGCCCCAAAGGTGTAATATGGATGCCTTAAATTATGAAAAGTTAAAGACAATGATTAACTAGAGCTGAATGACTCCATAAACCTGTCAATCACAGCGACCTTGGCCTCAAGGCTTAAAAAAGTCTAGACAATTTATGAAAAGAGAAGCTTTTATCTTGATCAGCAAGACATATCAATACACATATTCTTGGACAATAAAAACAAATCAAAGGCATCAACTTGATTGTATCATCAGCATATTTCTGTAGTACCACCTATTTTGTAGCATGTACGTATGTCTACTACATTTAGCATCAGCATGAATGATTTTATTCAGTCTTTACAAATGATACACCCTCATAGATCCAGGTCTGTTGATGTCCCATAGAAATACTGTAGCCCAGATATGGAGACTCCAGGACGAGACCATCCATCATCCACCGGCAGCACTTAGACTGATATGAGGCAAACCTTTTCACACTTGGCTGGTAGAGCGACGCTTGGTTAACTTCACCATTTTGAGCAGTGGATGTCATGTTGTGATTCAAGCACACATCCAACAAGACATCCTCAGCAGAAAACTGACAAATGTTTGGATTTTAAGCTTCTTAATGAGATGGATGAGCACAATGACAGGTACTATGTAGTCGGCAGTGATTTTTTTTTTTTTTTAAAAAGGGGGATGTGGGTATTCACCAATTTAGCATGAGGTATAAATGTAAATGTGGTACAAATTTGCAAGAACAAAGGTGCAAAGATAGAATAAAAGATGCCAATTTGAAAATTGAAAATGGTGCAAATCACAATTTAATTAAAAGAATAAACATTTAATCAGCATCCAGACGAGGATTATAAATTACAAGAAAAAAGTTGCAAATTTATGAGAAAAAAATATGAATTTTTTCCAATCTTTTAAAGAAAAAAATTTCAAATTCATGAAAAAAGTCAAAAATTTACATGAAAAAGTTGGAAATTTATGAGAAAAACATCACTGATTTTTGAGGGAAAAGGTGCAAATTTTTAAGCAAAAAGTTGTAAATCTACAAGAATTTTTTTTTTGCAAATTTATGAGAAAAAAGTTAAATTTTTGACGAAAAATTGCAAATTTATGGGAAAAAGTTGCAAATCTAGAAGGAAAAAAAATGCAAATTTGACAAAAAGTTAAAAAAAATTAAAAGAAAAAAGTTTCAAATCTATGAGAAAAAAGTACAAAATTTGCAAGAAAAAATTTGTCATGTCCGCTGCGTAATTTTGCAGCGAACATATGAATTGGCAACAAGCCCGAAACACAATGTAAATAATGTTTATTTACAGTGAAAAAAATGTACAAAACTGTCCAAATAACAGTCACAGTGAAAAGGGTCAGACAACCGGCTTCTAGCTTAGTTGGCGGGGAAGGAAAAGCCAAGAGCACTCCAGATGGAACAGGAGCGGAGGGAAAGGCAATAATAACAAGACTTACATAGGCGTAGGAGCGGAAGGGCTCTGGAAACACTACACAGTGCAGTCCAGGGGAAAAACCAACAATCTGCAAACCAGAATGTCCATGTTGACTTTAAGCTGCCACACCGACTGGTCACACTGCTTTGCTATTAATACACAAAACCCTAACAAAGGCAAGTGGACACAGTCGTGTGGCAAGCAGGTGTAGGACTGATTGAAACAGTGTGTGTAAGTGTGTGTGTGTGTGTGTGTGTGAGTGTGTGTGCATGTGGTGATAAGATACCTCCGGTAAACGTCTGGTAAGAGGAGGAGACGTGGCCGTAGGACTGTCAGAGAGCAAGGCTCAATCTGACAGCTGGAATTAATAAGCAATAATCAAAACGTACAGCCACAAGTCATGGATGGGGTGAACAACCCCGAACATGACAGTGCCCCCCCCCCCCCACGGGGTGGATACCAGATACCCACTGTACCATCAAAAACATAAAATACAACCTGCCTTCCCCCACACACACTCAAAAGGACAATACAACAAACCAGGGCGGGAGGTGGGGGAAAACAGGTTAGGAGGGATCGATCAAGAAAAGGTAAACACCACAATACAACACAACAACACTCCCCAACCCCAAGAGTCCCACAGTTCAGGGGGCTGGCCAGAGTCCAAGGCCCAGCAGGTTGCTGTAAGTTCAGTGGGCCGACCAAAATCCCAGGGCCAGCAGGCGGCCTGCAAAACAGTATCAGGCGGCCTGCCAGGGCATACGGGCCACTCGGCAAGGGATCCCTGTCTTTCGGGTGGCCTGCCCACACTATTAGGCCACCAGGACTGGAAGGGCAAATGAGGCAGTGGCTTACCCACTGGAAAACTGAGAGGTGGGTGGCCGGGCAGATGAAGGGAAGCCCTTGTGGTCGCAGGTGGTGAGGAAAACAGGACCACGATGGTGCCCAGCAGAGGGAGGAGGAACACCCACAGGGCCTCCAGAAAGGAGGGGATGACCCTGGTGTCCCTAAACTGTCTGGTCGCATCCTCAGTGGTCCCGGCATGGGAGTGAGACTCCATAGCACCCGCGG
The DNA here is from genome assembly GCA_020510985.1 of Pholidichthys leucotaenia. Taxonomy (NCBI): domain Eukaryota; kingdom Metazoa; phylum Chordata; class Actinopteri; order Cichliformes; family Pholidichthyidae; genus Pholidichthys; species Pholidichthys leucotaenia. The sequence continues at coordinate 277,733,123 of CM035842.1, forward strand.
TGGACCCGGGCAAGGCCATGGCTGCATCTGCGGTGGTCCCAGCCTGGGACAATGTTGCACCCACGGTGGACCCCGACCGAGTCATGGTTGCACCCACGATGGAGTCTGGCTGGACCCCTGCTGCACCCACGGTGGGACCTGGCTGGGCCACTGCTGACCCCAACGCCATCTTGGCCATGGGCCAGACGACCCGTATGAGCACCCAAGTGAGGAGGTGATCGATCACAGGCACCCTGGACTGGTACTGGGTGCCCCTGACCACCACCTCACCCGGAACCTCGGTGACCTCTGGTTGTGAACCTGGGTCCACAGACTTGTCCGGCGATGGAGGACTCTCTCCGGCAACTCTGGAAACGGACTCAGAAAGAGAGGAGGAAGGGTCGGAGTCGCTGGCAGCGGCAGAGCCCGGCGAGGCGAGCTCAGGTGTGGCGTTTGACTGCAGCTGGCTCTCCTCACCTAAAGCTAGGCAAAAACGCTCAATAATGGAAAAGAGAAAGACAAAAGAGAGCACTTGCTTTAGCTCAAGCTCTATCGCCGTCCAGGACTTCGGCGATCTGGGCGACGTTTTCCCAGGTTCGGCCTCCAAGAGGTTCTGCTCGGGTGCTGACTCTGCTGTGGCGGCCTCCACAGCAGGCGTGATGGCCACTGCAGTCTTATCTTCCCCAGTTGCCATGGTCCACGCTGGTGACTCCTCCGGCGTGGCGGCTGGAATCTGGTTCAACACTGCCATGGGAGGACACCCCTCCCGGACCTCTGGCTCCTCCTGGTCTCGACTGCTTGGCTCCGGTTCTGGCAGGCAAACAAAGGAGAGTGGAGAGAGGGCTGGTGAACAGTTTTTAACAGCAGCAGGTGGGGAGAGCTCGGGGGACTGGAATCAGGCAAAACATTTCATTATTAATGTGAGTAAAATGAAAAATAACTTGCCTGTTTTCCCGGATTAAGATGTTGGTAGCTGCTGTTTGGATGTCATCACCCATTCTTCCGGGAAAAGCAGTGCTAGACTCCTTTATAGGAGATATGGGAGCCGCCCCTCTCGCCACAGGAACGGGAGACCCTGGTGAAAAAAGCAAGTTCCCCACTGCTGCCAGCGAACAAACCGAGGAGGAAGACTTCGCAGCAGATAAGGAAGGAAATCCTGCAGACGGGACTGCTCGGGACTGAAGATGAGGATCTGCTGTGGGGGTGACAGGGCTTGTGTCAGAGCAGGAGCAGTTAGCAGGGCTGGATCATTCTTCAGGGATTCTGGGTGACGCTGACGTCGCTGACCTGATCGCGGACATCCTGGAGCAGGAGATGGAACGGAGGGGAAGATGGCCGCCGACAGAGAAGAGCATTTCTGTTTAGGCTTGGTGCGGATAGCCCTCCTCGTCATGTCGGGGAAAGCCTGCTCGAGCGCACAGACACCGGACAGCAGCTCGAAGTACTCGGGGTAATCCCAGAGGCTCCAGTAAGTCCTCAGGATCCGTATTACTCCATTGAGGCAAGCTAACCACTCTCCAGGCCCAATGGAGACGTACGCGTCCTCCAGAAGTTCCCAGATGCATCAGGCTGCCCGCTGCTCCTCCGCACTGGGCTGTCTTGCTGCCCATCCACTAAAGCCAGTGTGGGAACGGCAAGACAAGGACATCACGCTCTGAACAGGTATGTAGAAAAAAACACAAAAAATGAGTAACACACTACTTACTGCTTGGGCTATTTTGGATGGCAGCTTACTGTCATGTCCGCTGCGTAATTTTGCAGCGAACATATGAATTGGCAACGAGCCCAAAACGCAGTGTAAGTAACGTGTTTATTTACAGTGAAAAAAATGTACAAAAGTGTCAAAATAACAGTCACAGTGAAAAGGGTCAGACAACCGGCTTCTAGCTTAGTTGACGGGGAAGGAAAAGCCAAGCGTGCTCCAGACAGAACAGGAGCGGAGGGAAAGGCAGTAATAACAAGACTTAAATACGCATAGGAACAGAAGGGCTCTAGAAACACTACACAGTACAGTCCAGGGGAAAAACCAACAATCTGCGAGCCAGGATGTCCATGTTGACTTTAAGTTGCCACACTGACTGGTCACACTGCTTTGCTATTAATACACAAACCCTAACGAAGGCAAGTAGACACAGCTGTGTGGCAAGCAGGTGTAGGACTGATTGAAACAGTGTGTGTGTGTGTGTGTGTGTGTATGGTGATAAGATACCTCCGGTGAATGTCTGGTAAGAGAAGGAGACGTGGCCGTAGGACTGTCAGAGAGCAAGGCTCAATCTGACAGCTGGAATTAATAAGCAATAATCAAAACCTACAGCCACAAGTCATGGACGGGGTGAACGACGCTGAACATGACAAAATTTACCAATTTACAAGAAAAAAAACTGCAAATCATGAGAAAAAAGTTGCAGATCTATGTGAAAAGTTGCAGATTTAAAAGAAAAAAGATGAAAATTTACAGGAAAAAAGTCCCAAATTTATGAGGAAAAAGTTACAAATTTATTAAAAAAAGTTGAAATTTTACATGAAAACAGTTGCAAATTTATGAGAAAAAGTCACACATTTTTAAGAACAAAGTTGCAAATTTATGAGAAAAAAGTTGCATATCTACAAAAAAAAATGCAAACATATGAGAAAAAGTAAATTTTTTAAAAGAAAAACATTGCAAATGTCAAAATCACCTTTCAAGACAGGGAAAAAGGCACCACGTGCTGGCTGTGAGTTTGCAAAATTTATTGGAAGAACACATCTGAATAACAAAAAACTTTTGGAGAGAAAGAAACACAGGTCAGCGAGGATAGCTAAGGCTAAGGCGAGGGCATCGCCGGCTAAACCTGGAGACTAAGCTCGAATGACAGGTAAGCAAAAATAGCCAAGCTAAGGTGAGAGCATCGCCGGTTAAACCTGGAAACAAATAGTCAAACACGTAGCACAAAAACAAATGACTTACATGTAAGAGTAAGGCGCTGAAAGTAGCAAGTTGGTAGTGAGTAGAGAAAGTTGGGTGCTGCGCCAGACAAAGGAGCTCAGTCCCTTAAATAGGGATGGAATAATCAACATCAGTGATAACAGGTGTGGGTTCACATGAGGGGGAAAAAAGGGAACAATAACTGGTGATAGGAATCAGCTGGCAGAGATAAGAGAGGAGCGGAAGAGCTTGACAGCTGACAGGGCAATGCCCACACGGAGAGCCAAACCAGAAGCGCCGCCAGAGAGCTGTCAACCCCAAGAAAGACATCACAGTAAAAGGATAAACATAATCAACTGCAGACTAGATAATAATTACAAATGAAATGGAACATGGCCGATACAACCTGAAACATAAACAGAAAAATAGAAAGCAGTATAACAACTCAAAAATGCACAAAAATACAACAGATAAATACAAATACTGTAGTGATCTTGAGTGCGGGGCAGACCCGTGCTCGAGTCACTTATTATTTTCCCTTTTTCTGTCTGTTATTTAGTCTTGTTTATTATGGGAATTACTTTGTGCTTTTATTTTGACAGCGCCGTGGCATCACTTCCGCCTGTCAGGCTGCTCGCGGGCTGTCACAGCTGCGGGCACTTAATTCTTCATTATCTGTATGACCTGTTTATGGTTTGTTTTGGCACTATTTAAGATCGCAGTTGAGATTCATTCCTCGCTGTGATCCAACTTAGGCTGGAGTCCCCACACCCGACTCCAGTCTCTTTCCAGCGTTAGGTTTCGTCTTTGCTGTATTATGTGTAAGTGACTTTTGATTCTCTGTATTTGTTCAGTTATTTTGAGCCCTCGAGGTCGTGTGTTATAGTATATGTGTTTTGCCCCTCGAGGCGCATTATTTTGCACTTTTTGTAATAAAATAACAAAACTCACTGCTGGCTTCTGGCGCCTCATCTTTGCGCTGCAAAGGGCAATCATAACAAATACAGGGAAAAGCCACGAGCCTGAGTCTGGCAGAACATCCAGAACTCAGCTTGTGACACCAAATTCATGAGAAAAAAGTCAAATTTTTGAGAAAGTTGCAAATCTTTGAGAAAAAATTAGAAAATTTACAAGAAAAAATTGCAAATTTACAAGAAAAACACTGAACCTTTATGAGAAAAAGTTGCAAATTTATGAGGAAAAGTTGAAAATTTACAGGAAAAAGAGTTGCAAATTAATGAGAAAAAAGTCACAAATTTTTTAACAATTTGCAAATTCATGAAAAAAGTCGCAAATTGGTTGCTCAGTCATGTTATTCAGTTATGTAACATGATATAAAAAGGTTTATGATGACACTGTGGGGGACAATCCTCTCTTTTTTCCAGGTTTGCAATTCCTCCCCTCCCATCCTGTCATGTTCTAAGCCCAGATTCCTCTGAGCTCAGACCCTTACTTTATGTTTCAGTATTGATTATCTGTAAAGTCTGTTTTTGGTTATGTTCTGTACTTGTGTTTTGGTTTACTTTCTTGGTTCTTGTCAGAGCTCTGCTCTCATCTCTCTGACACACTTACCAGCTGATTGCTGTGCTTCAGATTTCCTCAGCTGCAATCAGTTGGTAATTAGGTCACCCTGCCACTGGCACCTGCAGCCCGTTGGTGCCCCACTATTTATTTGTCTGCTGCACGCTCCTCCAGTGTGGCAGCCAACCATGAAGGGTGGACTAGACTGATCTCTCTGTGTTCAGTCATCCCCTCCACTCCTCCAGGGATATCCAGCCCTGGAGGAATTCATCTGTGTAGGTTTTCTGTTGCCTTTTTGTATGTGTCTACACTGTTATTGTTTTTGGACTGTTCTGTTTTTCTGTTAATAAATGTTCCTCACTGCAGTTAAAGCACTTGAGTTTGTCTTTTGCCCTGGAGGGGTTTTGTCTCCCCTGCCTCAGGGAGGCAGGAATTCATGACAGATGGCTGCCGGCAGTTAAAATAACTCAGCTTCTGCAGTGAGGCATTTTTTTTTTCACTTTTTGTGTTTTTTCTACTCACCTGTGCTCTGGAACTATGATGTCCTCGGCTTGCCGTGCTCACCGAAACCAAGGGAGGCTGGCAGCGGGGTCTCTGAGCCCGGAGGAGGAATGGGCAGCGGACTTTATCCAGAGTTTCGTGGATAAAGCACTCACCACCCGTGGTTCCAAGAAGATCTGGGAAAGTTTGAACAGAGCGGTGGGGATCCTGGAGGCACAACCTGGCCTCTGGAAGTATTCCCAATATGCGGAACTACTGGCCACGGTCACCGCACTTCAACGCTCGTTCCCTGGACTGACGATTGGGTCGCCCTTCGCCGGACCGAAGCTGTCATGGAGGCGCACACCCTGACAGAAGCCCATCCTCTCTCCCGGTTCGCCTACTCAAACTCCATCATAGCAGCATCGTCCTGCTCCGGACCTCCAACGGAAGAACCTTGCCTCTCCTGCAGCCTCTTCCCAAACACCGAGCCTGGCTATTCCCGCAGCAGATCCTCGCTTCACTTTTTTCCCCTCGGCAGTTCTGCCTGCTACTCCTGCTGAGAGCCCACTCCTCTCGGTGTCTTCTCCCTGCTGATGAGAGGTGTTTTATTTTTCCACCGGCTACTCCCGTTCCAGTGGCTACAGGGGCGGTTCCTCAACAATCCACAGAGGGGCCCAAGACCACTTTAGCCACACAGAGGGACGACGCTCAACGTACAGCAGCAGATAACATCAAGATCTGGGAAAACAGGCAAGTTTTATTTCATTCTACCTCAATTCATGATGAAATGTCTTGCGTGATTCCCGGTAGGGAGACTTAGGGAGAGCAGTCTCCTAAGCTCTCCCCATCTGCTGCTGTAATGAACTGTCCACCTACCTTCTCTGTGTCTCCTCCTGAGTGCCCACCGGCTCCAGCTCCACGCAGACAGAAGCATCCCACCTTAGACCGTCGGAGGGCTTCTTCAACCACTTCAGCAGCCCTTCCCCTAGCACCGAAGCAGAAGCCTCCCATACTGGTACAGCCTTCGGTTCTTTTTTCCCCGGCTGTTCCGTCAGCTATCCTCCGCCTTGCACCGGCTTCTCCACGCTTCCCTTTGGTGTGCTCTGTTGCTGCTGAGAGGTCTTCAGCCTGTTCCCCAATGCTGCCCACTTTCGCGTTGGCAGAGCCGGCTCCTCCACAATCCAATGAGAGAGTCAGGATCGCCGATGACACGGAGAGGGATTACTGCCAGTCACCTGCAGCTGTTAACATCAAATACCGGGATAAAAGGCAAGTGTTTTTTCACTCTATTCAGCGTTATAATGATAAACCTTGTCTGTCTCCTGGGAGAGAGGCTCAGTTTCAGCAGTCCGCTGGGCTCTCTCATCCAGCTGCAGCTATTAACTCTTGTCCTATGTTCTCTGTGTCTCCTCCATCTTTTTCTGAGTGTGCGTTGGTCCCTGAACAGAGCCGTCGGATGGTGGAAGAGCCGGTGGCCCTGGAGGACCCAGCTCCAGAGCCCGCATGGAGCCAACCCTCAGCTTCCTTGCCGGATCAGTCACCAGGATTGGAGCCTTCGCCTGGGGGCACTAGGACTGCCGTTTCCATCATGCCTGCTGTGGAAGCCACCGCAGCAGAGTGAGAGCCGTTGCTGGACCTTCTAGAGGCCAGGCCCGAGACATCATCGCCAGGATCAACGGAGTCCTGGACGGTGGTGGAGCCTGAGCTCAGGCAAGTAATCTCTCTTGTGTTTCTTATGTCAGTTTTGGAGAGATCTTGCCTGGCTCTTGGTGAAGAGAGTGGGATGCAGCCCTCAGTGGCATCTGAACTCACTTCGCCGGGCTACGCCGCTGCCGGTGACCCTAACTACATCTCTTCTTCTGTTATTCCTGAGCCTTCTCCTAGGGTCGCCGGAGAGGATCCACCATCGCCAGGGGTCTTCGTGGATCTGGTTCAACCAGTGGATGATGCCATGGGTCCAGCCTTCCCTGCTGAGATCGTCCCGGATCCAGCTCCTCCCCTGCCCGAAGCTGTCATGTGGGTCCCGCCTTGGGTTTAGTCTCTGTGGGTGCTGCATCCAGGTCGGGAACCCTCGTGGATGCTGCACCCCAGTGTTTGCCTGACATGGATGCTGCGCTCCTGCATGGACCCGTCATGGGTGCTACACTCCAGCCCAGGTTCCACCGAGGGTGCATTGTTGGCCCAGCTGTTGCCCACCATGGGTGCAACGTTGACCCAGTCGGGGTCCGCCAAGGGTGCTGCAGTACTCCAGCCCGGAGTAACCGAGGATGCTGCAGTATTCCAGCCCGGGGTCATCAAGGGTGCTGCTGGTCAGCCTGAGGTTGCTGAGGCCTCTTCTCCACTGCCAGACATTGTCGGTGTTCCTCTTCCTCCTCAGCCGGACACCGTTGTGGCTTCCCTTCCTTCGCGTCCAGATGTCATCGTGGTCCCTCTTCTTCCTCTGCCTGATGACATCCAGCTCCTGCCCTGCTTTCCATCCATGGGCCTTCCTGTTGGGCAACCGCCTAATGAGTAATCCCTACGACCCTGGTGGCTAAAGCACTCGGGCCGGTCACGTGAGAGACTGAGCCTTTGGGTCAGGTGGTCTTTTTTCTCCAGCAGGCCGCTGGACTCTTTTCATCGGTCCATCTGCATGGTCTGGGACTTCGGCCGGCCACCTGAACTCTGGTGCCTTGGGACTGTGAGGGTTTTTGGGGTCTGACTGAGTGCAGGTGCAGGTGATGTACTGTGTCGTTTTTGCCCTCCTCAGCCTATCCCCCCTTCCTCCCACCTGGGTAGTTTTTTGGTTGTATTCCTTCTCGGGGTGGGGGGTGGGGTCTCTTTGGGGTGTCTGGTTCCACCCCTTGAGGGAGGGGCTCTGTCATGTTCTTTATGTTTCAGTATTATTTATCTGTAAAGTCTGTTTTTGGCTATGTTCAGGACTTGTGTTTTGGTTTACTTTCTTTGTTCTTGTCAGAGCTCTGCTCTCATCTCTCTGATACACTTACCAGCTGATTGCTGTGCTTCAGGTTTCCTCAGCTGCAATCAGTTGGTAATTAGGTCACCCTGCCACTGGCACCTGCAATGTGTTAGTGCCCCACTATTTATTTGTCTGCTGCACTCCCCTCCAGTGCGGCAGCCAACCATGAAGTTTGGACTAGACTGATCTCTCTGTGTTCAGTCATCCCCTCCAGTCCCCCAGGGATATCGAGCCCTGGAGGTATTCATCTGTGTAAATTTTCTGTTGCCTTTTTGTATGTGTCTACACCGTTATTGTTTTTGGACTGTTCTGTTTTTCTGTTAATAAATGTTCCTCACTGCAGTTAAAGCACTTGAGTTTGTCTTTTGCCCTGGAGGGGTTTTGTCTTCCTTGCCTCCGGGAGGCAGGAATTCATGACACATTCTCCCTTTATTTACACCTATGAATGGGGATAGAAATGGCAGGTTAACAAGGGGGAGGATTTTGGGTCATTTTGCTAACAAGGTCAATGGCGTCCACCCCCTCAAATCACCTGCTGCAGGTATGCCTTTTATGGATTTATTGATGACTTTTTTTTCATTATTATAAGTAAACAAGTCTCCTATCAACCTAAAATTGAGAAAGCACTCCAAAATGAAAATCAATTTATTATGTGGAAAGAGATGGAAATGCATATCCCAGTAGTATTAGTACATGAAAATCAAAGTTAAATTGGACATAAAGTGGCCTTGGACTCTATGGGAGGGTTTGTAGAAAATCTGATGAAACAGCCTGACATGGAGTTGGAGGTCACGTTGGATGATGATTAAAAAAGACTGACTGTTGTAATCGGCCTGCTCGGAATAATCCTTATTAAAACCTGCATATCACTGATAACAAACAGTCCCCCACTTTTTACAAAATTAATCTGACTGGGGATTATTCCTGTATAAAATGTGATTTTGTTTTTTTGCAATTTAGTTCCATTATAAAAACATTTACACAGTCTGTGGCTTCTCTCTTGATTGACAGAAGTGTTTATGCAGCGGTTGTGGGGTTAAAGCTCTGATACAATATGCGGACAGCGGAGTCTGTTGTTGAAGCTTGTACAATTTGTGTTACAGGTATTTCATTTCGGTTGCAAGATGCAAAGTCAGCATTGGTTAAGCCAATAAACAAGCTGTAAGAAGACAGAGAATGCTTTGTCAGCGACGATGCCACCAACTGCAGGCCTGTGTGTTTGTGTGTGTGTGTCTGTGTCTATGTTTATGTCCTTTTCTATTGACTGCTACTGACCTAAGAAGATGGACTGCAGGCAGGTTTAGCACGAACAATGCATAATAGGCATCCAGGCAACTGTGGCATCTCTTTTAGACGATGAAGCCAAATTCATCAGACTGTTGCTTTCAGCTGAACAAGCTCAAAAACTTTTCAGTGATATCCATCAGCCTCTACTTTGAAACAAAGTGAGTCATTATTGTGAGGGTCTCTCTTGTGCCACCACAGTTGCTGTGACTACTGAGGCCAGCTGTACCAACTAGTCCTAACTAAGAGCTAAGTCAGTCTTGGTTAAGACCATAGGTGTAAATCAAAGGGGGGACAGGGGGGACATGTCCCCCCCAACCTGGGATAAAAGAGAGGAGTGTCCCACCCAATATCATCAGAAACTTGTGTTACAGAACTGAATAAAATGCATTTTAAGCACAAATGCTCAGGATACGTGCAAAACTAGCATTTTTGGGGGAAATTTGCAACTTTTTTTTATAGATTTGTGACTTTTTTCTCATTAATTTGTAACTTTTTCATGTAAATTTGCAACTTTTTTCGTGTATATTTGCAACTTTTTTCATGTAAATTTGAAACCTCATTAATCTGCAGATGTTTTCTCATTAATCTGCAATTTTTTTCATGTAAATTTGAAACTTTTTCTCTTTAATCAACTTTTTTCTGATTAATTTACAGCTTTTTCATTAATTTGGAACTGTTTTCATGTAACTTTGCAATGTTTTTCTGTCATGTTCACTGCACAAACTGTGCAGCGAACATATGAAATGGCAGCGAGCCTAAAACGCAGAGTAAGTAACGTGTTTATTTACAATGGATGAATGGGTTGAATGTCCAAAAACAGTCACAACGGAAAGGAAGACACCCGGCTACAAGCTCGGTTAGTTCACAGGATGCCTAACGCGCTCCAAACAGGCAGGAGCGGAGGAAAAGGCACAAGGACTTACTATGGCGTTGGAGCGGAAAGGCTCTGAGGGGACAACACGATTCAGTCCGAGGGGAACCAACATAAGCGAGTCTGGATGTCCAAGGTTGACATAGCTAAGTTGTCACAACAGCTGGCCCCATTCTACAGTATAAATACACAACCCCAGAATGAGGGCAAATGGACACAGCTGTGTGGCCACCTGGTGCGTGACTGATTGAACAATGTGTGTGTGCGTGCGTGATTGTGAATGTGAGTGTGTGTGTGTATGTGTGCGTGCATGAGTGTGTGAGTGTGTATGTGGTGAGCCATACCGCTGGTGGATGCCTGGTGAGGAGGAGGCATGGCTGTGGGACTTATAGAGAGCAAGGCTCAATCCATCAGCTGGAATTGATAATCAATAATTAAACACAACAGCCACAAGTCATGCTCGGGGTGACGACCCCGAACATGACATTTTCATATAAATTTGAAACTTTCTCATTAATTTGCAGGTTTTCCATGTAAATCTGCAACTTTTTTCATGTAAATTTGAAACTTTTTCTCATTAATTTGCAACTTTTTTTATGAATTTGCAAATTTTTTCATTTAAATTAACACCTTTCTTTCTCATAAATTTACAGCTTTTTCCTCATTAATTTGTTACTTATTTCTCATTAATTTTCAACTTTTTACATATACAGTGGGGAAAATAAGTATTGAACACATCAACATTTATCTCATTAAACATACAGTGCGTCCGGAAAGTATTCACAGCACTTCACTTTTTCCACATTTTATGTTACAGCCTTATTCCAAAATGGATTAAATTCATTTTTTCCCTCAAAATTCTACACACAATACCCCATAATGACAATGTGAACATTTTTTTTTTAGATTTTTGCAAATTTATTAAAATAAAAAACTAATAAATCACATGTACATAAGTATTCACAGCCTTTGACATGAAGCTCAGAATTGAGCTCAGGTGCATCCTGTTTCCACTGATCATCCTTGAGATGTTTCTACAGCTTCACTGGAGTCCACCTGTGGTAAATTTAGTTGATTGGACATGGTTTGGAAAGGCACACAATTCAATTCAATTCAATTCAATATATTTATAAATTGTCAAATCACAACACAGGTCGTCTCAAGGCACTTTACAGAAAAGAGTGGGTTTAGGCCACACTCTTAGTTTATGGAACCCAGCAGAGACCCCTAAGAGCAAGCACTGCGGCGACACAGGCGAGGAAAAACTTCCCTTTAACGGGCAGAAACCTCGGGCGGAACCATAGCTCATAGAGGATGGCCATCCGCCTCAACCGGCTGGGTTGAGTAGCTACATTCAAAAACAAACATACAAATACAACATTCAAAGCCAAACAGTCCAGTACCAAGCCTGGCCAGGCTGCACATGCAAGCGAAGGCCTGGCAGGGACAGCATTTCTAACTAAAGGCCTGATCAAAGAGAAAAGATTTCAACTTGTTCTTAAATAAAGAGAGAGTGTCTGCCTCCCGAACTGAACTGGGAAGACAGTTCCACAGGAAGGGAGCTTGATAGCTGAAAGCTCTACCTCCCAATCTACTTCCAGATATTTTGGGGACGGCTAGTAGTTTGGATTTTTGGGAGCGCAGAGCTCTGGTTAGATGATAAGGAGCTAAGAGTTCTTGCAGGTAAGAAGGAGCCACACCATTAAGAGTTTTATAGGTTAAGAGCAATATCTTGAATTCAATTCTATATTTTATTGGGAGCCAATGTAAAGAAGCTAAAACTGGAGTAATGTGATCTCTTCTCTCTGTTCTCATAAGGATACGTGCAGCTGCATTCTGAATGAGTTGGAGAAACTTTATGGACTTATTTGGGAAACCTGATAAAAGTGAGTTACAATAGTCAAGTCTAGAGGTGATAAAGGCGTGGACAAGTTTCTCTGCATCTTTATGAGACAGGATGGACCTAATTTTAGAAATATTACGCAGATGGAAGAAAGCGGTCTTAATGATTTGCTGTATATGAGAGTTGAAAGACACATCTTGGTCAAAGACAACTCCAAAATTACTAACAAAAGCTGTAGAAGCGAGTGCAATGCCATCTAGTGTTGTTATCTTGCTAAAAAGAGTACTTCTAGCATGTTTGGGGCCAAGGACGATGACTTCAGTTTTATCTGACACACCTGTCTATATAAGGTCCCACAGTTGACAGTGCATGTCAGAGCACAAACCAAGCATGAAGTCAAAGGAATTGTTTGTAGACCTCCGAGACAGGATTGTCTTGAGGCACAAATCTGGGGAAGGGTCCAGAAAAAAATCTGCTGCTTTGAAGGTCCCAATGAGCACAGTGGCCTCCATCATCCATAAATGGAAGAAGTTCAGAACCACCAGGACTCTTCCTAGAGCTGGCCGGCTGTCTAAACTGAGCGATCGAGGGAGAAGGGCCTTAGAAAGGGATGTGACCAAGAACCTGATGGTCACTCTGCCAGAGGTCCAGTGTTCCTCTGTGGAGAGAGGACAACCTTCCAGAAGGACAACCATCTCTGCAACAATCCACCAATCAAGCCTGTATGACACAGTGGCCAGACAGAAGCCACTTCTTAGTAAAAGGCACATGGCATCCCACCTGGAGTTTGTCAAAAGGCACCCGAAGGACTCAGACCATGAGAAACAAAATTCTCTAGTCTGATAAAGATTAAACTCTTTGGCATAAATGCCAGCTGTCATGTTTCGAGGAAACCAGGCACCACTCATAACCATGCCAATGGTGGTGGCATCAGCATGCTGTGGGGATGTTTTTCAGCGGCAGGAACTGGAAGACAAGTCAGGATAGAGGGACAAATGAATGCAGCAATGTACAGAGACATCCTGGATGAAAACCTGCTCCAGAGCGCTCTTGACCTCAGACTGGGGCGATGGTTCATCTTTCAGCAGGACAATGACCCTAAGCACACATCCAAGATATTAAAGGAGTGGCTTCAGGACAACTCTGTAAATGTTCTTGAATGGCCCAGCCAGAGCCCAGACTTGAATCCAATTGAACATTTCTGTAGAGATGTGAAAATGGCTGTGCACCAATGCTTCCCATCCAACCTGATGGAGCTTGAGAGGTGCTGCAAAGAGGAATGGGTGAAACTGCACAAAGATAGGTGTATCAAGCTTGTGGCATCATGTTCAGAAAGACTTGAGGCTGTAATTGCTGCCAAAGGGGCATCAACAAAGTATTGAGCAAAGGCTGTGAAAACTTATGTACATGTAATTTCTTAGTTTTTTTATTTTTAATAAATTTGCAAAAATCTCAAAACTTTTTTCACATTGTCATTATGGGGTATTGTGTGAAGAATTTTGAGAGAAAAAAATTAATCCCTTTTGGAAAAAGGCTGTAACATAACAAAATGTGGAAAAAGTGAAGCGCTGTGAATACTTTCCGGATGCACTGTATTTCTGGTGGAGCCACTGACCTGAGATTTTCACCAGATATCAGTAACAACCCAAGTAATCCATACATGCAAAGAAATCAAAGCAATTGTGTTCTCAAAACAAGTAATATTTAATAAAGTGGAATGACACAGGGAATAAGTATTGAACACTTGAAGAAAAAGAGGTGCAAAAAGGGCTGGGACTGGGCTCATGCGCACGCAGCGACCTGCAGCTGATGATATAGTGCGTGTGTGCGTGTGTGTGTTTTCTGTACTTTTTTACGTTTTTAGAAAATCCTCTGTGTCGTTTCTGCCCTGGAGCGTTTGTGGAATATATGGCGAAGAGCTCCCTGGCATCCATAACATGGATTTCCTCTCCTATCTCGCATTGCTGCTATCTGTGCTGTGGCTCTTTGTCTCTGAGGTAAACGCGTTCGGCTCCATGGCGAGCAGAATAGCGGGCAGAATACAATATTCCAGGGACGTGTTGCTGCGCTTTAACACAGCTGGTGCAGAGTCTCTGATTGCGTCCAAATTTCAGCTGCCGGACTTTATTTTGAGAGACGGACACAGCGGTGAAAAGAAAGACGGCAGGAGGAAGCGTGGAAGACGTGGAGGTGTGAAATTGCGCCTTAGGAGACGTCAGTTTGGTAACATTCCTCTTCCTTCGATCATTTTTGGGAATGCACAGTCTGTGAGAAACAAGGTGGAGGAAATTCAAGGCAACGTATGTTACCAGAAGGATTTTAAGAACTGCTGCGTCATGGCTTTCACTGAATCTTGGCTTACTGCGCATGATCGAGATGCAGAGCTGTGGATTGACGGCTTTGGAGCCCCGCTGCGCTCGGATCGACAGGAAGAGGTAACGGGGAAACGTCAGGGGGGCGGAGTATGTTTATACATTAATAAGCAGTACTGCACATCTGTCACGGTCAGAGAGCGCATCTGTACACCCGACGTGGAACTGCTGTCTGTGTCACTACGCCCCTTTTATTTGCCTCGAGAGTTTCCCCAACTTTTCATCACAGTTGTGTACATTCATCCGAGGGCAGACGCTGACTCCGCCTCCAGCACCATCTCTGACGTGATGCAGCGGCTGCAGTCAATTTCTCTAGAGGCGCCAAACTTCATTCTTGGGGATTTTAACCATGTTTCTTTAAAGAAGACACTTAAAAACTTTCATCAGTATGTCTCCTGCCCAACCAGGCAAAAAAAGACATTGGACCTGTGCTATGGATCCATAGAGAGGGCCTATAAATCACTCCCCCTTCCTCCTTTAGGATCATCAGATCACAACTGTGTTCATTTGCTGCCCACATATAAAACTGCTCTCAGAAGAGGCAAGGTGGAGATGAGAGACATTGATGTGTGGACAGAAGATTCAGAGCACAGCCTCCAGGAATGCTTTGACTGTACAGACTGGAAGATGTTCATAATAGCCTGCGGGGATGACTTGGACTCTCTGGCTGAGCTCACATGCTCATACATGGCTTACTGTCAAAATAAGATTGTTCCACGTAAACGTGTCAAAATATACCCCAACAACAAACCATGGGTAACTAAATCAGTTAAATCCTGCTTACAGAGGAAAGCACTTGCCTTTAAACAGGGGTCTGTTTCTGAACTACAGGTTGCCACCAAGGAGCTGAAGGCTGAAATTTTAAGAGCAAAACAGAATTATAAATCAGAATTGGAAAGCAAGATGGCAGCAAATAAACTGGGTTCGGCCTGGGCCAGTATGAAAACTATTGCTGGCCTTCAGAGCACAGAGCGCAGTAATCGTGTGTTTTTAGATGGTTTTAGTTCAGACACAGAGCTGGCTAATGCTCTTAATTGTTTTTATGGTCGTTTTGACTCCTTTGATTTTAGCACAGAAATCCAAGATTTGAAACAGAAACTCAAAGACAATCAGCACTTTAATATTGAGGTGCAGGATGTTGAAAGGGAGTTCCGCGCTGTAAAAGTGAACAAAAGTCAGGGCCCTGATAATATATGTGGGCGCTTGGTAAAGTCCTGTGCACATGAACTGAGTCCTATATTTCATTACATTTTCAATAAGTCCTTACAGACACAACAGGTGCCTAAGATCTGGAAAGATGCCGTGGTTGTTCCCGTTCCAAAATCCAGCTGTCCTAAAACGGTAAATGACTTTAGACCAGTTGCTTTGACTTCAATTTTAATGAAAATTTTTGAAAAACTGGTCAGATGTGAGGTCCTAAGGCAGACTGAACATACATTGGATCCTCTGCAGTTTGCCTATAGGCCTCACAGAGGAGTGGAGGATGCCACTGTCACTCTGTTTGACATGCTTTTTAAACATCTGGATTTTAATGGGACACACGCCAGGCTTTTATTTGTGGACTTTTCTTCTGCCTTTAATACAATCCAACCTCATATTTTAGTTGAAAGGCTCCTGCAACAATTTGATTTAAGCAATAATCTGGTGGGTTGGATTCTGGATTTCTTAACCAACAGGACGCAGAGAGTAAGGGTCAATGGCACATTGTCTGACCTAAAGTGCTCTTCTACTGGCTCCCCTCAGGGGTGTGTGTTGTCACCACTACTCTTCATCCTGTACACAAACATGTGTCGGAGTAGACATGACAACAGACACATTATAAAGTATGCTGATGACTCAGTCATTGTCAGTCTCCTCCAGGATGGTGAGTGTGGCCACGGCCCAGTAGTTGATGACTTTGTTCACTGGTGTGAGGATTCCTACCTGCAGCTGAATACAACAAAAACGAAAGATATGATTACTGACTTGGAAGCAACCAGGAATGGCGGAGGTGGCGTGTACATCAGGTACGCTGACGAGGAGACCCATATTCCCATTGCGACTGGAAAGTACGCCACCAATTTCAGGGCTGAGGCAGAGGCCCTGAGAACAGCAGCGGCCCACGTCAGGGAACATCAAGACAAGGCACACAAGCGGGTCGTCATCCTCACTGATGCCCTCTCTGTCTTGGATGCACTTCAGGACCCCCGACGCAAAGAACTGAATGAACTCGCCCTCACTCTGTCTCAACTAGCAACACAGGTGAACGTATCACTCCAATGGATTCCTGCCCACTGTGGAATCTATGGAAATGAGACGGCTGACAGACTTGCTAAGGAGGGTGGGCAGCAAGACCAGGAAGACAGGCAGGTCTCTTACAGTGAGGAGAAAACCATTATTAAGGCCCTGTCTCACAAGAAGTGACAGCAGCAACACCCAAACTTCTGCAAGGATGACAACTACTATAGTCTGAGCAGGGCTGACCAAGTCGTTCTGTTCAGACTCCGAACTGGACATAACAGAATGCATGCTCACATGCACCAGAAACTTAAAGTTGGACAATCGGACAGATGCCCATGTGGTACTGCCCAAATGACCAGCGAACACCTCCTCCAAGACTGCCCAGACCACGCTGCACTCAGACGAGCTACGTGGCCTGACCCCACATCGCTGAACCAAAAGCTGCACGGGGACCTCAGGGACCTCCGCAGGACGGCAGCATTCGTCAGGGCAGCTGGTGTGACCATCTAGTGATCGACGAAGAAGAAGATTGACTTTAGGAGGAAAACTCCCAGGCACAAAGTCACCATACTAAAAGGCCAGACCACTGAATGTGTACAATCGTACAAATATCTTGGGACGATTATTGATAGTGGATTGAACTTTGAGGTGAACTGTGAAAGGGTGTGCAAAAAGGGTCAGCAAAATTTGCATTGTTTGAGGAAACTTGCACGCTTCCAAATTGACCGACCCATAATGACTATGTTTTATCGGGCTTTTATTGAATCTGTTTTATCCTTTTCTTTAATGTCATGGTTTGGTCAGATAAAACTGAAACAGAGGAAATCCTTGGATCAGGTAGTCAGATGGTCCAGTCGTTTGCTTGGTGAGTCACAGCTGAGCCTGGCATCCCTGTACGCCAAACAAGTACAGAGGATGGCCGACTCGATTTTAAATGATGACTCCCACCCTTTGCACTGCAACTTTCAGCTTCTTCCCTCCAGACGGAGGTTTGCTGTCCCAAAAAGTAGAACCCAGCGCTACAAAAACAGCTTTGTCCCTGCTGCTGTCAAAGAGTTGAACAAGCTATAAAATTATATTGTACATATTCTATATTTACCTATTTTGTAAGATGTGTGCCTGTGTTTGTGTCTATGTTGAATGTAATTAGTGGCTTGTAAATATGGATGTCACCAACTGCAAAACAAATCTACCTACGGGTACAAATAAAGTAACCTGAACCTGAACCTGAACCTGAAAGGCATAATATAGCCAAGAAACCAGCTCAAATCCATCAGAATTTACGAAAACATTCCATTCCCCATCAGTACAAATTAATTTCATTTGGTTAAGTCCTGACTGATGGCTTTTAAAAAGGTCTGTGAATATCAGATTGTCACACAACAAAGAACTCATGATGGGTAGAAGCAACGAGCTCTCTCTAGACCATCGCAACCTTATTGTTGCAAAACATGATGATGGTATTGTTTACAGGCACATTTCTAAACTGCTGACTGTTTAACTGAGCACTGTTGGAGCTATCATTCGGAAGAGGAAAGAACATCATTTTACCTTAAACTGGCCATGACCAGGAGCTCCTCGCAAGACTCCATTGCTGAAGAAAAAGCATGTTGAAGCTCCACAACATTTGGGCAAGCCAGCAAAACACTGGGAGAATATAGTCTGATTAGATGAGACCAAAATTGAACTTTTTGGATGACACAACACACAGCATGTTTGGAAGAGAAATGGCACTGCACATCAGCCCCAAAACACCATACAAACAGTGAAGTTTGGAGGTGGGTGCATGGTGTGGGAGTATTTTTCAGCACATGGCACAGGCTGGCTTCATATAATTGAAGGAAAGATGACTGGACAAGTGTACAGAGAAATCCTGATAAGAACTTGTTGCCATCTGCAAAGATGCTGAAGATGAAACAAGGGTGGACATTTCAGCAAGACAATGATCCCAAACACACAGCAAAGGAAACTCTCAAGTGACTCCAGAGAAGGAAAATAAAGCTGCTAGAATGACCCAGTCAGTCACCTGACCTGAATCCAACTGAAACTCTATGGAAGGAACTGAAGATCAGAGTTCA
This sequence comes from Pholidichthys leucotaenia, assembly GCA_020510985.1. Classification (NCBI taxonomy): domain Eukaryota; kingdom Metazoa; phylum Chordata; class Actinopteri; order Cichliformes; family Pholidichthyidae; genus Pholidichthys; species Pholidichthys leucotaenia. The sequence goes on from CM035842.1 coordinate 277,751,641, forward strand.
TAGAAGACACCCATGGAACCTTTAAGATTTGAAGACAGTTTGTGTGGAAGAATGGGCTAAAATCACTCCTGAGCAATGCCTGGGCCTAGTTTCTCCATACAGGAGGCATCTGGAAGCTGTTATTACCAACAAAGGCTTTTCTACTAAATATTCAATGATTTTCATGCAGCGTGTACAATACTCATTCTCTGTTTCATTTCACTTTATTAAATGTATCTTGTTTTGTGAACACAGTTGCCTTGATTTCTTTGTATGTGTGGGTTACTTGGGTTATTACTGATATCTGGTAAAAATCTCAGGTCAATGGCTCCATCAGAAATATGTTAAATGAGAAAAATGTTCATGTCTTCAATATTTATTTTCCCCACTGTAAATTTGCAACTTTTTTTCTCATTAATTTGCAACTTTTCAACAATTTTGGACATTTTTCTCCTAAATTTGCAACTTTTTCTTCTAAATTTGTGACTTTTTCTCATAAATTTTGGAAAGTTCACATGGATGCTTAAATTTTTATTTGCGGAAGAAGATGGATGGATGAATGGGTAATTTTTTAAAATGTTTGTCTACAGAATGACTCCATTTTATTTTAATTAAGTTATATACATACATACAGATGATTTTTCCACATTTTATAGGGTTTCAATTCTTCACCATTACAAAATCTTGGATATTGCCCCCCAAAATCTAGGAATGTAGCTGAGTACAATAATACTGAGAGCATCCCTGTCAATATTTACTCTGGAGAAAATGTTCTGTTTATTGCCCCCCCCCGAAAAAAAAGGTTAAAAACCATTCTTCAGAATGCACCAACCAGATCTAAGACCAGTCTTAAAGTGACACGCCACTAAAAATCACGTTTTTTTTTTTTTCTGGTTAACATGTCTGTAACATGTTTTATGTGACTTACAAGACATATCAAGGGCAAAATCAGACCCACATCTGTGTTTTTCTGCTGTGAATGTCCAGTTAAGCCCCCCCCACCTGCCATCCCAAAGTGTGATTTTGGACAGAGCATTTCTAGCTACGTAAGCATTGGTGCTTAGCACAAATTGGTTTTAACCTTAACCAATCAGGCTAAGCACTGGGCATGGCTACAGACCTGAGTTCACTCACCCAGGGGATGAAGGAGGAGCCGATGTGGCTGCATGGATGGAACAACTCAGCATCCCTTCCCGGGGATGGTGCAAAACCGACCATGGCTGCCCGTAGTTTTTCACCTCTGGAGCTACCGTATTCTGGAACCCCGTAGTGCACGCCCTGCATGGTCAGCTCGGAGACCGGAATCCACTGGCTGCCGCACCTGCACGTGTGTGGTCCTGGAGGCACCCACAGACGAATGGGAGGCACATGGTTAGAAGGCCGAACCAGAGAGAGACATCTCCTCTAAGGGGATGAAGGCAACAAGACCGCCAAGACCGCCAAGACCGCGTCAAATGCAAAGCAAAGATACCATTTTGCATTTGAATCGGTTTGGTGAAGGGGTTTTCGGGAGCAACACAAAACCCCCTGGGTGCTCCATTCCGATCCTGCCAGGGAGGACTGAGAAGAAAACATTAAACCTCCTGCTCCCTCCAGAGGAGGGAGGCGAGTTGGGTAACAGTGGGAGGTGTGGCGCATCGACTGGGGCGAGGCCTTGTGCGCCACACTGAGATCATGGTTCCACAGCGGCGGGCGGGTGCACTGGACTGCTGGCCCCCAGCGAGCTGCCTGGCGGGCACCCATCAGCCCCTGTGCGGAACCGATGACAGTCACCTTGTTTTGGGAAGTGTGTGTGTGTGTGTGGGGGGGGGGGTTTGACGGTGTGTACATGTATGACTGAATCACTCCGATGTTTGACTAGCCATTGTTGTTTAGCGAGACAGTCTTTGGTGTTCTCAGGTCAGAGGACATTTAGGGCTGACCTTGGAGCATTCGCTACTGGGGGGCGGGAGTATGGGTGGAGTTAATTAGAATATTCATAGATCTGCACATACTTAAGTAGGTTGAAGATGTAAAAGGTCTTTCCAAGCAATTCTAAGGCAATGAAAGTTTTTTGTGGATAAAAAGCCTCAGTATACTATTTTGGGCAATGCATATTTGTTTTTGAGGTGGTTTTAGAGGAGCTAGAGTGTGTCTTTAACCACAGCGGGCTTTGTAATGGACATTCTTGTGAACGATCCTGTGACTATAGCGGTCACTTGGCAGTATGCAACCTTTCATTCTTCTCCTCTGCCTCCATCTCACCCTATCCCTTGCAGCTTCCTCTGTGACAAAAACCCTCTCCATATCCTCCTTCACTACATCCATGAATCTTCTCTGCGGTCTTCCTCTTTTCTATTATATTCTATATTCTTTTAGTTGGAGAAAGAATGAAGTACAAAAGCTGTACAGCACTGAATGTCTACATTTGCACACTTTAGGTGTTTACTGTAGATCTAATTAAGTCAACAACTGTACTCCAACAGAAAATGCCTGATATAATTGTTCTTAGCAGCAGGTGTTATTGAATGAATGAATGAATCTTTATTTATTTCGGATAGATAAAAGTACAGATTAAAAGAAACAGAATAATATAACAAAGGGGGAAGAAAATCCAACAAGGTCAAATTAGACAATAACTCCTCTGATTATACAGTTCAACATAAGTTATCCGGAATGGGTGATGGCTGAAGCCGCAGCTTATATTGCCCACCCATATTCAATCCAAGAATTCAAAAGAAAAACAAAACAAGAGCGATTACAATTCAGAACATAGCTAAAACAAAATGTGACAAAAAAACTAAGCTACAACACAATGCAGACTGGATATAACAATCCTTATGTGATTTTACATGTCATCTTGTATATACAGTATGTTTGGAGTATTTCTTCCTTTAGTTTTTGTTTAAATTGTCCAAGCGTTGTACATGATTTTAACTCAGGTCCAAAATCGTTCCATAATCTGACTCCTTGCACTGAAACACAGTGTTGCTTGGTGGTAGTTCTCACTGAAGGTTTTTGAAATATACATGTTCCTCTGAAATGATATTGTTTCTCCCTTATTTGGAACAACTTTTGGATATTTGCGGGCAGTGATAGATTCTTCACTTTAAACAGTATTACTGCAGTTTTAAAGTCAACTAGATCTTTCAACTTGAGAGCTTTTAATTTAAGAAAAAGTGGGTTTGTTGGTTTCCTGTAAGCAGCTTTGTTTATTATTCTAATAGCTCTCTTCTGAAGCATAAAGACTGGATATATGTTTGTTTTATATGTATTTCCCCATACTTCAGTACAATATGTCATGTATGGGAGTATTAATGAATGATACAAGGTATATAGTGTGGGTTGATTCAGCAAATATTTCACTCTGTGTAGTATTGCAATTGATTTAGATATTTTACCTTTAATATAATTAATATGTGACTTCCAACACAGTTTATTATCAATTATTACTCCAAGAAATTTATTTTTGGATACCATTTCAAACCACTCTACACCATTTACACTGAGTTTAGATACTAAGTTGTTGTGATGGTTGTTAAAAACTATAAATTTTGTCTTACTTAAATTGAGCGTTAATTTGTTTGAATCAAACCACAGTTTGAGCTTTCCTAATTCCTTTCCGAGTGTATCCAAAAGTTGTTCCAAATTGCTTCCACTGCATAATAAATTAGTGTCGTCAGCAAACAATATTAAATCCATTTTTTCTGAAACTTTACATATATCATTTATATACATATTGAATAACAATGGCTCCAAAACTGAACCCTGTGGGACTCCACAAGTAACCTTCAGTAACTGTGAGTTTTTGTTACCAACACATACATACTGATATCTATTCTTTAAGTAACTACATAACCAGGATAGTGCTACCCCCCTAATACCACAATTTTGTAGTTTCTTTAATAATAAATTATGATCCACTGTATCAAATGCTTTTTTAAGATCCAGGAATACCCCAACTGAATACTCTTTATTTTCAATGGCAGTTGATATTTTTTCTATAAATTCCATTAGAGCAAATGCAGTTGTCCTCTTGTGTCTGAACCCATATTGCTGCTCACACAATAAATTATTCTTCTGTATGAAGTTGTCAATTCTCTCATAGAATATTTTTTCAAGTATCTTGGAAAATTGCAGCAATAGTGAAATTGGTCTATAGTTTGAGAATTCCCCTCTGTCACCCGTCTTCTATATGGGAATTACTTTAGCTATTTTCATTGCATTGGGAAATATACCTGTTTGGAGAGACAGGTTACAGATATACGTCAGTGGTTTCACTAAGCATTCAATAATAGTTTTGACTAAGAGCATGTCAATACCATCACAGTCCGTAGATGTTTTACTTTTAAACGATTTAACAATTTCAATGATGTCTCTCTCGTCTGTGTTCTTTATGAAAATGGAGTCTTTTATAGCAGTGTTTTTGCTTATTGTTTCACCTGTAGGTGCCGTAATGGGTATTTCTCGAGCCAAATTAGGACCAATGTTAACAAAAAAGTTATTAAATTCATCTGCAGGTGAAACTGCATTCACACTCTGAGTCGTTTTATTTTTTGAAAAATTGGTTGGAGTTATTCACTCTATATACACAATAGACTAGTGTTGTAGTCAAGACCAGATCGAGACAAGAGTGAAGAAAGACCAAACTTTTAAGGTAAGGCTGGATGATTAACCGAAATAAAACCGGAACCAATGTTCAGGTTGTAGAACTGATGTAATCTTGCTCATGTCGGGTTTTTCACGGCTTTTCCTCTCCCTGTTGTGTGCATGTATGTGAGAGCATGCACATACTGCCCCTTTAAGATGTGCCCAAGCCTGTAACTAGGGAAGCAGTGCAGTCAGCGCTGTTCAGATGCAGCAGAACATGGGTGGAACAATTAAAGACACTTGTAATGAAAACATCCATCTACATAGTATGTGATGACTAACTCTATTTCATCTGAAGATGACAAGAAAAAGTGAGCAAAGTGCGTAGAAACTAATGCTAAAAGGAGCAGAAGCTAAGTTGCTGTTGGCCTCTGACGGTTATTCATGCAATGTTAACTGTTTTACAGAGGGAATGGACAAGCTAAGGCTGTATTTGAGAACCTGATAAGGGACTCATAATGACTATGTGGTGGTAACACAATCATGGGTACAAAAAGGACTCCCCCAATGCTGCTAATAACTAATTAGCCGCTGCACATGTGACATGACCAGTGTTGGGTAGCGCGTTACTGTAACACCACTACTTTTGCAGTAACATGCTCTGTAACAGAATTATTGTTTAAAAATTCAGTAATGCGTTACAGTTACTGAAATTTGATCGGATGCGTTACTCGCTTTATTAATATGGATAGATATTTTAGCGCAAACTGACCCTACCATAGCTGGCGTAGCTGTCAGTCTCCTCTGCGGGTTGGTTTCCTGTCCCACGGAGGGAAGAATTGCAGTGGCGACTTCTCATCTGGAGCCCTGATCACCTGTTGTGGCAGTCAGTAGCCCCCTAACAGCTTCCTACCTCTGTGGTTAAACATGAGTATTTTTTGAGCAAGAAGCTCGCATTTGTCCGCAGTTGTGTAAATATGTAGGTTGTGTAAGTAAATGCAAGTTTTCCTACGCACAGAGAAAAAGTGACTCGGTTTGTTGCAGTAAAGAACAGCTTCTTGTAAGCGGTGAACTTTCATTTATCTGTGCTTTCTGTTTTATTTTATCTCATTCATTGACATGCTGTTGTGATCTGCAGCTATTTCATGGAAGTAAAGCCTCTAAATATGTGTTTTTAATGGGCTGGTCCAGGGTTGTCAAACATATGGCTCGTGGGCCAAAAACGGCCCACCAGGGGTCCAACATTTTCTCTGTGAATTCACAGCTTTATTTCTAGTAAATTTCTGACTTTCTACTGATTACAATAGTTTGTTTAAATCTGAGACATTTTTTTCTCTGTAAGATGAGACTTTTTTCCTCATCATTTTTTTCTTTTTTTCTGATGAAAACAAGGGGCCCTTGATCTTGCTGTGTGCAAGATAATTTAAATATGCATTTAAAAATAACGTGAAAGTTACTTTTCCAAGTAACTAGTTACTTTAATCATGCAGTAACTCAAAAGTAACTCAGTTACTTTTGAAAAGAAGTAACTAGTAACTGTAACTAGTTACTATTTTGTAGTAACTTGCCCAACACTGGACATGACCCACAAACCCTAAAGAGGTATGCTTTATAAACACTGGACAATGTCTGTTGTGTGTGTGAAATGACAATAAACCTGTTCCTTATTATATTATGCTCATTTACTACTGCACCTGAGTGATACAATACCACACTCTTGTGTCATATTGCTTAATTACGAGTCTTGTCAGTAAGAAGAAGGGAGGGAAAAAATAACAAAAAAAACCCAACCCAACACAGATATGAAAGGGTCAATTAACTGTGACGCTGATTTAAGGTCAAATTACTCAGCCCGACTTTAAGGGCTCAAGACCAAATTGAGAGTAAGACCACTGTGTAAGTAGGTCTTGTTTTGGGAGACCCTGGTCCCAGTCTGGTCTTTCTTGACGAGGTCTTGACTACAACACTACAAATGACATTAAGTGACCTTGAGTGGTCATGGAAATGGTGGCATTATGGTGCAGCGTTACAGCCGAAATCTGTGTAAATTACTCACACTTTCGTAACCTTAACATTACCCTTTGCCACGTAAAATATGTATTCAATATCTAAAGTAACTAAACTGTCAACCAGGAAGTGAAAGTAATGTAATGGAATTTTTTAAGCTTATTCTTTACTATGTTATATTATGATAATTGTGTGATACATGAACTGAATATCCCTATGTGTAATTCCTACAGAATGAACAAGTCTCTGTCCTCTGTTCTGACCAGTATGAGTTATTTCCAACTGCTTACAGGCTCCTATTTGACTGAGCAAGTAGCCACAAGGCCACGGGAGTCCGTCAACACACTGATTCACTTCAACATCACCTTTGTTTCTGGACTCAAGCATTGCATCATCTTGGATATGAAGGTTTTTTTTCCCTTCAGCAATGCTGGCTGTTAACTTTTTTATTCTACGCTGAAGTTAAAATATAATTCAGACTGTCCAAGACCTGCTTTTGTTATAGAACCAATAAATCTCATTTGAAAAAAAAAAAAAGTTGTTTTGTGCAGTCAGACTCTCACACACAAGGACCTATAGCAACTTTTTAAAATTAAATTGCAATTCAGTGATGACAGGCTCCATGAGAGGAGGTTGCAGCCTACATTTAATATCTGTCATTCAACTTAATCTTTCAGCAAAACCTGTAACACCCACACACTTATCTTGCTCTAACGCACGCACGCATACACGGATGCACACACACACACACACACACACACACACACACACACACACACACGCATGCCCCCCCCGCACACACACAGTCTCCATTTTCTGGTTCAGACGTTCTAGGAGACTCTTCGTGACTTTTCATCACAATGATCCAAAATGAAGCAGAAATGTGATGGCTGTGGTGCTGCAACTTTTCTAAACTCAACGGCATTTCACAAGGATGCACCCGCCACCTTGAATACAGATTGTGGGGGCAGGAAACAGGAAACTGGCACAATAAAAATAAAAAGAATTACACATCACCCACAGCGATTGAATGCTGTGTCAGCACTCACACATGTTGAGAAAATCTGCGTATCACATGGTGACGGTCTTTATCTTGCCGCTGTGGAGAGAATAACCAGGCCGAACTTTTCCAAGCAGATGAAACTTTATTCCACTCTCTCTCACATTCACCAGAATCAGACAACTTCCCACCAGGTTGCAGGCACTCTTCTTTTATATCACAGCACTAACACCTCTCTGCTACCTGGGGTGCTACATTAACATATCACTCCCCACACTCCCCACCTTTGTTCTGCCACTTCAGTCTGAGGGAAAACTACTGAGTAACTACTGAGTGGGTTCCCCACATCGCCCCCCCCCCCCCCCAGAGTCTCAGACTGAGTCTTAACCCCCATGTCCTTTGGGCTTCAGCCTCCGTCCATAGCTGCTGTAACGGGGGGTCTTCGGCTCCGATGCGCTGCTGTGCCTGTGGGGGGTTCCTGAGGGTGTGTCCATCTGTGGGGGGGACAATGGGGAGGGGGGAAACACCTTAAGCATGCTCGTGTGACTGATCTGACGATTCATTTACCTGGGGAGTTCTCCGTGGGGGTCTTCCGCGCCGAGGAGCTCGGGCCAACACCACCTGCTCGTCTGCTAAAACAAAGGCGGGCTTAAGCCTGTCTATACAGATTGTTTCCCTGCGTCCCCCCAAGTCTAACACAAAATGTTTGTCCCCGGGTTCCAGCACTCTGAACGGGCCATCGTAAGGCGGGCGCAATAGGGTCCGGTGGGCATCATGCCTGACAAATACGAACGATGCGTCCTTTAAGGATTTTGGCACAAAAGCGTGTGGAAAACAGTGGTGGGCTGGGCCAGGTAGCGTCCCTGCCTCTGCGCTATGTCTTGAACGCGGGGATGGATCGGTGTTCGGCATGGGGTTATCCGGCAAAAACTCCCCGGGGAGCCACAGCGGCTGGGAAAAAAACAGCTCTGCTGGGGAGGCCGCCAAATCCTCCTTCGGTGTGGAATGCAACCCCAATAGAACCCATGGCAACTGGTCCACCCAATTTGCATCCGTAAGCGAAGCTCTGAGCGCTGCTTTAAGTGACCTATGGAAACGCTCGCATAACCCACTGGCCTATGGGTTGTACGCGGTCGTGCAATGAATTGAGACGCCCAGGCTCCGGGCCATGGTGGACCAGAGGACGGAAACAAACTGTGGGCCCCAGTCGGACATGATGTCTGAAGGAGCGCCGAAACGTGCCACCCATGTTGTCAAAAAGGCGCGTGCCACATATGTGGATGCGGTGGAAGCTAGCGTGACTGCTTCGGTCCAGCGCGTGGTGTGGTCCACCATTGTCAGGAAGTGTGTGAACCCCTGCAATGGCGGGAGGGGGCTCACAAGGTCCACGTGAACGTGGTCAAACCTCTTAGACGGGATACAGAACGGCTCCAAAGGGCCCTTTGTGTGCCTGTGCACCTTGGCTTGTTGTCACGCTACACAGGCTGGAGCCTGTGTACCTCCTGTGTAGCTTTTTTTTTTTCCCAAGATGGCGCCCACAGTGGTCGACATGGTGCTATGTTGCCCTTTAATTTGTTTAATTTGTTTGTTTTTGTTCGTCGATTGTGTGTCTGCCAGCTCTTATACTCGTGAAGAGCTATTAAATATCAGGACTCTCACTCCTACGGACCTTCTCCCAGTTTTTTTAGCTCCTGCCGCCGATCTGATTCATTGTTTGGCTCAAAGAGTAAGACGGCGAAAAAGAGGAAAGCGAAGGGGGATTCTCGCTCGGCTGCGAAGGAGAGGCACGCGAACAGCCTTGCCTGGCATATTTCTATCCAATGCCAATTCTCTCTTGAACAAGGTAGAAGAATTAAGACTGCTTATGCAATTTAAGGACCTCGCTTCCTCGTCTGTCATCTGTTTCTCTGAGACCTGGCTTAAAAGAAGCATACCGGACAGCGCGATCAGCCTCGAGGTATTTCAGCTGTTTCGTGCTGATCGCATCACAGAGCTCTCCGGTAAGTCTATTGGAGGAGGAGTCTGCTTCTACATTAACAGCAGCTGGTGCTCTGATGTAACGGTGGTTTCACAACACTGTTCTACCGATCTAGAATTTCTCTCTGTTAACTGCAAGCCATTTTATTCCCCGCGGGAGTTCGCATCATTTGTTTTGATCGCTGGGTACGCCCCTCCCAACGCAGACGCGCGCGAGGCCCAGCGCGCGCTCGCAGATCACGTCCTACATGCGGAGCGGAATTTTCCAGACTCCCTGGTTATTGTGGTTGCCGACTTTAACCAGAGCAATCTGAGTCACGAGCTCCCCCGATACAGACAGTTTATTAAATGTCCAACCAGAGGAAATAACACGCTGGATCACTGTTACACTACAGTGAAGGACGCATATCGCGCTGTTCCCCGCGCTGCGCTCGGACTATCTGATCACGTGATGGTCCACCTCATTCCCACATACAGACAGAGACTGAAACTCACTAAACCTGTTGTGACCATCACAAAGAAATTGACCAGTGAAGCTGGAGAGAAACTGAACACATGCATGGAAATAACTGACTGGGACATGTTTAAAGGAGCCACACATGATCTTAATGAGTACACAGACACTGTGAACTCCTATATCAACTTTTGTGAGGAGAGCATTCTCCCATCGCGCACCAGGGTGAGGTACTCTAATGATAAGCCCTGGTTCACTGCTAAGCTCAGACAGATCAGAAAGGAGAAGGAAGCTGCGTTGAAAAGTGGAGACAGGGACTGCTACAGGGAGGTTAAATATCGGTTTAACAGAGAGCTGAGGAGAGCTAAATCTGTGTATTCTGAGAGACTCCAGCAGCAGTTCACTGCTAATGACTCGGCTTCTGTGTGGAGAGGACTGAGGCAAATCACCAACTATCAGCCTCAGGCTTCTAAAGGTCAGGATGACAAAGCCCTTTGTCAAAAACTGTCCCAACATTACGCCCGTTTTGACACCTCGTCAGCTGTGTCCAACTCCCCCACTCCACCCAGCTCCACTGCCTCCTCGGCCCCTAATTCATCAAAAGCGGTCCCCCCCTCCTCCTCCTCCCCCCCTGCCCTTGTCATCAGTGAGCAGGACGTGCACAGACAATTCTCCAGACTGAACCCGCGCAAGGCCCCCGGGCCGGACGGTGTGTCTCCCTCCACCCTGAGACACTGTGCGGAAGAGCTGGCTCCTGTCTTCACAGACATTTTTAACACCTCCCTTAAGCTATGCCACGTGCCGACCTGCCTCAAATCCTCCACCATCATCCCTGTCCCCAAGAAGCCACGAATTACTGGACTTAACGACTACAGACCTGTAGCGCTCACCTCTGTAGTCATGAAGTCCTTTGAGCGCCTGGTCCTGTCCCACCTCAAGTCCATCACCACTCCCCTCCTGGACCCGCTGCAGTTTGCCTACCGTGCCAACAGGTCTGTGGACGACGCAGTCAACCTGGCCCTCCACTCCATCCTGCAGCACCTGGACTCCCCGGGAACCTACGCCAGGATCCTGTTTGTGGACTTCAGCTCTGCATTCAACACCATCCGCCCCGCTCTGCTCCAGGACAAGCTGTCCCTGCTCGGCGTGCATGACTCCCTCTGCAGGTGGATCACCGACTTCCTGACGGACTGGAGGCAGCATGTGCGGCTGGGGAAGTCTGCCTCGGACTCTGTTAGCATCAGCATCGGATCACCCCAGGGCTGTGTACTTTCCCCCCTACTCTTCTCCCTTTATACCAACTCCTGCACCTCCTCCCACCAGTCTGTTAAGCTGATCAAGTTTGTGGACGACACCACCCTCATCGGGCTCATCTCCAACAGCGACGAGTCCGTCTACAGGAAAGAGGTGGCCCAGCTGGTGTCCTGGTGCAGCCACAACAACCTGCAGCTGAACGCTCTGAAGACAGCGGAGATGATTGTGGACTTCAGGAAAGTCACAACCCCCCTGCCCCCCCTCACCATCACAGGCTCTCCCATCACCATTGCAGATTCCTTCCGCTTCTTGGGCACTGTACTGTCCTCACTAAGTTGTAAGAACTAGCTAGACAGCAAGTTAAACTTTTCTTCATTGGTGATTTATTTCTTGACAAGCAGACTTCAACATCACAGCTTCAGAAGATAAAGTGAAACTAAAAATGAAACAAGTAGGAGACTAATTAAATTCTGTAACGTTTCTACATAAGCTAGCACTTAAAACACAACCTAGAAAAGGTAACTAATGACCTTGGCATTCATTACAGTGGTTAAGCTATGCTATTGCTAACATTTAGCTACCATTAACATATGTTCAAAAAATCGTTTTTTCTACATTTACTTTTAACAGTTTCTAAACAACATAAACCATGAAATTATCTTCCATAACAAATACTAAGAACATAAAGAATGAATACATACAAGGGATGCATCTGCTGGGCTATGAAAAGCGAATTTTTTAGGAACTCCTTCCTCTGAATGGCAACATGACTTTGCCCTTGGTCCAACTGACATTTTACTTCCTACTTCCTGTTTCTAACGTTATGACATCACTAGTCAAATTAAAAGTACTTCCTATTGCATGAACTTACATTGAATAAAAGTCCCAAATTCTGCCAGAAGGCAGCACACTCCCCGTCTGACCTTAAAGGTCACTACCCACCAATAAATGTCTCTGGCCTGAAGTTTCAGTCTTTTGGCAGCAGAAGAATTACTTCTGACACCGGCCTCTGGAACAGCTTGGATTCCTTGCCTGCTGTCTTCAGCTCGACCTTCCTTACTCTGCCGTCCCTGCCAGGGACGACCGCTGTAATCCTCGCCATGGGCTACGCATTACGTGGAACTTGACGGTCCTTCAGGAGCACGATGTCTCCTTCTTTGACATCCCGTCGTGTCTCCCTCCACTTCCGTCGGGGCTGAAGAGTGGGAAGGTACTCCTGTCGCCAGCGACGCCAGAAACAGTCTGCAAGGGCTTGCACCTGTCTCCATTGTCTGCTGAGAAGATCCTTTCCAGCGAATTCCCCGTATGGTGGAGGAACTCCCACCTTCTGGGTGAGAATCATCGCAGGAGAGAGCACGAAGGGTGACTCTGGGTCTGTGGAGACCGGAACAAGGGGTCTGGCATTGAGTATTGCAACCACCTCAGCCATGAGAGTGTTCAAGATGTCGTGAGTTAGCTGGACATTCTCCTGCAGCAGGATGGCATCCAGAATCCTTCTTGAGAGGCCTATTAAACGCTCCCATGACCCTCCCATGTGTGACGAGTGAGGTGGGTTGAACACCCAAGAACACCCTTGCTGGCTCAAGAACTGCTGGACTGAAGTGTTTTGACTGAGTCCCAATTCCTTTGCAGCGGCAACAAAGTTTGTTCCGCAGTCTGATCTTATTTGCTTAGCAGGTCCCCTTATCGCGAAGAATCTCCTTAGTGCATTGACACAACTGGAAGTGTCCAGGGAGTCGATGAGCTCAATATGCACGGCTCGGGAGCTCATGCAACAGAAGAGCATCGCCCATCTCTTGCTTTGGGCCTGTCCACCTCGCGTGCGCCTTAAGATGACTGGCCAAGGTCCGAACACATCCACTCCTACATAGGTGAAGGGTGGGCATGTGTGTAGTCGTTCCGGAGGTAAGTTGGCCATGAGTTGTTCCTCTGTTCTGCCGCGTAACTTTCGGCAAACAACGCACTTGTGCAGCTCTGAGGCGATAAGCTTTTTTCCGCCTATGACCCAAAAGCCTGCAGCTCTCAGGGCCCCTTCTGTAAAGTGTCGTCCTTGATGCTTGACATCTTCATGACACTGGCGCACTAGCAGCAGGGAAACATGACTGTTCTTGGGCAAGATGATGGGGTTCTTTTCCTGACTGCTCAAGTCAGCATGCTTTAGTCTGCCGCCAACGCAAATCAGGTCTTCTTCAAGAACAGGTCTGAGTTTCTGAAGAGAACTGTCCTTGGCTACAGTTTTTCCATTTTCAAGTGCTGTTAATTCCTTAGAGTAGGCCTCTTCCTGCGCTGCTCTGATGATGATGTGTCTAACTTGGGACAGCTCATCTGGAGTACGCAGGAGGTTGCAGTAGTGCCATCCTTTGCACTGACTGGACTTGTGCTTGTAAGATCTAGCAATGTGGATGAGTAGAGCAATTGCCCTAGTGAGAGAGTGCATTGATGAGAACCGCTGGAAACGTGCGGCATTGAGGCCTCTGTTTAGACTGTGAGTCAAGAGGCTGCTCACTTCAGGGCATATCTCTCCATCCAATTCTGGGTTGAGAAGCTCAAAGACTTCCTTTGAGTCTTCATCAGGTGGACTGGGTTTGTACAGAAGGTCTGGTCCGGTGAACCATGTGGTCTGTGCCAGATGTGATGCCGCAACTGCCCGCGAAGCGTGGTCTGCGGGGTTGTCTTCCGTACTGACATAGTGCCACTGGTCAGGTGTTGAGAACTGACGTATTCTGCGAACTCGGTTGTGGACGTATACATAGAAACGTTTCGTTTGATTGTAGATATAGCCAAGAACTACCCTGCTGTCACAGTAGAACTTGACCTCATCAGGCTTCAGGTCCAGCTCGTCTTGTATGAGCTCAGCAACTTCTACGGCTAATACTGCGGCACACAGCTCTAGCCGGGGAATTGTTGGTTCTGACTGTGGAGCCAGTTTAGCTTTCCCTAGGATGAATCCAACTTGGATTTCTCCATCAGCTTGTGTAGTCTTCAGATATGCCACCACTCCAATGGCCTTGGTGCTTGCGTCGGAGAACACACATAGCTCTGTGTGCTCACCCTTGGAGAGGGATGTCGTAGTGTATGCGCGTGGGATGTGCAGCTGGTTTAAATCATGCAATGACGTTCGCCATGATTCCCATTGTTTCAGCTTTTGTTCTGGGAGCGGTGCATCCCAGTCACACATGTCAACACTGAGTTCTCTGAGCAGACTTTTGCCTTCAATGGTCACTGGCGCAACCATGCCTAGTGGATCAAAGATGCTGTTCACCGTAGACAACACTCCTCTGCGAGTGAAGGGCTTCTTCTCTTGTAAGACAGTGAATGTGAATGTGTCTGTTGTGGTCTCCCACAATAGTCCCAAGCTCCGTTGCACAGGTGTAGCTTCGCCACTGAAGTCAAGGCTCTTTAGGACTGCCCTGTCTTCTGGTGCAAAGGCTTGAAGGACGACGTCGCTATTTGAAGCGAACTTGTGGAGCCTCAGGTTTGATTCGCTGAGTGAGGCCTGCGTTCTACGCAGGAGGCTGATGGCGTCAGCGTCAGTGGGTAGGCTGATGAGTCCGTCATCGACGTAGAAATGACGTTCCACAAATTGTACAGTGTCCGCTCCATGTTTGTCCGCACCTTCTTGGATGGCCCTCCTCAGACCGTAGATGGCCACAGATGGGGACGGACTGTTGCCAAAAACATGGACTCTTATCCTATAGTCGATTACGTCCTTGGACATGTCATTGTCTCTGTAGACTTCTTGGTCCATAATCTCCAGGAAGATGGTGTCCTCCATGGATGGGGCAGGTCTGTTATCATACTCGGTCTCTTTGAAGACTTTCCTTCCAAGGGTATCCAGTGATGGCTTTGTGGACTTACTCCTCCGCTCCCCGCCATGAGACACGGTCTGAGTCAGCTTTATGGAGGCTTTGCAAGATGTGAGCATAGAGGGACGGCCATTCTCCAGCACATTGGTCTTGAATGTCCCCACGACTGGTTTATGTGCACCCCCTAAGCACACATCTCCGACAAGCACCCAGCCTAGCTCCAACTTTTGTGCGAAAGGAGCGTCTGGGGGTCCGCTTACTTGCTGCCAGACCTTGTGCACTCTGACGAGATCTCTGCCGAGCAGGATAAGTATCTCCGCATTGTGGTCAAGCTCAGGTATGTATGGTGCTACACCCCTGAGGTGTGGATGGTGGCGGGCCGCGTCAGGTGTCGGTATTTCAGTGCGATCATTGAGTATTTCATTGCACTCAATTAGAGGTGGAAGTGGTAGGCTGGTTTGGCCATCCAGAGATTCGACCTGGAATCCTTCAGCCTTCCGGCCTGACGTCTCCACCAGCCTCGCACAGGTCTTTAGTGAGTAAGGGAAAGACTGGCCTTTGATGTTAAAGAGCTCAAAGAAGTCAGACCTGACCAATGAACGATTGCTTTGGTCGTCCAGGATTACGTACATGTTAGTTGCCCTCTCACGTTGACCTTCGGGATATACTCGAACCAGACAAATCTTTGAGCAGGATCTTGCTGTTCGGCCTGGACCACAAATCTGTGTGCAGCTAGAATTTTTTTTTTTTTTTTTTTTTTTTTTTTTTTTTTTTTGTTACTTATTTGTACCCGTAGGTAGACATGGTTTGCAGTCTGGTGACAAGCCACTGGCTGCTGGTCGCTGCGTGCGCGAGCGCCCTAAACCTACATGTTTTTGGTATGCGGGAGGAAACCGGAGAAATCCCGGAGTAAACCCGCGCAACACGGGGAGAACATGCAAACTCCACACAGCTCACTGTTGGTCGGGGGCTGGGATCGAATTGATGACTGTGCTGTCACCGGCTGGCACATCTTCCTCGCCGCCATTGTCTGATGGTGGTGGAGGCCCTTTCGCAGCTTGAGGTGGTGGACCTGGGTGCATGGCAGCATGGTGACGGTCACTACCACACTCTGTGCACTTCACAGTTGCTTTACAGTCTTTAGCGAGATGACTTGCGGACGTGCAGCATTTGAAACACATCCCGTTGTCTTTGAGAATACTCTTCCTCTCTTCAAGCATCTTTCCTCTGAATGTTCTGCACTTCCTGAGTGGGTGTGGTTTGTTGTGAATGGGACAATTTTTCTCTGACCCTTCAACTTTTTTCTCAGGTATATCTGCTGGCGGATCTTTACCTGATGAAACCTCTGTCTTATGAACTGATATCTTGCTTCCTAAGTTGCGTGAGGGTGCCTTGTCTGATTTCAAACTGCTGCTGCTAGCAGATGGTAGGGCGAAGCTGGGATCATTCCTTCTCCATGCTTCGTGACAGATGAAATCGGCAAAGACATCAAATGGAGGGAAATAGCCTTTGTTCTTTTCTTTAAACCTTGAGCCTATTGCGAGCCATTTCTCTTGAAGCCCATAGGGGAGTTTTTCAACAATGGGCCCAATTCCCCTGGCTGTATCCAGGTATGCCAGTCCTGTGAGGTAACTTTCTCCTCTAGCACCCTGTAGCTCCATGAGGAGATCGCCTAGGTCCCTCAGTTTCCCGTAGTCTTTTGCAGATATTTTTGGGAATTCGTCCAGTCGTTTAAACAGAGACTTCTCCATGACTTCAGGTGCAGCATAACACTGCTGGAGGCGCTCCCAGGCCTTCTCTAGTGCTACGTCTGGGTGCCCTACATGCACAGAGCGAATGCGTTTTATGTGCTTTACTGACTCTGGCCCGAGCCACTTAATGAGCAGATCCAGCATTTCAGTGCCTGTGAGTCCCAGGCCAGCAGTTGCATTATCGAATGATGACTGCCATGCCATGTAATTTTCGGGTTTGTCATCAAATTGGTAGAGGCTGGTACTCACTAGATCGCGGCAAGCCAGGTATCGTGCCAGGTGTTCTGTTTCAGGTGCCACGCTTGGGGTGGTTGGGACATTGCGAGGAAAGTATGATGGTGCCATTGGGCTTAGTGCTGGTTTCTGAGGGAAATATGCTTTCTTAGGCGCATCGGGATGTCCACTTTCTCGATTTGGAATTGTTTGGTTCCCAGTATGAGGTGCGCTCTGATTTGATGCCATGCTGAGAAGGGGTTGCCTTTGGGGGGCCTCACCCTGTTGGCGTACATCATCCTCGTTCGGGCCTATTGCTGACAAAGGATGCCATGTAATGTAGCTCTCTTCAGACGCTGCTGCATCGTGCGCTGGGCTAGGGGGAGACACTGGAATGCCTGTTCGGCGCAGTTCAGTTTGTGCTGCAACGTACTCTTTAGTACGTGTTGCAATTTCCTCTTGGAGGACCTCATGTGAAGATGAACTAGACTTAACTGAATTCTCTTGATATTCAGCTGCTTCTAATGCTTCAGCTGCTGCTGCCTCTTTTTGTTGTTCTAGTGCGCTTAATTCAGCTTCCAGCTTTGCCTTTCCCAACTCTAGATCAGCTCTAACTCGTCCCAGCTCTGCTTCTGTAGTAGCTTTCTCAACTTTTAGCCTTGCTTCTTTTTCTGCATAAGCAGCTCGTACTTTTGCAGCCTCTGCTGCTGCACGCGCCTTGACTGCGGCACTAGATGAAGATGAGCGAGAGCTCCTTGACTTGTGTGTGTGCACTGATGCAGACTTCTCACTCTTTCTTTCTTCCATCTTTCTTGCTAGGTTTTGCTTCTTTCTACTTTAGTTGTCGCGCTCCAGCTGAATCACCCTTTTTCACTATACTGTCCTCACTAAGTTGTAAGAACTAGCTAGACAGCAAGTTAAACTTTTCTTCATTGGTGATTTATTTCTTGACAAGCAGACTTCAACATCACAGCTTCAGAAGATAAAGTGAAACTAAAAATGAAACAAGTAGGAGACTAATTAAATTTTGTAACGTTTCTACATAAGCTAGCACTTAAAACACAACCTAGAAAAGGTAACTAATGACCTTGGCATTCATTACAGTGGTTAAGCTATGCTATTGCTAACATTTAGCTACCATTAACATATGTTCAAAAAATCATTTTTTCTACATTTACTTTTAACAGTTTCTAAACAACATAAACCATGAAATTATCTTCCATAACAAATACTAAGAACATAAAGAATGAATACATACAAGGGATGCATCTGCTGGGCTATGAAAAGCGAATTTTTTAGGAACTCCTTCCTCTGAATGGCAACATGACTTTGCCCTTGGTCCAACTGACATTTTACTTCCTACTTCCTGTTTCTAAAGTTATGACATCACTAGTCAAATTAAAAGTACTTCCTATTGCATGAACTTACATTGAATAAAAGTCCCAAATTCTGCCAGAAGGCAGCACAGGCACCACCATCACCCGGGACCTCCAATGGGAGCCAACCATCAGCTCCCTCATCAAAAAGGCCCAGCAGAGGATGTTCTTTCTGCGGCAGCTGAGGAAGCTCAAGCTACCCACCAAGATGTTAGTGCAGTTCTACACGGCCATCATCGAGTCCATCCTCACCTCCTCCATAACCGTGTGGTACGCAGGAGCCACTGCCAGGGACAGACTAAGGCTGCAGCGCGTCGTGCGCACTGCTGAGAAGGTGATCGGCTGCAAGCTCCCATCTCTCCAGGACCTGGAGGCATGCAGGCCGGATCATAGCCGATCCTTCACACCCTGGTCACGTACTGTTTGCCCCCCTCCCCTCAGGTAGAAGACTTCGGTCCATTCAGACTAAAACCTCCCGTCACATGAACAGCTTTTTCCCCTCTGCCATCAGACTGCTGAACATTAAGTGACTTATTGACTCTCGTGCACTATATACAGCAGCTCATGTCGTTCATCACTGTTTTTCTGTTGCATTATTGACTGCACTGTGGTACCCCATATTATCTGCTACTTGCTAATTTATTTAAATCTGCCTTGACTAGTATTACTCATTATTATTATTATTATTATTATTACTACTTATTATTCTACACTTATTGCATGTTTTTAGTCTTTTAGTTTTTTAGTTTATCTCTTTATCTCATCATGTTTTTAATGTTGCAGCATGGCACCGAGACAAATTCCTAGTTTGTGTACTACATGAACAATGGCAATAAATCTGATTCTGATTCTGATTTTGATTCTGATAGGCTGTGGCCCACTCTTTCACCTGTTTGCGCAGGCTTGGCCAGATGAACTTTGCGCTCACCATTTTGACTGACGCGCGCACTACTGGGTGTGCCAGGGAGTGAACCGACTCAAAAACGTCGCGGAGCCAAGCGCATGGGACCACCGGTCGTGGGCGGCCTGTAGAGATGTCACAGACTATGCGGGGCTCCTGTGCTGCAGCACTCTGCTCTCCAGCCTTAACCCTGTTGGTCCAGACTGGAACGCGCAAACGTCTGCACTGCCGATCTGCGCAGCGGCCATGGCTGTGTAATCTATCCCCATGTAGACTGGGGCCACTAATGTGTGTGAGAGGCGGTCAGCCACCACGTTGAGTTTACCGGCCACATGTTGAATATCGGTTGTAAACTCCGAGATCGTGGCCAGCTGTCTCTGCTGCCGGGCCGACCATGGTTCCGAAACCTTGGCCATTGTGTACGTAAGTGGCTTGTGGGCCACGAACGCAGTGAAGGTGCACCCTTCCATCCAGAACTGGAAGTGGCGTATGGCCAGGTAGAGAGCCAGTCGAATGCGCTGTATTTACGCTCATTGTTGCACAAAGACCTGCTAAAAAAGGTGAGTGGCTGCCAAGAACCAGTGACGCACTGCTTCACAACGGCCCCTATGGACACGTCTGATGCATCGGTAGTGAGCGCTATCCTAGCTGCTGGGTCCGGGTGTGCCAGTAGTGCGGCATTCGCCAGAGCTGTTTTAACCTCGGAAAATGCCTGCTCTCGCTCAAGAGTCCAGTCGACTCTATCCGCTGGCTTCCGTTTCTTAAGCGCGGTGTACAACGACTGCATGAGCTGGGCTGCGCGGGGGAGGAAACGATTGTAGAAGTTAACCATCCCCAAAAACTCCTGCAGCGCCCTGACTGTCTGAGGCTGGGGAAAGTTTGCCACGGCGTGCACCTTGTCCGGCAAGGGTATCGTGCCCTCCGGTGAGATGTGGTGGCCCCACAAACTGCCATTTTAGGTATGTCTTCCGCGCGCACTGGGACCTGGTGGTAACCGCGGACCAGGTCTACCTTGGAAAAAATGCATGCCCCGGTGAGGTGAACGGAAAAATCCTGAATATGCGGGATGGGGTAGTGGTTGTGTGCTGTGGCGTTGCTTAATCTGCGGAAATCTCCGCAAGGTCACCACGATCCCTTGGCAAACTCCTCGTGTGCTATGGCCAGTTTAGCTGCGTCCAGGCGCCGAAGTTGTGCAAAAACGGGTGGCCCTGTAGTGGTAATGAAGTGCTCCACCCCATGTTTAGTGACGGTCGCCAAAAACGTCGGGACCGTGAGTGCTGGGAACTGGGTGAATAGTGTGTGGAACTTACCCCCTGGAGCTGTGACGTTGGCTAGTGTTGTGGACCTGGCTCTTCTAGCTGTGCAGGGGAGACAATCAAAAGACATTGTGTTAATCAGGCGTCTGTTAGCAACATTGACTAGTAGTCCATGTGCACACAAAAAATCAGCGCCTAAAATGGGGAAGCTGCATGCCGCTATGACGAATGTCCATTGGTATGTATGGCCGTGCAAGGATACAATCAAGCCTGTTTTCCACTAGCCCAGCACACCTCGGTACAGCTCGATTCACTTCAGTACGGCTCGGAATGCTTCTGTCTCCATTAGCACGGTGTTGTGCTTGTGCTGTGATGGTTTGTGTTAGGAGGTTTTAGAAGCAGGGCAGCAGCAGATTCTCAGCGAGGCGGGGCCACACTCCCGTGATGTTACGCACCAGACTGAGTCCTTATTTACACGAGACAAAAAATGGAGTATCCAAGGATTATTGCCTTGCTCGCTCTGTGGTTTTATCTCACAATTAATTTTATCTCATAATTAAGCTGCAACAACACAAGTCACTTTTGTTTTGAATTAACTGCCAAATGACCTAGAAATAATGAGCTGAAACTTGTTTTTATTTGTATTAAATAATGAGACGGTGGCACACTGTCCAACACCACATCCTAGGGCATTTTGGATGTACTGAATTAAAAAAAATCATGTTTTTCACCTTCAGGCCAACGTTTGGAACAACAGTATTATTATTTTCCGTTTAGATGATGCTACACTCCTTCTAAAGTATTGTAAATCTCTGAATTTGGAATGCCGATAGAACATTCAATTTACATATACTTGTACCTTTGACTTGGTGCTAATTTTTTATGATATTTCAATAAAAAGAACAGAAAGCTTACAAAAAGATTTCTTTTTTGGTCTAGTTAAAAATTACATTACCTTTACAATGGTTGACCCTCAGCATCATTTTGATCAGACTAGGCAATGGAATTTCTATGTAATTATACTGTTTTATAATTCAGTGTTATAACAGACAAACCACACTTTCCAAAACAATTCCATTTTATTATATACAAAATATTAAAATAAAAAAAAACTTTGCAACACAACATGAAGGTTAATCGACATTTTATACACGCCGACCACTGAGTGCTGAGGTTCGGTTGAATGAAGCCGTCTCTGCCAGCTCTGGTTCAGGAAAGCTTGGTTGAATAATCCGTGCGGGCTGTCGCGGCGGATGCGTGGGATGATTCTACAAGGAAAATGCACACAGTAAAATACAGCACGAAAGTGCAATATATACAGAAAAGACAATAGTTTTTAACAAGAATACATAAGCTTATTTCAGCGTATTGTTCACATGAATAATTACAATAAAAGCTTTAGTCCGCAGTGTGCTGCAATAAAGCAGCGATCCATCCACAAATGAACAGCTTTTTTATTGCATAAATAAACTGAGCGTCTTACCGAATATATTTGCGAAAAAACGCACAATAAAAAAAAAATTTAAACTCACTGTTAAAGGACTCCGATGTTGAGACCTCCCGGTATATTTTTTCATTCCGGGCGGCTCCGTCTAACTCGCGCTGCATACGTTCGTCTGACAATGCAGTGAGCAGACACTGCAGCTCCTTATTGGTCCATGGAACACCCTTATTACGCGAAGCCATTTTTGATAGAGAATAAATGAAAATAACACAGCAATACACTGAAAAGGAACCGCCAACAGTGGTTGCGTGCTGAGTAAAGGCGGTCGTGAAGATTCTTTTTTTTTTTTTTTTTTTTTCAAAAACTTTATTGAAAAGGCCGTGAAGATTTGGTAGATGAGGAGGAGGAGAGGGGCGGTTACAACCTGACCAATCAGCGCCGGTTACGACCTGACCAATCAGCGGCGACCAGTCTGTTAACGTCACAACACGGCACAGCTCAGCACTGCTGTACCCTGCCCTGGAGCGGGGCTGAGAATCGCGGCTGTTAAATCGTGTTGGGGCTTGTGGAAAAGCGTACAAAGCGTGCTGAGCCGTCCCGTGTCGCGCTAAAGCGTGCTAGTGGAAAAGGCCCTTCAGTGTCCTCTCTCCAAAAGTCTTAATGTCTGAGCTGTTTGTGGTCGTCAGCTCGGGGCCACTAGTTCCTGCCAGCCGGTCAGCGTAGGACGGCAGGATGAGGCTCTTTTGGGAGCCGGACTCCATGAGGAACCGTCTCCCTGAGCGTGAGTCTGTCACATAGAGCAACTTGCTTGCTTCACCGGCGATCGCAGCTGCTACCAACTTCTGGTCCTGGCGTTTCCCGAACGCTTGAATTGGCATGGTGGCACGCATTGGCGTGCGTCCTCTCCAAAATGGCGGTGGTAGAAACAGAGCGTGTCTCTCTGGTGCTTCTTGGCCCCTGCTGCAGCCACCATCGCTGGCTCCTCGCCTCTGCTGGCCGTCTCGCTGGTTTCCGACGCCACTGCGTTCACTGTGAGGGCTCTGGTAGTGAGGATGATCCGATCTGCCTGCTGGGCTAGCGCCTGGTAGTTGCGCATGGCTAGCAGCGGCAAATTGGCAAGGACCACTCTGGCCGCTGTCGGGAGGTTCCGGAGGAAAAGGTGGGCAAACAGAAAATGCCCGTCATCTGTGCCCATCAACGCCAGCATCTTCTCCATCAATTTGACCGCCGACCCGTCTCCTAACTCAGAGCATGTCAGGAGCCTCTCCGCTCTCTCACAGTCCGAGAGCGTGTAGAGCCGGATCAGCGCGGTTTTGTGTGCACCGTATTTATCGCAGGCTGGGGGCTGTTGGAGCAGGCTCGCCACCTGCTGAGTTGTGCGTGCGTCCAGTGCTGCGACCACGTAGTAATATCTGGTGTCATAAGATAAGATAAGATAAGATAAGCCTTTATTAGTCCCACAATGGGGAAATTCCAGGATTGCAACAGCACAGGGATAGCAACACTCAGAGCAACAATCAGAAGGCAAGAAAAAACAAGAACAGCTAGTATACGTATGTACATATTACTATAAATATATATATATATATATATATATATATATATATATATATATATATATAGACACACAGTGCGGAGCATTGTGGTTGGTGGATGTGCAGTAGAAAGTCTAAGCTCTCTCTCCGCGGGTGCGGCGGGCCAGCTGGATGTCTTTGGGCATGATGGTGGTGACCCTCTTGGCGTGGATGGTGTCCACGAAGAGACCCACCAGGTAGGCCTCGCTGGCCTCCTGCAGAGCCATGACGGCGGAGCTCTGGAAGCGCAGGTCGGTCTTGAAGTCCTGAGCGATCTCCCTCACCAGGCACTGGAAGGGCAGCTTACGGATGAACAGCTCCGTGGATTTCTGGTAGCGACAGATCTCTCTCAGAGCCACGGTACCGGGCCTGTAACGGTGAGGCTTCTTCACTCCGCCGGTGGCCGGAGCGCTTTTTTTCGAGCAGCCTTGGTGGCTAGCTGCTTCCTGGGGGGCTTTTTCCTCCAGTAGATTTACGGGCAGTCTGCTTGGTTCTTGCCATCGCTCTTTATTATTCTGTCTTATATTTCTTGCACGCCGCCTAAACTCCAGTCCGGCACCCGCGTCATTTTCGCCACAGTTCCTCGGCATGTCGAGCTTCTCCGTTAGCACCGGGTGGCGGTTGGCGCTAGCTAGCCAGCTAGCTAGCTCTTCCCTGCTGTATCGTCCCCCGCTGTAAACAGTGGCTCCGTCCGCCGACTTGGGAGACCCTTGGGGCGATCTGTGTGTCCGTGATATATATATAGGGTGAAAGGTGTAGAAAGAAGAAGGAAGATAAGAAAAAGGCAGTTGCAAAAGGCAGCCAACTCGTGTGGCACCGCCGGTCCGGCGGAACCGGAACCACCAGTCATCTGCCATTATTCCCTGGAGCGCGAACTGGGCCTCAGTGTGAAGGAACCAAGACTTCGGGTTGTGTAGCCAAAAGTCTGGGAGTTTGACCGAAACGGCGCACGCATTGCTGGCGCTTCCCGTCTGGGTTGTCTCCGGGGTGTTTGCCTCATGTTCCATTGTGCGTCAAGGGTCACCAGTGTGGAGAGAATAACCAGGCCGAACTTTTCCGAGCAGATGAAACTTTATTACACTCTCTCTCACATTCACCAGAATCAGACAACTTCCCACCAGGTTGCAGGCACTCTCTTTTATATCATAGCACTAACACTTCTCTGCTACCTGGGGTGCTGCATTAACATATCACTCCCCACACTCCCCACCTTTGATCTGCAACTTCAGTCTGAGGGAAAACTACTGAGTAACTACTGAGTGGGTTCCCCACACTGCCATTATTTTTTGGACGAATTAAAAATAGGTGTGATATTCTTTCATCACTACATCATATTCCAAATTATTATGCAAATGATATTTGTCTCAAATTTTCCTAAATAATCAATATAAATGACATCAGTATAATTTTCAAGTCATTGACTGTTAATATAATAATAAAAATTCAAATTTTATTGAAGAAACCTTCCAATTAAAACTATTTTTTTTGCAAAAATAAAAAAAACCAAAACACTGTCACGGTTGCCCCTCCAGGGCAAGGAAGAGGAGGACCCAGATGCAAGGCAAATTTGATAAACCATGATTTATTGTGGAAACTGAACAGAAGGTAGAAAATAATATAGGATGTGGGCTGGAACAAAAGCATGGTTAGGAAGGCAGGATAACTCTAGGACTAGGAAATAACACAGACTAAGACTGGGAAAACAGGCTTGGCAGAAGCATGGGTAACATGCTGACATAAGACAAGGACACTGAACTGGACATAGACTCACCCTGGCATAAATAGACGAGGGGGCAATCAAGACAACACAGAGCAATTGAGAACAATCAGGGGCAATCAGAGACATCAGGGCATTGCAACAGGTACAGAAAAAACATGAGGAACTGAGACAAAAAGTAAACAGAAACGGAGGACAGACAAGAAACATGAATGCAGGACCAGGGAATACATGACCATGAAAAATGATGTGGAAAATGACAAAGAGAATGATACAAAACTAAACTCAAATCCCAGACCAGAATAAAGAACATAACCCGACTATAAAAAAATAATAATAAACACAGAGAATTCTAAAGTACAAACTGGGCTGAGGCAGGGAAAACACAGAAAAAAGCAAAAATAAACTCAAAGCGTGAGCATGGTCCCCAGACCATGCCCAGAACCCTGATAATACTCCTCCCCTTAAGGGTTGGAGACCAGACAACCCAAAGAAACACAAAATGACCTTTCCAGGGTGGGTGGTTGGGTACAGGCTAGGCAGGCCAGAACAAACTCTTACCCCACAAAGTCCAAAGCAAAACACAGTTTGTGGGGGCCAAACAGAATCCGAGAACCCTACAACACTGGGCAGATCGGGTGGCCTTTCAGCGTCCTTAAGCCACCAGATCATAGGACAAGATGGGTCAGGAGGCCTACCCAAGTCCATAGGCCACCTGGTGGATGAACACGGCATGTCGGGTGGTCTACCAGAGTCCATGGGCCACCAGACGGAGCAACACGGTGCCGTAGGAGCACTGACCTCAGAAGCCCTCAACACAGGAGATAACATATGTATAAGCTCTTTGCACAGGAGACAACATAGAAGCCTTCTGTTCTGGAACTAACAACTCAGGAGCCTTTTGCTCTAGGGACAGGACCTGAGGGGCCTTCAGTGCTGTGACCTCAGGAACACATGGTGGAGGCTCCCCAGCCTCTGGAATGGTGGGTGGAGGCCCCCCAGCTTCTGGAATGGTAGGTGGAAGTCCATTGACCTCTGGAACAATGATGGGTGGAGGAGACTGTTCGACCTCTGGAACAACGATGGGTGGAGTGGACTGTTTGACCTCTGGAACAATGATGGTTGGAGTGGACTGCTCAACCTCTGGAACAACGACAGGTGGAGGTTCCCCGACCTCTGGAACAACAATGGATGGAGGTCCTCTGACTCCTGGAACAACTACGGGTGGAGGTCCCCCGACCTCTGGAACAACGACTGGTGGAGGTCCCCCGACCTCTGGAACAACAATGGATGGAGGTCCTCTGACTCCTGGAACAACTACGGGTGGAGGTCCCCCGACCTCTGGAACAACGACTGGTGGAGGTCCCCCGACCTCTGGAACGGCAACGAGTAGAGGTCCCTTGAGGTCCCTGGAGCGTGGTCCTCCTGCGGCTCCATCCTCAACATGGCCACCTTGGACAAGCGGGGAAAACAGGAAGGAAATAAGGTTGGCACCATAGTAATCAGCAGCAGAGACTGGTGGGGAGGGCCCAGAGGCAGGTGAAATCTGCACTTGGGTCCCCTCATCAGGAATAAGGCAAGTCTTTTCTAAAATTGATGTAGAAAATAATAGAGTACTTGCCTTAGCTTCTGGTCTCCTGCTGCTGGAGTGATGACCTCAAGATGAGGTGCAGGCAAAGCAGCAGTGGAACCAGGCTGTGCAGGCTGATCAGCAGTGAACCCAGATGACCCAGATCAATCAGCGACGACACCCAACGATGACATCTGACCAACAGGAGGACCTGCACCCAACACAGTCATGACAGGAGTGTGCACGTAAAGAGGAGCAGTCTCTGCAGGAGTGTGCATGTGAAAAGAAACAGTCTCTGCAGGAGTGTGTACATGGAGAGGAACAGTCTCTGCAGGAGCATGCATGTGGAGAGGAGCAGTCTCTGCAGGAGGGTGCATGTGGAAAGGAGCAGTCTCTGAAGGAGCGTGCACGTGGAGAGGAGCAGTTTCTGCAGGAGATGCATGTGAAGAGGAGCAGTTTCATCAAAGAGGAAGAATTCACCGATGAAGGTTTGAATGTCCCTCCTTAAATGCAGATTGGATGCCACCAAAAGGTGTGCTTCCCTCCACACTATGTCCCGCCAACCATCCCTCCGAAGGCACAGGTTGTAATACTGTCCCAACTACCAGATGGGGTCCCGTAGCTCCCTGTCGTGGGTAAACTCCTCCAGACTGGGACTCGCGAGAGAGGAGAAGCAGGTGAGGATGGCAATACTGAGACAGCAGCAGAACTGACAACAGAGACAGGTGGGGGAAGCTCGGCAGCAGTTGAAGGCTGTCGCTGAGCCCCCTCCCTGGGAACATGGCAAGACCTCTCATAACTAGGTGTTAAAAAATGAGAAAATGGTATTTGTCTTATTCCCTACTCTGATGGAGCATCTGATGTGGACACAGAAGCTGGATCACGTCATGGAGCTGGGGCTGGGTGCAGAGAATAACAAGGAGCCGGGACTGGGGGCACCAAATAATGTGGAGCTGTCACTGGAGGCATGACGACCGGTGAAACTGCAGACGTGATGACAGGCGAACCTTCAGGCAAAGCTGCAGGCATGATGACAGGTGAAGCGAAAGCTGGTGTGTGCGTCATGGAGAAAGCTGGAGCTGTGGCACACACTTCAGGGACAGCAGGAGCTGTCTGGGGAGGAGCCAGAGCCAACGTTGGTGTAAAGCGCTCAGAGGAACAGCATCTCTCGGAATCTCACTTCCACCTGGGCCTGCTGAACCCTGGCAGAGATCCCCAAAATTGTTCTCTCTCGGCGGCAGATCTCTCCCAAGGGACCCGTGGTGCTGCGGGCTCTGCAAGAGATAACGTTGGTAGGAGGGCAGCTGACTCTAGCGAGGGGGAGATGGTGGGAGCTGGTGGTAGTGGAGAGAGGGAGACATTCTGAACCCGGGGCTGGAGGCAGACACTTGGTCTGGCAGCGAGTAGATTGGCAACTCCTCCCCAGCAAAGCATCTCGTCCCGTCGGGAGGAGCTGTTCCATGTCCTCTATCATGGCCACCATCTCCAGCCTTTCTCCTTTTTTTGCCCGCTGGGTCTAGTATTGGCAGTGTCCTACTGTCATGGTTGCCCCTCTGGGGCAAGGAACAGAGGGACCCAGATGCGAGGCAAATTTGATAAACCATGATTTATTGTGGAAACTGAACAGAACACAGAAAATAATGTAGCTCGTGGGCTGGAACAAAAGCACGGCTAGGCAGGCAGGAAAACTCTGACTATGAAATAACACAGACTCAGACTGGGGAAACAGGCTTGGAAGAAGCGTGGGTAACACGCCGACATAAGACAAGGACACCACACTGGACATAGACTCACCCTGGCATAAATAGACAAGGGGACAATCAAGACAACACAGAGCAGGTGAGAACAATCAGGGGCAATCAGAGATAGCAGGGCATTGCAACAGGTACAGAAAAACATGAGGAACTGAGACAAAAGGTATGAAATATGAACCATGAAATATGATGGTGATAATAACAAAGAGAATGATACAAAACTAAACTCAAATCCCAGACCAGAATAAAGAACATAACCCGACTATAAAAAATAATAATCAACACAGAGAATTCCAAAGTACAAATTGGGCTCTTTGATATAACCTTCACAATGCTTGCATCCATTAAACTTGTGAGTTTTTGGAGTTTCTGCTTGAATTTCTTTGCAAGATGTCAGAATAGTTTCCCAGAGCTGCTGTTTTGATGTGAACTGCCTCCCACCCTCATAGATCTTTTGCTTGAGGATGCTCCAAAGGTTCTCAATAGGGTAGAGGTCAGGGGAGGATGGGGACCACACCATGAGTTTCTCTCCTTTTATGTCCATAGCAGCCACTGACACAGAGGTATTCTTTGCAGCATGAGATGGTGCATTGCCATGCATGAAGATAATTTTGCTATTGAAGTTTCATGATTTGCTGCCTCCCCGAGGCAGCAGAGATGAGAAACCCAAGTGTAGGAGCATGCTGTGTGTTTTATTAACATAAATATTATTACATTAACATGTTAAAATGTTAATACATTAGTAATTTGGACATTTTATTAACATAAATGCCCAAACAAAAACGAACAGACAAACAGAGTGAAAAACAAATTCACTCTGCCTGCCTGTTGACTGATTCTCCACAGCTGTGCACACACGTGCTCTCATCATCAGCTGGACTATTTAAGCCATGTTGCCCTCGGGTCTGCACAGAGTTGTCTTTCTCCCTGGTCTGATGAGACCGTCTCTACACTTCATCACTCGCCAAGATTATTCTCAACCTCACCGTTCTCTTGAGGCTACTCCTCTCCTACCTTGCCTTCCTAGAGAACCACCTTCTTCTCGTCGTCCTCCTGGGAGTTCCACTCCCCGATGCCAAGTAAGCCACTATCATCGCTTTCATCTCTCCACTCTCGCTCCCCTGTGCACAGGTGGAAATCCGAGGCGGCGGACCTCCTTCACCTGGCGGCGGACCGAATACTCCTTGCACCTCTTCACTCCATCAACCTTTCCCCTTGCAACCGGGGCTGAAGACGCTGTCTTCCTGGCCTGAGCCTTCGGGACTAAACCTGAGCTGATCACCAACTCGCCAACATTAAGACTAACAATACTGCACAGTTCCACCAGGGTGTAGTTACTAATTCCCCTCTCTCTCTTCTTCATAGGGTTGCCAGGCTGCACAGTGCTCTGCTTGCCCCGGCTGCTATATTCACATACACACGCATACACCCAAACACACATTACATAATAAAGATAACTGAGTTAATTTCTGGGTCTGCCTGCTTTCTGGGTCTGCAAACATGTCAAGGGGTGGCCGAGTAGTAGGTTTATGCACAACTGCAAACCTGTGGGAGATCCTACACCTTGAGGTTTGTGGCACTCCAGAGGCACCAGCAGCTTGAAATACCTGTTTGCCGCTTTATAATGACATTTTAGCAGCTGCTCGCAACTTCAGGTTGATCAGAAGAAAGGTGCATATTGTAGGAAAAAATAGCCTAGGAAACCATTCTATTAGCACCATGTTTGCATTTTGAACAATAATGGACTCAATGGAAGAAGAACAGGACGGCGTAATTATTGACAGAAAAACTGTAAAAAGCCAGTCAAAATGCATGCTGAAAAGCCCCCAAAGTTTTTGGGAGTTTGTCCTTTGGATTGACAAGACAAAACTCACACTTTTGGGCTAGTCCAATCAGCTTTATGTTTACAGAAGGAAAAACAATGCATACAAAGAAAAGAACACTGTACCTACTATGAAACATGGAGGGGGCTAAGTTATGTTCTGGGGCTGCTTTGCAGTTTCTAGCACAAGGTGCCTTGAATCTGTGCAGGGTACAATGAAATCTCAAGACTATCAAGGTATTCTGGAGTGAAATGTGCTGCCCAGAGTCAGAAAGCTTGGTTTCCTCCAACAGGATAATGACCCCAAACACACTGCTAAAAACATCATAGAATAGCTAAGAATAAAACACTGGACTATTCTGAAGTGGCCTTCTGTGAGCCTTGATTTAAATCCTATTGAACATCTGTGGAAGGAGCTGAAACTGCAGTCTGAAGAAGGCACCCTTCAGCCCTGAGACAGCTGGAGCAGTTTGCTCATAAGGAGTGGGCCAAAATACCTGAGGACAAGTGCAGAAGTCTCATTAAGAGATACATAAATTACTTGACTGCAGTGATTACCTTCAAAGGTTGTGCAACAAAACTTCAAGTTAAGAGGATCATCACTTTTGTCCAGTTTCATTATTTTTTTTTTCTTAAACAATTCTGTTAAACCAAAATTCAAAAGCAATGTCTAATTTTCATTACTTAATTTCTCAGAAAATGTTTATTTATTTATTTTTGTCAGTTTCAAGTTAATTCAGTGACTACTGTGGGATTTTTTTTTTCTTTAATGGAAGGTTACCAACAAATTTGTCCACGGCTGAATGTTTTTCCTATAAATTTGCAACGCTTATCTAGTGTCTTTGCAACAGAGTCCAAATAAAGAAACAAAGAAATGGACACTGATCTCAATAAAATTCAATTAATAAATAAGAAAATAATAAGACTCTAAGTCAAAGTCAAGTCAAAATTTATTTCTATAGCACATTTAAAACAGCCGGAACTGATAAAAGTGCTCTACACCTTGTACACATAAAATATTAAAAATAACCACATTTACAATCCAGACTAAAGAATACACAATAAAAATATAATAAACAGTATAATAAAAACCAAATAAGATTAATAAAATAAGAAATAAATAAAATAAACTCCTACAATAAACTAAGATATTCTGGTCAGCTAGGAATGAAAGGCAGGTAAAATAAATTAGTTTAGTCTGAGCAGTTCTTTGTCAGAGCATGGGCTGGGCCCATGTCCTCACCTTGAGTTATATAGTTTTCTTGTCATCAGGGCATGAGCCCCAACCAACGTCCTCGCCTTGAGTTGTTATTATATGATTTTCCGTGTTTTTGGTTCTTGCTCATTATTCTTTTTATTATGATCTCTGTGTTCATTATTATCTTTGCCACTAACTATAGTTTCTGTTTGGTCATCATGCTTAGTAGCATTATCCTGGGCTTTTATCTGATTTTCATTATGTGATCATTATCCCTGCCTCACTTTTGTTTGCATGGTCGTTATGTTTACTATTATCTTGGTTCTTGTGGTAACTGCTCCTGCTTTTGTCTGTTGTTGCCATCATGCCTTGTGCATTCCCTGCCTGGTTTTCAGTTGATTATTATTATTAGTATTATTATTGTCATGGTCTTGTCTCCCCTGATCCTCTGTTTATGTTTCTGTGCACCCCCTGTCTGTGATTGTATGTGCAGCCCCTCCTGTCCTGTTCACCATACCTGTTGCCTCTGTTTTCCTCATGTGTCAGTTGTCAGTCATGATTGGTCTCCCCACCCGTGTCGAGTTGTCTTGATTGGCCCCTTGTCTACTTAAGCCCATGTCTGCCCTTGTTCATTGTGGTGTCCTTGTAATTGTCATGCAGCGTCTCACCCACACTTCGGTTTTGAATCTTGTCTGCCTTGCCTTGTTCGTTTTTGTATTTTGCCGGACCAAGTCTTGCCTGTTTGTTAAGCCCTCGAGCTGTGGCTTGGGCCTTGACCAGCTCTAAACTAAAACATCTGAACCATAGTCCAGCGTTTGGGTCCTGCTTCCTGCCCAGCCCAGGTGCACCACCATCTACAAACCGTGACACTCTTATGTGAAAAGGCAGGCTGTTCCATAGACTTGGGTGGTGGGTCCAAAAATAATAAATTTACTAAAATGACCAAAGATGCAATAATTTCTACTCAGAATAAGAAAATAAGGAAGCACATTTCTAACCAGTTTTCAAATCCATCCATCCATCATCTACCGCTTATCAAGTAACTCAGAATACGACCATAGTATCTACTTGAGTGAGAACACCTTTCCCGTTTTAAACAGAGTAAAAGGCATTCTAGGAAAAAAACAAAACAAAAAAACAAACAAACTGTGCATGTAAACACAAATTTGTGAAAGCAGCACGATGTAACTTTCTTGTTCCAGGACCACTGACAAGACTACAACTATGGCAACTACAGACATGGACAAAATTGTTGGTACCCCTCTGTTAATGAAAGAAAAACCCACAATGGTCACAGAAATAACTTGAATCTGACAAAAGTGGTAATAAATAAAAAGTCTATGAAAATTAACCAATGAAAATCAGACAATGCTTTTGAATTGTGGTTCAACAGAATTATTTTAAAAAACAAACTCATGAAACAGGCCTGGACAAAAATGATGGTACCCTTAACTTAATATTTTGTTGCACAACCTTTTGAGGCAATCACTGCAATCAAACAATTTCTGTAACTGTCAGTGAGACTTCTGCACCTCTCAGCAGGTATTTTGGCCCACTCCTCATGAGCAAACTGCCCCAGTTGTCTCAGGTTTGAATGGTGCCTTCTCCAGATGGCATGTTTCAGCTCCTTCCACAGATGTTCAATAGGATTTAGATCAGGGCTCATAGAAGGCCACTTTAGAATAGTCCAGTGTTTCCCTCTTAGCCATTCTTGGGTGTTTTTAGCTGTGTGCTTTGGGTCATTATCCTGTTGCAAGACCCATGACCTGCGACTGAGACCAAGCTGTCTGACACTGGGCAGCACATTTCTCTCTAGAATACCTTGATAGTCTTGAGATTTCATTGTACCCTGCACAGATTCAAGACACCCTGTGCCAGATGCAGCAAAGCAGCCCCAGAACATAACAGAACCTCCTCCATGTTTCACAGTAGGGACAGTGTTCTTTTCTTAGTATGCTTCATTTTTGCGTCTGTGAACATAGAGCTGATGTGCCTTGCCAAAAAAGTTCCAGTTTTGTCTCGTCTGTCCATATGACATTCTCCCTGAAGCTTTGTGGCTTGTCAACATGCAGTTTGGCAAATTCCAGTCTGGCTTTTTTTATGATTTGTTTTCAACAGTGGTGTCCTCCTTGGTCCTCTCCATGAAGTCCATTTTGGCTCAAACAATGACGGATGGTGCGATCTGACACTGATGTACCTTGACCTTGGAGTTCACCATGAATGTGTTTAGAGGTTGTTCTGGGCTCTTTTGTTACCATTCGTATTATCCGTCTCCTCCTGCGGCCACGTCCAGGGAGGTTGGCTACAGTCCCGTGGATCTTAAATTTCTGAATAATATGTGCAACTGTAGTCACAGGAACATCAAGCTGCTTGGAGATGGTCTTATAGCCTTTACCTTTAACATGCTTGTCTATAATTTTCTTTCTAATCTCCTGAGACAACGCTCTCCTTTGCTTCCTCTGGTCCATGTTTAGTGTGGTAAACACCATGTCACCAAACAGCACAGTGACTACTTGTCACCCTTTA
Organism: Pholidichthys leucotaenia; assembly: GCA_020510985.1. Lineage (NCBI taxonomy): Eukaryota > Metazoa > Chordata > Actinopteri > Cichliformes > Pholidichthyidae > Pholidichthys > Pholidichthys leucotaenia. The sequence continues at coordinate 277,785,789 of CM035842.1, forward strand.
AATAGGCCAACTGACTAATTACAAGTTTGTAGACACCTGTGATGTTAATTAGAGGACACATCTTGGTTGAACATGTCCCTATGGTCACATTATTTTCAATCTTTTCTAGGGGTACTATCATTTTTGTCCAGGCCTGTTTCATGAGTTTGTTTTTTAAAATAATTCTGTTGAACCACAATTCAAAAGCATTGTCTGATTTTCATTGGTTAATTTTCATAGACTTTTTATTTATTACCACTTTTGTCAGATTCAAGTTATTTCTGTGACCATTGTGGGTTTTTCTTTCATTAACAGAGGGGTACCAAAAATTTTGTCCACGTCTGTATAACTCCACAAACAATCACAGAGTGCTTAGTTGTTGTTGGCTTAAATTGTGCCCTGTCATTGGCTGTAGGTACTCGGGAGTCGCCATAGTTGTAGTCCTTTTAATGGCCCTACTAAGAACAGAGCTGCTGCAGGCAACGCGGACCCACTCAGGCTGTGGAGAAAATGACATTCACCTGGTCAAACGTTGATGTACCATTAAAATAATTTTGGAAGCATTATTTTAAGGTGAAAATCTTATGCAGTGCTGCTTTAATACAACTACCAACCTCTCTTTGTTAAGCAATACGAAGCTTAATTTCATTTGTTAAAAGCACATACAGGGAACTGGATGAACACACTAAGTGTATATTTAAAGACTCATTAATCTGTATTTAACACTTTCTTTTCTGTGTCCTGTTTCATTTTCCTATTGTGTTCCTCATTTTATCTTAATGTCTCCCCTCATTGGTCTAATTGTGATTCTGGTGTTCCAGTTACAGTAACTTCCTCTTACAGGGCACTGTTTTGGCGACTGCTCCACCATTCCTTTTCCTTCCTGCCCTTGTCTGTTTCCTGCGTCACCTGTGTCACTTTAGTTTCCCACATATTTATAGACTTTTGTCCCCCTCGTCAGTTGTCAGTCAGCCTGTGTCCTGTCTGTTTCCATTTTCGTCTCTTTGTGTTCCCGCCACACAGATTTCTGCATGTGCATGTGACAAATCTGCATGCAAGAGACAGGATTTCAGTTTGTGGTCCATTTGTGATATTAATGGTTTTGAACTATCTCATTCGTAAGCATGCAGGAAACATAAAATGGAAACCTTAGCCTGTAGTCTGAGCAGTTTCTGGGTACAAAGCAGAGTATGCAAATGCAACAGGGCCCCCAAGCTACAAATTAACCCTCAAGATTTTGGAGGTGGGGGAGGGAATAAAAAACAGAGATAGAATTGACTCTGTGCATAAGTGCAGTCCCATACTTCCGATTTGCGCCGCCGGTTGACTGAACTGGTTCCGGAGTGCTCATGGCTAACATTTTTATGGCACACCGAGGTGCCATGTTGGTGCTGGATATAGTTCTGTTGACAGCTCTTGCAGCATTGTGATAACGGGATATCCAATTAATGGTTTGTTGTATTTATTGTTATCATATAAGTAATACAGGCCTATGCATATAGAACATTATGAACACAAATTTAATTAATGTCCCAATTTGAAGTTGATTTTATGCTTTTTTGTTGTGTCCAAATGCAGAAAGTCTCCTGATCAGAATGCTGTCCTGATTATTATATGTGTTAAGTGCTGTGTGAAGGGTTTCCTCTATAATGTATGTTAGGTGGCATCAAATAAAAACAACTGTGGCTGAAAATAAATCGTTGACTGGACCTGACAGGGAACAGTCTTGATTGTATGCTGATTTGTGCTTTCATTTGCAGCTTAAGGCTTTTCTCCCGCCGTCAGCTGAAACGCCGCTCGATTAGACTGTGAGCTAAATGTCTGAAAGGTCAAATGAAAACGTAATCTGTCACACATTTATGTGAGCATTTAGTGTTTTTATGAGCTCATTCAGTAACCCCTACATCCCAAGTATTCCGCCAAAGATGCTTTAAAAAGCTCAGAGTGAAGCGAAACACAGCTGCTGCTCTGCTCACACTGCTGACAAGTACTTAAGAGAGGCATTTATTTCTCATTCAGCAGATATCAAGCTCATTCAAAATCTACATGCCTTCCCAGGGGTGACAGATTGGTGGTGGAGTGCAGACCTGTTTTCATCGTGCTTTCCACACAGCAGAGCGCTGCACAGCTGCTGCCTCTCCAGGTAGCTTTTTTTTTTTTGCATTTATTTTTGGAGACTGGCTTTCTTCTTCATCTCCGACATGTGTCAAGCTTCCCAATGCCTTTCAGCTACCAAGGGTAATGGGTGGGAATAGTAGTGGAAAATTGCAATTGTTGTTTCCAAACCTGAAAATAGCAAGCATGGCAGCAGGGTTGTGTTATTATCCGCAATTGGAGTTCTTTTTTTTAGGAGGAATCATTGATTTAAACTGAGTCACCTTTAAAAGTATTATGTCTCAATAATGGAGAACGGAGATGGGACTTGTCTGAACATCACACAAACTTTATTAGCCTCTTTCATATATATTCATATCCAGCCACAGCCCACCTGACGTCACTCAACTCCCTGCCCCGGCCAAGCTACGGCAAGCCCCAAGGCTCAACTCCCATATATAACCCCCCCCTCCCCGGAAAACTCAACCACACAAATTAACCTGCCCAGAATTGTCACCCAACTTGCCCCCTAAACACACGGAACAATGAACAATAACAATATAGCCTAGCACATTCATACTTAGAACAACCGAACTCGGGCCTCAACCACCAAACCAACAAAATAACCATAATCATGGTTATTTTTTATCACAGCATATTAACATTCTTAACAATTTCCATGCTTTTTTTTTTTAAACACAAGACAGGCCTTACAGGCGCCTAAGAGAACTACCAAGGCACCCTGCCAGGTTGAAGCGGGTACCCTAACGCCGAACCCAACAGTCATCAATTAATTCAGTAACAAAATTGTCCAAATACCTAGGTTTCTGACGCACTCTAGCTGGGCGTCCCTCGGGAGAAGACGTTGCCTCTGGCACTGTCGATCCTGCCTGCGGATTGGCATCTGCCCGACCCTCCAGTCTCAGATGTCACTGAAACAGTCCACGGTGGGGCTACTCATCACTTCCGGCGGGGACTTTCTCAGCCTGCTCGCATGCCACTGGGACCCATCGTCCAGTTCAAAAGTGTCAGGTCCTCTCCACTTCACAATCCGCTGTAGTCCCACCCACAGCGGTTGGAGTTTATGGGCGCGGATGGGGTGCTTGATCCAGACCTGATCTGCCACCCTCAGTCAGTGATCTCTCGCCCGATTCTTCCTGTTGAACCTTACTTTCATCTCACACTGTTGTTTAGCAACTCGGTGCCGCAGCATCCTTGAGTCTTCCCTTCTGTCCGCACGTGCTGACCCCAGTCGTCTCACCGGTAGCAGCAACTCTCGCTCAAGCATGAGAACTGCTGGCGAGCGTGCTGTCATGGTGTACACTGACGCCCTGTAGTGGAGCAGGGTGCTGTTCAGAGCGTCAGCAGACATGAAACCGTTTGCCAAATGGGCCCTCAGTCCATTCTTTAGTGTCTTATTGAACCTTTCGAACCCATCTCCCCCGTTATCCTGCGGGTGGTACACCGCCGTCTTTATATGCTTCACCCCTCTAGCATTCAGGAACTCCTCGAAAGCTCCAGAGATGAATTGTGGGTCATTGTCCATGGTGTCATTGTCCATGGTGTCGGGGTCCACCACCTGGCAAACAAGGACGCCAGAAACCCTCTGACCACCTTTGTTATCACTGAGCTCGTCAGGAGCACCTCAGGCCACTTCGAAAACACATCGTAGGCCACAATGAGGAACCAGCTATTAGGGAGGCCCGCGTGCTGTTCACCGCAAATGTCCAACTCGATGTGTTCCCAGGGCCCGGCAGGGAACGGGACCAGTCGCAGAGGCAGAGGAGGGGCTCCACCAGTCTTCCCACTCTCCAGGCATGGCACACAGTGCTTTACCATAGCCTCAATGTCTTTGTCAATTCCCGGACACCAGACCAAGTCCCTGCTGCGCTGTTTGACCTTAACCACCCCCAGGTGCCCCTTGTGCAGGATCGTCAGAATGCGTCATCTCAGGGCCGAAAGAATGACGGCGCACTGCCCCCTAGCCACACACACATCGTTCCAGCAGCTGAACTCATCTCTAAACCGATGGAAAGGAGCCTGTTCACCAAGTACCCCTGTCGGCCAACCCTCCCTGATTGCCGAACGCAGCCTCTTGATCACCTGATCACGCTCCGACTCCTCCCTGAGCTCCTGGGGGGAAATGATCTCCTGAAGCACTCCCTGCAGTGCGTGGACCAAATCTGCCTCGTCAGGGTCTGCTGCCGCCAGGTCAGGCATTAAAGTGCACTCCATGGCCCATGACAAGAGGTCCGCCGCAATATTGTCTTTCCCTGGCATGTACTTCATCGTGAAGTTATAGGCTCTCAGCCTCTCCGACCACCTATGGATCCTCTGTGACCTATGACCTGACCCTGAAGTTTCAAGTAGGGTTGTGAGCACCCGATGGTCCATCCTCAAAGTGAAGTGGCGCCCATCGTCGTAGCAGTCTATCGGGGGCGACAATGACTGTTTCATTTAGGTCTGATCAGATTCCTCCACGCAGCTCTGTCCTTCGCTTCCGCTGCCAGGAACTCCTGACTTTGTTAACCTGGGTGACATCTGAGCTGGTATGAGTTGCTTTCTGACTGACTATTTCATGAAACTGCTTGCAAAGTATTTGAGTACCGCTAGCTTTTGCTGGACTAGCGGCACATTCTTGGCAGATAGATGGCAGATAGATGTATTATCAGTGGCAAGGACAGGCCAAGACAAACTAACTACTAACTAACTAACCTGCATTTATATAGCGCTTTTCTAGTCACAAAGACCACTCAAAGCGCTTTCACTAGTACTAACCCTCTATTCTAAGGGCCTATAGGAAACAGATATCTAGGGACAATTTAGAACAACCAATTAACCTAACATGCATGTCTTTGGATTGTGGGAGGAAACCGGAGCCCCACCGGAGCCCAAACTGACTCAGTGGTGTCAGTGACTGGAGTCAGTCACTGACTCCAGTATCTGTTGCAGTGACTGACCAGATGATAGATTTGTTTATCTCTGTTTATCAGTGGTTTAGCACTGCGGCAGCACAGTTTTACCCTCGGCCGGGGGATCGCGGGGATCATGAGATCGTGGGTTCAATCCCAGCCCCCGACCAACAGTGAGCTGTGTGGAGTTTGCATGTTCTCCCCGTGTTGCGCGGGTTTACTCCGGGATTTCTCCGGTTTCCTCCCGCACACCAAAAACATGTAGGTTTAGGGCGCTCGCGCACGCAGCGACCGGCAGCCGGTGGCTTGTCACCAGACTGCAAAACCAAATCTACCTACGGGTACAAATAAGTAACAAAAAAAAAATAAAATAAAAATCTCTGCTCTTTGTGTAGTGCATGTCACAATGAACCGACCACCACCACAGACCTTGCAACAGATGTGCTTATCTACCATGATGTCCAGTCTCACCCCTTGTAACTGGGAGTAGTCCACCACAGACCTGTGACAGATATTGTTTTTAGTTCTGTCAGGATGCCCAGTTTCACCCTTCATGCCAGCAACCACCACAAACCTTGTACTACCTGTCTCATGGGCCCTCTGACCCATGAGACAGGTAGTACCGGTTTTCATGGTTATCCGGTAGAAAGCAAACCAATGCCTGACCTGACATATATAAGTGGCGCCCATAGAGGTAAATATGCCACCTCTCACAGGGCCAGACACAGGCCAGTGCCTCCCTTTCACCCACGGCATACTTCTTTTCTGCTGCTGACAGGGACCTCAGTGCGAAAGCCACAGGACGCTCCATACCATTCTGCACCTGTGACATGACCGCCCCCAGGGCAGAACCGGACACGTCACACGTCACGATGGTGGGGCAGTTCAGGTCAAAATTAGCCAGGACTGGTGGAGAGGTGAGCTGCTGTTTTAACTTCCTTACAGCCGCCGTGCAGGCCGGGGTCCAGCTCCAGGTAGCATCCTGCTTCAGCAGCGCCCAGAGTGGTTCGATTGTATCTGAGTACCGGGGAATAAATTGGCCATAGAAATTTACCATGCCAAGAAACGATAAAACCTGAGCTGGCGAGGAAGGGTCCACGATCCGCAGCACAGCTTCCATGTTCGAAAATAGCGGTTTCAGTCCATTCCCGGTCAGCCGGAACCCCACAAAGTCCACAGTGTCCGCTGCGAAGACAAACTTTTCTCCGTTCAGTGTGACTCCGTACTCTTCCAGTGTCTCCAATTCTCTTTCCATCCTCGCGTCGTGTTCTTCCCTTGACACCCCGTGCACTACAATGTCGTCCAGATATACAACAACCCCCTTTAGTCCAGCCAGCATGGTCGCCATGACCTTCTGAAAGCAACTGGGCGCCGAGCTCAGACTGAAAGGCATCCGGGTGTAGTGGAAACCCCCCATGTGAGTCACAAACGCCGTCAAATTCCTGCTGTCTGGGTGCAGCGACACTTGGAGGTAGCCCCGGCGCAGGTCCAACTTTGGGAAAACCTGCCCCCCGCTGAACGCCGCAGTGAGTTCCTCCATGGTCGGTAGTGGATGTTTGTCAGGGATGACTGCCTTGTTCACTGCACTGAGGTCAATACATGGTCTAATTCCCCCACCTTTCTTTCTGGCCACCACCAGATTGGAGATCCACAGCGATGCGTCCACCTTTTCGATGACTCCAGTTTCCAGCAGCTTTTTCAGTTCCGTTGACACCTCCTCGCTCAGCGCCAACGGGAGATGCCGCAAGGGTTGGATCCTTGGGGTGACGCTCTCGTCGATTAGGGGTTTGTGGTGGAATGCTTCGATGTGGCTCAGCCCTCTAAACAATGCAGGCCAGCGGGGGTGCCAGTCCAGGCCCACGGCCAGCACTGTCGACCCATCAGGGTCCCTAATGGAGAAACCTAGTTCTCCCAATAGGTCGATTCCTAACAGGTCGGTTCCCTGATGCACCACCTGGAAGGTGAAACTGGGAACCTTGAAGTCCGCCGTGCCAGCCATCGTGATCTCCGCATGGGCGTACCTGAACAACTTCACCGCTCCATCTTTGATCTACTTAGTGGGGAACAGCCTCCGCAGCGTGGCCAGGCTAAGAATCGACCTCCCAGCCCCTGAATCCACCATGAGCAGCACGTCTACCCCGTCAAGCTGGAGCACGTACCATTTTAGCGGGCCTTTCCCCATATGCACCGTGTGGACCTGGACCGAGCCCTCGGGTCCTCTCACCCCCGGGCTCCTCACCTGCTTATCGGCTCTGAATCTTATCCTCTTCTTCTTCTTTTTCTTCTTGGCCATGTCCCAAGGTCTAGCCAGCATGCTTACCTCCACTCTTGGCGGGAAATTGCACATGGTTGGTCCCTTGCTTGCCTTAGCCGTTAGCTCACGTAGGGCCACAGACTCCCTTCTCTTCATCAAGTCCAGCACTTCCTCCAGCAAAAACTGCTCCTTAGCTACCCTTTGCATAATCTTCAGCCAAGCACTATTAGTGCCGTGGTCTAATTTGTCCCTCACTAAGTCGTGCTCGATAGCCCCAAACTCGCACTTCCTTGCTAGGCTACGCAGCTCTAACACGAATGACTGAAGGGACTCACCTGTCCGCTGTTGACGGCCGAAAAACTTGCACCGTCTCTCGGTGACATTTGAAGCGTCTCCGAATGTGCTGTCCATTAAATTCAGAGGGGCAATAAAGTGTGGGGTGGGGGGCAATAAAGCAAATACTTTCTCGGGGCCCTATGCAAGGCTATGTTTATGGACCCCTATTTTTGTAATAGGGAAGAGTTCAAACCCTTTAAAACAAAACTTAATAAAAACAAGCTTGAGTCATTGTCTACATGAAGAGAGACAATTTAAGAAATTTATTACTTCAAATAAAAACTTAACCAGCATTCATATGAATATTGCAAATTTAAAAAAGTCACAAATTTACAACAAAAAGTTACAAATTTATGCTGAAAAAATTGGTGACTTTATGAGATAAAATATCAAATTCATGAAGAACAAATCTGCATATTTAAAAGAAAAAAAATCGGGAATTTATGAGAAAACAGTAGCAAATTTAAAAGAAAAAAGTTAAAATTTATGAGGAAAAAAATGCAAGAAAAAAGTTACAAATGTACAACATTCATTCATTCATCTTCTTCCGCTTAATCCTTTTCGGGTCGCGGGGGGGCTGGAGCCTATCCCAGCATCTTTGGGCGAGAGGCAGGGTACACCCCGGACAGATCGCCAGTCCATCGCAGGGCCAACACAGAGAGACAGACAACCATTCACTCTCACAGTCATAACTAAGGACAATTTAGAATCCCAAGTTTGATGTCAATGTACAACAAAAAGTTACAAATTTATGATGAAAAACTGGTGACTTTATGAGAAAAAATAGCAAATTCCATCCATCCATCCTTCTGCTGCTTATCCGGGGATCCGGGTTGTGGGGGCATCAGTCCTGGCAGAGTAGCCCAGACTTCTGCCCAGCCACATAGCACCATGATTTCCATGATCCCTCCTGCAAGTGGTGAGCCCACTGGAGGGTGGACCCATGTGCCTCCTTTAGATACACTGGGTCCTTCATGTAATGTTTTTCATGGAGATCCACTGAACCGCTCTTAGTCTGGCCCTTCACCCAGGGCCAGTTTGCCTTGGGAGACTCTACCAGGGGCAAGTTGCGCCTGACAACATAGCTCCTGGGATCATTTAGGCACTCAAACCCCTCCACCATGATAAGGTGGTGATCCACGGAGGGGAATATAAATTTACGAAGAAAAATGTTCGATGTTTATAAGAAAAAAAAAATGCATATTTAAAAGAAATAATGGGAATTTATGAGAAAACAGTAGCAAATGTAAAAGGAAAAAAAATTGAAATTTGTGAGGAAAAAAATGCAAATTTTAAAGAAAAAAGTTACAAATTTATAAGAAAAATGTTGCAACTTCATGAGAAAAATACTGCAAATTTAGAAAAGTTACAAATTTATGACAAAAATGTTGCAAATTTATGAGAAAAAAGTTGCAGATTAAAAGAAAAAGTTGCAAATTTTTGAGAACAATATTGCAAATTTACAAGAAAAATAGTTGCAAATTTATAGGAAAAATGTTACAAATTTATGGGGGGGAGCTGCAAATTTATGAGGAAAAAGTTGCAAATTTATGAGAAAAAAAGATACAAATTAATGAGAAAAGATGCAGATTTAAAAGAGAAAAAGTAGCAAAATTATTACAAAAAAAATACAAATTTACAAGCGTTTTACATTGGTACAAGCATTGGTACTTCAAAGTCTTATGTAACATGATATTAAAAGTTTATGATGATATGGGGGAAGGGGGGGGGCAATTCTCTCTTTTTTCCAGGTTGGGGGGGGTCATGCCCCCCTTGTCCCTTCCTTGATTAAAAATGCAGGTGCTGCATAGACAGCAATGAGCAGATATACTGTATAGGCACAAGAAACAGTTTCGCTTAAGGGTGTCATGCTTGAACCAGAGGAGGACCCAAGAGCAGCATGCAACCACATCAGGAGGATAGAGACAAGCAAGGACTCTTTATTTAACAGTTTAACCGAGTAATTGCACCCACAGCACAATGAGTCAGTTCCTGCAGATAGACAAAAGGGGAGTAAGACGAGTGACCAGAGCTGTTGTGAAGGTCTCTCACTGGTAAGCGACAGAGTCCAGTTGGTGAATGACCCATAGGTCGTGGGCCAGGGAGATTCCTGAAGTCAGAATTATAAATGGGAACTTACAATTGTACAGAGTCCTTAGTTGGGAATCCAGAGACCAGGGTCCAACAAAAAGGGCCATGAGGGAAGTCCAGAGATCCCGAGGCAAGAGGTTAGTGATTGATTTCGTTCAAGGTTTTCAAGAAGAACATCCCCAAAAACACTCTACCAAGGAGTAGGCACCCTATATGAACCCATCTACTTCTTGTTTCCTTCCATAGGTGACGCTAAGAACAGTTATATTAAATCAAGATATTTTTATCACATTATTCTAACAAATTATGCATGTTATTGTGCAAAGGGCAATTTTAAAGGATCCGGCTTGCTATAATACCATGCAGTTCAAACACAAAAAAAAAAGCCATTCAATGTAATAAATGAACATCTTTGCTTTGCCCAACATGAAAAATCTACCAAGACACCAGGTCAGAGAATTTAATGAACCACTCTTCTAATGAGTAACTACCACAGACGGAGTAGTTTCCTTTCCTGTTGATACAAATGAATGCCAACCAAAGAAAAGAACAATTGGTTGATTAATAGACCCACAGTAAATGAGTTCCAGTGTGCCAGGACTTCTTCAATCAAACTGAGTGCTGAGAGTAATTTGAGTGAAAGTTTGACTCCCAAAACACTTAGTTGTTTTTTCAGCATTACAGAAAGTGTCACCCCAATCCATCTATGTATTGTAGACTATTTTTGCATGAAGTTTGGTAATTAAAATGTTTTTTTCACCTCATTTCTTTGGTCATGACTAAATTACTTAACCAGCCGCCTCTGGCTGCCAGAAACAAAAATCATCTAAGGCCAAAAGACAAGCGCTGCTCCTTTAGGCAAAGATGATTTATTTGGCATTTGAATTTCCCTTTATGCAGCATAGAAAAACAAAATCTGAAATACATGAAGCTGCATTTTCAGAGCTTTTAAGATGTTGCCTCTGGAGAGACAGGAAGTTGAGATGACTAATGAAACATTCAACAATGTGACGGAAACAAACAGCAGCAGCAAAAAAGTCTTTAATCTGACTAGGAAAAAACATTTTTAAATATTCACAAATAATGATGTAAGAATTATGGAATCTAAGAAAAATTTACACAGAATACAAAACGAGAAAAATTTCATTTCTTGAAGAAAATGCAGCCTGAATGCCATATGGTGAAAAGGCTTTTCTGAAGTATTTTTTTAAAGAATGGTTTAAAGCTGACCAATGACAACTTTTTCAAAAGTGGAAATAACTGGAAGCTGGATACTGTTAGCTTCACATCTGAAATTGCTTAAAGTTAGCATAAATCTGCTAATCAAAAAGTTTAATTCTGATAAATTTAAGGTAAAATGGCTTAAATTCATACATTAATATAAAAGCTAATGTGGATTAAAGTTAAACAAAGCTAACTTAAAAATGCTAAATAAAATTTTAAAGCTGAAAATACTAGCTTTAAAGATAAAATGTTATAAATTTGTATGTTACCATATAAGTAAAAATTGCTTAAAGCTGAATGAAAATCCTTTTCGGGTTGCAGGGGGCCTGGAGCCTATCCCAGCATCTTTGGGCGAGAGGCAGGGTACACCCTGGACAGATCGCCAGTCCATTGCAGGGCCAACACAGAGAGACAGACAACCATTCACTCTCACAGTCATACCAAAGGATGATCTGCATTGTTGTTTATCAAATCAAATCAAATCAAATCAAACTTTATTGTGATATTGCTGTACATACAACTGTAGTGCAGGCAAGATGAAATTGCGTTTCTCTCGGCATCCATATAAGAAGCAGCATTATTAAGACACATTCCCACATAGCTCCCCCCCCCCCCCATCCATTCACACATCCCTGAGACATACTTGGGAAAAAAAAAAAAGAATAACTAACTATAATATACAAAATGTCCGTAGGTGCAGTAGTGTGTATGACAGATTCCGGGTCAACTGTTCAGCATCCTAACAGCTTGTGGAAGGAAGCTGTTGATCAGTCTGGTGGTTCTACCTCTGATGCTCCGGAATCGTTTACCAGATGGAAGAAGTTCAAAGTGTTTATGCAGAGGGTAAGAACGGTCCTTGACAATGTTCAGTGCCCTGCTCCTACAACGGTTCTGAAAAAGTTCTTGGACAGAGGGGAGGGAGACTCCAATTACCCTCTCAGCCCCCTTGACTATCCTCTGCAGGGTTTTTTTGTCTGACATACTGCAACTGGAGTACCATGTAGCAATGCAGTACGTCAGAACACTCTCCACCACACCTCTGTAGAAGGTCCTGAGGATGCAGATGGGGAGAGAGGCCTGTTTGAGTTTCCTCAAGAAGTGCAGTCTCTGCTGAGCCCGCTTCCTGATCTCCAAGGAATTCTTGCTCCAGGTCAGGTCCTGCGAGATCTGCAGTCCAAGGAACTTGATGTTCTCTACTCTCTCCACTAAACGGCCGCCGATGCTGAGGGGGGCGTGCTCAGGCTGTGACCGCCGGAAGTCGATAATCATCTCCTTCGTTTTGTCCACGTTGAGCACCAGATTGTTCTCCCTGCACCAGCCCTCCAGGTCTCTCACTTCTTCCCTGTACATTGATTCCTCATCCCTCTGGATAAGTCCCACCACCTTGGTGTCATCTGCAAACTTAATAATCTGGTTCCCCTCGTGTTTGGATACACAGTCATGTGTTAGAAGTGTAAACAACAGTGGACTGAGTACACAGCCTTGAGGGGATCCGGTACTCAGCGTGACAGACTTGGAGATGTTGTTTCCAACCCGGACAGACTGAGGTCTCTCAGTCAGGAAATCCAGGATCCAGAGACATGTGGCGGTGTTCAGACCGAGAAGGAGTAATTTCTCCATCAGTCTCTGGGGAATAATGGTGTTGAATGCTAAACTGAAATCAATGTACAGGAGTCTGGCGTAGGTGTCTTTCTGGTCCAGGTGGGTGATGACAGAGTGTAGGGTGGTGACTATAGCATCCTCCGTGGAGCGGTTTGAACGATATGCAAACTGGAGCGGGTCGTGTGATGCAGGGAGGCAGGCTGTAATGTGTGGTTTGACAAGCCGCTCAAAACACTTCATCACAATTGGTGTCAGTGCAACAGGACGATAGTCATTCGAACAGGACACCACTGGTTTCTTTGCCACCGGTACAATGATAGAGGTCTTGAAGCATCTGGGAACGATGGCCTGACTCAGGGAGATGTTATAAATGTCAGTCAGGACATCCGCCAACTCGCTCGTGCAGTCTCGGAGCACACGTCACGGAATGTTGTCTGGACCTGCAGCATTGCGTGGGTTGACTCTGGTTAGGGTCCTCCGTGTGTCCGCTGTGTTGATGGTAAAAGCTGGTCCGACCGATGGTGGGGGAGGGCCAGCCCTCCCTCTGATTGTCGAGTTTGATGCTTCAAAATGTGCAAAGAAGTCGTTAAGCCTGTCTGGAAGCGAAGCGTCGTCATCATCGACCCCCTGCCTAGGCTTAAAGCCCGTCAGTGTCCGAACTCCCTGCCACATCTGCTTGGTGTTCCTAGTGTCACAGAGGTGTCCCTGGATTTTCTCCGCATAGGCGCGCTTTGCCGCCTTAATTCCCTTTGAAAGGGCAGATCTGGCTGAGCGGAGGGCGATCCTGTCCTTCACTCTGAAGGCTGCATCTCTGGCTGTGAGCAGCGAGCGCACCTCTGCAGTCATCCAGGGCTTATGATTACCCCGCATAGTGATGGTCTTCACTGTAGTGAAATCCTCTGTGCACTTCGCGATGTAGCTGGTGACCGTATCAGCATACTCCTCCACATCTGTCCTGTCTTCCTGGGAGGCTGCTATTTTGAAGACCTTCCAGTCTGTGTGCTGAAAACAGTCTTTCAGTGCAGGGGTTGCACTCTCTGGCCAAATTCTGATTTGTTTCACTGCTGGCCTGCTGCGCTTCAATAAAGGTTTGTAGGCAGGCAGCAGCATCATGGATATGTAATCAGAACGGCCGAGATGGGGGCGGGGTATCGCTTTATATGCATCTGTGTTTGTGTACACTAAGTCCAACATATTCTCTCCTCTGGTCTTAAAGTCTACACATTGTTTAAACTTGGGGAGCACAGTCTTTAGGCTGGTGTGGTTAAAATCCCCCGCAACCACCACAAAACTGTCCGGGTGTGAAGTTTGGATTTCACTGATTGCATTATGCAGTTCCCCGAGTGCCTTCTTAGCATTAGCATTAGCGCTAGCGTTAGCGCTCGGCGCTATGTAAACACCAACTACAAACACGTTGCTGAATTCCCTAGGCAGATAATAAGGCCGACAATTTACAATAATGAACTCCACCAACGGAGAGCAGTGTTTAGACACTAACGTGGCATTAACGCACCAGTTCTTGTTAACATAGATGCATAGCCCACCCCCCCGGCTCTTACCGGAGCTCGCCGTTTCCCTGTCGGCACGGAACATCGCCATATCTTCCAGTTGAATGGCCTCGTCAGGAATGTTGTCGTGGAGCCATGTCTCGGTAAAAACAAACACACAGCAGTCCCTCCACTCTCTCTGGGTTTCTCTCAGCAGACGCAGTTCATCCACCTTGTTTTCGAGGGCGCGGATGTTTGAGAGAAGAAGCGATGGTACCGCTGGTCTGGAGGGGTTAGCCTTTAGCCTAGCATGGATCCCGGCCCTTTTTCCTCGCTTTTGCCTGCGTTCCCTCCACTTCCGCTTCCTCCTCTCACGGGTAGCTTCCAGCGGGGACTCTGCCAGAATTCCATGCTGGCGTAGGATGTCCAAATCACAACCGATCGCCGCAATTCTTGCAGCGTGCAGTACCTTGATGTTTAATAAGGTCTCACGGTTGTAAGTTTTACAGAATGTACATCTGGGATGATCACAACACTCAAAACTCTCACACTCGCTGATGCCAAGAGGGGCTGCTGCGTCCGAGCGCGCTGCCGCCATATGGGCCACATATGCAAATTTATGCAAATCCGACGGCGAACGCTGGGACAGCACGTGACGTCATCCATTCAGTAACCAGCAGGCTGCAGACAGAACACCCAGATGCTCTTCTCCTCATCTCAGGCGATTTCAACCATGTTTCACTATCTCCCATTCTACCCACGTTTACCCAGTATGTCACATGCCACACTAGAGACAATAAAACACTGGACTTATTCTACGCAAACACTAAGGAGGCGTACACCTCATCACAACTCCCCCCACTCGGGAGATCGGATCACAACTTGGTTCATCTCCGGCCGGTGTACAAACCGCTAGTGCACAGACAACCTCCGGCCATGCGCACAGTGAAGTTATGGTCTGAGGAGGCAATGGACACTCTAAAGGGCTGTTTTGAAGCCACCGCCTGGAAGCAGCTCTGCGATCCACATGGTGAGGACATCGATGGCCTCACTCACACCTTCACGGGCTACCTCAGCTTCTGTGTGGACAAATCCGTTCCCACCAAGACCATACGGTGTTGCTCAAACAACAAACCCTGGATCAACCCTGAGATAAAAACACTTCTGAGAGAGAAGAAGAGGATCTTAAGGTCGGGGATCAGGGAGATGCTGAAGTCCGTACAGAGGGAGCTGAGGAGAAAGATCAGAGAAGGCAAGGACAGCTTCAGGAAGAAGATGGAGGACAAGCTGCAACAGAGCGACATCAGCGGGGTCTGGAGAAACCTCAAAACCATCTCTGGGCTCCAGAATATCTCCCCCCAGGCCACGGGGGGCAGGGAGTGGGCGAACAATCTGAATCTGTTTTTCAATAGGTTTGACCAACCGCCCTCCCCCCTGACTGCACAACAACCACTGCTGCCTCTAAAGAAATCAAGTCCTGCTGCCCACTCCCCACTCCACCAACACCCCCCCCCCCACTCCCAACACACAGCCCCCCATCCTGACCCTGACCAAGACCCAGGTGAGGACGGAGCTGAGGAAGATCAAGGCGAGGAAGGCGACAGGACCAGATGGCATCAGCGCAAAGCTCCTCAAGTCCTGTGCAGACCAGCTGTGTGGGATTGTGACGTACATCTTCAACCTGAGCCTGAAGCTGGGGAGGGTACCACAGCTGGGGAAAACATCTTGTGTGGTACCTGTACCAAAAACTTCCCACCCCAAAGACCTGAACAGCTACAGACTGGTGGCCTTGACGTCCCACTTGATGAAGACCCCGGAGAGACTGCTCCTTGCTCACCTCCGCCCCCTGGTGGAACCAGCGATGGATCCACTCCAGTTCGCCTACCAGCATGGCATTGGGGTGGAGGATGCGGTGATCTTCCTCCTTCACCGTTCTCTGTCCCACCTGGAGAAGCCCGGGAATGTGGTGAGGATCATGTTCTTTGACTTCTCCAGTGCTTTCAACACCATCCAACCGATGATCCTGAAGGACAAGCTGCTGCGCGCAGGGGTGGACCAGCACCTGTCATCATGGATCCTGGACTACCTCACAAACCGGCCTCAGTTTGTGAGAACCCGGGACTGTGTGTCCGACACGATCATCGGTAGCACGGGGGCCCCCCAGGGAATGGTGTTGGCTCCCTTCCTGTTCACTCTTTATACTGCGGACTTCTCACACAACACAACACACTGCCATCTACAGAAGTTCTCTGATGACTCTGCGATCGTTGGCCTCATCTCCAATGGAGATGAAGCCGAGTACAGAGGGCTTATCCAGGACTTTGTGGACTGGTGCCATCGGAACTGCCTCCAGATCAACGCGAGGAAAACTAAGGAGCTTGTGGTGGACTGCTGCAGGCAAGGACAACCCCTCACAGCACCAGTAAATATACAGGGAACAGACATTGAGATGGTGACATCCTACAAGTACCTGGGTGTTCATCTGAACAATAAACTAGACTGGTCACACAATACTGACACACTCTACAAGAAGGGACAGCGCAGGCTGTTCCTACTGAGGAGACTCAGGTCTTTTGGTGTACAAGGGGCGCTGCTGAAGACATTCTATGACACGGTGGTGGCATCAGCCATCACTTTTGGAGTGGTCTGCTGGGGCAGTGGCATTACTGCAGCCGATAGGAAGAGACTGAACAAACTGATCAAGAAAGCTAGCTCTGTCCTGGGGCAGCGCCTTGACCCGGTGGAGGAGATAGGAGAGAGAAGGACGGTGGCTAAACTGTCATCTCTGCCAGAGTCCGAGTTCCACCCTATGCAGGACATACTGAATGCACTGAGGAGCTCATTTAGCAGCAGACTACATCATCCCAGGTGCACAACCGAGAGGTTTCGCAGGTCCTTCCTACCAACGGCTGTCAGACTGTACAACCTAAGCAGGGCTGCTCGCAGAGATAGCAAAAAAGACGTAACAACCTAATAGTTTTTGAACGCAAAAGATGCAATAGACTTACACAATGGTCCCCTCCGGCATACAACTAGGAAAATACCGGTCACTATGGAGGGTGAGAATATGTATGGGCACATAATCATACCATGTAGGATAACTAAGTAGACGGTTGTGCTGTTTCATCCCATCTAGCAACAATGCCCTGCACTGTGTGTGTTTATATATTTACATAGTTATTCCATCTAGCTACAATGCTCGGCACTGGGTGTGCTTATATTTATATATCTATACATTTATTCCACCTAGCTGCAATGCTCCGCACTGTGTGTGTTTATATATTTACATAGTTATTCCATCTAGCTACAATGCTCGGCACTGCGTGTGCTTATATTTATATATCTATATATTTATTCCATCTAGCTACAATGCTCGGCACTGTGTGTGTTTATATATTTACATAGTTATTCCATCTAGCTACAATGCTCGGCACTGGGTGTGCTTATATTTATATATCTATATATTTATTCCATCTAGCTACATTGCTCCGCACTGTGTGTGTTTATATATCTACATATTATTCCATCTAGCTACATTGCTCCGCACTGTGTGTGTTTATATATTTTCATATTTATTCCACCTAGCTGCAATGCTCTGTACTGTGGGTGTTTATATATCTACATATTTATTCCATCTAGCTACAATGCTCCGCACTGTGTGTTTATATACTCATATATTTATTCCATCCAGCTACAATGCTCTGCACTGTGTGTCTGTGTGTAT
Source organism: Pholidichthys leucotaenia (assembly GCA_020510985.1). Classification (NCBI taxonomy): domain Eukaryota; kingdom Metazoa; phylum Chordata; class Actinopteri; order Cichliformes; family Pholidichthyidae; genus Pholidichthys; species Pholidichthys leucotaenia. The sequence continues at coordinate 277,803,492 of CM035842.1, forward strand.
ATATATATATATTTATAGTAATATGTACATATGTATATTAGCTGCTCTTACTTTTTTTTCTTGCCTTCTGATTGTTGCTCTGAGTGTTGCTATCCCTGTGCTGTTGCAATCCTGGAATTTTCCCGTTGTGGGACTAATAAAGGCTTATCTTATCTTAATTTAGAATCCCCATTTTGATGCCAATTAACCTAACCTGCATGTTTTTGGCATGTGGGAGGAAACCGGAGAAATCCCGGAGTAAACCCACGCAGACACGGGGAGAACATGCAAACTCCACACAGATCACTGTTGGTCGGTGACTGGGATCGAACCCAGGATCCCCCGGCCAAGGGTGAGTTGCTGTGCTGCCACAATGCGAACCACTCCACCACCACGCTGCCCCAAGCTAGCTTTAAAGGTAAAATAGCCCTGTACAATGTTGGCATAAAACTGAAATAGTTAATAGTTTCATGCTAAACAGCATGCATTCTATCTTAATAAAGTTGAGGAAATTTAACTTAAAATGGATGAAATTTTCAGGTGGTGTTCAAAGGAAGAGACCTTGGCAGTCTGACCCCAGGCTTCCAAAACTGGCTTCTGGGATGTGGAATGTCACCTCTCTGGTGGGGAAGGAGCCTGAGCTGGTGCATGAGGTTGAGTGATACCGGCTAGATATAGTTGGCCTCACCTCAAGACACAGCTCTGGTTCTGGAATCAGTCTCCTGGAGAGGGGCTGGAGCTTGGCCTACTCTGGAGTTGCCCCGGGTGAGAGGGGACGAGCAGGGGTGGGTATTCTTGTATCCCACCACCTTGCTGCCTCTTATATTGGAGTTTTCCCAGGTGGATGAAAGGGTTGTTTCCCTGCGCCTTCGGGTTGGAAACAGGTCCTGACCATCATTTTTGCCTATGCACCAAATGATGGTTCAGTATACCCACCCTTTTTGGAGTCTCTGACTGGGATGCTGGAGGGTGCTCCTTTTGGATACTCCATTGTCCTACTGGGGGACTTCAATGCGCACGAGGGCAATGACAGTGAAACCTGGAGAGGGGTGATTGGGAGGAACGGCCTGCTCGATCTGAACCCGAGTGGTGTTCCGTTATTGGACTTCTGTGCTAACCACAGTTTGTCCATAACAAACACCATGTTCAAGCATAAGGGTGTCCATATGTGCACCTGGCACCGGGACACCCTAGGTCACAGGTCAATGATCGATTTTGTTATGATGTCATCAGACTTGCGACCGTATGTCTTGGACATTCGGGTAAAGAGAGGTGCAAAGCTGTCATCTGATCATCACCTGGTGGTGAGTTGGATCCGATGGCAGGGGAGGATGCCATTCACACCTGGTAGACCCAAACGTATACTGAGGGTGTGCTGGGAACATCTGGCCGAGGCCTTTGTCCGGGAAGTCTTCAACACCACATTCCAAGGGAGGGAGTCTGGAGATATGGAGTCTGAATGGGCCATGTTCTCCACCTCCATTGTTGAAGTGGCTGCCCAGAGCTGTGGCTGCAAGGTTGTTGGTGCATCTCGTGGTGGCAACCCCCGAACCAAGTGGTGGACACCAGAGGTGAGGAGGGCCATTGAGCTGAAGAAGGAGTCCTATCGAGGTTGGTTGGCTTGTGGGACTCCAGAAGCAGTTCAGGTGTACTGGCAGGCCAAGCGGAGTGCAGCTCAGGTGGTTGCCGAAGCAAAAACTCAGGTGTGGGAGGAGTTTGTTGAGGCCATGGAACATGACTTTCAGTCGGCCTCGAAGAATTTCTGGCAAACTGTCCGGCGGCTCAGAAGGGGGAAGCAGCTCTATCCACACTGTATGGTGCAGATGGGGCGCTGCTGACTTTGTCTGGGGATATCGTTGGGCGGTGGAAGGAATACATCGAGGATCTCCTCAATCCCACTGACACGCCTTCCACAGAGGAAGCAGGGCTTGTGGATGAGGGGAACGACTCATCCATCACAGGGGCTGAGGTTGCCAAGGTGGTTAAAAAGCTCCTTGATGGCCGGGCCCCGGGGGTGGACGAGATTCTCCCTGAGTACCTCAAGGCCCTAGATGTTGTCAGGCTGTCGTGGTTGACACACCTCTGCAACATTGTGTTGAGGTTGGAGACAGTGCCTTTGGCGTGACAAGAAAGGGGACCAGAGGATGTGCTCCAACTTTAGAGTGATCACACTCTCCAGCCTCCCTGGGAAGGTCTATGCCAAGGTACCAGAGAGGAGAGCCGACTGCTGGTCGAACCTTGGATTCAGGAGGAGCAATGTGGTCTTTGTTCTGGCTGTGGCACATTGGACCAACTCTTTACCCCCTCGAGAATCCTCGAGGGATTGTGGGAGTTTGCCCAACCAGTTTACATGTGTTTTGTGGAATTAGAAAAGGCATTGGACCGAGTCCCTCGTGTTTTTTTGTGGGGGGTGCTTCGGGAGTATGGGGTATTGGGCTTGTTGTTACAAGCTATCAGTTCTCTATACGACCGTTGTGAGAGTTTGGTTCGTATTGCCAACATTTGGTCGGACTCATTCCCAGTGAAAGTTGGACTCCGCCAGGGCTGCCCTTTGTCACTGATCTTGTTCATAATTTTTATGGACAGGATTTCTCGGCACAGCCAGGGAATGGAGGATGTCATGCTTGTTGACCACAGGATCTCATCTCTGTGGTTTGCAGATGATATTGTCCTGTTGGCTTCATCCAGCAATGACCTACAGTTCTTACTGGGACGGTGAAGCGGCTGGGATGAGAATCGGCACCTCCAGGTCTGAGTCCATGGTCCTCAGTTGAGGACAGGCTCCTGTCCCAAGTGGAGGAGTTTAAGTATCTTGGGGTCTTATTCATGAGTGAGAGGAGAATGAAGTGAGAGATTGACAGACGGATCTGGGCAGCATCTGCAGTGATGTGGACATTGTACCGGTCTGGTGTGGTGAAGAGGGAGCTAAGCTCTGAGGCAAAGCTGTCGATTTACTGGTCAATCTGCGTTCCTTCCCTCACCTATGGTTACGAGCTTTGGGTAATGACCGAAAGAATGAGATTGCGGATACAAGTGGCTGAAATGAGCTTTCTCCATAGGATTGGTGCACTCACCCTTGGGTGAGGAACTCAGTCATCCGGGAGAGGCTCAGAGTAGAACCACTGCTCCTCCACATTGAAAAGAGCCAGTTGAGGTGGTTTGGGAGTCTGACTAGGATGCCTCCTGGACGCCTCCCACTTGAGGTATTTTGAGCACGTCTCACTGGGAGGAGACTGCAGGGCAAACCCAGGACTCACTGGAGAGACTATAGGCGCTTTTCCACTAGCCCCGCTCAGCCCCGATTGAAAACCCGGCTCTACTCACTTCGGTTCGGTTCAGCCTCAGTTGCTTTTCAACTACTGCTGGCACACCTGCTGGCACACCTGCTGTGGGTGGGATTTGTTGAACAGCAGGCGGCGCCACACCCTCGTGACGTGAAACATGCGACTGAATCCTCCACAACAAACAAAATGGCTGATGACGAGGAGAGAGGAATGACTGTGACATGAAACTGGTTAAATCTATGGTGCTGACTTGTTGTGCTCTGCACAATCTGTGTGAGAGTCATGGAGAGACGTTTGACACTACATTGGATGATGCAGTAGATGAACCAGTGGTGGCAGCGGCACAGAGAGCAGAGGAGCAGGGTGGTGATATTGTAGCGAACTCAATATAAGCACCCTACTTGGCTTGCCAAGTGGGTTGACCCTATTGGCGACACAGGTAGAGTGCGTGACTCCGGAGCGGGAGGCGTGAGTTTGAACCTGCCGGCGGGACGTCGCCATGTCAAGCTGCACGTTACAATATAATACAAGATGCTGTGATGCAATACTTGTATATTTCATCCACATTTATGTGCATACATATTTCAAAAATGTTTTTTGTAAATAAAATGTTGTGCATGGTCCATCTACCTGTCCTCTTGTTCATAACGCTTATCTGTTAAGAAGGTGCGAAGCCATCAGCCTAATGATGAGTCCACACTTTGTCACTGTTGTGATAATTGCTCACGCTGAGCGCTCTGACAGCCCCGTACACTGTGGGGGTCACACACGACGTGTTCCTCCCCACACTCTCAATTTTTTTTCCCGTATATTTTTCTCGTTGGCGTACAGAAATGGCAATACGCCCGTATTTGCTAAAATTGCATTTTCCCCGTATTAAAATACGGCGAAACCGTATCACTTGACAGGTATGTAATTACATGCAGAAACACCGCACAGACCATCTTCACAAAAATCCAGCTCGACAAGCCACTTTTGCTTAGGTGAAAATGCAAATTGAACTATAAATCATGTGCTGATACATGTCATATTTTCCCATGTAAAGGTCTCCCACTTTTACTTACAAATTGATTTTTAATTTTTGGGAAAAGGGAATATAAATTTTGCACTTGTTGGTGACAACAGTTGTGTGCAACAAAAACACAGTTGTGTATCCTTGTCCGATTTCTCTACTGTTATTAGTGCCAAATTTTTGCTAGATTCCTTCTTAATTTATTAAATTTTGACTGGTGATGCAACATTCAACTTACACGTACTTACCTTTATCAGTGTCTACAAGTTCAAGCACACCTGTACAACTGCTTATAACCTAAAAAATGTACCCGTTCAAGAGAAATGGATTCAGCATTGCAAATTTGTTTAAAATAAAAAAAAAACCTACCAAGACATTACGTTTCGTTGTGTTGTTAAAAATTAAATTACCATTAGAAGGCTATACACCTGACCTGATGAACAGCAGCATGTGGAGCGAACAGAGAATGGAATGTGTATGTAATTATTGGCTTTTCTCATACGGTGTCATAACAGATAAACCAGACTTTTGATGCAAACAATACAATTTTATTCCAGAAGCAAAATTTACAAACAAAAAAACAGACTGGGCGATGACATCTCTGCGAGCTCTTCCCTTCGTAACGCAGCGTCCTGCTCCAGGGCTTCACGCGCATCTGCCCGCACATCTGCGGCCACCTGTCGCAAATGCTGCATGTACTCCTGATTCTTGCCGCTGGTCATGTTGCCGTTCCAAGAGCCACATCTCTTCGTCATGCATGTTGACCATCGCTAATGTAAGGTCAGCGATGGGAGTTGTCTGTTTTCGTCTTGCCTAGATGGAAAGACAGAAAGGCATGGTCGTTAAAGCTGGATCACTACATATATTATGGAATTACACAGGTGAAAGTCTGTGGTGGAATGTCACTATTATATTATGCTTCATTGCTGTATATAAACTGAACTGCCATGTTGCTGCCCCTCAGTAGAGCAGATTTTGCAACACGCAGGATGCTGTCTTCGGCTGCAGCCCCCCTGCAAAACTAAAAAGGATTAAGATTAAGAATATGGATGGATGGATGGGTAATGTTTAAACTAGTTGCTTGTAGTGTGGCCGCAGAAATCTGAATGGGTTAATACAGTCAGCTGACGCAAAGCATTTCAATGAAGCATGTTGATTTCAACGGCAGTTCATGAGCTTTAGCTGTTTTTATAAAACAGGAATTACAGCACTTCAATCACCACACCTAAAAATGGTTGTGGAACATCGATAAGTGAAGACCAAAGAATAACCTTTTTGCACATTTAAAAAGACATTTTCAATTAATTAATATGCAGCTACAGGAAATTGCATTAATCAATTTGGTACATAACTTATTAGGCTCCAGCCCCCCCGCGACCTGTAAAGGATTAAGCGGTAGAAGATGGATGGATGGATGGATGGATTTTCGACCCTGGTTTCCCCTGCTGGACCTGTTTCAACCCCCCAAAAAATCGTGGTTATTGTGCCTTACCGGCACTTGAACGTGATCCAGATGGAGCTGGTGATGTGGCTGACATGGGAGTCAGCTGGCGCTCCGCCAGACGCAGATGCAGACGCAGGAGAGTCCGCTGTGTCCATCATGTCCGCTGAGGTGGACCCCTGTGATATGAAATGTGATTCTAGAAAGAAAATGCACGCAATTTAAAACTTAACACCAAAGTGCAACATGTACACAACACTCTAAAGTTTTAAACCGGAATACAATAAGCGTAATTCAGCGTTTTGTTCGCGCTAATACTTAACACAAAGCAAGCGTGAATCTGCAGTTGGCTGCAAAACAATAGGCAAGCCTCAGTAACAACCATTACCCACAATCTAACAACCTTCCTATTTCTTAAAAACAGTGAGCTTGGCACAGAAAGGATCAAGTGGCGAAAAGATGCGCAATATCAAAACAACACTCACCATCCACGGTTTCCAAGGGCGTGACCGTGACTGTGACCGTGTCGAGCCCAATGTCTCTCAGCGAACCACTTCCACTCCTTCCGATCCGCTGAACTTCGAGCAATGTGGTCCTTCACTGCTCGGTAATCGCTTTTCAGCTTTTTCAGCTTCTCCCGACACTGTTTGGCAGTACGGATGTGCCCTTGGGAAGCCATCTGCTCGGACACCTGCATTTCGAGTAGATCCGTCCAACTCGCGCTGGATGCGATCGTCACCTAATATAGAAAGAAAATTGCGCACCTCCTAATATATAATATTAGGAGTATATTATTATATAAGTATATTATACAGTATATTAATATAATATACCGTATTAAAGGGGCGCACTGTGTTCACTGGCTGAACAATTACAAATGGTGGTCGTGGAGTAAATTCAGCAGAAAAAGTCGCTTTCATGACGTTACGACCTGACCAATCAGCGGCGACCAGTCTCTTAAAGTCATATCACAGCCATACTCAGCCCTACTCAGCCCGGTTAGACCCTGCCCTGGATCAGGTACGAAAAAAGTACCTGCTAACCGGTGCTGGGGCTAATGGAAAAGTGCCTAAAGCGGGCTGAGTGGTGCGGTGTAGGGCTAAGTGAGGCTAGTGGAAAAGGGCCTTATGTCTCCCAGCTGGTCTGGGAATGCCTTGGTGTCCCCTCTGAAGAGCTGGAGCAGGTGGCTGGGGAGAGGGAAGTCTGGGCTTCTCTGCTTGAGCTGCTGCCTCCGTGACCCCGACCTCCGGAAAAGTGGTAGAAGATGGATGGATGGATGAATAAATGTTTTTGTTATTAAACTTTTTTATTTGTGAGAAAAAAAACAGGTTATACTGTACATGTTATTCTCAGCTTTGAATTCATGTCATCATCAGACCCACTAATAGAAGAAAAAAACTGCAAATAACTAATTGAATAAACACAAAAGAAAGAAAAACTGCATCAACACAATAGCCCCTAGACTCTCCTTCACCGAGGTATTCCCACCCAGCAACACAAAGAGTGACAGGAAAACTTCGGATCCGACAAAAAGAAACACTGACATCAAGAAAAAAACAAATGAATAAAATATGCATAAATGTACAGCAGTAAACAAACAGCTGCAACATCAAGCCTGTGAGGTGAAAACAGCAATGGCAACATCAGTAACATACTGTATATGATAATAACATTTTTAAAGTAAATGGTGATACTTTGTGCCTTCACGTACAAGTCTTATATAATTTGTAGGAATATTGTAATTCCTAGAACAGTGGGAAAAAAATAAAAAAATAAAAACAGAACAAAACCAGATGGAGTAGAAACTAGTTTTTTTTATTCACTTTTCCCAGTGTCTTGTCTATAAGTTGCTATGTAGTTTATCCAGATTTCCCAGAAACTTTCAAATGTATCTTGTTCCAACCTAAGAATGAATGTTAGCTTCTCTGTTGTGTAAATATCCTGAACCACCTTGATCCAGTCCTTGACTGTAGGAGGATCTTTTGCCAACCATTTCCTTGTGATTGCTTTCTTACTTGCTAATAGTAGAATATTATACATATTTTTGTTTTCAGACCCCTTCACAGTATCAGGTGCTAACCCCAGATATAAAGTCTCAAACCCTGATGGAATCGCTATCTTCATGATTTTCTCCATGATCAATTTAATTTCTTGCCAATATTTAGAAATAACAGGGCAGGCCCAAAACATGAAAGAGTGTTGTCCTACTCTTGCCACAGGATCTCCATCATGATGTATATCCTCCCAGAGAAGTCTTTTGAACTGGAACTCTAAAAAAACCTAACTAACACTAACACTCAAATTCTCTCCAAGACAAAGCGGATGTACTTTTCCATTGTTGAGAAAATATTTTCCCCAGATCTCCAGCTGCATAATAATAATAATAAGTTTATTTATAGAGCACCTTTCACAGACAGAGTCACAAAGGGCTTAACATGGTAAAAAACAAAATAAAAACACAGGCACATAAAACAGTAAAACAAAGTAGACAGTAAAAGCACATAAAAATACAACCGGTACATAGTTAACCTCTTGCGCTCCGTTGTACCGTGGACGGGCAAGTCTCTGCGTCCTAGACGCATGGTGTAGATGGTGATGTAGGTGGTGATGGAGATGCAGTGGCGTCCAAGCGCGCACTGAAAATAAAAGCTGCAGACACAGCCGCAAACAGATTAGTTCATCTGATTGACCTCTCATTCGACTAATAAGAGCCTTGAATTGGGTTTCTGAAACCTTGAAGAACCAATGACTGAAAACCTAGCCAGAAGGACCCGCCTGCTGTGAATGCAGTGAGCCAATTGAAGCAGAGAAGTTCGCAAGCTGTTTTTTTTAAGGCTGGGTGAAGACTGACTGCTGGAGCGGATCAAAAAAGGATTAGATGTTATGAGACGTTATGATTTCTTCCATGGTCATAGACCGACGGAGGCTGACGACGAAGGCTGAGTGACACACACGCCTTCGCCAGTCTTTTTTTAATTACTACTGTTATTTGTTTTGAAAAATCGTTCGCCAAAAACCGCAATCATGGAAGCACAAAACCGCAATAATGGAATTATGTTTTGACCGGGTCGCGAGACCAGAACCACGAGCGGACCAGCGTTGCGTTCGTCTGACAATGAGGAAGAGAAGTTGGCCAGGACAATGTGGCTGTGAAGAGGTAAGGTGTTATAAGCCAAATTATTTTTTATCCCTCAAAATTGTAATCCAAAATGACTTTTGACCGATCGGTAAATTACAACTGTGCTTCGCGGCGCAGTTCGTGCGCCGCTGTACAAGGGGTTGTTTGCCGCGTACAGACTGTGAACGCCCCCCCCCCCCCCCGCTATTCTTCTGCAGTGAGGGGGGGGAGCCGCGGTGATTGCGCTGCTGTCCCACATCACCACATGAGGCTTATCCGTTGTGTAGCAATGGCCGAAGTCCATCCTCTGTAGCGAGCGGGCCCCCCCCCCACACACACACACACACAGACAGCCCTGAGTGTGACCTTTCATTAGAGCCTAAAATGAAGCTTCTATATTGAATCATTCAAAACTTACAGACGTTTTTCCAAACTGTGCCATTTGGCACAATTTGGCACAGTTCCAAAACGCCTGGGAACTACCTGAGGAAAAAGCTGTGTAATATATTCATTTTTTGTGGTATTGTTACAAAATTTGGACCTCAGCTGGATAACACTTGGTTCTACATTTCTGTTGCATTTTCCAGCCCGGATCGGAAGCTGTGTGTTATTTGCAAGCATTTGTATCCAAAAAAACACCCAGGCCAAATTTATTTTCTTCAAGTTCACTATGTTTAGATGACTGTAACTCAGTGACCGGAGCACTTAGAGAGATCATGTTTTTTTTGCCAAAAAATTCAAAGTGTTTTCTTTTAAATGAGACCAATCCCATGAAGATGCTGCAAAGGGTTGAAGAACAGCTTTCGATTTACTTTGGGCACATTATTTTTTGGCGTTTTTAGGAAAATTGTCCGGAGTGCAAGGGGTTAAAAAGCCAGGCTAAAAAGGTGGGTCTTTAGTTGCTTCTTAAAAACACCAATGGAAGGTGCAGATCTAAGTTCAAAAGGCAAGGAGTTCCAAAGTCTGGGAGCAACAGCAGCAAAGGCTCTATCGCCTTTGGTTTTGAGCCTAGTACTAGGAACTACCAATAGATTCTGATGAGAAGACCTGAGAGACCTGCTGGGCTGGTGGAGAGAGAGCAGGTCACTAATATAAAAAGGTGCCTCTTCATGAATTGCTTTGTAAGTAAGAACAAGAACTTTAAAATCAATTCTATAATTTACAGGAAGCCAATGCAAGGAGGCCAAAACAGGAGTGATATGACAGAATCTACTGGACCTGGTTTGTAATCTTGCAGCAGCGTTCTGGACTAACTGTAGGCGGTGTAAAGAGGATTTGCTAAGACATGTAAAAAGAGCATTACAATAGTCCAAACGTGAAGAAACAAAGGCATGAATAATGATTTCTAACTGAGTGTAGGAAACCAATGACCTAATTTTGGATATATTCCTAAGGTGGAAAAAACAACTCCGGGTCAGAGATTTGACATGCTGATCAAAACTCATCGATTGATCGAAAATGACACCAAGAATTTTTAGATTAGACCGCACGTTAGAGCTTAATGAACCAATGCTATTAACCAACTTAGGAATTAGATTATCAGGTGCTACAATAAGGACTTCAGTTTTATCAGCATTAAGTTGCAAAAAGTTACTAGACATCCAGTCCTTGATTGCAGACAGACAATCATGAATAATTTTTAAATTGTCAACATGGTCAGGCTTAAAAGAGAAAAGTAGCTGTAAATCATCAGCGTAGCAGTGATAAGACACACCTTTAAATTTGCTGATAATAGAACCAAGTGGCAGCATATATAGGGCAAATAAAAGTGGACCCAGAATAGAACCCTGAGGCACCCCACAGGTTAACCACTTGAACTCCGGGCAATTTTCCTAAAAATGCCCCAAAATAACGTGCCCAAAGTAAATCGAAAGCTGTTATTCAACCCTTTGCAGCATCTTCATGGGGTTGGTCTCATTTAAAAGAAAACACTTTGAATTTTTTGGCAAAAAAACCATAATCTCTCTACGTGCTCCGGCCACTGAGTTACAGTCATCTAAACATACTGAACTTGAAGAAAAAAAAATTGGACACAGTGTTTTTTTGGATACAAATGCTTGTAAATAACACAACACACAGCTGTCCGATCCGGCTGGAAAATGCAACAGAAATGTAGAACCAAGTGTTATCCAGCTGAGATCCAAATTTGGTAACAATACCACCAAAAATGAATATTTTACACAGCTTTGTTCTCAGGCTGTTCCCAGGCGTTATGGAACTGTGCCAAATTGTGCCAAATGGCACAGTTTGGAAAAACGTCTGTAACTTTTGAATAATTCAATGTAGAATCTTCATTTTAGGCTCTAATGAAAGGTCACACTCAGGGCTGTGTCTGTGTGTGTGTGTGTGGGCGGGGGGTCGTCCCCCCCCCCCGCTACCAAGGACCAAATTCGGCCCTCGCTACATGACGGAATACACTCTTTTTTTTTTTTTTCCTTGCATGTTTTCACAGCGGCTCCCCCCCCCCGTCGCTACTGTGTGTGTGTGTGTGTGGGGGGAACCGTGAACGGACCGTGAACGCCCCCCCCCTCGCTACAGAAGAGGGCCATCGCTATATGATGGAATAGACTGATATGCTTCCCCCCCGCGGACCGGGGAGCGTTTGGACCGTGCCCCCCCCCCCCGCTCCTTCTGCAGCGGGGGGGGGGGGGGGCGTTCACGGTCCGAACACGGCAAATGAACCGTTTATCACGGCGCACGCACTTCGTATTTCGTGCGCAGTACAGTTGTAATTTACCGATCGGTCAAAAGTCATTTTTGGATTACAGTTTTCAGGGATAAATAATAATTTAGCTTATAACACCTTACCTCTTCAAAGCAGCAGAGTCGTGGCGAACAGCTCTTCCCACGCGTCAGACGAACGCGACGCTGCTCCGCTCGTGGATCCCGATCAACGTAATTCCATTATTGCCGTTTTGGCAAATGATTTACGACTTTTGTCGTCGGCCTCCGTCTATTCTGCTGGAATGAGTGCAGGTCCCACTTGTGGGTGTTCTCCATGCTGCTGGGTGAGCCTGGGTCTGTAGTAGATTCGTACAGAGTCCTTCTGCAGCAGTAAATATCGCTTCACCCAGCCAGAATTTCTGTGCTTCAATTGGCTCCTGCGTTCACAGTAGGCGGGTCCTCCTTCCTAGATTTTCATTCATTGGTTCTTCAAGGTTTCAGAAACCCAATTCAAGGCTCTTATTAGTCGAATGAGAGGTCAATCAGATGAACTAATCTGTTCGCGGCTGTCTCTGCAGTTTTTTTTTGAGTGGCGCTTGGACGCTACTACATCACCATCACCACCATCATGCGTCATGCGCACGAGGGCGCACGAGCGCGCTCTCGCGCGCCCTCGTGCGTCATAGGACGCAGAGACTTGCCCGCCCGCGGAACAACGGAGCGCAAGTGGTTAAAGGAGCAGAGTCAGATGAATAAGAGCCAACAGCCATGGAAAAGCTCCTACCAGAAAGGTAGGAGAAAAACCAATCCAGAGCTTTTCCAGAAATACCTACCCAATCTCTAAGCCTTTGTAACAAAATAAAATGATCAATAGTATCAAATGCTGCAGTAAGATCTAATAACACTAAAACAGAGCATTTGCCAGAGTCTGATGACATTAAAATATCATTTGACACCCTGAGAAGAGCGGTCTCTGTTGAGTGTTTCTGACGAAAGCCTGACTGAAATTTGTCGAAAATATTATGTTCAATCAGAAAGTCAGTGAGCTGCTTGGCAACAACTTTTTCTAAAAGCTTAGAAATAAAAGGAAGCTTAGAAATTGGCCTGAAGTTTTTAAAAACAGATGGATCAAGGTTAGGTTTTTTTTAAAAGTGGCTGCACAACTGCATGTTTAAAATACAAGGGTACACAACCAGATTCAAGTGAACTATTAATGATATAAACCAAAGACGTACCCACTGAGCCAATTACCTCTTTTAACGTTGAGGAAGGCAAAATATCTAAAACGCAGAAGGAGGATTTCATGGAACTCACCAACACTACCAAATCCTCAAAAGAAATTGGGGTAAAATCACTTAAAAAGGCCTGTCTGTTAGGACAGTCAAGGATTAGGGGAAAGGAATGAGTAAAACCAGCCCTAACAGCAGTGACCTTGTCAACAAAAAAGGAAAGAAACTTGTTAGTCATTACATGAATAAACGGGGGAGCAGAACTGACAGGATTAACTATACTGTCTATTGTACTGAAGAGGATCTTTGAATTGTTACTATTGGAGGAGATGATGTTGGAAAAATAAGAAGTTCTTGCCATTTTTATCATATTGTTAAATTCAATTAACAGTTCCTTAAGGTACAATCGATGCACCTCAAGTTTAGTGGACTTCCACAGTCAGGGAACAGACATCGAGATGGTGACATCCTATAAGTACCTGGGTGTTCATCTGAACAATAAACTAGACTGGTCACACAATACTGACGCACTCTACAAGAAGGGACAGCGCAGGCTGTTCCTGCTGAGGAGACTCAGGTCTTTTGGTGTACAAGGGGCGCTGCTGAAGACATTCTATGACACGGTGGTGGCATCAGCCATCCCTTTTGGAGTGGTCTGCTGGGGCAGTGGCATTACTGCAGCCGATAGGAAGAGACTGAACAAACTGATCAAGAAAGCTAGCTCTGTCCTGGGGCAGCGCCTTGATCCGGTGGAGGAGATAGGAGAGAGAAGGACGGCGGCTAAACTGTCATCTCTGCTGGAGTCCGAGTTCCACCCTATGCAGGACATACTGAATGCACTGAGGAGCTCATTTAGCAGCAGACTACATCATCCCAGGTGCACAACCGAGAGGTTTCGCAGGTCCTTCCTACCAACGGCTGTCAGACTGTACAACCTAAGCAGGGCTGCTCGCAGAGATAGCAAAAAGACGTAACAAACTAATAGTTTTTTGAATGCAAAAGATGCAATAGACTTACACAATGGTCCCCTCCGGCATACAACTAGGAAAATACCGGTCGCTATGGAGGGTGAGAATATGTATGGGCACATAATCATACCATGTAGGATAACTAAGTAGACGGTTGTGCTGTTTCATTCCATCTAGCTACAATGTTCCGCACTGGGTGTGTTTATATTTATATATCTATATATTTATTCCATCTAGCTACAATGCTCCGCACTGTGTGTTTACATATCTACATATTATTCCATCTAGCTACATTGCTCCGCACTGTGTGTGTTTATATATTTACATATTTATTCCACCTAGCTGCAATGCTCCGTACTGTGGGTGTTTATATATCTACATATTTATTCCATCCAGCTACAATGCTCTGCACTGTATGTCTGTGTGTGTGTATATATATATTTTATAGTAATATGTACATATGTATATTAGCTGCTCTTGCTTGCTTGCTTTTTTTTCTTGCCTTCTGATTGTTGCTCTGAGTGTTGCTATCTCTGTGCTGTTGCAATCCTGGAATTTCCCCGTTGTGGGACTAATAAAGGCTTATCTTATCTTTCCACCCTCCGACATTTACGTTTAAAACAACAGAGATCATCATTTAACCAGGGGGATGAATTAACAGCACGGACAGTCCTGGTTTTAAAGGGAGCAACTACATCTAAGATGCTTGAACAGTGTGAGTTAAAAGAGCAGACCAAGCTCTCAGTGTCGTCATCAGAGGATAAAACCACACTGCTGTCAAAGGCAGCAGAAAATTTCACAGCTGACAAATGGTCAATGACACGAGAGCATTTTACCCGTTTGCCAGTGTAACAGACTGATTTAACTGATAAATTAAAAAGAACACAAAAATGGTCTGACACAAGAAGCTCCTTAGTCTGAACATTATTCACATTAAGACCAAGTGTAAAAACAAGATCAGTGTGGCGTAACCCCCACAACAGACTGGGACAGGCAATGCGCTCAACTAGAGCAACTAACAGAACAGTGAAATGTGTGTATTAATGTCAACAGGCAGCCCCGCTTCTTCTGGCTTTTTCCGGCTCAGTACTGTGATGTTAATGTGCCATTCATGCATTGTGTTCATGCTTCCTGCCCTTACTGTGTCTATACACTGATAACAATATGTAGATGTGCCTTGTAACCTCTTTTGTCCTGCAGTTCCGGAGCTGAGGCGAATTACGGCCAGCAATCTCCTTATTGTTATGTGTGTCTCTCAAATGCAAATGCCCATACCTACTGCTGTGAATGCCTTTCATGTATTGTCTGTAGTTGGGTATATAAGCTGCATCACTCTGTGACTTACTCTCCTTTTGACTGCTCATCTGCACACTTTGCTGGAGAGCCTCCGGGCTCGCCCATGGGGCGAGCTCCGTGATGGCGGTATGATAATAAACCTATTTAAAACCTCACTTCGCTGCCCTTATTTTATCATACGCCTCATTGGTGACCCCGAAAATGCACACGCTTTGTGCAACGCAACCTTCTGGTTTGGACAGCCACGCTGGTGTCCTGATGGCAACGAACGCAGCACCCAGCGGTGATTCTCCGACGACAAGCGAGCGCAGCAGCCTGACTGATCTGCCCTCCCTTCTGCTTCAGGGAGACTTTGACGCAGAGTTTCCAGGCGAAACTCTCTGGAGACCACCCACGACTGGGACAGCTGCGGAAAATTTCATGGCAAGATCTGCACGCCTAAATCGGCACATCCACGCTTGAACCGGCCGCTCTCACAGCTTCTGACACACGATTCTGTGTCTTCTTACGAGAGCGCACGCACCTCGTCCTCTCTCCACGACGGCGACCTCCATGGCCGACGGAGAACACGTGGACCTGAACGCACCATGACCCATCTACAACAACTACAACAGGGATGATTAAGCTCCCTGACCCTGACTCTCCCTCTCCAGCAGGCCCACCCACGCACGGAACCCCGGCACACACACCGGGGAGTTACGAGGACGGCGCACCACGCACGGGACACATACGGCCTCACAGACCGCCTTCCTCCTTCGCTGCTGCACACAGGCCCTTCAGGCTTGTTCGTACACCTGAGGCACGCACGCAGCTTGCTCACTGGATTTTCTAACGGTCTTAGCCATGGCGCACAATGGGAATTCAGCAGTCTGCGGTCCCCGAGGGCTTTAAGGTTGTGCCCGCACCTAAAGTCAACACGCCTAGTCCCTTTGCTTTTGTTTTTTTTTTTTCTTTCTTACAGCCACCCCTGTTTTTCTTCATGGCCGCTGTTAATCCTTGTTGCTCCTTTTTCTTCACGGCCGCTATTAATCCTTGCAGGACTTAATCGCGAGAGGAGTCAGTGACTAATTTTTCTTCTTGTGGATCTCCGCACGTTCAACGGGACAGCCCCTCAACATCGCGGACCCACAAGCAATTTTTGTGCGGCTCAGACGATTTCACCGTCCCCGGCCGGCATTTACTACCCCCCACCACCCTCCACCTCCGCCTGCACAGAGCTTTCCCTGCTCGCTGCCAAAGTCGGTCTATCGAGGCCTCGGCCGCCTGCCGAGCCCTCTGGGGGGGGAGCATGTGGCGTAACCCCCACAACAGACTGGGACAGGCAAAGCGCTCAACTAGAGCAACTAACAGAACAGTGAAATATGTGTATTAATGTCAACAGGCAGCCCCGCTTCTTCTGGCTTTTTCCGGCTCAGTACTGTGATGTTAATGTGCCATTCATGCATTGTGTTCATGCTTCCTGCCCTTACTGTGTCTATACACTGATAACAATATGTAGATGTGCCTTGTAACCTCTTTTGTCCTGCAGTTCCGGAGCTGAGGCGAATTATGGCCAGCAATCTCCTTATTGTTATGTGTGTCTCTCAAATGCAAATGCCCATACCTACTGCTGTGAATGCCTTTCATGTATTGTCTGTAGTTGGGTATATAAGCTGCATCACTCTGTGACTTACTCTCCTTTTGACTGCTCATCTGCACACTTTGCTGGAGAGCCTCCGGGCTCGCCCATGGGGCGAGCTCCGTGATGGCGGTATGATAATAAACCTATTTAAAACCTCACTTCGCTGCCCTTATTTTATCATACGCCTCAATCAAGTGTATTTCCTTTTATATGTGTAGGACCAGATAGACACAAAACAAAATTAAAAGATTCAATAATACCCAAGAAATTCACAGCAAAACTGTCATTAGAATCATTAATATGCAAATTAAAATATCCAAGTAATAAAACCCGCTCAAATTTAATAATAGAAGTTAAAAAATCGCTAAACTCAGATAAAAAAGAGGCATAAACTCCTGGAGGGCGGTAAATTAAAACACAATAAAATGGGTTTGAGGAGCCAATTTTTAAAATCATCAGTTCAAACGATGAAAATGTTCCATGGCTCACCGTCCGTGTAACGAAGTGGCGCCGATTCACGATGGCCAGACCACCGCCGCGGCCTGTCAATCTCGGAGCACAGGAGAAAGTACAATCCGGTGGACAAAGTTCAATTAAGGAGGTAAATTCCTCACTTTTCTGCCAGGTCTCAACAAGAAATAAAAAGTCCAGCCCTGTAGTAATAAATAAATCGTTCAAAAAGAATGATTTATTTGCGATGGAACGTGCGTCTCCACGTCTCCAGCTGCATCATGATGTCACTGTCTTTCTCCCATTTCTCCTTTATATGTATATGCAGTGTTCACCCCTTCTAACTCTTGTAACACTGTTGATATGTTTCCACGGCCAGGATCTGATCTGTAGTCGAGTAAAAATATATTCACTATTCCCATGTTAGTTTGTTGCAAGTGTGGCGGGTTGATTCAACCCCCCCACAACACACAGGACAGTCAGCTCTTTTCTCTGGGTTTTTCCCGCTGCACTACTGAGATGTAATGTGCCATTCATGTATCGTGATGCAATGTGCCATTCATGTATTGTGATGTAATGTGCCATTCATTTATAGTGTTCATGCGTCCTGTCCTTACTGTGACCTAGAGGCTGAGATCAATATGTAGATGTGCCTTGTAACCTCTTTGTCCTGCAAGCCGGAGCAGAGGCTGCATCTGCCTATTGTTATGTAGGTCTTACAAATGCAAATGTCTCATGCCTGTTCTGCAGTCCCTTTGATCAGACCAACTGCTGTGAATCTGCTTTGATGTATTGTTTGAGTTTGGTATAAATACTGCACAGGTTCTGTAACTCGCTCTCTCAATTCCACTTCTGCAACTGCTACTGCTGACACATTGTGTCTCTCTGGAGAGCCGCTGGGCTCGCTCCCGGCGCGCATGCACGGCGCTGGGAGCGGAGCTCGTGACGGCGGTATGATAATAAAACTCTACTTAAAACCTTCAGCAACGCTGCTTATTATTTGCATCCGCCGCACAAGTCTTCTTTTCTCATTAGTTTCTCTAAATAATGTTTCAATTGCAAAAATCTGTAAAAATCCAGATTAGTTAAGCCAAACTGATTTTTAAGATTTAAGATGGAATTGTGCAGTGAACCCTTCTTGCAGAGATAACTGTGTTTTATTAACCCTTTATCTGCCCACTGTTTAAAACTTGCATCCATTCTATTTGGTAAGAAATCTGAGTCATATCCTATCTATCTCATGATACATCATGGCTCATTAGTCTTGTTTTCACTGACTACCATGTGCCAAATACTAACTGATAACTTTATCCATGGATTTACAGTGGATATAAAAACTCTGCACACCCCTGTTCAAATGCCAGGTTTTTGTGATGTAAAAAAATGAGACCAAGATAAATCATTTCAGAACTTTTTCCACCATTAATAACCTATAACCTGTACAACCCAACAACAAACTGAAATATTTTAAGGGGAAAAATAGAAAAATAAAAAACTTACAATAACCTGGTTGCATAAATATGCACACCCTTAAACTAATACTTTGTTGTAGCACCTTTGGCTTTTATTACAGTATTCAGTCTTTTTGGGTAGGAGTCTCTCAGCATGGCACATCTTGATGTGACAATATTTTCCCACTCTTCTTTGCAAAAAAACTCCAAATCGGTCAGATTGCGAGGACATCTCCTGTTCACAGCCCTCTTCAGATCACTCCACAGATGTCTGATCGGATTCAGGTCTGGACTCTGGCTGGGCCACTCCAAAACCTTAATCTTCTTCTGGGGAAGCCATTCTTTTGTTGATTTGGATGTGTACTTTAGGTCATTGTCGTGCTGAAAGATGAAGTTCCTCTTCATCTTCAGCTTTCTCGCAGAAGCCTGAAGGTTTTGTGCCAACACTGACTGATATTTGGAACTGTTCATAACTCCCTCCACCTTGACTAAGGCCCCAGTTCCAACTGAAGAAAAACATCCCAAAAGCATGATGCTGCCACCACCATGCTTCACTATAGGCATGGTGTTCTTTTGGTGATGAGCATTGTTGTGTTTGTGCCAAATATACCTTGTAGAATTATGGCCAAGAAGTTCAATCTTGTTTTCATAACACTACCGTAACACATTTTCTCACATACGTTTGGGAGATTTGAAATGTGTTTTTGCAAAATGTAGCTGGGCTTGGATGTTTTTCTTTGTAAGATAAGGCTTCCATCTTGCCACCCTTGTCATGAACTGAGCCGGTGTTTTCCTTAGGCTCAGTTCTGGCCATTCTCTGTGGCTCAGGTATGGGGTTATTTATCTATTGTGTCATCTTTTGAGCTCTTGTTGTTTTTATGTCTTTGTCCTTTTCTTTTCCAAGCCTGTAGCCACCGTTCTGGCCGGCGGCTGTTAGGCAGCTTCTTTGACCTACTTTCATGTGGGCGTTGTCTAACACTCGTTGGTCTGACCACGCCCCCTCTTCCTTGACAGCCAGCTGATTCTACACCAGTGATTGTCATCCCTGCACCTCACCCAGGTGTACTCAATTTGTGGAGCCAACAATACTTGCACTTACGCGGCGTTTGCCAGTCAAACATTGCTGGTCCATTGAATTGTCCTTTGATGTACATAGTTGTGTGTGAACTGTGTGCCACGAAGTGTTCACCACTCCACTCTAGCTGTGGTTCTCCTGCGTCCCTTAAACGATGTTGGCTCTGGGATGCGATTGTGGTTAGATCGCTTCTCCTCATGCGCTCGCTGGGCGATGCTGGCCCAGGAATGCCAATTGTAAGTGTCTTTGTATTCTTGTTCGTCCTCACCTTTTTGGGAACTGTTTGTCGTTACTTTAATAAATGTGTTGTGGTGTAACCAGGCACGTAAATCCATCCTTCCTTCCCCTCCTCTGTGTTCTGCGTAAAAGCACACGAGGAGGTCCATGGCAACCCTAATCCATAGCCTAAACATATGAAGAAGATGGGAGATTGTTGTCACATGTACTAAACAGCCAGTATTTGCCAGAAATTCCTGCAGCTCCATCAATGTTCCTGGTGGCCTCTTGGCAGCCTCCCTGACCAGTTGTCTTCTCGTTTTTTCATTAGTTTTGGAGGGACATCCAATTCTTGGTAATGTCACTGTTGTTCCATATTTTCTCCACTTGATGATGATTGTCTTCACTGTGCTCCATGGTATATTTAATGTCTTGGAAATTCTTTTATACCGTTCTCCTGACATACCTTTGAACAATGAGATCCCTCTGATGCTTTGGAAGCTCTCTGCGGACCATGGCTTGTGCTGTAAGATGTGATTACAAAAATGTCAGGAAAAGAACAGCTGAATGTTATTTGGGGTTAATCAGAGGCACTTTAAATGGTGGCAAGGTGTGTGCTGACTCCCATTTAACATGAGTTTGTCAAGTGTGGGTGTTGGAGAAAAGGACCCAATCACCAGACGTCGGTTTGCAGCATTTAATTTTGGGCTGAACACCACCTTCAGCTCATAAAACTGTAAATGATGAGAAACCAAAAACAGACAGGCAAAAGGCAGACACGACGGAAATAAACTAACAGACTAGGCTGACAGGAACAGACAGACGCGTGTTACTCACACTGACACTGACGAGGACACCGTGCCCAAGTAAGGGAACGGTGGCCCTTAAATAAACTAGACTGATGAACAGAAATTATAGACAAGTGTGAACAGTGAACAGAACGGGGCAAAATTAGGCTGAGCAGGAAAGAAACTGAAGACGCTGTCAAAAAAAGGCCAAACCAACACAAGAGATCATGACAGGAATAACCATAAGCAAATATAAACATGACACACATAATAATGATACTAATAAACCAGACTGAATAATAATAATGATAATAATACAACCACGGACTAAAAATACAGCAGGGATGAACAGATAATCACACACAGGGGATGCACATGAACATAGGGGATACACATGAACATAATGACAATAGATCAGGGGAGACAAGATCAAGAAACCAGGATAATAATAGTAATGAATTGTCACAATCTGAGCATGAGGGGATCCCACTGTGCTCTGTCTGCCCCCCCCCCATATTTGTATGGTGTTGTATTTTTGAGTTCTTTTCCTGTTATTTTATCTTTGGTTTATTTTCACACATTATGTATTGTTTCTTAGTATGATTTAGTTTCCTAGTTGTGTTCATTATAGGGCTATTATTTATATACAGTATTTGGGTTTTCTTGTCTTTATTTTTTTATCTCGTTATATTTTTGCTGTGTTTCCTCTTTTCTCGGGGCTGCAGCTGTCAGTGGCACTTTTGGGTTTTTTGCTCTGTTGTGGGTGGTGCTCCTGTCAGCTGTCAGTCCCATCTCTCCCCCTCATTGCTCCCAGATGATCCGAGTTTATAATCATTGCTTCCTCCTGCTCACTCATGGTATCCACACCTGCCATCATTTGTGTTCATTTGTTTCTTGTTCTATTTAAGGGTTGTCATTTTCTTCACTCATTGTCGGAGTCTCTTCCCTCGTGTCCACTGGAACCCTGCCCTTGTTCTGGTGTGTTTAATCCGTAAGTTTGCTTTGCATGTCAGTTTGGATTTTGTGTTGGAGCACTGTTTGGACTTTGTGTCTTGTTTTTTCAATAAATTTCACAAAATGCAGTCCAGTGTGTGGGGCTCTCCTCTCTGCCCCGAGGGGCAATTCATGACATAACTAATAAAGACCAAACTAAGAACCGAGCAGGGAACAAATCCTACAGAACACAAATACAGACCAAATATTGACTCATAATAAATACAGAAAAACCCAAAATACTAACTCAAGGTGAGGTTGTGGGCTGGGGCCATGTCCTGGAAACAAGAAAATAGAGCAATAATTCAAGGTGAGGACATGGAACCCAGTCCATGTCCTAACAGTGTTTTGATGTGATTGGTTAATTCTGAACACAGCCACATCCGCAGTTATAAGAGGGTGCGCAGCTTAGTGCAACCTGGTTATTGTAAGTTTTTTATTTTTCCCCTTATCCTTATCCTGAAGGACAAGCTGCTGTGCGCAGGGGTGGACCAGCACCTGTCATCATGGATCCTGGACTACCTCACTAACCGGCTACAGTTTGTGAGAATCCGAGATCATGTGTCTGACACGATCATCGGTAGCGCGGGGGCCCCCCAGGGAACGGTTTTGGCTCCCTTCCTGTTCACCCTTTATACTGCGGACTTCTCACACAACACAACACACTGCCATCTACAGAAGTTCTCTGACGACTCGGCGATCATCGGCCTCATCTCCAACGGAGATGAAGCTGAGTACAGAGGACTTATCCAGGACTTCGTGGACTGGTGCCATCGGAACTGCCTCCAGATCAACACGGGGAAAACTAAGGAGCTGGTGGTGGACTGCCACAGGCAAGGACAACCCCTCACAGCACCAGTAAACATACAGGAAACAGACATTGAGATGGTGACATCCTACAGGTACCTTGGTGTTCATCTGAACAATAAACTAGACTCGTCACACAATACCGACACACTCTACAAGAAGGGACAGCGCAGGCTGTTCCTACTGAGGAGGTTCAGGTCTTTTGGTGTACAAGGGACGCTGCTGAAGACATTCTACGACACGGTGGTGGCATCAGCCATCACTTTTGGAGTGGTCTGCTGGGGCAACGGCATTACAGCAGCCGATAGGAAGAGTCTGAACAAACTGATCAAGAAAGCTAGATCTGTCCTGAGGAAATGCCTTGACCCAGTGGAGGAGATAGGAGAGAGAAGGATGGTGGCTAAACTGTCATCTCTGCTGGAGTCCGAGTTCCACCCTATGCAGGACATATTGAATGCACTGAGGAGCTCATTTAGCAGTAGACTACATCATCCTAGGTGCGCAACCGAGAGGTTTCGCAGGTCCTTCCTACCTACGACTGTCAGACTGTATAACCTAAGCAGGGCTGCTCACAGAGATAGCAAAAAAAACCGTGACAACCTAATAGTAGTGAATGCAAAAGACGCAATAGACTTACACAATGGTCCCCTCCGGTATACAACTAGGAAAATACCGGTTGCTACGGAGGGTGACAATATGTATGGATACATAATCATACCATGTAGGATAACTAGGTAGACGGTTATGCTGTTCATTCCATCTTGCTACAATGCTCCGGACTTTGTATACATACTACCGTTCAAAAGTTTGGGGTCACTTAGAAATTTCCTTATTTTTGAAAGAAAAGCACTTTTTTTCAATGAAGATAACTTTAAACTAATCAGAAATACACTCTATACATTGCTAATGTGGTAAATGACTATTATAGCTGCAAATGTCTGGTTTTGGGTGCAATATCTACATAGGTGTATAGAGGACCATTTCCAGCAACTATCACTCCAGTGTTCTAATGGTACAATGTGTTTGCTCATTGCATCAGAAGGCTAATGGATGATTAGAAAACCCTTGTGCAATCATGTTAGGTCTGCAATGCTGTAATTGCTGCAAATGGAGGATTCTTTGACAAAAGCAAAGTTTGCAGAAAAAAATTATTATTTCAAATACAAATCATTATTTCTAACCTTGTCAATGTCTAGACTACATTTTCTATTCATTTTACAACTCATGGTGGTAAATAAAAGTGTGACTTTTCATGGAAAACACAAAAATTGTCTGGGTGACCCCAAACTTTTGAACGGTAGTGTATATCTATATATTTATGTGTACGTATGTATATCCACTGCTCTTATTTATATTTTTCGTATCTTCTTAATTATTGCTCTGAGTGTTGCTATCCCTGTGCTGTTGCAATCCTGGAATTTCCCCATTGTGGGACTAATAAAGGCTTATCTTATCTTATCTTATCTTATCTTAAAAGATTTCAGTTTGTTTTTCATTTGGGTTGTGCAGGTTATAGGCCACATTAATGGTGGAAAAAGTTTTGAAATGATTTATCTTGGTCTCATTTTTTACATCATAGAAACCTGGCATTTGAACAGTGGTGTGTAGACTTTTATATCCATTGTATGTCTTTTATGTGACTGACCAACCCAGTGTCTGCTATGATTGCTTGTAACGGAATATCACTAGATGCCCGGCTTTCTATCTCTTTCCACTTAGCTTTATAGGAAGGGTTGCAAATGTTAACCAAAGTTTTTATATGTACTGCTTGGTAGTAATTTTTAATGTTCGGAAGGGAGAGGCCTCCTTTGTCCCTTGTTAGCTGAAGAGTCTTATAGCAGATTCTTGGCCTCTTACCCTGCCAAATGAATAGAGATATTAATTTGTCTAATTCTTGAACTATACCCTTTGGACGTTCATCTGGTATGCTGTGGAACAGGTATAATAGTCTGGGTAACAGGTTCATTTTAATTGCCTCCACCCTCTGTCCTAACCCTAATAAGACAGCCTCTAAATTGTGTTTATTTATATGGTTAATTATATGTAATGTCCTCCTAACATTGTCCGGTGTTTGCCTCTGTCTGATGAAACCTGTTTGATTCAACTTTATAATATCTCGAAGAACTGTTTCTAAACATTTTTCTAGAATTGATGTGAAGAATTTATAGCCCTGATTCAACACACTAATAAGGTGATAATTAGAGTATTCTGTTCTACCCTTCCCTTCTTTTGGTATTACAGCTATGATTGCTTCCCTCCAAGATGGAGGGATCTGTTATTTCTCAAGGACCCAGTTGAATGTTATCAGTAACAATTGTGATAAGGAATCGCTAAAAGTCTTGTACCATTCTGCCGTAAAGCCATCTGAACCTGGAGACTTATTAGGTTTGAGTCTAGAGATTGCCTTCTACAGTTCCCCTATTGTCACTTTGGCCAATAAGGCTCTATTCTGGTCTTCTGTAATTGTTAGGAGATGAAGTGATGCGAGTAAAGATTCTGGTGATTTGTCCCCCTCATGGACCATCTGGGTATACAGGTGTTTGCAGTATTTTTCAAAACACCTATGAATGTCCTGGAAGTCATATTTCATTTGTATAGTTATTGGGTCTTTAATTTTGTGTACTACTCTCTCTGCTTGTTGTTTTCTTAATTTATAAGCCAGATTTTTCACTGATTTCCTGCCTACTTCATAATAGCTCTTTTTCAAGAAGGTTAATTTCTTCTGAATATTTGCCTCGTTAACTTCTTTTATCTGATTTTTAATTTCCCTAATTTTGTGAGTGGTGTCCAACTGGATATCTTTCTATGTTTTCTTTCTAAATTGCCGAACTCTTTTTCTCGTTTGTCCAGTTTTTCCTGTCTGAGCCTCTTCTGTAATGTATACTTTGCAATAATTTTCCCTCTCAAAACAGCTTTACCTGCATCCCATACCATGAGTGCGGACACTTCCCCATTAGGGCTGCTCGGAGAGGCGCTCCGGCCACCGGCAGAGTGAAGAGGCCTCGCCGTCACAGGCCCGTGGCTCTGAGAGAGATCCGTCGCTACCAGAAATCCACGGAGCTGCTCATCCGTAAGCTGCCCGTCCAGCGCCTGGTGAGGGAGATCGCTCAGGACTTCAAGACCGTCCTGCGTTTCCTGAGCTTCGCCGTCATGGCTCTGCAGGAGACCAGCGAGGCCCACCTGGTGGTCTCTTCTTCGCTAAGGGGGTCACCATCATGCCCAAAGACTTCCAGCTGGCCCGCCGCATCCGCGGAGAGAGAGCTTAGACTTTCTGCTGCACATTCACCAACCAACCATAATGCTCTGCACTGTGTGTCTATATATATACATTTATAGTAATATGGACATATGTTTACTAGATGTTGTTTTTTCTTGCCTTCTGATTGTTGCTCTGAGTGTTGCTATCCCTGTGCTGTTGCAATCCTGGAATTTCCCCATTGTGGGACTAATAAAGGCTTATCTTATCTTATCTTATCTTATCTTATCTTATTATCGTTTTCTGACAGGTATAACCAAATTTCCTCTTGTAGTTCTTCCTTCATTTTCCCCCTGAGTACACTTAAGTTAAGCCTCCAGGAAAAAGTGTTTTTGCTATTTTTAAAGTCTAAATCTAGATACACTGGACTTTGGTCCGACAAAATCCATAGTCCAGTTTTACATGACCTTGCAAAACCAGTATCTTTACCATAAATAAAAAAAATAATCAATCCTTGAGTAAGTTTTGTGTGGTGAGGAGTAAAGGATATAATCTCTGGTTGTAGGATTGAACTCTCTCCATACATCACAAATACCCATCTCTCTCATCATCCTTCTCACCTTTTTTGCCGACTATGTTGTTCTGAATCTGAGTTAGTCTTGACACATCCCATTTTGAATTTAATCTCAGATTAAAGTCACCACCACAAATCACCATTCCCTGGGATTTTGTAATCATTAGATCAAAAATTTGTCTATAGAACCCCCACGTTGCAGCTGGAGGTGCACATACAGTGGGGCAAAAAAGTATTTAGTCAGCAACCAATTGTGCAAGTTCTCCCACTTAAAAGATGAGAGAGGTCTCCAATTTTCATCATAGGTATACCTCAACTATGAGAGAAAAAATGAGAAAAAAAATCCAGAAAATCACATTGAAGGATTTTTAATGAATTAATTGGTAAATTCCTCAGTAAAATAAGTATTTGGTCACCTACAAACAAGCAAGATTTCTGGCTCTCACAGACCTGTAACTTCTTCTTTAAGAGGCTCCTCTGTCCTCCACTCGTTACCTGTATTAATGGCACCTGTTTGAACTCGTTATCAGTATAAAAGACACCTGTCCACAACCTCAGTCAGACTCCAAACTCCACTATGGCCAAGACCAAAGAGCTGTCAAAGGACACCAGAAACAAAATTGTAGACCTGCACCAGGCTGGGAAGACTGAATCTGCAATAGGTAAGCAGCTTGGTGTGAAGAAATCAACTGTGGGAGCAATTATTAGAAAATGGAAGACATACAAGACCACTGATAATCTCCCTCGATCTGGGGCTCCACGCAAGATCTCACCCCGTGGGGTCAAAATTATCATGAGAACGGTGAGCAAAAATCCCAGAACCACACGGGGGGACCTAGTGAATGACCTGCAGAGAGCTGGGACCAAAGTAACAAAGGCTACATCAGAAACACACTACGCCACCAGGGACTTAAATCCTGCAGTGCCAGACGTGTCCCCCTGCTTAAGCCAGTACATGTCCAGGCCCGTCTGAAGTTTGCTAAAGAGCATTTGGATGATCCAGAAGAGGATTGGGAGAATGTCATATGGTCAGATGAAACCAAAATAGAACTTTTTGGTAAAAACTCAACTTGTCGTGTTTGGAGGAGAAAGAACACCATACCTACTGTGAAGCATGGGGGTGGAAACATCATACTTTGGGGCTGTTTTTCTGCAAAGGGACCAGGACGACTGATCCGTGTAAAGGAAAGAATGAATGGGGCCATGTATTGTGAGATTTTGAGTGAAAACGTCCTTCCACCAGCAAGGGCATTGAAGATGAAACATGGCTGGGTCTTTCAGCATGACAATGATCCCAAACACACCGCCCGGGCAACGAAGGAGTGGCTTCGTAAGAAGCATTTCAAGGTCCTGGAGTGGCCTAGCCAGTCTCCAGATCTCAACCCCATAGAAAATCTTTGAAGGGAGTTGAAAGTCCGTGTTGCCCAGATACAGCCCCAAAAACATCACTGCTCTAGAGGAGATCTGCATGGAGGAATGGGCCAAAATACCAGCAACAGTGTGTGAAAACCTTGTGAAGACTTACAGAAAACATTTGACCTCTGTCATTGCCAACAAAGGGTATATAACAAAGTATTGAGATGAACTTTTGTTATTGACCAAATACTTATCTTACCGAGGAATTTACCAATTAATTCATTAAAAATCCTTCAATGTAATTTTCTGGATTTTTTTTTTCTCATTTTGTCTCTCATAGTTGAGGTATACCTATGATGAAAATTGGAGACCTCTCTCATCTTTTAAGTGGGAGAACTTGCACAATTTGTGGCTGACTAAATACTTTTTTACCCCACTGTAGGTGACTTCTGATCCTTCTTATTTTCCTACATCTATGTTCCTTCCTTGTCTGTAATTTCTGTTATCTTTTCAAAAATTATCCTTGTCGATATCAGTGTTGCCACCCCCTTTCTGTGTCCTGTCTTATAGGATCAGTGTTTCCTCTGGCTTAACCTGTTGAACTCTGGTCAGCTTCCCTAAAAACGCCTAAAAATAACATACCCAAAGTAAATCAAAAGCTGTTCTTCAACCCTTTGCAGCATCTTCATGGGGTTGGTCTCATTTAAAAGAAAACACTCTGAATTTTTTGGCAAAACAGTCATAATCTCTCTAAGTGCTCCTGCCACTGAGTAACAGTCAACTAAACATACTGAATTTGAAGAAAATAAAGTTCGCCTGGGTGTTTTTTTTTAGATACAAACGCTTGCAAATAACACACACCTGTCAGATACTGGCTGGAAAATGCAACAGAAATGTAGAACCAAGTGTTATCAAGCTGAGGTCAAAATTTTGTAACAATACCACAAAAAATAAATATATTACACAGCTTTTTTTCTCAGGTTGTTCCCAGGCATTTTTGAACTGTGCCAAACTGTGCCAAATGGCACAGTTTGGAAAAACGGAAAAAGTTTGGAAAAACGTCTATAACTTTTGAATGCTTCAACATAGAAGCTTCATCTTGGGCTCTAATGAAAGGTGACACTCAGGGCTGTGTGTGTGTGCATGTGTGGTTGTTTGTTCATTCATGAATGAATGAATGAACAAACAAGCCCCACACACACAAAGAAACATGCCATGTAAAAAATGTGTGGCCTTTTTTTACAAGAAAAAATAACCTACAGTGCAATAAAAATTATACTAAAATATCTGCAATGTAGAGGATAACAACCCCCCCCCCCCCCCCCCCTGCCCTGCTACAGAGGAGCTCGGTGCACAAAAAAACTTGTGGCCATGACGGACTGTTGTAATTACCGATCGGTCAAAAGTCATTTTTATTACTATTTTCATTGATAAAGAATAATTTAGCTTATAACACTTACCTGTCCACAACAGCAGTGTCGTTGGCAAACATCTGTTCCTCACTGTTAGACAAACATGAAGCTGGTCCGGTTGTTATGGACTCGTGGTTCTGGTCACCCGACCCGGTCAAACCATCTCCGCTTCGATGATTGCGGTTTTTGCGAACCCTTTTTCAAAACAAATAAGAACAGTAGTAATACAAAAAGACTGGCTAATGGCTGAGAGTGGCTAATGCTACCATTACACACAGGTCTCAACGTGTGTCCCCCAGCGGCTTAGGCAAAAAAGATTTTCCGCGTTGCAATCGTCGAACTTCTCTGCTTCAATTGGCTCGTTGTATTTGCGGTCATTGGTAGGCAGGTCCTTCTTGCTAGGTTTTCAGTCATTGGTTCTTCAAGGTTTCAGAAACCCAATTCAAGGCTCTTATTAGTCGAATGAGAGGTCAATCAAATCTAAACCAATCAAACACTCATTTGGCTTTCTGTTCGCGGTTGTGTCTGTACTGGAAGAACGGAAATGCAGCTTTTTTTTTTTTCAGTGCGCACTGAGACGCACTATGACGCAGAGACGTGACCGCCCGTGAAATCCCGGAGTTCAACAGGTTAAAAACCTTGGCGTGGTGGCAACATATTTTCTGGTGGGGGGGGGGGGGAGAAAACATTTGACACTATTTTAACTGGAATATGTTAATTTTATACTATTTATTTCTTTTTTTTTAAATTTTGCACAGTAACTTTGCATATGGAACTTACCATTTTAAGTATTGTACAGCCGAGGCTTGAATGTTGGAATATTGGGCCAGTTGGAGTCCCACCCAGACGTCCTGTGTTTTGACTTTTTAGTGGAGTCATCCTTCTCTTTCTCCTCTGCTCTCATCTCTCCTGGACCCTCTGCCTGAACACTTTCCTCTCCGTGGCTCCTCTCTTCTGTCTCATCTTGCCCTCTCTGAGCTCTGTCTAATTCAGGTTCTCTCTCTATCTATGGTGGTATACAAACAGGTTAGAAAATATCAAGTGTCACGTTTTGTCCTGCAGGATTTTTTTTGTCATTGTTTACATAAATGACAAAAATATGTTGTTGTTTTTTTTGTATTTTTTTCTAGTGTTTCTTTTTTTTTTTTCCCATTGAGAGAGTAGGGAAGAGGGAAAAAACATTCATAATGGTAATTTACTCATGCATACTTAAATTATATGATCAGAGGTGGGTATAATAGCCACCAATATTATAATAATATAATAGCCAGAAATTCTACTCATGTAAAAGCAGTGCTTTGAAATTAATAATTAACAGTACACAACCAAAAATTTCTAATTGAGCTAAGGGTACAAAGGGCACCCACTTAAAAACTTGAGTAAGGACTTCAATCTTGAAGGTTTGAGGTTTTTCTTCAAAAACAATTTTCTTATAGTTTTCTACTTTTCTCTGTAAATTTATCTAAATTTGAAACCATTTTCCTCAGATTTTTCTTGTACATTTGAGACTTTATTATAAGTTTATGGATTATTTTTTGGCTATTTTTGGCTATTTTTTAAAATAAAATTACTGTTTTTTAAATAAATTTGAAGCAGACTGTGGTATTTTTTTTTTTAACTTTTTCCTTATAACAATTTGCATTTTGACCATAATTTTGTAGAGTCAGAACAGAACAATAATTTAACTCTGATTTCAAAGAAAAAAATATTAATAAAAATGTACTTAATGAAATAAATTAACTTAAATGACCAAAGATGCAGTTATTTCTGTTATAATATTTCTATATATTTATAGTTTTTTTTTTTTTTTTTTTTAGAAATCTCCTCACCACCCAGAGAGCAGGAAAAACCTCCCTTATTTTGAAATCCAAATGTTGGCATGTTTAGTTTGTCTGAAGGCTGCTGACGGATTAAAGTAACTGACATCATGAATTTCGGTCATCTTAACTTTCCAGGTACATAATAGTGAACATAAATTAGTTAATATTAACTAAGGTAAAGGTAAAAACAGCTCTTTTTCATTCTTGTCTGAAATAAGAAAAGCAAAAAAAACTAATAATGATTTAAAAGAAGACAAAATGAACCAACTCGAGCTCTTAACCACACGTTAGCTAAGCGACTCGTCCATTATTGCTCCCGTTACCAGCAGGTTAAAACCATGATAGACACCTCCAGTGCTTACATACCTCTTCTGATTTTTTTCTGCGTTTGAAGTATTTTAATAAGCTTATGTTTCTCTCGGACAGTGACGCTAACGAGACACTCTGCCTGGCCACTGGAGCACGGTCACGCGAGCGTGGCGCTTCTGAACTCTGCACGGATGATGGTCACGCGCATTGTTCGTGTGCGCACTTGCGGACTGTCATTCATTCATATTTTTTTTCTTAAATTTATATTTCCTCATAGGAAAGGCGGGAAATTTATAAGCGTGGTGGGCTGAGAACGTGAAGAACACCCTTCACGTTATAAGCCAACCTAAGTGGAACTTTATGGCTTTCCATTATAAATTAAATGCCACCTATAATCCTATCCCGCCCTCCATTTGAACTCAGTGAAAATATTAACAAAATAAAGAACATAAATAGAACAGTCACAGAAAAACATGAACTTAAGGCATTTCACCAGTGTCTCAGATTGAACTTCCTGCTTTGAGGTCTTGTTCATGACCCTGGAAGAACCGAGATCTTTTTGTGGCTCTGAGGGAAAGCCTCCATGCCTAGGGGTGGAGGGCCCTACTTTGAGTTTCCAAAGTGTTCCATGTTTTTATCTGTCACGGTTGGTAGAAGCTGGACCCAAACGCAGTACTTAAAGTTCACGGTTTGATTTATTAAAAGCTGGCTAAACAGGCGCAGCTAGAAAAAACACAAAATAATGAGAGTTCGGAAGCTGTAACAAATACTCACAAACTAGGCAGGATACAAGGCAGGATGCAAGGCATGAACAGAAGTGTGTTGTTCATCCAGACACTGATGATGACGCCCATACAGGACTCAGATTGGGGCTCACATATATAGACAGTGGCTTAATCAAACACAATATAAAACAGGTGGGCACAATCAGGGGCAAACAGAGATGGCAGGGCATGACTAGAGACCCAGACACAGGACGGTAGGGCTACACAGATAATCACATACAGAGGATCAGGAGAGACAAGACCATGGCAGTGATGATAATGATGATGATAATAATAATACTGATAACTTAAACTAAGAGGATGATCCACAGAGAAATAAATATACTAGACTGTCATGAACCGAGCCGGGTTGTTCTTCGGGCTTGGTTCTGACCTTCTGTGGCTCAGGGTTATCTGTGTATTTGTGTATTATGTTATCTTTTGAGTTTGTTGTAGTCTCTTTGCTCACTAGGCTACTTTTCTGTACCTGTAGCCACTGTTTCTGGCCGGCAGCTGTGAGGCAGCCTCCGTTGACCTACTTTTGTGTGGGCGCTCTTTGACAGCTTGCCAGTCTGACCACGCCCCCTCTCTCAAGTTTGTCAGCTGGTTCCACTCCCGTTAATTACCCTTCCTGCTCCTCAGCCAGGTGTACCCAATCTCCCTTTCCCAGCAATGGTGGTACTTAAGCAGCTCATTCTCAGTCCTCCGCTGCACTTTTGGGAACTGTTTATCCTTTCCTTAATAAATGTGTTTGTGGTGTAACCCTGCATGTAAATCCATCTTCCTTCTACTCCTCCGTGTACTGCATAAAAGCGCACGGGGCGATCGTGACAGAATGATCCAGCCATAAAAGGATTTAATGGGTTACACCCACATATAACCCCCCCCCCCTTTTTTTTGTTGGACTATTATCACTCACCTGCCTCCTGGGCACCATGGCTGATCTGGTGGAGAGGGAACTGCGCTTTGCTGTGTCTCTTGGAGGACATTCTTTCGTGGACACTGGAACCCTGTTCCCCCAAGACAGTTTGACGGGCTCAGGACACGGTGATGAGGATAATGAACAGGGACAGCCTTTGGGACCACCCTGAGGCAATGGAGATTCTCCGGGATATCCTAACCCAGCCATGTGAGGAATCGGATGAGGAGTTTCTTCGCATTTGGTACTCGCCACCCAGCGAGGGGCTTGTTGTGGGGGACAATATGGTGCCCAAACTGTCCACAGTAAAGAGGAAACACTCTCGCTGAAAGAAGCCTCCAGCCCTGCTTCCTATTCCTGAGTTGTGGTCCGCTCTGTCTCCAGAGGAGGTGGAGGAACGCAGACTGGTTCTCCTGGTGGGACTGACCTCCTCCTGGAGGTGAAGCCGTTGCTCCTCCCGGAGTTGGCCGGGAGGTTGGAGGAGTATTCCCTGAGGGAGCCGGAACTACAGCCCGAAGATGTGTGAGTCCCCCACACCTGCCCGACTCCGAGACGACAGCTGATGCCATTACTTCCCAGGAATTCAGGCAAGTGCTTATTCAGTCACTTTTACTGTCATCTGAAACTGCTTGCCTGATTCCTGATGAACTGCCAGCTGCTGTTCTTGATTGTCCACCTGTCTCTGCTGTTTCTCCAATGCCATCGTCCATCCCGGGAGGAGAATCCCAGATGCAGAAGAGGCTGTCACCGAGGGAACCGGAGCTCACGCCGCCTGCTTGCTCTCATCTCTGCCGATCCCAGAGAGCTCACCAGAAGCATCCTGCTGCTTCCATGCCAGCAAGCCACTCTTCATGGGAGGGGGAGGGCCCTGCTGTGCGGCCACTGCGTCATCCTGCTACCTCACCAACAGCCACCTCCTCCATAACTTTTACCTCCGCCAATGTGGAGGCTACAGTTTCTTCCTCAAATTCATCTGCCTCCGTGCCCGTTTTGGAGGTTTCTCCTCTGCATATAGACGAGCCCAGTGCCGTGGTGGACATGGAGGGAGATAAAAGTGCCTCTGATGCCGCTAGAGACATCGATAACCAGGAGAACAGGCAAGTTCCTTTTCATTCTACTCCTATTTTTGATGAGCAATTTTACCTGTTCCCTGGTCAAGAGACTCAAGTTCCGCAGTCCACTGAGTTCTTGCCGCCAGCGGCATGTGACGACCCCTCATCTGTCCTCTCCATGTCCTCTTTCTGTGCATCTGTGAGTTCGCCGGTTCCCAAATCCAGCTGCAAGGCAGAGGAGGAGCCCGAGGTCCCGGAAGATCCTGTCCTGTGGTTGGCGGAGAGACAGCCCCCAGCTGCCACTCTCTCCACTGTCTCTGAGCTTCCTCCCAGGGTCGCCAGAGAGCGGTCAATTCCACCAGAAACCTCCGAGGATCCAGGTTCATCCCCAGAGGTCGCAGAGAGTCCTGCCTCCCTCGCTGGGGAGATCACCGCAGCAGCAATGAGGTCCCCGATGGGGACCACCGCAGGTGCATTGTTGCTCCAGCCCGAGCTCTCCGCGGGTGCTGCAGAGCTTCAGCCAGAGCCCACCGCGGGTGCTGCAGAGCTCCAGCCGGAGTTCACCACGGGTGCTGCAGAGCTCCAGCCGGAGTTCACCGCAGGCGCTGCAGGGCTTCAGCCGGAGTCCACAGCGGGTGCTGCAGAGCTCCAGCTGGAGCCCACTGCGGGTGCTGCAGATCTCCAGCCGGGAGCCACCGTGGGTGCAACTTTGGCCCGGTCGGGGTCTGCCAAGGGTGCATCGTTGGCCCAGTTGGGGTCTGTCGTGGGTGCAGCTGTGCTCCTAGCCAGGACCACCAAGGGTACTGCCGGTCAGCCTGAGGATGCCGGGGCCATCACTCCTCAGCCTGATGCCGTCGTGGTCCCCTTCATCTCTCCACTGGGCACCATAGGGGTTCCCCTCTTGTTGCCCGGTCACCCACCAGTGAACCTCCCTTAACTTAAGCAGCTCATTGGGCAGGCCGCGTCCTGCCTTACCCCTCCGGCCCTGGTGGCTCAACAGCGCTGGCCGGCCGCCAGGGGGACTGAGTCTGTGGGTCAGGTGGCCCATGTTTCCCGGTAGGCTGCCGGACTCTGTCCATCGGACCTTCTGCTGGGCCTGGGACTCGGGGCGTCCCCCCAAGCCTCCACGCTTTTGGACTTGGGGGGACGGTAATTGTTTTTTCTGTTGTGGGCCCTGGGTGGGTTTTTTTTTTCCCCTCCTTACCTGTTCCTCCTACCTCCCACCCGGGTTCATTGGTTGCTGTTCCTGCTTGGTGGTGGTGGTGGTGGGGGGCAGGGTTTTTCTTTTCATTTGTCATGTTACCTTGGGTGTCTGGGGTCCACCCCTAGAGAGGGGGGCTCTGTCATGAACCGAGCCGGGTTGTTCTTCGGGCTCAGTTCTGAACTTCTGTGGCTCAGGGTTATCGGTGTATTTGTGTATTGTATCTTTTGAGTTTACTGTAGTCTCTTTGCTCACTAGGTTACTTTTCCGTACCTGTAGCCACTGTTTCTGGCCGGCAGCTGTGAGGCAGCCTCCGCTGACCTACTTTCATGTGGGTGCTCTTTGACAGCTTGCCAGTCCGAACACGCCCCCTCTCTCAGGTTTGTCAGCTGGTTCCACTCCCGTTAATTACCCTTCCTGCTCCTCAGCCAAGTGTCCCAATCTCCCTTTCTCAGCAATGGTGGTACTTAAGCAGCTCATTCTCAGTCCCCCATTACTGGATCATTGTATTGTCATGGGCCTCTGTGACTGCCACTGTACACTGTGGTCTGCCCGCTTCACGTCCGGCCGTGTAAGCCGGTAAGTGTACCCTGTTTGCTGTTTTTGTATGTCTGCACTTTTGGGAATTATTTATTCTTTCCTTAATAAATGTATTTGTGGTGTAACCCTGCACGTAAATCCGTCTTCCTACTACTCCTCCGTGTGCTGCGTAAAAGCGCATGGGGCGATTGTGACAAAGACAGAATAATAATAATGGCAACCCAGGATCATGATGATAATAAAGGTGAACTCAAAGCGGGGACGTGGGCTGGGGCCCCTGCCCTGAAGACAAGATAATACAAATTATACATTAGGATGAGGGCATGGGACCCAGCCCACGCTCTGACACTATCGGGTCAGAGCTTCCCCAGTCACACACATTATATTATTAATCAGTCCCTCCAGGATTTCACGATGTTGTGATCGCTTCAATTCATGCAAAATCATCCAATCAGCACAACTATTGTGTGACCTTGCAACTTTGTCCAGTCACTGAAACTTTCCTGCAATTTTGGCCAATCCTCATCAACTTCCACCAGTTTCACCAATCAAATTTGTCTCTCACTGGCGTTCAAACACTTAGTCTAACCAACCAACTGCATCGCTGCATCACATTCACTTCAGTGCTTACAGAGAGAATTAATGAAACACATTAGTATCCATCAGTATCTGCTGGGTACTGAGTGGTTGGGGACCGTAGGGAGTTTTCAAATGAAAGTGCTGCCAGTAATTTCCAAATCTATACTCTTTAACATGCATTCAATGCAATTTAGCTGTTGTAATGGATATTGTGGTAAAGTCTGTATTTGCTGTTGCACAAAAGAGTTTTTCTGTATGGTAGAAGTTTCTACTTAATTTACAAATCACTGTTTAATAGGAAACATCTGACAATCCTGTGTTTTTCTTGTGTTGCTATATAGAATATCCCTGCAGTAAACTGCAAAAAAACCATCTGCTTTAAAATTTGTAATTCTTCCAACAACTTTTCAAGCAAAAAACACTAAAAACGTAGCAACTTTTTACAAAAAACTCCTGCGAATTCAGGCTTTTTGGGCTGCAACAATCATAAAAACATCATGCGAAATCCTGGACGGACTGATTAATGTCATTAACCCAAAGCAAATGTCTCTCATAGCAGTGTATTATTAAGTATTTGTTTCACAGTCATTACCACTATGCCTCCTTACCGTGAAGAGTCTGCATCAAGGAAAACAAATTCACCGGTCAGTCCATCTGAAAACGTTTAGTTTCTTCTTGAAACCATCCTACTGAGCTTTGGGCTGCTGCTGTCCTCCTCCCTGGGACCGGGTTCTGCACCACATCAGGTTTTTAATTCTGTTAGCCCAGCTCACCAGTGGTTTGTATATCATCACGGACAGGCCTCTCTTCACCATGTCCTTAGTAGCTTCCTCTGCCGAGTTGTACAGGCATGTCTCCCCTTCGTAGAGCACCCTCATTCTGGCTGGGAAAGGCGTTTGGAACCATATATTATTGTCTTTCAGTACTTTCTTTGCCTCTGCATATTCCTGGCACTTCCTGAGGATCTCCGGTGCATAGTCGTGATCCACAAACAATCTTCTCTCCTGATATAGAAACCCCTTTCTTTGCCATACCTGCTTCAGGATTTCTTCTTTAGTTTTGCTGCTGGAAAACTTTACAACTATGGATCCCAGGGGAAAGTCAGCCGGAGATTTCGGGCCCAATGCACGGTGGGCACGCTCAATCTTAAGATTGTTGGTGCGAGACAACTCCAGTTTCTCCTTGAATAGATTTTCCATGAATACCATCATTGATGTGGGGTTGTTCTCTGACCCTTCTTCATTCATTCATTCATTCATTCATTCATTCATTCATCTTCTTCCGCTTAATCCTTTTCGGATCGCGGGGGGGGGGGGGGCTGGAGCCTATCCCAGCATCTTTGGGCGAGAGGCAGGGTACACCCTGGACAGATCACCAGTCCATCCCAGGGCCAACACAGAGAGACAGACAACCATTCACTCTCACAGTCATACCTAAGGACAATTTAGAATCCCCTGATGATGCCAATTTACCTAACTTGCATGTTTTTGGCATGTGGGAGGAAACCACGCCGCCCAACCCTTCTTCTATGTCGTGAATTCTTATATTCTTCCATCTTGCTCTTCCCCGTTGATCCGCTTGCTTGTCTTGCAGCTTAGCCTGTAGCTTTATCAGTTCCATCGTAGCCTTCTCCAGCCCCTTCACTCTTTTCTCTGTCTCTGAAATTCACCTTTTGGCTTCATCATCTCTGTTAACCTTAATGTCCTCTCATATTTCTCGAAGGGTATTTGCATTTTCACTCTGAAACTCTCTCAATTCTTGCAGTATCTTGCAGGCTAGCTATGTCCTAGCCATGTCCTCATGGCTATCAGTGTCGCCTTCGACCGACTCTTCCTCATCTCAATGATTCCTTTCCTTTGTCTGTGAAATGGTTTTTCGTTTTGCTTTGGGCATATTATAAATTCCTCTTTAACTTCATCTGCTAATGATTAACAGTTCTTCGAAAAATTAAGGTGTTTTCCTAGATGATTGCAGAGCTCTTGTATTATGCTGCCTACCTCATGGCTGCTCAATCGGAAGTCCCCAAAATGAATAAAATTTAAAGCTTTAAAAATGCTATCTTAAAAGACAAAACAACTTTAAATACTGAAATTATATTGAAAGCTGGATGGTTTATCTAGCTAAAAATATGCAGAGTTAACAGAACATCATGAACATCATATATATTAGCATAAATATTATAAAAAGAACAAAAGTGTTGTGACCCGAGCGCCGGTCTTGTCCGCGCTCGGGCTATGTATAGCTCGCTGCCGGCTTTGACAGCTGTGGGTTATATTCTGGCTTCACCGGGCTCTTATTGTGAAGGCGCTCGGTGGGGCTCCCGGCTGTCAAGGTCGGCCAGCTGACTGTCATTACTGCTCGTTAGGGCTCGCCCTTATTAGGCGGACGCTGACGGCAGTTAGATTGCAGGAGTATCGTCAGACATCATTCAAGCCTCGTCAGACATTCATTGTTCTGGTCTGATCAGGTTCGTGTGTATATTCTCGTGCTTTGCTCGTTCATGTCATGCCATGTTTTAGACCGTAAGTGGCTGGGGTTAGCCTTACGGTCCCATGCTCAGTGTTCAGTGTTTTTTCGTCACAGTCATAGTCTTGTATGTGTGTCTCGTGTTTTGTAAATAAATCACCATCATTGCAAACTCATCGGTGGACTCTTGGCGTCTTATGATGATCCGCGAGGATCACCGCATGACAGTATACTCCTGCCACGGACGTCTAAACGGAGACGCCACACTGAGATGCCTTTCTTCCATGAGTTTTGTTATTGTGTGGAGTTTTTTTCTCCTGTAGTTGGACTTGGTAGGGAGATACCCAACAGCGAGTGTGACTATTGCCCGGAGTGGCTGGAGGAGATTGACGGCTATCTGGCGGAAGCTGCCCGTCTCATGCCCACTGACACGGCCGATCATTACCTATGCCTCACACAGTGGGCTGTGCACCGTTACCATCTTACCTATATTCCAGTAGGAGAAAAGAGATTATCATGGATTTTTGCACAACGCACATTGAGGGAGAAGGCGCTCCTGGGAACCTCTCCACCTCCCGCGAGGACAGCGTCCCTGGCGAGAGTGGAGATTCGTCGGCTGGAGGGAAAGCCCGGCAGGGGACCTGTGGATGGGACTCCAGTGCCTGCCGCCCGCTCAGTCCCAGCGTCATGTGTTCCCGGGCCCTTTGCCACTCCATCGGCCAGTAGGCCCCATAGCCGTGCTCCTACCAAGCCCCAACGAGAATACCGTCCGGATCCAGCTCCGGGGCGTCGGAGAGACCCAGCCTCCCTGTTGGCCGCATCATTCATGTCATGACAGAAGGGAATCCCCGCAGCCGCCGCCCACGGGTCATCTGTTCCAGCTGCGCTGTCAGCTCCTCGTGCCCGTGTCGCACCGACTGCCATGTTCTCCTCTGTGACGTCACCCCCCGTGGCTGGGAATGCTGTGAGTCGTGCTTCGGCGAGGCCTGTCAGGAATCCATCTCGAGCGGCTCCTCCTCGTGGCCCCGAGGAGCCTGCCGTTTTCTCCCAGAAGGATAAAAGGAGAACTCCACCTGCTGCAGCAGGCACCACCTTCTCTCCAGGAGACAGGCAAGTGCAAATTGTTTCTTCCCATCATTATTATGATCTGCCTTGTCTGACTCCTGGGGCCGGAGTTCGGGGTACGCAGCCCCCCGAGCTTCCGCCACCTGCTGTAACTGTTATTCCTAAACCTGCTGCCTCTGTGTCTTCCCCTGCTGAGTGGTCCGCGACGCCAGGCCTACGTCGCGGGAGGAGGAGGGGGCCTGTGCGGTTGGAAAGCCTGGATCCAGCCCAGCATCCACGTCGTGGACAGAGGAGGAGAGCAGACTGCGGCCCGGAACCTGTGCCGACGGAGAAGCATCCCTGGGTTTCCTCGCCGGAATGGTCTGAGTCAGCGGGTCGAGTGTCCCCTGCCCCCACGCCATATGGGTCATCGGTGTGGACATCAGTGAGGGAGGAACCTCAGGCTGCAGATGTCATCTTGCCAGCTGTGGAGCCCGACGCAGCTGAGTTGGAGCCTGCGGACGAGAGTCGCCGCCCTGAACCTGGATCGATGAAGTCCTGGGTGGCAACAGAACCCGAGTGCAAGCAAGTGCTCCCTATTGTGTCTCTGTCCTCTGTTTCGGAGCATTTGTGCCTGCCTCTCGGGGAGGCGAGTGAGGAGCAGCTGCCTGCTGCGCCCGAGCTTGTCTCGCTGGGTTCTGTTGCTACCGGTGATACTGATCCCGGTTTCCTGCTGTGTGTGAGCTTCATTGCAGTGTCGCCGGCATGGAGCGAGTCGGGGTCTCTGATTTGGAGGTCCCAGGTTCGGGAGTGGAGATTGTCAGCGGAGCTGCACTGACCCAGTCGGGGTCCGTGGTGGAGGCTGCGGTGGCCCAATCGGGGTCCGACGGGGGGGGGGCGCCCGAGACCCAATCGGGGTCCATCGCGGGAGCGGCCTTGGCCCAATCGGGGTCCGACGTGGGTGCGCCAGCCCAATCGGGGTCCACCGCAGGCGCGGTTCTGGCCCAATCGGGGCTGGACGGGAGTACGCCCGAGGCCCAATCGGGGTCCATCGCGGAGCGGCTTTGGCCCAATCGGGGTCCGACATGGGTGCAGCCGGGACTCAGTCGGGGTCCAGCGGAGATTCAGTGCTGGTGTGGTCCGCGGACGGTGGAGGAGCTGCAGACCCTTCACCATCGGACGGAGTTCGGGGTCATCTTTGCCTTCTAGTCCCTCCACTGAGTCGTCGCCCCTGTGCATCATCGCCAGGGGCCGTGGGGGTCCCTTCTCGCTTGCCCCGGCTCTCCCAAGCTTTGTCTCCGCCAGGGAGGCCGCCACGGGCTGTTTTCCCCCGGTACTGGTGGCTGAGGGACACGGGTCGGCAGCCTAAGGAACTGCTTCGCCGGTTCGGCGCTTCGGGTTGGCCACCCGACGTGTTATGTGTTTTGCTGGGCGACCTGGTTTGGCCACC
Source organism: Pholidichthys leucotaenia (assembly GCA_020510985.1). Lineage (NCBI taxonomy): Eukaryota > Metazoa > Chordata > Actinopteri > Cichliformes > Pholidichthyidae > Pholidichthys > Pholidichthys leucotaenia. The sequence continues at coordinate 277,844,566 of CM035842.1, forward strand.
AGAGGAGTGGACGTGCTGGGCTTTGGACTGTGATGAGCCGCCCAGCCATGCCCCGCCCCCCATGACCGCCCATTGGCTGTTGGACGCGGGGAGACCACCTGAACTGTTCCTGTGGCGCCTGGTCTCCGCCGATCGGCATGAACTGTTGGGGGGGTGGAGGTCACTTTTTTGGTGGGGGTTGTTCCAGTAATTGTTCTGTTTTTTTTTTCTTGGTATCCGGTGTTTTGTAATGATTATTTGGGTATCTGTTGGTATTTGTGGTCTGTCCTGCAGTTGCCTTATTTTGTTTGTGTACAGTTGGGATTGACCCAGTAATTGTCTTGGTTTTTTTTCCTTGTTGTTCTGCCCTTCTGTATTTGGTTATTTGAAAATTCACTCGAGCATTCACACAGGTGAGAAGCCATTTTCTTGTGAAACATGTGGGCAAAGATTTAATTTTTTCTTGCTGTCCTGTGCTGTTTGCTGTATTTGTTATTTTGGCAGTTAATCTGATCTGAGTGTTTGGTATATTTTTTGTCATTGTGCTGTGTTAGTTTTGTTTCCCTTACCTGGTCTTGATTGTGTTTTATTGTACCGTTTCTGGGTTTGGTCTCTCTCTCCTCCGGACCTGCCCCCAGCCACCCACCCTGGAGGGGGTGGGGTGGGGGGGGCAGGGTGGTCTATGGGCGTTCTGGAATCCCGCCCTCGGAGGGAGGGTACTGTTGTGACCCGAGCGCCGGTCTTGTCCGCGCTCAGGCTACGTATAGCTCGCTGCCAGCTTTGACAGCTGTGGGTTATATTCTGGCTTCACCGGGCTCTTATTGTGAAGGCGCTCGGTGGGGCTCCCGGCTGTCAAGGTTGGCCAGCTGACTGTCATTACTGCTCGTTAGGGCTCGCCCTTATTAGGTGGACGTTGACGGCAGTTAGATTGCAGGAGTATCGTCAGACATCATTCAAGCCTCGTCAGACATTCATCGTTCTGGTCTGGTCAGGTTCGTGTGTATATTCTCATGCTTTGCTCGTTCATGTCATGCCATGTTTTAGACCGTAAGTGGCTGGGGTTAGCCTTACGATCCCATGCTCAGTGTTCAGTGTTTTTCGCCACAGTCATAGTTTTGCATGTGTGTCTTGTGTTCTGTAAATAAATCACCATCATTGCAAACTCATCGGTGGACTCTTGGAGTCTTATGGTGATCCGCGAGGATCACCGCATGACAAAAAGTTGTAAAGTAGAAAAATGGAAGAACAAATGTTCTTAAAAAGCTGAAGAGCTTTTTTTTTTTTTTTCCAAAAAAATCCCTTCTTAAAGCTTCAAAGTATATATTTGGGAGGTTTTAAAACCACGAGTGAAGGGTAGATTTGACCAGGATACACATGTAGTATAAAGACACTCATTAGACACAATCATAACTTTGACCTGTCTGAACGCGTCCTCTTTGGCTTTATAATGTCATCTATATTTTATAAAGTGAACAAATTATATTAATCATAATAAACAACTTTTATACTTGCAATTGCAGCCACAAACTCACTTAAACACATCTGCAAAAAGTTCATTAAGAAGGCATTGAAAAGTAGTTAAATGCAAAGAATGTGCAGCTGGGGTCTATGACGGAGATAGGACTTCATCCTGCGCTTCAAAAATGTAAAGTATTAAATTCCTGTGTTTGACAAGTACAGTATGCTTTTAAAATGACCAGGCAAACAAGATTAAGTGAAACACCTTATTCACGTATCCCCACTTACAGAGACTCACTCCTCTGCCCAGGTCAAAGTTTGACCACTTTTTTTTAACCTCAAAGTAGATTTTTTTTCTTGCTCTGTATTTTTTGGTGATTACTTGAGTAACCAATATTGAAAGGCAACACGACTTTTACTTTTAGCACCTCTGGGTCTTGCCTGATATATTTTTTTAGGTGTACACATGCTTCAGTTGATTTATAATTCAGAATCCAATTACCGTCCAGTTCTCTTATTTAGTGTGCCAAGCTGAGAGTGAGTTGACTGCAGCCTTGCTAACAGCCTCTGGAAGATGTGGAAACAACATCATTGTGAAACAGAGAGTACGAGGACGAGGAGAGCATGAGGTGTGTTCATTGAGGGGTAGTGATGCTGTGATGCAGTTCAGACTGAAGCAGCTCCTTCCCAGTGTGTATGCCTACTGGAATAACCGTGCTGTGCACTCAGCTGAGAAATTGTCGCCCAGCCGCACAGCGACCTGGGCTCCCTGCAGGTCACCTAAGCTGAGTGCCGTGCCGTGCCGATAATATAGTTAGCAATCACAACATAAGAGCATGAAGGTTTTAAAATGGCTGCAGCTGCTTGATAGGTTTGATTGCCATGTTTGTAAGATTTAGTGATTTACTGGAGCATAATGGATAGAAGAAAAGTGCTGGTTTGCGGTAAACAACCAGCTTCGATACATTGGCCCAACATTTTCTTAAACATATGTGACCTGTGCTGGCAAAATGAGTCGGAATGCGCACCGCATCATTACGAGCTAAAGGCAGGAGAATTCATAAATCATGACTCTTTCTTTGTTTGCTAGTGACAAGTCCCAGGAAACCCCCATGAGTGCCTGGTATCACTGTAAAGCTTAGAAATCGTACTTTCTAAAAATACATGTTTTGGTGGAAGACGTAACTCCCGACCGATCGAACACGAGTTTTAAACCTAGCCAAAATATAAACAAATTGGCTTTTTCCGGGTCTGTTTTTACGCACTTCCTACAAATTAAATATCATTTTGAAGGTCTTTTAATACAGAATATGGAAAAAATGTTACCTCAGTTTTGATAATTTCCTCAAAGTGACTCATTTTGCCAGCACAGGTGACTTATAGCTTTGTTATGACCAGGTTTTCAATAAATCACAGAATTGCAAGAATTTATTGCAACCTGCAAAACAGGTTGGGATGATGAAATTGTAGAAACTCTTATTGCAATTAGTTCTCAACCAGTTTTGCAATAAAAAAAGAACTGTTTTTACAAAAATCAGAATTTCATCATTTTGTATGGATGAGGAAACTGACCAAATTCTTACTGCAGTTAGTTGCCAACCAGTTTTGCAATATAACCCAGAATTGCAAGAATTTTTTTGCAAAACTGGTTTGGATTACAAAACTGATGAAACCCCTATTGCAATTAGTTCCCAACCAGTTTTGCAGAACAATTATTGCAATTATGGGCTTTATTGCAGAACTTTTTTTTTTTTTAATTGCAAAACCTCATGGCAACAAATTGCAATAAGAGTTTTTTTCAATTTTGCCATCCCAACCAGTTTTGCAATAAAATTACTGCAATTTTGGTTTTATTGCAAAACTGGTGGCAACTAATTTCAATAAGAGTTTTGTCAGTTTTGTCATCCCAACAGTTGTGCAATAAAATTGTCAAAATTCTGATTTTATTGCAAAACTGTTTTTTATTGCAAAACTGGATGGCAGCTAATTGCAATAAGGGTTTCTTCAGTTTAGTCATCCCAACAAGTCTTGCAATAGAATTATTGCTATTCTGGATTTTATTGCAAAACAGTTTGGCAATTAACTGCAATAAAAGTTTTGTTAGTTTTGCCATCCACACAAGTTTTGCATTAAAATCATTGCAATTCTGGGTTTAATTGCAAAAGTGGATGGCAACTAAATGTGTAATGGTTTGCTCTGGCTGCCTATTCTCCTCAGCTGTGTGCACACCTGCTCCTCATCACAGCCAGGGCTATTTAAACCACGCTGCCCTGGGATCAGTGCGGAGTTGTCTGTCTACATTCCATGAGACCTTCTCTCGCCTTTATGGTTGTTCCTGAGCATCCTAGCCTCAGTCTACCTTCGTCCTCACATCCAGCCTTGGTCTACCTTCGTCCTCTCTTCCAGCCTCCTGCCCGCTGGCATCTGGAAGAATCAATCCACAGCTCAAGTAAGCCCTCGCTCATTCTCCTAAATTCCTCTCTTAGTCCCCTGTGCACAGGCGGAGCTCCGTGGCGGCGGACCTCCCTCCTTCCTGGCGGCGGACCAAGCTGCACTGCTCCACCTCAAACACATCTACCTCCTTCAGCAGCAGCCAGATCAGCGGACACTGTCCTCCTGGCCATAGCCGCCGAGCTGAACCTGAGCCACTCCACATCTCTACACACAGTAAGCCCTGGACTAAACTGTACATCTCCGCCTGTGATTGCCACTAACTGTCCCTGCCTCTGTGTGTCCCTAGGGTGCCAGGTTGAATGGTGTTTTGCTCTCCCCCAGCTGCTACAAGACCACACACCCACACACTCACACACATTCTTTGTTGTTCAATAAATATAATTGTATCTATTTCTGAGTCCGAGTCTGCTCACTGGGTCTATTAACCATGTCAGTACGACTCCACCAAAATGACCCAGCTGACAGCGCACTGGCGCGCAAAGTTAACAACCTCGAGACTCGGATAGATCAATTAGCTTATCAACAACAAATTATCCTCACTCAATTGACCCGTTTAAGGGACCGACTGGATCGCCTGACAGGGCCGCAGGTGTTTCCTCCGGCTCCTCCGGCCCCAAGCAGCTCCTCTGCTCCCGCTAGCTCCCAATCTGGCCAACCCGGGCAGGGCCCTTCTTCCCGGCTAACCCCCAACCCCACTCCCTCCCGTTTTAGTGGTAAACTAGGGGAGGCTAGGGGATTTATTATGCAGTGTGAGATAGTTTTTCAGCGGGTGCCCGGGGACTTCCCCACAGATCACAGCCAGATCGGCTACATAATTAATCTATTAGAGGGGTGAGCGCTAGCGTGGGCACGCGCAGTTATCTACAGAAGTTCTCTGACGACTCTGCAATCATCGGCCTCATCTCCAACGGAGATGAAGGTGAGTACAGAGGACTTATCCAGGACTTCGTGGACTGGTGCCATCGGAACTGCCTCCAGATTAACGCGAGGAAAACTAAGGAGCTGGTGGTGGACTGCTGCAGGCAAGGACAACCCCTCACAGCATCAGTAAACATAAAGGGAACAGACATTGAGATGGTGACATCCTACAAGTACCTGGGTGTTCATCTGAACAATAAACTAGACTGGTCACACAATACACAATACCAACGCACTCTACAAGAAGGAACAGCACAGGCTGTTCCTACTGAGGAGACTCAGGTCTTTTGGTGTACAAGGGGCGCTGCTGAAGACATTCTATGACACGGTGGTGGCATCAGCCATCACTTTTGGAGTGGTCTGCTGGGGCAGTGGCATTACAGCAGCCGATAGGAAGAGACTGAACAAATTGATCAAGAAAGCTAGATCTGTCCTGGGGCAACGCCTTGACCCAGTGGAGGAGATAGGAGAGAGAAGGATAGTGGCTAAACTGTCATCTGTGCTGGAGTCCAAGTCCCACCCTATGCAGGACATACTGAATGCACTGAGGAGCTCATTTAGCAGCAGACTACATCACCCTAGGTGACAACCGAGAGGTTTCGCAGGTCCTTCCTACCAACGGCTGTCAGACTGTATAACCTAAGCAGGGCTGCTCGCAGAGATAGCAAAAAAACGTGACGATCTAATAGTATTGAATGCAAAAGACGCAATAGACTTACACAATGGTCCCCTCCAGTATACAACTAGGACAATATCAGTTGCTACGGAGGGTGACAATATGTATGGGTACATATTCATACTATGTAGGATAACTAAGTAGACGGTTATGCTATTTATTCCATCTAGCTACAATGCTCCGCACTGTGTGTATATATATTTATGTGTACATATGTATATTCGCTGCTCTTGTTTTTCTTGTCTCTTGATTGTTGCTCTGAGTGTTGCTGTCCCTGTGCTGTTGCAATCCTGGAATTTCCCCATTGTGGGACTAATAAAGGCTTATCTTATCTTATCTTATCTTATGGCTAGGGCGAACTATGCTAGCTTGACGTATAATCAGTTTGTCTGTGAATTCAATGAGGTGTTTGACCACTCCGACCGTGATAGTGTGCTTACCTCCCAGCTGCTGAATCTGAGACAGGGAACTAAGTCCATGGCAGACTATGCTGTCGACTTCCGGGTGGTGGCCACAGAGGTGGGGTGGGAGGACGCCTCACTCTGCAGCATCTTTATTAGAAGTCTTAGCCCTAGCCTGCGGGACGAGTTAGCCCACTTAGAAAAGCCAGGTAGGCTAACTGAGTTGATTTCCCTGGCCATAAGCCTCGATAACAGACTAAGGCAACAGGCAGCGGAACGCAGGACTTCTGGTCGCTCGGGTGCCCAATATTGCCATTCCCCCCAGCCTTCCCTATTGGCCCTACTTCCCTCTGATTCCCTGGAAGCCCCGGAACCAATGGTAGTGGGACAGTCCAAGTTACCTCTAGCGGAGAAACAGCGCCGCTGCGAGGTGGGGTTGTGCCTCTACTGTGGGAGCGAGGAGCACGAGGTAGCATCATGCCCTATACGGCCAAAAGGGGGAGTCCGTGCGTCACAGTAGGGGGACTCATGGACTCACCTCAATCCAATCCTCTCTCTAGGTTTCTTCTCACTATCCGTTTCATTCACAACCAAATGGAAATAATAACACACGCATTGATTGATTTGGGGGCGGAGCAGAGCTTCATCTCAGGGGAACTGGCATCCCGGCTGGGCCTCCCGTCAATCGCTAAAAACCCCACTCAAACTCACCGCCTTGTCCAAAGCCCCCCTTGCCACAGTATCCCAGCAGACCGCCCCAGTCTCTGTCATCATATCTGGTAATCATCGGGAGGAATTGAGGTTTTTTGTGTTACCGGTTTCCTCCTCCCCGGTAATTCTCGGCTATCCCTGGTTATGCCTCCATCAATCCCTCTATTGACTGGCGCTCTGGGAATGTGGTGTTTTGGAGCTCGTTCTGCCTTGGTGCCTGTTTACCATCTGCTGCTTGCTCGCTGTCCATGCCCCTGGGTGCCCCATCACCCCTCCCCCCGATTTGTCTAAGATTCCTCTGGAGTATCATGACCTTGGGGCCGCTTTCAGCAAGACCCAGGCCCTTTCCCTCCCCCCTCACCGCTCATATGACTGCGCCATCAACCTCCGTGCCGGAGCTCCGGTGTCATCGAGTCGTCTTTACAGCCTGTCACCTCCGGAGCGGGAAGCCATGGAGGCTTATATTAAAAATCATTAAACTCTGGCATAATTCGGCTGTCATCCTCAGTGGTGGGGGCGGGTTTTTTTTTTTTTTTTGTTGGCAAGAAGGATGGTTCGCTGAGGCCATGCATTGACTTTAGAGAATTAAATAACATCACTATCAAGGACAAATACACCCTTCCTCTTATTAATACGGCGTTTGATTCCCTCCAGGGGGCCTCCTAGTTCACCAAGCTGGATCTCCGTAATGCTTACCATCTGGTGCATATCCGGGAGGGTGACGAGTGGAAGACGGGGTTCCGGACCCCAAGCGGACACTTTGAGTACCTGGTTATGCCATTCGGACTGACTAACGCCCCCGCTGTATTCCAGCGCTTGATCAACAACGTGCTGAGGGATTTTTTTGGGTGCTTTTGTTTTCGTCTATCTTGATGACATCCTGATTTTTTCGCAGTCTTTGGATGAGCATCAGGTGCATGTGAGGTGAGTTTTGCAGCGGCTCCTGGAAAACAAGCTATTCGTCAAGGCCGAGAAGCGCGAGTTCCACACCTCCAAGACATCCTTCCTGGGCTTCATCATCTCCCATAATGAGATCATCCCAGATCCCAGTAAGGTAAAAGCGGTGGTAGACTGGCCCACTCCCTCTTCCAGGAAACAACTTCAGCAGTTTTTGGTGTTCGCCAATTTTTACCGCCACTTTGTTAAGAATTATAACATCATTGCTCTCCCCCTGACACGTCTCACTTCTTCTAAAGTTCCTTTCCGGTGGACGGATGAGGCGGCTACGGCCTTTGCTGATCTCAAGGGGAAGTTCTCTGACTCTCCCGTCCTGGCTCAGGTGGACCCTGCACTCCAGTACCTGGTGGAGGTGGATGCCTCAGACTCGGGGGTTGGAGCCGTGCTATCCCAGCGTTCCCCGGTGGATGGCAGGATTTGGCCCTGTGCGTTCTTCTCTCGTCGGCTGTCCCCGGCTGAGTGCAATTACAACATTGGTGACAGGGAGCTCCTGGCGGTCAAGCTCGCGCTGGAGGAGTGGCGCCATTGGTTGGAGGGGGCCTCCCAGCCGTTCGTAGTCTGGATGGATGGTCGGACCACAAGAATCTGGAGTACCTCAGGACGGCCAAGCGTCTGAACACGCGCCAGGCCCACTGGTCCCTGTTCTTCAGACGTTTTGACTTCACCATCATGTACTGCCCCAGGTCCAAGAATACCAAACTGGACACCCTATCCAGACAGTTTGCCTCGGATGCTACGGAGGTAATGGAACATCCTATCCTTTCTCCATCATGTATTGTGGGCGCCCTCTCATGGGGCATCAGAGAGAGGGTGCTGAAGGCGCAGGATGCCGAGGCGGACCGGGCAGGGGACCAGCGGGGAGGCTGTTTGTCCCATCTGCCGTTCGGGGTGAAGTTATCCATTGGGCCCACGCTTCCAGGTTCTTGTGTCACCCTGGGAGGGGTCGCACGGTGGCACTTCTGCAAAGGATGTTTTGGTGGCCTTCACTTCAGAAGGACGTCGGAAAGTACATCCGCACCTGCCCCCAGTGCGCCACTGGCAAGATGTCCTCCTCTCCTCCAGCCGGTCTGCTCCACCCCCTCCCTACTCCCGGCAGGCCCTGGTCCCATGTGGTGTTGGACTTCGTCACCGGTCTCCCACCTTCTAATCATCATACGGTAGTTCTCACCATTGTTGATAGGTTTTCCAAGGCTGCTCACTTCGTTCCCTGCTAGGGCTGCCTATGGCGAAGGAGACGGCGGACCTCCTCGTCCAACATGTGGTGAGACTACATGGGATTCCCCTGGACATTGTCTCCAACCGGGGACCTCAGTTCATCTCCCAGGTATGGAGGTCTTTTTGCAACGCCCTTGGGGCTACGGTGAGCCTGTCTTCCGGATACCACCCACAGAGCAACGGGCAATGTGAGCGGGCTAACCAGGAGCTGGAGGCTGCGCTGCGGTGTGTCGCTACCGTCAGCCCGACATCTTGGAGCACGCACCTCTCGTGGATTGAATACGCTCACAACACGATGGTCTCTTTGGCTATCGGCATGTCTCCGTTTGAGGCTTCGCTGGGATACAGCCCCCTGTTGTTTCCTGAGGAGGAGGGGGACATCGCCGTCCCATCCGTCCGGGCTCACCTGAGGTGCTGTCGCCGGCTGTGGAGAGCGACCCAGACCGCGCTATAGTGCACAGCAGAGCGCAACTCCATGGTTACTAACCATTGTAGGACACCAGCCCCTCCCTACCGGATAGGTCAGCAGGTATGGCTATCCACCAAACACATTAACCTGAAGGCAGAGGCTAGGAAGATGTCCCAATGGTTCATTGGGCCTCTTGCCATCACTCACATCATTAATCCTATTTCTGTGCGCCTAGCTCTCCCCCCTTCACTCCGCATCTGTCCTACCTTCCGTGTTTCGCAGGTTAAGCCCTTCTGTTCCAGCCCTCTGTGTCCCCCTCCCAGGTCTCCACCTCCACCGATGTTGATCGACGGTGACCCGGCGTGGAAGGCCAATGGCATCCTGGACGTCCATTGCCAGGGTCACAGCCTACAATACCTGGTGGACTGGGAGGGCTACGGGCCAGAATGGAGGTCCTCTTTCGTTTTGGACAAAGATCTCATCAGAGAATTCCATCGGGCGCACCCAGGTATGTTGGATTGACCGCCGAGAGGCGTCTCGTAGGGGGGGAGTACTGTAATGGTTTGCTCTGGCTGCCTATTCTCCTCAGCTGCGCGCACACCTGCTCCTCATCATGGCCAGGGCTACTTAAACCACGCTGCCCTGGGATCAGTGCGGAGTCATCTGTCTACACTCCATGAGACCTTCTCTCACCTTCATGGTTGTTTCTGAGCTTCCTAGCCTCAGTCTACCTTCATCCTCGCATCCAGCCTCAGTCTACCTTCGTCCTCGCTTCCAGCCTCCTGCCCACTGGCATCTGGAAGAATCAATCCACAGCTCAAGTAAGCCCTCGCTCATTCTCCTAAATTCCTCTCTTAGTCCCCTGTGCACAGGCGGAGCTCCGTGGCGGCGGACCTCCCTCCTTCCTGGTGGCGGACCAAGCTGCACTGCTCCACCTCAAACACATCTACCTCCTTCTGCAGCAGCCGGATCAGCAGACACTGTCCTCCTGGCCATAACTGCCGAGCTGAACCTGAGCCACTCCACATCTCTACAAACAGTAAGCCCTGGACTAAACTGTACATCTCCACCTGTGATTGCCACTAACTGCCCCTGCCTCTGTCTGTCCCTAGGATTGCCAGGTTGAATGGTGTTCTGCTCTCCCCCAGCTGCTACAAGACCACACACCCACACATTCACACACATTCTTTGTTGTTCAATAAATATACAGTAATTATATCTATTTCTGAGTCCGAGTCTGCTCACTGGGTCTATTAACCATGTCAAAATGAAAGAAGAGTTTCATCAATTTTAACATTACAATCAATCTTGCAATAAAATTACTGCAATTTTGGTTTTATTGCAAAACTGGTTGGCAACTAATTGCGATAAGAGTATCATCAGTTTTGTCACCCGCACCAGTTTGGCAATAACATTATTACAAATGTGGGTTTTATTGCAAACCTGGTTGTGACATAGCTTGCATACAGACCTTTATCATTTTGTCTAAAGACTGATATAACTGACTGGCCCATGATTGAATTTTAGAATGTAAAAGCCCACAAATCATTTTATAGTGAATGGAGCCTTTCAATGCATCATCTGCTTCATCTATCATCGACCTCTTAAAGGCAAACAATACAAAAAGAAAATCACAAGTTATTTACCAGTATACTGTACAGAGAAGAGTTGGGCCATGAATATGGTTTCTAGTTACAGGTTTGTACTGGGTCAGGGTTGATATTACAGAAGCATTTTGAACTCAGCATAATCAAAGAAAAAAGACTACCGATGAGCTTCTCCCTTTTCAGCTGCCCTGCTTTCTCTAAAATTAACCTGAATGTTTTAGTGTTTTTATTTTAGGGCACCAAATAGACATAACAGTAACAAAGCAAATGAATAGCAATGAATGCAACATTAATCCAGCCTTATATCATTTGCAGACTAATACTTTAGGCAAAAGGAAAGGAGAAATGATGCCATGATGTAAGTTCTTTTCAAAAGAGTAGTGATTCTGTATTTATGACTTTGCATCGCATCAAGAACCAGTGGTCATCTTCCAGCAGACTTGATGTTGTGTTTAAGATTACCATTTAAATACAGAATGAGGTTTCACTGGTTCAAGGTTTACAAGGCAAAGAGTGCAGTGATTTGACAGACTTAAACCACTAGTGCTTTAAAGTTTTGTGATTATTTCATGTCGTGGGCATTGGCCACCCCGTCCTTTCCTCCAGCATCCATCCTCATCTCTCCCTGCGGAGTCAGTGAGATTGCCCACTCAGATGAGTCCACTTGTGTAATCAACTGAAGGCATAAAAGCTGAAGGAGAGGAGTTCGGTGGTGGAGAACAGGGTGTTGTTAACCCTGACTGGGATAGAAGTGAGCTGTTTTTTTATTTTTGCAGCCTAGTCTGTGGGTGACATACAGCTTGTTCAAAGGAAGGTTGTAAGTCTGCTGTCATTGAACCACTGTAATAAAGCAAAAATGTAAAAAAAAATAACTAAAATTTTACTGGAGTGAGCTCTTAAAAATAGTCTTTTTCTCCATATTTTAAACACGTAACTGTGCAAGAAAAGCTCTCTTTATGATTTAACATTTAAAAGGTGATAATGCTTTAATTTTTTGTTTTAGTGGTTTAATTGGTGGACATTTCTATTAAAGTTGACCAAAGCTGGCTTATTTCAGACAATGTCTTGAGGGACTACATCAAGACTCACAATATTAGATATAAACAAGGATCATTATATAAACGTGCATCATACAATAGTACTTTACTGTCAAGTGGTTGCATAAAATCCAACAGTGGAACGACAGAGCTGAAAATGAAGATAAACAGCTCACTTCACTAAATTATCAAGTACGTATACATAAGCAACAGTTAATGTTTAGTTGGATAATACAATTTATTTCCCTACTCGTATCTTATATGAACCTGTCTTAACCTCTTAAAATTCCAGTGTTCCACCTGTAGAACGTTTCACATTGGCTGGAAAATGGTTGGAATGCTAAGAGGTTTTAAAGGCATTGCATGGAACTTCTGGAAACTTCGACTTTCCAAATAAGCATTTTATTGGGATGTTTTCATGGTGGCAACTATTAGGTTAGGTAAACAGATCACAGATAACACTGTGATCTGTAGTGAGAGTAGGGAGCAGGTGGATGAGAACCTGAGAGATGGAGGACTTGTGATCTTAATAAATGTCCCTTTTGAATCTGGTGAATGAATATAGTGAGGCATCAAAGATGCCTTTAAGTATTATGTATTCTTGATCAAAAGGAAGATTTCATGCAGCAGTTCAGCAGAAATGTTCACAGTCAAAATGGTGCGGGCAGATTTTAGACCTTGGAACAAACAAAGATAATATGTTATGAGAACGTTCTGTGGGACTGTGGAGCCTAGCTGTCTCCCGGAACCGACCTTGACAGGCTAGAGTCTCAGTGTCACAGGAAGAGACATGGTTAGTATGTCTAGGAACATCATAACAGGAACACAGTGTAATATTAATTGATAAAATAAAGAAAATCTTCCACAATATGCACTGGGGAGAAGAGGGATGAAAGTCAGATGCAAGACAGAATGCATGTGTGTACATGAGGGGGAAGCAGGTGTAAAGGAGCATCTAGAGCAAATGTCATGTGTGCTGCGTCAGGGCGCAGTGAACAAATGAATTATTGTGAGCCCAAAGTGCAAGTGAAGTGAGAGTGTTTATTAACAGAACGGGGAAAACACACAATACACCAAATGTCCAACTAATACAGTTGATGGTTAGTAGTTAGTTTATAGTAAGTGACCAACTACAAACTCCGTTGGCAAGCCCCACACGCTCCCAGGGTGGAACTGAGGAGGGCTATAATAGTGAAAAGAGGACTTACATGCAGGGTCGGAGCAACTGACTCTGGAAAACAACTCCATACACAGTCCGGGGAAAAGAGGTGAACCAACAGGAGCGAGTCTGGTCATCAAAGGTTGACTATTGCCGCCGCACTGAGTGCATCCACTGACCAACATAAATACTCCAGCGCTAATGATGTCAAGTGGATGCAGGAGTGTGGGTGAGCAGGTGCATGAGTGAGTGTCAGAGCATGTGAGTGAGGATGAATGTGTGTGTGCGTGCATGTGTGGAAACAGAGGGATGATGACAGACAGCTGGTAGGTGCCTGGCAGAGAGAGGTGAGAGGAGGGATGTGGCTGTAGACTGGCAGAGGAACCAATAGTCTGCCAGCTGGAAATGATTACAATCAGAGGCTAAAGCCACAGGTCATGAAACAGGGCAGGAAACAACAGCCGTTCATGACAGAGCCCCCCCCCCCCCCATCAAGGGGTGGACACCAGACACCCACTGTACCATCAAAACAAAACAAAAACAACCTGCCCCCCCTCCCCCCGCCCAAGAAACCCAAGGTGGGAGGTGGGGGAAACAGGTCGGGGGGAATTAACCAATGGGGAAAAAAACAACAACAATGCAACACAGAGAAAAAACCCCCCAAAAACTACCCAACCCCAAGTAAGATTAACCCTCCCCAACTCAAGAGACTCAAAGTTCGGGGGGCCGACCCCAGTCCAAGGCTCAGCAGGCGGCCTGTAGAACAGTGCCAGGTGGCCTGCCAGGGCACACGGGCCACCTGGCTAGGAAACACATTCCATCGGGCGGCTGGCCTGAGTAGTTGAGCCATCAGGATCGAAGGAACAGGTAAGGCGGCGGCCTACCCACCAGAAGGCTGAGAGGTGGGTGACCAGGCTGAGGAAGGGAAACCCCTGCGATTACTGGCGGCAAGACCCAGTGTTCCACGACGGCACCCAGCAGGAGAAGGAGAAACACCCACAGGGCCTCAAAAAGGGAAGGGGAGACCCTGGTGTCCTCCGCCTGTCTGGCAGTACTTTCGAGTTCCCGGCATGGGACTGGAACTTGGTTGCACCCGCAGTGGACCTGGGCTGGGCCATGGCTGCACCCACAGTGGTCCTGGCCTGGGACAACGTTGCACCAGCAGTGGCCCCTTCCCGGGACCTCACTGCTCCCACGGTGATCCCCAACTGGGCCTGCATTGCACCCACGGTGCACCCCGACCAAGCCATAATTGCACCCACGGTGGAGTCCAGCTGGACCCTTGCTGCACCTGTGGTGGACCCCGACCAAACCATGGTTGCACCCATGGTGGAGCCCAGCTGGACCCCTGCTGCACCAGCGGTGGAACCCAGCTGGGTCACTGCTGACCCAAACGCCGCTTTAACTGTGGGCCAGCTGACCCATACGAGCACCCGAGCCGGAAAGCGGTCGATTATGGGCACCCTCAGCTGGAGCAGAGCACCCACAATGACCTCCTCAGCAGGGGAGGCCGGACCCACAGTGACCTCCAGTGGCAAGCCGGGATCCTCGGACTCATCTGGCAGTGTTGGACTTTCTCAGGCAACCCTGGAAGAGGACTTAGACAGGGAGAAAGAAGGATCAGGTGGAGCCCAGCGAGGCGAGCTCAGATGCAGCGGTCGGCTGTGCCTGACTCTCCTCACCAAGAGCTATCAATAATGGAAAGGAAGAAAACAAAGGAGAGCACTTGCCTTAGCTCAAGCTCCACTGCCGTCCAGGACTGCGACGAGCTGGGCGATGTGCTCACAGTCTCGGCCTCCTGGAGGTTCAGTCTAAACGTTGACTCTGCTGCGGAGGCCTCCACAGCAGGCATTTTTTTTGTTTTTTTTTTGTTACTTATTTGTACCCGTAGGTAGATTTGGTTTGCAGTCTGGTGACAAGCCACCGGCTGCTGGTCGCTGCGTGCGCGAGCGCCCTAAACCTACATGTTTTTGGTATGCGGGAGGAAACCGGAGAAATCCCGGAGTAAACCCACGCAACACGGGGAGAACATGCAAACTCCACACAGCTCACTGTTGGTCGGGGGCTGAGATCGAACCCACGATCTCATGATCCCCGCGATCCCCCGGCCGAGGGTAAAACTTGCTGCCACAGTGCTAAACCACTGCGCCACCGTGCAGCCATGGTGTTGAAACTGCAGAAACCATCATGCAGGCATGATGGTTTCTGCAGTTTTGGTTTCCCCAGCTGTCATGACCCACGCTGGTGATTCCTCCAGTGTGGCAGCTGGGATCTGTTTCACCGTTGCTACAGGGGAACAATCCTCCTGGACCTCTGACTACCCCTGGTCCTGACTGCTTGGCTCTGGTACCGGCGGGCAAACAAAGGAAGCAGAAGAGAGCAGGGAGAGGGCTGGTGAACAGTTCAAAACAGCAGCAGGTGGGGAGAACTCAGGGGACTGCTTTCCCTGAGTCTCCCTACCGGGAATCAGACAAGACATTTCATTATTTAGATTTTTTTTTTAGATTTAGTATACTTTATTGATCCCCAGAGGGGAAATTGAGGGTCATCCACCACCTGGATGGATGAAGCAGCCATGATACGGCACTATCCCTTAACCATTCACACACACACATTCACACCTAGGGCCACTTTAGAGTCTCCAATTAACCTAACCTGCATGTTTTTGGCATGTGGGAGGAAACCGGAGAAATCCCGGGGTAAACCCACGCATACACGGGGAGAACATGCAAACTCCACAAAGATCACTGTTGGTCGGGGGCTGGGATTGAACCCACGATCCCACGATCCCCACGATCCCCTGGCCAAGGGTAAACTGTGCTGCCGCAGTGTTAAATGAAAATTAACTTGCCTGTCTCCCCAGGTAATGATGTTGGCTGCTGCTGTTAGGGCGTCGTCATCCTTCTGTTCTAAAAAGGCGGTGTTTGGCTCCTCTGTCGACAGTTTAGGAGCCGCCCCTCTCGCCACAGGAATGGGAGCCACCAGTAAGGAAATCAGACACTCCTTGGCTGTCAGAGCATTCACCGAGGGAGGATCCCTCGCAGAGGAAATGAAGGAAACTGTGGCAGACGGGACTGCTCGAGAGGGAAAAAGTGAATGAGAATCCACTGCGGGGATGGCTGGGCTCTGTGTAGGGAGGAAGGCTGAATTCTTCCAGGAATCTAGGGCCGGATGATGTCGATGCTGCCGACCTGGCTGTAGCCATCTTGGAGCAAGAGATAGAGCAGAGGAAAGATGGCTGCCGGCTGAGAAGCGCGTCTCTGCTTGGGCATGGTGCGGAACGACCTTCTCTTCAGGTCAGGGAAAGTCTGTTCGAGCACGCAGATGGAGGACAATAGTTCGGTGTACTGGGGATAATTCCAGAGGCCTGGGTGAGCTTCCAGAATATCCTGAGCCTCGCTGAGGCAGTCCCACTTTTCTCCGGGGCCGCAGGCGTCATTAGCGATGGACAGGAACCCTCGGATAGACGCGGTTGCCCATTCCTCCTCCACGCTGGGATGTTCCGCTGCCCGTCCACTTCTGCCGGTGTGGCCATGATGCACCGAGGACATCATGCTCCAAACAGGTAGGAAAAACACACAAAAAAGGTGAAAAATGTCACGCCACTTCACCGCTGGGCTCTAGCTGGTGGCGGCAATCTGTCATGTACGCTGCGTCAGTGTGCAGCAAACAAATGAATTATTGTGAGCCCAAATGAAGGTGAAGCTGACATGTTTATTACACAGAACGGGGAAAACACAAAATACACAAAATGTCCAACTAATACAGTTGAGGGTTAGTAGAGATGGATGACCAGCTACAAACTCCATTGGTAAGCCCCACTTGCTCCCAGGGTGGAACTGGGAAGTGGAGAAGGAGGGCTATAATAGTGAAAAGAGGACTTACATGCAGGGTCGGAGCAACTGACTCTGGAGAACAACTCCATACACAGTCCGAGGAAAAGAGGTGAACCAACAGGAGTGAGTCTGGTCATCAAAGGTTGACTATTGCTGCCACACTGAGTGCATCCACTGACCAACATAAATACTCCAGCACTAATGATGTCAAGTGGATGCAGGAGTGTGGGTGAGCAGGTGCATGAGTGAGTGTCAGAGCCTGTGAGTGAGGATGAATGTGTGTGTGTGTGCTTGTGTGGAACAGAGGGATGATGGCAGACAGCTGGTAGGTGCCTGGCAGAGAGAGGTGAGAGGAGGGCTGTGGCTGTAAACTGGCAGAGGAACCAATAATCTGCCAGCTGGAAATGATCACAATCAGAGGCTAAAGCCATAGGTCATGAAATGGGGCAGGAAAAACAGCCCCGTTTATGACACCAAATGCAAATGGGAAAATTTTCGTGTGGCGAGATTACATTTTAACTCGGTGTAAACACGTGAATAGACATGAATTCACCATCTGAGTGAGTTGCAGATGGGCAGAGTTGCCTCTGCAGCTGTGTTCACCCTGCTGTAGAAATTCCCAAAATGGCGTCATGCTTAGGTTTACATTATCTGATGGGATCTCACCTGAAAAAATTGTCCCTGCCTCCAAAATTTCACCTGGATGATGGGTTGCTTACATTGCTAGCCTGCTAGCCTTGTTAGCACATCCGTAGCAGGAGTCTGTGGGTAAAAAAATCCAACACTCTCATTCAGCTGCAGAGCTCCCGATCCATCTGTTTCCAGGTGAGTGTCAGTCTCATTTTCAAACTAGTTTACTCTCCAGTGTTGATACTTTTACACCAATGATGGTAGAATCTCAAGGGCGTTACTAGCTAGCACTATCCTTCAGATGTGAATGCACAAATGCGTGAGATTTATGTGTGCTCGCCTCTTTCCATTGACTTTGTATGCATTTGCGCTACTTGAAAAATTTGCTTTGTGTTTGGTCTGAATGCACCTTCACAATGAAGATGCACGTGACAGAGGCAGTGAAGGCAGATGAGTTTAAATACTTGGCGTCAAAGCAATGGACAGTACACTAAAGAAGTTAAGAAGAGAGTGCAGGCAGGGTGGAGCAGGTGGAGATGAGTGTTAGGGGTGATGTATGACAGAAGCATAATATAATTGTCTTGATGTAATTAAAGTGTATTTTTGTAAATGTGAAACTTATTATTTTGGCACGCTAAGCTGTAGTTTAACCATTTAAGACAATGGCCAACTGATTTGATTACATATCATGCAATACAAAGGCTGGGATGCAAGCAGCCAGACTGTTATCACCTACCTTAACAAAAAAAAACCCATTCAAGCCTCTCTCTTTGATGTCAAACAGAGTACACTCATCTTAAAACACATTTAATTTCAATCTACAGAGGCAGTAGAGTGACTTCTGTGTTCCAGCTAAATGTCAATCTGATCAAGTGAGAGCTCTGTTTGAGATTGGGGTGTGAAAATAAATTTGCTCCAGCCTCCTTTTGTTGTTTTTCTAAAAGCATCTGTGGCAGGGAAACGGATGCTAACATTTCTTATCAGATCGAGAGAGCTATGGTAAAGCTTCTCTATATCCCAGCGTTGTGTTTCTGAACAGCATCCTTTAGAAATAGTCTGAAAGTTTCTTCTGACAAAATAGTCCTCTTTCTGTAGCAATGAAGCACGTTTGCATACTTTTCTTTATCTAGTTTAATACTGTGTATGTGTAAATAAATAAATGGCTGTTATGAAGTTACGTAATCTATTTGGCTAATTCTGGGCGTGGGACTTTTTTTCAGCTAATTGTGCTCACAAAACACCCAAAAGATGGAAATAGAAAGGCTTGCTGATGGCATTCCCCAGCTTGTTGAAATAAAGGAAAAGTCAATATACTCTGACCTTCGCTTAGCTGTCCTTGCCTATAGCTCCACACCTTGTCTCCAAGGAACATCCTAACATAGACTACACCTGTGAATACCTGGAAATACCTCTGTTCACAGGTATTCACATATGGGATGTAAGAAGGATGCAGATAGGTAGTGGCAGTGATGGTCAATGCAACAAGTACATGGATTCAATGGAGTAGTTTATAGCATCTTTTTTTTTTGAAAGAAAAACCTGTAATTTTACTCAAGTCCATTTGTTCATACTTCTTGAATAACTTTTGATTTCAGGGGGATGTAGGTGTCATGGTGAAAATACAAGGAGTAGAGGTTTTGAAGGTAGATGAGTTTAAATACCTGGGGTCAACCATCCAAAGCAATGGACAGTGCACGAGAGAGGTGAAGAAGTGAGTGCAGGCAGGGTGGAGTGGTGGAGACGAGTTTTCCTGGCTATGGGCACAGGTGGAGCAGCCTGGTAAACGCTCACAGCTACCTGTTGCCGTATAAAAAGAATGAGGTCATATTTGAATATCACATGTTTTTTGCTGGATTTTCTTAGTTTAAAAAAAAAACTGATTAAGCTAGCCCTGCAAGGCTGCTAGCATGGCATTAATATACTACACTACTACTAATAATAAGCTGACATTTGGGAAGCAAGTACAGGCACACTTTGTAGACTGATGAACACACTGCAGTCCCATGCTGCGTTGCGAGAAGTTTCAGTATATTGCTCGTGTTTAAACTTGCATAAAATAATAGATTGGCAGATTCCACCTACACTGCTCCATCATTATCCCGTGGTAACTATAGTGACAGCACAGTATGGTGGGTAGCAGCAGCGTATCACATCGTGATGCATGCTGGGTTTTTTTTTGTGGAACCCACAGCATCAATTAGAGCAATTATAGGAACTGATAACATTAGGGACGTACAACTCCGGGGGAATCAAAGAACTTAGAACCGGTTCCAAACAGAAAGCCCACCTCCAGATGGATTGAAGTAGAGGTCGGGTGGTGTGTAAATGTAATTATTTTTCCAAGTGTTGCACATGAACACCTAAGCGGTATGCAGATTTGGACCAGTGCCATAGCACTTCTGTCTAGGAATCCACACTCTAACTTAACAATAAATGAAGGCAGGTCCACCAAACTTGGACCACTGATTAGCCTTGGGATTAGCACTTAGTGCTCTGCTTTTGTGGTCAAAAGACAAAGTCACAAGACCATAACATAGATATGCAGGTAAGGAAAACGTCTCTGTCTGCATGCCTGTACTTTAACTTGGCAATAGAAGAAGGTAGGGTCATAAAACTTAGTACACAGATTGGCCTATGTACTTGACATACTTGTGGCTATAGTTTTGGGTAGGCCACGGGTCAAACTTCAAGATCACAAGATCATGAGCCTGGAAAGCCTATATGGATGTACAGTTTGTCACTGAGACATGTTCCTGCATTGTGCCTGCTCAGCTCGTATGAAAGATGACAAAGAATGCAATGGTATCTGTATAATTTGTTGACTGAACGAATGGAACTTCAAAGCAAAATGTCCAAACAAAAGATTTTAACACTAAACTTTGTAAAGTAATAACTTAAAATTTAACAAAAGCAATGAAAATTGTAGACAAATTGTGTTCCTGCTATGATATTTCCTCAGTGACATTTGAAATATTTTCTGTGAAAGCAGATAAATAAGCACATTATCTCTTAAAATGACTGTTTATGCAAATGAAGAGTGATGCAGTCCTGCTGTGTGGATTGTGAGCTGTTGGAGTTTATGCTGCAAGAACAAAAAGCTGGTTTTGAACTTTAAAGTTTAATGATGTTACAAAAAAATGCAACAATTAGAAAAAAGAATCTCCCTAAAGGACTCTGAACCAGTTATGTTCAATCAATCAGTCAGTCAGTCAGTCAGTTAATCAGTCAGTCAGTCAATCAATCAAGCTTTATTTTTATAGCACTTTTCAAATATTGGATGCTGCGCTAAGTGCTTTACATAGATAAAAACAGCAGACAAACTTAGTTACATATATTTACATGATACATCCCACCCCTTTCAACCCTCCCATACACCCCCCCCCACACACACACACACAGAGGCACATACACTACCCCCTACTTCTCTTACACACATAAAATAAAAGAGATACAACCTGGCACCGAGGCACCATGTAAAGGAGCAACCATCCTGTGGAGCCCCCACACCGGGAGATCACACAGCCCATAAGCACAGGCGTGCCACAGAGGCCACCCCAACCAGGACAGACCGGGGCCCATACTACAGCTGTAGGCAAGGGCATAAAGCCCCCACCCACCCAAGCTAGAGCGACCCACGAGACCAACACCCCTGCAGACGGGCCAAGCAGCATCCGGCGTGAGGGGCTCCACTGAGGAAACACTGGAGCTAAAACACATAAAATACAAGATAAAACTCATCATCCATCATCATCATAGCAGTCTGTCGTGGACGACAATGACTGTTTCATTTAGGTCTGATCAGATTCCTCCACACAGCTCTGTCCTTAGCCTTCCGCTGCCAGGAACTCCTGTCTATGTCCAACTTCTTCAAGTTTCTTTTTACAGTGTCTTTAAATCTGAGCCTTGGTCTACCCTGATTGCGTTTGCCCTCGCATAACTGTGAGTAGAGTAACTGCCAAGGGAGACGCTGGTGGTCCATCCTCTCAACATGTCCGAGCCATCTCAGTTTCATCTGTATTAGCATGTCCTCCATTGATGGTAGACCAGCTAAGAGCATATAAAACAAAGGGAATTAAAAACCCATACTTATTAACTGAGCTAAAAACACATCAAAATAAAAAGAAATAAGATAACTCCTCCCGGGTATGGGAGGAGTTTGGTGAGGCCATGGAACAAGACTTTCGGTCGGCCTCAAAGAGATTCTGGCAAACTGTCCGGCGGCTCAGGAGGGGAAAGCAGCTCCCCGTCCACACTGTGTATGGTGCGGATGGGACACTGTTGACTTCGACTGGGGATATCGTCGGGCGGTGGAAGGAATACTTCGAGGATCTCCTCAATCCCACTGATACGCCTTCCACAGAGGAAGCAGGGTTTGGGGACGAGGGGGATGACTCGCCTATCACAGGGGCTGAGGTCGCCAAGGTGGTTAAAAATCTCCTTGGTGGCCGGGCCCCGGGGGTGGACGAGATTCGCCCTGAGTATCTCAAGGCCCTGGATGTTGTTGGGTTGTCATGG
The DNA here is from genome assembly GCA_020510985.1 of Pholidichthys leucotaenia. Lineage (NCBI taxonomy): Eukaryota > Metazoa > Chordata > Actinopteri > Cichliformes > Pholidichthyidae > Pholidichthys > Pholidichthys leucotaenia. Next base: position 277,866,528 of record CM035842.1, read on the forward strand.
TTGACACGCCTCTGCAACATTGCGTGGAGGTCGGGGGCAGTGCCTTTGGCATGGCAAACCGGGGTGGTGGTTCCTCTCTTCAAAAAAGGGGACCGGAGGGTGTGCTCCAACTTTAGAGGGATCACACTCCTCAGCCTCCCTGGGAAGGTCTATGCCAAGGTACTTGAGAGGAGAGTCCGGCCGTTGGGCAAACCTCGGATTCAGGAGGAGCAATGTGGTTTTCGTCCTGGCCGTGGCACATCGGACCAGCTCTTTACCCTCTCGAGAATTCTTGAGGGTTCGTGGGAGTTTGCCCAACCAGTTTACATGTGTTTTGTGGACTTGGAGAAGGCATTTGACCGCGTCCCTCGTGGATTTTTGTGGGGGGTGCTTCGGGAGTATGGGGTATCGGGCTTCTTGTTACGAGCTATTCGGTCTCTGTACGACCGTTGTGAGAGTTTGGTTCGTATTGCCAACACTCGGTCGGAGTCATTCCCAGTGAGAGTTGGACTCCGCCAGGGCTGCCCTTTGTCACCGATCCTGTTCATAATTTTTATTGACAGGATTTCTAGGCGCAGCCAGGGAACAGAGGGTGTCATGCTTGGTGACCACAGGATCTCATCTCCGTTGTTTGCAGATGATGTTGTCCTGCTGGCTTCATCCAGCAATGACCTACAGCTCTTGCTGGGACGGTTTTCCGCTGAGTGTGAAGCGGCTGGGATGAGAATCAGCACCTCCAAGTCCGAGTCCATGGTCCTCAGCCGGAAAAAGGTGGATTGTCCTCTCCAGGTTGGGGACAGGCTCCTGCCCCAAGTGGAGGAGTTTAAGTATCTTGGGGTCTTGTTCACGAGTGAGGGGAAAATGGAGCGAGAGATCGACAGACGGATTGGAGCAGCATCTGCAGTGATGCGGACGTTGTACCGGTCTGTTGTGGTGAAGAGGGAGCTTAGTTCTAAGGCAAAGCTGTCGATTTACCAGTCAATCTACGTTCCTACTCTCACCTATGGTCACGAGCTTTGGGTAATGACCGAAAGAACGAGATTGCGGATACAAGCGGCTGAAATGAGCTTTCTCCGTAGGATTGCTGGACTCACCCTCAGAGACAGGGTGAGGAGCTCAGTCATCCGGGAGAGGCTCAGAGTAGAACCGCTGCTCCTCCACATTGAAAGGAGTCAGTTGAGGTGGTATGGGCATCTGATTAGGATGCCTCCTGGACGCCTCCCACTTGAGGTGTTTCAGGCACGTCCCACTGGGAGGAGACTCCGGGGCAGACCCAGGACTCGGTGGAGAGACTATGTCTCCCAGCTGGTCTGGGAACGCCTTGGTATCCCTTCTGAAGAGCTGGAGCAGGTGGCTGGGGAGAGGGAAGTCTGGGCTTCTCTGCTTGAACTGCTGCCTCCGCGACCCGGACCTCCGGAAAAGCGGTAGAAGATGGATGGATGGATGGAAGAAAATCTAAAAACAAATGGAGTTAAGAAGAATGTAAAACAATGAGACATAAATGACCACTTCAATAATAGTTAAACAGGTTTGTTAAAAGCCACATTACAAAGGTACAAAATGAAAATAAGAACACATAAAACAAAAGGAACTAAAAACCCATGCTTACAAACTGAACTCAAAACACATCAATAATTTAAGACGAGAAAATCTAAGAACAAATGGTGCCAAGAAGAACATAAAACAACGGAACATAAATGACTATACTTCAATAATAGTTAAACAAGTTTGTTAAAAGCCACATTAAAAAGGTGAGTCTTGAGCCTGTTCTTAAAAACATGTTTAATAAGATCTTTTAAATACAGCGTGGAAAATAAGTATTGAATACGTCAATATTTTTCTCATTAAACATATTTTTGATGGAGCTATTAACCTGAGATTTTCACCAGAGATCAGTAACAATCCAAGTAATCCATACATACAAAAAAAAAATAAGGCAAATGTGTTCACAAAACGAGTTATATTTAATAAAGTGGAATGACACAGGGAATAAGTATTCAACACATGAAGAAAAAGAGGTACAAAAAGGCATAGAAAGCCAAGAAACCAGCTGAAATCTATCAGAATTTTAATTTTTAATCTATCAGAATTTAAGCCACCCCATCCGCCATCAGTGCAAATTAATTTCAGCTGGTTAAGTCCTGACTGATAGCCTTTAAAAAGGCCTGTGAATATCAGATTGTCACACTACAAAGAACTCATGATGGGTAGAAGCAAAGAACTCTCTCTAGACCTTCACAACCTTATTGCTGCAAAATATAATGATGGCATTGGTTTCAGGCTCATTTCTAAACTGCTGAATGTTAAAGTGTGCACTGTTGGAGCCATCATTCAGAAGTGGAAAGAACTTCATTTTACCAAAAACTGGTCACGACCAGGACCTCCTCACAAGATTTGTGACAGAGGAGTCAAAAGAATTATCAGAAGAGTTATCCAAGAGCCAAAGACCACTCATGGAGAGCTCCAGAAAGTCATCTGTGCACTTTTCAGACAGACTTTCCACCGTGCAGCAGTGTTTTTGTTATTTTCTGTCAGCGCGTTGTCTGTTTTTTATACCTTGTGTCAAGCCATCAAATTACCAGTAGACAGTGCGCCCGCTATGTGCTCAGAGGAGGTGCCTCATTTCAAAGAGGTGTGGCGGCACGCAATCTAATGAAAATCTGCTTTTGATCAGGAAAAAGGAGGTCTATCATCAGAAGTGCGTTGTTTAATGATATTTCAGTGGCATGTTTTGTCATCGCGCAGCTCCAGAGCTCAGGAAACGGCATGCACTGGGATCTTGTAAGTCATGGGGCTGAAAACGGGGTCAGCTGATCAGTTGTTACTGATGTGGAACATGTTTAAGGCCATTTCCAAGTTCATTTCCTTATCACAAAGGTGTAAAAACAAACTTTCCGCTGATGCATGATGCAAAGAGGCCGGTCTAACCATTCAGAGGTGTGTTTTGGATAATCCAATCCAAAGCGCTCCTTCCCATTCCTTTAACACAAAGAGGCGCATTATCTAAAGTGAACTGTGATCATGACGGTTTGAGAGGGGTTTTGCGCTGACCACAGCCCCCCATGTATGTGAGCCAAAATGCATGAGATAGTAATGCTGCTTGTTAATAAGGAAGCCATCAATCACAGTTGATGCCCAGTTAGTTATGTTACAAAGAACAAATGGCTAAGAATGGGCTAAAAAAATCAGCTGAATTGTTTAATGTGTGCATGGATGCAACGCAGACTTGATGAAATGAGGATAATGGATGTGCAAATTTTCATAAACTTTCGTTAACGATGGTGTGGAAGTGGCTCCCGGCTGTGGGGAGATGGCGTGCTCCCTCTCCTGTTGCTTTCGCTGTCTGCGGGTCTTCCCTATCTGTCCTGGGTAGGAGGGAAGGAGGCGATCTGCTGCCTCCGGACCCCACCATGAAGCGAGCCCACTCTCAGCAGCCTCTGCCAGGGGCTGATGGGTGGCTGTCAGGGAGCTCGCTGGGCTGGAAACCTGGGGAGCACAGCCGACGCAGATGTGAACGCATCTCCTATCTCCCTGCAGTGTTAGTGAAAAGTAAAACGCTGTACATGCATTGTTCATTGATTCATTCCCCTAAAAATAAACACATTATTATCTAATAAGTCCGTGATGAAAACAACCCCCCCCCCCCCCAATCACACTGGAACACACTGGCACACATGCTTCGTGTTCATTCATTCATTCCAAGATTCAAGATTCAAAGATTTCATTTGTCAGTACTACTATATGCACAGGACATACAGGAGAATTGAAATGGCATTTTTCTCTCTCTTCAGTGGTATGCACAATAAAAAAAGAAAAAGGAATAAGGCTGGAAAAACAACAACAGCAATCTGTGTACATTAATGCTACCTGTAGTGCAAATGGTGACAAAAGATAGACTCAGACGTCCCATAGTGCAAATAAAGATAAATGAACGATGAGACCCAGCAATCTTATATATAGAAAAGTAGAGCAGTAATTCTCGTAGTACCAAGTTCAGTGCAGTAGTGTAGGTGCAGACAGTAATAGATAGGACTGCACATGATCAGTATTGCGATGACAGACAGCAGTAGATACGGCATTTGTGCAAATGGTTGCAGTAAGGTGCAGAGACATACAGCAGCAAACGTATTACTGTTGGTGTGCCAGTCTTTCTGTGCTAACAGCTGAGGTAGTTATTGTGCAGAGTGCGTTAAGCTCCAGGGGTGGGGGAGATGGGGGAGGAAGTGAGCAGAGTTCAGGGTCCTGATGGCCTGATGAACAAAGCTGTTTAGCAGTCTTGTTGTTACGACCCGAGCGCTGGGTTCTGATCACGCTCGAGCTGAGTTCAACTCGCTGCCGGCCTTGACAGCTGTGGGTTGTATTCTGGTCTCACCGGGCTCTTATTGTGAAGGTGCTCGGTGGGGCTTCCGCCTGTCAAGGCTGGTCAGCTGTGTGTCATTACTGCTCGTTAGTGTTCGCCTTCATGAAGCCGGCACTAGCGACAGTAATGTTGCAGGAGTATTGTCTACATCTTGTCAGATTGTCAACATCTTGTCAGTTATGGTCTACACCTCGTCAAGCCTTGTCAGAGCATCGTTAGACCTTCATGTCAGGTTCGTGATTTGCCATGTCACAGTTTAGCTCGTAGTGGCTGGGGTCAGCCCTGCGAGCCCATGTATTAATTTGTGTGTTTTTGCCGAGAGCGGCTCACAGTCTTGTCCTGTCTCGTCTTGTGTGTTAAATAAACCATCATCGCAAAACTCACTGGTGGACTCTTGGCGTCTTATGGTGATCCGCGAGGATCACCGCATGACACTTGTGGAGTGGGCCCGGAGGCTCCGGTACCTTTTCCCCGAGGGCAGAGGGCTGAAGAGGGAGTGTGAGGGGTGGGAGGTGTCGCTTGCAATGTTGATGGCTCTTTGGTTGAGGCGGGTGAGGTAGATGTCTGAGAGTGGGGGCAGGGGGGCACTGATGATCTTGCTGGCTGTGTTCACTGTGTGTTGTAGTGTCTTCCGGCAGGGGGCGGTGCAGCTTCCATACCACACCATGATGCAGCTGGTGAGAATGCTCTCAGTGGTGGCCTGGTAGAATGAGCACATGATGGGGGTGGGACTTGTGTTCTCCGCAGTTTGCGGAGGAACTGGAGGCGATTTTGAGCCTTCTTGGCCAGTGATGTGGTGTTGTTGGACCAGGAGAGGTCCTCAGAGATGTGCGCCCCCAGGAATATGGTGCTGCTCACCCTCTCCACAGCTGCTCCATCGATTATCAGAGGAAGATGCTGTGTGTGTCCCCTCCTTAAGTCGACCACAATCTCCTTGGCTTTTTCCACATTCAGGAAGAGGTTTTTGTCTTTACACCACTGGACCAGTTGGCTCACCTCATTTTTGTAGTTGGCCTTCTCATTGTTGGTGATGAGGCCCACCACTGTCGTGTCATCCGCAAACTTGATGATGTGGTTGGTGCTGTAGGCTGGTACACAGTCATGGGTCAGCAGGGTGAAGAGCAGTGGGCTGAGCACACGCCTCTGTGCGGCCCCTGTGCTCAGTGTGATGGTCTTGGATTTGTCGCTGCCAACCCGCACATTCTGTGACCTCCCTGTGAGAAAGTCCAGCACCCAGTTACGGAGAGAGGTTTTGAGTCCCAAGTGTCTGAGTTTTTGTATTAGGTGCTGGAAGATTATTGTGTTGAATGCTGAACTGATGTCCAAGAACAGCATTCGCACGTAGGAGTTCTTTGAGTCCAGGTGGATGAGGGCTGTGTGGAGAGCAGCAGCGATGGCGTCTTCTGTGGATCTGTTTGACCTGTATGCAAAATGAAATGGGTTGTGGGAGGGAGGGATGATGGACATTATGTTCTGCATGACCAACCGCCCGAAGCACTTCATTAGGATGGGGGTCAGTGCTAAAAGGTTGGTAATCGTTGTAGCTCGATGGGACGAGCTTCTTTGGGACCGTATTATGGTGGCAGTTTTGAAACATGGGAACAACAGCTTGAGTCAGGGAGATGTTGAAGGTGTCGGCTAGGACATTCTTAAGCTCCTCTGCATAGTCCTTCAGAACGCGACCCAGTATGTTGTCTGGTCCAGCTGCCTTGTGTGGGTTGATGCTGCAGAAGGTCCTCTTCACGCTAGACGGATACAGGCTTATAGCCTGCTCGTCTGGAGGAGGAGTGGTCTTCTGTCCTGATGTGCTGTTTTGTGCTACAAAGCGGCCAAAGAAGTCATTTAGGTTGTTAAGCAACGTGATGTCACTCACACAGGTCTGAGGTGGAGGTTTGTAGTTGGTGAGGGTCTGTATGCTGTGCCAGAGGGAACGTGCATCTCTGGTGTTGCTGAAGCGTCTGGATATTTTCTTGCTGTACTGTCGTTTTGCATCCTTGATGCCATGGGACAGGTTGGCCCTAGCTGTTGTGCGTCATGCGGTGTCACCGGCCCTGAAGGCTGCTTCCCAAGCAGTCAGGAGCCTGTGGTCCTCAGCTGTCATGCATGGCTTTTGGTTGGCATGAACAGTGATGGTTTTGCAGTGATTGACATCATCAATGCATTTCACTATGTATGCTGCTGTAGTGGACTTCAAACTGTTGTCTACGTCTGTGTTGTGTAGGGAAATAACTCCAACAGTGGGTTCACAGCTTGCACTTTATTCTATGAAAGGCAGGGATTAATCAGTGGGGCACACAGCAGCAGCACACTCTCGTCCCGTCTGTGCAGGCTCCATGCAGTTTGTTTTTTTTTAACATGTGCTGCGTTACAAAATTATATATTAACAAAATGCATTCCAAAAGTCAAACCAAAAACACAGTAAAACTGAAATAAATAAATAAAAAACAAATAAACACAATTGTACTCAAAAGCATTAAGAAATAAAAAGACACTCAAATTAGACAGTTACATATAAAAATAAAAACAAAAAAAAATAAAGTAACTCAAAGTATTATCTTAAGTGCAGCTTCAAATAAAACTCACATTATAACATTTTTAACATGAAACATCAGAATCAGAATCAGAATCAGAATCAGGTTTATTGCCATTGTTCATGTAGTACACAAACTAGGAATTTGTCTCGGTACAATGCTGCAACATTAAACATGATAAGATAAGAGAAATAAACTATACATGTAATAAAGTGTAGGATAAACATACAAACATACCTATGAAAGACAGGCATTAATCTGTGGGGCCCATGGCAGCAGCACACTCTTGTCCCGTCTAATGCAAAAGAAAAAAAAAACGGCCTCTGAGCGGACACGATGACAAAACAGCAATAAAAGTGATCTTTTTCTGCTCAAAAGTTACTAAACCTTAATGAAAACCCTTCTGCAGTGTTATGCAATTGTCAGTAAGCACTTATTACAGCAAAGAAGACAAAGTTTAAACTTAAAAACTCAGTAAAAATCAACATAATAAAAATAATGCACGGTGGCGCAGTGGTTAACACCGCGGCAGCACAGTTTACCCTCGGCCGGGGGATCGTGGGTTCGATCCCTGCCAACAGTGATCTGTGTGGAGTTTGCAAGTTCTCCCCGTGTTTGCGTGAGTTTACTCCGGGATTTCTCCAGTTTCCTCCCACATGCCAAAAACATGCAGGCTAGGGAGTTAAGGGGCGCTTGCGCACGCAGCGACCGGCAGCTGGTGGCTTGTCACCAGACTGCAGAACAAATCTACCTACAGGGACAAAATAAGTCAAAAAAAAAATAATGCCTCAGCTACACTACAACAACCTCAGTGTACTCCTCAAGGTTTGTGTGTCCATTATGAGTGGCTGCATGCTTGAAAAAAAATCATAAAAATATCGTTAATGCCTAATCTATAGACTGCAACTATAAGCCTGCAATTAAAATGAGAGTGTGGATGGAATAAAAAAAAAGAAAACTAGTGTGTGATTATCATATAATTAAAATGACGGGCGATTATGACTGTTACAAGATCCCATCACTACCGTTTCCTGAGCTCCAGATCTGCGTGATGTCAAAACACGCCACTAAAGTATCATTAAACAATGCACTTCTGACGATAGACCTCCATTTTCCTGATTAAAAGCAGATTCTCATGGAATGCACTATAATAGTAATGCGAATAGAATAGTAATGTCTCTTTGAAATAAGGTGCCTCCTCCCAGTGCATAGTGGGCACACTGGCTACTGGTAATTTGATGGTGTGACGCAAGGCATAAAAAACAGACAATGCACTGGCAGAAAAATACTGGCGCACAGCGGAGAGTCTGTATGAAAAGTGCACGGATGCATTCAGCTGATTTTTCAGCCCATTCTTCACTGTTTGTTCTTTTTAATATACTAACTAACTGTGCATCAACTGTGATTGATATCTTCCTTATTACCAAGCAGCATTACTATTGCATGCATTTTGGCTCACACACACAGGGGGTTTTGGTTAGCGCAAAACCCGGCTTAAACCGTCATGATCAGAATTCACTTTAGATAATGTGCCTTTCCCATTAAAGGGATGTGAAGGAGCACTTTCGATTGGATTATCCAAAACACACCTCTGAATGGTTAGACCAGCCTCTTTGCGTCATGCGCTGGTGGAAAGTTCGTTTTTACGCCATTGTGATAAGGAAATGAACTTGGACATGCCCATAAACACGTTCTGTGTCAGTGACAACTGATCAACCGACCCCGTCATTGTACTTCGGCCCCTGGAGTTAGCAGGTACTGGTGTTTCAAAGAAAATAAGTAATACACTCAACCAATATGGGCTTTATGCCCACTCACCTTGCAAGACTCCATTGCTGAAGAAATAGCATGTTAAAGCTTGTGTTACACCCAGGAGGGGCGAAGGGGAGGAAGGATGATAGAGCCAAGCTGTTTAGACTTTGCAGCGACCGTTTATTAACTTCTCAGCACACACGGCACAGCACATCGCTAGACACCATCTTGTTCATAACACTCTCTAACATTCTCTCTCTACTTCTCTCTCGAACATTCTCTGCTCTTCTTCTATTGTGCTCTAACACTGAGCAGCATCTTGTCATTACTGAGCGCCACCTCTGGCGTAGAAACGCTACTGCTTTCTCTAACAGTTTATATCTCACAGTCCACACTGTTTTCTGGGGGTTTACTAAAGATTGTCCAAAATTGACGTCTTCCTACACTCACCCCTCAAAAAGTTAATGTTGTCCCGACATTACACCTTTCTTAAAACAGTAGTTTTTTTCTCTTTTCGTCTGTCAGTTCACATTTGGTAATCATGCATTACATGTTAAGTAGGGTATCACTACACAGGAGTCAGAGTTCATTAAAGTCTATAAAGATGCAACTGGTATTTGTCCATAGTACAGCATGTATCTCCTATTCCATGCAATACATTTGCAGAAGAGGTCTTTGTGCACGATAACCTTCAACCGCTCCATCCATCATGGTGGGTATCTGCATCTTTCCTGAGAGTAAGGATACTCAATCTAGTCATAACCTACCAAATAAACCTTGGTGTGATGCCTGTGCCTTAGTAACATACTGCAAGTCTCTTTTTGTGTTTTTAAAATTTTTTTGTTCTTTTTCCAATTTTTTTATCAACCATCACAGTAACTACCAAGTTACTTTTCAAGACAATTATGTCTGACCAATGGTTATCTTTAGCTTCTACACCTTTGTTCTAGACAGATGAAATGCAATGAAGTGCTAGGTTGGCCTAACTTATCATAAGTCAATCTCAATGGCTGTTTTCTTATTCTTGAAGGATACGTTTTAACAGGAATCTCGTCAGGTCCCTCCTGGTAACTGGAACTGGACTCCGACACCTCATCACTCTGGTCCTCGTCTGCCTCAGCTGGATCTGGAACCACCGGATCGTCGACCTCTGGTGCCAGCTGCACCTGCGTGACGTCATCTGGGTCCTGGTCCTCATCCTCCGGAGTAGTGTCATCATGCGGGTAGAACTCCGGTGCATCAGCTCTCAGTGGACGCTGCTCTTGATCCTTCCCAGCTCGTAATCCGATTATGGCATTCCAACCCTCTTCATCTTCATCATCCGTGTTGCTTTGTCTGTCCACATGCCTTTGTCTTTTAGAGTCTCTTTCTCTTATTCTCTTAGAGGCATGTTTCACTGTTTCCATGGGAAGAAAGTCACATGGTAACAAAAGGTTTCTGTGTATGACCCGAGTACGTCCCTTGCCAGTTTCAGGTCTGATTTCATATACTGGACTGTCTGGGTACTTCTTTTGAGTCACGACATACACCTTGTCTTCCCAGTATGATCTTAATTTTCCTGGTCCACCTTTTTCGGTCAAGTTTCGAACCAATACTCTGGATCCAGGGAGTAATTCAGCACCGTGAACCTTTTTATCATAAAGTGCTTTACTTCTCATCCCTTCTTTGTTTGCTGTTTTAGAAGCGAGTTTGTAAGCTTCAGTCATTGTAGCTCTCCACTTTTCAGCATAGTCTTGCTGAGAAACACTCTGCTCTCTTGTTGTGAGGCCAAACATTAGATCAATAGGCAACTTTGGACTACGACCAAACAACAGAAAATATGGTGCGTACCCTGTAGCGTCACTACGTGTACAATTATAGGCATGAACCACTTTTGCCAGAGAGGACTTCCAGTCTTCCTTAGCTGCTTCGGGCAAATTTCTGAGCATTGCCAACAGGGTACGATTAAATCGTTCCACCTGCCCATTCCCTTGGGGATGGTAGGGCGTTGTTCGGGACCCCTGCACACCACTGTACTCTTGGAGCTTTGCAAAAAGTTTATTTTGGAACTCTCTTCCCTGATCATGATGGAGTCGTGTGGGGAAACCAAACTTGAGGGCAAAATCTCCAAAGATCTTCTCAGCAGCGGTGTGGGCAGCTTTGTTACGACGTGGGTAAGCCTGGGCAAAACGAGTAAAATGGTCCATTACAACCAGGATATACTCATATCCTCCTTTGCACTTCTCCAAATGCAGGAAATCCACTGACACTAATTCAAATGGGTACGTGGTGACAATGTTAGTCAGTGGTGCCCTTGTTATCTTATTGGGACGTTTGTTCTTCAAACAACTGCAAACTCTCGTGATGTAGTGCTCCACATCTCTTTGCATATGAGCCCAGTAAAAACGCTCTCTTATCAAGTTCATCACTCTCTCTACCCCTAAATGACCCATGTTTTCATGGAGCTCTTTGAACACGAGTTTGTGAAACTTCTGGGGTAGGAGTAGCTGGTCATGTGTTGCTGTTCTCCTGTAAAGCAGTCCATCATCTTCCATGTACAGCTTGTGTTTTTGCCTGACTAGAGCTGCAATTTTACTGTTCTGCTGCTTTACACTTCTTGGCCATTGTTTTGACAACACATAGCGCAACACCTCTCCAATCATGGAGTCTTCTTCTTGAGCTCTTTTTAGATCAGTCTTTGATATTTCAGCTATAGAGCTGGCTTCTTGGTCTGCTTCACTGATGAGAGTAGAAATGGTGACTGGGCAAAGCCATGGTTCATTTTCTTGTGACTTCACCTTGACTGCCTGTGTCACACAATTCATCACATCAGGATCAACATTCTGGGTGCATTTGTTCATGTACTGCTCCATATCTAGGGGCATACGTGAAAGTCCGTCTGCATCTCTGTTTGCTTTTCCAGGGCGATACTTAATCACAAACTGGAAATCAGCTAGTTCTGCTACCCACCTCTGTGTGGTTGCATTTAACTTTGCGGTGGTAAGCACATACGTTAGGGGATTATTGTCCGTATAGACAGTGAATGGTGGAGAGTAGTACAGATAATCCCGAAACCTCTCACAGATGGCCCACTTCATGGCGAGAAACTCCAGCTTCCCTGAATGAAGGTGGTAGTTCTTCTCTGAATTTGACAATGTCCGGGAGCCATATGCTATCACCACCAGTTTGTCTTGTTGTCGCTGGTATAACACCGCCCCAAGCCCCGCCTGTGAAGCGTCACAGTGTAAAATGAAGGGTTCTTCAAAGTTCGGGTAACCTAACACTGGGGGTTGGGTAAGAAGGTCAACAAGCTGACAAACTACTGCTTGATGCTCTGGGCGCCACCTGATCACATGAGATGAGGGTAAGTGGCCTCCATCGTTCTTTTTGACATGTTTCTTTAAGTTTTTCTTTGCTTTGTCTGTGTGATCTTTAGCCAGAAGGTCGTAAAGAGGCTTTGCTATACGAGAGAAGTTTGGAATATAGCTACGGTAATATGAAATAAAACCTAGCAATTTCCTTAACTCTCCAACAGTGGAAGGTTGCTGCTGTTTGAGTGTCTGCACTGGGGCAATGTCCACAGGGTCCATGGTGTAACCCTGTCCTGTTACCATTTTACCAAGAAAACGTACCTGCTGCTTGAATAACTCACATTTCCGGGGAGTCAGCTTCACTCCATGGCTTTGATAGCGGTGCAGGACGCTTCTCAGGTCTCGCAAGTGATCTTCAAAAGTCTGTGAATGAACAAGGTTATCATCGAGGTAAGGCAGACAAATATCATCTCTCAACCCCCACAAGCACTCCTCCATAGATCTTTGGAATGCTGCTGGTGCTGAGGACAAACCAAATGGAATCCTTACCCACTCGAACAGACCCCAGGGAGTGATAAATGCAGTGAGGGGTCTACTCGACTCTTCCAGGAAACCCTGATGATACGCCTTTCCTTGGTCGAGGACTGAAAACCACACACTCCCACTTAGACTGTTCAGCATATCCTGTATGCGGGGAATTGGGTGTCTGGGATAGACTTCTTGTTCAACTCTCTAAAGTCACAACACAAACGCAGACCTCCATCTTTCTTTCGCACACAGACAATTGGACTGGAATACGATGACTTGGATTTGGTGATCCAGCCCCTGTTAAGCAGGTCTTCTGAATACTCCTTTACTTCTTTATGAAGTGGTTTGGGAACGGAAACATAAGTCTTTTTGACAGGATCGTGATCTTTGAGTCGGATCTTCAACTGTAAAGAGGGAATTGTCCCTACATCATACTCATCACGGGAAAATGCTTGCCGTTCCTCCCGTAGTAGCTGTTTTACTTGCTCTTGCTGTATGGGCGAGAGATGATCAAGGGGAACTGGAGGGTCCCACATGTCCATAGTCTCTTTGACAGCACAGTTCATCTCGGTCTCTTTAGTTCTTCCTGTCTCACTCGTCGTTGGGTCGACAGTCGCTTGGTTTACAGCAGGGGGTCTAATATCTGCCGGATAAGCAGTTTTAACTCTCCGCGTTTCCCCCAAAATGGTCTTAGCGGGCAGCTGGATATCACGGGACGTACTGTTTGTTATAGGTATTTTGAACATAGATCGCTTCCCTTTCCATAACTGCAGCAACCCACTTTGCATCTGCAAACCCTCTGGTAACTGGGTGTACTGACTCGGCTCAAATAAGACGTCTTGTGTGTCTGGAAGTGAGCCTGCTCTGACACAACCTTTGACTGTTTTGGTTTGGCCGGCAGGGATGGTAACCAACTCACTGCCAACTTTTACCATTCCTTCCCCCAGCCTATCGTCCTCAATTTGCATCACTTTCAAAAACACTTCTGTTTTCTTACAGTCAAATGAGAAGGCTGCGCTAACAGCTTCACTGATGGCGCAAGGGGATTTAATGCCCATCTTCAGGACATGGTCAATCACGTTGAACCCAATGATAGGCGGCTCTGCCACTCTGTCTCCCTTCACCACTAGCACAGGAACTAAGAGTTCCACCGGTGGGCGACTAACTGTCGGCAGCTTAAATGTGACTTCGACCCACCCTGAGAATGGAATCGGTGTCTGGTTCACTGCCCTCCCACTCAGGATAATTGGACCCACCAACTCGGCTAAGTCTCTGACGGTGGTGTGTGGCAGATGCTCCTGCCTCCAGGTGTCATTCATTAAACAAACCTGTGACCCTGTGCCCCACAATGCTTGTGTCTCCTTGTCATCAAGAAAGCATGTGATGACACATTTTTTTCCAACCAAATTGAGTAACTGTAATTGGCGATTAGGGGACAGTAGATTAACACGGACCGTTTCTACAGGAGGTACCTCGGCCTGAGCTACCAGCCTTGCTTCTAACCTCCGAATACTGTCAGTAACGAGCTCATACAGTTCTTGTGTGTTAGCTTGTTCTGATGTAGTTGCGACAGTATTGGCCGCCGTGTCTACTTGCCCTGTTCCTCTTCCGAGTCTCCTCCCTATCCGACATTCCCTTGACATGTGGCCGCTAACTCCACACCGGAAGCAGTGGTTACATTGGTCGCCATTGCTGGTGGACTGACATCTCCTGCAGCCACGTGTCCTCCTGGCTCTTTGAGCGCGAGGTGCTCTGGGAGACTCACGTATGGCCTTTTTGATCTCCTCCATGTCACTCTTCAGCTGCGTGACTATGTTCAGGAGCTCAGATTCTGTACGGGTCACTGTGCTTTGGGATTTAAGGATTTTTCCTTTTGTCGATGGTAGGGGGCGCTCTTGGCCATCCACTTCTCTTTCGGTTGCATACTGACCCGTCAGGTTTTCCACTCGGCATTCTCGAACCTTTAGTTCTTTTGTGTGCCTTTTAAATTTCTGGTGCCGTTCCCATTCAAGACTGGCTGCTGCATTCGTCTTTGAAATCAGTAGCTCATCGGTGACGGAAAGATCCTCCAAATAACGCTTCAGTTGATACTTCACATCAACACTGATCAGTCCTGTTTCCACCGCCCTCAGAAACTTCCTCTGAATAAGATCAGAACTAAACTGCTCTTCAGTGCCAGGCTCTCTGGATGCTGCTAAAAGTCTTTCCTTTAGCTCAATGGCACGAAACAGGAAGTTCTGAGGTGACTCATTACTGTCTTGTGTGAGGTTTATCAGACGATGATACAAGTCAGTGGAACTATCTTCTTTATAATGTCCTCGCAGGATTATGTGCAGCTGTGGCAGTGTGAGATCTGACTTAATCTCCAACATAGCGCGCAAACTCAATCCAGGACTCACTGCTTTGACAACAGCCTCAATTATCTCAGCCTCACTGTGCTTTTTCTTTAAGCCCATATCGATCTGGTGAGTGAGATTGGAATAAGACAACTTGTCTTTTTGGCCCCTCTCCCCTATCTGCCCATTTATCTTAAACTCCCGTTTAATGATCACTTCTGGCGGTAGGGGTGCTGTGGGGACCGCGGGCTGTATCACAAAATGGCGGCTCTGTGGTGGCGCGGCCTCGGGCTGTGTCTCAAAATGGCGGCCCGGTGGCGGCGCGGCCTTATCATCCGTCAGCCTTATTATTTCCTCTTCAACCCTTTTAGTTGAATCAATAATACTTTCATGCAGAGCGGCATACTGGCTCTGTAAACTGGCGAGTGCCTCCGCCTCGCGGCTCGTGCCGGCCGTTGTCGCTGCCTGCGTCAACAGTTCACTTAGCTTAGCTTTGTTAGCACATGCTATTAGCTTTAGCAGAAACTTGCGGACAACATCCTCCGCTTCGCGTTCAATGGCTTTCTCCACCTCCTCGATTAACAGTCGTATCAGCGTGTACTTCTTAGACGGTTCGGCTGGGCTTATCTTTGCAAATAAACAGACCTCATTTAGCTGTTCGGCCCGTAACGGCACCAAGGCCTCAGTTAGCTTAGCTTGTAGCTGCTCCAGCTCCATTGTTACGGCCTCTTTTTTTTTTCTTTTATTTGCACACTCACCGTCTTAATACACGACTGAACCATCCTCTGCTACCAAGTTTTGTTACACCCAGGAGGGGCGAAGGGGAGGAAGGATGATAGAGCCAAGCTGTTTAGACTTTGCAGCGACCGTTTATTAACTTCTCAGCACACACGGCACGGCACATCACTTCACAGCACATCGCTAGACACCATCTTGTTCATAACACTCTCTAACATTCTCTCTCTACTTCTCTCTCGAACATTCTCTGCTCTTCTTCTATTGTGCTCTAACACTGAGCAGCATCTTGTCATTACTGAGCACCACCTCTGGCGTAGAAACGCTACTGCTTTCTCTAACAGTTTATATCTCACAGTCCACACTGTTTTCTGGGGGTTTACTAAAGATTGTCCAAAATTGACGTTTTCCTACACTTGTTTAAAGTTTGCTGCACAACATTTGGGCAAGTCAGTAAAACACTGGGAGAATATAGTCTGGTCAGCTGAGACCAAAATTGAGCTTTTTGGATGCCACAACACACAGCATGTTGGGAGAAGAAATGGCACTGCACATCCCATCATGGTGTAGGGGTGCTTTCAGCACATGGTACAGGCAGACTTCATATAATTGAAGGAAAGATGAATGGACAAATATACAGAGACATCCTTGATAAGAACCTGTTGTCATCTGCCAAGATGCTGAAGATGAAATAAGGGTGGACACTTCAGCAAGACAATGATCACAAACCCACAGCCAAGGAAACTCTCAACTGGCTCCAGAGAAGGAAAATAAAGCTTCTAGAATGGCCCAGTCAGTCTCCTGACCTGAATCCAATTGAAAATCTATGAAACGAACTGAAGATCAGAGTTCCTAGTAGACACCCACGGAACCTTCAAGATTTGAAGATAGTTTGTGTGGAAGAATGGGCTAAAATTGTCACGCCAGCTGCACGCACGCCTGCACATCATCAGCGGCGAGGGATTTAAGCCGCCTCACCCTGGACTTCGGCCTGAAGCCGTCAGACTTCACTACGGATTGCTGTGAGTTCCCTCTCATTCTCAGCAAACATAGCGGTAAGAAGATCTTACCTTTCTCTTCTCCAAGTCTGCTCCCCTGTGCACAGGTGGATTTCCCGGCGGCGGACTATTCCTCTCCATCGCCTGTTCCTCGCTGCTGCACCGGGCTCTCCAGGTGGCTGTCTACCGGACCTCGTTCCTTGCTGTGCCAGTCATCCGCCCTTTCCAAGTAAGCTCCTCTCCTACTTGTATATCTCCTGTGTTGGTGTGTGCCCGTCACCCTTCTCCCTGTGCTTTTCCCATAGGGTTGTCCGGCTGTACGGTCTCCTGCCTCTGTGCCCGAAGCAGACGCCGCCACCAACACATTCACATCTCGCAGACACACATTCATACACCCTTGTTGCCAATAAAGCTATTTGAGCTACTCTGAGCCTGTGTGTGTGCGTCTCCTGAGCCGTGCATTATGTCAGTATGGCTTCAGCAGAGCAGCTCGGCAGACGGCGGGCTCGCACACCGGCTTACCACTCTCGAGGCTCGAGTGGACCAAATAGCCTATCAGCAACAAGTGATACTCAATCAATTAATCAGTATAACTAACCGATTGGACCGCTTGGACCCCCAACAGCCGTTCCCCCCGGCTCGTCAGGGTGGCGCGGCTCCTGCTGCTCCAGCGGCCGTCCAGCAGGCTCCGGGAGCACCGACTCGGCTCACGCCCATTCCAACCCCCGCCCGCTTTAGTGGTAAGCTCGGCGGAGCGCGGGGGTTCATAATGCAGTGTGAGTCCGTGTTCCACCGTGTTCCCGGAGACTTCCCTTCAGATCATAGCCGAATTGGTTATATCGGGAATCTCCTAGAGGGGCGAGCACTAACCTGGACTTACGCCGTAATGGCGAGGCCCAGTTATGCCACCCTCACGTATGACCAATTCGTGAGATGCTTCCTGGAGGTCTTTGACCACTCTCGTACCGAGACGGTCCAGGTCGATCGGCTTCTCAGCCTCCAGCAGGGAAGCCGGTTGGCAGCGGACTATGCGGTCGACTTCCGGGTAGCGGCGGAGGAATTGGGCTGGGAGGAACGCTCACTCTGTGGCCTTTTCCTCCGCAGTCTCAACGATGATCTGAGGGATGAACTGGCTGGACGGGATATCCCGGAGACTCTAGCGGAGCTAACGTCTCTTGCCATCAGTTTGGATAACAGGCTGCGCGAGCGCTCCTCGGGGCGGAAGTCGTCTTCTTCTCGCCCTCGTGGAGCCTCGTCGCGCCCGTTCCAAGCTTGCCCCCTGGCGACGCCGCCACCATCGCGCCCCGAGGAGTCGGAGCCGATGGTGACGGGCTGGACAAAGCTCTCCCCGGCGGAGAGACAACGCCGCCGTGAGTTGAATCTCTGCATGTATTGCGGAGATAATCA
Organism: Pholidichthys leucotaenia; assembly: GCA_020510985.1. Taxonomy (NCBI): domain Eukaryota; kingdom Metazoa; phylum Chordata; class Actinopteri; order Cichliformes; family Pholidichthyidae; genus Pholidichthys; species Pholidichthys leucotaenia. The sequence goes on from CM035842.1 coordinate 277,884,444, forward strand.
ACACACGGTAGAGCTTTGTCCACAGAAGCCAAACGGCGGGGTCTGCGAGTCACTGTAGGGGGCCTCGCGGACGTCAATCGGTTAAGTCCCCTCACTCAATTGAAGCTGCCCGTCCGATTTTGTCACAACTCCACTGGGCATCTCACTCACGCACTGGTGGATTTGGGCGCGGAGGGCAGTTTTATTTCACAAAGCCTGGCAACCCGATTGGGCATCCACTGCCAGGCATTAAAAACCCCTATCTCCCTGGTCAACCTCTCCCGTGTCTCCCCGGGGAGAGTAACACACCAGACCGTCCCCGTTCCGGTTATCATCTCTGGAAACCACCGGGAGGAGATAACCTTCTACGCCCTGCCCAACTCTGTGTTGCCCGTCATCCTGGGGTATCCCTGGCTACGCCTCCACAACCCCGTTTTGGATTGGAAGTCCGCCGGGGTGTCGGCATGGAGCACATTCTGCATGAGCACCTGTCTACAGTCCGCTGCCTGCTCTCCGTCCTCTCCTCCTACATCTACGGACGCTGCGCCCCCGGACCTGTCCCTGGTGCCATTGGAATTTCACGACCTGGGTATGGTATTCAGCAAGTCCAAGGCGATGTCTCTTCCTCCTCATAGGCCCTATGACTGCGCAATTAACATCCGCCAGGGGGCACCCTTACCCTCTGGGCGACTCTACAGCCTGTCAGCGCCGGAGAAGGAGACCATGAACGCTTACCTCAAGGAGTCGCTGAGTGCTGGGATAATCCGCCCATCGTCATCACCTGTGGGGGGCAGGATTCTTCTTCGTGGGTAAGAAGGATGGGTCCCTCCGTCCTTGCATCGACTATCGCGCCCTAAACGACATTACGGAGAAGGATCGCTACACCCTGCCCCTCATGGACACCGTCTTCCACTCCCTCCAGGGGGCGACTTGGTTCACCAAGCTGGATCTACGCAGCGCATACCACCTCATCCAGATCCGGGAGGGAGATGAGTGGAAGACAGCCTTCCGTACCCCGAACGGCCACTTCGAGTACCTGGTGATGCCGTTCGGGTTGACCAACGCTCCAGCCGTCTTTCAGCGCCTTATCAACGACGTCCTCCGGGATTTCATTGGCCTTTTTGTGTTCGTCTACCTGGATGACATTCTCATCTTCTCCAAATCCAGGGACGAGCACCGGGTCCACGTGAGGCGGGTCCTCCAAAGACTGCTGGAGAACCGGTTGTATGTGAAGGCCGAAAAATGTGAGTTCTACGCGAAGACAACATCCTTCCTCGGGTTCATCATCTCCCACGACCAGGTGCTTCCGGACCCAGAGAAGGTGAAGGCGGTGGTGGAATGGCCCACACCTGCATCAAGAAAACAGGTGCAGCAGTTCGTCGGGTTTGCAAATTTCTACCGCTGCTTTGTCCCAAATTTTGGCACCATCGTCGGCCCGCTGACCCGCCTCACGTCCCCTAAGGTCCCGTTCCGGTGGACCGAAGAGGCCGCGGCTGCCTTTCAGGGGCTGAAGGCGGAGTTCTCCTCCTCCCAGGTCCTTAGCCAAGTCAACCCTGCGCTGCAGTGCATCGTGGAAGTGGACGCTTCGGACACAGGAGTGGGGGCGGTTCTATCCCAGCGGTCGCCAGATGACGGAACCAAGCGGCCCTGCGCCTTCTTCTCCTGGCGCTTGTCCCCGGCGGAACGGAATTACGACGTGGGGGACAGAGAGCTCCTCGCCATCAAGCTCGCGCTACAGGAGTGGCGTCACTGGCTAGAGGGGGCGAACCTGCCGTTCGTGGTCCTGACGGACCACAAGAACTTGGAGTACCTAAGATCTGTCAAGCGCCTGAACGCCCGCCAGGCGCGCTGGTCCTTGTTCTTTGCCAGGTTCCAATTCACCATCACCTTCAGGCCTGGCTCCAAGAACGGCCTGCCCGACGCCCTCTCTAGGCAATTCGCCCCTGAGGAGTCGGAGGAAACGGTCCACACCATCCTACCCAGGTCGTGCGTCGTGGGAGCCGTCACCTGGGACATAGAAAGCAAGATCCGGAAGGCGCAGGAAGTGGAACCTGACCCTGGCGGCGGACCGGAGGGGAGGCTGTTCGTGCCATCCACGGTTCGGGGGGAGGTAATCCACTGGTTGCACACATCCAAGCTCACCTGCCACCCTGGCTCCTCCCGGATGATTGACCTCCTCCAGTGGTCCTTCTGGTGGCCGGGCCTGCGGAGGGACGCTGCCCGCTACGCCCGGGCCTGCCCAGTGTGTGCCACCAGCAAATCAGGGAATGCCCCTCCAGCGGGTTTGCTCCAGCCTCTGCCCGTCCCTGGCAGGCCCTGGTCGCATATCGCCCTGGATTTCGTCACCGGACTCCCAGTCTCTAACACCTTCGACACCGTCCTGACCATCGTGGACCGCTTCTCCAAGGCGGCACACTTCGTCCCCCTACGAGGTCTCCCAACTGCCCTGGAGACGGCGGACCTCCTAATCCAGCACGTGGTCAGGCTGCATGGGATTCCGGTGGACGTGGTCTCGGACCAGGGGCCCCAATTTTCTTCAGAGGTTTGGAGGTCGTTCTGCAACGCCCTGGGAGCCAAGGTGAGCCTCTCCTCCGGCCATCACCCCCAAACCAACGGGCAGTGTGAGCGGACCAACCAGGAGCTGGAGGCTGCGCTCCGCTGCGTCACGGCGTCCAAACCAACATCCTGGAGTAACCACCTCGCCTGGGTTGAATACGCCCATAACACCGCTCGCTCTTCTGCTACGGGGATGTCCCCCTTTAAGCTGTCCCTGGGTTACGACCCCCCGCTGTTCCCAGCGCAGGAGAGTGAGGTAACTGTCCCCTCAGTACGGGCGCATCTCAGGCAGTTCCGCTCCATCTGGGCGTCAGCGCGCAATGCGCTTTTACGCACGGCGGAGCGCAACAGAGCCGTGGCGGACCGGTACAGAAGACCTGCCCTGGCGTACAGAGTTGGTCAGCAAGTCTATGTGTCGACCCAGGACGTGATTTTAAAGGGCGAGAGGAGGAAGCTGGCACAGCGGTTTATGGGCCCATACCCCATCACCAGGATCATCAACCCGGTGGCTGTGCGTGTAGCTATTCCCCCCTCCTTCCGCATCCACCCCACCTTCCACGTGTCCAAGGTGAAGCTGGCAGTCTCCGACCCCCTTTGCCCTCCTCCTGCTGCGCAACCCACGCCCCGGATGATTGATGGCCATCCGGCCTGGCCTGTCTCCTCCATCCTGGACTCCCGGCGCCGGGGTCGTGGGTTGCAGTACTTGGTGGACTGGGAGGGCTATGGGCCTGAACATCGGCAGTGGGTACCCTCGTCGTTTGTGTTAGACCCATCGCTCATTGCTGAATTCCACCGAGCGCACCCAGAGAAACCATCGCCAGGAGGCGCTGCTAGAGGGGGGAGTACTGTCACGCCGCGCCGCTCATCAGCGGCGCCAGCTGCACACACACCTGCACATCATCAGCGGCGAGGGATTTAAGCCGCCTCACCCTGGGCTTCGGCCTGAAGCCGTCAGACTTCACTACGGATTGCTGTGAGTTCCCTCTCATTCTCAGCAAACATAGCAGTAAGAAGATCTTACCTTTCTCTTCTCCAAGTCTGCTCCCCTGTGCACAGGTGGATTTCCCGGCGGCGGACTATTCCTCTCCATCGCCTGTTCCTCGCTGCTGCACCGGGCTCTCCAGGTGGCTGTCTACCGGACCTCGTTCCTTGCTGTGCCAGTCATCCGCCCTTTCCAAGTAAGCTCCTCTCCTACTTGTATATCTCCTGTGTTGGTGTGTGCCCGTCACCCTTCTCCCTGTGCTTTTCCCATAGGGTTGTCCGGCTGTACGGTCTCTTGCCTCTGTGCCCGAAGCAGACGCCGCCACCAACACATTCACATCTCGCAGACACACATTCATACACCCTTGTTGCCAATAAAGCTATTTGAGCTACTCTGAGCCTGTGTGTGTGCGTCTCCTGAGCCGTGCATTATGTCAAAAATCACTCCTGAGCAATGCCTGCACCTAGATTGTCCACACAGGAGGCGTCTGGAAGCTGTTATTACCAACAAAAACTTTTCTACTAAATATTAAATGAATTTCACCAAGCATGTTCAATACTTATTCCCTGTGTCATAACACTTTTTTAAATATAACTTGTTTTGTGGACATAGTTGCCTGGATTTCTTTGTATGTATGGATTACTTGGGTTGTTACTGATATCTGGTTAAAATCTCAGGTCAATGGCTCCATCAGAAATATGTTTAATGAGAAAAATGTTGACATGTTCAATACTTATTTTCTCCACAGTATATGGCGTGTCATGGCAGCTGTGCTGTGTCTTGAGGGAGTTGTGATTGCTGTGTAAATCTCTGTGGGTGATGAGACGTGATGGCACAAAATGCTGGAGTCGCCGACAGATATTCGACCTGTGCCAGGACTCCATAACAATGTCTTGAAGTGTTTATACGAGGCAGAAACATGGGTGTGCATATGTATGTTTTTGTGAATGTTTCTGGTTTGCTTAATAAGTGTAACCCTCAGGCACCTCTGGGCTCAGTGAATGGGTGGTCCTGCTCAGACAAAGGTCAGCTGGGTGGGACCTGCTAGTCACACAATTATATAAACACAGAAAATTCACCACGATACAAAAGAAGTAGGAGGGAAAAAAAACCCCATTAACAACACGAGGTGAGAATGGGATTTAGTTGTAATGCTTGTGAAAATAAAGTAAGACAAGCTTAAATCTCTAAAAAGGTACATTTGTAGCATAAAGTGTGTGTGTGTTTCTGAATGATAAATTTAAACATTTAAATATAATAATAGGAATCACTATATATTCGGTCATTTTACTGAAGTATATTTCATTCAAGTTCCCCTTCGTGATTTGCCACTTTATCGTGGTGGAAGGCTTTACATGCTCTAATGATCCCAGAAGCTTTGTTGTCGGGGACGACTTGTATCTGGTAGGGTCTCTCAAGACAAACTGGTCCTGGGTGAAGGGCCAGACCAAGAGCGATCCAGTAGATGAAAAAAGTTACAAGGACCCAGTGCACCCAAAGGAGCTACATGGGTCCAGCTTCCTTTGGGGTCACCACCCGAATCATGGGGCTATGTGAACTGGGCGGCAGTCTGGGCTTCCCTGCTTGAGCTGTTGCCACTGTGACCCGGACCCCTGGATAAGTGGTAGAAGATGGATGGAGGTTTGATAATTGTATTTAATTTTAACTGTTGATCCGGTCTGTTTGGATCATTATTTTCTATAAATTCTATTCACCACCACTGGAATCCTTGTTCATCAACAAATGCTTGACCATAGATGTTGTTCTTTGATGTTATTTTTAGTGGCTAGCTAACTATTAACAAGACTTTTCTTGATCACCAACAAATGCAAGGAGTTTTACAGAAATTCTCCACCCCATGCCACAAAAGATCCTGGAGCTGACCTGACCTGTATTTGGCTCAGGATACATCTGACCTAGACTAGAAGCTGGCCAGTCAGTGTTAACAATCATGATATAATGGTACTTTCACACCAAATGCAAAGTGAATGCATGTTAACTCAATGTAAACATGCAAATACATGCAAATTCGCATCAGAGGGATTTGGTAGCAATAATTGGTAATCAACCTTGAGATTCTGCTGTCAAGTATTACCAATGGAGAGTAAACTAGCTTGAAAATGAGACTACCACTCACCTGCAGACAGATGGACTTGGAGCTCTGGAGATGAAACACAATATCTGTTGTTTATCCACCCATGTATTCCTTCTACAGATGTGCTTACAAGGGCTAGCAGGCTAGTAGTGTAAATAACCATCATCCAGGTGCAGTTTTGGAGGAAGCAGTGACATTTTTCCCGGGTAAGAGCTCCACCAGATAACGTTGTAAACTTAAACATGACAGTGTTTCTGGGATTTCCATAGCAGGAAGAAAGCAGCTGTAGAAGTTATGAAAGCAAACCCACCCATCTGCAACTCACTCAGACATTAAATGGCATCTATTTGCATGGTTACATTACGTTAACATGTATTTGCATCCCTGAAAGATTTGCACTTTCGTGTTTGGTCTGAACGTACCTTAAGAGGGAGGATGGAGTTGAAGCCGGTCTGAAGATTTAAAGGCGTATAGACTCAAACTAGTCAGTTTCAGAAAGGCTGGAAAAAAATAAGCAACTTTGCTGCAGTAATTAAATAATTTTTAAAAAATTGAACAAAATAAGTTCCAAACATTTCATTAACATGTGTGAGCTGATAAAATGTAGGGAAAAAAATGCAATCAATGACCCCTTGGCTTTAAGCTTCTCTTTATGCCTTGCAGTTGGTCCAAAATCAAGAGCTGTTTTGAGGACAGCTCTGGTTCTTAATGGGATTTGCTCCTCCTTCTGCCCACTGGTCTACAACGACAGTGTTTGTAGGCAAATATAAGAAAAAGACTCAGAGAAGTTTAGGTCCTACAGTGTGGAAACCTCCATATAAAGGTTTCTACATATACTGTTCTATAGTCTGTTTGAAGCTGGAGTTAGAGAATATTTGTTAATAAAAGCTAATGAGTCTTACATGAATCTTACATTTATACATCTGCAATCCTTAATTTCCAAATCTAATTTTCTAAATCCTTAATTTTTTCTAATGAGCCAGCGAACCTAGTCAACACATTTGTTCCTCAACGGGACACCATTCATCAACACCCCACTAAGATGTTTGCTGCTTCCTCTAAATGCACTCTGAATGGGTATTGGCTGTGTTTATCATTTCTGTGTCAGGTGATATGACTCTGTTGTTGCTCCTGCTCTTCCAGGTGTGTTTTATGGCTCCTATGACTGCCTGATAACCTGTTAAATTACACTGCTGCCAATCCATGTGCATTGTCTGCTCCATTACTGATAGCGAATGAGTTTGTCGTAGTCGTCGAGCTTCATTTTTCTCATTGCTGCCTGTTTGTGATGTGACATACGGTGTTTTCTTGCCGTTCCATTGAGGGGAAGTGATTTATAATGCAAGATGTTGATTGTGCAGCCTTCATATTCACATCCACATTTTATGACAAATAAAAGCAGATATTCATCCTTGTTCCTCCTCCGCACTGATTACTCATTCAGTGCCGTGCTTTAAGAAATATTTCAGCAGTATGATTATATGACATATCATAATTACATCTACGCTGCTGAGCCGCTCTCCCACAGTTCGCTGCGGCTACACCCAGCTGCACACCTGAAGATCATTTCTTTCTGTCGCTTATCGCCGCGACATAATTCTTCACAAGAAGTGATTGTCTGCTCTGAGCCATATATTTTTTTGTGATTTTTAATATGTGTAATGGAATAATTATCTTCTGCTGCATAATCGGGCCAGACTGCTGAGTTGAGATTTATATGTCTAATTCCCTTGACTGGAGGTGGTTTGTAGAGGAATGGCCACACTGATGAGAAGATGGCTGACTGAAAATACTTTTTTTGGTGGTAAAAAACACAAAAACTTGCATTATAGGCAGGCATGTGCACCCATACAATTGAACCAATGCCCTCTGAAATGCCTTTTGAATGGGATAGCATTTTATTTTAATTAAAATTATTATGTAGTGTCTGGGCTTGGCTCCTGGCCATGCCCAGCACTTCCTGTGTTTTTGTATTTTCTTGGTTGTTATTATAATCTTCTTTATTGTCATCATTGTTATTATTATTGCTATTATTACTCTCTCTACTGTTATTCCTAGTTCCTTCGTTTGGTTTTATTTTGAAATCATTCCTGTTTCATTTCCTGTAGTTTTATTGTTGTAGTCTTCCTTCCGGTTTGCCCTCATGTTTTGCTATTTATGGTTCATTACATTACCTGTATCAGCTGTTTCTACCCTCATTAGTGTTTGTATTTAGCGCCCCTCATTCCGCTGTTCCCCACAGCAAGAAAAACTCACGTTATGCTCTGGATTATTGTTTCCACACTCCAACCTGGTTTTTCTCCTCTGCATCCCGGTTTGTATTTTTAGTTATCTTTTGTATCCAAGTTTAGTTTCATGCTTTCCAGACTTTGAGCTGTGCTGTTAGTTTGTGATTAAAACTGCTGAAACTCACTATTGCGTTTGAGTCCATCTAGACTCTGCCTACCCGGCTGAGATGCCAAACATTATAGATTTCAGTTTTCCGCCCCCTACAGAGACACTAATTGCCAATCAAATGTGTTTTAATGTCCACTAACTGCATTTCGATTGCCTCAGTGCATGCCTCCGATAGTTATTTTTCAGTGGAAGCTACCCATTTTTTGTTATTGACTTTTACATAATTAATGATGAAGACCGTGGTCTCTGTGTGAGGTGATAATTTTGTATAAATCTATGGGGTATTAAATATGTCCATGAGTGTATAGGTATTGAAATAAAATTGATATACCAAGTAAGTACAGTAAAATCAATGGTACTGTATGTAACTTTAATTTTTTCAGTATTTAGACGTGCCCTTTTTTGGTTGAGCACCTGCCCCCAAAATGTCTTTGCACGTCACTGATTGTAGTCATAAGAATATGCAGCAGTAGTGGGATAAACAACAATTTGTGCCATCAAATTTTTCATTAGGCATTAATGAGATGCCACAGCCTTTCTATTTTGGATTGTTGTCATAGCAATGGGGGAAAACATCCCCTCGTGGTGGGATTGGGGGCAAAGAGGTGAAGGATTATGAGGCTACACCAATGCAGATTGGATTACTCTATTATCCACAGATTCATCGCCTTCCCTGGAGAGTTTACACACTTCAAATCCTCCAGGCGTCTTCCCCTGTCCTCTGTGTTATCTACTAGTTTGTGTAGATGGAGTTTTGTCTGATTGTTGTTCTTGTCGTGCTCTTGTAATACAGTTTACCCCACATGGAGGATTTAACTTGTCCAATCATGTTGTTTTATAGTTGTGTGTGTGTTTGTGTATTCTTTGTTGTTATTACTAGTGCATGCCCATAGAAACCAAGTATTTTATTTTATTTATTTATTTTACCTTTATTTAACCAGGAAAAAAAACCCATTGAGATTAAAAACCTCTTTTTCAAGGAAGTCCTGGCCAAGAGGCAGCAAAAAAATCACAAATACACTTACAATGACATACAAATCATATAAAACAGCTACAAATTAGTGAGGCTGTCTCAAGTGTTCTCAATCTGGATTTAAAGTCGTTCAATGAAACAAGTTCCGTTAGTTTCCAGTCTTTTTGCAACATGTTCCATGTAGAGGGGGCTGAGAACCTGAAAGCTCTTTTTCCCAGCTCAGTACGGGCAAATGGAACAGAAAACAACAAATGATCATTAGAACGCAAACCATAAGAATCAACACTTCTCAGTGTGATCAAATTACAAATGTAAGGGGGAAACAGTCCAAGCATGGCCTTGTAAATAAAAATGTACCAGTGAGTCAACCTCCTGGTGGACAAAGAGGGCCATCCCACTCTAGAATACAGTTCACAGTGATGGGTCAAGGCTCTACAGTTTGTAACAAACCTCAAAACAGCATGATATACAGAGTCAATCTTACTCAGACACTGAGCTGAAGCGTTCATATACAAGAGGTCTCCATAATCTAAAATAGATAAAAAAGTTGCAGTAACAAGACACTTTTTAACCTCAAAGGAAAAACAACATTTATTTCGAAATAAAAAACCCAGTTTCAGTTTAAGTTTCTTCACAAGATTTTCAACATGGGGCTTAACCTGTTATTCACCACTGTGAATATTACACTGAAAAGCAATTCAAAAGTCAAGTGCAATTAGATGGTAAACTGTCAATAATACACTTCAATAGCAGAAGTCTTAACAAAAACTTCTCACAGATTCAGGACTATTTAAAACAGCTAAACAGAAAATTCACAGCTATAGCAGTCTCTGAAACCTGGCTTAATGCAGACCAGGCTCCCCTGATGGCAATAGAGGGATATCAGATGTTTAACATTAACAGATCTCAAAAAAAGGGTGGTGGTGTTGCACTGTATATTGATGACCTATATAGATGTAAGCTTGTAAATGAAATGTCCTCAGCACTACCAGGGATTCTGGAATGTGTTACTGTTGAGATTGACCTAGACAAAACAAAAAATCTAATCATAAGCTGCATATACAGAACGCCGGGAACTTGCATTGAGACATTCAGAGATAAATTAGTCGAGCTGTACAATAATATTACTAGTAAGAAAATGGTAGCAATTTGTGGAGATTTCAATATTGATCTACTTAATCCACATCAACAAAATGTAGTTACAGAGTTCATGAACTCTATGTACAGCATGAGTCTATATCCCACAATAACACATCCCAGTAGAATCACAGCTCACTCTGCTACACTTATTGACAACCTGTTTGTCAATGTTCTCGACAAGAAAATAGAAAGTGGATTATTGATAAATGATATAAGCGACCACTTGCCAATCTTTGCACTTATCCATGGCCACACGGGGCCCAACCCAGAAAAAATCTCAAAATCGTTCAGACACAAATCACCAAACGCAATCAGTTCTTTTAAAGAGGACTTGCTGAAGCAAGACTGGACAGAAGTCTATGTATCAGATGTAAATGAAGCCTATGACACATTTACAAACATTGTAACCACTCTTTATGAAAAAAACTGCCCATTAGTTAAAAAAAAGCTTAAACACAAATTTACTGACAAACCATGGCTAACCAAAGGACTACAAAAGGCGTGTAAAAAGAAAAATTTATTATATAAAGCTTTCATAAAGAAAAGGACAAAAGAAGCAGAGCAGCGGTATAAAACATACAAAAATAAGTTAACATATATAATAAGATGTAGTAAAAGAGACTATTACAGTAAAGAACTGGAAAAAAACAAAGACAATATTAAAAATACACGGACAATAATCAACAGTATCCTTGGAAATAAAAGCAGAAATACCAACTACCCAACTAACACTCCAAAAAATAATAAATCGACTCCGAATGTGAATATAGCTTCACCTGCAGATGAATTTAATAATTTTTTTGTTAACATTGGACCTAAACTGGCCCGAGAAATACCCACTACGGTGCCAACAGGTGATTCAATATGCAATAACACTGCTGTAAAAGACACCATCTTCATAAAGAACACAGACGAAAGAGAGGTCATTGAAATTGTTAAATCGTTCAAAAGTAAAACATCTACTGACTGCGATGGTATTGATATGCTACTAGTCAAAACTGTTATCGAATGCATAGTGAAACCACTGACGTATATCTGTAACCTGTCTCTCCAATCAGGTATATTTCCCAATGCAATGAAAATAGCTAAAGTAATTCCGATTTACAAGACAGGCGACAGAGGGGAACTCTCCAACTACAGACCAATTTCACTATTACCGCAATTTTCCAAGATACTTGAAAAAATATTCTATGAGAGAATTGACAACTTCATACTGAAGAATGATTTATTGTGTGAGCAGCAATATGGGTTCAGACACAAAAGGACAACAGCATATGCCTTAATGGAATTTACAGAAAAAATATCAACAGCCATTGAAAATAAAGAGTATTCAGTTGGAGTATTCCTGGATCTTAAAAAAGCATTTCATACAGTAGATCACAATCTATTATTAAAGAAACTACAAAATTGTGGTATCAGAGGGGTAGCACTGTCCTGGTTAAGAAGTTACTTAAAGAATAGATATCAGTTTGTATGTGTTAACAACAAAAACTCAGAGCTACTGAAGGTCACCTGTGGAGTCCCACAGGGTTCAGTTTTGGGACCATTATTATTCAATATGTATATAAATGATATATGTAAAGTTTCAGAAAAAATGGACTTAATATTGTTTGCTGATGACACTAACCTGCTATGCAGTGGAAACAATTTGGAACAACTTCTGGATACACTCGGAAAGGAATTAGGAAAGCTGAAACTGTGGTTTGATTCAAACAAATTAACGCTCAATTTAAGCAAGACAAAATTTATAGTCTTTAACAACCATCACAACTACCCAGTACCCAAACTCAGTGTAAATGGTGTAGAGATTGAAAGGGTATCCGAAACTAAATTCCTTGGAGTAATAATTGATAACAAACTGTGTTGGAAGCCACATATTAATTATATAAAAGGTAAAGTATCCAAATCAATTGCAATATTACACAGAGTGAAAAATTTGCTGAATCAACCCACACTATACACCTTGTATCATTCATTAATACTCCCATACATGACATATTGTAATGAAGTATGGGGAAATACATATAAAACAAACATATATCCACTCTTTATGCTTCAAAAGAGAGCTATTAGAATAATAAACAAAGCAGCTTACAGGGAACCAACAAACCCACTTTTTCTTAAACAAAAAACTCTCAAGTTGAAAGATCTGATCGACTTTAAAACCGCAATAATAATGTTCAAAGTGAAGAATCTATCACTGCCCGCAAATATCCAAAAGTTGTTCCAAACAAGGGAGAAACGATATCACTTCAGAGGAACATGTATATTTCAAAAGCCTACAGTGAGAACAACTACCAAGCAACACTGTATTTCAGTGCAAGGTGTCAGATTATGGAACGATTTTGGATCTGAATTAAAATCATGTACAAAGCTTGGACAATTTAAACAAAAACTAAAGGAAGAAATACTCCAAACATATTTACAAGACGACATGTAAACTCACATAAGGATTGACATTTCCAGCCTGTGTTGTGTTATAGCTTAGTTTTTCTTTTTTCTCTGTGACACTATGTCTTAGATTTGTTTTTGAATAGTAACCGCTTAACTTAGACTAGCTCAGTTTTCTTTTTCTCTCAGTCATATTTTGTCTTAGCCTTGTTTTAAATTGTAATCGCTCTTGTCTTGTTTTCTCTTTTTTCTCCTTTGAATTCTTGGATGGAATATGGGTGGGCAATATAAGCTGCGGCTTCAGCCATCACCCATTTCGGATAACTCACGTGGAATTGTATAGTAGAAGGAGTCTTTGTCTAATTTGACCTTGTTGTTATATTATACAGTTTCTTTTAACCTGTAATGTACTATCCGAAATAAAATAAATTCATTCAACCTGCTGCTTCTGACTCACAAAAACCGGGATTTTAGCAGATCTGGCGCCCTTTGTTTCACGGAGTCCTGGCTGAGTGAACACATCCCGGACAGCGCGGTGCGCCTGGACGAATTCCAACTGTTTCGCGCTGATCGCAGCCGAGAATTCTCTGGAAAGACTAAAGGTGGTGGAATCTGCTTCTACATAAACGAAGGTTGGTGTACTGATGTCACAGTGTTGAAGAAGTTTTGTAGCCCTAACCTACAGTAGAGTCACTGTTCATAAACTGTAAACCCTTTTATTCACCGCGAGAGTTCTCCTCGTTTATTCTGGTCGGAATTTACATCCCGCCTGCTGCTTGTACAACAGAGGCACTGCAGCACCTCGCTGACCAGATAGCAGACGTGGAGGAAAAACATCCAGACTCTCTGCTTATCATTCTGGGTGATTTCAATAGAGCTAATCTCACAAATGAACTTCCTAAATACAGACAACATATTAAATGTCCCACCAGGGACACAAATACACTCGACCACTGTTACACAGTTTTAAGAAACGCCTATCATGCCATCCCCCGTGCAGCTCTGGGTTTTTCTGACCACTGTCTGCTTCATCTTATTCCAACATACAGACAGAAACTAAAAAGTTCCAAGTCTGTTGTAAGAACTGTGAAGAAATGGACTGAGGAATCAAAGCTGGAGTTACAAGCCTGCTTTGACTGTACAGACTGGAGTGTTTTTGAAGCTGCAGCCATTAACCTAAATGAACTCACTGACACTGTGACATCATACATCAGGTTCTGTGAGGACATATGTGTGCAGACCAAGACCTTCTGCACATACAACAACAATAAACCCTGGTTCACTCCTAAACTCAAGCAGCTACGTCAGACCAAGGAGGAGGCCTACAGGACTGGTGACTGGACTCTGTACAAGCGGGCCAGAAACATGCTGACGAAGGAGATCAGGCTTGCTAAGAGGAGCTACAGTGAGAAGTTACAACAAAACTTCTCAGCCAACAACTCTGCTTCTGTCTGGAGAGGCCTACGGAATATCACCAACTACAGGAGACCATCCCCCCACCCTGTGGAAAACCTCCAGCTGGCTAACGACCTAAACAGCTTTTACTGTAGGTTTGAAAAGAACCTACAGTTCTCACCTCCCACCCACACAAAAGGATTATCTGCAGCCCCAGGAACTCCATCCCTCCTCCACTCTGACCTCCCACCAGCACTAATGATCTGTGAAGAGGAGGTGCACCGGGTCTTTCAGAGACAAAAGATCAAGAAGGCTGCAGGACCTGAGGGTGTGTCTCCGTCCTGCCTGAGAGTCTGCTCCAACGAGTTGGCCCCCATCTTCACCCGGATCTTTAACAGATCACTGGAGCTGCGTGAAATGCCTTCCTGCTTCAAACGCTCCATCATCATTCCAGTTCCCAAGAAACCCTCTGTTACAGGATTAAACGACTACAGACCTGTTGCCCTGACCTCTGTGGTCATGAAATCCTTGGAGAGATTGGTGCTGAACCACCTGAAGGTCATCACAGGCCCCCTGATGGACCCACTGCAGTTTGCCTACCGGTCAAACAGGTCAGTGGATGATGCAGTGAATATAGGACTACACTACATCCTGCAACACCTCGACTCCCCAGGGACGTACGCCAGGATCCTGTTTGTCGACTTCAGCTCAGCGTTCAACACCATCATCCCAGGCATTTTTCATCAGAAACTCCTCCAGCTCAAGGTGCCCCCCTCCACCTGCCAGTGGATCTCCAGCTTTCTGACTGACAGGTGGCAACAGGTGAAGCTAGGGAGATTTACATCCAGCTCCCGAAAAGTTAGTACTGGCGCCCCCCAAGGATGTGTCCTTTCCCCACTGCTCTTCTCCCTCTACTCCAACGACTGCACCTCAGAGGACCCTTCGGTGAAGCTCCTGAAGTTTGCGGACGACACCACAGTCATCGGTTTGATCCGGGATGATGATGAGTCTGCATACAGGCGGGAGGTGGAGCAGCTGATCCTCTGGTGCAACCAGAACCATCTTGAACTTAACCCAGCCAAAACGATGGAGATGACTGTGGATTTCAGGCGACACCCTCCTTCATTCCCCCCACTCACCATCCTCAACAGCACAGTGTCCACTGTGGACTCCTTCAAGTTTCTGGGTACCACAATCTCCCGGAACCTGAAGTGGTCCTCCCATATAGACACTGTCCGGAAAAAGGCCCAGCAGAGGTTGTTTTTTCTGCGTCAGCTCAAGAAGTTTGATTTGCCTCAGGAGCTGCTGGTTGTCTTCTACACCGCCATCATCCAATCTGTCCTCTGCTTTTCCATCACTGTCTGGTTTGGATCTGCCACTAAACAGAACAAGACCAGACTGCAGCGGATCATTAAGTCTGCGGAGAGGATCATTGGTACCGACCTACCCTCCATTGAGAACTTATATCGGTCCATAACCAGGAAACGGGCGGGAAACATCTGTGCTGACCCATCACACCCCGGCCACAAACTGTTTGAACTTCTATCTTCTGGTCGTCGTTACAGATCACTGAAGGTCAAAACCACCCGTCACAGGAACAGTTTCTTTCCTCAAGCCATCACTCTGATGAACTCCTAACATTCACCTAGTCCTACCTGTTGCTGTACTCATGTCCATTCTTACATTGCACATAACTCTCACACTGCTTTTTACTTCATTCACATTATATCACTGAATCTGAGTTCACATTGAAATACTGTGTGACTGTATATTTTTTCATATATTTCTGCAAAGTGTGGTTAGTCTGAGTAAATAACTGTATATATTCCTGTATATATTTGCATCCTTTTATAGAAACGTGGACAGACTGTAATTTACTGTACATACTCTGTTGTCATTGAATTCTTATTTAAATCCTCCACCTGAACAACGAGAGCAAGTTTTTAGCCAAAGTCAAATTCCTTGTATGTGTTGTGCATACTTGGCCAATAAAGCTGATTCTGATTCTGATTCTGATTCTGAAAAAAGTCAGAGCGTCATCAAGCAAGATACCAAGATACTTGTACGAGTGAACCACCTCAATTTTATTTCCCTCAAAAGTGGACACTGTGGGAAAAATTTGTGGACTCTTCCTAAAATTTGAAAAAATTTGAAAACCACATCAGTTTACTTTAAGTATAGTTTAAGTATAAGCAAGTATTTCTGCATGCCCGTAAAAAGCAAGTGTAAGCAAGCATTTCTGCATGCCTGTAGAAAGTTACTGTTACCATGGCAACACGGTGATCCCTGCCTTTGATCTTTGACATGGTTAAGGAAGTATTTCTACATGCCCGTAGAAAGCAAGTGTAAGCAAGCATTCCTGCATGCCTGTAAAAAGAGTGTTTTGACCTCACAGGGTGCCTATGATGTCTGTATGACATCATAGGAGTTGCTCAAAGGAGTTGTTCAGAACTCTTTACATGGCCATGTGACATCAAAGGAATACAGTGTGCACCTGTGATGTCATAGCTATGAACGCCCACAGCTCCCCTATGGATCCCCTAGGGACGTTCATTAAAGATTTCCCCTCCCAAACTTCCGCATATCCGGGGAGGCTGAAATTCGGGGATGTTGACATGGTACCCGTGCATGCCCGTATAACCCCTGCTGCATGCCTGCCTTTGATCTTTGACATAGTTACCATGGCAACAGTAACCATGGTGATGCCAGCTTTTGATCTTTGACAAGGTTACCATGGCAACACAAAGTCCTATGATTGTCTCTCTCTCTCTCTCTCTCTCTCTCTCTCTCTCTCTCTCTCCCTCTCTCTCTCTCTCTCTCACACACACACACACACACAGACAGAGCTTTCTTGAATTATAATATGATGACTTATTCACCTTGCCAATTTTGAGACATATGAGCAAGTCCTATGATGCCTGAGATCATAGGATCATCAGAGGACATCAGGCAAAGACACATTAGTGTAGGCATCGTGAGTGATGGTCAATATGACATCATAAAGACACATTTGGACACATTTGTCTATATGACGGCATCGCGAGTCCTGTGATGCCTGAGATCATAGGATATCAGGCAGACATCATAGGCCGTCCTATGATGTCTTATAAACGTGACAGACACACAGACACATACACAGACATACAGAGATTTCTTGAATTTATAGAGTGATTATCTTTATCATTATTGTCATTATTACTCTCTCTGATTATTCCTAGTTCCCGTGTTTGATTTTATTTTGAAATCATTCATGTTTCATTTCCTGCAGTTTTATTGTTGTAGTCCCCCTTTGGGTTTACTGTCATGACTTGCCATTTACGTTTCTGCTACATAATCTCTACCAGCTGTTTCCCATCTACCGTCATTAGTGTTTGTATTCAACTCCCCTCATTCCTTTGTTCCCTGCCGAGAGATAAACCCATGTTATGTTCATCGTGTTACCTTCCATCACGTTCCCATCTCGTTTGTGCCTTCAGTTTTGTTCTTGTGTTTTAGTTTGGTGTTTTCCAGCCCCTGTGCTGCACCCTTGGTTTGCAAATAAATTACTGAACTCTTTCCAACACGCATCAGGTTCAGGTTCAGGTTCAGGTTCAGGTTGTCCGTCATCTCTGCCTCCCCGGCAGCTAAGCCATAATGGACAGAACATTTATGAAAGACTGGAAGAGCAATCCCTCCTGAAAATCACCATAGCTGATGAGAAGGACCTAGATAATATTCTAGCCTCACTAAACTAGTTCACCGACTAATATGATGGAGTCTTTTCCTGTTTCATCTTAAAATGCAGGTACCAATGTGTCCAGAGCTGTAGAAAATGCCTCAGAGGGTGAGTAGCATGCTTGCTAACTACTGGTCTGTGCTAACAACACAAACTTTTTTTTTTTTGTACTTATTTTGTACCCGTAGGTAGATTTGTTTTGCAGACTGGTGACAAGCCACCAGCTGCCGGTCGCTGCGTGCGCAAGCGCCCCTTAACTCCCTAGCCTACATGTTTTTGGCATGTGGGAGGAAACCGGAGAAATCCCCGAGTAAACCCACGCAAACACGGGGAGAACATGCAAACTCCACACAGATCACTGTTGGCCGGGGGCAGGGATCGAACCCACGATCTCACGATCCCCGCGATCCCCTGGCCGAGGGTAAAACTGTGCTCCTGCAGTGCTAACCACTGCGCCACCGTGCAGCAGGACGTAGGAGACATGACAACAGGAGGTAGGTGCGTCATGTAATGTCATTTGATTCCCATGGATAAGGAACAGTGTGAAAACAAGCCTAACTCAATCAAAAGTAGGACAGTGGAACAAAAACACAAACCTTGTGGTGGTCTGTTGATCAGTTGCTCCGGGAGGGCATTGGTGGTCGTAGTCTGCTTCTGTGGCTGCGGCCGCCCTTGAGTGGGTTGGCAGGGGTGTTGCTGCTGGTCCGCGCCGGCGGTCTACCCGGCCACTGCTGGGCATTGGTGCGCGTTCATGCCCGCTACATCTGCGCCGTGGCCGTCTCAAGTGTTAAGGGTGAATGAGTGTGGGTGAGTGTGTGGGGGAGAGCACAAGTGGATGTGAGTGAGTCGGAGGGTGAATAAGAGTGTGTGTCTGGGTGAGCGTGGGAGGAGGGAGGTGTGGGTGGGTGCGGGCAACTGTGAGGGCGAGTGGGAGTGGGAGTGAGATTGAGTGGGTATGGGAGTAGGTAAGAGTGGGTGGCTCTGGGTGTGGGAGTGCGAGTGTGGGATTGTGTGGATTGTGTGGGTGAGAGGGTGAGTGAGAGTGAGTGAGTGCATTTGAGTGTGTGTGCTGGTCAGGGGTGTTGGACTGAGGGGGTGGTACCTCTTGGCTGCGTGGGCTCCCTTGGACTGGGGGGCTCCTGTGCCTTGTTGCCACCTTCTTTGGACGTGGGGGCCTGGGGATTCCCGGGGTGTGTGTTGGGGGTGCTGGGGTGGGCGCGGGCCTGCTGTGAGGGTGTCCTGGGGGGGCTCGGACCTCTGGCACAGGCCGGTCTCTAGCCCGGGGGGGGGGGGGGGCTGCTGGCCTTCCGGCGCCTGGCAGGTCTGGGGGCGGGGGTGCACTGCGCTGGCTGCTTGACAACCCGGCCTCCCTCGGCCATCCGTCCTGGGGCAGATGCCCCAGGGTTCCGGGGGCGGGGGGGGGGTGCTGTGACCTGCCACCCTCTTTGTATGTTTCCTGGCAAACCAGTCACATGCACACACTTACTTTGCACACGCTCTTATACACACGCACACACATATGTCTCTTCTTTAACAGGTGCAGATACCAGACTTGTGATAGACCTTTTCAGTAGAAGAAACAGTTTGTCTTCTGTTTGTTCCCCCCCGCCATTCCCCCTTGTCGAGTCCTTCACGGGTAAAACAATTTAAATTAAGTATTAAAAGTTATCACAAGAGGAGTCTATAAATAATAAGCAGTACATACTGTATATATATACTGTATAAGCTCCTTTTGGCAAAGTACATCTGTTTGGTACAATAAGGGAAGCAGATTTCTGTTCTGCTTACCTAGCTGCTTGACAGGACTGGGAGAAGAAAAAAAATTCCACAAACCTTGATCTTGACTTTGAGTTGTGGAAACGCCCAGATCACTACTAAAGCAGCACTATGTAACTTTTCTTCTTCTGATAGGAACAATGAAAAACTTCAACTGGCAACCAACTCTGCTTAAATCTGATTGTAATACCTGTTGAAAAAACACATTGCTGGGGTTATTCACATCTTGGATTCTTCATTTAGAAGCACTTAAAGTATGTTGCTTAATCAATGGATCATTCATGATGTCTGGTTGTATCTGGGCTAGACTCAACGTTGTTTGCACCAGTTGCACCAACTGATCTTAAATCCCTTTCACACTGAATGAAGACTGTGCTATGACCTAAGAAATCAGTCTGAATGTGGACAGTCTTTGCAAGGTCTTTTGGTGGTGAGGTTTTCAATTCAATTCAATTCAATTCAATTCAACTTTATTTATATAGCGCCATTTCACAACAACAGTCATCTCATAGCACTATCAACTGTTGGGGGAACCCCCACAGTTGCAGAAAGACCCCAGCAATCAGCACGATGGGGACTCAATCTATGGGAGAGAACAAACAAATGTTAATGACCAGCAAAAAAAATATTTCATTGAGAGTGAGGAAAGGAGTGAGGCCCAGTGCATTACTGGAGGTCCCACGGCTGACTAAACCTATTAGCATAACTAAGGGAGGGTTCAGAAACACATGATCCCTCCCTAATTGTAGGCTATATCAAAAAGGTAGGTTTTAGCCCTATTCTTAAAAACAGAGATCGAGTCTGACTCCCGAATCCAGATTGGCAGCTGGTTCCACAGGAGAGGAGCTTGATAACTGAAGGCTCTGCCTCCCATTGTACTTTTGGAGATTCTAGGTATTACAAGTAATCCTGCATTTTGGGAGCGTAGTGCTCTGTTAGGATAATACGGTAGTATCAGATCTTTTAAATAAAAAGGAGCCTGATTGTTTAGAGCTTTGTAAGTAAGAAGAAGGATTTTAAACTTAATTCTAAACTCTATGGGAAGCCAATGAAGGGAGGCCAGAACCGGAGAGATATGATCTCTCTTTCTAGTACCTGTTAAAACTCTTGCTGCAGCATTTTGGATCAGCTGAAGACTTTTTAAAGATGTTTTAGGACAGCCTGATAATAAAGAATTACAATAATCTAATCTCGAGCTAACAAAAGCGTGGATCAGTTTCTCAGCATCACTCTGAGACAAGATGCTCCTAATCTTGGCGATATTACGCAAATGATAGAAGGCAGTCTTAGAAACAAATTTAATATGTGAATTGAAGGACAGATCTTGATCAAAAATAATTCCAAGGTGCATATAATCACGAGCATATTAAGAATGTATTGAGTGCCCCATTACGAGTGATATAGTGTGATAGAGCATGAAGAATTTTAACCATACACAAAACTTCCATTGTGAGGTTTTGGTGGTCAATGATCACGGTGGCATCGTGTTAAAGTCATGGGGCCCACACACACCGACACGGCATGGTCATCAAGAATTTGAAGCAGGACTGACCACGCTGATAACTATGGCAATAGCATCATGCTAATGTTGTGTGATCTTCTAATGCAGGGATGTCCAGTCATGTGCCATGGAGGGACAAGACCCTGCAGGCTTTACCTCCAACCAGTGTCTTCAACAGCAGATTCCACTGAATTTCTTCCCACTGATTGCTGATCAGTGAAAACACCTGCTGGAGACACTGGGTAGAAGAGAAAACCTGCAGGGTCTTGGTCCTCCATGGCACATGATTGGACACCCCTGTTCTAATGTGTAGCTACATCCTGCCACTGTCCGAGGGGGGTTGTGCTAGGGTGGGGCTCCTCAAATGGTGGACCCCCGTCTGCATCCAGACCACGGGGGTCTTCAGTCCAGACCCTGAAGCCTTTTGATACAATTTGAAAAACAAACAAATAAACAAACTGTCACGGGTAGTCCTCGCGGACCACTAATGAGACACTATAGGCCAGCCGATGAGTTTGTATATTTATTGATAAAGACAAGGATGACAAAGTAAACCGCCAAGTGGGGCGAAAACAAGAACTATGACTACTGTACTGACGCAGTGACGAATAAACATAAGCTAAGGGAGAAACTTACAGGACTCGGAGAATAACAGGATGACTGGGGCCGGACGTGGGGACCCCAGCCGAATGCTGTACGAGAGCAACCTCCATCGTATGTGTGGTCGCAGCCTGGAGTAACCGCAGCTGCTCCCTTATATAGGGCAAGGGATTAATCAGCTGATGAGGGCGTCATCTGCTGAATTAAACCCAGCTGTCATTGCTGAGCTCCGCTCTGACAGCCGGAAGCTCCACAGGGAAGCTGTCAAAATAAGAGCTCTGGGAAACTACAGAAATAAACACAGGCTGGAAGGGAAATACCGCATGACCTGAGTGCAGACGAGATCGGCACTCAGACCACGACACAAACAAACAAAAAAGCCTGTTTCATTTTGATAGAACAAAAACCAAAGAAACAAATTAAACTCAAAAGTTGTAATGGCCACCATCTGGACAGTTTTTGGCGTAGGGGCAGTCCTGGATGGAGTTCGGTCGTTGACGGGCTCTGTGAAACTAGGGCAAACTGGTCAACGGAGGCAAACAAGCACGAGAAACCACACCACACACCCCACCTGGAAAAGGGAAGAAAACGGTTGTGACTGCCTCTGGAAACTGGAGAACCACAACCTGAAAAGGGTGCCTGCATTCTGCCCTTGATAATCAGGGTCCCTGCCCGATTTATTTATTTTGAACAGATATTGATTTTTCAGTGGAAGCTGCCCATTTTTTGTCATTGACCATTTGCCACGTAAATAATTAAATAATGATGAAGACTGTTGTGAGGAAGAAATGTAAGACCCAATTACAGAAGTAGAACGTGCACTTTATTGACAAAATCCCAAAATAACCAGTCCAGCTTACAGTCACAATCACAAACTGAGAGCTGAAATGATGCAATACAGGCCACCAGACAAAAAGGGACTCTGCCCGGACGCACAGCAGCCCAGGGAGAGGGAACGTCTAGTGCCACAGTGTATCTGTCGGCACAGAGATAAAGGCAGACATAACTTATGGGCTGCGGCAATCCAGGGCGGTCCATGCTGTCTGGAGGATTGGGGGTGAGGCAGGGTCAGCCGCTAACACCAAGGAAATGCACAATCTTGAAATGCTAGAGAAGACGCTGAAGTCAGGCTGAATGGTAACGTAGGTAGTAGAAACAAACATACACAGAGGAACACGCTGCCATGTATGAAGCTGAATGCTCCGACGGTCTCTTCCTATTACCCCAGCGTTAAAGTACTAATGATACTAACGAGGGAAGAGACCGCCGGTTTGAGAATGTGTGGGCTGAACAATAATTAACACCATGTGTGTATGTGTGAGTGTCTGAGTGTATGAATGGGAGTGAATGAGGTGCGTGCGTGTACGTGTGTGAAACACCCAATAATAAGACACAGCTGATGGCACTGACAGGAGGAGGAGGCGTGCCCGAGCTGTCAGGGAGCGAAGGACCCAAATAGCTCCCTGTAGCGCCTGATGGAAAATAGGGCAAAACCAACCATGGGTCAGAACTGGGTTTGGAACCACCAAACCCAGGTTCATGACAGAAGACCACGGTCTCTATGTGAGCTGATCATTTTGTAAAAATCTATGGAGTATTAAATGGCTTCATGAGTGTAGATGTATTAAAATTAAACAGATACACCAAGTAACAGTAAAGTTTGTGCTTCTACCATATATGTATCTACTTTTTCAGTTTTAGAAATGCCCTTTGTTTTTGGCTGAGCACCTGCCCCCCTGAAATGTCTGTGCATGTCACTGATCTTGTGTACAATGACAATAAAGGTAAGTAACTCACTCTAATTAACCATCTAGTTATGAAGAAGGAACTCATTAAGAATTAAATTGGTGCTCAAAATATGAGCACCCTTCCCTTGTAATACAATGTAAGGAAATAAAGCAAAGACATCAGCTACTTTTTAAGTCAGACTGCCATCCTGTAGTGAATACATCCAGCTGTGTGATTAATGATAATTGACTGTTTTGGTAAATTTGGCAAACTGATGGATCGTGTTGTGACACAAATACCAATCCCAACATTTCTTTATAAGTTTAAATATAATGCGTATCGTTTAAATGCTTTTAAAAAATCCTAAATTTAACAGGCAGGTCAGACTCTGTCACAACTTGTCGTCACTTTGCACGAAAACCTTCCACCCCCCCACCCCCACCCCTTCTGACAACTTCATATCCTTTCAGCTCCCGCTCCCATTCCCCTTATCAGGTCCAACATATGTAAGACAATTTAAATAAAGTATTGAAGTTATTATTCAGCAAGAGAAGCCTATAAATACTATCTATATACAGCATATATCAAATACAAGCAAAGCTCCTTTTGGCAAAGTAAATGTGTTTGGCACAATAAGGTAAGCAGACATCTGTTCTGACTGCCAAGTTGCTGGACAGGACAGACAGACGCACACACACAAAAAAAAAACCAACAACCCATATTTGACTTCACCCCTGCTCTGGATATCGAGTATTTTCTTCTGTTTACCCTGCACATTACTTGAACAAGTGACTTCATTTTTTTTAAAATCAGGAATTACAGCAAATCTACTTATTGTTTTCCACTGCTCTCATTATTTTAAATAAAGAAATGGCTAAAATGCATAGAATAAATTGAATATTTGTCTGCTTCAGATCTCTTTGTAAGGAAAAATGATCGCTGCAGGCCTTTGTTTTCATCTGAAGCCAGCTGTGGCCCTTCAATACAAACTCCAGTTCCACAGGCAGTAAAACGAACCCATTAATCTGCTCCCATCTCTTAGGTAAAGTTAAGCTTCGTTGCATTGATGGGTGGTAACGACATCTAACCCCCCCCCCCCCCCCGCTCCAGCGATGCTCCACTCTGCCTAGCAGGAACAGGGAGGCTTGACCAAGGCTCGGCACCTGGAGCTCTCTGGCACTGGAACATGCCTGCAGTGATAATTAATGAGAATTACTGTTGCCTAGAGAGGCACTTTGGCAAGTGGGGTGAGAGCGGGAGAAGAGGGGGGAGTTGGACTAAAAGGGGGATCATTGAGACATAATGACTGTGGTGAAGAAGACAGAGATGGAGGTGGTGGGAGGACAAATGAACAAAGACTAATGTGATTGTTCCTCTACTGGCAGAAGACACACTGGGCTCGGCGGTGGCGTGTTCTCGTCTGTTCTCCGACTGACAAATATGCTCAGCCTTCACAGGTGCTCATCTCATAAATGCCAGAATTTATTTAACTTTGGTTCTAAGCTCTGCAAAAGAGGGATGGTGGCATTGAGGCATATTGGGTGGGATGAACTGAGGACTTCTGCTTTGGCAGGGAAAAAATTCCTTTTAAACAGTAAAAAAAAAAGTTGTCCTCGTCCAAATTCCATTGCATGAAATGCTTACTTGGTCTCAAGTACACTTGACTGGAGAAAGAAAATGCCTGAGGCAAGACTCACTGTGATGAAACAGATCCTAGGGAGAGCCACACCAAAGCTGAGGAAGTAAAAACCAGTGAAAATATATATTTTTAGAGCTAGTCCTCAAACTGCAGAAAAAAGTGGCATTGGAAAGTAATCATGCTGGTCAAGTTATTTCTCTTTCAATCAGCATATTAATTATAATCGGCTCTCACAGAGAGTGATTCACACTCAAAACAACAGGTTCTGTGAGGAAAAAAAGGTAAAGGTAGAGCCAACTTTGTCATTCAATCCGTACAGCCAATCATGTACAGTAGAACGAAATTACGTTTCTCTTATCTACAGTGTTAATCACATCTAGAATCAGAGGGGTTGCTGCCATGCAAGGCGCCGCCACAAATTTCCCTCCTTCGTTCCATTATTGCTGAGCACCAAGCTGGACGGCAGGAAGTTCCACTTTTATATGGTCTTCGGCACGACCCGGCCGGGATACAATACAATACAATACAATACAAGTAATTAGATATTAGTTTTCTGTTTTTTGCATTTAACTCTTCAGAAATTACTGCACACGTTAACCTGAGCCTCGACCGATTCGATATGGACGTGTCAGTCATCACGATTCGCATGTTTGATTTGAACTGGGTGCCCTTCTTGACATGACCCTCCCCATTTACCCGGGCTTGGGACCAGCATGAGAAGTGCACTGGCTTGTGCGCCCCCTGTGTCTGGGTTAGTTTTAAATCTTAACCAATTAAAAAAATGTGGGAAAACTGATTTTTAACATTAATCCTCCAAACACACAAACTAGATGAGATGATGAGACCACACTGCAGACTGCAGTCTTACAAAGATGCGTATAAGTTGCATGACATTTCCATCAGCCTGCCCCAGGGCAGCTGTGGCTACAGTAGTAGCTTACCACTACCAATGTCTGTCTGGAGTGAATGACTAATGGACTCACTGTAAGCACTTTGAGATGTCACATGACATGAAAAGTGCCATATCAATCTAATCCATTATTATCATTTTGTCAAAGGTGGTAATATTAAATGATATTTATGATTTGTGACTGGGAAGCTCCAACTCAACCAGCCACAGTAAACTTGCCTCTCATCTGTGACTGGCCTTAGACCTTTACTGGTCATTTTCTCTGGCTTAAATCGTTTCTGGTTTTGTTTGATGCTGACTCATTAAAATCTTTTAAAATGATATTTGACGTGTATAGACAGATAGTCATCGCTACCTGTGTACCCGCATGTT
Organism: Pholidichthys leucotaenia; assembly: GCA_020510985.1. Taxonomy (NCBI): domain Eukaryota; kingdom Metazoa; phylum Chordata; class Actinopteri; order Cichliformes; family Pholidichthyidae; genus Pholidichthys; species Pholidichthys leucotaenia. Next base: position 277,910,593 of record CM035842.1, read on the forward strand.
CATATGGGCCCCACCAAAGGTTAAATCTGGGCTGTCTCATGTGTTTGCCCACATGGACTTTACCTGTTTACCTATTTTCAACTTATTTTCCTGTAAATTTCTGACTGTTTTCTCCAATATTGATATTTTCTTAAATGCCAAACTTAACTGTAAATCTGTGGCTTTTTTCCATAAATTTGCAACTTTCTCAAAATCTTCAACTTTTTTTTTTTTACTGTAAACTTACAACTTTTTCTCATAAATTTGGGACTTTTTCTCATAAAATGTCAATGTATTTACTACACATTTGCTGCTTTTTTGTTAATTTGCAATTTTTTCTAAATTTTCCCTCATAAATCTTTGACTTTTGTCTTATAAATCTGCTCAATTTTTCTTCTAAGCTTGTGACTCTTTCAAGCAATTAAAAAAAAAAAATCTTACAAATTTGCAACTTTTTTCTCCTGAATTTTCACTTTTCTTCATAAATTTCCAGTTTTTTTTCTAGTAAATTTGTGACTCTTCTCATAAATGTGCTACTATTTTTTTTGTAAAATTCGCATTTTTTTTCTTAGAAATTTTTACATTTTCTCCTCATCAATTTGTAACTTTTTCTTGTAAGTTTGTAACTCTTTCAAGGCATTTTTCAGTTCTTTTCTTGTAAATTTGTCACTTCTTTCTTATAAATCTTCACATTTTTTCCTCATAAATTTGTGACTTTTACTGTTACGGAAACCTGCTCACCCTCATTAAACCTATGTGGGGCCCAGTTGGGTTTAAAGCGGGCCAACAGATCACCTGTGCCACACATTAAGTCCATGTGGGCAAACACAGATGGGGCCAACATGGAACCCGTGGACAAACCCACATTAGACCCATAAGACAACCCATTTAAAGCTATGGTGCGACCCACATGGACATGCTGGCTGGGTATGTACACATCGTTAACATCCAAATGAAGGTTTTAACTTCAAAAAGCTTTGTTTCATTGTTAAACGGCCTGTCATGCTGTCTTGCTTTGCGTGATAACTGACATTTTGCAGTAATCTGTCAGTTCTGTGTGGAGCTGCAGAATCAAACTGTAGCCACTCCTTCTACTGAGCACGATATATGCAAGGAAATAAATGAAAAATCTGAGAAATTTGCTGCTTATGCTGGGAAAGAAAGGAAAAAAAATGCTGCAGCCGTGGAATGTTTCCCGTTGGCTGGAGTGCTCTCCTCTTGTGATGCTGTAAAGAAACCATTAAAGCTGCAAGAACCTAAGTGTTGAGTAACATTTTTCTTTCACAAAACAACCTTTAGATTCTATGTGACCTTTTATCAAGTTCAAAACAGCTCCCTGCCCATTCACAGTAACAGCCCTCACAGTCATAGCTATATAAAATACATGGGTATTATGTGCTCCGTTTTCATAAATGATGTGATGGCATGAAGGATGGAGGTTGCGGGGACCAGAAAGCTCGGAGAGCTTTAAAGAGATCAACTCAGAAAGAACTTTTTTCCTTTTTTTTAACGCGTGCTGCAGTGTGGAGCTCTTGGCCATATCTGCAGAGTATAGTTACTAAATCAGATGAGCAATAATAGACTGTATTGGATTGCTTCATCGTGTGTGGTCTGAAATTGTTTGAAAACTCCCAGCAGCTTTTGTTACATAAACTTGTCCATAAGAGACAATGCAGCTGTTGCATTATATAAATATTTCCCTGTTCCAGTAGGACTCTTATTGCACAACTGATTCATCATGCTTTTTTATTTTATGGCTGTGCCCAATAGTTGGACTGTTTGACTATTTGTTTGATGCGTAATGATTTGGTTTTCAATTTCTCTATTGATGGTGTTGATTGGTGTCACCTTCAGCAGTGATCGTCATCCTTTAGAACAGGCAGAAATATTTGGTCTGTGGGTGACTTCTCTCAAGGCTTTGCTCCAGCATCTCCTGCGGCAGTTCTGATCCTTTTTTGTTGCTTCTTTTCAAACAAATTGAAGGTTATTTGGGTTTATTCTCTTATAAAAGTTATAAGACAGATCCAGACTCATGTAACTCAGGGCCCCTTTACACAGACGGAGATCGCTGGGTGACCATTAAGAGATCAAAATTGACCCTGTCTCTCAACAGTCTCCTACAGCCTAAAAAAAAAGCCATTTCTGTGTAAATGTTTAGATCATTGTACGATTTTTCTTGGTGATCTATGGAGATGTTTGAAACATCTTTGAGAAATTACTTAGATACCATGAGAGATTGCGGAGGGATCACTGAAGGTTTGTTGGGCAACCAAAGCCGTATATATAAATTAGAGGTTTCTAGTGCTCTTCTACCCTCTTTATACAGAGATGGAGATCATTGTGAGATCATTTAAAGATAAAAAATGTCCAGAGCTCTCAACAATCTTTCAATGGTCTCTCACCAATCAAGATCTCTCAATGATCTTCCAGTAATCTTCACATTACCACAGCTGACAGATTGTTTTGATGTAGTCCAAAACAATCTCTTAACGATCACCAAAGGAAACTGATCTCTCAGTGATCTCTCAAGGAGTACTCAACGATCATCAACATGTTAGACCAGAAGGGAAAATTATGGCTTAAAAATCCTTAATATGAACTTAACTAACTGCTTACATGCAAAAAACAGCTGAATCTTTAAAAAAATGTTAGCATAAAGGTGATATCATGTATAGTTGTAGAAAATTGGCTTAAAAATACTTAAAAAAAATGCTAGCTGCAATGTTAAAATAGCCTATTCTTGAAAAAAGGATAAATCGCTTACAGTTGCAGGAAGTTGACTAAAAAATGCTAGCTTGAAGGCTAACATAGACCAAGCTTTTCAAAAAGTGACAATTCTGCCTTCTTGACACTAAAGCACCTCCTTGTCTCATGTTCAACAAAAAATAAACTAATTAAAAGTTCACCATAACCTTCCATTTTCATGGGAGCCACAGTGACACATGGAAATGATGGTTGAGCTATAGCCCCTCTGTGGTCTACTTTATACATCCTTCACACAAACACCTCCACTCTCCACCAATTACGCCATCCGACTTTGCATCTGTATTGTTTTAAGCAGCAGAAAAAGTTGTATGCAAACTTCCCTGACGGACACTAATGAATAGGACGGGTCATAATGTTGACGTCTGACCTGGGTAGCTGCGGGTTGAGAATGCCGTGCTCCTGCACTCACACAGTAATTGCCTTTTTTTTTTTTTTTTGGTTTAATGAGATTCTTCTCGCGGACAGTCCCTCACCTTGAGAGATGTCCTTGCATGTTGTTCAGAAGTTTCCATTGTCTGTGAGGAGAATAACTTCTTCATTTTTTCTCTTGAAACTCTCTGGAGCTGCATGGACGACTGATGGAGAGAAATCCTCTTCACCTTAAATGCCTCACGGATCTCTATGCAGGCAAAATGCAAATTGGCAAGGCTGACAGCCCTTAACCCTTTGTCAATTCACAACTCAGCTGGTATGATTGAATTAGCATACTGGGATGTTTTATTAACACAGATCATACTTTTTGAAATGGGGAATCTAATATTGAGTCACGCTATGTTACATTTGTGTACTTGCTCATATTTCACCGATACCACTCTCCTTATGTTTAACATAGTGGTAACATGCACTAGCAGTGGCTTCAATCCTCTGTCAGCAGGCTCAGGCTCACAATTTCTTTGTATGCATTAACTTTACATGTTGCCTATTATATATTCACTGTAGTTGGACTTGGAAAAATGTAGAAAATAGATCTGAAATGTGTACTAATGAACCATGTGGTGTAGACAGTTGTATCACCTGTAAAAGAGGTGTGTGAAAGATTTCTTATTTTAAATTTCATTAGTACACTTTGTTCCTGATATTGTATTCCCAAACAAAGCATATCATGTTTGGACGTTGTGAAGTCTGGCCCCCAAGGTCAGACATAGAAGACACCAAGGCCCCACTTCACACAGAATGCTCTGTATATTGCTGACTCAGCATGCTGTGCCTATCTGTTATGTTTACTGTAGCAAACGCTGCACTCTGCTCCAACACTCCGAGACTTTTCCATTCTTGGCCAAAATGAACAATATAGTAAAAGGCATCTCTGGACTACAGCTGTATTATTAATCCACCAGATTAAAGGGACATTTATAGGTAAAAGTTAAAATCAAAGACGGGCGCATGCAAGTACAGTAAAAAGACAAAGTAAGTTCGAATTAGCCTAGAAATGTACCCTGCTGGTCTCTAGAGCCTGATGCTGACTGCTATATCAGTACTTGAATTGTACAGATCATAAAAAATTGAGGCTGTCACACAACCTACCCAACATACATTTCAGTGCTGACTCCTGGTTGGTACCTGTCCTTGGCTCGGATCAGAGGATCCAACCGCAGTGCCTCATCCACTGCAGCAGTAGAAGGTGGAACGTGCAGCCAGTTGTGCAGGCTCCACCTTCTACTGCTGCTCAGACCCGGCACCCATCAGGACAGATCTGGCCAATGTAAGAATATGGCCGAACAGATAAAACTTTTATCCAAGAGAAACTTCTTTTCCCCTCTGGGAATTTGTTTTCTCTGCATGACTGAAATTAATCCCCAATCCAGGTGATTCCTGTCTGTTTTCTGAACATTTTTTTCCATTATTACCTCCGCCAAGGAGGTTATGTGATCATCGGTGTTGGTTTGTCTGTTTGTCTCTGTTTGTTTGTTTGTTTGTTTGCTAGCAAGATAACTCAAAAAGTTATGGACGGATTTTCATGAAATTTTCACAGATTGTCAGAAATGGGGAATCCTACAGATGATTACATTTTGGTGGTGATCCGGATCACCGTCCAGAAGAAAACCGCCATTACGGAAAATGACATTTTTGTCAATAACTACTGAACCACTAATCCTATCATTGTGAATCCAATTTGTGAATCCAATTGCTAGTCATATGTTTTCATGGTCAAGGAATCTGAAAACGTACACACAAACACTGTATGGGGGGAACTGTGGCGCTAAACCGCCATTACGGAAAATGCCATTTTCGTGAATAACTACTGAACCACTAATCCTATCATTGTGAATCCAATTGCTAGTCATATGTTTTCATGGTCAAGGAATCTGAAAACGTACACACAAACACTATATGGGGGGAACTGTGGCGCTAAACCGCCATTACGGAAAATGCCATTTTCGTGAATAACTACTGAACCACTAATCCTATCATTGTCAATCCAATTGCTAGTCATATGTTTTCATGGTGAAGTAATCTGAAAACGTACACACAAACACTGTATGGGGGGAACTGTGGCCGCCATTACGGAAAATGCCATTTTCGTGAATAACTACTGAACCACTAATCCTATCGTTGTGAATCCAATTGCTAGTCATATGTTTTCATGGTCAAGGAATCTGAAAACGTACACACAAACACTGTATGGGGGGAACTGTGGCCGCCATTACGGAAAATGCCATTTTCGTGAATAACTACCGAACCACTAATCCTATCATTGTCAATCCAATTGCTAGTCATATGTTTTCATGGTCAAGTAATCTGAAAACGTACACACAAACACTGTATGGGGGGAACTGTGGCCACCATTACGGAAAATGCCATTTTCGTGAATAACTACTGAACCACTAATCCTATCGTTGTGAATCCAATTGCTAGTCATATGTTTTCATGGTCAAGGAATCTGAAAACGTACACACAAACACTGTATGGGGGGAACTGTGGTGCTGGGTGGAGGTCTGCGCTCTCCGAGTGCTTTTCTAGTTTATTATGGGGTCATCTTACATCAAGGTGGGCAGTAGGTGACATTGGGTAGAATCACAGAGATAGGCCCCTCTGTCATAAATTGCCCTGGCAAGGGCAGACACCAAACACAGGCTGTGAGTTTGCAGGTTTAATAATTAAACACAAAATATAACAACACAAAAACTTACGAAGACAGGCAGGATACAAAGGGTTAACAGCACAGAGGCTGAGGTGCATAGAAACTGAGGTGAAAACAGGAAACACAGGATGCTAAAGAGACAGGGACTCCGTTTAGGGACGAGAAGGATGCTGCGAGGAGGAATCCAAGCAGCGTCTCTTAAATAGGCAAACAAACAATTAACATAAGGATCAGGTGCAGGTGACATGAGTGATGAGTAATTAGGACAACCACTGACAGGTGTGACAGCCCACAAACAAAGTTGACACCCGGAAGTAAACACAGACAGCTGTCACACCAAGAGAAATAATAGCAACAGATGACTTTGAAAGTAAAAGCACAGGAATACAAAAAGGTAACTGACTATAATACTGAAACAGGAACAGACAGGAAAATACACAATGAGAAAATAATAACCTCCAAGACAAAAACAAGAAGAAATACAAAACCCAAGAAGTACTCATAAAACAATACTCATGAAAACTGAGATTACAAAGGGAGAACTGAGTTAAGGACAAATTTAAACAGGAAAATAAATACAAGACAATATAGAAATTCGTAAAATAACCAAACTAAGATAAAATAACAGGAAACGAAGCACAAAAACAAAAGGACAAACTCAGATAACCAAATTCACCAAACCATACTAAATACAAAATAAACAGAGATGCAAAAGTACAAACCATAATAGATAAACCTGAATTGTGCACCTGGTGCCCCCCCCCCGTGCTCCGCTTCATGACACCTTTTCACATGGAGAAACAGAAGATCGTCCCCACCAATGTCATCATAAACCTTCTTATGTTATTTGCATAACTGAATAAAATGCATTTGAACACCTATACTTGGCATGAAGGCAAAAAATAATATGGTTTTAATTTTAAATTATGGGGTGACTCCTCTGATTCCTGACAATGGTTTTGCATGCTGCATTCAGTATTCCTCGGAAATCAGCAATCAAAATATCTGTCTTGCACTTGTAATAATAAAAACAGTGAAAAGCCTATGACTGTCTCCAGGTTCAGTTTGTTGCTTTAGTACCAAGAGCAAATGTTTGTTAGTAGACACATGCTCACCACAGCGTATCTCCTGCCTCCATCTTACCCGCTCCCTTCATCTTCCTCTGGAACACCAGCCCTCTCCATGTCCTCCTTCACTACATCTATGAATCTTCTCTGTGGTCTTCCTCTTTTCCTCCTGCCCGTCAGCTCCATCTTCAACATCCTTTGTCCAATACAGTGATCCCTCGCTACTTCGCGCTTCACCTTTCGCGCCCTCAGTGCATCGCGGATTTTTCAAAAATATTCATCAAAAATTCAAAATTGAGAAGTAATGGGCGGGCGCTAGCAGAAGGCAGGGAGACTACATTAGAACATCAGTTATCAACACGGAGAGCCCGCACAACTCAAAATCCACCTCTCTGTTCGCTGTTCTCGTGTTGGCTCGGCTCGGGAATCTCGCAAGCTGATTGGCCGAGACGTTTCACCCCACAAGCTGATTGGCCGAGACGTTTTACCCAGCTTCTCTCCCTGCCAAGCGCCCACCCAGCGAAGGAAGACCGCATTCATTGATCTTTATCGCTCGTGTTGCTTAGTCTCGCCGCGTGGAACTTTTTGCTGTTCTCTTGTGCCATTTTGTGTGAAATAGTCTTCCCGTCGAGCCACTACGCCGCCTCCTGCAGCTTCTCCAGCTCTATCGGAAGCTGCCCTCGACGATGCTGCGCCTCTAGCACCTGACGATGAGGCGTCACCTGAGGAGCAGTAAAGCTCTCATTAACCTGTGCAGTAAATCATCTTCATCTTGAGTTACGTATCTTGTTATAAGAATAAAAGAGTTCTAAAAACATATTTATGTACACTTTATTTACATCTACATATGTATGTACACTTACACACACACACGTATCATATGAGAGAGAGAGTGAGAGAATGAACGTACATATTATTTATGGGTGACGTCATTAGGGGTGACGCTACTTCGCGGTTTTTCACTTTTCGCGGTCGGTTCTGGAACCCATTAACCGCGATAAGTGAGGGATCACTGTATATCCACTATCCCTCCTCTGCACATGTCCAAACCATCTCAGTCTTGCCTCTCTTACTTTGTCTCCAAACTGCTCAACCTGAGCTGTCCCTCTGATATACTCATTTCTAATCTTGCCCCTCCTAGTCACTCCCAATAAGAATCTTAGCATCTTCAACTCTGCCACCTCCAGCGCAGTCTCCTGTCTTTTTGTCAGCGCCATCGTCCCAAAACCATACATCATAGCAGGTCTCACTACTGTCTTTTAAATCTTCACTTTCACTCTTGCTGCTACATTTATGTCACAAATCACCCAACACTGATCTCCACCCACTCCACCCTGCCTGCACTCTCTTCTTCACCTCTTCTGTGCAGTTTCCACCACTATGAATGGTTCACCCCAGGTATTTAATCTCATCTACCTTCACTACCTCTACTCCAGTGGCGGCGGGTGACAAAAACTTTTGGGGGTGTGGACTTGGATGTGATGGGTGAAATCATCTAAAGACCCTCACAGACCAGCACAAAACACACAAAAATGACATCAAAAGTCTTAGAACAGAAAAAATTTAGAAAACAGAACACTTTAATGAAAACTAAAGTACTTGCTGTCAGATGTGTTAAAGTAGTTGAAAATTTTAACAAGAACAATTCCATATCATCAGATACATTGGGCCTCATGCAAAAACGTGTTAGAATGTGAAAATCCCACATACTTTTGTTAGTAAGCCGTGCCAGTATGAAAAACTACTTCAGGCCTATAATGCAAGCCTACATACTGAAATGCTATTTAAAATGGCTGCTGCTACAGAAGCTTTCATTTCAACTACAGAAGGATATGCTATGTCTCTCTTTTATCTTGCATATCACGATTGATTTATTTAGGAAATATTTTTATCTCTGAATATTTTAAATGGGGTGCAACAATTGCGCCCTCTATTGATGCACCACCTCTGCTCTACTCCTTGCATCTTCATCTTTTCACGTGCGTCTTGTTCACATTCATGTATTCTGTTTTGCTTCTACTGATTTCCATTCCTATTCTCTCCAGAGCATACCTCCACCTCTCCAGGTTCTCTTCCACCTGCTCCCTATTCTCACTACAGATCACAATGTTATCTGCAAACATCATGGTCCATGGGGACTCCTGTCTGACCTCATCCGTCTGCCTGTCCATCACCATAGCAAACAAGATTGGGCTCGGAGCCAATCCCTGATGCAACACCACTCCACCTTGAATCCATCTGTCACTCCTACAGGACACCTCATCACCGTCACAGTACCACACTTCCTCTCTTGGCACCCCATCATATACTTTTTCTAGATCCACAAAGACACAGTACAGCTCCTTCTGACCTTCTCTATACTTCTCCATCAACACTCTTAAAGCAAACATTGCATCTGTAGTACTCTTTCTTGGTATGAAACTGTACTGCTGCTCACTGATTGTCACCTCTCCTCCTAACCTGGCTTCGACAGCTCTTTCCCATATCTTGATAGTGTGGCTGATCAACTTTATGCCTCTGTAGTTACTACAGCTCTGAGCATCACCTTTGTTCTCATATATTGGTACCAAAACACTTCTTCTCCACTCCTGAGCCATCCCCTCACTCTCAAAGATTGTGTTAAACAATCTAGTTAAAAAGTCCACTGCTACCTCTCCTAAACATCAGCGTCTGTTTGAAAACTCAGTCGCTCTTACACCCAGAGTTTATTTAATCTGTTTTTATTTATTTTACCCCTACTTTGTTTTAAATTTTTATCTTTGTTATTGATATTACCTTTTTACTTATTACTATTAACTTTTTAAACTGGAGCTAGAACTTCATTGATCAGCTATATTGATCATGCAGCTCCTAATGGCTGGACTGCATTTGTTCTTAAAATCAAAAATGGACATGACAGTGCCTGGTGAAGATAAAATTCTTCTGCAGAAAGCGCATAAGAAAATTGCTGATCTGGAGGAGGATATCCAATGGCTCTCCACTGAAATGCAGCAGAAAAACACATTCCTTTCTAACTTCATATCACGACTCCCACTGCTGTCACAGACTATGAGTCTTTTAGCAGCTCAAGACTCCAGAAAAATCTGCCTTGAGTGACTCAGCCCTTTGAGACAGTTGCCTGGGACCCCTCTGCCTTTCCACAGCCCTCCTCCTGCTCAACACCAAATCAGATGGCCTGGTCTGAAGTGGGGGTCCGGGGCAAAAAATGGGTTTCAGATGGGTCTACCACCAGCCCTTCTCTGACCATCTCTAACCACTACGAGGCTCTGGCAATGGCTGATAATCCATCTTCCACCGATGCCCCTGCTTCACCCATTCCAGCTCATTGGGGCACCGCTCAGCGCACAGCCCCCACCAAGGTTGCAGCTGTCCCTTCGCTGGATAACTCAGTGGCCTTTCTTCCCCTGAGGGCTGACTGCAGTGAGGTGGCTGGTGCGGCCCCAGCCAAGCCTCGGCGGCCCCAGCCCCTTTCTGGAGCACCCTGTGCCTGGCATATGATCCTGAGGGAGGCTGTTTACTGGCACTCCTTGATGAGACATTGCACCGAGCAGTCATGGAATCCCTCTTCTGACTCTGGCACCACCTTGCTGCCCTGCTCATCAGCTGGTGAGGTACGGATCCCTACCTGTCCCAAGGACAGGACCCCCACTCTGCCATCATCTCACCATACTGACTTTCGTCAAGAGACCCTGCAGCCACTAACCTACCGCCTGCTCTTTCCCCCAACCACGATGATCGTTGGTGAGTCCATCATAAAGCACATCAAGTATTTTAACTCTATCACTCACTGTTTCCTAGGAGCTACTGTCCCTGACCTGTTAGTAAAGCTCCCGGATTTGCTGCAGTCACAACCCCCCTCCATTACACGGATTATTATCCATGTAGGAACCAACAACACCACCAGACTGTCGGCGATCACACATCTCTGACTGCCAGGAAGACCATTATCCAGCACCAGCCCCCTCTTTGTCAGCCTCCACCATCTGGTCTGGAAATTCATCACTGCCCACCTTCCACATTAGGACGGTCATCACGGACAGACCTCCATCCATAAAACATACAGCTCACAAGAATTCCCGCCCATGCTGCCTATGTCATGTGGAGAAGTCACCCAGCAATAATCCACAGAAAACCAATTACCCATCCATTAATAACTCACCATCTAGTCTAAATATGGCTGCTTTTGTTATGTTTGCCCCTTGGGGCTTAATGATGGACTCAAATGCTGGGCAAATTCTAGGCATACTTTATTGCCAGTAAACAACCGCTTGTTGGTGGAAAACATAAAGCAAGCTGAGTGGCCAAAACTCACAGTAGAACGAAGCAATAATCCATTACCCAAACAAGATGTGGGATTAAATTTAACCTAAGACCACCACAGGGAAAATAAGGCAGCAGCAACTTAAATGGTAAAACCAGTCATTAGCAAATGACAAACAGCTGAGACTAAAAGAGAACAAAGTAAAGTACAAAATCAAAGAGGCAAAACAGGAAGTGGTGAGCTAACACAACATGACAAGGAAGGGGGCAACACAATGAATACTTCAAAATAAAAGTATACTAAACAGTAATGGCAATGTGAACATATAACTCAAAGAGTGGGACATGCTTGGTTCCAAGGTTGTCATAGCCAGGAGTGGTGCTGGGGATAAGCTCCCAGCACTCAAAAAATGCTTCTTATGGAGTGCATCTCAAATAGCCTCTGACAACCAAGTCCAACTCCTGGACTGCTTGGGTGGCTTAGCTTCTACACACACACTGAAGGAGAAGGACTACATTCTACTGGCAGGAGAAAGGCTCTGACGAGCCAAGGAAGCATGGAGTCGGCTTTGAGGAACAATCTGCTGAATACGGTAGAGCCAGGCAGCAATGACACAGAGCTTCTCCTCACTCTTCGCCTCAACGCCACCGAAGGCCCAGTCACTTTTGTTAGCGTGTATGCCCCGACATTGTCTTCCACACCTGACACAAAGGATGAGTTCTATGAGAAGCTCACATCCATCGACGCAAGCATCCCCAGCAAGGAGCAACTTGTTCTCCTGGGTGACTTCAATGCCAGAGTGGGTGCAGATCATGACTTGTGGCCCTCTTGCCTTGGACAGTTTGGTGTTGGCAAAATGAACGAGAACGGCCAACGACTGCTTGAGCTTTGCAGTTACCTCGAATTGTGCATTGCCAACTCCTACTTCAGGACCAAGCCTCAGCACAAGGTCTCTTGGAGACACCCACGCCCAAAGCACTGGCATCAACTTGATCTTATCCTGGTCAGGTGTGCCGCCATCAAGAACATCCTCCACACACACTCTTACCACAGTGCCTACTGTGACACAGATCACTCTCTGGTCTGCTGTAAGATCAGGCTACAGCCAAAGAGGATCCACCGCTCAAAGAAACAAGGGAACCCCCACATTGATGTCAGCAAGATGTCTCAACCAGACCTCGTGGAAAAGTTTGCAGAGACCTTCGAGAAGGAAATGCAAACCTCACAGCCCAAAGACTCTGCCACATAGAAGTGGGAAGTACTGCAGGACTGCAGGACACCATGCACCACACTGCTTTGGCTACCTTTGGGAAGAAGTCCTCCAAGTCTCATGACTGGTTTGAGGCCAAGTTCACAGAAATGACTCCTGTCATCGAACCCAAGCGCGCCGCCCTCACTGAGTATAAGCGGTCACCCAGTGAGAAAAGCCTGCAGATTCTCAGGGCTGACAGGAGCAAGACTCAGCAGACTGCCAGGCGTTGTGCCAACAAATACTGGACAGAGCTCAGTGAAGACATCCAGACAGCTGCTGTTACAGGCAACATTAGAGGGACGTACGATGGCATCAAGAAGGCACTCGGACCAGTTCAGAGCAAGACAGACTCCCCTCAAATCTTCCACTGGGGTAGTAATTACAGACAAGGGCCAACAGATGGAGAGATGGGTGGAACACTACTCTGACCTCTACTCCAGACAGAACACAGTGTCCCCCACATCTCTTGACGCCATTGAGGGTATGCCAATCATAGAGGAGCTGGATGTAGAGGCAACCATAAAGGAACTCAGGAAGGCCATTGACAGCTTGACCTTAGGCAAAGTCCCAGGCAGTGACAGGATTCCCTCAGACCTCATCAAACACTGCAAGACTACCCTCCTGCTCCCACTGCATGAAGTCCTCTGTCAGTGCTGGCAAGACGGGGCTGTACCACAGGACATAAGGGATGCCAAGATCATCACCCTCTATAAGAACAAGGGTGAAAGAAGTGACTGCAACAACTACAGAGGCATCTCTCTTCTCAGCATTGTTGGCAAAGTCTTTGCTCGGGTCATTTTGATCCACCTGCAGAAGCTGGCAGAATGCGTCTACCCAGAGTCGCATTGTGGTTTTCGTGCCAAGAGATCAACGGTTGACATGATCTTCTCCCTCCACCAACTCCAGGAGAAGTGCAGAGAACAGCAGATGCCCCTGTATGTCACCTTCATAGATCTCACCAAGGCGTTCGACCTCGTCATCAGAGACGGCCTGTTCAATATTCTCCCAAAGATAGGCTGCTCACCAAAGCTGCAGAGCATGATGGAGTCTTTTCACTCAGACATAAAAGAGACTGTGTAGTTCAACGGGAGTTCCTCCAATCCCTTCAGCATCTGCAGTGGCATTAAACAAGGCTGTGTCCTTGCTCCCACACTCTTTGGGATATTCTCCACCATTCTCCTAAAGTGTGCCTTTGGCACTGCAACTGAAGGAATTAATCTATGCACCAGGTCAGATGGCAGGCTGTTCAACCTTGCCTGCCTCAGAGCCAAGACGAAGGTTTGCGGAATGCTCATCAGAGACATGCAGTTTGCTGATGACACAGCAATTGCAACACACACCCAGCAGGCCTGCAGGGATTTTGGACTCACCATTAGCCTGAAAAAGAACAATGTCCTGGGACAAGACATTGAATTACCACCTGCCATCACCATAGATGACTATGAAGTCGACGTCATCCACCACTTCACCTACCTTGGCTCTACCATAACCAGCAACCTCTTCCTTGACACAGAAATAGACAGAAGGATCGGGAAAGCAGCTACAACACTTGCTTGCCTCACAACCAGAGTGTGGGCAAACCCCAAGCTGTCGGTGAAGACTAAGATGGCAGTGTATAATGCCTGTGTCATCAGCACACTGCTGTATGGCAGTAAGTCATGGACAACATATGCCAGACAGGAGAAGCAACTCAACACCTTCCATCAGCGAAGCATCCTCTGCATCCTGGGCATATCCTGGCAGGACAGGGTAACCAATGCAGATGTCTTAAATTGCGCGGGACTTCCCAGCATGTTCACTCTCCTCAGACAGCGCAGGCTGTGCTGGCTAGGCCATGTCTACTGCATGGACGATGGCCATATCCCAAAGGACATCCTGTATGGAGAGCTGGCATCTGGGAGGAGATCCACTGGTCGCCCCCAGCTCCGGTACAAAGATGTCATTAAGAGAGACATGAAGGCCACCGACATCAACACAGAGACCTGGGAGAGCCTAGCAGGTGACTGTGCAAAGTGGAAAGGGACCCTGAAGCAACACCTGAAATCAGGGGAGGAGAAAATGATGACAGCTGCTGCAGTAAAATGAACACGCAGGAAGGAAAGCAGCAGCTCCAGAAGACCAGACACTACACACAGGTGTGACCTTTGTGATAGAGACTGCCACTCCCGCATTGGTCTATTTAGCCACAGACAACACTGCTCCAGGCGAGCAGACAACCAGAACTAGGATACTTCACCCATGGTCAGCCCTGACCAATGGAGGATTAAGGAGGGAAATGCTTGCCAAGCATGTCCCCTATGACAGTGCCCCCTTAAGGGCAGATTCCAGATGCCCCAAAAAAGGAAAAGGGACCCCCAACCGGACAGGTGGTGGGGGAAACAGGACTGGAGGGTCTGAAAAATGCCCCCCCCCAAAAAAAAAAACAAAAAAACAAAACAGTTCAGCGCTGGGCTGGGAGAAAGTCTGTTGGGTGGGCTGTCACAGTTCATGGACCAACGGACTGGGGACCATGGTGGGTCAGGAGGCCTACTCTAGTCCATGGGTCCCCGGACCAGAAAATAAGGTAGGTCAGGGGGCCTATCCAAGTCCCTGGGCCCCTGGATCAGAATATAGGGTGGATCAGGTGGCCTGCCACTGTCCTTTGGCCACCATATCATTAAACAAGGTGGGCAAGGGGGCCTTCCATGGTCCATAGGCCCCCAGACTGGAATGCTAGGTGGCGCAAGAGCATAGAGCTTGGCACACATAAATAAGGGAGCTTTTAGCTCTACAATAGGTAACTGTGGCACACTAACTTCAGCAGCAGACAGCGAAAGCAGACTGATCTCAGCAGCAGATGACGGAGGCACACCAACCTCAGCAGTAGACGACGGAGGTGCACCGATTTCAGCAGTGGACAGTGGAGGTGTACCGACCTCAGCAGCAGATGGCGGAGGGGCACCGACCTCAGCAGCGGATGACGGAGGCCCGCTGGCCCCTGGATGTGATGACTGAGGTGCACTGGCCTCAGGAACAGCAGGTGGAGGCACACCTGCCTCTAGGACGAATGGTGGAAGCACACCGGCCACTGGGACAAATGGTGGAGGCACACCGGTCTCTGGGATGAATAGAGTAGCACACTGGCCTCTGGGACAAGCAGTGGAGGCACACTGGCCTCTGGGATGAATTGTGGAGGCACACCGGCCTCTGGGATGAACGGTGGAGTGTGGTCCTCCTGCGACTCCACCCTTGACATGGCCACCTCGGATGAGGGAGGAGAACAGGAGGTCAATGAGGTGACACCACAGTCATTAGCAGCAGAGACTGATAGGGAGGGCCCAGAGGCAGGTGGGATCTGCACTTGGATCCCCCCACCAGCAGCAAGGCAAGTCTTTTCTAAAGTTGATGTTGAAAATAAGGGAAAAATTACTTGCCTTAATTCCTGGTCTCCTGCTGCATGAGTGACGGCCTCAGGATGAGCTACAGGAGTGATGGCCTCTGGATGATCTGCAGGATCAATGGCCTCAGGAAGCGAGGGTGAAATGGCCTGCTCAGACGAACACGGCGGAGCAGACTGCTCGAACAAACACAGCGGAGCAGACTGCTCGAAAGAACACGGTGGAGTGGACTGCTAGGAAGAACATGGTGGAGTGGGCTGCTCGGACAAACATGGTAAGCAGACTGCTTGGATGAACACAGTGGAGCAGACTGCTCGGATGAACACGGCGGAGTGGACTGCTCTGACAAACATGGTAGAGCGGACTGCTTGGACAAACACGACAGAGCGTACTGCTTGGATGAACACAGTGGAGCAGACTGCTCAGACATGGCAACAGCTGCAGCTGATGGATCACCAGTCCTGGAGGCTACAGATGCTGAGAATCCATTCATGGTGGCATCTATACACTCAGACGTGGTGCTCAGCAAAACAGAGAGGACATAAGTAGGTGAGGATGGGTGGATGGAAGTGGCAGCAGAGTTGACAGCAGAATGAGGTGGCAAGCGCTCAGCAGCAGTAGGTGACTGTTGCTAAGCTGCCCCCCCCACACACACACACGGGAACAAAAAAACTTTAAAATATGAAAAGGTACTTGCCTTTGTTCCCTTTCTGCTGCTGCTGAATGTCCAGATGACTTCCTCTGGGTGGTGCTGGAGATTGTCTGTCTGATGGGGAGCAGTGGATGCTAGAGCAAAACGTCAGGAGGAACAGTGCCTCCCGGAATCTTACTTCCACTCAGGGTCCCTGAACACCAGCCTACTGCCAAGGAACTCACTCCGTTCTGCCAGAGTGAGGACTGGTGGCAAGTAGGCTGGCTCAGGCAAAGAGGAGATAGCGGGTAGTGGTGGTAGCAGAGGGAGAGGGTGGGAGTGCACACTTGGTCTTGCTTCCAGCAGATTAGCGACTCCACCCCAGCAAAGCATCTTGTCCTCATGGGAAGAGCAGTTCCAAATGTTGGTTGCCATGTTCTCAATCATGGCCACCACCTCCAGCTCATCCTGATTCCACTTCTTCCTCCCCTGCCGGTTCTGCCCGCCCAGTCCTGGATGGTCGGCCATGAGAGAGCGGGGATAGGTAGCTCCTGCACCCAGGGATGGGAACGGATGTCCGTGTTTGCCTTCATCAGCGCTGTGGCAGCCTCCCAATGCTCCACAGCATCCTCAGGATTAGAGCAGCATTGCGCAGCAGCTGCACAGTCCAGCAACTGGATGACCACATGAAGCTGCTCCATTCTCCAGCTCATCTTGCTGGTCTTGCCCGCTGAGTCCTTAACTGGCAGCAGTCCACTGTTATGTTTGTCCCTTCGGGGCTTAATGACAGAATCAAATGCTGGGCAAATTGTAGGCATATGTTATTGCCAATAAATAAACAACCACTTATGGGCGGAAAACATAAAGCGAGCTGAGTGGCCAAAACTCACAGTTCAACGAAGCAATAATCGAAAACCCAAATGAGATGTGGGATGAAGTTTAACCTAAGACTGCCGCAGGGAAAATAAGACAGCGGCAGCATAAATAGTGAAACCAATCATTAGCAAATGACAAACAGCCAAGACTAACTGAGAACAAAGTAAAATGCAAAATCAGAGGAAAACAGGAAGTGGGGAGCTAACGCAACATGACTGGGAAGGGAGCAACACGAGGAATGCTTCAGTATACTACACAATAATGGCAATGTGAACATAAAACTCAGAGTGGCACTTTTAAATATACGTTCAGTTGCCAAAAAGACTTTTATCATCAATGACATGATTTTAGATAAAAAGATTGACTGTCTATTTTTAATGGGGATGTGGTTTGGCACCAGCGGTTCTCACTGAGGCCTCCCCACCAAATTTTAGTTCAGTTTTTTCAATAAGAAAGGGCAAGAAGGGTGGGGGTACTGCTTCTATTTTTTCTTCCTCACTTGCAGTAAAGCAAATTTTACCAGATCAATATACCACATTTGAGCATCACGCATTTGTCTTTAGCAACCCCGCAATTTTATGCGCCACAGTTTACAGCCCACCCAAATACTGCCCTGTTTTTATCAGTAATCCACTCCTCATATAATGTTATTCTCATTTCTGGTGATTTTAATCTACACACTGATGGCAATCATATGTCAGATGAGTTTAATGACCTGCTCACCTCGATGAATTTTACTCAACATGTCATGCAGCTGACTCACAACAGGGGACACACTCTGGATCTTTAATTAGCCATGGCCTGCCCACTACTGTGTCCTTGGTTGTTGACTTGGCTGTATCTGACCATTAATGTGTTTCTTAACATCACTGGTTTTATGCGACGGGATACCTCGGTGCAAACTGTGAGGAAGCATCATCTGACACCTGAAGTGGCTGCTGATTTTATCAAACTCTTACACAACACTTCCCCAATTATTTTATCCGCATCCTGTGAATTTATTGTTGATATTTTTTTTGTATTTTTTTGTATACTTTATTAATCTCCAGAGGGAAATTAAGGGCATCCACTTGGATGAATGAGGCAGCCACGGTACGGCACCAATCCCTTCGCCATTCACACACACATATTCACATCTAGGGCCAATTTAGAGTCTCCAGTTAACCTAACTTGCATGTTTTTGGCCTATGGGAGGAAACCGGAGTACCCAGGGCAAACCCACGCAGACATGGGGAGAACATGCAAACTCCACACAGAAGGGTCTCCGATAGTCAAGGGGTGCTTCAAACCCACGATGGTCAGGGGTAGACTCGATCCTGTGACCTTAACAGTAAACTAAGATCTAATCTTGACAGAGTTGCCCAAATAATCACAAGGACAGTTAAAAGTATACCTAAGCCTCCATGGAGAAACAACCAAATCCATCAGCTGAACAGAGAGTGCAAGATGGCTGAGAGGAAATGGAGGAAAAACAAATTAACTATCAATTACCAAACACTACAGAATAAATTAAAAATACACAATAATGCAGCCAAAACATCGAGAACAGAGTATTTTGCCAACATAATCTCAATCCATAACAATAACCCTGAAGTCTTTTTTGCAACCACTGATAATCAACCCTAATTTTAATAAACACACAAACCAGCCATCCAACTCTTTATGTGAGAGTTTTGCAGACCACTTCAGGTGCAAGATTGATTCTGTTAGAGCTAACATTTTATCTGACCAAAAGACTGCTTTTAATGGAATCTTGGACTTGCTTTTAGCTGAGGAAATACTGACTGTTTTGTCTTGGTTGCTGCTAAGATGCTTGGTAAAGTTTTCTCCCAGGTGAACTTGACCTCCTGCCTTTTAGATCCGATTCCCACATCACTTTATAAAACATTTTATGGATTCTTTGAACACAAGATTTTAAATATTGTAAATTGCTGTCTTTGGACTGATGTCTTCCCCATTGTCTTTAAAACAGCTGTGGTGAAGCCCATTTTGAAGAAGAGTAATTTAGATCCTGATATCCTCAGTAACACCGCAGTGGTGGCTCAGTTGGTAGAGCATCCGCCCCACACCCGGGAGGCAGGGCTTCAAATCCCGGCCGGGTCATACCAAAGACCATATAAAAATGGTACTTTCTGCCTTCTAGCGTGGTGCTCTGCATAATGGAACGGGGAAAGTAAAAGTTACGCACAGAGCTACCAGTGGACTGACCCCCCACTGTAGCTTTAACTACTTACAGTAGCTGTGTGGCCTAGGGTCAGAGAAACGGAGATGGGCGCCACCCTATGTGCCTTCATGGCGTGAAAGGAATTAACTAACTAACTAACTATCCTCAGTAAATATAGACCTGTATCCAACTTAACGTTTTAAGTAAAATTTTAGAAAAAATTGTTTTTTTTTTCCAGCTAAACAATTTTCTTATCAATCACAACATTTTTGAAAAATTTCAATCTGGTTTTAGGACAAATCACAGTACCAAGACAGCCCTTTTAAAAATCGTTAATGATATTAGGTGTCATGTCCGCGCCTCTCCAAGGTGCAGAGGAAAGGAGATGAGCACATGTGTTGGATGAAATTGTGTATTTTATTAACAAAAAGTAAACAGTTCAAAAGAGTCCAGCACAAAACATAAAAAGGAAAATGACCCTGGAGTGCTTCAGAGCGAAACCCAGTTCTGGAGAGGCTAACTGCACTGCAGGTGAAACAGTTCAGCTTTAATACAGCTGGGCAGACGAGTAGGGGGTCCACATGATGCCTCAGAGCCAGACTGGGCCTTTGGAGGGAAAAACGGCATTACATGAACTAGACAAGGGAATAAGAAAAAAACTTAACACTTTGTGCCTTGGAACTGGGGACAGCTCCGGAGAGGAAAACTGCACAACCATAGTCTTAACAGGAGATAGACTAACGGAGCAACAAGTAATGAATGAACCCACTGAGTATAAATGCAAGGTGAACTGACAATGTGAGTGAAGACAGGTATGAGAGCTGAGCTGCAGGTGAGCTGATTATGAGCTGTCCACCACAGAGGCCGGTGAGTTGTGACAGCAAGTGGGAGTGACTGGAGAGAGAGAGGGGCAAAAACAGAAACAATGATCCAAACAGACATAAGAGCAGACAATAAACAGGAATACAAAACAACAACAATAAACTGTGTCTGAACTCCAAGATAAGATAAGATAAGCCTTTATTAGTTCCACAATGGGGAAATTCCAGGATTGCAACAGCACAGGGATAGCAACACTCAAAGCAATAATTTAGAAGATAAGAAAATAAGAGCAGTGAATATACATACGTACACATAAATATATAAATATATATACACAGTGCGGAGCATTGTAGCTAGATGGACTAAACAGCATAACCGTCTAGTTACCCTACATGGTATGAATATGTACCCATACATATTGTCACCCTCCATAGCGACTGATATTGTCCTAGTTGTATACTGGAGGGGACCATTTGTGCAATTCTGTTGCGTCTTTTGCATTCAATACTATTAGGTTGTCACATTTTTTTTGCTATCTCTGCGAGCAGCCCTACTTAGGTTATACAGTCTGACAGCCGTAGGTAGGAAGGACCTGCGAAACCTCTCGGTCGCGCACCTAGGATGATGTAGTCTACTGCTAAATGAGCTCCTCAGTGTGTTCAGTATGTCCTGCATAGGGTGGGACTCGGACTCCAGCAGAGATGACAGTTTAGCCACCATCCTTCTCTCTCCTATCTCCTCCACTGGTTCAAGGCGTGTGTCCCAGGACAGAGCTAGCTTTCTTGATTAGATTGTTCAGTCTCTTCCTATTGGCTGCTGTAATGCCGTTGTTCCAGCAGACCACTCCAAAAGTGATGGCTGATGCCACCACCGTGTCATAGAATGTCTTCAAGAGCACCCCTTGTGCACCAAAAGACCTGAGCCTCCTCAGTAGGAACAGCCTGCACTGTCCCTTCTTGTAGAGTGCGTCGATATTGTGTGACCAGTCTAGTTTATTGTTCAGATGAACACCCAGGTACTTGTAGGATGTCACCATCTCAATGTCTGTTCTCTGTATGTTTACTGGTGCTGTGAGGGGTTGTCCTTGCCTGCGGCAGTCCACCACCATCTCCTTAGTTTTCCTCGCGTTGATCTGGAGGCAGTTCCGATGGCACCAGTCCACGAAGTCCTGGATAAGTCCTCTGTACTCAGCTTCATCTCCGACGATCGCAGAATCATAAGATAAGATAAGATAAGCCTTTATTAGTCCCACAACGGGGAAATTCCAGGATTGCAACAGCACAGGGATAGCAACACTCAGAGCAACAATCAGAAGGCAAGAAAAAAACAAGCAAGCAAGAGCAGCGAATATACATATGTACATATTACTATAAAATATATATATACACGCACACACACACACAGACACACAGTGCAGAGCATTGTAGCTGGATGGAATAAATATATGAATATATAAACACAGTGCAGAGCATTGTAGCTAGATGGAATAAATATGTAAATATATAAACACCCACAGTACGGAGCATTGCAGCTAGGTGGAATAAATATGCAAGTATATAAACACACACAGTGCGGAGCAATGTAGCTAGATGGAATAATATGTAGATATATAAAAACACAGTGCGGAGCATTGTAGCTAGATGGAATAAATATATAGATATATAAATATAAACACACCCAGTGCTGAGCATTGTAGCTAGATGGAATAAATATGTAAATATATAAACACACACAGTGCAGAGCATTGTTGCTAGATGGGATGAAACAGCATAACCGTCTACTTAGTTATCCTATATGGTATGATTATGTGCCCATACATATTCTCACCCTCCATAGTTACCGGTATTTTCCTAGTTGTATGCCGGAGGGGACCATTGTGTAAATCTATTGCATCTTTTGCATTCAAGAAACTATTAGTTTGTTACGTCTTTTTGCTATCTCTGCAAGCAGCCCTGCTTAGGTTGTACAGTCTGACAGCTGTTGGTAGGAAGGACCTACGAAACCTCTCGGTTGTGCACCTGGGATGATGTAGTCTGCTGCTAAATGAGCTCCTCAGTGCATTCAGTATGTCCTGCATCGGATGGAACTCGGACTCCAGCAGAGATGACAGTTTAGCCACCGTCCTTCTCTCTCCTATCTCCTCCACCGGATCAAGGCGCTGCCCCAGGACAGAGCTAGCATTCTTAATCAGTTTGTTCAGTCTCTTCCTATCGGCTGCAGTAATGCCACTGCCCCAGCAGACCACTCCAAAAGTGATGGCTGATGCCACCACCGTGTCATAGAATGACTTCAGCAGCACCCCTTGTACACCAAAAGACCTGAGTCATCATCAGAGAACTTCTGTAGATGGCAGTGTGTTGTGTTGTGTGAGAAGTCCGCAGTATAAAGGGTGAACAGGAAGGGAGCCAAAACCGTTCCCTGGGGGGCCCCCATGCTGCCGATGATCGTGTCAGACACACAATCCCAGGTTCTCACAACCTGTGGCCGGTTAGTGAGGTAGTCCAGGATCCATGATGACAGGTGCTGGTCCACCCCTGTGCACAGCAGCTTGTCCTTCAGGATCATCGGTTGGATGGTGTTGAAAGCACTGGAGAAGTCAAAAAAACATGATCCTCACCGCGTTCCCGGGCTTCTCCAGGTGGGACAGGGAACGGTGAAGGAGGAAGATCACTGCATCCTCCACCCCAATGCCATGCTGGTAAGCGTACTGGAGTGGATTCATCGCTGGTCCCACCAGGGGGCGGAGATGAGCAAGGAGCAGTCTCTCCAGGGTCTTCATCATGTGAGACGTCAGGGCCACTGGTCTCTAGCTGTTCAGGTCTTTGGGGTGGGAAGTCTTTGGTACAGGTACCACACAAGATGTTTTCCACAACTGTGGTACCCTCCCCAGCTTCAGGCTCGGGTTGAAGATGTGCTCCACAATCCCACACAGCTGGTCTGCGCAGGACTTGAGGAGCTTCGCGCTGATGCCGTCCGGTCCTGAGGCCTTCCTCGCCTTGATCTTCTTCAGATCCGTCCTCACCTGGGTCTTAGTGAGTGTCAGGTTGGGGGGCTGTGTGCTGGGAGTGGGGGGGGGGGTGTTGGTGGAGTAGGGTGTGGACAGCAGGTCTCGACGACTTTAGAAGCAGCAGTGGTTGGTGTGCAGTCGGATGACTGCACACCACTAGACCTCAGACATATGACATTAGGTGTAACATGGACTCCCACAAACTGTCAGTCCTGGTGCTGCTGGATCTCAGTGCTGCCGTTAATACAGTAGATCACCACATTTTATGAAGCAGACTCAAACACCTGGTGGGCCTCTCAGGTACTGTTCTTGAATGGTTTCATTCCTGTCTCACAGATCATCACTATTTTGTAAGTATGGATACATGCTCTTCGGGAATCCATGAAATCAAGTGTGGGGTACCCCAAGGTTCAATTTTAAGCCCAATACTTTTTAATCTTAATATGCTACCACTTGGGGATGTTATCAGGAGACATGGCATTAATTTTCATAGCTATGCTGATGATACACAGCTGTACATTGTGTGTCTCCTGATGACACAAAACCAATTAATGCCCTTTTGAACTGTATTTTAGATATAAAATCATGGATGGCAGAGAATCTCCTACAGCTCAACCAGGACAAAACAGAAGTTTTAATTATCGGTCCTGAAGACAAGAGAAACTTTTACCCAGATTGCTAGGTTTAAAACCTACACATTGTGTCAAGAACCTGGACGTTCTTGTAGACTCTGACTTTAATTTTATTTCACACATTAAAAATATAACAAAAATTGGATTTTACCATCTCAGGAATATAGCCAGAGTCCGCCCTTTTCTCTCTGTTGCCAGCATGGAGATCCTGATGCATGTGTTTATTACCAGTTGTATAGACTACTGTAATGCCCTGCTCTCTGGTCTTCCTCAAAAAAGGATTTCACATCTCCAACTGCTCCAAAATTCAGCAGCACGAGTGCTGACGAGGACCAGGGGGTGGGCGCATATTACACCAGTTTTAAAATCGCTGCATTGGCTCCCCATGTGTTTTAGGATGGATTTTAAGGTTCTCTAAGTAGTTTTTAAATGCCTCAATGGTCTTGGGCCTTCTTATCTATCGAAGTTGCTTTTACCTTATGAGCCCTCATGGGCCCTGAGGTCCTCTGGTACTGGCCTTTTAATGGCTCCCAAAGTCAAGACCAACACCTTTGGTTTTATTTATTTATTTAGCGAATGCAAAGTCCTTAAGCCAAGCAGTTGCCTCCTGGTTTGCTGTATGGAGGGTGTGTAATCCTCCTTCCAGTCTTTGGAGCGGGCAAGCCTCTATGATGTGTTCCATTGTTTGCTCCTCTCCACATGCGCACAGTGGGCTTGGGCTACTGCCCCATCTGTGAAGGCTGGCCAAGCAGGGGCCATGTCCAGTCCTGAAGCGATTGAGTGTAGACCACTGTCTCCTTGGGAGGTTGGTGCCCGGGACCTGTTGGTTGGGGTTTATCACCAGCTGTTTGTTTGGGACCTCCTTGGTCTCCCATTCCTCTTGCCAAGCTGTCTGGATGGTAAAGTCAGCTGGGGGAGGGTTTTTCCAAATCGGCCGTCTGGATGAAAGTCGGGCAGTGGGTGGGGTGTAGATATCTGCATGGATTGGTAAGTGAGGAAAATCTTTAACTTTTTGGAGCATCCTTTGAGTTAATGCTGCTCGCCGGATGTGTGGAGGGGCTATGTTTGACAGTACAGAGAGCCAGGGAAGTGGTGTTGAGCGGATTGTTCCAGTTATAGTTCTCATGGTTGAGTTGAGCTGGGTGTCTACATGGTGTGTGTAAGATGACCTGGACCAGACAGGGGCACAATATTCTGCTACAGAGTATGAAAGGGCCAGTGCAGTGAAAGGGCCAGTGCTGAGGTGCGCAGGGTGGAGACTGCCGCCCCCCATTTTGCACCAGCGAGCTTGCAAAGCAGGTTGTTTCGTACTTTCACCTTAGCAGCCGTCCCCTTTAGATGTTCCTTGAAGGATAAGGTCCTATCAAGGGTCACTCCAAGATAAGTTGGATTTGGGGCATGCTTAAGCTTGAGTCCGCTCAGGTGGATGTTTAGTTCTCTGGCAGCTTTTGCATTGTGGAGATGAAATACACTGGAGACGGTTTTTGCTGGGCTTGGTTTTAGGCGCCAGATTTTGCAGAACTGGTCCAGTTTAGCAAGATCTTCCGTGAGCACCTGTTCCAGTGGTTCAAAGTCTGGTGCTTGGAATGCCAAACAGATGTCGTCTGCATAGATGAATTTGCGGGATTTTGTAGTAGGCAGGTCGTTTATGTAGAGGTTGAACAGAGTTGGAGCTAGAACTGAGCCTTGTGGGAGTCCGTTTTTCTGCATTCTCCATGCACTTGTGTTCTGACTGAGGTGGACTCTGAACCTTCGGTTGGTCAGCAGGGTTTTTATAATTGCTGTTGCCCAAGCAGGGATCGCCTTTTTAAGTTTCAGGAGGAGGCCTTTGTGCCAGACCGTATCATAGGCGGCTGTAAGATCGAGAAACACAGCCCCTGTCTTCAGTCTGCTCTCGAAGCCATTTTCAATGAAGGTGGTTAGGGCCAGTACTTGTTCTCCTGTACTGCGGTCCTTGCGGAAACCTGCTTGATCCACACTTAGAATATCCTCTATTTCTGGGGAAATGCGTTGCAGTATTAGGCGCTCCATGATTTTGTAAGGAACGCTGAGTAGGGAGATTGGGCGGTAGCTTGCTGGTAGTTTGTGGTCTTTGCCAGGTTTTGGGATGGCAATGACCTTTGCTGTCCGCCATTTCTTTGGGATCGAGTTTGTTTGTGTGATCCTTGTGTAGAATTGTGTCAACCAGATTAAGGCTCGGGGGCCAAGATTTTTCATGAATTCTGGGAAGATGTTATCGTATCCTGCTGCCTTTCCACATTTCAGGCCCTGTAGGACTTTCTCCAGTTCAGCAGCCTCGAAGGGTTCAGGGTTCGTTTCCTCTACAGGCATTTTTTGGTGTTTTTTTAGCTCAGTTGTAACTGCTCTTCTGGTGTCTTTGTCTTGGGGTGCTTTGGCGATAGTCAGTAGGTGGGATGCAACTTGGTTGGGTGTGACGGATGCTCGGCTTTGGCTAGGGGGCTTCTGTGCAGCTCCTAGGCGACGGATGAGGCTCCAACATTTCCTGCTAGAGTGGGTAAAGCTCCGGTCAGCAACTGTCTCCTCCCATTTCTTTCGCCAGGCTGTATTTAGCGATTCAATGAGATGGTCTGCTATCTCTGGGTCCCCTGATGTTTGATAGGATTGTAGGAGGGCAGCACTTTCTCCGTCCAAACATGGGACATAGAGGGGTCGGTAGCCTCGTGGGATTGCAGTATGGGCAGCCTTGAAGATTGCGCTGCAGAAGCGGTTGTATGCTTCATCTACAGTGATGGTGTGGAGTGGGATGGTAACAACGCTCCGGTCCAGAGTTTCACTGAATTTCTTCCAGTTGGCTTTGCGGAAGTTCCAGCGCATCTTCCTTGGGCTGTATATGACTGGAAGTTGTAGGCCAATGTGTACAAGCAGGGGCCGGTGTTGGCTGTGTGGAAAATCATCAAGAATGAGGATCTGTGTAGGATATGGCTCCCCATTCAAAGAGCTGACCCAACACAGGTCAGGAGAATAGTCCTTCTTCCACCTAGCAGAGTGGAAGGTTCCTCTTTGTTTGGGGTCGTATATCAAAGCGAGGTCATTTCTGGATGCCCAGTCTGAAAGTGCCTCCCCATCACTGTCCACTGCTGGGTACCCCCAGTCAGGGTGATGGCTGTTAAAGTCCCCCACATAGATGGCAGGGTGGGGTAGGGTGGGTAAGACCTGCAGATCCCAGTTGGCATTAGGGGGCTTGTACACATTGACAATATGGAAGCCACCAATGATTATGGTGTCTGAGAAATGTGTTGTTATCAGGTGATTTGCTTCAACTATGTCAGAACGCACATAGGTGGCACGCCCATGTTTAGCATGTAGAACATAGCACAGGAGGTCAAAGCCTTTGATGGTGAAGCGGCCAGCTTCCTCTGTGCCAATATGAGTCTCTTGGAGGCAGATTACATCAATCGAATGTTGGAAGGCGAGGACTTCGATAAGGCTTCGCTTGGCTGCAGATAGGCCTTCAACGTTTAGTTGTAATATGCGAAGGGCAGATCCTACCACAAAGTGCTCTTGGGGCTGTTTGCTTTCAGCTTTAGGACTGTGACTAGGATTCTTCTTTGACTTGGCACAGAGGCGTCGTCTCTTCGAATTTAGTCTGCTGGTAGGATCATTAGCTTCCCCAGGCGAGCCCGGGTACTGGCGGAGGGCGCGACGAGAACGCTGATCCATTGCCCCCAGACCTTTGGTGAAGCCTCGTTTCACCAGGGTGTGATTGTGTGTGTGAATGGGTGGACAGCAGGATCTGTGAAGTGCTTTGGTCTTCCATAGTTGAGAAAAAGCACTACAAAGTCATGTGAAAAAATTACAGCACCCCACTAAATTTTCAGTTCTTTTCTAATAAATGTTCACATATCTATGTCTAACCTTGTTTTTGTTTTTATTTGTATTTTTTTAACATTTATTTTAGCCATTTTAAATGGGAATGAATGTGGGGGTGTCCTAAAAAATGGGGGTGTCCTAATTTATTCTTCACTATTTGTTTAAGAATTACATTTTACAGAAAATTTGAAAAGTCTTTAATTTGAATTATTTAGCTGTATTACATGAATCTCCCAGTATTTTTTAAAAACATTCACACAATAAGATGAACTTAGAGGCCATCATGGCTGGATCCCTCACAAATCAAAACAAGTAGTGAGCACATACAGTGGTGTGAAAAAGTGTTTGCCCCCTTCCTGATTTCTCGTTTTTTGTAAGTTTGTCACACTTAAATGTTTCAGATCATCATCCAAAAAAAAAAAAAAATATTAGGCAAAAATAACACAAGAAAACACAAAATGCAGTTTTTAAATGAATTTTAAATGAAGGTGTTTATTATTAAAGAAAAAAAATCAAACCTATATGGCTCTGTGTGAAAAAGTGATTGCCCACTAAACCTAATAACTGGTTGGGCCACCCTTAGCAGCAACAACTGCGATCAAGCATTTGAGATAACTGGCAATGAGTCTTTTACAGCGCTGTGGAGGAATTTTGGCACACTCATCTTTGCAGAATTGTTGTAATTCGGCCACATTGGAGGGTTTTCGAGCATGAGCCGCCTTTTTAAGGTCATGCCACAGCATCTTAATCAGATTCAGGTCAGGACTTTGACTAGGCCACTCTTCATGACTAGTCTCCATGACTAGTCTTCATTTTTTTTTCTTTAGCCATTCAGAGGTGGACTTGCTGGTGTGTTTTGGATCATTGTCCTGCTGCAGGACCCAAGTGTGCTTCAGCTTGAAGTCATGAACAGATGGCCAGACATTCTCCTTCAGGAATTTTTGGTAGGCAGCAGAATTCATGGTTCCGTTTACCACAGCAAGTCTTCCAGGTCTGGATGTAATGGGACACACACCTTCCAAAAAGTTCAACTTATGTCTCGTCAGTCCACAGAGTATTTTTTCAAAAGTCTTGGGGATCATCAAGATGTTTTCTGGCAAAACTAAGATGAGCCTTTATGTTCTTTTTGCTCAGCAGTGGTTTTGATCTTGGAACTCTGCCATGCAGGCCGTTTTTGCTCAGTCTCTTTCTTATGGTGGAGTCATGAACACTGACCTTAACTGAGGCAAGAGAGGCCTGCAGTTCTTTGGATGTTGTTTGTTGTGGGGTCTTTTGTAACCTCTTGGATGAGTCGTCGCTACGCTCTTGGGGTCATTTTGGTCAGCCGGCTACTTCTGGGAAGGTTCACCACTGTTCCATGTTTTCACCATTTGTTGAAAATGACTTTCACTGTGGTTTGCTGGAGTCACTAAGTTTTAGAAACGGCTTTATAACCTTTTCCACATTAATAGATCTCAATTACTTTGTTTCTCATTGTTCCTGAATTTCTTTGGATTGCAGCATGATGTCCAGCTTTTGAGGAGCTTTTGGTCTACTTCACTTTCCTATTTAAGTGATTTCCCGATTAAGAACAGGTGTGGCAGTAATTAGGCCTGGGTGTGGCTCGAGAAATTGAACTCAGCTTTCCAAAGATGTGATAAACCACATTTAATTTATGTTTTAACATGGGCGAGGGGTGTCATTTTTTTCACACAGGGCCTTGTAGTTTTGGATTTTTTAAAACTTTAATAAACACCTTCATTTAAGAGCTGCATTTTGTGTTTACTTGTGTTATCTTTGTTTAATATTTAAATGTGTTTGATGATCTGAAACATTTAAGTGTGACAAACATACAAAAAAAGCGAAATCAGGAAGGAGGCAAAGACTTTTTCACACCACTGTATGTTCCATTGTTTTAAGTTCTTCTTAGCTCCATTGGTTTCTAGATTTTCTCATCTCTTCTTATTGATGTGTTTTTAGTTCAGTTTGTAAGTATGGGTCTTTAGTATTTTGTACCTTTATAATTTGGCTTTTAACAAACCTGTTTAACTATTATTGAAATAGTCATTTATGTTCCATTGTTTTACATTCTTCTTAGCTCCATTTGTTTTTAGATTTTCTCATCTCTTTTCATTTTGATGTGTTTTAGCTTGGTTTATAAGTATGAGTTTTTAGTTCCCTTTGCTTTATGTGTTCTTAGTTTTATCTTGTATTTTATGTGTTTTAGCTCCAGTATTTTCTCAGTTGAGCCCTGATGCCAGATGCTGCTTGGCCCCTCTGCAGGGGTGTTGGTCTTGTGGGTTGCTCTGGCTTGGGTGGGTGGGGGCTTTATGTCATTGCCTTACAGCTGTGGTGTGGGTCCCAGTCTGTCCTGGTCAGGGTGGCCTCTGTGGCACGCCCTGTGGTCATGGGCTGTGTGGTTTCCCGGAATGGGGGGGCTCCACAGGATGGTTGATCCTTCACCTGGTGCCTCAGTGCCAAGCTATGTCTCTTTTATTTTATTTTATTTTACTTTATTTTATATGTCTCTTTTATTTTATGTGTGTGAATGAAGTAGGGAGTGGTGTGCCTGTGTGTGTGTTTTGTGTGTGCGTGTGTATGGGAGGGTTGGAAGGGGTGGGACGTATTGTGTAAACATACGTAATTAAATTTGTCTACTGTTTTTATCTATGTAAAGCACTTTGTACAGCATTCCGTTTGAAAAGTGCTATACAAATCAAGTTTGATTGATTGATACCACCATAGGTAGTATGTCATCCGAACTAACCGCCTTTCCATTCTTCATCCTCTTCAAAGATGCCCTCACTTCCGCTTTGCTAATCCTCGGGACTTCCTTCCTATCTTTCCTTAATTCATCCTCCTCACTCTCATTTTCAGTTCAATTCAGTTCAATTCAACTTTACTTATATAGGACCATTTCACAACAACAGTCATCTCATAGCACTTTCAAATGTAGGGGAAACCCCCACAATAGCAGAAAGACCCCAGCAATCAGGCGATCCCCTGTCAGCGAGCACTTGGTGACGGTGGAGAGGGAAAAACTCCCTTTTAACAGGAAGAAATCTCTAGCAGAACCAGGCTCCCTTTAGCTTGGTTAGGATCCCTCCTAATTGTAAGCTATATAGAAAAGGAAGATTTTTACCCTATTCTTAAAAACAGAGATCGAGTCTGACTCCCGAATCCAGATTGATAACTGGTTCCACAGGAAAGGAGCTTGATAACTGAAGGCTCTGCCTCCCATTGTACTTTTGGAGATTCTAGGTATTACAAGTAATCCAGCATTTTGGGAGCGTAATACTCTAATAGAATGATAGGGTAGTATCAGATGTTTTAAATAAAAAGGGGCCTGATTGTTTAGAGCTTTGTAAGTGAGAAGAAGGATTTTAAACTTAATTCTGAACTCTATGGGAAGCCAATGAAAGGAGGCCAAAACTGGAGAGATATGATATCTCTTTCTAGTACCTGTTAAAACCCTTGCAGCAGCATTGTGGATCAACTGAAGACTTTTTAAAGATATTTTAGAACAACCTGATAATAAAGAGTTACAATAATCTAATCTGGAGCGAACAAAAGCGTGGATCAGTTTCTCAGCATCACTCTGAGACAAGATGCTCCTAATCTTGGCAATCTCTACAAGAAGGGACAGCACAGGCTGTTCCTACTGAGGAGGCTCAGGTCTTTTGGTGTACAAGGGGCACTGCTGAAGACATTCTATGACACGGTGGTGGCATCAGTCATCACTTTTGGTGTGGTCTGCTGGGGCAACGGCATTACAGCAGCCGATAGGAAGAGACTGAACAAACTGATCAAGAAAGCTAGATCTGTCCTGGGGTAACGCCTTGACCCAGTGGAGGAGATAGGAGAGAGAAGAATGGTGGCTAAACTGTCATCTCTGCTGGAGTCCGAGTCCCACCCTATGCAGGACATATTGAACGCACTGAGGAGCTCATTTAGCAGTAGACTACGTCATCCTAGGTGCGCAACCGAGAGGTTTCGCAGATCCTTCCTACCTACGGCTGTCAGACTGTATAACCTAAGCAGGGCTGCTCGCAGAGATAGCAAAAAAACAAAACAAAAATGTGACGACCTAATAGTATAGTAATATAGTAATATACTATGTACAGCAGCTCAACCAGACTCATGTCATTCATCACTGTTTTTCTGTTGCATTATTGACTGCACTATGTGGTACTTCACATTATCTGCTACATGCTAATTTTTTAAACTGCCTTGACTAGTACTACTCATTATTACTAGTATTATTATTATTATTACTTATTATTACTTATTTTTCTACACTTATTGCACGTTTCTAGTCCTTTAGTTTTTTAGTTTATCCCTTTTTCTCATTATGTTTTTAATGTTGCAGCATGGCACCGAGACAAATTCCTAGTTTGTGTATCACATGAACAATGGCAATAAACCTGATTCTGATTCTGATTCTGATTCTGATTCTGATTATTGAATGCAAAAGACGCAACAGACTTATACAAATGGTCCCCTCCAGTATACAACTAGGACAATATCAGTCGCTACGGCGGGTGACAATATGTATGGGTACATATTCATACTGTGTAGGATAACTAAGTAGACGGTGATGCTGTTTATTCCATCTTGCTACAATGGTCCGCACTTTGTATATTTATTTATATATTTATGTGTACGTATGTACTGTATATCCACTTCTCTTATTTATATTTTTCGTATCTTCTTAATTATTGCTCTGAGTGTTGCTATCCCTGTGCTGTTGCAATCCTGGAATTTCCCCATTGTGGGACTAATAAAGGCTTATCTTATCTTATCTTATCTTATCACGCAAATGATAGAAGACAGCCTTAGAAACAAATATAATATGTGAATTGAAAAATAGATCTTGATCAAAAATAACTCCTAGGTTCCTCACAGAACTATTAAGAGAAAGAGTAACCGCATCCAAACTAAGAGTTTGATTTGGAAAGGCTTTTAGGTTTTTTTGGACCAACAAGAATGACTTCAGTCTTATCTGAATTTAATAGCAGGAAATTAAAAGTCATCCAGACTTTGATTTCCTTAAGACAGGCTTCAAATGGCTAATTGATTACTATCATCTGGCTTCACTGACAGGTATAATTGTGTGTCATCTGCATAACAATGACAATGTATACAGTGCTTTCTAATGATGTTGCCTAACGGAAGAATATATAAACTAAAAAGAGTAGGGCCTAGCACAGATCCCTGTGGAACTCCATGACTGAGCTTTGAGTTGGAAGAAAACTCATTACTGACATGAACAAACTGGAGCCTACCAGACAAATAAAATCTAAACCACTGCAGTGAAGTTCCATTTAGTCCAACATAGTGTTCTAATCTATCGAGTAGAATATTATAGTCCATAGTGTCAAAGGCTGCACTAAGGTCTAAAAGGACAAGTACAGAAACAAGTACCTTATCAGATACAATAAGTAGGTCATTAGTGATCTTCACTAAGGCTGTTTCAGTACTATGATGGATTCTAAACCCAGATTGAAACTCTTCAAATAAACCATTTCCCTGCAAGTGATCAAATAATTGTGTAGTAACAACTCTTTCTAAGATTTCTGAAATGAAAGGGAGATTAGAGATTGGTCTATAGTTAGCTAAAACTCCTGGATCCAGCGTTGGCTTTTTGAGTAAGGGTTTAATTACAGCTGTTTTAAAAGCCTGCGGTACATGGCCTAAAGTTAATGAAGAATTGATTATCTGAAGAACAAAACTACCAATAAATGGGAAGTCTTCTTTAAATAACCTGGTAGAAATAGGGTCTAAAAGACAAATTGAAGGCTTGGATGAGGAAATTATTTTGTCTAATTCTAAAAGGTCAATTGGAGTAAACTCATCTAAACAGATATCAGTTGAAGGAGTTGTAGCAGATGCTGTATTTAAGTTAACGGTGGGAAGAATCTGACTGATTTTTATCACTAATAGATGAAATTTTATGATTGAAAAAATTCATAAAGTCCTGACTAGTAAGCTCTAAGGGAATGCAAGGATTGACAGAGTCCTGGCTCTTTTGTCAGCCTGGCTACAGTGCTGAAAAGAAACCTGGGATTATTCTTGTTCTCTTCTATTAATGCAGAGTAATAACTTGTTGTAGCTTTTCTAAGATATTTTTTATAAATTAAAAGATGATTTCTCCAAGCTGAATAGTTTTCATCTAAATTAGTGGAACGCCATTTTCTTTCAAATTGATGAGTCTTCTGTTTTAAGCTACGAGTTTCTGTGTTAAACCAAGGGGTTAGAAATCTCTGATTGGACTTTTTCTTTTTTAAAGGGGCCACCAAGTCTAGAGTCTGATGCAGAGAAGCTGTAACATTATCTACCATGCTATCAATTACAGGAGAAGCCAGCTTTCCATAGCTTATTTCCATTGTGTTGACACATGGCATAGAGGAGACAGTCTGCATAAATTTGGTTACGACATCATCTGAAAGACATCTGCTGTAGTAATATATTTTTTTTAGGAATCAAATAGTCAGGAATAGTGAAATCAAAGTTAACAGACAGTGGTCTGACAGTACAGGGTTATGAGGAGACACTACCAGATTTTCTATTTCTATGCCATATGTCAGAACAAGGTCCAATGTGTGGTGGAGATAATGGGTAGAATTTTCTACTTTCTGAGAAAACCCCATCGAGTCTAATATTGAATTAAATACCTTATTAAGACAGTCACTATCTACATGTATATTAAAATCCCCTACTATAATTATCGTCAGCCTCCGTCGGTCTATGATGACCATGGAAGAGAATCCTAAACGTCTACTCTGCTGGAACAGCACCGCCTGTGGCTGAACAGGCCGATGCGCGAATGGCAGTCCCTGTCACACAGGTCGCACTTGTGGGTGGTCTCCGTGCTGCTGGGTCTGTGGCGGTTCTTCCTGCGGGTCCTTTTTTCATCTGCAGCAGCAGTCAGTCTCTCTTCACCTGCCTTGAGCTGTCTGGTCAGGGTGCCTCTCCATTTGGAGCGGTCCGTTGCAAGGTCCCCCCAGCGCTCTGTGTTGATCTCCAGGGCCTTCATGTCTCTCTTGCAGACGTCTCTAAAACGCAGCTGTGGGCGGCCAACGTGTCTCTTGCCAGTTGCCAGTTCTCCATAGAGGACGTCTTTGGGGATTCTGCCATCCTCCATACGGTGAACGTGGCCTAGCCAGTGGAGCCTGCGCTGCCTGAGTAGAGTGAACATGGAGGGAAGGCCGGCGCGGGACAGAACTTCTGTGTTGGGCACTTTGTCCTGCCAGGATATGTCCAGGATGTGGCGAATGCAGCGCAAGTGGAAGGAGTTCAGTCTCTTTTCCTGCCGGGCGTATGTTGTCCACGTCTCACTCCCATAGAGCAGTGTGCTGATGACGCAGGCGTTGTACACTGCCATCTTCGTCTTGACAGAGAGTTTGGGATTCTCCCACACTCGCGTGGTGAGGCGAGCGAGTGTGAAGGCTGATTTTCCAATCCTCTTGTTGATCTCTGTATCAAGGGAGAGGTTGTTGCTGATCGTGGACCCCAGGTACGTGAACTGATTCACGACCTCCAGCTCGTAGTCGTCAATGGTGATGGTTGGTGGTGCTTCCTTGCCTTGCGCCAAGACGTTAGTCTTCTTCAGGCTGATGGTAAGCCCGAAGTCCTTGCATGCCTGGGAGAAGCGGTCCATAAGGGTCTGAAGCTCCTGCTGTGTGTGGGTTGCGACTGCAGCGTCGTCTGCGAACAGCATGTCTCTGATTAGAGCCTCGCGTACTTTGGTTCTGGCTTTCAGGCGGGCGAGGTTGAAAAGCCTGCCGTCAGATCTTGTGTGCAGGTAGATTCCCTCTGTTGCTGTGCTGAAGGCATGCCTCAGGAGCATAGCAAAGAAAATCCCAAAGAGGGTTGGCGCAAGTACACAGCCCTGTTTCACTCCGCTGCGTATGTTGAAAGGCTCTGAGACGTTGCCATCGTGCTGCACTATCCCCTGCATGTTGGTGTGAAATGATTCAATGAGGCTTTGCAACTTTGGTGGGCATCCTATCTTTGGCAGGATCTTGAAAAGGCCCTCTCTGCTGACCAGATCGAACGCTTTGGTGAGGTCGAATTAAGGCGACGTACAGGGGCATGTTTTGTTCTCTGCATTTCTCCTGGAGTTGGCGGATGGAGAATATCATGTCTACCGTCGATCGCTCAGCACGGAAGCCACACTGAGACTCGGGGTAGACACGTTCGGCAAGCTTCTGTAGACGAACGAGAACAACTCGTGCGTAGACTTTGCCAACAACGCTGAGGAGGGAGATGCCCCTGTAGTTGTTGCAGTCGCTTCTCTCCCCTTTGTTTTTGTAGAGGGTGATGATCTTGGCGTCCCTCATGTCCTGTGGTACGGCACCTTCCTTCCAACACTGGCAGAGGACGTCATGCAATTGCAGCAGTAGGGCGGTCTTGCAGTGCTTGATCAGGTCGGGGGGTATGCCGTCGTTGCCGGGTGCCTTGCCAGCGGCCAAGCTATCAATGGCCTTGCTGAGTTCGTCGATGGTTGGCTCGGCGTCAAGTTCGTCCATGGATGGCAGGCAGTCGATGGCATCAAGGGCTGACGGTGTCACGGTGTTCTGTCTAGAGTAGAGGTCGGAGTAGTGTTCCACCCATCTCTCCATCTGCTTGTTTTTTTCTGTGATCATCTCCCCAGTGGAGGATTTGAGGGGGGCCGTCTTGCTCTGAGCCGGACCAAGTGCTTTCTTGATGCCATCGTACATACCACGGATGTTCCCTGTTATGGCAGCGGTTTGAATGTCTTGGCTGAGCTGAGTCCAGTACTCGTTGGCACAGCGCCGAGCAGTCTGCTGAACTTTGCTTCTTGCAGCCCTGAGAATCTGGAGATTCTTCTCGTTTGGGTACTTCTTGTACTCAGCAAGTGCTGAGCGCTTGGCTTCAATGACGGGGGTCATCTCGGTCAACTTGGCATCAAACCAGTCCTGTGACTTCAAGGTCTTCCTCCCAAAGGTAGCCAAGGCTGTGCGGTGGATGGTGTTTCGCAGCTCTTCCCACTTCTGCTTTGCAGATTCTCCTTCTTGTGGTACACCAAGTTCCTTCTCAAAGGTGGAGGCAAACTGCTCAACAAGTTCTGGTTGAGCCATCTTGCTGGTGTCAATCCGTGCCTTTCCAGGTTGTCTAGCACGATGGAATTTCTTCAGCTGCAGCTTGACCTTGCAACACACCAATGAATGGTCTGTGTCACAATCTGCACTCTGGAACGAACGGGTGATTAGCACATTCTTCAGTGAGGTGCGCCTGGTCAGGATCAAGTCCAGCTGGTGCCAGTGCTTTGAGCGTGGATGTTGCCAGGAAACCTTGTGTTGGGGCTTGGTCTTGAAGAACGAGTTTGTGATGCACAGATCGTGATATGTGCAGAACTCGAGTAGCCGCTGTCCATTGTCATTCATTCTGCCCACGCCAAAAGGTCCAAGACAGGAGGGCCAGGAGTCATGGTCAGCACCCACTCTGGCATTGAAGTCTCCAAGGAGAATGAGTTGTTCAGAGTTGGGGGCGATCCTGACAGTTGTTGCGAGATTCTCGTAGAACTCGTCTTTTGCCTCTGGTGTGGCTGTCAGTGTTGGGGCATACACACTGACGAGGGTGACTGGGCCTTGAGTGGTGTTCAGGCGGAGGGTGAGGAGTCGAGCAGAGCCAGTGCTGCTCGGTTCCACCATCTTCAGCAAGGTGTTCTTCACTGCAAAGCCCACTCCGTGTTCCCTGTGTTCGTCACTGCCCTTTCCCTGCCAGTAGAACGTGTAGTCCTTCTCTCTCAGTGTGCCTGCGTCAGCCAACCGTGTTGTCTGGAGAGTGGCGATATCCACTCCCAGTCTCTTCAGCTCATTATTGATGATGGCAGTCTTCCTGGTGTCGTTGATGTCCTTGAGGTTAGTAGCGAGTCCTGTCATCATAGTGCGGACGTTCCAAGTTCCCAGTTTTAGAGTTGGTCTCTTTTGTTTTATTGTCTTGCCTGGTGCAAAAGTTCTCAGCCTGCTGTTCGGATTTCTCCTCATCCCCATGCACCCAATGAGGAAAGCAAGCTGTGGCGGGACATCACCTTATTGGCTGGGGGCTGCCCAGCTTGAGGCGGGCGGTAGCTGTCCAGTGAGATCCGATGATCCCTCCCACCGTCGGGAATAACCCCTGGCGCCGAGCTCTACGCCAATTGAGCGGTGGCTTATAACCGGTAACTGTCATTCCCCGTGTTTTGTCTATGCCAAAGGCGAAGCTGGAGTGTCCTCTCCAGTGATCCGGTGTTCTACCTTCCAGCGTTGGCCGTTGGTAGGATTCAAGCCTGGGCAGGAAGATATGGAGGATAAGATGTTGCCCATGCAGCATGTCCCCCCTCTCCACGTCACTGATGAATCCAAAGGAACAGCAGGGCTGCTACAGTTTGGCACCAGCGCCGTTGCAGGAGCTGCCAGAACGATGTTGAGCACAACATAGAACTGCCTTAGGGGCTCCGACTCCAGATTTTTCCTCAGGGTTGACTCCCGAAGCCTTTCCCATGACCGGGTATGCCGCAAGGCAGCGGAGGTTTGAAATCAGGGTTTACCTTCCCCTAGATGGGCTACCTTCCCAGGTTGACGAGCCACCATCTACCCGAAGCATCTGGTTTTAAGGCGCCAGAGATCCGCCCTCGCCCCTTCTCCTATTAGTAAAAGCAGTTCCGCTGGGCTTAGAGACTAAACCACACGGGCAGGCTAGGAGTTGGACTTAGTTGTCAGAGGCTTTTCGAGATGCACGCCATAAAGAGCATTTTATGAGCACTGGGAGCTTAACCCCAGTGCCGCTCCTGGCTATGACAACCTTGGAACCTACTATAATTATTCTATCTGATTTCAGTACTAAATCAGCTAAGAATTTGGCAAATTCGGATAAAAACTCTGAGTAGGCTGAGGGAGGACGATAAACTATGGCAAGGAAAATTGGGTTTAACCTAAGATTGCTAACATGCCCAATACTGAGGACCAGGCCCTCAAAGGAATTAAAACATGTTTTTTGCTTTACATTAACTAGTAGCTTAGAATGGCAAATTGTTGCTACTTCTCCTCCATGACCACAACGTCTGGGGTTTTGACAGTTTAAATAATCAGAGGGAGTTGATTCATTTAAACCAACATAATCTTCTTGCCCTAACCAAGTCTCTGTAAGGGATATTAAATCAATCTGATGATCAATTAACAGATCATGGACTAGCAGAGACTTGAGAGTTAGAGACCTTATATTTAACAAACCACATTTAATTTTTAAATTATGAGGAGGAATTTAGGCCAAATTATTAAATTTAGAGACTTGATGTTTAATTTGAGTTTTACCAACTTTTTGTCATTATGAGATGCTTATACATTATATTTTTATTTACTTTGGAGGGAGCAGACAATGATTCTCTGATGGGGAAAACGGGCTAAGTTGAGTGGTGGCAGATGAAGAGGAGCTGCAGAGAGGCGTGCATTTATCAAGTTATGTTGTATTTGTCTTGGGTTATAATTGACATGGCTGTTTGACCCAGGAGACAGACACTGACACGAGTAGACTATTTTGACAATTATTTATTGAATTAGGTGTGAAATGTGTGTGAAGGTGTGAGTGAGTGTGATGCTGTGGAACTGCTGGGGCTGAGCGAGTCCTGCCGCGACCTGGCAACCCTGGAACACACAAGCACAGATAGATTAGTGCTGTTCGCAGTACAGAGATGTAATAATGAGTACTGCTTACTTGCAGGTGGCGCTGGAAGGCTCGCAGTGGCTCGGTGTAGGTGACACTTGGTGCTGTGGAGAGGTGGAGGAGTTCCGAGGAGGAGGAGGAGTGGCTCCGTTATTCAGGGAGACTAGTCCACAGCCAGGGAGGTCCCCCTGTGCACAGGGGATTACACTTTGACAAGGTAAGTTACTTTGATGCTTACGTGGTGAAGCTTGGTGAGACTGCGTCGTGGATGCTCTGGCGAGAGGACGAGTCCGTGACGCGTTGTGTGGCGAAGTAGGCAAACGACTCCGTGCTGAGCCATTAGAGACGCCGGCTTTTAAGACCCGCTGATGATTGGCGGCAGGTGTGTGCGCAGCCGAGGCTGATGACGGCCCAGCGGCTGCCATGACAGTACTCCCACCTCTAGAGGTGCCTCCAGGCACCTGCCCTATCTTACCTGGATGCGCCCGATGGAAATCGCGGATGAGCTGTTTATCCAGAATCAACACTGGGCGAATCCAGGAACGGTGCTCAGGACCAAACCCCTCCCAGTCCAAATACTGAAGACCCCGACCCCACCGACGGACATCCAAGATGGCAGTAACCCCCCAAGCCGGGTGGTCGTCGATCATCCTCGGAGGGGGAGACGCCGCGGGGGGCGGGCACAGGGGGTCGGAGATGCAGGGGCTTCACCTGGGAGATATGGAATGAAGGGCAGATGCACATGGAAGGGGGGAGAGCTAGGCGCACAGTCACAGGGTTAATAATACGAGTAATCTCATATGGACCGATGAAACGCTTAACCAATTTGCGTTTCTTGGCCGGCACATTGATATTTTTTGTGGATAACCAAACCCACTGCCCCACCTGATAATCCGGCGCAGGTCTCCTATGACGATTAGCCACCTGAATGTTGCGCTCCGTAGTCTTGAGGAGGGCTCTGCGGGTGATGGTCCAAATTCGGCGGCAGCGTTTGGCATGAGCCTGCACAGACGGAACGGCCACCTCCTTCTCCTCCTCCGGGAACAGTGGGGGGTCATATCCCAGAGATGCCTTGAACGGAGACACTCCCGTTGCTGAGGACACCATGGCATTATGTGCATACTCAATCCAGGGCAAGAACGTACTCCAAGACGAAGAACAGGACGAGATGACGCAGCGGAGCGCAGCCTCCAGCTCCTGGTTGGCCTGCTCGTACTGACCATTACTCTGTGGGTGATACCCTGAAGAGAGACTCGCCGTGGCCCCCAACGTCATGCAGAACGCCTTCCAGACCTGGGAAACGAATTTCGGGCCCCGATCCAAGATGATGTCCGCAGGGATGCCATGGAGGCACACCACATGCTGAACCAGGAGGTCCGCTGTCTCCCGGGCCGAGGGCAACCCCCGGAGTGGAACAAAATGGGCGGCCTTGGAGAAGCGATCCACTATCGTCAGCACAACGGTGAAATGGTCCGAAGGGGGCAGGCCTATCACAAAATCCAGGGCGACATGGGACCAGGGGCGAGAAGGGACCGGCAGAGGATGGAGAAGACCTGCCAGGGGGGAGGATGACGATTTCCCAGTAGCGCACTGAGCGCAGGCCCGGATGTAGTTGGTCACATCCCTCCTCAGTCCTGGCCACCAGAAGGCTCTCTGGAGCAGGTTGATGGTGCGAGAGATTCCCGGATGGCAAGCCAACTTGGAAGCGTGGCCCCACTGGATAACCTCACCCCTGACCGACGAGGGGACGAACAAATGGTCCGGGGGGCCCCCACCTGGGTCGGGCTCATTCTCCTGTGCCTTCCTGACTTTATCCCGGATCTCCCACACAAGGGCGCCCACCACACAGGATGCTGGCATGATAGTCTTATCACGGTCCCCAGACGGCTCAACCTCGAACTGCCTGGAGAGGGTGTCCGGCTTGGTGTTCTTGCTCCCTGGCCGGTAGGTGATGGTAAAATTGAACCGCCCAAAGAAGAGAGACCAGCGTGCCTGGCGGGAGTTCAACTGCTTGGCCGTCCGGAGATACTCCAAGTTCTTATGGTCTGTAAACACAATGAACAGTTTCGCGAACAAAATGGATGAACTGCTGCTCCTGACTCACAAAAACCGGGATTTTAGCAGATCTGGCGCCCTTTGTTTCACGGAGTCCTGGCTGAGTGAACACATCCCGGACAGCGCGGTCCGCCTGGACGGATTCCAGCTGTTTCGCGCTGATCGCAGCCGAGAATTCTCTGGAAAGACTAAAGGTGGTGGAATCTGCTTCTACATAAACGAAGGTTGGTGTACTGATGTCACAGTGTTGAAGAAGTTTTGTAGCCCTAACCTAGAGTCACTGTTCATAAACTGTAAACCCTTTTATTCACCGCGAGAGTTCTCCTCATTTATTCTGGTCGGAATTTATATCCCGCCTGCTGCTTCTACAACAGAGGCCCTGCAGCACCTCGCTGATCAGATAGCAGACGTGGAGGAAAAACATCCAGACTCTCTGCTTATCATTCTGGGTGATTTCAATAGAGCTAATCTCACAAATGAGCTTCCTAAATACAGACAGCATATTAAATGTCCCACGAGGGACACAAATACACCCGACCACTGTTACACAGTTTTAAGAAATGCCTATCATGCCGTCCCCCGTGCAGCTCTGGGTTTTTCTGACCACTGTCTGCTCCATCTTATTCCAACATACAGACAGAAACTAAAAACTTCCAAGTCTGTTGTAAGGACTGTGAAGAAATGGACTGAGGAATCAAAGCTGAAGTTACAAGCCTGATTTGACTGCACAGATTGGAGTGTTTTTGAAGCTGCAGCCATTAACTTAAATGAACTCACTGACACTGTGACGTCATACATCTGTTTCTGCGAGGACATGTGTGTGCAGACCAAGACCTTCTGCACATACAACAACAATAAACCCTGGTTCATTCCTAAACTGAAGCAGCTACGTCAGACCAAGGAGGAGGCCTACAGGACTGGTGACTGGACTCTGTACAAGCGGGCCAGAAACATGCTGACGAAGGAGATCAGGCTTGCTAAGAGGAGCTACAGTGTGAAGTTACAAAAAAACTTCTCAGCCAACAACTCTGCTTCTGTCTGGAGAGGCCTGCAGAATATCACCAACTACAGGAGACCATCCCCCCACCGTGTGGAAAACCTCCAGCTGGCTAATGACCTAAACAGCTTTTACTGCAGGTTTGAAAAGAACCTACAGTTCTCACCTCCCACCCACACAAAAGGATTATCTGCAGCCCCAGGAACTCCATCTCTCCTCCACTCTGACCTCCCACCAGCACTAACGATCTGTGAAGAGGAGGTGCGCCGGGTCTTTCAGAGACAAAAGATCAAGAAGGCTGCAGGACCTGATGGTGTGTCTCCATCCTGCCTGAGAGTCTGTTCCAACGAGTTGGCCCCCATCTTCACCTGGATCTTTAACAGATCACTGGAGCTGCGTGAAGTGCCTTCCTGCTTCAAACGCTCCATCATCATTCCAGTTCCCAAGAAACTCTCTGTTACAGGATTAAACGACTACAGACCTGTTGCCCTGACCTCTGTGGTCATGAAATCCTTGGAGAGATTGGTGCTGAACTACCTGAAGGTCATCACAGGCCCCCCGATGGACCCACTGCAGTTTGCCTACCGGTCAAACAGGTCAGTGGATGATGCAGTGAATATGGGACTACATTACATCCTGCAACACCTCGACTCCCCAGGGACGTACGCCAGGATCCTGTTTGTCGACTTCAGCTCAGCGTTCAACACCATCATCCCAGGCATTCTTCATCAGAAACTCCTCCAGCTCAAGGTGCCCCCCTCCACCTGCCAGTGGATCTCCAGCTTTCTGACTGACAGGTGGCAACAGGTGAAGCTAGGGAGATTTACATCCAGCTCCCGAAAAATTAGTACTGGCGCCCCCCAAGGATGTGTCCTTTCCCCACTGCTCTTCTCCCTCTACTCCAATGACTGCACCTCAGAGGACCCTTCGGTGAAGCTCCTGAAGTTTGCGGACGACACCACAGTCATCGGTTTGATCC
This sequence comes from Pholidichthys leucotaenia, assembly GCA_020510985.1. Taxonomy (NCBI): domain Eukaryota; kingdom Metazoa; phylum Chordata; class Actinopteri; order Cichliformes; family Pholidichthyidae; genus Pholidichthys; species Pholidichthys leucotaenia. The sequence goes on from CM035842.1 coordinate 277,954,017, forward strand.
GGGATGATGATGAGTCTGCATACAGGCGGGAGGTGGAGCAGCTGATCCTCTGGTGCAACCAGAACCATCTTGAACTTAACCCAGCCAAAACGATGGAGATGACTGTGGATTTCAGGCGACACCCTCCTTCATTCCCCCCACTCACCATCCTCAACAGCACAGTGTCCACTGTGGACTCCTTCAAGTTTCTGGGTACCACAATCTCCCGGAACCTGAAGTGGTCCTCCCATATAGACACTGTCCGGAAAAAGGCCCAGCAGAGGTTGTTTTTTCTGCGTCAGCTCAAGAAGTTTGATTTGCCTCAGGAGCTGCTGGTTGTCTTCTACACCGCCATCATCCAATCTGTCCTCTGCTTTTCCATCACTGTCTGGTTTGGATCTGCCACTAAACAGGACAAGACCAGACTGCAGCGGATCATTAAGTCTGCGGAGAGGATCATTGGTACTGACCTACCCTCCATTGAGAACTTATATGAGATGAGATGAGATTCAACTTTATTGTCATTACACATGTATGAATACAAGGTAACGAAACGTGACTTGGCATTTGGGCACGCTCTGCAGAGCGCATTCAAGGCCGGGGCAGCCGCTAGGCGCCAGTCATATCGGCGCCAGTCATATCGGTCCATAACCAGGAAACGGGCGGGAAACATCTGTGCTGACCCATCACACCCCAGCCACAAACTGTTTGAACTTCTATCTTCTGGTCGTCGTTACAGATCACTGAAGGTCAAAACCACCCGTCACAGGAACAGTTTCTTTCCTCAAGCCATCACTTTGATGAACTCCTAACATTCATCTAGTCCTACCTGTTGCTGTACTCATGACTTTTCATCCATTATTACATTGCACATAACTCTCACACTGCTTTTTACTTCATTCACATTATATCACTGAATCTGAGTTCACATTGAAATACTGTGTGACTGTATATTTTTTCATATATTTCTGCAAAGTGTGGTTAGTCTGAGTAAATAACTGCATATATTCCTGTATATATTTGCATCCTTTTATAGAAACGTGGACAGACTGTAATTTACTGTACATACTCTGTTGTCATTGAATCCTTATTTAAATCCTCCACCTGAACAATGAGAGCAAGTTTTTAGCCAAAGTCAAATTCCTTGTATGTGTTGTGCATACTTGGCCAATAAAGCTGATTCTGATTCTGATTCTGATTCTGATTCTGAACAGGTGGGCAGCCCCCTCCAGCCAGTGCCTCCACTCCTCCAGAGCGAGCTTGACAGCCAGCAACTCCCTGTTCCCGATGCCGTAGTTCTCCTCGGCGGGCGTCAGCCGGTGGGAGAAGAAGGTGCATGGGCGAATCACCCCGTCCACGGGAGAGCACTGGGAAAGAATTGCCCCGACTCCAGAGTCCAAGGCGTCCACCTCCACCAAGCACTGCAGATCGGGGTCCACCTGGGTCAAAATGCTAGCAGAGGCGAACTCCTCCTTCAGCCTCCCGAATGCTGCGGCAGCCTCCTCGCTCCAGCGGAAGGGGGTCTTAGGGGACGTAAGGCTGGTCAGGGGGCGAGCGATGATCCCGAACCTTGGCACAAACCGACAGTAAAAATTGGCAAAGCCCAAGAACCCCTGTAACTGCTTTCTGGACGTAGGAGTGGGCCACTCCACCACCGCCTTGACCTTGGCCGGATCCAGGCGCACTTCGTTATGGGCGATGATGAAACCCAAAAAGGACGTTTTATCCGTATGGAATTCGCACTTCTCTGCCTTGACGAATAGCTGGTTCTCCAGGAGGCACTGCAGGACCCGCCGAACATGCACCTGGTGCTCCTCCAACGTGCGTGAGAAGATCAGGATGTCGTCCAAATACACAAACACGAAGGAGTTCAGAAAATCCCAGAGGACATCATTGATCAAACGCTGGAAGATGGCCGGAGCATTGGTTAACCCAAACAGCATCACAAGATATTCAAAGTGGCCGCTTGGGGTCCGGAAAGCCGTCTTCCATCCGTCGCCCTCCCTGATGCGCACCAGATGATAAGCGTTGCGAAGGTCCAGCTTCGTGAACCACGACGCCCCCTCGAGGGAGTCAAAGGCCGAGTTCATCAGGGGCAATGTATACTTGTCCTTGACGGTGATTTCATTCAAACCCCGGAAGTCGATGCAGGGGCGCAGGGACATGTCCTTCTTTCCCACAAAGAAGAAACCTGCCCCCACCGCTGAAGAGGATGGACGGATGATTCCAGAGCTGAGAGACTCCTTAATGTACGTGTCCATGGCCTCCCGCTCCGGAGCTGACAAGCTGTATAAACGACTCGCCGGTAACGGGGCACCCGCTCGGAGGTTGATAGCACAGTCGTAGGGCCGGTGGGGGGGAAGGGACAGAGCCTGTGACTTACTAAATACCATTCCCAGATCGTGGTAGACCTCTGGTACTCCGGACAGATCCGGAGGCGGAAGTTTGGGCGGGGTCACCGAGACCGAGGGAGCACACGCTGCAGACCGGAGGCAGGCGCTGAGGCAGAAGGAGCTCCAAGCTGTAATGTTTCCTGCCTGCCAATCAAAAGTGGGGTTGTGAAGGCATAGCCATGGATAACCCAGGACAACAGGTGATGTGGAGATGGGCAGCACCCAGAACCAGATATCCTCCCGATGGTTTCCAGAGGTGATCAACAAAACAGGGGCTGTCTGGTGGGAAACAGTGGTGAGCGGGGTCTTAGACAGCGTGATTAGGTTGACAGGCGGGTGGAGTGGTTGACAGCTGAGGCCCAGCCGGGTTGCCAAGTCTTCAGAAATGAAGCTTTGCTCATCCCCAGAGTCAATAAGAGCGTGTGTTGTGTGTTCTCTGTGTTTGTAGAGTAGTCTAATGGCTACGAGGCAATGGGTGAGTGGCTTTTTCTGGTCCTTGTCCGTGAGTCCCCCTACTGTGACCCACGGACCTCCCCTTTTAAACCGATAGTTACACTCAGCCACCCCATGGGACTCCATCCCTTCGGCGATGCCTCTCAGCCGCCCAAACACCCGACTGTCCTATAATCATCTCCTCCTGCCCCGGAGGTCCCTCCGGCGGGGAAAGAGCCGGCAGGGATGGCCGAGAGGAGTGGGGGCGTGGTCTCACCACGCGACTGGCTGCCCTACGTTCTGCTGACCGCTCCTTCAGCCTGTTATCCACACTAACAGTTAGTGAGATTAGTTCACCCAGTCTGTCAGGTTTCTCCCGCGTCGCCAGCTCATCCCTCAATTCTGAGCTAAGGCCGAGGAGAAAAAATACTACACAGCGCTGAGTCCCCCCACCCCACCTCTGCAGCTAAAACCCGGAAATCCATGGTGAAATCGGCTGCAGACTTACTGCCCTGCTGAAGATTTAACAGGCGATCAGCTAACACCGCATCCCGATCTATGTGATCAAAAATTTCTAGGAAATCTGCCACGAATTGTTGATAAGTTAATTGAGCGTAGCTGGGTTTTGCCATAATTGCGTAAGCCCAAGCTAATGTTCTGCCCTTGAGCAGATTGGAAATAAACCCAATTCTGCTATGATCCGTGGGAAAATCCCCAGGGACACGATGGAAAACTGTCTCACACTGCAGCAGGAAACCTCGTGCTTCCCCGAGTTTGCTGTTAAAGCGGGTGGGGGTAGGCATGGGGGTGAGGCGAGGTGAGGAAGGCTGATGGGCCTGACTATCCGGAAAATTAGCAGAGGCTGGTGACGCCCCGGCGACCGGGGGGAACGCCTGGAGTCTTTCCAGGCGATCCAACCGGTTGGTAATTAGAGTTAATTGATTCAAAATAACTGTCTGTTGATGGTGAATTAGGTCTACTCGGGTGCTAAGGGTGTTTAGACAGCGCGACAGCGCGCTGTCTGCTGGGTCGTCTTGACGGAGTCGTACTGACATGGCTGTTTGACCCAGGAGACAGACACTGACACGAGTAGACTATTTTGACAATTATTTATTGAATTAGGTGGGAAATGTGTGTGAAGGTGTGAGTGAGTGTGATGCTGTGGAACCGCTGGGGCTGAGCGAGTCCTGCCACGACCTGGCAACCTTGGAACACACAAGCACAGATAGATTAGTGCTGTTCGCAGTACAGAGATGTAATGATGAGTACTGCTTACTTGCAGGTGGTGCTGGAAGGCTCGTGCTGGCTCTGCGGCTCGCAGTGGCTCGGTGTAGGTGACACTTGGTGCTGTGGAGAGGTAGAGGAGTTCCGAGGCGGAGGAAGAGTGGCTCCGTTATTCAGGGAGACTAGTCCACTGCCAAGGAGGTCCACCTGTGCACAGGGGATTACACTTTGACAAGGTAAGTTACTTTGATGCTTACGTGGCGAAGCTTGGCGGGACTGCGTCGTGGATGCTCTGGTGAGAGGACGAGTCCGTGACACGTTGCGTGGCGAAGTAGGCAGACGACTCCGTGCTGAGCCATCAGAGACACCGGCTTTTAAGACCTGCTGATGATTGGCGGCGGGTGTGTGCGCAGCCGAGGCTGATGACGGCCCAGCGGCCGCCATGACAATAAGGTTTAGGGTAACGGGAGACAGACACAATCTCTATTGAGTTATTCAATTTAATTCAATTCAGCTTCATTTATATGGTGCCATTTCACAACAACAGTCATCTCATAGCACTTTCAACTGTAGTGGAAACCCCCACAGTTGCAGAAAGACCCCAGCAATCAGGTGATCCCCTGTGAGCAAGCGCTTGGCCACAGTGGAGAGGAAAAACTCCCTTTTAACAGGAAGAAACCTCCAGCAGAACCAGGCTCAGGGAGGGGCAGTCATCTGCTGTGACTGGCTGGGGGGGGGTGAGGGGATAGAGAAGATTAAAAGAACAGACATGTAGAGAGCAAACAACATGATGGGGACTCAGTCTATGGGGGAGAACAAACAGATGTTAATGACCAGCAAAAAAAACTACCATTTCATTCAGAGTGAAGAAAGGAGTAAAGCCCAGTGCATTATTGGAGATCCCCCGGCTGTCTAAAGCTATTAGCAGCATAACTAAGGGAGGGTTCAGAGACACTTGATCCCTCCATAATTGTAGGCTATATCAAAAAGGAAGGTTTTAACCCTATTCTTAAAAACAGAGATCGAGTCTGACTCCCGAATCCAGATTGGTAGCTGGTTCCACAGGAGAGGAGCTTGATAACTGAAGACTCAGACTCCCATTGTACTTTTGGAGAGTCAAGGTATTACAAGTAATCTAGCATTTTGGGAGTGTAGTGCTCTGTTCGGATAATAGGGTAGTATTAGATCTTTTAAATAAAAAGGGGCCTGATTGTTTAGAGCTTTGTAAGTAAGAAGAAGGATTTAATTCTAAACTCTATGGGAAGCCAATGAAGGGAGGCAAGAACCAGAGAGATATGATCTCTCTTTCTAGTACCTGTTAAAACTCTTGCTGCAGCATTTTGGATCAACTGAAGACTTTTTAGAGATGTTTTACGACAACCTGGTAATAAAGAGCTACAATAATCTAATCTAGAGCTAACAAAAGCGTGGATCAGTTTCTCAGCATCACTCTGAGACAAGATGCTCCTAATCTTGGCAATATTATGCAAATGATAGAAGGCAGCCTTAGAAAGGAATTTAATATGTGAATTGAAAGACAGATCTTGATCAAAAATAACTCCAAGGTTCCTCACAGAGCTATTAAGAGAAAGAGTAACCGCATCCAAACTAAAAGTTTGATTTGGAAAGGTATTTCTAAGGTTTTTTTGGACCAACAAGAATGACTTCAATCTTATCTGAATTTAATAGCAGGAAATTACAAGTCATCCAAGCTTTGATTTCCTTAAGACAGGCTTCTAACTTGGCTAATTGATTACTATCATCTGGCTTCACTGACAGGTATAACTGTGTGTCATCTGCATAACAATGAAAATATATACAGTGCTTTCTAATAATGTTGCCTAGCAGAAGCATATATAAACTAAAAAGAGTAGGGCCTAACACAGATCCCTGTAGAACTCCATGACTGAGCTTTGAGTTGAAAGAAAACTCATTACTGACATGAACAAACTGGAACCTACCAGATAAATAAGATCTAAACCACTGCAACGAAATTCCATTAAGTCCAACATGTTGTTTTAATCTATCAAGTAGAATATTATGATCGATAGTATCAAAAGCTGCACTAAGGTCTAAAAGGACAAGTATAGAAACGAGTCCATTATCAGATGAGATAAGGAGGTCATTAGTGACCGTCACTAAGGCTGTTTCAGTACTATGATGGATTCTAAACCCAGATTGAAGATCCAGCGTTGGCTTTTTGAGTAAGGCTATAATTACAGCAGTTTTAAAAGCCTGTGGTGTATGGCCTGAAGTTAATGAAGAATTGATTATTTGAAGAATAAAACTACCAATAAATGGGAAGACTTCTTTAAATAACCTGGTAGAATAGGATCTAAAAGACAAGTTGAAGGCTTGGATGAAGAAATTATTTTGTCTAACTCTAAAAGGTCAATTGGAGTAAACTCATCCAAACAGATATCAATTGAAGGAGTTGTAGTCGTTACTGTATGTAAGTTAACGGTGGGAAGAATCTGAGTAATTTTATCTCTGATAGATGAAATTTTGTTATTGAAAAAGTTCATAAAGTCCTGACTAGTAAGCTCTAAGGGAATGCTAGGATTGACAGAGTCCTGACTCTTTGTCAGCCTGGCTACAGTGCGGAAAAGAAACCTGGGATTATTCTTGTTTTCTTCTATTAATGAAGAATAATAACTTGTTCTAGCTTTTCAAAGAGATTTTTTTATGAATTAAAAGATGATTTCTCCAAGCAAAATAGATTTCATCTAAATTAGTGGAGCGCCATTTTCTTTCTAATTGACAAGTCTTCTGTTTTAAGCTACGAGTTTCTGTGTTGAACCAAGGAGTTAGAAATCTCTGATTAGACTTTTTCTTTTTTAAAGGGGCCAGCCACCATGTCTAGAGTCTGATGCAGAGAAGCTGTAACACTATCTACCATGCTATCAATTACAGAAGGAGCAAGCTGTCTATAGCTTATTTCCGTTGTGTTGACACATGGCATAGAGGAAACAATCTGCATAAATTTGGTTACAACATCATCTGAGAGGCATCTACTGTCGTAATATTTTTCTTAAGGAGCCAAATAATCAGAAATAGTAAAATCAAAGGTTAACAGACAATGGTCTGACAGTACAGGGTTATGAGGAGACATTACCAGATTTTCTATTTCTATGCCATATGTCAGAACAAGGTCCAATGTGTGGTGGAGATAATGGGTAAAACTTCCTACTTTCTGAGAAAACCCCATCGAGTCTAATATTGAATTAAATGCCATATTAAGGCAATCACTATCTACATATACATGTATATTAAAGTCCCCTACTATAATTATTCTATCTGATTTCAGTACTAAATCAGCTAAGAATTCAGCAAATTCGGATAAAAACTCTGAGTAGGTTGATGGAGGATGATAAACTATGGCAAATAAAATTTGGTTTAGCCTAAAATTGCTAAAATGCCCAATACTGAGGACCAGGCCCTCAAAGGAATGATAACGTGTTTTTTGCTTTACATTAACTCAGTCCTTCTCAAATAGTGGGGCCCGCCCCCCTTGGGGGGCGCGATGCGATGCCAGGGGGGGCGCGTATGACCCCGGGGAACAGGCTTTGCTTTTGCCGTGTAAAGTGTAATTGCACATCCACGGCAGCAGGTGGTGCAGTGGCGCTCTCATTGTCAAAGTCTGTGCGGGAGTTTAAAACTTTTTAAATTGCTGTCAACAAACCCCTCGAGAGACACCATGGAGAAATATTTAACAGTAACGAAAAGAAAGGCGGAGAGAGACAGAGGTAAAGAGACAAATGAAAGTCTCCCAAAAGCTAAGACGAGGAAATATGACGAAGCTTATCTAGCGCTTGGCTTCACTGTGACTACGGTGGGAGACGAGGAAAGACCGGTGTGTTTACTGTGTCTGAAAATGTTGGCAGCGGACAGCATGAAGCCAAATAAATTAAGACGTCACCTACACACATTACATCCTCAACACGTTGATAAGCCGCTTGATTTTTTCCAGCGAAAACGTGCGGAGTACGGCCAACAATCATCCCGCTTTGTGAACGCTACATCAGTAAACCAGCGAGCACTTTTACCATCATTTAAAGTGGCGTACCAAATTGCACAGTGCAAAAAACCCCACACAATTGCAGAGGAGTTGATACTGCCTGCAGCAGTAGACATGGTTTCTGTCATGCTTGACAACGCAAGTGCTGCAAAAATAAAAACCATCCCACTGTCCAATGACACTGCACTGAAGACCAAGTACAGGTCCGAGCTAAACATTGAGCAGGAGCTGAGAGTTGCACTATCATGCTTCAAACCCCGCTTTGAAAAGCTGTGCTCCGCAAAACGTGCTCATTGTAGCCATTAATGATTACTTCATTAATGTGATTTAGAAAAAAATCAGCACAATGTTTTATACCTTTTTTCTTCAGACTAAAATGTTAAATATATTGGTGCTCCTGTGTTAATGTTCCAGATCAATTTACATTTAATATTATTTATTGATTGAATTATTTTTCTCAGCATCAAATGGTTCAGTTGGTCAAAAATGTTTCTAGTTTAAATAAGGATTGACATATTTTTTATTTCAGGTACTGTGATGCACTTTAAGTTTTTTTTTTCTGTTTTAGACTATAACAGGGTTTCTGTGTGGCAAAATAAAGTTAATATTTGTTGAAAGTTGATTTATATTGCTTTATTCTTTTGTTAATGTTAAAAAGGATACAATTTTAGGTATACTTACACAATTTTTATAGATAATGATCTTATTTATAGTCACCGCGGCGAGTGGGGGGGCGCGAAATATTTTCTCTTTCCTAGGGGGGGGCTTTGCAAAAAATAATTGAGAAGCACTGCATTAACTAGTGATTTAGAATGGTAAATTGTTGCTACTCCTCCTCCATGACCAGAAATTCTGGGACTTTGACAGTTTAAATAACCAGAGGGAGTTGATTCATTTAAACCAACATAATCCTCTTCCCCTAACCAAGTCTCTGTAAGGGATATTAAATCAATCTGATGATCAATTAACAGATCATGGACTAGCAGACACTTGGGAGTTATAGACCTAATATTTAACAAACCACATTTAATTTTTAAATTATGAGGAGGAACAGAGGCCATATCATTCAATTTAGAGGCTTCATGTTTAATTTGAGTTTTACCAACTTTTTGTTGAATCACTTTGGGATGCTTATACATTATATTTTTATTTACTTTGGATTGAGCAGACAATGATTCGCTGATGGGGAAGACAGGGGCTAAGTTGAGGGGTGGCGGATGAAGAGGAGCTGCGGAGAGGCATGTAAGACTGCGACTCTGCTTCCTGGTCCCAACTCTGAGTTGTCAAGGTTTTGGAAATTTGGATAAAAATGATGCCAGATTGCTAGATAAATGAGATGCACCATCCAACGTGGGATGGACGCTGTCTCGTGTAATAAGACCATGTTTTCCTCAAAATGAGCTCCAATTGTCTATGTAGTTGTTTGCAGGACACCACACAGACAGCCAGCGGTTGAAGGATGACAAGCGGCTAAACATGTCATCACTGGTCAGATTGGGGAGGGGCCCAGAGAATACTCCAGAGGCAGACATTGTTTTTGCAAAGTCACACACCGATTCCACGTTAAGTTTTGAGACTTCCAACTGCTGGAGTCGGACGTCGTTAATGCCGGCGTGGATAATAATTGTGGAGTATTTAGTTACTTTTAGCCAGCATTTTCAAATTTGACTCGATGTCGCCTGCTCTGGCCCCAGGAATGCATTTGACTATGGCCGCTGGAGTCTCTAGGTTCACGTTTCTGACTACAGATGATCAGAGATTTTTTCCTCAGCGGGTGTGTTGCTTAGCGGGGAAAAATGATTACAAACATGAACAGGTTGGTGGTGAAGTGGGGCCTTGCGATTAGGCTTCCTTCTCACCGTCACCCACCCGTCTCCTCGCTGCTGAGGAGGACCGGAGGACCGCTAGCAGGCCGCCCTATGCTAGGGAGCCCCACTGCAGCTAAGGGGCATCCGTCATAATTAACTGGCACAGACGGTATTTCAATTCAGCAGAGCCGGGATTCCAAATCAGACAACCTCGCCTTGAGCGCCTCAAAAAGACAACATTTATTACATTTACCGTTATCACTAAAAGAGGCAGAGGTGTAGCTAAACATCTGACTGAGAGTGCACACCAGAGGAGAAGGGGAAGGAGAGCTAATAGCCATAGGTAGTGGCTAACCCGAAGCTAACAAAAACACAGATGAAAGGTGAACAGGAGACTAAAGAGGGTGATTAGATGACACTGAATGCGCACACAGGTGCGGGAGGCTTGATAAACAGAAGTGAGAGCTCACGGTAGAAGGAGAAAAGTGATTAAAATACAATTAAAGGCAAAAATTCTCAGGAGAATGAAGAGAGCTAACCACAGAGCAAGCCACACAGGAAGTGACAATACGTTACCACAGCGACGATATGTTACCACAGGAAGCCAATGAATTTGAATTTGTTATGAATTGAAGACTGATCTAAACAGTGAGAATTATTTGGATTAATATGAGAAGTGGAAGCAAAAAAGGGCTGGTTGGCAGACCCTGGTACTTTGGGGAGAGTTAACATACTCAGCTTTCAGTCACTGTACTAAAAAATGCTGAATGGAATAAAACAGATTGTCCCTTAGAACACGTGCACCGAGTCTATTTGGATGGATGCCATCTGGCTTCATAAATGATGGGCGGTTCCAAAACAGGTTGAAATTGTCTATAAAACCAATGTTAAAAGTAGGACATCTTGAACACAACCAGGTATTAAGGCTGAGAGTTCTGCTAAAATAATTGCAACCTCTTCTAAGAGGTGCAAGTGGCCCTGAAATAAACACACGTCTGCCACAGTTCATAAGAGTGGACAGAAGGTTCCTGAAGTCACTCTTTAAGATCTCCGACGTTTCATTTAGGATGTTGGTGCATCCAACGTGCACAATAACAGTTTTAGCGAGGGGGTATTCATTTAATAGGTCAGGGGTAAGAGCCTCAATGTCTGACACTTAACCCCCAGGAAAAAAAAATTTGTAACACAGTACCTGCTTCTGATGTTCCTTATTATTGAATCACCAATTACCAGCGTCGTCTGGGGTGGGGGGGGGGGGCTTTGTTGGTGGTTTCTGAAATGGTGGATAATTTTGCCATAGTTGCTGCTGTGGCGGCAGGGTGCGGATGCGGGGGTGATGTGGGGGGATGTGCTCTCTTCTTTTTGGAGCTGGTGTACAGTTTGGCTCACCTAAGGTAGTTTTTATCAGGGGCTTGCGGGTTTGGGCCACTGCTGAAGGAATAGGGGTTGCCATGGGAGGATGATCGACTTCCAGGTGGGGGAAATCTTCCAGGGAAAGGATGCCAAATCTGTTTTCCAGCAAAAGGGGAAGGGAGGAGGTGTGGCCATGTCTGGTCAATCCCCGACGTTTGCTATTTGGCTCAACCAAGGTCCAGGGCACGCATTGAGGCTGTGACAAACAACCTGGGGCTTTGGGTTTAGCTCCAAGCTGAAGCCAGTGCTTGATGCTGGAGTCCTGGACAGCTGAGGTGACCGGAGCAGGGGTGCAAGTGGATGGCGATGTGCTAATTTCACCCAGGTAAGTAGCCGTCTCTGCTAGCTGTGAGTCCGTCACTGGGGCCGATGTCCGTCCAAAAATAATAGTGTCAAGGTGGTTTTCAGCATCCCGAATCTTATAAAGGTTAGAGAGTCTCAATTCCAACTCAGAAACCTTCTTAGAGAGGGAGACACTGCTGACACAAGTAGGGGATGGAGCCATGGCTTTCTAGGCCAGAAGTGGCTAGCTAGCTAGCTAAAACAGGTTAGCCTAACCTGGTGAAACAGCCCTGCCCGGGGTCTGATTCACCTGTGTGCCTGATCAGGCTTTCGTATTTACTAAGCTAACACTAAGTGAAAAGATAATATCAGTTAAAGAGCTAAAGAGATAAAAATTTAAAATGGAGCTAGTACAACAAACTAAAACAGACAAGATAATGCTTTGACAGCATCGTGACAGTTTACAAAAAATTTTCTTCATTCATCAGCTCCTCAAAGTACTCCTTCCACCTTCTCAACACTCTTGTCACTTGTTAGTAATTACTATTTCTGTCCTTAATCAGCCTGACTTTCTGTGTACCCTTTCCATCTCAATCTCTGTCTAGCTAATCGATGAAAGTCATTTTCTTCTTCCTTAGTGTCCAGCCTCTCATACAACTCACTATATGCCCTTTTCCTTTTCCTTTGACACCTCTCTCTTTGCCATGTGCCTATTGTCCAAATACTCCTGTCTTCTTTCTTCATCTCCCTGACTATCCCACTTTTTCTTTGCCAACCTCTTCCTTTGAATACGTTCCTGTACCTCCTTGTCTTCCTTCCTCTGTCCAGAGACACCCTATACCTTTTTGTTTCCCTCAATGCTTTTGCTGTACTTTCCAAGTCATCTGGTAATTCTTCCCCACTGCCTAGAGCCTGTATCAACTCCTTCCTGAGCTCTGTGTGAGTTTCTTCCTTCTGTAACTTTCCCCACTTAATCTTTGGCTTTGCCTTCACTCTCTTCCTCTTCTTGCTTTCCAAAGTCATCCTACAGACTACCATCCAATGCTGTCTACCTACATTCTCCCCTGTCATGACCTTGCGGTCTTCTATCTCTCCGCTACAAGTTCCTCAAAGCTTCTCCTTTCAGGGAGGTTCCTGTAGTGGAAACATACACCATGGGAGAAGTTCCTGTAGTGGAAACAGGGCTCTCGATGTTGGCAAGTCAGTTGAAACTTATTTAATTTGTTTAACAGTGATCAATGGGCAGAAAAGGAAGGCATGACATGGTCTTCAGGAGTTTATAGAGCCATTACAGCCTTTTCTACTGGCCTAGTGGTGAGCATTTTTAAGCAAATTGTATCTTTAGAATTTCATTTTTTGTTACAAAGCTCATTATAGCCAGTGTTGGGCAAGTTACTAAAAAATAGTAACAAATTACAGTTTCTAGTTACTACTTTTCAAAAGTAACTGAGTTACTTTACTAATTACCGCATGATTAAAGCAACTAGTTGGAAAAATAACTTTCATGTTACTTTTAAATGGATGCTTAAATCATCTTGCACACATAGCAAGATAATTTAATTAATGGATTACATTATGGGCTCGTTAATGTCGGGCTGAAAACAGACTGTTTCAGACAGAGCTTTTAGAACATGTTCAGTCTGCTTTATCCTGCCTTGAGAGCTGTTATTGTGGGAAAAATATGAAGAAAATCAACACTAAATTGTCAGTAATTTCCTCACTTTGGAGTGAGAAATCGGGTTTGTGGAGTGAGAGCGAGGGAAAAAGAGTGAGAATCACTCCAAAAGAGTGAGTTGGCAACACTGTTATGCAGTGTCATTGACAAGCTGTCAATATTTATCTTACCTTTATATTGTGGATTTAATCCGATGTGCAGTGATCCAAAGAAAATTTCCATTATCCACTGTCCAAATGTTTGCTGTGACAGAGACATGATCCAGTCCCTTAAATTCCTTTTGAAGATCAAATCCATTTTTGAATAATCTTTTTCCAAGTAGCAAGTAGTATATGTGGTTTAACTTCAGTGGATCACAGTCTCAGCTGTCTAATGGGGAATGACTGTTATCAGATCTTCTTTCTGTAACAAGGTATCTAGCAATCAGTCAGTTTAGTTCTTGCTGGGTCACAAACTGTCCAGACCTGGATTTCAAGCACAGTCCACCTGTGCTTGAAATCCAGCTGTGGGTGTTCAGATAAGAGTATTTCCACTTTACATCCAACCGTTGTTGTTCAGATAGCGTAAATCCACTAGCACGGTCTTGTTAGCATAGCAAAGCACTAGTTTTGTTGGAGCTTGTTGCTGTTCTCAGGCGCTTCTGAAGATTGCAGTCAGTCTCACATGGCTCTTTAGTTTGCAACCCACTAATATGCTTTTGTCCTTAACCGCAACAAAGGAAAAATAATCTATTTCCACAAAAACAAAGTACTGTAGCTTCATCTTTTCCTTTGCTCAGTAGTGAACAGACTTTTTGCAACAGGTCATGTTGACTGACGGCTGCGTTAGCTACATAGGGTCAGTTTGTATTTATTTTTGCTAAAAAATATCCATATTAATAAAGTGAGTAACAAGTAACACATCTGATGAAATTTCAATAACTGTAATGCATTCCTGAATTTTTAAACAGTAATTTCGTTACACAGTACGTTACTGCAAAAGTAGTGGTGTTACAGTAGCGCGTTACTACCAACACTGATTATAACCATATCAAAGCCTATTCATTCTCTTCTCAACTGATTTCAGGCAGTTTATATAGATTCATCAAAAGAAGAAAATGTTCAATTTAAAGAAGCTTGTGACCCAAGCAATTATCTCACAAAATAATTCTCACTTTTCATGTGACGGCTGTGGGAAATTAATTACAGGAGTAAGAAAATGTGGCTTCTATTTGATCATATTTCATTAGAGAAAAATGCACTCATGCATGTTATTAGAACTATGATTTATTAAAATGATGGTGCATTTGAAGCCTTTTAAGCTACACTGAAACAGTAAATAGTAGGTATAAAGTGCTTGTAGATTTATGGCCATGTTTTTTAAATGAAAAATGGTTCAGTGAAATGCAGGTGTGTGCTTGATTAATGCACCCGTATCTCCACGTGTGTCTTAAAGCAGCTTATATTCCCTCTGTCCTCTGGGAGCATGGAGGAGGGAACTCTAACAGTGTATGACAGTCATTGTAACCACATCCTAATTAAATTATTCAACGACTATATTAATTCAGCAGCAAATCACTTTACTTGCTTAGCATCAGACTGTCAGGCTGTGTTGTGGAAAGACGGGAGCTGCATAATCAGATTTTCTTTGCCCTCAGATTTCTGAATTGTATTAGACAAAGTCAAGGAAAAGATGCCGGCCAAGTTTTATGTGGACAGCGGTCAGTCTGAGGGTGGGACCTAGGGCTAATATGTGAATCAATAAAGGTTATAAGTATCACCAGTTTCACTTTACTGGGACTAAAGGAACTGGATTGTTTAATATGTGCATGGAACAAAAGTCAGCATTTTTCAAAACCTTTTTAACAATCAGGTGTGAAGCCCAGTGAAACCCCCAATATAAGTGAATTACTCAGCTAGAGGGCACACAAATGGAAAAGTTTGTTTGAATGTGTTTGAATTTAAAAACAAAGGCAAACAAGGGTGTTTTCACACCTGAAAATGTGCACAGAGGTCCGGACCAAGTTTATGTTTTTGTTACATTGTATATATTAGGTTTGACGCTGCTGCTTTTGCAAGTGAATGAAAAAAAAACTTTATATGATGCATCCAGGTATTACTGACATGATAACGGTTTGTGTTGTTAGCACAGCTCAGTAGTTAGCAAACATGCTACTCACCCTCCAAAGTGTTTTCTGCAGCTTTGGGCACCTCAGTAGCCACACTTTAAGTTGAAACTGGGGAAGATTCTATCAAATTAGTAAGTGAGCTAATTTAGTGAGGCTAGAAAATTACCCAGGTCTTCATTAAAGGAGCCATTGATCGTACTTTTTCTACATTTTCTTTAATTATTGCAGCAAGTTTGTTTTTTATTTTTCCAGCCTTTCTGAAAACAGCCTGTTTGATTGTATATACCTTTAAATCTTCAGACTGGATTCAACTCCGCACTCTCTCTTGCAACATATTGCTAACACCTACTGGCTTATCTCATCACTGGCTGAGGCAGATGCTAATGACAGCCATATACTGAACCGAAGAAAGCAATCACACTGACAAAGGTTCCATACCTTCGGGGTAAAACCTTGGGCAGCATGGAACCAGCGCTACAGTGAGAGTAGGAACTTAGTCATAGTAAGTCATAGTTTTATTTCAGTTTGTTCATTACGGTTTTAGTCTAGTTTTAGTTGACAAAAATTTCATCTTTTAAATAGTTTTAGTCAATGAAATTAATACTGCGGTTAAGCTAACGCTAGGAGGCCTGTTGGTCACATGACCAATGCTGACAAACTGCCTAGCCAGGTTAATGCTAACAGAGCTTAATGTAGCATTGTGATGAAAATATGACAAAATAAGACAGAATTGACTGTGGATTAGTGAACCAAGGGCACCTGGTTCAGTCACCCTATTAGGGTGACCAGAATCTGAGATCCGGACCGAAACCACCTCGATTTGCCGGATCAAATTTTGGCTTTTTGATCCAGACTCTGGTTTGGGGGTTTCACAATTTTGATCCAAATCAAACTGACAAGTCCCAGAGTAAATGGGTTATGCTGTGAAAGCACTCTTACTTTGAAATTAATGTTTTTAAGGCAAGTTTATTTGTATAGCACATTTCATGTACAAGACAAGTCATAGTGCTTTACATAAAAAACATTAAAGCATTACAGCAAGGTGCAAAAGGAATTTACACATTAGGAGGCTTTGAACCTCCTTCCCTTTACTTTTATTTTTTATATGGAAAAAAAACCCCATGGACAATGTTTTGACTAATCCAAATAGCCTTTGGTTTTGTCAGTCCCTTTAAAGAGCCTCAAACTCCTTTTTTAAAGGATCTTAACATTTGATATTTTATTGGTGCTAGTAGTACCATTATTTAAGTAATACCAGTAATCTGGTAAGTATCTCACAAATGGCCAACCTTATAGGGGCTCTATTATAAAAACATAAACATCAATGTGATAAAATGCATATCATTTAAAATGATTACAGGCTGTTAAATGATAACCACAATATTTAGCATAAAAGCAGCAGAGAGCTGCGAGTCAATCTCCTCACAGCTGGATTCAGTTTGCTTCATAATGCTTCCACAGCTCTCTAACATCCAAAGCTCAAAATTCAGCTGCTCTGCAAGTTTCTGCTGATTGGTGCCACAGTGGCGCTGTCGATTTTAAATTCCTTCTGACCTGACATGCCAGGTCCTATAGAAATTGATTTTACTTGACAGCTGGAAGTCCTTGAAAATCCGTAGCCCTCAACCCGACGTCATCCTCTGATTGACCTATCAGCCTCCCCAAACTTGTTCCCCTCTTTATTGCTAATGTCCAACCGAATCCTCTCAGATCAGCTCTTGTGTCCAGGGACTTGGACCAGACTTCATTGAGAATTCAGCTACAGCTTCTTTCACCTTGATGTTTCAACAGCTAGTTTTCTCAAGGTTGCTGGGAGGGCAATACAATCAGGCGCCGCTCGCAGTGGAGGAGAAGCATCTCTAGTTTGAGGCTTTGTAGATGTAGCCTTAAAAAGGAAAGCACATGGGTTTGGGGAATTAATACTAACTGGTATGTGAACATTTGTATGCATGTGTGAGAGAGTTGGGGGTATTAACAAAAGGACATTCTCAGTGCTTGGAGTACAGGTTAACCTTCTCAGCACTGGATTGAGGAGAAAAGGGAGGCAAGAGAAGCATAAAAACAAGAGAGGACAGACATTGAGTATCAGGGCTTGACATTAACATTGGCCCATCTGCCAAATGCAGGTAGAATTCAGCTGAGTCACTCTTACCAGCCACTTTGGCAGGAGTCAAATTCTGTTATATAGTAACCTGAAGTTATAAACCCATTGGATTTGTAAGAAAAATACAACAGTCAGTAATTTATTTGAAGAAAGTCACAAATTTATCACAACAAAGATGCAAATTTTAAGGTGGATTGCTCATAACCATCGGCTGCAGTTCTACCCTAGCCTGAAAGGTTGCGCCAATGCAGTGACGTGCCAGTTTGTCCATGACTACATAAAAGAGAAGAAAAATGAACCACATGCATTTTAGGAGTGACAATGACGGCTGCACAAAGGTGACAGTAAGAACTCCTGTGTTTACTACTTTTACCGCCAATCATCTTTTCTTTTTCTTTCTCTCGCCTCGTCCCATTTCTTTTTAAGTCTCCTTCTTTTGCTTCATCTTTGTATACAGTGTCAGTGGCTCCACCTTTTGAATGGGAGGTTGGATCTTGCACATGCAAAGTCAATGCACTCCCTCCGTGGCTGCATGAGCTCAGCCACGGAGGGACTCCGCAAAGCCTTACGGACTGGAGAGGATGACGAAATTTATATCACACAAGCTTTGCACCCGAGCAGATGTGCAAAGCCTAAAGCCATCTTAAGAGAAAAACATTAATTTGCACAAGCAGCACTTTATGATAAAAATCGTAAATTGCTATAAGCAAGTCACAAATGGTTGAAAAAAATGAAAATTTATGAGAAACAAATTTTCTGATAAAATGTGAACATTTACTATAAAATGTTGCAAAATTTATGACAGAAAAAACACAAATTTGGAAGGAAACACCCACATTTGCTAAAATAAAGTCACAGATTTATGGAATAAGGCTGCAAATTTACTAATTAAAATTGCAAATTCAAAAAAAGTTACAGTGATAAGTAAATATAAAATAAAAAAATTATGTTAGCTAAGTATTTGATTATCTGGCTATGCTTTAATTACACTGGTATTTAGTTTTCAAATGGGGTATTCAGATTTTTGGTTTTACCCCCAAACAGGTAGATTTTTTAATAAAGGTAAATTACAAATGTACCAAAAATGAATACATTGATAAAGTAACAAATATAGAAAAACTCACAAATGTACATACATACAGAAATTTGCAAATATATAATAAAAATGATATATGTATGTGACAGTGATTGCAAATTTATGAAGGAAAAATCTATAACATTTCCAACAAATGCTGCAAAATTAACATTAACTTACCAAGAAAAATTGCATATTGATAATGAAATGTACATATGAGAAAAAAAAAACTTCTACAATTTACATTAAAAAGTTCCAAAAGTATAGCAAAAGTCACATTTCTGAAAAATAAGTTTTTGCAGTGTACTGAAGATGGAGGAAAAAAAAACTGGACAGACTATTCGGATATTAGTCTGCTGCCAAAAGCCTCCAAACTGGTGTCCTGGATGGGTACAAAATACAAGTAAAATATGTCAGACGTTATGCAAGACAGCTCCAAATTGAAGAGGAACTTATTATTACCAATCCTGACCCCTTGGCTAGTCAAAAGGTTGAGTGCTTGGTAACTTTGGAAAACTATTAGCTTACACCTGAATGTTCGCACCAAGGTCCGGGGCCAAGGTTTATGTTTTTATTACATTGTCTACATTTGGTCCAGTCAGATTTGGTTTCATGCTTTACAGCTTATATAGAATGCACCTCTGTCTTGTTGTCATGACGATGCCCTGTCCAGACCAGTAATTAGCAAACATGCTACTCACCCTCCAAGGTATTTTCTGCAGTTTTGGACACATCAGCAGCCACACTTTAAGTTGAAACTGGGCAAGACTCCATCATATTAGTTGTTGAGCTACTTTTGTGAGGTTAGGTGGATGGATGTTCTTCCCATTAACAGTGATGATTTTTCAGGTGGCATTGTTCGTCCATTTTTTTTCCCAAAACACTGTTGCATCCAATATATCTGTTAAGTTTCTGTATTTTTATTATTATTTTTTTAAAAATTGACTTTATATGTTGCTTGTGCTCTCTTTGCTCTCTCCGAGTGCTACCATGGCTCGTTTTTCCTCTTTTCGACAGCTTTAACTTCCTGTTTGGTCCGAAAGTCCAAACCTTTCTTAAAATTGCTTTCACACTCTAAACAAACTGGACCAAGATTCAGTTTGATCCAGACTGAAACCACCTCTTTTTACTGGACGAAATTTCAGCTCTTTGGTCTGGACCATGGTTCAGAGGAGCTTTCACACCTAAATTTTTGTCTGAACCAAAATAAAAAGTCCAGAAGTTCAGACCAAATGGGTTAGGTGTCATAGCCGTTCCAATCTCAAGCCTTGGTTAGCATACTGTTATATTTTTCCAATTTTTTTTTTCCCCACACCCTAGAATGAGAGAACAGTTAGAGGAGTGGAAGGCAAGCACAAACATGGAGATATAAACAGATGGTGTGGAAGAAAGATTAATAAGAAAACAATTCAATGAGTTCAATTGTTTATATCTCTTTTTTCCCTAGAGGAGTTCAGTGGCTGGTCAGTGCTTTGCTCCAGCATAACTGTATAATTAATCACGGATTATTCCCCATCCCCTTGCTTTCAAAGGCACATTTAGTTTTTACCTTTTTTCCAATATTCTTCTTTGGTTTATTTGTTCCTAATGCCATAGTTTCTCGTGAATATGGACATTATTAATTTCTATTTGCTGCTTGTAGGTTCACTCTTATTTCCTCATTTTATGAGACATTTTTAGAGTTTGTAAGCCAGTCCTGCAAATGCTGCTGAAGTTTATTATACTGCCTCTTAACTTCATGTTTGTGGCAGTAGCTACATTGATTCAGCCGGATGTCAGCTACTCTATATGCTGAGCTCAAGGTTGTTCTTTAAATCTGGCGAGGATAGTCAGCTGAGGTGAGCTGATTTATACCGTTTTTAAACCTGCAAAATCCCATGATAACCCTGTTCCAGCAGGGCTATGTCTCTAGGGAGCGAATTTCATTTTGTGACTGAGCAGTATGAAATGCTGAGGTTTAAAAAAGCTTGAAGAAAACTGTTACTATATGTCACATAGATGGGACCAGTGGGGAACACTGATGGCTGAGTCATGATTCCTGGATGATTATGCAATTGGGAATTTTCTCAAACAGGAAAATAGACTTGACCTTGGCATTCAGCACATTTGTTTTACTGGTTTTCAGAGAGTTTACACAATAGTCTTTGTGTTGTGTTTATTAATAAAAAAATGTCTTCATTATCAAAGTAGTTGGCTAGAAGTTGTTGCTTTAATTCACCATTATGGCCCATTATTGGCAGTGCAGCACCATATTGTTTACAGCGTTTGCATCACTAGAGCTTGGCCACACCTCTTAACACCAGCCATCACCACATCCTCTTCCACCTCTACCAGCAAAATCCATGTTCATACAGGTAAACCGCAACAGTGTCTGTCTGCAGCAGGCCAACTTACCTTTCACTAGTTGAGGGTCTACCGTCCCAGCCAGGGAGTCTCCCATGGTTCCTTTGCAACCTCCAAGGAACTAAAAGAAACTCAGAAACATGTTTAAGCACTATTACTCGAGAGGGAGTCCAGTATCAATGAATATATGGCTGGTGAGTCATCGTACTCGAAGTGGACAACCAGAGATATTACAGTTATATATACAGTACATGATGAACCTCAAGTGTAATATTGCTTTCATAAAACAGTTCTATAAGTACAGTTTATTAAATGATAGCAATACAGGACAAAATATTATGATTTTTGTTTGTTTAAGCAGTTATTTTGATCCACCGAGAAACATAGTCCCTTTTAAATTTACATACAGTAGTTAACTGTTCCTAAGCACCTCAATGAACATAATCTAGAAAATATTAGGCCTATTGACAATATACACACGCAATCAAAATAAATACTGTCCAGTGCAGAAGTCAGTGTTTAAATACATACTGATCCACCTACTGAGTACACCTTGCAGGCCATGTTGAATCATGTTGGTGGCCACTATGCTGTTAGTTAGAGATTTAGCTTCAGCACCTCCATGTAGTTTCCATGCATTTTGCTCGCTTTTTCTTGGTATTTTCAGATGAAACAGAATCCATCACTAAAAAGTTATTATGGTTGACTAATCGAGATAGTACATCCAACTTTAGCTTCTCTACTTTGTTGTAAACAGATGTGAAATATCGAGCCAAATGTTTACAAGGGTGGGACTTATAAACTAATCTACTACTACTACTACTACTTCCAGGTCACGGAGGTCTCGATGTTTGGGACACTCTTTTCAAAGAGCGCTTTCCTGTGGAAGGTAATGTATCCAACACAGTATTACAATTCTCACTTATAAGAAATCATTGATATTAACTATAATTTAAAGATTTGTAAAACACAGCTGAAGCGGAGTGATACATAATCTGTGAAATGTCCAAGTGTGATTATCAGTGAATATAGTGGATATAAAACTCTACACACCCCTGTCCAAATGACAGATGTAAAAAAAATGAGACCAAGATAAATCATTTCAAAACTGTTTTCACCATTAATGTGACCTATAACCTGTACAACTCATTTGAAAAACAAACTGAAGTCTTTTTAGAGGAAAAATTAAAAAAAAAAAAACTTACACTAACACGGTTGCATAAATATGCACACCCTGTTATAACTGGGGATGTGGTTGTGTTCAGAATTAACCAATCACATTCAAACTCATTTTAAATGGGAGTCAGCACACACCTGCCATTTTTAAAGTGCCTCTGATTAACCCCAAATAAAGTTCAGCTGTTCTAGTACGTTTTTCCTGACATTTTTGTCGTCACATCTTACAGCACAAGCCATGGTCTGCAGAGAGCTTCCAAAGCATCAGAGGGATCTCTTTGTTCAAAGGTATCAGTCAGGAGAAGGGTACAAAAGAATTTCCAAGGCATTAAATATACCATGGAACACAGTGAAGACAGTCATCATCAAGTGGAGAAAATATGGCACAACAGTGACATTACCAAGAACTGGACGTCCCTTCAAAATTGATGAAAGGACAAGAAGAAAACTGGTCAAGGAGGCTTTCAAGAGGCCGACAGCAACATTGAAGGAGCAGCAGGAAATTCTGGAAATTACTGGCTGTTTAGTACATGTGACACCAATCTCCCGTGTTCTTCATATGTCTGGGCTATGGGGTAGGGTGACAAGACAGAAGCCTTATCTTATGAAGAAAAACATCCAAGCCCAGCTACATTTGGCAAAAACACATTTTAAATCTCCCAAACACACGTGGGAAAATGTGTTATGGTAGTGTTATGAAACCAAGGTTGAACTTTTTGGCCATAATTCCAAGCCCTATTCTGCTCTGGTGCTCTATTCCCGTAAGTTTTTTCCTCATTGTTATTTTATTATTTGAACACCTTGTTGCACTTTATGTTTGCTGTATTTGTTAATAAATTTCACAAGCTCACAATCCAGCACTTGGGTCTCATCTCTCTGCCCCGAGGGGCACTCATGACAACTGTGAGTTTGTGGTAATTTATTACGAACATAAAGTGCCTGACATAACACAAAAGCCAAAGAGAGATAAACCTGAACACAGGGAGAAAACGCAGAGCGTAAAACTTACTTTAGAGAGTTTTGACATTCGTCAGGACCGCCGCGAGGAATACAAAAGGCAGAGATCTTAAATAAGGCATCACACAATAGAACACAGGTGTGGGTACCAGAGTGGGCAGGAGAAAACAATGATTAACAATCTGGATCAGCTGGAAGCAATGAGAGCAGAGCGACTGGACTTGACAGCTGACAGGGTGACGCCCACACTGAGCACAAAACCAGAAATGTCACTTGACAGCTGTCAATCCTGAGCAAGAACACCACAGTAAGAATATAAAGAATAAAACATCACCAAATACAGACTGATAAATAATTACAAATTAATACAAAATATGAGCGTAACAAAACTAAAACATAAACAAGAAAATAGAAAACAGCACGAGAATAACAGAACCCTAAAAGCACAAAATACAACAAATATATAAATGTAGAGAAAAAGCCATGAGACTGAGCGTGGTGGAAACCTCCAGTGCTCAGCTCATGAAAGAGTAAGCTATATGCTTTGGTGTGAATTACAGGTTCATCACAGCCCATGTAGTGCAATTTGGAATGGCTGGAATATAACACATAAATAAAAGCACTGAGCACATGACTATAAATACAAATTGACCAGATTTTTAAATGGACATATTTTGAGATATACAGTAGAATGGGTAATACTAAATATATCAAGATAACAAGCCGCATGCTGTGACTGTGCAGGGATTGAAAATTTCCATTCTAATACAAGTAAACTTTTAAAATAAAAGCATGTTCCTGGCATTAGGTCACCAAATAATTGCTTTGTTGTCTCGGGCACATGAAAAACAAAAATAAGCAACAAATTATTCTCGTGGTGGCTGTAAACAGACCTGAATGGCCAACCCAAGTACCACCTGTGTGACAAACTCTGAAATATGTATTGTATTAATATTATCATATGCTGAGAAACCTTTTTTAACTACCAAAGTAGAAAAAGTTGAGGGACCACTAGGTGAGAGGATGCTTACCTAACCCTTCTTTTGGGGGCTGAAGAGGCCAAGCTTCACCGGGAAGAGAATTTAAGATGCAGGAAAGGCACAGTTGAGGTCTTAGAAATCAAGCGGCCGAGGAGGATCTGGGAGTGTCTGCCACTGAGCTGCAGCTACAACTGTTTTATATGCAGCATCCCCCGCTGAGTAAAAGTGGCCACACTTGCTGCTTCACACGATCACACACTGACACTCACCTTGAGAGAGGCAGGCTTGGCTCCTATCTGAAGCTGTGATCAGCCGATGTAAAGCACCTGGATACTCTGACCCCATGCAGTCAACCCTGATCTATGAGGCAATTATGGTAAAAATGCCTGTCTAAGCATTCCTGGGGTTGAAAGGACTACCCAGGATATTAAACAGATTACATTATACACAAAAGTGAAATGTGATGGCAGGAGACCAAGAAAGAAACCTTTTGCGGTGGCGATTAGGAGCTCCCTTATAGAGGGCTCGCTCCTCATCGAGGTTTTTCAACTTCTATGCTGACGCACATGCTCACACAAGTTAAGAGTTGTGCTTGGCGACCGGCCAATCCCCGGATTTGTGTGTACACGTGGAGCATTTATACTGTACGTGATGTGAATGGATGCGTGCGCCTGGAATTACACTGTACACTTTGATAGATTGCAAATTACCAGCAGACTCCAGCGTGTTTGAAGCTTAGAAGGGAATTGAAAGTATCCAAACTCAACAACCACTTGATTTATTGCTGCACAGGACCCAATCAAATCAAACATGTGCCAGATAAAGTCAAGTAAAACACCCCAAATAGAAAGCAAACAAATAGTCTCAAGCACTTAGCATCAAAAGGAATCGGGGAGAGTCCAGTTCAGCGGTGTATGTGTTGACTTTTTGTCTGCCAGAGTACCATGGCTTCACTGAAATCATGTGGAATGTATTAAATCCCTAAAATCTACCTATAGTATGAAAATTGATGTGCACATAAAGGAAAATAATGGTTCTTAAATAGTCCTTCACAGACCTCATTGGTTCTTCAGAGAACCATCACTTATTGAAGAAAGCCTTTAGATTATGGTTCTTGGCATACCACATGGGCTGTTACCTTAGATAGGTTTAGCTTAGATAAGATAAGCCTGTATTAGTCCCACAACGGGGAAATTCCAGGATTGCAACAGCACAGGGATAGCAACAATCAGAGCAACAATCAGAAGGCAAGAAAAAAAAAAAAAAAAAAGCAAGCAAGCACGAGCAGCTAATATACATATGTACACATTACTATAAATATATATATATATATACACAGACACACAGTGTAGAGCATTGTAGCTGGATGGGATAAATATATGAGTATATAAACACACAGTACGGAGCATTGCAGCTAGATGGAATAAATATGTAAATATATAAACACAGTGTGGAGCAATGTAGCTAGACGGAATAATATGTAGATATATAAACACACAGTACGGAGCATTGCAGCTAGATGGAATGAATATATAGATATATAAATACAAACATAAACATAAACACACCCAGTGCGGAGCATTGTAGCTAGATGGAATGAATATATAGATATATAAATACAAACATAAACATAAACACACCCAGTGCGGAGCATTGTAGCTAGATGGAATAAATATGTAAATGTATAAACACACACAGTGCAGAGCATTGTTGCTAGATGGGATGAAACAGCACAACCGTCTACTTAGTTATCCTACATGGTATGATTATGTGCCCATACATATTCACACCTCCATAGTGACCGGTATTTTCCTAGTTGTATGCCGGAGGGGACCATTGTCTAATATAACCACATAAATACAATATGGCACCTGGCAATCAAGTTTTGGCAGCTGATCACTTTTTGCTATGACACCACCACAGACTCAGTGCTGCCGGAGCAGGTACATCCCATGAAGTCTCAACAGTCAATCTGTGATTTTCACACAGATCAGAGCAATTTGTTGCACATGAAGCTAAACGTTTCTACAGACATTCTAAAGTTCTTGAACCACTGAGCGTTTGTAAAGCTGGGGTGACATCAGTGAGAGCCTGTGTTGATCGCCCAGACCCACGGTTTGAAGCGGCAATTTTCCCACAACAGAGCCATCTGAAACACACACACAGCATACATATTTTAGTACCTAATAGTGATAACTTGCAGACATTACAATATAGTACGGCAGACTTAAAGCAAACTAGCATTAGTAATCATCAGCTTACCTCCATATGTGATCTGGTTCGTATCCTCACGTCTTTGGCTCTATGGCTTCCTAAACACTCCAGTACTTTTCCAGAGTGTTTCGTCTTGCTGCCTGTACCCTTGTCTGGCTGTCCTTTTTGGTCTTCACGCTAACAAAAAGCCAGAGACCGAGGAGTCGCCTTGTACAGCCGCCATGCTATGTTTTGCTTGTGTCGCGTGTGGGGATGCCTAGACTTCCCTCCCCCTCTCCCCCTCACCTCCTACAGCTCTCCAGGGAGGATACAGAGGTGTTTCCTGCTTGGAGACATTGTCTTCTCTAGCATGTCCTGGGTCTGCCCCAGGGTCTCCTCCCAGTTGGACGTGCCTGAAACACCTCACATGCGAGACATCCAGAAGGAATCTTGATCAGATGACCAAACCACCTCAACTGACTCTGTTAGATATGGAGGAGCAGCAGCTTTACTCTGAGCCTCCCCTGGATAACTGAGCTCCTTACCCTGTCTCTAAAACGATTCTTTTTAGAAGTCAAAATGGTTCTTCTATGGCAACACACTGAAGAACCTAGGTTCCCAGTTGGCGTCATTATTTTTCTGTGTAGTATACGTAAGCACAGAATTGTGCTAAGATTTTGGAATATTACTGGGCAGTGGTGGAGCAT
Source organism: Pholidichthys leucotaenia (assembly GCA_020510985.1). NCBI lineage: Eukaryota > Metazoa > Chordata > Actinopteri > Cichliformes > Pholidichthyidae > Pholidichthys > Pholidichthys leucotaenia. Next base: position 277,980,883 of record CM035842.1, read on the forward strand.
CCGGCCCACACTTGGGAGGTTGTGGGTTCAAGCCCCAGCTGGGTTATACCAAAACCATATAAAAATGGTACTTATTGCCTCCTAGCTTGGTGCTCAGCATGATAGAATGAGGGAAGAAAAGTTGTTTGTGGCGGTGCCTTGTATGGCAGCGGGCCCTCTTATTCTAGATGTGATTAACATTGTAGATAGAAGAAACGTAATTTTGTTCTGCCGTACATGATTGGCTGTATGGATTAAATGATAATAAAGTTGGTTTTCTTTCTTTCTTAACATATCTGCAGCTTTAAGGAATTTAAATCTAAGCTTATCAAGTTTCAGATCTTACATTTTCAAAGTGGCAAATTGTATGCCACCATATTATGATTAGCTAGGGGTGGGAATCAGCAGAGGCCACACGATACTTGAGCCATGATGCAAAACTATCATATAGTGCAATACCATCTAGTGAACTGAAAAATAGTTTTTTATTACCAGAGTACCTCAATAGGTAAGTTTGTGTTTGCTACATTTACTAATAATTACCTCCGCCAGGCCGAAAAGGCCAGGAGGAGGTTATGTTTTTGCCGGAGTTTGTGAGTTTGTCTGTTTGTCTGTCTGTCTGTCTGTCTGTTTGTCTGTTGGTTAGCAAGATAACTCAAAAAGTCTTGGACGGATTTCCATGAAACTTTCAGGCGTTGTTGGAAATGGTACAAGGAAGAACTGATTAAATTTTGGGGGTGATCCGGTTCACCGTCTGGATACAGGAATTTTTTAAAGCATTTTTCAACACTGTGACATACAGCCATTTTCAACATGTGCGCAGGCGCAATAGAGGGCGCTGGTCGTCATGTCTGATGAACACAAACTCTGCCTTCTTCAAAGTTTTAGGCACAAAAGCACACAGAAAACAGTGGTGGGCAGGGCTCCCCAGAGTGCCTGTGTTTGCACTACGCTGCAAAAGCTGACACGGGCAGCTGTCCGGCGCCGGATTATTTGGCAGAAATTCCCCGGCCAGCCATAGGGGCTGCGCAAAAACCAGCTCTCTGCCGGGGGAGGCTTCCAAATCCTCTTTTTTCCGCGGACCGCAAACCCAATAAAACCCACGGCAACCATTATCGCACCTTCTTTTGTCCTGCGGCTCCGGAACAGAGAGGAATCCCGGCGCCAGTAATGCTGTGCCTGATATGTGCCACTCTAATGCTAAAAGTGACTGCATCAGGGATTTACCACCTTGAATGAATGAATGAATGAATGAATGAATTTATTTTGGATAGTACAGTACAGGTTAAAAGAAACTGTATAATATAACAACAAGGTCAAATTAGACAAAGACTCCTTCTACTATACAATTCCACGTGAGTTATCCGAAATGGGTGATGGCTGAAGCCGCAGCTTATATTGCCCACCCATATTCCATCCAAGAATTCAAAAGAGAAAAAAGAGAAAACAAGACAAGAGCGATTACAATTTAAAACAAGGCTGAGACAAAATGTGACTGAGAGAAAAAAAAAAAAAAAGAAAACTAAGCTACAACACAACACAGGCTGGAAATGTCAATCCTTATGTGAGTTTACATGTCGACTTGTAAATATGTTTGGAGTATTTCTTCCTTTAGTTTTTGTTTAAATTGTCCAAGCGTTGTACATGATTTTAGTTCAGGTCCAAAATCGTTCCATAATCTGACTCCTTGCACTGAAATACAGTGTTGCTTGGTGGTTGTTCTCACTGTAGGCTTTTGAAATATACATGTTCCTCTGAAGTGATATCATTTCTCCCTTGTTTGGAACAACTTTTGGATATTTGCGGGCAGTGATAGATTCTTCACTTTGAACATTATTATTGCGGTTTTAAAGTCAATCAGATCTTTCAACTTGAGAGTTTTTTGTTTAAGAAAAAGTGGGTTTGTTGGTTCCCTGTAAGCAGCTTTGTTTATTATTCTAATAGCTCTCTTTTGAAGCATAAAGACTGGATATATGTTTGTTTTATATGTATTTCCCCATACTTCATTACAATATGTCATGTATGGGAGTATTAATGAATGATACAAGGTGTATAGTGTGGGTTGATTCAGCAAATATTTCACTCTGTGTAATATTGCAATTGATTTGGATACTTTACCTTTAATATAATTAATATGTGGCTTCCAACACAGTTTGTTATCAATTATTACTCCAAGGAATTTAGTTTCAGATACCCTTTCAATCTCTACACCATTTACACTGAGTTTGGGTACTGGGTAGTTGTGATGGTTGTTAAAAACTATAAATTTTGTCTTACTTAAATTGAGCGTTAATTTGTTTGAATCAAACCACAGTTTAAGCTTTCCTAATTCCTTTCCGAGTGTATCCAGAAGTTGTTCCAAATTGTTTCCACTGCATAGCAGATTAGTGTCATCGGCAAACAATATTAAGTCCATTTTTTTCTGAAACTTTACATATATCGTTTATATACATATTGAATCCCACTTGAGGTGTTTCAGGCACGTCCCACTGGGAGGAGACCCCGGGGCAGACCCAGGACTCGGTGGAGAGACTATGTCTCCCAGCTGGACTGGGAACGCCTTGGTATCCCCTCTGAAGAGCTGGAGCAGGTGGCTGGGGAGAGGGAAGTCTGGGCTTCTCTGCTTGAACTGCTGCCTCCGCGACCCGGACCTCCGGAAAAGCGGTAGAAGATGGATGGATGGATGGATGTATCAAATGCTTTTTTAAGATCTAGGAATACTCCAACTGAATACTCTTTATTTTCAATGGCTGTTGATATTTTTTCTGTAAATTCCATTAAGGCATATGCAGTTGTCCTCTTGTGTCTGAACCCATATTGCTGCTCACATAATAAATCATTCTTCAGTATGAAGTTGTCAATTCTCTCATAGAATATTTTTTCAAGTATCTTGGAAAATTGCGGTAATAGTGAAATTGGTCTGTAGTTGGAGAGTTCCCCTCTGTCGCCCGTCTTGTATATCGGAATTACTTTAGCTATTTTCATTGCATTGGGAAATATACCTGATTGGAGAGACAGGTTGCAGATATACGTCAGTGGTTTTACTATGCATTCGATAACAGTTTTGACTAGTAGCATGTCAATACAATCACAGTCAGTAGATGTTTTACTTTTGAACGATTTAACAATTTCAATGACCTCTCTTTCGTCTGTGTTCTTTATGAAGATGGAGTCTTTTACAGCAGTGTTATTGCATATTGTATCGCCTGTAGGCACTGTAGTGGGTATTTCTCGGGCCAATTTAGGTCCAATGTTAACAAAAAATTTATTAAATTCATCTGCAGGTGAAGCTATATTCACACTCTGAGTCGTTTTATTATTTTTTGGAATATTAGTTGGGTAGCTTGTATTTCTGCTTTTATTTCCAAGGATACTGTTGAGTATTGTCCATGTATTTTTAATATTGTCTTAATATTGTTACCTCAAGTCGCACTTTGCTACACAGCGCCACAAAAACTGTGTAGCCAAATTCGATCGATGGATGAACATTTTCAGCCAGTGAGAGAACCGACGCCTTCCAAATCCAATGCATCACTAGCAGAAGTGATGTTTTCTCATTTTGTGGCAGAGCACAATCTACCCCCATTGGTGGCAGATCACTTCAGTGATTTGGTGCCAACATTGTTTCCTGACAGCAACAGCACTCCATTTTTTGGTGCTACTTGGCTTATTATTTTCACAATACCAAAAAGTTATGGCTCAACGTTGTGCCCATATAAGTGTACATTTGAATAAATATGTTGGAAATAGTTCATGTTGCAGTTGCTGTTTGCTTAGTTTTTGTTTGTTTGTTAGTTTGTTTTTGCTACAGTTTTCTTTCATCTGCTGATAAATACAGTTTTTAAGTACTCAGTACAGGTGTGAAAGCCCCTCCCCCCAATAAGGGAGGCATGAGGTATGCCTTGACAGGTCGCAGCCTGGCACTTTGCACATGGAGGAGATGGACACAACAGCAACACTTCAGTTTATTACCTCCGCCAAGGAGGTAATGCTTTTACTACAGAACCACTAACCCTATCATTGTGAATCCAATTGCTAGTCATATGTTTTCATGGTCAAGGAATCTGAAAACCTACACACAAACACTGTATGGGTGGGAACTGTGGCGCTTGGCGGAGGTCTGCGCTCTCCGAGTGCTTTTCTAGTTCTTATTAAAGCATCATGATACTAGTGTCTCTGAATCCATACAGTATCACCACAGATGCATCATTTTTTTTTTTTTTTGCCAAATATTTATTGGAACTAAAATTACTGCAAATTTTGGGTCATCCATTCAGCTCACATTAAATGTGCCCCTTCATGACATCCCTGTTGCACTAAGTAAATTAAATCCGGATTCACACTACAACGTTTGGACCAGCGTTTACTGATGTTTTGACAAACGTCTGGCTCCGCTGGGAAAAGTTGGTGAAAGTTCATGATAGTTGGTGTTCATTGGCAAATGCTGGTGAAAGTTGTGTTCTTTGAAAATTTTCAACATGCTGAAAATTTACCGACATTTGGAAATAAACATTGGTGAAAGTTGTGTTCAGTTTGTAAAAGTTCCTGAGCGCTGGCCCAAGTTGTGCAGCGCTAACCTAAGTCGGCCTAAGTTGGACTCCATTGGCAAATATTGACTGAAACGCTGGCAGAAGCAGATGTTTTTAGACAAAACTCGCTTTTCATACAAGCACGGAGACAGATGAACGCACAGCGAATGTGTCAAAAAACTAGGAGAAATGCTGAAGCAGTGTCGCTGTCCATAGTGCTGGAATGCCAAAACCCCAGAGAAGCAAAAGGGGGAATAAAAAACACAGAAAAAAAACATATAGAATCTGACAAAAATGTGACATCCCAAAAGAAAAAAAAAATGTCCTTGATGTGAAATTTACTGTTTGCATTTTCTGCTCCATGCATACTCCTCCAGGGTGTATTGGTTCAGCTTACTTTGCTTTTAAATTCTTATGTATTCCTTTTGCAACTTGCTGTAGTGCTTTAATGTTTTTGTGTAAAGCACCTTGAATAGTCTTGTACATGACATGTGCTATACAGATGAACTTGCCTTGCCTTGCCTTCTATTGTGGGGATCAAAAAGTGCTGATGTGATGTCAAAACGTAAAGGACAATTTAAAAAAAAAAAACATCTACTGTGTGTCATGTTATATTTGTGCCTCGGTGAAAACAGAGGCACACAGTAATCACTGAGTGCATCTGTTTGTGACTCTGGGTGTGTGTATCTGTCCGTCTGTCCGCCTCTGTTTCAACTTGCCCGGTCAAAATTAAGTGGAACTAAAGGCTTGTATCATTGTATCACCATATTTTCTTGACTTTTAATTTGCCAGAATTTTGAAGTAACGCTTTGTTTTTGAAATAAACACAAAAATAGCTCACCTTTACTGTCAATGGAACGGTACTGCGCATGCACCTGGAAACTCCCGCCAGAAGGAAGTACTGAGCAATCCGTCAATACTGGATGAACAAATGCCCATCTTTTTGCCAGTCTGTTTTTTTCCTCTGTCACTAAACAGTAAAAGCTTCAGTTCATGTTTATTGTCAATGTATTCACGTACTTCCATCGATTCCACCATTTAAAACATCTGCCACCGTGCTCTTCTTTGTGTTTGGATTGCAGCTGTTCAAATCAGTTTCAGATTCAGGTTCAGGTTCAGGTTACTTTATTTGTACTCGTAGGTAGATTTGTTTTGCAGTCTGGTGACATCCATATTTACAAGCCACAAATTACATTCAACATAGACACAAACACAGGCACACATGAAATTGACTATAAACATGATAAAAATACTCAAGGCTCCATCAATCAGGGTATAAAAAGACAAAGAGATGAGAGAAAAACCAGAGGTAAGAGAGAAGGGTCATATTAAAAGTTAAAAACTAGTCAAAGAGGTTAAAAACTCAAAGGTCTAAAACTCAATAAAATATTTAGAACCCAAGTAACATCCTACAAAAATAAGTAAATATAAAATGGAGTTAATAAATAGGTACCTAAATTATGTGCAATATATTGTTACAGCTTGTTCAACTCTTTGACAGCAGCAGGAACAAAGCTGTTTTTGTAGCGCTGGGTTTTACTTTTTGGGACAGCAAACCTCCGTCTTGAGGGAAGAAGCTGAAAGTTGCAGTGCAAAGGGTGGGAGTCATCATTTAAAATGGAGGTAGCCATCCTCTGTACTTGTCTGGTGTACAGGGATGTCAGGCTCAGCTGTGACTCACCAAGCAAACGACTGGACCATCTAACTACCTGATGTAAGGATTTCCTCTGTTTCGGTTTTATCTGACCAAACCATGACACTAAAGAAAAGGATAAAACAGATTCAATAAAAGCCCGATAAAACATTGTCATTATGGTTTGGTCAATTTGGAAGCGTGCAAGTTTTCTTAAGCAATGCAAATGTTGCTGACCCTTTTTGCACACCCTTTCACAGTTCTCTTCAAAGTTTAAATTACTATCAATAATCATCCCAAGATATTTGTAGGATTGTACACATTCGGTGGTCTGGCCTTTTAGTACGGTGACATTGTGGCTGGGAGTTTTCCTCCTAAAGTCAATAATCATGTCTTTAGTTTTTGTCGTATTCAGCTGCAGGTAGGAATCCTCACACCAGTGAACAAAATCATCAACTACTGGGCCGTGGTAACTCTCACCATCCTGGAGGAGACTGACAATAACTGAGTCATCAGCATACTTTATAATGTGTCTGTTGTCATGTCTGCTCCGACACATGTTTGTGTACAGGATGAAGAGTAGTGGTGACAACACACACCCCTGAGGAGAGCCAGTAGAAGAGCACTTTAGGTCAGACAATGTACCATTGACCCTTAATCTCTGCGTCCTGTTGGTTAAGAAATCCAGAATCCAACCCATCAGATTATTGCTCAAATCAAATTGTTGCAGGAGCCTTTCAACTAAGATATGAGGTTGGATTGTATTAAAGGCAGAGGAAAAGTCCACAAATAAAAGCCTGGCGTGTGTCCCATTAAAATCCAGATGTTTAAAAAGCATGTTAAACAGAGTGACAGTGGCATCCTCCACTCCTCTGTGAGGCCTATAGGCAAACTGCAGAGGATCCAATGCATGCTCAGTCTGCTTTAGGACCTCACATCTGACCAGTTTTTCAAAAATTTTCATTAAAATTGAAGTCAAAGCAACTGGTCTAAAGTCGTTTACCGTTTTAGGACAGCTGGATTTTGGAACGGGAACAACCACGGCTTCTTTCCAGATCTTAGGCACATGTTGTGTTTGTAAGGACTTATTGAAAATGTAATGAAATATAGGACTCAGTTCATGTGCACAGGACTTTACCAAGCGCCCACATATATTATCAGGGCCCTGACTTTTGTTCACTTTTACAGCACAGAACTCCCTTTTAATATCCTGCACCTCAGTATTAAAGTGCTGATTGTCTTTGAGTTTCTGTTTCAAATCTTGGGTTTCAGTGCTAAAATCAAAGGAGTCAAAACGACCATAAAAACCATTAAGAGCATTAGCCAGCTCTGTGTCTGAATTAAAACCATCTAAAAACACACGATTACTGCGTTCTGTGCTCTGAAGGCCTGCAATAGTTTTCATACTGGCCCAGGCTGAACCAAGTTTCTTTGTTGCCATCTTGCTTTCCAACTCTGATTTATAATTCTGTTTTGCTCTTAAAATTTCGGATTTCAGCTCTTTTGTGGCAACCTGTAGCTCAGAAACAGACCCCTGTTTAAAGGCAAGTGCTTTCCTCTGTAAGCAGGATTTAACTGATTTTGTAACCCATGGCTTGTTGTTGGGATATATTTTGACACGTTTACGCGGAACGATCCTATTTTTACAGAAAGCCATGTATGAGCATGTGACGTCCACCAAAGAGTCCAAATCATCCCCGCAGGGCAGTGTGAACATCTCCCAGTCTGTACAGTCAAAGCATTCCTGGAGGCTGTGCACTGAATCCTCTGTCCACACATCTATGTCTCTCGTATCCACCTTGCCTCTTCTGAGAGCAGTTTTATATGTGGGCAGTAAATGTACACAGTTGTGATCTGAGGATCCTAAAGGAGGAAGGGGGAGTGATTTATAGGCCCTCTCTATGGATCCATAGCACAGGTCCAATGTCTTTTTTTGCCTGGTTGGGGAGGAGACATACTGATAAAAGTTTTTAAGTGTCTTCTTTAAAGAAACATGGTTAAAATCCCCAAGAATGAAGTTTGGCGCCTCTGGAGAAATTGATTGCAGCTGCTGGATCACATCAAAGATGGTGCTGCAGGCGGAGTCAGCGTCTGCCCTCGGGTGAATGTACACAGTTGTGATGAAAAAATGGGGGAACTCGCGAGGCAAATAAAAGCGGCGTAGTGACACAGACAGCAGCTCCACATCGGGTGTACAGATGCGCTCTCTGACCGTGACAGATGTGCAGTACTGCTTATTAATGTATAAACATACGCCGCCCCCCTGACGTTTCCCCGTTACCTCTTCCTGCCGATCAGAGCGGAGTGGGGCTCCAAAGCCGTCAATCCACAGGTCTGCGTCCCGGTCATGTGCATTAAGCCAAGATTCGGTGAAGGCCATGACGCAGCAGTTCTTAAAGTCCTTCTGGTAGCGTACATTCCCTTGAATTTCATCCACCTTGTTTCTCAGAGACTGTACATTCCCAAAAATCATAGAAGGAAGAGGAATGTTACCAAACTGACGTCTTCTCAGGCGTAATTTCACTCCTCCACGTTTTCCGCGTTTTTTTCTTCCGCCTCTCCCGTCTCTCTTTTCACCGCTGTGTCCATGAACGCCTCTCAAAATAAAGTCCGGCAGTTGCGGCTTAGGCTCAATCACAGCTGCTGCATCAACCGTGTTTAAATGCAGCAACATGTCCCTGGAATAATGTATTCTGCCCGCCATGATGCCGAACGCGTTTACTTCAGAGACAAAGAGCCAGAGGACAAGTAGCAGCAATACAAAAAAGGGGAGGAAGTCTATGTTGATGGAACCAGGGAGCTCTTCACCATACAGTCCACAAACATTCCAGGACAGAAACGACACAGAGAATATTGTAAAAACACATTAAAGTGCATAAAACAAGACACACAGACAACATACTTTTTCACCAGCTGCCGGTCGCTGCGTACGCATGCGCCCAATCCAAGTTTGGTGGCTCTTGGCTGCCACCGACCATATGGACATGTGAACTGCAGATTATTTTCACTGCGTATGCGTGTACTCCAAAACTACTGGATGGATTTGGATGAAATTTTTACCAGAGGTGGTCCTTGGGCTAGAGAGGAACCCATAACATTTTGGTGATGATCCAAGAACGCATACCTCTGCCAAGGCTCTGACACCGAGGCATCAGCACCTTGGTGCTTTCATTCTTTCAGGCATCGTTTTGTATAAACTTTTTCTTGCTTCAATGAAAATGTAGGCGTTGCCCCATTCAGTCTTTCTCTCCTTGCTCATAAAAAAAAGTCCAAGCAGTCTCAATTTCAGTCCAAGCAGGAATAATAACAAACTTAAAATTATCCAATGAAACTGATAAATGCTGACCTATGCTGAGTATTTGTTTGCTTAAACTGACCTAAGTTGGTATCCGCTGCACATACGCTAGCCTAAGTTGGCAAAAGTTTGCTTCCGCTAATAGCAAACACTTGCAAATGTCCGTAAAAGTTGGTGTGTGCCAGATTAAAAAAAATCCTGCTCGCCAACGTAATTTCACCGATGTTTGGACTCATTTCTCTGATTTTCAAAACGCTGGTAAAATATTGGTCCAGTCGTTGTAGTGTGAATACATCCTAAATGAATCTACTAGCCCATATCACCACAACCAAAACCCACAGCTTAAGAAGAAAAAAGGATGTAAAGTTAAGAGCTAAAAATTGTGAAGTTTTGAGAGAAAATCTGAAAATTTAAAAGAAAAACTTGAAGCAATTATGAGAAAAGAGTTGCAAATTTACAACAAATTCTGTGTATCTTAGTTTCTGTCATGTGAAAAAGCAAAACTAAAAATGAATAGAATAATATGAAGATAGCCATCGTAGTTGTAATATTTTCAACGTCTTGGAAAGGCAGATTTAAAGACTCCTTTTCATTTTAAAGGATAATTAAAGACCTGAGATTTTGTTAAGTTTTTTAAGGATCTGTGGACACTGTTCTGAAACATGACGGTTTCACTTTATAGTTATCATACCCCTTTAAAAGATGGTTTGTTTTATCTTTGAAGAAACATATATAAGCCAGATTTTCTGTTATCAAAACTCTGTCAAAGGATGGTATTTTCAGAATCATCAGTTTTTGATCATTGTAAATTAGGTTTTCTTATTTCCTATAAGTTGTTACTAAATCTTATATTAAAGACATTCTAAACATCCTTCGCAATCATTTCTTTTACTATCCAAGCTTAATTTGCAAAAATATCTCCACTGTATATTTTATTCAAAGGTTATCCATGTACATCACGTTAAAAGGTTTAGTGGGTATTTGCCCGTGTGCATAAAATGTCAGATGAGGACATGTTAATATTTTACCTGACAATCTAGGAGATGGATATATTCCACTAGACTCACTTCTTTTTTTTCCTCCTTAAATGCACTGTATGTCCTTGTGTCTCCAACTGCAATTCATGGGTGGTTTTACACAGGCTGAACTGCCTCAGGCCATTGCCTTACTCTCGCAGCCAATCAAGTTATTCGAAGTATGAAACATTTCCCTGCAGTGGAACTGGTGGTTCAGGTGTCACATATTAAACTGACTTCAGTCAGGGTACCAGCATGTACTGTACCCATGGCTACCCTAGCTACGAGTTCTGGCAAGTAACCAGTTCCACCTCTATTAACTTTCTATGAAGAAGTCAGCCTTTCAGTGCTTTTTGCATCTAAGGAAATTGTAGCTTGAAGTGCATGGGAATCACATGAAAGGAAGTAAAATGAGATAGCTATTTGGCACACAAAGCCCATGGGGATCCATTCAATTTACCAAGATTCTCTACTTCTTCTAAAGTTTTGGGCAGTTTTGATTTGACAACTATGCAGTCAAACGTTTGGGTTTCAGAAAGATGTGTTTCTGCAATTTCAAGACTGCAAGAGTATTAATTTTCCATTAATTTCTGGTGGAATTTCCCCCTTGGTCATAATTGCTGAAATACCTTCACTCCTTCCAAATTTTGACTTGTTACTTGGGCAAACAATTAGTTTTGGCATTCTTAGCTGGGAGAAAGCTTTTGTAAACGAATGCTGGAAAACTACTAGGTGCTTGCAAATGAAATGTTACAGAATTAACTAGAAAAGCACTCAGAGAGTGCATACCTCTGCCAATGCGCCTTCCATCCATCATGAATTACCTCCAGAATGTAATGGGTTCACGTGTAGCCTGCAAGCCAGTTCTGGTGAAAATTGCATCAAAGTCTATGCAGTAGTACAGTATAGACTGCACTACTGTACAATGACAACAAAAGCCTCTTCTATCCAGTAGTTTTGTAGTATTGTTGCAAACACACTCTGAGAATATAAGAGCCTTGGTGGAGGTATGCATCCTCAGATCATCACCAAAATGTAATGGGTTCTTCTCTAGCCCAAGAACCACCTCTGTTGAAAATTTCATCCAAATCCATCCATTAGTTTCCTCTGCCAAGGAGGTAATGTAACTGGGGTGGTTTATCTGTCTGTTTCACCAGAACTGGCTTGTGGCCTACACATGAACCCATTACATTTTGGTGATGATTCAACAACACATACTTCCGCCAAGGCCCTTATCTTCTCAGCGTGTATTCGCAACAATATTCCAAAACTTCTGGATAGACTTTGATAAAAATTTTCACCAGAACTGGCTCGTGGCCTACACATGAACCCATTACATGTTGAAGGTGATCCATGAAGGACGGAAGGAGCCTTGGCGGAGCTATGCGCTCACTGAGTGCTTTTCTAGTTTTGGAGTACTGTTGCTAACACACTGTGAGAAGATAAGAGCCTTGGTGGAGGTATGCATTCTTGGATCATCACCAAAATGTTATAGGTTCCTTTCTAGGCCAAGGACCACCTCTGGTGAAAATTTCATCAAAATCCATCCATCCAGCTGAGTGTGAAGCGGCTGGGATGAGAATCAGCACCTCCAAGTCCGAGTCCATGGTCCTGTCTTGCGCCTTGGTATCCTCTGAAGAGCTGGAGCAGGCGGCTAGGGAGAGGGAAGTCTGGGCTCCTCTGCTTGAACTGCTGCCTCCGCGACCCGGACTTCCGGAAAAAGCGGTAGAAGATGGATGGATGACTTTGATTTTTTCGCTAATTAATTCTGTTTTATCTTACTTTTCTATTATTAACCTTCCTATTGTGCCACGCCTTTGGACTGCTCTTGAAACATCTTATTCATTTGATTTACATGAAAAGTGTATTTTGCTCAGTCTTTCTTTTGGATGAAACATATGAGGTAATGTTGAGCTCTGCTGAATCTATAATTGCATCATCAAAATCATCAGGTAACACCAGTAATTTTCAATTGTTCACCCGAGTGACTTCTGAAAGGGCCTGACATTTCCTTGCTCCTTCATGACCAGCCTCCAGTCAGCATGTGCTGCCAGATTAGCTTAAATCATCAGGGATCATTACAAAGTAAGACAGTGCACGAAGAGTCATTTCTCATCTTCACCTCTCATAACTCAGAGAAAATAACTGCTCTGCCCCGATCTTTCATCCTGAAAAACCCGTTGATTAACAAGAGCCCTCGGCTCCTTTAAATCAGACTGAGTTCATATGCGACTGTTGATTAGATTTTGAAAAGAAGTTGTGTCGGTGCTGAGAGAGAACTTCTGGGATAATTACAAGTTTAGCTCTGTAGGGTATGGGCCAATATAAAGCTGCATGCTTGACGTAAATAGCTGTGAATTCAGAAAGTATAACCTGGGAGAATATCATAATGAGTCACATCTTTATTCTCTGATCCTCCGCAGTAAATCTCTCCTTTTTTTAAACAGTTTTTTTTTTTTCCACAGAGGACAAATTCCCAATGGCATTTAGGTGCTTTCACATCTTCCCATTTGGTCTGAACTCTTCACTTTCAGACCAAAATTTAGCAGTGAACCCTCCCCTAAACCATGGCTAAGATCAAGGAGCTGAAATTTGGTCTGGCAAAAAAAAAAAAAACAAAAAAAAAAAAAGATGCTCTTGGTCCGTATCAAACTGAACCTTGGTCAATTTTCAGAAAAGTTCAGACTTTCAAAGCAAACAGTGAAGGCAGGACTCCAAGAGCAAAAATATGACCATTAGCAGCATAAATAGTCACTTTAAAAAAAAACAAAACATAAAATGCATAAACTTACCAGATATTTTTGGAGAGGATGCAGCAGTTTTTGACAAAAAAAAAAAAAAAAAAGAAAAAGTAAAAAATGGGCGAGCAATGCCGCCTGGAAATCCTCACGGCTTTCCATGAGGAAAGCCGTGAGGCTATTAGACCTCTATAATAGGTCTAATAGAGGACCTATTATCCAGGTCCTCTTTTAGACCTGGATAATATTCTAAACTCACCAAACTGGTTAACTGACTAATATGATGAAGTCTTTTCCAGTCCCAACTTGAAGTGCAGTTGCCAATGTGCCTTGGAGTGTGAGTAGCATGTTTGCTAACTACCAGTCTATGCTAACTCTGCAAAAGTTGTCATGACAACATTGCATCATCATGACAAGATGGTGCACCCCTTACATAAAGTTGTTTAGCTGGCTTGCATAAAAAGCAGTGTGAAACTTAACCTAACCGGACCAAATGCAGATGATGTAACAAAAAAATTTGGTCCGGAGTTTCAGGTGTGAAAACTTATCATAGCTTGGCTGGGTCAGTATACAGTGGTGTGAAAAAGTCTTTGCCCCGTTCCCGATTTCTCTTTTTTTTTTTGTATGTTTGTCACACTTAAATGTTTCAGATCACCAAACAAATTTAAATATTAGACAAAGATAAAACAAGATGCAGTTTTTAAATGAAGGTGTTTATTATTAAGGGTAAAAAAAATCCAAACCTACATGGCCCTGTGTGAAAAAGTGATTGCCCCCTTATTAAAACATAAATTAACAGTGGTTTATTACATCTTTGAAATCTGAGTTCAATTTTTAAGCTTTTTCTAAACCTTTGGGACTCCAGCGAACCGCAGTGAGAGCCATTATCCACAAATGGCAAAAACATGGAACAGTGATGAACCTTCCCAGGAGTGGCCGGCTGACCAAAATTACCCCAAGAGCGCAGTGACGACTCATCCAAGAGGTCACATAAGACCCCACAACAACATCCAAAGAACTGCAGGCCTCATGTGCCTCAGTTAAGGTCAGTGTCCATGACACCACCATAAGAAAGAGACTGGGCAAAAATGGCCTGCATGGCAGAGTTCCAAGACGAAAACCACTGCAGAGCAAAAAGAACATAAAGGCTCATCTCAGTTTTGCCAGAAAACATCTTGATGATCCACAAGACTTTTGGGAAAATATTCTGTAGACTGACGAGACAAAAGTTGAACTTTTTAGAAGGTGTGTGTCCCATTACGTACGGCATAAAAGTAACACAGCATTTCAGAAAAGGAACATCATACCAACAGTAAAATATGGTGGTGATAGTGTGATGGTCTGGCGCAGTTTTGTTGCTTCAGGACCTGGAAGACTTGCTATGGTAAATGGAACCATGAATTCTGCTGTCTACCAAAAAATCCTGAAGGAGAATGTCCGGCCATCTGTTTGTGACCTCAAGCTGAAGTGCACTTGGATTCTGCAGCAGGACAATGATCCAGAACACACCAACAAGTCCACCTCTGAATGGCTAAAGAAAAACAAAATGAAGACTTTGGAGTGGCCTAGTCAAAGTCCTGACCTGAATCTGATTAAGATGCTGTGGCATGGCCTTAAAAAGGCGGTTCATGCTCGAAAACCCTCCAATGTGGCTGAATTACAACAATTCTGCAAAGATGAGTGGGCCAAAATTCCTCCACAGCATTGTAAAAGACTCATTGCCAGTTATCACAAACGCTCAATTGCAGTTGTTGCTGCTAAGGGTGGCCCAACAAGTTATTAGGTTTAGGGGGCAATCACTGTTTCACACAGGGCCATGTAGGTTTGGATTTTTTTTCCCTTAGTAATAAACACCTTCATTTAAAAACTGCATTTTGTGTTTACTTGTGTTATCTTTTTCTAATATTTAAATTTGTTTGCTGATCTGAAACATTTAAGTGTGACAAACATACAAATAAATGAAAAATCAGGAAGAGGGCAAATACTTTTTAACACCACTGTATGTGCTCACTACTTGTTTTAATTTGTGAGGGATCCAGCCATGATGGCCTCTAAGTTCATCTTATTGTGTGAATGTTTTTTCTTTTTTCTTTAGGTTTTGTCATGACTTGCTGCTCATCAGCGGCGCCAGCCGCGCGCACACCTGCTCCTCGTCAGCGGCGAGGTATTTAATCCACTCTGCCCTGGGCTTCGGCCTGAAGCCGTCTCTCAACTTCGGCCCCTTTGCTACTACGGATCTCAAACCTACTAGCGAAGATTATCTGGGTAAGCTCCCCTTACCTCTCTCCTCTAGCCTTCCCCTGTGCACAGGTGGACATTCCCGGCGGCGGACTTCCTCATCTCGCCGCTGGCTCTACGCTGCTGCCACAGGTACTGCAGGTCGCTGTCTCCCGGGCCTCGCCCTTGTCGACGCCAGCCACCTGTCATAATCAAGTAAGCCAGCTAACCATCATTATCCTCTGTATTGGTGTGGTGCCCGTTACCCTTCTCCCTCTGCTTCCTCCCATAGGGTTGTCCGGCTGTACGGCCTCCTGCCCCCGTGCCTGACGCAGATGCCACCACCAATACATTCTTATTCCACAGACACGCAGCCACACACATCTCTGTTGTTGATAAGGCTGTTGAATCTGCCCTGAGCCTGCGTGTGTGTCTCCTGAGCCGTGCATTATGTCAGTACGGTTTCAGCAGAGCAGCTCGGCAGACAGCGGGCTCGCACGCCGTCTTTCCACCCTCGAGGCTCAGGTGGATTCAATAGCCTATCAACAACAGGTGATATTAAACCAATTAACAGTTATTACTAACCGATTAGACCGCTTGGACCCCCAGCAGCAGTTCCCCTCGGCTCGTCTGGGTGGCGCAGCTCCTGCGGCTCCGGTGGCTGCCCAGCTCGCTCCGGGTGCGCCAACACGGCTCACACCCATCCCCACTCTTGCTCGCTTTAGCGGTAAGCTTGGTGGAGCTCGGGGCTTTATTATGCAGTGTGAGTCTGTGTTCCTCCGCGTTCCCGGAGACTTTCCCTCTGACCATAGCAGAATTGGCTACATTGGAAATCTTCTAGAGGGCCGTGCGCTTACCTGGGCTTACGCCATTATGGTGAAGCCCAGCTACGCCACCCTCACCTATGGCCAATTCGTGCGACAATTTCTTCAAGTGTTCGATCATTCGCGTTTGGACAGTGTCCAGGTCGACCGCCTTCTCGGACTCCAACAGGGGAGCCGATCGGCGGCTGAATACGCGATCGACTTCTGGGTTACCGTGGAGGAGGTTGGCTGGGAAGAGCGTGCGCTCTGCGGCATCTTCCTCCGCAGCTTAAATTCTGGTCTGAGGGATGAGCTGGCCGGCCGGGATACCCCGGAGACGCTGGCGGAGCTGATTTCTCTTACCATCAGCTTGGATAACAGGCTGCGCGAGCGCGCCTCAGAGCGGAAGCAGTCTTCTCGCTCTCGGGGCGTCTCCGCACGCCTGCCCCAAGCTCGCCACCTGGCGTTGCCGCCGCCGGAGGTCTCCGAGGAGTCGGAACCGATGGTGACGGGCTGGACAAAGCTCCCCCTGGCAGAGAAACAGTGCCGCCGTGACCTGGGCCTCTGCATGTATTGCGGGGGTAGCCAGCACACGGTGGCGCATTGTCTGGAGAAGCCAAACGAGGAGGTCCGCGAGTCACTGTAGGGGGCCTCGCGGATGCTAATCGGTTAAATCCTCTCACACATTTGACGCTGCCCATCCGCTTCTGTCACAACCTCACTGGGCACCTCACACATGCACTGGTGGATTCAGGCGCAGAGGGTAGCTTTATTTCACACAGCCTGGCAACCGGACTGGGCATCCGTTGTCACCCCCTCGACTCTCCTCTCGCCCTGGTTAATCTCTCCCGAGTCTCCCTGGGAAAAGTAACCCACCGAACTTCTCCCATTCCGGTGATCATCTCTGGAAACCACCGGGAGGATATCTCTTTCTACGTCCTGCCCACCTCTGTAACTCCTGTCATCCTCGGATATCCCTGGCTCCGCCTCCACAACCCCGCCTTGGACTGGAAGACTGGGAAGGTGTCAGCGTGGAGTACCTTCTGTATGGGCACCTGTCTCCAATCCGCTGCTTGCGCCCCGTCCTCGCCTCCCACAGCCCAGGACACCGCGCCCCCGGATCTCACCCTTGTGCCCTCAGAGTTCCACGACCTGGGTGCTGTCTTCAGCAAGTCCAAGGCGATGTCTCTGCCTCCTCACCGGCCCTATGACTGCGCCATCAACATCCGCCAAGGGGCGCCTCTACCCTCAGGACGCCTCTATAGCCTGTCAGCGCCAGAGAAGGAGGCCATGAACAGCTACTTGAAGGAGTCGCTCAATGCCGGGATCATCCGACCATCTTCCTCTCCAGTAGGCGCAGGGTTCTTCTTCGTGGGAAAGAAGGATGGTTCCCTTCGTCCCTGCATTGATTATCGAGTGCTCAATGACATCACGGAGAAGGACCAGTACACCCTGCCCCTCATGGATACCGCCTTCCACTCCCTCCAGGGGGCGACCTGGTTTACTAAGCTGGATCTTCGCAGCGCTTACCACCTCGTCCGGATCCGGGAGGGAGATGAGTGGAAGACAGCCTTCCGCACCCCTAACGGTCATTTTGAATACCTTGTGATGCCATTTGGGTTGACCAACGCTCCAGCCGTCTTCCAGCGCCTCATCAATGACGTCCTCCGGGATTTCACCGGCCTGTTTGTTTTCGTCTACCTGGACGACATCCTCATCTTCTCCAGGTCCAAGGATGAACACCGGGTCCACGTGAGGCGGGTCCTGCAGAGGCTGCTGGAGAACTGTCTATATGTCAAGGCGGAAAAGTATGAATTCTACGCCAAAACAACTTCCTTCCTGGGGTTCGTCATCTCCCATGACCAGGTGCTTCCGGACCCAGCGAAGATTAAAGCGGTGGTGGATTGGCCCACACCTACCTCAAGGAAACAGGTTCAGCAATTCATCGGGTTCGCCAATTTCTACCGCCGCTTTGTCCCGAACTTTGGAGCCATCGTCGGGCCCCTGACCCGCCTCACCTCCCCTAAGACCCCGTTCCGGTGGACTGAAGAGGCCGCAACGGCCTTCCAGGCGCTGAAGACGGAGTTTTCCTCCTCCCAGGTCCTCAGCCAGGTTGATCCCGCGCTGCAGTGTATAGTGGAGGTGGACACTTCGGACACGGGAGTGGAGGCGGTGCTGTCCCAGCGGTCTCCAGCCAACGGAGTCAAGCGACCCTGCGCCTTCTTCTCTCGGCGCCTGTCCCCGGCGGAGCGTAATTATGACATGGGGAACAGAGAGCTTCTTGCCATCAAGCTCGCGCTTCAAGAGTGGCGTCACTGGCTGGAGGGGGCAGCCTTGCCTTTTGTGGTCCTTACAGATCACAAGAACTTGGAGTATCTACGATCTGCCAAGCGTCTGAACGCCCGCCAGGCGTGCTGGTCCCTGTTCTTTGCAAGGTTTAAGTTCAGCATCACTTACAGGCCTGGCTCCAAGAACGGCCTGCCCGACGCCCTCTCCAGGCAATTTGCCCCGGAGGCCACAGAAGACGCAGTTCACACCATCCTGCCCAGGTCGTGCGTCATGGGGGTTGTTTCTTGGGACATAAAAGACAAGATCCGGAGGCCGCAGGAGTCGGAACCGGACCCTGGCGGCGGACCGGAGGGGAGGCTCTTCGTGCCATCTGCCGTCCGGGGGGACGTTATACACTGGCTCCACACCTCTGAGCTCACCTGCCATCCTGGAGCTTCACGGATGATCGACCTCCTCCAGCGATCCTTTTGGTGGCCAGGTCTGCGGAAGGACGCCGCCCGTTACGCCCGGGCCTGCCCCGTCTGCGCCACCAGTAAGTCAGGTAACGCTCCCCCTGCGGGCCTGCTCCAGCCCCTGCCCGTCCCTGGCAGGCCCTGGTCGCACATTGCCTTAGACTTCGTCACTGGGCTCCCTGTCTCCAACAACTTTGACACAGTCCTGACCATCGTTGACCGTTTTTCCAAGGCCGCCCACTTTGTGCCCCTACGTGGACTCCCCTCAGCCTTGGAGACGGCGGACCTCCTCATCCAACACGTGGTCAGACTGCATGGAATTCCGGTCGACGTGGTCTCCGACCGTGGCCCCCAGTTCTCTTCGGACGTCTGGAGGTCCTTTTGCAACGCCCTGGGAGCCAAAGTAAGCCTCACCTCCGGCCGTCACCCCCAGTCTAACGGGCAGTGTGAGCGGACTAACCAGGAGCTGGAGGCTGCGCTCCGCTGCGTCACTTCGTCCAAGCCCACATCCTGGAGCTCTCACCTCGCCTGGGTGGAGTACGCCCACAACACCTCTCGCTCCTCTGCCATTGGGATGTCGCCCTTTAAAGCATCCCTGGGTTATGATCCACCTCTATTCCCCGTGCAGGAGGGCGAGTTGGCTGTTCCCTCTGTCCAGGCACACCTTAGGCGGTGTCGCTCCCTTTGGTCCACGGCACGTAATGCGCTTTTACGCACGGCGGAGCGCAATAAGTCCACGGCGGACCGACACAGGAGACCTGCACCTGCCTACCAGGTGGGACAACGAGTCTGGGTATCCACTCAGGACGTCAACCTTAAGGGTGAGAGGAGAAAGCTGGCCCAACGATTCATCGGCCCTTATCCCATAACCAGGATTATCAACCCGGTGGCTGTGCGTGTGGCTATTCCCTCCTCCCTCCGCATCCATCCCACCTTCCACGTCTCCAAAATTAAACCGGTGGTCTCTGACCCCCTCTGCCCTCCACCTGCGGCGCATCCCGCTCCCCGGATGATCGGTGGCCATCCGGCCTGGACTGTCACTGAGATCTTGGACGCCCGGCGCCGGGGTCGCGGGTTGCAGTATTTGGTGGATTGGGAGGGCTATGGACCCGAGTGGAGACAATGGGTGCCTTCCTCGCTGGTGTTGGACCGGTCTCTTATCTCTGAGTTTCATCGAGCGCGCCCGGAAAAACCATCGCCAGGAGGCGCTTCTAGAGGGGGGAGTACTGTCATGACTCGCTGCTCATCAGCGGCGCCAGCCGCGCGCACACCTGCTCTTCGTCAGCGGCGAGGTATTTAATCCACTCTGCCCTGGGCTTCAGCCTGAAGCCGTCTCTCAACTTTGGCACCTTTGCTACTACGGATCTCAAACCTACTAGCGAAGATTATCTGGGTAAGCTCCCCTTACCTCTCTCCTCTAGCCTTCCCCTGTGCACAGGTGGACATTCCCGGCAGCGGACTTCCTCATCTCGCCGCTGGCTCTACGCTGCTGCCACAGGTACTGCAGGTCGCTGTCTCCCGGGCCTCGCCCTTGTCGACGCCAGCCACCTGTCATAATCAAGTAAGCCAGCTAACCATCATTATCCTCTGTATTGGTGTGGTGCCCGTTACCCTTCTCCCTCTGCTTCCTCCCATAGGGTTGTCCGGCTGTACGGCCTCCTGCCCCCGTGCCTGACGCAGATGCCACCACCAATACATTCTTATTCCACAGACACGCAGCCACACACATCTCTGTTGTTGATAAAGCTGTTGAATCTGCCCTGAGCCTGCGTGTGTGTCTCCTGAGCCGTGCATTATGTCAGGTTTGTGCTATATCGAGTCAACTTTCTTCAACTTCAACTGTTTTTGCTGTTGTGCTAACATTTTTAAGAATAGGCTATTTCAGCATTTCAGCTACCATTTTTAAGCTTTGAGCATTTTGAGCTTTTAAGTAGCTTTTTCATATTTGAGCTCTTTCTACATTTACGTGAATGTTTTTCAAGATTTGGCTGCTTTAGCATTCACATTTTTTATAGTTAAACTAATACTTACTATTTTTAATCTAACTTTCTTCAACGTCAAGTAATTTTTTTGCTTTTATGCTAGTATTATAAAGAATTAGGCTATTATAGCTTTTAAACTAGCATATGTAAACTTTTATTTAGCATTTTAAGGTATTGTGCTTCAACTTTCAGTGATTTTCTATTCCATATTTAAGCATGATTGCTGACTTCAACTGGGAACATTGTCAGGTGGTGGAAGGAATACTTCGAGGATCTACTCAAGCCCACTAACACGCCTTCCACAGAGGAAGCAGGGCTTGTGCACAAGGGGGACGACTCACCCATCACAGGGACTGAGGTTGCCAAAGTGGTTGAAAAGCTCCTTAATGGCTGGATCCTGGGGGTGGATGAGATTCGCCCTGAGTACCTCAAGGCTCTGGATGTTGTAGGGCTGTTATGGTTGACACGCCTCTGCAATATTGCGTGGAGGTTGGGGACAGTGCCTTTGGCGTGGCAAACCGGGGTGGTGGTTCCTCTTTTCAAGAAGGGGGACTGGAGGGTGTGCTCCATCTTTAGAGGGATCACACTCATCAGCTTCCCTGGGAAGGTCTATGCCAAGGTACTGGAGAGGAGAATCCGGCTGTTGGTTGAACCTCGGATTCAGGAGGAGCAATGTGCTTTTCGTCCTGGCCGTGGCACATTGGACCAACTTTTTACCCTCTCAAGAATCCTCGAGGGTTTGTGGGAGTTTGCCCAACCAGTTTACATGTGTTTTGTGGACTTGGAGAAAGTATTCGACTGCATCCCTCATGGTTTTTTGTGGGGGGTGCTTCGAGAGTATGGGCTATTGCGCTTGCTGTTACGAGCTATCCGTTCTCTATACGACCGTTGTGAGAGTTTGATTTGTATTGCCAACACTCTTTCGGACTCATTCTCAGTGAGAGTTGGACTCCACCAGGGCTGCCCTTCGTCACCGATCCTGTTCATAATTTTTATGGACAGGATTTCAAGGTGCAGCCAGGGAACGGAGGGTGTCATGCTTGGTGACCAAAGGATCTCATCTCTGTTGTTTGCAGATGATGTCGTCCTGTTGGCTTCATCCAGCGAAGACCTACAGGTCTTACTGATGGGGTTTGCTGCTGAGTGTGAAAAGGCTGGGATGAGAATCAGCACCTCCAAGTCCGAGTCCATAGTCCTCAGCCAGAAAAAGGTGGATTGTCCTCTCCGGGTTTGGGACAGGCTCCTGCCCCAAGTTGAGGAGTTTAAGTATCTTGAGGTCTTATTCACAAGTGAGGGGAGAATGGAGCGAGAGATTGACAGATGGATCAGAGCAGCATCTGCAGTGATGTGGACATTGTACTGGTCTGTTGTGGTGAAGAGGGAGCTAAGCTCTAAAGCAAAGCTGTCAATTTACCGGTCAATCTACGTTCCTACCCTCACCTATGGTCATGAGCTTTGGACAATGACCAAAAGAACGAGGTCGCGGATACAAGCGGCTGAAATGAGCTTTCTCCGTAGGATTGCTGGACTCACCCTTAGAGGGTGAGGAGCTCAGTCATCCAGGAGAGGCTCAGAGTAGAACCGCTGCTCCTCCACATTGAAAGGAGCCAGTTGGGGTGGTTTGGGCATCTGATCAGGATGCCTCCCACTTGAGGTGTTTCGGGCACATCCCACTAGGAGGAGGCCCCAGGGCAGACCCAGGACACGCTGGAGAGACTACGTCTCCCAGCTGGTCTAGGAACATCTAGGTATCCTCTCTAAAGAGCTGGAGCAGGTGGCCAGGGAGAGGGAAGTCTGGGCTTCTCTGCTTGAGCTGCTGCCTCCGTGACCCGGACCTCCGGAAAAGCGGTAGAAGAGGGATGGATGGATGGGTGGATATTTAAGCATTCTTTTTATTCTTTCATCTTTTTTGTCCAAATTTCTAGGTTCCTTGTCCATAAACACTAATGCACTGCTTAACAATTTCAGTGGTGGTTTATCTTCTTTTTTATTTCGGATCAAAAATTGATGTAGTTAGAAGGCTGAATGTCTGAAATTACAAATGGTAAAAAAAAAAAAAAAAAAAAAGTAGTTTTGTGCAAAAATAACAAATTATACGAAATATAAAGTATCAGAGTTAATAATGAAATAATAATTATTTGGAAAAATATTTCCTTTGTTTTTTATTTAGTAAAAAACTAAGATGATGAACAGGGTAGAGATACATTTATTTACTAAATATACTCAATAGGTTTATTTCTCACCTATTTTTTATTGTTTGCAAAACAATTTACATTCACCAACTCTAACAAATATGTTTTTAGATATTAAGCCTCCCACTGCCACTACCCACTACTGTCCACAGTCATACCTAATCAGTCTTTTAAAATTACATATTAAATTTGTCCACATTTAAACTGTATTTGGATATGCGTGGTTGATTCTTCCCAACAAAAGTTCCAAGTGAGTAATGTCCAAAAAGCTCCAAAGTTAGCGAGTTCCTGCATAATGAGGTTTCCAATATTGTACTACAGGTTGAGTCATGTTGGCCTCAGTGTTCAGAAGATGTGCAATGGCTTCCTTTGGGAGACTCAGTTATTTTACAGTTTTGGAGCACTGCTATGGTACGGTACTTTAATTGTATATTTATGTACTTTTTTTTAGCTGTCAGAAGGCTGAGGGTCTCTGGTACTTTGAAAATGTGAGAAAAATAAGCAGAAGGTTGTTTTGGCTAGAACAAGCTGAATGTGGGAAATACTTGGCCCCTTGGCTCAAAATTGGACAGCCCAGCTTAAAAATTTCCATTTTGTAAGAGCATGACCCTAAAACGACTTCTGCTTGAATTTGTTTTGGATTGTAAGAGCTCTGAGGTGAGAACTGTCTCAGGATAAATACACAATTGCTTTACAGTAAAAATGGAAGAAAAAACACCTTTTTCAATGCAAAATTTTCTTTAAAAATACCCTTCCCAAAATGTTTTTTTTTTACTTAAGCTCTCTGCCACTGTTTTTCTTCCTTTTGTGACATTCAGAAAAAGAAAACAGATAAACCTTAACTGACCCAAACTACATGTGTGACTAACTGTCCATGTATGATTCAATTGAATGCCAACAGGCAATTCTCCCCATAAGCACGGTAAGCCCTTGCAGCGTTTACCTCCCACCATGGGGAATGTCTTTATTTAACGTGAGAATTTTATGGAAACGATACAATTATGTTGTCAAATGAGCCATTTCAGAGACAATTAAACTGCCTGTGCATGTCTGGAATGTTTTATTACCAGCTGCACTTGTAGACGGTGGAAAACCGTCTTCGGTTTCACAAATTAGATTTACGTACATGTATAATGCACCTGCTCGTTTTTGGCTGGCTGCTTTGAGATGCTTCCTTGCGTGTGTCTACATGAATTGCTCACTCGCATTCGACGTATATTTGAATGCGGAACGCATCATGTTTTCCTCGTTGCTTTTAATAATTCATTGGATGTAGGCATTGCCGCTGTGCTTTGAAGAAGCAGCCTCCCCACCTCTGAAATGTGACAGCATCTACATGTGTAACACAGAGAGGCAGCTTTGTTTCACATGGCGGTGTCATGAATGGCGAAGACAAAATGTCCCAATCACGGGCGTATATTTCACTGCTGGGGGACAATCAATGAACGTTTTGAAATATTGAGAGGGACAGTATAAGTATGATGGTAATCAGGGATCTTTGTAGCTCTTTGGAAGCCCTAGGCAAGACTGGGTTTTGGGGCCCCTGTTTTGTAATAGGGAAGAGTTCAAATCCTTTAAAATGGGGGGAAAAAAAATCTCTGCCTCTTTTGCTTCTTGGGCATTGTCTGGATGGACAGAAAAAAGTTACATAGAACGAAAATGTAACCAGCATCCATATGAATGTTGAAAATATGCAAAAACAAAGTTTAAAATTTACTATTAAAGTAACAAAATTGTGAGGAAAAGTTACAGGAAAAAAGTCACACATTTACTGAAAAAAATGCAATTTTATGGTGAAAAAGTAGGCGGAAAAAGTTGCAAATTTACAAGGAAAAAAAGCCAAAATCTATTGGAAAAACTGTAGTTTTATGAGAAAAAAAGTTGAAAGTTGAAAGAAGGAAAAAAAGAAAATTTAAAAGAATAAAGTCATAAATTTATGAGAAAAATGTGCAAATTTATGAGAAAAAGCTTTTCTGGAAAAATGCAAGTTTACAGTGGAGTAGCAAGAAAAACGTTTAAAGAAAAAGTTGCAAATTAATGAGAAAAAAAAGTTGCTCATTTACAGGGATTTAAAGGTTGTAAATTCAAAAAGAAAAATACAAAATTTATGAGAGAAAAGTTACAAATTTGTAAGAAAAAGTTCAAATTTCCAAGAAAAATATAGCAAATTTCCAAAACACTTACAGATTTATTAGAAAAATGCAAATTTACAATGAAGTAGCAGGAAAAAAGGTATAAATGTACAAGAAAAAGTTGTATGATTAAAAAGTTGCTATTTTACGAGAAAAAAGTTGCAAAAAGAAAAAATATAAAATTTATGAGAAAAATTCACAAATTAAGGAGAAAAAAGTTGTAAATTTGGAAGAAAAAGTCATAAAGTTGTGAGAAAAAATTACAATTTTCAAGCAAAATTTAGCAAATTTATGAAAAAACATTGCACATTTACAAAAGTCTAAAATTTCCTGGAAAATGCAAATTTACAATGAAGTAGCATGAAAAAAGTTACATGTTTACTAGAAAAAAGTTGCAAATTTATGAGGAAAAAGTTGCTCATTTACAAGGAAAAATGTATAAATAAAAAAAAAATACATTAACACATAAATTTACACATTTTTTTCAATAATTTTAGGATTTATACTTATTGGTGCTTTAAACTGGTTTCATTAGGTTATGTAGCATGATACACAAATGTTTCTGATGATATAGGCAAGGAAAATTCTCTCTTTTTTTCCAGGTTGGGGGGAGACATGTCCCCCTGTTCCCCTTTGATTTACGGCTATGGTCCTAATGAGAGTCGACAAACGGAGGCCTTTTATTCCTTTATGTGAAACCTTTGCTCTGTAAAAATCCAATTTCTGCACAAGTCCCACTGGATGGGACTAGGAGACTGGGGGGGGGGGGTGTTCGTTCTCAATATTTCTGGCTTATTTAATCATAAAATGGAACGTGTTGCCTTAGAAATGATTTGAATTGGAAAGTCACTTTGCTCTGCTGATTTCCATTGAAGCAGCCATAATGGTGACGGCAGCAGGAGCAGTTGGAGACGAGTTCAAGCTTCATAAGAGAGACAGCAGTCCTCTGAGTCAGACCTGGATGTTTATTTATCATTTCAGAGAGATCCAGATGAGCAACTATGCAATGAGGAGCACCAGCTGGGGTCACCGTGGGCGCAATTATTTAAATTATAATCCCCAGTTCACATCATTTGTTTCTCTGCCCCTGTTGTTGGCTTCTAGTCTTTTTGTCCCCAAGCTGAGTCACTCTTTCTGAACAGGCAAATGGGTTTTGATTCTGATGAATAGGAAAAGGTAATTGCTAGCCAGGAAGCAGAATTGATAGTGTTACGGCAATCCCATCCGCCACCAGACGCTCATATTCAGACATCTAAGAGCTCGAACGCCCTGATATGAAAACATCTGGTTTGTTTTGGCAGAAAACTCTCCAGTCATTGGAAACATGCAGTAAAACACAGCACAGGCCAAAATATGATGTTCGACTGTAAATAAGCAGGAAAAGCATTTGGGGAGCAGCAAATGAGACCAAAAGAGCAGAAAAGATATATTAGTTCCCTGAAAAGACTGGCCAACATTCACAGCACTTCACAAGAATCCCTACTACTTCTGGGAAATTGCCTGGATGCTCACCAAATGCACACACAGTAATTATAAGGGGGTCTTTTTCAGAAATGTGACTTTTCTTATACTAAATCTGGAACTTTTTGATGTAACTGTGAAACTATCATGAATTTTAATTTCTTATTGTGAATTTGGGCCCCTTTTCTCATTAAGTATTTATAGGTTTCCCTTGTTGTATAATAACTAAGACTTTCTTTAACTTGTCTTAGCTGGGCAAGACCTGAAGGGGAGAGTGGGGGAGATTGTTGAAGGGACAGAAAGGAAAACAGAGAGAAAAGACAAAAGAACAACTGCTTCCTCTGAGGAGATCTCAGCACATTCTGATATCTACACCAGAAAGAAAACAAGTAGATGTGTGTGCTCATGTGTGTGTGTGTGTGTGTCTTGTCAGGAAACATACCTGACGAGACGATCATACAATTTGCAGTTGCTAGACACCATCCTCATCAGCCGCCAACTGAGGATGAATACACAGTTTCAGTGGCTATTGGCAGGACTGCCATCCCCAGCGCCACCAGTGGCTTCAAGCCACTGGAAGGTGTCGTGCCAAAGGCAAAAGCCGAGTTGCAAATGTGTAGATAAATCCCTTATTTGAGACAAGAAGGCAGCAGCATAAAGCAAGCCAACACAGTACCGCATGAACCAAATCGGGGCCAGTCACCAGCCTCTTCTTACAAGACTTCTACTTGGATGTCACGCTCTTTATATACAGTGATGTCAGGAGAATCACTGGAAGCCATCCTCCACCCCTTACTCCCAGAGCAAAGGAGAAGGAAAAGGAAATGTTGGTAGGGCAGGGGGGCTCTTATTTCATAGCTAAGTTAGATTGCCTACTCTTCACACGGGATCTTGACCAAATCCGGGATGAAGCATTTTCAACTGCCATGTGAAGTTGGTGCAAAGCATCTCGTCGGCCATGGTTGGTAAGTCCCACCTTCGAGAGGAAGGACACCATGGACCGGCTTATAAAACCTGGGCATGGTTGGTAAGTCCCACCTTCGAGAGGAAGGACACCATAGACTGGCTTATAAAATCTGGACATCCCACCTCGACTGGTAAAACATGACACTCCCAGCCTTTATCCTCACAGTCAGCTTGCAATGATTCATATCTCGACTTCTTGTACTCAAAGGCCTCCTCTATATTCCCCTCCCAAGGCACCATGAGCTCTACCAACAAGAGTTGCTTTGCTCTTTCAGACCAAACCACAATATTGGGACGCATGTTGGTCTGAAAAATATGGGAGGGGAAAAGGAGGGCCGTTGAGAGGTCTGCTGTCAACTTCCAGTCATTTGCTCCAGCCAACAATCTGGAATTCATGGTTTTCTGGATCTTCTGCTGAGGCTGAGTGCCACCTTTGTGGAACATAATGAAGAAATCAGACTGCTGTACTAGTTCTCTATTGACTGCACTACACTGGCTTTCCATAGTGGTTGTAACAATCTTGAGGACCTCATTGTGTCTCCATGTGTACATCTGCAGTGAATGACCACATGCAGACAAAACGTGCTGGAGGGTTCCCCGCTCTTTGTGGCAACGGATGCAAAAGCCTACCTCAGCATACCCCCAGAGTTTGAGATTAGCTGGAGTTGGCAATAGGTCATAAGTTGACCACAGCAGAAAGGAAATGGACAAGGGTTCCATTGACATGAGAGAAGTCCACATAAGTTTCCTAGGTTGGACGAAGTTCCATGCTGTCCAGGAACACTGCTTAGCCTTACCTGCCACAATGGCAATGCGCCTCTCCTCTTCAGCAGAGCAGATCTCTTCAATAACCGACTCCCTTCGACCCTTGGGTCCCTCCTTTTAAAACCACCAATGAGGGGTAGAGCCAAGCCCTACTCTGCCTGACTGTGTGGTCCCGATGATTTCCTTGAAACATAGGTTGGCCTCTGCATCTTTAATGGCCTCTGCTGCAGTCCACTTGGTGCCTGATCCTACTTGTGGGTTCACATCTCTGATGACCTGGTCTGGTGAATCCCTCAACATCAGCTGGAGCCTTGCCTTGCTAGCTTTGAACTCCTCCACCAAAGATGACAATGGTAGCTGAAGTTTTGCAGTTGAACTGTAGAGTCCCACAGCTGAAAAGCATGGAGGCACGCCAAGCCATCTACGGAGGTACTTGCTAATCTGCTGTTGGATGGTTTCTACCCTGGATAATGTTATATCATACACCTGCAGTGGCCAGAAAAGCCTTGGAAGGAGACCACGTTGGAAACACCATGCTTTAAGTTTGCCAGGAAGGTCGCTCCTCTCATTTGCTATAAGTTCCTCGCATGCTGCCTTCTGCACCTCTGTACTGATCCATTATTGGTGTTGTGTATAAACGTTCCAGACTTTTGAAAGGCTGCTTCTTGACCGTGGGACTCTTTTCACCGCCAATAAAGAACTGGACAGCCTTGATCTTCCCATTCATTATGGAAAGGCTACAACTTTTTGTTGGATTGGCCTTCATCCTCGCCCACAAAAACAGTTTGTGAAATCGCTGGGGCAGCCTATCTGTGTAAACGTTGGTTTGGACAGGGGTGGTGATGTCATCCATGAAGGCTCTTGCTGGTGGCAGGATAAGGCTGCGTGTCCACCAAATGCATTTTTTCCACTGTGGGTGACTATATTTTCTATTCATTCTCTATGAGGCTCAGTGTTTACAGTGCTGAGCACCCTCGGTGGTGGCTGCTTTTTGTCACGGCGCTCAAGACGCTCAGGGTTGAAAAAATTTCAATTTTCAGACTACAGCTGAGCTCGTCAATGTCAGACCTTTTTCGGCAGTCAATCAGAATAAGGAAGGGTGGGACGTAGGACTTTGGTACAGTCTGTAATCAGACTCCTGTTGTCTGTGTCATCATATTTTGCATCCAGAGCTGCTACCAATGGCAGTTTCCTGTCCATTGTTAATTAGAGACTGCTATTGAAAATACAGTAAGTAGAAAGTCTGACCACAGGAAAAGTGGAAGTGCTAAGCTGTGAATGACAAGCTGTTGCTGGGTTACAGGGTACAGACTTTTTTTTTTTTTTTGAGTGCAGTGCACAGATGCTGAAAAAAAGACGTTCAGGGCGGTCAGGTGACAAAGAACGTGCTTGGTGGACACATAGCCTAACTCCCTGGTCAGTCACCTCACCTTTCACTGTATTCACAGCACCATGGAGTATCATGTCCATGATCATCACAAAAAGTAATGGTGAAATCACACAACCCATCATAGTGCCAACTTCAAGGGCTTGCCACTCGGTGACATAATCCTTCATTGTGCACCGCATGAACACTGAGCTAAAATATCTCATTAGAATGTCTCTAACCTTCTCTGGGATGTAGAATTACATCCCAGCAATTACAGCCTCAAGTCTTTTTGAATATGATGCCACAAGCTTGGCACACCTATCTTTGGGCAGTTTCTCCTATTCCTCTTTGAAGCACCTCTCAAGCTCAGGTTGGATGGGAAGCGTCGGTACACAGCCATTTTCAGATCTCTCCAGAGATATTCAATTGGATTCAAGTCTGGGCTCTGGCTAGGCCACTCATGGACATTCACATAATTGTTCTGAAGCCACTCCTTTGATATCTTGGCTGTGTGCTTAGGGTTGTTGTCCTGCTGAAAGATGAACCGTCGCCCCAGTCTGAGGTCAAGGGCGCTTTGGAGCAGATTTTCATCTAGGATGTCTCTGTACATTGCTGCATTCATCTTTCCCTCTATCCAGACTAGTCTCCCAGTTCCTGCAGCTGAAAAACATCTCCACAGCATGATGCTGCCACCACCATGCTTCACTGTAGGGATGGTATTGGCGTGGTGATGAACAGTGCCTGGTTTCCTCCAAACATGATGCCTGGCATTCACGCCAAAGAGTTCAAGCTTTGTCTCATCAGACCAAAGAATTTTGTTTCTCATGATCTGAGTCCTTCACGTGCCTTTTGGCAAACTCCAGGTGGGCTGCCATGCCATGTGCCTTTCACTAAAGGTGCCTTCACACCAAACACGAACAGGAGGCGCAAATCCATACAAAGTCAATGGAAAGAGGTGAGTACACATGAAATGGCACATTTGCGCGTTCACGTCTGAGGTAATATGCTAGCTTTAAGATTCTGCCATCACCGGAGTAAAAGTATCACCATTGTAGAGTAAACTAGTTTGAAAATGAGACTGCCACTCACCTGGAAACAGGAGGACCTGGAGCTTTTCAGCTAAATCGGGATGTCGGAGTTATTTACCCACGGATTCCAGCCATGGACATGCTAACAAGGCTAGCAAGCTAGCAACGGAAACACTCATCATCTTGTAAAGTTTTGGAGATGGGGACAACTTTTTGAGGTGAGCTCCCAGTCGGATAATGTAAATCTAAAGCATGATGTTATTTTGGGGATTTCCATAGTAGGTTGAACACTGCTGCAGAAGTTATAAAGGCAACTTTGCCTGTCTGCATCTCACTCAGATGATGAATTCCCGTGTATTCGCTTGTTTACATTGAGTTATAATGTAATCACACCGCACAAAAAATTTGCCCGTTCGCGTTTGGTCTGAACGCACCTTAAGGAATTGCTTCCGTCTGGCCACTCTACCATACAGGCCTAATTGGTGGGTCGCTCCAGACATGGTTGCCCTTCTGGAAGGTTCTCCTCTCTCCAAAGAGGAACGCTGGAGCTCTGACAGAGTGACCATCGGGTTCTTTGTCACCTTCCTGAATAAGGCCCTTCTCCCCTGATGACTCAGTTTAGACGGCTGGCCAGCTCTTGAAAGAGTCCTGGTGGTTTCAAACTTCTTCCATTTACGGATGATGGAGGCCACTGTGCTCATCGGGACCTTCAAAGCAGCAGAAACATTTCTGTACCCTTCCCCAGATTTGTGCCTTGAGACAATCCTGTCTCAGAGGTCTACAGACAATTCCTTTGACTTCATGCTCAGTTTGTGCTCTGACATGCACTGTCAACTGTGGGACCTTATATAGACAGGTGTGTGCCTTTCAAAATCATGTCCAATTAACTGAATTTACCACAGGTGGACTCCAATGAAGCTGTAGAAACATCTCAAGGATGATCAGTGGAAACAGGATACACCTGAGCTCAATTTTGAGCTTCTTGGCAAAGGCTGTGAATACTTATGTACATGTGATTTCTTAGTTTGTTATTATTAATAAATCTGCAAAAATCTCAAAAACTTTTCACGTTGTCATTATGGGCTATTGTGTGTAGAATTTTGAGGAAAAAAATGAATTTAACCCATTTTGGAATAAGGCTGTAACATAACAAAATGTGGAAAAAGTGAAGCACTGTGAATACTTTCCAGATGCATTGTAATAATTTGAGAGCACATACCTCCACAAAGGCTCTTATCTTCTCACAGTGTGTTAGCAAGAATACTCTAAAGGCGCTTTTCCACTAGGGTCAGTACGGTACGGTTCGGCACGGTTTGTCTGCTTTTCCATTAGACACCAGAAGTCCTTACAGTTCTGTTTTATTGGAACTGTCCCTATTTTTTCGGCCTTGCTCCAGAGCAAAACCCAAAGTGTACTGAAGCGTACCGGCACTGTTACGTCAACCCACTGCTGGCCACTGATTGGTCCGGGCGTAGCGTCATGAGAGTGGGTGTTACGCTGATGTTTCAGAATCGCTGGCTGGCCGCCATTTGCAATTTTTCGTCTGTGAGCCCGCAAACAAGTGATATTATAAACAATAACGATAGAATGGCTTAACAGAAATCAGCAGAAATCAACACAGCGGTCCAGCAGAGTTTTCTGTGCATTTCGGCTGATGAGAGAATGCAGAGGGAAGCAGACTGAGCTTGCAGTGGGGAGCACAAGCAGACGCACTAGAAAATACATGGACACGCACCGGGAATTAGACCCAGCCACCCGAACTGAATTGAATGTACAGCCGCGACGCACCCAACTTCAGCAGTTGAAGCTGGGATATTGCGGTATACAGGACGGTGAGTGAGGTGATATTCATGTTTTACGTTATATTTCCCAGCAGTGGAAAGCTCACTGTGGACAGACGAAAACTTAATCGTGTTTAAACGATGACCTAGCTCAGTGCTACGTCTGACGTTGTATGTTGCCTTGTGTTGACAATATCTGATGAAATAAGCTAGTTGTAATCCTGTTTAAAAAGGTATTTTTTACATGTTGCATTTTTCTTGCTGTGTATGAACTTAAGGTGTGTGTATTTTGATTGTAGAGTCCAAACAGGATCTGCTCGGAATGGCGACGTTTTGACAGCAGTATTGTGACAGGTAAACAACACATCAATCATATTTATAGTCAAATCTTTTGCTTTTTAAGTTAAAGTATAGGTAAACCGCTTGTTTATTTATTTTTGTTTATTTATTTTTTATCAGATCATTTCTGTGATCCTTTATGAGTTATAGTCATAATAGTGTATCTTGCACTTTGGGGAATGGCAGTTGTTCAGTCACCATTAGAATTTAGTTTATATGTGTAGTCTATAGTATTTCATCTTTAAACTCATCCAGTAAAAGAACACATTACAAATATTTGAGACCCATTGTAGTGCTTCCTTTTATATTTTAGCAATACAAGCTCAAAACACCACCCACACTTGAAACCAGGGCGACACAGCGGTGGCTAAACTTTTATTGATAACGTTATTTCACACCATCACAACAACTCAGTATCTAAACTCAGTGTAAATGGTGTAGAGATTGAAAGGGTATCCGAAATTAAATTCCTTGGTGTAATAATCGATAAAAAACTGTGTTGGAAGTCACATATTAATTATATTAAAGGTAAAATATGCAAATCAATCGCAATACTACACAGAGTGAAATATTTGCTGAATCAACCCACACTATATACTTTGTATCATTTATTAATGCTCCCATACATGACATATTGTACTGAAGTATGGGGAAATACATATAAAACAAGCATATATCCAGTCTTTATGCTTCAGAAGAGAGCTATTAGAATAATAAACAAAGCTGCTTACAGGGAACCAACAAACCCACTTTTTCTTAAATTAAAAGCTCTCAAGTTGAAAGATCTGGTTGCCTTTAAAACTACAGTAACAATGTTTAAAGCTAAGAATCTCTCACTGCCCGCAAATATCCAAAAGCTGTTCCAAATAAGGGAGAAACAATATCATTTCAGAGGAACATGTATATTTCAAAAACCTTCAGTGAGAACTACCACCAAGCAACACTGTGTTTCAGTGCAGGGAGTCAGATTGTGGAACAATTTTGGACCTGAATTAAAATCATGTACAACGCTTGGACAATTTAAACAAAAACTAAAGGAAGAAATACTCCAAACATATATACAAGATGACATGTAAAATCACATAAGGATTGTCATATCCAGTCTGTGTTGTGCTGTTGCTTAGTTTTTGTCACGTTTTGCCTTGGCTTTGTTCTGATTTGTAATCACTCTTATTTTATTTTATTTTTGAATTGTTAGCTGGAGCATGGGTGGGCAATAAAAGCTGCGGCTTCAGCCATCACCCATTTCGGATAAATTATGTTGAATTGTATAATCCGAGGAGTTGCTGTTTAATTTGACCTTATTGGATTTTTTCCCCCTTTGTTCTATTATTCTGTTCCTTTCTTTTAATCTAATCTATCCAAAATAAAGATTCATTCATTCATTTCTCAAATATGTTTTAAACTTGCTTTAATTATCCACCACCTATTTCTGTTTTTCATCTAGGCAAGGGGAAAACGATCCATCCAAACCAGACCTTGCCTCACTATTTACAGAGATGCAGACTGAAGATCTGCTGAACCAGGACCAGTACGAGGGGCCGACCAGTTGCTTCTCAGTGAGGCAGCGTGGCTGGCGTGTGTGACCCATTCCAGTTTCTTTGCTTTTTTTACAGTTTGAATTTTGCACATTCTAAATAATCTGTAATTTGCTGCTGATTGTAATAAACAATTTAGTGATTTATGTGTTTGCATCATGATTTTCTATTTTGTCTGTTCAGACACCGGTGGGAAAAGAGTCAACAGTACAAACTATTTATCAGTGACTTTGAAAATAATGGCTCATTTTTAAGAAAAGTAACCAAAACAATTATTTGCTGAAGACTGTAAAACAAAATAGAGACATCTGCAACAGCACAAAGGTTTATTGTTAAAATTCCCAGGGCAATACTACATGAATACATGTATAGTTCACTGTTGATGCAGAGAATATATATTTATCCAGTATCTACATGTAGTCAGCAATACTCAATACGATATATTTCCAGTTAATCCATGTATTTCTCCATGTAACCTTGTGACTGCATTAGTTTAATTGCTTTTAATCCTAGATCCATTTGTTTTGGCTTAAAATGCATCATAATTGTTAAATATATCTTGTGCCTAACTCAGTACTGTTTACCGGTTTTTCCACGACACCACTGGCTGGAGCAGGTAAATTCCATGATGTCTCAACTGTCTCTCCATGATTTTGACACAGATCAGAGCAATTTGTTGCATAGGAAGCTAAACATTTCTACAGCCATTATAGCCACTTCATGTTCGTGAAGTTGAGGTCACATCACTGTGTTGAACATTATTGTCGACCGTTTGAAGCGATATTTTTGCCACAAGAGAGCCATCTGAAACACACACACACACACACACACACACACACACACACACACACACACACACACACACACACACACACACACACACACACACACACACACACACAGAAAACATATTTTAGTACCTAATATCGATAACTTGCCGACATTATAATGTTGTACGGCGGACTTAAAAGCAAAGTAGCACTGGCAATCAATAGCTTACCTTGATATGTGATGTTGTTTGTATCCTCA
This sequence comes from Pholidichthys leucotaenia, assembly GCA_020510985.1. NCBI lineage: Eukaryota > Metazoa > Chordata > Actinopteri > Cichliformes > Pholidichthyidae > Pholidichthys > Pholidichthys leucotaenia. The sequence continues at coordinate 278,016,416 of CM035842.1, forward strand.
TGTCTTCTCCATGCTCTATGGTTTCCTAAACGCTCCAGTACCTTTCCAGAGTGTGTAGTATCGCTGCCTCTGCTTTCTGTTCTCCTTTTTTTCCATTTATTCAGGCAAAAAAAGACAGAGAAGGCAGATGCCGCGTAACCTGCCAGCTTGTGTTTTGCGTAACGCTATGCTTGTTTTACGCCAGTTACGCTGGTTTTATGTAACGGGAGGGAGAGGGTTGCGCTGCCTCCCTGTAACTATATTCCCACCCACTTCAAATGGGACCTAGTGCAGTGGAAACACAAAGCGGGCCGAACTGTACTGTGCCGTCCCATACTGAACCGTACCGTACTGACCCTAGTGGAAAAGCGCCTTAACTACTGGACAGAGCTTGATGCAGTTTTCACCAGAGGTGGCTCTTGGGCTACACACAAACCCGTTAGATTTTGGAGGTGAGCCATAGGGCCAGAAGGAGCCTTGGTGGAGGTATGCGCTCCCCGAGTGCTTTTCTAGTTAATGAAGTGACTAATGAATGATTACTACAACAACTGGGGTTTGTAATGAACATCATTTCAGACTGAACCAAAGAGTTGAGCTGCCATCTTGTCGTGAGTCACCACTCCAGTCTCTGTTAAGAAAGCATTACACTTTTCTCCTGGCGTATCGTGGATGTCAACAGAGCTCGTATTTCAGCGCCCAACCTCCTATTCTGTGTTCCCTGGCAGTCCCTGCTCCTGCCTGGGCACTCAGACAGCTTTTATTTTGGCTTGGGTGAACGGTCGGGGATTGAGAGTAAGAGAGGATCACCTTTTATCCACCGTCTCTCTCACTAAAACACCTTTCACTTTCCATTTTCTGGATGACCAGCCGGAGCTGTTTTACCTCACTGTATAAGCCCGTCTCCAAAGAAATATGCCTCCATCCATTCATCCATCCATCCATCCATCCATCCATCCATCCATCCTCCTACTGTCATCTCTTGCCCTATCTGAGTTATTCTCTCTTTATATAGTCTTTCACCTGCTCCCTTATATCACGGGTATCCATTTGCTCATGCATTGCTCCCTTTCTCTTCCTGTCCACTGCGTATTCCACTACATCTGCTGCATCTACTTGGGCTATTAAAATTTCACACAGTGGGTGAGCACACAATTTCCAGCACTCTTCCGCTGTCCAAACAAGTTTAATTTTGTTCTATTAAATTTCAATTCTGAGATTTCACACCCAAATCTATTTCGTGCTCAGCTTTCCTCACATAAAGGGAGAACAACTTCTCTCTCAGCTGCTCATTTGTCGGCTGAATAATCGGCCGCGTGTTTGCATGACACTGCTGTAAGAATACCAGCAAATAGACACAATATCTCTCACTGACACAGGGAGTACACAGCACCACAGCCATGAAAATGCAAATCTTCTCCTGCATTCATTCCCAGTCCTTCTATTTTCAACTGCCTGTCACCGGTTCTCCAAAGTACAGAGGAAAAATGAGGAACAGAAATGTTATGCGTGTCCTACATCACACTCAGCTTGTATCAGTACCTGGGAAGTTAGCCTACTTTTTATTATGCCTGTCCACAGTGTGAGGCTGTGCAGTGCTACATGTAAATCCAGCAGGGTGGGACAGAAAATGAAGATGTGTTGCTGTGTGTACAGTTTATGCAAACCCAAGTAGGTTAACAGCCACTCAAGAATAAATTTGTTCATTTTGTTCATTTTTTAAAGTGAGTTGTCATCAGAAAAAAAAAAAAAGCTGAATTTTGTTCTAATTCACAGTATTTTAAATATACTTTCATTGACAGTATATTAGGGACATACACACGTGGACCAAATTGTTGGTACCCCTCTGTTAATGAAAGAAAAACCCACAATGGTCACAGAAATAACTTGAATCTGACAAAAGTGGTAATAAATAAAAATTCTATGAAAATTTACCAATGAAAATCAGACAATGCTTTTGAATTGTGGTTCAAGAGAATTATTTTAAAAAACAGACTCATGAAACAGGCCTGGACAAAAATGATGGTACCCCTAGAAAAGATTGAAAATAATGTGACCATAGGGACATGTTCAACCAAGATGTGTCCTCTAAATAACATCACAGGTGTCTACAAACTTGTAATCAGTCAGTCGGCCTATTTAAAGGGTGACAAGTAGTCACTGTGCTGTTTGGTGACATGGTGTGTACCACACTAAACATGGACCAGAGGAAGCAAAGGAGAGAGTTGTCTCAGGAGATTAGAAAGAAAATTATAGACAAGCATGTTAAAGGTAAAGGCTATAAGACCATCTCCAAGCAGCTTGATGTTCCTGTGACTACAGTTGCACATATTATTCAGAAATTTAAGATCCACGGGACTGTAGCCAACCTCCCTGGACGTGGCCGCAGGAGGAAACTTGATGAAAAATGGAAGAGACGGATAATACGATTGGTAACAAAAGAGCCCAGAACAACCTCTAAACACATTCATGGTGAACTCCAAGGTCAAGGTACATCAGTGTCAGATCGCACCATCCGTCGTTGTTTGAGCCAAAGTGGACTTCATGGGAGATGACCAAGGAGGACACCACTGTTGAAAACAAATCATAAAAAAGCCAGACTGGAATTTGCCACACTGCATGTTGACAAGCCACAAAGCTTCTGGGAGAATGTCCTATGGACAGATGAGACAAAACCGGAACTTTTTGGCAAGGAACATCAGCACTATGTTCACAGACGCAAAAATGAAGCATACCAAGAAAAGAACACTTTCCCTACTGTGAAAGATGGAGGAGGTTCTGTTATGTTGTGGGGCTGCTTTGCTACATCTGGCACAGGGTGTCTTGAATCTATGCAGGGTACAATGAAATCTCAAGACTATCAAAGTATTCTAGAGAGAAATGTGCTGCCCAGTGTCAGACAGCTTGGTCTCAGTCGCAGACCATGGGTCTTGCAACAGGATAATGACCCAAAACACAGAGCTAAAAACACCCCAGAATGGCTAAGAGCGAAACACTGGACTATTCTAAAGTGGCCTTCTATGAGCCCTGATCTAAATCCTATTGAACATCTGTGGAAGGAGCTGAAACATGCCGTCTGGAAAAGGCACCCTTCAAACCTGAGACAACTGGAGCAGTTTGCTCATGAGGAGTGGGCCAAAATACCTGCTGAGAGGTGAAGAAGTGTCATTGACAGTTACAGAAATTGTTTGATTGCAGTGATTGCCTCAAAAGGTTGTGCAACAAAATATTAAGTTAAGGGTACCATCATTTTTGTCCAGGCCTGTTTCATGAGTTTGTTTTTTAAAGTAATTCTGTTGAACCACAATTCAAAAGCATTGTCTGATTTTCATTGGTTAATTTTCATAGAATTTTTATTTATTACCGCTTTTGTCAGATTCAAGTTATTTCTGTGACCATTGTGGGTTTTTCTTTCATTAACAGAGGGGTACCAACAATTTGGTCCACGGCTGTACATCCAGACAAAGACTAATAGCCCCTTTACACAGGAGTGGAGATTCTTGAGCGACTGCTAAGTGATGACAAAATGGCTAGATCTTTAGATAATTTTTCAATGATCTCTGAATGACCGCATTGATCTCCCATTGATCTCTTAGCAATCTTTCAATGAATTCTATTGGTCTTTCATTGAATGCTCAGCAACCCCTTAAGCTGGGTTCAAACTATAGCGTTTGGACTGACTTTTACAGACGTTTTGAAAAATCAGAGAAAGTAGTCTAAACATTGGTGAAATTACATTTGTGAGCAGATTTTTTTATTCCAGCGCACACCAACTTTTATGAACTTTTACGAACTTTTGCTAGAGTTTGCCAGTGTTGCATTCAGCGTTGGGAAATGTTTTCCAACTTAGGCTAGTGTATGTTTTTCAGTTTCAGTTTAGTTTATTCACACACACACACACACACACACACACACACACACACACACACACACACAAACATACTCACGCTCCATTCACTGTCATTCACATGCCCTCTCATACACCTGTTCCCAATCAGTTCTGCCCACGCATTCACACCGGCACTCTTTTTCCTCATTAGCGTTTGGAGTATTTGTTGGCGACTGCTGAGGAAGGAGATTGTCGAGACATTCCCCTTCATACGCGGCAGCGTGTTCCTCTGCGTATGTTCATTCACTCCCAGCGCTTTACCCATCCGGACACTTCAAGACGATCCATACCTTGGTGTTATGGCTGGTCCGCTCCTCTGTCTCTGCCTCCTAACTGCACGACACGCCCCGAATTGGCTCCAGCCCTGTAAGTGTGTCTTAGCCTTCTCTCCTGTGCTAGCAGGCCTGCAACATTAGTGTGCTCGCCTTTCCTGTTTTATGCATAACGCAACCCTGTAGCACCAGGCTTTATATTCACCAGGCTGTTGAGCATTTCGGCAGGCGCCCTGTATGTCTTGTGGCAAATACTGTCATTACACCCTTCCATATATTGTGTGGTAGACTGAACTGCATTGGTGATTAATGAACTGGTTGTTTGGTGAACTTTAATAAACACGGCACTCTCTACTCCTGCGACTGGGTTTTCATTCTCTCCCTGGTGCGCCGTGTAATGGCGCACAGGGGTTTATGGCAGCCACCACGTAATGATACTTTGTGTCATCCTCCGAGACTCCACGGAGAGCGAACTTGGCTTCCACGTGAATGAACCATGTGGCCAGGTCATGGAGCTAAAAGTCTGGGAGTTTGACCGCCACAGCGAACGTAGTGGGGGGAACCCCAAGCGCGGATGTTCCCACCGAGGTGCTCAGTCTGTCTTCCAGTGTCACGTCAGGTCACCAGTGTACGGGACTGATCAGACAAGACACGAGCAGCTGCAGAGACACAACTTTATTCCTCTAAAAAGCAGAACAGACTTCTTTCTTGGTGTCAAAGCCAGCCTTTTATACATCTTCACATTCTCTCCTTTGGCACCGAGAGTACATGTCATTATCATAACATACATTACATCTCAATACATTCACACCTGCAGTTCTAAATGTGAAGGCACGTCTTAAGAACTTTTCTCCCCCCTGGTGCTCTGGCGCCTAAACCTGCTTCTCATCTTTTCAACTCTCCCCCACCTCCCAGGGTGCTGCAGCACCTTTATTCATCTCTCTTCCCTGAGGCACCCGCATTGCTATGTCTCCTTCTGTCACGAGCCTCCCCGTGCACTTTTACGCAGCGCACGGAGGAGTGAAGAGGAAAGACAGATTTACGCACATGGTTGCACCACAAGCACATTAACAGAAAAGCACATAGTTCCAACATAGCAACATACAAAAAAGGGAACAGGGCACACTAAAGGGCTTACACACCAAGCGTGCAGCGGTCAGACCACAGTGTGCAGTGGCCACAAAAACAAACAGTTCAAAACACAAAAACTGACACACAAAAAGGAAACTATTGTCCACTTACAGCTTACACGCGACATGCAGCAGGCAGACCACAGTGGACCGTGGCCAAACGTCCTCAGTAACAAACACACACATGCGGTGATCCACGTCTGTATGACTCTGCGCATTGGTCCAGCAATGCCTGACTAACAAAGGCCGCCTAAGTACAAGTATTGCTGGCACCACAAATTGGGAACACCTGGGAGAGGCGCGGGAATGACAATTATTGGGGAGGAAACAGCTGGCTGTCAAGCGAAAGGGGGTGTGGCTGGACCAGCGAGTGTTAGACATTGCCCACACGAATGTAGGTCAAAGAGGCTGCCTAACAGCTGCTGGCCAGAGCAGTGGCTACAGGCACGGAAAAGAAAATTAACAGAGACATAAAAACAACAAGAAATCAAAAGATTACACAACACATAAATAACCCAATACCTGAGCCACAGAGAATGATCAGAACCGAGCGTACAGGACAACACCGGTTCGGTTCGTGACATCTTCCTCCCTCCCTTCCCCAAAGTCCTGGGTGTGAGTCAGACCTCCCACTGTGCCACCACAATATATATATATATACTATAATCTCCCAAAAATGTGACAGCCCAAAAGAAAAAAAATCTCCATTGAGAAATTTACTGTTCTTAATTTTCTGCTCAGTGTGTAATCATTCTCCAGGATTTATTGGTTCAGCTACCATTGTGGGGAATCAAACAGTGCTGATGTGGTGTCAAAAAGTAAATGATATTTAACAGGACTTTATGTTATTTTAATGGAGAGAGGTGTAACAGTCAAAATCTAATCACCCACCATTTTATTTATATGATGATACACTAAAGAGTTTTGTATTCCATCCACTTTCACATTTTAATTGCAGACTTACTGTTGGAGTCTATAGATAGGCATTATTGTATTATTTTTTTAAAGGAATGAATGAATGAATGAATGAATGAATGAACAGGGAAAAAAGGTCATGCAGAAGTAATTGCATAGGAATATAAAATGAAAGTAAATACTGAAACGTATGCCCAAGGGAGATGTGTTCACTCCAAAAGCAGGTCCAGGATGACAGGAAGCCTCCACAAACGCTGATCTTTATTTGAACGTTGTCTGACGCTGATGTCAGCTGACCTGCGTTGAGTATTTGTTTGCTTAAGTTAACCTAAGTTGGCAACAGCTACACACACGCTAGCCTAAGTTGGCAAAGTTTGCCAACGCTGAATGCAACGCTGACAGAAGCTAGAAAAAGTTCATAAAAGTTCATAAATGTTGGTGTGCGCTGGATTAAAGAAAAAATGCTCACGAACATAATTTCACTGACGTTTGGACTAATTTCTCTGATTTTTCAAAATGACTGTAAAGGTTGGTCCAAACGCTATAGTGTGAACCCAGCTTTAACTTAGACTGACTTAAATAAACTCTGCATAACATAACTCAGCACTCAGGAACTTTTACAAACTGAGCACAGCTTTCACTAACATGTATTTCCAAATGTCGGCAAATTTTCAGCATGCTGCAAATTTTCAAAGAACATAACTTGCGCCAGCATTTGCCAACAAACTCCAATGATCATTAACTTTTCCCAGCAGAGCCAGACATTCGCCAAAACATCAGTAAAAGTCAGTCCAAGTGTTGTAGTGTGAATCCGCCTTTACTGATCTCTCAGCTATACCTTCAGGGTGGAAAAATTTGGCATTGATTGAAAGATCGCCAAGAGATCAATGTAAGGTTGTTGAGTACTCCTTGAATGCTCAACAATCTCATTGATCTCCTAATGATCTCTCAGTGGTCCCCCAATGATATCCGTCTGTGTAAAGGGGCCATGACGATCCTCAGGTGAGTCTGCGTTCAGGTTATGCGCAATGTCTTGGTGTAAGGACAGAACACAATTATATGAGCTTTTTATCCTTTAAGTAGGCCTAACCTGTACATGTACAGAGAGAAGTGCAACATCGTGCTGACTTTGCCATTGACGGTTTGGTTCGTCTTTGCCTTGTGTCTGGAGAATATACTGTCCTTTCTCCATCTCCACTGAGCCTGAGCTGATGACTCTGAATTTTGCATAAGAATGATCTCCTCCATGGGAGACAAAGGCTGCGCTGCTTGGCCTTCCTCTTCCTCCTCCTCCAGCCTGTCATGTCTGTCCCTCCATCGCTCTGTTTTTATCTGCCTCCCATCATCACAGATCATCCTGTCTGCCTTTGTCCTCACCTGCCATGCAGCTGTACACCTGGGACCCACTTCAGCACCCTCCATTCATCATCCTTTCACCTCACTTCATAATTTCCTCTGTCACACACACGCACACACAGGCCCATTTCACATCTCTTCTTTGATTTCAGATTGTGAATGTCTTTTTAGCATGCTGTGGTGCATGGGTTCAGGCAATGCAATAAAAACAATGGAATGCTGTTGTATATGTGGCTTCTTAAAAAACACTTGCTGGTTCCTGAGGAAAAAAAATAACAACAACAACAACGTGCAAATAAGCAAATAAGCTAACAGGACACGTCTGTTTTCCTGAAAAGTTTTGCAACTTTGTATTTTATGTGTTATATATCTGTCTTCAGCAGGATCTTTCATTGTTCAGCACTGTGGTCTTCCTGTCTGTGGGTGATAGTTTGACATGTTTATGTTCTTTTTCTCTCTCTACCTGCAGTCAGATGGATAGGACTTTATCAAAGACAGAGCCACATGGAGAGTTTTGCATCAGTATGGGGATACTGCTGTGATTTCAGCAAAGACTCCTGTGGTTATTGAACAGAAAAACAAAAAGGAACCTGCGAGTGTCTGGCATGATTCAGTCTGTCTTGGAAATCTGGAAATGTCACAAGATGGGGGCTTATGTAAAAAAAGATTTTGACATTTCAGGTAGACTGGAAATGGGTTGTAGATGAATTTACTTTAGAAATTAAACTACCTCTTTAACAAAATAAGAAATACAATTTTTAAAAATACCTTTTTTCATTTTATAACCAGATTAAACAGACATGCTTTTCTGTTTAAGTTACGGTCACAACGATTCTTATAAACAATAGGTTCATAAGAATCTCCCAGTCCCTATGAATTCTGGAGTTCACAGACATTCGGGCATCCCCCCCCCCCCCCCCCCCCCCGGTTGTGCTGGTCTTTGGAGGAGAGGGTCCCAGGTGTGCGAGAGTATGAAGGCTCAATCATTAGAGATCTTTGATGGATTCTGCTAGCCAGGATTCTGTGATTATCATCACACTGCAGTCCTGAATATTCCAATTGTTGGCCATCATTAATTCCAGTTTGTTAGTTTTATGAATAATGGATCTGGTATTGCTAAGAAAGATGCTTGGCAGGGGAGGTTTGTGGGGCTGTTTTCGAAGCCGGGCTATCGGACCACCTCTGCAGCCTCGGTTCTGCTTTCGCTTTTGCTCACTACACCACCTTCAGTGTCTTCCTGACACCAAAGACAATCCAGGGTGAGCCTGGCAGTCTTACTATGTCTAGTGGAATGTTGTGGAACCACTGACAGTTCACTAAGATGTTGATACAACACAAAAATCCCACCTTCCTCAGCATAGCTGGGGTGTAGGTATGTTTTATCTCAATCATACATACACTTACACACAGAAACATCCACACCATTGCTAAAACTGTGCACTGAGACAGACAGCTGAAAGCTGCTGCGTCCTTACATGCCACCATCTTCCATCCCTGTACATGGTGCTGTGGGCCCACTTCCTGATTTTGATTGCCTCTTCAATCCAGCATTTCTGTTTGTTGCCCTCTGACCCGTTTACTTTTGTGTTGTCCCAGTCCATAATGTGGACATTTCTCTTGCAGTAGACTGGTGTTGCTGATTTGAGGTTTTCCTCAAATCAAACCCAGAATATCATCAGCTGGGATAACGGCGCCTTCATATGCGTCACGATCCCTGGATGAAGCCACTATTCAAATGTCATCACAGAGCTACTCCGAGGGGCTGATCGCGATGATGAGTCCAACCTCAGCTCATCCATTTTGTTGGTCTGTCTGTGAGGAGGCTAGAACCAGATTGATAACTTCCCTTTTATTTCTATACTGTGTGAGATAGATTGTCATTGGTATTCTCAGATGAAGTAAGGAGTCCTGTTGTCCTGTTGTCAACTGTTGACGACTGGGACTTTAAGAGTACGTATACAAACACCCCCCTCCCCCCCGTCAAGCTGTCGGAGGATTCTTGTTTGTCTTGTTTGTCCTTGTCAGACTGACCTGCTGCGTCTGAGAAATAAAAGAGGCAGACTGATGATGTTGTAGGCCGTGTAAAAGACAAAGAGGGATGAATGACTGAAAGTGGATGCAAGAGAAGATGAGAATACCTGAAAAGAAAAAAGAAAACATCATTCATCAATGAGAAATACAGTATTTGCTTTAAAAAATCTAATTGGTTCATATAAAGGATAAGCAGATTTATGATCAGATTCATAAATGGTTATTTAGACGAATACAATATTGTGTCAATGTGAAAACAAGATAAATTCATGTATAACCATGTGCGTATTGCATAATTTTTATAGTTCCTAGTTGAATATCTTCCAGGTCTGAAGTCTAAGTTGCTTAGTAAATGGAAACTACCACATATAACACAGGCTGTAAACCATGTAGCTTTAAAAGAAGTTAGAAAAACACATCCATTATTATTATGGCCTGAAGGTGAGAATACACTTCACGCTTGCAGCATTCCTAATCACCTTCATTACTTGCATCTGTTCTTCACTACCACACCTGGCCTAATTGCTGCTGTGGTATAAAGCACTCCAGTTGTTCTCAGTTCTTTGTGGGACTGCCTTGGCTCACCAGTATGTCTCTAACGCTCTGGTTCTCCTGCCCCAAGCTCCCATGGGCCCGCCTCTGTTTCTCACCTTCCTGAAGAGCTTTTTCCCTGGAAATGCCTCTCCTCAGTGCTTCCTGTCTTGGACACCCTGCCTGTACCCGCCTGGAAACAGAAGTAAGGATTAAATATTGCAAATCAAGTAACTCTGTCATCATAAGAAAATCCCCGGGCCCGGGGTATCTCCATACTCACCGCAAAGGAACTCCATAGTATCGTATCTATCCACCAACACTGTTTGCAAATACTTACCTGGAAGAAGTTCACCATCTCACCCATTCCTCGTCACTTCCTCATGTAAGTTGACAATAGTTACAGTATCTGCGGTTGGGTCCTGTACAAAACCATGTCATTTATGTCGTCTTTTGTTAGTTTGCTATGTTTTATTGAATACAACACATGGTAATTATATTCATCCATTCCTTTTAGCTTTCAGTTGTGTTATGAATGAATGAATGAATTTATTTCGGATAATACAGTACAGGTTAAAAGAAACTGTATAATATAACAACAAGGTCAAATTAGACAAAGACTCCTTCTACTAAACAATTCCACGTGAGTTATCCGAAATGGGTGATGGCTGAAGCCGCAGCTTATATTGCCCACCCATATAACATCCAAGAATTCAAAAGAGAAAAAAGAGTAAACAAGACAAGAGTGATTACAATTTAAAACAAAGCTAAGACAAAGTGTGACTGAGAGAAAAAAAAGAAAACTAAGCTAAGCTAAGTTAAGCGGTTGCTATTCAAAACAAATCTAAGACAGAATGTCACAGAGAGAAAAAAAAAAAAAAACAAAGAAAAAAAAAACTAAGCTACAACACAACACAGGCTGGATATGTCAATTCTTATGTGAGTTTACATGTCGACTTGTAAATATGTTTGGAGTATTTCTTCCTTTAGTTTTTGTTTAAATTGTCCAAGCGTTGTACATGATTTTAATTCAGGTCCATAATCGTTCCATAATCTGACTCCTTGCACTGAAATACAGTGTTGCTTGGTGGTTGTTCTCACTGTAGGCTTTTGAAATATACATGTTCCTCTGAAGTGATATCGTTTCTCCCTTGTTTGGAACAACTTTTGGATATTTGCGGGCAGTGATAAATTCTTCACTTTGAACATTATTATTGCGGTTTTAAAGTCAACCAGATCTTTCAACTTGAGAGTTTTTTGTTTAAGAAAAAGTGGGTTTGTTGGTTCCCTGTAAGCTGCTTTGTTTATTATTCTAATAGCTCTCTTTTGAAGCATAAAGAGTGGATATATGTTTGTTTTGTATGTATTTCCCCATACTTCATTACAATATGTCATGTATGGGAGTATTAATGAATGATACAAGGTGTATAGTGTGGGTTGATTCAGCAAATATTTCACTCTGTGTAATATTGCAATTGATTTGGAAACTTTACCTTTAATATAATTAATATGTGGCTTCCAACACAGTTTGTTATCAATTATTACTCCAAGGAATTTAGTTTCAGATACCCTTTCAATCTCTACACCATTTACACTGAGTTTGGGTACTGGATTGTTGTGATGGTTGTTAAAGACTATAAATTTTGTCTTACTTAAATTGAGCGTTAATTTGTTTGAATCAAACCACAGTTTAAGCTTTCCTAATTCCTTCCCGAGTGTATCCAGAAGTTGTTCCAAATTGTTTCCACTGCATAGCAGATTAGTGTTATCGGCAAACAATATTAAGTCCATTTTTTCTGAAACTTTACATATATCGTTTATATACATATTGAATAATAATGGTCCCAAAACTGAACCCTGTGGGACTCCACAGGTGACCTTCAGCAACTCTGAGTTTTTGTTGCTAACACATACATACTGATATCTATTCTTTAAGTAACTACTTAACCAGGACAGTGCTACCCCTCTAATACCAGAATTTTGTAGTTTCTTTAATAATAAATTATGATCTACTGTATCAAATGCTTTTTTAAGATCTAGGAATACTCCAACTGAATACTCTTTATTTTCAATGGCTGTTGATATTTTTTCTGTAAATTCCATTAGGGCATATGCAGTTGTCCTCTTGTGTCTGAACCCATATTGCTGCTCACATAATAAATCATTCTTCAGTATGAAGTTGTCAATTCTCTCATAGAATATTTTTTCAAGTATCTTGGAAAATTGCGGTAATAGTGAAATTGGTCTATAGTTTGAGAGTTCCCCTCTGTCGCCCGTCTTGTATATCGGAATTACTTTAGCTATTTTCATTGCATTGGGAAATATACCTGATTGGAGAGACAGGTTGCAGATATACGTCAGTGGTTTTACTATGCATTCGATAACAGTTTTGACTAGTAGCATGTCAATACCATCACAGTCAGTAGATGTTTTACTTTTGAACGATTTAACAATTTCAATGACCTCTCTTTCGTCTGTGTTCTTTATGAAGATGGAGTCTTTTACAGGAGTGTTATTGCATATTGTATCACCTGTTGGCACCATAGTGGGTATTTCTCGGGCCAGTTTAGGTCCAATGTTAACAAAAAAATTATTAAATTCATCTGCAGGTGAAGCAATATTCACACTCTGAGTCGTTTTATTATTTTTTGGAATATTAGTTGGGTAGCTTGTATTTCTGCTTTTATTTCCAAGGATACTGTTGAGCATTGTCCATGTATTTTTAATATTGTCTCTGTTTTTCTCCAGTTCTTTACTGTAATAGTCTCTTTTACTACATCTTATTATATATGTTAACTTATTTTTGTATGTTTTACACCACTGCTCTGCTTCTTTTGTTCTTTTCTTTAGGAAAGCTTTATATAATAAATTTTTCTTTTTACACACCTTTTGTAGTCCTTTGGTTAACCATGGCTTATTAGCAAATTTGTGTTTAAGCTTTTTTATTACTAATGGGCAGTTTTTTTCATAAAGAGTGGTTACAATGTTTATAAATGTGTCATAGGCTTCATTTACATCTGATACATAGACTTCTGTCCAGTCTTGCTTCAGCAAGTCCTCTTTAAAAGAACTGATTGCATTTGGTGATTTGTGTCTGAACGATTTTGAAGTTTTTTCTGCGTTGGGCCCCGTGTGGCCATGGATAAGTGCAAAGGTTGGCAAGTGGTCACTTATATCATTTATCAATAATCCACTTTCTATTTTCTTATCGAAAACATTGACAAACAGGTTGTCAATAAGTGTAGCAGAGTGAACTGTGATTCTACTGGGATGTGTTATTGTGGGATATAGACTCATGCTGTACATAGAGTTCATGAACTCTGTTACTACATTTTGTTGATGAGGATTCAGTAAGTCAATATTAAAATCTCCACAAATTGCTACCATTTTCTTACTAGTAATATTATTGTACAGCTCGACTAATTTATCTCTGAATGTCTCAATGCAAGTTCCCGGCGTTCTATATATGCAGCTTATGATTAGATTTTTTGTTTTGTCTAGGTCAATCTCAACAGTAACACATTCCAAAATCCCTGGTAGTGCTGAGGACATTTCATTTACAAGCTTACACCTGTACAGGTCATCAATATACAGTGCAACACCACCACCCTTTTTTTGAGTTCTGTTAATATAAAACATCTGATATCCCTCTATTGCCATCAGGGGAGCCAGTTCTTCATTAAGCCAAGTTTCAGAGACTGCAATAGCTGTGAATTTTCTGTCTAGCTGTTTTAAATAGTCCTGAATCTGTGGAAAGTTTTTGTTAAGACTTCTGCTATTGAAGTGTATTATTGACAGTTTACCATCTAATTGTATTTGACTTTTGAATTGTTTTTCAGTGTAATATTCACAGTGGTTATGAATATTATTGAAAAAGTGGTTATCAGGATCAATATCATTCTCCATCTCTTGTGGTTTATGTTCAGCATGATGGTATGTTTTCAGAGTTTGAGTTTCCTCATTCTGTGTCAAATGACTTCCTCCAACTGGGGATAATTGATGTCTACTTGAGTCGGTCATAAGTTTTTGTTTATTTTGGTTATTTTTATTAGAGTACTTTGGCATGGTGTATCAAAAGAACTATTCTTATCGTGTGTATGAATATGGATTATCATTGGCTCATAATTTTCTAATCAGTGTTCATCTGTATTTATCTAAGTCAGTAGCATCTCTGATCATTATACTCTTCGCTTGCTCAGGTGATCCATTTAGTTTAATCCAAATTCTACAATTTCTTGTCCAGGTTGCTTGTATCTTATTTTGTTTTTTTAGCATCCGTGCCTGTCGTGCTAATTCAGCGTTTTTTTTTTGTCAGGTGTTCATTTATGTAAACTTGAGTTTCCTTTAGCTTTTTGGCCTGCCTCAGTATGTTATTCTTTACCCTTCTGTTCACAAAGTGCATCACAATTGATTTCTTTGTTTTGTTATCTTTCTTCGGTAGAGCATAGCAGGCTGAGATTGCATTGGCTTCTACCTTAATGTCTTTATTATTAAGGAACTGAAGCACTTGATTTTCTAAGGACAATGATTCCCTCATGGGTGCATCTTCACCGCTCAGTCCTATTGTGGCATGGGCGTATGACTGATATCTGATGTCTAGTCCACTTATAACTAGGTCATCAATATGAGAACCTTGTTCAAGATCCTCGACGCGTTGCTCCAAAAGACGCCCGTGTTGCTCCAGGTCCATAATTTTTTTGTCTTTTTCTTGAATTATTAAATTTAGGGCTTGTACCTGTTCTATTAGGCCTATTATTTTGTCCTGTTGGCTAGTCAATTTGGCCAATTCTTCTGACATAAAGTTCAGAGATTTTTTGATTTCTTCCATTTCCTCTTTCTTTGGTGGCATCTTACTGACCTGTAGATAGAAGTAAACAGAGAATCCTGCTAGGCCTCAACTAGCCCGGCCGCTGCTGAACTCGCCGCAACAGCTCCTGCACAGCTCCTCCGCCAAGTAGCGCTGCACAGCTCCGCAGATCACCCCCGTCATTCGCCACCGCCTGCCGCCGTCTGCCTGGCCGGTTATGCCGCACACCGCCGGCGCAGCCGAACTTCACCGATCACCGCCGCCGCTCGCCGCCGTCTGGCTGGGTGACACCTCCGCTAGGCCCCGTCACCGACCGCCGTCAGTCTGGTAGTTCCTCAGCTGGACCTCACAACTGGGTTCCGACTCAGGCCACTGTCCTGCTGGGTCCAGGTGGCCCCGTCTCTCACCAACGCCGCGCCTGAGCTCCCAACTGCCGCCTCGGTTGGTTCCTCCGATAGGTCCTCACCGGGGACTGAGCCGCTTCGTGTCGGAGTTAGGTGGCGCACTGGGGCCAGCGTTAAGCTAACTAGCGTTAGCTTGGCAATCGCTTCTGGTAGAGCGCAGCAGTTCTACCCGATTAAAGGGGCATTCCAACGGGATTCTGACGGAGGTGGAAATTCAGCCCGTGGGTGTCCGTCACGAGCGCCTATCGCTTATAATCTGGTTCTAGGCCATAACTTGTGATGGTCTGGTGACCGTGCTCCCCCTCCCCTCCTGTTCCTGGTTTCCCGCTCCAGTGATGAGCACGCCTGTGTGATTATCCACCTGCTGCTCTTGATGAGCCGGCGTATTTAAGGCCCAGCATGAGATTAGCTCACCTCTGGATCATCTGGGTTTGCAGCCTCAAGTTTGTCTAAAGTTTTCTCTCGTTATATTTTCTCCCGGTATTTACCTTCTGTGTGTCTCCTATCCTCAGTTTGCTGCCACCCGCAGGTGTGTCTCCCGGAGCTGATCACGCTCACCTGACCAGGAAGATCATCGCGTCCACCCAGGTCCTGCCTTCCACCTGCCCCGGTCCATGCGGGAGTTCCCTGCCGGACTCCACTGCTCTGACTGTAAGTGTTTTTTGCTGCATTATTCTCCCATCGGAGAATCTGTCTCTTATTGTCTCTGTTTGCTCTCTGCCATAGGCTACGTGCACTCCAGGGAGCTCCTGTCTTGGCTGAAATTTAAGTTGGCTTTTTGTGTTTCACTTTTCCTTTAGTTTTGCTTTTTGGTTTTCTGTTTTTGTTCAATAAAATTGTGAAACTTTTTATTGGAGTCTGTGTGATTGTTTTACGTTTGAGTCTGATGCTGGTCTGAATCATGATGGTGTAGCAGACACAAAATGCATTTTGTAGAGACTAGGGTGAATCAGACAGCATCTCAGCCAGGATGCAGTGGTTAAATATAAGAGGACAATAGTCAGGGACGTCATGGGGAGTTGGCAAGAAGAAGGAGACGGGGGTTCAAGGGGAATGTATTGTTTGTTAGATGTCATGCAGTGTGATGTGAAATGTCATACAGATGTGAGATGATCTGTTGGGATATAAGGAGAAACTGTGCTTGGCTGATTCATTCTTTTTATGTGTATGACCGATGAGAGAGTGTTAATAAACTTTGTCTGCTCGTTAACCTGCATCCTCATTTCCCACACTCTCCACACTGGTGATCCTTTGACGAATGATGGAACACGAGGCAAGAACCCCAGAGACGGCCCAGACGGGAACCCCCAGCAACACGTGCGCTGTTTCAGTCAAGCTACCGGACTTTTGGCAGCACAAACCGCGCTCTTGGTTCCACCACACCGAGGCCCAGTTCGCCCTCCGAGGAATATCGGCAGACGACACCAAGTTTTACTACGTGGTCGCAGCGCTGGACGCTCACACAGCTCAGAAGGTAGCGAGCCTGCTCGACCAGCCCCCAGCCAACAACAGGTACGAAGCTCTCAAGGCTGCGCTGACCCGGCGCTACACACTCTCGGACAGTGAGAGAGCAGAGAGGTTTCTGAGGCGTTCCGAATTAGGAGACGGTTCGGCTGTCGATCTGGTGGAGAAGATGTTGGCGTTAATGGGCACGGGCGACGGGCATTTTCTGTTTGCCCACCTTTTCCTCCGGAACCTTCCAACAGAGGCAAGAGCGGTTCTGGCCAATTCGCTGTTGCTGGCCACGCGTGACTACTGTGCCCTAGCCCAGGAGGCAGACTGGATCATCCTCACCACCAGAGCACCCACAGCCAATGCGGTGACGTCAGAACCCAGCGAGACGACCAGAGGAGGCGAGGAGCCACCGACGGTAGCGGCAGCGGGGGCCCAGGAGCGCCAGAGAGACGCACTCTGCTTCTACCACCGCCGCTTCAGAGGGAACGCACGCAGATGCGCGCCACCATGCCAATTCAAGCACTTGGGAAACGCCAAGGCCGGCAGTCGGTAGCAGCTGCGACTGCCGGGGAAGAGAACAAGCTGCGCTATGTGACAGACTTGTGCTCAGGGAGGCGTTTCCTCGTGGACACCGGAGCCCAGAAGAGCATCATCCTGCCGACCTACGCCGACCGGCTGGCAGGACCTAGCGGCCCCGGGCTCGTGGCAGTAAACGGCTCGGACATTAAGACCTTTGGTGAGAGAACACTGGCTTTATCTCTACACGGCTGTACATACGAGTGGACTTTTGTCATAGCAGCACTGAAGTTCCCAATCCTGGGAGCTGATTTTCTGTGTGCACATGGTTTACTAGTTGATGTTGCTAACAGGCGCCTGGTTAATGCACTGTCCTTTGACTCTCTCCCCTGTACAGCTTGAGGGGCTGGGCCAGTAACACAAGCCAACATCACAGCTCCAGGCGGTAAGTTCCATGCACTGCTCACTCAGTTCCCAGCACTCACGGTCCCGACGTTTTCGCCGGCCATCGCTAAACACGGGGTGGAGCACTTTATCACCACCACCGGGCCGCCCGTTTTCGCACAACCTCGGTGCTTGGACGTAGCTAAACTGGCCATAGCGCGCGAGGAGTTTGCCAACCTGGAAAGGTTGGGCATCATCAGGCGATCAAACAGCCCATGGGCATCCCCGCTACACATGGTCCCTAAGGCTGAGAGGTCGTGGCGACCGTGCGGGGATTTCCGCAGGTTGAATAACGCCACAGCACACGACTGCTACCCGATTCCCCACATCCAGGATTTTTCCGTTCACCTCGCCGGAGCATGCATTTTTTCTAAAATAGACCTGGTCCGCGGTTACCATCAGGTCCCAGTGCGCGCGGAGGACATCCCCAAAACAGCAGTAATAACTCCGTTCGGCTTGTTCGAGTTTCTGCGCATGCCATTCGGACTAAAAGGAGTGGCACAGACTCTCCAGTGCATGATGGACGCGGTGCTGCGCGATCTCCCGTTTGTGTTCGTCTACCTGGATGATATCCTGGTAGCCAGTGCGTCCGAAGACGAACATGTAACCCACCTCAGGACGGTTTTCCAGAGGTTGAAGGAGCACGGGTTAATAATCAACCCGGCGAAGTGCCAGTTCGGCGTGACGGGGATTGATTTTTTGTGGCACCGCGTATCACCGGAGGGAGCGATACCCTTGCCCGACAAAGTGCGCGTCGTGGCAAACTTT
Source organism: Pholidichthys leucotaenia (assembly GCA_020510985.1). Taxonomy (NCBI): domain Eukaryota; kingdom Metazoa; phylum Chordata; class Actinopteri; order Cichliformes; family Pholidichthyidae; genus Pholidichthys; species Pholidichthys leucotaenia. The sequence goes on from CM035842.1 coordinate 278,034,910, forward strand.
CTCCAGCCTCAGACGGTCAGGGCACTGCAGGAACTTTTGTGGATGGTTAACTTTTATAACCGCTTCCTCCCCTGCGCAGCTCAGCTCATGCAGCCATTGTACGCCGCGCTCAAGAAATGGAAACCCGCGGATGGAGTTGAATAGACTCCGGAGCGAGAGCAGGTGTTCTCTGAGGTTAAAACAGCCCTGGCAAACGCCGCACTGTTGGCGCACCCAGACCCGGCGGCCCGGATAGCGCTCACTACCGACGCCTCGGACGCGGTCATAGGGGCCGTCGTGGAGCAACGTGTCGCCGGTTCTTGGCAGCCGCTCGCTTTTTTCAGCAGGGCTTTGCGCGACAGTGAGCGGAAATACAGCATGTTCGACAGGGAGTTGCTGGCTCTCCACCTGGCCATACAGCACTTCCAGTTCTGGCTGGAAGGGCGCAGCTTCACCGTGTTTGTGGACCACAAGCCGCTGACGTTCGCGATGGCCAAGGTTTCGGAACCATGGTCGGGCCGGCAGCAGAGACAGCTGGCCGCGATCTCGGAGTTTACGACCGATATTCAGCATGTGTCGGGTAAACTGAATGTGGTGGCGGACTGCCTCTCGCGGGCGGTTGTGGCCCCAGTCTGCATAGGGATAGATTATACAGCCATGGCCACAGAGCAGATTAGCGATATGGATGTGCGCACTCCAGTCTGGACCAACAGGGTTAAGGCTGGAGAGCAGAGTACTGCAAGATGGCAAGCCCCCCCCAATCTGGGACGTCTCCACGGGACGCCCGCGCCCGGTGGTCCCAGTCGCGTGGCTCCGCCGCGTGTTTGAGTCACTTCACGCTCTGGCGCACCCAGGAGTGCGCGTGTCAGTCAAAATGGTGGGAGCGAAATTCGTGTGGCCAGGCCTGCGCAAACAAGTGAAAGAGTGGGCGGCAGCCTGCGTAGCGTGCCAACGAGCCAAAGTGCACAGACACACAAAGGCTCCTTTGGAGCCGTTTAGTATACCAGCTAAAAGATTCGACCATGTTCACGTGGACCTCGTGGGCCCCCTCCCGCCATTGCAGGGGTGCACGCACCTTCTGACAGTGGTGGACCGCACCACACGCTGGCCAGAAGCAGTCCCGCTGGCGGCAACCACGTCCTCGGACGTGACGTGCGCCTTTGATATCATGGGTGGCGCGTTTTGGAATCCTGTCGGACATCACGTCCGATAGGGGCCCTCAGTTTGTTTCCGAACTTTGGTCTGCGATGGCCCGCAGCCTGGGTGTTGCAATTCACTGCACAACCACATACAACCCACAGGCAAATGGGTTATGCAAGCGTTTTCACAGGTCACTGAAAGCAGCACTCAGGGCTTCGTTGACGGATGCAAATTGGGTTGACCGGTTGCCGTGGGTTTTATTTGGGGTTGCGTTCTGCACCAAAAGAGGATTTGGAGGCTTCCCCTGCTGAGCTGGTTTTTTCTCAGCCACTGCGGCTGCCCGGGGAATTTTTGCCAGATAATCCCGCGCCGGACAACTGCCCGTCTCAGCGTTTGCAGCGTAGTGCAGACACAGGCACGCTGCCCGGCCCGGCCCACCACTGTTTTCCACGCCCTTTCGTGCCAAAAACTTTGAAGAACGCGGAGTTCGTGTTCGTCAGACACGATGCCCACCGCCCTCCATTGCGCCCACCCTATGATGGCCTGTTCAGAGTGCTGGAAACAGGGGACAAGCATTTTTTGTTAGACTTGGGGGGGCGTCGGGAGAAAATATGCATAGACAGACTTAAGCCCGCCTTTGTAGTGGCGGACGAGCAAGTGCTGCTGGCTCGGCCCCTTGGCGTGGAAGACCCCACTGAGAACTCCCCAGGCAAACGATTCACCAGGACAGCCACACGGGCAAAGCGGATTCCCCCCCTCCTCGCCATGGCCCACTTGCAGTCAGACGCACGTCCAGCAGCCCCCCGCCGGCACAGAGACCCCCGTTACAGCAGATATGGGAGGAAACTGAAGCCCAAAAAACGTGGTGACTGAAACTCTGTCTGGGTGGGGGGGGGAGCTGTAGCAGACACAAAATGCATATTGTAGAGACTAGGGTGAGTCAGACAGCGTCTCAGCCAGGATGCAGTGGTTAAACATAAGAGGACAATAATCAGGGACGTCATGGGGAGTTGGCAAGAAGAGGGAGACGGGGGTTCAAGGGGAATATGTTGTGTTGTTAGATGTCATGCAGTGTGATGTGAAATGTCATGCAGATGTGAGATGATCTGTTGGGATATAAGGAGAAACTGTGCTTGGCTGATTCATTCTTTTATGTGTATGACCGATGAGAGAGTGTTAATAAACTTCGTCTGCTCATAAACCTGCCTCCTCATTTCCCACACTCTCCACAACATAAGTAATAAAGAGGATGTATGAAAGTGTACTTAAAAGTGAAAAGTGCTTATTTACAAAAAGTGTCAAAAAGGTGAAGTAAATTAAAACAACAAGAGTCTGGTGTGCCCAGGAGAGGAGAGCAGCCACTGATGCCAGCAGATGGCAATCCTCCCAGCTGGCTTGACAGCTCCTCTTTTATGGAACCGCCCATTAGCACCTGCTGCCAATCAGCCACTCCTCAATCAGCTGATCACCAGAAAGAGTAATGGCACAGAGGTGCACATCCCAACTCCAATGGGAGATGGCAACCATCACAGTTGGATGATGAACAGGGAGGTGCAGTTTCTCACGTCATGTCCAGTTTCTAAACAGACTGATGGCAAAGGTTAAAATGTTCTGTCTGAGGCTTCATATTGGGACCTTATAAACCACAATACGACAGACGACAAGTACTCCAAGGGAAATCTGGACACACCTTTAAGAGGTAAACAAGTGGGATCTTGCGCAGTCTTCCCCAGGGATTTAAAGTGACATGCTAGGGTGGCTGCTTGCAGCAGGAATACCTCCAGGGACCTCTTTGGTGCTGCCCTGCCCTCAACAGGTGCATTTCCTATCTAGCGACCTTTCTGACTGGAAAAAATGAAATTGGACTGCTTGACATTAGTCAAATGTCATCACCGATATGATTGTCTGGAGATACTGAGTGACATGCGTTAATCAAAGAAGTGTGGAATATTCTATATCTTTGGGGATAAATAGAAACACTAAAATGTCACAAGGTTGTTGTTTCGATAAAAGAAATCAAGTTACAACCTTTCAGGCAAATAAAAATAGTTATTGTACCCTGTGCTCGGACGTTTTTTTTTTTTAAGTTATTGTAGCTTTTTCTAATTAGACTTTAACAGAAATGAGAAACGGTATTCTTTTGACCATATTCCATCTAACAATTCTCATAATAAAAAGAGAAGGGTGTTTGAAAAAAGGAACACTGTGGACATAAGCAGACAGGCCTTTTTTCCATATGCATGATGAAGCCAGGAGAGTTGAGAATGAGGCAGAGGGTAAAACTGGCATCCGTCCTGTGGACATGAAGCTTGGCAGGCAGTGATCCGCTCCAGGACTGGCCTCAGTCTGGTCCTCTAGTCCAGCTGCGTCTGGAGGGCGGCCATGTGAGCAGCTGAGGGGAGGGAGAGGCAGACTTATATAAAGAGTAATGAAAATGACTTGGGTATTCTTTATCTTTGTTTTGCTACAAATAAACTTTATGAAAAGGCTAAAACTAACTACAAACGGGCAGTCTCAATGTTGTTGTTTTAGATTAAAGGCTAGAAATAACTGAAAAAGCCCACAGTGCCCTGCTACACAAATGCAACAAGTCCTCCAACTAAAATGTAAAATAAAGATGAAGGTCCCATTCACTGAAACATGGTGTTTGTTTTAACCTAAAATTTGCTTTATTTAAGCATTATTACAAAATAGGGTATAGTATCAATGAATAGAGTAACTGTGGGTGTATATGACGACTCATGACCTTGAGTGTAATATTGCTTTTATACAACAGTTCCGCAAGCACAATTTATTAAAGGGGTCATTAACTTAAAAATTGTGTGTATTATATTATCTATTATGCTGAGCACCAAGGTAGGAGTGGAAAGTACCATTATTATATGGTCTTTGGTATGACCCGGCTGGGACATGAACCCACGACCTCCCGGCTGTGAGGCCGATGCCCTACAGTGAGTGAATATATACAGTATGTTAGAGCCTGTGGATTCTTTCAGTTTTTGGAGTTTTTAGTGTGTTGTGTTTAGAATGACTAAAGATGACCTCTATATTAGAAACTTTGTTCATTTTATGATTTAGATGCTGATTGTCCTGCTTCAAACCATCCTTGCTCACTGAAGGGCAGCTGAGCAAAAGACTGCCAGTATATCACTGCACTGGGTGTAGAAAACGTTTTGATCATATCCATGATTGACCTGTTCTGACAGCTGCTTTGGAAAAATTTGTTATGCTGCCGAGCTGCCACTAATTGCCTCAGATCCATGGCTAACTTGATGATGGCCCAAATCTAACCTCTTCAAGAGCTCTTTTATAAAAGAAAAGGAGCAGCACATACTGTAAGTCTTTTTTTTTTAAACTTATTGTGGCTAATCTGTTTCTGAACACAGTCATACATTAAATATTTATGTGAAGTAAAGCTTTATATGTATATTTAAGCTCTTATCCAGTTCAGTGCCGTGGAATTGAATATTGACTCAAATTTGATCTAGAGCTAGATCTAGTGTAGGTATCCAATTAGAGACAGTTTTTTAGGTGGTTTTTGGCCAGATATCATAACCTTTTTTGTTAATTCCGCAGTAAGAACTCATCCAGTCTCATATTTTTATCAATTCTAACTCCTAGTCTAGACTAGAAATAAGCACTCGCAGTTCGGACAGCAAAGACACTAAACTTTAAATGAACCTGTCTGAACATCTCAGACATGCAATCACTTGGAGACCCATTGGTAGAGATAAGACGTCAGGAAAGGATATTTAATTAATTGTCCACAAACCTCCTTCTTTTCATCTTTTGCTTTGATGTTTCTTTTCTTTCTTTCCTCTGTGTTTTCTTGCTCCGTGCTTGTACTGATGATGTTGTGTTTTTCTGGGTACAGTCACGAATTCTCCATAAAAATACCTGCTTCTAAAATAATAATAACAATAATCTTGATCACTGTTTCTGTTTTATGTGAGATAAAAACACTATAGAAGAACAGATTTTAATAAAGAATAGCACAGTAGAATTATCTCAGGTATGGAAATTAAGGATTCAGTAAGCTAGAAAAGATGTTTTGGTTTTCTTTTAAATCTGTCAGTTTTAGTAAGGAGATCAGCAGGTGTTTTATTGTTCTGCACACACTGATGCTCACTGGAACGATACCACACTCACAGCTTCATCTCCCAATTTAACAATGGTGGGAGGATCCCTGCAAACGTCCAAACCCACACTGACAGCACTACTCTGGCTGCTTTGGAGTTAGCTGAGGAATGTTATGGACATTTCCTTCTTAAGTTAAAATAAATTTCTGGGTGTTTAACCTTGATCCTGAGTGGCAAGAGTATCACTCAGTCTTGTAGACTCCAGATATTGCCAGCTTCCTCACAGTTTGTAGACAGTGAGTTGCTACATAATAAATAAAAGAGGAGCTGAAAAATCCTCCCATCAGTCAGTCAGTTGAACTGTTTTACCATGATACTGACAATAAATATACAATTTTTAAAATCAGATTAATTCACCACGCCTTTCCCTGTGCTTTTTCTGTCTTTTGTTAAAGTGGAACAATGCCATTACTCTTCCTACTCCCCCGACACTTCCGGCATGTGTTATTAATGTTAACAGACAGTAAAAAGAAACATCTGGTTCACAGGCTTGGTAATACAGAACAACATGCTGTTACTCTGTGTATTCACAGAGGAGATTACCTTATTAACTGCTGATTTGTTAACTATGATTTTCTCCTCAAATGTACAGCATTCTCCTCATTAATACTGCTTGAGTAGGGCCACTATCAAAGAGACAATTAGCAGATGGGCAGCCTTGAAGATTTTAAATGAAAGTATACATGTGGCATAGTGTAACACATGACTAGTATTTAAATTCATTATAAATAAACAAGGTCTTTTGATGCACTATATGTGATTAACTCATCATCATCATCATATGGCATCATTCATGTATCCATAGGAGAGCTGTCAGTCACTTGCCGTAAGTCGTCATCAGAGCAAGTTGATCCCAATGGGAAACCACGGTTGATGTGGTCCGTGGTTTGGACATATCCCCACTTGCGGAATCTGCTTCCCGTCTTCCCCACCTTGGACCTTGCTCTGTTCAGGGTAATCTGGTCTTTTCTGTCAAGGGATGATCCGTGAGGCAGGTCTTCACTAGGATTGGGTAGAGCTTTGTTGGGAGGGCAACAGTCGCTCTCTCCACTTCTCAAGGATGTAGGTAGCAGGGTTTCGGTGTTCCAGACACTCCACGGCTGTAAAGCTTTTTCATGATTTTGTTTATTGTCTTGTCTCCTGATGCCCATCAGTAGTGGATGTCTTCGATCATTAAGCTCTTTGATCTTTTTTTATTTTTGGTGACGGTATCTCATCAAATACGAATGTGTCATGATTGAAATTAATCGACAGCTCACATGCTGGGAATAGCAACAGAGGAACACACAGTGACACAGAGAGCAAATTTGAATTAATTTTATTAATGCAAAAGAATGCCTCCGCAAAGGAAAAATGCCACTCGCCAGGTGAAAACACAGCCTGAAAAAGAGACGAGAGCAGAAGATTAGGAGGGAGACAAAATAATGGGACAATGAGACTACACTCATGTGGGAGAGAAAAGAGAACCCAGCACTTACAGCGAACCTGTGGCGAAGCAGGATGGCAGGAGTAGAACTTGGTGAGGAGTCTGACCGGGTGAAGACGGTCGCTGATGTGATGGTGATGATGAGGCAGGTGAGCGCGCAACTACTCTGAGAAACACACCACAGAGGAGGTAGCAACCTGAAAGAGGTAAGCAGAATATTGCAAGGTATTCCAAATAAGTGAAGAAGCAAAACTTACTGCTGCAGCAGGTAGTTTACCCAATGAGCCAGTTCCCAAGTGTTGAAGAGAAGATCTATTTAAGCGCTGGTGAGTCAAAGGAGCAGGTGCATCCCATCATGCAGGTGGCGATGATTGCTCTCGGAGTAGGTGAAAGCTGAGTCGAACGGGCGGGGGAAGAGTGCTCTCATCAGAACATGACAGTTCTCCCCTTCAAGGAACACCTCCTGGCGGTCCACTGGGCTTGGTGGGATGCACCTTGTGAAAGGCCCGGACCATCCTCTTACCATGAAAGTAGGAACAAGGGATCCATGACCTATCTTCTGGTCCATAGCCCTTCCAGTGGATGAGATATTGAAGTCCCCGGCCTCGACGGTGAGCATCCAAAATCCTTTGGACAATATAGGTTGTCTAGCCGTCGATGATCCGTGTGTTTTATAAGCTGTCTTCCACTTGTCCCCTTCACGAATGCAAACCAGATGATAAACATACCGCAAGTCCAATTTAGTGAATGTCTGTGCGTGCTGAAGGAGCTCAAACGTGGAATTTATCAGAGGTAGAGGGTATTTATCCTTAACCGTGATTGCATTAAGTTCACGATAATCAATACACAGGTGTAGGGAGCCATCCTTTTTCCCGACAAAAAAGAACCCTTCCCCAAGTGGGGCCAATGAAAGCCAAATAAGGCCTGCGTTCAAAGAATCTTTGATATAGCTCTCCATTGCCTCCCTCTCCGGCCCAGAAATACTGCAGAGCCAGCTGGATGACAGCCGAGTGCCCGGGAGAAGGTCTATAGCACAATCATAAGAGCGATGGGGAGGTAAAGATAGTGCTCTAGATTTGCTAAAGACCTCTCCAAGATCATGATAAACCTCAGGCACCAGGCTGAGGTCCGGCGGCTCTGCTGGAGGGGACGAAATGGACAGCCTAGGTGAACACACGGCCAAACTGAGACAGGATGCAAAACAGTACGGGCTCCCAGAAGAGATGGAATTATTGGCCTAATTAATAACAGGATTATGCTTCCAGAGCCACGAATAACCAAGAACCACCAGGTGACCAGATTTAGGGAGAATACAGAGCGAAATGGCCTCCCGGTGGTTGCCAGAAAGAAGGACGGACACTGGTTGGGTTTTTTCGGAAATAGTGAGAGCCCTGTCACCCGATAAAGTAGTGACTTTTAGGGACACGGGAAATGTAGTCGTGGGGATGCCTACATTTCGCTCGAGATGCACTGAGATGAAATTATCCTCTGCCCCTGCGTCAATCAAAGCATTAGCTCTCTTCTCAACCCCCGGCAACCAAATTAAGGCCGAAATGGAGAAGTTACAGGGGGGATTATTGGATTTCCTGCCCGTCAGATCCCCCACGGCTACTGATGGGCCGCATCTTGTGTCCCCTGTGGGGATGATTTAGACTCTTTGGTGGATGTGACATGCTCTTACATGGCTTTTTGCAGGGATATGATTGTTCCAAGTAAACATGTCAAAATATATCCCAACAATAAGCCATGGGTTACTAAACCAGTTAAATCCTGCTTACAGAGGAAAGCACTTGCCTTTAAACAGGGGGTTGTTTCTGAGCTGCAGGTTGCCACAAAAGAGCTGAAGTCAGAAATGTTAAGCGCAAAACAGAATTATAAATCAGAATTGGAAAGCAAGATGGCAGCAAAGAAGCTTGGTTCAGCCTGGGCTAGTATGAAAACTATTGCAGGTCTTCAGAGCACAGAGCGCAGTAATCATGTGTTTTTTGATGGTTTTAATTCAGACTAATTAACTGGGGCTAATGCTCTTAATTGTTTTTATGGTCGTTTTGATTCTTTTTATTTTAGCACAGAAACCCAAGATTTGAAGCAGAAACTCAAAGACAATCAGCATTTTAGTATTGAGGTGCAGGATGTTAAAAGGGCGTTCTGTGCTGTAAAAGTGAACAAAAGTCAGGGCCCTGATAATATATGTGGACACTTGGTAAAGTCCCGTGCACATGAATTGAGTCCTATGTTTCACTACATGTTTAATAAGTCCTTACAGACATAACATGTGCCTAAGGTCTGGAAAGATGCTGTGGTTGTCCCTGTTCCAAAATCCAGCTGTCCTAAAACGGTAAATGATTTTAGACCAGTTGCCTTGACTTCAATTTTAATGAAATTTTTTGAAAAACTGGTGAGATTTGAGGTCCTAAAGCAGACTGAGAATGCATCGGATCCTTTGCAGTCTGCCTATAGGCCTCACAGAGGAGTGGAGGATGCCACTGTCACTCTGCTTAACATTCATTCATTCATTCATTCATCTTCTTCTGCTTAATCCTTTTCGGGTCGCGGGGGTGCTGGAGCCTATCCCAGCATGCTTTCTAAAAATCTGGATTTTTAATGGGACACACACCAGGCTTTTATTTGTGGACTTTTCTTCTGCTTTTAATACAATCCAACCTCATATTTTAGTTAGTAGTAGTAGATTAGTTTATTTGACAGGGACAGTGCAATAAACATAGACAATTAATCAAAGACAATCAATCTGATGTGTTGCACATAGAGTGTATAGCTATTAGCTAATTTGCAACTCTTGTCCCTGGATGGGCTTTAGAAAAAAGAATCAAGATAAAAAATATACACAATAACCACATACATCAATGCAGAAAAATTATAAATACACAATTATAAATATTATAAATATTATAAATACACAAATATAACAGCCTGACTCACATTTAACACATATAACATAACTCACATTTGCCTATTTCAGGCCTTCCTCCCTCCGTCACTCACTATAAACAAACACATTTATTCCTTCCCTTCATTCACTCTCACTTTGCAGACAATTAATTCATACATGAGTACATTCTTGTTTATTTTTCAGCCAGTTTTTAACATTTTTAGTGAATGTTTTAAAGTTCGTTATTATTTTAATTTCATTTGGCATTGTGTTCCAGATGTGACTGCCCTTTATAGAGAAAGCTGTTTGTCCAAATGTGGTTCTGCGGTGGAATATTTTACAGTTATTGTTAACAGAACTCCTGGTGGCTCTGCTGCTGTCCTGTCTTTGGACGAAACCAGCAAGTGGCTCGGGTGCTGATTTATGGAAACATTTGAACGTTAATTTCAGAAGACAGAGGTCAATGAAGCTCTCAAAACTCAATAGGTTGTATTTTTTTAAAACATTACAGTGATGCCACCTAATGGGCTTTTTGTCCAAGATTTTTAGGGTTTGATTATATAATGAACCTATATGTCTTATTGTGGAAGGGGCTGCTTGAGCCCAGACTGTCAAACAGTATGATATATGAGAAAAAACCATAGAATGCATATACAGTGCAGCTGCTTCGTAAGGTATGTAATATCTAATTAATTTAAAGCAGTTCAGATTTTTTTTTTATTGTTTTTGAAATTTTCTTTATATGAAGATTAAATTTGAGTTGAGGATCTAGTACAATGCCAAGGTATTTGAATTCTGTAGCTAAACTGATGTCATGATCATGTATATTAACTTTAAAATGTTGCAGGTTACATTTTTTGATTGAAAAGCACATTGAGACTGTTTTCTGAAGGTTCAGCAATAGATGGTTCTTGAGGAGCCACTCTTGGACATCAACCATACTTGTAGACAGTACATCTGCAGCCTGTGCTGGAGTCTTGGCAGCTGTGTAAATAACTGCATCATCTGCATAAAGTTGGCATGTTGCAGCTGAGCAGTGTAGCGGCAAGTCATTAATAAAAATGCTGAAAAGTAAAGGACCAAGAATGGACCCTTGTGGGATACCCATGCGGTTATTTAAAAATGAGGATTTATCCTGGTGAACTTTTACACACTGTTCTCTATTCTGGAGATAAGATGCAAACCATTCTAATGTATTTGGGGAGAAGTTAAAAGATACCATTTTGGATAAAAGCAAACTGTGGTTTACAGTATCGAAAGCCTTTTTGAGATCTAGAAAAACAGCTCCTACCACATTACCCCTGTCCAAGGACTGTTTGACGTTTTCAATAAGGCAACAATTTGCTGTTTCTGTTGAGTATCCTGGTCTAAAACCAAATTGATGTGGATGAAGAAGTTGACTGTCTTGTAAGTAGTCTATCAGCTGTGTAGCTACAACTTTTTCAAGAACCTTAGATAGGACTGGTAAGATAGAGATTGGGCGGTAATTGCATATATCGTCTTTACTGCCTGATTTATGAACTGGTATGACGACAGCTTTTTTCCAGCCAGATGGAAATGTACTAGACCTAATGGAGAGATTAATGAGATGAGTCAGTGGTTTGATTAATATTTTGCTGTGCATTTTGAGAAAGGAGGTGCTCATATTGTAGATATCATTAGTTTTTGAGTTTGACAGTGTTTTAACAATACCAGCAATTAACTTCTCATTTACCTCATCGATGTGAAAAGTATCTGTTGGAAGTATGGAATTTGTGTTGTTGAGCACATTTGGCAGCACAAAAATTTTTGTTAAGTCTTCCACAGAGCCCACAAAGTGTGAATTAAATTCATTTGCCAAAGTAGCCTTGTCACTGACGGTCTTGCCATTGATTCTAAGTTCCTTTACCCCCTTCTGATCGTTTTTTTTATTAGTTAAGTTATTTAAATGCCTCCATAGGGAACTGTTGTTACCCTTTGCATGATCTATCAGTTTATTGTAATAAGATATTTTTGATTTTCGCAGCTCATGTACCACTTTATTTCTTAAACTTTTGTACACAAGGTGATCATTTTGTAGTTTGGAGGTTAGTGATGTTTTCAGTGCATAGTCTCGCCTCTTCATAAGTTTTCTTATTTCATTATTTAACCATGGTAGGCTAATCTTCTGTTGTCTACTTTTAATTTGCTTTGAAAATTTTTCTATAGACTTTGTGATTGTTGCAGTTATAAAATTACAACAATCATCTACTTCACATGTTGACATGAGCTGCTCCCAATTTTGATTCTCTAAGTAATGTTCAAACTCCTCATTTTTTGATTTGGGGATAATAAAATTTGATTTGTCAATATCGACTCCCCCAAAATACTGTAGTCGCTTTTTAGTAAGTTTCCTGACAGCAAGAACCATGTTATGATCTGAGAGACCAGTTACAAGATTATAGGTTCTGGTTATTCGTTCTGGTTTATTAGTAAATACCATGTCAATAAGTGTTCTGGATTGTTTGGTTATCCTGGTGGGTCCTTTGATGATTTGCTGGTAATTAAATTTAGTCATGAGGCTTTTCAGTTTTTGTTTGTCTTTTTTATCAGACCAGTTGATATTAAAGTCACCATGAATTATTGTTTCTCTGTTCTTCTCAAGTTGTTTAACCAGATCACTTAATTCATTATAAAAGGAAGAGTTGTGTGACGGTGGGTTGTACACTACTGCAATGTTGAAATTCATTACCGGAGAGAGACATACATTAACAGCTAAACATTCAAGTGAAGTATTCAAATCAACCAGTTGACATTTATATTTCTCTTTGATGTAAATTAAAACACCTCCTCCCCTCCCTACCTGCCTGTCTTTTCTAAAACACTGGTAGCCCACAATATTGATCATATTAGTGTCTATGTTCCTGTGTAGCCAGCTTTCTGAGAGACAAAGGTAGTCCAGATTTGAGTCCAACAGCAACACCGAAATCTCATCTCTTTTGGGGATTATGCTCCGTATGTTTAGATGACCGCCGAGGATCCCCTTTGGTTTAGCCTTGGTGTCCCAAAGAACTCGTGCATGATTAACAGTTTGGAAAAATAAATGTTGTTTTTGCTTTTGTACAGCTCGGTTTTGTGCTAACCCAGTGGTCTGCTGTTTAATAGTGGCAGGTCCAGGGTTAAGGTGAATATCTCCTGCCAGAAGTAGCAGAACTAACAGAACTTTAATTGTATATCCTCTGCCATATTGTGATTTTTGCTTAACAGCCATGTTTGCCTTAATTTGGAAGTTTTTGCTCAGGGCTTTTAAAGACCACATAGAGTGTAGGGTGAGATGTCCAAGCCCAAATCCATACAGATAAAACTTTTTAACTTCACCTTTGGTTGAGTTTGTCGGAAAATCCTTCTTGTTGCAGGTCCAGACACACAAAGACAAAACGAAGAGGAAGTAGAGAAGTAGAGAAGGCTTATTAGTGGTGCCCATCAGCCCACTTTTTAATCCGGTGGCAGCCATCTTCAGTCTTTCTTGGAAAGAAGGAAAAAGAAAATCTGTGGATAGTAAAATAAATTCTGCTTATATCGCCAGAATCTGATCCGATCGTCCTCGAATCCAGCTGGGCCTCAGCTAGCCAACTAGCCCCTTCCGTTGCTGGTCTCGTTGCTCATAGTCGCCGTAACTGGTCTCCCGTCCCGCTCCTCCAACCGAGTCTCGTCACACACCGCCGCTGCCACCGAGCTCCGCTGAGGTCACGGTAAATCCTCCGCTAGGCACCGCCACCTACCGTCGTCTGCCTGGGTGAAATCTCTGCTGAGCCCCGTCAACAAATAGCCGCTTGCCTGGTAGTATCTCCGCTGGGCCTCGCAGCTGGGCTTCGATTCAGGCTGGTGTAAGGTGGAATGACTGGCGCCAGCATTAAGCTAACTAGCGTTAGCTTAGCAATCGCTTCGGGTAGTCTCGTCGCACACCGCCGCTGCAGTCACGGTAAGTCCTCCGCTGGGCACCGCCGCCTACCGCCGTCTGCCTGGGTGAAATCTCTGCTGAGCCCCGTCAAACAAATAGCCGCCTGCCTGGTAGTATCTCCGCTGGGCCTCGCAGCTGGGCTTTGATTCAGGCTGGTGTTAGGTGGAATGGCTGGCGCCAGCATTAAGCTAACTAGCGTTAGCTTAGCAATCGCTTCAGGTAGGGCACATCAGTGAATCACAAGGAAGCGCTGGAATCGCTGGTCAGTTTACTCACAGTGGCCGGATAAAAGCGATCAAAGGGGTAATCCACCGGAGGTATATCCGATCGCTGTAGGTAGTTATTTAGAGACTGGCGCCAGCATTAAACTAACTAGTGTTAGCTTAGCAATCGCTTCAGGTAGCATTAAGCTAACTAGTGTTAGCTTAGCAATCGCTTCAGGAAGGCGCAGGAAGTCGCTCCTGCAACAACTTGATTCGAGTAATAATCTGGTGGGTTGGATTCTTGATTTTTTTAACCAACAGGACACAGAGAGTAAGGGTCAATGGTACATTGTCTGACCAAAAGTGTTCTTCTACTGGCTCTCCTCAGGGGTGTGTTGTCACCACTACTCTTCATCCTGTACACAAACATGTGTCGGAGCAGACATGACAACAGACACATTATAAAGTATGCTTATGATTCAGTTATCGTCAGTCTCCTTCAGGATGGTGAGAGTGGCCACGGCCCAGTAGTTGACGATTTTGTTCACTGGTGTGAGGATTCCTACCTGCAGCTGAATACGACAAAAACTAAAGATATGGTTATTGACTTTAGGAGGAAAACTCCCAGGCACAAAGTCACTGTACTAAAAGGGCAGACCATTGTTTGTGTGCAATCCTACAGATATCTTGGGACGATTATTGATAGTAATTTAAACCTTGAAGAGAACTGTGAAAGGGTGTGCAAAAAGGGTCAGCAACATTTGCATTGTTTAAGGAAACTCGCACTCTTCCAAACTGACCGAACCATAATGACAATGTTTTATCGGGCTTTTATTGAATCTGTTTTATCCTATTCTTTAGTGTCATGGTTCGGTCACAGATAAAACTGAAACAGAGGAAATCCTTAGACCAGGTACAGCCGTGGACAAAATTGTTGGTACCCCTCTGTTAATGAAAGAAAAAACCCACAATGGTCACAGAAATAACTTGAATCTGACAAAAGTGGTAATAAATAAAAATTCTATGAAAATTAACCAATGAAAATCAGACAATGCTTTTGAATTGTGGTTTAACAAAATTATTTTAAAAAACAAACTCATGAAACAGGACTGGACAAAAATGATGGTACCCTTAACTTAATTTTTGTTGCACAACCTTTTGAGGCAATCATTGCAATCAAACAATTTCTGTAACTGTAATGAGACTTCTGCACCTCTCAGCAGGTATTTTGGCCCACTCCTCATCAGAGTCCAGATCAGGGCTCATAGAAGGCCACTTTAGAATAGTCCAATGTTTGGCTCTTAGCCATTCTTGGGTGTTTTTAGCTGTGTGTTTTGGGTCATTATCCTGTTGCAAAACCCATGACCTGCGACTCAGACCAAGCTGTCTGACACTGGGCAGCACATTTCTCTCTAGAATACCTTGATAGTCTTGAGATTTCATTGTACCCTGCACAGATTCATGACACCCTGTGCCAGATTTAGCAAAGCAGCCCCAGAATATAACAGAACCTCCTCCATATTTCACAGTAGGGACAGTGTTCTTTTCTTGGTATGCTTCATTTTTGCATCTGTGAACATAGAGCTGATGTGCCTTGCCAAAAAGTTCCAGTTTTGTCTTGTCTATCCATAGGACAGTCTCCCAGAAGCTTTGTGTCTTGTCAACATGCAGTTTGGCAAATTCTAGTCTGGCTTTTTTATGATTTGTTTTCAACAGTGGTGTCCTCCTTGGTGGTCTCCCATGAAGTTCACTTTGGCTCAAACAACGACGGATGGTGCGATCTGACACTGATGTACCTTGACCTTGGAGTTCACCATGTGTTTAGAGGTTGCTCTGGGCTCTTTTGTTACCATTTGTGTTATCTGTCTCTTCCATTTTTCATCAAGTTTCCTCCTGCGGCCACGTCCATGGAGGTTGGCTACAGTCCCGTGGATCTTAAATTTCTGAATAATATGTGCAACTGTAGTCACAGGAACATCAAGCTGCTTGGAGATGGTCTTATAGCCTTTACCTTTAACATGCTTGTCTATAATTTTCTTTCTAATCTCCTGAGACAACTCTGTCCTTTGTTTCCTCTGGTCCATGTTTAGTGTGGTACACACCATGTCTCCAAACAGCACAGTGACTACTTGTCACCCTTTAAATAGGCCGACTGGCGGATTACAAGTTTGTAGACATCTGTGATGTTAATGAGAGGACACATCTTGGTTGAACATGTCCCTATGGTCACATTATTTTCAATCTTTTCTAGGGGTACTGTGGCGGTTTGGGAAAACCCCCACAAACAGACTAAGGACAGACAACTCGCTACTCCTGGTTTTTTCCGCTACACTACTATGATAATGTCACCTTTTATGCATTGTGTTCAGGCGTCCTGTCCTTACTGTGACCTAGAGACTCAGATCAATGTGTAGATGTGCCTGTTAACCTCTTTGTTCTGCAGCTAGAGCAGAGTCTAGCAAATCTGCCTATTGTGATGTATGTCTCACAAATGCAAATATCTCATGCCTGTTCTGCAGTCCCTTTGATCAGACCTACCGTGGTGACACTGCTTTGATGTATTGTTTGAGTTGGGTATAAATACTGCACAGGTTCTGTAACACCTCCTCTATCTCTCAACCTCTGCTGTAGGACACACACGTGTCCGCCTCTCCTCTCCTTCTCTGAGAGCCAGAGGATCCCCATCCAGCCTGCACACACTTGGGCTGGATAGGGGATCCCGTGACGGCGGTATGATAATAAAACTCTACTTAAAACCTCCAACAACGCCGCTTTATTTCATGCCGCCGCAGGTACCATCATTTTTGTCCAGGCCTGTTTCATGAGTTTGTTTTTTAAAATAATTCAGTTCAACAACAATTCAAAAGAACTGTCTGATTTTCATTGTTTAATTTTCATAGAATTTTTATTTATTACCACTTTTGTCAGATTCAAGTTATTTCTGTGACCATTGTGGGTTTTTTCTTTCATTAACAGAGGGGTATCAACAATTTTGTCCATGTGTGTAGTTAGATGGTCCAGTCGTTTGCTTGGTGAGTCACAGCTGAGCCTGACATCCCTGTACACCAGACAGGTACAGAGGATTGCTACCTCCATTTTAAATGATGACTCCCACCCTTTGCACTGCCACTTTCAGCTTCTTCCCTCCAGACGGAGGTTTGTTGTCCCAAAATGTAAAACCCAGTGCTACAAAAACAGCTTTGTTCCTGCTGCTGCCAAAGAGTTGGACAAGATGTAGCAATATATTGCACATAATTTAGTTATCTATTTATTAATTTTTATTTTGCATTTATTTATTTTTGTAGGTTTTTTTTATTTGGGTTTTAAATCTTTTATTGGGTTTTAGACTTTTATTGAGTTTTTAATCTCTTTGACTTTAGTTTTTAACTTTTTTTAATATGACCCTTCTCTCTTATCTCTTTGTTTTTTCTCTTATCTCTTTGTCTTATGTCCTGATTGATAGAGCCTTGAGTACTTTCATCGTGTTTATAGTCAGCTTCATGTGTGCCTGTGTTTGTGTTCATGTTAAATGCAATTGTGGTTTGTAAATATGTGTCTAAAAGGATGTCACCTGACTGCAAAACAAATCTACCTACGGATACAAATAAAGTAACCTGAACTTGAACCCGAACCTGATCTTTTGGCTTCAGCTGGAAACCCTGCAGAGTGTGCTTGAGAGAGCCACAATACATGCATGTGAGGCGGCATGAAAAAATAAGCAGCAGTGCTGTGGTTTTAAGCAGGTTTTATTAAATCATACCACCTTCACGGGATCCCCTCTCCGGTGCATAGTGGAGCAGCCCGGAGCGGGATCCCTAGGCTCTCAGAGAAAGAGAGGCGGACACGTGTGTGTCTACCAGTTGCAGGATCAGAGTGAGAGAAGAAGAGAGAGATTGCGTTACAGAGTTGCACCTTAAATACTTGATCATAACAATACATCAAAAAGACATACCCCACAGTCTAGAATGATCAAAGGGACAACAGAACAGGCAGGAGGTATTTGCATTTGTAAGCCATACATCACAATGGGCAGATTAGCTAGACCTCGCTCTAAGTGCAAGACAAAGAGGCTAACAAGCACATCTACATATTGATCTGAGTCTCTAGGTCACAGTAAGGACAGGACGCATGAGTACAAAGGATGAAAGGCATCGATTAACATCACATAGGTGAGACAGAAGAAACTCGTCTACCTGTAGACATTAATACACCAAAGCACATCTAAGATGCTCAGAAAAAGCACAGTAAGGACAAGCCATATGCACACTATACCGAATGGCGCATTACATCACAACACATGCATGTTTGCATCACAAATACATGAATGGCACATTGCTTCTCAGTAATACAGCAGAAAAACAGAGAAAAGAGGGCTGAGTGTCCTTAGTCTGTTGTGGGGTTAAAACGAACCGCCACACACGCTCCCCCCCAGAGGACGCGGCAGGGGGTCGCGACCTCGATAATCCATCTGTGTGAGCGAGCTGTGGGAGAAGCTCGCTGCAGGCGGAGGGGGAGGGAGGGGAGGGGTAGTAAGTGCCGGCAGGAGCTGTGAAATCATCCTGAGCCGTGCAAAAATTGCTTGCTGCTCCGTGACGTCGAGGGTTTGTCCCGTTGCACGTGCGGAGATCACAAGAAGAAAAATTAGTCTCTGACTCCTCTTGTGGCCATGAAGAAAAGCAGGAGCGGCTGTAAGAGAAAAAGTAAACAAAGCAGGGGGACTGTTGGCTTTGGGTGCTGAAGCAACCCCAAAGCTCCCGGGAACAGCTGACGGCTGAAATCCCGTTGTGCCGTGGCTAAGACCATTAAAAAATCCAGTGGCGAGCTGCGTGCTTGCTTCAGGTGAACGAGCAACCCTGAAGGTTCTGTGGGCAGCGGCGGAGGACGATGGCGGTCTGTGGCGTGGCTGAGACTGTTAACAAATCCTTCCAGTATGCTGCATGCGTGCCTCAGGTGAGCGAGCAGCCCTGAAAGGCAGCGGCGAAGGAGGAAGGCAGTCTGTGGAGCCATTACTTGTCCCATGCGTGATGCGCCGTCCTTGTAACTCCCCGATGCGTGCGCGGGGGTTCAGTGCATGGGTGGGCCGCTGGAGTGGTGAGTCAGGGTGCAGAAACTTGGCGGAGATCAGCGCAGACGGCACCAATAAAATCCAGGTTGAGCTGTTGCTGTAGATTTGGCCATGGTGCGTTGGAGCGTTGAGAGGAAGGAGACGATCGTTGTCGCTCGTGCGGCCATGGTGCGTTCAGTTCCACGCGCTGCGCTCCCCGTCGGCCCTGGAGGTTGCCGTCGTGGAGAGAGGACGAGGTGCGTGCGCTCTCAGTGAGAGCGGCCGGTCCAGCGTGGTTGTGCAGATCTCAGGCGACGGAGCATTCATGCCCGGGTGTTGCGTTCGCTGGCCGCTCGTTTTTTTCAGCGTCGGTTCGCCAGCGTGGCCATCCAAAACAGAAGGCTGCGTTGCACAAAACGTGTGCGTGTTCGAGGGGTCACCAGTGAGGCGGCATGAAAAAATAAGCAGCAGTGCTGTGGTTTTAAGCAGGTTTTATTAAATCATACCACCTTCACGGGATCCCCTCTCCGGTGCATAGTGGAGCAGCCCGGAGCGGGATCCCTAGGCTCTCAGAGAAAGAGAGGCGGACACGTGTGTGTCTACCAGTTGCAGGATCAGAGTGAGAGAAGAAGAGAGAGATTGCGTTACAGAGTTGCACCTTAAATACTTGATCATAACAATACATCAAAAAGACATACCCCACAGTCTAGAATGATCAAAGGGACAACAGAACAGGCAGGAGGTATTTGCATTTGTAAGCCATACATCACAATGGGCAGATTAGCTAGACCTCGCTCTAAGTGCAAGACAAAGAGGCTAACAAGCACATCTACATATTGATCTGAGTCTCTAGGTCACAGTAAGGACAGGACGCATGAGTACAAAGGATGAAAGGCATCGATTAACATCACATAGGTGAGACAGAAGAAACTCGTCTACCTGTAGACATTAATACACCAAAGCACATCTAAGATGCTCAGAAAAAGCACAGTAAGGACAAGCCATATGCACACTATACCGAATGGCGCATCACATCACAACACATGCATGTTTGCATCACAAATACATGAATGGCACATTGCTTCTCAGTAATGCAGCAGAAAAACAGAGAAAAGAGGGCTGAGTGTTCTTAGTCTGTTGTGGGGTTAAAACGAACCGCCACACACGCGCCGATTCTCCTTCGCCTCTGGCGTTCCTCTGGAGTCAAATGGACCCGGCCGAACTCCATTGGCTCAGAAGAGGAATTGGCTTCACCTGTGTCATAAGCCAAAGGGGATGCACGCGCACCAGGCAGGCAAGAGGAGGCTTTGCGCTCCCTCGCGTGCTCGTGGTAACGGTTGTCAAGACTGACAGCTTGGTCAATTAAACCATCCAAGGAGGAAGGAGCCGCATGAACCGCTAGGTCGTTCCCGAGGTGTTCGTTTAAACCCTGGAGGAAGACGCTTTGTAACGAAACGTCATTCCAACCCGAGTCCACCGCTACGACCCAAAACTCTACAGAGTAGACAGAGTGACAATAAGCAGCTCATGATATTTCCCTCACTTTCTGAACTGTCAAATGGCACAGGTGAATTCAGCCACAAATCTCTCAAAAGTATAGGTGGGTTCCCTCTGAACCATTGAGAATAGCTTGGGCCCAGATGAGGGCCCTTTCTCACAGTAGGAGGGTCAAAAAATGAATATTAGAAGTGTTATCCGGATAATCTCCCCCAACCTGGCCCAAATATAGCCAAACCTGGCATAAAAATCCCCTACATTTCCCCACCTCCCCCACATACAGGGCAGGTGAGGGAACGGAGGTTGTTCGGCACATGGTGGAAGGAATCAGGGCAACAGGAAGGGGGGAGGAGCCAGCTGAGACAAGTGTCCCAAATGTTCGGCGACTGTGCCCAGCTGCTGCGTAATAGTTTGTAGCTGCTGGGTAAGCACAGCCACCTGTCTCTCTGTGGCATCTAAACGATCTAAAGCGGAGTGTTTCGCTGAAGCCACTCCCGCTGAGCTGGCACTGTGGCTGGCTCGTTCTGTCATGATTGAAATTAATTGACAGCTCACGTGCAGGGAATAGCAACAGAGGAACACACAGTGACACAGGGAGCAAATTTGAATTAATTTTATTAATGCAAAAGAACGCCTCCGGGAAGGAAAAACACCACTTGCCAGGTGAAAAGACAGCCTGAAAAAGAGACGAGAGCAGAGGATTAGGAGGGAGACAAAATAATGGGACAGTGAGACTACACTCACATGGGAGAGAAAAGAGAACCCAGCAGAAGAACCCTATACTTACGGCGAACCTGTGGCAGGAGTAGAGCTGCTGCACCAGGTAGTTTACCCAGCGAGCCAGCGCCCAAGCGTTGAGGAGAAGATCTATTTAAGTGCTGGCTAGTCAAAGGAGCAAGTGCGTCCCATCACGCAGGTGGTGATGATTGCTCTCGGAGCAGGTGAAAGCTGAGCCAAATGGGCAGGGGAAGAGCGCGCTCACCAGAACATGACAGTATGAGGTCTCGCACTGGGGTCGCGGGCCGGTCCTTGGCCCGGGGTGTGGAGGGGTGTGTGTGCTGGCCTTCTGGTGCCTGGGGCCCGGGGGCTAGCGTTGGCTCCGCTGGGGGGAAAGGGGGGTGTCCGGGGGAGGGAGTGCACCGTGCCAACCACTTGGCAGCCCGGCCTCCATTGGCCTCCTGGGGCAGATGCCTGGTTGTCCTGGGGCATGTTGGTCTTGAGACATTTGCACTCTATGGAGGTGGGTGGCACTGTCCTGCTTGCTTGGGGTTTCTGGGGGGTGTTGCTGTGACCTGCCACCCTCTTTGTAGGTTTCCTGGCAAACCACTCAGACGCACAAACTTATTTTGCGCTCGCTCTCATACATACACACGCACATGCACACACACATACACTACTCACAAAAAGTTAGGGATATTTGGCTTTCGGGTGAAATTTATGGAAAAGTTAAAACGTTCACACTACAGTGATATAATATCATGAAAGTAGAGCTTTTAAGTAGAAGCATGCAGTGGTGATTTCCTCATCTCAAACAATTTATTGAAACAAAAGTCAACAACAGTGGTGGGTATACCACAACAAAAAATATTGATGTCTCAATAACTTGTCATGTGCCCTTGAGCATCAATTACAGCTCGACAACGATGTCTTATGCTGTTCACAAGTTGACTTATTGTCTGCATTTCACTCTTCTTGAAGGGGGGCCCTCAGGTCATTGGGCTGCACGGTGGCGCAGTGGTTAGCACTGTGGCAGCACAGTTTACCCTCGGCCGGGGGACCGCGGGGATCGTGAGATCGTGGGTTCGATCCCTGCCCCCGACCAACAGTGATCTGTGTGGAGTTTGCATGTTCTCCCCGTGTTGCTTGGGTTTACTCCAGGATTTCTCCGGTTTCCTCCTACATACCAAAAACATGCAGGTTAGGGATACGGGGCGCTTGCGCACGCAGCGACCGGCAGCTGGTGGCTTGTCACCAGACTGCAAAACAAATCTACCTACGGGTACAAAATAAGTAATAAAAAAAAAAAAAAAAAAAAAAAGGTTGTGGGGTGCAGGGTTACGAGCCTCTACATGGTGACTCAGCTGATCCCATAGATTTTCTATGGGATTCAGGTCTGGAGAAAGTTCAGGCTACTCCATTTGAGGTTCCCCAGCCTCCAACAGCTATTGCCTAATGATGTGACCTCGATGAGCTGGAGCATTGTCATCCATGAAGATGAAATTAGGCCTGTGTTCCTCATGCAGGGGCACAATGACTGAATTAATGATGTTTTTCAGGGAGTATTGGCTTGTCACTATATCATTCACAAGGTGTAGGTCAGTTCTGTATTGAGTAGACACACCTGCCCAGTCTGTAACACCACCACCACCAAAGGCTCATCTGGTGACAACAGGGGCTGATGCATAGCGCTCTCCTTGACGTCTCCAACATCGTTGGCAGCCATCATTTCTGCTCAACGTAAATCAACTTGTCCAGCGAAAATGCTCTCTGGTTCATGCAAGATGATGATGATACCTGTGCCTAGTGGTGTGGTCAGGTACCCTTGCAGGTCGTCTAGTATGCAGACCACGCTGATGTAAACGTTTTTAAATGGTCTGATGTGACACTTGGGTGCCTCTCACTTCCATTAAATGTGCCTGGAGTTGAGTGGCTTCATCATCTGGTTCCGCAGGACACTGTTCACAATGAAGCGGTCATCAGCGTGGGATGTAGCCAAAGGATGTCCACTTCTATGCCTTTCTGTGACTCTTGAAGTCTCTGTATCTCTGTTGCAATCTGCTGATTACACTCTGTGACACTTTAAGCTCAGTGGCCACTTCCCTCTGAGAACATCCTGTTTCAGGGCAACTCAGTCTCGCAATGGCGAAGTACTGTTGATCAATTGTTCGGCGTCGTCTTGGTCTCATGATGTCAAAATGTGAACAGCATGATGAGGAGGACTGTTTAAATACCAATTCTAATTGAAACAGAAAAATTATTGGTCAATTCATGGATCAAACACCTGTTGTGAATTTTGCCATTAAGCACCTTGTTAGAGAACAGCAAGTTATGCAAAACGTACTGAAACACTGAACAGTTGGACATGTGCTTTCAAAAGGTTAAAGTCAGTCAAATTAAGTTCACCTGTAAAGGTTATAGTGCATTTTAGGTGCATCCTGAAATTTCACCTGAAAGCCGAATAATCCTAACCTTTTGTGAGTAGTGTATGTCTCTGCTTTAACAGGTGCAGACACCAGACTTGTGATGAGATCTTTTCAGTTGAAGAAAAGGGTTTGTCTTTTGTTTTTTCAGTTGTGTTAGTCTGTTTGTCTTCTCTGTTTGTTCCACTCCCTTTTCTCCCCCCCCCCCCCCCCCCCATCTCTCCTTTCCTCTTTTCCCCCCGTCGGGTCCCTCATGGGTAAAACATTTTAAATAAAGTATTAAAAGCTATTACAAGAGGAGTTTATAAATAATATACAGTACATATATATGTACTGTATAACGCTCCTTTTGGCAAAGAAAATCTGTTTGGCACAATAAGGGAAGCAGATTTCTGTTCTGCTCACCTAGCTGCTTGACAGGACAAAGGGGAAAAAAATACATATGAGATGGTGCGATACTGGCCATTCTATAGTCAGCTGGGGTGTTGTCTTTAGTGTGCTAGTGACTATTTGACAGACTTTGTTTAGTTCTGGGTCTACCTTCCTTGCAGGGTATGATCTTTCTCATGCTGGCAAGCAGTATTCTGCAATAAAATAATAGAGTCCTAAGGCTGTTTGTTTGAGGGTTTTTGGATCTGCTCCCCACTTGGTGTTGGCTAACTTGCTGAGGAGGTTATTTCCTGTTAATTGCTTCTTCTTTAGTTTATTTACAGTGCATCCGGAAAGTATTCACAGCGCTTCTTTTTTTCCACATTTTGTTATGTTACAGCCTCATTCCAAAAGGGAATAAATTCATTTTTTTCCTCAAAATGCTACAAACAATACCCCATAATGACAATGTGAAAAAAGTTTTTTTGAAATTTTTGCAAATTTATTAAAAATAAAAAACTAAGAAATCACATGCACATAAGTATTCACAGCCTTTGCTCAATACTTTGTTGATCCACCTCTGGCAGCAATTACAGTCTCAAGTCTTTTTGAATATGATGCCACAAGCTTGGCACACTTATCTTTGGGCAGTTTCGCCCATTCCTCTTTACAGCGCCTCTCAAGCTCCATCAGGTTGGATGAGAAGCGTTGGTGCACAGCCATTTTCAGATTTCTCCAGAGATGTTCAATTGGATTCAAGTCTGGGCTCTGGCTGGGCCACCAGAGTTGTCCTGAAGCCACTCCTTTGATATCTTGGCTGTGTGCTTAGGGTCGTTGTCCTACTGAAAGATGAACCACATCTTCACCACTGTCACCACAGTCTGAGGTCAAGAGCATTCTGGAGCAGGTTTTCATCCAGGATGTCTCTGTACATTGCTGCATTCATCTTTCCCTCTATCCTGACTAGTCTCCCAGTTCCTGCCGCTGAAAAACATCTCCACAGCATGATGCTGCTGCCAACATTGGCGTGGTTATAAATGGTGCCTGGTTTCCTCCAAACATGATCTCTGGCATTCACGCCAAAGGGTTCAATCTTTGTCAGACCCAAGAATTTTGTTTCTCATGATCTGAGAGTCCTTCAGGTGCCTTTTGACAAACTCCAGGTGGGCTACCATGTGCCCTTTACAAAGGAGTGGCTTCTTTCTGGCCACTCTACCATACAGGCCTGATTGGTGGGTCGCTGCAGAGATGATTGTTCTTCTGGAAGGTTCTCCTCTCTTCACAGAGGAACGCTGGAGCTCTGACAGATTGACCATTGGGTTCTTGGTCACCTCGCTGATGAAGGCCTTTCTCCCCCGATCACTCAGTTTAGACAGCCAGCCAGCTGTAGGAATAGTCCTGGTGGTTCCGAACTTCTCCCATTTATGGATGATGGAGGCCACTGTGCTCATTGGAACCTTCAAAACAGTAGAAATTTTTCTGAATCTTTCTCCAGATTTGTGCCTCGAGATAATCCTGTTTCGGAGGTCTACAGACAATTCCTTTGACTTCATGCTTGGTTTGTGCTCTGACATGCACTGTCAGCTGTGGGACCTTATATAGACGGGTGTGTGACTTTCCAAATCATGTCCTATCAACTGAATTTACCACAGGTGGACTCCAATTAAGCTGTAGAAACATCTCAAGGATGATCAGTGGAAACAGGATACACCTGAGCTCAATTTTGAGCTTCACGGCAAAGGCTGTGAATACTTATGTACATGTGATTTCTTAGTTTTTTATTTTTAATAAGTTTGCAAAAATCTCAAAAAACTTTTTTCATGTTGTCATTATGAGGTATTGTGTGTAGAATTTTGAGGAAAAAAATGAATTTAATCCCTTTTGGAATAAGGCTATAACATAACAAAATGTGGAAAAAGTGAAGCGCTGTGAATACTTTCTGGATGCACTGTATATGTTCTTTAAAACCATGTAAGTGTTCTGCCAAGAGTAATGCTTAGGTACACTGGGTGTGGGGGTTTCTTTAATTCTTTGTTATATCAACTGGTCTTCAATTTCTGGTTCACTTGGTGATTGTTAAGGTGGAATGCACACATCTGTGTTTTGCCAGGGTTTGTGTTGAGTTACCATTTTTATAGTATATTGAGAGAGATGTTAAGACTCTCAGTCCTTCCTCGATTTCATTGAATGATTGTGATTGTGTAGCAATACAGAGATCATCTGCATACAGTAGCAATCAAAATCATTCAATCCCCACAGCAAATTAGGTTTATTAGGAAAATGTACAAACTAGCAGCTGTTTGCAATAAGCAAATCAAACAAGAACAATTTGAATAGCTTAACACAACTAGTGTTACAAGTAGTTTCTCCAAATTCAACACAAAATGCTACTTTTAATGACTACTGCAGTCTCAAAGTTATTCAACCCGTTCATAACAAACATCTTTAGTACTTAGTAGAGCACCCTTTTGCTTTTAGGACCTGCCGCAAACATGATGCATAGCAGACACCAGCTTCTGGCAGCATTTCTGAGTAATATTAGCTCATTCCTCTTGGGTAAAGGCCTCCAGTTCACTAATATTCCTAGGTTTGTGTGCTGCAGCCGCTTTCTAAACGGGGGCTTCTTGCTCTAAATATAATCATATTTAACCACAGAGGTAGAAGCTAATGTGGGGGGACAGCGCAGTTTAACTACTCATGCTGTGACAACGAAGGACCAGGCGGAATTCTCCTGGCGATCTGATCGCTCAGAGTGGGGACAGGTGTGCTCTGCTGGCCTGCTGTCAGTTTGGCGCTGTTTCTGGCCTCAAATTGAACTGACCTGCGGAGCACACTGTCCGTGGTTTCTCCTGTACTCCAGCCTGGAGCAGTCAGTCCTGTGCACCTTGGTGGGAGTTGAGCCAGACCCCACCCACGGCAACAGTGCACCGATGACAATACACTGTGTGTGCAGATAGTACCCATGGGAGTTGTAGTTTTATAGTCTCACACTGCAATAGGCTTATTATTTAGATGTTGCTTGAGAAAACTACAACCTGCCAAAGTGGCTAGTGAGACTGCCTGTCCTACCTGCCACTGGTGAAATCTACCCGCCAGGGGTGGCCACCCCAGGTGTTTATGTCAAACCCTGAATATTTGTGACTGGATGCCTTTGCCCATGAGAAATGAGCTAAGATTCCTCAGGAACACTGCCAGAAGCTGGTGTCTGACTATACATCATGTGTGCAGCAGGTCATAACAGCAAAAGAGTGCTCTGCTAAGTACTAAAGATGCTTGTCATGTAGGGGTTGAATAATTTTGAAAGTGCAGTAGTCATTAAAAGTGGCATTTTGTATTGAATTTGGAGAAATCACTCGTAATATTAATTGTGTTGAGATATTTAAAGCGTTCTTGTTTGATTTGTTTATTGCAAACAGCTGCAAGTTTGTACATTTTGCCAAAAAGCCTAACTTGCAGTGGGGGGCGAATTATTTTGATTGCACCTGCATATGAATCTCTGTATATTCTGGAACTCTATTTGGTCATTTATGTAAATGTTGGACAACATGGGAGCCAGCGCGGAGCCTTGTGGAAGTCCATTCTCCTGGGTCCTCCATCTGCTTTTCTTGCCATCCATTTCTACAAAAAATCACCGGTTTACAAGGAGCGATTCGATGGTGTGTACAATGGTGGCATCCTGGACCGTTAGGGCAACTTTTAGAAGAAGTGCACTGTGGTTGACAGTTTCATAGGCAGTTGTGAGATCGACACAGACTGCTCTAGTGATGTGTGTTTTCTCAAACCCATTCTTGATGTATTGCATCAAGTTCAGTACCTGACTACAACATGATCATTATTTAAATGAGTTTTTTTTTTATACGTGACAAAAAATGGACAGGCTTGCATCAATAATAATTAGCATAAACATAAAGCAGATCAAATGTTGATTTTTATCTCCTGCCAGACAAAGCCCAAAGGGATTGAAGAGCCTTTTGGGGGAAGTCCAAAGGGGGATTATGTTATGCGTCTCTCCGTCCATCTGTCCCTCTATCTGTCTGTCCCACTTTTGTGAAATCAACTCCTCCTACAGTTTTATTCCAAATGTTTTAAAACTTGGTACCATGGTTTGATATTACTCTGATCAGAATCAGAATCAGAATCAGAATCAGCTTTATTGGCCAAGTATGCACAACACATACAAGGAATTTGACTTTGGCTAAAAACTTGCTCTCGTTGTTCAGGTGAAGGATTTAAATAAGGATTCAATGACAACCACAGTATGTACAGTAAATTACAGTCTGTCCACGTTTCTATAAAAGGATGCAAATATATACAGGAATATATGCAGTTATTTACTCGGACTAACCACACTTTGCAGAAATATATGAAAAAATATACAATCACACAGTATTTCAATGTGGACTCAGATTCAGTGATATAATGTGAATGAAGTAAAAAGCAGTGTGAGAGTTATGTGCAATGTAATAATGGATGAAAAGTCATGAGTACAGCAACAGGTAGGACTAGGTGAATGTTAGGTGATGATGTGCATATTGCAATTTCACTCTCATTGGATGACCCTGACAGGGATGGCAATTTTCCGACGATCCGCGGATTTCCGCCGATTTTATCATCTATGTCATAATTTTGTACCTCTACCTTGTCCTTTACCTTGTTTACCTTATATATTTGCATCCTTTTATAGAAACGTGGACAGACTGTAATTTACTGTACATACTCTGTTGTCATTGAATCCTTATTTAAATCCTCCACCTGAACAATGAGAGCAAGTTTTTAGCCAAAGTCAAATTCCTTGTATGTGTTGTGCATACTTGGCCAATAAAGCTGATTCTGATTCTGATTCTGATTCTGAATAAAGTTTGGAAAAAAAAACACATACGCGCTTGGCGCTTCCCCGAAGTCTCGCGATAACCCGGATGTACTCAAGCTACTGCTGTATTGTAAACAGCCCTGCGATTGGATAGTTGCAAACGATTGGACCAATCAAATGGCTCGTATGCTTTGTCAAAAATTCATTTCGGCTTGTTCTCAGGGATGTGATTTTTCCGGTAATTCACCGAATTCCGCTTTATTTTTATATTATATGTACGTTAAGTACGTTAGCGGCTTGTGGTCCCCGAATGCAGTTAAAGTGTGCCCTTTCAGCCAGAACCGGAAGTGGCGTACGCCAGGTAGAGAGCCATAAACTCTCTGTCGAACATGCTGTATTTACGCTCACTGTCGTGCAAAGACCTGCTTAAAAAAAAGGTGAGCGGCTGCCAAGAACCGGCAACGCATTGCTCCACGACGGCCGCTATGCCCATGTCCGAGGCGTCGATAATGAGCGCTGTTTTAACCTCAGAACGCCTGCTCCCGTTCAGGAGTCCAGTCGACTCTGTCCGCCGGTTTCCGTTTGAGTGCAGCGTACAGCGGCTGTTTGAGCTGGGCTGCGCGGGGGAGGAAAATGAGCTGCTCAAGACTCAATGGAGATTGAAACTGGTGATCTGAAATGAATGCTGAAATTATAAAAAGTAATGGTATGTTGGAATTTTATTTCTATTATGGAATAGATAAAATTAACTGATTTTGATTTGATCAAGTGTTAAAGCATGTGATGGATAATGCTTGTTGGAAGATTTACCTCCGCCAAGGAGGTTATGTTTTCATCGGCGTTGGTTTGTCTGTCTGTCTGTTTGTTAGCAAGGAAAAGTGATGGACGGATTTTCATGAAATTTTCAGGAAAGGTGTGCAATGGCACGGGAAACAGATGATTAGATTTTGGTGATGATCTGAGAGTGCATACCTCCACCAAGGGCTTTTTTGTATTTGTGCAGCAGGATTACACAAAAACTACTGGATGGATTTGGATAAAATTTTCACCAGAGGTGGTTCTTGGGCTAGAGAGGAACCCATTATATTTTGGTGTTGATCTGAGAATGCATACCTCAGCCAAGGCTCTTATCTTCTCACAGTGTGTTAGCAACAATACTCCAAAACTGATGGACAGACTTTGATGCAATTTTCACCACAAGTGGCTATAGGCCTACACACAAACCCATTACATTTTGGAGTTGATCCATGACAAACGGAAGGAGCCTTGGCGGAGGGATGCGCTCTGAGTGCTTTTCTAGTTAGGAATGCTATCTTCTTGGAACATAAGTCAATATTATACAGTAATAAGTGGCATTCAGCTGTTTGTTTTATGTCATGTAAGCAGTTCTGGTACTTAAAAATCATAAAAACCCAGGAGCTTCGGGGAGCGAAGTGACAGTAAAGGTGAAAATTGGCTCAAAGTTCAATGAGGTAACAGAAACACTCGGACAGTTTCTGAAGAAACCAGAAAAGGAAATGAAGTTCTAAGTTCAGAGACTGACACAGCTTGCTGCCAAAAGGAAGAAAGTTTCACATTAGAAGTCACTTGAGGCACTTTTCCACAAGTATCACCTTAGCATTACTTACTTTTACTTTACTCAGTTTCTCGCTCTTTCCACAGTACCCTACACGCTTTAACCGATACGATTTTCGTGCCAGTTTAGGGGCAGGGGACAAGCGAGAAAAAGCGAGGTGTGATTTTTCGTCAATCGACTGCTAGCCGCTGATTGGTCAGCACGTAACGTCACAGAGAGAGCGTCCGTTTTCAGTTTTCTGTTGAAGCTGCACGACTGCCATTTGTAATCGGTCACGGAGTGAATATGATATTAATAGAGACAGCGTTGTAGGTTAGGTTTTGCGGAAATCTACACCGTGGTCCAACGAAGAGGTGCGGGGTTTTCTCTGCTTGCTGGCAGATCCACAGTCAGAAGAGTGATCCGGACCCTACAGATGACTGCGCAGAATAGAACCGTACTACTGACAAGCTGAATACGAAGTTGAGAGAACCATCCATGGTGAGTGATTTGTAATATTGTGCATCTGTTTGCTTATTTATCCTGTTGGTGGTAAGCTCACTTTTGAGCCATACAGCCGCGTTCTGTGCTGGCTAACTCGTTGTAGCTAACGAATTTTGGCTAGTAGCTAGATAATACCAACTGTTGATTCGCGCTTGTTTTCTCCTAAATATTCGCTTGTGAGAACAAAAGATGAAATATATCAATCCTGGTTATAGTCCTGGTTTTTGTTTTGTATTGCACTTGGTGCTGCACATTAAATTGTGTGCAATTTAATGCCGTTTTTTGCTGGCTAACTCGTTTTAGCTAACGAGTTTTGGCTAGTAGCTAGATAATACCCACTGTTGATTCACGCTTGTTTTCTCCTAAACATTTGCTTGTAAGAGCAATACGATGAAATATATCAATCCTGGTTATAGTCCTGGTTTTTGTTTTGCATTAAATTGTATGCAATTTAATGCTAGAATGTGTTTCCACATGCCAGGGGTTAGCTTCCCTGTTTATAGTGGATACTGGTGAGATCACAGGAGCCGAAATCTCAACAATATAAAAGGGCTTTTTCAAACCAGTGATTTATAAAGTCATTCATATAATTTTCTAAAGCGTCAGAAAGAGAAATCCATATATTATATCATTCATTACACAGACCATGATATACAGTATTTCAAGCATTTATTTATTTTAATTTGGGTGATTATGGCTTATAGCCCCTGAAAACCCCAAATTCCATTTGGCAAAAAATTAGAATATTACATAAACTTTAAAAAATAGTTTTTAAATAGAAATGTGGGCCGATGAGGTGTTGGTTAATATGGGCTGTAGCCATAATCATCAATATTAAAATAAACACTTTCAATATATCACTGTCCCTGTAATGAATCTATATATGGGTTTCACTTTCTGAAATGAGTGACAAAAATATTGAACTTTTTCATGATATTCTAATTTTTGAGATGTGCCTGTATAAGTGTTGAACTTGCTTGAAAAAACTAAACACCATCCATTTCTGTCGTTCGTCTAGGCAGGAGGGAATCAGCCGCTCAAGAACGGACGTCGCCACTGTGGAAAGTACTGAAATCCTTTGCTTTTATAGGTAAGTGTCAAAACCAAATTAGCACAATTTCCACTTAATGTAAAAGGGACTGAACTGAGATTTATTTGATTGTGTGAGTATTAATTACAGAATAACTGAAAAAGACTGGCGCATCAACTGTAAAATAAACCACTTGTTAATGTATTTGTCAGATCACTTGTGTGATCCTTTGAGTTATGTTCATAACTGTATCTTTTGGGGAATGGCAGTTGCTCAGTCATCAATATAGTTTAGTTTATATGTGTAGTTTATACTCTATCATCAATAAAGCCATGCAGTAACAAGACACATTACAAATATTTGAGACCCATTGTAGTGCTTCCTTTTATATTTTAGCAATGCAAGTACAAAACACCACCCACACTTGAAGCCAGTGCAAGAAGAGACACTTTTACATTCCAGACAAACTTTTATTGATGAAAACTCCATATTTTGACTGAGCGACTCCATAATCTGTGATGCACACCTTCAGTTAAAGTACTAGATTCCATTCCACTGAATGTATTAATTCATTCTGATTGCTGAAGCCACAGTAAAAGCAGATGACTTTAAATGCAACCCAGCCCTTGTAAAATCGACTTTACATCAGTGCAGCTATATGAAAATTGTGGTTAAATACAACAACGAAGTACTTTATTGTCACATTGGAATCGGAATCGCTGCTGTTTGGTTTTTCTTTTGAATTCTTGGATGGAATATGGGTGGGCAATATAAGCTGCAGCTTCAGCCATCACCCATTTCAGATAACCTATGTTGAACTGTGTAATCAGAGGAGTTATTGTTTAATTCGACCTTATTAAATTTTTTTCCCCCTTTGTTATATTATTGTATTTTCTTTAAATCTATCCGAAATAAAGATTCATTCATTCACATTCCACCACTGGCTTTTAGTAACAAGTGTATTTCCCAAATATGTTTTAAACTTCATTTATTTAACCTCCACACATTTCTGTCTTTTGTCTAGGCAAGAGGTAAACGATCGGTCCACCCCAAACTGGACCTTGCGTCACTATTTACAGAGATGCAGGCCTAAGATCTGCTGATCTGAGACCAGTGTGAGCTGCACATCCCAGCTGCTGAGTGACCCAGTCTGACAGTTTGAGTTTTGCACATTCTGAATAATCTGGAATTTGCTGCTGATTGTAATAAACAATTTAGTGACTTATGTGTTTGCATCATGATTTCTATTTTTGTCTGTTAATACACTGGTGGGAAAAGAGTCAATAGTACAAACCATTAATGGGTGACCTTGAAAATAATGACTCATTTTTAAGACATTTATGTCACATGGTGGTAACCTTCACATATAAAAAGACATCTGCAAAAACTTCAGAGGTTTGTCAGTGCAATACTACATGAATGCATGTATAGTACATTGTTGATGCAGAGAATATATATTTCTACAGTATATGTATCGAGTAAATCAAGCATTTTCCATGTAACCTTGTGACTGCATTATTTTAATTGCTTTTAATGCTAGATCAAGTTTGTTTTGGCCTAAAATGCATCATAACTGTCAAATACATCTTATTATACCGAACTCAGTAATGTTTACTTTTGAATATACATTTTGTGGCTAATATAGTTATTAACCTGGCGATCGAGTTGTGTCAGCTGATCATTTTTTGCTATGACAACATCTCAGACTCAGTGCAGCTGAAGCAGGTACGTCCATGATGTCTCAACAGTCCAGGATTTTCACGCAGATCAGAGCAATTTTTTTTCCCACAATATTTTTATTGAACCTTTTTTTTTTTTTTTTACAAACAGCACACACAGTCAGACACTAACACAAAAGTAATTTAAAAACTAAACAATAAAATGACAAAAAAAGGTTAAAAAAACAGAAACCATTAACAAAAACAAGTCAACAATGTTTCTCTGTTTAGGTAATCTATTACATTAGAATACATAATATACATTCACCAGCTACATTCACCATCATCGGTCGATGATCGATTTTGTTATCGTATCATCAGACCTGCGACCGTATGTCTTGGACACCCGAGTAAAGAGAGGTGCAGAGCTGTCAACTGATCACCACCTGGTGGTGAGTTGGATCCGATGGCAGGGGAGGAAGCCATTCAGACCTGGTAGACCCAAACGTATAGTGAGGGTGTGCTGGGAGCGTCTGGCTGAGGCCCCTGTCCGGGAGGTCTTCAACTCCCACCTCCGGAAGAACTTCAACCACATTCCGAGGGAGTCTGGAGACATGGAGTCTGAATGGGCCATGTTCTCCACCTCTGTTGTTGAAGCGGCAGCCCAGAGCTGCGGCCGCAAGGTGGTCGGTGCATCTCGTGGTGGCAACCCCCGAACCAAGTGGTGGACACCAGTGGTGAGGGGGGCCATTAAGCTGAAGAAGGAGTCCTATCAAGCTTGGTTGGCTTGTGGGACTCCCGAAGCAGCTGAGGTGTACCGGCAGGCCAAGCGGAGTGCAGCTCGGGTGGTTGCTGAAGCAAAAACCCGGGTATGGGAGGAGTTCGGTGAGGCCATGGAACAAGACTTTCGGTCGGCTTCAAAGAGATTCTGGCAAACTGTTCGGCGGCTCAGGAGGGGAAAGCAGCTCCCCGTCCACACTGTGTATGGTGCGGATGGGACACTGTTGACTTCAACTGGGGATATCGTCGGGCGGTGGAAGGAATACTTCGAGGATCTCCTCAATCCCACTGATACGCCTTCCACAGAGGAAGCAGGGTTTGGGGACGAGGGGGATGACTCGCCTATCACAGGGGCTGAGGTCGCCAAGGTGGTTAAAAATCTCCTTGGTGGCCGGGCCCCGGGGGTGGACGAGATTCGCCCCGAGTACCTCAAGGCCCTGGATGTTGTTGGGTTGTCATGGTTGACACGCCTCTGCAACATTGCGTGGAGGTCGGGGGCAGTGCCTTTGGCATGGCAAACCGGGGTGGTGGTTCCTTTCTTCAAAAAAGGGGACCGGAGGGTGTGCTCCAACTTTAGAGGGATCACACTCCTCAGCCTCCCTGGGAAGGTCTATGCCAAGGTATTGGAGAGGAGAGTCCGGCCGTTGGTCGAACCTCGGATTCAGGAGGAGCAATGTGGTTTTCGTCCTGGCCGTGGCACATCGGACCAGCTCTTTACCCTCTCGAGAATTCTTGAGGGTTCGTGGGAGTTTGCCCAACCAGTTTACATGTGTTTTGTGGACTTGGAGAAGGCATTTGACCGCGTCCCTCGTGGATTTTTGTGGGGGGTGCTTCGGGAGTATGGGGTATCGGGCTTGTTGTTACGAGCTATTCGGTCTCTGTACGACCGTTGTGAGAGTTTAGTTCGCATTGCCAACACTCGGTCGGAGTCATTCCCAGTGAGAGTTGGACTCCGCCAGGGCTGCCCTTTGTCACCGGTCCTGTTCATAATTTTTATGGACAGGATTTCTAGGCGCAGCCAGGGAATGGAGGGTGTCATGCTTGGTGACCACAGGATCTCATCTCTGTTGTTTGCAGATGATGTTGTCCTGTTGGCTTCATCCAGCAATGACCTACAGCTCTTGCTGGGACGGTTTGCCGCTGAGTGTGAAGCGGCTGGGATGAGAATCAGCACCTCCAAGTCCGAGTCCATGGTCCTCAGCCGGAAAAAGGTGGATTGTCCTCTCCGGGTTGGGGACAGGCTCCTGCCCCAAGTGGAGGAGTTTAAGTATCTTGGGGTCTTGTTCACGAGTGAGGGGAAAATGGAGCGAGAGATCGACAGACGGATTGGAGCAGCATCTGCAGTGATGCGGACGTTGTACCGGTCTGTTGTGGTGAAGAGGGAGCTTAGTTCTAAGGCAAAGCTGTCGATTTACCAGTCAATCTACGTTCCTACTCTCACCTATGGTCACGAGCTTTGGGTAATGACCGAAAGAACGAGATCGCGGATACAAGCGGCTGAAATGAGCTTTCTCCGTAGGATTGCTGGACTCACCCTCAGAGATGGGGTGAGGAGCTCAGTCATCCGGGAGAGGCTCAGAGTAGAACCGCTGCTCCTCCACATTGAAAGGAGTCAGTTGAGGTGGTATGGGCATCTGATTAGGATGCCTCCTGGACGCCTCCCACTTGAGGTGTTTCAGGCACGTCCCACTGGGAGGAGACCCCGGGGCAGACCCAGGACTCGGTGGAGAGACTATGTCTCCCAGCTAGTCTGGGAACGCCTTGGTATCCCCTCTGAAGAGCTGGAGCAGGTGGCTGGGGAGAGGGAAGTCTGGGCTTCTCTGCTTGAACTGCTGCCTCCGCGACCCGGACCTCCGGAAAAGCGGTAGAAGATGGATGGATGGATGGAATATACATTCACCAGCTTGGAATTTGCAAGGTCCACACATATCATTCACCTTCTTCAGAAGTTACATTTACTTAATTTACATAATCAATGAAAGGTCTCCATATATTCTCAAACACATTTCCTTTGATTTCAGTATGTATGTTATTCTTTCTAGTGGAAACCAAAAGTGAGTTGGTTGTAGTCATTTTTCTAAGGTGTTTTGACGTGTAATTACCCATCCCTGAACACATATGCCTTATAAATATCAAGAGATGGGAAAATGATACTCAAATGACACTCAACATGCAAAATGGTGCTACAGTTGGATTGCCTTTCTTTAAAATTTTTAAAGTTATTTTGTAAGTAAAAGTGGGCTAGGATTAACTGGAAATATAACAAGTTTCCACATATAATTCCAAGGTCAATTGGCAATTCAATCAAACCAAAAAGGAGTTGCTCAGCTGCTGCATTTTTCTGCAGTCATTTTCTACGGTGTTTTAGCGTGTAATTTCCCATCCCTGAACACATATCCCTTAAAAAGAACTATCAATGGGAAAATGATACACAAAAACAAGAATTTTACTACAGTTGAATTGGCTTTTTTTTAAAGTAATTTAAATTATTTTGTACGTAAAATAGGGCTATGATTAATTGGAAATATAACAAGTATCCACATATAAGTTCTTCATATAAGTTATAAGGAAGTTCTGCAACCACTGTGTGCTTGAGAAGCTGGGGACAACATTCTCCCACCACTGCGAGCTACGGTTTACTGCCCAGGTCCATGGTCTGCAGCGTTGATTTTGCAACAACGCAGCCAACTAGAACACACACACAGCATACATATTAATACTGATAACCTGGCGACATCAAAATGCTGTCCACAACAATGACATGATGATAAAATGACAATAGAAAGCATTAAATTACCAAAAACTTTTTCCTCGTGTGCTTGATGTGCTTGATATGCTGGGTAATTAAGCTCTCTGCTTCATATTCCCCAATGGCAACAACGAGTCTCTGGTACTGCTCCAACGTGTGTTCTGTCAATGCACGTCGTCTTCTCCTGTAAAAATCTCTTCTCCGCTTAAAAACATTCATTGTGTTCAAAAGCCAGAGAAGAACCAACGTGGAAATCCTCCGCTCGTAATCCGCCATTTTCTTTGTTGTGAAGACGTCGGTCGCCGGAGTTGACGTCAGCAGAGTATGGGGCCACCTCAATCCCGCCCACTACAGAGTTTACGCGGCTTTACAGGGTTGTAATGGGTCAACAACCCAGGGAGAGAGAAGTAGTGGAGAATCGAAACAAGTAAAAAAGAACTGTGACTATGGAAAAGAGCCATTGGTGACCAGTGTAAATAGTGTAAAAAACTCTAATAGAACTGTTAAATATGTTGGACTAAAGACAGTGAGACAACATTGAAGAAAAAGTAAGTTAACTTTTCATTAAATTTAATGATTTATCTAAGTCTAGTATTTCATTTTTTTAATCATTTTTTTCAGTCTAAATTACTTCTGTTTTACTGAAAACCTCCCAGCTTCAGGGGGGCTGCGCCCCCCGGCCCCCCCGTAAGTCAATCGACCAAATTAGATTTCAGCTGAAATCAGAATTTCCTGTTGCCATCCCTGCCCTGAGGTCAAAGGTCAGATGTCAGATTTTCCCTAAATCTTCTAAACACAATAATTACTGAAAGAAATGATGTAGGCTTTTCAAATCCATACAGTAGTTGTATCTACGACACATCTTGGAGGATGATTTACACCCTGACCTAATAATGGGCTTGAGGTCAAGGGATCAAAGGTCAAAGTTCAAAGTTAACATTGCAGTTGCACTATGGTAAATGCTGCATTTACTATTACCGCAAAATGAGTAAAGCTAGGGCCACCAAACCTGGCATACAGATTCACCTTGGAATCCTGACCTCTGACTATGGGTTTGGGGTCAAAAGATCAAAGGTTAACGTTGTGGCACATATGTTGGGTACATATTTTCCACAAATGTATGGCTGAATGTTTATTGTGTGCTTCACATCTCGAGGGACAAAAGGACTGAGCCTGCAGGAGGTATCGAGGAGGTGTGAGATTTGTCCTTTGTCTCAGAGAGAGGCCCTGGAGGGATTCCCGGACCATCGAAGGCTGAGAGACAATGGTGGAGGATCAAAGGGGTTACAATGTGACTGTATGTTTGCTCAGACACCATGTGACTTGAGTTTCGATGTTCCGGAGTATAAGAGAAGTGATGTGACTGTGATCTGCCTCTTTTCTTGCTTGGAGGTTGATAGAGAATGTGTTCTGATAATAAAACTGAACCTGAGAAATAAACCCAGCCTCATCATTGAGCACATCCTCTACAACGTTAACATTCTCTATGTCTTATTACCAATGTTGGGAGTGACATTACTGTAACGCCACTACTTCTGCAGTGACCTGCTGCGTAACGAAATTACTGTTTAAAAATCCAGTAATGCGTTACAGTTACTGAAATTTGATCAGATGCGTTACTCACGCTACTTGTTTTATTAACATGGATAGATATTTTTAGCGCAAATAAATATAAACTGATCCTACCATAGTGCAGCCGTCGGTCTCCTCCGCCGGTGTTTTGCCAAGAATTGTCAGTTTCCTGCCCTGCTCACACACAACCCGTGAGAAACGTCGTGGCGGAGGTGACTTCTCATATCGAGCCCTGATCACCTGTTGTCTCAGCTGTGAGTAATCCCCAACAACTTCTTCTTCTATAGTTAAACATGAGTATTTTTTGAGCAAGAAGCTGCATTTAATGTCCACAGTTGTGTAAATGTGTAAGCTGTGTAAATAATTTCTTATGCACCCTAGAAAGTGACTGTGATTTGTTGCTTATTCTAAGAGGTGAACTTTCATTTATCTGTGCTTTCTGTTTTATTTTATCTCTGTGGTCTATATTAATCATATATTCCATAACCTACATATGTTGAAGCATGTGGAAATGTTTAGTAATTACATATGTAAAGGACTTCACACCTCTGAAAGGACAAAGGCTCTCAACCGCCGAGTGAAGAACAAAGACGTTCCCAGACACGGCGGAGGAGACCGGAGGAGCCACCCTCACCCCCTAAGGCGAGGAGAGGAAATACCAAGACAATGGGGGGATTAAGATAATGAGGGATGTCAGCCTTTGTTATGCATGTCTTTTGTTGTGTGCAAGTATAAAGCCAGTGAGTCGGAGACATTCTGCCTCTTTTCCCTTCTGCCACTCTGCACCAGATGAGACTTGTTAGGAGAGCTGATTATTAAACTTTGTTTATAAATCAAATCGCCTCTTCATTTCCAAGCTCTTCTACACTGGTGACCCTGACGCGAGTATGGACCTGAGGCGTTCCCCCGCAATCGACTCATCCATGGCGACCCACGCAGACGAGGGAACAGATGGACAACTGTTCCCCCCGGCAGAAGAGATTGAGAGGGCTCAACCGAGCACCAGCACCGCCGTGAGAGCCGAGGCAAGGCACTCTCACCCGGCGGGCACAGCAGTGATGGTATGCACGAATGCCGTCGCTGTCAAGCTGCCAGACTTCTGGCAAGAAGACCCCGCCTCTTGGTTTCAGCAGGCTGAAGCCCAGTTTACACTGGCGGGCATCACGGCTGACGATACCAAATTTTACCATATCGTCTCCAAACTCGACGCCGCCACTTCGAAGTGTGTGCGGAGCATGATCCGGCGACCACCGGCCCGGGACAAATACGAGACGCTCAAAGCAACCATCGTGGCGAACTACGTCCCATCAGCGGAAGAGAGAGCCGAGAAGATCCTGGCGGTCTACGGCCACAGAGGGTGCAAACCGAAGGCCCTCATGGAGGATTTGCTACAGCTCAAAGAAGAGGACAATGACAACTTCCTCTTCCAGTTTATATTCCTCAGCACGCTGCCGCCACACATGAGAGGGACACTCGCCAGCATGAGATGCAACAACCACCAAGACTTCCGCGCACTGGCCAACGAAGCTCATCGGCTCGTCAACGCCTGCAAGGAGCTGACACCCACAGCGACATCCGCAGACCTCAAAGCTGACGCCCCGAGCCACGAGGAGCCACAACCCACTGAGCAGACCCAGCCCACGGTGACAGCGACTCGGCCAAAACGTAACAGACAGAGCGACGTCTGTTATTATCACCACCACTTCGCCGAGAAGGCCCGCAAATGCGTTCCCCCCTGCAAATTTGCGATTTCGGGAAACGCCAAAGCCGAGAGCCGTTAACAGCAGCGGTTCTCGGCGAGAAGAATAAGCTGTTGTACGTGACGGATGGACACACAGGCAAGCAGTTCCTCATCGACACAGGAGCCCAGCTGAGTTTCGTCATGCCCTCCCACGCAGATCGAGCCACGGGCACCCGGGACAACGGAGCCGTGGCAGCCAACGGCTCTAGCATCGACACGTTCGGCGAAAAGAGCCTGCACCTCCTCATCCACGGCCGCAGCTACAGATGGACATTTGTTGTAGCCGCGGTGAGTTTTAACTTATTAGGCGCAGATTTTTTGTGTGCACATGGGTTATTAGTGGATCTAACAAATAGGCGCCTGGTTAATGCACTGTCCTTTGCTTCTATTCCATGCTCAGCCCAAGTTTCTCCACCACCTGTGCAGGCCAACGTCACCACGGCAGGAGGTAAGTTTGAGCAACTCCTCACCCAATTTCCAGCACTCACAATTCCCAAATTCTCAGCCACTGTGGCTAAACACAGGGTTGAACACTTCATTCCCACAACGGGACCACCCGTTTTTGCCAAAGCTCGCCGCTTAGACGCGGCCAAGCTCAACATAGCACGGGACGAGTTTACAACTCTTGAAAAATTGGGCATTGTTAGACGCTCGAAGAGCCCCTGGGCCTCACCACTTCACATGGTTCCGAAATCCGACGGTTCTTGGAGACCGTGCGGAGATTACCGCAGATTAAACAACGCTACAGCACATGACCGTTACCCAATCCCTCACATTCAAGATTTTTCACTACATCTGGCGGGTGAGCGCATTTTTTCAAAAATAGACTTAGTCCGCGGTTATCACCAAGTCCCAGTCCGAGCAGAAGACATTCCTAAAACAGCGGTAATAACCCCTTTCGGCCTTTTTGAATTTCTGCGAATGCCTTTCGCTGCTCAAACTTTTCAACGAATGATGGACGCGGTCCTACGCGACCTTCCTTTTGTCTTCGTCTACCTCGACGACATGCTGGTAGCCAGCTCGTCTGAGGAAGAACACGAGCAGCACCTCACTACGGTTTTTCAGAGGCTAGAAGAGCACGGGCTAATAATCAATCCAGCCAAATGCAAATTCGACGTGTCACAAATTGATTTTTTAGGACACAAAGTCTCTCCGAAGGGGGCAGTTCCACTTCCAGACAAAGTTCACGCGATAGAAAGTTTCCCACGGCCACAAACGGTCAAATCGCTACAGGAATTTTTAGGGATGGTTAATTTTTACAACCGCTTCCTCCCCCACGCAGCTCAGCTCATGCAGCCCCTATATGACGCACTCAAAAAAAAGAAAGCTTCCAACGCGGTCGAATGGACCCCGGAGCGCGAATGCGCTTTTGCGGAAGTAAAAAGCGCCCTAGCTAACGCCACATTGTTAGTTCACCCAGATCCCTTGGCCCGCATCGCGCTAACCACAGACGCTTCAGACCTAGCTATAGGGGCAGTTGTAGAACAACTTGTCAGCGGGGTCTGGCAACCTTTAGCATTCTTTAGCAAATCGCTAAACCAAACTGAGCGTAAATACAGCACTTTTGACAGAGAGCTTCCTGCGCTTCATTTATCCATCCACCACTTCCAGTTCTGGATAGAAGGGCGGAGTTTCACGGCTTTTGTAGACCATAAACCGCTCACCTTTGCTATGGCTAAAATTTCAGAACCATGGTCAGGCAGGCAACAAAGACACCTAGCTGCGATTTCAGAGTTCGCCACAGACATTCGACACGTGGCAGGCAAACTTAACGTAGTAGCAGACTGTCTCTCTCGCGCTGTGACACCACCAGAGCGTGGGGAGACAGATTATACTGCCTCAGCAGCAGAACTCTTCACTAACGCAGACACATACGCAGCACCTATCCATGCAGGGATAGATTATGCAGCCATGGCGGAGGAACAAAGCGGTGACGCGGACGTGCGCGCACTCCTGTCTGGACCAACAGGGTTAAGGCTGGAGAAAAAGGGTTTACGCGACGGCGTACCCCCCCTAATATGCGATGTTTCAACCGGCCGACCTCGCCCGTTAGTACCAGCTACATGGCGCCGCCGTATTTTCGACGCAATTCACTCCCTCGCGCACCCAGGTGTGCGCGCCTCGGTTAAAATGGTTGCCAAAAAGTTTGTGTGGCCAGGCCTGCGCAAAAACGTAAAAGAATGGGCAAAAACTTGCATTTCTTGTCAACGCGCCAAAATACACAGACACACAAAAGCCCCTCTGGAGCCTTTTCCAATCCCTGCTAGAAGGTTCGACCACGTTCATGTCGACCTCGTGGGGCCACTACCTTCCTCCCAAGGTTTCACACACCTGTTAACAATGATAGACCGCACCACACGCTGGCCAGAGGCAGTCCCTCTAGCGGCAACCACAGCGGAGGAAGTCGCTCGCGTTTTTTTGACAAACTGGGTGGCACGTTTCGGCATCCCATCGGACATCACGTCCGATAGGGGGCCTCAATTTGTCTCAGAGCTCTGGTCAGCCATGTCCAACAGCTTAGGGGCAACAATTCATCGCACCACCGCTTATCACCCTCAGGCTAATGGGTTATGCGAGCGTTTTCACAGGTCTTTAAAGGCTGCCCTCAGAGCCTCACTAACGGACACAAATTGGGTAAATAAACTTCCCTGGGTTTTATTGGGGTTGCGTGCTGCACCTAAAGAGGATCTAGACGCCTCTCCCGCAGAATTAGTCTTTGCACAACCTCTCAGGCTTCTAGGTGAATTTTTACCAGAGAACCCAGAGCCAGGGCACCTTCCAGTCCCAAGGTTTTTAGGCAGCAACGGACCGGGCTCTCTCCCCGGTCCAGCTCATCACTCCTTCCCACGGGTTTTTGTCCCTCAAGCTTTAAAAAACGCTGAGTTCGTTTTTGTTAAGCGTGAAGCTTTAAAACCAACTTTCCGCCCAGCATATGATGGGCCATTCAGAGTGCTGGAACATGGTGATAAACACTTTGTGCTTGATTTTGGGGATAGAAAAGAAACAGTCAGCATTGACAGACTTAAACCTGCCTTCTTGTTGAAAGACGAGCCTGCACAGTTGGCGAGAGCACCTCGGCGGGGTAGACCCCCCAAGAGAAAAGACTCAGCCCCCCGGCAGGGAACAATTAACCACTCTCCTTCCCACACTGCAGATTCCTCACAAGAAGGTCCCAGCAGGGCGCCTAAACCAACCTACAGCAGTTTTGGGAGAAGATTAAAACCCAGACAGCACAGGGACTGATACAAACCACTCCACAATTGTTCACTAATTGTGCTGCAACAGTTTAGGACTGACTTATGATTTTGCTATGCTGTTATGATTACCACTGAACTCTCTTAGGAGCATGGCTGCTGGAAAGTTTCTTCCGTGGCAAGAGATGTAACACTTAGTATGTCATAGTAACTATCTTAGACTGTGAACCTTTCTATTGTCTTTTCTTAGTTGTTTGGGGGGCCTGTGGTCTATATTAATCATATATTCCATAACCTACATATGTTGAAGCATGTGGAAATGTTTAGTAATTACATATGTAAAGGACTTCACACCTCTGAAAGGACAAAGGCTCTCAACCGCCGAGTGAAGAACAAAGACGTTCCCAGACACGGCGGAGGAGACCGGAGGAGCCACCCTCACCCCCTAAGGCGAGGAGAGGAAATACCAAGACAATGGGGGGATTAAGATAATGAGGGATGTCAGCCTTTGTTATGCATGTCTTTTGTTGTGTGCAAGTATAAAGCCAGTGAGTCGGAGACATTCTGCCTCTTTTCCCTTCTGCCACTCTGCACCAGATGAGACTTGTTAGGAGAGCTGATTATTAAAC
Source organism: Pholidichthys leucotaenia (assembly GCA_020510985.1). NCBI lineage: Eukaryota > Metazoa > Chordata > Actinopteri > Cichliformes > Pholidichthyidae > Pholidichthys > Pholidichthys leucotaenia. The sequence goes on from CM035842.1 coordinate 278,078,878, forward strand.
TTTGTTTATAAATCAAATCGCCTCTTCATTTCCAAGCTCTTCTACAATCTCATTCATTTACATGCTGTTGTGATCTGCAACTATTTCATGGAAGTAAATCCTCTAAATATGCATTTTTAATGGGCTGGTCCAGAGGTGTCAAACATATGGCGCGTGGGCCAAAAACGACCCACCAGGGGATCCAAAATTTTCTCTGTAAATTTACAGCTTTATTTCTAGTAAATTTCTGACTTTCTACTGATTACAATAATTTATGTAAATCTGAGACATTTTTTTCTTTGTAACATAAGACTTTTCTTCTCATCAGTTTTCTTTTTCTTGTTTTTTTCTGATGAGAACAAGGGACCCTTGATCTTGCTATGTGTGCAAGAGGATTTAAGTATGCATTTAAAAGTAACGTGAAAGTTACTTTTCCAAGTAATTAGTTTCTTTAATCATGCAGTAACTCAAAAGTAACTCAGTTGCTTTTGAAAAGAAGTAACTAGTAACTGTAACTAGTTACTATTTTTAGTAACTTGCCCAACACTGCTAATTACTGCACAAAGAGTAAAGCTAGAGTCACCAAACTTAGTACACAGGTTCACCGTGCGACCCTAAAGTGTGACTATGGATTTGGGATCACAAGGCCAAAGGTCAACATCATAATGGCTTATGAAAGATATCTCAACAACAAAGAAAGCTAAGGTCACCAAACTTGCTACACAGGTTCACCTTGGGATCCTGACCTCTGACTGTGGGTTTGGGGTAAAAAGGTCAAAGATCAAGGTTAACATTCTTATTAACATGCCTTATTACTGCACAATGAGTAAAGCTAGGGCCACAAACCTGGTACACAGTTCACCTTGGGATCCTTACCTTTGACTGTGGGTTTGGGTCAAATGGTCAGAGGTCAAGGTTAATATTCTGTTTGCACTATTACTATAAAATGAGTAAAGCTAGGGCCACCAAACCTGGTATACAGTTCACCTTGGGATCCTGACCTCTGACTATGGGTTTGGGGTCAAAAGGTCAAGGTTAACATTCTCTATGCCTTATTACTGTACAACAAGTAAAGCTAAGATCACCAAACTTGGTACACAGGTTCACCCTGTGACCCTGAAGTGTGATTATAGTTTTGGGATCACAAGGTCAAAGGTCAACATCACAATAGCTTATAAACTATATCTCAACAACAAAAAAAGCTCAGGTCACCAAACTTGGTACACAGGTTAACGCTGAGACCATGACTTCTGACTAAAGGTTTGGGATCAAAAGGTCAGTGGTCAAGGTTGCCACTCTCTATGCTCTCTTACTATAGAATGTGTAAAGCTCTCTAGGGTCACCTAACTTTCTACACAGGTTTGTCTCGGGATCCTGCCCTACAACTATGGGTTGTAAACTTTGTTGTATATTTGTGGATGATGGGCTTATCATAATTTGGTTCTACCACAGTAATTATATTGAAAAGTTGAAAACTGCTCTCTGTCAGTAAGTATTGGGATCTTGAAAGAAAATGGAGGCAGGCAATATTGCACTTGCCTCAGAGTACTCTTGTTAGGTTGTTTTGGATGTATGACTGCCATTTCTCAACGTCATTTTTTTTGGAGAAAAACAGCTGCTGGTGCTTCTGCTGCTGCTTTTTAAGTCTAATGGACTCTGATTATATGAAGGCTGAACCATCAAAATAAACTGAAAATGGAGAGGTCAGTGTTACTATTGATCAACCCTGAGAAGTGAGCAAAGCTCTTACAAAGAGAAAGGTTACAGGTTTGATAGAATAAAAGCTACTGAGATGTTTGAGATGTGTAATAGTGCTGGATGTAGAAGCATCATTATTTAAAGGGGACATATTATGCTTTTTTCCCACCTGCTGACATACAGACATGGACAAAATTGTTGGTACCCCTCTGTTAATGAAAGAAAAACCCACAATGGTCACAGAAATAACTTGAATCTGACAAAAGTGGTGTTCAATAGGATTTAGATCAGGACTCATAGAAGGCCACTTTAGAATAGTCCAATGTTTCGCTCTTAGCCATTCTTGGGTGTTTTTAGCTGTGTGTTTTGGGTCATTATCCTGTTGCAAGACCCATGACCTGTAACTGAGACCAAGCTGTCTGACACTGGGCAGCACATTTCTCTCTAGAATACCTTGATAGTCTTGAGATTTCATTGTACCCTGCACAGATTCAAGACACCCTGAGCCAGATACAGCAAAGCAGCCCCAGAACATAACAGAACCTCCTCCATGTTTCACAGTAGGGACAGTGTTCTTTTCTTGGTATGCTTCATTTTTGTGTCTGTGAATATAGAGCTGAAGTGCCTTGCCAAAAAGTTCCAGTTTTGTCTCATCTGTCCATAGGACATTCTCCCAGAAGCTTTGTGTCTTGTCAACATGCAGCTTGGCAAATTCCAGTCTGGCTTTTTTATGATTTATTTTCAACAGTGGTGTCCTCCTTGGTGGTCTCCCATGAAGTCCGCTTTGGCTCAAACAACGACGGATAGTGCGATCTGACACTGATGTACCTTGACCTTGGACTTCACCATGAATGTGTTTAGAGGTTGTTCTGGGCTCTTTTGTTACCATTTGTATTATCCGTCTCCTCCTGAGGCCACGTCCAGGGAGGATGGCTACAGTCCCGTGGATCTTGTGGAGTGTGTAAATGAAGAGGCAGCTTCATGTCAGACGATTTATTACACACTGGGCCTCTTTCCACCAAACTGGTTCCAGTGCTAGTTTGGTTCTGGGGCTGGTGGTAGTGCTTAACCAGTTCTTCTGGAGTGGCTCATAAGAACCAGTTGGCTTTCCACCGATATGGAGCTAGTCGGGAATTATGTCAGAGCTACGTCATTACGTAGCGTGAAGCGCCCAACCTCCGCAGAACACCAGAGAAGACGGAAGGTGGCGGTATGCACCTCTCACTTGTTTGCTATCCGCCAGTAACCAAGAGAAGAAGAAGAAGTAGCAGCGCTAGCTTGTCAACATGTAGGAGCTTGCTGTCTCTTTGGGAGCGCTGCTTTTATTCCAAACCTGTATTACCATCCAAAAACAGTTTTATTCTTAATGGCAGAGAACGGTGGCTACGTTTAAGGACACCGGTAATCATCAATATTTCAGTTATCAGCCGATGTTAGATAAAGTCTGTAGCGTGAGCATTGACTACACTTTTAAACATAATATTTATGTCATTTCTGTAATAGGTGGTGTTACAGCGCATTACGAGATGGAGGTCGCCTGTTATGCCATGCCAAAAAGTGATCAGCTGTCCCAAAAAATGATCGCCAGGGGCCATATTGTTATGGGTTATATTAGCCGGTAAATATATATATTTCAACAGATAAACAGTACTTAGTTAGGTATAACAAGATATATTTAACACTAACGATGCATTTTTGAACCCTAAACAAACTTGATCTGGGATTAAAAGCAATTAAAATAATGCAGTCACAAGGTTACATGGAAAAATGTATAGATTTACTGCATATATACATGTGATACTGTATAAATACATATTCTATGCACCTCCAAACTACAGAGTTGTGAAGGGTATACCCTTCTGTACTTGTGTCATTTATTCTGGTTAAAGTACTGATTCAAGTTTTTATTCATGTAGGGATAACAAGAGACAGACTGTAAAGTGTTCAAAGTTCTTTCCCCAGAAATGATCTTGTCCAGAGCTGACAGAATGTCATGTGGTACGTTGTCAAAACAAGATAAACTCATCATTTTTGAAGGTGGCAACTTGGAACATTTTCCACAGAAAAAGTACATAGATTTAAAGTTTGTTGCTGCTTGTTCTTTAAAAAATGTGAAAAAAGTTGTCAAAAATATGAGTAAGTCCACAAATACCTGATATGTCCAATACCTGGAAAAATGAACTTAAGTGCAGTAATTCAGTACTTGTACTTTCACTTCCCACCAATACAATGTTATAGTGATTTGCATTGTCCTAAATAACTTTATATTTCATGTATATGAAATGTAAAGTCTAACTTTTTAATATGACCCTTCTCTCATGTTTTTTCTCTTATCTCTTTGTCTTATGTCCTGATTGGTGGAGCCTTGAGCACTTTTATCATGTCTATAGTCAGCTTCATGTGTGCCTGTGTTTGTGTTCATGTTGAATCTAACTGTAGTTTGTAAATATGGATGTTACCTGACTGCAAAACAAATCTACCTACGGGTACAAATAAAGGAACCTGAACCTGAATATGTTTGGTGTGAGGATAACAATGTAGAAGCAGAAAAACACTTAAGGAAAGAAAGCTTTTATTTCCAAAATGTGCAAAAACTTCAGACTGCTACCTATGAAATATTATGTACACACAGCCAAAAATATCAATGCTGTGATAGTTACTTTTTTTTACAGTCCCTCAAGCACAGACACAACACGTCCCATCAGTCCAACAAGGGTGTTGGTCTGCTTTGCAGCAAAGCGAAGTTCAGCTGCTCCTCCCTCCTGCTCTGCTCCTGCTGTCTCATCTGACCATAGTCAAGAAGGAGGTCCATGTTTGTGTCACACTTCTGTTTTCCTGTTTTAAAGTACAAAAATAAGCAATATAAAATAACCACACACTGAAAAATGCAGGAATCGTCAATCCAAGATTGAATGTGTCTATTCAACATCCATTTACTGTTAGTGGCATCACAACACTCAATTCAAGTGTATAATTGGTTTAATTCACTCCCTCCTTTGTGTGACTGGGTCATGATCCATCCAGGTGGATGCCCTCAATTTCCCCTATGGGGATCAATAAAGTACACAAAATCAAAATGATCTGAACATAAATTACCTAATCTGGTCTGATTAGAAGAGCAGGAGGAGGACAAGCTTGGAGCTGGTGAAGGTCAGATGGACACCACAGGTCTGGCTGGTTCTCCCTCACCATCCAGCTGTGATAAATCTATTTAAAAAAAAAAGTGTTTTAGTTTGTGCAGTGAACAACTTAAGCCTCCCATTAAATGTGCAGACATAGAAGTCAATTTTATTCAGTATCAATGTTAGCAAAGCTTACATGTCTGATTATGGAATAGAAGAATAGGAATAGATGAAATACTGAAACTGTAGGTGATCCACCAGGCTACTCCGCAATAAAGTAAGTGAAGGATTAGATAAAATACGGCTACACAACATACAATTAAACACGAGTGAAATTTAAAAAAAAAATGGCCTAAGATTATGGAAATATTACCAAAATAGTCAAAAAGACGACGTTACTAGTGTCTGGTAGAAAAATCTCCCATAACACAACGCAAGGCACCCATTCATACACAGTATTCATACCACAAAAAACGTATTTTGCGCTGTATATCTTTATAAAAAAAAGTATTCTGTAAAATGCTAAGATTTCTGTTCTAGTTTCTCAAATGCGCATTTCTGTATGGCGAGGAAACATTCGTGCTAAAAACAGTTAGCTTGTTAGCATAGCTAACCAAAAATACTATGGCCACAAGAGTGAGTAAAAAAAAAAAAAATCCGCACTTTGGCCGTTACATATCAATACAAGCAGTATACATTTGTCAGCAGAGATGACCTGTTCATTTCTTTATGGCGAGGACAAACGTTTGGTCGTAGTAAAAGTACTGTTAGCTTGTTAGCATAGCTAACCGAAAATACTATAGCCACAAGAGTGACTAAAAAAATATCCGCACTTTGGCCGTTACATATCAATACAAGCGGATATACAGTATATGTATACATATATTGGTTAACGTCTGGCATTTTAAAGACAATACACTTACCAGCGTGTTTTAAGCAGTTTGTTGTCCAGACTAATCCACGGCAGTGACTATAGTCCGGCTGGCTGGCCTGTCCTCCAAAACAGTTCATCACATGAGTGGCCCCCTCCAGCTGATCTTGTACTTCTGCTTATGTCCATAGAGCCAAGAAATATGTCTCCTCTTCGCTCTAAATCTGTTTGAGTTTGGAATCCGTTGCGTTGTTTGGAAAGCAACATGGCGGTCAGTAATATTTTGAAGCTGGTCAGTTAACCACACCCATGGCTGTGGACGTAACCAACGTAAACTGGTGCTGCCGTTGGCCCAGCTAGGAGTTGGGGCCACGATAGCCCCACTTTTGGGAGCCAGGGACTGGTGCTTTAGTCTGTGGAAAACCAAAGAACTGGTGCTGATGAAGCTCTGGCTCCAGTTAAGCACTGGAACCGGTTTGGTGGAAAGAGGCCCACTCACATCTCACAAGCACAGAACAGACTGACTGGTTACAGCAAGCACTCCTCTCTATATCCCAAGTCACCTTCACTAGCTTCAAGGCACTTCCTCATACACAGCATGATATCTACACTACACTTCATTCAACCCCCTCTCACCCTCTTGGGCATTGTTCTTCCATGTGTATTCATTGTCTCTGTCTGAGGTGCGAAATAACCTGACTTCCATAATCTTAAATTTCTGAATAATATGTGCAACTGTAGTCACAGGAACATCAAGCTGCGTAGAGATGGTCTTATAGCCTTTACCTTTGACATGCTTGACTATAATTTTCTTTCTAATCTCCTGAGACAACTCTCTCCTTTGCTTCCTCTGGTCCATGTTTAGTGTGGTGCACTCCATGTCAACAAACAGCACAGTGACTACTTGTCACCCTTTAAAATAGGCCGACTGAGTGATTACAAGTTTGGAGACACCAGTGATGTTAATTAGAGGACACATCTTGGTTGAACATGTCCCTATGGTCACATTATTTTCAATCTTTTCTAGGGCTACCATCATTTTTGTCCAGGCCTGTTTCATGAGTTTGTTTTTTTAAAATAATTCTGTTGAACCACAATTCAAAAGCATTGTCTGATTTTCATTGGTTAATTTTCATAGAATTTTTATTTATTACCACTTTTGTCAGATTCAAGTTATTTCTGTGACCATTGTGGGTTTTTCTTTCATTAACAGAGGGGTACCAACAATTTTGTCCACGTCTGTAGTTTGCAGAGGAATGTTTATGACATGTTTTGATCAGAATACTTTATGGTTTAAACACTGAAGCACTATTTTCCACCCAGATTAAACACCTTTCTTGAGAGCAACCTGTTTTATTCCAGGTTTTTTAGAATGCTAATTAACCATAGTTCACCCTGCCTCTTTTCTTTTGTCACTTCTGAGTTTTGTTATTGAGGCTAGCATTAGCTTGTTGGCTTGTTCTGCTTGGTGGACACAGTCAGAGCTAATAAATGTAAAATTAGCTGAATGTGAGAGGATAACTGTTGGAAGTGGGACATTTGATCACATGGAGTGTGAATCAACTGGGAACATTCTAGTGGGGAGAGTAGAATATATAAAGAGTAGCCAGCAAAACAGCAATTGCTCTTCTAAGCTAACTAGGCTAGCTGTGCTGTCTCATTGGCTTTAAGGGTAGTATCTCACGGAGTGGCAAATGCTGAGGAAGGTTCACGAACATTGTGCTTTTTGGGTTTCCTCAGGGTTTGTAAAAGGTTACAAAACAGTTCGCAAGCAGTTTTGAAGGTCAGTTGTGTTCATGAGAGAGATACAAGACCTCCCTGGTGTTCCTTTGGCAGATACAACCTAAACAATGAGACAACCTATGCAGATGACACAGTCCTTATTGCAGATAGTGAAGAGAAACTCCAGTCCTTACTTGATGCTGTCATGGCAAGAGAGCAAAAGGCTTAACAACGAACATGAAGAAAACAGAATTCATGCCCAGTGGTAAGAAAGAACCGCCACAAATCTCAGAATTGGTGGTGACAAGGTCAAGCAAGTAAAATAATTCAAGTACCTGGCAGAACAGTAGCAACAGACGTCAAGCGTGACACAGAGATAAGAAGGTGAATAGGGATCGCTAACGAAACTATTGAGAGGAAAGGCAAGATACTGAAGAACCAAACCCTGTCACTCAGCTCTCACAAACAGCATCCAGCATGTCTATATTCTACCAGAACTAACATATGGTATCAAGTGCTGGACAATCTCATCAGCCATGGAGAAACGTCTGGAAGCCACAGAAATGTGGTTTTACAGGCATGTGCTGCATATCCCATAGACTAAACGGAAGACTAATGACTCTTCTGCAGGAGGCAGGCAGCAAAAGGTTGTCAATGAAAACAATCAGGAGGAATCAACAGTGCTTCCAAGGCCATATCACCAGAAAAGGAATCCAGGAACATTTGTTTTTAACTTGCAGAATAGACGGCATGAGAAGCAAAGGTTGACAACGAGCAACAGAACTTAAAGCCTTGAGTTCCATCACAGGAAAACGTTCAATGGAAAAATTGCATCGGACTGTAGACAGAGTGAAGTGGTGAACCATGACCACCAAAGTCCTGGCTGGATATGACACATATGTAGACAGTGTTCACTACTTGGTGAACCAAAATAAACTTTAACGGCATGTGTAACAACTGTTTACAAATGTGTTACAACTATCTTATAAATGTTTGCAACTGTTTGAGGGAAAATACATTCACAAAAATTTTTTTGAACATTATAAAAAACTTTTTTGCAACAAGAAAAACTGGGACCTTAGCAACTGTTTGCGAACTGTTTGGCAACCTTTTACAAACCCTGATGAAACCCCAAAAAGCGTTACGTTCATGAACGCTTCTCAGCATTGGCCACTCCATGAGATACAGGGGTAATTGACAAACAGGTGCGCTTTAGATCAGATTTGATAGTTCAGACAGCCCCTAAAAATAGGATATATGTCACATTGGATTTGTGTCACTTCAGGAAGGTTATGTGAACACAGCCTTTAACACAGAGTAAATGCTAAATGTGTATTTTATTATAGCAATATGTTAAGTTGCAATTTTTTTTCACAAATGTGGGACATACGTACCAAACAGAAATTAAGGAAAAAGCCTTCTCACAGCCAACATATCCATCCATTCTTCATTAGCCATGGTTAGGTAGCAAAGGAAGTTATTTTGCCTGAAGAATATCAGTGAAAGGAGGATTTTTGAGAGAATTCTTGCACACATTCTTGTAGTTTCTGCTTGAATTGCTGTGAAGATAATTAATGCGTTAACACAGCCTTTTATGCCATATAAGCATAAACAATGGTGAGGATTTGTGCAAAAGAAAGGAATAGAAGAGCAGAAAGACCGAGGAACACCAGGACAAAAAGACCAGCAGAGAAGAACAAGAACAAAGAGACAATCCAAGAGAGAAGCATAAAAAGCATAAAGGGCATATGAAAAGAACGAGGCAGGGAGCCAGAGGAGATAGGGCGACGTGTATGAGCATTCATGCCGTGGAAAAGTTGCTGCGCTTGCGGTGGCTGTGCTGAAGGCTAAGCCAACATGCCCAGCAGTGATGAATTGGTCCTGTCAGGATAAGCCAAACAAACAGAGATCTGTAAAGTGCATGACAACCCTCCTCTGGGCGCCACAGTGAACAATGACATTTCCCTACCAGCTGCGTAACAATGGCTCCAGAGATCTGGCAGGACACATATGCTGGAGCTATGCAGCGGTTTATTTTCCTGTATGTACATGCATTAAATAGACACATCTCAGGGATTTAGTGGTGGCTAAAGAGGCAAAATGCCAGACAATTCTTATGGAAAAATAAGGATTTTTAAAACCGTGCAACGGAAGGAACTGTTGCTAGGTGGACGGAAGATGCAGGGAGTAAACCAATTAAAAGCATCCCAAACAAGCCAAAATCCATGTCATGCAATTGTAGATTTATAGTTAGGGGCCTAAAGTAGGAGACACAAATACTTCACCTTGTCAAGTTGTGGGTTGAGCTCATTTCCTCACCTTGAATTGCAAATTGTATTTTCTTGTTATAGGACATGAGTCTCAACTCATGTCCTTGCCTTTAGTTCTCCTTTGGGAGTTTTTGTATTAATCATTATTATTATTATTATCATTACATTTCATTACATTATCATGTCCATGGTTATGTATTCATTCCTTGTCCGGAGCTTTGGGTTTCATCTTATTATTACTATTCCTGCCTTTGCCTTAGTCCATTATCATCATCCTTAGTATTATTTTCATCATGGTCACGTCTTGTAATTTATTCCTGTTGTTATGTTGGTTTGGGCTTTTATTTTGACAGCGCCTTTTGTTTACTTCGTTTTTCACTTAGCTTGTTTTATACTTTGTAAAGTTCTTGATTACACTGGTCAACATCAAATTTATTGTCTAAGTTTTTTAAGTTGATTTAGGACAATTTTGATGTGCTGAATCCAAAAATCATATTGGTTTTGCTCAATCAGGTCAACTTTTTGACCTATGGCCACATGTTTTTTGTGTTTTTGTTTACATGTACGGGTATTTTTGCTTTATATAATGCAAAATTCTTTTTTATTTCTTGAAATTCTCTGAATTTTGAACAATGATGATGTAACATTCAATTTACATGTACAGTACTTATCTTTATCAATGTCTACCATTCAATTTACAGTACAACTCTACAACTGATGTACAACTGCTTACAACTTAGCATAAAAACCTGACCTGATCAAGAGAAACAGATGTCATTTTTGGATTCAGCGGTGCAAAATTGTCTTAAATCAGTTGAAAAAACACAGACAACTTACAAAAAAATTATTTTTGTTATGTTGTGTTATTCATGACTGTTTATTATTTTGGTTAATTGTTTTGTCCTAGTGTCCACAGGATCTCATCTCTGTTGTTTGCAGATGATGTTGTCCTGTTGGCTTCATCCAGCAATGACCTACAGCTCTTGCTGGGACGGTTTTCCGCTGAGTGTGAAGCGGTTGGGATGAGAATCAGCACCTCCAAGTCCGAGTCCATGGTCCTCAGCAGGAAAAAGGTGGATTGTCCTCTGTGGGTTGGGGACAGGGTCCTGCCCCAAGTGGAGGAGTTTAAGTATCTTGGGGTCTTGTTCACGAGTGAGGGGAAAATGGAGCGAGAGATCGACAGACGGATTGGAGCTGCATCTGCAGTGATGCGGACGTTGTACCGGTCTGTTGTGGTGAAGAGGGAGCTGAGTTCTAAGGCAAAGCTGTCGATTTACCAGTCAATCTTCATTCCTACTCTCACCTATGGTCACGAGCTTTGGGTAATGACCGAAAGAACGAGATCGCAGATACAAGTGGCTAAAATGAGCTTTCTCCGTAGGATTGCTGGACTCACCCTCAGAGATAGGGTGAGGAGCTCAGTCATCCAGGAGAGGCTCAGAGTAGAACCGCTGCTCCTCCACATTGAAAGGAGTCAGTTGAGGTGGTATGGGCATCTGATTAGGATGTCTCCTGGACACCTCCCATTTGAGGTGTTTCAGGCACGTCCCACTGGGAGGAGACCCCGGGGCAGACCCAGGACTCGGTGGAGAGACTATGTCTCTCAGCTGGTCTGGGAACGCCTTGGTGTCCTCTCTGAAGAGCTGGAGCAGGTGGCGGGGGAGAGGGAAGTCTGGGCTTCTCTGCTTGAACTGCTGCCTCTGTGACCCGGACCTGCGGAAAAGTGGTAGAAGATGGATGGATGGGTTTTGTCCTATTTAAGGGATGCCGCCCCGTAGCTCAGGGCGATGTCTTTCTAAGTCGTGCTGGCATGGTCGAAGCCTGTTGAGTTTGTATCCTGTTTGAAGTTTGCATCCTGATTGAGTTCTGCCTAGTTTCCTGAGTTTTGTTCCTGCTTCCAAGTTGTGGATCATTTTGTGTCTTTTCATTAAATCCTGCAAACTTAAGTCCAGTGTTTGGGTCTTGAATTCTGCCCCTGGAGGGACTCATTGTGACACACCTGACAGAGGATTTATTTATGATCATCCTTTTACTGATTATAATAACCAGCACTATTATTGTGTCATATCTGTTTTAGCTGGTACGCATCAAAGCAGGATTTCACAGTCGACACAAAAGAACTGAAACAAAACAATATACTTTGTCTCCCAAAGGAGCCATTTTTTTCGGCTGAATGAAAATCTGTAGCTTAAAGCTGCTTTTACACTGACCCATCATCATAAAGCCAACTAAGAAATAATTTTCAGGTGAAAGATCCATATAATAATTGATTAAATACTTGAGAAACCAAGATTCATTGTCACATTAAAATGAAAATTGTGTATCAGTCCAGAGCTATAGAGAAATATGAGTTGTTGTCTAATATAGAGTTTAATCAGACATTAAAAAGAAGAATAATGAGGATGAAGGATCCGTGATTCCTTGAGTATATGGCCTGGAACTGAAATGATGGAATCGCTTCCTGATGCATTTTGCCCTGAAAAATACAGAAATAAATCTCATAGGTACTTTTCACTGTTTGTATTTTTAGCTTTTAACTTTCAGAAATAGAAGATAATTAACTCTTATACAGAGATGTGCACAGACATTTTGAGGGGCTGTTGCAAAAAAAAAGTTGCAAATTTAGGTGAAAAACACTTTATGTGCAATTACCATGGGTGAAGGGCCATAAGTGTGGTCCAGCAGATCCTTATGAACAAAAGTTACAAAAAGCACCCAGTGTACTCAAAGGAGCCAAGTGGGTCTGCCCTCCAGTGGGCTCGCCATCTGCAGGAGGGATCATGGTGAACTGGACAGCAGTCTGGGCTACTCTACTCGGACTTCTGTCCCTGTGACCATGGATGGATATTTAATGTCACAGTTGGGGGGACTCCAGAGCAAAGACTGAGGGTGGACACTATAGGTAGTCGGGGCCTTATGCATGGTTGTGTTTAGGGGTCCTTATTTTTGTAACAGGGGAGAGTTCAGACCTGTTAAAACAAAACACTTTATAAAAACAAACTTGAGTCCTTGTCCAGATGAAGAGAGAAAATTTAAGGCATTATATGAATGTTGCTAATTTAAAGGAAAAAAATCCTATCCATCCATTTTCTTCAGCTTAATCCTTTTCGGGTCGCGGGGGGGCTGGAGCCTATCCCAGCATCTTTGGGTGAGAGGCAGGGTACACCCTGGACAGATCGCCAGTCTATCGCAGAGCCAACACAGAGAGACAGACAACCATTCACTCTCACAGTCATACCTAAGGACAATTTAGAATCCCCAGTTTGATGCCAATTAACCTAACTTGCATGTTTTTGGCATGTGGAAGGAAACCGGAGAAATACTGGAGTAAACCCACGCAGACACGGGGAGAACATCCAAACTCCACACAGATTACTGTTGGTTGGGGGCTGGGATCGAACCCAGGATCCCCTGGCCAAGGGTGAGTTGCTGTGCTGCCGCAGTGCACAACAACAAAAAAGTACAACAAAAAAGTTGCAGATTTATGATGAAAAAAATTGTGAATATACAAGAAAAATATAGCAAATTCATATGACAAAGTTGCAAATTTACAAGAAAAAAAAGTCACAATGTGATTTAAAAAAGGTTACAACAAAAAAGTAGCAAATTTATGTGAAAATTGTTGCAAATTTAAAAGAAAAAAGCAGTAAATTTATGAGAAAAAAGTTAACATTTGATTCCAAAAAGTTGTAACTTTACAACAAAAAAGTAGCACATTTAAAAGAAAAAAAGTTGCAGATTTATATAAAAAAGTGCAAATTTACAAGAAACAAAGATGCAAATTCATGAGAAAAAAGTTGCAGATTTAAAAGAAAGAAATTACAAATTTACAAGAAATGTTCCAAATTTGTAATTTTTTTTTCGATTTAGCATTGGTGCTTCAAAGTCTTAAATAACATGATATTAAAGGTTTGTCTAGATGAGAAATGTCTTGCACTCCATTCATAACATATATGTGCATAAAATGTGTGCTGCCGCTTAGTGTAATGAACCCAGCATGCACACAAATCCTTTTCTGTTGATTCAGAAAAAAGTTATTGTAAATTGTGTTGTTGAATAATAAGATTTACACAGAATCCCTTTCAGTATTTGTGATGGGAAGGACAGAAGTGTGTGTGTGTGTGTGGGGGGGGTGATAGACGTTTTGGCTCGAGGCTTCGTTCAGCATGCCATCATGTTGTCTTACATGGCTCCACTTTAAAGACGGCAGGTTGTAAGTGAGGCAATTAGCAACCAGGTAGTTCTGGCAGCAGCGCAGTGCAGGCACTCTGACATAGACGGCAACAGCACAGTAGTAGATCACAGCGGTGGAGCGATGAACGAGAAGCTATTGAAGCTAATTACACTGATGCATGTTCTTAGTTTTGTGGATAAGTTACATTAGCTGCATCACAGCAGCTACTCTTATTTTTTCTTTTCTTATCTATAAAACCCATTTTACACTCTCCTACACCTTTAGCCACTCATTCATTTAATGTATTATCAGTTTGCCAATTGCCATTCAGTCTATAAAGTGTCAAACATAAGTCACAATATTAATGACTCTTCAAAATTCCCATTATGGACTTCCGGTCTGGACGCCATGGCGACTGCAGCTTAACACTGAAGCTCTCAGACCCAATCCAGGATAACACCTTGAAAATCAAACTTAACGGATTTTTGGAGGAGTGAAAATCAAAAGACAAAATCATCATGTCTAAAGGAAAACAGAAGAAACTGAAATTCTCCAGGCCAGGACACGTATCGGCCGGAGAATCTGAACTGGAAGATCTCCGTTCAGAAGACGAGGAACTGGTGATAGCTAACAAAAAGGTTAGCCTGAAATCACTATTTGAGGAGCTACGACGATTTCGCCGAGAAGTTACGGCCGAATTTCGGGAATTCAGAGAAGAATTGAAAAGGACAAACAGCAGAGTGGACCAGGCCGAGAACCGAATCTTGGAAACAGAGGAACGAATAAAAGTGCTCGAAGATTCTGTGCTGGACCTACGCAAAAGACAAACATCTATAGAAGCTAAGCTAGCCAACCAAGAAGGAAGACAAAGAAGAGACAACATAAGAATTCATGGTCTGATAGAAGGAGCCGAAAACGGTTTTAACTCAATGGCAGAATGCGTGGAATCCTTACTAAGAGAGAAATTGGATATTCCACAAAAACCACCGACTTGAAGATAGAAAAGGCACATCGTTCATTAGCCGCTAGGCCGGCGGCGTAAGCGCCCCCACGTTCGGTGTTGGTAAGATTTTCCAATTTCAAAATAAAACAAGAGGTTGTAAGACTGGCCTGGCAGAAAAAAGGATTTATGCACCAGGAGAGAAAAGTCTACGTGGAACACGATTACGCCCCGGAGGTCCTTAAAAAGCGCAGGGAATACAATGACGCGAAAAAGGTGTTAAGAGAGAAGAAATTGCGCTTTCAGACTCCATTTCCTGTGAAGTTAAGGGTCTTCTACGGCGAAGAAACGTGTCTCTATAATTCGGCGGAAGAAGCAACAGCTGACATGGCGAAAAGAGGGCTCCCGGTAACGGTATTTAAACCCGCAGCAGACCCGAGTGAGAAGATCAAAGCGCAAACATGGACAACACAAAGACCTTCAAAATCCATGGACCAGCAGCGGGAAACCCAGCGCCAGAGCGTCGCGGATAAACTATCCGTTTTCAGGTTGGAATAGCGACCTTTTTTTTTTTTTTTTTCTCTTGAATCAATCCGCACATCCAACCCCCCTCATACAAGGTAACAAACATTAAAGGAGATGCATATTCAGCATGTGGTAAAACATTTCATGGAACAGTCATAATATTTGAAACAAATAAGTCTTTGTAATTAAAAAAAAAAAAAAAAAAACTCAGTTCTTTCAGTTTCTGAGTAGCACAAATGAGGGCCACCACACAGTTATACTAAACAAAACAACACAATGGAGAAACAGGGTGTAACCAAAATAATTTCATATAATGTAAAAGGAATCCTGAATCCAGTTAAAAGATCCAAGATTCTAGGCAAAATGAAAAAAGACAAAGCAGGAATAATATTTTTACAAGAAACCCACCTAACAGACGTGGAACACAATAAACTCAGTAGACAAGGGTTTAAAATGATCTCTTCATCTTCATATAAGTCAGGGAGGAGGAGGGGAGTAGCGACATTGATATCAACCAAAATTACATTTGAAAAAAAATCAGAACACAAAGATAAAGAAGGGAGATACAGTTTGGTAACTGGGCGGTTAGAGGGAGAAGATATCACCCTGCTGAATGTGTATGCTCCCCCAGGGGCTAACTGGAAATTTTATAAAAATGTATTCGACCTAATGATAACTAAAGCTCAAGGTTTAGTGATATGCGGTGGGGACTTCAATCTTAGACTGAATCCATACTGGATGCTTCTGGTAATTCTCCACATCAAAATAACACCCAAAACAGGAAGACTCGGATGCTACTAAAAGAAATGGGAATCTGTGACGTGTGGAGGGAACTCAACCCCAGTGTAAAAGACTATACATTTTACTCGACTCCACATTCATCTTACTCAAGGATTGACTATTTTTTTATGTTTAATAGAGACATTGGAAGAGTAAAAACGTGTAAAATAGGACTGATGGATCTCTCTGACCACAGTCCGATCTACATGGACTTAAATATCCAAAAATACACAAATAATACATTTTCTTGGAGGTTAAATTCAAATGTCCTGAAAGGACCATTGAAAGATGAATTGGAATCAGATATTCTCAGATATTTGGAAGATAACGATAATGGAGAAGTATCCCCTTTAATACTGTGGGATGCATGCAAAGCTGTAATAAGAGGAAAGATTATTGCAAAACTGGCAACCCAAAAGAAACTAAGACAAGAAAAACTATCCACATTAGAGTCAGAACTTAGGAACCTAGAAAAAGAACACAAAGGCAACACTCATTCTACTGACTCGCTCAAGATTAAGGAAATTAAAAACCAAATAAATGAGATCTACACAATAGAAATCCAGAAGAAACTTACATTTTTGAAACAAAAATACTATGAAGCAGGCAGTAAATCGGCAACATTGCTAGCCTATAAATTGAGGAAACATCAAACAGAAAGAGCAATCTACAAAATCAGAGACCCAGTATCAAAGGAAATAAAATTCAGAATTCAGGATATTCTTAAAAGCTTCGAGAATTACTATAAGAACTTATACTCCCACAAAAAACATAAAAACGCATCCGAGGCATTCCTAAACACATTAAACCTTCCCCAACTTACTGAGTCACAAAATAAAACACTACTGTCAGAAATACATCCTAAAGAATTGGAAAAAGCAATTATGAAACTTAAAGCTAAAAAATCCCCAGGAGCTGATGGCTATACAGCAGAGTGGTACAAAACCTTTAAACAGCAACTATCTCCTCTCCTCCTGAAAACATTTAATTATGTCCTCCACACAGGGGAAATCCCCCCCTCCTGGAGAGAAGGGGTCATTGCAGTTATACCTAAACCTGAAAAGGATAAACTAGAGTGCTCCAACTACAGACCAATCAGTGTACTAAATCAGGACTATAAGCTTTTTACCATTATCCTTGCCAAAAGGTTAGAAAATATACTGACAGACCTAATTCATTTAGACCAAACAGGTTTTATAAGACAAAGACAGACACAAGACAACATTCGACGCACTTTACACATAATTCATCATATAAAAAAATATAACTTAAATGCAGTCATATTGGGATTAGATGCTGAAAAAGCATTCGATTCGGTTGACTGGTCTTTTCTATATAGAAACAATTTGGAACAACTTCTGGATACACTCGGGAAGGAATTAGGAAAGCTTAAACTGTGGTTTGATTCAAACAAATTAACGCTCAATTTAAGTAAGACAAAATTTATAGTCTTTAACAACCATCACAACAATCCAGTACCCAAACTCAGTGTAAATGGTGTAGAGATTGAAAGGGTATCTGAAACCAAATTCCTTGGAGTAATAATTGATAACAAACTGTGTTGGAAGTCACATATTAATAATATTAAAGGTAAAGTCTCCAAATCAATTGCAATATTACACAGAGTGAAATATTTGCTGAATCAACCCACACTATACACCTTGTATCATTCATTAATACTCCCATACATGACATATTGTAATGAAGTATGGGGAAATACATATAAAACAAACATATATCCACTCTTTATGCTTCAAAAGAGAGCTATTAGAATAATAAACAAAGCAGCTTACAGGGAACCAACAAACCCACTTTTTCTTAAACAAAAAACTCTCAAGTTGAAAGATCTGGTTGACTTTAAAACCGCAATAATAATGTTCAAAGTGAATAATTTATCACTGCCTGCAAATATCCAAAAGTTGTTCCAAACAAGGGAGAAACGATATCACTTCAGAGGAACATGTATATTTCAAAAGCCTACAGTGAGAACAACCACCAAGCAACACTGTATTTCAGTGCAAGGAGTCAGATTATGGAACGATTATGGACCTGAATTAAAATCATGTACAACGCTTGGACAATTTAAACAAAAACTAAAGGAAGAAATACTCCAAACATATTTACAAGACGACATGTAAACTCACATAAGGATTGACATATCCAGCCTGTGTTGTGTTGTAGCTTAGTTTTTTTTTTTTTTTTTTCTCTCTGTGACATTCTGTCTTAGATTTGTCTTGAATAGTAACTGCTTAACTTAGCTTAGCTTAGTTCTCTTTTTTTTTTTTTCTCTCAGTCACACTTTGTCTTAGCTTTGTTCTAAATTGTAATCACTCTTGTCTTGTTTACTCTTTTTTCTTTGAATTCTTGGATGGAATATGGGTGGGCAATATAAGCTGCGGCTTCAGCCATCACCCATTTCGGATAACTCACGTGGAATTGTTTAGTAGAAGGAGTCTTTGTCTAATTTGACCTTGTTGTTATATTATACAGTTTCTTTAACCTGTACTGTATTATCCGAAATAAATAAAATTCATTCATTCATTCATTCATCCAGTTTCAATTTTCATAACAACTTCATTAGAACTATACAGGCATTATATAAAAAACCAACAGCTAAAATAAGGATTAACGGTAATTTATCATCATCTTTTGAACTGGAAAGAGGATGTCGTCAGGGCTGCCCCCTGTCTCCACTGCTCTTTGCAATCTTCATAGAACCTCTGAGCCAATGGATAAGACAAAATCAAAAAATTCAAGGTGTTACACTTGGTTAGAAGGAACATAAAATAGCACTCTTTGCTGATGACATTTTAATATACCTAGGGCAGCCGGACACTTCTTTACCAGAACTAACCTCAGTTTTTTCAGAGTATGGAGATTTATCGGGGTACAAATTAAACATGCATAAAACCCAAGTTTTAACATTCAACTATGACCCAAATCATTATTCACTAAGCAAACTCAAAACTAACTGGGAGTCGGAATCTATGAAATATCTGGGGGTCAATATCCCGAAACAACTCAACAAAATTATATCACTAAACTATGATCCACTGGTGACAAAAATAAAATCTGACCTAGCAAGATGGAATATGATACCATTCTTGGGTACTGCACAAAGAATTGAAGCAGTCAAAATGAATATACTTCCACGTCTTCTATACCTTTTCCAAACAATACCGGTAGAACCTCCCAAAAAAACATGGCAGGAGCTGGACAGAAGGATCTCAAGATTCATATGGCAGGGCAAGAGACCTAGAATCAGATATAGAACCCTACAGCTAAACAAAGACAAAGGTGGGCTCGCGCTGCCAAATATCAGGGACTACTTTAAAGCCGCACAAATTAAAACTTTAGTAGAGATATGTAACCCAGTCTACACTGCACAATGGAAGGAGATCGAATGCCAAATAACAAGTGACATCCTCCTACAGGCGATAATAGGGAACAATGCCTTACCTAAGCTTTTGATTAACACTAACCCGTGGATAGAGACCCCGCTAAAAATTTGGTTTAAGATAGTCAGAGAGAATCAAACTAAAGAGCCCTATCGACTTCTGCAATGGATTGCCTATGATCAGGACTTTACTCCTAATAAAACAGACACCAGATTTAAAAAGTGGAAGGAGAAAGGGCTGATAAAATATTACGATTTTTTTAAAGGGCAAATCTTAAGAAGTTTTGAAGATTTGAAAAAACAAGGCCTAATAAATCAAGACCTTTACAGGTTCTTCCAGCTTAGACACCACATAAACAATATACTTAAAAAGGAGGTTTTGGAAAGGGCCCAGTCAGGTGTTCTGAAGGTCTTCTTAATGGCATATAAAGGGATCCCAGGGATCAGATACATTTCTAAAATATACCAAGGTCTTCAAGACTTAAAAGGAGACAACACATCTTATATAAAAGAGAGATGGGAAAAAGAGGGGAATTTCACTTTACAACTGGAAATATGGGAAAAGCTAAATAAACAGCAATGGAAAAGTACCTCATCCCTGCAGTGGAGAGAATTTGGATGGAAAAACTTGGTAAGATTTTTCAGAACACCAGCACAAAACAAATTTACCCATAAGGGATTGAACTGTTGGCGCTTGTGTGGTGAAAAGACTGCAAATCATTTTCATGTGTTTTGGTCATGCCCAGTTATCCACCAATATTGGACCAATGTACAGACAATATTGGGGAAAATATTCAAAATAACAGTTCCCTTTTCTTTTGTAACTTTGTATTTGGGTTTACTACCGGACTCACTGGAAAGACGAGAAGAAAAATACTTATTCAATATTTTAATATTGGCAAGCAAAAAAGCTCTAACTAAAAAATGGATGTTGAAGGACTGTCCTACACCTGAAGATTGGATTATCGTGATCCAAGACATTTACTCGATGGAAAAGTTGACATTCACACTGAGACAGGACATGGATGGGTTCATGAACTTTTGGCAACCCTGGATCGCATATGTGTCTTCCATTAGATCTAATCTTTGACAAATACCATTTCAATAATGGTTCCGCTCTTTGTTCCAACTCTACTCAGATGCTCTTTTACCTTTATTTACTTACTTTTTCTTTTTGTTTGTTTTTTGCTGGTTTGTTTGTTTTTTTTGTTTGTTTTTTTTCTTCTCTTTAATTTCACTTTTTCTTTCACTTTAAAAAAAAAGGGGGTGTTGTTAGAATTAATCTTCCAATGTTGTCAGATATCAGAAAATAAGGGAACATGTGATGAAAATGTAAACAATGCATTGCTGTAACGACCTGTATACCCTTTACAAAAACTTAAATAAAAAAAAAAAAATTCCCATTATGCACAAAACAATGAAAAGAAACCCATTAAAGTTGCCGTGTTTACACCACGTTCCAAATTATTATGCACATATCTGTCTCTGATTTTCTGAAATAGTTGATGCAAATGACAGTCAGTATGATTTTCAAGTCATCAACAATTAGACCATAATTCAAATTTTAATGAACAAACCTCCCAATGATAACTATTTTTTTTTGCAAAAATAAAAAACTCAAAATGCACTGTTCCAAATTATTATGCCCAACAGAGTTTCTAAACATTTTATTGGTTGTAAAGAACTGAAAATGATCATTTGTTGAATTTGCAGCATTAGGAGGTCACATTTATTGACATCAAAAGCTATTTCAATCAAAAACATTTTAACAGGCCAAGTTACATGTTAACATAGGACCCCTCCTTTGATATAACCTT
Source organism: Pholidichthys leucotaenia (assembly GCA_020510985.1). Classification (NCBI taxonomy): domain Eukaryota; kingdom Metazoa; phylum Chordata; class Actinopteri; order Cichliformes; family Pholidichthyidae; genus Pholidichthys; species Pholidichthys leucotaenia. Next base: position 278,100,173 of record CM035842.1, read on the forward strand.
CACAATTCTTGCATCCATTGAACTTGTGAGTTTTTGGAGAGTTTCTGCTTGAATTTCTTTGCAAGATGTCAAAATAGCCTGCTGTCCGCTGTTTTGATGTGAACTGCCTCACACCCTCATCTTTTGGTTGAGGATGCTCCAAAGCTTCTCAATAGGGTTGAGGTCAGGGGAGGATGGGGGCCACACAATGAGTTTCTCTCCTTTTATGCCCATAGCAACCAATGACACAGAGGTATTCTTTGCAGCATGAGATGGTGCATTGTCATGCATGAAGATAATTTTGCTACGGAAGGCACGGTTCTTCTTTTTGTGCAATGGAAGAAAGTGGTCCGTCAGAAACTCTATATACTTTGATAAGGTCATTTTGACACCTTCAGGGACCCTAAAAGGGCCTACCAGCTCTCTCCTCATGATTCCGGCCCAAAACATGACTCCACCACATCCTTGCTGAAGTTGCAGCCTTGTTGGGACAAGTTGGCCATCCACCAACCATCCACTACTCCATCCATCTGGACCATCCAGAGTTGCACAGCACTCATCAGTAAACAAGACTCTTTGAAAATTAGTCTTCATATATTTCTGGGCCCACTGCAACCATTTCTGTTTGTGAGCATTGGTTAGGGGTGACCGAATAGTAGGTTTATGCACAACTGCAAGCCTCTTGAGGATTCTACACCTTGAGGTTCATGGGACTCCAGGGGCACCAGCAGCTTCAAATACCTGTTTGCTGCTTTGTAATGGCATTTTAGCAGCTGCTATCTTAATCTGATGAATTTGTCTGGCAGAAACCTTCCTCATTATGCCTTTATTTGCATAAACTCATCTGTGCTCTGAATCAGCCACAAATTTCTTCACAGTACGATGATCATGCTTAAGTTTTCATTAAATATCTAATGTATTCATACCTTGTCCAAGGCATTGCCCTATTTGATACTTTTCGGCAGCAGAGAGTGGAAGTGTGGTACTGTATGAGGAAGTCAGGAGTCAGGAAGTGGCAGAGGAGTGTGTGAAGGTGGTACAGGACATGCATAAGGAGAGCGAGAGGTGTGCTGTTGGAGTGGCATTTGGTGGGGTGGGACTACATCAGGGATCAGCTCTGAGCCCCTTCTGGTTTGCCAGGGTGATGGACAGGCTGACAGAGGAGGTCAGCCAGGATTTTCTATTGACCATGATGTTTGCAGATGACATTGTGATCTGTAGCGAGAGTATGGAGCAGGTGGAAGAGAATCTGGAGAGCTGGAGGTATGTGCTGGAGAGGAGAGGAATAAAAGATATGTGCTGGAGAGGAGAGGAATAAAAGTCAGAAGAAGTAAGACAAAATACATGAAGTGTGAATGACAGGGAGGAAGATGTAATGAAACGAAGTGAAGATGCAAGGACTAGAGGTGGTGAAGGTAGATGAGTTTAAATACCTGGGGGCAACCATCTAAAGCAATGGACCGTGCACAAGAGAGGTGAAGAAGAGAGTACAGGCAGGGTGGAGTGAGTGGAGATGGGTGTCAGGTGTAGAAGAGCTCGGAATGACGAGGCGATGTGACTTATAAACCAAAGTTTATTATCAGCTTTGCTCCTCTAACAAGTCTCATCTAGTGCAGCAGCAGAAGAAGTAAGAGAGCGAACACATTTGGCTCTGTGTACTTATACTCACACACAACAAAAGACATGCATACAAAGCTGACATCCCCCATTAACTTAATTATCCTCCTTTGTCTCCGTACCCCTCCACCTGGCCCTGGAAGGTCAGGGCGACCTATCTGGTCTCCACCGCAGTGCCTCGGATGCTCTTTGATCTTCACTGGCGGTTGAGACCCTTTGTCCTGTTCTGAGGTGTGAAGTCGCTTTACATATGTAATCACCAAACATTCTCATATGCTTATACATATGTAGGTTATGGGATATATGATTAATATAGACCACATCAGGGATGATTTGTGACAAGATAGCTATAGAGTGAAAGGGAAGATTTACAAGACAGTCATGAGACCTGCTATGATGTAAAGTGGTGTGAAAAAGTATTTGCCCCTTCCTGATTTCTCTTTTTTTGTATGTTTGTCACGCTTAAATGCTTCAGATCATCAAACAAATTTAAATATTAGACAAAGACAACACAAGTAAACACAAAATGCAGTTTATAAATGAAGGTGTTTATTATTATGGGGAAAAAACCCAAACCTACATGGCCCTGTGTGGAAAGGTGATTGTCCCCTAAACCCAATAACTGGTTGGGCCGCCCTTAGCTGCAACAACTGCAATCAAGCATTTGCAATAACTGGCGATGCATCTTTTACAGTGCTGTGGAGGAATTTTGGCTCAATCATCACTCATCTCACTCAACCCCAAGAGATAGAAATAATACAAGACAATACACAAATATATAGACAAGACTATAATGACAAAACTAAGCATACAAAAAAACCTCATAACTAATCACGGACAAATAACCACCCAGAGAAAACACACAGAAGTGCATGAAAACCCCCCAACCTAAGATCACCATAAAAAATACAAAATAAACAGATACAGAAATACAAAAGAAGACATAAAACAACTTGGAGGCTGAGCACGGCACTCACCCATGCTCAGGAACATGACAGCAGGACATGGAGAGGGTTGGTGCGCAAAGAGAATGAAGAAGAAATGTTTGCACTGTTACTTTATTGCACATTTTCTACACCAGTATTTTACAATATATTTGAATGAGAGTTCTTGTTAATTCAAGGATTTCCATTTATACCTTAATTCTCTTCAATTTTTAGTGACAATATATCCAGCCATCCAACTCTGAGGAGGAATTTCATATGTACTTGGATTGAAAAGCAGACGGCAGGCTTTGATTGTCACCATTCTAAATTGTTCTGAAGTGAGGATGGAGCTGATCACAGTGGTGTGCTGCTTTCTGAAACCACTATAGAGATATTGTGTTCCACAGGCTGTGCATCACTTGCTCATATCATCCTCAGAGCTCTTAACTATGCTGTCAGATTGTACCTCCCTGCTCCCTCACTGCAGATCTCATACAGAGGAAATTCAAAGAGCGCATCAAGTCATATCAAACAATAAAGAAGAAATCAAGAAGCTGAAGAAAGCAAAAACTTTCTCGTCAAGATGGCAAGGAGTGGGGGTCATTTGAAATTTGATTTGAACAAAATGACTTGACATTTCTTAATAATGGTGTCAAAATACATCAGGATTTAATTATTGTAGTACCATTTTATACCCAGTTGAAGGAGCCCTCATTGCAGTTGGCTGTTTTTGTTGAATTCCCTTTAAATTTGCTCTAAATGCAAAATACAATTTGTAAAAAAAAAAAAAGGCCAGAATGATACCAGATATAATATTGACTTAATGATTTAATAAACCAGTGGAGAACATGAATGTCTAGTCAGGTTTTACACTGAAAATCTACTAGATTATACACCTACCAACCACAATGAGCCTGATCAGATCCCTGAGTTGCTATCACAGCACTGCCAGCAACTTCGTGCACAAAAAACAGTAGATTTTATACATTTAGATGTTTTGTTTTTTTTTTTGTTTTTTTTTTTTACATTTTTATGGCCTTGGCTCATCATTTCTGCTGGATACCAGGTCTTCTGTTCCCCATACTAATACGACTCAATACAAGTCAACAGTGTCTAAGTGTCAAGGAGAAAATAACAGTCTTTAACACTGGTTCCAAGCTAAACTTCTTCAAATTAGGGGTTAAGAAAACTGTTAAAAGAGGGTTTAAATTAAACAGTCAGAGATTACACTGTCCAACACCCATCAGTTACTCTGTCAGCACTTCACAAATTGTTGTGTGTGAGTGAAACACACACCAATGAAGAAGAAGCAGGACTATTGCCCAGAGCAGCTCAGGATGTTAAAGGAAGAGAAACTGTTTAAAGATGCAATGGAATAACAATTGTGATCACAACCTCTTGATTTGCTGGTAGTGTACGTAAGTGCATGATGGAATGGCGCCACACTGCAAAAACTGAAATCTTAGTAAGAAAAAAAGTCTTAAATCTAAGATATAATTATTGTTTGTTTTTGTCTGACAAGATATTTTTTCTTGTGCAGTTTTTTGTAAGAAAATATTATTCGTTATACAGTCCCTCCAGGATTTTGCAGAAGGTTTTTATGATTGTTGTGACCCAAAAAGCCTGAATTTACAGGAGCATTTTTAAAAAAGTTGTGATAAAAGCTGTGATGAGAGGTTTCTTTGCACTAAAAGTTGTGGGAAGAATTACACATTTTAAAGCAGATGTTTTTTTTTTTTTCCATAGTTTACTGGAAGGGTATTCTATAACACCACAAGAAAAGCACAGGATTGTCAAAAATTTTCTACTAAACAGTGATTTGTAAATTAGGCAGAAACTTCTGCTATACAGAAAAAAACTCTTTTGTGCAACAGTAAATACAGACTTTAGCACAATATCCATTACAACAGCTAAATCGCATTGAATGCATGTAAATCAGTATAGATCTGGAAATTATAGCAGCAGAATCATTTGAAAACTGCAGCGGACCCCAACCACTCTGTAGTGAGCCCAGAGAAAAAAGAAATAATTTATTCTGTTGCTCTGTACTGTCTGTCGAAGTCTGTGTTTTTCGGGAAAAAAATCATTGTATATTCTCTCTGTCCTTGCCTGATTCCTGCCAGTGTGTCTATCTGCTGCACATCTTGACACACAGTAGAAAGGGTTCTCCTTGGGGGCGCACATTGGTCCATGTCCAGACCGGAGATTCACAGCTTTAAAGCTCATTGACAAGATGTAGTAATGATTTTACCTCTAAAGACGGATAAAATGTTACAACACTGGCTGTAGTGTTAGATTCACTCATTTTTTTCATGGTTTTTTGGCTTCTCTCCTCACGCGCGCTCCTGTGACGGGGTGCTTTCAGGCAGGCAGACTTTTTTCAACACAAACCCGGTGCTTCATACATGTGGTCAGCATGGAGACTCAAGGAGACGTCCACCGGCGGGCCGGGGGAGACGGAAGAAATAACAGTGTGGAAAAACTTGCGGGTGAATGTTTTTTCTTTTTTTTTTAAATCATACACTGTTTTTTGCTGATGTGTTCCATTAATAACAATTATTACTTACGGTGGCAACAATACTGTTGATTCAAATGCAAAATACACTGTCTGGGTACATATTCATTTTCTGCAGAGTAATTTAACAAACCGTAATGCTGTTTATTCCGTCTAGCTGCAATGCTCTTGCGCTGTGTATATATCTGTGTGCACATGTATGTTCATTTACTGCTTTGGCTACCCAGTTCTCATTATCTTGTTGACTATTGCTCTGAGTGCTGCTATCCCTTTGCTGCTGTAATCCTGGCATTTCCTTATTGTGGGACTAATAAAGGCTTATCTTACTCTTAAAACTCACTGTAAACACAGAAATGAGCACGATGCAGTGACACATTTGATTGGTTACACTGAGTGTTTGAGCGCCACTCATGGACAAATTTGATTTGTGAAATTGGCGGGAGTTGACGAGGATTGGCCAAAATTGCAGGAAAGTTGCAATGATTGGACAAAGATGCAAGGTTGTGCAAAAGACACAATGATGACTTGATTTTGCGTGAATTTGTGTGATTGCAACATCGTGAAATCCTGGAGGGACTGGTTAAAAGATTTTTTTTTTTTTTTACTTGTGTTAAGCAAATTAATCTGGTTTTAAGTAAAAAAAAAATCTGCTAATGGAGCAAGAAATTTTTATTTATCAAGTTGTTTAAAACAAATATAATTTTTTGTCAGGAATTTTTTACTTGTTTCGAGCAATTTGATAAGTAATTTTTTTTCTTGTTAACATGTCTGTAACATGTTTTTATGACTTACAAGACATATCTAGAGCAAAATCGCTCAAATGTCTCATATCCTGTTTTTTGCTGTAAAATTTCACTTAAGCCCCGCCCCCTGCAAAAAGGCAAGTTGAAACGGAATGTTTTTGGTGATGTAGCTATTCGTGGTGCTGACATGTGGGTAGCGTTGATCCAATCCGCACATGCTGGCCTAACTGAAGTTATCCTCAAGGCTAGTTAGCATTTTTTAACAAACTGCTTTGAAAACTTGACCCAAATTAAGATGGGTTTTACTATTAAACTGCTTTTATGGACCGATGCAGTTTCAGTCATTATCCTGGGCCACCATGCAATACAACTGGGCATGTCCTTCATCCGGTAAGTCTTTATCACAGGATTTATTCTGATAATGTAGCGCTAGCCACTATTAGCCTTGTGGGATGCAGTTGGACCTAGTAACCCCTGATTCTGGTATTTGAGGGGTGGGGTCAGGGGGGTAGGGTGAAAAGATTTTGGCATGAAACTGTAAGACAATGGAAGGTTTTTTCCAGAAAAAAAAGGCATAAAATACCCTTTTAGACAATGTAGATTTGTTTTTATAGGGGATTTATATCCACCCGAGTGCGTCTGTAAAACAAGTAAAAAAACCCTTTACTTACAGAAAACTGTGACAAGAAAAAACATTTTGTCATACAAAAAAACAAAAAATGATATATTTGATTTAAGATATTTTTTTTGTTACTAAGATTTCATTTTTTGCAGTGCAGTTGTGATGATTAGTTGTGATGAAAGATTTGGGACTGTCTAAATTCTTGTTTTTCAACCAGGGGTTCAATGGTAAATTGCCTAATTTTAAGTTTATAGGGTTTACACTCTTCTACTCAGTTCAGACAAATATAGAGCCAATTAACCAAAACAATGGTTAGAATGACAGAAAAATTATTTACACAAAACTGTCATAATTGCCCGTCAGGGCAGGAAAAAAGGCTCCACGCGCAGGCTGTGAGTTTGCCAATTTATTGGGGAGAACACAGAGTTACAACACTGGAGAATAAGGAAAATGCAGGCAAGCAAAAATAGCAAACTGCTAAGATGAGGGGATCACCGGCTAAACCTGAAGACAGAACTAGGTACACACGTAGGAGAATTACAAGGAACTAAAGTGTAGTAGAAGCGAGAAGAAAGTAGGATGCTGCGCTGGGCAAAAATGTGCAGCCCCTTAAATGAGGCTAGACACAAAGTAAAGTAAGTGGAAACAGGTGTGATAAACCTAAGCAGGTAGAAGAAAACAAAGAAACAATTTGGACCAGCTGGGAATGTTGAGAGAGAAGGAGCAATCAGAGCTGACAGCTGACAGGGCCACGTCCACGCAAAGCAAAACTCCCAGAAAGCCATTGACAGCTGTCAACCCCGAAAGAGAGAGAAGACAGCAGGATACCAATAGAATAAGATGGCATAATAATAATAAGGACCAGTAACCTCAAAAAATGTAATAAACAAACCGCAATGAACATAAACAGGAAAATAAATCGTACAGGGACGCAATATAGGATATGTGACAAAAATAACAACACAGTACAAATATGAAGAGAAAAAAGGCAGACAACCTGAGCCCAGTGGAATCCCCCCGCGCTCAGAACGTGACACAAAACATTATAACTGGTCTGGACCACTTGTAAATTTTGTTAGTAAATGTACTAAATTTCAGGATACTAATAGTTCACGTAAAATGTGTTTACGAACAAATCTGTTAGTACCGTAAAATGGGGTAATAAGGGACGATTTGGGAACATCAGCGTTTAATTTCACCATATGTTTTACCGATGGAAAAGTGAAACATGTCATTTTGTGACTATGAGTTTGGCCAAATGTTTACTGCTTATTTTTATCCTCTGTGACAGCTCAGTTTTTTTATTTTTTTTTTTTTTATCGCTGTCCCTTGTAACCCCATAGATGGGGCTTCAAGGGACACTTGACTCCTTTAAGTTTATGTCTCTTATACACCCATAATAGAGGCTATTAGGGACTTTTAAAGTGTTTTAAAAATAGCTTTATTTACCTTAAGAAACAAAAGTACAAGGTAATTAGCTTTTCAGCCAACCTTTTCCATGACCAGGGCAAATCTATCACACCCGTCACATTATTGTCAAAATACGAATAAAAAAATTAAATGTAGAATTTCTTAGGCTCCAGCATGACAAAATCAACCACTATAGCTTTGCAAATAGAAAGCTATATTCATTCATTAAGAACAAAGTATTTAACAACAGTTTAAGCAAGTTAACATCTGTGAACTGTTTGTTCAGTAGTGGGTCTTCCACCCTATTAGGGTCGACCTAAGCAACTTTTTGTTTCAGTTCCTTGACTTCCAAGACACCTCTGTTTAGTCATTGTCGTCTTTGCTGTGCTTCCGCCTAGATTTTACGCCTGGTTTCAGTTTGTACTTGCGCACCATTATGTCCCTTATTGCCCCACTTTTCTCTCAGAATTCACCTGGAAAAGACAAGAAAAGTGTTTATTGCACTGGACAATGATACCAAAGCTATAATACTTATACACACTTACAGGATACCATTGTCCATCCAGGAAAATGGTTTTTCATCCCATCCGTACCACGGTCTGACCGGAAATGAGGAAGATAGGACGCCATTATATTTAAGGAAAATTCGACAAATTTCTTAAAACTAATATCTATCTACAGGAAAGCAAAAAGAAATATGCAACATACCATGATTTGTTTAAGGATTCATGGATATTTGACAATAACAACACAACTCAGCGTCCTGCTCAAAATAAAAAAAAGCAGAATTACATTTAAAACATTTCCCAGAAAAGTGTCCCTTATTACCCAGCCGTCCCTTATACCCACGTTTTATGGTACTAGTAGTTCTTGCATTGTGCCATTTTGTAACATTTTTGGTTGGTGAAGATTTTTTCATTGTAAAAAAGGTTCCTTGGCCTAAAGAAGATCAACAAACATTGGTCTAAATAAATCAGTTTTTCTCTCATAATAAGATAGCGAAAATTTGCATTAATTTTACTAATGTATATATACTGTATGTGGAAATAATGCATTAGGAATACAAAGAGTATAAGAAGTGCTGTAAAAATACACAGGAGATTATATACAGGACTGGGAGCACAGGATCAGAGAAATGCATGAAAAACCAAAATAGAAAAAAAATGTATTTCTGCCCTGTGGTGCAGAAGGCCAGCGGGGACACAGGACTGCACTTGGTTGGCGATCCTCTAGAAATGTCAAACTAGGCATACATCATTAGAGGCAAGGCGGGGATGTCAGGGAGCATTAATGCAGCATGGTTGATGTTTTAGCAATGAGGACAAGCTGTACACAGCGGCAAAGACGACTGGATGCAAACAGTTATGCTGAACCGTGGATGATCAACTGTGGAATCTGCCTAATCAAAGAAATCAGAAATAAAGAGCAAAAGGAAAAAAATACAGAAGCCTTCCACTTTCTGCACATAAGAATGTGTCTTTTTTTTTTTAGATTACTGGCAAAAGTAATCTTCATAGTGCAGTTCAAGAACACTGAAGGTACTGTTCATAAGTGGGAAGAACTGAACTGGAGATTGATGGGCAGATCAGTGAAGTGTGCAGAATAGAGAGAGAGCTGAGCCTGGAGAGACGAAGCTGTCGAATCACTGTTCCACTCTTCCCATCACCTCTGGCCATGACCTGAGGATTGTGTGCATGTTGTAGAGGAGAAGAAAAGTTCTGTTTAACCCATAATTAAAGAGACTATAAGGAACTTTTGCAAACTCAATAGATAGTGGTGCCTTATGGCCAGTTTACCTGCCTACATGGGTGCACTGTGGCTGTGCTTCATGACACCCCCGTCCACTGGATCCTTGGTGTTCTTGCTTCCCACTAAATGGCTTATTTCTCACCTGAGATGCTTCTTGAAACACTTCTCACTGTTGTTCTCAAGATATCAGTAAGTTTACTGCCAGTGTCCATTTTTGGTAGTGATGTTGCGCTCAAGCCACACTGCTCGACTCTGCACGGAGCATTTGAAGCAGAAGTGCTGTGGAGATGTGATTCGATACCTGCTTCGGGTTGCTCAGAAATCACGTGACCATTCCAAAATGCAGCCTTGTGATGTCATAAGCGTGCCCAAATTATTGTTGTGATCCGAGCGCTGAACTCATCCGCGCTCGGGTTACTCAGTATTTTCCCTTTTTCTCCCATATTATTTTGGTTTAGTTATTATTCTCCCAGGGCTTTTATTGTGACAGCATCACAGCCGAACTTCCGGCTATCAAAGCCGAGCCGGCGCTGTCACAGCTGATTTTGATTTTGGTAATTACGTTCCCCCTTTCCTGTTTGGTTCTTTCACTTCTGTTACCAGTGTTTAAGGAAGCAGCTGAGGCTCACTCCTTGCTGCGACCTGCATCTGTGTACCAGGGCTGGAGTCCTTAACTCCGGCTCCAGTCTCTCCTCTGTGTTCGATCCATCTTCGCTAGAGCACGTGTAAGTGTGTATTCTGTAGCATCAGGTTCCGTCCTTGCTACACACTTGCATTTGATGTCAGTGTTCATTATTTTGTGTCCTAGTTTAATGTATGTGTTTTTCCCCATGTGGCTCTTTATTTTGTTACTTTGTCCTTTCTTTAATAAAACAAGCAAACTCTCTGTTGGCATCTGGCGCCTCATTAATGCCCTGAAAGGGGCATACATGACAGAAGGTCGCAGCCAAGAGAAGTGCCAGCCACAGTGAGTTTGCTTATTGGCTTGAGTTTTTACCCCTTCTGAGTGCCAGTGTATTTGGTTAGATGACATCATCTGAGCGTGGGTTTTGTATCGAGTGGCTGAGGGAGGTGGATGACCTCCTGTTCAACGCCCGTCTGTCCATCCCCTCCGACACCGCCCACTGGTACCTGTACCTGGCGCAACAGGGGTTGAAGCGCTACCACCTGACCTTGTTTCCTGAGGGCAAGGAGAGAGTGTCGGCGGTAGTCGCGCTACATCAGAGCAACTGGGAACTGATGGAGAATGCGGCCAAGAAGCCTCCATTTCTTCCCCAGGACACGGTCGTCCCGACGAGTGGGAAGTCTCCTGACCAGGCCGGTCGTCTGCGAGGTTCCCGTCTGGATCCTGTCCCGGGTCGTCAGAGGAACTCCGCTTCCCAGCCAGCTGCTTCTCCCGTGCCATGACGAAAGGTAAAGACAGCAGCCTCAGCCTCCGGGTCATCTCGTTCCACTGTTCTGTCAGCTCCACATCCCCGGACTGCCCCGACTGCTCCTCCCTCCTCCTCAGTGCGCCTTCCAGCAGCGGTGAGCCCAGCGAGTCATCTTCTGGCTCCACCCGTCACCGTTCCTTTGCGAGGTCCCCGTCCGGATCCTGTTCAGGGCCGCCATAGGAATTCCGTCTCCCAGCCAGCTGTTTTCCCCGCACCACAACGGAAGGTCAAGACAGCAGCCTCAGCCTCCGGGTCATTTTTCCCCACTGTTCCGTCAGCTCCTTGTCCCCGGACTGCCTCGGTTGCTCCTCCTTCCTCCTCGGCACTCCCACCAGCTGCTGTGACCCCAGTGAGTCCTGCCCTGGCTCCGCCTGTCATCGATCCTGTTGGGGCGGCTCCTCCTCGTCTTCCCGAGAGGCCCTCTGTCACCATCCATAGGGGAAAGAGAAGAACCAAGCCCGCTGCAGCAGTCACCATCGTCTCCCGGGAGAGCAGGCAAGTGATTTTTCATTCTAACTCTCTGTGTGGTGAATTACCTTGTCTGATTCCTGGGGGTGGCGCTCAGTGTTCACAGTCCCCTGAGCTCCCACCACCTGCTGCAGCCATAAAGACTGAACCTGCTACCTCTGTGATTCCTCCCCTTCTCTCTGAGCGTCCCGCGGTGCCAGGAGTAGACCATCAGATGGAGGAGGAGCCTGCAGCGCTGGAGAGCCTGATTCCAGTCCCACAGCCGCATCATGGGCAGAGGAGGAGGGCTGATGGCCATTTGGAGCCTGCGCCGACGGTAAAGCGTCCCCTGGTCTCCGTGGAGCAGCAGTCAGCTCCAGCAGGGTATGGATCCCCTGCCACCTCGCCGAGTGGGCCATTGGCGTGGGTTTCAGCGCTAGGGGGTCATCGGACTGTGGGGACCATCATACTGGCTGCGGAAGCCACGGCAGTCGAGTGGGAACCGGAAGTGGACCTCCAGATCATCGAGCCTGGATCGTCGAAGTCCTGGATGGTGGTAGAGCTTGAGATCAGGCAAGTGCTCTATTTTGTCTTTCTATTTTCTGTCTTGGAGCATTCGTGCCTGTCTCTTGGGAAGAAGGGCCAGGTGCAGCCGACCGCTGCATCCGAGCTTGTCTCGCCCGACTCTGCCGCTGCCGGTGATCCTGACTCCTGTTTTCCCTCTGTGTTCGAGCCTTCTCTCAGGGTCACCGGAGATGAGGCAGCTCTGGTCGTGTTCATTGAGGCTCCGGATTCGCTTTAGGAGGTCATACCAGATGCTGCACCGGCCCAATCAGGGTCCACGAGGGTGCTGTGCCGGTCCAGTCCGGGTCCACCGAGGGCTGCAGATCCCCTACCGTCTGACACCGGACTGGTTCCCCATTTCCCCCCCTTTCCCCCCTATTCTCCTCCACTGGACACCTCTGGGGTCTCCTTTATTCAGGTCAGCTTCCCCTCACTGTGCCATTCGGTAGGGGAGCCGCCTCCAAGCTCCCCCCTCCGGTCCTGGTGGTCAAAGGATGTGGATCGGCCCCCGGAAGGACTGTCCTGCCAGTTCTGCGTCGGCCGCCTGACGGACTGCTTCGCTGGTTGGGTGACCTGGGTCAGCCGCCTGAGATACTGTTTCCTGGGTTCTGGGACTTGTGTAGGCCACCCGAACTGTTTTGTTTTTCCTTTTCTTCTGATGTGGAGTTGGGATGCCGGGAGGCCACCTGGACTGCTAGTTTTTTTGTTCTTCTCTCTGCCTGCCAGTATCCCCATACTTGTGTTTTCGTGGTGTTTTTTTTTTTTTTCTGCTCCTCTCGGATATTGTGACTTTTGTCTTATCAGTCCACAGAGTATTTTCCCAAAAGTCTTGGGGATCATCAAGATGTTTTCTGGCAGAACTGAGATGAGCCTTTATGTTCTTTTTGCTCTGCAGTGGTTTTCGTCTTGGAACTCTGCTATGCAGGCCATTTTTGCCCAGTCTCTTTCTTATGTTGGAGTCAAGAACACTGACCTTAACTGAGGCAAGTGAGGCCTGCAGTTCTTTGGATGTTGTTGTGGGGTCTTTGGTGACCTCTTGGATGAGTCGTTGCTGCGCTCTTGGGGTAATTTTTAATTTGGCTTTAGAAATGGCTTTATAACCTTTTCCAGACTGAGGGATCTCAATTACTTTGTTTCTCATTTGTTCCTGAATTTCTGTTGAATGTCTAGCTTTTGACGATGTTTTGGTCCACTTCACTTTGTCAGGCAGGTCCTATTTAAGTGATTTCTTGATTGAGAACGGGTGTGGCAGTAATCAGGCCTGGGTGTGGCTAGAGAAACTGAACTCAGCTTTCCAAAGATGTGATAAATCACAATTTATGTTTTAACAGGGTGGGCAATCACTTTTTCACACAGGGCCATGTAGGTTTACATTTTTCCCCCTTAATAATACACACCTTCATTTAAAAACTGCATTTCGTGTTTACTTGTGTTATCTTTGTCTAATATTTAAATTTGTTTGATGATCTGAAACATTTAAGTGTGACAAACAAACAAAAAAATGAGAACTCAAGAAGGGGGCAAACACTTTTTCACACCACTGTTTGTTAGAGAACTCTGAAGGCCAAAAAAAAAAAAAAAGAAAAAAAAAATTTAAGTGCAATGCCCAGCTAGCCAAATTTCTTTCCAGAGAAAGCACTGAACTTAAGCTTTGGCTAAATAACTATAGAAGTTGCTAGAATTCTGAAGATATGAACAAAGGCGCTTGACACATTGATCTCCAGCTCAGGCACTTTAATGCAGCGCAGGGAGACAGAAAGGCATCTCAACATTCTTACAGCTCCCTCCCACCTATACAGTCGGCTGACTTCACCTAAGCCAGATCTGCAGACTTGCTGGCGCCTAAGCTGTTATTACTCTGAAGATCCCTCATGGCCAACACAGTCCACAGATATCACATTATATGTTCCCATTAGGTTCTCATCTGATTCTGCTGCTGACTTCACCAGAGTCATGCTGTAGGTCAAAGTTCAAATGTATAACACTGAATGTATACATTAGCGGAGCAACTTACTGTATAGGAGTCATTGTAACTTTCCATTGTGTGCTTTTGTGGTGCACATATGTAGTTTCACGGGCTCACATGTATATGACTGTTCATATGCTCTCATGTATATTCCTGTGTGCTTACTTTGGCTTCACGTCTGAAGAGGAACAAAAGGTCTGGACCTCCTAGGGAGATGAGGAGGATGTGAGTGTTGACCTTTGGATATGCAAAGAGATGGACATGAAGGATTTCCTGACCACCGAGGTTTGGGTGGAAGAGAGGAACTGCAGGGGGGATGCATTGTGTTTGGGATTTAAAGACAATGGGATTTTAAGATAAGATAAGATAAGCCTTTATTAGTCCCACAATGGGGAAATTCCAGGATTGCAACAGCATAGGGATAGCAACACTCAGAGCAACAATCAGAAGGCAAGAAAAAAAACAACATCTAGTAAACATATGTCCATATTACTATAAATGTATATATATAGACACACAGTGCAGAGCATTATGGCTGGTGAATGTGCAGCAGAAAGTCTAAGCTCTCTCTCCGCGGATGCAGCGGGCCAGCTGGAAGTCTTTGGGCATGATGGAGACCCCCTTAGCGAAGAAGAGACCCACCAGGTGGGCCTCGCTGGTCTCCTGCAGAGCCATGACGGCGAAGCTCAGGAAACGCAGGACGGTCTTGAAGTCCTGAGCGATTTATGCTTTGATGTCAGGGGTATAAGACTGGCAGAGGTTGGGGGTTCTGCCTCTTTTCTGATTTGTATGTTGGAGAGTGTGTCGAGAATAAAATGGAACTTGAGAAATAACTCAGCCTCATCCTTTCCACACATCTCCACACTTTAACGCTCACTGGTTTTGTTCACATTTGTCCTCAGATTCCATGTCACAACACTCTTTTAACTTTAAAATGCTAGTTGTAGGGATTGTATCATCTTGCTTTAACTTTGATGTTCTACATAATTATGAAAATTCCTGTAGTTTGATTCTGCCAAAGGATATTCCCTCTTGTGGTGTTTTGGTGATGCTGGTGGCCAAAAGTGTGGTACAGTATTTCCCTTAAAAGAATCTGATATATACAGTGGGGTAAAAAAGTATTTAGTCAGCCACCAATTGTGCAAGTTCTCCCACTTAAAAGATGAAAGACGTCTCCAATTTTCATCATAGGTATACCTCAACTATGAGAGACAAAATGAGAAAAAAAAAAATCCAGAAAATCACATTGAAGGATTTTTAATGAATTAATTGGTAAATTCCTCGGTAAAATAAGTATTTGGTCAATAACAAAAGTTCATCTCAATACTTTGTTATATACCCTTTGTTGGCAATGACAGAGGTCAAACGTTTTCTGTAAGTTTTCACACACTGTTGCTGGTATTTTGGCCCATTCCTCCATGCAGATCTCCTCTAGAGCAGTGATGTTTTGGGGCTGTCACTGGACAACACAGACTTTCAACTCCCTCCAAAGATTTTCTATGGGTTTGAGATCTGGAGACTGGCTAGGCCACTCCAGGACCTTGAAATGCTTCTTACGAAGCCACTCCTTCGTTGCCCGGGCGGTGTGTTTGGGATCATTGTCATGCTGAAAGACCCAGCCACGTTTCATCTTCAATGCCCTTGCTGGTGGAAGGAGGTTTTCACTCAAAATCTCACGATACATGGCCCCATTCATTCTTCCCTTTACACGGATCAGTCGTCCTGGTCCCTTTGCAGAAAAACAGCCCCAAAGCATGATGTTTCCACCCCCATGCTTCACAGTAGGTATGGTGTTCTTTCTCCTCCAAACACAACAAGTTGAGTTTTTACCAAAAAGTTCTATTTTGGTTTTATCTGACCATATGACATTCTCCCAATGCTCTTCTGGATCATCCAAATGCTCTCTAGCAAACTTCAGACTGGCCTGGACATGTACTGGCTTAAGCAGGGGGACACGTCTGGCACTGCAGGATTTGAGTCCCTGGCGGTGTAGTGTGTTTCTGATGTAGCCTTTGTTACTTTGGTCCCAGCTCTCTGCAGGTCATTCACTAGGTCCCCCCATGTGGTTCTGGGATTTTTGCTCACCGTTCTTGTGATAATTTTGACCCCACGGGGTGAGATCTTGCGTGGAGCCCCAGACTGAGGGAGATTATCAGTGGTCTTGTATGTCTTCCATTTTCTAATAATTGCTCCCACAGTTGATTTCTTCACACCAAGCTGCTTACGTATTGCAGATTCAGTCTTCCCAGCCTGGTGCAGGTCTACAATTTTATTTCTGGTGTCCTTTGACAGCTCTTTGGTCTTGGCCATAGTGGAGTTTGGAGTCTGACTGTTTGAGGTTGTGGACAGGTGTCTTTTATACTGATAACGAGTTCAAACAGGTGCCATTAATACAGGTAACGAGTGGAGGACAGAGGAGCCTCTTAAAGAAGTTGTTACAGGTCTGTGAGAGCCAGAAATCTTGCTTGTTTGTAGGTGACCAAATACTTATTTTACTGAGGAATTTACCAATTAATTCATTAAAAATCCTTCAATGTGATTTTCTGGATTTTTTTTTTTCTCATTTTGTCTCTCATAGTTGAGGTATACCTATGATGAAAATTGGAGACCTCTTTCATCTTTTAAGTGGGAGAACTTGCACAATTGGTGGCTGACTAAATACTTTTTTGCCCCACTGTAGGTATTCACTGAGTTTAAAGTAAGAATAAGATAACGTGTGAATCATTACCTGAAAGAGACATCTATAATTAAGACTGGGATGCTTCATCATCTGTTGAAGCTGATTAGTTTAGCATTTTGCATTTATCACACTCATGTCTTTTATCTTTTATTTCCCATTGATGTGGGATTCCTGCTATTTTCTAGCCTTTTTTTCCCCACAGTGTATTTCTTTATTCTATAGGTGCAAAAATAAATGAGTTAACAGCTTTTTTTTTTCTTTTACCTCTTTGTGGCATGCTAATTAGTACACTGCATTGTATATTCTATGGGGATGTATTCTACAGGCATTTCTTTCATTTCTTCCTGGCTTGAGGGACAGTATGAATAACAGGAAATTGGAAACCTCCCCTTTTGTTTCAGTTCTCTTGTTGCTGTGCTAATTTGTTTTTACAACATGCTATACATTGGATCCAAGTATTGTTTCTGGAATCTTTTTCCTCCTTGTTAAGATGTTGAAGGCCAATGCTAAACGTTAATCTCGGTAGGAACAACATAGTTGTTGCTACATAAGAAGTGTGCCTATTCACTGCCCTTTTTCCCGACATGTTGACATCTCTCATGGGTCTTAATGAAATGTTTGTGACATATTTTGGTCAAATTTCCTTTAATTATTTAATTATTGCAGCATCATTGTGAAACATCTTTAGTAGCCTTACTTGGAGTTGCTCATTTCAGTGCATGTCTCTTTACATGGCCAAAAACTGCAGGTAACTCCACCTTCCTGTCATAAACTGGCAAGTGCAGCGAAACAAGGACCCTAAACGCAGACAGTGAGGTTTGCAAGTTTAATCATACAACACAAAATACAAAACTGAGAACTCAGACTACGATCTCCCAGTGGAGGCTGGACATACGATAACATAAATAAACTACGAAACCAGCGGCAGCTGGACTTACGTTTTGGAGAGCTGACGGGAACAGAGTGACAGGAAAGGAGAAAATAACCCAGGAATTACCAAACGGAGAACCAACGCTTAAATAAGGCAGTGAAAATAATTCCAGTCAGAATCAGCTGTGAGTCACATGAGTGGAGAGGAATCAGGACTGACAGCTGACAGGTGCACCGCCCCGAACAGAGCAGTCCCCGGAAGTGCACACTGACAGCTGTAGCCCTGACAGAGACAGAGAGGGCAGGATCAAAAAAATACAACTATGATGCTGGAACAGGAAGGCTGAGCATGGCGGACCCCTTCATGCTCAGTTTGTGACACTTCCCTGTTATGCCACTATTGGTAATCGTAGCTGGCTAGCTCAGATAACAAGCCTGAGGCAACTAATGTAAATTTGATTTAAAAAGTGAATGAAATAATACATCATATTGGTAAGATTTGACTGCTCCCTGGAGAACTATAAGCACAGAATCATTTGTGAATGAGTGGCTGCTTTGGGTCTCAGTTAGACAAAATAACACAGCTAAAATAATGTCTAAAAATGACATATATGGTCAAGTGTCATTAGATGAACAAGGATTCCAGTGGGGGTGAATAGAATTTATAGACTAGAAAAGCACTCAAAGTACATACCTCTACCAAGGTTGCTTCCCTCCCTCCCTTTGTCCATCCATCTATCCACACCTCCTTGCCTACATACATTGCAATATAGGGCCTTGGTGGAGGTATGTGCTCATGGATCACCTCCAAAATTTTATGGGTTCATCCTTTGACCAAGGACCACCTCTAGTGAAAATTTCATAAAAATCCATCCAGTATTTTTTACATTATCCTGCTAAACCATTGCTAGAAGATCGAGCCTTGGTGGAGGTATGTACTCATGCATCCAAAATGTAATGGGTTCGTGCGTAGCCCAAGAGCCCCCTCTGGTGAAAATTTCATCAAAATCCTTCCAGTAGTTTTTGCATAAACCTGCTAACAGACAGACGCACGCCGGCAAAAATAATAACCTCGGTGGAGGTAAAAATAGCGATTAAAACCGGCCAGACAGACAGTTAGGCTGATGCCGTGTGGTCTGTCGTTAAGCATCTCCTCGCTGAGGTGTGCTCTTATGCGTTTAGAATGACTGACTCGGACTGCCAAGCTAATGCTATCAGTTTAATGCAGCACCATGGCAAAAATATGACAAAATAAGCCAGACTAATGCAAGCTATATGAACGACTGTGGATTAGTGAACAGGCGGACACAGGGATGTCTATTAGTGTGACTGACATGTAAGAAAACAATATAAACTGTGCTCGATAAGCTAACTCCCTGGTAGCACTGATAGCTCTGAAGCTAGCGCTTTTGGCTCCCCACCATCGTTGCCACATATACGATAATTATCATTTTTATATAATAGTTTTAAGACCTATACAATATACAATCAATAGTTTTTAAAAAGGACAAATATTTGATAGTTTTGGCATTTCTGTGACCCCCCACAAAAAAAACAACAAAAATACAAAACAAAACATTATTTTGAATTATGTGGCCACCCACCACACATCACCAGAAACTGATGCTCGTAGCTGATCAGCTGCTACCAGGCCGGCTCCTCTTCACCACCAAATGTACCAGTCACATCGGCAGCACTTGTCTCACGTTTGTTTGGGCAGCTGCACTGACACAGTAGCAAATTTTAAAAAAATCAGTGAACACGAGTTCGGTCTCGGAGGAAAAAAGTACTAAAAGAAAAGAGTCCAGCAGCGCAGACATGGACACTGGTAAGAAAACAAAGCAACTCCACTGGTCACAGCAGCTTTATCACCCTGCCTGGAGTTAAACCCTGGAGCAGTGGTTGGGCAAAAAGGTGCTGTTCACTGTGTGTGTGTGTGTGTGTGTGTGTGACAATGCATAAAGCAGTTGTTTAATTCAAATGGACGAGCCTCTGCGTTTATTCCTTAAGTTATTGCACTTCCACACATATAGAATAGCTTTGTTTTTAAATGCACTGTCCTAGCTTGTGATTTTTCAAGCTATTTTAGTACACACAATAGTTTGGGTCAAAATACAATAATTTTAAAGCGACAATATGATATTTCTTCATTTCCCATCTGGCAACACTGCTCCTTGCTCATCTACATGACAGAGCAGCAGGCAGGTATCACAGTTGGGTTTACCATGTTTATGATATTCTGTAGCAAACCTGCCCTGAGTTCAGTTGACAAAACAGTTCACCGAGCATAGTTTGCAAGGCAAACTGACCTAAATGAACGGGCAGTTCTCGGCGAACGGTTTTTCTGTTCGGCTCGCGCATTCAATTCAGTTCAATTCAATTCAACTTTATTTATATAGCGCCATTTCACAACAACAGTCATCTCATATTCTGTAGTTGTGTAGATCTATGGTCCTCTGTCAGCCAGTAGAGGACCCTAGTAACTATGGCGTAGACTGTAGCCTACTTAAGCTTCATATTACCTAAGAATTCTCCGTTATACCTCCACCAAAAACAATATTTTATGCGTGATATTGTTTTACTTACAAAATGACATAACCTCTACTCTTAAATTACCGGAGTGGTGGCTTAGTTACTGGAGTGGTGGCTCAGTTGGTAGAGCATCTACCCCACACCCAGGAGGCAGGGGTTCAAATCCCTGCCGGGTCATGCCGAAGACCATGTAGAAGCGGAACTTCCTGCTGTTCAGCTTGGTGCTCAGCAATAATGGAATGGAAGAGGGAACAACAAAATTTTCAAGATTCAATTCAAGAAGTAAATTGGGATGAATTACTCGTTGGCAAAAATTTAGATGAGGATTGTTCTAAATTTGCCAACAAAATACAACAAATTATCATACAATTTACACGGATAATTAAACTAAAAGCTAGAAAGAATGGCCTTCCTTGGTTAAACAAATTTATTCTGAAATTGATGAAAGAACGAGATCACTTTTTGAAGTTGTCAGTTAAATCAGGACAAAACAGGCACCAATTTATTTCATTGAGAAATAGGGTAGTGAAACAAATAAGAAAATCTAAAGCTGACTTTTTTATTACTGTTTTGAATAGTGCAAGGGGAAATTCTAAAATAACTTGGACATATATTAAAAAACTATTGGGTGATTCCCAGAAAAACAAAGCAAAACTAATGCAAATTCAATTGAATGGAAACATCTTGACAGAACCTCAAGTGATGGCTGATGCTTTTAACAACTACTTCATTGAATCTGTGTCAGAAATCTCTGATAAGTTTATAGTAAAACAAAGGAAGGAATACCCTGTATTGTCTGCATCACAGTCTTTTACTATTACAAATATTACTGAGACCAAAGTTATCAATTTAATTCAATCACTCAAACCATCTAAAGCAAAGGATATTTTTGGAATGGACATGAACATGCTCAAAGATTTAGGTTCAGCTCTCGCCACTCCTATTGCCTCAATCATTAATCTTTCAATTTCATCTGGCCATTTTCCAAAGGCCTGGAAATCTGCTATTGTTACCCCTGTTTTTAAATCCAGTGACTCAACCCTTCTGCATAACTACCGACCAATAAGCATTCTTCCGGCCATTTCCAAAATTGCAGAAAAATGGGTGGCAGAACAGATTGTCCATTATTTAAACAGTAGTTCCCCCTCTCTCCATGCCATGCAGTTTGGTTTCAGATCCAAGCATTCCACTGAAATGGCTACATGCCTCTTCATTGAGAAAATAAAATCTTTTCTTGATAAGGGTGGAGTTGTAGGGGCGGTGTTTTTGGACCTCAGGAAAGCATTCGATACAGTAAATCACTCTGTTCTTCTTACCAAGCTCTTTAAATTTAACTTTTCTCACAATGCTGTGAGCTGGATTGAATCATATCTGCATGATCGAACACAATCTGTATCAGTTAACAACTGCAGATCTGATTCTCTTAGGCTAACTTCTGGAGTCCCTCAGGGATCAATATTAGGCCCCCTTTTATTTAGTCTTTATATTAATGATTTGCCCACTGTTTGTTCTGAAGCTGAATGCTTAATGTATGCAGATGACACGGTTTTTTTTGTTCATGGTCGCTCCAAAGACACTGTTGCTGCTAAACTTAGTAAAACAATGTCCTGTGTCACAACTTGGTTGCAGGAGTGCTGTCTACAGTTAAATGTTTCTAAAACTGTAGGCATGTATTTCACTAAAATAAATAGAGTGTCACCTGACCCTGACATACATGTTAATGGAGGAAAAATACAAATTGTTAGCCAATATAAATATCTTGGGTTAATAATAGATTCACAGCTTTCCTTTAAAGCCCATATTGCTAAATTGTGTAAAAAAATCAAGTTAAATCTTGCAAATTTCCGTGCAATTCGAAATGAAATGTCAACTGAAGCCGCAAAAATATACTTGCATTCAATGATTCTGAGTCACTTCAACTATTGCCTAACTAGCTGGTCCCAGGCAGGTTTGAGTGCAAAAAAACCATTGGAAGTTTTGTACAAACAAGCACTTAAAGTTATGGATAAAAAACCTAGGCATTATCATCATTGTGCAATTTTAAAAAAATACAGTCTTTTAAATTGGGATAGTCTTCATACATTTGCAAATTTAAATTTGATTTATAAAGTACTGCATGATTTGGCTCCAGATCCTCTGGCAGAGTTCATCAGCCAAAGAAACAGCTCTGAGCGTGTCACTCGAGGCTCTGTCAGAGGTGACTGTTTCATTCCTCTGCGCAGGAGCACTTTCAGTAAGTCGGCCTGGTCAGTGAGGACCGCTAGTGAGTGGAACTCAGTACCTGAGGAGGTTAAACTGCTCACAACATTCAAGGCCTTCACAAAAAAATTGAAAATGTGGCTGATAAACACCTACAGCTGCCAACACTAAAAGATAAGTCTGCTGTGATGTTTGATGTTGTGTTTAAATGTACAGTTTGTTATGTATATGTTATTTGTTACATTAGTGCCCTCTTAAATGTCTAACCATGTTTTTTTTCTTGTAGATGCATTTTACTGCTTTTTTACATCTTGGCCAGGGGACTACAGATGAAAACTAGCCTTTTGGCTAATTCTGGCTTTTTTAACCATGTGTAATCATGTGTTTTATGAAATTGCATTGTCCCTTTTCAAATAAACTAAACTAAGTCTGTGGCGGCGCCTTGCACGGCAGCGGCCCTCTGATTCTACATATGGGGTGTGTGTGATTAACACTGTAGATAGGAAAAACACAATTTCATTCTACTGTACATGATTGGTTGCATGGTTGGATGACAATAAAATTGATGGAATTGCTCCGAAAACAAAAGAATATTGCAAACTATCTTACCTAGCCGCCATCTTTGTTCGCTACCCGAGCCACCTTTAAAAGAGTTCGGCCAAAGAGAAAACGGTTTGCACCGACCGTGTCATTCAGTTACGGAAACTAACAAACAGTTCCGAACAGTTGCAAATTGTTTTGTCAACTGAACGCGTCTCTGGATGAGTTAAAATGGCTCCTCGGAGACAAAAACAATACAAAGCTTACGTTTTTTTTTTTTTTTTTTTTTTTTTTAGAGAGAATTGAGTGTTTTAATATTTTTTTGAAAATCATGTGACCAATAGACACATTTCAGAAAGTTAAAACCTAAAAAACACAATCTTTCAGTGGCCCCTTTAAATTACACTTTCTTATTGAGAAAGTCTAGTATAATATTTGAACACATTGCATTGCACAGATTTTTATTTCTTACTGTCCAAGCTGCACCTGAAAAGCTTGTCATTCATGGATGAGCTTTGACAGTACCTTGACAATATGACAGCTCTCCTTACAAAAACCCAAGTTTTGGCTGAAGCCAGATGGATATTTCTTCAGTTCCCTTTTCTTGTGCTGCATCCTGTCTTTGAGCCTGCAGGGCTTTTGCAGGTGTTACCCTCATTCTACTGTGTTGTCACTTTTTAATAATAGAACTTTCTATAAAGATTGCAAACATTTGCTGCCAAATACCTTCCTCAGGGCCACGCTGTATTTGCCAAAAAAAAAAAAAAAAAAAGCATTTGCATTGTCAAAATGGAGTGTTGTCAAGTAAAAACTCCATCTCTCTATTCATTAAATTTGTTCACTCTCCCAGGCAGCACCAGCAGCAGCAGCCATCGGAGTGTCAGCTCATCCTGTTATCTCTGCATCAAGTTCACAATTGTTTTCACTTCTGCTCCACTTGACTTATCTCAGATCTGTTCGTCCTCCTCACAGCAGCCTCTTCATTCACTCTAAAAACTTCATTAAACTCTTCCACACAAAGACTTTGGTAGCTCCTGCGATGTTTGCTGCACTCCGTACGAATCTAATAAGATGCACTGAAAGGTAAGCATTCAGAACCAGTCTTAACTGTAGAACTGAACAGATCAGCTCTAGCTTATCTGTACATGCTTATATGAAGTTATTAGGTTTTTTTTCCTTAATAATGACATTATGTAAAAGTTAAACTATAAAAGAAGACACCAGAACAGCTGGGAGCTAAAATGACAAATGTAAAACTTTTGTTAACTTGCTATGATGTGAGTGGCAGTGATGGAGCATTAAAAATGTTCTTTGACAAATCTTTAAAGAGGACCTGCAGCACCCAGATAAGAAGGTAGTCTACACAACACCGACCACAAAATGATTTTTTGGGATTCCAGTGCCAATATGATAAAGTTCCCAGGATTAATATGAGAAGTTTTGCAGTTTATAAAAAGATTTGACACTTTCCTTACTCTACGGCGTCTTGAAGCGACGTCAAGTTTTTTTCTTTTTCACACTTCTGTGACATTTTTTTTATGACTTACAAGACATATCAAGTGTTAGGACGTGGACTGGACCCCATGTCCTCACCTTCAGTTACTGCTCTATTTTCTTGTTTCCAGGACATGGCCCCAGCCCACGTCTTCACCTTAGCTGCGTTTCGATCGCCCAATAGTATACTCCGAAGTGGACTGCACAGGGTATTCCGCCATATTAAGTGAGATTCCAAACCGAAGGAAGCGAATGGTCTTCAGTTCAAAGTGAACTGAGAACTGAGCAGGGAAGGAGTGAACAACTGTACATCACTTCACCAGAAGTTGACAGGAAGATTACCCATAAGACATTGTGCATCAAATTTGAGTAAAACAAACCATTGCTGCTAATGTTATTAACAAGCTAAACTGATATTGGTTATTGTTTATGTCAACTGATAGTAATAAAAATGTATTTGTATTAATATTTTATTTAAGAAATATAAATTATCCACTATAGTATCAGTACGTGCCCATGATTACCGTGGTAATGCACAGAGGAGGGGGCTGATGGTTACAGGGTGTTTCAAATGGAGAAATTTTGTGAAGGGCAGTTAACTTAACTGATATTCGCTGAGAACGGAGCAGGGAGTAGGGAATACAGTTGAAGTACACTGTGGACCGGAACTTAGCTCCAGAGTTAGAATTTTGGGTTTTGCTGTATTTATTATTATTCATTATTTGGTCTGCATTTGTGTTCTGTAGGATTTGTTCCCTGCTCGGTTCTTAGTTTGGTCTTTATTATTTATTGCTATTGTTATCCTGGTTTCTTGGTCTTGTCTCCGCTGATCCATTATCATTATGTTTCATATGCGTCTCCTGTGTGATTGTCTGTTCATTCCTGCCGTGTTCTTGTCCTGGGTTGCATTATTATTATTATTCAGTCTGGTATATTAGTATCATTATTATCTGAGTCATGTTTATACTGTATTTGCTTATGGTTATTCCTGTCATGATCTCCTGTTTTGGTTTGGCCTTATTGTGACAGCGTCTTCAGTTTCTTTTCTGCTCAGCCTGATTTTGCTCCATACTGTTCATGATTCACACCTGTCTGTAATTTCTGTTCATCAGTCTAGTTTATTTAAGGGGCGCCGTTCCCTGGCCTAGGCACAATGTCCTCGTCAATGCCAGTGTGATTAACAAGCGTCTGTCTGGTGCTGTCAGCTCAGTCTGAAGTATTAGTTTATTCCTGTTATGTCTGCCTTTTGCCCATCTGTTTTGGTTCTTTATTATTAATAGTTTTGGGAGCTGATGGGGATGTTCAGCCCAAAATTAAACACTGCAAACCGAGGTCTGGTGATTGGGTCCTTTTCTCCAATGTCCACACTTGACACTAGGACACCATCCGAGTGGACCCAGCAGACTCCTTGGGTTATGGCTGGTTTTGTGCTGCTGACCGATGAACAATTTGACGCCATGACCCACCTGTGGGACCTAGTGGCCGCGGCCTGCAGCTCCTCCGACTCAGAGGAGGAGTACCGATTATGGACAGCAGCAGCACGGGAGTTGGAGTGCACTCCGCGTCTGGGAGTGTTCCCATGGGTACAGGACCTTCCCATCTACTGTGCCCCACGGTCCGTCTCTCCATCTGGGACTGCCATGGATACGCGGAGTGGGCTTTGGTGCCGCTCCTCCTGGCATTCCAGTGAAGCTCCAGCTCAGACGGCCATAACCTTCTGCCAGACGATCTCCGCAGCCGCCCGGAGGGAGTCATCTGGTGCATCACTGGCAGCGGAGCGGGATACATGGCAAGTACCGTATTCTCATTTTTTTACATCCATCAGTGAGAGGTCTTGTCCCCGATGGGGTTGTGTGGCAGTGGCCATCAACTGCTGCTGAATTCACCCAACTTGCCTCTGATATATTCTCTGCTGCCACTCCCATACCCTCACCTTCACCTGCTTTTCCTCTCTCCTCTTCCCCGAGCTCTATGCCTGATGACGTCACCCGCTGCCAGGAGCTGCAGGACCTCATCATGGATATAGGAGATTGTTACACCCTTTGCCTGCATCTGGATGGATGGGGTAATGCGGCGTGGAGGCATGCAGCATAGAAGCAGGCTCATCAGATTGAAGCAGCTAAGCCCCATTTGAGGGAGGATGTTCCTGCCTTCTTCAATGGGTTCCTGTTATCCGATGAGTATTCCTTCATGCCAGAGGAGGTGAAGGTATCATCTGTTTTAGAGGCAGGTGAGCATGGGGCAGGATCTTCACCGGTCACACCCTGGATCAAAGCCAAAAGCCAGAGCAGAGCATCCCTAGGCTGCCATGGAAGCACCGGAGCCCAGCCCTGGAGGGAGCGGACCGGACACAGTGAACATACTTTGGGCGCCGCTCACTCCCACATCCTCCAGACGGAAGCATCCCCCACAGAGAAATAAGCCCAGGCCTTCCACCGAAGGTAAGTTTGGTTCCTTTCGGTGGGTCCCGAAACTTTTGTTTTGCATGTCAGTGGGTCGTGAGACAAAAAAGGTTGGGGATCACTGCTGTATAGGTTTCATAGCAACTTCTTTTGATCATTACCTTTTCATCTACCATTCAGGTAAAAAGAACATCCTGTGGGGACATATGATGAAAATGTCACTTTCTCAGTGCTTTTGCATATCTATTTGGGCATCTAGAATAGCATCCAATGGGAAAACTAGAACTGCACTCACTAGAGATGCAGAGCCATGCCCTCAAACCCTATCCTAACTGGGGTGGAAGTCAATGGTAAATTCTAAATATTTGTTACCCTGTGACCTTGACCTTGTAACTCCAAAAACATAGCAAGACATACTAAGCCTGCGGTTCATCTGAATGCCAAGTTTGGTGACCCAAGCTTCATTCTTTCTCAAGTTATGGCCCTTTTCCACTGGCACCTACTCAGCCCGACTTGCCTCAACTCTACCCAGTTTGTAGGGATTTCCATTAGTACTTTTTTTAGTACCTATTCAGTCAGGGTTCCAAACAAGATGAGTTGAGCTGAAATATGATATCAGCAGACTGCAGGCCACTGATTGGTGAAGGCGTAACATCACTGGATGAGTCCTGAAAGCGACGTCTTCACAAGAATCAAACCCACCATTTGGAAATTCGTCAAAAGTGACCATGAGTTTTTATTATTTTTGTGATAATCAACGACAAATAGCTACACACAAATCAACACTGTGGTCCAACAATGAGGTGCAGACTTTTCTGTGCTTGATAACTGAGAATCCAGAGGGCGCTAGATGGAGCGACACAAAATGAAAAAGCATACCAGGAGGTCTCCAAACTGATGGCTGGTCATGAGTATCACCAGACTTTAAAAGCTTATTACTGAACCATCAAGGACCACAACGGCTGAAGTAGGTCAAACAGAGAAGGCTGGAAGTGGTTCAACCATTATAGGCACCGACAGGCAAGCCACGGGAGGAAGAGTGGCCTCAACTCGGCCATGGCATCGTTGAAAATCTCAGCCACGGCATTGTTAGAAACCGTGATATAGGATGGTGAGTGTTTTGTGATTTTAAGCATCTTTTACATATTTACAGTGGGGTAAAAAAGTATTTAGTCAGCCACCAATTGTGCAAGTTCTCCCACTTAAAAGATGAGAGAGGTCTCCAATTTTCATCATAGGTATACCTCAACTATGAGAGACAAAATAAGAAAAAAAAATCCAGAAAATCACATTGAAGGATTTTTAACAAATTAATTGGTAAATTCCTCGGTAAAATAAGTATTTGGTCATTAACAAAAGTTCACCCCAATACTTTGTTATATACCCTTTGCTGGCAATGACAGAGGTCAAACGTTTTCTGTAAGTTTTCACAAGGTTTTCACACACTGTTACTGGTATTTTGGCCCATTCCTCCTTGCAGATCTCCTCTAGAGTAGTGATGTTTTAGGGCTGTCGCTGGGCAACACAGACTTTCAACTCCCTCCAAAGATTTTCTATGGGGTTGAGATCTGGAGACTGGCTAGGCCACTCCAGGACCTTGAAATGCTTCTTACGAAGCCACTCCTTCATTGCCCGGGCGGTGTGTTTGGGATCATTGTCATGCTGAAAGACCCAGCCACGTTTCATCTTCAATGCCCTTGCTGGTGGAAGGAGGTTTTCACTCAAAATCTCACGATACATTGCCCCATTCATTCTTTCCTTTACACGGATCAGTCGTCCTGGTCCCTTCGCAGAAAAACAGCCCCAAATTATGATGTTTCCACCCCCATGCTTCACAGTAGGCATGGTTTTCTTTCTCCTCCAAACACGACAAGTTGAGTTTTTTACCAAAAAGTTCTATTTTGGTTTCATCTGACCATATGACATTCTCCCAGTCCTCTTCTGGATCCTCCAAATGCTCTCTAGCAAACTTCAGATGGGCCTGGCCATGTACCGGCTTAAGCAGGGGGACACATCTGGCACTGCAGGATTTGAGTCCCTGGCGGCGTAGTGTGTTTCTGATGTAGCCTTTGTTACTTTGGTCCCAGCTCTCTGCAGGTCATTCACTAGGTCCTCCCGTGTGGTTCTGGGATTTTTGCTCACCGTTCTCGTGATAATTTTGACCCCACGGGGTGAGAACTTGCGTGGAGCCCCAGATCGATGGAGATTATCAGTGGTCTTGTATGTCTTCCATTTTCTAATAATTGCTCCCACAGTTGATTTCTTCACACCAAGCTGCTTACCTATTGCAGATTCAGTCTTCCCAGCCTGGTGCAGGTCTACAATTTTGTTTCTGGTGTCCTTTGACAGCTCTTTGGTCTTGGCCATAGTGGAGTTTGGAGTCTGACTGTTTGAGGTTGTGGACAGGTGTCTTTTATACTGATAACGAGTTCAAACAGGTGCCATTAATACAGGTAACGAGTGGAGGACAGAGGAGCCTCTTAAAGAAGAAGTTACAGGTCTGTGAGAGCCAGAAATCTTGCTTGTTTGTAGGTGACCAAATACTTATTTTACTGAGGAATTTACCAATTAATTCATTAAAAATCCTTCAATGTGATTTTCTGGATTTTTTTTTTCTCATTTTGTCTCTCATAGTTGAGGTATACCTATGATGAAAATTGGAGACCTCTCTCATCTTTTAAGTGGGAGAACTTGCACAATTGGTGGCTGACTAAATACTTTTTTACCCCACTGTATGTCATTGGTAGCGAGCTCATTTTGAACAAGCTTAAGTATTCGCTTCTGACAGCAAAATGTCAGCATGTCAACAACATAATGGACTGCCTTCCTATAATGAACCCACCCACTTTGACGTGGTACTCGGTTGTAATGGAAAATGACCAAAACCATGTCGGGGTGAGTAGAGTCGTGGCAAGTCAAACTGAGTAGGTGCTAGTAGAAAAGGGCCATTACAGTCCAGAGAGACAGACGGAGACAACTGTCCTACCCGGGCCTTGACTCACTCAGCGTTGGTAATAACAGAAATACACAATAAGAACATAAGAATTAGAGCTCAGTGGAATGATACCACCCTCACCTTTACCTCCATCCATTATAACGATGGTGGAAGTGTTGTAGATTTTCTTTATATTAATAACTGCCACTTGTTGATCTGGTGAATAAATAAAGTGCAGAGTCAAAGATGCTTTTTCAGGGTATTTATTTACACCGTGGTCAAGAAAGGAAAATGTCATGCAGCACAGCACACATGCAGTGCAGCGGAAAATGTTCAAAATCTCAGAACACAGCAGAGAGTTTTAATACAGTAGACCAAACAGATAAGCATTGTTTTGAGAAGGCGGAGTGAGCAGTCTCTCAGAGCTATATCTAAATGTTCTGTTACAATGTTCAGTACTGAGTGTAATTTCATTTATGATTACAGGAGACAGAATGAACAGACAATAATAAAAAAAATCCATAAAAGGAGGATTTTCATAAATGTCCAAATCCACACTGATAGTGTCATGTGCTGGTGAGCACTCGCCCCCTCCTTCCTGCTCACCGGTTTCCTCATTAGATGCACCTGCTGATTCCTGCTGGGCCAGCGTTTATAAGGAAGCGCTCTTCAGTGATTCAATGCTGGGTCGTTTGAGTCTACTGCTCAGCTGACAGCTCCCTAAGTAAGCGGTTCTGTATTGATGACTTTGCCTTACACATTTCTCTTCCACCTCTTCTAGGTTGCTGCACATGTAGTGGTGCGTCTCTGGGGATTTGGTGCGCTCGCCAGCCCGTTGCTCCACCTCTACCCTGCTCATCCTTTCCACCTGGTCAGACCTCACCAACCTTACCCAACCGGCAGTTCTTACCTGCTGACTCTTCTCCTTCGCTGGGTTCTGTGCTGGTCTCTCCTCACCTCCCACGTAAGTGGTTTAATTAGATTTCCATTATTTCCCCATTCCTCCTTAATCAGTCTCGTCTATCCTCTGCAGGGCTCCTGCTTATCTGGCAAGTGACTGACTTTTTCCACAAGCGTGTGATTTTGAAAATTCTAATAAAAGGTCAAACGCCTTTTGTGTGTTCTCTTGGTGATTGCACTTTGCACTCAGGTTGCTTGTCCAGTCAATATGACAGAACGAGCCAACCGGAGTCACAACCTGGCAAGTGGATCATCAACTCAGCACTCCGCGCTCCACCACCTCGATGCTACAGAGAGGCAGGTGGCTGAACACATTTAGCTGCTGCAGGCAATTATGCAGCAGCTGAGTGTCATTATTGATCAATTGGGCCGTGAGGCTGTCCCAGCTGCTCCACCTCCACCTGCTCATCCATCTACTGTCATTCGGCGAACCCTTTCCATTCCCACACCTGCTCCATATGCGGGGGAGGTGGGGGAATGCAAGGACTTTTTGTGTCAGATTCGACTTTATTTCGAGCAGGTGAGGGGGGAGTTCCCGGATGACAGTTCCACAATCCACCAGTTTACTCTTCTGCTTCGGGGCCGCGCTCTTAGTTGGGCATGGTCTGTTATCGATAGTCAGAGGTTCGCCACCCACGTTTGACCAATTTGTGTCCAAGTTTTCCCGCACCTTTGACCATTCTGAGAGTGAAGGGAATATTATGAGTTGCTTGATGTTGCTCCGCCAGGGCAGTCTGTCTGTGGCCGACTTCTCGGTGGAGTTTTGGGTCGAGGCAGCAGATTTGGGGTGGAATGAGGTGGCACTGCGCAACGCGTTCCTCCACGGACTGAATCCTAGGCTTCGAGACGACCTTGAGGTTTATGCTGTTCCTGACACCTTGGACGGTCTGATAGATCAGGCGGTCGGGCTGGATTATCGATACCGTGAGCGCACTCGGGACCGCAGTGCCTCCTCTCGCCTGTTCGCCACACGCACACTCCTACTGACCTAGGTGAGTCCAACTCCACCCCCGAGCCTATGGAGCTCAGCTCAGCTCTGCTCTCCTTCTACGGGCAGCGGCTAAGAGGCGGCGGCGGATCAGGGTGTGTACCTACTGTGGTTCACTCAAGCACAAGTTGAACACATGCCACCTACGGCCCAAAAGAATCAGCCCTTCAGTAGCCGCGGGAGGTCTGGTGGGTGGGACTCAATCTGATCCCCCCGGTAATTTTTCTATTTTGGCCCTGGTTCAGCTACCGGGGGTTGAGAGGAGGGTCTCCACCCTAATTGATTCTGGGGCAGAGGGTAATTTCACCTTCTTTAAGCTGGTGCACGAGATGGGGAGTCCGACAGTTAAACTGCCGGCTCCCCGTTCCGTGCAAACCCTTTCTGGCCAGACAGTAGCGTCCGTTACCCATTGCACAGTGTTATCCGTCCTGTTGTCCGGTAACCACCGGGAGAGGCTGACTTTTTACGAGTTTCCACGGGCCTCTCATGCGGTGGTATTGGGTTATCTGTGGCTCCAGAGGCATA
Source organism: Pholidichthys leucotaenia (assembly GCA_020510985.1). Lineage (NCBI taxonomy): Eukaryota > Metazoa > Chordata > Actinopteri > Cichliformes > Pholidichthyidae > Pholidichthys > Pholidichthys leucotaenia. Next base: position 278,132,269 of record CM035842.1, read on the forward strand.
ATCCAATTATTAATTGGGCACAAAATTCCATCACCTCCTGGAGCCCAAACTGTTTGGCTATGTGTCTAAACTTGGCCGAGTGTTCACCGTCCCTCCCCGTCTCCTCCCCTCAGGTTGAGCCACCGGACCTCGGCCTTGTGCCCGAGGTCTATCACGACCTCGGGGAGGTCTTTAGCAAGTCAAGAACATTTGTGCTTCCTCCACATTGCTCATATGACTGCCATCGACCTCCTTCCGGGTGCGAGGCTGCCATCCAGCAAACTGTATAATATTTCTGGGCCTGAGAGGGAGGCGATGGAGAGGTACATTAAAGAGTCATTGAACACCAGCCTCATTCGGCCATCCTTGGCTCCCCTTGGAGCGGGGTTTTTCTTTGTGGGCAAGAAGGAACGGTCTCTGCGTCCGTGCATTGACTACTGGCAACTAAACACCATCACAGTCAAAGATCAATACCCTTTGCCCCTGATGAACTCTGCTTTTGAGCTTCTGCAGCGTTCGTGTGTATTCTAAGCTCGACCTACGTACGTAACGCATATCATCTAGTTAGAATACACGAGGGGGATAAGTGGAAAACAGCATATAAAACATACTTGGGGCAATTTGAGTATTTAGTTATGCCTTTTGGATTAACTAACGCCACCGCTGTTTTCCGACGTTTAATTAACGACGTCCTCCGCGATATGCTTAATTGGTTTGTTTTCGTCTATTTCATCCTGATTTTTTGTCGCACGCCAGCGGAGCACGAGACTCATGTTAGAGCTGTGTTACAGCGGCTCTTAGAGAACCAACTGTACGTCAAGGCTGAGAAGTGTGAATTTTCCACAACTTCCATGTCTTTCCTTTGCTTTATTATAGCAGAGGGTCAGCTGAGGGCTGACCCGGCCAAGGTGAAGGCTGTGCTAGATTGGCCAACACCCCACTCCCGCAAGGAGCTGCAATGCTTCTTGGTGTTTGCGAATTTCTATCGCAGGTTTATCTGAAACTATAGTGGGATAGCACAGCCTTTGACACAGCTGACCTTTGTTAAGGTACCATTGTTATGGACTGAGACAGCTGAACAGGCCTTTACCAAATTAAAGGGCCTGTTTGCCAACAAATCCATCTTGGCTCAGGTTGACCCTCGGCTCCAATTCACCCTGGAGGTGGACATTTCAAAAACGGGGGTGGGCACTGTTTTGTCCCAGCACTCTTCCCCGGACTTGAAGCTCCGCTCGTGTGCATATTTGTCTCGGCAGCTCACCCCAGCTGAGAGAAATTACGACGCTGGGGATCGCGAGCTGTTGACCATTAAGTTGGCATTTGAGGAATGGAGACACTGGCTGGAGGGAGCCGTTCACCCGGTAGTCGTGTGGACCGACCACAAGAACTTGGAGTATCTGCGGCTGGCCCGCCGGCTTAATCCTAGGCAGGCTCGCTGGGCCCTATTTTTCCAGCATTTTAATTTCACTGTCACCTATAGGCCTGGCTCCCATAACGGGAAGCCTGATGCTCTCTCCAGGCAGTTCAGTCAGGACTTGGCTGACCCCCCTTCCTGCTCCCAGCCCATCTTCCGCCTTCGTGCGTCCTGGGAACCCTTACCTGGGAGATCAAGAATAGAGTCCGCCAGGCCCAGTCCTCAGAGCCCAAACCAGCGGGATGTCCCCCCAACCACCTGGACATCCCTACCGCCCTCTGCAGTGAAGTGATCCAGTGGGGGCACACTGGACGTTTCGCCTGCCACCCGGGGGTGGTGCGCACTATTGACATCATTAGACGAGCGTTTTGGTGGCCCACGTTGCGGCGGGACATGCAGGAATATGTGAAGGCCTTCCAGTTATGTGCCCGGAACAAATCATCCTCCTCCCCTCCTGCTGGCCTTCTTCACCCCCTCCCCATCCCCAGTCGGCCTTGGTCCCACATGGCCATGGATTTTGTCACTGGTCTTCCTCCTTCCCACGGTAACATGGTGATTTTGACCATTGTTGACAGATTCTCGAAGGCCGTGCATCTGGTTCCCCTCCCCAAGCTGCCATCCGCCTCCAAGACAGCAGTAGAACTGTTATCCTACCATGATTTCAGGCTGCATGGGATTCCAACGGACATTGTGTCTGACCCCACTGCCAATGGTGCACATACCTTGTCGGGGTGTGCCTCAGCAATGCCCGGAGCTATGTCGATGGGAGCCTAGTGCTCCCAGAAGGTTCAACCATGTCGAACAGGTCTACGTGGGGTAGAGGTCAGACTAAAGAGTGCACTCTGGTCCTCCAGGTTGGGGGTTGTGCAGCATGTAACAAATCACTCACGGAAAACCCAAGTTTGATACAGCAACAAATGTCCCAACGGCGGAACAGGCGGAAGAGGAGAGCAAACTCCCAACAGCTGTGAAAGCGGAGGTGGCCAGACAGTTGCACTAGAAGAAGGGTCTCAGAAAGCCTTGGCAGGCAACCTTTCTACAGGGTGGACCAAGCTCTCGACAGCCCAGCCATGGAAGGCAGTTGGTCTAGGGGAGGGACCCCTGACAAATGTCCACGGCTGAAGACGGAGATGCAGGACCCCTGCGGTGCCACAAACCTCTGCATCACGCATATCCGCTTCATGATGAGTCACACCAGTGTTGCACGTGATGGTGCTCGTCCTCTGGGGATCCACCCGGGAGGAAGAGTGCCGGGCTCTCAGCCTCAAAAGGGCCCACTCTCAGCTACCGGAGGTCACCTCACCTCGTCCTGCACAACCAGGGGATGGGGAATGAGGAATGCTACTGGCCGAAAAAAGACGCCCAAGGAGAGGAACGTCATCCTCCAGTGGAATGCAGAAGGAGTCTACAACAAAAAAATATCCCTTGCCGAAAGACTCCACTCAGAAGACATTGATATCGCCTGCCTACAGGAGACTTACCTGAAGGAAAACCAGCGCTTCAGTGTTAGGGGATACCAGGTCTTCAGGAAAGACAGAAAAGGAAGAACAAAAGGAGGAGGGGCGATTCTTGTCAAAAATGCCATACCAGCACAAGAGTTTGACATCAGTACCAACAACCAGGCAGAAATCCATGGAGTTTGAATCATGGTTCACAAAGAAAGCGTCACAATCTTCAATGTGTACTGCCCCCCAGAGCGAGATTTCTCACTTGACCAAATGGAACTCCCAGACCACCAATGCTTAGTCATCGGTGACTTCAATAGTCACTCAGAGGCATGGGGATACAGCAAAGCAGATAGGAGAGGAGAGGAGGTGGAAGATTGGCAAGTCGACAACAGTCTTCTGCTAATAAATGATCCTGATGATCCACCAATGTTCTTTTCCAGGGTATGGCTGAGTAACACCACGCCCGATCTTGCGATTGCCACCAACAACATGGCCAGGCTGGCAACAAGAACGGTACTTGGCCAACTAGGGGGAAGTGACCATAAACCTGTGAAGATTGGACTGGACATCATCTACAAACCACAAGAAGCTAAGACATTCCCCAGGTGGAATTACAAGAAGGTCAACTGGGAGCGCTTCTCAACACCGGTGGACCAGTACTCTGCGGAGATCTGTCACAAGTAGCAGAACCTCAACAAGAAAGTCAGGGTGCTGAACCATGCTATTCTGAAGGCTGCAAATAAATCTATTCCTCGGGGAGCCAGAAAGAACTATAGGCCTTACTGGACAGAGGAGCTCCAGCAGCTTGGAGACAGTGTGGCAGAGGCAAGGAAAAAAGTAGAAGTGGATCCTACAGTAGAAAACAACATTGCCCTGAAAGCGGCCACTGCAAAACACAGGCAGTGCTCTCACAGAGCTTGGCGAAAACCTTTTTTTTTTTATTTAAATGTTTTAATTTTGATTTTAGAGTACCTTTTTTGGAAAGCTGCTTTTCTTAGGGAGGGGAGGGTGTGGGCTTTTGTCAGCGACATTTTTTTACAGGAAGCTTGAAAGAGATGGCAAGAAAAGACAGAGCAGCTCAACTTGGACAAGGACAGCAACAAGCTTTGAAAAGTGGCTCAAGCCCTCAAAGACGAGAACAGCAAAAGCTTGCTGATCACAGTACAGGCAGATCAAGAACTGCTGACTGGCAAGAAAGCAGCAGGCCATTTCATCAACCAGTATGCGAAGACGAGCCACCGTCAGATTCCACCAGAGAGAAGAAGGGATGTCAGAGGAGCCCAGCGAGTTCATCAGAATGCACAGATAGAACCAGTGATGAACTCGCCATTCACTCTCAAGGAGCTGGAACATGCAATGTCAACACTGAAGCTGAAAAAAGCCCCTGGATCTGACAAGATTACAAATGAAATGTTGCTGAACCTTGGCCCCAAAAGCAAGAAGAAACTTCTGCAGCTGTTCAACGACAGTTGGAGATCAGGGACTGTGCCACAGATCTGGAGAGAAGCCACGATGATTCCAGTGCACAAAAAAGGCAAAGACAAATTGAAAGCTGAAAGCTATCGCCCCATAAGCCTTACAAGCTGCATAGGAAAGCTGCTAGAGCGTCTCATCAACACCAGACTCATGTGGCACTTGGAAGAAAAACAACACATCGGCCCAGAGCAAGCAGCCTTCAGGCAGAGCTGGTCTACAGAGGACCAAATAACATACGTCTCTCAAGCCATAGAAGATGCCTTCCAAGAAAAGAAGCACACCCTCACTATGTGGGTTGACCCAGAAAAGGCGTTTGACAAGGTATGGAAAGACGGCCTCAAGCTGAAACAGTGTGGCGTCGCTGGGCGCATGTACAAGTGGATCGCCCAATACCTGCACATCAGAAGAGCCAGAGCCCAGGTCAGACAGTACTCCAGCAAGAAGAAGGTGCTGAGGGAAGAAGTCCCACAAGGAGGAGTGCTCTCCCCAGCACTCTTCCTTGTATTCATCAAGGACATCATCCAGAGTTTGCCAAGGAACGTACGAGGTGCCATCTACACCGATGACATTGCCCTCTGGTGCAGTGAGGAAAGCATCGTGATGGCAAACTACAGACTGCAGCAAGCTCTCCGGCTGATAGAGACATGGACCAAGTCATGGCTTGTGAGCTTAATTGAGAGGAAGACTACATACACCATCTTCACCCTGTCCACCCAACCCCAGAAGGTGAAACTGCAGATCAACTCCCATGAGCTCCAGGCTGAATATGCACCCACATACCTTGGGATCACCATGGATCGCAGACTGACTTGGAAGAACCAGCTGAACAAGAACCAGGCAAGAGCAAAGATCAGGATGGCCCTAATGAAGAAACTGTCAGGAACAGACTGGGGTGCAGACCAGGGTGTCCTGAAGAAGCTCTATGTCGGGAGGATTAGGCCTGCTCTAGAGTATGGCATGGCGGCAACCTCAACAGCTGCCAAAAGCAACACCGGGGTCCTCAGTTCATATCATGGGTTTGGAAATCATTCTGCCACTGCCTTGGCACCACTGTCAGCCTCAGCTCCGGCTATCATCCTCAGAGCAATGGGCAAGCTGAGCGTGCCAACCAGTCCCTGGAGGCCGCCCTTCATTGTGTGACAGCCGATGATCCCGCTTCATGGAGCTCCCATCTGACCTGGGTGGAATATTTGCTTAATTCCACGGTCTCTTCAGCCATGGGCCAATCACCATTTCAGGCGTCCATGGGCTACAACCCCCCCCCCCCCCGCTCTTTATGGTGGAGAGAGAGGTTGCGGTGCCATCTGTGGGGGCCCATTTTTGTTGCTGCTGCCGGGCCTGGAGATCCACCAGAGCGGCTCTCCTCCGCTCCACTGAGCATAATCAGCGCTACACTGACCGCAACAGGGTCCCAGCACCGGACTACAAGACTGGACAGCAAGTCTGGGTGGCCACGGATCAGGTCCCACTTAAGGCTGAGTTCCGGAAGCTCGCTCCCTGGTTCGTGGGTCCCTTCCCTGTCACCAGTAACGTTGGCTGCTCTGCTGTCCGGCTCCAGTTCCCACGGGCGCTCCACACTCACTCTACATTCCACATCTCAAAGGTCAAGCCTCTCTCCTCCAGCTTTCTCTGCCCTCCCCTGAAGCCGCCTCCTCCTCCCAAGGTCTTTGACGGGCACATCACGCACGCCGTAAAGGAGATCCTGGATGTTCGTCGTCAGGGCCGGGGGCTCCAGTACCTGGTCGACTGGGAGGGCTACAGCACGGATCATCGGTCATGGATCCTGTGGTCTGGATTCCATGACAAAGGTATGGTCCGGGCTTACCATCGAGCCCACCCGGAGAAGCCTGGGCGACCGCCAGGAGGCGTTCCTTGGGGGGAGGGCACTGTCATGTGCTGGTGAGTGCTTGCCTCCTCCTTCCTGTTCACCAGTCTCCTCATTAGACACACCTGCTGATTCCTGCTGGGCCAGCGTTTATAAGGAAGCGCTCTTAAGTGATTCAGTGCTGGCTTGTTTGGGTATACTGCTCAGCTGACAGCTCTCTAAGTAAGCGGTTGTGTATTGATGACCTTGCCTTACACATTTCCTCTTCCACCTCTTCTAGGTTGCTGCACATGTAGCGGTGCGTCTCTGGGGATTTGGTGCGCTCACCAGCCTGTTGCCCCACCTCTACCCTGCTCATCCTCTCCACCCGGTCAGAGCTCTCAACCTTACCTAACCGACAGTTCTTACCTGCTGGCTCTTCTCCTTCGCTGGGTTCTGTGCTGGTCTCTCCTCACCTCCCACGTAAGTGGTTTAATTAGATTTCCATTATTTCTCTATTCCTCCCTAATCAGTCTCGTCTATCCTCCACAGGGCTCCTGCTTATCTGGCGAGTGACTGACTTTTTCCACAAGTGTGCGATTTTGAAAATTCTAATAAAAGGTCAAACGTCTTCTGTGTGTTCTCTTGGTGATTGCACTTTGCACTCAGGTTGCTTGTCCAGTCAATATGACAGATTGTGCTGTTGTGGCTGTATAGCCGGCTATGTAGTTAGCTTTTCAACCATGATTAATATTGCTATTTTCTTTCAACCCCCCCCCCCCCCCAGTTTAAATCACAGTTGAAAGCATATCTCACATTATTCTGACTTGTTTTATTGTATCTTGGACATAATAGGCCAGCAAATCGGCCCATTTACAGTGAGCATTTACAGTGGGGAAAATAAGTATTAAACAAGTCAACATTTTTCTCATAAAACATATTTCTTATGGAGTCATTGACCTGAGAGTTTCACCAGATATCAGTAACAACCCAAGTAATCCATACATACAAAGAAATCAAGACAACTATGTCCACAAAACAAGTTATATTTAATAAAGTGGAATGACACCGGGAATAAGTATTGAACATGCTTGGTGAAATTCATTTAATATTTAGTAGAAAAGCCTTTGTTTGTAATAGCAGCTAACAGACGCCTTCTGTATGGAAAAACTAGGCGTAGGCATTGCTCAGGAGTAATTTTAGTCCATTCTTCCACATAAACTGTCTTCAAATCTTGAAGGTTCCGTGGGTGTCTTCTATGAACTCTGATCTTCAGTTTGTTCCCTAGATTTTCAATTGGATTCAGGTCAGGTGACTGACGGGGCCATTCTAGCAGTTTTATTTTGCTTCTCTGGAGCCAGTTGAGAGTTCCTTTGGCTGTGTGTTTGGGATCATTATCTTGCTGAAATGTCCACCCTTGTTTCATCTTCAGCATCTTGGCAGAGAGCAACAGGCTCTTATCAATGATGTCTCTGTACATATGTCCATTCATCTTTCCTTCAGTTATATGAAGTCTGCTGTACCGTGTGCTGAAAAACACTCCCACACCACCTCGAAACATCACTGTTGGTATGGTGCTTTGGGGCTGGATATTGGGACGGAAGCTCAGAGAAACTGTTGGCACATTTACAGATACTGGCAACAAAGTCATCCACAACTGTGAAAAATTTGGGAGTGATCTTTGACCAGGATCTTAGTTTTAAACAACATATTAGAAATGTAACTAAGGCTGATTTTTATCATCTAAAGAATATCTCCAGAGTGCAGCAGTTTCTCTCTCAAGGTGATGCAGAGACACTTTTGCATGCTTTTATTTCTTCTAGAATAGATTATTGCAATACTCTTTCTGGTCTTCCTAAAAAGACTATATCCCCCCTGCAACTACTCCAGAACTCAGTTGCCTGGGTTCTGACCAAGACGAGAAAGAAAGCACACATAACACCAATTTTAAAGTCTTTTAATTGTCTTCCTGTCAGCTCCAGAATAGATTTTAAGGTTCTTTTATTGGTTTTTAAAGTGTCTGTGACATGATTTAGGAACTATGGAGCATATTCAGTATGAATTTATCTTCACTAGTCCATATAGTTGGTTCTTTTGACTTAGAACACTAAATAAGTGGAAAAATATTTCCAAGTGAATTCAAATTTAGCGCCATGTTGCACTAACACGATCTCCTGAGACTCGCCTCGTTTCCGGATATGACGTCAAGCAGTGAAGTTCCTCTCGGCTGATCCGTGTGCTGTCAATGTAAACAAGCTGTTTAGCTTCTATATCAGCGAAGAAATGTCAAAATGTTGCGTGGCGGCTGGGTGTTCTAATTGCTCCAGTGAACGTACAAACCTGTTCTCATTCCCAAAAGATCCAGATCTTCTTAAAAAATGGGTGAAGCAAGTACAGAGAACAAGGGACAAATGGCAACCAACACCATCTTCTGTACTATGTAGCTATCATTTCACTGCAGACAGTTTTGAGGAGGCACCTGCTATACAGGAATCTTTAGGCTTGATAGTTCGTTACAAATGGGTTGTAACGTTGTAAGTGAAGTCCATTACATGGACTTCACTTCATGGATGGCATTGCTTGATTTAACTGGACTGTTTTCTCAATAAGTTTTTTCCTCTTTATCTCCTCCAGAGCATCTCCTACTCTTACCATCCTCGTTTGTATCTTTATGTCTGAGCACTGTTTTGGAATTTTTGTTTTCTTTTGTTAATAAATGTCACTAAACAGTTCAGCACATGAATCTGTCTCTCTCTGCCCTGAGAGGTGTTCATGACATTTTTGACCTGGCTTTGATCTAAATTTATTCTTGCTTTTCCCCCTTTTACCTTTTCGTACATCTTTTTATCCTTTTTTAACTGTTTTTATCCTTTTTTTTTGCATTTATCTTGTTTTAACTTCTTTTTTAAACTTGTTATTGCTTGGTTTTATGTCTTATTACCTCTGGTTTTTCCTCACTGATAGCAGCGCTTCCTCAGTTCAGTTTTAATGTTTTGTGGCGGCATGAAATAATAAGTGGCGAACTGAGAGTTTAAAAGTAGGTTTTATTTCATTCCGCCATCACAGAACTCACTCCAGCGCCGTGCAGGCGCGCCAGAGCAAGCTCTCAGGCTCTCGTAGCAGACAGGCTATGCGTGTCGTCAGAAGCAGTGGTCAGAGAGGGGGTGAGCATGTGCAATACATGAAAGGCACATTTGCATCACAGTAACTGCGGGAAGGCATGGGACATTTGCATCACAGTCAGAGCAGGAAGCATGAACATTTGCATTTGAGTCATACATATCAACAGCAGGACTGGCAGGAAGGAGCTAGACAAACAGCGGCTGCCTATTGATATCAATACACACATCTCATTGTTGTGCTAATTACTCCAGCTGAGCGCTCTGCTTGTCCCAGTCTGTTGTGGGGGTCACCCACAGTACTCTCCCCCAGATAGTCCGGCTTTGGGAGCGAACTGTGGGGAAAGCTCGCTGCAGGCGGCGGTGGAGGGAGGGGGCGTGGGGGTAGCAAGTGCCAACCCGGGACGGCGAAATTGTCTGGGCCGCGCCAAAATTGCCTGTGGATCCGCGATGTTGAGGGGCTGTCCCGTTGAATGTGCGGAGGTCCACCGCGGCTGTGCGAAGAAAAATTGTCTCTGACTCCTCTCGCGGCTATGAAGAAAAAAGGAGCTGCAGCAGTGTGGGACTTGGCGTGTTGACTTTAGGTGCGTGCGCAACCCTAAAGCCCTCGGGAACAGCTGACGACTGAATTCCCTTGTGCGCCGTGGCTGAGACCCATACAAAATCCTGTGAGCGAGCTGCGTGCGTGCTTCAGGTGTGTGAGCAGCCCTGAAGGTTCTGTGTGCAGCAGCGAAGGACGATGGCGGTCTGTGGAGCCGTTATTGTCCCGTGCGTGGTGCGCCATCCTCGTAACCCCCCAGTGCGCGCGCGGGGGTTCGGTGCGTGGGTGGTCCGCTGTTGAGAGGCGAGTCAGGGTCAGGGAGCTTGCTGGAGATCAGCGTAGTCGGCGCCGATGGTCATCCCTGTTCAGGCTGTTGCTGTAGTTCGGTCATGGTGCGTTCATGTCCACATGCTGCGTTCTCCGTCGGCCCTGGAGGTCGCCGTCGTGGAGAGAGGATGAGGTGCGTGCGCTCTCGTGTGGAGGAGCTGTGAGAGCGGCCGGTCCCAGCGTGGATGTGCAGATCTCAGGCGAAGGACGCACCATGAAGCTTTCTGCCGCTTTCCCGGTCGTGGATGATCTCCGGAGAGTTCGCCTGGTCTCCAGCAACACTCAGTTCGCCGCTTATTATTTCATGCCGCCACAGTTTTATGCTTTTTTAATATGGTTTTATATGGTAGGTCAATTAGTCGGTGTGTTGTGAGTGTATGTGTGGGTTGGTGGTTGAGACTATGTTTTGGCTTTTGGTGTATGTTTTTATTATTTTGTACAGCACTTTGAGCTGCAACACTGTATAAAAAGTGCTTTATAAATAAAAGCTGATTGATTGATTGATGTGCAGTGCCATTTCTCCTCCAAACATGCTGTGTTTTGTGGTATTAAAAAAGCTCAATTCTGGTCTCATCTAACCAGACTACTATATTCTCCCAGTATTTTACTGGCTTGCCCAAATGTTGTGCAGCAAACTTTAAACGAGCTTCAGCATGCTTTTTCTTCAGCAATGGAGTCTTGTGAGGTGAGTGTGCATAGACCACATGTCGGTTGAGTGCATTATTTATTGTTTTCTTTGAAACAGCAGTACCTGCTAACTCCAGCTCTTTTTGGAGTGCTCCATGAGTGGTCTGTGGCTCTTGGATAACTCTCTGATCATTCTTTTGACTCCTCTGTCAGACATCTTGCAAGGAGCTCCTGTTCGTGGCCAGTTTATGGTAAAATGATGTTCATTCCATTTTCAAATGATGGCTCCATCAGCCCTCACTGGAACACTCAGTAGTTTAGAAATGCACCTGTAACCAATGACATCATTATGTTTTGTAACAATAAGGGTGCGAAGGTCTAGAGAGAGCTCTTTGCTTCTACACATCATGAGTTCTTTGTGGTGTGACAGACCTTTTTAAAGGATATCAGTCAGGGCATAACCAGCTGAAATTAATTTGCACTGATGGGGAATGAGATGGATTTCAGCTAATTTCTTGGCTTTCTATGCCTTTTTGCACCTCTTTTTCTTTGTGTTCAATACTTATTCCCTGTGTCATTTTACTTTATTAAATATAACTTGTTTTGTGAACACAGTTGCCTTGATTTCTTTGCATGTATGGATTACTTGGGTTGTTACAAAGCTAGAAGGCGGAAAGTACCATTTTTTTATATGGTCTTTGGTATGACCTGGCCAGGATTTGAACCCACAACCTCCTGGTTATGGGGTGGCTGCTCTCCCAACTCTCCACCACTCCGGTGATGGGGGATGGGATGACTTCCTAAATTCTCATGGATTTCGGCTTGTTTCTTGGCTTTCTATGCCTTTTGCACCTCTTTTTCTTCACGTGTTCAATATTTATTCCCTGTGTCATTCCACTTTATTAAATATAACTTGTTTTGTGAACATAGTTGCCTTGATTTCTTTGTATGTATGGATTGCTTGGGTTGTTCTGATATCTGGTGAAAATCTCAGGTCAATGGCTCCATCAGAAATGTTTAATGAAAAAAATGTTGACGTGTTCAATACTTATTTTCCCCCTCTGTAAAGATGCACTGAAATGAGTTGCTGCAGGGACACCTAGTTAAATGTGTTGATGGCCCAATGTGTTATGACCAAAGCCTGTCACATGTAATTAAGACCTCTGTGAACTGCGTCATCTTGTGGAAAAAGGGCATCATATGTTCCCTTTAGCAATGTGCAACCTGAGAAAGCAGCTGAAACATTTTCTATTGTGTGTATGCAGTGGTGTCAGATTATGGGTGCTGCAACAAAATATCTGGGCCCACAGTGGAGATGGGGTTTTCAAATTTCAAATTAGGTTCTTATGGGGGCGAGGAACCAATAAACACTGTTGTATCCGTGGCCCACAGTTTGGTGCTGTGCCCGTGTGTGTATCTTAATCTTTACCTGGCAGCAGCTGTAGTTTTCCCTCAAGTGGGTCAATCTCTTTCAAATCTACAAGTTTCGAGGACACATGCCAGCAGACTGATCAGGCTAATTCAAATGCTTGTCCTTGACAATAAGTAAGACGAGAAAGTCTGCAACTCCTTTCTCCAACTCCATTAAATAAACGTTGAATGTTGCAGCACTCTCCAGCTGCAGCTGACAGTGAAACTGTGTCATATTCAAAGGACACGGGAACTTTTAAACTGCAGCCGCTAAATCTGTGCATAAAAATGACAAGACAGAGCTGACACAGCAGTTTTCTGTTTAGAGGTGCAGTATTGGTTTGGGAATATTTTATTATACTTGTTTGGTTGAAGAGTTGTGGATGCAATTGCATAAAGTGTTTGTGGTCAAGTTAGAATTTAATGTGATAGTCCCATTTAAAAAGTCAACTGTATAGAGAGCATTATCTATCGAATGGGATATTTCCTGAAAATAAAACCTGAAACACCTGAATTCCGTGTATTTTTAATGTGCACAAACTTTGGCAAATTCAGTGATATTATGCAAAATTTCAGGTTAATGCCCCCCAGAGTATATGTGTGTTTGGTTCAAATTTAAACACTTTTCAAGCATGTTAGTTTTATCATCAGTTTTGTGCCCTTATAACTTTAGACAGCAAATTAACTTATAACATTTTCAGAGGTGAAAAGCACAAAAACACTTACAATCACTCCAAGTTTCATAATAAAGACTAAAATCTTTTTGTTCAGATCTCCACTACCATTACTTCGCAGGCTAGATATGGCCATCATGCACCCCCCATCCCCTGAACTTGACTTCACTATATTTTTAAGAACCCTTATCATGTCTGGACAATGAAACTGAGAGGTAACACTAAATAAACTGGGATACAAAGGGTGCTGTCTGTATTTAAGGGGATACTCTATTCGAAACCAGGCCGGGACTGACATCTGTCATGATTTGCTGCCTCTCCGAGGCAGAAGAAACAAAAGCCCAAATGCAGGATAATGTTACGTGTGTTTATTAAACAAGAGTCTTAACAAAAGCTTCAACAGGTGAACTGCACAAGTTAAACATGGATTTACACAGGAGGCTCTCCTGCTTGCTGGTGAGTACAAAACAGAAGAAAAGACCCAAGGTGCTAACAGACGAGACTGATGAGTGGGAGGAACAAAAAGAGAAAACCCAAGGCGTTCCCAGACGAGACTGGAGAGTGGAAGGGGAGGGGGGGACAAACAGTACTCACAGGGCTTGGAACAGAACAGTCCGGGGAGGTGACAATCCAATAATCCTGCAAATACCAGTGAGCAGACAGAGCTTAAATAATACAAGACCTATTGAACAGAGTGATAGCAGGTGTGAGTGAGTGTGTGCATGTGTTTAGGAATGTTTGGGTGTGTGCTGAGCAGAGTGAGCGCAGGTGTGAATGAGTGTGTGTAGTTAAGTGTGTATGTGTGTATGTGAGTGTGGGTGTGACTGTGCGTGCATGTGTGTGTGTGGGCTGGCTGAGTCGAGGGGGTGGAAGCAATCAGTGAGTGGAATCAGCTGTCACACATTGACAGGAGAGGGAGGCGTGGCTGCCAGCTGACAAGAGGCAACAAAACCAAACCCCTGACTGCTGCCAGTCACAAAATAAATACAAACCAAAAGCAGATCACCCAAGAGACGACAAAATAACCAGAAATATAAACAGACAAATAAAGGCATCAAAATACAACAGAACATGGAAACACCAGCTAAGTAATGACAAAACTATATGGAACTCAAAAGGTAGCATAAAACACAGATAACCAAGGAACAGGAAAAAAGCCATGAAGCCGAGCTCGGGAGGACCCCAAGCCCGGTTCATGACAACATCGGGCATTTATTTTAGCATATTTCAGAATTTGTCTTTTGCTGTGCTTATCCATGAGCAATCATAACAAGTAAGGTGTCATCTGAAAGCTTATTCAAAGTGCTTTTTAACAAAAATAATAGAAATAGACAACAAGTATTAGCATTAGGTGACTAAGGTATGCAATGTGACAGCACCTCTGAACATGTACGATAAGAAAAAAAACAAAACAAACAAAAAAAATCCTTTTTTTGTTTTGGAGGATAGCTTCTAGTATTTTTTAATGCATTACCACATCTAAGATGCTTCTTTTAACACCAAATCTGTTGACATATCTCTATGTGAAGCTAACATCTTAAATAGTCAAGACCTGAGGGGTATGCACCAATTTTTGGCAATTCAGTCAGTGCATGTATATTCATAAATTTGTATGTTCTGGATTCCCTAGGTTTCTCCATGTTCATATTATCAGGTTATTTGGTACCAAATGAAAGGTAATCCTACTCAGTCTTTATGATAGTCAATCACATCACACATATAGATACAAGCTAAATTCCAAATTACACCAAATGTGAAATAATTGTATTATTTCACAGAATTCAACAAAAGAGGTAAGTACACCATATAAATTATAGAATAAGGTAAGTATTACCACAGTAAAGTAACTTTTATCATGTCCAGATAACCTGGTGATCAACAAGGTAGGTATTAACACAGGTAAGAGGCATGTTGAAATGTTCCTTTAATCAACTTTAATATGACTAATGTTTATCACCATCCCTGTTAATGAATATTTCAACCACATCTGATTCAGCATGGTGGTACAGTGGTTAGCACTGTTGCCTAACAGCTAGAAGGTTCCAGGTTCGAATCCCCAGGCTGGTAGGGGTGGGAACCTTTCTATGTGGAGTTTGCATGTTCTCCCTGTGCTGCATGGGTTTGTGCCGGTTTTCTCCGCCAATTGGTTAATTGGTCATTCAAAATTGTCCGTAGTTGTCTGTCTCCTATAGGCCCTTAGAATAGAGGGTTAGTACTAGTGAAAAGCTTTGAGTGGTCTTTGAGACTAGAAAAAGCAGTATATAAGTACAGGTCCTTATCTTGAAAGGCACACAGGAGAGGTATCAGTGACAACTTTACATGGATGCCATCATCTGATGATAAAGCATAGGCCTTGCCATCACAGACCATTGTGACCTGACGTCCATGGAGTTCTGAAGCATATGTATTTTTCTGCCACTCCATCAGCAGGAGATCAGTGAACTGCTTTGTTTACATCATTCATCAAGAACTGCTTCCAGTCAAATGGTTTCTTGGTTGCTGGATCGCCAAGAAGCAGCTTCTCTGATACTTCCTTTCTTTTTCTTTCCATGGACTTGATGGAGTTTTCCATGTAGGAGTCAGTACTGAAGATGACATCACCTTTTGGTATCATGCTGAATACCTTGCTACATATCTGCCATAAGTTACTTGGAATATCTCTCAGGCAGTGAAATGGGGCATTACCATTGATGACTCTGACTGTCTCATTAATTGGTGGTACAGCTGCATCCTCAATATGACCACACACCTTGTGAAACAACTTGGAATTGTCAGGCTTCACCATGAAGTGCCCAGGAAGGCCGGTGCTGTATGGTATGCTGGTCAATGGGAAGGACATCAGTTCCCTCAGGTCCAACTGCAGTATTTCATTTTAAGAATGAATCAACAACTGGAATCCTTTATTGAACTGCTCTTTGTATTGGAGCACCTTGGTTTCAGTGGTGGAGACCTTCTTTTTCTTGTTAAGGTCTTCAAAGGACTTTAACCAGAGACGTAAGATGGGTTGAAAGGAGTCAGTTCCTGTTTCCAGATGATCAGATACAAACTCCTTTCATGTTGCCTCACTAGCTGCTTCAGCATTCAAGAGTCAAAAGCATTATTATCATGTGCACAGTTAAGAAATGCAACATTTCCTGAGCAATGAAATTCTCACTCTGGTCTCCAAATGAATGCCAAAGTAATAGATACACATCAACACTAATAAGGTAATAACACACCTAATGCCATGAACTTGGGTTTGGTGTTCCAAACCCAGTTCTATGACGCTGTGGCTATTTTGCCCTTTGTGCTGCTATTTTCCATCATGTGCTGTCTGGAAGCCTCTTGGGCCCTTCGCTCCCTGACAGCTCAGCCACGCCTCCTCCTCTTGTCAGTGTGATCAGCTGTTTCTCATTTAGTGTGTTTACATTCTTTCCCACGCACCCCCTCTGATTATTCCTCATTACGCACACCGGTGATCTCTTTCCTCATTAGTATTGTCATTACTTAAGCTCTGTATCTGTGGAAAGAGATTGCCTGATCATTGTGAATCTACACAGTTGCTGTTTCCTTCTGTGTTTGTTGCCACCACTCATGTCTAGAAGCCCTGCCTAGTTTTTTTCAGTACTGCTTTGCACTGGGTGGCGTGCGTCTTTATTTTCCACTCCCAGCATTGTATATTCAGCCTGACTGTTTAGTCTTCGTCTTCATTATCTGATCCCTGTTCGTTGGCTGATGATAGCAGCTGTTCCTATTTCTCTGCACTTCGGGAGGCACGGACTGCCTCGATCTGCTCCAGCCCGTAAGTCTCATTTGCCTTTCTCTCCGTGCCGTTCAGCTAATCTGCGGCACTAGGCATTCTCTCCCTCGGGCTGTTGAGTGTCCTAGAGGCGTCCCTGTTTTCCCGGAGCCCACCATGACTGTTTTCTCATCCTGCAGTGCTCATCGTAATTGTTTTTGCTGGATTGAACTTATTATTTCTGTTCAATAAATTGCACGCAACTATCTCTGGATGTGGGTTTTCATCTTCTCTCCTCCGTGCGCTGCGTAATGGCGCACAGGGATGTAACACACACACACTAATAACACACATTAGGCAATTAGGATGCCTAGGGTCAGAGAAACGGAGATAGGCGCCGCCCATATACACCTTCAGGTGTGAAGGGATTAACTAACTAACTAACTAACTAAACACACCTTAATACTAAGTACTAATAGTAATGAATACTAATAACACACATTAGGCAATTAGGACAGTTAAAGCAGTTAAACTAGAGGAAACAAGAAGAATGAAAATTGAAAATTCACTGGATGACTATAACGGACAATGGGATATTAATATCAGAGATTATATGAACCTGAGATGGCATAAGCCTATATACAGTGTGCAAATGGGCAATGTACAAATTAGCACCCAGTGTGAGAATTTCTCTGTAATGATAATACCCGGTAGACTGTACAATGAAAATTTAGCAGCAGAGATGATATGGACATGAGACGGGGTGAGACTATGTAAACTGTGCAAGTGAGCAATGTGCAAATTTAGCAACCAATGTGTGAATTCCTATTTGCAAAGCTGTGCCGGAGTTTGTTATTTATTCAAGAGTCTGATGGCAGTGGGAAAGAAGGGTTTTTTTTAGTCTGGATGTCCTGCATTTCACACTTCTGTACCTCCGGCCTGAGGGTAGAAGTGTGATCATTCTGTGCTGGGGGTGGGTGGGGTCTTGCAGGACGGTGGCAGCTCTCCTTTGGACTCTGAGGTGGTAGATGCTCTGCAGAGAGGGGATTGGAGTCATAATGATGTTCTCCACTGTCTTCACCACTCTCTGCAGGTGTTTGCTGTCCAGGGCAGTAGTGCTGCCATACCACGCAGTGATACAGTTGGTCAAGATGCTCTCGATGATGCAGCTGTAGAAATTGTTGACGATCTTGGGGGACATGCCAAACTTCTTCAGCCTCCTCAGAAAGTACAGCCGCTGTTGAGCTTTCTTAACCAGCTCTGTGGTGTTGAGTGCCCATGTAAGGTCCTCGCTGATGTGGATGCCCAGGTATTTAAAGCTGCTCACCCTCTCCACCTCAAGCTTCCGGATGAACAGCGGTCGATGGGGTCTTCTCCTCTCCTTCCTCATGTCCACTATCATCTCCTTCATCTTGTCCATGTTGAGGGTGAGGTTGTTGTTCTCGCACCATGACAAGTGAAGACAGTTTGTCAGTGAGTTTGCGGGGGGATGACCGTGTTGAAGGCAGAGCTGTAGTCGACAAAGAGCATCCTGATGTAGGAGTCTTTGTCTTCCAGGTGGGAGAGAGAATAATGGAGTGCTGCAGCAATGGCATCTGAGGTGGACCTGTTGGACCAGTAGGCATTATGCAGGAGGTCCAGGGTGCCCAGTACGCTGTCCTGAATGGGGGGCATCACCACTCTCTCGAAGCACTTCATGATGATTGGAGTGAGGGCTACCGGCCTGTAATCATTCAGACAGGTGGGTGGGCCCTTTTTGTGGAGGGGGATGATGGTTGTGGTTTTGAAGCAGAAGGGGACTATATTCTGGTTGAGGGAGAAGTTGAAGATGGGTGTGAGAACGTCAGTCAGCTTGGCAGCGCATGTTCTGAGAACCCATCCAGGGATGTTGTCTGGTTCTGCTGCCCTGCGGGGGTTGATATTCCTCAATGCTCTGTTTACCTGGCCTGATAAGACGTTTAGTGTGTGTGTGGGGGGTGCATGTGTGTGTGTATCTCCTCTCTGCACTGTAGCTGGAGGTCTCAAAGCGGGTGTAAAAGATGTTGAGATCATCCGGCAGGCTGTCTGTGGAGCTAGTGGTGTTGTTGTTGGTCCTCTTGTAGTCTGTGATATGTTGCAGGCCTTGCCACATGTGCCCCGGGTCAGGAGTGGAGTAGAAGCTGTACAGCTCTTCCCTGTACTGCCTCTTGGCTATTGCTATAGTCTTCCTCAGTCCATACTTTGCAGCTTTGTACTTGACCTCATTGCCTGATTTAAATGCAAGAGAGAGAGCATGCAGCATCTGATGTACCTGACTTTGATCCAGGGCTTCTGGTTGGGGAACTTCCTGACTTATATGGTGGGTATGATGGTATCCTTGCACGTGCTGATGTACCCAGTCCCATACTCAGCATAGTCCTGTATGTTTACAGAAGAGTCCTCCTGGGTAGCTGCAGCTTTAAACACATCCCAGTCTGTACATGCAAAACAGCTTTGCAGGGTGCTCTCAGCCACTGGAGTCCAGCGTTTAATTTGTTTAATAACAAGGTTTGTTTGTTTCAGCTTTTGTCTGTGGGATGGGTACATAAACAGGGAGATATGATCTGACTGTCTGAAGTGAGGTGGGGTGCCACTCTGTATGCACCGTGTATGTTTGTGTAAACATGATCCAGTGTGTTCTTATCACGGGTGGGAATGTCCACATACTGGTAATATTTGGGAAGTACAGTCCATAAATTGCACTGGTTAAAGTCACCAGCAACAACAAAAACAGCATTGGGATGGGTCGTCTCTACTGCGCTGGTCATGTCATGGAGTTTGCGTAGTGCTACTTCGCGGGCAGATGTAAACAGCGGCCAAAAACACAGCAGTGAATTCCCTTGGTAGATAATAGGTATGGCATTTCAGCAGTAAAAACTCCACATCAAGTGAACAGCACTTGTAAACAGTCTGTACATCTCCACACCAAGAGTTTATGAACATACATCCCCCTCGTCTTTCCCGAGGTTTCAGTCGCCTGATGTGCTGAGTGAGTCTGTAGTTGATGCACTCAGGGACTCTGTTTGAGAGCCAGGTTTCACAGAAAATTAGGGCGCAGCACTCTCTTCTCTCCAGCTGGTCTTCAAACCTTACTCTTAGTTTGTCTAGCTTGTTTTCCAGAAACCGTACGTTCGCTAGCAGGAGGCTAGGTAGCAGTGGGTGGCTAGCGCGACCTTTTAGTCTAGCATATAGCCCCCCTCTCTTACCTTGCTTGAGCCGCTTCGGAAGCCTCTCTTGGGGTCAGCATCTTCACGTGGTTTTGGTGTTTCAGGGCCTTCCTGGGGGTGGTGCTGATCGCTGTGTGGTCGCACAATGCATTGTAGATTTGGTGGTATGAAGCCAGTAAATTCCATATGACTGCTTGTCTTGTCGATGTCCAGTAGTGTCCGTCGGTCTTATGCTAGCAGTGCATGACCTTTATGCACTGTAGAAAGAGCAGCAAACATGCAAAAAAGGAGAAAAAGTTGGCATTCAAGAATGGAATGAGCAAACACGTCTGCTTTGGGGGGGCGCCATGTTGCCACATGGCAACATGGCATAAAGGATGTCATCAGAGATCTCAGGAGGTACTGCTGCACCAGATGACCATTCTACTCTTGTTGTTTTGTCATCACATCAAATGGATTGATGAAACTACATATGGCTTCCTGGGTCTTTTTCGGGCATTCTTCAGTCCTCAATCTCTCTGCCTCTCTAGCATCCCTATGCTTTTTGTCATTGTCATCTTTCATCATAAGATAAGATAAGATAGCCTTTATTAGTCCCATGTCTGCCATTTGAAATGTGGCAATGGCATATTGAGAGCAGGCATATGTGATCCTTACCCAGCCTTTCAGGACAGTCTCTCAAGACTCTCTAGTGTCACCTTATGGCAGTGAAGAGCACATTCATAATGTTTACCATTCTTTACTCCTAAGGACCCAGAAGTGATAAATACTGTATATCAGCTTCAATGAGAACTTCCTCCAGGCTGGACCCCACATTTTTTCCCCCATCATTTTGAGATATGCACAAGGCTGTATGGAAACTAACAATCAGGATTCATACTTTTCTGGGTTGCTCCATACCAATGAATATGCCGACATGCATGCTCTTAGGTCAAAGGTTGTCAGCACATATTCCTGGTTTATTTCATTGATGGCTTCTTCGGCATACCTCAGACACTCTGCAACCATCTTGTAGTCTGTTATTGGCTTCAGGATTGCTGAGTAGTACTCAATGGTCGTCAGATGCTGAGGACAAAATCCTGTCTGTGAGCTTTTTCTAGTGCAACTTGTTCCCTTTTCTGCTCTGATCTTGGCTATGTTAGATTTGCACAGATCTTGTATATAGCTACATTTACTGGAATGATGATACTCTGCCTTTACAGCAAAGAGATCAACTCTTGTATGCGGCACAGCAGCTTCTCATCATGTGCCTTCTCTGCAATTTTGTAAACTGTGCCAACCTTCCTTTTCGAACATACAGTACTTCTGTTGTCTGGTGTCTGGTACCAGTTCACGTTTCATTTATCCTGTGGACAGAATTGTGAGGCTGAGCCATTCGTATGGCTTTAACATTCTGGAGTTTTACTAATCGTATCTGTGGATCAGGACATGACGATAACAAATTGAGTGCTCCTAAATGCAGTCCCTTAACATGCACTATGCATATTCTGTTGGGTTTATTCTGGCAGTTCCATACAATCAGTGAAATCAATACAAGAATAAATATGCCAAACAATAAAAAAAAGTTCCTGAAAGTAAAAATCTTAGTGATTCATATTGTTAATCAGTGAAAGTAATTCCCACCAATATTTATACAACTGTACATTTAACTGACATCTGAAAGAAAATACTGTAACACAACACAAATACTATGCATTTTTGTACATGGACATGAAATATTTCACAAGACAATTTTTCCTGGTCAGTTGTAATCAAAGCTAAAAGTAAGGCATGGTATAAACACGAGACATTTAATTAATGTGCTAAAAAGTGCCTGGGTAGGAACTTGATGATATGAACATGGAGAAAGTTAGGGAATCCGGAGCATACAGGTTTATGAATATATATGCACTGACAGAATTGCCAAAATTGGTGCGTACCCCTCCAGTCTTGAATATTTAAGATGCTAGCTTCACATACAGTGCATCCGGAAAGTATTTACAGTGCTTCACTTTTTCCACATTTTTGTTATAAATTCATTTTTTCCCTCAAAATTCTAAACACAATACCCCATAATGACAATGTGAAAAAAGTTTTTTTTTTTTTTTTTTTAGATTTTTCCAAATTTATTAAAAATAAAAAACTAAGAAATCACATGGACATAAGTATAAACAGCCTTTGCCATGAAGCTTAAAACTGAGCTCAGGTGCATCCTGTTTCCACTGATCATCCTTGAGCTGTTTCTACAGCTTAATTGGAGTCCACCTGTGGTAAATTCAATTTATTGGACATGATTTGGAAAGGCACACAGTTGACAGTGCATGTCAGAGCACAAACCAAGCATGAAGTCAAAGGAATTGTCTGTAGACCTCCAAGAGAGGATTGTCTCGAGGCACAAATCTGGGGAAGGGTACAGAAAAATTTTCTGCTTCTTTGAAGGTCCCAATGAGCTCAACGGCCTCCATCATCCGTAAATGGAAGAAATTCAGAGTTCCTAGAGCTGGCCAGCCATCTAAATTGAGTGATCGGGGGAGAAGGTCCTTATTCAGGGAGGTGACCAAGAACCTGATGGTCACTCTCTCAGAGCTCCAGTGTTCCCCTGTGGAGAGAGGAGAGCCTTCCAGAAGGACAACCATCTCTGCAGTAATCCACCAATCAGGCCTGTACGGTAGAGTGGCCAGATGGAAGCCACTCCTTAGTAAAAAGAACATGAGAGACCACCTGGAGTTTTCCAAAAGGCACTTGAAGGACTCTCAGACAATGAGAAACTAAATTCTCTGGTCTGAGACAAAGATTGAACTCTTTAGCATGAATGTCAGGCATCATGTTTGGAAGAAACCAGGTATTGCTCATCACCAGGCCAATACCATCCCTACAGTGATGCATGGTGGTAGCAGCATCACGCTGTGGGGATGTTTTTCAGTGGCAGGAACTGAGAGACTAGTCAGTGATCGAGGGAAAGATGAATGCAGCAATGTACAGAGACAACCTGGATGAAAACCTGCTCCAGAATGCTCTTGACCCCAGACTTAGGCAATGGTTCATCTTTCAGCAGGACAATGACCCTAAGCACACAGCCAAGATATCAAAGCAGTGGCTCCAGGACAACTCTGTGAATGTCCTTGAGTGACCCAGCCAGAGCCCAGACTTGAATCCAACTGAACATCTCTGGAGAGATCTGAAAATGGCTGTGCACTGATGCTTCCCATCCAACCTAATGGAGCTTGAGAGGTGCTGCAAAGAGGAACGAGCGAAACTGCCTAAAGATAGGTGTGCCAAGCTTGTTGTATCATATTCAGAAAGAATTGAGGCTTCAACTGCTGTCAAAGATGCACCAACAAAGTACTGAGCAAAGGCTGTGAATACTTATGTACATGTGATTTCTTAGTTTTTTTTAATTTTTAATGAATTTGCAAAAATCTCAAAGATACTTTTTTCACGTTGTCATTATGGGGTATTGTGTGTAGAATTTTGAGAAAAAAATGAATTTAATCCATTTTGGAATCAGACTGTAACATAACAAAATGTGGAAAAAGTGAAGCGCTGTGAAATCAGCAGATTTGGTGTTAAAAGAAGCATCTTGGATGTGGTAATGCACTGAAAAATGCGAGCAGCAGATAAATCCTCCAAAATTTCCCCCCCCCCCCAAAAAAAAATTGGATGGTTTTTTGTTTTCCCGATTGTACATTTTCAAGAGGTACAGTCACATTACATGCCTTCGCCAACTAATGCTAATATTTGCTGCCTACAGTGCATCCAGAAAGCATTCACGGCACTTCACTTTTTCCACATTTTGTTATGTAACAGCCTTATTCCAAAAGGGATTAAATTCATTTTTTTTCTTCAAAATTCTACACACAATACCCCACAATGACAATGTGAAAAAAAAAGCTTTTTGAGATTTTTGCAAATTTATCCTGTGATGGACTGGCGATCTGTCCAGGGTGTGCCCTGCCTCTCGCTCAAAGTTGCTGGGATAGGCTCCAGCCCCCCCGCGACCCGAAAAGGATTAAGCGGAAGAAGATGATTTTTTTTTTTTGTTACTTATTTGTACCCGTAGGTAGATTTGGTTTGCAGTCTGGTGACAAGCCTCCGGCTGCCGGTCGCTGCGTGCGCGAGCGCCCTAAACCTACATGTTTTTGGTATGCGGGAGGAAACCGGAGAAATCCCGGAGTAAACCCACGCAATACGGGGAGAACATGCAAACTCCACACAGCTCACTGTTGGTCGGGGGCTGGAATCGAACCCACGATCTCATGATCCCCGCGATTCCCCGGCCGAGGGTAAAACTGTGCTGCCACAGTGCTAAACCACTGCGCCACCGTGCAGCCCAGAATGAATGAATGAATGAAAAAATTAAGAACTCACATGTCCATAAGTATTCACAGCTTTTGCTCAATACTTTGTTGATGCACCTTTGGCAGCAATTACAGCTTCAAGTTTTTTTTTTTTCTTAATATGATGCCACAAGCTTGGCACACCTATCTTTG
This sequence comes from Pholidichthys leucotaenia, assembly GCA_020510985.1. Lineage (NCBI taxonomy): Eukaryota > Metazoa > Chordata > Actinopteri > Cichliformes > Pholidichthyidae > Pholidichthys > Pholidichthys leucotaenia. The sequence continues at coordinate 278,156,460 of CM035842.1, forward strand.
GACAGTTTCACCCATTCCTCTTTGCAGCATCTCTCAAGCTCCATTAGGTTGAATGGGAAGCGTCAGTACACAGCCATTTTTACATCTCTTCAGAAATATTCAATTGGATTCAGGTATGAGCTCTGGCTGGGCCACTCAAGGACATTCACAGAGTTGTCCTGAAGCCACTCCTTCAACATCTTGGCTGTGTGCTTAGGGTCGTTTTCCTGCTGAAAGATGAACCATCGCCGGTTTTCATCCAGGATGTCTCTGTACATTGCTGCATTCATCTTTCCCTCTATCTCTGACTAGTCTGCCAGCTCCTGCTTCTGAAAAACATCCCCACAGCATGATGCTGCCACTACCACTGGCATGGTTATGAGCAGTGCCTGGTTTCCTCCAAAGATGACACCCGGTATTCACGCCAAAGTGTTCAATCTTTGTCTCATCAGACAAGAAATTTTTGTTTCTTATGGTCTGAGAGTCCTTCAGGTGCCTTTTGACAAACTCCACGCAGGCTGCCATGTGCCTTTTACTAAGGAGTGGCTTCCGTCTGGCCACTCTACCGTACAGGCCTGATTGGTGGATTGATGCAGAAATGGTTGTCCTTTTGGAAGGTTCTCCTGTCTCCACAGAGGAACACTGGAGCTCTGACAAAGTGACCATCGGGTTCTTGGTTACCTCCCTGACTAAGGCCCTCCTCCCCCAATCGCTCAGTTTAGATGGCTGGCCAGCTCTAGGAACTCCAAATTTCAATTTACGGATGATGAAGGCCACTCTGCTCATTGGGACAGTCAAAGAAGCAGAAAATTTTTCTGTACCCTTCCTCAGATTTGTGCTTCGAGACAATCCTGTCTCGGAGGTCTACAGACAATTCCTTTGACTTCATGCTTGGTTTGTGCTCTGACATGCACTGTCAGCTGTGGGACCTTATATAGACAGGTGTGTGCCTTTCCAAATCATGTCCAATCAACTGAATTTACCACAGGTGGACTCCAATTATGCTGTAGAAACATCTCAAGGATCATCATTAGAAACAGGATGTACCTGAGCTCAATTTTGAGCTTCATGACAAAGGCTGTGAATACTTATGTACATGTGAGTTTTTTATTTTTAATAAATTTGCAAAAATCTCAATTTTTTTTCACATTGTCACTGTGAGGTATTGTGTGTAGAATTTTGAGGGAAAAATGAATTTAATCATTTTTGGAATAAGGCCGTAACATAATAAAATGTGGAAAAAGTGAAGTGCTGTGAATACTTTCCTGATGCACAGTATTTTTTAAAAATAATTTTTTTTGTTAAAAAGCACTTTGAATAAGCTTTCAGATGACATCTTATTTGTTATGATTGCTCATGGATAAGAACAGCAAAAAAAATTCTGAAATATGCTAAAATATATGCCCAACGCCAGTCACAACCTGGCTTCGAATAGGGTATCCCCTTAAATACAGCCAGAGCACCCTGTGTATCCAGGTTCATTTAGTGTTACCTCTCCATTTCATTATCCAGACATGATAAGGGTTCCGAAAAATATAGTGAAGTTAAGTTGTGTGGGGGTGGATGAGGGCCATATTTAGCCTGCAAAGTACATCAGGATCACACCAGTTCTCTCTCTCTCTTTTTTTTAATAACATAAAGTAACAGAAACAAACTTTTTTGTAATGACTCAAAAAAATTTAAAAACATACATTTTGGGTCAACTTTTAGGAGTCATATCAGCATGTGAGATAGAAAAACTGGGGCAAAAAGTTAAACAGGGCAGGTTATTACACACCCTCCTGTCTGAGCTTCGTGTGCCTGGTTGACTTGGTGCATGCACAATATACTTCATACGCTTTTATAACTTTGTAACACGTTATTATAATGCCACTACTTTTGCAGTGACTTGTGTAACGAAATTACTGTAAAAAATTCAACCGTGCATAACCGTTACAGAAATTTGAGCAGATTTGTTACTCGTTTTATTCATGCATAAATATGGATATGTATTTTTATCACAAATTAATTTACAAACTGACCCTACCGTAGCTGAGATGCAGCTGTCGCTCAATGTGACCTGTTACTCTGTTATCTATAATTTCCCCATTGTGGGACTAATAAAGGTTTATCTTACCTTATCTTATCTTATCTTATCTTATCTTATCGTTTATCTTACAAAGAGCTGTGATTTCACAAGTCTGACCAGAAGAACCGATTCAGCAACTTTGTTTTTGTGGAAATACCCACATTATTTTTGCTTTAGACTTTAGGAGCCTTTGTCCAGTCATGCATTGCTGGGTCATTGTACTTCATTAACGGTTATTGTATGGAGTCTCGTCTAAAGGACTGTGTCACTTGGTGCTTTTGGACTTACTCGGACAGGCTCCAGTCATGTGAATATATTCTGTGTGTGTGCTTTCCCCGGTATTCTCACCTCTGACTGTTGAGCGTCCTGGAAGACTTCTGAGCTATTGTGATTTGTAGACACTATAACTGTTATCAGTGTGTTGAGCTTAATATCAGTGTGTTGAGCTTAATATCAGTGTGTTGGGCTGATACTGGAATGAGGAGTGGTTGGATGGGCTCCACTTTTAGCTCCACTTTTAGCTCCACTTTTAGCCTCTATATTTTCTTGCTTATTTACTCCTTCTTACTGTTATCGTGTGTCTGGACTTGCAACAAGAAGGGTTTTCCGGTCAATTCAACTAAAGGTGAATCTACAAAGCCTTATTTATATGGATATGGACATGGTTATTTCACCCTGTACTCTATCTGGTCCTCAAAAGGCCTGAGACAAAGCATCAAAAATAAGGCAAACATGGCTGTTAAGCAAATAACACAATATGGCAGAGGCTATACAGTTAAAGTACTGTTAGTACTGCTACTTCTGGCAGGGGATATTCACCTTAACCCTGGACCTGCCACCATCAAACAGCAGGCCACTGGGTTAGCACAAACATCTGAACCGGCTGATTGGTTGCTGCTGTCAACGGCCCCGCTAACACCTGAGCCGGCTGATCGGTTGCTGCTGTCAACGGCCCCGCTAACATCTGAACCGGCTGATTGCTTGCTGCTGTCAACGGCCCGGCTAACATTTGAACCGGCTGATCGCCCGCTGCTGTCAATGGTCCGGCTAACACCTGAACTGGCTGATCGGCTGCAGCTCTCAACGGCCTGGCTAACACCTGAACTGGCTGATCACCCGCTGTTGTCAACGGCCCGGCTAACACCTGAACCAGCTGATCGGCTGCAGCTGTCAACGGCCTGGCTAACACCTGAACTGGTGGAGCAGCATAAAGCTTGTCTTCGCCCCAGTACAGCTGGACATAGCGAGTCGGGTGAGTCAAATTGCACTGGACAGACTCACATATCTGATCCTGCTGTAAACAGCTGTGTTACGTCCAAACTTTTGGAAGCAGGAGCAGTCAAACAAAATGCAGATGAGGTGAGATGGTGCAGTGGTTAGCACTGTTGCCTTACAGCTAGAAGGTTCCTGATTCGAATCCCCAGGCTGGCAGGGGTTGGAACCTTTCTGTATGGAGTTTGCATGTTCTCCCTGTGCTGCGTGGGTTTACTCCGGGGGCTTCGGTTTCCTCCCACAATCCAAAGACATGCATGTTAGGTTAATTGGTTGTTCTAAATTGTCCCTAGATATCTGTTTCCTATAAGCCCTTAGAATAGAGGGTTAGTACTAGTGAAAGCGCTTTGAGTGGTCTTTGTGACTAGAAAAGCGCTATATAAGTGCAGGTTAGTTAGTTAGTTAGTTAGTTAGTGAGATCCGAAAACCGAGCTGTACAAAAGCAAAAACAACATTTATTCTTCCAAACTGTTAATCATGCATGAGTTCTTTGGGACACAAAGGCTAAACCAAAGGGGATCCTCGGTGGACATTTAAACATACAGAGCATAATCCCCAAAAGAGATGAGATTTCGGCATTGTTGTTGGACTCAAATCTGGACTATCTTTGTCTTTCAGAAAGCTGGCTACACAGGAACATAGACACTAATATGATCGATATTGTGGGTTATCAGTGTTTTAGAAAAGACAGGCAGGTAGGGAGGGGAGGAGGTGTCTTAATTTAATCAAAGAGAAATTTAAATGTCAACTGGTTGATTTGAATACTTCACTTGAATGTTTAGCTGTTAATGTATGTCTCTCACCGGTAATGAATTTCAACATTGCAGTATTGTACAACCCACTGTCATACAATTCTTCTTTCTATAATGAATTAAGTGATCTGGTTAAACAACTTCAGAGGTGCAGCGAAACAATATTTTATGGTGACTTAATATTAACTGGTCTGGTAAAAAGAACAAACAGAAACTGAAAAGCCTCATGACTAAATTTAATTACCAACAAATGATCAAAGGACCCACCAGGATAACCAAACAATCTAGAACACTTATTGACACGGTATTTGCTAATAAACCAGAACGAATAACCAGAACCTATAATCTTGTAACTGGTCTCTCAGATCATAACATGGTTCTTGCTGTCAGAAAACTTACTAAAAAGCGACTACAGTATTTTGGGGGAGTTGATATTGACAAAGTAAATTTTATTATTCCCAAATCAAAAACTGCGGAGTTTGAACGTCACTTAGAGAATCAAAATTGGGAGCAGCTCATGTCAATATATGACGTAGATGATTGTTGTAATTTTATAACTGCAACAATCACAAAGTCTATAGAAAAATTTACAAAGCAAATTAAAAGTAGACTACAGAAGATTAACCTACCATGGTTAAATAATGAAATAAAACTTATGAAGAGGCAAGACTCTGCATTGAAAACATCATTAACCTCTAAATTACAAAATGATCACCTCGTTTACAAAAGTTTAAGGAATAAAGTGGTACAAGAGCTGCGTAAATCAAAAGTATCTTATTACAATAAATTGATAGATCATGCAAAGGGTAACAACAGTTCCCTATGGAGGCACTTAAATAACCAATAAAAAAATGATCAGAGGGGGTAAAGGAACTTAGAATTAATGGCAAGACCATCAGTGACAATGCTACATTGGCAAATAAATTTAATTCCTATTTTGTGGAGTCAGTGGACGAATTAACAAAAAACTTTGTGCTGCCAAATGTGCTCAACAATACAAAATCAATACCTTCAACAGTTTCTTTTCACATTAATGAGGTAAATGAAGAATTAATTGCTGGCATTGTTAAAACATTGTCAAACTCTAAAACTAATGATATCTACAATATGAGCACTTCCTTTCTCAAAACGTACAGCAAAATATTAATCAAACCACTGACTCATCTCATTAATCTCTCCATTAGGTCTTGTACATTTCCATCTGGCTGGAAAAAAGCTGTCGTCATACCAGTTTTTAAATCGGGCAGTAAAGACGATATATGTAATTACCACCCAATCTCTATTTTACCAGTCCTGTCTAAGGTTCTTGAAAAAGTTGTAGCTACACAGCTGATAGACTATCTACAAGACGGTCAACTTCTTCATCCACACCAATTTGGTTTTAGACCAGGATACTCAACAGAAACAGCAAACTGCTGCCTTATTGAAAATGTCAAACAGTCCTTGGACAGGGGTAATGTGGTGGGTGCTGTTTTTGTAGATCTCAAAAAGGCTTTTGACACTGTAAACCACAGCTTGCTTTTATCCAAAATGGTATCTTTTAACTTTTCTCCCAATACAATAGAATGGTTTGCATCTTATCTTCAGATCAGAGAACAGTGTGTAAAAGTTCACCAGGATAAATCCTTCCTTTTAAATAATCGTATGGGTATCCCACAGGGGTCCATTCTTGGTCCTTTACTTTTCAGCATTTTTATTAATGACCTGCCATTACACTGCTCAGCTGCAACATGTCAACTTTATGCAGATGATGTAGTTATTTACATAGCTGCTAAGACTCCAGCACAGGCTGCAGGCGTCCTGTCTTCAAGCATGGTTGATGTCCAAGAGTGGCTCATCCAGAACCATCTACTGCTGAACCTTCAGAAAACAATTTCAATGTGCTTTTCAATCAAAAAATGTAACTTGCAACATTTTAAAGTTAATATACATGATCAAGATATCAGTTCAGTTACAGAATTCAAATACCTTGGCATTGTACTAGATTCTCAACTCAAATTTAATCTTCACATAAAGAAGATTTCTAAAACAGTAAAAAAAAAAAAATTAAATTGCTTTAAATTAATTAGACATTACATACCACACCAAGCAGCCGTACTGTATATGCATTCTATGGGTTTTTTTCCTCATATATCATACTGTCTGACAGTCTGGGCTCAAGCAGCTCCTTCTACAATAAAACATATAGGTTCATTATATAATCAAACTCTAAAAATCTTGGATAAAAAGCCCATTAGGTGGCATCATTGTTATATTCTAAAAAAAATATATATATAATCTACTGAGTTTGGAGAGTTTCATTGGCCTCTGTTTTCTGAAATTAATTTTCAAATGTTTCCATAAATCAGCGCCAGAGCCACTTGTTGGATTCATCCAAAGACAGGTCAGCAGCAGAGCCACCAGGAGTTCTGTTAACAACAACTGTAAAATATCTCACCGCAGAACCACATTTGGACAAACAGCTTTCTCTATAAAGGGCAGTTATATCTGGAACACATTGCCAAATGAAATCAAAATAATAACGGATTTTAAAACATTTACTACAAAGGTTAAAAACTGGCTGAAAAGTAAACAAGAATGAACCCATGTATGAAATGATTGTCTGCAGGGTGTGAGTGAAGAAGGGAAGGCAAATGTGTAACAGGCATTTTACTGTAACAGGCAAGTGTGAATCAGGTTTTTATATTGTGTATTTATAATTTTGTTTGCATTGATGTATATGGATATTGTTTATACTGTTTTCATTTTGTTTTTTCCTCATCTTTTTATCTGTTTCTTTTCTCTAAAGCCCATCCAGGGACAAGAGTTGCAAATTAGCTTAATGCTATACACTCTATGTGCAACACATCAGATTTTATTTTTTGTCTATGTTTATTGCACTGTCCCTGACAAATAAACAAATAAATAAAAAAAATTCTCGTGGTTAAGGACAAAAGCATATTGGTGGGCTGTAAGCTAAGTGCCGGTGGAGACCTACTCCTCATCAAAAATAGTGACTTAAATCTTCAGAAGCACCTGATTAACAATGACAAGTTCCGACAAAGATGGGTGTGAAGGAATGGCTAGCTATGCTAACACCAGTGAAGTGGTGCAACTTTAGCTGAACACCCACACCTGGATTTCAAACACAGGTATACATCTGGACAGTTTGTGACCAAGAAAGAATTACACCAACTGATAGCCAGATATATTGTTAAAGAGTGAAGAAATGCTATTGCATTGTCAACACTTTCCTTCAGACAGCTGAGACTGTGAGCAACTGACATTAAAAAGCATTAACCTACTACCTGTATAAAGAATTTTCAAAAATGGATTTTGATCTCCAAAACACATTTAAGGGGCTGGATCATGTGTGTGTAACAGCAGACATTTGGACTGCGGATAATAAATGTTTTCTTTGGATTACTGCACATTGCATTAATCTATATCATAAAGATAAATATGGACAGTTTCACGTCCCACACACTGACACATGCTCAGCTACACCAACATTTAAAAAAAACTGCCTGCGCACGCTGTCTGAAACAGACTGTTTTCAGCCTGTCATTAATAATAATGAACCACTAATGTAATTCATTAATTAAATTATGTTGCTATATGTGCAAGATAATTTAAGTATGCATTTAAAAGTAATATGAAAGTTACTTCTTCAAAGTAACTGATTGCTTTAAAGTAACTGTAATTAGTTACTAATTTTTCATAACTTGCCCAACACTGGTCAGTTGCCACCGTGGTACGAGGAGAAGGGGCGGAGATGAAACTGCTATGGAAGTTTGTATGATTGCCATAATAGTTACACTCATGGTGCCAGATACAAAAGTTATCTAAAATGCAAATATCCCGCCAACAAAAGCTTTGACTTACAGTACATACAACGGTACATACAACAGTATCACAGAGTAAACTGACAGTTTCAATCGATGATGCTTATTTCCCAACATTTACCATTTCCCATCAGCCCTTGTGCTTGCATTATTTTTGAGGTATTTAAAAATACCTATCTTCATTTAATAATTATAATTTTTGAAATTTCAAATCATAATTTTCAAATTTATTGAGAGCCACTAGTATTATTTTCTGTAAGTTTTAATTGTTTGAGTCAATTTGAGATTTTTATTATGAATTTTATATTGACAAATCTAGCCTGTTTTCCTCTTAAAGCGTAGCAGACTGATGCACTGCCATGAAGCATCTTCCTCTGCTTTACAACAACAGGCACCCCCAAAAGCAATAAATGGCCCTCTTCCTTGATTAAGTGTTTGGCTTTCAAAACATTAAAATATAGTAATAAAAAAAACAAACCATGGTGATCCTATCAAATGTTATGCCCCCATGATTACAAAAAAAAAAAAAAAACACGGAAAATTGACTTTAAAATGATTTTTTGCATCATATCGTGAAGTCCCTTGCAATTCCCAGCTCTAGTAATTATTTTAAAAAAGTTTATAAACATTTTAGGCATGATCAGATGAACAATTCATTTACAGAAATAATCATCACAGTACATGTTTAAGATTAGAATTTGTTAGATATAGCCTATCTCAATCAGGTGTGGCTCCAAAATTCCACCAAATTGTACATCAAGTACAGTTTCTGAGCTAATTTTTAACATGAAACAATGTAAACCGAGGTTACTAATAACTAGTGTTGGGAGTAACGCATTACAAAGTAATGTGTTACTGTAACACCACTACTTTTTCAGCAACATGCTGTGTAATGAAATTACTATTTAAAAATTCAGTAATACATTACAGTTACTGACATTTGATCAGATGCGTTACTCGATACTCGTTTTATTTATATGGATAGATATTTTTAGCGCAAATCAATGAATATACAAACTAACCCTATCCTAGGTGAGATGAGTTGTCAGTCGACGTGACCTGTTGTAGAGACCCGGGTCTTCAAAACTGAGCGGAGGAAAAGCTGAAGCTACTTTGTTTATGTGGAAAAAGACAGATTATTTTTCCTTTGTCGTGGTTAAGGACAAAAGCATATTGGTGGGTTGGAAGGTAAGTGCCGGTTGAGACCTACTGCAATGTTCAGAAGCACTTGAAAACAGCAACAAAGCTCCAAAAAGCTAGCGTTAAGTAACGGCTAGCTATGCTAGCAACACCATGTTACTGGATTTACACTGAACAGCCACGGCTGGATGTAAAGTGGAAATACTCCTGTCCCAGCAGCCACGGCTGGATTTCAAGCACAGGTATGCATCTGGACAGTTTGTGACCCAGCAAGAATTAAACCTTATTGCCAGCTACATTGTTACAGACTGAAGATGTGATAATAGTCACTTTCCATCAGACTGCTGAGACTGTGATCCACTGAAGTTAAAACACATTTATTTGCTACCTGGATAAAAGATTATTCAAGAATGGATTTTGATCTCCAAAAGGTATTTGAGGGACTGGATCAAGTCTCTGTCACAACAGACATTTGGACTGTGGATAATGGACATTTTTTTAGGATCAATGTACATCCGATTAAATCCATATCATAAAGGTAAGATAAACATGGACAGTTTTATGCAGTGTTGCCAACTGTCACTCCAAAATGAGGAAATTACTGGCAATATCATGTTGATTTTCTTCAGATTTTTCCGACATTTAGAGCTCTCAAGGCAGGATAAAGCAGACTAAACATGTTCTAAAAGCTCTGACACAGTGTGTTTCAGCCTGACATTAATAAGTCCGTAATGTAATCCATTAATTAAATTATCTTGCTATGTGTGCAAGATGATTTAAGTATGCATTTAAAAGTAATGTGAAAGTTACTTTTCCAAGTAACTAGTTACTTTAATCATGCAGTAATTGGTAAAGTAACCCAATTACTTTTGAAAAGAAGTAACTAGTAACTGTAATTAGTTACTATCTTTTTAGTAACTTACCCAACACTGCTAATAACATTGATGAAGGTTTTATTCTATTTACTGTACTCAGCCCTAATTACTGTGATTCACCTCAGGATCTCTAGCTATTCATGGTCAAAATATCTCCTGTGAAATAGGCTTATCACTGGGTATTGGCTGGTTGTATCAAAAAAAAAAAATAGCAACCTTACAAGTAAAACATATCCTCAGTGTCTCTCCTGTTATTAAACAAACAAGACACATAATAGTAATTGGCATCTTTTAGACATACTCTTAATGTTTATGCTAAGCTGCTTCACTTCCTCACTCATTGTTATTCTGGCCCCTAATCGGCTGACACACACCTGAGTGAGTATTTGAAAGCCAGTATTTGAATATGAAAACAGGCTTTTGTTAGAAAATGGCTTGTATTACTTATTATATTACTTTATGTGCCGTTGTTTTTAGAGGTACAGCCAGTGAATTAATGATGTTCACTTATACTTTCAAATGTGAAAATACCCCACTGGCTTAAAGTTATACATAGTGGGAGTCAGCATTGGAAAATTTTAATCTTCAAGTTAGTTTTTATGGATGGCTGTTGAGCACAAGTACATAGAGGGTCAGACTTGGTGTATAAGTGCTACAAGTAAAATTTTGAACATGCCTTCATTTTGAAGTCACACGGTCAAAAGTCACATCACACTGATCAAGTATGGAACCCTCATGCACTTTTTTTTTGTTGTTCTAGAATTATCGAATGTGCCTTTATATTTGAGCTGCATTAACTTTGGCAGGCACTCAGCTAAATTATGCGATACTGTATTAAAGGTCGAGCTAGACTTGTCCGTTATCTATTATTTTGTCAAACAGGATTGTAAAAATTCTGTCATAATCTATTACTACCTGTCATTTTGATGCTAATATAATAAGACACCAAATACCTTTTGTTTTTTATTCACATATTCAGTTTTAATCATGAACCTATAGGAAACACCATGCAGATTTTGTATTTATTTATTAATTGAACTGATGACCAGAGACTGTGGGTCAATGTTGTAATATGGACTGTAAAGTGGACAGGTGGGAATTGACAAGTAAAAGTTCACCCTCAGTGTGATCTGTCAAAATAACAGACAGCTTCCTGATTTTTCTGTCACCGCTAAAAAAAAAAATCTGTTGATGACAGCCAGTTTTAAGTTAATGTTTTCACTTGTATGAATATCACAGATCTGACGTTTATGCGTCATATATATCACTAGATGCAAGGCCTCATGAAGTAAAATAATGAATAAAAAATAGGAACAGGTTGCTACCTAAGGCTTAACGATTTAAGAAAGATATCAAATTGTTTTGGGGGGTTTTTGCATTTGTTGCCCTTCCTTGGAATGATATGGCCTTCAGCATGCTTTAGCATGCATCCTTTCTTAAATTTTCACAAAATATTGGTCAATAAAATTCTGAACAATTGTCGGAAAATGTTTAAGACAGACATACTGTATATAGAGTGTGTGGTGGTAATGCACCTGTAAGCTGGTTGCCAACCACCAATCAAATCTAAGAAGAAGAAAGAAATGTCTGTACATGTTAAGTTAAATAACAAGCAATCATGGCATGACAGCAGCATGAGCATTTTAATTTCGGGGCAAAACGAACAGCTGCAGCCATCTGTATTTACCCAGACATTAAAACACCCAAGCATGGTGTTGTGGTTCTTTGCGGCTCTGACTAGATTCTATGTCTGCTCTAAGGTAAATATGATTATGTCCAACATATTTTAACAAAATGTATCCAACTTTATTGTGGTGGAAACATTGACATATTTCAGAATTTTTATTTGTTTATAGCATTAGCATCTTAGAAGCGGAGCTAACTAACAGCACTACTGTCTGCCAGGCCAATTTTTAAGATCATCTTCTCATGCAAACTCCACACAGAAAGGGGTTGGAACCTTTCTGTGTGGAGTTTGCATGTTCTCCCTGTGCTGCGTGGGTTTACTCCGGGGGCTCCGGTTTCCTCCCACAATCCAAAGACATGCATGTTAGGTTGATTGGCTGTTCTAAATTGTCCCTAGATATCTGTTTCCTATAGGCCCTTAGAATAGATGGTTAGTATTAGTGAAAGCGCTTTGAGTGGTCTTTGTGACTAGAAAAGTGTTATATAAGTGCAGGTTAGTTAGTTAGTAGTAATCCCCCCATTGTTGTGGGAAGTGGTATTATATTACTGCTTTTGAGGTGCAAAAGGCCGTGTTCCTGCATTTTTGATGCCAAAGTCACTGTCTTTTAACAAGGAAAAGTGTCCCATTTCAGTGACAACCACACATTCTAAACTAGTGCCGGAAGTTGTGCCCATAATTCACTCAAGGCATCATGGGGCCTAGGAATAAGGTGAATAGAAGATGGAGTTTCCTATCTTTCATGGTGGTGATGTGTTCAATAACCATCTAATCCATAACATGATAAAAACATTTCAGACTTAAAGCTCAAAATCCTCCCGCTCCATAACTGTAGTTAGCACTTTATAATGTTGCAAATAGGATGTCCAATCAGCAGTGATGCTGATTTCATCCTATGATTTGACTGGTCTAATGCCAACATAAAGCTAGCTTCCCTTGGTGCAGTCCTAGAAGTGCAATACCATATCTTACCACATATTTACAGCATAATATTTAGTGGGGCACTGTTTCTCCCTTTCTAAGAAAACAAGGAATGGGGAAAAGATATCTTCTGCAATTCACTGACAGCCAAGACATTAAATACCATAATATATTGCATTTCCCTATTCTTCATGGTCCTGGTGCCCTTTCTATGATATATCTATAGATCACTGTATCATCCACACACCTTGCTTGATTGAATTCCCACTCATAGTTAAGGGCTGCCCATATTTTCTGCGGCAGCTGAGGAAGCTCAAGCTACCCACCAAGATGTTAGTGCAGTTCTACACGGCCATCATCGAGTCCATCCTCACCTCCTCCATAACTGTGTGGTATGCAGGAGCCACTGCCAGGGACAGACTAAGGCTGCAGCGCGTCGTGCACACTGCTGAGAAGGTGATCGGCTGCAAGCTCCCATCTCTCCAGGACCTGTACATCTCCAGGACCCGGAGGCGTGCTGGCTGGATCATAGCCGATCCTTCACACCCTGGTCACGTACTGTTTGCCCCCCTCCCCTCAGGTAGAAGACTTCGGTCCATTCGGACTAAAACCTCCCGGCACATGAATAGCTTTTTCCCCTCTGCCATCAGACTGCTGAACATTAAGTGACTTATTGACTCTCGTGCACTATGTACAGCAGCTCAACCAGACTCATGACATTCATCACTGTTTTTCTGTTGCATTATCAGCTGCACTGTGGTACCCCATATTATCTGCTACTTGCTAATTTATTTAAAACTGCCTTGACTAGTATTACTCATTATTACTATTATTATTATTATTATTATTACTTATTTTTCTACACTTATTGCATGTTTTTAGTCCTTTAGTCTTTTAGTTTATCTCTTTATCTCATCATGTTTTTAATGTTGCAGCATGGCACCGAGACAAATTCCTAGTTTGTGTACTACATGAACAATGGCAATAAATCTGATTCTAATTCTGATTCTGATTCTGATTCTGGGCAGCGTGGTGGCGGAGTGGTTAGCACTGTGGCAGCACAGCAACTCACCCTTGGCCGGGGGATCCTGGGTTCAATCCCAGCCCCCAACCAACAGTGATCTGTGTGGAGTTTGCATGTTCTCCGGTTTCTTCCCACATGCCAAAAACATGCAAGTTAGGTTAACTGGCATCAAAACTTGGGATTCTAAATTGTCCTTAGGTATGACTGTGAGAGTGAATGGTTGTCTGTCTCTCTGTGTTGGCCCTGTGATGGACTGGCGATCTGTCCAGGGTGTACCCTGCCTCTCTCCCAAAAGATGCTGGGATAAGCTCCAGCCTCCCCGCGACCCGAAAAGGATTAAGTAGAAGAAGATGGATGGTTGGATGGAGTTAAGGGCTGTCCAGCTTTAAGATATGATGGAAAAGAAAAGCATGTGAACAGGAACAGTGGCATGTACATGACTTTAACTCTGACACTACTCTGCTGCACAGTGCAGCACTGGGTATTTCTTTTATTATGGAGTAATCATTAAGGCTGCACCCAAAAATATTTGATTATCTGGATAGTCATTCATTACATCAGTGTTTGATGTTCAAATTTGGGTATTCAGATATTGTTTTTCCCACAAAACTTATCCCCCAAACTGCTTCATTTTAATAAACAAGTCTGTTGTAGTGGTCTGGACAGGGCTACATCTCCTGTCCATGCTTTATGTTCCTTTTTGACTCATTTGTCAGGTTTTGTGTGTATCCCCTCTGTGTTTGTCCAGCCCCGCCCGTCCTGTGCTGCCTGATTGCCCTTGATGGTGTTCACCTGTCCTGTATTGTCTTGATTGCTCCCGTCGATATATGTGCACTTTCAGTCTGTGCCCGTTGCTGCGTCCTTATGTTAACCTCACAAGCATCTTCACCACACGTTTTGGATTATTGCTGTTCTTCATTCCACGCGTGGACAAAATTGTTGGTACCTCTCTGTTAATGAAAGAAAAACCCACAGTGGTCACAGAAATAACTTGAATCTGACAAAAGTAGTAATAAATGAAAATTCTATGAAAATTAACCAATGAAAATCAGACAATGCTTTCGAATTGTGGTTCAACAAAATTACTTTAAAAAACAAACTCATGAAGCAGGCCTGGACAAAAATGATGGTACCCCTAGAAAAGATTGAAAATAATGTGATCATAGGGACATGTTCAACCAAGATGTGTCCTCTAATTAACATCACAGGTGTCTACAAACTTGTAATCAGTCAGTCGGCCTATTTAAAGGGTGACAAGTAGTCACTGTGCTGTTTGGTGACATGGTGTGTACCACACTAAATATGGACCAGAGGAAGCAAAGGAGAGAGTTGTCTCAGGAGATTAGAAAGAAAATTATAGACAAGCATGCTAAAGGTAAAGGCTATAAGACCATCTCCAAGAAGCTTGATGTTCCTGTGACTACAGTTGCACATATTATTCAGAAATTTAAGATCCACGGGACTGTAGCCAACTTCCCTGGACGTGGCCACAGGAGGAAACTTGATGAAAAATGGAAGAGACGGATAATACGAATGGTAACAAAAGAGCCCAGAACAACCTCTAAACACATTCAAGGTGAAGTCCAAGGTCAAGGTACATCAGTGTCAGATCGCACTATCCGTCGTTGTTTGAGCCAAAGTGGATTTCATGGGAGATGACCAAGGAGGACACCACTGTTGAAAACAAATCATAAAAAAGCCAGACTGGAATTTGCCAAACTGCATGGCAAAGCCACAAATCTTCTGGGAGAATGTCCTATGGACAGACGAGACAAAACTGGAACTTTTTGGCAAGGAACATCAGCTCAGTGTTCACAGACGCAAAAAATGAAGCATACCAAGAAAAGAACACTGTCCCTACTGTGAAACATGGAGGAGGTTCTGTTATGTTCTGGGGCTGCTTTGCTGCATCTGGCACAGGGTGTCTTGAATCTGTGCAGGGTACAATGAAATCTCAAGACTATCAAGGTACTCTAGAGAAAAATGTGCTGCCCAGTGTCAGACAGCTTGGTCTCAGTTGCAGGTCATGGGTCTTGCAACAGGATAATGACCCAAAACACACAGCTAAAAACACCCAAGAATGGCTAAGAGCAAAACATTGGACTATTGTAAAGTGGCTTTCTATGAGCCCTGATCTAAATCCTATAGAACATCTGTGGAAGGAGCTGAAACATGCCGTCTAGAGAAGGCACCCTTCAAACCTGAGACAACTGGAGCAGTTTGCTCATGAAGAGTGTGCCAAAATACCTCCTGAGAGGTGCAGAAGTCTCACTGACAGTTACAGAAGTCATTTGATTGCAGTGATTGCTTCAAAAGGTTGTGCAACAAAATATTAAGTTAAGGGTACCATCATTTTTGTCCAGGCCTTTTTCATGAGTTTGTTTTTTAAAATAATTCTGTTGAACCACAATTCAAAAGCATTGTCTGATTTTCATTGGTTAATTTTCATAGAATTTTTATTTATTACCACTTTTGTTAGATTCAAGTTATTTCTGTGACCATTGTGGGGTTTTCCTTCATTAACAGAGGGGTACCAACAATTTTGTCCACGTGTGTATATAAATACTGACTTCAGCACTGGAGAATATTTAGTTTGGTTATATGTGTGTGAACTGACAATCGGCCTATTCATTTTTACTTGATTATGCTCATTTGCAACCAAATCACCTCAGTGATATATTCACTGATTCTGCACTCTTGTGTAAACTTGCTTAATTACAAGCCTTTTTGGAATTTATCAGGATTCGTAAAATGTTGCAAAACAGTTCACAGTGTTTAAGGTCACAAACAGTTTTTCTTGTCTTGTGAATTAATTTTTCTGCAAGCAGTTGCAAATGTTTGCAAAATAGTTGTAACGTGTTGTTCAGGGTAGCTTCTCACAGAGTGACGAATGTTGACGAATGTAGCGATTCTTGGATTTGCCAACTATTCTGAAGAATGTTGGCAAAACGTTCATGAATGTAGCAGTTGTTGCATTTTGTCAGGGTTTGTAAAAGGCTGTTAAACAGTTTGCCAACAGTTGTAGTTTGCAGTTTGTCGTAAAGGTTCTTGAATTGTTGCTAGTATTTGCTACTTGGCAAAATAAAAAGAAATTTAGCTACACGCCTTACGTTTGCAAATGTGTTACGACTGTTAGCAAATGCTTCCAATGGTTTAGCAAATGTTTTAACATATCCAAAATGTTTTTGTGGTGAGAAAAACTGTTCGCAAACTATTTGGCAACCTTTTACAAACCCTGACAAAGCCCAAAAAGCCCTGTGTTTGTGAATGTTTCTCAAGATTCACCACTCTGTGAGATACCAGGGTAATGTTCTTTTTGGTTCGCAGACAGAGCAGCAGTTGACTCCGGTAAGACAAGAGGGGGGGGAGTGTGCATTTATATTAACAAGGCTTGGTGCACGAACTCTGTCACTGTTGAGAGACACTGCTCAGCTAACCTGGAGTTTCTCATGGTTAAATGTAGACCTTTCTATCTGCCACGCGAGTTCACTTGTACCATCATAACAGCCAAGTGCGGCTTCTGCTAAAAGCACGTAACAATGCCTTTAGATCTGGTGATGCACAGGCCTACAGTTCATCCAGGGCAGATCTGAAGAGGGGCATCAAGAAGGCCAAGCACAGCTACAAGCTGAAGGTGGAGGAACATTTTGGGGACTCTGACCCCCGACGTATGTGGCAGGGCATTCAAGCTATCTCTGATTATAAGCCCAGCAACTCGATACCTATAGCCATGACTGTGCCCTTTCTCAATGAGCTAAATAACTTCTATGCTCGTTTTGACAAGGACAACAACGGAAAGAACATCAATTTCCCACCCTCTGATGACCTCCACCACCCCACACTCACCCACACCGACGTCCATAATGCACTGAGTCATGTCAACGTACGTAAGGCTGCTGGCCCTGATGGCATTCCTGGGCGTGTGCTGAGGGCATGCGCTGAGCAGCTGGCAGGGGTCTTCACAGACATCTTCAATCTCTCCCTGGCCCAGGCCGTGGTACCAGCGTGCTTCAAGACCACTTCAATAGTACCAGTGCCGAAACATTCAACACCATCGTGCCTAAATGACTATCGCCCTGTGGCACTGACGCCCATAGTCATGAAGTGCTTTGAGCGACTGGTCTTGGCACAGCTCAAAAAAGGCCTGCCCCCTACACTGGACCCTCATCAGTTCGCCTACCGGAGCAACAGGAGTACAGAGGATGCGGTTTCTACAGCTCTGCACTATGTACTCGCACACCTGGATGACAAGAACACCTACGCAAGAATGCTGTTTATTGACTTCAGCTCAGCATTCAACACAGTTATCCCCTCCAAGTTGCTCACTAAACTTGGGGACCTGGGAATCAGTACCTCCACCTGCAACTGGATCATGGATTTTCTGACCAACAGACCCCAGCATGTTAGGTCAGGCCCCAACCGTTCTTCCGTCATCACACTCAACACTGGTGTACCACAGGGCTGTGTGCTCAGCCCATTCCTCTACTCCCTCTACACCCATGACTGCAGGCCTATGTATGGATCCAATTCCATCATAAAGTTTGCAGATGACACCACGGTGATTGGACTCATCAGGGACAATGATGAGTCAGATTACAGGGCAGAGGTTGAGCACTTGGCTACTTGGTGCGCTGACAATAACCTGCTCCTTAACACCAGCAAAACCAAGGAGCTCATAGTGGACTACAGGAAGGAGAGGGAAGAGACACATGACCCCATCCATATCAATGGCATAGCTGTTGAACGTGTCCCCAGCTTCAAATTCCTGGGGACCCACATCTCGGAGGACCTGTCCTGGTCAGTTAACACCACCAGCCTGATCAAGAAGGCCCATTGGCGCCTCTTCTTCTTGAGGACATTGAAGAAGAACCATCTGTCAACTGACATCCTGGGCAACTTCTACCGCTGCGTGATAGAGAGCACCCTGACCAACTGTATCACAGTCTGGTATGGGAGCTACTCTGTAGCTGACCGCAAGGCGCTGCAGCGGGTGGTGAAAACTGCCCAACGCATCACAGGGACTCCACTTCCAGCTATAGAGGACGTCTACAGGAAAAGATGTCTGCGCCGAGCACGCAGCATTCTTAGGGACTCCAACCATCCTGCTCATGGACTGTTCCAGCTTCTCCCCTCCAGAAGACGTTTCAGAAGCCTTCGGACTAGAACCAGCAGGTTTAGGAACAGTTTCTTTCCAACAGCCGTCACGTTATTGAACTTAGTTCCCTGCTGACTCTCTTACCATCATCTTTTACCATCCTCACCTGTACATAACTACATCTAACTTATTGCACATTATTTGCACATAACAGTACTCTTAACTTTCTGCACTGCTGCATATATTTGCATATATTTGCTTAAATTGCACATACTGTTAATTACCGTATATACTGCACTGCTGTCCTTTGCACTTCTGATTGGATGCTAAACTGTGTTTCGTTACCTTGTATTCATACATGTGTAATGACAATAAAGTTGAATCTAATCTAATCTAATCTCAAATAATGAACACTAGCAACTGTTTAAGAACCTTTACAAACCCTTGAAATCTGAATGCTGGGGAGGGTTTGCCCACCCTTTTTATAGGGCTGGGTCCAAGATTTCCCTGACGTTCTCCTGATATTTTACCTGAAGTTGGCAAAAGGTTCCAAACGTTAACAGATCGTGGCAAAAGGGTGGCAAATACCTGCTAATTGTCGCAAACACTGTTGCTAATATTTGCTAACAGTCGCTAATGTATGCCAATTGTCTTTTGGAAACATTTGTGTGAATGTTGCTCATTGTCTCTAAATGCCATTAATGACAGTGGTAAACACTGATTTTTGCAAACATTTGTCGGAAAAGTTGGTGAATCCAAAAATTGCAATGTTCATCAGCATTCGCTGTTCAACGTGATAGTAGCTTAAAGGAGAAGAAGAAAGGAGGGGGAAAAAAACCCTGAAATCAATGTGAAAGGTTGAATTAGCTGTAATGCTGATTTTAAGTCAAATTGTGTGTTTGCTCATGTCTTTTGAAAAATGAGAAAGAGATGGTGGAGCTACTCAAAGCTGCTGTTAGAGGAAACAGAGGAGAGACAAGGTTCTGCAGCTCTGTTGAGTGTTATTCTAGTTTATTTGAGGGTTATGTGGCTCTCACAAAAGTAGCCTCTAACATTTACTGTGTGCTGTATATTGCTGTGGCCACAGATTGGAGCAGGAAGTTTGGATCACTCTCATAACTACCAAATCACATCATCGGAAGCATCACCTCACTACAGACGAGAAAGTTTTGAGTCACCAAACAGGCATGACACACTTTCAGCTCTCTGCAGAGTGCTTTTGCCTGTCCTCCTTTTTTCACACTGCGGCTCATCAAGACAACAGCTCAGAAGATGAGTGTCACACTCGGCCCAAGATTATTAGGCAGCAACTGGCTGCCATCTGTTCAGCTATCCAACAGAAAACTACAAAGGTGTGGGCGCACGCCTCCTTCACCCTGCCAGCTCTGTTTAAATTGCACCTGACTGAGCACGCCGGCTCAGATCCGCGGCAGACCCTGAGGCCTTAAAAGAACCGCAATTTGACATTTCCAAATAATGCACCCAAGTGGTGCAATTAAATTCATTTGTAGTACTTTGATGCTTTGCGTTTTGTGCGCCGCAGCAGGCTTGTATGTTTGAATGTCTTAATCATTTGAGTGAATTGAATGGTGCACCACAACAACACGTCTTGATCTAAGCTATTTTGTGATATGCCGTTTGTTGACTTTAGGGCCCCTTTTTACCTCGCTCTTATCTACCTTTCTGCGTTGACATGGCAATAAGGTAGATGGAGAATCAGACTGTACCGAGCCCCGCCAGTTTCTCATTATAAATTGGCCTTCAGCAAGCAATATGTTTGTTGCTGCTGTATTATTAAACTTTGTTTAAATACAAGCTGCTTCTCCAATTGGAAAGCAGGAGGACGGGTGCTATTTTAACACACTGAATTAAGGTAACGAACACAAACATGCTACACCAACATATATGTTTTACATGATGATGGTTGGTAATGTTAAGATGCAAAATTACTTATACATATTATAGCAACCCCAATTCTGGTGAAGTTGGGGTGTTGTGTAAAATGTAAATAAAAAAATACAATGATTTAAAAATCCTTTTAAACCTACAGTATATTCAAGTGAATACACTACAAAGACAAGCTATTTAATGTTCAAACTGATAAACTTTTTTTTTTTTTTCAGATTTTCACTCATTTTGAATTTGATGCCTACAACATGTTCCATAAAAGTTGGGACAGGGTCCTGTTTACCACTGTGGTACATCACCTTTCCTTTTAAGAACACTCCATAAGAGGTTAGGAACTGAGGGCACTAAATGTTGAAGCTTCACGGAATTCTTTCCCATTCTTGGTTGATGTACAACTTCAGTTGCTCAGCAGCCCGGGGTCTCTGCACCACACATTTTCAATGGGAGAAAGGTCTGGACTGCAAATGAATAGGGATGCCCCTGAAAAAGATGCTTGGATGGCAACATATGTTGCTCCAAAACCCTTCTGTACCGTTCAGCATCAATGGTGCCTTCACAGATGTGTAAGTTACCCATGGCATGACACTAACACCCCCCCATACCATTACAGATTCTGGCTTTTGAACTTAAGGCCGATAACAGTCTGGATGGTCCTTTTCCTCTTTAGATTGGAAGGCACAACGTCCTTGATTTCCAAAAAGAATTTGACATGTGGACTCATCAGACCACAGCACACTTTTCCACTTTGCATAAGTCCATTTCAGATGAACTCAGGCCCAGAGCAATGGGCAACATTTCAGTGTTTTATTGATATATGGCTTTCGCTTTGCATGGTAGAGTTTTAACTTGCACTTGTAGATGTAGCGATGAACTGTGATGCATGACCAGCCAAATCCTACACTTTTTCATGAGTGGGGTCAAAAATGACCCCAATTAGAATGAGTGCGTTTTATGCTGTAAACTTAAGAAATTTCTTTCATTTTGGTTAAAGATGATTATTTTTATTATATTTTGGGTGATTATTATTATTATTTTAAATTATATTTTGGTCAACAAAAGAATTATTTCATGTTTGGCATGTTCATTTATCACTTTTTATTAACATTTTATCACAGAAAGGTAAAAAAGGTAAACAATGAGAAAGGTAAAAAAGGTAAACAATGTATTGTAAAAAGGTAAACATCCAAAACATCCAAAAATACAACACTATATAGGTGTGTCATAATTCCGGTTCATGGGCAGGATCATGAAAATAGATCTGAGCAAAAAGTGGCTTTCGACCCTGTTCAGGAAGGCCCGTGCATGCCCATAGAAACCGAGAAACCTGAGCACCTGGAGAAAATGCTTTTGCTTAGTTTCTTCATCTTGAGCAACAATACGAAGAATGCTTGATCTGGCATCTCTGCTCGCGGCAATGTAGAATCGGCCATGGCTGCAGAAATCTGTTGTGCAGAAAACACGAACACGCTGTAAAGACTGGCCCTGTGACTTATTCACCTTGCCAATTTTGAGCCATATGACATCATAAAGACACATTAGTCTAGGCATCATGAGTGATGGCCTATATGACATCATAAAGACACATTTGTCTATGAGCCATATGACATCATAAAGACACATTAGTCTAGGCATCATGAGTGATGGTCTATATAACATCATAAAGACACATTTGTCTATGTGCCGTCATATAGACATCATATCTTTATGACGGCATCGCGAGTCCTATGATGCCTGAGTTCATAAGCCGTCTTATGATGTCCTATAAACGTGACAGACACACACAGCTAACTACAAAGTAGTAATTTGATGATGATAACATAACACTATCACACAAAATTCATGGACGTTGAAAATAAGTTCATAATTTACAACAGCACATATATTATGAGGTATAAAAATGATAATACTTACATGTATGTTGCTGTGTAAAAATAACCTTCAGGGTGGTGAGTAGATGTGTCCTTCTGTGCCGAGTCTTCAAAGCGTGTGTCGAGTAACCCGGGAAGATTTTTGTGAAGCACGTATCAAGGCTTGTGTTGCTGATGAACGTGGTGACATTCGAAGGGGACAGTGAAGTGCAATGTCCCCCACATTTTGTGGACTTGGGACTTTATTTGCAATCTATTCCAGCTTCTTTTTTTTTTTTTTGCGATGGAACCAGCAAGAAAGATATTTGCTTCATGAAGCTTCATCTCGCCATCACTAGTGGTGAGACTGTTGGCATTAGATGTGTGGATTGACAGTAAATGTATATCTGACAATCACAGTTGATAAAAATCAAAGGTTCCTAGGGTTAACCTTTGAAATTCCATAGAAAATGCTTGGGGTCATTTTTGACCCCACATATGGAAAAGTGTGGTACTGATACAAAAAATGCAATTACTTAAAAAATATAACAATTAGATACAAATCCAAATGGCCTCATGTCAAAGACAACCTATTTGAGGAATACATGGAAGATTAAATGATAAAAAATTAAAATTACAAAGATATTGCAAAAAACAACCGCTGGGGTCATTTTTGACCCCACTTATGCATCTAAGGGCTGACAAAGGTTTTCTGAAGTGTTCCCGAGCCCACATGGTAATATGTTTTCCAGAATGATGTAGGTTTTTAATACAGTGCCGCCTGAGGGATCGAAGGTCACGTGCATTCAGTGATGGTTTCCAGCCTTGCCACTTGTGTGGAGAAATTTCTCCAGATTGCTTGAATCTTTTGATATTATGGACTGTAGATGATGAAATCCCTAAATTCCTTGCACTTGTATGTTGAGGAACATTCTTATACTGTTGGACTATTTGCCCATGCAGTTTTTCACAAAGTAGTGAACCTCACCCCATACTTGTTTGTGAACAATTGAGCCTTTCAGGGATGCTCCTCTTATACCCAATCATGACACTCACCTGTTTCCAATTAACCTGTTCATCTGTGGAATTTTCCACAAAGGTGTTTTTTTGAGCTTTCTTCAACTCTTCCAGCTTTTGTTGCCCCTGTCCCAGCTTTTTTGAAATGTGTTGCGGGCATCAAAATCAAAATGAGTGAATACTTGCAAAAAAACTATAAGGTTTATCAGTTTGAACATTTAATAGCTTGTCTTTGTAGTGTATTTAGTTCAGTTTAGGTTGGAAATGATTTTTAAATCATTGTATTTTGTTTTTATTTGCATTTTACACAATGTCCAAACTTCACCGCAATTGGGGTTGTATTTTCTACCTAGACAGGGCTGTCTTTGTAGACCCAGGTAAGCTGTTTGTTTAATATATTCTATAGTGCCATGCAACATAATATATTGTTGCAGGGAGACATCACGGTGCAGGAGAGGAGCCTTTAAACAGACATTTGGCATTAACAATATACCGACAATTTCAACCAACAGCAGCAGTTAGAGGTGTGCTCACTTAGTAATTATTGCTGGAGCAGATGCAAAATGACCACTTTCTGTCAATGCTCATGGCTGCTCGCTGTTATATAACCACAACCGCCTCTTTTATTGCTTTTTTGGCCCACTGGGTCACTCATTCTCAAAGCCAGGCCTTCACTGCTTAATAGAGCACAGAGGGGTAATTTTAGCAATTACCTATTTCCAAGAGGAAACATCTGGATTCATAACAGATAGGTTGCAATTATGAATCTGATGGCATTTACCTCTATTATATAGTTATGATGATGATTAGACTTCTTTAAAAATATAATAATTAAACCTGCTACCTATTGCTGCTAACATTTTGTAACATGCCCGATATTGGAACTGTGTTATCTAAACTGGCACAGACCATATGAACTAAAGAAATGCAAGGTTGCACTAGTAACATCCAGCAGGTTACAGGACTGTTCTCCTACAATCTGTCTGCTGTCTCCTCCTGCTATCAGGTGTTTATTGGAGTGTGAGAAGTTTGGATGAAAGGCGTGCATGAGATGTCAATGAGAAAAGTAAATTTTCCTCTTTCTGTCGGAAAGGGAAAGCTAAAATATAACCAGGCTAGGTAAGGCGTTAGAGCATCATGGTGTTTTGGAAAAACTTGGAAAAATGGACAGTCTTTCATTTGGTGTTTTGATGATGGTGGAGAGTCCAGAATTCATTGAAGGGGTTCAGCTGGGTTGAAGTCCAGATACTTTAAACTAGCTCTGGCATTACGTTATGAAGACCAGCAACTGTTTAATTAGAGTTTTCTGGCAAAAAAAGGTCAGCAGGTGTTACACTTTATCATTATACATTTCAACAAGTGACCTCTTGTGGTTCTGAAAATAACTACGTGAAGTGAGATGGTAGAGAGAGATGGTGTAAGCTTTAGACATCAACCCTACCTAACCCAAACTTTAACCTTTTTTTACTTTTCTTATTGTTTTTAGTGGAAAATTGTAACAGTTACTGTAATCTTAAACAGATGTAAAAATGTATTAATGAGTAAAAGAAGATAAAAACAAGTCCTAAAACTAATATGCAAAAATTGAGCATAAGCTCCTCACCTCTGAATACAACCAAATGTAACGTCTCGAAATGCTCAAATCAGGGTACAGAAGTGGTTGGGGAAGGCTTTCCCCTGTGTTCTAATGCTGCTGTTTTCTTCTTCACTACAGTAGTTGTTGCACCTCTGGGTTGCCAAATCACTTCTTTTACTCAATAAATGCACATTTAGAGCTGTTTCAATACAGTTAAACAGTGACTTCTTGGTTAAAGTTAGGAAAAGTTCAGGTGTGATAAGGAACTGTTTCAACAGATTACACCTCTTCCCCTCTCCCATCTCACTGCTTGTAGTTATTTTCACCACCACTAGAGGTTGTTTTTTCAAAAATGCAACTCTAAGGCCTGATTCCTGCTGGTAAAAAATGTTTTATACAGTCATTTTCTGTTGGAGGACAGTCTCATTACAATAAATGTTCTTGTTATGGTTTGTGGGACCTGGAGCAAGCAGAGCGAAGGACCCAACTCCAGACAATTCATGGAGGTCTATTAAGGGAAAATAAAGACCAGCATGGGGGTTGAAACAAGCCTAAACTAAACTTAAAACACAAAACAATAAACTAGAAGGGCTAAGGAGGGTGAAACATAAACCTTTAGAATGGAAGAGCCAGGGAGACAGAGAAGCAAACCATGCAACTGCACGGGAAGCTGCTATAAATTAACACTGCTTCAAGGAGTGGCACAAAAAAACCTTAACTTAAAGGAACTGATGATTACTCTTGAAAACTGTCTGGGGAACAAAGGACCAGCAAATCAAATGATTAGATTACAAAATTACAACAAAAGGTAAACCACTAATCATTACCAAGGAAAAACAGGAAAACACTACCAAAATAAAACTAAAACCCAAAACAGGAAATACTTTCAAAATATACCTAATATCAAAATGAGACGAAGATTGACACAAGGATGAAACAGGAAATACTATGGAATACACAAGGAACGGGGAAGGCAAAGCTAGATAAGAATAAACTCTAAAAATATTTCAGAACTATTTTTTTGGTATGCTTTATTGATCCCCAGAAGGAAATTCAGGGCATCCAATAACTATAGAACCAACACTGAAACAAGAATAACACAGGGGATATTTACAAAACTAGACCATGGTGACATGTGGCATACTCAAACACAAACTTAGAACAGAATAAATCATCATAATAATCATAAATCCAGAATAATTAACTAGAAAAGCACTCAGAGAGTGCATACAGTGCATCCGGAAAGTATTTACAGTGCTTCACTTTTTTCCACATTTTGTTATGTTACAGCCTTATTCCAAAATCGATTAAATTAATTTTTTCCTCAAAATTCTATACACAATACCCCATAATGACAACATGAAAAAATGTTTTTTTTTTTTTAGATTTTTTTTTTTAATTTATTAAAAATAAAAAAACTAAGAAATGATATGTACATACAGTGGTGTGAAAAAGTCTTTGCCCCCTTCCTGATTTCTCACTTTTTTTGTATGTTTGTCACACTTAAATGTTTCAGATCATCAAACAAATTTAAATATTAGACAAAGATAACACAAGTAAACACAAAATGCTGTTTTTAAATGAAGGTGTTTATTATTAAGGGGAAAAAAAATCCAAACCTACATGGCCCTGTGTGAAAAAGTTATTGGCCCCTAAACCTAATAACTGGTTGGACCACCCTTAGCAGCAAAAACTGCGATCAAACGTTTGCAATAACTGGCAATGAGTCTTTTACACTGCTGTGGAGGAATTTTGGCCCACTCATCTTTGCAGAACTGTTGTAATTCAGCCACATTGGAGGGTTTTCGAGCATGAACTGCCTTTTTAAGCTCATG
This sequence comes from Pholidichthys leucotaenia, assembly GCA_020510985.1. Taxonomy (NCBI): domain Eukaryota; kingdom Metazoa; phylum Chordata; class Actinopteri; order Cichliformes; family Pholidichthyidae; genus Pholidichthys; species Pholidichthys leucotaenia. Next base: position 278,183,277 of record CM035842.1, read on the forward strand.
CCACAGCATCTCAATTGAATTCAGGTCAGAACATTGACTAGGAAACTTAGAGCCTCCTTAAATGACATGCCGAGGGATGCCAGGAATCACTATTTTTTCAAAAATAATTTTCACAAATAAGAAAAATTCTAGAGTCTTATTTGACACAATTAACACTCTTGTCTCACCAGCTGTCCCTCTAATTCCTGTGTTCTGTAAAGCAGACAGTAACAAATTTCTTAATTTCTTTGTTGATAAGATCAGAGATATCAGGGAAAACATTTCGCCATCTTCTTCCTTTAACTGTGCCAGTGTTATTCCCTCACCTTGTACTTGGTCCACTTTTAATCCTGTGACCCTTCAGGACATCACGGCTCTGCTGCAGAAGATGAAACCTTCCTCTTTCCCTGCTGATGTTCTCCCTACTAAGCTGTTTTTAGCAGTTTTTGAGTCAGTTGGTCCTTCAGTTGTTGAACTGATAAACATTTCACTTTCAGCTGGTGTGGTTCCCAACTCCTTCCAACATGCTGTGGTTGAACTAGTACTTAAGAAGCCAAGTTTGGATCCATCCCAGCCAAATAATTATAGGCCAATCTCTAAACTCCCTTTCATATCAAAAATTCTGGAAAAGGTAGTGACTGAGCAGCTTATGTCATTTTTGGCAAATTGTAATATCATGTAATATCATGGATAAATTTCAGTCGGGCTTTCGGAAAAATCATTCTACCGAAACAGCTTTAGTCAGAGTCTCCAGTGACATTATGATGGCGGCTGACACTGGTATATACACAGTTTTGGTGTTATTGGATCTTTCTTCTGCCTTTGATACTGTTGATCACTGTATAATGATCAACACACTCAAAGAGCTAGGGTTGTCTGGTTCTTTTTTAAAATGGTTTTCATCATACCTCTCCGGAAGAACCTTTAATGTGTCCGTGAATCAGATCTTTTCTGAAATAGCACAGTATTCATGTGGGGTACCACAAGGATCAGTCCTAGGACCCATTTTATTTCTAATTTACATTTTGCCACTGGGACGGTTAATTAGCCAGTTCAATGATATTTCTTATCATCTTTATGCTGACGATATTCAGTTGTATTGCTCTTTTTTTAAAGAGTCTTGAGTTTTACATGCTATCATCTTTAACTAGCTGCTTGTCTAACATCAAACAATGGTTAAGTGCAAACTTTTTACAACTTAACTCAGACAAGACAGAAACACTAATTATCGCTCCTGAAAACAAGATCCCGCATATTAAGCACCACATGGGTACACTAGGTTCCTCTGTCCAGGTGAGTCTTCGGAATCTTAGTGTCAGTTTTGACTCGGCTATGTCTTTTGGGGATCTTTTGGTCTACTTCACTTTGTCAGTGATTTCTTGATTGAGAACAGGTGTGGCAGTAATCAGGCGTGGGTGTGGCTAGAGAAATTGAACTCAGCTTTCCAAAGATGTCATAAACCATGCTAATTTTTGTTTTAATGGGGGGGGGGGGGGTGCAATCACTTTTTCACACAGGGTTATGTAGGTTTGGATTGTATTTTACCCTTAATAATAAACACCTTCATTTAAAAACTGCATTTTGTGCTAACTTGTGTTATCTTTGTCTAATATTTAACATTTAAGTGTGACAAACACAAAAAAAATGAGAAATCAGGAATGGGGCAAACACTTTTTCACACCACTGTAAGAATTCACAGCCTTTGCCATGAAGCTCAGAATTGAGCTCAGGTGCATCCTGTTTCCACTAATCATCCTTGAGATGGTCCTACAGCTTAATTGGAGTCTACCTGTGGTAAATTCAGATGATTGGATTTGATTTGGAAAGGCACACACCTGTCTATATAAGGTCCCACAGTTGATAGTCTATGTCAGAGCACAAACCAAGCATGAAGTCAAAGGAATTGTCTGTAGACCTCCGAGACAGGATTGTCTCGAGGCACAAATGTGCACGGGTTCTAAGGGACAATCTGTTTTATTCCATTCAGCGTTTTTTAGTACAGTGACTGAAGGCTGGTGTGTCAACTTACCCCGAGGTACCTGGGCCTGCCAACCAGCCCTTTTTTGCTTCCACTTCTCATATTAATCCTATTATTCCAAATATTTCTTTCTGTTTAGATCAGTCTTCAATTCATAACCCCATAGAGACTGTGTCTGTCTCCCGTTACCCAAAACATTATAACCCAAGACAAATACAACATAACTTGATAAATACACACCTCTCTGCAGCTCCTCTTCATCCGCCACCCTTCAACTTAGCCCCTGTCTTCCCCATCAGAGAATCATTGTCTGCTTCCTCCAAAGTTAATAAAAATGTAATGCACAAGCATCCCAAAATGATTAAACAAAAAGTTGGTAAAACTCAATTAAACATCAAGTCTCTAAATTTAATGATTTGGCATCTCTTCCTCCTCATAATTTAAAAATTAAATGTGGTTTGTTAAATATTAGGTCTCTAACTCCCAAGTCTCTGCTAGTCCATGATCTGTTAATTGATCATCAGATTGATTTAATATCTTTTAGAGACTTGGTTAGGGCAAGAGGATTATGTTGGTTTAAACGAATCAACTCCCTCTGGTTATTTAAACTATCAAAATCCCAGAAGTTCTGGTCATGGAGGAGGAGTAGCGACAATTTACCATTCTAAATTGCTAGTTAATGTAAAGCAAAAAGCATGTTTTAATTCCTTTGAGGGCCTGGTCCTCAGTATTGGGCATCTTAGCAATTTTAGGTTAAACCCAGTTTTCTTTGCTATAGTTTATCATCCTCCCTTTATTATCCTCCCTTCTCGTCTTTATCCAAATTTGCAATATTCTTAGCTGATTTACTGCTCAAATCAGATAGAATAATTATAGTAGGAGATTTTAATATACATGTAGATGTAGATAGTGACTGTTTAGAGAGTGCATAATGGTGTAGCATCTTAGACTAGAACAAAGAGCAGAGTTTTCCTTGGAGATAACTGGGAGGTGTGAAGGACGAATGCAGTGTGATCTTTTGTGTATCAGAGACTGCTAGGACGAATGCAGTGTGATCTTTTGTGTATCAGAGACTGCTAGGAGGATGTTAAAGGATTAAGGAAGTGAATGCAATGTGACCTTTTATGTGTAGAAGCTGCTGAAGGAAGGCCTGAGTATTTAAGAGAAGAGTCTTGTCTGAGATGCCTCCTTTCTGACTATGCTTATGTGTGAGATGTGTAATAAACTGTCTGAGTCAAATCCGCCTCGTTATTGACACACTCCACACTGGTGACCCAAGACGAATCATGCAACACGATGAAAGATTCCCGGAGCCAGCCTCGTTGGGAGCCCCCAGCCAAGCATATGCTGTTACAATCCAGCTACCGGATTTTTGGCAGCACAATCCGCGCTCCTGGTTCCACCTAGTTGAGGCACAGTTTGCCCTCCGGGGGATATCGGCGGATGACACGAAATTCTACCATGTGGTCACAAAGCTCGACGCCCACACGGCTCAGCATGTGGAGAGCCTGCTGGATCAGCCACCAACCAGCGACAAGTACGGCGCGTTGAAGGCTGCACTCATCCAGCACTACACACTCTCGGTTGAGGAGAGAGCAGAGAGACTCCTGACGCGGACCAGGTTAGGAGATGGGTCGGCTATTGACCTGATGGAGAAGATGCTGAGATTGAAGGGCTCGGACGACGGCCACTTCATTTTTACCCACCTCTTCCTCCAGAACCTTCTGTCAGCGACGAGAGTGACCCTGGCCAATTCGCCGTTGCTGGCTGAGCGGGACTATCGTGCGCTGGCCCGAGAAGCTCACCGGATCATCATGGCCAGCAGAGAGCTCACGACCACGGCGGCAGCGACGGAGCTCGGCGCGATGGCTGGAGGAGGCGAGGAGCCATTGACGGCAGTAGCAGAACCACCGAAGACAGCAGCGGCAGCGGCTAAAGAACGCGGAGGAGACACCCTTTGTTTCTACCACCGCCGCTTTGCAGAGAAGGCACGCAAATGTATACCACCGTGCCAGTTCAAGCGCTCGGGAAACGCCAAGACCGGGGGTCGGTAGCAGCTGCGGCCCTCGGGGAGGAGAACAAGCTACTCTACTTGACGGACGCACGCTAGGGGAGGCATTTTCTCGTGGACACCGGCGCCCAGATGAGTTTCATCATGCCGTCCTACGCCGACCGGCTGGCAGGATCTAGCGGCCCCAAGATGGCAGCAGCAAACGGCTCGGAGATTAAGACCTTTGGTGAGAGGACTCTACTCCTGTCTCTACACGGCCGTACATTTGAGTGGACTTTTGTCATAGCAGCATTGAATTTCAATATATTGGGGGCTGATTTTTTGTGCACACATGGTTTGTTGGTTGATGTCACTAACAGGCGCCTGATTAATTCACTGTCCTTTGATTCTATCCCCTGTACAGCTCGAGCGTCCCGGCCAACAGCACAAGCCACACACTGCTCACTCAGTTCCCAGCACTCACGGTCCCGACATTTTCTGCAGCCGTCGCTAAACACGGGGTGGAGCATTTTATCACCACCACCGGGCCGCCGGTTTTTGCAAAACCTCGGTTCTTGGATGCAGCTAAACTGGCCATAGCGGGCGAGGAGTTCGCCAACCTGGAGAGGTTGGGCATCATCAGGCGTTCAAACAGCCCATGGGCTTCCCCGCTACACATGGTCCCTAAAGCTGACGGTTCGTGGCGACCTTGCGGGGATTTCCGCAGGTTGAACAATGCCACAGCGCACGACCGCTACCCAATTCCTCACATCCAGGATTTTTCCGTTCACTTGGCAGGAGCGCATGTTTTTTCTAAAATAGACTTGGTCCGTGGTTACCACTAAGTCCCAGTGCGCGCTGAGGACATACCCAAAACACCGGTGATAACTCCGTTTGGTTTATTCGAGTTTTTGCGCATGCCATTCGGGCTTAAAGGGGCTGCACAGACATTCCAACGCATGATGGATGCAGTGCTGCGCGATCTCACTTTCGTATTCGTCTACTTGGACGATATCTTGGTAGCCAGCGCGTCCGAAGACGAACACGAAACCCACCTCACGGCGGTTTTCCGGAAGTTGAGAGAGCATGGTTTAATAATCAACCCAGCGAAGTGTCAGTTCGGGGTGACGCAGATTGATTTTTTGGGGCACCGCGTCTCTCCCGAAGGAGCGGTTCCGCTGCCTGACAAAGTGCGCGCGGTAGCAGATTTTCCCCGGCCGCAAACGGTCAGGGCGTTACAGGAGTTTTTGGGAATGGTGAATTTTTATAACCGTTTCCTTCCCCGCGCAGCGCAGCTCATGCAACCACTGTACGCCGCGCTCAAAAAACAGAAACCCGCGAATAAGATCGAATGGTCCCCGGAGCGAGAGAGGGCGTTCTCGAAGTCAAAGCAGCCCTGGCAAATGCTGCGTTGTTGGCACATCCAGACCCAACGGCCTGCATAGCGCTCACTACTGACGCGTCAGATGTGGCCATAGGGGCGGTCGTGGAGCAGCGTGTAGCCGGGGCTTGGCAGCCGCTTGCCTTTTTCAGCAGGACTTTGCGCGATAGTGAACATAAATACAATGCGTTCGACAAGGAGTTGCTGGCTCTCCACTTGGCCATTCACCACTTCCAGTTCTGGCTGGAAGGGCGCTGTTTCACCGCATTCGTTGACCACAAGCCACTAACATTCGCGATGGCCAAGGTTTCAGAATCGTGGTCGGGCCGGCAGCAGAGACAGCTGGCTGCGATCTCAGAGTTTACTACCGATATTCAGCATGTGTAGGGTAAACTGAATGTAGTGGCAGACTGCCTCTCGCGCGCCGTGGCTGCCCCGGTCCGCGTGGGGATAGATTACACAGCCATGGCCGCGGAGCAGGTTAGTGAAACGGATGTGCGCGCGCTCCAATCTGGACCAACAGGGTTAAGGCTGGAGAGCAGGGTGCTGCAAGACGGTATGCCCCCCCTAATCTATGATGTCTCCAGGGCGCAACTGCGTCCCGTGGTACCGGCCGCGTGGCTCCGCCGCGTTTTTGACTCGATTCATTCTTTGGCGCACCCAGGAGTGCGCGCGTTGGTCAAAATGGTAGGAGAGAAATTTGTGTGGCCGAGCCTTCGCAAACAAGTGAAAGAGAGGGCAGCTGCCTGCATGGCGTGCCAACGAGCCAAAGTACACAGACACACGAAAGCTCCCTTGGAGCCGTTTTGCATCCCGGCTAAGAGGTTCGACCATGTTCACGTGGACCTCGTGGGCCCCCTCCCGCCATCACAGGGGTGCACGCACCTTCTGACAATGGTGGACCGCACCACGCGCTGGCCGGAAGAGGTTCCACTGGCGGCAACCACAGCCGAGGAGGTGGCGCGTGCGTTTTTAACAGCATGGGTGGCGCGTTTTGGAGTCCCGCCGGACCTTACATCCGACAGAGGCCCTCAATTTGTTTCCGAACTTTGGTCAACAATGGCCCGCAGCCTGGGTGTCACAATTCACTGCACTACCGTGTACAATCCACAGGCTAATGGGTTATGCGAACGTTTTCATAGGTCATTGAAAGCGTCTCTCAGGGCGTCACTGACGGATGCAAATTGGGTAGACAAGCTACCGTGGGTTTTATTGGGGTTACGTTCTGCGCCTAAAGAGGATTTGGAAGCTTCCCCGGCTGAACTCGTTTTTGCGCAGCCACTTCAGCTGCCCGGGGAGTTTCTCCCAGATAATCCCGCACCGGGCAGCTCCCCATCTCAGCTGTTGCAGCGTAGCATAGACACAAGCATGCTGCCGGGCCCAGTTCACCACAGTTTTCCACGCGTTTTTGTGCCTAAAACTTTGAAAACCGCGGAGTTCGTTTTTGTCAGACACGATGCACATCGCCCCCCACTGCGCCCACCTTATGATGGACCGTTCAGAGTGCTGGAAACAGGGGACAAACATTTTTTTGCTAGATTTGGGGGGTAGGAGGGAAAGGATTGGCATAGACAGACTCAAACCCGCTTTTGTTGTGGCGGATGAGCAAGTGCTGTTGACGAGGGCCCCTCGGCATGGAAGACCTCCGCGGGGAGTTTCCCAGAGAAAAGATTCCCCAGAGCACCCACATGCACATGACTTTTACCCCTCAATCATCAACCCCCCAGCATTCATCATCCCCCCAGCATGACAGCGCCACGGAGGCGGTGAATCCTGGTTACAGCAGATACGGGAGAAGACTGAAGCCCAAGCAGCATGTGGATTGATGTTTTTCAATTCAATTCAATTCAACTTTATTTATATAGCGCCATTTCACAACAGCAGTCATCTCATAGCGCTATCAACTGTAGGGGGGACCCCCACAGTTGCAGAAAAACCCCAGCAATCAGGCGATCCCCTGTGAGCAAGCACTTGGCGACGGTGGAGAGGAAAAACTCCCTTTTAACAGGAAGAAACCTCCAGCAGAACCAGGCTCAGGGAGGGGCAGTCATCTGCTGCGACTGGCTGGGGGGTGAGGGGATAGAGAAGAAGAAAAGAACAGACATGTAGAGAGCAAACAGCACGATGGGGACTCAATCTATGGGAGAGAACAAACAAATGTTAATGACCAGCAAAAAAAAAATATTTCATAGAGAGTGAGGAAAGGAGTGAGGCCCAGTGCATTACTGGAGGTCCCCCGGCTGACTAAACCTATTAGCAGCATAACTAAGGGAGGGTTCAGAAACACATGATCCCTCCCTAATTGTAGGCTAGATCAAAAAGGTAGGTTTTAGCCCTATTCTTAAAAACAGAGATCGAGTCTGACTCCCGAATCCAGATTGGCAGCTGATTCCACAGGAGAGGAGCTTGATAACTGAAGGCTCTGCCTCCCATTGTACTTTTGGAGATTCTAGGTATTACAAGTAATCCTGCATTTTGAGAGCGTAGTGCTCTGTTAGGATAATACGGTAGTATCAGATCTTTTAAATAAAAAGGAGCCTGATTGTTTAGAGCTTTGTAAGTGAGAAGAAGGATTTTAAACTTAATTCTAAACTCTATGGGAAGCCAATGAAGGGAGGCCAGAACCGGAGAGATATGATCTCTCTTTCTAGTACCTGTTAAAACTCTTGCTGCAGCATTTTGGATCAGCTGAAGACTTTTTAAAGATGTTTTAGGACAGCCTGATAATAAAGAATTACAATAATCTAATCTCGAGCTAACAAAAGCGTGGATCAGCTTCTCAGCATCACTCTGAGACAAGATGCTCCTAATCTTGGCAATATTACGCAAATGATAGAAGGCAGTCTTAGAAACAAATTTAATATGTGAATTGAAGGACAAATCCTGATCAAAAATAACTCCAAGGTTCCTCACAGAGCTATTAAGAGAAAGAGTAACTGCGTCCAAACTGAAAGTTTGATTTGGAAAGGAATTTCTAAGGTTTTTTGGACCAACAAGAATGACTTCAGTCTTATCTGAATTTAATAGCAGGAAATTACAAGTCATCCAAGCTTTGATTTCCTTAAGACAGGCTTCTAACTTGGCTAATTGATTAGTATCATCTGGCTTCATTGACAGGTATAATTGTGTGTCATCTGCATAACAATGAAAATGTATACAGTGCTTTCTAATAATGTTGCCTAACGGAAGCATATATAAACTAAAAAGAGTAGGGCCTAGCACAGATCCCTGTGGAACTCCATGACTAAGCTTTGAGCTGAAAGAAAACTCATCATTTACATGAACAAACTGGAACCTATCAGATAAATAAGATCTAAACCACTGCAACGAAGTTCCATTAAGTCCAACATAGTGTTCTAATCTATCAAGTAGAATATTATGATCAATAGTATCAAAAGCTGCACTAAGATCTAAAAGGACAAGTACAGAAACTAGTCCATTATCAGATGCAATGAGGAGGTCATTAGTGACCTTCGCTAAGGCTGTTTCAGTACTATGATGGATTCTAAACCCAGATTGAAACTCTTCAAGTAAACCATTTCCCTGCAGGTGGTCAAATAATTGCGTAGCAACAACTCTTTCTAAGATTTTTGAAATGAAAGGGAGATTAGAGATTGGTCTATAGTTAGCTAAAGCTCCTGGATCTAGCGTTGGCTTTTTGAGTAAGGGTTTAATTACAGCCATTTTAAAAGCCTGCGGTACATGGCCTAAAGTTAATGAAGAATTGATTATATGAAGAATAAAGCTACCAATAAGTGGGAAGACTTCTTTAAATAACCTGGTAGGAATAGGATCTAAAAGACAAGTTGAAGGTTTGGATGAGGAAACTACTTTGTCTAACTCACAAAGGTCGATTGGAGTAAACTCATCAAGACAGACATCAATAGAAGGAGTTGTAGTAGTTACAGTATTTAAGTTAACTGTGGGAAGAATCTGATTGATTTTATCTCTGATGGATGAAATTTTATTATTGAAAAAGTTCATAAAGTCCTGACTAGTAAGCTCTAAGGGGATGCTAGGATTGACAGAGTCCTGACTCTTTGTCAACCTGGCTACAGTACTGAAAAGAAACTTGGGATTATTCTTGTTCTCTTCTATTAATGCAGAGTAATAACTCGTTCTAGCTTTTCTAAGAGATTTTTTATAAATTAAAAGATGATTTCTCCAAGCTAAATAGATTTCATCTAAATTAGTAGAGCGCCATTTTCTTTCTAATTGACGAGTCTTCTGTTTTAAGCTACGAGTTTCTGTGTTGAACCAAGGAGTTAAAAATCTCTGATTAGACTTTTTCTTTTTTAAGGGGGCCACCAAGTCTAGAGCCTGATGCAGAGAAGCTGAAACACTATCCACCATGTTATCAATTACAGAAGGAGCAAGCTGTCTATAGCTTATTTCCGTTGTGTTGACACATGGCATAGAGGAAACAATCTGCATAAATTTGGAAACAGCATCATCTGAGAGGCATCTACTGTGATAATATTTTTCTTTAGGAGCCAAATAGTCAGAAATGGTAAAATCAAAGGTTAACAGACAATGGTCTGACAGTACAGGGTTATGAGGAGACACTACAAGATTTTCTATTTCTATGCCATATGTCAGAACAAGGTCCAATGTATGGTGGAGGTAATGAGTAGAATTTCCTACTTTCTGAGAAAACCCAATCGAGTCTAATATTGAATTAAAAGCCACATTAAGGCAGTCACTATCTACATCCACATGTATATTAAAGTCCCCTACTATAATTATTCTATCAGATTTCAACACTAAATCAGCTAAGAAATCAGCAAATTCGGATAAAAATTCTGAATAGGTTGATGGGGGACGATAAACAATGGCAAATAAAATTGGGTTTAACCTGAAATTGCTAAAGTGCCCAATACTGAGGACCAGGCCCTCAAAGGAATTATAACATGTTTTTTGCTTTACATTAACTAGTAATTTGGAATGGTAAATTGTTGCTACTCCTCCTCCACGACCAGAACTTCTGGGATTTTGACAGTTTAAATAACCAGAGGGGGTTGATTCATTCAAACCAACATAATCCTCTTGTCCTAACCAAGTCTCTGTAAGGGAAATTAAATCAATCTGATGATCAATTAACAGATCATGGACTAACAGAGACTTGGGAGTTAGAGACCTAATATTTAACAAACCACATTTAATTTTTAAATTATGAGGAGGAACAGAGGCCAAATCATTCAATTTAGAGGCTTTATGTTTAATTTGAGTTTTACCAATATTTTGCTTTATCACAGCATATGGACTGTCATTCTATTGTTCTATCCAAGACGCTTGGGGGGGTCGTTTAGAGAGTGCATAATGGTGTAGCATCTTAGACTAGAACAAAGAGCAGAGTTTTCCTTGGAGATAACAGGGAGGTGTGAAGGACGAATGCAGTGTGATCTTTTGTGTATCAGAGACTGCTAGGAGGAATGCAGTGTGATCTTTTGTGTATCAGAGACTGCTAGGAGGATGTTAAAGGATTAAGGAAGTGAATGCATTGTGACCTTTTATGTGTAGAAGCTGCTGAAGGAAGGCCTGAGTATTTAAGAGAAGAGTCTTGTCTGAGATGCCTTCTTTCTGACTATGCTTATGTGTGAGATGTGTAATAAACTGTCTGAGTCAAATCCGCCTCGTTATTGACACTCTCCACAACTGTCTTAATAAGGCATTTAATTCAATATTAGACTCAATGGGGTTTCTCAGAAAGTAGAAAATCCTACCCATTATCTCCACCACACATTGGACCTTGTTCTGATATATGGCATAGAAACAGAAAATCTGGTAGTGTCTCCTCATAATCCTGTACTGTCAGACCATTGTCTGTTAACCTTTGATTTCACTATTCCTGACTATTTGATTCCTAAAGAAATATATTTCTACAGCAGATGTCTTTCAGATGATGTTGTTACCAAATTTATGCAGATCGTCTCCTCTATGCCATGTGTCAACACAACAGAAATAAGCTATGGAGAGCTTGCTCCTTCTGTAATTGATAGCATGTTAGATAGTGTTACAGCTTCTCTGCATCAGACTCTAGACTTGGTGGCCCCTTTAAAAAAGAAAAAGTCCAATCAGAGATTTCTAACTCCTTGGTTTAACACAGAAACCCATAGCTTAAAACAGAAGACTCGTCAATTAGAAAGAAAATGGCATTCCACTAATTTAGATGAAAACTATTCAGCTTGGAGAAATCATCTTTTAATTAATAAAAAAAAATCTCTTAGAAAGGCTAGAGCAAGTTATTACTCTGCATTAATAGAAGAGAACAAGAATAATCCCTATGTCAGAAGTCTGAAATATAAACCTCACAAATACAGAGTACAAAAAGGTATTAGACTGAATCAAAGATCAGACTTGGGACACGTAGAGCCTTTTGGAAATTAGAAGTTTTACTTGCAAGGAGCAATGCAAGGAGCAATCACACACACAGGCAGTGTGAAGATGAAATGCTGGGGCAGTTCCGCAGCTGCCTTCTTTATATACAATGATAGTACTCAGCAAAAGCAGAACAACGGAATTACCACATAAGCAAAAGTACGCTCTGCACGTCTTCAAGTGTGTGTAGGAGATAAATCGCATGAACACTCTTATCGCGGGGAGAACATCTGCTTCTCCACTCAGCAAAGACAGAGAGGGGGAAACAACTCCAAATATGGGCCTACAACAAACCAGTGCTTCCGGTCAAAAAGAACATAGTTAACAGATGAAATGGTTAAATGATAACATACAACAGTCTTCTGCAGAAAAAATAAGAAGCACAGGGTGTACAGGGGACAAGTCTTGATACAGCATAAAGACTTGCATATGTCAACACTCTTTTATCACACATCATATGAACAAACAGAAGGGTGGTGCAGCTTAGTCACTAACAGTGATTATAAGAAGAGGCACAAGTTGTATTTATGATTAATAAGAAAAAGCATCATACATATAAGAATATCAATCTTCATTTCATGAGTTATTAATAAAATGATAACCATTTACATACATATATACAATTTTCCAACATTTCCCTTCTGTTTATTATTTTATTAATCTTTTTAATCATATGCAATTATCAGTATAATGTAACTTCAAAAGATTTTCTACATTGACATCATTAAGCATTTATGTGGCGTATAGCTAGAGCACTGCCATACATTGGAAAAAGAGTACCCATTGGTTTTCCAAGAATCCATACCCATCATCATTTGGCCAAAAAACAGTAGGATTATTGCTACAGTTAAAAGTACAATTTTTCCTCTTTAAGGTGAATTTTCCAGCAGCAATATAGGGAAAGTGAAATACATTTCTACAAACAGAAACATAATATGACACTTCACAGGTCACTTCCTTAGTATCGTTGCATCTTTGTGAAATACCCAGGTTGAAATTGTTTTTACTACAATTTTTGTGAAAGCAGATTGGTGAAGTAAACAGTGTAGGATTTACTTTCATTAAATGCTTCTTAACTACAAGCAAAGAAGTTCCAATCCCAATAATATTAAATATTCTAATCTTAGACCCAGTGTAATCAGTAATACAGTGATCCCTCACTTATCGCGGTTAATGGGTTCCAGAACCGACCGCGAAAAGTGAAAAACCGTGAAGTAGCGTCACCCCTGATGACGTCATCCATAAATAATATGTACATTCATTCTCTCACTCTCTCTCTCATATGATACGTGTGTGTGTGTGTGTGTACGTGTACATACATACGTAGATGTAAATAAAGTGTACATAAATATGCTTTTAGAACTCTTTTATTCTTATAACAAGATACGTAACTCAAGATGAAAATGATTTACTGCACAGGTTAATGAGAGCTTTACTGCTCCTCAGGTGACGCCTCATCGTCAGGTGCTAGAAGCGCAGGATCATCGAGGGCAGCTTCCGATAGAGCTGGAGAAGCTGCAGGAGGCGGCGTAGTGGCTCGACGGGAAGACTATTTCGCACAAAATGGCACAAGAGAACAGCAAAAAGTTCCACGCTGCGAGACTACGTAACACGAGCGATAAAGAGCAATGAATGCGGTCTTCCTTCCTTCATGGGCGCTCGGCAGGGAGAGGAGGTGGGTGAAACGTCTCGGCCAATCAGCTTGCGGGGTGAAACGTCTCGGCCAATCAGCTTGCGAGATTTCCGAGCCGAGCCAACACGAGAACAGCGAACAGAGAGGTGGATTTTTTGAGTTGTGCGGGCTCTCCGTGTTGATACCTGATGGTCTAATGTAGTCTCCCTGCCTTCTGCTAGCGCCCGCCCATTATTTCTCAATTTTGAATTTTTGATGAATATTTTTGGAAAAATCCGCGATGCACTGAGGGCGCGAAAGGTGAAGCGCGAAGTAGCGAGGGATCACTGTAGTGACATTCAATCTATTAAGATACCTTTCTGACAAATTCCCCACCAACCAATGTCCAACTTTATTGCTTGTATTAAACAGACTGAGACGAGAGTTCATCGCTATTGTCGCTCCGGGCGTTTTCTCTTCACTCAGTGGAACAGGGATCATGGGTATTGTAGTCAATCATGGGTATTGCAGTCTTGTGTGAATGGGGTAGCAATGAACACACATAGCAAGAAGTATCGATTCCCAGTCCTCTCACCAAAACCACCATTGTCTGGTACCATAGGTTATGCGTATTGTTCATTGTCCGTGCTTCGTGGGTTCCTTGTCCTTGAATCAGAAAGAGATTACCACCCCACTGCCAGGAGAAGTGCTGAACACAGAGTCATCAATAATTTTGGTGCCATGCTTCCACCTGAGAGAGTACCCCTCCGGGCCTCTTTCTTCACCAGGGTTGAGACGGCCTTGTCCTTAAAAGGACATGCCCCCTTTGTACTGGACTTACTCAGGGAAACAAGTTAGTTAGTTCACTTACAGGCACCCGTAGTCTTTTAGCGTGTGAAAGGTGAATCCGAGATGGTCATTCAGCAATACGTACTGCAGTGGGAGTGGGAGTGTCTAGTGTTGTCGGTGGTGGTTCTTTATGAAGACATAGTCTCCAGGTTATCCTTTTCTGTGGAGCAGAGAGAGCTTCTGACAGAATCAAAACATTCCCTGAGATGTTCACCAAGATCTGTGTATTTGTTAGGTGTGGTTAGTGGTGAGAGGTCAGGTAATACATAAGGATGGTGAAAAAACACATTCAAAAGGTGATAATCCTGTCTTTGGGTCTAGTATAGAGTTAATGGTACAGCTCATCTGTATAATGTGGGTGGCAGAGCAAATTTTCATCAGACAAGCCAAATGTATATCTAATTATTTACACATGAAACAGGAGGAAGGTCCATATTATTTTGATAGTCTTTTAAAACATCAACATTATTAATAAGACAGACGGTTCCTAAAAGACCAATAGCAGCACAGTGAGTAGCGTTATCAGCCAAGTGATTATCGCAGCTAGACAAGTCAGTGCCATTAGTGTGGGCAGGGCAGTGAATAACTGCCACAGAACATGGTAGCATCAGAACATTACATAGTTGCAACAATTGCTGTCGATGTTTTGCTGGTTTTTCTGTGGAGGTGACAAACCCCCGCAGATTCAAAGTAACGGTATGCAGGTGGCATGTGCTATAAGCATATTTACTATCTGTACAGAATACAGATAAGTTACATTCAGGTTAGTAGCTCATTCAGCTGTTGGAGGTGATGCAGGTTGTCGAATTTTTACACAATCAGGACCCCAGACAACACCGTTACAGCATAAGCACACTTCTATTTTTTACAGAGCAAGCCTATCGCTCGCTTCTTCCTTTGCTAAGTAGAGAGAGAGACCCCCTCCTTCACAACATGGGAAATGTGTAGGATAATAGAGGGCATGATCTTATTATTTGTACTATCCCATAAATAATAAAAAGGTGGTCTGTATTGCCCAGCCTGTATTTGAGTTATAACTGCAGCCATATGTTTATCCTGGGCACTACAGAAAATGAAATGAAAAGCACTTATGTAAATAAAATTGGATTTATTGATAATTTTTATGCATTATCTATTTTTCTGAGGATTGCTAATTATTTGCTAATTAATTTCTTTGATACCCCCTGTTTTGATACATGGAGGCTCACATGCAGCAAAGTTACAGGGTATTTGTTTGATTCTTTTACTGAAAGGAAGTGTGTTACCATTTTTAGTTTTAAATAAAATTTGCAGGTAGCCCAGTTCCTTCAAAGATGAGATCTCAATAATTATAGCTTCTTTTTGTGACATCTCTTGAAATAGTTTACAAATTTCATTTAAGAAAAACAAAATAACTATCTGTGCATTTTTGATATGCTTCAGCATTGATAAATAAGATCAGTTTGTCCAGTTGAACACAGATGGGTTGAATTTGAAATATTGTGTCATATTCTTTCAGTCAAAGGAAAGGCAGACGTTTTGCCTAATTAGAATTTGATTTAATGTTTTACAAGGAATGTCCCTATTTCATACATTCCTTGGTAAATTATGGAGTGCAATGTAGTTCACCCTGACCCAGCTTGGCCACCGCTGAATCAGGAGAAGCACATCCCTCATTGCTGTCACATTTCTGAAATATATTGTTACCGCACCATCATGTGGTGAGTAATATCAGTATAAAATCATATAAACATTACATTTGTAAAGTCAAAGTCATTTGAATCAGTACACCTTATGTTATCTACAATGTCATACAAAGTCATACTTGGCTTCAAAAAGTGCTTATCAATTTAAGGATTCTTTCTCCAAGACCTTTGTCTGATAATCCATAGCCTCTGGCAGATCATATGCACAGACACATTAATTATCAATCTGTTTTGATCCTCTGTGCTCTAAATCATGTGATATAGGGTAAACATAAAATCTTCAGTGATTAGGCATCATTAAATGACATCATAATATGATCATAGTATGGCCTGTAGTCACATTGTCACACGTCAGTCCTTTTTTCTATCAAGTGCACTGTCATGTTTCAGTCAAGGACAAAGGTCAGTTTTTTTTGTTGTTTTTTTAAATATGTAAACAGTTTATCACGTACGCAACATTAACCAAGACCCCACAGAGTTAAATTGAAAAAATAAAAACCCAAAACTTTGTAAAAGTACCCATATTTAGACCACTTTCTTCACAGATCAACCACACACACACACACACACACACACACACACAAAGAATAGATAAGAGATAAAATAACTTTCTCATTGTCCATTTTAACGTTATCCAGTTCTGCTGCCATTTAATCCGTCCATCTTTAAATATTATGGTCTAATTTTTATGATTTTATTTGCCTCCTCCTTTTCCCAACCTCTTGGGCTTCTTTAACAACTTAGAATATGGACCCTCCTTAGGATCAGAGTTGGGGTAAGGGGGGGGGGGGGTTCGGTGCCGCCCTGGGACTTTAACAAGGGCGGTGCCGAGCTGTCAGTACTGACTTGAGTTTTTACAGTTCCCCTTTTTTGTTCGTTTTTTCTTTTTCCTTCATCAGACTTTTTCTTTGCATCCTCAGCTGCTTGAGACCATAAAATCGCACACTGGAGTTCGGGATTATTTTTAGTGTCTGATTTCTTTTTAGACGTCATTTTCACTGTCATTTTCACTGCTGAGACCAATACTGCGCATTCATGTGTATTGAGGGTGGGTTTAAAAGAGAAATCTTTTTCCCATTTATTTAAATATTTTTCTGGATCCCTTATTTTTCCCTTTTCATTTTGTCTGTTATTGTAATTTTTACAGTTGCGCGCGCTATGTCCTGTTTTTTTTCTTCTGTTTATTCGTCTGCCTATCCGGTTTTCTAACACAATTCCCCATTTTTAGATGGTCAGGAACGTTATCAGTACACCCACCGTAACACTATTACTGCCCAATTTTTGGGGTGGGTTCGTGGTCAGGGACGTTATCAGTACGTCGACTGTAACACTATTACCGCCCAATTTGGGGTGAATTCCTTCACCCTACTTATTTTAAAACCTGACCACCAAACAGTTGTGAATCGCCGTCACACTGTCTCCTGCACCCCTCTTTATTTTAAAACCTGACCGGTCAGTAACCGTGAATCGCCGTCACGTTACTTCCTAAGACCATTGCATTCCTGCAGCGGTTTTTAACCACAAGGAAAAGTACAGGGCGCCGCCTTATACTACCATTACTCGCTCGTCAGCTGACCCGTGGTTCTTTAAAAATGGGAAATTGTTAGGCTCGGTTATTCTTCGTATACGTCTACTACAGTCAATCTGAAAAGGGAAAAATTTTTAACTTACTTTTTAGGCTCTGTCAGTGAGGACAGCCGTCACCAGATAGAGTCGGGAGAAGGAGAGTCTCTGGCAGCGTTCCCTCAAGTCGGGTTTCCAATACTGATGGATACCATCAGACCGTGCACGGTTTTCAACCTGCAGGACACACATCCCTTCCCGCTCCACCTGGATCTCAGCTGTCCCGGGTTTCGGCACCACCTATGTCAGAAGTCTGAAATATAAACCTCACAAATACAGAGTACAAAAAGGTATTAGACTGAATCAAAGATCAGACTTGGGACACGTAGGGCCTTTTGGAAATTAGAAGTTTTACTTGCAAGGAGCAATGCATGGAGCAATCACACACACAGGCAGTGTGAAGATGAAATGCTGGGGCAGTCCCGCAGCTGCCTTCTTTATATACAATGATAGTACTCAGCAAAAGCAGAACAACGGAATTACCACATAAGCAAAAGTACGCTCTGTACGTCTTCAAGTGTGTGTAGGAGATAAATCGCATGAACACTCTTATCGCGGGGAGAACATCTGCTTCTCCACTCAGCAAAGACAGAGAGGGGGAAACAACTCCATATATGGGCCTACAACAAACCAGTGCTTCCGGTCAAAAAGAACATAGTTAACAGATGAAATGGTTAAATGATAACATACAACAGTCTTTTGCAGAAAAAATAAGAAGCACAGGGTGTACAGGGGACAAGTCTTGATACAGCATAAAGACTTGCATATGTCAACACTCTTTTATCACACATCATATGAACAAACAGAAGGGTGGTGCAGCTTAGTCACTAACAGTGATTATAAGAAGAGGCACAAGTTGTATTTATGATTAATAAGAAAAAGCATCATACATATAAGAATATCAATCTTCATTTCATGAGTTATTAATAAAATGATAACCATTTACATACATATATACAATTTTCCAACACCCAGGTTTCTTTTCAGCACTGTAGCCAGGCTGACAAAGAGTCAGGACTCTGTCAATCCTAGCATTCCCTTAGAGCTTACTAGTCAGGACTTTATGAACTTTTTCAATCATAAAATTTCATCTAATAGAGATAAAATCAGTCAGATTCTTCCCACCGTTAACTTAAATAAAGTAACTACTACAACTCCTTCAATTGATATCTGTTTGGATAAGATTACTCCAACTGACCATTTAGAGTTAGATAAAATAATTTCCTCATCCAAGCCTTCAACTCATCTTTTAGACCCTATTCCTACGAGGTTATTTAAAAAAGTCTTCCCATTTATTTGCAGCCGTATTCTTCAAATAATCAATTCTTCTTTAACATTAGGCCATGTACCGCAGGCTTTTAAAACTGCTGTAATTAAACCCTTACTCAAAAAGCCAATGCTGGATCCAGGAATTTTAACTAACTATAGACCAATCTCTAATCTGCCTTTCATTTCAAAAATCTTAGAAAGAGTTGTTGCTACACAATTATTTGATCACTTGCAGGGAAATGGTTTATTTGAAGAGTTTCAATCTGGGTTTAGAATCCATCATAGTACTGAAACAGCCTTAGTGACGGTCACTAATGACCTCCTTATCGCATCTGATAATGGACTTGCTTCTGTACTTGTCCTTTTAAACCTTAGTGCAGCCTTTGATACTATCGACCATAATATTCTACTCAGTAGATTAGAACACTATGTTGGACTTAATGGAACTTCGTTGCAGTGGTTTAGATCTTATTTGTCTGATAGGCTCCAGTTTGTTCATGTCAATAAAGAGTTTTCTTCCAACTCAAAGCTCAGTCATGGAGCTCCACAGGGATCTGTGCTAGGCCCTATTCTTTTTAGTTTATATATACTTCTGTTAGGCAACATCATTAGAAAGCACTGTGTACATTTTCATTGATATGCAGATGACACACAATTATACCTGTCAGTGAAGCCAGATGACAGTAATCAATTAGCCAAGCTAGAAGCCTGTCTTAAGGAAATCAAAGCTTGGATGACTTGTAATTTCCTGCTATTAAATTCAGATAAGACTGAAATCATTCTTGTTGGTCCAAAAAACCTTAGAAATACCTTTCCAAATCAAACTCTTAGTTTGGATGCGGTTACTCTTTCTCTGAATAGTTCTGTGAGGACCCTTGGAGTTATTGTTGATCAAGATCTGTTTTTTTAATTCACATATTAAATTTGTTTCTAAGACTGCCTTCTATCATTTGCGTAATATTGCCAAGATTAGGAGCATCTTGTCTCAGAGTGATGCTGAGAAACTGATCCACACTTTTGTTAGCTCTAGATTAGATTATTGTAACTCTATTATCAGGTTGTCCTAAAATATCTTTAAAAAGTCTTCAGTTGATCCAAAATGCTGTTGCAAGAGTTTTAACAGGTACTAGAAAGAGAGATCATATCTCTCCGGTTCTGACCTCCCTTCATTGGCTTCCCATAGAGTTCAGAATTAAGTTTAAAATCATTCTTCTTACTTACAAAGCTCTTAACAATCAGGACCCCTTTTATTTAAAAGATCTGATTGTTATGATCCGAGTGCACTCGGGTTGTCTGATAGTTCTCCATTCTCTGCTCTGGTTTACCACAGGGCCTTTGCACTCTTATTGTGACAGCGTCTCGGCGGGGCTTCCGGCTGTCAGAGCTGCGCTCCGCTTGGATGGCTGGTAATCAATCAGCTGACTTTCTCATCAGCTGAGTATTCTGAAGCCCTATTTAAGGGAGCAGCTCAGGTTACTCCGGGCTGCGACCTCGTTTATGGATAACGCTGGTCTCCCCAACGTTAGGCTGGAGTCCCTACGTCCCGGCTCCAGTCATCCTCTGACTCCTCTCTGCTTTCTGTAAGTTTATTCCTTACTCAGTGTTTTTCGTCAGTGTGTTCTAGCCTTAGCCCTTATCGGTGTTTTGCCCCCCATGGCTCATTGTTTTGTACCTTTTTTCCCCTGTGTAATAAATATGCTGGTTGCTTATAGCGTCTCATTAGCGGTCTGTGAGGGCCGCAACATAACACTGATACTACCCTATCATCCTAATAGAGCATTACGCTCCCAAAATGCTGGATTACTTGTAATACCCATCTCCAAAAGTACAATGGGAGGCAGAGCCTTCAGTTATCAAGCTCCTTTCCTGTGGAACCAGTTACCAATCTGAATTCGGGAATCAGACTCGATCTCTGTTTTTAAGAATAGGGTAAAAACCTACCTTTTCGATATAGCCTACAATTAGGAGGGATCATGTCTCTCTAAACCCTCCCTTAGTTATGCTGCTAATAGATTTAGACAGCCAGGGGACCTCCAATAATGTACTGGGCTTCTCCCCTTTAATGTTTGCTCTCTACATGTCTTTTCTTCTCATCTTCTCTATCCCCTTACCCCCCAGCCAGTCGCGGCAGATGACTGCCCCTCCCTGATCCTGGTTCTGCTAGAGGTTTCTTCCTGTTAAAAGGGAGTTTTTCCTCTCCACCGTCTCCAAGCACTTGCTCACAGGGGATCGCCTGATTGCTGGGGTCTTTCTGCAATTGTGGGGGTTTCCCCTACATTTGAAAGTGCTATGAGATGATTGTTGTTGTGAAATGGCGCTATATAAATAAAGTTGAATTGAACTGAATTGAAATCTGGGGAAGGGTACAGAAAAATTTCTGCTGCATTGAAGGTCCCAATGAGCACAGTGGCCTCCATCATCCGTAAATGGAAGAAGTTTGGAACCACCAGGACTCTTCCTAGAACTGACCAGCCGTCTAAACTGAGTGATCAATGGAGAAGGGCCTTAGTCAGGGAGGTGACCAAGAACCCGATGGTCACTCTGTCAAAGCTCCAGCATTCCTCTGTGGAGAGAGGAGAACCTTCCAGAAGGACAACCAACTCTGCAGCAATTCACCAATCAGGCCTGTGTAGTAGAGCGGCCAGACGGAAGCCATTCCTTAGTAAAAGGCACATGGTTTCTTCTTCTTCTTCTTCTTCTACTGCTACTACTACTACTACTACTACTACTACTACTACTACTACTACTACTACTACAGTGTAGTGTTGCAGCCTGTGCAAGGACACAGCAACAACACAATATTATCCAATGGTTCCTTGGAGCCCATGATAAATATAATGTTTCCCTATCAAGCATAGCAGTTCTAAGTTCTTGAGTGTCATGTAGGCCTGTTTCTCTAAACAGTATTGTTATATAATTGGCCTGTTTTCCTCCCCTCCTTTAATTACCCTGTGTGGGTTCCCAAAGTATGAGTGGATTGGCTGCCATATCATCATGTCTTGCACAATGTCCAGCCAGCTTCAGCATTCTTCCTTGGATTTTGGTGGACACCCTAAATAGGTCAGCATAAAGATCCACATTCCTCATGTGGTATCTCCAAGAGACATTTACAGCAGCCCCAAGCATTCTGGTGTTCATACCATCCAAGGCCCTTTCCTGCTGTGTAGTCAATGTCCAGGTCTCTGCTCCATACAACAGTACAGACTCAACTGTCGCCGCAAATTGTCGATGCTTCAGGCTATCTTTAGACTAAGATTGGACTTCCATAGTTTTGTAATCCTGTGTAGTGCTTTCCAAGATAATGCTTACCTGGTCTTTATGTCTTTCTTAGTAAAAGTAATCCAGGATCCAAGATATTTGAAGTCTGATTTGACCTCAAGTGTTTCACCAGTAAAGGTCTGGATATTAGCTGGATTATAAACTTTTGCTTTTTGTTTTTAAAGCTCTTAATGGCCTTGCTCCGGTTTATATGTCTGAGACTTTGACTGTCCGTGACCAAGGCAGGGCTTTGAGGTCATCCAATCAGCTTTTGCTGGATGTGCCTAGGTCAAGGTATAAACATTGGGGTGACCGAGCCTTTTCTGTTGCCGCCCCCAGGCTCTGGAATAATCTCCCCCCTGACCTACGTGCTATCTCTGACCTGGCCCTTTTTAAATCAGAACTTAAGACATATTTGTTTAGGATGGCTTTTAATACCCAGTAGTGGTGATATTTGTCTTGGCATTTGTTTTTATTTTATTTTTAGGTTGTTTTTGTTTATGTTATTTGTTTTTAATGCTCTGTGTGTTTTTAATGCTGTTTATTTTCTGTAAAGCACTTTGGTCACCTACGGGTTGTTTTAAAGGGCTATATAAATAAAGTACATTACATTACATTACATTAGCAGCATCTGTGTTATAGGCCATGATCTTTGTCTAGTTCAGGGGTGTCCAACCATGTGCCATGGAGAGCCAAGACCCTGCAGGTTTTCTCTTCTACCCAGTCTCTTCAGCAGGTGTTTTCACTTATCAGCAATCAGTGGGAAGAAGTTCACTGAAATCTGCTGTTGAAGACACTGGTTGGAGGTAAAACCTGCAGGGTCTTGGCTCTCCATGGCACATGGTTGGACACCCCTGGTCTAGTTTGTATTTAGTTGCAATCCAATCTTCTTGCATTGCTTCTCTACAGCCTGTAGTAGATTGTTGGCTTTTTCTATTGTGTCAGAGATCAAGGCAATATTGTCAGCAAAGTCCAAGTCAGTAATCATTACCGGTCCTTCACGATGGCTTCGACTAGGCACCACTGTGAAGACAAGCTCCTCTCCCCTGCCTGTAATGGCCATGCTCAGTGCATAGTCAAGGGCCACAACAAATAGAAAGGGTGCAAGTGTGTCTCCCTGTAAAACCCCTGATCAAATTTCAAAAGAGTCAGTGTCTCCATTGGGTGAGCAGATCTAGACCTAGACCTAGACCTAGACCAAGTTCTAGCATAGGTTGCACCAATTGCTCTGGCCACCTTCTCTGGAATACCATATGCATGTAGAATCTGAAGAAGCTTGGCTCAATGGACACTATCAAAAGCCATTTTGAAGCTGATGAAGGTAATTACTGCAGTAAGGTTATTGTCTCCAACACCCTTGAGCAATCTTCTTAAGGCAAGGATCTGCCCAACAGTTGAGCAACCTGTCTGAACCCATTTTGAGAGTTTTGTAGAAGGGGATCCAGTACAGGTTGCAAGCAGTTTAACATCATTCTGTTATAGGCCTTGGCTACCACTGAGCTTAGACATACATATCCCCCAATAGTTGTCAGCATTGGTAAGATCTCCAGATTTGGGTGTTGGAATGATGTTCTTTGTTGACCACTGTTCTGGTACGCTTCCCATCTCATATGCATTGTTAATGAAAGCAATGATAGTTTCATCCAGGGAAGCATACTTCAGTACTTCTGGTGCAATACCATCTTTACCACTGCTTTTATTGCACTTTATGGATGTCTTAGCTCGCTTATATTCTTCCATGGTGAAGTAAGAATCCAGGATGGGGAGGTCACTGTAGATAGGTTCTATTGATATATTATTTGTTGGAGGTTCATGAGTATTTCCAAGCAATTCTTTAAAGTGTGAGTACCATGTATCAAGTCTCTCTTCAGCACTTCTGCCCAGAATTTTTGCAGGTTGGGCTGCTTTTCTTCCAGAAATACTGTTGATGAGCTGCCAGCTTAATGCATGCTTGTGGTTTTCATGTGCTTGTTAACTTGAGCTATTTGCTGTGCTATGCTCTCATGTTCTAACCACCCATATGCAGCATAAAGTACCACCTTTTTGAGGTATTCCTGTCTCTTGTTACCATCCTCCTCCTCATTAGCAGCACAAGGATTGTATGCGTCCTCCACCTCCTTCCTACCCGACTTCACTTTCAAATCGAAACAGTGTATCTTTGTATGAGTCTTTGGAACTTTCCAGAGACAGGCCTCTGCTGCTTACTGGTTTGCATCAACAAAACGCTTGTAGCAATCAGTGGTTCTCTCTTCTAGTTCTTCCTGCAGCAATAGAAATCTATTCCTAATCTCTTCTTCATATTGTTTCTGTAATTTTTCATCAGTTGCTAGTTCACTCCACATGTAATTTATCTTCTTAGGCTGTGTCTTCGTTGTAGCTCTGAGACTTAATCTAAGTGTAGCTGTCACAACTTGGTGATCTGAACCCAGAGAGCAGAAAGTCCCATATGCTTTACAATTCGTGATGCTTTTACGCCACTTTCTTCGTGACAGGGTATAGTCAGTCTGATGCATGGTGTTGTATGGTGGTAGCCAAGTCCATAATTTCCCCCTTTTCTTTTGGAACTGCGTGATATTGGCCAACGGTTCATCATCCTCCATCATATCCAGCAGTCGCCTGCTATTGTCATGGCACATGACAGCCCACCTGGAGTTTGCAAAAAGGCACTTGAAGGGCTCTCAGACCATGAGAAAAAAAAAATTCTGTGGTCTGATGAGACAAAGATTGAACTCTTTGGCGTGAATGCCAGACGTCATGTTTGGAGGAAACCAGGCACTGCTCATCACCAGGCCAATACCATCCCTACAGTGAAGCATGGTGGTGGCAGCATCATGCTGTGGGGATGTTTTTCAGTGGCAAGAACTGGAAGACTAGTCAGGATAGAGGGAAAGATGAATGCAGCAATGTACAGAGACATCCTGGATGAAAACCTGCTCTGGAGTGCTCCTGACCTCAGACTGGGGTGATGGTTAATCTTTCAGCAGGACAACGACCCTAAGCACACAGCCAAGATATCAAAGCAGTGGCTTCAGGACAACTCTGTGAATGTCCTTGAGTGGTCCAGCCAGAGCCCATACTTGAATCCAATTGAACATCTCTGGAGAGATCTGAAAATGGCTGTGCGCCGACGCGTCCCATCCAACCTGATGGAGCTCGAAAGGTGCTGCAAAGAGGAATGGGCGGAACTGCCCATAGATAGGTGTGCCAAGCTTGTGGCATCATATTCAAAAAGACTTGAGGCTGTAATTGCTGCCAAAGGTGCATGAACAAAGTATTGAGCAAAGGCTGTGGATATTTATATGTACATGTGTTTTCTTAGCTTTTTTATTTTTAATAAATTTGCAAAAAACTACAAAAAAAAACTTTTTTCTTGTTGTCATTATGGGGTATTGTGCGTAGAATTTTGAGGAAAAAAATTATTTTAATCCATTTTGGAATAAGGCTGTAAGATAACAAAATGTGGAAAAAGTGGAGTGCTATGAATACTTTCTGGATGCACTGTATCTCCGCCAAGGCTCCTTCTGTCCCTCATGGATTACCTCCAAGATGTAATGGGTTTGTGTGTAGGCCACTAGCCGGTTCTGGTGAAAACTGCATCAAAGTCTATCCAGCGGTTTTGGAGGATTCTGTCATGTGTCTGAGCTCAGGTTTTCTCTTGGCTCAGACCTCCACTTTATTCCTACGTATTGCATGTCTGATTAGTTTGATTTTGTTAGTTTCCTGTATGTATTTTTGGGTTGTTTACATTTTGGCCTCCCCTTTTCCCAGACACTCCCTCTAACTGCTCACAGTCTGCTTTCTCTCAGCTCAG
The DNA here is from genome assembly GCA_020510985.1 of Pholidichthys leucotaenia. Classification (NCBI taxonomy): domain Eukaryota; kingdom Metazoa; phylum Chordata; class Actinopteri; order Cichliformes; family Pholidichthyidae; genus Pholidichthys; species Pholidichthys leucotaenia. Next base: position 278,209,090 of record CM035842.1, read on the forward strand.
CTGTGGGCAGTTGGCCTAATTAGGGTACCTGCTCACTCAGTGACTCACACCTGCAGCTCATTCACTTCTGTGCATTTAAGCTCTGCCTATTCACTGTGCTACTGCCTATTCACTGTGTTATTGTCTCCAGCCTCTGAAGTGTTTGTACTTCTCCAGAGCGTGCCCTGCTTTGAGGCTCGTGCTGTAAGTTATTCTTGTTTTGCATTTTTGTATTGTTGGCACCTTTTTTTATACTTTATTTTTGGTTATTAAATGTCACAACTCAATTCAGCACCTGGGTCTGCCTTCCTGCCCCATAGGGACATTCATGACAGATTCTTGCGAACACACTGTGAGAAGATAAGAGCCTTGGTGGAGGTATGCGTTCTTGGATCATCACCAAACTGATCTGGGCTCCTCTCTAGGCCAAGGACTACCTCTTATGAAAATTTCATTCAAATCCATCCAGCAGTTTTTGTGTAACCTTGCTGCACAGATGAAAACAAGGTCCTTGGTGGAGGTATGCACTCTCAGATCATCACCAAAATTGAATGGGTTCATCCTTGGTCCAATGGCTACCTGTGGTGAAAATTTCATCAAAATCCATCCAGTAGTTTTTGTGTAATCCTGCTGACAGGCACAAACTGACAGACAGACAAACCACCCCAATTACATAACCTCCTTGGCAGAGAAGAAACAAAACCCAAGAAACTAGAGTATGAATCATCATAATAATAGTAAGTCCAAAAATAATGAAAAATTCAAGGGGTAGCATTACATTTTTTTTATTCAAGAGTTTATTTTTTTAAGTAATAGACAGCAGGTGTTAAAAACATTAACAGGCCTCCAGAGAAAAGGCCAAATCCTGAGATTCAAAGCATTTGGATTGTCTTCAAGCATTTGAATGATCCCCTCTTGGCTTGTGGATGGGGCATTTTCATTCTGGACGAAACATCCATCAACACAGAAATGATTCAACATCAGCTACAGTTCATAGCTAAGAACTTTATATTCAGTAATTTGGAGTGACAAATGGGCAGCTTCAAGGAACAAATGGACCAATATGCAGCAATCCCTCACTATCAGAGTCAAGGGTTTTCCTTCAGTTTGTTACTGGTACCTGGATACAAACAAGTTATCAACTGTATTAAGGCGCTAGTAAGTAGACAGGAATTTATTGTAAGTATATTGAAATTCTTTAACAAGGGCTATAGGGATGGCTGAAATATTTACGCACAGGCATCCAGTGCTGAAACCCCACATGCAATGTTTTTCCAATTGTCAAGACAGCAGTGCTTCCAGACATGACAAATATGTCAGCCTAAACAATAGAAAATGTGCATGAAATGATGCCTAAGACAGCTTGAACATATCCATTTGATTTAATGGTGTGGCTTCAATGAAGCGGTGAGAGAAGCCGAATATGTGGGACATTGTTTGAGTGAGAAGACAAAAATCTATTTCATAACCTCTGCTTAAGGGGAAATGTGAGATAAAAATGAAAGTTTCAGGGTGTTTTCACACCTGGAAGTCCACACTAAGGTTTATATTTTTGTTACAGTGTATACATTTGGTCCATTTAGCTTTGGTTTCACACCGCTCCTTTTCCAAGCAAACCAAACCACTTTGAAAGCGCACCTACGTCCTGTTGCCATGATGACATTTGTGTTGTTAGCACAGACTGGTAGTTAGCAAACATGCTACTCACCCTACGAGGTTTTTTTTTTGCAGCTTTGGGCACATCGGTAACTTTAAGTCAAAACTAGGAAAGACTTCAGCTTATTAGTAGGTGAAATAGTTTGGTGAGGCTAGAATATTATCCAGGTCTTCATCAGCTGTGATGATTTTCAGGTGGCAAACTTGTGCAAATTTTGTCTAAAAACTTTGTGCATCCTTTCCCAAAAAATATAGTTTCTTTTTAAAAGTGACTATTTATATTGTTAATGGCCATGTTTCCTCTCTCCGATGCTACCATGGTTCATTTCCCCTCTTACTGGCTGCCTTAACTTCCTGTGTTTGGTCCGAAAGTTCGACTCTTTCTCATTTGATAAAAATACCCTAAGACTGTCATTGGAATTGGTGAATATATGATCTTGAAAACAGGGTTTATTTTGTAGACATGTATTTTGTAAGAATATATAAAGTATTGATAAAAATTGAGGCTGGAGTCGATGAAAAAATGTAATAATGATTAATCAACTGATCTGTTATAATTTGAATGTAAAGCTAACCTTGCAGTTCAAACTGGCCTTTTCTTTGTCCAGTTCACCTGATAGAGGCCTTTTTCCCATGTTGCCATCAGTGGTGTGCTACACTGCTTCCTGAGTTCCCAAATTGCGACGTAGCTAGAGGGCCTTAATCCTTTGTTCGGCAATATTTAATTTACAGATTGCGCCCCGAGTGGCACAGCTCAGCGCTGCGTCTGTCAAGTGAAATGACGTGCCAAACACTCCACAGTTGTACTGAGGACTGTACTGAGGATTTGTACTGATGATGCCAGTTCACAAGGTGGCAGACACGTATAACTCACTGCTCTTGCATTGGCGGAAACGTGGCTGACCTGGAAACATCTGTATTACACCAAAGAGGAAGAAATTTTTCTTCTTCTTCTTTTAGAGTACACAAATGCATATGGACGTTACTGATCGCTTTGAGCATGGCTGTGTGAGCATTTGCTCCAAAATTTGCCAACTATGATTCAAAAAAGAGATTATTTAGGTTATGAAGGTAAATGTTTACATTTTGTTACGACAGAGGGTGCTCGAAGCTGCCTGATATTCACCTGCTGGCCACAGCGCCATGTGACCGGGGGGGAAACAATCACTCCGGTGATTCCAACTTTTGTGTTGTTTTATAACATAAATCATGCTGGAATAAAAGCGAAATTGAGGTGCAATAATCCCAACCATTTCTGGATGTGGGAGAGAAAGCAAAAATAACCGACAGAAGAGGAAATACCAACCAGGATGGACGCAGCAAGAGCCGCCTTCACGAGCAGTAAGTGAGGAATATGGCTTGTTTTGTTTACATTGTACTGCATTATACTGATTTTCTGGTTCATATACTTTGAAGATAACAAAATGCCCAAAACAAGAAATGATGACCAAAAGCAGAACCATTCTTTGTGTAAATATGTCCCAAGTCCACTTGTGACTGTTATATAATTCGATATGGCTGCAGAGGCATTATGCAAATTAGATGTGTAAATTTACTCCTATCTTAAACTTCGGATCATATTCTACATCTTTTTAATTGAAAGTAAGCCATTATCTCTTACCACTTTCAAGTTATAGCCTTGGAAATCTCTGATATGGCTGCTGTACATTATGCATGGCATTGTGCAAATTAGATGCGTAAATTTACTCCAATGTCAAACTTTGGATCAAATTCTACATCTTTCTAATTGACAGTAAGCCATTATCTCTTACCACTTTCAAGTTATAGTGTTGGAAATCTCTGACATCTGATCAGAATATTTTCTTGACAAAAATCTTTACCACTGTTGACCACTAGGGGATTATGTTGCTGGTTTGGTGCCTGTGACAGTTAAGAGGTTTTAAGTTTGGAACACCATGAGGGTCACAAACACGCTTTTGCATCCGCGGTAATTATACGTAAACAAGAGTAGCATCAAAGGGGTGGTGTGTTACCTCATTATATTACATTATTTTTGACAACACTTACAGTATTTCAGAATTCTGAAATTTAATGCAGGATAAAATAATTGTCGTGACATTGAGCACAGTGAACGCACTGTGCTCATGCTGTCAGTCTATTCCTGATCATTTTTCTCGCCTTGGTGTTATTATTTGACTTTATGTTTGGTTTTGAATGTTTTTGTGATTTTAGTTTGCCAGTTGTCTAGTTTGTGTAAGAATATTATTTCCTTACCTTGCCCATACTATGTTGGTGTATTATTATTGTCTGTTTTTGTATTTTGTCTGAATCCGGGTTGGTAGTCTTCTGTCTTGTCCTCCATGCTTTTACTTTGATAGTGTCCTTTGTTGCTTCCTGTATCTCTTAGCTCTTTGTATTTCAATTAATTATCTTTGCTCCTGTTCCACACACCTGTTCCCTTTTGTCATCATTTTCTTTGCCTTATTTAAAGGGCTGTGCGCTATTCAGAATCAGAATCAGAATCAGAATGAGATTTATTGCCATTGTTCATGTAGTACACAAACTAGGAATTTGTCTCGGTGCAATGCTGCAACATTAAACATAGAATAACACTAAAGATAAAAACTATGCATGCAATAAAAGGTAGAATAAGAATAATTAATGTTAATCTATGCAATTTTTAAATATATTAGCAAGAGCAGCAGATATTGTGGAGTTCCACATAGTGCAGTCCGCAATGCAAAAAGAAAACAAGTGATAATTGTCATGAGTCCGGTTGAGCTGCTGTACATAGTGCACGAGAGTCTAATTAGTGTTCAGCAGTCTGATGGCAGAGGGGAAGAAGCTGTTCATGTAGCGGGAGGTTTTAGTCTGAATGGACCGAAGCCTCCTGCCTGAGGGGAGGGGGGCAAACAGTGCGTGTTCAGGGTGTGAAGGGTCGGCTATGATCCGACCTGCACGCCTCCGGGTCCTGGAGATGTACAGGTCCTGGAGGGATGGGAGCTTGCAGCCGATCACCTTCTCAGCAGCGCGCACAACGCGCTGCAGTCTTAGTCTGTCCCTGGCGGTGGCTCCTGCGTACCACACGGTGATGGAGGTGGTGAGGATGGACTCGATGATGGCCGTGTAGAACTGCACCAACATCTTGGTGGGTAGCTTGAGCTTCCTCAGCTGCCGCAGGAAGAACATCCTCTGCTGGGTCTTTTTGATGAGGGAGCTGATGGTCGGCTCCCACTTGAGGTCCCGGGTGATGGTGGTGCCCAGGAAGCGGAAGGAATCCGCAGTGGTGATGGGAGAGTCTGTGAGGGTAAGGGGGGGCAGAGGGGCTGTGACTTTTCTGAAGTCCACGATCATCTCCACTGTCTTCAGAGTGTTCAGCTGCAGGTAGTTGTGGCTGCACCAGGACGCCAGCCGGGCCACCTCACTCCTGTAGACGGACTCATTGCCGTTGGAGATGAGCCCGATGAGGGTGGTGTCATCTGCAAACTTGATCAGCCTGACAGACTGGTGACTGGAGGTGCAGGAGTTGGTGTACAGGGAGAAGAGCACAGCACCAGCACAGCACCCTTCCCATCAACAGGATGTAAGTTTCTCTTTATTTTCCTCAGTTTTTTCTCTATGCAATCCCAATGTGTGTTTCTAGCTTTGTTCTCCAGGTGTAGCCGGCGATTCCTCTCGCCTTAGCTGTTTGCTATTTTTGGCTTCACCTGTATCCCCCTGCTTCAACTAGTTTTGTAAGCTTCTGTTCATGTTTTTGTGTTGTGACACTATTAAATCTGCAAACTCACAGCCAGTGCATGGTTCCTTAATTCTGCCCTGAAAAGGGAGTTTATGACAATAATATATTTTTTTCATTGTTATATAATCATTCTCAACTAAAATTTGTTGTGTTTTCTGTATCTTAAGATTAGTTTTTAATGGAGAGGGTCCCCTTGCATGTAGGCGCCCATTTGGGATTATAATAAGGGATTTCCAAGGCTGTGTTCGGAATGTTCACTCACTCACTCCCTCCCTACTCGCTATATAGTGAATTTAGATATAGTGGACTATATAGTAAACTCAATATAGCAATAAAATTAACAGATTTCAGGCACTACTGGGCTTGTTTTCATGGCGTGGTTAATGACGTCATCATGGTGTGACAACAAAACGTAACCAAGTAATGGTGGTAAAAAAATTAATACCTGCATGTAATTTGTAGTAAATATATATTAAATCAAATTGGTTTTGCTTAATTAATAAATATAAATACCTATAAATACCTTAAGCTAGTTTATGTTGTGATGTGAAGCTCTCCTCTCACTGCTCTGCTGGCTGCGCATTGCATTATGGGATATTTTGGCTTATGTAGTGACCATCCGTTGTACACTACTTTTCAAAATGTATTGTGGGCTATTTTGAGTGTACTATATAGTGAATGAAGTTTTCAGTTAAGATTTCGAACAGCACTACAAAATGGCTGATTCAGTATATAGTACACTATATGGTGAAGAAGTGAACATTTCGAACACAGCACAAGTTTATAAGTCAGACTAATCACACCAGTGAGGCCAGTGACTTCTCTTGCATTCTTTAAAAGGGAGTAATGAACAAAATAGTTGTAAATATTTGCATTTGAAAAATCTGACTGCCAGATAGGACTAATTATTGCACACTCCACCTTTAAGGATGCTGCAAATGTATATACAGTCAAAACCAGAAGTTTACATGCACTGTATAAAAAGACATAATCTTTTTTTTTTCTCACTGTGTGACAAAGAACTTTTTATTACTTCCTTCGAAGTTAGAAGTTTGCATAAGTTTCCTTAGTATTTGGTGGCATTGCCTTAAAACTGTATGACTTGGATCTAACTGTTGGGTATCTTTCCACAAGCTTCTCACAATAGTTTTCTGGAATTTTGGTGCATTCCTCCTGACAGAACTGATGTAACTGAGTCAGGTTTGTAGGCTGCCTTGCTCGCATATGTTTTCAGCTCTGTCCACAAATTTTCTATGGGACTGAGATCAGGGCTTTTTGATGGCCACTCCTAAACGTTGACTTTATTGTCCTTAAGCCACTTTGTAATTAATTAGATGCTTAGGGTCATTGTCTATTTGGAAGACCCATTTGCGCTCAAGCTTTAATTTCCTGGCTGATGTCTTGAGATGTTGCTTCAATATTTCCACGTTAGCCTGGTGTTATCATGCTAGCAATGGCCATTATGCCCAAAAAGTTCAGTTTTAGTTTCATCAGCCCACAGGACATGTCTCCAAAAATTAAGGTCTTTATCCCTGTGTGCATTTGCAAATAAGACTAATACAGGACTTGTTTCACTGTGGATAATAACACTCTTTCATCAGCTTCAGCCAGCATCTTCACAAGGTCTTTTGTTCTTGTTCTGGGCTTGATACGCACATTTCACACCAAAACACGTTCATCTCTGGGACACAGAACCCACCTGCTTCCTGAGTGGTTTGATGGCTGGACATTCCCATGGTGTTTATACTTGTGTATAATTGTTTGAGCAGATGAATATAGCACCTTCAGGCATCTGGAAATTGTTCCCAAGGAGGTTCACAATTCTCTTCCTGATATTAGTGTAAGTATTATGTAAACTTCTGATTTTCATGAAAATATCTAAAAAAAATTAATTAGCAAATGTAAAAATTATTTAGCATAAAAAAATAATTTTGGTAATCCTAACTGACCTATAAACAGGAAAAGGTTAGTTTGATTTAATGTTAGACGGTGCAAACAAAAAAGGTTATGTCTTTTTATCCAGTATGTAAACTTCTGGTTTCAACTGCTGGTCACATAGTGCAGTGGTGTTTGGATATGACTTCCAAGCCAGAAAAATCATTCCATGCACGTAGTCAACAACCTTGTTAGCAAATATCCTCTGGCAAATTTACATCTGTTTCTCCTTTTGAAATATTCTCTTCCTTTCCTTCACTTCTTTTCTTTTCCTTTTATTTGTGCACATCACCCACTTTCTCATTGTTTCTCCATTCTCAGGTCTACTTCTGGTGTGATTTCTTCCTCTTCTCGTTTTTTTAACCTTTCCTATTTTGCCTCTATTCTGTTCATTCCTCCCCACTTGTCCCACCTTCCCTTGCCTTCTCTGCTTATTCTCATCTACTCATCGTCCATCTTCCTCCCTTTTACATCCACGGAAAAATCCATTAAGCCTGTGATGTTGAAACGCCAACCTGCCGCAGAGTTACATAAATGAAACACTCCCTCCCCCGTGTCAAAAAGAGAATAAGATAAAGAAATAGAAGAAGAAGAAGAAGAAGAAGAAGAAGAAGAAGAAGAAGAAGAAGAAGAAGAAGAAGAAGAAGAAGAAGGACTCCCCTTTTTTTTTCAAAATGGAAGAACAGCTTTCAGTCCTGTTGTGGCTACAGAGGTCAGTTATGGTTGGCCATCAATTTTACACACACTTAAATGGAGTGCTGGTACAGGTTGTAAAACACTCTCCATCTGCTCCGTACGTCAGTCATCTTTATATCAGCTGGTGCTGTAGCTCTCTTCCCACATTCCTCCTCCTCCAGGCCACATTTTCAGCTGCCTCCAGACAAGGGGGAATGTGCAGGGATGGGACAGTGGAGACGGGGGGAGGAGGAGGGAGACGATTTTAATTTGCTCATTTACGTTCTGTTATTTACATTTCCATTCAAATATTACCATAATCATCTCCTCCTTCCTCTTCATTTACCCAGTAGTGCATCCCCTCATTGTTTTCGCCTGCTGCATTTTCTTCTTTAGCGACTCATTTATTGATGAGTAATTCATTTAAATAATGCAGTTATTGACATTTTGCTTGTTGCTAACAAAACTGTTTTGCATAAATTACAGAGGGTTCGCTCTCTGCTACTGTCATACACAGACGGTATAAGCAGCAAGCTGATAGGGGACTGATAGGGGAGTGAATCACTAATGTTGGCTCTAGTTTGAGGTCACCGTCTCTGCTTCATGCTGACAGAATAGTGCTGCAGCCTCCATGGTTAAAGATCCTGAGTAATGCCTTTGCACTCAACACAACCTTCAGAAAAACAACTAAATTTGGTCTGTCTGATACATGGATATGGAGAGAGTTAAAAAATCTTTTGTTCTTTTCATTTCTGTTTTTGCTGGGATATAAAACAGACTTTTATTCAAATATGAAGTTTAAAAAGGTTATTTTTAATTACCAGTGTTCTCCCACTGTGATTATTTTCATGATAATACTCTAAGCTAAAATGTTCTAAAGAACCGCTGCTGTGAATAATACATTTAACTCCATTCTGTCTGTGCAGAGGCTGAAGGTTTAAGTTCTGAGTGAGGGCGACATATTCATCAAGTAATGAAAGATACATGGGTGTTATTTATTTACATATATATACAATATGTTTGTTTTATCAATGTGCCCAACAAAAGCATTTCAACTGAAGGAAATTACTTTTTTAAAAATAAAGCATGAATGTACACCATTGTAGTAGTGCAATGAGTTTATTCAGTCTTCACAGTCATTTTGAATACATTTGCTTTTCTTGTATTTTATTTTGGTAAATGGGTTTCCATCTCTCCACTGAGGTTGAGGTTGGCACTTCTACCAACAGGTCCTCAGTTGCCTCCATGATCGAGTCCGGCACAGCAGGCAAGCTCTGTGGCGAGACAAGTTGAGGCTGTTCTACCACAACAATGCACCTGCACACACCGTGCTCAGTGTAAGGCCGTTCTTGGCCAACAAACAGATCCACCTTCCTTATCCCCCAGATCTTGCATTGTGCAACTTCTGACTCTTTCCCAGGCTGAAGAATGTACTCGAAGGAACTCATTTTGCCACTGTAGAAGAGAGGAGTTGAGGGACCTCAAGGAGGAGGATTTTTCCAAGTGCTTCCGTCGGTGGCAGAAGTGAATGCAGAAGTGCATTCGCCCTGAGGGGATTACTTTGAAGGGGACAATGAGTCCCTCGTGGCACTCAGCAAACATTTTCCATGCAGTGTGTACTACTCCACTGACTGACTGCTGCTCACAGCATGAGGTCTCCAGACAGTACACCCATCTCTGATTGCCCCTTTCCTGTGACCTCTCCACCTCCTGACTGTATCTCCGGTTCCCCCTACTGTCACAACAGCTTGGAAGAAAAGTCTGAATTAACCTCCCTCATCCCAGTCATTGTTAGAGGATAAATCCGGACCCAACCCGTTTCCCCTGTGGAGAGTGCCAGAAGCCCACAAGATCAAATCAAGCTGGTCTCTTGTGTGATTTCTGTGATGTTTTGGTCACATCGGAAATGTGTGGGCATGTCACTGGAAGAATACAGGAGAATAGGGAGCAGTGATGAGCAATGGTCTTGCTTCCGATGTGCCCTGCCTGTAGAGGCTACCTTCAACTGCTCACTACCACAAACAGCCCTATCAATGGAGGAAACCAAAGATGCACAACAAGCAGGTGATGAGTTGCTTATTAAGTTGAAAGCCAAGGGTCTGAACATTGTTCACCTTAACGTCCGGAGTCTGATTCCCAAGTTGGATGAGATTAAACTACTGGCTAGCAGCACAAAGCTTGCTGTGATAGGAATAACAGAATCCTGGCTGGATGATTCTGTTACAGATGCAGAAATTGAGATTCCATGTTTCTCCGTGATCCGTCATGATCACACTCGTAATGGTGGAGGAGTATGTGCATATGTTAACAACAGCAATGCTTTCAATCAACGAACTGATAGAGACTAATTTGGAATCCCTGTGGCTTGATCTGTGCCTTCCAAAGACTAAGCCTCTTCTGGTTGGTGTTTCCTATCGTCCCCGTAAACTAACTGCATTTTTTAATACTTTGGGAAACATTTTGTCAGGAATAGAATGTATCACACATCAAGAAACCATCATAGTTGGTGATTTTAATGTTCATTGTTCTACATTTAATGGTGTGAACACCATATACAAGACTTTTAAGGATTTTTTATCTTTATTAAATTTATCTCAAATTATTGATAAACCAACACGTATTGAGAAGAATACATCTACTATTCTTTACTTGATTCTAGAATCTGACATTGGCAAAATTGCATCATAAGGTGTTCTTGATTATTGTGTAAGTTACCATCAACTGGTGTACTGTATTAGAAAACGGGTACAAGTATCTTCAAATTTTAACAATACAGTTATCTTGCGTTGTTATAAAAATTATTCAAGAGAAAGTTTTGAATGTTTGCTAGGCAATATTGACAGGCATTGTATTTACAACTGTACTGATGTAGACACCGCATGGTCATTGTTTAAATGTAAGTTTTTGGGAGCAATTGATAATATTTCACCTATGAAAATTTTTAGATGAAAACAAAGAACGCCTCCTTGGATGACTTGGGAAATACTTCACCTCAAAGGTAAACAAGATAAAGTACTTAAGAGATTTAGGAAGACTAAAGAGCAAAACCTATATGAATTGTACAGTAAACTACGTAATATGGTACAATATAAAAAAAAAGTTTAGCAAAATCAGAGTATATAAATAATAAGCTCTCAGACTACAAAGACCAACCCAAGAAAATGTGACAAACTTTGAAAGATCTTGGTCCATCTTCATCCAAGAAAAATAACTCCTGTAATATTGGTCTTGATATACAGTGGTGTGAAAAAGTGTTTGCCCCCTTCCTGATTTCTCATTTTTTTGTATGTTTGTCACACTTAAATGCTTCAGATCATCAAACAAATTTTAATATCAGACAAAGAAAACACAGGCAAACACAAAATCCAGTTTTTAAATGAAGGTGTTTATTATTAAGGGGAGAAAAAAAAATCCAGACCTATATGGTCCTGTGTGAAAAAGTGATTGTCCCCTAGACCTAATAACTGGTTGGGCCACCCTTAGCAGCAACAACTGCCATCAAGCGTTTGTGATAACTGGCAGTGAGTCCTTTACAGCGCTGTGGAGGAATTTTGGTCCACTCATCTTTGCAGAATTGTTATAATTCAGCCACGCTGGAGGGTTTTCGAGCATGAACCACTTTGAAAGAGCTTGGTCCATCTTCATCCAAGAAAAACAGCTCCTGTAATATTGGTCTCGATATACAGTGGTGTGAAAAAGTGCTTGCCCCCTTCCTGATTTCTCATTTTTTTGTATGTTTGTCACACTTAAATGCTTCAGATCATCAAATAAATTTTAATATCAGACAAAGAAAACACAGGCAAACACAAAATGCAGTTTTTAAATGAAGGTGTTTATTATTAAGGGGAGAAAAAAAATCCAGACCTATATGGTCCTGTGTGAAAAAGTGATTGCTCCCTAAACCTAATAACTGGTTGGGCCACCCTTAGCAGCAACAACTGCAATCAAACGTTTGCGATCACTGGCAATGAGTCTTTTACAGCACTGTGGAGGAATTTTGGTTCACTCATCTTTGCAGAATTGTTATAATTCAGCCACATTGGAGGGTTTTTGAGCATGAACCACTTTTTTAGGGTCATGCCACAGCATCTCAATTGGATTCAGGTCAGGACTTTGACTAGGCCACTCCAAAGTCTTCATTTTGTTTTTCTTAAGCCAATTAGAGGTGGACTTGCTGATGTGTTTTGGATCATTGTCCTGCTGCAGAACCCAAGTGCACTTCAGCTTGAGGTCACGAACAGATGGCCGGACATTCTCCTTCAGGATTTTTTGGTAGCGAGCAGAATTCATGGTTCCATTTACCACAGCAAGTCTTCCAGGTCCTGAAGCAGCAAAACAGCCCCAGACCATCACGCTACCACCACCATATTTTACTGCTGGTAACATGTTCCTTTTCTGAAATGCTGTTTTACTTTTACGCTGGATGTAATAGGACACAAACCTTCCAAAAAGATCAACTTTTGTCTCGTCAGTCCAGGAAGTATTTTCCCAAAAGTCTTGTGGATCATCAAGATGCTTTCTGGCAAAACTGAGATTAGCCTTTATGCTTTTTTTGCTCAGCAGTGGTTTTCATCTTGGAACTCTGCCATGCAGGCCATTTTTGCCCAGTCTCTTTCTTATGGTGGAGTCATGAACACTGACCTTAACTGAGGCAAGTGAGGCCTGCAGTTCTTTGGATGTTGTTGTGGGGTCTTTTGTGACCTCTTGGATGAGTCGTTGCTGTGCTCTTGGGGTAATTTTTTGGTTGGTCGACCACTTCTGGGAAGGTTCACCACTGTTTCATGTTTTCGCCATTCTGGATAATGGCTCTGACTGTGGTTTGCTGGAGCCCAAAGCTTTAAAAATGGCTTTTTAACCTTTTCCAGACTGAGAGATCTTAATTACTTTGTTTCTCATTTCTTCCTGAATTTCTTTGGATCTCAGTATGATGTCTAGCTTTTAAGGATCTTTTGGTCTACTTCACTTTGTCAGGCAGGTCCTTTTTAAGTGATTTCTTGATTGAGAACAGGTGTGGCAGTAATCAGGCCTTGGTGTGGCTAGGGAAATTGAACTCAGCTTTCCAAAGGTGTGGTAAACCACAGTTAATTTATGTTTTAACGGGTGGGGTTGGGGGGGTCACTTTTCCACACAGGGCCATATAGGTTTGGATTTTTATTCTTTTATTTTTTACCCTTAATAATAAACACCTTCATTTAAAACTGCATTTTGTGTTTACTTTTGTTATCTTTGTCTAATATTTAAATTTGTTTGAGCTGAAACATTTAAGTGTGACAAACATCCAAAAAAATGAGAAATCAGGAAGGGGGCAAACACTTTTTCACACCACTGTAAATGATGAATTATGTTTTGATAAGAAAAAGGTGGCTGATTGTTTTAACTTTTTTTTTTTTTACAGCTATTGTAATTCAACTAGTTAATAAGCTCCCTGCAAGTGCAGGCAAATTTGGTTTAAGCCACGTAAAGAATTTGTACCAGGCTAAAGATGTTCAGCCAAACTCTTTCTTATTTTCTCAGGTATCTGAAGATGGAGTGTACAAGATCTTGAGTGGTCTAAATTCGGGCAAGACAACTGGTTTGGATCAGGTTTCCCCCGTTGTATTAAAGATGGTGCAAAGCTCATATCAAAACTCTTAACTCAGGGGGGTCCAATCATATGCCATGGAGGGCCAAGACCCTGCAAGCTTTACCTCTAACCAGTGTTTTCAACAACAGAGTTCACTGAATTTTTTCCCACTGATGTTTTTTAGTAATAGATCCACTGTACTATGGAACAGTTTACCGTATCATGTGGTCTTCTCACCAAATGTAAATGCTTTTAAAAATAGTTATGATGACTTTTATAATCGTAACCTGAGAAACACCACCATATGAGTGCTATGTGTCACACGTGTGTTGTGTTTTATATTTGTTATCTGTTATGATGTGTTTTTATACAATTTTAATTGTACTTTTATTACACTAATAAATGAATTGAATTGAATTGAATTGAATTGATAGCTGATAAGTGAAAACACCTGCTGAAGAGACTGGGTAGAAGAAAAAACCTGCAGGGTCTTGGCCCTCCATGGCACATGATTGGACACCCCTGCCTTAGCTCATACTTTAAATTTGTCTTTAATATCTGGACTCATTCCTGATGATCTAAAAATGACAAGGGTTACACCTCTTTATAAAAAAAAATAAATAAATTTGATCTCGGCAACTGTAGACCTGTCTTGATTCTCAGCACTGTTTCAAAATTATTTGAGAGAGTGGCTTATACCCAATTATATGCATACTTCTCAAGTAGTGAACTTCTTGCATGAGTTTCAATCTGGATTTCGATTTAAATTTTCAACCAAAACAGCATTGGTTCACCTAACTGGTTATATTAAGCTTGCACAGAATGAAGGTAAATATACAGGTATGGTATTGCTGGACCTCCAAAAAGCCTTCAATACAGTAAACCATAATGTACTTTTGTCTAAATTAGAGGCTATTAGACTGGACCAAAAATCGATGAAATGGTTCAGATCTTACATTAGTAATCAACAACAAATTGTTAAAATAGGAGGTACCCTCTCAGACAGCAGTTATCTCATGTGGAGTACCCCAAGGGTCGATTTTAGGGCCCCTTTTGTTTTCAATGGATGTTAATGATATTACCTCATCAGTTCAATGCAAACTTTTATTATATGTTGATGATTCTGCCCTTATTATGGCTGACAAAAATCCTGAGGTAATTCAGCATAGGTTATCACAAGAGATGGAATCAATTAGAGAATGGCTAATTGACAATAAATTGTCTCTTCACTTAGGCAAAACGGAGTCTATCCTTTTTGCTTCTCAGAGGAGACTCAGCAAAACAAAATCTATTCAGGTACGTTGTGGCAAAAATGAGCTAGCATGTTGGGAACATGTTCAATATCTGGGCTTATCTTTGGACCAATCTTTGCATGGGGAAAGTGTTACGGACAAGATAGTGAAAAAGTCCAATGCATGACTTACATTTTTATACCGGCAAGCCAACAATGTTTCTTTTGAAACAAAAAATTATTGGTCTCAGCCCTTATACAATGCCACTATGACTATGCTTCCACGCCGTGGTACTCGGGACTGACAAAAAGATGCAAGCAACGATGACAAGTTTCCCAGAGAAAAGTGATTCATTTCATTCTGAATGCACCGGCCAGAGCACATGTAGGTGCTGACAAATTCAAGCAGGTTAATATGTTGCCTATAGACAAAAGAATCATTCAATTAAAGCTGAACTTAATGTTTAAAATTTTACATTGGTCAGGCTCCAAATTAGCTTTTAGGCCAGTTAAGCTCCATTCAAAACTCTAGTCAGATAACCACAAGATCTGGCTCTGCTTCACTTCACATACCCCACACTGGTTCATTTGGTGCCTCTTCACTCATGTATATGGGTATTAAGGCTTGGAATAGCCTACCTAGTCAAATTAAATTAATTAATAATTTTTTAAGTTTTTTTTAAAATTTGCTGTAAAAAAACATCCTTTTAATGAAATGGTTATCCAGGAGTCTGACATTTTTATGTATTATTAGCTTATATGGTGTTTTGTTGTCTACTTTCTTCACCTATTGACTCATTATTATCTTGAAACTTTTTTTGTTTGTATTTTTGTCATGTGATAGAAAGGACCACATTGGAAATAAGTGTTTTCAGTTTTATGTGTCATCCTGGATTTGTATGATGCCTCATGTTATTCTTATCCAAAGAAATAAAGAAATAAACAAACAAACTTGTGGAGGGTATTCTGTGAGTATGGGGTATTGGGCTGGTTGATATGAACCATCCAGTCTCTATACGACTGTTTTGAGACTTTGATTCATATTGCCAACACTCAGTCAAAGTTGTTTCCAGTGAGAGTTGGACTCTGCCAGGGCTGCCCTGTGTCACTAATCCTGATCATAATTTTTATGGACAGGATTTCTTGGCACAGCCAAGGATTGGAGGGTGTCATGCTTGGTGCCCACAGGATCTTATCTCTGCTGTTTGCAGATGATGTTGTCCTGTTGGCTTCATCCAGCAATGACCTTCAGGTCTTAAGCTGGATTCATGGCACTTTTCTGCTCTAGTCTGCTGAAGTGCGTGTCTGCTTTGGATGAGGCACACGGTTGTGTATATGCTTCACTTTTTTTTTCTACCAGGCCAAGCAATTGAGGCATGTGCACAACTGTTATTTGTAGTTTCATCCCAGCCCTATCGCTAGCACAAATGCGCTAACATGTGAGTTTGTTCACCAGCTATATAAGAGTGAAGAAACATGAGATCAACACATATTTTTTTGTAGCAACAGCAATAGAATCGTTTGAAGGAAAAGGGGGAATTACCGTTTTTCAGTGTTCATCCCATTCAAGCTGCTGCTGCTTCAAAATGATTCATGTATGTTTATTCTCCTCTTTCTCTTCATCCTCTTTAGCTACTTTGGTTTTGTATGCTGTATTGGTAGCGCCACCTTGTGCATGGGGCGTTCAATTTTGCGCATGCACAATCAATGTGGTCAGGCCACGCAGTCAGAAAATTTGGGCTGCACACGAACATCTGCAGAAGGGCTCTGTGGACGTCCGTGGACTGAAAAGGATGATGTAATTTTCTTGACACAAGCTTCTCGGTCGAGCAGACGCAGTATGGGGTATTAGGCTGGTTGGTACAAACCAGCTTTACTGGGATGGTTTGCTGCTGAGTGTGAATCGGCTGGGGTGAGAATCAGCACCTCCAAGTCAGAGTCCATGGTCCTCAGCCAGAAAAAGGTGGATTGTCCTCGCTGGGTTGGGGACAAGCTCCTTCCTCACGTGAGGAGTTTAGGTATCTCAGGGTCTCATTCATGAGTGAGGGGAGAATTGAATGAGAGCTTGACAGATGGATCGGAGAAGCCTCTGCAGTGATGCGGACATTGTACCGGTCTGTTGTGGTGAAGAAGGAGCTGAGCTCTAAAGCAAAGCTGTCGATTTACTGGATAATCTACATTCCTACCCTTATCTATGGTCATGAGCTTTGGGTAATGACTGAATGAATGAGATTGCAGATATAAGTGGTTGAAATTAGCTTTCTCTGTAGGATTGCTGGACTCACCCTCAGAGATAGGGTGAGGAGCTCAGTCATCCAGGAGATGCTCAGGATAGACCTGCTGCTCCTCCACATTGAAAGGAGCCAGTTGAGGTGATTTGGGCATCTGATCAGGATGCCTCCTGGACGCCTCCCACTTGAGGTGTTTTGGGCACATCCCACTAGGAGGAGACCCTGGGGCAGACCCAGGACACGGTGGAGAGACTATGTCTCCCAGTTGGTCCGGGAATTCCTTGGTGTCCTCTCTGAAGAGCAGGAGCAGGTGGCCGGGGAGAGGGAGGTCTGGGCTTCTCTGCTGGAATTGCTGCCTCTGCAACCCAGACCTCCGGAAAAGTGGTAGAAAATGGATGGATGGATGGATGGATGGATGGATGGATAAAGGTTTTAATTCTACATATTTTTGAACACTTTGCAGATGTATTTTTTTAAATCTTTGTTTTCATGAAAATACAATCCAGATCACCTTAAAAAAACTGTGTGCAACTGTTTCACAACCTTTTACAAACCATGACAAAACCCAAAAACCCCAGTGTTCTTGAATGTTCCTCGGCATTTACTGCTCCGTGAGATACTAGCATGATTTTCGCCAACATCCATCAGAAATGTTGGCGAATCCAAAAATTGCCATGTTTGTCAACATTCACGTTCTGTGGGATCCTCCCTTAAGGAACAGTTAAAAACACGGACTTTAGTGACACCTCTGGCCACTGAGTGAACTCCAGCTTGATTCATTTTTCAGAGCGGCTCCTACCTGCAGTTCTTCTGTCACCACAGCCCAAGTTTTCAGTTTGTACCTACAATACCACTACCGTACAGCAACAATGAATTTAACAAAAGATGTGCGCCACTTTTGGCGTGCGTAATCTCACATTCATCTCATTTTCCACTGCCATAAATATTTCACTGTGTGAAATATTAAAATAGAATAAGGCATTGTTTCTGTCATGCATAAATTTGATAAAATGTGTTATATCTAATTTAGAGGACTTCTTTTCCTCATACCATTACCTTTGCTGTCATTGTGAAGAATATTTGTGGCTCTGTCACTTTTGTTTACTTCAACCAGTGTTTGAAAATGAAATCATTTGTTTTCAGTGTTTTGCTGCTCATAGTCCCACTCATGCTCCCATGCTGCCGTTCACGTGTGTGTGTTATTAAATCTTCTTCTAACAGTAAACTCACAAGAGACCTTCTTTTTTAGACTACTGCCAACACTGCTTCAAAGCCTGTGTTGAGTTGAGTAGCGGCATTGAAGTTGTGATCAATTCGGTTTAATCTGTTGGCATAATTTTGAAGCCGTTCCACTCCTGAAGAACAAAGACATAAAGATTTCAAGAAGATGCCATGCCTTGGCTATATGACAAGGCTCCAGCTGTGGAGGAACATGTAGAAAACTTAGGTTCAAAAGCGGAACTCCAGGTTTTTGGGTGAAGGACGCTATGTGGAAATTTCAAACTGCAGTTAATGATGTGATAAAAAACAATTCCTGTGAGCTTTTTGCCAACAGACGTTACATCTGCCGGTGTTGTTCACAGTAATTTAGGCATAGAAATGTCTCCCTCAAGCTTATCTGTTAACATGCCACATATGGTTGCTTTTTCAGGGCTATATGTATGTTAGCTCCAGCAGCAGTCACTTGGGACCATGCTTTTTTGGGGGCATTTTATCTACAGTAATAGAGAACTAATCTGTACTGGAAACTGCTCAGAATTTTTTTTTAATTTTATTTATTTATTTTAAGGACAGTGCATGTTCATGCACATCAGTAGTCAATGTAAACAGGTCAGATTGTAGCCAACGGCTAATTTCCATCTGTTGTTCCCAAGTGATGTTCATTCATTCATTCATCTTCTTCCGCTTAATCCTTTTCGGATCGCGGGGGTGCTGGAGCCTATCCCAGCATCTTTGGGCGAGAGGCAGGGTACACCCTGGACAGATCGCCAGTCCATTGCAGGGCCAACACAGAGAGACAGACAACCATTCACTCTCACAGTCATACCTAAGGACAATTTAGAATCCCCAGTTTGATGCCAATTAACCTAACTTGCATGTTTTTGGCATGTGGCAGGAAACCGGAGAAATCCCGGAGTAAACCCACACAGACACGGGGAGAACATGCAAACTCCACACAGATCACTGTTGGTCGGAGGCTGGGATCGAACCCAGGATCCCCCGGCCAAGGGTGAGTTGCTGTGCTGCCACAGTGCTAACCACTCCGCCACCGCGCCGCCCCCTAAGTGATGTTCCCTATATAAAAAGATTAAGACAAATTAAATAAAACACATTAATATTTAATTCAATTCAATTCAATTCAACTTTATTTATATAGTGCCATTTCACAACAACAGTCATCTCATAGCATTTTCAACTCTAGGGGAAACCCCAACAATTGCAGAAAGACCCCAGCAATCAGGCGATCTCCTGTGAGCAAGCACTTGGCGACGATGGAGAGGAAAAACTCCCTTTTAACAGGAAGAAACCTCCAGCAGAACCAGGCTCAGGGAAGGGCAGTCATCTGCTGTGACTGGCTGGGGGGTGAGGGGATAGAGAACATGAAAAGAACAGACATGTAGAGAGCAAACAGCATGATGGGGACTCAATCTGTGGGAAAGAAGAAACAGATGTGAATGACCAGCAAAAATATTTTATTGAGAGTGAAGAAAGGAGTGAAGCCCAGTGCATTAGACAGTCCCCTGGCTGTCTAAACCTATTAGCAGCAGAACTAAGGGAGGGTTCAGAGACACATGATCCCCTCCTAATTGTAGGCTATATCAAAAAGGAAGGTTTTTACCCTATTTTTTTTTTCTCTCCCCGGCGCCACACCAGTAGGCTGCCTTTTGCAACAGCGGCTCGATTCCGAGTCTTTTTCCCCTTCTCTCTCTTTTTGATCCGTCTTTTTTCACTCCACTTATATCACGGACACACAGATCGTCCCAAATGTCTCCTGAGCCGGTGGACGGAGCCACTGTTTATAGCAGGATACGATACAGCAGGGAAGAGCTGCTAGCATTCAACCGCCACCCGGTCCCATTGGAAAAACTCGACATACCGAGAGAACTGAGGCGAAAACGCCGCGGCTGCCGGGCTGGAGTAAGGCGGAGGACAACAAATATAAGGTACAGACCCTCCCTTCCATCTGTTGTCATGGGAAATGTACGGTCGATACTGGGAAAGGTAGTTGAGCTAGCGGCTATCTCCCGTTACGATAGCACATACCGGGAGTGCTCTCTCCTTTTGTTTACTGAGACGTGGCTAACAGAACTAGCAGCAGATGCTAACATTGAGCTGGAGGGTTTTCACATGATACGGGCTGACCGAACAGCAGACAGTGGCAAAGCAAGGGGCGGTGGAGTGATAATGTATGTTAACAACAACTGGTGCAGACCGGGACATATCACTGTTAAACAACGACACTGCAGCAAAGACATTGAGTTGCTAGCTGTTAGCATGAGGCCTACATTTCTCCCGAGAGAACACTCACACGTGATCTGCATTGTTGTTTATGCAAATCCGACGGCGAACGCTGGGACAGCGCGTGACGTCATCCATTCAGTAACCAGCAGGCTGCAGACAGAACACCCAGATGCTCTTCTCCTCATCTCAGGCGATTTCAACCATTTTTCACTATCTCCCATTCTACCTACATTCACCCAGTATGTCACATGCCACACTAGAGACAATAAAACACTGGACTTATTCTACGCAAACACTAAGGAGGCGTACACCTCATCACAACTCCCCCCACTCGGGAGATCGGATCACAACTTGGTTCATCTCCGGCCGGTGTACAAACCCCTAGTGCACAGACAACCTCCGGCCATGCACATTGTGGAGTTATGGTCTGAGGAGACAATGGACACTCTAAAGGGATGTTTTGAAGCCACCGCCTGGAAGCAGCTCTGCGATCCACATGGTGAGGACATCGATGGCCTCATTCACACCTTCACGGGCTACCTCAGCTTCTGTGTGGACAAATCCGTTCCCACCAAGACCATACGGCGTCACTCAAACAACAAACCCTGGATCAACCCTGAGATAAAAACACTTCTGAGAGAGAAGAAGAGGATCTTCAGGTCGGGGAATAGGGAGATGCTGAAGTCCGTACAGAGGGAGCTGAGGAGAAAGATCAGAGTAGGCAAGGACAGCTTCAGGAAGAAGATGGAGGACAAGCTGCAACAGAGCGACATCAGCGGGGTCTGGAGAAACCTCAAAACCATCTCTGGGCTCCAGAATACCTCCCCCCAGGCCACAGGGGGCAGGGAGTGGGCGAACAACCTGAATCTGTTTTTCAATAGGTTTGACCAACCACCCTCCCCCCTGTCTGCACAACAACCACTGCTGCCTCTAAAGAAATCAAGTCCTGCTGCCCACTCCCCACTCCACCAACACCCCCCCACTCCCAACACACAGCCCCCCATCCTGACCCTGACCAGGACCCAGGTGAGGACGGAGCTGAGGAAGATCAAGGCGAGGAAGGCGTCGGGACCGGACGGCATCAGCGCAAAGCTCCTCAAGTCCTGTGCAGACCAGCTGTGTGGGATTGTGACGTATATCTTCAACATGAGCCTGAAACTGGGGAGGGTGCCACAGCTGTGGAAAACATCTTGTGTGGTACCTGTACCAAAAACTTCCCACCCCAAAGACCTGAACAGCTACAGACCGGTGGCCTTGACGTCCCACTTGATGAAGATCCCGGAGAGACTGCTCCTTGCTCACCTCCGCCCCCTGGTGGAACCAGCGATGGATCCACTCCAGTTCGCCTACCAGCATGGCATTGGGGTGGAGGATGCGGTGATCTTCCTCCTTCACCGTTCTCTGTCCCACCTGGAGAAGCCTGGGAATATGGTGAGGATCATGTTCTTTGACTTCTCCAGTGCTTTCAACACCATCCAACCGATGATCCTGAAGGACAAGCTGCTGCGCGCAGGGGTGGACCAGCACCTGTCATCATGGATCCTGGACTACCTCACGAACCGGCCTCAGTTTGTGAGAACCCGGGACTGTGTGTCCGACACGATCATCAGTAGCATGGGGGCCCCCCAGGGAACGGTGCTGGCTCCCTTCTTGTTCACTCTTTATACTGCGGACTTCTCACACAACACAACACACTGCCATCTACAGAAGTTCTCTGATGACTCTGCGATCGTTGGCCTCATCTCCAATGGAGATGAAGCTGAGTACAGAGGGCTTATCCAGGACTTCGTGGACTGGTGCCATCGGAACTGCCTCCAGATCAACGCGAGAAAAACTAAGGAGCTGGTGGTGGACTGCCGCAGGCAAGGACAACCCCTCACAGCACCAGTAAATATACAGGGAACAGACATCGAGATGGTGACAGCCTATAAGTACCTGGGTGTTCATCTGAACAATAAACTAGACTGGTCACACAATACTGATGCACTCTACAAGAAGGGACAGCGCAGGCTGTTCCTGCTGAGGAGACTCAGGTCTTTTGGTGTACAAGGCGCGCTGCTGAAGACATTCTATGACACGGTGGTGGCATCAGCCATCACTTTTGGAGTGGTCTGCTGGGGCAGTGGCATTACTGCAGCCGATAGGAAGAGACTGAACAAACTGATCAAGAAAGCTAGCTCTGTCCTGGGGCAGCGCCTTGATCCGGTGGAGGAGATAGGAGAGAGAAGGACGGTGGCTAAACTGTCATCTCTGCCGGAGTCCGAGTTCCACCCTATGCAGGACATACTGAATGCACTGAGGAGCTCATTTAGCAGCAGACTACATCACCCCAGGTGCACAACCGAGAGGTTTCGCAGGTCCTTCCTACCAACGGCTGTCAGACTGTACAACCTAAGCAGGGCTGCTCGCAGAGATAGCAAAAAGACGTAACAAACTAATAGTTTTTTGAACGCAAAAGATGCAATAGACTTACACAATGGTCCCCTCCGGCATACAACTAGGAAAATACCGGTCGCTATGGAGAGTGAGAATATGTATGGGCACATAATCATACCATGTAGGATAACTAAGTAGACGGTTGTGCTGTTTCATCCCATCTAGCAACAATGCTCTGCACTGTGTGTGTTTATATATTTACATACTTATTCCATCTAGCTACAATGCTCCGCACTGGGTGTGTTTATGTTTATGTTTATATATCTATATATTTATTCCATCTAGCTACAATGCTCCGCACTGTGTGTTTATATATCTACATATTATTCCATCTAGCTACATTGCTCCGCACTGTGTGTTTATATATCTACATATTATTCCATCTAGCTACATTGCTCCGCACTGTGTTTAAATATTCATATATTTATTCCATCCAGCTACAATGCTCTGCACTGTGTGTCTGTGTGTGTGTATATATATATTTTATAGTAATATGTACATATGTATATTAGCTGCTCTTGCTTGCTTGTTTTTTTTTTTTTTTCTTCTTCTTGCCTTCTGATTGTTGCTCTGAGTGTTGCTGTCCCTGTGCTGTTGCAATCCTGGAATTTCCCCGTTGTGGGACTAATAAAGGCTTATCTTATCTTATCTTATCTTATTTTTAAAAACAGAGATCGAGTCTGACTCCCGAATCCAGATTGGCAGCTGGTTCCACAGGAGAGGAGCTTGATAACTGAAGGCTCTGCCTCCCATTGTACTTTTGAAGATTCTAGGTATTACAAGTAATCCAGCATTTTGGGAGCATAGTGCTCTGTTAGGATAATAGGGTAGTATCAGATCTTTTAAATAAAAAGGGGTCTGATTGTTTAGAGTTTTGTAAGTACGAAGAAGGATTTTAAACTTAATTCTAAACTCTATGGAAAGCCACTGAAGGGAGGCCAGAACCGGAGAGATATGATCTCTCTTTCTAGTACCTGTTAAAACTCTTGCTGCAGCATTTTGGATCAACTGAAGACTTTTTAAAGATGTTTTAGGACAACCTGATAATAAAGAGTTACAATAATCTAATCTAACATTAACAAAAGCGTGGATCAGTTTTTCAGCATCACTCTGAGACAAGATGCTCCTAATCTTGGCAATATTATGCAAATGACAGAGGGGAGTCTTAGAAACAAAATTAATATGTGAATTGAAAAACAGATCTTGATCATAAATAACTCCAAGGTTCCTCACAGAACTATTCAGAGAAAGAGTAACCGCATCCAAACTAAGAGTTTGATTTGGAAAGGTATTTCTAATGTTTTTTGGACCAACAAGAATGACTTCAGCTTATCTGAATTTAATAGCAGGAAATTACAAGTCATCCAAACTTTGATTTCCTTAAAACAGGCTTCTAATTTGGCTAATTGATTACTATCATCTGGCTTCACTGACAGTGTATCCCAGTGTTAAAAACGTGAATAAAATGATAAATATCAATACCACTTTAAAAAAAAGGGGGGACACTCATTTCACAATAGGAATAAATATTTTGAGGATAAATATATAGATGGATATAAGTTCAAAAAATATATCCATAGAGTGTATTCATAGATAGTTAAAAACATTTCTAGGGGCTCTGATGAAGCTCCTAATGTTTTTATCTGGTATATCGAGCAACCAATGGCTGCGTCGTTTGTTTGGCAGCATCAGCCAATGGGGTCACACCAGCCAATGGGGTCACGCACTCCCTCGCTCGGTCTTAGTGTGGCCTGCAGAATGTTTTCAGTCGCAGCAGAGACACGACCGAGAGAACGCGATCCCTTACTGAGACGATGAGCTAACGTGCTAGTAGCAGCCTTTGCCCAGATAAACTCTTGAGATTGGTAAGCCAACACCAGCATGAGAAACGAGGTATTGCTGTATTGCCAAATTCTAATACCGCTTTCGTTAAATTTTAAGATTTGAACCCAAAGGCTGTGAACTCACGTGAGCGCGGGAATCCTGTAAGGCACGTGTTGCTTAGCATGGTGAGTGTCATTCAGTGTGTATGTGGAATGCTAATCGCTAGCTTAACATGCTAACCGCCGATGCTAATTCCAGCTAGGTTTTCCATCAGAAAAGGGTGCTTTTCAGAGCTGTAATGGTTAGCAAAAGGTTTCATTTCACTACTACTGACTGCTACTTAAGAGTGACTGTTACATCTACGGTTTAAAGGTGTTTAAAAAATATTATTGTTGTATAATTTAGAACTATGTGAAACCTATGTGATAAGCTAAAGAGCATAGCTTATTTTTTTGTGTTCTGACCTATTCTGTAGGTCAGGGTTTTTTTGTAACCTGGATTCAGAAGAGTGTGGATCTCCAGATCTGGATGGCGAGCCGAAGCCCGAACCCTATTAACTGCTAGAGGTGATTCAACCGGTCACCTGGAACTGATACAAAAGGACTGAAAGTATTGTAAATATATTTTGGGGTATTTTATTTATTTTTTTTTTCTATTATTGTTACCAGCGCTGTGTTTTTGTTTAAGTGTACATATCTGTTAAAATACACATATTTGCAAGTTCCTATACTTCTGTGTGTGTCATCTGTTGTTACGCCCTCCAGGCTCCTACGAACCTAGAATCTATCTGACCTGGCCCAATTGTCCCTTCTGTCCAGGTGGTAAGGTTAAAGGTAACTACACTGCCATACCCAGTACTACCAAAAGGGTACAAGACAACACCTAAAGTAAAGTAGTGTTACACACAGAAAGTGCTACAAAGTGGTGTTACAACAGGTATAATTGTGTGTCATCTGTATAACAATGAAAATGTATACAGTGCTTTCTAATAATGTTGCCTAACGGAAGCATATATAAACTAAAAAGAGTAGGGCCTAGCACAGATCCCTGTGGAACTCCATGACTGAGCTTTGAGTTGGAAGAAAACTCATTATTGACATGAACAAACTGGAACCTATCAGATAAATAAGATCTAAACCATTGCAAGGAAGTTCCATTAAGTCCATCATAGTGTTCTAATCTATCAAGTAGAATATTATGATCGATAGTATCAAAAGCTGAACTAAGGTCTAAAAGGACAAGTACAGAAACAAGTCCATTATCAGATGTGATAAGGAGGTCATTAGTGACCTTCACTAAGGCTGTTTCAGTACTATGATGGATTCTAAACCCAGATTGAAACTCTTCAAATAAACCATTTCCCTGCAAGTGGTCAAATAATTGCGTAGCAACAACTCTAAGATTTTTGAAATGAAAGGGAGATTTGAAATTGGTCTATAGTTAGCTAAAACTCCTGGATCCAGTGTTGGCTTTTTGAGTAAGGGTTTAATTACAGCAGTTTTAAAAGCCTGCGGTACATGGCCTAATTTTAATGAAGAATTGATTATTTGAAGAACAGAGCTACCAATAAATGGGAAGACTTCTTTAAATAACCTGGTAGGAATAGGGTCTAAAAGACAAGTTTTTGTTTTTTTTGGACTTATTTTGTACCCATAGGTAGATTTGTTCTGCAGTCCGGTGACGAAGTTGAAGGCTTGGATGAGGAAATTATTCTAACTCTAAAAGGTCAATTGGAGTAAACTCATCCAAACAGATATCAATTGATGTAGTAGTTACTGTATTTAAATTAACGGTGGGAAGAATCTGACTGATTTTATCTCTGTGGATGAAATTTTATAATTGCAAAAGTTCATAAAGTCCTGACTAGTAAGCTCTAAGGGAATACTGGGATTGACAGAGTCCTGACTCTTTGTCAGCCTGACTACAGTGCTAAAAAGAAACCTGGGATTATTCTGGTTCTCTTCTATTAATGCAGAATAATAACTCATTCTAGCTTTTCTAAGAGATTTTTTTATAAATTAAAAGATGATTTCTCCAAGCTGAATAGATTTCATCTAAATTAGTGGAGCACCATTTTCTTTCTAACTGACAAGTCTTCTGTTTTAAGCTACGAGTTTCTGTGTAGAACGAAGGAGTAAGAAATCTCTGATTAGATTTTTTTTTTTAAAAGGGGCCACCATGTCTAGAGTCTAATGCTGAGAAGCTGTAACACTATCTACCATGCTATCAATTACAGAAGGAGCAAGCTCTCCTTAGCTTGTTTCTGTTGTGTTGACACATGGCATAGAGGAAACAATCTGCATAAATTTGGTAACAACATCATCTGAGAGGCATCTACTGTAGTAATAGTTTTCTTTAGGAGCCAAATAGTCAGAAATAGTAAAATCAAAGGTTAACAGACAATGGTCTGACAGTACAGGATTATGAGGAGACACTACCAGATTTTCTATTTCTATGCCATACAGTATGTCAGAACAAGGTCCAACGTGTGGTGGAGATAATGGGTAGAATTTCCTAATTTCTTAGAAAACCCCATCGAGTCTAATATTGAATTAAATGCCATTTTAAGACAATCACTATCTACATCTACATGTATATTAAAGTCCCCTACTATAATTATTCTATGTGATTTCAGCACTAAATCAGCTAAGAATTCTGCAAATTCAGATAAAAACTCTGAGTAGGCTGAGGGAGGATGATAAACTATGGCAAATAAAATTGGGTTTAGCCTAAAATTTCTAAAATGCCCAATACTGAGGACCAGGCCCTCAAAGGAATTATAACGTGTTTTTTGCTTTACATTAATTAGTAATTTAGAATGGTAAATTGTTGCTACTTCACCTCCACGACCAGAACGTCTGGGATTTTGACAGTTTAAATAACCAGAGGGAGTTGATCCATTTAAACCAACATAATCCTCTTGCCCTAACCAAGTCTCTGTAAGGGATATTAAATCAATCTGATGATCAATTAACAGATCATGGACTAGCAGAGACTTGAGAGTTCGAGACCTAATATTTAACAAACTGCATTTAATTTTTAAATTATGAGGAGGAACAGAGGCCAAGTCATTAAATTTAGAAACTTCATGTTTAATTTGAGTTTTACCAACTTTTTGTTTAATCACTTTGGGATGTTTTTACATTATATTTTTATTCACTTTGGAGGGAACAGACAATGATTCTCTGATGGGGAAGACAGGGGCTAAGTTGAGGGGAGGCAGATGAAGAGGAGCTGCAGAGAGGCGTGTAAGACTGCGACTCTGCTTCCTGGTCCTAACTCTGATTTGTCAGTGGTTTGGAAATTTGAATAAAAAGGATTCCAGATTGTTAGATAAATGAGATGCACCATCCAAAGTGGGATGGATGCCGTCTCATCTAATACGACTAGGTTTTCCCCAAAATGAGTTCCAATTGTCTGTGTAGCCCACGTTGTTCACAGGACACCACACAATATAAAGAGAACAGAATGAAACAAGAGAAAAAAAAAACAACATTGGTTCAGAGTTAAACAACTATCTGTTACACACAGGTTCCCAAGGAATTATTATTGAACATACCCCATTCACACATCACTAAAAGAGCAAAAAAATTTTATGGTGACATGACTACTGTTTTACATTCCCTAGATTGATTGCAGTTCAGAACCAATATAAACAGAACGCTAAATAAATGAAGGATGCCATCAATGACGTGCACAGACATTTCAGGGATGGGGAGGGGGGCAGGTGCGCAACCACAAAAAACCTCCAAAGGGCATTCCTAAATGCTGAAAAAAAACAAAAACAAAGTTACATATAGTAGTGCAAATTTTACTGTACTTGGTATATCAATTTTATTTTAATGCATATATACTCATGGAGATATTTAATACCCAATAGATTTTTACAGTTATCATCTCTCACAGAGACCATGGTCTTCATTATTAATTATGTATTTACAGGACAAAAGGTCAGTGACAACAAAAATGGACAGAAATAATTATCTGTTCAAAATAAATAAATCTTTGAAATCTTAGAAATCTGAAAAGGCCTTTCTTTCAACAAATACAATTTTACATCTCCATCAAAATAATTAAATCTTTGCAAAAAAAAAAAAAGGTCATTCCCCTTGTCAGTAAAATGATCCCAAATCCTCCCCTCTGTTAACCTGCCACCCTCCATCCCCATAAAGACTGCAAGGATAGTTTATACAGGACAACTTAGTATATCAGTGAGAAGATAGGAGCAGATGTACAAAAAAAAAATCATGAAAATTTGAGAAGAAAAAGTTGCATATTTATGATTATATTGTAAATTTGTGTGGGGAAAAGGTGACATTTTTTTTTTAATCACAAAACATGATAAATTTAAAGGGGAAAAAGTACCAAATTTACTACAAAAGTAATAAATTTGCCAGGAAAAAGTTGTAAGTTTATATATACATAAAAGATATAACTTTTCAAGAAAGATGTTAAAGTTTACCAGAAAAACCTCACTAACTGGTGAGAAAATTGGACACTTATGAGAGGAAAAAAGTAAAAAAAAAATAAAAAAAATAAAAATGTTGTAGAAAATTGACAATTTTTTTCTTGTAAATGTGTGACATTATTGCTGTAAATTTATTACTTTTTTCGTGGAAATGTGGTTTTTTTGGCATTTGGAAGTTTTTTCTCATGAAAATGTCACTTTTTTCTCGTAAATTTGGGACTTGCTTGATTACATGATGCTTATATTTTTTTTTAATTAAAAACAGAAAAAATGCAGTATTTCAATGAATGCCAGATTTTTCCAGCCTGAAGTCAGAGATGGCTGAGAGATCACTGAGCGATTGCTGTGTTTGATGAAAGACCTAAAGTATAGAGTTCACTGAAAGATTGCTGAGAGACCATTGAAAGATCGTTCAGAAATGTGGCCATTTTGTCATCACTCAGGGATCTCGCAGCGATCTCCACCCCTGTGTAAAGGGGTATTACAGACCATCTGGGCCCTTCAACATGCAAAACCTAAACTTGAAACCTGAACAACCACTATAAGGAAAGTTAGAACGGGAGCTCTTACTTGCCTCTGCTGTTCCCTGAGGGTGCTTGTAGCAAGATGTGGAAAAGCCAGATATTGAATCATTCATGTCCTTGTGATTGAGTCTCGTGTCCACAGAGAGAAAAGTGCTGGAAGATATATTTTTCCCTTCCAGTGTTTTTTTTTTCTTTGTACAGCACTAAATTTAACCATGCTTGGATTACATTTAGACACTGTTGTTGAGAAGAATCTTTTTTTATTGTGTATATTTCTGGATGTGGATGTACACATGTCTGGAAATAAGAAACAAAACCACACCAACATAACATTAGGAGAGCTTGTCCTCCAACCGAAGACATTTTTGCCAGCAGGTATTATTGGCACTTTCCTTTATTTGAAGCAATGCTCATTTGGGGCATGCCCATCAAGTACTTCCAGACCACTAAGTCTCTTGCTGATGAGGTTGAGCAAACCTCTATAAACCCGAGATCTTAGCTAACGCATGCAAAACTTTACAAAGACAAATACACATGAAGGTTAAGCTTCAGTTCCCATTAAAATGAGCCTTTTCTTTGTCATGGCCCCTTTTTTTGTTTCCCAGTGGCATGTTGCAATCTGAAAGAGAGGAACAGCAGTATTTGACAAAGATCTCTGAAGTCGTTAAAAGATGGCGACAACACCATATTTGATACAATTGACCACACTGTTTGGAGAAGGGTGGAACAAATGAAAACTGTTGACATGCTTTATTATTTGGACTTGACAATTTAGAATCATTTTTATCCACCTGGTTGACTACCTTGCTTTAAATGTGTAATACTAGGGAAACTGACATCTCTTAAAGGGGTCATTGACTGGAAAATGGTGTGTTTGTGGCTTTTAACTGTTTGAAATGAGACTACTGGTCACATAATTGTCAAAAAAAAATCAAAACAGTCAGTTCCCTTTATCTTGTTTTTCTCTCCCAGAAATGCTAGAAACGTTTTTGACTATTTTGTCTAAATCATATACTACGTCACTGTGATGTTGGTGTTTGACACCTTATTGTGAAGTGCGGTGTAGTGGTGGGCACTTCCTGTTCCACCACTGCACCGCCCTATAAATAGCAGAGGGCGGTGTAGTGGTGGGCACTTCCTGTTCCACCACTGCACCGCCCTATAAATAGCAGAGGGCATCCATTATGTGGCCTCTTTGACTGGTGCCCTCTGCTTGGTGTCTACTGTGTGTCTGTTGTGGTACCATTGTTCAATAAAGTTGAGTTCATCCAGTCACCTGGCCTCATCCTTTATAGAGGTATTTTACCATACATGACATTTGGCGATTGAGGATTAACTAATGGATGTGTGTATTACACCACTTCACCCCTTCCTCGAGCTCCCGGGCGAGCCGCTCGTCCCATGGCTGAGATGGTTTGAAGCTTTCCAGACCTACATCACCGCACTTGACCTGGATAAGCTCGACAAGTTAAGAGCGCGTGCGCTACTTGTTCACAACCTCGGGACTGAGGGCAAGCGTGTCCTGCACACACTCGGTGCTTCAGACTCTTTTGAAGACGTCATCGAACTGCTAACAAGCCACTTTCATACTCCGGATAGCGTGACTGTCCGGAGGATTTGCTTTTGGCAGCAACATCAGCGTGTGGGTGAGCCTATACATCAGTTTGTCACCAGCTTGAGGCAGTTAGCTAGTGAGTGTCATTTTGGGCCACTGAAGGATGAATTGGTACGTGACCAGCTTGTGGAGCACACAAGTAGTGCTGCAATACGGGCTAGGCTACTCACGGCACCGAGTGACCTAACGTTAGCCAGGGCTGTCGACCTAGCTCTCCAATTGGATGCCACAGACAAGCTAGCTTTGGAGCTAAATTGGCGCCAGTCACAGCGGCCGCCGGAGCCTCCCGCCATGACATTAGTAGTGGACTCGGATAGTGAGCATAGCTTGGATGATGATACTATGGAAGCCAATGCTGCCAGCCAAAGGTCTGCCCCAGGAAAGCCCCTTTGCAAGGGTTGTGGGGCCGTGAAGCACCGAAACAAGGCTAAGGGCTGCCCAGCTAGAGGGAAGCATTGTAGCAGATGTGGATGCTTGAATCATTATGCTAGAGTGTACCGTGTATCTGAGCCAGAGAGTCCAGGGAAGAAATCACTCTGCCCTCCCCCGACAACCATCCATAAGGTGTTCCCCAGTATTAACGGGTCCACATTCTGCTCAGTGGAACTGGACGGCATGGGGGAACTGCTGCTGCTCGACACAGGGGCGGAGGGGTCGATGCTGAATTGGGCATTGGGCCACGGTGAGGAAGTTTTTCCCCTACTACAGGATGAAAAGTAACCCAGTGCCACTTTATGGTTATGGAGATGGCAGGCTGTGCACGGTTGGGACTTTGGAGTTAACAGTTCAGTGTAAGTCTGCGACGATGGTTGACTTCATGTTCCACATGACGGCCCAAGGCGACAACATCATGGGCTGTGATTTGTTCTACGGTTTGGGTTTGGGTTTTGCCATTAAAAATGGCACTGGGAAAGAATGGTTGGGTTGTGGCCATTGGAACCCTCCAGTTCTGGTGGTCGATGATGACGCTGTGTGGGACGAAAAACTAACAGACACCACAGCAGTCAAGCAGGATCAGTCTCACTCAGGTTTGGCACAGGAGGGTCTCAGTGCTGGCGCTTGGGAAACGGTAGAGGCGGGTACTGAGCGTGGCGGCAAGGTGCCTGTGTTGGTGAATGATGCCGATGTGCTAACCCCAGATGTCTCTGGAGCTTGGCCGCAGAGGGATAGAGGATCTGCAGCTACAATGGCGACTGCCACGATGGCTTCAGAAGAGGACGGGGCCTGACCACTGAGCACGGGAGAACCACGTGCTCAGCAGCACTATGTCAGGCCGAGCCAAGCCCCTCTCAGGGTTATGGACTTGGTTCGGGTTTGAGGAGAGGAACGTCTATGCCGAAGATGGGCCAAACGACAGCCAGCGAAACATCAGGAGTATCTGTGCATTGTGGCTAAGCTGGGTGCAGCATACTTCCAGCTGTCTGATGGCTTGGTGAGGCATGCCAATCAGCTTTGGTGTGTCCGGGAAGAGGCTTCTGGTGACGGGGCTGGACGAGAGCGAGAGTTGGTGGTGATGAGGAGAGGCATTATTGTCCGGGAGATCAGCCATTGTCCGGGGGGCCTGCTGCTTCCAGGGGTGCGCTTGCTGAGGAGCTGCCCTGGCCCCCCCCCCCCCATGCTAGTTCTGCTCCTCCTGCCCAAGGAGCAGTGCTGCAAATTTTGTGTTAATAGTTCTGATTTTCTGATGTTTATGTATGTTGTAAAATGGGATTGTTTTGTATGTTTTTATTAGTTTAGGAACACGGCAATGATTTTTATTTATTTTTTAATTTAATTTAATTTTGTATACTTTATTGATCCCCAGAGGGGAAATTCAGGGCATCAACCTGGATGGATAAAGCAGCCACAGTACGGTGCTATCCCTTCATCATTCACACACATTCACACCTAGGGCCACTTCATAGTCTCCACTTAACCTAACTTGCATGTTTTTGGCCTGTGTGAGGAAACCGGAGAAATCTCAGAGTAAACCCACATAGACATGGGGAGAACATGCAAACTCCACACAGATCATTGTTGGTCAGGGGGTGGGATCGAACCCTGGATCCCATGGCCAAGGGTGAGTTGCTGTGCTGCCACAGTGCTAACCACTGGGCCACCGTACCACCGTATCCACTGTGCCATGTGGGCAGGACGGTAGTCCACCCATCCATCGTATTTTAGGTTTTGTTGTGTGAATGTGTTAGGCCATTTAGATGCATCAGTTTTCGTTTTACTAGTGCGTGATTCGGGTCCCAAGTTGTGGAGGGGGGTAACTGAGTGAGTGGTTTTGGACTTTTCTAAGGGGGGAAGGAAATGTGGTGTTGGTGTTTGACAACTTATTGTGAAGTGCGGTGTAGTGGCGGGCACTTCCTGTTCCACCACTGCACCACCCTATAAAAAGCAGAGGGCATCCATTATGTGGCCTCTTTAACCGGTGCCCTCTGCCTGGTGTCAACTGTGTGTCCGTTGTGGTACCATCGTTCAATAAAGCTGAGTTCATCTAGTCACCTGGCCTCATCCTTTATAGAGATATTTTATCATACATAAAAGTCACATCTAGAAAAGGCCAACCCAGCGCCATCCATGAGACCCGCCCACTGCTCTATTATTGGTCCACCTAGCTGTCTGTGATGTAGATGGAAGGGGTGCTTAAGGTAGCCTATTAGCCCCTGAGCTATTAGCCCCCAAGCTAACACTGGTAACAGGAAGCTCAAACCGAGCGTGGCTTATATTGTTATTTTCTTCAGATCTTAATCACCCTAATAACCATCCCTGTTACCACCTGGTTCACCGGTCTACGGTCAACGATGTGCCTTGCGGCCCGTCTCCCGGTGGTTCCGCCGGCACCAGAGTGCCAGTTGGGGACAGCTATCCATGAGAGCTAGCAGTTCCAGGAAGCAGACTCGGGTTGCGGCAACCCCCACCGGGGTGGTTGAAGGGTGGGCCGGGGTGGGCCGGGGTGGTGCGACATACACAATCGACTGCGGATCAGTGAACCAGCGCTGCTCATCCAAGCTAGAAGGAGGCTAGAAGCTAGTCAGCTCATTTACGAAAGAGGGAGGGCGGAGTTGAATAGTTGAAGTGCGTTTCTTCAAGCAACAGGCTTTAAATCAGAGCGTCTCAAGAAAGCCAGGAAAAATAAAAAAAACCACATTTACTTCAGTAATTAAAAGAATTAAAGAAAATGTGAACAAAATATGTCACAAACACTTTATTAAGACTTGAGTGAGCTGTTAAAATGGGGGAAAGGTGCAGTCAATGATCCCTTTAACATCCTCACAGTTTAAAGGCAGCACTTCTATTTCGAAATGCTTAGTCAAAAAAGTGAAAAACGGTTTGTTCTTCACACGTGGCTTTCCTATTTCACCGTCTGAAATATGCTATATAACAGAAGTCTCACTCTCTTCTCAGATTTATGTGTGGAACATCTGCTGTGTTGACATCGTGAGAAGTGTCTGCCCATCTGTGAAGCAAAACAGTTCAGACAGACATAAAACAATATGACGAGGAACTATTCACTCTTCCCAAACAATGCTGCTTATATGAACTTCTCCATGCATTGGCTCCCTTTTTCCTCCATTTCAGCCTCTTTATATAGCCAGCTGTCAATTTCAGAGCTCCAACTATTTGCTCTCACTGAACAGTTCTGAGAGCGTTATTTGGTGAAGGAGAGACTACGTCCTACATGTTTTTAGTCTGTTAGTAAGATTATGCAAAAACTACTGACCTGATTTCAATTAAGTTTGGTAAAAGGGTGGTGTTTATGCCATTAAAGAACCCATTTGTCTTTGGAACATATCTGAATTAAGGGCTGGATCCCAGGAATTTTTATTTTTCAACAATGAAGATAGATTTTTATTTTTACATTTTAACAGTTCTGCATGGAATTTGATGATAAGAGAAACTTGCATTTCAAAGCATCAATTCTAAGCAGAAAGGCAAAAAAAAAAATCTTAAAAATTTACAACTTTTTCTCACAAATTGCAATTTTTTCTCTAAAACTTTTAAGCTTTTCTTCTAGCTTTACAACCTTTTTTTCATGTAAATTTCCGACTTTTTTTCTTACAAATTTTCTACTTATTTTCCCTCAAAAATTTGTAACTTTTCTCCTGTAAATTTGCATTTTTCCCTCAGAGTTGCAATTTTTTTCCTCAAAATTTACAAAAATTTGCCTCATAAATTTCCAAAGATTTTCTTATAAGTATTTTAACACAAATTTGTGATTTTTCTCTTGTAATGTTTTTCTTTTTTCTTTTAAATTTTCCACTTTTTTGTCCTTTTTACAACTTTTTTCCTCACACAGTTGCGATGATTTTCCTCATAAATTTCCACATTTTTTTCCTTTAAAATTTCCAACGTTTTCATATAAATTTGAAACTTATTTTTCTTATAAATTTGCAACTTTTTTCATAAATTTGTGATTTTTCTCGTGTAATTTTTCTGCTTTTTTCTTGTAAATTTTCAACTGTTTTCCCATAAATTTTGAATCATCTTGATGCAGTTACATTTTTATACTATGTAATCAAATTGGAATTTGTAACACTTTGAATTTTTAAATTAACATCTTATTATAATTTTGCACCTTTATTCTTGCAAATTTGTACCTAATGTACATTTACAGTGGTGTGAAAAAGTGTGTACCCCCTTCCTGATTTCTCTTTTTTTTCGTATGTTTGTCACACTTAAATATTTCAGATCATCAAATAAATTTAAATATTAGACAAAGATAACACAAGTAAACACAAAATGCAGTTTTTAAATGAAGGTGTTTATTATTAAGGGGAAAAAAATCCAAACCTACATGGCCCTGTGTGAAAAATTGATTGCCCCCTAAACATAATAACTGGTTGGGCCACCCTTAGCAGCAACGACTGTAATCAAGTGTTTGCGATAATTTGAAATGAGTCTTTTACGGCACTGTGGAGGAATTTTGGCCCACTCATCTTTGCAGAATTGTTATAATTCAGCCACACTGGAGGGTTTTCAAGCATGAACTACCTTTTTAAGGTCATGCCACAGCATCTTAATCAAATTTAGGTCAGGACTTCGACTAGACCACTCCAAAGTCTTCACTTTGTTTTTTTTTTTTTTTAAGCCATTCAGAGGTGGACTTGCTGGTGTGTTTTCGGTCATTGTCCTGCTGCAGAACCCAAGAGCGCTTCAGTTTGTTGTCACGAACCGATGGCTGGACATTTTCCTTCAGGATTTTTTGATAGACAGCAGAATTCATGGTTCCATTTACCACAGCAAGTCTTCCAGGTCCCGAAGCAGCAAAACAGCCCCAGACCATTACACTACCACCACCATATTTTACTGTTGGTATGATGCTCCTTTTCTGAAATGTTGTGTTACTTTAACGCCAGATGTAATGGGACACAGACGTTTCAAAAAGTTCAACTTTTGTCTCGTCAGTCCATAGAGTATTTTCCCAAAAGTCTTGGGGATCATCAAGATTTTTTTCTGGCAAAACTGACACGTGCCTTTATGGGTTTTTTTTTTGCTCAGCAGTGGTTTTCATCTTGGAACTCTGCCATGCAGGCCATTTTTGCCCACTCTCTTTCTTATGGTGGAGTCATGAACACTGACCTTAACTGAGGCAAGTGAGGCCTGCAGTTCTTTGGATGTTATTGTGGGGTCTTTTGTGACCTCTTGGATGAGTTGTTGCTGTGCTCGTGGGGTAATTTTTTGGTTGGCCAGCAACTCTTGGGAAGGTTCACCACTCTTCCATATTTTCGCCATTTGTGGATAATGGCTCTCACAGTGATTTGCTGGAATCCCAAAGCTTTAGAAATGGCTTTATAAGCTTTTCCAGACTGAGAGATCTCAATTACTTTGTTTCTCATTTGTTCCTGAATTTCTTTGGATTGCAACATGATTTCTAGGTTTTGAGGATCTTTTGGTCTACTTCACTTTGTCAGGAAGGTCCTTTTTAAGTGATTCCTTGATAGAGAACAGGTGTGGGAGTAATTAGGCCTTGGTGTGGCTAGAGAAATTGAACTCAGCTTTCCAAAGATGTGATAAACCACAGTTAATTTATGTTTTAACGGGGGGGGGGGGGGTCACTTTTTCCACACAGGACCATGTAGGTTTGGATTTTTTTCCCCCTAAATATTAAACACCTTCATTTAAAAACTGCATTTTGTGTTTACTTGTGTTATCTTTGTCTAATATTTAAATTTGTTTGATGATCTGAAACATTTAAGTGTGACAAACATACAAAAAATGAGAAATCAGGAAGGGGGGAAAACACTTTTTCACACCACCGTATCTGTTTGTACCTTATGCTAAATTTGTGAATACCCCCCCCCCCCCCGTTAAAAAAATAATAAATCACCTTCTGGTTACAGAGCAAAGAAACCTATGGAGTGAGCGGACAGGCGGGAGGCAGGGTGAGCACAGGCAGGGGTCCAGGCTGAGGAGTTACAGGCAGCAGTTGATCAGACTAACCAGAAGGTTGGATGGTTCCTTGAGAAGACAAGATGGTCAATTGCACAGAAGCAAGCAAGTTCACAAACTCTTTGCATGGGTAGCTTTCAACGGAGCACAGGAGGATGGTTACCACACAGGACTGTTCCCATAATCTGTTGACAGGAAGGCCGGGCTTATGTAGTGGGAGAGCTTATCAATCCAGGTGGAGATGATCCCACCAGACCAGAATTGGGCCCCTGAGGGCTGACCAACTTTGAATCACTACAGCAGTGACAATGTGGAGAGTTTGCAATGACTGTGGTAGGCCTTCATCAAACTCCTTCAAGGGGCTCCACCCCCACCTTTCACTCTCTCACCAGTCTTCTGTAAGCAAATTGTGGAGAGGAACTTGATGAGATTTGTAAAATTACATAAATATGGTGGGTGGCTGTGTTTGTGTCTATGTTGAATGTAATTTGTGGC
Source organism: Pholidichthys leucotaenia (assembly GCA_020510985.1). NCBI lineage: Eukaryota > Metazoa > Chordata > Actinopteri > Cichliformes > Pholidichthyidae > Pholidichthys > Pholidichthys leucotaenia. The sequence continues at coordinate 278,247,262 of CM035842.1, forward strand.
TTGTAAATATGGATGTCACCAGACTGCAAAACAAATCTACCTACGGGTACAAATAAAGTAACCTGAACCTGAACCTAAACCTGGCTAAAGAGAAAACAGAGTCTGGTTTCACTTATTCCTCTACAGGTCAGATGACCTTTGTGACAAACTCTGCTTTAACAGAATTGATCGATTAAACAGCATAACCAGTGTGAGTAGTACCAGCGGTTGTCATATATGTTCAATTCAATTCAATTCAATTCAACTTTATTTATATAGCGCCATTTCACAACAACAGTCATCTCATAGCACTATCAACTGTAGGGGGAACCCCCACAGTTGCAGAAAGACCCCAGCAATCAGGCCATCCCCTGTGAGCAAGCACTTGGCGACGGTGGAGAGGAAAAACTCCCTTTTAACAGGAAGAAACCTCCAGCAGAACCAGACTCAGGGAGGGGCAGTCATTTGCTGCGACTGGCTGGGGGGTGAGGGGATAGAGAAGAAGAGAAGAACAGACATGTAGAGAGCAAACAGCACGATGGGGACTCAATCTATGGGAGAGAACAAACAAATGTTAATGACCAGCAAAAAAAAAAAATATTTCATTGAGAGTGAGAAAAGGAGTGAGGCCCAGTGCATTACTGGAGGTCCCCTGGCTGACTAAACCTATTAGCAGCATAACTAAGGGAGGGTTCAGAAACACATGATCCCTCCCTAATTGTAGGCTATATCAAAAAGGTAGGTTTTAGCCCTATTCTTAAAAACAGAGATCGAGTCTGACTCCCGAATCCAGATTGGCAGCTGATTCCACAGGAGAGGAGCTTGATAACTGAAGGCTCTGCCTCCCATTGTACTTTTGGAGATTCTAGGTATTACAAGTAATCCTGCATTTTGGGAGCGTAGTGCTCTGTTAGGATAATACGGTAGTATCAGATCTTTTAAATAAAAAGGAGCCTGATTGTTTAGAGCTTTGTAAGTAAGAAGAAGGATTTTAAACTTAATTCTAAACTCTATGGGAAGCCAATGAAGGGAGGCCAGAACCGGAGAGATATGATCTGTCTTTCTAGTACCTGTTAAAACTCTTGCTGCAGCATTTTGGATCAGCTGAAGACTTTTTAAAGATGTTTTAGGACAGCCTGATAATAAAGAATTACAATAATCTAATCTCGAGCTAACAAAAGCATGGATCAGCTTCTCAGCATCACTCTGAGACAAGATGCTCCTATCTTGGCAATATTACACAAATGATAGAAGGCAGTCTTAGAAACAAATTTAATATGTGAATTGAAGGACAAATCCTGATCAAAAATAACTCCAAGGTTCCTCGCAGAGCTATTAAGAGAAAGAGTAACCGCATCCAAACTGAAAGTTTGATTTGGAAAGGAATTTCTAAGGTTTTTTGGACCAACAAGAATGACTTCAGTCTTATCTGAATTTAATAGCAGGAAATTACAAGTCATCCAAGCTTTGATTTCCTTAAGACAGGCTTCTAACTTGGCTAATTGATTACTATCATCTGGCTTCATCGACAGGTATAATTGTGTGTCATCTGCATAACAATGAAAATGTATACAGTGCTTTCTAATAATGTTGCCTAACGGAAGCATATATAAACTAAAAAGAGTAGGGCCTAGCACAGATCCCTGTGGAACTCCATGACTAAGCTTTGAGTTGAAAGAAAACTCATTATATGTGCGCCTTATATACTCATATATGTGCACCTTTATGTGGCGCACAGAGAGAAGGAGACGAGCCCAAGTGCAAGGTGAAGGGTGTGTTTATTAAACAAAAGGCGCTTTTCCACTAGGGTCAGTACGGTACAGTTCGGTACGGGACGGTACAGTTCGGCCCGCTTTGTGTTTCCACTGCACTAGGTCCCATTTGAAGTGGGTGGGAATGTAGTTACAGGGAGGTGGTGCAACCCTCTCCCTCCCGATACGTAAAACAAGTGTAATTGGCGTAAAACAAGCGTAACGTTACACAAAACACAAGCTGGCAGGATACGAGGCGTCTGCGTTCTCTGGCTTTTTTTGCCAGAATAAAGGCAAAAACGGAGAACAGAAGGCAAAGCTGGCAATACGACACACTCTGGAAAAGTACTGGAGCGTTTTTGGAAACCGTAGAGCAGTATAAAGGAGAAGACATGAGGATACCAATTAGTAGTAGTAGTAGATTAGTTTATTTGACAGGGACAGTGCAATAAACATAGACAATTAATCAAAGACAATCAATCTGATGTGTTGCACATAGAGTGTATAGCTATTAGCTAATTTGCAACTCTTGTCCCTGGATGGGCTTTAGAAAAAAGAATCAAGATAAAAATATACACAATAACCACATACATCAATGCAGAAAAATTATAAATACACAATTATAAATATTATAAATATTATAAATACACAAATATAACAGCCTGACTCACCTTTAACATAAATATTATAAATACACAAATATAACAGCCTGACTCACATTTAACACATATAACATAACTCACATTTGCCTATTTCAGGCCTTCCTCCCTCCGTCACTCACTATAAACACATAGTACATAGTATTACATTACGTATGACAGTAAGCTAATGAATGCTAATGCTACTTTACTTTTAAGTCCGGCCAACAACATTGTAATGTCGGCAAGTTATCAATATTAGGTACTAAAATATGTGTTCTCTGTGTGTGTGTTTCAGATGGCTCTCTTGTGGCAAAAATATCACTTCATACAGTCGGCATGAACGTGCAACACAGTGATGTGACCCCAACTTCATGAACGCAAAGTGGTTAGAAACTGCAGAATATCTGTCGAAATGTTTAGCTTCCTGTGCAACAAATTGCTCTGATCTGTGTCAAAATCATGGAGAGACTGTTGAGACATCATGGGATTTACCTGCTCCAGCCAGTGGTGTCGTGGCAAACCATGATTAGTCAGTGCCATATTGTAGCATATGAGCCGTTAAATATATATTTCAACAGGTAAACAGTACTGAGTTAGGCATAAGATATATTTAACAATTATGATGCATTTTAAGCCAAAACAAATGGATCTCGGATTAAAAGTGATTAAAATAATGCAGTCACTAGGCTACATGGAGAAATATATGGATTAACTGGAAATATATCGTACTGAGTATTGCTGACTTCATATAGATACTGTATAAATATATATTCTCTGTATCAACAGTGAACTATACTTGTATGCATATAGTATTGCCCTGGGAATTTTGACAATAAACCTTTGTACTTTTGCAGATGTCTCTATTTTGTTTTGTGTGTGAAAGTTACCACCAAGTGACAAAAATTAAATATAGAGATTGGAAAAGCTGTCTAAAAACAATCCAGCAGTTTGACAAATCACTTTTGGTTTGGTGTAAGTCTGCCAACAGAGTTATGAACCATAAAGCAGTTTGTGTTAAAATGTTAAATCCCATTAAACCCGAACTCAGGGATGTCTAATCATGTGTCATGGAGGGCCAAGACCCTTCAGGTTCTCTCTTCTATCCCATTATTAGGAAATCCAGATGCTAATATAGCCCAGAATTCCTCCATATACTGGGACTATCACTAAAGTGTGCAGTGTCTTCTGCACTGGCAAATTCAACAATACAGTCTTCAGCAAATAATTGTTTTGGTTACTTTTCTTAAAAATGAGCCATTATTTTCAAAGTCACTGATAAATGGATCACACTGTTGACTCTTTTCCCACTGGTGTCTTAACAGACAAAAATAGAAAATCATGATGCAAACACATAAATCACTAAATTGTTTATTACAATCAGCAGCAAATTACAGATTATTTAGAATGTGCAAAATTCAAACTGTAAAAAAAAAAAAAAAAAAAAAAAAAAAATCTAATGGGTCACACACGCCAGCCACGCTGCCTCACTGAGAAGCAACTGGATCGGATCAAATTAAACAGCAACTCCTCGGATTATACAATTCAACATAAGTTGCCCGAAATGGGTGATGGCTGAAGCCACAGCTTATATTGCCCACCCATGTTCCATCTAAGAATTCAAAAATAAAATAAAATAAGAGTGATTACAAATCAGAACAAAGCCAAGACAAAAGGTGACAAAAACTAAGCAACAGCACAACACAGACTGGATATGATAATCCTTATGTGATTTTACATGTCATCTCGTATATATGTTTGGAGTATTGCTTCCTTTAGTTTTTTTTTTTTTTTTTTTTAATTGGCCAAGTGTTGTACATGATTTTAATTCAGGTCCAAAAGCGTTCCACAGTCTGACTCCCATCACTGAGACACAGTGTTGCTTGGTGGTAGTTCTCACTGAAGGTTTTTGAAATATACATGTTCCTCTGAAATGGTATTGTTTCTCCCTTATTTGGAACAACTTTTGGATATTTGCAGGCAGTGATAGATTCTTAGCTTTAAACATTATTACTGCAGTTTTAAAGTCAACCAGATCTTTCAACTTGAGAGCTTTTAATTTAAGAAAAAGTGGGTTTGTTGGTTCCCTGTGAGCAGCTTTGTTTATTATTCAAATAGCTCTCTTCTGAAGCATAAAGACTGGATATACACTACCGTTCTAAAGTTTGGGGTCACTTAGAAATTTCCCTATTTTTTAAAGAGAAGCAGTTTTTTTTTTCAATGAAGATAACTTTAAACTAATCAGAAATACACTCTAATATCTAATATACATTGCTAATGTGGTAAATGACTATTCTAGCTTCAAATGTCTGGTTTTTGGTGCAATATCTACATAGGTGTATAGAGGCCCATATCCAGCAACTATCACTCCAGTGTTCTAATGGTACAATGTGTTTGCTCATTGCGTCAGAAGGCTAATGGATGATTAGAAAACCCTTGTGCAATCATGTTAGTACAGCTGAAAACAGTTTAGCTGGTTAGAGAAGCTATAAAACTGACCTTCCTTTAAGCAGGTTGAGTATCTGGAAAAAAAATATTATTTCAAATACAAATCATTATTTCTAACCTTGTCAATGTCTTGACTATATTTTCTATTCATTTTGCAACTCATGGTGGTAAATAAGTGTGACTTTTCATGGAAAACACAAAATAATTATCTGGGTGACCCCAAACTTTTGAACGGTAGTGTATGTTTTATATGTGTTTCCCCATACTTCAGTACAATTTGTCATGTATGGGAGTGTTAATGAATGATACAAAGTCTATAGTGTGGGTTGATTCAGCAAATATTTCACTCTGTGTAGTATTGCGATTGATTTGCATATTTTACCTTTAATATAATTAAATATAATTTAATATAATTAATTAATTTAATATAATTAATATATTCTTATATATTCTATATATATTCTTATTCTGAAGCTCGGGAAGCATATAAAGCATGGGTGGTGGCTGGGAGACCCAGACAAGGGCCAGAATTTGAGATGAAGAAATGTACAAATGCAAAGTTTAAGTATGCTATTCGTCATATTTCTAAAAATGAGCAGCTAATGAGAAGTAATTCCTTGGCCAAGAAATTGTTCGATAAGAATGTCACAGATTTTTGGAAGGAGCTTAGATGGATTCGTAACAGTAAAACGTCTTTGCCCTGTACTTTGGAAGGCATTTCAGGTACAGAAAATATTGTGGATCTTTGGCGGCAACACTTTTACTCATTATTTAATTCAACTAAGGATGAAACTTATAAGGTAGGGAAAGTAGAAAGGGACGATTCGCTCCTGATTGACACTCATGCAGTGACCAAAGCCATTAGAGAGCTATCAGATAACAAAGCGAGTGGTTTAGACTGTATTTCTGCTGAGCATCTTAAATATGCTAGCTCAAGAATTGCTCCTCTTCTTGCAATCTGTTTCACCAGCTTCATGATTCATGGGATGTTACCAGAATCTTTATTGTCTGTTGTGTTGGTACCAGTCATTAAAGATAAAGCTGGCAAGCTGTGTAGCCTGGATAATTACAGGCCCATAGCTATAGCCAATATAATATCTAAAGTACTGGAAAAAATCATGTTTGAAAAATTAAATGTATTCATCAAATCTACAAATCATCAATTTGGATTCAAACCCCATCATGGAACAGATCTGTGCATATATGCTTTAAAAGAAATTATAAATAAGTACAGAAATCAAAATTCTTCAGTTTTTCTGTGTTTTATTGACGCCTCCAAGGCGTTTGATCGTGTTAATCACAGGATATTGTTTAGGAAAGTGATTGACAGGGGGGTTCCCAAGTACTTAGTACGTATCCTGATTTACTGGTACGCACATCAGAAGATGCTGGTGAAATGGGGGAAGAGTCATTCATCCCCATTTGGTGTGAGCAGTGGTGTCAGACAGGGCAGTATACTGTCCCCTATTCTATTTAATCTTTACATGGATGAGTTGTCAAAGCAACTGAATGCCTGTAAAACTGGGTGTTTAATAGGGAATAAGTTAGTGAATCATTTTATGTATGCTGATGATCTAGTTATTCTCAGTCCAAGTAGTGCTGGTCTTCAGGAGTTAGAGTGTGTAGTGCTTATGGAGAGGAAAATGACATAAAATATAATACAAATAAGAGTTGTGTGCTGATTTGCCGCACTAAAGAAGATTTGTTAATGAAATTCCCTGTCTTTGAATTGGCAGGCAGGGAATTAATTGTCAGGGATAAAATTAAATATCTGGGACATTTTATTAATGATAGAATGACTGATGATGATGATATTTTCAGACAACGCTGCAAAATCTACATGCAAGCAAATATTCTTGCACGCAGATTTGGTTTTTGTTCAGATGAGGTGAAACTGGTTCTTTTTAAAACCTATTGTACACCTTTATACACTGCTCATTTATGGATAAATTATAGGAAACAAAGTATGCAGAAATTACAGGTTGCCTACAATGATGCCTTAAGAATTTTACTTAAAAAGCCTCGATGGTGCAGTGCTTCCGAGTTATTTGTCTCATCACGTGTAAATACTCTGCATGCAGTAATAAGGAATCTTATGTATAAATTCATCTGTCGGCTTGATGTATCTAGAAATGAAATCATTCAAGTCATGTCTAGCATTAAGCTCAGTTCTATTCACTGTCAGTCACAGTTTAGAAGGCACTGGTACAGTTGTCTTTTTAAGTCTTTTTAAAGTCTGTACTGTCTTTGTACTTCTCTTAGCAGTTGTGTCTTAGTGTTTTTTGTAACTTTTTGATTGTTTCAACTGTCTTGTTTTTACTTTTTTACTTTTTTTGATGGACCTTGAGTCTGGAATAAAGTCTTTGATTTGAATATGTGACTTCCAACACAGTTTATTATCAATTATTACGCCAAGGATTTTAATTTTGGATACTCTTTCAATCTTTACACCATTTACACTGAGTTTAGATACTGAGTTGTTGTGATGGTGTGAAATAACGTTATCAATAAAAGTTTAGCCACCGCTGTGTCGCCCTGGTTTCAAGTGTGGGTGGTGTTTTGTACTTGTATTACTAAAATATAAAAGGAAGCACTACAATGGGTCTCAGATATTTGTAATGTGTTCTTTTACTGGATGAGTTTAACGATGAAATACTATAGACTACACATATAAACTAAATTCTAATGGTGACTGAACAACTCCCATCCCCCAAAGTGCAAGATACACTATTATGACTACAACTCATAAAGGATCATTTTCAATTACTCTGTAATTAATATTCACACAGTCAAATAAATCTAAGTTCAGTCCCTTTAATATTAAGTGGAAATTGTGCTACTTTAAATTTGACACTTTACCTATACTTTAACTTAAAAAGCAAAAGATTTGACTATAAATATGATGTGTTGTTTACCTGTCACAATACACCCCCGCTGTCAAAACGTCGCCATTCCGAGCAGATCCTGTTTGGACTCTACAATCAAAATAATAGTTTGTACTTCTGGCGCCACACGAGTAGGCTGCCTTTTTGCAACAGCGGATCAATTTCTTCCTATTTCTATTTACTATCTTTCTTCTCTTGCTAAGCTTTCTGATCCGGCGACACCTTATCCATCACGAACGCACACGGATCACCCAAATGTCTCCTGAGCTGGCAGATGGATCCACTGTTTTTAGCAGGATACATTACAGCAGAGACCAGCTGTTAGCACTTAACCGGACCAAGATGCTAGTGCAAGACTTCGACATACCGGGTGAAATAAGACAGAAACGACGTGGATGCCATGCTGGAGCAAGACGGCGGGCAAGAAATATAAGGTACAGACCCGTCCTTCCATCCGTTATTATGGGGAATGTACGATCGCTCCTCAATAAGACAGATGAGCTAGCAGCTATGGCTATACCGGAGCGTCTTCAGAGAGATTAGCATGATGTTGTTTACTGAGAAGTGGCTAAAAGAACTAGTAACAGATGCTAACATCGAACTGGAGGGTTTCCACGCAATACGGGCAGACTGGACACCAGACAGTGAGAAGGCAAGGAGCGGAGGAGTGATAATGTATGTCAATAACAGCTGGTTCAGACCGGGACATTTCACAGTTAAACAACAACACTTCAACAAAGACATTGAGTTGCTAGCTGTTGGCATGCGGCCAACCTATCTCCTGATGGAATACTCAAACTTGATCTGCATTGTTATTTATGCAAATCCGACGGCGAACGCGGGGACAGCGCATGACGCCATTCACTCAGTAACTGGCAGGCTGCTGACAGAACACCCAGATGCTCTTCTCCTCATCTCAGGTGATTTTAACCATATTTTACTGTCCCCCATTCTGCCCACATTCACCCAGTATGTCACATGCCACACCAGAGACAATAAAACACTGGACTTATTCTATGCAAACACAAAGGAGGCGTACACCTCATCACCACTCCCCCCACTCGGGAGATCGAATCACAACTTGGTTCATCTCCTGCCGGTGTACAAACCCCTAGCACACAGACAACCTCCGGTCATGCGCACGGTGAAGTTATGGTCTGAGGAGGCAATGGACGCTCTAAAGGACTGTTTTGAAAGCACTGCCTGGGAGCAGCTCTGCGATCCACATGGTGAGGACATTGATGGCCTCACTCACACCATCACGGACTATATCAACTTCTGTGTGGACAACACCATACCTACCAAGACCATACGGTGTTGCTCGAACAACAAACCCTGGATCAACCCTGAGATTAAAACACTTCTGAGAGAGAAGAAGAGGATCTTCAGGTGGGGGAACAGGGAGATACTGAAGTCCGTACAGAGGGAGCTGAGGAGGAAGATCAGAAAAGGCAAGGACAGCTTCAGGAAGAAGCTGGAGGACAAGCTGCAACAGAGCAACATCGGCGGGGTCTGGAGAAACCTTAAAACAATTTCTGGGCTCCAGAATACCTCCTCCCAGACCACGGGGGGCAGGGAGTGGGCGAACAATCTGAACCTGTTTTTTAATAGGTTTGACCAACACCCCCCGCCCCATCTACACACTAACCACTGCTGCCTGTAAAGTCATCGAGACCTGCTGTCCACACCCCACTCCACCAACACCCCCCCCCCCACTCCCAGCACACAGCCCCCCAACCTGACCCTCTCTAAGACCCAGGTGAGGACGGAGCTGAGGAAGATCAAGGCGAGGAAGGCCTCAGGACCGGACGGTATCAGTGCAAAGCTCTTCAAGTCCTGCTCAGACCAGCTGTGTGGGATTGTGAAGCACATCTTCAACCTGAGCCTGAAGCTGGGGAGGGTGCCACAGTTGTGGAAAACATCTTGTGTGGTACCTGTACCAAAGACTTCCCACCCCAGAGACCTGAACAGCTACAGGCCAGTGGCCCTGACGTCTCACATGATGAAGACCCTGGAGAGACTGCTCCTTGCTCACCTCCGCCCCCTGTTGGGACCAGCGATGGATCCACTCCAGTTCACCTACCAGCATGGCACTGGGGTGGAGGATGCAGTGATCTTCCTCCTTCACCGTTCCCTGTCCCACCTGGAGAAGCCTGGGAACGCGGTGAGGATCATGTTCTTTGATTTCTCCAGTGCTTTCAACACTATAGATAGATTAGTTTATTTGACAGGGACAGTGCAATAAACATAGACAATTAATCAATGACAATCAATCTGATGTGTTGCACATAGAGTGTATAGCTATTAGCTAATTTGCAACTCTTGTCCCTGGATGGGCTTTAGAAAAGAGAATCAAGTAAAGAAAAGAAAAGAAAAAAAATACACAATAACCACATACATCAATGCAAAAAGATTATAAATACACAATTATAAATATTATAAATATTATAAATACACAAATATAACAACCTGACTCACATTTGCCTATTTCAGGCCTCCCTCCCTTTGTCACTCACTATAAACAAACACATTCATTCCTTCCCTTCATTCACTCTCACCTTGTAGACAATCAATTCATACATGAGTACATTCTTGTTTATTTTTCAGCCAGTTTTTAACCTTTTTAGTGAATGTTTTAAAGTCCGTTATTATTTTAATTACATTTGGCATTGTGTTCCAGATGTGACTGCCCTTTATAGAGAAAGCTGTTTGTCCAAATGTGGTTCTGCGGTGGAATATTTTACAGTTATTGTTAACAGAACTCCTGGTGGCTCTGCTGCTGTCCTGTCTTTGGACGAAACCAGCAAGTGGCTCGGGTGCTGATTTATGGAAACATTTGAACGTTAATTTCAGAAAACAGAGGTCAATGAAACTCTCAAAACTCAATAGGTTGTATTTTTTTAAAACATTACAATGATGCCACCTAATGGGCTTTTTGTCCAAGATTTTTAGGGTTTGATTATATAATGAACCTATATGTCTTATTGTGGAAGGGGCTGCTTGAGCCCAGACTGTCAAACAGTATGATATATGAGAAAAAACCATAGAATGCATATACAGTACAGCTGCTTCGTAAGGTATGTAATATCTAATTAATTTAAAGCAGTTCAGATTTTTTTTTACTGTTTTTGAAATTTTCTTTATATGAAGATTAAATTTGAGTTGAGGATCTAGTACAATGCCAAGGTATTTGAATTCTGTAGCTAAACTGATGTCATGATCATGTATATTAACTTTAAAACGTTGCAGGTTACATTTTTTGATTGAAAAGCACATTGAGACTGTTTTCTGAAGGTTCAGCAATAGATGGTTCTGGAGGAGCCACTCTTGGACATCAACCATACTTGTAGACAGTACATCTGCAGCCTGTGCTGGAGTCTTGGCAGCTGTGTAAATAACTGCATCATCTGCATAAAGTTGGCATGTTGCAGCTGAGCAGTGTAACGGCAAGTCATTAATAAAAATGCTGAAAAGTAAAGGACCAAGAATGGACCCTTGTGGGATACCCATGCGGTTGTTTAAAAATGAGGATTTATCCTGGTGAACTTTTACACACTGTTCTCTATTCTGGAGATAAGATGCAAACCATTCTAATGTATCTGGGGAGAATTTAAAAGATACCATTTTGGATAAAAGCAAACTGTGGTTTACAGTATCGAAAGCCTTTTTGAGATCTAGAAAAACAGCTCCTATCACATTACCCCTGTCCAAGGACTGTTTGACGTTTTCAATAAGGCAACAATTTGCTATTTCTGTTGAGTATCCTGGTCTAAAACCAAATTGATGTGGATGAAGAAGTTGACTGTCTTGTAAGTAGTCTATCAGCTGTGTAGCTACAACTTTTTCAAGAACCTTAGACAGGACTGGTAAGATAGAGATTGGGCGGTAATTGCATTTATCGTCTTTACTGCCTGATTTATGAAATGGTATGACGACAGCTTTTTTCCAGCCAGATGGAAATGTACTAGACCTAATGGAGAGATTAATGAGATGAGTCAGTGGTTTGATTAATATTTTGCTGTGCATTTTGAGAAAGGAGGTGCTCATATTGTAGATATCATTAGTTTTTGAGTTTGACAGTGTTTTAACAATACCAGCAATTAACTCCTCATTTACCTCATCGATGTGAAAAGAATCTGTTGGAAGTATGGAATTTGTGTTGTTGAGTACATTTGGCAGCACAAAAATTTTTGTTAAGTCTTCCACAGAGCCCACAAAGTATGAATTAAATTCATTTGCCAAAGTAGCCTTGTCACTGATGGTCTTGCCATTGATTCTAAGTTCCTTTACCCCCTTCTGATTGTTTTTTTTATTAGTTAAGTTATTTAAATGCCTCCATAGGGAACTGTTGTTACCCTTTGCATGATCTATCAGTTTATTGTAATAAGATACTTTTGATTTTCGCAGCTCTTGTACCACTTTATTTCTTAAACTTTTGTACACAAGGTGATCATTTTGTAGTTTAGAGGTTAATGATGTTTTCAATGCATAGTCTCGCCTCTTCATAAGTTTTCTTATTTCATTATTTAACCATGGTAGGCTAATCTTCTGTTGTCTACTTTTAATTTGCTTTGTAAATTTTTCTATAGACTTTGTGATTGTTGCAGTTATAAAATTACAACAATCATCTACTTCATATATTGACATGAGCTGCTCCCAATTTTGATTCTCTAAGTGATGTTCAAACTCCGCAGTTTTTGATTTGGGAATAATAAAATTTGATTTGTCAATATCGACTCCCCCAAAATACTGTAGTCGCTTTTTAGTAAGTTTTCTGACAGCAAGAACCATGTTATGATCTGAGAGACCAGTTACAAGATTATAGGTTCTGGTTATTCGTTCTGGTTTATTAGTAAATACCATGTCAATAAGTGTTCTGGATTGTTTGGTTATCCTGGTGGGTCCTTTGATCATTTGTTGGTAATTAAATTTAGTCATGAGGCTATTCAGTTTCTGTTTGTCCTTTTTATCAGACCAGTTAATATTAAAGTCACCATGAATTATTGTTTCTCTGTTCTTCTCAAGTTGTTTAACCAGATCACTTAATTCATTATAAAAGGAAGATTTTGTGTGACGGTGGGTTGTACACTACTGCAATGTTGAAATTCATTACCGGAGAGAGACATACATTAACAGCTAAACATTCGAGTGAAGTATTCAAATCAACCAGATGACATTTATATTTCTCTTTGATGTAAATTAAAACACCTCCTCCCCTCCCTACCTGCCTGTCTTTTCTAAAACACTGATAGCCTGCAATATCGATCATATTAGTGTCTATGTTCCTGTGTAGCCAGCTTTCTGAGAGACAAAGGTAGTCCAGATTTGAGTCCAACAGCAACACCGAAATCTCATCTCTTTTGGGGATTATGCTCTGTATGTTTAAATGTCCGCCGAGGATCCCCTTTGGTTTAGCCTTTGTGTCCCAAAGAACTCGTGCATGATTAACAGTTTGGAAAAATAAATGTTGTTTTTGCTTTTGTACAGCTCGGTTTTGTGCTAACCCAGTGGTCTGCTGTTTAATAGTGGCAGGTCCAGGGTTAAGGTGAATATCTCCTGCCAGAAGTAGCAGTACTAACAGTACTTTAACTGTATACCCTCTGCCATATTGTGATTTTTGCTTTTGCTTTTGATTTTTTTGCTTATTTCCATATTTTGATTTTTGCTATCCAACCGATGATCCTGAAGGACAAGCTGCTGTGCGTAGGGGTGGACCAGCACCTGTTATCATGGATCCTAGACTACCTCACTAACCGGCCACAGTTTGTGAGAACTCGGGATTGTGTGTCCAACATGATCATCGGCAGCATGGGGCCCCCCCAGGGAACGGTTTTGGCTCCCTTCCTGTTCACCCTTTATACTGCGGACTTCTCACACAACACAACACACTGCCATCTACAGAAGTTCTCTGACGACTCTGCGATCGTCGGCCTCATCTCCAATGGAGATGAAGCTGAGTATAGAGGACTTATCCAGGACTCCGTGGACTGGTGCCATCGGAACTGCCTCCAGATCAACGCGAGAAAAACTAATTCGCTGGTGGTGGACTGCCACGGGCAAGGACAACCCCTCACAGCACCAGTAAACATACAGGGAACAGACATTGAGATTGCAACATCCTACAAGTACCTTGGTGTTCATCTGAACAATAAACTAGACTGGTCACACAATACTGACGCACTCTACAAGAAGGGACAGCGCAGGCTGTTCCTACTGAGGAGGCTCAAGTCTTTTGGTGTACAAGGGGTGCTCTTGAAGACATTCTACGACACGGTGGTGGCATCAGTCATCTCTTTTGGAGTGGTCTGCTGGGGCAACGGCACTACAGCAGCCGATAGGAAGAGACTGAACAAACTAATCAAGAAAGCTAGCTCTGTCCTGGGGCAACACCTTGACCCAGTGGAGGAGATAGGAGAGAGAAGGATGGTGGCTAAACTGTCATCTCTGCTGGAGTCCGAGTCCCACCCTATGCAGGACATACTGAACGCAATGAGGAGCTCATTTAGCAGTAGACTACATCATCCTAGGTGCACGACTGAGAGGTTTCGCAGCTCCTTCCTACTTACGGCTATCAGACTGTATAACCTAAGCAGGGCCGCTCGCAGAGATAGCATAAAAACGTGATGACCTAATAGTATTGAATGCAAAAGATGCAACAGACTTACACAAATGGTCCCCTCTCGTATACAACTAGGACAATATCAGTCGCTACGGAGGGTGACAGTATGTATGGGTACATATTCATACCATGTAGGGTAACTAAATAGACGGTTATGCTGTTTATTCCATCTAGCTACAATGCTCCACACTGTGTATTTATACAGTGGGGCAAAAAAGTATTTAGTCAGCCACCAATTGTGCAAGTTCTCCCACTTAAAAGATGAGAGAGGTCTCCAATTTTCATCATAGGTATACCTCAACTATGAGAGACAAAATGAGAAAAAAGAAATCCAGAAAATCACATTGAAGGATTTTTAATGAATTAATTGGTAAATTCCTCGGTAAAATAAGTATTTGGTCACCTACAAACAAGCAAGATTTCTGGCTCTCACAGACCTATAACTTCTTCTTTAAGAGGCTCCTCTGTCCTCCACTTGTTACCTGTATTAATGGCACCTATTTGAACTCGTTATCAGTATAAAAGACACCTTTCCACAACCTCAAACAGTCAGACTCCAAACTCCACTATGGCCAAGACCAAAGAGCTGTCAAAGGACACCAGAAACAAAATTGTAGACCTGCACCAGGCTGGGAAGACTGAATCTGCAATAGGTAAGCAGCTTGGTGTGTAGAAATCAACTGTGGGAGCAATTATTAGAAAATGGAAGGTATACAAGACCACTGATAATCTCCCTCGATCTGGGGCTCCACGCAAGATCTCACCCCGTGGGGTCAAAATGATCATGAGAACGGTGAGCAAAAATCCCAGAACCACACAGGGGGACCTAGTGAATGACCTGCAGAGAGCTGGGACCAAAGTAACAAAGGCTACCATCAGTAACACACTATGCCACCAGAGACTCAAATCCTGCAGTGCCTGACGTGTCCCCCTGCTTAAGCCAGTACATGTCCAGGCCCGTCTGAAGTTTACTAGAGAGCATTTGGATGATCCAGAAGAGGATTGGGAGAATGTCATATGGGCAGATGAAACCAAAATAGAACTTTTTGGTAAAAACTCAACTTGTCATGTTTGGAGGAGAAAGAACACCATACCTACTGTGAAGCATGGGGGTGGAAACATCATGCTTTGGGGCTGTTTTTCTGCAAAGGAACCAGGACGACTGATCCGTGTAAAGGAAAGAATGAATGGGGCCATGTATCGTGAGATTTTGAATGAAAACCTCCTTCCATCAGCAAGGGCATTGAAGATGAAATGTGGCTGGGTCTTTCAGCATGACACTGATCCCAAACACACCACCCGGGCAACGAAGGAGTGGCTTTGTAAGAAGCATTTCAAGGTCCTGGAGTGGCCTAGCCAGTCTCCAGATCTCAACCCCATTGAAAATCTTTGGAGGGAGTTGAAAGTCCGTATTGCCCAGTGACAGCCCCAAAACATCATTGCTCTAGAGGAGATCTGCAGGGAGGAATGGGCCAAATTACCAGCAACAGTGTGTGAAAACCTTGTGAAGACTTACAGAAAACGTTTGACCTCCGTCATTGCCAACAAAGGGCATATAACAAAGTATTGAGATGAACTTTTGTTATTGACCAAATACTTATTTTACCGAGGAATTTACCAATTAATTCATTAAAAATCCCTCACTGTGATTTTCTGGATTTTTTTTTCTCATTTCGTCTCTCATAGTTGAGGTATACCTATGATGAAAATTGGAGACCTCTCTCATCTTTTAAGTGGGAGAACTTGCACAAGTGGTGGCTGACTAAATACTTTTTTGCCCCACTGTATTTATATATTTATGTGTACATATGTATATTGACTGCTCTTATTTTCTTATCTTCTAAATTATTGCTCTGAGTGTTGCTATCCCTGTGCTGTTCTGGAATCTGTCCTGGAATTTCCCCATTGTGGGACTAAAAAAGGCTTATCTTCAGAATCAGAATCAGAATCAGCTTTATTGCCAAGTAGTATATTTACAAGTAAACACACAAGGAATTTGACTTGACATTGGGCGCGCACGTTAGGCGCATCCAATGACACGGCAGCCATAAAGGCGCCTGTCTGCAGTGGGGGTAAAGGGGGGAAGGGGGGGGGGGGACACAATAGGCAGAGAGAAAAAACATAGTTATCAGAATCATGCTCGTATAAGCTCATATAAGCTCATGAGCCAAATTTTGATTACACAGAAAAAAAAACCTCTATGCACATTAGCAGACAATAGATACAATCACACAGCAGAGGGAGGGAGAGCAGTGTGTGTATATTTGCATGTCATTGTGTTGTGTGAGTGTAACAGTTGTTAGTGAGCAGCAGAGGGCGCCTCCTGGCAGTGAATAGATGTTATAATCATGTGACTTATAAACAAGTCCAGAGATCAGAGTCTATCTCTCTTTTCCTCTTCCTTGCAGAAGGCACATGGGCATTGTCCTTGAGAGACCAATCCGCTGACGACAACAACTGATTGTTGATGTATGGGTAGACATAAGCCACTTCTCCGGCGTTATCTTCATCGAGGAGGAATGTAAACAAGGGCACCAAAACACAAGGTCAAATCTGCACAGTGCACTCAGAGAATAAAAAAAATTTCTCTCTCTTCGATTCTGTGCTTCAATTTCATACAGGCTTGAATCATACTTTAGATCATTCTCTGGAGAGCACTCAGCGATCCACAGATGTTATCCACCTACCGAAACATAGGTAAAACATGTCCAGAGAGTTCGTTCTCTCTTCAATGCATGCCAGATAGTAAATTCCATGTTAATCCTGCCGCTGACAGTCAGTGCTCCCCCCAGCTGGACGAATTGTTGAATTTGTTAAGGGAGCTACGCCGGGGTCCGCATTTGATTAGCTCACCCAGATAATTTCGATACACTAGGAAAACTCCAGGGGCCAAACAGAAGATCCTGTGATCAGTTCAATCTCAGTCTCAGTCGAATCACACAGACACATGAATTCCAATGCCATGAGTCTCCCTTGGGTTCCCCCTGACTCGATCTTTTAAAGTGGTGACAATCGCATATAAGCCGCTTTCCAGATCCATAATTTCCATTTGGATTAAGATTCAGCCAGGAGAAGAGTGACATTGCAAGCTGGGATCAGAAGGGAGAGGATTAGGAGGGAGAGGGAAGAAAAGCGTCTGCTCTCTCTCAGAAGCGGAAGTGAAGTCGTGAAGTCCCAATCTTATCTTATCTTATCTTAAAATACACACACCTTAAGTACATGCACAGCACGTAAGTGCAACATGTAAAAAAACACCTTTATAACCAGGATTACCACTAGCATATTTCATCAAATATTGTCAACACAAAGGCTACATACCACGACGGACGTAGCACTGAGCTAGGTCATCCTTTAAACACAATAAAGTTTTTGTCTGTTCAAAGTGAACTTTCCACTGCTGGGAAAATTAACGTAAAACATGAATATCACATCACTCACCATCCTCTATACAGTGTAATCACAATATCACGGCTTCAACTGCTGAAGTTGGGTGCTGTCGCAGCCGTACATTCAATTCAATTCGGGTGGCTGGGTCTAATTCCTGGTGCGTCTCCGTGTATTTTCCAGTGTGTCTGCTTGTGCTTCCCACTGCAAGCTCAGTCTACTTCCCTCTGCATTCTCTCATCAACCGAAACTCACAGAAAACTCTGCTGGACCGTGGTGTTGATTTCTGCTGGTTTCTGTTAAGCCATTCTATCGTTGTTGTTTATAATATCACTTGTTCATGGGCTCACGGACGAAAAATTGCAAATGGCGGCCAGACAGCTATTCTGGAAAGTCAGCGTAACACCCACTCTCATGATGCTATGCCAGGACCAATCAGTGGCCAGCAGTGGCTTGACGTAACCGGGCCGGTACGCTTCAGACCTGCTCTGGAGTAGTGCCAAAAAAATAGGAATAGTTCTAAAATAACAGAACTGTAAGGACTTCCGGTCTCTAATGGAAAAGCAGACAAACCGTGCTGAACCGTACCGAACCGTACCGCACTGACCCTAGTGGAAAAGCGCCTAAAGAGTCCACAGTACAAAAGTGTCCAGCACAGTCACTTAGGGCTAAGCAGCACAGGATACACTGCTAGGCTAAGAGGGGAGTTCACGTCATGCTCCAGGGCTGGACTGGATCTCTGGAGGAAGAACAACAAAACGTGAACTTGGAAGGGAAAGAAGGAGACTTACTTGGTGAGTGCCGGAGTCAGGCTGTGCTCCGGGGAAACAGCACGAACGTAGTCAGAACAGGATAACGACTAACACCGCAACAAATAATGAACAAACCAACAGAGAATAAATACAGGGAGAACTAATGACATAGAGTGGAGGCAGGTGAGTAGCTGTGCAGGTGCGCTGTTTACAAGCTGCTCACTGCAGCAGCAGGCTGAGCAGCCAGTGGGGAGTGTCTGGAGAGAGAGAGGGGAAAAAACAGAACACAGAATAATCCTTGAGAAATAAGCAGACAAGAACAGAGATAAACAAAACAATAGCCTGTGTCTGAGGTCTGGAATGACATTGGACCTCAGACACATGGAAGAGCCCCCCCCCCCCCGGTGGTTTCCAGACACCCCCGGTAACATCAGAAACAGGACCCCCCCCCCCCCAAAAAAAAAAAAAAAGAATAGCAAAAACCACTCTGGAGGGAGGTGGGGGAAAACAGCTAGAAGGAAAAAAATTAACCAGCTCAACACTCAACCCTAAGCCCCGGCAAACCCTAAGCCCCCACAGTCCCAAGGCTCCAGAGTTTGGGCAGCCGGCCAAAGTCCCAAACCCAGCAGATGGCCCGCAGACTACACTGTAGTCAGGTGGCCTGCCAGACAATATGGGCCACCCGACCCAGAGATCCAATCCTTCAGGTGGCTGGCCAGCGTTGTTGAGCCACCAGGACCGGAGGGGTAAACAAGGAAGCGGCTCACCCACCGGGAGGCTTAAAGGTGGATGGCCAGACCGGAGGAGAGGAACCCCCATGGCAACTAGTGGCGGAGGACAGAGAACCCCAACGGCACCCGGCAGAGGAGGAAGAGGCACCCCAAAGGCCTCTGGAAATGGAGAGAAGGCCTCGGCATCCTCAAACTGGCTGGCTACACCCTTGGTGGTCCCGGCTTGGAACACGGCTGCACTCATGGCAGTCCCAGTCCAGGACATGGCTGCACCCGCAGTGGTCCCAGTCCGGGACATGGCTGCACCCATGGGGGTCCCGGTCTGGGACATGGCTGCACCTGCGGGGGACCTAGCTTGGGACATGGCTGCACCCACGGTAGCTCCAGGCTGGAGTTCAGCTGCACCCGCAGTGTCTCCGGGCTGGAGCTCAGCTGCACCCACGGTGGCTCCAGGCTGGAGCTCTGCAGCACCCACGGTGGTTCCAGGCTGGAGCTCTGCAGCACTCGTGGTGGACCCCTGCCGGGCCAACATAGCACCCGCGGAGGACCCTGGCTGGGCCAACGCTGAAGGCTGGAGAGTGGTGGAGATGATTGAGGCCCGGGAACACCTCCCCTTTGGTGTACGCCCAGGCTTCTCTGGGGATTTTCTCACCGCTTCTCTGTTTTCCTGCTGCAGCGCAATGATCATAATGATCCTCTCCTCTCCCTCAGCGTGCTCCTTCAGCTGAGGCCACCGGTGAACTGCTGCCTCAGCAAGTCCCAAATACCACAGTGCATCTTCTGGCATGGAATAGGAGCGTGCCACGGAGATCAGTTCATCTATCACCATGAGAGCGCGGCAGCACTCCCACTGCAGCCACATTGGGTAGCCGCTTCTGCCTGTCGAGTCCATGATGAGCTCTAGACAGGTATGAGAAAAACACACAGAAAAAGGCGAAAAGAAAACACACCACTTCACCGCTGGACTCGCACTGGTCGCGGTGTACTGTCATATATGTGCGCATTTATGTGGCGCACGGAGAGGAGAAGACAAGCCCACGTGCAAGGTAAAGTGTATGTTTATTAAACAAAGAGTCCACAGTACAAAAGTGTCCAACACAAACAGTCCCTTAGGGCTAAGCAGCACAGGATACACTGCTAGGCTAAGAGGGGGAGTTCACGTCATGCTCCAATGCCAGACTGGACCTCTGGAGGAAGAACAACAAAATGTGAACCTGGAAGGGAAAGAAGGAGACTTGCTTAGTGAGTGCCGGAGCCAGGCTGTGCTCCGGGAAAACAGCACCAATGTAGTCAAAACAGGATAATGACTAATAATGCGACAAATAATGAACAAACCAATAGCGAATAAATACAGGGAGAACTAATGACATAGAGTGGAGGCAGGTGAGTAGCTGTGCAGTTGCGCTGATTACAAGCTGCTCACTGCAGCAGCAGGCTGAGCAGCCAGTGGGGAGTGTCTGGAGTGAGAGTGGGGCAAAAACAGAACACAGAATAATCCTAGAGAAATAAGCAGACAAGAACAGAGATACACAAAACAACAATAGCCTGTGTCTGAGGTCTGGAATGGCATTGGACCTCAGACACATGACAGCAGTGAGTCCACATCCAGCTGGCCAATGGTGTGGAAACAGGTCAAGCCAACGGTCCTCTGTGTTGCCTTTCAAATATGATTTATAATGACAAAATAGCAAAGTCAGGGCGGAATTTATTGTGGTGGCTGTATAAAGTGAAGTTTGTTTTTGCTCTTCTTTGGCTGCTGGCTTGATGAATTGTAATCTTCTTGGTTTTCGGTTGTAGACGATGTGTTGTTTGTGTAGTTGCCACTGCAGAGCACCAGTTATTCTGCAAACTGTGAGGACATGCACATTACTGAGATTTTGTGGTTTTAAAGGGGCCACTGACTGAAAAATGGTGTCTTTGTAGGTTTTAACTGCTTCAAATGTGTCAACTGGTCACATAATTAGCCCAAAAAAAAAAAAAATTCCAGTCAACGATCTGAAAAAAAAGCACACTGCCTTTATCTTGTTTTTCTCTCAGAAAAACTCCTCAAAACATTTTTTGACTCCTCCTGGTAATTCTTCTATGTCGAGTGTTGAAAAAGCCCACCCACTGCCATCCATGTGACCAGCCCACTGCTCTATTATTGGCCCACCTAGCTGTCTGTTATGTAGATGGAAGGGGTGCTAAAGGTAGCCTATTAGCCACAGAGCTATTAGCCCCCAAGATAATATCAGGAAGCTTAAACTAAGCGCAGCTTATATTGTTGTTTTCTTCAGATCTTAGTCACCCTAATAACCATCTCTCTTACCACCTGGTTCACCGGACCACAATCCATAATATATCTCGCAATGCTACG
Organism: Pholidichthys leucotaenia; assembly: GCA_020510985.1. NCBI lineage: Eukaryota > Metazoa > Chordata > Actinopteri > Cichliformes > Pholidichthyidae > Pholidichthys > Pholidichthys leucotaenia. The sequence goes on from CM035842.1 coordinate 278,268,805, forward strand.
GCCCATTTCCCAGTGGTTTTGCTGTGATTCTGCAGCTGGTGCCAGCGTGCCGGTCGTGACAACCGCCTACGGCATAATCCGAGACAGCTCCCCCACCATCCTCCAGGGCTCTGTACGACTCCGCTCTACTCTTGCAGGCAATGTTGGGGAGCCGCTTCGTGATGGCACATCCCCCAGCTGGCCGTGGGAGAGGAGTGGAGTTCCGCAGAGGGAGACACTGCACTTTGAGATCTCGTGGTTCAGCATCTTGGCTCGGCCAGCAGCCTTTGGTTGCAGCAATTGGGTTGCCTGGTGCGCGACACTGGTGATTTGTTGTGACACCACGGCGAGGTTGTTGGGAGATGGGTCCAATTGAAGCAAGATACACAAACGACTGTTGATCAGTGAACCAGCACTGCTCATCCAAGCTAGAAGGAGGCTAGAAGCTAAACAGCTAATGGCTGACTGATGTAAGAAGGAGGGCGGAGTTGAACAGCTGAAAGATGTTTCTTAAAGTGATAGGCTTTAAATCAGAGCATTTCAAGTAAGTCAGGAAAAAAAAACTTGCTTCAATAATCAAAAAATTAAAGAAAATGTGAACAAAATATGTCAGAAACATTTCATTAAGACATGGGTGAGCTGTGAAAATGCGGAAAAAGTGCAGTCAGTGACCCCTTTAAAGTGTAATTGCTTCATGTTGTGATTGTGTTTTGTGTAGATCAGAGTTGTGGTTTTAACTTTATTGTCTAGGCTCTCCCCCATTCTGTGGATGTGTAGCATTACTATGTTGATGGAAGGTAGTGATGGAAGTTTGAGATTTTTTTGGAATAGAGGCGGATATTACAGTAATTTTAACTTTAAAAAAATGTGAATACCCAGCTAGCTGTTTACTACTAATAGATGCAATATTTCATAACTGATGATCCTTTCCTTCTCATAACTTCTGTTTATCTGTGTCTTTTTTTTTGAGGTTATGAAAAGCATATCTCTAGAATTTTTTTTACACTCCCTGATTGCCATGTTTTAATAAGGCTCCAAAAACATAAATTGAATGTGGAAAAGACAGTTGGTTACCCAGCCACAGGGGAAAGCCCAAAACCAGCATACTCCCACTGCTGATCCTAAGTCTGGGTAAATGGAAAGGGTTGTATCAGGAAGGGCATCTGGTGTAAAATCATTGCCAAATCAAATATGCGGACTGATGAGCCACTGTGGCGACACTGAATAGGGAGCAGGTTCTTACTTGCAGCGAGTTGCATGGTGCATGGACCAGTGAGAATCTGTGGTAAGAATCCATTATTATTAAGAAAAGGTGAGTTATGTTCCTTACTTGCAATGTGGCTTGGATCCTGATGAGGGTTTCCAACAGGTGGAGCACAGAGTGGAGCTGACCCTGAGGTAAGGAAGCAGTAAGGGTAATTATGATGGTGAGCATTGTTCCTTACTTGATTTCCTTTCAGAGAGAGAATGAGTTCAGGTGCAGTTGTCCAGAGACAACAAGGTGGCAGGCAGGTGGCGTTAGGAACAAGGAGTAGATAAATGTTAGCGGGAGTCAGATAACTGAGACAAGTGTTTCTAGTTTCAGTCTTAGCTGCCATGAGCAAAGGATTTACCAATGTCATGATCCCATGCTGCTTAGCTCTCAGAGTGAGGCTTACGTATTGTCATATCCGGCTCTAGGGAGCCGGGCAATCAGAGCCAGGGACAAGCCAGTGAGTCGAGATGTTTTATTCTGGGTAAGGGATAAGGGATGAGGAGAGCACAGACACTCATACAGACGTACATTCTCAGGCTGCACAGCGCAGGGGTAGGTAGCTTGTACCGGACGTGGGGGTAACAAGACGTGCATACTCACAGCGGGATACAAACACCGGAATGCTGCAAGGGGAGTTGAGGCTGACACCAGACGAAGGGGCTTCAGCCTAGCAGTGCTTATGTCGCAGCCCCGAATGATCGAAGCTGCTCCTCTTTATACTCATTAACAGCGCCCCAGCTGATGAGGATTAATTGGCCCCAGCCGTCCCGTGACACTGACAGCTGGGAACCAGCTGAGGCACTGCCCAATGAGAGGCAGGGATAAAAGGAGCATGGGCTGAGCGCCGAGCCGGCGTCTCACCCCATGGTGACAGAGCCTCCCCCTCACGGTCGGGCTCCCGAACGACCAGGAACATCCCAGCCCCCCCCCCCCCTCCCCACCTAGGGCGGGCGGAAGGGAGGCAGGACCGGAGGGGAAGATGCAAAGGGAAGGACAAAAAAAAACAATAGACCAATGTAGGGCAGCAGGGCAGAGAAAAAAAACCCCCCAAATACAATACCCCACAACACAGGGAAAAGGATTAACCCAGAGCACAGTTAGTGAGAAAACTGAGTTAGGACACAGGTAGGGAAAATACCAAATATGACTACAGACAGCATACAAATAACGTATAGATCGGGGCAAGAAAAGAAAACCAAAAACCCACCAAAAAGGTGGCAGGAATGAATAAAGCAATCACAGAGTATAGTCAAGGGGAACAAAACACACTACTCCATAATGCACCAACAAGACAAAGGTCAGGACAAAAAATGATGAAAAACGCTGTGCATGGATACTAAAGAAAACAAAACACACAGCACTGAATATATAAAAGATCACCTAAAGAAACAGAGGTGACAAGGACAAATGGGTAATAATGAAGTACGGTTAAGTGGGAATGAAACACATTACTTCAAACAATAACAAACACAGTCAATGTTAAAGTCGGGGCTAGGGAAGGCCCCCCACGAGGATAATAAGACAGAATGGGGTGATCACAGAGTATGGTTGAACAGGAAACCACACGCATACTCCATGATGCACCGACGAGGCCAAGGCTAAGGTAAGGATGAATGAAAACGCTGAGTAAAGATAAGAAAATGCAATACACAGCGCGATACATAAGGTGAGTCACCAAGAGGAAAAAAAGGTGACAGGGTAACAATACGATTAAAATGCTGAGTATGGTTAATAAAAAAAACACAACACACAGCACAAAAACACATATTCCCCTAATGGACAAAAACTACACCCGAGTGACTTCAATAATAATAAAAGAAGTAAAGGACACCCGAGGAGACGGCAGGCAGAGTCCAAAACGGCCGGAATTGTTCTGGTAATCTCCCCGCCCATTGTCCAGTTGGCAACCCGGGGAAGAGAAATGTTCGGACGGCGAACTCTGGGCCCAGATCCCAGGAATCCAGTCCAACGGCTGCCGAACCAGGCCGCCCAAAGGCAAACACAGACCAGTGGGGGGAAACCAGATCGCCGAACCGAAAGTTTTGCGGGTCGGGTCGTCGACCCGCATCACTCAACCACCAGGACCGTTGAGACGGACGAAGGGTCAGAGCGGATCCCGGTGGAAGAGGCTCAGGGGAGAGCCGATGACGAGGGCGGCGGGCCTCAGGGAAACGGCCACCTCCTCACCGGACCTGGACAACACTGGGGCAGCACCCACGTCGGACCCCGATCGGGCCTCAGGCGAACCCACGTTGGACCCCGATTGGGTCTCGGGCGAACCCACGTTGGACACTGCACCAGAACCGACCTCCAACGTTGAACCCGGACCCTCCAGCACCACGAGGAACAGCAACTCCTCGCCGGTGACCCTGGAAGAAGGCTCAGAAGAGAAAACAGAACCGGGATCAGGATCACCGGCAGCGCCAGAACCCGGCGAGACGAGCTCAGACACAGCGGGCGGCTGCACCCTGCTCGTCTCCCCTGGAGATAGGCTGAAGTGCTCAAAGATAAAAAGAAAGAAAAGAAAGGAGAGCACTCGCCTGATCTCGGGTTCTGACGCCGTCCAGGACTGCGAAGATCCAGGATCCGTCGTCAGGAGGTCGTTGTCAGGCTCCCATCTAGCCGCGTCGGGCCCCGCAGCCAGCACGATGGTCAGCGCAGCTTGAGATCCCTCCAGCTCAGGTAACCCCGCCGACGACCCACTCGGCGTGAAGCCAGAAGAATCTCGTCCCGCTGGACCGAACCGCTCCTCCGTGGAGACCCAGGGACGCTCAGTCGTCAGCGTAGACTCCACGCAGCAGTCAGTCCCCCTCCTCCGTCCGCAATGTAGCTGCGGAACCACAGGCCCTCTCCATATCCCACCACGTTGACCCGGAGCCGGGGACCGCTCGGCGGAGAGAGACACAGAGGATGCGGGATTAGGAATACAGGTTACAGCAGGTGGGGAGAGTTCAGGGAGCTGCGAACCCTGAACTTCTCCTCCAGGGATGTGACAGAGCAAATCATTAAGCAGGTGTGAAAAAACAATGACTTGCCTGCCCCCTGGAGGTTGAGTATCGCCTGCTGTAGTGGAATCTGCTTCTTCCTCTCCCCGCCCGGCGATAACGGAGGACCCCCCGGGAATTCGTCTGAGGATCGCTCGCGTTGTCTCCAGCAGAGAGCTCACCAGGCCGGGATTCCAGGCACACACAGCGGTCAGGAAGCGCGTCGAGGAGGAGGGGGAAACAGCCGGGGTGAGCCAGCCCGAATGTCCAGGAATGACAGCGGGGGAACGAGGCTCAGGGGACGAGGCTGTAGAATCTCCACACTGACGAGGCGAAGGGATGACAGCTGCGTGGGAGGAACGGTCCTGACGATGACCCAGGACTGGATCCGGACGAGGTTCGTGCAGAGGTGACTCGGCGATGTGATGACGACTACACCCAGGGGGCGAAGCGAGGGGGAAACCCAGGATTCGCCGCTCCAGATCGGAGATCGAGACGAGGAAGGCGTCGAGCACGGGAAAGCTTCGTAGCCCTGAAGTCCTCACCATCAATCTCACTGCCGCCGCCACATGCCTGAAGGTGGTGACAGGGAACACAGTAGAGCTCGCGACAGCCACTCGACCCCGGACATAACTGCTGTCAGCTGCGGCTCCTTGAAGGGAATCCCGAGTGACGTGGCGCAGGTCGGGGGAAGTCCTCTGGTTGGCGCGAACTCCCGGACTGGAATGGCGGCAGGAACGGGACTCCGAAGCGGGGAAAGACGTCGCCCACTTCGACTCCCTGCCGGGACTTCCATCCACCCCGTGGAGCTTCTCTCGCTGTGTACCTGCAGCGTCTATCCTGGCACTGTCCTCCAGATGGTACAGAGAGTGAGGGTGACAGTCCAGGAGTTCCTCAGCACGGCCCGGATGCCAGCGTCTCGCGTTGGAGGCGTCGTGCAGGGTGAAGAACGTCCCGTCGACAGCCTCCGAGATGGACCTCAGCTCGTCGCCCTGGCGCCGGAAGTGACTCCTGGGAAACGGCATGCTAGCAGCGCTGACACCCGGACAGAAAGGTACATTTCCACGGCGACTCACGGCCGCCGGCAACTCTTCTGGCTGCGACATACTGTCATATCCGGCTCTAGGGAGCCGGGCAATCAGAGCCAGGGACAAGCCAGTGAGTCGAGATGTTTTATTCTGGGTAAGGGATAAGGGATGAGGAGAGCACAGACACTCATACAGACGTACATTCTCAGGCTGCACAGCGCAGGGGTAGGTAGCTTGTACCGGACGTGGGGGTAACAAGACGTGCATACTCACAGCGGGATACAAACACCGGAATGCTGCAAGGGGAGTTGAGGCTGACACCAGACGAAGGGGCTTCAGCCTAGCAGTGCTTATGTCGCAGCCCCGAATGATCGAAGCTGCTCCTCTTTATACTCATTAACAGCGCCCCAGCTGATGAGGATTAATTGGCCCCAGCCGTCCCGTGACACTGACAGCTGGGAACCAGCTGAGGCACTGCCCAATGAGAGGCAGGGATAAAAGGAGCATGGGCTGAGCGCCGAGCCGGCGTCTCACCCCATGGTGACACGTATCTAGCCATAGGCATGTGAATTATCCACAGGTGAAGGTAATCATCCAGCTGTCAACAGTTATGCTCCTGGCTCCCGATGAGAGATGTTATGCAACAGCAGAGCAGGACAAAACAAGATGGTGCAGCTCTCATCCAGATCCATGACACTGATATTATGTAGTATCTTCAAAACACACAAATTGTACTGCTGGTAAAGCACAGGTAAACTCTGACCCACCTCAGCTTACATAAACTCAAGATTGAGTTCTTTATTTAAATTTAAATCCATTGTCTACATGAAATACAGCCAGAGGAGGCAAAATACCGAGTTGCAGCTACAAACTATGAAAATGAAAGCTCATTACAACGACAAGCACTGTGTCCTTCTCTACTGTGTCTTCACTCTTCTGTTTTCAATCTGTTACATGCATGAACACCAGTGAGGCTTCGTTCTCTTTGTTTAGGAGCATTGTTTATGTTTTATTGAAGATAAAAGTTTGGAGGCGTCTCACTGCTTCCCAAGGGCTACCCCTCTAAACAGTTTTACAGGCCAACCTCATTTAGCAGCTGTAAAAGCCCCACAGCAACAGATACGAACTATAATCTGCAGGCAGTTAAAGTTCTGCAGGGTTTAGCACGGGGTGATAGAGATGAGAAAAGATAGTGTGTCTTGGTAGCAATCAGTATGTGGTTGCTTTCAACTTGTTTTTTTGTAAATGTTGCCTTTTTCTCAAAATTTTCTAATTTTCCCCATAAGTTTTCTACTTTTCTCTCATAAATTGGTGCCTTTTTCTTGCAAATTTGCAACTATTTCTTATAATTTTTTGCACTTTCTTATAAATTTACATTGGCTCAAAATTTTGCTACCTTTTTCTTGTAAATTTGCAACATTTCTTGTAAAATCGTGGCTTTTTTTCTTAAACTTGTGATTTTTTTTCTCATACATTTGTGACCTTTTTTGTAAATTTTGCAGCTTTTTTCATAAACTTGCAGCTCGGTGGTGCAGTGGTTAGCACTGTGACACCACAGCAAGAAGACCATGGGTTGACCCATCTGTGTGGAGTTTGCATGTTCTCCCCATGTCTGCATGGGTTTGCCCCAGGTAATCCGGTTTCCTCCCACAGGCCAAAGACATGCAGGCTAGGTTAATTGGCATCAACTGGGGATTCAAAATTGTCCTTAGGAATGAATGTGAGAGTGAATGGTTGTCTGTCTCTCTGTGATGGCCCTGCGATGGACTGGCCATCTGTCCAGGGTGTACCCTGCCTCTTGCCCAAAGATGCTGGGGTAGGCTCCAGCGCCCCCGCGACCCATAAAGGATTAAGCGGAAGAAGATGAATGAATAAATTATACTATGTGTGTTTAATGTAATTTCTCAAAACACAATAATTGCCTTTTATCTGATTATTGTTTTTACATGACTACTTAATAACTACTTAATAACTTAACTTAATAACTACTTAGTAATCAGATAACTGAAGAAATCCAATTAAAAACTGTTTATTACCGTGCATGTAAACATGGCTATTTTGTGTATTATACTCCCATAAATAATATGTGAGAGGTCCCCAAAAATTGCTCTAGCCCAGGGGCCCACAACCTCCGTAATCCGGCCCTGGCCTTACTTATCATTTTGAAGCAGTATTTTACTTTACCTACTTTCAATTTCGACAAACCTTCCTGAACATGATTTCATGCTGTCATGAAATTGAACAAATTCATCTTCAACACATCTTTCATCCAACCATCCATCCATCAATCACTCACATTATATGACACCGCTCAGTCTGTGGCTGATTGCGATCTGATTTCCACCCTCTAAAATCCACGGCTTTTGATGTGTAGTCCATCACCTCCGCTCTTTGAAGCTGAGGTTTTGAGAAAATATATAATAAATACTTCTGAATTAATTGGGGTCAGTTGTGGAGGGAAAGGCTGTCAGGGAAGTTGTTTGAAGTTCATGGTGCGAGCTACAACTCACTTCACTGCAATCCAAATGTTTACGGCACACCCACTGTGACATGGCTGGGTAAAAAAAAATTGGACGATGAAGTCATGATCACATGTGTGAACATTTTAAATACATCCTTGTTCATAATATAGTGGTGTTAAAAACTGTTTGCCTCCTCTCTGATTTCTCTTTTTTTGTATGTTTGTCAAACTTAAATGTTTCAGATCATCAAACAAATTTAAATATTAGACAAAGATAACACAAGTAAACCGTTTTTAAAGGAAGGTGTTTATTATTAAAGGAAAAACAAATCCAAACCTACATGGCCCTGTGTGAAAAAGTGATTGCCCCCTAAACCTAATAACTGGTTAGGCCACCCTTAGCAGCAACAACTGCAATCAAGTGTTGGAGATAACTGGCAATGAGTCTTTTATAGTGCTGTGGAGGAATTTTGGCCCACTCATCTTTGCAGAATTGTTGTAATGCAGCCACATTGAAGAGGTTTCTGTCGTGGTTCGAGCGCCGATCTCGTCCGCGCTCGGGCAATGCAGTATTTTCCTCCCAGCTGATGTGTGTGTTCCCCATGGCTCTCCGAGCTTTTATTGTGACAGCGCTCGGAGGGGCTTCCGGCTGTCAGGGCTGAGGCCCTGACAGCTGAGCTGCATTTCGCCTCATCAGCTGTTCCCTACTTAAGAAGGCAGCTGAGGGCGAAATGTGCGGCAGTCTTGTCAGATTTCTCATCAAACTAACCCTAGTCTGACATCGTCGAGCATCCCTCGCCGAGCTCCCTGGTCAGACGTCATCTACCTTTCATCCCCGTTCTTTATTGCAAGTGTGTTTCATTATTTATCTGTGTCATAGACTGAGTGTTAGTGATAGTGTGTTTTAGCCCCTCGTGGCTCGTTATTTTGTCGTTTTCCCTTTCCTTTAATAAACTGTGCAAACTCACCGGTTGATATGTGACGTCTTTTGATGGCTCGTGACAGTCATCCATGACAGTAGACTGCCGCCAGACTGAGACACCTGTCGCCGTGAGTTTGCCGTGGTTTGGAGTTTTTCCCTTCGCTAGGGCTTGTGTTAAGTATGTCCACCCTCGAGCATTGGTTTTGCCATGAGTGGTTCCAGGAGGTCGACGGCTATCTGGCCAAGGCCCATCGCCTCATGCCCACTCACGTGGCACAAGATTACCTTTTTCTCGCCCAGAGGGCCATATTAAGATATCACCTCACCTCTTTTCCGGAAAGAAAGGAGAGGGTAACATGGATTGTGGCACAGCGAGTGTTAATTGAAAAGGCGGCCAAGTCTCCTTCTCTCCCGAGTACGGTGTCCCCAATGAGGGTGGAGATCCATGGACTGGAGGGGAACCCCGGCAGACGGAGAGGCGTCCCCGCTCCTCGTCTTGGGATTCAGCTCCTGTCACCCGTCCGGCCCCGGCGCCACGTGTTCCTCGTCCCATTGTCTCACCATCAGCCGGTAAACGTCGTCGCCATGCCACAAACAGGCCTCAGCGAGAATCCCGTCCGGATCCAGCTCCGGGTCGTCGGAGGAACTCAGCCTCCCAGTCAGCTGCTTCTCCTACGTCACGACAGGAGGGAATCCCCGCAGCTGCTTCCCGGGGGTCATCTGTCCCTGCTGCTCTGTCAGCTCCTCGTGCTCGGATCGCCTCAGCTGTCGCCCCCTCCTCCTCGACGTCATCTCCGGCTGCTGTGAGTGCTGCGAGTCATGCTTCGGCGAGGCCCGTCTGCAATCCACCGCGAGCGGCTCCTCCTCGTCTTCCCGAGGGGCCTGCCGTCACCATCTGGAGGGGAAAGGGAAGAACTCCGTCTGCTACAGCAGGCACCATCAATCCCCCGGAGAACAGGCAAGTGCAATTTCATTCTTCTCCTTGTTGTTGTGATTTGCCTTGTCTGACATCCTGGGGGTGGAGTTCGGGGTTCACAGTCCCCCGAGCTCTCACAACCTGCTGTAGCCTCTGACATTGAACCTGCTGCCTCTGTGTCTCCCTCCGCTGAGCGGTCCACGACGCCAGGCCTACGTCGCCGGACGAGGAGGGGGCCTGCGGTCCTGCATTTTTGCCTATCTCTCGGGGAGACAAACTAGGGGCAGCCGTCCGCTGCACTTGAGCTCGTCTCGCTGGGCTCTGTTGCTACCGGTGATCCTGATCCCGGTTCTTCTTCTTCTCCTGAGCCTTCTCCCAGGGTCACCGGTGCGGATTCAATTCCGGTCGCTGTTCTGGAGGTTCCGGGTTCGGGGGTGAAGGCCGTCTATGGAGCTGTTCCGACCCAATCGGGGTCCGACATGGGTGCAGCCGGGACCCAATCAGGGTCCGATGTGGGTGCAGCACGGGCTCACCCTGGGTCCAACAGGAGGACAGCGCCTATGCTGGTAACGCTCGGAGGTGGAGCTACAGATCTGCAGCTGAGCGGCGCCGGACTGGTCCCTTATCTTTCCCCTAAACCTTCTCCACCGGGTGCCATTGGGGCTCGTAATATTTGGCCCGGTTCTCCCGTACTACCCCCCTCTACAGGGAAGCTGTTGCCGTTCTCTCCCCTGCGGTCCTGGTGGCTGAGCGATGTGGGTCAGCCGCCTGAAGGACTGCCTCGCCCGTTTGGCATTCTGGGTCGGCCGCCCGACCAACTGGACTGTTTGCTTGGCGACCTGGTCTGGCTGCCAAAGATCCTGTTTTCCCGGGCCTGGGACTGGGGTAGGCCGCCCGAACGCTCCCTTCTTCCCCTATCTGCTATTGGGCATTGGACGCAGGGAGACCCCCAGAACTGTGTGTATTATTGGACTCTGCCTGCCGTCATCCCAGTATGTTTCGTCTTTCTCTAAATGTTAAGGTCACTTGTGGTGTGTTGTCATGTGCCTCATTGTTATCTATGCATTACCGCTGTTTAGCGTGTTTTTTTCTCCCCTACCCTGTCTGAGGGATGACTTGTATTTGCTACATTATGTCTTATAGGCCGGTGTGTTTTAGTTTTAGGTTTCCTACTGTCATTTGCATTTTTTGTCCAGTCTATGTATCATCCTTGCCTTATGGAGTATTGTGGGGTTTTTTTTTCCCCTGCCATACTCTGTAATTGCTTTTTTTGTTCCCTGTGTTTTCCCGTTCCTCGTCTTAGTGTTTTTCATCTTTTTTGGTTCTCACCCTCCAGACCTTTCCCCCATCCTCCCACCCTGGGTGGGGTGGGGGGGCTTGGGTGTCATACAGCATCCGGAGTTCGCTGCCTCTGGAGGAGGTACTGTCGTGGTTCGATCTTGTCCGTGCTCGGGCCATGCAGTATTTTCCTCCCAGTTGATGTGTGTGTTCCCCATGGCTCTCCGAGCTTTTATTGTGACAGCGCTCGGAGGGGCTTCTGGCTGTCAGAGCTGAGGCCCTGACAGCTCAGCTGAGCTGAGCTGTGCAAACTCACCGGTTGAAATGTGGCGTCTTTTGATGGCTCGTGAGGACCATCCATGACAGTTTCAAGCATGAACCGTCTTTTTAAGGTCATGCCACATCTCAGTCGGATTCAGGTCAGGACTTTGACTAGGCCACTCCAAAGTCTTCATTTTGTTTTTCTTAAGCCATTCAGAGGTGGACTTGCTGGTGTGTTTTGGATCATTGTCCTGCTGCAGAACCCAAGTGCACTTCAGCTTGAGGTCACGAACAGATGGCTGGACATTCTCCTTTAGGATTTTTTGGTAGACAGCAGAATTCATGGTTCCATTTACCACAGCAAGACTTCCAGGTCCTGAAGTAGCAAAACAGCCCCAGACCATCACACTACCACCACCACCATATTTTACTGTTGCTATGATGTTCCTTTTCTGAAATGCTGTGTTACTTTTACGCCGGATGTAATCTGTAATATAATCTCGTCAGTCCACAGAGTATTTTCCCAAAAGTCTTGGGGATCATCAAGATGTTTTCTGGCAAAACTGAGATGAGCCTTTATGTTCTTTTTGCTCAGCAGGGGTTTTCGTCTTGGAACTCTGCCATGCAGGCCATTTTTGCCCAGTCTCTTTTTTATGGTGGAGTCATGAACACTGACCTTAACTGAGGCAAGTGAGGCCTGCAGTTCTTTGGATGTTGTTGTGGGGTCTTTTTTGACCTCTTGGAGGAGTCGTTGCTGCGCTCTTGGAGTAATTATGGTTGGCAGACCACTCCTGGGAAGGTTCACCACTGTTCTATGTTTTCGCCATTTGTGGATAATGAGTCCCAAAGCTTTAGAAATGGCTTTATAAGCTTTTCTAGACTGATAGATCTCAATTACATTGTTTCTCATTTGTTCCTGAATTTCTTTGGATCACAGCATGATGTCTAGATTTTGAGGATCTTTTGGTCTACTTCACTTTGTCAGGCAGGTCCTATTTAAGTGATTTCTTGATTGTTTGACTGGTGTGGCAGTAATCAGGCTTGGGTGTGGCTAGAGAAATTGAACTCGGCTTTCCAAAGATGTGATAAACCACAGTTTGTTTTAACGGTGGGGGGGGTGTGTGTGTCATATTTTCACACAGGCCATGTAGGTTTGGATTTTTTTTTTTACCCTTAATAATAAACACCTTCATTTAAAAACTGCATTTTGTGTTTACTTGTGTCTAATATTTAAATTTGCTTGATGATCTGAAACATTTAAGTGTGACAAAAATGAGAAATCAGGAAGGGGGCAAACACTTTTTCACAGCACTGTATAATGATCAGGGGCAGTGGAACATTTTGAGATTTGGTTGGGCCCAGTGACAACTTCACCCACAGATACCCCCACCACTGGCAGTCACAGAGATGCTTAATATTAGAAAGAAAATTAATGGGATTCACACGTACAACTGCTGCCAAAAAAATGCCTTTATTGTGCCTGATGAAGTCAGTTGCAATCAGATTTTTTTTGGACATTTTATTATTCACCCAAGGTCATTATGAAACACTTAAAAGCTGTCTTCTCACAATGTGTTACCAAGATTACGCAAAAACTACTGGATGGATTTTGACGAAATTTTCACCAGAGGTGGCTCTTGTGTCATGAATGAACCCATTAGATTTTGGAGGCAATCTGAGAGTGCATATCTCTGTCAAGGCCCTATCTTCTCAAAATATTTTAGCAAGATTACGCAAAAACAAATTTTTTACCAGACATGGCCCTTGAGTTATAGATGAACCTGTTTTGGGGGTGTTCCATGAGTGCATACCTCCATGAAGGCACAATGTATGGACTGACGCATGAAGGCAGGGTGGGAGGAAGGGATGGTTCCTTGGCGGAGGTATGCACTCTCAGATCACCTCCAAAGTATATTGGTTCATCTGTAGCTCAAGGGTCACCTCTTGGGAGCATTTCCTCAAAATCTGAACAGTAGATTTGCATAATCCTGCAAAAATGTTTTGGGGCAATTGAGCCTTGGTGGAGGTATGCTCTCTCAGATCGCCTCCAAAATCTAGGGGGTTAATCCTGAGGCAAAAGGCCACCTCTGGGGAAAATTTCCCCAAAATCTGGTGTGTTGATTTTGCGTAAACCTGCTCACAAACAAATGCGGCAAAAACATTACCTACTTGGCGACAGTAATAAACCCATGCTTCCCTCACATCAGCTCCCCACACCTCTCACAGAAAATTGTGGGGAAAACCTGTGTGGTTAAACCTGATAGAACTACAAGCTTTTATTTATTCTCCACAGTTGTACAAATATGAGGTTTGACAGGACGGGAAGGGGGGGGCTTTTTTCTCTTTTTTAATGTTTGTTCCCCAAATTTACAGCTTCTTTCTAGTAATTTTTTTTCCCACTTAGATATTATACTTTTTTTCATGTAAATGTGAAACTTTTTTCTCATTAATTTTCTTTTCTCTGGGTGAGGATGATATATTTAGTTTACTGATGTAGCAGCCTTATCTTATAAACTCTGCTCACCATTCTGAGGTTAGAATCATGGTGTCACCTATCGGAGGCTGATTGATCCCTTCTCCTTGTCAGAGAAAATTAAGTGAAAGTAATTAAGGAAGCTACATCTGCTGTGCTGCATGTGTAACTGTTTATACACACACACACTTCTTACCTCTACTTCATAATTAATACCTCAGAAGACATTTTCCTAATGAGGACACAGTCTGAAACACTGTTTGCATCTTATTTATAGCTGCATTTATAATGTTCATTTTTCAAACTGACTTCCATTTTGATTGAAACATAAACACATTAGCAGGATAGGATTTAGCATTTGGCTGTCTTGGTCAGATAAATCCCTCATCTGACTGTTGAAAAATTCTGAATATAACACTTTAAAACCGCAGATTACAGACTAGAGGATGAACTCACTGTGGCTATTGACATAAGAAGTTGACAGAATGGGGAAATAATTGGTGTGCCTGAAAACTATACAGGTATAATAAACATTGAACAATATTATAATCCACATTGTCAGATTTTGAAATTACATCCATAGTTCATAGACGGTGGTCCACTGGTGAAAAAAAGTCATCTTGCGGTCAATCATTACATGCAAATTATTAATTAGTGGCCACACAATTTCCCTACATTATGCACAGATTCAATTGTGATTCAGAAGGGAATGATTTGATTTCAGTCCAATTCGATTTCATTTCATTTCGATTCAGTTAGGGGTTTTGCAATTATAATATTTTACCTCTGCCAAGGAGGTGATGTAATTGGGGTGGTTTGTCTGTCTGTTTGTTTGTCTGTTTGTTTGTTTGTTTAATAGCAGGATTACATAAAAACTACTGTACGGATTTTGATAAAATTTTCACCAGAAATAGCCCTTGGGACAAGGATGAACCCATTAAATTTTGGTGATGATCTGAGAGTGCATGCCTCCACCAAGGATCTTGTTTGTATTTGTGCAGCAGGATTACACAAAAACTACTCCATGAATTTTGATGAAATTTTCACCAGAGGTGGTCCTTGGGCTAGAGAGAAATTCATTACGTTTTGGTGGTGCTCCAAGAAGGCATACCTCCACCAAGGCCCTTATTTTCTCACAGGGCCGTATTACAATGACGCGGCTGGTTAGTCAGTGTTCAATGATGCAGAACATGTTTATGGGCGTTTCCAAGTTCATTTCGTTATCACAACAGCATTGAAACAAACTTTTCAGCAGCGTATGGCACAAAGAGGCCGATCTAATCATTCAGAGGTATGCTTTGGATAATCCAATCCAAAGTGCTCCTGCCCATCCCTTTAATGCAAAGAGGCGCGTTATCTAAAGTGAACTGTGATCATGATGGTTTAAGATGGGTTTTCCGCTTACCAAAGCCCATGTGTGTGGGCTAAAATGCACACGATAGCAATGCTGCAATAAGGAAGACATCAATTACAGTTGATGCCCAGTTAATTATGTTAGAAAGAATGCTGAGTTGACAAAATCTGCTGAATGGTTTAATGTAGTGCGCACAAATGCAACACACAGACATGAATGGGTTTGAAACTTCAGCAAAAGAGGATGATGCCTGTGCAAACTTTCATAAACTTTCATGAACGATGGCGTGGAAGTTGCTCCCGGCCATGGCGGAAGGGAGGGAAGGAGGAGATCCTTCCTATCTGCGGCTGACCCCGACCACGTAGCAAGCCTGCTTTTGGCGGCTTCTGCTGGCCCTTGGTGGGTGGCAGTTGGGGAGATTGCTGGTGGAGAACTGCAGCCCTAGGTGTGGTGGGGGCAGCCTCGGCAGTATTACGCGTGGCTGAGGAAGATGTGTGGACACGTCTCCTGTCGATGTGGGGAGTTACAGTGAAAAGTAAAACACTGCACACTCCTTGTTCATTCATTTATTCCCCTAAAAATAAACACATTAATGCCTATTAAGTCTGTGATGAAAACGAAAATGTGGATGTAATAAAAATCTCCACACTGACAACCCCGCCCCCATGCGCAACATCCTCCCTGTTTATTCA
Source organism: Pholidichthys leucotaenia (assembly GCA_020510985.1). Taxonomy (NCBI): domain Eukaryota; kingdom Metazoa; phylum Chordata; class Actinopteri; order Cichliformes; family Pholidichthyidae; genus Pholidichthys; species Pholidichthys leucotaenia. The sequence goes on from CM035842.1 coordinate 278,284,408, forward strand.
TTCATTCCCCTAAAAAAAAAAAAAAAATCTATAGACTCCATTGGTAAGTCTGCAATTAAAATGAGAGTGTGGATGGAATTAAAAAAAAAAAAAATCTAGAGTGTGATCAACATATAATTAAAAAAATGACTGGCGATTATATAACTGTTACAACTTTTAAAATAAGATCCTAGCACTGCCATTTACTCACGAGCTCTGGATTGTCATGAACGGCCCGTTTAACGGGCGAGAAATAGGACACCAAATACACATTGTAGGTTTCTGCACACTTATTAACATAAAGACACACAAAAACTCCCAGACTAACTGGTGAACAAAAATGAAAAAATAAACACACAACACTCCCAAACTAACTGGTTGAGCACACAAAAAGATACAAATACTCCAAAATTAACTGGTTGAGCATTTAACCAATAACGGATGAATATACAGTACTCCAACAAGCAAAATCTGGCCAGCACCAAAGATGACATATGAAACAAATGCTGGAGTAAAGTTGGGCTAAGCGTCAGAGGTGCCAAAACACCGGGAATGCTAGAGCAGAAGAAAGGCTCAGCCAGAGTCGCCAAGAGCAATGGGGCTCGATGGCTGAGACAAAATAGGGAGAAAAAAAAGGCACCCAGACAGAGTTCACCAACTTTGCTCAACAGCAGAACCCAAACCATGAAATGTAGGTCACGGCAGGAGATGAGGACGTGAGCGGAGATAAGAGAAGGGCACGACAACGGCCAGAGGTTGTCGTGCCACTTAAATACCCACACAATACAAAACAGCAGCTGCGCAACCCCGCAGAACAAACATCCGGAAGCTGCACAGCGCTTTCAAAATAAACAAATCAGAAACAGAAAGTACATAAATAACCAAACTTCAAAACATCATACTAAACAAAGAAATAAGAAAAATAAACACAAGATGTTCACTAGGTAGACAAAACTGGGCACCGCTCCAATCCATGGCCCAGGAACATGACAGAGTCCCCCCCCAAGGGGTGGAACCAGACACCCCAGGGTAACATCACAAGAAAAACAAACCTCCCACACAGAAACAAACAACACACCCGGGGGGGGGGGAGCAGGGGGAACCCAGGAACGGAGGGACCGAAATGTAACAGAAAACAAAAGGACACCAAAGGAAAACACTCATGAATATACTCAGTCCGGTAGGTGGCAACACGGAACTCGGAGCCCAATGAAAAGTGGGTGAAACAGTTCAGGTGGTTGTCGCGAGTCCCACGGCCACCAGCATGTGTGCTGGAACCCTTTGGGCGGCCTCCCCATGCCCCAACACCAACAAAGCAGCAAGGACCATTCCGGCAGTCTTCCTAGGTTGCAAGACCACTGGCATCTATGCTGGGACACTTTGGGTGGCCTTCCCATACTCCAGAGCCACCAAGGCTGAAGAAGCAGTCTGTCAGGCAGTCTACTATGAAGGATTTTCTGAAACGCATCCTTGGTGACTCTGGGCGGGAGCAAAGTTGCACCCTCGGTGTCTCTGGGCGGGAGCAATGTCACACCCTTGGTGGCTCCGGGCTGGAGCAATGTAGCACCCTTGATGACCTCCAGCAGCGAACCTAGATTTTTGGAGGCCTCTGGTGGTGTAAGTTTGTCTCCAGTGACCCTGAGAGAAAGCTCAGACAAACATACAGAAGAAGGATCAGGGTCACTGGCAGCAGTGGGGCCCGGTGAGGTGAGCTCAGGTGCCACGGATGGCTGCACTTGGCCCTCCACACCAAGAGCCAGGCAAGATTGCTCTAAAACTGACAATAGGAAGACAAAGGAGAGGACTTGCCTGGGCTCGAGCTCCATCGCCGTCCAGGACTCCGACAATCTGGGTGACGATGTTTCCTTGGGCTCAGCCTCCTGAAGGTCCAGCTTGATTGCTGATGGTAGCTGCAGTCTTGTGTACCCCAGGTGACATGACCCAGACACTTTTGGTGTGGTGGCTGGGGCTTCGCTCACTGCTGGCACTGGAGCGGGATTTTCCAGGGCCAGAAGCTCCTCTGTCATCCAGTGGCTCAGTTCCAGGGCTGGCGGACAAGCAGGAGAAACAGGAGGAGACACGGAGAAAACTGGTTAGGAAATGATGGCTGCAGCAGGGAGTGAGGGCTCAGGGGACTGCGAACCCTGAGCCTCTTCACTGGAAATCAGGCAAGACGTGTAATCATAATTAGAAGAGGGAGAAACTGACACTTGTCTGATCTTCTGGTGTAGGATGTTGTCTGCTGCAGCAGAAGGGGCGTGTGCATCGATCTCAGCAAGGGGACCTGAACCCACAATGGCCTCTGGCAGTGAGCATGAATCCACGGAGACTTCAGGTTCAGGTAGATCTTCCCCGGTTACCCTGGAAGAAGGCTCAGGAAAAACAAGCAGACAACCAAGGTCAGGGTCGCTGGCAGCAGTGGAGCCCGGCGAGGTGAGCTCAGGTGCAGATGATGGCTGTACTTGGCTCTCCTCCCCATGATCCAGACAAGATCTCTCCCAAATAGAAACAAAAGGAACAGAAGAGGGCACTTGCCTGAACTCAAGCTCCATCGCCATCCGGGACTCCTTCGAAACTGGCAATGATGTTCCAGGCTCAGTCCTCTGGCAATCTGCTGTGGGAGCCTCCAAAGCAGGCGTGATGGTATAAGCAGTCCCAGTCTCCCGAGACGGAGTGGACCACGCTGGTGGCTCATCCGTTGCGGCGGCTGAGGTCCGGCTCTGCGTTGGCACGTGGTTTGAGTTCCCCAGGACCATTGGCTCCTCCATCGTCCGGTGGCGCAAGTCACGATCTGGTGGGAACTCAGGAGCAGAGGGAGGAGACACGGAGGCAGATGTTGAGAGTGCTGTCTGGGTCGAGGGTGATGTTGTGGGCTGGAGGTGGGAGTGGCGAGATCTCCATGCTTGTGAATGTTTCTTCTGCCTGGGTTGAGAAGAGGGAGAATCCAGCAGCTCCACTACTCGCTGTCTGGTCTCATACACCATAGTGAGAAGTGAAGCCAGGGCAGGATAATTCCAGAGAGTTGGACAAGTTTCTATCAACCCAGCAGCAAAGTCCATGAAGCCATAAACAGTCTTGGGAGTGTGGGTGACCTGAGCTTTAGAGGCAAAATACACAATGTTCTCTGCCACCGCACACTCCTTCACACTCAGTCCCAAAACTCGGAAGTCCATGATGGTAACTCCTCAGCCAGTCACTCAAAAGAAAGAAGAAAAAACGTCAAAACCTACAACGGCTGGCGTCCAGACTGGTCGTGCCCTTCTGTCATGAACGGCCCATTTAACGGGCAAGAAATAGGACACCAAACGCACGTTGTGGGTTTCTGCATATTATTAACATAAAGACACACAAAAACTCCTAGATTAACTGGTGAACAAAAATTAAAAAATAAATACACAATGCTCACAAACTAACTGGTTGAGCACACAAAAAGATACAAATACTCCCAAACTGACTGGTTGAGCATTTAACCAATAACGGATGAATATACAGTGCTCCAACCAGCAAAATCTGGCGAGCACCAAAGATGACATATGAGGACATGAATGGAGATAGGATAAGGGCACAACAAAGGCCAGAGGTTGTCGTGCCACTTAAATATCCACACAATACAAACAGACAAGTGTAACTCATGAGTGATCAATCAGCAGTAGCTGTGCAGCTCCGCAGAACAAATAGCTGGAAGCTGCACAGCGCTGTCAAAATAAACAAACTGGAAACAGAAAGTACAGAAATAACCAAACTTCAAAACATCATTCTAAACTAAGAAATAACAGAAAAATAAACACAAGATGTTCACTGGGTAGACAAAACTGGGCACAGCTCTAATCCGTGGCCCAGGAACATGACATGGAGCTGCGCAATTTCAAAACACACCACTGAAATATCATTAAACAATGCGCTTCTGATGATGAGCCTCCTTTTTCCTGATCAAAAGCACATTCTCATGACATGGACTATAACAGCAATACACATTAGATTGTGTGCCGCCACACCTCTTTGAAATGAGCCTCCACCTCCTAGCGCATAGCGAGTGCACCGTCTACTGGTAATTTGATGGCATGATGCAAAACATAAAAAACAGACAATGTGCTGACAGAAACTAACAAAAACACTGGCATACGGTGGAAAGTCTGGCAGAAAAGTCCGTGGATGATTGCCAAAATAGGGCCCACAGTGTGTTAGCAAGAATCCTCCAAAACTACTGGACAGACTTTGATGCAATTGTCACCAGAACTGGCTTGTGGTTGACACACAAACCCATTACATTTTGGAGGTGATCCATGAGGGGCAGAAGGAGCCTTGGCAGAGGTATGTGCTCTCTGAGTGCTTTTCTAGTACTTTCATGTGAAGGAATTTCTTGGATACCCAATGTTGTAAATGTAAAATAAGTTTCACACATGAAAAGGCTTTATTATTAAAAAGACTGATCTTAGGATTTTGTGAATTAATATTGGATAATTCAAATAAAATTGATTAGCTACTGATTCTTTGATCTTATGAACCCACCCCATGTAAGAGTACTATACCACATAAGCAAAAGTTTACTATATACGTAGACTGAGTCAAAGGAAAGTTATTTGTTCAAAAACCATGTGCTTGGTGAAACAAGTTCTCTGCTTATCTGTTTGCTCTTTACAGGCAAAAATGCACACATTTAAGATAAAAAAGTTGCAAATTTACAGGAAAAAGTCACAAATTTATGAGAAACTAGAAAAGCACTCAGAGAGCACAGACCTCCGCCAAGCACCGCAGTTCCCCCCATACAGTGTTTGTGTGTACGTTTTCAGATTCCTTGACCGTGAAAACATATGACTAGCAATTGGATTCACAACGATAGGATTAGTGGTTCAGTAGTTATTAACAAAAATGGCATTTTCCGTAATGGCGGTTTTCTTCTGGATGGTGATCCGGATCACCACCAAAATGTAATCATCTGTAGGATACCCCATTTCTGACAATCTGTGAAAATTTCATGAAAATCCGTCCATAACTTTTTGAGTTATCTTGCTAACAAACAAACAGACAGACAGACAAACAAACAGACAAACAGACAGACAGACAGACAAACCAACGCCGATAATCACATAACCTCCTTGGCGGAGGTAAAAAGTGTCATAAGTGAGTGTCTCCTCTAACTGCCTTGATTACCTGCAGCTGCCCCAATTACTCCACCTGCCGCTGATCAGCCTCTCCATACAGATAGAGCGAATGCTCCTTCAGTGTGGGATTATCTTGGTGTTTGGCTGTATACTGCATCTCATCGTGATTTCCTCTGTCTCCTACGTTCCTGGAGTCTCCGCTCGCTCACACCCTCAATGCCCGGACCACTCCTCCCTACCTGAACTCAAGTAACAGTTACTCCTTTCAACATTGTTTACACTCACTCTTGGAAATCTCCCTGCGCCTACTTACTTCGCTGGAACTCGCAAACAGTAAGCCCTCTTGCAATGTTCAAAATCCCACTAACCATCTCACCTCATGAAAAGCCCCAGTGCCAGGGTCACCTCCTCTACCTACTTCCACGTTCACCCATCTCACTTGATCTGCAGCCCAGTGTCAACTAAAACTAGTACAAATAGCATGATTTCTCACTTTGAGATAACGTGCATGACGGAAGATAAGAACATTTTTCAAGTGCAGCGCCGTTGAGAAACGTTTGTCTTCCACTCACTCTAACTTTAGCCATTAGCAGAGATGATGCCTAGCCCTAACCTTTTTCCTCGCCTTAACCATTAGTGGCATAAGCACCTAAATGTAAAATTAAAAGGTCAACGTGTCAGCAAAAGTCACAGCTCTCTCTGGGATGCAAACTTGTTACTGTTGTTGCCCGCTATTTGAAAGCGCTGGAATAAACTAAATGAGTGTTCAGCCTTGTTAAAAAATTTGGTGTTTTGCTCACGTGCGGAGTGACAATGGTACTGTAGTGGTATCTCGGGTACTTTTATTTGGGTTGTAGTATAAATGGCATGTTTTTTGAGGGGATGGAAAGCATACCATTTTACTACTTTTGGTGAGATCGGGTTGTCTTCTGGTTGTCTTCACTGTCCACCTGCAAAAATGCTTACCTCCCTGGAAACCCAATACTCACATCTCATCATCACTCCTGCAAAGGAATTACAGTAATTTTTGTGCCTGACTACTTAGTAATATTTGCCTTACCTCAGTACTCATCAGAATATTACTCCACCATCACTCTTATCACTAAAAATCTATTATTGTTTGCATCCAAATCGGTGTGTCACTGTGGTATCTGGATCTGTGTCCTGGTTCTGAATCATGTCAAAAAGATGCACATTTATAAGAAAAGTTATAAATTTATGAGGAAAAAAGTTACACAGCTAGAAGAGGAAAAAGTTGAAGGTTTACATAAAAAATGTCACAAGTTTGAGCTGAAAAATGCACTTTTACACAGAAAAAAAAATGCTAATTTACAAGACAAGTTCCAAATTTAAAAGAAAAAAGCTGCAAATTTACAATAAAGAATTACAAATTGACAAGAAATAAGTTGCAACTTATTATGAAAAATTGTGAATTTAAGAGCATAAATTTGCAAATTTACAAGAAAAGTCACAAATTTAAGAGAAAAAGTACCACATTTACAAGAAAAAAAAAATCACAAATTTATGAGAAAAATGTTGCAAATTTACAAGAAAAAAGTTAGAAATTTATGAAAAAAGTCACAAATGGGGGGTGTGTGTAAATTTACAAGAAAAGATTCACAAATTTATGAGAAAAAGCTGCAACTTTATGATGAAAAACGTAGTGAATTTGCAAGAAAAAATGGCTAATTTACAAGACAAACATCACAAATTTAAAAGAAAAAAATTGTAAATTTAGAAGGGAAAAAAAAAATACAAAAAACCCCTGCAACTTTATTACAACAATAGTACTGAATTTAGGCAAATAAATTTGAAAGTTTACAAGAAAAGTCACAAAATTTAAAAAAAAATGCAAATTTACAAGGGAAATAGTGTCACATTAACCCCCCCCCCCCCCCACACACACACACACACACACACACACACAAATCACTAATTTTTGGGGAAAAAAATTGCAAACTTACAAAAAAAGGCTGCAACTTCAATGCAGCAATGAAAAAGGTACTAATTTACATGACAAATTTCACAAATTTAAAAGAAAAAAGCTGCAAATTTACAAGTAGAAAATAAAGCTAAAATGTACAAGAAAAAAAGGCAAAAACTGACAAGAAAGTCCCCTGATAATATACAGTGGGGTAAAAAAGTATTTAGTCAGCCACCAATTATGCACGTTCTCCCACGTAAAAGATGAGAGAGGTCTTCAATTTTCATCACAGGTACACTTCAACTATGAGAGACAAAATGAGAAAAAAAAATCCAGAAAATCACATTGTCTGATTTTTAAAGAATTTATTTGCAAATTATGGTGAAAAATAAGTATTTGGTCGATAGCAAAAGTTCATCTCAATACTTTGTTATATATACTTTGTTGGCAATGACAGAGGTCAAGCGTTTCTGTAAATCTTCACAAGGTTTTCATACACTGTTGATGGTATTTTGGCCCATTCCTCCATGCAGATCTCCTCTAGAGCAGTGATGTTTTGGGGCTGTCGATGGGCAACACGGACTTTCAACTCTCTCCAAAGATTTTCTATGGGGTTGAGATCTGGAGACTGGCTAAACCACTCCAGGACCTTGAAATGCTTCTTACGAAGCCACTCCTTCGTTGCCCGGGCGGTATGTTTGGGATCATTGTCATGCTGAAAGACCCAGCCACATTTCATCTTCAATGCCCTTGCTGGTGGAAGGAGGTTTTCACTCAAAATCTCACGATACATGGCCCCATTCATTCTTTCCTTTACACGGATCAGTCGTCCTGGTCCCTTTGCAGAAAAACAGCCCCAAAGCACGATGTTTCCACCCCCATGCTTCACAGTAGGTATGGTGTTATTTCTCCTCCAAACACGACAAGTTGAGTCTTTACCAAAAAGTTCTATTTTGGTTTCATCTGACCATATGACATTCTCCCAGTCCTCTTCTGGATCATCCAAATGCTCTCTAGCAAACTTCAGACGGGCCTGGACATGTACTGGCTTAAGCAGGGGGACACATCTGGCACTGCAGGAGTTGAGTTCCTGACAGCGTAGTGTGTTACTGATGGTAGCCTTTGTTACTTTGGTCCCAGCTCTCTGCAGGTCATTCACTAGGTCCCCCCGTGTGGTTCTGGGATTTTTGCTCACCGTTCTCGTTATCATTTTGACCCCACGGAGTGAGATCTTGCGTGGAGCCCTAGATCGAGGGAGATTATCAGTGGTCTTGTATGTCTTCCATTTTCTAATAATTGCTCCCACAGTTGATTTTTTCACACCAAGCTGCTTACCTATTGCAGATTCAGTCTTCCCAGCCTGGTGCAGGTCTACAATTTTGTTTCTGGTGTCCTTTGACAGCTCTTTGGTCTTGACCATAGTGGAGTTTGGAGTCTGACTGTTTGAGGTTGTGGACAGGTGTCTTTTATACTGATAATGAGTTCAAACAGGTGCCATTAATAGAGGTAACGAGTGGAGGACAGAGGAGCCTCTTAAAGAAGAAGTTAGGTCTGTGAGAGCCAGAAATCTTGCTTGTTTGTAGGTGACCAAATACTTATTTTCCACCATAATTTGCAAATAAATTCTTTAAAAATCAGACAATGTGATTTTCTGGATTTTTTTTTCTCATTTTGTCTCTCATAGTTGAGGTATACCTACGATGAAAATTGGAGACCTCTCTCATCTTTTAAGTGGGAGAACTTGCACAATTGGTGGCTGATTAAATACTTTTTTGCCCCACTGTATGTGGGTGCTTGGTTAAGTCCTGGGCACATGAATTGAGTCCTGTGTTTCACTACATTTTTAGTAAGTCTTTACAGACACAACATGTGCCTAAGATCTGGAAAGATGGTGTGGTTGTCCCTGTTCCAAAATCCAGCTGTCCTAAAATGGTAAATGATTTTAGACCAGTTGCCTTGACTTCAATTTTAATGCAAATTTTTGAAAAACTGGTCAGATTTGAGGTCCTAAAGCAGACTGAGCATGCACTGGATCCTTTGCAGTTTGCATACAGGCCTCACAGAGGAGTGGAGGATGCCACTGTCACTCTGTTTAACATGCTTTTTAAACATCTGGATTTTAATGGGACACACGCCAGGCTTTTATTTGTAGACTTTTCTTCTGCTTTTAATTCAATCCAACCTCACATTTTAGTTGAAAGGCTCCTGCAACAATCTGAATTGAGTAATAATCTGATGGGCTGGATTCTGGATTTTTTAACCAACAGGACGCAGAGAGTAAGGGTCAATGGTACATTGTCTGACCAAAAGTAGTGTTCTACTGGCTCTCCGCAGGGGTGTGTGTTGTCACCACTACTCTTCATCCTGTACACAAACATGTGTCAGAGCAGACATGACAACAGGCACATTATAAAGTATGCTGATGATTCAGTTATTGTCAGTCTCCTTCAGGATGGTGAGTGTGGCCACGGCCCAGTAGTTGATGATTTTGTTCACTGGTGTGAGGATTCCTACCTGCAGCTGAATACAACAAAAACTAAAGATATGATTATTGACTTTAGGAGGAAAACTCCCAGGCACAAAGTCACTGTACTAAAAGGCCAGACCACTGAATGTGTGCAATCTTACAAATATCTTGGGACGATTTTTGATAGTAATTTAAACTTTGAAGAGAACTGTGAAAGGGTGTGCATAAAGGGTCAGCAACATTTGCATTGTTTAAGGAAACTCGCACACTTCCAAACTGACCGAAGCATAATGACAGTGTTTTATCGGGCTTTTATTGAATCTGTTTTATCATTTTCTTTGGTGTCATGGTTTGGTCAAATAAAACTGAAACAGAGGAAATCCTTGGATCAGGTTGTTAGATGGTCCAGTCGTTTGCTTGGTGAGTCACAGCTGAGCCTGACATCACTGTACACCAGACAGGTACAGAGGATTGCTACCTCCATTTTAAATGATGACTCCCACCCTTTGCACTGCCACTTTCAGCTTCTTCCCTCCAGACGGAGGTTTATTGTCCCAAAAAGTAAAACCCAGCGCTACAAAAACAGCTTTGTCCCTGCTGCTGTCAAAGAGTTGAACAAGATGTAGCAATATATTGCACATAATTTAGCTATTTATGCATTTTATTTTATATTTATTTATTTTTGTAGGTTTTTTATTTGGGTTTTAAATCTTTTATTGGGTTTTAGACTTTTATTGAGTTTTTAATCTCTCTGACTTTAGTTTTTAACTTTTTTAATATGACCCTTCTCTCTTATCTCTTTGTTTTTTCTCTTATCTCTTTGTCGTATGTCCTGATCGGTGGAGCCTTGAGTACTTTTTTCGTGTTTATAGTCAGCTTCATGTGTGCCTGTGTTTGTGTTCATGTTGAATGTAATTGTGGATTGTAAATATGTGTCTAAAAGGAAGTCACCTGACTGCAAAACAAATCTCACCTACGGGTACAAATAAAGTAACCTGAAGAAAACGTTGCAACTTTATTATGAGAAGAGTTGTGAATTTAGGAGAATAAATTTGCAAGTTTACGAGAAAAGTCACATATTTAAGAGGAAAAAGTGTAGTAATATTGACAAATAAAATCTCTGAATCTTGAACCTTTGAATCTTGAAAAAAGCTACAAATTTACATGGAAAAAGTTGCAATGTTGAGGGTGAACTTGTAGCTTGAGGGCCCACTGTATTTGCGTACTGCTGCTTTATAGCCAGAAATGTCTCATTACCAGATTACCAGCTGATTATCTTCTGCCAGTAACAGCTTTAACAGAGAATAGTGTGCAAATGGACACAGATATACACAAATACAAACCATGCACATCAGCACCTTCTTATACACGATCTCATTCTATAGGAAAACAGCACCTAAACAGTAACTGAGAAAAGCAATATCTGAGAGTTTAAAATTAGGCTAAAAATCACACACATCTGTCTTTAAAAGCCTTTTAGCTGAACCCATACTTATTTTTCACACTTTGAAATCAATGAGGCTGAAGGCATCTGCAAGATCACATAGACTTGATTAAGAAAGCATCATCTTGCTACTGATGAATTCTTAATGGGTTCCCAAGTCTTTGGGGATCCACCACATGTGTCTACTGGCCTATAAACAGAGCGGCTGGGAGAAGCTGAAGAAAACACACTCACCAAGCACATGCACGCACAAACACACCCGCGCCGCAGACGACCAGTTCATGATGAGCTTATTTGTGGCTGAGTTGTAGAAAGGACCAGATTACAAGTCAGGATGAAGTGATACATGCCAACCACATTGTTAAAGATGAAGATGCTGGATAGAAATGCAGAGAAGAAGAAGAAATAACCCTCAAGGTATAATTACTGTCATGGGTGGATATTTCTTCTCACTGTTGGGGGAATGACAAAAAGAATATTTTCTCCGGAGTAAATATTGAGGGCAACATTGCATTATTGTTGCTTTTTAGGGGCCCTATGCTAGGTTCTGTTGAGGGTGGGGATGCATCCATCCATCTTCTTCCGCTTAATCCTTTTTGGGTTGCCATGGAGGGGCTGGAGCCTATCCCAACATCTTTGGGCAGGATGCAGTCCATCACAGGGCCAACACAGAGAGACAAACAACCATTCACTCTCACAGTCATACCTAAGGACAATTTAGAATCCCCAGTTTGATCCCTCGTCGTCCAACAGGTCTGTGGATGACGCAGTCAACCTGGCCCTCCACTCCATCCTGCAGCACCTGGATTCCCCGGGAACCTACATCAGGATCCTGTTTGTGGACTTCAGCTCTGCATTCAATACCATCCGCCCCGCTCTGCTCCAGGACAAGCTGTCCCTGCTCAACGTGCCTGACTCCCTCTGCAGGTGGATTACCGACTTCCTGACGGACCGGAGGCAGCATGTGCGGCTGGGAAAAACTGTCTCAGACTCTGTTAGCATCAGCACCGGATCACCCCAGGGCTGTGTACTTTCCCCTCTGCTCTTCTCCCTGTACACCAACTCCTGCACCTCCAGCCACCAGTCTGTCAAGCTGATCAAGTTTGCGGATGACACCACCCTCATCGGGCTCTTCTCCAACGGCGACGAGTCCGTCTACAGGAGAGAGGTGGCCCAGCTGGCGTCCTGGTGCAGCCACAACAACCTGCAGCTGAACGCTCTGAAGACAGTGGAGATGATCGTGGACTTCAGAAAAGTCACAGCCCCTCTGCCCCCCCTTACCCTCACAGACTCTCCCATCACCACTGCGGATTCCTTCCACTTTCTGGGCACCACCATCACCCGGGACCTCAAGTGGGAGCCGACTATCAGCTCCCTCATCAAAAAGGCCCAGCAGAGGATGTTCTTCCTGCGGCAGCTGAGGAAGCTCAAGCTACCCACCAAGATGTTGGTGCAGTTCTACACGGCCATCATCGAGTCCATCCTCACCACCTCCATCACCGTGTGGTACGCAGGAGCCACCACCAGGGACAGACTAAGACTGCAGCGCATTGTGCGCGCTGCTGAGAAGGTGATCGGCTGCAAGCTCCCATCCCTCCAGGACCTGTACATCTCCAGGACCCGGAGGCGTGCAGGTCGGATCATAGCCGACCCTTCACACCCTGGACACGCACTGTTTGCCCCCCTCCCCTCAGGCAGAAGACTTCGGTCCATTCAGACTAAAACCTCCCGCTACATGAACAGCTTCTTCCCCTCTGCCATCAGACTGCTGAACACTAAGTGACTTATTAGACTCTCGTGCACTATGTACAGCAGCTCAACCGGACTCATGACAATTATCACTGTTTTCTTTTTGCACTACCGACTGCACTATGTGGAACGCCACAATATCTGCTGCTTGTTAATATATTTAAAAATTGCATAGATTAGTATTACTTATTCATATTCTACCTTTTATTGCATGCATAGTTTTTTATTTTTATCTTTAGTGCTACTCCATGTTTAATGTTGCAGCATTGCACCGAGACAAATTCCTAGTTTGTGTACTACATGAAAAATGGCAATAAATCTCATTCTGATTCTGATTCTGATGCCAGTTAACCTAACTTGCATGTTTTTGGCATGTGGGAGGAAACCGGAGAAACCCACGCAGACACGGGGAGAACATGCAAACTCCACACAGATCACTGTTGGTTGGGGGCTGGGATCAAACCCAGGATCCCCCGGCCAAGGGTGAGTTGCTGTGCTGCCGCAGTGCTAACCACTCCGCCACCATGCTGCCCGGGGGGTGGGGATGCATGTTTTTGTAATGGGAAAGAGTTCACATCCTTTGAAATGGGGAAAAAGCTCTCTCTCGCTTTCCAACAAATCATAAAAAAACACATAAACAAACAAACAAAAGTAAATATTGCATGAAAGAAAAATTTAACCAGCATCGATGGCCATGCTGAATTACACAAAAAAGCTCAAAATTTGCAAGAACAAAATCACAAATTTATGAGAAACGAGGAATGATTTTTAATTTAAAAAAGCTAGAAATTTTCAAAAAAGTTGCAAAAATATGAGAAAGTTGCAAAATTACAAGGAAAAACTGAAAATTTTCTTGACAAAAGTCACAAATTTATAAAGAAAAAAGGAGCATTTTAAAAAAAATATGTAAATTTATAAAAAAAAAAAATCACATTTAAAATGAAAAAGTTGCAAACTTACAAATAAAAATTGCAATCTATTGCACACTCAAGCCAGCTCTAAAATTCCCCCTCATGGACTTTGTTACTGGGCAGTGCAGTGGTGGAGTGGTTAGCACTGCGGTAGCACAGCAACTCACCCTTGGTCAGGGGATCCTGGGTTCGATCCCAGCCACCCGACCAACAGTGAACTGTGTGGAGTTTGCATGTTCTCCTCGTGTCTGCATGGGTTTACCCCGGGATTTCTCCGGTTTCCTCCCACTTGCCAAAAACATGCAAGTTAGGTTAAATGGCATCAAACTGGGGATTCTAAATTGTCCTTAGGTATGAATGTGAGAGTGAATGGTTGTCTGTCTCTCTGTATTGGCCCTGCGATGGACTGGCGATCTGTCCAGGGTGTACCCTGCCTCTCGCCCAAAGATGCTGGGGTAGGCTCCAGCCTTCCGCGATCCGAAAAGGATTAAGCGGAAGAAGATTTATGGATGGATGGACTTGTTAATTATTAATTAACTACTTAATTATTAATTACTAATTATGCCAGTTCACAAGGTGGCAGACACACGTTGGAGGAAAAGTTAATCAGGTGGTAGAGAGTGGAGTTGTAATTAAAGACACACTGGCTCCTGTTCTGTCTCTGGTAAATCCTGCAAAAAGAATCACAATATCAAATGTCCCACCGTTTTTAAAGAATGAGCTGTTGGACAAGGAGCTGTCGAGATACGGGCAGCTTTTGTCCCCCATTAGACACATCCCTCTCGGTTGTAAGTCCCCGCATTTGAAGCATGTCATGTCTTTTAGATGACAGGTGCTCATGATTTTAAAGAATAGCGAGGAAAGCCTTAACCTCAAATTTAAGTACCGGACTGACGGATTTGATTATACCATCCACGTCACCTCTGATAATATGAAGTGTTTTGGCTGTGGAATGGAGGGGGATTTGATTCAATCATGCCCTCAGGGAGTGGGGGGTGATCACCCAAGGGAGGCCGCTGGTGCGGCCTTGCCGTTGGGTGCTGTGGCTGCGGGGCCGTCCAGCAACAGGGAGGCTTTGCTGCCTTCCGAGGCCGCTTATGCGGCTGCGCCATTGGGTGCTTCGGCCGAGGCTGCAGGGCTGTCTGGCCGCGGGGCGGCTTTGCTGCCCTCCATGGCCAGCCTGTCAGTCATAAATGGAACAACAACAAAAGTTAAAGTACATCGCAGGGCTAATGTACAGACCGACATTGTGGGCAAGGGTGAGATTATCGAGAGGGATCATGCTCAAGATCAGACAGATGAGCCAAATGAGGCACAGGTAGCAGGTGGGACCATAAAGGTGAATATAAAACCACAGCACAGTGTGAGTGAAAAACAAGAAGAGACAGCTTCCAGAGTGGCTGAGTCAGTGTTGGAGGATGACATTGAAATAGATGAAGAGTTACCTAAAGTTTCAGTTAAATGGAAGAATTTGGAAAACAAACAGCAGAGGAGTAAAGTGAAAAGGGTTGTAAAAGAAAGTTCTGAGGCTTCTCTATCTCAACCAGATTCTTATGCTGGGTCTGAGATAAGCCCCATTTCCACCAGTATCACCTTGGCTTTACTTTTTTTAACTTGGTTCTGTTTTTCGCCATTTCCACCTAAGTCCTCACGGTTTAACCGGTACGATTTTCATGCCTGTTCAGAGGCAGGATATAGCCGAGCAAAAAGTGAGGTGTGATTTGACTTCAATCGACTGCTAAACGCTGATTGGTCAGGGCGTAACGTCACAAAACGTGTCCGTTTTCTGTTTTCTGTTGAAGCTACACGACCGCCATTTGTAATTTCAGCGAATAACCGCGGTGACTGGATTCACAATTGTGTTCTCATATAACGATGTCCACGCGCAAGTTTATTCCATGAACAAACGAGGAGGTGTGGACTTTTCTGTCCCTCGTAGCCGATGACTACATCCAGAGCGAGTTGGATGGGGCAACTCGCAATGAAAAAATATACCAGGAGGTGTCCGGCCTGCTAGCAATGGCAGAGAATTTGGACTCGACACAGCCACGCAATTGGAAAACGGTGACCGTGAGTGTTGTTTTGTTATTGTCCGTCTTCTCGCCTTTCGGTCAAAAGCGCACTTTATTTAAGCAATAAAGAAAGTTGTTTGATTGTGGGCAATTGTGGTGATGGCTAGCCCGCTAATAGCTAGCTACCTCTGTACCTTGCTGCTACCTCGCATCAAGCTGCTGAATCACGCTTTTATTTCAGTATTCACGTGAACAAAACGCTGACGTAAGCTTATTGTATCCTGGTTAAAAAGTTTTGTGTTTGCGGTACATGTTGCACTTTGTTTGTGAGCTTTATTGTGTGTTTTTTCCTTCTATACACAGTTTTCAAATCCTGGGGGTCCGCCTCACTGGACCACAAGCTCCATCACCATCCGGCATCACCCGGTCAAGTGCTGGTAAGGCACAACAAACTGAAAATTACCACCCGGTTGTTTTTATATGTGATTGTTATTTTCTATAGACGCATAATAAGGAATTTAAAATGTCTTTCTACGTTTATAAAAATACTAGATTCAGGGGTGTTCATAGCCACAGTGGCCCAGTGTTATAGGTGTGTTGGTGGTGGAAATACTGTTGTATTTTCACAAAAAAAAAAAAAAAGGAGCACATGTACCGACTTCAAATCAACATGCTTGATTGAAATTCTTCAAGTCAGCTAACACTATTAACCCATTCTGATTTATGAGGCCACAGTACAAAGAAATTCTTTTAAAAATAACCCATTAAATCAAAATACTTTTTACAATTAATCCTTTTTGAAATGAAGGGGGGCCTAACCACAGCACCACAGAAGTTGCACAGTCCACTCTACTGAGGGGCAGCAACATGACAGTTGAGCTTAAATTCACATATTTATTCCATCTAGCTACAATGCTCCGCACTGTGTGTTTACATATTCATATATTTATTCCATCCAGCTACAATGCTCTGCACTGTGTGTCTGTGTGTGTGTATATATATATTTTATAGTAATATGTACATATGTATATTAGCTGCTCTTGCTTGCTTGTTTTTTTTCTTGCCTTCTGATTGTTGCTCTGAGTGTTGCTATCCCTGTGCTGTTGCAATCCTGGAATTTCCCCGTTGTGGGACTAATAAAGGCTTATCTTATCTTATCTTATCTTATCTTAAATACAGCAATGAAGCATCCCACCACAGGCTTTCAACAGTTTAATTCCATAATATTTTTTCTGACATGTTTTGATCCAGTGTTATCGAAATACAATGACTTCTGTCTTTCATATAGGCAAGCTGAAAAGGTCCAACAACATTGCAGACCTTGCATCACTGATGGCCCAGAATCATGCTGAGGAGATGCGGATCCATGAAAGGATGCTTGAACAGCGTGAAAGGATGCTCGAACAGCATCAACGGCAGCATGAACAGCGCGAAAGACACCTGCAGTTAGCCCAGGAGCAGGAAGCTGCATTAAGAAGGGATGAGCTGACAGAGATGGCTTCCTTCCACGGAGCCTTCCTAAACTATTTTGGCAGTCTGGTCGAAGTACTGAAAGCTCCCCATTTGTAAACATGTTTTGGGAATATTTGTAATGTAATAAAATGTTAGTCTTTTGGATAAAAGTGTGGTTTGTATATTATAACACTGGATGATAAAGGCGAATAATTACATACACATTCCATTGCCTCATATGACCCTAATCCTGCTGTTCAGCCATAAAGGTGTCAAGATTTTTAATGGTAATGTAATTGTTATTGTTAAATTTAATAAATATTACCACTGCTGTATCCATTGCTCTACATTGGGTACAGTTTTTAAGTAAAATTGTAAGCAATTGCACAGGTGTAATTTACATTCAGCAGTAGACACTGATAAAGGTAAAAGTCGAATTAGGTAAAAGGTAAGTACATGTGAATTGAATGTTCTATCGGCATTCCAAATTCTGAGAATTCCAATACATTATAAGCAGTCTAGTATAATATAAAGCGAAAATACCCATACATGTAAACCCAAATATAACATTTTCAATGTTGTAAACATTGACATGAATATGATAAACCTGTGCTATTGTGATTCAATAGATCCATAGTGATCTTTGGTTTGAAAAAGAAAATTATAATTTGGTGTTGGGCAGTGTGACGATGTCACAGTATTTAATAGGATTAAAAAAAGTTTCATCATAAAATTTCTAGGTTCATTGGCAATTCCATCAAACCAAAAGTGAGTTGTCTAGCTGCAGCATTTTTTTTTAGAGTCATTTCTACGTTGTTTTAGTGTGTAATTAGCCACCACTGAACAGATAACCGTTATAAATAACAATAGATGAGAAAAATGATACTCAAATGATACACAATGGGCCTAGATTTGGATTGGCTTTTTTATAATATTATAAATTATTTGGTAAGTTAAAGTTAACTGGAAGTATAACAAGTTTCCACATATAACTCCAAGGTCAATTGGCAATTCCATCAAACCAAAAGTGAGTTGTCTAGCTGCAGCATTTTCTTTGCAGTCATTTTCTACGTTGTTTTAGTGTGTAATTAGCCACCACTGAACAGATAACCCTTATAAAGAACAATAGATTGTAAAATGATACTCAAATGATACACAATACAAAAAATGGGCCTAGATTTGGATTGGCTTTTTTATAATATTTTTAATTATTTTGTAAGTTAAAGTTAACTGGAAGTATAACAAGTTTCCACATATAATTCCAAGGTCAATTGGCAATTCCATCAAACCAAAAGTGCATTGTCTAGCTGCTGCTTTTTTTGGGAAGTCAGTTTATCATCAGTGTATCATTATTACACAATACACAAAATGGGCCTAGATTTGGATTGGCTTTTTTATAATATTATAAATTATTTGGTAAGTTAAAGGGGTTTAGGATTAAGCTTCTGCATTATTTTAAATTACTCCGGTGTTTTAGCATTTAATTAACCGTCTGTTAACATTTAACCGTTTTGAACAACAGAGGCGACGTAGATGAAAAGTGCACAACATTTTATTTAAAAAACACGTTTGACATATGTATGCACATGAACACTGAACAAATGAAGTGATCTCTGAATGATCTCTGCTTCATATGCAGCTGCTTCAGATTCCTCCTGGGCAACCGCTATTCTCCTCTCCTGCTCCAACGTGTGTTGTCTCAATCCACGTCGTCTTCTCCTGTAAAATTCTCTTGTCTCGTTAAAGACATTCATTGTGTTAAAAACCCACAGAAGAATAGTGACCACCGTGGAAATCCTCCGCTCGTAATCCGCTATTTTTTTCTTTGTTGTGGAGGAGTCGGTCGCGTCCTTTACGTCAGCAGAGTGTGGCGCCGCCTCAATCCCGCCCACCCCCAGCAATACTCGGCTTTCCGCGGTTGTGATGGAGGCACAGCCGCGGGAGAAACAAGTAGTAAAGAAAAGAAAAGAGTAGAGCAGAACTATATAGTGGAAATGTGGCAATAGAGAGCGATGGTGAAAGCAGTGATGATGTGGCCAGTGGAGGTGGTTACCCCTTCACAAAAATACAGAAGTTTTTGCAGGACACTATGGGATCCAGAATGCTTAAAGCTGAAAACGTTTTTCCTGACCTAAAACGCTTTGTTGACTCTGCTGGAGCCTACATGAAAAATAGGGGAGAGCCTGAGCAGGAAAGCTTCACTGATCAGGAGATCTACAGACTAAAAAAGCTTGCACTAAAAGTTAAGAACCAAATTGCCCAAGATGATTAGTTTTTTTATTGCTCATTTTTTCTTCTCTGTTTTTGTATTGGTTTTGCCCTTTTATACACGTGTAGTTTTAATTTTGGCACACTCAATATCAAGGGAGTAAGAGAAATGTCCAAGCGAGCGTGTGTTTTTACTCTTGCAGAATGTAAGAAAATTAATGTTCTGTTTGTTCAGGAAACTCAGTTCTGAGGACAATGCTGCTGACTGGAGGAGGGAATTTCAAGGAGAAATTATCCTCAGTCACAAAAATAGCAGTGGTGGAGTGGGTATTTTATTTTCTCGAGATTTTATTCCACTTTCTTATGACATTGATGAGATAATTGCAGGCCACATTTTCAAAGTTCAAGCTGTTTTTGAGAATGTGAAAGTTGTTTTTATAAATGTGTATGCTCCAACCGTAGGCACAGAAAGACTGGCCTTTTTAAATATTTTAAATTACACGATCAAAAATTGCAGTAATGATGACTTTTTATTTGTGGGAGGTGATTTTAATTGTACAGAAAATCCTTTCATGGACAGGAATCACCCAGAGCCAAATGCTGCATTCAAGAGAAGTTTAAAGGGTCTTATAGAAGCTCATGATCTGTGTGATGTGTGGAGAAATTTTCATGGTAAGGCTAGACAGTACACGTGGAGCCATAGCAAGAACAATATTCTGTCCTTAGCTAGACTAGATAGGATTTAGAGTTTAAAGCACCATTTTAGCATTTTTAAAAGTTCTTTTGTAGTCCCTGTTGGCTTTACAGATCGCTTTCTGGTTCAGTGTTGTGTTTTTATCAAGAATATAAAGTGCAGTAGTGCATACTGACATTCTAACACATCACTTTCATTGGATAATAGTTTTAAAACTGCTTTTATGTTTTTTTTGGAGTAATTTTAAATTAACAAAACCAAATTTTAGTTTTTTGCAGGTGTAGTGGGATGTAGGGAAGAGTCAAAGAATCTGTGCCTACAGTATACTTGCAATGTCTCTGGAGACTTGGCCAGGTCTGTCAGGGACCTGGAAAGAGATGTAGTGGAGCTGCAGTCTTTGGCAGGCTCCACAGGAGAAAGGGGACATTTTGAGGCCCTCAATGGCAAAAGGTCTGTTTTAACTGACTTACTGGGCATGGCTGCTAGGGATGCTGTGGTACGCAGTAGGTTCCAGAACATCGCACTAATGGAAGCCCCATCTTATTTTTTCTTTGGTTTGGAGAGGAAGAATGGTCAGAGGAGGATGATCCACTCTCTCAGCTCCGAAGACAGGTGGCTGATCCATGAGTCTGCAGAGATCTGTCACTTTGCAGCTGCTTGTTATAAAGATCTTTTTAAGAAAGAGTTTGTTGAGAGGCCGCATGTGCTGAGTCATTTTTTGACAGACTTGCCGAAGGTGACGGCTGGTATGAATGCAGAGCTGGAGAGTGAGATCACTCTGCAAGAACTATCTGTGGCTGTCCAATCTCTTCAGTGTGGAAAAGCCCCAGGGACAGACGGTCTACCATTGGAGTTCTACAAGACGTTTTGGTCTGAGATCTGTGAGGACTTGCTGGAAGTACTGTCTGACAGTCTGTGTAAGGGTCAGCTGCCCCCAAGTTGTAGGAGAGCAATCCTCACCCTCCTTCCCAAGAAAGATGACCTGAAAGACATTAAAAACTGGTGTCCAGTGGCCCTCTTCTGTACCGACGAAAAAATTCTCTCCAAAGTGTTTGTCTAACAGATTGAAGAAGGTGATGGAGCAGGTCATACATGTAGACCAGACCTACTGTGTACCTGGTAGGTTGGTTACAGACAACATTTTTTTAATTCGTGATGTTTTGGACCTCTCCAGCTCATTGGTCAAGGAACTTGGTCTCATTTCAATAGACCAAGAAAAGGCATTTGACCAAGTTGAACATCCATACCTTTGGCAGACACTAGAAGCCTTTGGTTTCAGCTCAGGTTTCATCGCCAAGATCCAGGCCTTGTATAGAGACATTGAGAGTATTCTTAAGATTAATGGTGGTTTGAGTGCTCCTTTTAGGCTGCGTGTCCACCAAATGTGCTTTTTTGTTGCCTGACCACCCTGGGCATTTTTTTTCAGCCTTTGTATGCTGCGCTCTGAGGGAAAAAAAGTCTGTGCCCTGTATCCCTGCAACAGCTTGTCACTCTCAGCTTAGCACTTCCACTTTCCTATGGTCAGACTTTCTATTGATGTTTTAATAGCAGTCTCTAAATAACAATGGACAGAAAATGTGTTTTAGCAGCTCGGGATGTGAAATATGATGACACGGAAAGCAGGAGTCTGAGTACACACTAGTACCGGCGTCCTGTGTTCCGCCCACGCAGCAGTTCTGATTGGCTGCTTAGGTCTGACACTGACAAGCTCAGCTGCAGTCTCTGAAAAATTGAACTTTTTTGAACTCTGAGCGCCGCAACAAAAAACGGCCACCGCCAAGAGCGTTTCAGGGCGCTCAGTGCTGTAAACGCTGAACTACATAGAGAATGAATGGAAACTAGCTGCCCAGAGTGTAAAAAACACGTTTGGTGGACACGCAGCCTCAAAGTTGAGAGGGGTGTCCTACAGGGCTGCCCCCTCTTAGGTATGCTGTACTCTCTTGCCATCGAGCCCCTCCTTTGTAAACTAAGGCAAGGCCTCACTGATTTTAAAGTCCCCAACTCTGACTCTGTTTTTAAAGTGTCTGCATATGCTGATGATGTTGCTGTTTTTTATAAGAAATCAAAGTGATGTAGACTACCTTTTAAGAACTGTTAATTTTTTTTTGGTGAGTGCTCCTCAGCGAGAGTGAATTGGGGTAAAAGTTAAGCAGTAATGATGGGGGGTAGACTACAAAAAAATTGTCCTACTTGGTGGCCTTTCGTGGACACAAGGTGGTTTTAAATATCTTGGTGTGTTTTTAGGAGATCAGGCTTTTACTGGGAAAAATTGGGAGTATATTTTGGAAAAAGTTGAAGGAAGATTAAAAAAAAGTGGAAACAGATTTTGCCAAACTTGTCCTTCAGAGGTTGTGTTTTAACCATGAACAACTTGATTGCTTCAATGCTGTGGCACCGACTGTCTTGTGTGGACCCTCCAACCAATTTGCTGGCCAGAATACAATCTATAATTGTGGACTTTTTCTGGGACCGTCTTCACTGGGTTCCCCAGAGCATCCTGTTTTTACCTAGGCAAGAAGGTGGTCAAGGACTCATCCATCTGGGCAGCAGGGGGGCCGTCTTTCACCTGCAATTCATTCAGCGACTGCTGAGTGGCCCTCTCTATCTTGTGTGGAGACTTCTTGCCAGAGCTGTCCTGCCTCACTGTGGGGGGCTGGGACTAGAGGAGTCATTGTTACCTCTGCCAAAGGGGGAGGTTATGTGATCATCGGCGTTAGTTTGTCTGTTTGTCTGTCTGTTTGTTAGCAAGATAACTCAAAAAGTTATGGACGGATTTTCATGAAATTTTCACAGATTGTCAGAAATGGGGTATCCTACTGATGATTAGACTTTGGTGGTGATCCGGCTCACCGTCCACAAGAAAACCGCCATTATGCAAAATGCCATTTTCGTGAATAACTACTGAACCACTAATCCTATCATTGTCAATCCAATTGCTAGTCATATGTTTTCATGGTCAAGGAATCTGAAAATGTACACACAAACACTGTATGGGGGGAACTGTGGTGCTAAACCGCCATTACTGAAAATGCCATTTTTGTGAATAACTACTCAACCACTAATCCTATCATTGTCAATCCAATTGCTAGTCATATGTTTTCATGGTCAAGGAATCTGAAAACGTACACACAAACACTGTATGGGGGGAACTGTGGCCGCCATTACGGAAAATGCCATTTTCGTGAATAACTACTGAACCACTAATCCTATCATTGTCAATCCAATTGCTAGTCACATGTTTTCATGGTCAAGGAATCTGAAAACGTACACACAAACACTGTATGGGGGGAACTGTGGCGCTAAACCGCCATTACGGAAAATGCCATTTTCGTCAATAACTACTGAACCACTAATCCTATCATTGTGAATCCAATTGCTTGTCATATGTTTTCATGGTCAAGGAATCTGAAAACGTACACAAAAACACTGTATGGGGGAACTGTGGCCGCCATTACGGAAAATGCCATTTTCGTGAATAACTACTGAACCACTGCTTGTCATATGTTTTCATGGTCAAGGAATCTGAAGTCTGTATGGGGGAAACTGTGGCGCTTGGCGGAAGTCTGCGCTCTCCGAGTGCTTTTCTAGTTTCTAATGGACTTAAAGAACCAAAACTGCCAGAACTTCCTCAGTTTTATAAAAGTGTTTTTAAAATGTGGGGACTTTTTAAAAAGAACTCTCCCCAGGCTTCCTTGCCGCCTTTTTGGCTTTTAAAGGAACCACTTGTGTTTGGGACCCATTTTGATGTAGGCAATGTTTTAGGACCCCTTCTGTTTTAAAAAAGTTCCTTTCAGCAAAGGTTACAACACTGGGACACTTGGTGAACTTATGTGATCCTAGTCTGGACAATGCTGTTGCCCTGTGCTCGGCTCTTGGTGTTTCTTCAGTCAGAGTTGTAATAAACTTGCTGAAAGATTGGAGAGACTGCCTCTCCACAGAAAAACACTCTGCTATTGTTTTACACTGCAAAGATTCTGTGCAAACTGCTGATGAGCCTTTTCCTTTTAGTGTTTTATCTCCTGATTTTAAAGATAGCAGTGGTGTGTTTTTAAACTCTGAGCACATTAACATTTGTGACTCTTGTGGTAAAAAAAATGTATGGACTTTTGGTGAAAGTTCTAAATGTGAATAAATTAAAAGGTCGAGCTGATACACCATGGAGGAAACACTTGGGTTTGGGTTCAGAGGTGAGGCCTGCCTGGAGAGCACTCTATAAACCACCATTAACTAAGAAGGCTGGAGACCTGCAATGGCGAGTTTTACATGGTGCTGTGGCTGTAAATGTTTTTATCTCTATTTTAAACCCAAATGTTGCTGAGGTTTGTCCATTTTGTCCTCAGAAAGAGACTGTGTTCCATTGTTTTTTGGACTGTAACAGACTGCAATTGTTTGTTTTTTGGGGGAAGCTGTTTTATCTGTTTGGAGAAGTCTTTTCCCTGCAGATTTTTATCTTGGGTTTTCCATATACACAGAGAAGCAAGAAAAAAAGTGAACTGTTAAATTTCATTCTGGGTCAGGCTAAAATGCCTATTTATGCTAGCAGGAAAAGAACAATTGAACAAATGCTGGATTGTAATGTAAAAGACATGCTGGTAAGCATGATCAGGACTCAGGTTACTTTATTTGTACCCGTAGGTAGATTTGTTAAGTCTAATAAGATAAGATAAGATAAGCCTTTATTAGTCCCACAACGGGGAAATTCCAGGATTGCAACAGCACAGGGATAGCAACACTCAGAGCAACAATCAGAAGGCAAGAAAAAAAAAAAAAACAAGCAAGCAAGAGCAGCTAATATACATATGTACGTATTACTATAAAATATATATATATACACACACACACAGACACACAGTGCAGAGCATTGTAGCTGGATGGAATAAATATATGAATATATGAACACACAGTGCAGAGCATTGTAGCTAGATGGAATAAATATGTAAATATATAAACACCCACAGTACGGAGCATTGCAGCTAGGTGGAATAAATATGCAAGTATATAAACACACACAGTGCGGAGCAATGTAGCTAGATGGAATAATATGTAGATATATAAATATATAAACACACCCAGTGCTGAGCATTGTAGCTAGATGGAATAAATATGTAAATATATAAACACACACAGTGCAGAGCATTGTTGCTAGATGGAATGAAACAGCATAACCGTCTACTTAGTTATCCTACATGGTATGATTATGTGCCCATACATATTCTCACCCTACATAGCGACCGGTAAGTTCCTAGTTGTATGCCGGAGGGGACCATTGTGTAAGTCTATTGCATCTTTTGCATTCAAAAAACTATTAGTTTGTTACGTCTTTTTGCTATCTCTGCGAGCAGCCCTGCTTAGGTTGTACAGTCTGACAGCCGTTGGTAGGAAGGACCTACGAAACCTCTCGGTTGTGCACCTAGGATGATGTAGTCTGCTGCTAAATGAGCTCCTCAGTGCATTCAGTATGTCCTGCATAGGGTGGAACTCGGACTCCAGCAGAGATGACAGTTTAGCCACCGTCCTTCTCTCTCCTATCTCCTCCATCGGATCAAGGCGCTGCCCCAGGACAGAGCTAGCTTTCTTAATCAGTTTGTTCAGTCTCTTCCTATCGGCTGCAGTAATGCCACTGCCCCAGCAGACCACTCCAAAAGTGATGGCTGATGCCACCACCGTGTCATAGAATGACTTCAGCAGCGCCCCTTGTACACCAAAAGACCTGAGTCTCCTCAGCAGGAACAGCCTGCGCTGTCCCTTCTTGTAGAGTGCATCAGTATTGTGTGACCAGTCTAGTTTATTGTTCAGATGAATACCCAGGTACTTATAGGATGTCACCATCTCGATGTCTGTTCCCTGTATATTTACTGGTACTGTGAGGGGCTGCCCATGCCTGCGGCAGTCCACCACCAGCTCCTTAGTTTTCCTCGCGTTGATCTGGAGGCAGTTCCGATGGCACCAGTCCACGAAGTCCTGGATAAGCCCTCTGTACTCAGCTTCATCTCCATTGGAGATGAGGCCAACGATCGCAGAGTCATCAGAGAACTTCTGTAGATGGCAGTGTGTTGTGTTGTGTGAGAAGTCCGCAGTATAAAGAGTGAACAGGAAGGGAGCCAGCACCGTTCCCTGGGGGGCCCCCGTGCTACTGATGATCGTGTCGGACACACAGTCCCGGGTTCTCACAAACTGAGGCCGGTTCGTGAGGTAGTCCAGGATCCATGATGACAGGTGCTGGTCCACCCCTGCGCGCAGCAGCTTGTCCTTCAGGATCATCGGTTGGATGGTGTTGAAAGCACTGGAGAAGTCAAAGAACATGATCCTCACCATATTCCCGGGCTTCTCCAGGTGGGACAGAGAACGGTGAAGGAGGAAGATCACCGCATCCTCCACCCCAATGCCATGCTGGTAGGCGAACTGGAGTGGATCCATCGCTGGTTCCACCAGGGGGCGGAGGTGAGCAAGGAGCAGTCTCTCCAGGGTCTTCATCAAGTGGGACGTCAAGGCCACCGGTCTGTAGCTGTTCAGGTCTTTGGGGTGGGAAGTTTTTGGTACAGGTACCACACAAGATGTTTTCCACAGCTGTGGTACCCTCCCCAGTTTCAGGCTCATGTTGAAGATATACGTCATAATGACTCAAATAATGATTGATTATAATTACTATCATCTGATACAAAATGTTGGAACTTTTGAGGCTATGTGGTGCTTTAAGTACATCCTGTGTTGTGTTAAGGAGGGGAAAATTACCTATGGTGTGGTACTGATGTGAGAAGCAATTTTTTGTTTTAGTTTTCTTGGTTTAGTTGCTTGTCTTTGATTTCTTGTCAGTAAATTAATTCACTTTTCATTGCTTCTTTTTTTTTCCCACAATATCTTTATTGAACCTTTTTTTTTTTTTTAACAAACATGATACAAACAATCAAACACTAACACTAAAGTACTACAAAAAAAAAAATACCCTAAAAACACCAACAACCACCAACAAAATCAAGTCTTCAACAATGCTCCTCTGTTTAGTCTAGACAATCCAATACATTAGTATACATATTATGTTCACCAGTTTGGAATTTACAAGGTCCACACACATCATTCACCTTCTTCTTCAAGAGTTATGTTTAAATTTTTTACATAATCAATAAAAGGTCTCCATATATTCTCAAACACAATTTCCTTTGATTTCAGTATATATGTTATTCTTTCTAATGGAAGGTTTGTTAACATCTGTCTTAACCACTGAGTCACATCTGGTCTATGAGTCTTTTTCCATAATAGTGCAATACATTTTTTGGCATTAAGCAAACTGAGGTCTATGAATGTTCTTTCACTTTTATTGAAATTATGCTTTTCTGGGTACAGACCCAACAAAAACAGTTTAGGATTCAATATGATTTGTTTTGAGATTATTTTTTCAATTGTTACCCTCACCTCCTCCCAAAACATTCTTATTAATCTACATTCCCATAAACAATGAAATAGGGTTCCTTTACTTTCCATGCATTTTGTGCATGTATCTGGTATATTTTTGTTATGTCTATTTAACTCCTCCGGTGTAACATACATCCGCATTAACCATTTGAAATGTATCAATTTAAGGCGTGCATTTATTGATTTGGTTTGAGCTTCTGTACAAGCCAATTCCCATTGTTCCTCTGAAATTTCAATTTGCAGATCTTCTTTCCAGTAGTTTAATCGGGACCATATAAGTTCACAAGATTTATATTTTCTAATAGCAAAGAACCTTGAATGATTACATATCTTCCAAATTTGTCTCCAATTACATTTTTCACCTGAAAAGGAACTGATTTATGTATGAGAGTCATAACTCCCCTGGCTCGGGATGAAAATGAAGAGGTGAATACACTTCCCTGCCATCTACTCCTAATTCTTTTAACATCCTCCTCTATCAGATGAGTTTCTTGTAAAAACACAATTCTTGAACCCATGTCCTTTATTTTATTCATAACTTGTTTAAGTTTTTTTAAATTTTGTAGACCTCTGCAATTCCATGAAGTTAAATTAAGATTAACACTTTGGTCCATGATCAATAGAGAGTTTGGGATTACCTTGCAGTGTAAACATGCTCATACAGAGAAGCAAAAACATGAGTGGTTGAACATTCATCCTACAAACTACACACAAACAAATTTCCCCTTCCCACACTTGTGGCAAACCCCCCAAAATCAAAAGAAAAATTCTGTCTCCCGATATAGCCATCGACTGTTCCACACCCACGGGGAACAGCCTAAGCCACTCCTTCTTCATCCTCCCAATCACCCCAACTCTACTGCTTTTAATGACGTAACATTAACTCTCCTCTGTAGTTTTCCAACTTAACTCCAAAATTTTTAACAACTTTGTACATCATAGTTTTTTTTTTGTTTGTTTTGTTTTTGTTTTGTTTTTTTAATATATAATACAATCTATATTTTGTAAACTTACTATTTACTTCAAGTCAGTCAGATGCCTGTGCAAATGCTTAATTATTCTACCTTATATTTTGTTCATGCTTAGCTCCCACCAGTCTCTTCTTCTTTTTTGATCTTCTTGATGAACTCCTGCGCCTCCTCTGGGGTCTTGAAGATGTGGGTTCTGCCCTCATACGTGGTCAGCAGTCTCGCAGGATAGATTACACCATGACGAATCCCAAGGTTGCGCAGCTCCTTACGTACGGGATCAAACTGCTTCCTCAATTGCTGGATTCCTGTAGCCAAATCTGGGTAGAACCGCACCTGCTGGTCCTGGTGTTTAATCTCTCCTTTAGCACGTGCAGCGTTGAAGATCTTCATCCTGTCTCTGTTGCTAAGAAACTTCATAATTAAGGTCCTCGGCGGTCCCTTATCTCTCCGTGGGCCAATACGATGTGCTTTTTCCAGAACCACTGCTGATTGCAACTCCTCGCTGCCCAGCACCTCCGGAATCCACTTTTCCAGAAAGGAACATACGTCCCGACCTTCTGATTCCTCTGGAAGACCCACCAGCCTCAAATTATTCTGTCTCGACCGAGATTCCAAATCCAAAATATTATCTTCCAGAGATTTATTTTTTTTTTCCAAAGTGCGCACCTTTAATTGAAGACGGGTGACGTCATCTTCAGCACTAGCGAGACGGAGCTCCATCTGCGCCGTTCGTTCTACACAGTCACCCAATTCCTTTCTTATTCCTTCCAACGCTGTCATAATCCCATCAAATCTAGAGGAAAAGTCCGCTCTCATTGAACTCATGGCAGCCATCAGCGCATCTGCGCCATTCCCCGCAAACATCGCACCGCCGCCAGCTTCCTCCGCCATATATGGAGTTTTGTTTGCTGCGTCACAGACCTGAAAGTCCGTTAATTTGGACTGTTTCGGCGGCTCACTTTTTCCTTTTCCTGGTTTTCCAGCCTTAGGCTTCGCCGACATATCCTCGCCCAAATGCTGGGATACTTTCTGTCCCAAATGAGAGAGTTATTTGCCGATTTTTTTTCTCCAGGAGCAGAGCAGAGCGAGACATGTCCGTCCTACGTGGCAGCCATAACCGGAAGTCTTCATTGCTTCTTTTAGTTGGAGTGTCTTTCTGTTGAACTTGTGACAATAAAGGTGTGTTGAAAAATCAAAACTCTCACTCTCTCTCTCTCTCTCTCTCTCTCTCTCTCTCTCTCTCTCTCTCTCTCTCTCTCTCTCTCCCGCCGCTGCTGCGGACGACGTTGCGGGGCCTTCCGCCGGCCCTGCTCCGGAGCCTGCCACTGTGTCTGTGGACGGCCCGGCTGTGGCGCCCGCGGCCCGGCCTATGGCCGGGAGCGTTGCTGGTGATGGCGCCAAAACTGTCACTGATGGTGCGTCACAATCATCTCGCTGTGTGACATCAGCGGCTGTGCCTCCGGAAGCTGCTACCGTTTCGGAGCAGGAGACGGAGCACCGACTTGATGGTGCGTCAGAATCTCGCTGTGTGACATCAGCGGCTGTGCTTCCGGAGGCTGCTACCGTTTCACAGCAGGGGATGGAACAGCGACAGTCAGCTGCTGTGGGTGGCGTCCAGGAAAATGTGGCCCATGATGAATCCACTGGCCCAGGAGAACCAAACAGTCAGCTGAGTTGTGCTGACGAAGAAATGGAATCTGATCCCGACACTGTGTCTAATACTGAGTCTATTGGGGCAAAATGCAGTACAAACACGAGTTTGTATTCACTGGAAGAAATAAATGCTTTTCTGGATGAAACCTATAACAAAGCCATTAAAGTCACTGACTACTTCAGTGACACTGATAAATTCATTAAGTCTGTTGATGTGCTAAGAAGGCAGGTTGGTCTTGACCTCCTGGATGAAAGGAAACATTTTTGCCTCAAGAAACACCTGACAGCCCTGCGTAAAGCAGCAGGGAGAACAGGGGTCAAGCGCGCCCGACAGGAGGAATGAATGGCGGTCGTTCCTCTGCCTGTTTTACACATTTTTGGGATATTGTTTGATCAGACTTTTATATGACGTTTCTAATTGACTGTCACGGAACTGGATCTTTACCTGCAGGGCATGGATGCCCCAACGTTTTCATTCTTTCAACAATCTGGACGAGCCTGCTGCGAAGATGACTTGCTTGAAAATCCCACATGGTCTAAGGACTACAATCCATCTGAGATGAGGAAAATGTCTCTGGGACGTGCAACGGAACTGGCTGCGGCCGCACAGCGCTATCTCTGCTGCCGGAGGAAGGGGACATGGCCTGGCTTAAGAACTGGGGGCCTCTGGCTCGTCTTTGCATGGACTACGAGGAAGGCTCGCACTACTGCCACTGGCAATGTGGAATAGATGGACTGCAAGGCATACTCTGTGTTGTGTGTGTGGGGGATGAATTATGTTTGCACTTTTTCCAGTGTGAGACACTTGGTGGAATGACGGAACAGCGACAGTCAGCTGCTGTGGGTGGCGTCCAGGAAAATGTGGCCCATGATGAATCCACTGGCCCAGGAGAACCAAACAGTCAGCTGAGTTCCGCTGACAAGGAAATGGAATCTGATCCCCACACTGTGGCTAATACTGAGTCTATTGAGGCAAAATGCAGTACAAACACAAGTTTGTATTCACTGGAAGAAATATATGCTTTTCTGGATGAAACCTATAACAAGGCCATTAAAGTCACTGACTACTTCAGTGACACTGATAAATTCATTAAGTCTGTTGATGTGCTAAGAAGGCAGGTTGGTCTTGACCTCCTGGATGAAAGGAAACGTTTTCGTCTCAAGAAACACCTGACAGTCCTGCGTAAAGCAGCAGGAAGAACAGGGCTCAAGTGCGCCCGACAGGAGGAATAAATGGCGGTCGTTCCTCTGCCTGTTTTACACATTTTTGGAATATTGTTTGATCAGACTTTTATATGACGTTTCTTATTGACTGAAATTGACTGTCACGGAACTGGATCTTTACCTACAGGGCATGGATGCCCCAACGTTTTCATTCTTTCAACAATCTGGACGAGCCTGCTGCGAAGATGACTTGCTTGAAAATCCCACATGGTCTAAGGACTACAATCCATCTGAGATGAGGAAAATGTCTCTGGGACGTGCAACGGAACTGGCTGCGGCCGCACAGCGCTATCTCTGCTGCCTCAGGAAGGGGACTTGGCCTGGCTTAAGAACTGGAGGCCTCTGGCTCGTCTTTGCACGGACTATGAGGAAGGCTCGCACTACTGCCACTGGCAATGTGGAATAGATGGACTGCAAGGCATACTCTGTGTTGTGTGTGTGTGGGGGGGAAGACTTATGTTTGCACTTTTTCCAATGTGAGACACTTGGTGGAATGAGATTGGTGCTCTTACATTTTCTTGAATTGTGCAATAAAGGCATTTTTTAAAAGTCAAAGTCTCTCTGTCTCTCTCTCTCTCTCTCTCTCTCTCTCTCTCTCGTGCGCATGCGTGAGCGTTTGTGGGAGCAGGGGTGTGGAGTGGTGTCGAGTGAGTACTTTAAACTTTGTTTTTTCTAACTTTTCTCTATCTTGTGTGTTTGAGGTGTGTGTGTTTAATATAGTGGGTTGAGTGTGTGTGTGCTGGGGTGTGAGTGTTGGAGTGGGTGTGTTGGGGAATGGTAGCTTCTGCTGCCGGTTTTTCCCGGCCGGCATCATGCCGGTGATTGATGGTGGTGTGGAGTTTGAGCGCTTAACCCGGCGTCATGGTGTGAGAATCCTCCCGACAGTTCCCTGTTCTGTGGAGGAGGCCAGCCTCGCTGTAGGACAGGTGGTTGGGCATGGCAGCATAAAATCAGCATCGAGGATGAACAGCGCAATTGTGATCTTTCTGGATTCGACTGAAAAAGCTGATCAGGTGGTGGCACAGGGAGTGGTCATAGGTGACACTTTTACTCCCGTTTTACCGCTGGCGAATCCGTCTAGGAAGATCACCATCTCAAACGCTCCTCCTTTCGTTAAAAATGATCAGCTGATTAGAGAGTTGTCCCGTTTTGGCCAGGTTGTGTCCCCTATCAGAATGGTCTCTCTGGGTAGTAAATCACCCCTGCTGAAGCATGTTGTATGTCATAGGAGGCAGTGTTTCATGGTGTTGAAAGACAGCTCTGCTGAACTGAACGCGTCTTTTAATTTCAGGATTGACGGCTTTAGCTACTTGGTGTTTGCAACTTCTGAAACCATGAAGTGTTTTGCGTGTGGCGCAGAAGGCCATCTTATTAGGTCATGTCCTGAAAAGGCGAACACAAAGAGCACTGGCGGTAAGAAAGGTGACGCCGCTGTTTCTGGTGGTCCGGAGGGTAGCGCTACATGTGGTGCGGCGGATGCCGCTGCGGCGCCCGCTTCTGCCGTGGCGGTCGCGGCCGCGGCCGCGGCCGCGTCTGCTTGTGCTGGGGCGGCCGCGGCCGCCTCTGCTGGGGTGGCCGCGGCGGGCGCGGTAGTTGCCCCCCCAAACAGTGATGGTGGGGAATTTCTGTCTGGCGGCAGCTCTGATCATTGTGACGAGCCTGTCGCCCGGGGTAAACAGGTGGAGGGTGTAAGTAAAAGTGCAGTTAAACAAAGGAACGTGAATGAACAGACTTTGCAGGCGGGGGAGGAGCGGTTTGAGGCTGTAGCGGACACACAGAGCAAACACTGCATGACAAACGTTGCAGTTCATGAAGAAATGCAGGAATGTAGTTTTGTTGAAGAGGATCCTTTTAAAGCTGCACAAAAAAGGAAAAGTGCTGAAAACTTGCAGAGCTCTGCTAAATCTAGTAGGGTTGGGAATTTAGATTTACTGAATGAGAGCGCTTCTGACGAAAGTGGAGATGAGTCTGAACTGATGCAGACGCAGACGCAGGAGGAGCAAAGCTCCTATTGTTTTACTAAAATTAGGCAATTTCTCCAGGTGACTAAGGGGAGCAGAGCTGTGAAAGTGGAAAATTACTTTCCAGATCTGGAGTTATTCGTGGCATCAGCTCGCAAATTTATGAAACTGAATGATGGGAATGAGACTTTCACTGATCAGGAAATTTATCGTTTAAAGAAACTGGTTGCTAAACTGAAATCGCAAATTACTAACAGTCATGTTGACTCTTAGTTTGTTTCTTCCCTTTTATGCTATGTGTGTGTTTTTTTACTGTACCCTATTTTTATCCTTTTTAATGCCCCACCTTAGAATTGGCACTCTCAATATTAATGGGGCCAGGGATGATGTAAAAAGGGCCTCTTTATACAAGCTTTTTAATTTAAAGAAACTTGACGTGCTGATGGTCCAGGAGACTCACAGCACTGTGGACATTGAGAGCCATTGGAGAAAAGAGTGGGATGGCTGCATTTTTTTAGCCACAAATCCAGTAGCAGTGGGGGGGTGGCTGTACTTTTCTCTAGGGGTTGTGTGCCTGTCTCTTATGAGGTAGAAGAGGTGGTGAGAGGTCATTTCCTCTTATTAAAGGTACAGTTTGAAAACGTGAACTTCGTTTTTATAAACGTGTATGTGCCAACACAGAGAGCAGAGAGGATCAGGGTCTTTGACGTGCTTTCGGATACGGTTAAGTCCTGTGATCCAAATAGTTTTTTATTTCTGGGGGGTGATTTTAACTGTACATTAAACCACAGACTAGACAGGAACCATCAGGAGCCTCACCCTGCTTCTGCCAATAGGCTGAGAGAACTGGTGAAAACACATGAAATGGCCGATGTGTGGAGATCACATCATGGGGACCAGAGGCAGTACACCTGGAGCCATGTCAAAGATAACCTTTTATCTATGGCTAGGTTAGACCGTTTTTATGGTTTTAAACATCAAATGAGTGTTTTTAAAAATAGTTGTATCTGTCCTGTTGGTTTCACTGATCACTGCCTGCTGTTTTGTTCTGTGTTTATTGAAAATGTAAAGTGTAAGAGTGCTTTTTGGCATTTTAACAATACACTTTTAAATGATGTGTTTTTTAAAGAGGTTTTTCATGATGTTTGGAAGTCACACAGGGAACAAAAACCCTCTTTTAGTTCTCTCCAATTGTGGTGGGATTTTGGTAAGGCCCAGATAAAACAACTCTGCCAACAGTACACTCAAAATGTCACTCGTAGCTTGACCCAATCCTTGAAAGTTCTGGAGACTGAGGTGGTAGAACTAGAGGAGTTGCTCAGTTCTACAGGAAAACAGGAGCACTTAGAGGCTCTCAAGTCAAAAAGGTCAGCCTTGGCTAGCTTGCTAGGGGTCACCGCACAGGGTGCTCTGGTCCGCTCACGCTACATGGATGTAGCTCTGATGGACTCGCCCTCCCAGTACTTTTTTGGACTGGAGGGGAAAAATGGACAGAGAAAGCTCATTCACTCCTTGTTGGGCGATGACGGGAGAACAATCTCCACAGCAGCAGAGATCAGGAAACACGCTGCTAGCTTTTACAGTGAATTGTTTAGAGCAGAGTGGAGGGAGGACACGTCACTGGGCCAGGTTTTCCTTGATGGTCTTCCAGTGCTCTTAGAGGACCTTGTTGCCGGCTTGGATGCTCCACTGTCTCTGTCTGAGCTGCATACGGCGCTAATGAGCCTCCAGAATGGAAAATCACCAGGCATAGATGGTCTCTCTGTGGACTTTTTTAAGGAATTCTGGCCCCTGCTTGGTCCAGACCTGCTGGAGGTTCTCCAAGATAGCTTGGAAAGGGGGACCCTACCCACGACCTGCAGGAGGGCCATCATCACACTGTTGCCGAAAAAGGGGGACCTCCAGAGCCTAAAGAACTGGAGGCCAGTCTCTCTGCTCTGCACAGACTACAAGATTCTCTCAAAAGCTCTGGCCCGAAGACTGAGAAAGGTGATGAGCGAGCTCATTCATGTAGACCAGACTTACTGTGTGCCTGGCAGGCTGATTAGTGACAACGTCACTTTAATTCGGGATATTTTGGAGGTCTCTGGTTCATTGGCGGTAGAAACTGGTTTGATTTCAATTGACCAGGAAAAGGCGTTTGATCGGGTTGAACACCAATATTTATGGACAGTTTTAACAGCTTTTGGGTTCAGCCCAGGCTTCATAGCCAGGATACGGGTCTTGTACAGTGACATTGAGAGTGTGCTGAAGATAAATGGGGGCCTGTCTGCCCCTTTAAAAGTCCAGAGGGGGGTTCGGCAGGGCTGCCCTCTCTCAGGGATGCTGTACTCCCTCGCCATAGAGCCTTTGCTTCACTGCCTGAGAAGGGATCTATCAGGAGTTACTTTTCCTGGCTGTGACACCACGTTCAAGCTGTCGGCCTATGCAGATGATGTAGTCATTCTGCTAAACAAGCAGAGTGACATTGACGTTCTGGTTAGGAGTGTCAATCTTTTTGGCCAACTTTCCTCTGCAAAGATAAACTGGGAGAAAAGCGAGGCTCTGATGGTGGGGGAGAAACTAGAAAATCAGCTTACGCTGCCGGGTGGGTTGATTTGGAAAAAAGGAGGTTTTAAGTATCTTGGTGTCTTTATTGGAAATCAGCAGTTTGAGCAAAAAAATTGGGATGGGGTCATGGAGAAAATTAACGGGAGACTAAACAAGTGGAAGTGGCTAATGCCAAGAATATCTTTTAGAGGAAGAGTGCTCATTTTAAATAATCTTGTTTCCTCATCCCTGTGGCACCGCCTCATGTGCATGGACCCCCCTGCTGGTTTGTTGTCCAAAATTCAGTCTGTTTTGGTGGACTTTTTTTGGGGGGGTGGACTCCACTGGGTTCCTCAAGCCCTGTTATTTCTTCCCAAAGAGGAGGGGGGGCAAGGAGTGATTCATTTAGCTAGTAGAGGTGCTGCTTTTAGACTGACTTTCATACAGAGACTGCTGACGGGCCCCCAGGACCTGGTATGGAGGCCTTTGGCCTGTGTTATTTTACAGAGAGTCCTTGGGCTTGGGCTAGACCTCCCTGTGTTTTTAATGGATTTTAAGAACTTTAATGCACTGTCTTTACCCAGTTTTTACCGCAGTCTCTTTTCAGTGTGGACTCTTTTTAAAAAACAAAGAGGGCCATGCGATTCCCTCTACTGGTTGTTGAGGGAGCCGCTGGTTTTTGGTGGTCACCTTGGTGTCCTGCCGGGAGTTGGAAGGACCTTCCTTGATAGGCTGTGTTCCAGGAACATTCTCACTCTGAAGCAAGTGGTGGAACTGGCTGGTCCTGGCCTCAACAACGCCTCAGCTTTAGCAGCTCATCTTGGTGTCAGATCGAATCGTTTCATCGATGGTCTTCTTGCACACTGGAAACAGGACCTTCATGGACTTGAGCACTCCCTACTCTTGGACTTTAGCAATGGCACGCTGCAGCCAGAAAGCACTGACCCCTTTCCCTCTCTCACGCTCTATATGGACTTTGACGTCGCTCCTTGCTCCTTACTGGCATTCTGTACTCCCACTGGTGTGGACTTTGGAGGAGCCAGTGGTAAGGCACTCTACAGACTGGTGGTGATGGCACTCAACAAGGACCGATTGAACACCTGTGTGGACACTCCTTGGAGAGCCTATTTTAAACTAGGAAAAGGGCATCGGCCTGCCTGGAGGGCTCTTTACAAAGCCCCTCTCCCTAAGAGGCATGGAGACTTACAGTGGAGGGTCCTGCATGGTATTATAGCTGTCAATGCTTTTGTTTCTGTGATTAACAGCAGTGTCAGTGATCAGTGTGTTTTTTGTTCCTCTAGGGAGACTGTTTTTCATTGTTTTATTGAATGTCAGCGCCTGAGTGGCCTCTTTGAACTTCTCACAAAACTTTTTCATATTTTTAAGGAAGTTTTCTCTAAGCAGGTTTTCATTTGTGGTTTTATGTACAATCGTCGTTTTAAGCAGAAGTGTCAACTACTGAACTTTGTTTTAGGGCAGGCAAAGTTGGCTATCTATGTAAGCCGGAGAAGAAAACTTGAGAATGTTGAGAGTGATGTTGATGTCAAAATTTTATTTGTGAGGCTACTTAAAGCCAGAATCAGGCTGGACTTTCAGTTTTTTATGGGGAATGGGGATGTGGAAGGTTTCAGGACCCTCTGGTCCCTGGAGAATGTCCTCTGTTCAGTTCATGATGGACAGCTTTTTTTTGGGCGTTTTTTGGGGGATTAATTTTCTGTGTAACATAGCATGATATAGAAATTGTATTGACTGATGGACAAGTGTGTTTATTAAAGATCTTTTAAAAATCAAAATCTCTCTCTCTCTCTCTCTGAGTGGGTGTGGTCGTGAGTGCGAGCTGAGAGCGTGTGACAGCGTGAGTGAATTATTTCAAACTTTTCTCTATCTTTTTGTGTTTAAGGTGTTTTTTTTGTTAAATAATCTTAATTTTTGTTGTTTTCTGTAGCTGGGGTGGGGTAGGCGTTTTGGGAGGGGGGTTTCTGCTGCCAGCTCTGCTGGTCAGCATGGTTTTGGAGCGAGGCTCCGGATTCGAGACGCTGACACGCCGGCATGCTGTCAAACTGACACCGGCTGTCAGCTGCTCAGTGGAGGAGTGTAGTCTGGCTGTGGGGGAGCTGGTCGGTTATGAAAGTGTTAGATCAGCTTCGAGAATGAATAGTGCCGTGGTGATTTTCCTCGATAGTGTGGAAAAAGTTAACCGGGTAGTGGAGAGCGGGGTTGTGATTAAAGACACACTGGTTCCTGTTCTGTCTCTGGTAAATCCCGCGAAGAGAATTACCATCTCAAATGTCCCACCATTTTTAAAGAACGAACTGTTGGAGAAGGAGCTGTCGAGACACGGGCAGCTTTTGTCCCCGATTAAGCACATCCCTCTCGGTTGTAAGTCCCCGCGTTTAAAGCATGTCATGTCTTTTAGGCGACAGGTGCTCATGATTTTAAAGAATAGCGAGGAAAGCCTCAACCTCGTGTTTAAATACCGGATTGACGGCTTTGATTATACCATCCACGTCACCTCCGATAATATGAAGTGTTTCGGCTGCGGAATGGAGGGACACTTGATTCAATCATGTCCTCAGGGAGTGGGGGGTGATCACTCGGGGGGGGGGGGGCGCTAGTGCGGCCTCGGGGCCGTCTGGCGGCGGAGCGGCTTCGCCGCCCTCCGAGGCCGACGGCGCGGTAGCGCCGTCGGGCGTTTCGGCCAGAGCCGCAGGGCCGTCTGGCGGCGGCGCTTCGGCCGAGGCCGCGAGGCTGTCTGGCGGCGGGGCGGCTTCGCCGCCCTCCGCAGCCAGCCTGTCGATCATAACTGAAACAGCAACAAAAGTTAAAGCACATCGCGGGGCTGCTGCACAGACCAACATTGCAGACAAGGGTGATATTACCGAGAGGGATGACGCTGAGGGTCAGACAGAGGAGCCGAATGAGGCCCAGGTAGATGGTGGGACCAGAAAGATGAATATAAAAGCACAGCATAGGGTGAGCGAAAGACAGGAAGAGACAGCTACCAGGGTGGCTGAGTCAGTGTTGGAGGATGAGGATGACATCGAATTAGATGAGGAGTTATGTAAAACCTCCATCAAGCGGAAGAATTTGGAAACCAAACAGCAGAGGAGCAAAGTAAAAAGAGTTGTTAAAGACAGTTCTGAGGTTTCTCTATCTCAGCCAGATTCTTATGCTGGGTCTGAGATAGAGAGTGATGGTGAAAGCAGTGATGATGTGGCCAGTGGAGGCGGTTACCCCTTCACAAAAATACAGAAGTTTTTGCAGGACACTAAGGGGGTCAGAATGGTTAAAGTTGAAAGCTTCTTCCCTGATCTAAAACGTTTTGTTGACTCTGCTCGGGTCTACATGAAAAATAGGGGAGAGCTTGAGCAGGAAAGTTTCACTGATCAGGAGATCTACAGACTAAAAAAGCTTGTGCTAAAAGTTAAGAACCAAATTGCCCAGGATGATTAGTCTTTTATCGCTCATTCTTTCTTTTCTGTTTTTATATTGGCTTTGCCCTCTTATATACATGTGTAGTTTTAATTTTGGCACACTCAACATCAATGGGGCAAGAGAAATGTCCAAGCGAGCGAGTGTTTTTACTCTTGCAGAATGCAAGAAAATTAATGTTCTGTTTGTTCAGGAGACTCATAGTTCTGAGGACAATGCTGCTGACTGGAGGAGGGAATTTCGGGGTGAAATTATTCTTAGTCATAGAAGCAGCAAATGTGGTGGGGTGGGTATTTTATTTTCTCGAGATTTTATTCCACTTTCTTATGACATTGATGAGATAATTGCAGGCCACATTTTAAAAGTTCGAGCTGTTTTTGAGAATGTGAAAGTTGTTTTTATAAATGTGTATGCTCCAACCGTAGGCACAGAAAGATTGGCCTTTTTAAATATTTTAGATGACACGATCAAAAATTGCAGTAATGATGACTTTTTATTTGTGGGAGGTGATTTTAATTGTACAGGAAATCCTCTTATGGATAGGAATCACCCAGAGCCACATGCTGCGTCCAACAGAGTTTTAAAAGGTCTCATAGAAGCTCATGATCTGTGTGATGTGTGGAAGAATTTTCATGGCAAGGCTAGACAATACACGTGGAGCCATAGAAAGGACAATATTTTGTCCTTAGCTAGACTGGATAGGGTTTACAGTTTTAAGCACCATTTTAGCATTTTTAAAAGTGCTTTTATAGTCCCTGTTGGCTTCACAGATCATTCCCTGGTTCAGTGTTGTGTTTTTATCAAAAATATAAAGTGCAGTAGTGCATACTGGCATTTTAACACGTCACTTTTATCGGATAACAGTTTTAAAACTGCCTTTATGTTTTTTTGGAGTAATTTTAAATTAACAAAATCAAATTTTAGTTCTTTGCAGCAGTGGTGGGATGTAGGGAAGAGCCAAATAAAGAATCTGTGCCTACAGTATACTCGCAATGTCTCTGGAGACTTGGCCAGGTCTGTCAGGGACCTGGAGAGAGAAGTAGTGGAGCTGCAGTCTTTGGCAGGCTCCACAGGAGAAAGAGGACATTTTGAGGCCCTCAATGGCAAAAAGTCTGTTTTAACTGACCTACTGGGAGTGGCTGCCAGGGGCGCTGTGGTACGCAGTAGGTTCCAGAACATTGCACTAATGGACGCTCCATCTCATTTTTTCTTTGGTCTGGAGAGGAAGAATGGTCAGAGGAGGATGATCCACTCTCTCAGCTCCGAGGACGGGCGGCCGATCCATGAGTCTGCGGAGATCCGT
The DNA here is from genome assembly GCA_020510985.1 of Pholidichthys leucotaenia. Classification (NCBI taxonomy): domain Eukaryota; kingdom Metazoa; phylum Chordata; class Actinopteri; order Cichliformes; family Pholidichthyidae; genus Pholidichthys; species Pholidichthys leucotaenia. The sequence continues at coordinate 278,324,833 of CM035842.1, forward strand.
CGCTTTGCAGTTGCTTTCTACAAGGATCTCTTTAAGAAAGAATTTGTTGAGAATCCACATGCACTGAGTCATTTTTTGACGGACTTGCCAAAGGTGATGGCTAGCGTGAATGCGGAGCTGGAGAGCGGGATCACTCTGCAAGAACTGGCAGTGGCTGTCCAGTCTCTTCAGTGTGGAAAAGCCCCAGGGATAGATGGCCTACCAGCGGAGTTCTACAAGGCGTTCTGGTCTGAGATCTGTGAGGACTTGCTGGAAGTACTGTCTGACAGTCTGCGGAAGGGTCACCTGCCCCTAAGTTGTAGGAGAGCAGTCCTCACCCTCCTTCCAAAAAAAGGCGACTTGAAAGACATTAAGAACTGGCGTCCGGTGGCCCTCCTCTGTACTGACTACAAAATTCTCTCCAAAGTGTTGGCTACCAGACTGAGGAAGGCGATGGAGCAGGTCATACATGTAGACCAGACCTACTGTGTACCTGGTAGGTTGGTTACAGACAACATTTTTTTAATTCGTGATGTTTTGGACCTCTCCAGCTCATTGGTCAAAGAACTTGGTCTTATTTCAATAGACCAAGAAAAGGCGTTTGACCGAGTTGAACATCCATACCTTTGGCAGACATTAGAGGCCTTTGGTTTCAGCTCAGGGTTCATCGCCATGATCCAGGCTTTGTATAGAGACATTGAGAGTATTCTTAAGATTAATGGTGGTTTGAGTGCTCCTTTCAAAGTTGAGAGGGGTGTCCGACAGGGCTGCCCCCTCTCAGGTATGCTGTACTCTCTTGCCATTGAGCCCCTCCTTTGTAAACTAAGGCAAGGCCTCACTGGTTTTAAAGTCCCCAACTCTGACTCTGTTTTTAAAGTGTCTGCCTATGCTGATGACGTTGTTGTTTTTACAAGAAATCAAAATGATGTAGACTACCTTTTAAGAACTGTCAATCTTTTTGGTGAGTGCTCCTCAGCGAGAGTGAATTGGGGTAAGAGTGAAGCTGTTGTGGTGGGGGGGAGACCACAAAAAATTGCCCTACCTGGTGGCCTCTCGTGGACACAAGGTGGTTTTAAATATCTTGGTGTGTTTTTAGGAAATCAGACTTTTACTGAGAAAAATTGGGAGTGTTTTTTAGAAAAAACTGAAGGAAGACTAAAAAAATGGAAATGGATTCTGCCAAACTTGTCCTTCAGAGGTCGTGTTTTAATTATCAACAACTTGATTGCTTCAATGCTGTGGCATCGACTGTCTTGTCTGGACCCTCCACCCAATTTGCTGGCCAGAGTGCAATCTATAGTCGTGGACTTTTTCTGGGACCGTCTTCACTGGGTTCCACAGAGTATCCTGTTTTTACCGAGGGAAGAAGGTGGTTAAGGGCTCATCCATCTGGCCAGCAGGGGGGCTGTCTTTCGCCTGCAGTTCATTCAGCGACTGCTGAGTGGCCCCCTTGACCTTGTGTGGAGACCTATTGCCAGGGCTGTCCTGGCTCGCTGTGGAGGGCTTGGACTAGAGGAGTCGCTGCTTTTAATGGATTTAAGGGGCCAAAAACTCCCAGAACTTCCCCAGTTTTACCAAAGTGCTTTTAAAATCTGGGGACTTTTTAAAAAGAACTCTCCCCAGGCTTCCTTGCCGCCTTTCTGGCTTTTAAAGGAACCACTTGTGTTTGGGACCCATTTTGATGTGGGCAATGTTTTAGGACCTTCTGTTTTAAAAAAGTTTATTTTTGCAAAGGTCACAACGCTGGGACACTTGGTAAATTTATGTGGTCCTAACTTGGACAATGCTGTTGCCCTGTGCTCGGCTCTTGGCGTCTCTTCAGTCAGAGTTATAATGAACTTGTTGAAAGATTGGAGAGACTGCCTGTCTGCAGAAGAACACTCTGCTATTGTTTTACACTACGAAAACTCTGTACAAACTGCTGATGAACCTTTTCCTTTTAGTATTTTATCTCCTGATTTTAAAGATGGCACTGGTGTGTTTTTAAACTCTGAGCACATTAACATTTGTGACTCTCCTGGTAAAAAAATGTATGGACTTTTGGTGAAAATTCTAAATGTGAATAAGTTAAAAGGTCGAGCTGATACACCATGGAGGAAACACTTGGGTCTGGGTCCAGAGGTGAGGCCTGCCTGGAGAGCACTCTATAAACCACCATTAACTAAGAAGGTTGGAGACCTACAATGGCGAGTTTTACATGGTGCTGTGGCTGTAAATGTTTTTATCTCTCTTTTAAACCCAAATGTTGTTGAGGTTTGTCCATTTTGTCCTCAGAAAGAAACTGTGTTCCATTGTTTTCTGGACTGTAACAGACTGCAATCGTTGTTTGTTTTTTTGGGGAAACTGTTTTATCTGTTTGGAGAAGTCTTTTCCCAGCAGATTTTTATCTTGGGCTTTCCATATAGACTGAGGACTAAGAAAAAGAGTGAACTCTTAAATTTCATCCTGGGTCAGGCTAAAATGGCTATTTATGTTAGTAGGAAAAGAAAAATTGAACAACTGCTGGATTGTAATGTAAAAGACATACTGGTTGGCATGATTAAGGCTCGAATAGTGATTGATTACAATTACTGTCATCTGATGCAGAATGTTGAAACCTTTGAGGCTATGTGGTGCTTTAAGCACATCCTGTGTTGTGTTAAGGAGGGGAAAATTACCTATGGTATAATCCTGATGTAAGAAGCAAGTTTTTTGTTTTTGTTTTTCCTTGTTTGGTTACTTGTGTCTTTGATTTCTTGTCAGTGAGACATTTTTCTTTTCCATTGCTTCTTTTAGTTGTTTTAGTTGTGTTTTTCTGTTGAATTTGTGACAATAAAGGTGTGTTGAAAAATCAAAATCTCTCTCTCTCTCTCTCTCTCTCTCTCTCTCTCTCTCTCTCTCTCTCTCTCTCTCTCTCTCTCTCTCTCTCTGTCGCGACACAGAGGTGCCATAAGCTAAACAAAGGATCTCCACTGAGACTTTGTTTTATGACTGCAGCTACCCAAGAACAGCCACTGAAGAAGCCCTCATGAAACTCACATGGACTTTTATTGACATAAATATTTATGCATGCTCTCCCTCATTATGAATTCTTCTAGAGTAGAAATGTGTTTCAGACAGCTTGTGCCTAGATTGTGATAATTAAGCATTTCTTAGAATTCACACCTGTGATGATCAGGTGAGCGTGATCCCCCTCCCCTCCTGTGTGTTCTCCTCCTGTCTGTTTCCCGGCTCTGAAGCTCATCAGTGCACCTGCGTAATTGGACACACCTGCTGCTTCCTGGTTTACCAGCGCATAAAAGAGCCAGTGTGTGAATGCTTCTCTGCTGGACCATTGGGTATTGCTGCCAAACAACTACAGTTAATGTTGTTAGCGTCCCATCTGGGCAAGCGAGCACACACACGTGATGACGTTCATCATCCCAATCCCTGATTCGTGAGATCACTCAGGACCACCCTATGTGTATGCATGTCAATATATTTTTGTTCCCCTGAGACCAGAATTCTTTCTCTTTCTTTTCTCAACGCTCAACCAAGCAGCGGTTATGCCTCTGCTCTCTCTTGTGAGGTCATCACAGCTCTTGTTTTACACAAGGTAAAAATGAAGCTTTCTTGTTGTTCTTAGAATGCTCTCTTTCTATTTAAATGTTTACACTTGTTTCAATTTTTCCTAAAAGTTTGCCTCCTCCTTGAGAAAACAATGAATAGTTGGAATTATTCCTCAATTTTTCTTCTTTTTCTAAGCAACCCAAGCTTTGATTTTTCTTTAACCTTAATTTTTTTGTAACTCAAGCATAGCCACACATGTTAGAACATCCCAAGCTAATCCAGTTTAAAGCTTTCTTTTGGGCCAGCCTCCTATGTCCAACACTGTCCAAGCAGGCACTCTATTGTTCCAAGAAGACATACGCAGACCCAAGCTGTGGGCCCTGGTCTGGGCCCCCCACCTCACAGAAGAGCCCTAGGTCAAAACCTCCTGGGCACAGAACCACAGAGAGGAGTCCTGCTGCAAAGACCCATCTCCAACCCAGGCTGGACAAAGCAGGGCTACCAAAGCCCAATCATCCAGTGCCTGTGACCCCCCAGAGGCTTGACCATTCTGTTCTGTGACTGCCTGAGTCTCTTGTGAACCCAGCCACTCCCAGAAAGTAAGTCAGCCAATGGCATTAGCTTCAGGGGCAGACTTATCTACCTCAGCCATAACCTTTTCTGTAACTACCATTCCTTTTTGGGCATAATGTAAAATGAATTGATTTTTTTTTTCCTTTTTCACAACATTTTTTCCAAATTCCCCTTTTCATTAGCTTTGAGTTAGACTTAATTGTTGTCACTATTATAATTTCACTAACTCTCTATGCAGCACAATCACATTTCAACCTTATTTCACATATGCAAGACCTGTAAATATGTAAATATTGCTGTTTCTTCAAATATGCAAAATTACCACTGTTCATGCTACCTTTGGTTATCTTCCCATTTTAAAAGCTATAGATGTCTATTGTCACTTTGGTCTTCTTTATTAAAACTACTAAACTGTTCACAGGCATACTTTTCTCTGTCTAGACTCCAGAATTGCACAGTGTCAAGAAATGACACCCAGATTATGAGACTGATCAAATAAGTGCTAATGAAATTATTAATGAATCCTTATTAATTGTCAAATTCCTAAGCGTATTTTTTTGTCCATAGAGTCCCCACTGCTCTGTCCAAAGTGTGGGTGGTGTCATAGTGTTATGAGGTAATGCTATAATTATTAATGATGATTAAATGCAGTTATTAATTACTAATAATCATTTTCATATAATTCTAGTGTAAACGTTACAAAATCTATGAGGAAAACAAAGCAAATTTAGGAGAAAGTCACAAATTTACAAGGAAAAAGCTGCAAAATTACAAGAAAAAAAATTGAAATTTTGCAAGGAAAAGTCACAAATTTATGAGGAAAAAAAGGAGCTGATATTTTTTAAAATGTAAATTTACAAAAAAGTTGCAAATTTAAAATGAAAAAGTTGCAAATTTATGAGAAAAAATGCAAATCCAGTAGAAAAATTTAGGAAGAAATAATCTCAAATTTACAAGAAAAAAGTTGAAATTTTCAAGAAAATGTCTAAAATTTACAAGAAATGAAGAGTCACTTGAGGTGTTTCAGCATGTCCCACTGGGAAGAGTCCCTGGGGCAGACACAGGACACACCGGACAGACTACGAACTGTATTACAACAACGTGGTGCACAATCAGTTGTCACTGATGCAGAATACATTTATGGGTGTTTGCAAGTTCATTTTCTTATCACAGCAATGCAGAAATGAATTTTTCACCAGGCGCAAGGTGTAAAAGAAGCTGGTGTAATTATTCAGAGGTGTGTTTTGGATAATCCAACCAAAGTGCTCCTGCCCATCCCTTTCATGCACAGAGGCATATTTTATCTAAATTGAACTCTGATCATGATGGCTTGTTTAAGATGGGTTTTGTGCTGGCCAAAGGGCGTGTGCATGAACGAAAATGCATGCGATAGTAGCGCTGCTTGGTAATAAGAAGACATCAATCACAGTTGATGCCCAGTTAGTTATTTTAGAGAGGAAAAAAACAGGGAAGATATAATGCTGGACTGAAAAATCAGCTGAATGGTTTAACATAGTATGCACGGATGGAACACGCAGACATGAATGGGTTTGAAACTTCAGGAAAAGAGGATGATGCCTGTGCAAACTTTCATAAAAGGATCATTAACGGTGGCACGGAAGTTGCTCCTGCCCCATGGAGAGATGGAGTGCTCACTCTCCTGTTGGTTTCACAACTGAGGGTCTCCCCGGTCTCTCACAGGAAGATTGATGGATGGATGGATGGATAGATGGATGGATGTTGCAAAATTATGAGCAAAATGTTACAAATGTAAAAGAAAAAAGACACATTCACTGAAACCTGTCGCGGCTGGGATGAGAATGAGCACCTCCAAGTCTGAGTCCATGGTCCTCAGCCGGAAAAAGGTGGATTGTCCTCTCCGGGTTGGGGACAAGCTCTTGCCCCAAGTGGAGGAGTTTAAGTATGTCGGGGTCTCATTCATGAGTGAGGGAAGAATGGATTGACAGACGGATCGGAGCAGCCTCTGCAGTGATGCAGATGTACTGGTCTGTTGTGGTGAAGAGGGAGCTGAGATCTAAAGCAAAGCTGTCGATTTACCGGTCAGTCTACTTTCCTACCCTCAGCTATGGTCATGAGCTTTGGGTAATGACCGAAAGAATGAGATTGCGGATACAAGTGGCTAATATGAGCTTTCTCTGTAGGATTGCTGGACTCATCCATAGAGACAGGGTGAGGAGCTCAGTGATCTGGGAGAGGCTCAGAGTAGAACTGCTGCTCCTCCATATTGAAAGGAGCCAGTTGAGGTGGTTTGAGCATCTGATCAGGGTGCCTCCTGGACGCCTCCCACTTGAGGTGTTTCGAGCACGTCCCTCTGAGAGGAGACCCCGGGGCAGACATGCTGGAGAGACTATGTCTTCCAGCTGGCCTGGGAACATCTTGGTATCCTGTCTGAAGAGCTGGAGCAGGTGGATGGGGAGAAGGAAGTCTGGGCTTCTCTGCTTGAGCTGCTGCAACCCAGACCTCCGGAAAAGTGGTAGAAAATGGATGGATGGATGGATGTGGATGGAATTAAAAAAATATCTAGTGTATCATCAGATAAATAAAATGAAGGGTGATTATATTATGACTGTTATAACTCTCCTTTAAAGTAACAGAAAATCACAGTGCGTGCTGATTCCTCAAGAGCTCCGGAGCTGCATGATTTCAAAACATGCCACTGAAATAGCATTAAGCATTGCACTTCTGATGACGGACCTTTTTCCTGATCAAAAGTGCATTGTCATCACATGCACCATAATACCTGTGCACATGAGATTGCCACACCTCTTTGAAATCCACCTCCCAGCACAAAATGGGCACACTGTCTGCTGGTAATTAGATGGCATGATTCAAAGCATTAAAAACAGACAGTGGGCTGACAGAAACTTACAAAAATACTGGTGTATGGCTTCAAGTCTGGCACAAAAGTCCACTGATGACTGTTGAAATAGGGCCCTATGTCTCCCAGCTGGCCTGGGAATGCCTTGATGTCCTCTCTGAAGAGCTGGAGGAGGTGGCTGGGGAGCGGGAAGTCTGGGCTTCTCTACTTGGACTGCTGCCTCCCTGACCCGGTCCCCCAGATAACTGGTATATGATGGCTGGATGGATGGATGTTCCAAAATTATGAGCAAAATGTTGCAAATGTAAAAGAAAAAAGTCGCAATCACTGAAATCTGACCCGAATTGCATTCTTTATGTGCTGTTTTTTTCTTTTAACTAGTGCTTTCCCCATAGAACACAAGTACTCCTGTCTGAAACAGGTATCCCAATTAGACTTTACAGGCCCAAATGTAGGCTTTGTTTGAAAGTGGAATACAGAGAGGTGTAGCCTCTATGTAGGCAATCACACATGTTAGACTTTGACAAACATAAAAGGGAATAAATGGCACTAAGATTTATTTGACTGTGTGAATATTAATTACAGAATACCTAAACAGTGAAAATGAATGGGACATCCAATATTAGTTATAGACTGTTTCAGATCCCTTGTTTGTTTGTCAGATCACTTATTTGTCTGATCTTTTATCACTTATATTCAAGATAATAGTGTCTCTTGCACTTTGGGGAATGGGAGTTGTTCAGTCATCATTATAATTATTTTACTTTATATCACTGTTCAGTGATGGAGTTCAGTGTAATATTGAATTTCTTCTGTGTATCATCAATGAACTTATGCAGTACTACAACAGGACACTTTACAAATATTTGAGACCCATTGTAGTGCATCATTTTATATTTTAGCAGTATTTTGTTATTAAAAGTTTTTTTTAAACTGTAATTGACCAAATTAACTACTAAACACCCAACATTATTACACACAGCAGAATGACCCATTTGACTGCAACCGTTGCATCAGTGTTGCCCATTTGCAATTAAATATTTAACAAAAACTGATTTATTTTGTTGCTTGGGCATTTTTGTGTCCTGCGTTTAGGCTCTGTCACACCTAGACAATTTAGGCAGCGTTTGCAAAACGTATGAAAAATTTGGAGAACTAGTGCATACCCGTGCATGCCCGTAGAAACCAAGTATAAGCAAGCATTTCTGCATGCCCGTAGAAAGTTACTGTTACCATGGCAACAGTAACCATGGCGATGCCTGCCTTTGCTCTTTGACATGGTTACCATTGCAACAGTAACCATGATGAAACCTGCCTTTGATCCCTGACATCACCACTCGTTCAATGATGCCTGCCTTTGATCTTTGATGATTTGTCTGCCTGGCAACAGTAACCATGGCAACATCTGTGCGTCTATGATGTCATAGCTACGAATGCCCATAGCTCCCCTGTGGATGTTCATTAAAGATTTCACCTCCTAAACGTCCCCATATCCAGGGAGGCCAAAATTCAGGGATGCACACCCTTGTAACCTTGGCAAAACACATATAAAATCTGAGGCCAGTCTGATGAACAGTTAGGGAGATATGCACAGAACACACAGACAGACAGACACACAGACAGAGATTCCTTGCATTATAATATGACACGCTGATAAGTTTTGTCTAAGTTAAGAGCACGCTGAAGCACCCCAAAGCACACTGGTATACCACATAGTTCGGCGAGCTCCTCTGAAAATTTTCAGCAGAAGAAAACCTAACGTCAGACACAGGGTTGTGTTTGAGCCCTGAACAATTGACGGGGACAGAATTTCTTCAACTTGATGCAGCACAGCAAAATAAAATGTTAAAATCATTCAGAAATGATTATGCACAAAAATAAAGGAGACCAGCTTCATTCCTCTACAAGCCAGATGACCACTGTGATCAGCTCTGCTTTAACAGAACTGATCGATTAAACAGCTGTCTTGAAAATGAGACCCTGCGTCTCAATGGGATTACCTGTATAAATAAAGTTAATAATAAATAATCCTAGCGATTACAGTAGGGCTCTCGCCCACTGATGTTGTCAGTGGCTTGGGCCCTAATAAACAGCGTGGCTAGTAGCAGCGGCACCGGTACCGCACAGGGAGGAAAAGCCACCACAGACTCTCCTTTCCTGAACTGTGGGTCCTCTAGCCATTCCGCTTAGGGATGGACGATACCAGCATTTTTCCTTTCAATACGATGGCAATAATTTATGGGACTTTTTCTTCAGTACTGATACCGATACTTTTTGCCCAAAATCACATGATTGCAATTTCATTAACAACTTTATTGCAAGGGCAATATGAATAAAACTCATGAACATAAACAGATGAAAGAAATGCTTATAAAATAATAATAAAATAGAACAATGAGCAAAGTAAATACAAATAAAATGGCTTTTTTCAATTTTAATAAATAAAAATAAGAGTTGAATGCAAAATTCATTCAATTTCTTAACTTGATGAAAATTCTCAACTGGATTCAAATATTTTTTTTTACTGCTGACATGTTTCACCATTCATAAACGTGTCATTTTTTCACAATTCAAAGTTTTTTTTATTTTATTATTTATTTATTTATTTTTACACTATTATTTTACAAACTTAAATAGTGCTTATTTTGTTTATGTTTCAAATTTTATGTTGCTTGGTATTACTCACCATAGAATTTGGATGAATGATGTAACATTTCTGCCGCCTCTGATGCTGCTGAGCTCACTCTGCACGGGAGTGCTTGGCTGTGCAGTGCACAGAGTCTGATTGACGGCCAATATGCTTGAGCTGGTTTTTCACTAGTTTTCACACATAAATTTAATGCCTAAAACTCTCAGAAGTGAAATTGAATGTTTTGTATTAACATAGTGGTATCGCACTATGTTAAAAAGCATCGACTCCAAAGTATCAACTAGCTGGTGTTGAAGTATTGCTACTTGAGTATCGATACTCCCATCCCAAATTCCGCTCCAGTCATGTTGGTATTAACTTTACATTTTAAATATTACAGCGGTCAGGACTCACGGTGTGCCATTTAAAGGAAAAAGAATTTGCAGCATCCAGTAAATGTGCCGTTACTGTGTGCCTGCTTGTCTGAGGATTTCAGCCCCCCCGCCGAAATTTTGGAGTTGTTGTGCAGTCGGAGCCCACAAAATTATGATCCAGTGATAAAGGGAATAATTGGACGGGTTTCTAACTTGGAGCTACCCTATAATGGCATATTTGCAGTGTTTGTTCACAGGACAAACCTGTACAGAGCTCTGCTCAGCTGCTGTCTGCAGAGCATACACACACACACACACACACACACACACACACAGAGCTAAACCCCACCCACACTCCAGGGCATGAAGAGACACAGTGGTGTCAGAGCGCTGGCTAAACTTTTATTGATAAAAATTACATATTTTGACTGAGCGACTCCATATTTGGGGATGCACACCCTCGTAACTTCAGCAAAGCACGTTTAAAATCTTAGGCCAGTCTGACGAATGGTTTGATAGATATCTGAGGAACACACACACACACACACGCACGCACGCACACACACACACACACACACACACACACACACACACACACACACACACACACAGATTTCTTGCATTTATAGATATCTTCCTGCCTGCCTCAGGGACTACAGATGGAAATTAGTGAGAATGCTGTAATCTGGTACAGAGCATCTTTACCCTGTGTTTAATGTTTTTGTTGTACATGGTCACTGACAAATAAACCACTAAACTATAACGGATTTATGAGAAAAAGTTGCAGTTTTATGAGGAAAATATATTGCAAATCGACAAAGTCACAAATCTGCAATGAAAAATGTAAGTGGTGGTCGAAGAGGCCATTGGCACAGATTGGCAGCCATGTTTCCGTCAGTCTGCCCCAGGGCATCTGCGGCTTCAGAGGTAGCTTACCACTACGATTGTCTGTCTGTGAAGGAATAATGGATTCATTGTAAAGTGATTTGGGTGTCATGAAACGCACAGTGTAAATGCAAATCCATCATCAATCCACCATAACAAATTTTTCAAAAAAGTTACAAGAATAATGTCATGATATTGAGCACAGATGGGCAGCCATGCTCAGCCGTTAAGTTGTTTAGGTCATTTTCTGCATTGTCTTGTATTTATTTGCCTGTGTTAATATTTTTTTCTTTAGTATTCTTTTGCAGTCTCCGTAGTATGTATGTTTTATTATCCTCTCTTTGGTGGTTTTTCACTCCCTTAATAGTTATTTCATTATTAGTTGTTGCTGTACATTCTTTTGTATCCTTGTTTAGTCATTCTGGTCAGGCACTGTGACATCTTGTGTGCCATTTCCGGGTGTAAGATTCTTTTCACGGGCTGTTACAGCTGCACCCAGTTTGCAGTCATCCCCACTAGTGATCCCCCAACTGTTGTCATTTGTTTGTGCCTTATTTAAGACCTATGACGAGACTTTATCCTCGCAGCGGTCTTACATCTCATTCAGATGTTTGTTACTTTCTGGTCTTCTCCAGACAGAGTCCCCGTCTCCCTGTATCCTCTGGGTGTTCCCCACTATCTCGCCGTTTTTTCCGTAAAGTGTTTGTGTCTGTTATTTGTGTTTGATTATTAAATTTGCAAAACTTGCAGCTTGTGCCTGGTGTCTTCAGTCCTGCCCTTTGACAGGGCGATTCACGACAAATAAGTTGCAAAATTATGAAAAAAAGTTGCAAATTTATAAGGAAAAGTTGAAAATTTGCAAGAAAAAAGTCACAAATTTATGAGAAAAAGGTAGCATAATGAAAAAGTAAATTTACTAAAATGTTGCAAATTTAAAATGAAAAAAGTTGCAAATTTGAGAAAAAATGTAAATTTATGAGAAAAAGTAACAAATCTAGGAGGAAAAGTTTCAAAATTACAAGAAAAAACATTTAACATCTACGATGAAAAAGTAACAAATTTACAAGAAATAATTTGCAAATTTAAAAAAAAAATGCATAAATTTATGAGAAAAAATTGTAACTTTATGAGGAAAAAGTCTCAAATTAACAAGAAAAAAAGTTGCAAATTTAAATAAAAGAAATCATAAATTTATGAGGACAAGTTGCACATTGACAAAAAAAGTAATAAACTTACAAGAAAAAATATGTAAATTACAATGAAGTAAATTTCCAAGAAAAAAAATCGTAAATTTATAATGATAAAGTACTGAATTTATGAGGAAAAAAAGGTTTAACTTTGACAAGAAAAAGTGACAGATTTATGAGAAAAAAAGTGACAAATGTACAATAATAAAAATAGCAAATTTATGAGAAAAGAGTTGCAAATTTACGTATAAAAATTTGAAAATTTATCATCAAAGTTTTTCAATATCACAAATTTACAAGAAAAATGTTGCAAATTTATGAGAAAAAAGTACCATCTTGTATTCATTGCTTTGCTGCTTCAAATACATTTTATTTGACAATTTATGATGATGGGGGTGGGGTGGGGTACTGCATCAGAGGCTCCATCATGAATCCACGTGATTTTCAATTAAGAAACACCACCAGAGACTATGGAGGAAAATAAATGCAATCACGGCGGCTGGGAGGGATCATAAATGGATGGCAGGAGTCCATGACGGTCCTGTGGGACTGTAATACATCTGTATTTAGAGGACAGGGTCACCATGGAGATGGGCTTCGACTGCATTAATGCACAGTCCATTTAACACGAATTATAACCCAATTACTCCACAATGACATCATCAGAAGGACCAAACTCGTGCTGAGATGGAGGCGCGTCAGTCACCAAGGAGATAACGGAGATAGGTAGCACCATAATGACAGTGGCATCAGATTCTAGGTGATAATAACCAGCTGAGGCTGTTAAACCTCTCAGGAGATTCGTATATCCGCCACAGAATAACAGTGGGCATGTGTGTGTGTGCGTGTGCATGTGTGTGATCCTATGTGGGACATGCTCCTCTGGGTCTTTTAATTGGACACATGAGGATTAAGGTTCTAATTAATGAGAGGAGCCACTATGACCTGCAATGTTAATGGCTATGTTAATTTGCATCCACATTTCATTTCGGCAAAATTTACTGCTCTTTGACTCACTCCTTATTTCATCTCCCCTCCTTTTAACTCGTGTGCTGTAGAGGCTCAATTGCTTCAAAGTCTGCATGGCACTGCCTCTCTCTGTTAGGTTTTAATTGAAAACGTAAAAGTCTAAAGCTTTTCAAATACATATCTTAGGGTTAAAATCCTTGAGCCATCTCCTAGTAGAAAGTTGTAGTACAAAGTCCTGTATATGGTGAGGGACAGCAGACCTTGAACATGCATCTGTACAGCCTTTTTTTGAATGTTTGTTACGCTTGAATGTTTCAGATTGATAGAAAAATTCCATATTATCCACATTATTATTATATTATTATTTTTATATTATTCCATGGCTTTCCTGTTTCATGTCTGATGTTTATATGCAAACTCCTTGTAGAATAAGTTCAGATACTTTTCTGTATTATTCTTTTATATATTATATCTGATGTATATTATGTGAGCCATTATTTGTCCCTTGTGAATTCTATGTCCCAGAGTCTTGAATGCCTGTGGGTGAATGCCTGTGGAGGTTAGGTCAGAAATGTAGATGTAAAGAATGACCTGAGATAATCTCTTTTGTTTGACCTACTCTGCTTAGTTTCTGTGACCAGGAATGTGCTAAAACTTTCAGTTCATATAGATTAGATTCATAGACACTCTGTCTCTGAGATGTCTCTGACGTCTCCTCCTCGGTTTATCTATCCTGAAGAGCAGCTATAAATACCAAGCTTAGGAATGTATGGGCAGAGATTTGGTGTGTGTGTGTGTGTGTGTGTGTGTGCTGAAGGCCATGCTCTGTAATCTCTCCCCCAAATGGCCATGGGGTTTTCTTTTATAATAAATATACTTAAATCCAATACTCCCCCTGATTTTTGACTTAGAATAATTTTGAGCATAATTATTCTATCACAGATCATCAAACAAATTTAAATATTTGACAAAGAAAATACAAATAAACACAAAATGCAGTTTTTAAATGGTGTTTATTATTAAGGATAAAAAAAAAAATCCAAACCTACATGGCCCTGTGTGAAAAAGTGGTTGCCCCCCCAATTAAAACATAAATGAACTGTGGTTGATCACATCTTTGGCAAGTTCAGTTCAATTTCTCTAGCCACACCCAGGCCTGATTACTGCCAAACTTGTTCTCAATCAAAAAATCACTTAAATAGGACCTGCCTGACAAAGTGAAGTAGACCAAAAGATCCTCGAAAGCTAGACATCATGCTGCAATCCAAAGAAATTCAGGAACAAATGAGAAACAAAGTAATTGAGATCTCTCTCAGTCTGGAAAAAGGTTATAAAGCCATTTCTAAAGCTTTGGGACTCCAGCGAACCACAGTGAGAGCCATTATCCACAAATGGTGAAAACATGGAACAATGGTGAACCTTCTCAGGAGTGGCCGGCCAACCAAAATTACCCCAAGAACGCAGCAACGACTCATCCAAGAGGTCACAAAAGACCCCACAACACATCCAAAGAACTTCAGGCCTCACTTGCCTCAGTTAAGGCCAGTGTTCATGACTCCACCATAAGAAAGAGACTGGGCAAAAATGACCTGCATGGTAGAGTTTCAAGACGAAAACCACTGCTGAGCAAAAAGAACACAAAGGCTCATCTTAGTTTTACCAGAAAACATCTTGATGATCCCCAAGACTTTTGGGAAAATACTCTGTGGACTGACAAGACAAAAGCTGAACTTTTTGGAAGGTGTGTGTCCCATTACATCTAATGTAAAATATCAGCATTTCAGAAAAGGAACATCATAGCAACAGTAAAATATGGTGGTGGTAATGTGATGGTCTGGGACTGCTTTGCTGCTTCAGGACCTGGAAGACTTGCTGTGGTAAATGGAACCATGAATTCTGCTGTCTACCGAAAAATCCTGAAGGAGAATGTCCGGCCATCGGTTCGTGACCTCAAGCTGAAGCACACTTGGGTTCTGCAGCAGGACAATGATCCAAAATACACCAGCAAATCCACCTCTGAATGACTTAAGAAAAACAAAATGAAGACTTTGGAGTGGCCTAGTCAAAGTCCTGACCTGAATCCAGCTGAGATGCTGTGGTATGACCTTAAAAAGGCGGTTCATGCTTGAAAACCCTCCAGTGTGGCTGAATTGCAACAATTCTGCAAACATGAGTGGGCCAAAATTCCTCCACAGTGCTGTGAAAGACTCATTGCCAGTTATCGCAAACGCTTGATTGCAGTTGTTGTTGCTAAGGGTGGCCCAAGCGTTATTCAGTTTAGGGGGCAATCACTTTTTCACATAGGCCTATGTAGCTTTGGATTTTTT
Organism: Pholidichthys leucotaenia; assembly: GCA_020510985.1. Lineage (NCBI taxonomy): Eukaryota > Metazoa > Chordata > Actinopteri > Cichliformes > Pholidichthyidae > Pholidichthys > Pholidichthys leucotaenia. The sequence continues at coordinate 278,340,123 of CM035842.1, forward strand.
TCCCCCTTAATAATAAACACCTTCATTTAAAAAACACATTTTGTGTTTACTTGAGTTATCTTTGTCTAATATTTAAATTTGTTTGATGATCTGAAGCATTTAAGTGTGACAAACATACAAAAAAATAAGAAATCAGGAAGGGACAAACACTTTTTCACACCACTGTATGTCTGATAAAACTATCATAAAGAAACAAACAAAAAAAAACCAACCTGGACACAAACCTTTACAGGCAGCATTGGGCTTCCCCTTCTGTGCGCACTGGAAGGGAAATCCCAGAGCGCATATTGCCTTTATTATGCATGGATTTAAAATAAGCTGGGGACTGAAGTCCATAGAATGTTTGGTAGTGTTCAATTCAGCATCTTCTTCTCTTTCAGGTGACTGTAAAAAACATCGATGTCCTGATTTAGTGTTTTTATAGCAGCTAATTATACCGGTAATTTTTTCAGTGCACCAGCATGAGTATCGGGCTTATCACATTACTGGATTAGTATTTCATGTCCTGTTGGTAATAATGTGTATATACTTATCATGCAATGTATGACAAATTTGAACATCCAACATTTCACTGCTGGGACTTAGAAATGCCTGTAGTTGCAGAGATACATGCTACTGCAGAAAACTGTGTAGAAACAATGACTGCTTACCTTTGTGCAAATGACTGTTTTCTGGTCATTCACCTGGAAGATTTGAGGCGGCTGGACCCATCCACTAGTGAATTTAAAATAAGCCTCAAATGATTTATAGTTTTTAAATTGCTCATGGGTTTATGCGCTCACCCCACAAAGCAGGTATAGGCAAACACACCTAACAGCGTGACTCGAGGCAGGCAGTTGGTCGAGTTGAGTCGGTCCATTTCTTGTGCTCATATCAATCGATCCCATTTATTTCTTTTACTTTTTAGAGGTAGCCCTCCTTTGCTTCATTATTCAGCTTCCCTGAATGAGGAATTTTAATTTTCTGTTTGCTGCGTTCCCTTGCACATAGTGGTGTGAAAAACTATTTGCCCCCTTCCTAATTTCTCATTTCTTTGTATGTCACACTTAAATGTTTCAGATCATCAAACAAATTTAAATATCAGACAAAGATAACACAAGTAAAAACAAAATGCAGTTTTTAATTGAAGGCGTTTATTATTAAGGGTAAAAAAAATCCAAACCTACATGGCCCTGTGTGAAAAAGTGATTGCCCCCCATTAAAACATAAATTAACTGTGGTTTATCACATCTTTAGAAAGCTGAGTTCAATTTTCTAGCCATTTCTAAAGCTCTGGGACTCCAGATAACCAAAGTGAGAGCCATTATCCACAAATGGCACAAAGATGAAACAGTGGTGAACCTTCCCAGGAGTGGCTGGCTGACCAAAACTACCCCAAGAGCGCAGCGATGACTCATCCAAGAGGTCACAAAAGACCCCACAACAACATCCAAAGAACTGCAGGCCTCACTTGCCTCAGTTAAGGTCAGTGTTCATGACTCCACCATAAGAAAGAGACTGGGCAAAAATGGCCTGCATGGAAGAGTTTCAAGATGAAAACCACTGCTGAGCAAAAAGAACACAAAGGCTTGTCTCAGTTTTTCTGTTTCAGTAAAATATGGTGGTGGTAGTGTGATGGTCTGGGGCTGTTTTGCTGCTTCAGGACCTGGAAAACTTGCTGTGGTAAATGGAACCATGAATTCTGCTGTCTACCAAAAAATCCTAAAGGAGAACGTCTGGCCATCTGTTCGTGACCTCAAGCTGAAGCACACTTGGGTTCTGCAGCAGGACAATGATCCAAAACAAACCAGAAAGTCTACCTCTTAATGGCTTAAGGTGTGGTATGTAATGTCTAATTAATTTAAAGCAATTCAATTTTTTTTTTTACTGTTTTAGAAATCTTCTTTATGTGAAGATTAAATCTGAGTTGAGAATCTAGTACAATGCCGAGGTATTTGAATTCTGTAACTGAACTGATATCTTGATCATGTATATTAACTTTAAAATTTTGCAAGTTACATTTTTTGATTGAAAAGCACATTGAAACTGTTTTCTGAAGGTTCAGCAGTAGATGGTTCTGAATGAGCCACTCTTGAACATCAACCATGCTTGAAGACAGGACGTCTGCAGCCTGAGCTGGAGTCTTAGCAGCTATGTAAATAACTGCATCATCTGCATAAAGTTGACATGTTGCAGCTGAGCAGTGTAATGGCAGGTTAAAACCAACAAACACACCACGTTTGAGTGAATGGGACCTTTAACTGTTGAGAAATCAATTACAATAATGCACTTTTTATTATTTAACTTATAAGTTCACTAAGTGTTCACAAGTGCTTTCTTTAGTGGAAAAGGTGTGCAGTGTCAAGTTAACAACCCAGAGTAAGTAAACAAATTCAATGCATGAAGCATGTAGACATCATCTCACTGTATTTCAGTCCCTCCAGGATTTTGTCGACTGTTTTTGTGATTGTCGTGGCCCAGAAAGCCTGAATTTGTGGGAACTTTTCCAAAACGTTGACATTTTTTGAGGTTTTTTGCACTGAAAGTAGAGTGAGGAAGTACAGACTTTAAAGTAACTGCTTTTTCCACAGTTTACAGTGATGCGATTCTATGTAACACCACAAGAAAATCACAGGATTGCCAAAAATTTCCTGTCAAACAGCAATTTATGCAGCATTAAATGTTCAGTAAAGTTGTCAAAAAATGACCAACATTGTATTCTTGCTGAGAACTTAAATTTATAAAATAAATAAAAGAATTTGCCATTACAACAATTAAATTCCATTGAATGCATGTCAGAGTATGAAGAAAATTATGGCAGAACCTTCTTGAATGCTGACTTTGAATACTAAGACCCCTGAAAAATTTGAGGTCTTCTGTGCTGAAATCCACATGAAGCAGGGATGGCTCCTCCACTGACAACCTCTTCCCTCCAGAACGTCTCAGTGCAGGATGGACCTCGGAGTGGAAACCCAGTCTTCACCCATCTGAAGGGGAGATGAAAAGATTTCACAGTAAAATTAATAATCATATTTTAAAATCTCCACACCACATTAGGATTTAATAAATTACTTTCTTTTATTTTTTGTTGTTTATATTTTAACTACAAATTAACTTTCAATTTTTGAGAAGGGTTTCAGTTCATTTCCTGGGAAGATTTCTTCATTTCAGTTTAGTTCTATTGAGTAAAAATGGCTCATTGTGCTGCAGCCTTTATTAATTCTGCCATTTTCATTTTATTGTGATTTATTACACTGGTCGACACCAAGTTTTTTTTTTTGTTTTTTTTTTTAGCTTATTTAGGACAATTTTGATGTGCTGAATCCAAAAATCACATTGGTTTTGCTCAATTAGGTCAACTTTTTGAACTATGGCACGTGTTTGTTACATTTTTGTTTACATGTACGGGTATTTTAGCTTTATATGATGCAAAATTCTTTTTTATTTCTTGAAATTCTCTGAATTTTGAACAATGATGATGTAGCATTCAAGTTACATGTACTTACCTTTATCAGTGTCTACTATTCAATTTACAGTACAACTGTACAACTGCTGTACAACTGCTTACAACTTAGCATAAAAACCTGACCTGATCAAGAGAAACGGATGTCATTTTCGGATTCAGCAGTGCAAAATTGTCTTAAATCAGTTGCAAAAACAGACAACTTACAGAAAAATTATTTTTGTTATGTTGTGTTATCTTCAGATCTCTCACTTAAGTGCTAGAAGTCCATAATCTCATAAAATATATGTTTATTCTGTATTTATTCACAGCACTTAACCAACAGTTAATTACTGTGTCCAAATCCCAACAGCACACATACAGTATCTCACAAAAGTGAGTACACCCCACACATTAATGTAAATATTTTATTATATCTTTTCATGGGACAGCACTGAAGATATGGCACTTTGATACAATGTAAAGTAGTCAGTGTACAGCTTGTATAACAGTGTAACTTTGCTGTCCCCTCAAAGTAACTCAACACACAGCCATGAAAGTCTAAACTGCTGGCAACAAAAGTGAGTACACCCCTAAGTGAAAATGTCCAAATTGTGCCCAAAATGTCAATATTTTGTGTGGCCACCATTATTTTCCATCACTGCCTTAACTCTATTGGGGATGGAGTTCACTAGAACTTCACAGGTTGCCACTGGAATCCTCTTCCACTCCTCCATGACGACATCATGGAGCTGGTGGATGTTAGAGACCTTGTGCTCCTCCACCTTCCGTTTGAGGATGCCCCACAGATACTCAGTAGGATTTAGGTCTGGAGACTGTCATATGTCTGAGCTCTAATGTCATCTCTGAGCTCAGACAGTATATTGTTTAGTTTTGCAATTCTGTTATGATTTTTGTGTCTGCTCATGTGTTTAGTTTGGGTTTCTGTCTTTGTTTTTGCTCCTCTCTCTCCAGTCAACCCCCACTCGCTGTTCACAGCCTGTTTGCCACCAGCTGTGAGCGGCTTTGTAATCAGGTTCACCTGCAGCTCAGCTCCCATACTTGTTCTCCATTTCCCTGCAGCTGTATTGATGTTCTCTCTGACTCCTATCTACAGTAAGTTTGTCTCTCTACCTCCTCCTGAGCAACTTCTGCTCTGGAGAATAACCCTCGTGTTTACCTTGTATATTTTTATATGGGTTGCACAGTTCTTGGAATTTTTTAGATTTAGATTTTTTTTTAGATTTAGTAGAGTATAGTAGATTTTGGTTCGTTGTCTTAAAATGTCACAGTTATCGTTCAGTGAGTGGGTCTGTCCTTCCGCCTCGTAGAGGCCTTCATGACAGAACACAGCCGCTAGAATAATACGACCCAGCTGCGGTAATTGTGCATTTTCTCCCCTTGTGTTTTTTCCATGCACCTGTTCATCTGGGAGTTACCATGGACACAGCAATTTCACTGGGCTACCCGATGCATTTGGGATGGGAATGTTGCTTCACGCTTATGGAGATTGACGGGCCAATCTGCACAGTGTGCACATATTCCGCCCCGGAGGATGCATTATGGTATCTGGGACTCGCGGAGGCAGCAGCTCGCCGGTGCCCTCAACTGATGGAACATGCTGAGGACAGGGAAAGGAGTACCCTTGTGGCTGTGCTGTGACGCGAGGACGGCGGGAGGAGGAGGAACTCCCCAGAGAAACCTGGGCTCACGCCGAAGGGGAGGCGCAATTCCAGCGGCAGCAGTCACCAACGCTTACCAGAAGAACAGGCAAGTAACACTTCATTCACTTTCAATTTCTGATGATATGTCTTGCCTGATCCCTGGTAGGGAGACTCTGGGTGTGCAGTCCCCAGAGCTCCATCCATCAGTTCTCACCTGTTCTTTCCGTGTCTCCCCCATCTTTTCCTGAGTGTCCGCCAGCCCCAGAACCAAGCCACCGGATGATGGAGGAGCCCATGGCCTTGGAGGATCCTAACCCAGGGTCAGCACGGAGCCGAACCCCAGCTGCCATTTTGGAAGAGCCACCAGCATAGATGATTTCGTCTGGGGCCACCATGACTGCAAACACCATCATGCCTGCTGCGGAAGCCACCGCAGCAAAGTGGGAGTCAGAGCTGGACCTCCTAGAGACCAGGCCCAAGCCGTTGGATTGCTTGGATCGACGGAGTTCTGGACGGCGGTGGAGCTCGAGCTCATTCAAGTGATCTCCTTTGTTTTTCTTATGTCTGTGTTGGAGAGATCTTGTCTGGCTCTTTGGGAGAGAGTCGGGTGCAGCCACCAACTGCACCTGAGCCACCTTGCCGGGTTCTGCCGCTGCCGGTGACCCTGATCCCTTCTCTCTGTGTGTCTTTTCTGAGCTTTCTCCCAGGGTCACCGGGGAAGATCTACCACCACCAGAGGTCTCCGTAGGTCCAGGTTCTCCATCAGAGGACATCCAGGGTCCAGCTCCTCCAGCAGAGGTCATCACAGGTGTTCCCTCCCAGTCCGGGACCTCCGTGGGTGCAGCCTCCTCTCTGCCCAAGGCCGTCGTCTGGGTCCCTCCTCAGTCCGACTCCCTGTGGGTGCTGTGTCCCAGTCAGGGACCGTCGTGGGTGCTGTGCCCCAGCCTCAACCCGACGTGGGTGCTGCGCTCCAGTACGGGCCAACTGTGGACATCACGCCCCAGCCAAGGGGCCACCAAGGGTGCAGCGTTGGCCCAGCCCAGGCCCACCACGGGTGTTGCAGAGCTCCAGCCTGGAGCCGCCGTGGCTGCTAGTATATCCCAGACCAGGACCCCCATAGGTGCTACCACTCTTCTTCCCGAGACCATCAAAGGCATCGTCTCTCCTCCTTCCCCGCAAGATGCCATCAGGGTCCGTCCTCTTCCCTCGTTGTCAGACAACGTCGTTGTTCCCCCTCCTCGGCTTGCCTCTCCAGTGTGGGTCTCCCTGTGGGGAAGCCACCTCCTGGGCTGCCTCTCCTGAGCTGGTGGCTTAAAGACTGAGGCCAGCCACCCGACAAACTGAGCCAATGGGTTGGGTGGCCCATTTTCTCTGGCAAGCCACCTGACTCATTCAACCTGGCCGTCCGGCTAGTCTGACACTTCAGCAGGCCACCAGACCAGGTGCACCATGCCACCCACTGGGCCTGGGACTCTGAGTGGCCTCCCGAACCTGCTTGCTTATGGACTTGGATCTAATTGTGTGTTTTTTTTTTCGGTGTGGGTCCTGAGCTGGGTTGTTTTTGTTCCCTCCTGACCTATCCCCCCCCCCCCACCCTCCCTGGGTAGACTGTGTGGTTCTTGTGTGTGTGTGTGTGTGGGGGGGGGGGCTTTGTCATGTGTCTGAGCTCTAATGGGATCTCTGAGCTCAGACAGTTTATTGTTTAGTTCTGCATTTCTGTTATGATTTTTGTATCTGCTCATGTGTTTAGTTTGGGTTTCTGTCATTGTTTTTTCCCCTCTCTCCAGTCACCCCCAACTCGCTGTTCACAGCCTGTTTGACACCAGCTGTGAGTGGCTTTGTAATCAGGTTCACCTACAGCTCAGCTCCTGCACCTGTTATCCATTTACCTGCCTATTTAGGTTCTGTTTGTTCTCCATTTCCCTGCGGCTGTATTAATGTTCTCTCTGACTCCTATCTACAGTAAGTTTGTCTGTCTATCTCCTCCTGAGCAACTTCTGCTCTGGAGAATAATCCTTGTGTTTACCTTGGTGTATATTTTTGTATGGGTTGCACAGTTCTTGGAATTTTGGTTCGTTGTCTAATAAAATGTCACAGAGAATAAAATGTCAGTGAGTGGGTCTGTCCTTCCACCTCGTAGAGGCGTTCATGACAGAGACATGCTTGGCCAGTCCATTACCTTTACCCTCAGTTTCTTTAGCAAGGCAGTGGTCAACTTGGAGGTGTGTTTAGGGTGGTTATCATGTTGGAATCCTGCCCTGCGGATCATGCTCTGCTTCAGTATGTCACAGTACATGTTGGCATTCATGGTTCCCTCAATGAACTGTAGCTCCCCAGTGCCGGCAGCACTCATGCAGCCCCAAACCATGACACTCCCACCATCATGCTTGACTGTAGGCAAGACACACTTTTCTTTGTACTCCTCACCTGGTTGCTGCCACACATGCTTGACACCATCTGAACCAAATGAGTTTATCTTTGTCTCATCAGACCACAGGACATGGCTCCAGTAATCCATGTCCTTAACTTCTTGTCTTCAGCAAACTGTTTGCAGGCTTTCTTGTGCATCATCTTTAAAAGGGGCTTTCTTCTGGGACGACAGCCATGCAGACCAATTTGATACAGGGTGCGGTGCATGGTCTGAGCATAACAGGCTGACCCCCCACCCCTTCAACCTCTCCCACAATGCTTGCAGCACTCATATGTCTATTTTCAAAAGACAACCTCTGGATATGACGCTGAGCACATGCACTGAACTTCTTTGGTCGACCATGGCGAGGCCTGTTCTGAGTGGAACCTGTCCTGTTAAACTGCTGTATGGTCTTGGGAACTGTGCTGCAGCTCAGTTTCAGGGTGTTGGCAATCTTCTTATAGTGTAGGCCATCTTTACGTAGAGCAACAATTCATTTTTTCATATCCTCAGAGAGTTCTTTGCCATGAGGTGTCATGTTGAACTTCCAGTGATAGGTATAGAGACAGTGTGAGAGCGATAACACCAAATTTAACACATCTGCTCCCCATTCACACCTGAGACCTTGTAACACTAATGAGTCACATGGCACCGGGGAGGGAAAATGACTAATTGGCCACAATTTGGCCATTTTCACTTAGGGGTGTACTCATTTTTTGTTGCCAGCGGTTTAGACATTAGTGGCTGTGTGTTGAGTTATTTTGAGGGGACAGCAAATTTACACTGTTATTCAAGCTGTACACTGACTACTTTACATAGTATCAAAGTGTCATAGCTTCAGTGCTGTCCCATGAAAAGATATAATAAAATATTTACAAAAATGTGAGGGGTGTACTCCCTTTTGTGAGATACTTTACATCTAGACAGTGTTGGCCCACTTTATTCAAATTACGCTAGGAAAACATCTTATGCGAACCATTTACACATTGGCAAGATGTCTTCGCGGGACCTAACATTAGATCGGAGTAGACTATTTGCCAATGTCCTGTCAACACATCGGGAAACGCGCTGGGCACACACTGGCATTAGATCAGAAATGATTATCAACCAACTTCTAGACAATATCTTAAAGACAGCATCTAGCTCGTCAGCAGGTTTTATTTAGGTCGGACATTTAAAACTGCTTTTAAAGGTGTAAAAATTACGTGTTGTCCCAAATACCAGTTTGGGATGTCTGGAGGAGGACGTACACTCACGGAAGTGCGCAGCAGTGCTGTCAATGATTAGAAAATGCCCACACCACATGTCACTATTTTTATAGAGCCCAAGTCACGCCCCCTCCAGTTCTGCATATTGGACCTTAAATCGAAAAAAAAAAAAAATTCTCTATTGAAATGAATGGCAAGAGCAACATTATCTTTTAATTCTGAGCAAATTTTACAACAAGTTACCCATATGATGTTTCTCAATTTAAAAGATAATGTCCCATATAATTAAAGTTGTCGGCTGTCATATAATAACAGAGTAATATTTAGTTTTTGTTTAAATGACTAGTGGACAGCAACTCCCATCAGCCCACATCACTAAACACAGTTACATTTTAGTGATGTGAAAAGCACTGATTTCTCCTAGCATTGACCCCTGCACTGACAGACAAGTCACTAGGATTAATCTTAGCCTGACTCTTAGCTAAATCACTATACAGTGATAATAACAGAATGGATTTGCCTGACTGCTGCCCTCACCCTGTGTCTATAAGGAAATCACATGTAATGTAACGTAATGTACTTTATTTATATAGCCCTTTAAAACAACCCGTAGGTGACCAAAGTGCTTTACAGAAAGTTAAACAGCATTAAAAACACACACAGCATTAAAAACAAATACCATAAACAAAGGAATAAGAATAAATACCTAAAAATGAGAATAAAATAAAAACAAATGCCAAGACAAACATCACCACTACTGGGTATTAAAAGCCATCCTAAACAAATATGTTTTAAGTTCTGATTTAAAAAGGGCCAGGTCAGAGATAGCACGTAGGTCAGGGGGGAGATTATTCCCGAGCCTGGGGGTGACAACAGAAAAGGCTCGGTCACCCCAATGTTTATGCCTTGACCCTAGGCACATCCAGCAAAAGCTGATTGGATGACCTCAAAGCCCTGCCTTGGTCACGGACAGTCAAAATCTCAGACATATAAACCGGAGCAAGGCCATTAAGAGCTTTAAAAACAAAAAGAAAAAGTTTAAAATTAATTCTAAAATGGACTGGAAGCCAAGGAAGTGAAAAAAGGATCGGAGTAATGTGCTCTCGCCTAGGTGCGTTGGTCAAAAGACGGGCCGCTGCATTTTGCACAAGTTGAAGGTGGCCGAGAGAAGTCTGAGAGATGCCAACATAAAGTGCATTGCAGTAATCAAGTTGAGACTTGATTAAAGCATGGATGGCTATCTCAAGATCATGACGGCTCAGGAAAGGTTTGGCTTTGGATAACAGACGTAATTGATAAAAGCTCATCTTGACTACATTGTCAATCTGTTTATCAAATTTTAAATGGATGTCAAAAATCACCCCCAAATTTCTGACAGCTGAACTGAGCCTTAAAGAGAAGGTACCAAAGCCAGCCGTTACAGTATCCCCAAACACAATACATTCTGTTTTTTCTTCATTTAAGTGGAGAAAATTTTGGCCTAACCACAACTTAATGTCAGTGATGCAGTCCAATAGAACACTTTGTGAGTTAGTTTGTTCTGGGTTCAAAGGTAAATAAAGCTGCAAATCATCCGCATAACAGTGGAAAAACATGTTGTGCCTGGCTATTATTGACCAAGTGGCAGCATATATAATGAAAACAGAACAGGGCCAAGGATAGAGCCCTGTGGGACCCCACAGTTGAGACAGGCACTAGAAGAAGACATGTCACCAATCATTACAGAAAAAGTTCTGTTAGATAGATAGGATTCAAACCACTTAAGTGCAGTGCCATGGATGCCAACATGGTGATTCAGGCGTGACAAAAGGATAGTATGGTCCACAGTGTCAAAGGCTGCTGTAAGATCTAGCAGCACTAAGACCACAGGGCATTTGGCATCAACAGACATCATAAAATCATTGTGCACCTTAAGCATGGCAGACTCAGTGCTGTGACGAGATCTAAACCCAGAGTGAAACTTCTCAAAAATAAAATTGTCTTCTAAAAAAGATTGTAACTGTATAAAAACAGCTTTTTCTAAAACTTTACATAAAAAGGGCAAATGAGAAATGGGTCTAAAATTAGATAAAACTGAAGGGTCAAGGTGAGGTTTATTAAGAAGGGGCCTAACCACAGCATGTTTAAAAGCAGGTGGGACAAATCCTGAACTAAAGCAGGAATTAATAAAAACCAAAAGACCAGGCCCTACAGTATTAAAAACCCTTTTCAGTATTCCAGCGGGAACAACATCCAGTGAGCAATTTGTTGGATTCAGAGACTTCACTATATCAGCAAGTGATGATAAAGAAAAACTCAAACTGTTCTGGACAATAGACAAGCTTCCATTAAAACTGTTATTAATAGCTCGTCTGACAGAGTCCACTTTATCAACAAAAAAGTGAAGAAAAGTCTCACGTTGTAAACGAATCATCTGTTATAGTCGGAGTGCGTGGATTTATAAAAGAGTTAATTGTGTTAAATAGCACTCTAGGACAGTGACTGCTGCTGGAAATAATATCAGAGAGATACTGAAATTTTGCCTTTTGCACGGTCCTCTGGTAATCAGCAAGACAATCCTTAAAAATTTCCAGAGACACATGTAATTTGTCCTTTTTCCATCTCCGTTCAGCCTGCCTGACCCACTGTCTAATGGCACGGGTAGTGTTGTTTAGCCAGGGATCTGTTTTCAGTTAAGCCAATTTAAGCCGAAATAGGGCAATAGAGTCCAAAATCCCAGAGCAGGTGGTATGAAAGGAGGAAAGAATACTATCTGGATGGGAAGGGGAAACGAGTCCATTCAAGGGAAAAAACTGTGAATCCCTAAAAGCAGCAGAAAACTCCTCTGGCGTTGAAGAAGTGATGATGCGACGCCAGCATGATGGAGCCACAGGCTTGCTGAGTGATGAAGGGGTCAACAATTCAAAAATGATGGGGAAATGATCTGAGATGACAGACTCAGAAATTTCTATAAGAGAGATTGAGAGCCCAAAAGAGATAACAAGGTCCAGAGTGTGACCAAGACGATGTGTAGGTTTGTCCGCTAAAATATTTAAATTAAATGTCACCAACAGTCTTTTAAAATCAGATGCCAGCTGATCAGATGGACAACAGACATGAATAAAGTCCCCACAGATCAAAAGTTTATCATATTTTAGCACAACATCTGCGAAAAATTCAGAAAACTCATTAATGAAGTCCTTATTATATTTAGCAGGACGATAAACAAGAGCAAATAACATAAGACTTGTGAGATCCACCACAAATAGTTGCAGCTAAAAGCAGGAATAAGCATTTGTGGAGAGAAGGCGACATTTAAAACTATCGTTAAAAACAGAAGCCAGACCTCCACCCCGACCAGATGCTCGCGGGGAGCTGAAGAAAGAACAGCCAGGAGGGAGGAGCTCAGAGAAGGCGGCGGTCTCACCTGGTTTAACCCATGTTTCTGTCATCAGAAGAAAATCCAAGGAATGTGAAGTAAAAAAGTCATTTAGAATAAAAGTCTTATTTGCGATGGATCTGGTGTTAATCAGAGCCATGTGAATCAAACACTGATCAGCTTGCTGGGAAGCACGACTGATCGGGTGAAGATTCTTCGGTGCGCAGCCCCTTCTGCGAATCCAAACGGGCCGGCGGCAGGGAAGTGGGCGTCCAGCCTCTGGGACAGTCGGCGACAGCCATCGGTAGTGATAATACATGGACTGACGTACGTCAAAACCGATACGCTTCCTGGAGAGCTCAGTCAGCAGTTGACGAGGGTTGTGAGTTGAAGAAGAGGCCAGGTAAGCCCTCAGTCTGCATGATAGTCCACCTCTCCAACCTCGTCTTTTGCGGCGTCTTTTGTGGCGGCTGTTCCGAAACAGTCCGCTGGGTGCACATCTCAGATAGGATGGTATAGACGCCAACAGAGGTGGAAGAGGCTGACCATTAAATTCATATGTCGAGAATTTGACCACAGAATTGCGAATATTTAGAAGAGTCAGGCGATCATAAACCAGTAGGGATGACACGTTCTGAGCTAGAAACAACAATAAGACAACTAAGCACATAAGACATAGCACAGGCAGACGTCCAGCCACACACAACGGTGCCATCTTGCCTCCAAGATCTTCTGATCTTCATGAACAAAAAGAAAATGTCCATCACTTATGAGGACAAGTCTAAAATTCATTAGTTTGTCCAACAGAATATTATTATGACAATCTAGTCTGCAGTTTGTTCTCTAAGGCGCAAAGTTCATTTTTTATTGTTACCCAGTCACTTGTGCCACCTGTGCTACCTCACTCTCCCTCTGGTCACCTGGGCCACCTCTCTCCTCCCTCTCTCCCTCTTTGTTATCCCTGCTGCTGTCGCATTCACTTTCTTGCTCCTGACATACAGTTATGTGAAAAAATTAGGACACCCTGTATAAGCCTGTTTTTTTTTTTTTTACATATTTGGACATTTGAATATTTAATATCAATGTTAAAAATACTGGGAGATTCACATAACACAACTAAACAATTAAAAATGAATTAAATTTTTCAAATTTTTTGTAAAATGTAGTTCTAAACAAATAGTGAGGAATAAATTAGGACACCCCCATCTTTTTTAGGACACCCCCACATTCATTCCCACTTACAATGGCTGAAATAAATTTAAAAAATGCAAATAAAAACAAAAACAAGGTTAGACATAGATACGTGAACATTTCTTAATAAAGAACTGAATATTTAAAGGGGTGTCCGAATTTTTTCACATGACTGTAAAATAAGTTCAATTAATGTTCAAGTGGTTTAAGAGAGGTACTTCACTGACAGTTTTGGAAGATGCAATACATGCAAGAATTTCCCACGCAAAAAACTTAGAAAGATGTAAAATGTCCCCCCCCCCCTTCTTCCCTCTTAATAGCATCTTAACAGTGCTATCAGCAGGTGCATTAGGTCATCTAGTTTATTTTGATACCATGTTCATCATTCTAGCCACAGAACTGAGGTTAATGCAGCTGCAGAGTGTGGATGAGGCTTACCACTGAGTAGCTATTTTTCACCAAGTAGATGAACTAAGGACACTATGTGTAATTTAGTCAGCTAGACTATGACAAAAGTAACAGTTATCCTGCCCGCAGAGGCATTATGAAAACAGCGCACCACACCTTAGGTGTGTTATGTTTCACTCATTAAATGATAAATCTGTGAAATTTGTGACAAAATCATCTTGGTATTAAAAACTTACTCTGGATTCATTATCTAGACATTTAATTTTTTTTTTACAGTGGTATTCAGTTTTCAAATTTAGGATTAAGGTATTTAAAAAATGTACAAATTTAGGAGAAAATAGTATAAATTCACAAGAAAAATGTAGCAACTTGATGATAGCCAAAAAATTATTTAAAAAAAATCTGAAATTTAAACTATTTTGCAAATCTGTTAGGAAAAATGCTTATTTTTCATGACAAATTTAAGAAAAATGCTCCATTTTTGTGAGAAACTGAATATAGGGGAAAAATAACATGGGGGAAATACTGCATATTTATACAAAAAGTAGGCAAATTTGCAAGAAAAAAATGTCTGATTTACAAGAAAAGCTGTAAAACTATGACAAAAAGTTGCACACATGGCATCAAACTGGGGATTCTAAATTGTCCTTAGGTATGACTGTGAGAGTGAATGGTTGTCTGTCTCTCTGTGTTGGCCCTGTGATGGACTGGTGACCTGTCCAGGGTGTACCCTGCCTCTCGCCCAAAGATGCTGGGATAGGCTCCAGCCCACCCCACCACCCCACCCCCGCGACCCGAAAAGGATTAAGCGGAAGAAGATAGACGGATGGAGGGGAACAGAAAACTAGAAATGTGATTATAAGCTCAATAATTAAATTAAATAAATAAATCAGTTATGCTGTAATGTAATGCTTTTGAACTTATTTTAACACATGTAAAAAAAGCTCATTAAAAGTTTAGGAATATGAATGTGTGTTTGTATGAATGTGTGTTTATATACTTGCATATTTATTCCACCTAGCTGCAATGCTCCGTACTGTGGGTGTTTATATATTTACATATTTATTCCATCTAGCTACAATGCTCTGCACTGTGTGTTCATATATTCATATATTTATTCCATCCAGCTACAATGCTCTGCACTGTGTGTCTGTGTGTGTGTGTGTATATATATATATTTTATAGTAATACGTACATATGTATATTAGCTGCTCTTGCTTGCTTGTTTTTTTTCTTGCCTTCTGATTGTTGCTCTGAGTGTTGCTATCCCTGTGCTGTTGCAATCCTGGAATTTCCCCGTTGTGGGACTAATAAAGGCTTATCTTATCTTATCTTATCTTATCTATTCTTTCATTCATCTATTTCGTGTTTATTTCTTACATATTTGTTTAGGTGCTCTGTTGTGCAGTTGTGGTATTTTAACAGAGGATAGAAGATTTGAAAATGATCTGCAGGGAAAATAATCAACGTCTTTTAATGTGGATATTAAGGAATAGCCTTCAGACTGACTTAGTCTGTAATCAAAAGTGGAAAAACTTGTTTTTTAATTGAATTTTATAGTCAAAATCATGACGTTTTAAAAATACAGAGCAGTTTAAGGTTAACAT
Source organism: Pholidichthys leucotaenia (assembly GCA_020510985.1). Taxonomy (NCBI): domain Eukaryota; kingdom Metazoa; phylum Chordata; class Actinopteri; order Cichliformes; family Pholidichthyidae; genus Pholidichthys; species Pholidichthys leucotaenia. The sequence goes on from CM035842.1 coordinate 278,355,390, forward strand.
AAATTTTGTGGGGATGACAAGCAATATTTAAATGCATTTATATTTAAAGACCAGTGGTTGGAGTAGATTTTATTAGTACTTGATAAATGTTTGGTGCTGCTAACATTTAAATGAGCACTGAAACACATAAATTTCACTCTAACAGTTGACGAACAAATCCATTCTGATCACATTTCATGAATGCTTAATGCAATGTAAAGACTAAATTTGCATGAGAAAAGCTAATCATTTCTCAGATCAGCTGAATCATACCAGGCAGCACAGTTATTCAGTGGTGTAACTCCTATTAGCAAACTAGCAACCAGCTAACTTCACACAACAATTCACAAGCTAAGTCAATAATATGATATTTACCTCATTTTGGACAGAGGGGTTTTTCCTTTTGTTTGACAAGTTCAACCAATTTAAAATGGTTTGTTGCCCTTGTGGAGCTCATTTCTGTCATGTACGTGCGTTTTTGCTCAGCACATGGATGAAAAGAGATGAGCCCACTTGAAGGTGAAGTGTGTGTTTATTAAACAAAGAGTCAAAGTACAAAGTGTCCCAATGTAAGCAGTCCAAATTCGTTTTACAACAGATGAAAAGGTTCAACAAACTCTGTTTAGCCATGAGGAGGGAGTTCACATCACGCCCCAGGGTTTAGCTGGCCCCTGGGGGAAAACAAGAAACGTGAACGGAAAACAGAAGACTGACATAATGTGTTTCGGAGTACAGCTGGACTCCGGGGAAAACAGCACCAAATGTAGTCCATAGGAGAGGAAACCAACACAGAGTAGCAGCTGGACATCAAACGCTGACTAACACTGCAACAATAAGTGATGGAACTAACATAGTATAAATACACAAAGAACTAATGATACACATGGATACAGGTGAGTCGCTGCAACAGTTGCGCTGATTGCAGGCTGCTCACTGCAGCAGCGGGCTGAGCAGCCTGTGGGAGGTGCCTGGAGAGAGAGGGGCAAAAACAAAAACACAGAATAATCGTAAACCACAAGCAGACAGAGCAGGGAAACAAAATACAACAGCAGCCTGTGTCTGGGGTCTGAGATGACATAAGCCCCAGACACATGACAGTTTCATGTTCTCTCACTGAGCTGAATGCATTCCATACCAGCATCCCCACCTGCCACCCTTACAACTGACTCCTACTCAGTGAAGGCACAATTACAGGTTGGCCAATACCAAGTCTGCAGCGTGCGCGGGGGTGGGGTGGGGTACATTTTCTGATTAGAAATGTTACTTTCTGTTGCTTGAAAATGAAAACAAAAAACCCGACAACTTCTTCATACTTGATTGAGTTGCAGAACTTGTAGTTCTACAACTTGTAGTACAAGTACAACTTGAAGTTGTAGTTGTAGATTATTGAGGGGGTTATAACCCCTCTAACCCCCCTTCCCCCCACAAATTACGCCTATGCTACCGTCAGACAGATTAGCGGGACGAAAGAGCATTTATCTGTCGTAATCTGAGCACGGGGGATTTTTCTTGGCACAGTCCCATGGCCTTTTTCCATATTTGTATATTTGTTGTATTTTGAGTTCTTAGATTCCTATCATTTTATCCTTGTTCGGTTTTCTAATAGCTTGTATTGTTTCTTAATTCTATTCATTCTCCTGTTCATGTCGTCATAGTCTTGCTACTTATTTATTTGGTATTTGTTTGTATTTATCCGTCAGTGTTTATTTGTTGGCATTTAGTTCTCACTTTATAATTGTTCTGTTGTGTTCTCTCTCTCTCTCTCTGGGGCTGCAGCTGTCAGTGGTACTTCTGGGGTTTTTGCTCTGTTGTGGGCAGTGTAGTGTTGCTCGTGGAACGTATGGTGTTACACGGGTGGTGACGTCACCTAGAGCACAAGAGAACTGTGTGGTAGAGAGGCGGTCTCTTCGACCACCTCTCTGCCTAGCAGGAGCGTCTCTGTATCAGTGTATCAGTGTGAGATACATAATAAAGTCCTGTATAGTTCACCACTTGCCTCATTATTGTGCCACGTTTTACGGACATAACATTTGGTGACGAGGATAAAGTATGGATGCTGTCTTCAATTTGGCTGTTTTTGGAGTCTCCGGGAGAGCCTCCAGTGCCTTGGGTGAGATGGTTCGCCGCTTTTAAAAATTACTTGGTGGCACTAAACCTTGGTGAGCTGGAGAAAGTATGGGCATGGACAATTCTGGTCCACAATTTAGGTATGGAAGGACAGCATATCCTTGCAACCTTGGGTGCTAGTGATAGCTTTGAGGACGTGGTTGAGCTAATGGCACAACACCATCGTCCGGAGGATTCAGTTTCGGCAGCGCCTCCAGCGGATTGGCGAGTCAGTGCAACATTATGTTGCAGACCTGCAGCAGCTGGCTGGAAACTGCCAGTTTGGTGATTTGGAGGAAGAAATGGTCCGCGACCAGTTGGTAGAGCACATGCTTTGCTCGTCAGCACGGTCAAGACTTCTAACGTAGTCCGGTGAACTGATGTTAGTCAGGGCTGTGGAGATAGCTCAGCAATGCAAAGCAGCGGACAAATTATCACGCAACCTCGGCGAAAGAGCTACGCTACACCGTTCTGACTCACAATCAATGGCGCAGGCTGTGGACCCGGACAGCAACGATAGCGAACAAGAGGAATGCACTGCAGCCTTGAAGATGAGGTCCGCCCCGGGATCGCCCAGATGTTTGGGCTGTGGGTCCAATAAGTACCGGTACAAGGTTAGAGAGTGTCTGGCAAGAGGTAAACATTGTGGCAAGTGTGGACACCTGCATCATTTTGCCAGGGCCTGCAATAGGTTTGAGCGAGGGGAATGGCGGCACAAAGTGGATACCCCTTCTCCAACTCCTACGGTGATTCACACCGTCTCTCCGAGCACAGATGGCTGTACATACTGTATGGTGAAGTTGGACAAGGAGGTGCCGTTACTGGTGGACAGGGGCGCGGTGAAGTCTGTGCTGAATTGGCCTACTGTGAGGAGTTTTTTCCCATATCACTGAGTGAGAGGTCTTTCAATGCCATTTTGTGGATATGGTGGAAATAGACTGCCCATTGTGGGTTCGCTGGAACTGACGGCTAGATACAAGGCAGCGGAGGTAGCCAATCTGCAGTTTGTAGTGACCGCTGGTAGAGCGAATGTGATGGGCTGCAACCTTTTCTACGGTCTTGGCTTCACAATCACCAGTGGTAGTATAGAGGAGCGGTCGGGCTGTGGCTTGTGGGACCGACCGGTTCCGCGAGTGTTAGACGATGCAATATGGGATGAACCTTGGCCTAGTATTCTGGGAGATGAGCAGGACTGATCCCACCCAGAGCCATCACGGGAGAGTTCCGGCGCCAGAGCCCAAGTTGTCCTAGCTGAGGGAACTGGGCGGCGCGGTGGGACACCCGTGACAGTGGGTGGAGGCGAGTGGCTGGCCAAACCTGACCTCCAGAGTTCGGCATTGAGGTACCAAAAAGCAGGGGGTTACAATGACTTTGCCACTGTCTGAAATGAAAGCTAGTGGGGCAGGACCGACTGGCACGGTGAAACGACGGGCCACTCAGGAACACTGGAAGCCGAGTCGGGCTCCTCTGGGGGTCGCTGATGTGACCCGGCCCAGAGAGGAGGCCTGGTTGACAGGGGTTTGCAGGAAGAGAAAATGACAGGAGGACCAGGGGCGGCTGCAGGTGGTGGCTATTTGGGAGGACGGCTACCTTCAGCTGTCTGATGTTACATGGAGACATCCCAACGAGCTGTGGCACGCCAATGATGAGGGAGAGGTGTCTTGGCATCGATGTGGGTCATCTCCGGGCGCCAAGAGAAGTAGATGCTTAGGTCGGGACCTGCCTGACGGGTCTCCGTGGGGGGTGGGGGGGTGGTTTCTCCATCGTGACTGTCTGGTAATGGGGAGCAATATGTTTAATATAAGTTGTTGGTATACAAATTTCCCAGATTTTGGTTCTTATGCATGGTGGTGAAATGAAAATTATTCTGATGGTTTATTTAGTGTGTTTACAAAAGTATAGTTTGTTTGTATATATGTTCAATATGACAAAGGGATTGTTTTATGCCTTATATTTGGAACACAGCAGATTGTATTTTATGGACTATTTTGTAGCAGAGACGGCAGAATAATCCATCTAGTCATGTGGGGGTGGGACAGTAGTCCACCTGTCCCCCCTAGCCTTAGTTGTTTTGTGTGAATGAGGTAGGCCCTAATGGTTTTCTGTTCACTTTAGAGTGTGATTCGGGTTCCAAATTCGGGAGGGTTCCAATTGTGTGTGTTTGCCCATTTTTTAACCTTCCTTGTTCCTTCCTTGTTGTTCATAGGACACATTATGGTGTTACACGGTTGGTGACGTCAGCCGGAGTATAAGAGGGCTGCGCAGCAGGGAGGCGGTCTCTTCGACCTCTTCATCCTAGAGGGAGCGTCTGTATCATTACTGTGAGTCTATAATAAAGTCCTGTATAGTTCACCATTCGCCTCATCATTGTTTCACGTTTATGGTCATAACAGCCACATACCCCAGAAAAAACCTTATACCACCTTTCCTAGTACGGGTTAATGTGGATGTTAAACAAGTCATCAAGTTTGAAACCTCGGTCACTCTTACACAGACTGGTTATTTTATCTGTTTTTATTTATTTTACCTACTCCGTTTTAAATTTTTATCTTAAAAAAGATAAATATTAATTTTCTATCTAGTGATATTAACTTTTTAAACTGGAGCTAGAACTTTATTGATTGGTTATATTGATCATACAGCTCCCAATGGCTGGACCATTTATGTTTTTAGTCAAAAATGGACATGACAGTGCCTGGGGATGATAAAATTCTCCCACAGAAAGCACAAAAGAAAATTGCTGACCTTGAGGAGGATATCCGACAACTCTCGGATGAACTGCAGCAGAAAAATACACTCCTCTCCAACTTCAGCTTACATCTTCCTCTGCTGTCACAGATGATGAATCTTTTAGTGGTCCAGGAGTCCAAAAAAAACGGCCTTGAGTGACTCAGCCCTCCGAGACACAGTCGCCTGGGACCCCTCCACCTGTCCACGGCCCTCGTCCTACTCAACGCCTAATCAGATGGCCTGGTCTGAGGTGATGGTCCGGGGCAGGAAAAGGGCCTCAGATGCGTCAACCACCAGCCCTCCTCTGCCCATCTCCAACCGCTATGAGGCTCTGGCAACGGCTGATAATCCACCTTCCACCGATGCTCCAGTTTCACCGGTTCCAGTTCACCCGGGCTCTGTTCAATGCGCAGCCCCCACTGATGTCACACCCATCCCTTCGCTGGAAGACCTTAAGGCCTTTCCTCTGCTGAGGATTGACAGCAGTGGGGCGGCTGGCGTGGCCCCCGCCGAGCCACAGCGGCTCTGGCCCCATTCTGGAGAGTCCTGTGCCCGATGTATGATCCTGAGGGAGACTGTTTGCTGGCACTCTGGGAGGCCACACTGCACGGAGCAGTCAGGGAATCCCTCCTCCGGTTCTTTGCTGCCCTGCTCATCGTCTGGTGAGGTAAGGGGCACCACCTGCCCCAATGACGGGACTCCGACTCTGCCGTCACCTCACTGCACTGATGCTTGCTGAGGGACCCTGCAACCACCAACATCCAGCCCGCTTTTTCCTCCAACCACGATGATCATCGGTGACTCCATCATCAGGCACATCAGGTACTTTAACTCATCAGGCTACTTTAACTCATCAGGTACTTTAACTGCAGTCACAACCTCCTTCCATCACACTGATTATTATTCATGTAGGGACTAACAACACCACCCACAGACAGTCTGAAATCACTAAAAATGACTTCTGCAAACTTTTTAATATTTTATCAAACAGCGGAAAGTCTGTTTTTGCTTCTGGCCCCATTCCCACACTGCGTCGTGGATCAGACTATTTTAGTTGTATTCTTGCCCTCTCAACTTGGCTCAAGTCCGCCTGCAGCAGCAACATTAATTTTATTGACAATTTTAACTTGTTTTGGGGCCGCCACATTCTCTGTAAATCTGAATCAGAATCAGAATCAGAATCAGAATCAGATTTATTGCCATTGTTCATGTAGTACACAAACTAGGAATTTGTCTCGGTGCCATGCTGCAACATTAAAAACATGATGAGATAAAGAGATAAACTAAAAAACTAAAAGACTAAAAACATGCAATAAGTGTAGAATAATAAGTAATAATAATAATAATAATAATAATAATAATAATAATAATAATAATAATAATAATAATGAGTAATACTAGTCAAGGCAGTTTTAAATAAATTAGCAAGTAGCAGATAATATGGGGTACCACAGTGCAGTCGATAATGCAACAGAAAAACAGTGATGAATGACATGAGCTGCTGTATATAGTGCACGAGAGTCAATAAGTCACTTAATGTTCAGCAGTCTGATGGCAGAGGGGAAAAAGCTGTTCATGTGCCGGGAGGTTTTAGTCTGAATGGACCGAAGTCTTCTACCTGAGGGGAGGGGGGCAAACAGTACGTGACCAGGGTGTGAAGGATCGGCTATGATCCGGCCTGCACGCCTCCGGGTCCTGGAGATGTACAGGTCCTGGAGAGATGGGAGCTTGCAGCCGATCACCTTCTCAGCAGTGCGCACGACGCGCTGCAGCCTTAGTCTGTCCGTAAATCTGACGGCATACATTTAAATGCATCAGGTAGCAGGCTTTTAGCAGCAAATCTGATGCATATCATTCAAACCACAACATGTAATTGACTGTTTACATCACACAACCCCTCCCCTCTGGATCCACTCACATCTCTGACCCCCAGTAAGACTATCCAGCACGAGTCCCGTTTTTGTCAGTCTCCACCATCTGGTCTGGAAATTAATTCACTACCCATCTTCCCCATTAGGACATTCATCACGGACAGACCTCCATCCATAAAACATACAGTTCACAAGAACTCACACCCACGCTGCCTATGTTCTGTGGATCAGTCTCCAAACAATAATCCACAGAAAATAAATTACCCACCCATAAATAACTCACTACCTACCCTAAATATGGCTCTTTTAAATATACGGTCACTCGCTAACAAGACTTTTATCATCAAGGACCCGATTTTAGATAATAAGATTGACTGTTTATTTTTAACGGAGACGTGGCTTGGCACAGATGCACCAGTGGTTCTCACTGAGGCCTCCCCACCAAATTTTAGTTCATTTTTTTCCATAAGAAAGGGCAGGAAGGGTGGGGGTACTGCATCATTTTTTTCTTCCTCACTTGCAGTAAAGCAAATTTTACTTTGATCAATATACCGCATTTGAGCACCACGCTTTTGTCTTTAGCAGCCCTGCAATTTTATGCGTCACAGTTTACAGACCACCCAAATACTGCCCTGTTTTTATTAATGAGTTCTCTGAGTTTTTATCAATAATCCACTCCTCATATAATTTTATTCTCATTTCCGGTGATTTTAATCTACACACTGATAAGCAGGGCGACCGTATGTCAGAAGATTTTAATGACCTGCTCACGTCCATGAATTTTACTCAACATGTCATGCAGCCAACTCACAACAGGGGACACACTCTGGATCTTGTCATTAGCCATGGCCTGCCCACGAGTGTGTCCTCTGTTGTTGACTTGGCTGTATCTGACCGTTACTGTGTGTTTTTTAACATCACTGGTTTTATGCAACGGGAGACCTCAGTGCGAACTGTGAGGAAGCGCCATCTGACACCTGAGGTGGCTGCTGATTTTATCAAACTCTTATGCAATACTCCCCCAGTTATTTCACCTGCATCGTGTGATTTTATTGTTGATCATTTTAACAGTAAATTAAGATCAACTATTGACAGAGTTGCCCCAATAATCACAAGGACAGTTAGGAATAAACCAAAACCTCCATGGAGAAATAACCAAATCCAAAAACTGAAAAGAGAGTGCAGGATGGCTGAGAGGAAATGGAGGAAAAACAAATTAACTATCAATTACCAAGTACTACAGGATAAATTAAAAATATACAATAATGCAGTCAAGATATCGAGAACTGAGTATTTTTCCAACATAATCTCAACCCATAACAATAACCCTAAAGTCCTTTTTGCAACCATTGATCAGTTAATCAAGCCAGATTTTAATAAAAACACAAACCTGCCATCAGACTCTGTGAGATTTTTGCAGACCACTTCAGGTGCAAGTTTGATTCTATTCGATCCAAAATTTTATCTGACCAGAAGATTGCTTTTAATGGAATCTTGGACTCACCTTTAGCTAAGGAAACGCTGGACTGCTTTGTTCTGGTTGATGCTAAGATGCTTGGTAGAGTTTTCTCCCAGGTAAACTTGACTTCCTGCCTTTTAGATACAATTCCCACATCACTTTTTAAAATATTTTATGGATTCTTCGAACATGAGATTTTAAACATTGTAAATTGCTTTCTTCAGACTGGTGTTTTCCCAGCTGCCTTTAAAATGGATGTGGTGAAGCCCCTTTTGAAGAAGACTAATTTAGATCCTGATATCCTCAGTAACTATCGACCTGTATCCAACTTACCGTTTTTAAGTCAAGTTTTAGAAAAAAAATGTTTTTATCCAGTTAAACAGTTTTCTTATGGACCACAACATTCTTGAGAAATTTCAGTCTGAGTACCGAGACAGCCCTTTTAAAAATCATTAATGATATCAGGTGTAACATGGACTCCCACAAACTGTCAGTCCTGGTGCTGCTGGATCTCATCGCTGCCTTTGATACAGTAGATCACCACATTTTATTACGTAGACTCAAACACCTGGTGGGCCTATCAGATACTGATCTCGAATGGTTTCATTCCTATCTCACAGATCACCACTATTTTGTAAGTATGGATACATGTTCTTCAGCAATCCATGAAATCAAGTGTGGGGTCACCCTAAGGTTCAATTTTAGGGCCAATACTTTTTAATCTTTATATGTTACCACTTGGGGATGTTATCAGGAGACATGGCATCAATTTTCATAGCTATGCTGCTGATTCTCAGCTGTACATTGCCACGTCTCCTGATGACACAAAACCAATTAATGCCCTTTTGAACTGTATTTTAGATATAAAGTCATGGATGGCAGAGAACTTCTTACAGCTCAACCAAGGCAAACAGAAGTTTTTAATTACTGGTCCTGAAGACAAGAGAGACAAACTTCTACCAACATTGCTAGGTCTAAAACCTACACATTGTGTCAAGAATCTGGGCATTCTTTTAGACTCTGACTTTAATTTTATTTTGTAGGACTTGCAGGAATAAAGAGACTGGCGATTTCTTACTTTTTCTTGCACGAGCAGGCGTGCTGTTTTATCCCTCGCAGCAGAGCAGAAGAACTGCTAAAAACCGCTAACTCTGAACAGAGGTCCTTCCGAGGCTGCCTAAAGAGGTGCTTGACTAGAAAGCCTAAGATCGTAACTATCACCCCTAAACAGATCATTCTTTACATGAACACGCATTGTGGTGAATTATGTCCATAGAGTCTGCTACACACGTCTCCCCCAGAATTTATCACAGTGAAAGAGAACAAAGTCAACGTGGGGGTGGAGGGTGAACCGCCTGGCCATGATGGCTCCGCCGAACAAGAGGGGGGGCAGGGTCACCCACGTGAGGGGTCGCTGAAACTGATTTAGTTGGGAGAGGGGGGTGCCCCCAACGAGGGGGTTGTGCCAGAGTGACAGGTCTGTCCACATCCAGGTGGGCTGGCTTTAAGCGGTCCACCGACATCTTCGCTGGCTTGCCTCCAACCTCCTCGACAAAGTGTTTCTCTCCCGGTGTCAATACATGGAATGGACCATCATACGGAGGTTTCAAAGGGCCACGGTGAGCGTCATGGCGGACAAAAAACAAAATCTGCCGACTGCAGACTCCTAGGAAAGTGAGATTGAGGGAACCCGTGTTGTGAAGTGAGGACAGGTACAAAAGCTTTGGCATTGTCAAGGAGAGTCTGGCATTGAGTAACCGCAGACCAAGGGGTTGTCGTGTTGGGGACAAACTCTCCTGGGACCCCTAGTGGCTGACCATAAACCAACTCGGCAGATGAGGCTTGGAGATCCTCCTTAGGAGCAGTTCTAAGTCCCAGCATGACCCATGGAAGCCTATCTGTCCAACTGCTGTCTGTGAGGCTAGCCCGCAGAGCGGCCTTCATAGAATGGTGAAAGCATTCGCATAGTCCGTTAGCCTGTGGGTGGTATGCCAGGGTACAGTGGAGCTTTACTTCCAGGCTCTCTGCGACAGAATTCCATAGCTTTGAGGTGAATTGAGACCCACGGTCTGATGAGATGTCAGATGGAGTGACAAAGCGGGCAACCCATGTCCCGATAAAAGTGCAAGCCATCTCATCAGATGTAGCAGACACCAACGGGACAACCTCTGGCCATCGAGTTGTCCAGTCTACCATGGTGAGCAAGTACGTGAAGCCGCAAGAGAGGGGCATGGGGCCAACAATGTCCACACTAACATGGTCAAAACGTCTTTCTGGCACTTGAAACTCTGTCAGTGGGGCCTTGACATGACGTTGCACCTTGGAGCGCTGACACTCGATGCATGTATTAGCCCAATCTCTCACATCCTTCTTGAGCCCATGCCAGACAAACTTTGTAGCCACCAGACTCTGGGATGGCTTCCATCCAGGATGGAAGAGGCCATGGATGGTGTCAAAAACTTGCCGTCTCCAACTGCTGGGAACAATGGGCCGGGGCTTGCCAGTGGAAACATCACAGAGGAGTGTTGTTCCTGTAGTGTCAAAACATTCATCTTTTAAACGGAACCCGGTGACTGCCGTCCTGAATGCCTGCATGTCTGGGTCAGCTGCCTGGTCCTCTGCCATACGGGCATAGTCCAGTCCTAAGTGAACTTCTGCCGTGACAGCCCGGGAAAGGCAATCAGCTACAAGGTTGGTCTTGCCAGCGACGTGCTGTATGTCTGTGGTGAACTCTGAGATGTAGGAGAGTTGTCTCTGTTGGCGGCTTGACCATGGCTCGGCTGCTTTAGCCATGACAAATGTCAGCGGTTTATGGTCCACGAACGCCGTGAATTTGCAGCCTTCCAGCAGGGTACGGAAGTGACGGATGGCCAAGTAGAGTCTAAGCAGTTCACAAACAAAGGTGGAGTACTTCCGCTCACTGGGACGTAACTGTCGGTTGAAAAATGCCAGAGGCTGCCACATGACGTTGACCCACTGTTCATGAACTGCCCTGATAGCATAGGCAGAAGCATCCGTGGTGATGGCTATGGGGGCATTGGGTGATGGGTGGGCAAGCATTGTTGCACTAGCCAGGGCCAACTTGGTATCTACAAACGCTTTTTCTCTTTTGGCTGACCACTCCACTGTGTGGCGAGGGCTCCTGACTTTGAGGGCCTCATACAAGGGACACATGAGTTGCGCAGCATGGGGAATGAAGCAATGGTAAAAATTAACCATGCTGAGGAATTCCTGCAGGGACTTGACTGTGAGGGGGCGTGGAAAATTTGCAACCGCTGTTACTTTTGACGGAAGGGGAACTGCGCCATCCTTAGTGACTCTGTTTCCCAGGATATCAATGGTTGACACCCCAAACTGGCATTTGGCCACGTTGACAATCAACCCGTGCTGACTAAGCCACTCAAACAAGGTCCGTAAGTGGGACAGGTGTTCTGCCTTGGACATGCTGGTGACTAGAAATATTGTCTAAATAGACGAAAAGAAAAGGGAGGTCACGTAGCACCTCTCACGCCGCGCCGCTCATCAGCGGCGCCACCTGCACGCACACCTGCACATCATCAGCGGCGAGGGATATAAGCCGCCTCGCCCTGAGCTTCGGCCTGAAGCCGTCAGACTTCCCCATGCATCGCTGTGAGTTCCTTCACCCTCAGCCGATCACTCTGGTAAGAAGACCTTACCTCCTTTCCCTTCCTAGTCTGCTCCCCTGTGCACAGGTGGATTCCCCGGCGGCGGACGACGCCTCTCCATCGCCTGTTCCTCGCTGCTGCACCGGGCTCTCCAGGTGGCTGTCTCCCGGACCTCGTCCCTTGTTGTGCCAGTCATCTGTCCTCTCCAAGTAAGCTCCTCTCTCGCTCTTATATCTCCTGTGTTGGTGTGTGCCCGTCACCCTTCTCCTTGTGCTTTTCCCATAGGGTTGTCCGGCTGTACGGCCTCCTGCCTCTGTGCCCGAAGCAGACGCCACCATCAACACATTTACATCCCGCAGACACACATTCATTCACTCCTGTTGTTAATAAACTATTTGAACTACTCTGAGCCTGTGTGTGTGCGTCTCCTGAGCCGTGCGTTATGTCAGTACGGCTTCAGCAGAGCGGCTCGGCAGACGGCGGGCTCGGCAGACGGCGGGCTCGCACACCGGTTTTCCACTCTCGAGGCTCGGGTGGATCAGATAGCTTATCAGCAACAGGTTATTTTTAATCAGTTGATAAATATAACTAACTGATTGGGCCGCTTGGACCCCCAACAGCCGTTCCCCCCGACTCGTCAGGGTGACGCGGCTCCTGCTGCTCCAGTGGCCGTCCAGCAGGCTCCGGGTGCACCGGTTCGGCTCACGCCCATTCCAACCCCCGCCCGCTTTAGCGGTAAGCTTGGCGGAGCACGGGGGTTTATAATGCAGTGTGAGTCCGTTTTCCACCGTGTGCCCGGGGACTTTCCCTCAGATCATAGCTGAATTGGTTATATCGGGAATCTCCTGGAGGGGCGGGCATTAACCTGGACCTACGCCGTAATGGCGAGGCCCAGTTATGCCACCCTCACATATGACCAATTCGTGAGACGCTTCCTGGAGGTCTTTGACCATTCTCTTACCGAGACGGTCCAGGTCGATCGGCTTCTCGCCCTCCAGCAGGGAAGCCGGTTGGCAGCGGACTACGCGGTCGACTTCCGGGTAGCGGCGGAGGAGTTAGGCTGGGAGGAACGCTCCCTCTGTGGCCTTTTCCTCCGCAGTCTCAACGATGATCTGAGGGATGAACTGACTGGGCGGGATATCCCTGAGACGCTAGCGGAGCTGACATCCCTAGCGATCAGTTTGGACAACAGGCTGCGCGAGCGCTCCTCGGGACGGAAGTCGTCTTCTTCTCGCCCTCGTGGAGTCTCGCCGCGCTTGTTCCAAGCTCGCCCCCTGGCGACGCCGCCACCATCGTGCCCCGAGGAGTCGGAGCCGATGGTGACGGGCTGGACAAAGCTTTCCCCTGCGGAGAGACAACGCCGCCGTGAGTTGGATCTCTGCATGTATTGCGGAGATGACAAACACACGGTGAAGCTTTGCCCACGGAAAGCCAGTCGGTGGGGTCCGCGAGTCACTGTAGGGGGCCTCGCGGACGTCAATCGGTTAAGTTCTCTCACTCAATTGAAGCTGCCCATCCGTTTCTGCCACAACCCCACTGGGCATCTCACCCACACACTGGTGGGTTCGGGCGCAGAAGGCAGCTTTATTTCACAAAGCCTGGCAACCCGATTGGGCATCCGCTGTCAGGCACTCAGGAACCCTATCTCCCTGGTCAACCTCTCTCGTGCCTCCCTTGGGAGAGTTACGCACCAGACCATCCCCATCCCGGTTATTATCTCTGGAAACCACCGGGAGGAGATAACCTTTTACGTCCTGCCCAACTCTGTGTCGCCCGTCATCCTGGGGTATCCCTGGCTACACCTCCACAACCCCGTTCTGGATTGGAAGCCCGCCGGGGTGTCGGCATGGAGTATGTTCTGCATGGGCACCTGTCTTCAGTCCGCTGCCTGCTCTCCGTCCGCTTCTCCCCCTCCTACGGACGCTTCACCCCCGGACCTGTCCCTGGTGCCACTGGAATTTCACGACCTGGGTATGGTATTTAGCAAATCCAAGGCAATGTCTCTCCCTCCTCATCGGCCCTATGACTGCGCAATCAATCTCCGCCAGGGGGCACCCTTACCTTCTGGACGACTCTACAGTCTATCGGCGCCGGAGAAGGAGACAATGAACTCATACCTCAAGGAGTCGCTGAGTGCTGGGATTATCCGCCCATCGTCATCACCTGTGGGGGCAGGATTCTTCTTCATTGGTAAGAAGGACGGATCCCTCCGTCCTTGCATCGACTATCGTGCCCTTAATGACATAACGGAGAAGGATCGTTACACCCTGCCCCTCATGGACACCGCTTTCCACTCCCTCCAGGGGGCGACTTGGTTCACCAAGCTGGATCTACGCAGCGCATACCACCTCGTCCGGATCCGGGAGGGAGACGAGTGGAAAACAGCCTTCCGTACCCCGAACGGCCACTTCGAATACCTGGTGATGCCGTTCGGGTTGACCAACGCTCCAGCCGTCTTTCAGCGCCTCATCAACGACGTCCTCCGGGATTTCATCGGCCTTTTTGTGTTTGTCTACCTGGATGACATACTCATCTTCTCCAAGTCCAGGGACGAGCACCAGGTCCACGTGAGGCGGGTCCTCCAAAGACTGCTGGAGAACCGGTTATACGTGAAGGCCGAGAAGTGTGAATTTTAAGGAAAGACAACATCCTTCCTTGGGTTCATCATCTCACACGACCAGGTGCTTCCAGACCCAGAGAAGGTGAAGGCGGTGGTGGAATGGCCTACACCTGCATCAAGGAAGCAGGTGCAACAGTTCGTTGGGTTTGCGAACTTCTACCGCCGCTTCGTCCCAAATTTTGGCACCATCGTCGGTCCGCTGACCCACCTCACGTCCCCTAAGGTTCCGTTCCGGTGGACCGAAGAGGCCGCAGCTGCTTTTCAGGCGCTGAAGGCGGAGTTCTCCTCCTCCTGGGTCCTTAGCCAAGTCAACCCTGCGCTGCAGTGCATCGTGGAAGTGGACGCTTCGGACACAGGAGTGGGGGCGGTGCTATCCCAGCGGTCACCAGACGACGGTATCAAACGGCCCTGCGCCTTCTTCTCCCGGCGCTTGTCCCCGGCGGAGAGGAATTACGACGTGGGTGACAGAGAGCTCCTCGCCATCAAGCTCGCGCTACAGGAGTGGCGTCACTGGCTAGAGGGGGCGGACCTGCCGTTCGTGGTCCTGACGGACCACAAGAACTTGGAGTACCTTAGATCTGCCAGGCGCCTGAACGCCCGCCAGGCGTGCTGGTCCTTGTTCTTCGCCAGGTTTCAATTTACCATCACCTTCAGGCCTGGCTCCAAGAACGGCCTGCCCGACGCCCTCTCTAGGCAATTCGCCCCTGAGGAGTCGGAGGACACGGTCCACACCATCCTACCCAGGTCGTGCGTCGTGGGAGCCGTCACCTGGGACATCGAGAGCAAGATCCGGAAGGCGCAGGAAGTAGAACCTGACCCTGGCGGCGGACCAGAGGGGAGGCTGTTCGTGCCATCCACGGTTCGAGGGGAGGTCATCCACTGGTTGCACACATCTAAGCTCACCTGTCACCCTGGCTCCTCCCGGATGATTGACCTCCTCCAGCGGTCCTTTTGGTGGCCGGGCCTGCGGAGGGACGCTGCCCGCTATGCCCGGGCCTGTCCAGTTTGTGCCACCAACAAATCGGGTAATGCCCCTCCAGTGGGTTTGCTCCAGCCTCTGCCCGTCCCTGGCAGGCCCTGGTCGCATATCGCCCTGGATTTCGTCACCGGATTCCCAGTCTCGAACACCTACGACACCATCCTGACCATCGTGGACCGCTTCTCCAAGGCGGAACACTTCGTCCCCCTACGAGGTCTCCCAACTGCCCTGGAGACGGCGGACCTCCTCATCCAACACGTGGTCAGGCTGCATGGGATTCCGGTGGACGTGGTCTCGGACCGGGGGCCCCAATTTTCTTCAGAGGTTTGGAGGTCGTTCTGCAACGCCCTAGGAGCCAAGGTGAGCCTCTCCTCCGGCCATCACCCCCAATCCAACGGGCAGTGTGAGCGGACCAACCAGGAGCTGGAGGCTGCGCTCCGCTGTGTAACGGCGTCCAAACCTACGTCCTGGAGTAACCACCTCGCCTGGGTTGAATACGCCCATAACACCGCTCGCTCTTCTGCTACGGGGATGTCCCCCTTTAAGGTGTCCCTGGGTTACGATCCCCCGCTGTTCCCAGCGCAGGAGAGTGAGGTAACTGTCCCCTCAGTACGGGCGCATCTCAGGCAGTTCCGCTCCATCTGGGCGTCAGCGCGCAATGCGCTTTTACGCACGGCGGAGCGCAACAGAGCCGTGGCGGACCGGCACAGAAGACCTGCCCCGGCGTACAGAGTTGGTCAGCAAGTCTACGTGTCGACCCAGGACGTGACTTTAAAGGGCGAGAGGAGGAAGCTGGCACAGCGCTTTATGGGTCCTTACCCCATCACCAGGATCGTCAACCCGGTGGCTGTGCGTGTAGCTATTCCCCCCTCCCTCCGCATCCATCCCACCTTCCACGTGTCCAAGGTGAAGCTGGCAGTCTCCGATCCCCTTTGCCCTCCTCCTGCTGCGCAACCCGCGCCCCGGATGATTGGTGGCCATCCGGCCTGGTCCGTCGCCTCCATCCTGGACTCCCGGCGCCGGGGTCGTGGGTTGCAGTACTTGGTGGACTGGGAGGGCTATGGGCCTGAACATCGACAGTGGGTACCCTCGTCGTTTCTGTTGGACCCGTCGCTCATCGCTGATTTCCACCGAGCGCACCCAGAGAAGCCATCGCCAGGAGGCGCTGCTAGAGGGGGGGGTACTGTCACGCCGCGCCGCTCATCAGCGGCGCCACCTGCACGCACACCTGCACATCATCAGCGGCGAGGGATATAAGCCGCCTCGCCCTGAGCTTCGGCCTGAAGCCGTCAGACTTCCCCATGCATCGCTGTGAGTTCCTTCACCCTCAGCCGATCACTCTGGTAAGAAGACCTTACCTCCTTTCCCTTCCTAGTCTGCTCCCCTGTGCACAAGTGGATTCCCCGGTGGCGGACGACGCCTCTCCATCGCCTGTTCCTCGCTGCTGCACCGGGCTCTCCAGGTGGCTGTCTCCCGGACCTCGTCCCTTGTTGTGCCAGTCATCTGTCCTCTCCAAGTAAGCTCCTCTCTCGCTCTTATATCTCCTGTGTTGGTGTGTGCCCGTCACCCTTCTCCTTGTGCTTTTCCCATAGGGTTGTCCGGCTGTACGGCCTCCTGCCTCTGTGCCCAAAGCAGACGCCGCCATCAACACATTTACATCCCGCAGACACACAGTCATTCACTCCTGTTGTTAATAAACTATTTGAACTACTCTGAGCCTGTGTGTGTGCGTCTCCTGAGCCGTGCGTTATGTCAGCACCGAGTCCATCAGGCACTGGAATGTCTGTGCAGCATTTTTGAGGCCAAAGGGCATATGTAAAAACTCAAAGAGCCCGAATGGGGTGATTACCACATGCATATGAGCAGAACGTGGTGGTATCAATCAAACGGTGTTTGCAATCAGTGATGGTGGTATTAGCTAAAGCAGCTCATACTTGTGAGGGTAGCTGTCGCAGGAAAAGCTGAACGAAGAGGAAACCTGGCTCATGCTCACCCAAGAGATCCAGCATCCTGTCCATCAGTTCAGATGGTTTACTGTCGCCGAGGCCTTGTAGCGAGAAGAGGCGGCTGGCTCACTCCGCATCGGAGAGTTCAAAAGTTTTAAGCAGGTGGGTTTTGAGCGTTGCATATTTATCCTGTTGTGGGGGACTTTTGATCAAACTCACCACCCTCACCAAGATGTTCATGGACACAGCAGTGAAAAGAGAGATGGGAGAAGGAGGCGTGGAAAGCGTGCAGGCGTGAAACTACGCCTGAGGAAACGTCAGTTTGGCAACATTCCTCTTCCTTCTATGATTTTTTGGAACGTACAATCTCTGAGGAACAAGGTGGATAAAATTCAAGGGAATGTACGCTACTAGAAGGACTTTAAGAACTGCTGTGTCATGGCTTATACCGAATCTTGGCTTACTGCCCATGACCGGGACGCGGACCTGTGGATTGACGGCTTTGGAGCCCCACTCCGCTCTGATCGGCAGGAAGAGGTAACGGGGAAACATCAGAGGGGCGGCGTATATTTATATATTAATAAGCAGTACTGCACATCTGTCATGGTCAGAGAGCGCATCTGTACACCCGATGTGGAGCTTCTGTCTGTGTCACTACGCCCCTTTTATTTGCCTCGCGATTTCCCCCAACTTTTTATCACGACTGTGTACATCCACCCGAGGGCAGACGCTGACTCCGCCTCCAGCACCATCTTTGATGTGGTGCAGCGGCTGCAGTCAATTTCTCCAGAGGCGCCAAACTTTATTCTTGGGGATTTTAACCATGTTTCTTTAAAGAAGACACTTAAAAACTTTTATCAGTATGTCTCCTGCCCAACCAGGCGAAAAAAGACATTGGACCTGTGCTATGGATCCATAGAGAGAGCCTATAAATCACTCCTCCTTCCTCCTTTAGGATCCTCAGATCACAACTGTGTACATTTGCTGCCCACATATAAAACTGCTCTCAGAAGAGGCAAGGTGGAGACCAGAGAAATAGATGTGTGGACAGAAGATTCAGTGCACTGCCTCCAGGAATGCTTTAACTGTACAGACTGGGAGATGTTCACACTGTCCTGCGGGGATGATTTGGACTCTTTGGTGGACGTCACATGCTCATACATGGCTTTCTGTAAAAATACGATTGATCCACGTAAACGTGTCAAAATATATCCCAACAACAAACCATGGGTTACAAAATCAGTTAAATCCTGCTTACAGAGGAAAGCACTTGCCTTTAAACAGGGGTCTGTTTCGGAGCTACAGCTTGCCACAAAAGAGCTGAAGGCCGAAATTTTAAGAGCAAAACAGAATTATAAATCAGAGTTGGAAAGCAAGATGGCAACAAAGAAACTTGGTTCAGCCTGGGCCAGTATGAAAACTATTGCAGGCCTTCAGAGCACAGAACGCAGTAACCGTGTGTTTTTTGATGGTTTTAATTCAGACACAGAACTGGCTACTGCTCTTAATTGTTTTTATGGTTGTTTTGACTCCTTTGATTTTAGCACTGAAACCCAAGATTTGAAACAGAAACTCAAAGACAATCAGCACTTTAATATTGAGGTGCAGGATATTAAAAGGGAGTTCTGCGCTGTAGAAGTGAACAAAAGTCCGGGCCCTGATAATATATGTGGGCGCTTGGTAAAGTCCTGTGCACATGAACTGAGTCCTATATTTCATGACATTTTCAATAAGTCCTTACAGACACAACATGTGCCTAAGATCTGGAAAGAAGCCGTGGTTGTTCCCGTTCCAAAATCCAGCTGTCCTAAAACGGTAAACGACTTTAGACCAGTTGCTTTGACATCAATTTTAATAAAAATTTTTGAAAAACTGGTCAGATGTGAGGTCCTAAAGCAGACTGAGCATGCCTTGGATCCTCTGCAGTTTGCCTATAGGCCTCACAGAGGAGTGGAGGACGCCACTGTCACTCTGTTTAACATGCTTTTTAAACATCTGGATTTTAATGGGACACACGCCAGGCTTTTATTTGTGGACTTTTCCTCCGCCTTTAATACAATCCAACCTCATACTTTAGTTGAAAGGCTCCTGCAACAATTTGATTTGAGCAATAATCTGGTGGGTTGGATTCTGGATTTCTTAACCAACAGGATGCAGAGAGTAAGGGTCAATGGTACACTGTCTGACCTAAAGTGCTCTTCTACTGGCTCTCCTCAGGGGTGTGTGTTGTCACCACTACTCTTCATCCTCTACACAAACATGTGTCGGAGCAGACATGACAACAGACACGTTATAAAGTATGCTGATGACTCAGTTATTGTCAGTCTCCTCCAGGATGGTGAGAGTGGCCACGGTCCAGTAGTTGATGATTTTGTTCACTGGTGTGAGGATTCCTACCTGCAGCTGAATACGACAAAAACTAAAGACATGATTATTGACTTTAGGAGAAAAACTCCCAGGCACAAAGTCACTGTACTAAAAGGCCAGACCACCAAATGTGAACAATCCTACAAATATCTTGGGACGATTATTGATAGTAATTTAAACTTTGAAGAGACCTGTGAAAGGGTGTGCAAAAAGGGACAGCAACATTTGCATTGCTTGAGAAAACTTGCACACTTCCAAATTGACCAAACCATAATGACAATGTTTTATCGGGCTTTTATTGAATCTGTTTTATCCTTTTCTTTAGTGTCATGGTTTGGTCAGATAAAACTGAAACAGAGGAAATCCTTGGATCAGGTAGTTAGATGGTCCACTCGCTTGCTTGGTGAGTCACAGCTGAGCCTGACATCCCTGTACACCAGACAAGTACAGAGGATGGCTACCTCCATTTTAAATGATGACTCCCACCCTTTGCACTGCAACTTTCAGCTTCTTCCCTCAAGACGGAGGTTTGCTGTCCCAAAAAGTAAAACCCAGTGCTACAAAAACACCTTTGTTCCTGCTGCTGTCAAAGAGTTGAACAAGTTGTAACAATATATTGCACATAATTTAGGTATCTATTTATTAACTCCATTTTATATTTACTTATTTTTGTAGGATGTTATTTGGGTTCTAAATATTTTATTGGGTTTTAGACCTTTGCGTTTTTAACCTCTTTGACTAGTTTTTATATTTTTAATATGACACTTCTCTCTTACCTCTGGTTTTTCTCTCATCTTTTTGTCTTTATACCCTGATTGATGGAGCCTTGAGTATTTTTATCATGGTTATAGTCAGCTTCATGTGTGCCTGTGTTTGTGTCTATGTTGAAAGTAATTGTGGCTTGTAAATATGGATGTCACCAGACTGCAAAACAAATCTACCTACAGGTACAAATAAAGTAACCTGAACCTGAACCTGAACCTGGCTGCTGTAGAACTCCCAAGGGCAGAAACTACATAATAATACTTCGTGTCATCTGCCATGATCTCTCGCAGGGCAAACTGAGCCTCTGTCTGGGCGAACCATGCTGAAGCAGATGACTCCCAGAACTCCGGTAGCTTGAGAGAAACCGCGTTAGCTGCCATGTCCGTTCAAAGCTGTCTGTGAATACGATTGACAGACTGTCGTTGGGGTCACCAAATCTAGGACTTGCAGGAATAAAGAGACTGGCAATTTCTTAACTTTTTCTTGCACGAGCAGGTGTGCCATTTTATTCCTCGCAGCAGAGCAGAAGAACCGCTAAAAACCGTTAACTCTGAACAGAGGTCCTTCCGAGGCTGCCTAAAGAGCTGCCTGACTAGAAAGCCTGAGATCATAACTATCACTCCTAAACAGATCATTGTTTACATGAACACGCATTGTGGTGAATTATGTCCTTAGAGTCTGTTACAATTTCACACATTAAAAATGTAACAAAAATCGTCTTTTACCATCTTGGGAATATAGCCAGAGTCCGCCCTTTTCTCTCTCTTGCCAGCAAGGAGGTCTTGATGCATGCTTTTATTACTAGTCGTGTAGACTATTGTAATGCCCTGCTCTCTGGTCTTCCTCAAAAAAGAATATCACATCTCCAACTGCTCCAAAATTCAGCAGCACGAGAGTTAACGAGGATCAAGGGGCGGGTGCATATTACACCAGTTTTAGAATCGCTGCATTGGCTCCCCGTGTGTGTTAGGATCGATTTTAAGGTTCTCTTAGTAGTTTTTAAATGCCTCAGTGGTCTTGGGCCTTCCTATCTATCTGAGCTGCTTTTATCTTATGAGCCCTCGCGAATCCTGAGGTCCTCTGGTATTGGCCTTTTAATGGTTCCCAAAGTCAAGACCAAGACCTTGGTGAAGCTTCCTTTCACTATTATGGTCCTCGTCTGTGGAACAGCCTGCCAGAGAGCCTCAGGGCCGCAGAGTCAATAGATGTTTTTTTTTTTTAAGAGCAGGCTCAAGACCCACCTTTTTAATTTGGCTTTTAATAAACCTGTTTAACTATTACTGAAGTAGTCATTTGTGTTCCATTGTTTTATGTTCTTTTTGGTGCCATTTGTTCTTAGATTTTCTCATCTTCTTATTGATGTGTTTAGTTCAGGTTTTTGGTTGTTTTTTAAGTATGGGTTTTTTAGTTCCTGTTTTTATGTGTTCTTAGTTCATTTTGTACCTTTTTAAATTTTGGCTTTTAACAAACCGTTTAACTATTATTGAAGTAGTCATTTATGTTCCATTGTTTTGACATTCTTCTTAGCTTCATTTGCTTTTAGATTTTCTTATTTTGATGTGTTCTTAGCTCAGTTTCTAAGTATGGGACTTTAGTTCCCTTTGCTCTTTGTGTTCTTAGTTTTAAATTGTATTTATGTGTTTTAGCTCCAGTGTTTCCTCAGGATGGTTGCTCCTTCACGTGGTGCCTCAGTGCCGAGCAATGTCTCCTTTATTTTATATGTGTGTAAGAGAAGTAGGGGGTGATGTATGTGCCTGTGTGTGTTGTGTTTGTGGGTAAGTTTATGGGAGGGTTGGAAGGGGTGGGGCTGTATCATGTAAAATATGTAATTAAATGTGTCTATTGTTTTTATCTATGTAAAGCACTTTGCGCAGCATCTAATGTTTTAAAAAACAAAGTTTGATTGATTGATTGAAGTTACCTAATTTACCGGGATAAGCCTTGCCGTGTTCTGAAGGCCTGTAAAGCCTTTAGCAGCTAATAGCTAACAAAAGCTGCAGTGGTATAACGTTAAATCAAACACAAAGCCAAGTGCAGTCCATTTGGTGGAAATCCATTCATTTGAAACGTTAACTGGCCCAAAACAGGCATTCATTTGTAAATACCTTGCTAAAATACTTCCGTAAGTGACCAAGTTAGCAAAATCAGCTAACAGCTAATAAAAATTCATAGCAGATATTTGCTGGTACAAACCGGCATCGCAAATCTGCGTCAGCTGGCTGGAGCCTGCCAATTTGGTGCTTTGGAGGAAGAAATGGTCCGCGATCAGTTGGTGGAGCACACGCTATGTTCTGCGGCACTGTCAAGACTCCTCACACACTCTGGTGAACTGATGTTAGCCATGGCTGTTGAGATAGCTCAACAGTTCAGGTTCAGGTTACTTTATTTGTACCCGTAGGTAGATTTGTTTTGCAGTCTTTGCAGTACAAAGCAGCAGATAAACTATCAAGGGACCTCGGTGAGAGAACTATGTTGAGGTAAGCTGAATCACAGTCAGTGGCGCAGGCTGTGAACCCGGGTAGCGATGATAGTGTAGAAGACACGGAAGAATACACTACAGCTATTAAAATAAGGTACGCCCTGGGGTCACCCAGATGTATGGGCTGTGGGTCCACCAAGCACCAATACAAGACAAACGAGTGTCCGGCAAGGGGCAAACATTTTGGCAAGTGTGGACTTAAGATAAGAGATAAGATAAGCCTTTATTAGTCCCACAATGGGGGAATTCCAGGATTGCAACAGCACAGGGATAGCAACACTCAGAGCAACAATCAGAAGGCAAGAAAAAACAAGAGCAGCTAGTATACATATGTACATATTACTATATATATATATATATATATATATATATATATATACAGTATATATATATATATATAGACACAGTGCGGAGCATTGTGGTTGGTGGATGTGCAGCAGAAAGTCTAAGCTCTCTCTTCGCGGATGCGGCGGGCCAGCTGGATGTCTTTGGGCATGATGGTGACTCTCTTGGCATGGCTGGCGTACAGGTTGGTGTCCTCGAAGAGACCCACCAGGTAGGCCTCGCTGGCCTCCTGCAGAGCCATGATGGCGGAGCTCTGGAAGCGCAGGTCGGTCTTGAAGTCCTGAGCGATCTCCCTCACCAGGCGCTGGAAGGGCAGCTTACGGATGAGCAGCTCCGTGGATTTCTGGTAGCGATGGATCTCTCTCAGAGCCACGGTACCGGGCCTGTAACGGTGAGGCTTCTTCACTCCGCCGGTGGCCGGAGCGCTTTTCCGAGCAGCCTTGGTGGCCAGCTGCCTCCTGGGGGCTTTTCCTCTAGTAGATTTATGGGCGGTCTGCTTGGTTCTTGCCATCGCTCTTTATTATTCTGTCTTATATTTCTTGCACGCCGCCTAAACTCCAGCCCGGCACCCGCGTCATTTTCGCTTCAGTTCTCCTGGTATGTCGAGTTTCTCTGTTAGCACCGGGTGGCGGTTGAGTGCTAGCTAGCACTTCCCTGCTGTATCGTCTCCTGCTGTAAACAGAGGCTCCGTCCGCTGACTCGGGAGACCTTTGGGACGATCTGTGTGTCCGTGATATATATAGAGTGAAAGGTGTAGAAAGAAGAAGGAAGATAAAAAAACAAAAAACAAAAAAAAGGCAGTTGCAAAAGGCAGCTGACTCGTGTAGCGCCGGAACCGGAAGTAAGACTTCTACATCATTTCGCCAGGGCCTGCAGAAAATTTAAGTGAGGGGAACGACGACACAAAGCGGACTCCCCCACCACGACTCCTACGATTATTCACACTGTCTCCCCGAGCACAGATGGCTGTATATACTGTGTGGTAACACTGGACGGCGTGGAAGTGCCGTTACTGGTTGACACGGGCGCAGCAAGGTCCGTGTTGAATTGGCCTACTGTGAGGAGTTTGCTCCCGCATTACCGTGTGAGAAGTCTGTTGACCCCATTTTGCAGATACGGAGGTAACAGACTGTGCATCGTGGATTCGCTGGATTTGACGGCAAGGTACAAGTCAGCAGTGGTGTCCAACCTACAGTTCGTGGTGACCATCAGCGGGTCGAATGTGATGGGCTGCGACCTTTTCTATGCACTGGGCTTTACAATCACCAGTGGTATCGGAGAGGAGTGGTCGGTCCATTGTTTGTGGGACCGGCCGGTTCCGAGGGTGTTGGACGATAGGGTATGGGACGAATCTTGGCCTAGTATTCTAGGAGGTGAACAGGACCAATCCCACCCAAGGCCATCGCGGGAGGGTTCCGATGCCAGGGCCCAAGTTACCCTGGATGAGGGAACTGGGAGGCACGGTGGAACACCCATGATGGTGGGTGGAGCTGAAATGATGGCTTCCTCTGCTTCTGGAGTTCGGCTGGGAGGTACCGAGAAGCAGGGGCTACAACGGCTTCGCCGGTGTTATAAATGAAAGAGAGCGGAGCAGGACCAGCTGGCACAGTGAACTGACATGCCACAGGAACCTGGAGGCTGAGTCCGGCTCCTTGGGGGGTCGTTGGTGTGGCTCGTCCCAGTGAGGAGGCCCGGTTGAGACGTCATGGACATTGGAAGCCGAGTGAGGCTCCTCTGGGGGCCGCTGATGTGGTTTGACCCAGAGAGGATGCTCGGCTGAGAGAGATCCATGGCAAGCTGAAACAATGGGAGGACCAGGGACAGCTGTTTGAGAGGACAGATACCTTCAGCTGTCCGATGACTCATGGAGACACCCCAACGAGCTGCGGTGCACCAACGAGGAGAAGGAGGGTCTGGATGGGACCCATTGGACGTTTCTCTGGGGGGGTGGTTTTTCCATTGGAACTGTACGGTAGTAGGGGGTGATGGTTTATACTAATGTGAAATGCCCAAGCTACATAGTCAATAAGTTTCACATGTAGTTATGTGAATTGCCCATGTTTTAAAAAACAAACAAACAAAAAAAAACCTAACAGTGGTTGTATCAGCATGTTTAATATATGGTTGATGTGTGGTTTGCCCGGGTTAAGGGGTGATTGTGTCGGGGGGGTGTTCATAACATGGTGTGAATGTACATACTGACTGGCTTGTTTAGTAATTTGAGGTTTTACCCTGTTTGTTTGTGGGATTGTTTTATTTAGCGTATTAGGAACACGGCAGTCTTTTTTTTATTTCATGGACTACATACAGTATATTAACAGAGACGGCAGAATAATCCATATGGCCATGTGGGGGTGGGACAGTATTCCACCTGTCCCCCTCTAATTTCAGTTGTTTGTGTGCATGGATAGACCTACTGTAAGTATCCTGTTTACTATTAGTGTGTGATTCGGGCACTAAAGTTGGGAAGGTCTAATTGGTGTGTATGCGTTTTGGATCTTTTTTTTTGGGGGGGGGGGGGGTGATGTCATTTCATGATGTTACTATAACATATTATTGTGGTTATGGGTGGTGGCTTCCCTTCTCCGGTTCCGCTGCCACCCCCAGTATAAAAGGCTAATGCGGAAGAGGCACGGTCTCGTTTGACCTCACCTCTGCCTGGACAGGAGCGCCTTTGTGGTACTGTGAGTTATATAATAAAGTCACGTGCTGCTGCACCTCTGGCCTCATTATTGGAGTGTTGGTTATAGACATAATACAACAGTCCCCGAAGTATGACATACTGACGGTCCTGACTTGCAAGCAATTTTACTGTCACATTAAATGTCACAATTCACAATAATATACAGTATATTTTATCAAATGGAGGGCTACTTACCCAAAACGAACATGTCCTTCCCTCCAACTACATTCACAAATGACCAGAAAAACTGAGCAGATTGAAAAAGGATCAGCTGCTGCTTTGATGAGCTGACTGAGGGCGGGGTAGGCCTCTGAGATGACGATTAGATGGCAAGCCCAGTTGAGACAAAAGTGCACAGAGAAGCATCGGATTCTCAGATGATGGGCAGACCTAACGCTGCTCTCACTGAGGGCTACAGCAGATGCCTATCTAACATTATAGATCAGGTAGCTGATATAGCTGACGTCGGCAAGACGCATGTGTGCTGTCTGGGTAGTTTGTAAAAGAAAACACCATGATGTTGGATGAATTATTAATTTACAACACAAATGTTAAAACAAACAAATTATATTTTACTTACAATTTCAGCAGCTCCAAGTCTCCCTCACTGTTCATGAGTTTCAGCCAGTATCTGCATTTTCCATTTGAAGTGTTTATCAATCGTCGACTTTATGTTCCAACACAGCGCTGTACGTAGTACAAAGCAGTTTATCCCCGCTTTATGAAAAATATTCAGAAGCTTTTGAGAATAGTCTTCATGGTGACTTTTGTTGATAAATTAAGAGACATGCACGTCAACAACTCTGCTCATGTAAACAAGGAAGTAAAGACGTGCGCATGCGCCTTAGGGAACTCCTGCCGGATGAGAACCGTTTTAACACCATAGAAGAAGAACCAGCATATCCATTAGCTGTTAGCTCCATTAGTGCTTCGGGTGTTTCTGGTTCTTCGCTGCTGTTCCTGGCTCACTGACCCTATTTCGACTCAATCAGACTCAGCAGATGTTCACAGACGTAAAAGCATTATATTAAAAGATCGATCCACAAATTTTGTGGATTGATATTGGGTCAGTCAAACGTGGATCGAACCAGATCATTCTATCGATCTTTTGAACCAACCCCTAATAGAGAGAGCTCTTTGCTTCTACCCATCAAAAGTTCTTTGTGGTGTGACAATTCACATACCTTTTTAAAGGCTATCAGTCAGGATTTAACTAGCTGAAATTAATTTGCACTGATGAAGGATGGAATGGCTTGCTAAATTCTGATCGATTTCAGCTGTTTTTTTGGCTTTCTATTCCTTTTTGCACCTCTTTTCTTCATGTGTTCAATACTTATTCCATGTGTCATTCCACTTTATTAAATATAACTTGTTTTGTGAACACAGTTGCCTTGATTTCTTTGTATGTATGGATTACTTGGGTTGTTACTGATATCTGGTGAAAATCTCAGGTCAGTGGCTCCATCAGAAACATTGTATGTTTAATGAGAAACATGTTGACATGTTCAACACTTATTTTCCCTGCAATATGCATGATTTATTACTTAAAGCTGAAAAACTGCCTCGGTCTCCCAGAATTCCCTGTGATAGAATATTAGTCAGTGAAATCCTTTATTATGAACATGTCAAGAGTTTATTTCTTGAAATACAGTATCTCACAAAAGTAAGTACACCCCTCACATTACTGTAACTATTTTATTATATCTTTTCATGCGTGGTGGAGGAGCGCAAGGTCTCTAACACCATGATGTCGTCATGGAGGAGTGGAAGAGGATTCCAGTGGCAACCTGTGAAGTTCTAGTGAACCCCATGCCCAATAGAGTTAAGGCAGTGATGGAAAATAATGGTGGCTGCACAAAATACTGACACTTTGGGCACAATTTGGCCATTTTTACTTAGGGGTGCACTCACTTTTGTTGCCAGCGGTTTAGACATTAATGGCTGTGTGTTGAGCTATTTTGAGCAGACAGCAAATTTACACTGTTATACAAGCTGTACACTGACTACTTTACATTGTATCAAAGCGTCATATCTTCAGTGTTGTCCCATGAAAAGATATAATAAAATATTTACAAAAATGTGGGGTGTGTACTCACTTTTGTGAGATACTGTAACCAAACAAAAAAGCCAGTTTCTTGTTGTTTTGCATCAATATTGTTCTATAGAAAGCTTCTCTTATGGTCTCCATCTCCTTCACAGTTAAAGGAGGTGTGACTCGGTTTTCCCGTGATGATAAATGAACACCCTCTCTCTGCCTTTTTTTCTCTCTCTGTCTGTCTTTGATATTTTCTCACCTGGAGGCTAAAGAAAGCAGCAGGGATTTAAAGGAGTCACGCACATGCCTGGTGAACAGAACTGGAACAGTGTGTCAGAAATGAGCAGCAGCCTCACGTTTACACCTGCAGCGTTTGTATGCTTTCTGCTGCATTTGACACATCCGTACACCCTTTTTTCCTGAGTTCTACATCTCTATTCTCCTCTGATTTATCCCCTCCTGTGATTTTTTCATATTAAATCCCTCTTTAGCTTTTAAGTTCTCCCTTCCTTACCCCTGTCTCCAAATCCCCCCTTTCTTTCATTTCTGCAGTGGCTTCTTTCACTTTGTAACAACCTGGGTTATTTAACACAATTACATTTGTGACAAGTTGAAGGAGAGAACTCCCACCACATCTCATGATAATCCTTTCTGTAGCATGGATTTCAAGCACCAATGCTAAGCATAAATGCATAAAAGTTCTTGTAAATTTGCAACATTTTTCTAATAAATCATTTTTTTCTTGTAAATTTGCAGCTTTCTTCTCTTAAATTTGTGACTTTTCTTGTAAATTTGCATATTGATTCTTCAGATATTTTTAATAATAAAGTTGCAACTTTTTCTTGTCAACTCGTGATTTTTTTCTTGTAAATTTTTTACTGCTTTTCATCATAAATTTGCAACCTTTTTCTCAAAAATCTGTGACCTCCTTCTTGTAAATTTGTAACATTTTATTATACATTTGTGATTTTTTTCTTGTAAATTTTTAACTATTTTTCATCATAAATTTGTAACATTTTTCTTATGTTTTCTCTTAAAGTTGATTTTTTTTTCCATGTAAATTTGTACGCTTTCTTGTAAATTTACAGCCACCCCCCCGCCCCCAAATTTGTAACTTTTTCATAAATTTGCAATTTCTTTTCTTGTAAATTTGTATACATTATCATTGTAAATTTGCTTTTTACATAATTTGTGATTGTTCTTGATTTGCAGATTTTTTTCTCTTAAATTTGTGACTTTTCTTGTAATCTTGCAAATTTATTCTCCTAAATTCATTACTTAAAATAATAAAGTAGCAACTTTTTTCTTGTCAATTTGTGACTTTTTTTCTTGTAAATTTTTAACTTTTTTCCTTGTAAATTTGCAGCTTTTTTCTTTTAAATTTATGACATTTTTTATTTAACCTTTAGTTATACAGGGGAGTTCCACTGAGATGCAACCTCTCCTTTTCAAGGACGCTCTGTTGACACTCACACAGTTACACGTTCACACCTGGAAGCTGCCCAGTACAACCACAGACTGACCTGTGGCCACTGAGCAGCTCCACTGGAGCAGTTGGGGTTAAAGGCCTTGCTCAAGAGCACCACAGTGGGGTTAAGGAGGCCTTTGACCTTTGTCTTGTAAATTAGCAAATTTTTTCTCAAAAATTCACTACTTTTTCATTGTAAAGTTTCAGCTTTTTTTCCTCATAAATTTGTGACTTTTTTCTTGTACATTTTCATCTTTTTTCTCATAATTTTTTGATTTCTTTCTTTTAAATTTGTAACTTTTTTAATCGTAAAGTTTCAGCTTTTTCTCATGAATTTGTTTTATTTTTTCTTGTAAATTTGATTCTTTTTTTGTAAATTTGCAAATTTATTCTCTTAAATTCATTACTTTTTTCATAATAAAGTTGCAACTTTCTTGTCCATTTGCAACTTTTTTCATCATAAATTTGCAGCTTTTTTATTTTAAATTTGTGATGTTTTTTCTTTAAAATTTTTAACCTTTTCATCATAAAGTTGCAGCTTTTTTCCTCATGAATTAGTATTATTTTTTTTGTAAATTTAATACTTTTTCTTGTAAACTTGCTAATTTATTCTTGTAAATTCATTACTTTTTTCATAATAAAGTTGCAACTTTCTTGTCCATTTGCATTTTTTCTTGTAAATTGTCAACTTTTTTTTTATAAATTTGCTACATTTTTCCAGAAATTTGTGCCTTTTTCACTTGCAAATTTGCAGCTTTTTCTTTAAACTGTCTGACTTTTGTCTTGTAATTTTTTTCTCGTAAATTCTCTACTTTTTTCATTGTAATTTTTTTCTTGTAAATTTGCAACATCGATGCTGGTTAAATTTGTATTAAATTTGTATTCTATGTAATTGTGTTTTTGTTTTTTTGTTTGTTTGTTTGTTTTTTTGATTATCTAGACTACATGTGTCAAACTCAAGACATGTGGGCCAAATCTGGCCTGCCATGTCATTTTATGTGATCTTCTTAAAAATACGATTCTGTGCCACATTAGAGAGAACGGTGTTAAACTAGAAAAGTTAGAAAAATGGGCAAGAAAAAATTGGTGCCAAGGGAAAGCAATTTAAAGACAGATGGGGAAGTGAATACATGTATTCAATTCAGTTCAATCCAACTTTATTTATATAGCGCCATTTCACAACAACAATCATCTCATAGCATTTTCAACTGTAGGAGAAACCCCCACATTTGCAGAAAGACCCCACTAATCAGGCGATCCCCTGTGAGCAAGCGCTTGGTGATGGTGGAGAGGAAAATCTCCCTTTTAACAAGAAGAAGCCTCCAGCAGAACCAGGCTCAGGGAGGGGCCTGAGCCTTCCTGCTCATCTGCTGCGACTGGCTGGGGGTTGAGGGGATAGAGAAGATGAAAAGAACAGACATGTAGAGAGCAAACAACACGATGGGGACTCAGTCTGTGGGAGAGAACAAACAGATGTTAATGACCAGCAAAAAAAAAAAAAAAAAATTTCATTGAGGGTGAAGAAAGGAATGAAGCCCAGTGCATTATTGGAGGTCCCCCGGCTGTCTAAACCTATTAGCAGCATAACTAAGGGAGGGTTCAGAGACACATGATCCCTCCCTAATTGCAGGCTATATCAAAAAGGAAGGTTTTAACCCTATTCTTAAAAACAAGGATTGAGTCTGACTCCCAAATCCAGATTGGCAGCTGGTTCCACAGAAGAGGAGCTTGATAACTGAAGTACTCTGCCTCCCATTGTACTTTTGGAGATTCTAGGTATTACAAGTAATCCAGCATTTTGGGAGCGTAGTGCTCTGTTAGGATAATAGGGTAGTATCAGATCTTTTAAATAAAAAGGGGCCTGATTGTTTAGAGCTTTGAAAGTGAGAAGAAGGATTTTAAACTTAATTCTAAACTCTATGGGAAGCCAAAGAAGGGAGGCCAGAACCGGAGAGATATGATCTCTCTTTCTAGTACCTGTTAAGACTCTTGCTGCAGCAT
Organism: Pholidichthys leucotaenia; assembly: GCA_020510985.1. NCBI lineage: Eukaryota > Metazoa > Chordata > Actinopteri > Cichliformes > Pholidichthyidae > Pholidichthys > Pholidichthys leucotaenia. The sequence goes on from CM035842.1 coordinate 278,386,849, forward strand.
TTTGGATCAACTGAAGACTTTTTAAAGATGTTTTAGGACAACCTGATAATAAAGAGTTACAATAATCTAATTTAGAGCTAACAAAAGCGTGGATCAGTTTCTCAGCATCACTCTGAGACAAGATGCTCCTAATCTTGGCAATATTACACAAATGATAGAAGGCAGTCTTAGAAACGAATTTAATATGTGAATTGAAAAACAGATCTTGATCAAAAATAACTCCAAGGTTCCTCACAGAACTATTAAGAGAAAGAGTAATCGTATCCAAATGAAGACTTTGATTTGGAAAGGAATTTCTAAGGTTTTTTGGACCAACAAGAATGACTTCAGTCTTGTCTGAATTTAATAGCAGGAAATTACAAGTCATCCAAGCTTTGATTTCCTTAAGACAGGCTTCTAACTTGGCTAATTGATAACTATCATCTAGCTTCATTGACAGGTATAATTGTGTGTCACCTGCATAACAATGAAAATGTATACAGTGCTTTCTAATAATGTTGCCTAATGGAAGCATATATAAACTAAAAAGAGTAGGGCCTTGTACAGATCCCTGTGGAACTCCATGACTGAGCTTTGAGTTGAAAGAAAACCCATTAATGACATGAACAAACACCAGTTACAGTGGCCCAGTGACAGCAGCCATTATGCTGATGTAGCCCAGGATAGAAATTATGACAATTTACAAAAACATGGGCCTCCAAAACAATTTTGCTTATGGCTCCCAAAAATCTAAAATAGCATTGACTACAGTAATTCTTATACTGTCCCCATCAATATTTACTCTTGTGAAAATTTTCTTATTGTTCCCCCCAACAGTGAAAGGAAATATCCGCCCATGTCTTTACATACGACCCTTCTCCTCATTCTTCCTTTTTGGTTTGATGCCCTTTTATTTTTTCTCCCGTTGATCAACTCATTTCTTATCTTTCTCCACTCTCCTATCACTCCCACCTGCATTTCTGTTTCAGGAACACCTGCATTAGTCTGATAGCCATTGAAGCAGCAGTGTGAGAGTGGTGAAAAGAGAAAGCAAGGTAGGTTTGGATGGGGCTGTACTCAGTCAATCTGCTTTACCTATCGAACAGTTATAGATAACTGCAGTTTACTGTAGCAGAGAAGGAACAATTAAATACTCCATAGCTTCTTCTAGGTTTAACTGAAGCACCATTTTGTGGGTTTTCCTGGATTATTTTACTTCAGACTTATTCACAGTCAGAGGTTTTTTGGGTCTCACCACCATCTTGTAAACCTTCACTTTCAGTCCAGCTGCTATCCCTTTGTCACAAATCACAGCTGACACTCGTCTCCACCCAGTCCACTGGATGGTTGACCCCAGGTATTTAAACTCATCTACCTTCACTACCTCTACTCCAAGCATCTCCACTCTTACACCTGCTTCCCTCTCATCCATTCACATGTATTCTGTCTTACTTCTGACTGACTTCCATTCCTCTTCTCTCCAGTATGTACCTCCACCTCTTTAAGTTCTCTTCTGTCATGAGCTGACAACTGGAAGTTTCCGCCATGCTCAGTCTAGCGCCCCTTTGCTTGTCCAGGCATTAATAGGGGTGGCTATCATGAGTTCTTTAAATAAAGTGGTAACTCTACCGTTAATGTTGTGGTACTTTGTCTTTCAGTTTTGAATAAAAACAGGTATATAGCAAGACTCTTTCACCTTTTTTAAGTATTCACTCTTTAACTTAATTTCTCTAACCCTTAAGTCTAATCATGCAACTCAAACACTAATGTGAATGTTTACCTTTGAGTAAAACCTTAAATCCAAAAGTTCAAAATCTTGACCATTGATAAATGACCATTCAGAAGCAATGAAATGAGTTTATAAAAAAATAAGAACTATTTATTTACACATCCAAATAATTAATCTTTTTTTGAAAATATTCTCTTTCAGACTTCAATCAAACAGAAATGTCAGTACTCAAATTATTAAAATAAATCACTGCTTTGCAACATTTCAATGGTCACAACCTCAAACAAACAAACAAACAAACAAACAAAAAAATAATAGAAAATGGAAAATGGAATAGGGGCCCTTTAAACCTTAATTAAAGGAAACTTAAAGCCGGCAAAAATATATTCTAAATACCTTACAGTTCTAATTGTTGCAGGCCTGGTGCAAAACGTACGTGCATGTTGTCCAACCTGCTCCTTCCCTCTGGACTAGAAACAACCTGGGCAACTCACAGGGTCCACAGGCATCAGTGGCTATATTTACATGGACACAAGTAACCAGATTAAAAGCCTGATCAGAATAAAAATGCTTCATGTAAACACGGCAATCTGAATATTCTAACGCGATCACGCTCATTCGGGTCAAAATTTCATTCCAATTGAGAGGGATGGGTTATGCCGATTGTTAATTGGAATGGTGCGCATGAAAACACTTATTCCGAATGTAGGGCAGAAAATATGTTTACTGCGCATGTCTGTACACCAGCCGCACGTCGACGTGACGTATTTCGGCCTTAGCAGCAGCTAGCGGAAAACATAGCGGGAGTAAAACAAAACTGGTCTGTATCGTCCTGCTGTCTCCCTCTGCTCATCATATGCAGAAGTATGCACTTGTAGCGTCATTACGGAGACCAGCAGAAGCAAAAGTACAGTCTGAATAACACAATACAGGTCCATTTCAACACGAAGCGGGGCTTGCTAACACCGGAAGTTGCTTCTTCTCCTATTTTTGGAATGTCGAAATGTTGACGTACGCATGTCAAAATGATTTATTCCGTTCAAACGTGTGACACATGGAAACGCACGTCCTAATCAGATCAGCTTTTTCAGGATCCATGTAAACAGTAAAGTTCTGATCTGAATTGTAATCAGACTGAAGAAATTTTGCCCATGTAACCGTGGCTAGTGTACGTACAGCTCCTCTCCCTGGAATCCAGCGCAGTCATCACTTCCAAACACAGGGACATCAGAGCTAGGTCAATATCCCTTCTAGGTTATGCAGACATCTTCAGCTCAGTTTTTTTTGTTTCCAGTCAGGCTGACAGGATGGCGGACTCCCAAACTGCTACTCCTTGTTGGAATAAATTGTTCCACACAATCCCACCGTCCAATATAATAATGTACAGAGCTCACTTGCTGTGCACTCTTGTTACTAAATCACTTCCAAAACTCCAGAAACACACTGGCTGTGGAGAATGTGTTCAAGGATGATGCTGAGTTTGTTCCTCAGATTCAGCTTTATTCACAGAGCACATCTCCAACAAATCTCAAAGCAAATCAAGAGGAAGTTTTCATCTCACATCAGGGGTTTTATACCCCGGGCACGAAACAGCAGTCACATGGTGTTTAATCAAACATACAGTCACATGGTACTTAAAGTAGAACTGAACTGAACAGCATTGAACGGCACTGGGTGATAGTACATACAATTATAAAGATAATTTATCATTGGCACCCCCTCCACAAATCCCGGAATCTTGGAGAAAATTGCGATTTTGAATTTCCTGCCCTGAAAAGTCAGACAAATCCGCCGATTAACCGGAAGTGCAGCCGGAGTTCTGCGTGACGTCACGAGTGTGACACAGTCCTCCATGTTTACCATTGCAAGCACGTCGACACTGGTTGTTTTTGGTGCATTTTGTCGTGATAGTCGACTACAAAACACTTCCAACACCTGGGAAGATCTGTTCAGTGGCCAAGGAAAGCTGTCATGGCGACGAAAGAAAAGAAAGGGGGAGGAAAAGCGACCGGGAAGCGATGCGTTTCTAGATATAGATATTACAGCGATCCCTCACTTATCGCGTTTAATGGGGACCAGAACCGACTGCGAAAAGTGAAAAACCGCGAAGTAGCATCACCCCCCTCCCCCCCAAGGGCGTTACAAGCACTATTTTGCACAAAAAGGCACAAGAGAACAGCGAAAAGTGCCACTAAGCAACACGAGCGATAAAGAAGCTGGGTAAAACGTCTCGGCCAATCAGCTTGCGAGGTAAAACGTCTCGGCCAATCAGCTTGCGAGATTCCCGAGCGGTGAAGAGGTGGGCGGAGAGGAGTGGAGCGGTGGTCAGAGAGGTGGATTTTGAGTTGTGCGGGCTCTCCGTGTTGATACCTGACTACATTAGAACATTAGAACACATTAGCCCGTGTTGATACCTGATGTTCTAATGTATCAGGTATCAACACGGAGAGCCCGCACAACTCAAAATCCACCTCTCTGACCACCGCTCCACTCCTCTCCGCCCACCTCTTCACTGCTCGGGAATCTCGCAAGCTGATTGGCCGAGACGTTTTACCTCGCAAGCTGATTGGCCGAGACGTTTTACCCAGCTTCTCTCCCTGCAGAGCGCACATACCCAGCGAAGGAAGACCGCATTCATTGTTCTTTATCGCTCGTGTTGCTTAGTGGCACTTTTCGCTGTTCTCTTGTGCCTTTTTGTGCAAAATAGTGCTTGTGACGCCCTTGGGGGGGGGTGACGCTACTTCGCGGTTTTTCACTTTTCGCGGTCGGTTCTGGTCCCTATTAAACGCGATAAGTGAGGGATCACTGTATTCCCCGGCGGCGGACTTCGCCTCTGCATCGCCGTCTGCCAGCTGCTGTCACAGGTGCATTAGGTCTCTGTCTCCCGGGCTCGCCCTTGTGCACGCCTGCCACCTGCCACACTCCTGCATCCTCCTCTGTCTCGTCACCGATCCTGAATGCCTCTTCACTCTGAAAACTCTGGTTTTCTTGACTGCTGGAACTGCTGGAACTGCTATCATCTGCCATTGTTGTTTTGTTTAGGGATCACACTCGTGACGTCACGCAGCGCCGTCTGCACTACTTCCGGTTTGTTTGGCACTGCCAGCCAGAGGCAAAAGTTTATCGGCTTATAGCTTGGCCATCGCACGGCCTAAAAATTTCTTTTATGTGTTGAAAAATACAATAGGTAATAAGGAATTAATCTGCTATTCTACTTTTTGCGCCAAAAGGTGGGTTCAGTTCTACTTTAATCTCAATCACAAAGTAACCCCTTTGATCTCACGCCATTGTCCTCTAGTCTCTGTGGCCCTGAAATCTTCCCCGGTCGTCTCCCGGAAACAAAGGCCGAATCTCACACTCCTCTGCTGAATCCCAGAGTCTCAGTCCTCTTTGTTCCATGAGACGTGAAGCACACAATAAACATACAGCAACACATTTGTGGGGAATATGTAACCAACATATGCGCCACATGGCCATGTATTTCCCCAGTTGTTAGCTTCTACACAAGCACGCTCCTGCCATGGGCCGCTTGCTCTCGCCCTCATTCACTTTCTTTCTCTCATCTTTTTTTCTCATCTTTTTTTTTCTTTGTCTCCTTTTCCGTTTTTGTTTACCCATCGTCACTCCCCTTTCCAGCCAACCCTTGACCTTAACCTCACTTCTCATTGGCTTAGAAAATAAACAATACAGAAAAAAAAACATACATTCCCATTTCTTTTACAAATGTGTAGAAAATTAAATATTCTTACAATATTTCCAGCTTTAAGAACTTAGTATAAAAACAAAACACATTTCACGTCATGTAAACAATAAAACACATGACTCCAATCATTAAATTCCAAACTTAGTGCACTATATGAAATATCAAACCCTGAATACGTTTTAACCATTTTTAACTGCTATTTATTTGATTAACTCTTTAACTGTCCACATTTCATGGATAGGTTGCGCACCCCCAGTGGCACAGCGCAGCAACTGCACCTGTCAACTCACTGACGTCCCCCGGCTATACTGAGAATTTGTACTGATCTTTACTGATCTGACAGTTCAGAAGGTGGCAGACATGCGTCGGAGGAATCATGGCTGACACAGAATACAGCAAAGAAGAAGAAACCCTCATTAATCTTCTTCCTTTTTCTGCTTTGATCTCACAACACCAATGTGGCCACCGCCATGATGGTCATGGCGGCGGCGATCCTGACAGAAACTGCATCATACAGGAAAAATAGCCGCGTAATACAAATGAAATTCACATGGGATAATCATAAGAGTTCGTAGATGTATTAGAGAGTGTAAATGACCGACCAAATTTAGCCATATTTAGCTTTGTATTTATATTGTGTATATTATGTTAAGTGTTTATTTATTTATTTTTTTTTGCTTTTCTGATCTGTATGCTCCTTTTATGTGCTGCTGGAAATTTTAAATTTCCCAGAGGGAGTACTCCCAAAGGGATTAATAAAGTTAAGTCTAAGTCTAAATGCAAAACAACGACCACGATGGGCGAAAACTGAACTCACAACGCCAAGATGGCCACACCCATCATCGTCATGGAGTCTCACAGAAATTGCATCATACAGGAAAAATTGCCATGTAATACAAACAAAATTCACATGGGATAATCATAAGAGTTTGTAGATGTGATAGAGAGCCTAAATGACCGACTAAATGCAAAACGATGACCACGATGGGCGAAAATGGACCTGTCACATGAGTGAGCAAGCCCCCCCTCCCCCCGCCATAGGTAAGTGAGGAATTTATGTTTTTTGTTTTTTCTTTTACATTTTATTGATTTTCTGGTTCATATACTTTGAAGATTAAATAAAAACATACCCCTGTAGACAAAACGGTGACAAAAAAAACCAAACCATTCTTTGTATAAATGTGTCCAAAGTCCACTTTTGACTGAGTTATGTAATTTATATAGCTGCAGTGACATTATGCAAATTAGATGCATAAATTTATTCCTATCTGAAACTTTGGATCATATTCTACATCTTTCTATTTGACAGTAAGCCATTATCTCTTGCAACTTTCAAGTTATAGCCTTGGAAATCTGAACTATTTTATTGACAATTTTTTTTTTACCATTCTTGACCACTAGGGGCATTGACCACTCTTTAACCATCACGGTCGCCATACGGTGACTGAGACAGCTAAAGAGCTAATGAACACACTCTATTTTCTATTTAAGTCCTATTTATGAATCAATATAGTCTATTTTTCAAAGGGCTACACTCAGTCTCATGGCTTTTTCTCTACATTTATATATTTGTTGTATTTTGTGCTTTTTGGGTTTCTGTAAATCTTTTACTGCTTGCTGTTTTCCTGTTTATATCTTAGTTTTATTACACTTTTATTTTGTATTAATTTACATTGGTCTCAGTCTGCATTTGTCAAAATTTTGTTCTTTATATCTTTACTGTGGTGTTCTTTCTCTGGGTTGACAGCTGTTAGTGGCAACTCCAGGTTTGTGCTCCATATGGGCGTCGCCCCTCTCAGCTGTCAGCTCCACTCGCTCCTCTCTCAGTGCTCCCAGCTGCTCCAATTATGAATCATGGTTACCTTCTGCCCACTCATGTGACCCACACCTGTCATTACCTATGTGACTTGCTCTTGATCCTATTTAAGGGCAGTTGTTTTCATTTCTCGTTGCCGCAGTCTTGAGTTTCTTTTCCTCATGTCCACCAGAATGCATGAGAACTATAACTGGAACAATCCGCTCAACACCACTCCCCTGGCTCTCTGTACTGTCAAACATAGCCCCTCCACACATCCGGCGAGCAGCATTAACTCAAAGGATGCTCCAAAAAGTTAAAGATTCTCCTCACTTACCAATCCATGCAGATATCTACACCCCACCCACTGCCCGACTTTCATCCAGACGGCCGATTTGGAAAAACCTTCCCCCAGCTGACTTTACCATCCAGACAGCTTGGCAAGAGGAATGGGAGACCAAGGAGGTCCCAAACAAACAGCTGGTGATAAACCCCAACCAACAGGTCCCGGGCACCAACCTCCCAAGGAGACAGTGGTCTACACTCAATCGCTTCAGGACTGGACATGGCCCCTGCTTGGCCAGCCTTCACAGATGGGGCAGTAGCCCTAGCCCACTGTGCGCATGTGGAGAGGAGCAAACAATGGAACACATCATAGAGGCTTGCCCGCTCCAAAGACTGGAAGGAGGATTACACACCCTCCATACAGCAAACCAGGAGGCAACTGCTTGGCTTAAGGACTTTGCATTCGCTAAATAAATAAAAACCAGAATGCAGCCCTTGTTCTGGTGCACTAATCCATAAGTTTACTTGTCTGTTTGAATTTTGTGTTGTAGCATAGTTTGGACTTTATGTTTTCAATAAATCTCACAAACTAACAGTCCAGTGCATGGGTCTCACCTCTATGCTCCATGGGGCAATTCATAACAGAAGACTGCGGCCAGTGAGAGACCTAGCTGCTGTGAGTTGTGGATTTTGTTTTTTTTATTTACCGACCTGTTTGTGGAGCTCATCATGTTCCCAACACGCCAATCTCCAACAATCAAAGGGAGATCAGCAGCGGGATCCCTGAGTGTGGAGGAGGAATGGGTTGCCGAATTCATCCAGGGATTTGTGGATGAAGCCCTCGCCTCCCGCAGCCCAAAGGAAAATCTGGGAGAAGGTGGATTCGGCGACTGCTATTGTTGAGGCGCATCCGGGGTTGTGGAAGCATGCCCAGTTCATGGACTTGTTGGCTATGCTCTCAGTCCTCCAACAATCTTTCCCCGGGCTGAGGTGGGGGCCGCCTCCAGTGAGCCTGAGGATGACGCAGAAGCGCACTCCATGGCAGATGCCCTGCTCCACCTCCAATTTGCCCATTCCTGCTCCAGCTCAATCCACTCCATGACGCCGCCATCCAGCTCCAGACTGCCGGAGGAATACTCCCGCCTCTCAGGCAGCAACTTCCCCTTCACCGAGGCAGAAGACTCCCGCAGCAGTGCCCGCTCAGTGTTTTTCCTCTCTGGCTGTCTCATCAGCTTCTTCCCTCTCTGCAGCTGCTGTTTCCTGCTCCTCCTCGATGATTCCTCCCGCTGCTGAGAGGTCAGCCCTTTCCTTCCCGGCTCCGCCCATCACTGTGTCTGCAGGGGTGGCTGCTCCACGTTCCACTGAGGGGCCCACAACTGCTGAAGCCACAGAGAAGGCGGATTCTACACCTGCTGCAGCAGAAAACATCATGCCCCGGGAACACAGGCAAGTGTCTTTTCATTCACTATTACTAACATATAAATTATCTTGCCTGATTCCCGGTGATGAGGCTCAGCCCCCGCAGTCCTGTGAGGTCTCACCACCTGCTGCAGCTAAAGACTTTTCATCTGCTGTCTCTATGTCTCCTCCTCTGCCCCCTGAGTGTCCACCAGCCCCAAGATTGAGCTGCAGGACAATGGAGGAGCCTGCGGCCTTGGAGGACCTGGTCGCAGCCCCGCAGCCACAGTCTGGATGGAGGGAAAGCGCTGCCTCCAACCTGAAGCCTGTGCTGACGGTAGAGTGTCCCCTGGCTTCAGCTACGCAGGAGTCAGCGCCAGCAGAGATTTGACCTCCTGAACCCACGTCAGATTAGCCACCTGCATTGGTCACCTCACTGGGGGTTCCTGGGACTGCACCAACCACTATGCCTGCTGCAGAGGCCGCCGCAGCAGAGCCAGAGCTGGATCTCCAGAGGGCAGGGCCCAAGATGTCGTTGCCTGGATCGATGGAGTCCTGGACAATGGTGGAGTTCGAGCTCGGGCAAGTGCTCGCCTTTGTTTTCATTGTTTCAATTTTAGAGAGATCTTGTTGGGCTCTTAGTGGGGAGAGCCGAGTGCACCTGAGGTCACCTCGCCGGGCTCCACTGCTGCCAGTGACCCTGACCCTGTTTCTCTGCCTTTCTTGCCTGAGCTTTTTCCCGTGGTCACAGAGGATCATCTAGCTTCGCTAGAGGTCTCCATGGGTCCGGCCTCACCGCCTGAGATCTCCATGGGTCCAGCTCATCCTGCCGAGATTGTCGAGGGTGCTCCGTTCCAGCCCGGGACATCCGAGGGTGCTGCTTCCCAGTTGGCTGAGGTCATTGCAGGTGTTCCGATCCATCCTGGGACCTCCATGGTGTCTGCTCCTCCTCTGGCTGAGATCTTCGCGGGTGCTCCGTCCCACCCCGGAACCTCCGTGGGTGCAGCTCCTCCTCAGTCCGGGTCTCCATGGGTGCTGTGTCCCACTTGAGCACCATCGTAGGCGCTGCGCCCCAGCCTGAAACCTACTTGGGTGCTGCGATCCAGTGTGGGCCCACCGTGGGCGTTACGCTCCAGCCCGGGGGCCACTGTGGGTGCAGCTATGGCCCAGTCCGGGTCCACCGAGGGTGAGGCTTTGGCCCAGTTCCGGTCCACCGAGGGTGCAGCAATGTCCCAGTCCGGGACCACTGTAGGTGCAGCTCCACTCAAGCCCGGAGCCACCGCAGGTGCAGTTCCTCTCAAGCCACCGTGGATGCTGCACTATCCCAGTCCAGGATGCATGGAAGGTGCTACAGGCCAGTCCGAGGGCATTGTGGTTCCCCCTACTCTGCCTGATGCCATCGTGGTTCCCCCTCCTCTGCCTGAGGCTGTCGTGGTTCCCTCTTCTCACCTTGATGTCAGCTCGGGTTCCCTGACTCCTCCATCTGGCTGAGCACTGGTTCTTCCCGTTGGGCAGCCGCCTCCTGGACCAGCCTTTCTGTTCAGGTGGTTAAAAAACTCTGGTAGACCACCTGACAGACTGTGCCGTGGAGTTGGGTGGCCCACATTCTCTGGAAGGCGACCCAACACTTTCCATCATGCCATCTGCTGGGCCTGGGACATTGGTCGCCAACCTGAATTGTCCAGCTCTTCGGTCCAGGGGGCTTTGGCGGTTAGGGTTTTTCCTGGTGTGGGTCCTGAGCAGGCTTTGTTTTGTTCCCTCCTAGCCTGTTCCCCCAACCACCCACCCGGGGAGGATTATTGTTGTGCTCCTATTGGGGGGGGGGGGGGGGTCTTTTTCCTTTTGATGTTACCCTTGGCTGTCTGGTCTCCACCCCTTGAGAGGGGTGCTCTGTCATGAGCTGAGCACTGGAAGTTTCCGCCATGCTCAGTGTCATTGCTTTTTCTCTACAATTATATATTTGTTTTTATTTTGTACTTTTGGGGTTTCTGTAATTCTTGTACTGTTTGCTATTTTCCTGTTTATGTCTTAGTTTTGTTACACTTTTATTTTGTATTTATTTGCATTGGTATCTCAGTCTGCATTAGTTCATATTTTGTTCTTTATATCTTTACTGTGGTGTTCTTTCTTTGGGTTGACAGCTGTTAGTGGCATTTCCGGGTTTGTGATCTGTGTGGGCATAGCCCCTGTCAGCTGTCAGCTCCACTCGCTCCTCTCTCAGTGCTTCCAGCTGGTCCAAATATGAATCATGGTTACCTTCTTCCCGCTCATGTGACCCACACCTGTCATTACTTACAGTATGTGATTTGTTTTTGATCCTATTTAAGGGCAGTTATTTTCATTTCCCGTTGCCGCAGTCTTGAGTTTCCTTTCCTCATCTCCATCAGAACGCAGCCCTCGTTCTTGTGCGCTAATCTGTAAGTTTACTTGTTTGTTTGAATTTTGTGTTGGAACATTGTTTGGACTTTATGTTTTCAATAAATCTCACAAACTCACAGTCCAGCGTGTGGGTCTCACCTCTCTGCTCTGTGGGGCAATTCTTTTCTTTTTCTTTCTTTTATTTATTTATTTATTTATGCAGGGACATGCACAATATACACTACCGTTCAAAAATTTGGGGTCACTTAGAAATTTCCTTATTTTTGAAAGAAAAGCACTTTTTTCAATGAAGATAACTTTAAACTAATCAGAAATGCACTCTATACATTGCTAATGTGGTAAATGACTATTCTAGCTGCAAATGTCTGGTTTTTGGTGCAATATCTACATAGGTGTATAGAGGCCCATTTCCAGCAACTATCACTCCAGTGTTCTAATGGTACAATGTGTTTGCTCATTGCGTCAGAAGGCTAATGGTTGATTAGAAAACCCTTGTGCAACCATGTTAGATCTGCAATGCTGTAATTGCTGCAAACGGAGGATTCTTTGACGAAAGCAAAGTTTGAAGGAAAAAATTATTATTTCAAATACAAATCATTATTTCTAACCTTGTCAATGTCTTGACTATATTTTCTATTCATTTTACAACTCATGGTGGTAAATAAGTGTGACTTTTCATGGAAAACACAAAATAATTGTCTGGGTTACCCCAAACTTTTGAACGGTAGTGTACATTGACCTTAAAGAGGAAAGATGCATTGTACCAGGTTATAGCACAAGTGCTAATTTCCACCTGTAGTCCCTGGGCAGGCTGGTGTTAGCATTAAAAAGCAGACATTTGCTAAAACTACAAGTAAGCAATTAATGACACTGTTCAACCTCCTCCCTTCTCTAATTACAAATCACACTGTCATCAAAGTCCACAGAGACTCCTGCCAGATCTCATTTTTTAGCTTGTCCATTACTATGGCAAAAAAAGAAGGGGCTCAGAGTTGATCCCTTATGATCCATCCATTCATCCATCCTTCCATCTTCTACTGCTTTTCTGGAGGTCTGTGTCATGAAGGCAGCAGTTCAAGCAGAGAAGCCCAGACTTCCCTCTCCCCAGCCACCTGCTCCAGCTCTTCAGAGAGGATACCAAGGCATTCCCAGAACAGCTGGGAGACATTGTCTCTCCAGCGAGTCCTGGGTCTGCCCCGTGGTCTTCTCCCAGTGGGACGTGCCCGAAACACCTCAAGTGGGAGGCGTCCAGGAGGCATCCTGATCAGATGCCCATACCACCTCAACTGGCTCCTTTCAATGTGGAGGAGCAGTGGTTTTACTCTGAGCCTCTCTCGGATGGCTGAGCTCCTCACCCTGTCTCTGAGGGTGAGTCCAGCAATCCTACGAAGAAAGCTCATTTCAGCCACTTGTATCCGTGATCTTGTTCTTCCGGTCATTACCCAAAGCTCATGACCATAGGTGAGGGTAGGAACATAGATTGACTGATAAATCAGGGCTGCACGGTGGCGCAGTGGTTTAGCACTGTGGCAGCACAGTTTTACCCTCGGCCGGGGGATCGCGGGGATCATGAGATCGTGGGTTCGATCCCAGCCCCCGACCAACAGTCAGCTGTGTGGAGTTTGCATGTTCTCCCCGTGTTGTGTGGGTTTACTCCGGGATTTCTCCGGTTTCCTCCCGCATACCAAAAACATGTAGGTTTAGGGCGCTCGCGCACGCAGCGACCAGCAGCCAGTGGCTTGTCACCAGACTGCAAACCAAGTCTACCTACGGGTACAAATAAGTAACAAAAAAAAAATTTAAAAAAAAATCAACAGCTTTGCCTTAGAGCTCAGCTCCCTCTGCACCACAACAGACTGGTACAACGTCTGCATTACCGCAGATGCTGCGCCGATCCGTCTGTAAATCTCTCGCTCCATTGTCCCCTCACTCGTGAATAAGACCCCAAGATACAGTGGGGTGAAAAAATGTTTGCCTTCTTCCTGAGTTTTCGTTTTTTGTACGTTGTCATACTTAAATGATTCAGATCATCAAACAAATTTAAATATTCGACAAAGATAACACAAGCAAACACAAAATGCAGTTTTTAAATGAAGGTGTTTATTATTAAGGGGAAAAAAAAATCTAAACCTACATGGCCCTGTGTGGAAAAAGTGATTGCCCCCTAAACTTAATAACTGGTTGGGCCACCCTTAGCAGCAACAACTGCAATCAAGCGTTTGCGATAACTGGCAGTGAGTCATTTACAATGCTGTGGAAGAATTTTGGCCCACTTATCTTTGCAGAATTGCTGTAATTCAGCCACATTGGAGGGTTTTCGAGCGTGATCCGCCTTTTTAAGGTCATGCCACAGCATTTCAATCAGATTCAGGTCAGAACTTTGATTAGGCCACTCCAAAGTCTTCATTTTGTTTTTCTTAAGTCATTCAGAGGTGGATTTGCTGGTGTGTTTTGGATCATTGTCCTGCTGCAGAACACAAGTGTGCTTCAGCTTGAGGTCATGAAAAGATGGCCGGACATTCTCCTTCAGGATTTTTTAGTAGACAGCAGAATTCATGGTTCCATTTACCACAGCAAGTCTTCCAGGTCCTGAAGCAGCAAAACAGTCCCAGACCATCATACTACCACCACCATATTTTATTGTTGGTATGATGTTCCTTTTCTGAAATGCTGTGTTACTTTTACGCCAGATGTAATGGGACACACACCTTCCAAAAAGTTTAACTTTTGTCTCGTCAGTCCACAGAGTATTTTCCCAAAAGTCTTGGGGATCATTAAGATGTTTCCTGGCAAAACTGAGACGACCCTTTATGTTCTTTTTGCTCAGCAGTTGTTTTCATCTTGGAACTCTGCCATGTAGGCCATTTTTGCCCAGTCTTTTTCTTATGGTGGAGTCATGAACACTGACCTTAACTGAGGCAAGTGAGGCCTGCAGTTTTTTGGATGTTGTTGTGGGGTCTTTTGTGACCTCTTGGATGAGTCGTCGCTGCGCTCTTGGGGTAATTTTGGTCAGCAGGCCACTCCTGGGAAGGTTCACCACTGTACCATGTTTTTGCCATTTGTGGATAATGGCTCTCACTGTGGTTCGCTGGAGTCCCAAAGCTTTAGAAATGGCTAGAAAATTGAATTCAGCTTTCCAAAGATGTGATAAACCACAGTTTATTTATGTTTTAACAGGGGGCAATGCCTTTTTCACACAGGGCCATGTAGAGTTGGATTTTTTTCCCCTTAATAATAAAGACCTTCAATTAAAAACTGTATTTTGTGTTTACTTGTGTTATCTTGGTTTAATATTTAAATTTGTTTGATGATCTGAAACATTTAAGTGTGACAAACATACAAAAAAATGCGAAATCAGGAAGGGGGTAAACACTTTTTCACACCTCTGAACTTAAACTCCTCCACTTGGGGCAGGAGATTGTCCCCAACCCAGAGAGGACAATCCACCTTTTCCCAGCTGAGGACCATGGACTCGGACTTGGAGGAACTGATTCTCATCCCAGCCGCTTCACACTCAGCAGCAAACCGTCCCATTAAGACCTGTAGGTCATTGCTGGATGAAGCAAGCAGGACAACATCATCTGCAAACAACAGAGATGAGATCCTGTGGTCACCAAGCATGACACCCTCTGTTCCCTGGCTGCGCCTAGAATTCCTGTCCATAAAATTTATGAACAGGGTCGGTGACAAAGGGTGACTGGCGGAGTCCAACCCTCACTGGGAATGAGTCCGACCAAGTGTTGGCAATACGAACCAAACTCTCACAACTGTGGTACAGATACCAAATAGCTCATAACAACAAGCCCGATACCCCATACTCCCGAAGCGCCACCCACAAAAAAACACGAGGGACGCAGTTGAATGCCTTCTCCAAGTCCACAAAACACATGTAATCTGGTTGGGCAAACTCCCACAAACCCTCGAGGATTCTTGACAGGGTAAAGAGCTAGTGCGAAGTGCCACAGCCAGAACGAAAACCACATTGCTCCTCCTGAATCCGAGGTTCGACCAACGGCCGGACTCTCCTCTCCACTACCTTGGCAAAGACCTTCCAAGGGAGGCTGAGGAGTGTGATCCCTCTAAAGCTGGAGCGCACCCTCCTTGATCCCTTATTATTATTATTATTATTATTATTATTATTATTATTATTACCTCCGCCAGGCCGAAAAGGCCAGGAGGAGGTTATGTTTTTGCCGGCGTTTGTCTGTGTGTTTGTCTGTCTGTCTGTCTGTTTGTCTGTTGGTTAGCAAGATAACTCAAAAAATCTTGGACGGATTTCCATGAAACTTTTAGGAGTTGTTGGAAATGGTACAAGGAAGAACTGATTAAATTTTGGGGGTGATCCGGTTCACCATCTGGATACAGGAATTTTTTAAAGCATTTTTCATTCAACACTGTGACATACAGCCATTTTCAACATGTGCGCAGGCGCAATGGAGGGCGCTGGTCGTCGTGTCTGCAACACAAACTCTGCGTTCTTCAACGTTTTAGGCACAAAAGGACGCGGAAAACACTGCTGGCCTGGGCCCGCCAGCGTGCAACTGCAAAACCTCACACGGGCAGCTGTCCGCCGACGGATTCTTTGGCAGAAATTCCCCGCCCAGCCATAGGAGCTGCGCATTTGGCAGAAATTCACCGGCCAGCCATAGGCGCTGCGCAAAAACGAGCTCTCTGCCGGCGAAGCTTCTAAATTCTCGTTTGCCGCAGAGCGCAACCCCCCAAAAAATAATATTGTAGCGAACTCAATATGAGCACCCTACTTGGCTTGCCAAGTGGGCTGACCCTATTGGCGACACAGATAGACTGCGGGACTCCGGAGCCGGAGGCGTGAGTTCGAACCTCCCGGTGGGACGTCGCCATGTCAAGCAGCACGTTACAATATAATATAAAACCCACGGCAACCTGTCTACCCAATTTGCATCCGTCAGTGGAGGAGATGGACACAACAGCAACACTTAAGTTTATTACCTCCGCCAAGGAGGCAATGCTTTTACTACTGAACCACTAATCCTATCACTATCACATTGATTGTCATTGATTAATTGTGTGTTTATTGCACTGTCCCTGTCAAATAAACAAATAATCATTGTGAATCCAATTGCTAGTCATATGTTTACATGCTCAAGGAATCTGAAAACGTACACACAAACACTGTATGGGGGGAATTGTGGCGCTTGGCGGAGGTCTGCGCTCCCCGAGTGCTTTTCTAGTTATTATTATTATTTTATTACCGGTTATGTTTTTGTCGGGGTTTGTCTGTCTGTCTGTCTATTTGTCTGTCTGTTGGTTAGCAAGATAACTCAAAAAGTTTTGGACGGATTTCGATGAAACTTTCAGGCGTTGTTGGAAATGGTACAAGGAAGAACTGATTAAATTTTGGGGATGATCCGGATCACCGTCTGGATACAGGAATTTTTTAAATGATTCTTTAACATTGTGAGATACGGCCATTTTCAACATGTGTGCAGGGGCAATAGAGGGCGCTGGTCGTCGTGTCTGATGAACACAAACTCCGCCTTCAAAGTTTTAGGCACAAAAGCACGCAGAAAACAGTGGTGGGCAGGGCTCGCCAGAGTGCCTGTGTTTGCACTACGCTGCAAAAGCTGACACGGGCAGCTGTCCGGCGCCGGATTATTTGGCAGAAATTCCCCGCCCAGCCATAGGGGCTGCGCAAAAACCAGCTCTCTGCCGGGGGAGGCTTCCAAATCCTCTTTTTTCCGCGGAGCGCAAACCCAATAAAACCCACGGCAACCATTATCGCACCTTCTTTTGTCCTGCGGCTCCGGAACAGAGAGGAATCCCGGCGCCTGTAATGCTGCGCCTGATATGTGTGACTCTAATGCTAAAAGTGACTGCATCAGGGATTTTCCACCTGAAGTCGCACTTTGCTACACAGCGCCACAAAAACTGTGTAGCCAAATTCCATCGATGGATGAGCATTTTCAGCCAGTGACAGAACCGACGCCTTTCAGATCCAATTCATCACTAGCAGAAGTGATGTTTTGTCGTTTTGTGCCAGAGCACAATCTACCCCCATTGGTGGCAGATCACTTCAGTGATTTGGTGCCAACATTGTTTCCTGACAGCAAGAGCACTCAATTTTTTTGTGCTACTTGGCTTATTATTTTCACATTACCAAAAAGTTATGGCTCAACATTGTGTCCATATAAGTGTACATTTGAATAAATATGTTTGAAATAGTTCATGTTGCAGTTGCTGTTTGCTTAGTTTCTGTTTGTTTGTTTGTTTGTTTTTGCTTCACTTTTCTTTCATCTGCCGATAAATACAGTTTTTAAGTACTCAGTACAGGTGTGAAAGCCCCCCCCCCCAGTAAGGGAGGCATGAGGTATGCCTTGACAGGTCGCAGCCTGGCACTTTGCAGATGGAGGACATGGACACAACAGCAACACTTCAGTTTATTACCTCCGCCAAGGAGGTAATGCTTTTACTACTGAACCACTAATCCTATCATTGTGAATCCAATTGCTAGTCATATGTTTTCATGGTCAAGGAATCTCAAAACCTACATACAAACACTGTATGGGGGGGAACTATGGCGCTTGGCGGAGGTCTGCGCTCTCCGAGTGCTTTTCTAGTTATTATTATTATTACCTCCGCCAAGGAGGTTATGTTTTCATCAGCGTTGGTTTGTCTATCTGTCCGTCTGTCTGTTTGTTTGTTTGTTTGTTTGTTAGCCAGATAACTCAAAAAGTTATGGACGGATTTTCATGAAATTTTCACAGATTGTCAGAAATGGGGTATCCTACAGATGATTAGATTTTGGTGGTGATCCGGATCACCGTCTGGGTCCAGGAATTTTTGAAAGGATTCTTTTTTTTTTAAAAAATTTAACATTGCCAGATAGGGCCATTTTCAATATTTTATCAATATTTTTTTTTTTTTGTGCATGTAACTCTGCCAAAAAAATCATCAGAACACTTGGAAAAAAAAAATACAGGACAACATGCCCACAGGGGAACTGTGGCGCTTGGCGGAGGTCTGCGCTCTCCGAGTGCTTTTCTAGTTATTATAATTATTATTATTAGTTCCACTTCATTTTGACCTGGAAGTGACATCACCTGAAACAAACTGCTATTTTGGCTTGTGGATCTCAACTCAAGGATCTGTGCTAGGTCTCCTTTTTTTCATTTTTATATTATTCCTTTAGGCCAGATTATTGGAAGTTATCAGTTTATTTCTTGTCATTTACAGTGGATATAAAAAGTCTACACACCCCTGTTTAAATGCCAGGTTTTTGTAATGTACAAAAGGAGACCAAGATAAATAATTTCAAAACTTTTTCCACCATTAATATGACCTATAACCTGCACAATCCAATTGCATAACAAACTGAAATCTTTTAAGGGGTAAAATAAAAATTAAAAAACTTACAATAACCTGATTGCATAAATATGAACACCCTTAAATTAATACTTTGTTTTAGCACCTTTGGCTTTTATTACAGCACTCAGTCTTTTTGGGTTGGAGTGTCTCAGCATGGCACATCTTTCTTGATGTGGCAATATTTTGCAACTCTTATTTGCAAAAATGCTCCAAATCTGTCAGATTGCGAGGGCATCTCCTGTGCACAGCTCTCTTCACATCACCCCACAGATGTTTGTCAGATTCAGGTCTGGACTTTGGCTGGGCAGTTCCAAAACCTTAATCTTCTTCTGGTGAAGCCATTCTTTTACTGATCTGGATGTATGCTTTGGGTCATTGTCGTGCTGAAAGATGAAGTGCCTCTTCATCTTCAGCTTTCTAGCAGAAGCCTGAAGGTTTTGTACCAACACTGACTGGTATTTGGAGCTGTTCATAATTCCCACCACCTTGACTGAGGCCCCAGTTCCAGCTGAAGATAAACAGCCCCAAATCATGATGGTGCCACCACCATACTTCACTGTAGGTATGTTGTTCTTTTGGTGATGAGCAGTGTTGTGTTTGCGCCAAATATACCTTTTGGAATTATGGCCAAAAAGTCCAACCTTGGTTTCATTGGACCATAACACATTTTTCCGCATGTGTTTGGAAGATTTCAAATGTGTTTTTGCAAAATGTAGTGGGGCTTGGATGTTTTTCTTCGTAAGATAAGGCTTCCATCTTGCCACCCTACCCCATAGCCCAGACATATGTAGCAGATGGGAGATTGTTGTCACATGTCCTAAACAGCTAGTACTTGCCAGAAATTCCTGCAGCTCCTTCAATTTTGCTGTCGGCCTCTTGGCAGCCTCCCTGACCTGTTTTCTTCTCATCTTTTCATCAATTTTGGAGGGATGTCCAGTTCTTGGTGATGTCACTGTTGTGCCATATTTTCTCCACTTGATGATGGCTGTCTTCACTGTGTTCCATGGTATATTTAGTGCCTTGGAAATTCTTTTGTACCCTTCTTCTGACTGATACCCTTGAACAATGAGATCCCTCTGATGCTTTGGAAGCTGTCTGCGGATCATGGCTTGTGCTGTAAGATGTGACTACAAAAATGTAAGGAAAAGCCCACTAGAACAGCTGAACTTTATTTGGGGTTAATCAGAGCCCCTTTAAATGGTGACAGGTGTGTGCTGACTCACATTTAACATGAGTTAGAATGTGATTGGTTAATTCTGAATACAGCCACATCCCCGGTTATAAGAGGGTGTGGATATTTATGCAAACAGGTACAAATCCTTGTTCTAAAACTAGAACAAGGATTCAGTGTACCCCGCCAGGTATGGGGTTACCGGGGCCCCACCCTGGAGTCAGGCATGGGGAAGGGGCTCGATGGCTTGTGCCTGGTGGCCGGGTTCCTGCCCATGGGACCCGGACAGGCTCAGCATGAAGGAGTTACATGGGTCCGCCCTACAGTGGGCTCACCACCTGCAGGAAGGATCATGGGGGTCCGGTGCTATGTGGATCAGGTGGTGGTCAAAGGAGGAGACCTTGGTGGTCTGATCCCAAGCTTCCTAAACTGGCTTTTGGGACGTGGAATGTCACCTCTCTGGTGGGGAAGGAGCCTGAGCTGGTGCATGAGGTTGAGAGATACCAGCTAGATATAGTTGGCCTCACCTCAACACACAGCTCCGGTTCAGGAACCAGTCTCCTGGAGAGGGGCTGGAGCTTGACCTACTCTGGAGTTGCCCCGGGCGAGAGGCAACAAGCAGGGGTGGGTATTCTTGTACCCCCCCCCCCACCTTGGTGCCTCTATATTGGAGTTTTCTCCAGTGGATGAAAGGGTTGTTTCCCTGTGCCTTTGGGTTGGGAAACGGGTCCTGACCATCATTTGTGCCTATGCACCAAATGATGATTCAGAGTACCCAAACTTTTTGGAGTCTCTGACTGGGTTGCTGGAGAGTGCTCCTCTTGGAGACTCCATTGTACTACTGGGGGACTTCAGTGATCAGCGACAGTGAAACCTGAAAGGGGATGATGGGGAGGAACGGCCTGCCTGATCTGACCTCGAGTGGTGTTCAGTTATTGGACTTCTGTGCTAACCACAGTTTGTCCATTATGAACACCATGTTCAAGCATAAGGGTGTCCATATGTGCAACTGGCACCAGGACACCCTAGGTCACAGGTCAATGATCGATTTTGTTATTGTGTCATCAGACCTCTGACCGTATGTCTTGGACACTCGGATAAAGAGAGGTGCAGAGCTGTCAACTGAGCACCACCTGGTGGTGAGTTGGATCCAGTGGCAGGGGAGGATGCCATTCAGACCTGGTACACCCAAACGTATAGTGAGGGTGTGCAGGGAACGTCTGGCTGAGGCCCCTGTCTGGGAGGTCTTCAACTCCCACCTCCGGAAGAACTTCAACCACATTCTGAGGGAGTCTGGAGACATGGAGTCTAAATGGGCCATGTTCTCCACCTCCACTGTTGAAGCAGCGGCCCAGAGCTGTGGCCACAAGGTCATCAGGGCATTTCGTGGCAACCCTCGAACCAAGTGGTGGACACCAGTGATGGGAGGGGCCATTAAGCTGAAGAAGGAGTCCTATCATGCTTGGTTGGCTTGTGGAACTCCTGAAGCAGCTGAGGTGTACCGACAGGTGAAGCGGAGTGCAGCTCGGGTGGTTGCTGGAGCAAAAACTCAGGTATGGGAGGAGTTCGGTGAGGCCATGGAACAAGACTTTTGGTTGGCCTCGAAGAGATTCTGGCAAACTGTCCGGCGGCTCAGAAGGGGGAAGCAGCTCCCTGTCCACACTGTGTATGGTGTGGAGGGGGCACTGTTGACCGACTGGGGATATCATCGGGTGGTGGAAGGAATACTTCGAGGATCTCCTCAATCCCATTTATACGCCTTCCACAGAGGAAGCAGGGCTTGTAGACGAGGGGGACGACTTCGACTTGCCTATCACAGGGGCTGAGGTTTTTTTTTTTTTTTTTGTTACTTATTTGTACCCGTAGGTAGACTTGGTTTGCAGTCTGGTGACAAGCCACCGGCTGCTGGTCGCTGCGTGCGCGAGCGCCCTAAACCTACATGTTTTTTTTTGTATGTGGGAGGAAACCGGAGAAATCCCGGAGTAAACCCGCACAACACGGGGAGAACATTCAAACTCCACACAGCTGACTGTTGGTCGGGGGCTGGGATCGAACCCACGATCTCATGATCCCCGCGATCCCCCGGCCAAGGGTAAAACTGTGCTGCCACAGTGCTAAACCACTGCGCCACCGTGCAGCCTAGGTTGCCAAGGTGGTTAAAAATCTCTTTGGTGGCCGGGCTCCAGGGGTGGACGAGATTTGCCCTTAGTACCTCAAGGCCCTGGATGTTGTAGGGCTGCCATGGTTGACATGCCTCTGCAACATTGCATGGAGGTTGGGGGCAGTGCCTTTGGCATGGCAAACCGCGGTGGTGGTTCCTCTCTTCAAAAAAGGGACCAGAGGGTGTGCTCCAACTTTAGAGGGATCACACTCCTCAGCCTCCCTAGGAAGGCATATGCCAAGGTACTGGAGAGGAGAGTCAGGCTGTTGGTCAAACTTCGGATTCAGGAGGAGCAATATGCTTTTCGTCCTGGCTGTGGCACATCGGACCAGCTCTTCACCCTCTCGAGAATCCTTGAGGGTTCATGGGAGTTTGCCCAACCAGATTACATGTGTTTTGTGGACTTGGAGAAGGCATTCGACCACGTCCCCCGTGGTTTTTTGTAGGGGATACTTTGGGAGTATGGGGTATTCAGCTTGTTGTTATTCGGTCTCTGTACGGCCGTTGTGAGAGTTTGGTTCATATTGCCAACACTCAATCGGACTTATTCTTTCTACACCTTTCACTCTGTATATATATCACGGACGCACGGATCGCCCCGGGGGTCTCCTGGGTCGGCGGACGGAGCCACGGTTTGCAGCGGGAGACGTTACAGCGGGGAGGAGCTAGTGCTAGCTAGCACTTGGCCGCCGCCCGGTGCTAATGGGAAACTCGACATACCGGGAGCTGTAGCGAAAAGGACGCGGGTGCCGGGCTGGAGTTTAGGCGGCGTGAAAGAAATATAAGACAGAATAATAAAGAGTGATGGCAAGAACCAAGCAGACCGCCCGTAAAATCTACTGGAGGAAGAAGCCCCCCAGGAGACAGCTAGCCACCAGGGCTGCTCGGAGAGGCGCTCTGGCCACCGGCAGAGTGAAGAGGCCTCACCGTCACAGGCCCGTGGCTCTGAGAGAGATCCGTCACTACCAGAAATCCACGGAGCTGCTCATCCGTAAGCTGCCCGTCCAGCGTCTGGTGAGGGAGATCGCTCAGGACTTCAAGACCGTCCTGCGTTTCCTGAGCTTCGCCGTCATGGCTCTGCAGGAGACCAGCGAGGCCCACCTGGTGGGTCTCTTCTTCGCTAAGGGGGTCACCATCATGCCCAAAGACTTCCAGCTGGCCCGCTGCATCCACGGAGAGAGAACTTAGACTTTCTGCTGCACATTCACCAGCCATAATGCTCTGCACTGTGTGTCTATATATATACATTTATAGTAATATGGACATATGTTTACTAGATGTTGTTTTTTCTTGCCTTCTGATTGTTGCTCTGAGTGTTGCTATCCCTATGCTGTTGCAATCCTGGAATTTCCCCATTGTGGGACTAATAAAGGCTTATCTTATCTTATCTTATCTTATCTTCACAGTGAGAGTTGGACTCCTCCAGGGCTGCCCTTTGTCACCAATCCTGTTCAACAATTTTATGGACAGGATTTCTAGGCGCAGCCAGGGAACAGAGGGTGTCATGCTTGGTGACCACAGGATCTCATCTCTGTTGTTTGCAGATGATGTTGTCCTGCTTGCTTCATCCAGCAATGACCTACAGGACTTACTGGGACTGTTTGCCGCTGAGTGTGAAGCAGCTGGGATGAGAATCATTTCCTCCAAGTCTGAGTCCATGGTCCTCAGCCATAAAAAGATGGATTGTCCTCTCCAGGGTGGGGACAGGCTCCTGCCCCAAGTGGAGGAGTTTAAGTATCTTGGGGTCCTATTCACGAGTGAGGGGAGAATGGAGCGAGAGATTTACAGACGGATCAGAGCAGCATCTGCAGTGATGTGGATGTTGTACTGGTCTGTTGTGGTGAAGAGGGAGCTGAGCTCTAAGGCAAAGCTGTCGATTTGCCAGTCAATCTACGTTCCTACACCCACCTATGGTCAATCATCCGGGAGAGGCTCAGAGTATAACCACTGCTCCTCCACATTGAAAGGAGCCAGTTGAGGTGGTTTGGGCATCTGATCAGGAAGCCTCCTGGACGCCTCCCGCTTGAGGTGTTTCAGGCACGTCCCACTGCGAAGAGACCCCGGGGCAGACCCAGGACTAGCTGGAGAGACTAAGTTTCCCAGCTGTTCTGGGAATGCCTTGGTATCCTCTCTTAAGAACTGGATCAGGTGGCTGGGAAGAGGGACGTCTGGGCTTCTCTGCTTGAACTGCTGCCTCCATGACCCGGACCTCCAGAAAAGCGGAAGAAGATGGATGGATGGATGGATGGTTTTTGTAAGTTTTTTTTAATTTTTTAAAATTTTTTCCTTAAAAGATTTCAGTTTGCTTTTCATTTGGGTTGTACGGGTTTTATTTCACATTTACGGTGGAAAAAGTTTTGAAATGATTTGTCTTGGTCTCATTTTTTTCCCCTCACAATAACCTAGCATTTGAACAGGGGCGTGTAATCTTTTTATATCCACTGTATATGCTGATGACATTCAACTGGATTTATCATCTAAAGGCGCTTTTCCATTAGCCCCGATTAGAAAACCCAACCCGTTAAAACACTATATAGATGTCCAGTTGCATCTGTCCGAACAAATGATCAGACTTCCCGAAGCTTTAATCTTCAGAGAGGTACTAGGCAGGGGTGTCCACTCTCTCCCTCACTTTTTACCATCTTTATTGAACCATTAGCAGCAGCCATACGACAAAATGTTGATATCAGAGGTATTCAAACTGGAGAAAAGGAACATAAGATAAGTCTTTATGCTGATGATGTATTGATTTTCCTTGAAAACTCAGAAAGATCTCTTCTTCAGACAGTGGCGCTCATTGATACATTTTCATCATTATCAGACTACTCTATTAACTGGGTAAAATCAATAGCTTTACCCATAAATTGCAATTTCCCAAATACATCTACTATTCCGATACAATCAGGGAATGTTAAATATTTAGGAATAGATATTTCTCCCAGGCTCTCAGAGTTATTGCGACTAAATCATATCCCCCTTTTAAAAAAGATACAAGACGATCTTACGCACTGGAGGACACTACCTTTATCATTAATGGGAAGAGTCGCAACCATTAAAATGATGGTCCTTCCTAAAATTAACTATTTGTTCTCAATGATCCCTACCCAACCATCAATGGCCTGGTTTAAGTCTTTAGACTCAAATATAAGTAAATTTTTATGGAAGAATAAACCATCATGGATTAGTTTAAAAACCCTCCAAAAAGCGAAAGAGTGCGGAGGCTTATATTTACCAAATTTTTTAAATTACTTTTTAGCCAATAGATTGCAGTTCGTTTCAAAATGGACAAAATCAACCCCATTAGGGAACCCATGGTTAGATGCTGAACAGGCTCTCTGTGGGTCGCTAAATATCTCTGACTTACCTTTTATAAGTCCCTCTATTAAACGCCATGAGTGTTTTAAAAGTATTAATATTAGTTCCTCTCTGACGGCTTGGTGGAAATTTTTAAAAATAACAAGGTCTTCACTTGTCCCCTGTAAACTCACGCCCATTTGGAATAATCCTGATATCCTGCAACAAAAGAGGACATTAAAATTTCCACTATGGCAAGAGAAGGGAATAAACAACTTAGAACATCTTATTCAAGGTGGAAATTTTATCCAATTTCAGGATCTAGTGTCACAACACGAAATCAGTGATAAAAAGTATTTTGAATACCAACAGCTTAAATCCATAATAAAAGCAAGATTTAATCTTAATCAGACAGATTTAGAAGTACCAGTTAAGGTGGCAGAGTTTCTAAATCTCCGTTCCCCAAAATTGATATCGAAAATATATAGACTATTATCAAAGTTGGATGAGTCCATATCTCTTCCAATATCAAAATGGGAGACAGACTTATCGATTAATAAGGAGGAAAGTTTCTGGACACAAATATGTTTAAACACTTTTAAGATGACTAAAAACTCTAACTTACAACTTATACAATATAAAGTTCTACATAGAATTCATTATACAGGACAAAGGATGTTCAAAATGGGCCTGAGTCACATAAATATCTGCCCTCACTGTACTAGCAATGTCCCGGATAGCTATATGCCTGCTATGTGGTCCTGTGCACCGGTTCAAAAGTTCTGGCAGAAGACATGTGAAGACCTGTCGGCATGGCTTGGGTATAGTGTCCCACCCTCACCTACACTTTGCATATTAGGTGATTTAAGTGAAATAAATATAGATGCAAGGATGTCACACATGGTTCTCACTGCCTTATGCATCGCAAAGAAAGCTATCCTCATGAACTGGAAAACAAAAAATAACTTATGCACAACTTACTATAATAACTTACTATTGGATTATATTAGCCTGGAAAGAATGTCAGCCTCCTCAAATAATCAATTGGCGGAATTCAATTCTCTCTGGTCCCCGCTTATTAATTCTATAATCTGAGGGGTGGCGGGCAGTGACTCACTCTCCTTGGCACCTCTGGCGGCTGGCTGCGCCCCAACCGCAGGTGTCCGGGGGCCCTGCTCCGGGGTGGCCGTCTGTCTGGCCCTGGGGGGGGAGGGGTTGGTGGTGGGGGGGGCTGTGGGGGGGGCGGGGGGTTGGGCTGTGGCCCCTGGCCGGCTGGCCTTGCCCCTCGTGGGGGGTCTGGGTCTGGCCCTGGGTCCCTGGTGCTGGGGGGGCGTCCCCCCGCCCCCGGCCGGGGTCGGGTGTGTGCCGGCGGTGGGGGTTGTCCCTGATGCATCCTTGCGTGGTGGGTCGTGTGTTTCCTGGGGCCCGGGTGCCACCCAGGGGCTGGTGCCCGCATCCTGGGTTGCCCTCCCCGTTCACGGGGGTCTGCGGGTGGGGGAGGGGGTGTGTGAGTGTAGGCTTGTATATGAGCGGATGTGGAAGTGGGTGTGTGTTGAGTGGGCAGGTGGGGTTGTGTGTTTGTGTAGGTGGGTATGTGTGATGGTGGGTGGAGTTATGTGTGTGTATGGAAGCGGTTACTTGTGGGTAGATGTCTAGGGGGCGGAGGATGCGTGTATGGGTAGGAGAGCTTTGTTGGGTGGCAGGGGTTGGGCAGTCCATCCAGTGGCATGGGGGCTGGCGTTTCGGGGCTTGCTTGTCCCGGCCGCCCTGCTGTTGTGTTGAGGGGTGAGGCACTTTGCTACATCGCCCCTGATGTCATTGGCAGCGGGTGTGTGTTGGTGCTTGGGGGTGGCTGGGGGGGTCATTGGTGCGGGTTGTTGGCTGTGTTTCCATTGGGTTGTTCCGGGGTGGCTGTGGTTGCAGGGCGGCCTGCAGCTGTAGGTGTGTGTCTGGGGTGGGTGGTCGTGGGCCTGCGTGGGCGCTCGGGTGTGTCGCCTGGCGTGTTGGGCGCTGTGTGGGTCCGGCCCATTGTTCACTATTGTGACTGTTGTTGTCCATGTTCGTGTGTGTAAGATGAGTGGTAGTATGTTTGGCTGCCCCGTCATGTTAGTGGTGCTGGAGCGCCGGGACGTGATGCTGGTGGGTCCTGGGTTGTTTCCACTGGCGGCCCTCACCCTGGGTTGGGATTTGGGGGCAGTGGGTGGCCTCACAAGCCAGTCTGCAAGCTGGCTTCTGGGGTGGGGGGGGGGCTTGTTTTTGGACCGCCTACCTCCCAGTCTTATTTCCCACCCTCCTCCTCCCCCTGATCTTTTTTGTTACATTTAGGGCTTTGGGGTGGGGGTGTGCCGCACTGTGTCGGTGAAGGGGATACCTTTGCCGCGTGGTGGGGCTGCACTCACCTCAATTTTAATTGCATTTTAGACACTGAGGGCTTGGGGGGATGGGGGCTCTGCTGCCCATCACAGTGGCTAACAATGCTTCAATTACTATCCCCCCAATTTTAATTGCACTTTAGTAGTCCACACATTTATACACAATTATATCATATAACCGACACACACCCACCATGTTCTGTGCGGGGGGAGTAGGTGGGGGTCTTCCCCCACCCCTGTTGCCCTGTCTTGCTGGGGGCGTGGGGGCCTGGTGGGGAGCCTGGGACCTATCATGTTGTAAAAATCCCTGGATGCTACTAATATATAGATACAACCAAGGAAGTGACGGGGGGCTGAATATGAGTTTAAGTGTGAGTGAGAGGGTGATGAATGGAGGTGGTGATGGTGGGTCGGTTTTGTGTGGCGCTTTGCATGCCGGGTGGCATCTTGGGGCGCCTGCGGTGGTCTGCTGATTGTTCACTCAGATGGGTGCCGGGGGGTGGGGGTCTGCTTCTGTGGCCTGCGCCGGTGGCCTCCCTGGTCACTGCCGGGCACTGGTGCATGTTCAGGCTCACTGCATCTGCTTCGCAGTCGGCTTTTGAAATAAAGGTGAATGAGGAGTGAATTTAAGTGGGTACTGGAGTGAGAGAGAATGGGTCGGTCTGGCTGAGTGAGAGGGGTGTGCATGGGAACATGTGGGTGTGAAGGTATGGGGAGGGGTGTGCCTGTGAGTCGGGAGGGGCTGGATTAGGGGGGTAGTGCCTCTCAGCAATGTGGGCTCACCTGGGCGAGGGGACTTCTTTGGACGTGGGGGTCCCCGGGGTGTGTCGCCGAGGCGCTGGGGCGGGACCGCTGTGGGGGTACCTGGGGGGGCTCGCGCTGGGGGGCGCTGGCTGGCCTCTGTCCTGGGGGGTGGGGTCGCTGGCCTCCTGGTGCCTGGGGCCCGGGGGCGGATGTTGGCCCCGCTGGGGGGTTGGGGGTCGGGCGGGTCCAGGGGTGCGGGCTCACCGCGCCGGCCGCCGGGCGGCCTGCCCTCCCTTCATCGCCTCTCCGGGGGTGGATGCTTGGCTTTCCTGGGGCTTGCTGACCTCGGGGCTGGGGGTTGGTGGCGCTGCCTTGCCTGCTCGGGGTCCTCGGGGGGAGGGCTGCTGCGACCGGCCCTCCGCTCGTATGTTTCCTGACAAACCACTCACATGCACACACTTATTTTGCGCGCGTTCTCATATATAGGCACACAGACATACATGTACAAGTGTCTCTCCTTTAACAGGTGCAGAAACCAGACTCGTGTTGAGACATCTCCGGTGGAAGAAGCAGTTTGTCTTTTGTTTGTTTTAGTTGTCTTTTTTTTTGTTTTGTCTGTTCCCCTCCCTTTTCTTTCCCCCCTTCACACACTTCCTTTCCCTCTTCCCCATCCTGTTGGGTCTTCCATGGGTAAAACAATTAAAATAAAGTATTAAAAGTTATTACAGGAGGAGTTTACAACAATATACAGTGCAAAGTTAGGCACTGTATAGGCTCCTCTTGGCAAAGTAAATCTGTTTTGGCACAGTAGGGTGACAGATCCCTGTTCTGTTTGCCTAGCTGCCTGACAGGACAAGGAAAAAAAAAAAAAAAGAAAACCCGACTCGACTCACTTCGATTCGGTTCTGCCTCGGTTGCTTTTCAACATTACTGCTGGCACACCTGCTGGCACACCTGCGGTGGGTGGGATTTCTTGAACAGCGAGGCGGCGCCACACTCTCGTGACGTGAAACACGCGACCAAATCCTCCACAACAAAGAAAATGGCTGATGACGAGGAGAGAAGGAAGGAGGAAGGAGAGAGGAATGACTGTGACATGAAACTGGTGAAATCTATGGTGCTGACTTGTTGTGCTCTGCACAATCTGTGTGAGAGTCATGGAGAGACGTTTGACACTACATTGGATGATGCAGTAGATGAACCAGTGGTGGCAGCGGCACAGGGAGCAGAGGAGCAGGGTGGCGATATATAAGATGCTGTGATGCAGTACTTGTCTAGCAATAGGTAGAAATGTAATTTCGTCCACATTTATGTGCATACATATTTCAAAAATGTTTTTTGTAAATAAAATGTTGTGCATGTTCCATCTACCTGTCCTCTGTTGCTCATAACGCTTATCTGTTAAGCCATCAGCATAATGATGAGTCCACACTTCTCACTGTTGTGATAATTGCTCACACTGAGCGCTCTGCCAGCCCCGTACGCTGTGGGGGTCACACACATGACGTGTTCCTCCACACTCTCAATAATTTTTTTTCCCGTATATTTTTCTTTTTGGCATACAGAAATGGCAATACGCCCGTATTTGCTAAAATTGCATTTTCCCCGTATTAAAATACGGCGAAACCGTATCACTTGACAGGTATGTAATTACATGCAGAAACACCGCACAGGCCATCTTCACAAAAATCCAGCTCGACAAGCCACTTTTGCTTAGGTGGAAATGCAAATTGAACTATAAATCATGTGCTGATACATGTCATATTCCCACTTTTACTTACAAATTGATTTTTAATTTTTAGGAAAAGGGAATATAAATTTTGCACAACTTGTTGATAACAACAGTTGTGTGCAACAAAAACACAGTTGTGTGTCCTTGTCCGATGTGTCTGTTATTAGTGCCAAATTTTTGCTAGATTCCTTCTTAATTTATTAAATTTTGACTGGTGATGCAACATTCAATTTACATGTACTTACCTTTATCATTGTCTACTGTACAAGTTAAAGTACACCTGTACAACTGCTTATAACATAAAAAATGTACCCGTTCAAGAGAAATGGATTCAGCATTGCAAATTTGTTTAAAATAAAAAAAAAACCTACCAAGACATTACATTCCGTTGTGTTGTTAAAAATTAAATTACCATTAGAAGGCTATACACCTGACCTGATGAACAGCAGCATGTGGAGTGAACAGAGAATGGAATGTGTATGTAATTACTGGCTTTTCTCATACGGTGTCATAACAGATAAACCAGACTTTTGATGCAAACAATACAATTTTATTCCAGAAGCAAAATTTACAAACAAAAAAACAGACTGGGCGTGGGGAGACATGGTTAGACACGCCGACTGCTAAATGCGTCCACAAGCCTGCCAAATAGGGTCAGGAAATCTCTGTTGAATGTTGACATCTCTGCGAGCTCTTCCCTTCGCAACGCAACGTCCTGCTCCAGGGCTTCACGCGCATCTGCCCGCACATCTGCGGCCACCTGTCGCAAATGCTGCATGTACTCCTGATGGTGTTCTTGCCGCTGGTCATGTTGCCGTTCCAAGAGCCGCATCTCTTCGTCATGCATGTTGACCATCGCTAATGTAAGGTCAGCGATGGAGTTCTCCCTTTTCCTCTTACCTAGATGGAAAGACAGAAAGGCATGGTCGTTAAAGCTGGATCACTACATATATTATGGAATTACACAGGTGAAAGTCTGTGGTGGAATGTCACTATTATATTATGCTTCATTGCTGTATATAAGCTGAACTGTCATGTTGCTGCCCCTCAGTAGAGCAGATTTTGCAACACGCAGGGTGCTGTCTTCGGCTGCAGCCCCCCTGCAAAACTAAAAAGGATTAAGATTAAGAATATGGATGGATGGATGGGTAATGTTTAAAATAGTTGCTTGTAGTGTGGCCGCAGAAATTTGAATGGGTTAATACAGTCAGCTGACGCGAAGCATTTCAATGAAGCATGTTGATTTCAACGGCAGTTCATGAGCTTTATTTGTTTTTCTAGAACAGGAGTTACAACAGCACTTCAATCACCACACCTAAAAATGGTTGTGGAACACCGATAAGTGAAGACCAAAGAATAACCTTTTTGTACATTTAAAAAGACATTTTCAATTAATTAATATGCAGCTACAGGAAATTGCATTAATCAATTTGGTACATAACTAGTTAGGCTCCAGCCCCCCCCCCCCCGCAACCTGTATAGGATTAAGCGGTAGAAGATGGATGGATGGATGGATGGATTTTCGACCCTGGTTTCCGCTGGACCTGTTTCACCAAAAAAAAAAAAAAAATAGTGGTTATTGCGCCTTACTCACTTACCTCACTTGAATGTGATCCAGATGGAGCTGGTGATGTGGCTGGCAATGGAGTCGATCCAGCTGGCGCTCCGGCAGACGCAGAGGCAGGAGAGTCCGCTGTGTCCATGTCCACTGAGGTGGACCCCTGTGATATGAACTGCGATTCTAGAAAGAAAATGCACGGAATTTAAAACTTAACACCAAAGTGCAACATGTACACAACACTCTAAAGTTTTTAACCAGAATACAATAAGTGTAATTCAGCGTTTTGTTTGCGCTAATACTTAACACAAAGCAAGTGTGAATCTGCAGTTGGCTGCAAAACAATAGGCAAGCCTCAGTAACAACCATTACCCACAATCTAACAACCTTCCGATTTCTTAAAAACAGTGAGCTTGGCACAGAAAGGATAAAGTGGCGAAAAGACGCGCAATATCAAAACAACACTCACCATCCACGGTTTCCAAGGCCGTGGCCGTGACTGTGGCCGTGTCGAACCCAATGTCTCTGCCATTGCTAGCAGGCCTATGTCCATAGATCGCGTCCATCTCAGCAAACCACTTCCACTCCTTCCGATCCGCTCCACTTCAAGCATTGTGGTCCTTCACTGCTTGGTAATCGCTTTTCAGCTTTTTCAGCTTCTCCCGACACTGTTTGGCAGTACGGATGTGCCCTTGGGAACCCATCTGCCCGGACACCTGCTGGTATATTTTTTCATTTTGAGTAGATCCGTCCAACTTGCGCTGGATGCGATCGTCGGCTAATATAGAAAGAAAATTGCGCACCTCCTCGTTTGACCAGGGGATAGCCTTACGAGAAGACATCTTCAGAGTGTGAAAATACAGTATTAAAGGGGCGTACTGTGTTCACTGGCTGAACACCTACAAATAGCGGTCGTGTAGTAAATTCAGCAGAAAAAGTCGCTTTTGTGACGTTACGACCTGACCAATCAGCGGCGACCAGTCTGTTAAAGTCATATCACAGCCATACTCAGCCCTACTCAGCTCGGTTAGACCCTGCCCTGGATCAGGTACTAAAAAAGCACCTGCTAACCGGTGCTGGGGCTAATGGAAAATGCTCAAACGCGGGCTGAGTGGTGCGGTGTAGGGCTAAGCGAGGCTAGTGGAAAAGGCCCTTAAGCCTCATGAGATGTGAAAATTGTTGCTTTTAAATCATTGCCTTTATGCAATTGAGCAGTAGATGGCAAACAACTTTCTAAAAATTTTGCAGAGCTTTATCATTCAATTCACTGAAACACTCTTGCTTTTTCCACTTAAGACGTATAACTAAGCTCAGATTTATGGTCTCTAAGACCGAACCAAGAGATGCTGACATGATTGTTGAACCCAGGAGACAGACACCGACACAAGTAGATTAATTTGACAATTATTTATTAACTCAGTGTAGAATGTTGAGTGTGAGAATGAGTGAGTGAGTGCGTAGTAGTCTGGCCACTGGAGCTGAGCGGGTCTTGCTGCGACCTGGCAACCCTGGAACACACAAGCACAGGATGTTATTACAGTTCGTGAGAACGGAAAGCTGAGGCTTGTGCTGCTTACTTGCAGGTGCTGCTGCGAGAGTCCTGCTGGCTCCGTGTCCTGGTGTAGCATGGTGCGCGTGGAGTTTGGTGCTGAGGAGGTGAGGAGGAG
Source organism: Pholidichthys leucotaenia (assembly GCA_020510985.1). Lineage (NCBI taxonomy): Eukaryota > Metazoa > Chordata > Actinopteri > Cichliformes > Pholidichthyidae > Pholidichthys > Pholidichthys leucotaenia. The sequence goes on from CM035842.1 coordinate 278,420,160, forward strand.
ATCCGAGGAGGAGGAGATGACGTCCCGTTATCCTGGGAGGTTAGTCCACCGCCAGGGAGGTCCACCTGTGCACAGGGGAAAACACTTTGACAGGGTGAGTGTTGCTGTTGCATACGTGGCGTGGCTTGGCGAGAAAACTTGATTCCAACTCTGGCTTGAGGTCGTGTCCTTGACGCGATGCGTGGCGAAGACGACAGACGACTCCGTGCAGAGCAACAGCGACACTGGCTTTTAAAGCCTGCTGATTACCAATGGCAGGTGTGTGCGCAGCTGAAGTTAATGACGGCCCAGCGGCCGCCATGACAGTACTCCCCCCTCTAGAGGTGCCTCCAGGCACCTGCCCTATCCTACCTGGATGCGCCCGATGGAAGTCGCGGATCAGCTGCTTGTCAAGGATCAACGCTGGGCGAATCCAGGAGCGATGCTCAGGACCAAAACCCTCCCAGTCCACCAAATACTGAAGACCCCGGCCCCGCTGGCGGACATCCAAGATGGCAGTTACCCCCCAAGCCGGGTGGCCGTCGATCATCCTCGGGGGGGGGGGGGGAGGAGCCGCGGGGGGCGGGCACAGAGGATCGGAGATGTAGGGCTTGACCTGGGAGACGTGAAAGGTAGGGCAGATGCACATAGAAGGGGGAAGAACTAGGTGCACAGACACTGGGTTAACAATGCGAGAAATCACAAAGGGACCGATGACGCGCTTCATCAACTTGCGCTTCTCGGCCGGCACATTGATATTTTTGGTGGACAACCAAACTTTTTGACCCACCTTGTAGTCCGGAGCGGGCCTCCTGTGACGGTTGGCCACCTGGATATTGCGTTCCGTGGTCCTGAGGAGGGCTCTGCGGGTGATGGTCCAGATCCGCCGACAACGCTTAGCGTGAGCCAGAACCGAAGGGACAGCCACCTCCTTCTCCTCCTCCGGGAACAGTGGCGGATCATACCCCAGAGACGCTTTAAAAGGGGACATCCCAGTAGCTGAGGACACCGTAGTATTGTGCACGTACTCGATCCAGGGCAGGAACGTACTCCAGGAAGAGGAGCAGGAAGAGATGACAGCGGAGCGCAGCCTCCAGCTCCTGATTGGTCCGTTCACACCGGCCGTTGCTCTGCGGGTGGTACCCAGACGAGAGGCTTGCCGTGGCCCCCAACACCGTGCAGAACGCCTTCCAAACCTGGGACACAAATTGTTGACCTTGATCCGAGACGATATCAGCCGGGATACCATGAAGATGGACCACATGCTGCACCAGAAGAGCCGCCATCTCCCGCGCTGAAGGCAACCCCCGGAGAGGCACAAAATGTGCCGCCTTGGAGAAGCGGTCCACTATCGTCAGAACTGAGGTGAAGTGACCAGAGGGGGGCAGGCCGGTCACGAAGTCCAAAGCCACATGGGACCAGGGGCGGGAAGGAACCGGTAGAGGATGAAGAAGACCCGCCGGGGGGGAGATGACGATTTCCCGGTGGCGCACTGGGCGCAGGCCCGGACATAGCTGGCCACCAAAAGGCTCTCTGAAGCAGGTCAATCGTGCGGGCAATTCCTGGATGACACGCCAACTTAGACGCGTGGCCCCATTGGATGATCTCGCTCCTGATAGAAGGGGGAACAAACAAATGGTCCAGGGGGCCCCCACCCGGATTGGGCTCAGTCTCCTGCGCTCTCCTGACCTTGTCCTGGATCTCCCACGAGAGGGCACCCACCACACAGGATGACGGTAGGATAGTCTCCTCCTGATCCTCAGTGGTTTTCGCCTCGAACTGTCTTGAGAGTGCGTCAGACTTGCCGTTCTTGCTACCCGGCCGGTAGGTGATCGTAAAATTAAACCGGCCGAAAAAAAGAGACCAGCGGGCCTAGCGAGCATTCAACCGTTTGGCCGTCCGGAGATACTCAAGGTTTTTATGATCTGTCCAGACGACGAACGGCTGGGCAGCCCCCTCCAGCCAGTGACATGACAGATGCTTTCCCATGATTTTATTTCTTCACGATTGGACGACTACAAAAGTCTGAACAGAACTTTTACTAGTCATCTCTAATTAGTCCAGGATGCTGCAGCCAGGTTCCTAACCCACACTCACAAGCAGTGTCACGTCACTCCTGCTTTATTCAATTTGCACTGGTTGCCTGTTAAGTTTAGAAGCCAGTTTAAAATCATCTCCGAGTGCTGAACTGAACTTAATTGCTCCACCTGTGTATTACTGGTCAGAATCTCAGATCAATGAATTTGGGTCTTTTTATGGTTGCTCACACCCGAAGGAAAACTCAAGGTACTACTACTACTATTCATTCTGCTGACTCCATACCCTCTTTTAAAAGCCAGCTGAAAGCTTATCTTTTTTGACAGCCTTTTATTTAATGTTATTATTATTGATATTCTTTTTTAAATGCTTTATTTTTACTGTACCATTATTGTGTCACTTGCTTTTAACTGTTGTCACTTGCTTTTAACTATTTTTATTGTGAAGCACTTTGTGACTTAATTGGTCTTGATAAGCACTATGTAAATAAATAGTATTTACTTACTTAGATGGTAGATTAGGTCTGCATTTACTTAACACCAAGGTCAGAAAGCACATACTGTATCTCTCCTTTGAACTAGAACTAACCAACTATTTGTGTTTTAATATTACCAAATTCTGAAGAACACAAAGTCGCACCCACATTTCGGCAGCTGGACCCTGTTTGGATTCAGAATTAGGATTACAGCCTCAACTGGCTGTTGGAAATCTGCATTTTCAATGTTTTTGCTTTTGCTTTCTTTTCAAAGGCCATGAAGCTGGTCTTCAGTTGACTTGATTTAATGAATATCAAACATAATTATTAGATTCATAACACAGTTTTTAAAGTGATCGAACAGAGCATTTTTGGTTTTCCAATTAAGATCCCAACATCACTGTGAACATAAAAATGACTGTAGAGATGCTTAAGGAACTCATGGGTGCATTTGTTTTTAAAATGCCTGACTGAGCTCTAATTTGCTTGTTTTCCCTTACTTTCTGCTGTAGAATAATTTGTATTTATCTGCAGGCAGAAAAACATGGCAGAAAACCAATAAACAGGTGCATGAAAAAGTACAACTTATTGCACAAAATTTAATTTCTCTGGCATTCAAGCAGCATTAGTCCTTTTCCACATCTTAATTAGTTTTGTTGTTTTTATTTATTTGTGCAGTGACTATTAAGCCTAATTAGAAACAACCATTTTTATAAGCTGGAAATAAATGCTAATCAGCAGCTGCTTTTATCTTTGTGGAGCTGATCTTAAAATATCATATACTCTGTCCACCCTGCTGTTTACCCTGTAGTTCACCAACAAAAAGGATGGTGAAGTACTGACTACCCTGATATTTACCTCCGCCAGGAGATTATGTTTTTGCCGGGGTTTGTCTGTTTGTTTATCTGTCTGTTGGTTAGTAAGATAACTCAAAAAGTTTTGGACGGATTTCGATGAAACTTTCAGGCGTTGTTGGAAATGGTACAAGGAAGAACTGATTAAATTTTGGGGATGATCTTGGATCACCGTCCAGAAGAAAACCGCCATTACGGAAAATGCCATTTTCGTGAATAACCACTGAACCACTAATCCTATCATTGTCAATCCAATTGCTAGTCATATGTTTCCATGGTCAAGGAATCTCAAAACGTACACATAAACACTGTATGGGGGGAACTGTGGCCGCCATTACGGAAAATGCCATTTTCGTGAATAACTACTCAACCACTAATCCTATCATTGTCAATCCAATTGCTAGTCATATGTTTTCATGGTCAAGGAATCTGAAAACGTACACACAAACACTGTATGGGGGGAACTGTAGCGCTTGGCGGAGGTCTGCGCTCTCCGAGTGCTTTTCTAGTACTGTGCTTGCATTTGTCCTTGTATCAGAATATGTACACTACAAGGGAACTATTGATCTAATTCAGGGGTGTCCAATCATGTGCCATGGAGGGCCAAGACCCTGAAGGTTTTCTCTTCTACCCAGTCTCTTCAGCAGGTGTTTTCACTTATCAGCAAGCAGTGGGGAGAAATTCAGTGAAATCTGCTGTTGAAGATACTGGTTGGAGGTAAAGCCTGCAGGGTCTTGGCCCTCCATGGCACATGATTGGACACCCCTGATCTAACTGGAGTTGTTAAACTGAGTTTTCAGTGTCACCATTTCAGACAAATGAGATAAATTCTTGCCATGTCTTGATCATCACCAAGCTCAATTAAAAATTCATTTGTTTTAATTAATTTTGCCAAACTATCTTGCTCTGTTGGCAGGTGATTTTACTTTAAAATAACCAAAATTATCTTGCAGTATATATTTTTCTGGAAAAAAAACAAAAACAATAACACATGCTTGACCACAACCCTCATCTCTCGCTGCCCTCATCTCTGCCACTAAGATCTCTCAGGACTCAAGGCCTGCTCAGAGTCCCTCCGAGGGGAAAACGTTTGCATTCTGTAGACTGCGTTTGCATGCAAAGCAGTATTCAGAGTTGTTTCTGAGCCACTGCAGCTGCAGCTCAGAGAAGCTGTCTTTCACGCGTGCGCAGTGAGAGTAATCTGCACTTCACACGCCCATACTCTTGGCGGCAGTCAAGAGCCACCAAACTGATTCCAACAGCTGCAATCCAAACACAAAATAAGAGCATGGTGCCAGATGTTTAAAATGGCAGAAGCGATGGAGGTATGTGAATACAGTGATAATCAAGATGAACAGGAGCTTTTGCTGTTTTTTGGCAAAGGAAGAAAACAGACGGGCCAAAGACTTTCATTTGTTCACCCAGTTTTGGGGAACTGCTCAGTACTTCCTTCTGGTGGGAGTTTCTGGGCGCATGCGCAGTTCACTGTGACCATTTGTGTACTTGTACGTGCGTACACTTTTTTGGGGCTGCATGCAATCAGGCAGCACTCACCCTCTGCATAGGGTTTGTGTAGGGTTTGAGTAGGGTTTGTGCTCGTTCGCGTACAAATGCATTTTTGCCACCATGAATTGGGCTACACAGGTATTCGGAAAGACGGTTATAGAACTGTCAATCAATCATTGTAAACACAATAACTGCCAGGGAAGTGCTGTATTTGTGGGATGCTACTGGTCTTTTTCTCAGAAATTGAAGAGAAAATGGAGAAAAATAAAAATAACCGCAGACGAGTTTATGGTTTCTGAAAGAGAATAGGATAGACTAGTGGTGCAACTGTTCAGTTGCCCCATATGGTGATACAAATTGTGAGGTTCTTTTGGGTCACGGTTTTCGGCTCATTCATCCATCCATCCATTTTCAACTGCTTTTCCGGAGGTCCGGGTCGCGGAGGCAGCAGCTCAAGCAGAGAAGCCCAAACTTCCCTCTCCCTGGCCACCTGCTCCAGCACTTCAAAAAGGATACCAAGACGTTCTCAGGCCAGCTGGGAGACGTATCTCTCCAGCGTGTCCTGGGTCTACCCCAGGGTCTCCTCCCCATTGGATGTGCCCCAAACACCTCAAGTGGAAGGTGTTCAGGAGGCATCCTGATTAGTTGCCCAAACCACCTCAATTGGCTCCGTTTGATGTTGAGGAGCAGTGGTTCTACTCTGAGCCTGACTGATCTCCTGACCCTGTCTCTGAGGGTGAGTCCAGCAATCCTACAGAGAAAGCTCATTTCAGCCCTTGTATCCGCAATCTCATTCTTTCGATAAATGCCCAAAGCTCATAACCATTATGCTTTGCTTTAGCGCTCAGCTCCCTCTTCACCACAACAGACTGGTACAACGTCCACATCACTGCAGCTGCTGCTCCGATCCGTCTGTCAATCTCATGCTCCAGTCTCCCCTCACTCGTGAATGAGACCCCAAGATACTTAACTCTTAAACATCCTTTGTTTTATGGACATAGAAAGCGTCCTCACTGTCTATGTCGCAGTTCTGCGCCTGTTATGTGATGTCATGTAATGTAATAAAAATCCCCAGTTATACTAAGTATTCCACCTCACAAGGTGGCAGACATGTATAACTTACTGCTCTTGCCTTGGAGGACCAATGGCCCCCAAATAGCACCCCCCCCAAAAAAAAAAAAATCACTTCTGGACACAAGAGAAGAAGAGTTTGTAAATGAATCTTGATGTTCACCATTGCAACATGGAGGAAGCATTTGTTCCCAAATTTGCCAACTATAATTCCAAAAAGAGATTATTTAGCTTATGAAAGTAAATATATACATTTTGTTATAACAGAGGGTGGCCGAAACTGGTTGATTTGCATCTGCCATCGACCCCCAGCGCCATGTGACTGGACAGAACAATCGCGCCGGTTCCCGGTTGTCGTATGAAATACATTGCGGAGGAATAAAAGCAAAATTGCATTGGAATAATTATAACAGTTTCTGGATGTGGGAGAGAAAGCAAAAATGTGTGAGAGAAGACAAAATAACAACCAGGATGGATGAAAATGGACGAAGCGAGCCACCTGGCCAGCGCTAAGTGACAAATTTCTTTGTTTGTTTACATTGTAACTGATGTTCTGGCTCATATACTTTAAAGATAATATAACAAAATGCCCAAACCAACAAATGGTGACAACAAACAACCACCCTTTGTGCAAATATGTCCAAAGTCTGCTTTTGACTGAAAATTATTTAATTCGATATGGCTGCCATCGCATTATGCAAATTAGTTGCATAAATTTACTCCTATCTCAAACTTTGGATCATATGCTACATCTTTCTAATTGACAGTAAGCCATTATCTCTTACCATTTTCAAGTTATAGCTTTGGAAATCTCTGACATCTGAACTGAATATTTTCTTGAAAAAAATCTTGACCACCAGAGGGAGTGGAGGAAATGGCGCAATGGAGCGCCACAGGCAGTCATTGGGTTAAACTCCTCCACTTGAGGCAGGAGCTTGTCTCCAACCTGGAGAGGACAATCCACCTTTTTCCAGCTGAGGACCATAGACTTGGGCTTGGAGGTGCTGATTCTCATCCCAGCCCCTTCACATTCAGTAGCAAACTGTCCCAGTAAGACCTGTAGGTCATTGCTTGATGAAGCCAAAAGAACAACATCATCCGCAAACAGCAGAGATGAAATCCTGTGGTCACTGAGAATGACACCCTCCAATCCTCGGCTGCACCTAGATATCCTGTCCATAAAAATTATGAACAGGATCGGTGACAAAGGGCAGCCCTGGAGGAGTCCAACTCTCACTGGAAATGTGTCTGACCGGGTGTTGGCAATACTAACCAAACTCTTACAACAGTCGTATAGGAACCAGATAGCTCGTAACAATGAGCCCGATACCCCATACTCCCGCAGCACTCCCCACAAGAGACTGCCAGAGACGCGGTCGAATGCTTTCTCCATGTCCACATGTGGACTTGTTGGGCAAACTCCCATGAACCCTCGAGGACTCTCAAGAGGGTAAAGAGCTTTTCCGGTGTGCCACGGCCAGGACAAAAACCACATTGTTCCTGTGTCAGTGGGATTGAGAAGATCCTCAAAGTATTCCTTCCACTGCTCGAAGATATCCCCAGTCGAAGTCAGCAGCGCCCCATCCGCACCATGCACAGTGTGGACAGGGATCTGCTTCCCCCTCCTGAGCCGCCGGACAGTTTGTCAGAATCTCTTCGAGGCTGACCGAAAGTCTTGTTCCATGGCCTCACCAAACTCCTCCCACACCCGAGTTTTTGCTTCTGCAACCACCCGAGCTACATTCCGCTTGGCTTGCTGATACACTTCAGCTGCTTCAGGAGTCCCACAAGCCAGCCAAGCTCGATTGCACTCCTTCTTCAGCTTGATGGCCCCCCTCACCACTGGTGTCCAGCACTTGGTTCAGGGGTTGCCACCATGAAATGCACCAACAACCTTGCAGCCACAGCTCTGGGCAGCTGCTTCAACAGTGGAGGTGGAGAACATGGCCCATTCAGACCCCATGTCTCCAGACTGTCTCAGAAGACCTCCTGGACAGGGGCCTCAGCCAGATGTTCCCAGTGCACCGCACCATCATTATATGTTTAGGTCTGCCAAGTCTGAGTAGTATCCAACCCTGCCATCAGATCCAACTCACCACCAGGTGGTGATCAGTTGATAACTCTGCACCTCTCTTTATCCAAGTGTCCAAGACATACGGTCACAGGTCTGATGACATGATAACAAAATCGATCATCGACCTGCGTTCTAGGGTGTCCTGGTGCCAGGTGCACCTATGGACACCCTTATGCTTGAACATGGTGTTCGTTATGGGCAAACTGTGGTTGGCAAGAAGTCCAATAACTGAACACCACTCGGGTTCAGATCGGGCAGGCCGTTCCTCCCTATCACCCCCCTCCAGGTTTCACTGTCATTGTCCACGTGTGCATTGAAGTTCCCAAGTAGGACAATGGAGTCTCCAAGAGGAGCACCCTCCAGCACCCCAGTCAAAGACTCCTAAAAGGCTGGGCACTCTGAACCATCACTTGGTGCATAGGCACAAATGATGGTCAGGACCCGTTTCCCATCCCCAAGGCACAGGGAAACTACCTTTTCTTCCACCAGGGAGAACTCCAATATCGAGGCAGCAAGGTGGGGGGATATAAGGATGCCCACCCCTTCCCGTCACCTCTCACCCGGGGCAACTTCAGAGTAGACCAAGTTCCAGCCCCTCTCCAGTAAACTGGCTCCAGAAACGGCGCTGTGTGTTGAGGTGAGCCCAACTATATCTAGTGGGTATCGCTCAACCTCGTGCACCAGCTCCAGCTCCTTCCCCACCAGAGAGGTGACGTTCCACATCCCAAAAGCCAGTTTCGAAAGCTGGAGATCAGACCGCGAAGGTCTCTGCCTTCGCCTGTCATCTGATCCACATAGCACTGGACCCCCATGATCCCTCTTGCAGGTGGTGAGCCCATTGGAGGGCGGACCCATGTAACTCCTTCGGGCTGAACCCATCTGGGTCCCATGGGCAGAAACCCAGCCACCAGGCACTAGCCATTAAGCCCCTTCCCCAGGCCTAGCTCCAGGGCGGGGTCCCGGTAACCCCATACTGGGAGGGGTACACTGAATCCTTGATTTTTTTGTTCATCATGGGAGTCTATTGGATCACTGTTAGTCTGGCCCTTCACCCAGGACCAGTTTGTCTTGGGAGACCCTACCAGAGGCAAATTGCCCCAGACAACATAGCCCCTGGGATCACTAGGGCACGCAAACCCCCACCACGATAAGGTGGTGATCCATGGGGGGATCATGGTTTTCAGTTCTTTTTTTATTTTTAATTTATTTTCTATTCTTGGGTATTGTTGGTGATTTTTACTCAGTAAGGGCCTCTTTACACATATGGAGATCATTGGTTGACCACTGGGAGATTAAAAATTGATCTCTTAACAATCTCTAAAGCCTAAAAAAGTCATTTCTCCATAATTGTTTGGGAGACTGGTTTTCATACAGTATATCTATAGAGATCTTTGAAAGATCCTTGAGAGATGGTTGAGAGACCAGGAGAGATTGCTGAGTGATCAGACACTGGGAGAAAAAGCAAACTCCACAGTGATTGGTCGCTGCTGGCCAGCTCATGGGTTTGAATCCAGAACTTTCTTGCTGTGAGGTGAGAAAGTGCTAGACTAAGCTGCCCCTGGTATATGGTGGGTCACGATATTAATGATATTTATTTTATTCACTTTTTATACATGCAGTTGTTATGTTCCTCCTCTGGATGCAGAGATAATCAAAGAAGTAAAATATCTAATTTCATAGCCTTTTTTATTTTGTGCAGTTTTCAGGTTCAGGTTCAGGTTACTTTATTTGTACCTGTAGGTAGATTTGCTTTGCAGTCAGGTGACATCCATATTTACAAACCACAATTACATTCAACATGAACACAAACACAGGCACACATGAAGCTGACTATAAACATGATAAAAGTACTCAAGTCTCCACCAATCAGGACATAGGACAAAGAGATATGAGAAAAAACACAGAGATAAGAGAGAAGGGTCATATTAAAAAGTTAAAGACTAGTCAAAGAGGTTAAAAACTCAAAAGTCTAAAACCCAATAAAAGATTTAGAACCCAAATAAAAAAACTACAAAAATAAGTAAATATAAAATAAAATTAATAAATAGGTAACTAAATTATGTGCAATATATTGTTACATCTTGTTCAAGTCTTTAACAGCAGCAGGAACAAAGCTGTTTTTGTAGCGCTGGTTTTACTTTTTGGGACCGCAAACCTCTGTCTGGAGGGAAGAAGTTAAAAGTGGCAGTGCAAAGGGTGGGAGTCATCATTTAAAATGGAGGTAGCAATCCTCTGTACCTGTCTGGTGTACAGGGATGTCAGGCTCAGCTGTGAATCACCAAGAAAATGACTGGACCATCTAAAAACCTGATCCAAGGATTTCCTTTGTTTCAGTTTTATCTGACCAAACCATGACACTAAAGAAAAGGATAAAACAGATTATATAAAAGCCCGATAAAACATTGTCATTATGGTTCGGTCAATTTGGAAGCGTGCAAGTTTCCTTAAACAATGCAAATGTTGCTGACCCTTTTTGCACACCCTTTCACAGTTCTCTTCAAAGTTTAAATTACTATCAATAATCGTCCCAAGATGGTGAAGTACGATTATACACATTCAGCGGTCTGGCATTTTAGTACAGTGACTTCGTGCCTGGGAGTTTTCCTCCTAAAGTCAATAATCATATCTTTAGTTTTTGTCGTATTCAGCTGCAGGTAGGAATCCTCACACCAGTGAATAAAATCATCAACTACTGGGCCGTGGCCACTCTCACCATCCTGGAGGAGACTGACAACAACTGAATCATCAGCATACTTTATAATGTGTCTGTTGTCATGTCTGCTCCGACACATGTTTGTATAGAGGATGAAGAGTAGTGGTGACAACACACACCCTTGAGGAGAGCCAGTAGAAGAGCACTTTAGGTCAGACAATGTACCATTGACCCTTACTCTCTGTGTCCTGTTGGTTAAAAAATCCAGAATCCAACCCACCAGATTATTGCTCAAATCAAATTGTTGCAGGAGCCTTTCAACTAAAATATGAGGTTGGATTGTATTAAAGGCGGAGGAAAAGTCTACAAATAAAAGCCTGGCGTGTGTCCCATTAAAATCCAGATGTTTAAAAAGCATGTTAAGCAGAGTGACAGTGGCATCCTCCACTCCTCTGTGAGGCCTATAGGCAAACTGCAGAGGATCCAATACATGCTCAGTCTGCTTTAGGACCTCAAATCTGACCAGTTTTTCAAAAATTTTCATTAAAATTGAAGTCAAAGCAACTGGTCTAAAGTCATTTACCATTTTAGGACAGCTGGATTTTGGAACGGGAACAACCACAGCATCTTTCCAGGTCTTAGGCGCATGTTGTGTCTGTAAGGACTTATTGAAAATGTAGTGAAACACAGGACTCAGTTCATGTGCACAGGACTTTACCAAGCACCCACATATATTATCAGGGCCCGGACTTTTGTTCACTTTTACAGCACAGAACGCCCTGTTAACGTCCTGCACCTCAATATTAAAGTGCTGATTGTCTTTGAGTTTCTGTTTCAAATCTTGGGTTTCTGTGCTAAAATCAAAGGAATAAAAACGACCATGAAAACAATTAAGAGCATTAGCCAGCTCTGTGTCTGAACTAAAACCATCTAAAAACACACGATTACTGCGCTCTGTGCTCTGAAGTTCTGCAATAGTTTTCATACTAGCCCAGGCTTTTGATGTACAATTTTATTTTATTCACTAAGGCAGTTGTCTTAGTCTGTGAGTCCTCAGTTTTATAATAATGTGCTCTGAAATGCACTTTGCACATATAAATAAATACTGTATGTATATTAATTAAAAAAAAATATGTACCGTACACAGTTTCAAAGGCTATCTTTGAAAAATAAATTTGCATGCTTTGACTTCTATATAAGTGACACCAGTAAGGAGAATGTTGGTAGCGTCCTGACATCAGAGTATAAATATTTCACAGAGCAGCATTTTGTCGTGGGGCACCTGTGTGTCGCAGAGTTCCGCTCAGTGCAGAGTTAAGCTGGATTTATGCACCTGCATCATGTTAACGCCACTGCCGGTGCACATTGCCAATGCAGTGAACACCAATTTTTTCTTGTGTGCTGGTCTGAATGTGTTGTTCCATTGCAAAAGCGACTTTCTGCTGATGTGTAGAGTAATTTGTGTTTGTCGTCTGCTTTTGTTTATTAAATAACAATGGACAAGAACACACTGTGATGGAGTTAGAGCTAATAAATGTTAAAAAAGCATTTTTTCATACTATCGCTGCAACAGCGGAAAAAAGAAAAGACTGAATGGTATGTCCTACCACCACCACTACCATCATTTAACAATCTGTGTAATTATTGGGGGTAGGATGAGTCATACAAGTGTTCTATCTCTGCTTAACCTCCTTAATATTCTTTTGAATTCGGATCATTGTTTAACCAACTCGCTTTGGAAGTGGTGCCACAGTGAACAACCAGATAACAGAACCAAGAAATGTGATGTAGGGGACAAAGTGGACCAATTAGAGCTCTTGCGGTGTGCATCACCAATGTGCACATCTCCCGAGTCGAGGGGTGTTGACACAGGGGGGTGCTGCGTCGTTACTGCGTCAACGCCATCACAGCTGCATTACATTGACGTGGGTAAATCCAGCTTTAAGCAGACATAAACGGGGCAATTTATGGAGAGAAATATAATACATACAAACTACTAGCAATGACAAAATCAAAATGCCACAGTTTATAAGCATGCATTGAACTGACAGTTCTGCACTAAACGGTTTGTGTATATTCTTGAATTTTTCTCTCTTGGTTTTTCTTTATTTCTCTTGCCCCACCCCACCCCTTAACACCCACCACCTCTGATCACTTCATATCCCTCCCCCATTCCCCTCTGTCAGGTCACACATTATTAAGACAATTTAAATAAAGTATTTAAGTTATTAAACAGCAAGAGGAGTCTATAAATACTATTTATATAAAGCATATATCAAATATGAGCAGAGCTCATATTTAAGGGGTCAGCACCAGCCATACTCACACTGTATTTTTTAGCACATTTCTCCCTGTTCCTGTCATGCACAAGCAGTATGTGTCACGCATACGACCGGAGCACAGACTTGAAGTGGCTTACATTTTCACTACAGGGTGCACTGTCAGTCAGCTGAGCACAAGGCGCTCATTTTAAAAATTTGCGGTTTGTAAATGGTGTAAACTTATATAGTACTTTTTGTCATCTCTAGATGAACAAAGCGCTTTACAGATCCTGCTATCCACCCATTCACAAACTGATGGCAGCAGAGCTGCCATACACAGGCACTGGCCTGACCCATCCATCCATCCATCCATCCATCTTCTACCGCTTTTCCGGAGGTCCGGGTCACGGAGGCAGCAGTTAAAGCAGAGAAGCCCAGACTTCCCTCTCCCCAGCCACCTGCTCCAGCTCTTCAGAGGGGATACCAAGGCGTTCCCAGACCAGCTGGGAGACATAGTCTCTCCACCGAGTCCTGGGTCTGCCCCGGGGTCTCCTCCCAGTGGGACGTGCCTGAAACACCTCAAGTGGGAGGCGTCCAGGAGGCATCCTAATCAGATGCCCATACCACCTCAATTGACTCCTTTCAATGTGGAGGAGCGGCGGTTCTACTCTGAGCCTCTCCCGGATGACTGAGCTCCTCACCCTATCTCTGAGGGTGAGTCCAGCAATCCTACGGAGAAAGCTCATTTCAGCCGCTTGTATCCGCGATCTCGTTCTTTCGGTCATTACCGAAAGCTCGTGACCATAGGTGAGAGTAGGAACGTAGATTGACTGGTAAATCGACAGCTTTGCCTTAGAACTAAGCTCCCTCTTCACCACAACAGACCGGTACAACGTCCGCATCACTGCAGATGCTGCTCCAATCCGTCTGTCGATCTCTCGCTCCATTTTCCCCTCACTCGTGAACAAGACCCCAAGATACTTAAACTCCTCCACTTGGGGCAGGAGCCTGTCCCCAACCCGAAGAGGACAATCCACCTTTTTCCGGCTGAGGACCATGGACTCGGACTTGGAGGTGCTGATTCTCATCCCAGCCGCTTCACACTCAGCGGCAAACCGTCCCAGCAAGAGCTGTAGGTCATTGCTGGATGAAGCCAACAGGACAACATCATCTGCAAACAACAGAGATGAGATCCTGTGGTCACCAAGCATGACACCCTCCATTCCCTGGCTGCGCCTAGAAATCCTGTCCATAAAAATTATGAACAGGATCGGTGACAAAGGGCAGCCCTGGCGGAGTCCAACTCTCACTGGGAATGAATCCGACCGAGTGTTGGCAATACGAACCAAACTCTCACAACGGTCGTACAGAGACCGAATAGCTCATAACAACAAGCCCAATACCCCATACTCCCGAAGCACCCCCCACAAAAATCCACGAGGGACGCGGTCAAATGCCTTCTCCAAGTCCACAAAACACATGTAAACTGGTTGGGCAAACTCCCACGAACCCTCAAGAATTCTCGAGAGGGTAAAGAGCTGGTCCGATGTGCCACGGCCAGGACGAAAACCGCATTGCTCCTCCTGAATCCAAGGTTCGACCAACGGCCGGACTCTCCTCTCCAGTACCTTGGCATAGACCTTCCCAGGAAGGCTGAGGAGTGTGATCCCTCTAAAGTTGGAGCACACCCTCCGGTCCCCTTTTTTGAAGAGAGGAACCACCACCCCGGTTTGCCATGCCAAAGACACTGCCCCTGACCTCCACGCAATGTTGCAGAGGCGTGTCAACCATGACAACCCAACAACATCCAGGGCCTTGAGGTACTCAGGGCGAATCTCGTCCACCCCCGGGGCCCGGCCACCGGGGAGATTTTTAACCACCTTGGCGACCTCAGCCCCTGTGATAGGCGAGTCATCCCCCTCGTCCCCAAACCCTGTTTCCTCTGTGGAGGGCGTATCAGTGGGATTGAGGAGATCCTCGAAGTATTCCTTCCACCGCCTGATGATATCCCCACTTGAAGTCAACAGTGTCCCATCCGCACCATACACAGTGTGGACGGGGAGCTGCTTTCCCCTCCTGAGCCGCCGAACAGTTTGCCAGAATCTCTTTGAAGCCGACCGAAAGGCTTGTTCCATGGCCTCACCGAACTCCTCCCATACCCGGGTTTTTGCTTCAGCAACCACCCGAGCTGCACTCCGCTTGGCCTGCCGGTACACCTCAGCTGCTTCGGGAGTCCCACAAGCCAACCAAGCTTGATAGGACTCCTTCTTCAGCTTAGTGTCCCCCCTCACCACTGGTGTCCACCACTTGGTTCGGGGGTTGCCACCACGAGATGCACCGACCACCTTGCGGCCGCAGCTCTGGGCCGCCGCTTCAACAACAGAGGTGGAGAACATGGCCCATTCAGACTCCATGTCTCCAGACTCCCTCGGAATGTGGTTGAAGTTCTTCCGGAGGTGGGAGTTGAAGACCTCCCGGACAGGGGCCTCAGCCAGACGCTCCCAGCACACCCTCACTATACGTTTGGGTCTACCAGGTCTGAATGGCTTCCTCTCCTGCCATCGGATCCAACTCACCACCAGGTGGTGATCAGTTGACAGCTCTGCACCTCTCTTTACTCGGGTGTCCAAGACATACGGTCGCAGGTCTGATGCTACGATAACAAAATCGATCATCGACCTGCGACCTAGGGTGTCCTGGTGCCAGGTGCACATATGGACACCCTTATGCTTGAACATGGTGTTCGTTATGGACAGACTGTGGTTAGCACAGAAGTCCAATAACTGAACACCACTCGGGTTCAGATCGGGCAGGCCGTTCCTCCCAATCACCCCCCTCCAGGTTTCACTGTTGTTGCCCACATGCGCATTGAAGTCCCCCAGTAGGACAATGGAGTCTCCAGGAGGTGCACCCTCCAGCACCCCAGTCACAGACTCCAAAAAGGGTGGGTACTCTGAAACATCATTTGGTGCATAGGCACAAATGATGGTCAGGACCCGTTTCCCAACCTGAAGGCGCAGGGAAGCAACCCTTTCATCCACCGGGGAAAACTCCAATATAGAGGCAGCAAGGTGGGGCGATACAAGAATACCCACCCCTGCTCATCGCCTCTCGCCCGGGGCAACTCCAGAAAAGGCCAAGCTCCAGCCCCTCTCCAGGAGACTGGTTCCGGAACCGGAGCTGTGTGTTGAGGTGAGGCCAACTATATCTAGCCGGTATCGCTCAACCTCGTACACCAGCTCAGGCTCCTTCCCCACCAGAGAGGTGACATTCCACGTACCAAAAGCCAGTTTAGAAAGCTTGGGATCAGTCCGCCAAGGTCTCCGCCTTTGACCGCCACCTAATCCACATAGCACCGGACCCCCATGATCCCTCCTGCAGGTGGTGAACCCACTGGAGGGCGGACCCATGTAACTCCTTCGGGCTGAGCCCGGCCGGGTCCCATGGGTGGAAACCCGGCCACCAGACGCTAGCCTTCGAGCCCCTCCCCCAGGCCTGGCTCCAGGGTGGGGCCCCGGTAACCCCATACCGGGCGGGGTACACTGAATCCTTGATATACAATTTATCATGAGAGTCTGTTGGATCGTTCTTAGTCTGGCCCTTCACCCAGGACCAGTTTGTCTTGGGAGACCCTATCAGAGGCAAATTGCCCCGGACAACATAGCTGCTGGGATCACTGGGGCACGCAAACCCCCCCACCACGATAAGGTGACGATCCATGAGGGGGATCGTCAACCAGGAGCAATTGGGGGTTCAGTGTCTTGCTCAAGGACACCTTGATATGTAGACTGCAGAGTGGGAATCAAACCCCTGACCCTCCAATCAGTTGTCAGCTACACTACACCTGCGCCACAGCTGCCTTGTAGTTCACGAGCAGAAAGAAAATATGTATAGAAATAGATATTTTGTAGGTTGCATTAATAAATTGATGAGCATGGGACAACCCCTTCAGGGTTGCATTACATCTTGGCCTCAAGGTAAACAGACGATCTTCCACCAGAAAGAAAAATAAAATTGTAATAAAAATAAAAAATGCATGTTCCCATGGAAAAAAAAAAAAAAAGACAAGCCATTTGCAACTATTGGGGTTGCTTGGCCACCTCCTGCAGACATTCATTGTCTACGTAGCACGCCCCGCATGCACTCTGGTAGGGTGGCGTCAGGCATCCTGAGCCTTTGCTTGGAGGTGCCTGCTCCTCCACCTCCTGAATCCTCGCTCAAGCCCAAATAATGCAAATGAGGAGCAGGCGCATGGAGCCAATTGCTTACCGGAGCTTGTGCTGAACTTTTGAAATAGTAGTTGTTAGTAAAAAGTAAACAAATGTTTGGCAACTACACATTTATCTCTCACCTCGATTGTTTTCAGAAAATTTTGCTTTTTGCTTTTTAAAGTTTTTAACGTCCGGATGCGTCGTGAACATACTAGAACAGCCCACCCACTAGGAGTCGCAGCAATCAATAATGTGCAGGCTGTGCAGATTGGGGAGAGCAGAGCGGGTTGGGGTAGACAGAAAAAGCTCAAACTGCATTTTTGTAGCCGAAAATACTGCTTGAAAATTGGCCCAAGTTCTCTGACCAGACAGCAATACTCTCGTGTGGTTTACAGCTACAGAGTATTGGGCTGGTGACTCTTGCCCAGTATTGCCAACTTCCTCAGTAAGGAAAGTAACTATCGGCTATCCTAAAAGTCCGTAGAGGTCGCTGAATAACATCATCGCCAGATTTGCATAATTGATCATTTGCATGTAATTGTAATGGACGCTGTAGGAGAGAAGAATAATAGTGAGTAAAAAACACCTTAAATATGTTTAGAACTACAAATTAACTTTTTTCTGTTGATGGGTTGTTTGTTTTAATTTTGCCATTTAAACAGGCCATCACTTCTCAAAATAACTTCATGACTTTAATGCTTTGTCTAGACCCATATTACATAAATCAATTTTGTCCTGCAGTGTTAAATGTTAGAATATCAAATTTAATCAGAAGACTTATGTGGGGTGGAATTGTTAGCTCTACATCCAACCCTCCTCCTTTATGTGGGCTTGGGGCAGTACAGGCAGTATGCTCATGTATCATCTCCAATAAACGGCCTCAACCAGCCTTTGAATTCAGGGTTTGATTCCCATTCCTTTCTATATTTTTTAGCATACAGTTCAGATTGCAACATGATGATGGGGCGGCTGTGGCACAGGAGGTAGAGCAGGTCACCCAATAACTAACTAACTACTAACTAACCTGCACTTATATAGCGCTTTTCTAGTCACAAAGACCACTCAAAGCGCTTTCATTAATACTAACCCTCTATTCTAAGGGCCTATAGGAAACAGATATCTAGGGACAATTTAGAACAGCCAATTAACCTAACATGCATGTCTTTGGCATGTGGGAGGAAACCGGAGAAATCCCGGAGTAAACCCACGCAACACGGGGAGAACATGCAAACTCCACACAGATCACTGTTGGTCGGGGGCTGGGATCGAACCCACGATCCCACGATCCCCACAATCCCCCGGCCAAGGGTAAACTGTGCTGCCGCAGTGCTAACCACTGCGCCACCGTGCAGCCAACTGGATGGTTGGCGGTTCAAATCTGGCTCTCCCCAGATAACCTGCTGTTGTGTCCCTGGGCAAAACACTTTACCCACCTTACCTCCAGTGACCATAACACTGGGTATGAATGAGTATAAATGTTCAGTACTGGTTGGAGAGGCTGTTGGTGCAGATTGGCAGCCACATTTCCGTCAACCTGCCCCAGGACAGCTGTGGCTACAGTAGTAGCTTGCCTCTGTCTGTGGTGTTAATGAATAATGTATCCATTTGTACAAGTGTCTATGATAAAGCGCTATATAAATCTGATGCATTATTATTATGAATGAGCTAGCTAGCTAGAAGTTTAGCTTATGTCACAGAGAGACACACACACAGTGGAAGAGGTGGGTACGTGACTGAGGTTGTAAGTCAAATGCAGTGATTTATTAGTGTGACACTGACAGTGAAGAAACATTTACATCCCGCTCAGTAAAATAGGGTGGGATTGGTGGGGAATTGTGCATGTGCAATTCATTTGCAATCTGGACGCGAATGGTGTAGGTCTCCTCTCTGACTGCAGCTTACTGCTGCATGAGGCTACTGTGAGACTGACTGCCTGTGAGTGCTTTGGGATGGGGAGAGGCTCACGGTAAGACCTGCTGCTTGTTGAGGACAGTAACTGCAGAGCAATAGTGCTTTCATGTCAGAGTCCCAAAAACACCAGAAAAGTCTCCAATAACACCAGACAAAGTCTCTAGATTTATCATGAGTCCCTTTTGACAAAAAAAAATGTTGCCAAGAGGACTTGAAAAGTCACCAGATTTAGAGAGACTGCTCTCGCCTGGTTACGCCCCTTTTATACTCCTGACAGATTCAACTGTTCCAACGCTGGGGGAAGTTCCGTTCTGCAGAACAGCAGGGAGCAATCGCTGACAGAGGTTTAACACTTTAGGGGTCAAATCTCAGTCAGCATGGAACTGTCACTACAGTGAGAGTGCGCCCTTAGCCTATGTGTATGTGTAGCCTAAATGTAGATTTAATGTTAGCGAGCTAACTAAAATTATCAAAGAGGAGGGAAATGTGCGCACAGCTTTCACCGTACTGATCACTTGTAGGATAAAGTTGTTTTTGTTTTTTGACAGTCATCAGGGCTTGTCAACAAAGCACAAAAAAATTCTGACACGCTAGTTGTGCTGAGCCACAGTCATGACGCATGGGCAGCATCCCACTAAACTGTTCATGGATTATGTCACACTACATGTCTGACACTGCAATCAGGTCATTCATTATCTTACTGGATTTGTGTAGTTTGAAGGCTTAAAGGAGTGAAAATGCAAATATCCAGCGTAGTAATATATTCTGCTGAATTGATATAGGACTCAATCCCAGCCTTCATTGTGTCTCCATCCTGACTTTCTGCTGTCACTCTGTCCAGAGTATAACCATCTGAAAAGCGAATAGAGCCTCAGACGAGGCTGGATGGCCCCCAAAAAAGAACAGAACAATCATTCCCCGTTACCATCCAATCAGCTGGGGTTCAATAACTTGGCATGTCTTATATCACATCAGCTCTCAGTTCAATCTGCTGGGGAGAGAAGGGGGCTTAACCTTTTGCTCTACACATGCACACCCTCAAATCTCAACCGCACACACAATGCATATGACAGCTGATAACCCCATTTACACTTTCTTTCAGAGTGACTGACTGCAGTCGGCACATGAAATGAAAACAGAAATCCAATGTGTGTCTTTTCTAGTGTGTGTTAAGGCTATGGGTGAAAATACGCTACCAGGTTTAAAAAAACCCAAAACATCTTTTAATTTATCAAAATTTAATTCTCCTGCTCAAGAGAAGGATAAAGAAGTCTTTAATCAGGTTATAAGGAGCAGTAGCAACGAAACTAAACACAATTAAGATATGGCTTCTATTAAAAAAGACAAGAAAATCCCTGAAGCTTACTAAATTACAATATTAAGCCAAGCTTTACAACAGAATTGATTAAAAACCAAGTCAAAATGTTCTGCAAATTCAGAATATTCACAATTTAGCGATGCACTACTCAGTTGTGCAAAACATATTTAACAGCTACAACTGCAACACTGCAATATGTGAGTAATTAACTGCAAATATTTGAAAAACTGTGCTGTTAACTCATGTCAGAAAGGTGCCTCCACCAGTGTTCATCACACTTATATAAGGGTGATGAACTAAATTAACCCCTTAACATGCCGGTGTCCCGCCCGTACGGCGTTTTTATATTTCACTGCAACACAGTGAACTATGGTAAACATGTTTAGAGTGGATAATCATGCCTTACATCCTTTGAAAGCTTAGAATTTTATCTATTTGGATATTAAAACACATCTGAGATACAATCATAACACTGGAATTAAATACAGCATCAAACAAGCTAGCACAACATAGCACATTTACTCACCAATGAAGCTTTCTTGGAGTCCAGTAATTATGTAATAATGATAGTCCAACAAATATGGTCCAGTTTTATAGTTTTTATAGTTTTAGGTCCAATAGATCCATCTGAGTAAGATTTATTGACTGTCTAGATAGGGCTATTCAATAACAAAATTAATTGGGCCACAATTTGAAATCAAGACATGCAACTGAGCCGCACATGCTCAGCAATCCGTTGAATATGACAAATTTCAAACCAACACAGATCAATATGATGAAAAACATGAACTTTTTATTCACTGTCTTGGCTTTAAATGTGCACTTGGCACATGACAAAGGCACATCAAAAGTTTATAAAAACAACATAACAGTGCTGGGGTTGAGCAGAACTTGAAGTAGTAGAAATAGTTTTTCTCTTGAACAAATAAACAGAATGGAAAAAAAATGTAAATAACCATTTCGGTCACATCTTATTCAGGCATATCTCAAAGTGCATAAAAACTCAATGTGCACTGTTAGTAGCATTAAAATGTGTTTCCCTTTTGAAATAAAATATACTACAACCTGGTCATAACTGTCCTTGGCACATCACAAAGTGCACTTAGCTGAATAAAAATGAACTGTCAAACATGTCAGTGCAGAACCCCCCCAAGAAAAGATTGATAACATTAGCAAACATTGCACATCCACTATTGTGGTTTGTTTTGCTTTAAATCATGACATGTGTGAGTAGGAACCTCTTTTTAATAACTATTCATCCCATTACACACACATATCAGTTAAGCAAAAATTTCTAGTAGAGTTAAGGATAACTCTAGCACCCAGCACCCACTTAAAAACTTGAGTAATGACTTCAGTCTTCAAGGTTTGAGGTTTTTCTCCAAAATTTATAACAATTTTCTTATTGTTTTGTACTTTTCTCTGTAAATTTATCTAAATTTGAAACCATTTCCCTCAAATTTGTCATTTCCTCTTGAAAAATTGACTTTTCTTGTACATTTGAGACTTGATCATACATTTGTGTATTTTTTATGGCTAATTTTTGTCTATTTTTTAATAAAATTACTGGGAAAATTTGACTTTTTTTCCTTATACAATTTATACTTTTGACCATAATTTTGCAGAGCCAGAACAGAACAATAATTTAACTCTGATTTCAAAGGGAAAAAAAAAATCCATATAATGAAATAAATTAACTTAAATTACCAAAGATGCAGTTATTTCTGTTATAATGTTTATATACTGTATATATATATATATATATATATATATATATATATATATATATATTTGAAATCTCCTCACCACCAAGACAGCAGGAAAAACCTCCCTTATTTTGAAATCCAAATGTTGGCACTTTTAGTTTGTTTGAAGGCTGCTGACAGATTAAAGTCATTGACTTTGCGAATTTCGGTCATCTTAATCCCTTGCACTCTGGTCAATTTCCCTAAAAACGCCAAAAAATAACGTACCCAAAGTAAATCAAAAGCTGTTCTTCTTCCATCTAGCTACAATGCTCCGCACTGTGTTTTTATATATCTATATATTTATTCCATCTAGCTACAATGCTCCGCACTGTGTGTGTTTATATACTTACATATTTATTCCACCTAGCTGCAATGCTCCGTACTGTGGGTGTTTATATATTTACATATTTATTCCATCTAGCTACAATGCTCTGCACTGTGTGTTTATATATTCATATATTTATTCCATCCAGCTACAATGCTCTGCACTGTGTGTCTGTGTGTGTGTATATATATATATTTTATAGTAATATGTACATATGTATATTAGCTGCTCTTGCTTGCTTGTTTTTTTTTTTTTTCTTGCCTTCTGATTGTTGCTCTGAGTGTTGCTATCCCTGTGCTGTTGCAATCCTGGAATTTCCCCGTTGTGGGACTACTAAAGGCTTATCTTATCTTACTCTTCTCCCTCTACTCCAACGACTGCACCTCAGAGGACCCTTCGGTGAAGCTCCTGAAGTTTGCGGACGACACCACAGTCATCGGTTTGATCCGGGATGATGATGAGTCTGCATACAGGCAGGAGGTGGAGCAGCTGATCCTCTGGTGCAGCCAGAACCATCTTGAACTTAACCCAGCCAAAGCATACTTGGCCAATAAAGCTGATTCTGATTCTGATTCTGATTCTGAAAACACTTTGAATTTTTTGGCAAAACAGTCATAATCTCTCCGAGATAAGTGCTCCGGTCACTGAGTAACAGTCATCTAAACATACTGAACTTGAAGAAAATACATTTCGCCTGGGTGGTTTTTTTGGATACAAATGCTTGCAAATAACACACAGCTGTCAGATCCGGGCTGGAAAATGCAACAGAAATGTAGAACCAAGTGTTATCCAGCTGAGGTCAAAATTTTGTAACAATACCACAAAAAATGAATATATTACACAGCTTTCTTCACAGGTTGTTCCCAAGCGTTTTTGAACTGTGCCAAATTGTGCCAAATGGCACAGTTTGGAAAAACGTCTGTAACTTTTGAATGATTCAATATAGAAGCTTGATGTTGGGCTCTAATGAAAGGTGACACTCAGGGCTGTGTGTGTGTGGGGGGGGGGGGGTTGTTTATTCATTCATGAATGAATGAATGAACAAACAAGCCCCCACACACAAAGAAGCATGCCACGTAAAAAATGTGTGGCTTTTTTTACAAGAAAAAAATAACCTACAGTGCACTAAAAATTATATTAAAATATCTGTAATGTAGAAGATAACAACTCCCACCCCCCCCACCCCCCCGCTACAAAGGACGGACATCACCCGGTGCGCCGCGGTCACGGTGCGCTGCAGTCTACTACGCACAGTTGTACTAAAATATCTGCAATAATATCTGCAATCTGCTACAGAAGAGTACCGGGGGAGGGGGGGGGGGCACGCGGCACACGAACCGTGTACCGCGGCGCACAGAGTCCAGTTCGTACGCCGCGGTCTACTATGCACAGTTGTAATAAACCGATCGGTCAAAAGTCATTTTTGATTACAATTTTCAGGGATAAAGAATAATTTAGCTTATAACACTTACCTGTCCACAACAGCAGTGTCGCTGGCGAACTTCTCTTCCTCATTGTCAGATGAACATGACGGTGGTCCGCTTGTTACGGACTCGTGATTCTGGTCACGCGACCCGGTCAAACCATAATTCCATTATTGCGGTTTTGGCGAACGATTTTTCAAAACAAACAGTAGTAAGAAAAAAAGACTGGCAAACGCGTGTGTGTCACCCAGCGACTAAAAACAAAACAGATTTTGCAAGGGTGGCACGCTTTCGAACTACAGTGATCCCTCGCTACTTCGCGCTTCACCTTTCGCGCCCTCAGTGCATCGCGGATTTTTCAAAAATATTCATCAAAAATTCAAAATTGAGAAATAATGGGCGGGCGCTAGCAGAAGGCAGGGAGACTACATTAGACCATCACGTGTCAACACGGAGAGCAGCACAACTCTCTGTTCGCTGTTGTCGTGTTGGCTGGGCTCGGAAATCTCGCAAGCTGATTGGCCGAGATGTTTCACCCCGCAAGCTGATTGGCCGAGACGTCTCACCCACCTCCTCTCCCTGCCAAGCACCCATGAAGGGAAGAAAGACCGCATTCATTGCTTTTTATCGCTCGTGTTACTTAGTCTCTTCGCGTGGAACTTTTTGCTGTTCTCTTGTGCCATTTTGTGCGAAATAGTCTTCCCGTCGAGGCACTACGCCGCCTCCTGCAGCTTCAGCTCTATCGGAAGCTGCCCTCGCTGATCCTGCGCCTCCAGCACCTCACGATGAGGCGTCACCTGAGGAGCAGTAAAGCTCTCATTAACCTGTGCAGTAAATCATTTTCATCTTGAGTTACGTATCTTGTTATAAGAATAAAAGAGTTCTAAAAACATATTTATGTACACTTTATTTACATCTACGTATGTATGTACACGTACACACACACACGTATCATATGAGAGAGAGAGTGAGAGAATGAACGTACGTATTGTTTATGGATGACGTCATTGGGGTGACGCTACTTCGCGGTTTTTCACTTTTCGCGGTCGGTTCTGGAACCCATTAACCGCGATAAGTGAGGGATCACTGTATTGTGCTTCAATCGGCTGGCTGTATTCGCAGCCGTTGGTAGGCGGGTCCTTCTTGCTAGGTTTTCAGTCATTGGTTCTTCAAGGTTTCAGAAACCCAATTCAAGGCTCTTATTAGTCGAATGAGAGGTCAATCACATCTAAACCAATCAAAGCACTCCTTTGGCTTTCTGTTCGCGGCTGTGTCTGTAGTGGAAGAACGGAAATGCAGCTTTTTTTTTTCAGTGCCTCCTAGGACGCACAGTGTGCGTCCTAGGACGCCCTCGTACGACACCCTCGTACGCCCTAGGACGCAGAGACGTGTCCGCCCGTGGTACACCGAAGTGCAAGAGGTTAACTGGCCAGGTACATAATAATGAACATAAATTATTGCAATGGCTGGTGAAGTAAATCCTAAGGGATCCCATTACCAGCGGATTAAAACCACCATAAATGCCTCCACTGCTTGCATATCTCTTCTGTTTTTTTTTTTTCTTCTGGGTTTAAAGTATTTTAATAAGCTCATGCTTCTCTCGGACAATGATGCTAGCGAGACACTGCCTGGAAGGTTTACTTTGCCTCTGACTAGAACTGTCACGCGGGCAGGGCACTTCTGTCAGGAACCGAGCTGGCTTGGTTCCCCCGGCTCGGTCCTGGCCGCTCTATGGGTGCGTGCCACACTGTATCTATGTTAGTATGTATTTCTGTGTGCTTTGCCGTGCCCATAGCAACTGCCTTCTGGCCGGCAGCGGGGAGGCAGCCTCTTGGGCTCACACTGGAGTGAGCGCTGTCTAACTGTCTGCCTGTCGGACCACGCCCCCTCTATATTGCTGCCAGCTGTTCCCACTCCCGCATGCCATCTTCCCGCTTCTCGCCCAGGTGTACCCAATTTGTGGAACCAGCAATGCGTGTTCTTAAGGAGTCTGCCTCCAGTCATGCATTGCTGGGCCATTGAGCTTCATCTGAGCATTTTTCCGCTAGTGAAGTCAAGGACGGTTTCCCTCGGGGCTTATTCGGACTACTGGACTGCTCCAGCTCTGTGAGTACATTACTGCGTGTGTTTTTCCCCAGTGTTTCTCCCCTGCAGACTGTTGAGCATCCAGAAGGACTCCTTTAGCTTCCGAGGAAACATTATCTGTAACTGTTCGTCTAAGTGTTGTATAAAGAAATGTGTGTGGTGCTAACCTGCACGTAAATCTTCATTATTTCCCCGCCTCGGCATGCGCATTGGAAAAGCGCACGGGAGGGTTCATGACAGAATGACCCAGCCATTTAAAACTATTTAGCGGGTTACACCCACACAGACCTTTATCACTGAATAATCATTTACTCACCAGTCTGTGAGCTATGTTGGACTTAACGGGGACACGCAGTTATCCTCTGAGTTTGGGGTGGGAGTGCTGCCATGCGCTCATGGAGATAGACGGGCTCATTGCCTCGGCAAGCACGTATTCCACCCCGGAGGATATATTGTAGTATGTGGACTTGACAGATGCAGCAGCTCAGTGGTGCCCTCAGCTTGCGGATCATCTGGAGGGAGCTGAGAGGTTGATTCATTTGGCAGCTCTGCAGCGAGAGTTTGTGGAGGGGTGAGGAAGTCCCCCAAGAAGACCGGGCTTGCGCCGAAGGGCAGGCGCTCCCGGAGTTCCATTGATCCTGCTCCCCGCCAGAGTTCGGCACCAGTTACTGCTTCGACTCGACCAGCTCCAGCCCCCAGCAGACGGCGTCGTCCAATGGCGAAACGCCGGGAGAAGCCTTGCTCATCGGCAGCGTCTACTGCCTTTCCAGCTGCTGTGAGGTCCACTGTGCTCTCTCCGGCAACGCTCACCTCAGTTGTCATGGAGATGGCTCCTCCTCCACCCGTTGAAGAGGACCGAATCACCATGGACACATGGAGGGATGATCACCTTCCAGCTGCAGCTGTGAACAGCAAGGACCGGGATGACAGGCAAGTGTCTTTTCATTCAATCCATTTTGATAATAATAAGCCTTGTCTGTCTCCCGGGGGAGGGGCCCAGCTACAGCAGTCCGCTGGGGCTCACTCTATCAGCTGCAGCTAATAACCCTTCTCCTACCCTCTCTGTGTCTCCTCCCTTGATTCCTGAGCTCCTGTCGGTCCAAGAACCGAGCCGCCAGACGGCGGAGGAACCGGTGGGTTCGGACTATTCCTTCCCAGAGCCAGCACGGAGAGGTCCCCCTGCAGCCACACCGGATGAATCCCCAGCATTGGAGCGGCTGCAGGAGGACAACATGACTGCTAGCACCATCTTGCCAGCTGCGGAGGCATCTGCAACAGACTGGGAGCCTGAGCTTGACCTCTTGGAGGCCGG
Organism: Pholidichthys leucotaenia; assembly: GCA_020510985.1. Classification (NCBI taxonomy): domain Eukaryota; kingdom Metazoa; phylum Chordata; class Actinopteri; order Cichliformes; family Pholidichthyidae; genus Pholidichthys; species Pholidichthys leucotaenia. The sequence goes on from CM035842.1 coordinate 278,447,404, forward strand.
GGGTGAGTGTTCATCGCCAGGATCGACGGAGTCCTGGACAGTGGTGGAGCTTGAGCTCAGGCAAGTATTCTCTCTGGTTTTTCTGATTGCAGTGTTGGAGAGATCTTGCTTGGCTCTAGGTGAGGAGAGTCAGGAGCAGTGCACAGCTGCATCTGAACTTCCCTCACCAGGCTCCGTCACTGCCTGCAACCCTAACGACCCTGTTTCTTCTCCCGCTCCTGACCCATTTTCTAGGGTTGCCAGAGAGGAACAACCATCTCCAGGGGTCCTCGTGGAGCTGGTCTCACTGCCTGATGATGTCGCAGGTCCAGCTCCCCTGAGGTCTGAGGTCGTCGTGTGGTCTCCTCCACAGGCTGTGCGGCTGTGGGTCCAGCGGGCTGGCTTTGGACCCTCGTGGGGGCTGCACCCCAGGATTAGCCCGACATGGGTAGTGCGCTCCTGCCCACACCCATCATGGACACCATGTTCCAGGTCGGGGTCCACCGCGGGTGCTGCAGAGCCTCAGCTGGAGGTCACCATGGGTGCAGCAAGGCTCCCACTGGAGTCCATCACGGGTGCAGTGGAGCCAGCCCGATCAGGGACCATCACAGGTGCAGCGGAGCCAGCCCGGTCGGGACCCATCGTAGGTGCCACTGTGTCCTCTGTCATCTGAGCATTTTTCCGCTAGTGAAGTCAAGGACGGTTTCCCTCGGGGCTTATTCGGACTACTGGACTGCTCCAGCTCTGTGAGTAAATTACTGCATGTGTTTTTCTCTGGTGTTTCTCCCCTGCAGACTGTTGAACATCCAGAAGGACTCCTTTAGCTACTGAGGAAACATTATCAGTAACTGTTCATCTAAGTGTTGTATAAATAAATGTGTGTGGTGCTAACCTGCACGTAGATCCTCATTATTTCCCCCCTCGCCGTGCACGTTGGAAAAACACACGGGAGGGTTCATGACAGCTTCTGAGCTCCGCATGGATGACGGTCACATGTGCTGTTCATGTGCGCGCTTGTGGACCGTCATTCCTTCATAGTTTTTCTTAAATTTATATTTCCTTGGCGTGGCCTGGGCCCGCGGGCCACTCGAAGGTTGCTTCTGGGCCGCATGTGGCCCATGGGCCACTAATTTAATCAGCCTGGTCTAGATGATTACAGGAGGAAATGCCCATAAAATCGTAGCATTGTTTGAAACCCAGCCGGCAACTTCCTGCTTTTTTTTTTGTTTAATTGCTATATAAACTACATTTCCCATAGGGATAGTGACGTAAACCAAAGCCCAAAACACTCATGTGACAGTCTAGATTTGATTGATACTTCATTTGACCCAATAGACCTTTCCTTTGTGTTTTCACAGCCTTCAGTACTCATTGAGTGCCTACTTAGCATGAAGGACCAGCCCCACAGCTAACGCAAACAAAACAAGCCAGTTGCAGCCAAGTATGCTTGTGATAGAAAATGTTATCCGTCCTGTTTCTATAGGTCCTTAAGGAAAACCACCAGTCAGATCTGCAGAGTTAGATGACCTTTATTGCTCCATGCAGGAGAGGAGTAGAGAAGAAGAAGTCTGCTCACACTGCTCTACCTTGAAAGAGGAACATCTGATATTTATACACGCACACAAGCCTCTATTTCAGTTCCTGAATGTGGTTACACCCTGGGTGTGCTGATACGATTACACTCTGGGTGTGCTGATGAGGTTACACACTGGGTTTGCTCAAAAGATTGCATACAGATTGCTTCATAACATTCACAGTAACAGTAAATTTCCATCACAGTTCCCCTCTTTTGGTCATATATGACCATATATTCAAGGCAGTCAATGTAGAACATCAGCAACATGTACACCATAAACAGGTTTCAACAAATGCATCATAAACATTGATGTGGAAGACATGCAGGTTGTGAAGAGTCACAAGAGGCTGTTTTTGTGAGCACAGGTACTCTATATGTGGCAAGCAGATAAGATTGGAAAGGGTGGGCATTGTGGTTTTTACACACTGGTGTCTTCGTTGTTAGGCTTGGATGTCACAAGTTTGCCCTTGCCAATGCAATCGTCCTAATCATCTGGAAATGGGAGCTCAGACATATCTAAAATGGTGTAGTTTAACATTTGTGGGGCTGACAAGGGGTCTGTGGCATTAACAGGCACATAATGCATCATATTAGAGATAAACAGCTTGGATATCATGTGTCTAATAACAGGAAGTATAGAGCAGCCACAGGACATTAAGATTAGTAAAACAACAAGCAGTATTATATCAATGCATATGAGCCAGTTCCTCCAGCCACCACGAACGAGAAAAGAACGAGACATAGATCCCCCCCCCCCACCCGTGACATGGTCCAGGAGGGAGGCATCGTGAAGAGCCATGAGATTTTGAATGGCTTGAGAAATGATACCACTGCCCTCATCATTAGCGGGGATGTAGGTGCAACAGTCCATGCCGACCACAGTGCAGACCCCTCCTTGCGAGGCTGTTAGTTGATCCAATACCATACGATCTTAAAGTTCCATCAATTTGAGTGCATGCAGCTCTTCTCTAATGTCCCTAAGGACCAAGAGCGTGACATTGGCAAAGGTGCCTACACGGTAGTCCAATGTCTCCATGCGCAGCATGAGTTTCCCAACACCGAGCCATGGAAACAGAGAAAGACAGACTTTCTGGGCATCCAACCAAAGTTTGTGGGTTCTGGGAACGTTGGTGCCCCAAATTGAGTCATGGGGAGAAACATCTCTCTTTGACCTATGTGAGGTGTCATTTCTGGGGCTTGCAGTTATTATAAAGGAGTGGTCAGCAGTGCATACTACAACACACCGGCCCACCTAGTTTGTCGGCATGGCTTGGAACATGTGAGAACCACATAGCCATAGAAAGTCAGTTTGTGCCATCGTGCCCATGACATCGGGAACTGAAAAAATAGGGTTTACATGTAGTACCTGGTGGGGCTTGGGCAATATTGAGGTGCCCTGTGCTGTTGGTGGTGCATGGTGAGTAGGTGTAAGAACAATAGAGCTTGGATAAAGAAGCCCATTTTCACCTTGGGTGGGGTAAGAGTAAGATTATTAGCATAACATATTTGTGGGGTAGTGGACCAGGCCAGAATGGGGTGTATTATCGCTGCAGTTTATTGCCAGGAATTTAGAAAAATTCCTCCGTGTTAGGTGGTATGGGGGGTAGACTGTGACCTGTTGTTCTCTGTACAGTTTGATTTAAGAAATTAGAGGTCAATACCAACATCAGAATGTCAGGAAAGAGATCGGATGAGTTGAATGGAGCAGGGGAAACATGAGGATTGGTGGTAGCTACAGGCATTCTAGTGCAGACATAACAGTTCATGACTCTTTGTTGTTTGGCGAGAAAACGGGCATAGCGGTACCACAAATTCAGGAGGAAACCAGAGGAGAGGTTCCTTTTCCCTTCAGATAATAGGAGGATGTCATTAATGACCCTTCTGGAGCTGGGGTCACAGACTGTTCTTTTAAAAGCAATGAGGGACTGTGCATGAGGAGGATGTAGTAGTGGTGCACAGAGACGAATCAGTAAATAGGCAACTATTACAACCAGAAACAGGAAAAAGAACCCTACATACAATAAGTCCCAGAAGTTCCAGCCGCGGTGGCATTGGTGGCGTCTGTCGCACTGGCCATCATTCGTGAGCAGGTGTTGTAAATCTGAATTGTCCATCATGTCAGCATCAGTGTAAGTGGGCATGCATGGTGTATCTTATTGCTGAGCACCGTTCGGCGTACACTGAGGTAGATTTGTGACTGATGTCGAATGTGGTATGGTGTGGTCTTTATTCTTCAGACGGCTGGGCTTCTTCTTGTCCTAGTCTGCAATGTGGCGTGGTGATTGTGGCTAACCACTTAAGTCTGCTTCTTGTCCTTGTCTGGTCTGGATTCTTCTGGCTTGAACGCTGGGACCTTCCTTCAATGTGTTGCGTGGATCCACGTCACCCTTTCTGCGATTTTCACTGCCGCAAATGTTGTCAGAAGGACCTGGTATGGACCCAACCACCACTTACAATGCCAGTTCTTCCGTTTGAAGCTTTTGATCACTACCCAGTCACTGGGTCTAATGTCATGGATAGCTCCCTCTGCAGGCCTAGGCAGGGCAGCTTTAACCTGCTGAGAGATGTTTTGTAGTTGACAGGACAAGGCAGAGCAATAAGACAACATAGCGTTCTCAAAATGTGATGTGGTTAAAGGAGGCGGTCTCTTCCTATCCACAGAGAATCCTTAAAAAGGAGGATGAGCAAACAGAATCTCAAAAGGTGACATATTATATTTCTTCCTGACTCGCATGTTCATGTACATGAGTGCTAATGGGAGGCACTTAGTCCAGGGTAGGTCAGTTTCATCTTTGAGTTGGGCAGGTTTATTTTTCAAAGTACCATTTTCACGCTCAATGGTGCCACTTGACTGTGGGTGGTAGGCACAATGTTTTCTCAAGTCAAAGCCCAGTGTGAGGCTCGAATCAGTTAAAGCCTCATTCACAAAATGTCTACCATTATCACTGGAGATTTTCTCAGGTATTTCCCATCTGGGAATAATTTCTGATAGTAACGATCTGGCTACAACTGTACTTGTTGCATGTTTGGCTGGAAAGGCTTCTACCCATTTGGACCACATGTCAACCATTACCAAACAGTACTTTTTACCCTCAGCTGGTGTTAGTTCAATGAAGTTCATCATCAAATGCTGGAAGGGACCTGTAGGGGGTGGGTGAGCAGCTGGAACCTGTTTGGGAACTCTGTGAACATCGTTAATGGCACAGATCAGACATTTTCTGCAAAAATTTTCAGCATATACAGTAAAGCCAGTGGTGAACCAATTAGCATACAGGGGCTGTATCATCCCCTCTTTTGACACATGATCCTTTCAGAATCAGAATAAGTTTATTGCCAAGCACATTTACAAGTAAATAACAGGTAAATATACGAGGAATTTGACTTGACACTGAAAACGTCATAAATGACATTCTCAATGACGCGGTGAGCCATGGAGGCGCCTGTCAGCAGGAAGGGAATAGTAGGCAGGGGGGAGGGGGAGGAGGGGAGACACAATAGGAGAGAGAAAAAAGCATTGCTGATCAGAATAAAGTTCATATATGACCGATATTTTGATTACAAGAAAAAAACTCTCAATGCACAATTAGCAGACAATAGAATCCACACAATGACACAAAGAGAGCAGTGAATGAATGTCTTCATCAGTATAAATGGATCAGTATGTGTGAGTTGGATGCAATCAGTGGCAAATCAGTTAGGTGGACAACAATAGTATCTTCCTCAGCAGCTGTTATGACTAGAGTCTGAAGCAAAGGCACGTGTCCTTGAGCACGGCAGATGGAATAGTTGAGCCAGACAGCTGTCCTTGAGAGTCAGATGCTGCCCGCCAATGTTATGAAAACAATTATACTGCTGATTATCAGGAGGACTGGGTGCTGAGGGTGCCGAAAAAAAACAGGTCGAATAGCACTGACTTCAGAGAAAAAACTTTCTATTCTCTTACGGATTCAGTGCTCCAGTTCCATCATGGCCAGGCATTGAAATCGATTCGTGAACAGCTCTCAGCGTGATCGAGATGTAATCCATTTTCCTGTACAGTTCTCCATTGGCCGCTGTCAGAGTCCTGCCCAGTTGGTCAATTTGATGACAGAGCTTCGCCGGGTCCGCTTTTTGATAAGCTCTGTCCATCTTCTTCAATTTGCGGTGCACCAGAACAATCCCAGAGCCAATCAGTAGAATTCCGATGACCATTGCTCCGAAAATATATAAATCTTCAATATCTTCAATAGAAAGATCACACAGGCACAAGAGTTTCCAATTGCTTGTGTCCTTTAAATAACCCGCAGCAGCAGTCCCTGCAGGACAGATAGGCTCCCCCGGGCCTGATTTCCTCGTTGAAAAAACAGTGTTGATTGCGTTCAAAGCCCAGCTTATTAAATCCATAATTTCGTTAGATGAATCAGCAGTAAGACACGCAACCATGTGTCAACTTAGCAAAGTGATGGAAAAAATGAGCCGGAAGGCAAGGGAGGGCGTTTGGACCCCGCCATACACCATCCTGGTCTTTGTAGCATCCTTTCTGCATCCATTTGCGACGTTCCTGTGGGGAGGAGAGGCATTCCATGGTGAAGACAGAGTCAGTGGGAGGAAGAGAAGGTGGCGGAAGGAAGGGGGAAGAGAGAGAGTGAACAGCAGCAAAAGACAGAGCAGTGGCCTTGGCTGCAGCATCAGCTTGGGCATTGCCCTTTGAAACGGGGTCGGATGAGGAAGTGTGAGCCGTGCATTTACACGCTGCCACAGAAGAAGGGAGAAGGATAGCCTCAAGTAGGTGTGAGACATACAGAGAGTTCTTTACTGGTGTGCCTGCAGAAGTGAGGAAATTGCGTTCGCGCCAAAAGGCGCCAAAGTCATGCACTACTCTGAAGGCATAACCGGAGTCAGTGTACAGTAGATGGTGACAGATTGACCTGTGGCATAAGTGCATGCCTCTGTCAGGGCGACAAGTTCAGCAGCCTGAGCAGAGAGATGAGACAGCAGAGAGCCAGAAAGTAGTGTGCAGTGGTCATTACACACTGTCCAACCCACTTTGTTGTGGCCTACAGAAGGGTCAGCGGATGCAGAGCTGTCAACATACAGGACAAAGTCTGGGTTGGGAAGCGGAGTGTAGGAAAGGTCAGGTCTGGGAGAGGTAACAAAGTCAACCAAGGATAAGCAGTCATGATTACAGTTTGTGTCATCATCACAGGAGGGTGGGGGAAGATTGGTGGCCGGGTTGATTGACTGTGCATAGCATTTGACAGTAAGATTTGGGGTCTCCAAAAGATTGGAGTGATATCAGAGCCACCTAGCATGTGAAAGATGCAAAGATTTTTGCTCTTTTAGAAGGAGAGCCACAGTATGAAGGACATATAGTGTCAAGGGAGAGAACAAAACAATGTCATGTGATGCTGCCATGGCACGCTCTGCTGCAGCCACAGCATGGAGACAAAGCGGTAACCCAACAGCATCCAATTTGCAGGAATAGTATGCTATGGGCCGAAGTTTGTCACCGTGCGACTGCAAAAGAACGGAGGTCATGCATCCGGACTTCTCATCAACATACTGAACAAAAGGAAAAGTGGTATAAGATGGATGGATGGATGGCTTTGTGGCCTTCGGCAGCCAAATGACAGAGTAATTTGATGAAGTCGACCGGACACTGTGGTTCATTTGGTGTTCACAACAAAAGGTCATCCACATACTGGATCAGGACAGAACCCTCAAAGTGTTAAGGGCCTTTTCCACTAGTATCGCTTTGGCCTTACTCACTTCTACTCTACTCGCTTTCTCGCCCTTTCCACTGTACCCAGCACGGTTTAACCGACACTATTTTCGTGCCCGTTCGAGGGCAGGGTACAACCGTGCTGAAGCAAGCCGAGATGTGACGTCAACAGACTGCGAGCCGCTGATTGGTCAGGGCGTAACGTCACGAAAGTGTCCGTCTTCAGTGGAATCTTTACAACCACCATTTGCAATATTTCACAGACTAACTCGGTCACAGAGTAAATACGATATTAATACAGACAGCGTTGTAGGTTTTGCGGAAATCTACACCGTGGTCCAACTAAGAGGTGCGGGTTTTTTTCTGCTTGGTGGCAGATACACAGTGAGAGGAGCAACCCGGAACGATACAGATGGCAGCCCAGCATAGAACCGGACTACGGACAAGCTGAAGACGAACGTGAGAGAACCATCGATGGTGAGTGATTTGTAATAATGTGCATCTGTTTGCTTATTTATCCTGTTGGTGGTAAGCTCACTTTTTTTGAGCGTGCTGGCTAACGAGTTTTAGCTAGTAGCTAGCTAGTACCAACTGCTGATTCGCGCTTGTTTTCTCCTAAGTATTCGCTCGTGAGAGCAAAACGATGAAATATGTTAATCCTGGTTAAAGTCCTGGTTTGTGTACGTGCTGCACTTTGGTGCTGTGCATTAAATTGTGTGCAATTTAATGCTAGAATGTGTTTCCACATGCCAGGGGTTAGCCTCCCTGTTTATATTGTGGATACTGGTGAAATGGACCACAGGAGCCGAAATCTCAACAATATAAAAGTGCTTTTTCAAACCAGTGATTTATAAAGTCATTCATATAATTTTCTAAAGCGTCAGAATAGACCCACACACCTATTCTGTGGATTTTCCATAAAAGGTGCTGGAACAGTATTGTGCTGTTCCACCATAAATCCCTGGATTGAAAATGTACTTGTACTTGTACAGAGTGGCTCCTGAGGTGCTTGTCAGGGAAACGAAGTGTTTTTGTCACATCCCACCACTGACTTTCACAAGTGTATTTCCCTAATACAGGTACATCTCCAAAAATTAGAATGTCATGAAAAAAATCAATATTTTTTGACACTCATTTCAGAAAGAGAAATCCATATATTATATCGATTCATTACACAGACAGTGATATATTTCAAGCATTTATTTATTTTAATTTGGATGATTATGGCTTACAGCCCCTGAAAACCCCAAATTCAATTTGGCAAAAAATTAGAATATTACATAAACTTTAAAAAATAGTTTTTAAATAGAAATGTGGGCCGATGAGGTGTTGGTTAATATGGGCTGTAGCCATGATCATCAATATTAAAATAAACACTTTCAATATATCACTGTCCCTGTAATGAATCTATATATGGGTTTCACTTTCTGAAATGAGTGACAAAAATATTGAACTTTTTCATGATATTCTAATTTTTGAGATGTGCCTGTATAAGTGTTGAACTTGCTTTAACTAACCACCATCCATTTCTGTCGTTCGTCTAGGCAGGAGGAAAGCGGCTGCTCAACAACGGACCTCACCACTGTGGAAAGTACTGAAATCCTTTGCTTTTATAGGTAAAGTGTCAAAACCAAAGTAGCACAATTTCCACTTAATATAAAAGGGACTGAACTGAGATTTATTTGATTGTGTGAGTATTAATTACAGAATAATTGAAAAAGAATGGCGCATCAACTGTAAAATAAACCACTTGTTAATGTATTTATTTTTTTGTCAGATCACTTGTGTGATCCTTTGTCGGTTATGTTCATAACTGTATCTTTTGGGGAATGGCAGTTGTTCAGTCATCAATATAATTTAGTTTATATGTGTAGTTTATACTCTATCATCAATAAACTCATGCAGTAACAGGACACATTACAAATATTTGAGACCAATTGTAGTGCTTCCTTTTATATTTTAGCAATGCTAGTACAAAACACCGCCCACACTTGAAGCCAGGGCAAGAAGAGACACTTTTACATTCAAGACAAACTTTTATTGATAAAAACTCCATATTTTGACTGAGCGACTCCATACTCGGTGATGCACACCTTCAGTTAAAGTACTATATTCCATTCAAGTGAATGTATTAATTCATTCTGATTGCTGAGGCCACTGTAAAAACAGATGATTTTAAATGTAACGCAGCCCTTGTAAAATCGACTTTACATTAGTGCAGCTACATGAAAATTGTGGTTAAATACAACAACGAAGTACTTTATTGTCACATTGGAATTGGAATCGCTCCTGTTTTGTTTTTCTTTTGAATTCTTGGATGGAATATGGTGGGCAATATAAGCTGCAGCTTCAGCCATCACTCATTTCAGATAACCTATGTTGAACTGTATAATCAGAGGAGTTATTGTTTAATTCGACCTTATTAGATTTTTTTCCCCTTTGTTATATTATTCTATTTTCTTTTAATCTATCCAAAATAAAGATTCATTCATTCACATTCCACCACTGGCTTTTAGCAACAAGTGTATTTCCCAAATATGTTTTAAACCTCCTTTATTTAACCACCACCCATTTCTGTCTTTTGTCTAGGCAAGAGGTAAACGATCGATCCACCCCAAACTGGACCTTGCGTCACTATTAACAGAGATACAGGCCTAAGATCTGCTGATCTGAGACCAGTGTGAGCTGCACATCCCAACTGCTGAGTGACCCAGTCTTACAGTTTGAGTTTTGCACATTCTGAATAATCTGGAATTTGCTGCTGATTGTAATAAACAATTTAGTGACTTATGTGTTTGCATCATGATTTCTATTTTTGTCTGTTAATACACTGGTGGGAAAAGAGTCAATAGTACAAACCATTAATGGGTGACCTTGAAAATAATGGCTCATTTTTAAGAAAAGTAACCAAAACAATTATTTTATTAACTGAAGACTGTATTGTTGGATGTGCCACCGCAGAAGACCCTGCATACTTTAGTGACAGTACCAGTATATGGAGGAATTCTGGGTCATATTAGCATCTGCTCTTCATCATAATGGGTTTGGGCAGGGGTGTCCAATCATGTGTCATGGAGGGCCAAGACCCTGCAGGCATTAACTCCAACCGGTGTCTTCAACAGCAGATTCCACTGAACTTCTTCCACTGACTGCAGATCAGTGAGAACACCTGCTGAAGAGACTGGGTAGAAGAGAACCTGCAGGGTCTTGGCCCTCCATGACACATGATTGGACACCTGTGGGTTAGAGTTTAATGGGATTTAACATTTTAACATAAACTGCTTTATGGTTCATAATTCTGTTGACAGACTTACACCAAACCAAAAGTGATTTCTCAAACTGCTGGATTGTTCTTAGACAGCTTTTCCAATCTGTCAGTATTAAATTTATGTCACATGGTGGTAACCTTCACATATAAAAAAGAGACATCTGCAAAAACCTCAGAGGTTTATTGTCAGTGCAATACTACATGAATGCATGTATAGTACATTGTTGATGCAGAGAATATATATTTCTACAGTATATGTATCTAGTAAATCAAGCATTTTCCATGTAACCTTGTGACTGCATTATTTTAATTGCTTTTAATCCTAGATCAAGTTTGTTTTGGCCTAAAATGCATCATAACTGTCAAATATATCTTATTATACCTAACTCAGTACTGTTTACTTTTTGAATATATATTTTGTGGCTAATATAGTTATTAACATGGTGATCAAGTTGTGTCAGCTGATCATTTTTTGCTATGACACCATCTCAGACTCAGTGCAGCTGGAGCAGGTATGTCCATGATGTCTCAACAGTCTCTCCATGATTTTCACGCAGATCAGAGCAATTTTTTCCCCACAATATTTTTATTGAACCTTTTTTTTTTTTTTACAAACATAGCACACACAGTCAGACACTAACACAAAAGTAATTTAAAAACTAAAAAGAACAATAACAAAATAACAAAAAAAGGGTAATAAAAACAACAACAGCCATTAACAAAAACAAGTCAACAACAATGCTCCTCTGTTTAGTCTAGGTAATCTATTACATAAGAATACATAATATACATTCACCAGTTTGGAATTTGCAAGGTCCACACATATCATTCACCTTCTTCTTCAGAAGTTATGTTTAATTTCTTTACATAATCAATGAAAGGTCTCCATATATTCTCAAACACAATTTCCTTTGATTTCAGTATATATGTTATTCTTTCTAGTGGAAGGTTGGTAACATCTGTCTTAACCACTGAGTCCCATCTGGTCTATGAGTTTTTCCACAGTAATGCAATACATTTTTTGGCATTAAGCAAAGTGAGGTCTATGAATGTTCTTTCACTCTTATTAAAGTTATGTTTTTCTGGACACAGACCCAACAAAAACAGTTTAGGGTTCAATGTGATTTGTTTTGAAATTATTTTTTCAATTGTTACCCTCACCTCTTCCCAAAACATTCTGATTTTTCTACATTCCCATAAACAGTGAAATAGGGTTCCTTTACTTAGATCAGAGCAATTTTTTGCACAGGAAATAAACCAGACATTCTTAAGCTCTACAACCACTGATCGTTTGTGAAGCTGTGTTGACATCAGTGACAGGCTGTGCTGAATGCCAGACTGATCGTTTGAAGCGGTAATTTTCGCACGACAGAGCCATCTGAAACACACACAGCGTACTTATTTTAGTACCTAACAGCGATAACTTGCAGAGATTACAGTGTAGTACGACGTACTTATAGCAAACTAGCATTAGCAACATTAGCTTACCGTCATATATGACCTAGTTTGTATCCTCACGTCTTCGGCTCTCCCAAAAGCTGCAGAACTATTCCAGAGTGTTTCATCTCACTGCCTGTACCCTTGTCTGGTGGTTCTTTTTGGCATTTATGGTGAAAAAAGCCACAGACCGAGGAGTCGCCTTGTAAAGCCACCATGTTATGTTTGGCTTGGGTCGCGTGTTTTACATCACGGGAGTGTGGCGCCGTCTTGCTGTAAAAAAAATCCCACCCACCACAGCTTAACCCCGCTTTACCCAGCTGCTATGGAGACACAACCGCGGCCGAACCGAGTAGTAACAAAACGAAACGAGGCAAGGCGAACTGGGCTAGTGGAAAAGCGGCATTAGTGAGCTCAATGAGTCCTTGAGTGCGGCGTTGTAGATAGTTGGGCTTTCACAGTAGCCTTGGGCTAGTCTAGTGAAGGTATAAAGCTTCCCCTTGAATTGAAATGTGAACCAAAATTGTGAATCTTTGTGAACTGGAATGCTGAAAAAGGCATTGAATAAACCCACCACTGTAAAATAGGTGGAGTATGGTGGAATTTGGCTCAGAACAGTTTGAGAGTTGGGGACCACAGGCGTGCGCTGAACCACTGCAACATTCACTGCCTGGAGATCCTGAACAAATCGCCATTCAGGAGGTTGACCTTCAGTTCTATTCTTTTTTACAGGAAAAATGGGTGTGCACACCGGTGAATCAGGGGCCGGGATGACTATCCCTTCTTTTACAAAAGATTCAAAGATAGGAGTGATGCCATCACGTGCCTCAGGTCTGAGTGGGTACTGTGAGCATTTGGGTCTGAAATCAGACTTTGGGGTGATGACTACCGGAGGGCAGATTTTTAATGAGCCCCACATCATATTTATGTGCTGCCCACAGAGATGAGGGAACACGTGAGCGCATGTGATCCTCAGCCTCTGGTGTGGAAGACAGGGTGAAGGGGCGCACCCATCTGTACTGTCTATTTTCATTCAGAGTTTGTATGAAGTGCTCACAGGGAAGTAAAATTGTGTGTTCTGCCTGGAACATCTGCAGAGAGGAGGGGAATGAAACAGTGGCAAGGCCAAAATGGGGAAGCGGTGAGGAATGGGATCCAATCGTCAGCGTGATGAGCAGCCAGGGCATGTAGACCCATGTCACGCCACTCTGAGGATGGGGTTTTTGTGAGAGAAATATGTGGGTGGCTGTGTGGAACCGAGAACATATCAGACATGGGAGGTGTGAGTGCAATCAACAGAAAGCTGAAGTCAGCTGTCCATACAAGATGTGTTGTTTGCAGTGGTGTGGATGTGATCTGTAACCACTGAGTTTCATATTGTGTGTCAGGACCCTGTGATGTGATGTGCATTGTGTTCTATGTGGTGGCATGGAGACTGTGGTGTGCGGAGAGAGGGATTTCCCCATCTCCACCAGATGGAAACTCTGACCTTCATCCATCAGTGCCCACTCATAAATGTACAACAGAGATGGTATTTTAGCAAAGGTTAAATCGGGAGTTTCAATTTTAGTTCCCTGTGGTGTACAGGTGAGAGAGAGAGAGAGAGAGATTGCACATGAGATCTCAACCTAACATGTTTAAAAGGCACTGTGGGGAGAAAGGAAACTTGTATGTGAAATGTCGTTCATCCATCTGACATAACAGGGGCTCGGTGAAAAACTCATGTGTGAAACCACCATTTGCCACCTGTGATGTGAGAGAACAGGAGGTGAGAGGGGGTCTGAAACCTGCTGATGAGGATAGTACAGAATTTGTTGCACCAAAATCTACCATGAAATCTATCATTTTCCCTGAGATTTTTTCAGGTAAAAATGGCAAGTCCCTGAAATGTGAGGTGGAGTATGATGCAAGAGTCAAATATGTAGTATTGGTGTGTCGTGTGTGTGTGTAGCTGCAGCAGGTTTTTTGTTTGCAAGCGAATGTACAGCGTCTGCTGTGGGGAGAGAGAGAGAGAGAGCGAGAGAGAGAGAGAAGACTGGGATGTTACAGGCTTATCTGACTGCCCTCAGCTATTGTGGTGTGCTGGTGGAAGACTCCCTTGTGGGGGTGCCCCCTGAGTCTGGCCATGATTTGATGAGTGTTGTTGCCAGCTGCGATTTCCTCTGCGTTGGAAATTGCCCCTGCCTCTGCCTCGACCTCGGAAGGTGTTTCTGGGCTTAACAGGGCAGTCCTTAACCCAATGTCCACCTTGTTTGCAGTAATTACAGCTGGAGAGTTGAGGGCATTCCTTCGCCCAGTGGCCTTCTCCCCCACAGTAATGACACTGTAATGACACTGGTTTGGTGCTGCAGAAGACCCAGGGTGTGGTGAAGTTGAGGTGGGAGCCCACTTAGCCATAGTGAGGAGGGCCTTTTCCAGGTTATCCTCCTTTGCTTGTTTCTTTTTCTTGTTTGCACTATTGGCATTATGATGATGGTGTTCAGCATGTCTGAGGAGCTCTGCCAGAGTACTAGTTTGCCACCCAATGCAGGTCTTCTTCAGATCAGTGGCCAAGGTGGGCAGGAGTCCGCTGACGAACCACATATTGAGATGTGTGGAATAAGGGCCCGCTGTCCTGAAGTAGTCATCCGGCCTTTTCATGCCCCCCTCACAGTCAAACACCTTTCTCAGTCTGTGGAAATAATCACCTGGAGTCTCTTCGTCTTTTTGTTTGCAGGACGAGACTTTGGAGAGGTCACAGGCATGTTTGGACTTTTCCTTAATGGCATCAGTGGGAGCGTTGAGGTCAGTCTTAAATGTGTCATTGTCGGCATCATCCCAGGCAATATTGGCAGGCCTGGAGGTTCTATCTAGATTTGGCATGAGTTTTGCCATGTTTGCAGGCATGCATTTTTTGTGCTATGACACATCGTAGCTCTGGAAATGTAGGTCAGTATGTCTCACAGAAGACACGGAGCTGAGTGCAGAATTAGTCAGGGTTGGTTTCCAGCATGGGCAAGGTAGAGGCAAACTTTGGGATTTCTTCTGGAGCCCATGACCAGAAGACAATTATTGGTCCTGCAGGTCCAGCAACCTCCACCATTGGTGCTTGGAGACTTTTACCTGAAGTTGGGAGTGACTGGTGTGATCGTCCTTTTGTCTTTGGTCTTACTGTGGGATCAATGAGGGGCGCTTTTTGGAGTGGTCTTCCTCTTAAGTTGTAGGTTGGGATGTCTGCAGACATCTGGGGTCCCACCGCTCCTTCTTCAGGTAATTGGGGAACCTGAGGAGGTGTAGGGGAGGGTGTTTGGACCTCTGCTTGGCCCTGTTGTGCGTCTGGCCTGGGGCACGGGACGTGAGGTGAGACATGGTCTTCTGGATAAAACTGAGACACTGAGGCAGCCAGTGCTGAATACGGCGAAGAGGGAGAGGTAGGGGTGGGATGAGGTGGATGACCTACCTCATAAGGAGGAGGGAAAGAAGCCCCAGCAGAGTGTAACAGTCGTTGTTGTGCACGGTGTTCCTTATCTTTCTTTGTCTGTTCATTTTTCTCTCTACCTGCTTCCTGCTTATTCTTACATTTCTTTGCTTCAGTCAACCACATTTCTATTGCACCCTTCTCTGTCTGTAACCGTGTTAACTTCTTCCTGTCCTTCTTACTCTGTTTCTTACATGTCTGAACCTTCTGTATTTCAACATTAATTTTGTCTCTTAAGGTAGTAATAACTTCAACAGAAAATGATCCCTCCTAAGGAAATCCACATCAGCAGATCCATTTTTCTAAAAATTCCAGACTTTCAGGATCATAATTATCAAGCATACATTTCACCTTTGGACCTCCCAGATCTTTGGGTATCTCCTTTGACTTGCAAGACCCCATCACTGATCACAAAATTCAAACACCAGGCATCCCCGCGTGCGTCTACTGGAGTTATATTCCCAACTGTGCTAATCACGGGCATCGTATACAACTCAAATAATAAGTCCTGCTGTGGATTTCATCCACTGGACATCACAGAAATTAGTCCAGCTGCAGGAGATTGTCCTGCTGGACTTCACAGAAATGGTCCAATAAGGATGAAATTTATGACTGATGAATCAACAAATATTCTTATAAGTTCTAAAAGGTAGTTTAAATCCACTTACATTCAACCTAGGAGGCTTGTAGGATGGATTCTTTGGGCCAATGTGTCACCCCTTCGTCACCGCTGCGCTTCCGTTGCCAAACTGGGCGGAAAGAGCCGAACTCTGTTCGGGATGATCAGTTCACGCCGAAGAATGAAGATTGGCGATCAATTATTCCACTTCTGACACCAGTTGTGATAGAAAAATTTATTTGTCCTGTTTCTATAGGACCTGAAGGAAAAACACCAGTCAGATCTGCAGAGTTAGATGACCTTTACTGCTGCATGCAGGAGAGGAGTGGAGAAGAAGAAGTCTGCTCACACTGCTCTACCTCGAAAGAGGAGCATCTGATATTTATACACGCACACAAGCCTCTATTTCAGTTCTTGAATGTGGTTACACCCTGGGTGTGCTGATAAGATTACATTCTGGGTGTGCTGATAAGGTTACACCCTGGGTGTGCTGATAAGATTGCATACAGATTGCTTCATAACATTCACAGTAACAGTAAATTCCCATTGTGGGTAATTATACCACCACACTGGTGACCCCAAGAAAAGAACACGCTGGCAGCCCCCGGTGGTGACTCTCCGATGACAAGCGAACGCAGCAGCCTGATGCAAATGGACTGCCCTCCCTTCGGCTACAGGGAGACCTCGACGCAGAACCAACACCAGGCGAACTCTCCGGAGATCACCCATGACTGGGAAAGCTGCAGAAAGCTTCATGGTGCGACCCTCGCCTGAGATTGGGACATCCACGCTGGACCGGCCGAGGGACACAGAACGTCTTCTCCCTCTCACCGCTCCTCCTCCCTCTCACCGCTCCTCCGCATCGACACGAGCTTGAGGGACAAAGATCGTCTACTCCCTCTCACCGCTCCTCTGCATCGACACGAGCGTGCACGACAGAGAACGCAGCGCTTGGACCAGAATGCACCATGACCCGGCACCAGTGAACTACAGCAACAGCCAAGACAGGGAGGACCATTGGCGCCGACAACGCTGATCTCCATCAAGCTCCCTGACCCTGACTTGCCTCTCAACAGCGGACCACCCACGCACCGAACCCCCGCACGCACACCGGGGGGTTATGAGGACGGCGCACCACGCACGGGACAATAACGGCTCCACAGACTGCCATCGTCCTTCGCCGCTGCACACAGAACCTTCAGGGCTGCTCATACACCTGAAGCAGGCACGCAGCTCACTCACAGGATTTTGTATGGGTCTCAGCCACGGCGCACAAAGGGAATTCAGCCATCAGCTGTCCCTGAGTGCTTTAGGGCTGCGCGCGCACACCTAAAGCCAACACGCCAAGTCCCTCACACAGCTGCAGCTCCTTTTTTCTCACAGCCGCTACGCAGCCTTGCAGCCCCTGTTTTTCTTCATAGCCGCAAGAGGAGTCAGAGACTAATTTTTCTTCTCACAGCTGCTGTGGACCTCCCCACGTTCAACAGGACAGCCCCTCAACACCGTGGTCCACATGCAATTTTTGCGCGGCCCAGACAACTTCGTTCCCGGGCCGGCACTTGCTACCCCCACCCTCCTCCCTCCCCCTCCTCCGCTTGCACAGAGCTTTTCCCACAGCTCGCTACCAAAACCAGACGATCGAGGCCTCAGCCCCCCGCTGAGCCCTCTGGGGGGGAGTAGTGTGGGTAACTCCCACAACATACTGGGACAAGCAGAGCGCTCAGCTGGAGCAATTAGCAGAACAATGAGATGTGTGTACTGAGATCAATAGGCAGCTTCTCTTTGTCTAGCTCCTTCCTGCCAGTATCCTGCTGCTGATATGTATGACTCAAAGGCAAATGTGCCTTCCTGCTCTGTACTGTGATGTTAATGTGCCATTCATGCATTGTCTGTAGTGGGGTATTTAAACTGCATATCACTCTGTAACTCTCTCTCTCTCTGACCACCGCTTCTGACTACACGCATTGACTATCTGTGACGAGAGCCTGAGAGCTCGCTCCGGCGCACCTGCATGGCGCTGGAGTGAGTTCTGTGATGGCGGAATGAAATAAAACCCACTTTTAAACCTCAGTTCGCTGCTTATTATTTCATGCCGCCACACCATCACAATTTCTAAACCTAATCATACCTGATAGAGCTGGGTTCATCACACATGCTCCCTATAAAGCCCGTGCATCTCCCATACATAATGCTTGGATTCTTCTACAAAGCTGTCACTTCTACCAACCTTGTGTGTAATGTTTATACTTTACTTACTCTGTGTCATTACTGCTGACAGTGTATCTGGATATGGGGCAGGATAGCCCTGAGTGTCACCTTTCATTAGAGCCAAAGATGACCCTTCTATGTTGAAACATAAGCCACAGTTAATTTATGTTTCTTTTTGGGGGGGAGGGGGTGTCACTTTTTCACACAGGGCCATGTAGGTTTGTTTTTTGTTTTTTTTACCCTTGAATAATAAATACCTTCATTTAAAAACTGCACTTTGTGTTTATTTATGTTATCTTTGTCTATTTTTTAAATTTGTTTGATGATCTGAAACATTTAAGTGTGACAAACACACACACACACACACACACACACACACACACACACACAAAGAATCAGGAAGGAGGCAAACACGTTTTCACACCACTGTAGCTTCAAACTCATGATTCTGTCTGACTCCCTCTTTTCCAACTGAACACTCTTCACATACTCTTCTTCAAGATTACTCCTACTCCATTTCTGTCTACGCCATGGTAGAACAGTTCAAAGCCACCTCCTATGCTTCTAGCCTTGCTTCCCTTCTATGTGGTTTCTTGAACACACAGTATATCTCCCTTTCTTCTCTCCATCATATCAGCCAGCTCTCTGCCTTTACCAGTTATAGTCCCTACATTTAATGTCCCTACTCTCACCTCCACACTTCTACCTTGCCTTGTCTCTCTCTCCCTCCTAACACGCCTTCCCCGTCTCCTTCTCCTCGATCTAAGACTAACAGCAGCCCAATTTCCACCGGCACCCTGTCAGTTAACAGCACCAGTGGTGGTTGTTGTTAACCCGGGCCTCGACCGATCCAGTATGAAAGTCTCATTCGTCATGATCCACATGTTTAATTTGGCAAAGGTTTTACGTCGGATGCCCTTCCTGACACAACCCTCCCCATTTACCCGGGCTTGGGATTGGCACTAGGAGTACACTGGCTTGTCCACCCCCTGTGGCTGGGTTCATTTTTTTTGTGCTATTGTTACAAAATTTTGACCTGAACTTGATAACACTTGGTTCTACATTTCTGTTGTGTTTTCCAGCCAGTATCTAACAGCTTAATGTTATTTTCAGGCATCTGTATTAAAAAAAAAACAAAAAAACAAGTACTTAGAGCAGAGATGAGCAACGCCTCTCATCCACTGCAGCCCACCAGTCCATTTCCAAAAATCAATTACTTATTTATATCACATTTGCCGTATTTGGAACCACATTCTTAAATGCAATTATAGAGTCAACTAGCAGAGGGAGCGCTAATTGAAACCTAGGTGCCGCTCTGTGCAAGTGCTCAATGTGAGAGAGCAAGAGTGAGGGAGCCACACAGAGGGAACAGTGCACCAGAGAAAGTATGTTGCTTGCTAAGACTGCATTAATAGGCTGTAAACAGCAGTAAATGTACAAAGAAGGCTGCTTTTAAACAAGAAAAAAATACTACTGAGGAGCTGTAACATTTATTCCTGTTTGGCAGGTGAAGCCTCATTGAGCTTGGAGGCTTTTCTTCTAATTGTGCAGAAAAATATTCAAAGCTTTGAGGTTTCTTTCTAAAGAGTGGACTGAAGCACTGACAGTTTCAAATCCATGTCAGCAGTAAAAGTTCAGAGACTGTGGTCATTGTAATCTGCTAATTTTATTTGTTCATTTATACCAGAGGCTCTCAAAGTTTTTTTTATTCCCCATTTTGGGTAGCCAATAACCACCTCACCTACCCACAGCTGTTTCTCCACACCCACAATGAATCCAAGAGCAAGCTAAGCCTCGTCATATTTCCTTTTCTTCTTGGCTTTTTTTGTTAATTATTGTCCAGAATTTCTCTTTGGTCATCATTTTGATGGAGAGAGTTTTAAAAATTAGGTCATGATATAATTTTATCCATCCATCCACCCACCCACCCATCTTCTACTGCTTTATCTTTTTTGGGTCGGGGGGTACTGGAGCCTATCCCAGCATCTTTGGGGGAGAGGAAGGGTACACGCTGGACAGATCGCCAGTCCGTTGCATGGCAGATATAATTTTATCAGTGATTTTAATTCTTATATGATAAAACACTGATGAGCTTTTATTTTTCATTTGCATTTTCAGTTTTAATTGTGAAACTTTTGACTTTGCAGGAAATAATACCGCCCCGCATGGAAGGTTGACATGTAAATCTGGCCCTTGGGAAGTGAGGAAAAAATTTTGTGACCCTTTCTACCACCAAAGTTGCCCATTCCTGCCTCTGGTTTACAACAGGCAATATCCTCCTAACAGCAGAAGAGACTCCAATTTCTTCAGACAAAGAAAAGGAGAAATATAAAAACCATTACTATTAAAAGATACAAATTACATAAGAGTAGACAATATAAAATTTCCCTTACAGAGGGAACCTGTAATAAACCCACACAGTACAGGGAGAACATGCAAACTCCACAAAGAAAGGCTCCTACGCCTGCCAGCTTGGGATATAGAGATGAGGGGTGCTGGTGGTGGTGGTGGTGGTGGTGGTGTTGTGTGTGTGTGTGTGGGGGGGGGGGGGCTGGGATAAGCTACTCCATCATTGACAATCTGGCTGTTAAAATGATTGAAACTGTAATGTTTGGTAAAGATTTCTCTTCATAGTTATGGAAAAAAGAAAAGAAAAATCAATGCAGGATTTTTTAAAAAAAAGTTCTTTTTCTCCCCCAGTGTCTCCTCTGTCATCATTTTATTTTTCCCTCTGTCCATCTTTCTGTCGCTGACAGCCTGCACAGTCCCCATCTCTCAGTCGGATCGTCAGTGGCGAAGTGTCCTCAGTCCCCCTCCTCTCCCACCACCTCTAATTGCAGTGTGGACAGGGCCATTAGCGTGTTAGTGCTCCCATCTGATAAAGGTCAAACCCCCTTCGCCGAACAGGCAGCCGGGAAAGGTGGGCGAAGCATGTGTGTGTGTGTGTGTATGTGAGTCTCCGCTGATTAAGCTTCACCTTTAGGCTCCAGTGAGAGGAGAGTGAAACTCTCCAGTGGCTGCTAAATGCCTTACAGAACCACTATATTCTGGGATGTGACCTTCTCCCCTAGGAAAGTCCAGACCTATAAATACGTACTTATATACAGGATCCATAGGAGGTGTTTTGGGCTGATGTGCTACAGTTACGGAGGTGCTGCGCAGGTGCTTGGCTGCTGTCACATTACTGTAATTTGCTCTACCGGATGATTTAGTGTATGCCGTGCTCCCGCTCATTAAGTCTACAGAGATGGAAAGAAAGCAGAGTGGAGATGATTTATAAGAATTTAAGGGGGCACAATTGAATTTAATGCAAACCAGATTTGAATTCAAACAAGGTTACCAGTGGAAACAGCAGAGTGTAACCATGTACTGCCAAGGAGAGGCTGGAAAGGAAAGGGGTAATAATTCATTCATTTAAATATAATAAGTGCCTGAAAAAAACTTTTAAATTGTTTATAGTATAGCATTTACAGTGAAACTATTATGGTTTCCCTTATTTTCTGACATTCGTATGGTTATGGTAGTTTGACATGGTACAGTTTAAAAAAAAATTAAACCAGTGATCATGAAGGGCAGCTCAGTGGCGCAGTGGTTAGTACTATGGCAGCACAGCAAGACGGTCACGGGATCGATTCCACCCCGACAATCGTGGGTTCTATCCCACCCCCTGACCATTGCTGACCCGTGTCTGCGTGGGTTTAATCTGGGTACTCTAGTTTCCTCCCACAAGCCAAAAACATGCAGGTTAGGCTAATTGGCATCAACTGGGGATTCTAAATTGTCCTTAGGTATGAATGTGAGAGTGAATGGTTGTCTGTCTCTCTGTACTGGCCCTACAATGGACTGGCGATCTGTCCAGGGTGTATCCTGCCTCTCGCTCAGAGATGCTGGGATAGGCTCCAGCGCCCCCGCGACCTGAAAAGGATTAAGAAGATGGATGGACAGTGAATGTCAACTGGCAGCCACATCCGGCCAACCAGAGCTTCCGATCTGGCACCCAAAATATTACTGAAGTTAGGAATAGTTTAATTCAAACTTTGTTTCATTAATTAATTTATATTTATAATAAGTTCTGATTGATAGTTAAATTTCTGAGTGTAAGTGAATGCAACATCAGATTACATGCCCCTTCCTAGACAGCAGGAGAGTGTGGGACAGGAGACAGTCCAGCTGTACATCTTCTACAGGTAAACTATGCTCATAATTCACATTATGATAACAACTTTGGCTTTTATTGTTATTATGCAAAATGTTGAATATTTTGGGGCTCTTTCTGAAACTATTTAGTACTAGCGCACTGCCCGTAGAAAGCAAGTATTCCTGTCTGAAACAGGTATCCCAATTAGTTTGAAAGTGGAATACAAAGAGGTATAACCTATATGTAGGCAATCACATGTTAGACTTTGACAAATATGTATAAAAGGGACTAAATGGCACTAAGATTTATTTAACTGTGTGAATATTCATTACAGAATACCTAAATATTGGAAATGAATTCAATATTAGCAACTGTTTTAGATCCCTTGTTTATTTGTTTGTCAGATCACTTTTTTGTCTGATCTTTTATCACTTATATTCATAATAGTGTATCTTGCACTTTGGGGAATGGGAGTTGTTCAGTTACCATTGTAATTATTTTAGTTTATATTGTGGGACAACCCCCCACAGACTAAGGACAGACAGCTCGCTACTCCTGGTTATTTTCCACAGCGCTAGTGTGATGTAATGTGCCATTCATGCTTTGTGTTCACACGTCCTGTCCTCACTGTTGACATAGAGACAGATCAATATGTAGATGTGACTTGTCACCTCTTTGTCCTGCAAGCTGGAGCAGGTGCTGGCAACCTGCCTATCTGATATGTATGTCTCTCTCATATGCAAATACACATGCTCTTTCATGCTTTGTCTGTAACCGGTATAAATACCGCACGTATCATGTAACTCACTCTCTCTCTGCTACTGCTCAACAGACTGCACTTGTCTCCACGCTACTGAGAGCCCTCAGGGCTCGCTCTGGGCCGCTCTGCACAGCACCAGAGTGAGCTCGTGTTGGCGATGTGACTTAATAAAGGCACTTCAAACTCCTTCAGCTCGCCGCTTATTATCCTCCTTCGCCACACTGGTGACCCCGCTTGAAAGCACACGCTTTGTGCAAAGAAACTTTCTGGTCTGGACCGCGACACTGGTGACCTCTTCACGCTTCACGGTGAGATCTGCACGCCTGAGATCTGCACATCCACGCTGGACCGGCCGCTCTCACAGCTCCTCCACAAAAGAGCGCACGCACCTCGTCCTCTCTCCACGACGGCAACCTCCAGGGCCGACGGAGAGCGCAGTGCGTGGACCTGAACGCACCATGGCCGCACGAGCGACAACGATCGTCTCCTCCCTCTCACCGCTCCAACGCAGCTGAACGAGCCCGGGGCACAAAGATCGTCTACTGCCTCGCACCGTTCCAACGCATCTCCACGAGCCTGAGGCACAAAGATCGTCTATTGCCTCGCACCGCTCCAACGCATCTCCATGAGCCCGAGGGACAGAGATCGTCTACTTCCTCGCACCGCTCCAACACACCACGACCGAACGACGCAACAGACAACAGGGATGATCTCCAGCAAGCTCCCTGACCCTGGTTCTCCTCTCCAGCGGCCCACCCACACACGGGACCCCGGCACACGCATCGGGGAGTCACGGGCACGACGCACGACGCACGGGACACATACGGCTCCACAGACTGCCTTCCTCCTTCGCCGCTGCCCTTCAGGGTTGCTCGCTCACCTGAGGCACGCATGCAGCATGCTCGAAGGATTTGTTAATGGTCTCAGCCACGGCACACATAGGGAATTCAGCTGTTTTGCGATTTCCGAGGACTTTAGGGCTGCGCCCGCACCTAAAGAGACACGCCACGTCCCTCTGCTTTTGTTTTTTCCCCCACAGCCGCCCCTGCTTTTCTTCATGGCCACGAGAGGAGCCAGAGACTAATTTTTCTTCTTGTTATCTCCGCACGCTCAACGGGACAGCCCCTCGACATCGCGGATCAACAAGCAATTTTTGCGCGGCCTGGACGATTTCACCGTCCCCGGCAACCCCCACCCCCCTCCACCTTCACCGGCACAGAGCCTTCCCTGCTCGCTGCCATGCTGCACTATCGAGGTCTCGGCCCCCAGCCGAGCCCTCTGGGGGGGGAGCAGTGTGGGACAACCCCCCACAGACTAAGGACAGACAGCTCGCTACTCTTGGTTATTTTCCACAGCGCTAGTGTGATGTAATGTGCCATTCATGCTTTGTGTTCACACGTCCTGTCCTCACTGTTGACATAGAGACAGATCAATATGTAGGTGTGACTTGTCACCTCTTTGTCCTGCAAGCTGGAGCAGGTGCTGGCAACCTGCCTATCTGATATGTATGTCTCTCTCATATGCAAATACACATGCTCTTTCATGCTTTGTCTGTAACCGGTATAAATACCGCACGTATCATGTAACTCACTCTCTCTCTGCTACTGCTCAACAGACTGCACTTGTCTCCACGCTACTGAGAGCCCTCAGGGCTCGCTCTGGGCCGCTCTGCACAGCACCAGAGTGAGCTCATGTTGGCGATGTGACTTAATAAAGGCACTTCAAATTCCTTCAGCTCGCCGCTTATTATCCTCCTTCGCCACAATATCACTGTTCAGTGATGGAGTTCAGTGTAATATTGAATTTCTTCTGTGTATCATCAATAAACTTGTGCAGTACTATAATAGGACACATTTACAAATATTTGAGACCCATTGTAGTGCATCATTTTATATTTTAGTAATATTTTGTTATTAAAAGGTTTTTTAAAACTGTAATCAACCAAATTAACTATAAAACACCCAACATTATCATAGGCAGCAGAAGGACCCGTTTGACTGCAACCGTTGCCTCAGTGTTGCCCATTTGTCAGTAAATATTTAAATAAAAATGATTTATTTTGTTATTTGGGTGTTTTTGTGTCCTGTGTTTGGTTGTTAAGTCATTCCAGCCATTCTGCTCCACAATCATGGTGGTATTAAGTTTTTAATTTTTAGATACTCGTGCAGGAGAGGGGACTTGCGGTCCTGCAAAGTACAGTGGTCCCACACAGGTGAAGCAGAAGCAGGAACTCCCATCTACTACTGACTGGGCAGGCTTGGTGTGCCTCCCCGCAAAGGACCGTGGTCCGCGCAGTCAGGCTGCTGCTTCTCCCAGCATGTTTTGTGTTGATGCATTGGTGTTCTTTGTCAGACCCGATCCCCACTGACGCGCTGCCCAGTCTGCTAGCGCACCTCATGTTCTCCACATATGGCGAATTATCCTTTAGACCTATGCAATCAAGACAACTTTATGGTATAATTTTTTTTAAGCATTAAAGCTTCAGTATTATCTTTTTTCTAATCATATTTGTTGTTTTTCACTTCCTTGTTTTGTCCAGGGAACACTGTAGTGACTGACAGGTCTTGATGCAACGTATTATCCAATCAGTGCAGAGTCAATCCAAAACCCCGCCCACACTTCTTGAAGCGAGGGCATAAAGAGACACAACGGTGACAGAGCGGTGGCTAAATTTTTATTGATAAAAATTACATATTTTGACTGAGCAACTCCATACTCGGGGACGCACACCCTCGTAACCTCAGCAAAACACGCATAAAACCTGAGGCCAGTCTGATGAATGGTTCAAGAGGTATGCGTGGAACAGGCAGACAGATAGACAGACACACACAAACAGACAGAGATTTCATGCATTTATAGATAGATAGCATAGAATGGGTACCTGCCAATATTTAGGTTTTAAAAAAATGGGAGGTTTCCACTGAGGTGGTGTTGAGTTTTAGGCATAAAAACTTATATGCTGTAACAGAAAGGACTGCATCTTTGGTCATTTTAATTAATTTTATGAATTTAGTTTAATTTTCTCTATTTTATTTGACAATCAGAGCTGAAATCATTGTTCTATTCTGGCTCTGCACAATCATTTCAAATTCGTTAGGAAAAACATAGTAAATTGATTTTAAAATAGACGTAACTTTAGTGAAAAATCCACAGATTGAGGTGGGGAAAAAGTAATAAATTTTCAAGAAACGAATAACAACCCCCCCCCCCCCCAATATACGTATATATACAGTATATATAAGCAAGAAAGAATGTACTTAAATGCTTATTTGAGATGCAATTTTATTCTCAATTCTTCTTGGGGTTTGTTATTAGTTTGGGGGTTGTTTTCTCATGAATTTACAACAGTTTTCTTATAAATGAAGGACTTTTCTGTTGTACATTAAAAAGATTTTAGTTTATTTTGTTGCTGTAAATATGACTATTATACATTTGAGATTTGTTCTCATAAATTTTTAAGGGGTTTTCTCATGGATTTCAAATATTTTTCTTGTAAATTTCTTACTTTTTCATATATATATACACACTACCGTTCAAAAGTTTGGGGTCACCCAGACAATTATTTTGTGTTTTCCATGAAAAGTCACACTTATTTACCACCACGAGTTGTAAAATGAATAGAAAACATAGTCAAGACATTGACAAGGTTAGAAATAATGATTTGTATTTGAAATAATAATTTTTTCCAGATACTCAACCTGCTCAAAGGAAGGTCAGTTTTATAGCTTCTCTAACCAGCTAAACTGTTTTCAGCTGTGCTAACATGATTGCACAAGGGTTTTCTAATCATCCATTAGCCTTCTGATGCAATGAGCAAACACATTGTACCATTAGAACACTGGAGTGATAGTTGCTGGAAATGGGCCTCTATACACCTATGTAGATATTGCACCAAAAACCAGACATTTGCAGCTAGAATAGTCATTTACCACATTAGCAGTGTATATTAGATATTAGAGTGTATTTCTGATTAGTTTAAAGTTATCTTCATTGAAAAAAAAAACAGTGCTTTTCTTTCAAAAATAAGGAAATTTGTAAGTGACCCCAAACTTTTGAACGGTAGTGTATACAGTGATCCCTCACTTATCGCGGTTAATGGGTTCCAGAACCGACCGCGAAAAGTGAAAAACCGCGAAGTAGCGTCACCCCTAATGACGTCACCCATAAATAATATGTACGTTCATTCTCTCACTCTCTCTCTCATATGATACGTGTGTGTGTGTGTGTGTGTGTGTGTGTGTGTGTGTGTGTGTGTGTGTGTGTAAGTGTACATACATACGTAGATGTAAATAAAGTGTACATAAATATGTTTTTAGAACTCTTTTATTCTTATAACAAGATACGTAACTCAAGATGAAGATGATTTACTGCACAGGTTAATGAGACCTTTACTGCTCCTCAGGTGACGCCTCATCGTCAGGTGCTAGAGGCGCAGGATCTTCGAGAGCAGCTTCCAATAGAGCTGGAGAAGCTGCAGGAGGCGGCGTAGTGGCTCGACGGGAAGACTATTTCGCACAAAAAGGCACAAGAGAACAGCGAAAAGTTCCACGCGCCGAGACTAAGCAACACGAGCGATAAAGAGCAATGAATGCGGTCTTCCTTCGCTGGGTATGGGCGCTCGGCAGGGAGAGAAGCTGGGTAAAACGTCTCGGCCAATCAGCTTGCGAGATTCCCGAGCCGAGCCAACACGAGAACAGCGAACAGAGAGGTGGATTTTGAGTTGTGCAGGCTCTCCGTGTTGATACCTGATGTTCTAATGTAGTCTCCCTGCCTTCTGCTAGCGCCCGCCCATTTTTTTCTCAATTTTGAATTTTTGATGAATATTTTTGAAAAATCTGCGATGCACTGAGGGCGCGAAAGGTGAGGCGTGAAGTAGCGAGGGATCACTGTATATATATATATATATATATATATATATATATATATATATATATATATACAGTATATACTGTATATACAGGAACATATTCTAGATATATTACAGGAAACATTTGCATGTTTTGTGAGAATCTGACCAGTTCCTAATGTTGGTCCATCACAGAAGTCCAACCCTACCTCATTATGGTGTGATGGTGAACAGTCTCAAACCTCAACCACCAACACAGGACAACAGCAGCTAAACTGGCATGGGAAGAAAATTGGCATATACATAAGACATGAGACTTGCTGTAAAAATGATGATCCAGGGTGATTTATTTCAGAGGACAATAGGGGTTAACAGGCCTTTGCTGAGCTGCATCAATCACCTCTGGGCTGGCAGGTACACGTGGCCTACTCAGAATTTTCAAAGTATACAGCACTCTGAAGGTGTAGGATAAACACGCTCCGAGCCATGAAGTGCCTTCAAATGCAATATTTTATTTTATGCAGCCTTTTTACTGACTTCTGTTCCAAGAGATACTTTTGCTTTATCGCTCCTCTGCTGCTGCAGTATGATGTCCAGTGTTTTACACTTCAGTGCAGACCAATAAATTTCTCCCCTCACTGTGATGTGTGGTGTCTTTATTGATTCAGCTGTTTCGTTTTAGACAGCACGTGTATGAGTATATTTTTCTCCTTTGGATATCTCCTTGGATTGATTATTGTGGCATAAGCTTTTTATCTATTTATATTTAAAATGATAACCCTCAGCCTCTTAATTCAAAGCTTTTTTTTCTTTTCTCAACATGACATCAAGCTGTCCTGTTACCTGGGCATCATCCGTCTCTTGTTCCAGCCATCAGCAGTTTCTATACCTCTCTCCTCCTCCCACTCTCTGTGCCTTTTGTTTTTTTGCTTTTGGGAGTTTTCTTTGCAGATTCCCAGTCGATCTCATTATAGAGATCTTCCAACTGCTACCTGGGGAAAACATAACTCCAAAGGTTGCTGCCAGGTGAGGGAAAAATAACAATGCTCCACACAACTGTGTAAATATCTTTACAACATTTCTCTTGTCAGCTTATGACAATTTGTCTCATCTGTTGTGGGGTGAACACAAGGAAACTGTCTCCTCAGTTCAGTAGCGTGGCACGAAATACAAATCGTAAGGGAACCATGTGTCACGGGAAATATAGGGGAATAGTAAGGACTTACAAACAACACAAAGCTGAGCCTTTTGTCACCTATTTTTCAGAAAATCTAAACAAGAATTTGGATGTTTAACGAGTTGTGATATGTTTTCTTCCAATGGGAATGATGGAAGGTGCCAAGGTGGAAGGCTTTGGTTTTAAAGTCAGAAGTTTGATCTGTCTTTGCCCTGCTTGTATACCTCTTACCTCATGTTAAGAAATGGTTGCAGATTGTTATATTACACTGCATGATATTCAGAAGACGGAGCACATGCTGTCAATCACGGCTTAAAAGTTTGGATTTCAAAGCTCATTCTTGATCTTGAAAGCAGACGTTCACAAAACAGTTTAAGCTCAAGAGTGTTGATTATTGGAGTATCCAGCGTTGGTATGCTGTTTTCAAACTTTATCTTAAAATTCATCTTTTAAAAGCACACGCATAAGAGAAATTCTTCAAATGTTGAATTTGAAAAGAAAAAAAAAATCTGTGACACTTTCTCTTGTAAGCATGTGATAAGGCCTGAAAGTTCCACAAATACCACCAGATTAACAAAAAGGGTTGTGTTATGTCTGGAAACCCGGAGTGGCGCACAGAGAGTGGTGCTGTTGTGAACACGAACTTTATTACAATAGGTAGTACAACATACATGCAGGTCTGTTTCCTAATACTAAGCCAGCCGGGAAAGAGACCCTAAGATGGCGGCTCTCCCCTTATATGTGGTTCATCCCAATCTGCAGCAGCTGCTCTCGCTGACCGCGGTCCTGATCCTATTTCCAGCTGTGCCGCTATCTTCATGCGTGTCAGTGGTGGTGACAATGTAACAGCCGACTGTGAGCCTGGTTGCTTGGTTCCACAGGCCCGAACCCAGTTCATAATTGTGAGCGGTGCTCTGTACGGCTGCATACGGCGCTGTTGTAACGGTGTGGGACTCACATTTGTCACAGGGCGTCCATCAAGCTGTGGTGGTTCTGTCACATCCTCTTGAGTCACGGACTCTTCACCCAATACTGCAGTGGCTGTCCCTGGAGGGCAATGCTGGTCGTGAATCCCAAAGATGTCTGGCGTCTCTCCTGTGTCATTTACAGTCATGGACTCTTCACCTGTCGGCTCAGCCATGGCTTTGGTAGATTGGTGCTGAGCGAGGATTCTGAAGCAGTCCGGTTCTTTCTCATTTTCGTCTGGTGCTGGTTTAGGTCGTTGTGATGTGTTGCTGTTCTCTCTGGGTGTGGGCTCCCTCTCCTGCAACTCTGCAGCGGCTCCCACAAACTCCCGCTGGGCGAGGATCCAAGATAAGTCCAGCCGCTGCCCTCTCTCTGGGCAGCGCTCCTCCTGTGCACACAGGACGGTTGATTTCTCATCGGCGCTGTTCCTGATAGACGTGGGCTCCCTCTCCTGCAACTCCGCAGTGGTTCCCGTAAACTCCTGCTGGGTGAGGATCTGAGGTGTGTCTGGTCGCTGTTCTCCCCCCGTGCCATCTTCGTTCTCCCCGCAGTGCTGTGGTCCCTCACTGTACTGAATTCTCCCTTTTCGCTGTGTTCACTCTCTGTGCTGTGCTTTTCGGCTAGCATGTCACGGATAAGCTCCATGGAGCTCTGTCATCCCGCTAGTCGTGGCACCAACTGAGACGTCACCTTTAGCTGAAACGCTAATTCCGGTGCCTCCAACATCGGCAAGAAGCACACTGCCAGCGGCAAGTTCTCCTGCAGCACCCTCACCATGTCTGCCATGGTCTGGTTGTCTGGCTCATCCATCAGTATGGCCCGCTTCTCCAAACTCGTCATGAACCACTTCAACTGCAACATTATTAATCTGTCCTCCACGTGTCCGAACTTGCACATGCTAGCCAAACAGTGAAGAGCATCCATATACCGCATAAATGATTCATCTTCTCGCTGTCGGCACTGGTAGAACACGGACCTCCAGGCCATCACATACTCTGGGATATCAAACTGTTTGGCTAGTAGACCAACAGACACATCGTTGTCGTCGTAGGCTGCTAGCCAGCAGCCCGACCACCTCAGCACACGAAACTGGTGGTCTTATCGTATCGTAAAAACAAGCGTCCTCTGTGCCTAGATAGTATTGCAGTAGAGCTGACTTCTGTACCTTGTTCATCTTGTCCGGGCCAAATGCTGATAAGCAGGTGGTGAAAGCATCAAGCCAGCGCGCCTACGGGATGAGTGGCTCGCCGGAGCTTTCCAGAAATGGTCGTGGTGGCCTCACGCATGCCTCCATGGTTTAACTCTCGTTGCCAAATGTTATGTCTGGAAACCCAGAGTGATGCACAGAGAGTGATGCTGTTGTAAACACGAACTTTATTACAATAAGTAGTACAACATACATGCAGGTCTGTTTCCTAATACTGAGCCAGCCAGGAAAGAGACTAAGATGGCAGCTCTCCCCTTATATGTGGTTCAGAGTGATGATGTCACCAGCCGGCTGCGTCATCATGCCGCTACCTGTGATTAACCCTTACATCACAGACTGATTGTTATTTTGCTGTTTAGTGACTGGTCAAATATTCTTAAGTATGGTCACCTGTTATTGTATCTGTGTTTTTTAGTGAGTAATTACACTACATACATACATAGCAGGCCATACATACACTATATACAGCGGGGAAAATAAGTGTTGAACACGTCAACATTTTTCTCATTAAACTTATTTCTGATGTAGCCATTGACCTGAGATTTTCACCAGATATCAGTAAGAACTCAAGTAATCCATACATATAAAAAAACAAGGCAAATGTGTTCACAAAGCAAGTTATATTTAATTAAGTGGAATGACACAGGGAATAAGTATTGAACACACTTGGTGAAATTCAATTAATATTTAGTAGAAAAGCCTTTGTTGGTAATAACAGCATTCAGATGCCTCCTGTATGGAGAAACTAGCAGCAGGTATTGGATCAGTGGTGATTTTAGCCCATTCTTCCACACAAACTGTCTTCAAATCTTGAAGGTTCCGTGGGTGTCTTCTATGAAATCTGATCTTCAGCTCATTCCATACATTTTCAGTTGGACTCAGGTCAGGTGACTGACTGGGCCATGCTAGCAGCTTTATTTTTCTTCTCTGGAGCCAGTTGAGAGTTTCCTTGGCTGTGGGTTATGGGTTGATTGTGTTGTTGAAATGTCCACCCTTGTTTCAATGTTCAGCATCATGGCAGACGGCAACAGGTTCTTCTCAAGGATGTCTCTGTACATTTGTCCATTCATCTTTCCTTCAGTTCTATGAAGTCTGCCTGTACTATGTGCTGAAAAACACCCCCACACCATGATGGGATGCACAGTGCCATTTCTCCTCCAAGCATGCTGTGTGTTGTGACATTCAAAAAGTTTAAATTTGGTCTCATCTGACCAGACTATAAGATAAGATAAGATAAGATAAGATAAGCCTTTATTAGTCCCACAACGGGGAAATTCCAGGATTGCAACAGCACAGGGATAGCAACACTCAGAGCAACAATCAGAAGGCAAGAAAAAAAAAACAAGCAAGCAAGAGCAGCTAATATACATATGTACATATTACTATAAAATATATATATACACACACACAGACACACAGTGCAGAGCATTGTAGCTGGATGGAATAAATATATGAATATATAAACACACAGTGCAGAGCATTGTAGCTAGATGGAATAAATATGTAAGTATATAAACACACACAGTGCGGAGCATTGTAGCTAGATGGAATAAATATATAGATATATAAAAACACAGTGCGGAGCATTGTAGCTAGATGGAATAAATATATAGATATATAAATATGAACACACCCAGTGCTGAGCATTGTAGCTAGATGGAATAAATATGTAAATATATAAACACACACAGTGCAGAGCATTGTTGCTAGATGGGATGAAACAGCATAACCCTCTACTTAGTTATCCTACATGGTATGATTATGTGCCCATACATATTCTCACCCTCCATAGCGACCGGTATTTTCCTAGTTGTATGCCGGAGGGGACCATTGTGTAAGTCTATTGCATCTTTTGCATTTAAAAACTATTAGTTTGTTACGTCTTTTTGCTATCTCTGCGAGCAGCCCTGCTTAGGTTGTACAGTCTGACAGCCGTTGGTAGGAAGGACCTACGAAACCTCTCGGTTGTGCACCTGGGATGATGTAGTCTGCTGCTAAATGAGCTCCTCAGTGCATTCAGTACATCCTGCATAGGGTGGAACTCGGACTCCAGCAGAGATGACAGTTTAGCCACCGTCCTTCTCTCTCCTATCACCTCCACCGGATCAAGGCGCTGCCCCAGGACAGAGCTAGCTTTCTTAATCAGTTTGTTCAGTCTCTTCCTATCGGCTGCTGTAATGCCACTGCCCCAGCAGACCACTCCAAAAGTGATGGCTGATGCCACCACCGTGTCATAGAATGTCTTCAGCAGCGCCCCTTGTACACCAAAAGACCTGAGTCTCCTCAGCAGGAACAGCCTGCGCTGTCCCTTCTTGTAGAGTGCGTCAGTATTGTGTGACCAGTCTAGTTTATTGTTCAGATGAACACCCAGGTACTTATAGGATGTCACCATCTCGATGTCTGTTCCCTGTATATCTACTGGTGCTGTGAGGGGCTGCCCATGCCTGCGGCAGTCCACCACCAGCTCCTTAGTTTTCCTTGCGTTGATCTGGAGGCAGTTCCGATGGCACCAGTCTACGAAGTCCTGGATAAGCCCTCTGTATTCAGCTTCATCTCCATTGGAGATGAGGCCAACGATCGCAGAGTCATCAGAGAACTTCTGTAGATGGCAGTGTGTTGTGTTGTGTGAGAAGTCCGCAGTATAAAGAGTGAACAGGAAGGGAGCCAGCACCGTTCCCTGGGGTGCCCCCGTGCTACTGATGATCGTGTCGGACACACAGTCCCGGGTTCTCACAAACTGAGGCCGGTTCATGAGGTAGTCCAGGATCCATGATGACAGGTGCTGGTCCACCCCTGCACACAGCAGCTTGTCCTTCAGGATCATCGGTTGGATGGTGTTGAAAGCACTGGAGAAGTCAAAGAACATGATCCTCACCATATTCCCTGGCTTCTCCAGGTGGGACAGAGAACGGTGAAGGAGGAAGATCACCGCATCCTCCACCCCAATGCCATGCTGGTAGGCGAACTGGAGTGGATCCATCGCTGGTTCCACCAGGGGGCGGAGGTGAGCAAGGAGCAGTCTCTCCAGGGTCTTCATCAAGTGGGACATCAAGGCCACCGGTCTGTAGCTGTTCAGGTCTTTGGGGTGGGAAGTTTTTGGTACAGGTACCACACAAGATGTTTTCCACAGCTGTGGTACCCTCCCCAGCTTCAGGCTCAGGTTGAAGATGTACATCACAATCCCACACAGCTGGTCTGCACAGGACTTGAGGAGCTTTGCGCTGATGCCGTCCGGTCCCGACGCCTTCCTCGCCTTGATCTTCCTCAGCTCCGTCCTCACCTGGGTCCTGGTCAGGGTCAGGATGGGGGGCTGTGTGTTGGGGGTGGGGGGGTGTTGGTGGAGTGGGGAGTGGGCAGCAGGACTTGATTTCTTTCTATATTCTCCCAGTATGTTACTGGCTTGCCAAAATGTTGTGCAGCAAACTTTAAAATAGCTTCAACATGAGTCTTCTTCAGAAATGGAGTCTTGCAAGGTGAGCAGGCATAGAGCCTGTCAAGTGGCCCTCACTCTTGTGAGGTTTGACTAGCAGTTTCCCCCACTTGAACGGGATGCTTGCTTCGGAAGACAGAACTGGAAATCACTCAGTGACCAAGACTCAGCTTTTCCTTTTCTTTCCTTTTATTTTTTTGTAAAGTCATCAAGGCCAAGCACAGCCAAGCACAGGCCAAGCACAGGCACAGCACAGGCCAAACACAGGTGAAAAACCTTTAAATACAACACAAATAAAGGGTCAAGGAGAATGTAACCCAAGAACCCATAATAAATCAACATTACCCAAAATCAAATACTCAGTTTTTAAATTACTAAAACCCAATCTTGAAACAAGTAGAAAATACTCACATCTAAAGCACCCCAAATACTAAATATATCTTAAAACACTGTTCAGTAATGATTTTTAACCTTACAACTTTAACAGCTTTTAACTCTTAAACTCTTAAAATACACTCCATTTTAACTATACTTTTAAACCCACATGATTTTATAAATATATGACATTTTAACTTACATTTCAAACACACAATTTTTTAACACATCACATTTAACCTAAACTTGATCAAATTACTTTTCAAATGCAGCTGCAAAGACATATCACAAATGGATGCTCACCGGCTCCTTCTTCCTTGCTTGAAACAAGCTTTAGTCCTGCAGTCTTTTCCAAAGTCCAAAGTCTCCAACCATTTCTCTTACACACTGCTTACTCTCCACTGCCCTGTGAGTAACTGCCTCCAAACTCTCTTAATCACCAGATCATTCCCACCTGGTGCAATCAACCAACTGCTCTCAGGCTGGGAAGCACACCCAGATCTAAAGTTTCAGGTAGAGAGGGTGTGGCCTGCAGCTCAGCTCAACACCTCCCACTCGATCTTCCCACGGAAACCGCTGGAAAGATCGCACACAAAACTAGTGGTCAGAGATTTCCTCCTGGGCCTCCTGCCTGCTCCTCCACTGGCAGCAGGACCACCAAACATCGGACGTCCCGGTGAAGAATTATGGACTGAAGGTCCCTCCGAATGCTGGAGGCAGGATGCTTGGATGCTGATGTTGCAGGCCTCACCTCAGGAACACAGGAGCTTGCCACAACTCCCTCAACATTCACATCTCGTACAATGTCTCTGGGGTCTGGGTTGACACTGATGACTCTCCCAAGCTTAAAATGACCCCTCAATGCATTCTGGTCACACAGCCAAACAATATCTCCAACTGCAACGTTCCTCTGTGTGGTGTGCCATTTACTTCTCACAAAGAGATTAGGACCGGCAAGTTGGCTCCAGGACCTCCAGAATTTATTTACCTGGTGCTGCATTTCCTGAAGTCTCTTATAGGGATAGCTTGCGAAGTTGAATGTTTTCCAGTCACCACTTGATGATGCTCGTCCCAACAGAAGTGTTTTGGGTGTAATGTACTGCACGGTGTCTTCATGGCTTTGCACCCTGGCATCAATGGGATGCTCATTAGAAAGATTAGCGGCTAGCTGAAGTGTTGTCTGAAGTTCGCTGTAACTGAGCCCTGAGTCTCTTCCCAAACTCTGGAATGCCTTCTTTACAATCCGAACAGCTGCTTCAGCAGAGCCATTTCGATGAGGTGAATCAGCTGGCTGGATTTTCCAATGCCAGTCGGTTCCATTTTGAGCTGAAGTCTCCTCCACAGCAGACCTGTTGAGGCCATCCAAAAACTGATTCAACTCTTTCAGAACAGCCTTGGCACCGACAAAATTGGTTCTTGGATCAGACCAAATCTTAGGATGCCCTTGAATTGCTGTAAACCTCTGATAAGCCATCAGAAAGCTTTCAGTTGACATGGTGTTGGCCAGCTCTGTGTGGATTGCTCTACTGGCCATACAGCAGAATACGACTCCCCAAACCTTCATTGTGACTCTCTTCCTCACATCATCTTTGACCAGATAAGGTCCAAACAGGTCAACTGCTGTGAGCTCAAATGGGGATGCTGGCCCAGTTCTGTCTTGAGGCAGATCATCCATCACTTGCTGGCATCTTCTAGCTCTGGCTTTCTTGCAAATCACACAGTTTTCAATGACTTTTTGAGCAGTTCTTCATCCATTGATGACCCATGCTGTCTTTCTCACCTTCAGTAGAGTTGCAGTCACTCCCTCATGACCCTTGCTGTGAGCTTCACGAACCAACAGAGTTGCGACCCAGGCACTGTAAGGTATGAGGGGGACACCAACTTTGTCTTCATTAAAAGCCTGGACTCTCCCACCACAAACCAGTAGCCCAGTATCTTCCTCTTTTAAGACTACCAGCCGGTGTATTGTGGTAGTTGGAAAAGTCACACCCTCTTGTGCAGCAAGGAAAAGGTCTCTTAAAGCATCTTGGCGCTCCGTTGCAGTGATGACCCCGGCTGATGAAACCGCCTCCCACTTTGGGGTTCCCAGGATCTTATTTTTAGCTGCAAAGCATTTTGCTGCCCTCCAGACCCAAGCGACTGTCTTAACCAGGTGAGTCAAATTGCTGAACTGTCCTTCATCCATTAGGTTTTGGACAGCAGAGCCAGCAGGTGGCCTCTGACGCTCCGGATCTGGTGGCTCTTTCACCTGAGCTCTTGTAAGTGCGGCAACAAATGATTTCTTCTGTATTTTTCCAACACTCTCTCTGGCAGTGACTTATACATCCTTTGCAGACTTAATTGGCCACTCATCAGCTGGTAGACTCAGGACCTCTAGTCCTTGCTGCCATGATGAATTTTCATCCAAATCTTTTGGACCAGCCCCGCGCGTGATGATATCAGCAATGTTCAGTGGTCCGGGGATCCACCACCAATCCTGAAGTTGTGTGCTGCTTTGGATTTCTCCAATCCTGTTGGCGAAAAAGGTCTGAAAGCCATAGCTCTCACGTTGAATTGCACCAAGGACTGTTTGGCTGTCAACAAAGTGATACCATTGCTTGACTTGAATTTGGCTATGTTGCTCAAAGTACTTCTTTAACCAGGCGGCAAATACTGCTCCACAAAGCTCTGCCTTGACTACTTCTCCCTTATGGTCTAAAGGAGTTAGTTTAGCTTTAGACTCCACCAGCCTCACCCTACAACCTTGGTCACAGGCCCACCGCAAATACAGGACAGCACCATAAGCATGCTTGCTGCCATCAGAGAAGGTGATTGCATTAGGTTCAGCCGATGCGCCCACTGGCATCAGAGCTCTGTGAAACTTGACCTTACTCAGCTGGCCATATTCTTCAAAGAGGCTGATGGCATCTTCTCTGAGCTTTCCTGATAGCACAAGGTCCCAAGTATCTTTGATGGTGCTGCACTTGGGTTTGGCCTCCTGAAATGCTCGCTGAACCAAAATGGTCCCTTTCTGCTTTACAGGCATCGTCAGACCAATCGGGTCATACAGTCCAGAAACTTGGCTGAGTAACTCTCGTTGTGTCAGTGGGTCTGGCGTCTGGGCTCTCACCTGCTCCAATTGAAGGTCCTGGCCAAGTCTCATTTTCCTCTTCCTCTTTGAGAAATTTATCCCAACCATGACATAAAGCTTATCCTCCAGGGAGTAGCCAAGGCCAAGAGCTTTATTGTCTCCCTCTTTGAGCTGATTCGGCAGGACCTGCTCTACATTTTCTGTAATGAATAATTGAGCTGGTCTAAGTTGTCATGAGAGGTTAACAAGTCATCGACATAGCTGTTCTCCTGCAGCACTCGACGCTCTTCCTCAAGATGGCTGAACTGAGGGAGATTAGCCGTCTCTCTCATGGCGAGTTGAGCAATACAACTTGCTGGCTTAGCTCCAATGTTAACTCTCGTGACTGCATAGTCACCCAGCTCCTCCTCTTCAGAGCCACGCCACAGGAATCTATGCAAATGCACCTCTTTGTCTTCAAGCCACACTGAACTGTACATTTTCTTTATGTCTCCCAACACAGCAAAAGCTCCCCTCCGGAATTTGAGAAGCACAGCACGGATGGAATTGAGGACGTCTGGGCCTTTTAGCAGGAGATCATTGAGACTCAGCCCTCCGCACTTTTGACTACTGTTCCAAACCAGTCTCACCAGAGTTGTAATGGAGTGTGGGTTGGGTGTGATGAGGTGGCTGATGTACCATACTGGACCAGTCCATGCATAAAGGACGTCTTTAGGCAATTTCATTGCGGCCTGGCGCTCGACCATCTCGTGAATTTGCGCAGCATAGGCAGCCTTCCACTCTGGCTCCCTAGCCAGCTGCCTCTCAGTCCTGAAGAATGTGACCTCAACTGCACTCCTGTTGCTTGGTAATGAGGCTGGATCTGCTACCCAGGGGTACTTGGCGTGCCAGTGAGGCCTCTCACTGTGATCATCGGCAGCTACATATGTGAGGCCACTCTTTACCACCTCCCTTTCTTCAGCGAGGGTCATTTCCTTGCCACCTGGCTGACAGTTCCCACAGCGACAGCCCCCACATCTCGGGACGCAACCAGCGCCAATACTATCCAATTTCCACCACTCGAGGAAGTTGGAAGTAGTAGCTGCACAACTAGATTGATGAGATTGGACAGCAATTGAGGCTTGCTGGCTTTGTGGAGGATAAATGGGGACTGCACAGGTATGTTCTTCATACTTTACAGCAGCAGTTCTCATAGACCTTGCGAAGTGTGTTCTTGATGTGTAGGCTGACACAGTGACCTCTTCAAACAGCTCAGGATGAGTGCCCGCAACTGTCTTTCCCATTGGTCCGTCCCACAGCACGAGGTCCCCCACTGTGCAAATCTTCTGCGGAGCCAGCTGACCCTCCTTGTGACTTACAAGGAGCTGGATCTCTCTTGGTCTTACCAGGTCACTGAGCGGGACATCTGGGAAGAACTCTTGCAGTTTTTTGGCTGACACATGTCTGTGGATATCTGCAATGCTGTCTAAGCCATAGCAAATCAGCTGGTGGGACTTGAGAGTACCTCTTGAGGTGTTAATACGAATTTTCAAGAGGTACCGCTTTGTTTTAACATGGATTTTCATGCCTCCTACACCATGGACCACAAGCGTGATGTCTTCACTTCTAAGATTTAGCCGACCTGCTGCCTCATGGGTGATATAATTGGTGTCAGAAGCTAGGTCGATTAGGGTCCCAATTTTCTGGCCAGCATTAGCTGTTACCTCCAGCAGCATCATGATGACAGGCCACTCCGCTAGGCCGCTCTCTGCCAGAAGACTTGAGTGACTCTTTGCAACATGGGAGGTGCTCACTGCTGTGTTGCAGAATGCATCCCGGCATTGTTGGGCTAATTCAGGCGAGAGCTTTCTGAAGAATTCTTCCTGGGCCTCGTTGTAATTCCTCTTATTGCCACCTCCCACTGTACTGCCTTTGCTCCTCCTCTGGGCTGTGCTGCCTCTGGATGCTCCAGCATTGGGACACAGATAGTAGTGATGGTCTGTGGCTTTCTTGCCCTCACACTCAGGATTTTTGCACAGAAATGAAGTCTTGCAGTGATTGTCGTCATCATGACCCTCCAGACATTTCCAGCAGGCTCCCAGCTTTTGCACTGCATCCTTCTTCTCTGTGAACTTGAGCACACGGAACTTTTTGCAGAAGTACAGCTTTTTCTTATGCTTGATGTCTCCACAGACAATGCATCCTGAGAGATGGCTACTTGACTGGTTTGAGGCTCTGGTTCTGGCTTGCCTTTGCTCAGATCGGGTCTCTTTCCTTGGCGGCTCTTCATCCCTCAATTGATCCAGCTGTTCATAGATGCTCTCTTGACTCTTGAGGAAGGCCAGAAGACTGTCAAAGCACTTCTCTGGTTCGGCACTGATCCTCTCAGCTGCATAGAGAAGCCACTCTTTCTTCAACGCATCAGGAAGCTTGCTTTCAACTGACTGTCACCAGAGGGTTTTTTAAAGCACCAGTGTCACCAAGGTCACTCAGGTCTTCAAGGGCTTTCTCAACAGCTTGGATGAGCTCAACAATTTTCCTGGGCTGGTGACTTTTGACAGCTGGAAGTCTCTGGAGCTCCTCAACTATTTCAATAGCAATTGCCGTTTGGCTTCCAAACCGGTTCTCCAGGACACGAAAGATGTCATCTGCTGTACTGTAGGTCATCAGCCGAAGATCTCTCATTATTTTCTCATCCAAACTGTCAAGAAGCTGGAACTTTGACTTCCTTTGACCCAGTGGGTTCTCCTTGCCTCTGAAGGGCCTCCCAGTCTCTTTTCCAGCGATGAAAGTCTCGTCTGATGCCAGTAAACTTGGGGAGGGAGGTTGGCTTTAGTCTAATAGCTGATGTTGGTTAGCAGATGGAAGCTGCACTCACAACTCTTTCGGCGTCTTCTTTAGCTTTTACTTGAATAAACTCTGCTTTTCTTGACACCGACTTAAGAATGAACTGCTCAAGCTCCCGTACACGCAGCTGGAAGTCTTTCTGCTCAACAGGACGGGCCCAACACTTCCACTGTGTGTATAGCTCTTTTGCCCTCTTAACCAGACTTTCCATGTAATCAAACATGAAGTCAAAGGCCTCCTTATTTCCGCCGGGTTCAAAGGAAATCACACTCTTTACCTTCTCCTCTGCAGCTTTTACTGTCATCATCAGTTCTCTCCTCTCCAAAGTTGGCCCAAAGTGTCTTTTGGATGAGGTCCTTCAGCTCATTCAGTTTCATTTCACACTCACTTGCAGTTTTCCCAATATTGGCCTTTTGCTGTTCACTCAACCCGGGAATGTCTTCAGGATCTGCATCCAACTCTGCCTCTGCAAGGTACTGGGCCTCCACATCATCATTGGCTTCCATGACTTTGTTGGCCTCAACTATGAGCTTTTTGAAACCATCTCTGAGCTCCTCTTCGGGCATTATGGCATGCATCCGGACAATGTTGTTGGCCAACCGGGAGAATTGCTGCTTCGCAGATGTCCTATTGGCTTTAAGCTGCTCCAGTGACTTTGAGTCAGCCATCTTCTTTCCCGACAGGATTGAGTAAGGTGCTGTTCAGTGTGTTACCAGGCCTCTGGACTTCCAGGCCTGGCCGGTTGCTGTTCAGGGTTCTCTGTTCCAGTCTCTACAGCGGTTTTTCACTGTCAAGTGGCCCTCACTCTTGTGAGGTTTGACTAGCAGTTTCCCCCACTTGAACGGGATGCTTGCTTCAGAAGATAGAACTGGAAATCACTCAGTGACCAAGACTCAGCTTTTCCTTTTCTTTCCTTTTATTTTTTTGTAAAGTCATCAAGGCCAAGCACACATCTAAAGCACCTCAAATACCAAATACATCTTAAAACACTGTTCAGTAATGATTTTTAACCTTACAACTTTAACAGCTTTTAACTCTTAAACTCTTAAAATACACTCCATTTTAACTATACTTTTAAACCCACATGATTTTATAAATATATGACATTTTAACTTACATTTCAAACACACAATTTTTAACACATCACATTTAACCTAAACTTGATCAAATTACTTTTCAAATGCAGCTGCAAAGACATATCACAAATGGATGCTCACCGGCTCCTTCTTCCTTGCTTGAAACAAGCTTTAGTCCTGCAGTCT
This sequence comes from Pholidichthys leucotaenia, assembly GCA_020510985.1. NCBI lineage: Eukaryota > Metazoa > Chordata > Actinopteri > Cichliformes > Pholidichthyidae > Pholidichthys > Pholidichthys leucotaenia. The sequence continues at coordinate 278,489,706 of CM035842.1, forward strand.
TTTCCAAAGTCCAAAGTCTCCAACCATTTCTCTCACACACTGCTTACTCTCCACTGCCCTGTGAGTAACTGCCTCCAAACTCTCTTAATCACCAGATCATTCCCACCTGGTGCAATCAACCAACTGCTCTCAGGCTGGGAAGCACACCCAGATCTAAAGTTTCAGGTAGAGAGGGTGTGGCCTGCAGCTCAGCTCAACAGAGCCCATGTCAGTTGAATGCATTACTTATTGTTTTCTTTGAAACAGCAGTACCTGCTGACTCCAGGTCTTTCTGGAGCTCTCCACCACTGGTCTTTGGCTCTTTGATAACTCTTTTGATAATTCTTTTGACTCCTCTGCCAGGAATCTTGCGAGAAGCTCCTGGTCGTGGCCGCTTTATGGTAAAATGATGTTTTTTCCACTTCCGAATGATGTCTCCAAGAGTGCTCACTGGAACATTCAGAAGTTTAGAAATGTGCTTGTAACTAATGCCATCATTATGTTTTGCAACGAAAAGGCTGCAAAAGTCTAGAGAGAGATCTTTGCTTCTACCCATCATGACTGTTTTGTGGTGTGACAATATGATATTCACAGGCCTTTTTAAAGGTTATCAGTCAGAACTTAACCAACTGAAATTAATTTGCACTGATGGGGGATGGGGTGGCTTCTTAAATTCTGATGGATTTCAGCTGGTTTTTGAGAACACAGTTACCTTGATTTCTTTATATGTACAGTGGTGTGAAAAAGTGTTTGCCCCCTTCCTGATGTCTCAGTTTTTTTGCATGTTTGTCACACTTAAATGTTTCAGATCAAAAAAACAAATTTAAATATTAGACAAAGATAACACAAGTAAACACAAAATTCAGTTTTTAAATGAAGGTGTTTATTATTAAGGGTAAAAAAATCCAAACCTACATGGCCCTGTGTGAAAAAGTGACACCCCCCCACCCCCCCGTTAAAACATAAATTAACTGTGGTTTATCACATCTTTGCCACACCTGTTCTCAATCAAAAAATCACATAAATAGGACCTGCCTGACAAAGTCAAGTAGACCAAAAGATCCTCAAAAGCTAGACATCATGTTGCAATTCAAAGAAATTCAGGAACAAATGAGAAACAAAGTAATTGAGATCGATCAGTCTGGAAAAGGTTATAAAGCCATTTCTAAAGCTTTGGGACTCCAGCCGACCACAGTGAGAGCCATTATCCACAAATGGTGAAAACATGAAACAGTGGTGAACCTTTCAAGGAGTGGCCGGCCAACCAAAATTACCCCAAGAGCACAGCAATGACTCATCCAAGAGGTCACAAAAGACCCCACAACAACATCCAAAGAACTGTAGGCCTCACTTGCCTCAGTTAAGGTCAGCGTTCATGACTCCACCATAAGAAAGAGACTGGGCAAAAATGGCATGCATGGCAGAGCTCCAAGATGAAAACCACTGCTGAGCAAAAAGAACATAAAGGCTCATCTCAGTTTTGCCAGAAAACATCTTGATGATCCCCAAGATGTTTGGGAAAATACTCTGTGGACTGACAAGATAAAAGTTGAACTTTTTGGAAGGTGTGTGTCTCATTACATCTGACGAAAAAGTAACACAGCATTTCAGAAAAGGAACATCATACCAACAGTAAAATATGGTGGTGGTAATGTGATGGTCTGGGGCTGTATTGCTTCTTCAGGACCTGGAAGACTTGCTGTGGTAAATGGAACCATGAATTCTGCTGTCAACCAAAAAATCCTGAAGGAGAATGTCTGGCCATCTGTTCATGACCTCAAGCTGAAGTGCACTTGGGTTCTGCAGCAGGACAATGATCCAAAACACACCAGCAAGTCCACCTCTGAATGGCTTAAGAAAAACAAAATGAAGACTTTGAAGTGGACTAGTCAACGTCTTGACCTGAATCCAATTGATCCGGTCCTGAATGCCATGCTGTGGCATGACCTTAAAAAGGCGGTTCATGCTCAAAAACCCTCCAATGTGGCTGAATTACAACAATTCTGCAAAGATGAATGGGCCAAAATTCCTCTACAGTGCTGTAAAAGACTCATTGCCGGTTATCACAAATGCTTGATTGCAGTTGTTGCTGCTAAGGGTGGCCCAACCAGTTATTAGGTTTAGGAGGCAATCACTTGTTCACACAGGGCCATGTAGGTTTGGATTTTTTTTCCCCTCAATGATAAACACCTTCATTTAAAAAGTGTATTTTGTATTTACTTGTTATCTTTGTCTAATACAGGTGCATCCAATAAATAACAATGTCATCAAAAAGTTGATTTATTTCAATAATTCAATTCAAAAAGTGAAACTCATATATTATATAGAGTCATTACACACAGAGTGATATATTTCAAATGTTTATTTCTTTTAATTTTGATGGTTATGGCTTGCAGTAAATGAAAACCCCAAATTCAGTTTCTCAAAAAAATTGAATATTACATAGAATTAATTTAAAAAATTGATTTTTATTAGAACTGTTGGCTGACTGAAAAGTATGTCCATGTGCACACTCAATACTTGGTTGGGGCTCCTTTTGCATAATTACTGCATCAGTGCAGCATGGCATGGAGGCATTACTGCTGAGGTGTTATGAAGGCCCAGGTTGCTTTGATAGCGGCCTTCAGCTCATCTGCATTGTTAGGTCTGGTGTCTCTCATCTCCCTGTTGATGATACGTCATCGATTCTGTATGGGGTTTAGGTCAGGAGAGATGGCTGGCCAGTAAAATATGGTGATACCATGGTCATTAAACCAGGCTTTGGTACTTTTGGCAGCAGTGTGGGCAGGTGCCAAGTCCTGCTGGAAAATGAAATCAGCATCTCCATAAACCTTGTCAGCAGTGGGAAACTTGAAGTGCTCTAAAATGTCCTGGTAGACGGCTGCATTGACTTTGGATTTGATTAAAACACAGTGGACTAACACCAGCACATGACATGGCTCCACAAATCAGGTGTCAAGTTCTGTCACTTGGAAATCAAGGTCCCAGAGTCTGGGGGAATAGTGAACAGGCACGGAATCCAAGTTGCTTGAGGTCCAGTGTGAAGTTTCCACAGTCAATGATGAAATGTGGAGCCATGTCATCTGCTGGTGTTTTTCTACTGTGTTTTATCAAGTCCAATGTCAGTGCAGCCATCTAACAGGACATTTTAGAGCACTTCATGCTTCCTTCTGCTGACAATCTTTATGGAGATGCTGATTTCATTTTCCTGCAGGACTTGGCACCCCCCCACACTGCCAAAAGCACAAATACCTGATTTAATGACCATGGTATCACTGTGCTTGATTGGCCAACAAACTCTCCTGACCTAAATCCCATAGAGAATCTATGGAGTATTGTCAAGAGGAAGATGCGAGACACCAGACCCAACAATGCAGATGAGCTGAAGGTCACTATCAAAGTAACCTGGACCTTCATAACACCTCAGCAGTGCCACAGGCTGCTCACCTCCATGCCACGCCACACTGATACAGTAATCAATCCAAAATTTTCCACGACCAAGTATTGAGTGTATACATGTACATACTTTTCAATCGGCCAGCATTTCTATTAAAAATCTTTTTTTTAATTAATTTTATGTAATAATCTAATTTTTTGAGAAACTGAATTTGGGGTTTTCATTTGCTGCAAGCCATAACCATCAAAATTAAAAGAAATAAACACTTGAAATATATCACTCTGTGTAATCATTCTATATAATATATAAGTTTCACTTTTTGAATTGAATTATTGAAATAAATCAACTTTTTGATGACATTCTAATTTATTGAGATGCACTTGTATTTAAATTTGTTTGATGATGTGAAACATTTAAGTGTGACAAACATACAAAAAAATGAGAAATCAGGAAGGGGGCAAACACTTTTTCACACCACTGTATGTATTACTTGGGTTGTTTCTGATATCTGGTGAAAATCTCAGGTCAACGGCTCCATTAGAAATATGTTAAATGAGAAAAATGTTGACGTGTTCAATACTTATTTTCCCCGCTGTACATATGCTACCATACATACCATACCACATGATAAATATCATACCACATCATACATATCATAGCATACCATGCAACACCATACCACATCACACCATACAGTGGATATAAAAAGTCTACACACCCCTGTTAAAATGCCAGGTTTTTGTGTTGTAAAAAAAAATGAGATCAAGATAAATCATTTCAAAATTTCTTCCGCCATTAATGTGACTTATAACCCATACAACCCAACTGAAAAACAAACAAGAAAAATAAATAATGAAAAACTTACAATAACCTGTTTGCATAAATATGCACACCCTTAAACTAAAACTTTGTTTCAGCACCTTTGGATTTTATTACAGCACTCAATCTTTTTGGGTAGGAGTCCGTCACCGTGGCACATCTTGATGTGGCAATATTTGCCCACTCTTCTTTGCACAAATGCTCCAAATCTGTCATGAACCTGGGTTTGGTGGTCCCAAACCCACTTCTGACCTGTGGTTATTTTGGCCCGCTTCTCTATTTATTTTCCATCAGGCGCTTCAGGGAGTCCTTTGGGTCCTCGCTCCCTGACAGCTCGGGCACGCCCCCTCCTTCTGTCAGTATCGCCAGCTGATCCTCATTATGGGCGTTTCACACACTTACACGCACACACTTCATTCACTCCCATTCACATGCTCATACACTCACTCATGCACACGTTTTCAGTTACGTTCAGCCCACGCTCATTCACACCGGCAGTCTCTTCTTTCATTAGTATTTTGACTACTTAAACGCTGTGAGAGCAGAGAGAGACCGCCAGAGCATTACAGTATGTGCTTCATATACGACAGCGTGGACCTTCGTGTATGCAAGTTCCATTCCCTACATTACTCTGTCAGCCTGTTTCTTCTTTATCAACCAGACTTCACGGAAAACCCCGGATCGCTCCAGTACAGTAAGTTTAATGTTTGCCTTTCTCCCTGTGCCGACAGCAGCTCTGCAGCTCTAGGCATTCCCTTTGTGGGCTGTAGAGTATCCAAGTGGCGTCCCTGTATGTCTGGTGGCCTCAACTGTTATCTTTGCATCTAATCAATTTGCTGTTCTTTGCGTGACTGTTGCTGGACCTGTTATTTTGGGGTTTCGTTAATAAACTGCACAAATCTACTCCTGCGATTGGGTTTTTCATTCTGTCCTCTGTGCGCCGCGTAATGGCACACGAGGATTCATAACAGAATGAAAAACCCAATCGCAGAAGTAGATACGTGCAGTTTATTAGCAAAAGCCCAAAATAACAGGTCCAGCAACAGTCACATTTGTGCAGATTTTATTTAAAATTTGTAACTTTTCTAATAAATTAACACCTTTTTCCAACAAATTTACATATTTTTATAATAAATTTACTACTTTATATGTATTTGCAATTACTTGTGAATTTGTAGCTTCCCTTGTGAATTTGCCACTATATTCTTGTATGTTTAAAACTTTTTTTTTTTTTTTTAATTTGCAGCTTTTTTTCTTGTAAATTTTCTACTTTGCACTCACCAGCTCGGGAGGACTTTCTCCTAAGTTTTTTTTAGTGTGAGAAAAGTAAAATACAACCTATCCCTGTGTACATTTTTAACTGTTTTTCTCTCTGTGCAGTTTTTTTTTTAAGAATAACAATTTTAACCATAAGTATTTACCTTTGCTCTTACTTCAACTTCACTGTTTAATTACACTGGTCAACACCAAATTTATTGCCCAAGTTTTTTTTTAGCTGATTTAGGACAATTTTGATGTGCTGAAGCCAAAAATCACATTGGTTTTGCTCAGTCAGGTCAACGTTTTGAATTATGGCCACATGTTGTTTTATACGTTTTTGTTTACATGTACAGGTATTTTCACTTTATATGATGCAAAATTCTTTTTTATGTCTTGAAATTCTCTGAATTTTGAAAAATGATCACGTAACGTTCAATTTACATGTACTTACCTTTATATAAAGGTAAGTACATGCACAGTACTAAGTAAGTACTAAATAAGTACAAGTTTTTACTTAGCACCTGATTGAGAGAAACGGATGTCATTTTCGGATTCAGCGGTGCAAAATTGCCTTAAATCAGTTGAAAAACACAGACAACTTCCAAAAAAATTATTTTTGTAACCCTGTGTTATCAGAGTATAAAAATAATTTAGAATGTAACCAAATGCACTTGAACAGAAGCAGTTTTCTTCTTCACAACTATACTCAAGAGTAAAAGGTATCCTGCACACAGATACTGATGTAATAGGTCACAGCTCTAAACACTGCCGTTCTTGTGATCATCCTGATATATTTAAAATGTGAAATTTTACTTCTGAAAGTAAAACACATCAGACAACGAGTGTATCTGTCTTCACGCTGTATAAAAGAGGGAAAATCAGTGTAGTCAGCCATGTGACTACATCAATAACAAGTTCACTGAACTACAACTCGCAAGACACCGTGACAAAGTGTGACTGCGGACGATCTATCATCTTTGCTTGTACTCAACAGGGATAAGATGAAAGGTCAAGGTGAGCACACGTTATGAAGAGTATTGAGCGTAAACAACTAAAAGCACAAAAGACAGCAACCATATTTAATCATGTCAAAGGCAAAGGGACAGAAGAGACAAATGAGGGATAAACACTGTCGCCCCTATGGTAAGGGATGGTAGAGTATTCCGTTTATTTTCAGGAATTTTTGCTCCTCGTAAAGAACTAGTTTCATTTTTTCCCCCTAATTAGACAACATCAATGACAGGCCCCTTGTCTTTATTATACAACACTACCTCTATAGTAGATGGCAAATTAGTCTGGTATTAGACAATGTTGCCACTACGCTCCACCCAGGACCCTGATTCAGTGCCCCAACCATCATTAACCACCATCACCTGACTAGGGAAGTTTTATCCATTTACCCTCCACACTCTGTCAGGTGTAATCGGGATCCCAGTACGTTCTTGAAATGCTCCCAAAGACCTCACCAAGACCCTGCAATTGTTCTGGCAGATTTCTTGGGGGCATCTGTGGTACAGGTGTAGTGTGACCGACTACTGAGCAGAGGGTCAGGGGTTCAATTCCCGCTCTGTCTGGAGTCTGCATATTGAAGTGTCCTTGAGCAAGACACTGAACCCCCAGTTGCTCCTGGTGGGTCAGGCCAAGGCCGGTGGATAGCAGGATCTATAAAGCGGTTTGATCATCTAGAGATGAGAAAAAGCACCATATAAGTAAATAGCATTTAATGAAAATAAGTTTTCTATTTTCCTCAAACCTGGGAAAAGAGAGGATTGCCCCCCTCCCCAATATCATCACAAACCTTTCTATATCATGCTACATGACAGAATAAAATGCATTTGAAGTACTAATGCTAAATGAAAGACATTTTTTTTTATAAATTTGCTAATTTTTTTTTCATAAATTTCCAGCTTTTTTCTTTAAAATCTACAACTTTTTTCTAATAAATTTGTGACTTTTTTTCTCAAATTTGTTATTTTTCATTGTAAACTTGCAACTTTTTTCTCATAAATTGGGAGCTTTTTTCTCATAATTTTGCTGGTTTTATCTAATATGAAATTTTTTCTTATTTTTTCTTTTCCAGCTTTTTTCTTTTAAATTTACAACTTTTTTCTCATAAATATGCAACTTTTTTCTTATATATTTGCTACTTTTAAGTGACTTATTATAAATTTGAAACTTTTTTAAAATCTAAAACTTTTTCCTGAAATTTAAATTTTTTTTCCTTGTAAATTTGCAACTTTTTCTGTTAAAGCAACATTTTTTTTCTCATAAACTTGCATTTTTTGTCATGAACCTGGGGCACGGGTTATTGCTGTGCCCAGGTTCCCTACCTAGTGAGCATTTTTCTGTCTGTTCACTGTTATCTATAAGATTATTATGATTGTTTTGAGTTCTGTTGTGTTTGTATTTTTATGATTTCCGGTTTGTTTACTTTGACAAAGCTGTGCAGCTTCCGGCTATCAATCTCTCAGGGCTGCACAGCTGCTGTCAATTCTGTTACTCATGAATTACACCTGTCTCTGATTATGTGTTGTATTTAAGGGACACGACAACCCATGCCTGCTGTCGTGTCCTTCTCCTATGTACCCATCCTCTGGATCACTATTACTGCGTGATTAGGACTCCACTGTTGAGGTAGAAGGAGTGCTCCGTCCTGGCGCCTTTTTGCCCCTGTTTTCTCGGCCGTTGAGCCCCGAAGCCCTCGGGAGTGCTCCGGCTGGGTTTCGCTCCTGTCAGGCATTCCCTGACTTTCCGTACCTCTGGACGTTGAGCCCCACTCTCCTCCAGCGTTTGTGTTTATGTTTTGTTATTGTCATCTTGCACTTCATTTTGTTGTATTTGTATGGACATTTTTATTTGTGCCTTAGTTAAATGTGCCAACCTACAGTGAGCATGTGGTGTCCTATTTACACCCTGGAAACGGGTGTGTTATGACATTTTTTCTCATAAATCTGCAACTTTTTTCTTGTAAGTTTCAACTTTTTCTTGTAATTTTGCATTTTTTTGTCATAAAGCTGCAACTTATTTCTAATAAAATTGTCACTTTTTTCCTGAAACTTGCTATTTTTCTTTGAAATTTGCAACTTTTTTCTCCTGATTTTTCTGCTTCTATCTTGTAAATTTGTGACTTTTTTCCCCTCATGAATTTGCAATGTTTTTTCTCATAAATATGCTACCTTTTTGTCATAACTCTGCAACTCTTAACTCATAACTCTTTCTTATCTTAAATTTGTGACTTTTTTCTTTTAAATTTGCAACATTAATTGGGATGCTAGTTTATTTTTTGTTCTATATGTAGTGGCTTAAATTTTCTCTGTTCTCTGCTCATCTAGACAATGACTCAAATTTTTTATAAATTTGTTTGCATTTGTTTTAAAGGGTTTGAACTTTATCTGTTAAAAAAACAGGCCCCTACAATCTTGCATAGTGCACTGACTACAGTAACACCTATAGTGGCTTTACTTTGGAGAAAATGTTCTGCTTATTGTCCCATCCAACAGTGAAATGAAATATTTGCCCATGGTTGTAGCGTGGTCTTTATCCAGTATGAAGGGGGTTAGTATACACATAAGAGTGCCTGATCAAATATATTTAAGTTGCTCTCTCACCTGTTGTGCAACATTCAGAAGCCTGGTCAGGTCACACTGACATTGCTCAGCAAGGGCTGTCCAGCAGTGCCCCGGGGGAGGCGCCGCCTGAGGGCAGTTACTTAGGTGACTACAGGAGTATCCGATCACCCCCCGCAGCCACACACAGCCGGCGGATGTCTTAGCCCATGACTTGCCCCGCCACCAGCTGTTTCCTGGTTAAGATGATGGCACTAAGGACCTGCACACTCCTCTTGCCACCCTAACCATTTCCTCGTGCAGGTTTCTTCTCTGCAAACCAAGTGGCTATCACCTTTGGCATACTGAGAGGGTTTTCCTAAATCGCGGCATCACTATCTCTACCGAGGTCGCTGTCTACCAGGCCGTAGTCATCTCTTCACTTCTGTATGCCTGTGAGGCCTGGACTCTCTATAGGATGCATATCCGGCACCTAGAAGCATTCCACATCTGGTGCCTACAGAAGATTCTTGGTCTCAGATAAGCTGACAGAGTCCCCCACCATTCTTTACCATTTTTCAGACAGCCAGTTGTGTGAGCATTGAGGCACAGATCATCAAGAGGCAGCTGCGTTGGGTGGGACACATCCGTAGGATGCCAGAGGATTGGTTGCCCAACAGGATCCCCTGTGGAGAGCTTTCCAGTGGACGATGTACAGCTGGCGGTCAGCAGAAGCAGTTCAAAGATAATCTGAAGGCCTCACTGAAGAAATGCAACATCTCACCTCCCAGCCTGACACAGTTAGCCATTGATCGTTCCACCTGGCACTCTACCACCAATCAAGCCATCCAGTTCTTTGAAGTCTGCCTCATGCATGCCAGGGAGGATCGCCAAGGCCATGTGCAGCAACTCAACCCACCACCCAGAGATGGCATTCCTTGTCCAACCTGTGGGCGCAGGTGTGCCTGTGCGTTTGGCCTACACAGTCACCAATGCAGCCACCAGCAATACCCCCAACACAGCAGCTGATGTAAGGCAGCAGTGAAGACGCCATCGTATTCGATGGACAACCAAAGAAAAAGAGACTTATGATGTGATCAAATGAAATATTGCAGTGTTTTCTTTATTCTAGTAAATACTTTCATACTTCAAAAAAAAAATCTTCCTTTATGTTATTCTTTACTTTTTTTTAATTCAATGTAAAATTCTTCGGCAGCACTTTATAATATTAAGTACAGGGAAAAACCACAGAAAAAATAGGATAAGTGGTACACACTGTGGCCCAGACTGTGTTGTGACTTAACTTTCATTCAACACAATTATGACATAAGTAGAGGAAAAATACCATGTTTTGTAAACCTAAGAGGGAGGGTGGAGCTGAATGTCGTGTTAGAGATTTAAAGAGACATGTACAGCCATTCTGAAAAAAATGTGGCAAATAGGATTTAAAAGGATGTAGAAAAAATCTGACCAAAATATGTCAAACATTTCATTAAGACCTGTTAAAGCTGTTAAAATGTAGAAAAGTGCAATCAATGACCCCTTTAAACATTTCTACTTGTTATTTAATGCCATACTTTGTTCTTTTTTCCTCACTACTTTCTCCTTTCTTACTCTATACATACTGTAAATATTTCTTCCAGTTATACCTTGTTCTTTTCCTTAAGTTATCCTGTACTTAAAGTGACACTCCATCAAAAATCACATTTTTATTCTGTTGTTATCATGTCTGTAACATGTTTTTTGTGACTTACAATACATATCCAGAGCAAAATCTGACCACAGTCCCAAGTCTGTATTTTTCTGCTGTGAATTTCCAATTAAGCTCCACCCCCACAAACGGGTGACATTGGACAGAGCGTTTCTAGCTACGTAAGGATTCCTGTTCAACCAATCAGGCTAAACACTGGGCTACAGAACTGAGTTCACTACCTTGGAGGAAGAGGGAGGAGCGGAGGAGCAGCAGGACTGAGGCAGAGGGAGAGCAGATGAGAGGCAGAGAGGAGGGAGTGAGGTCAGAGGGGGTACCAGCTTGAATGGGGCCCTCATTAAGCCAGCGAGATAATGATAGATAGATAGATAGATAGATAGATAGATAGATAGATAGATAGATAGATAGATAGATAGATAGATAGATAGATAGATAGATAGAAGTATTTTATTGATCCCAAACTGGGAAATTACAGTGTAACAGCAGCATAACAGTACATGACCAAAACAAATTACCAAGGAAAGTAAACCTGCCTAGGCACCGACACTTTCAGTGTTGGTGTAATTTTTCCAAGCATTTAACACTCTAACCATAACTGTATCGAGTGCCTCACCCTCACCATGAGCAACATAATAATGTTTATTTCATTACAACAGCAAATTCAATGTGAAGGTGCAAATGAGACAAACACAGAGGGGACTAGCACAGTTTGTAAAGCCCCCAGTCATTTTTCTTCCACCTCTGAGTGGGCATTTGAGTCCTTTTGAAATGGTGAAAGTGGGGACACAGCCGTTGTGGCAACTGTAAGTGAGAGTGGATATGTGGCCAGTGCACGCAAAAATGTTTTTTATATTCTACTATTTTAGAGGGGTGGGAAACCATAGTATTTCCATCTATTTTGGGGCTGATAGCAAAGGTACTGAATGTTCCTAGAGATACAGTTGGAAGCATAGTTTACAAGTTTAAAGTGAAAGGGACAGTGGCTACACTACCTGGACATGGCAGAAAGAAGAAACTATCATCAGCTGCCACCAGAGTCCTGAGGAGGCAGGTGGTAAAAAACCCTGGACTGACTGCAAAACACCTGCAGTAGGACTTGGTGACAGCAGGCACTGAGGTTTCACTTTCCACAGTAAGGGGCATAATAAATGCTGAAGGGCTCCATGCATGAACTCCCAAGATGTACACCACTAATGACCCCAAAGCACAAGAAAAGTCTGCTCCAATTTGCTCAAAACTATATAAATACTGTAAGCCAAAGAGGTTTGGGGATTCTGTTCTGTGGATCAATGAATCAAAACTGGAACTTGATCAGTGGACATACCACTGATCCACTATAGATCAATGGTATGTCTGGAGGAGGAAGAATGAAGCATAATCTGAAAAGAACAACCTGCCTACAGTGTAGCATGGTGGTAGCTCAGTGATACTCTGGGGCTGCTTCGCTTCCTCCTGCACTGGAAACCTGCAGTGTGTGAAGGGTAAGATGGATTAAATCACGTATCAGGAAATCCTGGGAGAAAATGTAGTGCCGTCTGTGAGGAAGCTGAAGCTTGAGCGTCATTGGACCTTCCAACATTACAGTGATTCCAAGCATACCTCAAAGTCCACCAAGGTTTGGTTTCAGAAGTCCTGGAAGATACTAGAGTAGCCATCGCAGTCGCCTGACTTGAACCCCACTGAAAATCTCTGGTGGGATTTGAAAAAGGTGATTCCTGTATGCAAGCCCAAGAATATTAATGAACTGGAGGCCTTTCCCATAAGGGCTGGGCAACAATTCCTCAGAACACTGCCAGAAGCTGGTGTCTGGCTATGCATCATGCTTGCAGCAGGTCATAACAGCAAAAGGGTGCTCTACTAAGTGCTAAAGATGTTTGTCATGAAGGGGTTGAACAATTTTGAGACTGCATTAAAAGTGGCATTTTGAATTTGGAGAAGCCAACTTGTGATTTGTTAAACTGTTCTTTTTTGATTTGTTTATTGCAAACAGCTGCTGGTTTGTACATTTTGCCAATAAACCTAATTTGCAGAGGGGGCTGAATGATTTTGATTGCAACTGTAAACGCAGAAATCCTGAGACAGATTGCTTCGCTTCACTACAAAATGGCAAATACTGTAGTGTAAAACCATTGTGAGGCTAGGAACAAATCTTTCAAACATAAGTTTAAAGTCCATCAGTGAGTGATAAATGATATTTGATATGTTGACCCCCTCCTTCACGGTGATGTATTAGTCCCTGGAAAGAAGCAGTACGGTAATGTTGGCAGTGAGACACAAGTGTAATTTTATGTGGTACCAGGACGTTCAGAAAAGATGAGCAACATGTGTCCTCTGTCCAAGTTTTCATGCCTTTTAGCAAAAGGTTTATATCAGGTCTATTCAATTAGCTGCCCAGAACAAACCGCTGTGTGGCCCAGGCCCAGTCTGTGGTCCAGCCAGAGAAACAAAGGCCAACACATTTCAAAGAATTGCAGAAATCCATTAATTACTATAGACTGTAAATGCAACACTCCGCGTAATCTAGCAACCGTCAACCCACAGTGCAGCGCATTTGTTTTGAAGTGTGGGCTCTGACTGTGGCTAATGGTGCTAGTGGCAAGATACCAAGCCTGCACCAAACACGAATGGGCAGCGTGAATGCATACAAAGTCAATTGAAAGAGGCAAGCACACTCAAAATCACACATTCGTGTCCGAGCAATAGCGCTAGCTTTGAGATTCTGCTGTCATTGGATTAAAAGTATCAACATTGGAGAGTAAACTAGTTTGAAAATGAGACTGGCACTCACGTGGAGAAAGAAGGACTGGAAGCTCTTCAGCTGAATCGGGATGTCATTGTTATTTACCCTGCCACAGACATGCAAACAAGGCTAGCAGGCTAGCAGCATAAACACCTATCATCTTGTGAAGTTTTGGAGGTAGGGACAACTTTTTCAGGTGAGCTCCCCTGTCGAATAATGTAAACCTAAGCATGACATTATTTTTGGGGATTTCAACAGCATGTTGAACACAGCTGCAGAAGTTACAAAGGCAACTTCACCTGTCTGCAACTCACTCAGATGGCAAATTCATCTCTATTTGCGTGTTTAGATTGAGTTATAATGTAGTCATGCCGCGCAAAAAATGTGCCCGTTCGCATTTGGTGTGAAGGCACCTTAAGTCATTGTCAACTCTGAAGCATAAAATTATTGGTTTAACCCTGCCTGGATGTGTGTGTAAAGGATTGTGTAGTTACAAAAAGAGGTTCCTACTCACACATGTGGTGATTTAAAACAAAACAAACCACAATTGTGGATGTGCAGTGTTTGTTAATGTCACCAGTCTTTTCTTGGTGGGGTTTGTGCACTGAAGTGTTTGACAGTTCAATTTTTATTCAGCTAAATGCACTTTGTGATGTGCCAAGGTCAGTTATGACCAGGATGTAGTATATTTTATTTCAAAAGGGGAAACAAATGTTAATGCTACTAACAGTGCACATTAAGGTTTTTATACCCTTTGAGATATGCCTGAGTAGCCCAGGATTTACGCTGACTCCAGATGCAGTACGTTGCAGATGCAGTGTGGATGGAGCCTTGCATCTGTCCCTACCAAATCAGTTTGTGTTTTGCAGTAGCATGGATGAGAACAGAGATTGAAATACGTACAAAATCACGTGACAATTATACAAAATAACGCGAGATCTCGAGAAAGACCCAAGAGTGACCGAGATGAACCGATTGCGAGCATGTGATAACAACAAGGAAATGTGATGTAGCGGCAGCTATCCACCTAGATTTTTGGCTCTAAATAAAATGTAAGTACCCCATTAATTTTAATTCTATGAAGTGTCTGTATGTTATGTCAAGTTTTTACCTTCTCTGACACAGTGGTAAAGGAGTAGACCTCAGAAAATAACGAATGATCCATAAATTGTTTTTAATGATCAAATGGCTATTAAACACCACAGGATTTCCTTGCGGATTGTCTCTGACATCCGTCAAAAATAGACTTGTTGCATTTTATTAGCGAACCAAATCTGATGAGCGGGATTTGTTCCGCAGTGGTCCAGACCAGGTGGGGATTAGAAAATTGACGAGAATGGGATCTATTTACTGTGGAGGCCGGATCGCAACTGTAACGTACCGCATCTGTAGTCAAGTAAGCTGACACCAAAATGGTTATTTACAGAATTTTATTTTTTCATTCTATTTATTTAATTGTTCAAGAAGAAAAATATTTTACTACTTTTTTGTAGTGTTGTCATGTCCCAAGCGCACATTAAAAACCAAGACAATGAATAAAAAGTGCATATTTTTCATCATATTGATATGTGCTGGTTTGAAATATGTCATATTCAACAGATCGCTGAACATGTGTGGCCCAGTTACATGTCTTGATTTCAAATTGTGGCCCAACTGATTTTGCAGTAGCCCTGGTTTATACTATTAACAATGGAATGATATTGAAATTTCATGTAGTGATTATCCTAGCCAAAATAATTGTGATTAACAGTATTATCATGATAATAATCAAAATAGGCTTTAACCTTTGAAAATGTCACTAACAAATAAATTGTCTTAATGTACAATATTATCAGAATGATCTGCCATAAGGACCGAGGTATTGTTTTGCATGGAATTGCATGTTATGAAGCCCTAAGCAGCTACCCCCTAAAAAGTTAGAGGACCCCGGGTCTAACTGATGATGAGTCACTGCGGTGGGTCCATCTCCTGTAGTTGCTATTCAGCACTTGGCTTCAGTTCTTGGTATCTCACTCTGCCAGCAGGCCGAGGATAGAGTCATTACAGGCAGACAGAGAGGCTCGGAAATGACTGGTCTAAATCACCAACTCACCTGGAGGACTTAGTGATAAGCTGTAAAGGGATGGAGCTGTCTATTTTTTTCCTCTCTTCTATTTGTGCAGGAATAACAGCGAGAGGACGAAATGGGGGAGAGCATCGGCACATTTTGACAAATGATTTCTGATTCATTACTTTTTACTTTTTTATCGTCTTTTTGGCTCTTCTTTAATATAAGCTCGCATCTCATGCTTCCTGGTTCATGGTCTAAAAACAAATTATTTACCAAAGCTTAATTACAGTTTGCATCTCATTTATTTCTCTCCTTTTGTTTTAGCTCTTTAGGCATTTAGTTCTTTTTAACCCTTTACTCCAAGCTAGTTAGTTACTCTTTAATATGGCAGATTTTGAAATCATTTTCATGACTGTGTGTCGTGGATCTGGGTGAGTGCAGCACCATCTTGTTTTTGGTTACTCTTTGTGGTATAAGAATCTCTCATCAGGAGCCAGGAGGATATTGGTGGCAGCTGTGTGATCACCCTCACCTGCTAGGGGTCACAGTCCCGGAGCCTTTTAAGCTTCAGTTTGGGGGCTCATCAGCCCATAACCTTCACGTTGGCACACTTAGACCTTGTGACATCCAAGAATCTATGCTACTTTGCCTCAGTGTCTTGACTCCTGCTCAACTGCATTCTCCACCTTCTGCTTCACAGAGACTCAAATAAGGACTTATTTCATGCACTCTCTTTAACCCGCTCTTACTTCAGGACCCCTGTTGTCCCATGACCTACTGGTTGAAGAATCTCACCTGTCTCATCCCACAGCAACAAAGTAAAAATTCACTTGCAAACATTAAACCACACATACCTGTAACTCCAAATGCTTACCCTTTTCCTCTCTGTTCCCACAACAGGGGTCGGAAACCTACACTACACAAAGAGCCACTTTGAGTGATTTTTGTCTAAAAAATCTGCGTGAAGCCATAGCAATATAAGTCTGAAAATCCTCAATAAACTAAGGAGTTTGCACATTTTTTTTTAAATAATTTTGGAATAAATGTGTTCTGCTTTTTTCATAAATCAGGCACATTTTTCTTTGAAAATTTTATGTGCTTATCAAGGAAAATTAAAGGATTTTAAATGTGAATTTATGTCATTTTTCCCAATAACGTAACAACTTCTTTCATAGACGTTCTCATGAAATGGTTTTTGATGAGTAAATTTGCTATTTTTTCAGGTAAAAGTGCAGCTTTTTTCATATACATGTGCTACTGTTTTCAAACAAAAATTGTAGCTTTTTTTTGAAATTTTTCTTTTTCAGCAGGTATTTTCTAACTTTTTTCTTGAAAATTTGTGGATTTTTCCATAAATTTTGAATATTTTTGGCATAATTTTTCAGCTGTTCGCCTATATTTATTACATTTTTCATTGTAAATGTATTACCTCTCAGTAAAATGGAAACATTTTTTTTATAAATTTGTTATTTTTTCCTCATAAAATTCCAACTTCTTTCATTTAATTTGGGATTTTTCCCCGGAAATTTTACAATTTGTTTCTTGTAAATTACGTATGTGTATGTTTTCTTCAGAAAAATGCAACATTTTCTCTAAATTTGCAAGACTTTTTAAAATTAAATTTCATGTTTTCTCATTTTTTGCTTTATTTTCTTGATATTTTTCTCATGTGTGCAACTATTTTTCTTAAAAATTTGTGACTTCTTGGTAATGTGAGGGTTTTTTTCCTCGAGGCTTCAGGGAGCCTCGGCCATGAGCAGAAGAGTCACATGTGGCTCTAGAGTCGCAGGTTGCAGACCCCTGCCCTACAGGATTATACTCCCTGAGCTTTGGTCTGCCCTTGTAAATAGTTCAGTAAACATCACTCACTTCCCTCAATCCTTGCCTCAGTGTGTTGCATCATGTATTTGGGTCAAAACCTGATTAAAACCAGGACACTCTCATATATTGGGATAACTCACCTGTCCACTTGTTTCTGAGAAACTGCTCCAGTGTAAGCATGAAGTTGATGACTGAAGAATCCAATAGAACAGTACTGCCTTAAAAAAGCAGAGACGATGAATTTCTTCGAATGCTTGACCCCGCTTTTACTTAAAGGCCCTTTTCCACTAGCCCCACTCAGCCCCGATTTGAAAACCCGGCTCTACTCACTTCGGTTCGGTTCAGCCTCAGTTGCTTTTCAACTACTGCTGGCGCACCTGCTGACACACCTGCTGTGGGTGGGATTTGTTGAACAGCAGGTGGCGCCACACCCTCGTGACGTGAAACACACACGACTGAATCCTCCACAACAAACATGGCTGTTGATGAGGAGAGAAGGAAGGAGGAATGACTGTGACATGAAACTGGTTAAATTTATGATGCTGACTTGTTGTGCTCTGCACAATCTGTGTGAGAGTCATGGAGAGACGTTTGACACTACATTGGATGATGCAGTAGATGAACCAGTGGTGGCAGCAGCACAGAGAGCAGAGGAGCAGGGTGGTGATATTGTAGCGAACTCAATACAAACACCCTACTTGGCTTGCCAAGCGGGTTGACCCTATTGGTGACACAGGTAGAGTGCGGGACTCCAGAGCGGGAGGCGTGAGTTCAAACCTCCCGGTGGGACGTCATCATGTCAAGCTGCATTCTACAATATAATATGAGATGCTGTGATGCAATACTTGTCTATTTCATCCACATTTATGTGCATACATATTTCAAAAATGTTTTTTGTAAATAAAATGTTGTGCATGGTCCATCTACCTGTCCTCTTGTTCATAACGCTTATCTGTTAAGAAGGTGCGAAGCCATCAGCCTAATGATGAGTCCACACTTCTGTTGTGATAATTGCTCACGCTGAGCGCTCTGACAGCCCCGTACGCTGTGGGGGTCACACACAACGTGTTCCTCCCCACACTCTCAAATTTTTTTCCCGTATATTTTTCTCTTTGGCATACAGAAATGGCAATACGCCCGTATTTGCTAAAATTGCATTTTCCCCGTATTAAAATACGGCGAAACCGTATCACTTGACAGGTATGTAATTACATGCAGAAACACCGCACAGGCCATCTTCACAAAAATCCAGCTCGACAAGCCACTTTTGCTTAGGTGGAAATGCAAATTGAACTATAAATCATGTGCTGATACATGTCATATTTTCCCATGTAAAGGTCTCCCACTTTTACTTACAAATTGATTTTTAGTTTTTGGGAAAAGGGAACATAAATTTTGCACTTGTTGATAATAACAGTTGTGTGCAACAAAAACACAGTTGTGTATCCTTGTCCGATCTGTCTACTGTTATTAGTGCCAAATTTTTGCTAGATTCCTTCTTAATTTATTAATTTTTGACTGGCGATGCAACATTCAACTTACACGTACTTACCTTTATCAGTGTCTACAAGTTCAAGCACACCTGTACAACTGCTTATAACCTAAAAAATGTACCCGTTCAAGAGAAATGGATTCAGCATTGCAAATTTGTTTAAAATTAAAAAAAAAAAACCTACCAAGACATTACGTTTCGTTGTGTTGTTAAAAATTAAATTACCATTAGAAGGCTATACACCTGACCTGATGAACAGCAGCATGTGGAGTGAACAGAGAATGGAATGTGTATGTAATTATTGGCTTTTCTCATACAGTGTCATAACAGATAAACCAGACTTTTGATGCAAACAATACAATTTTATTCCCGAAGCAAAATTTACAAACAAAAAAACAGACTGGGCGATGACATCTCTGCGAGCTCTTCCCTTCGTAACGCAGCGTCCTGTTCCAGGGCTTCATGCGCATCTGCCCGCACATCTGCGGCCACCTGTCGCAAATGCTGCATGTACTCCTGATTCTTGCCGCTGGTCATGTTGCCGTTCCAAGAGCTGCATCTCTTCGTCATGCATGTTGACCATCGCTAATGTAAGGTCAGCGATGGGAGTTGTCTCTTTTCGTCTTGCCTAGATGGAAAGACAGAAAGGCATGGTTGTTAAAGCTGGATCACTACATATATTATGGAATTACACAGGTGAAAGTCTGTGGTGGAATGTCACTATTATATTATGCTTCATTGCTGTATATAAGCTGAACTGTCATGTTGCTGCCCCTCAGTAGAGCAGATTTTGCAACACGCAGGGTGCTGTCTTCGGCTGCAGCCCCCCTGCAAAACTAAAAAGGATTAAGATTAAGAATATGGATGGATGGATGGGTAATGTTTAAACTAGTTGCTTGTAGTGTGGCCGCAGAAATCTGAATGGGTTAATACAGTCAGCTGAAGCGAAGCATTTCAATGAAGCATGTTGATTTCAACGGCAGTTCATGCACTTTGTTAGTCTAAAACAGGAATTACAACAGCACCAATCACCACACCTAAAAGTGGTTGTGGAACACCGATAAGTGAAGACCAAAGAATAACCTTTTTGTACATTTAAAAAGACATTTTCAATTAATTAATATGCAGCTACAGGAAATTGCATTAATCAATTTGGTACATAACTTGTTAGGCTCCAGCCCCCCCACGACCTGTAAAGGATTAAGCGGTAGAAGATGGATGGATGGATGGATTTTCGACCCTGGTTTCCGCTGCTGGACCTGTTTCAACCAAAAAAAAAAATCGTGGTTATTGTGCCTTACCGGCACTTGAACGTGATCCAGATGGAGCTGGTGATGTGGAGCTGATCCAGCTGGCGCTCAGCCAGACGCACACGCAGACGCAGCGCCAGGAGAGTCCGCTGTGTCAGTCATCTCCACTGAGGTGGACCCCTGTGATATGAAATGCGATTCTAGAAAGAAAATGCACGCAATTTAAAACTTAACACCAAAGTGCAACATGTACACAACACTCTCAAGTTTTTAACCGGAATACAATAAGCGTAATTCAGCGTTTTGTTCGCGCTAATACTTAACACAAAGCAAGCGTGAATCTGCAGGTGGCTGCAAAACAATAGGCAAGCCTCAGTAACAACCATTACCCACAATCTAACAACCTTCCTATTTCTTAAAAACAGTGAGCTTGGCACAGAAAGGATCAAGTGGCGAACAGATGCGCAATATCAAATAAACACTCACCATCCACGGTTTCCAAGGGCCGTGACCGTGACCGTGACCGTGTGGAGCCCAATGTCTCTCAGCGAACCACTTCCACTCCTTCCATCCGCTGAACTTGGAGCATTGTGGTCCTTCACTGCTCGGTAATCGCTTTTCAGCTTTTTCAGCTTCTCCCGACACTGTTTGGCAGTACGGATGTGCTCTTGGGAAACCATCTGCTTGGACACCTGCATTTCGAGTAGATCCGTCCAACTCGCGCTGGATGCGATCGTCGCCTAATATAGAAAGAAAATTGCGCACCTCCTAATATATAATATTAGGAGTATATTATTATTAAAGTATACTATACAGTATATTAATATAATATACCGTATTAAAGGGGCGCACTGTGTTCACTGCTGAACAATTACAAATGGTGGTCATGGAGTAAATTCAGCAGAAAAAGTCGCTTTCATGACGTTACAACCTGACCAATCAGCGGCGACCAGTCTCTTAAAGTCATATCACAGCCCTACTCAGCCCTACTCAGCCCGGTTAGACCCTGCCCTGGATCAGGTACGAAAAAAGTACCTGCTAACCGGTGCTGGGGCTAATGGAAAAGCGCCTAAAGCGGGCTGAGTGGTGCGGTGTAGGGCCAAGTGAGGCTAGTGGAAAAGGGCCTTTAGTGGCTGCATCTGCAGGGATGAGCAACTGGCAGCCCACAGGGCGCATGCAGCCCACCCCCTCATCCACTGTGGCCCACCAGTCCATTTCCAAAAATCAATTATTTATTTATATGACGTTTACCGTATTTGGAACTGCATTCTTAAATGCAATTATAGAGTCCACCAGCAAAGGGAGCGCTAATTGAAACCTAGGTGCTCCTCTGTGTGCAAGTGGTCAAGGAGAAAGCAAGAGTGAGGGAGCCAGAGGGAAAAGTGCCAGCGGAGAACGTGTTTTTAAGGTATGTTGCCTACTAAGACCACATTAATAGGCTGTAAACAACAATAAATGTACAAAGTAGGCTGCTTTTAAACAAAAATAAATACTACTGAGGAGCTGTAGCATTTATTCTTGTTTGGCAGGGGAAGCCTCATGAAGCTCAGAAGCTTTTCTTCTAATTGTGCAAAAAAATATTCAAAGCTTTGAGGTTTCTTTCTAAAGAGCGGATTGAAGCACTGACAGTTTCAATTTCATGTCAGCAGTAAAAGTTCAGAGACTGTGGTCACTGTAATCTACTGATTTCTTTTGTTCACTTATACCAGTGGCTGTTAAACTTTTTTTAATTCCCCATTTTGTGGGAGCCATTAACAAGCCCGCCTACCCACAGCTGTTTCTCTACCCTCCATGCCCACAATGAATCCAAGAGCAAGCTAAGCCTCGTCATATTTCCTTTTCTTCTTGGCTTTTTTCTTATCATCCGGAATTTCTCTTTGGTCATCATTTTGATGGAGAGAGTTTTAAAAATTAGATCATGATATAATTTCATCCATCCATCTATCCATCCATCCATCTTCTACTGCTTGATCCTTTTAGGGTCGGGAAGGGGGGGACTGGAGCCTACCGCAGCATCTTTGGGCAAAAGGCAGGGTACACGCTGGACAGATCGCCAGTTCATTGCACCACAGATATAATTTTGTCAGTAATTTTAATTCTAATATGATATAACACTGAGTTGTAGGGGTGTAACGGTTTTTGTATTTGTATACGAATTTTTCAGTATTGAACCTTCAGTTCGGTGCAGAGGCGTACCAAGGTTCCACACAGACCATGCTGAGTGACGGACATGAAGTGCCTCACGCTGGACATTTAAACAAACAGTTCAGCCCTGTACAGAGAAGCCAGAGCTTGAAGTCGGACCAAGGCAAGTGAATAAGATAAAAACAGCATCAGATTTGCTTTTGGCAGTATTTTTACCTTGTTAACTCATTTGAAAGGGCACCACACGAATGTGCAGCACAAAAAAACAAAGAAAAAAAATAGCGTGGTACAAGCGCAGCTTCCAGTGGCATATAGACAGCCTCCCCAGGGCTTTTCAGATCAAGCCAAAGCAATAACAAATGCCACTGGTGTTTTTATAGCAGTGGATCTAAGGCCATATTCAGTTGTTAAGAATGTCATGAATGCCCCTCAGGAGCAGAGATACGAGACCCACATGCTGGACTGTGAGCTTGTGACATTTATTACAAAAAACAACAAACATAAAGTTCAACAAGGTGCTCTTAACACAAAATACAAATGAAAGGAAAAGCTTACAAGAATTATGTGCCAGAGTGAAGCAGGGCTCTGGCGGAGACACGGAGAAGGATCTAATCACCATTAGACAGTGGCAAATGCAAATTCAAATCACTGCCCTTAAATAGGGATCAAAACCCCTCACACAATCAACAACCAGTGTGGGAATCTGAACGAGCAGGAGTGTGGGGAGACTTGAATAACGAAACCGAATTGCATTTAATTCCAGTTTATTTCAAGTAATCATCCCACTGTCTGCTCTCATTCCTGAGCAGCGAACAAAGAGGGTGAACACACCAAAGTTCTCCCTTTTAAACATTCTCACATCAAACCATTTCCCTCGCAGGGGAAATCACACATCTCTACCAAAATTCCTTTATTCACATTCATTAACCTTTTATTTACATAACTCCCCCTTCTCTCCTCTCGAGCCTCAGCGGTCAGGAAGTCTTCTGTCCCCTGTCCTCCGCAGGGGGTCCAGGCTCTGCGGCTCCGCACCGCAGGGGACTGCAGCTCTGTGGCTCTCCTTCATCGTGAGGTTAAATCACATATGCAGTGTCCAACATATACATGTCTAACAACACAGCCATATAACCCCCCCCAAACGATGAAGAACAGACTATTTCCTAAAATTTAATAACACCTTACTCACTACTGAATAATCAACACCAACATTCAGTCTGTGCGCTGCTTGGGCTTCAGCCGTCTGCCGAATCTGCTGTGAGTTGGCCCCGCCTTGCCTGCGGCGCCTTTCTGCTTCGGCTCTGTTGACTGAGGAAGAGAGTGATTATTTGCCCTTTGCGGGGGCCTGCCTCGTCGAGGCGCCACTGCTACCGGTACAGACACGTCCTTCATGACAAAAGCAGGTTTTAGTCTGTCAATACTGACTGTCTCTTTTCTGTCTCCAAAATCTAGCACAAATTGCTTATCACCTGCCTCCAGCACTCGAAATGGCCCTTCATAAGGTGGTTTGAGCGTTGCTTTTAGGGCTTCGTGCCTGACAAAAACGAAGTCGGCATTTTTCAAAGCCTTGGGGACGAAAACTCGTGGAAAAGCGTGATGAACCGGACCCGGGAGCGTGTCTGCTCCCGTGCCAACTAACGGTCCCAGAGCAGAGAGAGGTGGGGGCTCTGGGTGCTCTGGTAAAAACTCGCCTGGCAGCCTCAGAGTTTGTGCGAATACCAGCTCCGCTGGGGAGGCATCTAAGTCCTCTTTAGGTGCAGAACGCAACCCTAATAAAACCCATGGCAGTTTATTTACCCAATCTGCATCTGTGAGCGACGCTCTGAGTGCTGCCTTCAAAGACCTATGAAAACGCTCGCATAAACCATTAGCCTGAGGGTGGTAAGCCGTAGTGCGGTGAATTTTGGCTCCTAAGCCATTGGCCATCGCTGACCACAGCTCAGAGATGAATTGCGGTCCTCTATCGGACATAATGTCCGACGGAACCCCGAAAGCGCGCCACCCAAGCCGTTAAAAAAACGCGAGCCACCTCCGCGGCCGTGGTCGTCGCAAGTGGGACCACTTCCGGCCAACGTGTGGTGCGGTCCACCATTGTCAAAAGATGCGTGAACCCCTGCGATGCCGGTAAGGGGCCCACAAGGTCGACGTGCACATGGTCGAACCTTCTGGCCGGAATGCAGAACGGTTCTAACGGGGCTCTTGTGTGCTTGTGAATTTTGGCCCGTTGACAGGAAATGCAGGTTTTTGCCCATTCCTTCACGTGCTTGCACAGGCATTGCCAAACAAACTTTTCCGCCACTAGTTTCACCGACCCGCGCACCCCCGGGTGCGCCAGTGAGTGGACAGAGTCAAAAACACGGCGGCACCACGTGGCCGGAACCACCGGACGTGGGCGCCCCGTCGACATGTCGCAGATCAGGGGGGGCATACCGGTTTGTAAACACTTGCTCTCCAGCCTTAACCCTGTTGGTCCAGACTGGAGCGCACGCACGTCTGTGTCCGCCCCCTGGTCCGCTGCCATGGCTGCGTAATCTATACCCACGTGCACCGGGGCTGCGCGCGCCACTGTGCCGCTCTCCTGCGGCGCGGTCACGGTGGCCCGTTCTGCCTCTGCGCGTGTTGGAGTCGTGAACGCGCACGAGAGACAATCTGCCACTACATTGAATTTGCCCGCAACGTGCCTAATGTCAGTGGTAAATTCCGAGATTGCGGCCAGCTGCCTCTGCTGCCTGCCGGACCACGAGTCTGAAATTTTGGCCATGGCGTATGTGAGCGGCTTGTGGTCCACATAAGCGGTGAAGCACCGTCCTTCCAGCCAGAACTGGAAATGACGAATAGCCAAATGCAGCGCCAACAGTTCTCTGTCGAACGCGCTGTATTTTCGTTCAGCCGTGCTTAAAGATTTGCTAAAGAAAGCCAAAGGCTGCCAAACTCCGGCTACCTGTTGCTCAATAACGGCCCCTATGGCTAAATCTGAAGCGTCTGTCGTCAGCGCGATACGTGCTGCAGGGTCTGGGTGGGCCAGGAGCGCAGCGTCAGCCAAGGCTTTTTTAACCTCTGTGAACGCGCGCTCCCGCTCCGGGGACCATTCGACCGCCTGGGCCGGTTTTTGTTTTTTGAGCACGGCATATAATGGTTGCATGATTTGAGCTGCGTGGGGCAGGAATCGGTTATAAAAATTCACCATCCCCAAGAATTCCTGTAGTGATTTGACCGTTTGTGGACGGGGAAAATCCGCTACCGCGCGTGCTTTATCTGGTAACGGAACCGCTCCCTCCGGGGAGACGCGGTGACCCAAAAAATCGATCCGCTCGATGCCGAACTGGCACTTGGCTGGGTTAACTATTAAGCCGTGCTCTCCCAGCCTCCTAAAAACTGCTGTGAGGTGCGTTTCGTGTTCGTCCTCTGAAGTACTCGCGACCAAAATGTCGTCGAGGTACACAAACACGAAAGGGAGATCGCGTAACACGGCATCCATCATCCGCTGAAATGTTTGCGCCGCCCCTTTGAGACCAAACGGCATGCGTAAAAATTCGAAAAGTCCGAACAGGGTTATTACCGCTGTTTTAGGAATGTCCTCCGGTTGAACTGGGACTTGGTGATAGCCGCGAACCAGATCAATCTTTGAAAAAATGCGCGCCCCCGCCAGGTGCACCGAAAAATCCTGAATGTGCGGGATGGGATAACGATCGTGCGCCGTAGCGTTGTTTAGCCTGCGGTAATCCCCGCACGGTCTCCAGGAGCCATCGGCTTTCGGTACCATGTGCAGCGGCGAAGCCCACGGGCTCTTCGACCTACGAACGATGCCTAGCCTCTCCAGGCCGGCGAACTCCTCGCGCGCAATGGCGAGCTTAACTGCATCCAAGCGCCGAGCTTTTGCAAACACGGGAGGACCAGATGTGGGGATAAAGTGTTTCACCCCGTGCTTCGCGACCGTCGCTGAAAAAGTGGGCACAGTGAGCGCTGGAAATTGGGTGAGGAGTGTGTGAAACTTACCACCTGCTGTAGCGACGTGGGTCTGTACTGGTGGCGGGGACACTCGAGCTGAACAGGGGAGAGAGTAAAAAAAAAGTGCATTTACCAGCCGTCTATTAGCAAGATCAACTAACAGATTGTGTGAACACAAAAAATCCGCGCCCAACATGTTGAAACTCACCGCCGCTATTACAAAAGTCCATTCATATGTGCGGCCATGTAAGCACAAAGGCAAGGTCCTTCTCCCGTAGGTGTTGATGTTCGAGCCATTTGCCGCCGTAGCTCCGCTACCGTGGGGTCCAGCCACCCGGTCCGCGTATGTTGGGGTGATGAAGCTCACTTGTGCTCCGGTGTCGATAAGGAACTCTCGTCCGGATCGCGCATCCGTGATGTAGAGCAGCTTGCTGCGTTCTCCGAGGGTCGAAGCTGCTAGCGACCCCCGGTCTTGCCGTTTCCCGAACTCCTGAAGTTGCAGGGCGGCACACACCTGCGTGCCTTCTCTGCGAACCTCCGATGGTAAAAGCAGAGATCTTCTCCTCCGCTGTGTCGTGTCCGCGCCTCTGCCGCCGGACCATTGGCTCCACCTCGTCGCGGCCGTGCTGCCGCCGTCGTCGGCCAGTCTGGGTCTGCCGCCTCTGGCTCCCCGCTGTCTCGGGTCGCCGCTGTGGTTGCTTGCCCGCCGCAGGCGTCCAGGATCCCATCTGCTTCCTGGGCCAGCTCCCAGAACTCCTCCAGGGTGTGACACTTTTTGCCGGCCAGCGTGCTTCTCGCATGCGTCGGGAGGTTGGAGAGGAAGATGAACTGAAGAATGAAATCATCGTTGTCCAACCCTCTCAGCTGTAGCATCTCCTCCATCAGGGCGCTCGGCCTGTGTCCTCCTTGGTCTAGCAAAGACAGGATCCTCCTCACCCTCACTTCGGCCGAGGGGGTGAAAAACTTGATGAGGGTGGATTTCAGCTTGCCGTACCTGTCGGTCGCGGGTGGCTGCTCCACCAAGCTCTGCACGCACCGAGCTGTGCTGTTGTCCAGTTTAGCGATGACATGGTGGAACTTAGTGTCATCCACCATTACTCCTGCGAGCGCGAACTGCGACTCTGCTTGAAGAAACCACGACCGTGGGTTATCCTGCCAGAAATCAGGCAGCTTAACGGCCACTGCGCTCGCCAGCTCTGAGCGCTGTGAGTCCGGGACCCTGAGAACTTCTTCGTTCATTCTCAACGTCGTCAGTCACCAATGTGGGGAGACTTGAATAACGAAACCGAATTGCATTTAATTCCAGTTTATTTCAAGTAATCATCCCACTGTCTGCTCTCATTCCTGAGCAGCGAACAAAGAGGGTGAACACACCAAAGTTCTCCCTTTTAAACATTCTCACATCAAACCATTTCCCTCGCAGGGGAAATCACACATCTCTACCAAAATTCCTTTATTCACATTCATTAACCTTTTATTTACATAACTCCCCCTTCTCTCCTCTCGAGCCTCAGCGGTCAGGAAGTCTTCTGTCCCCTGTCCTCCGCAGGGGGTCCAGGCTCTGCGGCTCCGCACCGCAGGGGACTGCAGCTCTGTGGCTCTCCTTCATCGTGAGGTTAAATCACATATGCAGTGTCCAACATATACATGTCTAACAACACAGCCATAAGGAGAAGCCACTGATACACAGCTGGGATTAATAAGGAAGTCATCAGGGCTGCCAGCTGGCAGGGCACGCCCACGCTGGGCAAACCCCAGAAATTACAGCTGTCAACCCTGAGAGAAAAACCATGATAAAATACAAACACATTGATGTGACAGAAAAAATGGAAACAGGCAAACTCAAAAATGCAATAAACAAACTATAATGAATGTACACAGGAAAATAAATCAAACTAAGGGTACAAGGTAACTCAAAGATGACAACACAGTGTAAATATGGAAAAAAGGAAGACAATCTGAGCCTGGGGAAATCCCTCTGCACTCAGAACGTGACAGAGACCCCCCCCCCAAGGGGTGGATACCAAACACCCCGAGGTAACATCAAAAGAAAAGAACCCTCTAACACAGAGGTCCCACCTTAACAAGAAAACAACCCTACCCCAGGTGGGAGGAGGGGGCCCAGGCACAGACGGACTGAACCAACCCAAAAGGAACAATGAAGGAAAAGATCAAAAACAAAGTCCCGCTCAGAGCCCACACCAGGAAGACCCTCAGCTCCCCTATGCCCCCTGGACCGAGGAGCTGAACAGTTCAGGTGGGTGACCAGAGTCCCAAGCCCCCCAGATAGTATGATGCAACGAGTCGTGTGGCCTTCCCGAAAATATGGGCCACCCATCTCTGCAGCACAGTCTGTCGGGTGGCCTGCCTGAGTTCTTCAGCCACCCGAACAGAAGAGGTGGTCCAGGAGGCGGCCCCCCGATGAGAAGGGCAATCAACAAGCAGGAAAGGGGAGTCGAGGGAACCACGACACCCTCAGGCTGAGAAGAGGAAATAGGGATGGTGTTTGGCACTAGAGAGGGGACCACGACGGTGTCTGGCGAAGGAGGGGGGGAAGACAATGCTTTTGGTCTGGCCAGCAACACCCTTGGTGGTCCTGGATTGGGACAAAGTTGCTCCCGCGGTGGCTCCGGGCTGGAGCAAAGCAGCACCCACGGTGGCTCCAGGCTGGAACAATGCAGCACCCATGGTGGCTCCGGGCTGGAGCTGAGCTGCACCCTCGGTGGACTCAGACTGGGCCATGGCTGCACCCACAGTGGACGCAGACTGGGCCATGGCTGCACCCACGATGGATCCGGGCTGGGCCACGGCTGCACCCACAGTGGACCCAGACAGAGACATGATTGCACCCTCGGTGGCCCTGGGCTGGGACGGAACACCCTTGATGACCTCCACTGGACGGAAAGCAGCACCCTCGGAAACCTCAGTCGGAGGGGGAGCAGCACCTACAGAGGTCCCGGGCTGGGATGGAGCATCCGTGATGACCTCAGCAGGGGGAGCTGGACCTACGGTGATCTCGGGTGGCAAACCTGGACCCATGAAGACATCTGGCACAGTTAGAATATCCTCGGTGACCCTCAGGAAAAACTTGGATAGCAGATACAAAGACACAGGGTCAGGGTCACCGGCGGCGGCAGAGTCCGGCGAGGTGAGCTCAGGTGCAGCTGGCAGCTGTACTTGGCTCTCCTCACCTAGAGCCAGGCAAGATTTCTCCAAAAGAGAGACTACAGAGACAAAGGAGTGTACTTGCCTGGTGTCAAGCTCCACTGCCGTCCAGGACTCCGTCGATCCAAGCGATGGTGCTTCGGGCTCGGTCCTCTGGAGGTCCACCTTCAACTCTGCTGCGGCGGCCCCTGCAGCAGGCATGGTGGTCGGTGCAGTCCTGGGACCTCTCAGCAATGTGGCCCACGCAGGTGGCTTGCCCTGTGTGGTGATGGGAGGTCGACTACCTGCTGGCACTGTTTCGTATTTAATTCAATTCAATTCAATTCAACTTTATTTATATAGCGCCATTTCACAACAACAGTAATCTCATAGCACTATCAACTGTAGGGGGGAACCCCCACAGTTGCAGAAAGACCCCAGCAATCAGGTGATCCCCTGTGAGCAAGCACTTGGCGACGGTGGAGAGGAAAAACTCCCTTTTAACAGGAAGAAACCTCCAGCAGAACCAGGCTCAGGGAGGGGCAGTCATCTGCTGCGACTGGCTGGGGGGTGAGGGGACAGAGAAGATGAAAAGAACAGACATGTAGAGAGCAAACAGCACGATGGGGAATCAATCTATGGGAGAGAACAAACAAATGTTAATGACCAGCAAAAAAAAAAAAAAATATTTCATAGAGAGTGAGGAAAGGAGTGAGGCCCAGTGCATTACTGGAGGTCCCCCGGCTGACTAAACCTATTAGCAGCATAACTAAGGGAGGGTTCAGAAACACATGATCCCTCCCTAATTGTAGGCTATATCAAAAAGGTAGGTTTTAACCCTAATCTTAAAAACAGAGATCGAGTCTGACTCCCGAATCCAGATTGGCAGCTGATTCCACAGGAGAGGAGCTTGATAACTGAAGGCTCTGCCTCCCATTTAGCTTTCCGTTTAGCTGAAGCCCAGGAACTCTCCTTAGTCGGCTCAGGCGTCAGCTCGGGTTCAGCGCTCCCCTTCCGCCCATAACATGGCTGCGGGGCCGAAATCAGGTCCTCCAGAGCCACAGGCTCCTCCATCATCCGGCGGCTCAGTTCCGGGGCCGGCGGACACTCAAGGATTATAGGAGAAGACACGGAGAAGGCAGGTGAGAAATTATTAGTTGCAGCAGGTGGTGAGAGCTCAGGGGACTGCACACCCAGAGCCTCACTACCGGGAAGCAGGCAAGACATGTCGTAAATTATGGGAGAATGAAAAGACACTTGCCTTTTATCCCAGGGTTTGATGTTTCCTGCTGCAGCAGGTGTAGATTTGACACTCTCCATGGTTTCCATTGAAGAGGGCCTCGCAGGAGAACCCTGAAGAGCCGCCACTGTAGCCCCAGCTACTGGTGGAGCAGGCGGGGAAACATCCAATCTCTCAGCAGCGGGAAAGTATGGTGAGGGAAGTGAGAAACAGCAATAACAGAAAAACAAGGAGCTGATGGAACAGCTTTAGAGGAAAAACATGGGAGATGTACTGATGCGGGAGTCTTCTGCCTCAGCAAAGGGGAATTAGCTGTCCGAAAGGTGGGAGTGTTCATTCTGTGTGTTCTCCCATAACTGCGGTGAGGAACGAGAGGCGGAGGCGTTGGCTCAAGGTGGTGAGGCTCCGGAGTCAGGGGAAGCTCAATCATCTTCTCAAACTCCGGTTCCCTCAGTGAAATTTCCTGCAATTCTTGAGCCAAATCCGGAAGGAGCCAAGGGTTTAACTTCCAGGTGGAGGTCAGTCTCTGCCAATAATAACTGCCTGTGCTCCTCCAGTTCCTCGGCGGAGGGGGCGGGCCAAGGCTCGGGAGGAGGAGGCGGAGCTGCCGCCGGAGAGCGGCGAGGGGCTGATGGCTTTCTGGTGCATGAGCACTTGCTCTTCATTGGTGCAGGTGCCGGAATCAGAGCTGGTTTCTTGGGTCATTGCTTGTTGACGGAGGGAGGAATATGGAGAGAAGTAGGTCTGTGAGCTTTGGGTGATCCCACAGGCTGGTGGTGGTGTTACCTTGGGGTGTCTGGTCTCCACCCCTTGGGGAGGGGGGGCTCTGTCATGAGGCTCAGGCTCTTAACTTATATCTAAGTATTTTCTGTATTTTCCAAGCATTGTATTCTTTTCCTGTGTATTGATTCTAGATGTGTTCTTGGCTGTCAGTCGTTTGATGATGTTTTCTTGCCCTTATTATTATGACAGTGATTTTGTCAGTATTTTTAGATTCCTGTTTTATTTTGGCTCTTTGCTTTGTGTTAGTAATTTGATCACCTGCCCTGGCTTCGGTCCTGCTGGAGGCGACCCCATCGTCAGCCCGGGAAAAGACCGCCGAAACGACGAGACTGTCATGGCGGCCGCTGGGCCGTCATCATCATCATCAGCTACGCATACACCGGCAGGTGGTAATCAGCGGGCTTTAAAAGCCAGAACCGCAGACTGCTTGGCACGGAGTCGTCTGTCGACTTTGCCCAGCAATGCGCCGAGAATACGACCTCAAGCCAAAGCCAAGGACAAGACATCACGTCGAGCCAAGCCAAGTAAGCAACCTCTACACTCATCCTCTCCTAGCCTTTTCCCCTGTGCACAGGTGGACCTCCCTGGCGGCGGACTAACCTCCCCAGCTGACGGGACGCCATCTCCTCCACCTCGGAGTTCCTCCTCACCTCCGCCACGTTGAGCACCACAAGCACCATGCCGCACGGGCACTCGGAGCCAGCAGGACTTTCTCTGTGGCGCCTGCAAGTAAGCATCACAAGCTTCAGGTCTCTCTTCCCAGCGAACATTAGTAATTGTTTGTGCTTGTGTGTACCAGGGTTGCCAGGTCGCCGCAGGATACGCTCAGCTCCAGTGACCAGACAGCCACGCACTCACTCACTCACTCACACACCAAATACACATTATATTAATAAAGAATAATTGTCTTATATCTACTCGTGTCAGCGTCTGTCTCCTGGGTCCCTAACCATGCCAGTACGACTCCGTCAAGATGACCCAGCTGACAGCTGATTTCACACCAGAAGACAGTCATTCTAAATCAATTAACTCAGGTTAACAACCGGCTGGACCGCCTGGAAGGACACCAGGCGTTCCCCCCGGCGACCGGGGCATTTCCAGCCACTCCTACTAGCCAAGCTAATTCACCATCTTTACATCGTCTCACTCCCGTGCCAACCCCCGCCCGCTTTAGCGGAAAGCTCGGGGAATTACGAGGGTTTATACTCCAATGTGAGTCAGTGTTTCGTGGCACGGGACAAACCAGACAGGTTAGGGGATTTAATTTCCCTCACCATCAGCTTGGATAGTAGGCTAAGGGAGCGAGCGGCCGAACGGCGGACAGCTTCCCGTTCAGCTTCCGCCCTCGCTCCGCTAGGTCACCTCTCCTCGCTCTGCCCTTGTCAGAGGAACTTCCGGAGCAGGAGGATATGGTCATAGGGCAATCGGGAGTTTCAGCGGATGAAAGACAGCGCCGCAGGGATCTGGGCCTATGTTTTTATTGTGGCAATGGGTCTCATGGGGTTGCTGAATGCCCAAACCGGTTAAAAGGGGAGGTCCATGGATCACAGTAGGGGGATTCACGGACGAGAACCAGAAAAAGCCCCTCACTAGTTGCTGCATCCCCATTAGGCTACTCCACAAACACAAAGAACATTTCACACATGCCTTAGTTGACTCTGGAGCTGAGCAAAACTTCATCTCCAGAGACCTGGCAACCCAGATGGGCCTCAGCTGTCAACCTCTATGCCCTCCTGTCAATCTCGTCACGTTGTCCAAGGCGTCACTGACATCTGTTTCCCATCAGACAGCCCCTGTGTCAATCATAGTCTTTGAGAACCACCGGGAGGAAATTCGGTTCTTGGTTTTACCCATCTCCTCCTCCCCCGTCATCCTGGGGTACCCCTGACTTCGGCTTCACAACCCCACCTTTGACTGGCAAGCTGGGAGAATTACAGCGTGGAGTTCTTTCTGTTTGCGTGCCTGCCTCTAATCTGCGGCGTGTGCTCCCTCGGTCTTGGTGCCTTCTCCTTCGACGCCACCCCCGGACCTGTCCAAGGTGCCAGAAGTCTACCACGACCTGGGGGCAGTGTTCAGCAAGTCACGGGCGCTGTCCCTTCCCCCACACCATCCTTATGACTGTGCGATCAACCTCAGGGCAGGGGCCCCTCTCCCGGCGAGCCGCCTATACAGCCTGTCCGCCCCGGAGCACGAGGCCATGGATACGTATATCAAGGAGTCTCTGGCTTCCGGAATTATTCATCCTTCGTCCTTGGCCGTGGGTGCAGGATTCTTCTTCGTGGGAAAGAAGGACGGTTCACTGCGCCCCTGCATCGACTTCTGGGGCCTCAACGAAATCACAGTTAAGGACAAATATACATTGCCTTTGATGAACACAGCCTTCGACTCTCTCCAGGGGGCCTCCTGGTTTACGAAGTTGGACCTGCGGAACGCCTACCACCTGGTGCACATCAGAGAGAGCAATGAATGGAAGACGGCTTTCCGGACCCCAAGCGGCCACTTTGAATATCTGGTGATGCCGTTTGGGTTAACCAACGCTCCGGCCGTGTTCCAGCGGCTGATAAATGACGTCCTCCGGGATTTCCTCAACTCCTTCGTGTTCGTCTACCTCGATGACATCCTCATCTTCTCACGCACGTTGGAGGAGCACCAGGTGCATGTGCGACGGGTCCTGCAGCACCTCCTGGAGAACCAGCTGTTCGTCAAGGCAGAAAAGTGCAAATTTCACACTGATAAGACCTTCTTTCTTGGGTTTATTATCACCCAGAACCAGGTGCTTCCCGACCCGGCCAAAGTCAAGGCGGTGGTGGATTGGCCCACGCCCACGTCCAGGAAACAGCTACAGGGGTTCCTGGGTTTCGCCAATTTCTACCGTTGGTTTGTACCGAATTTTGGGAACATCGCCCGCCCCCTGACTGCTCTCACGTTCCCTAAGGTGCCCTTTCGTTGGAGTGAGGAGGCTGCCATGGCGTTTGGGAAACTGAAGGAGGAGTTCACTTCAGCCCATGTTCTGACCCAGGTGGACCCGGAGCTGCAGTGCCTTGTGGAAGTGGACGCCTCAGA
The DNA here is from genome assembly GCA_020510985.1 of Pholidichthys leucotaenia. Classification (NCBI taxonomy): domain Eukaryota; kingdom Metazoa; phylum Chordata; class Actinopteri; order Cichliformes; family Pholidichthyidae; genus Pholidichthys; species Pholidichthys leucotaenia. The sequence goes on from CM035842.1 coordinate 278,524,090, forward strand.
TTCGGGAGTTGGGGCTGTTCTGTCCCAGCATTCTCCGGTGGATGGCAAGATCCGACCATGCGCATACTTCTCCCACCGCCTGACTCCTGTGGAGAGAAATTACTGCGTTGGAGACAGAGAGCTGCTGGCTGTGAAACTCGCCCTGGAGGAGTGGAGACACTGGTTGGAGGGGGCTGCCCAGCCATTCGTCGTTTGGACTGACCATTGTAACCTTGAGTACCTCAGGACGGCCAAGCGGTTGAACGCATGCCAGGCCCGCTGGTCTCTCTTCTTCGGCCGGTTTAATTTCACCATCACCTACTGGCCAGGGAGCAAGAATGGCAAGCCTGACGCCCTCTCGAGGCAGTTCGACACACCATCCACTGAAGAGCAGGAGGTGACCATCCTGCCGTCCTCTTGTGTGGTGGGTGCATTATCTAGGGAGATCCGCGACAAGGTCAGAAGAGCGCAGGAGATGGAGCCTGATCCGGGTGGGGGCCCCCCCGGGCCATCTGTTCGTCCCTCTTTCTGTCAGAGGTCAGGTGATCAAATGGGGCCATGCGTCCAAGCTGGCGTGCCATCCGGGAGTGGGCTGAACCACCGACCTTCTCCAGAGGGCCTTTTGGTGGCCAAGGTTGAGGAAGGATATCAATAATTATGTCTGGGCCTGCGCCCAGTGCGCTACAGGGAAATCATCATCATGCCCCCCGGCGGGTCTTCTGCATCCTTTGCCTATCCCTTCTCGCCCCTGGTCCCACGTGGCCATGGACTTCGTAACCGGCCTGCCCCCCTCTGGTCATTTCATGACAGTTTTGACGATAGTGGACCGCTTTTCAAAAGCAGCCCACTTTGTGCCTCTCCGAGGGCTGCCTTCGGTGCGGGAGACGGCGGACCTCCTCGTTCTACATGTGGTCCATCTTCACGGAATGCCCGCTGACATCGTATCGGATCGAGGACCACAGTTTGTATCCCAAGTCTGGAAGGCGTTCTGCACGGTGCTGGGGGCCAAGGCTAGTCTCTCCTCTGGGTACCACCCGCAGAGCAACGGTCAGTGCGAGCGTGCCAATCAGGAGCTGGAGGCTGCGCTGCGCTGTGTCATCTCCTCCTGCTCCTCTTCTTGGAGCACGTTTCTACCTTGGATCGAGTACGCCCATAACACCACGGTGTCCTCTGCTACGGGGATGTCCCCTTTTAAAGCATCCCTGGGGTTTGATCCACCACTGTTCCCTGAGTAGGAGAAGGAGGTAGCGGTCCCTTCAGTGCAGGTCCACGCCAGGCGTTGTCGGCGGATTTGGTCCATCACCCGCAGAGCCCTCCTAAGGACTACGGAACGTAATATCCAGGTGGCCAACCGCCACAGGAGGCCCACCCCGGACTATAAGGTGGGCCAGAAAGTTTGGTTGTCCACTAGGAACATCGGTGTGCCGGCCGAGAAGCGCAAGCTGACCAAGCGCTTCATTGGCCCTTACGTCATTTCACATGTTATCAACCCTGTGTCTGTGCATCCTGCTCTCCCCTCTTCCATGCGCATCTGCCCTACCTTTCACGTCTCCCAGGTCAAGCCATACATCGCCGGCCCTCTGTGCCCACCCCCCGCGGCTCCTGTCCCCCCAAGGATGATCGATGGCCATCCGGCTTGGGGGGTGACTGCCATCTTGGATGTCCACCGGCGGGGTTGGGGCCTTCAGTATTTGATGGACTGAGAGGGGTTTGGTCCTGAGCATCGCTCTTGGATTCGCCCAGCATTGATCCTCGACAAGCAGCTGATCCGCGATTTCCATCGGGCACATCCAGGTAGGATTGGGCAGGTGCCTGGAGGCACCTCTAGAGGGGGGAGTACTGTCATGGCAGCCACTGGGCCGTCATCATCATCATCAGCTGCACATACACCGGCAGGTGGTAATCAGCGGGCTTTAAAAGCCAGAACCGCAGACTGCTCGGCACAGAGTCGTCTGTCACCTTTGCCCAGCAATGCGCCGAGAATACGATCTCAAGCCAAAGCCAAGGACAAGATATCACGTTGAGCCAAGCCAAGTAAGCAACCTCTGCACTCATCCTCTCCTAGCCTTTTCCCCTGTGCACAGGTGGACCTCCCTGGCGGCGGACTAACCTCCCCAGCTGACGGGACGCCATCTCCTCCACCTCGGAGTTCCTCCTCACCTCCGCCACGTCGAGCACCACGAGCACCACGCCGCACGGTCACTTGGAGCCAGCAGGACTTTCTCTGTGGCGCCTGCAAGTAAGCATCACAAGCTTCAGGTCTCTCTTCCCAGCGAACATTAGTAATTGTTTGTGCTTGTGTGTTCCAGGGTTGCCAGGTCGCCGCAGGATACGCTCAGCTCCAGTGACCAGACAGCCACGCACTCACTCACTCACGCACCAAATATACATAATATTAATAAAGAATAATTGTCTTATATCTACTCGTGTCAGCATCTGTCTTCTGGGTCCCTAACCATGTCAGTACGACTCCGTCAAGATGACCCAGCTGACAGCGCGCTGTCACGCCACCTAAACACTCTTAGCGCCCGAGTAGACATGATTTCACACCAGCAGATGTAACAGAGTCAGAATTTAGCCTTTTTGAATTTCTTTAAAATAGATGTGCTTTTCATTTTTACATAGTTTTTGGAGCCTCCTGGTGGTTTTATTTTGCAGCTGCATAGATAGTTTTCTTTGCACACGGCACTTACCCCAGCAGAGAAAAAGATTTTCATTGCTGGAGGTAAGTGCAATGTAATAGAGCTGTTGCTATATTTATACTTTAAATGTTGTTAAGCCATGCATACAAAGGTTTATATCTTGTAGAGTGGTCATGAGCATTACTACCATGTATTTACGAAGTTTCAGATTATTCTAAGTAAAAATAGTAACTTTATCGTCGAGTGAATGTGTGACCACGTTGAATGAACAGCTAGTCAGTTATTGCTAGCGCAGCATTCTTCTGTATGGTTTGCTGTCATTTCATTTTGTTAAGATATTCATTTTCCTTTACTGTCCGTGTGCAGATCATATGCAGCTGCAGACTGTTTATTGTGTGCTTTTTCTGATACTTGACCAGGTAGGCTTTGTTTTATATGGGTTTTTTTTTATATTTTTTTTTCTAAAGAAAAAAAAGAGAAAAAGATTTTCATTGCTGGAGATCGTGACATATGCAGCTGCAGACTGTTTATTGTGTGCTTTTTCTGATACTTGACCAGAATAAAGACAGCGTGAGCAACAAGTCCCTGCCTGTGTACTTCCTGCACCAACACGAGCACGCAGAAAACCACGCACGTTACACTGGTGCCGTGATTCTGTGATCCAGATCAGCTTGATGCAGATCGCCGTGCCGAGGGAGCTGTGTGGATTGCGTGGACGTCCATGAATGCTGTTTGTGCTACTGCTTTGGTTGTAGTGAGGTACTCAGGACTGTAGGTCCGCTAAATAAATATTCTGGATTTGTTTTCAGATTTGACATTTTGTTTTAATTAGTTTTTTTTTTTTTTTATTTGTTACTTTCTCTGTTTTCATGGTACAATGGCGAGCAAGTTTAAGCTTAGTGATGATACTGATGGTAAATTCTTCTCTTTTGGGAGAGGTATGGGTGTAATGGGAGGTCATTCTCGGCCAGAGGGGTTGGTTGGGATGGATCTGGGTGCTTCACCTGTGTTGCCTGCGAGAGATAGGGATTCAGGGTTAGGTCAGGACCTGTTGGGATCGCCTATGGGGCAGAGGTCACAGGGTGGGCCGCACCATTCAACGCCTAGTGGTGAGAATGACACATTGCATCAGCTTACTGATATGATCACGCGCCTTGGCTCACAGATAGGGGAGTCTATTGCAGCCACACTCATGTCCAGTGGTGCTGTTGGTCTAGCTAGCCAGACTGATGTTCCAGCACATCATGTAGGTGACACACAGCGCAGTGCACATAACTCACACACTCAGACTAGCGGCATTGTGAATGCGCTTGGTGAGAACGCACCCATTAATGTCATAGTAAAAGCTGACAAAGAACCTGTTATTTTCAGGGGTGATAGTACCGACAAATACACAGTCATTGAATGGGTTGAGTTAATGAAATCATACTTAAGGAAACAGAAGTGTGATGTTTCATCGCAGACAGAAGTTGTAATGGGGAGGTTGATGGGGAAAGCCAGGGACGTAGTCAGAATTGGCTTGAGGAGCAATCCCTCGCTTAACTCTTCATGCACACCAGATGTTATTTACAACATACTGACTCAGTACTTTAGCTGCACATCATCATGCCTGCCCCTACAAGACTTCTACTCGACTCTGCCCAATCAGAGGGAGAATCCTGTTGATTACTGGATACGCCTCAACAAGGCAGCAGACATTGCTGAGGAGGGCTTAAAGTGCCAGGGTAGACATGCTGAGAATATGGGAGGAGAGATTGCCAAGATGTTCGTGAAGCACTGCCCAGATTCAGAATTTGCCTCTGTGTTTAAATACAAACAGATACATGAATGGACGACAATGGAGATACAGGGGAGGATTGATGAATATCAGAGGGAGCGGGTGTCTTCAGTGAAAGTGAATGTGCCTAAGAGTCATGCCACACCACTGATTTGCCAGGAGGTACACACAGAGACTCACGATGCATGTGTCACAGACACACCCAGTGCTAACCTTCCCTCCCCCTCAACTCTCGCTCTTGTGGGGGTGCCGTCTCTCTCTCCCTCACCTGCCTTGTCTCAGAACCAACAGCTGTCTCTCTCTCCAGCTCCTCAGGCCCACCAGCCGTATTCGATGCCTTTGACCCAGTGGCAGCCACAGCAGCAGCCACAGGCTCTCTCTTCTCTGCCGCAGTGCCAGCGACCACCCCTGCCTTCTGCACTGTAGAGCCAACTGCCGGCGAGTCAACAGTCTGGCAGTGATGTTATGCTCGGTGAGATGATGTCTATGCTCAGGGAGCTGCTAGCTAAATTGCAGACTGGAGATGGGAGGCATGCTGCACGACGTGGTGGTAGGCAAGTTCGGAACCAGGCCCAGCCTGAAACAAGCTGTCGCGTCTGCAATGACAAAAACCACACCACTGAGTCCCACTGCCGATTGAATCGTCTCTGTTTCACATGCTTCGGGCCCGGCCATGCACAGCGCTCATGCCCCACTAGATCTTCAGTCCGAGACAACGTACAGGGAAAACTAAGTGACCTGTGCGTTAAGGGGGGCCGTACGGGTCTTGTAGATAACTCCCACGATATTGATGCTGCCGTGTTATACAACAATGTTAAGAATTTGAATAAATCAGAGACTGTTATCGTTCAAAATACACAAAAGCTCAGGGGCAGTGATAGCCTATTTTACACTCCTGCTGTGGTCGCAGACAAAGTAACTCTTCGTGCCATGATGGATAGTGGCTCGATGGCCTGCTCACTGAGTGCTGTGGCACAGGAGAAGCTTATTGAAGCTGGGGCTTTTGACCTGGGCAGTGAGGAAGTGACTGATGTGGTCTTCATTGGATGTGGGGGTGTGCGTGTGAAACCTGAGTCAGTGGTGAATCTTGAGATGGTCGTGTATGGATGCAGAGTGTCAGTGCCCACTTTCGTTGTGGAGAATCAACAGGATGATTTGATCATTGGTTCTAATGTTATCAGACATTTGATTCGTCAGTTCAAGAGTGATGCAAGCTACTGGAAGGCTGTGTCGTCATCTGCTACAGGTGATCAAGAACGTGAGCAGTTTCTCTCTCTTCTCGCTGGCCTGGAGCGTTGGTCTGATGGCGATGTACCAGACAAGGTTGGCACAGTCAAGTGCAACAGAGCTGTCACTCTGCCGGCTGGCAGTGAATTTCTTGTATGGGGCACTCTTCCTAAGAATGTCAAGATATCCCCGGGCAGTACTGTCATGACTGAGCCGACGTCCTCCCATTCCGCACCTAGGGGCATTATGGTTGCCAGAGTCATGACGCCTCTGTGGGGCGACAGATGGGTCCCTCTCAAGATCCTGAACATCTCAGACAGCCCTGTCATGCTGCGTAGGAATGCAAAGCTCGCTGATGTCTACACCTGCCTAGCACTGGAAGACATGGAGGTTCCAGAGCTCAAGTGTTCGCGCCAGGCCACATCGGTTGGGCCTGCTGAAGCATCAGTGGACACAGCGAATGCCGAGACTGTGCAGGAAAGACTGGAGCGTGTCGGCTTGAGTGACCTGGACCTTGAGTCATGTGACGTGTCTGCGGAATGGCGTACAAAGCTGGCTGATCTTGTGGCAAGATATGAGGATGTCTTCTCCCGCCATCACCTGGACTGTGGCGAGGCCAAGGGGTTTGTGCACCGTATTCGCCTTACTGATGAAAGACCGTTCCGACTTCCTTACCGGCGTGTTCCACCTGCTGAATACCAAAAGCTCCGCCAGGTCCTCAGTGAGATGGAAGAGAAAGAAATAATCAGGAAGTCTGCCAGCGAGTTTGCCTCACCTCTTGTCCTGGTGTGGAAGAAAAACGGTGACCTACGGGTATGCACGGATTTCAGATGGCTCAACAAACGGACAGTGAAAGATGCGCACCCCCTTCCACATCAAGCTGACTGCTTAGCTGCCCTGGGTGGGAATGCGTTCTTCAGTACGATGGACCTCACGTCTGGCTTTTACAATATGCCACTGCATGAAGAAGATCGTAAATATTCCGCGTTCACGACACCCATGGGCCTGTACGAGTACAACCGTCTCCCTCAGGGCCTGTGCAACAGCCCAGCTAGTTTCATGAGGATGATGACCAGCATATTCGGAGACCAGAGCTTTCTTAGCTTGCTGTGCTACTTAGATGACTTGTTGGTCTTTGCCCCGACTGAAGCATTGGCCCTTGAGAGACTAGAGCTGGTTTTCAGTCGCCTCCGTCTGCATAACCTGAAGTTAGCTCCGAAGAAGTGCTGGCTGCTCAGGAGGTCTGTGAATTTTCTGGGACACATCATTGATGAGTCTGGTGTGTCTACAGATCCTGCAAAAGTGGAGACTATCAACAAGATGACTACTGCAGATTTGATGGAGCCTGACGGCGCAACCCCGTCCCAGTCACGAGTCAGGTCATTCTTAGGCATGGTGAACTATTACCAGCACTTTGTTCCCAACTACTCCACCATAGCAAAGCCTCTTTTCGATCTCCTGGCTGGACAGAAGCAGAAGTGGAAGGGAAGACCACGTACAAAAAGCCCTGTTAAGTTCAGGAAGTTGACACCAGCTGATTGGATGCCAGATCACCAACAAGCTTTTGAGGATCTGAAGACAGCCTTGGTGACCTCCGTAGTTTTAGCACACCCAGACTTCACTCGCCCCTTTGTATTGTCCACTGACGCTTCGCTAGATGGCCTAGGAGCGGTGCTATCGCAGATTCAGGAGGGTGACAGTGTGGCACGTCCAGTGGCTTTTGCCAGTAAATCTCTTTCACGAGCACAGAAGAAGTACCCCGCTCATCGTCTTGAATTCCTTGCATTGAAGTGGTCTGTGTGTGACAAGTTTAGCCATTGGCTTAAGGGTCATATGTTCACTGTATGGACTGATAATAACCCCCTCACACACATCATGACCAAACCACGACGAGATGCCTGTGAGCAACGGTGGGTGGCAAAGCTGGCAGCTTACACATTTGATATCAAGTACATCCCTGGCTCCAAGAACATTGTGGCTGATGCACTAAGTCGTCGGCCATTTGTGAATTCAGCTGTTGGAAGAAAGTTACTACAAGATCGTTACAGTGAGCTCCTTGTGAAAGCAGTGCCTGTCTCCTCTGACTCCGTCCAAGAGGCCTTCAAACAGTCAAATGTCACTCAAAGGGACTTTGGCAGTGTGAGAGAGGACGAGCCTTATGTATCTGAGTGTGCGAAGAATCGACCGTTCTCTAGAGAGGAAGTCTCAGCCATCCTTGAGACACACAGTCTATGGGAGTCCGGTGCCAGGGTGCGAGCTGTCAATGTCCTCCAGCAGCTCCCACAGCTAGTTCCCCCTGATGAAGACCCCCTGCCTGTGTTCACTGAGAGAGAACTACGTGAAGGACAGTTGAGTGATCCTGTCCTCTCCAGAGTGCTGTACTTTGTGGAACGTGGCCGACGGCCGTCCAGGAGAGAGAAGTGCAAGGAGCCTGTCATGGTAATCAGATACCTGAAGCACTGGGAGAAACTGACTACTTGCAATGGTATCCTCTACCGGGTGTCTAAAGACCAGCTGTCTGGGAAAAAGAGATTCCAGTTCGTCGTCCCTGACTCATTCAGATCTGAGGTCCTGAAGGGCATCCATGATACGGCTGGTCATCAGGGGCAGTTCAGGAGCCTGAGCCTGGCTTGCCAAAGATTCTTCTGGCCCCATATAGACCGGGATTTGAAGGAGTATGTCCACCAGTGTCCAAGGTGTGTCATCGGTAAGACCGCTGATCTAGAAGGAAGGGCGCCTCTTGAGAGTATAAAGACCTCTACACCTCTGGAAATTGTTTGTATAGACTTCTGGACTGCAGAGGACTCTAACAACAAGTCTGTAGACGTACTGGTGGTTACAGACCACTTCACCAGACTAGCACAGGCCTTTCCGTGTAGAGATCAGTCAGCCAAGCAAGTGGCAAAGCAACTCTGGGAAAAGTACTTCTGCATTTTTGGATTTCCCGAGAGAATCCACTCAGACCAGGGTGCTTCATTCGAGAGTCAGCTGATCAGTGAGCTGTTGAAGGTTGCCGGTGTAAGAAAGTCCCGGACTACACCGTACCATCCAATGGGCAATGGTAGTGTGGAGCGCTTCAATAGAACACTGGGTAACATGATTCGTACCCTCTCACCTGATGCTAAACGGAACTGGCCCCGACATCTCCAGACTCTAACGTTCATGTATAACTGTACAGTGCATGAGACCACAGGCTACCCTCCCTTCTACCTCATGTATGGTAGGGTTCCACGCCTGCCTGTTGACATCCTTTTCAAGAACATCCTAAAAGATCCTGAAATCAGTAGTTATGACCACTATGTAGTGTCCCTGACAAAGGACCTTCAAGAGGCCATGGCTATTGCTCAAGAACATGTCAACAAGGAGCAGAGTCGTCAGGCTGAGTTTTACAACCGTCGAGCAAAAGGGAAACTGATTGCTGTGGGCGACAGAGTCTTGGTGTCTAACAGGCGAGAGAGAGGGAAACGAAAGACAGCTGACAGATGGGAATCCACAATTTACACTGTTGTAGATGCCAACACCTCCACTCACACTTACCGGATCCAGAATCCTGAGACGGGACAGGAGAGGGTCGTCCATCGTAATTTGTTGATGCTGGTCAACTTCCTGCCAGTAGACGACACAGGTGTACTGGCTGACCCAGTTTCATCTTTGTCTTTTGCTCAACTGTCAGACCAAAGTGACGAGAGTCATGGTTCCTTACCTGATGGTGTGAGTGAAAATTGTGTGGATCTGTGTTCTAGCCCGGGATCTCAGGGAACAAAGATGGGACACAAGCAAGGCGAGAGTGCGGTGCGTGACTCAGTTGCTGTACCGGAGTCTATGGACCCTGTGGGGAGGACTGTTGAGTGGATTGCTCAGTCACCATTCCTTGAACCATCCCAGGTGGAGTCATCTGATGTTGTGTGCAGAAGACCTGGCCTCTCTGTCTCTCAGAGTGACCCGGAGAAGTCTGTGAGAGACTGTCCGAGTGGCCTGTCCATTGCCTCTGATTTCAGTCCCGTGACTAACACTAACTCTAGTGGAGATGTTAGTCACATGGGTGGACAGACTGCCAGTTGTGGGGTAGACACACTCACATATACACAGACAGACGGACAGACTGTCATAACACAGACTGACAACACTAGTCACACACAGAGTGCTGTCACGGTAGCTTCTGTTACACAGCCTGAAAATCCCAGTGTATCTACACGGTTGAGGTCTAGGTTTGGACGCATTATAAAGCCAGTTGATAGACTGATTCAGACCATGTCCAGTCAAGAGATTACTCGCACACACCCATCCATGCAGGCCGTTTGTAGGTCAGTGTTACAAATTTTTCATGATTAGAAGTTTCTTTTACACACACGGTATATGTCAGCATGTGACATGGATAGTCATATAGTGAAAGTTTTTATTTTCTTGTTTTCCTAGTGGCTTTTGGTACACAGTGTAGATGGTTTGTGTGGGGTGTAGACGGCATCCTACTTCCAAAAGTTGGAAGTGAGTTTGGCGCCACTCTCTTTCCACTTCATCCTTTAGGGGATACTTTTAAAGTTGGAGTATGTGTAACCATGTCATGTTTTCTTTTGACTTGCGGTGATCACAGTGCATTGCACATCTGTAATTTTGGGCGAAATTCAGTGGGGGTGGGTGTAACAGAGTCAGAATTTAGCCTTTTTGAATTTCTTTAAAATAGATGTACTTTTCATTTTTACATAGTTTTTGGAGCCTCCTGGTGGTTTTATTTTGCAGCTGCATAGATAGTTTTCTTTGCACACGGCACTTACCCCAGCAGAGAAAAAGATTTTCATTGCTGGAGGTAAGTGCAATGTAATAGAGCTGTTGCTATATTTATACTTTAAATGTTGTTAAGCCATGCATACAAAGGTTTATATCTTGCAGAGTGGTCATGAGCATTACTACCATGTATTTACGAAGTTTCAGATTATTCTAAGTAAAAATAGTAACTTTATCGTCGAGTGAATGTGTGACCACGTTGAATGAACAGCTAGTCAGTTATTGCTAGCGCAGCATTCTTCTGTATGGTTTGCTGTCATTTCATTTTGTTAAGATATTCATTTTCCTTTACTGTCCGTGTGCAGATCGTGACATATGCAGCTGCAGACTGTTTATTGTGTGCTTTTTCTGATACTTGACCAGGTAGGCTTTGTTTTATATGGTTTTTTTTAATATTTTTTTTTCTAAAGAAAAAAAAGAGAAAAAGATTTTCATTGCTGGAGATCGTGACATATGCAGCTGCAGACTGTTTATTGTGTGCTTTTTCTGATACTTGACCAGAATAAAGACAGCGTGAGCAACAAGTCCCTGCCTGTGTACTTCCTGCACCAACACGAGCACGCAGAAAACCACGCACGTTACACAGACAGTCATTCTAAATCAATTAACACAGGTTAACAGCTGGCTGGACCGCCTGGAAGGACACCAGGCGTTCCCCCCGGCGACCGGGGCATTTCCAGCCCCCGTAGCCGCTCCTACTAGCCAAGCTAATTCACCATCTTTACATCGTCTCACTCCCGTGCCAACCCCCGCCCACTTTAGCGGAAAGCTCGGGGAAGCGCGAGGGTTTATACTCCAATGTGAGTCAGTGTTTCTCCGCGTCCCGGGGGACTTTGCCACTGACCAAAGCAAAATAGGGTATATCACCAACCTGCTGGGGGGTAGGGCCTTAGACTGGGCTTACACAGTTATGGCAAAACCAAATTATCCTGTTTTGACCTACCAGCAGTTCGTGGCAGAGTTCATGGAGGTGTTTGATCATACAGACCGGGGCGCGGTGTTAACCGAACGGCTGCTAAGTCTTCGGCAGGACAGTAGATCTGCTGCCGATTACGCTATAGACTTCCGGGTGTTAGCCGCTGAAATTGGGTGGGGGGAGCCAGTGCTTTGTGGTATCTTCCTCCGCAGTCTTAGCTCTGAGTTGAAAGATGAGCTAGCGGCACGGGACAAACCAGACAGGTTAGGGGAGTTAATTTCCCTCACCATCAGCTTGGATAGTAGGCTAAGGGAGCGAGCGGCCGAATGGCAGACAGCTTCCCGTTCGAGTAAACCCCGCCCTTGCTCCACTAGGTCACCTCTCCTCTCTCTGCCCTCGTCAGAGGAACTTCCGGAGCAGGAGGATATGGTCATAGGGCAATCGGGAATTTCAGCGGATGAAAGACAGCGCCGCAGGGATCTGGGCCTATGTTTTTATTGTGGCAATGGGTCTCATGGGGTTGCTGAATGCCTGAACCGGTTAAAAGGGGAGGTCCGTGGATCACAGTAGGGGGATTCAAGGACAAGAACCAGAAAAAGCCCCTCACTAGTTGCCACATCCCCATTAGGCTACTCCACAAACACAAAGAACATTTCACACATGCCTTAGTTGACTCTGGAGCTGAGCAAAACTTCATCTCCAGAGACCTGGCAACCCAGATGGGCCTCAGCTGTCAACCTCTATGCCCTCCTGTCAATCTCGCCACGTTGTCCAAGGCATCACTGACATCTGTTTCCCATCAGACAGCCCCTGTGTCAATCATAGTCTCTGGGAACCACCGGGAGGAAATTCGGTTCTTGGTTTTACCCATCTCCTCCTCCCCCGTCATCCTGGGGTACCCCTGGCTTCGGCTTCACAACCCCACCTTTGACTGGCAAGCTGGGAGAATTACAGCGTGGAGTTCTTTCTGTTTGCGTGCCTGCCTCCAATCTGCGGCGTGTGCTCCCTCGGTCTCGGTGCCTTCTCCTTCAACGCCACCCCCGGACCTGTCCAAGGTGCCAGAAGTCTACCACGACCTGGGGGCAGTGTTCAGCAAGTCACGGGCGCTGTCCCTTCCCCCACACCATCCTTATGACTGTGCGATCAACCTCAGGGCAGGGGCCCCTCTCCCGGCGAGCCGCCTATACAGCCTGTCCGCCCCGGAGCGCGAGGCCATGGATACGTATATCAAGGAGTCTCTGGCTTCCGGAATTATCCATCCTTCGTCCTTGGCCATGGGTGCAGGATTCTTCTTCGTGGGAAAGAAGGACGGTTCACTGCGCCCCTGCATCGACTTCCGGGGCCTCAACAAAATCACAGTTAAGGACAAATATACATTGCCTTTGATGAACACAGCCTTCGACTCTCTCCAGGGGGCGTCCTGGTTTACGAAGTTGGACCTGCGGAACGCCTACCACCTGGTGCGCATCAGAGAGGGCAATGAATGGAAGACGGCTTTCCGGACCCCAAGCGGCCACTTCGAATATCTGGTGATGCCGTTTGGGTTAACCAACGCTCCGGCCGTGTTCCAGCGGCTGATAAATGACGTCCTCCGGGATTTCCTCAACTCTTTCATGTTCGTCTACCTCGATGACATCCTCATCTTCTCACGCACGTTGGAGGAGCACCAGGTGCATGTGCGACGGGTCCTGCAGCACCTCCTGGAGAACCAGCTGTTCGTCAAGGCAGAAAAGTGTGAATTTCACACTGATAAGACCTCCTTTCTTGGGTTTATTATCGCCCGGAACCAGGTGCTTCCTGACCCGGCCAAAGTCAAGGTGGTGGTGGATTGGCCCACGCCCACGTCCAGGAAACAGCTACAGGGGTTCCTGGGTTTCGCCAATTTCTACCGTCGGTTCGTGCCGAATTTTGGGAACATCGCCCGCCCCCTGACTGCTCTCACGTCCCCTAAGGTGCCCTTTCGTTGGAGTGAGGAGGCTGCCATGGCGTTTGGGAAACTGAAGGAGGAGTTCGCTTCAGCCCGCGTTCTGACCCAGGTGGACCCGGAGCTGCAGTGCCTTGTGGAAGTGGACGCCTCGGATTCGGGAGTTGGGGCCATTCTGTCCCAGCGTTCTCCGGTGGATGGCAAGATCCGACCATGCGCATACTTCTCCCACCGCCTGACTCCTGCGGAGAGAAATTACTGCATTGGAGACAGAGAGCTGCTGGCCGTGAAACTCGCCCTGGAGGAGTGGAGACACTGGTTGGAGGGGGCTGCCCAGCCATTCGTCGTTTGGACTGACCATTGTAACCTTGAGTACCTCAGGACGGCCAAGCGGTTGAATGCACACCAGGCCTGCTGGTCTCTCTTCTTCAGCCGGTTTAATTTCACCATCACCTACTGGCCGGGGAGCAAGAATGGCAAGCCTGACGCCCTCTCGAGGGAGTTCGACGCACCATCCACTGAAGAGCAGGAGGTGACCATCCTGCCGTCCTCTTGTGTGGTGGGTGCATTATCTTGGGAGATCCGCGACAAGGTCAGAAGAGCGCAGGAGACGGAGCCTGATCCGGGTGGGGGCCCCCCGGGCCATCTGTTCGTCCCTCTTTCTGTCAGAGGTCAGGTGATCGAATGGGGCCATGCGTCCAAGCTGGCGTGCCATCCGGGAGTGGGCCGAACCACCGACCTTCTCCAGAGGGCCTTTTGGTGGCCAGGGTTGAGGAAGGATGTCAATAATTATGTCCGGGCCTGCGCCCAGTGCGCTACAGGGAAATCATCATCATCCCCCCCGACGGGTCTATAACACCACGGTGTCCTCTGCTACGGGGATGTCCCCTTTTAAAGCATCCCTGGGGTTTGATCCATCACTGTTCCCTGAGGAGGAGAAGGAGGTAGCGGTCCCTTCAGTGCAGGTCCACGCCAGGCGTTGTCGGCGGATTTGGTCCATCACCCGCAGAGCCCTCCTAAGGACTACGGAACATAATATCCAGGTGGCCAACCACCACAGGAGGCCCGCCCCAGACTATAAGGTGGGTCAGAAAGTTTGGTTGTCCACTAGGAACATCAGTGTGCCGGCCGAGAAGAGCAAGCTGACCAAGCGCTTCATCGGCCCTTACGTCATTTCACATGTTATCAACCCTGTGTCTGTGCGTCCTGCTCTCCCCTCTTCCATGCACATCTGCCCTACCTTTCACATCTCCCAGGTCAAGCCATACATCGCCAATCCTCTGTGCCTGCCCCCCCGAGGATGATCGATGGCCATCCGGCTTGGGGGGTGACTGCCATCTTGGATGTCCGCCGGCGGGGTCGGGGCCTTCAGTATTTGGTGGACTGGGAGGGGTTTGGTCCTGAGCATCGCTCCTGGATTGGCCCAGCGTTGATCCTTGACAAGCAGCTGATCCGCGATTTCCATCGGGCGCATCCAGGTAGGATTGGGCAGGTGCCTGGAGGCACCTCTAGAGGGGGGAGTACTGTCATGGCGGCCGCTGGCCCGTCATCATCATCATCAGCTGCGCATACACCGGCAGGTGGTAATCAGCGGTCTTTAAAAGCCAGAACTGCAGACTGCTCGCCACAGAGTCGTCTGTCGCCTTTGCCCAGCAATGCACCAAGAATATGACCTCAAGCCAAAGCCAAGGACAAGACATCACGTTGAGCCAAGCCAAGTAAGCAACCTGTGCACTCATCCTCTCCTAGCCTTTTCCCCTGTGCACAGGTGGACCTCCCTGGCGGCGGACTAACCTCCCCAGCTGACGGGACGCCATCTCCTCCACCTCGGAGTTCCTCCTCGCCTCCGCTACGTCGAGCACCACGCCGCATGGGCACTCGGAGCCAGCAGGACTTTCTCTGTGGCACCTGCAAGTAAGCATCACAAGCTTCAGGTCTCTCTTCCCAGTGAACATTAGTAATTGTTTGTGCTTGTGTGTTCCAGGGTTGCCAGGTCGCTGCAGGATACGCTCAGCTCCAGTGACCAGACAGCCACGCACTCACTCACTCATGCACCAAATACACATTATATTAATAAAGAATAATTGTCTTATATCTACTTGTGTCAGCGTCTGTCTCCTGGGTCCCTAGCCATGTCAGAGACCGTAGACAGCAGTTCCGCGTATTGGGGATATCTCCACAAGCCGGGGTGTGCCTCCACAATCATCACCGCTCCATTTATGCTCTCCCAGGTCTTCTTTGGTCCATGGGCAGCAAGAGCTTCATCCACAAAACTCTGAATGAATTCAGCAGCCCACTCCTCCTCCAGGCTTGTGCACCCTGCTGCTGATCTCCCTTTAATTGGTGGAGGCCAACGTGCCAGGGACATGATGAGCTCCAGGTGAGTGAAACAAAAAAAAGACAAAAATCCACAAACTGCAGCAACTGGATCTTTACTGGCCACAGTCTTCTGTCATGAATGGCCCCTCAGGGCAGAGAGATGGACCCACGCACCAACTGAAGTTTGTGGTATTTAATAACAAAATACAAAGGTTCCAAAGCGCGTAAAGCAAAAATTCAAGCAGAAAACAAGGTGAACTTACAGATATTGGAACAGCACAAACTCACCAGAATGGGGAAGGGGTTCCTGTGGCGAGGAGGAAGTTAAACTAAGACTGCGGCAGCGAAAAGAATAAAACAACAGTCTTTAAGTACTGAGAACATAATTGATGGCAGATGCGGATTCACAATGGTGGGCAGGTGATCAAATTGCTAACACAAAACACACAGACGAGTTAGTGACAAAGTGGGAGTGCCTAAAACAGGTGTGAAGCTCATGCCACGAGGAAACAAAATATAAACACTGAGAGCCAAAATAAAACAGGAATCTAAAAATACTGACAGAATCATTGTCATAATAATAAGGGCAAAAAACATCATCAAACGACTGACAGCCAAGAACACATCTAGAATCAATACACAGGAAAATAATGCAACGCTTGAAAGATACAGAAAATACTTAGATGTAAGTTAAGAGCCTGAGCCCCGTGACGCACCGCTCTCATCCTCGTGACAATCCCTGATATAAGTTATGAAGGGAATGACTGATAAACAGCCGATCTTGTGGAATCCAAAATTAGGTGGGTGTGAGTGAATTATTACAATGCAAATCAAACTCTTGCATAGGGACAGAAAATACTGCATAATCATGCTGGTTTTTAAATAATATGATGTTTACAATGTTTTTTTTATTCATTCAGCAGTTGTATTCACGTCATAATATACAGCTTCTACAGAACTCTTGCTTTATTTGCTTCTTATTAATTTCTAGTCCTGTGTGAAGGGAGACTTGGCAAAGTAAGTTTTCTCTGCTTAGTATGATGTGTTTTTAATTATTATTACTGTGCATATGACAGTAAACTTGAATCTTTGAGCGCATCACTGCACATATTGAATGCAGAAATGCATACTTTCAATTGTTTCTTAATTTTCATTTAAATACAAACAAGGTGCCAGAGAGAAAATCAGGTAAACAACAGAACATGTGGGTGAACAGATGGCACCAGGGAAAAATTTATTTCACAAATTCAGCCAAAAATATGCAGAGTTGCACTGGAAATTATCCAACCCCCATTAGAAATTAGAAACTTCACAAACTTTAAGCTGTTCACAAAGCCAAGAAATATTTAAATAGTTCAACTAAAAAAAACAAAAAAACAACAACAACAAAAAAATACAGTTGAATAATTTGAACAGCAAACCCACCGTAGATGATGCAGAACTTAACGCAATGTTCTTAAGAGGAAATCTGGAACAAATACTAAATAATCTATTATATATGTTACAGGAAGCCAGTTGAGAGCTTCTGAAATTAGTCATGTGGGACCTGTCTCTTGGTTTTGGTTAACAGACGAGCTGCAGAATTTTGACTGAGCTGAAGTTTCTCTGTAGACCTTTTTTTGGAAAGCCATTAAAACCCATTTACACCAGCCTAATCAGCTGGAAATCAATCAACCAATCAATCAATCAATCAATCAATCAATCAATTTTTTCCTATATCTTTCTGGCTAATAAACTGCCTTACCTTATCAGTGTTTCTAAGGTGAAGACCACCTTGCCACCTTGTTAAAATGGGACTTGAGGCTCAGATTTAAATCCAAAGTGACTCCAGTACTTGTAACCTCGGTTTTAACTCAGGCCCAGGTCTAGAGTGCGGTGACCTCTGATTGGAGGATCGGTGGTTCGATTCCTGCTCTCTTTGAGGTCTGCATGTCAAAGTGTCCTTGAGCAAGACACTGAGTTCGAGTTGCTCCTGGTGGGTCAGGCCAGCGCCTTGCATGTCAGCTCTTCCGCCATTACTGCGTGAATGTGTGTGTGAATCTGTAAAGCGCTTTGGTCATTCAGGATAAAAAAGGGCTATATAAGTTAACAGCATTTTAAGTAGTTAAAGTCCTCAAGCTGTTATACAGTTTTATTGAAAAAGTAGCAAACCTATGAGAAAAAGTTGCAAATGTTTTAGGAAAAAAGTTAAAATAATTGTGGTTAAAGATGATCTTGTTAAAGATGATCCTGTCAGTCAGATGCCATGTCTAGCTCAGTCTGTGCTAACTGTGACCTTCCCTATTTAGCTGTTTAACACAAGAGGCACTGATGGGGTCACGGCGGAACACACACACACACACACACACACACACACACACTAAAAGTTATCGTATAGGTCAGGAAAAGAGGTCAGTTTAACTTCTCTTTCTTTACCGCCCCAGCCCATCACCACACTGGAATACTAATGTGTTGTGTGTGTGCTCTGTATTTTGCTGCAGAATGCACTGTTTGGTGTGTGTGTGTGGGGGGGGGGGGGGGTCTGTGCTCCCTTGTTCCTTCTAATCTCCTGCAGTTTCCTCTTGACATGCTGTCAGCTTTGACACCAAACGGGGGAAGATGTGCGGACCACCCTGTCAGCCTCTTTGTGCACTTCTGCCGGCGCGCCTCTGAAGCAGTTTCAAGGTTTTTTGGGGAAGTGCAGAGTTAGTTCTCTCTGAAAGAAAATTTGTTGGTGGGGTTGAAAAGTCGGCAAGGGCGATGGGAGTGAGAGTTAGATGGAGACGGGAGTTCGATGGCTGTCTCCGAGAAGGCTGCGGGTTTTGCTTGATTTGCCATCGTGCCATCAGCAAGAGAAAGAGAGACACTTAGAAGCAGACAGGCGGGCGCAACGGACGGGAAAGACGTCCTCCAGGATATGAGCGTCTGTCACAAACAAACAAAACAACTGGATGTAGTGGAGATGCCATTGTTCTTTTCTCCTACATGGACACTTTTGAAATAGATCACAGAAGAACAACAGAGTAAAATAATTCTGTAAAAAACTTTGTGAAAGTGAAGAACACAGTTTAGTCATGCAACCATATGTCCATTTAAGCAAATCAAGTAGACTTAAGTCTGTCTTGATAAAGTTATACGTATGAACACCACATTAATTCATCTGGCAACCGTATTCACAGCTCACTGTTTGCTAGACAATAGTGAAGCCCTGCTGGCTGCATCTAACAAAGCATCAAACTCCAGATTTCGACATTGTCCCAAACGCAGAGATGCATTAAGGCCTTTTGCCTTCTGACCATCTGACCACCCTGCAGTTCTTCATCTGCCAATGGATCCCTGAAAACCCCATTTGACCCAGCCAGAATGAATCAACCAAGTGTTGACAATGCTGCAAACAACCCAGAATTTTAACTCAATACAAAAAAGCAGCTGTGTTTATTTAAAAAGAACCCAGCACTTTATTAATGTGTGCATTTGCATTTTTTGACAATATTTCAAGTGACCAATAAGCAGAAGTGAGTAATGAGTAGTAACTAGTTTGCAAACATGTTCACAAGTCATTTTTTGCAAGTTCAAATCAAGTCGCAAGTCACTTTGTGGTTGTAATGAGCAATCTGCCTTCTGATACCTGCTGTCTAGTCTGCTTAGAACAACGCACTGTAATATCTAAGGAATTCACAATACATAATGTCTTCTTCTTCTTCTTCTTCTTCTGACTGCTCCCTTTAGAGGTTGCCATGGCGGATCATCTGCCTCCATCTCACTTCTTCCTCTGTAACACCAACCATCTCCATGTCCTCCTTCTCTACATCCACAAATCTTCTCTGTGGCCTTCCTCTTTTCCAGCTACCTTGCAGCTCCATCTTCAACATCCTTTGTCCAGTGTAACCACCATCCCTCCTCTGCATATGTCCAAACCCACTCCACCCTGCTTCCACTCTCTTCTTCACCTTTCACATGCATTTTCCTTTGCTATGGATGGTTGACCCCAGGTATTTAAACTCATCTACCTCCACTACTTCTACTCCTTGGACCTTTACTGTTACACCTGCCTCCCTCTCATTCACATACATGTATTCTGTCTCGCTTCTACTGACTTTCATTCCTCTTCTCTCCAGTGCATACCTCCATCTCTCCAGGTTCTTTTCCATCTGCTCCCTACTGACACCACAGATCACAATGTCAAACATCGTAGTCCACAGAGACTCCTTTCTGACCTCGTCTGTCAGCCTGCCTATCACCACAGCAAACAAGAAGGGTGATAAAGGTGGAAGTCTACCTTATCTTATGGACTAGAAGAGTTCCCAGGTAATAGGCAATTCTGGTGTTTTTACGCTGAAAGTCTGCACCAAGGTTTGGACCACAGTTCATGCAAGCACACCAAACAGCTTTCACATCCTGTCTTTAGGATCACATTTGTGCAGTTAGATCAGACTGCAATAGTTAGCAAAAATGATACTCACCATCTGAGGTGTTTCCAGCAGCTCTGGCCACATCAGGAGAAGACTCCACCGCCTTAGTAAGTGCTAGAATGCTATCCATGTCATTATAAAAAGGATGTTTGTCTCCTCTGTGGTTGTAGTGATCTTTAGGTGCCATTGCTCTCTGCAATCTTTCATATCCTCTCTCTAGCATCCTCTGAAGGTATCTAGCAAATTTTTTGCAGTTTTTATTAGTTTTTTCAAGATTACTTTTTAATCAACCATGAGACCATATTCCTTATAAAAATCACATCTCCCAGTCTCCAAGTACTACTACAGCTCATTTTTTTTTTTTTTTTTTTGTTTCTGGCTCTGTAGTTTCTTATATTTAGTCTGAAAGTCAGAACTTTTCTGAAAATTGATTTCATACTAGAAAATAACCAACCCACTGATGGATTGATGATTCAGTTTGATCAGGAGCTCCTATTTTTGATAAGTCGGTGGAAGGTCTCACACGTGTCATTTTTGACCAGCTCAAGCTGAGCAGTCAGAAAGTTCAAAACAAAGCAGTCAGACTAAAACTCCACCAGTTTGGACCAATAGTTCTGCAACTTCTGAGTTGTAAAAAGTGACACTCAAGTCAATTCCCTATATGGGCCTTGATTAGAGGGACTCACCAACTAATATTGGATTTACAGCATGAGCCAACGACAGCCATCGCACTGGAGTGGAAGGCAGCAAAAAAAAACCTCCCTATGGATTCAACAAGTTGACATTAAAGACTGCCAGAGCTGTGACTTCTTGGGCTGGTCCATGACTTAGGAAGGGCAACAGAGTCTAACTTAACACACACACACACACACACACACACACACACACACACACACACACACACACACACAAAGAGAAAGGACTTGTCCAGTTGGAAACTGGAAAAATATTCCCAGTGGCCTTCCCAATCATGGACTTAGTCTGATCTGCTTAAACCTAGAATACAATGAATAGCAAACTTGCAAAAACAAGGTAAATAATCGCCCTGCTGATATCCATAAAGTGTAACAAACTGGATCTGGAGAACAGCACTCACAAAAATACAGAACAGGGAGAGGGCAGCTAGACGGTTAAAGAGTCCCAGCTTTCTGTCTTAAAAAAAAACAAAAAAAACCCAACAAAAAACCAAAGATGATTAATGGCACTTGGGAGCATGCGGAGACAAGAAAATTTGTGGATTAGAAAAGAAAGTTATTGGACTCAGACACTCAGGAAATCTTAAGTGAATATGAGAAACAATCAAGATAGTGTGACAAGGTTGAAAGAGATAAAATGAGGTTAACTAGATCGTAGAGGGAGCAAGAGGAATTCAGATCTGTCCAAAAATGAAGAAAAGGTGCCCGGGGGCAGGCTGATTTATGACGGCAAGTGAAACATTCATGAAGCCATCTCCAGGAGGGCTTAAATGTTGAATGTTGTAGATGAAAATGAAGGGACATGGTTTGGGCTCTCTTATCAAGAGGACAAGTCATATAGTCAATGCATCAAGGAACTGAGGGCTAAACCTTTCTTTTTCACATGAGAGACACCAACTTCAGCTAGTAAATGAGTATAATTTATTCTGACGGCCCACAGGACGACAGCTGTGATAATGGGGGTCATTTTCTGAAAAGACAAGCAGGGTTAAGGGTTCAAGAGCAATTTTGCAGAGAAAAATGAAGCATACATCTGTATTCTTTCACCTTCAAAAGACCGCCTGTGGTTGCAAAACTTCTCAGATTGAATGAAGGTTTTCGAGAGAAATGAGAACCATTGGAAATCAACTAAATGCTTTTCTGCTAAGTTTATATTCTAAGCACATAGTTTCAGAAATTATTTAACACCGCAAAATCTCAGTTTATTTAGAAAGTTATTAAATTTTGACAGTCACAAGGAAAGAAAATAACTGGAATCCTCTCCATTAGATGTGGACTCAAAGCTCCAAGGCTTAGACAGTGGAGTTTGTTTTAAGAAATTGTGGTCCAGTGAAGAATAAAATGGACAATTAATCAATATCAGGACAGGTAGAGCTAGTTGGACTTGTTGCTAGCAGAGAATAGCACTAGACAGACTCTTTCATTGTCTTGTCAGTCTCTCTACGTGAAGTCATAGATTACAAAAGCTACCGAAGACTGTAGATTGTATGCCAGCGACACGAAGATGATTAAAGAAAGAAACAAGATAAATTAAAAGGAAATTTTACTTTTTCCCCTGCTGTATCTTTGGTGATTATTATCTTGAGGCGGGCTATACAGTAATTAATGCTACGTTTGCTGTTGTGTAGTGTGTGTGTGTGTGTGTGTGTGTGTGTGTGTGTGTGTGTGTACATACTTTAGTGGACAGTTGCTGTGAATCCCACAAAGTTGTGGGTGTGTTTGTAGTGTGTGTGGAGTGTTGGTCAGCAGTGCTGAAGCCTGCTTGTTTTTCTTCATTGTCAATAGAAAATTTGGGCCTAGTTTGCCATTTTCCACACTGTACAAATCTGGCTGAAGGTAAAAGACAGAAGTAACACAGCACTGTAAACTGTTAACAGCTGTTTATGTGTGTCCTCCTGCTGATTTTGAGTGGACATATTATTACACATTGCTCTGATTTTTAAAACAGTGTTGTTTAGGTTTATTTAGCTGAAAAGAAAAATCAGCACTTAGGCTGCCCAATTTATGTTTTTCTTTTTTGTGTTTTTCTTAGTGTGTTTAGTCATTTTTGTATCGGTATTCGGTTGATTTCTTTTTCTTTTTTTTTGGGGGGGGGGGTGGCTTTCTGGTACATTTACCTCCCTGTCTGAGCTGTAGGAATGTCTATCCCTCTGGGTTCTGGGACCTCTGTCTTACAAATTAAACAGTGGTTATGGAGCATAAGAAAATAAGAAAATTAGAAGTGAGTTATTTTAGGGAACAAAACAGTTTGGTAAAGGGCGTCTGGCAGTATGTAGGGGAAAAATTAACCAGAGTAGTTGTGATGCAGCATATACTTTTACTGGATGCTCTACTGGTCAAAGGACAAAGGTCCTATGAAACTGTGTAAAGGTATTCTGAGGCATAAAGTTAGAAAAGCATCACAAAGCTCTACTTTAAAGGAAGAAAGGTAAAAACAGTCCAGAATGCTGTGACTTTGTTCCAAATTACCATCTGGCACTTCAAGCGTTGCACATGCACATTTCTGAGTGGCCACTCTGGTCTTCTTTTGTTCTCCTGTGCTCAGCACTCGTGTGGGTCACGCCAGATCACCCAGGAGGGAGGTGACGAGGAGGGCCGGCCAGCCTCGTTTGAATCCAGTGGGAGTTTTGTTTCGACTTCTGTACTGTAATTGCGGCACACAACCATGAGAGAGCATAATGAAGTTCATCCATCAGCACTTCCTCAAAGGCAGGCCTTTTCTGGTTGTGTCATCATGGTCAAGATAATCATCTGGCAGAAGAAGCTACTTGAAAGGCCTTATAAACCCTGAGTGTCTCTCTGTGGAGGATTCTTGGCACGTCCAAGTGGGAGGAGAGGCTGGCATGGATACAGAACAGCATTTCCCATCTGGCCTGAGAGCGCCATACAAGCTGTAGTCAGCCACTAGAGAGCACAAAGTTTGGGCAGAACTATTAGAGTGCTAGTACCTGCTGTTAGAAACCAAAGTAATACTTCTTCTTAAAGCAGGAGTATTTGGTTTAGGCTGAGTTTATTTTTTAAGATAATGAGTTTAAATGAGTGTAAGCCTTACATTGTAGTTTAAAATGTATATTCAGATATTGCATTTGTAGCATAAATGTATCAGTATGACCAAAAAAAGACTATATCTTTAAACAGGTGAAAAAGACAGCATGAAATAAAATGGTTGCATAAAAATGGACCTAATTTCATTATCAATATAAAAAAAACGACTAAAGCTATTTTATTATGTATCTGCAGGCGGAGAGACCATAACAGCCTGAGGGTAAGATTCCCAAAATATTGATTTATGCAGTTGCCCTCCATTTTCTGGGTGCCACTTGCAGTCTAACAATAAACGATTTAACAAAGCCATTATATATACCCACTGTATATAAATTAGGCACAAAGCTGCTGGAACCCTCAGGATTAAGACAAGGAGGATGAAATGTTATAAAGGGACCTGTTATTGTTCACTCGCATATATCCAGCACTTTGTGTGATGAAATGAAACAAAAGTATTTCTGTTGTAACTGTTTCTCTCCAGCACCACCTCACTTATTTATGAAGTAACTGTTTAATAACTTGCTGAGTTGTAAAAACCCTTCAGTGCTGATCAGTTTTATTAGATAGCTAATAATTTATGAGGCTGTGCTTGAAAGAAAAGAGTAGAAGGTACTTTACCACCAGATATTATGACCACTTGTTATATTTAGCAAAAAAGTGACCTCTTATGGTGGTGAAAATGACTACACCAAGTGAGATGGTAGAAGAATAAAGATGTGATATGTTCAAAGTAGACTGTCATTCTCCTTACACTAATAGGCTTAAGGGTTAGCCAGGTGACACAAGGTAAATGTTAAAGATGCACTCTAGCAGCTCTAAAACCACCTCAGAAACAAATGTGAATTGCTCAGAATAGCATATTGTGGCTTTTTACCCACAAATAAACTTTCATTGCCTTAGAATTGCTTGGAAAGAGCTTTTACATCTTCCACCTACTTAAGTATGTGCGGATCTATGAATACTCTAATTAGTGGCCTACAGGGCTTGCATGTGATTGGTCGCCACAACTCCTGGTGGGTAGGCTGCTAGTCTGTTCATGACACTTCCGGACATTAAAGTTTTGTCTATATCTTCAAAAGGAAAAAGCGAAACACTTTTCTGAAAGCAGCCTTGCCAAGCATAGTGCCCCATTTGCTGGCAACTGTGGCAAGCCGGCGCCAGTTCTGCTTACCATAAGTGGCCCACTGATCTGCAAAAGAAGTGAGCTGAGTGCAGCGGTCTTGCTGAGCAACTTTCAAGCCGGGTCCCGCCCAGGTCCTCCCTCCTCCTCCACTGCTTTGCTAATCGCTATGCAAAATGGACGATTTCACCCCCCCTCAATCCTGCTGCTCCTCGGCTCCTCCCTCTTCCCCCAAGGTAGCAAAGAGTATCCATCTAATTGGTTAGTGTTATAACCACCCAGGCTAAACAGAAATACTTACGTAGCTAGAAACGGTCTGTCCAAACTCACCCGTTTTAGGGGGCGTTACCAAACTGGAAATTCACAGCAGAAAAACACAGACTTGGGACTGTGGTGAAATTTTGTTCTTGATATGTCTTATAAATCACAAAAAAAAAACATGTTACAGACATGTTAACAACAGAAAAAACTTGATTTTTGCCGGAGTATGACTTTGAGTGAAAAAGGGACTGAAAATGAAAAGAATCTGAAAGAGCAAACCTACGTGTTCTGGGTCACACCAGCATCAAACCCTCACATGAAGTCTTTGTGGCTTGTAGGCAGAGGATGTCAATTTCATAGCGGTGACACACTGTACATCTTGACAGGCAAGAACTGTACACTAAATCAAAGTAAATGTCATTTTTTTAAAATCACACTATTGGACAGTAAAATACGATACAGAAACTCAGCTGGAAAAATAGATCTGTGGATATACTGCAATCATGTCTGCAATCACAGTGATTGTGAGGTAGAATTTATGTTTACATTACAATGTAATCTCCAGGAAATGTGTGCATGATTGTGGGCACAATCATACCCACTGAGTGTAGCAACTACTCTGTTATGAATGAGTGAAAATGAAGAAAAATAGAATAAATCTTGTTAAAAGTACAGTTTGTGAAATTTTACTGCTTCTATCATAATTTTACAAAGAAATCCATAATAACTTATCTCTCCTGTTTACATGGGGTTCATCTAATGTTGGCTGTTATGTTGCGTTCAGACCAAATGCGAATCGAAAACTCACCTCACTCTGCAAGTAAGGCCTTGTGGAGTGGTGGGGCTTGCCTTGATAACTTATGCAGCTGCTTTGTACCTGCTGGCTGGTGTGCAGTTTCACGAGCTGCTAGTCCTTGTTAGCACATTGGTAGCAGGAGTTTTTTGGTGGATGCAAACAGACACTCCGTCTCAGCTGCAGAACTCCATTTCATCTGTCTCTGATGAGTGACGGTCTTATTTTCAGGCTAGTTTACTCTCCATTGTTGATGCTCACTCGGATGCCAATTTGTGTATATTCACATCTTTACATTGACTTTATATATAATCGTGCCATGCAAAAAATTCAGTTGGTGTTTGGTCTGAATGAACCATTACTGTTCTACTCTTAGGCCAGACACAGGAGTGGCATGTTGCATCAGATTGTGGATGAAAGCCAGAGTCAGAGCCAGAAAACTGTGGTCTAGATGCTGCTGTCCCAGCACTGTAAACAACTACCTACACCTTAAAGTAAGATAAAAACATGAAAGAGAAAGCAGCATCAGAAGGACCAAACTCCATGTCAGCATTATAAAATCATTTCTGCAGTGGATAAAACTCTTTGATCCCATCATCTAACATTTGATTAGGGTCTAGCTGATATTCTTTTGGACAGGTGAGCTGCTAACTGCTGTGGTCTTTGGCTTTTGCAGGTACTGTTGCTTATATGGGACAATTTCTTTCCTGTGCATAGCTAAAAGTTTAGCATTCCGCTATCTGGAGTTAAAAGTCCATGAATTCTAAAGGGTACAATTTGGCTAAAGTATGGGAATTTAAGAATTAAAGTGGTGATGGTAATCAAAGCCTGATGTGGTACTTACACTTGTCAATACACTAGTGACATTCGGACTGGAGAATAAAACAACTGAATGTGTTATTTCATCTGGTATCTGTATATCATTTAAGCAATATTACACGAGACGTGCTGGAGAAAAATAGTCCCTTCCGAATGTACCCATTAATGGTTGCTAAGCATCTCAATGAGCATAATGTAGAAAAGAATCGGACTATTGTCACTCCACATACATGTAACCAAATTAAATATTATCCAGTGCAGTTTAAGTACACACCGGTCACCTCTTCAGTAGCGCTTATGGATCAGGTTACTGCATTTCCATGTTAGTTTCTGTGCACTTTGCTCACTTTTTGTTGGCACTTTCAAAATGAAATAAAGAGTCCATCAGCACAGAGGTATTATGGTTGGGTCTACTGTATATTGTTGTAAACACATG
This sequence comes from Pholidichthys leucotaenia, assembly GCA_020510985.1. NCBI lineage: Eukaryota > Metazoa > Chordata > Actinopteri > Cichliformes > Pholidichthyidae > Pholidichthys > Pholidichthys leucotaenia. The sequence goes on from CM035842.1 coordinate 278,551,216, forward strand.
TGAAATATATCCAGATGATAACAAGGGCAGGAGTTCTGGGTCATTGATGTCTGGATTTTTAGGACTGTCTGTTCAAACAGCACCAGACTGTGGAAATTAAATGTATAAACACAGTATTAAAATTCTCACAGATCATAAGAAGCCATTGACATTGACTATAATTTAAAAAATTATTAAAACACCACTGAAGCGGAGTGATACATATTCTGTAAACTGTCCAAGTGCAGTTATTGGGGAATCCTTATTATCCAATCAGATTGTTCAGGCAAAACTAACTGTTGTATATTCAATTTTATGGGCCCTATTTTGACGATCATCCACACACTTTTCAATCAGACTTTCTGCTATATGCTAGTGTTTTTGTTAGTTTCTGTCAAAGCATTGTTTGTTTTTTTACGCCTTGCATCACGCCATCAAATTACCAGTAGACAGTGCGCCCGTTTTGTGCTGGGAGGAGGTGCATCATTTCGAAGAGGTGTTGCGGCACGCAATCTAATGTGCATTACTATTATAGTGCATTTCATGAGAATCCACTTTTTATCAGGAAAAAGGAGGTGTGTCATCAGAAGTGCATTGTTTAATGATACTTCAGTGGCGTGTTTTGACATCACGCAGCTCCGGAGCTCATGAGGAGCATGCGCTGATCTTATTTTAATGGAAAAAGTTGTAACAGTCATCATGGAATCGCCTGTCAATTTAATTATATGATGATCACACACTAGGTTTTTTTTAATTATTATTCCATCTACACTCTCAGTTTAATTGTGAACTTACCATTGGAGTCTATAGATTAGGCATTAATGTAGGAATTTTTTAGAGGAATGAATGAATGAACTGGCAGTGTGATGTGCAGCATGGGGGGATGTCAGTCTGATGATTTGTACTGCATTCACATTTTCGTTTTCATCATGGACTTATTACAGATTGATGTGTTTATTTTTAGGGGGATAAATGAATGAACAAGGAGTTTGCAGTGTTTTACTTTTCACTGTAACTTTCCACAGAGACAGGGGATGCATCCACATATCTGCCTCGGCTGCGCGCCCTGAGTTTCCGGCTGGCACCTGCACCGTGCTAATGGTTGTGGTTCTCCACCACCAAGCTTCTCGACTGCCACCCATCAGGGAGCCCGAAAGTGGGCTCGCTTCGTGGCCGGGATTGCTGCAGATGGGAAGCCACACCAGATGGCATGGAGTGACCTCCATCCCATCGTTAATGAAAGTTTATGAAAGTTTTTGAAAGTTTGCACAGCCATCATCTGCTTTTCTTAAAGTTTCAAACCCATTCACGTCTGTGTGTTGCATCTGTGCGCACACATTAAACTACTCAGCTGATTTTTCAGTCCATCCTTCCCTGGTTGTTCTTTCTAACATAACTAACTTGGCATCAACTGTGATTGATGTCTTCCTTATTACCAAGCAGCCTTACTATCAAGTGCATTTTGGCTCACACCCACAGGCTTTGGTTAGTGCAAAACCTGTCTTTAACTGCCATAATCACACTTCAGATAATGTGCCTCTGCATTAAAGGGATGGGAAGGAGTGCTTTGGATTTAATTATCCAAAACACACCTCTGACTGATTAGACCAACCTCTTTGCATCATGCGCGGAAAGTTAGTTTTTATGCCGTTGTGATAAGGAAATGAATTGGAAACACCCATAAAAGTGTTCTGCGTCACTGACAACTGATCAACCGACCCCGTTGTTGTAATATGGCCCTATATGTTTTTTGGTTTCGGCAGTGCCAGAGTATAATCAACAAATGTCTTTGATCTCATTTCATCATTTGGCTGTTTCTTGGTCTTCCTTCCCATCCACAGTTGAGGCCTGTCACACATGAATGCTTCACAATTCAGTAGACTTCAATATGGAGACTAACAAGCTTTATCTTTGGAAATATATGCTGTCAAAATATGCAGTGTCACCCCTCTCCTTAAAAAATGGGGCCACAAATAAATAAAGTGTCTGAGTTTAATGTGGCTGGAATATTTAATTGAATTTGAGAGTGGTTTTGAAAATCTTGCAAAACAAGACAAACTACCTTCTTAGTGTGTCACGTCTATATCCTCTCATTGATCCTACATTTACACTGTCTTTGTTGTTTTAAAACTCAGTGTTAGATAGGAGCTTGATTTATTTGGATGCAAACCCATTTGATGTGCCTCTTCTTATAGCAGGGACATGCTTTATAGCAGCACAGAAGTATGTGTGACTTAGGATGTTCCCGGGCTTTATTATGACTGTGTCATTTGTGCAGGTTGTGATTTTCCCATCACCAGAGAAATAATTAGGCATGGGGTGCTTTTGCCTAACAAGCCCCACTGTTCTCCCAACATCAAAGACAGAGATGTGAAGTTGGAGGTAACCATATTACATCCTCTGTTGCATCCTCTTATCATAACTAAATAGAGTTTAGACAGCTGATTATTGTAACAATTTATATTCCACTGTTCAGTGATAACAGTAATCTCTCAAGGATTTTAGGCAGCTTGGATAAGAGGTCTTAACAAAATATCCATGACATGCTTTAGTTAAAATCCATCAGGCTTCAGTTATTTTAGCACAATTTCCACCCACAATTTCCATCCATCCCAGCCCCTGACCAACAGTGATCTGTGTGGAGTTTGCATGTTCTCCCCGTATCTGCATGGGTTTATTCAGGGATTTCTCCGGTTTCCTCCCACAAGCCAAAAACATGCAGGTTAGGTTAACTGGAAACTCTAAAGTGGCCCTAGGTGTGAATGTGTGTGTGAATGGTTAAAGGATTGCGCCGTACCGTGGCTGCTTCGTCCATCCAGGTGGATGCCCTCAATTTCCCCTCTGGGGATCAATAAAGTATACAAAATCAAAATCAAAAAATCAAATCTCAACCAGGCTTACTCTGAATGACTCATATCCGTACATGTTTCATTAAATCCTCATCAGCCCACCCTACCCATTTTTGGGAGTTTGGTTGAAATGGTTCAGGCCATTTTGAGGTTAATGTTAGCTGGTTAGCTGTTAGCTCCCGATAGCAAAGACAAACTGAGTTAACTAGCATAACTAACGGCTGAATGTGATTATGTAAAAGCACAAATAAAGTGTTATCGGGGACAAGGGTGTGTGGTGCGAGTAGTCAAAAGGATTTGACCAGTCCCTGGGATACAGAAAGCACTGAGACAACCCTGAATGAGTGAAAGGCTAACCTGGCAAAATGTAGGTGGGCTAATCTGTCTCAAAGGCAGTAGACTAAAGCTGTGTTCAGATTGTCCACTCGTTTCCAACCATGTATAGTGAATCAACCATTTGTAGTGCTATTTGAAATCTTAAATAAAAATTTCATCCACTAAATCGTTTCATTCAAAATATCCCATGACATATTTTGAAAAGTAGCGTACGATGGTCACTATATTAGTCAACGTATCAAATAATGCATGAGAGAGCTTCACATCACAACATAAACTGCCTTATTCTTATTTATTAATACAGTAAAATGATTTGATTTATATATATTTACTACAAAGTACACTACCGTTCAAAAGTTTGGGGTCACCCAGACAATTATTTTGTGTTTTCCATGAAAAGTCACACTTATTTACCACCATGAGTTGTAAAATGAATAGAAAATATAGTCAAGACATTGACAAGGTTAGAAATAATGATTTGTATTTGAAATAATAATTTTTTCCAGATACTCAACCTGCTCAAAGGAAGGTCAGTTTTATAGCTTCTCTAACCAGCTAAACTGTTTTCAGCTGTGCTAATATGATTGCACAAGGGTTTTCTAATCATCCATTAGCCTTCTGATGCAATGAGCAAACACATTGTACCATTAGAACACTGGAGTGATAGTTGCTGGAAATGGGCCTCTATACACCTATGTAGATATTGCACCAAAAACCAGACATTTGCAGCTAGAATAGTCATTTACCACATTAGCAATGTATATTAGATATTAGAGTGTATTTCTGATTAGTTTAAAGTTATCTTCATTGAAAAAAAACAGTGCTTTTCTTTCAAAAATAAGGAAATTTCTAAGTGACCCTAAACTTTTGAACGGTAGTGTATATGCAGGTATTCACTTTTAAACTGCATTAGTCTTATATTTTACTGTCTCACAATCATGACGCCCTTAATGCTGCTGAGAAAATAAGCAAAGTAGTTTCCAAAAGCTCATTTTTTTTAAATTTTTTTTTTTTTTTTGTTGAGTTCACTAGCCATATAGTGAGAAGGGAGGAAGGCAGTGAGTGGACATTACAAACATAGCAAGAGTGACCACAGCCGGCTAGCCAAGGTGCTAGCAGGCCAATGTGCTGGCCTATTACCGTCACGAGCTGAGCTCTGGAGGTTTCGCCAGGCTCAGTCTCGTGGTTTTTTCTCTGTATTTATATAGTTGTTGTATTTTTGCATCGCTTGGTTTTTGTTATCGCTGCTATGTTTTTTTATTTTCCTGTTTATGTTTTAGTTTTGCTGCATTCTTATATTGTATTTATTGTTATCTATTTCTCAGTTTGTACTTGTTTATATTTTATTCTATTCCTTATTATTGGGGTTAACAGCTGTCAGGACATTCCTGGTTGGTGCTCCGTGTGGGCGTAGCCCTGTCATTTGTCAGCCGGTGCGCTTTTCTCTCGTTATTTCCAGCTGATCCCAATTATTTATCATTGTTACCTTTTTTGCCCACTCATGTGACCCCACATCTGTCTTCACTTATGTTTTTGGTTCTGACCTTATTTAAGGACTGCCTTTTCATTTCATTCTTGCGGCAGTCTTGATGATGGTTAAAGTTCTCTTCCTCATCACCACCAGAGCCCAAATCCTGCTCTGGTGAGTTTGTCTCGAATCATCTCAGTCTAAGTTTTTACTCAGTGTCTCTTCTTGGACTTTGTGTTGTGCACTTTTTGGGACTTGTGTTTTTTGACTTGTGAAACAAATTCCACTAACTGCAGTTCAGCGCGTGGGTCTCAGTTCTCTGCCCTGAGAGGCAATTCATGACAGTAGACTGCCGCCAGTAATAAAACCCAGCCACTGCAGTCTGTGGATTTTTGCCTTTTTTGTTGTTTCACTCACCTGCTTCCCTGGAGCGGATCATGTCAGACTTTGCAGGGGGGTGCAGTTACCTGATGAGCCTGGGGTGGGAGTGCTGCAAAGCCCTAATGAAGATTGATGGGCTAATCTCTGTGGCGTGCAGCAGTTTTACCTCGAAAGATGCTTTATGGTACCTGGGCCTCACGGAGGCAGCTGTTCACTGGTGCCCCCAGCTTCGAGACCATGCTGAAGGGGTGGAAAGAATTTCTCTGGTGGTGGCGCTGAAACAAGAGAATAGTGAAATGGTGAGGAATTCCCCGAGCAAACCTGGGCCAGCTCCGAAGGGGAGGCATTCCTGGGCCTCTGAAGTATTGGTGCCTTACCAGTCTCTGACACCCATTCCCGTTCCCACTCCACCTGCTCTGGAGTGCCGCCATCCAGGGAAATCTTGCTGGAGGAACGCCTCCACCTCCCAGGCAGTAGTTTCTCATTCAACGAGGCAGAAGACTCCCACGGCAGTGCGCTCTCAGTGTCTTTTTTTCTTCGGCTGAATCGTCAGCTTCCTCCCTCTGCGCAGCTGCTGATCCCTGCTTCCCCTTACTGATTCCTCCCGCTGCTGAGAGGCCTGCTGTGTCCTTCCCGGCTCTATCCGTTTCTCTGTTGGCAGGGGCAGCTCCTCCATGATCCACTGAGGGGCCTACGTCCACCATAGCCACGTACAGGGACGACTTCAGACCATCTTCAGCAGGAAATATCATACGCCGGGAAAACAGGCAAGTGTCTTTTCATTTTTCTGCATTCTATGATAATGTGCCTTGCCTGATTCCCGGTGGTGAGGCTCAGTGTTTGCAGCCCCCTGAGCCTTCACCTCCTGCTGCAGCCATCAATTTTTCACCTGCCCTCTCCGTGTCTCCTCCTACTCTCCCTGACTGTCCACCGGCACCAGGATTGTGCCGCTGGACGTTGGAGGAGCCTGGAACTGAGCTGACACCTGCACCGACGAAGGAGCATCTCCTGGCCTCAGGTGAGCAGAATCCAGTATCAGCAGGAAATCGATCTCCTGAATCCACGCTGGATGAGCCACTGGCCTGGGTCACCTCACTGGGGTGGTCCCAGGGCTGCTTTGACAACCATGCCTGCTGCAGGGGCTGCCGCAGCAGAGTTGGAGCTGGATCTCCAGAGGGCCGGGCCCGAGGCACCATCACTTGGATCAACGGATTCCTGGACGGCGGTGGAGCTCAAGCTCAGGCAAGTGCTCGCCTTCATTTTTCTTGTGTCTGTTTTGGAGAAATCTTGTCTGGCTCTTGGTAAGGACAGCCGGGTGCAGCCATCAGCTGACCTCGCCGGGCTCCACTGCTGCCGGTGACCCTGACCCTGTCTCTCTACCTATCCTGTTTGAGCTCTCCCCCAGGGTCACCGAAGAGGTTCCAGCATTGTCAGATGTCTCCGTGGGTCCAGGCTTGCCTCCTGAGATCATTGTAGGTCCAGCTCCCTCTGCTGAGGTTGTCGCGGGTGCTCCGTCCCAGCCTGGGACCTCCGTGGGTGCAGCTCCTCCTCAATCCGGGTCTCCATGGGTGCTGTGTCCCAGTCGGGGACCATCGTGGGTGCTGCGCTCCAGCCTAAAATCAACTTGGGTGCTGCACTCCAGTGTGGGCCCACTGAGGGTGCAGCTTTCGCCCAGTCCAGGCCCACTGAGGGTGCAGCTATGTCACCATGGATGCAGCTTCGCTCCAGTCCGGGACCAACGTGGGTGCAGCTTTGCTCCAATCTGGACCCACCGTGGGTGCTGCAATGTCCCAGTCTGGGACCACCGAGGGTGCTACAGTCCAGTCCGAGGGCATCGTGGTTCCTCTTCCTGTGCCCGAGGCTGTCATGGTTTCTCCAACCCCTCCACCCTGCCTGCCACTGGTTCTTCCTACAGTCGCCCCCTGGACCACCCTTGCTGTTCAGGAGGCTGAAAAACTGAACTGAGCCATTGGGTTGGGTGGCCCATATTCTCCGGCAGGACACCCGACTCGTACCACCTCACCGTCCGCCAGGCCTGGGACTTTGGTCGCCCACCTGAACTTTCTAGCTCTTTGCTCCGGGGGGGCTAAGTCTTTGATTTTGACTGGTGTGGGTCCTGAGTGGGATTTTGTTTCATTCCCTCCTAACCTGTTCCCCCCACCACCCACCCTGGGTGGGTTATTGTTGCTCTCCTGTTGGGGGGGGGGGGGGTGCTCTTTCTTTTTCTTTTGGTGTTACCCTGGGGTGTCTGGGTCCACCCCTTGAGAGGGGGGCTCTGTCACAAGCTGAGCTCTGAAGGTTTTGCCAGGCTCAGTCTCATGGCTTTTTCTCTGTATTTATATAGTTGTTGTATTTTTGCGCCTCTTGGTTTTTGTTATCCCTGCTATGTTTTTTATTTTCCTGTTTATGTCTTAGTTTTACTACATTCTTATCATGTATTTATTGATATCTATTTCTCAGTTTGTACTTGTTTATATTTTATTCTATTCCTTATTATTGCGGTTGACAGCTGTCAGGGCATTCTTGGTTGGTGCTCTGTGTGGGCGTAGCCCTGTCAGTTGTCAGCCGGTGGGCTCTCCTCTCGTTATCTCCAGCTGATCCCAATTATTTATCATTGTTACCTTTTTTGCCCGCTCACGTGATCCCACACCCGTCTTCACTTTTTTATGCTTTTGGTTCTGACCCTATTTAAGGACTGCATTTTCATTTCATTCTTGCGGCAGTCTTGATGATGGTTAAAAATCTCTTCCTCATCACCACCAGAGCCCAAATCCTGCTCTGGTGAGTTTGTCTCGAATCATCTCAGTCTAAGTTTTTCTTTCTCAGTGTCTGTTGTTGGAGTTTGTGTTGTGCACTTTTTGGGACTTCCATTTTTTGTGTGTGTAATAAACTCCACTAACTGCAGTTCAGCGTGTGGGCCTCAGTTCTCTGCCCTGAGAGGCAATTCATGACAATTACAGGCAAAATATGACCAAATAAACCAGATTGGCATAAGATATAACATCGACTAAGGATTACTGAATCAGGTAAGAACATGGATGTCTAGTGAGTTTAGATGGAATATATGAAAAATAGATTTATGACCTGGCCACGATTTGACAACTAAGCTAGTCAGTGTTGCCAACTTGGCATCTTTCTCGCTAAATCTGACGACTTTTCAAACCCTCTCAGTGACTTTTTTTTGTCAAATGCGACTAGCGACAAATCTAGCGACTTTTTCTGGTGTTATCAGAGACTTTTCTGGTGTTTTGTAGACTCTGACATGCAGGGCTCGGTGGGTTATAGTTTCCATAGACGGCATCTAAAATAAAACCTATCTGTAATGTGAGACTACGAAACTACAACTCCCAGAAGCACTATCTGCACACAGTGTATGCTCATTGGTCCACTGTCACCTGGACCCCCATCTGCTTTAAGCAGATAGGCTGCTTGGTCTGCTGTCCAGTCCCAGTTCACACCGCAACCCAGCAGGAAGAAATGCTGTTGTCCGAGCGATGAGTAGCCTCCAACATCAGCTCTTACCTTTGTGCTTAAACGTGAGTATTTTTAGAGCAAGAAGCTGCATTTAACGTCTGCAGTTGTGTAAATGTAAGTTTTCTTACCACACAGAGAAAAAGTGACTGTGATTTGTTGCTGTAAAGAACAAATGAAGCTTTTTCTAAGGTGAACTTTCATTTATCTGTGCTTTCTATTTTATTTTATCTTATTCATTTACATGTTGTTGTGATATGCAATTATTTCATGGAAGTAAATCCTCTAAATATGTATTTTTAATGGGCTGGTCCAGAGGTGTCAAACATATGGCCATATGTTTGACACCCCTGGGCGTTTTTTGTTTAAGAAAAAGTGGGTTTGTTGGTTCCCTGTAAACTGCTTTGTTTATTATTCTAATAGCTCTCTTTTGAAGCATAAAGAGTGGATATATGTTTGTTTTATATGTATTTCCCCATACTTCATTACAATATGTCATGTATGGGAGTATTAATGAATGATACAAGGTGTATAGGGTGGGTTGATTCAGCAAATATTTCACTCTGTGTAATATTGCAATTGATTTGGATACTTTGTGGCCGACACACATTGTGGGCTCACGCTGCCACAGAGACAGGACTGAATGTGTATTGTGGGGTGTCATGTCTGCAAGGACTGAGGACTCGAATCTACAGGAGGTAACAAGGAAGTGTGAGATTTGTCTCTTTGTCCCAAAGAAGACGCCCCGGAGGGTATTCCGGTTCATCAGGAAATGAGAGACAATGGTGAAGCTTCAAAGAGATGCTTTGTAACTGTATGTTGACTGAAGACACCATGTGACTTGAATTCTGATGCTGGAAATGTATAAAAGGGTGTTGAAGTATGATTCTTTCTCTTCCTGCTTTGAGAATGCTAGAAGCTGTGTTCTGTCAAATAAAGCTGGTTTTATGACTGAAACTCAGCCTCGTTATTTGAGCATGCTTCTACACTGGTGACCTACGACGGAAAATGAGCAGACAGAATTCTCCCGAGCAGGGCTCGGTGGAAGCCAGCCTGATGGCCGCCTCCACGATCCGGCTGCCCGATTTCTGGCAGCACAGCCCGCGCTCATGGTTTAGCGCAATCGAGGCGCAGTTCAACCTCCGGAGAATCTCCAACGATGACACAAGATTCTACCACGTGGTAGCGAAGCTGGACAGCGACACGGTCCAGAGAGTGGAGGATCTGGTTAACCATCCACCAGACAGCGACAAGTACAGCGCATTGAAGGACGCGCTGATCAGCCATTTCACCCCCTCAATCCAAGAACGAGCAGAGGGGCTCCTGGCGCTGACGGAGGCCAAAAACGATAGACCTGCGGACCTGATGGTGAAGATGCTGCAGCTCAAAGCCTCTGAGGATGGCGAATTCATTTTCGCCCACCTTTTCCTTCGAACCCTACCACCAGCAGTGAGAGTGGCCCTGGCAGAGTCATCCCGATTGGCCAGGCGAGACTACCATGGGTTGAGCAAGGAGGCGCAGAGGTTGGTCGACGCCCACAAGCGGAACGCGGTCTCGGCTGCGGCGGCCAGTCCGGGAACGGCGTCCGGAGACAGTGCGGGTCCAGCGGCCGCGGCGCCAGACGCACCAACGACGGCGGCGACAGGAGCCAGACGACGCGGAGCGGAGAACGGCTTGTGCTTCTACCACCGCCGTTTTGCAGAGAGAGCGCACAGGTGCGTCCCACCGTGCAATTTTAAGCGCCAGGGAAACGCCAAGACCGAGGGCCGGTAGCAGCCGCGACCCTCGGCAACGAGAACAGACTGCTTTACCTGACAGATGCACGCTCGGGGAAACAGTTCCTCGTGGACACGGGCTCTCAGCTGAGCTTCGTCACACCCACCTACGCGGAACGGCTGTCGCCTTCTAAAGCCCCCTGGGTGTCAGTGTCAGCAGCGAACGGCTCCACGATTAAAACATTTGGTGAGAGGACCATGCTTCTGTCCTTACAGGGCCGTTCATTTGAGTGGACATTTATTATAGCAGCAGTCAGTTTCAACATGTTAGGGGCTGATTTTTTGTGCTCACATGGTTTATTGGTTGACCTTGCTAATAGACGTCTGATTAATGCACTGTCCTTTCATTCTATTCCCTGCACAGCTCGGGTGGCCCCGCCAACTGCACATGCCAGCGTCTCAGCTGCGGGTGGTAAGTTTCACACTCTGCTTGCTCAGTTTCCAGCACTCACAGTCCCCACGTTTTCAGCAACGGTGGCCAAACATGGGGTAGAACATTTCATAACAACCACAGGCCCTCCCGTTTTTGCAAAGGCTCGGCGTTTGGACCCAGCTAAACTGGCCATCGCGCACGAGGAGTTCACTAATCTGGAAAAACTGGGCATTGTTAGACGTTCCAAGAGCTCTTGGGCTTCGCCGTTACACATGGTCCCAAAAGCTGACGGCTCGTGGCGACCTTGCGGCGATTTCCGCAGGTTGAACAACGTTTCAGCTCATGACCGCTACCCGATTCCGCACATTCAGGATTTTTCTGTTCATTTGGGGGGGGCGCGCATTTTTTCTAAAATAGACTTGGTGCGCGGCTATCACCAGGTGCCAGTGCGCGCGCAGGATGTACCCAAAAGAGCAGTCATAACGCCTTTCGGCCTTTTTGAGTTCTTGCGCATGCCTTTTGGCCTCAAGGGGGCCGCGCAGACTTTCCAACGCATGATGGATACAGTTTTGCGCGACCTGCCTTTCGTGTTCGTTTATTTGGACGATATTTTGGTAGCCAGCGCGTCCGAAGGCGAACATGAAAAACACCTCACAGCAGTTTTCCAGAGGTTGGCAGAGCATGGGTTAATAGTTAACCCAGCGAAGTGCCAGTTTGGGGTGGCGCAGATTGATTTTTTGGGACATCGCGTTTCGGCAGAGGGAGCAGTTCCCCTTCCAAATAAAGTGCGTGCCATAACGGATTTTCCGCAACCTCAAACGGTCAAGGCGCTTCAGGAGTTTCTAGGGATGGTTAATTTTTACAACCGTTTCCTCCCAAGCGCAGCACGACTCATGCAGCCATTGTACACCGCGTTAAAAAAACAAAAGCCCGCAAATAAAGTTGAATGGTCTCCGGAGCGGGAGCACGCTTTTGCCCAGGTCAAATCAGCCCTGGCAAACGCAGTCTTGTTAGCGCACCCAGTTCCAATGGCCCGCATGGCACTCACCACTGACGCTTCCGATGTAGCGGTGGGGGCGGTAGTTGAACAGTTTGTGGCAGGTACCTGGCAACCCCTCGCGTTTTTCAGCAGGACCTTGCGCGATAGTGAACGGAAAGCCCTACACTTGGCCATCCATCATTTTCAGTTCTGGTTAGAGGGGCGACGTTTCATCGCTTTTGTGGATCATAAACCGCTAACATTTGCGATGGCCAAAATTTCAGAACCCTGGTCAGGCCGGCAACAAAGGCAACTAGCCGCAATATCGGAGTTTACTACTGATATTCAGCATGTCGCGGGTAAACACAATGTTGTAGCAGACTGCCTCTCGCGTGCAGTAGCACCACCAAGCCCCATAGGGGCAGACTCTGTAGCCATGGCCGCGGGCCCGGGCAGCGACACAGGAGCGCGCGCAGCCCCGGTTTGTGTTGGGTTAGATTATGCAGCCATGGCTGCGGAGCAGGTTAACGACGCGGACGTGCGCGCGCTCCAGTCTGGACCAACAGGGTTAAGGCTGGAGCACAGGGTGCAACAAAACGGTATGCCCACGCTAATCTGCGATGTCTCCACGGGATGGCCCCGCCCTGTGGTGCCAACCGCGTGGCGTCGCCGTGTTTTTGACTTGGTCCATTCTCTCGCGCACCCGGGGGTGCGCGCATCGATCAAATTGGTGGGGGAGAAATTTGTTTGGCCCGGGTTGCGCAAACAGGTCAAGGAATGGGCAGCAGCCTGCGTAGCGTGTCAGCGAGCTAAAATACACAGACACACTAAGGCCCCGTTAGAACCTTTCCACATCCCCGCTAAGCGTTTTGATCACGTGCATGTTGACCTGGTCGGCCCGCTTCCGTTATCACACGGGCACACACATCTTTTGACGATGGTAGACCGCACCACGCGCTGGCCAGAGGCGATTCCTCTGACATCAACCACAGTGGAAGAAGTTGCGCGAGCATTTTTAGCAGCATGGGTTGCACGTTTTGGTGTACCGTCGGACATAACGTCCGACAGGGGTCCCCAATTTATTTCTGAGCTATGGTCATCGATGGCCCGCAGCTTGGGGGTGAAGATTCATCGCACCACCGCGTATAACCCCCAGGCTAATGGTTTATGCGAACGCTTTCACAGGTCATTGAAAGCAGCCCTCAGAGCGTCGCTAATGGATACAAATTGGGTAGACAGACTTCCATGGGTTTTATTAGGGTTGCGTTCTGCACCTAAGGAAGATTTGCACGCTTCCCCGGCTGAATTAGTTTTCGCTCAACCGCTCCGTTTGCCCGGGGAATTTCTTCCTGATAATCCCGCACCTAATGGCCCCCCCCCGCTCAGCCGTGGCAGAGCGGCTCAGCAGCAAACACGCTTCCTGGCCCAGTCCATCACAGTTTCCCACACGTTTTTGTGCCCAAGGCTTTAAAAAATGCAGAGTTTGTTTTTGTTAAACATGACGCCCAGCGTCCAAGTTTGCAGCCGCTTTACGACGGACCGTTTCGAGTGCTGGAGACCGGGCAGAAGCATTTTCTGCTAGATTTAGGGGGCAGAAGGGAGCTGATTTGCATTAACAGGCTCAAACCCGCTTTTGTTCTGGCTGACGAGGAGGTGCAGCTCGCGAGGCCCCCCCGCCGGGGCAGGCCACCGAGGAGACATTCTCCAAAGTCTTCACAGAGAGGTGCTAACAGCTTTAATCCACAGGTGCAGAGAGATGTTGCAGGTGCAGCCAAGCCAGGTTGCAGCAGATTTGGCAGAAGATTAAAACCTAGGCAGCTGGTGGATTGATTAGTGGTGTATGGAGTGCTTTGTGTTTCTCTTTTTGTTATGCCATTTAGATTTTGCCTTACTAGACGTTTGGGGGGGGGGGGGGTAGTGTGGCCGACACACATTGTGGGCTCACGCTGCCACAGAGACAGGACTGAATGTGTATTGTGGGGTGTCACGTCTGCAAGGACTGAGGACTCGAATCTACAGGAGGTAACAAGGAAGTGTGAGATTTGTCTCTTTGTCCCACAGAAGACGCCCCGGAGGGTATTCCGGTTCATCAGGAAATGAGAGACAATGGTGAAGCTTCAAAGAGATGCTTTGTAACTGTATGTTGACTGAAGACACCATGTGACTTGAATTCTGATGCTGGAAATGTATAAAAGGGTGTTGAAGTATGATTCTTTCTCTTTCCTGCTTTGAGAATGCTAGAAGCTGTGTTCTGTCAAATAAAGCTGGTTTTATGACTGAAACTCAGCCTCGTTATTTGAGCATGCTTCTACAACTTTACCTTTAATATAATTAATATGTGACTTCCAACACAGTTTGTAATCAATTATTACTCCAAGAAATTTAGTTTCAGATACCCTTTCAATCTCTACACCATTTACACTGAGTTTAGGTACTGGGTTGTTGTGATGGTTGTTAAAGACTATAAATTTTGTCTTACTTAAATTGAGCGTTAATTTGTTTGAATCAAACCACAGTTTACGCTTTCCTAATTCCTTTCCGAGTGTATCCAGAAGTTGTTCCAAATTGTTTCCACTGCATAATAGATTAGTGTCATCGGCAAACAATATTAAGTCCATTTTTTTCTGAAACTTTACATATATCGTTTATATACATATTGAATAATAATGGTCCCAAAACTGAACCCTGTGGGACTCCACAGGTGACCTTCAGTAACTGTGAGTTTTTGTTGCTAACACATACATACTGATATCTATTCTTTAAGTAACTACTTAACCAGGACAGTGCTACCCCTCTAATACCACAATTTTGTAGTTTCTTTAATAATAAATTGTGATCTACTGTATCAGATGCTTTTTTAAGATCCAGGAATACTCCAACTGAATACTCTTTATTTTCAATGGCTGTTGATATTTTTTCTGTAAATTCCATTAGGGCATATGCAGTTGTCCTCTTGTGTCTGAACCCATATTGCTGCTCACACAATAAATCATTCTTCAGTATTAAAGTTGTCAATTCTCTCACAGAATATTTTTTCAAGTATCTTGGAAAATTGCGGTAATAGTGAAATTGGTCTATAGTTTGAGAGTTCCCCTCTGTCGCCCGTCTTGTATATTGGTATTACTTTAGCTATTTTCATTGCATTGGGAAATATACCTGTTTGGAGAGACAGGTTACAGATATACGTCAGTGGTTTTACTATGCATTCGATAGCAGTTTTGATTAATAGCATGTCAATACCATCACAGTCCGTAGATGTTTTACTTTTGAACGATTTAGCAATTTCAATGACCTCTCTTTTGTCTGTGTTCTTTATGAAGATGGAGTCTTTTACAGCAGTGTTATTGCATATTGTGTCGCCTGTAGGCACCGTAGTGGGTATTTCTCAGGCCAGATTAGGTCCAATGCTAACAAAAAAAATTATTAAATTCATCTGCAGGTGAAGCTATATTCACACTCTGAGTTGTTTTATTATTTTTTGGAATATTAGTTGGGTTGCTTGTATTTCTGCTTTTATTTCCAAGGATACTGTTGAGTATTGTCCATGTATTTTTAATATTGTCTTTGTTTTTCTCCAGTTATTTACTGTAATAGTCTCTTTTACTACATCTTATTATATATGTTAACTTATTTTTGTACCAAAAGCCAGTTTAGAAAGCTTGGGATCAGTCCGCCAAGGTCTCCGCCTTTGACTGCCACCTAATCCACATAGCACCGGACCTCCATGATCCCTCCTGCAGGTGGTGAACCTACTGGAGGGCGGACCCATGTAACTCCTTCGGGCTGAGGATCACACTCCTCAGCCTCCCTGGGAAGGTCTATGCCAAGGTACTGAAGAGGAGAGTCCGGCCGTTGGTCGAACCTCGGATTCAGGAGGAGCAATGTGGTTTTTGTCCTGGCCGTGGCACATCGGACCAGCTCTTTACCCTCTCGAGAATTCTTGAGGGTTCGTGGGAGTTTGCCCAACCAGTTTACATGTGTTTTGTGGACTTGGAGAAGGCATTTGACCGCGTCCCTTGTGGATTTTTGTGGGGGGTGCTTCGGGAGTATGGGGTATCGGGCTTGTTGTTACGAGCTATTCGGTCTCTGTACGACCGTTGTGAGAGTTTAGTTCGTATTGCCAACACTCGGTCGGAGTCATTCCCAGTGAGAGTTGGACTCCGCCAGGGCTGCCCTTTGTCACCGGTCCTGTTCATAATTTTTATGGACAGAATTTCTAGGCGCAGCCAGGGAATGGAGGGTGTCATGCTTGGTGACCACAGGATCTCATCTCTGTTGTTTGCAGATAATGTTGTCCTGTTGGCTTCATCCAGCAATGACCTACAGCTCTTGCTGGGACGGTTTGCCGCTGAGTGTGAAGCGGCTGGGATGAGAATCAGCACCTCCAAGTCCGAGTCCATGGTCCTCAGCCGGAAAAAGGTGGATTGTCCTCTCCGGGTTGGGGACAGGCTCCTGCCCCAAGTGGAGGAGTTTAAGTATCTTGGGGTCTTGTTCACGAGTGAGGGGAAAATGGAGCGAGAGATCGACAGACGGATTGGAGCAGCATCTGCAGTGATGCGGACGTTGTACCGGACTGTTGTGGTGAAGAGGGAGCTTAGTTCTAAGGCAAAGCTGTCGATTTACCAGTCAATCTACGTTCCTACTCTCACCTATGGTCATGAGCTTTGGGTAATGACCGAAAGAACGAGATCGCGGATACAAGCGGCTGAAATGAGCTTTCTCCGTAGGATTGCTGGACTCACCCTCAGAGATAGGGTGAGGAGCTCAGTCATCCGGGAGAGGCTCAGAGTAGAAACGCTGCTCCTCCACATTGAAAGGAGTCAGTTGAGGTGGTATGGGCATCTGATTAGGATGCCTCCTGGACGCCTCCCACTTGAGGTGTTTCAGGCACGTCCCACTGGGAGGAGACCCCGGGGCAGACCCAGGACTCGGTGGAGAGACTATGTCTCCCAGCTGGCCTGGGAACGCCTTGGTATCCCCTCTGAAGAGCTGGAGCAGGTGGCTGGGGAGAGGGAAGTCTGGGCTTCTCTGCTTGAACTGCTGCCTCCGCGACCCGGACCTCCGGAAAAGCGGTAGAAGATGGATGGATGGATGGATGGAACTTATTTTTGTATGTTTTATACCGCTGCTCTGCTTCTTTTGTCATCATGTCGCAGTCTAAACTGTACACTCAAAAATACAGAAAGGAGTGGGAATCAAACCCTAAATTCAAAGGCTGGTTGAAGCCATTTATTGGAGATGATACAGAAGTGATGGCCTATTTAAATGCCTTATTAAAACAAACAAACCAAGAATCAACAGAACATATTTAGGGTATTTTTTACTCACTTTTTTTTCTCTCCTACAACATTAGTCTTCTGTCCTACAGCACCCATTACAATTACATGCAAGTGACCAATTATGCAAATTAGATAATGATGCCATTTAGCAACATTTAGCGATTTTTAGGACAGCCAATAGCTACTTTCCTTACTGAGCAGTTGGCAACAGTAAAGCCAGTGCTAGGTGGGCTTGTCCATCAGCTGAGGTGATTTCCAAGGTCGTCAACAGGGCAAACTTCTGCCTGCTAGCCAAAATGCTAATAGGTTAATGAATTACAGCCCACTAGCACTGAGCTTAAGACGTTTTTGTGAATTTACATTTCACATTGAAATCATCGTTGTTCTGTTCTGGCTCAGTTGTAAAGCAATGAATAAAAACTGCAGATTTATAGGAAAAACCTTCAAACTTTGCAAGAGAAAAGTAAAAGTCACAGTTCTATCACAAAAAAAAAAATAGATTACAAAAGAAAAAGAAAAAAATAGATTAAAAAAGTGGTGAATTTCTTATTTAAAAAAAAAAACCAACATACCACCTCCCCCCCAAAAAACAAAAAAAACATCAGTTTACAACTGAAGGGCTCAAATTTATGAGAAACCCCTTGCAAAGCAAAGCACAAATGTGCAAGGAAACTCCCCAAAACTTTGTGAAAAAACACATTTCTTTGTAAAATGTTATCCACCTTATTCCTAGACCCCCACGATGCCTTGCGTGAATTATGGACGTAACTTCTGGTACTAGTTTTGAACGTGTGGTTGTCACTGAAACTGGACAATTTTCCTTGTTAAAAAACAATGACTTTGGCATCAAAAATCCAGGAACACGGCCTTTTGCACCTCAAAAACAGTATTATAACTAGAAAACACTCGGAGAGCGCAGACCTCCGCCAAGCGCCACAGTTCCCCCGATACAGTGTTTGTGTGTACGTTTTCAGATTCCTTGACCATGAAAACATATGACAAGCAATTGGATTGACAATGATAGGATCAGTGGTTCAGTAGTTATTCACAAAAATGGCATTTTGCGTAATGGCGGTTTTCTTGTGGACGGTGATCTGGATCACCACCAAAATGTAATCATCTGTAGGATACCCCATTTCTGACAATCTGTGAAAATTTCATGAAAATCCGTCCACAACTTTTTGAGTTATCTTGCTAACAAACAAACAGACAGACAGACAAACAAACAGACAAACAGACAGACAGACAGACAAACCAACGCCGATGAAAACATAACTTCCTTGGCGGAGGTAATCATACCACTTCCCACGACGATCGAGGGATGGGAAAATGACCTTAAAAAGTGGCCTTAAAGACAGTAGCTCCATTAGTTAGCTCTGCTGCTTAGATGCTAATGGTGTAAACAAATAAAAGCTCTGTGATATATCAATATTTCCAGTGCAATAAAGTCAGTTGCATTTTGTTAAAAGATGTTGGACATAATCAAATTCACCTTAGAGCAGACGTAGAATCTAGTTAGAGCCACAAAGAACCACAACACCGTGCCTGGGTGTTTTAATGTCAGGGTAAATACAGACAGCTGCAGCTGTTTGTTTTACCCCAAAATTAAAATGCTCATGCTGTTATCATGTCGTGAATGCTTGTTATTTAACTTAACACGTACAGACATTTTCTGACAATTGTTCAAAATTTTATTGATCTATATTTTATGATAATTTAAAAATTAATGGCGGCTGAAGCTGCTGTTATTAAGTCCATATTGTTCCAATGCAGTGCAATTGACCCCCCCCCCCAAAACCCCCCCCCCCAAAAACTATTTGATATCTTTCTTAAATCGTTAAGCCTAAGGAAGCAAACTGTTACTATTTTTTATTTATTATTTTACTTCATGCAGCCTTGCATCTGGTGACATATATGACGTGTAAACGTCAGATCTGTGACATTCATACAAGTGAAAACATACCTGGTGTTGTCCTGTGTCTGTCCTGTGTCAATACCACCGATCACACTAACAATCGGTTTTACTTTTCAGTGCATGATCTACGCATTGCAGGTGAGAAGCCTCCATTTATACAGTCTATGGCACAACTCTGAACACCAGCAACAAGTACCAGAACTACGCCAAAACATTCAAAAAATACAAAAACTACAAGTGCTGAAATTAGCTGCCACTTGAGTCCAAAACACATGGGACCATACATTAAAATGAACTTGAAAAACTTTTAAAAACGCTATTTTAAAAGCCCCACTTCTCCACTCTTGCTGACTGATTTAACACTACTTCAGCTAAAATGGGAAGTTGCGCCCATAATCATTTCTACAGCAGTGCCCTGAGGAATAAGGTGGATTTGATATCTTTCTTAAATTGTTAAGCCTTAGGAAGCAAACTGTTAGTATTTTTTTATTTATTATTTTACTTCATGCAGCCTTGCATCTGGTGACATATATAAATGTCAGATCTGTGACATTCATACCAGTGAAAACATACCTGGTGCTGTTGTGTCGTCCTGTGTCTGTACCACCGATCACACCAACAGTCCTTTTTAGTTTTCAGTGCATGATCTACTCATTGCCGTTAAAGCCACAGATTC
The DNA here is from genome assembly GCA_020510985.1 of Pholidichthys leucotaenia. Taxonomy (NCBI): domain Eukaryota; kingdom Metazoa; phylum Chordata; class Actinopteri; order Cichliformes; family Pholidichthyidae; genus Pholidichthys; species Pholidichthys leucotaenia. Next base: position 278,570,697 of record CM035842.1, read on the forward strand.
AGCTGTGCTTATTTGTGAGGAGCCTCACACCACGATCAGCAGCAAGTACCAGAACTATGCAAAAACATTCAAAAATACAGAAACTACAAGTGCTGAAATCAGCTGCAACTTGACTGCGAAACGGGTTTGTAGACTATACATTAAAACAAATTTAAAACACTTTTAAAAATGCTATTTTGAAAGCCCTACTACTCCACTCTTGCTGACTGATTTAAACACTACTTCAGCTGAAACCGGAAGTTGCCACCATAATCATTTCTGCAGCAGCGCCCTCAGGAAAAAGGTGGATAAAATTTACATGAAAAACATTACAAATTATGAAAAACAAGATTTGTGAAGAATAGATATTGTCAATAATTTGTAATAATTTTTAAAATCATTTTACAAAAAATAAATCACAAAATTATAAGAAGTATAATTGCAAAGCCTTCAAATTTGCAGGAGAAAAGTCATTACGTGGTAATAAATTTTTTATGAGATACTTTCTCACATCTACTTCACCACTAAATTTTATAAGGTAATGTTACTTATATTCAAGTACAATTTACCCATTTGATAACAAACGCAACAACAGCAGCAGGTTCATGTGAATATTTTACACAACTGAACAAGACTTAACTTGTAATAAAGTGACTCCCATGGAAATGAAAACAATCTTGAGTTCAGCTTGCAACTTGTGGCTTCTTTATTCAGCCTTTTTACCCCAGAGACTTACAATGGTGCTCCAGTCACTTTTTATTTACTCCTACTACAGTGTCTGCCACTAAGGATCCTCAGGCCCCCTACCTGGCCACTTAAGCCCCTTTTCCAGTAGTACCTGTTTAGCCCGGTACAACACAGCACTGTTCAGTTCAGTTCGGTTCGCTTGTGTTTCCATTACAATGGAGTATCGCTTGACGTGGGTGGGATTTGTTTACAGGGAGGCAGCACAACCCTCCCGTGACATAAAACAAGCGACCCAGGCAAAACACATGATGGCAGGATACGAGGTGACTGCAGTCTCTGGCTTTTTTGCCAGAGCAAAGGCAAAAAAGGACAGCCAGAGAAGGCTATAGGCAGGCGAGACAACACACTCTGGAAAAGTACTGGAGCGTTTAGGAAGCTGTAAAGAGCAGTATAAAGCGGAAGACATGAGGATACGAACTACATCACATATGAAGGTAAGTTAATGATTGTGAATGCTACTTTGCTTTAAGTCCGCCGTACTACATTGTAATGTCGGCAAGTTATCACTATTAGGTACTAAAATATGTATTCTCTTTGTGTGTGTTTCAGATGGCTCTCTTGTGGCGAAATTATCACTTCAAACCGTGGGTCTGGGCATTCAACACAGCCTCCCAGTGATGAGGTGTCACCCCAGCTTCACGAACGCACAGTGGTAATAGAACTTCAGAATGTCTGTAGAAACGTTTAGCTTCCTGTGCAACAAATTGCTCTGATCTGTGTGAAAACCATGGAGAGACTGTTGAGACATCATGGGCTGTACTGCTCCAGCTGGTGGTGTCATGGCAAAAAGTGATCAGCTGCCAACACTTGATCACTGACATGTTTGCACGAAAACCCAAATGCAGACACAGACCCGATTATAAATCACAATGATCTTTATTAATAAAGTGAATAAGTGTGTGAGTGAATGGATGTGAGTGCAGAGCGGGACAGAACTGGCAACCCTGCAGGAGGAGAAGAGAGGGGGAATTAATAGCAGTTCAGCAACTGTGGGTTGAATGAGCTGAATAGTAAATAATCTTACTGAGCTCAGGAGTAACTGAAGCACCGAAGAGTAACTCAGTCCACTCCAGGTTACCAGAGTCCCGCTCAGGAGGTGCAGTGTTCGTGACGAGGGAGAGGGAACAGGTACAGCCACAGCTGAGAGATGAGGGGGAGAGTGAGTTCGGTGAGAGGATCCGGTCCGCCGCCTGGAGCAGAGGTGAGTCTGCCGCCTGAAGGGAGGACCACCTGTGCACAGGGGAGAGAGGAGGAGAGAAGCAGGAGTAGAAGGTGTAGATTTCAGTAGCAATAGTCTTACAGTAGAGTTGGGGAGGCAAAGCTCCCAGATGAACAGGTGCAGAGTTGATGCGAGGAAGGGAGGCATAACTCCCAGCAGTAGAGATAGGCGAGTTGAACCGAAGAGAACTTCACCCAAGGAGCGTTGACGTCTCCATGCAGGAGTGCAGGGATCCACTCCTGATAAAGGCTGTTTAACTGGGGGGTACAGGTGTGAGAGCCAGTGCAGCTGAGGATAATGATTAGTAAACAGAGGCACACCGTGCAGATCACTACAATCGCCAGGTCCCATATTGTAGTTATGGAGTTATATTAGCTGTAAAATATATATTTCAACAGGTAAACAGTACTGAGTTAGGTATAATAAGATATATTTAACAATTATGATGTATTTTAAGCTAAAACAAACTGGATCTAGGATTTAAAGCAATTAAAGTAACACAGTCACAAGGTTACATAGAGAAATACATGGATTTACTGGATATATACACGTACTGTATACATATATATTCTCTGCATCAACAATGAACTATACATGTATTCATTTAGTATAGCAGTAGGAATTTTGACAATAAACCTTTGTACTTTTTGCAGACCTGTCTCCACTTTTGTTTTATGTGTGAAGGTTACCGTCAAGTGACATAAATTAAATACTAAAAGATTGGAAAAGCTGTCTAAGAACAATCCAGCAGTTTGAGAAATCACTTTTGGTTTGGTATAAGTCTGCCAACAAAATTATGAACCATAAAGCAGTTTGTGTTAAAATATTAAATCCCATTAAACCCTAACTCAGGTGTGTCCAATCATGTGCCATGGAGGGCCAAGACCCTGCAGGTTCTCTCTTCTACCCAGTCTCTTCAGCAGGTGTTTTCACTTATCAGCAGTCAGTGGGAAGAAATTCAGTGGAATCTGCTGTTGAAGACACTGGTTGGAGGTAAAGCCTGCAGGGTCTTGGTCCTCCATGGCACATGATTGGACACCCCTGCCCTAACCTATTATTAGAAAATACAGATGCTAATATGGCCCAGAATTTCTCCATATACTGGTACTATCACTAAAGTGTGCAGTGTCTTCTGCCCTGGCACATCCAACAATACAGTCTTCAGAAAATAAAATAATTGTTTTTGGTTACTTTTTCTTAAAAATAAGCCATTATTTTCAACATCACTGATAAATGGTTTGTACTGTTGACTCTTTTCCCACCGGTGTCTTAACAGACAAAATAGAAAATCATGATGCAAACACAGGCCGTGTGGTGGTGGAGTGGTTAGCACTGCGGCAGCATAGCAACTCACCCTTGGTCTGGGGATCCTGGGTTCGATCCCAGCCCCCGACCAACAGTGATCTGTGTGGAGTTTGCATGTTCTCCCCGTGTCTGCGTGGGTTTACTCTGGGATTTCTCTGGTTTCCTCCCACATGCCAAAAACATGCAAGTTAGGTTAATTGGCATCAAAACTGGGGATTCTAAATTGTCCTTAGGTATGACTGTGAGAGTGAATGGTTGACTGTCTCTCTGTGTTGGTCCTGCGATGGACTGGTGATCTTTCCAGGGTGTACCCTGCCTCTCACCCAAAGATGCTGGGATAGGCTCCAGCCCCCCTGCAACCCGAAAAGGATTAAGCGGAAGAAGATGGATGGATGAATGATGCAAACACATAAATTGCTAAATTGTTTATTACAATCAGCAGCAAATTCCAGATTATTTAGAATGTGCAAAATTGAAATTGTAAAAAAAAACAAAACAAAAAAAACTTAGAATGGGTCACGCATGCCGGCCACACTGCCTCACTGAGAAGCAACTGGATGTTCCGCTCAAGCTGGTCCCGGTTCAGCAGATCTTCAGCCCGCATCTCTGTAAATAGTGACACAAGGTCTGGTTTGGGTGGATCGTTTTTCTCTTGCCTAGACGAAAAGAGAGAAATGGGTGGTGGTTAATTAGTGCAAGTTTAAAACATATTTGGGAAATAACACTTGTTGCTAAAAGCCAATGGTGGAATGTGACAAAAAAGTACTTTGTTGTTGTATTTAACCACAATTTTCATGTAGCTGTGCTTCAGTAAAGTAGATTTTACAAGGGCTGGGTTACATTTGTTTTTACTGTGGCTTCAGCAATCAGAATGAGTTGATACCTTCAGATGACTGGGATCTACTACTTTTATCTGAGGGTGTGCATCCCCGAGTATGGAGTTGCTCAGTCAAAATATGTAATTTTTATCAATAAAAGTTTAGCCACCGCTCTGTCACCGCTGTGTCGCCCTGGCTTCAAGTGTAGGCGGTGTTTTGTACTTGTATTGCTAAAATATAAAAGGATGCACTACAATGGGTCTCAAATATTTGTCATGTGTCCTATTATTATAGTACTGCATGAGTTTATTGACGATAGACTATAAACTTCACATATAAACTAAATTATAATGGTGACTGAACAACTCCCATTCCCCAAAGAGCAAGATACACATAAAACACGCAAGATACACATAAAGCATGAAAGAAAATCAATTAGGGAACCAAAGCAACGTGTTCAGTCTTTCATTCATTCATTCATTCATTCATCTTCTTCTGCTTAATCCTTTTTGGGTCGCGGGGGGGCTGGAGCCTATCCCAGCATCTTTGGGCGAAAGGCAGGGTACACCCTGGACAGATCGCCACTCCATCGCAGGGGCAACACAGAGAGACAGACAACCATTATTCACTCTCACAGTCATTCCTAAGGACAATTTAGAATCCCCAGTTTTGATGCCAATTAACCTAACTTGCATGTTTTTGGCATGTCTTGTTTTATTATATTCAAGTGTGCACATTTTAATTTAATTCAGTGAAAATTATTGTCTTACACTAATTGTTTTACTTCTATGTGAAGGAATGTGTAGAGGAGCTCATAAACTGATGCCACTGATGTGTAAAGCATCAAATGGGGGAGAGGATCTGTCACTACGAATGAGAACGAGACAAGTGGCAGCTCCTAATCAGCAAATGTGCTGTGCTGCTCTTCCAGCAGTCTTATTTTTCCAACACTGTGATCACTTTGTGGTCCACTCCGCCTCGGCTCATATCTTTTATGCTAATATGACAAGAAAAGTGTGAGATTAAAAAAAAAAGCAAAATTCCCCATACCAGGATAATGACCACATATCACATGGACTATGTTTCAGTCTTCTTTTTGACAAGTATAGGGTTTTTGAACGCCATTGTTTTTGGACACAAATGGAGAAGTGTCAATGAAGTCATTCTCTGTGATCATGCTTATTATGTCATCATACCCAATAATAAAATCTAAAATAATCTTGTTTAGTCAGCAGCTATTACAGCTTCTATTTACTTATTTATATTGTAAATATACACAGCAGCGAGTAGAAAACCCAGAAGTTGTACTCAAATAAAAGTGGCATTGACTTGTGATCTTTATTATAATATAATATTATTAAGTATAAAGTAAAAGTTGTATCGACTGACTAGACAGAGAGATCAAGCTGGAAAGGATGTACAGTAGGTTAGGTTGATTAAGGACAGAAATGGTAATGTGCTAACAAATGACAAGAGTGTGTTGAAAAGGTGGAAGGAGTACTTTGAAGAGCTGATGAATAAAGAAAATGAGAGGGAGAAGAGGATGGCTGAAGGAAAGAGAGTGAACAAGGAAGTCCCGAGCAAGGCGGAAGTGAGGGCAGCTTTGAAGAGGATGAAGAATGGAAAGGCGGTTGGTCCACATTTCATACAAGTGGAGGTATGGAGATGTTTAGGAGAGATGGCAGTGGACTTTTTAACCAGATTGTTTAATACAATCTTGGAGAGTGAGAAGATGCCTGAGGAGTGGAGAAGAAGTGTTTTGGTACCAATTTTCAAGAACAAAGCTGATGCTCAGAGCTGTAGTAACTACAGAGGCATAAAGTTGATCAGCCTGTCATGTTCGGGGTCATCACCCCGAGCATGACTTGTGGCTGTTGGGTTTAATTATTGCTAATTAATTCCAGCTGGTGGATTGAGCCTTGCTCTCTGTCAGTCCCACAGCCACGCCTCCTCCCCTCACCAGGCATTCACCAGCTTTCTGGTTCGCCACATACACACTCACACACTCCTGCACCCACACACCCACCCACCCACCCACACACACACACACACACACACTCATTCTCATACTTATACTCACATACACGCACACACACATTTATTTCAATCAGTCACGCACCTGTTGCAACACGGCTGGTCCTAGTTGCTGTCATTAAGGCTTGGTATTAATAGCAGGGCAGTACGACCAGCCAGTGTGGCAACTTAGCAACATCAACCTTGGACATCTGGACTCGCTTCTGTTGGTTTACCCCTGGACTGAATCGTGTCGTTCCCTCAGAACCTTTCCGCTACAACACTGTTGTAAGTCTTTCCCTGTGCCTTTTTCTCTGCTCCTGCTTAATTGGAGCACGTTAAGCATTCCCGTACACCAACCAAGTTTGGAGCCAGGTGTCTTCCCCTTTTGTACCGTGACTGTTTTTTGAACGAACTGTACATTCACCCACTGTAAATAAACACGTTGCTTACTCTGCATTTTGGGCTCACTGCTATTTCCTATGTTTGCTGCAAAGTTACGCAGTGAACATGACACAGCCACCCTATGAAGATATGGGAAAGAGTTGTTGAAGCCAAGTTAAGAGGAGAGGTACAATCAGTGAGCAGAAGTACAATTTCATGCCAAGAAAGAGTACTACAGATGCAATGTTTACTCTATGAGTGCTAATGGAGAAGTATAGAGGAGGTCAGAAGAAGTTGCACTGTGTCTTTGTGGACCTAGAGAAAGCATATGATAGGGTGCCAAGAGAGGAAGTGTGGTACTGTATGAGGAAGTCAGGAGTGGCAGAGAAGTATGTGAGGGTGGTGCAGGACATGTATGAGGACAGTGAAATGGTGGTGAGGTGCACTGTAGGAGTGACAGATGGGTTCAAGGTGGGGGTGGGGTTACATCAGGGATCGGCTCAGAGTCTCTTCTTGTTTGCCATGGTGATGGACAGGCTGACAGACGAGGTCAGACAAGAGTCTCCATGGACCATTATGTTTGCAGATGACATTGTAATGTGTAGTGAGAGTAGGGAGCAGGTGGAAGAGAACCTGGAGAGGTGGAGGTATGCTCTGGAGAGAAGAGGAATGGAAGTCAGTAGAAGCAAGACATAATATATGAGTGTGATGAGAGGGAAGCAGGTGCAATGGTGAAGATGCAAGGACAAGAGACAGTAAAGGTAGATGAGTTTTAAATACTTGAGGTCAACCATCCAAAGCAATGGAAAATGCACAAGAGAGGTGAAGAAGAGAGTGCAGGCAGGGTGGAGTGGGTGGAGACAAGTGTCAGGGGTGATTTGTGACAGAAGGATAGCAGCAAGAGTGATAGGGAATATTTACAAGGTGGTAGTGAGACCTGCTTTGATGTATGGTTTGGAGACAGTGGCACTGACAAAAAAGACAGGCGGTGGAGCTGGAGTTGGCAGAGTTGAAGATGCTAAGATTTTCATTGGGAGTGACTTGGAGGGACAAGATTAGAAATGAGTATATCAGAAGGATAGCTCAGGTTGAGCAGTTTGGAGACAAAGTGAGAGAGGCAAGGCTGAGAAGGTTTGGACATGTGCAGAGGAGGGATAGTGGATATATTGGACAAAGGATGCTGAAGATGGAGCTGCCAGGCAGGAGTAAAAGAGGAAGACCACAGTGAAGACTCATGGATGTAGTGAAGGAGGACGGGGAGAGGGTTGATGTTACAGAGGAAGATGCTATGGATAGGGTGAAATGGAGACACACGATCTGCTATGGTGAGGGAGCAGCCGAAAGAAGAAGTATAAAGTAAAAGTAGAAGTCAGAATGAGAAAGTATCTGCTAAAAAGTTACTTAAGCTGGGTTCACACTATAATGTTTGGATCAACTTTTACTGACATTTTGAAAAATAAGAGAAATCAGTCCAAACGTTGAAATTATGTTTGTGAGCATACACCAACTTTTACAAACTTTTGCTAGCATTTCCCAGCATTGCATTCAGCGTTGTCAAACTTTTGCCAACTTAGGCTAGTGCAGGGGTCTGCAACCTTTGCCAGCCGAAGAGCCGTTTTGCCCGTCTCCGACTAAAACAGATGTGGCTGAGAGCCGCAACTGCAATTTGACCTTTAAAATAAAGATTATGCTGCTTATAAAGTTTTTTATATACTGTACATAGCTCTGAATATTATGTGGCATTAATGAATTCCTACTACAGCAGTGGGAAAAAACTGCTTATAGCTTCATTTATATAGCTTCATTCATGAAATAAATGTTAGATATATATTATAAATTGTTTTGTGCTGAAAAATAAATTTCTGAATATCTGACCATAATTTTTGCATAGTTTTAATTATCAGCACATTCATAAATTGTTTAAATCTGAAAAATATCACCCATCTCCTACTTTCAACAGTGATCACACAGCTTTAGTTCCTGATATTTTCATAAATTAGAGATGAAAGTTTTATTTAGAAGAAGCTACTTTTCATCCTGTTTCCTCATAATGCTCCTTGTTCAAATGTATTAATATAATATAAATCTGTATCCTTCACTTGTTCTTCAGACTCTCAATTTGTCAACTAGTGGATTGGTTGTGGGTGGCGCGGTGGAGAAGTGGTTAGCACTGTGGCAGCACAGCAACTCACCCTTGGTCTGGGGATCCTGGGTTCGATCCCAGCCCCCGACCAACAGTGATCTGTGTGGAGTTTGCATGTTCTCCCCGTGTCTGTGTGGGTTTACTCCGGGATTTCTCCGGTTTCCTCCCACATGCCAAAAACATGCAAGTTAGGTTAATTGGCATCAACTGGGGATTCTAAATTGTCCTTAGGTCTGGTTGTCTGTCTCTCTGTGTTGGCCCTGCGATGGACTGGCGATCTGTCCAGGGCAGGGGTCAGCAACCTTTACCGCTCAGAGCCATTTGGACCCGTTTCCCACAGAAAAGAAAACACTGAGAGCCACAAAAACCCTTTTGACACTTAAAATGAAATAACACTGCATATAACTTTTTTTTCCCTTTATGCTATGTATAAACAAACTATAATGTGTTGCATTTATGAAATCAGGGAACTCCTGCAGAGAAAACAAAATTACATTTCTGCATGCAACAAAAACATTTTGAACTCCGAAAAAAAAAAGACATTGGGTTGAAGGTTGACATTGGGTTGAAAGGAGAGTGCTATTTCTAGCACTGATGACTCCTGATCCTTCGATAAAAATCTCATAATTCCGCTGAAAACAATACCGAAAGCTCAGAATTCCAACACGAACCAGCGATGTGATTTGGGGTTGGGGAAATTATCTGAAAATTCAGCAGGGGGTCTGGGGGACATAGTCCCCCAGCGGGGTCCGGGGTGGGATGGGGGCAAGGGGGGCAAAGCCCCCCGAAGCTCCTGGGTTTTTATGATTTTTAAGTACCAGAACTGTGCTTAAATGACATAAAACAAACAGCTGAATGCCACTTATTAATGTATAATATTGACTTATGTTCCAAGAAGACAGCATTCCTAAAATATTCCAACAAGCATTATCCATCACATGCTTTAACACTTGATCAAATCAAAATCAGTTAATTTTTTTATCTATTCCATAATAGAAATAAAATTCCAACATATTACTTTTTATAATTTCAGCATTCATTTCAGATCACCAGTTTCAATCTCTATTGAGTCTTGAGCAGTTCATTTTGTACAATAACTGATGCAGCCAAGTCTTAGAAATATTCAAAAGTTATGAGTCAATGTCCACTGTGCACTGTCAATTTCAAACTGTTTGGAATCATAAAAGGTGATGGTTAACTTTTATTACCGTTTCATCCCTCGCGCCAGCCCAGCTCATACAGCCGTTGTAGAGTTAATGACTCTCCACCTGGCCATATTGATTACCGGTGGCCATACGCCACTTCCAGTCCTGCCTGAAAGGGCGCAGCTTCACTGCGTTCCTGGACCACAAGCCGCTAACGTACTTAACATACTTTATCTTCCTGGAAGATAAAATAAAGCAGAATTCGGCGAATTAGCAGAAAATCACATCCCTGAGAACACGCCGCCATGAATCTTTGAAAAAGCACACAACGAGCCATTTGATTGGTCCAATTGTTTGCAACTATCCAATCGCAGGGCTGTTTACAATACAGCAGTAGCTTGAACACAACACATCCGAGTTATCGCGGGAGACGACTTCCGACTTCGTGTTGATTTTTCGCTGACGGTGATTAAACTTTAACATGTTTTTTTTTTAGATTTTACAAGATCACCATAATCTTCAAATTTAGAATTACATTTTAAAAACTAATGAACTAAAATAAAATACATTTTAATTAAATACTCATTATTTATTTTCCAAAGCCACAGGGAACCGCAGCAGAGGGATGAAAGAGCCGTATGCGGCTCCGGAGCCGCGGGTTGCCGACCCCTGGGCTAGTGTATGTGTAGCAGTGGCAAACTTAGGTTAACTGAAGTAGACAAATACTCAGTGCAAGTTATACTGAGTTTGCCTAAGTTAGGCTAAGTTAAGCTCCACTGGCAAACGTTAACTGAAATGCTGATGAAAACAGATGTTTTTAGATCAAAATTCAGTTCAGACATGTAGGAACAAAAGAGAAATAGAGAAAAGGGGGAATTTAAAAAAAAGAAAATACTTAAATAAGAGGACAATTTACAGTATTTGTTTGGTGATAACATGGTGTGTATGACATGTTTTTTAAATTTTTGAAATCTATTATATGTGTGTGTGTGTTTTATCATATATATGATTAAATTATATATATATATATATATATATATATATATATATATATATATATATATATATATATATATATATATATATAAGTTTAAATATATATTAAACCATACACATATAATCATATATATGAGAAATCATATATATAAATGAGAAATATATATTTATTTATTTACCTTTATTTAACCAGGAAAAAAAACCCGTTGAGATTAAAAACCTCTTTTTCAAGGAAGTCCTGGCCAAGAGGCAGCAAAAAAATCACAAATACACTTACAATGACATACAAATCATATAAAACAGTTACAAATTAGTGAGGCCGTCTCAAGTGTTCTCAATCTGGATTTAAAGTCGTTCAGTGAAACAAGTTCCGTTAGTTTCCAGTCTTTTTGCAACATGTTCCATGTAGAGGGGGCTGAGAACCTGAAAGCTCTTTTTCCCAGCTCAGTACGGGCAAATGGAACAGAAAGCAACAAATGATCATTAGAACGCAAACCATAAGAATCAACACTTCTCAGTGTGATCAAATTACAAATGTAAGGGGGCAACAGTCCAAGCATGGCCTTGTAAATAAAAATGTACCAGTGAGTCAACCTCCTGGTGGACAAAGAGGGCCATCCCACTCTAGAATACAGTTCACAGTGATGGGTCAAGGCTCTACAGTTTGTAACAAGCCTCAAAACAGCATGATATACAGAGTCAATCTTACTCAGACACTGAGCTGAAGCGTTCATATACAAGAGGTCTCCATAATTTAAAATAGATAAAAAAGTTGCAGTAACAAGACGCTTTTTAACCTCAAAAGAAAAACAACATTTATTTCGAAATAAAAAGCCCAGTTTCAGTTTAAGTTTCTTCACAAGATTTTCAACATGGGGCTTAAAAGTCAGAGCGTCATCAAGCAAGATACCAAGTTACTTGTACGAGTGAACCACCTCAATTTCATTTCCCTCAAAAGTGGACACTGTGGGAAAAATTTGTGGACTCTTCCTAAAATTTGAAAACCACATCAGTTTAGTTTTGTCAGCATTAAGGACTACTTTTAGCTGCAGAAGTGTGTGCTGCACCACATTAAAAGCTTTCTGCAGAGAAACAACAGCATTAGCAGGGGAAGAGCCAAAGCAGTAAATAATTGTGTCATCGGCATAAAAATGCAAACTATATATATATGATTTCTCATTTTTTTGTATGTTTGTCACACTTAATTGTTTCAGATCATCAAAAAAATTTAAATATTAGACAAAGATAACACAAGTAAACACAAAATCTAAACACAAAATGCTGTTTTTAAATCAAAGTGTTTATTAATAAGGGGAAAAAAAATGTAAACCTATATGGCCCTATGTGAAAAAGTGATTGCCCCTTAAACCTAATAACTGGTTGGGCCACCCTTAGCAGCAACAACTGCAATCAAGTCTTTGTGATAACTGGCAATGAGTCTTTTAAAGCGCTGTGGAGGAATTTTGGCCCACTCATCTTTGCAAAATTGTTGTAATTCAGCCACATTGGAGGGTTTTCGAGCATGAACTGCCTTTTTAAGGTCATGCCACAGCATCTCAATCGGATTCAAGTCAGGACTTTGACTAGGCCACTCCAAAGTCTTCATTTTGTTTTTCTTAAAAGGAACTCCGATTATATTGGCATGTTAGCTCTATATGCTTTATTTTGATGTTAGTAACATAACTATAATATAATTTTTTGAAAATAATTCCCAGTTTTATATATTTTTAAAAAACTTTATTACAATGTAAATCGCCATTTTTGTTTTCGTCGCAATGCATTCTGGGTAGTGACGTAGAATGGTTGCAGCCGTTTTTTCTGTCTTATACAAGCCAAGAAGCGAAGCTACGAACTACTGCCATTTGTCAGTGAAAATGCCACATTGCGCGGCTTTTGGATGTAATTTCCAATCAAAGGGAAATGAAGAGAGCAGGGTAAGCCTCTATAGCTTTCCTAAAGAGGGAAAGTGGAGGAAAAAGTGGGGCGGCAGCGGCTCAGGAGGTAGAGCAGGTCATCCAATAACCCGATGGTTGGCAGTTCGAATCCTGCACTCCCCAGATATCCTGCCGTTGTGTCCCTGGGCAAGACACTTCACCCGCATTGCCTCCAGTGCCCATAACACTGGGTATGAATGTGTAAAAATGTTTAAATGTTCGGTGGTGGCCAGAGAGGCCGTTGGCTCGGATTGGCAGCCACATTTCCCTCACTCTATGAGTGTCTATGATCAAGCACTATAGCGCACACTTGATAAAGCTGATATATATATATTTATCGCACTATATCGCTCAAAGCGATATAGTGCGATATAGTGCACGGTGGCGCAGTGGTTTAGCACTGTGGCAGCACAGTTTACCCTCAGCCGGGGGATCGCGGGGATCATGAGATCGTGGGTTTGATCCCAGCCCCCGACCAACAGTGAACTGTGTGGAGTTTGCATGTTCTCCCCGTGTTGCGTGGGTTTACTCCGGGATTTCTCCGGTTTCCTCCCGCATACCAAAAACATGTAGGTTTAGGGCGCTCGCGCACGCAGCGACCAGCGGCCGGTGGCTTGTCACCAGACTGCAAACCAAATCTACCTACGGGTACAAATAAGTAACCAAAAAAAAAAGCGCACGCTTTGAGTGTCTATGATCAAGCGCTATAGCGCACTCTTGATAAAGCTGATATATATATTTATCACGCTATGATAAAGCGCTATATCGCTCAAAGCGGCAGTCATTTGGAACGACTTTGGAGCACTGCTTATGGACGTTCTACCCGCAGTCTGAGAAAGCAACAGAGAAATTGCTTTATGTTGCTGAGAGTCCATGTTATCAGTTCAGTGCCCATCATGCTTGTAGACAATTTTTTGTGTTTGAGCATTCTATTGTAAGTAAATCAACAATATATAAGTTTCACCTTAAAATAATGCTTCCTCAAGCGCACGCTTGAGACACTCAAAGCAGAGAGACACTCGCGGAGCGGAGAGACACTCAAGCGCACGCTATATCGCTCAAGCGCACGCTTTGAGCGATATAGCACTTTATCATAGCGTGATGAATATATATATCAGCTTTATCAAGCGTGCGCTATAGCGCTTGATCATAGACACTCATAGAGTGACGGAAACATGGCTGCCAATCTGCGCCAACGGCCTTTCCGGCCACCACCAAGCATTTAAACATTTTTACACATTCATACCCAGTGTTATGGGCACTGGAGGCAATGCGGGTGAAGTGTCTTGCCCAGGGACACAACGGCAGGATATCTGGGGAGAGCAGGATTCGAACCGCCAACCAATGGGTTATTAGATGACCTGCTCTACCTCCTGAGCCGCTGCCGCCCCACTTTTTCCTCAACTTTCCCTCTTTAGGAAAGCTATGGAGGCTTACCCTGCTCTCTTTATTTCCCTTTGATTGGAAATTACATCCAAAAGCCGCGCAATGTGGCATTTTCACTGACAAATGGCAGTAGTTAGGAGCTTCGCTTCTTGGCTTGTATAAGACAGAAAAAACGGCTGCAACCATTCTACGTCACTACCCAGAATGCATTGCGACGTAAACAAAAATGGTGATTTACATCATAATAAAGTTTTTTAAAAATATATAAAACTGGGAATTATTTTCAAAAAAAATATATTATAGTTATGATACTAACATCAAAATAAAGCATATAGAGCTAACATGCCAATATAATCGGAGTTCCTTTTAAGCAATTCAGAGGTGGACTTGCTGCTGTGTTTTGGATCATTGTCCTGCAGCAGAACCCAAGTGCGCTTCAGCTTGAGGTCACGAACAGATGGCCGGACATTCTTCCTTCAGGATTTTTTGGTAGACAGCAGAATTCATGGTTCCATTTACCACAGCAAGTCTTCCAGGTCCTGAAGCAGCAAAACAGCCCCAGACCATCACACTACCACCACATTTTACTGTTGGCAATGTGTTAATGTGTTTGTTAATGTGTGGATTTGTATTGTCTGCTAAGTGTGCTTAGAGGTTTTTTTTCTATGTGATCACAATCTTGCTCACTCGAGCCATATTTTGATAACTATGTTTTTTCTCTCTGCCCAATGTGTCACCCCCTTCCCCCCTCCCCCTCTTTACCCCCCACTGAATGAGGCGCCTGTAAGGCTGCCGCGTCATTAGGGAGCGCTTAATATGAGCGCACCTTGGTGATAAGTGAAATTCCTTGTATGTGTAAGCATACTTGGCAATAAAGTTGATTCTGATTCTGATTCTGATTCTGGCATGATGTTCCTTTTCTGAAATGTTGTGTTACTTTTACACCGGATGTAATAGGACACACACCTTCCTAAAAGTTAAACATTTGTCTCATCAGTCCACAGAGTATTTTCCCAAAAGTCTTGGGGATCAACAAGATTTTTTTTCTGGCAAAATTGAGAAGAGCCTTTATGTCTTTTTGCTCAGCAGTGGTTTTCATCTTGGAACTCTGCCATGCAGGCCATTTTTGCCCAGTCTCTTTCTTATGGTGGAGTCATGAACACTGACCTTAACTGAGGCAAGTGAGGCCTGCAGTTCTTTGGATGTTGTTATGGAGTCTTTTGTGAACTCTTGGACGAGTCATTGCTGCACTGTTGGGGTAATGTTGGTTGGCCGGCCACTCCTGGAAAGGTTCACCACTGTTCCATGTTTTGTGGATAATGGCTCTCACTGTGGTTCACTGGAGTCCCAAAGCTTTAGAAATGGCTTTACAGCCTTTTCCAGAGTGATAGATCTCAGTTGCTTTGTTTCTCATTTGTTCCTGAATTTCTTTGGATCGCAGCATGATGCCTATCTTTTGAGAATCTTTTTTGTCGACTTTACTTTGTCAGACAGGTCCTATTTAAGGGATTTCTTGATTGAGAACAGGTGTGGCAGTAATCAGGCCTGGGTGTGCCTGGAGAAATTGAACTCAGCTTTCCCAAGATGTGATAAACCACAGTTAATTTATGTTTTAATAGAAGGTGGGGGGGATCACTTTTTCACACAGGGCCATGTAGGTTTGTTTTTTTGTTTCCCTTAATAATAAACACCTTCATTTAAAAACTGCATTTTGTAAACACAAAATGCAGTTTTGCGCTGTTTTGCTGCAGTTTAGCGTTGCCCAACGGAAATCCCTGTCCCTCATGTTTTGTGTCATCATATTTGACTGTGTAAGGGATTTGTCAGCCAATTTTCGGATGGAACCAGCACCAAAAACACAGACTTCTCCCATTTAGGAACAGTTTGAGCTTGTTTCTCCCATTGATGTATTTTCCACAAATAGTGGCTGTTTATTTCAGCTGAAGTGATGGCTTAGTGGTAATGTATTAGTTTGCAAGTGGGAGACCTGGATTCAAATCCCAGCTGTGTCGTTCTTTTAATTTCATTTTTATTTGCAAGGTGAAGTGTCTCTTGTGTTTCAAAGAGCTTGGATCATTATTACGCATCATTATGCTGACACACTATTACCATTGTGCCCTGCATGAGAATGAGGCCAGAGTTGAATATACTGGACAGTATAAGACTGTTGAAAATTTATTATTTCTTAATAAAAATGGATAAGTAGTACAAGCACACGAAGTAACACAGACACATTCACTGGAGTCACCCCAGTTTTATTATTTCTTTTTTCCCTTATGATCATTGATATTTATTAAAAAAACAGCACATTTATTGAAATTGAAAAATATACATTGTAAAAATCTGCATACTGAATATATTTTGTCGACTACATGGTCTAGTAGAGTAAATGAAGTTCCACACGAGGCCTCATCTGTGAACCATTTTGATGAAAAGCTCAAGTGTTCCAGAAAGACTCAAATCCTCATGACTAAGTAATAGCTTAGCTGTGACGGGCCGCCAGCAGGCTTGACAGGCGGAAGTTCTGCCGCGGCGCTGTCAAAATAAAAGCACAGATAATCCCCATAATAAACAAGACAGAATAAAAAGACAGAAAACAGGGAAAATAATAAGTGACTCGAGCGCGGCGCAGACCCACGCCTGGGATCACTACACTATAAGTGCTGTCTTAATAAGTGCTACGTGTCCGGCATTGACACCTTGTACCATATTATTGATACAACCAGTGGGCGATTTGTCTTTTTTTTTTAACAAGGGGAATGAGTGGGTGTTCATAAAATTAGCATAAGGTACCAATGTATAAATGTAAATTAGACACAAATTTGCAAGAATAAATGTGCAAAAATATGACAAAAGATGTCAATCTGAGAGTTAAGAAAGTCATAAATTGCACTTTAATTAGTTTAAAAATTTACTCACTATCCACATGAATGTAGCAAATTTACAACAGCTGAAAATTTATGAGAAAAAAGTTGCAAATTTACACAAAAAATTGGCAAATGTAAAGAAAAAAGGTTGAAATTTTACACTGAAAAGTTTTGCAACTTTACAGAAAAATAATGAAAACTTATGAGGAAAAAAGTTGCAAATTTTTGAGAATGATTTGTAAATCTATGAGAAAAAATTGCAAATTTACAGGAAACAATTACACATTTACAAGAAAAGAAATTGCAAATTTATAACAAAAAAGTTCCACATTTTTTAGAAGAAACTGCAAATCTTTGAAACAAAAGTTGCCATTTTTTTAAACTGAAAA
Source organism: Pholidichthys leucotaenia (assembly GCA_020510985.1). Lineage (NCBI taxonomy): Eukaryota > Metazoa > Chordata > Actinopteri > Cichliformes > Pholidichthyidae > Pholidichthys > Pholidichthys leucotaenia. Next base: position 278,588,022 of record CM035842.1, read on the forward strand.
TTGTTGAAATTTTACAGGAAAAGTTTTTGCAGATTTACAGAAAAATAATGAAAATTTATGAGGAAAAAAATCTGCGAATTTTTGAGGGAAAAACTGCAAATTTACAAGTAAAAAGCTTAAAATTTACAGGAAAAATGTTATAAATTTACAAGAAAACAGCTTCAAATTTGCAGGAAAAAGTTGCAAATTTATGTGAAAACAGTTGCAAATTTACAAGAAAACAGTTTCAAATTGATAAGAAAAAAGCTGAAAATTTACAAGAAAATTTGCCAGTTTGAGGAAAAAGCTGCAAATTTAAAAAGAAAACATTTGAAACAGTTGAAATTTTACAGGAATAGATTTTTGCAAATTTACAGAAAAATAATGAAAATTTGTAAGGACAAAAGCTGCAAATTTACAGGAAAAATGTTATAAATTTACAAGAAAAGAGCTGAAAATTTGCAGGAAAAAGTTGCAAATTTATATGAAAACAGCTGCACATTTATGAGACAAAAGATGCAAATTTATGAGAAAAAAAATGAAAATTTAGAAGAAAAAACTTTCAAACCTATGAGAAAAAGTTGCCAATTTAAAAGAAAAAGCTGAAAACAGTTGAAATTTTACGTAAAAATTTTGTTGCAAATTTACAGAAAAGTAATGAAAATTTATGAGAAAAAGTGAATTTTTGAGGAAAAAATACAAATCTAAGAACAAAAGTTGCAAATTTATGATGAAAAAGATGCAAATTTACAAGAAAAAGGCAGAAAATTAAAAAAAATGTTACAAATTTACAAGAAAATAGTGAAAATTTACAGGAAAAAGTTGTAAATTTATGAGAAAAGGGTTGAAAATCTATTTAAAAAAAACTGATGCAAATGTATGAGAAAAAAATTGCAACTTTACAGGATTTTTTAAAAAAATTCTGTTTAGAATTTCAAAGTTCAAAATAATTTTATTCAGTTCTGTAACATGACAGAAAAGTTTATGTTGACGTGTGGGGGGGTGTTCTCTGTTTCAGCTCTCCCCTGATTTACACCTATAAATGGGGGTGGGGGGTGGCAGATTAACAAGGGGGCTGATTTGGGCTCATTTTGCTAACTAGAAGGATGACATCTCAAATCATACTGGATCATATGACTGTATCAATATAAAAACTGGGACTGTATTTGTACTCTTGTTTCTTGTCTTTCATAAATTTAACATGTTTCTTTCTGCTATATTCTGTTGTGTTCCTGATTTCCTGCTGCTGCAACACCTGAATTTCCTACATGTGGATCAATAAAGGATTATCTTATCATAATAAATGCAACTTTATATGCTGGATCATAGTGGAAGAAGCCAATACCAGTACACGAGGGTGATATTACCTCATCCAACAGAAAGATCCTGACATGAATGTTTACAAAAACAGGTAATACAGGCCGCCTTCTCATATGTCTGGTCAGTGAGAAGAAAATAAGGAGCTGGCTGGAGCTAAATCTCCATAGGCAGATGTGAAGGTAGCCTGTTAAACCCTCCACAGAGCTGGAGATGTGTGAGGGGAATGTAATTTTAGCAGTGAATTATGATTGACATGCTCAGAGGTATGACAGACATGCCTTATCTTTATTTTTATGCCAGGTAGCAGAGAAGAAGAGGATGAAGAAGCTGGAATGGAAAAAAAAACCCACATAAAACTCGGTGAGTCATTAAACACAGCAAATGAGGCACTGATACATTTAGAAGTGTTTTTAGCTCAGTACCCATCATGTAGAGTATGCAGGAAAGCATGGCACCAGAGATAATACCAAATTGCATACATTTTAATGGGTTTGACAGAGAGGGATCAGAGAGTATTAATCCATAGCTTCGCCACACCCCCATCCTGCTAATGTGGCTCTTTACCGAGCTATTATAGCCTCACCCAGACACAGACAAATGGAAAATAAATGGGATGGAGATAGCTTCCATATTAACTGTATGGCAGGAACAATTATATGGGTTTTCTAAGAGAGTGAAGAAGTAGGCTAAGGTGGGAGAAGTTGCTTGTAAGTTGTGATGTTGCTGCAAAGATGCTATGATTTGGAATGGTGCTATGTCACATAATTTTTTTAAGGGTTAGGGCTGTGGGTTCTTAAAAGCTTCAAAAAACTGCATTCAGTAATCATTAAAGGACAATAAATTGGCTGAATAAGCATCAAGGATTTTGATAAGTGCTAAATTATTACCTTAAGGGAATTAGGATTCATTCCATTCACAGACTCCACCAAGTCCATATGTTTGGATAACACATTTGCATCTCAACTATATTTTGGTGTTATTGCTAACATAGTCATTCTCATTTTTGAAAGGAGCCTGACCAAAATGAAAACCAAACTATGCATGCCTCAAACCAATATATCTGTCTACATATTTTTTTCTTATTTCCAAGGCTGATGTTTATAATTTTGTAACATCACTAAGATTTTGAACATGTCTCAGAGTGATGCTGAGAAACTAATTCACGCTTTTGTTAGTACTAGATTAGATTATTACAATTTTTTTTATTATTGGGCTGTCCTAAAACATCTCTAAAGAGTCTTCAGTTGACCCAAAATGTTGCAGCTAGAGTTTTAACAGGTACTAGAAAGAGAGATCACATCTCTCCTGTTTTGGTCTCCCTTCACTGGCTTCCCAAAGAATCTAGAATTCAATTTGAAATCCTTCTCCTCACTTACAAAGCTCTAAATGATCAAGTCCCTTGTTATTTAAAAGATTGATAGTACCTTATCATCCTAACAGAGCACTGTCCTCTCAGAATGCAGGATTAATTGTAATACCCTCAATCTCTAAAAGCACAATGGGAAAAGGCAGAACTTTCAGTTATCAAGCTCCTCTCCTGTGGAGACAAACTCGATCTCTGCTTTTAAAAATAGGGTTAAAGCTTTTTTTGACAAAGCTTATGGTTTGGGTTGGATCAGGTGACATAGCTTTAAAAAAGTATTGCAATACAATTTCTCTATATTGTGATGCACAATACATATCACAATGTATATTGTCTGCACTGAATGTCCTTTAAAATTTTATTTTACTTATATTTTTATAAGAAAAAAGAATCTTTTTTTTAATTCAGTGCATATACATACAAACATTATTACTCAAGCTCAGATAGGATGGACACAAAAATATTTATCCAAAAATTTTGTTGCATTTTCATTGGCAGTGAGTATATAAATAAAGTTGAATTGAACTGAACTGAATAGAATAGTTTCTCTAAACAGCATTTTCACTGCTCTAGTCATACTCTTTGTAGCATGCTGTTTCAGCCTGGGGCTCCCTGAGTTTTTTGACAGAGACATTAGAGGTGTATCATCATAATTCTTCAGAATGGATTGATTTACTGTAGTTAGTGTAAAAAAAAGCAGGACTGAACTCGTGTGGCCTCAGAGGGAGCCAACATTGGTCGTAATGTAAGTGTTTTGTTCCCCCTTACAATGAGGACTGATGGTGAGGAAAGAAGTAAATCGATGAATCACAAAGGTATTCATTTTCCTGTGCTACACAAATGTCTGGTTACGTTGCATTCAGACATGGTGGGATAACAAAACCGAGGCGTGTCTGTCTGTCCGTCTGTCTGGGTGCCTGTGGCAGGCTGAAACACTCTTGTCCAGCTCAGATGCAAAGTTCTTTAAAAGAAGTGTGCTGCATTCATCTGTCCCAGCAGCTTTCTTGACACTTCTACGCTGAAATTTTTCCTGACGTCTTTGACAACAATGGCAGCTCCATCTAAGAGACCAGAACCAAGTCTGAGATAAAGTTAGTGATAAAACAAGCTTTCATGTCGGACGCAAGTTGAAGATGACGTTCCTGTTAGTTTTTATATGATGTCTCACTTTTTAAGATGTCTTCCTGGTGCTGTCTTAGTGCCTTTGTAAAATCTGTTTGTTTTTGGGTTGTTTTTTTTTTAATGTTGTCTCAAGCAAAATCTTTTTTCTGTATCCCATTTCCTTAAAACTTTTATCCCCATGGTCACATAACAAATTACACCACCTGGCTGAAAAAGTCACCATCTGGATTTAACTAAGCAAATAATCAAGAGCCTTTTAATGGATAATTACCACAGTGATTAATGATTTCAACAATTTCTTAAACAACCATGTGTGGAGAAATATCCTGTGGTCATGAAAAAAGATTTAACTCTGTTTTAGTTGGATCAAATTATTGATATTCATTAACCTAAGAAAACAGTTGTAGATTGCTGAAACTAGCGATAATGAATTAGGTCTTGACCAATGCATTAATAAAACCTGGAAGGATAACAGCAAACCGTCATCTAACAGTCCTATCATCAATGCAAGATACTGATCAAAAATAAATGGAACTCTGGATGGAAATAAATTGCATGAGTTTATGAGCAATGCCGCGGTGAATGTGTGCCTCTCTTCTGCCACTCCTCCAGTCCCTGATTGTCCTAATCAGCTCCACTGGGATGTTAACCACCATCAAATGGAAAAAAAAAAAAGCCTCTTGATGTCATCTCCCACTTAGGCTGATACTGAAGCTCCATAGGAGTTTCAGAGCAATCTGAACAAGTCACCTCTGGCTGCTTGAAATGCATGTCCATGTGTGCTGCATGAAAGTTTCCCCCAACTTATCCGGCCCAATAATCCACATTATGAGGGACACACTCAGAAGGTTAATTGTCTCATACTTATTCTTGAGAATTTGTATGTAGCAGGAGTAGGAATCACCAGAGGTCCCACGATACAATATTGTCACAGTCTCATAATTCACTGAGTATTATGGAATCATCTATTGCCATTTCCTATCCCGAGCTTTGTCTTGTTCATCTCCCGGCTAGAGCTCAGGAGTCACTGACCTAACCAGACAGTGAGCATTTAGCACCATTTAGTGAACTGAAAAGTTTTTGTTGATCTTGTACCTAAATAGGTAAGTTTATATTTGTAACATTTATCACTCTATCACTCTAAAAATTCAAGAAATCTCTGTGTGTTTGTCTGTGTCACGATCATAGGACATCATAGAATGGCCTATGATGTCCGCATGATGTCCTATGATGATCCTATGATCTCAGGCTACATAGAACTCGCAATGCTGTCATATAGGTGATGCCGCCATCATATAGGCGATGCCATCATATAGACAATAGGACTGGCTACCTATGATGTAGTGTCCTATGATGCCTGCCTTGATGTCATATAGACCATCACTCACCAAAGAAGAGATACTCATCACCCGATTACGAATAGGACACAGCACTTTAAACCACACCCGCAATTCAAAAGCACGTAAACTGTGGAATGGCAGTTGCCAGAAACGGGAAAGAAGAGATACTCATCACCCGATTACGAATAGGACACACTAATTTAAACCAGACGCTACATAAATGGAGAGCAATAGAGTGAGTAGAACTGCTGCACGTCAGGAAAGATCCCATGAAGATGACACAGCTGAAGTTCGAGCAGTACCTCCCAGGCATGACTGTGTTGTACGTCAGAAAAGATGCTGCGAAGATGAAATAACTGAGGGAACAACACACCCTTCTGAGACAGGAGGAGACACTTCACCAGCATAGGGTACAACAGACAAGGGATGCACAGACAGACAGGAAACGTGTGGCAGTGCGCAATGCACGTGCTGAGTCACTTGAAGCCTGAAATGCCCACTTTGCGGGCTGCATTTGTTTCTCATGGTCTGAGAGTCCATCAGGTGCCTTTTGGCAAATTCCAGGCGGGCTGCCATGTACCTTTTACTAAGGAAAGGCTTCCATCTGGCCACTCTACCATATAGGCCTGATTGTTGGATTGCTGCAGAGATGGTTTTCCTTCTGGAAGGTTCTCCTCACTCCACAGAGGAACACTGGAGCTCTGACAGAGTGACCATTGGGTTCTTGGTCACCTCCGTGACTAAGGTCCTTCTCCCCCAGTCGCTCAGTTTAGACGGCTGGCCAGCTCTAGGAAGAGTCCTGGTGGCTCCGAACTTCTTCCATTAACGGATGATGGAGGCAACTGTGCTCATTGGGACGTTCAAAGCAGCAGAAATTTTTTTCTGTACCCTTCCCCAGATTTGTGTCTTGACACAATGCTGTCTCAGAGGTCTACAGACAATTCCTTTGACTTCATGCTTGGTTTGTGCTCTGACATGCACTTCTTCTTCTCTCGGTTACTGGCGGATAGCAAACAAAGGAAAGGTGCATACCGCCACCTACTGTACAAGAGTGTGTAACATTATGTCATCTGAGCCCGACCCCTAAATTCTATGACTTAATCCTGTTATTTAAAAAGGAGAAAAGAGCCCTTCTTGTGATTCTTATTGCCTCTCCATCTCCATCTGTTCCCAGAATCCCAGTTAAATCCCATTCCCTACTGGCCTCTCGAACTTCACTTTCCATTATCCGTCTTTTATTTCTGTATTTGTGACAGTGTAATAAGATGTGCTTGAGTCAACTGTGGGACCTTATATAGACAGGTGTGTGCCTTTCCAAATCGTGTCCAATCAACTGAATTTACCACAGGTGGACTCCAATGAAGCTGTAGAAACATCTCAAGGATGATCAGTGGAAACAGGATGCACCTGAGCTCAATTTTGAGCTTCATGGCAAAGGCTGTGAATACTTATGTACATGCAATTTCTTAGATTTTTTATTTTAATAAATTTGCAAAAATCTCAAAAAAATATTTTTCATGTTGTCATCATGGGGTATTGTGTGTAGCATAACAAAACTGTGGAAAAAGTGAAGTGCTGTGAATACTTTCCGGGTGCACTGCATGCTACTCATCCTTTTTCTGTAGTTCCGGAAACTAACTCAATAACTGCACTTTTAGTCAAAACTAGGTAAGACTCCACCACACTTGCAGGTGAACTAGTTTAGTGAGGCTAGAATTTTATCAATGAGAGATGATTGGGAGATTGATGAGCTTGTTGAGTCATCAAGGATGGATGGCTCAACAAGCTCATCAATCTCCCAGTAATTTCTTGATGATCTTTGAAAGATCTCTCAGTCATCTTTCAATGAACTCCAAATTTTTCCAACCCAAAGTTAGAAATGGCTGAAAAATCAGTGAAGGATTGCTGAGCTTTTGATGAAAGACCAGCAGAGTTCATTGAAAGATTGCTGAGAGATCACTGGGAGATCAATGAGATTGTTGAGAGATCACTTCATATTTGTTGATCATTGAGAGATTGTTTTGGAATGAGTAAAAACTTTGAGGAGATCAATGAGAAATTTTGGTGATCGCTGACAGATCATTGAAAGATCGTTTAGAGATCTGGCTATTTTGTCATCACTGAGCTATCTCTTAACATTCTTAACCCCTGTGTAAAGGGGGGTAATAATCCTGTTATAAGGAGACTCAAAGTCACGAGTAAATGATCAAACTAGCAGCAGCAGATAGTCTGAAAACAAAATCCCATCCATAACAGCACTTTGATTTATCCATCATGTAAAGTTATTAACTGTAAGCATTCATTTCTTATAGTAATATTCAGCCACACAAAACTGATAAATCTCAATTCAACAGAACTTAGTATAGCTGTGTTCAGCCAGCTCCATACTTTACGCTTTCACTTTAGATCCATTTGCACATTTTGTATGCATTCATTCCATTTTGTCTGGCATCAATACCATAAGGAAGCCATGCAAAAACACTCAAGAGCTAATTATCACAGAAAGAATGAGGTTTAATACTGCACGCAAGTGCTTGAGCCATCATCTCTCTCTCCATGCTGGTAAAAACAAAAGATGAAAATCTTTCAGTTGATGTCTGAATTCAGAAACATCTTTCCCAGAAGCAAGAGAAAAAATGGATGAGAAACAGCAGCTCACAGAGGAAGAACCATCCATAAATACATGAAGGAAGCCCTCAGCTCCCTGTGTTGCAGTGCAGAGACTAATCATAGATTATTAACATTTATATTGAAAGATGAAGCCCCATTAGAAAGCAGCTGGTAAATTACATTTGGTTAGGTCGGGGTTTGGGTATGATGCGTGGATGTGTTTGTGAATGTGTGAAAGTTAAAAAAAAATAATATCTGGTTTATTGCAGACATGGCGGACCTAGCTCATTTGAACAAAGTCAATATCAGTGCCCAAGGGTAATTTACAGAGAACAATTTATGAGACTGAATTTGTCATCTCAGTACAGTTGTTAAGTCCAACTGAGAAAACTGCTGCTGACAGGAATCTGCTGGAACAAAGATAACTTGTTGTGTCTGTGGCTGATAATATGTTTCTGTGTACAGTTTATGATGTTAGTTTACTGGAGCTTCTCCCACAGCGGAGCACATGCATTTTTCAGGCCCTCTGAGGCCTTTTTATGCAGCTCGACTGCCGTTGTGAGGGTGTTTGTATGTATGAAGATGTTCAGTGACACATGGAGCCTCTCCTGTTATTTCCATCTTCTACCACTTATCTGGGATCTGGGTCCAGCAGAAAAGCCTAGACTGCCACCCAGTTCACAGGGAACCATGATCCAGATGATTCTTCCTGTAGGTGGTGAACCCACTGGCAGGCAGACCCAGAGGCAAATGCTTGGTGCCCGAGGGCTGACCAACTTTGAATCACTATGGCAGTGACAATGTGGAGAGTTTGCAATGAAAGTGGTAAGCCGGCACAGAACTCCTTAAAGGAGCCCCACCCCCACCTTTCACGCTGGCAAGTACTGGTGCCCTTCTTACAGTTGTGCTCATAAGGGGCATGGGGCAGCTCGGTGGTGCAGTGGTTAGCACTGTGAGAGCACAGTAAGAAGGTCACAGGATCGATCTCACTCCCTGACCATCAGTGACCCTTCTGTGTGGAGTTTGCATGTTCTCCCCGTGTCTGCGTGGGTTTACCCTGGGTACTCCGGTTTCCTCCCACAGGCAAAAAACATGCAAGTTAAGTTAATTGGAGACTCTGAAGTGGCCCTAGGTGTGAATGTGCATGTGGTTGCCTCATTCATCCAGGTGGTTGCCCTGGATTTCACTCTGGTGATTGATAAACTATACTGCTCAAAAAAATTAAAGGAACACTTTTTAATCTGAGTAAGCGGGACTAGCCTGCCACAATTTCTTCACTTTAAGTTTTGGAGTGTTTTCATTTCCATCAAAAGACGTGGCATCTTTTCATTCTTAACACATTATCCAGTCCATATCAGTGTAGATATCCAGCTTATTTTTTCCCATTAAAATCTGATGTGTTTTCAAAGTGTTCCTTTAATTTTTTTGAGCAGTGTATATAAAATACAAATAATAGTAATAATAAGTTTACGTACTCTGGCGGAATCTGTGATTTTTTGGCCATTTTTCAAATATGAATGATAATACAAAAACTTTTCTTTCACTCATAGTTAGTGGTTGGGTGAAGCCATTTAAAACATGACGAATGCAAAAGACGCAACAGACTTACACAAAATGGTCCCCTCCAGTATACAACTAGGACAATATAAATTGCTACGGAGGGTGACAATTAGGTATGGGTACATATTCATACTTTGTGGGGTAACTAAATAGACCGTTACGCTGTTTATTCCATCTAGCTACAATGCTCAGCACTGTGTATATATGTATTTATACTGTATATTTATGTGTACTTATGTATATTCACTGCTCTTATTTTCTTATCTTCTAAATTATTGCTCTGAGTGTTGCTATCCCTGTGCTGTTGCAATCCTGGAATTTCCCTGTTGTGGGACTAATAAAGGCTTATCTTATCTTATCTTAATATCAAACAATTGTGTTTGGTCTTTTTAAATCATCATGACAACAGGAACTACCCAAGTGACCCTGATCAAAAGTTTACATGCTGTGGAAGTTTTGGCCTGATAACATACACACAAGTTGGCACACACAGGTTTAAATGGCTACTAAAGGCAAGCATCCTCACCTGTGATCTGTTTACTTGTAATCAGTGTCTATGTATTAAAAGTCAGTGAGTTTCTGGGCTCCTGACAGACCCCTGAATGTTTCATCCAGTGCTGCACTGACGCTGCTAAATTCTGAGCCATGGGGAAAGCAAAAGAATTATCAAAGGACCTGTGGGAGAAGATAGTTGAACTTTATAAAGCAGGAAAAGGATATAAAAAGATATCCAAGGAATTGAGAATGCCATTCAGCAATGTTCAAACTCTAATTAAGAAGTGGAAAATGAAGGATTCTGTTGAAACCAAGCCACGGTCAGGTAGACCAATAAAAATTTCAGCCACAACTGCCAGGAAAATTGTTTAGGATGCAAAGTAAAAAAACCCAAATAACTTCAGCTGACATAAAGGACTCTGAAAAAAAGTGGTGTGGCTGTTTCAAGATGCACAGTAAGGAGGCGCTTCAAGAAAAATGGGCTGCATGGTGGAGTTGCCAGAAGAAAGCCATTACTGCGCCAATGCCATAAAGCAGCCCATTTACAATACGCCAAACAGCACAGAGACAGACAGAACCTCAAACTTCTGGAGCAAAGTTATCTGGAATGATGAGACCAAAGTTGAACTTTTTGGCCACAATTCTAAACGCTACATTTGGAGAGGAATCAACAAGGCCTATGATGAAAAGTACACCGTCCCTACTGTGAAACACGGAGGTGGATCACTGATGTTTTGGGATGTATGAGTTACAAAGGAACAAGGAACTTGGTCAAAATTGATGGCAAGATGAATGCAGCATGTTATCAGAAAGTACTGGAAGAAAATTTGCACTCATCAGCCCAGAAGCTGCACATGGGACGCACTTGGACATTCCAACATAACAATGATCCAAAACACAAGGCCAAGTCAAACCGTCATTGGCTACAGCAGAAAAAAGTGAAGGTTCTGGAGTGGCCATCTCAGTCTCCTGACCTCAATATCACTGAGCCACTTTGGAGAGATCTCAAACATGCAGTACGTGAAAGACAGCCCAAGAAATTACAAGAACTGGAGGCTTTTTGCCAAGAAGAATGGGCAGCTTTACCATCTGAGAAAATAAAGTGCCTCATCCACAACTAACACAAAAGACTTCAAGCCGTCATGGATGTTAAAGGCGGCAATACATGGTATTAAGAACTAGGGTGTGTAAACTTTTGATCAGGGTCATTTGGGTATTTTCTGTTGTCATTATGATTTAAAAAGAGCAAACACAATTGTTTGATAATAAATGGCTTCATCCAAATACTAACTATGAGTGAAAGAAAAGTTTTTGTATTATCATTCGTATTCTCTGAAAAATGGCCAAAAAAAAAATAAAATCACAAATTCCGCCAGGGTATGTTAACTTATGAGCAGAACTGTATGTAAACAAACAAGCTAGAGTGGCTGTATCAAAATGAAGCAAAGTTATCCATCTGGCAGTGACAAAAGTAAGAAGACAAAAGAGGAAGAGGAGAAAAGAAAGAAAGACAGTGGTAAGTAGTGCAAATAATACAGTAGTTAATTAAGCTCACAGCACCTTAGTGTGTCCTGCCTCTGCTGGTCCTGCTGTAACCCTGTTGAGTGCCTGGGTGTAGCGAGAAGGACACCCGTACTCATCTTCTTTGCTCAGCTAGCAGGCTGAAAATAAAAAATAGCTAACTTGGACAATACTTTTTCTTTAGCTATTGAATGAAAGCTGTGTCAAGCCAAGCTTAACTGTCAAGCTAAGAATGATAAGTAGCTACATCACAATATTTATTATATACTGTAACTGTGATGAACGCTGGTTGAGCTACTTCACCTTTTAATGTGGTGGAGTCTTCCTAGTTCGGTTACGTGTGTTCCCACAGCTTCAAAACACTACTCTGAAGGTGAGTAGCATGTTTGCTAACTGCCGCAGCCTCTGCTATCTACATAAACACCATCATGACAACAGGATGTAGGTGTGTCATGTAAAATTTGGTTCACCTGGATAGGGAAGTAAGCACCCTAACACTACCCTTAAACTCAAACCCATAGCATAGCATCCATGATCCCACTGACAATCCTTCAGGTGGTGAGCCCTCTGGAGGGTGGAGCCATGCAGTTCCTATGGTAACTAGTGATGTTAAAACTGAGGCCTCATGAAACAATGAGCAACTTTGAGACAATTGCTTCATGAGCTACACAGTGTTATGAAACATCTAAAACATAAAGACTGCCATCTGGTGACCGACTATCAGAACTGCATCTGGGTTGAAAACCTGATAAAGGGCAATACAGTGATCACTCGCTACTTCGCGTTTCACCTTTCGCGCCCTCAGTGCATCGCAGATTTTTCAAAAATATTCATCAAAAATTCAAAATTGAGAAAAAATGGCACGAAAGTGGCCCGGGCGCTAGCAGAAGGCAGGGAGACTACATTAGAACATCAGGTATCAACATGGAGAGCCCGCACAACTCAAAATCCACCTCTCTGACCACCGCTCCACTCATCTCCGCCCACCTCTTCACCGCTCGGGAATCTCGCAAGCTGATTGGCCAAGACGTTTTACCTTGCAAGCTGATTGGCCGAGACGTTTTACACAGCTTCTCTCCCTGCCGAGCGCCCATACCCAGCGAAGGAAGACCGCATTCATTGTTCTTTATCGCTCGTGTTGCTTAGTGGCACTTTTCGCTGTTCTCTTGTGCCTTTTTGTGCAAAATAGTGCTTGTGATGCCCCGGGGGGGGGGGTGGTGACGCTACTTCGCGGTTTTTCACTTTTCGCGGTCGGTTCTGGTCCCCATTAAACGCGATAAGTGAGGGATCACTGTAGATGATTTGCTGTGACGTCACATCCTACACGCGGTTTTGTTTACGCCGCCATATTGGACGGCAAAAGCGAGTGGACGGCACATTCAGCAGCTGTTCAGCGGTGTACCAGATCTCGATATATTTACCTGATTTCAACCTACACCTTTGTTTTATTTTATGTTGGCATTGAATTAGACTATGGTGTTTCACTGCTGTGCCTTTGGGTGTACAAATCGCCAGAAAAAGGGATCCAACTTGAAGTTTTACCGGTTCCCAGCTGACGAAGACAGGCGCAGGAGGTGGGTGGCAGCGCTGAAGAGGAAAGATTGGTCCCCGTCGCCTTACTCGCGGCTATGCAATCAACATTTTATATCGGGTATGTCTGATGTATCAGTGTCTATAGATGTAATGTTATATCATTGCAAACACTGGTAAATGGTAAAGCATGAGTCTGAATGACTCCATGTTTTAATCCTGTACTCCTGGTTATAAATCAGGTTATCGGTTATAGATCTATAAAAATATTTAATTATTTTTTAATTAATTTAATTGAGATATTATATATAATAATAATAATAATAATAATAATAATAATAATAATAATTGAATATTTTATAAAATTTTAATAATTTATCACTTAATAGAGTCTATATAACATGACAAATCTATACAGTAGGGGTATATAGAGACTAGAGTCTGAATTTGGGAAAAAATAAAATAAAAATACCTGTTATGACTCGCCGCTCATCAGCGGCGCCAGCCGCGCGCACACCTGGTATTTAATCCACTCTGCCCTGGGCTTCGGCCTGAAGCCGTCTCTCTACTTCGGCCCCTTTGCTACTACGGATCTCAAACCTACTAGCGAAGATATCCTGGGTAAGCTCCCCTTAGCTCTCTCCTCTAGCTTTCCCCTGTGCACAGGTGGACATCCCAGGCGGCGGACTTCATCACCTCGCCGTTGGCTCTACGCTGCTGCCACAGGTACCACAGGTCGCTGTCTCCTGGGCTCCGCCCTTGTCGACGCCAGCCACCTGTTACAACCAAGTAAGCCAGCTATCATCATCATTTCCCTGTATTGGTGTGGTGCCCGTTACCCTTCTCCCTCTGCGCTCTCCCATAGGGTTGTCCGGCTGTACGGTCTCCTGCCCCCGTGCTTGACGCAGACGCCACCACCAATACATTCTTATTCCACAGACACGCAGCCATACACTTCCCTGTTGCTAATAAAGCTGTTGAATCTATCCTGAGCCTGCGTGTGTGTCTCCTGGGCCATGCGTTATGTCAGTACGGCTTCAGCAGAGTGGCTCGGCAGACAGCGGGCTCGCACGCCGTCTTTCCACCCTCGAGGCTCGGGTGGATTCAATAGCCTATCAGCAACAGGTGATATTAAATCAATTAATTAAAATCACTAACCGATTAGACCGCTTGGACCCCCAGCAGCCGTTCCCCTCGGCTCGTCCGGGTGGCGTGGCTCCTGCGGCTCCGGTGGCCGTCCAGCCTGCTCCGGGTGCGCCAACACGGCTCACACCAATCCCCACTCCTGCTCGCTTCAGCGGTAAGCTGGGTGGAGCTCGGGGTTTTATTATGCAGTGTGAGTCCGTGTTTCTTCGCGTTCCCGGAGATTTTCCCTCAGACCATAGCAGAATTGGCTATATAGGAAATCTCCTTGAGGGTCGTGCGCTTACCTGGGCTTACGCCATTATGGTGAAGCCCAGCTACGCTACCCTCACCTATGGCCAGTTTGTGCGACAATTTCTGGAAGTGTTCGATCATTCGCGTTTGGACAGTGTCCAGGTCGACCGTCTTCTCGGACTCCAACAGGGGAGCCGATCGGCGGCCGAATACACGATCAACTTCCGGGTTACCGCGGAGGAAGTTGGCTGGGAAGAGCGCGCGCTCTGCGGCATCTTCCTCCGCAGTCTAAACTCCGGTCTGAGGGATGAGCTGGCTGGACGGGATACCCCAGAGACGCTGGCGGAGCTGATTTCTCTCACCATCAGCTTGGATAACAGGCTGCGCGAGCGCACCTCCGAGCGGAAGCAGTCTTCTCGCTCGCGGGGTGCCTCTGCACGTCTGCCCCAAGCTCGCCACCTGGCGTTACCGCCGCCGGAGGTCTCCGAGGAGTCGGAACCAATGGTGACGGACCGGACAAAGCTCCCCCTGGTGGAGAAACAGCGCCGTCGTGACCTGGGCCTCTGCATGTATTGCGGAGGTAGCCAGCACACGGTGGAGAATTGTCCGGAAAAGCCAAACAAGGTGGTCTGCGAATCACTGTAGGGGGCCTCGCGGACGCTAATCGGTTAAATCCCCTCACACATTTGACGCTGCCCATCCGCTTCTGTCACAACCTCACTGGGCATCTCACACATGCACTGGTGGATTCAGGCGCGGAGGGTAGCTTTATTTCACAAAGCCTGGCAACCCGACTGGGCATCCACTGTCACCCCCTCGATACTCCTCTCGCCCTGGTTAATCTCTCCCAAGTTTCCCTGGGAAAGGTAACTCACCAAACATCCCCTGTCCCGGTGATCATCTCTGGAAACCATCGGGAGGATATCTCCTTTTACATCCTGCCCACCTCAGTAACACCTGTCATCCTCGGTTATCTCTGGCTCCGCCTCCACAACCCCTCCTTGGACTGGAAGACTGGGAAGGTTTCAGCGTGGAGTACTTTCTGCATGGGTACCTGCCTCCAATCCGCGGCCTGCGCCCCGTCCTCGCCTCCCACAGCTCAGGACACCGCGCCCCCGGATCTCACCCTAGTGCCCTCAGAGTTCCACGACCTGGGTGCTGTTTTCAGTAAATCCAAGGCGATGTCTCTACCTCCTCACCGGCCCTACGACTGCGCCATTAACATCCACCAGGGGGCGCCCTTACCCTCAAGACGCCTCTACAGTCTGTCAGCGCCGGAGAAGGAGGCAATGAACAGCTACTTGAAGGAGTCGCTCAGTGCTGGGATCATCCGACCGTCCTCCTCTCCAGTAGGTGCAGGGTTCTTCTTCGTTGGAAAGAAGGACGGATCTCTTCGTCCTTGTATCGACTATCGGGCTCTCAACGATATCACGAAGAAGGACCGGTACACCCTGCCCCTTATGGACACTGCCTTCCACTCCCTCCAGGGGGCGACCTGGTTTACTAAGCTGGATCTCCGCAGCGCTTACCACCTCCTCCGGATCCGGGAGGGAGATGAGTGGAAAACCGCCTTCCGAACCCCAAACGGGCATTTTGAATATCTCATGATGCCGTTTGGGTTGACCAACGCTCCAGCCGTCTTTCAGCGCCTCATCAATGACGTCCTCCGGGACTTCATCGGCCTGTTCGTATTCGTCTACCTGGACGACATTCTCATCTTCTCCAGGTCCAGGGATGAACACCGGGTCCACGTGAGGCGGGTCCTGCAGAGACTGCTGGAGAACCGTCTGTACGTCAAGGCAGAAAAATTTGAATTCTACGCCAAAACAACTTCCTTCCTGGGGTTCGTCATCTCCCATGACCAGGTGCTTCCGGACCCAGCGAAGATCAAAGCAGTGGTGGATTGGCCCACACCAGCCTCTCGAAAGCAAGTTCAGCAGTTCATCGGGTTCGCCAATTTCTACCGCCGCTTTGTCCCGAACTTTGGAGCCATCGTCGGACCCCTGACCCGCCTCACCTCTCCTAAGACCCTGTTCCGGTGGACTGAAGAGGCCGCTTCGGCCTTCCAGGCGCTGAAGACGGAGTTCTCCTCCTCCCGGGTCCTCAGCCAGGTCGATCCCGCGCTGCAGTGCATTGTGGAGGTGGACGCTTCGGACACGGGGGTGGGGGCGGTGTTGTCCCAGCGGTCCCCAGCCAATGGAGTCAAGCGACCCTGCGCTTGACTCCATTGAATGGAGTCAAGCGCAGCGCAACTTGAATAATCAGATAACTCCAAAAATCCAATCATAACCGGTTTATTTGTGTGCATGTAAATATGGTGTATGTGTAATATTTAGTACATGTAATGTGTTGCTTAAGGTTACTAAACCTAATTCTAACTTGTGTAATACTGTCCCTGACTTCTACTCAAATACCAAATGCAATAATGATAACAAATCTCCTTCTCTCAAAAAACCCTCAGTTTGAGTGATGAATCAGACCCCTTTTAAATCCTTCACTATTGTCGTATGCAACACCCAGCCCTCTCAAATTTCTCGCCAGGTCTCAAATCGCATGATGTGACAATGAGGCCTCATTCACTACATTCACGTGACTGTGGCCATGTTGACACAGTGCTCATGACACTTCCGTGTTATATTGCTCAAATCAGTGTCGAGTGGGTGGTGACAAGCATAACATCACTAATGGCAACCAGGTATTTGCCATCAAGCCCCTCCCCCCAGTCTCACTCCAGCCATAGTATACTGGGTGGGGTACACTGGATCCTTTTAAATTTTTTTCATGGATATCCACTGCATGCTTCATCCATGACCAATCTGCCCTGCCCTACCAATGGGCAAGTTGCCCCCAACAGCATAGTTCCTGGGATCATGGGGGAAAGCAAACCCCTCCACCACGGTAAGGTGGTGATCCATGGTGAGAACATGACAAAAGATAATTTTTCAATTTCAGATGTAAATTTAGTTAGATACAATAGGGGAAATAAGTACTCAACACTTCATTATTTTTCTGGTACATACTGTATACTGTATTTTCAAAAAGGCTGCTCATATGAAATTTTAACAAAAAAAAAAAAAGGTATTGATCATGGTAATTGAAATGGATTTAAACTTAGTGGAGAAGCCTTCGTTTGCAATGACAGCTTCTAGACCCATCCTGTACGAAGCAACTAATTTCCCACAGTGCCCAGGTGGGAGTTTGGCCCATTCTTCTAAACCGACTGCCTTTATATCCTTAAGATTCCAGGGGGCCCCCTTGCAAATTGAGATCTTAGGTTCTTTCCACAAATTTTCAATTGGATTTAATCCAGGTGACTGATGATTTGATTTCTTTTTATACAGCAGTTCCGGCCGAGCAATCTGATTGGGCAATAGGGTTTCCAGGAGTTACTATATTCCCTGAAAATTGCATTTGGCCATTTCACCAAATACAGTGGTGTGAAAAAGTGTTTGCCCCCTTCCCGATTTCTCATTTTTTTGTATGTTTGCCAAACTTAAATGTTTCAGATCATCAAACAAATTTAAATATTTGACAAAGACAACACAAGTAAACACAAAATGCAGTTTTTAAATGAAGGTGTTTATTATTAAGGGGGAAAAAAATCCAAACCTACATGACCCTGTGTGAAAAAGTGATTGCCCCCTAAACTTAATAACTGGTTGGGCCACCCTTAGCAGCAGCAACTGCAATCAAGTGTTTGTAATAACTGGCAATGAGTCTTTTACAGCAGCACTGTGGAGGAATTTTGGCCCACTCATCTTTGCAGAATTGTTGTAATTCAGCCACAGTGGAGGGTTTTCGAGCATGAACCGCCTTTATAAGGTCATGCCACAGCATCTCAATTGGATTCAGGTCAGGACGTTGACTCGGCCACTCCAAAGTCTTCATTTTGTTTTTCTTAAGCCATTCCGAGGTGGACTTGCTGGTGTGTTTTGGATCATTGTCCTGCTGCAGAACCCAAGTGCGTTTCAGCTTGAGGTCACGAACAGATGGCCGACATTCTCTTTAAAGATTTTTTGGTAGACATCAGAATTCATGGTTCCATTTACCACAGCAAGTCTTCCAGGTCCTGAAGCAGCAAAACAGCCCCAGACCATCACACTACTGCCACTATATTTTACTGTTGGTATGATGTTCCTTTTCTGAAATGCTGTGTTACTTTTATGCGGGATGTAATGGGACACACATCTTCCAAGAAGTTCAACTTTTGTCTTGTCAGTCCACAGAGTATTTTCCCAAAAGTCTTGGGGATCATCAAGATGTTTTCTGGCAAAACTGAGATGAGCCTTTATTTTCTTTTTGCTCAGCAGTGGTTTTCGTCTTGGAACTCTGCCATGCAGGCCATTTTTGCCCAGTCTCTTTCTTATGGTGGAGTGACTTTAACTGATGCAAGTTAAGCCTGCAGTTCTTTAGATGTTGTTGTGGGGTCTTTTGTGACCTCTTTGAAGAGTCATCGCTGCGTTGTTGGGGTAATTTTTGTTGGTCGGCCACTCCTGGGAAGGTTCACCACTGTTCCATGTTTTCACCATTTGTGGATAATGGCTCTCACTGTGGTTCGCTGGAGACCCAAAGCTTTAGAAATGGCTTTATAACCTTTTCCAGACTGATAGATCTCAATTACTTTGTTAATCATTTGTTCCTGAATTTCTTTGGATTGCAGATTGATGTCTAGCTTTTAAGGATCTTTTGGTCTACTTCACTTTGTCAGGCAGGTCCTATTTACAGATGTGGACAAAATTGTTGGTACCCCTCTGTTAATGAAAGAAAAACCCACAGTGGTCACCGAAATGACTTGAATCTGACAAAAGTGGTAATAAATAAAAAATTCTATGAAAATTAACCAATGAAAATCACACAATGCTTTTGAATTGTGGTTCAACAGAATTATTTTAAAAAACAAACTCATGAAACAGGCCTGGACAAAAATGATGGTACCCCTAGAAAAGATTGAAAATAATGTGACCATAGGGACATGTTCAACCAAGATGCGTCCTCTGATTAACATCACATGTGTCTACAAACTTGTAATCAGTCAGTCGGCCTATTTAAAGGGTGAAAAGTAGTCACTGTGCTGTTTGGTGACATGGTGTGTACAACATTAAACATGGACCAGAGGAAGCAAAGGAGAGAGTTGTCTCAGGAGATTAGAAAGAAAATTATAGACAAGCATGTTAAAGGTAAAGGCTATAAGACCATTTCCAAGCAGCTTGATGTTTCTGTGACTACAGTTGCACATATTATTCAGAAATTTAAGATCCATGGGACTGTAGCCAACCTCCCTGGACATGGCCGCAGTAGGAGACGGATAATACGAATGGTAACAAAAGAGCCCAGAACAACCTCTAAACACATTCATGGTGAACTCCAAGGTCAAGGTACATCAGTGTCAGATCGCACCATCCGTCATCGTCTGAGCCAAAGTGGACTTCACGGGAGATGACCAAGGAGGACACCACTGTTGAAAACAAATGATAAAAAAGCCAAACTGGAATTTGCCAAACTGCATGTTGACAAGCCACAAAGCTTCTGGGAGAATGTCCTATGGACAGACGAGACAAAGCTGGAACTTTTTGGCAAGGCACATCAGATCTATGTTCACAGACGCAAAAATGAAGCATACCAAGAAAAGAACACTGTCCCTACTGTGAAACATGGAGGAGGTTCTGTTATGTTCTGGGGCTGCTTTGCTCCATCTGGCACAGGGTGTCTTGAATCTGTGCAGGGTACAATGAAATCTCAAGACTATCAAGGTATTCTAGAGAGGAATGTGCTGCCCAGTGTCAAACAGCTTGGTCTCAGTCGCAGGTCATGGGTCTTGCAACAGGATAAGGACCCAAAACACACAGCTAAAAACACCCAAGAATGACTAAGAGCGAAACATTGGACTATTCTAAAGTGGCCTTCTATGAGCCCCGATCTAAATCCTATTGAAGATCTGTGGAAGGAGCCGAAACATGCTGTCTGGAGAAGGCACCCTTCAAACCTGAGACAACTGGAGCAGTTTGCCCATGAGGAGTGGGCCAAAATACCTGCTGAGAGGTGCAGAAGTCTTATTGACAGTTACAGAAATTGTTTGATTGCAGTGATTGCCTCAAAAGGTTGTGCAATAAAATATTAAGTTAACCTCCTGCACTCCGTTGTACCGCGGGCAGGCAAGTCTCTGCGTCCCAGAGCGCACGAGGGTGCTCTCCTGCGCTCTAGGACGCAGTCTCCAAGCGCGCACTGAAAAAAAAAAAAAAAAAGTTCTTCCACTACAGACACAGCCGCGAACAGATCAGATATGAATGACCTCTCAATCGACTAATAAGAGCCTTGAATTGGGTTTCTGAAACCTTGAAGAACCAATGACTGAAAACCTAGCAAGAAGGACCCGCCTACCAACGCTGTGAATGCAGCGAGCCAATTGAAGCACAGAAGTTCGCGAGCTTTTTTGTGTAAGGCTGGGTGAAGAGAGACTGCTGCAGCAGATGAAAAAAGGACCCGCAGGAAGAACCCCACAGACCCAGAAGCACGGAGACCATCCACAAGTGCAACCTGTGTGACAGGGAGTGCCATTCGTGCATCGGCATGTTCGGCCACAGGCGGTGCTTTTTTTGTTTTTGTCCCAGCAGTGAAGACGTTAGGATTATCATCATAGACCGACGGAGGCCGACGATGAAGGCTGAGTGACACACACACGTTCGACAGTCTATTTTTAATTACTACTGTTATTTGTTTTGAAAAATCGTTCGCCAAAAACCGCAATCATGGAAGTGCAAAACCGCAATAATGGAATTATGTTTTGATCGGGTCGCGAGACCAGCATCGCGTTCATCTGACAATGAGGAAGAAGTTCGCCAGCTCCGCTTCTGCTGTGAAGAGGTAAGTGTTCTAAGCTAAATTATTCTTTATCCCTGAAAATTGTAATCAAAATGACTTTTGACCGATCGGTAAATTACAGCTGTGCGTCATCACTGCATGATTGACCGTGGCGCAACAGGCGGGGGCAACCCCTCCCACACACACACACAGCCCTGAGTGTCACCTTCCATTAGAGCCCAAGATGAAGCTTCTATATAGAATCATTCAAAAGTTACAGACGTTTTTCCAAACTGTGCCATTTGGCACAATTTGGCACAGTTCAAAAATGCCTGGGAACTACCTGAGAACAAAGCTGTGTAATATATTCATTTTTTGTGGTATTGTTACAAAATTTGGACCTCAGCTGGATAACACTTGGTTCTACATTTCTGTTGCATTTTCCAGCCCGGATCTGAAGCTGTGTGTTATTTGCAAGCATTTGTATCAAAAAAAAAACACCCAGGCCAAATTTATTTTCTTCAAGTTCACTATGGTTAGATGACTGTAACTCAGTGGCCGGAGCACTTAGAGAGATTATGACTATTTTGCCAAAAAATTCAAAGTGTTTTCTTTTAAATGAGACCAACCCCATGAAGATGCTGCAAAGGGTTGAAGAACCGCTTTCGATTTACTTTGGGCACGTTATTTTTTGGCGTTTTTAGGGAAATTGACCAGAGTGCAAGGGGTTAAGGGTACCATCATTTTTGTCCAGACCTGTTTCATGAGTTTATTTTTTAAAATAATTCTGTTGAACCACAATTCAAAAGCATTGTCTGATTTTCATTGGTTAATTTTCATAGAATTTTTATTTATTACCACTTTTGTCAGATTCAAGTTATTTCTGTGACCATTGTGGGTTTTTCTTTCATTAACAGAGGGGTACCAACAATTTTGTCCACGTCTGTAAGTGATTTCTTGAGAACAGGTGTGGCAGTAATTAGGCCTGGGTGTGGCTGGAGAAACTGAACTCAGCTTTCCAAAGATCTGATCAACCAGAGTTCATTTTTTTTTTTTTTTTTTTGGGGGGGGGGGGGAAATCACTTTTTTCACACAGGGCATGTAGGTTTGGATTTTTTTTACCCTTGATAATAAACACCTTCAAAAACTGCATTTTGTGTTTACTTGTGTTATCTTTGTCTAATATTTAAATTTGTTTGATGATATGAAACATTTAAGTGTGACAAACATCCAAAAAAATGAGAAATCAGGAAGGGAGCAAACACTTTTTCACACCACTGTGTGTATCACTCTGCTTCAGCGGTGTTTTTATAATCTTTAAATTATAGTTA
This sequence comes from Pholidichthys leucotaenia, assembly GCA_020510985.1. Classification (NCBI taxonomy): domain Eukaryota; kingdom Metazoa; phylum Chordata; class Actinopteri; order Cichliformes; family Pholidichthyidae; genus Pholidichthys; species Pholidichthys leucotaenia. Next base: position 278,610,368 of record CM035842.1, read on the forward strand.
ATATCAGTGGTTTCTTATAATATGTGAAAATTGCAATACTGTGTTGATACCTTAACTTCCACAGTGAGGCGCCGTTTGAAACAGACGGGCTTAAAATAAGAGGACCCAGGAGTCCCGCCCTTGTAAACATCTGCAAGATATGTCACGTCTGTTTATAACAAAAAAGACAAGCCTAGCTGGATTTATTGTCTACATTACCCATTCATAATACCTTTGTGGTGATGGACCATTTATTTCATCTGAAAGTTTCAAGAAAAAAAGTTAGAGAAGTTTGACAAGCCAAATTGCTAGCATGCTAACTAGCCACCGGAGTGAAGACAGGATGACCCACAAACCCTACTCATCAGGTGGAGTGGTATGTATCTAAATACTGACTTCTGCACTGGACAATTTCAATTTGGATACGTGTGTGACATTACAATAGTCCTAATCTTTTCTGTATTATGCTCTTTGAGGTGCTTAGTAAAAGCTAACTGGGTAAATTCAGAAGGGACTTTTTTTTTCCAGCAGAGCAAAATTACTTGTTAAATAAACAAAAATCATAATATTTTGTCCTATATTGCTATTTAACAAAAATGTGCTTGTGGAACTGTTGTATAAAATTAAGATTACATGAGAGGGAGTGTGGTATCAAAGAATATTTTAACTGCGGTGATTCGTTGTAGGCCAGATGCAATGTGTGTGGATTTTTTGAATTAATACAAGTGTTTAATGAAAATTTATGCGAGTATCCTCATTGGAAATATACATACTGAGTGGTTAAAGCTTTTATATTGCTGACATATCATGACAGTTGACTCAGTTGTATGAAGTTCAGACAGTTTGTCTCTTCTTATCTGAATAAACCATTGTTTCAGTAATGCCTCTATCTGTTGTGCACAAAATGTTATGCAGTCCCCACTTGGTCTTCAGAGCTGTTAGATATCATTATGCAGATAATCTGTCTAAATATGGTGTGTTTCAGCATCACTAATCAAACAGCTATTGAGAGGATGAAAGGCAGAAGAATTCAGTCTGATCCATCATCCAAAAAACAGAAACAAGAGGACAGAAAAATAAAAAATGAAAATGTGCTGTGTTGCAGCATGGGGATTATTGATTATTAATGATGGAAGAAACGATGCCATTTGGAAAATCAGAATGTGTCAGCTCCACAATGAAGGCCATTTACTTTTCAACAGATGCACGGTGCCTGCTGTCAACTACATTAAGACAGAGTGTGCATCTCATTTGTAGCTACACAAAAAAAAATGAAAAAATGGAACATGAGCCATTGTTAACTGTCTACATTTTCTTCAGGGGAAGTTCAGCACGGACAGACCAGAGCTGCCGACAGTCCTTGTCACCTCTGATACAAAATCCCCATTAACACCGAAGGCATGCTAAACTTTTAACGATATTCAGTAATTGTCCCAATGGTCAGGCTTGGTAAGTCCTCTGCCCATCTCTGTCTGTCAAATAACTTTAATTACTTTTGTTGTAAAACCCATCAACCCTCAACCAGTCTACACACCAGGGCCCAACTGCATTCAATACCAGTCTATTAAGATCAGTGTCTGTGAAAAGGCTTCAGCTCTATTCACTTTAGCCTGCTAGGCAGTTGGGTACACATCACTACATTGCTCTGTATGTATTCACAGCCATATGTGGTGCATTGTATCGCCTGCCAATTATGTTCTATTAACTTCGAGCTTGTAGCTAAGTAGCTGATAAGTCAATTAATGATTATAAAATCCAAAGACACAGAAGAGCATTGTTAAGGAATTAAATGAGGGAAAAGAATCTCACTCTAAATTCTAATAAGAGCCCTTAAATATCTGGAGAATTTGTAGGCAAGGGAAAACACTTTTGCTTCCCAGAGTTTTATGATTTGGGCAAGACTGTCTTCCAATTGAAAATTACCATATAAAGCATTTTTACCAGCAGGAATTATAGCATATAGTCACATCTTTAGAAAAAGTGATCCCTAGTGGTTGTGAAAATAACTACATGATGTGAGATGGTGAAGGAAGAGAGATGTACTGTGGGTGAGAGATTAAATGTGTGAGAAGTTTAGCCCTTCTCCTTCTGCTAGCATTAACCTTTTTCCCCTTTTTAGCTCATTCTGGTGAAACCTAAAGGGGCTAATGCAACGACACAACATCCGTTGTCCATCTGCCCGTTCACATTTCATGCTTTCATGGCACTCACCAAACTCATTTGCAAAAATTATCAAGCGGCTCTGCATCCAGGTTGTGCTTAAGGTCAAGGTGAAAGGTCAGGAGATTTGGACACTTATGTGATTTCTGAAAAATGGATACTTCTCCTAGGCACTTGCCTTGATTCTAACCAAACTCAGTCACAAGGATCTTAAGGAAGGTTAGCATCCACGTTGAGGTCAAGGTCATTTTCAAAGGTCAGAAGATCTGGGCAGTTATGTTTTCACGAAAAACATTACCTAACCTAGATGGGTCAGCATCTAGGCTGTGCTTAAGGTCAAGGTCAACGGTCACGAGATCTGAGCATTCTCTGGGTGATTTCCTCAGACTGCAATGACCAACTTCATCATCGATAGTCTGATTTGTTGTTTTAGTGGCAAATTCTAACTGTTAATGTGATCTTAAGTCCCTTTAAAATATTAATGGGTAAAAGAAATGAATTGTCATTTTCCAACCTTCAGCTCAACTCCCTCCTCACCAGTGTTGGGAGTAACGTGTTATAAAGTAACATGTTACTGTAACGCCACTACTTTTGCAGTAATGTGCTGTGTAATGAAATTACTGTTTAAAAATTCAGTAATGCATTACTGTTACTGAAATTTGATCAGATGTGTTACTCATATTGATATGGATAGATACTGTATTTTTAGTGCAAATAAATGAATATAGAGCTCACCAGTCCACTTGACAAACTTGCAATGCAACTGACCCTACCATAGCTGAGATGAGTTGCCAGTCAACGTGACCTGTTGCAAAGAGCCCGAGTCTTCACTGCTGAATAGAGGAAAAGATGAAGATACTTTGTTTTTTGTGGAAATAGATTATTTTTCCTTTGTTAGAGTTAAGGACAAAAGCATATTGATGGGTTGCAATTTTCAGAAGCGCCAGAAAACAGCAACAAAGCTCCGACAAATCTAGTGCTATGCTATGTTAACAACTAGCACCATGTTAGTGGATCTTGTGTTTTGAACAGCCACGGCTGGATGTAAAGTGAAAATACTCTTGTCTCAACACCCACGGTTGGTTTTCAAGCACAGATATGCATCTGAACAGTTTGTGACCAAGTAAGAATTAAACCAACCGATTGCCAGATACCTTATTGCAGAATGAAGATCTGGTAACAGTCATTTCCCATCAGACAGCTGAGACTGTGATCCACTGAAATTAAAATGCATTTACTTGCTACTAAAGATTATTCAAAAATGGATTTTGATCTCCAAAAGAAATTTGAGGGACTGAATCATGTCTCTGTCACAGCAGACATTTGGACTGTGGATAATGGACATTTTCTTTGGATCACTGCACATCAGATTAAATCCATATCATACATGTAAGATAAGCAAGGATAGCTTTATGTTGTATTGCCAACTGTCACTCCAAAATGAGGAAATTACTGGCAATATCATGTTGATTTTCTTCAGATTTTTCCCACAATAAGAGCTTTCAAGGCAGGATAAAGCAGACTGAACATGTTCTAAAAGCTCTGTCTGACACAGTCTGTTTTCAGCCTGACATTAATACGCCCGTAATGTAATCCATTAATTAAATTATCTTGCTATGCGTACAAGATGATTTAAGTATGCATTTAAAAATAACATGAAGGTTACTTTTCCAAGTAGCTAATTACTTTAAACATGCAGCAATTGGTAAAGTAGCTCAATTACTTTTGAAAAGACATAACTAGTAACTGTAATTAGTTACTATTTTTTAGTAACTTGCCTAACACTGCTCCTCACACAGATTGTACTGCTTTTGAAACACATATCACATTTTTTTGTCATTGGGTGGACAGGAAGTTATGATGACAGCTAGGTAGCCTATGTCAAGTCATGAGTGGCAAAGAAGTATGAAGAAGGGCGACTGAAAAGTTCATAGGCTGACCATGATGCAGTCGTTAAATTTGACCAAAGGTGGTTTGTTTTTCAACATACAGTGGTATGAAAAGTGTTTTTGTATGTTTGTCACACTTAAATGTTTCAAATCAAACAAACTGAAATATTAGACAAAAGTAACACAAAAATGCAGTTTAAAACATAAATGAACTGTGGTTTATCACATCTTTGGAAAGCTGAGTTCAATTTCTCTAGCCACACCAAGGCCTGATTACTGCTACACCTGTTCTTAGTTAAGAAATCACTTAAATAGGACCTGCTTGACAAAGTGAAGTAGACCAAAAGATCCTTAAAAGCTAGACATCATGCTGCAATCCAAAGAAATTCAGGAACAAATGAGAAACAAAGTAACAGATCTATCAGTCTGGAAATGGTTATAAAGACATTTCTAAAGCTTTGGGACTCCAGTGAACCACAGTAAGAGCCATTATCCACAAATGGTGAAAACATGGAACAGTGGTGAACCTTCCCAGGAGTGGCCGGCTGACCAAAATTACCCCAAGAGCACAGCAACGACTCATCCAACAGGTCACAAAAAGACTCCACAACAACACCCAAAGAACTGCAGGCCTCACTTGCCTCAATTAAGGTCAGTGTTCATGACTCTACCATAAGAAAGAGACTGGGCAAAAATGGCCTGCATGGCAGAGCTCCAAGACGAAAACCACTGCTGAGCAAAAATAACATAAAGGCTCGTCTCAGTTTTGCCAGAAAACATCTTGATGATCCCCAAGACTTTTGAGAAAATACTCTGTGGACTGATGAGACAAAAGTTGAACTTTTTGGAAGGTGTGTGTACCTATTACATCTGGCATAAAAGTAACAGTATTTCAGAAAAGGAACATCATACCAACAGTAACATATGGTGGTGGCAGTGTGATTGTCTGGGGCTGTTTTTCTGCTTCAGGAGCTGGAAGACTTGCTGTGGTAAATGGAACCATGAATTCTGCTGTCTACCAAAAAATCCTGAAGGAGAATGTCCAGCCTTCTGTTCGTGACCTCAAGCTGAAGCACACTTGTGTTCTGCAGCAGGACAATGATCCAAAACAAACCAGCAAGTCCACCTCTGAATTGCTTAAGAAAAACAAAATAAAGACTTTGGACTGGCCTAGTCAAGTCCTGACCAGAATCCGATTGAGATGCTGTGGCATGACCTTAAAAAGGCGGTTCATGCTCGAAAACCCTCCAATGTGGATGAATTACAACAATTCTGCAAAGATGAGTGGGCCAAAATTCCTCCACAGTGCTGTAAAAGACTCATTGCCAGTTATTGCAAACACTTGATTGCAGTTGTTGCTGCTAAGGGTGGTCCAACCAGTTATTAGGTTTAGGGGGCAATCACTTTTTCCACATAGGGTCATGTAGGTTTGGATTTTTTTCCCCTTAATAATAATCACCTTCAATTAAAAACTGCATTTTGTGTTTATTTGTGTTATCTTTGTCTAATATTTAAATTTGTTTGATGATCTGAAACAGTTAGGTTAATTGGCATCAAAACTGGGGATTCTAAATTATCCTTAGGTATGACTGTGAGAGTGAATGGTTGTCTGTCTCTCTGTGTTGGCCCTGTGATGGACTGGCGATCTGTCCAGGGTGTACCCTGCCTCTCGCCCAAAGATGCTGGGATAGGCTCCAGCCCCCCCTCACGACCCGAAAAGGATTAAGCGGAAGAAGATGGATGGATGGATCTGAAATATTTAAGTGTGACAAACATACAAAAAAATGATAAATCAAGAAGGGGCAAACACTTTTTCACACCACTGTATTTTTCAGCATTTAAACATTGGTGTTGCAGTGCTTGGATCCCTGTATAGACACTCTCTTCTTTATCCTCAAAGACATGACTCTCTTAGTCAGCCTGTGAACTTTTCAACACCCCACCCCTCCCCGTATGTGAGGGTAGTGCAGGACATGTATGAGGATAGTGAGACAGTAATGAGGTGTGCTGCAGGAGTGACAGATGCATGCAAGGTGGGGGTGGGATTGCATTAGGGGTCAGCTCTGACAGATCAGAATCAGAATCAGAATCAGAATCAGGTTTATTGCCATTGTTCATGTAGTACACAAACTAGGAATTTGTCTCGGTACAATGCTGCAACATTAAACATGATAAGATAAGAGAAATAAACTATACATGTAATAAAGTGTAGGATAAGATTAAGTGATACTGGTCAACAGTTAAAATATATATTAGCCAGCAGCAGATACTGTGGAGAACTATATAGTGCAGTCGGTAATGCAGGAAGAAAACAGTGATGATTGACATGAGTCTGGTTGAGCTGCTGTACATGGTGCACGAGAGTCACTTAGTGTTCAGCAGTCTAATGGCAGAGGGGAAGAAGCTGTTCATGTGACGGGAGGTTTTAGTCTGGATGGACCGAAGTCTTCTACCAGAGGGGAGGGGGGCAAACAGTACATGACCAGGGTGTGAGGGATCGGCTATGATCCGGCCAGCACGCCTCCGGGTCCTGGAGATGTACAGATCCTGGAGAGATGGGAGCTTGCAGCCGATCACCTTCTCAGCAGTGCGCACGACGCGCTGCAGCCTTAGATGAGATCATGCTGGAGTCTCCATGGACTATGGCGTTCACAGATGCCATTGTCATCTGTAGTGAGAGTAGGAAGAGGTGGAAGAGAACCTTAAGAGGTGGATGTATGCACTGGAGAGAAGCGGAATGAAAGTCAGAAGAAGCAAAACAGAATACATGTGTGTAAATGAGAGGGTGGCAGGTGTAACATGAAGATACACGTGACAGAGGTAGTGAAGGAAGATGAGTTTAAATACCTGGGGTCAACCATCCAATGCAATGGAAAATGCACAAGAGAGGTGAAAGTGCAGTAAGGGTGGAGTGGGTGGAGATGAGTGTCAGAGTTTATTCAGGAAGGATAGCAGCTTGAATGACAGGGAAGGTTTACGAGACCGTAGTGACATCTATTATGATGTATGGTTTGGAGACTGTGTGCACTGACAAAAAGGCAGGAGGCAAAGCTGGTGGTGGCAGAGTTGAAAATGTTAAGATTCTCATTGGGAGTGACTAGTATTGACAGGATTAGAAATCAAGTATATCAGAAGGACAGTTCAGATTGAGTGGTTTGGAGACAAAGTATGAGAGGCATGGTTGAGATGGTTTGGACATATGCCGAGGAGGGATAGTGGATATACTGGACAAAGGATGTTGAAGATGGAGCTGCCAGACAGGAGGAAAAGAGGAAGACCACAGAGAAAATTCATGGATGTAGTGATGGGATGGTTTCACAGAAGAAGGTGCAACAGACGGCTCAAATTCGGCTGAAAGGATTCAACAAAAACAAGAAGAAGCTAGTGCACTTTAGACAACTGTAAGCGACATCAGCCTGATAAAAGTATGTGCGTTGGTGGCATTTCTTGTATTTTGTCTTCTCTCCGATCTTAGCCCAAACACATCCTCCAGACTGATGTGAAGATAAACCTCTCAGGTGTCTCCACTTTAGTTATGGTTTAAAATTAATCTGCTACATTTCAATCACCACATTATAATTCAAACTGTGAAAGCTTTCCCAACAGCCACAAACTGCAGCTAGAGAGCAACATAATGCAAGAAGAATGTGTGTGAGAGCGAATGGATGTGTCCCTCCCCTTTCTGCACCATCTCCATGCATAAATTTCTGTGTCCCGGTGGCAGCAAGAGGGTTATTTATTTTGTCTTGAGGAGAAATAAGGGAGAAAACACTCATGCTTCTGCATGTGTGTGTGCAGCATCCAGACCTTGTTTTTGTGGGGCCTGCATGGAGATCAGGGCGCAAAGGGGGAAATGTCTTTGATGCTACCTGCATGTATGTGTGTGATTTCATGTTTTTATGAATACATTGCTTTGGTTGAGGGATGACTTTAGCTGATTTTTGTCCCGCAGTATGCGATGGAGTCAAATCCCAATCTGCATATATGAATGCTAACCGCTGCATTTTACTGAAGTGTCCCCAAGGGCCGAAGAGTAGGAGAGGTGTGAGAAGTATATGGCTGACTTTGAGCGAAGTATTTAAATTAAATACAAAAATATTGTTGAAATACTGGCATTGTATCTAGCTCATACCAAAGAATGTGATCATGCTTGTATCCAGTGCTCAAAATTTGTTCGATCAGACTGTGGGGACTTCGGAGTGGTTTGCATCTGCCACACTACGTAGGATTGTGCTGTCACAGAATTGCACTAAAAACATTTTAAAAATCACAGCAAGGGCAGAAAGCAGAGAGAGAGAGAGAGAAAGTTGTTTGAAATGTACCTTTTGAATATAATAAAAAATGCTCTTCTCTTATTATATGTTATGAAATTCTTCCTAAAGGGTCCTTGGAGAGATGGAGGAGAGCGGTGCTGCATTTATTTTTTACTTTAAAGTCAACAGACTATTGAAAAACACTGAGGGAATTCTACAGAAAGCACAAGAGACAAACCACAGTGAAGCAAAAGCTTCCTTTGTACATCAGATTGATAGATGCTCTGGTTATCGTTTCGTCCTCATGCTGTCTGGAGAAACTCGCCTGGTATTTCCTCTACACACTCTATTTAAGTCTGTTCTATCGAATAATCCAATTAATGTCTGATATCAGCTGTTAAAGCCATCATAGTCGGTTATATCGACTTCAGCTCATTTTATGGTGTTCCATTTTGTTTTCCCCTGAAGCAATATCACACGAGGGGAAATGTGATATTGCTTTTGTACAAAAGATCTGCAAGTTATTTTCCTCAGACAAATAGCCCCCAACTGTATCAGCACGTAACTCATCCTAAGCACACAATGAGCATATTGTAGAATATCTTTACTGTAATGTCTCACCAAGAGACAACCCAGAGAGCTTGCCAAACTGCAAAAGCCACCAAACACAAAAGTATGCCAACATTAGCCTCATTGCTTATGTTAGCATGAATGCAGCTGTTTTATAAGTGAGCGTGCTAACATTAGCATTGACACAAATGTTAGCATACTTTTGTATTTGTATTGTGGCTTTCGTTGACATGTTTACAGTAACTATGGAGTCAAATGCTGACACAGAGACCACTCCAGAGACTGATGCAAGGCTGAATATTGGCAGTGATAAATGAATATGCATTGAAGGTGTGCTGGCAGCCCTGTGGAGGGAAAGGGAGATAAGTATAATGACTTTCAGATGAATATTTTTGTACTGATAATTGGAGTACTTACGCAGGATGGTGAGAATGAAAGTGGTGGATAAACCCAGCAACCAATAGCAACCTTCAGCAGATGGTGAAATTGGAAAAAGTAGGAACGGTGATCGTGAAGAGGTTGAAGTGGGCAAGTTTGCTTAGGAGGAGATTAATTAGTAGGGTAATGGTGTTGTTTAATTCCAATGTCCATTGTTGTTTCTTTTCCAAGTTTGAGTCCACCAAGGAGAGATCCAGGAAGTCCACCAGGAAGAGTCCGGGATTAGTGTCTGTGTACAGGTAAGTAGGGAGACAAGGTGAGATGGAAATGTGCAATCCTTGCGTGCAGTCCCACAGAGGGGAGCAGAGGCGGAGGGGTCATGGGATAGAAGCTCTTGGGGCAGGAATTGTAATGACAACATGCAGCAAAGTCTAACAATCCCACTGTTGTCTGAGAATTGCAGAGAATCCTCTAGGCTTTTAAAAGGCAGCAGTTAATGAGGAGCAGGTGGTGTAATCAGTGCAGGTAAGCCTGATTGAGCAGAGAGAGACTGCTGCAGTGGTGAGAAGAAATGATGCTTCTTGCCGCGGATCATTGCATTTGTATTTTGGTGAGCTATGTGGAATGCTATTTAGCCTCCCCCCCATTTATACTTTTGTTTACATGCGCTTCACCAGCATCATTGGGGTCTTTAGATGAAATACACAGTCAGAAGCATGCGTTATGCTGTGAAGCTTTAATAAAAAGTGCATACTGTCAGGCTGTGACAGAAACTGTACAGCGAATCTTTTCAAAAGTTGGCTACTGTGAAGCAGCTAACCTGGTTAACTTTTAGGCACAGAACCAGGTAGAACAAGAACACAAGCGGGTGCAGTACAGTTGCAATGACTGCCTCTTTTCAAACAGAAAAGGAGGTGGAGTATATCTAACTAACCTACACTTATAAAGCGCTTTTCTAGTCACAAAGACCACTCAAAGCACTTTCACTAGTACTAACCCTCTATTCTAAGGGCCTATAGGAAACAGATATCTAGGGACAATTTAGAATAACCAATTAACCCAACATGCATGTCTTTGGATTGTGGGAGGAAACCGGAGCCCCCGGAGTAAACCCACGCAGCACAGGGAGAACATGCAAACTCCACACAGAAAGGTTCCAACCCCTGCCAGCCTGGGGATTCGAACCAGGAACCTTCTAGCTGTAAGGCAACAGTGCTAACCACTGCACCACCGTGCTGCCCCCGGTGGTGCATTGCTATATAGCATGTTGGTGTTGAAATCCTTACATCATGATAACAATGCCGGTTACTGTAACTAACAATCATTAAGGGTAGTCTGTCATGGAGCGGAGACTGCTGATGAACATTAGGTTATGTTCACAACTAGTTTTTCTTTTTTCTGAGCAAATTTTTTTTGCGACAAGAAAAACTGGTTGCGACCGGAAAAACTGTTAGCGAACCATTGTGCAACCTTTTATGAACCCTGTCAAAACCCCAGCATTCACAACGTTCCGCAACTTTGTCAGCAGTCGCCACTAAATTCTTCATTTTTTAAATTTATTATCCAAGCTTTTGTATTATACAGAGCAAGAGTGAAAACCAGCAAAGAGCAACATTTGTAAAGAAAAAAAGAAAATTAATCAAGCTGTGTATTAATAGGCTTTGGAATCCATTACACTTTCTCCAAACAAAAACATGCAGTACAGGAGCAGCCTCAGATTTACTATTAAAGAAGCCAAATAAAGACCAGCAGCTTCATACAAATCACGGTCCAATTTGTATTCATTAATTAATGAGCTGCTTCCTCACCAGATGGAGAGCCTTGTGTGGCTCTATAAGAAAGAATAAAGAGGAATCACAGTGAGTTCACTGGCCGGAAAGCTAATTCCGTTTTCCTTGAAGTTCTTGCCAAACAGTTTGGATTGCTGTGCAATATAGAGGAAATCCCAGCATTATTCATGCATAAAGGCTGACGTTCACAAATCTTAAGGCTTTAATTTATTCAACATTTTTACATGATATGTACTGGCTTAAACCACAAATACACTATTTACAGGTCAATGCCAGATGTGCTCTTTTTGGTACTAATTAATTTATGTAACAACTTGACCCAAACCTAACCCAGTACTTTAGAGATTAGTTTAGGTGGGATGCAAATTATTTTGTCATTTATGCTTGCATATGCTTAAATAAAAACAAATTTGCAACTTTTTTCATCCTAAATTTCAGCTTTTTCTTGTAAATTTGTTGCTTTTTCTTGTAAATTTCGGTTTCTTTCTAATAAATTTGTGACTTTTTTCTTGCAAATTTACATCTTCTTGTAAATTTGATACTTTTTCATTGTGAATTTGCTGCTTTTCTCCTGTAAATTTGCAACATCTAATAAATTTGACTTTCTTCATGGAAATTGTCATGATTTGCCCTTTGCAGGGCATGAATGAGACGCCAAATGCCAACAGTGAGTTTTGTTATTTTATTACAAAGTACAAAATAAGGAACCTCTAGGGGCAAAACACAAACTGTGACACTCGACCACGAAGGGTCAAAATAACTAAACAAATACAAAGAATCAAAGAGACACTTATACTTTAAACAGCGAGGGCGAGACCTGACGCTGAGACTTGAGCTGGACGTGGGGACTCCAGCCTGAAAGGGGGTGAGATTGCAGTGAAGAATCAATCTCCACTGCGATCTTAAATAGTGCAAAGTCTAATGACCAACAGGTGAGGAGATAAACGTAATCACAGAATAGCAATCAGCTGTGGCAGCCCGCGTGCAGGTTTGACAGCCGGAAGTCTGGCCGCGGCGCTGTCACAGTAAAAGCACCAGGAAATAATATTGCAAATACTAACCGGGACTAGAAATACAAAGAAAAAGGAAAAATACTGAGTGACTCGATCGCGGAGCAGCTCCACGCTCGGATCACCACAGAAATTTGCAACTTTTCATCATAAATGTGAAACTTTTTTCTTGTAAATGCACAAGTTTTTCTCACAAATGTGCTGCTTTTTTCATCACAAACTTGCAAGTTTTTTCTTGCAAATTTACAACTTTACAACATGTCCCACATATCCCCCCAGACAAGTTTACAAGTTTTCTCACTATAAATTTGCTGTTTTTTTCTTGTAAATTTGCATTTTTTTTTGTAAATTGGCAACTTTTCTAATACATTTGTGACGTATTTCTTGTTATTTTGCAACTTCTTTCCAAATAAATTTGTGAATTTTTTTTCCAAATTTGCAACTTTTTTCTTGTAAATTTACAACATTTTCTCATTAACTTGCAACCTTTTTCCTTATCGTTGTCGGTGTTCTACCTTCCAGCATTGGGCGTTGGTAGGATTCAAGCCTGGGCAGGAAGATATGGAGGACAAGATGTTGCCCATGCAGCATGTCTCCCCTCTCCACGTCACTGATGAATCCAAAGGAACAGCAGGGCTGCTACAGTTTGGCACCAGCGCCGTTGCAGGAGCTGCTAGAACGATGTTGAGCACAACATAGAACTGCCTTAGGGGCTCTGACTCCGGATTTTTCCTCAGGGTTGACTCCCGAAGCCTTTCCCGTGACCGGGTATGCCGCAAGGCAGTGGAGGTTTGAAATCAGGGTTTACCTTCCCCTAGATGGGCTACTTTCCCAGGTTGACGAGCCACCATCTACCCGAAGCATCTGGTTTTAAGGCGCCAGAGATCCGCCCTCGCCCCTTCTCCTATTAGTAAAAGCAGTTCCGCCGGGCTTAGAGACTAAACCACACGGGCAGGCTAGGAGTTGGACTTAGTTGTCAGAGGCTTTTCAAGACGCACGCCATAAGGAGCATTTTATGAGCACTGGGAGCTTAACCCCAGTGCCGCTCCTGGCTATGACAACCTTGGAACCTTTTCCTTATAAATTTGCCATTTTTTATAAATTTGTAATTTTTATCAGGTAAAACTAGTATCTCACAGAGCGGCAAATAACGACGAATGTTTCTTTTTTGGGGTTTCATCACGGTTCATAAAAGGTTGCAAAACAGTTCACATACTGTATTTTGTGTGAATTTATTTTTCTGCAAACAGTTGCAAACATTTGAAACATGAGCCACTAAAGTTCTTTTTGGTTCGCCAAGTAGTGAACACTGCCAAATGTTTACGAACCTTAACGGACCATTTAATTGTGAATGCTGTTGAGGGTTTGCTCACCCTTTTATAGGGCTGGGTCCAGGATTCACCTGATATTCACATGGTATTTTACCTGGAGCTGGCAGATGTTCCAATCGTTCCCAAACTATGGCAAAAGAGTGGCAAATAGTTGCTAATCACTGCAAACACTGTCACTAATTTTTCCTGATGGTTGCTAATGTTCACCAACTTTCTTTTGCAAGCACTTTTGTAAACATTGGTGCTAATGTTGCTAATTGTTGGTAACTGTCACTAAAGACAGAGGTGAACCTGATTTTCACGAGACGAAGCGTGGTGTTTCACCATGCTCAGGCTCTCTATTTATTGTTGTTCTTATCCTGTGTTTTCTCAAGTTTATATATTATTTCTCTGTGTGTGGGTTTTGTTATGTGCAGTCTCCGTGGCATGAGTTCTCATCTTCCAGACACTCCCTCCTCCCTTTTTATCTAGTTTGTGCACTCAGCTCAGTAATTAGGTCACCTGTCCGCTCATGAGATCCACACCTGATGGCACTCATTGTGTTTGATTACCTGCCTTATTTAAGAATGCTTTTTTTGCCACCCAATTGTCAGTGCCTCATGATTGTCTCTGCGTTTCTCTACTCCGTCGGAACCCCTACCCTGTTCCAACGTGCGTTCCTGTAATCTTCTCGCTGTACCTGCACTCTTCAGTTAATGTAAGTTTATTTTTGCTGACTATTTGAACTTTATATTTTCCTTAATAAATCGCACAACTAGCAGACCAGCGCTTGGGTCTTTTCTTCCTGCCCCACGGGGGCGAATCATGACAGTAGGCACTGACCAGTTAAGACCCAGCTGCTGCTAGTTTGTGCCTTTTGTTTTCCACTCACTTGTTTTGTCCGGAGCATTACCATGTCCCCAGCACGCCGGCCTTCAGCAAGCAAACGAGGATCGGCCACTGAGTCCCCAAGCCTGGAAGAGGAGTGGGCTGCTGAATTTATCCAAAGTTTTGTGGATGAAGCTCTCGCTGCCTGCAGACCAAAGAAGGCCTGGGAATGCGTAAATGGAGCGGTGGTGATTGTGGAGGCATATCCTGGCTTGTGGAAGTATCCCCATTTCAGGGAACTGCTGTCCACGGTCTCCTCGCTTCAGTGGTCGTTCCCCGGGCTGACGATGGGGCCGCCTCCAACGGGACCGATGCCAATGCGGAGGTCCTCTCCACGGCAGACGTCCTTTTCCCCTTCCTGTTCACCAGCTCCGGCTCCAGCTCCCTCGTCGCCAGCTTCGAGACACCGTCATCCAGCTCCGGGCCACCGGAAGAACGCCTCCACCTCCCTGTCAGCAACCCCTCCTTCGCCAAAGGAGAAGACTTCTGCAGCAGTGCCTTCTTTGCGATTTTCTCCTCCGGCTGTCTCGTCAGCTTCATCTTTTCCCACAGCTGCTGCCTCCCTCATCGCCTCGGCATTTCCTCCTGCTGCTGAGAGTTCGGTCACCTCCTTCCCGGCTCCGCCTGTCACCATGTCTGCAGGGGCAGCTCCTCTATGTTCCTCTGAGGGGCCCACAACAGCTGCAGCCACGGAGAGGGTGGATTCTATGCCAGCTGCAGCAGAAAACATCATGCCCCGGTAACACAGGCAAGTGCTTTTTCATTCTCTATCACTGACACATGAATTACCTTGCCTGATTCCCGGTGGTGAGGCTCAGTCAATGCAGTCCTCTGAGTCCTCACTGCCTGCTGCAGCCATAAACTTTTCACTTGCTCTCTCCGTGTCTCCTCCCTTGCCCCCTGAGTGTCCGTCGGCCCCAGGATTGAGCCGTCAGATGGTGGAGGTGCCCGCGGGCCTGGAGGACCTGGTTCTAGCCCCGCAGCCATGGTCCAGACAGAGGGAGAGCGCTACAAGCGAGCTGGAGCCTGCGCCAATGATTGAGAGTCCCCTGGTTTCAGCAGCGCAGAATCCAGTGCCAGCAGGGAGCCGACCTCCTGTTGCCACGCAGGGCAAGCCACCTGCATGGGTGACTTCACTGGGGGGTCCCAGGACTGCATTAACGACCATACCTGCTGCAGGGGCTGCCGCAGCAGAGCTGAAGCTGGACCTCCAGAGGGCCAGGCCGGAGACGCTGCCGCTTTGATCGACAGAGTCCTGGACGGTGGTGGAGCTCAAGCTCAGGCAAGTGCTCTTCTTTGTTTTCATTGGCTCTGTTTTGGAGAAATCTTGCCTGGCTCTTGGTGGGGAGAGCCAAGTGCAGCCATCAGCTGCACCTGAGCTCACCTCACCGGGCACCCGCACTCTTCAGTTAATGTAAGTTTAGTTTTGCTCACTATTTGAACTTTATATTTTCCTTAATAAATCACACAACTAGCAGTCCAGTACTTGGATATTTTGTTCCTGCCCTGAGGGGGCGAATCATGACAGATTTTTGTGAATATTCATCACAAAAGTAGGCAAATCCAAAAATCTCAGTGCTCACCAGTATTCACCACTACATGAGATACTAGCCTAAATTTACACCTTTTTTTGTCATAAATATGCAGCTTTTTTCTGGTAAAGTTCTAACTTTTTTCACATAAATTACATTTTTTTTTTCTATTCATCAAGAAGTCATTCACCAAGTTTATTTTTTTAATGTTTTTTTGTGATAGATTTTATTGTGTTTATTATTTAAAATACATTTTTTTTCTCATAAATCCACTACTTTTTCGCTGAAAAAAATTGTGACTGTTTTCTTGTAAATTTTTAAACCTTTTTCTTGTAAATTTCTAATGTTCAAATTGATGCTTGTTAAAAAAATTTCTTCTCTGTAATGTTTTAATTTGTTTTTCCTGCTCTTCCAGACAATGACCAAGTTTTGGGGGGTTTTATGCTTTTGGTGTGAAGGGAGAGTTTTAAGGGTTTGAACTCTTCCCCTTTACAAAAACTTTGGACCGCAAACACAGACTTACATGTGGCTCTCAAAAAGCTTGAACAGCCCTGCAGCACTGCAATAATACTTCAAGCATCCCCTTCAATATTTACTCTTGTGAAAACATTCTGCTTATTCTCCCCCCCAACAGTGAAATGAATTCTCTCTCCATGTTTTCTGACTTGTTTTCACTCATGACCTCTTCTAAAGAAATTCTTTATATTTGCTTGGTAAGACATATTAAAAAAAAAAAAAAAGTGCTGCTGAAAGTTCTCTCATTTGCACTTATATTGTACTTGTATTTTTTTTTTAAACAATCATGAAAAAGTTTGAGCTTAGTTTTGGTTTGTCTGTGCTAAACATGGTTTTGCCAAAACACCCTGGATAAGTCTTGGATAGTCTGGCATTTTTAAAAAAATTGATTATTTGCACACAGATTCAGAACTCTTTGCTTGGATATCCATGAGATGCACAAATGTGACCATTGCCTCTCTGGAGGCTAAATCCACAGAGGAGCCCATGGATTCATTAAAAGTGTGCAGGAGATGGAGCACTCCAGACTTGATCTGACTACTCTAAATATCTCTGGTTTTGGGAAAGGGGGTTTCCTGTACACGCAGGAGGCAGAACACATGGGTTGCTGTTAAGTCCTGATATACAGTAAATACTATTATTCCTGCTTGGACTGAAGTTGAGACTGCTTGGACTATTTCTTTTTGAGAGCGAGAGAGAGAGACTGAATACCCTATATATGGGGTAAGTCCTACATTTTCACTGAAGCAAGAAAAAGGTTTTACAAAACGATGCCTCAAAGAAATATGACACAAAGTGGGATTTTTTTTAAATTGTGTTAAATGTCCTTTATTTTTTGACATCACATCAGCGCTTTTTGATCCCCACAAAGGAAGCTAAAGCAATACATTCTGGAGGATTGCACACAGAGCAGAAAATGGAAACAGTTCATTTTTTTTTTCTTTTGGGCTGTTACATTTTTTGGGGGGGGGATTATATATATATATACAGTCATATGAAAAAATTAGGATACCTCATTAAACATTCAGTTCCTTATTAAGAAATGTTCACATATCTATGTCTAACTTTGTTTTTATTTGCATTTTTAACATTCATTTTAGTCATTGTAAGTGGGAATGAATGTGGGGGTGTCCTAAAAAAGATGGGAAGTGTCCTAATTTATTCCTTACTATTTGTTTAGAATTACATTTTACAGAAAATTTGGAAAAAAGTATTTAATTCATTTTTAATTGTTTAGTTGTATTGCATGAATCTCCTAGTATTTTTAACATTAGTATTAAATATCCATATGTCCAAATAACACAGGCTTATACAGGGTGTGCTAATTTTTTCACAAGACTCTGTGTGTGTGTGTGTGTGTGTGTGTGTGTGTGTGTGTGTGTGTGTGTGTGTGTGTGTGTGTGTGTGGTCATCATAGCAGTCTGTCGGGGGTGACAATGACTGTTTCATTGAGGTCTGATCAGATTCCTCCACACAGCTCTGTCCTTCGCCCTCCGCTGCCAGGAACTCCTGACCTTGTTAACCCGGGTGACGTCTGAGCCGGTATGAGTTGCTTTCTGACTGACCATTTCATGAAACTGCTTGCAAAGTATTTGAGTACCGCTAGCTTTTGCTGGACTAGCGGCACATTCTTGGCAGATAGAGGTATTATCAGTGGCAAGGACAGGCCAAGACAAAAGGCCCTTTTCCACTAGCCTCACTTGGCCCTACACCGCACCACTCAGCCCGCTTTAGCCGCTTTTCCATTAGCCCCAGCACCGGTTAGCAGGTACTTTTTTCGTACCTGATCCAGGGCAGGGTCTAACCGGGCTGAGTAGGGCTGAGTAGTGCTGTGATATGACTTTAAGAGACTGGTCGCCGCTGATTGGTCAGGTTGTAACGTCATGAAAGCGACTTTTTCTGCTGAATTTACTCCACGACCGCCATTTGTAATTGTTCAGCAGTGAACACAGTGCCCCCCTTTAATACGGTATATTATATTAATATACTGTATAATATACTTATATAATAATATACTCCTAATATTATATATTAGGAGGTGCGCAATTTTCTTTCTATATTAGGCGACGATCGCATCCAGCGCGAGTTGGACGGATCTACTCGAAATGCAGGTGTCCGAGCAGATGGCTTCCCAAGGGCACATCCGTACTGCCAAACAGTGTCGGGAGAAGCTGAAAAAGCTGAAAAGCGATTACCGAGCAGTGAAGGACCACAATGCTCCAAGTTCAGAGGATGGAAGGAGTGGAAGTGGTTCGCTGAGAGACATTGGGCTCCACACGGCCACAGTCACGGTCACGGCCCTTGGAAACCGTGGATGGTGAGTGTTTATTTGATATTGCGCATCTGTTTGCCACTTGATCCTTTCTGTGCCAAGCTCACTGTTTTTAAGAAATAGGAAGGTTGTTAGATTGTGGGTAATGGTTGTTACTGAGGCTTGCGTATTGTTTTGCAGCCAACTGCAGATTCACGCTTGCTTTGTGTTAAGTATTAGCGCGAACAAAACGCTGAATTACGCTTATTGTATTCCGGTTAAAAACTTGAGAGTGTTGTGTACATGCTGCACTTTGGTGTTAAGTTTTAAATTGCGTGCATTTTCTTTCTAGAATCGCATTTCATATCACAGGGGTCCACCTCAGTGGAGATGACTGGCACAGCGGACTCTCCTGGCGCTGCGTCTGCGTGTGCGTCTGGCTGAGCGCCAGCTGGATCAGCTCCACATCACCAGCTCCATCTGGATCACGTTCAAGTGCCGGTAAGGCACAATAACCACGATTTTTTTTTTTGGTTGAAACAGGTCCAGCAGCGGAAACCAGGGTCGAAAATCCATCCATCCATCCACCTTCTACTGCTTAATCCTTTACAGGTTGCGGGGGGGCTGGAGCCTAACAAGTTATGTACCAAATTGATTAATGCAATTTCCTGTAGCTGCATATTAATTAATTGAAAATGTCTTTTTAAATGTACAAAAAGGTTATTCTTTGGTCTTCACTTATCGGTGTTCCACAACCATTTTTAGGTGTGGTGATTGGTGCTGTTGTAACTCCTGTTTTAGACAAACAAAGCTCATGAACTGCTGTTGAAATCAACATGCTTCATTGAAATGCTTTGCGTCAGCTGACTGTATTAACCCATTCAGATTTCTGCGGCCACACTACAAGCAACTAGTTTAAACATTACCCATCCATCCATCCATATTCTTAATCTTAATCCTTTTTAGTTTTGCAGGGGGGCTGCAGCCGAAGACAGCACACTGCATGTTGCAAAATCTGCTCTACTGAGGGGCAGCAACATGACAGTTCAGCTTATATACAGCAATGAAGCATAATATAATAGTGACATTCCACCACAGACTTTCACCTGTGTAATTCCATAATATATGTAGTGATCCAGCTTTAACGACCATGCCTTTCTGTCTTTCCATCTAGGCAAGACGAAAACAGACAACTCCCATCGCTGACCTTACATTAGCGATGGTCAACATGCATGACGAAGAGATGCGGCTCTTGGAACGGCAACATGACCAGCGGCAAGAATCAGGAGTACATGCAGTATTTGCGACAGGTGGCCGCAGATGTGCGGGCAGATGCGCGTGAAGCCCTGGAACAGGACGCTGCATTACGAAGGGAAGAGCTCGCAGAGATGTCATCGCCCAGTCTGTTTTTTTGTTTGTAAATTTTGCTTCGGGAATAAAATTGTATTGTTTGCATCAAAAGCCTGGTTTATCTGTTATGACACCGTATGAGAAAAGCCAATAATTACATACACATTCCATTCTCTGTTCACTCCACATGCTGCTGTTCATCAGGTCAGGTGTATAGCCTTCTAATGGTAATTTAATTTTTAACAACACAATGAAACATAATGTCTTGGTAGTTTTTTTTTTTATTTTAAACAAATTTGCAATGCGGAATCCATTTCTCTTGAACGGGTACATTTTTTAGGTTATAAGCAGTTGTACAGGTGTGCTTGAACTTGTAGACACTGATAAAGGTAAGTACGTGTAAGTTGAATGTTGCATCGCCAGTCAAAATTTAATAAATTAAGAAGGAATCTAGCAAAAATTTGGCACTAATAACAGTAGACAAATCGGACAAGGATACACAACTGTGTTTTTGTTGCACACAACTGTTGTTACCAACAAGTGCAAAATTTATATTCCCTTTTCCCAAAAATTAAAAATCACTTTGTAAGTAAAAGTGGGAGACCTTTACATGGGAAAATATGACATGTATCAGCACATGATTTATAGTTCAATTTGCATTTCCACCTAAGCAAAAGTGGCTTGTCAAGCCGTTTTTTTGTGAAGATGGCCTGTGCGGTGTTTCTGCATGTAATTACATACCTGTCAAGTGATATGGTTTCGCCGTATTTTAATACGGGGAAAATGCAATTTTAGCAAATACGGGCGTATTGCCATTTCTGTACGCCAAAGAGAAAAATATACGGGAAAAAAATTGAGAGTGTGGGGAGGAACACGTCGTGTGTGACCCCCACAGCGTACGGGGCTGTCAGAGCGCTCAGCGTGAGCAATTATCACAACAGAAGTGTGGACTCATCATTAGGCTGATGGCTTCGCACCTTCTTAACAGATAAGCGTTATGAACAAGAGGACAGGTAGATGGACCATGCACAACATTTTATTTACAAAAAACATTTTTGAAATATGTATGCACATAAATGTGGACAAAATAGACAAGTATTGCATCACATGTTATATTGTAACGTGCAGCTCAACATGGCGATGTCCCACCGGGAGGTTTGAACTCACGCCTCGCGCTCCGAAGTCCCGCACTCTACCTGTGTCGCCAATAGGGTCAACCCACTTGTCAAGCCAAGTAGGGTGCTTATATTGAGTTCGCTACAATATCACCGCCCTGCTCCTCTGCTCTCTGTGCCGCTGCCACCACTGGTTCATCTACTGCATCATCCAATGTAGTGTCAAACGTCTCTCCATGACTCTCACACAGATTGTGCAGAGCACAACAAGTCAGCACCATAGATTTAACCAGTTTCATGTCACAGTCATTCCTCTCTCCTTCCTCCTTCCTTCTCTCCTCATCATCAGCCATTTTGTTTGTTGTGGGGATTCGGTCGCATGTTTCACGTCACGAGGGTGTGGCGCCGCCTGCTGTTCAACAAATCCCACCCACAGCAGGTGTGCCAGCAGGTGCGCCAGCAGTAGTTGAAAAGCAACTGAGGCTGAACCGAACCGAAGTGAGTAGAGCCGGGTTTTCAAATCGGGGCTGAGCGGGGCTAGTGGAAAAGGGCCTAAACTGACTCCAGTATCTGTTGCAGTGACTGACCAGATGATAGGTTTGTTTATCTCTGCTCTTTGTGTAGTGCATGTCACGATGCACTAACTGGCAAAAGTCCACCACAGACCTTGCAACAGATGTGCTTATCTGCCAGGATGTCCAGTCTCGCCCTGTGTAACTGGGAGTGGTCCACCACAGACCTGTGACAGATATTGTTTTTAGTTCTGCCAGGATGCCCAGTTTCACACCCTCGGAGGGCTGGTGTTGCCGGTTGAGTCGCTGATGGCCCGACCCATGAGACAGGTAGTACCGGTTTTTGTGGTTATCCGGTAGCAAGCAAACCAATAGTGGTACAGAAACAGGTTAGAAAATAACAAGTGTCTTGTTTTGCCCAGCAGGATTTTTTTTTTTTTTGTCATGGTTTACATAAATGACAAAAAGAAGCGCCCCACTCACATGACTGCTCCAGTTGCCAGGCAGAGTGCCTCCCTAGCATCACTGTCTGAGAGAAACATGAGCTTATTAAAGTACTTTAAATGTGGAAAAAAGCAGAAGAGGTATGTAAGCACTGGAGGCGTTTATCATGGTTTTAACCCGCCGGTAACAGGAACAATAATGGAAGAGTCGCTTAGCTAACAGGTGTGGTTAGGAGCTTGAGTAGGTTCATTTTGTCTTCTTTTTAATTATTAGCTTTTTGTTTTTCTTATTTCATACAAGAATAAAAAAGAGATGTTTTTACCTTTACCTTAGTTAATATTAACTAATTTATGTTCATTATTATGTTCCTGGCAAAATAAGATGATCAAAATTCACAAAGTCAATGACTTTAATCTGTCAGCAGCCTTCAGACAAACTAAATGTGCCAACATTTGGATTTCAAAATAAGGGAGGTTTTTCCTGATGTCTGGGTGGTGAGGATATTTCTAAAAAAAACAAAAAACAACAACAATAAATATAAAGAAATATTATAAGAGAAATAACTGCATCTTTGGTCATTTAAGTTAATTTATTTCATTAAATGCAATTTTATTAATATTTTTTTTCTTTGAAATCAGAGTTAAATTATTGTTCTGTTCTGGCTCTGCAAAATTATGGTCAAAAATTGTTATAAGGAAAAAGTAAAATTACTACAGTCTCTTTTATATTCATTAAAAAAAACAAATTTTATTTAAAAAAATAGACAAAAATTAGCCATAAAGTAATCCACAAATTTTTAATAAAGTCTCAAATGTACAAGAAAAGTCAATTTTACAAGAGGAAATTACAAATTTGAGGACAATGTTTTCCAATTTAGATATATTTGGGGGGGGGTGATTTACACTGTAGATAGGTAAAGCACAATCTCGTTCTGCTGCACATGATTGGTTGTACGGTTGAATGACAATAAGGGTGATTTAATTAAATTAATTTAATTTAATATATTTACAGAGAAAAGTAGGAAACAATAAGAAAATTGTTATACATTTTGGAGAAAAACCTCAAACCTTCAAGACTGAAGTCATCACTCAAGTTTTTAAGAGGGTGCCCTTTGTACCCTTAGCTAGAAATTTTTGGTTGTCTAGTTTTAATTATTAATTTCAAAGCACTGCTTTTACATGAGTAGAATTTCTGGCGGCTATACCCACCTCTGATCATATAATTTAAGTATGCATGAGTAAATTACTATTATGAATGTTTTTTCCACCTTTCCTACTCTCTCAATGGAAAAACCCACTAGAACAAAAAAATATATATATATAATAATGCATCAGCTTTATATAGCGCTTTACAAATAGATACATTATTCATTCACTCCAGACAGACAATGGTCATGGCAAGCTACTACTGTAGCTACAGCTGCCCTGGGGCAGGCTGACGGAAACGTGGCTGCCAATGTGTGCTAACGGCCTCTCCGGCCACCACCAAACATTTTTACACATTCAAACCCAGTGTTATGGACACTGGCGGCAAGGTGGGTGAAGTGTCTTGCCCAGGGACAGAACGGCAGGATATCTGGGGAGAGCAGGATTCGAACCGCCAACCAGCTGGTTATTAGACAACCTGTTCTACCTCCTGAGCCCCTGCATCTATCTATCTATCTATCTATCTATCTATCTATATTTTTTTCTTGGTTTATTCTATTATTGCTCTCCTTCTTCCATCACATTCTACATTGGTGGTATTTCCCATACTTCAAGATTAGTGGACAAAATCCAACCCAGATTCATCACCAATACCCTGCAGTTAGGGAGCCTGGAACGGAGGGATAAAGAACAACAATGAGGATTTTTCAGCTTATATATATATATATATACTGTATATATATATATATATATATATATATATATATATATATATATATATATATATATATATATACTGTATATATAGATAGAGAGAGAGAGAGAGAGAGAGAGAGAGAGATAAAAGCTATATAAGCTATGTATATATATATAGATAGATAGATAGATAGATAGATAGATAGATATAGATATATACAGTTAGGCCTAGAAATATTTGGACAGTGACACAATCTTCATGATTTGGACGCTGCATACCACCACATTGGATTTGAAATGAAACAACTACAACGGAATTGAAGTGCAGACTTTAAAGTTTAATTCAAGGGGTTGAACAAAAATATATGATTAAACATGTAGGAATTGTAGCTATTTTTATACAAACACTCCTCATTTCAGGGACTCAAAAGCAATTGGACAAATAAACATAACCCTAAGTAAAATGTTATTTTTCAATATTTTGTTGAGAATCCTTTGCAGGCAATGACTGCCTGAAGTCTGGAACCCATGGACATCACCAAACGCTGGGTTTCCTCCTTTGTGATGCTTTGCCAGGCCTTTACTGCAGCTGTCTTCAGTTGTTGCTTGTTTGTGGGTCTTTCTGCCTTAAGTTTTGTCTTGAGCAAGTGAAATGCCTGCTCAGTTGGGTTGAGATCTGGTGATTGACTCGGCCATTGCAAAATATTCCACTTTGTTGCTTTAAAAAAAAAACTCCTGGGTTTCTTTTGCAGTATGTTTTGGATCATTGGTGAAGCGCTGTCCAATCAACTTTGCTTCATTTGGCTGAATCTGAGCAGAAAGTATATCCCTATACACTTCAGAATTCATCCGGCTGCTTCTGTCTTTTGTCACATCATCAGTAAACACAAGTGACCCAGTGCCATTGGAAGCCATGCATGCCCATGCCATCACACTGCCTCCACCATGTTTTACAGAAGATGTGGTGCTTTGGATCATGAGCTGTTCCAATTCTTCTCCAAACTTTCTTCTTCCCATCATTCTGGTACAGGTTGATCTTAGTCTCATCTGTCCAAAGAATGCTGTTCCAGAACTGGGCTGGCTTCTTCAGGTGTTTTTTGGCAAAGTCAATTCTGGCCTTTCTATTTTTGAGGCTGATTCGTGGTTTGCACCTTGTGGTGAATCCTTTCTATTTACTCTCATGAAGTCTTCTCTTTATGGTAGACTTAGATACTGATACACCTACTTCCTGGAGAGTGTTCTTCACTTGGGTGGATGTTGTGAAGGGGTTGTTCTTCACCATGGAAAGGATTCTGTGTTCATCCACCACTGTTGTCTTCCGTGGACGTCCAGGCCTTTTTGAGTTCCCGAGCTCACCAGTGCACTCTTTTTTCTCAGAATGTACCAAACTGTTGATCTGGCCACTCCTAACATTTCTGCTATCTCTCTGATGGATTTCTTCTTTTTTTTCAGCCTCAGGATGGTCTGTTTCACCTCCAATGAGAGCTCCTTTGACCGCATGTTGTGTGTTCACAGCAACAGCTTCCAAATGCAAACACCACACCTGGAATCAACTCCAGACCTTTTAACTGCTTAATTGATGACAGGTTAACGAGGGAAGAGCCCATGCAGCCTTGTTATTTTTTTTTTTTTTGCAGCCTTCTGAGTCAATTGTCCAATTACTTTTGGTCCCTTGAAAAAGAGGTGGCTACGTATTAAAGAGCTGTAATTCCTAAACCCTTGCTCCAATTTCGATGTGAATACTCTCAAATTACAGCTGAGAGTCTGCACTTTAAGCCCATATTGATTATATAATTGTATCCTCAATATATTTTCGTAAACAGCTAAAATAACAAAACTTGTGTCACTGTCCAAATATTTTTGGGCCTAACTGTATATATATATATATATATATATATATATATATATATATATATATATATATATATATATAGTATATATAGTTATTCCCCCTTCTGCTTCTCTGGGGGGGGTTTGGTGTTCCAGCACCATGGACAGCGATACTGCTTCAGCATTTCTCCTGGATTTTGACACTTGCTGTGCATTCATCTGTGTCCGTGCATGTTTGAAAGTGAGTTTTGTCTAAAAACATCTGCTTCCGCCAGCGTTTCAGTTTGCCAGTGGATCCCAACTTAAGTCGACTTAGGCTAGCTCTGTACAACTTAGCCCAGCACTCAGGAACCTTTACAAAGTGAGCACAACTTTCATCAGCATTTATTTCCAATTGTTGGTAAATTTTCATCATGCTTAAAATTTTCAACGAACACAACATTCGCCAGCATTTGCCAACGAACACCAACTATCATTAACTTTTACCAACTTTTAGTAGCGGAGCCAAACGTTTGCCAAAAGGTCAATAAATGTTAGTCCAAACATCGTAGTGTAAATCCAGCTTTAAGACCCTAAAATCTTAGAAAGGGAACAGGAGCAAACAGGTGGCGTGCTATGATTAAGCACTTGGCAATGGTGGGGAAGAAACAATCACTTTTCATAGGAAGAAACCTCCTGCACATTCCTAAAAGCTGGGATTATTTTTTTCTACTGCATGCAGGTCAGTGGTCCACGGTCCACTGCAGGTTTGTACAACAGCCTTAAATTGGAAGTTGAACTAGTGGCAGAAAAAATAACCAGTGGCCAATTTAAACAAGCAGCAGTGCTCTGAATTGAAATGCATGAAGGCTGTTGTTGTCAGTCGTGTGTGACTGGATTTAAAGCAGGCTTTGAACAGAAGAAGTCTAATTCATTGCATTCTTTGGCTCTAGTATCCAAATACACATTAAACCTTACTCCAATACCAAACAAAGCCTAAGCATTTCAGATTTCTACTCAGTTTTCTTGAAGTAATCTTACTGCCTTTAATTAAAAGTTGCCAAGTGATTAAATGCCTGCACACATGCACTCTCACATACAAACTTGCACTCACCGAGTTTCCCTGGTCACTGTTCCTTGACAGAGGCCATTTGCTAAATCCTAATGGAATTCATTAGTTTCTTCATTTGTGTCCCTGGAGGCTGGAAGAGTTGACGATGCACAGTTAATCGCATTTCAAGGCTGACCTACAGTGAGCCTTTGGATGGTATCAGCAGATAAAATGGGTGCATGTTAGAAATTTATTGGCTTTTTCAATTTCTGAATCATTGAGATAAATTTTGTCTCCCACACTGTTGTTTAAGATGTGTATTAATCAATAACTATTTGTCCTCTGATTGTTTACTGTCCAAATGTGTTTGTGAATAAGATTGCCACAAAATGTATGTAAAGAATTAAATGTATAATTGTCAGCCATTTGATTTAGATTTTATCTTCCTCAGACCAACACAAGAAAATAATTCCAAATTTATAAATAAAAGGATGAAAATATACATGGAAAAGTGGCAAATTTGTGACAAAAATGTACAGATTTTCATTAAAAAATGGTAATATATAAGTTTTTCACAAAACGCTTCAGATTTATAAGAAAAAATTTTAGACAAAAAATGAAAAGTTAAAGTGAAAAATGCAAACTCAAACATCTCATGAAATTACAAGGAAAATGTCAGATTTACAAGGAAACAAGCTACAGATTGGCAAGAAACTGCAAATTTATGGTGGGTAAAACTTGCAAATTTATACAAAAAAATTCACAAATTTATGAGTGCGGAATTGGAAATTTTGAAGGAAAATTTCACAAAAAAACTTAAATTCACAAGAAAATCCCAAATGTATATGGAAAAAAAAATCACAAATTTAAGTGAAAAACTTTATCAATAGCGAGATCACTGATGGACTCAGATATGAGCAGTGTGGGCGGCCACCCAGGGCACCATTCTTTTAAGGGCGCCATGAGAATCAGAAAAATAAAAATAATAATAAAAGATTCATAATTATATGTGCTGAGCATGTATTTGTAGCAAATGGGTGCCCTCTACAGGCGGGATCTCGGCACCCTCTGGCTGCAGCTGGCAGGCTTCAGCAGATCAAACTCCAGTATGGTGGACATTCAAAGTGCAGCAAAGGAGGAAAAAACATTAAAAGTAAGTTTGTTTTTTCTGAAATTATGCAGTGGTTTGAATTTTAAAACACTGAGCCCTAAAACAGCAACATTTGGCTATCACAGCTTATGTTATGTAACACAATTTTTCTCCAATGTGTTGTGTCAGCTTCTGTTTACTGTCCACATGAATTAATTTCAGGGCTGAGCAAAGACCATTTGAGGGGCAGGGGTGCAAATTAATAATTAAAAAGGGCACATGGAAAGAGATTTGTTTAAAATATATGTCAACTTTATGGGCTGTATTACAATGACGGGATCATTTAGTCAGTTGTCAGTGATGCAAAATGTGTTTATGGGCGTTTCCAAGTTAATTTCCTTATCACAGCGGTGTAAAAATGAACTTTCTGTCAGTGCATGATGCAAAGAGGCTGGTTTAATCATCCAGAGGTGTGTTTTGGATAATCCAATCCTAAGTGCTCCTTCCCATCCCTTTAATGCAAAAAGGAGCATTATCTAAAGTGAATTGTGATCATGACAGCGCTGACCAAAGCCCGTGTGTGTGAGCCAAAATGCACGCGATAGTAATGCTGCTTGGTAATAAGGAAGACATCAGTCACAGTTGATGCCCAGTCATCAAATCAGCTGAATGGTTTAATGTAGTGTGCAAGGTTGCAACACAGACATGAATGGGTTTGACACTTAAGGAAAAGAGGATGATGCCTGTGAAAATTTTCATAAACTTTCATTAACGATGACATGGAAGTCACTCCTGGCTGTACGGAGTTGGCGTGCTCCCTCTCCTGTTGCTTTCACCAACTGAGGGTCTCCCCTATCCATCCTGGGTAGGAAGGAAGGAGGCGGTCTGGCGCCTTGTTCATTCATTTATTCCCTTAAAAATAAACAGATTAATGCCCAATAAGTCCGTGATGACCCCCCCCCCCCCCCGTGTGCTGCGCATCACACAAAAACACACTGGCACACATGATCCCTGTCCATTCATTCATTCCCCTAAAAAAAATCCTACATTAATGCCTATTCTATAGACTCCAATGGCAAGTCTGCAATTAAAATGAGTGTGGATGGAATTAAAAAAAAAAATAGTGTGTGATCATCATATTGTCATGGTCCACACTATAAGTTATTCTGATATCGTTGTTTTTTTCCCTTATCATTATTTGCATTTACTGTCTTCTGTGTTTAGTTCTTGGTTATTATTATTATTATTATTATTATTATTATTATTATTATTATTATTATTGCTATTGACTGCTCCTTGTGTCCCCCAGTCTGTAGTCATGTTGTGTCATCCCTTTATTGTCATTATTGTTGTCTTTGTGCTTCCCCTGGTTGGTATGTTGATTATTATTTGCATTGTGTCATCTGTGTTTCCCCTGGTCTGTTGCATCATCCCCTGTTTGTCTTAATTGTTGTTATTGAGGTCTTTGTGTTTCTCTGCCCTTGTTTTTGTCTGTGGTCTGGTTTGGGGTCTTGTGTATATATTGGTTTATCTTTTGTTCCCAGCTCCTCATGTTTCCCATACCTGTAGACACCCTTCCTCATGTGTGCTCCTGTTTAGCCCGTGATTGATCTCCCAGCTATCCTGTGTCAGTAATTACTGGCCTCCCTATATATGTGAGTCTGTGATTGTGCTCCACGTTGCGTCATTGTCATATTTTCCCCATTGTCTTCCCTGTGTGTCTCTGAGTTCTCTATGAGTTTTGCTACTCAAGTGTTCTGAGCTACAGTATTTTCCAGCCCTCGTGCTGCGCCTTTGTTTTGTTTCCTTGAGTTTGTTGTTAATAAATCTTTTGCACCAAAGTCCTGCCTGCACCCTGGGTCCATTCTATCCTACTACACCTGCAGAAGGCAGTTTATGACACATACAGTGGATATAAAAAGTCTACACACCCCTGTTCAAACACTAGGTTTTTGTGATGTAAATAAATGAGACCAAGATAAACCATTTCAACCCCCCCCCCCCCCCCATTAATGTGACCTATAACCTGTACAACCCAACTGAAAAACAAGCTGAAATCTTTTAAGGGGAAAAATAAAAAATAAAAATCTTACAGTAACGTGGTTGCATAAATATGCACACCCTGTTATAACTGGGGAGGTGGCTGTGTTCAGAATTAACCAATCACATTCAAACTCATGTTAAATGGGAGCCAGCACACACCTGCCACCATTTAAAGTGCCTCTGATTAACCCCAAAGTTCAGCTGTTCTAGAAGGCTTTTTCTGACATTTTTGCAGTCACATCTTACAGCACAAGCCATGGTCCGCAGAGAACATCCAAAGCATCAGAGGAATCTCATTTTTCAAAGGTATCAGTCAGGATAAGGTTACAAAAGAATTTCTAAGGCATTAAATATATCATGGAACACAGTGAAGACAGTCATCATCAAGTGGATAAAATATGGCACAACAGTGACATTACCAAGAACTGGACGTCCCTTCAAAATTGATGAAAAGACGAGAAGAAAACTGATTAGGAAGGCTGCCAAGATCCACCAGCAACATTGAAGAAGCTGCAGGAATTTCTGGCAAGTGCTGGCTGTTTAGTACATGTGACAACAATCTCCCGTATAGGGTGGCGAGGACGGAAGCCTTATCTTACAAAGAAAAACATCCAAGCCCAGCTACATTTTGGAAAAACACATTTGAATTCTCCCAAATGCATGTGGGAAAATGTGTTATGGTACAATGAAACCAAGGTTGAACTTTTTGGCCATAATTCCAAAAGGTATATTTGGCACAAACACAACACTGCTCATCACCAAAAGAACACCATTCCTACAATGAAGCATGGTGGTGGCAGCATCATGCTTTGGGGCTGTTTTTCTTCAGCTGGAACTGGGGCCTTAGTCAAGGTGGAGGGAATTATTAACAGTTCCAAATACCTGTCAGTGTTGGCACAAAACCTTCAGGTTTCTGCTATAAAGCTGAAGATGAAGAGGAACTTCATCTATCAGCATGACAATGACCCGAAGCACACATCCAAATCAACAAAAGAATGGCTTCACCAGAAGAAGATTAAGGTTGTGGAATGGCCCAGCCAGAGTCCAGATCTGAATCCGATCAAACATCTGTGGGGTGATCTGAACAGGGCTGTGCAGAGGAGATGCCCTTGCAATCTGACAGATTTGGAGCGTTTTTGCAAAAAAGAGTGGGCAAATATTGCCTCATCAAGATATGTCACGCTGACAGAGTCCTACTCCAAAAGACTGAGTGCTGTAGTAAAAGCCAAAGGTGCTGCACCAAAGTATTAGTTTAAGGGTGTGCATATTTATGCAAACAGGTGACTGTATTTGTTTTATTTTTTATTTCCCTTTAAAAGATTTCAGTTTGTTTTTCAGTTTGGTTGTACAGGTTATAGGTCATCTTAATGGTGGAAAAAGGTTTGAAATTATTTATCTTTGCCATAAACTGCCCTTTAAGGACTGTTGAAGGACACCAAACGGTCACTGTGTGTTTTGCACATTTATTAAAGTAAAGACTCACTCACTCACTACACATACAAATAACGGATGGTAAGGGTGGTGGAGGAGAGCGGGGGTTCGACATCACCAGCCAGGTAGAAGCCTGGGAATGCCAGGCAAAAAGGGGAAAACACTGACCTGGATGGAGCTGTCCCGTTCTCCTGCAGCCCAAATCACTCAGAGTCTGATACAGCTGAGGACATCCAACGGTATAGAAGGACACAATAACAGGAAGGGGTCATCGTGCCCTTAAATACCGTGTACAAAATAGGCATCAGGTTTGGAACATGAGTGGCGAACAGAATTACAATCAATGACAGCTGTGCAGCCCACGAGCCAGTTTGACAGCTGGGAGCTGTTTTCACAATAAAACACTTAACCAGAAGCCATAATGACACAAGAGCAATGCAACCACAAGATGTAAATAACAACAACAAATACAGAATGGCAATAATAAAACATGAATCAAATACAGTAAACAGGAAAATAATGAAATAGACAAAAAAAGACTAACTAAAACTGAAGACTGGGCATGGCGCCCACCCGTGCCCCGGATCATGACAATCTTGGTCTTATTTTTATATCACAAAAACCTGGCATTTGAACAGCGGTGTGCAGACTTTTTATGTTCACTCTATAATTAAAATGATGGGCGATTATGACTGTTACAATGCTCTCTATTAAAGTAAGATCCCAGTGCTGCTGTTTCTGGAGCTCCGAAACTGCGCGGTGTCATAACGTGCTACTGAAATATCATTAAACAATGTGCTTTCTGAAGATAGACCTCCTTTTTCCTGACCAAAGGCGGATTGTCATAGAATGCACTATAATAGTTATGCGCATTAGATTGCACACCACCACACCTCTTTAAACTGACTCTCCTCTTCCCAGCGCAGAGCAGGCACACTTGTTATGACTGCCCCTTTCAGAGCAGAAATGAGGCACCAATTGTTAGTAGTGAGTTTGGTATTTTAATGAGGAAATAATAATGAATACAACACTCGCCTTGAGGGGTGGATACAAAAAGATTACAAGAATGAGACACCAGCGGGGTGATAAAAACATGTGTGTGATAAAGAGTCAATACAGATTACTCACATATAAAAGGCAAGGACCAAACCTTTCGTGGAAGAAAGGCTGGAATCAGGGTTAGGGATTCCAGACTAGCACACAAAGTGAGGACGCAGTGAGGAGTGAGCCTTGCCAGCAAACTTAAATAGTAGTACAGAAATCAATGAACAAACAGGTGTGGAGAGAAAGCAATCAATAAAACACAAACAGCTTTGACAGGCTGTGAATAGACTGACAGGTGGAAGTCCTGCCACAGTGCTGTCAAAATAAAAGCACAAACCAAAAGGACAGATAAACATGACTAAATATACACAGAAAAAGAATAATAATCAAAACCCGAGCACGGTACAGAACCACGCTCAGCATCATGACAGTGCCCCTTCCTTAAGGGGTGGAGCCCAGACACCCTGTAGTAACATCAAACGGAAAAAAGAACACACACACACACCCAAACAGAAACAACTACAAGAACCAACTTCGGGAGGGCAGTAGGGGGATCCAGGCCTGAAGGGAGAGACACAAAAAAACAAAACAACCCAAAAAACCCATAACCCCAAACTAACAAACAGAATGCTGAGAAAACTGGGTAATACCTAATAAACAAAAAAAAAAAAGTTCAGGTGGCCTCCCTGCATCCTGGCTCCACCCAACCATCAGGGAGAAAAGGTCAGGCAGCCTACCAGGTCTCCAGGGGCCCCAACCGGAAAGAAAAAGTCCATCGGGTGGCCTACCCGCATTTCTGGACCAGCAGTCTGTGATGTACCACCCATCTCCCCCTGGAGGCAGCAACTGGGACCAGTGCTTACTGTGGACCCCTGGAACCAGAAGATGGGCCTCCGACAAAGAAGATGGCGGTAGAGGAACCATGATGGGACCGGCAGGGGAGAAAGGACCTACAGCAGCCTTGGGCATCAGCGCAACACCCACAGAGGCCCTGGATTGAGACGTGGCTCTACCCTCCGTGGCCCCAGTCTCAGGCATAGCTGCACTCACGATGGCCCCCACGCTGGAGCGTAGTACTCAGGGAGGCCCAGGCTTGGTTGGCGCCTCCACAGTAACCTCAGCCGGCGGAGCTGGACCTACGTGTGGCTGGATGTTCCTCGGTGACCCTGAGAGAAGACTTGAAAACAAGAGGAACAGGAGCAGAGTAAGGGTCACCAGCAGCAGTGGAACCCAGCAAGGCAAACTCAGGTGCTGCTGACGGTAGCACCCAGCTCTCCCCACCAAGAGCCAGACAAGATCTCTCCAATACAGAAATAATGAAAACAAAGGAGAGTACTTGCCTGAGCTCAAGGTCCACCGCTGTCCAGGACTCCGTCGATCCTGATGGCGATATCTCTGGCCCAGCCTCCTGGAGGTCAAACTCCAACTCTGCTGTGGCAGCCCCAACAGCAGGCATGATGGTCTTGGCAGTCTTAGAACCCCCTGACGCTGTAACCCACACTGATGGCTCGGCGTGGTGACAGGAGATCCATTATTTGCTGGGCTGAGCTCTGCTCAAGGGAGACCCAGGGATGCTTCCTCATCGGCTCAGGCTCCAGGTGGCAGACAGCCCTCCTCCTCTGTCCATACCATGGCTGCGGGGCTGGAACCAGGTTCTCCAGGGCCACAGGCTCCTCTTCTGTCTGGCGGCTAGATCCTGGAACCAGCGGACACTCAGGGAGTATAGGAGGAGACACAGAGGTAGCAAGTGATTCTCTTGTGGCAGCAGGTGATGAGGACTCAGTCGACTGCAATAACTGAGCCTCAACCCCAGGAATCAGACAAGGTAATTCATCAAAATGAGATTTAGAATGAAAAATAAGTTGCCTGTTTGCCCAGGGCGCGATGGTTCCTGTTGCAGCAAACCCAGTTTTCTCCCTCCCCATGGCTGTGGAGATCGTGGACCCCTCTGAAGAATGAGGAGGAGCCACTCCTGCAGGCACAGTAATGGGTGGAGCCAGAAAAGAAACAGCAGGACTCTCAGCAGCGAGGGAAGATGTCATGGAGGAGGGGGTTACAGCTGCCCTAACCCAGGAACAGGAAGCTGGCGAAACAGCAGACGAGAGAAACCCAAGGGCTGCAGCTGCTGATTTACCTCTCTGTCATGGCGAAGAACAATTTGCTGGCTGGGAGACGGTGGAGTTCCTCCGGTCATCCGTAGCGGGGTAATGGCGCGAAGCTGGCGGTGTCTTCACCCAGTGGTTCTTCTCCATCTGCTTCGGTACAGCCGTGTCATGGGGAGGAGCTGCGTCCTGTGCCGGGAAGCACCGTCTTCGAGCTGGAGACGAGCCTATCGCCAAATCCAGAAAACGTAGCTGAAGAGCAGAAACGGTAGACAGCAGCTCAGTAAATTCAGGATAATTACCTAAGCCTGGATGTGCCTCCACAGTCCTGACTGCTGCCAGCACGCTCTCCAGAACCTTGTTCGGGCCGCGGGGTGTGACAGCTTCAGCAACATGGCCCCGGATAAATTCAGCTGCCCACTGCTCATCCGTGCTGGGCCCCCCGGCTACCTTCCTTCTCCAGCGTGCTGGGAACTTGCTGAATGGGCAGTCAGTCCAGCCCAAAAAGGGAAGTGCAAAGGGAAAAGCAGGGCCAAGAGATAAAAAAAACACAAAAAAACCCACAAACTCACTATAGCTGGCACCAACTGGCTGCAACCTATTGTTATGACTGCCCCTTTCGGAGCAGAAATGAAGCACCAATTGTTAGTAGTGAGTTTGGTATTTTAATGAGGAAATAATAATGAATACAACACTTGCCTCGAGGGGCGGATACAAAAAGATTACGAGAATGAGACCCCAGCGGGGTGATAAAAACATACGAGTGATAAAGAGTCAATACAGATTACTCACATATAAAAGGCGAGGACCAAACCTTTTGCAGAAGAAAGGCTGGAATCAGGGTTAAGGATTCCAGCCAGCACACAAAGTGAGGTCGCAGCAAGGAGTGAGCCTCGTCAGCAAACTTAAATAGTAGTACAGAAATCAATGAACAAACAGGTGTGGAGAGAAAGCAATCAATAAAACACAAACAGCTGTGACAGGCCATGAACAGACTGACAGGCGGAAGTCCTGCCGCGGTGCTGTCAAAATTAAAGCACAAACCAAAAGGACAGATAAACATGACTAAATATACACAGAAAAAGAATAATAATCAAAGACCTGAGCACGGTACAGAACCGCAGTCAGCGTCATGACCACACTGCTTACTGGTAATTTGATGGTGTGACGCAAGGTGTAAAAAAACAGACACTGACACACAGTGCACTGACAGAAACTAACAAAACCACTGGTGTACAGTGGAAAGTCTGTTTGAAAAATGTGTGGATGACTGCCAAAATAGGGCCCTATACTGTATGTTACTTAGTACATATTTTACTTTTATAGCTATACATTCATGGACATATTTAATTCCAGACAGATTTTTACAAATTATCAACTCCCACAGAGACTACGGTCTTCATCATTAATTATGTAAAGGTCAGCGACAAAAAAAATGGTCAGCTTCCACTGAAAATGATTATCTCTTCAAAATAAAAATATCTTTTCAGAAAATCTGAAAAAAAGCTTTTCTTTCAATAAATAAATTATTAAAACTTCATTCAAAAGAATAAATTATTGCAAAAAATTAAAAAGGCCACTTGTCTAGTCACCCCGCTTGTCCCTCCATCCCCAAAAAGACTGCAAGGATAGTTTATACAGGACAACGTAGTACAGGTGCTTCTCGATAAATTATGTTAAAAAAATTTGAACATAATTTTTTTATTATGATAAAAAAAGAAACATATATTATATAGATTCATTACACACAAAGTGATACATTTCAAGTGTTTATTTCTTTAAATTTTGATGGTTATGGCTTGCAGCTCATGAAAACCCCAAATTCAGTTTCTCAAAAAATTAGATTTCATATGATTAAGTTTGAAAAATGGATTTTTAATAGAAATGTTGGCCAACTGAAAATTTGTCCATGTACACAGTCAATATTTGGTCGGGGCTCCTTTTTCATGAATTACTGCATCAGTGCGGCATGTCATGGAGGTGATCAGCCTGTGTGCTGAGGTGTTATGGATGCCCAGGTTGCCTTGATAGTGGCCTTCAGCTCGTCTGTATTGTTGGGTCTGGTGTCTCATCTTCCTCTTGACAACACTCCACAGATTCTCTGAGGTTTAGGTCAGGAGAGTTTGTTGGCCAGTCAAGCATAATGATACTTCCTCTTCTTGTGGCTGCTCCCTTAGGGGTCGCCACAGTGGATTCTCTGCCTCCATCTCACCCTATCCCTTGCATCTTCCTCTGTAACACCAACCCTCTCCATGTCCTCCTTCACTACATCCATGAATCTTCTCTATGGTCTTCCTCTTTTCCTCCTGCCTGGCAGCTCCATCTTCAACATCCTTTGTCCAGTATATCCACTATCCCTCCTCTGCATATGTCCAAACCATCTCAGCCTTGCCTCTCTCACTTTGTCTGCAAATCAAGCTCAGTGATAGCATGATTAAACCAGGTTTTGGTACTTTTGCCAGTGTAGTGAGGTGCCAAGGCCTGCTGGAAAATGAAATCAGCATCTCCATAAAGCTTGTCAGTAGAGGGAAGCATGAAGTTGTGATGATCAGGAGAGCGTGCTCCCCCTCCCCTCCTGTTCCTGTCTTCCCGGCCCCAGAGTATTGTCTACACCTGCACGATTGACACAACTGCTGCTTCCTGATTGCCCAGCATATTTAAGAGCCAGCGTGTGAAGAGCTCACCGCTGGATCATTAGGTTTGCTACCCAAGTCCAAGCCATGTTAAGTTATTTTCCCTCAGTTGATCTGTGTATTAACTTCCATGTCCTTCTCTCTCCTCAGGTTTGCTGCCACCTTAGCGGTGTGTACTCTGGGGCTAATCATGCTCACCTGACCCGAAGACACCGGACGTCCACCCAGGTCACCATCTTCCCCCTGTTTCCCTGGTCCCATGCAGGAGTTCCCTGCCGGGCTCCTCTGCTCTCTGAAGTAAGAGTGTTCTCTTAATCTTATTCTCCTCTTGTGGAGATTCTGTCCCTAATCATCTCTTTTCTGCTCTTTCCCCTTAGGCTGCATGTGCTCCAGCGGGCACCGGTTTTTGTGTTTAAATTTAGTATGTGTTTTTGTTTTTGCTCTTTTCTTTAATCGTGCACTTTTATTTAGATTTGTGTGTTCAGATTTGTTTTTGCAATAATTTGGTGAGACTTCTACATCTGAGTGAGTGTTTGTTTGGTGTGGTTGCTGTGTTTGAGCCTCTCTCTTGTTCTGAATAATGGCAGAAGTGCTCTAAAATTCCACAGTAGACAGCTGTGCTGACTTTGAATTAATTTTTTTAAAAATTAATTTTATGTAATTCTATTTTTTTGAGAAATTGAATTTGGGGTTTTTGTGAGCTGTAAACCATAACCATCAACATTAAAAGAAATAAACTTGAAATATATCACTCTGTGCGATAAATCTATATAATGTACAGTGTTGGGCAAGTTACTAAAAAATAGTACTAATTATAGTTACTAGTTCTTTTCAAAAGTAATTGAGTTAGTTTACCAATTACTGCATGATTAAAGTAACTTTCATGTTACTTTTAAATGCATACTTAAATCTTCTTGCACACACAGCAAGATGATTTAATTAATGGATTACATTACGGGCTTATTAATGTCAGGCTGTAAACAGACAGAGCTCAGACAGAGCTTTTAGAACATGTTCAGTCTGCTTTATCCTGCCTTGAGAGCTCTTATTGTGGGAAAAATCTGAAGAAAATCAACATGATATTGCCAGTAACTTCCTCATTTTGGAGTGAGAAATAAGGTTTGTGGAGTGAGAGAGAGGGAAAAATAATGAGACTCACTCCAAAAGAGTGAGTTGGCAACATTGCATAAAGCTACCAATGTTTCTTACCTTTATATTATGGATTTAATCCAATGTGCAGTAATCCAAAGAAAATGGCCATTATCCACAGTCCAAATGTCTGCTGTGACAGAGACATGATCCAGTCCCTCAAATTCCTTTTGGAGATCAAAATCCATTTTTGAATAATCTTTATCCAAGTAGCAAGTACATGCATTTTAATTTCCGTGGACCACAGTCCAGAGTCTGGATCGCAAACTCTCCAGATGCATATCTGTGCTTGAAATACAGCTGTGGGTATTGATACAAAAGTATTTCCACTTTACATCCAGCCGTAGCTGTTCAGATGGTGTAGATCCACTAACATGGTGTTGTTAGCATAGCACTAGCATTCAGAGCTTTGTTGCTGTTTTCAGGCACTTCTCAAGATCAGAGTAGGTCTCAACCACCACTTAGCTTGCAACCCACCAATATGCTTTTGTCCTTAACTGCGACAAAGAAAAAAAAAATCTATTTCCACAAAAACAAAGTAGCTTCATCTTTTCCTCCGCTCAGTATTGAACACTCAGCTTTTTGCAACAGGTCACACTGACTGACGATTTTGTCAGCTACAGTAGGGTCAGCTTGTAAATTCATTTCTTTGGGCTAAAAATGTCTATCCGTATTAATAAAATGAATAACAAGTAACACATCTGATCAAATTTCAGTAACTGTAATGCATTACTGAATTTTTAAACAATAATTTTGTTACACAGCATGTTACTGCAAAAGTAGTGGCATTACAGTAATACATTACTCCCAACATTGATAATATAT
This sequence comes from Pholidichthys leucotaenia, assembly GCA_020510985.1. Lineage (NCBI taxonomy): Eukaryota > Metazoa > Chordata > Actinopteri > Cichliformes > Pholidichthyidae > Pholidichthys > Pholidichthys leucotaenia. Next base: position 278,649,333 of record CM035842.1, read on the forward strand.
GAACTTAGTTTTTAAATTGAATTACTGAAATAAATCAACTTTTTGATGGCATTCTATTTTATTGAGATGCACCTATCAGGGAGAGGATAGGTGCAAATGTACAAGTAAATCATGAAAATATGAGAAAAAAGAAACATGGCAATATTTATTTAAAAAAGTAATAAGCTTGCCAGGAAAAAAGTTGCAAGAAAAACCTCACTAATTGTTGAGAAAACTGAACATTTGGACATTTAAAAGAGAAATAAAAAGTTTAAAAAAAAAAGTTAAAAATATGTGTGTGTGTGTGGTGGGGGGGGGGGGGCCACTGGGGAGGCAGTCCACCCAGGGTGTTATACAAGCCAGGACCACCCCTGTGCGTGATCAAAGTTATTACTCACTACTTGGTAACTTTTTTACTAGCTACTTTCTTACTTATTCCAGTGATTTTTTTCAGTTACTCGTACTTGAGTACAATTTTTGTCTACTCTACCCATCTCTCACTAGTTACATTTACTCAAGTACACACAGTCTCCACTCTGCTGCGATTGCAAAAAAAAATGTCAAAACAGCAGAGTGTGAAATCTTCCTTTTAAATGGCCAAAGAGTTGTGATGTTGTTGATGAGAGTGGTGGAAAAAAAGAGGGACTGATGCAGTGGAGAATGAAGCACAAACACGCACAGCGACCGGTGTAGCCATGCCTCTCCATGCTTCTAAGCTGCCACTGGAAAAAATAAATAAATCTGTTTCCTGTGGCACTGAACAGCACTGACCCACAGTCTCTATTCCTCAGTTCAACTGAAAAATTAATAAATGCAAAACCTACATGCAGTATCCTTTAAGTTCATGATTATAATTGAACATGTGAATGAAAACAATTGGTTATTCTGCTTCTTATTGTATGTGTGATGATCAGATGAGCGTGCTCCTCCTGTGTTTTTTCCCTCTGCCTGTTTTCCGGCTCCGGAGCTGATCATGCTCACCTGCATGATCATGTGCACCTGCTGCTTCCTCATCTGGAGCTACAGTATAAACGAGCCAGTCTTCGAGTGCTTCTCCGCTGGACCATTGGGTATCGCTGCCTCAACTACAGGCTAAACTATTCTGTGCTTGAGTTTACCTGTTTTCTGACCGTGTTTCTCCTCTCCCTTCCAGGTTGCTGCCATCGCAGTGGTGTGTCTCTCTGGGGCTGCGCACACTCACCTGCCCTTCCACATCTCATCTAGTCAACTCCTCCCTTCCACCATCTCGTCTGGTTAACTCCTGCTCCATCCGGTCAGCCTACAGCTCATTCCTTCCCTCACCATTCCTCCACCCTGCTGGCTTCTCTGGTCCCTTTCCCACCAGCAGTTAATCCTCAGCACGCTGGGTCTCACAGCTGGGCCCTCTGCTCAGTTTGTAAGATTCCTCTCTTCTCACTTAATCAGTACTTCTCCCCATTTTCTCCTACTAATCATTTCTCTTCACTTCCTCTTTATTACAGGCTGTGTGCCTCTCCAGTGTGTCCTTTGGCTTTTGTTCCCAAATTTATTGTGGTGTCATTTATTGGTTGTTATTGTAATAAATTGTGTTAACTTTTCACCTGAGTCTGAGTGTTCTTCCGGTGGAGTACGCCCTGCGTTTGAGCCTCTGGCTATTCAGTCATGACAGTATGTAAATTAAAATGACTGTTAATAATAGATTATGACAGACTTTTTACAACCCTGTCTGTCAAAATGACAGATAACAAGAAAGTCTATAGCAATGCCTGTTTACACACTCCCAAAAATGCACTTGCAGTGCACTAATGATGTACTTACAGAGTACTTACATCATATGTACTGTCTCTTTACGTTGTATGCTGTACTGTAATATAAAATAAATTGTATTATAAAGGTCTACCAATTCTTCTCAAACCATTAAATTTGTTGTTGCCATGTGAGAAGTTCATATCCCCCTTTATCTGCCAGCTTGTATTACAGCCCCAGTCTTTTCCTTACTATATATATTCTGCTGAATACTATTCATCTAAACCATGAATAAAATACTGTGTATATATATATATATATATATATGAGACTTGTTGTGTGTAGCACACACCCCACAAGCCTCTGACTTAACCTTGTTCAAAATGAGGTTTCTTACTAAGCTGCAGGTGACGTTAAACCTCATCCTCACTACAAAACGACGTACTTGTTGTCACAGTAGAGCAGGAATAGTACACAGAGAATATCAACAGCAGTTGTAATATCAGCAGTGGAGCTGCAGCACTGAGCCCATGACAGGTGAAATAAGGACCGTCATATGGTGTAAAATAATAAAAATAATAACCAAAACCATTTAAACTACCGAGCACTAAAGCCCGGGCGGCTTGATACAATTACATACACTGTGTACGTACAGCGAACACATAGACACACACAGGTTGATATGCCTGAGTATATTTCCCCACGCGCTCCATCTGTGGTAATTTGTGCAGAGACAGTCTGGCTCCGTTCCGCCTGTTTTTATTGCTTTAACCGGATAAGGCTGGACTTCCCATTCAGACTCAATTGTCTCCAGCAGCTTTATTTCTCCCTGGAATTAAATTGCAGAAGTTAAGGCAGCCCTCCCTATTGATAACGATAAATCACTTCATATACACTCATCAGAACTATTGTTTCAAAATAAATATATTGATTTTAAATGAGATAAATAAAAGAGAAAACAGGTTGTAGTTCATGCAAGCATTTTATTTTTATATTATTCCTTAAGTGCAATTTTTTTATTTCTGAAAGAACAGTTTCCATTGTGCTTTCATTTAGATAATGCTTAATGTTGAAAACTATCTTTTGATTAATCTACATATTGTTAATTAAAGGAGTCAGTAACTGCACTTTTTAACATGTTGACAGCTCGTATATGTCTGAACAAAATGTTTGTGAATTATTTTTGTCAAATTTCATTTAACTGTTTAATTATTGCTGTGCATGTGTGAATCGTCTTTTGCAGCCTTTCTGAGAACACCTGGTTTTAGTGCATATCCCTTTAGATCTCTAAGGCCGCATTTAACTCTGCCCTCCCTCTTATGTCACTATTGCAAATGTTAGTTAGCTACATCCTACACTGCAAGAAATGAAACCTTAGTAAAAAAAAAAAAATCTTAAATCAAAGCTATGTTTGCTTGTTTTTTGTCGAGCAAGATTTTTTTTTTCTTGTTGTTCAGTTTTTTTGTAGGAAATTTGTACTTGTTATAAGTAATGTGTAATTGTTTTTGTCATGAGCAGCGAGAACACACCCCTCCCATCCAGCCTCACATTGATTTTAAGTAAAATTTTCTGCCAATGAAGCAAGAAAATATTACTTATAAAACTGCTTAAAGCAAGTAAAAATTTCCTGGCAAAAAATACATTTGTTTCAAGAAATTTGGTAAGTAAAATTTTCTTGCTCCACTGGCAGACAATTTTATTTAAAACAAGATTTAATTGCTTAAAGCAAGTAAGAATATCTTATAGCAAGTAAACTTTTCTTACAGAAAACTGCATGAAAAAAATGTCTTGTTGGACAAAAGCAAGCAAATATACCTTTGATTAAAGATATTTTTCTTACTAAGATTGAATTTTTGCAATGTAGCTCCTAGCTCCTAGCTCGGAGCCAACTAATGTAAATTTGCCTTAAATAATGAATGAAATAATGCATCACAGGTGGAACGGGGTGTGTGGGTTTAGTGGTTGACAGAATATGACCGGTCCCCAGAGTACACTAAACACAGAAATATTTGTGAATGGGCCGAGACTAGTTGCTAAACTGCTAGCGTCAGCAAGCTGCCTTGGTAGTGGTAACAGCTCAATATACCATCACAGTGAAAATATAACAAACTAGAAAAGCACTCGGAGAGCGCAGACCTCCGCCAAGCGGCACAGTTCCCCCCATACAGTGTTTGTGTGTACGTTTTCAGATTCCCTGAGCATGAAAAGATATGAGTAGCAATTGGATTCACAATGATTATTTGTTTATTTGACATGGACAGTGCAATAAACAGACAATTAATGAATGACAATCAATGTGATAGTGATAGGATTAGTGGTTCAGTAGTGTAAAATGGGGCTATAAGGGACGGCGGGTTAATAAGGGACACTTTTGTGGGAAATGTTTTAAATGTAATTCTGCTTTTTTTATTTTGAGCAGGACGCTGAGTTGTGTTGTTATTGTCAAATATCCATGAATCCTTCTTCAAATCTAGGCGGAAGCAAAATTAAAAAAGCAGAATTACATTTAGAAAAGTGTCCCATATTACCCCGCCGTCCCTTATAGCCCCGTTTTACGGTTGTAAAAGCATTGCCTCCTTGGCGGAGGTAATAAACTGAAGTGTTGGTGTGTCCATCTCCTCCACTGATGGATGCAGATTGGTTAGACAGGTTGCCGTGGGTTTTATATTATATTGGGGTTGCGCTCCGCGGCAAAACAGAATTTAGAGTCTTCCCCGGCAGAGAGGTCGTTTTTACGCAGCGCCTATAGCTGGGCGGGGAATTTGTGGCAAATAATGGGGCGGCGGACAGGTGTCTGTGTCAGGTTTTGCAGCGTGGCGCAAAAGCAGGCACGCTGGCGGGCCCAGGCCAGCAGTGTTTTCCGCGTGCTTTTGTGCCTAAAACGTTGAAGAACGCGGAGTTTGTGTTGGTCATACACGACGACCAGCGCAATGTGCGCAGCGCCTATGGCTGGCACAGGCACGCTGGGGGTCCGAGGCCAGCAGTGTTTTCCGCATGCTTTTGTGGCTAAAACGTTGAAGAAGGCGGAGTTTGTGTTGGTCAGACACGACGCCCAGCGGCCTCCATTGCGCCTGCGCACATGTTGAAAATGGCCCTATGTCACAGTGTTGAAAAATGCTTTAAAAAAATTCCTGTATCCAGACGGTGAACCGGATCACCCCAAAAATTTAATCAGTTCTTCCTTGTACCATTTCCAACAACGCCTGAAAGTTTCATGCAAATCCGTCCAAGACTTTTTGAGTTATCTTGCTAACCAACAGACAAACAGACAGACAGACAAACAGACAGACAAACAGACAAACACACAAACCCTGGCAAAAACATAACCTCCTCCTGGCCTTTTCGGCCTGGCGGAGGTAATTAAGCCAGAATGATGACAGGTATATTGTCAAATGTGGATTGGTGAATGGGGTTTAAACAGTGATGTCTACAGTTGCGGTCAATGCTTCTATGATACCCTGGGTGGACTGCCTCCCTGGCACCCCCCCCACCCCAGACACACACACACACACATTTTTTTTTTTAACTTTTTTGGTTTTGTTTTTTTTACTTTTTATTTCTCTCTTAAATGTCCAAATGTTCAATTTTCTCAACAATTAGTGAGACAACTTTTGCCTGGCAAGTTTATTACTTTTTTTTTTTTAATTTTTGCCATGTTTCACCTTTTTCTCGTATTTTCATGACTTTGTTGTACATTTGCACCTATTATCTCACTGATAGGTGCATCTCAATAAATTAGAATGTCATCAAGAAGTTGATTTATTTCAGTAATTCAATAAAAAAGTAAAGCTCCTATATTATATAGATTCATTACACACAGAGTGATATATTTCGAGTTTTTATTTCTTTTATTTTTGATGGTTATTGCTTACAGTTAATGAAAACCCCAAATTCAATTTCTTAAAAAAAAATAGAATATTACATAAAATTAATTGTTTTTTTTTTTTGTTTTTTTTAAACTCAAAGTCAGTGCAGCCATCTACCGGGAAATTTTAGAGCACTTCATGCTTCCCTCTACTGACAACCTTTATGGAGATGCTGATTTCATTTACCAGAAGGACTTGGCACCTGCCCACACTGCCAAAAGTACCAAAACCTGGTTTAATTACCATGGTATCGCTGAGCTTGATTGACCAGCAAACTCTCCTGACCTAAACCTCCTAGAAAATCTATGGAGTATTGTCAAGAGGAAGATGAGAGACACCAGACCCAACAATACAGACGAGCTGAAGGTCACTATCAAAGTAACCTGGCCTTCCATAACACCTCAGCAGTGCCACAGGCTGATCACCTCCATGACATTCTGCATTGAAGCAGTAATTCATGCAAAAGGAGACCCAACCAAGTATTGAGAGTGTACATGCATGGACATACTTTTCAGTCAGCCAACATTTTTTTCTCTTCTTGCCTTGAGAGAGAGCAGTCACATTTTTCTTCCCTCCTCTCGTCTGCCTTCCTGACCTATTCCCAGCTTTGCAATGTTGCGTTTTTGTCTGTGTTTAGTCGCTCTTCTTCTGCTGAATCTTAATCTAAACAGAAATTATGGATTTGGAAGCGGCTTAAATGTGCTATTGTCACTATTTTTCAACAAGAATCGGGCCAAGGGGGAGCCCAAGAATTGGAACCTGCGAGGAGACTCATGGACATTGGAATTCATGCGTCTGTGGAAACATTATTGGTTATGATCTCAGGACCTCTATTTTTGGCTGTGAAGTTCCCTGATGCATCAGAAATTGAAAGAAGGTGAGAGAGCTGATCAAAGCGGACCCGGCAAGCTCCTTCATCAAATTCGACCAGTTGGGGAGGGCACGAATAGCGGCAAACGGTGAACTGAATGACAGTGATTCAGTGGAGGAATACATCTGGAGCCCTGTGCTCTCCATGGAAAAAAGTTTAAGCCTGCACATATGAAAGCACAGAATTGCACGGGTGAGGAAAAATTCTATTCTCTGAGTGCACTGTGCTGATTTGATTTGACCTTGTCTTTGGTGCCCCGTGTTTACATTCCTCCTGATGAAGATAAGCGGAAGGAGCGGCTCTTAACCCAAACAATCGACAATCAGTTGTTGTCGTATCAGCGGATTGGACCCTCAAGGACAGTGCCCATGTGCCTTCTGCAAGCAAGAGAGATAGACTCTGGACTTGTTATAAGTCACATGATTATAACATCTATCCACTGCCAGGAGGCGCCCTCTGCTGCTCACTAACAACTGTCACACTTACACTACACAATGCATACAACATTACATGACTGATACAAATATTGACTCATACAAATACACTGCCTCTCTCAACTTTTGTGTGTGATCTCCTCCTAAATGTCTGCTAAATGTGCATTGAGGTTTTTTTTTTGCCTGCAATCAAAATTTCGCTCACTCACTGAGCACCATTTTGATAAAACATGTTTTTTTTCTCTCGCCTACTGTGTCATATCCCTTCCCTTTTTCTTTTTTTTTCCTTTCTTCTTTATGACTGGTGCCTAGCGGCTGCCCCGGCCTTGGATGCGCTCTGCAGAGCGTGCCCAAATGCCAAGTCCCGTTTCGTTACCTTGTATTCATACATGTGTAATGACAATAAAGTTGAATCTCATCTCTCTCATCTCATTTCTATTAAAAACCCACTTTTTAAAAAATTAATTATACGTAATCTTCTAATTTTTTGAGAAAGTGAATTTGGGGTTTTCATAAGCTGTAAGTCATAATTGTCAAAATTAAAAGAAACAAACACTTGAAATATACCAATCTGTGTAATGAATCTATATAATATATTAGTTTCATTTTTACTGAATTACTGATAAATTAACTTTTTGATGACATTCTAATTTACTGAGACGCACCTGTACTACGTTGTCCTGTATAAACTATCCCTGCCGTGTTTGTGGGGACAGAGGGTGTCATAAATCGCCCTTTTTTAGAGCTATTGAAGGACACCAAATGCTCGCTGTGGTTTCTGCACATTTATTAATGTAACGACAAACAAACAAAGAACACTAAACATACAAATACAAAATGATAAAGTGCTGGAGGAGAGCAGGGCTCAACATCACTTGAGGAAAAGAAGCCCGGGGACACCAGGCAAAGGGCAGAACCAGCCGGACACGCCTGAATTACTGCAAGGCTCACGACTAGAAATAAAAGGGGAAAACCCACCTGGACAGAGCTCTCCTCTCTCCTCGACAGTGTAGCACGAATAACTCTCAGAGCAGGACTGCGCATCTGAGGATGACAGCAGTGATAGAGGGACATGACAACGGGGAGAGGTTGTTGTGCCCTTATATACCGTTACCTAATAAGTGACAGGTGTGGATACATGAGTGGAGAAAGAAATACAATCAATGACAGTTGCGCAGCCAACGAACCAGTTTGACAGCCGGGAGCTGCACAGCACTGTCAAAATAAAACACAAACCGGAAGCCATAATGATATAAGAACAACACAACCCCAAAATGTAAATAATAACACTACAAGTACAGAATGACAATAATTAAACAGGAACCAATTACAGCCAACAGGAAAAACAAGGAAACCAACAGAAAGAAAAAGATCAAACTTGACTGGAGACTGGGCACGGCACCGAACCATGCCCAGGATCATGACAGTGCCCCCCCCCCACCCCCCAAGGGATGGAGCCCAGATACCCCAGGGCAACATCAAAAAGAAAAAGACCCCCCCACATACACAAAGAAGACCCCCCCAACAAGAAAAACAACCCACCCCGGGCGGGAGGAGGGGAGAACCCAGGCATGGAGGGACCGAGATAAAACAAAAAAAAGAAAACACTCATGACCCACAACCTGAACAATGCGGTGACCCAGACTCGAGAACCCTAGGGGAGAAACTAAGGCAGTTCAGGTGGCCTGCCAGAGTCCCAGGACCACCGGAGCATACGGCAGAACATGTCAGGTGGCCACCCAGAATTCCTGAACCACCTGCATGGAAGGTGTAACCCGTCAGGTGGCCTCCTAGAGTACATGAGCCACCGGTCCGCTGAGCACAACATGCCCCTCTCACCCCCACAGGCGGCGGCAGCTGGAACCCACACTCCCAGTGGACCGCAAGATCTCCAGCATGGGGAAGGAAGAACCGGTGCTACGGAAGGTTGACCTCCAACAATGACTGCTGGCCAACGGTGGAGCCCGGCGATAGTGGTGGTTGACCAGCGAGGAAGCCAGGTGAGGGAAGAGGCTGCTCCACGGGGACCTCTGGTGAGGATGGGGAGTCCATGATGGCCTCAGACAAAGGCGTGGCAACCACGGCGACCTCAGACAGAGGCATAGCACCCACAGATGCCTTGGGCTGAGGCGCAGCAACCGCGGAGGCCTCGAGCCAAGGCGCAGCACCCCCGGAGGCCCCGGGCTGAGATGCAGCACCCGCAGAGACCCCGGGCTGAGGCGCAGCACCTGTGGTGGCCCTGGACTGGGGCGCAGTACCCGCAGTGGCCTTGGACTGCAGTATTGCACCCGCGGTGGCCTCAGGCTGTGGTGTATCACCCGGGATGACCTCAGACTGAGGCATCACACCACTGAAGATCTTCAGCATTGGTGACAGACCTGTGAGGAACCCCAGCAAGAGGAAATGGCTGACCTGTGCTGACATCCAGCCCAGGCGACGGTCTATCAGCGAGGAACCAGATGAAAGCAGAGTGGACGAATCCCCGGAGACCTCTGGCAGAGCAGGGGAACTCACTGGGCCCTCCAGCAATCGTGGAAGACCCACAGCGACCTTAGGAGAAGCCTCAGACACACAGGACACAGACACTGGGTCAGAGTCACCGGCAGCAGTGGAGCCCGGCGAGGAGAGCTAAGGTGCAGCGGATGGCTGCACCTGGTCCTCCCTACCAAGAGCAAGGCAAGATCTCTCTAAGACAGATAAAGTGAACAGAAAAAAGAGAAATTACCTGAGCTCGAGCACCACCGCTGGCCAGGACTCCGGCGATCCATGCTGGGGCTTCTCGGCTCTCTCTGTCTGGGTGCCCACACCCAATACAACCACCTCAGGAGAAGGAGAGGGAAAAAACACCGGAGGAAATTCACCAGCAGCAGTGGAGCCCGGTGAGAAGAGCTCAGGAGCAGAAGGCATACGCAACTGATTCTCCTCACCCTGAGCCAGACAAGAATTCTCAAGATCTGTAGATGTTAGAACAGAACTGAGTACTTGCCTGGACTTGATCTCCACCGCCATCCAGGAGTCCAATGACTCTGTTGCGGCAACCCCTGCAGCAGGCATGGTGGTGGATACAGCCAAAAGACCTCCGGGCATGGTGACCAACACAGGTGGGCCTCCCGGCATGGTGGCTGGAACTGGGGGTTGCCCCATCACAGGTGCCAAGTACCTCAGGCAGCTGAAACCAGGGGACACTCCCTTGTCGGCTCAGGACTTCCTGGACCGCTCCTCTCCTTTCCAGAATGTGGCTGTGGGGCTGGCGTGGGGTTTTCTAGGACCACGGGCTCTTCCGTCATCCGGCGGCTCTCACACGAGACTGGCGGATGCCCAAAAAAGACAGGAGTAGCTGGTGAGGATAAGGCACGTGCATCTACAGCAGCTGGTGGAGAGAGCTCAGCCACAATGTGCGGCTTCTGCTGCTGAGCCCTCCCATCAGGAATTAGACAAGGCATTTCATTATAATGTGAAAGAGAATGAAAACACACTTGCCTGAATTCCCATGATGCAATGGTGGCTGCTGCAAGAGACCCAGACAACTCTCCCCTAACAGTTGAAGCGGCAGGGGCACCAAAGGAGAAGCAGGAGGAGCCGGCACTGCAGACAGGATGAAGGCTGAATTCCCAGCTGCGATGGGGGACTCCCACTGGCGTGACGCAGCCAGGTAACGGAAAAGACTGGGCGCGTCTGTTCCCAGGGATGTTCTCCCGACGGCTCAAGAACAGACGGTAGATGAGGAGGCAGTGAACTGGGTCTGAAGACGATTCCTCGTCAGCTTCACCCTAGGCACACATGAAGGCAGATCTCCTATCAGGCTGTGAGGGCCCGTTCGGAGGACGGAGATGGTGTGTAGCAGACCCGCGTACCTGAGGTAACTTCCTAACCCCGGATGCATCTCCACGATGGTCGTTGCTGCCTCAACATTCCTGCGAACCTCCTTAAGCAAGTGGGAGTCGAGCACTGCATCAACAAAGTCCTGGACAAGGTCCGCTGCCCACAGCCCATCAATAGTGGGGCCACTGGCTACCGATTTTCCCCGGTTGGCGGAGCCCTGGCAAGCTGAAGGCATAATGTGTGTTCGAGTAGAATTGGTGAGGAGAAAAAAGGGGAAAAAATGATTACGGGAAAAGAAAAAAACAGAAACCCAGTGCGTCTGGTGTCCACACCATGATCGTGTCCTTCTGTCATAAATCACCCTTTTTAAGGGCTATTGAAGGATACCAAATACTCACTGTGGTTTTGCACATTTATTAAAGTAAAGACAAACAAACAAAGAACACTAAACATACAAATACAAAAGAATAAAGTGTTGGAGGAGAGCGGGGCTTGACGTCACGGGGGTGGGGTGGGGGACAGAAGCCTGGGGATACGGGGAAAAGGGCAGAACCAGCAGGAGCACGCCTGAATTACTGCGGGGCTCACGGCTGGAAATAAAAGGGGAAAACCCACCTGGACGGAGCTCTCCTCTCTCCTCAACAGCGAAGAATGAATAACTCTCAGAGCAGGACTGTGCATCTGAGGATGGCAGCAGTGATAGAGGGACACAACAACGGGGAGAGGTTGTCTTGTACTTATATATCATTACAACCTCAAAATGTAAATAATAATACCACGAGTACAGAATGGCAATAATTAAACAGGAACCAAATACAGCCAACAACATAAACAAGGAAACCAGGAAAGACAGAAAAAGACTAAACTACACTGGAGATTGGGCACACCACCAACCTGTGCCCAGGGTCATGACAGAGGGGGCAGTTTAACAGAAGGGATGGTTTTGGCTCATTTTGCTGACTAGACAAATGGTCTTTTTTAATTTTTTGCAACACTTTAATTATTTGAATGAAGTTTTAATAATTTTTTCATTGAAAGAAAAGGGTTTTTTTCAGATTTTTGCAAAGATGTTTTTATTTGGAAGAGATAATCATTTTCAATTGAAGTTGCCCAGTTTTTTATTTATTTTTTGTCATTGACCTTTACATAATTAATGGTGAAGACCATGGTCTCTGTGGCAGTTGATAATTTGTAAAAGTCTGTGGGGTATAAATTTTTTCCATGAGTTTATAGTTATTAAAGTAAAATAGATACCAACTAAGTAAAGTATAAGATTGACGTGTGGTCTATATTAATCATATATCCCATAACCTACATATGTTTAAGCATGTGAGAGTGTTAGTGATTACATATGTAAAGCGACTTCACACCTCAGCACAGGACAAAGGGTCTCAACCGCCAGTGAAGATCAAAGAGCATCCCAGGCGCTGCGGTGGAGACCGGATGGGTTGCCCTGACCCCCCAGGGCCAGGTGGAGGAGTACGAAGACAAAAGAAGGGATTAAGATAGTGAGGGATGTCAGCTTTTGATATGCATGTCTTTTGTTATGTGCGAGTATAAGTTCGTAGAGCCGAAGGTGTTCGCTCTCTTACTTCTTTTGCTGCTGCACCTAGATGGGACTTGTTAGAGGAGCTGATAATAAACTTTGGTTTATGAATCACATCGCCTCGTTATTTCAAGCTCCTCTACACTGGTGACCCTGACGCGAGAATGGACCAGAGGCGTTCCCCCGCGATCGACTCATCTGTGGCGACCCAGGCAGATGCCGGAGCCCATGCAGACAGGGGAACAGATGGACGACGTTCCCCCACGGCAGAAGTGATAGAGAGGGCTCAACCGAGCACCAGCGCCGCGGAGAGAGCCGAAGCAAGGCACTCTCATCCTGCGGACACATCAGTGACGGTCCACACAAGCGCCGTCACCGTCAAGCTGCCGGACTTCTGGCAGGAAGACCCCGCCTCGTGGTTTCAGCAAGCTGAAGCCCAGTTTGCACTTACGGGCATCACGGCTGACGATACAAAGTTCTATCACATCGTCGCCAAACTCGACGCCGCCACTTCGAGATGTGCGCGGAGCATAATCCAGCGGCCGCTGGCCCAGGACAAATATAAAGAACTGAAAGCGACCATTGTGGCAAATTATGTCCCCTCAGCCGAGGAGAGAGCCGAGAGGATCCTGGCGGTCTACGGCCACAGAGGATGCAGACCCAAGGCCCTCATGGAGGACTTGCTGCAACTTAAAGAAGAGGACAATGACAACTTCCTCTTCCAATTCATATTCCTCAGTACGCTGCCGCCACACATGAGAGGGACGCTTGCCAACATGCGATGCAGCACCCAGCAAGACTTCCGCACGCTGGCTCACGAAGCTCAACGGCTCGTCAATGCCTGCAAGGAGCAGACACCCACAGCAGCATCCGCAGACCTCAACACTGATGTCCGGAGCCACGAGGAGCCACAAACTACTGAGCAGAATCAGCCCGCGGTGACAGCGACACGGCCAAGACGTAACAGACGGAGCGATGTTTGTTATTACCACCACCGCTTCGCCGAGAAGGCTTACAAATGCTTTCCCCCCTGCAAATTCACGATTTCGGGAAAACGCCAAAGCCGAGAGCCGCTAACAGCGGCGGTTCTCGACGAAAAAAGCAAGCTTTCATATGTGACGGATGGACACACCGGCAAACAGTTCCTTATCGACACGGGAGCTCAACTAAGTTTTGTCATGCCCTCCAGCAGACCGGGCCATGGGCCCCCGGGGCAATGGAGCGGTGGCAGCCAACGGCTCCATCATCGACACTTTTGGCGAAAAGAGCCTGCCCCTCTGCATCCACGGCCGCAACTACAGATGGACATTTGTTGTAGCGGCGGTGAGTTTTAACTTGTTGGGCGCAGATTTTTTGTGTACACATGGGTTATTAGTTGATCTAGCGAACAGACGCTTGGTTAATGCACTGTCCTTTGCTTCTATTCCCTGCTCAGCTCGAATTTCTCCACCACCCGTGCAGGCCAGCATCACCACAGCAGGAGGTAAGTTTGATCAACTCCTCACCCAATTTCCAGCACTCACAATTCCCAAATTCTCAGCCACAGTGGCTAAACACGGGGTCGAACACTTTATTCCCACAACGGGCCCACCCGTATTCACCAAAGCTCGGCGCTTAGACGCGACCAAGCTCGCCATAGCTCGGGACAAGTTTACCACCCTTGAAAAATTAGGCATTATCAGACGCTCGAAAAACCCCTGGGCGTCACCACTTCACATGGTCCCGAAATCCGACGGTTCTTGGAGGCCGTGCGGCGATTACCGCAGATTAAACAATGCGACAGCGCATGACCGCTACCCAATTCCTCACATTCAAGATTTTTCACTACATCTGGCGGGTGCGCACATTTTTTCAAAAATAGACCTAGTCCGCGGTTATCATCAAGTCCCAGTTCGAGCAGAGGACATTCCTAAAACAGCTGTAATAACCCCCTTCGGTCTTTTTGAATTTTTGCGGATGCCTTTCGGCCTCAAAGGTGCTGCTCAAACCTTTCAGCGGATGATGGACGCAGTATTACGCGACCTCCCTTTCGTGTTCGTCTACCTCGACGATATGCTGGCAGCCAGCTCGTCTGAGGAAGAACACGAGCAGCATCTCACTATGGTTTTTCAGAGACTAGAAGAGCACGGGTTAATAATCAATCCAGCCAAATGCAAATTCGGTGTGTCACAAATTGATTTTTTAGGACACAGAGTTTCTCTGAAGGGGGCAGTCCCACTGCCAGGCAAAGTTCACGCAGTAAAAAGTTTCCCACGGCCACAAACGGTCAAACTGCTGCAAGAATTTTTGGGAATGGTTCATTTTTACAACCGTTTCCTCCCCCACGCAGCTCAGCTCATGCAGCCCCTATATGATGCGCTCAGAAAACAAAAACCTTCCAACGCGGTCGAATGGACCCCGGAGCGCGAACGTGCCTTCGCGGAAGTAAAAAGCGCCCTAGCTAATGCCACATTGTTGGTTCACCCTGATCCCTCGGCCCGCATTGCGCTAACCACAGACGCTTCAGACCTGGCCATAGGGGCAGCTGTAGAACAACACGTCAGCGGAATCTGGCAGCCTTTGGCATTCTTCAACAAATCGCTAAACCAAACTGAGCATAAATACAGCACTTTTGACAGAGAGCTGCTAGCGCTCCATTTATCCATCCGCCACTTCCAGTTCTGGTTAGAAGGGCGGCGTTTTACGGCTTTTGTAGACCACAAACGGCTCACCTTTGCTATGGCTAAAATTTCCGTGGTCAGGCAGGCAACAAAGACAGCTAGCTGCAATTTCAGAGTTCACCACAGACATTCGACATGTGGCAGGCAAACTTAACGTGGTAGCAGACTGCCTCTCTCGCGCTGTGACATCGCCAGAGCGCGAGGAGACAGATTATACTACCTCAGCCGCAGAACTCTTCGCCAACGCGGACACATACGCAGCACCAATCCATGCAGGGATAGATTATGCAGCCATGGCAGAGGAGCAAAGTAGTGACGCGGACGTGCGTGCACTCCTGTCTGGACCAACAGGGTTAAGGCTGGAGAAAAGGGGTTTACGCGACGGTGTGCCCTCCCTAATATGCGACATCTCAACTGGCCGACCTCGCCCGTTAGTCCCAGCTGCATGGCGCCGCCGTATTTTCGACTCGATTCACTCCCTCGCGCACCCAGGTGTGCGCGCTTCAGTTAAAATGGTCGCAGAAAAGTTTGTGTGGCCTGGCCTGCGCAAAAACGTAAAAGAATGGGCAAAGACTTGCATTTCTTGTCAACGCGCCAAAGTACACAAACACACAAAAGCCCCTCTGGAGCCTTTTCGAATCCCTGCTAGAAGGTTCGACCACATTCATGTCGACCTCGTGGGGCCGCTACCTTCCTCCCAAGGTTTCACACACCTGTTAACAATGATAGACCGCACCACGCACTGGCCAGAGGCAGTCCCTCTGGCGTCAACCACAGCGGAGGAAGTCGCTCGCGTTTTTTTGACAAACTGGGTGGCACGTTTTGGCGTCCCATCGGACATCACGTCCGATAGGGGGCCTCAATTTGTCTCGGAGCTTTGGTCAGCCATGTCCAGCAGCTTAGGGGCGACAATTCACCGCACCACCGCTTATCACCCTCAGGCTAATGGGTTATGCGAGCGTTTTCACAGATCTTTAAAGGCCGCCCTCAGAGCCTCACTAACGGATACAAATTGGGTAAATAAACTTCCCTGGGTTTTATTGGGGTTGCGTGCTGCGCCCAAAGAGGATCTAGACGCCTCCCCAGCAGAATTAGTTTTTGCACAACCTCTCAGGCTCCCAGGTGAATTTTTACCAGAGAACCCAGAGCCAGGGCATCTTCCTGCCCCGAGGTTTTTAGGCAGCAACGGACCGGACTCTCTCCCCGGACCGGCACATCATTCTTTTCCACGGGTTTTTGTCCCCCAAGCTTTAAAAAACGCTGAATTCGTTTTTGTTAGGCATGAAGCTTTAAAACCAACCTTCCGCCCACCATACGATGGGCCATTCAGAGTGCTGGAACCTGGTGATAAACATTTTGTGCTTGATTTTGGGGATAGAAAAGAAACAGTTGCGGCGGCATGAAATAAAGCGGCGTTTGAGGGTTTTAAGTAGAAGTTTATTAATCATACCGCCGTCACGAGCTCCGCTCCCGGCGCTGTGCATGAGCGCCGAGAGCGAGCCCACGGCTCTCAGTGAAGGAGGCTGAAGTGTGTGTCCTACAGCAGAGGTTGAGAGAATTTGCGTTACAGAGTTGCAGCTTATATACTTGACCATAACAATACATCAAAGGAACATACCCCAGCAGTTAGTATGATCAAAGAGATAACAGAACAGGCATAAGACATTTGCATTTGAGAGACCTATTGATCCCAGTCCCTAGGTCACAGTGAGGGCAGGACGCATGAGTACAATGCATGAAAGGCAACCATTAACATCACAGAGATGAGCCAGACGAAACGCGTCTGCCTGTAGACATTAATACACATTACACTGTTCTGTTACTTGCTCTAGCCGAGCGCTGTGTTTGACCAGTCTTTTTGTGGAGATTTACCTCAAAGCACATCTACATATGTAAGATGCTCAGAAGAAGCACAGTAAGGACAGAATGCATGAACACTTTAACTTCAAGGCTGTAAACGCAGCATGCAGCGGAAAGAAACCCAGGAGTGCGAGCTGACTGTCTCAGTGTTCTGTCTGTGTGTTGTGGGGGTTTAATGAAACCGCTACACTGCTCCCCCCCCAGAGGGAAACGGTAGGGGACCGTGACCTCGATGTTGCAGTCCGGGCAGCGAGCAGGGAAAAGCTCTGAGCAGGAGGGGGGGGTGGGGTAGAACATGCTGACCGGGCGCGGGAAAATCGTTCCAGTTGCGCCAAAAGTGTTTGCTGCTCCGCGATGTCCCGTCTGAACATGCAGAGATCACAAGAAGAAAAATTAGTCTCTGGCTCCTCTCGTGGCCATGAAGAAAAGCAGGAGCAGCTGTAAGAAAAAAAAAATAAACAAAGGCAGAGGGACTGACGTGCTGGTTTTAGGTGCAGAAGCAACCCCAAAACCCCCCGGGAACAGCTGACGGCTGAAATCCCTTTGTGCCGTGGCTGAGACCGTTAAAAAAAAAATCCAGTGGCGAGCTGCGTGCTTGCTTCAGGTGAACGAGCAGCCCTGAAGGTCCTGTGAGCAGCGGCGGAGGACGATGGCGGTCTCTGGAGCCGTTACTTGTCCCGTGCGTGATGCGCCGTCCTCGTAACTCCCCGATGCGTGCGCGGGGATTCCGTGCGTGGGTGGGCCACTGGAGAGAGGAGAACCAGGGTGCAGAAACTTGATGGAGATCGGCGTAGACGGCGCCGATAAAAATCCAGGTTGAGCTGTGGCTGTAGATTGGCCATGGTGCGTTGGAGCGGTGAGAGGAAATAGACGATCTCTTGCCCCTCAGGCTCGTGCAGATGCGTTGGAGCGGTGGGAGGGAATAGACGATCTTGGGCACCGCTCGGCCGTGGTGCGTTCAGGCCCACACGTTGCGTTCTCCGCCGGCCCTGGGGAACGCCGTCGTGGAGAAGGGACGAGGTGCCCGCGCTGTCTTGTGAAGGAACTGCGAGCGCGGCCGGTCCAGCGTGGATGAGCAGATCTCAGACGTGCAGATCTCATCCTGAAAAACGGGTCACCAAGTGCAGCTGTCCAGCTCAGAAGATTGCTTTGCACAAAGCTTGTGCGTGTCCGGGTGTTGCGTTCGCTGGCCGCTCGTCTTTTTAGCGTCGGTTCGCCAGCGTGGCCGTCCAAATCAGAAGGCTGCGTCGCACAAAGCGTGTGCGTCTTCAAGGGGTCACCAGTGCGGCGACATGAAATAAAGCGGCGTTTGAGGCTTTTAAGTAGAAGTTTATTAATCATACCGCCGTCACGAGCTCCGCTCCCGGCGCCGTGCATGAGCGCCGAGAGCGAGCCCACGGCTCTCAGTGAAGGAGGCTGAAGTGTGTGTCCTACAGCAGAGGTTGAGAGAATTTGCGTTACAGAGTTGCAGCTTATATACTTGACCATAACAATACATCAAAGGAACATACCCCAGCAGTTAGTATGATCAAAGAGATAACAGAACAGGCATAAGACATTTGCATTTGAGAGACCTATTGATCCCTGTCCCTAGGTCACAGTGAGGGCAGGACGCATGAGTACAATGCATGAAAGGCAACCATTAACATCACAGAGATGAGCCAGACGAAACGCGTCTGCCTGTAGACATTAATACACATTACACTGTTCTGTTACTTGCTCTAGCCGAGCGCTGTGTTTGACCAGTCTTTTTGTGGAGATTTACCTCAAAGCACATCTACATATGTAAGATGCTCAGAAGAAGCACAGTAAGGACAGAATGCATGAACACTTTAACTTCAAGGCTGTAAACGCAGCATGCAGCGGAAAGAAACCCAGGAGTGCGAGCTGACTGTCTCAGTGTTCTGTCTGTGTGTTGTGGGGGTTTAATGAAACCGCTACACAGTCAGCATTGACAGACTTAAACCTGCCTTCTTGTTGAGAGACGAGCCTGCACGGTTGGCGAGAGCACCTCGGCGGGGTAGACCCCCCAAGAGAAAAGACTCAGCCCCCCTGCAGGGAACAAATAATCACTCTCCTCCCCAAGCTGCAGATTCCTTACAGGAAGGTCCCACCAGGACGCCCAAGCGGACCCACAGCAGATTCGGGAGAAGATTAAAACCCAGACGGCACAAGGACTGATGCAAACTACTCAACAGTTGTTCACTAATTGTGCTGTAACAGTTTAGGACTGACTTGTGATATTACTATGCTGTTATGATACCACTGAACTCTCTTAGGAGCATGGCTGCTGGAAAGTTTCTTCTGTGTCAAGAGGTGTAGCAGTTAGTATGTCATAATAATTATCTTAAACAGTGATTTTTTTCTATTGTCCTTTTCTTAGTCGTTTGGGGGGGGCTGTGGTCTATATTAATCATATATCCCATAACCTACATATGTTTAAGCATGTGAGAGTGTTAGTGATTACATATGTAAAGCGACTTCATACCTCAGAACAGGACAAAGGGTCTCAACCGCCAGTGAAGATCAAAGAGCATCCCAGGCGCTGCGGTGGAGACCGGATGGGTTGCCCTGACCCCCCAGGGCCAGGTGGAGGAGTACGAAGACAAAAGAAGGGATTAAGATAGTGAGGGATGTCAGCTTTTGATATGCATGTCTTTTGTTATGTGCGAGTATAAGTTCGTAGAGCCGAAGGTGTTCGTTCTCTTACTTCTTCTGCTGCTGCACCTAGATGAGACTTGTTAGAGGAGCTGATAATAAACTTTGGTTTATGAATCACATCGCCTCGTTATTTCAAGCTCCTCTACAGACGTATATTTTTAACAAATCTCATTCCATGTGCCCTTTTTTACTATTAATTTGTGCCCCTTCCTCTCAGATTGTCTCTGCACAGCCATGCAATTAATTCATATGGACAGTAAACTGAAACTGATACAACACATTGGACAAAAAAAATGTTACATAACATAAGCTGTGATAACCAAATGTTGCTGTTTTAGGGCTCAGTGTTTTAAAATTCAAACCACTGAATAACTTAGGTAAAAAAACAACAACTTATTTTTAACATTTTTTTTCCTCCTTTGCTGCGCTTTGAATGTCCGCCATACTGGAATTTGATCTGTGAAGTCTGCCAGCTGCAGCCAGAGGGAGCCGGCATCCCGCCTGTAGAGGGTGCCCATTTTCCACAAATAGATACTCAGCACACATAATTATGAATCTTTTATTATTATTTTAATTTTTCTGATTCTCATAGTGCCCTCAAAAGAATGGTGTCCAGGACGTCCTCCCACATGGCCCATATCTGGGCCATGTGGATATTATCCTTATCCTACACTTTATTACATGTATAGTTTATTTCTCTTATCTTATCATGTTTAATGTTGCAGCATTGTACCGAGACAAATTCCTAGTTTGTGTACTACATGAACAATGGCAATAAACCTGATTCTGATTCTGATTCTGATTCTGATCTGAGTCCGTGTGATGATCAAGCGAGCATGCTCCCCCTCCCCTCCTGTTCCTGCCTTCCCAGCTCTGGAGGATTAGACACACCTGCGTGATTACACACCTGCTGCATCTGATGAGCCAGCGTATTTAAGATCCAGTGTGTGGAGAGTCCATCGCTGTATCGCCTGGGTTTGCAGCCATGCTTTAGGTCAAGCTTTTATCTCATTGTTATAGAGTAACCTGTGCACTCATCTTGTGTTTCTTGCTCTTCAGGTTGCTGCCACCCACAGGTGTGTCTCCGGAGCTGATTACGCTCGCCTGATCAGGAAGATCCACAATGTCCAGCCAGGTCTCTGCCTTCCCCTTGTCCCCTGGTCCTTGCAGGAGTTCCCTGCTGGACTCCGCTGCTCTAATAGTAAGTGTGCTTTCCCGCATTATTCTCCTTTTGGAGAATCTGTCCCTAGTAACCTCTGTCTGCTCTCTCCCGTAGGCTACGTGCACTCCAGGGGGCACCTGTCTTGTTGGAAATTTAAGTTGGCGTTTTTGTATTTCGTTTTCTTTAGTTTATTCACTTTTGTTTTCTGTTGTGTTCTCAATAAACTTGTGAAACTTTTTATCCAAGTCTGAGTGATTGTTCTGGCAGCTCTGCGTTTGAGTCTAACTCTGTTCTGAATCTTGCCAGAACGATCCAGCCAGGATCAAGGCTCAGCGAGCACTCGTCCGAGCAATCAGTCAGCACTCTGGCGCTTGGAGGACGCAGAACGCCGGGTCATATTTCTTTTTGAGCAGTTCGAGACTGTAACCCAGCAATTGGCCACCATCACTGAGCACCTTGGTCGGCTTCCTTGTGCGGCTTCTCCCCCTGCACCTGCTGCTCCGGTAGTGTCTGCCATCTGCAGGAACGTCTCTGTTCCTTCACCTGCTCCCTATGGGGGAGAGGTAGGAGAGTGCAGAGGGTTCCTGCTACACTGCCAGTTTTATTTTCAGCAGGTGGAAGAGGAGTATAGGGATGATGTGGCGGAAATCCATTTCATGACCTTGCTGCTGCAAGGCCGAGCGCTTAAGTGGGCACAGTCCGTCTTGAGCAGTCCAGACGGACCCCTATACACATTTAGCCAACTGATGGGACTTCAGCAGGGAGGCTGGTCAGTAGCTGACTTCTCTGTTGAGTTCCGGGTCGCTGTGGCCAACTCCGAATGGAATGACATTGCTCTATGCAGTGCCTTCCACTGGAGCCTGGATATGCACCTACATCAGAATCAGAAAAAGATTTATTGCCAAGTACATTAACAGGTCACTGATAACATACGAGAGAATTTGACTTGACACAGTAATGAACCTGCATTTCCGTGCCGCGGCGCATCTGCAACGCGCCTGTCAGCAGGAGGGTACAGGTCGCATAAAGATGATACAATAGGAAGGAGCAAAAAAATCATTGATTCAAAATACTGGTTACATACTTAATCAATATTAAGAGTTCAAGGAAAAAAAAAGCTCGATGCACATATATTCGCTACACACAGAATTCACAGGACACAAGAGAGCAGTGTTATCTTTATTCAGTTCATGGATCAATGTGTGTGCGGTGTTGAGCAGTGTTGATGATAATAAGAGAGACCCAAGGACCCTTGGCAGAAGATGTTTTGTCTGTCTAGCGCCAGTCTTATCTGGCGCTGCAGCTGGCTGTCCAAGGCCTTGTGCTCATGATTTTGAAAAAACACAGTCTGCAGACAGCCAGGAGGAATTTTCATGGGGAATAATAATGCCAAATAGGACTGATCACAGAGAAGACTTGTATTTCTTCTGTAGATTCAGTACATTAATCCTTCATTGCGCAGCTTGAATTCGTCGTGGAAAGACCTGAGCGAACCCATGATGTAATCCACCTTACGAGACAGTTCTCCAGTAGTCGCTATCAGGGTCTTCTCCAGTTTTTCAATTTGTTGGATGCACCTCGCCTGGCCAGCATTTTGATAGGTTGAATCCATCTTCAGCAATTTGCAGTAAACCAAGACAATTCCCGTCCCAATCAGAATTATCCCAATCACCAAGATTACGAAGATAAACAAATCTTCAATATCTTCGTTAGAGAGATTAGAGAGACACAGCATTTTCCAATTACCTGTGCCAATTACATGATGAGCTGGCTATCCGCGCTTCTCCCCCCTCTCTTGATAATCAGTTTAGGGAGCAGATGGCCGCTGCTTTCCCATTCACTCCTCAGCCAGTCCCTCGACCTCTGATGCTGTTCTGCCGGCGTTGTTACCGAAGCTGATGGACCTCGGGAGGGTCCGTCTGACTCCGAGGGAGCACCAGCGTTGCAAGAGGGTGGGGGAGTGCATTTTTTGTGGGGTCCATGACCACGCAATATCGGAATGTCCGATTCAGCCTGGGAGGCCCAGCCCGTCAGTCACTGTGGGGGTGCTGGGGGGAGGGCTTTCATCAAATTCCCCTAATCATTTTGAACTCCTGGTCCTCGTCCAGTTACCAGGGGCCGAGTTCAAAACCTCCGCTCTGATTGATCCAGGAGCTGAGAAAAATTTCATCCATAGTGCGTAGGCCATGGTGCGTAAATTACAGATATGCACCAGGAATGTTCCGATACCTTTGTCGGTCTCAACGGTTTGGGGCAGCACCATTGAGGCGATTACCGAACAAACTGAACCCATTTCGGTCATTCTGTCTGGTAATCATCGCAAGACTATTCAGTTTAACATCCTGCCCCAATCTAACCCCACCATGATCCTGGGGTGTCCATGGCTTTGCACCCATAACCCCATTATAAACTGGAGTCAGGGCTCCATTTCGTCCTGGAGCCCTTTCTGTCTCTCGTCTTGTCTCCGATCGGCTGCATGCTCACCTTCTCTCCTGATCTCCTCCCCTTCAGCTGAGCCGGTGGA
Source organism: Pholidichthys leucotaenia (assembly GCA_020510985.1). NCBI lineage: Eukaryota > Metazoa > Chordata > Actinopteri > Cichliformes > Pholidichthyidae > Pholidichthys > Pholidichthys leucotaenia. The sequence goes on from CM035842.1 coordinate 278,672,443, forward strand.
TCTCAGCAACGTGCCCAAGGTTTATCATGACTTAGGGGAGGTCTTTAGCAAGTCTAGGACCCTATCTTTACCACCTCACGGGGTACAACTATGCTATCGATCTCCTTCTGGGCACGCAGCTGCCATCCAGCCAGCTCTACAGTTTATCTGGACCGGAGAGGGAGGCAATGGAAACCTACATTAAAGACTCCCTGAGCACTGGCATGATTCGTCCGTCGTCCACCCCTCTCGGTGCAGGGTCCTGCACCGAGAGTGCAGGATCTGTTTCTTTTTCCCTCCCCCTCCCCTTTTGTCTTCTCCTCTAGCTGGCTGGTTCACTGGATTGGTCGATGGGTCCGGCTGTGGGTGGTCTTAAGCTCTCTGCTGCTACCGGACAATATGGTGTCTTTGGTCTCCATAGCTTTAAAACAAACCGGCGAAAAGTGTTTCTAACATCATTTCATGCAAGAAATAGTAGGTTCAGTTAATGAATCCATCGTTATTTGACATCAAAAACCACTGGTTTAAAAATTCAGGACAAGAGTGCTTCCTCCAGTTCATGACCATATGGAAAAAATCTTTACTGAGGAAGAACTTTATGCAAATGAGCTGTAGGGGACCCTCAGGCGACTTGGCACAACAAGTACGGTTTTCGACCGCTCCCCACCCAAATTGCTTTCCACTGCATTTCCAATACACAAAGAATGGGAAGTAGAAAAACAACGGAACCAGTGGACACGTAGCATGAGAAGTGCGGATTTTCCACTCGCTCTACTTCATTTTTGGGGTTCATCGTCGCTGAGGTCACGTAAAGGCCAGTCTGACAAAAATCAAGGCGGTAGTGGACTGGCAGACCCCTCAATCCAGGAAGGACCTCCAATGCTTCCTGGGCTTCGCCAACTTCTACCATCGATTTATCCAAGACTACAGTAAGGTGGCACAACCACTGACGCAGTTGATGTTGACCAAAAGCCCGTTAAAGTGGTCTGAGACTGCTGAATGAGCTTTTGTGACCCTGAAAGGCCTATTCAATGTGCATGTCCTGGCGCTGGTGGATCCCGCGGCGCAGTTCGTGGTCGAGGTGGATGCTTTTGAGTCGGGGGTGGGTGATGTCCTCTCCCAGCACTCCTCCTCCGACCAGAAGCTCCATCCATGCATGTATTTCTCCAGGCGGTTAACGCCAGCCAAGAGGAAATACGCTGTTGGGGACCGCGAACTGTTGGCCATTAAGCTGGCACTGGAGGAACTGAGACACTGGCTGGAGGGAGCTAGTCAACCGGTCAATGTGTGGACCAACCATAAAAATTTAGAATACTTTCGATGGGCTAGAAGGTTGAATTCTTGGCAGGCTCAGTGGGCCCTGTTCTTTAATTGGTTTATGCCACGTTCCAAATTATTATGCAAATAAGATTTTAGTGTCATAAACATTCAATTTTTTGTTTTTCAATTAAACTCATGGATGGTATTGTGTCTCAGGGCTCTTTGGATCACTGATATCAATTTCATATACCTGTCATAATTAGTTTGGTAGGTGATCCCAATTAAAAGAAAACTACTTAAGAAGGATGTTCCACATTATTAAGCATGCAACAGGTTTCAAGCAATATGGGAATGAAAAGTGATCTCTCTGCAGCTGAAAAGCATCAAATAGTGCAATTCCTTGGACAAGGTATGAAAACATTAGATATTTCACAAAAACTTAAGCATGATCATCGTACTGTGAAGAAATTTGTGGCTGATTCAAAGCACAGATGCGTTCGTGCAGATAAAGGCACAATGAGGAAGGTTTCTGCCAGACATATTCATCGTCTTAAGAGAGCAGCTGTTAAAATGCCATTACAAAGCAGCAAACAGGTGTTTGAAGCTGCTTGTGCCTCTGGAGTCCCACAACACCCCAAGGTGTAAGATCCTCCAGAGCAGGGGTGTCAAACTCATTCCATGGAGGGCCAAGACCCTGCAGGTTTTACCTCCACCCAGTGTCTTCAGCAGGTGTTTTCACTGATCAGCAATCAGTGAGGGGAAATTCAGTGAAATCTCCTGTTGAAGACACTGGGTGGAGGTAAAACCTGCAGGGTCTTGGCCCTCCATGGAATGAGTTTGACACCCCTGCTCCAGAGGCTTGCAGTTGTGCATAAGCCTACTATGTGGCCACCCCTAACCAACGCTCACAAGTAGAAAGAGTTGCAGTGGGCCCAGAAATACATGAAAACTAATTTTCAAACACTCTTGTTTACTGATGAGTGCTGTGCAACCCTGGATGGTCCAGATGGATGGAGTAGTGGATGGTTGGTGGATGGCCGCCATGTCCCAACAAGGCTGCAACATCAGCACAGAGGTGGCAGAGTAATGTTTTGGGCCAGAATCATGGGGAGAGAGCTGGTAGGCCCCTTTAGGGTCCCTGGGGGGGTGAAAATGACCTCGGCAAAGTATATAGAGTTTCTGACTGGCCACTTTCTTCCATGGTACAAAAAAGAAGAACCATGCCTGCCATAACAAAATAATCTTCATTCATGACAATGTACCATCTCATGCTGCAAAGAACTCTCTGTCATTGGCTGCTATGAGCATAGAATGAGAGAAACTCATGGTGTGGCTCCCATCCTCCTCTGACCTCAACCCTATTGAGAACCTTTGGAGCATCCTCAAGCAAAAGATCCATGAGGGTGGGAGGCAGTTCACATCAAAACAGCAGCTGTGGGATGCTTTTCTGACATCTTGCAAAGAAATTCAAGCAGAAACTCTCCAAAAACTCACAAGTTCAATGGATGCAAGAATTGTGAAGGTTATGTCAAAGAAGGGGTCTTATCTTAACATGTAATTTGGCCTGTTAAGATGTTTTTGATTGAAATAACTTTTGATTTCAGTAAATATGACCTCCTAATGCTGCAAATTCAATAAATTACCATTTTCAGTTCTTTACAACCAATAAAATCTTTTGAAACTCTGTTACGCATAATAATTTGGAACAGTGCATTTTGAGTTTTTTATTTTAAAAAAGAAATAGTTATCATTGGGAAGTTTGTTCAATAAAATTTGAATTATGCGCTAACGGTTGATGACTTGAAAATTATACTGACTGTCATTTGCATCGAATATTTAGGAAAATCAGAGACAAATATCATTTGCATAATAATTTGGAACACGGTGTAATTTATCCATCTCGTACCACCCAGGGTCCTGCAACGCCAAGGCTGATGTTCTCTCATGCCAGTTTTCTCCCGACTCCTCCTCCTCCGCAGCTGCTGCGTCTCACCCGGAGACTATTCTCCCTCCCTCCTGCTTTCTCAGGACACTCCAGTGGGAGTTAGAACAGAGGGTCCGGCAGGCACAATCATCAGAACCCGTCCCGGAGGGAGACCCGCCGAACCGGCTGTATGTCCCCGCAATACTACGTGGAGAGGTGATTAAGTGGGAACATACCAGCTTTTTTGCCTGTCATCCCGGCATATCCAGGACTATCGATCTGCTGTGGAGAGTGTTTTGATGGCCCACACTCGGGACGGATGTGCGGGAGTACATGAAGGCCTGTCACACCTGCTCTGCCAATAAAGCCGACTCTTCCCCTCCTGCTGGCCTCGTCCACCCCGAGTCACCCGTGGTCGCATATTGCCTTGGACTTTGTTACGGGCCTCCCTCCATCCCAAGGCAACACAGCGATACTCACCATAGTTGACCACTTCTCCAAGGCCATCCAACTGGTCTCTCTCCACAAACTCCCATCTGCCTTGGAGATGGCCGATCTGCTGATGGAGCATGTCATCCGGCTTTATGGAATACCGATGGACATTGTCTCAGACCAGGGGCCTAATTCACTTCCCAGGTATGGAAGGCATTCTGCCGCTTCTTGGGTTTGACTGCCAGCTTCACGTCCGGCTATCATCCTCGGGGCAATGGTCAGGCTGAGCATGCTAATCAGTCTCTGGAGGCCACCCTAAAGTACGTAGCTTCCTCAAACCCAACCACCTGGAGCTCCCACTTGACCTGGGTGGAATATTCCCATAACTTGGCGGTTTCCTCCTCCTCTGGGCTTACACCTTTTGAGCATTGTTGGGTTACACTCCACCTCTGCTGCCCGTTGCAGAGTGGGGCCTCACAGTCCCATCCATGGAGGCCCACACGTGCCGGTACCACCGTCTGTGGAAGGCCATGAGAGCTGCCTTCCTTCGCTCTGCGGAGCACAACAAACAGTAAGCCAATCGCAGATGGGTGCCGGCACCGAAGTACACAGTGGGACAGAGGGTCCGGCTGCCCACTGACAAGATCCCTCCCAAAATGGAGTCGCAGAAGCTCTTCCCCTGCTATCTGGGCCCATTCACCATCAAGCGGTTGATCAATGACGTCACCGTTCAGTTGAACTTATCGATCTTTATGTGCATCCACTGGACTTTTCGCATCTCCAAGATCAAGCCCCTCTCCGCCAGCCCGCTCTGCCCTCCTCCAGATTCCACCACCCCCCGCCCCCGGGATCATCGACGGCCAGACCACGTACACGGTGGAGAGGATTCTGGACATGCATCGTCGAGGGCGTGGGTGCCAGTACCTTGTCCACTGGAAAGGATACGGTCTGGAGGAGAAGTCCTGGATCCTGGGTCTCACATTTTGGATAAACACATGGTGCGGGCGTTCCATCAGGCCCTTCGCCACAAGCCCTGTGGGACACTTTGGGGCGTCTCTTGAGGAGGGGGCACTGTGATGATCAGGTGAGCATGCTCCCCCTCCCTCCTGTTCCTGCCTTCCCCGCTCCGGAGGATTAGACACAGCTCTGTGTTTGAGTCTAACCCTGTTCTGAATCATGACAGTCCACCAATAGATACTGATTAGGGTGACTAAAATCTAAAGAAAATAACAGCACAAACGCAAGTTTCCTGGTACCACTGTTAGCTCTTAGGCTAACACCTTTGGTTTTCCGCCCATCTACATGACAGACAGCTAGACTGGTCAATAATAGAGCAGCAATTTACATTTTAGTGATGTTTCCCATTTTTTGATGTACAGAAAAATACCAAGAACAGTTTAAAGGGCTTCTTGGAGAGAAAAACAAGACAAAGGCTTGTGGGTTTTTTTTGTTTTTGTTTTTGTTTTTTTTTAAGAAAAGGGAGTGTTTTAATACTTTTTGATAATCATGTGACTAATAGACATACTTCAGGAATTTAAAACTTACAAAAACACAATTTTCCAGTCAATTTTTTCAGTCCTATAATTCAAACTTCATTTCTTGTTTTTCCTTTACTTCCAATTTTTATCGCTGGTTGAGTAAATCCAAAATCCCAAATATTTGCAATTTTATCCTCTTTTCAGTTAGCCCATGTTAGCTGACTGCTCGATATATGACTTCTACAACAGAAAATGTCTGTAATCAAACCTTATTACCACCATGTCGCAAATTTCCTTTATATGACATGAACATAGTGTCATAAACGCCCTTCAGGGCAGGATAAAAGGCTCCACGTGCAGGCTGTGAGTTGTTTTGTGTGAATTCATTGGCGAAAACAAAATTACATAACTCATGAACCAGAGGAACACAGGTTAGCAAAATAGTGAACCGCTAAGGTGAGGGAAATTGCTGACTAACCTGGGGAACAGAGTACGGAACATACACAAAAGGGTAAACAGGTAAATTACAAGGAACTTACATCTTGTAGAAGAGGCTTGAAAGTAGGGCGATGCGCCGGACAAAAATGTGCATCCCCTTAAATAAGGCTAGACTCAAAATAAAACAAGTGGTAACAGGTGTGGTAAACCTGAGCGGGTAGGAGAAAACAATGACACACAACTGGGAATAATGAGGAAGTAATCAGGGCTGCCAGCTTGCAGGACATGCCCACGCTTGGCAAACCCCAGAAGGCCAATGACAGCTGTCAACCCTGAGAGAAAAAACATGATAAAATACAAACATAATGATGTGACCGAGAAAGTGGGAACAGACAAACTCAAAAATACAGTAAACAAACTATAATGAAAGTACAAGGAAAAATAAATCAAACTAAGGGTACAAGGTAACTCAAAAATAACAACACAGTGTAAATATGGAAAAAAAGGTATACAATCTGAGCCCGGTGAGGTCCTGCTGTGCTCAGAACGTGACACATAGTTTAAGTTGAATCTTCAAACAGGGGAACCTAGCAAAGAAATAAATTTTAAATGCTAACAAGCACTCTGAGATTGTAAACAGAGAAGTCAACTAATGGGACAAATGTGGCGAGTTTTGGATTCGTCAACTTTTCAGATGAATGTTGGCAAAAATCAAGCTAGTGGAAGGACCCAGGGCACAGGCAGAACTTCGGTGCGAAAGTGATAATTTATTAACAGAAAACCCGAAGAAACAAAGGTGCAGCATGAGGGCTGGAAACAAAACCAAAACTTGACAGCAAAACTAACTCATGGGGGTAACTTGGGGTACACAGGAGTACAGCACGGGGAGACCAGATCAGAACTGAAGAGAATAACATTAATGACACCACAAGGGACTGAGACTGACACAAAAAATAAATAGAGTAACTAACGATTACAGACCCAGGACAGCTGGGAGAACAATCAAGGGCTAAACGGTATTACACATGAGGGAAAGTGTCTTCAGGTATGGAAAACATGAGGAGCTGGGAACAATAGGTAAACAAATATACACACAAGACCCAGGACCACACAAAGGACAAAAACAAGGGCAGGGAAACACAAAGACAACAATAATGACAATAAAGGCAAATGGGGAATGACACAACAGACTGGGGAAACACAGAAGACAATAACAGAGGACCCAGAGGAACACAGAAGGCAAATAATTATCATAAACCAAAAGAGGGAAGAAAAAAGAGAACAAAAATGAATATAAAGTGTGGGCATGGTCCTAGAACCATGCCCAGATCATAGTATCTCATGGAGCAGCGAATGCTGAGAAACGTTCAAGAATACTGCACTTTTTGGTTTTTGTCAGGGTTCATAAAAGGTTGCAAAACAGTTTGCACACAGTTTTTAAGGTTTCCAACAGTTTTGTCGAAAAGGATCTTAAATAATTGCCCATGTTCGTTACTACCCAACAGCACACATATATTGAGCCAATGTCAGCAAGTTTGCATGCCGACATCTAGCCAATGTCTTGCCAGCAATCTCTATAAGATTGTAAGATTCCCAGTGCAAACTTTGTATACTGGTCAGACATAGACAAGACATACTGTATGTGTGCTGTTGGGATAGGCAAGCCAAAAAGAACTTTAGCATCACACGTTGCCATCGTTTGCGCACTTAAAACTATTTTGCAACTACTTGCAGAAAAATGCGTTCACAAAAAATTTGGAACAAGTTCAGAATTTTTTTGCCAATGTTAACAACTGTTGGCAAACCGTTTGGCAATCTCATTTGAACCCTGACGAAACCCAAAAAGCACAACATTTATGAATATTCCACAGCATTCGCCGCTTCGTGAGATACAGGGAATGGTGATTCAGATTACCCCTCAAGTCTTATCGAAAACCTGTGAATAACTTTTTGAGTTAAGCTGTTAACACACACACACACACACATACACACACACAAGCAGGCAAAATAGCCTCCTTGAAACTGAAACTGAAAATGCAGACTTCCTGTTTGAGACGAGACCATTTGCTCTCTACATACAATCTTGCTTGGGTCAGTGTGCAGAGGCATCAAAGAACACATCTCTGATTTCAAAGTGTTTTGGTAATAATGCACCTAAAAGCCCCAAACACTGCTTGTATAAATGCCAGGTCATCCTCTTTGAAGAATTCCATCTACAAAAAAAGCATTTACTCTTTAATGTTTTTGTCAGAAATATTATGGTGCTTGTCCACATCGCTTTCCCACTCTGCAGTCATCCTGGCAACTATGTCGCACATTGAGGCCACACTGAGCATGCAGACAGACTTTCTGAAGGCCTAAATAGGTCGCGGTGCACAAACACCACATCAGTCTGCTTACTATACACTATTCTTCAGCCACAAATACACACTCCCCAGTTGTAAGTGTCCGGCAGGAACCGCTCTGCTGCAGCATAATAAGAATAGCTTCGCCACGCACCAAAGCAGAGAGCTGTGCAGATGGCCCCCTAATAATACATAATGCAAGGCTCATTGGCGGAGTGCCCATGTCAGGAAGTCCATTACTATAATGTCAAGATCTAAAGTGTTCCTCGCTGCACCTAGCCACTCAGTAAACCCTTTGAAAAAAAATCATATGTAACGGGGAAAGGATTCGCCATGTTGTCAAGTGCAATTTTGAGGATTGTGACTTTGCATTTCGTCTTGTTATCCCTCAAATAGAGAGGACCTTCAAATTGGTGAACAGTGAATAGAGGGCAGCAGAGGCGTAGCCCGGGGGGGGGGGGCTGAGGGGGCTACAACCCCCCCCCAAAAAAAAGGGAGAAGAAAGAAAAGAAAAATGTAAATAAAGAGCAGGAGCAGGTTTTGAGTAATTTGCATTGAAAATGTTAAGAAATCTATAGTTGACAGGGGGCTGAAGCTAAAGCTTCGGTGGTGGTTAGGGTTCAGCCCCCCTTCACAAATTCCTGGCTACGCCACTGGGAATTTGATGGCCGACATCAAAAGGGCATACAGATGGGTCCATGTGTGAAGACATTCAGAGACTGAGGAAGTACTGTGTACCGTAGACAATATAATGAGGCAGTGGAAATGAGTTTTTGGATTTCTCTAATGAGTAACATCACAAGTTGGGAGCACTACAAGAGAAGTACTATGAATGGCTGACATAAAAACTGACCTTTTCTTTGTCTTCTCTCTTTCTTTCCTCGTTTTATTTTTTCGGAATCGTCACTCTCTGTCACAAACAAATGAAACTGGACTGTTATGTCTGGAAACAGGACAGTGGAGGCAGAAGCTGTACTGAACGATGGCTTATTAAACAACAGTCATTAACAACACGTGTCTCAGTATGCTAACTAGCAAGCTAACTCTAACCTGACACAGGCTACTGCTGGCACGGAGGCAGAGCGCCAAAGAGACCATCTCCCGCCAACAGTCCTCCCATATAGGGGCGTGATGATGTCACCCTTGCGTCTGTCATCACGTCCGCACAGTCTGTTGTAAGCTGCGGCTTCACATGTATGTCAGTGAAAGAACAGTTTTAGCTCAAGTAGGTTTCATTTTGTCTTCTTTTAATTATTTACCTTTTGTTCTTATTAAAGACAAAAAAGAAAAGACGAAGGCTGCAGTGAACAGTCGAAACATGTAAAGAAGGTAAAAACATCACCTTTCTATTTTTGTCTTTAATAAGAACAAAAGGTAAATAAAGAATGGTTTTGTTGCAAATGAGGCACATTGTAGAGTTGGTGGTCATGTCCAGGCCGTGTCCCCCCAGATAAGTTACTGTGCACCCCCCCCCCCAAAAAAAAAACAGAATAAGCCTTGGTGTCAAATTTTGTTTTATTAATAAACAATGTATATTTATGAAAAATCAGATTTCTGAGTGTAAGTGAATGCAGCATATTAGTGCTTGTAAACTAAATTTACAAAGGGAAAAGTAGAACATTTGCAAGAAATCTGTCATTAAAAATTTAGGAGAAAAAATTTAAGTACTTTGTTACTTTTACATAACTAGTCTTTTGGGGTCACTGCTTCTCTTATACTTGAGTAATTAATGTCATAACGTAGCACTACTTTTACTTGGCTACAATTTCTAACTCTATCCATCCCTGATTGTATAATTTAGGTGTGTGTGCATTTAGGCGTGTGTGTGTGTGTGTGTGTGTGTGTGTGTGTGTGTGTGTGTGTGTGTGTGTGTGTGTGTGTGTGTGTGTGAGTATGACCAATGAGGTTATAATTTCTCAGAAAAATAAATTTCCCTTGGTCCAACTATTCATGTGTGGTTTTCTCAGCTGAGAACCATCTTTTCCCGACATTTCCACAACAGCTAACTGTACAGGTAATATGAGTCTGGTTACAGGCTAAAAAAATAACATAAATTTGGAAGGAAAATCCCATCCATCCATCCATCTTCTACCGCTTTTCTGGAGGTCCGAGTTGCGGAGGCAGCAGTTCAAGCAGAGAAGCCCAGACTTCCCAGCCACCTGCTCCAGCTCTTCAGAGACAATACCAAGGCATTCCCAGACCAGCTGGGAGACATAGTCTCTCCAGGGAGTCCTGGGTCTGCCCTGGGGTCTCCTCCCAGAGGGACGTGCCTGAAACACATCAAGTGGGAGGTGTCCAGGAGGCATCCTGATCAGATGCCCATACCACCTCAACTGGCTCTTTTCAATGTGGAGGAGCAGCGGATCTACTCTGAGCCTTTCCCGTATGACTGAGCTCCTCACCCTATCTCTGAGGGTGAGTCCAGCTGCAGACTCGTTCTTTTGGTCATTACCCAAAGTCCATGACCATAGGTGAGGGTAGGAACATAGATTGGTAAATCGACAACTTTGCCTTAGTGCTTAGCTCCCTCTTCACCACAACAGACTGGTACAACGTCCTCATCACTGCAGATGCTACTCCGATCAATCTGTAAATCTCTCGCTCCGTTCTCTCCTCACTCGTGAATAGGACCCCAAGATACTTAAACTCCTCCACTTGAGGCAGGAGCTTGTCCCCAACCCAGCGAGTACAATCCACCTTTTTCCGGCTGAGGACCAAGGACTCGGACTTGGAGGTACTGATTCTCATCCCAGCCGCTTCACACTCAGCAGCAAACCGTCTGAGTAAGACCTGTAGGTCATTGCTAGATGAAGCCAGCAGGACAACATCATCTGCAAACAACAGAGATGAGATCCTGTGGTAACCAAGCATGACACCCTGCATTCCCTGGCTGCACATAGAAATCCTGTCCATAAAAATTATGAACAGGGCCGGTGACAAAAGGCAGCCCTGGCAGAGACCAACTCTCACTGGGAATGAGTCCGACCGAGTGTTGGCCATATGAACCAAACTCTCACAATAGTCGTACAGAGACCGAATACCTCGTAACAACAAGCCCGATACCCCATACTCCCTAAGCACCGCTCACAAAATACCACGAGGGACGCGGTTGAATGCCTTCTCCAAGTCCATAAAACACATGTAAACTGGTTGGGCAAACTCCCACTAACCCTTGAGGATTCTTGAGAGGGTAAAGAGCTGGTCCGATGTGCTACGGCCAGGATGAAAGCCACATTGCTCCTCCTGAATCTGAGGTTCGACCAACAGTCGAACTGTCCTCTCCAGTACCTTGGCCATAGACCTTTCCAGGGAGGCTGAGGAGTGTGATCCCTCTCAAATTGGAGCACACCCTCCGGTCCCTTTTTTTGAAGAGAGGAACCACCACCCTGGTTTGCCATGCCAAAGGCACTGCCCCCGACCTCCATGCAATGTTGCAGAGGCATGTCAACCATGACAGCCCTACAACATCAAGGGCCTTGAGGTACTACGGGCGAATCTCATCCACCCCCGGGACCCTGCCACCAAAGAGATGTTTAACCACCTTGGCAACCTCAGCCCCTGTGATAAGCGAGTCGTCGCCCTCGTCCACAAGCCCTGCTTCCTCTGTGGAAGGCATGTCAGTGAGATTGAGGAGATGCTCGATGTATTCCTTCCACCGCCCAACGATATCCCCAGTCAAAGTCAGCAGTGCCCCATCCGCACCATGCATAGTGGGGAAAGGGAGCTGCTTCCCCCTCCTGAGCCTCCAGCTAGTTTGCCAGAATCTCTTCGAGGCCGACCGAAAGTCTTGTTCCATGGCCTTATTGAACTTCTACCACACCCGAGTTTTTTCTTCAGCAACAACCTGAGCTACACTCCACTTGGCATGCCGGTATACCTCAGCTGCTTCGGGAGTCCCACAAGCCAACCAAGCTTGATAGGACTTCTTCTTCTGCTTAATGGCCCCCTCACCACTGGTGCCCACCACTTGGTTCGGGGGTTGCCACCACGAGATGCCTTGACAACCTTGTGACCACAGCTCTGGGCAGCCGCTTCAACAATGGAGGTGGAGAACATGGACCATTCAGACTCCATGTCTTGAGACTCCCTCGGAATGACGTTGAAGTTCTTCCGGAGGTGGGAGTTGAAGACCTCCCAGACAGGGGCCTCAGCCAGACGTTCCCAGCACACTCTCACTATACGTTTGGGTCTACCAGGTCTGAATGGCATTCTCCCCTGCCATCGGATCCAACTCACCACCAGGTGGTGATCAGTTGACAGCTCTGCACCTCTCTTTACCCGAGTGTCCAAGACATACGGTCACAGGTCTGATGACACAATAACAAAATCGATCATCGACCTGTGACCTAGGGTGTCCTGGTGCCAGGTGCACATATGGACACCCTTATGCTTGAACAAAGTGTTCGTTATGGACAAACTGTGGTTAGCACAGAAGTCCAGTAACTGAACACCCCTCGGGTTCACATCGGGCAGGCCGCTCCTCCCAATCACCCCCCCTCCAGGTTTCACTGTCGTTGCCCACGTGCGCATTGAAGTCCCCCAGTAGGACAATGGAGTCTCCAAGAGGAGCACTCTCCAGCACCCCAGTCAGAGACTCCAAAAGGGTGGGTACTCTAAGCCATCATTTGGTGCATAGGCACAAATGATGGTCAGGACCTGCTTCCCAACCCAAAGGTGCAGAGAAACAACCCTTTTGTCCACCGGGGAAAACTCCAATATAGAGGCAGCAAGGTGGGTGGATACAAGAATACCCACCCCTGCTCGTCGTCTCTCGCCCGGGGCAACTCCAGAGTAGGCCAAGCTCCAGCCCCTCTCTAGGAGACTGGTTCTGGAACAGGAGCTGTCTGTTGAGGTGAGGCAGACTATATCTTGCCGGTATCCCTCAACCTCATTCATTAGCTCAGGCTCCTTCCCCACCAGAAAAGTGACATTCCACGTCGTAAAATCCAGTTTAGGAACCTTGGGATCAGACCGCCAAGGTCTCCACCTTTGACCACCACCTGATCCACATAGCACCGGAACCCCATGGCCCCTCCTGCAGGTGGTGAGCCCACTGGCGGACCCATATAACTCCTTTGGGCTCAGCCCAAAGGAAGGAAGGAAAATTAATATATCAAATAATAATAATAATATATTACTTAGGAGACAAGATTTATTTTACTTTATGAGAGCATCTGGCCCTCAGAGTGTAATGTAGTTGATGACCCCTGCTGTACAATATTGTGGACCACATCAAAGCCAATCAGATCACAGTAAAAACTTGGAATATTCCAAATTGCAGGGTGTGCTTGTATATCCCCTATATCGAAAGAGGTCCATTTTCAGTGTCTGTCACAATTCATTGGCTTATAGACTCAACAAACAGCTCAAAACTATAGAGCTAGGAAAGAGCCATTTTCATGATCGATCCTGAAGGGCACTCTGCCTTTGCTGAATCCAGTGTTAAATAAGAGGAAGCCATCGCTCCACACACTCAGTGACCTTACAAATGAGATAGACATGGAACACTGTAATTGCAAGTAATTGACAGAGAAGTTTGTCTTTGGCATTGAGGCATCAGATGCTGAGATGAGTTACGAGTTTGACATTATTGATCCCATTCAAAACCTTATAATTTGGGCTGAAGCAAAACTAAAGGTCATTGACCATCAAAGGTTTACCTTGTTCTCATTCATGTTATTATGTGCCTTAAAGCATTGCTATCTTTAGATAACAGATGATTGCCCACTTTGATGTTCATTTTTATGTACGTCATGACCGATAAAAACAGAAGATCACAGCTGTAAAGAGTGAAGTCATTTTGTTTGTTCCAAACACACGCTCTGCAGTCTCTAATTAATTTCCTAAACCCAGGCCAATCCATGCCCTGGGGTAACACCACAGCCTTACTTTATGCTTTGGACTTTAATTTTATCTATTAGATCTAATTGGAAGGTAATTTCCCCCGCTGCCACCAGAGACTCGTGAAATTACACGAACTGCAACATCATTGTCTCAGCAGATGGTGCCGGATCATGAAAACATGAATGTTTCAGTACCTTACGTCTGTGCCGCCATGTATGGCAGTGGGAGAGAAGATAGGCTGGTTCATTTGTCTGTCTGAATGCCAGATGCTTCTCGGAGCTTCTTCCTTTAGTCAGGGACTTTCCCACAGTGACGGGTATAATTAATCTGATCTTTGCTTTATATGATAACCCAAGATTCAAGGCATGTCACATTTGGTTTGATTAGTCGATTGTTATGTGATTATGTACACTTTGGAAGAATATGTTGTAATATTTTTTACAGTGTCTGTTCTAGGAAATTACTATGTATTATTGGTGTAAATGCAGGTATAAAACAGCAAAAGTTCTGGGTAGAAACCCCTGGTTTTTTTTTAACCATAGAAGCACCTTGTTGTTTCTATACGGTATAGGTATCATATGCTTATCATATTCTGTAAGGATAGGATATTGTCACCTCAGATGCTTGATGCAAACAAGAGATTTGGAGAATTGGCTAAGCTAAAGATGCATTCTGCAGACATCTTTAACCAAATAAAAATTCATGTACTTAAAGGGTCATTGACTGCACTTTTTCCACATTTTAACAGCTCACACACATCTTAATGAAATGTTTGTAACATATTAGCAAATTTTATTTAATTATTTAATTATCAGATTTTTTTTTTTAAATGCTTCATTTGAATGTTGTCCCTTTATGAAATCCCTAACTACATTCAGCTCCACCCTCCCTCTTATGTCACTTAGCCATTAGCTGGCTAGCTTCTAGTCTTTAGCTTGGATGTATTTTGAGCTGAGCTGACTAAAAGTCAAGTCGGCCCTCAACGTCAGCCCCGGGGTCCTTAAGCATTAGTATCCTACAGAGTGGCAAGGAGAGTTGAATGCCAGTGAGGACCACAATCTGAAGGGCCTCCTCGGGGCACTGACGGTACCTTTTACTGGGGTTTTAAATAATGAGAGCAATCCTGTATAGTCAAATTTATTAATATAAATGTTTTATTATAAAGTTGTTACTTTTTCTTGAAAATTTGTGATATTCTTTTCCCATGTCTGACAGGAGCTAATGCAATGGCACGGTGTCCATCTGTCAGTCCGTCCATCCACATTTCACAGGAATCGCTACTCTTCATCAGCATTTACCTCAATGGTCACCAAACTCACACATGTTGAGCCTCAGGTTTCTTTGTACACAGGTCAAGGTCATTGTCAAAGGTCAGGAGATCTGGGCATTTATGAGTTCATAAAAAAATCTTTTCTTCTCCTCGGCAATGGCCCCGGTGTTTGACAAACTCATGCACAATTATCCTCAGGTGGGTCTGCATGTAGGCTGCGCTCAAGGTCAAAGGTCAACGGTCAGAAGATCTGAGCCTTCTTGGGGTGATTTCATCAGAGCTACTTGTCACATGGTTGTAAAGTAAATTTAGTCAAGGTAGATTGGTAATTTTCCTTTATTAAAATCAAACAGTTTTAGGGGCCAAGCAATCATCTGTGTAATGAATGAATATCTGGATATTCAGATATTTAGGCAAATCCTTTTATGCATACAAAAATTTTCAAAACACACACTTCCATTTACACTGATATGACAGCAAATCAAGAAAAAAATTATTTTATGATATGATAACCTGAAACAGAGCCATTCTTAATTATTAGTCACATGTCATTATTATGATTTCACTTTTTTAATCTCTTTATTCAGTCTGGGTTTTTTAAAAGATTTATTTTTCCCTTTTATAATAGATACAGTGAAGAGGGAAACAAGAAATGAGGTGAAGAGCAGAAGACAGACACGCAGGAAAGGTCGCTCATGCTGGGAATCACTTCAGAGATGGATGCATTTGAACAGAATGACCCTCTAATGCTTTTTCTAATAAACTTCCACGGCCTCAGACTGTGGCTGCTGAATCCATGGCATCAACAAAGAAGAGTGTGTCTGTAGTCATGTCTCCCAAGGAACTGACTGGTGTGGGATGTTATTACCGGGAAGCAAAAATAACTTCAACACCATGGACAGCGTCATGGTAATGGAGACTCAGATAAGGCACTGATTGCAACAGCTGATTATGTCTTCTGCCGGCAGAGCAACGGGTGTGTGTTACTCTGTGGTTCAGCGAAGCAGATAATTGACATCCAGGCCAAGAGATGACCAGCACCCACAGGTGTGTGTGTGTGTGTGTGTGCGTGCGAGTGTGAGACTGTCCACATGGAAAAGTGTTTTGTGACATTAAATGTTTTTTGTTTTTGTTTTTTTATGCCCCCCCCCCATATCATCAGCCTTATTCTTATACTATATTCAAATGAGTTACAGGATGTTTTCATGGCCATTAAAAAAAAAAAAAAATCTATTCAAACATGACCGGTGGTGAAACTGCTTTTACAATGGTGTGAAAAAGTGTTTGCCCCCTTCCTGATTTCTCATTTTTTTGCATGTTTGTCACACTTAAATGTTTCAGATCATCAAACAAATTTAAATATTAGACAAAGATAACACAAGTAAACACAAAATGCAGTTTTTAAATGAAGGTGTTTATTATTAAAGGTTAAAAAAAAAAATCAGGTACGTCAGATGCTGCATGCTCACTCTCTTGCATTTAAATCAGGCAACGAGATCAAGTACAAAGCTGCAAAGTATGGTCTGAGGAAGACTTTAACAACAGCCAAGAAGCAGTACAGGGAAAAGCTGGACAGCATCTTCTCCACTCCTTACCTGGGGCACATGTGGCAGGGGCTGCAACACATCATAGACTACAAGATGACCAACAGCAACACCACCAGCTCCACAGACAGCCTGCCGGATGATCTCAACATCTTCTACACCTGCTTTGAGACCTCCAGCTACAGTGCAGAGAGGAGAGACACACTCACGGACCCCCCCACCCACCCACACACACACACACACACACACACACACACACTAAAAGTCTCACCAGGCCAGGTAAACAAAGCACTGAGGAATATCAACCCCCACAAGGCAGCAGGACCAGACAGCATCCCTGGGCGGGCCCTCAGGTCATGTTCTGCCGAGCAGACTGACGTTCTCACAGCAATCTTCAACCTCTTCCTCAACCAGAACATAGTCCCCTCCTGCTTCAAAACCACAACCATCATCCACCTCCCCAAAAGGAACCCGCCGACCTGCCTGAATGATTACAGATGGGTAGCACTCACTCCAATCATCAAGACGTGCTTTGAGAGAGTGGTGCTGCCCCTCATTCAGGACAGCAGACCGGATACCCTGGAGCCCCTGCAGTACGCCTACCGGCCCAAAAGGTTCACCTCAGATGCCATTGCTGCAGCACTCCATTCTCTCTCCCACCTGGAAGATAAAGACTCCTATATTACGATGCTCTTTGTTGAGTACAGCTCTGCCTTCAACACGGTCATCCCCCACAAACTCACCGACAAACTGTCCTTACTTGGCCTGCACCCCACCCTCTGCGACTGGCTGCTGGACTTTCTAACTGGCAGGCCCCAGTCTGTCAGAATGGGTAACAGGACCTCAGGCAGCATCATTACAAACACAGGTGTCCCACAGGGTTGTGTTCTCAGCCCCATCTGCTACAACCTCTTCACCCATGACTGTGTTGCCTCCCACAAGGACAGTGTCATCTTAAAGTTCGTGGATGACACAGCAGTGATAGGACGCATCACTGGTGATGATGAAGCATCCTATAGGAGGGAGGTGGCCAGCCTGGTGTCATGGTATGAGTACAACAACCTCACCCTCAACACGGACAAGACAAAGGAGATGATAGTGGACATGAGGAAGGGGAGAAGGAGACCCCATTGGCCGCTGTTCATCCGGGAGCTTGAGGTGGAGAGGGTGAGCAGCTTTAAATACCTGGGCATCCATATCAGTGAGGACCTTCCGTGGACACACAACACCACAAAGCTGGTTAAGAGACCTCAACAGCGGCTGTACTTTCTGAGGAGGCTGAAGACCACAATTTCTACAGCTGCATCATCAAGAGCATCCTGACAAACTCCATCACTGCGTGGTACGGAAGCACTACTGCCCTGGACCACAAACGCCTGCAGAGAGTGGTGAAGACAGCTGAGAAGATCATCAGGACTCCACCCCCTCTCTGCAGAGCATCTACCACTGCAGAGTCCAATGGAGAGCTGACACCATCCTCTGGGACCTTACCCACCTCAAGCACAGACTGTTCACACTTCTACCCTCAGGCCGGAGGTACAGAAATGTGAAATGCAGGACAACCAGACTGAAAAACTCCATCTTTCCCACTGCCATCAGACTCCTGAACAAATAATAAACTCCCAAAACTCCGCAACACAGCTTTGCAAATAGGAACTCACACACCGGTTGCTAAATTTGCACATTGCTAAATTTGAACATTGCTCACTTGTACAGTGTATATAGTCTCACCCCATCTGTTGTCCATATCATCTCTGCTGCTAATTATCATGTACAGTCTACTGGTATCATTACACAACATAACAAAAATACTTTTTTTGTAAGTTGTCTGTTTTTTCAACTGATTTAAGACAATTTTGCACCGCTGAATCCAAAAATGACATCCGTTTCTCTCGATCAGGTCAGGTTTTTATGTTAAGTTATAAGGAGTTGTACAGCAGTTGTACAGGTGTACTGTAAATTGAATAGCAGACACTGGTAAAGGTAAGTACATGTAAATTGAATGTTATGTCATCATTGTTCAAAATTCAGAGAATTTCAAGAAATAAAAAAGAATTTTGCAGCACATAAAGCGAAAATACCCGTACATGTAAACAAAAATGTAAGAAAACATGTGGCCATAGTTCAAAAGGTTGACCTGATTGAGCAAAACCAATGTGATTTTTGGATTCAGCACATCAAAATTGTCCTAAATCAGCTAAAAAAAAAGCTTAGACAATAAATTTGGTGTTGACCGGTGTTATAGAGAAATTCTCACACTGGGTGCTAAATTGTAATTTGTATACTGCTCATTTGCCCACTGTACATAGGCTTATACCATCTCAGGTTCATATCATCTCTGATATCAGAATACCACTGTCCACTATAGTTATCCAGTGAGCTTTCAATTTCACTCTTTTTGTTTACTCTAGTTTGACTGCTTTAACTGCTTTAGCCGTCTAAATTGCCTAATGTGTGTTATTAGTATTCATTAGTATTAGTACTTAGTATCAAGGTGTGGTAAGGTGTCCTAATTGCCTAACTGTGTGTATAGTGTGTGTTATTAGTATCCATTAGTATTAGGTGTGTTATACCTTATTAGTATGTTGTGTACCTATTACCTTGACATTCGTTCGGAGAGCAGACTAAGAATTGCATTGCTTAGGAAATGTTGCATTTCTTAACTGTGCACATGATAATAAAGCCTTTGAATCTTGAATCTTGAAAAAAAAAAAAAAACTCTACATGGTGCTGTGTGAAAAAGTGATGGCCCTCTAAACCTAATAACTGGTTTGGCCATCCTAAGCACCAACAACTGCAATCAAGCATTTGCGATAACTGGCAAGGAGTCTTTTACAGCCCTGGGGAGGAATTTTGTCCCACTCATCTATGAAGAATTGTTGTAATTCAGCCACATTGGAGGGTTTTCGAGCATGAACCACCTTTTTAAGGTCATGCCACAGGTCGGATTCAGGTCAAGACTTTGACTAGGTCACTCCAAAGTTTTCATTTTGTTTTTCTTAAGCCATTCAGAGATGGACTTGCTGGTGTGTTTTAGATCATTGTCCTGCTGCAGAACCCAAGTGCGCTTCAGCTTGAGGTCAGGAACAGTCTCCTTCAGGGCTTTTTGTTTGACAGCAGAATTCATGGTTCAGTTTACCACAGAAAGTCTTCCAGGTCCTGAAGCAGCAAAACAGCCCCAGACCATCACACTACCACCACCATATTTTACTGTTGGTATGATGTTCCTTTTCTGAAATGCTGTGTTATGTTTACGTCGGATGTAATGGGACGCACATCTTCCAAAAAGTTCAACTTTTGTCTTGTCAGTCTAGAGAGTATGTTCCCCAAAGTCTTGGGGATCATCAAGATATTTTCTGGAAAAACTGAGACAAGCCTTTATGTTCTTTTTGTTCAGCAGTGGTTTTGGTCTTGGAACTCTGCCATGCAGGCCATTTTTACCCAGTCTCTTTCTTATGGTGGAGTTATGAACACTGACCTTAACTGAGGCAAGTGAGGCCTGCAGTTCTTTGAATGTTGTTGTGGGGTCTTTTGTGACCTCTTGGATGAGTCGTCGTTGCACTCTTGGAGTAATTTTAGTCAGCAAGCCACTCCTGGGAAGGTTCACCACTGTTCCATGTTTTCACCATTTGTGGATAATGGCTCTCACTATGGTTTGCTGGAGTCCCAAAGCTTTAGAAATGGCTTTATAACCTTTTCCAGACTGATAGATCTCAGTTTCCTTTGTTTTTCATTTGTTCCTGAGTTTCTTTGGATCGCAGCATGATGTCTAGCTTTTGAGGATCTTTTGGTCTGCTTCACTTTGTCAGGCAGGTCCTATTTAAGGGATTTCTTGATTGAGAACAGGTGTGGCAGTAATCAGGCCTAGGTGTGGCTAGAGAAATTGAACTCAGCTTTCCAAAGATGTGATAAACCAGTTTTATTATGTTTTAATGGGGGAAAGGTGGGGGGGTCACTTTTTCACACAGGGCCATGTAGGTTTGGATTTTTTTTTTTTTACCCTTAATAATAAACACCTTCATTTAAAAACTGCATTTTGTGTTTACTTGTGTTATCTAATCTATAACACAATCTTATCTAATATTTAATTTTTTTTGATGATCTGTGTAGAAGATGCCTTACAAACGAGACTGAGTGTATTATCTCAGGAAAGCTTTATTGGAAGTCACATCTTCTATCATCAAAGTTCTCAGCAGAAAAAGAGACAGACCCAACTTTCCCCACAACTTTTATAACCCAGAGATACAAAACCCCCACATCAAGTATCTCACACCTTCACCCCACAGAAGTTAGGTAAACACATGAACCCACAGTCCCCGAGACTCGCTGGCGCTTCTGTCCTCTTCTCCACCTCGGGGCTCTTGCTGGGACATTGTCTCTCACCTCCGTCTTCCTCAAGCACCCACCTCCTAGCCGAGGTCCCTGCTGGGGCATTGTTCTTATGGACGTTTGATCTGTAGGGTCTGCACCGTCATGCCTACTGGAAGCATGTGGGGGAGAATGCATACCATACAAGCATGCCATATATGTGCCTTAAATATGCACCATATAACCCCCCCCCAAACGTTCAAATAAGGACAAGTTACATTTCAAATGCATAGACTCATGACACCCCACACAGAACAAGAGAGAGAAAAAAACTTGGCACAACAGATCACATGTCCCACTGCTTGGGCTTTAACTCTCTGCCATATCTGCTGTGAGCAGGTCTCGCTCTGCCTGTGGCTGTCTGCTGCATCTGTGAAGTAGAATCATTAACACATCGTCGTGAAAGCTTAGCAGAGCGCCTCCTGGGTGGCCTGCCGCGGCAGGGGGCTCTGGCCAACTGGACTGGGTCGTCAGCTAACACAAAAGCGGGTTTGAGTCTGTTAATGCAGACTAAGTCCCTCCTGTCTCCCAAATCGAGCAAAAAATGCTTTTCCCCAGTTTCTAACACTCTGAACGGTCCATCATAAGGTGGCCTTAAACCTAACCTCTGTGCGTCGTGTCTAACGAAGACAAATTCTGCATTTTTTAAGGCTTTGGGCACAAAAACACGTGGAAAACTGTGATGAACGGGACCGGGGAGGGTGTGTGACCCCGCTTCGCTCTGCAGCAGCTGAGCGGGGAGGTGCTCCGGAGCAGGGTTCTCAGGGAGGAAATCTCCCGGTAACCGGAGGGGTTGGGCGTAGACGAGTTCTGCCGGAGAGGCTTGCAAATCCTCTTTAGGTGCTGAACGCAACCCTAATAAAACCCATGGGAGTTTATCAACCCAATTTGTGTCCGTGAGAGCCGCTCTGAGGGCTGCTTTCAATGACCGATGGAAGCACTCGCACAAACCGTTGGCCTGGGGGTTATAAGCGGTCGTGCGATGAATTTTCACCCCCAGGCTGAGTGCCATGGACGACCAGAGCTCGGAAACAAACTGGGGTCCTCTGTCAGACGTTATGTCTGACGGGATACCAAAACGTGCGACCCAAGCTGTTAAAAAGGCACGAGCGACATCTGCCGCTGTGGTTGCCGCCAAAGGAACCGCCTCTGGCCAGCGCGTGGTGCGGTCTACCATGGTTAAAAGGTGTGTGAAACCCTGGGACAGCGGAAGAGGTCCTACTAAGTCGACATGCACATGATCAAAGCGTTTGGCTGGAATGTGAAAAGGTTCCAGAGCGGCTCGTGTGTGTCTGTGCACCTTTGCTCTTTGACATGCAGCGCAGGCTGCAGCCCACTCTTTGACTTGTTTACGCAGCCCCGGCCAAACAAACTTCTCTCCTACCATTTTGATAGACACGCGGACGCCTGGGTGTGCCAGTGAATGTATTAAGTCGAAAACACGGCGACGCCACGCAGCCGGGACTACGGGACGGGGACGCCCCGTGGAGGTATCGCAGATTAGGGGGGGCATGCCTCTGTGAAGCACCCTATGCTCCAGCCTCAGCCCTGTTGGCCCAGACTGGAGCGCGCGCACGTCCGCGTCGCCAACCTGTTCAGCGGCCATGGCTGCGTAATCTAACCCGACGCAGAACGGAGCTGTGAGCGCTTCCGCGCCACAAGCCTGGCCTAGGTCTGCCGCCGCCGAATCTGCCCCCTGGGGGCCTGTCGCTGCAACTGCACGCGAGAGGCAATCTGCCACTACATTGTGTTTACCTGCCACGTGTTGAATGTCAGTGGTAAACTCCGAAATTGCAGCCAGCTGCCTCTGTTGTCGGCCCGACCAAGGCTCTGACCAAGGCTCTCGCCATGCGAGCTGCCGGCACCGGGTGTGCCAATAACGCAGCGTTCGCGAGGGCTAATTTGACCTGTGATCCGGGGACCACTCGACCTTAGATGCAGGTTTTTGCTTCTTTAATGCCGCGTACAATGGGTGCATGAGCCGTGCCGCGTTTGGGAGGAAACGGTTATAAAAATTGACCATCCCCAAAAATTTTTGCAGCGCCTTAACCATCTGTGTTTGGGGGAAATCCGTTATCGCGCGCACTTTATCCGGCAGCGGGACCGCGCCTTCTGGCGACACGCGGTGTCCCAAAAAATCGATTTTCGCTACCCCGAATTGGCACTTCGCTGGGTTAATGATTAGCCCGTGGTCTGTGAGCCTCTGAAAAACGGCTGTGAGGTGGTGTTCGTGCTCGGCTTCGGACGCGCTGGCTACCAAAATATCATCCAAATAAGCGAACACGAAAGGGAGGTCGCGCAGCACTGCATCCATCATGCGTTGGAACGTCTGCGCGGCACCCTTGAGGCCGAAAGGCATGCGCAAAAACTCGAAAAGGCCGAAAGGGGTTATAACTGCCGTTTTGGGTATGTCCTGCGCACGGACTGGAACTTGGTGATAACCACGCACCAAATCTATTTTGGAAAAGATGCGCGCCCCCGCTAAATGCGCCGAAAAATCCTGGATGTGCGGAATCGGATAGCGGTCGTGGGCTGAAGCATTATTTAATCTGCGGAAATCGCCGCAAGGGCGCCACGAGCTGTCAGCTTTGGGTACCATGTGCAGGGGTGACGACCAGGCGCTGTTCGAACGCCGGACTATGCCCAGCTTTTCCAAGTTGGCAAATTCCTCGCGCGCGATGGCCAGTTTAGCTGGGTCAAACCGCCGAGCTTTTGCAAAAACAGGGGGGCCCGAAGTACTTATGAAATGTTCGACCCCGTGTTTGGCAACTGACGCTGAAAATGTAGGGACCGTGAGTGCTGGAAACTGGTTGAGTAATGCATGAAACTTACCACCCGCAGCTGTGACATTGGAATGTGCAGAAGGCAGGGCCACCCGAGCTGTGCAGGAGATAGAGTAGAAAGACAGTGCATTTACAATACGTCTATTAGCAAGATCAACTAACAAACTGTTTGAGCACAAAAAGTCAGCACCTAGCATGTTGCTGTTAACTGCAGCGACAACGAAGGTCCACTCGAAGTTGCGCCCGTGAAGGGACAGGCGGAGTGTCTTCTCCCCATAGGTTTTGATCGTGGAGCCGTTCGCCGCTAACACCAGGGGGCCGCTGGCCGGCGCCAGTGTGTCCGCATAGGTAGGCTTGACAAAACTCAGCTGGGAGCCCGTGTCCACCAGGAATTCTGGTGGACACGGGCCAGTCATCACGGGCCTGTCATCAGCCCTTTAAATCTGAAACATTTAAAGGGCTGATGACAGGATTTTGACATTTTTTTAGGATGTTGTGTAAACCCAAAAGTCATTGTCGATGATCAATATAGCATTTACAACCACGCCTGCATAAACTAGTTATCATCAAAAAAACAGCAGCCGCTGACTGGACTGTGGTGCCGCCCACCGAATTAAGGGAGGGGAACTAAAATTTCCTTGAACTAAATTACATTTAGTAATAATAATAATATAATAATATAATAATATTAATATTAATATATTAATATTATATATATATATATATATATATATATATATATATATATATATATATATTATTAATATTATATTAATATTAATAATATAATATATATAATAATATAATAATATGTATAAGGGTAATTACATTTTTCAATGTAAATTACCCTTATACATACATAAAAATAGCAAAAGAAACACTGTCTGTCAAATTATTTATGAAGAGCAGTAAATACTGAAAAACGGTAGAAAAAAACCCCCAAAAACATTTGCAATATGAGAATGAAGTGCAGGTAGATCTTGGTCCTTCCCAGTTCTCATTTGTACCCCTACGCCTTCGCCTACCCCTATGAATTGGGACACCCCTTCATGGCTGCACGACGTCATTAGTAGTTGCTGATGGATTTAACCTAAATAGACACTACCTGTTTTCAACAGAAAAAAGAGGAGAAAGAAAAAGACAACTGACTAGAAAAAAAAAACACAGTACTTATGGGAGCTGTAGTTTTGTAGTCTCACATTGCAATCCGTTTATTATTTTAGATGCCGTTTGAGAAAACTACAACTGGCCAAAGTGGCTAGTGGGTTTGGATGTCTTACCAGCAGCTGCTGAAATCCACCAGCCATTGGCTAGTTGCCCGGTGTTGATGTCAAGCCCTGGCTGTACATGTTGTTATTTTCTTTAGATTTCAGTTGCCATAATAGACATCCCTGTTCCCACCTGGTTCATTAATCTACAGTTGATACAACCCAGTCTCAGTAAAAAATATATCTAAAAAATGTTTTCCCACCCCTCTAAAAACATACATTTCCATGTTAAATCAAAAAATAATGTGCCTTGCTATATTTTCACAAGTTCACTCACTGCGCAGTCCTCACCGGGCATGCACAGAACAATGCATCTTTTACTTTGGTTTCCCAAAGCTCATTCGGTTGGTGGGAGGGGGATGGCGGACGGTTACTTACACAGCTGTTTCAGCAAAAACACATGAGTTTGACTCCCACTCTCATCTGTCACTCACCTTTTTCTTCTTTTTTATTCCGTACTTTGTTTTTCACTCCACTAATGAGTGGAGTGAAACACTCCACTCTGAGTGTTGCTATCCCTGTGCTGTTGCAATCCTGGAATTTCCCCATTGTGGGACTAATAAAGGCTTATCTTATCTTATCTTATCATATCTTATCTTAATGAAAGGCTGCTGTGAGGTTAGGGTTAGGCATTAAAGTATGAGTTAGGTTAGGTTAGCTGCTCCATGCTCACATACAATAAAAGTGGGAAAAAAGCCATCACACACCTTTCTCAAAGCTGTAAACGCCATGTACCCACTGCACCTCAAAAATTGCTTTTACGTGCCTCTGTACGTTTTCTCTGACTGACAAAATGAGCAATTGAATGATTTTTTGCTGAGACTGGGCTGGATGACAATATGTCATGTTATTCTGTCTTGTTTTGTTATATTTTTGCCATAATGCTACATCAAACTGTTAGCATTAACTTGGCTAGGTGGTCAAAATCGGTCAGTATAACCACATTAGAGCTCTGCTCAGTGGGGAGAGGCTGAGAGACAGGTAGCCTGGCATTAGCTTAACTATTGATGCGGTCAGTTTTGTTCATCTAACAGTACTTAATCATATACTTTATTCTTAGATGTCATTTTAACGTAGCTGTTTTCACTAACTGAAACCCAAGGAAGCTAGCTGAAACTA
This sequence comes from Pholidichthys leucotaenia, assembly GCA_020510985.1. Lineage (NCBI taxonomy): Eukaryota > Metazoa > Chordata > Actinopteri > Cichliformes > Pholidichthyidae > Pholidichthys > Pholidichthys leucotaenia. The sequence goes on from CM035842.1 coordinate 278,698,495, forward strand.
GCAGATTAGCCACTCATTCACAAATTTTTCGGTGCTTATTGTACTCCAGGCACCAGTCATATCCTATTGACCATTGAAACCACACGCCTCTATCCACCAGTGATACAATATCATTATATTTATGTTAAGTTGGCTCAGGCTCACTATCCAAGCTAGCCAGCTAAGATTAGTAATAATGACGTAAGAGGGAGGATGAAGTTAAAACATGGCTCTTAGGCATTTAAGGAGACATGCACTGAAACGAGCCATTCTGAGGAGGCTGCAAAAGATGATTCACAACAATGGTGCGTTAAAGGCAATTTGACCAAAATATGCTGCAGACATTTCATTAAGACCTGTGGGAACTGTCAACATATGGGAAAAGTGCAGTGACTGGGACCTTTAAATCTATTTTCTATTTCAGTCTATGCTGAGGTGTGTGTCTGAGAGGAGGTGAACACCTTGTTCAGACACCAATTCTAGTGGCGTGGAAACGAGAGTGGGAGCTGAATCCTTCTCAGGGAGGTAAAGTTGTTGCTGACCCTACTAAACCGCTGCTTGGCTTCTTCTCCCTATCGAGACCTGAATGGGTGCAGGCAAACAGAATGCTATCAAAGAGTGGGTGGACTGCCACTAATCTCCATAAATAGGGATACTGCGACTCTTCAAAATACCTGAACTGTCGCCAAGCCCCTCAAGATACGGACCATCTGGTCTTCCAGTACCCGTAGATATCACACGAGGCTGGACCGGTGTTCTGGGAATGGTGTGCTAATATTGAACTGTGAAAGGCTGTACGAAACTACTATTTTTTAGTAGTTAGTAGTAACTCCTTCTTAGTCAGCCTATGACGTTTTCAGCCCTCCCTCATAGATATTTGTTGACATAAAACACACAATATAGACCAAAAATTAGACCTCAGCAGATAACTTATTAATACCAGCATACAAACAAGGCCAGTTGTGACACTAGTCTTGGGCAGCCACTCGTTTTTAAACCAGACATGACTTTCTTATATATTCATTGTTATATTCATTCTTTATTACTTACACTATTTCATCACAGTGAATTATTTCTGTTATGTCTCCATATAGATTACACATGATATCCTTGTTCTGGACTCAGCCTGAAAGCATATTCTCAGTGGGGTGCCATCAGGACTTATACTGGACACGGATCGATGTGCCAAATAATTAAGTGTACTGTGAATAATTATCACAGCTGGCCCTCCAAAGCAAGTTAGCTCTTCACCTGTCTTCTCTCTGCATTTTCTTTCATGTATGAGTTGGCCTGAGGGTGTGAGTTGTATTTCTGAGAATCATTAGCCACAGTCAGGTCCTTTGAGATGACTCCAATTGCAGCTCTATGAAATACTAGATACTGAGTGTTACTTTTTGTCGCTTGAGCTGATGAGGGTGAATAGGAGAATGGCAAAAAAAAAAAAAAAAAAAAAAAAAGGAGAGGAAGGAGGTAATATCTAAGGCAGAGCACAACAACAGAGATAGTGGATAAGAAAGAAATGACTCGGGCAGGCAGGGAGGGTTGGAGCCTTTTAAAAGATCCATTGGAAGGAATGGATATTGTCAGAGAGGGCATCAGACCTTATGGAAAGTGTTTTTATGCACTGGGTTTGCAAATGATTCTGGTTAAATGGTTAATAGGGGACTCAAAAATACTTAAGTGGGATCAACAAGCAACACAGTAAACTGCTGTTTATTCTTTGCACACATTAAAGCCGGAAAAAAACCAAAACATGCATAGATCATTTTTAGCTCATTCTGTAATGGGAAGGTGAGGCATGAAAGAGGAAAGACCCAGTCACGGCCAGAGTAAAGATGAACTACTTGTAATCTTTATTAACAATGAGGCAAAAAAACAAACAAACAAACAAAAAAAACATGGGCCAGAAAAACAACTGCTAAAATACAAACACTATAAAAGCAAACAAATTGCATGAGGGCAAAAAAATAAGATGGAGAAAACAGACCTGGAGACTGAAAAATATGCACAATGACGAGGATGTGACACTGGACTCCTAGTACAACAATCTAAAGCACACAGTTGTGCCACACTTTGTGCCCTGCACCAGTACTTTCCTTATTCTTGTCAGTCCATTGCTTTTCCACTGTGCACCATTGCCACCTTATTTGTGGTTTTAAATTTAAAGTGGGTGAGGCTTGGCACAAAGTTCAGCATGCTTTTATTAAGATGCATTTTCTTCCAATGCACATTTGATCTGAAAAAAGCAGGTCTAAAGTCAGCGGTGCATTATCAACCGCTATTTCTACACCAGGGCTAGAATTCCTCAGTGTCGTTACTTTGACGGACAAACAAAAACAAAGTACAAACTACATAAATAAGACAAAGATAAAGATAGAAGATTAAGATGAAGACAAAGATAAAGACAGGATGTTCCTAATCTTGGTAATACACAAATGATAAAAGGCAGTCTTAGAAACAAGTTTAATATGTGAATTAAAGAACAGATTTTGATCAAAAATAACTCCAAGGTTCCTCACAGAACTGTTAGGAGATAGAGTAACACCACCCAAATTATGAGTCTGGTTTGGGAAAGCATTTCTAAAGTTTTTGGGGCCAACTTGAATGACTTCAGTCTTATCTGAATTTAGTAGCAAGAAATTACAGGCCATCCATGCTCTGATTTCCTTAAGACATGTCTCTAATTTAGTTAATTAACCGGCAACCCTGCCCTTCCGAAGGTGTGGAGGGTGGAACTGGGCATCCTGGCAGAACTAAAAACAATATCTGTCACAGGTCTGTGGTGGACCACTCCCAGTTTCACGGGGTGAGACTGGACATCCTGGCAGATAAGCACATCTGTCGCAAGGTCTGTGGTGGACTTTTGCCAGTCGGTGCATCGTGTCATGCACTACACAAAGAGCAGAGATAAACAAACCTATCATCTGGTCAGTCACTGCAACAGATACTGGAGTCAGTTTGTCTTGGCCTGTCCTTGCCACTGATAATACCTCTATCTGCCAAGAATGTGCCGCTAGTCCAGCAAAAGCTAGCGGTACTCAAATACTTTGTAAGCAGCTTCATGAAATGGTCAGTCAGAGAGCAACTCATACCGGCTTGGACATCGCCCGGGTTAACAAGGTCAGGAGTTTCTGGCAGGGGAAGGCGAAGGACAGAGCTGCATGTGACATATTGTTCGGCCCAGGAAACACACACGCAGGCTCAGGCAGATTTGAAAGCTTTATTCAACAATAATGTTTCGTGTATGAATGTGTGTGTGAGAGATGAGAGTGTGATGTGGGTGGAGGATGCAGGTCAGGACAGAGCAGCACGCCGTGCGGCCAGGCAACCCTATAAACGAGAGGAGAGCAGAGGTTAGATGGGCTACCACACAGGAGAGTGACAGAGTTCTGTGCTTACTTGTAGTGACGTGGTGGCTGGCGTTGGCAAGGTCCCAAGCCTGGGAGACAGCGTCCTGCTGTGCGTCTGGGATGATGCGGCAAGGTAGAGGAGCGGCGAGACGAGGGGGAGTGAGTCCGCCACCGAGAGATCCACCTGTGCACAGGGGAAGGCTGACAGGAGAAGGTAAGGCAATAACAGACAGCTTACGTGTCTTGAGGAGTAGTCAGCAGGCCTGGAGGAAAGGATGCTGCTGTGAGCTGAGTACGCAGGGAGACAGACGGCTCCAGGCTGCAGCTCAGGGCAGGATGGAATAAATAGCTGCACACTAACGAGGAGCAGGTGTGCGCGCAGCTGAGGTGGAAGCCCGTGAGCTGCGGGTGATGACAGTATTCCCCCCCTACCAGCGCCTCCTGGCACTGGCTTACCTGGGTGTGTCCGGTGAAACTCCGCGATGAGGTCCCGATCCAACGCCCATGAAGAGCGCACCCAGGATCTCCACTCTGGACCACAACCTTCCCAATCAACCAGATATTGCAGCCCACGACCCCGACGCCGGGAGTCCAGGGTGGCAGTAATACCCCAGGCCGGGTCACCGTCGATCATCCTAGGAGCAGGAGGAGACCTAGGAGGAGGGCAGAGTGAATTGGAAAGGACAGGCTTGATCTTGGAAACGTGGAAAGTGGGACACACACGAAGGGAGGGGGGGAGGGCCAAACGCACAGCCACCGGGTTGATGATTTTAGAAATTACAAAGGGGCCAAGAAACCTCGGTGCCAATTTCTTCTTCTCACCCTTCAGGTTGATGTCCTGGGACGAAAGCCAAACCCGCTGACCCACCTGGTAGACAGGAGCCGGCCTTCTGTGGCGATTGGCGGTGGAGCTGTTGCGCGCCGCTGTGCATAAAAGCGCGTCCTTGGTTTTGGTCCACACACTCCGGCAGCACCTGATGTGCGCCTGGATGGAAGAGACAGCTAGCTCACCCTCCTGCTCAGGAAAAACAGGGGGATCGTACCCCAAGGACGCTTCAAAAGGCGACACCCCAGTAGCAGAGGACCAGACCGAGTTATGGGCGTATTCCACCCAGGTCAGGTAGGAGCTCCAGGACGAAGGGTTAGAGGATGTTACGCAGCGCAGGGCGGCCTCCAACTCCTTGTTCGTGCGCTCGCAATGCCCGTTTGACCGTTTGAGGAATCTGATCAGACCTAAATGAAACAGTCCTTGTCGCCCCGGACAGACTGCTATGATGATGATGAATTACTGTCATCTGGCTTCATTGACAAATATAATTGTGTATCATCTGCATAACAATTTATGAAATGTTTTCTCATAATATTACCTAACAGAAACATATATAAACTAAAAAGATCTGGACCTAACACAGAACCCTGCGGAACTCTGTGACTCAGCTTTAAATTTGACAAAAACTCATTATTATTGCCATGAACAAACTGGAATTTATAAGATAAATATGATTTAAACCACTGCAAAGAAGTTCAATTAAGTCCAACAAGGTTTTCTATCAAGGAAAATATTATGATTGATAGTATCAAAAGCTGCACTAAGGTCTAAAACAATAAGTCCAGAAACAAGTCCAGAGCACCAGAGAAACCAAAAATATTAGTGGATTATCATCATGGGACCGGAGTGGTGGCTCAGTTGGTAGAGCATCCGCCCCACACCTGGGAGGCAGGGGTTCAAATCCCGGCCGGGTCATGCCAAAGACCATAAAAAAGTGGAGCTTCCTGCCAACCAGCTTGGTGCTCAGCAGTAATGGAATGGAGGAGGGAAATCTGCGGAGGCGCCTTGCATGGCAGCGGCCCTCTGATTCTGCACTGGGGTGTGTGATTGACACTGTAGATAGGTAAAGCACAATCTCGTTCTACTGTACATGATTGGTTGCACGGTTGAATGACAATAAGGGTGATCTAATTAATAAATTTTAATTAAATCAATTAATTAATTAATTAATTAATTAATTAAATTTAATCAGTAACATGCTGATAATCCCTCATGAGCCATTCTGGCAAAGCGAAATGAGCTAATGCCGAAGCGCTGTATCTGGTTTTCTGTCTTTCTGGTTATAGAGAAACAAAGGCTTCTGGGTACTTCAGAATGTGTTCATCAAGCTTAAATGAGCTACTTGCATTTCCTTCTGATCTTCTATTTTTCCCTATGTCCATGCCTTTAACCTTCTCTGCTCTTAGGCCTCCTACACTAATTTGTGTTTTATGCAACAAACCATTCACCTGCACCTCCATCCATCCAGCTTTGTTCTTGTTTCCCTTCCTTCACCCTTTCATATACATGTCTTATTTATTTTTTTGCTGACACCACTGAAGCTTTTGTCTGGGATTGTCGTCACCAGCATAGTAGGCGAACATCTTATCTCTTTTAATTACCGGGGGCCGCCTCATCTACTGTATGTCACCACTGTAGTGGGTGTTGATGAGAGAAGACGTGGAAGGGGAACAAAGAACGACATTAAATTCTTGAGTTTTTACAGAAAAGAAAGCTCCAGCAAAGGCACCCTTGAGAAATTATCTTAAAGCAAAAGGAAACAAAGGCAGGACTGGAGTCTGCATGTAAGGCTTTTTATTTTTAATTTTTAATGAATGAATGTGAAGTTATTGTCAGATTTTCATATTTGATAGCATGACAGTAGAAGAATACTGTGGTGATCTCCCCATAATGTTCAAGTCTCATCCCAGTCATACGCACATCGTTTTACAAAGATTCTGGTACCTTCTGGAACAGTTCATCATTTCCTGTTTTTTGTTTTTTGGGGGGTTTTTTTTGTCATGGCAAATGTGTTATGACAGCACAGTACTGCAGAAAAGGCAGAGCCATTGTTAGTTTAGGTCCTTTTCATTACATTAGCTTGAGTTTCCTTTGCATCCTCTCTCCTGAAATGGCCCATAAATTGTCTCCCTCCACCATCTTCAAGAATATTCTAATTTCTTAAATGCACCTTGAGGAGATGAACTAAGACTAAGATTAATTAAAAGCTGTAAGCAGATGTAAGGGGGCCTTCGCCCCCCTGTGCACCCACAGAACCCGCAGAAATGTTCCGCAGAAACCCGCACCCGCAGAAATGTTCGTCATACCTTGCTGGCTCAGAAAATTTCCCGTCATCGAGGCAAGCTCTGTGTGAATAATAAAGTAAAGCATTTGGCACAGAACTTGCAGGTTAGGTTAATTGGAGACTCTAAAGTGGCCCTAGGTGTGAATGTGTGTGTGAATGGTTAAGGGATAGCACCGTATCGTGGCTGCTTCATCCATCCAGGTGGTGGATGACCCTCAATTTCCCCTCTGGGGATCAATAAAGTATACTAAATCCAAAAAAACCCCCAACTAAAACTAAAAACTTCCTGTGAGCAGTAAGTGGCGCTATAACTTTTGTCAAATATTTTTATATAGGAGCATGCGGAGGGGACTAATCTCCATCATAGCAATTAAGGGGAAAATCCTACACAGTTTGTCAAAGATACAACTGTCCAACGTATTGCGATAATGTAAACTTGGACATGTGGCCATGACAACACTTACTTTTTAGGTACATGTTGCAGACCCATACAGAACTACAGAAGAGAGTCACCTTGATTTACGTTCCACATTTGGTGACCCTTGGACTTTTCCAACCCTCTAAAGTATGAAATGTATGGAATGGCAAGGAGTGGGTTTCCATGGCTACTGTGATTAGTTAGTTAATTCCCTTCCACAGCATGTGGAACACCATTTTGGTGTATGGGGCGGTGCCTATCTCTGTTTCTCTGACCCTAGGCCACGCAGCTACTGTAAGTAGTGAAAGCTACAGTGGGGGGGTCAGTCCTCTGGTAGCTCTGTGCGTAACTTTCCTTTCCCCGTTCTATTGTGCTGAGCACCACGCTAGAAGGCAGAAAGTACCATTTTTATATGGCCTTTGGTGTGGCCCGGCCGGGATTTGAACCCCTGCCTCCTGGGTGTGGGGTGGATGCTCTACCAACTGAGCCACCACTCCGGTGGCTACTGTGATTATCACAGGACAAAAGTGACTTCCACTGAGGGTAATCCAATGCGCTCTGAGAAACCACTGAAAATGTCATGTCATTCTGACTACTGGTCTTTGCACGAAAGTTGATACAATTTTGTGCAGTACCTCATGTCAGCAGTAGGTGGTGGTATGACAGTTTTGTGAATATTGCTATACAGACATGTTCAGAGTGGGATTCGTATGATTTGTGCAAAGTTTGGTCCAAATCAGACGAGGAAGGTCTGAGCTGTAACTCAGACGAGATGGCGAGGAAGCCATTGAAGCATGCCAAAAGTTTCAGATAGAAATAATTTACACATCTAATTTGCATAATGTTGTGGCAGCTATATAAATTACATAACTCAGTCAATAAGTTGACATATGCAGTTGCTGTGCTGTGCCACTAGGGGTGCGCGACCCGTCCATTTAATCTGGGCAGTTAAAGGGTTAAGACGTGTCCACTGAGTTACGTGCATGGCCACGCGCCTCGGCAAAACGGAAACAAAACACCGCAGAAAAAGTATTAGGGGACGTGTCCACCAAACTCATTTTTTTCTGCAGTGGGTGACTATTTTCTATTCATTCTCTATGTATTCATTCAGCGACTACAGCGCTGATCGCCCTTGGTGCTGAAACGCTTTGAGCAGTGGCTGTTTTTTTGTCACAGCGCTGTGGTCTGAAAAAAGTTCAGCTTTTCAGAATACTGTACAGCTGTGCTCATCAACGTCAGACCTTTCTAAGCAACCAATCAGAATTAAGGAAGGACGGAATATAGGACACCGGTATAAGAAGATGAGAATGGTAGGTGACAGTGGAGGAGGTGGAGGCTGAACTTTGCTGCCTCAAACAACCTGGTGCTGTTTAATCTGACACTAAAAGGATATCATGATCAAAATTTGAAGGCAAACGCTTGGAGGAACATGTTCACATCTGTCGGCTTGCCAGGTGAGTGTTTGTGCTTTTGTCATGGTCATATTTCTTACAAGTTTGTTATGGTAGATAATATGGATACTATGTGAATTTGTAGTTGATAACTGCCAAAAAATGGAACGATACCACACTGTTGTGTGATATTGCTTAACCTTTAAACTGTGTGATTTTTTGTGCCCCTAGTGGCAGAGCGCAGCGCTGCACCTGTCAACTGATAATAACGTGCCAAACACTCCCCAGCTGGAATGAGGATTTGAACTGATCATGCCAGTTCACAAGGTGGCAGGCATGCATTGGAGGACTCATGGATGACACGTAATACACCAAAGAGGAAGAAATCCTTCTTCTTCTTCTTCTTCTTCTTCTTCTTCTTCTTCTTCTTCTTCTTCTTCTTCTTCTTCTTTGAGATTACAAAAAAATAATGGAGGGCACCCATCGTTGTGGACATACGCGGTCACAGACGGAGGAGCAAATTCAGAGCATTTGGTCCCGAATTTGCCAACTATAGGCGCTTTTCCACTAGCCCCGCTCAGTCCCGATTGAAAACCCGGCTCTACTCACTTCGGTTCGGTTCAGCCTTAGTTGCTTTTCAACTACTGTTGGCACACCTGCTGGCACACCTGCTGTGGGTGGGATTTGTTGAACAGCAGGCGGCGCCACACCCTCGTGACGTGAAACATGCGACTGAATCCTCCACAACAAACAAAATGGCTGATGACGAGGAGAGAAGGAGAGAGGAATGACTGTGACATGAAACTGGTCAAATCTATGGTGCTGACTTGTTGTGCTCTGCACAATCTGTGTGAGAGTCATGGAGAGACGTTTGACACTACATTGGATGATGCAGTAGATGAACCAGTGGCGGCAGCGGCACAGAGAGCCGAGGAACAGGGTGGTGATATTGTAGCGAACTCAATATAAGCACCCTACTTGGCTTGACAAGGTTAATCCTATTGGCGACACAGGTAGAGTGCGGGACTCCGGAGCGCGAAGCGTGAGTTCGAATCTGCCGGTGGGACGTCGCCATGTCGAGCTGCACGTTACAATATAATACGAGATGCTGTGATGCAATACTGGTCTATTTTGTCTACATTTATGTGCATACATATTTCAAAAATGTTTTTTGTAAATAAAATGTTGTGCATGGTCCATCTACCTGTCCTCTTGTTCATAACGCTTATCTGTTAAGAAGGTGTGAAGCCATCAGCCTAATGATGAGTCCACACTTCTGTTGTGATAATTGCTCACGCTGAGCGCTCTGACAGCCCCGTACACTGTGGGAGTCACACACGACATGTTCCTCCCCACACTCTCAATTTTTTTCCCGTATATTTTTCTCTTTGGCGTACAGAAATGGCAATACGCCCGTATTTGCTAAAATTGCATTTTCCCCGTATTAAAATACGGCGAAACCGTATCACTTGACAGGTATGTAATTACATGCAGAAACACCGCACAGGCCATCTTCACAAAAATCCAGCTCGACAAGCCACTTTTGCTTAGGTGGAAATGCAAATTGAACTATAAATCATGTGCTGATACATGTCATATTTTCCCATGTAAAGGTCTCCCACTTTTACTTACAAATTGATTTTTAATTTTTGGGAAAAGGGAATATAAATTTTGCACTTGTTGGTAACAACAGTTGTGTGCAACAAAAACACAGTTGTGTATCCTTGTCCGATTTGTCTACTGTTATTAGTGCCAAATTTTTGCTAGATTCCTTCTTAATTTATTAAATTTTGACTGGTGATGCAACATTCAACTTACACGTACTCACCTTTATCAGTGTCTACAAGTTCAAGCACACCTGTACAACTGCTTATAACCTAAAAAATGTACCCGTTCAAGAGAAATGGATTCAGCATTGCAAATTTGTTTAAAATAAAAAAAAAAATCCTACCAAGACATTACGTTTCGTTGTGTTGTTAAAAATTAAATTACCATTAGAAGGCTATACACCTGACCTGATGAACAGCAGCATGTGGAGTGAACAGAGAATGGAATGTGTATGTAATTATTGGCTTTTCTCATACGGTGTCATAACAGATAAACCAGACTTTTGATGCAAACAATACAATTTTATTCCAGAAGCAAAATTTACAAACAAAAAAACAGACTGGGCGATGACATCTCTGCGAGCTCTTCCCTTCGTAATGCAGCGTCCTGCTCCAGGGCTTCACGCGCATCTGCCCGCACATCTGCGGCCACCTGTCGCAAATGCTGCATGTACTCCTGATTCTTGCCGCTGGTCATGTTGCCGTTCCAAGAGCCGCATGTCTTCGTCATGCATGCTGACCATCGCTAATGTAAGGTCAGTGATGGGAGTTGTCTGTTTTCCTCATGCCTAGATGGAAAGACAGAAAGGCATGGTCGTTAAAGCTGGATCACTACATATATTATGGAATTACACAGGTGAAAGTCTGTGGTGGAATGTCACTATTATATTATGCTTCATTGCTGTATATAAGCTGAACTGTCATGTTGCTGCCCCTCAGTAGAGCAGATTTTGCAACACGCAGGGTGCTGTCTTCGGCTGCAGCCCCCCTGCAAAACTAAAAAGGATTAAGATTAAGAATATGGATGGATGGATGGGTAATGTTTAAACTAGTTGCTTGTAGTGTGGCCGCAGAAATCTGAATGGGTTAATACAGTCAGCTGACGCGAAGCATTTCAATGAAGCATGTTGATTTCAATGGCAGTTCATCAGCTTTATTTGCTTGTCTAAAACAGGAGTTACAACAGCACCAATCACCACACCTAAAAATGGTTGTGGAACACCGATAAGTGAAGACCAAAGAATAACCTTTTTGCACATTTAAAAAGACATTTTCAATTAATTAATATGCAGCTACAGGAAATTGCATTAATCAATTTGGTACATAACTTGTTAGGCTCCAGCCCCCCCGTGACCTGTAAAGGATTAAGCGGTAGAAGATGGATGGATGGATGGATGGATTTTCGACCCTGGTTTCCGCTGCTGGACCCGTTTCAACCAAAAAAAAAAATTGTGGTTATTGTGCCTTACCGGCACTTGAACGTGATCCAGATGGAGCTGGTGATGTGGAGTCGATTCAGCTGGCGCTCCGGCAGACGCACACGCAGACGCAGCGCCAGGAGAGTCCGCTGTGTCTATCATGTCCGCTGAGGTGGACCCCTGTGATATGAAATGCGATTCTAGAAAGAAAATGCACGCAATTTAAAACTTAACACCAAAGTGCAACATGTACACAACACTCTCAAGTTTTTAACCGGAATAAAATAAGCGTAATTCAGCGTTTTGTTCGCGCTAATACTTAACACAAAGCAAGCGTGAATCTGCAGTTGGCTGCAAAACAATAGGCAAGCCTCAGTAACAACCATTACCCACAATCTAACAACCTTCCTATTTCCTGACCAAGAGCAATGGACTGACATTGTTGAGGACATACGTATGATGGAAAAACTAACATATCGACAAAGAATGCAAGAAGGACTATGGGAAAAAAAATGGCGGAAATGGACACACTACAAAGTGCAACAACGAGGCAGAAATTGAAAGAATAACCAAAGACACCGAAAAAACCAGAAGAATTAAGAGATGGAAACTAAAAACTTGATGCACCAACATTTGTCCCCCCCCTTTTTTTCTTTTTCTTTTTTTTCTTTTTCCCTACCCTAGCCCCTTTGTTTTTTAAATGTAGAATGTGATCTGAATGCATTATATATGATGAAAAATGAATAAAAATCTAAGTTACAAAAAAACAGTGAGCTTGGCACAGAAAGGATCAAGTGGCGAAAAGATGCGCAATATCAAAACAACACTCACCATCTACGGTTTCCAAGGCCGTGACCGTGACCGTGACTGTGACCGTGACCGTGTCGAGCCCAATGTCTCTCAGCGAACCACTTCCACTCCTTCCGATCCGCTGAACTTCGAGCAATGTGGTCCTTCACTGCTCGGTAATCGCTTTTCAGCTTTTTCAGCTTCTCCCGATACTGTTTGGCAGTACGGATGTGCCCTTGGGAAGCCATCTGCTCGGACGCCTGCATTTCAAGTAGATCCGTCCAACTCGCGCTGGATGCGATCGTCGCCTAATATAGAAAGAAAATTGCGCACCTCCTAATATATAATATTAGGAGTATATTATTATATAAGTATATTATACAGCATATTAATATAATATACCGTATTAAAGGGGCGCACTGTGTTCACTGGCTGAACAATTACAAATGGCGGTCGTGGAGTAAATTCAGCAGAAAAAGTCGCTTTCATGGCGTTACGACCTGACCAATCAGCGGCGACCAGTCTCTTAAAGTCATATCACAGCCATACTCAGCCCTGCTCAGCCCGGTTAGACCCTGCCCTGGATCAGGTACGAAAAAAGTACCTGCTAACCGGTGCTGGGGCTGATGGAAAAGCGCCTAAAGCGGGCTGAGTGGTGCGGTGTAGGGCTAAGTGAGGCTAGTGGAAAAGGGCCTTATGATTCTAAAAAGAGATTATTTAGCTTATGAAGGTAGATGTTTACGTGCTCTTATGGGAGCGCGAAGCTCGTTGAGTTCACCTGCTGGCGCCCGGAGCACCATGCGACTGTACAGCAATCGCCGGTTGCATGTCGTCATATAAGAGAAATTGCCGTGCTGTAGCAATGCATATTGCAGAGGCTAGGGTGAGTCAGCAGACAGCGTCTCAGTCAGGAAGCAGTGGTTAAACATTTGGAGGACAATAGTCAGGGACGTCATGGGGAGTTGGCAGGAAGAAGGAGCCGGGGGTTTAAGGGGAATGTATTATGGTGTTAGATGTCATGCAGTGTGATGTGAAATGTCATGCAGATGTGAGATGATCTGTTGGGTTTATAAGGAGAAACTGTGCTTGGCTGCATCATGCTTTTCTGTGTATGACTGATGAGGGAGTGATAAACTTCGTCTGTTCGTAAACCTGCCTCATCATTTCCAACACTCTCCACACTGGTGACCCTGGACGTATTATGGAACACGAGGCAAGAACCCCGGAGTCGGCCTGGATGGGAAGCCCCAGCAGCGCGGCAAGCATCCCACAGACAGCCCGGATGGGAACCCCCAGCAATGCATGCGCTGTTTCAGTCAAGCTACCGGTCTTTTGGCAGCACAACCCGCGCTCTTGGTTCCACCACACCGAGGCCCAGTTTGCCCTCCGGGGAATAAAGGCAGACAACACCAAGTTTTACTATGTGGTTGCAGCGCTGGACGCTCGCACAGCTCAGCAGGTAGAGAGACTGCTCGACCAGCACCCAGCCCACGACAGATACGAGGCTCTCAAAGCTGCGCTGACCTGGCGCTTCACACTCTCGGACTGTGAGAGAGCAGAGAGGCTCCTGAGGCATTCCAAGTTAGGAGATGGTTTGGCTGTCGATCTGATTGAGAAGATGTTGGCGTTAATGGGCACGGACGACAGGCATTTTCTGTTTGCCCACCTTTTCCTCCGGAACCTTCCAACAGAGGCGAGAGCAGTTCTGGCCAATTCGCCATTGCTGGCCACACGTGACTACCGTGCGCTAGCCCAGGAGGCAGACCGGATCATTCTCACCACCAGAGCGATCACGGTGAACGAGACGACCAGAGGAGGCAAGGAGCCATCGACGGTAGCAGCAGCGGGGGCCAAGGAGCGCCAGAGAGACACGCTCTGCTTCTACCACTGCCGTTTTGGAGAGAACACATGCAGATGTGCGCCACCGTGCCAATTCAAGTGCTCGGGAAATGCCAGGGCCGGCAGTGGGTAGCAGCTGCGACTGCCGGCAAAGAGAACAAGCTGCTCTACCTGACGGACTCGCGCTCAGGGAGGCGTTGCCTCGTAGACACTGGAGCCCAGAAGAGCATCATCCTGCCGACCTACACCGACCGGCTGGCAGGACCTAGCGGCCCCAGGCTGGTGGCAGTAAACGGTTCGGACATTAAAACCTTTGGTGAGAGAACACTGGCCTTATCTCTACATGGCCATACATACGAGTGGACTTTTGTCATAGCAGCACTGAGTTTCCCAATCCTGGGAGCTGATTTTCTGTGTGCGCATGGTTTACTAGTTGATGTTGCTAACAGGCGCCTTGTTAATGCACTGTCTTTTGACTCTCTCCCCTGTACAGCTCGAGGGGCCGGGCCAGTAACACAAGCCAACATCACAGCTCCAGGCAATAAGTTCCACACACTGCTCACTCAGTTCCCAGCACTCATGGTCCCGACGTTTTCGGCGGCCATCGCTAAACATGGGGTGGAGCACATTATCACCACCACCAGGCCGCCCGTTTTCGCACTACCTCGGCGCTTGGACGCAGCTAAACTGGCCATAGCGCGCGAGGAGTTTGCCAACCTGGAAAGGATGGGCATCATCAGGCGATCAAACAGCCCATGGGCATCCCCGCTACACATGGTCCCTAAGGCTGAGAGGTCGTGGCGACCGTGCGGTGATTTCCGCAGGTTGAATAATGTCACAGCACACGACCGCTGCCCGATTCCCCACATTCAGGATTTTTCCATTCACCTCGCCGAAGCACGCATTTTTTCTAAAATAGACCTGGTCCATGGTTACCACCAGGTCCCAGTGCGCACGGAGAACATACCCAAAACAGCGGTAATAACTCCGTTCGGCTTGTTCAAGTTTCTGCGCATGCCATTCGGATTAAAAGGAGCGGCACAGACGTTCCAGCGCATGATGGACGCGGTGTTGCGCGATCTCCCATTTGTGTTCGTCTACCTGGATGATATCTTGGTAGCCAGTGCGTCCGAAGACGAACACATAACCCACCTCAGGACGGTTTTCCAGAGGTTGGAGGAGCACGGATTAATAATCAACCCGGCGAAGTGCCAGTTCGGTGTGACGGGGATTGATTTTTTGGGGCACCGCGTCTCACTGGAGGGAGCGATACCCTTGCCCAACAAAGTGCGTGCTGTGGCGAACTTTCCCCGTCCTCAGATGGTCAGGGCGCTGCAGGAATTTTTGGGGATGGATAACTTTTATAACCGTTTCCTCCCACGTGCAGCTCAACTCATGCAGCCATTGTACGCCGTGCTCAAGAGATGGAAACCCGCAGATGGAGTCGAATGGACTCCGGAGCGAGAGCAGGCATTCTCTGAGGTGAAAGCAGCCCTGGCAAACGCCGCACTGTTGGCGCACCCAGACCCGGCGGCCCGGATAGCGCTCACTACCGATGCCTCGGACGTGGCCATAGGGGCCGTTGTGGAGCAACGTGTCGCCGGTTCTTGGCAGCCGCTCACTTTTTTCAGCAGGGCTTTACGCGACAGTGAGCGTAAATACAGCATGTTCAACAGGGAGTTGCTGGCTCTCCACCTGGCCATACACCACTTCCAGTTCTGGCTGGAAGGGCACAGCTTCACCGCGTTCGTGGACCACAAGCCGCTGACGTTCGCGATGGCCAAGGTTTCGGAACCATGGTCGGGCTGGCCGTGATCTCGGAGTTTACGACCGATATTCAGCATGTGTCGGGTAAACTGAATGTTGTGGCGGACTGCCTCTCGTGCGCGGTTGTGGCCCCGGTCTGCGTAGTTATAGATTATACAGCCATGGCCACAGAGCAGATTAGCGATACGGACGTGCGCACGCTCCAGTCTGGACCAACAGGGTTAAGGCTGAAGAGCAGAGTACTGCAAGACGGCAGCCCCCCCCTAATCTGCGACGTCTCCACGGGATGCCCGCGCCTGGTGGTCCCGGTCGCGTGGTGCCGCCGCGTGTTTGAGTCAGTTCACGCTTTGGCGCACCCAGGAGTGCGCGCATCAGTCAAAATGGTGCGAAATTCGTGTGGCCAGGCCTGCGCAAACAAGTGAAAGAGTGGACGGCAGCCTGCATAGCATGCCAACAAACCAAAGTGCACAGACACACGAAGGCTCCTTTGGAGCCGTTTATTATACCGGCTAAAAGATTCAACCATGTTCACGTGGACCTCGTGGGCCCCCTCCCGCCATCGCAGGGGTGCACGCACCTTCTGGCAGTGGTGGACTGCACCACATGCTGGCCAGAAGCAGTCCCGCTGGCGGCAACCACGTCCGCGGACGTGGCGCGTGCTTTTTTGACAACATGGGTAGCGCGTTTTGGAATCCCGTCAGACATCACGTCCGACAGGGGCCCTCAGTTTGTTTCCGAACTTTGGTCCGCGATGGCCCGCAGCCTGGGTGTTGCAATTCATCGCACAACTGCGTACAACCCACAGGCCAATGGGTTATGCGAGCGTTTTCACAGGTCACTGAAAGCAACACTCAGGGCTTCGTTGACGGATGCCAATTGGGTTGACCGGTTGCCGTGAGTTTTATTGGGGTTGCGTTCCGCACCAAAAGAGGATATGGAGGCTTCCCCGGCTGAGCTGTTTTTTTCTCAGCCACTGTGGCTGCCCAGGGAATTTTTGCCAGATAATCCCGCGCTGGACAACTGCCCGTCTCAGCGTTTGCAGCGTAGTGCAGACCCAGGCACGCTGCCAGGCCCGGCCCACCACTGTTTTCCATGCGCTTTCGTGCCAAAAACTTTGAAGAACGCGGAATTCATGTTCGTCAGACACGATGCCCACCACCCTCCATTGTGCCCACCCTATGATGGCCCGTTCAGAGTGCTGGAAACAGGGGACAAGCATTTTTTGTTAGACTTGGGGGGGCGTCGGGAGAAAATATGGATAGACAGACTTAAGCCCGCCTTTGTAGTGGCGGACGAGCAAGTACTGCTGGCTCGGGCCCTTCGGCGTGGACGACCCCCACTGAGAACTCCCCAGGCAAACGATTCACCAGGACAGCCACACGGGCAAAGCAAATTCCCCCCCCCCCGCCTCGCCTTGGCCCACCCGCAGTCAGACACACGTCCAGCAGCCCCCCGCCGGCACAGAGACCCCCGTTACAGCAGATATCGGAGGAGACTGAAGCCCAAAATACGTGGGGACTGAAACTCTGTCTGGGGGGGTCATGTAACAATGCATATTGCAGAGGCTAGGGTGAGTCAGCAGACAGCGTCTCGGTCAGGATGCAGTGGTTAAACATTTGGAGGACAATAGTCAGGGACGTCATGGGGAGTTGGCAGGAAGAAGGAGCCGGGGGTTTAAGGGGAGTGTATTGTGGTGTTAGATGTCATGCAGTGTGATGTGAAATGTCATGTGAGATGATCTGTTGGGTTTAAAAGGAGAAACCGTGCTTGGCTGCATCATGCTTTTCTGTGTATGACTGATGAGAGAGTGTTAATAAACTTCGTCTGTTCATAAACCTGCCTCATCATTTCCCACACTCTCCACAGTGCAATAAAAGTGAAATTATGGTGGAATAATCAATAACAGTTTGTGGATGTAGGAGAGAAAGCTAAAATGACCGAGAGAGGGCAAAATAGTGACCAGAATGCTGCAAAAGGACGTCACCTTGCCAGCAGTAAGTGACAAATGTCTTTGTTTGTTTGTATGCAAATTAGATGCGTAGATTTACTCCTATCTGAAACTTTGGATCATGTTCTACATCTTTCTAATTGACAGTAAGCCATTATCTTGGAAAGTTGTGACATCAGATCTGATTATTTTCTTGAAAAAATCTTTACCACTGTTGACCACTAGGGGTTATGTCGCAGTTTGGTGACATACACAGCCAAATAGTTTAATTATGAACCTTGTCAGTAAATTGTAAGGGAGACGAGAGCAGGGAAAAAAAAAAAAAAAAAAAACGAAAACCAACCTGAAAGAGTCGATTTAAGGTGGAATTGCCCATCCCCAATGTATGGTAAATGCAATTATTAAAGTCTTGTTATTATTATTATTATTATTATTATTATTATTATTATTATTATTATTATTTAGTCATATTGTTTTATCTGTTATTTCTCTGTATGTTAATAATAATAATAATAATAATAATAATAATAATAATGGATTGTGACTTCCGGTTATGGCTGCCACGTAGGACGGACGTGTCTCGCTCTGCTCTGCTCCTGGAAAAAAAAAAATCGGCAAATAACTCTCTCATTTGGGACAGAACGTATCCCAGCATTTGGGCGAAGATATGTCGGCGAAGCCTAAGGCTGGAAAACCAGGAAAAGGAAAAAGCGAGCCGCCGAAACAGTCCAAATTAACGGACTTTCAGGTCTGTGACGCAGCAAACAAAACTCCATATATGGCGGAGGAGGCTGGCGGCGGTGCGATATCTGCGGGGAATGGCGCAGATGCGCTGATGGCTGCCATGAGTTCAATGAGAGCGGACTTTTCCTCTAGATTTGATGGGATTATGACAGCGTTGGAAGGAATAAGAAAGGAATTGGGTGACTGTGTAGAACGAACGGCGCAGATGGAGCTCCGTCTCGCTAGTGCTGAAGATGACGTCACCCGTCTTCAATTAAAGGTGCGCACTTTGGAAAAAAAAAATAAATCTCTGGAAGATAATATTTTGGATTTGGAATCTCGGTCGAGACAGAATAATTTGAGGCTGGTGGGTCTTCCAGAGGAATCAGAAGGTCGGGACGTATGTTCCTTTCTGGAAAAGTGGATTCCGGAGGTGCTGGGCAGCGAGGAGTTGCAATCAGCAGTGGTTCTGGAAAAAGCACATCGTATTGGCCCACGGAGAGATAAGGGACCGCCGAGGACCTTAATTATGAAGTTTCTTAGCAACAGAGACAGGATGAAGATCTTCAACGCTGCACGAGCTAAAAAAGGAGAGATTAAACACCAGGACCAGCAGGTGCGGTTCTACCCAGATTTGGCCACAGGAATCCAGCAATTGAGGAAGCAGTTTGATCCCATACGTAAGGAGCTGCGCAACCTTGGGATTCGTCATGGTGTAATCTATCCTGCGAGACTGCTGACCACGTATGAGGGCAGAACCCACATCTTCAAGACCCCAGAGGAGGCGCAGGAGTTCATCAAGAAGATCAAAGAAGAAGAAGAGACTGGTGGGAGCTAAGCATGAACAAAATATAAGGTAGAATAATTAAGCATTTGCACAGGCATCTGACTGACTTGAAGTAAATAGTAAGTTTACAAAATATAGATTGTATTATATATTAAAAAAACAAAACAAAAACAAAACAAACAAAAAAAAAAACTATGATGTACAAAGTTGTTAAAAATTTTGGAGTTAAGTTGGAAAACTACAGAGGAGAGTTAATGTTACGTCATTAAAAGCAGTAGAGTTAGGGTGATTGGGAGGATGAAGAAGGAGTGGCTTAGGCTGATCCTCGTGGGTGTGGAACGGTCGATGGCTATATCGGGAGACAGAATTTTTCTTTTGATTTTGGGGGGTTTGCCACAAGTGTGGGAAGGGGAAATTTGTTTGTGTGTAGTTTGTAGGATGAATGTTCAACCACTCATGTTTTTGCTTCTCTGTATGAGCATGTTTACACTGCAAGGTAATCCCAAACTCTCTATTGATCATGGACCAAAGTGTTAATCTTAATTTAACTTCATGGAATTGCAGAGGTCTACAAAATTTAAAAAAACTTAAACAAGTTATGAATAAAATAAAGGACATGGGTTCAAGAATTGTGTTTTTACAAGAAACTCATCTGATAGAGGAGGATGTTAAAAGAATTAGGAGTAGATGGCAGGGAAGTGTATTCACCTCTTCATTTTCATCCCGAGCCAGGGGAGTTATGACTCTCATACATAAATCAGTTCCTTTTCAAGTGAAAAATGTAATTGGAGACAAATTTGGAAGATATGTAATCATTCAAGGTTCTTTGCTATTAGAAAATATAAATCTTGTGAACTTATATGGTCCCAATATAGATGATCAGAAGTTCTTTGCTAATTTATTTCTCATCTTATCATCACTTACAGGGCAACATATAATAGCAGGGGATTTTAATTGTACATTGAATCCAGGTGTGGATAGATCAACAGGACTGGATTGTACGCACATTGGATGTAGGATGACTATTAATCATTTTATGAAAGAATTGAGATTGTTAGATATATGGAGAGAAATGAAACCACAAGTTAAAGCCTATTCTTGTTATTCCAGTACCTACAAGACATTCTCACGTATTGATTATTTTTTGATTTCCACAGAATTAAGGTCCAAGATTCAAAACTGCTTTTATGATAACATCGTGATCTCTGATCATGCACCCTGTTGTCTAATATATGTAGATAAAAAATTGACAAAGGAATCAGGTAGATGGCAATTTCAGCATAAATGGCTTCAGGATGAGGAATTTGTCAAGTATATAGAAAAACAGATAGACGAGTTCTTTGACATCAATACTACACAAACATCAGCATGTGTAAAGTGGGAGGCTTTCAAAGCTTTTATTAGGGGACATATTATTAGTTATACAGGATCAAAATCTAAGAAGACTCGAGAGGAGAGAGCTAAATTGGAACATAAAATAAAAAGTCTTCAGGAAAAAGTGTATGCAGGAAGTGACCCAAGGTTGGAGAATGAATTACTGATTTTGAGAGCTGAATACGACAAAAAATCAGCGAATAGAGCTGCCTCGAGTCTTCTAAGATTGAAACAATCTTTTTATGAACAAGGTGAAAAATCAGGAAAATTATTAGCATGGCAGATTAAACAATTGGAAATTAAAACACCAATTACCAGTATTATAAGTAACGGACAGGTAGTTATAGATCCTTTAGAAATTAATAGAGCCTTTAGAGATTACTATGAAAAATTATATGATACCAAAAATGAACCTGATTTAACAAAACTAAATGGGTTTTTGAACGAACTATCTATACCGTGTATTCCAAATGAAAACAGGGAGATATTGGAGTCTAAAATTAGTCAAGAAGAAGTTGGGCTAGCCATTGATAATATGAAATCAGGAAAAAGTGCAGGACCAGATGGTCTTCCAGTTGACCTTTATAAAAAATTTAAGAATAAATTAATAAAACCTTTTTTGGAAATGGTTTTAGAAGCATTTCAAAATAATAATTTACCATCATACATAAATAATGCCTTAATTATACTGCTGCCAAAACCAGGTAAGCCCTCTAATAAATGTGAAAATATGAGACCAATAAGCCTATTAAACGCCGACCTTAAGATAATCTGTAAAATTTTAGCAAGACGAATACAAGAAATTTTACCAAATATTATTAATCAAGATCAGAATGGCTTTATAAAGGGTAGACAAGGCTTCCATAATGTAAGAAGACTATTTAATATTATTTATTTTAATAAAGAAGCACCGGATACAGCTCTCCTATCATTGGACGCCGAAAAGGCCTTTGATAGAGTTGAATGGCCCTTTCTTTTTGAAGTCCTACAAAGGTTTGGACTTGGAAATAATTTCATAAAATGGGTTCAAATAATATACAATAATGCTACAGCAGAAATCCTAACAAATAACAATATTTCAAAACCAATAAAAATCAATAGAGGATGTCGACAAGGCTGTCCACTTTCACCTTTACTGTTTACTATGGCAATTGAACCTTTAGCGATAGCGATACGTTTACATTCACAAATATATGGAATTAAAGTTGGACCAACAGAACATAAAATCTCCCTGTACGCCGATGATATAATTTTGTTTATGTCGAATCTAAAAAAATCAATTCCAACCTTGTTGAATTTAATAAAGAATTTTGGGGAAATATCAGGATATAAAATAAATAAAACTAAATCTTCAATATTAATGCTAAATGAGACCCAGAGAAATTACCCAGCCCCTGAGGCAAATCAATTCAATGTTGTAAATCAGTTTAAATATTTAGGAATCCAAATTATGCCTAAGCTAGAATCAGTCGCCAGCGTCAACTATGAAGCCTTAATGTCAGATATCAATGAGTTAACTCAGAGATGGATGTCACTACCAATGTCGATGATCGGGAGAATCAATATACTTAAAAGTAATATTTTACCTAAAATACTTTATTTATTTCAATACATTCCCTTATCACCACCTTTAGATCTATTCTCAAGAATAAAAAAAAAGTTAGTGGAATTTATATGGAACAACAGGAGGGCTAGATTACGTCTGTCTTTATTATATTTACCATTTGATCGTGGAGGTCTGAAATGTCCAAATTTTATGTTGTATTATTGGTCGGCACAACTGAGGTCTATGACATATTATTTTTCATCAAATGATCTCCCTCACTGGACTGAAATGGAATCATACAATTTACCTTTACCTCTTCCCATATTCATATACTCAGATTCGGCAAAAAAATTACAAAAACAAGTTAAAAATCCATTTGTAAAGCATATGATCAAAATATGGTGTGAAGCTAAAAACTATTTAAAAGAACCACAGTTATTGTCACAATTTAGTCCAATATGGGGTAATCAATATTTTAAACCAGGGAGAGCGGACGCTGTATTTAAAGTATGGAATTTAAAAGGGATACAAAAGATTCAGGATTTATATTTGCCATGTGCAGACAACATAATGTCTTTTGAAGAGCTGAGGATCAAATTTAATCTCAATAGAACACATTTTTTTAAATATCTTCAACTTAGAAACTTTATTCGATCAAATCAAAATAAAGCTCTCACTCGACCTATTTATTCATCCTTGGAAAAAATGATGATGAAAGATAGTAAAAGAAAGGGTATTATTTCAGAGTTTTATAACTCATTGACACTATCTTCAAGTGAAAATTCACTGAAAAGATTAAACTACTGGAAAGAAGATCTGCAAATTGAAATTTCGGAGGAACAATGGGAATTGGCTTGTACAGAAGCTCAAACCAAATCAATAAATGCACGCCTTAAATTGATACATTTCAAATGGTTAATGCAGATGTATGTTACACCGGAGGAGTTAAATAGATATAACAAAAATATACCAGATACATGCACAAAATGCATGGAAAGTAAAGGAACCCTATTTCATTGTTTATGGGAATGTAGATTAATAAGAATGTTTTGGGAAGAGGTGAGGGTAACAATTGAAAAAATAATCTCAAAACAAATCATACTGAATCCTAAACTGTTTTTGTTGGGTCTGTACCCAGAAAAGCATAATTTTAATAAAAGTGAAAGAACATTCATAGACCTCAGTTTGCTTAATGCCAAAAAATGTATTGCACTATTATGGAAAAAGACTCATAGACCAGATGTGACTCAGTGGTTAAGACAGATGTTAACAAACCTTCCATTAGAAAGAATAACATATATACTGAAATCAAAGGAAATTGTGTTTGAGAATATATGGAGACCTTTTATTGATTATGTAAAAAATTTAAACATAACTCTTGAAGAAGAAGGTGAATGATGTGTGTGGACCTTGTAAATTCCAAACTGGTGAACATAATATGTATACTTATGTATTGGATTGTCTAGACTAAACAGAGGAGCATTGTTGAAGACTTGATTTTGTTGGTGGTTGTTGGTGTTTTTAGTGCATTTTTTTTTTTTGTAGTACTTTAGCGTTAGTGTTTGATTGTTTGTATCATGTTTGTTAAAAAAAAAAAGGTTCAATAAAGATATTGTGGAAAAAAAAATAATGGATTGCATTTATATAGTGTCTTTCATTCAAATTTTCAGGAAAGGTTTGTAATGGCATACTGAACACATGATTAGATTTTGATGATGATCTCAAAATGCATGCCTCCACCAAGGCCTAATGCCACCCATGTTCTAGCTGTGAGGCAACAGTGCTAACCACT
The DNA here is from genome assembly GCA_020510985.1 of Pholidichthys leucotaenia. Taxonomy (NCBI): domain Eukaryota; kingdom Metazoa; phylum Chordata; class Actinopteri; order Cichliformes; family Pholidichthyidae; genus Pholidichthys; species Pholidichthys leucotaenia. Next base: position 278,722,336 of record CM035842.1, read on the forward strand.
GTCCCAACATGCTGCTCATAGGTGGTACAGTGGTTGGGCGCCATTTTCAAACAGTTACATATATTTTTGTGCTCTCAGCTGTGTCAAAATTGATCTACTACCTGGCTATCACTGTCAGTTTCTGGTTTGCTTAAGTTTATAGAAACCACTAGGAATCCTGCAACACACTACATTTCATCAACATTGTTTGAAACTCTTGTGACACGTTTCTGGTAATACGGACCCAAAATGCAGACATGGAGAGCAGAACAAGCTAGTGAAAAAAGTGAGTATTTTATTGCGAAATAATTATACAAAAGCAGCTGGTGCTGGTACCCCTGTGGAGACAGAAAAGAGATGGATGAGTTTATGGCAGTTTAACACTGGGATGAACCTGAGGTTTGTTTTTCCTTCTGTACAGAGTGTGTTTCCTTCAGGGAACACAGATGAGCTCCAGTCAGCTTCTTGCGATTTTTGTGAGGGTGAGTATAGTGCAGGATTACTGCAGGTGAGAAGGGAGATGCCCCGGGCCCAGAGACCTAAGGTGAGGATAATTGAATAATTTTGCTTGAGACTTACAGTGGGGTGAAGAAGGTCCAGGTTGGGATGGTGGTCCACCAGAGCAAGTTTAACTCCATCTGCAAGGATCCTGATTCTGCTTGAGAGTAGGTCCAGGAAGACTTCCTGGGAGAAAAATGAGGAGGTGAGCATATTGCGTGTGAGAATAGGTGAGCAGTCTTGTGTAAATTCGTGATGGGACTTCCTGCACCAAAGTTTCGGAGTGTGTGCTGAGTAATCCAGGAAATATTTTGCAAAGTGCATTTCAAGGCATGTATTGATGATGTATGTGATGACGTCTGAAGCCTCGCAGGCCAGTCGTACCACATAACTCCGTCAGGAAGCGGTTCAAGATTTGGCGCGCAATAAACTGAGCAACGATACACAATGGAAAATCCCTGTCCCTCACATTTTGTGTTGTCAGATCTTTGACTGTGTATATGATTTTTTGCAGCCAATCTTCATTTTCAGATGGAGCCAGCACCTAAAAGACTGACTTCTCCCGTTTGGGAACAATTTGATCTCATTTGTCCCAATAAGGTATTTACAGTTATCAAGTTGGGTGCATTTTTCACATATTGTGGATATTTCTTGTCATTTATTTATTTTAGATTTATTTTTATTTGCAAGGTGAAGTGTCTGTTGTGTTTCAAAGAGCTTGGATACAACAATAACATATTGTCTATGATGAGGCACTATCGTGCCCTGCATGAGAATAAGGACAACAGAGGTGAATGTACTGGGAGAGAGAATGTACTGGGAAAGACAGAAACGTGTCTACCCTGCACCGTACAAACTTGGAGTAGCCTTTCTTTGCACACCTGCATCCTCTGTGTCCTGTGAGAGTGTATACTCAAAAGCTGGTGAAATAATCTTAAAAAAAGAAATCACCTTAGTCCAAAGACCGCTGAAAAGTTATTCTTAGTAAAAATTGATAAGTAATAAAAGCACATTCACTGTAGTCACCCCAGTTTTCTTTTTTTTCCATTTATGATCATTGATATTAAGAATAGAGCAGCTGCACCGGATCAGGTAATCAATTAAGGGAGTGAGAGAGTGTGCTCAAACCTGAAATATCACATCTTGGTCAAATCAGGATTATGAAAGATACATGTGTTTCTTACGTCTTTCTTAGTCTTGTACCCCCAAACACCTTTGTCCACACATACGGAGACTTGTGTGGACAACCCAAACAGGATAATGCCATCACTTTCCAGTTCATATAAAAAAAACAACTACCCAGTCTGTGCATTTTTGCTCCTTCAGCTTCTGTTATCAGACCCAATTATGTTCCTCTGTTCACCACTCTCATCTGACATTCTGAGATCTCTGGTAGAAGCTAACATCGCGGCTAGCAAGTACAAATATTAATATAAATATAGGTGTGAGTAGGAATGAAGATTTCTTTTCATTACCAACACACATAAACTTGTTGGGGTACCAGTTCAGAAAAATGGACAATTTTATTAATAATTTAATATTTGAAGATGTGGTCTATATTAATCATATATTCCATAACCAACATATGTTTAAGCATGTGAGAATGTTTGGTGATTACATATGTAAGGCGACTTCACACCTCAGAACAGGACAAAGAGTCTCAACCGCCAGTGAAGATCAAAGAGCATTCGAGGCACTGCAGTGGAGACCGGATGGGTTGCCCTGACCCCCCCAGGGCCAGGCGGAGGAGTACGAAGACAATGGGGGGATTAAGATAATGAGGGATGTCAGCTTTTGATATGCATGTCTTTTGTTATGTGCGAGTATAAGTTCGTAGAGCCGAAGGTGTTCGCTCTCTTTCCTTCTTCTGCTGCTGCACCTAGATGAGGCTTGTTAGAGGAGCTGATAATAAACTTTGGTTTATGAATCACATCGCCTCGTTATTCCAAGCTCCTCTACAGAAGAGTTCGTTTGCAAAAACAAGTAAGTCCTATTGGTGTCATAACCCGAGTGTCGGTTCTGGCCACACTCGGGTCTCATATCTTTTTGTTCCCTGGCTTTGGCAGCTGAGGGTTCCTTCCAGCTCCTCGGGCTCTTATTGTGAAGGCGCCCGGGGGAGCTCCCTGCTGTCAAAGTCAGCTGCTGCTCTGCTGTCATTAGCAGCAGCTGTGCCGCGTTGGGGTCATTAGCCGCCAGAGATATAAGCGGGTGCTAAATGTCCTCCAGCGCGGCAGTCTCTGTTATATTCTGTTATATCCTGTTATGTTCTCCTGTTACGATCTCCTGTTATATCCTGCTACGTTTTGATGGTGCTCCTTTATGCTCAGGTATGTTCCTGTTTGCCTAGCTCATCATCAACGTTGTCGTCTGGCGCATCGGGTGTTCCCCGGCTCAGACTTCACTCAGCCGCTGTATGTGTTCTGTGTGTGTTCTTCCTTACTCTACAATAAATTACCACTGCAAACTCACTGGTGACTGAGGCGTCTTGTGACGGTCCGTGAGGGCCGTTGTGACAGTAGAATGCCGCCTAACGCCCGGAGAGGAGGCGTTGTTTCGAGACGCCATTCACCGTGCAGTTTGCAGTAGGGGACTGTTAATTCCTACCTGTCTGAGTGTCTACAGCGGGGAGTATGTCGTCATCCAGGGGCCATTGTCGGCGCCTTGGCAGGCAGCAAGCGGAGGTTCTGAAGGAGGTGGACTACACCATCTTCACCGCTACGCTGTTGGATGCTCCCAGCGACATTTGTAGATACCTGGACCTAGCCGAGGAGATTCTGGATTCTCTTCCCCGCTTCACCGATCATCCAGAGGTAAGCGTGAGGAGAGATGACATCGCCACCCAGCGTGAGAGACTCCGAGGGCTGGAGGGAAATCCTGGCGGGAAGCTGAAGCGGCGGAGACGTCGCCCCTCGCTTCGGGATCCCGCTCCTGCCTCCGTTCCGGCCCGGGAGTTCGCACCATCCGGAGGTCTTTTCCCATCGGGCATGTCGTCACTCGGGATTCCCCCAGAGAAGCTGCAGATGACAGCAGACAAGATCTGGGACCGGGTGGCAGCTGCTTGCTCCGCTGAGAATCCTCCAGCGTGTATGAAGCATGTGGTGGCGGCGGTCAGACTGGTGGAGAGGAATCCAGCGCTGCGTGAGTTTCCTGAGTTTGCTGACTTGCTTGCCGCCGTTTCTGCTCAGGAACGGCGATTTCCGGACCTCACCTTCGCCTCACCCCCTACAAGGAACCGTCATCAATCCGGCTTCCAACCTCGGCTAGACCCCCGTCTGGATGCTGTTCCGGGTCGCCGCAAGGGCTCAACCCCCCACACAGCTGTCACTCCTGCGCCTCGTCAGAGGGGAATCCCCGCAGCCTCGTCTTCTCCCGGGCCCTCGCCTGCTGTCCCGTCAGCGCTCCATGCCCGACTGACCCCGGCTGTCGCCCCCTCCTCCTTGTCGCCTATCCTGGCTGCTGTGTGTCACGAGAGCTCCGTTTCGGCGAGCTTCATCCCGGATCCGCCTCGAGTGGCCTCATCTCGTCTTCCCAGAGGGCCCTCTGTCGCCATCCAGCGGGGAAAGGAAGGAATGACGTCCCCCACAGCGGAGACTATCTTACCCTTAGGGGAAAGGCAAGTGCATGATGATTTCTCTTCTTTTGACATTGTTTTGCCTTGTCTGACTCCTAGGGGTGGAGTTCGGGGTATGCAGCCCCCTGAGCTCCCTCCACCCGCTGTGGATGAAAATATTAACCCTGCTTCCTCTGTGTCTCCCTCCGCTGAGCGGTCCTCGACGTCAGGCCAACGTCGCTGGATGAGGAGGGGGCCTGCGGTTCTGGAGAGCCTGGTTCCGGTTCCGCAGCCACGCCATGGGCAGAGGAGGAGAGCGGACTGCAGTGTGGAGCCATCGCCGATGAAGAAGCGTCCCCGGGGTTCCACGGAGGAGCGGTCCAGTCCAGCAGGGCGAGATTCTCCTGCCACCATGCCGTGCGGGCCACCGGCGTGGACATCGGTGCCGGAGGACTCTCTAGCTGCACGCACCATCATGCCAGCTCCGGAGCCCGACCCAGCTGAGTGGGAGCCTGAGGACGACCTCCTGACTTCTGAGCCCGGATCTTCGCAGTCCTGGACGGCGTCAGGACCCGAGCTCAGGCAAGTGCTCTACTTTGTCTTTCTTTTTCACCTCTTAGAGCATTTTTGCCTGTCTCAAGGGGAGATGAGCCAGGTGCAGCCGCCCGCTGCGTCCGAGCTTATCTCGCCGGGTTCTGGCGCTGCCGGTGATCCTGATCCCGGGTTTTCTCTCTTGTGTGAGTCCTCTCCCAGGGTCGCCGGCGAGGGGCTGCTCTCGCCTGCTGCGCCAGAGGTTCCGGTTTCGAGGTTGGAGGTCGAGTCTGGTGCCACGCCGACCGGGTCCACCGGGAGTGCTGTTCCGGAGGCCCAATCGGGGTCCACCGTGGGTTTGGTTCCGGAGGCCCAATCGGGGTCCACCGTGGGTTTGGTTCCGGAGGCCCAATCGGGGTCCACCGTGGGTGCTGCACCAGCAGGTCCTAGGTTCGGTGAGGGAGCTGCAGATCCCCAGCCACCGGATGCTGGACAGGCTCGTTTTCTTCTTCACTCTCATCTCCATTGTCATCCTCCTCGTCTCCCTGAGGCGCGCTGCCCGTGTTCACCTGGGGCCGTTGGGGTTCCGATTGCTTCGCCCGGTTCTCCCTCATCTCTCCCCTTTTCAGCGGAACCGCCGGCTACTTTGACTCAACGGTTCTGGTGGGCTAGCGATGCGGGTCGGCCGCCCGAAAGACTGTCTCGCCAATTTGGCTCTCTGGGTCAGCCTCCCGACATTTTGGACTCCCTGTGTGGCGACCTGGTCCGGCCGCCTGAGATTCTTTGCTTCCGAGCATGGGACCGGGGTAGGCCGCCCGAACTGTTCTTTCTCCCCCTGCCTGTTTTGTGGCCTCCTGTTGCCAGTCGGCCCTCCCGAACTTTCTGGGTCAGAACTACACTCCTCCCGGGGTTTCTGTGAGACTGTTGGGGGGGGGGGGCGGGGGGGGGGGGTTTGATCTGTGATTTTTGTGTTTCACTCCTTTCTTGTTCCAATGTTTGGTGGTCCTTTCCCTCCACCTTATGTCAATTCGTTGTTTGCCCATATATATATATATTGCCTGTGGTTTTGTTACCCACGTTTTAGGGATTATGGTTTTTTTTTTTTCCCTATAGCCTTGTTGGTTGTTTCTCTCCCTCCTGCCAGCGCCCCATCCACCCACCCTAGGGGGGTGGGGTGGGGGGGCTTGGGTGGTACTCTGGCCGCTCAGAGCTCGGCCTTGAGGGGGAGATACTGTCATAACCCGAGTGTCGGTTCTGGCCACACTCGGGTCTCATATCTTTTTGTTCCCTGGCTTTGGCAGCTGAGGGTTCCTTCCAGCTCCTCGGGCTCTTATTGTGAAGGCGCCCGGGGGAGCTCCCTGCTGTCAAAGTCAGCTGCTGCTCTGCTGTCATTAGCAGCAGCTGTGCCGCGTTGGGGTCATTAGCCGCCAGAGATATAAGCGGGTGCTAAATGTCCTCCAGCGCGGCAGTCTCTGTTATATTCTGTTATATCCTGTTATGTTCTCCTGTTACGATCTCCTGTTATATCCTGCTACGTTTTGATGGTGCTCCTTTATGCTCAGGTATGTTCCTGTTTGCCTAGCTCATCATCAACGTTGTCGTCTGGCGCATCGGGTGTTCCCCGGCTCAGACTTCACTCAGCCGCTGTATGTGTTCTGTGTGTGTTCTTCCTTACTCTACAATAAATTACCACTGCAAACTCACTGGTGACTGAGGCGTCTTGTGACGGTCCGTGAGGGCCGTTGTGACAATTGGTTTCATAATGAGAAAAACAACTTTTTTCATCTGTTGGTTTATATGTGTTAGTATTTCCAATTCAGCTTCTAAGACATGGTCACTTGAAATATGAGTATCTCAGACATAATAAAGCAAAAAAAAACTGAACATCAACTCATTGTTATTTTTGGCAATTTATGAGTACAAAAACAAATAAGTCCACATCACATACTTTTGCAAAAACAGACATGTCCTGAAAACCATGCTAGTTTGTCTAGTGAACACATCACTGGTTCATCTGCTTAATCAAAATTATCCATATTTGACATAAAATGCAACAAAATTGTAAAAAAACAAACAAAAAAAACCCTCACAGAAATCACGCAAAGCGAGCAGATCCAAGTAGGGTTCTCTGCAGAATGCTGTCACAGCAGATAGGCACATGATTGGCTGGTCTCAGCATCTAGACACATGATTGGCTGATCCTTGCTGCACCATTGAGTCATGTCACCCAAATACCAAGCGCTGATTTGCCGTGTGTGGAGTTACCTGCTTTTGTAAAAAACAGGGTCCCGGCGTTAATCAGCTTTTGAAAAAACAAACAAACAAAAAAAAAACAAAACACGAACTTCGCAGCAGATATAACGGCTTTTTGGAAAAAAACAATTTGAACGTCTATAAGTAGGTAATGCGAGCAGTTGTTTGTCATACAGAGAGAAATTTTCTTGGAAGTGGCATTTATCGCTTTTTGCAAACAAACTCTCCATTTGTATCAGCGATGAATCAGTCTCAAAAACCTGTGAGTTCTTTTCTGCTTTTAATCAAGAAGATGGACATGAACTCAAATAATAACTCCAATATGCCTTGTAACGTATCAGTGAGGTGGGGCGGCTGTCAATCATCAATGGAGGCGACTTGAAATCAACAGTTTTCCATTTTTATTCCAAAACTTAAAGGTAATAACTCCAAAACATCCGACACAATTTACCACGACTTGAATTTGTCCATCAATCATCATCATTGATCCTCTCGACAACACTCGACAACTAACTACTAACCAAAAACAGCTGTTATATACTATTAGAGATAATTAACATCAATTAGAACATACCATATGTCCCAGGTAAAACAATAACATTTTTCCATCTTCCACACATACCCACTAACATCTAAAAGACCATAAATAATTCCCCACCTAAATACAGAATAAATATAACTAACACACAATAAATAACACCATAAATAATTCAATAAATAATTTAACCCCTATTTACAAATTTAAATCACCCCTCTAACTCACCATAACATGCTTCCTTCCTGCTGGTGTCCTTTAAAAGGCATTCAACCCTTAACAGAGTCTTTTGCCCAGACACCCTCAGGAAGAATGTTGGCAAAGGTATGTGGATTAAATAAATACCAGTTGTTTACCCAACAAATTAATCATAACAATTATCTCACAGGCATTCAAATTAGACAAAGACAGATCCTAGAAATAATGTGTGTACTTTTACAAACAATCATAATAACATTTACAATATTACAAATATAACATAATCACACATACAATAAATCATAACAGTGGGGACACTCAGTTGTCACATTTCCTCCCCCCTTTACCCAAGAGTACAGTACTCTAAGAGTCATGTTCTCTTGAAAGACTATCTGCCACAAGGTTGGTTCTCCCTGCCACATACCGAATAGTAAAATTATACGGTTGAAGGGACACATACCACCCTGTGAGACGACTGTTCATGTCCTTCATCCTGTCCAACCACTGTAGGGCCCGATGATCTGTCTCCAACACAAAATGACGCCCCAGTAAATAGTATTTGAGAGACCCTATTGCCCATTTCATGGCAAGACATTCCTTTTCTACCGTAGAGTATCTCGTCTCCCGGTCCAACAACTTATGGCTCAAGAACAGTACTGGGTGTCTCTCTCCCCTCTCCTCCTGGAGAAGTACTGCTCCAATGCCAACTCCTGAAACATCTGTCTGCAAAATGAACGGGCGAGCAAAGTCTGGACTGTAGAGAACCTTCTCACCAGAGATAGCACTCTTCAGATCCTCAAAAGCTCTGTCACATTCCTCTGTCCATTTTACCCCATTAGGTGCTGAAGCCTTAGTGAGGTCAGTCAAAACTGCTGCTCTTTCAGCAAAGTGGGGAATAAACTTGCTGTACCATCCTACCATTCCCATAAATGATCGTACCTTCTTCTTAGTGGTGGGCACAGGATAGGTCCGGATGGCATCCACTTTACCTACTCGTGGTCTAATGACCCCCTGACCAACCACATGTCCCAAGTACTCCACCTGCTGCTGTCCAAACGCACATTTGAGTGGATTAATCGTCAGTCTTGCCCTCTTAATCAACTGAAGGACCTGCCCAAGGTGTACCAAATGTTCTTCCCAGGTCTGACTATAGATGACCACGTCATCCAGATAGGCAGATGCAAAATTTGATACCTTTCTTAATACTTGGTCCATGAGCCGCTGAAAAGTTGCAGGTGCTCCCTGAAGGCCAAATGGCATAACCCTGAATTGGAAACTGCCATAAGGTGTTTTAAAGGCTGTAAGTTCTTTTGTTTCCGGTGCCAATGCCACCTGCCAATACCCCTTGCATAGGTCCAGTGTAGAAATAAACCTAGCCCTGCCCACTTTCTCTAACAGTTCATCAACCCGGGGCATGGGGTATGACTCAAACTTAGACACTGAATTGAGATATCTGAAGTCAATACAGAATCTCAAAGAGCCATCCTTTTTGGGTACCAGCACAAACTAAGGAGCTGGTGGTGGACTGCCGCAGGCATGGGCAGCCCCTCACAGTACCAGTAAATATACAGGGAACAGACATCGAGATGGTGACATCCTATAAGTACCTGGGTATTCATCTGAACAATAAACTAGACTGGTCACACAATACTGATGCACTCTACAAGAAGGGACAGCGCAGGCTGTTCCTGCTGAGGAGACTCAGGTCTTTTGGTGTACAAGGGGCGCTGCTGAAGTCATTCTATGACACGGTGGTGGCATCAGCCATCACTTTTGGAGTGGTCTGCTGGGGCAGTGGCATTACTGCAGCCGATAGGAAGAGACTGAACAAACTGATTAAGAAAGCTAGCTCTGTCCTGGGGCAGCGCCTTGATCCGATGGAGGAGATAGGAGAGAGAAGGACGGTGGCTAAACTGTCATCTCTGCTGGAGTCCGAGTTCCACCCTATGCAGGACATACTGAATGCACTGAGGAGCTCATTTAGCAGCAGACTACATCATCCCAGGTGCACAACCGAGAGGTTTCGTAGGTCCTTCCTACCAACGGCTGTCAGACTGTACAACCTAAGCAGGGCTGCTCGCAGAGATAGCAAAAAGACGTAACAAACTAATAGTTTTTTGAATGCAAAAGATGCAATAGACTTACACAATGGTCCCCTCCGGCATACAACTAGGAACTTACCGGTCGCTATGGAGGGTGAGAATATGTATGGGCACATAATCATACCATGTAGGATAACTAAGTAGACGGTTATGCTGTTTCATTCCATCTAGCAACAATGCTCTGCACTGTGTGTGTTTATATATTTACATATTTATTCCATCTAGCTACAATGCTCAGCACTGGGTGTGTTTATATATTTATATATCTACATATTATTCCATCTAGCTACATTGCTCCGCACTGTGTGTGTTTATATACTTGCATATTTATTCCACCTAGCTGCAATGCTCCGTACTGTGGGTGTTTATATATTTACATATTTATTCCATCTAGCTACAATGCTCTGCACTGTGTGTTCATATATTCATATATTTATTCCATCCAGCTACAATGCTCTGCACTGTGTGTCTGTGTGTGTGTGTATATATATATATATTTTATAGTAATACGTACATATGTATATTAGCTGCTCTTGCTTGCTTGTTTTTTTTTTTTTTTTTTTTCTTGCCTTCTGATTGTTGCTCTGAGTGTTGCTATCCCTGTGCTGTTGCAATCCTGGAATTTCCCCGTTGTGGGACTAATAAAGGCTTATCTTATCTTATCTTATCTTATCTTATCGGGCTACACCACTCACTGACTGACTCCTCGATCACTCCCAGCTGCAACATCAGATCAATCTCCTGCTTCATCTTTGGAACCAATCGCTCTGGGATCCTGTAAGATTTCCTACGTGGAACAGCCTCTTCTTTCAAATAACTTTTATGACGTACCAATGTGGTGAAACCAGGTCTCTCCTGAAACAATTCTGGATCTAACAGTGCCTCTAATTCTCTCTGCCTATTCACCTGCAAATGAGACACTTGAAATAAACACGGCTCTGACACATTTGTGGGAAAAGACTGTTCTCTCTCCTCATCCACTTCCGTCGCACAAATGAAGAGCTGATGTGTCTCCTGAAGAACAGGTTGCTGCTGCTGATGACCAGGCTGCTGAAACTCTTTCAACAAGTTAATATGGAAGGTCTGATGTTTTACCTTCCTGTCAGGCATATATAGTTCATATGTCACTGCACTTAGTTTTTTTAGAGATTTCATACGGCCCCTGCCATTGAGCCAACAGCTTACTGTCACACGAGGGCAGCAATAACAAAACCTGCTGACCTGGGTAAAAAAAACCTTTTTCTGGCCTTCTTGTCATACCAAGTTTTTTGTTTGGCCTGCGCCGTCCTCATGTGCTCCTGAGCCAAAGCAGTCATTCGATCCAGTTTCTCTCTCATCTTAATAACATATGAGACCACATTGTCCTGATCACTCGGTGGACTCTCCCAGTGCTCCTTTAATAAGTCCAGTGGGCCCCTCACCTGACGACCATACAGCAGTTCAAAAGTTGAGAACCCTGTTGAAGCCTGGGGCACCTCCCGATAAGCAAATAATAAATATGGTACCCATTGGTCCCAATCCGAGCCCGTTTCAGAAACAAATTTCCGCAGCATGTTTTTCAGAGTCTGACTGAATCGCTCCACTAGTCCATCAGTCTGAGGGTGATATGGGGTGGTCTTAATACCCTTAATACCCAACAGCTTATATACTTGCTGCAACAGTTTTGATAAGAAATTTGTCCCACAGTCTGTTAAAATTTCTCTGGGTATGCCTACCCTTGAAAATAACTGGATAAGGCAGTTGGCAATCTGCCTAGCCTTGATAGATTTCAGGGGAAAGGCTTCTGGGTACCGAGTAGCATAATCACAAATCACCAGAATGTATTTATTACCAGCGGAACTTCTCTCTAGGGAGCCAACTATATCCATCCCTATTCTGTCGAATGGTGTTCCAATAATTGGTAGTGGGTGTAGTTGGGCACGGGCTACTCCCCTAGGTGATGTAATCTGACATATTGGGCACAATGTGCAGAAGTCCTTTATCTGGGTATACATTCCCGGCCACACAAACCTTCTAGCAATTCTCTGCAGAGTTTTTTGAAATGCTAGATGACCTGCCCAAGGGATAACATGTCCCAGTTGCATAATCTGTGGTGTGAGGTCCCGTGGCAAAGCTATGGCCATAACTTCACCTTGTTGCTGGTATAAAATGCCCTTTTTAATGACATACATGGCCTCAGCCAAACAATCCGTTCTACCCTGTTTCACACCCTCAATCTCCGAGACTTTATTAAACCATGGTCCAAATGCTGGGTCAGCTTTCTGTAATGCAGCTATGTCAGGAGGGATGTCAAACTCTACTGACTGACTTAATTGTGGTGTTTCTTCACCCAAGTTCTTTACAGAAGCTAACACCTTATCTCTTCTCCTCTGAGCCTTGGATTTAGATTGTTTACTAGGGCCTGCCTCTATCTCAGAATCATAAAATGGCAGCTCCTGAAGAACATTGGCAGCCCTCTGCGCCCTGGTTGTCACCATATTCAGGTTGACAAAGAGTCAGGACTCTGTCAATCCTAGCATCCCCTTAGAGCTTACTAGTCAGGACTTTATGAACTTTTTCAATAATAAAATTTCATCCATCAGAGATAAAATCAATCAGATTCTTCCCACAGTTAACTTATATACTGTAACTACTACAACTCCTTCTATTGATGTCTGTCTTGATGAGTTTACTCCAATCGACCTTTGTGAGTTAGACAAAATAGTTTCCTCATCCAAACCTTCAACTTGTCTTTTAGACCCTATTCCTACCAGGTTATTTAAAGAAGTCTTCCCACTTATTGGTAGCTTTATTCTTCATATAATCAATTCTTCATTAACTTTAGGCCATGTACCGCAGGCTTTTAAAACGGCTGTAATTAAACCCTTACTCAAAAAGCCAACGCTAGATCCAGGAGCTTTAGCTAACTATAGACCAATCTCTAATCTCCCTTTCATTTCAAAAATCTTAGAAAGAGTTGTTGCTACGCAATTATTTGACCACCTGCAGGGAAATGGTTTATTTGAGGAGTTTCAATCTGGGTTTAGAATCCATCATAGCACTGAAACAGCCTTAGCGAAGGTCACTAACGACCTCCTCATTGCATCTGATAATGGACTAGTTTCTGTACTTGTCCTTTTAGATCTTAGTGCAGCTTTTGATACTATTGATCATAATATTCTACTTGATAGATTAGAACACTATGTTGGACTTAATGGAACTTCGTTGCAGTGGTTTAGATCTTATTTATCTGATAGGTTCCAGTTTGTTCATGTAAATGATGAGTTTTCTCTCAGCTCAAAGCTTAGTCATGGAGTTCCACAGGGATCTGTGCTTGGCCCTACTCTTTTTAGTTTATATATGCTTCCGTTAGGCAACATTATTAGAAAGCACTGTATACATTTTCACTGTTATGCAGATGACACACAATTATACCTGTCAATGAAGCCAGATGATACTAATCAATTAGCCAAGTTAGAAGCCTGTCTTAAGGAAATCAAAGTTTGGATGACTTGTAATTTCCTGCTATTAAATTCAGATAAGACTGAAGTCATTCTTGTCGGTCCAAAAAACCTTAGAAATTCCTTTCCAAATCAAACTTTCAGTTTGGATGCAGTTACTCTTTCTCTTAATAGCTCTGTGAGGAACCTTGGAGTTATTTTTGATCAGGATTTGTCCTTCAATTCACATATTAAATTTGTTTCTAAGACTGCCTTCTATCATTTGCGTAATATTGCCAAGATTAGGAGCATCTTGTCTCAGAGTGATGCTGAGAAGCTAATCCACGCTTTTGTTAGCTCGAGATTAGATTATTGTAATTCTTTATTATCAGGCTGTCCTAAAACATCTTTAAAAAGTCTTCAGCTGATCCAAAATGCTGCAGCAAGAGTTTTAACAGGTACTAGAAAGAGAGATCATATCTCTCCGGTTCTGGCCTCCCTTCATTGGCTTCCCATAGAGTTTAGAATTAAGTTTAAAATCCTTCTTCTTACTTACAAAGCTCTAAACAATCAGGGTCCTTTTTATTTAAAAGATCTGATACTACCGTATCATCCTAACAGAGCACTACGCTCCCAAAATGCAGGTTTACTTGTAATACCTAGAATCTCCAAAAGTACAATGGGAGGCAGAGCCTTCAGTTATCAAGCTCCTCTCCTGTGGAATCAGCTGCCAATCTGGATTCGGGAGTCAGACTCGATCTCTGTTTTTAAGAATAGGGCTAAAACCTACCTTTTTGATATAGCCTACAATTAGGGAGGGATCATGTGTTTCTGAACCCTCCCTTAGTTATGCTGCTAATAGGTTTAGTCAGCCGGGGGACCTCCAGTAATGCACTGGGCCTCACTCCTTTCCTCACTCTCTATGAAATATTTTTTTTTTGCTGGTCATTAACATTTGTTTGTTCTCTCCCATAGATTGAGTCCCCATCGTGCTGTTTGCTCTCTACATGTCTGTTCTTTTCTTCTTCTCTGTCCCCTCACCCCCCAGCCAGTCGCAGCAGATGACTGCCCCTCCCTGAGCCTGGTTCTGCTGGAGGTTTCTTCCTGTTAAAAGGGAGTTTTTCCTCTCCACCGTCGCCAAGTGCTTGCTCACAGGGGATCGCCTGATTGCTGGGGTCTTTCTGCAACTGTGGGGGTCCTCCCTACAGTTGATAGTGCTATGAGATGACTGTTGTTGTGAAATGGCGCTATATAAATAAAGTTGAATTGAATTGAATAAATAAAGTTGAATATTACAAATTTTCCCAGCAGGTGCATCAAGCCTCTGCTCAATAGCACCACCTGCCTGTCCCTCAGTTTGTTCATCTCTAACCTGTTGTATAATGTCTAACAAAGTTGGAACATCATTGCCAAGAATAATTGGATAAGGCAAATCAGGCACAAGAGCTACAGGAAGGAGTTAAGTTTGACCCCCCACTGTTAAATAAACCTCAGCGATCGGGTACAACTTCTTATCCCCATGAACACAACTAATATTCACTGTAGACTCACTCCATGAATCTCTAGGGACTAAGCTGGGCACAACAACAGTCTGGAAACAACCGGAGTCTAACAGGTCCTCTTTACACTGACCATTAAGCAAAACGTTAGTTTTATATATTTCACCATAAATTGGTGCTGACAGAGTAGGTCTTGGAACTGAGCATAATAATGACGGTTTCTCATTTTTTATGGCAGGACAAGAATACTGGGTGTGACCGATCTTATTACATTGATAACAGTGTATATCTTTATTCAAAACAACACGTGACTTCTTGCTACTATTATATCTGCCATTTGTGATCTGACTGGTACTGGAATACAGCCTATTTTGAGCTGGACCACCCCTTTCACCCTCATTAAACTTACTCCGTGCGGTGAAAGAGCTGTCACGGCCGAGAGTAGTTCTCCTGCTCCCAGACCTAGCCGACAGAAAAACCTCCGCCAGACGAGCAGCGTCCTCTGCAGTCTTCGGGTCCCGCTCTTGTATCCAGATTCCTAGTTCCGAGTTCACCATCCGCAGAAACTGTTCCAAAATTATAAGTTCCATAATGTCTTTCACCATTAAGGTCTCTGGTTCAATCCATTTATTGCACAGGTCTTTTAGACGAACATATAGTTCACGGGGGGTTTCGTCCTGATGAATGTCCAAAGCACGAAACCTTCTCCTATAAGTGTTGGATGTTATTTCATACTTGTTTAAAATTGCTTCCTTCACTTTTCCATAATCATTCGTGTCTGCAATGTCCATCAGAACATACGCACTCCGCGCTTTACCTGTAAGCAGAGGGGCCAACCAAACAGCCCACTCCTCTTCGCGCCAGCGGCAGACCATAGCGATCCTCTCGAATGTCGACAGATAATATTCAATGTCGTCCTCGGGGGAGAGTGGATTCAGCCTGGGCTCATGGTGCGTTCGCGTCATCCTCAACGGCACCTGCAGCGGTAAATCATCCTCCTGCTGGCCGACCCGACTGGCCGTCACCCTGGGGTCTTCCCCCGAAGCGCCGTCATCACCATTGCGTTCAGCCCGGCTTCCACACTCCTCTCTCAACTCCTCAACTTGCGACTGTATCTGCTGAATTTTTCTATCCATGGTCTGCCACCTTTGTTCCTGAAGAGCTGCTTCTTCCATCCTCTGACAGTCTGAACGAACCAAAGACTTTACCAAGCACGTCAGTTCTTCCAGCTCGTTCAGTCGACTGGCTCCATGCTCCTCAGATGCCATACCTGCGTCACCGTCAAACTGTTCCTCTTACCTCACTATTTTCCCTCTGGGCATCTTTTGTCCCTTGTCATCACCTACTTCCACCAAATGTTACCTCATCAGGGGCGGACCACTGCTTTCGCCGCAAAATATAACGTCCTCCTGGGAACGGAGCACCGCTGCCACCAAATGTTACGTTTCAGCGAGGCGGGGCGGCTGTCAATCATCAATGGAGGCGACTTGCAATCAACAGTTTTCCATTTTTATTCCAAAACTTACAGGTAATAACTTCAAAACATCCGACACGATTTACCACGACTTGAATTTGTCCATCAATCATCATCATCATCATTGATCCTCTCGACAACACTAGACAACTAACTACTAACCAAAAACAGCTGTTATATACTATTAGAGATAATTAACATCAATTAGAACATACCATATGTCCCAGGTAAAACAATAACATTTTTCCATCTTCCACATATACCCACTAACATCTAAAAGACCATAAATAATTCCCCACCTAAATACAGAATAAATATAACTAACACACAATAAATAACACCATAAATAATTCAATAAATAATTTAACCCCTATTTACAAATTTAAATCACCCCTCTAACTCACCATAACATGCTTCCTTCCTGCTGGCGTCCTTTAAAAGGCATTCAACCCTTAACAGAGTCTTTTGCCCAGACACCCTCAGGAAGCATGTTGGCAACGGTATGTGGATTAAATAATTACCAAAGGTTTACCCAACTAATTAATCATAACAATTATCTCACAGGCATTCAAATTAGACAAAGACAGATCCTAGAAATAATGTGTGTACTTTTACAAACAATCATAATAACATTTACAATATTACAAATATAACATAATCACACATACAATAAATCATAACAGTGGGGACACTCCATCGTCACATGCCTTTTTAACATTTTAATAAGAAATTTCAGGATAGATGAACACATTCAGATGACTTTAAGACAGTGTATTCAACATGTACCATGAGCACATTAACTGTTAATGGATTACTGAGCAGAACTTGTATTATCAAACATTTGTGGAGCCAAAGAAAAAACATAGCTTAAATTGGCATTGTAATGGAAAATGAAAAACCATAAAATAGCTGTAAAGTAGAATGGTTAAGAAAAATGGACGCGGTTTTATGAAGAAAATGGTAATAAAAACTAGTTTATAAAAAAGAGAAATTTGTGTTACTCTGAAAAGGAACAGAGATTAATGAAAAGATAAATGTATTTGAATTTCTGAAAGGAGTTCGAAGATGTTAGGTTTATAGAACTTATACAAGAAGTATTCTGAAGAATTAAATTTAATCTGGACACTAGACCATAAGCACAGCAGATGAAGTCAGATTGTGCCTTGGTAGCAGGCCTTCAGGTACTGTACCAACCTTGGTCCAGATGGATGTTCGCTGGTGAAGTGGAGAGGAAGGGACAGGTTCTGCCACAAAAAGTTCTGGTACCAGCCAATGCTCCTTTGGGTCACAACCACAGAAGCTGGATGATCATCACACTGGTCATTGTCTCAGTTTATACACAGAAAAAGGAATTTGACTGGCCAGGTTGTCAAATTCCAGATAATATTTGTTTATCGTTCAAAGTCCGATTAGAAAATCAAAGTTGATAAATAAAAAACAACAAGACGCAAATCCGTTTCTTCCGATGCATTGTGGTCAGGACAAAGTCGACTTAAGCTTGGTGAAAATCAAGACAAAATCTTCTTAGCACGGTAATTTAAGAAAAAAAGTAAAATAGAAAAAGGTGAATATTAAAGAAAAAGAAAAAAAAAGTTACATATAACACCGAGCTTGCGTTCTGGTCCAGCTTAGGAAGGAAAGAGAAGAACCTGACCCTCCCCAGACTTTTTCAAGACTCAACTGGGACAAAGGAAAGTTGTCCCACTTGTTAGGTAGGGCAGGATGGCGCAGGGTCTATGAATGACAACTGAGCCTCACCAATTACATTCAAAGATTAGCATTGGCTCTGCCCATTAGCGTAAACCTTTGACCAATTGCACTGAGTTCCTTTGTTTGAACCAAGAGTCGTAAACTTTCCAAAAAGGACATGCATGGAGACTTGGAAGCTGATTGGTTAGTTCACAATTTTGGAATGTGAGCCTCACACAGGAAAAGAGAATGTCACGGCTGGCCCTCACGAGCCAGCATAAGACGCCACAGTTCAGTAAGTTGCAATTCAGTTCCTTTATTTATATTGCACAGGGCTTGGGTGTACAACACAACTTGCCACGCAGGCTTTGTTACACAACACAATATGAATTCACAACAGAGGTTAGCGGCTAGGACGAGGGGCACTCGTACGCCGCAAAGGCAAGGAATATTAAACGTGGAACAGGGAGAGAGTTATGGCAGAGACGAGGAGCTCTCGTCCGCCGCAATTAGGAAGGAATGTCAGCGAGGGAGAAGTACAATTCCAAATAGTAAACAACTTACATGCAGCGGGATACGTCGGGGAACCCAGGGAGCATGTGGTAAAGAGACAGGGGAAAGTCATAAGACTTTTGACGAGACAGCCGCAGAGTCCAATTCATTCGCACTGACATTTAAAGCCAGCTGCTCATGATTGGCAATGCGGCGCAGCTGCTCAGGCTCTGACAGCTGAGAGCCCCCGAGCGTCTGGCCAATCAGAGCCCGGGAAACCCGAGTGACGACACCTGCTGTCAAAACCTGACAGGGATGAGAAATAACCCGAGTGCGGACAAAAGCGCTCGGGATATGACAGAACCCCTCCCCCTACGCGAACTCCTGGTCGCGCGTAACATCCAGACCCCCCCACCCCACCCCAGGGAGGGTGGAGGGGGAAGCAGGTGGAGGGGGAGAAGGGTCAAACTCACAAGTGACAAGGGGTAGGGGCAGAACAACAACCAGGGGGAAAAACATCGGGGAGGGAGGGAAAAAGGGGAAAAAAACGTACATAAACGGGGACATTAAGAAGAATAAAAAGAAAAACCAACGCTAAACGGGCATCTCTCACATATAACAAAAGACACGAACTACCAACCCATGTAACTTCACACACATATCGCCACTAAAAAAAAAACCCAAGATGAGGATACATAGAACACCAGTCAATACTACAAAGCAGGGTCAAAGAAATAAAAGGACAAATAATACCTTCATATCCAGGTTAATGTGTATAGAAAATCTTCAAATCCAAAAGACAACACAGGTGCCAAAAAGGAACTAGACCCGAGTAAGGGAGTAACATCGGAAATATACAATCACACCCTATAAGAAACATACAATACTCATGATAGCATTCTGTCAAAAGGAAAAGGAAATTCTGCTCTAAAGAGTCTCAAATCGGGAGTGCAAGGAACAAACCCAAACAGTCATCCCAGAAAATAACATGAAAAATAACGACGGCAAGAGAACATATGTCCATCAACGGAAAACAGTCACTTTATACACGAAGTTCAATCCCCAGTGGGGTATTTCAGTCTGAGAGGGGAGGAGAGAAAAAGAAAAACCAGTCACAAGCCAGTGGTGGGGCAAGAGGAGGAAAGGAAAAAAAAAACATTGGGGAATAGAGTTATATAATTCCGCTCAGGAGGTCTCCCAGCACCCAGCATCCAGGCCGTCAGCAAAAGCAGCGGAACGTGCCCTAACGACCCATCCAAACCCCGGGCCGAGGGAAACC
This sequence comes from Pholidichthys leucotaenia, assembly GCA_020510985.1. Lineage (NCBI taxonomy): Eukaryota > Metazoa > Chordata > Actinopteri > Cichliformes > Pholidichthyidae > Pholidichthys > Pholidichthys leucotaenia. Next base: position 278,741,834 of record CM035842.1, read on the forward strand.
ATGTCTCCGGCGGGCGGACCAGGGCGCCGAAAGAATCATCCTGCTTGTCAGGAGGCCGGACCCGGACGCCAAAAGGAAAAAGCCAGTCACTGGGTGGTCGGGCAGTATCGGCCTGCCAACAGAATGGCTGGGGAAAAGTCGGCGAACCGGGCCAACTGGAAATAACCCCCGCAGTCTCAAATGCGGGGAAAGAGAGGCCATCGCGAGGATAGGGAATGGCCTGGAAAGCGTTCAGCGGTGGGTCAGCTGCACAATCTCCGGGACCCACCTGGGTCAGGACGACCATGGCGCCGAACTCCGATTGAGCGAGAGCAGCACCTGCGTCGGACCCCGATTGGGCCGGAACTTCCATGACGTCAAGCTCCGGTCGAGCGAGAGCAGCACCCACGTTGGACCCCGATTGGGCCGGAACCTCCCTGACGTCGAGCTCCGATCGAGTGAGGGCTGCACCCGCGTCGGACCCCGATTGGGCCGGAACCTCCAAGACGTCGAGCTCCGATCGAGCGAGGGCAGCACCCGCGTCGGACCCAGATTGGGCCGGAACCTCCCTGACGTCGAGCTCCGATCGAGCGAGGGCTGCACCCGCGTCGGACCCCGATTGGGCCGGAACCTCCATGACGTCGAGCTCCGATCGAGCGAGGGCAGCACCCGCATCGGACCCAGATTGGGCCGGAACCTCCCTGACGTCGAGCTCCGGTCGAGCGAGAGCAGCACCCGCGTCGGACCCGGATTGGGCCGGAACCTCCCTGACGTTGAGCTCCGATCGAGCGAGGGCAGCACCCGCGTCGGACCCAGATTGGGCCGGAACCTCCCTGACGTCGAGCTCTGGTCGAGCGAGAGCAGCACCCGCGTTGGACCTTGACTGGGCCGGAACCTCCATGACATCGAGCTCCGATCGAGCGAGGGCAGCACCCGCGTCGGACCCCGATTGGGCCGGAACCTCCCTGACGTCGAGCTCCGATCGAGCGAGGGCAGCACCCGCGTCGGACCCAGATTGGGCCGGAACCTCCATGACGTCGAGCTCCGCTTGAACCGGCGGAGCACTCCCGGTGGACCCCATGCTGAGAGCCGGAACCTCCAAGGTGGCACCTAGAGCAGGTTCACCTCCAGTGACCCTGGGGAGAGGCTCAGAGGGACAAAAGCAACCGGGATCAGGATCACCGGCAGCGGCAGAGCCCGGCGAGACAGGCTCGAGCGCAGCAGACGGCTGCACCCGGCTCGCCCCCCCCGAGAGACAGGCAATAATGCTCCAGAAAATAGATGAGGGATAGAAAATAGAGCACTCGCCTGATCTCGGGTTCTGCCGCCATCCAGGACTTCGTTGCTCCGGGTTCAAACGGGAGGAGGTCATCGTCCAGTTCCCACTCCGTCGTGACGTCATCCGCCCCTGGAAGAGGGGCTCCTGCAGCTCGAGGACCCCCCGACGTCATCGTCCACGCTGGCAGTTCATGTGGCGTGGAGGTGGGGGGCTCTCGGCCCGCTGGACCGGACTGTTCATCTGTGGAGTCCCGGGGACACTCCGTCGTCGGCACAGGCTCCATCCAGTCGTCCGATCTCCTCTGCCCTGAAAAAGGCTACGGGGCTGGAGTCTTCTGCCCGAGGGCCACAGGCTCACTCCTCGTCTGGTGACGCTCCTCAGAGGTCGAAGCGTGCTCAGCAGGGGGAGACACAGGCAGCGGGTTTAATTAACATATCAGCAGGGAGTAGAGGCTCGGGGGGCTGCAAACCCCGAGCCTCACCCCCAGGAGTCAGACAGAACAAATCACTATTAGATGGAAAAAAAGTGAACTTGTACTTGCCTGCCTCCCGGAGGGGCGGTGGAACCTGCTGTAGGGAACGTCATTCCATCCTCCTCCCACCGGGTGGTGGCTGGAGACTCTCTTGAAGGAGGAGAGGGGGCCACTCGGGATGGTGTAGCCGCGCTGTCCACTGGAGCAAAACTTCTCAAACTCCCAGCCGCTGGAGAAGGCGTCGAGGCGGAGGGGGCAACAGCCGAGTCGGGCCGGGCGTGACGCGCTGACAGCTCAGCGGGGGAAGCAGGCCCGGGGGGAAAGGCTGCAGGGATCTCTTCCTGGTGAGACGCTGGAGAGACAGCAGTGGGATGAATGGGGTCAGTCCAGTGAACCGGAGCGGGTTCCGGAAGGGAGTCGCGCTGAGAATGTCTCTGGCCACGGCGCCGACGTCTACGACGGGCCCCGGGTGGTGTGAACTCCAGGACTGGATCGAGGAAAGGATCCGGATTCCAGAGCGGGCAGCGGGAGCTCCGATTACTCCGCCATCGGCCTCGTTCCTCCTCGATCTCCTGGAGCGCCTCGCGGTGGGCGGCGATCTCCTGTCTCTTTGCTTGGACGTCCAAGTGGTCGGTGTAGCGGGGAGACAATCGGTCGAGCGTTCTCTCAGCGCAGTCCAGGTAATAGTGCACTTCGGATGAGTCGTCAAGGCAGGCGGAAGCGCTGATCAACCTCCTCCAGCGCCTCAGGCAGCTGGAGCCAGAGATCACCCCACCTTGCGGCTTCCTCCTCTTCGTACATCTGAATAATCTGGCGTTGGGCAGCGATGTCGAGCCTCCTCGCGTCGACCTTGGGGTGACCGTTGTAGCGGGAAGGCAGACGGTCAAGCACCTCCTCAGCCCGATCTAAATACCATTGTTCATTGGGCTGATAACCGAGGAGAGGAGGGGCGAGGGAGGTGTCAGGATGCCCATCGAGGTCGGAGGCAATGATGAGGATTTCATCTACCTCCTCCAGCGCCTTGGTCAGCAGGCCGTGGGAACCCCGAGAACGACTCCGCTGAGATGGCATGTTTCCAACGCCACGTACCTGGACAGGAAGGGGCAAAGTTCCCAGAATGCAACTTACTGAGAACGGCGTCTCCTTCTGGCGGCTGTCTACTGTCACGGCTGACCCTCACGCGCCAGCATAAGACGCCACAGTTCAGTAAGTTGCAATTCAGTTCCTTTATTTATATTGCACAGGGCTTGGGTGTACAACACAACTTGCCACGCAGGCTTCGTTACACAACACAATATGAATTCACAACAGAGGTTAGCGGCTAGGACGAGGGGCACTCGTACGCCGCAAAGACAAGGAATATTAAACATGGAACAGGGAGAGAGTTATGGCAGAGACGAGGAGCTCTCGTCCGCTGCAATTAGGAAGGAATGTCAGCGAGGGAGAAGTACAATTCCAAATAGTAGACAACTTACATGCAGTGGGATACATCGGGGAACCCAGGGAGCATGTGGTAAAGAGACAGGGGAAAGTCATAAGACTTTTGACGAGACAGCCGCAGAGTCCAATTCACTCGCACTGACATTTAAAGCCAGCTGCTCATGATTGGCAATGTGGCGCAGCTGCTCAGGCTCTGACAGCTGAGAGCCCCCGAGCGTCTGGCCAATCAGAGCCCGGGAAGCCCAAGTGACGACACCTGCTGTCAAAAGCCTGACAGGGAGGAGGTATAATCCGAGCGCAGACAAAAGCGTTCGGGATATGACAGAGAAGGAGTGCATAGTATTTGATACAGACGTGGACAAAATTGTTGGTACCCCTCTGTTAATGAAAGAAAAACCCACAATGGTCACAGAAATAACTTGAATCTGACAAACGTGGTAATAAATAAAAATTCTATGAAAATTAACCAATGAAAATCAGACAGTGCTTTTGAATTGTGGTTCAACAGAATTATTTTAAAAAACAAACTCATGAAACAGGCCTGGAAAAAAATGATGGTACCCCGAGAAAAGATTGAAAATAATGTGACCATAGGGACATGTTCAACCAAGATGTGTAATCTAATTAACATCACAGGTGTCTACAAACTTGTAATCAGTCAGTCGGCCTATTTAAAGGGTGACAAGTAGTCACTGTGCTGTTTGTTGACATGGTGTGTACCACACTAAACATGGACCAGAGGAAGCAAAGGAGAGAATTGTCTCAGGAGATTAGAAAGAAAATTTTAGACAGGCATGTTAAAGGTAAAGGCTATAAGACCATCTCCAAGCAGCTTGATGTTCCTGTGACTACAGTTGCACATATTATTCAGAAATTTAAGATCCATGGGACTGTAGCCACCCTCCCTGGACGTGGCCACAGGAGGAGACGGATAATACGAATGGTAACAAAAGAGCCCAGAACAACCTCTAAGCACATTCAAGGTGAACTCCAAGGTCAAGGTACATCAGTGTCAGATCGCACCATCCGTCGTTGTTTGAGCCAAAGTGGACTTCATGGGAGATGACCAAGGAGGACACCACTGTTGAAAACAAATCATAAAAAAGTCAGACTGGAATTTGCCAAACTGCATGTTGACAAGCCACAAAGCTTCTGGGAGAATGTCCTATGGACAGACGAGACAAAAGTAGAACTTTTTGGCAAGGCACATCAGTGCTATGTTCACAGACAAAAAAATGAAGCATACCAAGAAAAGAACACTGTCCCTACTGTGAAACATGGAGGAGGTTCTGTTACTATGTTCTGGGGCTGCTTTGCTGCATCTGGCACAGGGTGTCTTGAATCTGTGCAGGGTACAATGAAATCTCAAGACTACCAAGGTATTCTAGAGAGAAATGCGCTGGCCAGTGTCAGACAGCTTGGTCTCAGTCGCAGGTCAAGGGTCTTGCAACAGGATAATGACTCAAAACACACAGCTAAAAACACCCAAGAATGGCTAAGAGCGAAACATTGGACTATTCTAAAGTGGCCTTCTATGAGCCCTGATCTAAATCCTATTGAACATCTGTGGAAGGAGCTGAAACATGCCTTCTGGAGAAGGCACCCTTCAAACCTGAGACAGCTGTAGCAGTTTACTCATGAAGAGTGGGCCAAAATACCTACTGAGAGGTGCAGAAGTCTCATTGACAGTTACAGAAATCATTGGATTGCAGTGATTGCCTCAAAAGGTTGTGCAACAAAATATTAAGTTAAGGGCACCATCATTTTTGTCCAGGCCTGTTTCATGAGTTTGTTTGTTTTTTAAAATAATTCTGTTGAACCACAATTCAAAAACATTGTCTGATTTTCATTGGTTAATTTTCATAGAATTTTTATTTATTACCACTTTTGTCAGATTCAAGTTATTTCTGTAACCATTGTGGGTTTTTCTTTCATTAACAGAGGGGTACCAACAATTTTGTCCACGTCTGTATAAGAAGAGAAACCATCTTAAAAACATACAGTATATGTTGCCTATTAAAGCATAAATTCTTTAAAACTTTAGTGGCGAAGATATTCGTCTTTATTAAGGAACAAAACAATGTAAATTGTTTTACAATGTAAACATTGTAAATTTAATAATTTTTTATAGTGGACATGCAAAATTAATTATTCCTTAAAATAAGGAGGCATACTGTATATCAAATCATATCAATGAAAGCATTTCAAACCATAATTGTACATCACAGGGTCCAGCCATATCTTTAGTAGCTGATGTTGTCTGTGGAGAATAAATTAGTTCATTGTTCACAATTCATAGTTTTAAGCATCAAAGAAAAAATCTTCAGTCCTCAGGAGAAATATTCATGTATCAATTGGAGTTCAATGTTAGACTTTTGAGTTTTTAATGAGGGCAATCTTGCTCGTCAAGAGTCTGTGGAACATCAGGTCGTAAACGTGTCACTTTGGCATTCTTTTGGCAAATGGATTTGAGAGGAAATGACTCCAGATCCTGAACAGGGAATAACTTATCCACTTCATGGCTGATGGCATAAGGCTTCACAGCTCCGGTCTTGGGTGAAAAGGAGAGGCTTTCGACCAGACATTTGGGTGAAAGAATTTCTCCTCAGCAACGAGTAATTTTATAAATTTGAATCTCGCTGAGGACACTACACTAACATGAGCTAGCAAGCTCTAGTGGTTATCTAAAACCTAAGCTAACCAATCTAAAACTGATAAAACTGGCTTAATGTGAGAGCATAAAAGCCCAAATACAGCAACAGTGGAGAAAGGGGTCCAGTGGTTTCACTGGTTGGTAGCACAGGATTGATCCCTGTGACATAAGCACAGAAACAAGCGTGAATGACTGAATGGGTGGCTATGTTAGCTACAGCTAATTGCTAGCCAGAGTATAATAAGGTATAGTAAAATAAGCTAGATAATAATTCTAGGAATGAGATGTATGGCCAGCTGTTGGTAGATGATCCTGCTGAATTCATGGATGTTGGACAAGGTATGTGAATTTTGTCCAGAGTAGCCATAATCCCGGTGCTAAGCTAGGATACCTCAGCTAGTGGCACTTCCTGTGTCATTACAGCCCATCCAAGCCAAAATGCAGTGAAATAAGTCAGAATAAGGCCTGAAACTGAGCTAAATGTGTAAGTACTGATTAAAGAACAAGATGTTAACATGGATATCTTGTGAGGTGAGTAGATTATATAAAAACGAGCAATAAAGACTGTGGTAGCTCTGTTAAGCTAACTGTTATGTCTATAAATTGGAGAGACTCACAGAGAGTGGTGTTGACTTGGAACACAAACTTTATTACACAACCTAAATATACGATACAAATCTACTGCTGTGTACTGAGCCAGCCGGGAAAGAGGCCGTAAGATCACCGACTCTCCCCTTATAACCGTCCAGCGTGATGACGCCACCCTGATGGCTGTATCACCACGCCGGTGCTCGTTAATCCCTGTAGTGCCACACTACATTCACCCCCCCCCCCCTTGGAAAAACAGAACATTACGCCTAGTCAAATCAACCCTCCCCAATTTAGTATTACATAAACAAAACTAGCTAGGGCTAGCGGGTGACCACCGCACAGCCCAGCGTGGCTGAGTGGGTTATTCTGCCACAACTAGTGGCCAGCCACCCCCCTAGCTAAACAGTCCTCTCTTTTTTTCTGAGGAGGCAGTCCAGTCAGAGGGGCCCTGAGGCAAGCCCATAGTGAACGCATCCCTGGAGGCGCCAATTTCAACAGGCCCGGGTGCCATTCTGCTGGAGCCACGGCACACTCGTCAACAATGTCCCAGCTGGGATCCTACACCAACTGGGTCGGCTCCAACGCCACATCTTGATCCGCGGCTTCTGCTCTCACCTTCCGCAGACGGCTGGCCTGCCATCTCGATCCATCCGCCATCTGAACAACTGCGTGGCAATCTTCATAAATGGTGACAATGTTAAGGCCGGCTGTGAGCCCCGTCACTTGGTTTCGCGGACCTGAACCCAATTCATCACTGTGAGTGGCGCTCTGTTCGGCTGTGTTCGGCATCGTGGTTGTGATGTTATGACTCTCACATCTTCTGCAGGGAATCCACCAGGCTGTGGTGGTTCTGCTACATCCTGTTGGCTCACGGACTCTTCATCCTGCGTCCCAGCGGCAGCTGCTGGAGGCTGATGCCAGTCATGGATTCAGAAGACGTCCGGTGGTTCTATTGCGTTCTGCTCAGCCGTGGACATTTCATCCAGCGGCTCTTCTGGGGGTCTGTGTCGATTGTGGATTCGAAACACGTCCGGTGACTCTACTACTTTCTGTATGATCGCAGACTCTTCATCCACATGGGTGGAAATAAAGACTGAAGGGTGATGTCACTCCAGTGAGCTCCAACTGGGAAATTTGAACAGCTCACTTAAAGAGACATAGGGAGACCGAGGCAGATCCTAACACCATCACAGTCTTTTTTTTTTTTATCTCTCCAGATACTCAAATTCATGCACAAAAACACTGAAAAAATAAAAAGGTCACTATGTCCCCTTTAATTTTGTGTGATAACTCAGGTTTGAAAATGGCAGTCCACTTCAGTGTGAAGTCATCAAATGTGCTCTCTGTGTTAACAATTTTTCAAAAGATATTGTTTTTCTTCAGCCAAATATGACTCTGTTGCCACCCCACAATATGATTTAGATCGCTAATACATTCTTATCTGTACAAAAAATCTTAGGCAATGTCACGTTTACCTCTATAGCAGCTACAGGCCTTTAGCTTTTCAGGCAAAATGCTGTTTTCTGTCCCACAACTGGTCCTCACTTTCCAATTAATCAATATATTGGCCCATAGATGCACACTGCTGAGTCCTGCATGCAGCCTCTACTACCAACCACACAGAGACAAAGATGCAGACAAACCACTCACAGCAACCATGCATTAACTAAAACCTACTTTAGAGAGTAATAAATATTGATTTAATAATCTATTTTCAAGTGAAAGCTTTCATCTCTTTGCCTTTCCCCATTTACTGGACAGACCAAAAGATGCATGGAGAGCTGATAAAAGTACAGCCAGAAAAGCAGCACTGTGTCAGGGGAAATAAAGTTTCTTTAGCCTGTCTGCTTATGTACTGTATCACTGTACAGCACAATTCTTTATGAAATTTCTTTCCTAGTCTTTCACTATATTGGGTCAATATAAAACATCTCTGTGTGTGTCTGCTTTCCATATCTATACAAATATTTTAATTGCAAAAAATAGAATGCATGGAAAATGTATGAGGGCTGCTCATTAAAGATTTCCCCTGATCCACTTTTGGCTATTGTAGGAGGCTGAAATTGCACATGTATAATAATACATATCTCTATAGGTCACGTGGTAATTTGCAGCTCTGAACTCTTAAGAGTTTCTCTTTTATAGCTGCTAAGGTGAAGTAAGCTGTGATAATGGAGCCAGTTGAATGGAGAGCAGTTATCAGGTTCCTGTACTTGAGAGGCTGCACACCACCGGAGACGCTAGATGAAAGACTTATAGGGGAGGATGCCCCATCATATGACACAGTCAAGCACCAGCATCAAGAGTTCAAGTGTGGTTGGACATTGATGGAAACAATGCCTAGTCACAGTCGACCACAGTGGTTGATGAAGACACCATCTGACAAGTGGAGACCACCATTCTGGAGGATCGTCACAGCCATTTTCCAACTAGCCCAAGATATCAAGATCAGTGTGGGGTCTGTGGTAAAATTAATTTATGACCATTTGCACTTGTGGAAGTTTAACAAGTCACATGCTCCCAGGCTCTTTTGGCCATGTGCAAAGCAAACCAGGAGGTCTTCTTCAACAGACTGATCATGCAGGACAAAACATGGGATCCAGAGCCTAAAGCCTAGTTGAAGCAACAGACGCATTATGACTCAGCACCTTCAAAGAAGGCACTTGTCCAATCCTCAGTGGGATAGGTCATGCCCAAGGTCTTTTGGGACCAGCATGGCACATTGATGATGGATTTCTTGGTAAAGGGTACCACAATTACTGGGACTTCCTACGCTTTACTGCTGCAGAAATTATGGAAGGCCATCAAAACCGAGAGGTGTGGCATGCTGACCAAAAGTGTCCAACTGCTGCAAGACAGCATCTCAGTTCACAGTAGAAGCATGCCCCTGCAGCTATGAAATCCTTACTCATCCCCCTTACCCTCTCAACCTCACACCATCTGACTTCCACCCTCTTTCCCACCATGAAGTTGTTTTTGAAGGGCAAGCACTTCCAAGACGACGGAATGCTGATTTCCAAGGTCAAGTCATGGCTTCTGATGCAACCTGCAGACTTCTACAGGTGAGGTCTCCACAGCTGCATAAAGCAATGGGAGATGTGTGTGACCCTCTGTGGTGCCTGTAGAGAAAGATTAATAATGTCACCAAGTTTGTTTCCTCTCAGTCAAGGGGAAGTCTTTAATGAGCAGCCCTTTGTATCACTCTTTTATCAATGTACATTTTTTTTATTCTTAATTTATAATGTTCTCTGTGAAGAATGAGGCTAAATTATAACTACTTCACCCTGCAGTCCTGAATGGGACTAAAACAAGAAATTATTTTCTTTTTCCACCCACCTGCTGTACAATAGCGTCTAAATTATTCTCCAGTAGATGCTGATCACTGGGTTATACTAGCCCAAACTCATTATTGTTTACAGGCAGTGAAATATTTGAATAGGGAATTTATGAATTAGCTTTCCATTAAGTGAAAGTACAATGCAAGCTATTAGCAGTACAAAAACATAACACAAACCAATATTTATTATTAAAAATAAAAGCAAACAAAAAACGTAAGGCACTAATGAGCAGTTCCTTCTAACTTGTTCCCAGTACTTCTGCAGAAGTCACAACAATATAAGATTGTTTTAATTTGATTCAGTTGTTTCCCCTTTGGTGGAATTGTGCTATACTTTTCTACAATTGGCTTTAAAGCCCAGAAGAACAGAAAATCTGCAAGCTTGTGTATAAATGTACACACAGAAGAGTACCCATTTTGCTTTGAATTGATTTTCCATCAAAGGTTTCCCTGAACTCTGGTTTACTTAATAAAAAAGCCCTCAGTCCAGATGAAGGATAAAATGTCTTGTTTAACCTGTAATATAACCTCGAAGGCTAAAATCCTACCCCTGTTTTGGGGAAAGAAAATAAAACCTGTTTGGAGGAAATGTAAAAAGGTAGAATTATTGTTATATCCCTCTGATTGTCAAAACTTGAGAAGAGATTTTTTTAAGAATGAAGATATTCTGACAACATATGGTGGAGGTGGGTGGTTGTGTTTTTGCCTGCTGTTGGTGATGATTTAGTCCAGTCAGTTATTTTTGTAGAAGCTTTGGTTAATTTATATTATCAAGAAATAACTAAAATATAGCCGCAAGTGCTGATGATTGGGTTCCAAGCAGCTGTAGACTTCTTGATTTTGTAGTTTTCCAACAGCATTTGAAATTTAAATGTGCTACACATTAAGTATGTGCACAACATGGTGCAGATTACATAATCTTCACCTTAATGTGGAGAAGACTAAGGAGATGGTGATCGACTGCGGGAAGGCGAGCAAGTACCATCACACACCGCTGTTTATTGGGGGCACTTCTGTGGAGAGTGTGAACAGTGTTAAGTTTCTGGGGACTTACCTGGCAGATGACATGACCTTTAACACCAACACTACAGCCATTATTAAAAAGGCTCATCAGCGACTCTACCCTCTCCTGCGGCTAAAAAAAGGCAGGTCTTCCCACTCAGCTCCTCACCACTTTTTACAGAGGCACCCTGGAATCTGTCCTTTCATATGGCCTGACTGCCTGGTTGAGAATTGCACAGCTTTAGAGAAGCACCAGGTGAATAGGGTTGTAAAAACAGCCAGTAAGATCACTGGTGTCCCCCTCCTCTCCTTGGAGGAGATTTACGACAAACGCTGTGCTAACAGTGCTGTTAAAGACTGCTACCATCCTTCCCACAGTTTGTTTTCTCTTCTGCCCTCAGGGAAGAGGTACAGGTGTCTTCAGGCCAGGGCAGCCCGAATGTTGAACAGTTTTTTACCTCCGCCAAGGAGGTTATGTGATCATCGGCGTTGGTTTATCTGTCTGTTTGTCTGTCTGTCTGTTTGTTTGTTAGCAAGATAACTCAAAAAGTTATGGACGGATTTTCATGAAATTTTCACAGATTGTCAGAAATGGGGTATCCTACAGATGATTAGATTTTGGTGGTGATCCGGATCACCGTCCACAAGAAAACTGCCATTACGCAAAATGCCATTTTCGTGAATAACTACTGAACCACTAATCCTATCATTGTCAATCCAATTGCTAGTCATATGTTTTCATGGTCAAGGAATCTGAAAACGTACACACAAACACTGTATGGGGGGAACTGTGGCGAAAACCACCATTACGGAAAATGCGATTTTCGTGAATAACTACTGAACCACTAATCCTATCATTGTGAATCCAATTGCTAGTCATATGTTTTCATGGTCAAGAAATCTGAAAACGTACACACAAACACTGAATGGGGGGAACTGTGGCGAAAACCACCATTATGGAAAATGCGATTTTCGTGAATAACTATTGAACCACTAATCCTATCATTGTGAATCCAATTGCTAGTCATATGTTTTCATGGTCAAGGAATCTGAAAACGTACACACAAACATTGTATGGGGGGAACTGTGGCGCTTGGCGGAGGTCTGTGCTCTCTGAGTGCTTTTCTAGTTTCCACATGCAGTCAGGATTGTAAATGGACCGTGCCCTATTCCCCTGCCAACTGCTTTTCCTACCCCTCACCTCTGCCAAACTTGTATATGTATTCTGTTAGGTTGGTCTGACCGTAGTGTTTAACTGATGTGTTATTGTTGTATTTTATTTTTTATGCTGTTGTTTTTAAACTTCTTCTCTATGTATATTGTGGTACTGTGTTATGCTGGGGGATCATAATTTCATTTTTTTATGTACATGCACATACTAAATGACAATAAAGAAATCTTGAAAATACACAGGAGAAGTATGTTGCACTTTCGTTGTTTAGAAGAAGGCTTTGCCAGGATTCAAACCCAGGAATGCCATCATAGCACACTGCTGCCTTACCCTGTACACCACAGGACTCCTTCCCTTCATAGTCTTACTTCCTCAACACAAAATGTTCCACAAACAAGATGCATAGGCTGATGGAAATTTCATAAAGATGATTTGTGACACACAGTTAACAGAATTGCATAAAATTTGGTGAACTTATTAAGAATATAGGTATGACTGTGAGTGTGAAGTTTTGTTAAGTTTGGATCACAACATCAAAAAATACTTGCCAAAAAGAAACTGAAATAAAATTCATCGACTTGTAGAAGCAAAACAGATCTTTAGAAATTTTTAACAACTTTTCATTATCAATATACAGTGGTGTGAAAAAGCGTTTGCCTCCTTCCTGATTTCTTATATTTTTGCATACTTGTCACACTGAAATGATTGATATCATCAAACAAATTTTAACAAAGACAATCCAAGTAAATGCAAAATGCAGTTTTTTAATGATGATTTCATTTATTAAGGAAATAAGTTAGCCAAACCTGTCTGGCTCTATGTGAAAAAGTAACTCTGCCAGACCTGCTGAATCAAGAAATCACTTCAGTAGAACCTGTCTGGCAAAGTGAAGTAGACTAAAAGATCTCAGAAAGCAACATATCATGTCATGATCTAAAAAAAAAAATTCAAGAACAGATGACTAGAAGAATGAACAGAAAGACATCGCCAAAGCATAATCTCATTAACACAACTAAGAAATGGCAAAAATGATGTGAAATATGCTGCTGGAAGTTTTTAAATTGGTGGCAATACAGTAAATTTTCCTTGCTCAAAATATCTGAAATATGTTCAAAATCTATTTCATGTCTGCCCGAGGACAAAATCATGGGCTGCACGGTGGTGCAGTGGTTTAGCACTGTGGCAGCACAGTTTACCCTCGGCCAGGGGATCGCGGGGATCATGAGATCGTGGGTTTGATCCCAGCCCCCGACCAACAGTGAGCTGTGTGGAGGTTGCATGTTCTCCCCGTGTTGCGTGGGTTTACTCCGGGATTTCTCCGGTTTCCTCCCACACACCAAAAAACATGTAGGTTTAGGGCGCTCGCGCATGCAGCGACCGGCAGCCGGTGGCTTGTCACCAGACTGCAAACCAAATCTACCTACGGGTACAAATAAGTAACAAAAAAAAAAAAAAAATCAGCTTTCAGATGTGTGAGAATCTGTGGGATGCATTAAAAAAAAAAAAAAAAAAACATTTCCAGAATACCAATATTTGTATAATACGATAAAAATATTTTAAAGAAAAAAATCACCTTCATGGATACACAGAAACTTTGCCCAGTTCTCAACTTTCAGTGTAATCTTTATTAAAATTCATCTTTTATTTTCTACAAAACACTGCGATATCAAGGCTTACTAGGGCAGCAAATCATGCAGTCTTAAAAAAAAAAAAAAAGTTATTTTCACGAATACCAAACTTGGTACCTTCAGGCTTTGCATGGTCTAAATTTCTTCCTTTCTGTTTAATTTATTAATTTTGCTAACCCATTTCTTGCAACTGAGGCGACATGTATTATAAGTTGACTGTACCCATTTCAGAATAGTTTTCATTCCTGTGAGAATAATGTCATTGCCCCAGTGAAATAAACGACCTTCAGTTTAGCACTGCTGTGATTGTTACCAAGCCCCATAATGAGGCTTAGAGCCTCACATGGGGAGGAATAGCAACAATAAAGGACAGAAATTTATAGATATTGAGTGATGAGACACCCCAGGGACGGCCTCAAACAGCGCTGCATTACGAGATAAATGTTTTGCTGACAGGCACGAATCCAAGCACCAGGCCCACTCCCCATGTTTTCTCATGCTAAGTGAGACTTCTTTATTGATCAGCATGTTGCTCCAAGATCTAAGAGGACTGAACCGACAACATGAGATCCTTTCATGTTCTCCTGTCTGTGGCGCGCCGCTATTACTAGTGACCTACATTTAGAAGGTAATGAGGGGGAAAAATGAAGCGATGGTGTTTTGTCGCACTGTTTACATGGCACCAGGCAGGGACGTGCACAGACATTTTGATGGGCTGTTGCTGTAACCTGAAACAAGGGCGCCATCCCAATCTTCTATTACAAGCTTAGCACATGGCTTCATGTAGCAAGATTCCACAGGCACACTTAATGGTCTAACAGAGGTTACAATTATTGTTTTTGCACAGGGTTTTTAAAAAAAATAGAAGCAATAACAATAGCCTACTTAAAAATAATTTAAAAAATATTTATGCAAATATCAAGAACAAAGTCAGATAATTTTTGTGAGATATGGAAAGTGTAAGATGGACACACACCTCCAGGTGGCACCTCCACCCCACCCGATATAAGGCCAGGTTGACCATCATATGTCTCACCTGAGCTTAGCCAACAATCTGTCAGTGGCTGTCAAGCTAAGTGAGTTCAGTAAAGCTGTGTTTTCCCAGTCACCTCGCCTTGTCTGTTCAGCAGGTAATCCCAGACATAACACTGGCAACATCGGATAAAACCATGGAGGCGTGCATGGTCCCTATTCGCCCTTTCCTCGAGAACCGCTGGTGCCCTGGCCTAGGTGGTACGAGGCTTTTCAGAATTACTTTGCCGCGCTGGGGCTCGGGGAGCTCGACAAGCAGAGAGTCCGGGCGATATTGGTGCATAATTTGGACATAGAGGGCCAGCGGATACTGCAGACACTTAGTGCTGCAGACACCCATGAAGAGGTAGCGAAGCTGCTAGCTAGCCATTTCGACACCCCGGATAATGTGACGGTCCGGAGGATCCACGTTTGACAGCGCATCAATGGGTACGTGATCCCGTCCAGCAGTTTATCACCGATTTGAGACAGCTTGCCAGCAAGTGCCATTTCGGAGCCTTGGAGGAGGAAAAGATTCATGACCAGCTGGCAGAGCATACCTGTAGCACCACATTGCGAGCTAGGCTACTTACAGCGCCAAATGAGCTCACATTAGCCAGAACTGTCAAGCTAGCTCTCCAGATGGAAGCCGCGGACAAGCTAGCTCTGGAGCATACCAGGAGCCAGTCACAGCAGCCGCCAGAACCTCTTGCCGCGGCAAATGCCACGGACCTGGACAGCGAAAGTAGCTCGGACGGAGAGGAGACGGAAGCCAACACTGCTAGTCGGGAGTCGGCCCCAGGAAAGTCTCTCTGTATGGGTTGTGGGTCTAAGACGCACCGGAAAAAGGCTAAGGACTGCCCGGCAATAGGAGCACAGTGTAACAAATGTGGTTGCTTGGACCATTTTGCCAGGATGTTCCGTGAAGTTAAACCGGAGAGCCCACGGAAGAAATCGGTCCACCCGCCCCAGACATCCAGCCACACAGTGTCCCCAGAGACTAACGGGTATACGTTTTGCACGGTGAAGCTGGACGATGTGGAGGTGTTGCTGTTGATGTACATGGGAGCGGAAGGTTCGCTGGTGAATTGGGCCTCGGTGAAGAGTTTTTTTTTCCCACCACAGGATTAGAGGCAACCCAGCACCGTTGTACAGTTATGGAGGTGGAAGGTTGGACACGGTCGGGTCTTTGGAGCTGACTATTCGGTGCAAGTCCACGACGGTGAAGGACTTCACATTCCACGCAACAGCATGGGGTGATAATATCACCAGCATTAGAAGAGGTCGGGCATGACCGAGAAGCACGGAGGATCAGCGTGCTCAACGACAACATCTCAAACCGAGCCAGGCTCCCTTGAGGGTCCTGGATTGGGTTTGGAGCAGAGATGAGAAACATTTGTGGCGAAAACGGTCCAGACAACAACCTGAGGAGCATTGGGTGTGTCTGCACACAGTGGAAAAACTGAGAGCAGCACACTTCAGGCTCTCTGACGACTCAGTGTGGCATGCAAATCGGTTTCAGTGTGTCCGGGAGAAAACTCCGGGAGACGAGGCTGGACGTGGGATGAGGTTGACAGTGAGGAGGAGTGGCTTCAGCGTCCGGAGGGCCAGCCACCACCCCGAAGACAGGCAGTTTCCAGGGGCGCATCTGCGGAGAGGGTGCCCTGAGCCCCCATGCCAGTTATGTCCTTCTTGTATAAAGACTTGGGTTGTACATAGTGTATATTGAAGTTCTGTTGTTGTTGCTGTGTTGGTGTGGTTGTTTAAAAAAAAAAAGAGAAAGAATGTTATATATTGAATGTTAAGGTTATTAAGAATATTATATAAGGGATTTTTTTTTTTTCTGTTTTAGTTTAGGATCACGGCATGTAATTTTAAGTTATTAATGGACTCTAATTTACCCAGCAGGTGGCAGAATAATCCTCCTTGCTGTGTGGGCAGGACGGCAGTCCACCCGTTCTCCCTATTTTAGGTTTTATTGTGTGAATGTGTTAGGCCATTTAGAAACATTAGTTTTTGTTTGTTAGTGCATGATTCGGGTCCCAAATTGGGAAGGGTCTAATTGATTGAGTGGGTTTGGACTTTTTTTTTAAGGGGAGGGAAAATGTGAGATATGGAAAGTGTAAGATGGACACACACCACCAGGTGGCGCCTCTGCCCCACCCTATTTAAGGCCAGGTCGACCATCTTATCACTCTCTGTCTTGCTTGAGCTTAGCCAACATTCTGTCAGTGGCTGTCAAGCTGAGTGAGCTCAGTGAAGCCAGGTTTTCCCAGTCACCTCGCCTCGTCAATTCAGCAGATAATTCCAGACATAACAATTATCATAAACAAAGGTGCAATATTTTAAGGAAAGGCCACAAAATGACATGAAATTTGTAACAAGCATATATACAATAAGCACTACAAATTTAACAGACACATTTATGGGGGGAAAATCTATTTATTTAAAACAAGAGCTAAATTCAAGAGAAAAATGTTATACAATCGCACAGTCATGAGAAAAGTTGCAAATTTATGAGGAAAAAAGTCAAATAAATAACATCCACTGAAAAGATATAACAAAAACAAACTAAATATTGTTAAAAATATTTACTAAATTAGTGAGAGAAAAAAATTTACATTTGAGAAAAAGTCGCAAAATCATGATAGAAAATTTACACATTTACAGGAAAAAAAAATAATCTAAATCTAATCTAAAAAACCTGACAGACATAGAGGAGTAAATATTGAGGAAAAAGTCACAACGTTGGAAGAAAAAAATGTGAATTTATAACACAGAAGTCACAAATTCAAGAAAAAAATGTAAATTAATAAGCAAAACATCCTCAAATTTTCCTGAAATGTAAAAATTTTGCCAAAAAAATGTAATTTACAAGAAAGGAAAAGTAGTCACAAAAATGCCAATAAAAAAGTTGCTTATTCATAAGAACATCCCAAATTCATATACAAAAATTCCACATTTACAAGAACAACATACAAATTTCAGAGAAAAAAGTGAGAACTTTATTAAACTTATTTATTAATCAATCAATCAATCAATCAATCAATAAACCTTTATTGTCATGATGCTATGCATACAACTGTAGTGCAAGCAAGATGAAATTACGTTTCTCTAGGCATCCGTATTGTAAAAAGAACATAATTTAAAAACACACTCACACCCCCCACCCCGACAGCCATTCACACATCCCTGAGACACATTTGGATATTACAGTAATGTTAACTTATTACAGTTGCAGTTAAAATGATAATAACTGCCTATGTATATATAAAACAATTAAAATGGCTAAGTGAATCTAAGTAGCTAAGAGAAATAAATACTTAAAACTGACTAAAACTATAATATACATATAATATACATAATGTCCATAAAGTGCAGTAATATGTGTAAAGGGTTCCAGATCAACTGTTCAGCATCCTAACAGCTTGTGGAAGGAAGCTGTTGATCAGTCTGGTGGTTCTGCCTCTGATGCTCCGGAATCGTTTGCCGGATGGCAGCAGTTCAAAGTGTTTGTGCAGAGGGTGAGAATGGTCCTTAACAATGTCAGAATCAGAATCAGAATTCTGATTCTGATTCTGACATTGTTAAGGACCATTCTCATTAAGGATTAAGGTGAATGTCCTTAATCTTAATCTTAATCTTAATCTTAATCTTAATGTGAATCTCATTAAGGAGAATGGTCCTTAACAATGTTCAGTGCAATGCTCCTACAACGGCTCTGAAAAAGTTCTTGAACAGAGGGGAGGGAAACACCAATTACCTTCTCAGCTCCCTTAACTATCATCTGCAGAGCTTTTTTTGTCTGACATACTGCAACTGGAGTACCATGTTGCAATGCAGTATGTCAGAACACTCTCCACCACACCTCTGTAGAAGGTCCTGGGGATGCAGATGGGGAGAGAGGCCTGTTTGAGTTTCCTCAAGAAGTGCAGTCTCTGCTGGGCCCTCTTCCTGATCCCCAAGGAATTCTTGCTCCAGGTCAGGTCCTGCGAGATCTGCACTCCGAGGAACTTGACGTTCTCCACTCTCTCCACCAAATAGCCGCCAATGCAGAGAGGGATGTGTTCAGGCCGTGACCGCCGGAAGTCGATGATCATTTCCTTCGTTTTGTCCACGGTGAGCACCAGATTGTTCTCCCAGCACCAGCCCTCCAGGTCTCTAACTTCTTCCCTGTGCATTGATTCCTCATCCCTCTGAATAAGTCCCACCACTGTGGTGTGATCCGCAAACTTAATAATCTGGTTCCCGTCGTGTCTGGAGACACAGTCATGTGTTAAAAGTGTAAACAACAGTGGACTGAGTACACAGCCTTGAGGGGATCCAGTGCTCAGCATGATAGAGTTGGAGATGTTTCCAACCTGGACAGACTGAGGTCTCTCGGTCAGGAAATCCAGGATCCAGAGACATGTGGCGGTGTTCAAACCGAGAAGGAATAATTTCTCCATCAATCTCTGGGGAATAATGGTGTTAAATGCTGAACTGAAATCAATGTACAGGAGTCTGGCATAGATGTCTTTCTGATCCAGGTGGGTAATGACAGAGTGCAGGGTGGTGACTATAGCGTCCGCTGTGGAGCAATTTGAATGATACACAAACTGGAGCGGGTCATGTGATGCAGGGAGGCAGGCTGTGATGTGTGGTTTAACAAGCCTAAACATTAATTAGGGCTGTGCACATTTTCTATAATTAATTGCAATTAATCGTTAATCTTGTATAAAAGAATAGTTGAAAAAGAAATATACTTTAGCAATTTTAATTGCATTTTCATTCATTTAGCATATTTGGGACTCACATTCAACAAAAATAAAATAATTGATAATCATGAATGTATATTAAATTAAAAATTTTCCAATTTATGATAGCTATGTGAAGTATTACTTTTCAGTTAATTATAAAGAAGGAGTCTGAAAATCTATTATTTTTAATATTATTGTAACATTTCCTGTTTTATTTTAAAGTGGTCAAGGAGGAAGTCAGTGCTTCTACTTAAGGTAACTATACTAATAATTATCTCAACCCTGAAAAAAAACAAAAAAACAGAGCAGTTCTTAATTGATTTCCAGAGCTCCTGACCTTAATGTTGAGTTAGAAGCTTTTATATTTTATATTGGAGTGTGTGTTTTTCTCCTCTCACCCTGGATTTGCACTGACTCCAGATCCGGTCCGTTACGGCTGCGATCCGGACTCCGCAGCATATAGTTTCCATTCTCGTCAATGTTCCAATCCCCACCTGGTCCGGACCACTGTAGATCGTTAATAAAACGCAAGTCTATTTTTGATGGATGCTGTTGTGTCCATAATTGGGTCAAAGTAAACACACAGCTGTTATAGTTTATGGAGCTTTATTGCATTCAGAGTTGTTTACATAAAAAGGCTTACGGCACTCACCTGCTTGCCAGGTGGCTCCCGCGACGAAAGAGGCAGAGCCTTTTCTGCCCACTTCCTTTATACCCTGGGCGGCGTCACCACCAGAAATCGGCAGTAAACCACCCCCAATCTAGCCCATGACCAACCCTGCCGCCATCTTAGTAATATAGCCAGTTTACATACACAACAGATGCCACATCCAATCCGCAAGGAAATGCCACGGTATCTAACGGTATTTAATAGCTGTTTGTTGGATCGTTCATTATTTTCAGAGGTCTAGTCCTCCACAGCTATGTCAGAGAAGATACAAACTTTGACATAACATACAAACAATTCATAGAATTAAAATTAACGGGCTACTTAACGCATCATTTGGGGCACAAAAATCCAGGTGGAGAACTGGTACATCACGCTTCCTTGTTGTTATCATGTGATCACAATAGGTTCTCCTTGGTCTCGCTCAGGTCTTTCTCAAGATCTCGCATTATTTTATATAATTATTGCACAATCTTGTATTTCGAACCTTGTTCTTATCCATGCCACTTCAAAACACAGAGTTGGTAGGAATGGAGGCAAGGCTCTATCCACACTGGATCCATAACCAAACCATCTCTGGGCTCCAGAATACCTCCTCCCAGGCCACGGGGGGCAGGGAGTGGGCAAACAATCTGAACCTGTTTTGTGTTTTTTTTTAATAGGTTTGACCAACCACCCTCCCCCCCACCTGCACACCAACCACTGCCGCCTCTAAAGTCATCGAGACCTGCTGTCCACACCCCACTCCACCAACACCCCCCCACTCCCAGCACACAGCCCCCCAACCTGGCCCTCACTAAGACCCAGGTGAGGACAGAGCTGAGGAAGATCAAGGCGAGGAAGGCCTCGGGACCGGAGGGCATCAGCACAAAGCTCCTCAAGTCCTGCGCAGACCAGCTGTGTGGGATTGTGGAGCATATCTTCAAGCTGAGCCTGAAGCTAGGGAGGGTACCACAGTAGTGGAAAACATCTTGTGTGGTATCCATACCAAAGACTTCCCACCCGAGAGACCTGAACAGCTACAGACCAGTGACCCTGACGTCTCACATGATGAAGACCCTGGAGAGACTGCTCCTTGCTCACTTCCACCCCCTGGTGGGACCAGCGATGGATCCACTCCAGTTCGCCTACCAGCATGGCATTGGGGTGTAGGATGCAGTGATCTTCCTCCTTCACAATTCCCTGTACCACCTGGAGAAGCCTGGGAACGCGGTGAGGATCATGTTCTTTGACTTCTCCAGTGCTTTCAACACCATCCAACCAATGATCCTGAGGGACAAGCTGCTGTGTGCAGGGGTGGACAAGGACCTGTCATCATGGATCCTGGTCTACCTCACAAACCAGCCACAGTTTGTGAGAACCCGGGATTGTGTGTCCGACACGATCATCGGCAGCACGGGGGCCCCCAAGGGAACGGTTTTGGCTCCCTTCCTGTTCACCCTTTATACTGCGGACTTCTCACACAACACAACACACTGCCATCTACAGAAGTTCTCTGATGACTCTGCAATCGTCGGCCTCATCTCCAACAGAGATGAAGCTGAGTACAGAGGACTTATCCAGGACTTCGTGGACCGGTGCCATCGGAACTGCCAGATCAAAGGAAAACTAAGGAGCTGCTGGTGGACTGCCGCAGGCAAGGACAACCCCTCACAGCACCAGTAAACATCCAGGGAAGAGACATTGAGATGGTGACATCCTACAAGTACCTGGGTGTTCATCTGAACAATAAACTAGACTGGTCACACAATACCGACACACTCTATAAGAAGGGACAGCGCAGGCTGTTCCTACTGAGGAGGCTCAGGTCTTTTGGTGTACAAGGGGTGCTCTTGAAGACATTCTACGACACGGTGGTGGCATCAGCCATCACTTTTGGAGTGGTCTGCTGGGGCAGTGGCATTACAGCAGCCGATAGGAAGAGACTGAACAAACTGATCAAGGAAGCTAGCTCTGTTCTGGGGCAATACCTTGACCCAGTGGAGGAGATAGGAGAAAGAAGGATGATGGCTAAACTGTCATCTCTGCTGGAGTCCGAGTCCCACCCTATGCAGGACATACTGAACACACTGAGGAGCTCATTTAGCAGTAGACTACATCATCCTAGGTGCATGACCGAGAGGTTTCGCAGGTCCTTCCTACCTACGGCTGTCAGACTTTATAACCTAAGCAGGGCTGCTCGCAGAGATAGCAAAAAAAAAACAAAAAAAAAAACGTGACGACCTAATAGTATTGAATGCAAAAGACGCAACAGACTTACACAAATGGTCCCTTCCAGTATACAACTAGGACAATATCAGTCGCTACGGAGGGTGACAATATGTATGGATACATATTCATACTATGTAGGATAACTAAGTAGACGGTTATGCTGTTTATTGCATCTAGCTACAATGCTCTGCACTCTGTATATACAGTGGAGAAAAAAAGTATTTAGTCAGCCACCAATTGTGCAAGTTCTCCCACTTAAAAGATGAGAGAGGTCTCCAATTTTCATCATAGGTATACCTCAACTACGAGAGACAAAATGAGAAAAAAAAAAACAGAAAATCCCATTGAAGGATTTTTAATGAATTAATTGGTTAATTCCTCGGCAAAATAAGTATTTGATCAATAACAAAAGTTCATCTCAATACTTTGTTATATACCCTTTGTTGGCAATGACAGAGGTCAAACGTTTTCTGTAAGTCTTCACAAGGTTTTCACACACTGTTGCTGGTATTTTGGGCCCATTCCTTCATGCAGATCTCCTCGAGAGCAATGATGTTTTGGGGCTGTCGCTGGGCAACACGGACTTTCAACTCCCTCCAAAGATTTTCTATGGGGTTGAGATCTGGAGACTGGTTAGGCCGCTCCAGGACCTTGAAATGCTTCTAACGAAGCCACTCCTTCGTTCCCCGGGCAGTGTGTTTGGGATCATTGTCATGCTGAAAGACCCAGCCACGTTTCATCTTCAATGCCCTTGCTGATGGAAGGAGGTTTTCACTCAAAATCTCACGATACATGGCCCCATTCATTCTTTCCTTTACACGGATCAGTCGTCCTGGTCCCTTTGCAGAAAAACAACCCCAAAGTATGATGTTTTCACCCCCATGCTTCACGGTAGGTATGGTGTTCTTTCTCCTCAAAACACGACAAGTTGAGTTTTACCAGAAAGTTCTATTTTGGTTTCATCTGACCATATGACATTCTCCCAATCCTCTTCTGGATCATCCAAATGCTCTCTAGCAAACTTCAGACGAGCCTGGACATGTACTGGCTTAAGCAGGGGGACACGTCTGGCACTGCAGGATTTGAGTCCCTGGCGGCGTAG
Source organism: Pholidichthys leucotaenia (assembly GCA_020510985.1). Classification (NCBI taxonomy): domain Eukaryota; kingdom Metazoa; phylum Chordata; class Actinopteri; order Cichliformes; family Pholidichthyidae; genus Pholidichthys; species Pholidichthys leucotaenia. Next base: position 278,765,116 of record CM035842.1, read on the forward strand.
TGTGTTACTGATGGTAGCCTTTGTTACTTTGGTCCGAGCTCTCTGCAGGTCATTCACTAGGTCCCCCCGTGTGGTTCTGGGATTTTTGCTCACCGTTCTCGTGATCATTTTGACCTCACGGGGTGAGATCTTGCGTGGAGCCCCAGATCGAGGGAGATTATCAGTGGTCTTGTATGTCTTCCATTTTCTAATAATTGCTCCCACAGTTGATTTCTTCACACCAAGCTGCTTACCTATTGCAGATTCAGTCTTCCCAGTCTGGTGCAGGTCTACAATTTTGTTTCTGGTGTCCTTTGACAGCTCTTTGGTCTTGGCCATAGTGGAGTTTGGAGTCTGACGGTTGTGGACAGGTGTCTTTTATACCGATAATGAGTTCAAACAGGTGCCATTAATACAGGTAACGAGTGGAGGACAGAGGAGCCTCTTAAAGAAGAAGTTACAGGTCTGTGAGAACCAGAAATCTTGCTTGTTTGTAGGTGACCAAATACTTATTTTACTGAGGAATTTACCAATTAATTCATTAAAAATCCTTCAATGTGATTTTCTGGATTTTTTTTTTCTCATTTTGTCTCTCATAGTTGAGGTATACCTATGATGAAAATTGGAGACCTCTCTCATCTTTTAAGTGGGAGAACTTGCACAATTGGTGGCTGACTAAATACTTTTTTCCCCACTGTATATTTATATATTTATGTGTACATATGTATATTCACTGCTCTTATTTCTTATCTTCTAAATTATTGCTCTGAGTGTTGCTATCCCTGTGCTGTTGCAATCCTGGAACTTCCCCATTGTGGGACTAATAAAGGCTTATCTTATCTTATCTTATCTTATAACGGACTGCATCTGGAGTCAGTGTAAATCCAGGGTCACTGACATAAACTCTCCCTCTTTTCATACTTTTGAATGAACAGCCCCAATCAGTAGCACTAGGTCAGATGTGTGTGTGTGTGTGTGTGTGTGTGTGTGTGTGTGTGTGTGTGTGTGTGTGTGTGTGTGTGTGTGTGTGTGTGTGTGTGCATACTTTGGGTGAAGTGTACATGCAGAATGATGTTACCCTGAGTACTGGGGGATCAGTTTAGTGTGGTGTAAATTTTAAGGCTGAAAAACAAGACTACTCTTCTTTAAAGCTAAGTCAGCTGCTGAGAAACCAGTCACCACTGTTGAAACGTCCTCGGGGAGTGACCTGACAGCATCAGTTTCTTTTTTTTTTTTTTTAATGCATTAAGTGGCCCACATTAATCAAGAAAGTTAACACTTTAATTACCCCAGCCATAAGGTCCATATGTCATGGAGTGGGAAATGCGATGGAACATTCAAGAATATTGTGATTTGAGGGGTTTCATCAGGGTTCATAAAAGGTCGCACAACACTTTGCCAACCATTTTTATGGTGGCAAACAGTTTTTCTTGTCAAAGATATGAACACGTTGCAAAATTGCAAGAAAAAATGCAGACTTATAAGACAAAACTCAGATTCATAAATAAGTGGCAAATTTATGAGGAAATAAAGTCACATATGTACAATATCAATCACTGAAAAGGTTAACAAAACAAAGTAAATACTGTATGTTAAAAGTCCTTTAATACTTTCTTCAACAAGAAAAACTGTTGGTGAACTGTTGTGCAGTTTACAAAACCTGACAAAACCCCAACAACCAATCTTGAACGTTCCTTAGCCTTCACCACTCCACGAGATACTCCCCTATTAATAATATAATAAGGCACAATTCTTTTAAAAATATTACACCTCGTACACCTCGTATTACCTCGTACACCTCGCTGGTGTACGAGGTTGAGCGATACCGGCCAGATATAGTCGGCCTCACCTCAACACACAGCTCCGGTTCCGGAACCAGTCTCCTGGAGAGGGGCTGGAGCTTGGCCTTTTCTGGAGTTGCCCCGGGCGAGAAGCGACGAGCAAGGGTGGGTATTCTTGTATCACCCCACCTTGCTGCCTCTATATTGGAGTTTTCCCCGGTGGACGAAAGGGTTGCTTCCCTGCGCCTTCGGGTTGGGAAACGGGTCCTGACCATCATTTGTGCCTATGCACCAAATGATGTTTCAGAGTACCCACCCTTTTTGGAGTCTGTGACTGGGGTGCTGGAGGGTACTCCTCCTGGAGACTCCATTGTCCTACTGGGGGACTTCAATGCGCACGTGGGCAATGACAGTGAAACCTGGAGGGGGGTGATTGGGAGGAACGGCCTGCCCGATCTGAACCCGAGTGGTGTTCAGTTATTGGACTTCTGTGCTAACCACAGTCTGTCCATAACGAACACCATGTTCAAGCACAAGGGTGTCCATATGTGCACCTGGCACCAGGACACCCTAGGTCGCAGGTCGATGATCGATTTTGTTATCGTATCATCAGACCTGCGACCGTATGTCTTGGACACCCGAGTAAAGAGAGGTGCAGAGCTGTCAACTGATCACCACCTGGTGGTGAGTTGGAACCGATGGCAGGGGAGGAAGCCATTCAGACCTGGTAGACCCAAACGTATAGTGAGGGTGTGCTGGGAGCGTCTGGCAGAGGCCCCTGTCCAGGAGGTCTTCAACTCCCACCTCCGGAAGAACTTCAACCACATTCCGAGGGAGTCTGGAGACATGGAGTCTGAATGGGCCATGTTCTCCACCTCTGTTGTTGAAGCGGCGGCCCAGAGCTGCGGCCGCAAGGTGGTCGGTGCATCTCGTGGTGGCAACCCCCGAACCAAGTGGTGGACACCAGTGGGGAGGGGGGCCATTAAGCTGAAGAAGGAGTCCTATCAAGCTTGGTTGGCTTGTGGGACTCCCGGAGCAGCTGAGGTGTACCGGCAGGCCAAGCGGAGTGCAGCTCGGGTGGTTGCTGAAGCAAAAACCCGGGTATGGGAGGAGTTCGGTGAGGCCATGGAACAAGACTTTCGGTCAGCTTCAAAGAGATTCTGGCAAACTGTTTGGCTGCTCAGGAGGGGAAAGCAGCTCCCCGTCCACACTGTGTATGGTGCGGATGGGACACTGTTGACTTCAACTGGGGATATCGTCGGGCGGTGGAAGGAATACTTCGAGGATCTCCTCAATCCCACTGATGCGCCTTCCACAGAGGAAGCAGGGTTTGGGGATGAGGGGGATGACTCGCCTATCACAGGGGGTGAGGTCGCCAAGGAGGTTAAAAATCTCCTTGGTGGCCGGGCCCCGGGGGTGGACGAGATTTGCCCTGAGTACCTCAAGGCCCTGGATGTTGTTGGGTTGTCATGGTTGACACGCCTCTGCAACATTGCGTGGAGGTCGGGGGCAGTGCCTTTGGCATGGCAAACCGGGGTGGTGGTTCCTCTCTTCAAAAAAGGGGACCGGAGGGTGTGCTCCAACTTTAGAGGGATCACACTCCTCAGCCTCCCCTGGGAAGGTCTATGCCAAGGTACTGGAGAGGAGAGTCCGGCCGTTGGTCGAACCTCGGATTCAGGAGGAGCAATGTGGTTTTCGTCCTGGCCGTGGCACATCGGACCAGCTCTTTACCCTCTCGAGAATTCTTGAGGGTTCGTGGGAGTTTGCCCAACCAGTTTACATGTGTTTTGTGGACTTGGAGAAGGCATTTGACCGCGTCCCTCGTGGATTTTTGTGGGGGGTGCTTCGGGAGTATGGGGTATCGGGCTTGTTGTTACGAGCTATTCGGTCTCTGTACGACCGTTGTGAGAGTTTGGTTCGTATTGCCAACACTCGGTCGGAGTCATTCCCAGTGAGAGTTGGACTCCGCCAGGGTTGCCCTTTGTCACCGATCCTGTTCATAATTTTTATGGACAGGATTTCTAGGCGCAGCCAGGGAATGGAGGGTGTCATGCTTGGTGACCACAGGATCTCATCTCTGTTGTTTGCAGATGATGTTGTCCTGTTGGCTTCATCCAGCAATGACCTACAGCTCTTGATGGGACGGTTTGCCACTGAGTGTGAAGCGGCTGGGATGAGAATCAGCACCTCCAAGTCCGAGTCCATGGTCCTCAGCCAGAAAAAGGTGGATTGTCCTCTCCGGGTTGGGGACAGGCTCCTGCCCCAAGTGGAGGAGTTTAAGTATCTTGGGGTCTTGTTCACGAGTGAGGGGAAAATGGAGCGAGAGATCGACAGACGGATTGGAGCAGCATCTGCAGTGATGCGGACGTTGTACCGGTCTGTTGTGGTGAAGAGGGAGCTTAGTTCTAAGGCAAAGCTGTCGATTTACCAGTCAATCTACGTTCCTACTCTCACCTATGGTCACAAGCTTTGGGTAATGACCGAAAGAACGAGATCGCGGATACAAGCGGCTGAAATGAGCTTTCTCCGTAGGATTGCTGGACTCACCCTCAGAGATAGGGTGAGGAGCTCAGTCATCCGGGAGAGGCTCAGAGTAGAACCGCTGCTCCTCCACATTGAAAGGAGTCAGTTGAGGTGGTATGGGCATCTGATTAGGATGCCTCCTGGACGCCTCCCACTTGAGGTGTTTCAGGTACGTCCCACTGGGAGGAGACCCCGGGGCAGACCCAGGACTCGGTGGAGAGACTATGTCTCCCAGCTGGTCTGGGAACGCCTTGGTATCCCCTCTGAAGAGCTGGAGCAGGTGGCTGGGGAGAGGGAAGTCTGGGCTTCTCTTCTTGAACTGCTGCCTCCGCGACCCGGACCTCCGGAAAAGCGGTAGAAGATGGATGGATGGATGGATGGCATCTCAGCCAAAGAGGACAAAAGGTTTGTTGCCCAGACAACAATAACCCGTGCCTGTGCATGTCCTTGTTACAAAGTAATGTGGAACTCCCTCTTGTAGTGAGTGTGTGCACGTTGAACAATCTTTCATAAGTCTGCTAATTATTGCATGAAACACTGAAAACTGCCACAAGGCGGGTAGAGCCCTGGTCCACAAAAACACACACAAGACAATTATTCCATTGCTCCGAGCACAGCTGCTTAGACTCATCAGCAACCCGGAGAAGATAAGTTATGACAGGACGAGGAGTAAGGAGTGGCGAGGAAAAAAAAACAAAAGGAAAATCAAGTGACATTCATCTCTGACTTCACAGGGAGCCGAAAACATTCAAGCCATCTGTCACGGATACGTATAAACAGCTTCACCACGTTGATGAAAATGACACAGATGCATCAAAGGCGGACTGGATTCCACGAGCAAGACTATCAGGAAGAGGTGTGGTGAGAGGTTACCGCCGAGGTCACCGCTGTTATAGAGGATGCTCTCGGACTGAAATTCAAAATATTTTCATCCGTCAACTTTCTAGTAAGTTACCCGGTGAGCAGGGTAGACATGTAGTTATTTTTCCGACAGCTTAGACTTTGAGACTCTATGCCATAAACTTGGTCTGCCACTGGGTCTCCTTCCAGCATGACCTGACTGGTACGCCTCAGGTTAACTCCCAAAGAAATTTCTTAACAAACTGATGCAACCTTGAGATGAGCTGGTTTCTCTTAAAGAGAATGCAACAAGCCCACGGGACTTTAATGTTAGCAGTGAATTAAATCACAGTCCAATTTTTAAGAATTAAATAAAACAGAGTGAATTTGGATATCAGATGAAAATGTTGTGCAGCACTTCCATAAAATCAAAGGAGCCCAGCCAGGATGCCGTGGGCCCCATCTGGGCTGTCTTATGAGTCCCATGTGGGTTTGTCCACAGTTCCATGTTGGCCCTATCTGTGTTTGCCCACATGGACTTTACCTGTTTACCTATTTTCAACTTATTTTCTCATAAATTTGCTATTTTCTTGTAAATTTGTGGACACCTCCCCCCCAATTTGGTACATTTTTCTTGAAAATATGGAATTTTGTCATAAATTTCCAACGGTTTTTTTTTATGTAAACTTGCAACTTTTTCCTCATAAATTTGTGATTTTTTTCTTTAAATCTGCAACTTTTTTCTCAAAAATTTGTTAGTTTTTCTTGTAAAATTGTGACTTTTTTCTTGCATATTTGCTAATTTTTTTCTTGTAATTTGTAACTTCTGGTAACAACTTTGCATAAACATTGTTCTAGAAATATCCCATTCATTTAATCCACCTGATTATAATTCTAGTCCTATTAACCCCACACCAGTTTTTAATATGTTAGAAATAACTGAAAATGAAGTTCCAAATATCATCAGCTCACTGAATAGCTCAAAAGCACCGGATGAGCATGGTCTTAACACCAGTTTTTTGTTTTTTTTAAAGAACATAAAGAATCGCTCACCTGTCAGATTACTCATTTATTCAGTCTGTCAGTCAAACATGCTGTCATCCCAACTGCATGGAAGGTAGGAGTGGTTAGACCAATTTTCAAAACAGGGATCAAAACTGATATAAACAACTACAGATCAATATAGCATTTTACCAGTCAGCTCTAAAATAATTGAAAAATGGGTGGCTACACTATTACAGCCGTGGACAAAATTGTTGGTACCCCTCTGTTAATGAAAGAAAAACCCACAATGGTCACAGAAATAACTTGAATCTGACAAAAGTGGCAGTAAATAAAAATTCTATGAAAATTAACCAATGAAAATCAGACAATGCTTTTGAATTGTGGTTCAACAGAATTACTTTAAAAAACAAACTCATGAAACAGGCCTGGACAAAAATGATGGTACCCCTAGAAAAGATTGAAAATAATGTGACCATAGGGACATGTTCAACCAAGATGCGTCCTCTAATTAACATCACAGGTGTCTACAAACTTGTAGTCAGCTCTAAAATAATTGAAAAATGGGTGGCTACACTATTACAGCCGTGGACAAAATTGTTGGTACCCCTCTGTTAATGAAAGAAAAACCCACAATGGTCACAGAAATAACTTGAATCTGACAAAAGTGGCAATAAATAAAAATTCTATGAAAATTAACCAATGAAAATCAGACAATGCTTTTGAATTGTGGTTCAACAGAATTACTTTAAAAAACAAACTCATGAAACAGGCCTGGACAAAAATGATGGTACCCCTAGAAAAGATTGAAAATAATGTGACCATAGGGACATGTTCAACCAAGATGCGTCCTCTAATTAACATCACAGGTGTCTACAAACTTGTAATCAGTCAGTCGGCCTATTTAAAGGGTAACAAGTAGTCACTGTGCTGTTTGGTGACATGGTGTGTACCACACTAAACATGGACCAGAGGAAGCAAAGGAGAGAGTTGTCTCAGGAGATTAGAAAGAAAATTATAGACAAGCATGTTAAAGGTAAAGGCTATAAGACCATCTCCAAGCAGCTTGATGTTCCTGTGACTACAGTTGCACATATTATTCAGAAATTTAAGATCCACGGGACTGTAGCCACCCTCCCTGGACGTGGCCGCAGGAGGAGACAGATAATACGAATGGTAACAAAAGAGCCCAGAACTACCTCTAAACACATTCATGGTGAACTCCAAGGTCAAGGTACATCAGTGTCAGATTGCACCATCCGTCATTGTTTGAGCCAAAGTAGACTTCATGGGAGACGACCAAGGAGGACTCCACTGTTGAAAACAAATCATAAAAAAACCAGACTGGAATTTGCCAAACTGCATGTTGACAAGCCACAAAGCTTCTGGGAGAATGTCCTGTGGACAGATGAGACAAAACTGGAACTTTTTGGCAAGGCACATCAGCTCTATGTTCACAGACGCAAAAATGAAGCATACCAAGAAAAGAACACTGTCCCTACTGTGAAACATGGAGGAGGTTCTGTTATGTTCTGGGGCTGCTTTGCTGCATCTGGCACAGGGTGTCTTGAATCTGTGCAGGGTACAATGAAATCTCAAGACTATCAAGGTATTCTAGAGAGAAATGTGCTGCCCAGTGTCAGACAGCTTGGTCTCAGTCTCAGGTCATGGGTCTTGCAACAGGATAATGACCCAAAACACACAGCTAAAAACACCCAAGAATGGCAAAGAACCAAACATTGGACTATTCTAAAGTGGCCTTCTATGAGCCCTGATCTAAATCCTATTGAACATCTGTGGAAGGAGCTGAAACATACCGTCTGGAGAAGGCACCCTTCAAACCTGAGACAACTGGAGCAGTTTGCTCATGAGGAGTGGGCCAAAATACCTGCTGAGCGGTGCAGAAGTCTCATTGACAGTTACAGAAATCATTGGATTGCAGTGATTGCCTCAAAAGGATGTGCAACAAAATATTAAGTTGAAGGTACTATCATTTTTGTTCAGGCCTGTTTCATGAGTTTGTTTTTTAAAATAATTCTGTTGAACCACAATTAAAAAGCACTGTCTGATTTTCATTGGTTAATTTTCATAGAATTTTTATTTATTACCACTTTTGTCAGATTCAAATTATTTCTGTGACCATTATGGGTTTTTCTTTCATTAACAGAGGGGTACCAACAATTTTGTCCACGTGTGTATGTGAGCATCTGAATAATGGGAACACCCCCCTGCATCATGCGCAATTTGGGTTCCATGCCCGCCATTCAACAGAGTCTGCGATAAGCTTGTTTTTAGAGAAAACTAAATCTTTTTTAGATAAGTGCAATTAGGTGCTGTGTTCTTAGACCTGAAGAAGGCATTTGACACTGTTGACCACAACATCCTTTTAACCAAACTTAGTTTTATTTTTCAGAACACACTACCAAATGGATGAAATCCTATTTAACTGACAGACAGCAATGTGTAATTGTCAACAGTGTCAAACTGCCATATTTGAAATGTCAAATAGGTGTCCCACAAGGCTCCATACTTAGACCAATATTATTCTCCTTATACATAAATGATTTACCAAATGCATGCAGAAACATTCATATACCACCTGTATTCTTACAACACCGATGACTCAAATCCATGACTGGCTTAATAATTTGTGTTTCCTATTAAGCACTAAAAAGCTGTTTGCATGATGCTCATCAAACAATGATCAAATATTACAAACAAACATTTTCTTAAAAGGGGAGAAGCTGCAATTAGGAATTTTAAGTACGTCAGTGTGATTTTAGATTCCTCATTAACCTTTAAAAAACGCATCAAAAACACATTAAAAAATGTCAAAATGCTCAATTCTCTTTTAACCACTTGCACTCCGGGCAATTTTCCTAAAAATGCCCAAAAATAACGTGCCCAAAGTAAATCGAAAGCTATTATTCAACCCTTTGCAGCATCTTCATGGGGTTGGTCTCATTTAAAAGAAAACACTTTGAATTTTTTGGCAAAAAAAACATAATCTCTCTACGTGCTCCGGCCACTGAGTTACAGTCATCTAAACATACTGAACTTGAAGAAAAAAAAAATTGGACACAGTGTTTTTTTGGATACAAATGCTTGTAAATAACACACAGCTGTCCGATCCGGCTGGAAAATCCAACAGAAATGTAGAACCAAGTGTTATCCAGCTGAGATCCAAATTTGGTAACATTACCACCAAAAATGAATATTTTACACAGCTTTGTTCTCAGGCTGTTCCCAGGCGTTATGGAACTGTGCCAAATTGTGCCAAATGGCACAGTTTGGAAAAACGTCTGTAACTTTTGAATAATTCAATGTAGAATCTTCATTTTAGGCTCTAATGAAAGGTCACACTCAGGGCTGTGTCTGTGTGTGTGTGTGTGGGCGGGGGGTCGTCCCCCCCCCCGCTACCAAGGACCAAATTTGGCCCTCGCTACATGACGGAATACACTCTTTTTTTTTTTTTTCCTTGCATGTTTTCACAGCGGCTCCCCCCCCCCTCGCTACTGTGTGTGTGTGGGGGGGGGGGAACCGTGAACGGACCGTGAACGCCCCCCCCCCCCTCGCTACAGAAGAGGGCCATCGCTACATGATGGAATAGACTGATATGCTTCCCCCCGCGGATCGGGGAGCGTTCGGACCGTGCCCCCCCCCCCGCTCCTCTTCTGCAGCGGGGGGGGGGGGGGCGTTCACGGTCCGAACACGGCAAATGAACCGTTTATCGCGGCGCACGCACTTCGTATTTCGTGCGCAGTACAGTTGTAATTTACCGATCGGTCAAAAGTCATTTTTGGATTACAGTTTTCAGGGATAAATAATAATTTAGCTTATAACACCTTACCTCTTCAAAGCAGCAGAGTTGTGGCGAACAGCTCTTCCCACGCGTCAGACGAACGCGGCGCTGCTCCACTCGTGGATCCCGATCAACATAATTCCATTATTGCCGTTTTGGCGAATGATTTACGACTTTTGTCGTCGGCCTCCATCTATTCTGCTGGAATGAGTGCAGGTCCCACTTGTGGGTGTTCTCCATGCTGCTGGGTGAGCCTGGGTCTGTAGGAGATTCATACAGAGTCCTTCTGCAGCAGTAAATATCGCTTCACCCAGCCAGAATTTCTGTGCTTCAATTGGCTCCTGCGTTCACAGTAGGCGGGTCCTCCTTCCTAGATTTTCATTCATTGGTTCTTCAAGGTTTCAGAAACCCAATTCAAGGCTCTTATTAGTCGAATGAGAGGTCAATCAGATGAACTAATCTGTTCGCGGCTGTCTCTGCAGTTTTTTTTTGAGTGGCACTTGGACGCTACTACATCACCATCACCACCATCATGGGTCATGCGCACGAGGACGCACGAGCGCGCTCTCACGCGCCCTCGTGCGTCATAGGACGCAGAGACTTGCCCACCCGCGGAACAACGGAGCGCAAGTGGTTAAAAAGCAGCCTTTATATAACTTCTTTCTCCGATGAGCCATTTAAACTGTTCCTGGTTTGTTCCTCTATGTCAAGAAAAGGTAAACCCAGCCGTGATACGTGCCACTGCAGAGAGGCCAGCAAAGGTGTTAGCTTCAGAGCTAACAGTGCTATTAGGGAGTTAGCTTCCCAAGCATGGTTTATATCATTTTATTTAAATTTCAGTCACCCTAATAGGCATCCCTGTTTCCACCTGGTTCGCTAATCCACAGTTGAAAACATATCTCATGTCATTTATTTTGTTACATTTTCACTGTGATGCTATGTCAAACTGTTGACATTAGCTTGGCTTTGTTGTCGGAGTTGATTCGTCTAACAGCATTAGAGCTGCACTTCAGCAGGGAGAGGCTGACCAACAGACCGCCTGGCATTAGTTTAACTGTCGATCTGGTCAGTATTGATCGCTATTTTCTATAAATTCTATTTACATCCCCCCCCCCCCCCACTGAGATCCTTGCTTGTCTAGCTATGAGCTAGCTAGCACCAGTTAGCTTCCTTGGGTTACTATTCACTCATTAACTTAAATGTGATATTGAATAAGATTGTTACTTCCTGGTCAGGAAGTAACAATCTCCCTCTCTTGCCTCACTGTAATATTGTACTGGTTGCCAGGTTGAGACAAAAATCCCTGCAGATTGAGCCATTTCTCTCCATGGGTTACAGTATCTGTCAACCCCTGTGACCTTTCTCATTTTAGCATCAAGACCTCTCTATGGCAATGGTTACTTTTTCAAAGGTTTGGTGCAAAGTTTTACTGGAGCAGGGTAGGATTCATGCAATATGCCCAAGTGTCAAACTTGAATTGCACTGTGCCTTATATGCCACAGGGAAATAAATGAGCATATAGTCACATCTTTTTCTGGTCCATCTATAATGTACAAAAGTAATGTTTCAGCATCTTTCTACCAAGACATGCCAAGTTCCAAGTATGACTCCTAAGAGCAATGCGTCACCTGAAAACCGCTGCAGCCTGTGATACTTGCTGTCATGTGCGTAGAGGCCAAAACTGGCGATAACCTCGTGATTTTTCAGCTGCATCTGTCACATATTTCAGTGCTATCGCAATACCTGCACTTGTGAGAGGCAGCTCATTTTTTCTGTGAGTGTGGATTCCCCCGTGATAACACCTCGTTCACTCAAACTGATGGAGGGGGCACTAAACACGAACCCCAGCTGAGAGCAGTTGGAGATTAAGACACATTTTATTGCACATGCATGGCAGTTTGTCTTGTGCACTTAAGATGCACCAAGGGCAGGGAGAAGGTATGAAAAAAGCTGCCACTGAAATGTAGAGCAAAAGATGACAATCAGTGAAACATAGCTTTGTTGTTCCCCATTAATAAAGTTTCTAATCTAAATAGGATTATTTGAATGTTATTATCACATATGCTCTCAGAAGTTTAAACTCACAAACTGACCAATTAAAAAAGAACAAATAGAGAATATGTCCTCAAAAATGAAGTCAACCTTGGCGCTTCCACCAATGTCTCGCTTCCATATCCTCTTCTTCCTCTGTCAGGTACCAAATTCAAGGAAAACATTCATTGCTGTGTCCACTGTTTACTGTTGCCTTTGAGCTAGAAGTAACAAAGCATAAACCAGTCAGGTTGTTTGGCTGTGAAGTGGTGGCTGTATGCAGCAAGCTCATAAATAACACCAAGGTTGGCAGCAGACATCCACAAAAGCATGTCTGTTTATCCCTGTGCTGCATGCTTAACAGGCAAGGACTATAAACTTCGCTGTTTTCACATTAGGGTTTCCCTAGGAGTGGTTTCTGAAGGCTAGCCTTTCAAATGATTCAAGTTTTGAGCTGAACTGCATCACCATATGATCACACTGCTTTGCTTTTTATGAGGGGGTGCTGAAAAGTTTTTAGGCTGAAAAGTTCATAGTGGTCAAATTTGACCAAATGTGGTTTATTTTTCAACCACAGGGATCCAAGCACTGCAACACCAATGGAAGAAGTGTGTGGACCGATGGGGAGACTGCACTGAAAAATAAACCACATTTGGTGAAATTTGACCACAATGAACTTTTCAGCCCACCCCACCCCACCTTCCTCGTATGATGCAACACATTTATTTAAAAAACAAAAAACTGTATTTTTAAGCATAGGTCTTGATATCAGGTTAGATTTTGCAAATCAGATCTATGACAAGCATGTTATCAGTTCAAGTTGGCATACCAGTTCTATGTTTTGGTTGCACACTGTTTACTGCAAAGAGCTATGATTGCACAACTGCTGCCAACAGATCAAAGATATCGCTATATGTTATTAGCTCATACTTTTTGTAGACCATTCATCCATAATTTTAAAGACTTATCCAATTTATAGCAGACAAAGTGTCACGTGCAGTACTCCGGGGCAGAATGAAGAACTCACGTGCAGGGTGACCGTTTAACATAATTTATTGACAGAAAACAACATAAATTACTGTCAAGCAGTGGCATGGGGAGTGCAATGGATGACGAGCACGCTGTACTGAGTGTATGACATGGGCACTATATATAGAGGCAGGAGATAATTAACAAATGCAGCAAAGCCGTGAATGATTAACAACTAAAGGACCAATAACTGAGGAGAAGAGAATGAACTGAGAGCACAGTCACAAAGTAAACACAGTATGATGAGTAGGACAGGATAATGTCAATAATGATAATGCACAGGATAAACATAACTAGAGTGGATATAACTGAAGTGAAGGTGAGAATGCTGATAATGATGATAATGATATGCAACAAATGATCAACCAGAGAATAAGGGCACTGTCAACATAACAGTAGCAACAGGATTAGGAACAGGTCAGTGTAAAAATTTTAATAGGACAGTTAGCAGAATCTTTTTCAGTTAACCAATCAATTATCACAGAATAAAAACTATTTCTCAGCTCATCTTTTATTTGAAGCATGCGTGTAGTCAAACACGGCTGTGGGTCTCATCAGCACAATCTGGTCAAGGCCCAAACCACCCCCCCACCCCCCTTACATATAGCTTCTGGTTGCTGGGCATTCCCAGGAAACTCCAACAATGCATGGCCATTGTCCAAACTGGTTTAAACCAGTCTTCTCAGCATCCAGATAGCTCCCACATCCTTCCTCTCAGTGTCCAAATGGCTCCCACATCCTGTGGTTTTCGGTCTGGTTGGGACTCTTCAGCTTTGCGCAACCCCCCATGTGCATATATGGAAGCAGGAAAAGAGAGACTGGAGCTTTTGTGTGTGTGTGTGTGTGTGTGTGTGTGTGTGTGTGTGTGTGTGTGTGTGTGTGTGTGTGTGTGTGTGTGTGTGTGTGTGTGTGTGTGTGTGTGACCGGTGAATGACTTGTGTGTGTGTGAGAGAGAGCACTTTGTGTTATGTCTAACTAACTAATCTTCACTATTTATTTATTATAACAATTTCCTCTTTTGACTCCATTTTAATGGCATCAATAACTATGGCAGGCTCAATAATAAATAGGCATCAGACACCTGATGTTATTTTCATGTGAGATGAGCAAAAAATCTGTAGGCAGTATATACTTTCACGAGTAGTCATCGTAATGCAATTTCTTTATTCATTCAGTACATAATCACAGGCAAAAACTCTCATCTCAGTCCCACTGCCCTTGGCAGCCTTTTTTGGAAACTTTAACACATGTGTTATATCAGGAAAATAAACATATGCAAAACAAAACATTTTCAGTCAAAACATTTCTTATTCGTGTGTGTTGTGTCTGAGCCTCAAAACCTGTCATATAACAAAGCTTCAAACCTTCTAATTCTATTCTAACTACATGACCACAAATAGCACAATATTTTGAAGATACCTGCAAGAAAACAAAGGAAAAGGAAGGGGACACTAGCGCATGACCCACCGCAGGAGGGTACCTTCAGCGCATCCCCTTTTCATGTAAGATTATATGTATGTGGGCAATGTTGGATGTGTGAACAGTAAATAGAACAGTGGATAGCAGAAAGACACACAAAAAATAACCTGTGTTTTGCCTAAATTCTATCCTAAGGCCTTCTAAGGCTTCTATAGCACGTGCAATGCTCTCATCTGGGCTCATGTGGTTAGGGATAAAGGTACAGCAGACAGAGCCAAAAATCTGACACACTCCCCCTGACTCTGCTAAAAGCATGTCAAGGGCAATGTGGTTCTGATAGGTCATGAGGGAGGTTGCCTTTAGTTGCCTATGCACTCCTTTATGTGACTACACTATAATTTAACATTCTTTGTTCATTATAATACAAGTATTCAATCCAAGACTGCATTTTAATAGATTCTATTGTGGCTTCCAACCACGGGATTACGTGTACCAGGGCTGCAGCATAATGGTTTCTGCCTTTGAACTCATCAGGGACTCCTCTAACCATGGCCATCCCATTGACATAAGGTGTAACTCTCCCTAGGGTGTCCTCCATCTTTCCAATAATTGAAGATACATCTCTCTTTGGCCTATTGTGATTTCTAGTAACTGGTCCCAATGGCAGGATCATAAAAGGCATTACCAGATGAACTGGTGAACAGGTTTCTTTCCACTCAGGTAGGACTGGCCAAAACCTTATTTGTCCACATCAAAGCTTTTGCACAGTGAGTTACGTGTATCCAGTTACTCAGCATTCCTTTTTTCCAAACTTGCACTGCATGTGATGTAGCTTTTTTCACTTTAAAAGGTCTTTGCTACTTAGGAGAGTCCCATTGGGGCCTTATTACTTTTTGCCACACCCAGTCGCCAGGTTCCAATGGGGCAGCACTCCCATGGGTGCTCCTGTTGAGAATGTCGGAACCTGTTGAGAGAGAGCTTCAGACATTTTCCTTAAACTCTTAATGTATTGTGACAGTTCTACAGCTTGACTATTCCTAGGAGTCAAAGGTGAATCATCTCTCATCTTTCTCCCTGTTAACAACTCATGAGGAGTCAGGCAGAGCATCGTGTTGGGGGTGGATCACAGTGCCATCAGCACTAATGGCAGTGCATCAACCCACGTCATGCCTGTCCCCATGCATTGCTTGGCTAGCATTGTTTTTAGAGTCCTAGTTACTCTCTCTAGGAGGATGGATGGATGACTGAGCCAAAGTAATGCCTTGAGCCTAAGGTGCATTCAACTTCCTTCAAATGTTTATTTGCAAAATGACTGCCATTGTCTGACCTAATCACTCTTGGAAAACCATGTCTGGGAATCACCTCTTCTGTCAGCCATTTAATCACTTCTTTTGCACTTTCTGTTTTAGATGCTTTTGCCTCAACCCATCTTGAAAATGTATCCACACACACCAACAGATATCTGTAGCCTCTGCATCTGTTTTCTGGGCTCATGTCTGTGAAATCAATCACTATGTCCTTCCATGGCCCCTCGGGGGCTGGAAAAGCTCCCATAGAGGCCTTTAACGTGCATTTGGGATTAAACTTTTGCCATGCTTCACACTCAGAAACCACTAGTTCTGCTACATCTGACAAATGAGGATGCCACCAATGTGTTTCAGAGTTGATACCTTTGTTTTTGAAGCATGGCCTTTTATATGTGCCTCTTTGCACAGCAGCAACAACACCTTAGCAGGGGCTACCAATCTTCCATCTGCAGACCTCCACAGGCCCTCCTCATCTTTCTTTGCTCCTTTCTCTATCCACCTGCTCTTTTCCTCAGGACTTGCCTTCTCTTGCCATTGCTTAATTTCCTCTGTGCCGAGTTCCATGTACTCTGATCCTCTTTTTGTTTCATCATATTTGCCTGTGTAATATAGCCACCTGCCTGTTTAGCAGCTAAATCAACAGTTTCATTTCCTTTGGCCACAATTGCATTTCTTTTTTGATGCCCTTTACACTTCAGAATCACTACCCTCTTTGGTTGACTCATGGCCTCCAACAGCTCTACCATTTCTGTTAAGTGTTTAATTGGTGTGTTCATTGAGGTGAGAAATCCCTTCCTTCTCCAATGTGGTAAATCAACATGTGCAGCCTGGTGGGCATAAGCTGAATAAGTATATATGTTTACCTCTTGTTGTTTTGCATACTGACATGCTTTAGTAAGAGCTACAATTTCAGCTTTTTGGGCAGAGGCAGGCTGGTCTACCATTCCTGCCTCTACAGTTTGAAATGCAGCTGTCCTGTCATCATATTTTACCACTGCATATGAGGTACTCAGAGACCAATCTGCTTTCCTGTAGCAACAGCCATCATAAAAAAGGTTCAAATTTGGATGTTCATTAGGTTCAGATTGAAGATTAGGGACAGCTTTCATATCAACCTCTATAACTGCTAGACAGTCGTGAGGTTCATCTGTAAGCATGTCCTCTGCCTTATTTGTCCCTTCACATGTGTAAATGATATTTGATACCTGCAGTATTCTTTTCAACCTTTGTGTTCTTTTAGCTGAGAGTGTGAACAGTACACTTTGTAGGGAGGAGGCTACTCCATGCATGGTGTGTACAATCACAGTGTGCTGCATTGTGATGTGAGAGGTTTTTTCTAATGCTTTAGCTATTGCTATGACGTGTGCATAGTGGGTGTCCTCTCTCTGTTATCTAATGTTGATCTGCAATACGTTAGAACTGACCTGGACCCTGTACCTTCCCCCTTCTGATACAGTATGGCGTTCACAATGCCGGCCTGTTCAGAAACATCAAGATTGAATGAGGAAGTGTAATCAGATGGTTTTAGTGAATACGCATGTGACATCAGTTGTTTGAGTTCAATAAATGCACCCTCAGCCAAAGTGGTCCATTGCATTGGTGATGTAAGGTTTTTGTGTCCTGCTTCCGTAAGAAGGTCGTGCAGTGGTTGAATAAGCACAGTGTAATTTGGAACAAAATTTCTGCTGTATCCGGTAAGACCCCAAAATTGCATAATTTTCCTCACAGTACATGGTTTAGGGTGTGAGAGAATTGATGACCTTTATGACGGAGAAACCACAGAGTTGCTGAATGTGATTAGCCTGCCCAAATAGTTAACTCTGGGGTGACAACACTGTACTTTTTTGTGGCTTAATTTATAGCCCCACATTTATAGCCCACTTGTGGACACTTGGTGTCCACAAGTGGTGGACACCAGTGGTGAGGAGGGCCATTAAGCTGAAGAAGGAGTCCTATCAAGCTTGGTTGGCTTGTGGGACTCCCAAAGCAGCTGAGGTGTACTGGCAGGCCAAGCGGAGTGCAGCTCGGGTGGTTGCTGAAGCAAAAACCCGGGTATGGGAGGAGTTCTGTGAGGCCATGGAACAAGACTTTCGGTCGGCCTCGAAGAGATTCTGGGAAACTGTCCGGTGGCTCAGCAAGCGAAAGAAGCTCCCCGTCCGCACTGTGTATGGTGCGGATAGGACACTGTTGACTTCGACTGGGGATATCATCGGGCAGTGGAAGGAATACTTCGAGGATCTCCTCAATCCCACTGATACGCCTTCCACAGAGGAAGCAGGGTCTGGGGATGAGGGGGATGACTCGCCTATCACAGGGGCTGAGGTCACCAAGGTGGTTAAAAATCTCCTTGGTGGCCGGGCCCCGGGGGTGGATGAGATTCGCCCTGAGTACCTCAAGGCCCTGGAAGTTGTTGGGCTGTCATGGTTGACACGCCTCTGCAACATTGCGTGGAGGTTGGGGGCAGTGCTTTTGGCATGGCAAACGGGGGTGGTGGTTCCTCTCTTCAAAAAAGGGGACCGGAGGGTGTGCTCCAACTTTAGAGGGCTCACACTCCTCAGCCTCCCTGGGAAGGTCTATGCCAAGGTACTGGAGAGGAGAGTCCGGCTGTTGGTCGAACCTCAGATTCAGGAGGAGCAATGTGGTTTTCATCCTGGCAGTGGCACATCGGACCAGCTCTTTACCCTCTTGAGAATTCTCGAGGGTTTGTAGGAGTTTGCCCAACCAGTTTACATGTGTTTTGTGGACTTGGAGAAGGCATTTGACCGCGTCCCTC
Organism: Pholidichthys leucotaenia; assembly: GCA_020510985.1. Classification (NCBI taxonomy): domain Eukaryota; kingdom Metazoa; phylum Chordata; class Actinopteri; order Cichliformes; family Pholidichthyidae; genus Pholidichthys; species Pholidichthys leucotaenia. Next base: position 278,783,602 of record CM035842.1, read on the forward strand.
GTGGATTTTTGTGGGGGGTGCTTCGGGAGTATGGGGTATCGGGCTTGTTGTTACGAGCTATTCGGTCTCTGTACGACCGTTGTGAGAGTTTGGTTCATATTGCCAACACTCGGTCGGATTCATTCCCAGTGAGAGATGGACTCCGCCAGGGTTGCCCTTTGTCACCGATCCTGTTCATAATTTTTATGGACAGGATTTCTAGGTGCAGCCAGGGAATGGAGGGTGTCATGCTTGGTGACCACAGGATCTCATCTCTGTTGTTTGCAGATGATGTTGTCCTGTTGGCTTCATCCAGCAATGACCTACAGCTCTTGCTGGGATGGTTTTCCACTGAGTGTGAAGCGGCTGGGATGAGAACCAGCACCTCCAAGTCCGAGTCCATGGTCCTCAGCCAGAAAAAGGTGGATTGTCCTCTTTGGGTTGGGGACAGGCTCCTGCCCCAAGTGGAGGAGTTTAAGTATCTTGGGGTCTTGTTCACGAGTGAGGGGAAAATAGAGCGAGAGATCGACAGATGGATTGGAGCAGCATCTGCAGTGATGCGGACGTTGTACCGGTCTGTTGTGGTGAAGAGGGAGCTTAGTTCTAAGGCAAAGCTGTCGATTTACCAAGTCAATCTACGTTCCTACTCTCACCTATGGTCACGAGCTTTGGGTAATGACCAAAAGAACAAGATTGCGGATACAAGCGGCTGAAATGAGCTTTCTCCGTAGGATTGCTGGACTCACCCTCAGAGATAGGGTGAGGAGCTCAGTCATCCGGGAGAGGCTCAGAGTAGAACCGCTGCTCCTCCACATTGAAAGGAGTCAGTTGAGTTGGTATGGGCATCTGATTAGGATGCCTCCTGGACGCCTCCCACTTGAGGTGTTTCGGGCACGTCCCACTGGGAGGAGTCCCCGGGGCAGACCCAGGACTCGGTGGAGAGACTATGTCTCCCAGCTGGTCTGGGAACGCCTTGGTATCCTCTCTCAAGAGCTGGAGCAGGTGGCGGGGGAGAGGGAAGTCTGGGCTTCTCTGCTTGAACTGCTGCCTCCACGACCCGGACCTCCGGAAAAGCGGTAGAAGATGGATGGATGGATGGATGGATGGAATTTATAGCCTTTCTGGTAAAGATGTTTCAGGAGGAGCTCTGTGGCTGAGAGCACAGAAGCAGCAGTGGGGCCTGCTAATAGCAGATTATCAACATACTGAAACAACAATGTGCCAGGGGGCAGGAATAAATCCTGCAAATGTTGACGCAGTATATGATTGAAAATGGCTGATGAGTCAACAAAACCTTGTGGTAGTTTACTGTCAGTGTATTGGTGACCCTGATAGGTAAATGCCACAAGAGGCCTGCTGTCTGCATGTAGTAGAATGCTGAAAAAAGCATTAGAAATGTCTACCACTGCAATAAACTTGTGTTGTGGGGTAATGTTATTCAGCAACAGGTAAGGATTTGAAACAGTGTAATTTGTAAGCACCACTACAGCATCAATTGGTCTCAAATCATGAACCATCCTGTAGTCCTTTTTTTCCAGGCTTTTCTGTGGGAAGAATAGGTGTGTTCCATGGTGACTGTGCTGGCACTAGAACCCCTGCCTGGAGAAGACCCTGTATTGTTCCTGCTATGCCTGTTTCCTTCTCCTTTGGGAGAGGGTACTTTTTTCACCATATTGGCTGAGTAGAATCAGAATCAGATTTATTGCCATTGTTCATGTAGTACACAAACTAGGAATTTGTCTCGGTGCCATGCTGCAACATTAAAAACATGATGAGATAAAGAGATAAACTAAAAAACTAAAGGACTAAAAACGTGCAATAAGTGTAGAAAAATAAGTAATAATAATAATAATAATAATAATAATAATAATAATAGTAATAATGAGTAATACTAGTCAAGGCAGTTTTAAATAAATTAGCAAGTAGCAGATAATATGGGGTACCACAGTGCAGTTGATAATGCAACAGAAAAACAGTGATGAATGTCATGAGTCTGGTTGAGCTGCTGTACATAGTGCACGAGTCAATAAGTCACTTAATGTTCAGCAGTCTGATGGCAGAGGGGAAAAAGCTATTCATGTGCCGGGAGGTTTTAGTCCGAATGGACTGAAGTCTTCTACCTGAGGGGAGGGGGGCAAACAGTACGTGACCAGGGTGTGAAGGATCGGCTATGATCCGGCCAGCACGCCTCCGGGTCCTGGAGATGTACAGGTCCTGGAGAGATGGGAGCTTGCAGCCGATCACCTTCTCAGCAGTGCGCGCGACGCGCTGCAGCCTTAGTCTGTCCCTGGCAGTGGCTCCTGCATACCACACAGTTATGGAGGAGGTGAGGATGGACTCAATGATGGCCGTGTAGAACTGCACTAACATCTTGGTGGGTAGCTTGAGCTTCCTCAGCTGCCGCAGAAAGAACATCCTCTGCTGGGCCTTTTTGATGAGGGAGCTGATGGTTGGCTCCCATTTGAGGTCCCGGGTGATGGTGGTGCCCAAGAAGCGGAAGGAATCTGCAATGGTGATGGGAGAGCCTGTGATGGTGAGGGGGGGCAGGGGGGTTGTGACTTTCCTGAAGTCCACAATCATCTCCGCTGTCTTCAGAGCGTTCAGCTGCAGGTTGTTGTGGCTGCACCAGGACACCAGCTGGGCCACCTCTTTCCTGTAGAAGGACTCGTCGCCATTGGAGATGAGCCCGATGAGGGTGGTGTCGTCCGCAAACTTAATCAGCTTAACAGACTGGTGGGAGGAGGTGCAGAAGTTGGTATAAAGGGAGAAGAGTAGGGGGGAAAGTACACAGCCCTGGGGTGATCCAATGCTGATGCTAACAGAGTCCGAGACAGACTTCCCCAGCCGCACATGCTGCCTCCGGTCCGTCAGGAAGTCGGTGATCCACCTGCAGAGGGAGTCAGGCACATCGAGCAGGGACAGCTTGTCCTGGAGCAGATCGGGGCGGATGGTGTTGAATGCGGAGCTGAAGTCCACAAACAGAATCCTGGCATAGGTTCCCGGGGAGTCCAGGTGCTGCAGGATGGAGTGGAGGGCCAGGTTGACTGCGTCGTCCACAGACCTGTTAGCACGGTAGGCAAACTGCAGCGGGTCCAGGAGGGGAGCGGTGATGGACTTGAGGTGAGACAGGACCAGGCGCTCAAAGGACTTCATGACTACAGAGGTGAGCGCTACAGGTCTGTAGTCATTAAGTCCAGTAATCCGTGGCTTCTTGGGGACAGTGATGATGGTGGAGGATTTGAGGCAGGTCGGCACGTGACATTGCTTAAGGGAGGTGTTAAAAATGTCTGTGAAGACAGGAGCCAGCTCTTTCGCACAGTGTCTCAGGGTGGAGGGAGACACACCGTCCGGCCCGGGGGCCTTGCGCGGGTTCAGTCTGGAGAACTGTCTGTGCACGTCCTGCTCACTGATGACAAGGGCAGGGGGGGAGGAGGAGGAGGAGGAGGGGGGGACCACTTTTGATGAATTAGGGGCCGAGGAGGCAGTGGAGCTGGGTGGAGTGGGTGAGTTGGACACAGCTGACGAGGTGTCAAAACGGGCATAATGTTGGGACAGTTTTTGACAAAGGGCTTTGTCATCCTGACCTTTAGAAGCCTGAGGCCGATAGTTGGTGATTTGCCTCAGTCCTCTCCACACAGAAGCCGAGTCATTAGCAGTGAACTGCTGCTGGAGTCTCTCAGAATACACAGATTTAGCTCTCCTCAGCTCTCTGTTAAACCGATATTTGACTTCTCTGTAGCAGTCCCTGTCTCCACTTTTCAACGCTGCTTCCTTCTCCTTCCTGATCTGTCTGAGCTTGGCAGTGAACCAGGGCTTATCATTAGAGTACCTCACCCTGGTGCGTGATGGAAGAACGTTCTCCTCACAGAAGTTGATATATGAGTTCACCGTGTCCGTGTACTCATTAAGATCATGTGTGGCTCCTTTAAACATGTCCCAGTCAGTTATTTCCATGCATGTGTTCAGATTCTCTCCAGCTTCACTGGTCAATTTCTTCGTGGTGGTCACAACAGGTTTAGTGAGTTTCAGTCTCTGTCTGTATGTGGGGATGAGGTGGACCATCACGTGATCAGATAGTCCGAGCGCAGCGCGGGGAACAGCGCGATACGTGTCCTTCACTGTAGTGTAACAGTGATCCAGCGTGTTCTTTCCTCTGGTTGGACATTTAATAAACTGTTTGTAGCGGGGGAGCTCGTGACTCAGATTGCTCTGGTTAAAGTCGCCAACCACAATAACCAGGGAGTCTGGAAAAGTCCGCTCCGTGTGTTGGATGTGATCCACGAGCATGCGCTGAGCTTCGCGCGTGTCCGCGTCGGGAGGGACGTACACAGCAACGAGGATGAATGAGGCGAACTCCCGCAGGGAATAAAATGGCTTGCAGTTAATAAAAAGAAATTCCAGGGCGGGAGAACAGTGTTTGGAAATCACCGTTACATCAGAGCACCAGCTGCTGTTGATGTAAAAGCAGACTCCTCCTCCAATAGACTTACCGGAGAGCTCTGTGACGCGATCAGCACGAAACAGCTGAAATCCCTCGAGGCTGATCGCGCTGTCCGGTATGTTCCCTTTAAGCCAGGTCTCAGAGAAACAGATAACAGACGAGGAAGCGAGGTCCTTAAATCGCATCAGCAGTCTTAATTCTTCTACTTTGTTCAAGAGAGAATTGGCATTGGATAGAAATATGCCAGGCAAGGCTGTCCGCGTGCCTCTCCTTCGCAGCCGAGCAAGAATCCCCCCTCGCTTTCCTCTTTTACGCCGTCTTACTCTTTGAGCCAAACAATGAATCAGATCGGCGGCAGGAGCTAAAAATACTGGGAGAAGGTCCGTGGGAGTAAGAGTCCTGATATTTAATAACTCTTCACGGGTGTATGAACTGGCAGACGCACAATCAATGAACAGAAACAAACAAATTAAAAAAATTAAAGGGCAGCAAAACACCATGGCAACCACTGTGGGCGCCATCTTGGAAAATCCAGAGTATTTGTTTTGAGTGAGATTTTTACTGGTGTACAGGTATTCAGACCAGCATCCGACCACAGAGAAGAGGGCAAAGACTGTAACAGTGCATCAGAATCCTGATGGTCAGTGTATTCTCTGCGATGATGTCTTCTGTCAAGATGCAATGTTTGTGGAGTGGTCTGTATTGTTACATTGCATGAAATGTGATAACAATACAGACCACAGTGTAGTGTCACACAGTGTAGGTCCCTACACTGTGTGACAACCCAGTCAGTCAACTTAAGACAGTTTTTCACCATTGATCCCAGTGCCCCTGCCTCCTCCCCAGCGGACACCCCCAGTGTCATATGAGGTGCAGCAGTGTCTGAGAGGGCATACAGAGGCAACAAGTCCTTGTCCAAATAAACTGCAGCAGCAACTCCTTGTGGACCCACATAAATGTCTTTGCACACTAAGTCCTGTACCCCCACCAAAGTCTCCCACTGATCATAATACAGTTCTTGATCATCATGTGAATAGCTCATTGTGCAGTGGAGTGGATCATGTGGGGGGTCATATGGTCGAGCAGAGTCTATCCATGGGGCCCAGGTAATGTATTTGTCTACCAGTTGATTTTTGTCAGGGCTCACATCATTCAGCTGTAGCCACCACACAGTTGCAGAAGAGGTTTGATCTTCCTCTGTTTCTGTTTCCTGTACTTGCAACTGTGGAGCATTTAAGGAAGCAGACAAATCTGATGTGCACTGGAGCATGGTCCCATCTGGCAGACACACAACAGTTTCAGTAGAAGCAAAGTAGATGTGTGATCTCACTTTCAGAAGCACGTCTCTTCCCAATAGATTTACTGGACAGTCCAGAGAATATAGGAAAGAATTAACAAAGCCAAGTCCGGCCAATGAGCAGTTCAATGGTACTGAGAAAGGGAGACCTTTCGGGGTCCCAGAGATGCCAACAACTGATGTATAGTTAGTAGACAGGGGTAGAGAAGTTGATATTGATGAGAAGCGAGCCCCTGTGTCCACCATAACTTCATTAGTCTTGTCTCGCACCCTGAGGGACAGCATTGGATCCGAAAGTGCTCCCTCTTCAGTGTGGCTACCTGGGCCCCATCATTGTTGACTGGGCATCATGCTCTGGTTGGGAGCCATGTGTGATTGCTGAGGCTGTTGTGTGTGTTGTGGCTGATCTGGCCACACCCCTGGTGCTGGGGGTGGAGTGGGTGTGTAGTTTGTCCAGGCACGTCCTCTGCCAGAAGGTGGAGCTCTGCAGTCACGAGCTCAATGTCCTAACCTTCCACATTGATAGCACATGTTCTGTGGACCAGTTGATTTCATGCCACGTCTGTATGCACCTCTTCCATGCCCTCTCTGTGGTCGGCGGGAATACCATTGTTGCTGGGGAGCCAACACAAAAGGTTCAGCACGGACCGGGCCAATAATGGCCTGAGAGGCTGCCACTGTGATGGGCGGAGCCTGTACAGTAGTTTTTTGTTTTTTGTCTTTATTCCCTACATCCCTATCTGCTTTCAGCTGGGCTTTTACCAGCTGATTTGATAAATCTGCTGTTTCTGTCTCTTTTTCATTTTGTTGTTTATTGTATTGTTTCACATAATGATGCACATGTGAGAGCCATTCTGCTCAGGGACGGGTATTCAGTCCTAATACCCCTTCCAGTGCGGCTCTGACAGGCGGTGGTACTGATGTCTGTATGACATTGCGGAATACTGCTGATGTGGTAGCATTGTTACGTAGGTTTTCTCCAGTCATGTCAGTCCGAAGTGCCAAACACCTATCCACATAGGGTCCTGCATCCTCTCCTTTTTCATAGGTATATCTATTAGTTATGCAGTAGTGAGAGCTACAGGAAACATCGTCCTCATTACTGCAAAAATCTCATCACTGTGTTCTCTAAATGGAGCCTCATCGGGCTCATTAGTGGTGCCAGCCTCTTTTTCTATGTTCTTTAGAAGCTGCAGTATGAGTAGCCACTATCCTAACATCTGCCAAGCACAATCGGCAACCAACTGTGGCCTTCTGCATAGTTCTAATCCATGGAAAGGCCCCCGAATTTGGAGGAGGCACTTTGTCACAAATGCCTTTTTGGTCCTTAAATGATCATTCTACATATTTTGCTGCCCCAGTTTCCGTAGCTATGGTGGGCATTTGTTTATAGTTTACTTTAGGTATGGCTCCTGTTTGTAAATGTGTGTGATGAAGTGCCCCTTCGGTCAGATTTTCTATTGTGGATCCATAATGTGGTGGCTAAACTGTCATCTCTGCTGGAGTCCGAGTTCCACCCTATGCAGGACATACTGAATGCACTGAGGAGCTCATTTATCATCATCCTAGGTGCACAACCGAGAGGTTTTGCAGGTCCTTCCTACCTACGGCTGTCCGACTGTACAACCTAAGCAGGGCTGCTCGCAGAGATAGCAAAAAGACGTGACAACCTAATAGTATTGAATGCAAAAGACACTATAGACTTACACAATGGTCCCCTCCGGTATACAACTAGGAAAATACCGGTCGCTACGGAGGGTGAGAATATGTATGGGTACATAATCATACCATGTAGGATAACTAAGTAGACAGTTGTGCTGTTTCATTCTATCTAGCTACAATGCTCTGCACTGTGTGTGTTTATATATTTATATATTTATTCCATCTAGCAACAATGCTCCATGCTGTGTGTGTTTATATATTTACATATTTATTCCATCTAGCTACAATGCTCCACACTGTGTGTGTTTATATATTTACATATTTATTCCATCTAGCTACAATGCTCCGCACTGTGTGTTTATATATCTACATATTTATTCCATCTAGCTACAATGCTCCACACTGTGTGTTTATATATTCATATATTTATTCCATCTAGCTACAATGCTCCGCACTGTGTGTGTTTATATATCTACATATTATTCCATCTGGCTACAATGCTCCGCACTGTGTGTGTTTATATATTTACATATTTATTCCATCTAGCTACAATGCTCCGCACTGTGTGTGTTTATATATCTACATATTTATTCTATCTAGCTACAATGCTCCGCACTGTGTGTTTATGTATTCACATATTCATTCCATCTAGCTACAATACTCCGCACTGTGTGTTTATATACTCATATATTTATTCCATCCAGCTACAATGCTCCGCACTGTGTTTATATATTTATATATCTATCCCATCTAGCTACAATGCTCTGCACTGTGTGTCTATATATATATATACACTACCGTTCAAAAGTTTGGAGTCACCCAGACAATTATTTTGTGTTTTCCATGAAAAGTCACACTTATTTACCACCATGAGTTGTAAAATGAATAGAAAATATAGTCAAGACATTGACAAGGTTAGAAATAATGATTTGTATTTGAAATAATAATTTTTTCCTTCAAACTTTGCTTTCGTCAAAGAATCCTCCATTTGCAGCAATTACAGCATTGCAAACCTAACATGATTGCACAAGGGTTTTCTAATCATCCATTAGCCTTCTGACGCAATGAGCAAACACACTGTACCATTAGAACACTGAAGTTATAGTTGCTGGAAATGGGCCTCTATACACCTATGTAGATATTGCACCAAACACCAGACATTCACAGCTAGAATAGTCATTTGCCACATTAGCAATGTATAGAGTGTATTTCTGATTAGTTTAAAGTTATCTTCATTGAAAAAAAGTGCTTTTCTTTCAAAAATAAGGAAATTTCTAAGTGACCCCAAACTTTTGAACGGTAGTGTGTATATATATATATATACAGTATATACCCATATGTATACATATACACACACACACACACACATATATATATATATATATATATATACTTACGGTAGTGTGTGTGTATATATATATATATATATATATATATATATATATATATATATATACTGTATATATATATATATATATACACACACACACACACACACACATATATATATATATATATATATATATATATATATATATATATATATATATATATATACTGTATATATATGTATACTCGCTGCTCTTGTTTTTTCTCTTGCCTTCTGATTGTTGCGCTGAGTGTTGCTATCCTTGTGCTGTTGCAATCCTGGAATTTCCCCATTGTGGGACTAATAAAGGCTTATCTTATCTTATAATCACAAATTTTCCACTGTTTTTGTGTGCCTGTAGGTGCTTTTTTGTCTGTGTAATCAGTTACTTTCTTAGGGGTGGCTCCCTCACCAGTACTTGACATGTTCCCTAGCCTAGTTAAAGTCTGGCTGAAGTGTTCATTAAACTCACACAAATAGGCATCAACAAGGTCTCCATCTACTTTTTGGTTTGTTGAAGGAGTAGAGGAAGCAGGTATCCTGCTTCCTCTGAGGAGACTCAGAGGTTCCTGCTGAGGAGACTCAGGTCTTTTGGTGTACAAGGGGCGCTGCTGAAGTCATTCTATGACACGGTGGTGGCATCAGCCATCACTTTTGGAGTGGTCTGCTGGGGCAGTGGCATTACTGCAGCCGATAGGAAGAGACTGAACAAACTGATTAAGAAAGCTAGCTCTGTCCTGGGGCAGCGCCTTGATCCGATGGAGGAGATAGGAGAGAGAAGGACGGTGGCTAAACTGTCATCTCTGCTGGAGTCCGAGTTCCACCCTATGCAGGACATACTGAATGCACTGAGGAGCTCATTTAGCAGCAGACTACATCATCCCAGGTGCACAACCGAGAGGTTTCGTAGGTCCTTCCTACCAACGGCTGTCAGACTGTACAACCTAAGCAGGGCTGCTCGCAGAGATAGCAAAAAGACGTAACAAACTAATAGTTTTTTGAATGCAAAAGATGCAATAGACTTACACAATGGTCCTCTCCGGCATACAACTAGGAACATACCGGTCGCTATGGAGGGTGAGAATATGTATGGGCACATAATCATACCATGTAGGATAACTAAGTAGACGGTTATGCTGTTTCATTCCATCTAGCAACAATGCTCTGCACTGTGTGTGTTTATATATTTACATATTTATTCCATCTAGCTACAATGCTCCGTACTGTGGGTGTTTATATATTTATATATCTACATATTATTCCATCTAGCTACATTGCTCCGCACTGTGTGTGTTTATATACTTGCATATTTATTCCACCTAGCTGCAATGCTCCGTACTGTGGGTGTTTATATATTTACATATTTATTCCATCTAGCTACAATGCTCTGCACTGTGTGTTCATATATTCATATATTTATTCCATCCAGCTACAATGCTCTGCACTGTGTGTCTGTGTGTGTGTGTATATATATATATTTTATAGTAATACGTACATATGTTTATTAGCTGCTCTTGCTTGCTTGTTTTTTTTCTTGCCTTCTGATTGTTGCTCTGAGTGTTGCTATCCCTGTGCTGTTGCAATCCTGGAATTTCCCCGTTGTGGGACTAATAAAGGCTTATCTTATCTTATCTTATCTTATCCATGTATTGACGGGGAATTCCTCCTCCTGTCTGTTCTATTCCTATTCAGCCTGACTCAGGTTCCATGGGAGTGTATTGATTGATAATTTGGTGCATCTTATCTCCAGCTATCTGGCTATCATTTTTGGACAACATTGGCCTCATGTGTAAAACTCCTGTTACTGCCTGCATTGTATCTTTATTCCCTTCAACAAAAGTAGTACGAGGCATTTGTTTAGACAGCATGTTTACACACTCTGTGTATGGGCTTGTCTGTGTCATGGTGGGGACTGAAAGGGCTGGCGGAGGTGGAGCTGATGGAGGCAGGGCCACATCGTCATACTGGGGTGACGACTGATACTACTTGCTGCCCCTGCATTTGTAATATGGCCCTTTCATTATCACAGACTACCAATTGTCCTCCATGCAACACAGCCACGAGTTTAGGAATATAACACATGGCCCTAATTTTCCTCTTCTCTGAATTTTTTAGTTTTTTATGTATTAATCCCTACCTCAGATTCCTTCCTGTGTCATGATTTTCCTTAGCAGTGTAATAGCTTTGTATAATTATTTACAGGATCTCTGCCAGTTTAGTTGGCTAGGGCATTGGTTTTGATGATCCTGGCAAATATCCTAAATCCTGTAACTCAGCCACCCATTTTTTAAACTTCTTTACCTCCTCTTTTCTATCTTTCTCAACTGTCTGTCTCTCAGTAACTTTTGTGTTCTATCTACTGTTTCAGCAACAGTAAATGCTGATATTCCCACTGCCATGACTACAGAATTGCGTTTGACGTTAACTTGGAAGCTCGATTTGGTTATAAATTGGCTTAATAGATTTGCACTTTTTTTTAAATTTGGAGATAAATTTATGAAAGAATGCAATTCTTATAGTTGATCATAAGATTTAGGCAGTTCTTTCTGCACTCAAAGAGGAGGAGACACAGTGATATCTCTTGGAGGTGGTCTAGCTGTCTCAGCTCCAAGATGGCACCTAGGATGACCCACCCATTTGCACTGCTTAATCTGCACATGCGCAGTTCTTATGCAATGGGAATATCTCGTGATCATTTCAGTCATGCGCAAATGTAAATGTGCAACGTGGCCGTGAAGTCTGTTGACCACAACCATGCCTTGTTTTTTTCAAAGAAACTGGAGAGTTGTCTCCCTTCAATTCAGTTTTATTCATACAAGAATAATTTTGCAATTTTAACTTTGTGTATAATTCAGCACTGTTACTTCAAATTATTTCCTCTCAGTAACTCTTATCATGCTTTAAACACAATTTCTCAGTTCCACTCAGGAGAGCAGGTGAATCACCCTCTCCCCTTTGTGATCAGAGATACAGACTCGCCCCCATTTTCTGCATGGTGAAAAGTGGTTTTGATGTCGCCGTTTTAGTTAAATCACCTGTATATACTATGAGAAAATGAATTAGTAGATATTTACAGGCCTGCTGTCCAAACTCTGAATATCAACTCCTTTCTGGAAATTGCAGCCTCTCCAAGCTTCTCATCATAGCAGTCTGCCGGGGGTGACAATGACTGTTTCATTTAGTTCTGATCAGATTCCTCCACACAGCTCTGTCCTTCGCCTTCCGCTACAAGGAACTCATGACCTTGTTAACCCAGGCGCCATCTGAGCCGATATGAGTTGCTTTCTGACTGACCATTTCATGAAACTGCTTGCAAAGTATTTGAGTACCACTAGCTTTTGCTGGGCTAGCGGCATATTCTTGGCAGATAGCGGTATTATCAGTGGCAAGGACAGGCCAAGACAAACTGACTCCAGTATCTGTTGCAGTGACTGACCAGATGATAGGTTTGTTTATCTCTGCTCTTTGTGTAGTACATGTCACGATGCACCAACTGGCAAAAGTCCACCACAGACCTTGCGACAGATGTGCTTATCTGCCAGGATGTCCAGTCTCACCCCGTGTAACTGGGAGTGGTCCACCACAGACCTGTGACAGATATTGTTTTTAGTTCTGCCAGGATGCTGTTTCACCCTCCATGCCATCGGAAGGGCAGGGTTGCCGGTTGAGTTGCCAACGGCCCGACAGCCCGACCATGGTAGTACCAGTTTTCATGGTTATCCGGTAGCAAGCAAACCAATTCCTGACTTGTTATGTCAGGTCAGGCATACCCGTGCATGCCTGTAGAAACCAAGTATAAGCAAGTATTTCTGCATGCCTATAGAAAGCAAGTGTAAGCAAGCATTTCTGCATTCCTTCCTTTGATCTTTGCCATGGTTACCATGGCAACAGTGACCATGGTGATGCCTGCCTTTGATCTTTGACATGGTTCCCATGGCAACAGTAACCCTGGTGAAACCTGCCTTTGATCTTTGACGTCACCACTCATTCAGTGATGCCTGCCTTTGATCTTTGATGATAGTCATAGCGAGTCTTATGATCTTTGATGATGTCATAGTGAGTCCTATGATCACGAGTGATGCCTGCCTTTGATCTTTGATGATGTCATAGCGAGTCCTATGATCGTGAGTGATCCCTGCCTTTGATCTTTGATGATGTCATAGCGAGTCCTATGATCTTTTAGGCAGGAGAGCATATGGCCTGCAATGCCAGTGGTAACTGTAAATTCTTTGTTTCTGGTAGACCAAAAAAATATATACAGTCCTCAGGCTTTTGCCTTTATTTCCCAACCCCACAATACAGAAATTCTTCTTTTTCCAGACAGCCAGAAGTTGGAATTCGTGATCCAAGCTAATTTTTTCTCTCTACACCACTCTTCATGTCTTCAAATTGGATAAAATAGGTTAAACCACCCTTACAGTTTACCCACAAAATTTATAAAATCAACACAGTTATTTGTGTGTATTTTCCCCTGCCACTTTATTTGCATATACTCTTTTCTCTTAGCTTAACTTTATGTAGAGGATACTTTCATTGAGCCGCGTCTGGTCACCAGTACAAGCGGTATCGTATCATAAAGTTCAGTCCTATACTGATTTTAACAAGGTATCTTTATTGTCATTCACTACTGATGTATTTTAAGATCTCACGCTGTACCATAAATTATTACAGTCAATAATATGTCTACTCACTTAGTGGTTATTTAAGTTCTTGTACTAAAATTCAATCATTAATCCTTTTACTCACTCATTGATTAAATTTGAGAGTCTTGTCATGATTCATATATTACTCACTCAATAATTAAATTTGAGAGTCTTGTAATGTATTAGAGTACTTTATTTATGCTCACTAGTTGATGTAAAAAAGTTATTGCATTGCAAATCTTCCTTATTTATATAAAAAAGGGCTCTTTGATCTGTCCCTAACATGTGAATGCATGCTTATGAGACCCCTGCATGTTCTTGCAATCATAAAAAAGCCATAAAATATAACACTATCTTTATATTAAGTTTTTTCAATAAAATTTAAAAACAGGACAAAAGGCTTACTCTGAATGATGCAGACAATCCTACAGGGATTTTTAGAAGAGGTTCCCTGCTCACCTTCTGATCAGTGGGGGCCCTGGTTTGTCCACAACTGGAATAATGATAACAATAATGACAATGAGAAGTCCAAAAAGAGAACGTAAGGCATGGACAGGGTCTTCCTTTTCAACCAGATTAGTAGTCAGTTTGATATATCCAGTGACAGAAACATTTACGTCTTTGACAACAATTTCCTCAACTAATACAAACCCCAATTCCAATGAAGTTCATGTAAAACATAAATAAAAACCAAATACAATGATTTGCAAATCCTTTTCAACCTATATTCAGCTGAATACACTACAAAAACAAAATATTTAACTTTGAAACTAATAAACTTTAATGTTGTTTTTTATTTTTCAAATATTCACTCATTTTGAATTTGATGCCTCCAACATGTTCCAAAAAAGCTTGGAACGAGGCATGTCTGCATTACATCACTTTCCCTTGTAATAATACCCAATAAGTATTTAGGAACTGAAGACACTAATTGTTGTTGAATTCAGTTTCTCAACAGTCCAGGGTCTCCGTTGTCGTATTTGGTGCTTAATAATGCACCACACATTTTCAGTTGGAGACAGGTCAGTCTAGTAGCCATACTCTTTTACTAATGAATGAATGAATGAATGAATGAATGAATGAATGAATGAATGAATTTATTTATTTCGGATAGTACATTACAGGTTAAAAGAAACTGTATAATATAACAACAAGGTCAAATTAGACAAAGACTCCTTCTACTATACAATTCCACGTGAGTTATCCGAAATGGGTGATGGCTGAAGCCGCAGCTTATATTGCCCACCCATATTCCATCCAAGAATTCAAAGGAGAAAAAAGAGAAAACAAGACAAGAGCGATTACAATTTAAAACAAGGCTAAGACAAAATATTACTGAGAGAAAAAGAAAACTGAGCTAGTCTAAGTTAAGCGGTTACTATTCAAAAACAAATCTAAGACATAGTGTCACAGAGAAAAAAGAAAAACTAAGCTATAACACAACACAGGCTGGAAATGTCAATCCTTATGTGAGTTTACATGTCGTCTTGTAAATATGTTTGGAGTATTTCTTCCTTTAGTTTTTGTTTAAATTGTCCAAGCTTTGTACATGATTTTAATTCAGGTCCAAAATCGTTCCATAATCTGACACCTTGCACTGAAATACAGTGTTGCTTGGTAGTTGTTCTCACTGTAGGCTTTTGAAATATACATGTTCCTCTGAAGTGATATCGTTTCTCCCTTGTTTGGAACAACTTTTGGATATTTGCGGGCAGTGATAGATTCTTCACTTTGAACATTATTATTGCGGTTTTAAAGTCGATCAGAACTTTCAACTTGAGAGTTTTTTGTTTAAGAAAAAGTGGGTTTGTTGGTTCCCTGTAAGCTGCTTTGTTTATTATTCTAATAGCTCTCTTTTGAAGCATAAAGAGTGGATATATGTTTGTTTTATATGTATTTCCCCATACTTCATTACAATATGTCATGTATGGGAGTATTAATGAATGATACAAGGTGTATAGTGTGGGTTGATTCAGCAAATTTTTCACTCTGTGTAATATTGCAATTGATTTGGATACTTTACCTTTTATATAATTAATATGTGGCTTCCAACACAGTTTGTTATCAATTATTACTCCAAGGAATTTAGTTTCGGATACCCTTTCAATCTCTACACCATTTACACTGAGTTTGGGTACTGGGTAGTTGTGATGGTTGTTAAAGACTATAAATTTTGTCTTGCTTAAATTGAGCGTTAATTTGTTTGAATCAAACCACAGTTTCAGCTTTCCTAATTCCTTTCCGAGTGTATCCAGAAGTTGTTCCAAATTGTTTCCACTGCATAGCAGGTTAGTGTCATCAGCAAACAATATTAAGTCCATTTTTTCTGAAACTTTACATATATCATTTATATACATATTGAATAATAATGGTCCCAAAACTGAACCCTGTGGGACTCCACAGGTGACCTTCAGTAGCTCTGAGTTTTTGTTGTTAACACATACAAACTGATATCTATTCTTTAAGTAACTTCTTAACCAGGACAGTGCTACCCCTCTGATACCACAATTTTGTAGTTTCTTTAATAATAGATTGTGATCTACTGTATCAAATGCTTTTTTAAGATCCAGGAATACTCCAACTGAATACTCTTTATTTTCAATGGCTGTTGATATTTTTTCTGTAAATTCCATTAAGGCATATGCTGTTGTCCTTTTGTGTCTGAACCCATATTGCTGCTCACACAATAAATCATTCTTCAGTATGAAGTTGTCAATTCTCTCATAGAATATTTTTTCAAGTATCTTGAATTTCAAGTATCTAAAATTGCGGTAATAGTGAAATTGGTCTGTAGTTGGAGAGTTCCCCTCTGTCGCCTGTCTTGTAAATCGGAATTACTTTAGCTATTTTCATTGCATTGGGAAATATACCTGATTGGAGAGACAGGTTACAGATATACGTCAGTGGTTTCACTATGCATTCGATAACAGTTTTGACTAGTAGCATATCAATACCATCGCAGTCAGTAGATGTTTTACTTGTGAACGATTTAACAATTTCAATGACCTCTCTTTCGTCTGTGTTCTTTATGAAGATGGTGTCTTTTACAGCAGTGTTATTGCATATTGAATCACCTGTTGGCACCGTAGTGGGTATTTCTCGGGCCAGTTTAGGTCCAATGTTAACAAAAAAATTATTAAATTCATCTGCAGGTGAAGCTATATTCACATTCGGAGTCGATTTATTATTTTTTGGAATGTTAGTTGGGTAGCTGGTATTTCTGCTTTTATTTCCAAGGATACTGTTGATTATTGTCCATGTATTTTTAATATTATCTTTGTTTTTTTCCAGTTCTTTACTGTAATAGTCTCTTTTACTACATCTTATTATATATGTTAACTTATTTTTGTATGTTTTATACCGCTGCTCTGCTTCTTTTGTCCTTTTCTTTATGAAAGCTTTATATAATAAATTTTTCTTTTTACACGCCTTTTGTAGTCCTTTGGTTAGCCATGGTTTGTCAGTAAATTTGTGTTTAAGCTTTTTTTTAACTAATGGGCAGTTTTTTTCATAAAGAGTGGTTACAATGTTTGTAAATGTGTCATAGGCTTCATTTACATCTGATACATAGACTTCTGTCCAGTCTTGCTTCAGCAAGTCCTCTTTAAAAGAACTGATTGCGTTTGGTGATTTGTGTCTGAACGATTTTGAGATTTTTTCTGGGTTGGGCCCCGTGTGGCCATGGATAAGTGCAAAGATTGGCAAGTGGTCGCTTATATCATTTATCAATAATCCACTTTCTATTTTCTTGTCGAGAACATTGACAAACAGGTTGTCAATAAGTGTAGCAGAGTGAGCTGTGATTCTACTGGGATGTGTTATTGTGGGATATAGACTCATGCTGTACATAGAGTTCATGAACTCTGTAACTACATTTTGTTGATGTGGATTAAGTAGATCAATATTGAAATCTCCACAAATTGCTACCATTTTCTTACTAGTAATATTATTGTACAGCTCTCTTGTAGTTGCTCTCTACAACTACGAAGCAATGCTGTTGTAGCACGTCCAGAATGTGACTTGGCATTGTCTAGCTGATAAAAACAGGGACATCCCTGAAAAGGATGTCGCTTGGATGGCAGCATATGTTGCTCCAAAACCTGTATGTACTATTCAGCATTAATGGTGCCTTCACAGATGTGCAAGTTACCCATGCCATGGGCATTAACACACCCCCTCATTACAGATGCTGGCTTTTGAACTTAATGCTGATAACAATATGAATAGTCCTTTTCCGCTTCAGCCCGGAGAACACAACGTCCATGGTTTCCAAAAACAATTTGAAATTTGGACTCGTCAGACCATAGCACACTTTTCCCACTTTGTGTTAGTCCATCTCAGATGAGCTTGGGTCCAGAGCAACTGGTGGTGTTTCTGGGTATTGTTGATATATGGCTTTGGCTTTGCATGGTAGAGTTTTAACTTGCACTTGTAGATGTAGTGACGAACTGTGCCAACTGACACTGGTTTTCCAAAGTGTTCCTAAGCCCATATGGTAATCCTTTACAGAATGGTGTCAGATTTTAATACAGTGCCTCATGGGGCGGTGATGGCCTAATGGTTAGGGATGTGGACTGGTGAGCGGCGGGTCATGGGTTCAATCCCTGGACCGGCAGGATTAGATCTGGGTGGGACAGGTAACATAGCAGTGTTTGGCCCACCCTCCTTAACCCCACTGTGGTGCCCTTGAGCAAGGCCCTTAACCTCAACTGCTCCAGTGGAGCTGCTCAGTGGTCACAGGTCAGTCTGTGGTTGTATTGGGCAGCTTCATGTTGTGAATGTGTGAGTGTGAACAGGATGTCCTTGAAAAAGAGAGGTTGCCTCTCAATGGAACTACCTTGTATAAATAAAGGTTAAATAAAAAAATGTAAAAAAAAATTGATGGTGACGGGCATTCACCCTCCAAGGTGTTTTCTGCAGCTTTAGACAAATCTGTAACCACACTTTAAGGAGAAACTGGGAAGACGCCATCATATTAGTCAATGAACTACTTTAGGAAGGCTAGAATGTTATTCACGTCTTCATGAAAAAGGACATTTGTCTTTCTCATCAGCCATGATGATGTTGTGGGTCGTAACAATGATTTTTAGGTGGCATTGCTTGCCTATATTTATTTTCAAAACCTCTGTTTCATCCTTTCCAAAATTATCTAGTAGGTTTCTCATATGTATTTATGATTTTTTGTCAAGTGACTATTTATGCCACTAACAGCCACATTTCCTGTACCTGAGTACTACCACAGTTCATTTTCCTTCTTATCGGGTGCCTTAACTTCATGTGTTTGGTCCAAAAGTCATAAAATCTTTCTGAAAATTGCTTTCACACTCTAAACAAAATGGACCAAGATTTAGGGTGTTTTCACACCTAAATTCATTTAATTTGGTCAGAAACAGTTGACAAGTTTGTTACTTTGTATCTTTTTCTCCTTGGTCCGGTTCCCTTTCACACAGACAAAAATTTAAACAGACCAAACTGCATCGCGTTAAATCCTGCGAGATTTATGTCAGAATATTTTCTGTTCTTATTGGTCAGATTTTTTTTTGCCATGAGAACAGGAAAGGTAAATACAGGAAGTAGGATGACTACTGTGTAGTTATGCAATTCTGGGGAGAAAATAATACAAATCGTAACATAATCTACGGGGGGTTTTCATCGCCCTGATTATCGTTTATTACATACGTGCATATAACACTTTATGTAAATCATACAGTTTGAAAATGAAGCGCTGATACAGATGGGAAATAACATGTTAATGTGCATTAATCCTCCAGAACTGTGACATGCTCAGCCACAGATATTTTCAAAGATCTAACAGGTATGTACAGTGACATAAAATGTTTTACTGTTTGCAGCTGGTCCTGTTTTAGTGCGGTCGCTTTCTCACCTGCAGGACCACACCAGAGTTTGCCATTTGATTCGAACCGAGACCACCTCTTTCAGGTGGGCTCGGTATCAGGTGGTCTCGGTACGGTTGTTTTGGTACTCACTGGAGTGCGATTACCGTGCTCTCACCAGACAAAACAAACCGCACTAATGGAAAAAACGAACTTCAGTTCGACTGAAACAAACTAAAGCCTGCAGGTGTGAAAGCACCCTTAGTTTCATTCAGACTGAGACCATTTCATGTTGCCAGGCCAAATGTTGGTTCTTTGGTCCAGACCATGGTTCAGAGGAGGTTTCACATCTAAAATGGTCCAAATTAAACTGAAAAGTCCAGAAGTCTGTCATATACAGGTTACCCCCATATCTCATGGAGTGGCAGATACCGAGGAACATTCATGAACATGGCGCTTTTTTTGGTTTTGTCAGGGTTCGTAAAAACATTACCAGTTTACAAACTGTTTCTCTTCTTTCAAAAAAATTTGAACATGTTCGGTGAAATGAATTTTTGAACATTTTTTTTTCCGCTGACAGTCACAAACATTTGTAAAATAGTTGTTTTCAAATGACTAACATTTGCACACAGTAGTAACACCTGTCGCCAAAGTTCTTTTTGGTTTGCCAAGTAGTGAACACTAGCAACTGTTTCAGAACCTTAAGGACAAAACTGGTAGTGGTCTTAAAAACTGTGCATGAACTGTTTTGCAACTTTTTACAAACCCTGATGAAACCCAGAAAGTGCAGTGTTCCTGAACATTCCTTAGCATTTGAAGCTCCACGATATACTAGTTTGATTTCCAGCAATATTAGTCAGAAATGTTGGAAAATCCAAAAATAGCTATGTTTGTCAGCATTTACCATTCCGTGAGATTCAACCCTGAGATATGAAAGCGTCCTTAAACCTGCCAGCTAACAAGTCTTTGTAATGTTTCATTGCATCCAAGAAATAAAAGCACAGGTTATTATCTCATGCACTTACAGTGAACCCAGCCATCCATCCATCCATCTTCTACCGCTATTCCGGAGGTCCGGGTTGAGGAGGCAGCAGTTCAAGTAAAGAAGTCCAGACTTCCCTGAACCGCTGTTTACAATATGTACCAACTCCTGTGGAACAGGTGTAGTGTGGCCGACTACTGACCGGGGGGTCAGGGGTTTGATTCCCACTCTGTTGCTTCTGTCCCACTCTCGATTCCCCTCATGGATCGTCACCTTATCGTGGTGGGGGGTTTGTGTGCCCCAGTGATCCCAGGAGCTATGTTGTCTGGGGCAGTTTGCCTCTGATAGGGTCACCCAAGACAAACTGGTCCTGGCTGAAGGGCCAGACTAAGAACGATCCAACAGACTCTCATGATAAATTCTAGATCAAGGATTCAGTGTATCCCGCCCAGTATGGGGTTACCGGGGCCCGACCCTGGAGCCAGGCCTGAGGGAGGGGCTTGATGGCTAGCGTCTGGTGGCCGGGTTTCCACCCATGGGACCTGGCCAGGCTCAGCCTGAAGGAGTTACATGGGTCCGCCCTCCAGTGGGCTCATCACCTGCAGGAGGGATTATGGGGGTCCGGTGCTATGTGGATTAGGTGGCGGTCAAAGGTGGAGACCTTGGCGGACTGATCCCAAGCTTTCTAAACTGGCTTTTGGTACGTGGAATGTCACCTCACTGGTGGGGAAGGAGCCTGAGCTGGTGTATGAGGTTGAGAGATACCGGCTAGATATAGTCGGCCTCACCTCAACACACAGCTCCGGTTCTGGAACCAGTCTCCTGGAGAGGGGCTGGAGCTTGGCCTTTTCTGGAGTTGCCCTGGGAGAGAGGCGACAGGCAGGGGTGGGTATTCTTGTATCCCCCGCCTTGCTGCCTCTATATTGGAGTTTTCCCGGTAGATGAAAGGGTTGCTTCCCTGCACCTTCGGGTTGGGAAACGGGTCCTGACCATCATTTGTGCCTATGCACCAAATGATGTTTCAGAGTACCCACCCTTTTTGGAGTCTGTGACTGGGGTGCTGGAAGGTGCTCCTCTTGGAGACTCCATTGTCCTACTGGGGGACTTCAATGCGCACGTGGGCAACAACAATGAAACCTGGAGGGGGGTGATTGGGAGGAATGGCCTGCCCGATCTGAACCCGAGTGGTGTTCAGTTATTGGACTTCTGTGCTAACCACAGTTTGTCCATAACGAACACCATGTTCAAGCACAAGGGTGTCCATATGTGTACTTGGCACCAGGACACCCTAGATCGCAGGTCGATGATCAATTTTGTTATCGTGTCATCAGACCTGCGACCACATGTCTTGGACACTAGGGGAAAGAGAGGTGCAGTGCTGTCAACTGATCACCACCTGGTGGTGAGTTGGATCCGATGGCAGGGGAGGATGCCATTCAGACCTGGTAGACCCAAACGTATAGTGAGGGTGTGCTGGGAACGTCTGGCAGAGGCCCCTGTCCAGGAGGTCTTCAACTTCCACCTCCGGAAGAACTTCAACCACATTCTGAAGGAGTCTGGAGACATGGAGTCTGAATGGGCCATGTTCTCCACCTCTGTTGTTGAAGCAGCAGCCCAGAGCTGCGGCCGCAAGGTGGTCAGTGCATCTCGTGGTGGCAACCCCCGAACCAAGTGGTGGACACCAGTGGTGAGGGGGGCCATAAAGCTGAAGAAGGAGTCCTATCAGGCTTGGTTGGCTTGTGGGACTCCCGAAACAGCTGAGGTGTACTGGCAGGCCAAGTGGAATGCAGCTCGAGTGGTTGCTGAACCAAAAACCTAGGTATGGGAGGAGTTCGGTGAGGCCATGGAACAAGACTTTCGGTCGGCCTTGAAAAGATTCTGGCAAACTGTCCGACGGCTCAGGAGGGGAAAGCAGCTGTCTGCACTGTCTGCACTGTGTATGGTGCGGATGGGGCACTGTTGACTTCGACTGGGGATATCGTCGGGCGGTGGAAGGAATACTTTGAGGATCTCCGCAATCCCACTGATACGCCTTTCACAGAGGAAACAGGGCTTGTGGACGAGGGGGATGACTCGCCTATCACAGGGGCTGAGGTCGCCAAGGTGGTTAAAAATCTCCTTGGTGGCCGGGCCCCGGGGGGGGGGGGGCAAGTTTTGCCCTGAGTACCTCAAGGCCTTGGATGTTGTAGGACTGTCATGGTTGACACGCCTCTGCAACATTGCGTGGAGGTCAGGGGCAGTGCCTTCGGCATGGCAAACCGGGGTGGTGGCTCCTCTCTTCAAAAAAGGGGACCGGAGGGTGTGCTCCAACTTTAGAGGGATCACACTCTTCAGCCTCCCTGGGAAGGTCTATGTCAAGGTACTGGAGAGGAGAGTCCAGCTGTTGGTTAAACCTCGGATTCAAGAGGAGCAATGTGGTTTTTGTCCTGGCCGTGGCACATCGGACCAGCTCTTTACCCTCTCGAGAATTCTAAAGGGTTCGTGGGAGTTTGCCCAACCATTTTACATGTGTTTTGTGGACTTGGAGAAGGCATTCAACCGCGTCCCTCGTGGTTTTTTGTGGGGGGTGCTTCGGGAGTATGGGGTATCGGGCTTGTTGTTATGAGCTATTCGGTCTCTGTATGACCGTTGTGAGAGTTTGGTTCGTATTGCCAACACTCGGTCGGACTCATTCCCAGTGAGAGTTGGACTCCACCAGGGCTGCCCTTTGTCATCAATCCTGTTCATAATTTTTATGGACAGGATTTCTAGGCGCAGCCAGGGAATGGAGGGTGTCATGCTTGGTGACCACAGGATCTCATCTCTGTTGTTTGCAGATGATGTTGTCCTGTTGGCTTCATTCAGCAATGACCTACAGTTCTTGCTGGGACGGTTTTCCGCTGAGTGTGAAGCGGCTGGGATGAGAATCAGCACCTCCAAGTCTGAGCACATGGTCCTCAGCTGGAAAAAGGTGGATTGTCCTCTTTGGGTTGGGGACAGGCTCCTGCCCCAAGTGGAGGAGTTTAAGTATCTTGGGGTCTTATTCACGAGTGAGGGGAAAATGGAGTGAGAGTCCTGACTCTTCTGACGAAGGCTGCAGTGTACAGTCGAAACATGTTAAGAAGGTAAAGACATCTCCTTTCTATTCTATTTTTGTCTTTAATAAGAACAAAAGATAAATAAAAAAAAAAAAACTATGGTCACGAGCTTTGGGTAATGACCGAAAGAACGAGTTCGCGGATACAAGTGGCTGAAATGAGCTTTCGCCGTTGGATTGCTGGACTCACCCTCAGATCTAGGGAGAGGATCTCAGTCATCCGGGAGAGGCTCAGAGTAGAACCGTTGCTCCTCCACATTGAAAGGAGTCAGTTGAGGTGGTATGGGCATCTGATTAGGATGTCTCTTGGACGACTCCCACTTGAGGTGCTTTGGGCACGTCCCACTGGAAGGAGACCCTGGGGCAGACCCAGGACTTGGTAGAGAGACTATGTCTCCCAGCTGGTCTGGGAACGCCTTGGTATCCTCTCTCAAGAGCTGGAGCAGGTGGCTGGGGAGAGGGAAGTCTGGGCTTCTCTGCTTGAACTGCTGCCTCCACAACCCGGACCTCCAGAAAAGCGGTAGAAGATGGATGGATGGACCAACTCCTGTGGAACAGGTGTAGTGTGGCCCACTACTGACCGGGGCGTCAGGGGTTCAATTCCCACCCTGTCTGCAGTCTGCATGTTGAAGTGTCCTTGAGCAAGACACTGAACCCCCAGTTGCTCCTTGTGGGTCAGGCCAGTGCCTGTGTATTAAATTAAATTAAATCACCCTTTATTGTCATTCAACTGTACAACCAATCATGTACAGTAGAACGAGATTGTGCTTTACCTATCTACGGTGTTAATCACACACACCCCAAGTGTAGAATCAGAGGGCCGCTGCCATGCAAGGCGCCGCCACAAATTTCCCTCCTCCATTCCATTATTGCTGAGCACCAAGCTGGATGGCAGGAAGTTCCACTTTTATATGGTCTTTGGCATGACCCGGCCGGGATTTGAACCCCTGCCTCCCGGGTGTGGGGCGGATGCTCTACCAACTGAGCCACCACTCCGGTATGGCAGCTCTGCCGCCATCAGTGTGTGAATGTGTGTGTGAATGGGTGGATAGCAGGATCTATAAAGTGCTTTGGTCATCTAGAGATGAGAAAAAGCACTATATAAATGAAAGCCCTTTGCCATTTAATTATTGATATCAATGCAGTTCACTGTGCTTTTTTTCTAACATAAAACTACACAATAATGGAAATGTGGAAACCTTTATAAGAAAGCACTTAGTGAAACTGATGAGAACACTCCAGCATGCCCTACTGTGGCATGACAAACTAAGGTTGTCCTGTGGAGAAAGGGTTAGGGTTACTGCTCATTGCTACATATAAGACAGGATAGCATTGGACAATGTCAACACCTTATTTTCCTGACACTATAAACTTTCATGTCAGAAAATTCCTTCCCCCCCCATTTTTTTAAGAGAACAGTTGTAGATAATAAAAAAAATGGTGAATGCAATGTCTGTGGTTGCTTTCCCATATCTGATGAAAATTAGAACAGATGTCACTCTAATCTCTGATAGGTGTTTCTTGTTTCTGCAGAAGACAAAAAGTTATTATATTGTCACCTTTAAATCACACAAAATAACAGTAAATAGCATCCTTCTTTATTGTGCTAATAATCTTAGATTATGGTATGCCAAACTTCATCTTTCAGCTGATCCCTTGCCTCCATCTATCCCTTGCATCTTCCTTTGTAACACCAACCCTCTCCATGTTCTCCTTCATTACATCCATGTATCTTCTCTTTGGCCTTCCTCTTTTCCTCCTGCCTGGCAGCTCCATCTCCAACATCCGTTGTCCAATATATCCACTATTTTTCATCTGCACATGTTCAAACCATCTCAGCCTTGCCTCTCTTATTTTGTCTCTAAACCACTCAGCTTGAGCTGTTCCTCTGATATAATAATTTCTAATCATGTCCCTCCTAGTCACTCCCAATGACACTCTTAGCATCTTCAACTGTGACACCTCCAGCACCACCTCCTATCTTTTCATCAGCACCACTGTCTCCAAACCATGCATCGTAGCAGGTCTCACTACCATCTTGTAAATCTTCCCTTTCACTCTAGCTAGTATCCTTCTGTCACAAAATCACCCCTGACACTCATCTTCACCCACTCCACCCTGCCTGCACTCGCTTCTTCACCTCTCTTGTGCATTTTCCATTGATTTAAATGGTTGATACCGGGTATTTAAACTCATCTACCTCCACTACCTCTACTCCTTGCATCTTTACCATTGCACCTGCCTCCCTCTCACTCATACTCATTATTCTGTCTTGCTTCCAGTAACTTTCATTCCTCTTTTCTCCAGTGCATACCTCCATCTCTTCAGGTTCTCCTCCACCTGCTCACTACAGATCACAATAGCTACATTTGGACAGAGAAGTTCTAAGAACTGTTCATCTCCAATTTCATTCTAGGAACTACACCCGTCTCACTCCTCCCAGGGGAACTTTTTCTTCTTGCATTCACACAGGCAGCAAGGGATCATGGTAGGAACCGGTGTGACACAAGCGTCTTCAACAGTGACATGTAACTTAAGCGCCACACTCAACAACAACATTACAACAAAGCTAGCATGGAGAGCAAGGAGGCTACAACGTTCATGTTCTGCATCACAGGAGTCTTAATCATTGGACTATCATTGTGTTTCTGTCCATTTATGTTCATGTTCATATTAAAACTCCTCTGTCCGAAAGCAATTACAAGAAAAACAGCACACCGCAGTTGCTTTTTAAAAATGGTGTTGCCACACGAAGTGGAAATCTGACAATGGGCATAGCTTATGAATTCGTCCAATCACCAAACACCATATGAGTTCCTATTATTATTCTCTATTGATCCCCGGTGGGACAAGGCTGCAATGGTGCTTCTCCACCTCTTCCGGTCATCTGGCATCACATGAACCTGTGGCCATGAATAACCCGCCTCTTCTAGCTCTGCAGTAACAGTCCTTTGCCATGTTGTTCTTGGGTGTCCAGGTCTGCGTTTCCTTGAGGTTTCCAGTGGAGAGCTATTTGCGGGATGCAATCATGGTTCATTCGGATTACATGGCCTAACCACTTGAGTCTTCGTCTTTTGATCTCTGGGGTGATGCTGTTGCATTCAGTCTTTTTGTACAGTGCCTGATTAGTGATCTTGTTTGGCCAAAAGATTTGACAGATCCTTCTCAGGCAGTTGTTATGAAATGCAGCAACTCTCTGAATGTCTTTCTTAACAGTACTACAACATTCAGATCCATACAGCAATACGGTCTTAATATTGCTATTGTAGATCATTACCTTGGTTCTGATTGAGTACTGTTTGGACTTCCAAATGTTCTTGAGTATGGAAAAGGCGTTCTGAGCTTTGGTCATTCTGACTCTAATGTCTTTGCTGATACCTTGATCCTTGCTTATGGTGCTACCCAGGTAGACAAAGTCATCCACTTCCTAAAGCTGTTGATGGTTGACTGTGATTTGTGCTGGTTATGGAGGGTTGATAAACATGACATTGGTCTTGGTGGAACTGATGTATAGGCCAGTTTGTTTGGCATATCTGTCTAGCCTGTCAGTCTTGTCCTGTAGGTCATGTTGGTTTTGGGACACTAGGGCCAAATTGTCTGCAAAATCAAAGTCTTCTAGTTGTGTTGTTTGTGTCCACTGTATGCCACTTGGTTTGTCAGCTATTGTTGACCTCATTATCCAGTCAATCGTGACTAAGAATAGTATAGGAGACAATATACAACCTTGACAGTCACCTGATTCTACAGGAAATGCTATGGACAGGGTGCTGCTCATAATTATGCTACATTCAAAGTTGTTGTAGAATCTGTTGTTTTCCGAAGGCTCTCCCTGTGTACGCTGTCAAATGCCTTCTTGAAATCTACAGAATTTATGTAGAGGGGGCATTCCATTCTATGCATTGTTCAATGATATTATGAAGAGTGAAGATCTGATCAATGCATCCATGTCCATTCCTGAACCCTGCTTGCTCTTCACGAAGCTTGGTGTCAATTGCTTTATGCATTCTTTTCAGCAGGACTTGACAGAATACTTTGCTTGGAATAGAGAGCAAGGTGATGCCCCTCCAGTTATCACAGTTGCTGAGATCTCCTTTCTTTGGCAACTTCACAATGAGGCCTTTGGTCCAATCCGCTGGTATGTTTTCTGTCTCCCAAAAGGTGTTGAAGAGGATGTCAAGTACTTTGGTAGATGTCTCTATGTCAACAGTCAAGAGTTCTGCATGAACTGAGTCAATGCCAGGGGCCTTTCCATGTTTCATAGCCTCAATGGATGACATGACCTCATCCTGTTTTGGAATGATAGTATTTATATGATAAGATAAGATAAGATAAGATAAGCCTTTATTAGTCCCACAACGGGGAAATTCCAGGATTGCAACAGCACAGGGATAGCAACACTCAGAGCAACAATCAGAAGGCAAGAAAAAAACAAGCAAGCAAGACCGGCTAATATACATATGTACATATTACTATAAAATAAATATATACACACACACACACAGACACACAGTGCAGAGCATTGTAGCTGGATGGAATAAATATATGAGTATATGAACACACAGTGCAGAGCATTGTAGCTAGATGGAATAAATATGTAAATATATAAACACCCACAGTACGGAGCATTGCAGCTAGGTGGAATAAATATGCAAGTATATAAACACACACAGTGCGGAGCAATGTAGCTAGATGGAATAATATGTAGATATATAAAAACACAGTGCGGAGCATTGTAGCTAGATGGAATAAATATGTAAATATATAAACACACACAGTGCAGAGCATTGTTGCTAGATGGGATGAAACAGCATAACCGTCTACTTAGTTATCCTACATGGTATGATTATGTGCCCATACATATTCTCACCCTCCATAGCGACCGGTATGTTCCTAGTTGTATGCCGGAGGGGACCATTGTGTAAGTCTATTGCATCTTTTGCATTCAAAAAACTATTAGTTTGTTACGTCTTTTTGCTATCTCTGCGAGCAGCCCTGCTTAGGTTGTACAGTCTGACAGCCGTTGGTAGGAAGGACCTACGAAACCTCTCGGTTGTGCACCTGGGATGATGTAGTCTGCTGCTAAATGAGCTCCTCAGTGCATCCAGTATGTCCTGCATAGGGTGGAACTCGGACTCCAGCAGAGATGACAGTTTAGCCACCGTCCTTCTCTCTCCTATCTCCTCCATCGGATCAAGGCGCTGCCCCAGGACAGAGCTAGCTTTCTTAATCAGTTTGTTCAGTCTCTTCCTATCGGCTGCAGTAATGCCATATGGAGAGCTCCTATGGAACCATCAAAAGACCCTGCCTCAGAGTAGGAGCTAAAATGATTATAGGAACTGAGGTCCATGGTCCCTATTTCCAATGCTATCCGAATGCACGAAAAAACAGCCTGGTTCCTGAAAAGGTTACACAAACTGTGAAAGGTCCCAACTGTCACTACAAGTCACAATGTAGTCTGCAAACATCATGGTCCACGGAACTTCCTGCCGAACCTTGTGTGTTAGGCTGTCCATCAACATGGCAAAGAAGAAGGGGCTCAGAACTGATCCTTGATGTCTGCCCCGGATTATCAAGAGGGCTTACCGGGGCAGAAGCCCAGGGGTCCCAGCTTTATGAAGCCCCGAAAGAAACTTTTTTTTTGTTACTTCTGCCATGCCCGTTTATTGGAGGGTTTGTTTTGGCATATCAATTTTTTATTTGTTGAGGTGTACTTCTGTACCACCTGTGTCATGATCCTGGGCACAGTTGGGCACCGTGCCCAGTCTCCAGTTTAAGTTTAGTCTTTTCTTTTTGTTTGTTTCCTTGTTTTACCCTGTCTGATTACACAGGGTTACAAAAATAATTTTTTTCTAAGTGGTCTGAGTTTTTTCAACTGATTTAAGACAATTTTGCATCGCTGAATCCAAAAATGACATCCGTTTCTCTCGATCAGGTGCTAAGTAAAAACCTGTACTTACTTAGTACTTACCTAGTACTGTGCATGTACTTACCTTTTTATAAAGGAGAGTACATGTAAATTGAATGTTACATCATCATTGTTCAAAATTCAAAGAATATCAAGACATGAAAAAGAATTTTGCATCATATAAAGAGAAAATACCCATACATGTAAAGAAAAAGGTATAAAACAATATGTGTCCATAATTCAAAAACTTAGCCTGATTGAACAAAATCAATGTGATTTTTGGATTCAGCACATCAAAACTGTCCTAAATCAGCTAAAAAAAATTTAGACAATAAATTTGGTGTCGACCAGTGTTATCGTCATTCTGTACTCATAGTGTTATTATTTACATTTTGGAGTTTGTGTTTTACTTTGACAGCACTGCGCAGCTCCCGGTTTCAAACTGGTCCACAGGTTGCGCAGCTGTCATTGATTGTATTATTTTCTCCACTCATGCATCCACACCTGTCACTTGTTAAGTAATGGTACATAAGGGCACGACAACCTTTCCCCATTGTCGTGACCTTCTTTCACTGCTGCCATCCTCAGATGCACAGTCCAGCTCTGAGAGTTATTCATGCTTTGCTGTCGAGGAGAGAGGAGAGCCCCGTCCAGGTTGGTTTTTCCCTTTTATTTCTAGCCATGAACCCCGCAGTAATTCAGGCGTGCTCTGGCTGGTTCTGCCCTTTGCCCGGTGTCCCCAGGCTTCTGCTCCCCCTGCGACGTCAAGCCCCACTCTCCTCCAGCACTTTATCATTTTGTATTTGTGTGTTTGGTGTTCCTTTGTATGTTCATCCGTTTGTTAATAAATGTGCAGAAACTACAGTGAGCATTTGGTGTCCTTCTGTAGCCCTTATAAAGGGCGATTTATGACAGCCTGCTTAATTTAATCGTTTAAGAGTTAACATTTAACCTGATTAAGGTTGGACATGGGCCGGTAGTGAATCTGTGGATGAATGAATGAATGAATGAATGAATGAATGAATGAATGAATGAATTATAGTGGCATCCAAAAGAGAAAAATGAAGAAAGTAAAACAGGAACGTCAGAAGGAGGTTTTAACAAAAGACCCATAAACTAACAGGATTTTTTTAAGTTGCAATACAGACAGACAGTGTCAGCTTTACAGTCACAACAAGATGTTTGTCAAACTGTTAGCATTATAAATGCTAACACGGGATGCACCAGTGGAGCCTCAGTCTGAAGATCTGTCAGTCACAGCGGGCAGAAGCTCCAGGTCATCAAAGTTGTAAAACACCTGTGGAAGTGTTAAAGATTCGTACACACTGGGAATACTGATCCAGAAAAGGACCGAAGAGCTGCCAGAATAAGGATGCTGATATCAGAGCCTCTGAACATTACAAATGGCATAAACATTTTTTCTCCAAGTACCATTTCAATAGCAAACTTCCAAATGGTGAGTACGTTTCTAGACAATGGCTTCTATTTTCTCCTTCCACGGCTGTTTGTATTGTTTTGCTTGGGGTATATACAGCAACTTTTTTCCACAAAGCTGGGTTCATAGTATAGTGTTTGGACTGACTTTTACAGACGTTTTGAAAAATCAGAGAAATCAGTCCAAATGTTGTAAAATGACGTTGGTGAGCAGTTGGGGTTTTTTTTGTTTGTTTGTTTTTTTTTTTTTTAATCCAGCACACACTGACTTTTACAAACTTTAAAGGCATTTTTTTAAATTCACAGCCTTGCTTTGCCATGGATGAGAGCTGTCCGCTACAATTCACAGATGATGCCAGTCTTTCTCTTTCAGTAGCTGGAAAATTTCCTTCAGTTATATTATTGTTCATCTCAGCCGGAGTTATATTAATCTGCTAGTGAATGCAAAATTGTAGATTTAATTCAAAACGACTGTCGGGATATTTTCATTTTGAATCATTCTTTTAAAAGAATGAGTGGTTAGCACTGCGGCAGCACAGCAACTCACCCTTGGCTGGGGGATCCTGGGTTCGATCCCAGCCCCCGACCAACGGTGATCTGTGTGGAGTTTGCATGTTCTCCCTGTGTCTGCGTGGGTTTACTCCGGGATTTCTCCGGTTTCCTCCCACATACCAAAAACATGCAAGTTAGGTTAATTGGCATCAAACTGGGGATTCTAAATTGTCCTTAGGTATGACTGTGAGAGTGAATAGTTGTCTGTCTGTCTGTGTTGGCCCTGCGATGGGCTGGCGATCTGTTCGGGGTGTGCCCTGCCTCTCGCCCAAAGATGCTGGGATAGGCTCCAGCCCCACCCACCCCCCCGCGACCCGAAAAAGATTAAGCGGAAGAAGATGAATGAATGAATGATTAAAAGAGTGAAAAACCCTGTTCTGGCCTCAAATAGTTAATATTTAAACCTTGAACCAAAAACACCAGCTGAGAGTTTTTCATTGTCATAGTTATAGTTGTGGGTTGATTCAAGGTATTTGTCTGTTGTTAGTCTTGATGGCACCACAGTATATTTTTCTGCTATTTGAGCTAAACCTAGAACTTTGTGGTCATTCACTTTATTTAATAATTGGCAGTGGCTATGAATACAGAAGGTGTATCCCTTATATGAAATGTCTATTGGTACGGAAGAGGTTTTTTTACTATGAGATGAAATTTAGACTTAAAATTAAGAGGTTAGCCTTCAGATTTGAGAATGGGTAAGGTTAAAAAGGTAGTAAATAGATACTGATTAAAATTTTGAAAGAAATAAATGCCTCAGATTTCAGTTCCTGTAGCCTGCTGCTTTTAAAGTATACATTAATAGAACATACTGGCCAATCAGATTTGAACCGTATCTGTAACAAGAATTCTATGGGCGCAGTTCTGTATCCATAGTCACTGTCTTAGTAATTTAGGACCTTGAGGGTCAAGCTGATCCATCAGTGGCCCTGGCTACATGGCCACAATAATCGGATAACAATAATCAGATAATGGTAATCAGAATCAGAATCAGAATCAGAATCAGGTTTATTGCCATTGTTCATGTAGTACACAAACTAGGAATTTGTCTCGGTACAATGCTGCAACATTAAACATGATAAGATAAGAGAAATAAACTATACATGTAATAAAGTGTAGGATAAGATTAAGTGATACTGGTCAACAGTTAAAATATATATTAGCCAGCAGCAGATACTGTGGAGAACTATATAGTGCAGTCGGTAATGCAGGAAGAAAACAGTGATGATTGACATGAGTCTGGTTGAGCTGCTGTACATGGTGCACGAGAGTCACTTAGTGTTCAGCAGTCTAATGGCAGAGGGGAAGAAGCTGTTCATGTGACGGGAGGTTTTAGTCTGGATGGACCGAAGTCTTCTACCAGAGGGGAGGGGGGCAAACAGTACGTGACCAGGGTGTGAGGGATCGGCTATGATCCGGCCAGCACGCCTCCGGGTCCTGGAGATGTACAGATCCTGGAGAGATGGGAGCTTGCAGCCGATCACCTTCTCAGCAGTGCGCACGACGCGCTGCAGCCTTAGTCTGTCCCTGGCAGTGGCTCCTGCGTACCACACGGTTATGGAGGTGGTGAGGATGGACTCGATGATGGCTGTGTAGAACTGCACTAACATCTTGGTGGGTAGCTTGAGCTTCCTCAGCTGCCGCAGGAAGAACATCCTCTGCTGGGCTTTTTTGATGAGTGAGCTGATGGTCAGCTCCCATTTGAGGTCCCTGGTGATGGTAGTGCCTAGGAAGCGGAAGGAATCAGCAGTGGTGATGGGAGAGCCTGAGAGGGTGAGGGGGGGCAGAGGAGTAGTGACTTTCCTGAAGTCTACAATCATCTCCACTGTCTTCAGAGCGTTCAGCTGCAGGTTGTTATTGCTGCACCAGGACGCCAGCTGGGCCACCTCTCTCCTGTAGGCGGACTCGTCGCCGTTGGAGATGAGCCCGATGAGGGTGGTGTCGTCCGCAAACTTGATCAACTTGACAGACTGGTGGCTGGAGGTGCAGGAGTTGGTGTAAAGGGAGAAGAGTAGGGGGGAAAGTACACAGCCCTGGGGTGATCCGGTGCTGATGCTAGTATAGTCTGAGACAGTCTTTCCCAGCCGCACATGCTGCCTCCGGTCCGTCAGGAAGTCGATGATCCACCTGCAGAGGGAGTCAGGCACGTTGAGCAGGGACAGCTTGTCCCGGAGCAGAGCGGGGCGGATGGTGTTGAATGCGGAGCTGAAGTCCACAAACAGGATCCTGGCGTAGGTTCCCGGGGAGTCCAGGTGCTGCAGGATGGAGTGGAGGGCCAGGTTGACTGCATCGTCTACAGACCTGTTGGCTCGGTAGGCAAACTGCAGCGGGTCCAGGAGAGGGGTGGTGATGGACTTGAGGTGGGACAGGACCAGGCGCTCAAAGGACTTCATGACTACAGAGGTGAGCGCTACAGGTCTGTAGTCATTAAGTCCAGTGATCCGTGGCTTCTTGGGGACAGGGATGATGGTGGAGGATTTGAGGCAGGATGGCACGTGGCATAACTTAAGGGAGGTGTTAAAAATGTCTGTGAATACAGGAGCCAGCTGTTTCGCACAGAGTCTCAGGGTGGAGGGAGACACGCCGTCTGGGCCGGGGGCCTTGCGCGGGTTCAGTCTGGAGAACTGTTTGAGCACATCCTGCTCACTGATGATAAGGGGAGGGGGGAGGAGGGGGGGTGTGCCTTAAATGAAGTAGGGAATGTGGAGGCTGTGGAGCTGGAGGGAGGGGGGGAGTTGGACACAGATGACGAGGTGTCAAAACGGGCATAGTGTTGGGACAGTCTCTGACAAAGGGCTTTGTCATCCTGACCTTTAGGAGCCTGAGGCCGATAGTTGGTGATCTGCCTCAGTCCTCTCCACACGGAAGCCGAATCATTAGCAGTGAACTGCTGCTGGAGTCTCTCTGAGTATAGAGATTTAGCCCTCTTCAGCTCTCTGTTAAACCGGTATTTAACCTCCCTGTAGCAGTCCCTGTCTCCACTTTTCAGCGCTGCTTCCTTCTCCTTCCTGATCTGTCTGAGCTTAGCTGTGAACCAGGGTTTGTCATTAGAGTAACTCACCCTGGTGCGTGATGGAAGAATGTTCTCTTCACAAAAGTGGATATATGAGTTCACAGTGTCCGTGTACTCATCCAGATCATGCGTGGCTCCTTTAAGCATGCCCCAGTCAGATATTTCCATGCATGTTTCCAGCTTCTCCTCAGCATCACTGGTCCGTATCTTCGTAGTGCTCACAACAGGTTTAGTGAGCTTCAATCTCTGTCTGTATGTGGGAATGAGGTGAACCATCACGTGATCAGATAATCCCAGCGCAGCTCGAGGGACAGCGCGATATGCGTCTTTCACTGTGGTGTAACAGTGATCCAGTGTGTTTAATCCTCTGGTGGGGCATTTAATAAACTGTTTGTAGCGGGGGAGATCGTGGCTCAGATTGCACTGATTAAAGTCGCCAGCCACAATAATCAGCGAGTCTGGAAAACTCCGCTCTGTGTGTTGAATGTGATCCGCGAGCACGCGCTGAGCTTCGCGCGTGTCCGCGTCGGGAGGGGCGTACACAGCGATCATTATAAAAGAAGCAAACTCCCGCGGGGAATAGAAGGGCTTGCAATTGATAACAAGAAATTCCAAGGCAGGAGAACAGTGTTTGGAAATTACCGTTACATCAGAGCACCAGCTGCAGTTGATGTAGAAGCAGACTCCGCCTCCTGTGGTCTTGCCGGAAAGCTCTGTGTCACGATCAGCACGGAAGAGCTGGAAGCCGTCGAGGCGCAGCGCGCTGTCCGGTATATTTTCCCGGAGCCAGGTCTCAGTAAAGCAGAGGACAGCTGAGGAGGCGAGGTCCTTAAAACGCATCAGCAGTCTCAGTTCATCCACCTTGTTAGAGAGAGAGTTGGTATTGGACAGAAATATGCCAGGCAGCGCCGTTCGCGAGCCTCTCCTGCGAAGTCGCACGAGAGCGCCCGCTCGTCTTCCTCTCTTCCGCCGTCTCACTTTCCGAGCCAAACAATAAACCAAATCGGCGGCAGGGGCTAGAAAAACTGGGAGGAGGTCCGTGGGGGTGAAAGTCCTGATATTTAAAAGTTCTTCACGGGTATAAGTGCAAGCAGACACACAATTGACAAACAAAAACAAACAAAGAGCGCAGCGAAGCACCATGTCGACCGCTGTGGGCGCCATCTTGGATCGTATAATCAGATTTGACCTGTTTACATGCACTTAATAAATGGATTATTGGACAATAAACTATGTGTGTTAATGTATTTCACTTTATGTAACACAATAATTGCCTTTTATCTGATTATTGTTTTTACATGACTACTTTAATAATCAGATAACTCCAGAATTCAGATTATAAATGGTTTATTATTGTGCATGTAAACATGACCATTTTGCATATCATACTCCCATAAATATGTTGGAAAGCCCCAAACATTGCTTTAGCCCAGGGGCCCACAACCTCCTTAATCCAGCCCTGCCTGATGTAATCCCACCCCCACCTTGAATCCATCCATCACTCCTACAGCACACCTCACCACTGTCTCTCTGTCCTCAGACATGTCCTGCACCACCCTCACATTCTTCTCTGCCACTCCTGACAGTACCACACTTCCTCTCTTGACACCCTATCATATGCTTTAGAAGAAGCCAACTTTCATTGTCATTCAGTCCATACAGCCAATCATGTACAGTAGAACAAAATTACATTTCTCCCATCTACAATGTTAATCACATCTAGAATCAGAGGGTGCCGCTGCCATGCAAGGCACTGCCACAAAGAGACCTAGATCCACAAAGACACAGTGCAGCTCCTCATGACCTTCTCTACACTTCTCCATCAACACTCTTAAACCAGACGTTGCATCTGTAGCAGTGTTATGGCAGGTCAAACACAAGGGTTAATTATAGCACATAAATGTCATGTAGCCCACAACAAAAATAAAATCAAGATCTTATGAAGCTGCATTTCCCTTCAAGAAGTTCCCTCACTTATTTCTTAGAGTATCTGTCCAGCCTTAATCAGCATTGATTTATGGGTAACTGCACCCACCCGTTCAATTGCAGCTAACCAGATAACACAAGGATCAAGAAGCCTTAGCTCCCGTATTATCACACACATGCTGAACTCTTTTCCAGCTCATTTTGCTGCTGGGAAAACATGGGATTTGAGAAAAGCACTTTCACACAATCATTAAAGAGCTTGACCTAAATTAATGAGGAGGACTGGCTCATACAGTATGTGTTTCTGCCGCCTTCCCCTTCATTCTCACACTCCATTCCTGCTGCATAGCCCTCCATCTCCTGCCCCTGTTGTTTATTCCTCTCCACTATACTCAGTTTCTTTCAGATCACAACCACGCTCTCGGCTCTCTCTGGCTTTTCTCTTTTTCCTCCCATTCAGAGTTCCGAGCCAGCTGAAAGTTGGCCTCTGAGCATTCCGCTCCCTAAAGTGGCTCCCAGCAAAATAAAAATGAGCATGACAAAGATGAGTGGGAAATCCTAATGACTGCCCACCCCCCTATGGCCCCCAGTTCAGCCATTTCATGTTTAGTGTCTTTGTCTGGATATGTTCATAATTGATGGATTTTCATGCAGGGTGTTATGCCCTGTATATTGTTATATTGCTTTGTTTCAACTTGTTGTTCTTTTATTTGCCTTTGTTTCTTCCAGTGTTGTGTTTGGAGAATTTGACAGTTTGTTGTTTTTGTTTTTTTTTCCAGGAGGCAACTGGCTTTTACCCAAATCACACTTTTATGTCTGAGTAAATTACAGAAAGAACAAAACATACTGCAGGGATTCCACCCAGGAGATTTCATTATAAAATCCAAGCTGGAGTTTGAGGATTCAGCCACTCATCCATGCATTGTATTCAAGCACCAAAAGGCTTTTTTTTTAAAGCTTTCAGGCATCTGCAATGGAAGGTGGATTTAATTTATTCTATAGGGTATTTACAGTACTTTCTTTATAACATGCAAACTTATAATACAGGCTATTTCATATTTACAAAATAACTGATTGAAAAGTATGTGACTCTTTTGTCAACAGGCTGCTTTAGAAAAGCATATACAGTGGGGGGAAATAAGTATTTGATCTCCTACCAACCAGCAAGAATTCTGACCTGCACAGACAGGTTTTGTATCCGTGAGGCACCTTAACTATTCCTGTCCCTTTAGGAAAGTACTCTCTAGTCTCACCTCATTATGTGTATAAAAGACTCCTGTCACAGAATCAGTCTCTTCAATTCAAAGTTGTCCACCACCATGGGCAAGACCAAAATGCTGTCAAAGGATACCAGAGACAAGATTGTAGACCAGCACAGGGGATAAGGACCTGTACTTATATAGTGCTTTTCTAGTCTCAAAGACCACCTCTAGTACTAACCCTGTATTCTAAGGGCCTATCAGAGATGGATGCCCAGGGACAATTTAGAATCACCACTTAACCAAGCATGCATGTCTTTGAATTGTGGGAAGAAACCCATGCAGCACATGCAAACTCTACACTGAAAGGTTCCCACCCCTGCCAGCCTGGGGTTTCGAACCTGGAACCTTCTAGCTGTTAAACAACAGTGCTAACCACTGTACTACTATGCAGCGCTCCCTGGGCTGAAATGGGCTACAAGACCACCAGCAAGAAGCTTGGTGAGAAAGAGACAATTGTTGGTGTGATAATTTGAAAATGGGAGATAACAGTCAATCGTCCTCGTTCTGGAGCTCCATGCAAGATTAGGAACGTCCTGATCAAGGTCTTTTGTCCCTGATCGCAATCTGATACATTTTCCTACTACACATTCTTGCAAAATATACTCCACTAAATGCATTGAAGTTATTTATTTTTTTAAATCTGTGCACTACATTTGCTGGACATCTCAATACTTGGAGTGTTCCACACAGGAGACATGTTGGCTACACCCTCCCTACTGCAACTCTGTGTAGCTGCTTTGTTTTGGCGAGGCTGACGTAAAACAACTGTGGCTGACGTGGAACAACTGAGACTTGACCGGAGGTGAACCCAGAAGACTTCTGCACCACTTGAGTCACAAAAGCCTTAGATTGGGACATCCCTACAAATTAGGGGCGCTCCTTGTTCTTACACCACCAAGCGTGGTAAACTGAAATATTTCTACCTATGTGGATAAACTCGATCACCTGATAATGTGAGTTTTGTTAAGCTAGGGGGAAAACGACATGTACTTTCATCAGTTACATATCATTGTGAAGAACTCTATCTGATGTGGGCTTGAAATATATATTGTGACACAGAGAGCTTATATTACGATACATTTTTTGAGCTACCATCCAGCCCTACCTGTAATAGTCTTGTCTGGAGCTGGTCTTTTTTTCTTTTTTTTTTTTACAATTCTCCCATATATTTCCTCTTCATTCTCTTTGTGAAGGGCAAAGCAGAGATTCTCCATTTCACGACTGCGCGGGGCTGAGGGAGGCAGGCTGACTGACAGGCTCCGCGTGTCTCTCAAAGGGGCGGCGAGAATTGAGTAGCAGTAATCCACCATGCACCGCTGGGATTTCACACTGCGACTCCACGCCTTTTCCTCTGAATTATTTGCTGCCAGGGGAATTTCACACTAACACACGCCAGGGATTCCACTGCACTTAAAACTGCGAGCGCATGTACGTCTATATGGGGAGAGCAATTAAATGATTGATGGGGATTGATGTGGCTGGTTGGGGATGAAAGAACACACTCGCACAGACACACGCACACCGACACACACCTACACACACACACACCCTTCACCTCTTTCCTCACCACCCAAACCAGCTGCCATCAATCGGCTAATTGCTTTACACTTCAGCTTGCTGCATTTGAGGATTGAATCACTATTCAATTAGAAAATAGAACGGCTCTCCATTGTCCCAAGCGCTCAAGGCCTCGGCGACACATGCACCCACTTTTTTCAGTTTGTCTCTCCCTACTCTGTAGCCATGGTGATTCAGAAATGAATGGGGTGTATGATCGGTGAGAATATTCCCTCTTCTCTAAGACAGAGGGATGTGGAGCTGGGCAGGAGGAATTCTTTAAGCCTGCCATTTCCCAGGAGAAAAGTCCAAAGTGTCGGATATAATGGAGTTCTTTTCATTTAAATTTTTTGATAAATAGCCAGTTTATCTCATGGATATGTAGCAAAGACTTCATCTTGTGAAAACATACTTCAACAATCTCTGTTTCTCAGTAGATGAAATTAGTCTACTAATAGAATATTCACATTAAGATTTCCATGATTAACTGGGCATAACATGCAAAAAAGAGATGGGTGATATGGCCAAAAATCATATCATGACTGGGTATTCCATATTGATTGATACCACATACGTACATATTAAAGAGTCTGTGACATAATTCAACCAAGACATCATTAGAAAGAAGAACTACTGTGTTTTTATTCTGTGTAGACAAAAAAATCCAGTATTTTTTTTTCCATATACTACCATAAATTACATTGTGATGCAGCAGATTGCAATGTTCATTTGTCGAAATTGGGTCAAACTGCACCGCCATATTGTGACGTCATGAAAGGAACCCAATATGTAAACAAGCATGGCTGAGTCGACTGAAGAGGAGGAAGATGAGAGCGATTTCAGCAAAGATTTGTGCGATTTGTCGATAGTTTTTGAGGAAGAAGCAGGACCGAGTGATGAAGAAGAGCGAGTTGGTTCTAATGAAGGACTGCAGCTCTATTGATTTGAACCATATCGTTCAGGAAGCGACGATGACTCGCACATTTCAGAGGATGAAGGGTCCGACGGTGAAGGGTTAGAGATGGACATCAGTCGCCTCCAAAACATTGAATGGTAATATACAGATAGATCTAAAAGAACTGGATGTGCAACTTTGATCATGTACCTTTGCTATGTTGTAAATCAAAATAAAAAAAAAAATATAAAAAATGCACAACTGTATGTGTTTGTCACAGTTTACAAGTTACAAATAATGCAGCAAGATACTTTTTAACTAAACACCCCAAGTGTTTTGCAGATCTGATGTGTCCACACACCTCTATCACACCCTAAAACATAAACAAAGGGACTTACTCTTTTCCGGGCGAGTTCTGACACTGTTGCTTCTCTGCGCTGTTTTGATATGTTGATATCGTCGTGAGCTGTGGGTTTTTGTTTAAAAATCATAGGTATGGCAGTCGGTTTTAGAACTCATTTGTAACAAACTTTCATGCCTAAAGATTCCTGTATAGCAGGCGCCTCCTCAAAACTTCAAAACTGCCTGCAGTGAAATGATCGCTACAGAGTACAGAAGATGGTGTTGGATGCCATTTGTCCCTTGTCCTCTGTACTTGCTTCATCCATTTTTTAAGAAGACTAAGATCTTTTTGGAATGCGAACAGGCTTATATGTTCACTGGGGCAATTAGAACACCCAGCCGCCACGCAACATTTTGGCATTTCTTCACTGATTCTGAAGCTAAACAACTCATTTACACTGACAGCACACGGATTAGCCGAGATTAAACTCCTCTCATGACGTCATATCCGGAAACGAGGTAAGTCTCCGGATATCACGTTACTGCAACACAACGATAAATTTAAATTCACTTAAAAATATTTTTCCACTTATTTAGCGTTCTAAGTCAACAGAACCAACTATGTGGGTCACTGAAGATAAATTCAAACTGAATATTGAGCCATACTCCATACATCGTGTCACAGACACTTTAACCCTCAAGCGACCGAGTGGGGTCATTTACGACCCCAGCCATATAATTTAATGTGCCGTCTCTTTATTTTTTATCCAAATTTTCTTTCCTAGCATGAATTTGTCAGTCTACTAATCCTACACACTTTCATAGTTTTTTGCAGGGATCAACCAATTGGTGTGGCGTAGACATCGCAAACTCTTGTGGGGTCATTTATGTCCCCGAAGAGAAGCACTGGTTTTTAAACATTGGTTTTATAAATTTTATTCAAATGTTCCACTTCTAATAGTTAGTTAGTTAATCCCTTCACACCTGAAGGTGTATATGGGCGGCGCCTATCTCCGTTTCTCTAACCCTAGGCCACACAGCTACTGTAAGCAGTGAAAGCTACAGCGGGGGGTCAGTCCTCTGGTAGCTCTGTGTGTAACTTTACTTTCCCCATTCCATTATGTGGAGCACCACGCTAGAAGGCAGAAAGCACCATTTTTATATGGTCTTTGGTATGACCTGGCCGGGATTTGAACCCCTGCCTCCCGGGTGTGGGGCGGATGCTCTACCAACTGAGCCACCACTCCGGTTTCCACTTCTAATCAGTACTTTATACTGTATTGCAGTGAACCATGGCTAACAGACCTAGGATAGCAAGATTTACATTTGTCTCTTTGTCTGTTTGTTTGTCTGTTTGTTAGCAAGATAACTCAAAAAGTTATGGACGGATTTTCATGAAATTTTCACAGATTGTCAGAAATGGGGTATCCTACAGATGATTAGATTTTGGTGGTGATCCGGATCACCGTCCACAAGAAAACCACCATTACGCAAAATGCCATAATAGGTATCATGATCATCATCGTAACTACAATAATAGGTATCATCATCATCGTGATGATGATATGATGACTATGATGACTATGATGATGATGATGATGATACCTATTATTGTAACTATGATGATAATAACTATGATGATGATGATGATGTTCCAAGAGTGAACTGACAAGGACTGTCTAAAAAAATGTAATGTTGTTCTTACAGTCTGCGTTTTGGCTATTTCTTGCAATAAAAGTATTATTAGCAAGCACATTTTACATTAGATCATTATAAAATACCTGTCTTAAATACAGGGAGTAGTTTTGGTATGATAAACCTCCAACCAGCCATTTATAATAAGGATCCCTGTACAGAGCAAAATGGGGTCATAAATGACCCCACTTGGTCATTTCAGTCCGTAAAATAGC
The DNA here is from genome assembly GCA_020510985.1 of Pholidichthys leucotaenia. NCBI lineage: Eukaryota > Metazoa > Chordata > Actinopteri > Cichliformes > Pholidichthyidae > Pholidichthys > Pholidichthys leucotaenia. Next base: position 278,825,678 of record CM035842.1, read on the forward strand.
TTGGTCGCTTGAGGGTTAAGCCTGCATGTCATGGAGTAGCAGATGCTGAGGAACGTTCATAAACGTAGCGATTTTTGGGTTTTGCCAGAGTTGATAAAAGTTTGCAAAACAGCTTGCAAACACTTTTTCTCATCGCAAAAGAAATTTTGAACATGTTCAAAATTTCTTTGAGAATTTATTTTTCTTGCATAATAGTTGTGAGTTTTTGCAAACAGTTGTAACACGTGTCACTGAAGTTCTATTTTATTCGCCAAGCAGTGAACACTAGCAATGAGTTAAGAGCCTTTATGACAAAACTGTTGGCAACCTTAAAAACTGTATGCAAACTGTTTTGCAACCTTTTAAAAACCCTGGTGAAACCTAACAATTGCAGCGTTCGTGAACGTATGTCAGCATTTGCCGCTCTGTGAGATACCATCAGGGTAACGGCGGACTCTAGATGTGGTGCTGGAAAAGCCGTCAAATGGATGGAATAATAAAATGAATACTTTTTTCCTATCAATTTACCACTTTTTGCAATAAATTTGTTGCTAAATTTGTCACTACTCATATATTTGAAGCTTGTTTCTATTAAATTTACAACTTTTTTTCGTCATTTTTAAAAAATTGTTCATGTGCATTTGCATCTATACTCTCACAGACATATCCAGTTGTACTGTATATGCATCCATCCATCCATCCATCCATCCATCCATCTTCTACTGCTTTTCCAGAGGTCAGGATCGCGGAGGCAGCAGCTCAAGCAGAGAAGCCCAGACTTCCCTCTCCCCAGCCACCTGCTCCAGCTCTTCAGAGAGGATACCAAGACATTCCCAGACCAGCTGAGAGACATAGTCTCTCCAGCGTGTCCTGGATCTGCCCCAGGGTATCCTCCCAGTGGGACGTGCCCGGAACACCTCAAGTGGGAGGCATCCAGGATGCATCCTGATCAGATGCCCAAACCACCTCAGCTGGCTCCTTTCGATGTGGAGGAGCAGCAGCTCTACTCTAAGCCTCTCCTAGATGACTGAGCTCCTCACCCTATCTCTAAGGGTGAGTCCAGCAATCCTACAGAGAAAGCTCATTTCAGCTGCTTGTATCCACAATCTAATTTTTTCGGTCATTACCCAAAGCTCATGACCATAGGTGAGGGTAGGAACGCAGACTGACCAGTAAATCGACAGCTTTGCTTTGGAGCTCAGCTCCCTCTTCTCCACAACAGACCGGTACAATGTCCGCATCACTGCAGATGCTGCTCCAATCCATTTGTCAATCTCTCGCTCCATTCTCCCCTCACTCGTGAATAAGACCCCAAGATGCTTAAACTCCTCCACTTGGGGCAGGAGCCTGTCCCAAACCTGAAGAGGATAATCCACCCTTTTCTGGCTGTGGACCATGGACTCGGACTTGGAGGTGCTGTTTCTCATCCCAGCTGCTTCACACTCAGTAGCAAACCGTCCCAGTAAGACCTGTTGGTCACTGCTGGATGAAGTCAACAGGACAACATCATCTGCAAACAGCAGAGATGAGATCCTGTGATCACTGAACATGACACCCTCCGTTCCTTGGCTGCGCCTAGATATACTGTCCATAAAAATTACGAACAGGATTGGTAACAAAGGGCAGCTCTGGTGGAGTCCAGCTCTCACTGTACTGTATATCCTTGCACTAATAATGGAGGTGGGGCGATGGCAGGCTAACAAGGAGGGTAGCATCCCATCTCAAATCTTTTTTGTTAAGACAGAACATAGTACATTGTATATATTTTACATTCACAGTGCTCCAACTTTTTTAGAAACAGATTACACTGTAGACCAGTGTTTTTCAACGTTTTTTTGAGCCACTGCACACTGTTTACATTTCAAAAATCTTGTGGCACCCCATCAATCAAAAATGTTACAAAATGACACATTGCAGCCTATTACAGCATTATGTAACGACAGGTTAGTCTTGTAATTTGTTTATACACACTGCGTGTCTGTCTCTCATTCAGCTAACAAAGCCTTTGGTGTGCCCGACCATGGTGGCTGCTCCTTCTGTACAGACACAGTTTTCCCACTGAAGTTCTCCTTGTTCAAGACACTCTGATGCAACCTGAAAAATGTCCTTGTTGATTTTTCTGGTAATTCTTTGCAAAATAGGAATTTTTCTCAGATTCTCCCTCCATCCACAAAATGTGCATTGGTCAAGAGTTACATGTGTCCACTTTGTCACAATATTGACACACTGTCCGTGCTTACCCTTCAAGCCTGTTAAGTCATTTTCTGTATCTCTGCATCTTTGTTTATTTTGTATTTAGGATGGTTCAGTGTATTTGAGGTCTGAGTTTGTCCTTTGTTTCTGTTCCTAATTTCTTGTTATTTTATCTTAGTTTAGGTTTTATGTATTTCTGTATTTTCTTGTATTTATCTTCTTGTTTATATTTGTTCTTATCCTCAGTTCTCCCTTTGTAACTTCAGCGTTCATTAGTATTGTTTTAGGAGTACTTATTGGGCTTTGTGTTCTTTCCTGGTTTTTGGCTTGGCAGTTATTATTTACTCATTATGTATTTTGTTCCATTTCTGTTGTAGAATTATTGCCAGTTACCTTTTTGCCGTGTTTCTCCTTTGACAGCTGTCTGTGTAATTCCAAGTGTCAACTCTGTTCGCGGGCTGTCAAAGCTGTCACCTGTTTAAATTAATTAGCCTCACTCATGTCATCCACACCTGATCCTGACGTCCAGTTATTCTTGTCTGCCTATTTAAGAACTGTAGTTCAGTTTCCCATTGCCGGGTCATTATCATTCCTCTCATGTTTAGACAGAGTACCCGTCTTTTTCCATATTCTGGGTATCCCCATCAGACCGGTGTTTCTATATGCCTCATCCTCCGAGCTGTTCGCCTTCAGTTATCCTGCCTGTTTTCCCTATCTGTGTAAGTTTGTGTTTTTGTTATACTTTGTGTTTTGATTATCAAACTGTGCAAACTCACAGCCTGCGGTTGGTGTCTTCTGCCTGCCCTTGACAGGGCAACTTATGATGCACTTAAGATAAGATAAGATAAGCCTTTATTAGTCCCACAATGGGGAAATTCCAGGATTGCAACAGCACAGGGATAGCAACACTCAGAGCAACAATCAGAAGGCAAGAAAAAACAACATCTAGTAAACATATTTCCATATTACTATAAATGTATATATATAGACACATAGTGCAGAGCATTATGGTTGGTTGGTGAATGTGCAGCAGAAAGTCTAAGCTCTCTCTCCGCAGATGCGGCGGGCCAGCTGGAAGTTGATGATGACCCCCTTAGCGAAGAAGAGACCACCTTACTGTATGTCTGTAGAGCCATCACGTTGCAATGCAAATTTTCCACTGATGTATATCTTCTCCAAAATGTTTTCAATATCTGTGGATGTGTCATCAGTACATCTGTCAATTGTGTTATCTAAGAGAAGGATTTTAGCTACTTCTTTAATTGCATCAGGGTGATCATCTTATTCACAATAGCTTTCCAGGCAGGTTGTATTGCCACCTCTCGCATGTCTTAAGTTCACTAACTGAATAAGACCACTGTAAATTAAAAAAAAAAAAACATGAATAAGAAAATGACGATTGTCATTATTCCATTCATACTGCCACCTTCTGACATGTAAGCGCCACTACAGGCACTGATGCACAACAACAGCAAATTGTTTGCATTTTTAAAGCTATTAAGTGAAATTAGACAATTTCTCGGGGCACACCTGATGATCTCTCACGGCTGCAGCACAGTGGTTAAAATTCACTGCTGTAGATGACTTATTATTGGCCATTTTTCAAGGACTCACCCTGCATTTAATGCATGCTTATTTATACCAGTGCTTTAGTGTTTGTGTATTCTGTGGCTGTTGGGTACTGTGGTGTTTGTTTTCCTCAGTAGCACCCTTTCAGTTTCATGCTGTGGAGGATAATCCACCCTGTTTGTAGTCTCTTCACTTCTCCGCTCCCTGACTATGGTTTCTTCAGCCGAGTACAAACAAGTCACGACTGCACCTGGCAAAAAAAAGTTGATCAAACTGCAGATGGCAACAGGCATTTACTTGGCTTAGAATCTGTGCCTGTCGCTCACATTGCCAAACACATTGGGCATCTATACTTGCTGTTTTCCAAAAATCTGGGTGTTTGCCATTGAAAGTGATTGGCTATGGCCCCATAGCTGCTTCTCAAGCCAAGACTACTTAAAACAACATTTACAAAGTTGGTTTAATTAAAATAACAAGAAGAATAACAGCTGCTTTTATTCCGTTTTATTTTGGTCTATTAATCCAGATTGATGTCGCCTACCCCCTCACTAAGTTGTCAGCCCATCATTGTACACTCTATCTCACTAATTAACTTTCTTAATAAGAAATATCTAAAAGCAATACGCATAATCTAAGAAAAATTTAAAAGGTTTAGCTGCAGGAAAGATTAAGTGTGTGTGTGTGTGTGTGTGTGTGTGTGTGTGTGTGTGTGCGTCTATGCTTTTGTCCTTTGGTTTTAATCAAAAACAACCATGAAAAATTCTGAATTAAAAACATAATGCATGAAATAGTGTTCTCTATTGAAGAAAAATGTGTGAGGACAAAGATAGAAACACGTAGGTAATCCTTTTAGCAGCAGTAGAGCAGTGGAGCATTTCTTTTTTAAAGCTGCACTTTATGGGCTTCAAAAATAAATTTACTTCATTGATCCATTTATTTATCTATATATATAAAAGGGATTCTGTGGTGTGGGTATGTATGTATGTATGCATGTATGTGGCAAACTTTTGACCCCTTACTAACTCAGAAGCCACTTGACCACAGGCTCTCATCTCTTGCATGGTGATGCTACAATACCTGAAGAGTGCACCTGAAAAATTTTACTGACCGCTTCACCAAGAAATTGATAATTTTCCACTCAAAAACAATAAGAATCTGGAGATTTTGCCATCAACATCCACTGTACCATGTCTCCCCCTGGAGGCTCTTGTCTGCACCTGCACCCAAAACACTTCCAATTCCCCAAACTGCAAGATACACTCTTATGCATGGAGATGTCACAGTAGCTGACATGGTTTTACTGACCGCTTGACCATAAAACAGGTCAAAGGTGATCTTTTTTAACTGACCTTTACCGGTGGAGGTGTATACCGGGGGAGAATTGTATTTGAAAATTCACTCTTAAATGCAATTATAGTGTCCGCCAACAGAGGGGGCACTAATCGAAACCTCAGTGACGCTCTGTGCGAGTGGCTGAGCAAGAACGCGAGTGAAGGAGTGGTGTGCACCCGAGACCGTGTTGATCGGAGCAGGAATTAATTAAGCATTAACAGGCTGTAAACAACAGTAAATGTACATGGTAGACTGCTTTTAAACAATAAATGCTACAGCTCTTCAGTAGCGATGGGCAACTGAAGCCTCAATGAAGCTCTGAGGCATTCAAAGCTTACACGTTTGATTCTAACTAAGAACACTGACATCTGGTGCCTATTATGCATGTTCTTACATGCTATTAGTATTTTATTGCTGTTTTATATAATTTTCTCTTTGTTTTGACCTACTATTATTATGATGGGTTGTACTATAATTTATAAGTGGCACATTTCCCAGCTTCAGTTTTTTTGCTTCACCTTTCCATAATGTTGGTGTCCAAAACTCAGAACACAATATTATAAAATTACTGATCCATCAATAGAAAAAGGATTTCATGGGATCCCATGGACCGTTCTGCAGGGCAACTGATTAAGATGGGAATGACTGAAGTGTGTGAGTACAAATTAGCCACTTAACATCTCAGCAGATGTCTAAAATGTTCACTGGTGCAGCACGTTTCTGTATGATAACCTTGCTATTGCGCTTTCTGTATCATCATGCTTAATCCATGCAAATATGCATTGTGTCACTGGTGTATGTCTGTATGCAGGGCTTGACATTAACACTGGCCAACTGGTCAGTGGCTGGTGGATTTCAGCAGTGGCCGGTAAGACAGCCACACCCACTAGCCACTTTGGCCAGTTGTAGTTTTCTCAAACGGCATCTAAAATAATAAACGAATTGCAATGTGAAACTACAAAACTACAACTAGTACTGTGTACTAGTTGTACTGTGTTTTTTCTAATCAGTTTTCTTTTTGTTTCTTTTCTTTTTTCTGGTGAAAACAGGTAGTGTCCATTTAGGTTTAATCCATCAGCAATTACTAATGATGTAGTGCAGCCATGAAGGGGTGCCCCAATTCATAGGGGTAGGGAAAGGGGTACAAATGAGAATTGGGATTGACCCGAATCTACCTGTACTTCACTCTCATATTGCAAATGTTTTTTCTAAGGTTCTGCAGTATTTCCTGCTCTTCATAAATAATTAAGCAGTGTTTCTCTTGCTATTTTTTATGTATGTATAAGTGCAATTTACATTGAAGAGGGTTGTAAATTTAGTTCAAGTAAATTTTAGCATGCTATAGTCCAATTTGATTATGCTGTATTAAATGTAATTTTCCTACTACAAAATTGTGGCCAGTGGCTGAGTGGCTAGTAACTTTTGAAAATCACTAGCCACAGTGGCTGGTGAGCAAAAAAGTTAATGTCAAGCCCTGTCTGTATGTATGTGGACAAAACTTGCTTGCTATTGCTATTGTAGTCCCACCACCCTTAAACACTACATGCAATATTCAACGGGCATCAGTGCTAGTAACTAATAAGTTTAATAATATCCACTTTAAATTAAACACAATAAAGTTATAAAATAAACACAATAAAGTTCAGTTTAACTTAAAGGGGGGTTACTGAATGCAGTTTTTTCAAACATTTTAACAGCTCACACATGTCTTAATGAAATGTTTTTGACCTATTTTGTTCAAATTTTCTTTAATTATTTAATTACTGCAGCAAATGTGTTTTTGTATTTCCCCAGCTTTTCTGAAATGGCCTGTTTGAGTGTATATACTTTTAAATTTTCAGAATAGAATCAACCCCACCCTCCCTCTTACATCACAATAGCTTTTTTTTCCAGCCTTATTCCTTTTTCTTTTTTATATTGTGCTCACCACTGAAGAGAGATAGAAAAGCCATTTCAATTCTCCAGTATGTTCTGTACGTATAGTAGTACTGAGAAATAAAATATTTGAATCTTTGATCCAACATTGACCAGCTAACTCCTAGCCTTTAGCTCGGATGTATCCTGAGTCGGGTCAGGTTGGCCCCAGGATCTTTTGTGGCATGGGCGGAGAATTTCTATAAAATTCCTTAATATTTTTTTGGTGACTGAGAAATATCTTTTTAACCAGTGGTTCCAAAACTGGGGTCACTGGAACATTTGAGTTTCTGTGGGAAATTTTCAAATTTCACTTCTTAATTGGTCCAAAAAATTGCAAATAATTTATCATTGTTGTGCATGCGTGCACTGGTGCCAAGAGAGCACATGATTCAAGATTCAAAGATTCAAAGATTTTTATTTGTCAATACTACTGTACATACAGGACATACAGGAGAACTGAAATGCTGTTTCTCTCTCTTCAGTATTCTCTCTTACAATATACGGACAAAATTGTTGGTACCCCTCTGCTAATGAAAGAAAAACCCACAATGGTCACAGAAATAACTTGAATCTGACAAAAGTGGTAATAAATAAAAATTCTATGAAAATTAACCAATGAAAATCAGACAATGTTTTTGAATTGTTGTTCAACAGAATTGTTTTAAAAAACAAACTCATGAAACAGGCCTGGACAAAAATGATGGTACCCTTAATTTAATATTTTGTTGCACAACCTTTTGAGGCAATCACCGCAATCCAATGATTTCTGTAACTGTCAATGAGACTTCTGCACCTCTCAGCAGGTATTTTGGCCCACTCCTCATGAGCAAACTGCTCCAGTTGTCTCAGGTTTGAAGGGTGCTTTCTCCAGACGGCATGTTTCAGCTCCTTCCACAGATGCTTAATAGGATTTAGATCAGGGCTCATAGAAGGCCACTTTAGAATAGTCCAATGTTTTGCTCTTAGCCATTCTTGGATGTTTTTAGCTCTGTGTTTTGGGTCATTATCCTGTTGCAAGACCCATGACCTGTGACTGAGACCACTCTGACACTGGGCAGCACATTTCTATCTAGAATACCTTGATAGTCTTGAGATTTCATTGTACCCTACACAGATTCAAGATACCCTGTGCCAGATGCAGCAAAGCAGCCCCAGAACATAACAGAACCTCCTCTATGTTTCACAGTAGGGACAGTGTTCTTTTCTTGGTATGCTTCATTTTTGCGTCTGTGAACATAGAGCTGATGTGCCTTGCCAAAAAGTTCCAGTTTTGTCTCATCTGTCCATAGGACATTCTCCCAGAAGCTTTGTGGCTTGTCAACATGCAGTTGGGCAAATTCCAGTCTGGCTTTTTTATGATTTGTTTTCAACAGTAGTGTCCTCCTTGGTCGTCTCCCATGAAGTCCACTTTGGCTCAAACAATGACGGATGGTGCGATCTGACACTGATGTACCTTGACCTTGGAGTGCACCATGAATGTGTTTAGAGGTTGTTCTGGACTCTTTTGTTACCATTCGTATTATCCGTCTCCTCCTGCGGCCACGTCCAGGAAGGGTGGCTACAGTCCCGTGGAGCTTAAATTTCTGAATAATATGTGCAACTGTAGTCACAGGAACATCAAGCTGCTTGGAGATGGTCTTACAGCCTTTACCTTTAACATGCTTGTCTATAATTTTCTTCCTAATCTCCTGAGACAACTCTCTCCTTTGCTTCCTCTGGTCCATGTTTAGTGTGGTACACACCATGTCAACAAACAGCACAGTGACTACTTGTCACCCTTTAAATAGGCCGACTGACTGATTACAAGTTTGTAGACACCTGTGATGTTAATTAGAGGACACATCTTGGTTGAACATGTCCCTATGGTCACATTACATTCAATCTTTTCTAGGGGTACCATCATTTTTGTCCAGGCCTGTTTCATGAGTTTGTTTTTTAAAATAATTCTGTTGAACCACAATTCAAAAGCATTGTCTGATTTTCATTGGTTAATTTTCATAGAATTTTTATTTATTACCACTTTTGTCAGATTCAAGTTATTTCTGTGATCATTGTGGGTTTTTGTTTCATTAACAGAGGGGTACCAACAGTTTTGTCCACGTCTGTATAAAAAAGCAATAAGGCTGGAAACACAACAACAGCATTCTAAGTACAGTAATGCTACCTGTAGTGAAAATAACAATAAAAGATAAACCCAGACATCCCATAGTGCAAATAAAGATAAACGATAAAACCCAGCAATCCTATATACAGAAAAAGGTAGAGCAGTAATACTCATAGTTGCAGGTTCAGTGTGGTACTGTAGGTGCAGACAGTGACAGATAGGACTGCACATGATCAGTATTGCAATAACAAACAGCAGCAGGTATGGCATTTGTGCAAATGGTTGCAGTAAAGTGCAGCAACATACAGCAGCAGATGTATTACTGTTGGTGTGCCAGTTTTTCTGTGCCAACAGCTGAGGTAGTTATTGTGCAGGTGAGTGCATTATGGTCAGAATCAGAATCAGAATCAGGTTTATTGCCATTGTTCATGTAGTACACAAACTAGGAATTTGTCTCGGTACAATGCTGCAACATTAAACATGATAAGATAAGAGAAATAAACTATACATGTAATAAAGTGTAGGATAAGATTAAGTGATACTGGTCAACAGTTAAAATATATATTAGCCAGCAGCAGATACTGTGGAGAACTATATAGTGCAGTCGGTAATGCAGGAAGAAAACAGTGATGATTGACATGAGTCTGGTTGAGCTGCTGTACATGGTGCACGAGAGTCACTTAGTGTTCAGCAGTCTAATGGCAGAGGGGAAGAAGCTGTTCATGTGACGGGAGGTTTTAGTCTGGATGGACCGAAGTCTTCTACCAGAGGGGAGGGGGGCAAACAGTACATGACCAGGGTGTGAGGGATCGGCTATGATCCGGCCAGCACGCCTCCGGGTCCTGGAGATGTACAGATCCTGGAGAGATGGGAGCTTGCAGCCGATCACCTTCTCAGCAGTGCGCACGACGCGCTGCAGCCTTAGTCTGTCCCTGGCAGTGGCTCCTGCGTACCACACGGTTATGGAGGTGGTGAGGATGGACTCGATGATGGCTGTGTAGAACTGCACTAACATCTTGGTGGGTAGCTTGAGCTTCCTCAGCTGCCGCAGGAAGAACATCCTCTGCTGGGCTTTTTTGATGAGTGAGCTGATGGTCAGCTCCCATTTGAGGTCCCTGGTGATGGTAGTGCCTAGGAAGCGGAAGGAATCAGCAGTGGTGATGGGAGAGCCTGAGAGGGTGAGGGGGGGCAGAGGAGTAGTGACTTTCCTGAAGTCTACAATCATCTCCACTGTCTTCAGAGCGTTCAGCTGCAGGTTGTTATTGCTGCACCAGGACGCCAGCTGGGCCACCTCTCTCCTGTAGGCGGACTCGTCGCCGTTGGAGATGAGCCCGATGAGGGTGGTGTCGTCCGCAAACTTGATCAACTTGACAGACTGGTGGCTGGAGGTGCAGGAGTTGGTGTAAAGGGAGAAGAGTAGGGGGGAAAGTACACAGCCCTGGGGTGATCCGGTGCTGATGCTAGTATAGTCTGAGACAGTCTTTCCCAGCCGCACATGCTGCCTCCGGTCCGTCAGGAAGTCGATGATCCACCTGCAGAGGGAGTCAGGCACGTTGAGCAGGGACAGCTTGTCCCGGAGCAGAGCGGGGCGGATGGTGTTGAATGCGGAGCTGAAGTCCACAAACAGGATCCTGGCGTAGGTTCCCGGGGAGTCCAGGTGCTGCAGGATGGAGTGGAGGGCCAGGTTGACTGCATCGTCTACAGACCTGTTGGCTCGGTAGGCAAACTGCAGCGGGTCCAGGAGAGGGGTGGTGATGGACTTGAGGTGGGACAGGACCAGGCGCTCAAAGGACTTCATGACTACAGAGGTGAGCGCTACAGGTCTGTAGTCATTAAGTCCAGTGATCCGTGGCTTCTTGGGGACAGGGATGATGGTGGAGGATTTGAGGCAGGACGGCACGTGGCATAACTTAAGGGAGGTGTTAAAAATGTCTGTGAATACAGGAGCCAGCTGTTTCGCACAGAGTCTCAGGGTGGAGGGAGACACGCCGTCTGGGCCGGGGGCCTTGCGCGGGTTCAGTCTGGAGAACTGCTTGAGCACATCCTGCTCACTGATGATAAGGGGAGGGGGGGAGGTGGGGGGGGGTGCCTTAAATGAAGTAGGGAATGTGGAGGCTGTGGAGCTGGAGGGAGGGGGGGAGTTGGACACAGATGACGAGGTGTCAAAACGGGCATAGTGTTGGGACAGTCTCTGACAAAGGGCTTTGTCATCCTGACCTTTAGGAGCCTGAGGCCGATAGTTGGTGATCTGCCTCAGTCCTCTCCACACGGAAGCCGAATCATTAGCAGTGAACTGCTGCTGGAGTCTCTCTGAGTACACAGATTTAGCCCTCTTCAGCTCTCTGTTAAACCGGTATTTAACCTCCCTGTAGCAGTCCCTGTCTCCACTTTTCAGCGCTGCTTCCTTCTCCTTCCTGATCTGTCTGAGCTTAGCTGTGAACCAGGGTTTGTCATTAGAGTAACTCACCCTGGTGCGTGATGGAAGAATGTTCTCTTCACAAAAGTGGATATATGAGTTCACAGTGTCCGTGTACTCATCCAGATCATGTGTGGCTCCTTTAAGCATGCCCCAGTCAGATATTTCCATGCACGTTTCCAGCTTCTCCTCAGCATCACTGGTCCGTATCTTCGTAGTGCTCACAACAGGTTTAGTGAGCTTCAATCTCTGTCTAGGTCCAGGGGTTGGGCGGGGGGGGGGGGGGGGGGTGGCAGAGTTCAGGGTACTGATGGTCTGGTGAACAAAGCTGTTTACCAGTCTGGTGCAGCAGGCCCAGAGGCTCTGGTACCTTTTCCCCAAGGGCAGAGGGCTGAAGAGGGAGTGTGAGGGGTGGGAGGTGTCGCTTGCAATATTGATGGCTCTGCAGTTGAGGTAGCTGTCCGAGAGGGGGGGCAGAGGGGCACCGATGATCTTGCTGGCAGCTTTCACTGTGAGTTGTAGTGTCTTCTGGTAGGAGGCGGTGCAGCTTCCATATCACACCGTGATACAGCTGGTGAGGATGTTCTCAATGGTGCCCTGGTAGATTGAGCATATGATGGGGGGTGGGACTCGTGCTCTCCTCAGTTTGCAGAGGAAATGGAGGCAATGGAGGCAGAGACAAAATGCACAACAAAGGACCAATTAAAGAAGTGAAATAAAAAATTTCCTGCAAAATCCTGATCATTCCAGGGATAATAAGCACAGAAACATTTGCGAATGAGTGGCTAAACTACTAGCTTCAAGGCTGTTAGCTTTCATTGGTGGCTAGCTGATGTTAGCAGCTAGCTGGCATTAGCTAGTCACTCAAAATAAAGTCTAAGGAATGGTGTATATGATCAAGCGTTGGTAGATGAACAAGTATTCCAGTGGGGGTGAAGAGAATTTGTCACGAACCGAGCCCATGTTATCCTGTAGGCTTGGTTCTGACTGTTCTCTGAGGCTCAGGCATTGGGTTTATTATCTATTGTTATCTTTTGAGTTCTTGTTGTTTTTATGTCCGTGTTCTTTTTCTTTTCCATGCCTGTAGCCGCCGCTTTGGCCAGCGGTTGTTGGGCAGCCATGTTGAAACACTTTCAGGTGGGTGCTGTCTAACAATTGCCGGTCCGACCACGCCCCCTCTCTTTTTGACAGTCAGCTGTTTTGCCCCGGTAATTATCTTTCCCGCGCCTCGCCCAGGTGTATCCAATTTGTCACGCCAGCAGTGTTTGTACTTAGGCGGCTCCTTGCCAGTCAAACACTACTGGACCATTGTGCATTGTCATGCGGACGTTAATCGCCGCATGGTTGTACTGTTTGTTGAGGGAGAGCTACACTGTCGCCATTCCCCTCAGTGTAGCTGTTGTTTGTGTGTGTTCGCCGGTTCACTTGGACTACTCGGACTGTTCCTGCACTGTGAGTACGAGCTGTTGCGTTTCTCCTTGCAGTCAGGCTGCTACGCGTAGGCACAGTTGCCCAGTTTCCTCTCCTGTGTTAATTGAGTGTCCTGGAGGACTCAAAGTGGCCCGAGTTGTCATATTGTTTTTGTGTTATTCGTCTTGTGGCCACGGTGCACAGTGGTCAGCCCGCTGCACGCTATTCGTGCGAGCCCTTTTGTGCACAACTGTTGCATTTTTGTAAAGTCTTTATCACCTCCGCCAAGGAGGTAATCTTTTTACTGGGGTTTGTCTGTCTGTCTGTCTGTCTGTTACCAACATAACTCAAAAAGTTATGAACAAATTTTGATGAAATTTTCAGGAAAGGTGTGTAATGGCATGGGGAACAGATGATTAGATTTTGGTGATGATCTGAGAGTGCATACTTCAGCCAAGGCTCTTATCTTTTCACAGTGCGTTAGCAACAATACTCAAAAAGTTATGAACGGATTTTGATGAAATTTTCAGGAAAGGTGTGTAATGGCACGGGGAACATATGATTAGATTTTGGTGATGATCTGAGAGTGCATACCTCCACCAATGGCTTTGTTTGTATTTGTGCAGCAGGTTTACACAAAAACTACTGGATGGATTTGGATGAAATTTTCACCAAAGGTGTTTCTTGGGCTACAGAGGAACCCATTATATTTTGGTGATGATCTGAGAATGCATACCTCAGCCAAGGCTCTTATTTTCTCACAGTGTGTTAGCAACAATACTCCAAAACTGATGGACAGACTTTGATGCCATTTTCACCACAAGTGGCTATAGGCCTACACACAAAGCCATTACATTTTGGAGGTGATCCATGACAAACGGAAGGAGCCTTGGCGGAGGTATGTGCTCTATGAGTGCTTTTCTAGTTTTTGAACTGTTTGTCTTTTTGTGTCAATAAATGTGTGTGTAGTGCAACCTGTGCTTAAATCCATTCCTCCTTCTCCTCCTCTGTGCGCTACATAATAGCGCATGAGGAGGCTTAAGACAAAATTTAGAGGAAAACCAACTGGATCAACAGTTAAGCTAATGCTAGGCATTAATGCTAGCAATGTAGCACCATGGTGAAAATATAGCAAATTAAGCTAGAGTGATTGGACACATATTATCAACTGTGGATTAGTAACCAGGGGGAAACAATGGTGTCTAGGGTGACTGAAATTTAAAGAAAATAATAATATAAGCCATACTTGGTAAGCTCACTTATTAGCTTACTGTTGTCCACATGATTGACAGCTAGGCTGGCCAAGAATAGAGCAGCAGGCTGGTATGAAGGACACGCTAGGCTGGGTTTACTAAGTGACATCCCCTGGCAAATTTGGAACAGTCAGTTTTTATTTTTGGAGTGAGAAACAATATAAAGCCTCTGTGTGTGTGTGTGTGTGTGTGTGTGTGTGTGTGTGTGTGTGTGTGTGTGTGTGTGTGTGTGTTTTTAAGAGAAGTGAGTTTTTTGATATTTTTTGGAATAATCACATGACCAGTGTTGGGAGTAATGCATTACAAAGTAACATGTTGTGGAGAGAGAAATAATCTGGCGAAGCGGTGCAGAGCAGACTTTATTAATCTCTCCCTCACATTCACAAGAATCACAAGCATAAAAAAGCAGGTCGCGGGCACCTCTCCTTTTATAGCATACTACTCTCTCCGCGACCTGGGGTGCTGCATTAACATAAATACATTTGCCATCCCCCTTTGTCACTGTTCACATCAACACACAAATCCCCCTACATGACCATTCCCCTTCAGTCTGAGTGGAAACATACTGAGTGGAAACATACTGAATGGGTTCCCACACCACTACCACCCCCAGAAACTCAGACTGGGCCTCAACCCTCATGTCCTTTGGGCTTCAGTCTATGTCCATAGCAGCTGTAACGGGGGGTCGGCGGCTCTGAGGTGCTGCTGTGCCGGTGGGGGGCTCCTGGGGGTGCATCCGTCTGTGGGAGGACATTGGTGGGGGGGAAACATCTTCAGTATGCCATTGTGACTGATCTGACGAGTCATTTACCTGGGGAGTTCTCAGTGGGGGTTGTCCACGCCAAGGAGCTCGGGCCAACACCACCTGCTCGTCTGCTAAAACAAAGGCGGGCTTAAGCCTGTCTATACAGATTGTTTCCCTGCGTCCCCCCAAGTCTAACACAAAATGTTTCTCCCCGGGTTCTAGCACTCTGAACAGGCCGTCGTAGGGCAGGGTGGGATCTGGTGGGCATTGTGCTTGACAAATATGAACGACGCATCCTTCAAGGTCTTTGGCACAGAAGCGTGGGGAAAACAGTGGTGGGTCAGGCCGGGTACTGTCTCTCCCTCTGCGCTATGCAGTGAAAGTGGGGATGGATCGGTGTTCGGCGCGGTGTTGTCCGGCAAAAACTCTCCAGGGAGCCACAGCAGCTGGGAAAAAAAAACAGCTCTGCTGGGGAGGCTGCCAAATCCTCCTTCAGTGCTGAACGCAACCCTAATAGAACCCACGGCAACCGGTCCACCCAATTTGCATCTGTAAGCGAAGCCCTGAGCACTGCTTTAAGGAATCTATGGAAACACTCGCATAACCCATTGGCCTGGGGGTTATACGCGGTCATGCGATGAATTGTGACGTCCAGGCTCTGGGCCATTGAGGGCCAGAGGTCGGAAACAAACTGCAGGCCCCGATCGGTCGTAATATCCGAAGAGGCGCCGAAACGTGCCACCCATGTCATCAAAAAAGTGCGTGCAACTTCTGTGGACATGGTGGAAGCTAGCGGGACTGCCTCGAGCCAGCGCGTGGTGCGGTCCACCACTGTCAGGAGGTGCGTGAACCCCTGCAATGGCGGGAGGGGGCCCACGAGGCCCACGTGAATGTGGTCGAACCTCTTAGCCGGGATATGGAACGGCTCCAAGGGGACCTTTGTGTGTCTGTGCACCTTGGCTCGTTGGCATGCTACGCAGGCTGCAGCCCACTCTTTCACCTGATTGCGCAGGCTCAGCCACACGAACTTTGCTGCCACCATTTTGACTGACATGCGCACTCCTGGGTGCGCCAGGGAGTGATCCGACTCAAAAATGCGGCAGCACCAAGCACATGGGATCACCGGGCGCGGGCGGCGTGTGGAGATGTCACAGACTAGGGGGCCCCCCGTCTTGCAGTACTCTGCTCTCCAGCCTTAACCCCGTTGGTCCAGACTGGAGCGCGCAAACGTCCGCATCGCCGATCTGCTCAGCGGCCATGGCCGTGTAATCTATCCCCATGTAAACTGGGGCTACTAACGCGCGAGAGGCAGTCCGCCACCATGTTGAGTTTACCGGCCACATGCTGAATATCGGTCGTAAACTCCGAGATCGCAGCCAGCTGTCTTTGCTGCCGGCCCGACCATGGTTCCGAAACCTTGGCCATAGCGTACGTTAGCAGCTTGTGGTCCAGGAATGCAGTGAAGGTGCGCCCTTCCAGCCAGAACTGGAAGTGGCGTATGGCCAGGTGGAGAGCCAGTAACTTCCTGTCGAACGTGCTGTATTTATGGTCATCGACGCACAAAGACCTGCTAAGAAAGGCGAGCGGCTGCCAAGAACTGGCGACGCACTGCTCCACGACGGCCCCTATGGCCATGTCCGTTGCATCAGTAGTGAGTGCTATCCGAGCCGCCGGGTCCAGGTGCGCCAGTATTGCGGCGTTCGCCAGAGCTGTTTTAACCTCGGAAAATGCCTGCTCTCGCTCAGGAGTCCAGTCGACTCTGTCCACCTGTTTCCGTTTCTTAAGCGCGGCGTACAACGGCTGCATGAGCTGGGCTGCAAGGGGGAGAAAACGGTTGTAGAAGTTAACCATCCCCAAAAACTCCTGCAGCACCCTGACCGTCTGAGGCTGGGGAAAATCTGCCACTGCACGCATTTTGTCTGGTAAGGGTATCATTCCCTCCGGTGAGATGTGGTGGCCCAAAAAATTGATTCCCGTCACCCCGCACTGGCACTTTGCTGGGTTGATTATTAACCTGTGCTCCTCCAACTTCTGGAAAACTGTCCTGAGGTGGGATACGTGTTCATCCTCGGACGCGCTGGCCACCAGGATGTCGTCCAGGTAGATGAACACAAACGGCAGATCACCTAACACCGCATCCATCATGCGTTGGAAAGTCTGCACCGTGCCTTTTATCCCAAAAGGCATGCGAAAAAACTCAAAAAGACCAAATGGGGTTATTACTGCCGTTTTAGGTATGTCCTCAGCGTACACCAGGACCTGGTGGTAACCACAGACCAGGTCTATCTTGGAAAAAATGCGTGCCCCGGTGAGGTGAACGGAAAAATCCTGAATATGGGGGATCGGGTAGCGGCCGTGCACTGTGGCGTTGTTTAATCTGCGGAAATCTCTGCAAGGTCGCCACGATCCCTCGGCTTGAGGAACCATTTGTAGCGGGGATGCCCGTGGCTGTTTGAGTGTCCGATGATGCCCAACTTTTCCAAGT
This sequence comes from Pholidichthys leucotaenia, assembly GCA_020510985.1. Taxonomy (NCBI): domain Eukaryota; kingdom Metazoa; phylum Chordata; class Actinopteri; order Cichliformes; family Pholidichthyidae; genus Pholidichthys; species Pholidichthys leucotaenia. The sequence continues at coordinate 278,843,081 of CM035842.1, forward strand.
TGGCAAACTCCTCTCGCGCTATGGCCAGTTAAGCTGCATCCAGACGCCGAGGTCGTGCGAAAACGGGCGGCCCAGTGGTGGTAATGAAGTGCTCCACCCCGTGTTTAGTGAGGGTCGCCAAAAACGTCGGGACCATGAGTGCTGGGAACTGGGTGAGTAGTGTGTGGAACTTATCCCCTGGAGCTGTGATGTTGGCTAGTATTGTGGACCTGGCTCCTCTAGCTGTACAGGGGAGAGAATCAAAAGGCATTGTGTTAATCAGGCGTCTGTTAGCCACATCGACTAGTAGTCCATGTGCACACAAAAAATCTGCGCCCAAAATGGGGAAGCTGCATGCCGTTATGACAGCTGTCCATTGGTATGTACGGCCGTGCAAGGATACAGTCAGTGTCCTCTCACCAAAAGTCTTAATGTCTGAGACGTTTGCGGCCATCAGCTCAGGGCCGCTAATTCCTGCCAGCCAGTCTGCATAGGACGGCAGGATGAGGCTCTTTTGGGAGCCGGAGTCCATGAGGAACCATCTCCCGGAGCGTGAGTCTGTCACATATAGCAGCTTGCTTGCTTCACTGGCAGTCGCAGCTGCTACCGACTGCCGGCCCTGGCGTTTCCCAAGCACTTGAATTGGCACGGTGACACGCATCGCTGTGCGTCCTCTCCAAAACGGCAGTGGTAGAAGCAGAGCGTCTCTCTCTGGTGCTTCTTGGCCTCCGCTGCAGCCACCATCGTTGGTCCCTCCCCTCTGTTGGCCGTCTCACTGGGTTCCGACGCCACTGCATTCACTGCGAGGGCTCTAGTGGTGAGGATAATCTGATCTGCCTCTTGTGCTAGCATCGGGTAGTTGCATGCAGCCAGCAGCAGCAAATTGGCAAGGGTCACCAGTGCGGAGAGAGAAATAATCGGGCGAAGCGGTGCAGAGCAGAACAGACTTTATTAATCTTTCCCTCACATTCACAAGGATCACAAGCATAAAAAAGCAGGTCGCAGGCACCTCTCCTTTTATAACATACCACTCTCTCTGCGACCTGGGGTGCTGCATTAACATAAATACATTTGCCATTCCCCTTTGTTACTGTTTGCATCAACACACAAATCCCCCCACATGACCATTCCCCTTCAGTCTGAGTGGAAACATACTGACTGGAAACATACTGAGTGGGTTCCCACAATGTTACTGTAACGTCACTACTTATGCAGTAGCATGCCATGTAACAGAATTACTGTTTAAAAATTCAGTAATGTGTTACAGTTACTGAAATTTTATCGGATATGTTACTCATTACATGTTTTATTAATATGGATAGCTATTTTTAGTGCAAATAAATGAATATACAAACTGACCCTACCGTAGCTGAGACGTAGCCGCCAGTAGACGTGAACTGTCACAGAGAGCTGAGTCTTCACTACTGAGCGGAGGAAAAGATGAAGCTACTTTGTTTTTGTGGAAATAGATTATTTTTTGTTTGTCGCTGTTAAGGACAAAGGCATATTGGTGGGTTGGAAGCTAAGTGCCGGTTAAGACCTACTGTAGTCTTCAGAAGCACCTGAAAACACCAACAAAGCTCTGACAAAGCTAGTGCTAAGTAACAGCTGGCTATGCTAACAACACCATGCAAGTGGATCTACGCCATCTGAACAGCCACGGCTGGGATGTAAAGTGGAAATACTCTTGTCTCAACACCCATGGCTGGATTTCAAGCACAGGTTTGCATCTGGACAGTCTGTGACCCAGCAAGAATTAAACCTTATTGCCAGATACGTCGTTACAGACTAAAGACTATAGACTTTCCATCAGACAGCTGAGACTGTGATCCACTGAAGTTAAAACACATTTATTTGCTACCTGGATAAAGATTATTCAAAAATGGACTTTGATCTTCAAAAGGAATTTGAGGGACTGGATCATATCTCTGTCACAGCAGACGTGGACTGTGAATAATGGACATTTTCTTTGGATCACTGTACATCGGATTAAATCCATATCATAAAGGTAAGATAAACATGGACAGCTTTATGCAGTGTTGCCAACTGTCACTCCAAAATGAGGAAATTACTGGCAATATCATGTTGATTTTTTTTCAGATTTTTCCCACAATAAGAGCTCTCAAGGCAGGATAAAGCAGACTAAACATGTTCTAAAAGCTCTGTCTGAAACAGTCTGTTTTTAAGTATGCATTTAAAAGTAATGTGAAAGTTACTTTTCCAAGTAGCTAGTTACGTTAATCATGCAGTAATTGGTAAAGTAACTCAGTTACTTTTGAAAAGAGGTAACTAGTAACTGTAATTAATTACTATTTTTTAGTAACTTGCCCAACACTGCACATGACCAAATAGACATATTTCTGAAGGTTAAAACCTATAAAAACAATTTTTCAGTCAATGACCCCTTTAATCTAATTCAGTCTTGAAACTGAGTGGTTTACATCCAATGGGATGCAAAAAATTTGAAATATTGGTATACTTCTGAGGTCAACACCCATTCTTTAATTCTTTTAAAGGTCTGAATAGTAGGTTTTTTTTTTTCTTTGCTATGGGAAAACAAGGCATATCGTGTTTTTTAAGTCACTTCTGTGCTTTTGTTTTCTTGTCTCTCAACATCAGTTTCTGATTTGGCCTGTACAGATTTGATAAGACATGACAAATAAGTATGTAAGTCATTAATATCATATTGCCGGTGGGTCCGGGAGTACAAGTGTGGGACTGTGTGGGGGAGGGGGTGAGCGAGAGTGAGTGAGTGCATGTGGGTGTGTATGAGCGCATGAGGGTATGAATGTGTGGGAATGGGTGTGTCTGCTAGTTGGGAGGTGCTGGATTGAGGGGGTAGTACTTCTCGGCTACATGGGCTCCCCTGCACGGGGGGGGGGGGGGCTTCTTTGGGCGAGGGGGTCCCCAGGGTGTGCGACAGTGGAGATGGGGGGCGGGGGGAGAGCAGGCCGGCCTCCGGCCCAGGGAGTGAGAGCGCTGGCCTCCCGGCGCCTGGGGTGTGTGGGGTTGGTTGGCCCGGGGGTGTGGGCCCGCCACGCAGGCGGCCTGGCAGCCTGGCCTCCCTCGGCTTTCCCTCCTGGGGTGGATGCCTGGCTTTCCTGGGGCTTGTTGACCTTGGGCATTTGTGCCCTGTGGGGGTTTGTGGCGCTGCCTTGCCTGCTCGGGGTTTCCGGCGGGAGTGGGGGGGGGGGGTTGCTGCAACTGGCCGCCCTCTTCGTATGTTTCACACTTATTTTGCGTGCTCTCATATACACACACACAGACAAACACGCACAAATGTCTCCCCTTTAACAGGTGCGGATACTGTATTGTACTGTGTACTTTATGAAATATACAATAAAGAGACCTCGAGAGCGGAGCGGAGGTTCACTTCATTTATTTGTAGAATCTCAACTCACTGCGCATGCGCGCATGATACATTCAAACCATTCTGTATCACTACATCTCCCCCTTTTAAACCAATGTTTCCCAGCTGTTTACAAAAATCATGAATTATATCTTTTTATCACATTAACTTAAGACTAAACATAAATCCTCAAAATAAACTTTGAATGTGCACCTTCTGCATCTCATTATTCATCTCATTCTTGTCCCCTTTTTTTTTTTTTTAAACACAATACAGCAACATTCAAACTCGTAACACATAAGAACTTAACTGAGAGGCAGGGTGGACTACCTGATCCTCTCTGTTGTGGTATGGAGGTTTATTCTGCTCCGTGTATACACACAACACTATACTATAAATTCAGTCTTTTGACTGGTTTGACCGCTCTGCCCACTCTGGTGCGTATCCCCGGATCTGGGGTGGTCGATGGTGAAGGCACAACTCTCAAATGAGAGCGGTTTCTTCTGAGATAGCCTTTCGAAGTGTCAACGACGTAGGACCTTGGTGTCCCAGCTGATCCGGAAACTACTCCAGTGCGTGGTTCGTTCTTGATCCAGACTCTGGCCTGGCTGGAGCGATTTCTTCTCCTGTGCTCTGTGCCGTGTGTTATATCCCTCAGCCTGTTTTCTTTTAAGCTCTTTGTCTTTCAGCTCAAAAGCTCTCAAGTCCGGCCAAGCTGGTGTGAGGGTGCTTGGACACACTGGGAGAGGTGTCTGGATGTTACGCCCCATTAGGAGCTGCGCGGGGGATGCCCCATGAGCGAGAGGGGTCGCTCTGTATGCCATCAGCGCTTTGTGAGGGTCCTCATTCTTCTGCAACAGGGCCTTCACGGTTCTAACAGCACGTTCTGCTTCTCCGTTGCTTTGGGGGTTACGGGGGCTACTGGTGAGATGCTGGAATTTGTAATCTGCAGCAAACTCTGCAAACTCTGCTGCTGCAAACTGTGGGCCGTTGTCGGTGATGAGTGTGTCAGGCACTCCATGACGGCTGAAGATGGCTTTCATTTTAAGAATCACAGCTGAAGCTAGAGTGCTTGTGACGTTAGCAACCTCAATGAATCGGGAGTAGTAGTCAATGACCACCAAGTAATGACCTTTCTTCCATTCAAACAGGTCGGCAGCTAGCTTTTGCCATGGGCGTGATGGCAAGGGTGTGGTCAGGAGAGGTTCTGGTGCATTGTGACATTCCTTAGCACAAACTTCACACTGGCGTACCTTTTCTTTTATCTGACGTGTCAGACCTGGCCACCATACTGCTTCATGAGCCCTCGCCATACACTTCACCATTCCCTGGTGGCCCTGATGAAGCGTTTCCAAAATGTTTGGTTGCATACTTGCTGGAATCACTATTCTTTTCCCTTTCATCAGGAGACCATCAGCCATCAACAAGTCATATCGGTACTGCCAATTCAGCTGCGGAGCTGAACTCAGTCTGTCCCAACCTGTGCGGATCAGAGAAGACAGCTGCACACACACTGGATCCTCTTCCTGAGCTCGCCTAATCTGCATCAGTTTCTCTTGCGATGCAGGCAGTTGCTGAATGACTTCGTTGATGTGAGCTGTCACGTCACTCTGGAGCACGAGATCCTCCTCTGTTGTTGCACCTTGAAGGAGAGCTCTTGAAAGAGCATCTGCTGCTATGAGATTTTTTCCCGGAACATGCACAATGGTGTATGTGAACCGCAGGAGTCTCAATCTGAATCGCAACACACGAGGGGGAATGTCATCAAGTGCTCTTGAGCTGAGGAGACTTATCAAGGGTTTGTGGTCTGTTCTAATCTCAAAGTGCAGGCCCAGGAGGTAAGTTTGGAACCGTTCACACGCCCACGTGATGGCTAGGGCCTATTTTTCAATTTGGGCGTATCTACGCTCAGTTTCTGTCATACTGCAGGAAATAAAAGCCACTGGCCTCCACTCTCCTGAAGCTTGAAGTTGTGACAAAACACCCCCCAGTCCGTAGGAGGATGCATCTGCTGACACCCTAGTCGGCCTGTCAGTGCAGTATGGGGCAAGTACAGCCGATGAGTTGAGCTCTTCTTTCACCTTTGCGAAGGCTGTCTGTTGAGCTGGCCCCCATGTCCACATGTTATCAGCTTTCAGGAGGTCCCTGATCGGTCCTGTGATCTCTGCAATGTTTGGGGAAAACTTTCCCAAGTAATTCACCATCCCCATGAATCTTTTGACGTCTGCCACGTCCTTGGGTGATGGCATGGCTGCAATGGCCCTGATCTTGTCGGGATCTGGCCGTATTCCCTCTCCGCTGACGATATGCCCAAGGAATTTCACCTCAGTCACTGCAAACTGGCACTTGTCGTTCAGAGTGAGGCCTCGCTGCTGTAGGCGTTGCAGCACTCGATGCAGCCTTTCATCATGTTCCTGTGGTGTGGCTCCAAACACCAAGATGTCATCTGCATGACAGACCATTCCTTCCAGGCCATCCAGCATTTGTGTCAAGCGCTTCTGGAAATGCTCTGGTGCTGAGGATATTCCAAAAGGAAGTCGGTTGAAACAAAAACGTCCGAATGGCGTGATGAAGGTGGTGAGTGGGGACGATTCCCTATGCAAAGGGATTTGCCAAAAACCTGCAGTGGCATCTAGCTTTGAAAAAATTCTAGCTCCAGCTAGTTTAGCGAGCGTCTCATCGACCGCAGGGAGGATGTGTCTTTCTCTGCACACGTTCTCATTTAGGTGGATGAGGTCGACACATATACGGATTTTTCCGTTTGGCTTTGGTACTACGACCATTCCGGACCACCACTCAGTTGCATCTTCGATGGGTGAAATAACTCCCATTGCCTCCATCCTATTCAGCTCCTCTTGAACTTTCCCTCTTAATGGCAGAGGCAAGCGGCGTGGCACCGCTAGGGCAAATGGAGTGGCATTCTCTTTCAGTTTAATCCTATATTCACCCTCTAGCTTCCCTAAACCAGTAAACACTCTGGGATATTGCTTCACATAAGCATTCTCTGCTGCAATGGCATCTACTTGACTAAGCAAGCTGAGGTCTTGTATGGCTGGCAAGCCAAGTAGTGGAGTAGCTAACTCTGGGACAGCATACACCTGCTGCTTCACAACAGAGCCCTTGTAGCTCATGTCGGCGGTGAAGCATCCCTGTACTGCGATAGGAACATTGCTTGGTCCACACAGTTTTTTGCTTGGAGGTGAAAGTTTCCCGTGCAGCTTTTCAGAGTACATGTGTTTTGGGATGGCTGTCACTGCAGCGCAGGTGTCGAGCTTGAACACTACCTGCTGGCCATTTACTCCAATCGACTTCTTCCACGCAGAATTAGGTGGAGGTGCCGTAGTCATTGTGCCCAAAAACAAAGTCGCCAAACTTTCACTCATGTCCTTCTGCTGAAGTTCCTCCACTCTCATTTTTGTTTTACACAAAGCAGCAAAATGCCCCTTTTTATGACATTTTTTGCAGTCTGCATTGCGAGCAGGACATTCTTTAAATGAATTTCCATGTGCTTTTCCACACCTGCCACATCTGTCGTTTGCATTTGTCTGACTTGGTCTGTGATTTGTTTTGTTTCCTTGTTGACCCGATTTTTGTTTTTGCTTGAACCTAACTGCATCCATATTAGCTCCTTCAACACCATCCGTGCTAGTCTGTCTCAGTGTGGTTTGTTGCTTTTTAAGTTCCTCATTTTGGCAAATTTTCGTCATTGCTTTCGTTAGAGTTAGCTTTGAGTCGAGCTGTAATTTCTCTGAACGCGTGTGGTCTTTAATACCCACGACTAAGCGATCTCTTATCATCTCCTCTTTGAGGATTCCATACTGACAATACTCAGCTAGCTTGTGGATGGCTGTGATCAACGCCTCGGCTGATTCACCAGGCTCCTGGCAGCGTTTGTTAAACTTGGCCCTCTCATATATCATGTTATGTTCACAGATGAAATGTTTTTCAAAAGCGTCTCTTACTTTCTCGTAGTCTTTCTTGTCCGCTTCAGCCAGTGCTAAAGTGTTAAGCACATCATCTGTCGAGTCTCCCATAGTGTATATTAGCGAGTTCACTTGATACTCTTGACTCTTCTGGTCAAGTCCGGCAGCTAGGCGGAATCTTTCAAAACGTCTGATCCAATTTGGCCAACTAGCGACATCCCTAAAGTCAAATGCCTCGGGCGGGCTTATGGAAAATAACGTATCCATTACCTTCTGACGTCTTCGTCACGTTGTCGCTAGCTTGGAATGCTTGCTAGTTCAGCTCGTGAACTTGAAAACTTTTTTTTCCTCTGTACAGCCCAACTGGAAGGAAACTTCGCTTACATGCTTTTTAAAGCTTCTGTCTTCATATTAGAGACAGGTCGCCGACTTCTGACACCATGTATTGTACTGTGTACTTTATGAAATATACAATAAAGGGACCTCGAGAGCGGAGCGGAGGTTCACTTCATTTATTTGTAGAATCTCAACTCACTGCGCATGCGCGCATGATACATTCAAACCATTCTGTATCACTACAGATACCAGACTTGTGTTGAGACTGTTATTACAGGAGGAGTTTACAACAATATACAGTACATAGATAGGTACTGTATAAAGCTCCTTCTGGCAAAGGAAATCTGTTTTGGCACAACAAGGGTAGCAGATTTCTGTTCTGCTCACCTAGCTGCCTGACAGGACAAGGGGGAAAAATCATATTGCCCTTCATTTTATTGTGCTAATTAAGCGATATCACAGAAAAGGGGTGACGTTGTGTCTGGATATCAGCATCGGCTGTGAGGTGGTGTAATCATGAAATTAGCTTTCGAAATTAGAATCTGTGCAATGCTCAAGCCATAGTTTTTATACTGAGATGTCCTTTTGAGCTGGTCTAGTGAGTAACCTGACTTGTTGGCAGCTAGTCAGCTTAATGGCTGCACTGAGGGAGTTCTGGATAATGCCACAATTATGTTTTCACCACAGAGTTATTATAGCTGCGTTCCGATCGCCCAATCGTATACTCCGAAGTGGGCTGCAAAGGGTATCCACCACATTAACTGAGATTCCAAATTGAAGGGAGCGAACAAGTTTCAGTTTAAAGGGAAATGAGAATTGTGCAGGGAAGATGTGAACAACGGTACATCACTTCACTGGAAGTTGACAAGAAAATTACCCATAAGCCATTGCACCTCAAATACAAGTAAAACAAACTATTGTTGCTAACATTATTAACAAGCTAAACTGATGTTGGTTATTGTTTATATGAACTGATTGTAATAAAAATATATTTGTATTAATATTTTATTTAGGAAATATAAATTACCCACCATAGTATCAGTACGTGTTTATGCTTACTGTGGTAATGCACAGAGGAGGGAGCTGACGGTTACAGGGTGTTTCAAATGGAGAAATTTTGTGAAGGGCAGTTAACTTCACTGATATCCCTGAGAACGGAGCAGGGAGTAGGGACTACAGTTGAAATACACTGTGGATCAGAACGTAGCACATGAGTAACTGATTGGGGTGTTCAATCCAACGTCAGCTCTTCTGTTTTGTTGTCAGGTTGTCCCTGGTTACCAGGCAAACTGATGCTCTTAGTAGCTAACGCAGTTTAGCTTCAGCCCATTTCCACATTAGTTTCCATGCACTTTGTGTCATGATCTGAGCACAGGGGGATTCCGCCATGCTAGTCTCATGGCCTTTTTCCATACTTGTATATTTGTTGTATTTTGTGTTCTTTGGTTCCTGTCATTTTGCCCTTTGTTGGGTTTCTTATACAGAATCTTGTATTATTTCTTAGTTTACGTTCATCAGAGTCTTGTTATTTATATGTTTGGTATTATCTAGATCTACCCTTCAGTTTATTATGTGTCCTTATTTTAGTTCTCTCTTTCTCTCCGGGGTTGCAGCTGTCAGTGGCACTTCCTGGTTTCGCTCTGGTAGTGGGCAGTGCCCCTGTTAAGTTGTCAGCCCCGTCTTCCCTCCTCTCTTGACTGTCAGCTGATTCCTGTCATGAAATTAGGTCATCCTGCCTGCTCATGTGATTCACACTGGCTGTCATTCATTTGCATTGGGTTATGCCTTATTTAAGACTGACCGTTTCATTCACTCTTTGTCAGAGCCTCATCTAAGCTACTCATTTCCTTTGGCACCCATTCCCTGTTCCGACGGTTGCCTTGCTATCTTCTAGCGCTACTCATTTGTAAGTTTATTTTTGTGCACTTTTTGTATTTTGTGTTTCTGTTAATAAATGCCACAATCTGCAGTTCAGCATCTGGGTCTTTCCTCTCTACCTGGGAGGGGCGTTTGTGACAGAAGACTCTGACCAGTTTGAGACTCAGCTGCTGTAGTCTGTGTGTGTGTGTGGGGGGGGGTTGTTTGTTTTCACTCACCTGTTTCACCCCGGAGCGTATCATGTCCCCAGCACACCGACCTCCAGCAAACAAAGGGAGATCGGCAGCAGGGTCCCCAAGTGTGGAGGAGCAGTGGGCCACTGAGTTTATCCAGGGCTTCGTGGATGAAGCTCTCACCTCCTGCAGCCCTAAGATGATCTGGGAGAGCATGAATGCAGTGACCGGCATTGTCGAGGAGCACCCTGGGTTGTGGAGGATTCCCCAATTCGTGGAGTTGCTGGCTACAGTCTCCGTCCTTCAGCAGTCTTTCCCTGGACTGATGTTGAAGCCACCTCCAGCAGGACTGAAGCCGGCACGGAAGCGCTCTTCGAGGCAGGCGTCCTGCTCATCCTCCTGTTCGCCCATTCCTGCTCCCACTCCGCTGGCTCCAAGACGCCGCCACCCAGCTTCGGACCAATGGAGGAACACCTCCGCCTCTTGGGCAGTAGTTTTTCCCACACAGAGTCAGACTATCCCCGCAGCAGCTCCTTTGTCTAGTTCTCCTTCGCCAGATGTTCCGTCAGCCTCCTCCTCCTCCTTTGCTGCTGCGAATCCCGTCTCCTCGACGTATCCTCCCGCTGCTGAGGGCTCAGCTGTTTCCTCTCCAGTTCCGCCCGTCACCATGGCTGCAGGGGTGGTTCCTCTAAGTTCCTCTGGGGGGCCCTCTTCCACTGAAGTCACGGAGAGGGTTGAACCTACACCTGCTGCAGCAGAGAACATCATGCCCCGGGAACTCAGGCAAGTGTCTTTTCATTTTCCAACACTTTATGATGAAATGCTTTGCCTGATTCCCGGTAGTGAGGCTCAGTTTTTGCAGTCCCTGGAGTCCTCACCACCTGCTGCTGACCACACCACCTTACCTGCTCTCTCAGTGTTCCCTCCTATTTTCCCCGAGTGTCCACCAGTCTCAGGGTTGATCTGCCGGACGATGGAAGAGTATTTTGTGTTTCTGTTAATAAATGCCACAAACTGCAGTTCAGCATCTGGGTTTTTCCTCTCTGTCCCAGAGGGGCATTTGTGACACTTTGTCCTCCTTTTCTGGCAATCTTCAGATGAAATGAAGAGTTTGTCACCCTTTAGGACTGGCTAATCAGGAAGATAAATTCAACTTCAGTTCATCCATTTTGTTGCCACCAGACTACGTTCCAATCTATAGTGAAGTTCAACTGTATTCCTTATTCCCTGCTCTGTTCTCAGAGAATATCAGTGAAGTTAATTGCCCTTCACAGTTTCACAGTTAACCGTCGGCCCCCTCCTCCGTGCATTACTATGGTAACCATGGACATGTACTGATACTATGGTGGATAATTTATATTTCTTGAATGAAATATTAATACAAACGTATTTTTATTACTATCAGTTGATATAAACAATAACCAACATCAGTTTAGCTTGTTAATAACATTAACCTGTGGCCGCACATGGCCAAAACATAATGGGCAGCATCTTTGATAAGAACAAAGGGCAGAGTTTCTTTGGAGATAACAGGAAGCTGTGAAATGTGATCTTTTGTATGTCAGAGACGGCTTGGGGGATGCTTTGTGTGCCAGAGTCTGTGAGGGGGATGTTAAAGGATTAAGGAAGTGCATGCAATGCGATCTTTTATGTGAATGCAATGTGACCTTTTGATATGTAGAAGGACCTGAGTATATAAGTGAAGAGTTCTGTGTGAGATGCCCTCTTTTCTACTATGCTCATGAGAGAGAATGTGTAATAAACTGCTTGAGACCAACTTGCCTCATCATTTACACATTCTACACTGGTGACCCAAGACGAAGCATGCAACACGAAGAGAATTCCCCGGAGCCAGCCTCGTTGCGAGCCCCCAGCCAAGCGTATGCCGTTACAGTCCAGCTACCGGACTTTTGGCAGCACAACCCGCGCTCCTGGTTCCACCTGGTTGAGGCACAGTTCGCCCTCCGGGGGATATCGGTAGATGACACAAAATTCTACCATGTGGTCGCAAAGCTCGATAACCACACGGCTCAACATGTGGAGAGCCTTCTGGAGCAGCCACCAGCCAGCGACAAATACGGCGCGTTGAAGGCTGCACTCATCCAGCACTACACTCTCTCGGTTGAGAAGAGAGCAGAGAGACTCCTGGCGCTGACCGAGTTGGGAGATTGCACGCCCATTGACCTGATGGAGAAGATGCTGAGGTTGAAAGGCTCGGACGATGACCACTTCATCTTTACCCACCTCTTCCTCAGGACCCTGCCGTCAGCGATGAGAGCAGCCCTGGCCAGTTCACCGCTGTTGGCCCAGCAGGACTACCGTGCGCTGGCCCAGGAGGCACATCGGATTGTCAACACCAGCAGAGAACACGCGGCCACGGCGGCAGCGACGGAGCTCGGCGCGACGGCCGGAGATGGCGGGGAGCCAGGGACAGCGGTACCAGAACCACCGACGACGGCAGCGGCGGGGGCCAAGGAACGTGGAGGAGACATCCTTTGTTTCTATCACCGCCGCTTTGCAGAGAAGGCACGCAAATGTATACCACCGTGCCAGTTCAAGCGCTCGGGAAAACGCCAAGACCGGGGGTCGGTAGCAGCTGCGACCCTCGGGGAGGAGAACAAGCTGCTCTACTTGACGGATGCACGCTTCAGGAGACATTTCCTCATGGACACCGGCGCCCAGCTGAGTTTCATCATGCTGTCCTACGCCGACCGGCTGGCAGGTTCCAGCGGCCCCCAGATGGCAGCAGCAAACGGCTCGGACATTAAAACCTTTGGTGAGAGGACTCTGCTTCTGTCTCTACACGGCCGTACATTTGAGTGGACTTTTGTCATAGCAGCATTGAATTTCAATATATTGGGGGCTGATTTTTTGTGCTCACATGGGTTGTTGGTTGATGTCGCTAACAGGCGCCTGGTTAATGCACTGTCTTTTGATTCTATTCCCTGTACAGCTCGAGCGTCCCGGCCAACAGCACAAGCCAACGTCACAGCTGCAAGCGGTAAGTTCCACACACTGCTCACTCAGTTCCCAGCACTCACGGTCCCGACATTTTCGGCAGCTGTCGCTAAACACGGAGTGGAACATTTTATTACCACCACCGGGCCGCCCGTTTTTGCAAAACCTCAGTGCTTGGACGCAGCTAAACTGGCCATAGCGCGCGAGGAGTTCGCCAACCTGGAGAGGTTGGGCATCATCAGGCGTTCAAACAGCCCATGGGCTTCCCCGCTACACGTGGTCTCTAAAGCTGACAGTTCGTGGCGACCTTGCGGGGATTTCCGCAGGTTGAACAACGCCACAGCGCACGACCGCTACCCAATTCCTCACATCCAAGATTTTTCCATTCATTTGGCAGGAGCGCGCGTTTTTTCTAAAATAGACTTGGTCCGCGGTTACCACCAAGTCCCAGTGCGCGCTGAGGACATACCCAAAACACCGGTGATAACTCCGTTTGGCCTATTTGAGTTTTTGCGCATGCCATTCGGGCTTAAAGGGGCGGCACAGACGTTCCAACGCATGATGGATGCGGTGCTGCGCGATCTCCCTTTCGTATTCGTCTACCTGGACGATATTTTGGTAGCCAGCGCGTCCGAAGACGAACACGAAATCCACCTCACGGTGGTTTTCCAGGGGTTGGGAGAGCACGGTTTAATAATCAACCCAGCGAAGTGTCAGTTCGGGGTGACGCAGATTGATTTTTTGGAGCACCGCATCTCTCCCGAAGGAGCGGTTCCGCTGCCTGACAAAGTGCACGCAGTAGCAGATTTTCCCCAACCACAAACGGTCAAGGCGTTACAGGAGTTTTTGGGAATGGTGAATTTTTATAACTGTTTCCTCCCCTGCGCAGTGCAGCTCATGCAACCACTGTACGCCGCGCTCAAAAAGCAGAAACCCGCGAATAAGATCGAATGGTCCACGGAGCGAGAGCGGGCGTTCTCAGAAGTCAAGGCAGCCCTGGCAAACGCTGCGTTGTTGGCACATCCAGACCCAACAGCCCGCATAGCGCTCACTACTGACACGTCAGATGTGGCCATAGGGGCGGTCGTGGAGCAGTGTTTAGCCGGCGCTTGGCAACCACTCGCCTTTTTCAGCAGGACTTTGCGCGATAGTGAACGTAAATACAGCGCATTTGACAGGGAGTTGCTGGCTCTCCACTTGGCTATTCGCCACTTCCAGATCTGGCTGGAAGGGCGCTGTTTCACCGCGTTCATTGACCACAAGCCACTAACATTCGCGATGGCCAAGGTTTCAGAACCTTGGTCGGGCCAGCAGCAGAGACAGCTGGCCGCGATCTCAGAGTTTACTACCGATATTCAGCATGTCTCGGGTAAACTGAATGTAGTGGCAGACTGCCTCTCACGCGCCTTGGCGGCCCCGGTCCGTGTGGGAATAGATTACACAGCCATGGCCACGGAGCAGGTTAATGACGCAGATGTGCGCGCGCTCCAGTCTGGACCAATAGGGCTAAGGCTGGAGAGCAGGGTGCTGCAAGACGGTATGCCCCCCCTAATCTGCAATGTCTCCACGGGGCGACTGCGTCCCGTGGTACCGGCCGCATTGCGCCGCCGCATTGCGCCGCCGCATTGCGCCGCCGCGTTTTTGACTCGGTTCATTCTTTAGCGCACCCAGGAGTGCGCCCATCAGTCAAGATGGTAGGAGAGAAATTTGTGTGGCTGAGTCTTCGCAAACAAGTGAAAGAGTGGGCAGCAGCCTGCATGGCGTGCCAACGAGCCAAAGTACAAAGACACACGGGGGCTCCCTTGGAGCCGTTTCACATCCCAGCTAAGAGGTTCGACCATGTTCACGTGGACCTCGTGGGCCCCCTCCCGCCATCACAGGGGTGCACGCACCTTCTGACAATGGTGGACCGCACCACGCGATGGCCGGAGGTGGTTCTGCTGGCGTCAACCACAGCCGAGGAGGTAGAGCGCGCATTTGTAACAGCATGGGTGGCGCGTTTTGGAGTCCTGTCGGACATTACGTCCGACAGAGGCCCTCAATTTGTTTCCGAACTTTGGTCAGCAATGGCCTGCAGCCTGGGTGTTACAATTCACCGCACAACCGCATACAATCCTCAGGCTAATGGGTTATGCGAACGTTTTCATAGGTAATTGAAAGCGGCTCTCAGGGCGTCACTGACAGATGCAAATTGGGTAGACAAGCTACCGTTGGTTTTATTAGGGTTGCGTTCTGCGCCTAAAGAAGACTTAGAAGCTTCCCCAGCTGAACTCGTTTTTGCGCAACCACTTCAGCTGCCCGGGGAGTTTCTCCCAGAAACCAACAATAGTGTGTTTTACTTGTATTTGAGGCGAAATGGCTTATGGGTAATCTTCCTGTCAACTTCTGGTGAAGTGATGTCCGGTTGTTCACTTCTTCCCTGCTCAGTTCTCAGTTCCCTTTGAACTGAAGACCGTTCGGTCCCTTCAGTTTGGAATCTCTCTTAATATGGCGGAATACCCTATACAGTCCACTTTGGAGTACACTACTGGGCGATCGGAACGCAGCTATGGTTTCATACCAAATGTAAGTGCTACATGTTAAGCTAGCACCATTTCTGCCGCAGTGTCCAAGAAGTTGGCCCGCTTCTTCTTGTTATTTTTAGATAAAATAAACTGAAGCACACATTATGCTGTGAAGGTTTAACAAAAGCTATTGTATATACAGTGGCACAGAAAATGTGAAGCAAATAATTTTTAAAGCAGACTATTAGGAGACGGTGCTAGCTAAACAGGCTAATAACACCGGGGTTGGGACTGTCACATCAAGATTGTGAAGATTTGTTTCTTGTAAAATGACTCATCCCTGTGGAAAAAGGGAGCAAAATGCACCATGGTATGTACAGTGTTCACATTCTAATATGTGAACAGCAGTCAAGCTAATTAATGAAAATGATCTACAACGCCAAGTGACATGGGCAATTCGCACATAGAGTGACATGCTACATCATCAACAATCTGAGAAGGCCTATTGTCCAGTCTATTACTACTGCTACTATATTGTTGCAGTCCTTGAGTGGCTATACTGGTCAATTTGTAATCACAGCACTGCTGACAACAGGCTCAATACTGTCAGATGTTATGCTACTGTATTCATCCTCATGTATAATCAGGATCAAAGCACAGATACAGATAGTATTCCTCAGCATTTACAGTAGAAGTAGGTCTAATAAACCAGTGTTTGTCTGCTGCAGTCAGCATTTTACATAGAAATCCCACTGCTAATTAGCTTAGAGATGTTGCAGAGTTGCACATTATTTTGTTAAATTCGCTAAATGCAAAAGCACCAAGACACAAAAACACAAACACACGCACCGATTTAATGTATAAGCCCATGTTTTCTGTAATTAATCAGTAAGGTGGGAACCCATTCACTGAGTAGAATGTAAAACACTGAATATAAATGAGAAGGGCACAGTCAGCATTAGCCACTACTCCACCTGAATGCACAACAAGCTCCCTCAGCACGCCCTCCCATCACATAATAAGATGTAGTTTCTTCCTATTAACTGCCTGCTCTCTGTGGGATGATCCCCTTCTTTGTCCCATCAGTACAGTCAGCATGTTCTCCTCCCAGGGCATCATATTCAGAGTTTTTGTCATTTGCCATTTCCACCTGACATGCAGAGGGCGGGAGTAATGGCTGCAGAGATAAGACGGTTTCTTTTAGATTCTGAAGAGTTACAGTGAAACAATTTCCTGTTGTTCATCCCCTAGAGGCCTTGTTTTGCACCACATTAATGTACAGTTACATCAGTCAAGATTAAAAGTCTTTCATTTATGCACTATGCTGTTAAAATAGTGGTACAATATGAAAAAAAAATCTATAGATCTTTACATCACAGACAGCTTTATTCAGTACTAAAGTTTAAAAAGGAGTGTCTGTCCTTCCCCTGAATTAAGTTCTTGTAGCAAATAATTGCTGTAATAAAGTTAGGATATTTTAATTTCAGATGAAGGGTGTTCTTACTTTTTGAAATAATTACTTTTCATTAAAACAAAGCAGTGTAAGAAATTGTTAATATTTTAACAACCTTTGATACCAAACCACAGCAGAGAATTCCCAGAAGACCTTCTCAGATGTACTGTTAGTGCCTTTCTAGCTCAATGAACAGATTTAATGGGAAATACTTTATTGTGATGCTAAAAACATTTCCTGCATTAAAGGTAAGTTTCTTTTATGAGACTGAAACCAAAAACCTGTATGATTATTTTACCAGCAGATAGCACATCTAACTATGGACAGATACTGTATTTCATGTTGGGGTGGGGGGGTGGTAAAGAGAACATTTTCTCCAAAGACTGAGTGGGACACGGTAGGTACTCAGGGCCCAATGTACGACTGTGTTTAGAGCCCCCTATTTTTGTAATATAGGGAAAAGTTCAAACCGTTTAAAACAAAATCTTTATGAAAACAAAATGCATTAAGACATTACATAGAATAAAAACTTAACCAGTGTAGCAACATTTAATTATAAGGTACAAAGATTATTTAATTTATACCTAGAGGTGTATGTGGAAACGGAGGTTTACTTCGAGTCCACACACATACTGGAAAAACTCATTTTTGGAGCACCAGTCCACAAGCTTGGACAATTTATTAATAACTAATCTTTATACCTTGAATAAATCAGTCTCAAATATTCGTGAATTCGACTGGGTGACTTTAGAAACAAACACAGGAAAAGAAATTTCCATATACCGTTTACAGTTTTAATGATCAGACTCAGATTAAATGACATTACATTCAACAGATTTGTTGGTGAAGTGAAATGACCAAGTATTAACCTCTTGCACTCCGTTGTACCGCGGACGGGCAAGTCTCTGCGTCCTAGAGCGCACGAGGGCGCACGAGAGTGCCCTCGTGCGCTCTAGGACGCATGATGGAGATGGTGATGTAGGTGGTGTGGCGTCCAAGCGCGCACTGAAAATAAAAGCTGCAGACACAGCCGCGAACAGATTAGTTCATCTGACTGACCTTTCATTCAACTAATAAGAGCCTTGAATTCGGTTTCTGAAACCTTGAAGAACCAATGACTGAAAACCTAGCGAGAAGGACCCGCCTACCAATGCTGTGAATGCAGTGAGCCAATTGAAGCAGAGAAGTTCGCAAGCTGTTTTTTTTTAAGGCTGGGTGAAGACTGACTGCTGCAGTGGATCAAAAAAGGACCCGCAGGAAGAACCCCACAGACCCAGCAGCACAGAGACCATCCACAAATGCAACCTGTGTGACAGGGAGTGCCATTCGCGCATCGGCATGTTCAGCCACAGGCGGTGCTTATTTTGATTTTGTTCCAGCAGAGTAGACGTTATGATTTCTTCCATGGTCATAGACCGACGGAGGCTTACGACGAAGGCTGAGTGACACATAGGCCTTCGCCAGTCTTTTTTTAATTACTACTGTTATTTGTTTTGAAAAATCGTTCGCCAAAAACTGCAATCATGGAAGCACAAAACCACAATAATGGAATTATGTTTTGATCGGGTCGCGAGACCAGAACCACGAGCAGACCAGCGTCGCGTTCATCTGACAATGGGGAAGAGAAGTTCGCCAGGACACTGCTGTGAAGAGGTAAGGTGTTATAAGCTAAATTATTCTTTATTCCTGAAAATTGTAATCCAAAATGACTTTTGACCGATCGGTAAATTACAACTGTGCGGCGCGGTGCGGCGCAGTTCGAGGTGCACGGTTCGTTCGTCGCGTCCATACCATGAACGCCGCCCCCCCGCTCCTCTTCTGTAGCGGTGGGGGGGAGACACGGTGACTGCGCCGCGGTTGCCACATAGCCATATGAGTCTATTCCGTCATGTAGCGATGGCCGATGGCCGTCCTCTGTAGCAAGGGGAGGGGGACAACCCCCCCCCACACACACACACAGACACAGCCCTGAGTGTCACCTTTCATTAGAGCCCAAAATGAAGCTTCTACATTGAATCATTCAAAAGTTACAGACGTTTTTCCAAACTGTGCCATTTGGCACAATTTGGCACAGTTCCAAAACGCCTGGGACCTACCTGAGGAAAAAGCTGTGTAATATATTCATTTTTTGTGGTATTGTTACAAAATTTGGACCTCAGCTGGATGACACTTGGTTCTACATTTCTGTTGCATTTTCCAGCCCGGATCTGAAGCTGTGTGTTATTTGCAAGCATTTGTATCCAAAAAAACATCCAGGCCAAATTTATTTTCTTCAAGTTCAGTATGTTTAGATGACTGTAACTCAGTGGCCGGAGCACTTAGAGAGATTATGACTGTTTTGCCAAAAAATTCAAAGTGTCTTCTTTTAAATGAGACCAACCGCATGAAGATGCTGCAAAGGGTTGAAGAACAGCTTTCGATTTACTTTGGGCACGTTATTTTTTGGCGTTTTTAGGAAAATTGACCGGAGTGCAAGGGGTTAAGCATCACATTCAACTTGTAACTGACTGTTGAGCAACAGAGTGTAATCACATTTGTGGAACCAAGGAAACCTTAGTATGAATTTGTAAAGGTGATGAAAATGGAGACTGAAATAACTGTACACAAATTTTATGAAGAAAATTAATAAAGCTAATTATATGGAAAAGAAATTCTGAATTACTCTAAACATAAAAATGGAATTTAATGAACAGAGGAATATTATTTCTCTTTAAGTCTATAGCTCTGATCAGAGTTATGAACTAGTTTTAAACCTGAGACAAATTATGGCATATTTAGGGCGATGGACATTGCATTATTCAGCAGATGAAACAAAAGAATCTTACTCACGTGGCCTTTTGGTTTTTGTTGGCTTCTAGCTGGATCCAGGAGCTGAAGCTTTATTTGAAGATTATACCAGAGAATATGTGCCAGCAGATATTTCTTCCCAGGGACAAGCAGTCAGAAGCTGAGATCCTGCGGTGATAATGAGGCTGCTGGCCGTGTACTATGCCATGCAGACAACACAAGAATTTTTCAGCGGCTTCCTCGTGTCCAAATAAATTGGATGCGCAGTGGGGTAAAAAAGTATTTAGTCAGCCACCAACTGTGCAAGTTCTCCCACTTAAAAGATGAGAGAGGTCTCCAATTTTCATCATAGGTATACCTCAACTATGAGAGACAAAATGAGAAAAAAAAAATCCAGAAAATCACATTGAAGGATTTTTAATGAATTAATTGGTAAATTCCTCAGTAAAATAAGTATTTGGTCACCTACAAACAAGCAAAATTTCTGGCTCTCACAGACCTGTAACTTCTTCTTTAAGAGGTTCCTCTGTCCTCCACTCATTACCTGTATTAATGGCACCTGTTTGAACTCGTTATCAGTATAAAAGACACCTGTCCACAACCTCAAACAGTCAGACTCCAAACTCCACTATGGCCAAGACCAAAGAGCTGTCAAAGGACACCAGAAACAAAATTGTAGACCTGCACCAGGCTGGGAAGACTGAATCTGCAATAGGTAAGCAGCTTGGTGTGAAGAAATCAACTGTGGGAGCAATTATTAGAAAATGGAAGACATACAAGACCACTGATAATCTCCCTCGATCTGAGGCTCCACGCAAGATCTCACCCCGTGGGGTCAAAATTATCACGAGAACGGTGAGCAAAAATCCCAGAACCACATGGGGGACCTAGTGAATGACCTGCCGAGAGCTGGGACCAAAGTAACAAAGGCTACATCAGAAACACACTACACCGCGAGGGACTCAGATCCTGCAGTGCCAGACGTGTCCCCCTGCTTAAGCCAGTACATGTCCAGGCCCGTCTGAAGTTTGCTAGAGAGCATTTGGATGATCCAGAAGAGGATTGGGAGAATGTCATATGGTCAGATGAAACCAAAATAGAACTTTTTGGTAAAAACTCAACTTGTCGTGTTTGGAGGAGAAAGAACACCATACCTACTGTGAAGCATGGGTGTGGAAACATCATACTTTGGGGCTGTTTTTCTGCAAAGGGACCAGGACGACTGATCCGTGTAAAGGAAAGAATGAATGGGGCCATGTATCGTGAGATTTTGAGTGAAAACCTCCTTCCACCAGCAAGGGCATTGAAGATGAAACGTGGCTGGGTCTTTCAGCATGACAATGATCCCAAGCACACCGCCCGGGCAACGAAGGAGTGGCTTTGTAAGAAGCATTTCAAGGTCCTGGAGTGGCCTAGCCAGTCTCCAGATCTCAACCCCATAGAAAATCTTTGGAGGGAGTTGAAAGTCTGTGTTGCCCAGCGACAGCCCCAAAACATCACTGCTCTAGAGGAGATCTGCATGGAGGAATGGGCCAAAATACCAGCAACAGTGTGTGAAAACCGTGTGAAAACTTACAGAAAACGTTTGACCTCTGTCATTGCCAACAAAGGATATATAACAAAGTATTGAGATGAACTTTTGTTAATGACCAAATACTTATTTTACCGAGGAATTTACCAATTAATTCATTAAAAATCCTTCAATGGGATTTTCTGGATTTTTTTTCTTATTTTGTCTCTCATAGTTGAGGTATACCTATGATGAAAATTGGAGACCTCTCTCATCTTCTAAGTGGGAGAACTGGCACAATTGGTGGCTGACTAAATACTTTTTTACCCCACTGTAGTTCACAGTCTGATCAAGGTCACAGAATTAGAGAGACAAGATAAATAAAAAAAAAAAAATTCAAACTACGAAATCCAAGTTCTGCAGGTGTTGTGGCAGTTGGTGAGAACAGCTTCCAGTGCGAGAAAAACGATCAGTCCACTTTAAAACACGGTGAGTTACGAAAAATCATTAAGGAAGGGTTTAACAGACTAAAATAGAAATATGTCTGTGAACACAGAGTTTCACTCCATATAAAAGAGAAGTTTGAGCTAAAAAAAAAGAAAAAGTAATTTTCCTAGACGTTTAAAGGAAAGAGGATTTAAGGCAGGACACAGACTTTCACACAGAACAACTGCCTCTCCTAGGGCCTTTCTCCCTTAAAACTGAGTAAGTTTCCCAGGGAAAAACTTGTCTGACATGAAAGGGAACCAATTGTCTCCCATCGCAGGAGGTTTGAATGAACTCTGGTCCAATAAGAAAACAGTCCTTGGTCTGTAACCGACCAATAGAATGAAAGGGGATATTGTCCAACAGAGACTGGCTGGTGATTGGCTGAGCCAGTCAGATGACTTGAGTAAGCTTTAGAAGGCACACATACAGTATTATCTGTTAAATTCAAATTACATACTTATGTGTAGTCTAAGCTAACACCAATGATTCATGACTAACTTTCAGTGAGCATGCACTTTTATAAAATTGTCCTTCTATATGTCATGGCTCCCTCTGGGCCACTATCTGCTACAGCTGCACGCACACCTGCTCCCAATCTCCCACGGGCTTTATAGCCTGCTCTGCCTGAGATCCAGCATGGAGCCGTCTGTCATTCTGCCTACAGAATATGTCTCTCGTCAGCAGCCAATTTCCTGGCCTCTTCATCCTAGACCAGAATCGTCTCCTCGCCTCAAGTAAGCCTGTTGTTTACTCACCTTGTTAGTCATCTTCCCCTGTGCACAGGTAGATTCCTCCGGCGGCGGAATCTTCCTCTCTTGGCAGCGGTACCAGCCTCCTACACTCCTACAGGCCACCAGCCCAATCCCGGCGTGGGCTGAGAACGCTGTCTCCCTGGCCGCAGCCCCTGGGCCAACCTGAGCATCCAACGTCCATCTGCAAAGTAAGCCCCAGTCATTACCACGCTCTGCTATTGGTGGACTGTGCTAACTCCTGTGCTCTCTCTCATTATAGGGTTCCCAGGCTGAATGGCGTTCTGCTCTCCCCCGGTCACAACTTCAGCATTATTCGACACCTCCTCTTACCCATCACACACAACGCATACACGCACTCACACACTCACCTGAAATAAATAAAGGATAATTGTATTCACTTGACCCTGAGTGTGTGTTCCCTGGGTCTGATAATTATGTCAGTACGGCTCCGTCAGAGCGAACCAGCGAACAGCGTGCTAGCATGCCAGGTTAACAACTTAGAGGCTCGGGTGGATCAATTAGCTTACCAGCAGCAGGTAATCCTCAACCAGCTAGCGCAGATTAACAACCGACTGGATCATCTGGATGGGCAACAGGCGTTTCCTTCGGTCTCCGGGAGTATGCCGGCTCCTGTTAGCTCCCCTCCTAGCCAGGCTAATCAGGTCTCCTTGGCCCGGCTTACGCCGGTTCCCACGCCCGCTCGCTTCAGCGGTAAGCTCGGGGAGGCCCGTGGTTTCATACTCCAGTGCGAGACTGTCCTCCAGCGGGTTCCGGGGGATTTTCCCACAGAACATAGTCGCATAGGCTACGTGGCTAATCTATTGGAGGGCAGGGTGCTAGCTTGGGCATATGCCGTGATGGATAAACCAAGCTATGCTAATTTAACCTACCAGCAGTTCGTCTCAGATTTCCACAAGGTATTCGACCATTCTGACCGTGATAGCGTGCCCACCATGCTAAATCGGCTGCTAAATCTTCGACAGGGGGGCAGGTTTCCAGGTGGTGGCAGCGGAAGTTGGATGGGAGGATGCCTCGCTCTGTAGCATATTCACTCGGAGCTTGAGCCCTAGCCTGCGGGATGAACTAGTCCGCCTAGATAAGCCGGAGAGACTCACTGAGCTAATTTCCTTAGCTATTAGTTTGGATAATAGGCTGAGGGAGCGGGCAGCAGAGCGAAGAGTTTCTGGTTGCTCGGGCGCCCAGTTTCATCGCTCCCCTCAGTCGTCTCAATTGGTCCTGCCTTCATCTGACTCTCTAGACGGGCAGGAAGCTATGGTGGTTGGGCGGTCCAAGCTCTCGTTAGCCGAGAAGCAGCACCACAGGGAATTAGGATTGTGTATGTACTGTGGTAGTGACGAGCATGAGGTAGAATCTTGCCCCGTTCGGCCAAAAGAGGGGGTCCGTGCGTCACAGTAGGGGGACTCACTGACTCATCTCAATCTAATCCCCTCACCAAGTGTCTCCTACCAATCAGATTTATTTACAAACAGACCAAATTTGCCACACATGCACTGATTGACTCGGGGGCTGAGCAGAACTTCATATCGGGGGACCTGGCAACCCGACTGGGGCTTCCCTGCCATCCACTTCAGTCTCCCCTAAGGCTCATTGCCCTGTCTAAAGCCCCTCTGGCAACAGTCTCTCAACAAACCGCCCCGGTGTCAGTCATCGTTTCCGGCAACCATCGGGAGGACCTGCGCTTGTTTGTGTTACCCTCTTCAACATCTCCGGTTATTCTGGGCTACCCCTGGCTCTGGCTCCACAACCCATCCTTCGATTGGCGAACGTGGAGTGTCATCTCTTGGAGCTCTTTCTGCCTCAGTGCATGCTTGCAGTCCGCAGCATGCTCTCCGTCAGTGTCCTGGGTCCCTCACGCCCCCCCTCCTCCTGACCTGTCCAAGGTGCCGTCTGAATACCATGACCTGGGGGCGGTATTTAGCAAGTTGCAGGCGCTGTCCCTTCCCCCCCACCGTCCTTATGACTGTGCCATCAATCTCCGGGCTGGTGCTACACTGCAGTCGAGCCGCCTCTACAGCCTTTTGGCTCCGGAGCGGGAGGCGATGGATACCTACATCAAGGAGTCTCTCAGCTCGGGCATCATCCGGCCCTCTTCTTCAGCGGTGGGGGTGGGGTTCTTTTTCGTGAGCAAGAAGGATGGCTCCCTGCGGCCATGTATCAACTTCAGAGCCCTCAATGACATCACCGTGAAGGACAAGTACACCCTCCCACTTATGGACATGGCGTTCAACTCCCTCCAGGGGCCCTCCTGGTTCACCAAGCTCGACCTCCACAATGCCTACCACCTCGTGCAGATCAAGGAGGGGGACGAGTGGAAGACGGAGTTCCGGACCCCAAGCGGCCACTTCGAGTACCTCGTGATGCCGTTTGGGTTAACCAACACTCCGGCCATCTTCCAGCACCTCATTAATAACGTTCTCCGGGACTTCCTTGGGTCCTTTGTCTTTGTGTACCTGGATGATATCCTCATCTTCTCCCAGTCATTGGACGAACATCGGGTCCACGTGAGACGGGTCCTCCAACAGCTCCTGGAGAACAAGTTGTTCGTAAAGGCCGAGACGTGTGAGTTCCACACCAACACAACCTCATTTCTCGGATTCATCATCTCTCACAACCGGATTATCCCCGACCCTGATAAGGTTAAGGCAGTGGTGGATTGTGCCCCCCCCCCCCCCGTCAAGGAAGCAACTCCAGCAGTTCCTGGGGTTTCGCCAATTTCTACAGCCGTTTTGTGCCTAATTACAGCATGATCGCTCTCCCCTTGACCCATCTCACGTCCCCCAAGGTGGCTTTCCGGTGGACGGAGGGGCTGCAGCGGCATTCACTGCCCTCAAGGGGGAGTTCTCGTCCTCCCCGGTCCTGACGCAGGTGGATCCTTCTCTTCAGTGCCTGGTCGAGGTGGACGCTTCTGACTCCAGGGTGGGGGCAGTTCTCTCCCAGCGCTTTCCCGTGGACAGGGTGATCCGTCCCTGCGCATTCTTCTCACGTTGTTTGTTCCCCGGCGGAGAGGAATTACAACATCGGTGACAGGGAGCTCCTCGCAGTGAAGCTCGCCCTGGAGGAGTGGCATCACTGGTTGGAGGGGGCCACTCAACCCTTCATGGTATGGACAGACCATAAGAATTTGGAATACCTGAGGACTGCTAAGCGGCTGAATGCCCGTCAGGCCCATTGGTCACTGTTCTTCGGGTGTTTCAATTTTACTATTACTTATCGCCCCGGGGCCAAGAACGCCAAACCGGACGCCCTCTCCAGGCAGTTTGCTTCGGATGTGGCAGAGGGGCATGAGCACACCATTCTCCCAGCCTCTTTTGTCGTCGGCGCCCTCTCATGGGGCATCAGGGAGAGGGTCTTGAGGGTGCAGGAGGTTGAGCCCGATCCGGGTGGAGGACCCACGGAGCGGCTGTTTGTTCCCTCGTCAATCAGGGGCGAGGTGATCCACTGGGCCCATTCGTCCAAGTTTTCATGCCATCCAGGAGTGACTCGCATGGTGAAGCTCCTGCAGAGATTGTTCTGGTGGCCAGGGCTTCAGAAGGACTTCACCACCTATGTCCGCGCCTGTCCTCAGTGCGCCACCGGGAAGTCATCTTCTTCTCTGCCTGCCGGTCTTCTTCACCCATTACCGGTTCCCAGCAGACCTTGGTCTCACATAGCCCTGGATTTCGTGACTGGCCTTCCTTCTTCCAACCATTACACCGCTGTCCTCACCAATCGTGGATTGCTTTTCCAAGGCCGCCCACTTTGTTCCGCTACAGGGGCTCCCTATGGCGCAGGACACGGTGGACCTGCTGGTGCAGCATGTAGTACGCCTCCATGGGATCCCCACCGACATCATCTCCGATCAGGGTCCGCAGTTCGTGTCCCGGGTTTGGAAGGTGTTCTGCAACGCTCTAGGGGTAACGGTGAGCTTGTCTTCCGGTTATCATCCACAAAGCAACGGGCAGTGCGAGCGGGCTAATCAGGAGCTGGAGGCTGCTCTACATTGTGTCATCGCCTCGAGTCCCTCGTCCTGGAACAGCCATCTCCCCTGGATTGAGTATGCCCACAACTCAACCATGTCCTCGGCGATTGGCATGTCCCCTTTCAGGGCCTCTCTGGGCTACAACCCTCCGCTTTTTCCCGAGGAGGAGAGGGAAGTGGCTGTACCATCCATCCACGCCCACTTGAGGTGCTGTCGCCGGCTCTGGACAGCCACTCGCAGGGCCCTTCTCCGCACAGCTGAGCGTAACACCGTGACCGCAAATCACCGCAGGAGACCGGCTCCTCAGTACCAGGTGGTTCAGCAGGTTTGGCTGTCTACTCAGCATATTGCCCTGGAAGCTGAAAAATGGAAGTTGGCTCAACGCTTCATTGGCCCCTTTCCTATTGTGCGTGTCGTTAACCCTGTGGCTGTGCGCCTGGCTCCCCCCCCCCCTCCATATGTGTTCTACATTCCATGTCTCCCAGGTGAAGCCCGTCTGTTCCAGCCCCCTCTGTCCCCCTCCCAAGACTCTACCTCCACCAGTGTTGATTGACAGCGACCCAGCTTGGAAAGTCAACGCCATCCTGGACGTCCGCCGCTGGGGTCGCAGCCTGCAGTACCTGGTGGACTGGGAGGGGTATGGGCCTGAGTGGAGGTCCTGGGTATGTCCATCATTCGTGTTAGACAAACACCTCATCAGGGACTTCCACCGGACCCACCTGGGTAGGCTGGGTCAGGTGCCAGTAGGCACCTCTCGGGGGGGGGGGGGGGGAGTACTGTCATGGCTCCCTCTGGGCCATTATCTGCTACAGCTGCACACACACCTGCTCCCAATGTCCCACGGGCTTTATAGCCTGATCTGCCTGAGATCCGGCACAGAGCCATCTGTCATTCTGCCTACAGAATATGTCTCTCGTCAGCAGCCAATATCCTGGCCTCTTCATCCTAGACCAGAATCGTCTCCTCGCCTCAAGTAAGCCTGTTGTTTACTCACCTTGTTAGTCGTCTTCCCCTGTGCACAGGTGGATTCCTCCAGCAGCGGAATCTTCCTCTCTTGGGGGCAGTACCAGCCTCCTACACTCCTACAGGGCGTCCAGCCCAATCCCGACATGGGTCGAGAACGCTGTCTCCCTGGCCGCAGCCCCTGGGCCAACCTGAGCATTCAACGTCCATCCGCAAAGTAAGCCCCAGTCATTACCACGCTCTGCTATCGGTGGACTGTGCTAACTCCTGTGCTCTGTCTCATTATAGGGTTGCCAGGCTGAATGGTGTTCTGCTCTCCCCCAGTCATAACTTCAGCATTATTCGTCACCTCCTCTTACACAACACACACAACATATACACGCACTCACACACTCACTGGAAATAAATAAAGGATAATTGTATTCACTTGACCCTAAGTGTGTGTTCCCTGGGTCTGATAATTATGTCACTATAATTAACATTTATTAGAATAAGGTTCATTTAAGCATTTCAAACATGCAGCACATTTAAAATCAATGATTAATGAAACATTTCAAAACAGAATGGTGTGTCAGAGTCCCGCTTGATTTTCCAGGGTGTCTTGAAAAAGAAAATAATCTGAGAATTGAGAATTTTGTAAAAAAAAAAAAAAAAAAAAGTAGTCATTTCATTCATTAACCTCAGTTTAGCTTGTAGAGGCAAAAGCAAATATATTCCAGAATCATCCACCAGTGGTATTGTTGGGTTGTGGATAATTCTTAGTGACCGTGGAATGCACTCAAGGGATCTGGGATGTCTCAAATAGTTCTTAAAGCATAAAACTTCCTTGTTGGGAGGAAGTTTCAGTTATTCATGATGGCAAACCACATCCGTTCCTGGCACGAAATGGGATCCTTATCATACGTTTTTACCATGGCATGTGTTTTCCAACTGTGGTTCTTAGATGAAGGAAACAATTTTGTTATGAGGAACAAATAGTAACAAATAGCAAATTCATGTGGAAAAAGCAGCAAATTTGCAAGAAAGTCACAGTTTGATTCACAAAAGTTTCATGTTTACAAGAAAAAAATTAAACTTTGAGAAAAAAGTTGCAAATTTATGAAAAAAGTCACAAATTCATGTGAAAAAAGTAGTAAACTTACAAGATAAATACCACAATCTGATTTAAAGAGTTGCAACATTTACAACAAAAAAGTAGCAAATTTATGAGAAAAAAGCTAATTTATGAGAAAAAGTCACAATTTGATTTTAACATTCCGGTGTCTGTTTTACATTGGCTGGAAATTGACTGGAATGCCAAGAAGTTTTAAAAAGTTGCATCTTTACAACAAAAAAGTTGCAAATTTATGAGAAAAAAAATTGAAAATTTAAAAGAAAGAGTTGAAAAATTTATGAGAAAAAAAGTTTCTGATTTCAAAGGAAAAAGTTGCAGATTTATGAGAAAAAAGTTGCAGATTTAAAAGAAAAAATTGCAGTCACATAACTGGGAGTAACCAGGTGATTCGCAGGGTCATGAAAGCCCATTCAGCAGTATGTGGAATGGGTAAATGTCTAATTATTTTAGTAAACAAAACACTAGCTGCACAATTTTGCAACTCTCTCCCATAAGCCTTTTTTTTTTAGTTTTTTAGTTTAGTTTATTCACACACACACATCACACATTATCAACACTATCAACAGCATGAATGAATGAATTATAGTATGAACTAGAAAAGCACTTGGAGAGCGCAGACCTCCGCCAAGCGCCACAGCTCCCCCCATACAGTCTTCAGATTCCTTGATCATGAAAAGATATGACAAGCAGTGGTTGAGTAGTTATTCACGAAAATGGCATTTTCCGTAATGGCGGCCACAGTTCCTCCCATACAGTGTTTGTGTGTACGTTTTCAGATTCCTTGACCATGAAAACATATGACTAGCAATTGGATTGACAATGATAGGATTAGTGGTTCAGTAGTTATTCACGAAAATGGCATTTTCCATAATGGCGGCCACAGTTCCTCCCATACAGTGTTTGTGTGTACGTTTTCAGATTCCTTGACCATGAAAACATATGACTAGCAATTGGATTGACAATGATAGGATTAGTGGTTGAGTAGTTATTGACGAAAATGGCATTTTCCGTAATGGCGGCCACAGTTCCCCCCAATTTCATGAAAATCCGTCCATAACTTTTTGAGTTATCTTGCTAACAGACAAACAAACAGACAAGCAAACAAACAAACAAACAGACAGACAGACAAACAAACAAACAAACAGACAAACCAACGCCAGTGATCACATAACCGCCCCCTTTGGCGGAGGTAATTATCAACAACATGAAATACAGTATATAATAGGCTTTTTTCACATTGATGAGTGTGACA
Organism: Pholidichthys leucotaenia; assembly: GCA_020510985.1. Lineage (NCBI taxonomy): Eukaryota > Metazoa > Chordata > Actinopteri > Cichliformes > Pholidichthyidae > Pholidichthys > Pholidichthys leucotaenia. The sequence continues at coordinate 278,872,480 of CM035842.1, forward strand.
GGGTCACCCCAAGGAAGCTATTTAAAGCTTTTGGTAGGGGGTCCAATTTCTACAATAAAATGATAACAGATTAGATATTGGTCAGATGTCTTTGTGTACAGCAACATACAAACATATAGCAGACATTGTGGGCAGCTCAATAGCGCAGTGGTTAGCACCGTGGCAGCACAGTAAGAAGGTCACCGGATCGATTCCACCCCTGACCATCGTGGGTTCAATCCCACCCCCTGATTCTCAGTGACCTTTCTGTGTGGAGTTTGTATGTTCTCCCCGTGTCTGCGTGGGTTTACCCCGAGTACTCTGGTTTCCTCCCACATGCCAAAAACATGCAAGTTAGGTTAACTGGAGACTCTAAAGTGGCTCTAGGTGTGAATGTGTGTGTGGATGGTGAAGGGATCGGCACTATACCGTGGCTGCCTCATGCATCCAGGTGGATGCCTTGAATTTCCCTCTGGGGATCAATAAAATACACAAAAAAATAAATTAAAGTTGCAAGCAGCGATAAACGGGCTCTCACATCCTTGCTAGACCTCAGCCTTGCCACTCAGAGCGTGTAACTCCACAGAGGCTCCATTCCTCCCACCCCAACTCTCTCCCTCACGCTCTTTGTCTGTCCGTCCTTCCATAACGCCATATGCACATCCATCTGCCATCCATTCATCCATCAATCCATTCGCCCGTCCATCCGTCCATACCGCCATCCATCATCAGTCCGCCCATCTGTCCATCTGTACATTGCAAGAAAGCGTCTCGGCAGAGGTACTGTAAAAGCTTGTGGATTACCTCAAAAATCTAATATGTTTATCAATAGCCTAAAGGCTACTTCTAGTGAAAATTTCACCTGGAAATTTGTTTGAATTTAGACAAGCTATGCCATCGCTATAAATGTTTGGGGTTTTTTTGTTTTTTGTTTTACCTAGGGGGCACTATAGCTATATGTGGTATAGTCATATAAATCTGTTCCAGGTGGTACTAGTACCATATATATCAAGTTTGGGTCCATTTGGATGGTGTACGTGTGAGTTATGACAACTTCCTGTCCATTGGCGGTAGGGGGTGCTACTGCTATGTCTCATTGTATGTTATAGAAATGTTCAACATTGGCTGTCTATTCAACACACAAAATTTGGTTGACTTCAGACGAAGCATGCCAGAGCTATTAAGCTTTGTTTTTCTGCTAGGGGGCACTAGAGCTAAGTGTAATTGTTTATTATTGAAAAGTTCAGTGTTGTTTAACCATGCACCACACAAAATTTGATTGAATCTGGACAAAGTATGCCTGAGTTATAAAGTTTTGTTTTGTTTTGTTTTTTCTTCCTGGGGGCGCTATAGCTATGTTTGTTATCATTACAAAAATCTTTTCTGGATCTGACTAGTATCATATATATAAAGTTTAGCAGCAATCAGACATTCTACATGTGAGTTATGGCAACTTCCTGTCCATTGGCGGTAGAGGGTGCTGTTGCTATGTATCATTCTTTATTATAGAAATTATCAGTATTGGCTACCTATTCACCACACTAAATTTGGTTGAAATCAGTCAATGTATGCCAGAGTTAAAGCCATTGGAAGCATAATGGCGATACTGCAAACTTGGCCACGCCCCTTCCACCAAACCATCGGATATTTGAAAGACGTTTTCAACAGCTTTTGATGGCATATGGGTATAGATGATTGTCACCATAAATGGTACTAATGAAACTATTCATTTCAGAGATATTGAAGAAAACCTTTGGTGTAATCTTCATGTCTCCAAGAAAGGGTGCTATTGCTACTCATGAATGTTCATAACTATAATTGTTTGAAGGCATGCCCATATACAGCATACCTGTCTTGGTGCCAATCCGATATGCCATTCCCCAGGTATTAAAAAAACAACATGATGCAAACTTTCTGATGCAAAACTTTCTGCCTCCTATAGGTGGCACTGTAGATTTCTATGAATATTGTTCTATAGAACTGTTTGGAATTGGACTAATATCCATAATATTGAATTTGGTTGAAATCCGACAATGCATACCAGAGTTATTGCCATCAGAATGGTCATAGAATGATCATGGCAAGGCATCATACTTTGCCACGCCCCTATGGCCAAACCGTCAAGCTCTGTGAAAAGTTTTCAATAACTTTTAATGGCACATGGGTATAAATGATTGTCACCACAAATGAGCTCAATTGGACTAAAACCCTAGGACAAGTTTGATCAAATGCGCGAGGTGGAAATCAAATCACCGCCACTTCCTGCCAAAATGGCCGACTTCCTGTTGGGTGTAGACCATCATTTTTATGGAGTTTTTTGCATGTCTTGACATGATAAACATCTCACCCAATTTTCATCTTTCCATGCAAAAGTAATCGTGTTCCAACCCCCATTGACTTCACATGTTAGGTGGTGCTGTAGAGCCATTTTTGTGGGGTCATTCATATTTCCTCCAAAATATTAAATTTTTTGCCAGTCTTGAGGTCCCTGAAAAAAATGGTGAGTTTTCGTGCACGCTGACTACCCCAAAAATGAGATCTTAGATGGAGAAGAAAGAAAGAAAGAAAGAAAGAAAGAAAGAAAGAAAGAAAGAAAGAAAGAAAGAAAGAAAGAAAGAAGGAAAGAAAGAAAGAAAATACTAGCAAATACAATAGGGCTCTCGCCCACTGACGTTGTCAGTGGCTCGGGCCCTAATAATAATCCCAGCATTTGTTTACATTGAATTAGAAGGTAAGGTCAAGCTACATTGCAAGTTATTACATACTACTGGAGTAACATCAATAAATAAAGCAGAAATAACAATGTAGTGACAACTCATCAGTAAGCAAGTTTTGTGTAGCAAATAGTGGATTAATTATATAATGACAGGAGTTGTGTTTTTAGTTTTTTCTTGAAGATGGAGATGGAAGGTAACATTTTTAGATTCTTATCAAGCTCATTCCAAATCTGCGGTCCTCTGCACACAATACTAAAGCTGGTAGATTTTAGTCCTCATTTTTTTTCCCAGTAATTTGTTTTTTTTTTATTTCTGGTGGTATAGGTGTGCAGGGGAAGGAAGGTTGGAATGAGTTCACATTATTTATCGTTGAGTTTGTGAACAACCTGATACATTATACAGGCATTCTGGAAATAATTATACTAAGCAAGTCTTAGAAGACTGTAACGATGGAAAAGATGACTAGTAGGAGAATTATATTCAGACCATGATAATGGACATACAGTGATCCTTCGCTACTTCGCGCTTCACCTTTCGCGCCCTCAGTGCATCGCGGATTTTTCAAAAATATTCATCAAAAATTCAAAATTGAGAAATAATGGGCGGGCGCTAGCAGAAGGCAGGGAGACTACATTAGACCATCAGGTATCAACACGGAGAGCCGCACAACTCAAAAAATCCACCTCTCTGTTCGCTGTTCTCGTGTTGGCTCGGCTCGGAAATCTCGCAAGCTGATTGGCCGAGACGTTTCACCCCGCAAGCTGATTGGCCGAGACGTTTCACCCACCTCCTCTCCCTGCCGAGCGCCCATGAAGGGAAGGAAGACCGCATTCATTGCTCTTTATCGCTCGTGTTACTTTTAGTCTCGCCGCGTGGAACTTTTTGCTGTTCTCTTGTGCCATTTTGTGCGAAATAGTCTTCCCGTCGAGCCACTACGCCGCCTCCTGCAGCTTCTCCATCTCTATCGGAAGCTGCCCTCGATGATCCTGCGCCTCTAGCACCTGACGATGAGGCGTCACCTGAGGAGCAGTAAAGCTCTCATTAACCTGTGCAGTAAATCATTTTCATCTTGAGTTACGTATCTTGTTATAAGAATAAAAGAGTTCTAAAAACATATTTATGTACACTTTATTTACATCTACGTATGTATGTACACGTACACACACACACACACGTATCATATGAGAGAGAGAGAGTGAGAGAATGAACGTACGTATTATTTATGGATGACGTCATTAGGGGTGACGCTACTTCGCGGTTTTTCACTTTTCGCGGTCGGTTCTGGAACCCATTAACCGCGATAAGTGAGGGATCACTGTATAACTTTCTTTTGGAGAGTTTCTAGCTTTTTTAGGTGAGATAGAAATGTGTTACACCATAGGCCATAGTAATGTTAGACCTTTGAGTCTGTGGAGGAGAGAATGACACTGAACAAACTGGGATCCATCATAGACAGTCCTGATCACCACACACTGGACAGACAGTGGAGCACTTTCTCCAGCAGACTGCAACAGCTTCGCTGCCGAATGGCCAGGTACAGGAAATCTTTTCTGCCACATACCATTTCACTGTACAATAACTGACTCTCATGTGGATTTCTGGTCATAACAATGCTGCCATACTGCACCTTACAGTCTAATTGGTACCTCGCATTTCATCCTGCTCCTTATAATCCTTCTTTGTGAGGTCAGTATTATCCATAGACTCATAAGGCTCATCATCTACTTAACCTAGTAGTAGCCTATGTTGTACATAGTTATTTAAGCATATTTTTTAATTTCCCTGGGTAACTCCTTTTTTCTATTATGCTGTATGTATTTCTGTTGGTTTTGGGTTGTCTACTGTGTCATGCTGCTGTTACACTGTAATTTCTCAGCCTGGGATTAATAAAGTACATCTATCTATCTATCTATCTATCTATCTATCTATCTATCTATCTATCTATCTATCTATCTATCTATCTATCTATCTATCTGTCTGTCTGTCTGTCTGTCTGTCTGTCTGTCTGTCTGTCTATTTATCTATCTATCTATCTACAGTATTATAATATTGCAATAATGTAAATGAGGCTCAGATAAAGTTTTATATAGAGTGAGAAGTGCTGAAAGTGGTAGAAAATGTCTCACTTAAAAAAAACAAAGGAGCATATTTAGCCAGTTTTTAGCCAGAGTTATTTAGCCAGTTTTAACATTCTGTCCATTGATTTTGGGGCGAAGTTGCTTGGTGTCTGTTTTTTTATTGGAACAGAATACAATATAATTTCTTTTACTGATGTGAAGAGAAAGTTTGTTACACTGAAACCAGGTGGCTATTTTCATAAGTTCACTATTATCTGTTCAAGTTCATTTGGCTTCTGGTGAGCAAAAATACATTAGTGTAATCAGCAAACAGTACTTTATATAGTAGAGATGAGGAGTTAACAATGTCATTTATGTATATACAAAATGAAGAGAATTGGTCTCAATATGGAACCCTTGGGGACCCCTTGATCGATGGATTTATATGATGGTTTGTGGTTATTTATATAAATACAATGAAGTCTTCCAAACAGATAACTAATAAACTAGTCTAATGCTATTCCTCGGATACCATAATGATACAATTTATTAATTAGGATGTCAAGATTAATGGTATCAAATGTTTTAGATAGGTCTAGGAAAATGCCAATACCATAGTTGCCTCTTTCAATTGCATCATTGATTTTTTCAGTTAGATCGACTATTGCCATACAGTATATGTAGTGTGTTTCTTTCTGAAGCCATACTGAGATGTAACAATAATGTTAAGCTTGTCAAGGTAACTGGTCAGTCTGTTATAAACAATTCTTTCCAAAACCTTGGAGAGAGTAGGCAAAATGGATACTGGACAATAATTACGCAAATCATTCTTATCACCGGATTTGTAGATTGCTATAACTTCTGCTATTTTTGCTATTTGTGGCACTACTCCGGAGATTAGAGACAGATTAATGCAGCAGGTAAGAGGTTTCATTTTCATTTCATTTATTTCGAATGTGTGACATTGAGCATTCAGTGACAGTAATGTAGAAAACATTGTTAAGAAAAATAAAATAAAATATATATGAAAGCATAAGTCACCATACAAAACATGAGTTTCACCTTGCACATAATTCACGTACATATCCAAAAAGGAGCGGGAAGAAGTCTAAACTTATTCATTCCCACCCCTTTTCCACAAATCATTGATTTCCATTCATTTGCTTCCTAGCTATACACAACACAATAAATATAGCATTTCAATTAAATCATAGAAAATAATAATACATACATTTAATACACATTATTCAGAAATGCAACTTAGTTCAAATACCTTCAACCTCGTACTTTGCGAAGATCTTTTTTTTTTATATACATCCTTTTAAATTATTTTATGTTTGGACATTGCTTCAGCTCATCACCCAGACTGTTCCATAATTTCACTCCACAGATGGATACACAGAAACATTTCCTGGTTGTTCTTACATTTACTGTTTTAAAATTAAATAATCCTCTTAAATTGTGAATGCCTTTCCTTTCTGTAAACAGGCCTAAAATATTTTTTGGAAGTTGATTATTTTTGGCTCTAAACATGATTTGTACAGTTTGGTATTTTACTTGAGCCAAAAGTTTTAATATATTTGACTGCTAGAACAATGGATTTGTATGATCCCTATAACCAGCTTTATGAATAATTCTTATTGCTTTTTTTTTTTTTTTTTTGGGTAGAATAATTAGTGGCTGTAGCATGCTTCTATAATTATTGCCCCAGACATCAGCACAGTAGCTGAAGTATGGTGAAACCAGTGAAGAATGAAGAGTGATCTGTGATCCAAAATATGTTTTGCTTTGTTTAAAATTGCAATCGTTCTTGATATTTTTGAGTTTAAATGTTTTTATGCTGTTTCCAATTAATTTTATCATCAATTATCACCCCAAGAAATTTGATTTCACTGACTCTTTCAATATCTGTTCCACCAATTTGTATTTTTATTTGTATTTGTGTTCTACAGTTGCCAAATAACATCATTTTTGTTTTGCCTAAGTTTAGTGATAACTTGTTTATGTCTAACCACATCTTCAATTTTTCCATTTCTATGCTTATGTCATCCAATAATTGCTGTAGATCTTCTCCTGCACAGAAAATGTTCATATCATCAGCAAACAAAACCAGTTTTAATTTTTGTGACACTATACAAATGTCATTGATATAAAGAGTGAACAGTTTTGGACCCAACACTGACCCCTGGGGGACACCACTGACAATATCCAAACGCAAAGAGTACTATTTACCCAAATTCACAAACTGTCTCCTATTGCTGAAATAAATCTTTATCCATTGCAACACAACCCCTCTGATACCATATCTTTCCAATTTTCTTACTAATATATCATGAGTTATTGTGTCAAAAGCCTTTTTTAGATCGATGAATAGTCCAACAGCATATTTTTTCTGATCGATGGAGTTAGTTATATCCTCTATTGTATCTAATAATGCAAGTGATGTGGATCTGTTTGATCTGAACCTATACTGACTGTCAGTGATTAAATTGTGTTTATCTATGAATTTGTCCAGACAGTTATTGAAAAGTTTTTCAAGAATTTTGGAAAACTGTGGAAGAAGTGAAACGGGTCTATAATTCATGAAATGATGATTGTTGCCTAGATTTGTAGAGTCAAATGACTTTAGCTGTTTTCATTTTATTAGGGAAAATACCAGTTTGAAATGATAAGTTAAATATATAGGTTAATGGCTTGGAAATCCCATCAATTACCTTTTTCACCGTTATCATATCAATGTCATCACAGTCTGTTGACTTTTTGTTTTTACACTTCATAACAATATCAGCCACCTCTTTTTCATCCACAGGATTAAGAGACATTGAATTTGGATTCCTGTTTATCAGCTCATCAAAGATTGTCCTGGTTATACCCTGGTCAGGAATTTTTTTTCTGCCAGATCTGGACCAACATTAACAAAAAAATTGTTAAAACTGTTTACTACAACATCTATATTATATTCATCCTTATTATTAACAACAAAAAACTCCGGATAGTGTGACTGTCTAGAGCTATTCTTGATTAAACTATTCAATATGTCCCATATTACTTTAATATTATATTTGTTTTTATCTAGTATTCTCTTGTAATAATCCTTCTTGTTATTCCTAATAATAGTAGTTAACTTATTTCTATAATTTTTGTATTTAATTTTCTGCATCTGTCGTTCTTTGTCTCATGCATTCTCTATATAGTGAGTTTTTCTTTTTGCCGACATTTTGTAAACCTTTTGTTATCCATGGACATTTTTTATATTTTACTTTTTTATTTATCTGAATTATAGGACAATTTTTATTATATAAAAGCATAAATATTTTAAGAAATTCCTCATATGCACTATCCACGTCTTTAATTTGATATAGGCCATCCCAGTTATATGATATTAAGTCATGTTTTAGAGCAGACAGCAATTCATCTGTTCTCACTCGTTTGTTTATTTTAATTGTCATATTTAGTTTTCTTATAGTTCTTGCCATAGACTGTAACAATTGGTAGGTGATCACTAATGGCATTTATTAATAGTCCATATGTTACATTATTTTCTATGTCATTAGTGAATATATTATCAATGAGAATGGCAGAGTAAGATGTGATTCTGGAAGGTCGAGTTATTTTTGGATGTAATCCCATACTATACATTGTATTTATAAATCCATCTGTAGCTTTGTGATTGTTTGGGTTCAGCAAATCAATATTAAAATCTCCACAAATAAAAGTGGTTTTGTTTCTTAGTTTTGAGAAGGTTTCCTCAATCCAGCCATTAAAGATTTTAACATCAGAGCCTGGTGCTCTGTAAACACAACTGACAATTGCATTTTTTTTTCTTTTCATTGCAGATTTCAACAGTGATACATTCCAATATATCATCAATTACTGTTGTGATATTTTCCAGAACCTTAAATTTTAAATCCTTCTCCACATACAGAGCCACTGCTCCACCTTTATTATGTCTATTAATATATAGGAATTTGTAACCATCCAGATCAAAGTCCGTGTGGGGAGCGTGAAATAAAGAGACTGAATTATTTCTCAATTCAGGTTTAATGCAGATTTCACATCCCCAGCTTTCTCTCAAGACAAGAAGAGAGTGAGCTGCATAAAAACCCCCACCTTTATACATGTAACATCAGAGGCAGAATCACACAATGTCGTCAAAATCCCCCATTGACAATAATTCTCCCCCCGAGTCCTTTCGTCGTCCGTCTGACTCCAGGAGGTCAGGAAGTCCTTTCAGAGTCTTATCACAGCACCTCCGTCCTCCTGCCATTATCCCCAGGCGGTCCAGACGTATTGTTCCATCCAAGACGTGAGGTCAATCAACGCATGCAGTCCTAAGCATCTTCCTTGTGCTTATACATATGTAGTCAAAAATATGTGAGCCACATAACCCCCCCAAACGTCGAAAAATGGACAATACAGCATAGTTCACACAACATGATAAAATCAACAGCATAGTCTACACAACATGATAAAATTACACATCAGTCTGTACGCCGTCTGGGCTTCAAACGTCTTCCAAACTTGCTGTAAGCAGGCTTCGCAGCCTTTGTGGCGCCGTCCTGCAGTGAATCTGCTAACTGAGGAAGAGAATGGTTATTTGATCCCTGCGGGGGCTCCAGGACATGCTCCCTGGGGGGTCTGCCACATCGAGGGGCCCTCGCCACCCGTACAGACTCGTCATTCATCACAAAAGCAGGCTTTAGTCTGTCAATGCTAACTGTCTCCTTTCTGTCTCCCAAATCTAGCACAAAATGTTTGTCACCTGTTTCCAGCACCCTAAATGGACCATCGTATGGCGGGCGCAGGCTTGCTCGCAGAGCCTCGTGCCTGACAAAAACAAACTCGGCATTTTTTAAATCTTTGGGAACAAAACACGCGGAAAAGTGTGATGAACAGGGCCCGGGAGCATGTCTGCTCCCGTGCCGATCAGTGGCCCCAGAGCCGGGGGGCGCCCCGGCACTGGATGCTCCGGTAGGAACTCACCGGGCAGCCTGAGAGGTTGTGCAAAAACCAGCTCTGCTGGGGAGGCATTTAAGTCCTCCTTGGGCGCAGAACACAACCCCAATAAAACCCATGGTAGTTTGTTTACCCAATCTGCATCCGTAAGCGACGCTCTGAGAGCTGCCTTCAAAGACCTATGAAAACGCTCGCATAAACCATTAGCCTGGGGGTGGTAAGCGGTAGTGCGGTGAATTGTCACCCCTAAGCTGCTGGCCATCGCTGACCAAAGCTCAGACACAAATTGAGGTCCTCTGTCGGACGTAATATCCGACGGAACCCCGAAACGCGCTACCCAGGCCATCAAAAATGCGCGGGCCACTTCTGCAGCCGTGGTCGATGCCAGTGGGACCACTTCCGGCCAGCGTGTGGTTCGGTCCACCATTGTCAAAAGATGTGTGAACCCCTGCGACGACAGTAGGGGGCCCACGAGGTCAACATGCACATGGTCAAATCTCTTGGCCGGGATGTGGAACGGTTCTAAGGGGGCTTTTGTGCGCTTGTGAATTTTTGCCTGCTGGCAAGCCATGCAGGTTCTTGCCCACTCTTTCACGTGCTTGCGCAGGCTCGGCCAAACAAACTTCTCCGCAACCATTTTCACAGAAGCGCGCACCCCCGGGTGTGCCAGGAAGTGAACCGAGTCAAAAACGCGGCAGCGCCACGCTGCCGGTACCACCGGGAGCGGCCGCCCAGTAGATACATCGCAGATTGGGGGGGCATACCGGTTTGCAAACTCCTGCTCTCCAGTCTTAACCCTGTTGGTCCAGACTGGAGCGTGCACATGTCCGCATCTCTACTCTGCTCCGCTGCCATGGCTGCATAATCTATCCCCATGTGAACTGAGGCTGCGTGCGCTTCTGCGCTGCTATTTTGCCCTGCGGCTGCGGTAGTATAATCTACCCCCGCGCGGACTGGTGCTGTTACTGCGCGGGAGAGGCAGTCTGCCACTACATTGAGTTTACCAGCTGCGTGCTGAATATCAGTAGTAAATTTGGAAATTGCGGCCAACTGCCTCTGCTGCCGGCCCGACCAAGGTTCCGAAATTTTGGCCATCGCAAAAGTGAGCGGCTTGTGGTCGACAAACGCAGTGAAACACCGACCTTCCAGCCAGAACTGGAAATGGCGAATGGCTAAGTGGAGCGCTAACAGCTCCCTGTCAAACGTGTTGTATTTCCGCTCGGCTTCGCGCAAGGATCTGCTGAAGAAGGCCAGCGGCTGCCAAACCCCGGCAACATGCTGTTCCACAACCGCCCCTATGGCCAAATCTGACGCGTCAGTGGTGAGCACTATGCGGGCCGTTGGGTCTGGGTGAGCTAGCAGTGCAGCGTCTGCAAGGGCTTTTTTCACCTCCGCGAACGCGCGCTCCCGTTCCGGGGACCAATCGATCGTATTGGAGGGTTTTTGTTTTTTAAGCGCGGCATATAATGGTTGCATGAGCTGCGCTGCGTGGGGTAGGAAACAGTTATAAAAATTTACCATTCCTAAAAACTCCTGTAGTGCTTTGACCGTTTGTGGCCGGGGAAACTCCGCCACTGCGCGCACCTTGTCTGGTAGCGGAACCGCCCCTTCTGGGGAAACGCGGTGCCCCAAAAAATCGATCTGCGCCACGCCGAACCGGCACTTGGCTGGATTAATTATTAACCCGTGCTCTCCCAACCTCCGAAAAACTGCTGTGAGGTGTTTTTCGTGTTCTTCCTCGGAAGTGCTGGCGACTAAAATGTCGTCGAGGTAGACGAACACAAAGGAGAGATCGCGTAACACAGCATCCATCATGCGTTGGAAGGTTTGCGCAGCGCCTTTGAGGCCAAACGGCATGCGTAAAAATTCAAAAAGTCTGAACGGGGTTATTACTGCTGTTTTGGGAATGTCCTCGGCTCGGACTGGGACCTGATGATAGCCGCGGACCAGATCTATTTTAGAAAAAATGCGCGCCCCCGCTAGATGCACCGAAAAATCCTGGATGTGTGGGATTGGGTAGCGGTCATGCGCTATGGCATTGCTCAACCTGCGATAATCACCACAAGGTCTCCACGAGCCGTCAGCTTTAGGGACCATATGCAGTGGGGAGGCCCATGGGCTCTTCGAACGGCGAATAATGCCCAGCCTTTCCAGGTTGGCGAACTCCTCGCACGCTATGGAGAGTTTAGCTGCATCCAAACGCCGAGCTTTCGCGAAGACGGGTGGGCCAGATGTGGTGATAAAGTGCTCCACCCCGTGTTTCGCAACTGTTGCCGAAAATGTGGGAACTGTGAGCGCTGGAAACTGGGTGAGGAGTGTGTGAAACTTCCCGCCTGCTGTGGCGACGTTGGTCTGCACTGGTGGCGGAGATACTCGAGCTGCACAAGGGATGGAATAAAAAGAGAGTGCATTAACCAGCCGCCTATTGGCAAGATCAACTAACAAACCATGTGAGCACAGAAAATCAGCACCTATCATGTTGAAACTCACCGCCGCTATAATAAAAGTCCATTCATAAGAGCGGCCGTGCAAGGACAGAAGCAGAGTCCTTTCTCCGAAGGTCTTGATGCTCGAGCCGTTCGCCGCCGTTGCCCCGTCACCACAGGGGCCTGCCAGCCGGTCAGCATAGGTCGGGGTGATGAAACTCACTTGGGCTCCGGTGTCCACGAGGAAGTGCCGCCCGGAGCTCGCATCCGTGAGGTAGAGCAGCTTATTTCGTTCGCCGAGAGCCGAAGCTGCTAACGACTCCCGGTTCTGGCGTTTCCCGAGGACTTGAAGTGGCACGGCGGCACACATCTGTGTGCCTTCTCTGCGAAGCGCCGATGGTAAAAGCAGAGGCCATCTCCTCCACTGCATCGTGACCGCGCCGCTGCCATCGTTGGTGGGATTGGTTCCGCTGTCTCCGGCTCATCGCTGCTCCCGGTCGCCGCACCGAGGTCTGCCGCTGCCGCGGTGGCCGTCTGCTCACCGCAGGAGTCGAGGAGCCGCTGTGCCTCTCGGGCCAGCGCATGGAAGTCCCGCTGGGTCACACAACGCATGCTGGACAGGGTCCCTCTCATCTGCATCGGGAGGTTTCTCAGGAAGATGTGCTTGAACAGGAAATCGTCGTTGTCTGTGTCCCTCAGCTGCAGCATGTCTTCCATCAGGTCAACTGGCCTGTGTCCTCCCCGGTCGTGCAGAGCCAGGAGTCTTCTAGCCCTCTCCTCGGCTGAGGGCGTGAAACACTGGATGAGCAGCCTTCAGCTCGCCGTATTTGTCGTCAGCGGGCGGCTGCTGTACCAGGCTCCGCACACATCGCGCTGTGCGGTTGTCGAGCTTGGCGATGATGTGGTAGAACTTTGTGTTATCCGCCGTTATTCCCCCGAGTGCGAACTGTGCTTCGGCTTGAAGGAACCACGAGTCCGGGTTGTCCTGCCAGAACTCTGGTAGTTTGATCGAGACGGCGCTCGCTCGGGCGGTCTCCGACGAGTCTGGTTCTGGGGAATCGCTTCTAGGCATTTCACGTTTTGGTCACCAATGTGGGGAGCGTGAAATAAAGAGACTGAATTATTTCTCGATTCAGGTTTAATGCAGATTTCACATCCCCAGCTTTCTCTCAAGACAAGAAGAGAGTGAGCTGCATAAAAACCCCCACCTTTATACATGTAACATCAGAGGCAGAATCACACAATGTCGTCAAAATCCCCCAGTGACAATAATTCCCCCCCCCCCCCGAGTCCTTTCGTCGTCCGTCTGACTCCAGGAGGTCAGGAAGTCCTTTCAGAGTCTTATCACGGCACCTCCGTCCTCCTGCCATTATCCCCAGGCAGTCCAGACGTATTGTTCCATCCAAGACGTGAGGTCAATCAACACATTCAGTCCTAAGCATCTTCCTTGTGCTTATACATATGTAGTCAAAAATATGTGAGCCACATCCGTACCTTTAGCTTCATTTATCCAAGTTTCTGATATTGCAATGATGCTGAATGGTTTTCAAAATTGATCTATAAATTCTTTAATATGGCTGAAATGTGCATATAAGCTTCTGCTATTAAAATGGATTATTGAAAATTTTTCTTCTACATTAAAACTATTGTTGTATTGATCTATAGTATAATAGCAACAGGTATTTAGAACGGAGGAGAAGAAATTATTGTCCGGGTCTATATCGTGTTCCAAGTCCTGTGTGCTATGATCAGTGTATTCAAATGTCTGCAGCTCTGGTTGGTCGTGCTTATAAATCATCTGCTCCATATAGTTATGGTATTCAGTTCCCAGTCTGCAGTTTGTTGTCCAAGTGCTCTGAATTTTCCCTTGTTTTATCAAGTAATGTGCCTTTCTGGCTATGTCGGCATTGTGTTTACTTAGGTGTTCATTGATAAAGACGTTGGTCCCCTTTAGCTTCCTTCCCTGTTCGAGCAGTGCTGTTTTGTGTTTTCTGTTGACAAATCTAATGATAACTGCTGGTTTGTTGTTAGGGCTCCTTTTGGGAAGGGGGTGGCATGCCTCGATGCTCTAGGCCTCCACATCTATCCCTTTAGACTGCATGAAGGCTACCACGTGTTGCTCCGCGGAGCTAGCATCCAACTCACCAGGCTCCCCCCGTTGTCAGCCGTCACTGCTCAGGCTTATGACCTTGGTTTTATCTGTATACCAGTGATGATTACATTGTTTATCCGTGTATATTGCTCAAGATCTGCGACCCTGCTCTCTAGGTAAGCAAGACTCTTGTCTTTTTTCTGCATTTTGAGTGTGCAGAACTTCTACCTCTTCCACCAAGGCGAGGATACTTTTCTGCAGCAGTCTGACAGTGGAAACTTCTTCAGCCAGAAAGTCAAGTGATTTTTTTATATCCTCAATCTTCTCAATCTGAATCTTCTTTGGACCCATGTTGGCTTGCTTGGTGGCTAGTTGAAGCCCAGGAGCTGATGAGAGCAGGATAATTTCCGCTGATACTGCCAGTATCTGGTCCAGCTGACCTTGGATCTGTCTGGGGCCTCAGTTAGCTCCTCCGCTGTAGTTGAGCTCCAATCCGGCCGGGATTTCGGTTAGCTCTGCCGCTGTAGTTGAGCTCCAATCCGGCTGGGGCCTCGGCTAGCTCCGCCACTGTAGTTGAGCTCTGATCTGGCCGGGGCCTCAGTTAGCTTCTCCGCTGTTAGCTCCATTGCTGTAGTTGAGCTCCGATCTGACCGGGTCCTTGGATATTTCCGCCACTGTAGTTGAGCTCCGATCCAGCCGGGGCCTCGGTTAGCTCCTCCGCTGTTAAGCAGCTGTCAGCCACTGTCAGCTGTCACTGCCTGGCACCGCAAACACTGTAGAGGCTGTTTCAGTAGGTATTACATTAGTGATATGTTTCAAAATTTTGCTAGAAATTCCATCAGCTCCTGCAGAGTTTGAATTCTTCATGTCCTTAATGATTTTCTAGACTTCCTCACAATCAGTTGGCTTCAGGAAGAAAGAGTTCAGGGAGTTTCCTGATAAATAATGTTTGAAAGAGACACCCTGGGGTTGATTGATTTTATTAGGTAAATTTTCTAAAAATGTCAAAATAATTATTAAATTTATCAGTAACAGTGGCATTACTGATATTTGGTGATATTTGTCTTGGCATTTCTTTTAATTTTATTCTCATTTTTAGGTATTTATTCTTATTTCTTTGTTTATGTTTATGTTATTTGTTTTTAATGCTGTGTGTGTTTTTAATGCTGTTTAATTTTCTGTAAAGCACTTTGGTCACCTACGGGTTGTTTTAAAGGGCTATATAAATAAAGTACATTACATTACATTACTGGTAAGATTACTGACCGCGTTATTGTTAGGAAGTGTGTGTTGGGGGGAGGGGGTGGTGGTCCCTGTTTTAGAACCTTGTTTAGTACTTTCCATGATTTCTTGGACTCACCCTGTGATGCATTTATAAGTTCTGCATAGTAATTACGCTTACTCTTTCTAATAATATGTGTTAGTTTACTTCTATAATTAGCGTGCTCACCTACTGTCTGGGTGTGTGGTACGCCAGCTCCACGGCCGAGAACAGGAAGGCAGAGGGTCATCAACACCACCCAAAAAATTATCGG
This sequence comes from Pholidichthys leucotaenia, assembly GCA_020510985.1. Taxonomy (NCBI): domain Eukaryota; kingdom Metazoa; phylum Chordata; class Actinopteri; order Cichliformes; family Pholidichthyidae; genus Pholidichthys; species Pholidichthys leucotaenia. Next base: position 278,888,242 of record CM035842.1, read on the forward strand.
CAGCCCTCTGCCCTCCCTGGAAGTCATCTCCAGAGCCTCCTGTCTCAGAAGGATCAAGGCCATCACCGGAAACCCCTCACATCCCGCCCACCACCTGTTTGACCTGCTTCCCTCTGGAGGACGGTTCAGATCGATTAGGTCCCACACCTCCAGACTGACAAACAGTTTCTTCCCCTGGGCCATCCGAATGGCAAACAGTCAGAGGCCCCACTCCCCTTCCTCTGAATACTCACATGCACAGAACTGAGGACCTTTTAACTCACCTGTCATTGCACTCCTCACTTTAATGTATATTGACCCATCTGTGAAATCTTTACATATTTTCCAGAATCCTTGGGCCATTTTACTCTATTATGTGTTCTGCATTCAGCACTCCTATGTACATAGTTCCACCCGCAAAGCCTCTACCATACCTATGTATATACCAATGGGCTATTTATTAATTTTACTTTTACCTTCACCTTAGTTGTATGGTTAATCGTGTGTTCTGTAACTGTTTTACTTCAAATTTTTCTCACTTACTTTACTGTACAGTAGCCTGGTGGAGCATGCACAATTCCATTGTGCTGTACAACTGTGCAATGACAATAAAGCCAATTCTACAATCTATTCTATTCTATAATAAGTATTGATTTTTCTCATTAAACATATTTCTGATGGAGCCATTGACCTGTGATTTTCACCAGATATCAGTAACAACCCAAGTAATCCATAGATACAAAGAAATCAAGGCAACTATGTTCAGAAAACAAGTTATATTTAGTAAAGTGGAATGACACAGGGAATAAGTACTGAGCACATGAAGAAAAAAGAGGTGCAAAAAGGCAACGCCACGAAACCAGCTGAAATCCATCAGAATGTAGGAAGCCATTCCATCCCCCATCAGTGCAAATTAATTTCAGCTGGTTAAGTCCTGACTGATTGCTTTTAAAAAGGTCTGTGAATATCAGATTGTCACACCACAAAGAATTCAAAATGGGTAGAAGCAAAGAGCTCTCTAGACCTTTGCAACCTTATTATTGCAAAATATAATGATGGCATTTGTTATTGGCACATCACTCTGTTGAAGCAAGAAATCTCTGTGTGTCTGTATGTGTGTCTGTGTGTCTGTCACATTTATAGGACATCATAGGAATGCCTATGATCTCTGGTAGATGATCATAGGACGTCCCATGAACTCGGGCATCATAGGAGTCATGATGCTGTCATAAAGATATGATGTCTATATGATGGCACATAGAGAAATGTGTCTTTATGATGTCATATAGACCATCACTCATGATGCCTAGACTAATGTGTCTTTCTGATGTCATATGACTCAAAATTGGCAAGGTGAGTAAGTGACAGGGCTAGTCTTTACAGTGCATTCGTGTTTTCTGCACAACAGATTTCTGCAGCCATGGCCAATTCTACATTGCCGCGAGCAGAGTTGCCAGATCAAGCAGTCTTCGTATTCTTGCTCAAGATGAAGAAACTAAGCAAAAGCGTTGCTTTCTGAGCAATGTTGTTTTTAAAGAGGTGCTGACACAGTAAAAATGTGTAACCTTGAAGAATGCCAGTCTACACTACAAATGTATAAAATGCCAAGCAAAGTGCTGATTTTCTCCGGGTGCTCCGGTTTCTTGGTTTCTATGGGCATGCATGGGCCTTCCTGAGCAGGGTCAAAAGCCACTTTTTGCTCAGATCTATTTTCATGATCCTGCCCATGAACTGAAATTATGACGCACCTATCCCTCAACCAGTGGTCTGAATGAAGAAGAAGAAGACCCACCAGATGGAGAGCAATAGAATGAGGAGAAGTGCTGCACATCAGAAAAGATGCCGTGAACATGAAACACCTCAGGTTCCAGCAGTACGCTGCAGGCATGACTGTGAACAACACAGCCATCTGAGACAGGAGGAGACCCTTCAGCAACGGCAATGCAGAAATATTTGAATCGATGAATTCAAAAAGGGCCAAGTCCCCTTTGAAAAAGTGTGGACTTGGGCCCTTTTTGAATTCACCGATTCATTTGCTTATACTTGGTTTCTATGGGCATGAACGGGTATGCACGGGGACATACTGTATACAGTATATAGACACAGGTAAGCAACATAACACAGAACAGTGACAGGCAGGAGAAGAAGTAGAGCACATGACATATAGGACATCAGGCAGACATCATAGGCCGTCACGTGACATATATGTATATACTGTAGACACAGGTAAGCAACATAACACAGAACAGTGACAGGCAGGAGAAGAAGTAGAGCATATAACATCATAGGACATCAGGCAGACATCATAAGTCGTCCTATGACGTGGACCCATGCCCTGAAGACAACGAATATCATCAATCTATATATAATTCAAGAAATCTCTGTCACGATGTCATGATGTCACAATTATAGGACTCAAGCCAGGCATCAACAAACGAGTGTACAGGCATGCAGAAACACTTGCTTATACTTGGTTCCTACGGGCATGCACGTGTATGAACGGGCATGCACAGGTATGCACTAGTTTTTTAAAAAATTGTAATCATTCTATCACTCTATTAAAGTAAGAAATCTGTGTGTGTGTGTGTCTGTGTGTGTCTGTGTGTGTGTCTGTGTGTCACACTTCATAGGACTTCATAGGACGTCCTATGATCTCTGCTTGAACATCATAGGACGTCCTATGATCTCAGGCATCATAGGACGACAAATGTGTCTATTATGTCATATAGACCACAGAGATCATAGGACGATTTGTATGATGTCACACATAGATTTTATCTCCCCTCTCCCTCTCTCCCTCTCTCTGTTCTTCCTCTCCCTCTCTCTCTCTCTCTCTCTCTCTCTCTCTCTCTCTCTCTCCCTCTCTCTCTCTCTCTCTCTCTCTCTCTCTCTCTCTCTCTCGTGCGCATGCGTGAGTGTGGGGGCAGGTATGTGGAGTGGTGTCGAGTGAGTACTCTAAACTTTGTTTTTCTAACTTTTCTCTATCTTGTGTGTTGAGGTGTGTGTGTTTATTATATAGCGGTTTGAGTGTGTGTGTGCTGGGGTGTGAATTTTGGAGTGAGTGTGTTGGGGAACGGTAGCTTCTGCTGCCCATTTTTTCCCAGCTGGCATCATTCCGGTAGATGACGGTGGCGTGGAGTTCGAGCGCTTGACCCAGAGGCGTGGCATGAGAATCCTCCCGACAATTTCCTGTTCTGTGGAGGAGGCCGGCCTCGCTGTAGGGCAGGTGGTTGGGCGTGACAGCATAAAGTCAGCATCAAGGATTGGGACCGCATTTACGTCTGTGTTCAGCTGGCGGTAGGATTGCTTTATTTGTGGCAAATAGCAAAAACTCTACGCTGTCTGTAACATTATGGTATCTAGCTCTGATGGGTACGATAACGATGAGGTGGACTGGACATTATCCAGGCCTGGGGGCCAGAAAAGAGCAGCTAGGGGGGCAGCAAGACTTAGAAGCGGGTCAGATGAGAGTGATGTGGGAGGAAGCAACAATGCAAAGAAAACACAAACTGGCCAAAATGGATGGCAGTTTGAGGATGTAGGGAATAACTGCAAGGTTGTCATTGAGTTCAATCAGGGTGGGGGGCACTATCACCCGGTTAAGCTAACAAAAGCAATTGAGAAAGAAAGTGGGAGAGTTAAGTTTGCAAAGTTCTTGAAGAATAACTGGCTGTTAATTCATGCCACAAGTAAACAACAGCAACAGAAAATACTGACAATGACATGTCTAAACGGAGAACAAATGAAGGCGCATGTTCCTGGCATGACAGCTAACTTGAGGGGAGTTGCTGAAGGACACACAGTCTGTCATGATTCAGTTTGATGAAAAACTCCCTAAATCAGTCCTAATAGGATACATGTATTTCAGTGTCAGAGAATACGTCCCAAAGCCACTCAGGTGCTACAAATGTCAAAGGATGGGTCACACTGCTCAGCAATGTAGGGGAAAGCTGAGGTGTGCTAGATGTGGAGGGGAGCATGAATATGATAAATGTAACAAGGACGCCAAAGTAAAGTGTTGCAACTGCGGAGGTGAGCACAGTGCTGCATATGGAGGATGTGTTGTGCAGAGGGAAGCTAGACAAGTCCAGGAAATCAGAATAACTAAGAAAATCTCGTATGGGGAAGCTCTAAAGACAGAGAGGCAGGACTAGTCAGAAACACAGCAGGCCTTCCTCAAAGTTCAGTTCAAATGGAAGCCCAGCAATCAATGAGTCCCATGCAAGCACAGGATCGGGCAGCTGCAAGGAATGTTAATGTTCACAAATGCAAAATGGATGATGACACATTGATAGTTAAGAGGACAAACTTTATAGCTTTTATCTGCCACACCATGAATGTTGCTGCACAGCTACAGAAGAAAAGTGACAGAATCAAAACCATTGTGGAAGCAGCAGAAAGCTTCCTAGATGTGAAAGATATCACAGCTGACCAGATTCATGCTTTATTGAAAGCTGAAACTGGGAAGACTGCACATGCTCAAACAAGACCTTAATTATGGCACTACACATACTACAGTGGAATGCGAGGAGTCTTTTAGCAAACAGACAAGAGGGGAAGCACACATACAGATAACAATGGAAATGTTGTGGAAGAGATGTTAGATGAAAGATCGTTAATTTGTCTAAACAGTGGTGAAGCTACCAGGATGGATGTGCATAGGGGCACATTATCATGTATTGACCTGACTCTGGTATCTGATTCTTTAGTGAGCACCTGTGAATGGACGGTTATGAACAGGACAACTTTGGGAAGTGATCACTTCCTAATACTTACAGTCATTAAAACTGAAGGACGTATACAAGAGGCAAGATGTTTTACAAGATGGTGTTTTGACAAGGCAGATTGGGGAAAATTTAGGCAATACTGTGTTCAATCATGTCATTTGGTAACATTAGAAGGTGGCATAAAAGAGTGTTCAAGTTAGGTAACCAATCATATTCTGAATGCTGCAATAGCAAGTATACCAAAGAAAACAACACAGGGTAAGAAGAAGGTTGTACCCTGGTGGAATGACGAATGTAGTATTGCAATAAATGAGCGAAACAAGGCATTCAGAGAGCTGAGGAAGAATATGACTAGTGAAAACTTAATAGAGTATAAAAAGAAAAGGGCAGTAGCTCGAAGGATTATTAAAAACAGGAAAAGGTCAACATGGAGAGAATTTTGTTCCACCCTTGGTAGGAAAACAGAACTAGGTGATGTCTGGGGTATATTTAACCTCTTGCACTCCGGTGTACCGCGGGCGGGCACGTCTCTGCATCCTAGAGCACACGAGGGCACACGAGGGCGCTGCGTCCTAGAGCGCACTGAAAAAAAAGCTGCATTTCTGTTCTTCCACTACAGACACAGCCGCGAACAGAAAGCCAAAGGAGTGCTTTGATTGGTTTAGATGTGATTGACCTCTCATTCGACTAATAAGAGCCTTGAATTGGGTTTCTGAAACCTTGAAGAACCAATGACTGAAAACCTAGCAAGAAGGACCCGCCTACCAACGGCTGCGAATACAGCCAGCCAATTGAAGCACAGAAGTTCGAAAGCTGTTTTGTGTAAGGCTGGGTGACACACAGGCGTTCGCCAGTCTTTTTTTCTTACTACTGTTTTTATTCGTTTTGAAAAATCGTTCGCCAAAACCGCAATCATGGAAGCGCAAAACCGCAATAATGGAATGATGGTTTGACCGGGTCGCGTGACCAGAACCACGAGTCCGTAACAAGCGGACCAGCTTCATGTTCGTCTGACAATGAGGAAGAGAAGTTCGCCAGCTACACTGCTGTTGTGGACAGGTAAGTGTTATAAGCTAAATTATTCTTTATCCCTGAAAATTGTAATCCAAATGACTTTTGACCGATCGGTAAATTACAACTGTGCGTTATCACAACATGACGGACCCGGACCGTCATGTTGCAAACGCCACCCCCCCTCTACTCTTCTGTAGCGGATTGCAGATATATTGCAGATATTTTAGTCCAACTGTGCGTAGTAGACCGCGGCGCACCGTGACCACGGCGCACCGAGCGATGTCCGTCCTCTGTAGCGGGGGGGTGGGAGTTGATATCTTCTACATTACAGATATTCTAGTATAATTTTTAATGCGCTGTAGGTTATTTTTTCTTGTAAAAAAAAGCCACACATTTTTTACATGGCATGCTTCTTTGTGTGTGGGGGCTTATTTGTTCATTCATTCATTCATGAATGAATAAACAACCCCCCCCCACACACACACACAGCCCTGCACCTTTCATTAGAGCCCAAGATGAAGCTTCTATATTGAATCATTCAAAAGTTACAGACGTTTTTCCAAACTGTGCCATTTGGCACAATTTGGCACAGTTCAAAAACGCCTGGGAACAACCTAAGAGAAAAGCTGTGTAACATATTCATTTTTTGTGGTATTGTTACAAAATTTTGACCTCAGCTGGATAACACTTGGTTCTACATTTCTGTTGCATTTTCCAGCCCGTATCTGAAGCTGTGTGTTATTTGCAAGCATTTGTATCCAAAAAAACACCCAGGCAAAATTTATTTTCTTCAAGTTCAGTATGTTTAGATGACTGTTACTCAGTGGCAGGAGCACTTAGAGAGATTATGACTGTTTTGCCAAAAAATTCAAAGTGTTTTCTTTTAAATGAGACCAACCCCATGAAGATGCTGCAAAGGGTTGAAGAACAGCTTTTGATTTACTTTGGGTATGTTATTTTTTGGCGTTTTTAGGGAAATTGACCAGGGTGCAAGGGGTTAACAAAATGAGTGGGAAAAGGGTATCAGTTAAAATTCCATCTTTAGTGGATGGAGACAAGATGCTTGTATCAGACAAAGAAAAGGCATAAGTCCTACGTAGAACGTTTGCAGCAGTGCATAGAGGAGACGATCTTGGTGAGAGTCATAGACACCAAAGGCAGCATAAACTCAGAGAAAATGCAAACTTAAAAAATGAAGTGAAAGAGGACATGACTGTGTTAGACCTCGAGCTCACAATGTCAGAGCTTAAGAGAGCTTTGCAAGATAGTGGATACACAGCTCCAGGATGTGATCAGTTAAGCTATGCTATGTTCCAGCAGTTGCCTATGCAATCAATGCAACTGGTGCTGAAATTGTTTAACAGGATATGGAAAGAGGGGGTTATCCCAAGTGGGTGGAAAAGGCTGTAATTTTACCATTTAATAAGCCAGGGAAAGATCCAGCTCATCCAGGCAACTACAGGCCAATAGCATTAACATCACATTTAGGGAGATGGATGGAGAAGGTGTTAGTTTACAGACTCTCATATGTATTAGAGCAAAAACGATTAATAAACAACTATCAGAATGGTTTTAGAAGAGGAAGATCCACAGTGGATGCTCTAGTTAGGGTAAGTAATGATATTGAAGACTCTCAAAATGAAAGAAGTAATGGTTATAGTTTATCTGGATATTGAAAAGGCTTATGACTCACTGTGGAGGGACGGCCTTCTTATGAAATTGAATAAAATGGACATTGGTGGTAGGCTGTATAATTGGATAATGGATTTTTTTAACACACAGGACAATTAGGGTTAAGGTAGGACCAGAAGTTTCTAATGACTTTGAAAGAGAAAATGGTGTTCCTCAGGAGAGTGTGATAAGCCCTGTTTTATTCAATATAATGATTAATGACATGTTTGAGGATCAAGAGGGATCCATCAAAACAGCACTATACGCAGATGATGGAGCCATATGGACGAGGGGAAGAAATGAGAAATTTGTGTTCAAAAACATCAGTAAAGCAATGGAGAAAGTGGAAAAGTGGTCATATGACTGGGGATTTAAATTTTCAAACAGTAAAACCTGATATGTGACTTTCACAAAAAAAGGCAGAACTGGTACAGAACCATTAACATTATATAATCAACCAATAGAGAAAGTGAGTGAGTTCAAATATCTAGGATTGTGGTTTGATAGTGCATACACATGGAGAGTTCATGTTGAAAATTTGGAGACAAAATGCAAAAAAGTCATTAATCTCACAAAAGCTGTAGCAGGACATGAATGGGATGCAGATAACCAGGCATCAATTGACATTTACAGAGCACTAATGCGATCGACAATAGACTACGAAGGCATGATTTATGGAACAGCGGCAAAGACGACTCTGGAAAAAATAGACAGAATGCAGCATAGAGCGCTTCGCCTGTGCATTGGAGCTGTCAAAACAACACCAAACAATGCCGTTTTAATAGAAGCAGGAGAAATGCCAATGGATTTGAGAAGAGATAAACTCACATTATCATACTAGGTCAAACTGAAAGGAAGTGACAAAGCAAATATTTCAAAAACAACACTACAAGATTGCTGGGAATAGTCTAATTTCCAGGGACATGGGTTTGGGTGGACAATTGAAAGAAGGACCAGAATGTATGGGCTGCACACTAATGACATAGCTAACACCAGTCCAGTGAGTAATGTTCAGCCAAGGGGGAACATTACTAGCAGGCCATTAGCAGACGCTAGTCTGCTAATGAGGACAAAGGATTGGCATATGAGTGAAGTTGGTGTTAAAACAAGCATTTACCTCAGGAACAACTACTATAACTTCTTACAGCTCTATACTGACAGTTCAAAGAATAAAGAGAGCTCTGTTGGAGTTGGAGTATACATCTCAGAATTTAAAGTGACCATCGCAAAAAGACTGTCCAACAATACATCCGTGTTTACAGCAGAGATGGTGGCAATAATTATTGCTTTGCAGTGGGTGGAGGAGGTCAGACCGGACTGGGTGGTGGTGTGCACGGACTCACTTGCAGCGCTAAAAACCATACAGACACTAAAATCTAGAAGGGAAGACTTGGTGATTGAGCTATATCACAGGTTATTTAGGGTACACAGGGGTGGTGGAGAAGTTCAGTTTTGTTGGGTTCCTGCACATGAAGGGTTGCAAGGGAATGACTGTGCAGACAAATTAGCAAAAAGTGCTCTTGGAAAAGAGATAACTATACCATTGTCTCTTGGAAAAGATGAAGGGAAAGCAGTAATCAAGAAAAAAGGAACTGAACTATGGCAAAAAAGATGGAATGAAGATCATAAAGGTAGATCATATTATAAAATACAAATATCTATTGCAATAAAGAATTTTATAACAACCAAAAGAGGGACGACATCATTATGGCAAGACTCAGACTGGATCACACAGGTTTAAATGGCACTTTATTCACCATGAGGAAAAGTGAAAGTGACAAATGTAAAGAATGTGGAGTAAAAGAAAATGTCGAGCACATCTTATTACATTGTCACAAATACGGAAATGAAAGACAGATAATGGAAAATGAAGTTCGAGAGGCCAGTAGGGAGTGGGATTTAACTAGGATTCTGGGAGCAGATGGAGATGGGGAGGCAATTAGAATCACGAGAAAGGCTCTTTTCTTTTTTTTAAATAACACTGGATTAAGTCATAGAATTTAGGGGTCAGGCTCAGATGACATAATGTTACACACTCTTGTACAGTAGGTGGCGGTATGCACCATTCAGTTGTTTGCTATCCGCCAGTAACTGAGAGAAGAAGAAGAAGAAGAAGAAGAGAAGAAGAAGGAGAGTGCAATTTTCATTTTTTTGGATCAAACTGGAAAAGCTGATCAGGTGGTGGAACAGGGAATTGTCATAAATGACACTTTTACTGCTGTTTTACCACTGGTGAACCCTTCTAGGAGGATCACCATCTCTAACACCCCTCCTTTCATTAAAAATGATCAGCTGATAAGAGAGTTGTCCCGTTTTGGCCAAGTTGTTTCCCCCGTCAGAATGGTCTCTCTGGGTAGTAAATCACCCCTGCTAAAGCATGTCTTGTGTTACAAGAGGCAGTGCTTTATGGTGTTAAAGGACAACTCTGCAGAACTGAACGTGTCTTTTAACTTCAGGATTGACGGCTTTAGTTATTTAGTTTTTGTAACATCTGAAACCATGAAGTGTTTTGCATGTGGTGCAGAAGGCCATCTTATTAGATTATGTCCTGAAAAAGTGAACACGAATAATACTGGGAGTAAGAAAGGTGACGCTGTGGGAATGTGCAAATGATGAAACAGATTTCTCTCAAGGCGGCTTTATTCACATTCGCCAACATCTCAAAGAAGAAAGAGAACATCACAGGAAACTCTCGTCCTTAAATACCAGGACTCTCACAGTTCACAAGTCACATTGCATCACAAGTCACATTGCATTATAATCGCCAGTAACAATGCATCTCCTCTTTAATCCTCTAATATCACCCCCACAGTCTCAGGCCCTGCATACCAAAGCTAACACCTTCACAGCTTCCTGTTATCTCCAAGGAAACTCTGTCTTTGTTCTTATCTAAAATGTGAGGCCTTACATCAGTCACAAAGTAGGTCACATATGTGTGGCCACACCACCACCCCAAACATTTTAGAATGAACAAGAGAATAACAGTATGCATGCCGTGATAGAATCAATACACATCAGTCCGCATGCTGTCTAGGCTTCAGTCTCCTGCCGTATCTGCTGTAGCCCGGATTCAACGTCTCCGCGGCGCTGTCATGCTGGGGGGTTGCCATCTGGGGGTGAAAACCTTTTGTCAGTCCCTGCGGGTGTTCTGGGGAAACATTACTCTGTGAAGCTCCCCGTGGGGGTCTACCTCGCCGCGGGGCCCTTGCCAACAGCACTTGCTCATCCGCCACCACAAAAGCAGGTTTGAGTCTGTTTATGCTAACTTTTTCTTTCCTACCCCCCAAATCTAGCAAAAACTGCTTGTCCCCTGTTTCCAACACTCTGAACGGTCCGTCATAAGGTGGTCGCAGTGGGGGTCGATGTGCATCGTGTCTGACAAAAACAAACTCTGCGTTCTTTAAAGCTTTAGGCACAAAAACGCGCGGAAAACTGTGGTGCATGGGGCCGGGCAGCGTGCTTGATTCTATGCTACTCCGCAACAGCTGAGACGGGGAGGTGTCCGGTGCAGGGTTATCTGGGAGAAACTCCCCAGGCAGCCGAAGTGGTTGCGCAAACATGAGCTCCACTGGGGAGGCTTCTAAGTCCTCTTTAGGCGCAGAACGCAACCCCAATAAAATCCACGGAAACTTGTCTACCCAATTTGCATCCGTTAGTGACGCTCTGAGAGCCGCTTTCAATGACCTATGAAAACGTTCGCATAACCCATTAGCCTGCGGATTGTACGCGGTTGTGCGGTGAATTGTGACACCCAGGTTGCGGGCCATTGTCGACCAAAGTTTGGACACAAATTGAGGGCCTCTGTCGGACGTAATGTCCGACGGAACTCCGAAACGTGCCACCCAAGCTGTTAAAAACGCGTGCGCCACCTCCTCGGCCGTGGTTGACGCCAGCGGAACCACTTCAGGCCAGCGCGTGGTGCGGTCCACCATTGTCAGAAGGTGTGTGCACCCCTGCGACAGTGGGAGGGGACCCACGAGGTCCACATGAACGTGATCGAACCTCTTGGCCGGAATGTGAAACGGCTCCAAAGGAGCCCTCGTGTGCCTGTGTACCTTGGCTCGTTGACACGCCGTGCAGGCTGCTGCCCACTCTTTAACTTGTTTGCGAAGACTCGGCCACACAAATTTCTCTCCTACCATTTTGACCGACGCGCGCACTCCCGGGTGTGCCAAAGAATGAATCAAGTCAAAAACGCGGCGGCGCCATGCGGCCGGTACCACTGGACGCGGCCATCCAGTGGAGACATCGCAGATTAGGGGGGGGGCATACCGTCTTGCAGCACCCTGTTCTCTAGCCTTAACCCTGTTGGTCCAGACTGGAGCGCGCACACATCCGCGTCACTAACCTGCTCCGCGGCCAATGGCTGCGTAATCTATCCCTACGCTGACTGGGGCCGCCACGGCGCGCGAGAGGCAATCTGCCACTACATTCAGTTTGCCCGCCACATGCTGAATATCAGTGGTAAACTCTGAGATCGCGGCCAGCTGTCTCTGTTGCCGGCCTGACCACGGTTCGGAAACCTTGGCCATCGCGAATGTTAGCGGCTTGTGGTCAACGAACGCGGTGAAACAGCGTCCTTCCAGCCAGAACTGAAAGTGGTGGATGGCCAAATGGAGAGCCAGCAGCTCCCTGTCGAACACGCTGTATTTACGTTCACTATCGCGCAAGGTCCTGCTGAAAAAGGCGAGGGGCTGCCAAACCCCGGCTACATGCTGCTCCACAACCGCCCCTATGGCCACATCTGACGCGTCAGTAGTGAGCGCTATGCTGGCCGTTGGGTCTGGGTGTGCCAACAACGCAGCATTTGCCAAGGCCGCTTTTACCTCCGAGAACGCTCGCTCCCGCTCCAGGGACCACTCGACCTTATTCGCAGGTTTCTGTTTTTTGAGTGCGGCATACAGCGGTTGCATGAGTTGCGCCGCGCGGGGGAGAACGGTTATAAAAATTCACCATTCCCAAAAACTCCTGTAACGCCCTGACCGTCTGCAGCCGGGGAAAATTTGCTACCGCCCGCACTTTGTCAGGAAGCGGAACCGCTCCTTCGGGGGAGACGCGGTGTCCTAAAAAAATCGATCTGCGCCACCCCGAACTGACACTGCGCTGGGTTGATTATTAACCCGTGATCTCCCAACCTGCGGAAAACTGTGGCTAGGTGGTTTTTGTGTTCGTCTTCGGACGCACTGGCTACCAAAATATCGTCCAAGTAGACGAACACGAAAGGGAGATCGTGCAGCACCGCGTCCATCATGCGTTGGAACGTCTGTGCAGCCCCTTTAAGCCCGAATGGCATGCACAAAAACTCGAATAGGCCAAATGGAGTTATTACCGCTGTTTTGGGTATGTCCTCAGCACGCACTGGGACTTGGTGGTAACCGCGGACCAAATCTATCTTAGAAAAAACATGCGCCCCTGCCAAATGGATGGAAAAATCTTGGATATGCGGAATTGGGTAGCAGTCATGCGCTGTAGCGTTGTTTAACCTGCGGAAATCCCCGCAAGGTCGCCACGAGCCGTCAGCCTTCGGGACCATGTGTAGCGGGGAGGCCCATGGGCTGTTCGAACGCCTGATGATGCCCAACCTCTCCAGGTTGGCGAACTCCTCGCGCGCTATGGCCAGTTTAGCTGCGTCCAAGCGCCGAGCTTTTGCAAAAACGGGCGGTCCGGTAGTGGTAATAAAATGTTCCACCCCGTGTTTAGCGACAGTTGCCTAAAATGTAGGGACCGTGAGTGCTGGGAACTGAGTGAGCAGTGTGTGGAACTTACCGCTTGCAGCTGTGACGTTGGCTTGTGCTGTTGGCGGGGCCACTCGCGCTGTACAGGGAATAGAATCAAAAGAAAATGCATTAACCAGGCGCCTGTTAGCGAGATCAACCAACAAACCATGTGAGCACAAAAAATCAGCCCCCAACATATTGAAATTCACTGCTGCTATAACAAAAGTCCTCTCACCAAAGGTCTTAATCTCCAAGCCGTTCGCTGCTGCCATCCCGGGACCTCTGGAACCTGCTAGCCTGTCCGCGTAGGAAGGTGTGATGAAACTCAAATGGGAGCCTGTGTCCACGAGGAAATGCCTCCCCGAGCGTGCGTCCAACAAGCAGCTTGTTCTCCTCCCCGAGGGTCGCGGCTGCTACCGACCCCCGGTCTTGGCGTTTCCTGAATGCTTGAACTGGCACGGTGGTACACATTTGCGTGCCCTCTCTGCGAAGCGGCGGTGGTAGAAACAGAGGGTGTGTCCTCCGCGTTCCCTGGGCCCTGCCGCTGCCGTCGTCGGTGGTTCTGCTACCGCTGCTTCTGGCCCCCTGCCATCTCCGGCCATCGCGCCGAGTCCCGCTGCTGCTGCAGCCGTGGCCGCGCGCTGTTTGCTGGCATTGACAATTCGATGCGCCTCCCAGGCCAGCGCGCGGTAGTCCCGCTGGGCCAACAACTGCGAACTGGCCAGGGTCGCTCTCGTCGCTGACGGTAGGGTCCTGAGGAGGAGGTGGGTAAAGATGAAGTGGTCATCGTCTGAGCCTTTCAACCTCAACATCTTCTCCATAAGGTCAACGGGTGTGCCATCTCCCAACTCGGTAAGCGCCAGGAGTCGCTCTGCCCTCTCCTCCACTGAGAGGGTGAAGTGCTGGATGAGTGCAGCCTTCAACGCGTCGTATTTGTCGCTGTCTGGCGGCTGCTCGATAAGGCTCTCCACATGCTGAGCCATGTAGTTATCCAGTTTTGCGACCACATGGTAGAATTTTGGGTCATCTACCGATATCCCCCGGAGGTTGAACTGTGCCTCAACCGCGTGGAACCAGGAGCGCGGATTGTTCTGCCAAAAGTCCGGTAGCTGGACCGTAGCGGCATTCGCTTGGCTGGGGGCTCCTGACGAGGCTGGCCCCGGGGAATTCTCCTCTTGCTGCATGCTACGTCTTGGGTCACCAGGGTGGGAATGTGCAAATGATGAGACAGATTTCTCTCAAGGCCGCTTTATTCACATTCGCCAACATCTCAAAGAAGAAAGAGAACATCACAGGAAACTCTCGTCCTTAAATACCAGGACTCTCACAGTTCACAAGTCACATTGCATCACAAGTCACATTGCATTATAATCGCCAATAACAATGCATCTCCTCTTTAATCCTCTAATATCACCCCCACAGCCTCAGGCCCTGCATACCAAAGCTAACACCTTCACAGCTTCCAGTTATCTCCAAGAAAACTCTGTCTTTGTTCTTATCTAAAATGTGAGGCCTTACATCAGTCACAAAGTAGGTCACATATGTGTGGCCACAACGCTGGCGTTTCTGGTGGTCCAGAGGGTAGCGCTACATATGATGCGGCGGATGCTGCTGTGGTGTCTGCTTCTGCCAGGGTGGCAGCAGCCGCAGCGGGCACGGTGGTTGCTCCTCCAAATAGTGATGGTGGGGAGTTTCTGTCTGGCGGCAGCTCTGATCTTTGTAATGAGCCTGTCACCCAGAATTAAAAGGTGAAGGGCAAAAAGAGTGTAGTTAAAGAAAAAAACATGAATGAACAGACTTTGCAAGCGGAGGAGGAGCAGACCGGGGCTGTGACGGACACACCAAGTGAACACTGCATGACAAACGCTGCAGTTGATGAAGAAATGCAGGAATATAATTTTGTTGAGGAGGATCCTTTTAAAGCTGCACAAAAAGAAAAAGTGCTGGAAACTTGCAGAGGTCTGCTAAATCTAGTAGGGTGGGGGATTTGGAAGTGCTGGATGAGAGTCTTCTGATGACAGTGAAGCTGAGTCTGAGCTGATGCAGATGCAGGAGGAGCAAAGCTCCTACTCTTTTACAAGGATCAGGAAGTTTCTTCAAGTGACTAAGGGGAGTAGGGCTGTGAAAATAGAAAATTATTTTCCAGATCTGGAATATTTGTGGCATCACCTCGCAAGTTTATGAAACTGAATGAGGGGAATGAGACTTTCACTGATCAGGAAATATTATCGTTTAAAGAAACTTGTGCTTAAACTGAAATCACAACTCACTCATTTTGACGCTTAATTTGTCTTTTCCCTTTTCTGCTACGTGTGTGTTTTATTACTGAACCTTACTTTTATCCTTTTTAATGCCTCACCTTAGAATTGGCACTCTTAATATTAATGGGGCCAGGGATGATGTAAAAAGGGCCTCTTTATACAAGCTTTTTAATTTAAAGAAGCTTGATATGCTGATGCTCCAGGAGATTCACAGCACTATAGACACTGAGAGCCAGTGGAGAAAAGAGTGGGATGGCTGCATTTTTTTTTAGCCACAAATCAAATAGCAGTGGGGGGGTGGCTGTACTTTTCTCTAGGGGTTGTGTGCCTGTCTCTCATGAGGTAGAAGAGGTGGTGAAAGGTCATTTACTCTTATTAAAGGTACAGTTTGAAAGCGTGAACTTGGTTTTTATAAATGTGTATTTGCCAACACAGAGAGCAGAGAGGATCAGGTTCTTTGATGTGTTATCGGATACGGTTAGATCCTGTAATTTGAATAGTTTTTTTTTATTTCTGGGGGGTGACTTTAATTGTACATTAAACCACAGACTAGACAGGAACCATCAGGAGCCTTACCCTGCTTCTGCCAGTAGGCTGAGGGAACTGGTGAAGGCACACGAAATGGCCGATGTGTGGAAATCACATCATGGGGACCAGAGGTAATACATCTGGAGCCATGTTAAAGATAACCTTTTATCTATGGCAAGGTTAGACAGTTTTTATGGTTTTAAACATCAAGTAAGTATTTTTAAAAATAGTTGTATCTGTCCTATTGGTTTCACTGTTCACTGCCTGCTGTTTTGTTCTGTTTTTATTGAAAATGTAAAGTGTAAGAGTGCTTTTTGGCATTTTAATAATACACTTTTAAATTATAAGATAAGATAAGATAAGATAAGCCTTTATTAGTCCCACAATGGGGAAATTCCAGGATTGCAACAGCACAGGGATAGCAATACTCAGAGCAACAATCAGAAGGCAAGAAAAAACAAGAGCAGCTAGTATACATATGCACATATATATATATATATATATATATATATATATATATACACATACTGTATATATACTGTATATATATATATACACACAGTGCGGAGCATTGTGGTTGGTGGATGTGCAGCAGAAAGTCTAAGCTCTCTCTCCGCGGATGTGGCGGGCCAGCTGGATGTCTTTGGGCATGATGGTGACCCTCTTGGCGTGGATGGCGCACAGGTTGGTGTCCTCGAAGAGACCCACCAGGTAGGCCTCACTGGCCTCCTGCAGAGCCATGACGGCGGAGCTCTGGAAGTTCAGGTCGGTCTTGAAGTCCTGAGCGATCTCCCTCACCAGGCGCAGGAAGGGCAGCTTACAGATGAGCAGCTCCGTGGATTTCTGGTAGCGACAGATCTCTCTCAGAGCCACGGTACCGGGCCTGTAACGGTGAGGCTTCTTCACTCCGCCGGTGGCCGGAGCGCTTTTCTGAGCAGCCTTGGTGGCCAGCTGCCTCCTGGGGGCTTTTCCTCCAGTAGACTTACAGGCGGTCTGCTTGGTTCTTGCCATCGCTCTTTATTATTCTGTCTTATATTTCTTGCACGCCGCCTAAACTCCAGCCCAGCACCCGCGTCGTTTTCGCTTCAGTTCTCCCGGTATGTCAAGTTCCTCCGTTAGCACCAGGTGGCGGTTGAGTGCTAGCTAGCTCTTCCCTGCTGTATCGTCTCCTGCTGTAAACAGAGGCTCCGTCCGCCGACTCGGGAGACCTTTGGGGCGATCTGTGTGTCCGGGATATATATAGAGTGAAAGGTATGCCAGATTAGAAAGTTATCACCGGATCAGAAAGAAGAAGGAAGATAAAAAAGACTCAGAATTGAGCCGCTGTTGCAAAAGGCAGCCAACTTGTGTGGTGCCGGAACCGGATGTCTTTTTGAGATTTATGTCTTTTAAAGGAGTTTTTCATAGTGTATGGAAGTCACACAGGGAGCAAAAAACCTCTTTTAAATCTCTCCAAATGTGGTGGGATTTTGGTAAGGCACAAATAAAGCAACTCTGTCAGCAGTACACTGGAAATGTCACTCGTAGCGTGACCGAATCCTTGAAAGCTCTGGAGACTGAGGTGGTAGAGCTAGAGGAGTTGCTCAGCTCTACAGGAAAACAAGAGCACTTAGAAGCTCTTAAATCAAAAATTTCAGCCTTGGCTAGCTTGCTAGGGGTCACCGCACAAGGTGCTCTGGTCCGCTTGCGCTACATGAATGTAGCTCTGATGGACTCACCCTCCCCGTACTTTTTTGGACTGAAGGGGAAAAATGGCCAGAGAACGCTTATTCACTCCTTGTTGGACGATGATGGAAGAACTCCACAGCAGCAGAGATCAGGAAATATGCTGCTAGTTTCTACAGTGAACTGTATAAAGTGTATAAAGTGGAGGGAAGACACGTTACTGAGCCAGAGTTTCCTTGGTGGTCTTCCAGTGCTCTCAGAGGACCTTGTTGCCGGCTTGGATGCTCCACTGTCTCTGTCTGAGTTGCATGCAGTGCTAATGAGCCTCCAGAATGGAAAGTCACCAGGCATAGATGGTCTCTCTGCAGACTTTTATAAGGAATTCTGGCCCCTGCTTGGTCCAGACCCGCTGGAGGTTCTCCAAGATAGTTTGAAAAGGGGGACCCTACCCATGACCTGCAGGAGGGCCATCATCACGCTGTTGTCCAAAAAAGGGGACCTACAGAGCCTAAAGGACTGGAGGCCAGTCTCTCTGCTCTGCACGGACTATAAAATTCTTTCAAAAGCTCTGGCCCGAAGACTGAAAAAGGTGATGAGCGAGCTCATTCATGTAGACCAGACTTACTGTGTGCCTGGCAGGCTGATTAATGACAACGTCACTTTAATTCGAGATGTTTTGGAGGTCTCTGGTTCATTGGCTGTGGAAACTGGTTTGATTTCAATAGACCAGAAAAAGGCTTTTGACCGTGTTGAACACCAGTATTTTATGGACAGTTTTAGCTGCTTTTGGGATCAGCCCTAGCTTCATAGCCAGGATACGGATCTTGTACAGTGACATTGAGAGTGTACTGAAGATAAATGGGGGCCTGTCTGCACCTTTAAAAGTCCAGAGGGGGGGTCGGCAGGGCTGCCCTCTCTCAGGGATGCTGTACTCCCTCGCCATAGAGCCTTTGCTTCACCGTTTGAGAAGGGACCTATGAGGAGTCACGTTTCCTGGCTATGAAACCATGTTTAGGCTATCAGCCTATGCAGATGATGTAGTCATTCTGCTAAACAAGCAGAGTGACATTGACGTTTTGGTTTAGCGTGTTAATCTTTTTGGCCAACTTTCTTCTGCAAAAATAAACTGGGGAAAAAGCAAGGCTCTGATGGTGGGGGAAAAACTAGAAAATCAGCTTATGCTGCCTGGTGGGCTGAATTGGAAGAAAGGAGGATTCAAGAATCTTGGTGTTTTTATTGGGAATCAACAGTCTGAGCAAAAAGATTTGGACGGGGTCATAGAGAAAATCAAGGGGAGACTAAGTAAGTGGAAGTGGCTAACGCCAAAAATATCTTTCAGAGGAACAGTGCTCATTTTAAATAATATTGTTTCCTCATCCCTGTGGCACCGCCTCATGTGCATGGACCCCCCTACTGGTTTGCTGTCCAAAATTCAGTCTGTTATGGTGGACTTTTTTTGGGGGGGTGGACTCCACTGGGTCCCTCAAGCCCAGTTATTTCGTCCCAAAGAGGAAGGGGGGCAAGGAGTGGCTCATTTAGTCATTAGAAGTGCTGCTTTTCATACAGAGACTGCTGACGGGCCCCCAGGATGTGGTGTGGAGGCCTTTGGCCTGTGTTATTTAACAGAGAGTCCTTGGGCTTGGGCTGGACCTCCCTGTATTTTAAATGGATTTTAAGGACTCTAGTGCACTGTCTTTACCCAGTTTTTACCGCAGTCTCTTTTCAGTGTGGACTCTTTTTAAAAAACAAAGAGGACCATGCGATTCCCTCCACTGGTTGTTGAGGGAGCCGCTGGTTTTTGGTGGTCGTCTTGGTGTCCTGCCAGGAGTTGGAAGGACCTTCTTTGATAGACTGTGTTCCAGGAATGTTCTCACTTTGAAGCAAGTGGTGGAACTGGCTGGTTCTGGCCGCGACCGCTTCTACTTCTGCGGGGGCGTCCGCGTCCGCTTGTGCTGGGGCGGCCGCGGCCGCCTCTGCTGGGGTGGCCGCGGCGGGCGCGGTAGTTGCCCCCCCAAACAGTGATGGTGGGGAATTTCTGTCTGGCGGCAGCTCTGATCATTGTGACGAGCCTGTCGCCCGGGGTAAACAGGTGGAGGGTGTAAGTAAAAGTGCAGTTAAACGAAGGAACGTGAATGAACAGACTTTGCAGGCGGGGGAGGAGCGGTTTGAGGCTGTAGCGGACACACAGAGCAAACACTGCATGACAAACGTTGCGTTTCATGAAGAAATGCAGGAATGTAGTTTTGTTGAAGAGGATCCTTTTAAAGCTGCACAAAAAAGGAAAAGTGCTGAAAACTTGCAGAGCTCTGCTAAATCTAGTAGGGTTGGGAATTTAGATTTACTGAATGAGAGCGCTTCTGACGAAAGTGGAGATGAGTCTGAACTGATGCAGACGCAGACGCAGGAGGAGCAAAGCTCCTATTGTTTTACTAAAATTAGGCAATTTCTCCAGGTGACTAAGGGGAGCAGAGCTGTGAAAGTGGAAAATTACTTTCCAGATCTGGAGTTATTCGTGGCATCAGCTCGCAAATTTATGAAACTGAATGATGGGAATGAGACTTTCACTGATCAGGAAATTTATCGTTTAAAGAAACTGGTTGCTAAACTGAAATTGCAAATTACTAACAGTCATGTTGACTCTTAGTTTGTTTCTTCCCTTTTATGCTATGTGTGTGTTTTTTTACTGTACCCTATTTTTATCCTTTTTAATGCCCCACCTTAGAATTGGCACTCTCAATATTAATGGGGCCAGGGATGATGTAAAAAGGGCCTCTTTATACAAGCTTTTTAATTTAAAGAAACTTGAGTGTAAGAGTGCTTTTTGGCATTTTAACAATACACTTTTAAATGATGTGTTTTTTAAAGAGGTTTTTCATGATGTTTGGAAGTCACACAGGGAACAAAAACCCTCTTTTAGTTCTCTCCAATTGTGGTGGGATTTTGGTAAGGCCCAGATAAAACAACTCTGCCAACAGTACACTCAAAATGTCACTCGTAGCTTGACCCAATCCTTGAAAGTTCTGGAGACTGAGGTGGTAGAACTAGAGGAGTTGCTCAGTTCTACAGGAAAACAGGAGCACTTAGAGGCTGTCAAGTCAAAAAGGTCAGCCTTGGCTAGCTTGCTAGGGGTCACCGCACAGGGTGCTCTGGTCCGCTCACGCTACATGGATGTAGCTCTGATGGACTCGCCCTCCCAGTACTTTTTTGGACTGGAGGGGAAAAATGGACAGAGAAAGCTCATTCACTCCTTGTTGGGCGATGACGGGAGAACAATCTCCACAGCAGCAGAGATCAGGAAACACGCTGCTAGCTTTTACAGTGAATTGTTTAGAGCAGAGTGGAGGGAGGACACGTCACTGGGCCAGGTTTTCCTTGATGGTCTTCCAGTGCTCTCAGAGGACCTTGTTGCCGGCTTGGATGCTCCACTGTCTCTGTCTGAGCTGCATACGGCGCTAATGAGCCTCCAGAATGGAAAATCACCAGGCATAGATGGTCTCTCTGTGGACTTTTTTAAGGAATTCTGGCCCCTGCTTGGTCCAGACCTGCTGGAGGTTCTCCAAGATAGCTTGGAAAGGGGGACCCTACCCACGACCTGCAGGAGGGCCATCATCACACTGTTGCCGAAAAAGGGGGACCTCCAGAGCCTAAAGAACTGGAGGCCAGTCTCTCTGCTCTGCACAGACTACAAGATTCTCTCAAAAGCTCTGGCCCGAAGACTGAGAAAGGTGATGAGCGAGCTCATTCATGTAGACCAGACTTACTGTGTGCCTGGCAGGCTGATTAGTGACAACGTCACTTTAATTCGGGATATTTTGGAGGTCTCTGGTTCATTGGCGGTAGAAACTGGTTTGATTTCAATTGACCAGGAAAAGGCGTTTGATCGGGTTGAACACCAATATTTATGGACAGTTTTAACAGCTTTTGGGTTCAGCCCAGGCTTCATAGCCAGGATACGGGTCTTGTACAGTGACATTGAGAGTGTACTGAAGATAAATGGGGGCCTGTCTGCCCCTTTAAAAGTCCAGAGGGGGGTTCAGCAGGGCTGCCCTCTCTCAGGGATGCTGTACTCCCTCGCCATAGAGCCTTTGCTTCACTGCCTGAGAAGGGATCTATCAGGAGTTACTTTTCCTGGCTGTGACACCACGTTCAAGCTGTCGGCCTATGCAGATGATGTAGTCATTCTGCTAAACAAGCAGAGTGACATTGACGTTCTGGTTAGGAGTGTCAATCTTTTTGGCCAACTTTCCTCTGCAAAGATAAACTGGGGAAAAAGCGAGGCTCTGATGGTGGGGGGGAAACTAGAAAATCAGCTTACGCTGCCGGGTGGGCTGATTTGGAAAAAAGGAGGTTTTAAGTATCTTGGTGTCTTTATTGGAAATCAGCAGTTTGAGCAAAAAAATTGGGATGGGGTCATAGAGAAGATTAACGGGAGACTAAACAAGTGGAAGTGGCTAATGCCAAGAATATCTTTTAGAGGAAGAGTGCTCATTTTAAATAATCTTGTTTCCTCATCCCTGTGGCACCGCCTCATGTGCATGGACCCCCCTGCTGGTTTGTTGTCCAAAATTCAGTCTGTTTTGGTGGACTTTTTTTTGGGGGGTGGACTCCACTGGGTTCCTCAAGCCCTGTTATTTCTTCCCAAAGAGGAGGGGGGGGCAAGGAGTGATTCATTTAGCTAGTAGAGGTGCTGCTTTTAGACTGACTTTCATACAGAGACTGCTGACGGGCCCCCAGGACCTGGTATGGAGGCCTTTGGCCTGTGTTATTTTACAGAGAGTCCTTGGGCTTGGGCTAGACCTCCCTGTGTTTTTAATGGATTTTAAGAACTCTAATGCACTGTCTTTACCCAGTTTTTACCGCAGTCTCTTTTCAGTGTGGACTCTTTTTAAAAAACAAAGAGGGCCATGCGATTCCCTCTACTGGTTGTTGAGGGAGCCGCTGGTTTTTGGTGGTCGCCTTGGTGTCCTGCCGGGAGTTGGAAGGACCTTCCTTGATAGGCTGTGTTCCAGGAACATTCTCACTCTGAAGCAAGTGGTGGAACTGGCTGGTCCTGGCCTCAACAACGCCTCAGCTTTAGCAGCTCATCTTGGTGTCAGGTCGAATCGTTTCATCGATGGTCTTCTTGCACACTGGAAACAGGAGCTTCATGGACTTGAGCACTCCCTACTCTTGGACTTTAGCAATGGCACGCTGCAGCCAGAAAGCACTGACCCCTTTCCCTCTCTCACGCTCTATATGGACTTTGACGTCGCTCCTTGCTCCTTACTGGCATTCTGTGCTCCCACTGGTGTGGACTTTGGAGGAGCCAGTGGTAAGGCACTCTACAGACTGGTGGTGATGGCACTCAACAAGGACCGATTGAACACCTGTGTGGACACTCCTTGGAGAGCCTATTTTAAACTAGGAATAGGGCATCGGCCTGCCTGGAGGGCTCTTTACAAAGCCCCTCTCCCTAAGAGGCATGGAGACTTACAGTGGAGGGTCCTGCATGGTATTATAGCTGTCAATGCTTTTGTTTCTGTGATTAACAGCAGTGTCAGTGATCAGTGTGTTTTTTGTTCCTCTAGGGAGACTGTTTTTCATTGTTTTATTGAATGTCAGCGCCTGAGTGGCCTCTTTGAACTTCTCACAAAACTTTTTCATATTTTTAAGGAAGTTTTCTCTAAGCAGGTTTTCATTTGTGGTTTTATGTACAATCGTCGTTTTAAGCAGAAGTGTCAACTACTGAACTTTGTTTTAGGGCAGGCAAAGTTGGCTATCTATGTAAGCCGGAGAAGAAAACTTGAAAATGTTGAGAATGATGTTGATGTCAAAATTTTATTTGTGAGGCTACTTAAAGCCAGAATCAGGCTGGACTTTCAGTTTTTTATGGGGAATGGGGATGTGGAAGGTTTCAGGACCCTCTGGTCCCTGGAGAATGTCCTCTGTTCAGTTCATGATGGACAGCTTTTTTGGGGGCGTTTTTTGGGGGATTAATTTTCTGTGTAACATAGCATGATATAGAAATTGTATTGACTGATGGACAAGTGTGTTTATTAAAGATCTTTTAAAAATCTCTATGTAAGCCGGAGAAGAAAACTTGAGAATGTTGAGAATGATGTTGATGTCAAAATTTTATTTGTGAGGCTACTTAAAGCCAGAATCAGGCTGGACTTTCAGTTTTTTATGGGGAATGGGGATGTGGAAGGTTTCAGGACCCTCTGGTCCCTGGAGGATGTCCTCTGTTTAGTTTGTGATGGACAGCTTTTTTTGGGGCGTTTTTTGGGGGAATAATTTTCTGTGTAATATAGCATGATATAGAAATTGTATTGAATGATGGACAAGTGTGTTTATTAAAGATCTTTTAAAAATCAAAAAATCTCTCTCTCTCTCTCTCTCTCTCTCTGTCTGTCTCTCTCTCTCTCCCTCTTCATTCAGCAGCACCCAAGGATTTTAAGATAAGATAAGCCTTTAAGATAAGATAAGCCTTTATTAGTCCCACAATGGGGAAATTCCAGGCTTGCAACAGCACAGGGATAGCAACACTCGGAGCAATAATTTAGAAGATAAGAAAATAAGAGCAGTGAATATACATATGCACACATAAATATATAAATATATATACACAATACAGAGCATTGTAGCTAGATGGAATAAACAGCATAACCGTCTTTTTAGTTACCCTACATGGTATGAATATGTACTCATACATATTGTCACCCTCCATAGTGACTGATATTGTCCTAGTTGTATACTGGAGGGGACCATTTGTGCAAGTTTGTTGCGTTTTTTGCATTCAATACTATTAGGTCGTCACGTTTTTTTGCTATCTCTGCCAGCAGCCCTGCTTAGGTTATACAGTCTGACAGCCGTAGGTAGGAAGGACCTGCGAAACCTCTCGGTCGCACACCTAGGATGATGTAGTCTACTGCTAAATGAGCTCCTCAGTGCATTCAGTATGTTCTGCATGGGGTGGGACTCGGACTCCAGCAGAGATGACAGTTTAGCCACCATCCTTCTCTCCCCTATTTCCTCCACTGGGTCAAGGCGTTGCCCCAGGACAGAGCTAGCTTTCTTGATTAGTTTGTTCAGTCTCTTCCTATCAGCTGCTGTAATGCCGTTGCCCCAGCAGACCACTCCAAAAGTGATGGCTGATGCCACCACCGTGTCGTAGAATGTCTTCAAGAGCACCCCTTGTACACCAAAAGACCTGAGGCTCCTCAGTAGGAACAGCCTGCGCTGTCTCTTCTTGCAGAGTGCATCAGTATTGTGTGACCAGTCTAGTTTATTGTTCAGATGAACACCCAGCTACTTGTGGGATGTCACCATCTCAATGTCTGTTCCCTGTATGTTTACTGGTGCTGTGAGGGGTTGTCCTTGCCTGCGGCAGTCCACCACCAGCTCCTTAGTTTTCCTCACATTGATCTGGAGGCAGTTCTGATGGCACCAGTCCACGAAGTCCTGGATAAGTCCTCTGTACTCAGCTTCATCTCCGTTGGAGATGAGGTCGACGATTGCAGAGTCATCAGAGAACTTCTGTAGATGGCAGTGTGTTGTGTTGTGTGAGAAGTCCGCAGTATAAAGGGTGAACAGGAAGGGAGCCAAAACCGTTCCCTGGGGGGCCCCCGTGCTACCAATGATTGTGTCGGACACACAATCCCGGATTCTCACAAACTGTGGCCGGTTAGTGAGGTAGTCCAGGATCCATAATGACAGGTGCTGGTCCACCCCTGCGCACAGCAGCTTGTCCTTCAGGATCATCGGTTGGGTGGTGTTGAAAGCACTGGAGAAGTCAAAGAACATGATCCTCACCGCGTTCCCGGGCTTCTCCAGGTGGGACAGGGAACGGTGAAGGAGGAAGATCACTGCATCCTCTACCCCAATGCCATGCTGGTAGGCGAACTGGAGTGGATCCATCGCTGGTCCCACCAGGGGGCGGAGGTGAGCAAGGAGCAGTCTCTCCAGGGTCTTCATCATGTGAGACATCAGGGCCACTGGCCTGTAGCTGTTCAGGTCTTTGGGGTGGGAAGTCTTTGGTACAGGTACCACACAAGATGTTTTCCACAACTGTGGTACCCTCCCCAGCTTCAGGCTCAGGTTGAAGATGTGCTCCACAATCCCACACAGCTGGTCTGCGCAGGACTTGAGGAGCTTCGTGCTGATGCCGTCCGGTCCCGAGGCCTTCCTCGCCTTGATCTTCCTCAGCTCCGTCCTCACCTGGGTCTTAGTGAGGGTCAGGTTGGGGGGCTGTGTGCTGGGAGTGAGGGGGTGTTGGTGGAGTGGGGTGTGGACAGCAGGTCTTGATGACTTTAGAGGCAGCAATGGTTGGTGTGCAGTCGGGGGGGGGCGGTTGGTCAAACCTATTAAAAAAACAGGTTCTGATTGTTCGCCCACTCCCTGCCACGGGGAGTGGGCAGTCCCTCTGTACAGACTTCAGCATCTCCCTGTTCCCCGATCTGAAGATCCTCTTCTTCTCTCTCAGAAGTGTTTTTATCTCAGGGTTGATCCAGGGTTTGTTGTTCGAGCAACACCGTATGGTCTTGGTGGGTACGGTGTTGTCCACATAGAAGTTGATGTAGTCCGTGATGGTGTGAGTGAGGCCATCAATGTCCTCACCATGTGGATTGTAGAGCTGCTCCCAGGCAGTGGTTTCAAAACAGTCCTTTAGAGCATTCATTGCCTCCTCAGACCATAACTTCACCGTGCGCATAACCGGAGGTTGTCTGTGTACTAGGGGTTTGTATACCAGCAGGAGATGAACCAAGTTGTGATCCGATCTCCCGAGTGGGGGGAGTGGTGATGAGATGTACGCCTCCTTAGTGTTTGCATAGAATAAGTCCAGTGTTTTATTGTCTCTAGTGTGGCATGTGACATACTGGGTGAACGTGGGCAGAATGGGGGACAGTGAAATATTGTTGAAATCACCTGAGATGAGAAGAGCATCTGGGTGTTCTGTCAGCAGCCTGCCAGTTACTGAGTGAATGGCGTCACGTGCTGTCCCCGTGTTCGCCGTCAGATTTGCATAATAACAATGCAGATCAAGTGTGAGTATTCCCTCGGGAGATAGGTAGGCTGCATGCTAACAGCTAGCAACTCAATGTCTTTGTTGCAGTGTTGTTGTTTAACCGTGATATGTCCCAGTCTGCACCAGCTGTTATTGACATACATTATCACTCCTCCGCCCCTTGCCTTCCCACTGTCTGGTGTCCGGTCTGCCCGTATTGCGTGGAAACCCTCCATTTCGATGTTAGCATCTGTTGCTAGTTCTGTTAGCCACGTCTCAGTAAACAACATCATGCTAATCTCTCTGAAGACGCTCTTGTAGCGGGAGATAGCCGCTAGCTCGTCAGTCTTACTGAGTAGCGATCGTACATTCCCCATAATAACGGATGGAAGGACGGGTCTGTACCTTATATTTCTCGCCCGCCGTCTTGCTCCAGCATGGCATCTTGCGCTAGCATCTTGGTCCAGTTAAGTGCTAACAGCTGGTCTCTGCTGTAACGTATCCTGCTAAAAACAGTGGCTTCGTCTGCCGGCTCAGGAGACATTTGGGCGATCCATGTCTGTCCGTGATGGACAAGGTGTCACCGGATCAGAAAGATTAGCAAGACAAGCCAGATAGTAAATAGAAATAGGAAGAAATTGATCTGCTGTTGCAGAAAGGCAGCCTACTTGTGTGGCACCGGAAGTAAAAAAAAAATTGACAACATGACAGGCTCCAGGCCCTCCGGCGGGCCCCCAGTGCTGTATGTGTCTGTCTGTGTGTCTGTCACGCTTCATAAGACATCATAGGACGGCCTATGATCTCTGCCTGAACATCATAGGACGTCCTATGAACTCAGGCATCATGGGATGACAAATGTGTCTTTACGATGTCACATAGACCACAGAGATTATAGGCCGTCCTATGACACATAGACAAATGTGTCTTTATGATGTCATATGATCTTTGCCTGAACATCATAGGATGTCCTATAGGACACAAAGACAAATGTGTCTTTATGATGTCATAGACCATGTGTCTTTGAACTCAAGCATCATAGGACACAT
Source organism: Pholidichthys leucotaenia (assembly GCA_020510985.1). NCBI lineage: Eukaryota > Metazoa > Chordata > Actinopteri > Cichliformes > Pholidichthyidae > Pholidichthys > Pholidichthys leucotaenia. The sequence continues at coordinate 278,915,833 of CM035842.1, forward strand.
AGACAAATGTGTCTTTATGATGTCATATAGACCATGTGTCTATGATTTTCATGATCATGTCCATGAACTGGAATTACAACGCACCTATCCCTCAACCTGTGGTCTCAACGAAGAAGAAGAAGAAGAAGACCCACCAGATGGAGAGTAATAGAATGAAAATTGCTGCACGTCAGAAAGGATGCCGTGAACATGAAACACCTCAGGTTCCACCAGTACGCCACAGACATGACTGTGAACAACACAGCCGTCTGAGACAGGAGGAGACCCTTCAGTGGTCTGAACGAAGAAGAAGAAGACCCACCAGATGATGTCTATATGACGGCACATAGAGCACATATGCCGTCTCACTTCCGCCTCCAAAGAGAGCAGACGCTTCTTTTCTCTCTCTGCTCTAGCTCCCCACCTCCCCAACTAACTGGATCCCAGCTTGCTGTTGTCTGTCTGCGTCTGACTGCTGATTATCGAAAGAAATTATGGAATTAATAAGCTGGGCTTTGAACGCAATTGACATTATTTTTTCAACAAGGAAAAGTGCTCCGGGGGAAGCTGTTTGCCCCGCAGGGACGGCTCCAGCGGGCTATTTACGGGAGACAAGTAATTGGAGAATCTTGTGCCTGACTAATCTCTCTATTGAAGACATTGAAGATTTGTATGTCTTCGTAATAATGGTGATTGGGATCGTTCTGATTGGATCTGGGATTGTCCTGGTGTACCGCAAATTGCTGAAGATGGATACAACCTATCAAAATGCTGGCCAGGCGAGGTGCATCCATCAAATTGAAAAAATGGAGAAGACCCTGATAGCGACAAATGGAGAACTGTCTCGGAAGGTGGATTACATCATGATTACGCTTAGGTCTATCCACGACGGACTCAACGCCCCGCAATGAAGGATTAAGTACTGAATCTGCAGAAGAATATAAAGTTCCTTCTCTGTGATCAGTTCTATTTGGCTCAATTCCCTTACAAAAATCCTCCTGATCGTCTGCAGTCTCTGTTTTTTCAAAACACTGAGCACATGGCCTTGGACAGCAGCTGCATGGACAATTGCCAAGGACAATTGCCAGTAGCCAGACAAAACATATCCTGCCAAAGTGTCCTTGTTGTTCTTACTGATACAACACTTGCTTCAACATTACATTCATATTGATCCACAAACTGACAACAAGATGATTCACTCACTGCTCTCTTTGTGTCCTGTGAACTCCTTTGGTCTGCTGATGTGCATTGAGGGCTTTTTTTTTTCTTTGTAATCATAATATTGATCATGTGACCAGTATTCTGAAATCAATGATTTTTTTGCTCCTTCCCATTGTATTATTTCTTATGCTACCTGTACCCTCCTGTTAGCAGGCGCGTTTCAGACGCATGCCGCGTCACGGAAATGCAGGTTCATTTTCTGTGTCAAGTCAAATTCTCTCGTATGTTATCAGTGATCTGTTAATGTACTTGGCAATAAATCTTTTTCTGATTTCTGATTTCTGACATGACTCCCTACAAGACATATACAGTATATAGACACAGGTAAGCAACATAACACAGACAGTGACAGACAGGAGAAGAAGTAACAAGCAGGGGCAAACATCGCTAGATGGCAGGGCATATTTTCTGTGATTATTATGTTTTGCTGCATACAAAAGCCGTCACATGTGATTGCCACTTATTGCTGTGTTGCTATACCAACTGTCCTGTAAGTGGCAAGAATTCTGTTCCAATGCGTCCCCTCTACGGGCATGCACTGGTTTCTACGGGCATGCAGGGGTGTGCACTAGTCAAGAAATCTCTTGTCAGTTTGTCAGTTTGGTCTGTGTGTCACGATCATAGGACATCATAGGACGGCCTATGTCATAGGCCACATCATAGGCCCTATGATGTCTGCTGGATGTCCTATGATGTTCCGATGATGACGGCGATCATAGGACCACCTACATGATGTCTATATGACATCACATACACCGTAGTCTATATGATGTCAGATAAACCATAAAGCTGATGCTCCTATGATCTCAGAAGGATGTCTATATGACATCATACAGACCGCAGGACTCACTAAAACACATACACATAGACACAGGTAAGCAACATAGCACAGAACAGTAACAAGCAGGGGCAAACAGAGATGGCAGGGCATGGTTACAGAAAACGGCATGGGCGGGGCTGCACAGATAATCACACACAGGGGACCAGAGGGGAGACAAGACCAAGGCAATAATGATAATGATGATGACGATGAAGAAATAAATATGCAAGACAGAATCACTCTATAAACTCTTGTGTGTGTGTCTGTGTGTCGCGATCATAGGACATCATAGGATGGATCCTATGATGTCTGCATGATGTCCTCTGATGACCCTATGATATCAGGCAACATAGGACTCGCCATGCCGTCATGATGTAGGCATGATGTCCTGTGATGCCTACCTTGATGTCTTTATGATGTCATATACTGTAGACCATCACTCACCAAATAAGAGATACTCATCACCCGATTCCCAATAGGACACAGCACTTTAAACCACACCCATTTGAAGCAGTAAATCTGGAAATCTTACTTATCACCCAATTAACAAGAAGACACACTATGTTAAACCACACCCATTCGAAGCAGTACATTTGACCAACAAAACGGACATTGCAATGGCTCAAGATACATCATTGAACAACTACAGCCTCACCTGTTGGTTGCAACATCTGTGATTGGCGTCAGTGCTGGACGCACTCTGCTGATTCCACAAATCACACTCAAACCATCTGACAACATGTTTCCATTCACCTTGCGATGTAAACAGTTTCCAGTAACACCCTGCTTTGGCATGACTGTGAAGAAGTCACAGGGCCAGTCTTTACAGCACGTTGGTGTTTCTGCACAATAGATTTCTGCAGCTTTGGCCAATTCTACGTTGCCGCGAGCAGAGTTGCCAGATCAAGCAGTCTTCATATTCTTGCTCAAGATGAAGAAACTAAGCAAAAGTGTCGCTTTCTGAGCAATGTTGTTTTTAAAGAGGTGCTGACACAGTAAAAATGTGTAACCTTGAAGAATGCCAGTCAACACTACAAATGTGTAAAATGCCAAGCAAAGCGCTGATTTTCCCCGAGTGCTCCGGTTTCTTGGTTTCTACGGGCATGCACGGGTCTTCCTGAATAGGGTCGAAAGCCACTTTTTGCTCAGATCTATTTTCGTGATCCTGTCCATGAACTAGAATCACGACGCATCTATCCCTCAACCAGTGGTCTGAATGAAGAAGAAGAAGATGAAGAAGAAGAAGAAGAAAACCCACCAGATGGAGAGCGAGTGAGGAGAATTGCTGCACGTCAAAAAAGATGCAGTGAAGGTTTGAGCAGTACGCCGCAGGAATGACCTTTCAGCAACGGGCATGCAGAAATACTTGCATAGATTTGGTTTCTACGGCATGCACAGGTTTGTCCTAGTTTCTAAAATGCTGAATATCCCAGTGAGAAGTGTTAGAGCCATCATTTGGAAGTGGAAAGAACATCATTTTACCATAAACCAGCCACGATCAGGAGCTTCTCACAAGGCTTCTGACAGAGGAGTCAAAAGAATTATCAGAAGAGTTATCCAAGAGCCAAAGAGCACTCGTGGAGAGCTCCAGAAAGTGTGTTAGCAGGTACTGCTGTTTCAAAGAAAACAGTAAGTAATGCACTCAACCGACATGGGCTCTATGCCTGCTCACCTTGCAAGACTTCATTGCTGAAGAAAAAAGCATATTAATGCTTGTTGAAAATTTGCTGCACAACAATTGGGCAAGCCAGTAAAATACTGGGAGAATATAGTGTTGTCAGATGACCAAAATTGAACTTTTTGGATGCCACAACACATAGCATGTTTGTAGGAGAAATGGCACTGCACATCAGCACAAAAACATAATACCAACAGTGAAGTTTGGAGGTGGGAGCATCATGCTGAAGATGAAACAAGGGTGGACATTTCAGCAAGACAATGCTCCCAGACACACAGCCAAGGAAACTCTCAACTGGCTCCAGAGAAGGGGAAAAAAAGCTGCTAGAATGACCCAGTCAGTCACCTGATCTGAATCCAATTGAAAATCTATGGAATGAACTGAAGATCAGAGTTCATAGTAGACACCCACGGAACCTTCAAGATTTGAAGACAGTTTGTGTGAAAGAATGGGCTAAAATCACTCTTGAGCAATGCCTGCACCTAGTTTTTCCATAAAGGAGGCGTCTGGAAGCTGGTATTACCAATAAAGGCTTTTCTACTAAATATTAAATGAATTTCACCAAGCGTGTGCAATACCTATTCCCTGTGTCATTACACTTTATTAAATATAACGTATTTTGTGAACACAGTTGCCTTGATTTCTTTGTATATATGGATTGCTTGGGTTGTTACTGATATCTGGTGAAAATGTCATGTCAATGGCTCTATCAGTCATATGTTTAATGAGAAAAATGTTGACGTTGTGGTGACCCACCACAATCTGCAGGGACATTCATTCTCACACTCAGAAGGTTCAGAAGAAGCAGAGGACCATTCATATAGGGACAGAGAGCCCCTGGGGGGACAACTAGAAAAATGGACTATTGTTTATACATCCCCGGATTAAGGAGAAGACGTCTGGGCGCCAGTCGGTCAGGCTAATCATATGTATTGACTGATATGTATATCAATATGCTAATGTGCCATGCATTCTCTCTGTTTGTATAACATGTATAAAAGATCTTGCTATACATGCCTCAGAGACAATACAACACGACACGACAACACAGCACAGTACAGCACGGTAGCGCACAGCGCTACAAGTGCGTCTCATTATGTTGGAGGAAATAAAACTCTGCAACCTTCCAGCTCGTCTGATCTCGCCTGAACTTATCCCTCCACACTGGTGACCCACAACGTGATGTGGTGCACCCCTCGCCTGAACTTATCCCTCCACACTGGTGACCTGACGAGAGAGAATGAGCGTCTGCTCCCTCCCACCGTGCTGTGGACAGCAGAGGACCAGAGAACGCCTGCAATCTCTTCATCCTCACCGGAGTGCGCGTCCCAGAGCGGGCAGCGCTTGGACCAACACACACCATGAACGGTGACACGAGCGAAACAAAGGAAGCAGCCTGAACGGGGAAATCATCAACGCCAGCTGCATTGATTTCCACCAAGTTCCCCGACCCTGACTCAGCTCGCAATAAGCGGACCTTCCGCGCACAGAAGCCCCGCACGCACACCGCAGGATTACAAGGACAGCGCAACTGCCAGCTAAGTGGTCACTGCTCCACGCGCGCGCCACGCACGGGACAAAATCGGCTCCACAGACTGATACAGCATCCTCCACCGCTGCACATGCCCGAGAAACACGGCCGATCACCACCCGCGGAACCTTCAGGGCTGCTCGAGCACCTGAAGCAGACATGCAGCCTGCACACAGGACTTTGTATGGGTTTCTCAGCCACGGCGCACAAGGGGAATTTAGCTGATTGCTGTCCCCATTGGCTTTAGGGCTGCTTCCGCACCTAAAAGCCAGACCGCCAGGTCCCCACACAGCTGCAATTGTTTCACAGCCTCTACGCATCCTCGGGGAATTTGGCCGCTTGCCTTCCCCACATCCTCGCTGGATCGAGCCACGAGAGGAGTCAGAGACATAATTTTTTTTTTTTTCACAGCCGCTGTGGATCTCCGCCAGGTTAACCGGGAAAGTCCCTCACCATCGCTGATCCACACACAATTTTTGCCCAGACACCTTTGACGTCCCAGGCCGGCACTCACTTACTCCCATCCCCCTCCACCTCCTCCCCCACAGTGCTCTTCCCGCACCTCACTCCCTAAAGCTGGGGCCGATCGCCGTCTGGTTCCATTACGCACGACGCACACCGGCTCCGTGCGCCCACGATCCACGGCCGTTCAACGTGCTGGAACCCGGAGCGGAGCACACTGTTTTTTTCCACCCCTCTCCCGTCCCCCCCACGGACTGACATGCTCTCCGACAGTTCTACCGGAGCTGGAGCCCAAACGACGGGGTGGGGGTGGGGGGTCACAGCCCCTTCTGAGTGTTCTGGGGGGGAGCCGTGTGGTGACCCATCACAATCTACAGGGACATTCATTCTCACACTCAGAAGGTCCGGAAGAAGCAGAGGACCATTCACATACGGACAGAGAGCCCCTGGGGGGACAACCAGAACAATGGACTATTGTTTATACATCCCCAGATTAAGGAGAAGACATCCACCAGTCGGTCAGGTTAATCATATGTATTCATCATATTCAATCATATGTATTGACTGATATATATATTGATATGTATATCAATATGCTAATGTGCCATGCATTCTCTCTGTTTGTATAACATGTATAAAAGAGCTTGCTATACATGCCTCAGAGACAACACAACATGACACGACAACACAGCACAGTACAGCACGGTAGCGCACAGCGCTACAAGTGCATCTCATTATGTTGGAGGAAATAAAACTCTGCAACCTTCCAGCTCATCTGATCTCACCGGAACTTATCCCTCTACAACGTGTTCAATGTTTAGTTTCCTCGATGTATTCATTTTTATTATAAATATTTGTTTTTTTTATGTAGCATTTATATAGTTTATTTTTGTGCTTAATGGATTTTAATGGGGCAGCGCAGTGGCGGAGAGGTTAGCACTGCGGCAGCACAGCAACTCACCCTTGGCTGGGGGATCCCAGGTTCAATCCCAGCCCCCGATCAGCAGTGATCTATGTGGAGTTTGCATGTTCTTCCCATGTCTGCGTGGGTTTACTCCAGGATTTCTCCTGTTTCCTCCCACATGCCAAAAACATGCAAGTTAGGTTAATTGGCATCAGCTGGGGATTCTAAATTGTCCTTAGGTATGGATGTGAGAGTGAATGGTTGTGTGTCTCTCTGTGTCGGCCCTGCGATGGACTGGTGATCGGTCCAGGGTGTACCCTGCCTATCACACAAAAGATGCTGAGAAAGGCTCCAGCCCCCCCGCGACCTTAAAAAGGATTAAGTGGAAGAAGATGGATGGATGGATTTTAATATGCCCTTAGAAATCCACGGAGCTGCTCATCCGTAAGCTGCCCGTCCAGCGCCTGGTGAGGGAGATCGCTCAGGACTTCAAGACCGTCCTGCGTTTCCTGAGTTTCGCCGTCATGGCTCTGCAGGAGACCAGCGAGACCCACCTGGTGGTCTCTTCTTCGCTAAGGGGGTCACCATCATGCCCAAAGACTTCCAGCTGGCCCGCTGCATCCGCGGAGAGAGAGCTTAGACTTTCTGCTGCACATCCACCAGCCATAATGCTCTGCACTGTGTGTCTATATATATACATTTATAGTAATATGGACATATGTTTGCTAGATGTTGTTTTTTCTTGCCTTCTGATTGTTGCTCTGAGTGTTGCTGTCCCTGTGCTGTTGCAATCCTGGAATTTCCCCATTGTGGGACTAATAAAGGCTTATCTTATCTCTTATCTTATATTGAATAGTACCACAGAGTCTGTTATTTCTTTAGTCAAGGTGTCAAATGCAACATCCGCATCATTACAATTGTAGATTTTACTCCTTGCTTTGGTGTGCAAGTCCTCATTCAGTCATTGTAAGGCTTCATCGTTGAGTATTTTTATTTTTAGTTTATGATGTGGGATTAAGGGCCTATCAGCAAGGTCAAGAAACAGAACAACAGGGAAATGATCAGAAATCTCAGAGTATGACTCCAGATACTAGTGTGGAATTGTAAATGTTAGTGATGACATTATCGACAATGGACTTGGTAGAGTAAGTGATTCTGGTATAAATATTAATGGTAAGGAAGAAGGAAGATGTCACGAACCGAGCCCGTGTTTCCTGTAGGCTCGGTTCTGACCATTCTTGGTGGTTCAGGCATTGGGTTTATTATGTGTTGTTATCTTTTGATGTCTCGTTGTTTTCATGTCTGGATGTTATTTCTTTTCCATGCCTGTAGCCGCTGCTCTGGCTGGCGGGTGTTGGGGAGGTGTTTGACCCGCTTCCGTGGTGGGCGCTGTTTAACATTCGCTGATCTAGCCACGCCCCCCTCTCTCTCTGACAGTCAGCTGTTCGCTCCGGTAATCATCTTTCCTGCGCCTCGCCCAGGTGTTGCTTATTTGTCACACCAATGGTCCAGCGGTGTTTGACTGGCAAAGAGCTGCATAAGTACAAACACCGCTGGACCATTGTACCTGATCACGGTAACGTTGGGGAAGGACTGTTTGTATGTGCTCGCTGGGAGACTGGGAGTACATCCTGACCTCTGGAGGTGCCCGCAATATGCAGAGCTGCTCTCCGCGGTCTGCGCGCTCATTTCCTGGATTATCTGCGAGGACACTTCCCGCCGAGCCGAAGCAGAGATGTTCCCCTCATCAGCCATCCGCTTCCTTTCCAGCTCAGCACGAAGTGCAGCCTCAGCCCGTGCAGCCTCAGCTCCATCCAATAAGAGTCATCCTGCATTAAAACACCGGGGGAATCCCTCCTCGTCTTTGACAGCGATCGCCATCCTTCCAGCTGCCGTGAGGTCTGCTGAGCTCATCCCGGCTACGCCCATCTCCGTCATCATGGAGATGGCTCCTCCACAAGTCTCTAGAGGGGCCTATGTCACCACTGACATGGAGAGAGATGACTGCCAACGGCCTGCAGCTGCCGACACCAACAACCGGGATGACAGGCAAGTATTTTTTCTTTCTATTCCATCTAATAGTATTGAATCTTGCCTGTCTCCCGAGGGAGAGGCCCAGTTTCAGCAGTCCGCTTGGTCCTCTCCTCCAGCTGCAAGTAATAATTCATTTCTTCCCCTCTCCATGTCTCTTCCAATTCTCCCTGAGTGCTCGTTGGCCCAAGGTCAGCGCCTTTAGATAGTGAAGGAGCCAGTGGCTTCGGAAGATTCCGCCCTGGAGCCAGCATGGAGAGGTTCCCCTGCAGCCATGCCGGAGGAATTCCCAGCATTGGATCCGCTGCAGGAGGATTACAGGACTATTACCACCATCTCGCCTGCTGCAGAGGCCACAGCAGTGGAGTGGGGGCCTCAGCTGGACCTCCTGGAGGCCAGGCCCAAGTCTTCATCGTCGGGATCAACGGAGTCCTGGACAGTGATGGAGCTTAAGCTCAGGCACGTTTTCTCTCTTGAGTTTCTGATGTCAGTTCTAGAGAAATCTTGTCTGGCTCAAGGTGAGGAGAGTCAGGTGCAGCGCGAAGCTGCCCCTGAACTCCCTTCGCCGGGTTCCTCCGCTGCCGGTGACCCTGATAACTTGGTTTTGTCTCCTGCTTCTGAGTTTTCTTCTAGGGTCGCCAGAGAGGAGCCATCGTAGCCAGGGGTTGCCTTGGAACTGGGCCTGCTGCTTGACGACATGGTGAGTCCAGCTCTCCAGCTGCCTGAGGCCGTCGTGTGGGTCCCTCCACAGGCTGTATCTCCGTGGGCGTGGCAGGCTGGTTTTGGACCATCGTGGGGGCTGCACTCCAGGATTAATCCAACATGGGTGCTGCGTTCCAGCTCGGACCCGTCATGGAAGCCACGCTCCAGTGCGGGTTCCACCGAGGGTGCAGCCTTGGCCCGGTTGGGGTCCACCATGGGCGCCGCTGAGCTCCAGCTGGAGTCCACCGCAGATGCTGCAGAACTCCAATTGGGAGTGACCGTGGGTGCTGCAGAGCCTCAGCTGGAGGTCATCGCAGGTGCTTCGGAGCCTCAGCCAGAGGTCACTGCGGGTACAGTGGAGCCTCAGTCGAAGGTCACCACGGTTGCAGCAGAGCCGGCCCGGTCAGGGTCCATCGCAGGTGCAGCAGAGCTGGCCCAGTCAGGATCCATCGCGGGTGCAGCAGAGCAGGCCTGGTCGGGGTCCACCGCAGGTGCAGCGGTGTCCCGAGCCAGGACCACCGAGGGTGCTGTGGATCTGTTTGAGGACGCCATGGCCTCCTTCTCCTTCCTGTCCTATGCCGTGGAGGTTCCCTCCCTACGGTCCGGTCACCCACCAGTGAGCCTTCCGGTGGGCAGGCCGCCTCCTGCTTCATCTCGCCGGCCCTGGTGGCTTTACAGCGCTGGCTGACCGCCTGAGGGACTGAATCTCTGTTTTCCAGCAGGCCACTGGACTCTGTCTGCCGAACTGCCTGCTGGGCCTGGGACTCTGGGCGGCCTCCTGAGCCTCCACGTCTTTGGACTTGGGGGGGGGGGGGGTTATTGTGGACCCTGGGCGGGGTATTGTGTTCCCTCCTTTCCTGTTCCCCCTTCCTCCCACCCAGGTTCGTGTTGTTGTTCTTGTTGGGGCTGGTGGTGGTGGTAGTGGGGGGGGGGGCAGGGTTTTTCTTTCCTTTTGATGTTACCCTGGGTGTCTGGTATCCACCCCTAGAAGGAAGGGCTCTGCTCGGTTCTGACCGTTCTTGGTGGCTCAGGCATTGGGTTTATTATGTGTTATCTTTTGATGTCTCGTTGTTTTCATGTCTGGGTGTTACTGTATTTCTTTTCCATGCCTGTAGCCGCCGCTCTGGCTGGTGGGTGTTGGGCAGCTGTTTGACCCACTTCCTTGGTGGGCACTGTCTAACATTTGCCGGTCGGACCACGCCCCCCTCTCTCTCTGACAGTCAGCTGTTTGCCCCGGTAATCATCTTTCCCGCGCCTCGCCCAGGTGTTGCCTATTTGTCACACCAGCAGTGTTTGTACTTAGGCAGCTCTTTGCCAGTCAAACACCACTGGACCATTGTACCTGATCACGGTCACATTGGGGAAAGACTGTTTGTATGTGCTCGCTGGGAGACTGGGAGTACTTGGACTGCTCTGGTGCTGTGAGTAAAACTGTAGCATTTCTGGGTGCAATTGTGCTGCTACGCTTTATTGGTAGCATTTCCTCGTGCAGCACAACTGCTACGCTTTGACACTGCTGCCCAGTTTATTCTCTCCGTCCTGTCGAGCGTCCTAGAAGACTCTTAAGTTTACCCGAGCTGTCTTGTCATTTTGTATTGTTCATTTTTGTATCAATAAATGTGTGTTTGGTGTAACCTTGCACTTAAGTCCATTCTTCCTTCTCGTCCTCCATGCACTGTAGAAAAGCACACGGGGAGTTCATGACAGAATGGTCCAGCCATAAAAGGATTTAGCGGGTTACACCCACACAAACCTATTTTCATTTTTTGGACTAGTTCGTTTTCATCCACCTGTTTGTTGGAATGCATGATGTACCTGGGCTCGCCGACCTCGTCGTCGCAAGGGAGGATGGGCAGCTGGCATCGCCATGCTGGAAGAGTAGTGGGCAGCGAATTTTATCCAGGATTTTGTGAAGGAGGCTTTTGCGTCCCAGGGTCCCAAGAAAAAATGGGAGTGTTTGCTTGGGTCCATGGGCAACCTAGAAGTGCATCCTGACCTCTGGAGGTGCCCGCAATATGCAGAGCTGCTCTCCGCGGTCTGCGCGCTCATTTCCTGGATTATCTGCAAGAACATTTCCAGCCGAGCTGAATTAGAGATGTTCCCCTCGTCAGCCATCCCCTTCCTCTCCAGCTGACCCTGAGCTTTTGTATTGTTCATTTTTGTATCAATCAGAATCAGAATCAGAATCAGGTTTATTGCCATTGTTCATGTAGTACACAAACTAGGAATTTGTCTATAAATAAATTTGTCAAATAAATTATAATAAATTATAAATTTGTCAATAAATGTGTGTTTGGTGTAACCCTGCACTTAAGTCCATTCTTCCTTCTCCTCCGTGCGCTGTGGAAAAGCGCACGGGGAGTTCATAACAGAAGAGGAGTGTAGTGTATTCATAAGGCTGTTTTTAGCATCATCCCTGGAGAGGTCAATGTTGAAGTCTCCAAGGAGGATACAACGTTTGTTTTTATTGTTGATTGAGAATAAAATTTCTTCCAGTTTGGTCGTGAAAATATTAAGGTCATTGTACGGGGGACGATAAATCACATCTACAATTAGATTTTTTCCACTTTTGACATGTATCTCAGCAAAAAGAGAGACATGACAAGAGCTATGACAATATCATCACAAACACCCACATCATGTCTATGGGAAATATACAGACAGACACCACCGCCACATCTGCCACATCTGCTCTTGGTGAACAGTTTAAAGCCATCAAGGTTTAAGATATCTGTGTATGACCCATCGTTCAACCAAGTTTCACTACAACCAATTACATCAAAGCTGCAGCCTGTGCTGGTAAGTAAAGTAACATACATTGTGTGGCATCCACTCCTTCTTCAGTAGATTCTTTGAAGACCATATGCACAATAGCTCATGGAATTAAATGGGATCACACAGCAACAATACACACTTAGAGACATAGACATGGACAAACCCTCGCCCATACGGAAAACGGATGGACAGACACACACACAAGTACACACACTCAGATATGCAGAGACACATTGTCAGCACAACCCACTGTATCATACTAGCACAACAGTATCCAGTCCATTAGTTTGAGAGCACAGAGATACTGACCTCGTCACACCAGGCAGCAGACCTACTCAGTCTAACGAGCAGAATTTAGGCCAATTCCAAGCCAAGATGAAAATACAGATAAGAGGGAGCAATAGAAGGAAGAGAGAAAGTGAGTAGAGAAAGAAAAGTAAATTATTCACCATCTTTCAGGTTCAACAGTTGTCATGGCAACGGGGACACAATGACGAAGTCCTCATCATGCGTCTTGTGTTTACACTGCTAGACAGGCAGCATGCTAAAGTCCCGGTGGCTCCTCCTGAGATTCAGCAGTGATGATTTGATCGCCTCCAGTTAGCCAATATGTGATTTGAGGGTTTTGTGGCGTGATGGTGCTTGACATCACATTGCCAAGCAACAGAAGCAGGCCAAAGGTTTCAAGAGCCTAGAAAGTGGGCAGCCATGCTGACAATGTAAACAAGAATCTGATGCTGTGTTTGAAATGTTCACTCGTTCATTCATTCATTCATTAATTCTTTCATCTTCTACCGCTTAATCCTTTTCGGGTCGCATGGGGGCTGGAGCCTATCCCAGCATCTTTGGGCGAGAGGCAGGGTACACCCTGGACAGATCGCCAGTCCATCGCAGGGCCAACACAGTGAGACAGACAACCATTCACTCTCACAGTCATACCAAAGGACAATTTAGAATCCCCAGTTTGATGCCAATTAACCTAACTAACCTAATTGGATGTTTTTGGATTTCTCCGGTTTTGGAAACCGGAGAAATCCCGGAGTAAACCCACACTTGTTCCCCATATCAGTGTGTGAATGTGTGCGTGAATGGGTGGATAGCAGGATCTGTAAAGCGCTTTGGTCATCAAGAGATGAGAATAAAAGCGCTATATAAGTGAATGCCATTTACCATTTACCATTTACCATATAATGTACTATAGCAGGGGTGTCCAATCGCGCCATGGAGAGCCAAGACCCTGCAGGTTTTCTCTTCTACCCAGTCTCTTCAGCAGGTGTTTTCACTTATCAGCAATCAGTGGGAAGAAATTCAGTGAAATCTGCTGTTGAAGACACTGGTTGGATGTAAAGCCTGCAGGGTCTTGACCCTCCATGGCACATGATTGGACACCCCTGCTATACAGTGAATCAGTCATTTTGTAGTGCTGTTGGAAATCTTAACTGCAAATTTCATTCACTAAAGTACGGTCAGAATACCACAATGCATTTTGAAAAGTAGTGTACAACAGATGGTCACTACATTAGCCAATATATCCCATAATGCACTGCACAGCCAATGGAGCAGTGAGAGGAGAGCTTCACATCACAACATAAACTACCATAAGTTATTTATATTTATGAATTCAGCAAAAACGATTTGATTTAATACATATTTACTACAAATTACATGCAGGTATCCATTTTTTTACCACCGTTATTCTGTTACATTGTACTGTCTCACCATGATGATGTTATTAACAGCGCTGCGAAAACAAGCCCAGTAGTGTCCGAAAGTTGTTAATTATAGTAAGTTTACTATATAGTCCAATGTATCTAAATTCACTAAATTGTGAGTAGGGCATGGGTGAGTGAGTGAGTGAGTGAATGAGTGAGTGAGTGAGTGAGTGAGTGAGTGAACATTCCAACCACATCATGAGAATCAATAGAAAGACAGCCAGATGGATCTGTTCTGAGTCCTGACAGCACTCAGCCACTGCTGAAGATTACAGCTCTCAATATAATAAAAAAAAGTGTGTTTTGAACAAGGAAATTAAACAGAGATAACGGTGACTAAAAGTTAAGATGCGGATGAAAAGGTGCAACTCCAGTGTGGTAGCACTTTTTTTTTTCCTACCACCTCTTCTTTAAGCATAGATTTACTGTAAGCCCCTTTGAAATGGTGAAATGCTATTAAAGGATTAGCATTCTTTTGACTACAAACCAGTCCCATTAAAATGCATAGACACAGCATTTTTATACTTGAATTACTCAGTCTTAGAAAATGTGGAATATATATTAAAAAAAATTAAATTAAATTGATATACATTTTACTGGCACAGACAAGGAAAGCAGTGGAAACAGCGCCATGCAGTGGTTGTAAAAATAAGAGTATGCAGGAAGATGGGAGAGAGAAGTGGTGTAAGTGGATATAAAAAGGTTTTAAGCTGAGCCCTCCACGCTACTATAACTCTAACCCCGACCATTACTGTAAGGAGAGCCTCACCCTAACCATGCACCAAACTTTAACAATATAAACATGGAATGAATAGCAAAAGAAAGAAAAATTCAAAAACAAAAGTGAAGGTGAACACAGACAGGTATCATAATCGGGGCATGGTCTGGGACCATACCCACGCTTTATGTTCATTTTTGTTTCTTTGTTTTTCCCTTTGGTTATTATTATTATTATTATTATTATTATTATTATTATTATTATTATTACCTCCGCCAGGCCGCAGGAGGTTATGTTTTTGCCAGCGTTTGTCTGTTTGTCTGTCTGTCTGTCTGTTTGTCTGTCTGTTGGTTAGCAAGATAACTCAAAAAGTTTTGGACGGATTTTGATGAAACTTTCAGGCGTTGTTGGAAATGGTACAAGGAAGAACTGATTAAATTTTGGGGAAGATCTGGATCACCGTCTGGATACAGGAATTTTTTAAAGGATTCTTTAACATTGTGAGATACGACCATTTTCAACATGTGTGCAGGCGCAATGGAGGGCGCTGGTCGTCGTGTCTGACAAACACGAACTCCGCGTTCTTCAAAGTTTTAGGCACAAAAGCACACGAAAAACAGTGGTGGGCCGGGCCCGGCAGCGTGCCTGTGTTTGCGCTACGCTGCAAAAGCTGAGACGGGCAGCTGTCCGGCACGGGATTATTTGGCAGAAATTCCCTGGGCAGCCATAGTGACTGCGCAAAAACAAGCTCTCTGCCAGGGAAGCTTCCAAATCCTCTTTTGCCACGGAGCGCAACCCCAATATAAAACCCACGGCAACCTGTCTACCCAATTTGCATCCATCAGTGAAGCCCTGAGTGCTGCTTTCAGTGATCTATGAAAACGCTCGCATAACCCATTGGCCTGTGGGTTGTACTCGGTTGTGCGATGAATTGCAACGCCCACAGCCTGGGAGTTTGCAGATGGACACAACACCAACACTTCAGTTTATTACCTCCTCCAAGGAGGTAATGCTTTTACTACTGAACCACTAATCCTATCATTGTGAATCCAATTGCTAGTCATATGTTTTCATGGTCAAGGAATCTGAAAACGTACACACAAACACTGTATGGGGGGAAACTGTGGCGCTTGGCGGAGGTCTGCTCTCTCCGAGTGCTTTTCTAGTTATTATTATTATTATTATTATTATTATTATTATTATTATTGTCTTCTGTGTTTCCCCTGGTTTGCGGCATCACCTTTGTGTCATTATTGTTGTCTTTGCGTTTCCCTTTCCCTTTTCTTTGTCTTTGTCCCTTATCCATCCCCTGTCTAAGTCTGGGGTTGTGTGTGTACTTGTTCACCTATTGTTTCCAGTCCCTTATGTTTCCACATCTATAGCCACTTTCCCTCACATGTGCACTGTTTAGCCCTTGATTGTTCTCCCAGTTGTCCTGCATCTGTGATCATTAGTTACTCTATTTAATGTCCATGTCTGTCTCAGTTCTTTGCGGCATCATTAAAGTTCTTGTCATGATCCATGTTAGTTTCCTGAGAGTTCCATGCAAGTTATTATTGCCTTGCCTTGCTTCATGTTTTTGCCTTGCCTAATTTTAGTTTTGTTTTCAGCTCACATGCTGCCTTGGCTTTAGTTCCTGAGGTTTTGTGTTTTGTTTAATAAATACCATCCTTGCACCATATCCCTGCCTGTGTCTGAGTTCTACCTCTTCATCCCCAACTGCCTAGAAAGCAGGTTTTTTTTAAAGAATGACGCCATCTCTGCCATACTTTTCTGGAGCTGGTGCAGAACCCTCCGGCCCCGAAACACTCGCCAGCCTCTCCAGCCCCCAGCCACTCCACAGGCTGGAGGAGAGTTTACCATCTGCGCTGATGCCTGAGCCAATGTTGAAGCATCACCTGGCTCCGGCACCTCTGGTACCCACACCCCCTTGCCCAGCTTCAGCCCCGTGGAGCTCTACTACGCCAGGTCCCACAGCAGCTGCAATGCCGGTTCCCATGGGAGCTGCAACACTGGTGTCCACATTGGAAGCTCCACCAGCAGCAGAGCCGCTGGGGTCCTTGCCAGTGGAGGAGCAGGAGCAAAGGCAAGTTCTCTTAATTTCTTTTACATCATTTTACATCAGAGTTCTTGTCTTGCTCCTAGTGGGGAGATCCAATTGCAGCTCCCGTCTGCCTCTGAGCTCTCCCCGCCGAACTCCTCAACTGGTGGTTGTGGTGACGACCTGATGCCTGCGTGTTCTTCTCCCCCGTTCGAGGTGGCTGCGTTGGGGAGGGAGGTGCATGTTCCTGTTCCAGCTGTTCCCAAGGTGCACATCACAGTTCCAGCTGTCCCTGAGGTGCACATCACAGCTACAGCTGTCCCTGAGGTGCACATCACAGCTACAGCTGCCTCTGAGGTGCACATCATAGCTTCAGCCATCCCTGAGGTGTGCATCACAGCTCCAGCTGTCTCTGAGACCAACACTCCCTAGTCCTTTGCTCCTGAGGCCAATGCACCTCCGTCGTATGTTCCCAAGGCCGGTGAGCCTATGCCGCCTGTTCCTGAGGCCGGTGCACCTCCGTCACCTGTTCCTAAGGCCAGTGCGCCTCTGTTACTCTGGACTCTGGCCGGCCCCTCCCCGACCCCCATTGTTCTCCAGTCTGGGGGACTATGGAGTGGGTAGGCCCCCTGACCCATCTTGTTCCCAGGGAGATTATGTCATGCTCGGGGCATGGTCTGGAACCATGCCCATGCTTTATGTCCATTTTGGTTTCTTTGGGTTTCCCTTTGGTTATTATACTGTAATTGTTATTATGGTTATTGTCTTCTGCGTTTCCCCGGTCTGTGGTGTCATCCCCTGTTTGTCCTTAGTGTCATTATTGTTGTCCTTACGTTTCCCTTGTCTTTGTATTTGTCCCTTATCCTTCCCTTGTCTAAATCTAGGGTTGTGTGTGTACTTGTTCACCTATTGTTCCCAGTCCCTCATGTTTCCATATATATAGCCACTTTCCCTCATGTGTGCACTGTTTAGCCCTTGATTGTTCTCCCAGCTGTCCTGCATCTGTGATCATTAGTTACTCTATTTGTTGTTTGTGTCTGTCTCAGTTCTTTGTGGCATCATTAATGTTCTTGTCATGATGTGTTTTGTTTAATAGATACCATCCTTGCACCATATCCCTGCCTGTGTCTGAGTTCTATCTCTTCACCCTCAACTGCCTGGAAGGCAGTTTTTGACAACAGGATTGGATACAAATGGGCTTGTTGAGTGAGAGCAAGGTTTTTATTACCATGTACGATGGTATCAGCATGGTGGTACAGTAGCTAGCAGTGTCGCCTCATAGTTCAAAGGTTCCAGGTTTGAATCCCCAGGCTGGCAGGGGTAGGAACCTTTCTGTGTGGATTTTGCATGTTCTCCCTGTGCTGTGTGGGTTTACTCCGGGGGCTCCGGTTTCCCCCCACAATCCACAGACATGCACGTTAGGTTAACTGATTATTCTAAATTGTCCCTATGTATCTGTCTCTGCTTGGCTCTTAGAAGACAGGGTTAGTGTATCTACTAGTGAAGCGCTTTGAGTGGTCTTTGTGACTAGAAAGGGCACTATATACTGTAAGTACAGGTCCTTATCCCTTACCACCCAAGCCCCATGTATTTCTGTATGAGATGTAACTGAAAGTGTTGACATGACCACTTTCCATTTTGTTTTTACCTACCACTTTACAAAAAGCCCTTATTTAGCATTCTAGCTAAGAATGAAAAAAAAAAAATTAAAAACATAGTTTCCCAGACAGTTGGTGTAAATTTTATCTCACAACCAGCAGGTGGACCGTGTTCAATTAAATGTGGCGTCAAAGAGTAACGGCCGACTGCACAAACAGCAGCCACCGGGCTATAGAGATTTACACTGCAAGGAAAAATGTAGAGGAAAAACTCAACTTTATACAGCATGTGGTATTCAAAGTTGTGAGCAGTGACCAGTTAAAAGCCAGCTCTGCTTGTCCCGATTTCCTGCTCTTTTGAACTGCCCTCCATAATGCCTCTATGCTCAGTGTATCATTCACGGGGCAAACAGATGACACCAAGCGCGAGCAGTTAGTTTGCATATTTAATAAGTGACACACATACGAACACAAACACTACAGAACAGACGAGGAAACTATGAATTCCCAGCAGAGCTGGACATATGAAGAGGGAGAAATACAAACTACAAATTCCCAGCTGAGCTGGACTTACCATACAGAGAACCACAGAGATGGGAATGCCATCACCGGATGAGGACAAAAGAATAAATGACCCAGCAATGGGCAAACGGAGGAACAGGGCTTAAATAGGAAGTGAGAGAGATTACACGATTTGAATCAGCTGTAAGTCATGACAGTAGAGGAGAGAGAGAGAGAGAGAGAGAGAGAGAGAGAGAGAGAGAGAGAGAGAGAGAGAGAGAGAGAGAGAGAGAGAGAGAGTTGACTTTTAAAAAAAGCTTTATTGCACATTCCGAAATTGCAAAAAGACCAATATCACTTGTCCAAGTGTGTCACATCTCAAAAGTGCAAACATAACTCATCCCCCTGACCCACTGAACACAAAACATTCCCTACATCCCATCTATTGATGAATGCCTCCAAATTGTCCACCATTTGATAGTAAGAGAGCTCCACCCGGAGTCTGACTTTCAACAAGACCTTGAAAGCGGACACAGGATCCACATTGCCAGCATTGCTTGCCCGATTTTTCCTCGTCAGCCAGATGGCAAGCTTAGCAGTACCAGATAGGAAGTTCATCAAAGTGTGGGCAGCCTTCCTTGCCACTTTATACTTCGGACCGTAAATGAACAGACCAAAAGAGAAACGTTCACCCAAAGCCCGAAACCACTCGCTCAAAATCTCAAAAAGTTCAGATAAACGAAAACAGTGGACAAACAAATGGTCGAGGGTTACAACTTGGGAACAAAACAAACATCCCCCCCCCCCCCACAGTCGGATCAAGGTTGTGCCCTGAATTTATTCGTGGCTATTGTCCCATGCACAATCCTCCACTGGAGATCTGCTGTGCGTTTCTCAATAGGTTGCTTGTACATGCACCGCCAGCTGCCTTTTGGGGAGACCCCTGGCCCCAAACAACCCGCCCACCTCGACTCCGTGACATCCTTCAGAGAGCGCAGATTGAGAACCTTCACACAGATGTGATACACCGCCCTTGTCCCGACAAACTGGAACTTGCCCAGGCGAGGAATCCTGAAGGTCAGTAGGTGATCCTCTCCTCCCTGCCACTCCCCCACAGCTGGAGTTACGGAAATTGCAGGAAAGGTGGACACAGTGTCGTCATCCCATTGATTGGAAAGAGTGCGGTTCGTCACAAACGCTCGAAGCGGTTGTGGCAGGGCGGCGCACACATCCTCCACCACCCTTTGCAGCAGTCTGACAGATGTAATTTTGTCACTCCGCCTCAGTGTATCCATCGATGTGGTTGACATCCTCATAAGATGACCAAGCTTGGTACAGCGTGCCTCCCGCAAACAAGTCCCCAGACTGACCGACTGCAGCACCTCAGCGTCGATGAATCGATTGAAAAACAGTGGTTCGTCGAACAGCCACATGCTGTTCTGTCTCGTCACGGAAGCGGGCCACGTTGAAGACTCGCCATGCATGCAAAACGGACGTGTAAAAAGCAGATAGTCCAGTAAGGTCCACCTCCCCAGATGTCACGAGGAAGAGCTGCTTGTCATAGCCCAAGCGACCAACTCTCCTCAAAAGCAGCTTAGCAGTGTCCATCCAGCAGGGTCCGCATCCGTAAAGGAGTCGTTGTGCAGTTCGAAACCTGAAGCTGGCGATCTTGGAATGTATGTCCACCAGGCCCTGTCCCCCCTCGGCCACAGGCAGGTAGAGAACTGGCGCACGGACCCAGTGGCGACCAGACCAAAAGAAGTCCACGATTGTCTTCTGAATCTCCTCCACGAGGCTCCTGGGCGGTGTCAAAGCCACCAGCCTATGCCAGAGAGCCGAGGCAACCAGATTATTCGCGACCAGAACCCTGCCCCTATATGACAGCTGTGGTAGCAACCATTTCCATTTAGAAAAGCGAGCACACACCTTGTCCTTAACACCGTCCCAGTTCTTTCGTTCAAAAGCCTCCGTACCCAGAAAAAACCCCAACACTTTGAGACCGGCCGTCCCCCACTGAAGGCCGCCGGGTAGGCGAGGGACGCCTTGAGAGAGAGAGAGAGAGAGAGAGAGAGAGAGAGAGAGAGAGAGAGAGAGAGAGAGAGAGAGAGAGAGAGAGTTTTGAGTTTTAAAAAATACCTTTATTGTACAATTCAAAAATGTAAGATCACCAATACCCTCATTCCACCAAGTGTGTCACATTTCAAAAGTGCAAACATAACTCACCCCCTCTCCCACAGAACACAAAATATTCCCTACAGTCCATTTATTGGTGAATACCTCCAAATTGTCCACCATTTTATAGTAAGAGTACTCCACCTGGAGTCTGACTTTTAACAAGGCCTTGAAAACAAACACAGGATCCACATTGCCAGTGTTAGTAGTCCGATTTTTTCTTGTCAGCCAGATAGCAAGTTTAGCAGTACCAGATAGGAAGTTCATCAAAGTGTGTACAGACTTCTTTGCCACTTTATACTTTGGACCGTAAATAAACAAACCAAAAGAGAAACATTCTATGCGGATGATGTTCTGACACTAATTAGAGATCCTTTGAACTCTTTACCACATTTAATAACAACTATTCAGTCTTATTCTAAACTATCAGGATACAAAATTAACTGGAGGAAATCAGAAGCCATGCCTATTTCTGGTACATGTCATCCTAGCTCAGTGTCTGGCTTTAACTTCAAATGGGTGTCAAATGGAATGTCATACTTAGGTATAAAGTTAAGCCGGAATATCGAAGATGTCCCCAGTCTGAATCTCGAGCCTATGTTACTGAAAATTAAATTTAAGTTAGATAAGTGGGGGAAATTAAAACTCTCATTATGGGGCAAGATCAATGTTGTTAAAATGGTTGTTGCACCCCAGCTCAATTATATAACAATGATGTTGCCAATTGCCATATCACCACAGTTTTTTAAACAATATGACTTCATAATTAAAGAATTTCTGTGGGAGAGGAAGAGACCAAGGATCGGAATGAACAAACTGTGTTGGCCAAAGGATAAAGGAGGCCTGGGGTTACCAAACCTGAGGCTATATCATATCTCATTTGGAATGACCAAATTAGCAAAACACTTAGGCAGACACAGTAAATTGGATTGGGTTGACATTGAAGCTGAAATGTGCTGTCCATTTACTCCTATAGATAGTTTTTCCCAGTCCCAACATAGATCCCTGAACCCTATCTTATCTCATTCAAAAGAAGTTTGGGTCAGAATACATAGGATGTTAAAGATCCCACACCTTAGCCAATCCTACTCATCTTTATGGTATAATCCAGCAATTATTATTGGGAAAACACCATTATACTGGAAAACGTGGCACCTTGGTGGCATACGCCAGGTGAATGACCTGTACCAAGATGGTGTGCTCATGTCTTATACAGACTTGCTCAAGAAATATACTCTTACAGGGAAAGGTGTTACGACCCAAGCGCTGGGTTCTGATCGCGCTCGGGCTAAGCTGAACTCGCTGCCGGCCTTGACAGCTGTGGGTTGTATTCTGGCCTCACCGGGCTCTTATTGTGAAGGTGCTCGGTGGGGCTTCCGCCTGTCAAGGCTGGTCAGTTGTGTGTCATTACTGCTCGTTAGTGTTCGCCTTCATAAAGCGGGCACTAGCGGCAGTAAGGTTGCAGGAGTATTGTCAACACTTTGTCAACTATCCTTGTCAGAGCGTCGTTTTGACCTTCATGTCAGGTTCGTTATCTCATGCTTTGTCACAGTTTAGCTCGTAGTGGCTGGGGTCAGCCCTGCGAGCCTATGTATTGATTTATGTGTGTTTTTGCCGAGAGCGGCTCACAGTCTTGTCCTGTCTCATCTTGTTAATAAATCACCATCTTTGCAAAACTCACTGGTGGACTCTTGGCATCTTATGGTGATCCGCGAGGGTCACCGCATGACAGTATACTCCTGCCATGATGTCTAAACGGAGACGCCACACCGAGACGCCTTTTTCACCGTGAGTTCTTGCCTTAATTGGACAACTGTTCTTCCCTGTCTGGGTGTCAACGTCTGGGAGAATGCCGTCACCCAGGGGCCACGGTCGGCGCCTGGGCAAAGAGCTAGCGAGCGCGCTGGAGTACGTCGACGGGACGCTCCTCACCGCTACCTTCGACGTCAACTCCAGCTATATGCGCTGGCACCTAGACTGCGCTGAGGATCTCCTGGACAAACTTCCCCTCCATTATGATGATCACCCGGAGGTGATTATAAGGAGAGAAGAACTCACTACGCAGCGCAAGATACTTCGTGGGCTGGAGGAGGAAGAAAGCAGGAAGCAGAGGAGGAGGCATCCTCGCTCCCCACGTTGGAGTCTCGTTCCTGTCCTGGAACTGGTCCAGGAGTTTACGCCATCTGGGGGCCGACGACGACGTCGGCGCAACGGCCCAGGTCACCCTCAGCAGGATTCCCGGCTGGACCGGCTGCCGGCGAAGCCTGTCAGCGAACCGCTGAGAGCGGCCCCACCTCATCCTTCCAGGGGGCCCTCGCCATCCAGTGGGGAGAAGGAGGAACAACGTCCCCTACAGCAGGAACCATCTCTTCCCTAGGAGAAAGGCAAGTGCATGATAATTTATTACATCTTGATTATAATCTGCCTTGTCTGACTCCTGGGGGCGGAGTTCGGGGTTTGCAGCCCCCCGAGCTCCTTCCACCTGCTGTGGAGAAAATAATTAAACCTGCTGCCTCTGTGTCTCCCCCGTTGAGTGGTCCGTGACGCCAGGCCAACGTCGTCGGATGAAGAGGAGGCCTGCAGTGCTGGAAAGCCTGGATCCGGCCCTGCAGCCACGTCGTGGACGGAGGAGAAGAGCGGACTGCGGTCTGGAGCCTGAGCCGACGATGAAGCATCCCCAGGTCTCCTCGCCGGAGCTGTCCGAGCCAGTGGGTCGAGGGTCCCCTGCCCCAGCAGCGCGGGAGGAACCTCAGGCTGCAGATGACATCCTGCCAGCTGCGGAGCCCAACGCAGCTGAGTTCGAGCCTGCTGACGAGAGTCGCCGCCCTGAACCTGGATCATCGGAGTCCTGGGTGGCAACAGAACCCGAATGCAGGCAAGTGCTCCCTCTTGTGTCTCTGTCCCCTGTGTTGGAGCATTTTTGCCTACCTCTTGGGGAGGCGAGTGAGGAGCAGCCGTCTGCTGCGCCCGAGCTCATCTCGCTGGGTTCTGTTGCTACTGGTGATTCTGATCCCGGTTTTCCTGTTTGTGAGCCTTATTGCAGTGTCGTCAGAGTGGAACCAGTCGGGGTCACTGGTTTGGAGGTCCCAGGTTCGGGGATGGAGATCATCAGCGGAGCTGCACCGACCCAGTCGGGGTCCGTCGTGGAGGCTGCTGTAGCCCAATCGGGGTCCAACGTGGGTGCATCAAACGCCCAATCGGGGTCCACCGCGGGTGCAGTTCTGGCACAATCGGGGTCCAACGTGGGTGCACCGGAGGCCCAATCGGGGTCCGCCGCAGGTGCGGTTCTGGCCCAGTCAGAGTCAGAGGCCCAATCGGGGTCCACCGCGGGTGCGGATCTGGCCCAATCAGGGTCCAATGTGGGTGCACCGGAGGCTCAATCGGGGTCCACCGCGGGTGCAGTTCTGGCCCAATCGGGGCCCGACCTGGGTGCAGCTGGGACCCAATCGGGGTCCAGCGGAGGTGCAGCACCAGCGTGGTCCGCGGACGGGGGGAGGAGCTGCAGACCCTTCACTGCCGAACGGATTACAGGCTCATCCTGGTCGTCTGTCCCCTCTACTGAGTCACCGCCCCTGTGCATCATCGCCGGGGGCCGTGGGGGCTCCTATTCGCTCGCCCCGGCTCTCCCGAGTTTTGTCCTCATCAGGGAGGCCGCCGTGGGCTGTTTTTCCCCGGGACTGGTAGCTGAGGGACACGAGTCGGCCGCCTGAGGGACTGTTTCGCCGGTTCGGCGCCTCGGGTCGGCCACCCGACATATTGTGTGTGTCTTCAGGCGACCTGGTTCGACCACCAGACGTATTGTGTGTGTCTTCGGGCGACCTGGTTCGACCACCAGAGGAGCGGACGTGCTGGGCGTTGGACTGTGGTGAGCTGCCTGGTCATGGTCCGTATCCTATGACCACCCTCCGGCTGTTGGACGCGGGGAGACCACCTGAACTGTTCCTGTGGCGCTTGGTCTCCGCCGGTCAGCATAAACTGTCGGGGGGGTAGTGGTTTTTCTGGGTTGATTTGTCACAGTGATTGTTCTGTTTTTTTTTCTCGTCCTTGCTGTCCTGTGTATTTTGTGCTTGGTTATGTCTTGCAGGTGCCCTAGCATGTGTTATGTTCTACTGTTGCCTTGTTTTTCTCTGTGTATTTTGTCTGATTTTGAATATTTGGTATTTTGTCATAGTCTTGTGTTTAGTATGTCTGACCCAGTAGTTCTGGTTTTTCGTTTTCCCCATGTGCATTTTTTGATTTAACCTGAGTAATTATTCTTGTCATTGTCCTGTATGTCATTTTTCTTGTCACTGTTTTGTTTCTGGGTTTGGTCTCTCTCCCTCTGCTCCTACCCCCAGCCACCCACCCTGGGGGGTGGGGGGGGCAGGGTGGTCCTTGAGGCGTTCTGAACCCGCCCTCGGAGGGAGGGTACTGTTACGACCCGAGCGCTGGGTTCTGATCGCGCTCGGGCTAAGCTCAACTCGCTGCCGGCCTTGACAGCTGTGGGTTGTATTCTGGCCTCACCGGGCTCTTATTGTGAAGGTGCTCGGTGGGGCTTCTGCCTGTCAAGGCTGGTCAGCTGTGTGTCATTACTGCTCGTTAGTGTTCACCTTCATAAAGCAGGCACTAGCGGCAGTAAGGTTGCAGGAGTATTGTCAACACTTTGTCAACTATCCTTGTCAGAGCGTCGTTTTGACCTTCATGTCAGGTTCGTTATCTCATGCTTTGTCACAGTTTAGCTCGTAGTGGCTGGGGTCAGCCCTGCGAGCCCATGTATTGATTTATGTGTGTTTTTGCCGAGAGCGGCTCACAGTCTTGTCCTGTCTCGTCTTGTTAATAAATCACCATCTTCGCAAAACTCACTGGTGGACTCTTGGCGTCTTATGGTGATCCGTGAGGGTCACCGCATGACAAAAGGTCACTTCTGGAAGTATCTCCAAATTAGGAGCTGTCTGACATCAATGAATCAGTATAAGGACTGTTACCATCATAGATTTTTTTAAATTACCATTGAAATGTCTTCATGCATCTGCTTTTTACAGACTAATTAATGGTCTACTTAGTAACGGATGTGACAGCTTGAGAAGAATATGGCAGGAAGACCTGGATTGTATAATGAGTGAAGAAGAGTGGTTAAACATTTTGTCAGATAGTGGGAAATATGTAAGGGAAGCCAGAAGTAAACTTAAACAGTATAAAATAATGCATAGATACTACTGGACGCCAGCGAGACTACATAGGATGGGTCTGTTAAATAATAATCTATGTTGGAAATGTAAGAAAGAAAAAGTGTAGCGGGTTGATTCAACCCCCCACAACACAGAGACAGAACACTAGACAGTCAGCTCGCACTCCTTGGTTGTTTCCGCTGCACTACTGAGATGTAATGTGCCATTCATGTATCGTGATGCAATGTGCCACGCATGTATTGTGATGCAATGTGCCATGCATGTACTGTGATGTAATGTGCCATTCATGTATAGTGTTCATGCGTTCTGTCCTTACTGTGACCTGGAGGCTGAGATCAATATGTAGATGTGCTTTGGTGTAACCCCCACAAACAGACTGGTCAAACACAGCGCTCGGCTAGAGCAAATAACAGAACAGTGAAATGTGTATTAATGTCTACAGGCAGACTCGTTTCGTCTGGCTCACTTCTGTGATGTTAATGTTGCCTTTCATGCATTGTGCTCATGCGTCCTGTCCTCACTGTGACCTAGGGACTGAGATCAATATGTCTCTCAAATGCAAATGTCTTATGCCTGTTCTGTTATCTCTTTGATCATACCAACTGCTGGGGTATGCCCTTTTGATATATTGCTGTGGTCGAGTATATATGCTGCAACTCTGTAACGCAAGCTCTCTCACTCTCTCATTCCCACTTCTGCAACTGCTGCTGCTGGACACAGACTTTGTGTCCCTCTCCTCTGAGAGCCGTTTGGGCTCGCTCCCGGCGCGCATGCACGGCGCCGGGAGCTGAGCCCGTGACGGCGGTATGATAATAAACTCTACTTAAAACCTTACAGCATCGCTACTTATTATTTTTTAGCATCCGCCGCAAAAGAACTTTTTTGCACTGTATATGGGATTACCCACTTGTTCAGCCTTTTTGGACTAAAAATCTCAGACATATGGGTGAGTGGTTGGGCAAGACACTCCCATTGTCACCAAGAATGTGTCTACTTGGAGACAAATCCCAAGTACCTATTTTATCAAAAGAAGAATTCTCAGTGGTCATGATTGGACTAACTACAACAGCCAGAACTATACTTTCTCACTGGAAATCAATCGAACCCCCTAGAATGGAAGAATGGGTTAGCTATATGATAAAGACTGCCTCATATGAGTCCATGTTGAATAGGAGGACTGATGGAAATCACACTAAGGGACCAATATGGAGAGACTTTTGGAATTTTATCTCCTTGGCTAACAACTCAATCCCTTAATGAAGGCCCGTCTTTCTCTCTTTCCCTGTTTTTTTTTTGTTTTTTTTCCTCTCGGGGTTATTGCCTTCCCTCACTGATATGATATGATATGGTTATCCTTGCTTTGTAATCAGCCACATATACAGTGTATATATATATATATACACTACCGTTCAAAAGTTTGGGGTCACCCAGACAATTATTTTGTGTTTTCCATGAAAAGTCACACTTATTTACCACCATGAGTTGTAAAATGAATAGAAAATATAGTCAAGACATTGACAAGGTTAGAAATAATGATTTGTATTTGAAATAATAATTTTTTCCTTCAAACTTTGCTTTCGTCAAAGAATCCTCCATTTGCAGCAATTACAGCATTGCAGACCTAACATGATTGCACAAGGGTTTTCTAATCATCCATTAGCCTTCTGACGCAATGAGCAAACACATTGTACCATTAGAACACTGGAGTGATAGTTGCTGGAAATGGGCCTCTATACACCTATCTAGATATTGCACCAAAAACCAGACATTTGCAGCTAGAATAGTCATTTACCACATTAGCAATGTATAGAGTGTGTTTCTGATTAGTTTAAAGTTATCTTCATTGAATAAAAGTGCTTTTCTTTCAAAAATAAGGAAATTTCTAAGTGACCCCAAACTTTTGAACGGTAGTATATATATATATATATATATATATATATATATATATCAATAATGAGCTGAAGAGACTGGGAGTGGATATCACCACTCTCCAGGAAACACGGTTGGCTGACGCAGGCACACTGAGAGAGAAGGACTACACGTTCTACTGGCAGGGAAAGGGCAGTGACGAACACAGGGAACACGGAGTGGGCTTCGCAGTGAAGAACACCTTGCTGAAGATGGTGGAACCGGGCAGCACTGGCTCTGCACGACTCCTCACCCTCCGCCTGAACACCACTCAAGGCCCAGTCACCCTCGTCAGTGTGTATGCCCCAACACTGACAGCCACACCAGAGGCAAAAGACGAGTTCTACGAGAATCTCGCAACAACTGTCAGGACCATCCCCGACTCTGAACAACTCATTCTCCTTGGAGACTTCAATGCCAGAGTGGGTGCTGACCATGACTCCTGGCCCTCCTGTCTTGGACCTTTTGGCGTGGGCAGAATGAACGACAACGGACAGCGGCTGCTCGAGTTCTGCACATATCACGATCTGTGCATCACAAACTCGTTCTTCAAGACCAAGCCCCAACACAAGGTTTCCTGTTAACAACCACGCTCAAAGCACTGGCACCAGCTGGACTTGATCCTGACCAGGCGCACCTCACTGAAGAACGTGCTAATCACCCGTTCGTTCCAGAGTGCAGATTGCAACACAGACCATTCATTGGTGTGTTGCAAGGTCAAGCTGCAGCTGAAGAAATTCCATCGTGCTAGACAGCCTGGAAAGGCACGGATTGACACCAGCAAGATGGCTCAACCAGAACTTGTTGGGCAGTTTGCCTCCACCTTTGAGAAGGAACTTGGTGTACCACAAGAAGGAGAATCTGCAAAGCAGAAGTGGGAAGAGCTGCGAAACACCATCCATCGCACAGCCTTGGCTACCTTTGGGAGGAAGACCTCGAAGTCACAGCACTGGTTTGATGCCAAGTTGACCAAGATGACCCCCGTCATTGAAGCCAAGCGCTCAGCACTTGCTGAGTACAAGAAGTACCCAAACAAGAAGAACCTCCAGATTCTCAGGGCTGCGAGTAGCAAAGTTCAGCAGACTGCTCGGCACTGTGCCAACGAGTACTGGACTCAGCTCAGCCAAGACATTCAAACCGCTGCCATAACAGGGAACATCCGTGGTATGTACGATGGCATCAAGAAAGCACTTGGTCCGGCTCAGAGCAAGACGGCCCCCCTCAAATCCTCCACTGGGGAGATGATCACAGAAAAGAACAAGCAGATGGAGAGATGGGTGGAACACTACTCCGACCTCTACTCCAGAGAGAACACCGTGACACCGTCAGCCCTTGATGCCATAGACTGCCTGCCATCCATGGACGAACTTGATGCTGAGCCAACCATCAACGAACTCAGCAAG
Organism: Pholidichthys leucotaenia; assembly: GCA_020510985.1. Taxonomy (NCBI): domain Eukaryota; kingdom Metazoa; phylum Chordata; class Actinopteri; order Cichliformes; family Pholidichthyidae; genus Pholidichthys; species Pholidichthys leucotaenia. The sequence goes on from CM035842.1 coordinate 278,945,157, forward strand.
GCCATTGATAGCTTGGCCGCTGGCAAGGCACCCGGCAACGACGGCATACCCCCTGACCTGATCAAGCACTGCAAGATTGCCCTACTGCTGCCATTGCATGACGTCCTCTGCCAGTGTTGGAAGGAAGGTGCCGTACCACAGGACATGAGGGACGCCAAGATCATCACCCTCTACAAAAACAAAGGGGAGAGAAGCGACTGCAACAACTACAGGGGCATCTCCCTCCTCAGCGTTGTTGGCAAAGTCTACGCACAAGTTGTTCTTGTTCGTCTACAGAAGCTTGCCGAACGTGTCTACCCCGAGTCTCAGTGTGGCTTCCACGCTGAGTGATCGACGGTAGACATGATATTCTCCATCCGCCAACTCCAGGAGAAATGTAGAGAACAGAACATGCCCCTGTACATCGCCTTCATCGACCTCACCAAAGCGTTCGATCTGGTCAGCAGAGAGGGCCTTTTCAAGATCCTGCCAAAGATAGGATGCCCACCAAAGTTGCAAAGCCTCATCGAATCGTTTCACACCAACATGCAGGGGATAGTGCAGCACGATGGCAACGTCTCAGAGCCATTCAACATACGCAGCGGAGTGAAACAGGGCTGTGTACTTGCGCCAACCCTCTTTGGGATTTTCTTTGCTATGCTCCTGAGGCATGCCTTCAGCACAGCAACAGAGGGAATCTACCTGCACACAAGATCTGACGGCAGGCTTTTCAACCTCGCCCGCCTGAAAGCCAGAACCAAAGTACGTGAGGCTCTAATTAGAGACATGCTGTTCGCAGACGACGCTGCAGTCGCAACCCACACACAGCAGGAGCTTCAGACCCTGATGGACCGCTTCTCCCAGGCATGCAAGGACTTCGGGCTTACCATCAGCCTGAAGAAGACTAACATCTTGGCGCAAGGCATGGAAGCACCACCAACCATCACCATCGACGACTACGAGCTGGAGGTCGTGAATCAGTTCACGTACCTGGGGTCCACGATCAGCAATAACCTCTCCCTTGATACAGAGATCAACAAGAGGATTGGAAAATCAGCCTTCACACTCGCTCGCCTCACCACACGAGTGTGGGAGAATCCCAAACTCTCTGTCAAGACGAAGATGGCAGTGTACAACGCCTGCGTCATCAGCACACTGCTCTATGGGAGTGAGACGTGGACAACATACGCCTGGCAGGAAAAGAGACTGAACTCCTTCCACTTGCGCTGCATTCGCCACATCCTGGACATATCCTGGCAGGACAAAGTGCCCAACACAGAAGTTCTGTCCCGTGCCGGCCTTCCCTCCATGTTCACTCTACTCAGGCAGCGCAGGCTCCACTGACTAGGCCACGTTCACCGTATGGAGGATGGCAGAATCCCCAAAGATGTCCTCTACGGAGAACTGGCAACTGGCAGGAGAGACGTTGGCCGCCCACAGCTGTGCTTTAGAGACGTCTGCAAGAGAGACATGAAGGCCCTGGAGATCAACACAGAGTGCTGGGAGGACCTTGCAACGGACCGCTCCAAATGGAGAGGCACCCTGACCAGACAGCTCAAGGTGGGTGAAGAGAGACTGACTGTTGCAGCAGATGAAAAAAGGACCCGCAGGAAGAACCGCCACAGACCCAGCAGCACGGAGACCACCCACAAGTGCGACCTGTGTGACAGGGACTGCCATTCGCGCATCGGCCTGTTCAGCCACAGGCGGTGCTGTTCCAGCAGAGTAGATGTTTAGGATTCTCTTCCATGGTCATCATAGACCGATGGAGGCCGACGATGCATATATATATATATATATATACTGTGTATATATATATATATATATATATATATATATATATATATATATATATATATATATATATATATATATATATATATATATATATATATATACTGTGTATATATATATATACTGTGTATATATATATATATATATATATATATATATATATATATATATATATATATATAGTCTCTCTTGCATATATATATATTATTTTTTCCCTATTTATTTATCCTTTTTGGAGACTGATGTGATAACTGGAAGATTAGTATGTGTAGTACCATCCTGTATAAAGTCAATAAAAACTTTAATTACAAAAAAAAAGAGAAACATTCACCCAAATTATGAAACCACACTTTCAGAAGATCAAAAAGGCCAGGTAAACGAAAACAGTGAACAAACGAATGCTCCAGGGTCTCAACTTGGGATCAAAACAAACATTTCTCCCCCACATTAGGATCCAGGTGTGCTCTGTATTTATTCGTAGCTATTGCCCCATGTACAATCCTCCACTGGAGATCTGCCGTCTGTTTCTCAATAGGGAGCTTGTACATGGACTGCCAGCTGCCTATCGGGGAGAATACCGGCCCCCAAAACTCCGCCCACTTCGACTCTTTCACCTCCGTCAGAGAGCGCAGATTCAGAACTTTCATACAGATGTGATACACCGTCTTCTTCCCTACAAACTGGAACTTGCCCAGACAAGGATTTCTGAAGGACAGCAGGTGATCCTCTCCCTCCTGCCACTCTCCCACAGCTGGACTTATGGAAAGGGCAGGAAAGTTGGACACAGTGTCCTCATCCCATTGAGTGGAAAGAGTATGGTTTTCCGCAAATGCTCTAAGCGGTCGTGGCAGGGCAGCACACACTTCCTTCACCACCCTATGCACCAGTCTGACAGATGTAATGTTGGCACTCCGCCCCAGCGTTTCTATCGACGTGGTTGACATCTTCATAAGATGACCAAGCTTGGTACAGCCTGCCTGTCTTAAACAAGTTCGCAGACTAACAGATTGCAGCACTTGAGAGTCCATGAATTGATTGAAAAACAGTGGTTCCTCGAATAGCCACATGCCTGGTGTCTCCTCAGGAATGCAGGCTACAGTGAAGACTTGCCATGCGTGCAAGACAGATGTGTAAAAAGCAGAAAGTCCAGTAAGGTCCACCTCCCCGGACTTCACGAGGAAAAGCTGCTTATCATAGTCCAAGCGGCCAACTCTCCTCAGGAGCAGTTTTGCAGTGTCCATCCAGCAGGGGCCACATCCATAAAGGAGCCGTTGCGCAGTCTGAAGCCTAAAACAGGCAATCTTGGACTGTATGTCCACCAGGCCCTGTCCTCCCTCGGCAGCAGGCAGGTAGAGAACAGCTGCACGAACCCAATGTCGACCAGACCAAAAGAAATCCACAATGATCTTCTGAACCTCCTCAACCAGGCTCCTGGGTGGTGTCAAAGCAATAAGCCTATGCCAAAGAGCCGAAGCGACCAGATTATTGGTGACCAGAACCCTTCCCCTATATGACAGCTGTGGTAGCAACCATTTCCATTTAGAAAAGCGAGCACACACCTTCTCCTTAATTCCCTCCCAGTTCTTGTGTTCAAAGTCCTCAGAACCCAAAAATACCCCCAACACTTTGAGACCGGCTTTCCCCCACAGAAGACCTCCAGGTAGCTGAGGAATGTCCTGATGTGGCCGCTGCCCCACCAATAAACCCTCACTCTTGGCCCAGTTTACCCGTGCAGAAGATGCTTTTTCATAAATAGATAAAGTGTCCACCAGACGCTGTACATCCCTGTGGGATGTGATGAAAATGTTGACGTCATCCGCATAAGCAGACAAAACGATTGGACGACAACTACTGGAGGGCCCCAGCAGAATCAAACCATCCAGCTGAGTGCACAACCTGCACAGCAAAGGCTCAATAGCCAAGCTATACAGTTGACCTGAGATTGGACAACCCTGCCTTATTCCCCGACGTACAGGGATTGGCCGACTCAGCCCTGCCCCCATCTTTACCAAACACTCAGCTCCAGTATATAACAGATTGATCCACCTCAAAAACATATTGCCAAAACCAAACCCCTTCAGTGTGGAAAACAAATAAGAATGGTCAACCCTATCAAAAGCCTTTTCTTGGTCCAAAGACATAATACCGAACTCTAAATCATAGCATTTACTGAGATGTAGAACGTCACGTACGAGAAAAATATTGTCCATAATGGTTCGGTCAGGAATGCAATATGTTTGAGCTCTATGATTAAATCCAATCCATTTTTCAGTCTATTTGACAGGGCTTTAGAAAGCACCTTGTAGTCCGTGCAAAGAAGAGCCACAGGCCTCCAGTTTTTAAGCAAGGCCAAGTCCCCTTCCCTAGGCAGCAGAGATAGTACTGCACGGCAGCAGGAGACAGGTAAAGTTCCAGTTCTGTAACAGGCAATTAGAACGTCATAAAAGTCTAATCCAATAATATCCCAAAAATGCTTAAAAAAGTCAGAAGAAAGACCGTCAATTCCAGGTGCACGTCCCAGAGCCATTTGATTAACTGCTACAGTTAACTCATCCAAAGTCAGTTCACAGTCCAGAGCAGCCCTGTCCTCTGGGCTGAGCTTGGGAAGACCTTCAAAGAGTTGGTTTTGAGAGTCTATGCAACATGGTTCTGCACCAAACAGGACCCCGTAAAAATCCACTGCATGGCACTTCATCTCAGATGGATTTGTAGTCCTTTGACCATGTAGGAGTTTTAAGCAAGTCATCAACTTCTTTTTTGCAGCAGACTTCTCCAGATTGAAGAAAAAAGATGTTGGGGCATCCATGCCCTGTAGCCGAGTAAACCGGGACCTAACAAGTGCCCCTTCACTCTTTCCTGCAGGAAAGAGCTCAGGGCTGATATCTTCTCCTGCAACAAAGGACCTGCGGTAGAATCCTGATCCCTAACCAAACTCTCCTCCAACCTCTTGACAGTGTCCTCAAGTTCACCGACTTTGGTTTTGATGATGGCAGTCGAGTTTGCAGTATACTGTTGACAAAAAATGCAAATTTGCACCTTGCCAACCTCCCACGACTGTTCCAGGGAACTAAAACGAGGCTTTGTAGTCCTCCAGTGTTCCCAGAAACACACAAAATATTGACAAAAAGTGGTGTCCTGAAGGAGCTTGTTATTGAAGTGCCAATAAGATTTAGTTCTTTCCCCTGGTGAGCTAATTAACACCACAGAGGCCAGATGATGATCTGTAAAACCAACGGGACTTATGTTACTGTGGAGGATTCCCGGGGCAAAAGTTTGAGAAACATATATTCTGTCTAATCTTGCAGCGCTGACCATATCATCTGTGACTCTGACCCAGGTATACTGTCTAGTGTTTGCATGTGTAGCGTAAAATATATGGAATATTAATAAATAAATATGAAATGATCAGGTATGAATTATTTAATTTCTATTGATGTATTGGAATCTGAGATCAAATCTCGTTTCATATACATCAGAAAAGTTAATAACACTCGTAGGGGCACCAGCTTCTATCTCTAAGAAGCAATTTAATCTTTAATTTCACTTTATACCTGTTTAATCACTCAATAAATTAATCAATAATCAGTCTCAAAAATTTTCCGTGAATTCAATACCTGTGCTTGAACAGACTCAGAATGAAATAAATTCTCAACAACTTCTCTCATTTTCACATATTTATTAAACGAAATGATTAACAGACATTGCAGTAATTTCATTAATCATAAAATCAATCTTGTAAATGATAGATTAACAATGTCAATATTTTCGGAACCAGGGTTAAACTGAGAAATGAATTTCTATCAGTTTGAGTTAACAGATTATGGAAACAACGCAAATTTATGGAGAAAGTTTACTAATTATATGAAAAAGTCCTGGATTAATCTTAAGAAAATAAAAATGGAATTTTAATGAAAAGAAGAGTTATGTTAAGGGCTTCTTAATTTGCATCTGATTAGATATACAAATTATTACCGAACCTCAGATGTTTAATTCAGCAGATGAAAGTTGCAGCTCACGTGATCCTCGTTCAATGATGGTTCTGTCGTCGTCCTCATGGAGTTTTGAAGTGTTGTTCAGGGGCAAAACCCAGAATATTTGTCCCGCAAATATTCTCTTGACGATGAATGATATTCATGAGATTGTAAGTTGGATCTCGATGGTTGAAATCCTGCAGAAGCGCACTGATTCCTCAGCTGCGCGTGATGTGGGAGCTGCGTCTCCTCAGAGGCCTTCGATAATAATTAATTAAAGATATCTAATCCGATCTCAAATTAAAGTGCTTCGGACTTTAGATAAAAATCATAGCTTCTGGTATGTGATTGGTCAAGAAAAATATTATAAAAATAAAGTCAAGATTAAAGTTTACATTAAAATTAAACAAACGGTGATTTTACAGAAAGTTTAACAAAGAAAAAGTGATGAATAAAAATTGGAGTTTAACTCCGATTAAGAATTGAGCTCAAAGAAATAGGAATTCCTAGGCATTTAAGAGAAAAAGGAAAAACATTAAAATACAAAGTTACATAAACAAATTACGAGTTATCTGCTCTGTGTTCAGAAAAGCGACATGTGATCGGAGTCTTTGTTCTTCCTTGCTGTGTGTAGACAATAGAGAGAGACGAACGTTCAAAGAGATGAATCAGAGACGAAGAGAAGGGGTGAAGAAAAAGAGAGATCGAAGCAGGGGTCTCCCTCCTATTATATAAGTTCTGTTGAGCTATCGCGGGCTTCCGGGATCTCAGCCAATGAGTGTCCTTCGTGGGTGTCCTCAATGAACTTTTAGTCCAATAACAAACAGTCTACAAGGGACCAATGAGATGAAGAAGGTGGGGTCTCTCTGAAGACTGATGAAATGTGATATCAGTCCAAATGAATACACACAATTTTAAATACATTGGAATATACACACTTATAACTAAACTAACCTTAGTGTATCTTATAAGCAGTGCTTCTAAATCAACATGCAAGAATAAACATTCATTTAAACATTAACATGCATATATATATATAAAATCACAGATTAATGCATTTCACACATATTATTGATTTTCCACATTAAAAACATCAGAGTCCATTTGCTTTTCATAGTCCTGAACAGAAGAGAAGGTTTAGAATTGAGTTTGTAATAATGTACTTTAAAATTCACTGGTTAAATCCAGCATGTCCCAGAGTTTAAGGAAATTAACTGAGTTGTGGGTCTGTGTGGCCAGGTCTGTTGCATGTTTATGGGGGCAATAAAACCAAAGCTTGACATTGGGTAAATTCCTTGGGCTGGTTTTAACAAACGAATGGGATTTCAGCTGTGGCCTGGGGGAGAAAATCCATTTCTTTGTCTTACTCCTGGGTGAAACAAAATGTCTTTAAGCAGAAGAATAATTATTGCTGACGCAAAGTGAGATGATGCTACACATGTTTAACTCTCCATGTATCCAAGAGGTCGAACTGCACAGTGATATTTTTTAAAACTTGAGAAGACTGCAGATGAGGTTCTGCGTTAGTGCGATCCAGATTGAAATCCAAGGTACAGTTGAAATCACCTGCAACAATAAGCTGGTCTTGGTGATAGCTCTGCATTGCTTTTGTCGGTGTATTGAAAAAGGCAACTCTTTCAGAACTGTGATTTGGAGCATAAACGTTGATCAAACAAAACACGGAATTCCCTATTTCGGCCCTAACAAGGAGCAGCCTGCCCTTCACTACCTCCACCACAGATAAAACTGTTGCCTTTTCCAAACAAAATGGCTACTCCTGCACTAAAATTTGTACCATGACTGAGTGAAAAAGGACCCTTCCACCACAAGCCCCAGTCCACTTCATCTGCTGAAGTGGTATGAGTTTCTTGCAAAAAACAAAATGTTAAGATTTTTTTGTCTGAATAGGTCACCAATTAATCCCCTCTTATGATTGGCCCTCCCACCATTGATGTTTAGGGATCGTAATTTTATGTTTTGCATAGAGAGAGCTAGATCTAAGGAATACCGTGCTGTGCCCATGTAAGTTATTTCATCTGTCGGCTGCGCTTGACCGTTTGTCCTCCAGCTGATTTACGCAGGGCTGTTAGGTGCTTTTTAAGGTGAAAACGTTTTCTTTCATCCAGGAGGTCAAGACCAACCTGCCTTTTTAGTACATTAACTGACCTAATAAATTTATCAGCGTCACTGAAGTAATCAGTGACTTTAACGGCTCTGTTATAGGTTTCATCCAGAAAAACATTTATTTCTTCCAGTGAATACAGACTCGCGTTCCTACTGCAAGTTGCTCCAATAGACACAGTGTCAGAATCAGAATCCATTCCCTCGTCAGCACAACTTAGCTGACTGTTTGATACAGCTGGCCCAGCTGATTCATCATGAGCCACATTTTCCTGAATGCCACCTACAACAGCTGACTGACGTTGTTCCGTTGGCTGCTCTGAAACAGTAGCAGCCACCGGAAACACAGCCGCTGATGTCACAAGGTCTTTCTCACAGCTAGATGCTGATGCACCATCAGTGACTGTTTGTGCGTCATCACCAGCCACGGTCGCAACCGTAAGCTGGGCTGCGGGCGCCACAGCCAGGCTGTCCACAGACACAGCAGTAGGTTCCGGAGCAGGACCGGTGGAAGGCCCCGCAACGTCGTCTGTAGTAGCGGCGTGAGCGGAGGCCACACCGCCAGCCTCAGCTGCGGCTTCATCAGAGCCTCCCACCCGCTGCTTGTGCGGACAAGCAAACCGTTTATGGCCCACATCTCCACATTCAAAACACTTCATCTGTCCTGAGCTCGCATACACCATGTAGGAGCCTCCCCATGTTTGTCCCGGAAGGACACTTCTAGTGTTTGAGTGGGCGAGTCCAAAAACATGAACACCTGTCGCCTGAGTGATTTTACATGTTTTAATTTGGTATCCTTGCATCCCAAACTCACAGTTCTAAACAGGCCCGCAAACTGCCCAAATCTGCGGAGCTCCGTCTCCAACTGCTCGTCAGTGATGAAAGGAGGAACACCTGAGACGGTGATACGCGTTGATGGGACAGATAAGGGGGACACCTGTACATACGTGTCTCCGATAACAACACCGCTTCCAATCAGACTGTGGACACACTCCTCCCCAGCCAGAAACACAACTACAGCTTTATTCATTTGGGACGCAAAGCAGATTGCATCATATCCCACTTTCTCACCCACAGCAAGAAGGACCTCCTCCACAGTAACACTGCTATCCAGGGGAACGATCCTCACCCCCGGTGGATAGACGGAGATTGGGATCAAAAGGTACTGGTAAAAATACAAATATAAAGCCAGAACTAAAATAAGGGCAAATAATAAACTTAAGGATAAATACTGATAATACCAAATATATAAATGACAAGACTGTGAAGAGTGTAAACAGGTGAATCAGTAGAACTAAGAAATAATACAAGATATATGAAAACCAACCAAGGATAAAATGACAGGAAACTAGGAACCCAAAAATACAACAAATATACAAATATGGAAAAAGACAATGAGACTGAACATGGCAGAACCCCCGCACTCAGATTATGACAAGAGCCCCCCTCTCAAGGGGTGAATTCCAGACACCCAGGGTAACATTTGATTTTGATTTGATTTGATTTGATTTTGTATACTTTAGTGATCCCCAGAGGGGAAATTGAGGGCATCCACCTGGATGGATGAAGCAGCCACGGTACGGCACTATCCCTTAACCATTCACACACACATTCACACCCAGGGCCACTTTAGAGTCTCCAATTAACCTAACCTGCATGTTTTTGGCCTGTGGGAGGAAACCAGAGAAATCCCGGAGTAAGCCCACGCAGATACGGGGAGAACATGCAAACTCCACACAGATCACTGTTGGTCAGGGGCTGGGATCAAACCAGAGATCTCATGGCCAAGGGTGAGTTGCTGTGCTGGTGCAGTGCTAACCACTGCGCCACCACATCTAGAGAAAAGGAAAAGGACCCTCCCGCATAGAAATCCCACCCCACAAAAAACAAGAAAACAAAACCCACCCTGGGTGGGAGGAGGGGGACCCAGGCACAGAGGGACCAAAACAAACTAGAAAAAATAAGAAAAACACTCATGATCACACCCAGAATAAGAGACACAGAATACAAATGATGTTGGGAAGGCTAAATATCCAGTTCGAGTGGTCTTCCTGAGTCCCTTAGCCACCCAAGCAACCCACAGAGTTTGTTGGGTGGTCTCCCTGAGTCCCTTAGCCACCCAAGCAAATGAAAGAGCTCATCAGGTGGTCTCCCAGGCCTCCAGAGCCACTTAAATGGCAGGAAGGGCTCACCAGGTGGCCTCCCAACATTCCAGAGCCAACGGGCCGCGAAGCACGGCACACCCCCTCCTGGAGGCGGCAGTTGGAACCAGTGTATACTGCGGACCAGAGGGGCTAAGAGAAGGCTAGGAAGATGGCTGACCAGCAGGGGAACTGGACAGGGAACCCTCCACAACCTCAGGCAGAGGAGAGGTAACCACAACGATGTCAGGCAGAGGAGAGGGAACCACAATGATGTCAGGCAGAGGAGAGGGAACCATGACAGCATCAGGCAGAGGACAGGGAAACACGATGGTGTCAGGCAGAGGAGAGGGAACCATGACGCTTTTGGACTGGCCTGTAGCACCCTCAGTGACCCCGGATTGGGATATGGCAGCACCCGCGGTGCCCCCAGGCTGGGGCGAAGTAGCACCCACGGTGGCTCCAGGCTGGAGCAAAGCAGCACCCACGGTGGCTCTGGGCTGGCGTAAAGCATCATCTGCGGTGGCTCTGGGCTGGAGCAAAGCAGCACCCGTGGTGACTCCAGGCTGGAAAAAAAGCAACACCCACGGTGGCCCCAGGCTGGGGTGAAGCTGCATTCACGGCGGCCCTGGGCTGGGACATATCTACACCCATGGTGGTCCCGGACTGGGACATGGCTGCACCCGTGGTGGTCCCAGACTGGAACATGGCTGCACCCACAGTGGTCCTGGACTGGGACATGGCTGCACCCATGGTCACCTCGGGCGGAGGCTGAGGACCCACGGTGACCTTGGACGGATGATGAGGACCCATGGTGACTTTGGACAGAGAATGACGACCCACGGTGACCTCGGGCAAAGAAGGAGGACCCACGGTGACCTAAGGCGAAGGAGGAGGGCGATCAACAGAGTACCCAGACGAGGACTTGAGCAAGGGACAAGACACAAACTCCGGGTTACTACCACCAGTAGCAGTGGAGCCCGGTGAGGAGAGCTCAGAGGCAGTTGGCAGCTACGACTGGCTCTCTCTACCATGAGCAGGACAAGAAATTTCTAGATCTGATGATGTGAAAACAGAACAGAGCACTTGCCTTGTCCCAGACTCCACCGCCCTCCAGGACTCCGGTGATCTGGGCAGTGCATCTCGAGTTCCTCTATCTGGGCGCTCTTTCTCAGCACCATCACCTGAGCAGAGAAACACAAAGAAAATGCCGGAGAGGAATCACTGGCAGCAGTGGAGCCCAGCGAGGAAGACTCAGGAGCAGAGGACGTCTGCAACTGATCCTCCCCACCCTGAGCCAGACAAGAATTCTCTGAATCTGTGGAAGAAGAAACAGAACAGAGCACTTGCCTGGACTCGAGCTCCACCGCCATCCAGGACTCTGGCGAACCTGCTGTAGCGACCTCAGCAGCAGGCGTGATGGTAAGTGTAGCCCCAGGACCTCCGGGTGAAACAGCCAACGCAGATAGCTCATCCAACGTGGCAGCTGGAGGTCGTTTCACCGCTGGCACCGACTCCCACACAGTTGAAGCCAGGGGACACACTGCTGTCAGTTCAGGCTTCAGGTCACAGGTAGCGCTCTCCCACCATCCAGATCATGGCTGTGGGGCTGGAATCATGCCTTCCAGGGATGCAGGCTCCTCCACTGACCAGCAGCTCCATCCCAGAACCGGCAAACACCCAGGAGAAAGTGGAGGAGACACAGGAGTAGCAGGTGAGGTAATGATAACAGCGGCCGATGGTGAGGACTCAATGGGCTGCTGTGGTTGAGCCTCACCACCGGGAACTAGGCAAGCTAGTTCATTTTTATGTGATTGAGAATGAAAAAGCACTTGCCTGTGTTCCCGGGGTGTGATGGTAACTGTGTCTACTCTCCCGAGAGAGTAGACGCTTTTTTCTTCTCTCCTGCTGACTTTTTCCTCCCCTCCTACTACTGGATCCCAGCTTGCTGTTGTCTGTCTGCGTCTAACTGCGACCGCCGAAAAGAAATTATGGAGTTAATAAGCTGGGCTTTGAACACAATTGACACTATTTTTTCAACAAGGAAAAGTGCTCCGGGGGAAGCTGTCTGCCCCGCTGGAACGGCTCCAGTGGGCTATTTATGTGACACAGGTAATTGGAAAATGCTGTGTCTCTCTAATCTCTCTATCGAAGATATTGAAGATTTGTTTATCTTCGTAATCTTGGTGATTGGGATAATTCTGATTGGGACGGGAATTGTCTTGGTTTACCGCAAATTGCTGAAGATGGATTCAACCTATCAAAATGCTGGCCAGGCGAGGTGCATCCAACAAATTGAAAAACTGGAGAAGACCCTGATAGCGACTACTGGAGAACTGTCTCGTAAGGTGGATTACATCATGGGTTCGCTCAGGTCTTACCACGACGAATTCAAAGCTGCGCAATGAAGGATTAATGTACTGAATCTACAGAAGAAATACAAGTCTTCTCTGTGATCAGTCCTATTTGGCATTATTATTCCCCATGAAAATTCCTCCTGGCTGTCTGCAGACTGTGTTTTTTTCAAAATCATGAGCACAAGGCCTTGGACAGCCAGCTGCAGCGCCAGATAAGACTGGGCGCCAGACAGACAAAACATCTTCTGCCAAGAGTCCTTGGGTCTCTCTTATTATCATCAACACTGCTCAACACCGCACACACATTGATTCATGAACTGAATAAAGATATACTGTACACTGCTCTCTTGTGTCTTGTGAAATTCTGAGTGTAGCGAATGTATGTGCATGAGAGCTTTTTTTTTCCTTGAACTCTTAATATTGATTAAGTATGTAACCAGTATTTTGAATCAATGATTTTTTTGCTCCTTCCCATTGTATTATCTTTATGCTTCCTGTATCCTCCTGCTGATAGGCGCGTTTCAGATGCGCCGCGGCACGGAAATGCAGGTCATTACTGTGTCAAGTCAAATTCTCTCGTATGTTATCAGTGTTCTGTTAATGTACTTGGCAATAAATCCTTTTCTGATTCTGATTCTGATTTCTGATTCTGCTGCTGCTGATCCGGATGATCTCCTTCCAGGCAGGGTGGAGGTCCTCTGGCAAGGAGGCGGAGACATCGGCTCATGACAAGGTGGAACCTCCTACAGTTCCTGAGCAACATCCGAAAGGAGTCATGGCTTATATTCCAGCAGCAGCTCTGTTTCCACTAATTTGACCCCCCTGCGCTCCTCCAGCTTCTCGGCTGATGGTGTGGGCCACTGCTTGGGAGGAGGAGGCGAGGCTGCTGTGTCGGGGCCAGACAGTGCCCACCCGGGACCTCCGGGGGCCATCTGGTGGATGAGCGACGACACGGGCTCCAGACAGAATGAGTGAGCCTTTTGCCCCCGGGTGCACTTCTTCTTGAGCTCCGGTGGTGCCAAAGGGGAGTCCCTTGCCCGCCCACTGAGTTTGCGTTGGGCGTTGACCACAGAGGCGAGGAAAACTGTGAGGCCCAGGTAGCCCCAGAGACTGGGATATGTCTCGATCACCCGGGCCGTGCCGGCTACAAACCCCCAAGCCTCCTCGGGAGAGCGGGAGGCTCCAGCCCCCGAGGCAAAGCTGGCGACGAGCGTCACAGCTGCACACTCCTCCTTGCTCAGTCCAAGAGTTGAAAAATCCAGTGTGGCAGACACGGCAAAAACCCCGAAAAACACAAAAATGTGGGAGGGAATTAGAGAAAAAAAAAGGGAAAAGCACACCTCACTGCCGCTGGCATCTGTATGGCTGGGTCATTCTGTCAAGATCGGCCTGTTCCCAGGGCAAACAGATGACACCAAGTGCGAGCAGGGAGTTTGCATATTTAATAAGTGACACACGTACAAACACAAACACTACAGAACAGACGAGTAAACTACGAATTCCCAGCAGAGCTGGACATACGAAAAGGGAGAAATACAAACTACGACTTCCCAGCTGAGCTGGACTTATGATACAGAGAACCACGGAGACGGGAACACTGTCTCCGGACGAGGACAGAAGAATAAATGACCCAGTGATGGGCAAATGGAGGAACAAGGCTTAACTGGGCAGTGAGAGAGATCATGCAATTTGAATCAGCTGTGAGTCATGAGAGGAGATGAGACAGGACTGAAAGCTTGACAGAAGCACCCCCCACTACCAGAGCAAAACCCAGAAGTGCCGCTGACAGCGCAGCCCCGGAGAGAGAGAGAGAGAGAGAGAGAGAGAGAGAGAGAGAGAGAGAGAGAGAGAGACTTTGACTTTTAAAAAAGCCTTTATTGCACAATTCAAAAAAATGTAAGTGCACCAATATCATTCCACCAAGTGTCTCACATTGGAAAAAGTGCAAACATAAGTCTCCCCCCCACTCACAACACAGAGTAGTCCTTGCAGTCCACCTATTCCACATTGGCAGTGGCAGTAGTGCGAGTCCTCCTCGTAGTCCGTGCAAAGACGAGCCAGAGGCCCCCAGTTCTTAAGCAAGGCCAAGTCCCCTTCCTCCGGCAGCAGAGATAGCGCTGTGCGACCGCAGCCAGTTCCGTTGCACATCCCAGAGACAGTTTCCTCAACTCAGATGGATTGTAGTCCTTAGACCATGCGGGATTTTCAAGCAAGTCATCTGTGCAGCAGGCTCATCCAGAGTGTAGAAAGAAAACGATGGGGCATCCATGCCCTGCAGGTAAAGATCCAGTTCCGTCAATTACAGTCAATTAGAAATGTCATATAAAAGTCTGATCAAACAATATCCCAAAAATGTGTAAAACAGGCAGAGGAATGACCGCCATTTATTCCTCCTGTCGGGCGCGCTTGACCCCTGTTCTCCCTGCTGCTTTACGCAGGGCTGTCAGGTGTTTCTTGAGGCGAAAACGTTTCCTTTCATCCAGGAGGTCAAGACCAACCTGCATTCTTAACACATCAACAGACTTAATGAATTTATCAGTGTCACTGAAATAGTCGGTGACTTTAATGGCTTTGTTATAGGTTTCATCCAGAAAAGCATTTATTTCTTCCAGTGAATACAAACTCGTGTTTGTACTGCATTTTGCCTCAATAGACTCAGTATTAGACACAGTGTCTTTATCAGATTCCATTTCCTCTTCAGCACAACTCAGCTGACTGTTTGGTTCTCCTGGGCCAGTGGATTCATCATGGGCCACATTTTCCTGGACGCCACCCACAGCAGCTGACTGTCGCCGTTCCATCCCCTGCTGTGAAATGGTAGCAGCCTCTGGAAGCACAACCACTGATGTCACACAGCGAGATTCTGATGCACCATCAGGTCGGTGCTCCGTCTCCTGCTCCGAAATGGCAGCAGCTTCCGGAGGCACAGCCTCTGACGTCACACAGCGAGATGATAGTGACGCACCATCAGTGACATTTTTGGCGTCATCGCCATCAACGCTCCCGGCCGTAAGCTGGGCCGCAGGCGCCACAGCCGGGCCGTCCACAGACACAGCGGCAGGCTCCGGAGCAGGGCCGGCGGAAGGCCCCGCAACGTCGTCCGCAGTAGCGGCGGGAGCGGAGGCCGCGCCGCCGTCCGCAGCTGTGGCGTGAGCGGAGGGCCCGCCGGCGGCACCATCCACGGCTCCATCAGGGCCCTCCGCCCGCTGCCTGTGCGGACAAGCGAACCGTTTATGGCCCACGTCTCCACATTCAAAACACTTCATCTGTCCTGAGCTCGCATACACCATATAGGAGCCGTCCCTGTGTTTGACCCAGAAGGACACTTCCAGAGTTTGAGTGGGCGAGTCTAGAAACATGAACACCTGTCGCCTGAGTGATTTCACATGTTTTAACTTGGTCTCCTTGCATCCCAAAGTCAGAGTTGTAAACGGGCCCGCAAACTGCCCAAATCTGCGGAGCTCCGCCGCCAACTGCTCGTCAGTGATGAAAGGTGGAACACCTGAGATGGTGATTCGCGTTGATGGGACAGATAAGGGGGACACCTGTACATACGGTTCCCCGATAACAACACCGCTTACAATCAGGGTGTGAACATCCTCTTCAGCAGCCAGAAACACAACTACAGTTCTATTCATTCGGGACGCAAAGCAGATCGCATCATGGCCCACCTGCTCGCCCACAGCCATAAGGACCTCCTCCACAGTAACAGTGCTGTCCGGGGGAACGATCCTCACCCCCTGGTGGATAGATGGAGGTGGCATTTCCAAGATCGCCATCCTCCATCCAAGAGAGAGAACACAGGATCAAAAGGTACTGGCAAAAATACAAATATAAAGCCAGAACTAAAATAAGGGCAAATAATAAACTGAAGGATAACTACAGATAATATCAAATATATAAATGACAAGACTGCGAAGAGTGTAAACAGGCGAATGAGTAGAACTAAGAAATAATACAAGATATATGAAAGCCAACCTAGGAAAAAATGACAGGAAACTAAGGACCCAAAAATACAACAAATATACAAATATGGAAAAAGACAATGAGACTGAGTGCGGTGGAACTCCCCACGCTCAGATCATGACATAGGGCTATCGTGGAGTAAGAATCGCTACAAGTACATGTGCAGCACTGCAATGCAGATCATGTTTTCTGACTCGGAAGCTTTTTGTAAACATTTTTAGAGGCACATACACGGTTAGACAGGGGAAAAGACAGCAAACAAAGCTTCTGAAAATCAAACAACACAACCCTACAAATGTGTGCAGAGCAGGGACTGCTTCAGCCATAGTACAAGACTTTTAAGGTTTGCATATGACTTTTTGGCCAATCTGTGATTTCTTTTTCACTCTCTGGTGGATCTACTTGAGTCTGGTTATGCCCAGTGGTTATAATAATAATAATAATAATAATAATAATAATAATAATAATAATAATAATAATAATAAGCACATAACTGACAGCGCAACAATGTTTTGAACTGAATTATGTTTATTAATTTACAAATACATAAATAATTGTTCTTAAAATAAAATAATAACAGTATTCCTTTGGTTCTGGGCGACAATTTCTCCAACCACTTCATGGTCATAAAGTTAACAATACATGGATAGATACAAAGCTCCAAGCTCCAAGTTCACCCTCAACATTTTTTGGGGAGAATTAAAACAGATTTTTGTACACAACTGTGTATTCAATTGTGTGTCTGCACTCTGCACTCTTATGTACATATGTAGCCATTACCATACCTGTGTGTATTTCCATAATCCTGGGTCATTTTTATTTTTTATTCTTATTTTATTTTTATTTTCATTTATTTTTATTTCAGTCATGTGTTTAATCATGTGTTCTGTAACCATGTTTTATTTAATCCTTCTCTCTTGCTTTATTGTACTGTAGCCTGGTGGAGCACCCACAATTTCATTGTACTGTACTACTGTACAATGACAATAAAGCCTATTCTGTTTTATTCTATTCTAATTTGAACTTTTTTCCACAATTTTACATTTTTTTCTCTTAAACATCCAAGTTTTTCCGCATACTGTAAATTTGTTATTTCTTTTCCTGTAAATTTGCAACTTTTTGTTACGATTTGTTTACTATAGACATGCAACTTTTTTCACATAAATTTGATACTTTTTTCTTGTT
This sequence comes from Pholidichthys leucotaenia, assembly GCA_020510985.1. Taxonomy (NCBI): domain Eukaryota; kingdom Metazoa; phylum Chordata; class Actinopteri; order Cichliformes; family Pholidichthyidae; genus Pholidichthys; species Pholidichthys leucotaenia. Next base: position 278,962,671 of record CM035842.1, read on the forward strand.
AATTTGCAACTTTTTCTCATAAGTTTGTGACCTTTTCACCTTTTCCATCCATCCGTCTTCTACCGCTTGTCCGGGTTGTGGGTCAGCAGTCCAAGCAGAGAAGCCCAGACTGTCAACCAGCTCACATTAGGGCTGGGCAATTAACCATAATAAAGCTGACACTAATGTTCAGGATGCAAAACTGATGTAATCTTGCTCGTCATTTTTTTTGTTCAGTTTTTCACTTCTTTCTGTTGTGTGCGTATGTGTAGAGCTTTTCATGTACTGGGCCTTTAAGATGTGCCTGTGGCGTTATATGCACAGCCACCCTGGAAGCAGCACTGTTCAGATGCAGCAGAAACAAAAAGTAAAATGGCTTGTAGCAAAAAGAAATGTGGTCTCTATTAGCACATGGGGGGGGGGGGGGATGCTGAAAAGTTCATAGTGGTCAAATTTGACCAAATGTGGTTTATTTTTCAACATAGTCTCCTCTTCTGTTCACACACTTCTTCCATGGGTGCTGCAACGCTGGGATCCCTATGGTTGAAAAATTAACCACATTTGGTGAAATTTGACCACTATGAACTTTTCAGCGCCCCCCCCCCCCCGTATATGATTGACTCATTATTTCATCTGAAGATGCCAAGAAAAAGCACGTAGATGCCTGAAGCTAAGTTGCTGTTAGCTTCTGACAGCTATCTGTGTCATCTCAACCATTTTTCTGTCTAGATGGATGACAAGATGGACAAGCTGCTGTCACAAGTCACATGACCCACAAACAGTATTTAAACAACCACTGACTCCTGCACTGGACATTGTTTAATTTGCTTGTGAAATGACAGTATGCCTGTACTTTATTATATTATGCTCATTTACTACCACACCACACTGATTTGATACCACACTCTTTTGTAATATTGCTTAATTATGAGCCTTGTTAGTGAACTATAAGGGAGAAGAATGGAGGAAAAAAAAATAATGAAACCATTGTGAAAGTGTCAGGTAACTGATGGTGTTTTAATGTCATATTGCCCAGCCATAGTTCACATTGCACCATGATGATCCCCATGATCCCTTCTGCAGGCGGTGAGCCCACTGGAAGGTAGATCCATGTGGCACTTGTACACTGGATCATTGTTGTAACTTTTTTATGAGAATCTGCTGGACAATTCTCAGTCTGGCCCTTCATCCAGGACCTGTTTACCATGGGAGATCCTACCAGGGGTAAGCTTGCACCGATGACATAGTTCCTGGGATCGTGCAGGAACGCAAACCCCTCCACAGCGATAAGGTGGTGGTGATCCATGGAGCAGTTGTCACTTTTTTCTTGTAAATTAGAAAGTTTTTGATGTATAAATTTGCAGCGTTTATACTGACTTATTTTCATTCTGTGTAATGGTTTTCATCAACAGTGACTCAAGTTTATATTTATAGCTGTTCTGGTGAAGCCAAACGGAGCTAACGCGATGACGAGGTGTTCATTGTCCATCTGTCCATCCATCCACATTTCACAGGAATCGTTGGTCCTCCTAGGCATTTTCCCCAATGGTCACCAAACTCACTCACATTGATCCTCAGGTAAGTCTCCATTCAGTTCATGGTCAAGGTCAAAGGTCAGAAAAATCACTCCTCCTCCTAGACATCTGTCCTCATTCTCACCAAATTCATGTTAAATGATTCTCAGGTTTGTCTACATCCAGGTTGACCTCAGTGTCATTGTCAGAGGTCAGAAGGTCTGGGGATTAATGATTTCATGAACATCGTTAGCCCTCTAGGCAGTTGAACCAACTGCACAAACCCCTATTTATAAAAATAGGGGTCCTCAGACACAATCTCGCATAGGGACCCCAACAGCCTAGAAACGGCCCTTTACAATTATGAGAAATAAATCAAAAGCACTCAAAACAGACTACATTGTGTGAGGTCTAAATTCTTGCAAATAATGTTCATTTATAGCGGTAAGTAAAAAAATTGTCCACCTGTTGACAATCAGCGTATTTTTGTGATCTTTTAAGTGTGTAGGGTGGACAAACTTTTAAACATGCCACCACTGTGTATCTCTTTATTTCCATTTTTTTTTCCAGTCAGCTATAGCCGCTTCCCATTTGTACCCATTATGATGCATTCCTTTAATCCATTTTTATTACTGAACATACATCTTTTCTTACATAAAGCAAAAAGCTTAGGACTTTCTTTGAATATGCATGCCATTAATTGTGGAGGATGTGTCTGTGTTTTCAACCACTGGACCAATAAATGCATGCTTTATTGGTGTACATAAGCAAGCTTTGGCGAGGCTATGAAATGATATATTACATAATAAACTCCTGGCAGTGAAAGTCTGGGTAGGGGTGGGAGTAATAATGCTTTATTTTGCAATGCCCGCTGTCTTCTCTCCTACAGAAAGTTGAAAGAAGAGCAAATCCAAACAAGCGCCGCTCTGCCCTCGTTCCCTACATGCTGTGAGTTCAATGAGGGATAATCATTTCTTTTACTCCACTACTGACATTCTTTGTTGAACTTGTATAGTGGAGCCAAAAGGTTGGACTGTTGCTGAGGGCCAGTGTGTGTTTGTATGAGTGTGTGCCTTCCAGTGTTGGGTCCTTCGACATGCTGCTCATCTCCAAGCAATAAAAGCAGCAAATTTATGTTTTCTTGCCTTTATTTCCTCCCCCCTGCACATGGTGAGTTCATCTATGTGTTTATCTCTGTCTTTTTCTGGGTGCATTGTACTTCCCAAAGTGAGCCACAGAAGTAAATCAGCAGCACCTGCGGCCTTCATGTCCCATAAAGCTCCCCTGAAGCTGTCCCCCTGTGTGCAGTACACAGGCTGGCCCGGCTCTCCTCGTCTCTCCGTTGCTTTCTATGTGAACCTCTGAATAAGAAATAAAAAAGTTGTGTGAAAAGCCATCCCTGTTGCACATGCTCACTTTGGCTCTTTTTCCCCCCTTTAAGATTGCCTGTGTGCACCAGACACCCAGTTCAATCAGCTCAGTAACTATCACATCCCATAGATATAAACAATGTAATTTAGCATCAGACATGACTATAATTTACAGCGGCACATTGCACAAGGTTGCTTTAGTATCTGTGTAGTGGTCTGGACAGGGCTGCAGCCCCTGTCCTCACTTTGTGTTTCAGTTTTGACCCATTTATCATGTTTGGTGTGTGTCCCCTCTGTGTTTGTGTAGGCCCACCCGTCTTGTCATCTGTTTTCTCATTTGTCAGCCGTTTGTCATGATTGCTCTCCCCACCTGTGCTGTATTGCAGTGATTATCCCTCTGTCTATACAGTATATGTGCTTTTTCAGTCTGTGTCCTTTGCTGCGTCCTTACTGTATATGTTACCTCATTATTATTTTTACCATACTGTTTGGGTTGTTGCTGTTTTTGACTCCACATCGTCTGGATTATTTCTTATAACTCTTGCCCACGTATAGTGTTTATTTTCTGTTTTCAGTCATTAATAAATCATGGTTTACCAGATTTGCCTGGCGAGTGGGTCCTCTCCTCTTTGCCCCAGAGTAGCAAACGTTTCTCTGACAGTAGGACGCAGCCAATAATGGAGCCAGCGGGTAAGTCTGGTAAGAGGAGGAATAGGTGGAGTCAGGAGGAGAAGCAGTGCCTACGGGCGATTCAGGATTTAGTGGCCGCAGCTCAGAGCTGCTTTTCGCGGGAAGGTGAGACACATTGCTGAGGTGGAGTCACCAGTCTGCTGGAAGCCAGACCAAGCATGCGTTTCCACCCTCGGGTGCAGAATCTCAACCTTCCCCCGCAACCATCACTGCCACCCACCCCCCCATCACCTGCTGAGCCTGAGGACTACAGCTGGACCCAACCCGAACAGGACTCAGCAGGTACAGACTAGTCGTGTTTTGGACTCGATGCGGATGAAGTGTGGGCTACTCAAACCTTTGAGGATCTTATTTCACATGCCCGCACCTTCCATTCACTGGAGGCAATCCTGACATTCTTGGACCCCGCAGCCGAAATAATAAAGGCATTCCCCAGCCTGCAGCACTACCCCGAGCTGGGCGGGGTGATATTTCAGTCGCTAACCTCCGGCATATGTACTGTGAGATAATGAAGAACGCACCTGGGTCATCGAGATGTGTGCCAACAAAGAAGCGTCCCTGGCCACCAGCATCCTCCTCTCCTCGCCATCCTCCAGTGTCCGTTCCAGCTCCAACCCCAGCCCCACCAGCCCCACAGCCACTCCACGGGCTGAAGACAGGGGCATCATCTATGCCGAAGCCTTTGTCGACATATATGTAAGCGTCCCCTGGCCCCAGTGCTTTTCTCTCCAGCTCCTCGCCTCTGCGCTACAGCTTCTCGCCAGACGGTCACCGTAACCAAGCGGAGTAATTTGTCTGGTTCTCCAGTGGTGGATTCAACAGCAGCGGCAACAGAGCTGGGAACAAGGCAAGTACCATTTTCTCATTTTTTTAACATCTGATAGTGAGAGGTTTTGCCTTGCCCCCAGCGAGGACACTCAGCTCCCGCCTCTTATTGCTGCTGAGCCCTCAAATATTTTTTTTTTCTGCTGCCATCCCCTTGTGTATTCCACCACTCACCTCAACCCCCCCCCCCCCACAAAGGTCATCTCCACCTCAGCTGGGTCCATAGCAGAGGAGGTGAGCCCAGGCACGGCTACTGCTCCTTTCCATGTTCACGCTCCAGCAGTGACTGTTTCACCTCACATGCACGCCCCTGCAGAGACTGCTTCCCCTCATGTGCACACCCCTGCAGAGACTGCTTCTCTTGAGGTTGTCATCCCATCATTAGCAGCACCACGGTCCTCGCCAGCAGAAGAGCAGGAGTTAAGGCAAGTCTTCTTCTTTGTTTTCTTATTATCTGTATTAGACAGGTCTTGTCTTACTTCTGGTGAGGAGACCCAGCTGCAGCATCCATCTGCTTCTGAGCTCTCCCCATTGAACTGTTCTGCTGACTGTTTAGGTGTGGTTCCTGCTTCAACCTGTCCCTCTTCCTCCCTGTCTGAGGTGGCGGCGTAGGAGGAGGATGTCTGGGGATCTGGACCGGAAGCGCCCCTGTCGTCTTAGCCTGAGGTCAGCAAGCCCCAGCCATTTCATCTGGGAATCAGCGCATCCAAACCATCAGCACATGAGGACAGCACGCATCAGTCATCTGGTCCAGAGGTCAGCGCTCCCCAACCATCTTATTCAGAGGTCAGCGCTCCACAGCTGTCTCATCCAGAGTCATTTGTGGACACGTTCTGCTCTCCCATCTGGTGGTCCAGGGACTCTGGGAAACCACCTGACTGGTTATGTTTTGAAATCTGGCGGCCTATGAACTGGGTTAGGCCCCCCTGACCTACTTTGTTCTCCAGTCCGGTGGTCTAGGGACTCTGGTAGACCACCCAACGTGCTCTGTCCTCTGGTCTGGGGTCCCATGGACTTGGATAGGCCCCCTGACCCACCTTGCTCTCCGGTCCGGTGGCCCTGGGACTCTGGAAGACCACCTGACCCATTTGTGTTGGGCTTTGCTTAGAGAGGGAGTTTATTTCAGCCCGCTTGGCCTTTCCTTCCTACCCACCCTGTGAGGGGTTTTGGGTTTTCTTTTTTCTCTGCACGGTGGCGCAGTGGTTAGCACTGCAGCAGCACAGTTTACCCTTGGCCGGGGGATTGTGGGGATCGTGGGATCGTGGGTTCGATCCCAGCCCCCGACCAACAGTGATCTGTGTGGAGTTTGCATGTTCTCCCCGTGTTGCGTGGGTTTACTCCGGGATTTCTCCGGTTTCCTCCCACATGCCAAAAACATGCATGTTAGGTTAATTGGCTGTTCTAAATTGTCCCTAGATATCTGTTTCCTATAGGCCCTTAGAATAGAGGGTTAGTATTAATGAAAGCGCTTTGAGTGGTCTTTGTGACTAGAAAAGCGCTATATAAGTGCAGGTTAGTTAGTTAGTTAGTTACTCTAGGGTCGTCTGGGAACCGATCCTTAAAGGGGAGGTACTGTACTGGTCTGGACAGGGCTGCAACCCTTGTCCTCACTTTGTATTTCAGTTTTGGCCCATTTATCATGTTTGGTGTGTGTCCCCTCTGTGTTTGTGTAGCCCCACCCGTCCAGTCATCTGTTTTCCTTATGTGTCAGCCGTTTGTCATGATTGCTCTCCCCACCTGTGCTGTATTGCCATTATTATCCCTCTGTCTATATACTGTATGTGCTTTTTCAGTCTGTGTCCTTTGCTGTAGCCTTATGTTACCTCGTTATTATTTTTACCACACTGTTTGGATTATTGTTGTTTTTGACTCCACATCGTCTGGATTATTATTTCTTATAATGCCTGCCCACGTGCAGTGTTTATTTTCTGTTTTCAATCATTAATAAATCATGGTTTACTAGATTTGCCTGGCGAGTGGGTCCTCTCCTTCTTTGCCCGGGAGTAGCAAACACTTCTCTGACAATCTGGACTTTTTTAGAGTTCAGAATACTGCTAGATAGACATGATTCAGACTTAGGTTGTCTTCTGAAAATGAACATCAAAACTGGCAGAACAGAAGTTTTCCGGCATAAGAGGATGGGAAATAATTAGGGCTGTGATAACACATGAACTTTTTCAGTTAATGTGGGCCAGTTATCTTTTTTTTAAACAAACGGTGTAAGGACACTTCCTGAGGTGGAGGTATTATGGATTTTTTTATTATTACTGTCCGTTCATTCTGTCTCCTGTAATCATAAATGGCATTACACTCAGTACTTGTCCCCAAATATTATAGAACATTCAGGCACCAACTGATTACATGTAGCCTTGAATACTGCACACTCAGCTTTCTCAAAACAATCCTTATATGTTTGTCTCACTGGTTAAGTCTCTCTGCACTGTGCTGGAACTCTGAATTCTCTCGTGGCCCTCGCTTGCATGCGATGCGTACCAGGCCCGGAGAGGCCCATAGGGAGAACCGGGAGGATTCCCGGTGGGCTGGACCACTACTGGACCGGTGTTCCAGTGAGTTAAAGAAAAAAGCAACTTGTGGAGACTGTGGAAATGACGAGGCTGAGTTTATCTCACGAGTCAGGTTTATTCACATTCTCCAACATCATCCAAAAACAGAAAGAGAGAGAATCCCCCAACATCTGTCCCTTTTATACCCCAGGACATCAAAGCACACAGTCACATTGTACTTAATCCCCTGTAACAATGCATCTTCTTCCCGGTCTTAACACCCCCCACCTTCAGTCTCTGGCCGCTGGGCGAAATCCCCCAAGGCCGTCTCTTTGCCTGCCAAAGACCAAACTTTCACATCCTCGTGTTATCTCCAAAGAAGCTCAGTCCTTTGTTTCATCTCAGATGTGAAGCCTAAGGTGGTATATGGATGAATTATACAGTGATATACATATGTGCATATATGTGTCCCACATGACCCCCCCCCCCCCCCAAACGTCTAAGATGGAACAACGTAATAACAGTCTGCATGTCATGGTAAAATTATTACACATCAGTCCACGTGCTGCTGGGGCCTCAGTCTCCTCCCATATCTGCTATAAGCGGGCTTTACCACTTTCGCAGCGCCTTCCTGCTGGGGAGCTGCTGTCTGAGGATGAGAACTGTTAGTCAATCCCTGTGGGTGTTCTGGGGAATGTTCCTTAGGGGGTCTGCCGCGCCGAGAAGCCGTGGCCAACAGCACATCCTCGTCAGCCAACGTAAAGGCGGGTTTAAGCCTGTTTATGCCAATCTTTTCTTTCCTGCCCCCCAAATCTAGTAAAAAATGCTTATCCCCTGTTTCCAGCACTCTAAATGGTCCATCATAAGGTGGTCGCAACGGTGGGCGATGCGCATCGTGTCTGACAAAAACAAACTCCGCATTTTTTAGAGCCTTAGGCACAAAAACGCGCGGAAAACTGTGGTGAAAGGGGCCAGGCAGCATGCCCGCTTCCATGCCACTCTGCAACCGCTGAGCTGGGGAGCAGTCTGGTGCAGGATTATCTGGGAGAAATTCCCGGGCAGCCGAAGTAGTTGCGCGAAAACTAGCTCAGCCGGGGAGGCTTCTAAATCCTCTTTAGGTGCAGAACGCAACCCCAATAAAACCCATGGTAGCCTGTCCACCCAATTTGCATCTGTAAGCGACGCTCTGAGGGCCCCCTTCAATGACCTATGAAAACGTTCGCATATGTGGCGGTTTGGGAAAAACCCCACAACACACAGGGACAGACAGCTCGCTACTCCTGGGTTTTTCCGCTGCATGCTGTGATCTAATCTGCCATTTATGCATTTCACTGCTGTGAGGTTAATGTGCCATCCATGCATTGTGTTCATGCATCCTGTCTGTGCCTCTCATATGCAAATGCTCATATCGACCCATGTGAATGCTTTGGTGTATTGTTGTAGCTGAGAATATAAGCTGTCTGAATTTCATGTTCAATCTCTCATTCTCACTTCTACAACGGCTGCTGCTGGACACAGACATTGTGTCCCCTCTTCACTGAGAGCCGTGGGCTCGCTCCCGGCGCGCACGCACGGCGCCGGGAGAGGAGCTCGTGACGGCGGTATGATTAATAAAACCTGCTTAAAACCTCAGCATCGCTGCCTTATTTTATCATCCGCCGCACTGGTGACCCGACGCTGAAACGAACACGCTGCCAGTGAACGCAACACCCGGTGGTGATTCTCCGACGACAAGCGAACGCGGCAGCCTGACTGATCTGCCCTCCCTTCTGCTTCAGGGAGACCTCAACGCGGAGTTTCCAGGCGAAACTCCCCGGAGAACACCTACGACCGGGAAAGCTGAGCAACGTTTCATGGTGAGATCTGCACGCCTAGATCGGCACATCCACGCTGGACCGGCCGCGCTCACAGCTCCTCCACACGAGAGCGCATGCACCTCATCCCCTCTCCACGACGGCGATCCCCATGGCCGACGGAGCACACGTGGACCTGAACGCACCATGACCGAGTGAGTGACAGAGCGTCTACTTCCCTTCACCGCTCCAACACACTGAACAGGGATGATCAAGCTCCCTGACCCTGGTTCTCCTCTCCAGCTGGCCCACACACGCACGGAGCCCCTGCACACGCACCGGGGAGTTACGAGGACGGCGCACCACGCACGGGACAAATACGGCTTTTCTGACCGCCTTCCTTCTGCTGCACACTGGCCCTTCAGGCTTGCTCGTTCACCTGAGGCACGCAGCTTGCTCACTGGATTTTATGGTCTTAGCCACGGCACACAAGGGAAATTCAGTGGTTTGCGGTTCCCGAGAGCTTTAAGGTTGTGCCCGCACCTAAAGCCAACACGTCAGTCCCTCTGCTCTCATCACAGCCACCACGCAGCCTCGTCTTTTCTTCATGGCCGCTATTAATCCTTGCAGGACTTAATCGCGGGAGGAGCCAGTGACTAATTTTTCTTCTTGTGGATGGGACAGCCCTTCGACATGGCGGACCCACAAGCAATTTTTGCGCGGCCCGGACGTTTTCATCGTCTCCGGCCGGCTTTTACTACCCCCCACCCCCCTCCACCCCCTCCTGCACAGAGCTTTTCCCTGCTCGCTGCCCAAGCTGCACTATCGAGGTCTCGGCCACCTGCCGAGCCCTCTGGGAGGGAGCTGTGGCGGTTTGGGAAAACCCCCACAACACACAGGGACAGACAGCTCGCTACTCCTGGGTTTTTTCCGCTGCATGCTGTGATCTAATCTGCCATTTATGCATTTTACTGCTGTGAGGTTAATGTGCCATCCATGCATTGTGTTCATGCATCCTGTCTGTGCCTCTCATATGCAAATGCTCACATCGACCCATGTGAATGCTTTGATGTATTGTTGTAGCTGAGTATATAAGCTGTCTGAATTTCATGTTCAATCTCTCATTCTCACTTCTACAACGGCTGCTGCTGGACACAGACATTGTGTCCCCTCTTCACTGAGAGCCGTGGGCTCGCTCCCGGTGTGCACGCACGGTGCCGGGAGAGGAGCTCGTGACGGCGGTATGATTAATAAAACCTGCTTAAAACCTCAGCATCGCTGCCTTATTTTATCACCCACCGCAGCATAACCCATTAGCCTGCGGGTTGTACGCGGTAGTGCGGTGGATCGTTACCCCCAGGCTGCGGGCCATCGCTGACCAAAGTTCGGAAACAAATTGAGGACCTCTGTCCGACGGGACTCCAAAGCACGCCACCCATGCCGTTAAAAACGCGCACGCCACCTCCTCGGCTGTGGTTGATGACAGTGGGACCACTTCCAGCCAGCGCGTGGTGCGGTCTACCATTGTCAGAAGGTGTGTGCACCCCTGTGACGGCGGGAGGGGGCCTACGAGGTCCACGTGAACATGATCAAACCTCTTAGCCGGGATGTGAAATGGCTCCAAGGGAGCTCTCGTGTGCCTGTGTACCTTGGCTCGTTGGCAAGCCATGCAGGCTGCTGCCCACTCCCTAACTTGTTTGCGCAGGCTCGGCCATACAAATTTCTCTCCTACCATTTTGACCGACGCGCGCACCCCCAGGTGCGCCAGAGAATGAATCGAGTCAAAAACGCGGCGGCGCCACGTGGCCGGTACCACCGGGCGTGGTCATCCCGTGGAGACATCGCAGATTAGGGGGGGGCATACCATCCTGCAGCACCCTGTTCTCCAGCCTTAACCCTGTTGGTCCAGACTGGAGCGCGCGCACGTCCGTGTCGCTAATCTGATCCGCAGCCATGGCTGCATAATCTATCCCTACACGGACTGGGGCAGCGCGCACTTCCGCGTCGCTAGCCTGCTCCGCGGCCATGGCTGCATAATCTATCCCTACACGGACTGGAGCCGCTACGGCATGCGAGAGACAGTCTGCCACTACATTCAGTTTACCCGCTACGTGCTGAATATCGGTAGTAAACTTTGAGATTGCAGCCAGCTGTCTCTGCTGCTGGTCTGACCACGGTTCTGAAACCTTGGCCATCGCGAAAGTCAGCGGCTTGTGGTCGACGAACGTGGTGAAACGGCGTCCCTCCAGCCAGAACTGGAAGTGGCGAATGGCCAAGTGGAGAGCTAACAACTCCCTATCGAATGCGTTGTATTTTCGCTCACTATCGCACAAAGTCCTGCTGAAAAAAGCGAGCGGCTGCCAAGCCCTGGCTACATGCTGCTCCACGACCGCCCCTATGGCCACATCTGACGTGTCAGTAGTGAGCGCTATGCGGGCCGTTGGCTCTGGATGTGCTAACAACGCAGCGTTTGCCAGGGCTGTTTTGACCTCAGAGAATGCGCGTTCTCGCTCTGGAGACCATTCGATTTTATTTGTGGGTTTTTGTTTTTTTAGCGCGGCATACAATGGTTGCATGAGCTGCGCTGCACGGGGGAGGAAACGGTTATAAAATTTCACCATTCCCAAAAACTCCTGTAACGCTTTGACCGTTTGTGGCTGGGGAAAATTTGTTACTGCGCGCACTTTGTCAGGCAGACGAACTGCTCCTTCTAGAGAGACGCGATGCCCCAAAAAATCAATCTGCGTCACCCCGAACTGACACTTCGCTGGGTTGATTATTAACCCGTGCTCTCTCAACCTCCAGAAAACTGCCGTGAGGTGATTTTCGTGTTCGTCTTCGGACGCGCTGGCTACCAAGATGTCGTCCAGGTAGACGAAGATGAAGGGGAGATCGCGCAACATCGCGTCCATCATGCGTTGGAACATCTGCGCAGTGCCTTTAAGCCCAAACGGCATGCGCAAAAACTCGAATAGGCCAAACAGAGTTATTACCGCTGTTTTGGGTATGTCCTCAGCGCGTACTGGGACTTGGTGGTACCCGCGGACCAAGTCTATCTTAGAAAAAACGCGCGCCTCCGCCAAATGAATGGAAAAATCTTGGATATGCGGGATTGGGTAGCGGTCGTGCGCTGTAGCGTTGTTCAACCTGCGGAAATCTCCGCAAGGTTGCCACAAGCTGTCAGCTTTAGGGACTATGTGAAGCGGGGAAGCCCATGGGCTTTTCGAACGCCTGATGATGCCCAACTTTTCCAGGTTGGCGAACTCCTCACGCGCTATGGTCAGTTTAGCTGCATCCAAGCGCCGAGCTTTTGCAAAAACGGGCGGTCCGGTGGTAGTAATAAAATGTTCCACCCCGTGTTTAGCGACAGCTGCTGAAAATGTGGGAACCGTGAGTGCTGGGAACTGAGTGAGTAGTGTGTGGAACTTACCGCTTGCCGTTGCGATGTTGGCTTGTGCTGTGGGCGGGGTCACTCGGGCTGCACAGGGAATAGAATAAAAAGAAAGTGCATTAACCAGGCGCCTATTAGCAAGATCAACCAACAAACCATGTGAGCACAGAAAATCAGCCCCCAACATATTGAAGCTCACTGCAGCTATAACAAAAGTCCACTCAAATGTACGGCCGTGTAGGGACAGAAGCAGAGTCCTCTCACCAAAGGTCTTAATCCTTGAGCCGTTCGCTGCTGACGCTCCGTGGCTTCCGGGACCCGCCTGCCGGTCAGCATAGGTAGGCATGATGAAACTCACTTGGGAGCCTGTGTCCACGAGGAACTGCCTCCCGGAACGCGCATCCGTCAAGTAGAGCAGCTTGTTCTCTTCCCCGAGGGCCGCGGCTGCTACCGACCTCCGGCCTTGACGTTTCCCGAGCGCTTGAACTGGCACGGTGGTATACATTTGCGTGCCCTCTCTGCAAAACGGCGATGGTAGAAACAGAGGTCGTCTCCTCCGCGATCCTTGGCCCTCGCCGCCGCCGTTGTCGGTGGGTCTGCTACCGCCACCTCTGGCCCCCTGCCATCTCCGGTCGTCGCGCCGAGCTCCGTTGCTGCTGTGGTGGCCGCGCGCTGTTTGCTGGCGTTGAGAATCCGTTGTGCCTCCTGGGCCAGCGCGTGGAAGTCCTGCTGGGCCAACAACAGTGAACTAGCCAGGGTCGCTCTCGTGGCCAACGGTAGGGTTCTCAGGAAAATGTGGGTGAAGAGGAAGTCGTCGCCGTCTGAGCCCCTCAACCTCAGCATGTCCTCCATCAAGTCGATGGGCGTGCTATCTCCCAAGTTGTTCAGAGCCAGGAGCCTCTCTGCTCTCTCCTGGACTGAGGGAGTGAAACGCTGGATGAGCGCAGCCTTCAACCCGCTGTATTTGTCGTCGGCCGGTGGCCGCTCCAGAAGGCTCTGCACATGTCGAGCCGTGCGGTTGTCGAGCTTGGCAATAACATGGTAGAATTTCGTGTCATCTACCGTTATCCCCCGGAGGGCGAACTGTGCTTCGACCAAGTGGAACCAGGAGCATGGGTTGTCTTGCCAGAAGTTTGGTAGCTGGACTGTGGCTGCATTCGCCTGGCTGGCTCCTGACGAGTCCAGCTGTGGGGAATTTCTTTCGCTCATGATATGTCTTAGGGTCACCAGTGTGGAGACTATGGAAATGACGAGGCTGAGTTTATCTCACGAGTCAGGTTTATTCACATTCTCCAACATCATCCAAAAACAGAAAGAGAGAGAATCCCCCAACATCTGTCCCTTTTATACCCCATGACATCAAAGCACACAGTCACATTGTACTTAATCCCCTGTAACAATGCATCTTCTTCCCGGTCTTAACACCCCCCACCTTCAGTCTCTGGCCGCTGGGCGAAATCCCGCAAGGCCGTCTCTTTGCCTGCCAAAGACCAAACTTTCACATCTGTCTCTTTTATACCCCAGGACATAAGATAAGATAAGATAAGATAAGATAAGCCTTTATTAGTCCCACAACGGGGAAATTCCAGGATTGCAACAGCACAGGGATAGCAACACTCAGAGCAACAATCAGAAGGCAAGAAAAAAAAAAACAAGCAAGCAAGAGCAGCTAATATACATATGTACATATTACTATAAAATATACTGTATATATACACACACACAGACACACAGTGCAGAGCATTGTAGCTGGATGGAATAAATATATGAATATGTAAACACAGTGCGGAGCAATGTAGCTAGATGGAATAATATGTAGATATATAAACACACAGTGTGGAGCATTGTAGCTAGATGGAATAAATATATAGATATATAAACATAAACACACCCAGTGCGGAGCATTGTAGCTAGATGGAATAAATATGTAATATAAACACACACAGTGCAGAGCATTGTTGCTAGATGGGATGAAACAGCACAACCGTCTACTTAGTTATCCTACATGGTATGATTATGTGCCCATACATATTCTCACTCTCCATAGCGACCGGTATTTTCCTAGTTGTATGCCAGAGGGGACCATTGTGTAAGTCTATTGCATCTTTTGCATTCAAAAAACTATTAGTTTGTTACGTCTTTTTGCTATCTCTGCGAGCAGCCCTGCTTAGGTTGTACAGTCTGACAGCCGTTGGCAGGAAGGACCTGCGAAACCTCTCGGTTGTGCACCTGGGATGATGTAGTCTGCTGCTAAATGAGCTCCTCAGTGCATTCAGTATGTCCTGCATAGGGTGGAACTCGGACTCCAGCAGAGATGACAGTTTAGCCACCGTCCTTCTCTCTCCTATCTCCTCCACCGGATCAAGGCACTGCCCCAGGACAGAGCTAGCTTTCTTGATCAGTTTGTTCAGTCTCTTCCTATCGGCCTTCCTGCCACTGCCCCAGCAGACCACTCCAAAAGTGATGGCTGATGCCACCACCGTGTCATAGAATGTCTTCAGCAGCGCACCTTGTACACCAAAAGACCTGAGTCTCCTCAGCAGGAACAGCCTGCGCTGTCCCTTCTTGTAGAGTGCATCAGTATTGTGTGACCAGTCTAGTTTATTGTTCAAATGAACACCCAGGTACTTATAGGCTGTCACCATCTCGATGTCTGTTCCCTGTATATTTACTGGTGCTGTGAGGGGTTGTCCTTGCCTGCGGCAGTCCACCACCAGCTCCTTAGTTTTTCTCGCGTTGATCTGGAGGCAGTTCCGATGGCACCAGTCCACAAAGTCCTGGATAAGCCCTCTGTACTCAGCTTCATCTCCATTGGAGATGAGGCCAACGATCGCAGAGTCATCAGAGAACTTCTGTAGACATCAAAGCACACAGTCACATTGTACTTAATCCCCTGTAACAATGCATCTTCTTCCTGGTCTTAACACCCCCCACCTTCAGTCTCTGGCCACTGGGCGAAATCCCCCAAGGCCGTCTCTTTGCCTGCCAAAGACCAAACTTTCACATCCTCGCGTTATCTCCAAAGAAGCTCAGTCCTTTGTTCCGTCTCAGATGTGAAGCCTAAGGTGGTATATGGATGAATCATACAGTGATATACATATGTGCATATATGTGTCCCACAAACTATCAATTTAATCAGATAACGTGCAGTAAAAGTACACAACATTTCATATTCTACAGCGGAAACACTGCACCACAGTCTCTGGATTCATGGAAATGGATGAAATAGATGTTCCTCCTCCTGCGGGAATTCCCCCCTCCCTACCATGGTTGGTCATGCTATGTGTCCACTGGTTCCGTCGTTTTTTCCGCTTCCAATTCATTGTGTATTGGAAATGCAACAGAAAGTATTTGGGTCTGGACCAGTGAAAACCAGACTGTGATATACCGAGCCGCCCATGAGTTCCCGTACAGCTCATTTGCATAAACATTACGATCGGTCATGATTTTTTCCGTACAGTCATGCACCGGAGGCAGCGCTCTAGTCTTGAAGGTTTAAACCAGCAGTTTTTGACATCAAAAAGCAACAGCTTCATTAACTGAACCTACTATTTCTCACACGATGTGATGTTAGAAACACTTTTCGCTGGTTTGTTTTAAAGATACAGAGACAAGGAGGTCATATCGTCAGGTAGCAGCCGGGAGCTAAAGACCACCCACGGATAGACCCTTCAACCAATCCAGTGAACCAGCCAGCTGGAGAAGATGAGACAGGGAGGGGGGGAAGAGAAGTAGATCTGTATGTTACCTGTTGTTGTGAAGACATGAAGGAGAAATTAATAACCGCTGTTTCAGGCAACCCGATACTATATGACCAGTCCTTGCCGTCATATTACTGGGTACATTTAGAAGGGACTATTTTTTTTCTCAGCTGCACAAATAAATCATAATATTTTGTCCAGTATTGCTGTCATTTAATAAAATGTACTTGTGGAACTGTTGTATAAAAGCAATATTACACTCGAACTCGTACGGTATCAATGAATATACTAACTACAGGTGTGATGCGTTTAATGCCCGATGCATTATATTTATTAATACTGTACTCCCTCTCATGTAATATTGCTTTATTAACCAGATCCACCCTGATGGGTGCTGGGACTGGGTAGCAGTGGAAAGTGGAGAGTGACTGCAGGTTCTACATGTTTGCCTGCAGTGGATGAGGTGCTGGGGTTGGATCCCCTGACCTCACTAAAAACTAGAAAAGCACTCATAGAGCGCATACCTCCGCCAAGGCTCCTTCCGTTTCTCATGGATCACCTCCAAAATGTAATGGGCTTGTGTGTAGGCCTATCGCCACTTGTGGTGAAAATTGCATCCAAGTCTGTCCATTAGTTGTGGAGTTTTGTGGCTGACACACTGTGAGAAGAGCCTTGGCTGAGGTATGCATTCCCAGATCATCCCCAAAATGTAATGGGTTCCTCTCTAGGCCAAGAACCACCTCTGGTGAAAATTTCATCCAAATCCATCCAGTAGTTTTTGTGTAATCCTGCTGCACAAATACAAACAAAGCCCTTGGTGGAGGTATGCACTCTCAGATCATCACCAAAAGCGCCCTCCATTGTGCCTGCACACATGTTGAAAATGGCCGTATCTCACAATGTTAAAGAATCCTTTAAAAAATTCCTGGATCCAGACGGTGATCCGGATCATCCCCAAAATTTAATCAGTTCTTCCTTGTACCATTTCCAACAACGCCTGAAAGTTTCATCGAAATCCGTCCAAAACTTTTTGAGTTATCTTGCTAACCAACAGACAGACAGACAGACAAACAAACCCCGGCAAAAACATAACCTCCTGGCCTGCGGCCTGGCGGAGGTAAACATACAGTGGTGTGAAAAAGTGTTTGCGCCCTTCCTGATTTGTCATTTTTTTTGTATGTTTGTCACACTGAAATGTTTCAGATCATCAAGCAAATTTAAATATTGGACAAAGATAACACAAGTAAACACAAAATGCAGTTTTTAAATGAAGGTGCTTATTATTAAGGGTAAAAAAAAATACCAAACCTACATGGCCCTGTGTGAAAAAGTGATTGCCCCCCCCCCCACACACACACACACACACCTCCCGTTAAAACATAAATTAACTTTGGTTTATCACATCTTTGGAAAGCTGAGTTCAATTTCTCTAGCCACACCCAGGCCTGATTACTGATACACCTGTTCTCAGTCAAGAAATCACTTAAATAGGAACTGCCTGACAAAGTCAAGTAGAACAAAAGATCCTCAAAAGCTAGACATCATGTTGTAATCCAAAGAAATTCAGGAACAAATAAGTAACAAAGTAATTGAGCTCTATCAGTCTGGCAAAGGTTATCCATTTCTAAAGCTTTGGGACTCCAGCGAACAACAGTGAGAGCCATTATCCACAAATTGCAAAAACTTGGTACAGTGGTGAACCTTCCCAGGAGTGGCCGGCCGACCAAAATTACCCCAAGAGCGCAGCAATGACTCATCCAAGAGGTCACAAAAGATCCCACAACAACATCCAAAGAACTGCAGGCCTCACTTGCCTCAGTTACGGTCAGTGTTCATGACGCCACCATAAGAAAGAAACTGGGCAAAAATGGCCTGCATGGCAGAGTTCCAAGATGAAAACCACTGCTGAGCAAAAAGAACATAAAGGCTTGTATTAGTTTTGCCAGAAAACATCTTGATGAACCCCAAGACTTTTGGGAAAATACTCTGTGGACTGACGAGACAAAAGTTGAACTTTTTGAAAGGTGTGTGTCCCATTACATCTGGCATAAAAGTAACACAGCATTTCAGAAAAGGAACATCACATCAGCAATAAAATATGGTGGTGGTAGTGTGATGGTCTAGGGCTGTTTTGCTGCTTCAGGACCTGGAAGACTTGCTGTGGTAAATGGAACCATGAATTCTGCTGTCTACCAAAAAATCCTGAAGGAGAATGTCTGGCCATCTGTTCATGACCTCAAGCTGAAGCGCACTTGGTTTCTGCAGCAGGACAATGATCCAAAACACACCAGCAAGTCCACCTCTGAATGGCTTAAGAAAAACAAAATGAAGACTTTGGAGTGGCCTAGTCAAAGTCTTGACCTGAATCCGAATGAGATGCTGTGGCATGACCTTAATAAGGCGGTTCATGATCGAAAACCCTCCAATATGGCTGAATTACAACAATTCTGCAAAAATGAGTGGGCCAAAATTCCTCCACAGTGCTGTAAAAGACTCATTGCCAGTTATCGCAATTGCTTGATTGCAGTTGTTGCTGCTAAGGGTGGCCCAACCAGTTATTAGGTTTAGGGGGTAATCACTTTGAGGTTTGGATTTTTTTCCCTTAATAATAAACACCTTCATGTAAAAACTGCATTTTGTGTTTACTTGTGTTGTCTTTGTCTAATATTTAAATTTGATGATCTGAAACATTTAAGTGTTAAAAACACACACAAAAAAAATGAGAAATCGGGAAGGGGGCAAACACTTTTTCACACCACTGTAACTAATGAATGTTTTCCACCACTCAAAAAATGTGCATTTGTACGTAAAAAAAAAAAAAAACATACCTGGATATGTTTTATAAACGGAGGCCATTCCTTCACTCGCTGTACATGTAAAAATGCAAAAATGCAAACGATTTTCTGGACTTACTCAAGTGTCTCAACTTCACCCAACACATAACTTTCCCCACCGACAGCCGTGGACATATCCTGGACTTGGTTCACTCCACTGGTCTCCACATTCACAACATCTCCAGCACTGACCTCACCATCTCGGATCATCTCGCCATCACACTGGACATTGACATCCCGGCCCCTCAACCCAAACAAGACCGAACAATAACCTTCAGGAATCTTAAGTCCATCTGCTCAGTTTCTCTCTCCACATGCATATCAAACACTCTCTCCGACCTCACCTTCCCTGTAAACCCAACCCCTACAGACTTAGTAAACATCTACAACAACACACTGTCTACCTTCCTCAACAAACTGGCCCCCATGAAAACAAAAACCGTTACTTTCACTCATTCAGCCCCCTGGTACACCTCAGAACTTCACAAATTCAAAAAACAACTGCGACAGCTTGAACGCCTGAGCTGCAAAACTGGTCTGACTGTACACACCCTCGCTCACAAAGAACTGATGCACCTATACCAATCCTCACTCAATAAAGCTCGCTCCGCCTACTACTCCAGCATCATTCACTCTGGATCCTCCAACCCCCGCACTCTGTTCTCCACCATCAACAAACTCCTCAAACCCCAGGACATCATTTCATCATCCTTCACCCCTGAAAAATGCAATAACTTTCTATCATTTTTCCATTCCAAAATTGACAATATTCACATTCAGCTTGCCTCCTCCTCGGCCATCACCCCTGACTCAGAACCCACTTTTTCTCCACCCATAGATAAACAGCTCTTCCTTTTCTCACCCATAACCACTGATGAACTTTCCGAAATACTCTCCAGCATGAAATTATCCACATGCCCCCTGGACCCCATCCCCTGCCCCCCTTATCATCGACACCATCAACTCCTCCCTCACCACTGGCACTGTCCCCCCATCACTCAGGATTGCTGCCATCACCCCCCTCCTTAAGAAACCTGGCCTGGACTCTGACGACCCTAACAATTTCAGACCCATCTCCAACCTCCCATTTCTGGCTAAAATATTGGAAAAAGCTGTCGCCACCCAACTCAAGAAACACCTCCTCTCCAACAAACTCTACGAAACATTTCAATCTGGATTCCGTTCTCACCACAGCACTGAAACCGCCCTCCTCAAGGTCACCAATGACCTTCTGCTCGCCTCTGACTCTGGCTCCCTCACCATTCTTCTCCTCCTCGATCTCAGCGCAGCTTTCGATACCATCAGTCATTCCATCCTGCTCCGTCGTCTGCTTTCTATTGGCATCACTGACTCCGCCCTTTCCTGGTTTACTTCCTACCTGTCTGACAGATTCCAGTACATCTCCATTAACAATCACAAATCACGCACCACCCTCGTATCACATGGTGTCCCTCAAGGCTCTGTGCTCGGTCCAACCCTTTTCACTCTCTACATGCTTCCGCTTGGTCACATCATCCGTCAACATGGTCTTCACTTTCACTGCTACGCCGACAACACCCAGCTGTACATCTCCTCTAAATCCATCACCCCCACCATTCTCTCCACCATCACCAACTGCCTCACAGACATACAGTAAAAACCTGGATGACTAACAACTTTCTCAAACTAAACAGCAATAAAACAGAAATCATCATTTTTGGACCAAAATCTCTTTTACCTTCCTCCCAGAACTTTTCATTCCAAATCGATGATCACTCAGTCACCCCCTCCCCCCTGGCCAGAAACCTCGGCATTATAATGGACCCCACTCTCTCCTTCACATCTCACATCAACCATATCACCAAAACATCATTTTTTCATCTTTGTAATATTGCACGCCTCCATCCCACCCTCTCCCCCTCTGCTGCTGAAATACTCATCCATGCCTTCATCACCTCCAGACTTGATTACTGTAACAGCATTCTGTATGGACTTCCTTCCACCATCCTCCAAAAACTACAGTATGTCCAAAACTCAGCCGCCCGCCTACTTACTCACTCCCGCTCAAGAGACCACATCACTCCTCTCCTCCGTCAACTCCACTGGCTCCCCATTCAACAGCGCATCAACTTCAAGATCCTCCTCATCACCTATAAAGCTCTTCATAACCTCGCCCCCTCATACCTAACTGACCTTCTGTCTCGTCATTCCCCCACTCACCTCCTCCTCTCTGCTGACACTCACCTTCTCACCCCCATCACCAAGACAAAACTCCGCACCCTGGGTGATAGATCATTCACCATCGCCGCACCAACCCTCTGGAATTCCTTGCCCCTTCACATCCGGTCCGCCAACACACTTGCTTCCTTCAAAAGTCAACTCAAAACCCATCTATTCAAATCTACCTAAGAAGACTGACTGCCTCTTCTACCTATGTGTACTTACCTTGCCTGTTTACCCGTTCACTGTATGTTTGTTCCTATGCTACTGTGTAAAGCGTCTTTGAGTATTTAGAAAAGTGCTATATAAGACTGATGTATTATTATTATTATTATTATTATTATTATTATTATTATTATTATTATTATTATGTTCAGATGTGTAGGGGAAAAGAACACTCTGTATTCACTGGACATGAGTAGAACAACACCTGTTTTAGCCAGGCTTCCAACACTTATTTGGTTGGTGGATGGTGGATGGTTAGTTGCAAGTGGTTTTGACCAACAAGAAGCGAGTTTGAGTCCCACGCTGAACTAAGAGTGACTTTTTGGGGGGAGTTTTTTATTTGTTTGTTTGTTTGTTTTTCACTCCACTAAAGGTTTGGTTTAGGCCTCACCTCCTCTAATGGTTATAATTAGGAAAAATGTTAGAGTTAGGTGTCACCTCTCATGGTGAACGAGAATGAAAGTGAAAGAAAGAGAAAGTGCGGTGCCAGTAGACATATTTCTTAAAGCTGTGAACACCACGTATCCACTACATGTGAAAAATGCTTTTTCCATGTCTATGCCTGTTTTCTCAAAGTGAATAAAAACATGCAGTTTTATGTTTTTAGGTGAGATTGGACTGAGCAGGACATAGCAGGGTCCTTTGAGGGGACAGGAACTGATCCATGTTGTGCTAGAAGCTGGACAAATAGGCCCTCAACTTCATAAGCCTCCCCATATTCCGGCATCTGGGAAACTTCTCCAGAAGCTGGAGCTCAGAAGGCAAGCGGATATTTAAGATAAGCTACTAGCGGGGGCAAAGATTCTTCTTTTTTGTGGTCAAACTGAATCTAAGTCAGCAGACAGACAAAGCTCCAAAATCACAAGGAATTACAGTTAGGAGTTAAATCACAATCCATCAAAATGACAGATGGCCTTGAAAAATTTCCGTCACTTCTAAAAAAAAAATCTTTCAATGAAGGGGACTCGTCGGTTAACACAGCTACTGGTTCAAAGACACATTTAGGGTTATCACAAGCAAAAGCAGACCTGAGAGTCTCTGGCAAAATTGACAATTTTAATGGGAGTCAGGACAAAAGCATGACGTCACTCATGCAATAGGCTGACAGTAGAGAACATACACAGTGAGTTGGCAGCCGCTATGGGAAGGGCTGTCTGTTTTGAGAAGAAACACATTTTATCATGGTCCGCTATGCTCATTATCCACAGTTGCGCCACACCTGATCCTTATTAGGCTGGGCCTATATCTTACACGCTGCCCGGAGTGGCATCGCGGAGATGTCTCACTGCGCTCCAGGAGAGCTTCATCACCGAATCATCTCAGCTACCAAAGCCACAGCCGAGCCGGCCCTCACCTGCACTAGGAAGATCCAACCTAACCCACCACGTAAGCGCCATTGCCAACTAACCTCTTTCTACCAGTCCCCTGTGCACAGGCGGAGCCCGTGGAGGCGCAGTCTTTTCCTCTTCCTCCCGGGCGGCAGACTTACTAGCTCCTTCTCCTCACCACCAACCTCTACACTCTCCTGCCGGAATTATACCACCATCTGAAGAGCACTGTCTCCCTGGCCACGGCCGTAACACCGCACCGGAGAACTTCACCATCTGTTCCCACAGTAAGCCACACAGTAACTGTTTAACTCCAGTCATGATGCTCAGTAACCACCACTCTCTGTGTGTCTCCAGGGTTGCCAGGCCGAACGGTGTCTCACTCAGTTCCTGGCAGTTCCAGCCTGCACTCACACCACAATTCATTCACATTGTTGTTAATAAACTTTATTGTATCAATTTGGAGTCTGTGCCTCGTCACTGGGTCAACAACCATGTCAGTACATCTCCGCCAGAACAACCCAGCTGACAGCGCTTTGGTGCGCCGTGTCCACCGCATGGAAATTCAAACTGATCAATTGGTTTATCAGCAGCAGACCATTCTAAACCAGCTAACTCGTGTCACAGATTGGTTGGATAGACTAACTAATTCTCAGCCCTTTTCTTAGGCCTTACCTGTCAACAGCAGCTCCTCGACTCCCGCTAGCATTCCAGCTAACCAGCTCAGGCGGAGTCCTCCTGTTCGGCTTACTCCCGTACCAACTCCCAGCCATTTCAACGGTAAGTTGGGCGAAGTCAGGGGGTTCGTTATGCAATGCGAGGTGGTGTTTCAGCGGGTGCCAGAGGATTTCTCTTTTGACCATAGTAAGATCGGTTATGGTATTAATCTGTCGGAGGGGAGAGCTCTAGCCTGGGCCTATGCAGTAATGGCTAAGGCAAATTATGCTAGTCTCACTTTTGGCCAATTTATTAGTGAATTTAATGAAGTGTTTGATCATTCCCATCGAGATAGCGTTCTCACCACCCGCCTATTAAATCTAACGCAGGGGTCTAGGGCGGTGGCAGATTATGCCGTAGACTTCCGGGTGGTGGCTACTGAAGTAGTACTACTACTACTAACCTGCACTTATATAGCGCTTTTCTAGTCACAAAGACCACTCAAAGCGCTTTCACTAGTACTAACCCTCTATTCTAAGGGCCTATAGGAAACAGATATCTAGGGACAATTTAGAACAACCAATTAACCTAACATGCATGTCTTTGGATTGTGGGAGGAAACCGGAGCCCCCGGAGTAAACCCACGCAGCACAGGGAGAACATGCAAACTCCACACAGAAAGGTTCCAACCCCTGCCAGCCTGGGGATTTGAACCTGGAACCTTCTAGCTGTAAGGCAACAGTGCTAACCACTGCACCACCGTGCTGGTTGGGAGGACGCATCTCTTTGCTGTATTTTCCTCAGGAGCCTCAATGCTAGCCTTCGGGATGAGTTAGTTCCTTTAGAGAAACCAACTAGGTTATCTAAGCTCATTTCTCTGGCCATTAGTCTGGATAATAAACTGAGGGAGCGAGTGGCAGAACGTAGGTCCTACTGACGGTCCAGGGAACCATCTCGCCATTCCCCTCAGTCCTCAATATTGGCTTTACCGTCCTTTGAACCCTCAGCGCTCGCAGAGCCTATGACGGTGGGACATTCTAAGCTATCTGTGACAGAGAAACAGCATCGCCGCGAGCTTGGGTTGTGCCTGTATTGCGGGAGCGGGGAGCATGAGGTCGGGTCATGTCAGCTTCAGCCAAAAGGGGGAGTCCATGCGTCAGAGTAGGGGGACTCACAGACTTACCTCGGTCAAATCCCCTATCCAGTTTTCTTCTTTCCATTAGATTCATACATAAACACACAGAGATACCTACACAGGCCTTAATCGACTCCGGGGCTGAGCAAAGCTTTATGTCTAGAGACCTGGCAACCCATTTGGGCCTTCACTGCTTGAGTCTCCTTTCCGGCTGATTGCGTTGTCTAACGCCCCCATGGATACAGTATCCCACCAGACAGCTCCAGTCTCCATTATAGTATCTGGTAATCATCGAGAGGAACTGTCCTTCTTTGTGTTGCCCGTCTCAACGTCTCCGGTCATCCTGGGCTGCCCCTGGCTACGCCTCCATAACCCAACGATTGACTGGAGTGCCGGTAGTATTAAATCATGGAGTTCATTTTGCCTCAGCACCTGTCTGCAGTCAGCGGCTTGCTCACCTTCAGTGACCCTAGGGGCTCCCTCCGATCCCCCTTCCAACTTGTCTAAGGTGCCTCCTGAATATCATGATCTCGGTGCCGTGTTCAGCAAGTCCCGGGCCCTGTCTGCCCCCCCCCCCCACCGACCAACCGTATGATTGTGCCATCAACCTCCGTCCGGGGGCTCCTCTCTCGTCTAGCCGGCTGTATAGCCTTTCCCATCACCGGAGCGGGTGGCTATGGGTACGTACATCAAGGAGCCCCTGAGCTCAGGCATCATCCGCCCGTCCTCTTCAGCGGTGGGGGCGGGGTTCTTCTTTGTAGGAAAAAAGGACAACTCATTGAGACCATGCATCGATTTCAGGGAGTTGAATAATATTACTATCAAGGATAAGTACACCCTCCCGTTGCTTAATTCTGCCTTTGACTCTCTCCAGGGGGCTTCCTGCTTTACAAAGTTGGATCTGCGCAACGCTTACCATCTGGTGCGGATCCGCAAGGGGGACGAGTGGAAGACAGGTTTCCATACCCTTAGTGGTCACTTTGAATATCTGGTGATGCCATTTGGTCTGACCAATGCGCCTGCTGTATTTCAGCGGCTCATCAATGATGTTCTGAGGGATTTTCTGAACGTGTTTGTGTTCGTTTACCTGGATGACATTCTGATCTTCTCCCATTCCTTAGAGGAGCACCGGGTACACTTGAGCTGTGTTCTTCAGTGGCTATTGGAGAACCAATTATTCATCAAGGCTGAGAAATGTGAGTTTCATACGTCCAAGATGTCCTTCCTGGGCTTCATTATTTCTCATAAGGAGATTCCTTCCAGACCCAGGCAAAATTAAGGCGGTGGTGGAGTGGCCGGTCCCGTCCTCAAGGAAACAGCTCCAGCAGTTCCTGGGATTTGCTAATTTCTACCGCCGATTCATAAAGAACTACAGCAGCCTGGCCCTTCCCCTGACACACCTTACATCCACGAAGGTTCCCTTCTGGTGGTCGGAGGAGGTGGTGGAGGCCTTTGTGGACCTGAAGAAGCAATTCTCTGATTCGCCGATCCTGGTGCAGGTGGATCCCAGCCTGCAGTGCCTCGTGGAGGTGGGACGCCTCGGATTCTGGTGTGGGGGCGGGGCGGTCCTTTCTCAACGTTCTCCGAAGAATGGGAGGGCCCGGCCTTGTGCCTTTTCTCCAAGCGACTATCTCCGGCGGAGCGGAATTATAGCATCGGTGACAGGGAGTTGCTGGCCGTCAAACTGGCTCTGGAGGAGTGGCGCCATTGGCTGGAGGGGTCCTCGCAGCTGTTCGTGGTTTGGACAGACCATCGCAATTTGGAGTACCTTAGGATGGCCAAGCGCCTGATTGCCCGTCAATTCCGCTGGTCTCTTTTCTTTGGTCGATTCGACTTTACTATCACTTACCGCCCTGGGTCCAAGAATACTAAACCAGATGCCCTCTCCAGGCAATTCGCCACAGACACCCTGGAGGCTGAAGACCATCCCATCCTCCCTACCTCCTGCGTCGTGGGCGTCCTCTTGTGGGGAATTAAGGAGAGGGTCCTGAGGGCCCAGGAGTCGGAGAGGGACCTGGGTAGGGGGCCAGCGGGGGAGCTGTTTGTGCCATCGGCCGTCCGGGGTGATGTCATCCAATGGGCCCACGCATCCAAGTTCGCCTGCCATCCTGGAAGACGATGCACAGAGGAGTTGTTGCAATGCTCGTTCTGGTGGCCCTCTCTTCAAAAGGATGCCGGGGAGTACATACGGGCCTGTCCCCAGTGTGCCACCGGGAAGTCTCCATCGTCCCCACCGGCAGGGTTGCTCCACCCCCTTCCGGTTCCTGGCAGACCCTGGTCCCATGTGGTGTTGGACTTCGTTACCAGCCTAACCTCCTTCCAACAATCACACCATGGTTCTCACCCTTGTGGACAGATTCTCCAAGGCGGCCCATTTTGTTCCTCTTCCGGGTCTGCCTACGGCAAAGGAGACAGCTGACCTTTTGGTCCAACATGTGGTGAGACTTCATGGGATCCCCACGGACATCGTCTCGGACCGGGGGACCCAATTTATTTCCCAGGTGTGGAGGTCTTTTTGTAACGCCCTTGGAGCCAAGGTGAGCCTGTCATCTGGATACCATCCACAGTCCAATGGTCAGTGCGAACGTGCCAACCAGGAGCTGGAGGTGGCGCTGCGGTGTGTGGCTTCTTCCAATTCGACGGCATGGAGTTCCTTCCTACCATGGATCGAGTACGCCCACAATTCTACGGTCTCTTTGGCCATAGGCATGTCCCTGTTTCAAGCATCTCCTGGGTATTCTCCCCCTTTGTTTCCCGAGAAGGAGGGCAACATCGTGCGGGCGCACATGAGACGCTGTCGTCTATGGAGGGCAACTCGGGCCACGCTACATCGTACAGCCGAACGCAATACTGCTGTGGCAAATCATCTTAGGACCCCAGCTCCGGCGTACCAGGTGGGTCAGCAGGTTTGGCTGTCTACAAAGAACATTAATCTGAAGGCTGAGCGCAGGAAGATGCAGCAGCGGTTTATTGGGCCGTTCGCCATCTCTCGCATCATCAACCCTGTGTCGGTATGGCTGGATCTCCCCCCCTCCCTCCGCATATGTCCCACATTTCATGTGTCGCAAGTTAAACCTGTGTCTTCCAGCCCCCTGTGCTCTCCTCCCAGGTCACCACTGCCCCCTAGGATGATCGACGGCAGCCTGGCGTGAAGTGTGACTGCTATCCTGGATGTCCGCTGCCGGGGCCGTGGGCTGCAATACCTGGTGGACTGGGAGGGCTATGGTCCAGAGGCCAGGTCCTGGGTGCGTCCTGCCTGTGTGCTCGATAAAGATATCATCAGGGAGTTCTACTGGACGCATCCAGGTAGGCTGGAACGACCGCCAAGAGGCACTCATTGGGGGGGAGTACTGTCATGGTCCGCTATGCTCATTATCCGCAGCTGCGCGCACACCTGATCCTCATTAGGCTGGGCCTATATCTTCCACGCTGCCCGGAGTGGCAGTGCGGAGATATCTCACTGCGCTCCAGGAGAGCTTCATCGCCGAATCATCTCAGCTACCAAGGCCACAGCCGAGCCAGCCCTCACCTGCGCTAGGAAGATCCAACCTAACCCACCACGTAAGCGCCATTCCCAACTAACCTCTTTCTACCAGTCCCCTGTGCACAGGCGGAGCCCGTGGCAGCAGAGTCTTTTCCTCTTCCTCCCGGGCGGTGGACTTACTAGCTCCTTCTCCTCACCACCAACCTCTACACTCTCCTGCTGGGATTATACCACGGTCTGAAGAGCACTGTCTGCCTGGCCACGGCCGTAACACCACACCGGAGAACTTCATCATCTGTTCTCACAGTTAGCCACACAGTAACTGTTTAACTCCAGTCGTGACACTCAGTAACCACCACTCTCTGTGTGTCTCCAGGGTTGCCAGGCCGAACGGTGTCTCACTCAGTTCCCGGCAGTTCCAGCCTGCACTCACACCACAATTCACTCACATTGTTGTTAAATAAACTTTATTGTATCAATTTGGAGTCTGTGCCTCATCACTGGGTCAACAACCATGTCACATTTGTTTTCATATCCATCAAAAACCTTAAGCTATACTAAAGTCAGAGCAAAAGTTGCAAGGGTTGGCTTGTCAGACCAAGGACAGACCTGATGATAAGGGGAAGAATTGGCATTATTCCAAATCGTCATTCCAAGAGAGGAAGTGCCACAGTGGTAATATTTCCTCCTCATCCACATGGCTGGGCATCATTTTTATACTTTTTTGAAATATCAAAAAATGTAGCAACCTGGCACAGTTTATTTATATAGCACCAATTCACAAGAGCAGTTTCTGCCCTAGACAGTGAGCTGATAGGTGTACATTGTGGCACAGCTGGGAGAGAGGATAAAGATAAGCTGATTGTTCCTGGTAAGAGAGAAGGTATAGGAGCAGAGGGAGGTTATCTTTTCAGGTGGGAGTGAGAGAAAGGACAGGTAGGTATAATCCTTCCAAAGAACAGATGGAGATCTCTTCGGAGTACCAGGGATGGAGACGCCATCAGGTCGAGGAGACCAAGGAGGAGCTGAAACAAACTGGCAGTCACAGAAATGAAAGGCTGGTGAGTCTACTGACATGCAGGACATGCCTCATATCAGGTGTTCAGAACAGTGACATCAGTAAGATGGGATAAAAACAAAGGCATTGGATCGTAAATGGAGAACATTTCCGATGTGCTGAATTAAAAAATAAAGAAAACAAGTTTACTGTTTCAGAACCTCTTTGAAATGGCCAAAGCTTTGGGTGTTAGTAAAATTATATTCATGCCTTAATTCCTCTGTACTCATTTTCTTCTATATTTTTAACAATTCTTAAATAATTTTGTATTATGCAGCATGATTTTCCCATTTTCAGGTTTTACTTTTTTCAAAGATAGAATTTCATAATAAATGACCTCCCCGGTTTCCTCCCACATGCCAAAAACATACAAGTTAGGTTAATTGGCATCAAACTGGGGTTTCTAAATTGTCCTTAGGTATGACTGTGAGAGTGAATGGTTGTCTGTCTCTCTGTGTTGGCCCTGAGACGGACTGGCGATCTGTCCAGGGTGTACCCTCCCTCTTGCCCAAAGATGCTGGGATAGGCTCCACCCCCACCCCACCCCCCCGCGACCCAAAAAGGATTAAGGATGGATGGATGACACACACACACCCATCCCACTGAGGAAATGGAGCAAAGAGTGAAACCTGAACACATCTTCATGCAGAAGTACCAAAAAGTAGGTTGTTGGACCTTTAATGTTGTTGGACCTTTAATTTAGTAAGTGGAATTTCCAGGGTACACCTTGCCTGCAATCCTGTGAAACCTCAGATAAACTCTGTAAATTTTCTTAGCTCATTCCTTAGATTACCTTTGTACTTTGAACCAGCACAAACAAAAAATATTGAGAAGCCTTTCTCTGTGTCGGAGAAAAGGACAAGATGGTCCAAATTGCTTTGTTATCCCTCCAAATGCCTCAGGAAATATATAATCCTGAAAATATGTTACTCACAAATCAGTAAAACCTGAAATCTCTTTTGCTCATTGTAGTGTTGTAGTCAAGACCACACCAACCGAGACCAAGACATTGTCGAGACTAGAGAGTATCGAGACCAAGACAAGACCAAGACATTTGGAGGCCGACACCGAGACAAGACCAAGACATTTGGAGGTCGACACCGAAACAAGACCAAGACTGTATATATCAAAGAAAAATCATAACAAAACAGAACAAAATGACCAGTATCTTTTTTTTTTTAATTTAAGTTTGCTTTTACATAAATGCAACAGCAACAAAAAAAATTCTGCTATGTTGTTTTCAAACCAGCAAAATGAAACAAATCTCAAATCTAAGCAAATTTGTTTTTTCACTTGTACAAAATGCGCAGTTGTACTCATTAAAACTGCATTGTCCTGACAAGCCACGATAAATATGTCATTTCAGAAAGAAAAATTAAGAAAAAGTAAGGAATAACGCCTAAATTAAATTAAATGAGTGAAAAAATAACCCTGACATTTCTTTTCAGCAAGGTATTTTTTAAAATAATTTTCTTGAACATGGGTCCCTTTGACATTTTGCATTTTGGTGCTTTGCCAGCCAACTTAGGTGCACAGCCATGAAGAACATTCACAGTAACAGAACTTTCACAACAACAAAGAAAGCCAGATAATGTTCTTTTTAGAAGTATTAATTCTCCGAGGCAGCCACAACAAGTTTCCTTCATAAAATTACAGCATAAATTAACTAGGAGTAATTTAACTGAAAATTATGGCATGCCAAGCATGAACAAAATGTGTTTTAAAAAAACACCCTTAAAAGTCTGAGCTGAACACTAAGAATACACTCACAAAAGGGTGGTTGTAAAAAAACCTCAAAGGTCCCATTTCTGGGCCAGGGTTAGGGTGAGATAGATGGTCCTGCCTGGCTCTAGGGATAAGGAGGTTAAACAAAAGCTTGGTTGCATTTCAGAAAAATTAGAGACTGAAGCATTTTGTGACCTAAACGGGCTCGGTGGGGCCTCATGATGATGCCTCCTCTACTAAATACCCTCTCAACTGGTGCAGAGGATGCAGGGACTGACAACACCTTCAGTGCCAAATTGTGGAGTTGTGGGAATCTGTGATGGTTTTTGTGCCAGAAGACAAGTGCATTGTCAGTGTCAGTGTCCTGTATGGCATCAAAGTATTTGCTTATCTGTGCCCTGACACTTGAATCCTGGCCTGTGCTGCGCTTTTTGTGAGCCTTGTAGCGAGAAAGAAGGCGTGGGCATTTGACTGGAGGTGAATCCCCAGGTGACTCTCCATTTCTTGGTCCGTAGTCCATTGCAGTACCTTCACAGTCCATCAAGTTCTCAACCTCAGAGATCAAAGTGTCTGAAAAACACAAGCACATGGAAAAAAAGACCAGATTAGATTAAAGGATATACAGTGTCTGCAGGTATCAAATAATAAACTGCTCTCACAATATTTTTCTCTTGATGTAAAATGTATGTGTGTATACCTGTCAGTGTTTTCTTCAGCTCATCTCTAAACTTCTTGAGTGGCGTTGCATTTAGCCCATTAGTAACATCCAGATCCACCCAGCTTAATCCAAACTGTGGATCAAGCATTGTAGCTAAAAAATACACATTATGGCTAAAAGGTTCCTGTCTCCCACTGTCTTTAGTCATATTTGTTTTGCCAAAGATTCCACCGAATCTTGTAATCAGAGACTGACGGAGGGCCTTTACTAATGGCCAACACTGTATTCGTGTCTCCATCTTCACAAGGTGTGTATGCAGGTCCAGAACAGTCGGAACGACCATGCTAATGGTAACTGATTTCTCTCCCTCTGTCAGGTCTGTTGCCTCTGAGAATGGCGCGAGAACTGAAGTCAGTTCTTTAAGCTGGTTCCACTCACGAGTGCTGAATACCACTTCTTCATAGTCCTTGCTGCACATTTCAGTCAGAGCTTTATGGTCCAGAGCTGTGAGGGCCTTCACTTGTTTGAAAATGCTGTTCCAGCGAGTGTTGTTTGCAGCTGGAATAGTCTTAGTAGAGTCAAATGCAGCCTCAAATTTGTCTTTGAACTGTGAGCTGCTGTGTAACAGAGTTGAGAAGCATGATGTTTTGGCAATACTGCGAGACATGGCTTTAACTTCCTTCATGCCGTCATTCACAACTAACTGCAGGGAGTGAGCAAAACAAGAAAGACGCTCACCTGATGACCAGAGTGGCTCTGTGTCCTCCACAGAATTCATGTCCTCCCACAGGTTCTCATCATCTAGATTCTCCTCCTCACTCTCACTGCCATCTGACTGCTGTTGTGGCATCTGAACTTTAAAAGCACACTTCATATTGGCAGCATTGTCTGTGACAATATAACTTATCTTCTGATGGACACCATATTCGTCGGTGATCTCCTCAAAGGCAGAAGAAATTCGCTGTCCACTATGTTTGCCTGTGAAACGTCTACAGTCCAGCAAGTAGGATTCAAGGGCATAGGATTCCTTTGACTTGTTGCACACATGAGCAGTTACTCCGAGGAAGGAACGCAGTCTACGATCAGACCAGATATCAGTAGTTAAGGACACTGTTGAGCTTTTCTCCAACTTCTCAAGAACAGTCTCCTTAACTTTCTTTACCAAAACTGGAATGTGTTTCTCACCAATTGTTCTCCTAGAGATTGGTGTGTACTTGTTATCTACAATCTCAAGAAAGTGTTTAAAATGTTCATTTTCCACAAAGGACAGTGGCAGGCAACACCCAATTATCAAATCTTTGACAATGGCATCGCTGATGGCTTGCTGTCTTGGGGAATGGAGACTGTAGATCTTCACTTTCTGGGCAAAGGATGCTATAGTTGGCTGTGTAGCATCTACCTGTTGTCCAGCCTTGTACTCCAGGAACCTGAAATTGAGGAGGATTTACAATTTACCAATACCAAGAGAGAATTCTCAGAAGATGCAAACGTTACATCTAACAAATATGTGCTTAGTGCAAACAAGCAACAAATTATAGAAGCCAGAGAAACACATCATGCATCACTACATAGTTCATATATATTCACGTTTTTAAAATGAATGAAGTCAAATTTCACTTTGAATTACTGCTTTTAAACAATCTTTAATTTTTAGCATTACCTTTTTCGGAGTCTTTATTGTCTTAAAATATGCTTTTTAACTTTTTTTCTTTTACAATATATTTTTTCAAACAAATTTGATGAACATACTCATTCAGTGTTATTGACTTTGAACTAGCTAGCACAGCATTAGCTTTCTAGCTCATGGCTGAGCCAAACGATCAACTTTCTGCAGCTGAAGACACTGTTGACCAGAAATATGTCCTGTTGGTCCCAACTAAAGTTCAGCCCATTTACTGGTGCAGTGAACAACGTTTCCATTGCATAAGAACCTCCCAAGTAACGCCAGTGGCCTCGACTAATACGTGGCGTGTTCATTGTTTGTTATTCTGTTATCTTGCTTTTGACAATGCTACGCAAGCTAACTTGGCTATAATATAAAGTCGGTGCTCTGAACGTTAGCAAAAAACGATCGTGGGAAGAAAAGAGCTTATTTTCGCTCAATGTTTTAAGATGGGGTGTTGAAATTTTTTGATTTTAACTTTCCCAGTGTAGCTAATTTAACGGTTAATTTACCTGTATTTATGCTTCCTCTCAATGTGACGATAAAAGTTTGACGTTGTCCCAGCGGTTTCTGTGAGTTGAGCACCGCAGAATTTACACACTGCAGAGTGTTTTCGCTTGCATGTCGTTTAGCAGATAAAGTCCTTATGGTTTTGGAAACCAAACTTAATGACTGATGAGTTTGCCGACATTTTTAACAGCTAGTTTCCCCGGAGGCGCAGCGTCTCCAGTCGTCTTCATCCACTCTCTGTGTACAGGGGGCGTGTCACTCCGCGTGTCACACTGCGTGACTGGGAAGGCACCAGCCTGCATTCTACTTTTCTCACTTATCACAGATCACTTATCACTGGCCTGGTCTCGACCAGTCTTGATCAAAAATCCCGAGTCCACCCTGTCCGAGACCGAGACAAGACCGAGTAAAAATGCCTTCGATTCCGAGACGAGACCGAGACCCTTAAAAAGTGGTCTCAAGACCGGTCTCGAGACCAAGACCGATCTCAAGTACTACAACACTAGCTCATTGCTCATTTGCACATCTCACACTTGAATGTGCTGCTGGTGTATGTGATATAGTCATTTATATAGTTCATATTATGTGTATATGTTTGGAGTTCTTATTTGTGTGGCACGGTGTGGTGGCTCCTCTTTCCCGTTCCGCCAACCCCGTGGCTATAAGAAGGGCTGCAGGTAGGAGGGCGGTCTCTTGGCCATTTCCTCTGCTAGCGGTTTGGTGTGGCTAGGTTGCACTGCCCTGTTTATTAAGCATGTGTTCAGCTCAACACTGGGTCTCCTCCTTTCAATGCCAACTACAGACATAGCAATGAGGACAAAAGTGGATAAATTTAAATGTATGGAAGCATGTGGCCCACCTATTCTGCCGTTTTTGGAGCTCCCGAGCAAGCCACCTGTCCCCTAGCCTAGATGGTACAACGCTTTCCGCACGTATATGGTGGCGCTGGACCTGGGAAGGATGGAGAAGTTAAGGGCATGTGCTTTACTTGTGCATAACCTGGGAATGGAGGGACAACGGATCTTGGGCACGCTGGTAACGTGGACGATTATGAAAAGGTGGTTGAGGTAATGGCGCGCCATTTCAGAGCAGCAGACAACATCATTGTCCAGAGAATTAAATTTTAACAGCACCGCCAACAGATAGGCGAGTCCATCCAATGGTTCATGTCGGACTTGAGACAGCTGGCCACTGAGTGTCGGTTCGGACTGTTGGAGGAAGAGATGATTCGTGACCAGTTGGCAGGACATACCAACTGTGCTGCGGTCCGATCAAAGTTGCTCACAATTCCGGGTGAATTGACGCTGTCCAGGGTCGTCAAGTTGGCTCTCCAGCTGGAGGCAGCAGATAAGCTAACTCGGGAGCTGAGTGAGCGTCTGTCACCGCGAGAGTTTGAATCCCCCATGGCTGCACAAGTAGTGGACCCGGACAGCGATGGAAGCGTTGAGGATGACGCGGGAGGTGCCAACACTGTGAGGACGAGGTCTGCCCCAGGGAAGCCCGGATGTATGGGCTGTGGGTCCACAAAGCACCGCTACAAAGCCAGAGAGTGTGTGGCAAGAGAGAAGCGCTGAGGCAGGTGTGGCCATCTTCATCACTATGCAAGGGTGTGCCAGTTAGCCGAGCAAGGGAGCCCACAAAAGAGTTCAACCCCTCCCTCCCCAACAGTGATCCATACTGTGTCCCTGAGCACCAGTGGGCGCACATATTGCGCAGTGGAGTTGGATGGAATGGCGGTGTTGATGCTGATCGACACAGAGGCGGAGAGTTCCTTGCTGAACTGGGCTACAGTGAAGCAAATATTTTCCCCACTACAGGGTTGGAGGTGACTCAGCGCCAGTTTGCGACTATAGAGGAGGATGGTTGGCCACGGTGGGAACTATCAGACTGACGGCTCGGTATAAGTTGGTGGAGATGGCTGATGTGGAGGTCGTCGTCAGATTGTGGGACCAACTGGTTCCGAGAATACAGGACAATGCTGTGTGGGATGAAAGGTTGATCGGCCCCCCATGAGAGTGGACAGGCCTTGTCGCACTCAGGGTCACCGCAAGAGGGCCCCAGTGCCAGAGCCTGAATTGCCCTGGACAAGGGTACTGAGTGGCACAGGGGAGCGCCTGCACCAACGAGCGATGCCGAAGGCATGGTCCCAGGTATTCCCAGAGCTCAGCTGAAGTGGGCCGGTGGACATGGGGCCACATCGGCGGGGCCCACAGCGGACTTAGAAGAGGTCAGGGGAAGACCGATTGGCACTGGGAAGACGAGTGGCAGGCAGAGACCCTGCAAGCTGAGCAGAGCCCCGCTGGGAGTCGCGGACTGGATTCGGGCTCAAGGGGAGGGGAGGTCACGGCGGGTATGGCCCAAACGGCAGATGGGGGAGCACCAAGGTTGGCTGCGGGTGGTGGCCGGGCGGAGCAATGCTTATCTCCAGCTGTCAGATGGCTTGTGGCAGCACCTGAATGAGCTACGGCATGCCCCGGGGAAGACTGAGAGATGTGGCCCCAGACGAGTGGAGCGTCGGGCTGTGTGGAGGAGGAGGTGCACCGAGGTTGAGACAACCATCAGCAGCCCGGGAGGCGAGCCACCTCCAAGGGTGGACTGAGTAAAGGACGGTCCAGGGGGCCCATGGGGTCATCTTCCCCGAGCCACGTGTATATATGTTCTTTGTTCTGCATGTGTTTTAAGTATTGTGTCGTATATGTATAGTTCTGGGGATTATTTTGTGTTTATTTTTTGGAAGCACGGCATTAGTTTTTTTAGTTTATACATGGACTGTTACTCAGTGGAGGCGGCAGAGTACTCCGCATTGCCATGTGTGGGGGTAGGACGGCAGGCCACCCGTCCTCCCTAATTTTAGTTTGCTTAGTGGATGATTCGGGTTCCAAATTGGGGAAGGTTTTGATTGTATGTGTGTTCTGGACTTTTCTACGGGGATGGGGGGGGGGGGACTGTGATAGTCATTTATATACTGTAGTTCATATTATAGGTATATGTTTGGAGTTCTTATTTGTGTGGCACAGGGTGGTGGCTCCGCCTTCCAGTTACGCCAACCCCGCGGCTATAAGAAGGGCTGCAAGTAGGAGAGCAGTCTCTTGGCCGTTTCCTCTGCTAACGGTTTGGTTTGGCTAGTTTGCACTGTCCTGTTTAATAAACATATGTTCAGCTCAACACTGGGTCTTCTCCTTTCGACTCCAACTACCGACATAACAGTGCATTCACAAACTCCTGATTAAAATTTATAGAAACACAAAGTCCTATTGCTTATTTATGGGAAATTGCAACCACAAGCAAAAACAAGATTATTAAAGGTCCCATTCACCGAAAAATTGTGCTCATGTGATTATTGAAAAAAAGCATCAAAGCACTTAAAAAACACACACCATATCTTTTCTTTTTCTGAAGAGCTATTTTAACTCCACCAGGTTTGTTTCTCTACGTCCAGAAAAGGTAAGCCCATAGCCATATAGTATGATAGCTGCGACACTCCGATAGACTTCAATAGAAACTTTGGAATGCGGAAGTCACATGGGTCATGGAGCAGCAATTAATTCCAAACAATGTAGTTTTCCCCATAAGCCACGGTTACATGGGCAAAATTTCTTCAATCTGATTACAGTTCAGATAAGAACTTTACTGTTTACATGGATCCTGAAAAAGTTGATTCGATTAGGATGTGCATTTCCATGTGTCACACGTTTGAACGGAATAAATCATTTTGACATGCACACGTCGACATTTTGACATTCCGAAAATAGTAGAAGAAGAAGCAACATCCGGTGTTAGCAAGCCCCGCTTCGTGTCTTTCTCTTTTAATTTTTTAGTAATGGACCTGTACTGTGTTATTCAGACTATACTTTTGCTTCTGCTGGTCTCCGTAATGAAGCTACAAGTACATACTGTGGTGTATGGATATGTGTGTCTGGGATGCCGTGCCCACCCACAGGGTGACGTCAGGCGGGCACGGCCCATTCTGTATATAAACCCTGTTCTGTAATAAAGTTAGAGAGTTGTTTGCTGCATGAAGACTCGCCTCGCTCTCCATCATTTACAGACATAACATCTGAGCAGCAGCTGTGGCCGTTCCTAGAGAGCCCGGGTGAGCCGTTGATTTCGTGGCTGCATTGGAGACGGGAATTCGAGGGGTACGTCGCCTCACTGGGTTTCCCACGGCTTGACGGGAGACAATGGCGGGCCTTCCTGGCCTGTAACCTTGGCGTGGAGGGCCGAAGGATTCTAGACTCGCTGGGCACAAGTGAGGACTACGTGGAGGCTGTCGGGCTCATGGAGGCACACTTCGCGGAGCGGACAAAGGCCAGAGAGTTGCGAGCGAAGAAGGTTGGTCGAGTTGGTGGAGTCGGAGCTAGTTAGCTTTGGAAAGCTAACGGCTCAGTCAGAGCCCATGGACAGGCTAGCTGACAAGCTAGCCATTAACTAGAAATGAGGCTAATGGTGCGAAACTGGGCCTCGAGGCAGGACCGGGACCACATGTGGAGGAGCCCCTGGCCATTGATGAGGTAATGGCACAGAGAAGCACCGAGACCGGGGATGCTGGGAAAAATGGCCAGGAGCCGATGTCGGAGGACGTGACTGGTGAGGGTGATGTCGAGAGCCCCAGAGAGGTGATGCAGCAGGACGGAGAGGCGACGCAGCAGGAGTCGGCCTCACTGTTGGAAGCTCTACAGCAGGCGAGTGGGACAGTGCAGGCCGAGGACTTCGGGGAAGAGCCACAGCCGGACATGATGGTGGCACAGCAGAGCACCAACGCTGAAAGCAATGGATGCAGCGGTAAGGAGCCCAGATCGGTGAGTGGGCCCGACGACGGTGATGATGCGGACCCTGAAAGTGAACGACAAGAGCCAAGCATGATGATGACATGGCGGAGCACCGGGACTGAGGGTGCTGGATGCAGCGGCGAGGAGCCCGTGAGCGAGCCCGGCGAAGGTGATGGGGTGGGCCCTGGAGAGGAGCGGCAGCAGCCACAAGACACAGTGGCAGCAAGCAGCACCAAAGAGTGGGTTTCGGCGGTCCCCGGAGCACGTCTACGGGAGTTTGGCGTGTTCGAGGCTGGAAGAAAAGAGAGCGGAGCGGGACGTTTTGGTGCGGTTTTGCTGAGCGCCAAACACCATCGTCATAGCGAGAGTTTGGACCAGGTCGGCGGGACAGCGCAATGCAGAATGGCAGAATGAGGGTCCAAAGATGACGTGGCGGGCACAGGAGACCGGGTCGGGTTTCCCTGCGGGTCAACAGCAGGGTTCGACCCAGAGAGAAGAAGCCAGTTTGGAGAGGTGGAGACAGGCTGGCCAGGAAGGAGTGTTTCGACCCTGGGGGGCAGCGACTGAACTTGGGGATGCCGTGGGGGTGCCCAGGCCCTCCCTGGCTGATATGTAAATGGTGGCTGCCCAGAGACTATGGTGTCACTTAATTAATTTATTTGTGTAAATAATGATATGTATATACTGTATGTATATATATCTGATGCTGGTGTGCATGTGAGTGAGTGGTAATATGGGATTAATTTTATTTTGCAGAGACTAGGTCCAGTTCTATTGTTTGTGTGAATGTGATAGGTTGTTTTATTACTGTTTTTCTCCCTGTTCTTAGTGTGTGAGTCGGGTTACCAGATTTGGGTGGGTTTCCTGTGTGCTTGATTTTTTTTTTTTTGGGGGGGGGGGGATGTTGTGTATAGATATGTGTGTCTGGGATGCCGTGCCCACCCACAGGATGATGTCAAGTGGGCACGGCCCATTCTGTATATCCCTATTATGTCCCTATCCACTATTGTATGTCCCTGTTCTGTAATAAAGTTAGAGAGTTGTTTGCTGCGTGAAGACTCGCCTCGCTCTCCGTCATTTACAGACATAACACAAACTTCTGCATATGACGAACAGAGAGGGAGACAGCAGGACGATACAGATCAGTTTTGTTTTACTCCCGCTATGTCTTCCGCTAGCTGCTGTAAAGGCAGAAATACGTCACGTCGACATGTGGCTGACGTACAGACATGCTTATTAAACATCTTTTCTGCCCAACCTTCGGAATAAGTGTTTTCATGCGCACCATTTGGATTAACAATCAGCATAACCCACCCGTCTCAATCAGAATGAAATTTTGGTCCGAATGAGCGTGATTGGGTCAGAATATTCAGATTGGCGTATTTTCATGAAGCATTTTTTATTCCGATCAGGCTTTTAATCCAGTTACTTGTGTCCATGTAAACATGGTCATAGACCACCATTCATTTCCCGGAGTGTCTGCTTTATAAACCCTGGTAAATTAATGACTAGCCGTTGCTTTGTTCATTTCACCACTTAAGTTAACATGTAGATTATGTAGTCTGTAATATTGTTTTATTTTGTCAGCTTTTTTCTTGTTTATGTCTGATAGAAGCTCACAAACTTGCTCATTAGCTTGCTCCACACTAGATTCAGGTAAACAGCAGCTAGTTCAACTTGATAACCTGGTTCTTCTTCTTCTTCTCTCAGTTTCTGGCAGATAGCAAACAACTGAAAGTTGCATACCGCCACCTACTGTACAAGAGTGTGTAACATTATGTCATCTGAGCCAGACCCCTAAATTCTATGACTTAATCCTGTTATTTAAAAAAGAGAAAAGAGCCTTTCTCGTGATTCTTATTGCCTCTCCATCTCCATCTGTTCCCAGAATCCCAGTTAAATCCCATTCCCTACCGGCCTCTCAAACTTCATTTTCCATTATCTGTCTTTCATTTCTGTATTTGTGACAGTGTAATAAGATGTGCTCGACATTTTCTTTTACGCCACATTCTCTACATTTGTCACTTTCGCTTTTCCCCATGGTGAATAAAGTGCCGTTTAAACCTGTGTGATCCAGTCTGAGTCTTGCCATAATGATGTCTTCCCTCCTTTTGGTTGTTATGAAATTCTTTATTGCAATAGATTTTTGTATTTTGTAATACAGTCTACCTTTATGATCTTCATTCCATCTTTTTTGCCATAGCTCAGTTCCTTTTTTCTTGATTACTGCTTTCCCTTCACCTTTTCCAAGAGACAATGGTATAGTTATCTCTTTTCCAAGAGCACTTTTTGCTAATTTGTCTGCACAGCCATTCCCTTTCAACCCTTCATGTGCAGGAACCCAACAAAACTGAACTTCTCCACCACCCCTGTGTACCCTAAATAAACGGTGATATAGCTTAATCGCCAAGTCTTCCCTTGTAGATTTTAGTGTCTGTATGGTTTTTAGCACTGCAAGTGAGTCCATCCACACCGCCACCCGGTCCGGTCTGACCTCCTCCACCCACTGCAAAGCAATAATTATTGCCACCATCTCTGCTGTAAACACGGGTGTATTGTTGGAGAGTCTTTATGCGATGGTCACTTTAAATTCTGGGATGTATACTCCAACTCCAACAGAGCCCTCTTTATTCTTTGAACCATCAGTATTGAGCTGTAAGAAGTTATAATAATTGTTCCTGAGGTAAATGCTTGTTTTAACACCAATTTCACTCATATGCCAATCCTTTTTTCCTCATTAGCAGACTAGCATCTACTTCTATTCCCGGAAACAGCCAGGGGGGAGCATTACTCACTGGACTGGTGTTAGCTATATCAATAGTATGCAGCCCGTACATTCTGGTCCTTCTTTCAGTTGTCTACCTAAATCCATGTCCCTGGAAATTATCAGAATCAGAATCAGAATCAGGTTTATTGCCATTGTTCATGTAGTACACAAACTAGGAATTTGTCTCGGTACAATGCTGCAACATTAAACATGATAAGATAAGAGAAATAAACTATACATGTAATAAAGTGTAGGATAAGATTAAGTGATACTGGTCAACAGTTAAAATATATATTAGCCAGCAGCAGATACTGTGGAGAACTATATAGTGCAGTCGGTAATGCAGGAAGAAAACAGTGATGATTGACATGAGTCTGGTTGAGCTGCTGTACATGGTGCACGAGAGTCACTTAGTGTTCAGCAGTCTAATGGCAGAGGGGAAGAAGCTGTTCATGTGACGGGAGGTTTTAGTCTGGATGGACCGAAGTCTTCTACCAGAGGGGAGGGGGGCAAACAGTACGTGACCAGGGTGTGAGGGATCGGCTATGATCCGGCCAGCACGCCTCCGGGTCCTGGAGATGTACAGATCCTGGAGAGATGGGAGCTTGCAGCCGATCACCTTCTCAGCAGTGCGCACGACGCGCTGCAGCCTTAGTCTGTCCCTGGCAGTGGCTCCTGCGTACCACACGGTTATGGAGGTGGTGAGGATGGACTCGATGATGGCTGTGTAGAACTGCACTAACATCTTGGTGGGTAGCTTGAGCTTCCTCAGCTGCCGCAGGAAGAACATCCTCTGCTGGGCTTTTTTGATGAGTGAGCTGATGGTCAGCTCCCATTTGAGGTCCCTGGTGATGGTAGTGCCTAGGAAGCGGAAGGAATCAGCAGTGGTGATGGGAGAGCCTGAGAGGGTGAGGGGGGGCAGAGGAGTAGTGACTTTCCTGAAGTCTACAATCATCTCCACTGTAGTAGTAGTAGTAGTAGATTAGTTTATTTGACAGGGACAGTGCAATAAACATAGACAATTAATCAAAGACAATCAATCTTGTTTTCTCTTTTTTCTCCTTTGAATTCTTGGATGGAATATGGGTGGGCAATATAAGCTGCGGCTTCAGCCATCACCCATTTCGGATAACTCACGTGGAATTGTATAGTAGAAGGAGTCTTTGTCTAATTTGACCTTGTTGTTATATTATACAGTTTCTTTTAACCTGTAATGTACTATCCGAAATAAATTCATTCATTCATTCATTAAAAAAAATCTGATGTGTTGCACATAGAGTGTATAGCTATTAGCTAATTTGCAACTCTTGTCCCTGGATGGGCTTTAGAGCGTTCAGACGTATGACGTATGTCTTCAGAGCGTTCAGCTGCAGGTTGTTATTGCTGCACCAGGACGCCAGCTGGGCCACCTCTCTCCTGTAGGCGGACTCGTCGCCGTTGGAGATGAGCCCGATGAGGGTGGTGTCGTCCGCAAACTTGATCAACTTGACAGACTGGTGGCTGGAGGTGCAGGAGTTGGTGTAAAGGGAGAAGAGTAGGGGGGAAAGTACACAGCCCTGGGGTGATC
The DNA here is from genome assembly GCA_020510985.1 of Pholidichthys leucotaenia. NCBI lineage: Eukaryota > Metazoa > Chordata > Actinopteri > Cichliformes > Pholidichthyidae > Pholidichthys > Pholidichthys leucotaenia. The sequence goes on from CM035842.1 coordinate 279,005,016, forward strand.
CGGTGCTGATGCTAGTATAGTCTGAGACAGTCTTTCCCAGCCGCACATGCTGCCTCCGGTCCGTCAGGAAGTCGATGATCCACCTGCAGAGGGAGTCAGGCACGTTGAGCAGGGACAGCTTGTCCCGGAGCAGAGCGGGGCGGATGGTGTTGAATGCGGAGCTGAAGTCCACAAACAGGATCCTGGCGTAGGTTCCCGGGGAGTCCAGGTGCTGCAGGATGGAGTGGAGGGCCAGGTTGACTGCATCGTCTACAGACCTGTTGGCTCGGTAGGCAAACTGCAGCGGGTCCAGGAGAGGGGTGGTGATGGACTTGAGGTGGGACAGGACCAGGCGCTCAAAGGACTTCATGACTACAGAGGTGAGCGCTACAGGTCTGTAGTCATTAAGTCCAGTGATCCGTGGCTTCTTGGGGACAGGGATGATGGTGGAGGATTTGACGCAGGATGGCATGTGGCATAACTTAAGGGAGGTGTTAAAAATGTCTGTGAATACAGGAGCCAGCTGTTTCGCACAGAGTCTCAGGGTGGAGGGAGACACGCCGTCTGGGCCGGGGGCCTTGCGCGGGTTCAGTCTGGAGAACTGTTTGAGCACATCCTGCTCACTGATGATAAGGGGAGGGGGGGAGGAGGGGGGGGTGCCTTAAATGAAGTAGGGAATGTGGAGGCTGTGGAGCTGGAGGGAGGGGGGGAGTTGGACACAGATGACGAGGTGTCAAAACGGGCATAGTGTTGGGACAGTCTCTGACAAAGGGCTTTGTCATCCTGACCTTTAGGAGCCTTAGGTCGATAGTTGGTGATTTGCCTCAGTCCTCTCCACACGGAAGCCGAATCATTAGCAGTGAACTGCTGCTGGAGTCTCTCTGAGTACACAGATTTAGCCCTCTTCAGCTCTCTGTTAAACCGGTATTTAACCTCCCTGTAGCAGTCCCTGTCTCCACTTTTCAGCGCTGCTTCCTTCTCCTTCCTGATCTGTCTGAGCTTAGCTGTGAACCAGGGTTTGTCATTAGAGTAACTCACCCTGGTGCGTGATGGAAGAATGTTCTCTTCACAAAAGTGGATATATGAGTTCACAGTGTCCGTGTACTCATCCAGATCATGCGTGGCTCCTTTAAGCATGCCCCAGTCAGATATTTCCATGCACGTTTCCAGCTTCTCCTCAGCATCACTGGTCCGTATCTTCGTAGTGCTCACAACAGGTTTAGTGAGCTTCAATCTCTGTCTGTATGTGGGAATGAGGTGAACCATCACGTGATCAGATAATCCCAGCGCAGCTCGAGGGACAGCGCGATATGCGTCTTTCACTGTGGTGTAACAGTGATCCAGTGTGTTTAATCCTCTGGTGGGGCATTTAATAAACTGTTTGTAGCGGGGGAGATCGTGGCTCAGATTGCACTGATTAAAGTCGCCAGCCACAATAATCAGCGAGTCTGGAAAACTCCGCTCTGTGTGTTGAATGTGATCCGCGAGCACGCGCTGAGCTTCGCGCGTGTCCGCGTCGGGAGGGGCGTACACAGCGATCATTATGAAAGAAGCAAACTCCCGCGGGGAATAGAAGGGCTTGCAATTGATAACAAGAAATTCCAAGGCAGGAGAACAGTGTTTGGAAATTACCGTTACATCAGAGCACCAGATGCAGTTGATGTAGAAGCAGACACCGCCTCCTGTGGTCTTGCCGGAAAGCTCTGTGTCACGATCAGCACGGAAGAGCTGGAAGCCGTCGAGGCGCAGCGCGCTGTCCGGTATATTTTCCCGGAGCCAGGTCTCAGTAAAGCAGAGGACAGCTGAGGAGGCGAGGTCCTTAAAACGCATCAGCAGTCTCAGTTCATCCACCTTGTTAGAGAGAGAGTTGGTATTGGACAGAAATATGCCAGGCAGCGCCGTTCGCGAGCCTCTCCTGCGAAGTCGCACGAGAGCGCCCGCTCGTCTTCCTCTCTTCCGCCGTCTCACTTTCCGAGCCAAACAATAAACCAGATCGGCGGCAGGGGCTAGAAAAACTGGGAGGAGGTCCGTGGGGGTGAAAGTCCTGATATTTAAAAGTTCTTCACGGGTATAAGTGCAAGCAGACACACAATTGACAAACAAAAACAAACAAAGAGCGCAGCGAAGCACCATGTCGACCGCTGTGGGCGCCATCTTGGATAGTATCCCCAGTAGTCTTGTAGTGTTGTTTTTGAAATATTTGCTTCCTCTTTCACTTCATTTTTTAAGTTTGCATTTTCTCTGAGTTTATGCTGCCTTTGCTGTCTATGACTCTCAGTAAGATGGTCTCCTCTATGCACTGCTGCAAATGTTCTACCTAGGACTTCTGCCTTTTCTTTGTCTGATACAGCCATCTTGTCTCCGTCCACTAAAGCTGGAATTTTAACTGATACCCTTTTCCCACTCATTTTGTTAAACATACCCCAGACATCACCTAGTTCTGTTTTCCTACCAAGGGTGGAACAAAATTCTCTCCATGTTGACCTTTTCCTGTTTTTCATAATCCTTCGAGCTACTGCCCTTTTCTTTTTATACTCTATAAAGTTTTCACTAGTCATATTCTTCCTCAGCTCTATGAATGCCTTGTTTCGCTCATTTATTGCAATACTACTTTCGTCATTCCACCAGGGTACAGCCTTCTTCCTACCCTGTGTTGTTTTCTTAGGTATACTTGCTATTGCAGCATTCAGAATATGATTGTTACCTGACTTGAACACTCTTCTATGCCACTTTCTAATGTTACCAAATGACACGATTGAACACAGTATTGCCTAAATTTTCCCCAATCTGCCTTGTCAAAACACCATCTTGTAAAACATCTTCCCTCTTGTATACATACTTCAGTTTTAATGACTGTAAGTACTGGGAAGTGATCACTTCCCATAGTTGTCCTGTTCATAACCGTCCATTCACAGGCGCTCACTAAAGAATCAGATACCAGAGTCAGGTCAATACATGATAATGTGCCCCTATGCACATCCATCCTGGTAGCTTCACCACTGTTTAGACAAATTAACGATGTTTCATCTAACATCTCTTCCACAACATTTCCATTGTTATCTGTATGTGTGCTTCCCCACAAGCTATTGTGGGCATTTAAGTCTCCACACCATACCTCTTTTATATGCCCTTCCCCTGCCATAACACTGAAAATATCTGCTGTTAACTTCCTACATGGGTTGTAATAATTAATCAGTTTAATATTTCCTTGTCCATTTGGCCTACATATTTCAATAATATTACACTCTATATCCTCAGGGGAGGGAATCACCCTATACGCCAGGCCATCTTTAATGAAAGTGGCACATCCTCTTCCATTTACAGTGTTAATTCTATCCTGTCTGATTGACCTGTAACCTGGAATAGCAAAATCTAAGTGAGGTTGAAGCCACGTCTCCTGTACACACACTACCTGTGGAACAACATCTAGTTCGTAAAGATACTTCTTGAGTTCTTGTCAGTTTGCTAAAAGACTCCTCGCATTCCACTGTAGTATGTGTAGTGCCGTAATCAAGGTCTTGTTTCAGCATGTGCAGTCTCCCCAGTTTCAGCTTTCAATAAAGCATGAATATGGTTAGCTGTGATATCTTTCACATCTAGGAAGCTTTCTGCTGCTTCCACAATGGTTTTGATTCTGTCACTTTTCTGCTGTAGCTGTGCAGTAACATTCATGGTGTGGCAGATAAAAGCTATGAAGTTTGTCCTCTTAACTATATCTGTGGCAGTGTTATTTAACATTTACAAATTAGCAATATTCATATTTTATCATTCTGTTGTGTTGAAAATATTCTGTACTTATTTGAAGAAATTGTTGGGAGAAACATGGAGTGAAAGACACTTGGGATTTAGACTGGTTTGTTTTTTAATACATTTGAAAACAAGTGATTATTTTAAGTTGGTAAACAAAGAGTTGAATGTTAAAAACAAACATTCTAAAAACAATTGTCATATTTACAAATGTGAAATACTCAGTTTTATAAAATGGCTAATTTGAAATTAATTAAAAAAAAAAAACTAACTGAACTATTAACAGAATATATTTTCTATCCTTTGTAATTCTATTGTGGTTCAGGAAATTCATTTTATTTATGACTGTCTGTATATGAATTTGATTGTTTTACAGAGTACACGTGTATAGTTTGTATTTTTTACTCATGTTTAAACTTTTAAGCGAAAAATGTAACGTTTCCAAAATAGTTCACAAATGTCTGCATGAAAAGCTAGAATGAAAAATACTTTCAAATTTAGTATAAAAATACATAAATCTGTAAGAAAAAAGTAATGACTTTTTAAAAACTATAAAACAGCCACATTTCAATTTAAAAATAGTCTCAAGTGTACAATAAAAATCAGAGTTTTCAGACAAAGAAATACAATACTATGAGGAAAAAGTAGCAAATTTATGCGAAAAAGTAAAAGGGAAAAAATGCACAATTCTGTCAGAAAAAATGTTTATGTAATGTTGCTTGTTTGTATTATAATAGAGTTAAATCTGTTCATTTTAAGTTTAATAATATACCTACCGATAGGTATTTTGAATATTTACCTAATATGGCTAAAAAATGTTTTTTATGCCACAGATGGTCACAGCTGCCATTCACACGCAATTATAGAAAGGTCGTTGTTTGGAACTATTTGGAGCTCCATGAACCACGTGACCGGGCAGCAGCGAGTTCAAAGAGTGTTGCAGCTATCATACTATATGGCTATGGGTAAGCCCAGCCTTGATATATGCCGCTGCTCTATTATTGCCAGCATAGCTGTCTGTCTGCAAACGTAGATGAGTGGGGAGCCTAGCCAAGGTGGTATTTCAGAGCTAACAGTGCTACTAAGCTGATAGCTTACCAAGCACGATTTAAATATATATATATATATACTGTATATATATATACTGTATATATATATATATATATATATACATTTTTTTTCCTTAGATTTCAGCCACCCTAACAAACATCCCTGTTTCCACCTGATGCACTAATTTGCAGTTGATAATATATCTCACTTCATTCTGGCTTATTTTGTTATATTTTTTTAATTCTACATTGAACCATTAGCATTAGCTTGGTGGTCAAGAGTCAGTCAGTCTGACCATATTAGAGCTCACCCTAGCAGGAATATGCCGACAGGCAGGCGTTAGTTTAACTGTTGATCCAGCCCACCAGCCACTGTGGCTAGTGATTTTCCAGTCACTAGCTACTCAGCCTTTTCACTAGCCACAATTTTGTGGTTAGAAAATTATGTTTAATATGATCAAATTTGACTATTGCATACTAAATTTTACTTGAGCTAAATTTACATCCTTTTCAAATGTAAATAACCCTTAACAAAACATCAAAATAGCAAAAGAAACACTGTTGAATTATTAACATGAGTAAATACTGTAAAGTCGAGAAAAATGTTTGCAATATGAGAGTGAAGTAGATGTAGATTTGGGGTATGGCCCAATTCCCATTTGTACCTCTTCCTCTTTGCCTACTCCCACCCCTTGGTCCTTGAAATCAAAGGCTCAGGGGTAGGGGCTGAAAATTACCACAATGAATTCGGACACCCCTTCAGGGCTGCACGATGTCATTAGTAATTCCATCCAGCTACCATCCCATCTCACTTATGAATGTCGATCTTAAAATAATTTGCAAAGCTCTCGCCAAAAGACTGGAAAGGATAATTCCGTTTATTATACACTCAGATCAAACAGGTTTCATCAGGGGTAGGCACTCGGCTTATAATACACGTAGGCTATTTAATTTAATAGACTACTGTAAAATTAATAACTTAGAAACCACAGTTTTATCTCTGGATGCAGAGAAAGCCTTTGACTGTGTTAACTGAAAATTTCTTTTATGGTGTTAAACAAGTTTGGGTTTGGTTCATCTTTTATAAACTGGATTAAAACAGTATATAGCTGTCCAACTGCATTTGTCCAAGCAAATGATCAGACTTCTCGAAGGTTTAATCTCCAGAGAGGCACTAGGCAGGGTTGTCCACTCTCTCCCTCACTTTTTACCATCTTTATTGAACCATTAGCTGCAGCCACATGACAAAATGTTGATATTAGAGGTATCCAAACTGGAGAAAAAGAACACAAGATAAGTCTTTATGCTGATGATGTATTGATTTTCCTTGAAAACTCACAAAGATCTATTCTTCAGACAGTGGTGCTCACTGATAAATTTTCATCATTATCAGACTACTCTATTAACTGGGGTAAATCAACAGTCTTACCTATAAATGGTAATTTTTCAAATACAGATGTGGACAAAATTGTTGGTACCCCTCTGTTAATGAAAGAAAAACCCACAATGGTCACAGAAATAACTTGAATCAGACAAAAGTGGTAATAAATAAAAATTCTATGAAAATTAACCAATGAAAATCAGACAGTGCTTTTGAATTGTGGTTCAACAGAATTGCTTTAAAAAACAAACTCATGAAACAGGCCTGGACAAAAATGATGGTACCCCTAGAAAAGATTGAAAATAATGTGACCATAGGGACATGTTCAACCAAGATGTGTCCTCTAATTAACATCACAGGTGTCTACAAACTTGTAATCAGTCAGTCGGCCTATTTAAAGGGTGACAAGTAGTCACTGTGCTGTTTGGTGGCATGGTGTTTACCACACTAAACATGGACCAGAGGAAGCAAAGGAGAGAGTTGTCTCAGGAGATTAGAAAGAAAATTATAGACAAGCATGTTAAAGGTAAAGGCTATAAGACCATCTCCAAGCAGCTTGATGTTCCTGTGACTACAGCTGCACATATTCAGAAATTTAAGATCCACGGGACTGTAGCCAACCTCCCTGGACGTGGCCGCAGGAGGAGACGGATAATATGAATGGTAACAAAAGAGCCCAGAACAACCTCTAAACACATTCATGGTGAACTCCAAGGTCAAGGTACATCAGTGTCAGATCGCACCATCCATCATTGTTTGAGCCAAAGTGGACTTCATGGGAGACGACCAAGGAGAACATCACTGTTGAAAACAAATCATAAAAAAGCCAGACTGGAATTTGCCAAACTGCATGCTGACGAGCCACAAAGCTTCTGGGAGAATGTCCTATGGACAGAGGAGACAAAACTGGAACTTTTTGGCAAGGCACATCAGCGCTATGTTCACAGACGTAAAAATGAAGCATACCAAGAAAAGAACACTGTCCCTACTGTGAAACATGGAGGAGGTTCTGTTATGTTCTGGGGCTGCTTTGCTGTATCTGGCACAGGGTGTCTTGAATCTGTGCAGGGTACAATGAAATCTCAAGACTTTCAAGGTATTCTAGAGAGAAATGTGCTGCCCAGTGTCAGACAGCTTGGTCTCAGTCGCAGGTCATGGGTCTTGCAACAGGATAACGACCCAAAACACACAGCTAAAAACACCCAAGAATGGCTAAGAGCCAAACATTGGACTATTCTAAAGTGGCCTTCTATGAGCCCTGATCTAAATCCTATTGAACATCTGCGGAAGGAGCTGAAACATGCCGTCTGGAGAAGGCACCCTTCAAACCTAAGACAACTGGAGCAGTTTGCTCATGAGAAGTGGGCCAAAATACCTGCTGAGAGGTGCAGAAGTCTCATTGACAGTTACAGAAATCGTTTGATTGCAGTGATTGCCTCAAAAGGTTGTGCAACAAAATATTAAGTTAAGGGTACCATTATTTTTGTCCAGGCCTGTTTCATGAGTTTGTTTTTTAAAATAATTATGTTGAACCGCAATTCAAAAGCATTGTCTGATTTTCATTGGTTAATTTTCATAGAATTTTTATTTATTACCACTTTTGTCAGATTCAAGTAATTTCCGTGACCATTGTGGGTTTTTCTTTCATTAACAGAGGGGTACCAACAAATTTGTCCACGTCTGTATATCCACTATTCCTATAGAGTCTTTGCATAGGGCCATTAAGGTCACGTGACTCGTGGGGGGTAAACATAAACACGCCGTAGGTGCCGCCATCTTGGATGGCAAGAGCAGCAGGTGCACTGTGACAACCCAGGCGTAACTTGTACTGTTTAGCGATCAGAATGAGTGAGGAGAAGTTGTCGGACCTTGTAGAACACCTTCGGGGACTCGAGAAGGTCAGGTACCTAAACAAGATCAGACAAGTGAGTGCTGGAGACCCGTACCTGCTGGCTCAGTGCTTGTTTACCCCTCTTGTGACAGCTCATGCTGCTGAGTTGCCCAACTTTGCTTATGGAGACATAAGCTGCAGAAAGCTTCATGGTGAGATCTGCACACCTGAGATCTGCACATCCACGCTGGGACCGGCCGCTCTCACAGCTCCTCCACACGAGAGCCTGAGAGCTCACTCCAGCATGCTTGCACAGTGCTGGTGTGAGCTCCGTGATGGCGGAATGAAATAAACTCCCTCAAAAACTTTCAGTCCACTCCTTATTATTTTATGCCGCCACAACCAGTCCTGGTTGGCCATATCTGTTGGTACATCCATGGGCAGCACAGGAGTACACCATTTTGTCGAGTTTGTAGGTACACGTGAGCTATGTTGTTTGTTTCACCCTGCTGCTGCTGTTGTTTCTTGCCATCCAATATGGCGGCACACTCTGGCTGGGCCAGTGCTGTGCGCCCCCTTACGTCATACGCAAGAACCCAATATAATCAAGTGATACTGAATATTTAGGAAGAGATATTTCCCCTAGGCTCTCAAGAGTTACTGCGACTAAATCACATTCCCCTTCTAAAAACAATACAAGACAACCTTGCACGTTGGAGTGTGGTATGTGTGTTTGGGGCACATTATTGTGAAGTGCAGTGTGGTGGCGTGCACTTCCTGTCACGTCACCGCACTGCCCTAAATAGCGGAGCGAGCCACCATAACACGGCCTCTTATGCCAGATGATCTCATTGGTGCTTGCCATGTAACTGCTGTGTACATATGTAGTTCTTTAATAAAGCTGTGTTCGCCAACTTCATGTTGCCTCATTCATCACCCAGGTATTTCCGTACATAACATTTGGCAATTGAGAATTAACTCATGGAGGTGTGTATCATACCACTTCGTCCCTTTCTTGAGCTTCCGGGCTAACCGCCGGTGCCTTGGCCCAGGTGGTTTGAGGCCTTCCAAACCTAAATCACCACACTGGACCTCGGACAGTTCGACAAGCTAAGGGCACGTGCGCTTCTCGTCCATAACCTGGGTATCGAGGGCCAATGAGTCCTGCAGACGCTCGATGCGTCCAACTCATTTGAGGGCATCGTGGAGCTGTTATCCAACCATTTCCACACCCCAGATAGCATGACTGTCTTGAGGATTCGTTTTCGGCAGCAACATCAGCGGGTAGGTGAGCCTATTCACCAGTTTGTCGCCGACTTGAGGCAGCTAGCTGGCGAGTGCCACTTTGGGCCGTTGGAAGATGAAATGGTACATGACCAGCTTGCAAAGCACACGTGCAGCGCCACATTGCAGGCTAGGCTACTCATGGCGCCCAATGACTTAACATTAGCCAGAGCTGTGGAGCTAGCTCTCCAGCTGGAGGCCACAGACAAGCTAGCTTTGGAGCTAACCATGTGCCAGTCACTGAAGCCGCCAGTGCCTCCCGCCGTGGCAAATGTTGCAGACTCGGAAAGTGAGGATAGCTTGGATGACGACATTATGGAAATCAATGCTGCCAGTTGAAGGTCTGCCCCAGGAAAATCCCTGTGCAAGGGTTGTGGGTCTGCAACACACCAAAATAAGGTGAGGGACTGCCCGGCAAGGGGAAAACATTATAGCAGATGTAGACACTTGGACCATTATGCTAGAGTGTGCCATGTATCTGAACCAGAGAGCCCACAGAAGAAATCTCCCCCTGCCCCCTACAACCATCCATTCGGTGTCCCCCAGTACAAACAGGTACACATACTGCACAGTGGAATTGGACGGCGTGAAGGTGCCGTTGCTGCTTGACACAGGAACGGAGGGGTCATTGCTAAACTGGGTGAAGGTGAGGAGGCTCCTGCCCCATTACAGGATTAAAGGTAACCCGGCACTGTTGTATGGTTATGGAGGTGGTAGGCTGTGCATGGTTGGGACTTTGGAGTTAACGGTCAGGTACAAGTCTGCGAAGATGGTTGACTTTTTTTTTCTCCCCCTTGTCCTGTCAGGCAGCTAGGTAAGCAGAATAGAGATCTGTTACCCTTACTGTGCCAAAACAGATTTACTTTGCCAAAAGGAGCTTTATACGGTACCTAGCTATGTACTGTATATTGTTGTAAACTCCTGTAATAACTTTTAATACTTTATTTAAATTATTTTACCCATGGAGGACCTGACAGGATGGGGAATAGGGAAAGGAAGTGTGTGGAGGGGGAAGAAGATAGTTGACTTCACAGTCTACATGACAGCGTGAGGCAATAACATCATGGGCTGTGATTTGTTTTACGGACTGGGTTTCACCATTAAAGATGATGCCGGGAACAGATGGTCGGGTTGTGGCCGCTGGAACCCTTCAGTTCCGGTGATTGAAGAGAATGTTGTGTAGGATGAAGGGCTAACGGACACCACAGTGGTCAATCAGGACCAGTTTCACTCAGGTTTGGCACAGAAGGGTCTCAGTGCCAGCACTCGGGACATGGTAGAGGGGGGTACTGAGCGTGGCGGCGAGGCGCCTGAGTCGGCGAGTGACACCATTGTGCTAGCCCCAGATGCAAGTGAGTGTGTGTGTGAGCATGAGGGTGAGTGTGTGTGTGTATGTGTGTGTGTGTGTGTGTGTGTGTGTGTGTGTGTGTGTGTGTGTGTGTGTGTGTGTGTGTGTGTGTGTGTGCAGGTGCAGGTACCTGTGGGTGGACATGCAGGGGTGGAGGATGTGTGTGTGGGTAGGGGGACCTCGTTGGGTGGCGGGGGCGAGGCAGGCCAATTGGTGGCCTGGGGGTTGGGGGTTTGGGGCCTGCTTTTCTTGGCTGCCCTGCTGTTGTGTCACGGAGTGGCGCGCTTTGCAGCATTGCTTCTGGTGCCCTTGGCACCAGGTGTGTGTAGGTGCTCGGGGGTGGATGAGGGGGTCGTTGGTGCGGGTTGGTGGCAGTGTTGCCATCGGTTTGCTCCAGGGTGACTGTGGCTGCGAGGCGGCCTGTTGCTGTCAGTGTGTTTCTGGGGTGGGTGGTTGGTGGGCTTGCGATGGACACTCGGGGGTGTTGCTTGGAGTGTGGGGCGCTGTATGGGTCCAGCACATTGTTCATTATTGTGACTACTGTTGTTGTGTATGTTCGTGTGTGCAAGATGTGTGGGAGTGGGTGTGGTTGCTCCATCATGCTTGTGGTGCTGGGAGTCCCAGGGCGCGACACTGGCGGGTCCTGTGCTGCTCAGCCTGGTGGCCCTCGCCCTGGCTTGGGATCTGGTGGCAGTGGGTGGCCTCCTGAACCAGTTGGTGAGCTGGTTTTTATGGGGGACGGGCTCCCTTTTGGACCACCTCCCTCCCAGTCTTACCCCCATCCCCCTGATTCTGGGGTGGAACATACACTACCGTTCAAAAGTTTGGGGTCACCCAGACAATTATTTTGTGTTTTCCATGAAAAGTCACACTTATTGACCACCATGAGTTGTAAAATGAATAGAAAATATAGTCAAGACATTGACAAGGTTAGAAATAATGATTTGTATTTGAAATAATAATTTTTTCCAGATACTCAACCTGCTCAAAGGAAGGTCAGTTTTATAGCTTCTCTAATCAGCTAAACTGTTTTCAGCTGTGCTAACATGATTGCACAAGGGTTTTCTAATCATCCATTAGCCTTCTGATGCAATGAGCAAACACATTGTACCATTAGAACACTGGAGTGATAGTTGCTGGAAATGGGCCTCTATACACCTATGTAGATATTGCACCAAAAACCAGACATTTGCAGCTAGAATAGTCATTTACCACATTAGCAATGTATATTAGATATTAGAGTGTATTTCTGATTAGTTTAAAGTTATCTTCATTGAAAAAAACAGTGCTTTTCTTTCAAAAATAAGGAAATTTCTAAGTGACCCCAAACTTTTGAACGGTAGTGTACATCTTCTTGGATACACTTAGGGTTTTGGGGTGGGAGTGTGCCGCACTGCATCGGTGAAGGGGATACCACTGTCTGCTGCACAGTGGGGCCACCCTCACCTCAATTTTAATTGCATTTTAGACACTGAGGGCTTGGGGGGATGGGAGCCCCCAATTTTAACTGCACTCTGCAAGTTCACACACCTGCACACAATCACATCACACAACTGACACACACCTATCATGATTTGTGCATGAGGGAAGGGGGTGGGGTTCTTCCCCCACCCCTGTTGCCCTCCTTCTGCCAGGGGCCTGGGGGCCCGGCGGGGGACCCGTCATGTTGTCAAAATCCCTAGGTGCTGCCGAATGAATAGATGCGAGCAAGGGAGTGACAGAGTGGCTGAACAAGAGAGTAAGCAAGAGTGAGGGAGTGATGAGGGGAGATGATGATGGTGGAACAGTTTTGTGTGGTGCTTTGCATGTCGGGTGGCATCTTAGAGTGCCTGCAGTGGTCCATTGATCAGTCGCTCAGGTGGGCTTTGGGATTGATGGTCTGCTTCTGTGGCCATAGCCGCCCTGGGGTGATTCGGCAGGGGTGTGGCTTCTGGCCTGCTCCGGTGGTCTCCCCAGCCTCTACTGGGCGCTGGTGCATGTTCATGCTCGCTGCCTCTGCATCGCAGTCACCCTAAGTAATAAGGGTGAATGAGTGTGTGGGGGAGAGCATGAATGGATGTGAGTAGGTCGAAGCACAAGTGAGAGTGCGTGTATGGGTGAACATGAGTGAGTGCAGGTGACTCTGAGGGCACGTTGGAGTGGGAGCGAGATTGAGTGGGTACAGGAATGGAAGAGAGTGGGTGGGTCCAGGAGTGCGAGTGTGGGATTGTGTGGGGGAGTGGACAAGCGAGAGTGAGTGAGTGTGTGTGAGTGCGGATGAGAGCATGAAGGTGTGAATGTGTGGGAATGGGTGTGTGTGCTGGTCGGGAGGTGCTGGATTGAGGGGGTAGTGCCTCTTGGCTATGTGGGCTGCCCTGGACAGGGGGGTGCCTTCTTTGAGTGTGGGGCTCCCCAGGGTGTGCGGCGCTGGCAATGAGGTGGGGGCAGACCCACTGTGGGGGGGCCTGGGGGGGGCCGTGGCATGGGCCGGTCTCTGGCCCAGGGGGTGGGGGCACTGGCCTCCCAGTGCCTGGGGCCCAGGGGCTGGCATTGGTTCCACTGGGGGGGGGGGGGGGTTGGCTGGCCCGGGTGCGTGGGCCCACCATGCTGGCCGCCTGCCGGCCCGGCCTCCCTCAGCTATCTCTCCTGGGGCAGATACCTAGCTCTCCTGGTGCTTGTTGGCCTAGGACATGTGTGCTCTATGAGGGTTGATGGCGTTGTCCTGCTTGCTCTGGGTCTCCAGGGGAGAAAGGGTTGGGTGCTGCGACCGGCCGCCCTCTTCTTATGTTTCCTGACAAACCACTCACATGCACACACTTATTTTGCACGCACTCATACACACACACACACACACACACACACACACACACACAAATGTCTCTCCTTTAACAGGTGCCGATACTAGGCTTATGTTGAGACCTCTTCGGTGGAAGAAGCAGCCTGTCTTCTGTTTGTTTAAGTTGTTGGGTTTTTTGTCTTGTTTGTCTGTTCCTCTCCCTTTTCTTTCCCATCCCCATGCCTCCTTTCCCCATTCCCCTCCTGTTGGGTCCTTCATGGGTAAAATAATTTAAATAAAGTATTAAAAGTTATTACAAGAGGAGTTTACAACAATATACAGTACATATACGTATATCTACTATATAAAGCTCCTTTTGGCAAAGTAAATCTGTTTGGCACAATAAGGGTAGCAGATTTCTGTTCTACTCACCTAGCTGTCTGATAGGACAAGGGAAAAAAAACAGTAATTGCTGATGGATTTAATCTAAATCGACATTACCTGTTTTTACCAGAAAAAAGAAGAAAAAGAAAACTGATGAGGAAAAAAAGTCTCTCTTAAGAAGAAAAATGTCTCAAATTTACATGAACAATTCTTATCAGTAGAAAAAGTCAGACGTTTACTAGAAGGAAAGCTGTAAATTCAGAGAAAAATTTGGACCCCTGGTGGGCCGTTTTTGGCCCGTGGGCCACATGTTTGACACCCCTGGACCAGCACATTAAAAATACATAATTAGAGGTTTTGCTTCCATGAAAAAGTTGCATAACACCGTTATCATGGATAATCACAGATAAATGAAAGTTCACCTCAGAAGAAGCCTCATTTGCTCTTTACAGCAGCATATCAAAGTTTAGTCACTTTTTCTCTCTGTCATATGAAAACTTAAATTTGCACAATTGCGGACAGTAAACGGGAGCTTCTTGCTCTTAAAATAATCATATTTAACCACAGAGGTAGGAGCTAATGTGTGGGGAGAGCACAGGCTATTCTCACCACTGGAACAATAGGAGATTAGGGGCAGTTGTCCCCGTAATCTGATGGGTGACAGCGGCTGCTGTCTGCTCATTATTCTTTCTCCAGACTGGAAATAAAATGAACCGACTTGCGGAGCCACGCAGCATCTTCTCCCGTGTACCGGGCTGCAGCTGGCGACAGTAGACCAATGAGGATACACTGTGTGTGCGCAGATAGTGCTAATGGGAATTGTGGTTTTGTAGTCTCACTTTGTGATAGGTTTATTATTTAGATGTTGCTTGAGAAAACTACAACCCGCTAAAGTGGCTAGTGGGAGTGGCTGGCTTACCTGCCACAGTCGAAATCTATCTGCCAGTGGTGGTTGGGCTGGTGTTAACGCCAAGCCCAGATCCGGCCAGTTTTGATCGCGGTTTTCCATTAATTCTCTTCACCCCCACTGGAATCCTTCTTCAGCTAACTGGCATCAGGTTTTTTTGTGTGTAAAATTGTGACGTTTTGTATACATCCTTTTTCTCATAAACTTGCAACTTTTTTCCTAATAAATTTGCTTATTTTTCTTGTGAATTTGCAATGTTTTGACCCAACTTTATTTTTCATTATATTTTTATATTATATACAGTGGGGCAAAAAAGTATTTAGTCAGCCACCAATTGTGCAAGTTCTCCCACTTAAAAGATGAGAGAGGTCTCCAATTTTCATCATAGGTATACCTCAACTATGAGAGACTAAATGAGAAAAAAAAAATCCAGAAAATCACATTGAAGGATTTTTAATGAATTAATTGGTAAATTCCTCGGTAAAATAAGTATTTGGTCAATAACAAAAGTTCATCTCAGTACTTTGTTATATACCCTTTGTTGGCAATGACAGAGGTCAAACGTTTTCTGTAAGTCTTCACAAGGTTTTCACACACTGTTGCTGGTATTTTGGCCCATTTCTCCATGCAGATCTCCTCTAGAGCAGTGATGTTTTGGGGCTGTCACTGGCCAACACGGACTTTCAACTCCCTCCAAAGATTTTCTATGGGGTTGAGATCTGGAGACTGGCTAGGCCACTCCAGGACCTTGAAATGCTTCTTACAAAGCCACTCCTTCGTTGCCCGGGCGGTGTGTTTGGGATCATTGTCATGCTGAAAGACCCAGCCACGTTTCATCTTCAATGCCCTTGCTGATGGAAGGAGGTTTTCACTCAAAATCTCACGATACATGGCCCCATTCATTCTTTCCTTTACATGGATCATTCGTCCTGGCCCCTTTGCAGAAAAACAGCCCCAAAGCATGAGGTTTCCACCCCCATGCTTCACAGTAGGTATGGTGTTCTTTCTCCCCCAAACACAACAAGTTGAGTTTTTACCAAAAAGTTCTATTTTGGTTTCATCTGACCAAATGACATTCTCCCAATCCTCTTCTGGATCATCCAAATGCTCTCTAGCAAACTTCAAACGGGCCTGGACATGTACTGGCTTAAGCAGGGGGACACGTCAGGCACTGCAGGATTTGAGTCTCTGGCGGCGTAGTGTGTTACTGATGGTAGCCTTTGTTACTTTGGTCCCAGCTCTCTGCAGGTCATTCACTAGGTTCCCCCGTGTGGTTCTGGGATTCTTGCTCACCGTTCTTGTGATCATTTTGACCCCATGGGATGAGATCTTGCGTGGAGCCCCAGATCGAGGGAGATTATCAGTGGTCTTGTGTGTCTTTCATTTTCTAATAATTGCTCCCACAGCTGATTTCTTCACACCAAGCTGCTTACCTATGGCAGATTCAGTCTTCCCAGCCTGGTGCAGGTCTACAATTTTGTTTCTGGTGTCCTTTGACAGCTCTTTGGTCTTGGCCATAGTGGAGTTTGGAGTCTGACTGTTTGAGGTTGTGGACAGGTGTCTTTTATACTGATAACGAGTTCAAACAGGTGCCATTAATACAGGTAACGAGTGGAGGACAGAGGAGCCTCTTAAAGAAGAAGTTACAGGTCTGTGAGAGCCAGAAATCTTGCTTGTTTGTAGGTGACCAAATACTTATTTTACCAAGGAATTTACCAATTAATTCATTAAAAATCCTTCGATGTAATTTTCTGGATTTTTTTTTCTCATTTTGTCTCTCATAGTTGAGGTATATACCTATGATGAAAATTGGAGACCTCTCTCATCTTTTAAGTGGGAGAACTTGCACAATTGGACGCTGACTAAATATTTTTTTGCCCCACTGTATATACATATATATTTATTCATTCATTCATTTTAAAGGGTTTGAACTCTTTCCCATTACAATAGGGGCCCCCAAACACAGTATTGCATAGGGGCATAGGGCCCCCAAAAGGCCCTTAAATAATTAAAACACACACACACACACACCTAATGAGTAGTTCTTTATAATTTGCTCTTATGAACCACTGTATCAGGAGGCTCATTTTGTTAGTTTTTACTTTTAAAATATGACAGTCCCCAGTTTTAGCCTCTGGGGACTTCCATTGTTCCGAGTGGATATGAGTATTCAGACATCTGTTTCCATCTGCTGGTAGCAGTTTACAAATGCTGAGATTTTTTAAAAAGCCCCCGGTGCCAGTGGCGGTAAGGTTTGACAGATGTGCCCTCCTCTGTTTCTCTCTAAACAGATTTGACCTGCATGCAAACAAAACCTGCTCAGAAATACCCAGTAAAGTTCATATCAGAACCGGGCAATATCTGCACACGATCTTAGAACACAGACAATAACTGAGACTTGGTTCTTCTCCCTGGTCTTATCTGTTCGCTGACACTTTTCACTTCTTTTCTTCTGATCTCTCTGTCCCCTCCTTTCTTCTTCTCTCTGACACGGCCCTCTCTCGCACTGATTAATTCCACAGAGTTGCTGTTTGATGCTTTTCAAGCCCCGTCCTCCTACCATCGCCTGGGGCTACGCAGACGACCGGAGGGATTGTGACTCAATGGACTGAAGCTCAGGGAAAAAGAGAGAACTTTCTTCACTGAGAGATCAAGACACTTCTTTCTCCCAAGTTGTTGTTGGAGAGTTTTGGAGGTGGAAGGGGAAAAAAAGGTGCTTAGAGCCTCTGGTCAGTAGGGAGGGTAACAGCCATGTTTGGAAAAAAACATCCCAAGTGGTGAAGCAGATGGGTTTTTAATGCTCTGAGGGTTTATTTTGTATTGCTTAAGGATAAACACGACAGAATCGAGTACCTCACACTTTAATTTGGTTTCTTCCAGCATGTTCTCACTCTGAATGCACAATATATTGCCACTCTGGGAGTGTGATATATTGCTGTTGGGGCACAACCCTCTGTGTCAATACTTGAGGCTGAGTACCAACTTTTCGGTGAGCCACAAAGTTCTCATTAGGAGACTGAAGTGGTGATGCTGTAAATCTGTGTTGTGACATCCAGGAGACTTGAGTTTAAGTCTCCTGTTGCTGGTTATATTTTTACTTTCTCATGAAACTGCTTGATTGGAGTTAGGAAAGTTGGTATAAATGGTGAGAGCTGGAGAAGAAGAGACCCAAACACAGACAGAGTGAAGGTGAACTAGGCAATACTTTTATTACTAGGCAAGGAAAACAAAAAAATTGTGCACAGATGCTGAAAAAAAGGATTTGCCCCCTTCCTGATTTCATATACGTATGTCAGATCGTGGGTTGGGCCCATGTCCTTGCTTTGTGTTTTACTTTGTAATTTCTTGTCACCAGGACATGGGCTCAGCCCATGAGCTTGTTAATGTATGGTTTTCTGTCTTGAATCTGGTTTTCAGTTTTGTTATCATGGCTCTATTTATGTTCCATAGTATTTATCCCTGTCCTGTTCTTAGGTGGCCATGATTAGTATTATTATCTTGGTTTATGTCCTGTATTATTTATCCCTGCCTTGTCTTTTGTCTTGTATGTTCATTGTCCTTGTGTCAGTCACAGTCATTATGGTCACATCTACCCTGGTCCTTTGTTCATGTCTCATGTGAATCCTCTGTTCTTGTTTACCCTTTTGTCTCAGTCCCTCTTGTCTCTGTACCTGTAGCCACTTCCCTGCTGTCTCTGATTGCCCCTGATTGTTCTCACCTGTTCTGTGTTTTGTGATTACCCATTGTGTTATACACACTACTCACAAAAAGTTAGGGATATTTGGCTTTCGGGTGAAATTTTAGGATGAACCTAAAATGCATTATAATCATTACAGGCGAATTTAATTTGACCTTCTCTGACCTTGTGAATGCACATGTCCAACTGTTCAGTGTTTCAGTGCTTTTTGCATAACTTGCAGTTCTCTAACAAGGTGCTTAATGGCAAAATTCACAACAGGTGAATGATCCATGATTTGACCAATAAATTTTCTAGTTCAATTAGAATTGGTATTTTAACAGTCCTCTTCATCATGCTGTTCACACTTTGACATCCTGAGACCAAGATGACACCTAACAATTGATCAACATTACCTCGCAATTGTGGGGCTTCAAGCAGGATGTTCTCAGAGGAAAGTGGCCTCTGAGCTTAGAGTGTCACAGAGAGTCATCAGCAGGTTGCAACAGAGATAAAGAGAGACTGGAAGAGTCACAGAAAGGCATAGAAGTGGACGTCCTTTGGCAACATCCCATGCTGATGACCACTTCATTGTGAACAGTGCCCTGCAGAACTGGATGATGAATGCCACTCAACAACAGTCACATTTAAGGGTGGTGAGAGGCACCCAAGTGTCATGTCAGCCGATACCACTTTTTCAAGACTGATACCAATACCGATACTGTGACTTTGAGTATCGGCCGATACATTCATTCATTCATTCATCTTCTTCCGCTTAATCCTTTTCGAGTCCCGGGGGGGCTGGAGCCTATCCCAGCATCTTTGGACGAGAGGCAGGGTACACCCTGGACAGATCGCCAGTCTATCGCAGGGCCAACACAGAGAGACAGACAACCATTCACTCTCACATTCATACCTAAGGACAATTTAGAATCCCCAGTTTTTGATGCCAATTAACCTAACTTGCATGTTTTTGGCATGTGGGAGGAAACCGGAGAAATCCCGGAGTAAACCCACGGGGCAAACTCCACACAGGTTTGACGAGGTTGCGGGGAAAAGTAACCCTCAGCTGCTTCCTTAAAAACTAATGACAATCCAATCATTAAAGGAGAAAAGTAATCAGAGAAAATACTGAACAGCTGTCACAACGTGACTCAGCTTTGACAGCCGGAAGCCCCGTTGTGACGCTGTCCGAATAAAAGCCCTGAAACGGCCATATGCAAAACACAGACGAACGGGGAAAATACTGGATGATCCGAACGCGGACAATATCAGCGCTCAGACCATGACAGTTCTCCCCCTCAAAAGGCGCATTCCAGGCACAACATAACATCCAAGCCCCCCCCCTCCCCCAACCAGAAGGCAACCAGGGCCGACCAAGGGAGGGCGGAGGGGCAACAGGCCAGGAGGGCGAGAACCAAAAAAAACAACAAGGCAGGACATGGCACAACAATCCTAAAGCAAAGTTGAAAACACAAAGAATATCACAGTCTGACAAACAAACAAAAAAAATAATACAGGTACATACAAAAATATACCGTACCCTATAACACCAGGAGGAAAAAAAAAAGACTCAAAAGGCTACTGAGCAGCAAATACTGACCATTATAATAAACAGGTAAACACAACAACAAAGGAACATCTCTCAACCTACCAGGAAACAAGAAAACAAAATTACAAATACTGTACAGGGCAATGTCACCAAAAACACATAGTGTCCAAAAACACCAGAAAAAAACTCAAAAAGCTACTAAGTAGAGCAGCAACTCCACAAATAGAGTCCTACGGAATATCAGAGATTAAGGGAGTTGCAGTGCACTGGTTATACACATGTATATAAGGGATTCTTCCCAGAAAGAGAATGAAAGGGGTGCACAGAGCAACACTCCAAACCCTGAAACAATACATTTATCCAATTGCAGTTAAATATGAAATATGCTAGGATAAAAGGAGAAAAAAAAACCAGAATAAAATGTACAGTAAGTCCATAATCAAATATTTAAATTAAAAAAAACAACTAGAAAGTATGTTTATCTAGCAAGTGCAGTTTGATAACAAATTTGGTTTTCACAAGTTCTAGCTACAAGACAAGTTGTTACAAGAAAAGCAGAAGTGCAGCATGTGACAGAGTTCGCACAAAATTGTTCATGTTTACTCGCTCAAAGCTAAACAAAATGCAAAATAATTTCCAGAGATCTGCCAGATAATCCAAAAGGAAAATACACTTCCCAAAGTACATATATAAAGAAAATCTATGAAAAAAAAATAGAACAGTAAATGCTGCCAAGCGAACAGATCCCTCCACGCAAAAATACTGAAATGGAGGCCTAATGGTCAAAAACACTGATTGTAAGTAAGTTGTTACTGAAAGTCTTAAACAAAAAAAAAAAAAAAAAAAAAAAAAAAAACAACCAACCAGTTATACCCAGAACACATAGATCATACTACCAAAATAAGAAGATGGGCTGAACAGACAGAGAGCACATTGGAACCGAAATACTAATGATAATAATAAGCACAGAAAGCAGGGCAAAAATCAAGATTACCAAACATTAGAGACAAGATGATGAAAATAACGACCACACTAAGGCTAAGGCAGGAAAACACCATGGGCTGAGGGCGAAGACATGGCTGAACTCATGTCCCAAAGGTCACAGAAAACAAATAACAAAGCGAGGACATCCAGACCCTAACAACAAGTAGTAAATTGACAAGAAAAAAAAAGTTAAGGGAGAGGAAAAAAAAAAAACACTTCAGGGACGCCGGCAGGTAGAAAGCTGAGGAGAAAATAAAAAACAGTTCAGGCGGTCTACCCGCATCCCGATTCCACCTGACTGTGGGGGGAAAAAGCAGTTCGGGCAGCTTACCCAAGTCCAGATTCCACCTGACAGGGAGAAAAACAAACAGTTTGGACAGCCTACCCAGACCAGGGAAAACAGTACCCCAGGTGGCCGAACCAGCTCGCCAATCCAACAAGACGGCTCTTCAGGCGGTCGTCCCGCGTCCTTAGACCACCAGGACCAAAGGGGGAAGTTCAGATACGGCCTCCCTATCGAGAGGGACAGCGGGGGAGAGCCGACCCGAATGAGGGGAACCCCAAAGGCATCCGGTGGGGAAAAATAGGAGGAAAGAGAAGGAACCAGCCCGGCGTCCGGCCGAAGGAAATCCACAGCTCCCTCACCGGCCTCAAACCGAACCGGCGCTGCACCCTCGATGGGCCCTGATTGGACCGGCACTGCCTCCTCGACGGGCCCTGATTGGGCCAGCGAAGAATCAGCGATGACCTCCGGCACGAATCTGGCGCCTCCACGACAACGACCGGAGCTGATTCGTCTCCGGTGACCCTGGGGGAAGGCTCAGAGAGAAAGAAAAAACTGGGATCAGGATCACCGGTAGCAGCAGAGCCCGGCGAGAGAAGCTCGGATGCAGCGGTCGGCTGCACCCGGCTCGTTTCCCCGAGAGACAGGCAAAAATGCTCAAGAACAGAGAAGAGAAAGACAAAATAGAGCACTTGCCTGATCTCGGGCTCTACCGCTGTCCAGGACTCCGGTGATCCAGGTTCAACGAGCTGGGGGTCCACTCCTGGTTCCCACTCGACTGCGGTGGGCTCCACAGCCGGCATGATGATCCTCACAGTCTGGGGAGTCCCTGGCGCAGAAGTCCACACCGAAGGCCCACACGGCGTGGTGGCCAGGGATCCGTGGCCTGCTGGGTTGAACTGTTCCTCCGTGAAGACCCGGGGACACTTGATCGTCGGCGCAGGCTCCAATCGGCAGTCCACCCTCCTCCTCTGCCCATGACGGGGCTGCGGGGCTGGAAACAGGCTCTCCAGAGTCGCAGGCTCCTTCTTCATCTGATGGTGTATTCCTAGCACCAGGAGACGCTCAGGGGAAGGAGACACAGAGGATGCAGGTTCACAGTTAATAGTTACAGCAGGTGGAGAGAGCTCGGGGGGCTGTGAACCCCGAACTCCACCCCCAGGAGTCAGACAAGGCACTTCATAGCACGGGGGAAGAGAATGAAATAGCACTTGCCTTTTCTCCAGAGGGCCGATGGTGCCTGCTGTAACGGGCTTGGTTCCTCCCTTTCCCCTGTGGATGGTGATGGAGGGCCCCCCGGGAAGACGAAGAGGAGCCGCTTGCAAAGGATCGATGACGGGCACAGCCGGAGCAGGACTCGTGTAGCTCACAGCAGCTGGAGAAAACGTCGAGGAGGAGAGAAGAGCAGCCGAGGTAGTCCAGGGACGAGGAGCTGATGGAACAGCGGGAACAGAAGACCCGGAGGTGTAGGCTGCTGTCTCTCCCTTCCGTCGTGACGCAGGGGCAACAACTAGCTGGGAGGCAGAGTTCTTTCGGAGCCCGGCACTGGATCCGGACGGGGATCTTGCTGAGGCTGGGTGCAAGCAGTGTGACAGCGTTTACCGGCAGAGGGCGAGGCAAAGGTAAGGTCTGGAAACCGCCGCTGCTGCGCGGAAACAGAGGCTAACAGTTCAGCACTCCAGTACTCGGGATAGTCATAGAGTTCGGGACTGATCTCCACTAGTCTGACTGCCGCCATCACATGCTTTATAACTTGGATAGGATGGGAGGCAGAACGAGCCGCAGCCACCCTGTCCTGGATGATCACAGCTGTCCACTGAGTCTCCTCCGGGGGAATCCCGGCTGACGTCCTCCTCCGCTGGGAACGGCACTTGGGTGATGTAGACTCCTGGGCTGGGCAGGTGACAGGAACTGGATCCCGAGGCGAGAAGCAGAGATGCCTCACCTTCGGCTTCCTGCCAGAGTTTCCCTCCAGCCCACAGATCTTCTCCCAGAGTGCCAAGATCTCTGCCATCCTCGTCGTGATTTCGGCATGGTCAGCATAGTGAGGACGGCAGTTAAGCGCTGCCTCTGCGAGGTCTAAGTACCAGCATAAGCCGCTGGGAGTGACGCTATTGCGAGTGCTGGAGAGGATACCATCAATCTCGATGAGGACCATAACTAGCTCGTAGCCCAAGCTCATGGCATAGCCCTTCCCTGGCGATGTCATCTCCCAACACGCTGGTACACGGGGAACAGGGGGAAAAACTACAAGCCCAAAAAACCCAAACTCACGGCGACCAGTGTCTCATTTTGGCTGCGACCTACTGTCAGTGATGGCCCTCACGAGCCATCAAATAAGATGCCGAAAACCAGCCAATGAGTTTGCATGTTTTATTAACAAAAAGACAAATGACAAAATAAATAGCCACGTGAGGCAAAAACACGAACATACACTTAGACTCCAAATCTCAGGCTATGAGGAAATACACATTTTGAAACTAGAGCACAGACTATGAGGAAGAACACTTACTGAGAGATGAGGAATACGAACGTATCACAAACTCTTGGACGATAGTTTGACGGAGGTTTGACGAAGTGGCAGCGAGGAGTAACCCTCAGCTGCTTCCTTAAATACTAATGACAATCCAATCATTAAAGGAGAAAAGTAATCAGAGAAAATACTGAACAACTGTCACAACGTGACTCGGCTTTGGCAGCCGGAAGCCCCGTTGTGATGCTGTCAGAATAAAAGCCCTGAAACAGCCATATGCAAAACACAGACGAACGGGGAAAATACTGGATGATCCAAACGCGGACAATATCAGTGCTCAGACCATGACACAAAGTGCCACTATGTATGAGGTAAACAATGCTGTAGATCTGAAAATAAAGGAACTAACCCTTTAAGTTGTATTTTTGTTGTCCATTATTATTATTATCAGAAGTATTCTCCTGGTCCTCAGCTTATTTAGTAGTGTATATGATATTATTCTCTGTCCATTCTTAATTTTTAGGTTTGCTCTTATTTTGAAGTCATTCCTGTTCCATTTCATGTTCATGTAGCCTTGCACCCTCTGGGATTAATAAAGTATATAAAATATATACAAAATACAAAAAAATACTATTTGATATTTATATTTCTGTCACCTACTGTCATGTTCGGGGTTGCTCACCCTGTCCATGACTGGTGGCTGTAGGTTTTTGATTATTGCTTATTAATTTCAGCTGTCAGATTGAGCCTTGCTCTCTGACAGTCCTACAGCCATGTTTCCTCCTCCTCTTACCAGACATTCACCGGAAGTATCTCATCACCACATGCACACATGCACACACTCACACACATTCATCCAATTGTCATGCACCTGCTTGCCACACGGCTGTGTCCACTTGCCGTCGTTAGGGTTTTGTGTATTAATAGCAAAGCAGTGTGACCAGTCGTTGTGGCAGCTTAATGTCAACATGGGACAACCTGACTCCCCGGATTATGGGCTTCCTTTCCTTGGACAGTTTATGTTGTTACCTTGAGCCTTTCCGCTCCAACCTGTGTAAGTCCTTATTTTTGTGCCTTTTCCCTCTGCGTGAGGCATTCCCCTATAAGGGCTGTAGCGGGTTGTCTACCCTTATTCACTGTACCTGTTATTTGGACATTTTCTACATTTTTTCCACTGTAAATAAACACATTACTTACACTGCGTTTTGGGCTCGCTGCCAATCTCTATGTTCGATGTGAAATTACGCAGCGGACATGACACCTACCTCTCATCAAATGTAAGACTCTCCCCCAAAAGGTACGCACCAGTCTGGTTTTTACTTTCAGTTTTGTTTTTTTTTAGGTTTCACTTTTAGCGCCCATCCTCCTGAGCTGGAAAAGCAACACCTGCTGTGGCACGACACATGTCCTTCTGCTTGGTTCTTGACATAATTCAGCATACTCTTTTGCCGTGACACTTTTGCAAGTGTTTTATCAAGTTGGTGATGTAAAATTGTAAATGCTGGTACCACACAGCAACATACTGCGGCAAGTCCCACAGACAGGCTCCAGTGATGTGGCGCTCGCTTCCTCTGTTTACAGAAGCCGTGCACAGGGCAGCTGAGAACATGATCGTGCCTTCATTTTATTATTGTTAATGTAGTGGATTGGTAAATTACTTTTATTACTTACCGATGAAATCACCATTGCATGCTTCTACTTAAATGTCCTACTTTCATGATATTATATCACTGTAGCGTGAACTTTTTGCATTTTCCATAAATTTTACCCAAAAGCAAATATCCCTAACTTTTTTTGAGTAGTGTACTGTATGTCTGTGGATCTTCTCAGTTTGGTGTGGTGGCATTAATGTTCCTCGTGAGTCCTGTCCATGAGTTTTTTGCGTATTATCAGTGCCTTGTCTTGCCTTTGTTATGAATTACCCTTCAGGGCAGAAAGGCAAGACCCGCTGAACTGTGAGTTTGGAAGATTTATTGAAAAAACAACAAACAAAAAGTTCACACAGTGCTCTAATGGAAAATACAAACAAACTGGTAAACTTACTAATACAGCGCACCAGAGCAGGGACGGGGCTCTGGTGGAGACGAAGAGAAACTTCCTCAAGACAGTGGCAATCAGAAATGAAAATCACTGCCCTAAAATAGGGTCAAAAACAATTTACATAGGTAGTGACAGGCGTGGGTCACATGACCCAGCTGGAGGCAATGAGAGAAGAGTGGCTGAAGCTGACAGCTGACAGGGGCAACGCCCACACGAAGCACAAAACCCAAAAACGCCCTTGACAGCTGTCAACCCAACAGTAAAGAACTAAAGAATAAAATATCAACAAATGCAGACTGAAATATAAATGTAAATTAATACAAAATAAGAATGTAACAAAATTAAAACATAAACAGGAAAATAGCAAACTACAAGAATTACAGAAACCCAAAAAGCACAAAATACAAGAAATATGTAAATATAAGGAAAAAAGCCATGAGACCGAGCCAGGTGGAAACCTCCAGTGCTTGGCTCATGACAGAGCCCCCCTCTCAAGGGGTGGATTCCAGACACCCCAGGGTAGCATCAAAAGGAAAAAGAAAGACCCTTCACCCCCAATAGGAGCAAAACAATAACCACCCCGGGAGGGTGGTGGGGGTAATAGGCTAGGAGGGAACAAAACAAAACCCCGCTCAGAACCTACACCAGGGAAAACCCTCAACTCCCCTAAGCACCCTGGACCGAGGAGCTAGACAGTTCAGGTGGGTGACCAGAGTCCCAGGCCCACCAGATGGCATGATGGAACGACTTGGATGACCTCCCAGAGAACATGGGACACCCAACTCTGCAGCAGAGTTTGTGTGGTTGCCCGACAGGAAGGGCAAATAGTGGGCACAATGGAGGAGTCGTGGGAACCAAGACGATGTCAGGTGGAGGAGAGGGAACCACAATGGCCTCGGGCAGAGGAGAGGGAACCATGACGACATCTGGCAGAGGAGGGGGAACCACGACAGCATCTGGCAGAGGAGGGGGGACCACGACAGCATCTGGCAGAGGAGGGGAGACCACGATGGCATCAGGCAGGACTGTAGTACCCTCGGTGGTCCCGGACAGGGACATTGGAGCACCCACAGTGGCTCCGGGCTGGAGCAGAACAGCACCCATGGTGGCTCAGGGCTGGACCAGAGGTGCACCCATGGTGATCCCGGACTGGGACATTGCAGCACCCATGGTGTCTCCAGGTTGGAGCGGAACTGCACCCGTGGTGCCTCTGGGCTGGGACATAGCTGCACCTATGGTGGCCCCTGAGCTGGAGCATAACACCCACGGTGGGTCCACACTGGAGCGCAGCACCCAAGTGTGGTTTAGGCTGAGGCACAGCACCCACGACGGTCCTTGACTAGGACACAGCACCCACGAAGGTCCCAGGCTGAGGAGGAGCTGCACCCACGGAGGTCCCAGGTTGGGTTGGAGCATCCGCGATGACCTCATCTGGAGCGGGAGTAGCACCCACAGAGGTCCCGGGCTTGGATGGAGTACCCTCGACAACCTCAGCGGGAGGAGCTGGATCTAGTCCGTTGTTGGAATTACTATTTGCTCACTCCCTTGGATTACTTCTACTTCTGTTGCCTGCCATCAGCGGCTCATCTCCTGTGTTACCCGCCCCCGAACAGAGTCTTATTTCCCTATTAATAAATCCACAAACTAGTATCACAGCTTTTGGGTCCTCTTTACTGCCCAGCCTGGGCACAAACCATGACAGAAGGATGCCGCCAGTAAGGACCCAGCCGATACTAGTTTTCTTGGACATGGCTGTCTGGTGCCTCAGTGAGGAGGAGCTGCAGGCCATAGAGAGACTGTGGGATTTGGTTACCGCGGTTGGCAATTGCTCTGATGGGGAGAGAGCATTTGACCTTTGGGGGGCTGCTATATGGGTGCTGCAGCACACGTCGGGCCTGCAGGTGCTCACTTGGGTACAGGAATTGCCCATCTTTCTCTCCTCCTCCATTGCCTTCTCCCAACAACCAGCCGCTTCTCCATCTAGGGCCGATGAGAAGAGGCACAGGGAGCAACAAAGGGACCAACATCAGTGCCGCTCCTCTTGTCTGTTCCTTTTGGTGTGGAGCCAGCTGACTGGCGGTTGAGCTCTCTTAACCAGCTCTGTGGTGTTAAGTGCCCACATAAGGTCCTCGCTGATGTGGATGCCCAGGTATTTAAAACTGCTCACCCTCTCTACCTCAAGCTCCTGGATGAACAGCAGCCGATGAGGTCTCCTCCCCTTCCTCATGTCACTATCATCTCCTTCGTCTTGTCCATGTTGAGGGTGAGGTTGTTGTCCTCACACCATGACACCAGGCTGGCCACCTCCCTCCTGTAGGATGCTTCATTGCCACCAGTGATGCGCCCTATCACTGCTGTGTCATCCACGAACTTTAAGATGACATTGTCCTTGTGGAAGGTGACACAGTCATGGGTGAAGAGGTTGTAGAGGATGAGGCTGAGAACACAACCCTGTGGGACACCTGCGTTCGTGATGATGCTGAGGTCCTGTTACCAATCCTGACAGACTGAGGCCTGCCAGTCACAGAGGGTGGGGTGCAGGCCAAGTAAAGACAGTTTGTAGGTGAGTTTGTGGGGGATGACCGAGTTGAAGGTGGAACTGTAGTCGACAAAGAACATCCTGATGTAGGAGTCATTATCTTCCAGAAGGGAGAGAGAATAATGGAGTGCAGCAGCAATGGCGTCTAAGGTGGACCTGTTGGGCTGTTTGGCGTACTGCAGGGGGTCCAGGGTATTCGGTATGCTGTCCTGAATGAGGGCTAGCACCACTCTCTCGAAGCCCTTCATAATGATTGGAATGAGTGCTACTGGCCTGTAATCATTCAGGCAGGTCGGCGGGTTTTTTTGGGGGGAGGAGGATAATGGTTGTGGCTTTGAAGCAGGAGGGTACTATGTTCTGGTTGAGGGAGAGGTGAAAGATGGTTGTGAGAACATCAGTCAGCTCAGCAGCACATGCTCTGAGAGGCTCAGGGATGTTGTTTGGTCCTGCTGCCTTGCAGGGGTTGATATTCCTCACTGCTTTGTTTACCAGGCCTGATGAGACTTTTAGGGGAGGGGGAGGGTACATGTGTGTGTGTCTCCTCTTTGCATTGTAGTTGGAGGTCTCAGAGCGGGTGTTAAAGGTGTTGAGATCATCTGGCAGGCTGTCTGTGGAGCTGGTGGTTCTCTTGTAGTCTAGGATGTGCTGCAGGCCTTGCCACATGCACCCAGGGTCAGGAGTGGGAGTAGAGGCTGTCCAGCTTTTCTCTGTACTGCCTTTTGGCTGTTGTTATAGCCTTTCTCAGTCCATACTTTGCAGCTTTGTACTCGGCCTCATTGCCTGATTTAAATGCAAGCGAGTGAACACGCAGCATCTGACGTACAGTACATGTTTATCTAGGGCTTCTGGTTGGGTAACTTCATGACTTGTATGGTGGATATGATGGTATCAACACAAGTACTAATGTACCCAGGCACATACTCAGTATAGTCCTGTATGTTTACAGAAGTGTCCTCCCGGATGGCTGCACCTTTAAACACATCCCAGCCTGTCCGGGCAAAACAATCTTGCAGGATGCTCTCAGCCTCTGGAGTCCAGCATTTAATTTGTTTAATAACAGGGTTTCTTTGTTTCAGTCTTTGTCTGTAGGCCAGGTACATGAGCAAGGAGATGTGGTCCGACTGTCCAAAGTGGGGGCGGTGTGCCGCTGTGTATGCACCACATATGTTGGTGTAAACATGGTCCAGTGTGTTCTTATCAAGGTTGGGAATGTCCACATGCTGGTAATATTTGGGACGTACAGTCCGTAAATTGCACTGGTTAAAGTCACCAGCAACAATAAAAACAGCATTGGGATGAGATTTCTCTAATGCACTAATGGACTCATGGATTTTGCAGAGCACTGCTGTGTAGTTGACTAGTGGGGGAAGGTAAACAGTGGCCAAAAACACAGCAGTAAATTCCCACAGTAGACAATACAGTGGTGTGAAAAAGTGTTTGTCCGTTCCTGATTTCTCATTTTTTTGTATATTTGTCTGACTTCAATGTTTCAGATCATCAAACAAATTTAAATATTAGACAAAGATAACACAAGTAAACACAAAATGCAGTTTTTAAATGAAGGTGTTTATTATTAACGGTAAAAAAAAATCCAAACCTACATGGCCCAGTGTGAAAAAGTGACATCCCCCCCGCCCGTTAAAACATAAATTAACTGTGGTTTATCACATCTTTGGAAAGCTGAGTACAATTTATTTAGCCACACCCAGGCCTGATTACTGTCACACCTGTTCTCAATCAAGAAATCACAAAATCACTTAAGTAGGAACTGCCTGACACAGTAAAGTCAACCAAAAGATCCTCAAAAGCTAGACATCCTGCTGCGATCCAGAGAAATTCAGGAACAAATGAGAAACAAAGTAAGCAAGATCTGTCAGTCTGGAAAGGGTTATAAAGCCATTTCTAAAGCTTTGGGACTCCAGCGAACCACAGTGAGAACCATTATCCACAAATGCCAAAAACATGGAACAGCGGTGAAGTGGCTGGCCGACCAAAATTACCCCAAGAGCGCAGTGACAACTCATCCAAGAGGTCACAAAAGACCCCACAACAACATCCAAAGAACTGCAGGCCTCACTTGCCTCAGTTAAGGTCAGTGTTCATGTTCATGACTCTACCATAAGAAAGAGACTGGGCAAAAATGGCAGTGCGGCGGATTGTAAAATAAGCAGCGAAGTGAGGTTTTAAATAGGTTTATTATCATACCACCGTCACGGAGCTCGCCCCATGGGCGAGCCCGGAGGCTATCCAGCAAAGTGTGCAGATGAGTAGTCATCAGAGTGAGAGAGTGAGTTACAGAGTGATGCAGCTTATATACCCAACTGCAGACAATACATGAAAGGCATTCACAGCAGTAGGTATGGGCATTTGCATTTGAGAGACACACATAGCAATAAGGAGATTGCTGGCCGTAATTCGCCTCAGCTCCGGAACTGCAGGACAAAAGAGGTTACAAGGCACATCTACATATTGTTATCAGTGTATAGACACAGTAAGGGCAGGAAGCATGAACACAATGCATGAATGGCACATTAACATCACAGTACTGAGCCGGAAAAAGCCAGAAGAAACGGGGCTGCCTGTTGACATTAATACACACATTTCACTGTTCTGTTAGTTGCTCTAGTTGAGCGCTTTGCCTGTCCCAGTCTGTTGTGGGGGTTACGCCACAGTCCAGTGTGTTCTTATCAAGGGTGGGAATGTCCACATGCTGGTAATATTTGGGACGTACAGTCCGTAAATTGCACTGGTTAAAGTCACCAGCAACAATAAAAACAGCATTGGGATGAGATTTCTCTAATGCACTAATGACGTCATGGACTTTGCAGAGCACTGCTGTGTAGTTGACTCGTGGGGGAAGGTAAACAGTGGCCAAAAACACAGCAGTAAATTCCCACAGTAGACAATACAGTGGTGTGAAAAAGTGTTTGTCCGTTCCTGATTTCTCATTTTTTTGTATATTTGTCTGACTTCAATGTTTCAGATCATCAAACATATTTAAATATTAGACAAAGATAACACAAGTAAACACAAAATGCAGTTTTTAAATGAAGGTGTTTATTATTAACGGTTAAAAAAAAAAATCCAAATCTACATGGCCCAGTGTGAAAAAGTGACACCTCCCCCCCCCCGTTAAAACATAAATTAACTTTGGTTTATCACATCTTTGGAAAGCTGAGTACAATTTATTTAGCCACACCCAGGCCTGATTACTGCCACACCTGTTCTCAATCAAGAAATCACAAAATCACTTAAGTAGGAACTGCCTGACACAGTAAAGTCAACCAAAAGATCCTCAAAAGCTAGACATCATGCTGCGATCCAGAGAAATTCAGGAACAAATGAGAAACAAAGTAAGCAAGATCTGTCAGTCTGGAAAGGGTTATAAAGCCATTTCTAAAGCTTTGGGACTCCAGCGAACCACAGTGAGAGCCATTATCCACAAATGCCAAAAACACGGAACAGCGGTGAAGTGGCTGGCCGACCAAAATTACCCCAAGAGCGCAGTGACAACTCATCCAAGAGGTCACAAAAGACCCCACAACAACATCCAAAGAACTGCAGGCCTCACTTGCCTCAGTTAAGGTCAGTGTTCATGTTCATGACTCTACCATAAGAAAGAGACAGGGCAAAAATGGCCTGCATGACAGAGTTCCAAGATGAAAACCACTGCTGAGCAAAAAGAACTTTAAGGCTCATCTCAGTTTTGCCAGAAAACATCTTGATGATCCCCCAAGACTTTTGGGTAAAAATACTCTGTGGACTGACAAGACAAAAGTTGAACTTTTTGGAAGGTGTGTGTCCCATTACATCTGGCGTAAAAGTAACACAGCTTTCAGAAAAGGAAGATCACACGAGCAATAAAATATGGTGGTGGTAGTGTGATGGTTTGGGGCTGTTTTGCTGCTTCAGGACCTGGAAGACTTGCTGTGGTAAATGGAACCATGAATTCTGCTGTCTACCAAAAAATCCTGAAGGAGAATGTCCGGCCATCTGTTTGTGACCTCAAACTGAAGCGCACTTGGGTTCTGCAGCAGGACAATGATCCAAAATACACCAGCAAGTCCACCTGTGAATGGCTTAAGAAAAACAAAATGAAGACTTTGGAGTGGCCGAGTCAAAGTCCTGACCTGAATCTGATTGGGATGCTGTGGCATGAACTTAAATAGGTGGTTCATGCTCAAAAACTCTCCAATGTGGCTGAATTACAACAATTCTGCAAAAATGAGTGGGCCAAAATTCCTCCACAGTGCTGTAAAAGACTCATTGCCAGTTATCGCAAACACTTGATTGCAGTTGTTGCTGCTAAGGGTGGCCCAACAAGTTATTAGGTTCAGGGGGCAGTCACTTTTTCACACAGGGCCATGTAGGTTTGGATTTTTGTTTCCCTTAATAATAAACACCTTCATTTAAAAAGTGTGTTTTGTGTTTACTTGTGTTATCCTTGTCTAATGTTTAAATTTGTTTGATGATCTGAAACCTTTAAGTGTGACAAAAAATGAGAAATCAGGAAGGGCGCAGACAGTTTTTCACACCACTGTAGGGACGACATTTCAGCAGTAAAAACTCCACATCAGGTGAACAGTGCTTGTAAACAGTCTGTACATCTCCACACCACAAGTTGTTTATAAACACTACCCCCCCCCGTCTTACCCGTTGCTAATGTCTGGTCTGCCCGATGTACGGAGTTGGTCTGTAGCTGAATGGCGCACTCAGGGACTTTGTCTGAGAGCCAGGTCTCACAGAAAATTAGAGCGCAACACTCTCTTATCTCCCGCTGGTCTTCGATCCTTGCTCTTAGCTTATCCAGTTTTTTTTCCAGAGACCACACGTTGGCTAGCAGGAGGCTAGGTAGCGGTGGCCGGCTAGCACAAGCTCTTAGCCTAGCATGGAGCCCTCCCCTCTTGCCTCACTTGCGGCGCCATCTCAGAAATGCTCTCTTAGGATCAGCATGCTCACTTGAGCTCAGTACTTCGGGGCCTTCCTGGGGGTGGTTGTGATCGCTTTGGGAGCGGACGGTGCATTGTAGTTCGGGTGGTATAAAGCCAGTAAATTCCATATGGCGGCTTGTCTTGGCGATGTCGTCCAGCCGCACTTGTATTGTATGTTGCTGTATTGTATTGTATGTTAGCAGTGTGTGACATTTATGCACTGCAGAAAGAGCAACAAACATGCAAAAAAGAAGAAAAAGCCGGCATTCAAGAACAAAGCGAGAAAACACATCTGCCTCAGGGGGCACCATGATTCTTCTAGGATCGTCTGGCTTTCGACCCTTAAAGGGGAGGTACTGTCATGGTCTGGACAGGGTTAAACACTGTCCGCACTTTATGTTCTCTTCTTGGACTTATTACACTGGTCAACACCAAATTTATTGTCTAAGCTTTTTTTAGCTGATTTAGGACAATTTTGATGTGCTGAATCCAAAAATCACATTGGTTTTGCTCAATCAAGTCAACTTTTTGAACTATGGCACATGATTTTTATGTTTTTGTTTACAAGTACGGGTATTTTTGATTTATATGATGCAAAATTATTTTTTATTTCTTGAAATTCTCAGAATTTTGAACAATGATGATGTAACATTCAATTTACATGTACTTACCTTTATCACTGTCTACTATTCAGTTTACAGTACAACTGTACAACTGCTGTACAACTGCTTGCAACTTAGCATAAAAACCTGACCTGATCGAGAGAAACGGATGTCATTTTCGGATTCAGAGGTGCAAAATTGTCTTAAATCAGTTGAAAAAACACAGACAACTTACAAAAATATTATTTTTGTAACGTTGTCTTATTATCATTACTGTTATCATTATCCCTGTCCATGCCTTATGTTCCTTTTTTGGACTCTTTATTATTACTATTATTATTACTATCATTATTGCCATTCTTTATTATTGTTTGTGTGGACTCTTATTTTGATGGTACGCTTTGTTTACTTCCTGTTAGCATAATGCATCTTCCCTTTAGCCTTATCCTTGCATTGTTAATCATTCACAGCTACCCCTCATTTTGTTAATCACTGTTTCCCTATATATGTTGGCCGTGGGCATTAATCCCTGCAGTATCCTTAGTTATCACCCCGTCTTCTACACTCCGTTGTTGGAATTATTATTTGCTCACTCCCTTGGATTACTCCTACTTTTGTTGCCTGCCATCAGAAGCTCACCTTTTGTGTTTCCCGCCGCTGAGCAGAGTCTTATTTCCCCATTAATAAATCCACAAACTAGTATCACAGCTTTTGGGTCCTCTTTGCTGCCCAGTCCCAGCACAAACCATGACACTGTGGGGGGCCTAGGCGTTAGTTCTCCACCCAGATATGATGGCCCAGGAGAAGAGAAGATGACGGGGGGTCTAGACAGGATAGCAGAGGTGGAGACGTCAGTGAACTGTTATGTTAATGCGCCGCACAGGCTTTGTTATTATGTGTATTGTGGTGTGAGTACCCAGGCCACTAGGCAAGGCATTAAAGATATAAAAGGAAGGTGCCCTGCGACCTGGGGATCATTCTTGTCTATTCGACTGGTAGAGAGAAAATAAAGTCTGTGCAGATCCAGCTCGTCGTCTCATCTGTTCCTTTCTCTCTACACTGGTGACCCCGAGAAGTACGATGGAATACGAGGCGAACACCCCGGAGATGGCCCGGTCAGGAAGCACCAGCACCGCGTGTGCTGTTTTGGACAAGCTCCCAGAAATTTTGGCTACATGACCCAACAGCTTGGTTCCTCCACACAGAAGCTTAGTTCATGCTCCAGGGACTGACGGCAGACAATACAAAATATTACTACATCATTGCCGTGCTTGCCGCATGCATGACACAACAGGGAGCAAGCCTGCTCCAACGGCCCCCAGCCCATGGCAAATACGATGCCCTCAAGACTGCACTGACCCAGCACTTTACGCTGTCGGACTGTGAGAGAGCGGAAAGGCTCCTGACGCGTTCCAAGTTGGGAGACGGGTCAGCGGTCGAATTGATGGAGAAGATGTTGACGTTGATGGGCACAGATGGCAAGCCGTTCCTGTTTGATATCTTTTCCTCCCAAACCTCCCGACGGCGGCCAGGGCGGTCCTCACCAACTCACCACTGCTGGCCACGCAGAACTACCACGCACTGGCGCAAGAAGCGACCTGATAATCCTGGCGACCAGAACCTTCATGGTGAACGCAGCAGCGCCGGAGCCCAGGGAGACGACCATCGATGGTAGCCGGCGCAGAGGCCAAGAAACACCGAAATGGCACGCTTTGTTTTTATCACTGCCGTTTCGGAGAAGACACACGGCGATGCGTGCTACCGTGCCAATACAAGCGTTTGGGAAATGCCAGGACCAGCAAGTCGATAGCAGTTGCGACTGCCAGTGGCACAAACAAGCTGCTCTATGTGACGGGCTCACGTTCAGGGAGACGGTTCCTTGTGGACTCCGGCTCCCAAAAGAGCCTCATCCTGCCGACCAATGCAGACCGGCTGGCTGGAAGTAGCGGCCCTGAGCTGGCAGCCACCAACGCCTCAGACATTAAAACATTTGGTGAGATGACACTGACCATATCTTTGCATGGCCGTAACTACCAATGGTCCTTCGTCATAGCGGCATGTAACTCCCCAATTTTGGGTGCAGATTTCCTGTGTGCACACAGACTATTAGTCGATGTTGCTAATAGACACCTGATTAATGTCCTGTCTTTTGATTCTCTGCCCTGTACAGCTCGAGGAGCCAGGTCCACAACACTGGCCAACGTCACAGCTCCAGGGGTTAAGTTCCAAAAACTACTCACCCAGTTCCCAGCATTCATGGTTCCGACGTTTTCGGCGGCCGTCACTAAGCATGGGGTCAAGCATTTCATTACCACCACGGGGCCGCCCGTTTTTGCTCAACCTTGGCACCTGGATGAACTGGCCAGTGCGCACGAGGAGTTCACCTGTTTGGAGAGGTTGGGCATCATCAGGTGTTCTAACAGCCCATGGGCGTCCCTTCTACACATGGTGCCTAAAGCCGAGGGATCATGGCGACTATGTGGCAATTTCTGCAGGTTAAACAATGCTACAGCACACGATCGCTACCCCATCCCCCATATTCAGGATTTTTCTGTCCACCTCACAGGGGCATGCATTTTTTCTAAGGTGGACCCGGTTTGCGGGTACCACCAGGTCCCGGTGCGTGCAGAAGACATACCCAAAACAGCAGTAATAACCCTGTTTGGTTAGGTGGAGATGTCAGTGAACTGTTATGTTAATGCACCACACAGGCTTTGTTATTATGTGTATTGTGGTGTGAGCCCCCAGGCCACTAAGCAAGGCATTAAAGATATAAAAGGAAGGTGCCCTGTGACCTGGGGATCATTCTTGTCTATTCGACTGGTTGAGAGAAAATAAAGTCTGTGCAGATCCAGCTCGTCGTCTCGCCTGCTCCTTTCTCTCTACAGCACCACTATATTCGCATACTTTTTCCTAATACATTTGTTACTTTTTTCTCTTAAACTCACAGCTCTTTTCTCACAAATGTGTGGCTTTTTCTTGTAAATTTACATGTTCTGGTAAATTCGTGACTTTTTTTTACACTGAAAAGGGTTTGAACACTTCCCTGTCATAAAAATACATAATCTTGAAAAGAACTAAAAAATGGCCGTGGTTGCACTAAAGCAAAACACCTGAATTTTCCACAATAACAGATTTTTACCAGTCTGTTAGAGATGTGAAGAATCTATTTTTTTGTCATTTTGTTTGTGAATTTGTACAAGTTTTTCATTTTAAAACGTTTGATGCCGATTAAATTCTGAAGAGCTTGAGTGCTTTTTGTCATGTGTACCTCCCACATTAACGCTGCCTCTTTTTTTTTTAAACTTTGGATTCTGTTTTGCAGATTTAAAGGCTGCCAGGCAGATGTTGCCTCTGTGTTTGCTCTGGTTCAATGCCGCTATATATTCTCAACAGCTTCTTTGGGCTGTGGTTGTTTTGATTGAGCCAGAGATTTGTTTCTGTTTGTGTGCGCTGTGTGGAGGGAATGAGAAGAGAGGGGAAAGCTTTGAGTTAAAAGGTGTCTCTGGCTCCTTGTTCAGGCTGTTGTCACAGATATCAGGCATTAGTAGTCAGCTGGCTGCTCAGGCTGGGAAGCAGAGTTCAGCTCTCCTGCATGCTTTGTGGGTTATCTGTTAAGTGTCAGGCTTCTGCTTTTATCTACAGCTAGCTGATAACGCTGCATACCTTTGTAACTTTTTCTGTTGTTATTTCATCAGTTCAAGTGTAATGTCATTAAATTAGGGACTTCATGACTCTGTATTGTGCAGCTTTTATACATTGCCCTCACTTAATGCAGCCTCCTGAATGCTGAAAGGACACCAAACTTGGTTCTGCCTTCAGTCGTGGCACGCTGTTGGTTTCCACTTGGCTTTAAACTGCCTCTCTGATCAGGCATAAAGTGTCTGAGTGGGTGAGAGAGTGCAGATGATGAGCGGTCCAGCGTGAACTTCACCAAGCCATGATGGGAAATCTATTGGACTGCCATTATCGGCACAATTTTCCATTTCTATAAAGAGTTCATCGGGAGCATTTTTCTCCTTAGGCGCTGTCGTCCTGTGATGAAGAGGGGGTGATGACAAATGCTACATGATCACACCTAGCCAGGAGTAACATGGATGGACCTGTTGCTACTAGCAACAGTTTGAAATGGCAGGTGATATGAGATGGATTTTTGCGTGCATTTCCATTCACTCTCCTGACATTGGAGGAATCAGTATTCATCTGACATGACCCCTCCTGGATTCATATTGCATTCTGTTAGATGAGAGAATAGGGGAAGATTAGGTCGTTATAAAAGGCTTTTAAAGGGGGGA
The DNA here is from genome assembly GCA_020510985.1 of Pholidichthys leucotaenia. Classification (NCBI taxonomy): domain Eukaryota; kingdom Metazoa; phylum Chordata; class Actinopteri; order Cichliformes; family Pholidichthyidae; genus Pholidichthys; species Pholidichthys leucotaenia. The sequence continues at coordinate 279,043,056 of CM035842.1, forward strand.
AAACTGCAGTGCACCAGTTCAGACAGAATGTCAGCCACCACATAAGAATGAGCTCAGCTGCTCCTGTATCTTGGTACTCCTGTCATTTCTGCAGATATCTGATTTGAAGCCATTCAGGATGTGTAAAGTGTAGCTCAAAAAAGTCAAATGACTGCAGCAGACACTGTTGTTGCCCCTGCTTTTCCACGGGACTAATACTGTCCAGGTGCATCAAAATTCTCATCACACATTCTTTCACATCCAAGAAAGATTTAACAGCAAACTCTTAAAAGAGAAATGACTATCACATTTGCCATCCTCTTCGCTCTTCTGATCAATGGCAGAAAACTCAGAAACATTAGTCTAAACAAGCTTTGGGCCAGAATCTCATAATGCAGTCCCAAGAAAAAGATTACGCCAGTCTTTCTCTCTGTCCATGATTTTAACAGAGTTGTAAAATTTCCTTCAGTTATATTATATTCATCGGAACGTCTCCCAAAAAAGGGGAGCTGCTCTCCTTGGCCGAGGTCCATTAATCGCTTCTGCCTGCTGAACGCAAAATTTTTGTGTTTTAACTCAAAACAGTTGTCGGGATATTTTCATGTTGAATTATTCTGTTAAAAGAATGACAGTGAAAGATATGAAAAAATTGTAAAACCTGTCATCAGTAGATAATGATAAATGTTGGGCACACACCTGCTGGCTCTTCCGGGGCTGGGTGACAGCTCTTTTCCCAATATAGGGCAGACTGGTCCCACTGCGGTCCAGTAGCTAAAATAAAAGAAGACTGAATCTTAAATCCATGCACTGCTTTTTTCCTCTGTGCAGTTAAAAACTCTGCTGTGTCTTCAAATTGTATGAATTTAACAAAAAAACAATAAAAGCACTAGCGTAAGGCGGGAAGGATGGTGCAAAAACACACTGTTGATCCATACAATAGGGCCCACAGTATTTCATGTCAGTCTATCCCGTTCTACTCTTTTGATCAAGGGAGAGGTGATTCCTCCCTGTATCTACTTCGCTGGCATAGGTCAGGGGTGTCAAATTCATTTTAGCTCGGGGGTCACATACCGCCGGGTTTAATGTCAAGTGGGCCGGACTAGTAAAATAATAGCAAAATAATCTAATGGCAACTCCAAATTTCATTGTTTGTCTTAGGACAAAGAAGTACAAGTACATTATAAAATGTTTACATTTATTGAACCATTTCAATTTACAAAACATGAACAACCTGAATGATGAATCTTGATCACACTATGAACAACATGAATTTTTTCTTTTCTGTTCTCTTTTGAACTGAAGCTGCTGACAAAAAAATATATTGCACAATTGTCAGCGCCTCTATATTTGTACAGTATTAGAACAGTAAGAATTTAGTTTCACAGTATTCTTCAGAATGCAAAGGTGTCTGAACCAGTATTTTACAGGACTTGGTGTAATTACCACTTAATTACCACTAGCGCAAGACTTCGACATAACGGGTGAAATAAGACAGAAACGATGTGGAAGCCGTGCTGGAGCAAGAAGGCGGATGAGAAATATAAGGAACAGACCCATCCTTCCATCCGTTATTATGGGGAATGTACGATCACTACTCAATGAGACAGATGAGCTAGCGGCTATGCCTCATTACCAGAGCGTCTTCAGAGAGATTAGCATGATGTTGTTTACTGAGACATGGCTAACAGAACTAGCAACACATGCCAACATCGAACTAGAGGGTTTCCACGCAATACGGGCAGACCGGAAGCCAGACAGTGGGAAGGCAAGGGGCGGAGGAATGATAATGTATGTCAATAACAGCTGGTGCAGACCGGGACATATCACGGTTAGAGAACAACACTGCAGCAAAGACATTGAGTTGCTAGCTGTTAGCATGCAGCCTACCAATCTCCCGAGGGAATACTCACATGTGATCTGCATTGTTATTTATGCAAATCCGACGGCGAATGCGGGGACAGCGCGTGACGCCATTCACTCAGTAACTGGCAGGCTGCTCACAGAACATCCAGATGCTCTACTCCTCATCTCCGTTGATTTCAACCATATTTCACTGTCCCCGATTCTGCCCATGTTCACCCAGTATGTCACATGCCACACTAGAGACAATAAAACACTGGACTTATTCTATGCAAACACTAAGGAGGCGTACACCTCATCACCACTCCCCCCACTCAGGACGGATCACAACTTGGTTCATCTCCTGCCGGTGTACAAACCCCTAGTACACAGACAACCTCCGGTCATGCGCAAGGTGAAGATATGGTCTGAGGAGGCAATGGACGCTCTAAAGGACTGTTTTAAAACTACTGCCTGGGAGCAGCTCTGTGATCCACATGGTGAGGACATCGATGGCCTCACTCACACCATGACGGACTACATCAACTTCTGTGTGGACAACACTGTACCCACCAAGACCATACGGTGTTGCTCGAACAACAAACCCTGGATCAACCCTGAGATAAAAACACTTCTGAGAGAGAAGAAGAGGATCTTCAGGTTGGGGAACAGGGAGATGCTGAAGTCCGTACAGAGGGAGCTGAGGAGGAAGATCAGAGAAGGCAAGGACAGCTTCAGGAAGAAGATGGAGGACAAGCTGCAACGGAGTGACATCGGCGGGGTCTGGAGAAACCTTAAAAACATCACTGGGCTCCAGAATACCTCCTCCCAGGCCACGGGGGGCAGGGAGTGGGAGAACAATCTGAACCTATTTTTTATTAGGTTTGACCAACCGCCCTCCCCCCGTCTGCACACCAACCACTGCTGCCTCTACAGTCATCGAGACCTGCTGTCCACACCCCACTCCACCAACACCCCCCCACTCCCAACACACAGCCCCCCAACCTGACCCTCACTAAGGCCCAGGTGAGGACCGAGCTGAGGAAGATCAAGGCGAGGAAGGCCTCGGGACCGGACGGCATCAGTGCGAAGCTCCTCAAGTCCTGAACAGACCAGCTGTGTGGGATTGTGGAGCACATCTTCAACCTAAGCCTGAAGCTGTGGAAGGTACCACAGTTGTGGAAAACATCTTGTGTGGTACCTGTACCAAAGACTTCCCACCCCAAAGACCTGAACAGCTACAGACCAGTGGCCCTGGCATCTCACATGATGAAGACCCTGGAGAGACTTCTCCTTGCTCACCTCCGCCCCCTGGTGGGACCAGCAATGGATCCACTCCAGTTCGCCTACCAGCATGGCATTGGGGTGGAGGATGCAGTGATTTTTCTCCTTCACCGTTCCCTGTCCCACCTGGAGAAGCCCTGGAACACAGTGAGGACCATGTTCTTTGACTTCTCCAGTGCTTTCAACACCATCCAACTGATGATCCTGAAGGACAAGCTACTCTGCGCAGGGGTGGACCAGCACCTGTCATCATGGATCCTGGACTACCTCACTAACCGCCCACAGTTTGTGAGAACCCGGGATTGTGTGTCCGACACGATCATCGGCAGCACGGGGCCCCCCAGGGAATGGTTTTGGCTCCCTTCCTGTTCACCCTTTATACTGGGGACTTCTCACACAACACAACACACTGCCATCTATAGAAGTTCTCTGACGACTCTGCGATTGTCGGCCTCATCTCCAACAGAGATGAAGCTGTGTACAGAGGACTTATCCAGGACTTTGTGGACTGGTGCCATCGGAACTGCCTCCAGATCAATGCGAGGAAAACTAAGGAGCTGGTGGTGGACTGCCACAGGCAAGGACAGCCCCTCACAGCACCAGTAAACATCCAGGGAACAGACATTGAGATGGTGACATCCTACAAGTACCTGGGTGTTCATCTGAACAATAAACTAGACTGGTCACACAATACCGACGCACTCTACAAGAAGGGACAGCGCAGGCTGTTCCTCCTGAGGAGGCTCAGGTCTTTTGGTGTACAAGCGGTGCTCTTGAAGACATTCTATGACACGGTGGTGGCATCAGCCATCACTTTTGAAGTGGTCTGCTGGGGCAACGGCATTACAGCAGCCGATAGGAAGAGACTGAACAAACTGATCAAGAAAGCTAGCTCTGTCCTGGGGCAGCACCTTGACCCAGTGGAGGAGATAGGAGAGAGAAGGATGGTGGCTAAACTGTCATCTCTGCTGGAGTCCGAGTCCCACCCTATGCAGGACATACTGAACGCACTGAGGAGCTCATTTAGCAGTAGACTACATCATCCTGGGTGTGCAGCCAATCCCACACAGCTGGTCTGCACAGGACTTGAGGAGCTTTGCGCTGATGCCTTCCGGTCCCGAGGCCTTCCTCGCCTTGATCTTGCTCAGCTCCGTCCTCACCTGGGTCTTAGTGAGGGTCAGGTTGGGGGGCTGTGTGCTAGGAGTGGGGGGGGCTGTTATGGAGTGGGGTGTGGACAGCAGGTCTCGATGACTTTAGAGGCAGCAGTGGTTGTTGTGTAGTCGGGGGGGGGGCGATTGGTCAAACCTATTAAAAAACAGGTTCAGATTGTTCGCCCCCTCCCTGCCCCCCGTGGCCTGGGGGGAGGTATTCTGGAGCCCAGAGATGGTTTTAAGGTTTCTCCAGACCCCGCTGATATCGCTCTGTTGCAGCTTGTCCTCCATCTTCTTCCTGAAGCTGTCCTTGCCTTCTCTGATCTTCCTCCTCAGCTCCCTCTGTACGGACTTCAGCATCTCCCTGTTCTCCGACCTGAAGATCCTAACTTCACTGTGCGCATGACAGGAGGTTGTCTGTGTATTAGGGGTTTGTACACCGGCAGGAGATGAACCAAGTTGTGATCCAATCTCCCGAGTGGGGGGAGTGGTGATGAGGTGTACGCCTCCTTAGTGTTTGCATAGAATAAGTCCAGTGTTTTATTGTCTCTAGTGTGGCATGTGACATACTGAGTGAGCGTGGGTAGAATGGGGGACAGTGAAATATGGTTGAAATCACCTGAGATGAGGAGAAGAGCATCTGGGTGTTCTGTCAGCAGCCTGCCGGTTACTGAGTGGATGACGTCACGCGCTGTCCCAGCGTTCGCCGTCGGATTTGCATAAATAACAATGCAGATCACGTGTGAGTATTCCCTCGGGAGATTGGTAGGCCGCATGCTAACAGCTAGCAACTCGATATCTTTGCTGTAGTGCTGTTCCTTAACCGTGATATGTCCTATGCATCTATGTTAACAAGAACTGGTGCATCAATGCCACGTTAGTATCTAACACTGCTCTCCGTTGGCAGAGTTCCTTATTGTAAATTGTCGGCCATTTTATCTGCCGAGGGAATTCACCAACGTGTTTGTAGCTGCTGTTTACATAGTGCCGAGCGCTAATGCTAAAGCTAATGCTAAATAGGCACTCGGAGAGCTGCACGATGCTATTAGTGAAATTCAAACTTCACACCCGGACAGCTTTGTGGTGGTTGTGGGGGATTTTAACCACACCAGTTTAAAGACTGTGCTCCCCAAGTTTAAACAATGTGTAGACTTTAAGACCAGAGGAGAGAATATGTTGGACTTGGTGTACACAAACACAGATGCTTACCTCGCCCCCACCTCGGCCTTTCTGACCACCTATCCATGATGCTGGTGCCTGCCTACAAACCTTTACTGAAGCGCGGCAGGCCAGTAGTGAAACAAATCAGAATTTGGCCAGAGAGTGCAACCTCAGCACTGAAAGACTGTTTTCTGCACACAGACTGGGAGGTTTTCAAAATAGCAGCCTCCCAGGAAGACAGGAGGAGGGGAGGAGTATGCTGAAACGGTCACCAGCTACATCGCAAAGTGCACATAGGATGTCACTATAGTGAAGACTATCACTGCACGGGGCAACTATAAACCCTGGATGACTGCAGAGGTGTGCTCGCTGCTCACAGCCAGAGATGCAGCCTTCAGAGCGAAGGACAGGATCACCCTCCGCTCAGCCAGGTCTGCGCTCTCAAATGGAATTAAGACGGCGAAGCGCACCTATGCGGAGAAAATCCAAGGACACCTCTGTGACACTAGGAACACCAAGCGGATGTGGCAGGGAGTTCGGGCGCTGACGGACTATAAGTCTAGGCAGGGGGTCGATGATGACAACGCTTCGCTTCCAGACAGGCTCAGCAACTTCTTTGCACGTTTTGAAGCATCAAACCCGACAATCAGAGGGAGGGCTGGCCCATCTCCACCATCGGTTGGGCCAGCTATCACCATCAACACAGCGGACACACGGAGGACCCTAACCAAGGTCAACCCACGTAAAGCTGCAGGTCCAGACAACATCCCGGGACGTGTGCTCCGAGACTGCACGAGCAAGTTGGCGGATGTCCTGACTGACATTTATAACATCTCCCTGAGTCAGACCATCGTTCCCAGATGCTTTAAGACCTCTACCATAGTACTGGTGGCAAAGAAACCAGTTGTGTCCTGTCTGAATGACTATCGTCCTGTTGCACTGACACCAATTGCGATGAAGTGTTTTGAATGGCTTGTCAAACCACACATCACAGCCTGCCTCCCTGCATCACATGACCCGCTCCAGTTTGCATATCGTTCAAACCGCTCCACGCAGGATGCTATAGTCACCACCCTGCACTCTGTCATCACCCACCTGGATCAGAAAGACACCTACGCCAGACTCCTGTACATTGATTTCAGTTCAGCATTCAACACCATTATTCCCCAGAGACTGATAGAGAAATTACTCCTTCTTGGTCTGAACACCGCCACATGTCTCTGGATCCTGGATTTCCTGACCCAGAGACCTCAGTCTGTCCAGGTTGGAAATAACATCTCCAACTCTATCATGCTGAGCACTGGATCCCCTCAAGGCTGCGTACTCAGTCCACTGTTGTTTACACTTCTAACACATGACTGTGTATCCAGACATGAGGGGAACCAGATTATTAAGTTTGCAGATGACACCACCGTGGTGGGACTTATTCAGAGGGATGAGGAATCAATGTACAGGGAAGAAGTGAGAGACCTGGAGGGCTGGTGCAGGGAGAACAATCTGGTGCTCAATGTGGACAAAACGAAGGAGATGATTATCGACTTCCGGCGGTCACAGCCTAAACACGTCCCTCTCAGCATCGGTGGCCGTTCAGTGGACAGAGTGAAGAATATCAAGTTCCTCGGAGTGCAGATCTCGCAGGACATGACCTGGAGCAAGAATTCCTTGGGGATCAGGAAGCGGGCCCAGCAGAGACTGCACTTCTTGAGGAAACTCAAACAGGTCTCTCTCCCCATCTGTATCCTCAGGACCTTCTACAGAGGTGTGGTGGAGAGTGTTCTGACGTACTGCATTGCAACATGGTACTCCAGCTGCAGTATGTCAGACAAAAAAGCCCTGCAGAGGATAGTTAAGGGAGCTGAGAGGGTAATTGGAGTTTCCCTCCCCTCTGTCCAAGAACTTTTTCAGAACCGTTGTAGGAGCAGGGCACTGAACATTGTCAAGGACCATTCTCACCCTCTGCATAAACACTTTGAACTTCTGCCATCTGGCAAACGATTCCGGAGCATCAGAGGCAGAACCACCAGACTGATTAACAGCTTCCTTCCACAAGCTGTTAGGATGCTGAACAGTTGATCAGGAATCTCTCATACATACTACTGCACCTACGGACATTACTGTATGTATATTATTTGTATATTATAGTTCTGGTTAGTTATCAAGTATGTCTCAGGGAAGTGTGAATGGCTGTGTTGGGGTGGGGGGCGAGGGTGTGTGTGAGTGTGTCTTAAATTATGTTCTTTTTACTTATATGGATGCCGAGACAAACGCAATTTCATCTTGCCTGCACTACAGTTGTATGTACAGCAACATGACAATAAAGATTGATTTGATTTGTGTGTGTGTGTTTCCTGGAGAGTGGCGATATCCACTCCCAGTCTCTTCAGCTCATTATTGATGATGGCAGTCTTCCTGGTGTCGTTGATGTCCTTGAGGTTAGCAGTGAGTCCTGTCATCATAGTGCGGACGTTCCAAGTTCCCAGTTTTAGAGTTGGTCTCTTTTGTTTTATTGTCTTGCCTGGTGCGAAGGTTCTCAGCCTGCTGTTTGGATTTCTCCTTATCCCCATGCACCCAATGAGGAAAGCAAGCTGTGGCGGGACAACACCTTATTGGCTGGGGGCTGCCCAGCTTGAGGCAGGCGGTAGCTGTCCAGTGAGATCTGATGATCCCTCCCACCGTCGGGAACAACCCCTGGCGCCATGCTCTACGCCAATTGAGCAGTGGCTTATAACCGGTAACTGTCATTCCCCGTGTTTTGTCTACGCCAAAGGCGAAGCTGGAGTGTCCTCTCCAGTGATCCGGTGTTCTACCTTCCAGCGTTGGGCGTTGGTAGGATTCAAGCCTGGGCAGGAAGATATGGAGGACAAGATGTTGCCCATGCAGCATGTCCCCCCTCTCCACGTCACTGATGAATCCAAAGGAACAGCAGGGCTGCTACAGTTTGGCACCAGCGCCGTTGCAGGAGCTGCCAGAACGATGTTGAGCACAACATAGAACTGCCTTAGGGGCTCCGACTCCGGATTTTTCCTCAGGGTTGACTCCCGAAGCCTTTCCCGTGACCGGGTATGCCGCAAGGCAGCAGAGGTTTGAAATCAGGGTTTACCTTCCCCTAGATGGGCTACCTTCCCAGGTTGACGAGCCACCATCTACCCGAAGCATCTGGTTTTAAGGCGCCAGAGATCCGCCCTCGCCCCTTCTCCTATTAGTAAAAGCAGTTCCGCCGGGCTTAGAGACTAAACCACATGGGCAGGCTAGGAGTTGGACTTAGTTGCCAGAGGCTTTTCGAGACGCACGCCATAAGGAGCATTTTATGGGCACTGGGAGCTTAACCCCAGTGCCGCTCCTGGCTATGACAACCTTGGAACCTTGGAATTTCCCTATTGTGGGACTAATAAAGGCTTATCTTATCTTATCTTATCTTAATTTACTCCTGAAACTTGGCATCTTTTAACCTTCACAAGTGCTTGAAACTCAAGTGTCAAATCCTGAGTAGCAGACAATCTCAGAATGACATTAAGTGCTTGTGTGTAAGCCTTGAGCACAACTTTGTTTTGTTGATGTTCACTACTGAGAAAACTTGTTTACAAAGGTATGTGATGTATGTCTCTCCCACAAAGCCAGCTTCAACTTAAATGCACCTATGCTGTCATAATCTTGTATGATAAGGAAACTTTTTGCTACCTTGCAACATTTTGTTTAGATTATTCAAGTGCTCTGTAATATCCACCATAAATGTCAGATCCTGCAGCCATTCTGAGGATTGAAATTGAATCACTGGTTTGCCTTTAATCGTCATAACCTTTCTAATTTCCTCTCGTAGTTCAAAGAAACACTTCAGCACGGCGCCTGTGCTTAACCACCTTACTTTAATATGGTATGACAGGACATGGAAAATGTCTTTATCACTGAGAAGGCTATCAAACTGTTGGTGATTCAGACCTCCTGGTGCAAAATACAGTAAAACGTCTAAAAACTTTGTCCTCCATTCGCAGCCTGTACTTTCTCCTTAAATTATGTCACAACACCTGCTTTTTTCCCAATCATTGATGGCACGCTGTCATGATTTACACCAGAAAGGCTCAAATGCAGAGCAACCACATCGGATCAACACTCAGACTCAGATAGTGAAAAAAACACAACTTTAATGAAAAGCACAAAATTCAAAATGCACAAACTTAGATAAAGGTGCAAAAACTAAAGAACAATGCAAACTAGACACACACTTAAACTGACATAAAACGCAGGAGCCAGCTGGAGAGCACGCAGCCTGAGGGGAGAGAAGAGAGAGAGAATTAGAGACAGGTAACACTCAGAGTGGGGCGAGTGAGAGGAAGAGGAGATGGGTCACTGAGTGAAGTAGAGGGCCTGGCAGGGAGCTCCTGCATGGGACAAAGGTGAGGATGGGGATGAGTTGGTAGACCTGGGTGAAGAATCCATTGTCTTCACAGGTGAAGGGTTCAAGTAAGCGTGACCAGCCCCGGAGTACACACCACAGAGACGGTAGCAAACCTGAAGAGGAGAGAACACAGAGGTGAGACAACTGGAGGAAAACAACATTAACGGAGTTGTTGCCTGGTAGCAATACCCAACAGTCCAGCGGAGAAGGTCTCGCACACTGGCTCTTAAATATGCTGGCGGCCCCGAGACCAACAGATGCAGCCAATTGGTCAGGTGTGCAGATGACTCTGGAGCCGGGAAAACAGAAACAGAAGGGGAGGGGGTGCACGCCCGCCTGATCATCACAGCATGCCATCTGTAGCCAGGCTGACAGCATGGGCCCGGCCCACTCCCACCCTGTCCAGCGCTCCAACAAGAGAGCTGAAAATATCATCTGCTGTTGTGGCGTCTGTCATAGGCACCAACCCAAGGAACGCTTTGGTAACAGTCAAAGTCTCATCAACGCCACGAATGAATATGGCCAGTTGAGCAACATCTGTAATGTCAGTGCTCTCATCAATTGCAACTGAAAATGCAACAAATGGCTTGACTTTGTGTTTCATTTGGCTGTTCAGATTTGCCAAAAGATCTGAAATCCTGTCTGCCACAACGTTCCTCCTCAGGCTAATGTTGGCAAAAGCCTGCCGTTTCTCAGGGCACATGATTTCTGCAGCCTTCAACATGCAGGTTTTAACAATCTCACCCTCACAATATCGCTTTGATGCTAATGCTATTTCACTGCAATAAGGTAGCTGACCTTCACTGCTGCATCACTAACCTCTTGGCTACGACTGAAAACAGACTGCTGTTTCCTCAGACCTGCTAATAATTCATTTGTCTTTTCTCTTCTCAGCTGTTGTATTTTTCACCATGGTGAGTCTCATAGTGGTGCCAAATATTATATTCCTTGAGTATTGAAACGTGCTGCATACACACCAAGCACACAGGTTTCTCATTAAACTCTGTGAAAAGTAGGAATCTGTCCATTTTTCTTGAAAAACTCTACATTCTGTGTCCACTTTTTTTCTTTTTGACTGACATTTTTGGAAAGGAGGGTGCCACAGAGGGTAATTTTGACAGCAAAAGAGCTTATCATATCTTTATCACAATAACAAATACCTTAAATGGTATTTGTTATTGTGATTAAGATTAAGAACCAGATATCGTACGGCAGCCATTTACTGTTTAGTCCTGGATCTCATCCTCAATTTCTACTGACTACAGTTGCGGTCCATTCCGGTGTCAGCCTTAACTTCCCTCATAGGCACTTCCTGCGTTTGTGTTTTGAACATTGAAGCAGCACAAATCCGCACATGACAAGATCACATGAGAATTATATAAAATAGCGCAAGAGCTCAAGAGAGACGAGACAGCCCTAGAGAAACCGATCATGATCGTGTGATAACAACAAGGAAGCAAGCCGTGCCGGTGTAAGTAGTGTTTTGGCATTAAAAATCGAGCACCTCGGTGGAACAGTGGTTAGCATTGTGGCAGCACAGTAAGAAGGTTGTGGGACTTCTGTGTACAGTTTGCATGTTCTCCCCGTGTCTGTGTGGGTTTACCCCTTCTACTCCAGTTTCCTCCCACAGGCTAACTGGAGACTCTAAAGTGGCCCTAGGTGTGAATGTGTGTGTGAATGGTGAAGGGATTGACGCCACATCGTGCCTGCCTCATCCATCCACGTGGATGCCCTGAATTTCCCTGTGGGATTAATAAAGTATGCAAAAAAAAATAATTTAAAAAATAATTCTGTGAAGTGTTTGTTATTCCAAAGTTTTTATCTTCTTTGACACAGTGGTGGAGGAGTAGACTAGACAAGAAAAACTGGTTCCAACCGTAAAAACGTCCAGCAAACGGCAGCAAACTGTAGCGCAACCCCTCATGAACCCAGATGAACCAGAAACCACCGGAGCAGTCGTGAGCGCCCCCCCAGTATCTGTCCCATTGTGAGACACAGGGTAATTTATTTTTAAATTCAGTTCAATTCAGCTTTATTTATACTGCGCCACATCACAACAGAAGCCGTCTCGTGGCACCACAGTGCAGAAAAAACCACACAGTCTCAGAAAAACCCAGCAATCAGACGATCCCCTATGAGCAAGCACCAAGTGACAGTGGAGAGGAAAAACTCCCATTTGGCAGGAAGAAACCTCTAGCAGAACCAGGCTCAGGGAGGGGCAGTCATCTGCTTCGAGTGGCTGGGGGTGAGGGGATAGGGAGGATGGAGAGGACAGACATAAAGAACATAACAGTAAGATGCCAAGTACATCATTGGAGGTCAACCAGCAGTATGGATCAAATAGCAACAGAACAAAAGTGGGGTTAAGAGACACAAAATCCCTCCTTAAACAAAAGCTATATTAAAAAGGAAGGATTTTACCCTGCTCTTAAAAACAGAGACAGAGTCTGACTCCCGGACCCAGAGTGGTAACTGATTCCAGAGAGAAGGAGCTTGGTAGCAGAAGGCTCTGCTTCCCACTGTACTTTTGGAGATTCTGGGCACCACAAGTAAGCCAGCATTTTGGGACCGTAATGCTCTATTAGGATGGTAAGGTAATATCTTTCATATATTGGGGGGCCTGATTATTAAGAGCTTTGAAAGTAAGAAGAAGGATTTTAAACTTGATTCTAAATTCTATGGGAAGCCAATGAAGGGAGGACAGAACCAGAGAGATATGATCTCTTTTTCCTAGAAACAGTTAAAACTCTAGCAGCAGCATTTTGAATCAACTGAAGATTTTTTAAGGATACTTTAGGACAACCAGATAATAAGAACAGTTAAAGAATAGTTATGGGTTAGGGGGGACTGTGGCACAGTTGTAGTGTGGCCGACTACTGCTCAGAGGGTCAGGGGTTTGATTCCCGCGCCGTAAGTAGTCTGCATGTTGATCAAGTGTCCTTGATCAAGACACTGAACCCCCAGTTGCTCCTGGTGAATCAGGCCAGCGTCGGTGTATGGCAGCTCCACCACCATCAGTGAATGGGTGGATAGCAGGATCTGTAAAGCGCTTTGGTCATCTAGAGATGAGAAAAAGTGCACCACCAAAGTAGTGGCCTAGTTGATAGAGCATCTGCCCCACAACTGGGAGGTTGGGGGTTCAAGTCCCGGCTGGGTCATACCAAAAACCATATAAAAATGGGACTTGCTGCCTTCTAGCTTGGTGCTCACCATAACAGAATAGGGGAAGAAGAAGTTGTTTGTGGTGGCGCCTTGCATGGCAGCGACCCCTCTGATTCTACATGTGATCAACATTGTAGATAGGAGAACCGCAATTTCGTTCTGCTGTACAAGATGGTCTGAATGACAACAGAGATGTCTTCTTCTATATAAGTGAACACCATTTGCCATTAAATATAATAAATACCATGATATCTCAGCGTGTGGTGGATCCACCAAAAAAGACTTGTTGCAGATTTTCTGCAATCTGTTATGGTGGAGAATGGATGAGACTGCAAGGTGGAGTCAGTGGAAATCTGGGGTCAGTTTTGTGTCTGCTACTTTTGTGCGACCCCCAGTGGACATATTGGGAATAGCAGTTACTTTATTGAGAAATTGCTGCTCGTGTATTCTTTTTTTACACTTTGCAAATTCATCCCGCCAGTTTGTACTCACTGGCAAGCCGGTTTTGGCCCGCAGGCCGCAACTTTGACACCCTTGGTATAGGTAATGGTTTCTCTGTGAAGAACATTTCAGGATTGGACAGCATAGTGGTTAGCATTGTCGCCTCACAGCAAGAAGGTCCTGGGATTAAATTCATCAGCCAGCTCTGGTTGGTCTGTGTGGAGTTTATATGGTTTCCCCATGTCTGTGTTGGTTCTATCTGGTTACTCTGGCTTTCTGCCAGAAAAATGGATGTTAGAATAAATGGTTGAATGTCTCTGTGTTGGCCATACAATGGAAACTGTCCAGGGTGTACCCCATCTATCAGCAGAAGCAGCTGGGATAGGCTATAACCCCCCCCCCCCCAACACACACACACCACCACCACCACCTCTTACAACCCAACAAGGATGAAGAAGTTAAGTTGAAATGTAAACTTTCTAACCATGGATCCAGACACAGTGAAGCATATATGTGTACAGTTTTAGTCAGGCAGAAATTATCGATAGAGGTCAATGTGTACGAACAAATTTTCCCTCATGGAATATGGAATGAATACTAACTTCACTTCTGCTGTGAAAACAGAATTGGGTTGTAATAATGAAAACACTGCAGTGTGCATGTTTTCTGGCGTGCCATCAAATAGCCAATCATAGGGCACAGCATTAGTCAGTTGTTAACTAGAAGACGAAGCTATCTAGGTTGGTATTTTTCAGAATGGATGTTGTGGCATAGCCTGCAAAGACACCATAAAGGATCTTGTTGAAAGAAATGAAAAGAGAAAAGTGAGAACCTGGACAAGAGTGAATACTGGATCAGCTTACACTCATCAGCAAGTGCTAAAGGTAGTTTCTCACGGAGTGGCGAATGCTCACTGACATACCAATCCACTAAACTTTTCAGATGAACGTCTGCGAAAATCAAGCTAGTATCTCATGGAGCGGTGAATGCTAAGGAATATGCAACAACACTGCAATTTTAGGGATTAGTCAGGATTTGCTAATCAATTTGCATACAGTTTTTAAGGTCGCTAACAGTTTTGTCGTGAAGGTTCTTTTAAGAGTTGCTAGTGTAACCCTGATTTCTGCTCCCAGCGCCCGCTTAAATACAGCGCTGCTGATGAGCCAAAGATGCAGCACAGCTGTCAGGCTTTGACAGCCGGAAACCCCTCCGAGCGCTGTCACAATAAGAGCTCGGGGAGCCAGAAGGTAAACACTGCTGTCAAACCTGGCGGAGATGATGCATGGCCTGAGCGCGGACGAAATCGGCACTCAGACCATGACAATTTGCGAAATTTTTTTTTGAACATGCTGAATTTTTTTGACATGCAAAAATGTTTGGGACCTTAGAATTTGTTTGTGAACTGTGGTGCAACATTTTACGAAACCCAGACAAAACCCAATAACCACAACGTTCGTGAACATTCCTCAGCATTCACCACTGCATGAGATACAGACTTAAAAGAGTTAAAGGGATGTAAGATTGAGGACAACCTGGCCTTTTTACTTTTTGAATGTGCGCGTCATACTGTATATTTCGCTTGGGTGGTCTGTAGTTTCCTTGGGTGACGTCACAGCTAGGCTGATGTTTATGAGGAACGGTTGACATTCTTCTGCAAAAAATGCTTTAAGCTTAAACAACAATATTTGTTTATAGTATCTGTTTAATAAATCATTTCTCAGCATATTAATAAATTAACAAACTCGGTAGAGAGACTATAGGCGCTTTTCCACTAGCCCAGCCCAGCCCCGATTGAAAACCCGACTCTACTCACTTCGGTTCGGTTCAGCCTTGGTTGCGTTTCAACATTACTGCTGGCACACCTGCTGTGGGTGGGATTTGTTGAACAGCAGGCGGCGCCACACCCTCGTGACGTGAAACACGCGACCGAATCCTCCACAACAAAGAAAATGGCTGATGACGAGGAGAGAAGGAAGGAGGAATGACTGTGACATGAAACTGGTGAAATCTATGGTGCTGACTTGTGCTCTGCCTAATCTGTGTGAGAGTCATGGATAGACGTTTGACAATACATTGGATGATGCAGTAGATGAACCAGTGGTGGCAGCGGCACAGGGAGCAGAGGAGCAGGGTGCCGAGATACGAGATGCAGTACTTGTCTAGCAATAGGTAGAAATGTAATTTCGCCCACATTTATGTGCATACATATTTCAAAAATGTATGCATCCTTTGAATGTTTTTCAAAGGATAAGGATCCTGCTGATTGTGCTTCTTACAGGCCTATTTCCTTGTTAAATACCGATGTTAAAATTTTGTCAAAGTTGTTAGCTTCAAGGTTGGAAAAGATTCTTCCTTTTATAATTTCACAGGACCAAACCGGTTTCATTAAAAATCGCCATTCTTTTTTTAACTTGCGGCGGTTGTTTAATATTATTTATACTCCTCACCACAACATACCTGAATGTCTTATTAGTTTGGACGCTGAAAAGGCATTCGATAGGGTTGAGTGGGAGTATTTGTTTTTTACTTTGGAGAGGTTCGGTTTTGGTCCTTCCTTCTGTTCCTGGATTAAACTTCTCTATGCTAGTCCTTTAGCTTCAGTGTTAACTAATTGTCGCTATTCTGACTATTTTAGACTTTACCGTGGTACGAGGCAAGGCTGTCCTTTGAGCCCGTTGCTCTTTGCCTTGGCAGTTGAGCCGTTAGCTATTGCAATCCGTGGGAGCCGGGACTTTCTAGGCATTCGTAGGGGTGGCATTGAGCATAGGGTTTCACTCTATGCTGATGATCTTTTATTATTTCTCTCCAACCCACTTACTTCATTACCCGCTATACTTAATATTTTGGATAGTTTTAGTAGGTTTTCTGGTTATAAAATTAATCTTAATAAGAGTGAATTGTTTCTGATTAATGAAAAGATTCAAGTTCAGGATTTTGAACATTTTCCTTTCAAGGTTGTTATTGATCATTTTAATTATCTTGGGATATGTGTCACTAAACAATTTAATTACTTGTTTAAAAATAATTTTCTCCCCTTACTTGACCAGTGCAAGTTAATACTTTCCAAATGGTCCCCATTATCCTTGTCTTTAATTGGCAGAATCAATTCTGTAAAAATGATGTTACTTCCAAAGTTTTTATATTTGTTTCAATGTCTCCCCATTTTTATTCCTAAATCCTTTTTTAAGTCTTTGGACTCTCTGATTACCTCATTTATTTGGAATGGTAAACATCCGAGATTGAGGAAAGTTTTTCTTCAAAGACCCAAATCAGTAGGTGGCATGGCTCTGCCTAACTTTCAATATTACTACTGGGCAGCAAATATCAGGTGCATGTTATATTGGAAACATTTTTATCTGGAACCCAAATCACCTATTTGGATCCTTATGGAGTCACATGTGGACAATCAAACTTCCCTACCGGCAATTTTAGGTTCACCACTTCCCCTTGCTTTGTCTACACTGGGTAATAATAAAGTAGTTCGTCAGTCTCTTAGAATTTGGTCTCAATTCAGGAAAAATTTCGGTCTTCAGTTTTTTTCCATTAGAAGTCCAATTGCCGCAAATCATTTATTTACCCCATCAACTATTGATAGTGCATTTCATATATGGCACAGAAAAGGTTTAAAATCTTTTGCGGATTTATATTTTGATGGTCAATTTGCAAGTTTTTCTCAACTTTCCACCAAATTCGACATCACTTCTACACACTTTTTTCGCTTCCTCCAGGTCAGACATTATGTGCAAACTATGACAAAACAATTCCCTCAAAAACCTTCTGATAATCCTCTAGATGATTTTTTATTAGTTAAACCAACTTCTAAGGGGGTAATGTCAGTTTTATATAATTTAATTTCAAATTTACAATCTTCTTCTCTGGCCGCTATCAAATTGAACTGGGAACAAGATCTTAATTTTACTTTTACTGATGAACTGTGGGACTCTATTCTTGGCCAGGTTCACACTGTATCATTGTGTGCTCGTCACGCTCTTATTCAATTTAAGATTGTACACCGGATGCACCTGTCCAAGGTTAAGTTAGCACGCATTTACTCGGATATAGACCCAACTTGTGAAAAGTGTGGTAGCGCTCCTGGCACTTTGCTTCACATGTATTGGTCCTGCCCTGCATTGATGAATTTTTGGCATTCTGTTTTTATCACTATGTCTGAAGTCCTGCAATATCAAATTAAACCTGATCCATTATGCGCCATTTTTGGTGTGGCTCCAGAACTTGTCTTGCCAAGTTCCAAATTAAAAGTATTCAAATTTTCATTATTATTGGCCAGACGTGCTGTATTACTGAAGTGGAAAGATTCTTCGCCCCCTTCACATTTACAGTGGATAAAAGATATAATGTCCTGTTTGGATTTAGAAAAAATCAGATATACAGTCTGTGGCTCTGAAAACAAATTCTATAAATTATGGCGCCCATTTCTTGATTTCTTTGAAAGACCCACGATTATAGTTTCTGAGTAGCTCATATCCCCTTTACCCCAACCCCACTTCACACACATAATTTTTCTTTGTATTTTTTTTTTTTTTTTATTGTTTATTTATTATTTGTGCTTTGAAGCATTTACATTTGTTGGCTTTAAGTTCTAGTTTTTTACTGTTTGGTTGAAACAAAAATGAAAATTTCTAATACTTTGTATTGTATTGATACTTCAATTAATAATAATAAAAAGACCTTTGAAAGAAAGAAAAATGTTTTTTGTAAATAAAATGTTGTGCATGTTCCATCTACCTGTCCTGTTGTTCATAACACTTATCTGTTAAGGTACGGGTAATTAGATTAGATTAGATTTGTTTATTTGACAGGGACAGTGCAATAAACATAGACAATTAATCAATGACAATCAATCTGATGTGTTGCACAGAGTGTATAGCTATTAGTTAATTTGCAGGAGCCACAGGACAACAGAAGGTGCGAAGCCATCAGCCTAATGATGAGTCCACACTTCTCACTGTTGTGATAATTGCTCACGCTGAGCGCTCTGCCCACCCGTGCGCTGTGGGGGTCACACACAACGTGTTCCTCAACACTCTCAATAATTTTTTTTCCCGTATATTCTTCTTTTTGGCGTACAGAAATGGCAATACGCCCGTATTTGCTAAAATTGCATTTTCCCCGTATTAAAATACGGCGAAACTGTATCACTTGACAGGTATGTAATTACATGCAGAAACACCGCACAGGCCATCTTCACAAAAATCCAGCTCGACAAGCTACTTTTGCTTGGGTGGAAATGCAAATTGAACTATAAATCCTGTGCTGATACATGTCATATTCCCATGTCAAGGTCTCCCACTTTTACTTACAAATTGATTTTTAATTTTTGGGAAAAGAGAATATAAATTTTGCACTTGTTGGTAACAACAGTTGTGTGCAACAAAAACACAGTTGTGTATCCTTGTCCGATTTGTCTACTGTTATTAGTGCCAAATTTTTGCTAGATTCCTTCTTAATTTATTAAATTTTGACTGGTGATACAACATTCAACTTGCATGTACTTACCTTTAGCAGTGTCTACAAGTTAAAGCACACCTGTACAACTGCTTATAACTTAAAAAATGTACCCGTTCAAGAGAAATGGATTCCGCATTGCAAATTTGTTTAAAAAAAAAAAAAAACCTACCAAGACATTACGTTTCGTTGTGTTGTTAAAAATTAAATTACCATTAGAAGGCTATACACCTGACCTGATGAACAGCAGCATGTGGAGTGAACAGAGAATGGAATGTGTATGTAATTATTGGCTTTTCTCATACGGTGTCACAACAGATAAGCCAGACTTTTGATGCAAACAATACAATTTTATTCCAGAAGCAAAATTTATAAACAAAAAAACAGACTGGGCATGGGGAGACATGATTAGATACGCCGACTGCTAAATGCATCCACAAGCCTGCCAAATAGGGTCAGGAAATCTCTGTTGAATGATGACATCTCTGCGAGCTCTTCCCTTCGTAACACAGCGTCCTGCTCCAGGGCTTCACGCACATCTGCCCGCACATCTGCGGCCACCTGTCGCAAATGCTGCATGTACTCCTGATGGTGTTCTTGCCGCTGGTCATGTTGCCGTTCCAAGAGCCGCATCTCTTCGTCATGCATGTTGGCCATCGCTAATGTAGATGGAAAGACAGAAAGGCATGGTCGTTAAAGCTGGATCACTACATATATTATGGAATTACACAGGTGAAAGTCTGTGGTGGAATGTCACTATTATATTATGCTTCATTGCTGTATATAAGCTGAACTGTCATGTTGCTGCCCCTCAGTAGAGCAGATTTTGCAACACGCAGGGTGCTGTCTTCGGCTGCAGCCCCCCTGCAAAACTAAAAAGGATTAAGATTAAGAATATGGATGGATGGATGGGTAATGTTTAAACTAGATGCTTGTAGTGTGGCCGCAGAAATCTGAATGGGTTAATACAGTCAGCTGACGCGAAGCATTTCAATGAAGCATGTTGATTTCAACAGCAGTTCATGAGCTTTATTTGTTTTTATAAAACAGGAGTTACAACAGCACTTCAATCACCACACCTAAAAATGGTTGTGGAACACCGATAAGTGAAGACCAAAGAATAACCTTTTTGTACATTTAAAAAGACATTTTCAATTAATTAATATGCAGCTACAGAAAACTGCATTAATCAATTTGGTACATAACTTGTTAGGCTCCAGCCCCCCCCGCGACCTGTAAAGGATTAAGCGGTAGAAGATGGATGGATAGATGGATGGATGGATTTTCGACCCTGGTTTCCGCTGGACCTGTTTCAACCAAAAAAAAAAATCGTGGTTATTGTGCCTTACCGGCACTTGAACGTGATCCAGATGGAGCTGGTGATGTGGCTGACATTGAAGCCGATCCAGCTGGCACTCCAGCAGACGCAGGAGAGTCCGGTGTGTCCATGTCCACTGAGGTGGACCCCTGTGATATGAAATGCGATTCTAGAAAGAAAATGCACGCAATTTAAAACTTAACACCAAAGTGCAACATGTACACAACACTCTAAAGTTTTTAACCAGAATACAATAAGCGTAATTCAGCGTTTTGTTCGCGCTAATACTTAACACAAAGCAAGCGTGAATCTGCAGTTGGCTGCAAAACAATAGGCAAGCCTCAGTAACAACCATTACCCACAATCTAACAACCTTCCTATTTCTTAAAAACAGTGAGCTTGGCACAGAAAGGATAAAGTGGTGAAAAGATGTGCAATATGAAAACAACACTCACCATCCACGGTTTCCAAGGCTGTGACAGTGGCCGTGACTGTGCCCGTGTTGAGCCTAATGTCTCTCAGTGAACCACTTCCACTCCTTCCGATCCGCTGCACTTCGAGCATTGTGGTCCTTCACTGCTCGGTAATCACTTTTCAGCTTTTTCAGCTTCTCCCGACATTGTTTGGCAGTACGGATGTGCCCTTGGGAAGCCATCTGCTCGGACACCTGCTGGTATATTTTTTCATTTCGAGTAGATCCGTCCAACTTGCGCTGGATGCGATCGTCGGCTAATATAGAAAGAAAATTGCGCACCTCCTAATATATAATATTAGGAGTATATTATTATATAAGTATATTATACAGTATATTAATATAATATACTGTATTAAAGGGGCGCACTGTGTTCACTGGCTGAACAACTACAAATGGCGGTCGTGGAGTAAATTCAGCAGAAAAAGTCGCTTTCGTGACGTTACGACCTGACCAATCAGCGGCGACCAGTCTCCTAAAGTCATATCACAGCCATACTCAGCCCTACTCAGCTCGGTTAGACCCTGCCCTGGATCAGGTACTAAAAAAGTACCTGCTAACCGGTGCTGGGGCTAATGGAAAATGCTCAAACGCGGGCTGAGTGGTGCGGTGTAGGGCTAAGTGAGGCTAGTGGAAAAGGGCCTTAAGTCTCCCAGCTGGTCTGGGAATGCCTTGGTATCCCCTCTGAAGAGCTGGAGCAGGTGGCTGGGGAGAGGGAAGTCTGGGCTTCTCTGCTTGAACTGCTGCCTCCATGACCCGGACCTCCGGAAAAGTGGTAGAAGATGGATGGATGGATGGATGGATTAATAAACTAATGTGGCTAACCTTGGAATTGCTGTTTGATAGACCTTGTGTGACCTGTAGAAGACCATCAAAGTTTGTTGCTTAAAGGCACAATGCGGCGTCCTTCCAAGGCCACACACTGACTTTAAAGTCCTCCAAACACACTAATTTAAGAACTGCTGTAACAGTATTTGCTCGACAATATTCAAACTTTCAGTAAGATTCAAAAGATTTTTAAAAAGTTTCCCCCAACATCAACTACTAAAAAAGAAGGTCATCAATCTATCTGAGGAGAATAGCCTGTGCTCTGAGGGGCACTGAAAACTACATTGGAATTTCTCAGATATTACGTTGGCTCATAAAAGATATTAACTGGGCTGTGAAAGTGTAGAAGAAGAAAAAGTCAGACTACCCTGGAGTTCTGGGAGTTAAAGCCATGTGGTTTTCAGGAGATGAGAGGTCAGGATGAGAGGAAATTTAAGTCTCACTGAAAAGGCGCCAATGGTCAAGGAGTTAATGAGAACACTGAACCGAAGACCTCATTAAGAAATAATATCTGGGTGCCAGGTACAAGATATCAAGTCAGGAAAAAATGAGTACAACCACCTGAAAATAGGTGGTGTGTTCCTGTATTCTTTATTCTTAGAGTCATTTATTTTCCTGCTTGAATATTTTTGTTTTCAAAGTATGTTTAAACAACTCAAGGAGGAATGACATCTGAATAAATAAGAGTGAAACACACCCCAGAGTTACAGTGTTCGCTGGAGATAAGATTGCAGGCTCTTACATCATTACACCACTCTGTTATTCCCACACCGTGTCCTTCGTAATGTTGTGGGGCACATGCTGTTTATCATATGCATTTGCAGCTGGAGTCATGTAATGACAGCGGGAGGTTGTGATTTTTTTTGAAGAAAAGCAACATAATCAATACAAATTCATGAAAACAGTGGATTTCTAACTGTGTCTAATATACTTTTTCTGGTTGATTCATTTACACGATGTTCTGCTGGCCGGATCTTCAAAGGAGCTAAAGTTTGTTTCTTTTGTAGAACGGTTGGTTGTAATGTGTTTCAGATGAAGGAAATGTTGAGTGAGAAAGTCACGGATGTAGGTGTTCAGGGCCATAGGATAAATCAAGGAGGGATGGGGAGACGTGTCCCTCCCAACCTGGAAAAAAGAGAGCATCGTGCTATGCTACGCATAAATGCAAAAACAAGTCTTTCAAATCTGCAAATTTGTCTCATAAATTTGCAACTTTTTTGTAAATTTGTGACTTTCTTAATTTACGGGAGGTTTTTCTCATAAATTTTTCAGTTTTTTGTCATAAATTTGCAACTTTTTTGTTCAAAAGCGTACAACTTTTTGCTTATAAATTTGCAACTTTTTTCCACATATATTTGAAACTTATTGTCATACATTTGCAACTTTTGTTATAAATTTGCTAATTTTTGTTCAAAAACATACAACTTTTTGCTTATAAATTTGCAACACAAACTTGCAACTTTTTTGTTCAAAAATGTGTAACTTTTTCTTAAAAGTTTGCCCCTTTTTCTTATAAATTTATAGCTTTTTGTCATATATATTTGCAACTTTTTTGTTCAAAAACATGCAAATTATTTTTCAAAAAACATGCAACTTTTTTGTTCAAAAACTTTTTGTCAGGGTTCTGAGCATGGTCTGGGGACCATGCTTACACTTTGAGTTTATTTTTGCCTTTGTCTGTTTACTCTGCCTCAGCCCAATTTGTATTTTGGAATTCTCTATGTTTATTATTCTTCATTATCTTAGTCACGTTGTTCTTTTTCTGGTCTGGAGTTTGAATTTAGTTTGATATACTCTCCTGTTGTTATTATCATAATTCATGGTCATGTATTCCCTGGTCCTGCGTTCATGTTCTGTGTGCCCTCCCTCTGTGGTTCTGTGTGTAGCCCCGCCCATCCTGTCACCTCTGTTTTCCTCATGTGTCAGCTGTCAGTCATGATTGCCCTCCCCACCTGTGCTGTGTTGTCTTGAGCATGGTGGTTAGCGCTGTTGCCTAACAGCTAGAAAGTTCCAGGTTCGAATCCCCAGGCAGGCAGGGGTAGGAACCTTTCTGTGTGGAGTTTGCATGTTCTCCCTGTGCTGCGTGGGTTTGTTCCAGGCGCTCCGGTTTCCTCCCACAATCTAAAGACACGCATGTTAAGTTAATTGGTCATTCTAAATTGTCCCTGGGTATCCGTCTCCTCTAGGCCCTTAGAATAGAGGGTTAGTACTAGTGAAGCACTATGAGTGGTCTTTGAGACTAGAAAAAGTGCTATACAAGTACAGGTCCTTATCCCTATATATGTGTATCCCAATCTGTGTCATGTGTGGCGATCTTGTATCTACATCTGCTCAGCCATGCCAGTGTCTGTTGTTCATTTCCAGCCCTTGAGCTGTGCATATTTTGTCATTTTGTGGATAATAAATCATGCTGAAGAAACGCCGTGCACGTGAGTCCTGTTCACTGCCCAGCCCAGGCACATACCTTGACATTTTTCTTATAAATTTGCAACTGTTTCTCATAAAATTGCAACTTTTTGTCATATATTTGAAAGTTTTGTCTTCAAAAACATGCAACTTTTTCTTGTAAATTTGGAATTTTTTTCTTATGAATTTGCAACTGTTTTCTCATAAATTTGCAACTTTTTTCTTCAAAAACATGCAACTTTTGTCTTATGAATTTGCTACTTTTTTCTTGTACATTTGCAACATTTTTCTTGCCAATTTGCAACTTTTTTCTCATAAATTTGTCACCTTTTTCCTGTAAATTTGCAAGTTATTTTTGTAAATTTGCAACTTTCTCAATCAGTAACCTTTTTCTCATAAATTAACTTTTTTAAACACAATATAGCACAGGGGCCCCAAAAAGCTAGAAACGGCCCTGATAACACTTATAGTGTCCCCCTTATATTTCCTCTGGAGAAAAAGTTCTGTTTATTACCCCCCCCCCCCGCCCCCATCAGTGAAATGAAAAATCTTCCTATGGTCAAAATGTCTTGGTAGAGTTACCTCCAGATATATAATGACTATTTCTGGTTGTTATGGTGTGTTCTCAGAAATGAAATATTGAAAGAATGAAGAGTGGTGGAAACTCAATACACCTGACTATTTAAATTACAAATTCCTACAGTAAAGCATGGAGATGGCAGTATCCTGTTGCAGGGTATTTGCCTGCAGCAAGGACTGGAGCAGTTGTCAGATGAGGAAATGGATGGGGCAAAGTACTAGAAAATTCCTGAGAAAAACGTGTTGCCCTCTGCCAGAACGGCAACAAGGAGAAAAAGGTGAACGCCTTTACATGGCCAAGTCAGAGCCCAGACCTAAACCTAACTGAAAATCTGTGGAATGACTGCAGTCCATCAATATCACTATCAAATTTAACTGAATTTGAGCAATTCTGCAAAGAGGGAGCAAATATTAAAATGCATAGATATGCAAAGTTGGTAAAGAGGTATCCCTTTATAAAACAAGGTAAAGTTTAATTTGACTGAAAGGATAACTTTTGTTTCACACTTTCCATACATTCCATTTTTATATTTTCCTTCTATAACTATACGGTGATATTCTGATATTATCACAAACCCAGCACAGCCGTAAGTGTAACAAATAGACTCTTAAACAGATTAATTTTTATTGCTGAATTTGCCTCCACATCAGAACTGATCTTTGACTCTGTTTTTGAGAACATTTGCATTTGAACCTAATTTGTCACCGACAGGGTTGAATTACTTGACAAAGTGGCTTTTTTCATTAAAATCAGTTTGACCATGACTAGTGCCACTTGACACTGTGACACCGAATGAATATAAATGAGATTATATATACATAAATAACGGTAAAGTATGAGTGGGTCTAGACAGAGTTGGAGTTTGGGCTGAATGTGAAGCCTTCAAAAGCCAAATGTGAATACTGATCATTTTCTTGTATGAATTAGCCACATCTGTGTGAGAAAGACAGATACTGTATGTATACTTTTTGCAGTTACATCCATTCTGTCTTCTGCTTGTTACAGTCACATCCTGGGTGTTTTACAGAGAAATCAACCAATCAAAAAGCTGCTGAAGCATGCAAGCCTCAGACGGCATCAAACACACATTTATGCATCAGTCAAACACAAACCAGACAACAGTGACATCTGGGCCAATGCTGCTGCCTGCTGATGTTTGCCATTCGTTTTAGCTATATGCACGCCGGCATGTGGGAATTTCATCACTTTCGGAGAGCAGAAGGGAAGAAAAAAGTTAAAGATGTACTGCATTTGGAGGCCCCTAGTTTTGTAATGGGGAAGAGTTTAAACCCATAAACCCGTTTTCCCCATAATAAGAGGAAAACGCTCCCCTCCCAACAAAAAAAATAAATGAACTTATGTCACTGCCTACAGATGAACAAAAAATCAAATCATGGCACTGAATAACAATTCAAAAAGCAGCCATAAGAATGCTGTAAATTTACAAGGGGTCACAAGTTTGAGTTTTCTTCCTCTTCTTCCTCTTTCTGCTGCTCCCTTTAGGGGTCTCCACAGCGGATCATCTGCTTCTATCTCACTCTGTCCGTTCATCTTCCTCTATAACACCTGTCATATTGGCTGGACAAGCCACCTGAGTGCAGCGTGCAATCACCAAGCGAACACAAAAGAAACGTTTGACCTTTTATTATAATGATCAATACAGCAAGCTTGAGGAGAAAAACGTCATTGCCAGATAAGCAGGAGCCCTGCGGAGGACAAACGAGGCTGATTAGAGAGGAATGGAGATAAGATGGGAAAACAGATTATGCCTCTCACGTGGGAGATGGGAGGAGACCAGCACAGAACCCAGTGAAGGAGAAGTACCAGCAAGCGGAACTGTCGGACAGGTAAGATGAATGGGTCTGACCGGGCGAAGAGGGAAGGCTGCTTTGCGGAGGAGCAATTGGCTGGCGAGCACACCAAATCCCCACAGACGCATCGCTCCATTGGCAGCAACCTGGAAAAGATGGAAGAGACAAAATAATTACATGATGTCATAAGACAAGCACCACTTACGATGAGCCGTTGATCTGAGCAGAATACCCAAACGAGCCAGCGTTGAATCACTGAAGATTGCTTCCTTATAACCACTGGCAGGCAAGAATCAGCAGGTGCGTCTGATGAGAGAGCCGGTGAGCAGGAAGGAGGGGGCGAGCACTCGCCACACATGACAGTGCCCCCCTCTCAAGGAACGCCTCCTGGCAGTCGCCCAGTCTTCTACGGGTGAGCCCGATGGTAATCCCGGACCATCCCCTTGTCGTGAATCTTGGACCAAGGGACCCATGAACGATGCTCTGGGCCATAGCCCTCCCAGTCGATCAAGTATTGGAAACCCCGACCTCGACGTCATACATCCAAAATCTCCCTCACGGTGTAAGAGACGTATCCGTCCAGGACCTTGGAGGAAGGGGGAGGCTTCGGGGGAGGGCAGAGAAGGCTGGAAGAGAGAGGCTTAACTTTGGACACATGGAAGGTAGGGTGCAAGCAGAGCGTCCATGGGAGCTGGAGCCGAACAGCAGAGTCGCCGACGTTCCCGGTGACAGGAAAGGGACCCACAAACCGGGGGGCGAGTTTGCGACCCTCTGTCTTCAGCGGAACCAGGTCCGCGGCTACCCAAACCTGCTGTCCCTTTCTGTAACTTGGCGCCGGAACCCTCTTGCAGTCAGCGTAGCGCTGATTGCACTCGGTGGCACGCTGAAGCGCCGCTCTGGTGGACCTCCAGGCCCAGCGGCAGCAATGGAAGTGAGCCCCCACAGATGGCACCGCAACCTCTCTCTCGGCCATAGAAAGCAGGGGGGGGGGGGGGGTTGTAGCCCACGGACGCCTTGAATGGTGACCGGCCCATAGCCGAGGAGACCGTGGAATTTAGGGAGTATTCCACCCAAGTGAGATGGGAACTCCATGAAGTGGGGTCTTCGGCTGCCACAACAATGAAGGGCGGCCTCCAGGGACTAGTTGGCACGCTCAGCCTGCCCATTGATCTGGGGATGATAGCCAGAGGTGAGGCTGACAGTGGTACCAAGACAATTGCAGAAGGACTTCTAGACCTGTGCGGGGCCTATAGGTGACAGTAAAGTTAAAGCGTTGGAAAAATCAGGCCCAGCGAGCCTGCCTAGGATTAAGCCAGCAGGCCGACTGCAGATACTGTAAGTTCTTGTGGTCGGTCCACACGACTACTGGGTGAGCAGCTCCCTCCAGCCAGTGTCTCCATTCCTCAAACGCCAATTTAATAGCCAGCAGCTTGCGATCCCCCATGTCGTAATTCCCCTCAGGCGGGGTGAGCCGCCGAGACAAACACACACACGGGCGGAGTTTCAAGTCCGGGGAAGAGCGCTGGGGCAGGACAGCACCCACATCCGTTTCTGAGGCATCCACCTCCATGGTGAATTGGAGCTAAGGGTCAACCTTAGCCAAGACTTGATCGCCAGTGAACAGGACCTTTAATTTATTGAAGGTCTGCTCAGCTGCCTCAGTCCATACAAATGGCACCTTAACAGAGGTCAGCTTAGTTAAAGGCTGTGCTATCCCACTATAGTTTCGAGTAAACCTGCGATAAAAGTTTGCAAACCCCAAGAAGCGTTGCAGCTCCTTGCGGGAGTGGGGGGTTGGCCAATCAAGCACAGCCTTCACCTTGGCCGGGTCAGCCCTCAGCTCTCCCTCCGCTATAATGAAGCCAAGGAAAGAAGTGGAAGATGTAGAAAATTCACACTTCTCTGACTTGACGTACAGTTGGTTCTCTAAGAGCCGCTGTAACACAGCTCTAACACTGGTCTCGTGCTCCTCTGGCATGTGAGGAAAAAATCAGGATGTCATCTAAATAGACAAAAACAAACTGAATAAGCATATCATGGAGGACGTCATTGATTAAACACCGGAAAACAGCGGGGGCATTAGTTAGCCCAAAAGGCATGACTAAATATTCAAAATGCCCCAGATGAGTTTTGAACACCGTTTTCCACTCGT
Organism: Pholidichthys leucotaenia; assembly: GCA_020510985.1. Classification (NCBI taxonomy): domain Eukaryota; kingdom Metazoa; phylum Chordata; class Actinopteri; order Cichliformes; family Pholidichthyidae; genus Pholidichthys; species Pholidichthys leucotaenia. Next base: position 279,071,499 of record CM035842.1, read on the forward strand.
CCCCCTCGCGTATTCTAACTAGGTGATAAGCAATGCATAGATCGAGGTTAGAGAATACACGGGAACACTGCAGGAGCCTGAAAGCGGAGTTCATCAGGGGCAGAGGGTATTTTCTTTGACAGTGATGGCCTTAAGCTCCCGATAGTCAATGCACGGACGCAGAGACCAGTCCTTTTTGCCTACAAAGAAAAACCCTGCCCCTAGGGGAGCCGAGGATGGCCGAATGAGACCGGTGTTCAGCAAATCCTTAATGTACCTCTCCATCGCCTCCCTCTCAGGACCAGAAATGGTATAGAGTTTGCTGGACGGCAACCTCGCACCGGGAAGGAGGTCAATGGCGCAGTCGTACGAGCGATGCGGGGGAAGCGCTAACGCTCGCGACCTGCTAAATACCTCCCCGAGGTATTTAGCAGGTCATAGACCTTGGGTACGAGGCTGAGGTCCGGCAGCTCAACCTGAGGTGAGGAGACAGAAAGGGGCGGGGAACACTCGTCCGAATTTAGGCACGTAGCCAGACAGTTAGCACTCCAGGAGGTGATAGAATTTTGTGCCCAACTGATCATAGGATTGTGCCTCTGGAGCCACGGATAACCAAGTACCACAGCGTGAGAAGCTTGTGTAAACACGATGGATAACTACGCCGTGTAATGAGTAATGGACGCCACCGTCTGGCCAGAAAGAGTACACACAGAACAGGGAGCCAGCAGTTTAATTGTCGGAATCCCCAGCTCGTGCACCAGTGTAGAAGAGACAAAATTACCCTCTGCCCCGGAATCAATCAGGGCGGAGACCCTCTTCTCAACCCCCCAGTAGCTGGATGAGGGCCAAAATGGAGAAATTACCAGGGAGGGATCGGATTGGGTCCCGCCCGCCAGACCCCCCACGGCCACTGATGGGCCGGTTCTTTTTGGCCAAAGGCGGCATGCGTCCAACTTATGGTTCAAAGAACCGCAGTAGGCACACATCCTGATCCATCGCCACTGCTCAACCTCTGCTCACGGAAGACAAGCAGAGCTGAGCTCCATAGGCTCGGTGTCGGGCTCACCTCAGTCAGTAGACGCCGGGAAGGAACGGGTGACGGGCGGGCAAGAGGAGGCACCGCGCTCCCAAGCACGCTCCCGGTATTGGTTATCTGACCCGACCGCATGATCTTTCAGGCCGTCTAAGGTGGCAGGAACGGCATGAACCACCAAGTCATCCCAGAGATGAAGGTTCAGACCCTGGAGGAACGCACTGCATAGTGAAACCTTGTTCCACCCAGAATCCGCTGCCTCATCCCAGAACTCCATCAAGTAGTCAGCCACCAACCGACTGCTCTGACGGAGCGACAGTAGATGACTTATGATGTTCCCTTCACTCTCAGGTGTGGGTAAACTCGACCACAAATTGGTCAAATGTTGGTGGTGAAGTTCTCTGACTATCGATTAACAGCCCGCACCCAACTAAAAGCGTGGCCCCGAAGCAGAAGAACAAACTGATGAGTGTTAGAGATGTCATCCAGAAACTCCCCCTGCACCTGCCCAAAATAAAGCCAAACCTAACATAAAAAGTCCTTGCATTTCCCCACCTCCCCTGAGTATGGGGCAGGGGTGGAAATGGCAAGGGTTCAGCAGATAATAGAGGAAGGAAGAGCAGGTGAAGGTGGAGCAGCCGGGGCACCAGCATGGTCCAATTGATCAGTAATGACATTCAGCTGCTGCACAATTGCCTGCAGCAGCTGAGTGTGCTCAGCCACCTGCCTCTCTGTAACGTTGAGGCGGTGGAGCACGGAGTGATCAGTTGATGATGATGCACCTGCCAGGTGGTGACTCTGGCTGGCTCGTTCTGTCATATTGGCTGGACAACGCACCTGAGTGCATCGTGCAATCACCAAGCGAACACAAAAGAAACGTTTGACCTTTTATTACAATGTTCAATACAGCAAACTTGAGGAGAAAAACGTCATTGCCAGATAAGCAGGAGCCCTGCGGAGGACAAACAAGGCTGATTAGAGAGGAATGGAGATAAGATGGGAAAACAGATTATGCCTCTCACGTGGGAGATGGGAGGAGACCAGCACAGAACCCAGTGAAGGAGAAGTACCAGCAAGCAGAACTGCCGGGCAGGTAAGATGAATGGGTCTGACCGGGCGAAGAGGGAAGGCTGTTTTGCGGAGGAGCAATTGGCTGGTGAGCACACCAAATCCCTGCAGACTCACCGCTCCGTTGGCAGCAACCAGGAAAAGATGGAAGAGACAAAATAATTATATGATGTCATAAGACAAGCACCGCTTATGATGAGCCGTTTTTTTGAGCAGAATACCCAAATGATCCAGCGTTGAATCACTGAAGATTGCTTCCTTATAAACACTGGCAGGCAAGGATCAGCAGGTGCGTCTGATGAGAGAGCCGGTGAGCAGGAAGGAGGGGGCGAGCGCTCGTCGCACATGACAACACCAGCCCTCTCCATGTCCTCCTTCACTTTATCCATAAATCTTCTCTGTGGTCTTCCTCTTTTCCTCCATCCTGGCAGCTCCATCTTCAACATCCTTTGTCCAATATATCAATCAATCAATCAATCAAACTTTATTTGTATAGCACTTTTCAAACATTAGATGCTGCGCGAAGTGCTTTATATAGATAAAAACAGCAGACCCATTTAGTTAAATATATTTACGCGATACATCCCCACCCCTTCCAACTCTCCCATAAAAATACCCACAAAACACACACACAGGCACATACAACCACCCCTACTTCTCATACACACATATAAAATAAAAGAGACATCGCTAGGCACCAAGGCACCATGTGAAAGAGCAACCATCCTGTGGAGCCCCCCACGCCAGAAGACCACACAGCCCATAACCACAGAGCACGCCACAGAGGCCACCCCAACCAGGACAGGCCGGGGCCCGCACCACAGCTGTAGGCAGTGGCATAAAGCCCTCACCCACCCAAGCTAGAGCGACCCACGAGACCAACACCCCTGCAGATGGGCCAGGCAGCATCCAGCATGAAGGTCTTCATTGAGGAAACACTGGAGCTAAAACACATAAAATACAAGCTAAAACTAAGAACACATCAAAGTAAGAGAATCTAAAAGCAAATAGAGCTAAGAAGAAAGTAAAACAATGGAACATAATGACTACTTCAATAATAGTTAAACAGGTTTGTCAAAAACCAAATTTGAAAAGGTACAGAAAGAAACTAAGAACACACAAAAACAAGAGGAACTAAAAACCCATACTTAAAAACTGAATTAAAACACATCAATAAGAAAAGATGAGAAAATCTAAAAACAAATGGCTCCAAGAAGAACATAAAACAATGGAGCATAAATGACTACTTCAATAATAGTTCAACAGGTTTATTAAAAGCCATAATTAAAAGGTGAGTCTTTAGCCTGTTCTTAAAAACATCAATATTGACTCTGCGGCCCTGAGGCTCTCTGGCAGGCTGTTCCACAGACAAGGAGCATAATAATGAAAGGACGTTTCACCAAAGGTCTTGATCTTGACTTTGGGAACCATTAAAAGGCCAGTACCAGAGGACCTCAGGGTCCACGAGGGCTCATAAGATAAAAGCAGCTCAGATAGATAAGAAGACCCAAGACCACAGAGGCTTTTAAAAACTACTAAGGAACCTTAAAATCGATCCTAAAACACGAGGAGCCAATGCAGCAATTCTAAAACTGGTGTAATATGTACCCACTCCCTGGTCCTCGTCAAAACTCATGCAGCTGAATTTTGGAGCAGTTAGAGATGTGATATCCTTTTTTGGGGAAGACCAGAGATCAGGGCATTACAGTAGTCTATACAACTGGTAATAAAAGCATGCATCAAGACCTCCGTGCTGGCAAGAGAGAGAAAAGCGCAGACTCTGGCTATATTCCTAAGATGGTAAAATCCGATTTATTTTACATTTTTAATGTGTGAAGTAAAATTAAAGTCAGAGTCTAGAAGAACGGCCAGGTTCTTGACACAATGTGTAGGTTTTAGACCTAGCAATTTGGGTAAAAGTTTCTCTCTCTTGTCTTCAGGACCGATGATTAAAACCTCTGTTTTGTCCTGGTTGAGTTGTAGGAAGTTCTCTGCCATCCATGACTTTCTATCTAAAATACAGTTCAAAAGGGCATTAATTGGTTTTGTGTCATCAGGAGACGTTGCGACGTACAGCTGTGTATCATCAGCATAGCTATGAAAATTGATGCCATGTCTCCTGATAACATCCCCAAGTGGTAACATATAAAGATTCAAAAGTATTGGCCCTAAAATTGAACCTTGGGGTACCCCACACTTGATTTCGTGGATTGCCAAAGAACAAAATAGCGATAATCTGTGAGATAGGAATGAAACCATTCAAGAACGGTACCTTAGAGGCCCACCAGGTGTTTGAGTCTGCTTAATAAAATGTGGTGATCTACTGTATCAAAGGCCACTATCTCTCCTCTGCACATGTCCAAACCATCTCAGTCTTGCCTTACTTTGTCTCCAAACCGCTCAGCGTGAGCTTTTCCTCTGATATAATCATTTCTAATTCTGGCCCTCCTAGTCCCTCCCAATGACACTCTTAGCATCTTCAACTCTGCCACCCTCAGCGCCGCCTCTTGTCTTTTTGTCAGCACCACCGTCTCCAAACCATACATCATAGTAGGACTCACTACATCTTGTAAAGCTTCCCATTCACTCTAGCTGCTATCTTTCTGAACTCATTTACTTTCACTACCGCTACTCCTTCCATCTTCATCGTTACACCTGCCTCCCTCTCATTCACATTCATGTATTCTGTCTTACTTCTACTGACTTTCATTCCTCTTCTTTCCAGAGCATACCTCCACCTCTCCAGGTTCTCTTCCACCTGCTCTCTACTCTCACTACAGATCACAATGTCATCTGCAAACATCATGGTCCACAGAGACTCCTGCCTGACCTCATCTGTCATCTCAGAAGGGGCTCAGAGCCGATCCCTGATGTAACCCCCTCCCCCACCTTGAACCCATCTGTCACTCCTACAGCACACCTCACCACCATCTCATTGTCCCCATACATGTCCTGCACCACCCTCACATACTCAATAATAATAATAATACATTTTATTTGTATAGCACTTTTCAAGACACTCAAAGATGCTTTACATTAAAAAAATACTTCTCTGCCACTCCTGACTTCCTCATACAGTACCACACTTCCTCTCTTAGCACCCTATCATATGCTTTTGCTACATCCACAAAGACACAGTGCAACTGCTTCTGACCTTCTCTATACTTCTCCATCAACATTCTTAAAGCAAACATTGCATCTGTAGTACTCTTTCTTGGGATGAAACAGTACTGCTGCTTGCTGACTGTGGTCTCTCCTCTTAATCTGACTTCAACAACTCTTTCCCATATTTTCATAGTGTGGCTGATCAACTTTATGCCTCTGTAGTCATAGGTGTAATTTATGGGGGGGACCCTCCCAAAAATCAAATCCATCCAATATACCCCCCCCCAATAATCATATAATTATAATTAATAAAAAAAAATATCTACAAGTGAGTGAAGAAGTTGTCGTTTTTTCATTTGCAAGCAACAAAAACTAACATTTCTAGTAATGAAACAATGTACTGCCTCCCTCCCTGCAGACTTAGTATTGTCCAACCGGTCCATGCCTTCTCTGGTCAATACTCAGTCATTTGTAGCAGCTGCAGGTGAGGATGTTCGTTGATGCAGGAGCAGCTCACAAGTAAGACAGAATGAAAAGAGCTCCACAAGGGCAACAATAATGATGGCCAAATGAGGCTTTCTGCAGGACTCTTGAGGCCTTTCATCAAAATGGTTCACATAGACGAGGCCTCATGTGGGACTTCATTTTCTCTACCAGGCCATCTAGTGGACAAAATGTATACAACATGCTGATTTTTACAATGGCATTGCTGGTTTAATGTGTATTTTTTCAATTTCAATAAACGTGCTGTCTTTTAAGAAATATCAATGATCATAAGGCAGAAAAATAATAAAACTGAGGTGACTACAGTGAATGTGCTTGCACCACTTATCAGTTTTTTTAAAGAAATAATATCTTTTCATCAGTCATACTGTCTTTCTCAGTACATTCATCTCTGTCCTTATTGTCATGCAGGGCACAATAGTGCCTTGGCATAATGATGTGTTAGCGCCTGGTGAGGGAGATCGCTCAGGACTTCAAGACCGTCCTGTGTTTCCTGAGCTTCGCCATCATGGCTCTGCAGGAGACCAGCGAGGCCCACCTGGTGGTCTCTTCTTCGCTAAGGGGGTCACCATCATGCCCAAAGACTTCCAGCTGGCCCGCTGCATCCGCGGAGAGAGAGCTTAGACTTTCTGCTGCACATTCACCAGCCATAATGCTCTGCACTGTGTGTCTATGTATATATACATAGTAATATGGACATATGTTTACTAGATGTTGTTTTTTCTTGCCTTCTGATTGTTGCTCTGAGTGTTGCTATCCCTATGCTGTTGCAATCCTGGAATTTCCCCATTGTGGGACTAATAAAGGCTTATCTTATCTTATTGTTGTATCCAAGCTCTTTGAAACACAACAGACACTTCACTGTGCAAATAAAAATAAATTAATTAGAACAACCCAACTGGGACTTGAACCCTAACTTCCCAACTGTAAGACAGACATTTTACCTCTAAGCTGTCACTTAGTCATGAGTAGTTGAGGCATTCTTGAACACTTGAGCCTTTCATCAAAATGGTTCACACAGACAAAGCCTCATATGGAACTTCATTTGCTCGCCTAGGCCATGTAGTCAACAAAGTATACAGCATGCAAATTTTTACAATGTGTATTTTTCAATTTAAATAAATGTGCAGTCTTTTAAGAAATATCAATGATAATAAGAGAAAAAACAAATAATAAAACTGGGGTGACTCCAGTGAATGTGTCTGTGTTACTTCATGTGTTTTTATGACTTATCCATTTTTATGAAGAAATAATACATTTTCAACAGTCTTATACTGTCCCAGTATATTCAACTCTGGCCTCATTCTCATGCAGGGCACAATAGCAATAGTGTGTCAGCATAATGATGCGTATTAATGATCCAAGCTCTTTGAAACACAAAAGACACTTCACCTTGCAAATAAAAATGAAATTAAAAGGACAACACAGCTGGAATTCAAACCCAGGTCTCCCACTTGCAAAGTGAATATACTATCACTAAGCCATCACCTCAGATGAAACAGCTAGCCACTATTTGTCAAAAATACATCAATGAGAGAAACAAGCTCAACCTGTTCCCAAATGGGAGGAGTCTGTGTTTTTGGTGCTGGCTCCATCTGAAAATTGGCTGTGACGAATCCCATACACAGTCAAACATGACAAAACAAAATGTGAGGGACAGGGAACAGCTTGCTGACCCAGTCATGTGGTCCGGCGTCAACACATACATCACGAGTCATGCCTCAAAACACACCTTGCCAAATATTTCCTGGATAAGATTGGAGCACCAGTGCCTACCTTCCCATTACTAGGCAACAAACCATTTTAAATTGTTGGTTGTCAAATAAAAGGACAAACCCCTCTGTCCAAAAGAAGGTAAATATATTGTTGATTTAACTCAGGGGTCTCAAACTCATTCTATGGTGGGCCAAGACCCTGCATGTTTTACTTCCACCCAGTGTCTTTGGCAGGTGTTTTCACTGATCAGCAATCAGTGGGAAGAAATTCAGTGAAATCACCTGTTGAAGACACTGGGTGGAGGTAAAACCTGCAGGGTCTTGGCCCTCCATGGAATGAGTTTGACACCCATGATTTAGCTGGTGAATTGTTGTCTGAAGTTAGCTGGTTGCTAGTTTGAGAATATGAATTAAAGCTATGGGAGTACACCATGTGTGCTGCCTGGTAGGATTTAGCTGATCTGAGAAACGATTAGCTCTTCTCATGCAAATTTGGGCTTTGCATTGTACTAATCATTCAGGAAATGTGATCAGAATGGAATTTGTTCGTCAGCTGTTAGAGTGAAATTTACATACAGTATGTTTCAGTGCTCATTTAAATGTTAGAAGCTCCGAACATTTATCAAGGACAAACAAACTCCCTATACCACTGGCCCTTAAGTATAAATCCCTTTAAATATTGCTTATCATCCCCACAAAATTCAAGTTAACCTTAAACTGTTCTGTATTTTTAAAATGTTATGATTTTGATAATTATAAAATTCAATTAGAAAGCAAGCACCTGAACTGGAAATGATCACTCATGCTTTTATCTCGTCTCGCTTAGATTATTGTAATGCCTTTTTTATGTGTTTTAATAAAACTGCTGTTGCCCACCTTCAGACTGTGCAAAATGCAGCAGCTCGCCTTTTAACCCGGATGAAGAAAAGGGAACACATTTCCCCAGGTTTATCATCCCTTCACTGGCTGCCAGTTGCTTTTAGATTTCATTTTAAGATTTTAATTTTGACTTTTAGAGCTCTTAATGGCCAAGCCCCTTCATACATCTCAGCCCTCTTGACTACTTATGCCACGACGCAATCACTAAGCTCCTCAGACCAGAGACTCCTGGTGGTCCCTCGGACCAAATTCAGAACCCGTGGAGATCGATCTTTCCAGGCCGCTGCACCACGGCTTTGGAACGCACTTCCCCTGTCCTTGCACTGCCTTGAGTCTGTTGACTCCTTTAAGAAAGAGTTAAAAACTCATTTGTTTAGACAGGCTTTTAGCTCTCATTGAATGGCTTTTATTTCTTCACTGTTTTCTCTTTTTATTCCTATTAATATTAATCCATCCTATCCATACATCTTCTACCGCTTTTCCAGCGGTCCGGGTCGCAGAGGCAGCAGTTCAAGCAGAGAAGCCCAGACTTCCCTCTCCCCAGCCACCTGCTCCAGCTCTTCAGAGAGGATACCAAGGCATTCCCAGACCAGCTGGGAGACATAGTCTCTCCACCGAGTCCTGGGTCTGCCCCGGGGTCTCCTCCCAGTGGGACGTGCCCGAAACACCTCAAGTGGGAGGCATCCAGGAGGCATCCTAATCAGATGCCCATACCACTTCAACTTGCTCCTTTCAATGTGGAGGAGCAGCGGTTCTACTCTGAGCCTCTCCCGGATGACTGAGTTCCTCACCCTATCTCTGAGGGTGTGTACAACAATCCTACGAAGAAAGCTCATTTCAGCCACTTGTATCCTCGATCTCGTATCCTCCTCATGGATCGTCACCTTATCGTAGTGGGGGGTTTGCATGCCCCAGTGATCCCAGGAGCTACGTTGTCCGGGGCAATTTGCCTCTGATAGGGTCACCCAAGACAAACTGGTCCTGGGTGAAGGGCCAGACTAAGACCGATCCAACAGACTCTCATGATAAATTCTAGATCAAGGATTCAGTGTACCCCACCCGGTATGGGGTTACTGGAGCCCCACCCTGGAGCCAGGCCTGGGGGAGGGGCTTCATGGCTAGCGTCTGATGGCCAGGTTTCCACCCATGGGACCCGGCTGGGCTCAACCCGAAGGAGTTACATAGGTCCGCCCTCCAGTGGGCTCACCACCTGCAGGAGGGATCATGGGGGTCCGGTGCTATGTGGATTAGGTGGCGGTCAAAGGCAGAGACCTTGGCGGACTGATCCCAGGCTTTTCTAATATTATTATTTTATCTTATTTCTATTGATTTTAATTTCTGTGTATCTGAAAATTTTAATTTACTGTGAAGCACTTTGTGATATATATCTGTGAAAAGTGCTATGCAATTAAACTTTGTTTGCTTGCTTGCAAGTTTTTATCACTTTCAATTATAGACTAAGTCACTCTGAAGGCTATTCTTAAATATCCATGTTAAAAGAAATTGACTATTTTCCCTGCAGACCATTTTCAGATCTATCTTCTGTTAAAATACCACAACTGCACAACAGAGTATCTAAATGAATATATAAGAAATAAACACCAAATAGATGAATGAAAGAATAGATGCATTTCATCAGCCTAAACTTTTAAAAATAGCTCATTAAGGAAAATAGAGCACTCTAAACTTTATCCATATGCATAATGTGTTAAAATGAGTTCAAACGCACTGCAACACAGCATCACTGATTTATTTGGAATTTAATTATTGAGCTTAAATAAATAAAAATAAAATTTAAGTTGAAGCTTAAAATCACATTTCTAGTTTTCCGTTCCCATTTTATTTAATCGCGAGACAACATTTGGCAGTGATCAAACACTGAGATATTGATGGCTTATTATCATCACTGTATAGTTGTTTAGCTCCTTGTATAACAAGATTCATCACCTTAACACCATAGCTTTTGAGTTTGTTGGTGTTTAAAGGTCCATTTGCAATAAAAGGAGTGCTAAAAAATAAATAATTTGATAAATAAAAAAATTGCAATGCTTCTTCCAGCATTTTTTTTTCTTGCAGCATTTGTCATGTCCTCCAGCCTGTTGTTTTTCCTGTATGGTCACTTCAGTACTGAATATACATGTGTGTATGTACATATATATATATTGTATATCAACTAAAAGCATATCATAAACCCATTTAAAGTTAGAGCTGTCCTCACTACCAACTTTTGGGGCTGCAAATATTCTGTCCAATCTTTTTTTCTCCCTTAATAAACTTCATCAGTGTTTTACGTAGCACTGTGACACTTCTGTCACTTTTTTGTGTGTATAACTTTTTTGTCATAGTTTTACAGATTTTCTTGCAAATCAGAGACATTTTTTCTTCTAAATTTGCCTACTTTTTGTATAAAAATGCAGTATTTCCCCCATTTTTTCCGCCTAAATTCAGTTTCTCAAAAATGTAGCATTTTTTTTCTCAAATTTGCATTTTCTGTCATGGAAAATAAGCCTTTTTCCTTACATATTTGCAAAATCATTTAAATTTCAAAATTTTTTATTTTTATTTTTTTTTTTTGACTATCATCAAGTTCCTACTTTCTTCTTGTGAATTTATACTATTTTCTCCTAACTTTGCATGCTTTTTTCTGGTAAATTTGGTAATTTGTTGTTTACCCTTTTTTTCTGGGGGGGGGGGGGGGCGCAAGTACATGAATCCTAAATTTGAAAACTGAATGTCATTGTAAAAAATTAAATGTCTACATAATGAATCCAGAGTAAGTTTTTAATACCAGGATGATGTAGTCACAAATCTACTCACAGATTTGCTATTATTTCTTGAATAAAACAGCACACCTAAGGTGTGGTGTGCTGTGTTCATAATGTCTCTGCAGGCAGAATAACTTCTACTTTTGTCAAAGTCTAGCTGACTAAATCACAGTAGCATCCTTAGTTCATCTGCTTGGCAAGAAATAGCCACATGGTGGCAAGTGGTGACATCATAAATTAATGAAAAAACAGTCCTGTCAGAATAAATGTGTTAATCACCACAACTGATTAATAACAAAATAAAATGAGTTAAGAATAATGGTAATTAAGCCTCATTCAGCAGCTAGATTAACCTCAGTTAATACTGATTGCACTGTTAAGATGCTATTAAGTGGGAAGGTCAAAAATCTTGCATGAATTACATCCTCCAAAATTGTCCATGAAGTACCTCTTTTAAACCATTTGAACATTAACTGAACTTTTTTTATATCAGGAGCAAGAATGTGGCAGCAGCAGGGTGAACCAAGAAGGAGAAGAGGTAAAGGTAACCAGAGAGGCACAGGAGGCACACATGACCAGGTAACAATAGTCAAAACTTGTTTCTGCCAGTGCTGAAATACTTAACACATAATGGGTATTAAGTAGGCCTGCTGCTTCATAGTGCCATAGACTATTACAAGGCTGAATATAGATTGAGGAAATTAGGGAAATATTTTTTACAACTGTTACTAATATGGGAATGCCTAAATAAAGGGGTAAATTAGCCTTATCCTTTTAGCAAAGTTAATGATTTTACACTCTTCCTCCACACTAGGATACATCCTGTATACTGTCGTTTTTTGCTTAAAAAAATCCCTTTCCTTTAAAAATCCAGCCATTTTGCCTGGATCAAAAACCGATATGGCGGATTGGATCAGCTCATCCCTAGTTAGTAGCAGACATTTTTCTTTAATGGTTGCATTGTCAACCAACCACTGTGTGCTGTTTGAATTCAAGAGAAAGAAGCTGTTGTTGTTTTGGTATAAGCAAAATAAAAAATCCAAGCTGTCACTGATTTTATATATCATCACACACCATGTTCAATAACTAGAAGCCAGGGAGGAGATGATAAATCTAACAAAATAGAGTGTGTGTGTGTGTGTGTGTGTGTGTGTGTGTGTGTGTGTGTTGGAGCTCACTGGGTGCTCAGCACTCCTAAAGCTCTGATCCTAGAGCAATTTTATTTTTCCACCAAAAATGTTGAGGATGAACTTAGAGCTTGGGGACCCCTTGTGGCTGAGGGGGCCCATTGCATTTACATAATCTGCTTTATATCCAGAAACAGCACTGTTGTGATGTGTGTGAAGGGAAAACATGAACATATGTGCATACAAGTCCTTTGTGGGGAGCCTTGAATAACGAAACTGAATTGCATTTAATTCAAGTTTATTTCAAGCAATCATTCCCACAGTCTGCTCTCATTCTTGAGCAGCGAACAAAGAGGAGGAAACACACCAAAGTCCTCACCTTTAAACATTCTCACATCAAGGAATCTCCCTCGCAGGGGAGGTCACACAGCTCCATCATAATCCCTTTATTCACATTCATAATCCCTTTATTTACATTACTCCCCTCTCTCTCCTCTCGAGCCTCAGAGGTCAGGAAGTCTTCTGTCCACACCTATGTCTTCTCTTGCTGTCCTCCGCAGGGGACTCAGACTCTGCTTCGCAGGGGTCTCAGACTCTGCGTCTCCTTCATCGTGAGGTTAAATCACATATGCATATGTCCAACATATACATGCACAACTAGTTAAATCACATATGCATATGTCCAACATGTACATGCACAACTACACAGCTATATAACCCCCCCCCCCAAACGATGAAGAACGGACTATTCCCTAAATTCAATAACATCTTACTGACTACTGTATAATCAACATCAACATTCAGTCTGTGCGCCGCCTGGGCTTCAACCGTCTGCCGAATTTGCTGTGAGTTGGCCCCGCCTTGCCTGCGGCGCCTTTCTGCTCCGGCTCTGTTGACTGAGGGAGAGAGTGATTATTTGCCCCCCGCGGGGGCCTGCCTCGTCGAGGCGCCACTGCGACCGGTACAGACCCGTCCTTCATGACAAAAGCAGGTTTTAGTCTGTCAATACTGACTGTCTCTTTTCTGTCTCCAAAATCTAGCACAAATTGCTTATCACCTGCCTCCAGCACTCGAAATGGCCCTTCGTAAGGTGGTTTGAGTGTTGCTTTTAGGGCTTCGCGCCTGACAAAAACGAACTCGGCATTTTTCAAAGCCTTGGGGACGAAAACTCGTGGAAAAGCGTGATGAACCGGACCCGGAAGCGTGTCTGCTCCCGTGCCAACTAACAGTCCCAGAGCCGGGAGAGGTGGGGGCTCCGGGTGCTCTGGTAAAAACTCGCCTGGCAGCCTAAGAGGTTGTGCGAATACCAGCTCCACTGGGGAGGCATCTAAGTCCTCTTTGAGCGCAGAACGCAACCCTAATAAAACCCATCGTAGTTTATTTACCCAATCTGCATCCGTGAGCGACGCTCTGAGTGCTGCCTTCAAAGACCTATGAAAACGCTTGCATAAACCATTAGCCTGAGGGTGGTAAGCCATAGTGCGGTGAATTTTGGCTCCCAAGCCGTTGGCCATCGCTGACCACAGCTCAGAGATGAATTGAGGCCCTCTATTGGAAGTGATGTCCGACGGAACCCCGAAGCGCGCCACCCAAGCCGTTAAAAAAACGCGAGCCACCTCCGCGGCCGTGGTCGTCGCAAGCGGGACCACTTCCGGCCAACGTGTGGTTCGGTCCACTATTGTCAAAAGATGCGTGAACCCCTGTGATGCCGGTAGGGGGCCCACGAGGTCAACGTGCACGTGGTCGAACCTTCTGGCTGGAATGCGAAACGGTTCTAACGGGGCTGTTGTGTGCTTGTGAATTTTGGCCTGTTGACAGGAAATGCAGGTTTTTGCCCATTCCTTCACGTGCTTGCGCAGGCACGGCCAAACAAACTTTTCCGCTACCATTTTCACCGACGCGCGCACCCCCGGGTGCGCCAGTGAGTGGACCGAGTCAAAAACACGGCGGCGCCACGCAGCCAGAACCACCGGACGCGGGCGCCCTGTCGACACGTCGCAGATCAGGGGGGGCATACCAGTTTGTAAACACTTGCTCTCCAGCCTTAACCCTGTTGGTCCAGACTGGAGCGCGTGCACGTCTGCGTCCGCCCCCTGGTCCGCTGCCATGGCTGCGTAATCTATACCCATGTGCACCGGGGCTGCGCGCACCACCGCGCCGCTCTCCTGTGGCGCGGTCACGGTGGCCTGTTCTGCCCCTGTGCGTGGTGGAGTCGTGACCGCGCGCGAGAGACAATCTGCTACTACATTGAATTTGCCCGCAACGTGCCTAATGTCAGTGGTAAATTCCGAGATCGCGGCCAGCTGCCTCTGCTGCCTGCCTGACCACAGGTCTGAAATTTTGGCCATGGCGTATGTGAGCGGCTTGTGGTCCACATAAGCGGTGAAGCACCGTCCTTCCAGCCAGAACTGGAAATGATGAATAGCCAAATGCAGCGCCAACAGTTCTCTGTCGAACATGCTGTATTTTCGCTCAGCCACGCTTAAGGATTTGCTAAAGAAAGCCAACGGCTGCCAAACCCCGGCGACCTGTTGCTCAGTAACGGCCCCTATGGCTAAATCTGAAGCGTCTGTCGTCAGCGCGATACGTGCTGCCGGGTCTGGGCGGGCCAGGAGCGCAGCGTCAGCCAAGGCTTTTTTAACCTCTGTGAACGCGCGCTTCCGCTCCGGGGACCATTCGACCGCCTGGGTTGGTTTTTGCTTTTTGAGCGCGGCATATAATGGTTGCATGATTTGAGCTGCGTGGGGCAGGAATCGGTTATAAAAATTCACCATCCCCAAGAATTCCTGCAGTGATTTGACCGTTTGTGGCCGGGGAAAATCCGCTACCGTGCGTACTTTATCTGGTAATGGAACCGCTCCCTCTGGGGAGATGCAGTGACCCAAAAAATCGATCTGCTCGACGCCGAACTGGCACTTGGTTGGGTTAATTATTAAGCCGTGCTCTCCCAGCCTCCTAAAAACTGCTGTGAGGTGCGTTTCGTGTTCGTCCTCTGAAGTACTCGCGACCAAAATGTCGTAGAGGTACACAAACACGAAAGGGAGATCGCGTAACACGGCATCCATCATCCGCTGAAACGTTTGCGCCGCCCCTTTGAGACCAAACGGCATACGTAAAAATTCGAAAAGTCCAAACGGGGTTATTACCGCTGTTTTAGGAATGTCCTCCGGTTGGACTGGGACTTGGTGATAGCCGCGAACCAGATCAATCTTTGAAAAAATGCGCGCCCCCGCCAGGTGCACCGAAAAATCCTGAATGTGCGGGATGGGATAACGATCGTGCGCCGTAGCATTGTTTAGCCTGCGGTAATCGCCACACGGTCTCCAGGAGCCATCGGCTTTCGGTACCATGTGCAGCGGCGAAGCCCACGGGCTTTTTGACCTACGAACGATGCCCAGCCTCTCTAGGCTGGCGAACTCCTTGTGCGCAATGATGAACTTAACTGCATCCATGCGCCGAGCTTTTGCAAACACGGGAGGACCAGATGTAGGGATAAAATGTTTCACCCCGTGTTTCGCGACTGTCGCTGAAAAAGTGGGCACAGTGAGCGCTGGAAATTGGGTGAGGAGTGTGTGAAACTTACCACCTGCTGTAGCGACGTGGGTCTGTACTGGTGGCGGGGACACTCGAGCTGAACAGGGGAGAGAGTAAAAAGAGAGTGCATTTACCAGCCGTCTATTAGCAAGATCAACTAACAGATTGTGTGAGCACAAAAAATCCGCGCCCAACATGTTGAAACTCACTGCCGCTATTACAAAAGTCCATTCATATGTGCGGCCATGTAAGCATAAAGGCAAGGTCCTTTTCCCGTAGGTGTTGATGCTCGAGCCATTTGCCGCCATAGCTCCGCTACCGCGGGGTCCAGCCCCCCAGTCCGCGTATGTTGGGGTGATGAAGCTCACTTGGGCTCCGGTGTCTATGAGGAACTCTCGTCCGGAGCTCGTATCCGTGATGTAGAGCAGCTTGTTGCCTTCTCCGAGAGTCGAAGCTGCTAGCGACCCCCGGTCTTGCCGTTTCCCGAACTCTTGAAGTTGCAGGGCGGCACACACCTGCGTGCCCTATCAGCGAACCTCCAATGGTAAAAGCAGAGATCCTCTCCTCCGCTGTGTCGGGGCCGCGCCTCTGCCACTGGACCATTGGCTCCACCTCGTCGCGGCCGTGCTGCCGCCGTCGTCGGCCAGCCTGGGTCTGCCGCCTCTGGCTCCCCGCTGTCTTGGGTTGCCGTTGCGGTTGCTTGCCCGCCGCAGGCGTCCAGAATCCCATCTGCTTCCTGGGCCAGCTCCCGGAACTCCTCCAGGGTGTGACACTTCTTGCCGGCCAGCGTGCTTCTCGCATGCGTCGGGAGGTTGGAGAGGAAGATGAACTGGAAAAGGAAATCATCGTTGTCTGACCCTCTCAGCTGTATCATATCCTCCATCAGGGCGCTCGGCCTGTGTCCTCCTTGGTCTAGCAAAGACAGGATCCTCCTCGCCCTCACTTCGGCCGAGGGGGTGAAAAACTTAATGAGGGTGGATTTCAGCTTGTCGTACCTGCTGGTCGCGGGTGGCTGCTCCAAGCTCTGCACACACCGAGCTGTGCTGTTATCCAGTTTAGCGATGACATGGTGGAACTTGGTGTCATCCACCGTTACTCCTGCGAGCGCGAACTGCGACTCCGCTTGCAGGAACCACGACCGTGGGTTATCCTGCCAGAAATCAGGCAGCTTGACGGCCACTGCGCTCGCCAGAACTGAACTCTGTGAGTCCGGGACCCTGAGACCTTCTCCGGTCATTCTCAACGTCGTCGGTCACCAATTGTGGGGAGCCTTGAATAACGAAACTGAATTGCATTTAATTCAAGTTTATTTCAAGCAATCATTCCCACAGTCTGCTCTCATTCTTGAGCAGCGAACAAAGAGGAGGAAACACACCAAAGTCCTCACCTTTAAACATTCTCACATCAAGGAATCTCCCTCGCAGGGGAGGTCACACATCTCCATCATAATCCCTTTATTCACATTCATAATCCCTTTATTTACATTACTCCCCCCTCTCTCCTCTCGAGCCTCAGAGGTCAGGAAGTCTTCTGTCCACACCTATGACTTCTCTTGCTGTCCTCCGCAGGGGGCTCAGACTCTGCTTCGCAGGGGTCTCAGACTCTGCGTCTCCTTCATCGTGAGGTTAAATCACATATGCATATGTCCAACATATACATGCACAACTAGTTAAATCACATATGCATATGTCCAACATGTACATGCACAACTACACAGCCATACCTTTACCATTTCACAATAAAGCATTTGACACCATTAAGTCATTAGATGACCAGTTCTCTCCTGTCTAGTGTTTCAAGCATTTCTGATGCTTTCAGCTGTGTGCGTTTTTCTTTTTTTAACAGGGAGTAATGGACTCTACAAGAGCACACCAGTCATGCCGTGATAGATGAAGCTGTAATGGCAACCGCTTCTGTCAACACATTTATCAAACAGCCACTATTTTCATTTTGCACTTAACACTGACCACTGACGCAGTGGTTTCTAAAACATCAAAGCTTAATGGATGGGAGGCCTCTTAAAGACGGTGGTTTGTGGGTGCCAGTCCCATTTAGGGAGCCACTTTGATCTAGTGGCGATCAAGCTGGGTGCCAGTCGTGTCTTGCAAAATAAGTCATAAAGAGGAGATAGCATCCCAAAAAAACCACCCATGTATACAAATCAATAAAAAAAAAATTCTAAGTCAGCAAGAAATGTTATAAATCAAGAATTTACAGTGAACCTTTACAGACATCAAACCTCCACTATCTATCTATAAATGCACCAAATCTGTCTGTGTGTGTGTGTGTGTGTGTGTTCCATGCGTACCTTTTGAACCGTTCGTCAGACTGACGTAAGGTTTTATACGTGTTTTGCTGACGTTGTGAGGGTGTTCATTCCCGAGTATGGAGTCGCTCAGTCAAAATATGTAATTTTTTTTCAATAAAAGTTTAGCCACTGCTCTGTCACCGCTCTGTCTTTTCATGCCCTGGCTTCAAGAAGTGTGGACAAGGTTTCAGATTGACTCTGTGCTGATTAGATAATACGCAGCTTCACGGCCTGTCAGTCACCACAGTGTTCCCTGGACAAATCATAGGAAGTGAAAAATGACAAATTTGACTAGAAAAACACAATACTGAAGATTTAATGCTTAATATACTGTATATATATACCATAAAGCTGCCATGATTGCGTAGGTCTAAAGGATAATTCACCATATTTGGAGAACATGAGGTGTGCGAGCAGACTGGGCGGAGCTTCAGCGGAGACCAGGTCTGACAAATCAACACAGAATATGCCGGGAGAAGCAGCAGCCAGACACGACCTGGCTCAAAGGCACGCTAACTGATAGCAATTAAAAAAATGTTATTTTCAGTAAAGTGAAAAAAAAGATAATGCATGGAGTGTGCTTTTGCCCTGAGGTTGATTTATCATGGAAAACAGCTGAGTTCTGTGGTCTGAGCGATCAGCTGACTGGATCCAGCTCCTCTGGTGTTCTGACATTTTGGCAGATCTATCAGAATCAAAATCAGAATCAGAATCAGATTTATTGCCATTGTTCATGTAGTACACAAACTAGGAATTTGTCTCGGTGCGATGCTGCAACATTAAACATGAAAAAATAAAAGATAGAAATAAAACTATACATGCAATAAAATGTAGAATATGAATGAGTAATCCTAGTCAAAGCAATTTTAAATATATTAGCGAGTAGCAGATATTGTGGAGTACCACATAGTGCAGTCGGTAATGCAGGAAGAAAACAGTGAATTGACATGAGTCTGGTTGAGCTGCTGTACATAGTGCACGAGAGTCTAATAAGTCACTTAGTGTTCAGCAGTCTGATGGCAGAGGGGAAGAAGCTGTTCATGTGACGGGAGGTTTTAGTCTGAATGGACCGAAGTCTTCTACCTGAGGGGAGGGGGGCAAACAGTACGTGACCAGGGTGTGAAGGATCGGCTATGATCCGGCCTGCACGCCTCCGGGTCCTGGAGATGTACAGGTCCTGGAGGGATGGGAGCTTGCAGCCGATCACCTTCTCAGCAGTGCACACGACGCGCTGCAGCCTTAGTCTGTCCCTGGCAGTGGCTCCTGCGTACCACACGGTTATGGAGGTGGTGAGGATGGACTCGATGATGGCCGTGTAGAACTGCACCAACATCTTGGTGGGTAGCTTGAGCTTCCTCAGCTGCCGCAGGAAGAATATCCTCTGCTGGGCCTTTTTGATGAGGGAGCTGATGGTTGGCTCCCACTTGAGGTCCCGGGTGATGGTGGTGCCCAGGAAGCGGAAGGAATCTGCAGTGGTGATGGGAGAGCCTGTGAGGGTAAGGGGGGGCAGAGGGGTTGTGACTTTCCTGAAGTCCACAATCATCTCCACTGTCTTCAGAGCGTTCAGCTGCAGGTTGTTGTGGCTGCACCAGGACGCCAGCTGGGCCACCTCTCTCCTATAGACGGACTCGTCGCCGTTGGAGATGAGCCCGATGAGGGTGGTGTCGTCCGCAAACTTGATCAGCTTGACAGACTGGTGGCTGGAGGTGCAGGAGTTGATATACAGGGAGAAGAGTAGGGGGGAAAGTACACAGCCCCGGGGTGATCCGGTGCTGATGCTGACGGAGTCTGAGACAGTCTTTCCCAGCCGCACATGCTGCCTCCGGTCCGTCAGGAAGTCGGTGATCCACCTGCAGAGGGAGTCAGGCACGTTGAGCAGGGACAGCTTGTCCTGGAGCAGAGCGGGGCGGATGGTGTTGAATGCAGAGCTGAAGTCCACAAACAGGATCCTGGCGTAGGTTCCCGGGGAGTCCAGGTGCTGCAGAATGGAGTGGAGGGCCAGGTTGACTGCGTCGTCCACAGACCTGTTGGCTCGGTAGGCAAACTGCAGTGGGTCCAGGAGGGGAGTGGTGATGGTCTTGAGGTGGGGCAGGACCAGGCGCTCAAAGGACTTCATGACTACAGAGGTGAGCGCTACAGGTCTGTAGTCGTTAAGTCCAGTGATCCGTGGCTTCTTGGGGACAGGAATGATGGTGGAGGTTTTGAGGCAGGTTGGCACGTGGCATAACTTCAGGGAGGTGTTAAAAATGTCTGTGAAGACAGGAACCAGCTCTTCCGCACAGTGTCTCAGGGTGGAGAGAGACACGCCGTCCGGGCCGGGGGCCTTGCGTGGGTTCAGTCTGGAGAACTGTCTGTGCACGTCCTGCTCACTGATGACAAGGGCAGGGGGGGAGGAGGGGGGGCCGCCTTTGATGAAGTGGGGACCGTGGAGGCAGTGGCGCTGGGGGGAGGGGGGAGATGGACACAGCTGACGAGGTGTCAAAACGGGCATAGTGTTGGGACAGTCTTTGACAAAGGGCTTTGTCATCATGACCTTTAGAAGCCTGAGGCCGATAGTTGGTGATTTGCCTCAGTCCTCTCCACACAGAAGCAGAGTCGTTAGCAGTGAACTGCTGCTGGAGTCTCTCAGAGTACACAGACTTAGCTCTCCTCAGTTCTCTGCTAAACCGATATTTGACCTCCCTGTAGCAGTCCCTGTCTCCACTTTTCAACGCTGCTTCCTTCTCCTTCCTGATCTGTCTGAGCTTAGCAGTGAACCAGGGCTTGTCATTGGAGTACCTCACCCTGGTGCGCGATGGAAGAATGCTCTCCTCACAAAAGTGGATATATGAGTTCACAGTGTCCGTGTACTCATCCAGATCATGCGTGGCTCCTTTAAACATGCCCCAGTCAGTTATTTCCATGCACGTGCTCAGCTTCTCCCCAGCTTCACTGGTCCATTTCCTCGTAGTGCTCACAACAGGTTTAGTGAGCTTCAGTCTCTGTCTGTATGTGGGAATCAAGTGGACCATCACGTGATCAGATAGTCCGAGCGCAGCGCAGGGAACAGCGCGATACGCATCCTTCACTGTAGTGTAACAGTGATCCAGCGTGTTCTTTCCTCTGGTGGGGCATTTAATAAACTGCTTGTAACGGGGGAGATCGTGGCTCAGGTTACTCTGGTTAAAGTCGCCAACCACAATAACCAGAGAGTCCGGGAAAGAGAGAGTCTATCAAAACAGCATGAACGGTACGGATGGTACAGACTGCAAAGGTAAAAAAAAAAAACATGGGGGGAAGGCCCTACAACCTTTGCTCCACGAATGAGGGACATATCAATCATATGTTGGATATATCGTAAAATTTTCAGCATGGGGCACATATTTTTTCCAGTTTATAAAATTTTTCACTGGGTCTGAGGTGTGTGCAAAAAAAAAAATGTGTTTTGGTTAATGTTTAGGTGGTCAAAAATGTGATTGTTTAGATGGAATAATAATAATAATAATAATCTTCTCACATCAATATAAAACAAATACTTACAATAGAGCCATGACACTCGCATTGTTAGTCTTTGCCAGTCACGCCCTCAAGGTTCAGATCATTATTTGGCCTCAGTATTGCCCCAGCGCGACGATATAAGCACCATCTCAATCTTAGCATTAAAGTTTTAAAAAACCTTTTAATAGCAAAATATTGCTAAAATATAAAATGATGCACTACACTGGGTCTCAAATATTTGTAAACGTGTCCTGTTATAGTACTGCATGAGTTTACTGACGACACACAGAAGAAATTCAATATCACACTGAACTCCATCACTGAACAGTGATATAAATTAAAATAATTATAATGATGACTGAACAACTCCCATTCCCCAAAGTGCAAGATACATTATTATCTTGAATATAAGTGATAAAAGATCACACAAATAAGTGATCTGATAAACAAATAAACAAGGGATCTGAAACAGTCGCTAATATTGGATGTCCCATTCATTTCCAAGTAATTAATAATCACATAATCAAATAAATCTTAGTGCCATTTACTTTTGCCCTTTTATATTTGTCAAAGTCTAACATGTGATTGCCGACATACAGCCTACACCTCTTTGTATTCCACATTCAAACACAGCCTACATTTGGGCCTGTAAAGCCTGATTGGGATACCCGTTTCAAACAGGAATACTTCCGTTCTACGGGTATGCACTAGTGGTTGTTAATTTTCCAGCCTGTACACTGCTGGGCAACTGTATGTAACAGCCTTCTACCTGTTAATTACTGTGGTTAACATATTTCAACTGGCAATAAGTTATTTAACCCTAACTGATGCAAGAAAACAACTAAGGAGACTGCTATAACTACTAGAATAGTTTAAAGCGGTCATTGATTGCACTTTTTTCTACATTTTAACAGCTCACATGTGTCTTAATGAAATGTTTCCAATATATTTTGTTCAGTTTTTGCAGCAATTTTTTTTTCCCCAGCCTTTCTGAAACGGACTGTTTGAGTGTATATACCTTTAATTTTTCCAACTGGATTCAACCCCTCCCTCCCTCTTATGTCACTATAGCTAACGTTGACTGGCTAGCTCTGGGCCTTTAACTTGGATTTATCCTGAGCCAAATATGCATCAGGTCAGCCCCGGGATCTTTCGCAGCATGGGTGGACAATTTCCGTAAAGCTCCTTATATTTGTTGGTGACTGAGAAAAGTCTTTTCAACAGGTTTGGGGTTCTCTGCTTTTGCGGTTGGGGATCCAACTTGAGGGCCGACTGTGTCAGGCCCGACTTGACCGTTATCCCTGAGCCAACTAACAATTGTCTTAAAGAATGAATGAAATAATGTATCACTGGTTGACAGGGATGTGTGGTTTTAGTGGTCGATAGGATATGACCAGTCCCTGGAGTACAATAAGCACAGAAGCATTTGTGAATGAGTGGCTACACTACTAGCTTCAAGGTGGCTAGCTGACCTTAGTAGATAGCTAACTATCGCGGCTAGTTGGCATTAGCTAGCCACTCAAAATAACGTCTAAGAATGTGGAGAGTGCAATAACAGACCAGACTTGCACAGAAGACGAACTTTATTCACTCTCTCACTTCATTCAGACTCAGAAAAAGCTATCACCTCCTACCCCAGGGTCTCTCCTTTTATATCACCCGACTCGTTCCCCCCTCTGCCTGAGGTCTTGCATCACAATACATTTAACACATCACCATTCCTATTGTCCCTGCAGCTGCTCCTTCCTGCAGCCTGGGGTTTAACACACCATACCTTCTCCCATCACAATTCCTATTGTCTTCATCTGTTTAATCCCCCACGCTCTTCAGGCAGAGGGACTATTTGCCTCTCCTCTGGTTCCAGTCTGAGCTGAATATCCCAGCGTGGGTTCCCCACACCGCCCCCCCAGAGTCTCAGACTGAGTGTTAACCCTCACATCCTTTTGGCTTCAGCCTCCTCCCATATCTGCTGTAACGAGGGTTCTTCGGCTCCGCGGCACTGCTGTGCCGGTGGGGGGCTCCTGGGGGTGTGTCTGTCTGCGAGTGGACAATGGTGAGGGGGGGAACATTCAACTTGCTCGTGTGGCTGCTCTGATGAATCGTTTACCTGGGGAGTTCTCAGTGAGGGTCTTACACACCGAGAAGCTCGAGCCAACATCACTTGTTCGTCTGCCACCACAAAGGCGGGCTTAAGCCTGTCTATACATATTTTCTCCCGGCGACCCCCCAAGTCTAACACAAAATGTTTGTCCCCTGGTTCCAGCACTCTAAACAGGCCATTGTAGGGAGGGCGCAATGGGGGGGCGGTGGGCATCATGCCTGACAAACACGAACGCCGAGTTCTTCAAAGTTTTTGGCACAAAAGCGCATGGAAAACAGTGGTGGGCCGAGCCAGGTAGCGTGCCTGTGTCCGCGCTATACTGTGAACGCGGGGACAGATGGTTGTTCAGCGCGGGATAATCTGGTAAAAATTCCCCGGGGAGCTGCAGCGGCTGAGAAAGGACCAGCTCCGCCGAGGAAGCCTCCAAATCCTCTTTTGGTGTGGAACGCAACCCTAACAGAACCCACGGCAACCGGTCTACCCAATTTGCATCCGTAAGCGAAGCCCTGAGCGCTGCTTTCAGTGACCTATGGAAACGCTCGCATAACCCATTGGCCTGTGGGTTGTTCGCGGTTGTACGATGAATTGCAACACCCAGGCTACGGGCCATCATGGACCAGAGGTCGGAAACAAACTGAGGGCCCCTATCGGACGTGATGTCCGAAGGGATGCCAAAACGTGCCACCCATGTTGTCAAAAAGGTGCACACCACGTCCGCGGCCATGGTTGCCGCTAGTGGGACTGCTTCTGGCCATCGTGTGGTGTGGTCCACCACTGTCAGAAGGTGCGTGAATCCCTGTGATGGTGGGAGGGGGGCCACGAGGTCCACGTGAACGTGGTCGAACCTCTTAGCCGGGATATGAAACGGCTCCAAAGGGGCCTTTGTGTGCCTGTGCACTTTGGCTCGTTGGCACGTTACGCAGGCTGCAGCCCACTCTTTCACCTGTTTGTGCAGGCCTGGCCATATGAACTTCGCTCCCACCATTTTGACTGACGAGCGCACTCCTGGGTGCACCAAGGTGTGAACTGACTCAAACACACGGCGGCGCCAAGCAACTAGGACCACCGGGCGTGGGCGTCCCGTGGAGACGTCACAGATTGGGGGGGCCTCCGTCTCACACTGCCCTGCTCTCCAGCCTTAACCCTGTTGGTCCAGACTGGAGTGCGCACACGTCCGCATCGCCAATCTGCTCTGCAGCCATGGCTGTATAATCTATCCCAGACTGGGGCCACTACTGCGCGCAAGAGGCAGTCCGCCACCACATTTACCACACCACATTTATAGTTTACCGGCCACATACTGAATATCGATCGTAAACTCCGAGATCGCAGCTAGCTGTCTCTGCTGCCGGCCCAACTATGGTTCCGAAACCTTGGCCATCGTATACGTTAGCGGCTTGTGGTCCACGAACGCAGTGAAGCTGCGCCCTTTCAGCCAGAACTGGAAGTGGTTTATGGCCAGATGGAGAGTCAGCAACTCTCTGTCGAACGCGCTGTATTTATGCTCACTGTCGCGCAAAGCCCTGCTAAAAAAAGCGAGCGGCTGCCAAGAACCGTTGACGTGCTGCTCCATGACGGCCCCTATGGCCACGTCCGAGGCATCGGTAGTGATCACTATCCGAGCCGCCGGGTCCAGGTGCGCCAACAGTGTGGCGTTTGCCAGGGCTGTTTTAACCTCAGAGAATGCCTGCTCCCGCTCAGGAGTCCAGTCGACTCTGTCCTCCGGTTTCCGTTTCTTGAGCACGGCGTACAATGACTGCATGAGCTGAGCTGCGCGGGGGAGGAACCGGTTATAAAAGTTAACCATGCCCAAAAACTCCTGCAGTGCCCTGACTGTCTTGAGGCCGGGGAAAATTCGCCACCACACGCATCTTGTCGGGCAAGGGTATCGCTCCCTCCGGTGAGATGTGGTGCCCCAAAAAATCAATCCCCATCACGCCGAACCGGCATTTCGCCGGGTTGATTATTAACCCGTGCTCCTCCAACCTCTGGAAAACAGTCCTGAGGTGGGTTACGTGTTCGTCCTCGGACCCGCTGGCCACCAGGATGTCATCCAGGTAGACGAACACAAATGACAGATCGCGCAACACCGCATCCATCATGCGTTGGAATGTCTGTGCCACGCCTTTTAACCCGAAAAGCATGCGTAAAAACTCAAACAGGCCAAACGGAGTTATTACCGCTGTTTTGGTATGTCCTCCGCACGCACCGGGACTTGGTGGTAACCGCGGACCAGGTCTATTTTAGAAAAAATATGTGCCCCGGCGAGGTGAATGGAAAAATCCTGAATATGTGGAATCGGGTAGCGGTCGTGCGCTGTGGCGTTGTTTAATCTGCGGAAATCTCCGCACGGTCGCCACGATCCCTCGGCCTTAGGGACCATGGGTAGTGGGGATGCCCATGGGCTGTTTGAGTGCCTGATGATGCCCAACCTTTCCAAGTTGGCAAACTCCTCGCGCGCTATGGCTAGTTTAGCTGCATCCAGGCGCCGAGGTCGTGCGAAAACAGGTGGCCCAGTGGTGGTAATAAAGTGTTCCACCCCGTGTTTAGTGATGGCCGCCGAAAACGTCGGGACCGTGAGTGCTGGGAACTGAGTGAGCAGTGTGTGGAACTTACTGCCTGGAGCTGTGACATTGGCTAGCGTTGTTGGCCCGGCTCCTCAAGCTGTACAGGGGAGAGAATCAAAAGACATTGCATTGATCAGGCGTCTGTTAGCAACATCAACTAGCAGCCCATGTGCACACAAAAAATCAGCACCCAAGATTGGGAAACTGCATGCCGCTATGACGAATGTCCACTCGTACATACGGCCGTGTAGGGATACAGTCAGTGTCAGGGATAGGGACAGTCAGGGATACAGTCCTAGCCATTTGCGGCCATCAGCTCAGGGCTGCTAGCTCCCGCTAGCCAGTTGGCATAGGATGACAGGATGAGGCTCTTTTGGGAGCCGGAGTCTACGAGGAACCGTCTCCCCGAGCGCGCGTCCATCACGTAGAGCAGCTTGTTTTCTTCACTGGCGGTTGCAGCTGCTACTGACTGCGGGCCTTGGCGTTTCCCGAACGCTTGAATTGACACGGTGGCACACATCAATGTGCGTTCTCTCCAAAGCGGCGGTGATAGGAGCAGAGCGTGTCTCTCTGGCGCTTCCTGGCCCCCGCTGCCGCTACCATCGCCGGCTCCTCGCTTCCGCTGGTCATCTCCCTGGGTTCCGACGCCGCCGCGTTCACTGTGAAGGCTCTGGTGGTGAGGATGATCCGATCTCCCTCCTGGGCTAGTGCCCGGTAGTCACGCACGGCCAACAACGGCGAGTTGGCAAGGACCGCTCTTGCCTCATTTGGGAGGTTCCGGAGGAAAAGGTGGGCAAACAGAAAATGCCCGTAATCCATGCCCATCAACGCCAACATCTTCTCCATCAGTTCGACCGCCGACCCATCTCCTAACTCGGAGCGCCTCAGGAGCCTCTCTGCTCTCTCGCAGTCCGAGAGTGTGTTTCTGAACCCTCCCTTAGTTATGCTGCTAATAGGTTTAGTCAGCCGTGGGACCTCCAATAATGCACTGGGCCTCACTCCTTTCTTCACTCTCAATGAATTTTTGTTTTGTTTTGTTTTTGTTTTTGCTGGTCATTAACACCTGTGTGTTCTCTCCCATAGATTGAGTCCCCATTGTGCTGTTTGCTCTCTACATGTCTGTTCTTTTCATCTTCTCTGTCCCCTCACCCCCCCAGCCAGTTGCAGCAGATGACTGCCCCTCCCTGAGCCTGGTTCTGCTGGAGGTTTCTTCCTGTTAAGAGGGAGTTTTTCCTCTCCACCGTCGCCAAGTGCTTGCTCACAGGGGATCGCCTGATTGCTGCGGTCTTTCTACAGTTGAAAGTGCTATGAGATAACGGTTGTTGTGAAATGGCACTATATAAATAAAGTTGAATTTAACTGAACTGAATTCCCATACAATACAGTTGAACAGACCAACATCAAAGCGCAATTTGCAGCAAGAGCCGGTTTTCCTAATGATTCTAATGAACAGCATTTTTGGGAACAAACTACAAGCTGGCACTGTGCGGATGGGTGGCTTCTTGGTGAGTAAATTCATGTTATTGTCCTAAATAACCAACCTCATGTGCAACGAGCTTGTGCACCCCCAAATATCACCCTGTCTTCAAGGCTTCATTACAAGTCAGTGGTTCGAGTAAGTCCAGCACCCAGTTACAGAGAAAGGTTTTGACTCCCAAGTGTCTGAGTTTTTGTAAGTGAAAAACAATATATCAAGGCTTTATCAAGGCTTTGTTGTAAGTGTTTTGTTTTTTTTCAATAATCATTTGATCAATACTAGATGCCATTCAGAAGGTCAAATCCTACAAAAACAATTTTTCAGTCAATGACCCCTTTAAAGAACTGTACAACGATTTATCAAAATTTGGAAGGATACTGGTGAATCATCATCATCAACCTTTGCCAACTCTCCCATCATCAATACAAGATCTGGGCAAAAAGTCAATACAATGCCAAGTGGAAATAAATGAAGTATTGTAGAAGCTTTTTGAATCAATATCATGAAGAATTCATGCTGAATTTAAAACTCAAGGCAAGGCCTGTAGCTGTGAGAATTTTTTGAACAATAAATTATCAAAGAAATTATCACGGTAAACAATATTACTGTCATGAACCTGGGTTTGGTGGTTTCAAACCCAGTTCTGACTTATGGTTATTTTGCCCTATTTTCCACAAGGCTCTTCAGGGAGCTATTGGGCCTTCGCTCCTTGACAGCTCAGGCACGCCCCCTCCTCCTGTCAAGTGCCATCAGCTGTGCTTTGTTATCGGGTGTTCACACACATACACACACTCACTCCATTCATTCCCATTCACACACTCAGACACTCACTCACGCACACCGGGGTTTAATTATGTTCAGGCCAGGTGAACGCCGGGTGGCATTCCTGCATGTCTGGTGGCCTAATCTCATCTTAACAACCCTCTGTATTTGTGTGGTCTCTGGACTTGTTACTTTATTGTAGTTTATGTTAATAAATGGCATGTTCTACTCTCGCATTTGAGTTTTTCATTCCCTCCCTCGTGTCGTGCGCAATGGGGCATGGGGAATTGTGACAATTACTGTCATGAAGACCATTTTAATATGGCAAATTCCTTCAAAAAGCATCAAACTTGTATTTATTATAATGTTTTTGTAATGATCCCGAGCGTGGGTCTGTCCCGCGCTTGAGTCACTTATTATTTTCCCTTTTTCTGTCTGTTATTTAGTCTTGTTTATTATGGGAATTACTTTGTGCTTTTATTTTGACAGTGCCGTGGCAGCACTTCCGCCTGTCAGGCTGCTTGCAGGCTGTCACAACTGCGGGCACTTAATTCCTCATTATCTGTCTCACCTGTTTGTGGTTTGTTTTTGCACTATTTAAGATCGCAGTGGAGATTCATTCCTCACTGCGATCTCACACCCACTTAGGCTGGAGTCCCCACGCCCGACTCCAGTCTCTTTCCAGCATTAGGTTTTGCCCTCGCAGTATTACTTGTAAGTGACTTTTGATTCTCTGTATTCGTTCAGTTATTTTGACCCCTCAAGGTTGTGTGTTATAGTATATGTGTTTTGCCCCTCGAGGCACATTATTTGTACTTTTTGTAATAAAATGCCAAAACTCACTGCTGGCTTCTGGCGCCTCATCTTTGTCCTGCAAAGGGCAATCATAACAGTAGATCGCAGCCACAGTGAGGTACCAGCTTCAGTGAGTGTTGTTTTGGCTCTGAATTTTTTTTTCCTTCACCGGGTGCCAGCGTTTCTTTTTCGGGGGGAGGTTATGGCGTTATTCACCACATGGTATCCTATGAGCCTGAGTTCTGAGCTCGTCCAGGCTCTAATGGAGATAGATGACCTCCTGGCCATAGCTCGCAATCGTTCCCCCCAAGACGCACTATGGTACCTGGGCTTCACGGAGGCAGCTGCTAAACGTTATCCTCGCCTTGCCGAGCACACTGAGGGCAGGGAGAGGATGGCTGAGCTATCGGCGCTCCAACAGAGGAACCGACAGCTGGACCAGAGATCCCCCAGAAAGCCTAAGAGGGGGCCAACGGGGAGGAACTCCCATTCCTCGGCTCGTGAGGAGGTTCCTGCTACGGCTCCAGCTCCTGTGGTTCCATCGCCAAACAGCTGTCTTTCAGCGCAGCGGAGGAGGAGGGCAGCCGGGGGTCCCAGGGAAGATGAACTTTGGGCAGCTGATTTCATCAGGGACCGTATGGCTGAAGCTTTCTCTTCCGTTATCCCGGGCAAGGTTCTGAAGAGCATGGTGGCTGCTGTTAGGGTTGTGGAGGCACATCCTGGGTTAAACAATTATCCTGAGTTTACCGAGCTGCTGGCCACAGTTTCAGTGCAGCAGCGGCGTTTCCCTAACTTGAATTTAACCTTGTCTCCAGCCAGAAGACATCGCCGCCCTGTACAGAACCCATCTCCTCCCCGGGACACGGCTGTTCCGAAATGGAGGGAGTTTAATGACCGGGTCAATGCACCGCAAGGTCCCTGTTTGGATCCAGCTACGGGCCGCCAGAAAGACTCCCTTGTCTCCCAGACAGCTGTTTTTTCCCTCGCCACGGAAGGGAGGTATGACAGCAGCTTCAGCCTCTGGGTCTTCGTTGTCAGCTGTTTCGCCAGCTCCCCTACCCCGGACTGCCTCAGCTGCTCCTCCCTCCTCTACGGCGCTTCTTCCAGCTGCTACAAGCCCTGTGACTTCTTCTCCGGCTGCCTTCATCGCCGATCCACCAGGAGTGGCTCCTCCTCATCTTCCCAAGGGGCCCATTTACATCTCTGGAATGGGAGAGGGAAGAATGGAGCCTTCTGCAGAAGTGACCACTGTACCCCAGGAGGGCAGGCAAGTGTTTTTTCACTATCTATATCTAACTGATGAATTACCTTGTCTGATTCCTGGGGGTGAGGCTCAGGTTGTGCAGTCCCCTCAGCTCTCACCACCTGCTGCAGCCATAAATGCAAACCTGTTTCCTCTGTGTCTCCTCCTATATTCCCCGACTAAATCCGACTAAATCCGACTAAATCCGACCGCCAAGACTAAACCGCCAGACGGAGGAGGGTCCTGCGGCCCTGGTAAACCTGGTTCCAGCTCCGCAGCCATGATATGGACAGAGGAGGAGGTCAGCCTGCCAGTTGGAGTCTGAGTCGACGACGAAGCATCCCTGGGTCTCCACTGAGCACAGTTCTGTTCCAGCTGGGAGTGGATCTCCGGTCGCCACACAGAGTAAGCCGTCTGCGTGGGCTGCAGCACCGGGGGGTCCAGAGACTGCCAAGACCATCATGCCTGCTGTTGGGGCTGCCACAGCAGAGATGGAGTCAGACCTCCAGGGGGCCGGGCCAATTGGATCGCCATCCGGATCGACGGAGTCCTGGATGGTGGTGGAACTTGAGCTCAGGCAAGTACTGTTCTTTGTTTTCATTATTTCTGTATTGGAGAGATCTTGTCTGGCTCTTGCGGGGGGGGGGGGGGGTGCTGCCATCAGCAGCATCTGAGCTCACCTCGTCGTTCCTGTGCCCCTTGTTTCTAAGCCTTTTCTCAGGGTCACCGAGGAACTTCCTGCCATGTTAGAGGTCTCCGTGGGTTCCGGTCCGCTGCCCGAGGTCTTCGTGGGTCCAGCTCCTTAAGCCAAGGTCACTGTGGGTCCAGCTCCTCAAGCCGAGGTCATTGAAGGTGCTGCTACGCTTCAAGCTGAGGTCACTGAGGGTGCTGCTACACCTCAAGCCGAGGCCATCAAGGGTGTTGCACTGGGACTGAAGGCTGCTGTGGGTCGGCTACAAGCTGCTGGTTCCTTCGTGGTTCGTTCCCTGTCAGGGATCTGCAGGGGTTACCCGTTTCCTCTTCTGCCTTCTGGGGGAGGTGAGCAGGGTTCCATGGTCGGCTGGCCCAGTGATGCGGGGAGGCCACCTGAGGGACCCTTTTGCCTGATTTGGTGGTTCTGGAGGTCTGGTAGGCCATCCGACCTTTTCCTTGTGACGGTTGGGTGGAGCTGGGACTCTGGGAGGCCACAAGAACAATGCATTCATTTGACTGATAATACGTGATTCTTAGTGTTCTCTACTTTGTAGGCGTGTATTTTCCAGTTTCCTAGTCCAGATCTCCTTTCTGGTTTAAATTTTCTGGGGGAGAAGCTATTCTCGTTTGAACTTGAAGTTTGGGAATTTTGCTATATTGGTGTTCGGGTTCATGAATAGATTTTCACATTGACATTTCCAAAAAAGAAAGAAAAAAGAAATTCTCATTTTGAACCTGTAGTTTTGCAATTTGTTATATTTTTGTGTTCTAGCTCATTGTTAAATTTTTGCATAGACATTCCCAAAGGAAAAGAAAAGAGAAGAAATATAGAAATTCTCATTTGCAATTTGTGGATATTTTGGTGTTTGGCATATGTCCTGGTATCTTGCTGTGAAGTATTTTCTCATTTGTCCTTAAGCTTTTGACTTCTGTTTTGATATGTTTTGTGTTGAGGTACTTTGAGAGTTCTTTCCCTCCAGCATATGTCTTAGTATCTTGCTGTTAAGCATTTTGAGGTCATTTTTTCATTCCAGTGTCGCTCCCTCCAGGCCTGGATTCCCCCGCCACCCTCTCGAGGCTGGTTTTGATAGTTCTGATAGTTCTCCTCCTATTAGCAACATTACTAAGAGACAGTTCAGGGTCACCTGATCCCACCCTAACTATAGGCTATGTCAAAAAGGAAGATTTTAAAGGGCCTACTGTATATCATGCAAAATCGACTTTTTTGAGCTTTTAAGCATGTTATAATGTTAATTCCTCACCAAAAACACCCCCAAAGTGGTATTTTGCTCCATCCATGCATCTCTGAGTATTCCTCCTCAACCCTGCTCTCTGAGCTGCTGCTTCGCCCTGTCCCTGATAATGACTGGGTCCCCACTTTCATACGCATGAACGTGGGTGAGCCGCCCACTCCAGGAAGTGCCTGTGCTGCCAGCACCGCCCCCAGGCTAACGCACACACCCACTTTCTCGGCGCAGCTAACGGAGCGGTGATCGGCAAAACTCTTTCACTTTAGCATTGACGCTGTGAAGAAATAGTTCCTCTGCTCAGTGACAACAACTGTTTGCTTTTTTACGTAAGACAATGTCTTCTTCTGGGCGGAACCCAGCAACACGCTGCAGCAGCCGGCTCAGGGGTTACATCATGAAATGGGCGGCAGCCACAATAAGGAGAGGCGGAGCCTCAGAGATTGAGGTATCTTACTTCCGGGTTGGAAAAGTAGCTCACAAAAATAACTCATATCTCCCGAATCCAGATTGGCAGCTGGTTCCAAAGGAGAGGAGACTGATAACTGAAAGCTCTGCCTCCCATTGTACCTTTAGAGATTCTAGGTATTACAAGTAATGCTGCATTTTTGGAGTGCAATGATAACTGATAACTATCAGATCTTTTAAATAACAAGGGGCCTGATTATTTAGAGCTTTGTAAGTGAGGAGAGGGATTTTAAACTTAATTCTAAATTCTATGGGAAGCAAGTGAAGGGAGGCCAGAACCGGAGGGATATGGCCTTTTTTTCTAGTACCTGTTAAAACTCTAGCTGTAGCATTTTGAATCAGCTGTAGACTTTTTAAAGATGTTTCAGGACTGTCTTATAATAAAGAGTTACAATTATCTAATCTAGAACTAACAGAATCGTGGATTAGTTTCTCCGCATCATTCTGAAACAAGATGCTCCTAATCTTGGCAATATTACCCAAATTACTAACTACTAACTAACTAACCTGCACTTATATAGCGCTTTTCTAGTCACAAAGACCACTCAAAGCGCTTTCATTAATACTAACCCTCTATTCTAAGGGCCTATAGGAAACAGATATCTAGGGACAATTTAGAACAGCCAATTAACCTAACATGCATGTCTTTGGCATGTGGGAGGAAACCGGAGAAATCCCGGAGTAAACCCACGCAACACGGGGAGAACATGCAAACTCCACACAGATCACTGTTGGTTGGGGGCTGGGATTGAACCCACGATCCCCACAATCCCCCGGCTAAGGGTAAACTGTGCTGCCGCAGTGCTAACCACTGCACCAGACCGTGCAGCCCCAAATGATAGAAGGCAGTCTTAGAAACAAGTTTAATATGTGAATTAAAGAACAGATCTTGATCAAAAATAACTCCACAATTCCTCACAGTACTATTAAGAGAATGAGTAACCCCATCCAAACGGAGTTTGATTTGAGAAGGTATTTCTAAGGTTTTTTGGACCAACTAGAATGACTTCAGTCTTTCAGAAAACTTGTTTTCTGTACAAGACAGGTAAGTTGGAAGGTATGATGACCTTCTTTTGTGCTTCAACTTGTCTGTGACTCAATTTAGGCTGTTCTCTGAATAAGAAGATCAGAGGGAAGTCTGTTTATAAAAACGGCTCACACTGATAGGATTCTGAGCTTTGTCTCACTGCTGGTGCTGTGCAGAATCGCTCCTCTCTGCAGGGATAATAAACTCACAAAAAGCTAATTCTGGCATACATGGTCTCTATTTTAGTCTTCACTGTACATATGATCACATTTTATCTGTACATATAAACATCCAGATCTGAACAATGTGCTTCAGACCTACAGCATAGCCCTTTAAAATATTGGCTATCTGCTTGAACACAGCTAAGATTTGTTTTTTGTGCCCACTTTCATCAGTTTTTCATCAGTCTTTTCATTAAAAAATCCAAGTCCTACCTGAGAGAGAGAAAACAGAGGGATGGAGGACATAAATTTCAGAATCAGAATCAGAAATCAGAAAAAGATTTATTGCCAAGTACATTAACAGATCACTGATAACATACGAGAGAATTTGACTTGACACAGAAAATGAACCTGCATTTCCAGTGACACGGCTGCATCGGGGACGCGCCTGCCAATAGGATGGTACAGATAAGAAATCATACAATAGGAAGGAGCAAAAAAATCATTGAATTCAGAATATTGACCATAAGTAATCAATATTATGATTACAAAGACAAAAAAAGCCCACGATGCACATTCAAGACCAGAGTCCACAGGACACAAGGAGAGCAGTGAATGTTATCTTGTTGTCAGTTTCTGGGTCAGTGTGGATGTAGTGTTGAAGCAATGTTGTATCAATATGAGCACAAGGACACTTTGGCAGAAGATGTTTTGTCTGGCTGCAGCAATTGTCCTTGGCAATTGTCCCAAGCAGCTACTGTCCAGAGGCCGTGTGCTCAGTGTTTTGAAAAACAAAGACTGGGGATTATCAGGAGGATTTTTGTAAGGGAAATTGAGCCAAATAGACTGAACACAGAGAAAGAACTTTATTTTCTTCTGCAGATTCAGTGCTTAATCCTTCATTGCGAGGGCTTTATTCCCTAAAGTAGCAGATATATCTGTAGCTGTATTGCTAACCATATTGTGTGTGTAAAGTCAGCTTCTGTGTGTTGTAGCATACTGTAAGAACAGACAAATTTAATGAGACAACAGCTAAATATGCTTCAAGCATGAACAGTCCTGCTGAGACTGCTCAGATAAACATCTGAGTTTTTTTCTCCACCGCTGACAATCCGTAACACCGATGAACACTCATCAGAAGAAATTCACAGTAGAAGGCACTTCCCTGTAATATACCAACTTCTGATGGAGATATTCTTAATACCCCATGGGTTGAATATTAATGACTTTGGATATCCATTAAGAGTCTTTTGATCTTGCACTATCATCAATTAAAAAATGTAATTTGTCTGAAACTTTGGTTAATGATCTAAACACTTGCAAAACTAATGACATTTCCATCAGAATTGACTAATATGTGCTTAGGACTCATTAGATAAAGTGGGCATATTATGAAAGGAAGTATGTGTTATCTCCCAACTCCACATTATATATTGGGATGTGCTTTAATTATAAATATGATCAAAACAATAAAAAGCCTAGCCCAGTAACGCTCAGTAAAGACTTGGGTAATTCTTTACAAGAAATTCAAAAATTTGCTGAGTGTATCAAGATACAAATTGAAACTAGAGTGAATAGTATACCAGTCTTTCTAACATTTCTAACTGAATTTTAAAGCGCTCCTATGATGCTTTTTCGGCTTTCCCCTATATTTTGGTGGGCTATACAGAAGTTTTGTCCTCGTACATTACAGTGGTGTAAAAAAGTGTTTGCTTCCTTCCTGATTTCTTTTTTTTTTTTTGCATGTTTGTCACACTTAACTGTTTCAGATCATCAAACAAATTTAAATATTAGACAAAGATAACACAAGTAAACACAAAACACAGTTTTTAAATGAAGGTGTTTATTATTAAGGGTAAAAAAAATTCAAACCTATATGGCCCTGTGTGAAAAAGTGATTGCCCCCTAAACCTAATAACTGGTTGGGTCACCCTTAGCATCAACAACTGCAATCAAGCGTTTGTGATAACTGGCAATGAGTCTTCTGCAGTGCTGTGGAGGAATTTTGGCCCACTCATCTTTGCAGAATTGTTGTAATTCAGCCACATTGGAGGGTTTTCAAACATGAACCACCTTTTTAAGGTCATGTCACAGCATCTCAATCGGATTCAGGTCAAGACTTTGACTAGGCCACTCCAAAGTCTTCATTTTGTTTTTCTTAAGCCATTCAGAGGTGGACTTGCTGGTGTGTTTTGGATCATTGTTCTGCTGCAGAACCCAAGTGTGCTTCAGCTTGAGGTCATGAACAGATGGCCAGATATTCTCCTTCAGGATTTTTTGGTAGACAGCAGAATTCATGGTTCCATTTACCACAGCAAATCTTCCAGGTCCTGAAGCAGCAAAACAGCCCCAGACCATCACACCACCACCACCATATTTTACTGTTGGTATGATGTTCCTTTTCTGAAATGCTGTGTTACTTTTACACCGAATGTAATGAGACACACACCTTCCAAAAAGTTCAACTTTTGTCTCATCAGTCCACAGAGTACTTTTACCCAAAAGTCTTGGGGATCATCAAGATGTTTTCTGGCAAAACTGAGATGAGCCTTTATGTTCTTTCTGCTCAGCAGTGTTTTTGTCTTGGAACTCTGCCATGCAGGCCATTTTTGCCCAGACTCATTCTTATGGTGGTGTCATGAACACTGACCTTAACTGAGGCAAGTGAGGCCTGCAGTTCTTTGGATGTTGTTGTGGGGTCTTTTGTGACCTCTTGGATGAGTCATTACTGTGGACATGGGGTAATTTTTCTCAGCTAATGTTGGAAAAATTCCCTGTTAGGATATATGATGCTCAAGCAATGATCAGGCAGGATCAAAGTTTCAGCAAATTTAATAAGAGCGCTGATCAGTGGAAAACAATACAGAGTACAGCTCTCTGTCTGCTACAGTGCATTGCCTTAACTCAACATAGTGATTCTGCCTAATATATACACAAGGGACTGTTGGGGTAGTGTAGCTTCTTGATTAGTTCATTCATGACTCATTGTGATAAGATTGTATCTTCTGAGTACATGTAGAAAAAAGGGTTAAAACTAGTGATAAAGCTGGACAGTCACAGTGATGGAACTGAACAGTCAAATGAAACAGTCACATCAGCATCCTTCTATCTGTATCTTTCCACTGCTCAACAACTCCTTATATGGTAACAGGATTTCCACACATTATCATACAATAAGCTTTATAGAAAAATTCATAGAACTCAGTGTAAAATAGAATTTCCCCACCATTTCCCCCCTTTGATGCCCAAGAGGCGTCATCCTTATTAGATAAAAGTTGGTTACATTATGATGACGTTGAAAACCTCATCAGGCAGCTATGCTAAGTTCTAATGCCTTTCAATGCAACAGATTCTAACTAGCTATGACAGGGAAAGTTCATCATCAGGACCTGCTGCCCCAGGCACCGCTAACATATAGTTCTCTAAGAGGAGAATAGACATAATAAAATAAATGTAGTAAAAGTATACCACTGTAGCTCATATAAAAGAAAAAGAGTAATATTTCTAAGTCTTCATAAATGTATTTACAGATAGTACATTTCAACTTCACATCGTGATCATGCAACTCCTTCCAGTTTTCTGCATACTTTTACTCTGTACTGGGAGGTATGGAGAGACAAGTTGGGTTACACAATCTCCTTGTCATCCTCCCCATCCTCAGGGGGAAGGGGGGGATGAGGATGAGTCAGTGCAGGTAGATGACAGGGAAGAAAGCTTGTCTCGCGGCTCAGCCTGGGCGGGAACTTGGAGACTGATCTCTGTGGTGAAGGACTCCACATCTGGACCTGCAACAGGTGAGGCGGCACTGTTGTCTCCCCCCCCCAGAGTGCAGGAACACATCCAGAGCCTCGTTGTCCGACATATCGATCAGGTCCATCTGTTCTAGCATGTCCACGTTCACCTCCATGGATGGCATGCTTCCTATTGGCTCTCTCCTCTCAGCGATCTGCAGGTAGCCAGTAGATAGGTATTGCTCTATGTCATGATGACCAACAGGTTGTTTCACTATGTAAGCCATTACTGGACACTATGTGCCATTAGCCATCACTTGTATAGTTAAACAGTACTCTGTTGGGGGTTTTGAATGGAGTAAAGTTTTCAATGTGTTAAATGAACTCAAGAATCACGTCCTTCAACCTTTACTGCAGTTGGTGTTGACAGGATGACTTTGTGTGGTCCTTTTCAGGGAGCTTCTGCCCAGTTTTTCTTTTTGATGGTTTTGATGAGGACCAGGTCTCCTGGCTTTACTGTGATTTGTCCTTCAACAAAATTCTTCCTGGAGAGAGTAGCATGCACAACACTTTTGTCAGATAACATTTTTTGCATATAATCAGCTAGACACACTTCCTCATCTTCTTGATTAAATGGTCTCAATGGTGGTAACAGGTAAGGTTTACCGTGCGTTACTTCAAAAGGGGACAACCCCCCTTTGGTGAGAACTATTCTCATGTAGAACAGGACCAAGGGTAGACAATAAATCCAGTTTTGTCCTGTCTCTGCCATTGTTTTTCTCAACCTTTCCTTAAGGGTTTGATTTGTTTTTTCCACTAACCTTGCAGATTGTGGGTGGTAAGCTGTATGATTTTTTTTTTTATGATTTTTTTTTTAGGTTGATGTTAAGTGCTGTCCCTAAATGTGCTATAATCTGGTTTACAAAATGGGTTCCATTATCTGAGTAGATTTTTTTTCTGGCATCCTGAACCTAGGTATAATTTCAGCTGATAGTTTTTTTTTGTTTTGTTTTGTTTTTTTTGTTTTTTTTGCTACAGTAACAGCATTTGGATTAGCACAGAGTAAGGCTTCTATCCATTTTGTAAACATATTCACTATCACTAAACAGTACTTTTTCCCTTCACATTTGTTCAGCTCAATAAAATCCATGCAGATATTCTGGAATGGATATGTTGATGCAGGGAAGGTACCTTTCTGGGGTCTTAAGTTTCCTTGAGTGTTATTTTCTGAACAAATTGGCCATTTTTTACAAAATTTGGTAGCATATTGGGTGAACCCATAGGTGGCAAAAGATTTATTTAACATAGAGATCATACCCCCCTGTGACACATGGGAAATTTCATGAGTCACAATTGCAGCCTGCTGCTATAGTATACGGGGTAAAATGGGCTTACTGCTTCATCATTTGTAAAGTTTGGAGATGTTGTCAAAAACTGCACCTTTTTGTATCCATTTATAGATTTCAGACTGTGGAGATGTGGTCTGAGCATCAATAAGGATGTCATGTGATAACTGCTCTGTCAATGTTAAGAGAAGAGGTGCAATAGTATCATTTCCTATCTGTCCTTGTGCTGCAGCCTTTTTGTATAGGTCTGATGTCACTGGGTGTGGTCCCGCCGTGACCAGATTTAGCGCGTAACAGTACCTTGGCTGAGACGGATCATGGAGCACATTTACCTCCTCCACATGTGGATAATGAGATGCGTGCATACCATTTTCCATTGGGATTATGGCAATGTTGAGAACTGAGAGTAGGTTTCTTCTCAGCAGGTTAACAGGACAGGCTTCAAACAATATAAAATAGCCTTCAACAATGTCACCGGTGACAGGATCCTTTACTTTCACAGATTTGGATGTTCTACTTTTAATTTACCATTTGCAGATTTAACAGTTACTTTTTCTTCTGATTTTGCAAGACGCTGAACATCAGTACCTGAAATCACTGATCTGCATGCTCCTGTGTCACACAAAAACTTCATTGGGGTACCCTGAACTTCCAACATTACTTTAGGCAAACACTGCATTGCTAACATCAGGTCAAATTCGGGTAAATGAAAAATGTCTGCTGTGTCATTGTCAACTGTGGGAGTAGGTTCACTTATCTGTGTCATTGCTAGTCACGCAGTCCAGTTGGGTGTGGCCTGCGGTAGTGGCCCCTGCAATCCTCCCCCTCCTCCTGATTGCTGTTGGTGTTGAGGACACTCCCTTTGCCAGTGTCCTCTTTGTCCACATTGGCGGAAAACGCCCCGCCCTTCTGATTGTTGATAGACGGTCCCATGGCCACACCCTCTGCCTCTCCATCCTCCACCCCTCCTCCACTGCTGTCCTCCACTTCTCACAGCACCCTGGTAGAAAACAGATTCAAGGGGAGCCTCAGCCCCCCCGGGGTCAGTAATCACATAAACAGGAGTTGGTTTTTCTTTTATTTTTTTTCTTTCCTTCTCCCTTCACTCCTCCTCTAATTTCTCTGCATGTTTAGCATAAGCTTGTATATCACTAAATGGACTAGTATGGTAAGTCACCAGATGCCTGCATATGCACTCAGCTAGATGTGGGTGAATATTTTGCAAAAGCCCACCTTTTAAATGTTGCTAGTAAGGTTCATCACCAGAGTCATCACCGGATTTAGTTAGGCCAGAATGGCTATCAAAACATCCTGCAACCTACTGTAGTTCTGAATGCCTCCACACTTTCGTCCTTATTTTGGATTGTATTCTGGATTGTTGTCCAGTCATGTTTTACTCGCCATTTAGTTTGAATTCGGCCATTAAATGTTGCAACTTGTGCCTTTAGTTCACTAGTATCTGAGGGTAAAATGTGACCACTACTGTCTCTTGAGTTCCAATCTCCCGATACAGTACACCAATCAACTTTTAACACTTTTCGATATGCCCATTCAGTTTCATGCCCATTTAATTTGAAACTGTCAAGGAGATTAGCCATCCCTTCAAAAAAACCGCTGTGGGTTTATCTTTAGGGTGTGGAATCTCCTTCACAGCATCAGAAAAATCAGCATCACTCCATGGTCCATGTACCATGACTGTGGGCTGATAATGTGGGGCACTCGGGTTGGCTTCCCCCTCCTGTGGGGGTTTGAAAGTTCGATCATAGAGAATTGTTCAGTAACAGCATATGTGGCATAATTTTCTTGTTTTATTATTTTTGGTGAATGTTGGGGTGGAGCAGTCATGCATGCATATCTTTCTTTGGCATTTCTGTGTGGCTGGTTGTGGGTCCCATAGTCTTTTTCCTGCTTGACTTTCTGTGTTTTTAGGTTTAACATCAATGGACTGAGGAGGCAGAGGAATGGATTCCCGCAGTGGCGCTGAGGGGGAGGGTGCAGCCGCGACCTCTGCAGCTTGGGCTGCTTCCGCAAGGTTTGGGTAGACAGGGTGGTAGGGAGGAGGATCCAGAGCCATGCCACAGTGATCAGCCACTCATCCTCATGGATAGAAGAAGAGACAGAAAAATGTTAGACAAGTCCTTTTTCTTTTTGTCATGTTTCTTATTTTTGTCATTGTCAATTCTTTCTGCCTTTTCCCGCTGCAGCATCCATGTCAGTCCTATGCTTTTTGCTGTCTCCAACCACTTCTGTGCTTCCTCCTTCCTTTTGCTACCATCTGCTCTCTGCTTTATAGCTTTTACAAGACTTTCACGTTCATCAACCTTTAATTTGCCAACAAACCAAACTTCCTTTCACACAACAACAACACACACACCAACATCCTATGCAACACTTATTGCTCTTTTTATTTTTCCCTTTTTCTTCAGTACTGTTTAAATTACCCATATTTTTTATTTTTAACCATTTTTTTTATTCTCAACCTAGGATTTTCGCAATAACGACACTGTGGAACTTAAACCCACCGGGTAAGAAGACTCAAACCCCTATTTCTTATTTTATATAAAAATTAAATTTACTTACTCTGATTACTTTTCATAATGTTTTAGGATGTCCTTTTATTTGAATCTTGTTTATTCAGTTTTATTATTATATTTTTTTAGTTATATTTTATTATTATATTATGTTAGTTACATAAATATTTTTATTATTTTAGTTATATAAATATTAACCATTTTCTCCGTGGTTTCTATTAGAAAGAGACTTTAACTCCTGGATCTGTTTTTACTAGAAGGAGACTGTAACTCCTTATCCATGGTTTTTACTAGAAAGAGACTTTAATTCCTTCTTGATTGGGACTTAATACCCGTAATTGAGACTTAATACCCAATTATTTTCTTTTACCTTCAGGGACTCCAACCCCAATTAACCTAATTTCAACCATTTTAAACATTCAGTATTAAATTTACGCACTTCAATCCAGTTGCTTCTGGGTTGGACCCCGTCACCTTCCTGATCTGGTGGGAGAGTCCCTCCCATTGCCTCACTTCGGTCAAGCCATCTCACTGGAGCCGGTATGGGAGGTCTTTGGGTTGCGTGCACGGTCCTTAGAAGGGTCTTCCACCAGACGGAAGGATGTTGAGGTCCCTGTTCAGGGGCCAGTATGTTGGAAAAATTCCCTATTAGGATATATAATGCTCAGTCAATGATCAGGCAGGATCAACGTTTCAGAAAATTTAATGAGAGCGTTGATCAGCAGAAACCAATACAGAGTACAGCTCTCTCAGTCTGCCACATTGCATTGCTTTAACTCAACATAGTGATTCTGCCTAATATATACACAAGGGACCATTGGGGTAGTGTCGCTTCTTGATTAGTTCATTCATGACTCAGTGTGATAAGCTTGTATCTGTTGAGTACATGTAGAAAAACCAGTTAAAACTAGTGATAAAGATGGACAGTCACAGTGATGGAAGTGAACATTCACAGTGACAAATAAAACAGTCACATCAGCATCCTTCTATCTGTATCTTTCCACTGTTCAACAGCTCCTTATATGGTAACAGGATTTCCACACATTATCATACAATAAGCTTTATTGAAAAATTCATATAACTCAGTGTAAAATAGAATTTTCTCATCAGCCGGCCACTCTTTGGAAGGTTCACCACTGTTCCATGTTTTCCCCATTTGTGGATAATGGCTTTCACTGTTGTTTGCTGTTGTACCAAAGCTTTAGAAATGGCTTTATAACCCTTTCCAGACTGATATATCGCAGTTACTTTATTTCTTATTTGTTCCTGAATTTCTTTGGATCACAGCATAATGTCTAGCTTTTCAGGATCTTTTGGTCTACTTCACTTTGTCAGGCAGGTCCTATTTAATTGATTTCTTGATTGAGAACAGATGTGGCAGTAATCAGGCCTGGGTGTGGCTAGAGAAATTGAACTCAGCTTTCCAAAGATGTGACAAACCACAG
Source organism: Pholidichthys leucotaenia (assembly GCA_020510985.1). Classification (NCBI taxonomy): domain Eukaryota; kingdom Metazoa; phylum Chordata; class Actinopteri; order Cichliformes; family Pholidichthyidae; genus Pholidichthys; species Pholidichthys leucotaenia. The sequence continues at coordinate 279,114,587 of CM035842.1, forward strand.
CTTATTTATGTTTTAACGGGGGGGGGGGGGTCACTTTTCCACACAGGGCCATTTTTTTTTTACCCTTAATAATAAACACCTTCATTTAAAAACTGCATTTTGTGTTTACTTGTGCTATCTCTGTCTAATACTTAAATTTGTTCGATGATCTAAAACATTCAAGTGTGACAAACATACAAAAAAAAATGAGAAATCAGGAAGGGGCCAAACACTTTTTCACACCCCTGTGTATGGACTGCAAAGTCAAAAATCCCCAGTTTTCCTCTCCTACCCAATAGGACTGCAATTCTGGGCCCTATTTTGATGGTCATCAGTGGACTTTTCTGCCAGACTTTCTGCCGTACGCCAGTGTTTTTGTTAGTTTCTGTCAGCACATTGTCTGTTTTTTACGCTTTGTATCATGACATTTAATTACCAGTACAGTGCGCCCACTTTGCGCTGGGAGGCGGACGCTCATTTCAAAGAGGGGTGGTGGCACGCAGTCTAATGCATATCACTATAATGGGGCATTTAATGACAGTCCACTTTTGATCAGGCATAAGGAGGTCTGTTGTCAGAAGCGCCTTGTTAAATGCTATTTCGGTGGCGTGTTTTGAAATTGCACAGCTCCGGAGTGCATGAAGAAACAGCATGAACTGGGTTTTTTCTGTTATTTTAATGGAGAGAGTTGTAACAGTCATAATATAATCACCCATCATTTTATTTATATGATCAGACACTAAATCATTTTTTTTATTCCACCTACACTCTCACACAAATCAGGACACATTGCTGCAGAAATTTCTGGCCCAGGACAAACTGATACAGAAATGTCTGATTCAGGACACACTACTGCAGAATTCTCTGATTTAGAACACACTAATGTGGAACTTTCTGGTTCAACACACACCACTGCAGAAATTTCTGGTTGAAAACACACAAATGCAGAATTGTCTGGATCAGGACATATTAATGCAGAGATTTCTGATTCCGGATACAGTTCTGCAGAAATTTCCAGTACAGGACACACAACAGTGGAAATTTCTGGTTAAGAAGATGCACATACAGGGATCTGTAATTCACAACCAGATGGCAGGAGAGTTACTAGGTCCGTAACAGTTGGCTGAGAGGCACAGTCCGTGGGAACAGCTGACAGGTGCGCGCCGGACTCAGGAACAGATGAAGACTCCTCCTCAGGCGTGAAAGAGAACTCTTCGGATCGCAGCAAGTTGTCGAGGAAGGCAGGAACAGGGATGGCAACAGGAAATTCTGATTTCAGCTGAAGTCTAATTTGGTCGATTGACTTATGGGGGGGCCGGGGGGGCGCAGCCCCCCTGAAGCTGGGAGGTTTTCAGTAAAACAGAAGTAATTTAGACTGAAAAAAATGATTAAAAAAATGAAATACTAGACTTAGATAAATCATTAAATTTAATGAAAAGTTAACTTACTTTTTCTTCAATGTTGTCTCACTGTCTTTAGTCCAACATATTTAACAGTTCTATTAGAGGTTTTTACACTATTTACACTGGTCACCAAGTGACTTCTAATGTGAAACTTTCTTCCTTTTGGCAGCAAGCTGTGTCAGTCTCTGAACTTTGAACTTCATTCCTTTTCTGGTTTCTTCAGAAACTGTCCGAGTGTTTCTGTTACCTCATTGAACTTTGAGCCAATTTTCACCTTTACTGTCACTTCGCTCCCCAAAGCTCCTGGGTTTTTATGATTTTTAAGTACCAGAACTGTGCTTACATGACATAAAACAAACAGCTGAATGCCACTTATTACTGTATAATATTGACTTATGTTCCAAGAAGATAGCATTCCTAAACTAGAAAAGCACTCAGAGCGCATCCCTCCGCCAAGGCTCCTTCCATTTGTCATGGATCAACTCCAAAATGTAATGGGTTTGTGTGTAGGCCTATAGCCACTTGTGGTGAAAATTGCATCAAAGTCTGTCCATCGGTTTTGGAGTATTGTTGCTAACACACTGTGAGAAGATAAGAGCCTTGGCTGAGGTATGCATTCTCAGATCATCACCAAAATATAATGGGTTCCTCTCTAGCCCAAGAACCACCTCTGGTGAAAATTTTATCCAAATCCATCCAGTAGTTTTTGTGTAATCCTGCTGCACAAATACAAAAAAGCCCTTGGTGGAGGTATGCACTCTCAGATCATCACCAAAATCTAATCATCTGTTTCCCGTACCATTGCACACCTTTCCTGAAAATTTCATGACAATCTGTCCATCACTTTTCCTTGCTAACAAACAGACAGACAGACAAACCAACGCCGATGAAAACATAACCTCCTTGGCGGAGGTAAATCTTCCAACAAGCATTATCCATCACATGCTTTAACACTTGATCAAATCAAAATCAGTTAATTTTATCTATTCCATAATAGAAATAAAATTCCAACATACCATTACTTTTTATAATTTCAGCATTCATTTCAGATCACCAGTTTCAATCTCCATTGAGTCTTGAGCAGCTCATTTTTCCCCCCCGCGCAGCCCAGCTCAAACAGCCGCTGTACGCTGCACTCAAACGGAAACCGGCGGACAGAGTCGACTGGACTCCTGAACGGGAGCAGGCGTTCTGAGGTTAAAACAGCGCTCATTATCGACGCCTCGGACATGGGCATAGCGGCCGTCGTGGAGCAATGCGTTGCCGGTTCTTGGCAGCCGCTCACCTTTTTTTTAAGCAGGTCTTTGCACGACAGTGAGCGTAAATACAGCGTGTTCGACAGAGAGTTAATGGCTCTCTACCTGGCATACGCCACTTCCAGTTCTGGCTGAAAGGGCACACTTTAACTGCGTTCATGAACCACAAGCCGCTAACGTACTTAACGTACATATAATATAAAAATAAAGCGGAATTCGGTGAATTACCGGAAAAATCACATCCCTGAGAACAAGCCGAAATGAATTTTTGACAAAGCATACGAGCCATTTGATTGGTCCAATCGTTTGCAACTATCCAATCGCAGGGCTGTTTACAATACAGCAGTAGCTTGAGTACATCCGGGTTATCGCGAGACTTCGGGGAAGCGCCAAGCGCATATGTGTTTTTTTTTTTCCAAACTTTATTGAGAACAAGGTAAAGGTACAAAATTATGACAGATGATAAAATCGGCGGAAATCCGCGGCTCGGCGGAAAATTGCTATCCCTGCAGGAATGTCCTTCCTCAGATGGGGCTTTGCTGTGACGATCCAATGAGTGCACCTCCAAGCTGTGTCCCTCCACGCAGCATCCTGCCAACCATCCATCTACTGGCAAAAGATGTAGCACTCTCCTACATCTCTGATGAAGTCCCGCAGCTCCAGGCAGCAAGCAACATCTTGGGGCATGGAGCTCAGGGAGGAGGAGAGAGGCAAAGCAGGTGAGGGCAAGGGAGCCCAAGAGATCCGTGGTACAGTGGGCTCTGCAGGAGATAACATTGGCAGTGGGTCGGCTGACTCCGGGGAGGAGAAGGCGGTGGAAAACGGTGGAAATGGAGGGAGCTCCAGCACCCAAGGATGAGAACGGATGTCCAGATTTGCTTCCAACAATGCCATGGCAGCCTCCCAGTGCTTCACAGCATCCTTTGATTTGGAGCAGCTTCGCACAGCAGCCACACAGTCCAGTACCTGGATAACAACTCGAAGCTGCTCCATTCTCCACCTCTCCTTGCCTTTCTTCCTCTTTCTTTCGCCCACTGGATCCTGGGATGGCTGGATCATTCTGTCAGGGATTGTGCCCTGGCGGAGCAAAGAACAGGACCCAGATGCGTGGCGAGATTTCATCATTTTAATAATAAACTCAAAAAGCAGCTGCTCGGAAGCAGGAACACAAAAAATACTGAACAGGCTTAGGCAGGCAGACAAAACTCACAAGCAGAAACTCACAGTCAGATCAGGCAGAAGCATGTGTGAAAACGCCAACAGAACAGGGAGAGAGAGAGAATGATGCAGCACCCAGCTGAGGGGCTGCGTCCCTTAAATAGCAGGTGAACACTGATTACAGAAACACAAAACAGCTGTGACTAATCATGAACTAAACAACACTCAAATCAGGCCAAACTAAGGGTGAGAAATAAACACACACTGAATACCACAAGAGGACTACAAAAATCAAATTGACAAACAGGACCCAGAAAATAAACAATAAATCAAAAACCCAGAAAATAAACGTACGTAATGCGAGGATATGAGTTGGAGACCATGTTCTGGTGACAAGAAATGTAAATTATAGCACAAAGCGAGGGCATGGCTCCAACTCACGTCCTGACACAGACACTGACAATAGGCAGAGTATGAGTTTAAAGAATAAAGTTTTATTGAACAATATATTTTAGCGATGCAACTGAGAACAACTGGCAACTCTACAGAGAAGGACAAAGAGGAAATGGTAAGTATACGGAAACACTATGGTGATTATAATGTATTTAATATTTCTTTACCTTGCAGATACTGCTGAGGATTGGACAGTGAGTAATCCACAGGGAGGCTGCCATTCTTCACCAGGTAAGGGGATTGTTCTGGTTATGGGTTTGGTTGAGATGACATCTGGAGATTGTAGGAGAAATGTCCCAGGCCTGGGGACTTATGGGGGTTAGGAATTGTTTAAAATGTCCTTGAAACTTACTTGGGCTTGAAAGGTTTGTCCAGATTAAATAGTCGTTCCAGATATAGTCCAAGTCCACTGCCAACTGAGCTCAGAGCTGTTTCCTGGAGAGAAGGTAGGAAGCAGAGTTGAAGGTAAAGAATTTGATCAATCAAATTCCAGCAACGGGACAAGGTGGGTATGAGGGCACCCCAAGTATTCACACATGGGTAGAAGAAGAAGAATTGCCATGACTGGCAAGTAGAGTCCAACATTCCTGTGCAGAGGGAGAAGAACTGATTGCTTATATAGGGATCATAATGAGACACAGATGGTTAATAAACACAGCTGGAGTTGATCATGCAATTATTGGAGACAACAGAGGAGAGAAAGGGTGCACCAACCTGAAATACTGCATAAGATAAGATAAGATAAGATAAGATAAGCCTTTATTAGTCCCACAACGGGGAAATTCCAGGATTGCAACAGCACAGGGACAGCAACACTCAGAGCAACAATCAGAAGGCAAGAAAAAAAAAAAGCAAGCAAGCAAGAGCAGCTAATATACATATGTACATATTACTATAAATATATATATATATATATATACACACAGACACACAGTGTAGAGCACTGTAGCTGGATGGGATAAATATATGAGTATATAAACACACAGTACGGAGCATTGCAGCTAGATGGAATAAATATGTAAACATATTTATTCGTTTATTTATGTAAACATATTTAAACATAATAAATATGTAAACACATTTATTATACCGAGACCATGTAAACATGGTCTCGGTCTTGGCCTCAGGAGACTCTGGTCTCAGTCTGGTCTTGACTACGACACTAATTAAACCAATATTTGTTAGTATGCTACTTAGTCCACAACAACCATAGCTAAAAGCTAATGTTCACCTGAAACATGGTGTCACAGTCAAAATGGAGATCTGAGTGAAATAAAGGAGGGTAGGGTATAAGATAAGATAAGATAAGATAAGATAAGCCTTTATTAGTCCCACAACGGGGAAATTCCAGGATTGCAACAGCACAGGGATAGCAACACTCAGAGCAACAATCAGAAGGCAAGAAAAAACAAGCAAGCAAGAGCAGCTAATATACATATGTACATATTACTATAAAATATATATATACACACACACACACACAGACACACAGTGCAGAGCATTGTAGCTGGATGGAATAAATATATGAATATATGAACACACAGTGCAGAGCATTGTAGCTAGATGGAATAAATATGTAAATATATAAACACCCACAGTATGGAGCATTGCAGCTAGGTGGAATAAATATGCAAGTATATAAACACACACAGTGCGGAGCAATGTAGCTAGATGGAATAATATGTAGATATATAAAAACACAGTGCGGAGCATTGTAGCTAGATGGAATAAATATATAGATATATAAATATAAACACACCCAGTGCAGAGCATTGTAGCTAGATGGAATAAATATATAGATATATAAATATAAACACACACAGTGCAGAGCATTGTAGCTAGGTGGGATGAAACAGCATAACCGTCTATTTAGTTATCCTACAAGGTATGATTATGTGCCCATACATATTCTCACCCTCCATAGCGACCGGTATGTTCCTAGTTGTATGCCGGAGAGGACCATTGTGTAAGTCTATTGCATCTTTTGCATTCAAAAAAAAAACAAAAAAAAAAACTATTAGTTTGTTACGTCTGGGGCTATACTATACTATACTATACTACTATACGTCTATACTGGGGCTCTTTAGCATTTAAAATAATATGCCACATAACAACTTGTTTTGAGAAGAGCTCCTTCCTCGTGTGTAAAATGGAACTACAATAATTAAACCCTGCAGTGTTTTGACCAAAGCATGTCACAGTTTATGACAGTTTATTAACACATGTCAACGTGGAAAAAGAGCATAGAGGTTCTTCCGTCTTGGTTGGTCACATATTTTTTCATTATTATTATTGCTGAGGGTCCCAGTGTGCATCCCAGACTATGTCCTGTTTTACTGATTGCATGAATGCTTGTAAGGTGTGGAAACAGTGCAATAAACTGAATTGCTGTTTTATAAGATACATAGCATTGCCTGAATTGAATGGAAATGAAAGTCAACCTCAGAATGTGACTCCAGTTTCTAAAAGAAGTTGCTGCCATCAAACTCCTACCTGATACTGTAATCTGGTCAAGACAATGAAACATTGCCTAATACTTTGAGAAGAAAAAAATCAAGGATATGTGTCAGTACAAGCTTGGATGATATCCAATTCAGCTTTACTTACAGAGCGCCAATTCACAACAAGAGTAGTCACAAAGCATTTTTAAAGTATAACTGTTACAATCTACCCTTCTAGCAAGCACTTGGAAACGGTTTTAATAAAGAAGATGGAAAGCTTGGAACCTGGAAGTTAGTTGAGGTGGGATTTCCAGGTTAATCACTTTGGGGAGCAAAGAGAGTCCTCAGGGTAAGAGAGCAAACAGGAAAACACTGGTTACAGACATTACCAGGTGGGCAGTGACAACATCCAGAAGGCCTTGGCTAAAGAGGGGCAAGCAATGGAACATCCATGCTGGCAGAGATGGGGAAGAGCAAAGTGGAGTCACTGTTCATCCGTGAGGACAGAAGGACCGAAGGGGTTGGTTCTAGGACTGGTTTCACTGTCCAACTCATCCAAAGTACTGTGAGGCAATCATGGTGAAGGGCTTCCTACTTTAAAATCCAGTCAGGTCATCAGCTGTCTGTGATTCAAAGTTCCTCAGTTGGCAGATGAGAAATAAGTGGGGTACCTTCTCATTTTTTGCCTGATTATAACCACATAAGGTAGTATATAATATCTTTGCAATATGCAAGTCATCACAAAAGACTCATCATTAATCAGGGAAATTCTTATTCTTAATCTAATTATCCCATAGCCATGCTTAATAATGGAGGAGTTTGGGGGGGGTTTTGTTTGTTTTTTTTGTTGTTTTTGTTGTCATTAAGCTAACTAGAAGTCTAGCACTTTTCTGTGTTAGATATTGACTCATTCTTGGAAATGCACAAAAGACCAAAACAATATATGAAAAAGGATAGCAAAACAGTTTATTGCAACACTTTGTCACTGAACCTTCCCCAGGCCACTGAACACATTATAAACTGATTGCCCTTGTTTGAGAGATGTGTGTAGGTTTCTCTGGTGGTCTGTACCCACTTCCCGTCCTTTGTTTTAGAAGGGCATTATACTGTCATCCAGCTAAATGTCAATTTAATTTCAGTTTAAAAGAAATACCTTGCTGTGCTTCCAATAAAAATCAGAGGAAGTGTGTCGGCATGGATTCAGAAATCACACTGCTGTGGAAGACTGAGTGAGCTCTTACCAAACTATCGGGGATAACTGGGAGGAAGACATGTACGATGTACATCTTTCTCTCAGCTTGTTATACCTGTTTAAGATTTAAGCAGGTTCTCTATCCACAATATCTGTTTTAATGAACAGCATTCTATGGGGTTGAATAATAGCCATTACAAGAAAGCTCCACAAAGAAAATTAATCCCCAAAGATATGATTGTTAAAATAGCAAACTTTTCAGAAGACATAAGCACGTTTGCAGAGGTGAACAAGTATAGGAGTGAGTTTTAGCTTTTGGGGAGCCTTATGCAAGATTGTGTTTTTATAATAGTGAGGAGTTCAAAATGTCTCCCTTTCATTTGTGATTTTTTCTGTGGTTTTCTGTTCATTGTCTAGATGCATTACATGTTGTAAAAAGACATACATTTATATGGAAAAGGTATCAATTTTTAGAAAAAAGTTGCAAATTTCTGAGAAGAAAATGTGTTTATGCTTAGCATTGGTGCTTCAAATGCATTTCATTAAAGGGGTCATTGGCTGAAAGATTGTGTTTTTGTAGGTTTTGACCTTCTGAAAAGTGTCGATTGGTCACATGCTTATTGGAAAAAAAAAATCAAAATGCTCACTTCTCTTAAAAAAAAACATACAGCCTTGATATTGCTTTTCGCTCCAACGAGCAAAGCTGCCTGTTCCGGATTTGCCACGGGATGTCACTTACATAGTAAACCTAGCATTAGCTTAACTGTTGATCTGGTCACTTTGGATCACTATTTTATTTACAGTAGCTAGCTACTAATGTCAGCCAGCCACTAATATCAGCTAGCTGCTAATATCAGCTAGCTGATATTAGCGGCTAGCTGCTAATGTCAGCTGTAGGGTTGCCAACTGTCCCGTTTTAGCTGGGGACGTCCCGTTTTTTGGGCAAAATATGTTTGTCCCAAGTGGGATGTGTGGTGCCCCATATACATATATATGGGACAATGCACATCTCACTTGGGACAAACACATTTAGCCCAATAAATGGGATGTCCCCGCTAAAACAGGAGAGTTGACAACCCTAGCTAGCTGCTATCATCATCCATCCATCCATCCATCTTTTTCCACTTAATCCTTTTCGGGTTGCGGGGGGATGCTGGAGCCTATCCCAGCATCTTTGGGCGAGAGGCAGGATACACCCTGGACAGATCGCCAGTCCATTGCAGGGCCAACACAGAGACAGACAACCATTCACTCTCACAGTCATACCTAAGGACAATTTAGAATCCCCAGTTTGATGCCAATTAACCTAACTTGCATGTTTTTGGCATGTGGGAGGAAACCGGAGAAATCCCGGAGTAAACCCACGCAGACACGGGGAGAACATGCAAACTCCACACAGATCACTGTTGGTCGGGGGCTGGGATCGAACCCAGCTAGCTGCTAATGTCAGCCAGCCGCCTTGAAATTAGCAGTTTAGCCACCCATTCGCAAATGTTTCTGTGCTTATTGTTCTCCAGTTACCAGTCATATCCTGTTGACCACTGAAATCACATACTCCTGTCAACCAGTGATGTATATCAGTCATTCTTTAAGACAAATGTTAGTTGGCTCAGTGGTAACAGGTCAAGTCAGAGCTTACACAGTCGGCCCGGAAATTATATGGCGCAAGTGGAGAACCCCCACAAAACTATTAAAAAGACTTTTCTCAGTCACCAACCAATGTAAAAAGTTTTATAGAAATTCTCTGCCCGTGCCATGAAAGATCCCATGGCCTTTAGCTCAGGGTGCATCCGAGCTAAAGGCTAGGAGTGAGCCAATCAATGTTACCCATAGCAATGTAAGAGGGAGGGCAGAGTTGAATCCATTCTGAAGATTTAAAGTACGCTCAAGCAGGCTGTTTCAGAAAGGCTGGAAATATTTAAAATAATAATAATAATAATAATAATAATAATAATAATAATAATAATAATTTGCTGCAATGATTAAAGAAAATTTGTGTGAGCTGTTAAAATGTAAAAAAAAAAAAAAAAAGTGCAATCAATGACCCCTTTGAAATAAAAGCAAAGGAAAAGTTTGTCAATGATGCCCTAATTATGACACAGGAACAAACTAACATAGTGACAGAAATATCATTCACATGTGACTGATTAGTCTGTACATGATGCAGTGTGCGTTGTCGCTCGTCTCCCTCCATCTGTCCTCTCTTCAAACAAACCAACTTCTATTTAGTCAAGAAGAACTGCTGCCTAGAAGCCTCTCCGCCTCTCTTTGCGGAAAATCCTCCAACTAGTCCAACACCCCAGCACTAATTATTGATATTGTGCTTCATGCCAATCAGAGAAGGGCCCGGAGAATGTGTAATCTGTGTGCGGCGCTTGACAAGCCGGGTGATACATTTGCGACTTGTCTTCGGTCCTTACTAAAAGGGGTTTGAGTGAGGAGGAGGAGGAGGGAAATGCTGCCATTGATTCAGTGTGGGTGGAGGAAAAAGCCCTGTAAATTACATCCAGTAGACGCGGGAGGTGGAGGAGGATAAGACGAGGGAAAAGAGGATGAAAAAAAATATTTAGATGCTTTTCAAACACTTTCCAACTCTGCTTGAAAAGATGCAAGAGAAAAACAGTTATTTGTGCATCTTTTGCTAATCATAGCAGTGTCTTTTCTGTCTTGTATGGGATAACTTTTCCTCAATTTAATGACAAAGATTTGCATAATCAGTCCAGATTTATTTTCAGTGGTTGAAAGAGAAGACAAAATTGTTATGTCTGAAAACCCAGAATCGCCAACAGAGAGATGAGCTGTGCTGGAACACAAACTTTATTATAACAAATAACTAATATCACAGTACAGGTGTGTTATGGTTAAGCGCTGTGTTACTGAGAGTTGAGAGAGGCCAAAGATGACCAACTCTCCCCTTTTAACTGTCTGGCGCGGTAATGTCACCCTGCTGGCTGCATCACCATGCCGGCGCTCCTTAACCCCTGTAGTGCCACACTACATTCATCCACCCCCCCCCCCCCCTTGGAAAAGCACAGAACAGTACGAATTAACCCTTCCCAATTTAGTAATACACAGAGCACAACTAGTTAGGGCTAGCAGATGGACCACCGCGTAGCCCAGCGTGGCTGAGTGGGTTATTCTGCCACTCTCAGCTGGCAGCTGCGCCCCTAGATAAACAGTCCTTTCTTTGTTCTTTTCTTCCATGGGGAAGGCAGTCCTATTGGAGGGGGTTTGTAGGAGCCCATGGTGGATGCACCACTGGAGGTGCTGGGTCCCCCAGACCGGGACCATCTCCTACAAAACTCCAGTCTGGGTCCCGTACTGTGCGAGCTGACTCCCACGAAGTCTCATCCCCCAGAGCTGTCACTCCAACTCGACGTAGACGCTTGGCGTGCCACACCGAACCATCCGTCAGCTGGAAGGTTGCTGGTCCCAGCTGTGCGGCGATCCTCATGGGTCCCAGTGGTGGTGGAGGCTACAGTGTAATTGACTGTGTGTCTGGTCGCTCGATTTTGAGGACCCAAACCCAATCCAACACCGCAAGTGGCATCCTGTTCAGCTGCACGTGTCGCTGCGGTCACGGTGATGTAGTACCCATGTCCATCCTTAGGCACCCATCAGGTTATAATGGTTCCACTGTTACCTGGTGGGTCATGGACTCTTCATCCAGCGCTACTGCAGTGGTCCCTGAGGGCCGATGCTTGTCGTGGAGCCAGAAGACATCCAGTGACTCTGCTGTGTCCCGTACAATCATGGACTCTTCATCCAGCGGCTCAGCTGCTGCTCCTGTAGACAGGCGCTGTGCGATGATTTGGAAGCAGTCCGGTCCCTTCTCTCCCTCACCTGGGAAGTCTGATTGTTGTAATGTGTTACTATCGTTGTTGTTAGGACCTGTGCCAGGTTGCTGTGTCCCAGGATCCTCAGTGGAATCATGCTGGGAGAAGATCTGAGGCGAGTCCGGCCACTGTCCCCCCTCCGGGTAGCGTTCCTCATGTGTGCACGGGATAGCTGTACTCTCATCGTCATCATCCTGTTGTGTCTTGTATCACTCATCATCATCATCATCATCATCGGGGTATGTTGCTTCCCAACCATTGTAGTCAGTAAAGCGGAGTCCGTTACTGTTGCAGATGGAGAAACCCAGTTGGTAGAAAAGGTCACATCCTATTATGTTGTCTCCATGTGTGGTCACTTGAAACACAAAGTCAGTAACTACTCTTGACGTGTAACGTACCATTAGCATTATGGTCCCTATGATGCTAACTCTGTAGCCACTATACCCATACAGCGCCGTTGTGTTCTTGCCAATTGTGTGGTTGGTGAAAAACTTCTTCACTGTGGCCCAATTCAACATCAACCTCACTGCGCCAGTGTCGAGCAGGAGCAGCAAAGTAGCATTGTCCATCTCCAACATGCAGAATTCATATGTCGCGCCTCTGGACCCTACCATGGCTCGGCGATGTCGCTGACCGGCAAACTTTGGTGAAGTGATTAAATTTTCCGCACTTCTTGCATCGTTGCCCCCTTGCTGGGCAAAAACGTGCTCTCTCGGTGCATCAGGGAACCACAGCTGCTGCACGTGGAGCATTTTGTAGTGGTCCTCCAGTCCATGGTGTTTGCTTTGATCTCTTCTGACGTGTCACTGGGTTCCTCCATGCTCACTGCGTATGTCAGTGGTGTCTGGCTTGGTTGCCACTGCTGTTGCTGCACACCTAGGTCCAATGCTAACCTGTTGGCGGACTCCAGCTGGAACGCTAGCTCGATGGTACTAGCTAGCATCATGTCGTTTGGCACCATTAGCATCTTCGTCCATAGCCACAGGTTGCTCACATGCTTGGCCAACTGGTCCCACACCATTTCATCTTCCAACAAATCAAACCTGCACATGCTAGCTAGGAGGTGAAAGTCCTCAACGAATTGTTGCGTCATCTCTCCAACTTTCTGTCGCTGTTGGCGGAACCTAATATGCCACACCAACACATTGTCTGGTGTGGTGAAGTAGCTAGCAAACAGCTCTACAGCATCAGCGAACAAGTCTGCTGGTCCTAGCGTGTAGCAAATGTGTTGTCCTTCTATGCACAAGTTGTGAATTAACAGAGCTTGCTTCCATACCTTGTCCAGTTTGCCCAGGTCCAACACCAACACATACATCTCAAAGGCATTGAGCCAGTGTGGCCAAGAAATGGGTTGCTCACCGGGGTACTCCAGAAACAGTCTTAGTGGCCTCAAGCACGCTTCCATGATTTTACTTTAGTCGCCAAATGTTATGGGTGATGTCAGCCTGCTGGTTGCCTCACCACGTCGTAGCTCCTTAACTCCTGTAGTGCCACACTACAAAAATCACTCCCCGATTTTTGGCCTCATTATGTGTGTTTGTGTATAGCGCTCCTTCCTCAGTTCTGTGATGTGCGGCTGACAGTTCCAGAGCCGTATCATTGATTAAAGACAGGCTAATCCGTGCAAACCTTCAGCCGCTGCAGCCGCCAGACTCAAGCAACACTCCCACTTGTACACACGCACACACACACACACACACACACACACAGACACACACAGAGCACAGCACAGCTTCCTCTCTGTCTCTAGTAAATTCGGCCAAATTACTAGTTACAGTATGTCCATATCTTGGAGTGCAAGATGAGGGGTTTTCTATTTTGGAGCTGCTGTTGAATATTCAAGCACTCCTTCAAAACCAGGCAGAAGACATACACACTGCACCTTCAGCATCACTCTGAAATGTAACAAGAATACATTTAAATTCAGAAGATTTCATAGCATAAGAAACACTTATATTTTGACTGGGTTTTGAAGAGATTAAATATCATTTTGCTTACCAACGAAGCAAGGCTGTAGATAGATAGATAGATAGATAGATAGATAGATAGATAGATAGATAGATAGATAGATAGATAGATAGATAGATAGATAGATAGATAGATAGATAGATAGATAGATAGATACTTTTATTAATCCCCACAAGGAAATTTTGTGATCTCATGGCATCCAATACGTACAACAAAACATCATTAAAAATATATCACCTACAATATCTCAGTAAATAAGATAAAATAATGCATAACAGCATGTATTATATTTAGTCCATTCCAAACAACCTGGCAGGCATTATATATGCAAGCACATAAAAGCATGTGTATCCACATGTATGTGTGTGCATGCTGATGGGGGTGGTGCCAAGGATCTCTACCTTCCAGGATACTGTTAAAAATCCTGATGGCTGTTGGAACAAAGGATCTCCTGTACCACTCAGTCCGCGAGCGCAGTGAAATCAACCGCTCACTACGGCCACTTCTCTGTCCTACCAAGATGTAATAAAGGGGGTGGTTGGTATTGTTCATTATAGCGCGCAACTTGTCCCCAATCCGCTTATCCACCACAACTCCCAGCAGGTCGAGTTTCCTCCCCATCACCAAACCAGCCTTCTTCTTGACCAGCCTATGCAGTCGTCTGGTGTCCCTTGCTGTTATGTTGCCTCCCCAACAAACAGCCGCATAAAAGATGACACTCGCCACCACAGTCTGATAAAAAAAAAAAATAGCATCTCCCCGCAAACATCAAAAGACCTAAGTCTCCAGAGAAAAAAATTATCTACTCTGTCCCTTCCTGTACAGCACCTCCATGTTAGCAGACCACTCCAAGTTACTGTCCAAGTACACACCCAGATATTTATAGGTGTGTACTATCTCAGTTGTTTCACCCTAAATAGTAAAAGGCTGCAGGGGAGGCTTGGACCTACAAAAATCCACAACCATCTCCTTGGTCTTAGTGGTGTTCAAAAGCAGGCCATTCCTCTCACTCCTAACACTGAAGTCATCAACCAGGCCCCTGTACTCAATTTCCTGTCCCCCCTGCACACGTGCCACAATAGCTGTATCATCAAAATACTTCTGAATGTGACATGACTCTGTGTTGTAATTGAAGTCTGACGTGTACAGGGTGAACAAGTACGGAGCCAGGACTGTCCCCTGTGAAGCCCCCATGCTACTTTCCACAATCCCTGAGACACAGCCCCCAAGTCTGAAAAACTGTGGTCTTCCCGTCAAATAGTCAGTGATCCAGGAAATAAAGGAGGGGTCCACCCCTATCTTCTCAAGCTTCTTTCTTAGCAACAAAGGCTGGATGGTATTGAAAGCGCTCGAAAAGTCAAAGAACATAATCCTCACCTGGCTCCCCAACTCATCCAAGTAGGAGTATGCCCGATGTAACAAGTAGAGGATGGCATCATCCACTCCAGTGTGATCCCAGTACCAGAACTGCAGGAGGTCCAATGCAGATGTAGTCTGCTGTCTCAGATGGTGGAGAAACACTCTCTCCAGTGTCTTCATTACATGAGACGTGAGGGCCACCGGTCTGTAGTTGTTAAGCTCGGCCGGACGCCCAATTTTAGGAACCGGCACAAGACATGACTTTTCCACAAGACCGGGACCTTCCCTGTCTACAGGCTCATGTTGAAGAGCTTCTGGAGTGGCCCAGCAAGCTGGTCAGCACAAACCTTCAGCAGCTGGGAGCACACACCATCCAGTCCTGCAGCTTTTCCTGGATTCAGCCTCCTCAGCTCCATCCTCCCCTCATCCACTGCAAAGTACAGATCAGGTGGAGGAGCGCTTGAGACAGTAGTGTCATCACAGCCGCAGTGCCCAGGGAAAACAGGAGAACAACTAAAAGAACCAGATAGTGAGGGTGGGGGAACGCTACTGGATAGGTAGGGGGGATGAAGCTGGAACAGAGCTGATAGATGAAGCCGCTGAATCAAACCTGCTATAAAACTGATTAAATTCATCAGCCCTCACCACATCACCAGCAATGGCACAGCATTTCTGTTTATAGCCGGTGATGGTTCTCATACCCCTTCACACCTCTCTGGCGTTGTTATGCTGTAGTTATTTCTCCACCTTCTTTTTATAGGCCTCCTTAGCCTTTCTTAGAGTCCTCCTTAATTCCTGTTGCACCAGCTTGCGCTTCGTCCTGTCACCCTCCTTAACAGCTACCTTTTTTTGATTAAGGAGCTGCTTGATGTCACTGGTGATCCAGGGTTTATTATTTGAAAAACAGCATACAGTCCGTGCTGGTACTACCATGTCCCAGCAGAAGGTCACGTAGCTGGTAAAACAGTCAACCATCATTGTCGATGTCCAGAACCCCCATTACCCTCTGCATCGAGTAGAACATCCTAGTCTGTACATTCATAGCAGGCTTTCAGGGTCTCTTTGGCCTCCAGTGACCACTTCCTGAATGTCCCAGTAGTTACTGGATGCCTCTGGATGCATGGTTTATAACAGGGCTGAAGATACACCAGATTATAGTCTGATCTACCAACAGGTGGAAGGGCTGCAACAGTGTATGCCTCCTTAACATTTGCATACAGCAGATCTAGTGTCTTCTTCTCTCTTGTGGAGGAGTCAACCTACTGTACAAATCTAGTTAAATGGGAGGCGAGGCTGACATGATTAAAATCTCCAGAAACCACAATGAATGCTTCAGGATGCTGGGTCTGCACTCTAGCAAAAGATCACGTCACACGCTACGTCAGGCACAGCACATGGAGGAATGTAAACAACAATGGCGACATGATGTGTGAATTCCCTTGGCACATAATACGGGTCGTAGACTAACGGCCAAAAGTTCCACATCCTCACAACAGATCCTCTCCTTCACTGTGATGTGGCCTGGATTACACTATCAATTAGTCACATTGTGGCAATGCATATTGTAGAGGAGTCAGCAGACAGCGTCTCAGTCAGGATGCAGTGGTTAAACATAAGAGAATAATAGACAGGGACGTCATGGGGAGTTGGCAGGAAGAGGGAGCTGGGGGTTTAAGGGAAACGTATTGTGAGATTAGATGTCATGCAATGTGATATAAAATGTCATGCAGATGTGAGATGATCTGTTGAGTTTATAAGGAGAAACCTGGTTTGGCTGTTTCATGCTTTTTATGTATATGTCTGATGAGAGAGTGTTAATAAACTTCGTCTGCTCGTAAACCGGCCTCCTCATTTCCAACACTCTCCACACTGGTGGCCCTTTGACGAATTATGGAACACAAGGCAAGAACCCCGGAGACGGCCTGGACGGGAACCCCCAGCAACGCGTGCGCTGTTTCAGTCAAGCTACCGGACCTTTGGCAGCACAACCCGCGCTCTTGGTTCCACCACACCGAGGCCCAGTTCGCCCTCCGGGGAATATTGGCAGACGACACCAAGTTTTACTACGTGGTTGCAGCGCTGGATGCTCACACAGCTCAGCAGGTAGTGAGCCTGCTCAACCAGCCCCCAGCCCACGACAGATACGAGGCTCTCAAAGCTGCGCTGACCCGGCGCTACACACTCTCAGACAGCGAGAGAGCAGAGAGGCTCCTGAGGCGTTCCGAGTTAGGAGATGGTTCGGCTGTCGGCCTGATGGAGAAGATGTTGGCGTTAATGGGCACGGGTGACGGGCATTTTCTGTTCCCCCACCTTTTCCTCCGGAACCTCCCAACAGAGGCAAGAGCGGTTCTGGCCAATTCGCCGTTGCTGGCCGCGCGTGACTACCGTGTGCTAGCCCAGGAGGCAGGCCGGATCATCCTCACTACCAGAGCGCCTGCAGTCAACGCGGCGACGTCGGTACCCAGCGAGATGACCAGCGGAAGCGAGGAGCCGGCGATGGTAGTGGCAGCGGGGGCCCAGAAGCACCAGAGAGACGCACTCTCCTTCTACCACCGCCGCTTCAGAGAGAACGCACGCAGATGCGTGCCACCGTGCCAATTCAAGTGCTCGGGAAACGCCAAAGCCAGCAGTCGGTAGCAGTTGCGACCACCGGTGAAGAGAACAAGCTGCTCTACGTGACGGACTCGCGCTCGGGGAGACGGTTCCTCATAGACACCGGAGCCCAGGAGAGCGTCATCCTGCCGACCTACGCCGAACGGCTGGCAGGACCTATCGGCCCCAGGCTGGTGGCAGTAAACGGCTTGGACATTAAGACCTTTGGTGAGAGAACACTGGCTTTATCTCTACACGGCCGTACATACGAGCGGACTTCTGTCATAGCAGCACTGAAGTTCCCAATCCTGGGAGCTGATTTTCTGTGTGCACATGGTTTACTAGTTGATGTTGCTAACAGGCGCTTGGTTAATGCACTGTCCTTTGACTCTCTCCCCTGTACAGCTCGAGGGGCCGGGCCAGTAACACAAGCCAACGTCACAGCTCCAGGCGGTAAGTTCCACACACTGCTCACTCAGTACCCAGCACTCACGGTCCCGACGTTTTCGGCAGCTATCGCTAAACACGGGGTGGAGCACTTTATCACCACCACCGGGCCGTCCGTTTCTACATGACCTCAGCGCTTGGAAGCAGCTAAACTGGCCATAGCGCGTGAGGAGTTTGCCAACCTGGAAAGGTTGGGCATCATCAGGCGTTTGAACAGCCCATGGGCATCCCCGCTACACATGATCCCTAAGGCTGAGGGGTCGTGGCAACCGTGCGGGGATTTCCGCAGGTTGAATAACACCACAGCACACGACCGCTACCCAATTCCCCATATTCAGGATTTTTCCGTTCACCTCGCAGGAGGACACATTTTTTCTAAAATAGACCTGGTCCGCGGTTACCACCAGGTCCCAGTGTGCGCGGAGGACATACCCAAAACAGCGGTAATAACTCCGTTCGGTTTGTTTGAGTTTCTGCGCATGCCATTCGGGTTAAAAGGAGCAGCACAGACGTTCCATCGCATGATGGACGTGGTGCTGCGCGATCTCCCGTTTGTGTTCATCTACCTGGATGATATCCTGGTATCCAGTGTGTCCAAAGACGAACACGAAACCCACCTCAGGACGGTTTTCCGGAGGTTGGAGGAGCACGGGTTAATAATCAACCCGGCAAAGTGCCAGTTCGGCGTGACGGGGATTGATTTTTTTGGGGCACCGCGTCTCACCGGACGGAGCGATACCCTTGCCCAACAAAGTGCGTGCTGTGGCGAACTTTCCCCAGCCTCAGACGGTCAGGGCGCTGCAGGAATTTTGGGGGATGGTTAACTTTTATAACCGTTTCCTCCCCCGCGCAGCTCAACTCATGCAGCCATTGTACGCCGCACTCAAGAGACGGAAACCCGTGGATGGAGTCGAATGGACTCCGGAGCGAGAGCAGGCATTCTCTGAGGTTAAAGCAGCCCTGGCAAATGCCGCACTGTTGGCGCACCCAGACCCAGCGGCCCGGATAGCGCTCACTACCGATGCCTCGGACGTGGCCATAGGGGCTGTCGTGGAACAACGCTTCACTGGTTCTTGGCAGCCGCTCGCTTTTTTCAGCAGGGCTTTGCGTGACAATGAGCGTAAATACAGCGGGTTAGACAGGGAGTTGCTGGCTCTCCACCTGGCCATACGCCACTTCCAGTTCTGGCTGGAAGGGCGCAGCTTCACTGCGTTCTTGGACCACAAGCCGCTGATGTTTGCGATGGCCAAGGTTTTGGAACCATGGTCGGGCCGGCAGCAGAGACAGCTGGCCGCGATCTCGGAGTTTACGACAATATTCTGCATGTGTCAGGTAAACTGAATGTGGTGGCGGACTGCCTCTCACGCACGGTTGTGGCCCCGGTCTGCGTGGGGATAGATTATACAGCCATGGCCGCAGAGCAGATTAGCGATACAGACGTGCGCGCGTTCCAGTCTGGACCAACAGGGTCAAGGCTGGAGAGCAGAGTACTGCAAGACGACAGCCTCCCCCCCAGTCTGCGATGTCTCCACGGGACGCCTGCGCCCGGTGGTCCCAGTCGTGTGGCGCCGCTACGTGTTTGAGTCAGTTCACGCTCTGCCGCACCCAGGAGTGCGCACGTCAGTCAAAATGGTGGGAGCGAAATTTGTGTGGCCAGGCCTGTGCAAACAAGTGAAAGAGTGGGCAGCAGCCTGCGTAGTGTGCCAACGAGCCAAAGTGCACAGACACACAAAGGCTCCTTTGGAGCTGTTTAGTATACCAGCTAAAAGATTCGACCATGTTCAAGTGGACCTCGTGGGCCCCCTCCCGCCATCGCAGGGGTGCACGCACCTTCTGACAGTGGTGGACCGCACCACACGCTGGCCAGAAGCAGTCCCGCTGGCGGCAACCACATCCACGGACGTGGCGCGCGCTTTTTTGACAACATGGGTGGCGCGTTTTGGAATCCCGTCAGACATCACGTCCGATAGGGGCCCTCAGTTTGTGTCCGAACTTTGGTCCGCGATGGCCGGCAGCCTGGGTGTGGCAATTCATCGCACAACAGCGTACAACCCACAGGCAAATGGGTTATGCGAGCGTTTTCATAGGTCACTGAAAGCAGCACTCAGGGCTTTGTTGACGGATGCAAATTGGGTTGACCGGTTGCCGTGGGTTTTATTGGGGTTGCATTCCGCGCCAAAAGAGGATTTGGAGGCTTCCCCAGCTGAGCTGGTTTTTTCTCAGCCACTGCGGCTGCCCGGGGAATTTTTGCCAGATAATGCCGCACCGGACAACTGCCCGTCTCAGCGTTTGCAGCGTAGTGCAGACACAGGCATGCTGCCCGGCCTGGCCCACCACTGTTTTCCAAGCACTTTTGTGCCAAAAACTTTGAAGAACGCGGAGTTCGTGTTCGTCAGACACGATGCCCACCGCCCTCCATTGCGCCCACCCTATGATGGCCCGTTCAGAGTGCTGGAAACAGGGGACAAGCATTTTTTGTTAGACTTGGGGGGGGCGTCGGGAGAAAATATGCATAGACAGACTTAAGCCCGCCTTTGTAGTGGCGCATGAGCAAGTGCTGCTGGCTCAGGCCCCTCGGCGTGGAAGACCCCCACTGAGAACTCCCCAGGCAAACGATTCACCAGGACAGCCACACGGGCAGAGCGAAGTCCCCCCCCCACCTTGGCCCACCAACAGTCAGACACACGTTCAGCAATCCCCTGCCGGCACAGAGACCCCCATTACAGCAGATATGGGAGGAGACTGAAGCCCAAAAGACGTGCCAACTGAAACTCTGTCTTGTGGGGGGGGAGGGTGGCAATGCATATTGTAGAGGAGTCAGCAGACAGCGTCTCAGTCAGGATGCAGTGGTTAAACATAAGAGAATAATAGACAGGGACATCATGGGGAGTTGGCAGGAAGAGGGAGCTGGGGGTTTAAGGGAAATGTATTGTGAGGTTAGATGTCATGCAATGTGATGTAAAATGTCATGCAGATGTGAGATGATCTGTTGAGTTTATAAGGAGAAACCTGGTTTGGCTGTTTCATGCTTTTTATGTGTATGTCTGATGAGAGAGTGTTAATAAACTTCGTCTGCTCGTAAACCGGCCTCCTCATTTCCAACACTCTCCACAACATAAATAATCAGACCTCCACCTCTGGTTTTTCCACATGTTCTGGCGTCTCTGTCTGCACGGACTGTAGTGAAGCCGGAAAAGTTAACACAGAAATCCATCATACTGTCATTCAGCCAGCTCTCCATAAAACACAAGCTGCATTCACTGTAAATTTGCTGTGTTTTCACAAGTGCCTCCAGCTCGTCACACTTATTGAGAAGGGAATTAACATTATCCATGACAATTGATGGTAGGGCTGGCTTGTATTTCTTCCACCTAGCTGTTAGCCTAGCCCTCCGCTTAGCTCCAGCCCTGCACCTGCAATATGCCTTCTTCAGCTCCACAGGAATGGAATGTTTAATTCCACATTTAACAGTCAATCATAGTCCAAGCAGAGCTGACCTTGTATAAACAACTTTCACTGGTGCTCTAATCATAATCAAACAGAGAAACACCACTAAACAGCAGTAGTAATAAGAGCCACAGAGACGTGCTGCCACCACAGCGGCACAGGTGAACTAATTTCTGTGAACTAAGCTGTTTCAAACAAATAGTTTGCTGGTGATACTTTTTCCTCCCTCAGTGTGGTTATTTTCAGCTCTATATTTCCATTTTTCAGCTTTGTGTTGGAATAGTACTGCATGTTTAGCAGCTCAAAACTAGAATTGCACTACACTGACATGTTTATTGATATAATGGACCCAACATGCATTCACTAAGAGGAAACTGTTTTAGAAAGTTTGAACAGTGATTTTATTGTAAACAGGATGTGAGCGGTGCAGAACTAGCAACCCTGCAGGAGAGAAGAGAAAAAGGTCAATATGATGAATGGTAATGAGGACTGCAATTTTAAATAAGTGATTTATCTTGCAGGTGGAAATGCTGTGGGAAATGGTGAGCAGTTCACAGGAGGCTACCATTCTTCACCAGGTGAGTCCTGTTCTTGGCTTTGGTGAGGTAGGAGAGGGTACCCCAGGCCCGAGGACTTTAATTTTGCTTGAGACTTAC
This sequence comes from Pholidichthys leucotaenia, assembly GCA_020510985.1. Lineage (NCBI taxonomy): Eukaryota > Metazoa > Chordata > Actinopteri > Cichliformes > Pholidichthyidae > Pholidichthys > Pholidichthys leucotaenia. The sequence continues at coordinate 279,136,774 of CM035842.1, forward strand.
TTGGAGAATGGAAGGGGGTTTTCCGGGTTGATGGTTCTGCCCAGCAGAGGATCCAAGTTCGCTGGGAGCAGTAAGCTTAAGGAGATCCTGATTGTGGTGAGAAACAAAGAGAAGATTATTTTGGAGAAGTTGCTTACGGTTTCCAGTGTTGGGAGAATGTGGAGGAGGTAGGCACGAGAGCACTACAGGTAGGGACACGAGAGGTTGAAGGAGAGCACCAAGCTGCTGTTATGCAGTCTAACATTCCCACACAGAAGGAGAGGAACCGCCCGCTTATGGAGGCTGTGGTTGATGAGATGCAAGTGGTAATTAGAGCAACTGGAGATGATTAGATAATCTGCAGAGGAGTAGCAGTGAGAAAGTGTGCACTAACCTGAGATACTACTTCAACAGAGGTGCAGATCCACATCCTGGAGCCCTATCCTAATTGGGGTGGAAGTCAATGATAGATTCTAAGTGTCTCACACCCTAGTGTAATGGGAATGTCCAGATTAATTAGAATCAGATCGTACCAATCTTCAGGGTCAAAGGCAGGGTCAAGGTCCTTTCGTGTTTGTATGTTGTATGACACAGTTAATTTCTTTAAATTCTGCCAGCACTAAACCTGACAGTAAAGGCACCATAAGGAAAGTTTAAAGGTTATAAGCCAGAATGTACTGTAAGTTTGAAACTTGGTGACCATGTTACTTTACTTCAGACCCTATCAATCATCAAGGTCAAAGCCAAGGTCAAGGTCATTTGACATTTGTTATATACCCAAGGTACCATTCTGACATGTGCACAAATTTCTTGTCTTTAGCTCTAATAACAAAGTCGCTATTGGCCAAAATTCATTTTGACCTTTTATGACCCTGTGACCTTGACCTTGTGACCCCAAAATCATAGCAACAAGTGCTAAGCCAGAGGTCCACCCATTATAGCAAGTTTGGTAACCCTAGTTTCATTCAATCTCAAATTACAGTCCAGACAGACAAATAGCGGCGATCGCCCTACCCACGTCTAGACTCTGTCGGCATGGGTAATAATAAAGACAAGGATCTGTAGTTACATATTAGCTCCTAACTACATAAACCCCTCTGTTCTATGGGGTTTACTTAAAAGGAGCACACATGTATTCTATCTTGCTTCTGCTGACTTTCATTCCTCTTTTCTCCAGCACATACAGTACCTCCACCTGTCAAGGTTATCTTCCACCTGTTCCCTACTGTCACTGCAGATCAGTGTCATCTGCAAACATCATGGGGCACGGAGACTGTGGCCTGACTTTGTCAGTCAGCCTGTCCATCACCATAGCAAACAAGAATGGGCTCAGAGCTGATCCCTACAGCACACCTCACCACCGTCTCGCTGTCCTCATAGTACATGTCCTGCACCACCCTCACATACTTTTTTTACCCATCCTGACTTCCTCATACAGTACCACACTTTTTCTCTTGGCACCCTATCACATGCTTGATCTAGATCCACAAAGACACAGTGCAACTCCTTCTGACCTTTTCCATAATACACTTCAATAATATTTAATAATGCCCCCATATAAAATTCCATCTCAGTGTGAAAAACACTGATCTGCAATATCAAATACATAATCAATATCACTATCAAAAAATGATCCAAATATTCTCATAAAAAAGAATGTTTTAAATATATTTAAACCACTCTGGTTTATAATAACTTCTATGTCACTGAAAAATATGTTTTAGTTGGAAATTAAAAGACCAAGAAGGAGTTATAGTTTCTCAGAAGCAAACAAAAATAGAAAATTCATAAATACACAAATAGCATTCAAAAAGTAACATATATACAGAGAAGTGTATGTAGTGATATTTAATAAAATATTGTGTGATAAGGTACAGGAATTATTTATTTTATTCAGTAGCAGGTGTGCGAGGGGCCAGAGTTGAACCGTCACTTCTACACTCACTAAATAAAATAGGAAAGCACTCGTAAAAAGGGGGCACCAGTTCTAAAGAACAATTTGCATTATTAACTTAATTTCATTTAATTAATTTCCATACCTTCAATTACTTAATGGATCAGTCTCAAAATTTAAGAGCGTTCTTTTCCTGCCATGATCTAGGAAACATATATGCAAAAGGAAAACACTTCAACTTCTCTCATTCACCCTTTTATTAAACTCATTCAGGTTACATGATATGGCATTCAAATGATGGATAAACAGATTCAAATGGTAACAGGTGTGTAATATCACATCAACTGTTAGTGGATTCCTGAACATAAAATCTAGCGTTAAACCTTTGTGGAAATGAGTAGAAACCAGACTTTATGTTTTAGAGGCAATGGAAGGCTGAAATGTCTAGCAAAACAGAACGCAATTTTATGGGAAAAATTCATAACCTGATTATCTAAAAATGAACTTCTGAATTAATCTACAAAAATGAAAGAAGGTTACTTAAAAATGAATAAGAATCTTCCTTCAGTTTATAGCTTTATCCTACGGCTAAGAGACTAATTGTACCATGAAATACTGGTTATGTTCAATTGTAATTTAAATTTTTAGAACATCACATTTAACCCAGCAGATAGGAAAATGTGAGTCTCACTTACGAACAGCTGTAGGTCCACGTGTTCAGCGGGTCGGTGCCAGCTGGGGTTTGATCATTGGGACCCAGAGATGGAGTGACCGCTGCAAGGCTCCTTGATGTTCACAACCAACCGTAAGAAGTGCAGACTAGGCCGGGGCTCGTAGTCGGGCAGCGGCAGCAGCAGTAAAGGCTGTCTCTGAGCAGGCGTGGAGAGTCCTTTTGGCAACCAGTCCGAATTTATGTTGTCTCTGGCCACGAAATAGACCAGAAACTGAAGGAGGATTCTCTGTCACGCATGGATGAGACCAAAAAAAGTCCAAAAACACAATCTCTGTTCACTTTAAAATAGGAAAATTAAAAGTCCACCTTAACAGCATAAAAGTCAGAAAATCTAAGAAAAACATTCAACCAGGATAACAATGGCTTCTGAGGTGAAGGAAAAAAGGATTTTGAGAGTTTGACTCTCTTTAAGACGAGCTCGTAAGAAAAAGATGGTTTCTCCTCAGTAACCAGAAAAATGAGAAAACTAACACAGGATTTGAAACTTCACACACAAAAAGGTTTCTTAAATTTCACAGAACAATTTAGACAAAAGAAACTGCTAGGAACTTTGAAGAAGTGAAACAAAAACTTTTCTCTTAGCTCTAGATTGCTATTCTGCTTCTTTAATCTTAATTTTAAACTTCTTCTTTTCCTTCTATCTTAATCTTCTTTCTTACTCTTCTCGTTCTTAATCTGATCTATTCCTTCTTCATCATCCCTCTTTCTAACATTTTTCTTCATCATCCCTCTAACATGCAGGGCGGCTCCTGCACTTTTTAACTGAAGCGCGCTGTTAGTCATAAAAAGTGGGGCAGGTCGGAGACAGGCCAATCAGCTTTCATAAGGAGGAGTTTGAACGGTCCTTTGTCCAATGCGAAAACATTTCTTTGTTTTGGAGCAGCCAATCAAATGAAAAGGAATTATCCCGTGAAAGGAAGAGAGGAGTGGTTTACCAGGAATGACAAGGATTAATACCCATACACTTCTTATGAAATTATGTACTCAATATAAAATCTAACTAAATTAGGTGACTCGGCTAATATTCAGTGATCATGCATTTATACCATTACTAATAATATTAACATTCATTTGACTAACACTCATGAACATAAACATTCAACATGGGCTGCACGGTGGCGCAGTGGTTAGCACCGCGACAGCACAGTTTTACCCTTGGCCAGGGGATCGCGGGGATCATGAGATCGTGGGTTCGATCCCTGCCCCCGGCCAACAGTGATCTGTGTGGAGTTTGCATGTTCTCCCCGTGTTTGCATGAGTTTACTCCGGGATTTCTCCAGTTTCCTCCCACATGCCAAAACATGCAGGTTAAGGAGTTAAGGGGCGCTTGCGCACGCAGCGACCGGCAGCTGGTGGCTTGTCACTGGACTGCAGAACAAATCTACCTACGGGTACAAAATAAGTCAAAAAAAAATCACGTTCCTAATGCATGCACTTCACATTTAGATCAAGGATTAATGAATTACTGCAAACCCTGGTCGGTGATCAAAAGGATGATTTTCAGTGTCCTCATCCTTGGGAAGATGATAGCTGGAAATTAGAAAAACTTAAATGTTTAGTAAGATCAACACAAGGAAACATATTCCATAGATGTCCACTAGGAGGTACTGTTGAGCTGTAGATAATTTTGTAGGTCTCTGTCATGGGAGAGAAATGGCCTAAAAAGCTCTGGGATGTGTCTCAGAAATGGAGTAGGCCATATAATTGTCTGGTTAAGAAGTTTATGACCTTTTAAGAGCATTAGTTTCCTGTAGGGCAGATGCTATCCACATGAACTCTCTACTTTGAGATCTGGGACTCCAGAGTTTATAGTCCACTTAAGCCTTTAAAAGCAAATTCTGATCCTTACCATCTATGCAAGATGGGAGTTGTTTACATTGGGGTCCTGGGAAAGAAGAGATATCTGCTTGCCTTATTGTACCAAACAGATTTGTTTTGCCAAAAGGAGCTCTGCTCATATTTGATATAAACTGGATTTCTCCGGTTTCCTCCCACATGCCAAAAACATGCAAGTTAGGTTAATTGGCATCAAAAAACTGGGGATTCTGAATTATCCTTAGGTATGAATGTGAGAGTGAATGGTTGTCTGTCTCTCTGTGTTGGTCTAGCGATGGACTGGCGATCTGTCCAGGGTGTACCCTGTCTCTCACCCAAAGATGCTGGGATAGGCTCCAGCCCCCCCATGACCTGAAAAGGATTAAGCGGAAGAAGATGAATGGATGGAGGGATGAATATAAATAAGGACTTGTACTTACATAGCACTTTTTCTAGTCTCAAAGACCTTCACCAGTACTAACCCTCTATTCTAAGGGCCTATAGGAGACAGATACCTAGGGACAATTAGAATGACCAATTAACCTAACATGCATGTCTTTGGATTGTGGGAGGAAACTGGAGCTCCTAGAGTAAACCCACGCAGCACAGGGACAACATGTAAACTCCACACAGAAAGGTTCCCAAGAAAGAGCGAGCCCTTCATCTCAGCCTGAGTTATATTAATCTGCTCTGGTGAATGCAAAATTGTAGATTTAATCCAAAACAGCTTTCAGGATATTTTAATTTTGAATCATTCCTTTAAAAGAATGACAGTGAATGAGGTTGACATTGTAAAAACTGTCATTAGATAATGAATACCGGATTTATGCACACATAACCTGCTCTTTTCCGGGGTCATGGAGAAGACCAGCTGTTTTCCCGGTAGGACAGACTGGTCTGGCAATGTTTTTTGTTTTGTTTTTTTTCCTCTTTGTAGTGAAATCCCTGTTCTGTGTTCAAATAGCTTAACACTCCTCCTTAAATAGAAAACATCAGCCAAGTGTGTTTTTTCGTTAATCGGGACGCATGAGCACAAACAGACATGAGATATGATGATGTGATATGATGGCTCAACAGATTAGCGGACAAAACGTTTTCACAGAAAAGGTCTGTAGTTTAAAATCTCAGGATTGACAGTATAGCCTATCCCACCATCTCCCCCGTGTGATACACCCTCACCAGAATACACGCAGGCTCCCTGTTCATTCATTCATTCATTCATTCATTCATCCATTCCTCAAAAAAAAATAATACAATAATGACTAACTATAGACTCCAACAGTAAGGCTGCAATTAAAATGAGAATGTGGATGGAATAAAAAATACTATTTAGTGTATCCTCATATACAGTGGTGTGAAAACGTGTTTGGCCCCTCCTGATTTCTCTTTTTTTTGTATGTTTGTCACACTTAAATGTTTCAGATCATCAAACAAATGTAAATATTAGACAAACGTAACACAAGTAAGCACAAAATTCAGTTTTTGAATAAAGGTGTTTATTATTAAGGATAAAAAAAATCCAAACCCTCATAAACCTGTGTGAAAAAGTGACACCCCGCCCCCCGTGAAAACATAAATTAACTGTGGTTTATAACATCTTTGGAAAGCTGAGTTCAATTTCTGAAGCCACACCCAGGCCTGATTACTGCCACATCTGTTCTCAATCAAGAAATCACTTAAATAAGACCTGCCTGACAAAGTGAAGTAGACCAAAAGATCCTCAAAAGCTAGACATCATGCTCCGATACAAAGAAATTTAGGAACAAATGAGAAACAATGTAATTGAGATCTATCAGTCTGGAAAAGGTTATAAAGCCATTTCTAAAGCTTTGGGGCTCCAGCGAGCTACAGTGAGAGCCATTATCCACAAATGGCGAACACATGGAACAGTGATGAACCTTCCCACGAGTGGTCGGCCGACCAAAATTACCCCAAGAGTGCAGTGACAACTTATCCAAGAGGTCACAAAAGACACAACAGCCAAAAGAACTGCAGGCCTCACTTGCCTCAGTTAAGGTCAGTGTTCATGACTCCACCATAAGAAACAGACTGGGCAAAAATGGCCTGCATGGCAGAGCTCCAAGACAAAAACCACTGCTGAGCAAAAAGAACATAAAGGCTCATCTCAGTTTTGCCAGAAAACATCTTGATGATCCCCCAAGACTTTTGGGAAAATACTCTGTGGACTGACAAGACAAAAGTTGAACGTTTTGGAAGGTGTGTGTCCCATTACATCCAACGTAAAAGTAACAGCATTTCAGAAAAGGAACATCATACCAACAGTAAAATATGGTGGTGGTAGTGTGATGGTCTGGGACTGTGTTGCTGCTTCAGAATCTGGAAGACTTGCTGTGGTAAATGGAACCATGAATTATGCTGTCTACCAAAACATCCTGAAGGAGAATGTCCAGCCATCTGTTTGTAACCTCAAGCTAAAGCACACTTGGGTTCTGCAGCAAAACAATGATCCAAAACACACCAGTAAGTCCACCTCTGAATGGCTTAAGAAAAACAAAATGAAGACTTTGGAGTGGCCTAGTCAAAGTCCTGACCTGAATCCGATTGAGATGCTGTGACATGACCTTAAAAAGGTGGTTCATGCTCGAAAACCCTCCAATATGGCTGAATTACAACAACTCTGTAAAGATGAGTGGGCCACAATTCCGCCACAACACGGTAAAAGATTCATTGCCAGTTATCACAAATGCTTTATTCCAGTTGTTGCTGCTATTGTGATGATCAGGTGAGCACACTCCCCCTCCCTTTCTGTGGGAGGTTCTCCATCTGGTTCCCGGCTCCGCAGTTCATCAGCGCACCTGCATGAGTGGACGCACCTGCTGCCTTTTCACTGCTAGCACTTAAAAGGACCTGCTTGTGAACACTTCTTTGCTGGCTCATTGGGTACTGCTGTCTTTGATCTAAAGGAGTGAAGTTATTTCCTGAAACCCAGTCAAACGTTCCTTTTCCCCTTCTACCCCCAGGTTGTTGCCATCTCTGTGGTGCATCTCTGGGATTACAGCGCTCACCTGCCTTCCTCGCTCTCATCTCCCTGGGCAGTCTACTCCACCAGACTCTCCCCAGCTCCATCCACTCCTCTCTCTCCACCAGCCCTGCCCTGCTGGATCCTTCAGTTTCTCGCTGGGTTTCCTGCTGGGCTCTCTGTTCATCTCCCATAAGACTATCTGCTCATTTCCCATTTATCCCTGGTTGACTCCTCTCCTCTAATCAGCTCTCGTCTACCTCTCTCTACAGGCTGTGTGTTCCCTCAGCGTGCGCTGCTTTCGTTACTGTTGTGTGTTTTCAATAAAGTTGTGTTTAACATTTATGCCGCGTTTGAGTGTCTTCTCTGGTGTTAGCTGCCTTGCACATGAGCTTCTCACTTTCAGTCATGACAGCTAAAGGTGGCCCAACCAGTTATTAGGTTTAGGGGGCAATCACTTTTTCACACAGGGCCATGTAGGTTTGCATTTTTTTTCCCTTTAATAATAAACACCTTCATTTAAAAACTGCATTTTGTGTTTACTTGTGTTATCTTTGTCTAATATTTAAATTTGTTTGATGATCTGAAAAATCTAAGTGTGACAAACATACAAAAAAATGAGAAATCAGGAAGGGGCAAACACTTTTTCACACCACTGTAAATAAAATGACAGGTGATTATATTTTGACTGTTACAACTCTCCATTAAAATAACATAAAATCCCGTGGAGAGAATTTGGATGGAAAAATTTGGTAAGATTTTACAGAACACCTGCACAAAACAAATTTACTCGTAAGGGGTTGAATTGTTGGCGCTTGTGTGGTGAAAAGACTGCAAATCCTTTTCATGTGTTTTGGTCATGCCCAGTTATCCACCAATATTGGACCAATGTACAGACAATATTGGGGAAAATATTCAAAGTAACAGTTCCCTTTTCTTTTGTAACTTTGTATTTGGGTTTACTACCGGAATCATTGGAAAGACGAGGAGAAAATTACTTATTCACTGTTTTAATATTGGCAAGTAAAAAAGCTCTAACAAAAAAATGGATGTTGAAAGACTGTCCAACACCTGAAGATTGGATTAACGTGATTCAGGACATTTATTCGATGGAAAAGTTGACATTTGCACTGAGACAGGACATGGATGGGTTCTTGAACTTTTGGCAGCCCTGGAACACATATGTGTCCTCCATCAGATCTAATCTTTGACAAATACCATTTCAATAATGGCCCCTCTCTTTGCTCCAACGCTACTCAGATACTCTTTTATTTTTCTGCTCTTTTGTTTTTGTTTTTTGTTTTTTGTTTTTGTTTGTTTTGTTTGTTTCATTTTGTTTTGTTTTGTTTTTTGTTCTTCTTTTAATTTCACTTTTTCTTTCACTTAAAAAAAAGGATGTAATAATTTTTTTCCAATGTCAAAAAACAAAAAAGGGGGATATGTGATGAAAATGTAAACAATGCAATGCTGTAATGACATGTATACCCTTTACAAAAACTTAAATTTAAAAAAATAACATAAAATCCCATTAAAGTCCTCGGACGGTGACATTTTTTTATTGAACCAATAAACTGATTGTATGAAAATATTCCATTCTGGCCATTCCCGTGATTTAAAATGTGTCACCAGCCTCCATAAATGACTTTATTTGTTAATAGCCCATATTTCACTTAGTGATGCTGCAGTACCGCCATCTCTCGATAGGGGCGTGCAGCAGTGACGTCAGGTCAGGGAGAAACAGGAAATGGCTGCAGGAAATGGATGATCACCTGCCTGCAGAAATGGCTGAACGACAGCAGAGTGATTCGGACAGCGATTATTTTATCGAGTATGACGACCGCAATATAAGTGATGATATTGAAACTGACGAATCTGATGATGAAGCAGTTTTGGGTGGTGCTGATTGGGTTATTCAGCCATATTTGTTCGAGCCCGAGGGTGCGGCGTAAGACGCGGACGAAACAGCGGCCGGAGCAGAATGAGAGGACGAGAGGCAAGAACGAGAGGCTCGCCGATTTATATTGGTAAAATATGCTTTGAAATTTTTTTTTTAGGCGATATGCATGGTCACACACTTAATTATCAAAATAAAACTGCCAATTTTTCCCTTGCTGCCCTACTTGGCGACTTATAAACATTCTCTTTCTGCTCAAAATTTTTTACATGTTTTAAATATTTTCTAATCAAACTTCATAGACCAATTTATATAGCACTCCCACGAGCCATTAGTTTATTATAAGCATCTGATTATACCATTTTTTTTAACAGGTGCACTTGCGAGAAATGCAACATTATGCCAACATCAACTGAATCTCGGTGCTGCCAGGAGGTATTGAAGGTGAAGAAGTGAGGGTGATATTGCCTGCCTGTGCTGTGAGCCTCATCAGAGAAACATTCCCATCTGATCACTACAAGGGATTTTGCCTACCAAGATTAGATTTGTGATCAATGTTATTTAAATAAAGTTTTTTAAAATCATATATTGAGTTTATTAATGTGCATGTCAATTTTATAATTCTAATATTTCAGCATTCATCAAAGTCGGATCTCATATACATTAGAGTAATTTTTCTACCATTTTACGGTGTAAAATTCGTGTGCAATTTTTAAAAGCACATTTCTCTAAAAATCTTAGGCTTATATTTTTTTGTCTTAGCAAAATATGTTGCTTCCCTAACAATTGAAAGCTGAACTTTCATTGCTAATTGGATATTTATTCTACTTTTACATGTTTGATTTTGAAAATCTAGATACATGTTGCTCAACAGCATCAGCTTTGATGGGACGCTGAAATTTGGCACTCAATGTTGCTGGAACTCTGGCTTGTACAGAGTGCCACTGCTCCAATAAGTGGGTTGGATGAACCAAGGTTTTGTCGAAAAGAGTATTCATCAGATCATCCACATATTCTGAAATAAAATTAATTTAATAAAAATTAGAAATCGAAAGCTCCTTGTAAGTGGTCATTGAAATTCCAACGATACTGGCTGCATTTAGAACTCTGAGGACCTTGACATATGACGCACCAGTGAAGAGAATGGCGGATGAAAGCTGTATGTTACCAGCTGGAATGTCCCTGATCATCGGCTGGCTGTGCCAGGATTGATCCTCAACACAATGTGGACAATGTTGTTTGATCACCAACAGAGAGCCTTTAGTGTGACTTGTTACCTCACATGGATGACTGCAATGAGGACAATTGCTGAATAATCAAATTAAAAAAAAAATCCACAGTATTTGAAGGTTGAGTGACAGTGGATAACATCTGCAAAAACAGTAGATCAACATAATTTCATTCCAGAGGTGTCAAATTGGATTACATATATAGAAATATAACTTGAGCAAACAGGCACAATCACCTCCCTATACAGCACTGAATATTTCATATTTGATTAGTATGAATACCCTAATATTTGATAAGTTGTTAAGGCAATGAAATTCATTGCTTGTAAATAATTTTAGTAAATATTGGCAGTGAATATTTAAAAAAGAAAAATTACCCTGTTTACTTATCTTTCTGACAGCAGATCGCATCGGTAGATCACCCTTGCTTTTCACGCCACTGTCACTGACACTTGTCTGAGAATGGGACTTTGAAATGAACGGATATATAGTTGGAACAGCCGATTTTTTTATCAGCAATCTTTTTGCTAATTTCATTTCAAATTGCATCTTATTCTCAAAATCGCTGTCAACAAAATGTCTAATGCACATGTTGGGTGATTTTGCGACATAATTCCAATTTTCTCGCGTTTTCTGAACGAAATTCACCCACGCGGTTCTGATTTTCCCAGGCAGGGGAAGTTCATAAACACTCACCGCGTGCTCCTCAGCGTGCTCCTCCTCCTACTCAGGTCGCTCCCTGACCTGACGTCACACAGTCAGTGGCCATTTTAGCCGCTGATCGCTTGGCAGACAGACAGCTCTCAAGGAAATCATACTTCAATAGCACATTGTCACCTTATGCGACATTTGTTGACACCAAAACATGTGCGGTTCAAATTAGCTCGTCTCACACACAAATTTAAGATATGATTTAGCGATATTGTAATTTCGTCCGGCCGACGCCTTTAAATGTCCTTTACTTTCTGACAACACATCAGCACTTTTTGATTCCCCACAATGGAAACAGAACCAATAAATCTTGGAGCAGAAAATTAGGAACAGTAAATTTCACAACGAGGAAATTTTTTTTTCTCTTGGGCTGTCACATTTTGGGGGGGGATTACAGTGGATATAAAAGGTTTACACACTCCTGTTCAAATGCCAAGTTTTTGCGATGTAAAAAAAACGAGACCAAAATAAATCATTTCAAAACTTTTTCCACCATTAACGTGACCTATAACCTATACAACCCAATTGAAAAAAAAAATGAAATCTTTTAAGGGGAAAAAAAAACTTACAATAACCTGTTTGCATAAATATGCACACCCTGTTATAACTGGGGATGTGGCTGTGTTCAGAATTAACCACTCACATTCAAACTCATGTTAAATGGGAGTCAGCACACACCTGCCACCATTTAAAGTGCCTCTGATTAACCCCAAATAAAGTTCAGCTGTTCTAGTAGGTTTTTCCTGACATTTTTGTAGTCACATCTTACAGCACAAGCCATGGTCCACAAAGAGCTCCCAAAGCATCAGAAGGATCTCATTGTTCAAAGGTATCAGTCAGGAGAAGGGAACAAAAGAATTTCTAAAGCATTAAATATACCATGGAAGACAGTGAATACAGTCATCCTCAAGTGGAGAAAATATGGCACAACATTGACATGTAGCATCATCTCACTTTGGCTCATCAATAAGGATTATTCTTCAGCTTAAAGACATTGTTTCACCCAGGAAAAGGACAGCCAGGAACTGCTCTTTTACCCCAGGCCACAGCTGAACTCACATTCTTTTGTTAAAACCAGTCTAAGGAATTCACCCTAATGTACTTCCTTTTTGACTTTATGGCCCATAAACTTGGAGACATAGAACAGAACCCTGGAGTACCTCATGGCCTACAGAGATCCACAGCTCAACATTGCCCTCTACTGGCAACTCTGGGACATGCTAGAGTTAACCAGTGAAGCTTTTAATCACATCTGTATTAACTCACTTCTCAACATCTTCCTCTTTTTCCAGGACACCAGGAAAAGTAAATGGACCCTGATGTTTGATGTGGACCATAATCGGTTTGAAATATATTAATCCGTGATTTTAGATATGTGCATGTTAAAATGTTTAAATGAATGTTTATTCCTGCATGTTGATTTATAAGCACTGATTATAAGTTACCTGAATCATTAAGGTTAGCTTAGTTTATATACAAGGGTATAGAGAGATGTTCCAGTATTAAGATGTGTGTATAAGATTTGCCAAGAAAGTTTCTCAAATCATGTGACCTATCGCAGCCAATCCCTGCTTGACAACAGCTCTCTCTAGGTTCAGACAAGACTGTTTGCTCATTGGACTAAAGTTCATAAAACCCGCCCATGAAGGAAGCCTATTGGCTGGGGGCTCCTGTCAATCACGGAGGCCCGCAAAAATTCTCCACAGATAAAAGGGAACTGCATCATCACTTCATTCTCTTACTTCTTTCGTCCTTTGTCACTTCATGTCTATTCCACACAGCAGAGAACTTTTCGGGAGAACAAAGGGTCTTCACTGCCCGAACAAAGAAGCCTTCTCCCACGTGTTTTTTTTTTCTTACTATCACAGAGCAGATAACTCATAACTCTGCGTTCTGTAACTTCATGTACTTTTAATGTTTTTCTTTAAACGCCTAGGAATTCTTTCTTTCTTGAGCTCAATTCTAATTAGGAGTTAAAAACTCCAATCCTAGACATTTAATTTTATAACTTTTCCTGTTAAACTTTCTGTAAAACCACCGTTTTAATTTTAATTTAAGTTTTAATTTTGTCTTTATTTTTATAATATTATTGACCATTCCCACACCAGAAGTTCTTTTATCTAAAGTCCGAAACTCTTTTGATTTGATATCAGATTAGATATTGCAAATTATTATCGAATTCCCTGGGAAAGTTGCTTGCCAACAAAGAAGAAAGAAGACGCAGCTCGCCACAACCACGCACAACTGAAGAAATCACCACGCCAACAAGGAGGAGACGTCCAGGGCTAGACCCCAGCCATTGTGATCAAACCTACAAAACCTCATCTTGTGATAACCGACTAGAAAAGTTGCCGTATCACCGCATATTTGCTGGACAAATATTCCGGCTTTTGGCACTTTTCACACATCGAAAACTTCCAGTCGGCAACGCAGAAGGATCTTCAACTTCAGCTTCAACAAGGAGTCATGTGAGCTGTAATTTTATTCATCTGCTGAATTAAACATCTGAGGTTCGATAATAATTTAATATCTAATCAGATGCAAATTAAGGAATCATTAACATAACCCCTCTTTTCATTAAAATTCCATTTTTCTTTTCTTAAGAGCAATCCAGAATTTTTCATATAATTAGTTTAATTTTCCTCATAAATTTGCGTTGTTTTCCACAATCTGTTAACTCAAACTAATCTAATTTCATTTCACAGTTTAACCCTGGTTCTGCAAATGTTGACATTGTTAATCCATCATTTACAAGTTTAATTTAATGATTAATGCGAATCATTGCAATGACTTTTAATTACCATTTCATTTAATAAATATGCAAAAATGAGAGAAGTTGTTGAGAATTTATTTCATTCTGAGTCTGGTTCACAGTCCCCAGTATTGAATTCACTGAAATTTTGAGACTGATTATTAATTAATTTATTGAGTGATTAAACAGATATAAAGTGAAATAAAGATTAAAATTGCTCCTTCAGAAAGGAGCTGGTGCCCCACGAGTTTATTAATTTTTCCTGTGTGTGTGAACCGAGAATTCATCTCAGGTTCCAATACATTAATATAAATTAAATAATTTTTATACCTGATAGTAATTATTAATTACCATATTGTTACAGACATTACCAAAATTGATGAAAAGACAAGAAGAAAACTGGTCCAGGAGGCTGCCAAGAGGCCGACAGCGACACTGAAGGAGCTGCAGAAATTTCTGGGAAGTACTGGCTGTTGAATACATGTGACAACAATCTCCCATCTTCTTCATATGTCTGGGCTATGGGGTAGGGTAGCAAGATGGAAGCCTTATCTTAGGAAGAAAAACATCCAAGCCCACCGACGTTTTGCAGAAACATATTTGAAATCTCCAAAATGCATGTGGGAAAATGTGTTATGGTCCAGTGAAACCAAAGTTGAACTTTTTGGCCATAATTCTAAAAGGTATATTTGGCACAAACACAACACTGCTAATCACTAAAAGAACACCATATCTACAGTGAAGCATGGCGGTAGCAGCTTCATGATTTGGGGCTGTTTTTCTTCAACTGGAACTGGGGTCTTAGTCAAGGCAGAGGGAATTATAAACAGTTCCAAATACCTGTCAGTGTTGGCACCAAACCTTCAGGCTTCTGCGAGAAAGCTGAAGATGAAGAAGAACTTCATCTTTCAGCACGACAATGACCCAAAGCACACATTCAAATCAACAAAAGAATGGCTTCACCAGAAGAAGATTAAGGTTTTGGAATGGCCCAACCAGAGTCCAGACCTTAATCCGATCAAACATCTGTGGGGTGATCTGAAGAGGACTGTGCACTGGAGATGCCTTCACAATCTAAAAGATTTGGAGCATTTTTACAATGAAGAGTAGGCAAATATTGCCACATCAAGATGTGCCACACTGATAGACTCCTACCCAAGAAGACTGAGTGCTGTAATAAAAGCCAAAGGTGCGGCAAAAAAGTATTAGTTTAAGGGTGTGCATATTTATGCAACCAGGTTATTGTAAGTTTTTTTTTTTTTTTTTTTCACCTTTAAAAGATTTCAGTTTGTTTTTCAATTGGATTGTACAGATTATAGGTCACATTAATGGTGGAAATAGTTTTGGAATGATTTATCTTGGTATTTGAACAGGGGTGTGTAGACTTTAATATCCACTATATAAATATTTTTTTCTTTTTTTAAAAAAAACTAGCAGGAGAGCTAGTGTTGCAACCTTCGTCATCCAGGGTGCGTTTTGAAAATAGATATTTTTTCTTTCTGCTTCTCAGTTGGCTGACGCAACATGCTTTCAAACACGCTCTCTCTCTGTTGGTGCGAGTGTTTTCACCTGTATGTGCGCACATGTCTGTGTTTTACGTGCAGCGGCGTTCTGCCTCACTGCATGAGAGTGCAGAGAGGGGAAGAGACAGAAATGAGCTGCAGTCATGTAAATAAAATAACATAAGGACATTTAGTTTGTTTAATAAAAGGACAAGGTAAAGACTTGTTCTATAGTGAATGCATCTTAAAATGACTTGTTGTGATCTGGCACTGTATACAAAAATGAAATTAACTTAACACTCGGGGGGGGTCCGTTGGGGGGGACGCCCCACCCCCTTAATATAATGGTAGGGGAAACACTGCTGTTAGTAAAAAATAGTGGCTCTAGCATAGAGTCATGTGAAAAAAAAAAACACCCTGTATAAGCCTGTGTGTGTGTTTTATAACATATTTGGACATATGGATATCACTCTATACACAGTGGTGTGAAAAAGTGTTTGCCCCCTTCCTTATTTCTCTTTTTTTTTTGTATATCATATGACATCATATAGACATCATGTAGAGATCATAGTATAGACATCATGTCCCTTTCCCTATTTCTCATTTTTTTGTATGTCATATGACATCATGTAGACATCGTCATTTGACGTCATATAGACATCATGTAGAGATCATAAGAACATCATAGGCGATCCTATGATCTATTAGCGAGTTCTATGGTCGTGATCACACAGACAGATATTTCTTGAATTATATATATAGAGTGATGATGATGATGAAGTGTGTGGCAGTAATGTGCCTCTAAGCTGGTTGCCAACCGCCATTTGAATCTAAAAGAAGAAGATGATGATGATGATTCCCCCTTCTCTCGGCTTTTGGCATTTCACTCTCACTCACTTGCTCACTCACCCACACTCTCTCATTCATTCAACCACACAGTCTCACTCACTCAGTCACTCACTCGCTTGCACTCACTTGCTTACTCACACTCACTCACTCACTCGCTTGATCGCACTCACTCGCTCACTCTCACTCACAGTTACTCGCTCTCATTCACTCACACTCTCGCTCACTCCCTCGCTCGCACACTCACATACTCGCTCACACTCACTCACTTTCCCTCACTCACTCACTCACTCGCACTCACTCACTTGCTCGAACGCACTCACTCACTCACTCACTCACTCGCTCGCCTGCAGTCACCCACTCACTCGTTTGCACTCACTCACACACTTTTGCTCACTCGCTCACTCACACACACTCGCTTTTTTCTTCTCCTTCTTTTAGATTTGATTGGCGGTTGGCAACCAGCTTACAGGTGCATTACTGCCACTCACTCTATCTTCAGACATCACTCTCATTCACTCACATACTCCCACTCACTTGTGAGTGCACTCTTGCACACTCACTCACTTACACATTCTCACTCACCCGTTCACACACTCTTGTTCACTCATTTGCTGACACTCTCTCACTCACTCACTCACACTCACTCAGTCACTCGCTCACTCGCCCACACTCATTCATTCACAGACACAGTCTCACTCACTCGTTCACTCACACACACACTCACTTGCTCACTTGTTGCACTGACTGGCTGACTGACTCACTCACTCACTCGCTCACACACTCTAATTCACTCGCTCACTCGCACACAGTCACTTGCTCTCACTCACTCACTCACACTCGCTCACTCACACTCACTCGCTTGCTCGCACTCTTCTTCTTTTAGATTTGATTGGCGGTTGGCAACCAGCTTACAGGTGCATTACCGCCACTGACTTGATTACCATCACTATATGTTTGTATAAGGAGTTCTTATAAGGACTTCTGAACAACTCTTGTGAAAAAATTATCCGTCCTTGGACTGTGTCCTACTGCCACCACTCACTCGCTCTCGCTCACACTCACTCACTCACTAACCCGCTTGCACTGTCACTCACTCACTCACTCCCACATTCCCTCCACAACCCAGCATTCATCCATTTACTCAGTGTCATATTGACTGGGCAAGCAGCCTGAGTGCAAAGTACAATCACCAAGAGAACACACGGGAAACGTTTGACCTTTTGTTAGAATTTTGAAAACCGCACACTTGTAGAAAAAATCAGTCACTCACCAGATTAGCAAGAGAGATGAGGCTGTTAGGGAGGAATGGAGAAATTATGGGGAATCTAATTACACCACTTACGTGGGAGGTGAGGAGAGACCAGCACAGAACCCAGTGAAGGAAAAGAACCAGCAGGTAGAACTGCCAGTCGGGTATGGTTAGTGAGGTCTGACCGGGTGGAGAAGATGAGCAGAGTAGACGTGGAGCAACGAGCTGGCGAGCGCACCAAATCCCGGAGACGCACTGCTTCAATTGCAGCAACCTGGAAGAGATGGAGGAGAATATGTGTAAGACAAAGTCATAGATTACACAACCACTAACTAGACAGCTGTCTGCTGAGCAGTATACCCAAACAAGCCAGTGTTGAATCACTGAGGAGCGCTTCCTTATAACGCTGGCCCAACAGGAATCAGCAGGTGCGTCTGATGAGGAGACCGGTGAGCAGGAAGGAGGGGGCGAGCGCTCGCCAGCACATGACCCTCAACCCCACAAATATATCCCAAGGTACCACACAGCAGACCAGTAGTGCCCTGGGATCGACGCCAGCACCACATCCCAGGTCACTGACCAGGCCCCAAGCCCATGGCAGAAGAAGGGGAGCAGGGATGGCAGGCGACCCCATCCCCCAATGTTTGTATGAATCGTGATGGGTGAGTGCAATTACATGTTATGTGGTGAAATTGAATGCAGGTGTACAAGGGGGGCTGAAAAGTTCATAGGCTGAAAAGTTCATAGTGGTCAAATTTGACTAATTGTGGTTTATTTTTCAACATAGTCTCCCTTTCGGTCCACACACTTCTTCCATCGGTGTTGCGGTGCTTGGATCCCTGCAGTTGAAAAATAAACCACATTTAGTCAAATTTGACCACTATGAACTTTTCAGCACCCCCCTCCCCATATGTACTTCTAAAGTACAGTTGAAAACAAGAGGGTGTGATGGGACTCCCCACTGCTGTGGAGAGTGGCGCTCCCATCTCCCCTCCACCCAAGCCCTCAGTGTCTACAGTGCAATTAAAACTGAGGTGAGGGTGGCCATGCAGCACAGCAAGGAGAGACACCTTCCCTACCAACACCCCAAAACAATAAATATATTGTAGAGGGTGTTAGGAAAGGATGTGGAGGCGAGGCACGAGCGTAGGTCGACACAGGTTCTTTATTGATCCTCTAACATAAATACAACCGGTGGACCCCAGCGTTGCCCGCTGGGGCCGGGTATCTGGTGGGAGAGTTTCTGCATTGCTGAGGCATGTCTAACAAGCTCTTTTATACAGTTATACAGACAGAGAGAATGCATGGCACATTAGCATAGTGATATACATATCAGTCAATACATATCATTAGTGTGACCAGATGGCACCCGGATGTCCACACCGTCGTCCGGGGACGTATACATACCAGTCCATTGTTCTGCCCTTCTTCCTGCTTCTGGGTGTGAGAAGAATGTCCACCCGCTGTGTCTAGTATCACCACACAGCACCGCCCCCCCAAACGCCCAGAAAGAGCTGTGACACCCACCCCCCCGTCGTTTGGGCTCAAGTCGACACCAGAGGAGGCTGCAGCAGGGGGTTGCTGCTCCGGTCGAACTGTCTCCTGGTGAGGAGTGTTGGAGGGCATGTAAGTCTGTGGGGGGAAAGGGGAAGGGATGACTGTACAACTAAGCAGGGCTGCTCGCAGAGATAGCAAAAAGACGTAACAAACTAATAGTTTTTTGAATGCAAAAGATGCAATAGACTTACACAATGGTCCCCTCCGGCATACAACTAGGAACTTACCGGTCGCTATGGAGGGTGAGAATATGTATGGGCACATAATCATACCATGTAGGATAACTAAGTAGACGGTTATGCTGTTTCATTCCATCTAGCAACAATGCTCTGCACTGTGTGTGTTTATATATTTACATATTTATTCCATCTAGCTACAATGCTCCGTACTGTGTGTGTTTATATATTTACATATTTATTCCATCTAGCTACAATGCTCAGCACTGGGTGTGTTTATATATTTATATATCTACATATTATTCCATCTAGCTACATTGCTCCGCACTGTGTGTGTTTATATACTTGCATATTTATTCCACCTAGCTGCAATGCTCCGTACTGTGGGTGTTTATATATTTACATATTTATTCCATCTAGCTACAATGCTCTGCACTGTGTGTTCATATATTCATATATTTATTCCATCCAGCTACAATGCTCTGCACTGTGTGTCTGTGTGTGTGTGTATATATATATATTTTATAGTAATACGTACATATGTATATTAGCTGCTCTTGCTTGCTTGTTTTTTTTTTTGTTTTTTTTTTTTTTCTTGCCTTCTGATTGTTGCTCTGAGTGTTGCTATCCCTGTGCTGTTGCAATCCTGGAATTTCCCCGTTGTGGGACTAATAAAGGCTTATCTTATCTTATCTTATCTTATGAAAAAGACAGTGTGCTCCGCTCCGAGTTCCAGCACGTTGAATGGCCGTGGATGGTGCGCGCACGGGGCCGGTGCGCGTCATGCGTAATGGAACAAACCGGCGATCGGCCGGCTTTCAGGAGTGAGGTGTGGGAAGAGCGATGTGGAGGAGGAGGGGGAGGTGGATGGGAATAAGTGAGTGCCGGCCCGGGACGTCAAAAGTGTCTGGGCCATGCAAAAATTGCGTGTGGATCCGCCATGGTGAGGGACTTTCCCGGTAAACCTGGCAGTGATCCGCAGCAGCTGTGAAAAAAATTAAGTCTCTGACTCCTCTTGTGGCTCAGTCCTGCAAGGATGTGGGGAAGGCGAATGACCAAATTACCCGAGGATGCATAGCGGCTGTGAAAAAAGAAAAACTGAAGCTGTGTGAGGGACTTGGCGGTTTGGCTTTAGGTGTGGAGGCAGCCCTAAAGTCATCAGGGAAAGCAATCAGGTAAATTCCCGTTGTGCACCGTGGCTGAGAAACACATACAAAGTCCTGTGTGCGGGCTGCATGTCTGCTTCAGGTGCGTGAGCAGCCCTAAAGGTTCTGAGGATGGCGATCGGCCGTGTTTCTTGGGCATGTGCAGCGGTGGAAGACGATGTATAAGTCTGTGGAGCCGGTTTGTCCCTGGTGTGTGGCGCACGCCTGGAGCAGTGACCACATAGCTGGAAGTTGCGCTGTCCTTGTAATCCTGCTGTGTGTGCGCGGGGCTTCTGTGCGCAGAAAGTCCGCTGCCGGGAGGTGAGTCAGGGTCGGGGAGCTTGATGGAAATCAATGCAGACGGCGCCGATGATCTTCCCCGTTCAGGATGTTTCTGTGGGTTGCTTGTGTTGCTGATCCTCGTGCGTCTCAGTCCCAGCGCTGCGCTCTCCGTCCGGCCCTGGAGGTCGCCATCATGGAGAGAGGATTAGGCGCGTGCGCTCCAGTGTGGGTGGGTGATCTGTAATCCACAGCGCGGTGAAAGGGAGCAGACGGTCATCCCACATCAGGTCACCATGTGGTGTGCGGCATAAGGGAGAGACAGTTCATCTCCGTCAGGTCACCAATGTGGAGAAAAAGGAATCCACAGCACGGTGAAAGGGAGAGATAGCCCATTTCACGTCAGGTCACCAATGTAGAGGGTGTAAGGGAAGGATGCGGAGGCGAGGCACGAGCGTAGGTCGACACAGGTTCTTTATTGACCCTCTAACATAAATACAGCCGGTGGACCCCAGCGTTGCCCGCTGGGGCCAGGTATCTGGTAGGAGAGTTTCTGCGTTGCTGAGGCATGTATAACAAGCTCTTTTATACACATTATACAGACAGAGAGAATGCATGGCACATTAGCATACTGACATACATATCAGTCAATACATATCATTAGCGTGACCAGCTGGCGCCCGGATGTCCTCTCCATCGTCCGGGGACGTATACATAACAGTCCATTGTTCTGCCCCTCTTCCATCTTCTGGGTGTGAGAAGAATGTCCACCCGCTGTGTCTAGTGTCACCACAATATCAAATAAGATTCACCTAGTGAATGGGGTTTATCTAGAATGGGGAAGGGAGAGGGAGGGCGGGGACCAGGGAGGGGAGACGGCAATCAGAGGAAGCCTACATCCCCCCCCCTCTGCCCCGGTGTGTGAACCTTAGTGTGTGAGTGGTGGTGACATTGCATGCAAGTGTATTTAACCCTCAAGCGACCAAGCTATTTTACGGACTGAAATGACCAAGTGGGGTCATTTATGACCCCATTTTGCTCTGTACAGGGATCCTTATTATAAATGGCTGGTTGGAGGTTTATCATACCAAAACTACTCCCTGTATTTAAGACAGGTATTTTATAATGATCTAATGTAAAATGTGTTTGCTAATAATACTTTTATTGCAAGAAATAACCAAAACGCAGACTGTAAGAACAACATTACATTTATTTAGACAGTCCTTGTCAGTTCACTCTTCGAACATCATCATCATCATCATAGTTATTATCATCATAGTTACAATAATGGGTATCATCATCATCATCATCATCATAGTTACAACAATAATGGGTATCATCATCATCGTGGTAACAGTGATAGGTATCATCATCATCATCATCATAGTCATCATAGTCATCATATCATCATCACGATGATGATGATGCCTATTGTTGTGGTTGCGATGATGATCATGATACCTATTATGGCATTTTGCGTAATGGCGGTTTTCTTGTGGACGGTGATCCGGATCACCACCAAAATCTAATCATCTGTAGGATACCCCATTTCTGACAATCTGTGAAAATTTCATGAAAATCCGTCCATAACTTTTTGAGTTATCTTGCTAACAAACAGACAAACAAACAGACAAACAGACAAATCCAGACAAACAGACAAATGTAAATCTTGCTATCCTAGGTCTGTTAGCCATGGTTCACTGCAATACAATATAAAGCACTGATTAGAAGTGGAACATTTGAATAAAATTTATAAAACCAATGTTTAAAAACCAGTGCTTCTCTTCGGGGTCATAAATGACCCCACAAGAGTTTGCGATGTCTACGCCACACCAATTGGTTGATCCCTGCAAAAAACTATGAAAGTGTGTAGGATTAGTAGACTGACAAATTCATGCTAGGAAAGAAAATTTGGATAAAAAATAAAGAGACGGCACATTAAATTATATGGCTGGGGTCGTAAATGACCCCACTCGGTCGCTTGAGGGTTAATGTGATGAAAATGGGTGCACATGTACACTACCGTTCAAAAGTTTGGGGTCACTTAGAAATTTCCCTATTTTTGAAAGAAAAGCACTTTTTTTCAATGAAGATAACTTTAAACTAATCAGAAATACACTCTATACATTGCTAATGTGGTAAATGACTATTCTAGCTGTAAATGTCTGGTTTTTGGTGCAATATCTACATAGGTGTATAGAGGCCCATTTCCAGCAACTACCACTCCAGTGTTCTAATGGTACAATGTGTTTGCTCATTGCGTCAGAAGGCTAATGGATGATTATCTAACTAACTAACTAACCTGCACTTATATAGCGCTTTTCTAGTCACAAAGACCACTCAAAGCGCTTTCATTAATACTAACCCTCTACTCTAAGGGCATATAGGAAACAAATATCTAGGGACAATTTTAGAACAGCCAATTAACCTAACATGCATGTTTTTGGCATGTGGGAGGAAACCGGAGAAATCCCGGAGTAAACCCACGCAACACGGGGAGAACATGCAAACTCCACACAGATCACTGTTGGTCGGGGGCTGGGATCGAACCCACGATCCCACAATCCCCCGGCCAAGGGTAAACTGTGCTGCCACAGTGCTAACCACTGCGCCACCGTGCAGCCCATAAAACCCTTTATAAAAACCCTTGTGCAATCATGTTAGGTCTGCAATGCTGTAATTGCTGCAAATGGAGGATTCTTTGACGAAAGCAAAGTTTGAAGGAAAAAATTATTATTTCAAATACAAATCATTATTTCTAACCTTGTCAATGTCTTGACTATGTTTTCTATTCATTTTACAACTCATGGTGGTAAATAAGTGTGACTTTTCATGGAAAACACAAAATAATTGTCTGGGTGACCCCAAACTTTTGAACGGTAGTGTATGTTTTACTAAAGTTCAATTAAAATTTGAGGGATGGTGTGGTGGACACCCCTCTGCTATGAACAGCAAAGCCCCCACCACCCTCCACCCAAACCCTCAGTGTCTATGGTGTAATTAAAATTGAGGTGAGGGCGGCCCTGCAGCGATGTGAGAGCCCCTCCCCACCGGCAACTGTAGTATTCTTGAATTAATAACTGTGGTCTTGCTATGAAAGTTATTCACAGAAGCTCTTACACCAGTTGACACGTACCATATACACAATTACCATCACTGCCTGCACAGTGCTAATTCGGTGGCCTATTTAAAGGCCCTCGTGCTCAAATTCACATCATGTGCTCACTACTGTCAGTATTTCAGACACCTCCAGGAATCTTCTCCACCCCAACCTCCACCTCCATTAAGCTCAACTCCGCCGAATGCATCCTCGAGGGCCTTCATTTCCAGGTTAATTTCTTCTGCACTCAGCACACTGTTCTGCTGCAGGAGGAAGCAACCCTTAAGAGAAAATCATACCGCCACGTATAATCATGTTGCTATTTATTTGTTATAGAATGGTGCTAAAGAGAGGAGCTGACATCCCCAGAAACTAAGTCCCTGCATTGTGGTTTTAATCCACTTCAAATGTAATATGAGGTAACAAGTAGATGAAAGGTCCTTGTTTAGGGTAAAGTATGGACTTATGCTTATAGATGAGACCAAAACTGTGAGTCAGCAAATACTGCAGAGAGAATGATAAAATAAATTCACAGCACCACCGCACATTTATTGGCAGCAAAGAATAGCGCACTGTAAAGCTGTGACACTTAATAAATGACTACACTATGGATTTCAGCAGAAAAACAAAAACCATGTCTCCAGAAAGCAGAAATGCCACTATTTCACAACAGTCGCTGCAGGAGTTGCACAACATTATGCTTTTACTTTCTGCAATTTGCTATCTATTACGTGGAACCTCATGGAAAATTGATTTTGGAGCAACTCAAGAGTTTATTGTTGTGCTTGAGGAAATTTTTGTCTTGTAACACAATAATGAAAATGCATGTACTGGAAATAAAAGTAGCATGTTCTATATATGCCCCCCATTATATATACAGTAGGTACATCTTGCATATTTTAATTTAGAAACAATCCCTTTTTAACAACAAAATGAAAGAATTGTTCTGAGATGTGACTTGGTGTTTTTCAGGAAGTGGCAACAAGCTCATCTGCACCTGGATGATGGAGGAGACACTGTGAGAATCATATTCTTTGATTTCTCCAGAGGCTTTAACACCATCCAGCCACTACTGCTGGGTGAGAAGCTGCGGGGGATGGGGGTCGACAGCTCTGCAATCTCCTGGATTACTGACTACCTGACAGGCAGGCCACAGTTTGTCCAGCTGGGCAGTGTCTTGTCTGATGTGGTGGTTAGTGACACGGGAGCTCCACAGGGGACTGTACTTTCTCCATTTCTCTTCACCTTATTCACCACTGACCTTCAGTACAACACCAAGTCATGCCACCTGCAGAAATTCTCTGACAACTCGGCTGTTGTTGGATGTATAAGAGGGGGAGAGGAGGGGGAGTACAGGGCACTGGTAGATTTGTGGAGTGGACAGAGCAGAATCACCTGAGGCTGATTGTCAGCAAGACCAGAGAGATGGTGATTGCCTTCAGGAAGAAGAGGACACCTTCACAGTCATTGCAGATTAGGGGGGAGGATGTGGAGGTAGTTGAGGACTACAAATACCTGGGTATCATGATTAGCAATGGACTGGACTGGAAATCCAACACTGATGCTGAGCACAAGAAGGGGATGAGCAGACTCTACTTCCTGAGGAAGCTGAGATCCTTCAATGTGTGCAACAGGATGCTGGCGCTATTCTACCAGGCCGTTGTCGCCAGCGCCATCTTCTTTGCTGCTGTCTTGGGGTAGCAGCATCAGAGCCAGCGACACCAACAGACTTGACAAGATCATCAAGAGGGCTGGCTCTGTGATTGGTCTCAGGCTGGAGACCTTTGAGAATGTGGTGGAGAGGAGGACACTGAACAAGCTGTGATCCATTATGGGCAATCCTGATCATCCCCTCCGCCACACACTGGAAAGAATGTGGAGCACTTTCTCCAGCAGACTACTACAACTTCGCTGCCGAACGGTTAGGCACAAGAAGTCATTGCTACCACATGCCATTTCACCATACAATAACTCACTCTGTTGATTTCTGGTCATAACAATGCTGCCATGCTGCACCTTACAGTCTAATTGGCGCCTCACATTTCACCCTGCACCTGATAGTCCTGCATTGTATAGCGGGAATGATTCATGTACAGGTCACCATCTAGTCATCTATGATGTATATAAGTTTTTAGCAGTTTTACTTTCCATGGGTGATTCCATTGTCTATTATGCTGTGTGGGTTTCTGTCGTTTTGGTCATTTACTGTCATGCTGCTGTTACACTGTAATTTCCTTGTTTGGGATCAATAAAGTACATATATTTATCTATCTACTATTCAACAGATTATAAATACAGTTTGCCATGGCCAATATATTTGACAGTTTTCAGATTCATTATCTAGGTTCAAATTCTGTGTCTATGTGGTGGTGTTAAGAAAGTAAATAAACCTGGCACATCCACTTGTATCCAAGCCCACCACCACCTCCTATCTCTGTCCAGTTAACTGGTCGATAGATCGATATTAGTAGGAAGAGGGTGAGGTTTTCTGCTGTAGCTAATTGGAGGTCGAACTCTTCCAAAACACTGAAGTTGGGGGGAGAGGTTTCTCTTCTGAATCACATATTTACCTTTTGGCTGGTATTTTCACAGATGTGTATAAATTTCACTGTTTTCTCAACAGTAAATATTGAGGAGGGGGTGGGGGACTATAAGCATCACTGTTGTCAGGGCCATTTCTAGCTTTTTGGGAACCCTATGCAAGATTGTGCTTGGAGGTCCTTGTTTTTGTAATGGGGGGAAGTTTTAATCTTTTAAGGGGAAAAAAATCTCCCCTCACTCCAGAAACAAAAAAGAAAGAACCTTAGTAAGTAAGCTAGCATACCCCACACATCCCCATACCGGGGGCCCCTAATCAGATCTCTGATCAACATGGACTGGAAAAAAATAAATCCCCATCCCCAAATGTGGAACCTCTGAACTGAGTCAAAGCTTTTGTAGAAATTTTTGAAGTCGTCCCGATCTTAAATGTGGAAGCTATTCTTGTGACAACAGAAAATGTCAAACAGACGAATGGACTGATGACGGGTCAAAAACATAGCCTCTGCAGCTTTGTTATGTGGGATATAATAAACTGAGGAATTGTCTAGATGAAAGTAAATGAAATCATTACAGATCATACAAATTTAACAAGCATCCATATGAACGTTGCAAATTGACAGAAAAAAGTTGCAAATTTATGAGGCAAAAGTTGCAATTTTGATGGACCCAAATGTCGACACTGACAGCAGGCTGAGGATGAGTACAAAAAAATAAGTATTTATTGAACAATAGTTTGTGGGGGAAAAAAGAGATCATGAGGAACTGGCAAACCCTGCAGAGCAGGAGAATAGGATATGAAGAGTATAATAAACAAAAGCGTATGAGTATAATTTGATTATGTTTCTGTCTAACAGGTTCTGCAGGTGAGTATTCCACAGAGTTGTTGCTGCTCTTCATAAGGTGAGTGGACTGATCCAGTTATTGTCATGTCTGCTGCGTAACTTCGCAGCAAACAAATAAATTAGTTCGAGCCCAAAGTGCAGGTGAAGAGCACGTGTTTATTAACAGAATGGGAAAACTCAAAATACAAGGAATGTTCAGTGGGCCCTCTATCTGATACACAAAGCAATGGAAGTCTGAGCAAGTTGATCATAGGAGGAACCCTACGCACCCCCAGGGCGGAACAAGGAAGAGTAGATAGTAATATTGGTGAAGACTTACATAGGCATCGGAGCTCAGCGGGCTCTGGGAGAAACAACACTGGAGTAGTCCAAAAGGAAAAATACCAACAGCTCCAGGACTTCAACATAAACAGGTGTAGCCAAAGACAGGAGGACTTCAAACTGAACCGTGATGAATGCTGACTTATGCCACGACACTGAATGCCCTCACTGTCACCCAATAAATACCAGGCAGACTAATGAGTGACAAGTGGACGCAGGTGTACGGCGGGAGTCTGTATGAGTGCGTGTCAGGATATGTGAGTGAGAATGAATGTGTGTGTGTGTGTGTGTGTGTGTGTGTGTGTGTGTGTGTGTGTGTGTGTGTGTGTGTGTGTGTGTGTGTGTGTGTGTGTGTGTGTGTGTGTGTGTGTGTGTGCGTGTAATTGTGTGTGGCGATGATAAGCAGCTGGTGAGTGTCTGGCAAGGAGTGAGAGAGAGAGGGGTGTGACTGTAGGCTGGGAGGGAGCCCGGCTCAGGCTCAAATCACCTGCCAGCTGAAACCAATTAACAATAAAACAAGAAACTACAGCCACCAATCATGGGCGGAGCTGAACTTCACCCCCACACATGACAGAGACCACCTCCCAAGGGGTGGAAACCAGACACCTACCGCACCATCACAGAAAAGAAACAAAATACAAGAGAAAACCTGCCCCCCACCCCCCACCCAGAAGGCCAACACACTAACCAGGGTGGGAGGTGGGGAAAATAGGTCAGGAGGGAACAAACCAATACAGAAATACAATAATTCAACACAAGAGAGCACAAATATCCCAACCCCAAAACTAAGACTAACCCACCCCACCCCAAGAGTCCCCAAGTTCAGGGGGCCGGCCACATGAACCAAGCCAGATGGCCTATCAAGGTCCAACACCAGTCGGACCACCAGGCAAAGTGAGTCGGGTGGCCTGCCAGGAAAACTTGGCCACCTAACCCAATGGTACAGTTCATCGGGCGGCCAGCTGGGGCTCTTCAGCCGCCAGGCCAGGTGAAACGGGCCGGAAGGCGCCCCCCCCCCCCACGGGAGACCCAGTCCTTCAAGTGGCTGGTCCGCATCATTGAGCCACCAGGGCCAGACGGGTGAGAGAGGAAGCGGCCTACCCACCGGGAGGCTTGGAGGTGGGCGGCCAGACCAGGGAAGGGAGACCCCTCTGGTTACAGGTGGCAGGACCCGATGGACCAAGATGGTGCCCAGCAGAAAAAGAAGGATCATCCACCAGGCCTCTGGAGGGGAGAAGGAGACCCTGGTGACCTTGGGCTGGCTGGCAGCACCCTCAGTGGTCCCGACGTGGGACTGGAACTTTGTCGCACCGGCGGTCGACCCGGGCTGGGCCATGGCTGCACCCGTGGTGGCCCCAGCCCGAGACAATGTTGCACCAGCAGTGAACCCTGACTGGGCCTGCGTTGCACCCACAGTGGACCCCGACCGAACCATGGTTGCACCCACGGTGGAGTCCGGCTGGACCCCTGCTGCACCCGCGGTGGACCCCAACCAAGCCATGGTTGCAGCCTCGATGGAATCTGGCTGGACTCCTGCTGCCCCCTCAATGAGACCCGGCTGGGTCAATGCTGCACCCTGAGTGGACCTCGGGCTGAGGCACGGTGTCCATGGTGGACCAAGGCTGGAGCGGAGCACCCACGGAGGCTCGAACTGAGGTGGAACCCAGACGACAGCCTCAGGCAGGGGGGGAGCAGGATTCCGGTCATCTTCACCGGGAACAGCAGTAGCTGTGGTTACCTCCAGCGGCAAGCCTGGACCCTCGGACTCGTCCGGCAGCGTTGGACTCTCTCCGGCGAACCTGGAAGAAGACTTGGACAGAGAGCAAAGGGGGTGAGGGTCGCCGACAGCAGCAGAGCCTGGCAAGGAGAGCTCAGATGCAGCAATCAGCTGCGCCTGGCTCTCCTCACCATGAGCTAGGCAGAAATGCTCAATAATTGAAAGGAGAAAAACAAAGGAGAGCACTTGCCTTAGCTCAAGCTCTCCCACCGTGCAGGACTCCAATGATCCAGGCAAAGTTCCCACTGGCTCGGCCTCCTGGAGGTGCAGCTCGGGCACTGACACTGCTGCGGCGGCCTCCGCAGCAGGCATGATGGTGTCTGCAGTCTTTATTTCCACAGCTGTCATGACTCACGCTGGTGACTCCTCCGGCGTGGCGGCTGGGGTTTGGCTCACTATTACTACAAAGGAACAATCCTCCCAGACCTCTAGCTCCTCCTGGTCCTGCTGGTTCAGCACTGGTGCTGGTGTGAATTCAGAGAGGACAGGAGAGAGCATGGAGAGGGCTGGTGAACAGTTCAAAACAGCAGCAGGCGGGGAAAACTCAGGGGACTGCTTTCCTTGAGTCTCCCTACCGGGAATCAGGCAAGACATTTCATTATTTATAGGAGTAAAATGAAAATTAACTTGCCTGTCTCCCCGGATCTTGATGTTGGCTGCTGCTGTAGTTTGGGCATTGTCATCCTTCTGTCCGGGAAAGGCGGTGTTTGGCCCCTCTGTAGACAGTATAGGAGCCGTCCCTCTCGCCTCAGGAATGGGAGCCACAGGTGAGGAAAACAACCGCCCCTCGACCGTCTGCAAACACACCGGGGAAGAAGACCTTGCAGCGGATGTGGAGAAGGATCTCGTGGACGAAACATGTGAATGAGGATCCGCTGCAGGGATAACCGAGCTCGGTGTAGGAAAAGAAGCAGTTGGCGGGGCATGATTATTCCTCTGGGAATCCGGGACTGGACAATGTCGACGCCGCGGACCTGGTGGCGGCCAGGTTGGCGCTATAGGCGGAGTGGAGGAAAAGATGTCCACCGGCTGAGAAGTGCATCTCTGCTTGGGCTTGATGCGGAACGCCCTTCTCTTCAGGTCAGGGAAGGTCTGTTCGAGCATGCAGACAGAAGACAATAGTTCGGCATACTGGGGATAATTCTAGAGGCCTGGGTGAGCTTCCAGAATCTCCTGAGTCCTGTTGAGGCTGACCTGTTTCTCACCGTAGGTGACATAGGTGTCCTCCATAAACTCCTGGAGTTTATGGAGGACATGGCAGCCACCTCCTCCTCCTCGCTGGGATGCCTCGCCGCTTGTCTCCTCCTACCAGCGAGGGAACAATGGGCCGAAGACATCATGCTCAAAACAGGTTAGTGGGAAAACATTAAAAGGGTGAAAAAATGTCATGTCTCTTCACTGCTGAGTTCTATTGGTCGCAGCGTATTGTCATGTCTGTTGCGTAACTTTGCAGCAAGCAAATAAATTAGTTCGAGCCCAAAGCGCAGGTGAAGAGCACGTGTTTATTAACAGAATGGGAAAACTCAAAATACAAGGAATGTTCAGTGGACACTGTCTGGTACACAAAGCAATGGAAGTCTGAGCTAGTTGGTTCGAGGAGGAGCCCCACGTGCCCCCAGGGCGAAGCAAGGAAGGGTAGATAATAACATTGGTGAAGACTTACATAGGCATCGGAGCTCAGCGGGCTCTGGGAGAAACAACACTGGAGTAGTCCAAAAGGAAAAATACCAACAGCTCCAGGACTTCAACATAAACAGGTGTAGCCAAAGACAGGAGGACTTCAAACTGACCCGTGATGAATGCTGACTTACGCCATGGCACTGAATGCCCCCACTGTCACCCAATAAATACTGGGCAGACTAATGAGTGACAAGTGGACGCAGGTGTGTGGCGGGAGTCTGTATGAGTGCGTGTCAGTATATGTAAGTGAGAATGAATGTGTGTGTGTGTGTGTGTGTGTGTGTGTGTGTGTGTGTGTGTGTGTGTGTGTGTGTGTGTGTGTGTGTGTGTGCATGCATGTACAGTATGTAATTGTGTGTGGCGATGACAAGCAGCTGGTGAGTGTCTGGCAAGGAGTGAGAGAGAGAGGGGTGTGACTGTAGGCTGGCAGGGAGCCCAGCTCAGGCTCATATCACCTGCAGCTGAAACCAATTAACAAGAAAACAAGAAACTACAGCCACCAATCATGGGCAGAGCTGAACATCAGCCTCGCACATGACAGTTATGGCTTTGCTAGATGTAGGAGAGGTGTCCGAGGACTTGAAGGGATTAGGCTATTTATTAATGTTGCTCAAGACTGAAGGAAGTTTCCGGATTAAACAGTTCCTTTCCAGGGTTTGGGTCCAGCTCTACCAGGAGCAGAGTGGGTATGGAGGTCCTGAAGGAAGATAGAAGGAAGAAGAGGAGATTAATGATTTTTTTTTGGATTACCCTGGATTTACACTTAATCTGGATGTAGTACGCTACGGCTGCGATCCGGCCTCCTCAGCAAATAGTTCCCATTCTAGCAAATTTTCTAATCCCCACCGATCCGGACCACTGTGGAACGAATAGTCAAATTCAATTCGCTTATGAAACGCTAGTCTATTTTTGACAGATGCTGGATCCAGTCCGCAAGGAAATCCTGCGATATCTTGTGGTATTTAATAGCAGTTTGATTATTAAAAATGATTTAAGGATCGTCCGTTATTTTCTGAGGTCTACTCCTCCACCACTTTGTCAGAACAGGTAAAAACTTGACATAACATACAAATGCTTCATAGAATTAAAAAGAATGGGCTACTTATGTTTTATTTACAGCCCAAAAATCCTGGTGGAGAACCACTACATCACACTTCCTTGTTGTTATCACGTGATCGCGATCAGTCACTCTTGGGGTCTTTCTCGAGCTCTCACGTTATTTTGTATAATTCTCAAGCGATCTTGTATTTCAAACCTTGTTCTCATCCATGCCGCTGCAAAACACAAACAGAGCTGGTAGGGATGGAAAGGAACATCTGCACTGCTGGTAGGGATGGAATGGAACATCCGCACTGCATTTGCAATGGACTGCATCAGTCTGTTGTAGTGTAAATCCTGGGTTACAGTTTTCAGTGGCAGGAGAAGGTGGAGGAGGAAGGCATAAATACGATGCAGCTGATAAGAGACAGGTGGTTAATTGACGCAGCTGGTAATAATGATCATGCAATCTTCAGAGTCAGCAGAGGTGAATAAGTGTGCACAGACCTGGAATACTACAGCAAATTTATAAGAAAGTTTCAAATTGACAAGAAAAAGTTGCAATTTTATGAGAAAAAAGTTGCAAATTCACAAGATAGAAGGCACAGAATTGCAAGAAAAAATAGCATCTTAAATGTTGCAAATTTAGAAGAAAAAAGAAATTTATGAGAAAAAGTTCCAAATTTACAAGAAAAAAGTAGCAAATATATGAGAAAAAAGTTTCAAATTTACAAGAAAAAGTATCTTTTTTTAGATAGAAATGCTGCAAAACTTAAAGAAAAAGCTTCTAATTTATGAGAAAAAGTTTAAAATTTAAAAGAAAAAGTTTCAAACTAACAGGAAAGTCACAAATTTGCAAGAAAAAAGTAACTTTTTTTAGATAACTGTTACAAATTTTGAAGAAAAAAGACAAACTTGTGAGAAAAAAGTTACAAATTCATCAGAAAAAAGTTGTAAATTTATTTATGAGAAATTTCAAATTTCCAAGAAAAAAGTTGTATTTTTTTTAATAGAAATGTTGCAAATTTAAAAGAAAAGACTAATTTATGAGGGAAAAATTAAATTAAAAACTAGAAGGCACTCAGAGAGCGCATACCTCCCCCAGGCTCCGTACCTCGATCCCTTTGTCCATCCATATCACCATCAGGGGGAACAGACTGATCAAAAAAGCTAGCTTTGTTCTGGAGCGACGCCTCGAACCAGTGGAGGAGATAGGAGAGAGGAGGATTGTGGCTAACCTGTCATCTCTGCTGGAGTCTGAGTCCGAGTCCCACCCCCTGCAGGACACGCTGAACACACTGAGGAGCTCATTTAACGGCAGGCTGTGCCATCCTAGGTGCACGGCAGAGAGGTTCTACAGGTCCTTCCCACCTACGGCTGTCAGACTTTATAACCTAACCAGGGCTGCTCGTAGAGGTCGTATTGAATGTACTAAATGTAACAACCTTGCACAATAAATCATCCCCTCCATTATATGACTAGGACAATATCAATCATTACTGAGGGTGGCAACAATACTGTTGATTGAAATACGAAATATACTGTCTGGGTACATATTCATATTCTGCAAGGTAACTTAACAAACCATAATGATGTTTATTCCATCTAGCTGCAATGCTCCTGTACTGTGTATATATCTGTGTACATATGTACACTCATGTGAAAAAATTAGGACACCTTGTATAAGCCTGTGTGTTTTGTTGTTGTTTTTTTTACATATTTGGACATATGGATATTTAATATCAGTGTTAAAAATACTGGGAGATTCATGTAATACAACTAAACAATTAAAAATGAATTAAAGACTTTATTCTAATTTTCTGTAAAATGTAATTCTAAACAAATTGTGAGGAATAAATTAGGACACCCCCCACCATCTTTTTTAGGACACTCCCACATTCATTCCCACTTAAAATGGCTAAAATAAATGTTAAAAAATGCAAATAAAAGCAAAAACAAGGTTAGACATAGATATGTGAACATTTCTTAATAAAGAACTGAATATTCAATGGGGTGTCCTTATTTTTTCATGACTGTATATTCATTTACTGCTTTGGCTAACCAGTTCTTATTATCTTATTAACTATTGCACTGCGTGCTGCTATCCCTTTGCTGCTGTAATCCTGGAATTTCTGTTAGATAGTAATACAGTGCATATAGTTGGGGTGTACTAATATGGCAGTGCCCTGGGTGTAGTGGGAGGTGACGCCCCGCCTTTCCGGTGGTGGTCTCACGGGAGTTTAAGAGGGCCCAGCAGAAGGGACTCTGTCTCTTCGCTGTGGACTCTGAGGCTAGACGGAGTGACTCCTGTACGTTCCTGTTAGAGTGTTAATAAAAACCATAAAACGTCACCTCGACTCCTCATCATTTTGAGACATAACAATTTCCCCATTGTGGGACTAATAAAGCCTTATCTTATCTTATCCATCTGTACATTGTGAAACAGGGCCTTGGCGGAGGTATGCACTCGCCGATCACCTCCAACATCAAATGAGCTCATTTTTGGGCCAAGAATCACCTCTGGTGAAAATTTCATCCAAATCCATCCCGTAGTTTTGGAGTACTGTTGCTAACACTCTGTGAGAAGATAAGAGCCTTAGTGGAGGTATGCATTTTGAGATCATCACCAAAATCTAATCATGCGTTCAATGTGCCTTTACACACCTTTCCTAAAAATTTGAATGAAAGGCGCTATATAAATGCAATCTATTATTATTATTATTATTATTATTATTATTATTATTATTATTATTATTATTAACAGACAGAGAAACAACAGCAAAAACAATATGACTACATAATAATAATAATAATAATAACAATAATAACAATAATAACAATAGTAACTAGAAAAGCACTCGGAGAGCGCAGACCTCCACCAAGCGCCACAGTTCCCCCCCGTACAGTGTTTATGTGTATGTTTTCAGATTCCTTGACCATGAAAACATATGACTAGCAATTGGATTCACAATGATAGGATTAGTGGTTCAGTAGTAAAAGCATTACCTCCTTGGCGGAGGTAATAAACTGAGGTGTTGGTGTTGTGTCCATCTCCTTCATGTGCAAAGTCCCAGGCTGCGAGCGTTTTCATAGATCACTGAAAGCAGCACTCAGGGCTTCAGTGACGGATGCAAATTGCGTAGACAGGTTGCCGTGGGTTTTATTGGGGTTGCGCTCCGCGGAAAAAAAGAGGATTTTGAATCTTCGCCGGCAGAGAGCTGGTTTTTGCACAGCCCCTATGGCTGGCCGGGGAATTTCTGCCGAATAATCCGGCGGCGGACAGCTGCCCGTCTCAGTTTTTGCATCGTAGCGCAAACACAGGCACGCTGGCGGGCCCGGGCCACCACTGTTTTTACGGATGCAAATTGGGTAGACAGGTTGGCGTGGGTTTTATTGGGTTTGCGCTCCGCGGAAAAAAAGAGGATTTGAAGCTTCCCCGGCAGAGAGCTGGTTTTTGTGCAGCCCCTATGGCTGCCCGGGGAATTTCTGCCAAATAATCCGGCGGCGGACAGCTGCCCGTGTCAGCATTTGCAGCGTGGCGGAAACACAGGCACGCTGGCAGGCCCTGCCCACCACAGTTTTCCACGTGCTTTTGTGCCTAAAACTTTGAAGAAGGCGGAGTTTGTGTTCGTCAGAAACGACGACCAGCGCCCTCTATTGCCCCTGCACACATGTTGAAAATGGCCGTATCTGACAATGTTAAAGAATCCTTTTAAAAATTCCTGTATCAAGACGGTGATCCATATCATCCCCAAAATTTAATCAGTTCTTCCTTGTACCATTTCCAACAACACCTGAAAGTTTCATGGAAATCCGTCCAAAACTTTTTGAGTTATCTTGCTAACCAACAGACAGACAAACAAACAGACAGACAAACAAACAGACAGACAAACCCCGGCAAAAGCATAACCTCCTCCTGGCCTTCGGCCTGGGGGAGGTAATAATAAGACTGTCATAATTGTATTGACCATACACTGGGGCTGGACAATTCCACCTTAAATCAATATCATGGTTTATTGAATCTTCCAGGTCGGTTTTCATTTTTTTTTCCTCCTCTCTTCTCCACTACAGTTTACTGACAAGGTTCATAATTATTAAGCAATATTATACAACAGTGCAATATCATACCATTTTTTTTGCAGTTATCAACGACAAATTCACATAGTATATTATCTACTACAACAAACTTGTAAGAAATATGACCATGACAAAGGCACAGACGCTCACCTGACACGCCGATAGATGCAGATATGTTTCTCCAAGTGTTTGCTTTCTAATTTTGATCATGAAATTCTTTTAGCGTCAGATCAAAGAGTACCGGGTTGTTTGATGCAGCAAAGTTTAGCCTCTCCATCCGTCACCTCCCGTTCTCGTCTTCCTGTACCGGCGTCCTATGTCCCACCCTTCCTTAATTCTGACTGGCTGCATAAGGTCTGACACTGACGAGCGCAGCCAATGACGTAGATAGAGCTAGACCGCTCATTGCACGCTGAGAGGCAGCAAATAGGAGCTGACTTCCGGTAGTGGCAAGACGTGGTGTCAGATTCGAACGTCAGCACGGAATGTGGCTTTGTGTTTCGTGATTTACCAAGGTTACAGTAAACTTCTGTGGTGGAATCAAGTCACAATGCTTGAGATACGTTGAGAACACCACCAGGCCAGGAGGCCCTAGACCAGCACTGGCATTTTGAAGCCTTTGGATGCACTGAAAATTAGTAATTTGTTCACTTTGTGAAAATTATGTAGAAAAGTACACTTTTGGTGAGATTTTTAAAAAGCAATGCATTTCATATCGTCAAAATGCTTTTCTTAAACAATTTTGGCACGCTATTTCTGGGAAAATAGGCTACTTCATAAGTTTCAAACATTTTGTTTTTGCCCTAAAGCTGGCATTTTATAGCAAATTGTTCATGAAATTTCATTGTGAAATATATATTTCCTACAGTACTCCTGTACTGTAGTACTGCTGGCAACAGTACCGAATTAATTAGACACCCAGAGTCCCAGACCTGGCATGCCAG
This sequence comes from Pholidichthys leucotaenia, assembly GCA_020510985.1. NCBI lineage: Eukaryota > Metazoa > Chordata > Actinopteri > Cichliformes > Pholidichthyidae > Pholidichthys > Pholidichthys leucotaenia. The sequence goes on from CM035842.1 coordinate 279,173,838, forward strand.
TTGGGAAGATGGCTGTGCGGGGAATCGAACCCGGGTCGCTGGCGTAGCAGCCCAGCATGCAAACCACAGCCGAAACACCAAGTCCCTGTACTACACCATCAAGTCCCTTGAGGTGAATTTTCTATCCCTTTACACTAAAACATAATTTGGAATATTTGGAATTTTTGATTACTGCAAAAAATTTTGATTACTGATTTTTAAGTCCAACTGAACAATTTGAATTGGAGAAAAATTGTTTAAAAAACAAAATTTCTTATTTGGCATTGGTTCGAATATTTTCTAGAGCCCATGAAACAGGGTAAGTGAAACACTAATATCGCAGAAAGTATGAAATGTTTTTATTGACACAATCACTGCATCAGCATTCAGCAATCATTATGCATGTGTCATTGTGTGGTGGTCTCTGTTTGTTGTAGCCTCATGTAGGCAGAACGTGTGAAGAGGCTAAATATGAAGGATACTGGAGGCTCTGTGTTTGCTATTATATGAGTGTGATTGTCGTAGAAAGGTGCTTTGTTTTTATCTTTTTCAATCAGTTGGTGTGATGAAACAACACAAAGCGTGTCATCAAACACTGTTTGGAGACTTTGAAGTTAATGTGTTTTGAAAGGATCAAATAGCGCGCCACAGCTTCTTGCCACTACCGGAAGTCAGCGCCGATTTGCCATGGCGACGCTGTTGTCCGCCAAACAGTGAGCGGTCTAGCTCTATCTACGTCATTGAGCGCAGCTGTACAGTAGTCTGAAAAGGAACTTTTTTCAGCCATGAGCGCTGCAACAAAAAGCGACCACTGCTCAAAGCATTTCAGCACCCTGTTGTGGATTTAGCTGTAACATCAGTTGTTATAAGGAAAGAATGTCCAAACACCCAACTTTACCTTCATTTGGCTTTACTGGAGAATGCTGCATCTCAGTTTACAACACATTTGTCGTTCCCGCTGGCTAACATGCGTCCGTCTCTCTGATAGCACTGCATTGCTTAGCACTGACTTCTTCTTCTTCGGTCTGCAGCTTGAACAATAACATTTCATGGCCAAAGGTACAGTACCAGCGCCGTCTAGTGGACAATGTCTAACGACTGCATTGAAGGAAAACACCTTTGGGATTCTAATTAAATTACTATTATAAATAGCTTTTCTGATTAACTATAAAGTGTTTATAATATCTATTTGTCCTATATGTATTTCAATATGTAATAACTATCAACTTATGTGTATGAACCATTCTGAACTATTAAATATTCAACATCCTCCCCCCCAAGAAGACAGTTCAAATATTAACTTCAAAAGGATATAGTAGCTGAACTGGTCTTCTTAACGTCGTCCCAGTTGGAGTGCGCATAGCGCAGGATCTGACTAGTCCATCTCTCCCTGGGAACACCTCTATGATTAGTCCTGTTTTCCATGTTTGACGTGGTATCTTGTCATCTCCAATGAGGACCAAATCTCCTGGTTTGAGTTGTGTTGGATTTGGGGTATGACGAGTGTGAGCCGATCTGAGGTCCAGCAAATACTCCCCCCTCCATCTGTTCCAAAATTCCTTGACAAGTCTATGGCGATATTTCCATCTTCGGGTCAGCCTTTCTTTATTTGCATTTGCTATCTGACCTGTTGTGGAAAATGGCTTTGGTGGTAAAGAGGTAAGTCTTTTCCCTTTTCAGCTTTTGCCATTTCCTCTGCTGTTAGTTCTCCCCTTTGTCTTTGCTTTGAATGACAGTTGTGGAGAAATCTTTGGATCCATGCAGTTACTCTTAGTACGGTCTGTAGTTTGTTGTATTTGTCCAGCTGTAGCAATGGTTCAGATTGCACTCTTTCACTGTTACTGAGATGTACTGCGACTTGACTTGCCTTTAGCTCAGCTTTAACCTCTTCTTCTGATAGTATTTCTTGTGCTGTTTCTGGCGGTGTAGTTTGAAGCTCCTTTTCTTTCAAAAATGATGGGCCTGACCACCAGAGATTTTCCTCTTTCAACCTTGATGCGGACTGACCTCTTGTGGTGAGATCAGCTGGGTTCACCTTTCCATTACAATGTGTCCATAGTTCTGGTGGTGTCAAAGTTTGTATCTCCATCACTCTGTTGGCAACAAACTGTTTCCATTTCTTTGATGAACTGCGAATCCAGTGAATCACTATCATGGAGTCTGACCACATTCTGAGTTGAGTGATCTGCATATTCAGTGCCTTCAAAAGGTTATTTGCCAACCTTGCTCCAATCACAGCTCCCATCAGTTCCAAGCGTGGCAGTGTGATTGTTTTGATTGGTGCCACTCTTGACTTGGATGCAACGAGTGCAGTAACAGTCTCTCCTTCTGTTGTTTGTCCTTTTAGATACGCAACTGCGCCATATGCCTTTTCGCTTGCATCTGTGAAGACATGGAGAACTTGTGATTTATCTGACAGTTTTTCTGTTCCATACCACCGCGGAATGACTATTTGGTGGATCTGAGGAAGCTCCATGCACCACTGCTGCCATGCCTGTGAAAGGTCTGGAGGCAGCTCGTCGTCCCAGCTCAGGCCCCGTCGCCACATTTCCTGAAACAGACATTTAACTCGAATGGTAAATGGCGTTAGGAACCCTATAGGATCAAAGATTCTGGCGGATGATCTCAAAACACTCCTCTTTGTGTTTTCCTTTCCTTTTAGAATGTTCATCAAATGTTTGAGGTCAAAGGCAAAGTCATCTGTGTCCAGTCTCCACACCAAACCAAGCACCTTCAACACACCTCCATGTGTTTCTGTTTCTTGTGTGAAATCAAGCTTGCTGTTTGACCACTTGGTTTTCAGTTCAAGGGAGTTTGTTGTCCACTTACAGAGGTTCATGTTGGCAGCAGCCAGTATTTCTCTTGCTCCTGTAGTAAGTCTGTATGCCTCGTCTGAGTTACTTGAGCTAGCGATCAGATCATCCACATAAAGTGAGTCTCTCATTAGTTTTACTGTGTCTGGTTGGTTAGCTTCATATTTCTCCAGATGATGTCTGATAGTGGCTGCAAGCAAAAATGGACTTGAAGTTACTCCAAACACAACACGTGCCATTCTCATTATACGCGTGTTGGTGCCTTCAACATCTGGGGGTCCTGTAAGCCACAAAAATCTCACAGCATCTCTGTCACTTTCAGTTATAGATATCTGAAGGAAAGCTTTAGTAATGTCTGCTGTGAAAGCTACAGGATTTTGTCTGAATCTGATCAAAATGCTCATGAGGTCAGCATTCAGGTTTGGGCCAGGTAATAAACAGTCATTTAAAGAGGAACAACCTTCTTCATGTGACGAAGCATCAAACACTACCCTTAACTTGGTAGTTGCTTTGTCCTCTCTGATTACAGCATGATGAGGTAAGTAGTAGGTTACATTCTCTGTCTCTGCTGAATGACTGCTCTGTGGCACATCTTCACATATTCCTTGTTCTGTGTAATCCTCTATTACATCGTTGTATCTTTTAAACAGTGTCACATCAGATTTCAGCTTTCTTTTCAGGGTTTCAAACCTCTTTTGTGCAACCTTCTTGTTGTCTGAGAGTTCGGGTGTGTCTTGGCACCATGGCAACGCCACTTCATATCTCCCATTAATGAATCTGACTGACCTGTCAAAGCTCTCCTTGGCTTTCTCGTCATCAGGTGTTTCCTCACCTTTAGTAGTGATGCCCAGCGACTCGATCTCCCAAAATGCTCTTAGCTGGTTTGAGATCTCCACTGAGTCTTCACTGAGTCCAATGTGCATACATGTTGCTTCATTCATACTGGACATGACAACTGGTCCTTGCACTGCCCAGCCGAATCTGGTTTCTACGGCAACCAAAGCATCTGACAGTCTCTCAGTTTTACCTGTGACTACTCTCCAGTAGTAATCTGCTCCGATCAGTACTGATAGCTCCAAACCATCTTTGTCTCCCGCTGACACATCTGCTACTGGTAGCCCTTTTTTCTCCAGCTGCCGTTGGATGTGTTCACTGGGGACTTTCATGACTGCAGTACAAAGCTGTGGGGTTTGAACAGCTTCAATCTCGATTTTCTGATCTTTGTTTCTCACATTCTCCAGGACTAGTTTTATGACATTGCATTTTGTGGTCACTGGGTTTTTTGAGCCAAACGTGTGAAGGTTTAATGTCTCTTGTTTTAGTATTGGCAGTTTTAAATCTTTCACTTGTTTCTCATGGACAAAACTCCGTTGGCTTCCTCCATCAATTAAGCAACGCACAATCTTCTTTCCTCCAGGTCCTTCAATCCTTGCTCTCACAGTTTGCAATAGTACTGTTTCACATTTTTCTGGGGTTGGTTTGGCTGCATATGGAAACACTGAGGAGACCACTGCATCACTCGTGTTTTCAGCGGCATCTGTCCTTTCTATTGGTTGCTCACTTCTGTCACACACAACAGCATGATGTCTTCTTCCACAATCAGTGCATGTCACATTTTTGGATCTACAGTCTCGAGCAAGATGTCTGGGTTTTAGGCATATGAAGCACCTTCCCGTTTTCTTTAGTTTTTCTTTCCTGCTTGTGACTGTGTCTTCAGTGCACTGTTCTGACTTGTGGCTGGTACTGTTACAGAATATGCAACTGTGCACAAATGGTGTATTCGAACTGCCTGTGTGGAGGGCTGCAGCTGAGGGCACATTAGGTCCTTTCCACCTTTCTCTGCTTGAATCTGGTCTGTAGTGCTGATTCTGATTTGCATGTGTATCTTTATGATTCTCTCTCATTTGTGTCAAATGTGCAGCACGCTCCCTGCTTTCAACTTCTTGTTGCAAAAACTTTACAAGGCCATCAACATCCCACTTTTGCCCTATATCTGTCTTGCGGGTGTACTCAAGGGCAAGATCAGCAGGAATCATTTTGAACAGTATGGGGCACAGTAAACCTCCATAACTGTCTGACATGACTCCTAAAGCTTCTAAGCTTCTGATTTGTACTTCAACATCATCAAAAAGTTGTCTCAAGGCAACAATGTCTGAGGACCTTTTAACTGGACTTAGATTTAGTAACTTAGACATGTGTGCACTTACAATGAGCTCTTTCCTTCCAAATCTTTGCTTAAGCATGTCTACTGCAGCATCATAGTTCATGTCAGTTACCTTCAGCCCTGCGACGGCGCGTGCAGCTGGCCCGATGAGATATGACTTCAAGTAAGTGAACTTTTCAGTTTTGCTCAAATCTGGGTTTTGGTGAATTGCATTTTCGAATTGGTCCCAAAACTCCTGCCACATGCACACTTCTCCGCTGTATTTGTTTATTGAGAGCTTGGGTAGCTTTACCGAGGGTCTGCTTGTATTTGACCGTGTACTCACGTCACTCAGCCGATGTGGATTCGCTGATACGGTGGCGTCTCTTGCCTGTTCTTGTTGCTGTAAGGCAGCCCGTTCAATTGCTCTCTCTGCCCGCGTCCTCCATAAATTTGTGTTGTCCTGATACTCAAGTGTCCGCACCATGTCCCCATCTAACTCGTCCAAAGGGATCTCCTGCTCTATATCTGGTTCAATGTCTTGCAGGCCTTTCTCTTTCTGTGACAACATGGCTAACAGCTCCCGCAAACGGTCACTGTTTATATCAGTCTTACTTGTTTCATCTTGTATAATTTGCAGCAGCTTTGTAACGGACGTCCGCAGCACGGTCCGTTTCTGTTTTAGCCTTTGAAGTCGCTCCGCCATTTTTTCCTTTCGTCTCCGTGTTGTTACAGCTATCGGCTTAATCCCAACAACGTTCTCTCTTCACTTTTCCCGCTTCCAGCTTCCGGTTCCCAGGTTTCGGCACCAAAAAATATGTTGTGGATTTAGCTGTAACATCAGTTGTTATAAGGAAAGAATGTCCAAACACCCAACTTTACCTTCATTTGGCTTTACTGGAGAATGCTGCATCTCAGTTTACAACACATTTGTCGTTCCCGCTGGCTAACATGCGTCCGTCTCTCTGATAGCACTGCATTGCTTAGCACTGACTTCTTCTTCTTCGGTCTGCAGCTTGAACAATAACATTTCATGGCCAAAGGTACAGTACCAGCGCCGTCTAGTGGACAATGTCTAACGACTGCATTGAAGGAAAACACCTTTGGGATTCTAATTAAATTACTATTATAAATAGCTTTTCTGATTAACTATAAAGTGTTTATAATATCTATTTGTCCTATATGTATTTCAATATGTAATAACTATCAACTTATGTGTATGAACCATTCTGAACTATTAAATATTCAACACACCCAGGGCGCTCAGCGCTGTAAACGCTGGACTACATAGAGAATGAATAGAAAATAGTTGCCCAAAGTAGGAAAAATGAGTTTGGTGGGCATGCCCCCTAATACTTTTTCTGCAGTGTTTGGCTTCCGGGTTGCCGAGGCGCATGACCTTATGCCCACGCATGTAACTCAGTGGACACGTCTTAAAGGGGCAGTACATGAAAAGTGCCAGATTAATATATAAAATAATATTCAAAAAATTCCTGCATCACCGTCGTGATCCAAATCACCACCAAAATCTAATCATTGTTCCCCATGCCATTACACACCTTTCCTGAAACTTTCATCAAAATCCGTTCATAACTTTTAGAGTAATGTTGCTAACAGACAAACCAGCCAACGCCACTAAAAACATTACCTCCTACCGAGGTAACAAAAATAAGTCACAAATTTATAAGAAACAGTCATAAAGTTACGAGAAAAAAGTTGCACATTTACAAGAAAAAGTAGCTTTTTTTGTAGTTAGAAAAGTGGCAAATTTAGAAAAAAAAAAGTAGCAAAATTATGAGGAAAAAAGAAATTTATGTTAAAAAGTGACAAATTTATGAGGGAAAAAGTTGCAAATGGATGAGAAAAAGACAAAATTGATGAAAAAAGATATTTATGAAAACAACATAAATTCATGAGAAAAAAGTTGGAAATTTGTGAGAAGGGGAGAAGTTTGGTGAGGCCATGGAACAAGACTTTCGGTCGGCCTCGAAGAGATTCTGGCAAACTGTCCGGCAGCTCAGGAGGGGGAAGCAGCTCCCTGTCCACACTGTGTATGGTGCAGATGGGATGCTGTTGACTTCGACTGGGGATATCGTCGGGTGGTGGAAGGAATACTTTGAGGATCTCCTTAATCCCACTGATACGCCTTCCACAGAGGAAGCAAGGCTTGTTGATGAGGGGGGACGACTCGCCTATCACAGGGGCCGAGGTTGCCCAGGTGGTTAAAAATCTCTTTGGTGGCCGGGCCCCGGGGGTGGACGAGATTCGCCCTGAGTACCTCAAGGCCCTGGATGTTGTAGGGCTGTCATGGTTGACACACCTGTGCAACATTGCGTGGAGGTCGAGGGCAGTGCCTTTGGCATGGCAAACCGGGGTGGTTGTTCCTCTCTTCAAAAAAGGGGACCAGAGGGTGTGCTCCAACTTTAGAGGGATCACACTCCTCAGCATCCCTAGGAAGGTCTATGCCAAGGTACTGGAGAGGAGAGTCCGGCCGTTGGTCGAACCTCAGATTCAGGAGGAGCAATGTGGTTTTCGTCCTGTCTGTGACACATCGGACCAGCTCTTTACCCTCTCGAGAATTCTTGAGGGTTTGTGGGAGTTTGTCCAACCAGTTTACATGTGTTTTGTGGACTTGAAGGTCCACAAAACACATGGCATTCCACCGCATCCCTCATGGTTTTTTGTGGGGGGTGCTTCGGGTGTATGGGGTATCGGGCTTGTTGTTACGAGTTATTCGTTCTCTGTACGACCATTGTGAGAGTTTGGTTCGTATTGCCAACACTTGATCAGACTCATTCCCAGTGATAGTTGGACTCCGCCAGGGCTGCCCTTTGTCACCGATCCTGTTCATAATTTTTATGGACAGGATTTCTAGGCGCAGCCAGGGAATGGAGGGTGTCATGCTTGGTGACCACAGGATCTCATCTCTGTTGTTTGCAGATGATGTTGTCCTATTGGCTTCATCCAGCAATGACTTACAGTTCTTGCTGAGACAGTTTGCCACTGAGTCTGAAGCGGCTGGGATGAGAATCAGCCCTTCCAAGTCCAAGTTCATGGTCCTCAGCCGGAAAAAGGTGGATTGTCTTCTCTGGGTTGGGGACAGGCTCCTGCCCCAAGTGGAGGAGTTTAAGTATCTTGGGGTCTTATTCACGAGTGAGGGGAGGATGGAACGAGAGATTGACAGATGGATCGGAGCAGCATCTGCAGTGATGCAGATGTTGTACCAGTGTGTTGTGGTGAAGAGGGAGCTGAGTTCTAAGGCAAAGCTGTCGATTTACCAGTCAATCTACGTTCCTACTCTCACCTATGGTCATGAGCTTTGGGTAATGACCAAAAGAATGAGATCGTGGATACAAGCGGCTGAAATGAGCTTTCTCCATGGGATTGCTGGACTCACCCTCAGAGATAGGGTAAGGAGCTCAGTCATCCGGGAGAGGCTCAAAGTAGAACTGCTGCTCCTCCACATTGAAAGGAGCCAGTTGAGGTGGTATGGGCATCTGATCAGGATGCCTCCTGGACGCCTCCCACTTGAGGTGTTTTGGGTACATCCCACTGGGAGGAGACCCCAGGGCAGACCCAGAACTCGCTGGAGAGACTATGTCTCCAAGCTGGCCTGGGAACGCCTTGGTATCCTCTCTGAAGAGCTGGAGCAGGTGGCTGGGGAGAAGGAAGTCTGGGCTTCTCTGCTTGAACTGCTGCCTCCGTGACCCTGACCTCCAGAAAAGCGGTAGAAAATGGATGGATGGATGGATGGATTACCACCCAAATAGATGAATGAATCAGCAAATAAATTATGTAAACTCCTGGAAAAAGTGAGTTCACCATTGAGAAAAGAACATGTTTAGTGTCATGCTCATTGTAAATAATTTATTGGTAGATATTTGAAGTCAGAGCAGAGAAGCATTTGCATCTTTTAGCTGATGGTGCAATGGACTCTGATAATTTACCTGGTAAACACACTTGGCATGTGGGGCTCAGAGGCTCTGAAGATGATGATGATAGCATTAAACGCAAGGATACTGTTGCAGCCGAGGGTTTAGACAGTTCACTCACTTGTTTACCGACAACAAAATGTGATCACAATTTAAACAGTGCCAATTTGTAAGCAGAGGCAGCAGTCTTTATTATGCACACACACACACACACACACACACACACACTTTTAAGACCTCATTTACAGCCTGCATTAGGGTGAGATCTGAGATGCTCATAGCCCAGCATCTGGTCTCTAGATACTAATCAGCCCAATCACAATTTTGGGATTACCTCCAGCTGCTATATATGCACTTTGGGGTTATAATTCTGTCAGAGAAAGCATGCATGTAAAGGTGAAGGGGCAGCCAGTTGTGTTTTTCTGTTAATTTTCATTTAAATATTTATCATATATTTACACCAAATGCAATTTTAGTACATTCCAGTACCCCAGTGCAATGCATCAGCACAGTAGCATTGTTACCTCCGCCAAGGAGGTTATGTAATTGGGGTGGGTGGTTTGTCCGTCAAATCTGTCCATCTGTCTGTTAGCAGGATGATGCAAAAACTACTGGATGGATTTTGATGAAATTTCCACCAGAGGTAGCCCTTGGGCCAAGGATGAACCCATTAAATTTTCGTGATGATCTGAGAGTGCATACCTGCACCAAGGACCTTGTTTGTATTTGTGCAGCAGGATTACACAAAAACTACTGCATGTACTGTATTTGGATGAAATTTTCACCAGAGGTGGTCCTTGGGCTAGTGAGGAACCCAAAACATTTTGGTGATGATCCCAGAATGCATACCGCCACCAAGGCTCTTATCTTCACACACAGTATTAGCAAGAACACTCCAAAACTACTGGATAGATTTGGATGAAATTTTCACTAGAGGTGGCCCTTGGCCCAAAGGTGAACTTATTAGATGTTGGAGGTAATCCGTGAGTGCATACCTCCACCGAGGCCCTATCTCGCAATGTATAGATGGATGCCGATATGGCCAGACAAAGGGATGAAGGGGAGGACAAAGGGAGGGAGGGACAGAGCCTTGGCAGAGGTATGCGCTCTCTTAGTGCCCTCTAGTTTATTTATTTATGGGGGGGGTAAATGACCTTAAACTGTTTTTGCTCATAAATCTGCAAATTTTTCTCAAAAATATGTGACAATTTTTTTCAGAAATTTGGGACTTTCTTCTGGTAAATTTGTGAGTTTTATTTTCCTCTTGTAAATTTGCAACTTATTTCTCATAAATGTTTCTGCTCCCCCCCCCCCCCGCAAATTTGCATCTTTTTTCTCCCAAATTAGCACCAAAATCTCCTAATTTTGAAACTTTTTTCTAATACATTTATTAATTATTTCTAAAGAATTTGAATGTTTCTCATAAATTTGCTATTTTTTCTTGTAATTTTCCAACTTTTTGTTTGTCATTTTGTGACATTCTTCTGGTAAATTTGCAACTTTTTTCTGGTAAATTTGTGAGTTTTTTTCCCCTCTTGTAAATTTGCAACTCAGTTCTCTTAAATGTCTCTTCTTCTCATAAATTTGCAACTTTTCTCTTGTAAATACAGTGGTGAAGAAGTGTTTGCCCCCTTCCTGATTTCTCTTTTTTTTGTACATTTAAATGTTTTAGATCATCAAACAAATTTAAATATTAGACAAAGATAACACAAGTAAACACAAAACGCAGTTTTTAAATGAAGGTGTTTATTATTAAGGGTAAAAAAAAAAAAAATCCAAACCTACATGGCCCTGTGTAAAAAAGTGATTGCCTCCTAAACCTAATAACTGGTTGGGCCACCCTTAGCAGCAACAACTGCAATCAAGCGTTTGCGATAACTGGCAATGAGCCTTTTTCAGTGCTGTGGAGGAATTTTGGTCCACTCATCTTTGCTTTGCAGAATTGTTGTAATTCAGCCACATTGGAGGGTTTTTGAGCATGAACCACCTTTTTAAGGTCATGCCACAGAATCTTGGTTGGATTCAGGTCAGGACTTTGACTCGGCCACTCCAAAGTCTTCAACTTGAGGTCACGAACAGATGGCCAGACATTCTCCTTCAGGATTTTTTGGTAGACAGCAGAATTCATGCTTCCATTTACCACAACAAGTCTTCCAGGTCCTGAAACAGCAAAACAGCCCTAGACCATCACACTACCACCACCATATTTTACTGCTGGTATGATGTTCCTTTTCTGAAATATTGTGTTACTTTTACACCAGATGTAATGGGACACACACCTTCCAAAAAGTAAAACTCTTGTCTTGTCAGTCCACAGAGTACTTTCCCAAAAGTCTTAGGGATCATCAAGATGTTTTCTGGCAAAACTAAGATGAGCCTTTATCTTCTTTTTGCTCAACAGTGGTTTTCATCTTGGAACTCTGCCATGCAGGCCATTTTTGCCCAGTCTCTTTCTTATGGTGGAGTCATGAACACTGATCTTAACTGAGACAAGTGAGGCCTGCACTTCTTTGGATGTTGTTGTGGGGTCTTTTCTGGCCTCTTGGATGAGTTGTCACTGTGCTTTTGGGGTAATTTTGGTCAGCCAGCCACTCGTGGGAAGGTTCACCACTGTTCCATGTTTTCATCATTTGTGGATAATGGCTCTCACTGTGGTTCGCTGGAGTCCCAAAGCTTTAGAAATGCCTTTATAACCTTTTCCAGACTGATAGATCTCAATTACTTTGTTTCTCATTTGTTCCTGAATTTCTTTGGATCACAGCATGATGGCCCTGTGTGAAAAAGTGATTACCCCCTAAACCTAATAACTGGTTGGGCCACCCTTAGCAGCAACAACTGTAATCAAGCATTTGTGATAACTGGCAATGAGTCTTTTTCAGTGCTGTGGAGGAATTTTGGTCCACTCATCTTTGCAGAATTGTTGTAATTCAGCCACATTGGAGGGTTTTTGAGCATGAACCGCCTTTTTAAGGTCATGCCACAGCATCTCAATCGGATTCAGGTCAGGACTTTGACTAGGCTACTCAAAAGTCTTCTTTTTTTTTTTCTTTAGCCATTCAGAGGTAGACTTGCTGGTGTGTTTTGGATCATTGTCCTGCTGCAGAACCCAAGTGCGCTTCAGCTTGAGGTCACGAACAGATGGCCGGACATTCTCCTTCAGGATTTTTTGGTAGACAGCATAATTCATGCTTCCATTTACCACAACAAGTCTTCCAGGTCCTGAAGCAGCAAAACAGCACTAGACCATCACACTACCACCACCATATTTTACTGTTGGTATGATGTTCCTTTTCTGAAATGCTGTGTTACCTTTACACTAGATGTAACGGGACACACACCTTCCAAAAAGTTAAACTTTTGCCTTGTCTGTCCACATAGTATTTTCCCAAAAGCCTTGGGGATCATCAAGATGTTTTCTGACAAAACTGACATGAGCCTTTATGATTTTTTTGCTCAGCAGTGGTTTTCCTCTTGGAGCTCTGCCATGCAGGCCATTTTTGCCCAGTCTCTTTCTTATGGTGGAGTCATGAACACTGACCTTAACTGAGGCAAGTGAGGCCTGCAGTTCTTTGGATGTTGTGGGGTCTTTTGTGACCCTCTTGGATGAGCCGTCATTGCACTCTTGGGGTAATTTTGGTCAGCCCACCACTCCTGGGAAGGTTCACCACAGTTCATGTTTTTGCCGTTTATGGATAATGGCTCTCACTGTGGTTTGCTGGAGTTCCAAAGCTTTAGAAAAGGTTTTATAACCTTTTCCATACTGATATATCTCCATTACTTTGTTTCTCATTTGTTCCTGAATTTCTTTGGATCACAGCATGATGTCTAGCTTTTGAGCATCTTTTGGTTTACTTCACTTTGTCAGGCAGGTCCTATTTAAGTGTTTTCTTGATTGAGCACAGGTGTGGCAGTAATCAGGCCTGGGTGTGACTAGAGAAATTGAACTCAGCTTTCCAAAGATGTGATAAACCACAGTTAATTTATGTTTTAACTGGGGGGGGGAGGCAACCACTTTTTCATACAGGGCCATGTAGGTTTGACTCTTTAAACTGCAGTTTGTGTTTACTTGTGTTATCTTTGTCTAATATTTAAATTTGTTTGTTGATCTGAAACATTTAAATGTGACATACAAAAAATGAGAAATCGGGAAGGGGGCAAACACTTTTTCACATCACTGTATGCACCTAATTTCTCATAAATTAATTTTTTTCCAAAATCATTTGTTAATTTTTTGTTAAATTTGTGACTTTTTAAAACTTTGAGAATAAAGCCACAAATGTACAAAAAAGTCACAATTTTTTCTCATAAATTTGCAAATTTATGAGAAAAAATTCAAACTGAAGAATAAGAAGTTGCAAATTTGCATGAACCAGATCGTCACTGATGGAGTAAATCAATCCAATCGGACCTTGAGAACAACCTGGATGGAGACCCACCTGAGGATCATTGTGCATGAGTTTACTGAACAGTAGAACAACCGTGTAGGAGGAGTAGCAATTTTTTTGAAATCATAAATGCCCAGATCTCCTGACCTTTGACCCTGACGCTGAACTCAACCTGGATACAGAACACCCTGAGGATCATTGTCTGTACATTTAGCGAGCATTGTGGCAACTACCTAGGAAAAGTAGCAATTCCTGTGTGAAGAGAGAGCAGGCCCTGCAAGACAACAGGCAAATTTTGGGGCACACTACGCCGCCATGCCCTGTGCACAGGCCCAAGACTCTCACCTTCCTTGGTCACTTCAAAACATCTAAACACTTAAACTAGACCTGTAAAGTAATAGCTTATCAGTGTGGGCAAGATTTTAATAAGTGGGAAGAAGCCTACATTTATTTCGATTGCAGACTTAATCCCTCAGACCAATTAGTTTAGGTATACCTAATTAGTCCTACTTTCAACCACACATCTGCTTTTCTCAGCAGAGAATTCATTTTTCTCAGCTTTTACTCTGTATCCATTCAAAGATGTATGTATTTTTGGCACTCATCTTGCTGTTTCTTAAGATCGTTCCCACAGCAAAGACTGTTATTTTTTAAACTCTGAGTCTTATATGTGTGGAGAACAGCATTGAGGGCTATTTCTTTAGCAGACTACATCCCAATTTGAAAGATGGAGACTAGCATGCAACGCAAAACCTTAACCTCCGAGTCTAGCTCTTAAATTAGGTCATAACAGAAGAAAGAGTAACTAACCGAAGCACATACATGAGGCAGAGACCAATCCGAAAGTTTTAAGTGCCAAAAAATGTGACTTTTAATTAAAACACACACAAGAGAACAGAAAATGCAGAAAATGCCCCCCCCAAAATGGCCATATCTGTGAAAAATGGTTACAGGCAGTTAAAAAATGCAAAACTCACTCTTTTTGTAGAGGAAAAAGCAGGGCTGTGAGACTTTATCTTACCAAAGTAGCAACGAAGCTCACTTACTGTGGACCGAGTCTCACATACACGAACACTCACAGGAAGAGCAGAGCATATTAAGATGAAATTAAAATCTCAGTAAAACATCAACCAAGGATAGAATTCTAATGTGCAACATCCAAAAATGGTTTTAATCCAAAAGCAGTACAATTAATCCAAATTAAAAATGAATTTATCAAAAATGAAACCATATGAAATTATTTTAAATCGAAGGATGAAATCAATTAAGATTGAAAGTGAACTTAAATGAATATAGATGAAATCCCTTCCAATACACAACTACGACAATAACAATCATTACTGAGGGTGGCAACAACACTGTGATTCAAATGCGAAATATACTGTCTGGGTACACATTCATATTCTGCAGGGTAATTTAATAAACGGTAATGCTGTTTATTCCATCTAGCTGCAATGCTCCTGCACTGTGTATATATCAGTATACATATGTATATTTATCTACTGCTTTGGCTAACCAGTTCTGATTATCTTATTTACTATTGATCTGAGTGCTGCTATTCCTTTGCTGCTGTAATCCTGGAATTTCCCCATTGTGGGACTAATAAAGGCTTATCTTATCTTATTTTATCTTATCTAAATTACATAACAGGAAAAACCAGATCAGCACTTAGCTGACAACACTTGAACAGCAAAGTGCCAAAAATAGCAATTCCTGAAAAATCAAGACATTACAGAAAAACAATCAGAAAAGCAGACCAAAAAAACAGAAGAACTAGCAGCCAATGGCTTTGACGAGAGGTCCAGCAGGGACCCTGCACTTTGGGGCCAAAGCCTCCCAAAAAAGCAAAACTTTGCCTCGGTTTTTGTAGATGCTGATCACATGCCACCACCCCGTAGTTCTGGAATGCTGGTTGGTTGGTCGTCGTCAGGTAAGAAAGTGAGAAATTCTGGTGCTTTTCAAAACTGCTCTGATTGGTCTAGATGGGAACAATAGTCCCTCTATGGAAGATGTCTATCCATATTTGGGCTTGCCATCCAGTGAGGAAGAGGTTGTCATCTCTCCAGCTGGAACTGGCTCTAACTGGTCATCTTCAAGATGGCAATGGGACTTTCCTGTCAGGAAGTTGGCCATACTGTTATGTCTGAGAATTAGGACAGCGGAGGCAGTAGCTGTACTGAATAATGGTTTTATTAAACAACACTGCTAACAGCACGTGTACAGTAAAACAGTAGCTATGCTAACTGGGAGTGAGTACAGGCTGGTGTTCAATAGAGGCAGAGTGCCAAACAGGCAGTCTCCCACCATCAGTCCCTTAATATAGGACTGGACGTGATGACATCATCCGTGATACCTTCATCATCATGTCTGCACAGTCTGTTGTAATATGACTTCACAATACATACATAGGCTGTCGGTGGAGCAGGGTCTCCAGCTGTTGTTTTCCACAGTGGCTGTACAGTGAGGCCTTTGTTTGTGTGATGTCCTTGAGGGCTTGGATGCAGCAGAGTGAGGAGTGTAGCAGGTTGATTGGGGTCACAGCGAGGCCGTATTGTCACAATAGCCATAGAAGGCTTTCGTCAAATGTCAGTCTCTCAGCACTGTGAAATGTGAACAACAAACGGATGGATGAATGCCATGCCATCACATTAGCTCCTTTTGGCTATGCTGCAGAATGAGCTAAAAAATTAGGAATTTATAAGAAAACTCCTACTCAAGTAACTATTTTGGTGACTACTCTTACTTGCACTTGCATAATTATTGTCATAACATAACTCTGCTATTACTGGAGTACAATTTCTGGATACTCTACTCACCTGTGAACCAAAGTTTCCAAAACTTTTATACCACACCATTAATACTTGCATCTCAGCAGAGAACAAGTTTAAATTTTAAGAAAGAACATTCAAACAGAGAAGTTTAGCTCCAGGTAAATCCAGAATGTCAGAGTGGGTGGAAAGCTCGGAGAGAACACAGCCAGAAAATATTCAGCTTAAATCATACATTACCGGGCTTAAACCTTTCTTTTGTGGCCTGCTGAAATATAAATTTGTTTTGTTCATTCTCCTACAGCTGTTCAGACTCTTAAAGTGGTTTTACTCTCAGTGTTAGACTTCATGGAAACGTGGGCGCAGCTAAAACCTGTTGTCTTCCTTAATACTGCCTGAGTAATGTGTGAGCACTTTTTGGCCCTGAAATTTACATTCATAAAGTATTTGCCCGCAAGACTATTACATAATTGCTGCAATACTGAATGAATAACTAAACCTCCAGTTTTGATCAAAATAGGAAGGACACCATCTTTGGCTTTACCTGATGATGCAGCTCATACTTGAAATAACTTATCGTTCTGTGCATTGACTGATTCAGTCTCTCTGTGTTTTAAGTAAATTTAAACTGACTGCAAAGTGTTCAACCACCAAAGTGTTTTCAGATCTAGCAGCTCTTGAAATTACTATTCTGACCATGTTTGGGCAAATTTAAAGAAAGTCTGCAGTTGCTAATCACTCTTCTTCCATCAGTGTAGAAACTAATCATGGCTGAATTAATATAGAAATGAGCCTGGGGCTTTAATGCTTTAATTTGTTTTTGGCCTGCCTGGCAGTCATCTCACCTGTAGCCTTAAAAGCCTCCCTCTGTCATGTGCTGCCCACTGGGCAGCAGAGGGTTTAAAGGGAGGACTCATGTGCAGGCAGGGTTGCAGTGAAAAAAGACAATTTATTAACAAAAAACTCCAGAGACAAAATAAAGCAGCACGTGGGCTGAGAGCTAAACTAAACTGAGCAGGACAATACTAAACTAAACTTGGCAAAACACAAAGCAAAGACCTGGCAGAAACAAAGGCAGGGTAACTTGCAGGGTAACTTGCAGGGTAACTTGCAGGGTAACTTGCAGGGAACATAGCAGGGTGCAATGACGAATGACCTCTCCAAGAACACAGAACAGACTGACATAAATAGGGGAGGGAACAATTAGCCAGACACAAGACAGCTGAGGAGAATCAGGACTGAGCAATGCACACATGAGGGAGAGTTGCTATGGGCAAGGAAATATGAGGAACAGGAGACAATAGGTAAACAGGCACACACACAACCATGAACTTAGACACGGGATGACAAAACATGACTAAAGACAACAAGGACAATAACACTAAACCAGTGATGTGCGGTGAGTTTCATTTCCGGTGAGGCTATGATGCTTTCAGGGTCAGATTTACAAATCGGATTTTATAAATCTTTTTAACAAAACCAGTGTAAGGTATTTTATTGAATTACCTCTTAAGGGAATACACAGAAAAGGCAGTAATAAAGTCCATGTTTTCATTTTATAACTCCTTGACTATAGACACCATGCAAAGACTATTTTACAAACAACTGTTATATATATACTGAGGACAAAATTTGTTATACTTTGGTTTTTGTCAAAGAATAATGGAAATTATAGTGGCTCAGAGCTGCATCTTTCTCTCTGTGTTGCAACTCCACAATTAACTCTCATTATTCCAAATTATTATAAGTATTTACAACTACCATGCATGCATGATCTTACCTTTTCTTGTAAATTAAGTAAAATTGCCTATCCTTCTGGACAAAAATCACTGTGACTTTGTTTAAAAAATGTCCTTATCTTCCTTTATTTAAAAAAACAAAACAAAACCCTGTGCTTATGGTGCTCAAGCACGCCCCCTCTTGTTGGGGCATTGGTACTGCACAGCCTCTGACTGTGATTTTCAGCCTCACCTGCCTCCCCTAACTGCACGTCACTGCACTAAACTTACTTACTTACTTACTTGATAGCCATTAGGCGAGCAACCACATGCTTCCTCCAAACCTCTCTATCATCCATTAGTGTTCCCAGTTCCGTTACAGTGACTCCACCTGCATCCTGCCTTAGGACTTCCACATAGCTTTGTCGTGGTCTCCCTCTGGTGCGTTGACCGTGGGTTGGTTGCCACAGGACTAGTTTGTGGGCACTCATTTCCGGGTGGCGGTGGCAGTGTCCGGAAGTTGCATTCTCCTTGCTGCTATTTTGTTCCCCACTGGGGGAAGGTCACCATACAACTCTGTATTGGTTGTATGTGTCCACCATTTTACACTGAGTACTTTCCTCAGCATGCAAGTGTAGCTACCATTTAGAGAGTGTTCTATCTGTGGTGTTACTGTCCAGCTTGCTCATCCATATAACAAGATGGACTCTCTGGTAGCCAGAAAGAATCTGATCTTTAGATTCCTTGACATTCTTGACTCCCAGATATTCTTCATCTTGTTCAAGGCATGACATGCTTGTGCTTTTTGTGTCTTCATGTCTTTCTCCATGCTGTCTATCAATGAACCCAGGTATTTGAAGTCTTCTTTCTTTTCCAGCTCAGTACCCTCTTTTGTTTTCAGTGGTCCTGTTTCCCTGATGTTGTAGGTCAGGTACTTTGTTTTCTTGGCATTGATATCGAGGCCAACCTTTTAACATTCAACCTCTACTCTAATTAGTAGTTCCTGGGCTTGTCTTATCAGATCTGATAGCAGCGTTATGTCATCTGCGAAGTCCAGGTCAGTTAGTGTTTCCTTGGGGAATCTTGATGATCTTCTGTGATGATGAAGAGGAAGGGAGCTAGTGTATCCCCTTGTAGCACACCCACTGTGACATTAAATAGCTCTGTTTCACCGTCCGGGGTTATTATTCTTACTCTGGTGTCCTTGTACAGTACATGGCTTCTATGGCCTAATCTAGTCTTGGTGGAATTCCATATGCCCTTAGTATTTTCATCATTTTATCCCGGTGGATTGAATCAAATGCCTTCTTGAAGTCGATGAAGGTCAACACTGCTGGTAGGTTGTTGGATTTTGCCCCTTCCACGACTCTTCTTAGTGCCAGAATCTGGGTGACTGTTGTACGTTTGGTTCTAAAGCCATTCTGGTTTCTCCTTAGCTTTATATCCAGAACACTTCTTATACCATTCAGTATCATTCAATTGTACATCTTGGCAATTACACAGGTTAGACTTATGCCTCGGTAGTTGTCGGTGCTGGACAGGTCTCCTGACTTGGGTACTGGGATTATTGATGAATGACCATATTCCTAGTTTGTCATTCTTCATTAGTGCTGTGTTACAGAATTTGAGACCAATATTGTCAAATTGACAGTACTTGAGTATTTCCGGTGGTATGCCGACTGGTCCAGAGCTTTTTCCTACTTTCAGGGACATCTTCACTTTCTTGAATTCTAGCTCTGTGAAGGGGCCATCCTCTATACCCAGCCCTTCGTAGATCACTGGGATCTCTTCCTCTGGGTCATCGACTTCCAGTAGGCTGCCCAACAGCTTCTTGAAGTGTGTGAACCAGGTATTCACTCTTTCTTCGGGACTAGATCCTGCTACTTGTCCTTCTCTAGCAATCTTCCTTCCAGATACCCTAATGCACAACTTAACATGCTTCTCTGTACTTTTGATCTCCATGGGCCTGTTCAATTCTGTCGATTTTTGCTGTTAGTTCCTCTTCTTTTAACCTGCCGTATGTGTCGTACAGGTCTTGTAGAGCTAATTTCCACTCTTTTTCATCATCTGATGTTCCGCTTTCTGTGAATTTTGAGTGTGCCGACTCTACCTCCATTCTAGCAGCCACTATGTCTGGATGTTTTGCTCTTAGTGACTTCACCCTTTGCTTCTTCATTACGCATTCCTCCATGGCTTCTTCATTTGCTTTCACAAATTTCATGTACACCTCGTCATTCATTTCATTATCCAGAAACTGGAAGCGATTTCTAACAGCTATTGTGTACCTCTGTTGCATTTCCCGATGTGTTGAGAAGCTCTGCCAGTCATACATTACTCGAGACCTAGTTTTTGGCACTCGTAAGCTCAGGCGGACGCTAGCTGTTACTACTCTGTGATCGGACTTTGCTGAGTTGAAGGAGTTGTAGGCTTCTGCATTTTTAACACTATTCCTCCATTTCTTCCTGACCAATATGTAATCCAGTTGCCTGCAACCATTTGTTGCATTGTCCCTGAATATCCAGAGTTTTCCTTTCCTCTTACAGAATTCTGTGTTTGCTGCAAGTAAATCGCATTCCATCAGAAGTTCAGCCAGGTGTGTTCCATTTCGGTTAGTGTTCTCATGGTAGATGTATCGTACATCATCTGGTCCTAGCCTGGCGCTGAAGTCCCCAAGCACTTCTACAAAGTTATGTGCTGGAACGTTCTGGAGAGTACCCCTTAGAATGTTATAAAACTCCTCCACCTCTTCCTCTGGGACACTGTTTGTAGGGGAGTATACCACAATTACTGTGCATTTAGGGTTTCCATAGAATTCTGCCACTAGTAACTTGGGATGCACCTTGTTAGATTTCAGCAGTGCTTTCTGAGCATTCCTACCTAGTAGTACTCCAACTCCACCCTGACAGGCCTGGGCTTCATTTCTCCAGCCTGATGATGTTATCAGGAACCTTTTTCCGACCTTTCTGTATTCCACAGGATCTTGATGGATGATCCTATGTTCCTGAATCCCTACGACGTCTACACCTTGTTCTTCTGCATACTGTGATATCTCTTCTTCCTTGCTATCTGTTATCATTATGTTGATGTTGAAGGTGGCAATCTTGAGTTGCTTCCGACACCAAAGTAGCGCTTTGACTCTGTGCTCTTATCAGACAACTCCCTCCAAGACTGGTTTGGGGAGCTGTCGTCATGCTGTCGTTCTGCACTAAATCCAGACTGTCTAGCATCCGAGTCATCAGCTTGATTCCTGCTCACTCCTGGAGCTCACACTAAACAGTAAAAATAAACAGGGATCAAACAGTATAACCAAATGCAAAAAGACAACCATAAAACACAGACAGCAGAGGAGTCCTGGGTCTGCCCCGGGGTCTCCTCCCAGTGGGATGTGTCTGAAACACTTCAAGTGGGAGGCATCCACGAGGCATCCTGATCAGATGCCCATAACACCTTAAATGGCTCCTTTCAATGTGGAGGAACAGCGGTTCTACTCTGAGCCTCTCCCGGTGACTGAGCTCCTCACCCTATCTCTAAGGGTGAGTCCAGCAATCCTATGAAGAAAGCTCATTTCAGCCGCTTGTATCCACGATCTCGTTCTTTCAGTCATTACCCAATGCTCATGACCATATGTGAGGTTAGGAAGTAGATTGACCGGTAAATTGACAGCTTTGCCTTAAAGCTTAGCTCCCTCTTCACCACAACAGACCAGTACAACATCCGCATCACTGCAGATGCTGCTCCGATCTGTGAATAAGACCCCGAGATACTTAAACTCCTCCACTTGGGGCAGGAGCTTGTCCCACCTCCTCCTATAAGAGCCTGACTGTGACACACACACCCCAGTCTTTGTAAGCTCTTTCTCGCTCCAGGCAAGGAGGGGGGACTGGTGAGATACCTCACTCATGTTTCAGAGAACCTGGTAAACCCTTTAACCTGTCGTTCTTTTTCAACATTCGTCTTGGTATCTCACTATGGGATGTCATAGCTCCCGTCTTGCCAGACCAGCTTACTCTCAGACCATGTATTATTACAACATGTTAGATGTTGATCCTATACTCAAAACACTGTGCGACAGCGACGGTGTGGTAACATCCAACCTGTAAAATCTTGTGAAGGTGTGCAGTATCGCCCAGCTGACTGCTGCACAAACCCCTTCCACAGAGACACCACAAAAGAGTGCCCACGAAGCGGCCATACCGCATGTGGAATGAGCACGCAAACCTGGTGGGGGCTGAAGGCCTCTGCACTCATATGCTTTTACAACAGCTTCCACGATCCAGTGCACTACACGCTGCTTCGTGATGGATTTTCCCAGACTGGATGTGGCCCATGACACAAACAGCTGATCAGATTTCCTAAACCCCGCTGTCCTGGCCACGTATGCATGCAGTACATGGATAGGGCAGAGCGCATTAAGCCTTTCCTGCTCCTCACCGGAAAAGGGAGGATGACACAAAGCCAACAGCTCAATCGGGTGGTAGGAAACCGCAGGACTGAAAATCTTTGGCACAAAGACGGGTTTGGTTTGAATACAACCTTAGAATCCCCTGCCAAAAACTCACTCACGCGCCTAGCAGAAGGCAGCACTAACAGTAGCATAGTTTTTAAGGAGAGTTTTTTGAGATCCACCTGATGGAGGGGCTCAAAAGGTGGACATGATAAACTGTCCAGCACGACAGTGAGATCCCACAGGGTTGTTAGACTCCTCATCTCCAGCCGTAAACGCTGCACTCCTCTCATAAACTGGCAAACAAGCAGGTGGCGCCCCACAGTTTTGTTTCCAAAAGCCAATGTGATATGCTGAAATAGCAGCCAAATACACCTTGACTGTGGAGAAGGCCAGGCCTTTATCCAGCAGCCCCTGCAGAAATGTCAGAATAACAGGAATGGGGCTCTGAAAAGCCACCACCAGCCTGTCTTTTCACACCAATTTTCAAATGCACGCCATTTGCAGTCATACGCAAAATGCATAGAATATGCCCTGTCATTCTGAATAGTGGTGATGACATTAGGAGGGAGTCCGCTAGTGGTCAGGTTCATCCTCTCACCGGCCAGGCCCATAAGGCCATTCACTCTGGGTGAGGATGAAAAATCTCACCCTGTGCCTGTGACAGAAGATCCCTCCACAGAGGCAGGAATATCTCCACTAGCCAGGTTTTCCATGGCCAGCAGGGAGCTATTAGGACCAGAGTTAAACCCCTCTCCAGCATTCTGGCGAGAGTAGGAGTGATCAGCTCTAATGGGGGAAAGGCATGCAGGGGGACACGTGACCATTTGTGTGCCAATGCATCCAACCCCAGCGGAGCATGCTGATCTGTCAGGGAATAAAACAGCAGGCACTGAGCATTCTCTGCCGCTGCAAAGAGATCGATCTCTGCAGGCTCTATCTCTCCCATATTTGGGCTACTACCTCGCTGTGGAGTTTCCAATTTTTGGTTGCCCCTTGATAACAGACCAGCTCCCTGATTCAAAATACCTGGTACGTGGATAACTCTCAAGGATAACAGCTGAGTGCTGTTCCACATAATCAGTCTGTATGCCAACGTGTGCAGATGAGGAGAGCGTAGCCCTCCCTGCCTGTTGGTTTATGACACCACACTCGTATTGTTTGTTCTGACTAACACATGGTGACCCTTTAGATGAGAGAGGAATTGCTTTAAAGCCAGAAAAACGGCCATGAGTTCCAGACAGTTTATGTGAACTGATTGCATTTGTGGGCTCCATGTGCTGTTCACTGTTCTGCCTTCGTGTGTGGCTCCCTCGCCCAGACAAGAGGCATCTGTCGTAATCACCTTTCTCACTGACACCGTACCCATGGTGATAGCAGTTAGCAAGAAAACCAGGCGTCTCCATTGGATCAGGGCACGGGTGCAGGCTGAAGTGACTAGAACCCTGTGGTGACCGCGACATGTCGGGTCCAGCCCGAGCGACGCAACCTACCTCTGAAAAGGCCTCATGTGAAAATGGCCTAACCATAACACTACCAGTGCTGATGCCATAAGGCCCAGCAACCGGAGACACAGTGTGAATTTTAGCAGAGTTCCTCTGCGAAAAGGTGCCAGAGAAGCCCAAAGGGCTTCCACCCTTTCTGTTGTCAGACGTGCCCTCAGGGCAACTGAGTCTAGAGACAGGCCTATAAAAATGATGTTTTGCGTGGAGGCAAAACACTCTTTTCTTCATTTATAGTGAAACCCAGCTCTGTCAGGTGAGTGACAAGCAGCCTGGTATGCGACCAAGTCTGCTCCAGCAATTGTGCTGCCAGGAGCCAATAGTCTATGTAGGTTGCTAAGCGCAATCCTTTTTCTCTCAGAGGTGCAATCACAGCCCCGGTGCATTTTACAAACACCCGTGGGCTCAGAGACAGGCCGAACGGGAGCACCGCATATTGATAAACCTTTCCTTGAAAAGGGAATCTGAGATATTTTCTGTGAGGAGGATAAATGGAGATGTGGAAATATGCATTTTTTAAATCTATGCAGACCATCCAATCCTGGTAACGCACGAAGCGTATTAGCGCCGAATGTGTGAGCATTCTGAATTTGAACTGTTTCAAGTGTCTGTTCAGAGCTCACAGGTCCAATACCGGCCGCAAACTTCCGCCCTTTTTGGGAACCAGAAAATATTTTGAATAGAAACCGCTTTGAGTCTGCTCCCGGGGTACTATTTTGATCACTCCAATTGTCAAGAGAAAGGAAATTTCCTCCTGTAAAATATGAGCTTTTTCTGATGGGGCCTGTGACTGCAGAATTTCACTGAAATGGGGGGGCGGGGGGCGTCACTACGGCAAACCGAAGTCTGTAGCCTCTGGTTACAGTTCTTATCATCCAGTCTGAAGCCCCACACGCTTTCCACAAATGCACACGGTCTGCTAAAGGACCTGTGTGTGACCTTGTTGTGGTGAATGGAAGGACAGGCTTTATATGCCATGCAGTGGTTGAGTCCAAAGTTGGCAGAATGGATTGCTCCACTTATTGGACATTGGTGTCCCCTGCTGCCTTCATAGGCTGTCTTGGTGGGACAAGCTGATAGCTGATAGCTTTTTCCTGTCACAGAGGACTGGAAACTGTCAGCTTTGGAGGGCAGGGTGGGGCTTGCAGAGGTCATGGTGGACTTCTGGGCCGGGTGGAGGTGAGAAGATACACACGTGGACAAAATTGTTGGTACCCCTCTGTTAATGAAAGAAAAACCCACAAAAAGTGGTAATAAATAAAAATTCTATGAAAATTAACCAATGAAAATCAGACAATGCTTTTGAATTGTGGTTCAACAGAATAATTTTCAAAAACAAACTCATGAAACAGGCCTGGACAAAAATGATGGTACCCTTAACTTAATATTTTGTTGCACAACCTTTTGCGGCAATCACTGCAATCAAACGATTTCTGTAACTGTCAATGAGACTTCTGCACCTCTCAGCAGGTATGTTAGCCCACTCCTCATGAGCAAACTGCTCCAGTTGTCTCAGGTTTGAAGGGTGCCTTCTCCAGACGGCATGTTTCAGCTCCTTCCACGGATGTTCAATAGGATTTAGATCAGGGCTCATACTAGAAGGCCATTTAAGAATAGTCCAATGTTTCGCTCTTAGCCATTCTTGGGTGTTTTTAGCTGTGTGTTTTGGGTCATTATCCTTTTGCAAGACTCATGACCTGTGACTGAGACCAAGCTGTCTGACACTGGGCAGCACATTTCTCTCTAGAATACCTTGATAGTCTTGAGATTTCATTGTACCCTGCACAGATTCAAGGCACCCTGTGCCAGATGCAGCAAAGCAGCCCCACAACATAACAGAACCTCCTCCATGTTTCACAGTAGGG
Organism: Pholidichthys leucotaenia; assembly: GCA_020510985.1. Classification (NCBI taxonomy): domain Eukaryota; kingdom Metazoa; phylum Chordata; class Actinopteri; order Cichliformes; family Pholidichthyidae; genus Pholidichthys; species Pholidichthys leucotaenia. Next base: position 279,199,387 of record CM035842.1, read on the forward strand.
ACAGTGTTCTTTTCTTGGTATGCTTCATTTTTGCATCTGTGAACACAGAGCTCATGTGCCTTGCCAAAAAGTTGCAGTTTTGTCTCGTCTGTCCATAGGACATTCTCCCAGAAGCTTTGTGGCTTGTCAACATGCAGTTTGGCAAATTCCAGTCTGGCTTTTTAATGATTTGTTTTCAACAGTGGTGTCCTCCTTGGTCATCTCCCATGAAGTCCACTTTGGCTCAAACAAAGACAGATGGTGCAATCTGAAACTGATGTACCTTGACCTTGGAGTTTACCATGAATGTGTTTAGAGGTTGTTCTGGGCTCTTTTGTTACCATTCGCATTATCCGTCTCTTCCATTTTTCATCAAGTTTCCTCCTGCGGCCACGTCCAGGGAGGTTGGCTACAGTCCCGTGGATCTTAAATTTCTGAATAATATGTGCAACTGTAGTCACAGGAACATCAAGCTGCTTGGAGATGGTCTTATATCCTTTACCTTTAACATGCTTGTCTATAATTTTCTTTCTAATCTCCTGAGACAACTCTTTCCTTTGCTTCCTCTGGTCCATGTTTAGTGTGGTACACACAATGTCACCAAACAGCACAGTGACTACTTCGTCAGCCTCCGTCGGTCTATGATGACCATGGAAGAGAATCCTAAACGTCTACTCTGCTGGAACAGCACCACCTGTGGCTGAACAGGCCGATGCACGAATGGCAGTCCCTGTCACACAGGTCGCACTTGTGGGTGGTCTCCGTGCTGCTGGGTCTGTGGCGGTTCTTCCTGCAGGTCCTTTTTTCATCTGCTGCAGCAGTCAGTCTCTCTTCACCCACCTTGAGCTGTTTGGTCAGGGTGCCTCTCCATTTGGAGCGGTCTGTTGCAAGGTCCTCCCAGCGCTCTGTGTTGATCTCCAGGGCCTTCATGTCTCTCTTCCAGACGTCTCTAAAGTGCAGCTGTGGGCGGCCAATGTCTCTTCTGCCAGTCGCCAGTTCTCCGTAGAGGACGTCTTTGGGGATTCTGCCATCCTCCATACGGTGAACGTGGCCTAGCCAGCGGAGCCTGCGCTGCCTGAGTAGAGTAAACATGGAGGGAAGGCCGGCGCGGGACAGAACTTCTGTGTTGGGCACTTTGTCCTGCCAGGATATGTCCAGGATGTGGCGAATGCAGCGCAAGTGGAAGGAGTTCAGTCTCTTTTCCTGCCAGGCGTATGTTGTCCACGTCTCACTCCCATAGAGCAGTGTGCTGATGACGGAGGCATTGTACACTGCCATCTTCGTCTTGACAGAGAGTTTGGGATTCTCCCACACTCGTGTGGTGAGGCGAGCGAGTGTGAAGGCTGATTTTCCAATCCTCTTGTAGATCTCTGTATCAAGGGAGAGGTTGTTGCTGATCGTGGACCCCAGGTACGTGAACTGATTCACGACCTCCAGCTCGTAGTCGTCGATGGTGATGGTTGGTGGTGCTTCCGTGCGTTGCGCCAAGACGTTAGTCTTCTTCAGGCTGATGGTAAGCCCGAAGTCCTTGCATGCCTGGGAGAAGCGGTCCATCAGGGTCTGAAGCTCCTGCTGTGTGTGGGTTGTGACTGCAGCGTCATCTGCAAACAGCATGTCTCTGATTAGAGCCTCGCGTACTTTGGTTCTGGCTTTCAGGTGGGCGAGGTTGAAAAGCCTGCCGTCAGATCTTGTGTGCAGGTAGATTCCTTCTGTTGCTGTACTGAAGGCATGCCTCAGGAGCATAGCAAAGAAAATCCCAAAGAGGGTTGGCGCAAATACACAGCCCTGTTTCACTCTGCTGCGTATGTTGAATGGCTCTGAGACGTTGCCATCGTGCTGCACTATCCCCTGCATGTTGGTGTGAAACGATTCGATGAGGCTTTGCAACTTTGGTGGGCATCCTATCTTTGGCAGGATCTTAAAAAGGCCCTCTCTGCTGACCAGATCGAACGCTTTGGTGAGGTCGATGAAGGCGACGTACAGGGGCATGTTCTGTTCTCTGCATTTCTCCTGGAGTTGGCGGATGGAGAATATCATGTCTACCGTCGATCGCTCAGTGCGGAAGCCACACTGAGACTCGGGGTAGACACATTCGGCAAGCTTCTGTAGACGAACGAGAACAACTCGTGGGTAGACTTTGCCAACAACACTGAGGAGGGAGATGCCCCTATAGTTGTTGCAGTCGCTTCTCTCCCCTTTGTTTTTGTAGAGGGTGATGATCTTGGCGTCCCTCATGTCCTGTGGTACAGCACCTTCCTTCCAGCACTGGCAGAGGACGTCATGCAATGGCAGCAGTAGGGCGGTCTTGCAGTGCTTGATCAGGTCAGGGGGTATGCCGTCGTTGCCGGGTGCCTTGCCAGCGGCCAAGCTATCAATGGCCTTGCTGAGTTTGTCGATGGTTGGCTCGGTGTCAAGTTCGTCCATGGATGGCAGGCAGTCGATGGCATCAAGGGCTGATGGTGTCACGGTGTTCTGTCTGGAGTAGAGGTCGGAGTAGTGTTCCACCCATCTCTCCATCTGCTTGTTCTTTTCTGCGATCACCTCCCCAGTGGAGGATTTGAGGGGGGCCATCTTGCTCTGAGCCAGACCAAGTGCTTTCTTGATGCCATCATACATACCACGGATGTTCCCTGTTATGGCAGCGGTTTGAATGTCTTGGCTGAGCTGAGTCCAGTACTCGTTGGCACAGCACCGAGCAGTCTGCTGAACTTTGCTTCTCGCAGCCCTGAGAATCTGGAGATTCTTCTTGTTTGGGTACTTCTTGTACTCAGCAAGTGCTGAGCGCTTGGCTTCAATGACGGGGGTCATCTTGGTCAACTTGGCATCAAACCAGTCCTGTGACTTCGAGGTCTTCCTCCCAAAGGTAGACAAGGCTGTGCGGTGGATGGTGTTTCGCAGCTCTTCCCACTTCTGCTTTGCAGATTCTCCTTCTTGTGGTACACCAAGTTCCTTCTCAAAGGTGGAGGCAAACTGCTCAACAAGTTCTGGTTGGGCCATCTTGCTGGTGTCAATCCATGCCTTTCCAGGCTGTCTAGCATGATGGAATTTCTTCAGCTGCAGCTTGACCTTGCAACACACCAATGAATGGTCTGTGTCACAATCTGCACTCTGGAACGAACAGGTAATTAGCATATTCTTCAGTGAGGTGCGCCTGGTCAGGATCAAGTCCAGCTGGTGCCAGTGCTTTGAGCACGGATGTCGCCAGGAAGCCTTGTGTTGGGGCTTGGTCTTGAAGAACGAGTTTGTGTTGCACAGATCGTGATATGTGCAGAACTCGAGCAGCCGCTGTCCGTTGTCATTCATTCTGCTCACGCCAAATGGTCCAAGACAGGAGGGCCAGGAGCCGTGGTCAGCACCCACTCTGGCATTGAAGTCTCCAGGGAGAATGAGTTGTTCAGAGTTGGGGATGATCTTGACAGTTGTTGCGAGATTCTCGTAGAACTCGTCTTTTGCCTCTGGTGTGGCTGTCAGTGTTGGGGCATACACACTGACGAGGGTGACTGGGCCTTGAGTAGTGTTGAGGCGCCTTTGCTTCCTCTGGTCCATGTTTAGTGTGGTACACACCATGTCACCAAACAGCACAGTGACTACTTGTCACCCTTTAAATAGGCCGACTGAATGATTACAAGTTTGTAGACACCTGTGATGTTAATTAGAGGACACATCTTGGTTGAACATGTCCCTATGGTCACATTATTTTCAATCTTTTCTAGGGGTACCATCATTTTTGTCCAGACCTGTTTCATGAGTTTGTTTTTTAAAGTAATTCTGTTGAACCACAATTCAAAAGCATTGTCTGATTTTCATTGGTTAATTTTCATGCACGGTGGTGCAGTGGTTAGCACTGCGGCAGCACAGTTTTACCCTCAGCCGGGGGATCGCGGGGATCATGAGATCGTGGGTTCGATCCCTGCCCCCGGCCAACAGTGATTTGTGTGGAATTTGCATGTTCTCCCCGTGTTGCGTGGGTTTACTCCGGGATTTCTCCGGTTTCCTCCCACATGCTAAAAACATGCAGGTTAGGGATACGGGGCGCTTGCGCACGCAGCGACCGGCAGCTGGTGGCTTGTCACCAGACTGCAAAACAAATCTACCTACGGGTACAAAATAAGTACAAAAAAAATAATAGAATTTTTATTTATTACCACTTTTGTCAGATTCAAGTTATTTCTGTGACCATTGTGGGTTCTTCTTTCATTAACAGAGGGGTACCAACAATTTTGTCCACGGCTGTACGAGAGGTTCCAGCTAGAAGTCAAAGGTGTGATGCTGAATGTTCTCAGTGTGTATGCCTCACAAGTTGGATGTCAGGTAGAAGAGAAAAGGGAATTCTGGAGAAAGTTGGATGAAGTGGTAGAGAGTGTTCCCAGGGGGGAGAGAGTGGTGATTGGCGCGGACTTCAATGGACATGTAGGTGAAGGGAACAGAGGTGATGAGGAGGTTTTGGGTAGGTATGGTCTTAGGGAGAGAAATGTGGAAGGACAGGTGGTTGTGTATTTTGTTAAAAGGATAGAAATGGCTGTGATGAACACATACTTTAAGAAGAGAGAGGAACAGAGGGTGACTTACAAGAGTGGAGGAAGGTGCACGCAGGTGGACTACATCTTATACAGAACGAGAAATCTGAAAGAGATGGGAGACTGCAAGGTGGTGGCAGGGGAGAATGTAGCTAGACAACATCGGATGGTAGTCTGTAGGATGACTTTGCAAACCAAGAAGAGGAAGAGAGTTAAGGCAGAGCCAAAGATTAAGTGGGTGAAGTTACAGAAGGAAGAAGGTCGCACAGAGTTCAGGTAGGAGTTGATACAGGGTCTGGGTGGTAGGGCAGAATTATCAGATGACTGGGAAAGTACAGCAAAAGTATTGAGGGAAACAGGTAGAAAGGTATGTGATGCATCCAGTGGACAGAGGTCCTGAGGATTAGCAAGCCGAAGGTGAGGGCAGCTTTGAAGAGGATGAAGAATGGAAAGGTGGTTGGTCCAGATGACATACTGTACCTGTGGAAGTATGGAGTTGCTTAGAAGAGATGGTAGTGAACTTTTTGACCAGATTGTTTAACACAATCTTGGAGAGTGAGAGGATGCCTGAGGAGTGGAGAAGAAGTGTTTTGGTACCAATTTTCAAGAACAAAGCTGATGCTCAGAGCTGTAGTAACTACAGAGGCATAAAGTTCATCAGCCACACTATGCAGATATGGGAAAGAGTTGTTAAAGCCAGGTTAAGAGGAGAGGTGAAAATCAGTGAGCAGCAGTATGGTTTCATGCCAAGAAAGAGTACTACAGATGCAATGTTTGCTCTACCAGAGCTGATAGAGAAGTATAGAAAAGGTCAAAAGTAGTTGCACTGTGTCTTTGTGGATCTAGAGAAAGCATATGATAGGGTGCCAAGAGAGGAAGTGTGGTACTGTATAAGAAAGTCAGGAGTGACAGAGAAGTATGTGAGGGTGGTGCAGGACATGTTTGAGGACAGTGGTGAAGTGTACTGTAGGAGTGACAGATGGATTCAAAGTGGGGGTGAGATTACATCAGGGATCGGCTCTGAGCCCCTTCTTGTTTGCCATGGTGATGGATAGGCTGACAGACGAGGTCAGGCAGGAGTCTCCATGGACCATGATGTTTGCAGATGACATTGTGATCTGCTGTGAGAGCAGAGAGCAGGTGGAAGAGAACCTGAAGAGGTGGAGGTATGCTCTGGAGAGAAGAGGAATGAAAGTCAGTAGAAGCAAGACAGAATACATGTGTGTGAATGAGAGGAAGGCAGGTGCAACTGTGAAGATGGAAGAAGCAGCAGTAGTGAAAGTAGATGAGTTTAAATACCTGGGGTCAACCATCCAAAGCAATGGAAAATGCACAAGAGAGGTGAAGAAGAAAGTGCAAGCAGGGTGGAGTGAGCGGAGACGAGTGTTGGGGTGATTTGTGACAGAAAGGTAGCAGCAAGAGTGAAAGGGAATATTTACAAGATGGTAGTGAGACCTGGAATGATGTATGATTTGAAGATGGTGGTGCTGACAAAAAGACAGGAGGTGGAGCTGGAGGTGGCTGAGATAAAGATGCTAAGATTTTCATTGGTAGTGACTAGGAGAGACAAGATTAGAATAAGCTGTGTTGGGAATAACACATTACAAAGTAACATTAAATGGACGCATTACAGTAATGTTGCAAAGTAACATGTTACTGCAAAGCCACTACTTTGGCAGTAACGTGCTGCGTAACGAAATTCCTGTTTAAAAATTCAGTAATGTGTTACAGTTATTGAAATTTGGTCAGATGCATTACTCGTGTTACTTGTTTTATTAATATGGATAGATATTTTTAGCGCAAATAAATACAAATTGACCCTACGTAGCTAACACACCGTCAGTCGACGTTGCAAAGAGCCTCTTCACTGCTGCAGCCAGCAGCCACAAATGGAGCTTGCTCCTGCTGGGAAAAGATGAAGCTACTTTGTTTTTGTGGAAATAGACAAATTATTTTTCCTTTAAGGACAAAGGCATATTCGTGGGTTGGAAGCTAAGTGCTGTGTGAGTCTGACTGCAATCTTCAGAAGCTCCTGAACAGCAACAAGATCAAAGCTAGTGCTATGCTCGCACCATGTTATTAGTGGATTTACACTATCTGAACAGCCACGCTGGATTTCAAGCACAAGTATGCATCTGGACAGTTTGTGACCCAGCAAGAATTAAACCAATTGATTGCCAGATACGTTGTTACAGAATGAAGATCTGATAACAGTCATTTTCCATCAAACAGCTGAGACTGTGAGCCACTGAAGTTAAAACACATTTACTTGCTACCTGAGTAAAGATTATTCAAAAATGGATTTTGATCTCCAAAAGGAATTTACGGGACTGGATCATATCTCTGTCACAGCAGACATTTGGACTGTGGATAATGGCCATTTTCTTTGGATCACTGCATATCAGATTAAATCCATAAAGGTAAGAAACACTGACAGCTTTATGCTGTGTTGCCAAATCACTCTTTTGGAGTGATTCTCACTCTTTTTCCCTCTCTCTCATGCCACAAACCCTATTTCTCTCTCCAAAATGAGGGCATTACTGGCAATTTTGTGTTGATTTTCTTCAATTTTCCCCACAGTAAGAGCTCTCAAGGCAGGATAAAGCAGACTGAACATGTTCTAAAAGCTCTGTCTGAGCTCTGTCTGTTTACAGCCTGACATTAACAAGCCCGTAATGTAATGCATTAATTAAATTATCTTGCTATGGGTGCAAGATGATTTAAGTATGCATTTAAAAGTAATGAGAAAGTGACTTTTCTAACTAGTTACTTTAATAATGCAGTAATTGGTAAGTAACTCAGTTACTTTTGAAAAGAAGTAACTAGTAACTGAACTAGTTATTATTTTTAGTAACTTGCCCAATGCTGGCAATAAGTATATCAGAGGGACAGCTCAGGTTGAGCGGTTTAGAGACAAAGTAAGAGAGGCAAGGCTGAGATGTTTGGACATGCGCAGAGGAGGGATAGTGGATATACTGGACAAAGGATATTGAAGATGGAGCTGCCAGGCAGGAGGAGAAGAGGAAGACCACAGAGACGATTCATGGATGTAGTGAAGGAGGACATGGAGAGGTTTGGTGTTATAGAAGAAGATGCAAGGGATAGGGTGAGATGGAGGCAGGTGATCCGCTGTGGCAACCCCTAAAGGTAGCAGCCAAAAGAGGAAGAAGAAGAAAAAGAAAACCTACAAAAAACACAATTTTTCAGTCTATGACCCCTTTAAGGCAGAGTCATTGTCAAGTTTTTGAAGGTGAGGAGAACTCCTCTGCAGGTGGATGTTGGGCTGTTTGGCTTTCCCAGCTATATAAAGGCACAAAAATCCCACATAGTGCATTAAAATAAAGGGGAAACCCTATAGCATAATAGGGGCTCTTTAAATTTAGTCCTATATTCTGCAGACAGAATAAATGAAGATTCTCATCATCTAATGTTTTGTGTGCAACAATGTTTACCACCTCAGCCTGTGTGTTGGTGTGCGTGTACGGCTGCTGTGTCAGCCTTTAGCATTGTGCGAATGTGAGTTTGTGTGTAATGAGGAGTTACTGGCTGCGTTGTCTCTGGGGGGTCATTGTGATCAATGAAGATCTGCCCTCTCAGTTTTGCCCTTTTGAATTCCTTTCAACTGCAGCACAGAGAGCCAAACACCAGCTTATCCTCCTCGTTTATCTTTAGCAGCTTCTTCTTGTGCTTCCCCACAAGGCCAGCCAGCAGGTAAGAGAGCGCGAGCGAGAGAGAGAGAGCATTTACTTTTATACTTTGCTTTTGGATAGACAAATTATAAGTCACTATGGGTTTTTTTCTTTGTTTTCATGAATGATTTATGGTTGACAAAGTAATAAACTACCAGCATCACATAAAGTGAAGGGAACTGGTGCCAAGGTACACCAGAGTACTCCTTTAATGCATCACGTCCACCGCTCCCCACTTCAATTTTGAAAGAATACAAGGGAGATTGATAGGATGTTGCAAAAGATTTGTTTTTCATTTACTTCTGATATTTCGAGGGAGTACATAGCTGCACAGTTGAGAAAGCCTTAAAAACCCCTCTACAGTTTCATTTCATGAATTTCAGTACCTTAACTCCTGCATGCAGAGTTGGCAGTATAAATTTTCTGAAATGACAGAAAATATTTAAACTACTACTATTATTATTACAATTTTAACAAATATTTCAAAAAGGACGATTTACGAAATGTTCACAGTATGGTATTACAATGGCTTTCTCAGTAATAACAATGCAAGATTATCTTTCGTAGTGTTGTGCGAGGGCTGTTTATTAATGACGGTATAACTGTTCACCAATAGCCCAAGATGTCATGATCAGTGTGGGGTCTGTGGAAAAAAAATCCTCCATGACCAGTTGCACATGTGGAAGTTCTCTGCACAATGGATTCTGTGATGGTGGGGTTTACTGTGAAGTACGGTGTGATGACACCACCCTCCAGGTGCGCCACCACACCACCCTATAAACAGGGGCGTCCACCATCTTGGGCTTCCTCTCTTGCCCGGACGACCCCACACGGCGTAGCACCTGTTATATGGCAACCAGTATATTAATAAAGTACCGTTCCAGTGCAGCCTCTCGTCCATCTCCCTTTGCGCCAGGTTTGTGGACATAACAGATTCCAGCGCAACCATTGTGCAACCTTGCAACTTTGTCCAGTCACCACAACTTTCCAGCAATTTTGGCAAATCCTCGTCAACTTCTGCCAATTTCACCAATCAAATTTGTCTCTGACTGGTGCTGAAATGCTCAGTCGCGGCACTGCGTTCACTTCCGTGTTTATAGGAGTATTAACGGAACACATCATCAAACAGAGTGTGCCATTTAAAAAAGCCCCACTCACCCGTGAGGTTTCCAACACCGTCCCTTCCTCCATCTCCCCCAGCCTGCCGGTGGACGTCTTGCCACATCTCCGTCCTGACTGCATGTACAAAGCGCTGGGTTTGTGTTGAAAAACATCTGCCTGTCCCAAAAGCACCCCATTGTGGGAGCGTGCTGGAGGAGAGACACCGTAAAACCACAAATCTAACACTGCAGCCAGTGTTTGAACATTTTATACAGTACATCTTTAGAGGTAAAGTCATTACTACATCTGGTCAATGAGCTTTAAAGCTGTGGATCTCCGGTCTGGACAGACAAACGCGCAACACTCACACACACACACACACACACACACACGCGCGCGCGCTGTCCCGCAGTAAATGAAAGATGTGTGTGTGTGTCAAGACCAACGTGCAGCAGACAGACAGGTAGAACTTAGGCACGGAAAGACAGAGAATATTGTCTGTAATTTTTTTTTTTTTTTTCAGAAAAACATAGACTCCTATAGCCAATATAGAGCAACAGAATAAATGATTTGTTTTTTTCCTCTCCGCTCAGTACCAAGTGGTTGGGGACCGTCGGGGGGTTTCAAATTTAGGTGCTGCCAGTATTTTCCAAATCTCTACTCTTTAACATGCATTCAGTGCAGTTTAGCTGTTGTATTGGATATTGTGTTAATGTTTGTATTTGCTGCTGCACAAGAGTTTTTCTGTATAGCAGAAGTTTCTGCTTAATTTAGAAATCACTATAATAGGAATTTTTTTAACAATCCTGTGCTTTTCTTATATTGTTATATAGAATATCACTGCAGTAAACTGAAAAAAAAACATCTGCTTTAAAATTTGTAATTCTTTCCACAACTTTTAGTGCAAAAAAAAAAAAACCCTCTAAAAACATCGCAACTTTAAAAAAAAAAAAAAAAAAAAAAAACTCCTGCGAATTCAGGCTTTTTGGGCCATAACAATCATAAAAACATCCCGCGAAGTCCTGGAGGGACTGATTATGACTCACCACATCTGAAGAAGGCATGTGTCCAACCCTCAGTGGACAAGGTCATGCTCAGTCTTTTGGGACCAGCGTGGAGTATTGATGATGGATTTCCTGGCAAAGGGTACCACACTTACCGGGACTTACGACGCTTCACTGCTGCAGAACTTGCGGAAGACCACCAAAACCAAGAGGTGCGGCATGCTGACCAGAGATGTCCGCCTACTACACAACAACACCTGGTTCACAACTCTCATGCTGCCCAGACAGAAACACAGCCCTACAGCTATGAAATTCTTCCTCACCCCTTTTACTCTCCCAACCTCACACCAAGTGACTTCCACCTCTTTCCAACCATGATGTCATTATCGATGGGCAAGCACTTCCAAAACCCGCTTTTTTCTTCGTACCTTCAATATTTTGTTTCTGAAACGCAAACAGAACAACAGAAAATAGCCATTATATGGCAAAATAAAACTAGAATTGAGTCAAAATGGGATAACAGATGCTATTTCATTCACTGGATTTTTTTGTTTCATCGTTTTGATCAAAGCCAGAGGTTAGGAAAAAAACGTGTGCCTTTATGATTTGTATTGTGTTAATGTTTTGAAAAGTCAGTGTGGCAATATCTATAAAACAAACGTTATTGGCAAAAGCAACAGCTAAACTGATATTTTACAAAAAAGGATAAGAAAAATTTAAATGCACTTATATATAGAAAACAGTAAATTTTACAGTCTGGTTAGAATTTCTTCCCACAGCTCAAACACCCAAAACCCACTGCTCCTATAGGTCGTACTATAATATTCAGTTTTATGTTTTTGTGGATATCTCAAGAAAGGTCAGTCCTGGGCTCAAAATTCTTCCATCATTCTAATCTCTGGAAACTTCCACAATTTTCTGCTTTGGTCTTATGCTCTAAAAATGAAGTTTTCTGCACTGTATTTTCAAAAATATGGCTGTACACTCAAAATGAACTCCTCCAAGATCATTCATCCAAATTGTTTAAAATTAAGCATGAATCATCAACAGATGTTGATAATGAAAAGTTGTTCAAACTGTTAAAAATATCAATCTGTTTTGATTTCTTGGGCCAGTAAATTTGTGCACTTTAGCTTTGGTGTATTTTCTGATTTTTTTTCTGATGATCCAAACGTGATGAAACTGCACACTCGCAATCACAACTGTGTTCTTTAGACTCACACCAAATTTCATGCAATTCCATCCATGTGCCAAAAATCATCTTCATGAAATGTCTATCAGATTTTGTGTCTTGTGAATGGAACATTTTGATTTAAGAACGTAAGGATGTGAACTGAAGCAGTCCTTATTCTTCTGAAGTGCAACATGCTTCTCCTGTGCATATTTAAAACCTAAAGTGTAGCACACCTTAGCCTTCAAATGCTGCTACTAATAAACAGTACAGCTATGGCTGTGCGATATGACAATATATATTGGATGATGCGATAAAAACTATTGTTTCATAAAAAACTCTATCATTTAGATTGGGACTTTTGCAAAAATAATTCTTTAGCAAAGCTCCTCACATACTACCTGTCAGCGCCCCCTCTCCCCCACAAGACAGGGTCTCTCCGGCGGTTATCACAGCAGCTACTGTAACTCCAAACTAATGCTTTGGTCAAATAGCTGCTACTTCTGTTTGCCAGGGGATGTGGGACTGTTTCCCACATGCTGTGTCAGAGAGGGGAGTCCACTAATTCAGTTTTAATTGGAGATAAATAACATAATCACCATCTGCTAAATGACGATGCTAAGTTGTCACTAATAGGAAACATTATTAGTGTATCAGACCCTCGTTTCACTGCTTTAAATTACTGCTGAGTTTCTTAGTTTTGTCTGAAAATATTATATTATTATACTGTGTGTGTGTTTGTTTTTAAACTGGACCTGTGAGTCTGAATAAAGATTTATCTCATATTTAAACTGCGTAAGTGTGTGATAGTGGCACATACACACAAAATTAATTAATTGTTTATGTATTTATTTATTTACTAATTAATTAAAACGTGTCGGAGGAGCAAACTGGCTCTTAATGTAATTTACTTGATTTCTAATTATTTTAATTAGTCAAGTAGTGATAATGGATAATGCTGAAGTCATCATTTGTACTTTTTTACATTACCTTTTGTGCCTTTCATTTTCAGTTCATGACCAATCTGAAATATTTTTACAAAGAAGCAAACTCCACAAGTTTAAATCAGGCCAGAATGGCCTGTTTAATAAAGATAATTGCACCAAAGTAAACTAACAGCTAATTTATATCTGTAGCTAGTAGTGATGGATAATTTTCTCATTTTCAGACTGACTTTTTTATCAAGTTAATGCTATTCTTACTTACTTACTTACTTACTTATTAATGTTTACTTTTTATTCATATGATATAAAAGAAAAAACTCAAATTTATGACAATCAAATCTCAAATACACATTAAAAATACAACTTCATTTAAAAAAAAACGTAAAATTATGAAGGAAAAAGTTGCATAACATGACAAATTTTTACAATTGATTTTTTTAGTATGTAATTTAAAATGTTAAAAAAAAGAGAGAGCTTGCCCTTCTTATGTGATAATAATATATAACTATAGAATTTACAGAAAATGTATATCGGGATATACTGTATATCGCAGTGGCGGACCGTATATTTTACAACTAGGCCTCCAGTGGTGATCTACTCGATATAAGGCAGTGCAGTGGTGCAGTGGTTAGCACTGCACCAGCACAGCAACTCACCCTTGGCCATGGGATCCCTGGTTCGATCCCAGCCCCTGACCAACGGTGATCTGTATGGAGTTTGCATGTTCTCCCCGTGTCTGCGTGGGTTTGCTCCGGGATTTCTCCGGTTTCCTCCCACAGGCCAAAAACATGCAGGTTAGGTTAATTGGAGACTCTAAAGTGGCCCTAGGTGTGAATGTGTGTGTGAATGGTTAAGGGATAGCGCCGTACCGTGGCTGCTTCATCCATCCAGGTGGATGCCCTCAATTTCCCCTCTGGGGATCAATAAAGTATACAAAATAAAAAAAAATAAATAAATAAAAATAAGTGCCATTCATACCAAACACCATAAAAACAGCCTATAGGGCCATCCACACAAAGCATGTTAAAGATAACTTTAAGTATAAAATTCTAGATTTAAAAATCTTTACCTTTTCGTTGTAGAGCTCCATTTCCCTGCGCACTTGTTCATTGGGTTGCAGATCCACTCTTGTTTCCCCAAAGGATTAAAAGTACTGTTGCTTGTGTCCGGTTGGCAGGTGTGCCTTGGTGTCTCACTGCTGCCTTGGTTAGACAGCTCAAGTTTGCAAACCCTGTCTGGCTCCAAGTATCTACTCAATCAGTTGCAAACAACAAGCATTCCCAGCAAGATAATTTGCAGCACTCCTCAGAGCCTGTAATCCAAGGATACCGCTCATTGCTTATATGGAAGTGACGGACAAATCCTTTCCCCAGTTGAGACACGGGCCTGCTAGCTTCAGGGCTGGCCAACCTCTCTTCACAATGAAAAGCTTTTCTTGAAAAGTCTGTCTGGAAAATTGATTTTTTAAAACATCAGCGACCAAATCATTTCCCTCTCCCCTGTCAGCCATTGTGGGTGGAAAAACAGCTATTACATTTAAACAGATATGGTATATTGTAGTTGCTTACGCAAGTCCTTGCATTGGCGTTTTGCTAGCTAGGATCCTCTGCATTGTGGGTGGAGGAGTCTAACCATCCAATCAAAAGATGTGAAAATGCCGACGTTCTCGGATGCCTTCTATGCATACCCCTGGATGTACAGAAGACATCTGATTGGTTAAAGCAACAGGATACGTTTAACAGTTAATTTAACCTACAGAGCCGCACTGTTAATTCCTGAAGGCCCAAGGCAGATTTGCTTGACCCTGGCAACACAGATGGCTGAAATATGATTGGACAAAAAAAACCCTCTAACATACAGTGGGGTAAAAAAGTATTTAGTCAGCCACCAATTGTGCAAGTTCTCCCACTTAAAAGATGAGCGAGGTCTCCAATTTTCATCATAGGTATACCTCAACTATGAGAGACAAAATGAGAAAAAAAAATCCAGAAAATCACATTGAAGGATTTTTAATGAATTAATTGGTAAATTCCTTGGTAAAATAAGTATTTGGTCAATAACAAAAGTTCATCTCAATACTGTAACGTGCGCGCCAACTGACGACATCCCACCGGGAGGTTCGAACTCATGCCTCCCGCTCCGGAGTCCCGCACTCTACCTGTGTCGCCAATAGGGTCAACCCACTTGGCAAGCCAAGTAGGGTGCTCATATTGAGTTCGCTACAATACTTTGTTATATACCCTTTGTTGGCAATGACAGAGGTCAAATGTTTTCTGTAAGTCTTCACAAGGTTTTCACACACTGTTGCTGGTATTTTGGCCCATTCCTCCATGCAGATCTCCTCTAGAGCAATGATGTTTTGGGGCTGTCGCTGGGCAAGAAAGACTTTCAACTCCCTCCAAAGATTTTCTATGGGGTTGAGATCTGGAGACTGGCTAGGCCACTCCAGGACCTTGAAATGCTTCTTACAAAGCCACTCCTTCATTGCCCGGGCGGTGTATTTGGGGTCATTGTCATGCTGAAAGACCCAGCCACGTTTCATCTTCAATGCGCTTGCTGGTGGAAGGAGGTTTTCACTCAAAATCTCACGATACATGGCCCCATTCATTCTTTCCTTTACACCAGGGGTGCTCACACTTTTTCAGCATGCGAGCTACTTATAAAACAACCAAGTCAAAATGATCTACCCACTACAAAAATGCAAAACATATAATTATTTATATATAATGCATTATATATAAATGTATACATTTCAAATGTATTAAGGATTCTTTGTATGTACAATGTATGTTGATGTACCTTGCATAACTGAATAAGCCAATATTGCACAACACACATAATAAATAACTATTAACATTTTTTTGTAATTACCTGAGTTTACTTTGATGACTTGCACTGAATTGAATCAGCCAGGGATGCATAGTCCGGACAGTAGCTGCTGACAGCCAGCCTCAAGCACATTTCCAAATGTTCATCAGTCATGGTGGAATGGTATTTGGACTTAATGTTCTTCATGTAGGAAAAGGCTGACTCACATAAATAAGTGGTAATTCAAGAAGTCTGGGAACGCATCGTCCTGCCTGCACTTGGCAATAAATCCATTCACACGCCCAACCATTGCAGGTGCTCCATCTGTGGTGATAGACACCAATTTGTACACTGGGAGCTGAGTTTTCTCGATAAAGTTTTTAAACGTCTGAAATATGTCCTCTCCTCGTGTCTGTTCTTTCATGGGAAGTGCTGTCAATTCGCCCTTTTCACATTCCCCACAATGCAATGCGCAACCGGCAACAAACGGTAGTTTGTTTACACTGGCTCACATGCATACACGTCGAAATAAAGCCACAAATCAGGGTTCCAGATGCGTAGTACCTTTCTGTAGTCATCACCAGGGTACAGACAAGGAACAGGGCATAAGAAGATCATACTACAGGTTTCCCAGCGGTGAAAAAAACGCAGATCTTCGGCGAATTTGGGAGAGCAAAATCTGACGATTACTACAGAAAGGTACTACGCATCTGGAACCCTGATTTGTGGCTTTATTTCGACGTATCTTGAACTCTGTCTCTGTGTATGCATGTGAGCCAGTGTAAACAAACTACCGGATGTTGCCAGTTGCGCATTGCATTGTGGGGAATGTGAAAAGGGCGATATTCGCTCCTCTTTTGCAGTGAGATCACTAAACACCATACGAATGAAAATGCACATCTGGGCTGTGTCACTCACATCTGTAGATTCGTCCAACTGCAGTGAGAAACACTCGCAATTTCCGATGTCCTTCCACATTTGCTGGGTTAAATCCTCAAGCAAGGGTTTAAAATCTGAGGTAATTCGCTGACTAGCTTGTAAGTTTTGCTGCACTTAGCGCCGTTGTTTACGCATGAGCGGTGACCTAAAGGTCAAAATTCAGTTGTCATCTGAATGGTTGCCCTGTATGTCAATCAAGTGACGGGATGTTTGATAGGCTGACAAATATTTTTTTAATGTCCCGCTGCGATCGACCAGTACATAGGCTGACAAATATTTTTTTTTTTAATGTCACGCTGCGATCGACCAGTACTACCTCCGTGATCGACCAGTAGATCGTGATCGACCAGTAGATCGCGATCGACGTAATGAGCACCCCTGCTTTACACGGATCAGTCATCCTGGTCCCTTTGCAGAAAAACAGCCCCAAAGTATGATGTTTCCACTCCCATGATTCACAGTAGGTATGGTGTTCTTTCTCCTCCAAACACGACAAGTTGAATTTTTACCAAAAAGTTCTATTTTGGTTTCATCTGACAATATGACATTCTCCCAATCCTCTTCTGGATCATCCAAATGCTCTCTAGGCAAATTTCAGACGGGCCTAGACATGTACTGGCTTAAGCAGGGGGACACGTCTGACACTGCAGGATTTGAGTCCCTGGCGGCGTAGTGTGTTTCTGATGTAGCCTTTGTTACTTTGGTCCCAGCTCTCTGCAGGTCATTCACTAGGTCCCCCCATGTGGTTCTGGGATTTTTGCTCACCGTTCTCGTGATCATTTTGACCCCACGGGGTGAGATCTTGCGTGGAGCCCCAGATCGAGGGAGATTATCAGTGGTCTTGTATGTCTTCCATTTTCTAATAATTGCTCCCACAGTTGATTTCTACACACCAAGCTGCTTACCTTTTGCAGATTCAGTCTTCCCAGCCTGGTGCAGGTCTCCAATTTTGTTTCTGGTGTCCTTTGACAGCTCTTTGGTCTTGGCCAGAGTGGAGTTTGAAGTCTGACTGTTTGAGGTTGTGGACAGGTGTCTTTTATACTGATAACGAGTTCAAACAGGTGCCATTAATACAGGTAACGAGTGGAGGACAGAGGAGCCTCTTAAAGAAGAAGTTACATGTCTGTGAGAGCCAGAAATCTTGCTTGTTTGTAGGTGACCAAATACTTATTTTACTGAGGACTTTACCAATTAATTCATTAAAAATCCTTCAATGTGATTTTCTGGATTTTTTTTTTCTCATTTTGTCTCTCATAGTTGAAGTATACCTATGATGAAAATTGGAGACCTCTCTCATCTTTTAAGTGGAAGAACTTGCACAATTGGTGGCTGACTAAATACTTTTTTGCCCCACTGTATAGTACACTACTGGAAGGAGTGCAACCAAGAGAAACTCTACAAAATGAAGAGAATAGACTACATCCTCATGGAACAAATATAAGAATGTAGGTTGTAAATGTAACTCTGTTAGTGTTTTGGCCAGCAGAGAAGGCTTTGCTGGCCCTGAGGGTCCACCACTGGTATATCATTATTGGGATATGAAATTTTGGTCATATCACACAGCCCTAAGTACAGCTGTCTGGAACCCAATAATTACCACTCGCACCTATATTTTTGACTTAAAATTGTGACCATCCTCTAGATTTCCTAATATGGTTGGACAACTGAATCATCACATGCGCAGTTACTTTTAATAATCACTGAGAGGCATTCAGATATGACCTTATAAAGGGAGTGAAGTATGTTTTATTGCCAGGTTGTTTTACCCTATCGCGACTGCTGCCTGGGGGCAATGCAGATCATCCTCCTCTCCTTGCTCTCCTCTGTGTGTGTATGGTGGGGGGAGCTCCTCTGGCCTCCAGAGTGGTGACATTCAGAAACATTTGGAGTCAAGCCCTGCCGTGCCTCACCAAGCTAACACCCTGACATTGTCCTGACATTTCCCTCATGCTGGTTCCCTTTGCTTGCCTGCTTAGCTTCTGTGTGTGTGTGTGGGGGGGGGGGGGTGCTTCTGAGATTTTTTGTCAGCTGCACAGATTCGGAGGAAAACACTCCACGGTACACTAATGGCTTTGGATTTCAAAGAGAAAAGACCATAAAGGGTTTTGTTTCTGTGGGAGGTTTTATACAACACAAGTTTACCTCTCACAGTTTGTGACGATATGCATATGATTGGGATAAATCTTTCATACAGGAGGAAGCCGCAGCAGGAACACTGGCTTCATTGTGATTGTTACACAGAAAAACAACACATTTAGCTGCACATTCAACATGTAACATCAGCTAGGGCCATTCCCAGCTTTTGGGGGTGCCTTTGCAAGATTGTGTTTAGGGGTTATAATATTGGAATGGGGATGAATTCAAACCCTTTAAAATGGGAAAATTCTCTCCCTTCCTAACAAAAGCAGTACAAAAAATAAACTTATTGGGTCATTGTCTAGATGAACAGAATAAAATAACAGAATAAAAAGGTCAAAAGCATCCATACAACTGTTGTAAGTTTTCAAGAAAAGGCTTCGACTTTACATTTTGTTCCCACAGTGGCAAGCTCGTTTTTTCCTCCTGTGGACTTCTGACAGGATTCTGACTACATGTCACACAATAATATACATATAAAATACATCTATCACAAGGTATGAATAATTTTTTCTCTTTTTCTTCTCAAATTTCTGAGGAAGTGCCACCTCCTTTGCCTCCTCCTACTAGCTGCCACTGGTTACATTTCCAAAAGGAGAGGTTTATAAATTTTTTGAAATGTACTGTCGCTGTGGTGCTATAAAGTAAATTACAAGCTGAATTTTTTTTTTAAAAAAACTACATAAATTTTGAAATTTTACTCAAGTAATGCACTTAACTATAATAATAATAATATTTCTATTTAATGCAAAGAAGCCCTTATCTTGCCTATTGTTATTGTCACTTATGCATGTTTGGTTTGAATTAAAGTTGATATGTTCAATTATCAGCAGGGGCATGTAACAATAATGTAAATGTGGTATATTTGTAATGCTCATGAATTTACAATATTTAGATTCGAGATTCAAAGATTTTATTTGTCAATACTACTATATGTACAGGACATACAGGAGACTTGAAATGGTGTTTCTTTCTCTCTTCAGTGGTGTGCACGATATAAAAAAACAAAAAGAAATAAAGGTGTGCTCACACCAAATGCAAACAGGCTGTGCAAATCCATACAAAGTGAATGGGAAGATGCGAGTATGCGCGCTCGCGTCCACTAGCTACCTTTGCGATTCTGCTGTCACCGGAGTAAAATTATCACCATTGCAGAGTAAACTAGTTAGAAAATGAAACTCACTCACCGGGAGACAGGAGGACCAGGAACTCTTCAGCTGAATCGGGATTTTGGAGTTATTTACCCACGGCTTCCGGCCACGGACATCCTAGCAAGCTAGCAACGTAAACACCCATCATCTGTGAAGTTTTGGAGGCTTGAGACGGCATTTTCAGGTGAGCCCCCAGACAGATAATGTAAATCTAAGCATGACGTTATTTTGGGAATTTCCACAGCAGGTTGAACACAGCTGCAGAAGTTTTAAAGACAACTTTGCCTGTCTGCCTCTCACTGTTCATGTCTGTTGGCATGTTTACATTGATTTATAATGTAATCGTGCTGCGCGAAAAATTTGTCTGTTTACATTTGATGTGAACACACCTTAAGGCTGGAAAAAAAACAAGAGCAGTCTATGTACAGTAATGCTACCCATAGTGCAAGTAACGACAAAAGATAGACCCAGACATCCCATAGTGCAAATAAAGATAAACGATGAAACCCAGCAATCCTATATACAGAAAAGTAGAGCAGTAATACTCGTAGTTGCAAGTTCAGTCCGGTAGTGTAGGTGCAGACAGTGACAGATAGGACTGCACATGATCAATATTGCAATAACAGACAGCAGCAGATATGACATTCGTGCACATGGTTGCAGTAAAGTGCAGAGACATACAGCAGCAGATGTACTGTATTACTGTTAGTGTGCCAGTCCTTCTGTGGCAACAGCTGAGGTGGTTATTGTGCAGGTGAGTGCGTTACAGTCCATGGCGGAGTGTGGGGGGGCAGAGTTTAGGGTCCTGATGGCCTGATGAACAAAGCTATTTAGCAGTCTTGTGGAGCGAGCCCGGAGGCTCCAATACCTTTTCCCCAAGGGCAGGGGGGCTGAAGAGGGAGTTTGAGGGGTAGGAGGTGTCACCTGCAATGTTGATGGCTCTGCAGGTGAGGCAGGTAGCTGTCTGAGGGGGCCAGAGGGGCACCGATGATCCTGCTGGCTGCTTTCACTGTGCACTGTAGTGTCTTCCGGCAGGAGGCAGTGCAGCTTCCATACCACACCATGATGCAGCTGGTGAGGATGCTCTCAATAGTGCCCCGGTAGAATGAGCACATGATGGGGGGTGGAACTTTTGCTCTCCTCAGTTTGCGGAGGAAGTGGAAGCAAGTTTGAGCCTTCTTGGCCAGTGATGTGGTGTTGTTGGATCAGGGGAGGTCCTCAGAGATGTGGACCCCCAGGAACTTGGTGCTGTTCACCCTCTCCACAGCTGCACCATCGATGATCAGAGGAGGATGCTGTGTGTGTCCCCTCCTGAAGTCGACCACAATCTCCTTGGTTTTTCCCACATTCAGGAAGAGATTATTGTCTTTACACTACTGGACCAGTTGGCACACCTCATTTCTGTAGTTGGCCTCCTCGTTGTTGGTGATGAGGCCCACCACTGTTATGTCATCTGCAAACTTGATGATGTGGTTGGTGTTGTAGGCTGGTACACAGTCATGGGTCAGTTAGGTGAAGAGCAGCAGGCTGAGCATGCACCCTTGTGGGGCCCCCGTACTCATTGTGATGGTCTTGGAGGTGTTGCTGCCAACCTGCACATTCTGTGGCCTCCCTGTGAGAAAGTTCAGCACCCAGTTACAGTGAGAGGTTTTGAATCCCAGGTGTTTGAGTTTTTGTATTAGGTGCTGGGGGATGATTGTGCTGAATGCTGAACTGAAGTCCAAGAACAGCATTTGCACGTAGGAGTCTGTGAGTCCAGGTGGGTGAGGGCTGGATAGAGAATAGCAGCGATGGCATCTTCTGTGGATCTGTTTGACCTGTATGCAAACTGAGATGGGTCATGGGAGGGAGGGACAATAGACTTGATGTTCTGCATGACCAGCCACTCGAAGCACTTCATTATGATGGGGGTCAGTGTTACAGGCCAGTAATCGTTGTAGCTGGATGGGATGCGTTTCTTTGGGACTGGTGTTATGGTAGCAGTTTTGAAACATGTGGGAACAAAAGCTTGAGTCAGGGTGATGTTGAAGATGTCAGCCAGGACATTCTTGAGCTCCTCTACACAGTCCTTCAGAACACAGCCCCGTATGTTGTCTGGTCCAGCTGCCTTGTGTGGGTTGATCCTGCAGAGGGTCCTCTTCACGCTAGCTGGATCCAGACTTATGGCCTGCTCATCTGGAGGAAGAGTGGTCTTCTGTCCTGATGTGCTGTTTTGTGCTTCAAAGCAGCCAAAGAAGTCATTTAAGTTGTTAAGCAGTGTGATGTCACTCGCACAGGTCTGAGGTGGAGGTTTGTAGTTGGTGACAGTCTGTATGCCACGCCAGAGGGAACGTGCGTCTCTGGTGTTGCTGAAGCGTCTGGATATTTTCTTGCTGTACTGTTGTTTTGCCTCCTTGATGCCATGGGACAGGTTGGCCCTAGCTGTTGTTAGTCCTGCAGTGTCGCCAGCCCTGAAGGCTGCGTCCCGAGCCCTCAGGAGCCTGTGGACCTCTGCTGTCATCCATGTCTTTTGGTTGGCACGAACATTGATGGTTTTGCAGTGAGTGGCATCATCAATGCATTTAGCTATGTATGCTACAACACTCTCAGTGTACTCCTCTAGGTTTGTGTGTCCATTGTGTCCATTTAAATAAGTAAATTGTGGTGCATGTTATACACCACAGCTCAAACACCAAGATTTTAATGCTTAAGCAAAGCTGAATTACTGTCTGAACCAAGGCATTAAAGGGGTCATTGACTGCACTTTTTCCACATTTTAACAGCTCATACATGTCTTAATGAAATGTTTGTGACATATTTTGTTCACATTTTCTTCAATTTTTTTAATTAATGAAGCAAATTTGTTTTGTATTTTTCCTGGCTTTCTTGAAATGCTCTGATTTAAAGCCTGTCACTTTAAGAACCATCCTTCACCTATTCAACTCAGCCCTCCCTCTTACATCAGTTAGCCTTTAGCTGACTAGCTTATAGCCTCCTAGCTGGGATGAGTGGCTCTGGTTCACTGATTCACAGTTGATGGTGAGGTATCAGTGAGGAAAAAGTAGGGTAAAACTCATCTGTCTTATGACGGTCTAATCCCAGTTCACGTTCCCTATTAGTCGGTGAACAATCCAACGCTTGGTAAATTCTGCTTCACAATGATAGGAAGAGCCGAATTCGAAGGATCAAAAAGCGAAGTCACTATGAATGCTTGGCCGCCACAAGCCAGTTATCCCTGTGGTAAGTTTTCTGACACCTCCAGCTTAAAACCCAAAAATTCAGAAGGATCGTAAGGCCTGCTTTCACAGTCTGTATTCATACTGAAAATCAAGATCAAGGGAGCTTTTGCCCTTATGATTCATGGGAAGTTTCTGTCTTGAGTTACAGCGGGCATCCTGGTACCAGTGTTAGCTTGGGGGCTAATAGCTCAGGGGCTTAAAGGCTATCTTCAGCCTCCCCCGACAGCTAGGCGGGCCAATAATAGAGCAGTGGGTGGGTCTTTAGGACGGCGGTGGGTTGGCTTTTTGAATGAATGAATGAATGAATGAATCTTTATTTCAGATAGATTAAAAGTACAGGTTAAAAGAAACTGAATAATATAACAAAGGGGGAAAGAAAATCCAACAAGGTCAAATTAGACAATAACTCCTCTGATTATACAGTTCAACATAAGTTATCCGAAATGGGTGATGGCTGAAGCTGCAGCTTATATTGCCACCCATGTTCCATCCAAGAATTCAAAAGAAAAAACAAAACAAGAGCGATTACAATTCAGAACAAAGCTAAGACAAAATGTGACAAAAAACTAAGCTACAACACAACGCAGGCTGGATATGACAATCCTTATGTGATTTTACATGTCATCTTGTATATATGTTTGGAGTATTTCTTCCTTTAGCTTTTGTTTAAATTGTCCAAGCGTTGTACATGATTTTAATTCAGGTCCAAAATCGTTCCATAATCTGACTCCTTGCACTGAAACACAGTGTTGCTTGGTGGTAGTTCTCACTGAAGGTTTTTGAAATATACATGTTCCTCTGAAATGATATTGTTTCTCCCTTATTTGGAACAACTTTTGGATATTTGCAGGCAGTGATAGATTCTTCACTTTAAACATTATTACTGCAGTTTTAAAGTCAACCAGATCTTTCAACTTGAGAGCTTTTAATTTAAGAAAAAGTGGGTTTGTTGGTTCCCTGTAAGCTGCTTTGTTTATTATTCTAATAGCTCTCTTCTGAAGCATAAAGACTGGATATATGTTTGTTTTATATGTATTTCCCCATACTTCAGTACAATATGTCATGTATGGGAGTATTAATGAATGATACAAGGTCTATAGTGTGGGTTAATTCAGCAAATATTTCACTCTGTGTAGTATTGCAATTGATTTAGATATTTTACCTTTAATATAATTAATATGTGACTTCCAACACAGTTTATTATCAATTAATTCTCCAAGAAATTTAGTTTCGGATACCCTTTCAATCTCTACACCATTTACACTGAGTTTAGATACTGAGTTGTTGTGATGGTTGTTAAAGACTATAAATTCTGTCTTACTTAAATTGAGCGTTAATCTGTTTGAATCAAACCACAGTTTAAGCTTTCCTAATTCCTTTCCGAGTGTATCCAAAAGTTGTTCCAAATTGCTTCCACTGCATAATAGATTAGTGTCATTGGCAAACAATATTAAGTCCATTTTTTCTGAAACTTTACATATATCATTTATATACATATTGAATAACAATGGCCCCAAAACTGAACCCTGTGGGACTCCACAAGTAACCTTCAGTAACCTTTTTCGATTCTTGACGTTAGAGAGTTCCACAGAAAAGTCAAAAATATTTCTAGCGTTTCTTGGGAGAAGAAAATGAGATAAAGGCTGTGTGTTTTTTAAAAAAATTGACTGTTTTGAATTTTTTTTTTGATAATTACGTGACCAGTAGACTTATTTCAAACAGTTAAAACCTACAAACACACCATTTTTCAGTCAGTGAACCCCTTTAAGACTTTTTGAAGAAACTTTTTAAAGAAAACGAAACAATTCAGCAACATTAATTTCTAACTTTTTTGTGGCTGACTTAATTTCAGATATTTTTATCTGTTTTGTGCTATATTTTTCTGCTGTGAGATGACCATTGTTTATCTTGGTCACTGGCAAAAAAAACTTAATACATACTTTTATTCTGAGTTGAAAGTCTTTCTCAAACTAATTTATTTGAAAATGTACTGGTTTGCACCCTTAAAATGCTGCTATACCAAGCCACAGGGCCTCATGCCATAGTGTTTTGGTGTTTGTTTAAATCAAAAGGTGTCATAATCAAGCATTTCAAAGACTGTTATAACCCTGTGTCACTTACTTGTCTCGCCAAATTTTGAAACAATATACCACTGTAATACAATGGGGGTAACACAGGGTATAATATCACTGGGGTATTACCAGGGTAACACCCACTAACACCTGCGCTCGCCAGATTTTTGTGTGTAACCCTTACTAACACCTACTCACTTTAGGTGTAGTACCCTTTTTGGCAGTGGTGTGTTATGGCAATGTATTTACCTTAACTTTTCTACCTGAGGGAAAAGGGATAATTGGGCCAGGTCAGACTGACTCTGGGTTCGTAGGAGCCTGGGAGGTGCAGCAACAGACGACACATACACAGCCGTATATGGAACTTGCAACTATGTGTATTATTTACAAACATGTACACATAAATAATACACAGCGCGATAAAAGAAAATACAATTCACAAACTCCAAATTATATTTACAAAATTCACAGTCCTGTTTTGGTCCTTTCCAGGTGACTAGTGGAGTCACCTTTAGCAGTTCATAGGGTTCGGGCTTCGGCTCGCCATCCAGATCTGGAGATCCACGCTCTGGTCACACCAGTCCAAAGGAGAAAAAAAAAAAAAGAAAAGAACCTGACCTATAAAATAGGTCAGAACACAACAAATGAGCTACTGCTCTAAACTTATCACATGAGTATCAAATATTCTAAAATATACAACAAGTCAATTTCCCCAAATCAACAAATGTGCATAAAACAAACACATCTACCATTCAAATTTATCAAAATGGTGCTATCACGATGAGTAAAGTGCATCTGGAACACTTGACATCAAGCTAACATCACATCTAGCACACCAATTTATCACAGTTTTGCACTATAAACACACATAGACCACAGATATAACTTTCATCATCAAGTAGCAATTAATGACAAGGGAACTGGGACCTTTGCTAACCGTTACAGCCTTGAAAAATAGCTTTTTCTGATGAAAAAACTAGCCGAATTTAGCATCGGCGGCTAGCGTTTTTAAGCTAGCGATTAGCATCCACATCGTCGGCCTCCGTCGGTCTATGATGACCATGGAAGAGAATCCTAAACGTCTACTCTGCTGGAACAGCACTGCCTGTGGCTGAACAGGCCGATGCGCGAATGGCAGTCCCTGTCACACAGGTCGCACTTGTGGGTGGTCTCCGTGCTGCTGGGTCTGTGGCGGTTCTTCCTGCGGGTCCTTTTTTTATCTGCTGCAGCAGTCAGTCTCTCTTCACCCGCCTTGAGCTGTCTGGTCAGGGTGCCTCTCCATTTGGAGCGGTCCGTTGCAAGGTCCTCCCAGCGCTCTGTGTTGATCTCCAGTTCCTTCAAGTCTCTCTTGCAGACATCTCTAAAGCGCAGCTGTGGGCGGCCAACGTCTCTCCTGCCAGTCGCCAGTTCTCCGTAGAGGACATCTTTAGGGATTCTGCCATCCTCCATACGGTGAACGTGGCCTAGCCAGCGGAGCCTGCGCTGCCTGAGTAGAGTGAACATGGAGGGAAGGCCGGCGCGGGACAGAACTTCTGTGTTGGGCACTTTGTCCTGCCAGGATATGTCCAGGATGTGGCGAATGCAGCGCAAGTGGAAGGAGTTCAGTCTCTTTTCCTGCCGGGCGTATGTTGTCCACGTCTCACTCCCATAGAGCAGTGTGCTGATGACGCAGGCGTTGTACACTGCCATCTTCGTCTTGACAGAGAGTTTGGGATTCTCCCACACTCGTGTGGTGAGACGAGCGAGTGTGAAGGCTGATTTTCCAATCCTCTTGTTGATCTCTGTATCAAGGGAGAGGTTGTTGCTGATCGTGGACCCCAGGTACGTGAACTGATTCACGACCTCCAGCTCGTAGTCGTCGATGGTGATGGTTGGTGGTGCTTCCGTGCCTTGCGCCAAGACGTTAGTCTTCTTCAGGCTGATGGTAAGCCCGAAGTCCTTGCATGCCTGGGAGAAGCGGTCCATCAGGGTCTGAAGCTCCTGCTGTGTGTGGGTTGCGACTGCAGCGTCGTCTGCAAACAGCATGTCTCTGATTAGAGCCTCGCGTACTTTGGTTCTGGCTTTCAGGCGGGCGAGGTTGAAAAGCCTGCCGTCAGATCTTGTGTGCAGGTAGATTCCCTCTGTTGCTGTGCTGAAGGCATGCCTCAGGAGCATAGCAAAGAAAATCCCAAAGAGGGTTGGCGCAAGTACACAGCCCTGTTTCACTCCGCTGCGTATGTTGAATGGCTCTGAGACGTTGCCATCGTGCTGCACTATCCCCTGCATGTTGGTGTGAAACGATTCGATGAGGCTTTGCAACTTTGGTGGGCATCCTATCTTTGGCAGGATCTTGAAAAGGCCCTCTCTGCTGACCAAATCGAACGCTTTGGTGAGGTCGATGAAGGCGACGTACAGGGGCATGTTCTGTTCTCTGCATTTCTCCTGGTGTTGGCGGATGGAGAATATCATGTCTACCATCGATCGCGCAGCGCGGAAGCCACACTGAGACTCTGGGTAGACACGTTCGGCAAGCTTCTGTAGACGAACGAGAACAACTCGTGCGTAGACTTTACCAACAACGCTGAGGAGGGAGATGCCCCTGTAGTTGTTGCAGTCGCTTCTCTCCCCTTTGTTTTTGTAGAGGGTGATGATCTTGGCGTCCCTCATGTCCTGTGGTACGGCACCTTCCTTCCAACACTGGCAGAGGACGTCATGCAATGGCAGCAGTAGGGCGGTCTTGCAGTGCTTGATCAGGTCAGGGGGTATGCCGTCGTTGCCGGGTGCCTTGCCAGCGGCCAAGCTATCAATGGCCTTGCTGAGTTCGTCGATGGTTGGCTCGGCGTCAAGTTCATCCATGGATGGCAGGCAGTCGATGGCATCAAGGGCTGACGGTGTCACGGTGTTCTCTCTGGAGTAGAGGTCGGAGTAGTGTTCCACCCATCTCTCCATCTGCTTGTTCTTTTCTGTGATCATCACCCCAGTGGAGGATTTGAGGGGGGCGGTCTTGCTCTGAGCTGGACCAAGTGCTTTCTTGATGCCATCGTACATGCCACGAATGTTCCCTGTTATGGCAGCGGTTTGAATGTCTTGGCTGAGCTGAGTCCAGTACTCGTTGGCACAGCGCCGAGCAGTCTGCTGAACTTTGCTTCTCGCAGCCCTGAGAATCTGGAGATTCTTCTCGTTTGGGTACTTCTTGTACTCAGCAAGTGCTGAGCTCTTGCCTTCAATGACGGGAGTCATCTCGGTCAACTTGGCATCAAACCAGTCCTGTGACTTCGAGGTCTTCCTCCCAAAGGTAGCCAAGGCTGTGCGGTGGATGGTGTTTCGCAGCTCTTCCCACTTCTGCTTTGCAGATTCTCCTTCTTGTGGTACACCAAGTTCCTTCTGAAAGGTGGAGGCAAACTGCTCAACAAGTTCTGGTTGAGCCATCTTGCTGGTGTCAATCCGTGCCTTTCCAGGCTGTCTAGCACGATGGAATTTCTTCAGCTGCAGCTTGACCTTGCAACACACCAATGAATGGTCTGTGTCGCAATCTGCACTCTGGAACAAACGGGTGATTAGTACGTTCTTCAGTGAGGTGCGCCTGGTCAGGATCAAGTCCAGCTGGTGCCAGTGCTTTGAGCGCGGATGTTGCCAGGAAACCTTGTGTTGGGGCTTGGTCTTGAAGAATGAGTTTGTGATGCACAGATCGTGATATGTGCAGAACTCGAGCAGCCGCTGTCCGTTGTCGTTCATTCTTCCCACGCCAAAAGGTCCAAGACAGGAGGGCCAGGAGTCGTGGTCAGCACCCACTCTGGCGTTGAAGTCTCCAAGGAGAATGAGTTGTTCAGAGTTGGGGATGGTCCTGACAGTTGTTGCGAGATTCTCATAGAACTCGTCTTTTGCCTCTGGTGTGGCTGTCAGTGTTGGGGCATACACACTGACGAGGGTGACTGGGCCTTGAGTGGTGTTCAGGCGGAAGGTAAGGAGTCGTGCAGAGCCAGTGCTGCCCGGTTCCACCATCTTCAGCAAGGTGTTCTTCACTGCGAAGCCCACTCCGTGTTCCCTGTGTTCGTCACTGCCCTTTCCCTGCCAGTAGAATGTGTAGTCCTTCTCTCTTAGTGTGCCTGCGTCAGCCAGCCGTGTTTCCTAGAGAGTGGCGATATCCACTCCCAGTCTCTTCAGCTCATTATTGACGATGGCAGTCTTCCTGGTGTCGTTGATGTCCTTGAGGTTAGCAGCGAGTCCTGTCATCATAGTGCGGATGTTCCAAGTTCCCAGTTTTAGAGTTGGTCTCTTTTGTTTTATTGTCTTGCCTGGTGCGAAGGTTCTCAGCCTGCTGTTCGGACTTCTCCTCATCCCCATGCACCCAATGAGGAAAGCAAGCTGTGGCGGGACAACACCTTATTGGCTGGGGGCTGCCCAGCTTGAGGCGGGCGGTAGCTGTCCAGTGAGATCCGATGATCCCTCCCACCGTCGGGAACAACCCCTGGCACCGCGCTCTACGCCAATTGAGCGGTGGCTTATAACCGGTAACTGTCATTCCCCGTGTTTTTTTCTACACCAAAGGCAAAGCTGGAGTGTCCTCTCCAGTGATCTGGAGTTCTACCTTCCAGCGTTGGGCATTGGTAGGATTCAAGCCTGGGCAGGAAGATATGGAGGACAAGATGTTGCCCATGCAGCATGTCCCCCCTCTCCACGTCACTGATGAATCCAAAGGAACAGCAGGGCTGCTACAGTTTGGCACCAGCGCCGTTGCAGGAGCTGCCAGAACGATGTTGAGCACAACATAGAACTGCCTTAGGGGCTCCGACTCCGAATTTTTCCTCAGGGTTGACTCCCGAAGCCTTTCCCGTGACCGGGTATGCCGCAAGGCAGCGGAGGTTTGAAATCAGGGTTTACCTTCCCCTAGATGGGCTACCTTCCCAGGTTGACGAGCCACCATCTACCCGAAGCATCTGGTTTTAAGGTGCCAGAGATCCGCCCTCGCCCCTTCTCCTATTAGTAAAAGCAGTTCCGCCAGACTTAGAGACTAAACCACACGGGCAGGCTAGGAGTTGGACTTAGTTGTCAGAGGCTTTTCGAGACGCACGCCATAAGGAGCATTTTATGAGCACTGGGAGCTTAACCCCAGTGCCGCTCCTGGCTATGACAACCTTGGAACCGCATCCACATACACAATGAATAAATAGCACTCACCATGCCAAGTGGCTCGTGCTTCAATGGGATTCCCGCGCTCGACGGCGTCGACAACCTTTGGATCCCAATCTTAAAATTTAATAGACGGGGCATTAGAATTTGGCAATACCGCAATGTCTCATTTCTCATTTTGGTTTAGGCTTACCAATTTCAAGGGTTTTATCCAGGTAAAGGCTGCTACCAGCACGCTAGCATCGCCATATCACCAAGGACCGTCTCTCTCTCTGGTCTGTGTCTTTCGGCGTCTGGCGTGACTGAGCCAAAAATGCAAGTCACCCCAGACCCAGGGAGAGAGCGCTTAACCATTTGGGTGGCGTGACCCAGCCATTGGTTACTCGAAATATCAACACACAATACTAGGAACTTTATCAGAACCTTCTAGAAAATGTTCCTACTATTTATGAATATATATTTATTTAAATATTCATATTCAAATTATGTATTCCCATTGTGAAATGGGTGTTTTTCTTTTCTAAAAGCGGTATCTGTAGATGTCCAGATCAGAAGGTTGCGTTGCACAAAGCGTGTGCTTTCTTTCGGGGTCACCAATGTGGCGGCATGAAATAATAAGCAGCGAACTGAGAGTTTAAAAGGGAGTTTATTAACCACCATCACGAGAGCCGCTCCAGTGCTGTGAGATGCACACTGGAGCGAGCTCTCAGCAAACAGCAATGCGTGTAGTCAGATGCAGTAGTCAGAGAGAGAGAGCATGTGAATTTCAGTCAGCTTATATACCCAGTTACAGACAATACATGAAAGACACATTTGCATCACAGTACAGAGCAGGAAGCATGAACATTTGCATTTGAGTCATACCTAACAGCAGGATACTGGCGGAAAGGAGCTAGACAAAGAGAGGCTGCCTATTGATATCAATACACATCTCATTGTTCTGCTAATTGCTCCAGCTGAGCACTCTGCTTGTCCCAGTATGTTGTGGGGGTTACCCACACTACTCCCCCCCAGAGGGCTCAGCAGGAAACTGCGGCCTCGATAGTCCGGCTTTGGGAGCGAGCTGCGGTGAAAGTTCCGTGCTGGAGGAGGGGGAGGGAGGAGGGTGGGGGTAGCAACTGCCGGCCCGGGACGGCGAAGTTGTCTGGGCCGCGCAAAATTTGCCTGTGGATCCGCGATGTTGAAGGGCTGTCCCGTTGAACGTGGCGGAGATCCACAGGCTGTGAGAAGGGAAGTTTGTCTCTGACTCCTCTCGCGGCCATGAAGAAAAAAAAAAAAAAGGAGCTGCAGCAGTGAGGGACTTGGCGTGTTGACTTTAGGTGCGCGTGCAGCCCTAAAGCCCTCGGGGACAGCAGGCGGCTGAATTCCCTTGTGCGCCGTGGCTGAGACCCATACAAAATCCTGTGAGCGAGCTGCGTGCGTGCTTCAGGTGTGTGAGCAGCCCTGAAGGTTCTGTGTGCAGCGGCGAAGGACGATGGCGGTCTGTGTGGAGCCGGTATTGTCCCGTTCGTAGTGCGCTGTCCTCATAACCCCCCAGTGTGCGTGCGGGGTTCGGTGCATGGCAGGTCCGCTGTAGAGGCGAGTCAGGGTCAGGGAGCTTGCTGGAGATCAGCTCTGTTGGCGCCGATGGTCACCCCTGTTGAAGCTGTTGCTGCCGTTCGCTGTGTCGGGTCATGGTGCGTTGGAGCGGTGAGAGGGAGTAGACGATCTCTGTCCCTCGGGCTCGTGTAGATGCATAGGAGCGGTGAGAGGGAGTAGACGATCTTTGTCCCTCGGGCTCGTGTCGATGCGGAGGAGCGGCGAGAGGGAGTAGATGTTCTGTGTCTTTCCTGGTCGTGGGTGATCTCCGGAGAGTTCGCCTGGTGGTGGCTCTGCGTCGAGGTCTCCCTGTAGCAGAAGGGAGGGCAGATCATTTGCGTCAGGCTGCTGCGTTCGCTTGTCGTCGGAGAATCACCGCCGGGTGCTGCGTTCGTTGTCAGCATGTTCTTTTCATCGTCGGGTCACCAGTGTAGATGTCCAGATCAGAAGGTTGCGTTGCACAAAGCGTGTGCTTTCTTTCAGGGTCACCAGTGTGGCGGCATGAAATAATAAGCAGCGAACTGAGAGTTTAAAAGGGAGTTTATTAACCGCCATCACGAGAGCCACTCCAGTGCTGTGAGATGCACACTGGAGCGAGCTCTCAGCAAACAGCAATGAATGTAGTCAGATGCAGTAGTCAGAGAGAGAGAGCATGTGAATTTCAGTCAGCTTATATACCCAGTTACAGCCAATACATGAAAGGCACATTTGCATCACAGTACAGAGCAGGAAGCATGAACATTTGCATTTGAGTCATACCTAACAGCAGGATACTGGCGGAAAGGAGCTATACAAAGAGAGGCTGCCTATTGATATCAATACACATCTCATTGTTCTGCTAATTGCTCCAGCTGAGCGCTCTGCTTGTCCCAGTATGTTGTGGGGGTTACCCACAGTATCAATATTTATAATTTAATTCACGTTAAACTATCTACTCCCATTGTGAAATCAATGTCCCCCCTTCTTCTTACAGTGGTATCGACATTCATAATTTTATTTGCGTTTTTAACACTGGGTTACATTGTCTTAGCCTTTGTTGGAAGAAGATCCTGTGCCTGCTTTCCCCGATCACACAACATAATTCGTTTGGGGTGGCCAGGGTGATACTGGCTTCCAAGAATTAACAGTCCAATTTTACAGATTTTCAAAAAACTCATACGTAAATGAAGACCTTGTTTCCATTCGTGGTGTGGTGAAGGTCTGAATCACAGGTTTTTCATAAATTTTCTTAGGTTCTATGGTTTGGTCTTTTTCTGCCCTTGATTCATTTCATCTGCACTCAGTTTCTACTTGGTTTAAGGGAAGATGTTGGTCTGGTGAAAATACACCCCTTGTTTTTACACTGAAAACTTAGGTTGCCATGATACAGCTGCACAGCCCCTGCTAAACCTCCACAAGCTGAAGTTGTAAAACAAAAAGAAACAGGTGCTGTACCTGATTTGGCATAAACATTTACTATCGCTGCACAGCAAGCTAAGGTTGGACCAAATGGCTATAACATAGATAATTTTGTTGTGCACAAGTTTAAAACAACTCTAGAGATAAAAAGCAGTGGGTGAACGGTGAGTGCAAAGATTTTCCAGCAGCTGTAGCAGTATTTTCAGGCAGTGTCATGACTAGGGACAAAGTTGTGATCATCCCTGACATTCCCCCAGTGGCCTCACAGCCTCCATGTCTCAGCCCAGTGGAGGAGGAAAATGAAAAGGTGCTGCACTAAAATTACACTCAGAGCAGCAGCTGCAGCAGCACTTCACACCCACTGAGATTCAACGAAAATATTTTGTTTGAGTTTTTTCCTCTAGGTTTTGTATAAAAAGGGGGTTGATTTGGGACTGAAGAATACCAACATTAAAAAGCAAATGGTGTTGGCCCGAACATTCCTGAAAATTTTGTGGTTAATCTGTCAATGATTTTGTGGGCCAGAGAAGCTTTTTTGTTTATAGGGTGACAACCGTTTATGACCAAACATCTGCTGTTGTTTTCAGAGAGGCTGAGCAATTGTTGAGCAGATCCAAATGCAGTTTCTGTTTGACTGTAGATTCATTAATTTCACTTGGCAGAGAAATAGCATGCATTACAAGCAAATTTTCTGTTTGGCATCACTGTAAAAGAATTTAATGTGGTAAATAACTGATATGTCTGCCTGCTGGATAGTGATGCATCATAATTTTAAAAAGATGTGTAACCCATTGGCTACTGTCAGAAAGAACATGCAAAAACTTTTTTTTGTCACTGTTTCAGTGTTTCCTCTGGCTTAAAGACCTTGGCACGGTGGCAACATATTTTTCGGGGGGAGGCAGAAAACACATGACGCTATTGTAACCAGAACGTTTATTTTATATTATTTCTTTCTTTTTTTTTTTTTAATTTTGCACAGTAACTTTGCATATGGAACTTATTATTTGAAGTATTGTACAACCAAGACTTGAATGTTAGAATACTGGGCTAGTTGGGGTCCCACCCAGACAGCCTGTGTTTGGACTTTTACTGATGTCATCACTCTCTCCTTCCTCTGCTCTCACCTCTCCTGGACCCTCTGCCTGAACACTTTCCTCTCCTTGGCTCATTTTGTCTGTCTCATCTTTCCCTCTCTGAGCCCTTTCTAATTCAGGTTCTCTGTCTATGGTTGTATACAAACAGGTTAGAAAATATCAAGTGTCATGTTTTGTCCTGCAGGATTTTTTTTTTTTTGACATGGTTTACATAAATGACAAAAAATATGATCATTTTTAGTGATTTTATTCTAATGTTTCTTTTTTTCCATTGAGAGAGTAGGAAAGGGAAGGGGAAAAAATATTTATTATAGTAATTTACTCATGCATACTTAAATTATATGATCAGAGGTGGGTATAGTAGCCAGAAATTCTACTCATGTAAAAGCAGTGCTATGAAATTAATAATTATTAAAAGTAGACAACCGAAAATTTCTAGTTAACAATACAAAAGGCACCCACTTCAAAACTTGAGTAATGACTTCAGTCTTGAAGGTTTGAGGTTTTCTCGAACTTATAACAATTTTCTTATAGTTTTCTACTTTTAGATTTATCTAAATTGAACCATTTCCCTCAAATTTGTAATGTTCTCTTGTAAAATTGACTTTTCTTGTACATTTGGGACTTTAAATTTGTGGATTATTTAATGGCTATTTTTTCAGATGTGATGCAGAGAACGGATGTGACGCAGATGACGCTGTGATTGCGAGATGTTCCGAGACTGTTGTGCAGTAATCCAAAATCACGACTCGCATCAGCTGAGCATAAACAAACTTTTTCACAGGTAGCTTTTCTTTTTTTGTAATTAATCCACTAACTGACTATTTGTTCCTATCTTTATTTTTTCATATAGTATCTTGCCATCTTCTCAACGGAGCTGGAGGAACTTGAGAATTATATAGACGAGTTTTATTATCACTGCTGTAAAATGGAGGCGAACATGTCTCACGGTCTTCCTTCTTCCTCCTTGCCTAAATGGCCCAGAGCCAAAATCCAAAATTAACACCCAAGAAATCACAGGAGAGCTCAGAGGTTAGTGGCATCCTTTTCTCTATTGAAAATAAATTTACCAGCATGGATGGTAGACTAGCGTTGGACGAGCTGCTCCATAAAGAATTCAAGAGTATACAGGAGAGTCTGGAATACAGCCAGGCAGAGCTCATTTCTCTCTTAGAAGAAAACAATAGCTTGAAAAAGTCAGTAAACATCCTAACCACGCAAATTGGCGTTGTTGAGATAACCTTGTTTTTTCCGGAATTGCTGAAAAAAATAATGAAACCCAGAACAGCTGGTCCGTGAATTCATGTCCACGCAGCTGAAACTGTCCCCCAACAATTCAAAATCAATTACCTTCTACCGAGTCCACTGCATTGGGCAAAAAAAAATCCCCAAAATAAATGTCCCAGACCTATAGTTGCCAATTTGAAGATTTCAAGCAAAAAATTCCGGTACAGAGGCAGAGCAGGCAGCTTAAAAATACTAATTATGGTCTAAATGATCAATTTCCACAGGAAATCTTTTAAAGGAGAAGGAAGTTTTTCCCATAAGAAAACAAAAAATCCAAGAAGGTAAACGAGCTATTGTCTCTGCGGATAGATTGTAAAGAGATGGCAAGTTGTTTATGGATGAAACCATAACCCCATGGTTATTCTAGAATTTCCTTTTTTTTTTCTCAGCTACAGGTGGAAAAAAAGAGTGTGATTTTTTTTGCTGAGGTTGTTGTTTGCTTGTTTGTCTGGTGTAGCTAATTTTGTTGAAGTTGTTAGGTTGTTGTATGTTATCTGTATTTTTTCACCATTTACTAACTTTGATGCCTGCTCTCTCTCATACATCTGGTTTATAGGAAATAACCTTAAGTACATGCACCTTTAGTACATGCACCCATTTGCTTGCAAATGCAAGCAAATGGAACAGGGACATCATGCGCGCACACCCAAGCACACATGCATAGGCATATATTTTACACACAACATGCATACGAAGAGTTTGTTTGCAAAAACCTTTAAAAGCCACTTCCATGAAAATTTCACTCTTTTCATCAAAACAACTGTTAACATTACCTACTTACAGAAGTTCAAATTGTTTTGTCTCAAAAGCCGATATGTCCTATGTTATAGACGCTACAAATTCATGTTTTTTTCAAAAGCCGATAAACGCCGGGAGCGTTTTGTTTTTGTTTGTTTTTGTTTTTTTTACAAAAGCAGATAACTCCACAGGGCAAATCAGTGCTTGGTTTTTGGGTCACTTGACTCATCTTGACTGCCTTCCCGGTCTGCTCGCTCTGACTGATTTCCCTGTCTGTGTTTGGAATGTTCACTCACTCCCTTCCTACTCGCTATATAGTGAAGTTAGATATAGTGGATGATACAGTAAACTCAATATAACAATAAAATTAACCGCTTTCAGACACTACTGGGCTTGTTTTAGTAGCACGGATAACTCAAAAAACACACAAAAACAGGGAAAATGTTCAATCGGGGAAACATAGTTGGGTACACAAGCGCTGAGAGTCCGAGCTCAGTTGGGAATAGGGGAAGCCCCACGAACTCCCAGGCGAAACAGGGCAGTGGAAGGAAGGGCAGTTAATAATAAGGAAAACTTACATAGGGCGTCAGAGCTCAGTGGGCTCTGGAGAAAAACAACGCCTTAGTAGTCCAAGGGAAAGAACCCAACAGCTTCAGGACATCACGTAGGCAGGTGACCATGGATGAGACTGTGCAGTGTGGACTGATGCCACGACACTGAATGCCCCCACTGTCACCCAATAAATACCAAGCAGGCTGATGGGTGACAAGTGGACGCAGGTGTATGACGGGAGTCTGTGTATGAGTGTCTGTGTGTGTGTGTGTGTGTGTGTGTGTGTGTGTGTGTGTGTGTGTGTGTGTGTATGTGCAGAAACAACTGACAGCCAGTGAGTGTCTGGCAGAGGGAGGGGTGTGGCTGTAGACTGGGGAGGCCCAAGGCTCAGGGCTCAATTGCCAGCTGGAACCAATTAGCAACAAATCAGAAGCTACAGCCACAAATCATGAGCAGAGCTGAAACACCAGCTCCACACATGACATAAACCTACAGAGGAAAAAGTGTTTTTTCTCATTTTGAACACAACTGGACTTAACTGTTTTTGCAAAAGAACGCTTCATACACACACACATACATACATTACGGACATATAATTGCATTGGCACATTTAGTTTACAAAAACCAGTTAGTGAAAACATGTCCACATTAAAGTTTGTCACGTGGAACATACGTGGAATTGGTACCAGGGAGAAGAGGCTAAACGTTTTTAATCGACTAAATGTTCTACAGGCAGACTTTGTCTTATGACAGGAAACACATGTTTCTTAGTCATCTGTAGACATGCTCACCTCCCCAGAATTTCCCCACATGTACTCAGCCTACTTTAATTCCAAACAAAGGAGGGTAGCTATATTGGTAAACAGAAGAATACGCTTTGTTGTGAACAATACCATAGCAGATCCAGAACGTAGATTTATAATATTAAAAATCTCAGTTCAAAATTTGGATCTATGTTTTGCAAGCGTTTATGGCCCAAATGTTGACGACCCATCCTGTTTTCACACTTTCTTCACTTCTCTTTCTGAGCACTTGGACACTACACTCATAGGAGGAGACTTCAACCTGCTATCAAACCCTGCAATCGACAGGCTGAGTACATCAGGGAATTATCGAAACTGGCAGGCTACTGACACTCTCATACAATACATGAATGATTCTGGTCTTTGCGATGAATGAAACTCTTAGGAAATACACTTTTTTTTCCATCAGTTCATAGTTCACATTCACGTTTAGACTTCTTCTTAGCCAGTAACTCTATTGCAAGGGATATCACAGACACTGAAATTTGTTCAAATCAAGCTATTACAGATCACCATCCAGTATCTCTTACACTAGTAAATAGAAAAGCTACTGTATAAGGAAAACTAGGAGTGATGTGTCAAAAACACTGTAGTAAAAACTGTAGAACGTTTTCTTTAGGACAAAAAGACCACGAAAACAGATCTTCTTCAGAGCAAAAATGGGTTTATTTTGCCAGCAAAATAAGTGAGTGTATAAATTTTACACTGCTGGATCAGACTTTTATTCTGTCTTTTATACAATCTAAAGCAATACTTTTCACATCCAGCAATGACAAATACACCAATAGAATTTAGACACATTTTTGATAAAAATCCACATTCTACATTCTCATTGGTTGGGCTACTTGACACCCTTATATAATTTTCTTTTCCCCTGGCACATGAGTTTTGCGGGTATTTTTCCACTACGCTTAGCTTGCACCTGTGGCCTTGACCTTCCTGTGATCTGTCCTATAATTTTCCATCCTCTGCAGCTGTCCTCTGCTCTCCCCCTCCCCTTCCTTGAAGTGGGGGATCGCTGATATTTTTTACAGTTAACTTCAGGATATTAAAAGAAATCCTTTCTTTTCTCCTCACACATTTATACACCATTATGTCCTGCAACTATCTTGTGTGCAATAATTTTCAAGATTATTTTATTGCAGTGTTACACAATTATATTTTAATTCATTAATACTATTCTTTAAAAACTGTTTGTTTCCAAGCTTTTAAAGTCTGCCATAAAGTATTACCTTTATCACAATGTCATGTGTATGCAAGAATGTCATGCATAAATACGTGTGTCATAATTTACTCAACACATCTTCTAAATTTGTCACTCAGTATCTCATAAAAATATACCACAGGAGCTGGAAATTTAATACATCACTACTAAAAGACAAAGACTTTATTTATTACTTTAATAAAGAGTGGGAATCATATCTGGAATAAAATGATGTGCCAGGAATATCCCTGTGTGTTCTTTGGTAAGCAGCAAAAGTGGTCATGCGAGGTAAAATAATCTCTTACTGTTCGTATTGAATAAGAAAGAAAAAGCACTGGCACTGGAGTTAGAACAGAAAATTAAATCACTGGAAATGGCCTGTGCCATTTCTCCACAGGAACAGGCACTTAACAATCTGAGAAAATTAAAGCTGGAATTAAAAGAAATTACAAACAAAAGGACACAGTTTTTAATACAAAGACTGTGTCTTGAGAAGTTTGAACACAGTAAATCGGGGAGATATCTTTCTAACTAGCTTTGATTGAATAAAGAAAAAAAAAAACAGCTATCCACTCTGTTAAGGATACAACTGGAAATATTACACATGAGCCTGAAGAAATAAATACCTCCTTTAGAAAGTTTTATGAAAACCTCTACTCATCTCAGAGATAAATAAATTTCTGGACAATGTTAACTTACCACGATTAAATAATGAACAGATTGCAGCTCTGGATGCATCTCTTCTGGTGTCTGAACTCCAGGAGGCACTTAAGCACATCCCAAACAGCAAAGCTCCGGGACCAGACGGTTTTCCAGCAGAATTTTATAAAGATTTTGCCCTATGACGCAACCTACTTTCTTTAAAATGGTGAACCAAATTAAAGAAGATAATGTAATCCCTCCAAATATGAACTTGGCTAGTATTATCCTGCTTCTTAAACCTGGAAAAGAACCTACACTTCCATCCAGCTACCATCCCATCTCACTTATGAATGTCGATCTTAAAATAATTTGCAAAGCTCTTACCATAAGACTTGAAAAGATAATTCCGTTTACTATGCACCCAGATCAAACAGGTTTCATCGAGGGAAGGCACTCGGTTAATAATACACGCAGGCTATTTAATTTAATAGACTACTGTAAGATTAATAACTTAGAAACTACAATTTTGTCCCTGGATGCAGAGAAAGCCTTTGACCGTGTTAACTGGAATTTTTTTTTTTTTATGGTGTTAAACAAGTTTGGGTTTGGTTCATCATACATAAACTGGATTAAAACAGCATATATCTGTCCAACTGTATCTGTCCGAGCAAATGATCAAACTTCTCAAAGCTCTGATCTCCAGAGAGGCACCAGGCAGAGTTGTCCACTCTCCCTCACTTTTTACCATCTTTATCGTGTGGAGGAAGGAAGCAGACGAGGCAGCGAGCTTGGACAACACACGAACTTTATTCCTCCTCCAACATCAAGTACAGTACAACTCTGACTGGGTCTCTGAGCACCTTCTTTTTATAACCTTTAATTCCGTGCCTTGAGACCCAGGGAGCCCGACAACAATACAGTCAGTGGAACAAAGATGTGTGGCACATTAACATCACATAACGCCAGTACCGCTTCTCACACCCTCTCTTCTTCCAGTGGTTTTGGCGTCTCCTGAACTCCCCAGGGGGCAAATAGTTCTTTCTGTCCTGTCTGAGGCCCCCGGTACCACTTCCTCCTTCAGTCCATTATTCCCTCGTCCCCCCGGCTCCCGATTCTGGGTGGAGAATCCCCCACACCATGCCACCACACAGCCCCCCCCCCCCCGACACCCAGAAAGGGCACTAACCCCTACGTCCTTTGCTAACCCCTACGTCCTTTGAGCTTGAGCCAGCACCCATAGCGGCTGTAGCGGGGGGGGGGGGGGTCGCCTGCTGGCGAGGTGTACAGGAGGGCACGTCAGTCTGTGGAGGGAAAAAGGGTGGTGGGGGGAACATGTTAGCTTCGCGAGGGCAGGTCTCTACTGAGAGAACACCAACTTGCGGAGCCACCGATGGTGGATGTCTGTGCCAGGGAGCTTGGGCCAACACCACCTGCTAGTCTGTCAACACAAAAGTGGGCTTCAGCCTGTCGATGCAGATGGTCTCCCTACACCCCCCCCCCCCAAGTCTAACACAAAATGCTTTGCCCCAGATTCCAGCACCCTGAACGGTCCGTTGTACGGTGGGCGCAGCAGGGTCCAGTGCACATCGTGCCTGACAAAAACAAAACTGGTGTTCTGTAAGCTTTTCGGGACGAAGGTGCGGGGAAAACAATGGGCTGGGCCTGGCACGTTAAAAGCCTCCGTATTGTGCAAAAATTGTGCAGGCGGCTCGGCAAAGGAAAAAGCCAAGTGGAGTTATTATCGCTGTCTTAGGAATGTCTTCCTCGCGCACCAGGACCTGGTGGTAACCATGGACCAGATCCACTTTCGAAAAAAACACGTGTCCCACCCAGGTGCATGGAAAAGTCCTGGATGCGCGGGATGGAATACCGATCATGTTCCGTGGTATTGTTCAAGCGCCGGAAATCACTGTACAGTCGCCACAACCCGTTGGCCTTAGTCACCATGTGTAGCGGGGATGCCCACGGGCTGTTGGAGCACCTGATGATGCCCAGCTGCTCCGAGTTGGCAAACTGCTTGCGCGCGCTGGCCAGTTTAGCCGTGTCCAGACACCGAGGATGCACAAACACTGGCGGGCCTTTTGTGGTTATAAAATGCTTGACCCCGTGTTTGGTTACCATAGCCGAAAAAGTCGGGACCGTGAGTGCTGAGAACTGTGCAAGTAAATGCTGGTACTTACCCCCTGGACCTATAACGTTAGCCAGTGTTATTGACCCAGCTCCCCCAGCTGTGCAAGGCAGGGAAGTGAAAGAAACAGCGCCCACTAAACATCTGTTGGCTACATCGACTAATAACCCATAAGCACATAAAAAATCTGTACATAAAATGGGGGCAGATCATGCAGCTACCACCAAATCCCACTGGAAATTGCGTCCATGCAAGCATATCATCATTGTCTGTTCACCAAACGTCCTGATGGTGGATCCGTTGGTGGCCGTGACCTCGGGACCGCTGCCTCCTGCTGATCTGTCTGCACTGACCGGCAGGATGAGGCTTTTCTGAGAGCCGGAGTCCACCAACAACCATCTCCCCGAGCGTGTGTCCGTGATATAAAACAACTTGTTTCTGTCTCCAACGGTTGCAGCCGCTGCTGACTGCTGGTTGTGCCGTCTTCCCGGCTTCTTGAACTGGCATGGTGGCAGGCAGCATTGGGCATTTGAGCCGAAGAGGTGATGATAGAAACAGATCGCTCCATTCCTGCATCTCTTGGTGTCTGCCCCGGCTACCAACCACGGCTCTTCAACCTCACTGGAGTCCCTCATAGATGCTGATGCTGCTGCATGCATACTGAGAGCTCTGGTTGCTAAAATGATGTGGTCCGCTTCCTGTACCAGGGTGCAATAGTCCTTGGTCACCAGCCACGGCGAGTTGACCAGGATCGCCCTTGCTGTGGCAGGTAGGTTCCTAAGGAACAGGTGGGCGAACAGGAAAGATTTGTCGTTCTTCCCCCTCAGCGCCAACATGCTCTCCATAAGTTCCATGGCTGATCTGTCACCTAACTCTGAACGTGTTTGGAGTCTCTCTGCCCTCTCACTGTCAGACAGGGTATAGTGCTGGAGTAGCATCCGCTTCAGCACTTCATATTTCCCTTGGGCCGGTGGCGTGCGCATCCAGTGCAGCGACCACATAGTAATATTTTGTGTCATTCATTGTTATCCCGCGGAATACGATCTGAGCTTCTACAGACGTGGACAAAATTGTTGGTACCCCTCTGTTAATGAAAGAAAAACCCACAATGGTCACAGAAATAACTTGAATCTGACAAAAATGGTAATAAATAAAAATTCTATGAAAGTTAACCAATGAAAATCAGACAGTGCTTTTGAATTGTGGCTCAACAGAATTATTTTAAAAATCAAACTCATGAAACAGGCCTGGACAAAAATGATGGTACCCTTAACTTAATATTTTGTTGCACAACCTTTTGAGGCAATCACTGCAATCAAACGATTTCTGTAACTATCAATGAGACTTCTGAACCTCTCAGCAGGTATTTTGTCCCACTCCTCATGAGCAAACTGCTCCAGTTGTCTCAGGTTTGAAGGGTGCCTTCTCCAGACGGCATGTTTCAGCTCCTTCCACTGATGTTCAATAGGATTTAGATCAGGGCTCATAGAAGGCCACTTTAGAATAGTCCAATGTTTCGCTCTTAGCCATTCTTGGGTGTTTTTAGCTGTGTGTTTTGGGTCATTATCCTGTTGCAAGACCCATGACCTGCGACTGAGACCAAGCTGTCTGACACTGGGCAGCACATTTCTCTCTAGAATACCTTGATAGTCTTGAGATTTCATTGTACCCTGCACAGATTCAAGACACCCTGTGCCAGATGCAGCAAAGCAGCCCCACAACATAACAGAACCTCCTCCATGTTTCACAGTAGGTACAGTGTTCTTTTCTTGGTATGCTTCATTTTTTGCATCTGCAAACATAGCGCTGATGTGCCTTGCCAAAAAGTTCCAGTTTTGTCTCATCTGTCCATAGGACATTCTCCCAGAAGCTTTGTGGCTTGTCAACATGCAGTTTGGCAAATTCCAGTCTGGCTTTTTTATGATTTGTTTTCAACAGTGATGTCCTCCTTGGTCATCTCCCATGAAGTCCACTTTGGCTCAAACAATGACGGATGGTGCAATCTGACATTGATGCACCTTGACCTTGGAGTTCACCATGAATGTGTTTAGAGGTTGTTCTGGGCTCTTTTGTTACCATTCGTATTATCTGTCTCCTCCTGCGGCCCCGTCCAGGGAGGTTGGCTACAGTCCCGTGGATCTTAAATTTCTGAATAATATGTGCAGCTGTAGTCACAGGAACATCAAGCTGCTCGGAGATGGTCTTATAGCCTTTACCTTTAACATGGTTGTCTATAATTTTCTTTCTAATCTCTTGAGACAACTCTCTCCTTTGCTTCCTCTGGTCCATGCTCAGTGTGGTACACACCATGTCAACAAACAGCACAGTGACTACTTGTCACCCTTTAAATAGGCCGACTGACTGATTACAAGTTTGTAGTCACCTGTGATGTTAATTAGAGGACACATCTTGGTTAAACATGTCCCTATGGTCACGTTATTTTCAATCTTTTCTAGGGGTACCATCATTTTTGTCCAGGCCTGTTTCATGAATTTGTTTTTTGAAATAATTCTGTTGAACCACAATTCAAAAGCATTGTCTGATTTTCATTGGTTAATTTTCATAGAATTTTAATTTATTACCACTTTTGTCAGATTCAACTTATTTCTGTGACCATTGTGGGTTTTTCTTTCATTAACAGAGGGGTACCAATGATTTTGTCTACGTCTGTATATGCAGGGACCACGCGGTCGGGTTGTGAAGCCAGAGGTCTGGGAGCTTGACTGAGACAGCGCACGCAGCGCTGGTGCTCTCCCTCCAGGTAGTCTCCGGGGCGGTGCTCGGCTTGTTCTCCATGGCACGTCATGGGTCACCAATGTGGAGGAAGGAAGCAGTCGAGGCAGCGAACTTGAATGACACACGAACTTTATTCCTCCTCCAACATCAAGTACAGTACAACTCTGACTGGGTCTCTGAGCACCTTCTTTTTACAACCTTTCGTTCCATGCCTTGAGACCCAGGAACCCCGACAACAATACATTCAGTGGAACAAAGACATGTGTGGCACATTAACATCACATAATGCCAGTACTGCTTCTCACACCCTCTCTTCTTCTAGCTGCTCTGGTGTCTCCCGGACTCTCCGGGGGGGGGGGGGGTGAATAGTCCTTTCCGTCCCATCTGAGACCCCCGGTACCACTTTCTCCTTCAGTCGATTATTCCCTCTTCCCCCCGGCTCCCAACTCTGGGAATCCCCCACACCATGCCACCACAATCGAACCATTTGCAGCAGCCGTACGACAAAATGTTGATATCAGAGGTATCCAAACTGGAGAAAAAGATCACAAGATAAGTCTTTATGCTGATGATGTATTGATTTTCCTTGAAAACTCAAAAAGATCTCTTCTAAAGACAGTGGTGCTCATTGATAAATTTTCATCATTATCAGAGTACTCTGTTAACTGCGGTAAATCAACAGTCTTACCTATAAATTGTAATTTTTCAAATATATCCATTATCCCATTACAATCAGGTAATATTAAATATTTAGGAATATATATTTCCCT
Source organism: Pholidichthys leucotaenia (assembly GCA_020510985.1). NCBI lineage: Eukaryota > Metazoa > Chordata > Actinopteri > Cichliformes > Pholidichthyidae > Pholidichthys > Pholidichthys leucotaenia. The sequence goes on from CM035842.1 coordinate 279,244,155, forward strand.
CAGGCTCTCAGAGTTATTGCGATTATATCACATTCCCTTTTTAAAAACAATACAAGACAACCTTACACGCTGGAGGACACTACCGATATCACTAATGGGAAGAGTCACAACCGTTAAAATGATGGTCCTTCCTAAAATTAATTATTTATTCTCAGTGATTCCTGCCCAACCATCTATGGCCTGGTTTAAGTCTTTAGACTCAAATACAAGTACATTTTTATGGAAGGATAAACCATCACAGATCAGTTTGTCTTCAAAAAGTAAAGGAGTGCAGAGGTTTAGATTTCCCAATTTTTTTTTAATTACTTCTTAGCCAATAGACTGCAGTTTGTTTCTAAATACACAAAATCAACCCCATTAGGAAACCCATGGTTAGATGCTGAACAGGCTCTCTGTGGGTCGCTAAATATCTCTGACTTATTACCTTTTACGAGTCCCTGAATTAAATGCCATGACTGTTTTAAAAGCATTAATATCAGCTCCTCTCTGACAGCCTGGTGGAAATTTTTAAAAATAACAGGGTCTTCACTTGTCCCTTGTAAACTTGCGCCCATTTGGAATAATCCTGATATCCTGCAACAAAAGAGGACATTAAACGTTCCACTATGGCATGAGAAGGGAATAAAAAACTTAGAGCACCTTATTCAAGTTGGAAATTTTATCCAATTTGAGGAACTATTGTCACAGTACGACATCAATGATAAAAAGTTTCTTGAATATCAGCAGCTTAAATCCATAATAAAAGCAAGATTCAATCTTAATCAGACAGATTTAGAAGTACCAGTTAAGGTGACAGAGTTTCTAAATCTTCATTTCCCTAAATTGATATTGAAAATACAAGGAGTATTATCAAAACTGGATGACTCAGTATCTCTTCCAAAATCAAAATGGGAAACAGACTATCGATCAATAAGGATGAAAGCTTCTGGACACAAATATGTTTAAACACTTTTAAGATGACTAAAAAGTCTAATTGACAACTCATACAGTACAAAGTTCTACATAGAACTCATTACACAGGACAAAAGGATGTTCAAAATGGGCCTGAGTGACACAAATGTCTGCTCCTACTGCACCAGCAACGTCCCAGATAGTGTAGCATCATCTCACTTTGGCTCAGCAATAATTGTTCTTCTGCTTAAAGACATTTTGTTTCACCCAGGAGTAAGACAGTCAAGAACTGATTTTCTTCCCCAGGCCACAGCTGAAGTCCCATTCCTTTGCTAAAACCAGTCTAAAAGAATTCAACCTATTTCCTCCTGCGCCCCTTTATTGCCCCCATAAACATGGAACAGACCTGGAGCCCTCATGGCCTATACAGATCCACAACTCAGTTAATTTCCTTAAACTCTGGGACATGTTGGATTTAATCAATGAACTTTAAAGTACATTATTACAAACTCAATTCTAAATCTTCCCTTCTTTTCAGGACTATGAAAAGCAAATGGACTCTGATGTTTTAATGTGAAAAATCAATAATATGTGTGAAATGCATTAATCTGTGATTTTATATATATGCATGTTAAAAATGTTTAAATGAATGTTTATTCCTGCATGTTGATTTAAAAGCACTGCTTATAAGTTACGCTAATGACTAAGGTTAGCTTATTTATACATAAGTGTGTAAAAGCATATTCCAGTGTATTAAAATTGTGTGTATCCATGGTGACCGGTATCAAATTTCACCCAGCCTTCACTGAGCCCCAGCTTCTCCATCCTATTGGTCCCTTGCAGACAAAGCCTGTCATTGGACTAAAGTTCATCAAGCCCGCCCACGAAGAAGACTTATTGGCTGAGGTTGCTGTCAACCCAGAAGCCCGCGAAAGCTCAACAGAACTTATAAAAGGAGGAAGACCCCCTGCTACTCTCTCTTTCTGCTCTTTCGTCTCTTTTAACATCTCTTTTTGGACACTCTTTCGCCTCCGTTCGTCGCTCTCTTTTGTCTCTCTTCTTTGTCCATTGTCTACACACAGCAAGAAAGAACTTTGGGAAGAACAAAGAACTGTCCGAACAAAGACTTCTCCCACGTGTTGCTTTTCCGAGCACAGAGCAGATAACTCGTAATTTGTTTATGTAACTTTGTATTTTAATGTTTTTTCCTTTTTCTCTTAAACGCCTAGGAATTCCTATTTCTTTGAGCTCAATTCTTAATCGGAGTTAAACTCCAATTTTTATTTATCTCTTTTTCTTGGTTAAACTTTCTGTAAAACCACCGTTTGTTTAAATTTTAATGTAAGTTTTAATCTTGACTTTATTTTTATAATATTTTTCTTGACCAATCACACACCAGAAGCTATTATTTTTATCTAAAATCCAAAACTCTTTAATTTGAGATCGGATTAGATATCTTTAATTAATTATTACCGAAGGCCTCTGAGAAGACGCAGCTCCCACATCACGCGCAGCTGAGGAATCAGCGCGCTTCTGCTGAACTTCAACCATTGAGATCAAACATACGATCTCATCTATCGTCAAGAATATTTGCGGGACAAATATTCTGGGTTTTGCCCCTGAACAACACATCAAAACTTCATGAGGACGACGAAAGAACGTTGACCAGATCAACAGGGAATCATCGAAGAAGAATCACGTGAGCTGCAAACTTTAATTCATCTGCTGAATTAAACGTCTGAGGTTCGGTAATAATTTGTATATCTAATCAGATGCAAATTAAGAAGCCATTAACATAACTCTTCTTTTCATTAAAATTCCATTTTTATTTTCTTAAGATTAATCCAGGACTTTTCATATAATTAGTAAACTTTCTCCATAAATTTGCGTTGTTTCCATAATCTGTTAACTCAAACTGATAGAAATTGGTTTCTCAGTTTAACCCTGGTTCCGAAAATATTGACATTGTTAATCTATCATTTGCAAGATTGATTTTATGATTAATGAAATTACTGCAATATCTGTTAATCATTTCATTTAATAAATATGTGAAAATGAGAGAAGTTGTTGAGAATTTATTCCATTCTGAGTCTGTTTCAAGCCCAGGTATCGAATTCACGGAAATTTTTTTTGAGACTGATTATTAATTTATTGAGTGATTAAACAGGTATAAAGTGAAATTAAAATTAAAATTGCTTCTTAAAGATAGAAGCTGGTGCCCCTACGATTGTTATTAACTTTTCTGGTGTATATGAAACGAAATTTGATCTCAGATTCCCATACATCAATATAAATTAAATAATTTATACCTGATCATATTTATTAATTTCATATTTTTCTATAAAAGGATGTTCAAAATGGGCCTGAGTGACACAAATGTCTGCTCCTACTGCACCAGCAACGTCCCAGATAGTTATATGCATGATATGTGGTCCTGTACACCGGTCTAAAAGTTCTGGCAGAACACAGGTGAGGACTTGTCGGCATGGCTTGGGTATCGTATCCCATCCTCACCCACACTTTGCATATTAGGTGATTTAAGTGAAATAAATATAGAGGCAAGGATGTCACACATGGTTCTCACTGCCTTTTGCATCGCAAAAAAACTATCCTCATGAATTGGAAATCAAGAAATAATTTATGCACGACCCACTATAATAACTTACTATTGTGGCGTAACATTATGTAGCTCACATATTCCTTGGCAGAGACCCAGACATGATTGAACTTTGAGCTCACAGTGTGTATTGACATCACGCCCCAGATGGACATTGAGTCTGGACCCCCTGCGGACTAGAGGGGAAGTGAGAAGATCTGAGAGTGAACCTGAAGAGACTGCCTGACTCCTAGGGTCAGACAGAGAAGCCAAGAGGACAATGGGAGGATTAGTTATGAATGGAATTCTGTGTTTGATGTGAATATGATTTGTGTCTGTTGTAACAGTATAAAGGTATGTGGTTTATCTCAGCTCGCCCTCTTCATTCCCTGACTGAGAGAGGAGCTGTAGGACTTGATATGGAATAAACCAATACTGAAAAATCATTCAGTCTCTTCATTTCGAGTTTCCTACATTGGTGACCCACACGTGAGAAAAATGGAAAGACTTGGAGGTCGTCTCTCCGACTCCGAACCTGACTCATCGGAGACTGCCCGCACCGGCGTAAACTCCATTAGACTCCCCGAGTTCTGGCAAGAGGACCCGCACTCATGGTTCCAACACGTGGAATCACGGTTCGTGCTTTACGGGGTATCAGAGGATGACATTAAATTCCACAATGTTATCGCAGCCGGCCGCTGCTGACAAATACGGCGCCCTGAAAGCCGCCCTCATTCGGAGCTTTGTACCATCGGCCGAGGTGAGGGCCAGAACACTCCTGGACCTGCGCGACAGAGGAGGACGCAGGCCGACCGTCCTCATGGAGGACATGCTGCAGATGATCGGGGCAGACAATGATGCGTTTTTATTTAAGCACATCTTTTTGAGGACCCTTCCAGCGCACATGAGAGGCTCCCTGTCCAGCATGAGGTGTTTGGACCGGCAGGACTTCCGCGCGCTGGCTTTGGAAGCGGAGCGGCTCCTGGACGCATGCGGCGAGCAGGAGACGGCAGCAGCAAACCTCGGCGTGGCGGCCCAGGGCGACGGAGAACCGGTGGCAGCAGAGCTGACCCCAGCGACAACAGCGGCAGCGCGGTCTCGGAGCAGAGGAGAGGACGAGATGTGCTTCTACCATCGACGATTCGCGCACAAGGCTCAGAGATGCGTCCCGCCATCCAACTTCAGGAAGCAGGGAAACGCAAGAGCCGGAGGTCGTTAGCAGCTTCGACCCTCGGCGAACGGAACAAGCTGCTCTACCTGATGGATGCGAGCTCCGGACGGCAATTCCTCGTCGACACCGGAGCACAGAGGAGTTTCATAACCGCGACCTACGCGGATCGGGCGGCCGGTCCCCACGGAGATGGAGCAACAGCTGCAAACGGCTCGCCAATCAAGACGTTTGGCGAAAGAACTCTGCGCCTGTCCTTGCACGGCCGCAGCTATGAATGGACTTTCATAGTAGCGGCGGTGAGTTTCAACATGTTGGGCGCCGACTTTTTGTGTTCACATGGCTTGTTGGTAGATCTGGCTAATAGACGCTTGGTTAATGCACTCTCTTTTTGTTCTATTCCCTGTGCAGCGCGAGTGTCCCCGCCGTCAGTACAGGCCAACGCCGCCGCAGCAGGAGGTAAGTTCCACACTCTCCTAAACCAGTTCCCAGCACTCACAGTTCCCACGTTTTCAGCTAAGGTGGCGAAGCACAGGGTGGAGCACTTTATAACCACAAGTGGCCCACTGGTTTTTGCGAAGGCTCGGCGCTTGGATGCAGCTAAGCTCTCTATTGCGCGTGAGGAGTTTGCCAACCTGGAAAGGTTGGGCATAATTCGCCGCTCGAAGTCCGCTTGGGCTTCCCCCCTCCACATGGTCCCTAAGGCGGACGGCTCATGGAGACCGTGCGGCGATTATCGCAGGTTAAACAATGCCACAGCGCAGGACCGCTACCCAATTCCACATATCCAAGATTTTTCGGTGCATTTGGCCAAGGCGCAAATTTTTTCTAAAATAGACCTGGTCCGCGGTTATCATCAGGTTCCGGTCCGATCAGAGGACATTCCCAAGACAGCGGTAATAACCCCTTTCGGGCTTTTTGAATTTTTACGCATGCCTTTTGGCCTTAAAGGCGCTGCGCAAACCTTCCAACGCATGATGGATGCCGTTTTGCGCGACCTCCCTTTCGTTTTTGTCTACTTAGACGATATTTTAGTCGCCAGCGCCTCTGAGGAGGAACACGAAAGTCACCTCAGAACTGTTTTTCAGAGGTTGGGAGCGCACGAGTTGATAATCAACCCAGCCAAGTGCCATTTCGGCGCAGCACAGATTGATTTTTTAGGGCACCGCGTCTCCCCAGAGGGTGCAGTTCTGCTGCCCTCCAAAGTACGCGCAGTGGCTGAGTTTCCCCAGCCACGAACGGTAAAAGCGTTGCAGGAATTTTTAGGTATGGTAAACTTTTACAACCGTTTCATACCTCACGCGGCGCAGCTCATGCAACCGTTGTATGTCGCGCTAAAAAAACAGAAGCCCTCAAATGCGATTGAGTGGTCCCCTGAGCGGGAGCGCGCATTCACTGAGGTTAAGAAAGCACTAGCGAACGCAGCACTGCTGGCTCACCCAGACCCGGCAGCCCGAATAGCGCTAACCACAGACGCGTCAGATGTGGCCATAGGAGCCGTGGTAGAACAGCAAGTCGCCGGAGCTTGGCAACCACTCGCCTTTTTTAGCAGAACCCTACGCGATGCTGAGTGAAAATATAGCGCGTTTGACAGGGAACTGCTAGCGCTCCACCTGGCCATTCGCCATTTCCAGTTCTGGTTGGAAGGGCGGTGTTTCACCGCTTTTGTCGACCACAAACCGTTAACTTTTGCAATGTCCAAAGTCTCTGAACCATGGTCAGGCCGACAGCAGAGGCAGCTGGCCGCAATTTCAGAATTCACCACCGATATACAGCACGTAGCCGGTAAATTTAATGTGGTGGCGGACTGCCTCTCGCGAGCGGTAACAGCACCTGTCTGCGCGGATGGGGGCTGTAGCGCCGCAGACGCAGAGCGCGGTAACAGCGCGGATGCGCACGCGGCTCCGGTGCACGTAGGGATAGATTACGCGGCCATGGCAGCAGAGCAGGGCGAGGACACAGACGTGCGCGCGCTCCTGTCTGGACCAACAGGGTTAAGGCTGGAGAACGTAAGTTTACAAACCGGTTCACCCCCGCTTATTTGCGATGTATCCACCGGGCGACCTCGCCCAGTGGTGCCGGCCACGTGGCGCCATCGTGTTTTTGACGCGGTGCACTCCCTGGCACACCCGGGAGTACGCGCTTCGGTGAAAATGGTAGCAGAGAAGTTTGTTTGGCCGAGCCTGCGCAAGCACGTGAAGGAGTGGGCTAGAGCCTGCATGTCCTGCCAGCGGGCCAAAGTTCACAGACACACAAAAGCCCCTTTAGAGCCTTTCCACGTCCCGGCTAAGAGGTTTGATCATGTGCACGTAGATCTAGTGGGACCCCTGCCGCCCTCGCAGGGGTTCCACACATCTCCTGACAATGGTGGACCGGACCACGCGTTGGCCGGAAGTGGTCCCATTGCAGTCTACCACAGCGGCAGAGGTAACTCGCGTTTTTTTAACAGCCTGGGTAGCGCGGTTCGGAGTTCCGTCGAACATTACGTCCGATAGGGGTCCGCAGTGGTTGGGGGCGTGGCCCCGGGTCTGGTTGGCCTTGCCTCCCAGGCAGGGCTGGGACTGGCCCTGGCCCCCTGGTGCTCTGGTGCTGGGGGGGGGGGGCTTTCCCCCTCTGGGTCGGGGTCGGGTATGCACTAATAATGCGGGCCGGCCCTGGCGCGTCCTTGTGCGGCGGGGTCATACCATTCCCAGGGCCCTGGCGGTGCTCTGGGATGGGTGCCTGCGTCCTGGGGGGTCGCCCTCCCCGTCCTCCGGGGCCTGCGGGTGTGGGTGTGCACGCGTACGTGTGTGTGTGTGTGTGTGCGTGTGTGCGCATGCAGGTGTGCATGAGTGTGGGTCTGAGTGGGTGCATGTGTGTGTGTGGGTGCGGATGTGGGTGGGTGCATGTGTGTGTGTGTGGGCATGTTGGGCTGTGTGTGGGTGTAGGTGGGCATGTGTGATGGTAAGTGTGTGTGTGCACATGAGGGTGGACAGGCGTGTGTGTATGGGTGCGGATGCCTGTGGGTAGATGTGCGGGGGTGGAGGATGTGTGTGTGGGTGGGGGAACCTCATTGGGTGGCAGGGGTGGGGCAGACCATCTAGTGGCCTGGGGGTTGGTGATTCGGGACCTACTTGTCCCGGATGCCCTGCCGTTGTGTCACAGGGTGGGTGCGCTTTCTTTTACTCAGGGGTGGTCGTGGGGGCCGTTGGCGCGGGTTGGCAGCCATATTGCTGTCAGGCTGCTCCAAGGTGGCTGTGGCTGTGGGGCAGCCTGCTGCTGTCGGTGTTTGTCTGGGGTGGGTGGTTGGTGGGCTTGCAGTGGGTGCTCGGGGCTGTTGCTTGGCGTGTGGGGCACCGTATAAGTCTAGCCCATTGTTCACTGTTGTGACTATTGTTGTTGTGCATGTTCCTGTGTGCAAGATGAGTGGGAATGGGTGTAGCTGCTCCATCATGTTTGTGGTGCTGGGATATTGGTGGGTCCTGGGCTGCTCGGCCTGACAGCCCTCGCCCTGGGTTGGGATTTGGGGGCAGTGGGTGGTGTCCTGAACCAGTTTGCAAGCTGACTTCTGGGGGGGGGGTGTTCCCTTTTGGACCGCGTCCCTCCCAGGAGGGAGGGGAGGGAGGAGGGGGAGGGAGGGGGCCCCGGTGCCTATGGCAGTGGCTAGTGGTGCTCCAACTACCATTCCCCCCAATTTTAACTGCACTATGGTAGTTCACACACCTGCACACAATAACTTCATACAACTGACACACACCTATCATGATTTGTGCAAGGGGGAGGGGGTGGAGGTCTTTCCTCACCCCTGTTGCCCTCCTTCTGCCAGGTGCCTGGGAGCCTGGTGGAGGGCTTAGGAACCGTCATGTTTTCAAAATCCCTGGGTGCTACTGAATGAATAGATACGAGCAAGGGAGTGAGAGAGGGCTTGAACAAGAGAGTAAGCGAGAATGAGGGAGTGATGAGTGAAGATGGTGATAGTGGGTCGGTTTGTGTGGCGCTTTGCGTGTTGGATGGCATCTTGGGGCGCCTGCAGTGGTCTACTGATCAGTCACGGGTGGGCGCTGGGGGTGGGGGTCTGCTTCTGTGGCCACAGCCGCCCTGGAGTGGGTCAGCAGGGGGGTGGCTGTTGGCCAGCGCCGGCGGTCTCCCCAGCCGCTGCCGGTCACTGGTGCGCATTCAGGCTAACTTCATCTGCATCCCGGTTGCCTTAAGTAATAAGGGTGAATGAGGGTGGGTGAGTGTGTGGGGAAGAGCACGAATGGATGTGAGTAGGTCTGAGTGTGAGTGAGAGTGCATGTATAGGTGAACATGAGTAAGTGTGAGTGACCCTGAGAGTGAGCGGGAGTAAGATTAAGTGGGTACAAGAGTGAGAGGAAATGGGTGGGTCTGGGAGTGCGAGTGTGGGACTGTGTGAGGGAGTGGGTGAGCGAGAGTGAGTGAGTGCATGTGGGTGTGTATGAGAGCATGAGGGTATGAATGTGTGGGAATGAGTGTGTCTGCTAGTTGGGAGGTGCTTGATTGAGGGGGTAGTGCCTCTCAGCTACGTGGGCTCCCTGTATGGGTGAGGCTTCTTTGGGCATGGGGGTCCCTGGGGTGTGCGGCGGTGGCGCTGGGGAGGGAGGGCGCGCTGTTGGGGTACCTGGGGGGGCTTGTGTCGGGGGCATGGGCTGGTCTCCAGCCCGGGGGGTGGGGGTGCTGGCCTCCCGGCACCTGGGGCCTGGAGGCTGGCGTTGGCCCCGCTGGAGGGGTGGGGGGATGGCGGGCCCGGGGGTGTTGGCCCGCTGCGCCAACCGCCTGGCGGCTTGGCCTCCCTCAGCCGTCCCTCCTGGGGCGGATGCCTGGCTTTCCTGGGGCTTTGCCTGGGACTTGTTGACCTTGAGCATTTGTGCCCTGTGGAGGTCAGTGGCGTTTGCCAGCTCAGGGTTTCCGGGGGGATGGGGGGGAGTTGCTGCGACCGGCCACCTTCTTCGTATGTTTCCTGACAAACTACTCACATGCACACACTTATTTTGCACACACTCTCATATACACGCACACGGATGCACACGCACAAATGTCTCCCCTTTAACAGGTGCAGATACCAGACTCGTGTTGAGACCTCTTCGGTGGAAAAAGCAGTCTGTCTTCTGTTTGTTTCAGTTGTTGGTTTGTTTGTTTGTTTGTTTGTCTTTTTTGTCTGTTCCTCTCCCTTTTCTTCCCCCCTCCCTACACTTCCTTTCCCCATTCCCTATCCTGTCGGGTCCTTCATGGATAAAATAATTTAAATAAAGTATTAAAAGTTATTACAGAAGGAGTTTATAACAACATACAGTAGATAGATAGGTACTGTATAAAGCTAATTTTGGCAAAGTAAATCTGTTTTGGCACAATAAGGGTAACAGATTTCTATTCTGCTCACCTAGGTGCACAACCGAGAGGTTTCGTAGGTCCTTCCTACCAACGGCTGTCAGACTGTACAACCTAAGCAGGGCTGCTCGCAGAGATAGCAAAAAGACGTAACAAACTAATAGTTTTTTTTGAATGCAAAAGATGCAATAGACTTACACAATGGTCCTCTCCGGCATACAACTAGGAACATACCGGTCGCTATGGAGGGTGAGAATATGTATGGGCACATAATCATACCATGTAGGATAACTAAATAGACGGTTATGCTGTTTCATCCCACCTAGCAACAATGCTCTGCACTGTGTGTGTTTATATATTTACATATTTATTCCATCTAGCTACAATGCTCTGCACTGGGTGTGTTTATATTTATATATCTATATATTTATTCCATCTAGCTACAATGCTCAGCACTGGGTGTGTTTATATTTATATATCTATATATTTATTCCATCTAGCTACAATGCTCCGCACTGTGTTTTTATATATCTACATATTATTCCATCTAGCTGGATGGAATCTAGCTCTAGTGTGTTTATATACTTGCATATTTATTCCACCTAGCTGCAATGCTCCATACTGTGGGTGTTTATATATTTACATATTTATTCCATCTAGCTACAATGCTCTGCACTGTGTGTTCATATATTCATATATTTATTCCATCCAGCTACAATGCTCTGCACTGTGTGTCTGTGTGTGTGTGTGTATATATATATATTTTATAGTAATATGTACATATGTATATTAGCTGCTCTTGCTTGCTTGTTTTTTTGTTTTTTTTTGTTTTTTTTCTTGCCTTCTGATTGTTGCTCTGAGTGTTGCTATCCCTGTGCTGTTGCAATCCTGGAATTTCCCCGTTGTGGGACTAATAAAGGCTTATCTATCTATCTATCTATCTAGCTGCCTGACAGGACAAGGGGGAGAAGGAAAAAAATATGGATTATTTTATGGCTATTTTTGTCTATTTTTTTTTAATAAAATTACTTTTTTTTTAATAAATTTGAAACAGAATGTGGTAAAAATTTGACTTTCCTCATACAATTTACACTTTTGACCATAATTTTACAGATTCAGAACAGAACAATAATTTAACTCTGATTTCAAAGAAAAAAAATCAATAAAATTATTTTTAATGAAATAAATTAACTTAAATTCCCAAAGATTCAGTTATTTCTGTTATAATATTTCTATATATTTATGGGTTTTTTTAGAACTCTCCTCACCAACCAGACACCAGGAAAAACCTCCCTTATTTTTAAAACCAAATGTTGGCACATTTAGTTTGTCTGAAGGCTGTTGACGGATTAAAGTCACTGACTTCGTAAATTCCGGTCATCTTAACTTGCCAGGTACATAATAGTGAACATAACTTAGTTAATGTAGTGACTGGTGAAATAAATCCTCAACTGTTCATCAGCACCCCTTGCCTATACCCTGCACTTAAAGCCAGTTGCATATGAAGCCTAACCACACCTGTTTGCTAAGTGACTCTTCTTTATTGTTCCTGTTACCAGTGGGTTAAAACCACCATAAATGCCTCCATTGTTTACATACCTCTTCTGGGTTTTTTTTCCGGATTTAAAGTACTTTAATAAGCTCATGCTTCTCTCAGACAGCGACGCTATTAGCAAGACACTCTGGCTGCCCACTGGAACACGTGGGCAGGGCGCTTTCAAACTCTGCGTGAATGACGGTCACGGAGCATCATTCCTTCATATTTTTTCTTAAACTTATATTTCCTTGGCACAGTGGCAGAACTTCAAGCGTGGTGGCCCACCATACGGAAATGTTACCAGAGGAAACCGTGGGTTTTATGATTTAAGCTAGCAACTAGGGGTGGGAATGACCATAGGGTGCACAATAATAAACTATCACGATACTTGCGATATGCTGAGTATTACGATATCATATATTGCGATTTCCCATCCCAATCTTTGTCTTGTCCAATTCCCACCTAGATCTCATGAGTTACTCATTTGCTGTCCTGACCTAGGCAAGGCAAGTTTATTTGTATAGCACATATCATGTAAGAGACAATTCAAAGTGCTTTACATAAAACATTAAAGCATTACAGCAAGTTGTAAAAGAATTATACAAGAATTTAAAAACAAACTAAAAAATAAATTAAAGAGAAACAGAAACAAGCTAAAATAGAGTAAGACAGAATAAGTGCAAGAAATAAAAGTTACAGTGCATCATGGGAGATTAACAATTGTTCTACTGAAAGGGAGCAGCAAATAGGAAAGTTTTTAACCTGGATTTAACGCAGCTGAGAGTTTCAGCAGCCCTGATGCTTTCTGGGCATTTGTTCCACATGTGAGAAGCATAAAAACTGAACGCTGCCTCATCATGTTTGGTTCTAACTCTGGGCATAGATAGTAGGCCTGACCCTGACAGCCTGAGGGCTCTGGGTGGTTCATAATGGACCAGCAGATCTGAAATGTATTTTGGCCCTAAGCCATTCAGAGTTTTATAAACCATCCATCCATCCATCTTCAACTGCTTTTCCGGAGGACCGGGTCGCGGAGGCAGCAGTTCAAGCAGAGAAGCCCAGACTTCCCTCTCCCCAGCCACCTGCTCCAGCTCTTCAGAGAGGATACCAAGGCGTTCCCAGACCAGCTGGGAGACATAGTCTCTCCACCGAGTCCTGGGTCTGCCCTGGGGTCTCCTCCCAGTGGGACGTGCCTGAAACACCTCAAGTGGGAGACATCCAGGAGGCATCCTAATCAGATGCCCAAACCACCTCAACTGACTCCTTTCAGTGTGGAGGAGCAGTGGTTCTACTCTGAGCCTCTCCCGGATGACTGAGCTCCTCACCCTATCTCTGAGGGTGAGTCCAGCAATCCTTTGGAGAAAGCTCATTTCAGCCGCTTGTATCCGCGATTTTGTTCTTTCGGTCATTACCCAAAGCTCGTGACCATAGTTGAGAGTAGGAATGTAGATTGACTGGTAAATCGACAGCTTTGCCTTAGAACTAAGCTCCCTCTTCACCACAACAGGCCAGTACAACGTCCGCATCACTGCAGATGCTGCTCCAATCCGTCTGTCAATCTCTCGCTCCATTTTCCCTTCACTCGTGAACAAGACCCCAAGATACTTAAACTCCTCCACTTGGGGCAGGAGCCTGTCCCCAACCCAGAGAGGACAATCCACCTTTTTCCAGATGAGGACCATGGACTCGGACTTGGAGGTGCTGATTTTCATCCCAGCTGCTTCACACTCAGCGGCAAACCATCCCAGCAAGAGCTGTAGGTCATTGCTGGATGAAGCCAACAGGACAACATCATGGTTGACAATCCCCCACATGGATCGTCACCTTATCGTGGTGGGGGGATTTGCGTGCCCCAGTGATCCCAGGAACTATGTTGTCCGGGGAAATTTGCCTCTGATTGGGTCACCCAAGACAAACTGGTCCTGGGTGAAGGGCCAGACTAAGAACGATCCAACAGACTCTCATGATAAATTCTAGATCAAGGATTCAGTGTACCCCGCCCGGTATGGGGTTACCGGGGCCCCACCCTGGAGCCAGGCCTGGGGGAGGGGCTTGAAGGCTAGCGTCTGGTGGCCGGGTTTCCACCCATGGCACCCGGCCGGGCTCAGCCTGAAGGAGTTACATGGGTCCGCCCTCCAGTGGGCTCACCACCTGCAGGAGGGATCATGGGGGTCCGGTGCTATGTGGATTAGGTGCGGGTCAAAGGCAGAGACCTTGGCGGACTGATCCCAAGCTTTCTAAACTTTTATAAACCAACAACAGTATTTTGAAAACTATTCTTTGACAGACAGGAAGCCAGTGTAAAGATCTGAGGACTGGAGTTATATGATCTACTTTCTTGGTCTTAGTGAGGACTCGAGCTGCAGCGTACTTGAGCTGTACCTAACCAGACAGTGAGCATTTAGCACCATCTAGTAGGTTGAAAAGTCAACTGCTTTTTATTACTCTAATACCTAAATAGGTAAGTTTGTTGTGTTTGCCACATTTATTGATAATTCTTAAGTATCATAATGCTAGTGTAACACTTGGGCCCCTAAAATAACAGTAGCTATGCCGTTTAGACACCTTCCATCATACCTGTCTTCATGGGATTCTGAAGGGGTGGTTCTACAACAACATAACATAAATATGATGGCAAGATGGCGGCGCGCGGTTGTGCAGCGGCTCTTTGCTCCCTATTTTTGTGTGTATGTATGCTGTTTTTGGATATTGGACCGTGTGAAGTTGGATTTGTGTACAGTCGTACTGAGCTGATAAACATTGGACTTCAACAAAAGTCTGCTGTCACGGCAGTTTTCGAGAACACACAAAACATACCGGAGGCTATCTGTAGACCAGCGGGATCACCATGGACTGTTGTCGGTCCTGGGAAGCCACGCAGACGGAGGAGGGAGAGAAAGAAAAAGCGGGGATGCCGGTCGGGCCTGCTAGCGAGGCTAAAGAGACAGCCGCATAGACCTCCGCTACCCAGCATTTTTCTCTCCAACGCCAGAAGCATCATCCACAAGATGGATGATTTAGAGCTACAGCTGGCAACTAGTAAAACTGTGCCCTTCAGAGGTAAAGTGGGCTATCCCACAAAACCATTATTTTAGTTACCCCTATAGGGGGTAACTTTTTAATGATATAGGCACACTGATTTTTTGAGAATATTTCAACTTTAGAGCTCATTTTCTCAAAATAATGGTTTTGTAGGATAGCCCACTTTACCTCTGAAGGGCACAACTGTGAGAGACTGCTGTGTGCTGTTGTTAACAGAAAGCTGGCTCCACCCACTGATCACCAATGCTGCAGTGCAGCTGCCAGGGCGCACACTTCACCGAATGGACCGAACAGCAGAATCCGGTAAAAAAAGAGGAGGCGGTCTCTGCATTTTTCTTCACAACACTTGGACTAATCACAGCCGTATTATTAACACTTACTGTTGTCCTGATGTAGAGACAATGTCAGTCTTATGTCGGCCTTTTTATCTTCCAAGAGAGCTGAGCGTGATTATTATAACAGCCGTCTACATTTCTCCTGATGCAAATACTAAAGCGGCCCTTAGTCATTTGTACAGTGTAATAAATAAACAGCAGCAGGCCTATCCCAAGGGTGTTCACATCATAGCTGGTGATTTTAATCAAGCATGCTTGAAAACTGTGCTGCCTAATTTCACACAGTATGTGAAATGTGCCACTAGGGGAAAGAATTGTCTTGATCGGGTGTATTCAAACCTGAAGCATGCTTACAGAGCTGTGCCGTGTCCACATCTTGGCCTGTCAGACCATCTATCATTGCTCCTTATCCCAGCATACACCCCCCTCAGGAGAACTGCTAGACCTACTATAAAGAACATCACAACATGGCCTGAGGGAGCTCTTTCTCAGCTGCAGGACTGTTTTTCAAACACTCTATGGGATTTATTCAAGAATGAGGATCTGGAAATGTACACACAGACTGTATTACACTACATCACCTACTGTATCAATCAGGTGACTGTGGAAAAACGCATCAGGGTTTTTCCTAACCAGAAGCCCTTAATGACAAAAGAAGTCCAGGCACTCCTCAGAGCTTGTGATACAGCCTTCAGGTCAGGGGATACAGATCTGTATAGCACCACCCAGGCTAATCTGAAGAAAGGCATTAAGGAGGCTAAACAGACCTATAAGAAGAAAGTCGAGGACCATTTTTCTGATAATGATTCGAGACGAGTATGGCAAGGTTTTAACCATATCACAAACTATAAGGGCAGCAGCATCATTTCCAGTGACATCAGCGCCTCACTGGCAGAAGAACTGAACTGCTTTTTCGCACGGTTTGAGGCAAATACACCTCGCCTGAACCCACAGATGTTACTGAATGCCAGCTCTGATGTGCTTATCCTGCAGGATCATGAGGTGAGACAGACACTGAGAGCAGTTCACCCGAGAAAGGCTACTGGTCCCGATGGAGTGCAGGAAAGGTGCTCAGAGCATGTGCAGATCAGCTATGCTCTGTTTTGACTGACATTTTTAACTTGTCTCTCAAGGTAGCCGTTGTTCCACAGTGTTTAAAATCTGCAGTCATTATTCCTGTACCTAAAAAAAAATACTATTAGCAGTCTGAATGACTGTCGACCAGTAGCATTAACACCCATTATTATGAAGTGCTTTGAGAAAATGGTATTGAAACATCTTTTGCCTAGTCTCCCCCCAGACTTTGATCGGTACCAGTTTGCCTCCAGGCGGAGCAGATCCACTGAAGATGCTATTGCTATAGCTGTCCACTCGGCATTCAGCCATTTAGAAGACAAGGGAAGCTATGTAAGAATGTTGTTTGTTGACTATAGCTCGGCATTTAATACAATTATTCCCAACATTCTCATCACTAAATTGCTTCAGCTTGGTCTGCCTACTCACACTTGCAGCTGGATTAAGGACTTCCTAACAAACAGAACACAGACTGTTAGACTCGGACCCCATTCCTCCTCTACAGTCATGCTAAACACAGGCTCGCCACAGGGCTGTGTGTTGAGCCCCACTTTGTATTCATTGTACACATATGACTGCATACCTGTTCATCCCACAAACATTATAGTGAAGTTTGCAGATGACACAACAGTAGTGGGGCTCATATCAGGAGGAGATGAGTCCACATACAGAGATGAGGTCCAGAAACTGGTGACATGGTGCTCAGATAATAATCTGCTATTGAATACAAAAAAAAAGAACTCATTATTGATTTTAGGAAGCATAGCAGTGAGCCGCCTCCTCTATATATAGGCAAGGAGCGTATGGAGAGGGTGGAGGCTTTTAAGTTTCTGGGTGTTCATATTTCTCACAACCTTACCTGGGCAGTTAACACCATAGCTACGATAAAAAAGGCTCAATAACGTCTACACTTTCTGAGGCTCCTCAAGAAGAATGGCCTGAATGCACAGTTGCTGGCTTTATTTTATCGCTCTGCTATTGAGAGCATTTTGTCATATGGCATCACGGTTTGGTATGAGGGCTGTTCAGCCACAGACCACAAAGCCTTCCAGAGAGTGATTGAGACTATGCAAAAAATCACTGGCTGTTCTCTCCCTTTTCTGGAAGAGATTTCCCGGTCTCGGTACCTCAACAGAGCTACTGCCATCATTAAAGACTGTGCTCATCCAGGCCATGATTTCTTTCACTTGTTCCCCTCGGGAAAGGGGTACAGATCCCATATAGGCCGTGAGCAGCTGCCACTTTTCGTTCAGTTTCGTGGCACCCAACGGGGAACTAAAATTTTAGTGTTTCTAAATTAAGATTACATTATTGTAAGACAAAATATTGATGTTCCCACTTCCAAAGGTGTGGATAGCTGTATGAAAAATGTGATTGAAGTCAGTCGGTAATAATTGTCTGGCTACCTTAAACATGGCCCAGTCCGGGACGTTTTAACCAATCAGCGTCGTCCCTTTGGTCATGTGACAACAAAATGGCAGCGCCCACAGGGGTAGCGTGCGCTGAAAGCCTCTCCTGTGTTATTCACATTTCCGATAAGTTTTCGGGCAGTATCACTCGTTTTACTGAAGCATCGTGGGCAAAAGTACGTGAGTGTGCCCAAAAATGGCTTGTACTTGACGGACCCCAACAGAAAGTAGCAGAACAACGTTGCGACTTGTTCGAGAAAGGTGAGTGGCAGCCATTGTTTATGGTTGTACTGCGTGTGCCCTGGAGTCGTTTGGCTGTGATCATTTGTAACTCTAAATATGAACTAAAATGTAACCCTAGATGTCTAAAACCTTTGTCAGCCGCTCACAGGGTGACCTAGTCCTGGTCTAAGACTCCGAGTAGGCCGATCTGGGGGTGTGGAGGCTAATAACCAAGGGACTCTGGGTGCCAGGTAACATAGTCCTAGTATAGATCTAGATGATGCAGATCAACTCACTCTGATGATGCATCTATCCCCAGAACCCACCCTGGGCCTGAATTACAGTGGGGAAAAAAAGTATTTAGTCAGCCACCAATTGTGCAAGTTCTCCCACTTAAAAGATGAGAGAGGTCTCCAATTTTCATCATAGGTATACCTCAACTATGAGAGACAAAATGAGAAAAAAAAATCCAGAAAATCATATTGAAGGATTTTTAATGAATTAATTGGTAAATTCCTAGGTAAAATAAGTATTTGGTCAATCACAAAAGTTCATCTCAATACTTTGTTATATACCCTTTGTTGGCAATGACAGAGGTCAAACGTTTTCTGTAAGTCTTCACAAGGTTTTCACACACTGTTGCTGGTATTTTAGCCCATTCCTCCATGCAGATCTCCTCTAGAGCAGTGATGTTTTGGGGCTGTCACTGGGCAACACGGACTTTCAACTCCCTCCAAAGATTTTCTATGGGGTTGAGATCTGGAGACTGGCTAGGCCACTCCAGGACCTTGAAATGCTTCTTACGAAGCCACTCCTTCGTTGCCTGGGCAGTGTGTTTGGGATCATTGTCATGCTGAAAGACCCAGCCACGTTTCATCTTCAATGCCCTTGCTGAAGGAAGGAGGTTTTCACTCAAAATCTCACGATACATGGCCCCATTCATTCTTTCCTTTACACGGATCAGTCGTCCTGGTCCCTTTGCAGAAAAACAGCCCCAAAGTATAATGTTTTCACCCCCATGCTTCACAGTAGGTATGGTGTTCTTTCTCCTCCAAACACGACAAGTTGAGTTTTTACCAAAAAGTTCTATTTTGGTTTCATCTGACCATATGACATTCTCCCAATCCTCTTCTGGATCATCCAAATGCTCTCTAGCAAACTTCAGATGGGCCTGGACATGTATTGGCTTAAGCAGGGGGACACGTCTGGCACTGCAGGATTTGAGTCCCTGGCGGCGTAGTGTGTTACTGACGTAGCCTTTGTTACTTTGGTCCCAGCTCTCTGCAGGTCATTCACTAGGTCCCCCCGTGTGGTTCTGGGATTTTTGCTCACCGTTCTTGTGATCATTTTGACCTCACAGGGTGAGATCTTGCGTGGAGCCCCAGATCGAGGGAGATTATCAGTGGTCTTGTATGTCTTCCATTTTCTAATAATTGCTCCCACAGTTGATTTCTTCACACCAAGCTGCTTACCTATTGCAGATTCAGTCTTCCCAGCCTGGTGCAGGTCTACAATTTTGTTTCTGGTGTCCTTTGACAGCTCTTTGGTCTTGGCCATAGTGGAGTTTGGAGTCTGACTGTTTGAGGTTGTGGACAGATGTCTTTTATACTGATAATGAGTTCAAACAGGTGCCATTAATGCAGGTAACGAGTGGAGGACAGAGGAGCCTCTTAAAGAAGAAGTTACAGGTCTGTGAGAGCCAGAAATCTTGCTTGTTTGTAGGTGATCAAATACTTATTTTACCAAGGAATTTACCAATTAATTCATTAAAAATCCTTCAATGTGATTTTCTGGATTTTTTTTTTCCTCATTTTGTCTCTCATAGTTGAGGTATACCTATGATGAAAATTGGAGACCTCTCTCACCTTTTAAGTGGGAGAACTTGCACAACTGGTGGCTGACTAAATACTTTTTTGCCCCACTGTATAGTCAAAATATACCACTACCACAAAGTAGCTCAAATGGGAAAAGGGTAGCAATCCCAATGAGCTTAACTCTGAGTCTGAGGGTTGGATGTACTTCTCAGCCCAAGCCCAAGGGGTGCAGTGTACTAGTAGGTGAGGGAGGAACAAGTTTGGGCATACATTTATATAGTTTGCACATAGTCACACCCATACTATCAAGCCTTAGGCGGATGGAAAATGGCCTGTTAAGGAAAGCCCATATGTTTGTGATGTGTCACCCAAGAAAGGTTAAACTCATGGCAGCAGCAGTCGCCTGTATACTTTATGCTCTCAATAAATATGGGCACACGGTCTGTGCTTGCCATTTTGCAAGTTTACATTGAGCAGTGACTAGGTTGCACAAGGTCTCTATTATAAGCTCACTGTTAATGTGAAAATTATCTGCAATCTATATATGTTTTATATCTATATGGGTACAAGGTAGGCCTAATGTTATAATACCCTATGGTCCATATAATATGTTTTCAGATCTAAACAACCTTGATCCAACATTTGGCTACCATCATGTGTGCTATAGCCGTTTTACGGACAAAACAAGAGTAGAACGTGCTGAAGCTCGTAAAAAACGACTGGCCGAAGCCCACATTCCTGAGCCTCAGGAGCAAAGCGGACCAGAGCTTAGCCCCCCAACACCATCTCCTAAAAAGCGACTGCGATCTCACCATGCTGCAGCAACCATCAGCCAAGCATCTGCAAGGTCAAGCAATGTGTTGCCAAACATCTGCATCATCTGCAAGAAGGAAACGCTCAGAGAAGGGCCATGGACAAATCCTGTCACTGTAAAACTGATGCAAGCTGAGACATGTGATGCTGGTAAGAAAATTGGTAGATCTTACAATTTGGAGTGGTGAAAGTTTAAAGAAAAATAATGTCTATTTAATCTTAACACATATTATATTACTGGTATGTTATTTCTCGTATCTTTGATACTGAAATACTTGTGAGCCATTAGTGAAAATTAGTGGAGCCCTCAATCACATATCAGACCTCAGAAATCGATTCCTCGGGTCAACATTATCCGAAAAAGACGTCTCAAACGTGATTATAGGTAGAGTGGTTCAAAATATAGTCCATCCACACCCATGGTGGCCATCTTGGATTTATGCAAATTAGCGGGGTTCTTTGACCCTCAGTCACACTAATGACTTCGGAAATCGATTCCTCGGGTTAACATTAGCTGAAAAGGACGTCTCCAACGTGATTCTAGGTAGAATGGCTAAAAAGTTAGTCCATCCATGGCAGCCATCTTGGATTTATGCAAATTAGCGTGGTTCTTTGACCCTCAATCACACAGTCGACCTCAGAAATCGATTCCTCGGCTCAACATTATCCGAAAAAGAGGCCTCAAACGTGTTTCTAGGTAGACTGGTTGAAATGTTAGGCCATTCATTCCCTTGGTTAGTCGTGGCAGCCATCTTGGATTTATGCAAATTTGACATAGCTATCCACACCTTTGACAGTGGGAACATCGATTTTCGGATTCAGCAGGTTTTTTTTACATAGAAATCATCAAAGATCCCGTAGTTCCCAGTTGGGTGCCACGAAAATCATTTTCTAGCCACATTTTGAGGGAGCTGCTCACGGCCTAATAAAACCCAGACTACCAGGTTTAATCATAGTTTTTTCCCAGCAGCAGTACGTATTTTGAACGGATTTATGTAACACGCACAGACTGCTGATATTATTTTGTTATTTTAGGTTATTTTGTGGCAATAACCCTGTGTGTATAAGCTGGTCTTTTGTATTTATCGCTCAGTTTGTTTTCATTATTGCTACGTACATATTGTATTCAACTTTTAGGTAATATTGTTTCAAGCATTATTTATTGTTGTAATTATAAGAATGTTAAATGCATGAGTGAACTGTGAGTGTGATAGTTTGTTTTTAGGGAGCAGCATCTCAATTTCGTTGCATTGTTTATTAACAATGGAATGACAATAAAGGCACTTTGACTTTGACTTTGACTTTGATAACAAACCAGGAGATCAGGGAAAGAACTGGTTGTTGTAGCCTAAAGATCATGATAAGCCACACTCACCTGCTCTACTTTGGACATATATTAAGAATGCCTAAGGGTAGACTTCTTAAGCTGGGTGACTGCACATGGCTCTCGTAGGGCCGGATGTCCAAGAATAGACTTGGTTAAGACCTTAGAGAGAGATCTATTTGTTCACAGGATGCAATCTTTCTATGGGGAAGCTACGAGTGGTAGACCACTAAAACTGGCGGCACCTTCTTTGAGCCGCTAAGTGTTGTTTGGTCATGCATGAGCAGGCAGACTCCTCCACTGATGAATGAAGACCTGATTAAAACAATCAATGTTATAAGTAAAATCTAAATAAATCAGTGATGCTGTATCAATGAATGGATTGATCAATAAATTTACAGTGCCTTAATTTTCTTAAAGAGAAGTCTTTCAAAAAGTTTAGGCCTATGAACTGTTTGTGTTTTAATAATCATATTTGTTTAGACACTCTTTGCATGTACAGTATGTGGTCATTTCCTAACAGTAGGCAGAAAAATTAAAATGACCATTAGGCAAAGTAATGAACGTACTCTTCGTTTGGATGATTAAGAATGGACCAACTTGTAGAGCAATTTAGTGCACAATTTAAAGAAGTATGACTTACATTTTAATTAAAGTCTTCTTCTTCTTCTTCTGGCTGCTCCCTTTAGCGGTCGCCACAGTGGCTCATCTGTCTCCATCTCACCCTATCCCTTGCATCTTCCTCTGTAAAACCAATCACCTCCATGTCCTCCTTCACTACATCCATGAATCTTCTCTGTGGTCTTCCTCTTCTCCTCCTGCCTGGCAGCTCCATCTTCAACATCCTTTGTCCAGTATATCCACTATCCCTCCTCTGCACACGTCCAAACATCTCAGCCTTGCCTCTCTTACTTTGTCTCCAAACCACTCAACCTGAGCTGTCCCTCTGATATACTCATTTCTAATCTTGTCCCTCCTAGTCGCTCCCAATGAAAATCTTAACATCTTCAACTCTGCCATCTCCAGCGCCACCTCCTGTCTTTTTGTCAGCACCACTGTCTCCAAACCATACATCATAGCAGATCTCATTACCATCTTGTACATCTTCTCTTTCACTCTTGTTGCTACCCTTCTGTCACAAATCACCCCTGATACTCGTCTCCACCCACTCCACCCTGCCTGCACTCTCTTCTTCACCTCTCTTGTGTCATGGAACAACCTTCAGTGAGCAGGAAGGATGACTCCTTAAGGTGAGTAGGACTTTAGTTGTGAGAATGATTTATTTAAGTTGACGAAATCAATGCAGCGCGGGGGCTGTGAAAACACAAAGAGCCTAACGGCTAAGAAAACTTACACATGATGATAAATAACTAACTTGAAGAGAACACCAGAGGGTAAATCCTGTAATGATGCCACAGAGAGGAAAAAAAGGCAGGGCTATAAATAGGGTCATGGGGAATTAACAACAGAAAGCTGAGAATAATCAAGGCTAAATGAAAACACACAGGAGTGGCTAGAGGTATGGAAAAATGATGGTGGAAACTACAAAACATAGCTAAACCAAGAAACTAAGGATAACCCAACAAACTAATGATGGCAGAAAAAAAGGTGTACACAGTTCAAAAACAGAAAGTGTGGACATGGTTGGAACCCATGCCCAGATATGACATCTTGTGCATTTTCCATTGCTTTGGATGGTTGACCCCAGGTATTTAAACTCATCTACTTTCACTACCTCTATGCCTTTCATCTTCACCATTACACCTGCCTCCCTCTCATTCACACTCATGTATTCTGTCTTGCTTCTACTGACTTTCATTCCTCTTCTCTCCAGAGCATACCTCCACCTCTCCAGGTTCTCTTCCACCTGCTCGCTGCTTTCACTACAGATCACAATGTCGTCTGCAAACATCATGGTCAATGGAGACTCCTGCCTGACCTCGTCTGTCAGCCTGTCCATCACCATGGCAAACAAGAAGGGACTTAGAACCCATCCCTGATGTAACCCCACCCCCACCTTGAATCCATCTGTCACTCCTACAGTACACCTCACCACCATCTCGCTGTCCTCAAACATGTCCTGCACCACCTTCACATGCTTTTCTGCCACTTCTGGCTTTCTCATACAGTACCACACTTCCTCTCTTGGCACCCTATCAAATGCTTTCTCTCAATCCACAAAGACACAGTGCAACTCCTTCTGGCCTTCTCTATATTTCTCCATCAACACTCTCAGAGAAAGCATTGCATCTGTAGTATTCTTTCTTGGCATGAAACCATACTGCTGCTCACTGATTGTCACCTCTCCTCTTAACCTTGTTTCAACAACTCTTTCCCATATCTTCACAGTGTGACTGATCAACTTTATGCCTCTGTAGTTACTACAGCTCTGAGCATCACCTTTGTTCTTGAAAACTGGTACCAAAACACTTCTTCGCCACTCCTCGGGCATCCTCTCACTCTCCAAGATTGTGTTAAACAATCTGGTTAAAAAGTCCATTGCCATCTCTCCTAAACATCTCCATACCTCCACAGGTATATCATCTGGACCAACTGCCTTTCCATTCTTCATCCGCTTCAAAGCTGCCCTCACTTCTGCCTTGCTAATCCTCGGGACTTCCTTGTTCACTATCTTTCGTTCATCCATCCTACTCTCCCTCTCATTTTCTTTATTCATCAGATCCTCAAAGTATTTCTTCCACCTTCTCAACACACTCTCGTCATTTGTTAGTACATTACCATTTCTGTCCTTAATCAGCCTAACCTGCTGTACATCCTTTCCAGCTTAATCTCTCTGTCTAGCCAATCAATACAACTCCTTTTGTCCTTCCTTAGTGTTTAGCCTCTCATACAACTCAATATATGGCTTTTCTTTGCCACTTCCCTCTTTTCCATGCACCTAGATTCCAAATACTCCTGTCTAGTTTCTTCATCTCCCTAACTATCCCACTTTTTCTTTGCTAACCTCTTCCTTTGAATACTTTCCTGTACCTCCTCATTCCACCACCAAGTGTCCTTGTCTTCCTTCCTCTGTCCACTGGATACACCACATACCTTTCTACCTGTTTCCCTCAATACTTTTGCTGTACTTTCCCAGTCATCTGGTAATTCTTCCCTACCACCCAGAGCCTGTATCAACTCCTTCCTGAACTCTGCGCGACTTTCTTCCTTCTGTAACTTCCCCCATTTAATCTTTGGCTCTGCCTTCACTCTCTTCCTCTTCTTACTTTCCAAAGTCATCCTACAGACTACCATCCAGTGCTGTCTAGCTACATTCTCCCCTGCCACCACCTTGTAGTCTCCTATCTCTTTCAGATTTCTCTTTCTACATAAGATGTAGTCCACTTGTGTGCACCTTCCTCCACTCTTGTAAGTTACATTTTAATTGAAGTCTATAAATATAAAAACAAATGGCATTTTAAGAATAATTAAAAATGACAGGGACTTAGTTTTCATGTTATTTTTATTCAGCATGTAGTCTAAACACATAAATTTCACTCTATAAACAGTTTATGCACAAATTCTGCTCACATTTCATGAACGAAACCCAGTAAGTTTATATGACTGACAAGGTTTAAGATCCCAACTAAAGTAGCAGGTCATCCAGATGCTTATGTTTGTCTGCCCTCTCCAGTCTGTTTGTAACTTTTATTTCCTACAAATGCACTGTGTATCTGTGCACTGCACGGCCCTGGCAGAAAACCACTGCACAGACAGGTAAGTGAGCACACCTGAGTTCACACGTCACCTTGTCCTTAGTTCGGCGGTGAGAAAGGTCAACAGGGCGAGAAGCATCGTTAGCTGTGCAGTGACTTCCCCTTCATGCTGGTGTGAATAAAATCACACAGACAATGACAGGGGAGTGGTAAGAAAATGATGGATGATGGGAAATGATAATATAATAACTACAGTGTGACTTCAGAGCCCTTCACTTAGTTTTTTCTCCATTCTGTGTGTGTGTGTGTGTGTGTGTGTGTGTGTGTGTGTGTGTGTGTGTGCGTGCGTGCGTGCGTGCGTGCGTGCATATGTGCCCCCAGTCAGCATTGATTTTCTCCATGAGTGTGCCAATTTTGCCAATGAGAATTTATCAAAACCACCAAAATGACTCATTTCCTCTTGATAAATCACTGCCCTGCATGCTATCACTTTGGCCTGCCCTCCAATGTAAGTGTTGAATAAAATATCAGATTTCCTGTTGGCACACAATCCCTTCATTGTGTGTCCTTTATAAAAATATCTATGAGTGGTCAACTGTATTTAGTAGTTCACGGAATTCGTTTAAAGAGTAACTGAGCTTTTCTCTTTTTTTAATTGTGGATGTTGGCAGGTTTTTATTTTCTTTTCTCCTATATTAATCTCTAAAATTCATGTTTAAATGTTTAACCCTCTTTAATACACACTGGATATGGTGCCATATTATGACAATCTACTCAACAGTCTATTGTTAAAGGTATAGATGAAGTATAAAAACACTAATAAAATTGCATCAGAAGCTACGAATTGACCTTGGAAATCAGTGTTTTATCATCTTGGAAAATCTGTGTACCTTAGCTCTTTCAGTATTTCATTCTGAAATGAAAACAGAGCCAGAAATAGCTGTTATATGGTTTTGGTCTTGTCAAAATAAAATCGGATTGAGCCACAACATTCGTTAGATGTTTTTTATTTTTTTTTTTCATTTTATTGTTTTGGTCACACCAGCAAATAAGGTACGGAAGCAATGGAAAAACATGTTCTTTTACAATTTGTGCTGTGTTAATTTATTGACAAGTCAATGGAATAATTTTAATAAAACAGATATTACTAGCAAAAGCAACAGCTATATCTGATACTTTACAAAAAAGGATAAGTAGGTCTAAATATGGAAAAAAAAAAACAGTAATGCACTTCTGGCTCTAACAAAAAAGAAAAACAACTAACAAAATCAAGATCCCTTATTGTGTTTTGGTTCAATTTCGATTTTATTTTCACATTGTAGAGAGAGGAATGAGCAGGCGAGGTGGTAGCTGGAGCAGAGCAGACTTTATTAATCTCTATCATCAGTCAACAAGAAGAAGAAGCATGAACCAGGTCACGGGCATCTCTCTTTTTATACACCATACAACTCGTCACGCAACCTGGGGTGTTTGCATTAACATACATACATTTACGATGACAATTCCCTTTGTACCCAGCCTGTCGATGCATTATTATGCAGACCGGAGGAGAATGGATATTATCATGCGGTCTTAAAGAGAAAACCACAGACTGCCCTGCATATCTGTTTCTCAGCTTTTATGCATCTCCTCCTGCCGTGCCATTCGGTCTGAGTAGAGAATGTACTGACTGGGTCCCCTACAACATCATCAAAACCATAATATAGCCACAAGTGGCGATCATCAAGTTTCAAGCAGGTGTAGACTTTAAGGTCTTGTGTTATTTGCAAACGTTATTTTGAGGTGAAACTCTTACATAGTGTTGCTTTTAAATGCACAGGGGAGTCACACTGTACTTCATTTGTTCAGAAGAATAAGACTTCCCTGGCAAGATTTGAATCTGGGACCTCCTGCATACCAAGCAGTCACTTTGCCCACATCACCACACAACTGCTTTAGCTTGCACTCTAAGGGTGCTTTCACACCTACAGGTTTTAATTCGTTTTAATCAAACTCGAGTTCATTTTCTCCATAAGTGTGGTTCGTTTTGTCTGGTGAGAATACAGTAATCGCACTCAGGTGTCCACCACGAACTCTGGTGCTGTCCTGCAGGTGAGAAAGGGACTTTACTAAAACAGGACCAGCGGCAAACGGTAAAACATTTTTTGCTACTGTATATACCTGATTACTTACTTACTTAACTACTCCTGCGGGGTGAGGGCTGGGTGGCCATCACCATGCGTAGAGTAAGTCAGGTTAACTAGTGTGTGCCAACATTGCCAGTTTTGGGCCAGCTCCTCTGCGTCGTCAACAGCGACTCCGAGCTGTCGGAGGTCTCTCTCCACCACATCGAACCATCTAGTGCGTGGCTTGCCCCGAGGTCTATTTCCACCCAGAGGCCCTGGGGTCAAACATGAGGATGGCTTTTGTAGGGTGCTCTGGTAGGAGGCGGAGGACATGGTCAAAGCAGCGGATACGCTGCTATGTAATAAGGTGGAATGCTGCAGGCTGATGTGTGCAGGCTCGGAGCGCGTCATTAGATGTGCACTGGGGCCACCTGATGTTCTCGATGGTTCTGAGGGCCCGACTATCACACCCATCCACTCTCGAGGCCAGAGTCTTATTCAGTGGCCATGTCTCTGACCCATAGAGTAGGATGGAAAGGACTGACGCATTGTATATGCAGAACTTCGTCTTTCGGGAGATTGAATGATGGCGCCAGAGAGGTTTCCATAGTGCCTGCAGGGCTGATGCAATGAGGCCACATCTGCAGTTGATTTCTGGTTTCATGTCCCTGTTTTTCTTCACTGTGGCGCACAGATACACAAAGGAATTGACAAACTTGACGGCATCATTCCCAAGCTGTAGTGGGGGGTGGGTCCGGCCCGTCACCAACATGCATTAGCTTAGTCTTTGTCCAGGTCACCTGAAGGCCCAACTTCGCTGCCTCTTTATGGTAGACAACTAGAGCATCTCTCAGCTGACTGTAGGATGGGCTGACCGGGATGGTTTCGTCAGCATATTCAAGGTCAGCCAGATGGTAGTTGCCAAACTGCATGCCAGGGACCCGCTCCCAGACCTTGGTCATCAGATAGTCTATGACACAATTGAAGAGATCAGGAGTGCCGGGGGGGGCTCGAGACCACCGCATGGAGTAGATGTCCTTTTTAGAACCTCCTCCGTGCCAGATTATAATCTTAATATTTTGGCAGCCTTATTCCTTATTTTATTGGCCTTGGACACTTTTTTCATAAAGGTGAGTCTGCCACGTTAGCACTATTGGTAGAGTATGCTGAAAAAGATGTCTAAAAGAAGCAACTTGCCTCGACCAACCTCAGCTAAAGCTAATAGCACTAGCCCAGCAAGCTATGCTAGTGAAGCACCTCCCAGCAATTCCTCTGATGACGACCGTGGCCACTGTTTTGGGAGAAAATCTCAAACAAGATTCTCAGCCACATGATGAACAACAGGTTTGATCAATTGGACCAGACCCTGCAAGCTCTACAAAACACTCAAACTGAGCTACTTGAAAAGGTGGAACTCACAGAAGGGCAACTGTCGGAGCACAATAACCGTATTAGCTGCCTAGAAAAGATATTGTTCTCCATGAAAGAAGAAAACAGCGCACTCAAGCTCAAAGTAGATGACCTTGAAGGCCGTTCACGCCGCAACAACATCAAGATTATTGGCATACCTGAAGGAGAAGAGAGGGGTAAACCAATGGAATTCGTGGCAGCACTCACTGCAAAGCTCCTGGGTGAGGATAACTTCCAGTCTACGGTGACCGTTGACCAAGCACACTGCACCCTGAGACCGCCTCCGCCTGAAGGAGCCAGACCCCGTGCCATCATAGCAAGGATCCACTTCTATTGTGAAAGAGAGCTGATACTGCGGCTTTGGAGAATACGGGAGCTGGAATACAAAGGAAACAAAATCCTCATTTTTCCCAACTATACATCGCAGGAGAGAGAGAGAGAGAGAGAGAGAGAGAGAGAGAGAGAGAGAGAAAGAGAGAGAGAGAGAGAGAGAGATGGATGGATGGATGTACTTTATTGATCCCAAACTGGGAAATTACAGTGTAACAGCAGCATGACAGTAGACAACCAAACAACAGAAACACACACATGACAGACAAAGGGATTACCCATGGAAAGTAAAAACTAACACGACTATAAAAACCTATATACATCATAGCTTAATATATGATGACCCGTATAAACACATGAATCATCCCATTGCACAAAGAAGGACAACCAGGAGCAGAATGAAAATTTGAGGTACCAGTTAGTCTGTAAGGGAAGTGTGGCAGCATAGCTATGACCAGAATACATCATCACAGTGAGTTACTGTACAGTGAAATTGCATGTGGCAGGAAAGATTTCCTGTACCTGGCCGTTCGACAGCGAAGCTGTAGTAGTCTACTGGAGAAAGTGCTCCGCTGTCTATCTAGTGTGTGGTGGAGGGGGTGATCAGGATTGTTCATGATGGATTGCAGTTTATTTAGTGTTCTCCTCTCTACCACTGTCTCAAAGGTCTCCGGTCTGAGACCAGTTACAGAGCCAGCCCTCTTGATAATCTTGTCAAGTCTGTTGGTGTCTCTGGCCCTGATACTGCTACCCCAACAGACAGCAGCAAAGAAGATGGCGCTGGCGACAACGGTCTGGTAGGTAATGCGACAGCAACGGGAATTCAACAAGGTCCTTGGCAAGCTGCAGGAGCTTAAGATGGAGCACTGCTGTGCTGCCTTCTGGCAGAATTTGGGACTTTTATTCAATGTAAGTTCATGCAATAGGAAGTACTTTTAATTTGACTAGTGATGTCATAACGTTAGAAACAGGAAGTAGGAAGTAAAATGTCAGTTGGACCAAGGGCAAAGTCATGTTGCCATTCAGAGGAAGGAGTTCCTAAAAAATTCGCTTTTCATAGCCCCAGCAGATGCATCCCTTGTATGTATTCATTCTTTATGTTCTTAGTATTTGTTATGGAAGATAATTTCATGGTTTATGTTGTTTAGAAACCGTTAAAAGTAAATGTAGAAAAAACGATTTTTTGAACATATGTTAATGGTAGCTAAATGTTAGCAATAGCATAGCTTAACCACTGTAATGAATGCCAAGGTCATTAGTTACCTTTTCTAGGTTGTGTTTTAAGTGCTAGCTTATGTAGAAACGTTACAGAATTTAATTAGTCTCCTACTTGTTTCATTTTTAGTTTCACTTTATCTTCTGAAGCTGTGATGTTGAAGTCTGCTTGTCAAGAAATAAATCACCAATGAAGAAAAGTTTAACTTGCTGTCTAGCTAGTTCTTACAACTTAGTGAGGACAGTACAACTGTCTCCTTTTTTCCTGCGAGGCTTCAGATCAAATATATAGACCAATTCAAAGTTTTCACGGCGCCGGGTGAGGCAATGACATTTCTAAACACATTAAATACCACATCATAAGAACTGTGATGTTTATTTGTTCGTTAAGGGAGTTCATTTGCTTTTGAAATAACTTGTCGACACTTGGCAGTACTGTTCGTTTTTTAAATGAGACTGTCAATGTGTTTTTTTCTATCTATACTGGCAGCAGAGTTGAGCAGTTTGCTTTGTTTTTTGTTTTTTTTCTTTTTTTTGTAGGGAAGCTACTGGTTGCACTGCGTATGAAGTGATCTCAAGCAAATAGGGATATGTGTGTCACAATCGGGGAGGCACTTATAGGGTGGGTGGGGAAGATGTTCATGGGTATGTTCAGGTGGGCTATTTTGCACCATGATGTGTGTTCTTTTTGTAATAAGTTTCATTATTTTTTTGTGTGAAGTTGGGCTGATGTCAGATTACTTTTATATCCAGGATAACATCACCAACTGATGGTATTGCATATGGCAGCATTAATAATAATTTAACACTGGTCTCGTGGAATGTGAAAGGTCTTGGCCACGCAATTAAGAGAGGTCGGGTTTTGTCTCATCTTAAATCATTGAAGGCAGATATCATTTCCTCCAGGAAACACACATTAGTGCAAATGCACAACGCAGGCTGAGAGCAAACTGGATTTCTCGTTTTTCAGGTGCCATTTACTTGCATAGCTAGAGGGGTGGCTATACTTTTTCGTAAACACATCCCATTCCGCCTAGACTCCACGAAAGCAGACCCACACGGCAGATACCTAATGATTTCTGGACATATAAACAAATTTCCAATAACAATGCTGAATATTTACAGCCCCAATAGATAGTCCAGATTTTTTCTTAAAAGCATTTGATATTATACCACCTTCCAGCTCCAATGTCATTATTGGAGGTGACTTTATTTGCTATTTGGACCCTTTTCTAGATAGATTGTCAACTAAACCACCTCTCACTATTGCCTCAGTGCAGGCACTAAATGATCTGATTAGATCAATGAATATGGTTGACATATGGAGACTTCAACATCCCACTAACAAAGATTTTTTTTCCTTTTTTTCCCCATGTCCATAAATCTTACACTAGGATTAATTATTTTGTCATCTAAATTATTACCCCACATTACCAATTCTATATATCTAATATCCTGATTTCTGATCATAGTCCACTATCACTTCAACTTAAAAATATTCTGTCTACACAAAAGTACAGTTGGCGTTTCAACCCTCTTCTCCTTCAAGAACACTCTTTTATTGAATACATGTCTACATAGATTGATGAATTTATTGCTGTCAATGATAATAATGAGGTATCTGACCCCATCTTATGGGAAACATTCAAAGTTGTGATGTGGGGCCACATTATCTCCTTTGAATCCTCAAAAAAACAAGAACTTAACAGCCCCCTTAGGGATACTGAAAAAACACTTCCTTTACTTGAAGAGACATACAGATCCTCTCTCTCTCAGACTACAATAACATTTTAAAACTGAAATACGAATATAATAGTATTCTTAGTAGGCGTGTTGGTAGCCTTCTATAAAACTTAAAAACATTTTGAACTTGGAGATGAACCACAGAAACTATTAGCAAGCCAAGTTAGGGGTGAGCAGGTTAGTAAAGCTATCATAGGGTCAAATCCAAATCGGGTACTTTAATTACAAATCCAAAAGAAATAAATTTGTGCTTCAAAGATTTCTATGAAGAATCGCACTCTAGCAAAGTTCAGGTTACTGAAGCAGATTTCACAGACTTTTTCGCCAACTTAAATATTCCTCAATTAGATGACGACACAAGAGAAGATTTAGATTCCACAATTTCCAAAACCAATCTCTTAAATGCTATCCGAGCTTTCCCTTCCAGAGAAGCTACCGGTCCAGATGGCTTTGGGTGCAAATTTTATAAGGCATTTCATGAAAAAGTTGCTCCCCTTTTGTTAGGATGGTAAATGACTCATGGAAAAACAGGAGATTTCCTAACTCACTTTATGATGCAAATATTTGTTTGTTTTTGAAAAAAGGAAAAGAAGAAACTAATCCTGCAAGTTACAGACCCATTGCTCTCTTGAATTGTGACCAAAAAATAATAGCAAAGGTTCTGGCCACAAAGCTAAGCAATCATATCACCTCAATTTTGCATCCTGATCAAACTGGCTTTGTCCCAAATGGGTTGTCATTTAGTAATGTTCGTTTGCTGTTGAATACAATATATTCTGCTCAAAATGAAAACGCACAAGGCGCCATTCTATCTTTAGATGCCCAAAAGGCATTCGATCAAATTGAATGGCTCTTTATGTTTGAGTCACTGAAACGTTTTGGTTTTGGAGTAAATTTTATAGAGTGGATTAAAATAATCTTCTCTCATCCAACTTCCTCCATTCTCACTAACACAGATAAATCCCAATCTTTTGAGCTGCAATGAGGGGTGAGGCAGGGAGACCCCCTCTCTCCCCTCCTCTTTGATATAGCTTTGAAAACTTTGGCAAATGGAATCAGGAGCCACCCAGGTATCCATGGCATAAGACTGGGCAATGTCGAAAGTCTTGTGAATTTGTATGTGGATGATTTACTGATTTGTCTATCAAATCCAGTAGTTTCAGTCCACAATTTTTTGAATTACATAAAATCATTTAGTAAGCTATCACGATATACAATTAATTGGGACAAATCCGAATTCATGTCCTTGGCAAACAATTTGAGTTCTACATTTCTGAACTCTTTACCGTTTAAGGTGGTCACCACTCATTTTACCTATCTTGGACTTAAAATTCCTAGAAATCCCAAGTTTTTAATGAAACTGAATTACTTGGACATGATTGGCGATCTAAAAGATAATATCAGAAAATGGAAACTCCTTCCCCTCTCAATAATTTGCCGCATCAATGCCATAAAAATGGTTGTACTGCCAAGGTTTTTGTATCTTTTCCAGAACCTCCCTATTTATCTTCCCTTATCTTTCTTCAAACAGTTGGGCTCAGTCAGCCTCTCTTTTGTTTGGGCTAATAAACCACCCCGTGTTTCCAAAATCCACCTACAGAAAGATGGGAACAAAGGTGGTCTCAGTCTTCCTGTATTTAAGCATTACTATATGGCTGCAAATGCGAGGGTTCTTGCTTTTTGGCAGCGGGACTTCCCTGATGACGGCTGGCCATCTATTGCTCCAAAATGGCTAAAAATTGAGTCCAGTTCAGTGTTGGAAACCTCTCTTCCAGCCCTACTATTCTCTGGTGTGCCTCACAACAAATTATCTAGCTACAACTTTGCCCTCAGAAATACCCTCAAAATTCCGAGCCCAATGAAAAGAGTTCTTGGGCTACCAAGTGTCTCAGTGCACACTCCTATCACACATAATCACCTGTTTAAACCAGCACTGATGGACAAAGTGTTCGTGGACTGGAGAGAGAGAGGACTACGCTGTGTTAGAGACTTCTAGATAGACAAATTTGCATTGTTTACTTAGCTGCAAGATAAATACTGCCTCCCCCAATGGCATTTTTACCGTTATCTTCAACTACGTCATCTGTATATGGGAGCACGTCCCAGAATTCACAATCAACCCCAAGAGCCACACCTTCCATGACCTACTTCTCTTGCAACCAAATTCTAAACATCTGATCTCTCGTTTAGTTTCAGTGTTTATTGAACCGGTGGATGCCAGTTGTTTCAGGGAGGCCTGGGCTGGAGAGCTGGGTGTTCCAATTTCAGAGGAATTGTTGGAAGAAGGTTTGACATGTATTAAGATCTGCTCTATTAACTCCAGATATAGACTAATCCAATTTAAGGTCCTACACAGATTGCACTACTCTAAAACTAAGCTTCATAAGACATATAAGATAAGATAAGATAAGATAAGATAAGCCTTTATTAGTCCCACAATGGGGAAATTCCAGGATTGCAACGGCACAGGGATAGCAACACTCAGAGCAACAATCAGAAGGCAAGAAAAAACAAGAGCAGCGAGTATACATAGACACACAGTGCGGAGCATTGAAGCTAGATGGAATAAATATATAAACACAGTGCAGAGCATTGTAGCTAGATGGAATAAATATATGAATATATAAACACACAGTGCAGAGCATTGCAGCTAGATGGAATAAATATGTGAATATATAGTCACACACACGGTGTGGAGCGTTGTAGCTAGATGGAATAAATACGTAAATATATAAACACAGTGCGGAGCATTGTAGCTAGATGGAATAAATATGTAAATATATAAACACACAGTGTGGAGCATTGTCGCTAGATGGAATAAATATATAAACACACACAGTGCGGAGCATTGTAGCTAGATGGAATGAAACAGCATAACCGTCTACTTAATTATCCTACATGGTATGATTATGTACCCATCCTTATTGTCACCCTCCATAGCTACCGGTATTTTCCTAGTTGTATACCGGAGGGGACCATTGTGTAAGTCTATTGCGTCTTTTGCATTCAATACTATTAGGTTGTCACGTCTTTTTGCTATCTCTGCGAGCAGCCCTGCTTAGGTTGTACAGTCTGGCAGCCGTAGGTAGGAAGGACCTGCGAAACCTCTCGGTTGTGCACCTAGGATGATGTAGTCTGCTGCTAAATGAGCTCCTTGGTGCATTCAGTGTGTCCTGCATAGGGTGGAACTCGGACTCCAGCAGAGATGACAGTTTAGCCACCATCCTTCTCTCTCCCATCTCCTCCACTGGGTCAAGGCGCTGCCCCAGGACAGAGCTAGCTTTCTTGATCAGTTTGTTCAGTCTCTTCCTATCGGCTGCTGTAATGCCACTGCCCCAGCAGACCACTCCAAAAGTGATGGCTGATGCCACCACCGTGTCATAGAATGTCTTCATATGACTCCGTCTCTCCCTTTTGTGATAGATGTAGCACAGCAGAGGGCTTATCACATTTGTTCTGGCACTGCCCTGCACTTAAAAACTTTTGGTCAGATGTATTCACATGGTTTTCTAAACAATTCAGAATTAATATTCAACCAGACTGTAATTTAACAATATTTGGCTGTTCGGATAAGACAAGGACACTTCCCTCCCATCAAAAGCAAGCAATCAAAACTGGCATGGTTGCAGCTAAGAAATTGATTTTATTAAATTGGGCGGCGCGGTGGCGGAGTGGTTAGCACTGCGGCAGCACAGCAACTCACCCTTGGCCGGGGGATCCTGGGTTCGATCCCAGCCCCCGACCAACAGTGATCTGTGTGGAGTTTGCATGTTCTCCCCGTGTCTGCGTGGGTTTACTCCGGGATTTCTCCGGTTTCCTCCCACATGCCAAAAACATGCAAGTTAGGTTAATTGGCATCAAACTGGGGATTCTAAATTGTCCTTAGGTATGACTGTGAGAGTGAATGGCTGTCTGTCTCTCTGTGTTGGCCCTGCGATGGACTGGCGATCTGTCCAGGGTGTACCCTGCCTCTCGCCCAAAGATGCTGGAATAGGCTCCAGCCCCCCCGCGACCCGAAAAGGATTAAGCGGAAGAAGATGAATGAATGAATGAATGAATGGAAGTCACCAACACCACCCTGCTTTAAGAGGTGGCTTAATGAAATGCTCTCTATAGCCAAGATGGAACAGATCCGCTACCATCCATCCATCTTCTACCGCTTTTCCGGAGGTCCGGGTCGCGGAGGCAGCAGTTCAAGCAGAGAAGCCCAGACTTCCCTCTCCCCAGCCACCTGCTCCAGCTCTTCAGAGGGGATACCAAGGCGTTCCCAGACCAGCTGGGAGACATAGTCTCTCCACCGAGTCCTGGGTCTGCCCCGGGGTCTCCTCCCAGTGGGACGTGCCTGAAACACCTCAAGTGGGAGGCGTCCAGGAAGCATCCTAATCAGATGCCCATACCACCTCAACTGACTCCTTTCAATGTGGAGGAGCAGCGGTTCTACTCTGAGCCTCTCCCGGATGACTGAGTTCCTCACCCTATCTCTGAGGGTGAGTCCAGCAATCCTACGGAGAAAGCTCATTTCAGCCGCTTGTATCCGCGATCTCGTTCTTTCGGTCATTACCCAAAGCTCGTGACCATAGGTGAGAGTAGGAACGTAGACTGACTGGTAAATCGACAGCTTTGCCTTAGAACTAAGCTCCCTCTTCACCACAACAGACCGGTACAACGTCCGCATCACTGCAGATGCTGCTCCAATCCGTCTGTCGATCTCTCGCTTCATTCTCCCCTCACTCGTGAACAAGACCCCAAGATACTTAAACTCCTCCACTTGGGGCAGGAGCCTGTCCCCAACCCGGAGAGGACAGTCCACCTTTTTCCGGCTGAGGACCATGGACTCGGACTTGGAGGTGCTGATTCTCATCCCAGCCGCTTCACACTCAGCGGCAAACCGTCCCAGCAAGAGCTGTAGGTCATTGCTGGATGAAGCCAACAGGACAACAACAAACATAATTCAAAAGACTATTTTCAAAAGATTTGAAAACCATTTCTGATATTGCTTAGTGAGACCTAAACATCATGTGAAATGTACAAACTGCTGCTGTATGGTATCTTTGTTTGTTTGTTTTGTTACAAACCTGGTTACACTCACATTGTGACGTCGCAGTCGTTGCCCAACCAGTGCCCCCCCTTTTTTTTGTGAGTCGTTTGTCTATTTTGTTTTTTTATTAAGTACCTTTTTAGCCTGTCAGTCAGTACATGGTGTTTTTCTGTTTAGTACTACCTGTTATCTTTTGGTGTTTCTTATTTGACTCCATGTTTTGTAATTGTTGCATATGGTGGTGATGAGTGCTTTGTAGTATGTTTGTTTTATGTTATTTTGAAAAATGTTTAAAATAAAATATATTTTAAAAAGAGCGAGAGAGAGAGAGAGAGAGAGAGAGAGAGAGAGAGAGAGAGAGAGAGAGAGAGAGAGAGAGAGAGAGAGAGAGAGAGAGAGAGAGAGAGAGAGAGAGAGAGAGAGAGAGAGAGAGAGAGAGAGAGATATCAGGTGCAGCCACACAACCTTGTTGGACCCCACTGTTGATGGGGAACCAGCCGGACTTCTTTCCGTTCACATGGACACAGCTCTTCAAGCTGCTGTAGAGCCACTTAAACAGGGCTATGATCTTGTGTGGGGCTCTGAGGGTCTGCAGGATACTCCAAAGAGAAGCGTGGTGTACGGAGTCAAAGGCAGCCTTAAGATCTATAAAGGTTATATAGAGATCGCGGTCCTTGCAGAATTCATAGGCCTTCTCTATTAATAGGCAAACAGCAATGTGGTCTGAGGTTGAACGGTTGGGCATGAAGCCTGCCTGCTAAGGGCAGCGGCCGCCTCTGATGACTGGAAGGACACAGCTGAGGAGGATCCTGGTGAAGAGCTTACCAGGAATGGACAAAAAGGTGATGCCTCTCTGATTGCTGCAGACGAGTTTGTTGTCCTTTCCCTTCCAGAAGGGGAGGATGATGCCACTGGTCCAGTCACTGGGGAGTTGCTCTATCACCCAAACATGATTGATGATGTGGGTGAGCCACTGGATTGTACAATCTCCACCCATCTTCAGCATTTCGTCGGTTATAGCACAAATTCCAGGGGCTTTTCTGTTGTTTATCTTGGTCAGGGCAGCCAAAACTTCTTCGGGGGTGACTAGATCGGTTCTACAGAAATCACAGGAAGCAGTGGCAATGGCAGTGGCTAAGAAATTGGGGTCAACAGGAATAGGAGGATGATGCAGGAGGTGACTGAAGTGCTCTTTCCAGCGGTCAAGGCAGTCTGTCTCAGTGGTGATGAGATTGCCGTTGATGTCCTTCACATGGGTTGTCTTGGTGTGTGGGCTATTGCGTGCTTGACGGAGCATACTGAATACGCAGCTCATGTTGTTATTTCTAGCCACTGATTCCAGCAACGGCGACGGTCGATGATGCCCAGAGTCCACCAAGAGAGCCAAGGGTGTAATGGGGAAGATTGTGAATGTCCCAGGGCACTGTGGGCAGACTGGATGCTGTTTTTCTTGAAAATCTCCCAGTCGCCCACTTTGTTCATAGCCAGGGCACTCAGGCGGTTGTTGATAGAACATCGGAACTCAGTGGTGATGTTGGGATCACGGAGCTGGGAGGAGTCCAGGTGGTAATGGTACTTGGCAGAAGGATCAGCCCATACCTTCAGCTTAAGCTGCACGACCAGCAGGCGATGGTCAATGTTACCAAGCTCTGCTCCTCTGAACACATGACAGTTTGCCACAAATGACTTCCAATGGCAGGAGATGATGATGTGGTCGAGGGCCTTTTGGGTTCTGTCATCCAGGCTATATCAAGTACAGTGATGGATGAGTTTCCGAGGGTGTCAGCTATACAGAGATTGCGGGAGTGACAGAGCAGAAGGAGATGGTTACCATTTTTTGCCACTGTACACACCTGATGGATCTTTGAAAATATTTGTGTGGATTTGAGTCACAGTTCTGGATGATTAATGAACATTAACATGTTACTTTCCTTTTAGTAGCCGTGCTTCATTTTCAAACTGTACGATTTGCCAAAAGTGGTTTTCACAACCCTGCTCAAGGCTGGACAAAAGGGAGACTACATGGAGGTGCCAATTAACCAAAGATTTATTTAAAGAAAATAAATATGTTTCTAAATGTCAATGGTGCGTGTGTTTGTTGGATGCATGGAACAAACAACAAGCACTAGCCAACCCAGTGACTGCACACCACTGTGTGAAGCATCAGCGACAACAATGGCACAACGTAAGAACAAAGGAAATGCATATACATACATGCATATACGGTGGCATGAAAAAGTGTTTGCCCCCTTCCTGATTTCTCATTTTTTTGTATGTTTGTCACACTTAAGTGTTTCAGATCATCGAACAAATTTAAATATTAGACAAAGATAACACAAACAAACACAAAATGCAGTTTTTAAATGAAGGTGTTTATTATTAAGGGTAAAAACAAATTCAATTCTACACCGCCCTGTATGAAAAAGTGATTGCCCCCTCTGTTAAACATAAATTAACTGTGGTTTATCACATCTTTGTAAAGCTGAGTTCAAATTCTCTTGCCACACCCAAGCCTGATTACTGCCACACTTGTTCTCAATCAAGAAATCACTTAAATAGGGCCTGACTGACAAAGTGAAGTAGACCAAAAGATCCTCAAAAGCTCGACATCATGCTGTGATCCAAAGAAATTCAGGAACAAATGAGAAACAAAGTAATGGAAATTTATCAGTCTGGAAAAGGTTATAAAACCATTTGTAAAGCTTTGGGACTCCAGCAAACCACAGTGAGAGCCATTATCCATAAATGGCAAAAACATGGAACTGTGGTGAACCTTCCCAGGAGTGGTGGGCTGACCAAAATTACCCCAAGAGCACAGCGATGACACATCCAAGGGGTCACAAAAGACCCCACAACATCCAAAGAACTGCAGGCCTCACTTGCCTCAGTTAAGGTCAGTGTTCATGACTCCACCATAAGAAAGAGACTGGGTATATAATAAACACTTTCATTTAAAAACTGCATTTTGTGTTTACTTGTGTTCTTTGTCTAATATTTAAATTTGTTTGATGATCTGAAACATTTAAGTGTGACAAA
Organism: Pholidichthys leucotaenia; assembly: GCA_020510985.1. NCBI lineage: Eukaryota > Metazoa > Chordata > Actinopteri > Cichliformes > Pholidichthyidae > Pholidichthys > Pholidichthys leucotaenia. The sequence continues at coordinate 279,284,238 of CM035842.1, forward strand.
CACAAAAAAATGCCCCCCCCCCCCGCGACCCAAAAAGGATTAAGCGGAAGATGATGGATGGATGGATGGATAACCAGGGTGATGACACCCCCCCCCCCCGTGGATTACACTATGATTTGTAGTATTTTCTCCCCAGAAATGCATAAATGCACACTAGTCATCCTACTTCCTGTATTTACCTTTCCTGTTGTCGCGACAAAAAAATCTGACCAGTAAGAGCAGAGCACGTTCTGACGTAAGTCTCATGGGATTTAACATGATGGAATTTGGTACACTTGAATTTTTGCCTGTGTGAAAGGGAACCGAACAAAGGAGAAAGTGATACAAAGTAACAAATTTATCAACTGATTTGGACCAAAGTAAATGAACTTCGGTGTGAATGCACCCTAACTTTCTTAAATGATAAATGCTCATTTGAAAGGATTCCCAGCAGCAGTTCAGCATTTGAAACTTAATGTGTACGTCACATGGCTTTCAAATGCACAGAAGCAGTATTAATTAAATTAAATTAAATCACCCTTATTGTCATTCAACCGTACAACCAATCATGTACAGTAGAACGAGATTGTGTTTTACCTATCTACAGTGTTAATCACACACACCCCAAGTGTAGAATCAGAGGGCCGCTGCCATGCAAGGCGCCGCCACAGATTTCCCTCCTCCATCCCATTATTGCTGAGCACCAAGCTGGACAACAGGAAGTTCCACTTTTATATGGTCTTCAGCATGACCTGGCCGGAATGCTCTACCAACTGAGCCACCACTCCGGTATGTTGTACTTCCAAAGAACAACACGCTAACGAGTGACGAGCATCTTAACCTCTACACCAAACAACCGTTTCAGCTCACACACTAACAAAATGTTCCAATGACGAGACAAAATAGCTGACAGTCATTTCATAAACATGATTTTTGGAACATTAATAGAATTGCATGAAATTTGGTGTTTTACTGAAGAATACTGTTGTGATTGTGAGTGTGAAGCTTTATCAAATTTGAATCACTATATCTGCAGTTAAACCCCAAAATACATGCCAGAAAGAAACTGTACAACTTGACTGTCTACAAAATCAAAAGAGATTGACATTTTTAGATAATTTTAACAACTTTTCATTTCTTGCACATTTTTATCTCCCACCAGGCAAAGACCAAAGACCCCTTTGGGCGAAGGCTGATGGGGGATTATGTTATGGTGTGGGGGACCCATGTTTTCCTCTCAGACAGAGAGCATGGGGATCAAAGGGCTGGGGGTTAAGGGGAATTGTCTTGGGAGAGTGGAGGGTGAATGCAGGACCTCAGGTAGCAGGGAGGTGTGAGTTTGGGGATATAAAAGAGAGAGTCCCTGCTACAAATGTTTAATGTTCAATGTTCTGATTCTGAAAGATGTGAGAGTGAAATAAAGTTCGTCTGCTCGGAAAGTCGGTCTGGTTATTTCATCTCCACACTGGTGACCCTTGACGCAGAATGGAACACGAGGCGAACACCCCGGAGACGACCCGGACGGGAAACCCCAGCAATGTGTGCGCCATTTCAGTCAAACTACTGGACTGTTGGCTGCACGACCCGAAGTCTTGGTTCCTCCACACCGAGGCCCAGTTTGCGCTCCGGGGAATAATGGCAGATGACACCAGGTATTACTATGTGGTCGCAGCGCTGGACGCTCACACGACTCAGCAAGTAGCAAGCCTGCTCCAACAGCCCCCAGCCCACGACAGATACGGGGCTCTCAAAGCCGCACTGACCCGGCGCTACACGCTCTCGGATTGTGAGAGAGCGGAGAGACTACTGACGCGCTCCGAGTTGGGAGACGGGTCAGCGGTCGAACGGATGGAGAAGATGTTGGCGTTGATGGGCACGGAGGACGGGTATTTTCTATTTGCCCACCTTTTCCTCCGGAAACTCCCAACGGCGGCCAGAGCGGTCCTTGCCAACTCGCCGCTGCTGGCCGCGCATGACTACCGTGCGCTAGCCCAGGAGGCAGATCAGATCATCCTCACCACCAGAGCCCTCACAGTGAACGCAGCGGCGTCGGAACCCAGCGAGACGGCCAGCAGAAGTGAGGAGCCAGCGATGGTAGCGGCAGCGGGGGCCAGGAAGCACCAGAGAGACACGCTCTGCTCCTACCACCGCCGTTTTGGAGAGGACGCACGCCGATGCGCGCCACCGTGCCAATTCAAGCGTTCGGGAAATGCCAGGACCGGCAGTCGATAGGGGAGTCACGCTCGGGGAGACGATTCCTCGTGGACTCGGGCTCCCAAAAGAGCCTCATCCTGCCATCCTACGCCGACCGGCTAGTGGGAACTAGCGGCCCCGAGCTGACGGCCGCAAACGGCTCAGACATTAAGACTTTTGGTGAGAGGACACTGACTGTATCCCTGCACGGCCGTACGTACCAGTGGACATTCGTCATAGCGGCATGCAGTTTCCTAATCTTAGGCGCTGATTTTTTGTGTGCACACGGACTACTAGTCGATGTTACTAACAGACGCCTGATTAATGCAATGTCTTTTGATTCTCTCCCCTGAACAGCTCGAGGAGCTGGGCCAACAACGCTAGCCAACATCACAGCTCCAGGTGGTAAGTTTCACACACTGCTCACCCAGTTCCCAGCACTCACAGTCCCAACGTTTTCGGCGGCCATCACTAAACACAGAGTGGAGCACTTGATTACCACCACCGGGCCGCCCGTTTTTGCACGACCTTGGTGCCTGGACACAGCTAAACTGGCCATAGTGCGCGAGGAGTTTGCCAACTTGGAAAGGCTGGGCATCATCAGACGATCAAACAGCCCATGGGCATCCCCACTACATATGGTCCCTAAGGCCGAGGGATTGTGGCGACCTTGCGGAGATTTCCGCAGATTAAACAACGCCACAGCACACGACCGCTACCCGATCCCCCATATTCAGGATTTTTCCGTTCACCTCGCCGGGGCATGTATTTTTTCTAAGATAGACCTGGTCCGTGGTTACCACCAGGTCCCGGTGCGCGTGGAGGACATACCTAAAATGGAAGTAATAACCCCGTTTGGTCTGTTTGAGTTTTTACACATGCCTTTCAGGTTAAAAGGCGCAGCACAGACATTCCAACGCATGATGGATGTGGCGTTGCGTGATCTGCCGTTTGTGTTCGTCTACCTGGATGACATCCTGGTGGCCAGCGCGTCCATGGACGAACACATAGCCCACCTCAGGACGGTTTTCCGGACGTTGGAGGAGCACGGGTTAATAATCAACCCGGCGAAATGCCAGTTCAGCGTGACGGGGATTGATTTTTTGGGACACCGCATCTCACCGGAGGGAGCAATACCCTTGCCGGACAAGGTGCGCGCAGTGGTGAATTTTCCCCGGCCTCAGACGGTTAGGGCACTGCAGGAGTTTTTGGGGATGGTGAACTTCTACAGTCGTTTCCTCCCCCGTGCAGCCCAGCTCATGCAGCCATTGTACGCTGCACTTAAGAAACGGAAGCCGGCGGACAGAGCTGACTGGACTCCTGAGCAGGAGCAAGTGTTTTCCAAGGTTAAAACAGCTCTGGCGAACGCTGCACTGCTGGCGCACCCGGACCCGGCGGCTCAGATTGCGCTCACTACAGACGCATCAGACGTGGCCATAGGGGCCGTCGTGGAGCAGTGTGTTGCCGGTTCTTGCAGCCGCTCGCCTTTTTTAGCAGGGCTTTGCGCAACAATGAGCGTAAATACAGCGCATTCGACAGGGAGTTGCTGGCTCTCCACCTGGCCATAAGCCACTTCCAGTTCTGGCTGGAAAGGCGCAACTTCATTGCGTTCGTGGACCATAAGCCGCTAACGTACGCGATGGCCAAGGTTTCGGAGCCATGGTTGGCCCGGCAGCAGAGACAGCTGGCCGTGATCTCGGAGTTTATGACTGACATTCAGCATGTGGCCGGTAAACTCAACGTGATGGCGGACTGCCTCTCGCGCACATTAGTGGCCCCAGTCTACGTAGGGATAGATTACACGGCCATGGCCGCTGCGCAGATCGGAGATGCGGACGTGTGCGCGCTCCAGTTTGGACCAACAGGGTTAAGGCTGGAGAGCAGAGTTACGCAAGATGCCCCCCCCCAATCTGTGACGTCTCCACGGGCCGCCCACGCCCGGTGGTAGCACGCGCTTGGTGACGCCATGTTTTTGAGTTGGTTCACTCCCTGGCGCACCCAGGCGTACGCGGGTCAGTCAAAATGGTGACAGCAAAGTTTGTCTGGCCGAGCCTGCGCAAAGTGAAAGAGTGGGCTGCAGCCTGTGTAGCGTTCCAACGAGCCAAAATGCACAGGCACACAAAGGCCCCCCTTGAGCCGTTCCATATGCCGGCTAAGAGGTTCGACCACGTTCACGTGGACCTCAAGAGCCCCCTCCCGCCATCGCAAGGGTTCATGCACCTCCTGACAGTGGTGGACCGCACCATGCGATGGCCCGAAGCAGTCCCACTAGCTTCCACTACATCCATGGACGTGGCACGCGCCTTTTTAACAACATAGGTGGAACGTTTTGGCACCCCTTCGGACATCACGTCCGATCGGGGCCTGCAGTTTGTTTCCAACCTCTGGTCCACGATGGCCCAGAGCCTGGGCATCTCATTTTATCGCACGACCGCGTACAACCCACAGGCCAATGGGTTATGCAAGCGTTTCCATAGGTCACTGAAGGCAGTGCTCAGGGCTTCGCTTACGGATGCAAATTGGGTGGACCGGATGCTGTGGGTTCTATTAGGGTTGCGTTCCGCACCGAAGGAGGATTTAGTGGCTTTGTGGCGGGTTGGTGTAACCCCCACAACAGACTGGACAGACACAGCGCTCGGCTACAGCAATTAATGCTGCTTCAGCTTCCCCAGCAGAGCTGGTTTTTATGCAGCTCCTGCGGCTCCCTGGGGAGTTTTTACCAGATAACCCCACGCCGAACACCCATCCGTCCCCGCATTCGCAGCATAGCGCAGACACACGGACGCTCCCTGGCCCAGCCCACCACTGTTTCCCCCGCGTGTTTGTGCCAAAAACCTTGAAGGACGCGGCGTTCACGTTTGTCAGGCACAATGCCCAGCAGACCCCATTGCGCCCACCCTACGATGGCCCGTTCAGAGTGCTGGAAACCAGGGACAAACATTTTGTGTTAGACCTGGGGGGTCGCCGGGAGAGAATCTGTATAGACAGGCTTAAGCCCGCCTTTGTTGTGGCAGATGAGCAGCTGCAGTTGGCTCGAGCTCCTCGGCGAGGAAGACCCCCACTGAGAGCTCCCCAGACGGACGCACCCTCAGGAACCCCCCACTGGCACAGCAGCGTCGCGGAGCCGAGGACCCCCCGTTACAGCAGCTATGAGAGGAGACTGAAGCCGCGAGGACGGGAGAGTTAACACCCAGTCTGAGACTCTGGGGGGGGGGGGGGGGCGGTGTGGGGGACCCATGCTGTAGAGTTCAGTAGTTTTCCCTCTCAGACTGAGAGAGCATGGAGATCAAAGGGCTGGGGGTTAAGGGGAATTGTCTTGGGGGAGTGAAAGGTGAATGCAGGACCTCAGGTAGCAGGGAGGTGTGGGTTTGGGGATATAAAAGAGAGTCCCTGCTACAAATGTTTAATGTTCAATGTTCTGATTCTGAAAGATGTGAGAGTGAAATAAAGTTCATCTGCTCGGAAAGTCGGTCTGGTTATTTCATCTCCACAATGGAGCAGTTTGTCCATCTGTCCGTCCATCTGTTCCACTTTTGTCAAATCAACTCATCCTACAGTTTTGTTCCAATTGTTTTGAAACTTGGTACCAGGGTTTGATATACACTGATATTGCACATATTGCAATTTGACTCTGATTGGATGACCCTAAGGTTGAGGTAAGAGGTCAGATTTTCCTGAAATCTTGTAAACGCAATAACTACTGAAAGAAATGATGTAGGCTTTTCAAATCAATGCAGTAGTTGTATCTAAGACACATCTTGGACAGCTTACACCCTGACCTGACTATGGGTTTGGGATCAAAAGGTCAAAGGTCAAATTTAACAATCCATCTGTACTATGGTAAATGGTAAATTTGCTATTACTATAAAACGAGTAAAGCAAGGGCCACCAAAACTGGTAACCAGGTTTACCTTGAGATCCTGAGCTCTGACTATGAGTTTTGGGGTCAAAAGGTCAGAGGTCAAGGTTAACATCCCCTATGCCTTATTACTGTACAATGAGTAAAGCTAGGGTCATCAAACAGGGCCGGCCCTTGCCATTCTGGCGCCCTAGGCAAGATTAGGGTACACTCCCCCCCCCCCCCCCCCCCAGCACACACAAACACACAACCCCAAACATTATACCCTCTCAGGTGCTGAAGTCCCCAATACCAACAACAGACCAGGGAAGTCATGTTACTGCTCATAAAAAACAACAACACATAAACCCCTTTCATTCTGGGCTTGCTGCTATTATCTAAATAAGGTTGTATGTACATGTCAGATGACACTAGCTAAATGACCCTGCAAGCAGTGTGGGCCATTGACCACCTCACCTCAGCTCCACAGACATTTAAATAGGAAATGCAGACAAATGGGGAAAGACAAAGAATGGAAATGAACCAGAAGGATGTCTGTCATTATTCTGATAGATTATATTAATTTCAAAGCTGCAACAGACAACTGTGTGTGCCACAAATATCACAGCAGCTGAGAGTGAGAGCCTCAGCTGACGGTCAGAGCCACCTGCAGCTCTGACCATCTTCTAGCTGCTGTGGAGCTGTCCTGGTTCGCAAGGGGAAATCTCACTCTTTAAATGGTAAATGGCGTTCATTTATATAGCGCCTTTTGTCATCTCTAGACGACCAAAGCACTTTCCAGATCCTTCTATCCATCCATTGACACACATTCACACACTGATGGCGGAAGAGCTGCCATACACAGGCACTGGCCTGACCCAGCAGGAGCAACTGGGGGTTCAGTGTCTTGCTCAAGGACACTTTGATATGCAGACTGCAGACAGAGTGGAAATCAAACCCCTGACCCTCCGATCAGTAGTCGGCCACACTACACCTGCGCCACAGCCGCCCCCCACAGCCTTTAGCTCTACTCTGTGCTCGTTCATGCATCCCAGTTCATCTCACATTAATTTATCCTCTACTAATCTTTTTTCATGATGGCCCCATCAGAAATAAAATGAATCCTGCCTTCCGTGGCACTGGAAATGAAATGCAACACACAAACACTTGTCCTCACCACATAAAACTAAGCCTGCGAACACAAACGCACACAACAGTAAAACAAACTTATTTTAATACAGCCTCATACAGCCTAATTAAAAAAAAATTGAGGTCTTGCAGCTGCACCCCCTCCAGTAGGCAAAGGCCAGTAGGCAAAGGCCTATATGGTCTATGACACAGGCTGGCATATCACCATATTTGGTACCCAGGTTCACCCTGTGACCCTGAAGTGTGACTATGGTTTGGGGATCGTAAGGCCAAAGGTCAACGTTAACATTCCCTTTGCACTATTACTGTAGAACAAGTAAAGCTACGGTCACCAAACTTGGTATCCAGTTTCACACTGAGAACATGACCTCTGACTATGGGTTTGGGGTCAAAAGATCAAAGGTCAAGGTTAGCTTCCCTATGCCCCCTTACTAGAGAAGCTCTCTCGGGTCACCAAACTTGCTCAGGTTCATCTTAGGATCCTGACCAACAACTATGGGTTGTATACAACTATTTCTGTTGTATATTCATGGATGATAAGCTTATCATAATTTGGTTCTGCCCCAATAATTGTACGGAAAAGATGAAAACTCCTTTCCTTCAGTAACATTAGGATCTTCAAAGAAAACGGAGGCTGGGGATACTGCACTTGCCTCAGAGTGCTCTTGATGAAAATATGGTGCAGAAAACTTCATTTTTAGAGCATAAGACCAGTGGAGAAAAGTTGCAGAAGATTTCAGAGAATACAATGATGAAAGATTTTTTTAGTGGAAATGTATGTAAATTTAAAATAATTTCTACATCTTGACAAGTTGGTTTTATCATAAAGTGAAATACTACATTTTTGAGTTCCACATACTTGTGACTTAATGTTTTGTGCCTTTGCAGATCCACTGTGACGTGTAAGTTGTAATGCACATATGCAAATGATTAACTGAGGCATAATATTGTTGAAATGACACTTGCTTTTCTTTAAAAAATTCAGGTTGTTCATAGCATGTTTTGTAAAAGAATGGTTTATTAAATGTAAGCATTTTATAATGTACTTGTGCTTCTTTGCACGAAAACAAATTTGGAGTTGTCATTATTTAGGTTAAGGCTTCCACAACCCTGACCCACCATCCCCCTCTGTCTGACATCACCGCGGGCAGTTCTTCTGGCAAGCAGCTTGTGTCGTCCAGCAGTTGATCGATGTAAGTAGACGCGGGATGACTCATGGAGGTGGTGCCATTTAATCCATTTAAATGGTGACACATACTGTACAGTCATAGTATCAAAACAGCTTTAGTGGTTTGATACGTTAATACTGATTGCTGGGGTCTTTCTGCAACTGTGGGGGTCCTCCCTACAGTTGATAGTGCTATGAGATGACTGTTGTTGTGAAATGGCGCTATATAAATAAAGTTGAATTGAATTGAATTGAATTGAATACGTGATAATAAAAAGCAAATTTCCCCAAATTGGGTGAGGTGGAAGAGACTGTATGGGATGGATGCCCACCAGTTAAGGAAAGTGGTGATGGACAGGGCAAACTTTCAGCGCCTGATGGATGCAACAAACACACCCTAAGGGGTACAAACCCCAGAAAAGGGAAACATGATGATGATGATGATAACACGTAGAAGAAAAATATTCTAAGACTATATCAAATTGTCCATAGAGTGATGCCACTAAACTAAAGGCTTTTTTAGTTCCACTGTAACAGTCACTGGAACTGCTAAACCACCACTAGCAGTTAAATCTATTAAAAATCCTCCATGATCTCACATACAAAGACTGCTGCTGCTAATCCAATAACAATAAAACAAACACAAACTACATTCAGATCAGTTTAAACAAACATCTTTCATCTTTAAATGCTAATGACATCTTGTCTTGCCGCGTGTTTGTCTTGTGTGGCATTAATATGGATTTATCCAGCTAATAGCTGCACATTTTCCTTTTGAGCTCCAGAATTAAATCACCATCAAACTCTTGCACTGATTAGACTGACTTTTACCTACACTGCTATTTAAGTAGTGCAATAATAGACGGATTTCCACTTAATATCATCATTTGCAGCCATGAGCCATTACAGTGGCCGACCTTGAGGGGGTATTTTTTTATTTTTTTAAAGGTCCAGTTCACTGAAATGCACCAACTGTGACATTTTACTGAGCTGACAATTTGTAAGTGTGACATTGAAAATCTTTCACTAAGTGCTGAAATGTGTTGAAAAGCTGTTTTATTTGTATATTTTTAAAATTAATTACATGTTGCTAGTACTGAGTTTGGAAAGTGTGAGAAGTGTTGGTTTTGAGTGCTTTTCCTTCTTGCGCACAAAAAGACCAAATAATTCAACAGAAAACATTCTGAAGGGTTTAAACTGGAGAGTTGAGACTGAGTACACAGCATGTTGTGCTTTACTTAAAGAGGTCTATGTCGGATCCTCTAACCCGTCTGTTAGGACGTAAGGCGTAAAGTACTCCTAGACACGTTGGAGGGTTGATAATGACCACCATCTTTAACATTTGCCCCCTCAGCAGCAGTATTAAGTATTAACTGTAACCTTCACTTTTCCTTGTCTTGGTGTCCCCCTCTACTTGTAGCACCCTAAATCTACAAATGCATAATTTACACACAGTAGGTATAAATAATTCCATCCTATAAATACTTACTGAGGAAAGTGATTTATTGTGGAGGGAGGGAGACTATAACACCAGACTGCCAAATCAATACGGTGAAAACTTTTGCAGTTTTATCCAGCTGTGGGACTTTACCCAGCCAGTATGTACATGTTGGCTCCACCATGCCCCACCATGGGTTAAATCTGGCCTATAATGGGTTTGTGTGATTGTTCATGGACCATCTAAGCCCAAGCAGGACCAAGACGTTTCAGTATGTGACGGTTGCCAACTTCGCCTGGAGTTGGGGTTTGCAGTTGCATGCCGTTCTTGCCTTTCAGGTGATCAGCTGATTAAGGTGTTAATGAGCAGCTTAATAAGAATGCTAGCACTTTTGGTTGTTGTCTGTGGGATGCTGTTGCTGCCGCTTTCCTTTCCACGGCACACCCGACTGCTTGTTGATTAAAGTTTCATTTTCACTTTATTGCGTGGGAATAAACACCACTTTGTCGTTGCAAAACTTGCCAGCATTCTATGGCCAAATCTCATTCTCCTCCCTTGCGGACGTTGACTTTAGGCATGTTCACATTACAGTAAGTGGCTGATGGTTTAGGACTGTCCCAATCTGAAATCAGGAAGTGGCTGACTGCTCACTCGCTGACTTTTTGAGCCCTTAAATGACCCCTTTTCCAAAGTCAGCATGCTATGCTGACTTAAGGTAAGGGAATTACCCACAGTTCATAGTGCCATGCCAGGGTTTCTCAAGGGAAAGCTCCTGATTGGTCACCTGTTCATCACTGACCACCCCTTCACCTGACTCCACCCCACAAAAAGAAAATATTGCCTTGACAAAAGTTTAAGATCTTTGCCAAAATAAAAATACACGACATAAAGACTCCATGTTTATTCTGAATTACACACCATTTAACCAATTTAATTACATTTTTGGTTAATTAGGCAGTTTGAAGAAAGATGGACGAGATTTGCCCTATGTAATTCAAGGCCCTGGACGTTGTAGGGCTATCATGGTTGACACGTCTCTGCAACATTGCGTAGAGGTCAGAGATAGTGCCTTTGGTGTGGCAAAATGAGGCGGTGGTTCCTCTCTTCAAGAAGGGGGACCGGAGGGTGTGCTCCAACTTTAGAGGGATCACACTCCTCAGCCTCCCTGGGAAGGTCTATGCCAAAGTACTGGAGAAGAGAGTCCAGTCATTGGTCGAATCTCGGAGTCAGGAGGAGCAATGTGGTTTTCGGCCTGGTCGTGCACATCAGACCAGCTCTTTACTGTTTCGAGAATCCTTGAGGGTTCGTGGGAGTTTGCCCAACCAGTTTACGTCTGTTTTGTGGATTTGGAGAAGGCATTTGACCATGTCCCTCGTGGTTTTTTGTAGAGGGTGTGTGGTGTTCTAAAACCACAGGTCTGGTCAATGTCGGCGTGATGGCGCGGCTGCTCGGTGACGTCATCACGCCGAACATATAAATGTAAGGGACGGCCATCTTACAGGCTCTCTTTCTGCCCTTCTTTCGGCACTCGGCTTCCCAGCCAGCGTTACTCTGTACCACCATTAAGATGTTATGTAATAAAGTTTGTGTTTCCAGCAAGACGCTTTCTGTCAGTTCCTTACACCATTCCCAGACATAACAAATGGCGACGAGGATGACCCACATAAAACCGAAGATAAAACCCTTACCGATGGAAAAATATTATAATGACACGACCAACATTACGGCGAGAAGAATCCTCTTCTTCCATCGCAAAGAACATGCGGGTGAGTCAACTCAATGTTATGCCATGGAGCTCCGAGTCTTAACCTTTGGGCCCTTAGAAGACAAGCTAATCCATGACAAGCTAGCAGTAGGCACAAACAACAAGTGGCTAAGAGAAGAGCTAATGCTAACGACACAACAATTCATTGCGGACCTTCACCACCTAGCTAGCACGTGAATTCGGTTTGTTGGAGGTCAAGATAGTGCGGGACCAGTAAGCCAAGCAACCAAGCCAGACACTGCTAGCACATGCCGTAACCACAGAGGGGCCAGATTATATGGCAGAAGAGGCCAAGGTAAACACCGCAGATTGGAGGAACACTGAGGCACTTCCCATGTGGCAACTGTGGCTCCCCAACACACCGAGAAAGAGCGTGCTCCTGCCCGACCAAAGGGCAAAGCAATGCCAGCACACGGATCCGATCCTCGCCCGGCATAAGCCTCAGGAAGCCACCACAGAGCTGCAGGAGAGGGAGTCTGTGGCCAAAGGGGACCCCGGTGAACGACGACAACCCTGCGCATGTCCCATCATAGGCGACAGCGACACATCACCGTGACCACAATCAGCACCAGAAGAGAGGAGGCAGAAGCTGGACTCATCTCGCATCCTTGCCCGGCATAAGTCTCCAGGAGCTGCTGCAGCACTGCAGGACAGAGAGTTCACAGCCCAGCAGAGCAACGCCAATCCAGAACGCATTCCTGACCGGAGAAGTGGCAGCGACCGGACTCACCTCAGATCCTTACCCAGCATAAGCCTCAGGGAGCCGCTGCAGAGTTGCAGGAGAGGGAGCCCACATCTATCGGGAACCCCGGGACATGACAACCCGGCACAGGTTCTACCAACAACGACAGCAACACACTGCCACGACCAGACTTCCCAGGAGAGGGGGAGAAGAGGCCGGACTACTTCCAAATCCACGCCCGGCATCAGCCTCCAGGAGCCACCGCTGAGCTGCAGGATGAAGAGTCCGTGACCCTACAGGATGCAGCAGAATCACCACAGCCTGGTAGATGCCCCACAACAGACTTGAGAGCCACACCATCACAACCACGACAATAAGTGCAGTCGAACAGAGCGCCACTGGCAATGATGGACTGGGTTCGGGTCCGCAGATCCGAATGCTCGGACCTGCAGTCGGCCTGAGCATCATCACCACCACTGACCCCTATGAAGATCACCACACATCTCAGACCAGCCACCGTCCAGATGGTTGATGGTTCGAGATGACAAGCCAGCCATCTGCAGAAGGTAAGAGCAGCTGTCACGGCTCAAGATGCATCATTGGAGCCGACCCAGCTGGTATGGCACTCTGGCTGGTACATTGCTGACGAGTGACCAAAAGAATGAGATCGCGGATACAAGCAGCTGAAATGAGCTTTCTCTGTAGGATTGCTGGACTCACCCTTAGCGATAGGGTGAGCTCAGTCATTGGGGAGAGGCTCAGAGTAGACCCGCTGCTCCTCCACATTGAAAGGAGCCAGTTGAGGTGGTTTGGGCATCTGATCAGGATGCCTCCTGGACACCTCCCACTTGAGGTGTTTCGAGCACATCCAACTGGGAGGAGAGCCCGGGGAAGACCCAGGACTCGCTGGAGAGACTATGTCTCCCAGCTGGTCTGGGAACGCCTTGGTATCCTCTCTGAAGAGCTGGAGCAGGTGGCTGGGGAGCAGGAAGTCTGGGCTTCTCTGCTTGAACTGCTGCCTCCATGACCCGGACCTCCGGAAAAGCAGTAGAAAATGGATGGATGGATAGATTTTATTTTTGTGATCTTATATACACTATTTTTTTTCCTGATCCTTTTAATAAAGTAAATTTTTAAAAAAGCTTTTAGTGTTGCCAAGGTGACAAAGTGTTTCCCATTTCTACCATTTTGAGCCACTTCATCCCCTCACAGACTTGCACACTCGAGCACTACTCATGGCGGCAGCCTACGTCTACAAGGGCTCAGGGCTTGAGGGTTTAGGGAGGAGGTTGAGATTTGGCCCTCATTTTCTTGTGACCAAAGATCCAGGTTGGCCCCCCTGTTTGGTGCCATAGATGAAGTCAGTGCAGGCAAACACAGAGAAGATCAACATTTAAACCACAAACTCACAAGGGACCCATATGACTGCCCAGATTTAACCTTTGGTTGGGCCCACATGGGCATACTGTGAGATTGTGTGAATATCACAAAAACCGAGTATGTGGAATATGGAGACCAAACTGATGGAACGGTGGCTATAAATGGCAACCTCTTAAAGAAGAGTACTCACTTCAGATATGCTGGCTCGATACTCCCCAATTCCCGTGCATGAGTCAGTGGTGCCTGGGCCAAGTGGCAGCAGGTGACGTGTCCTCCTATGAGGGTTGGATGCCAATGCACCCCAAGGGACAGATTTATAAGACTGTGATGGCCTTATATGGATGCAAATGCTGGCCCACTACAATGAAACACGAGAAAATGGAGTTGCTGAGCTAGAGCCCTGGCCTGACCCTGCATGTTCATGTGAAGAATGAGGATGTATGAAAGCAAATCGGAATGTCAGTAATCACTGGGAAGACGTGAGAGGCATGGTTGCAATAGTACCGACGTGTCATCCACGGTGACGAGTATGGCCCTGCACCTCAGCCCAAGGGGGAAAAAAGCCATAAGGATGGTCAGAGAAACTTTGGCTCAACCCAGTCATGGATGGCATGAGGAATGTGAACATCATCTCCAGGGACACCCTTGATCGAGCCTAGTGGAGACAGGCATGCGGACCCTGCAGTTATGCAGGACTAATGGGACAAAGAAGATTTGTGAGATTGCATAATTGTTAACCTCTTGGGGCCTGATGTCATTGCTCATTAAAAAAAAGTCTTATATGACATAAGACACACTTGGCACGGACGGTTCTAGTGGGTTTTCATTACAAAGCCGAACAGTTGGAATTACATGGTATGAATATCTGTAGTAACACATAAGTGAAATATAATTATTTTTATTGTACCAAATCTCAAATGGCACAATCTAGGTGAGTATTTCTTCACTAATGTCGCTCTAAAAAAAACTATTTTTCATTATTTGTGCATGAATTTGTCATGAACTTGGGTTTGAGGGTCTCAAACCCAGTTCTGACACTGTGGCTATTTTGACCATTTTGTGTATTGTATGCTTATTTTCCATCAGGCGCTTCAGGGAGCCCTTTGGGTCCTTTGTTCCCTGATAGCTCAGCCACGCCTCCTCCTCCTGTCAGTGGCACCAGCTGTTTCTTATTATTGGTTTTCCCTTAGGCACGCACACACACATATATGCACTTACTCTCATTCTCAGTCACATGCACACATACACACACATGCCTCCATTCATCTTCACTCACATGCCCAGACACTCACTTTTGCACACGTGTTTCCATTCTGTCCAGCCCATGCACTCCCTCTGTTTACTCCTCATTATGCACACAGGTGATCTCGTTCCTCATTAGTATTGTCATTATATAAACTCTGTATTTGGGGAAAGAGATTTCCGGATCATTGTGCGAATCTACACAGTTGCTGCTCCCTTCTGTGTTCCGCCACCACCCATGTCTAGAAGCCCTGCCAAGTGTTTTTCGGTACCGCTTCGCACTGGGTGGCGTGCGTCTTTATTTTTTCACTCCCTGCATTATTCATTCAGCCTGACTACTTAGTCTTCTCTACCATACCTGACGTCTGCTCGTTGGCTATGATAGCGGCTGTTCCTGTACCTCCATTTGGGACAACACGGACCGTCTTGGACCACTCCAGCCCGTAAGTTCCTTTGCCTTTCTCCCCGTGCCATTCAGCGGCACTAGGCATTCTCTCCTTCGGCCTGTTGAGCATCCTGGAGGCGTCCTTGTTCTTCCGGAGCCCTCCATGTCTGTTTATTCATCATAACTGTTGCTGGACTGAACTTAATTTCTGTTCAATAAATTGCACTCAAATAATCTCTGCATGTGGGTTTTAATTCCTTCCCCCATGCGCTGCGTAAAAGCGCATGGGAACATAACAGAATTTTGGTGTAGGTGAGCGTTACATGTTCTATTTTGATTTGCTGGAGGTTCTGGGCCCTACAGCATCATTCTAAAAGGATATTTAGTGTAAGAATATCAATTTGTTTAAGGCAGGAATGAAATTTGTCATCTTCAGCTGACCGCCATTTTCATTTAGTCTAAACCAGTAGCAATATACAGAAATTCTTACACATCTGAAATAATCTCACAAATGCTACCTTTATTGGGATACCAAGGCTACACAACTAAACCTTGTGGTTGCAGAGATATTCTCTATTAAATTTGAGCATGCTATTTTTGAGTGGGCCCAAGAGGACTTCTAATAATTCTGTTTTGTATGTCTCACAGGAATACAAGCTCTTTGATTAAATTTTAAACTTGATTTGTTTATAGTTAGAACTGTGTTTAAAAAAATGCTCTTAACCAGCGTGTGTAAAATGTTTTTCAAAACACAACAGATGCAGCCTCATTAATACAATAATCATCAAATGTACACTACCGTTCAAAAGTTTGGGGTCACCCAGACAATTTTGTGTTTTCCATGAAAAGTCACACTTATTTACCACCATGAGTTGTAAAATGAATAGAAAATATAGTCAAGACATTGACAAGGTTAGAAATAATGATTTGTATTTGAAATAATTTTTTCCTTCAAACTTTGCTTTCGTCAAAGAATCCTCCATTTGCAGCAATTACAGCATTGCAGACCTTTGGCATTCTAGCTGTTAATTTGTTGAGGTAATCTGGAGAATTCTGACGCAATGAGCAAACACATTGTACCATTAGAACACTGGAGTGATAGTTGCTGGAAATGGGCCTCTATACACCTATGTAGATATTGCACCAAAAACCAGACATTTGCAGCTAGAATAGTCATTTACCACATTAGCAATGTATAGAGTGTATTTCTGATTAGTTTAAAGTTATCTTCATTGAAAAAAACGGTGCTTTTCTTTCAAAAATAAGGAAATTTCTAAGTGACCCCAAACTTTTCAACGGTAGTGTACATCTAACCAAGGAGGATTTACAGATGGAAGTAAATCCAGAAAAGGAATGAATGAATGAATGAATGAATGAATGAATTTATTTATTTCGGATAGTACATTACAGGTTAAAAGAAACTGTATAATATAACAACAAGGTCAAATTAGACAAAGACTCCTTCTACTATACAATTCCACGTGAGTTATCCGAAATGGGTGATGGCTGAAGCCGCAGCTTATATTGCCCACCCATATTCCATCCAAGAATTCAAAGGAGAAAAAAGAGAAAACAAGACAAGAGCGATTACAATTTAAAACAAGGCTAAGACAAAATATGACTGAGAGAAAAAGAAAACTGAGCTAGTCTAAGTTAAGCGGTTACTATTCAAAAACAAATCTAAGACATAGTGTCACAGAGAAAAAAGAAAAACTAAGCTATAACACAACACAGGCTGGAAATGTCAATCCTTATGTGAGTTTACATGTCGTCTTGTAAATATGTTTGGAGTATTTCTTCCTTTAGTTTTTGTTTAAATTGTCCAAGCTTTGTACATGATTTTAATTCAGGTCCAAAATCGTTCCATAATCTGACACCTTGCACTGAAATACAGTGTTGCTTGGTAGTTGTTCTCACTGTAGGCTTTTGAAATATACATGTTCCTCTGAAGTGATATCGTTTCTCCCTTGTTTGGAACAACTTTTGGATATTTGCGGGCAGTGATAGATTCTTCACTTTGAACATTATTATTGCGGTTTTAAAGTCGATCAGATCTTTCAACTTGAGAGTTTTTTGTTTAAGAAAAAGTGGGTTTGTTGGTTCCCTGTAAGCTGCTTTGTTGATTATTCTAATAGCTCTCTTTTGAAGCATAAAGAGTGGATATATGTTTGTTTTATATGTGTTTTCCCATACTTCATTACAATATGTCATGTATGGGAGTATTAATGAATGATACAAGGTGTATAGTGTGGGTTGATTCAGCAAATTTTTCACTCTGTGTAATATTGCAATTGATTTGGATACTTTACCTTTTATATAATTAATATGTGGCTTCCAACACAGTTTGTTATCAATTATTACTCCAAGGAATTTAGTTTCGGATACCCTTTCAATCTCTACACCATTTACACTGAGTTTGGGTACTGGGTAGTTGTGATGGTTGTTAAAGACTATAAATTTTGTCTTGCTTAAATTGAGCGTTAATTTGTTTGAATCAAACCACAGTTTCAGCTTTCCTAATTCCTTTCCGAGTGTATCCAGAAGTTGTTCCAAGTTGTTTCCACTGCATAGCAGGTTAGTGTCATCAGCAAACAATATTAAGTCCATTTTTTCTGAAACTTTACATATATCATTTATATACATATTGAATAATAATGGTCCCAAAACTGAACCCTGTGGGACTCCACAGGTGACCTTCAGTAGCTCTGAGTTTTTGTTGTTAACACATACAAACTGATATCTATTCTTTAAGTAACTTCTTAACCAGGACAGTGCTACCCCTCTGATACCACAATTTTGTAGTTTCTTTAATAATAGATTGTGATCTACTGTATCAAATGCTTTTTTAAGATCCAGGAATACTCCAACTGAATACTCTTTATTTTCAATGGCTGTTGATATTTTTTCTGTAAATTCCATTAAGGCATATGCTGTTGTCCTTTTGTGTCTGAACCCATATTGCTGCTCACACAATAAATCATTCTTCAGTATGAAGTTGTCAATTCTCTCATAGAATATTTTTTCAAGTATCTTGGAAAATTGCGGTAATAGTGAAATTGGTCTGTAGTTGGAGAGTTCCCCTCTGTCGCCTGTCTTGTAAATCGGAATTACTTTAGCTATTTTCATTGCATTGGGAAATATACCTGATTGGAGAGACAGGTTACAGATATACGTCAGTGGTTTCACTATGCATTCGATAACAGTTTTGACTAGTAGCATATCAATACCATCGCAGTCAGTAGATGTTTTACTTTTGAACGATTTAACAATTTCAATGACCTCTCTTTCGTCTGTGTTCTTTATGAAGATGGTGTCTTTTACAGCAGTGTTATTGCATATTGAATCACCCGTTGGCACCGTAGTGGGTATTTCTCGGGCCAGTTTAGGTCCAATGTTAACAAAAAAATTATTAAATTCATCTGCAGGTGAAGCTATATTCACATTCGGAGTCGATTTATTATTTTTTGGAGTGTTAGTTGGGTAGCTGGTATTTCTGCTTTTATTTCCAAGGATACTGTTGATTATTGTCCATGTATTTTTAATATTGTCTTTGTTTTTTTCCAGTTCTTTACTGTAATAGTCTCTTTTACTACATCTTATTATATATGTTAACTTATTTTTGTATGTTTTATACCGCTGCTCTGCTTCTTTTGTCCTTTTCTTTATGAAAGCTTTATATAATAAATTTTTCTTTTTACACGCCTTTTGTAGTCCTTTGGTTAGCCATGGTTTGTCAGTAAATTTGTGTTTAAGCTTTTTTTTAACTAATGGGCAGTTTTTTTCATAAAGAGTGGTTACAATGTTTGTAAATGTGTCATAGGCTTCATTTACATCTGATACATAGACTTCTGTCCAGTCTTGCTTCAGCAAGTCCTCTTTAAAAGAACTGATTGCGTTTGGTGATTTGTGTCTGAACGATTTTGAGATTTTTTTCTGGGTTGGGCCCCGTGTGGCCATGGATAAGTGCAAAGATTGGCAAGTGGTCGCTTATATCATTTATCAATAATCCACTTTCTATTTTCTTGTCGAGAACATTGACAAACAGGTTGTCAATAAGTGTAGCAGAGTGAGCTGTGATTCTACTGGGATGTGTTATTGTGGGATATAGACTCATGCTGTACATAGAGTTCATGAACTCTGTAACTACATTTTGTTGATGTGGATTAAGTAGATCAATATTGAAATCTCCACAAATTGCTACCATTTTCTTACTAGTAATATTATTGTACAGCTCGACTAATTTATCTCTGAATGTCTCAATGCAAGTTCCCGGCGTTCTGTATATGCAGCTTATGATTAGATTTTTTGTTTTGTCTAGGTCAATCTCAACAGTAACACATTCCAGAATCCCTGGTAGTGCTGAGGACATTTCATTTACAAGCTTACATCTATATAGGTCATCAATATACAGTGCAACACCACCACCCTTTTTTTGAGATCTGTTAATGTTAAACATCTGATATCCCTCTATTGCCATCAGGGGAGCCTGGTCTGCATTAAGCCAGGTTTCAGAGACTGCTATAGCTGTGAATTTTCTGTTTAGCTGTTTTAAATAGTCCTGAATCTGTGAGAAGTTGATGTTTTACAAGGATGTTTTACATTGCTGAACGATAAAAAATTGTCCACTCTGGAGCAGCCAACAAAAAGAAAAATGTTTTTAAATCAAGCTTTGCCCCAGCTGCTCCTCAATCCAACATCACATCACTCCTTTTTGCTTACTTGCTTACTTGTAATTCTTTTCTTAAAGTTATGATTGAAGGAATCCTGCAGCTTATCAAATATTCAAACCCACTGTCAGTAAGCCACAGACCTTTCAGCGGTTTGTGAATCCATGTGGACACACTTTGTTTTCTGTGATGTTCATGTGGACGCACAGATATCTTTTTTTTTTCTCCAGTTTCAATGAAAAACGATCATGTGCACAGCTCCTAAAAAATGGATTACAAAGTTGAAAATTTTTGTTTTAAAATCCAATCCCATCCAACTTTATTTCTAAAGAACTTTAAAAACAACTACAGCTGATACAAAGTGCTGTACATCAGGAATAGATAAAATATGAAGGACATGTAAGACATAAAAATAAATAAGACAATAAAATGCCACTAAAAAAGTATAAAACACAACAGGTAAAAATTTAAATCATATTAATAAAAGCAATTAAACAAGTAAAATCAATGTCTCATACTGGGTTGAAGGCCAAGGAGTAAAAATGAGTTTTAAGATAAGTTTTTAAAAAATGGACAGTAAAGGACACTGCAGTCTTCCTCCTGCAGTGGACAGTTGAAACATGTAAAGGTAAAAACATCTCCTTTCTATCCTTGTCTTTGATAAGAAAAACAAAAAGATCAGTGAGTGTTCGATGAAAAGACCAAGAGAGTTCATTGAAAGACCGCAGAGGAGATAGCTGAGAGAACATCAGGAGATGGATGAGATCACTGGGAGATCGCTTCCTTTTGGTGATTGCTGAGAGGTTGTTTTGGACTGAGACAAAACTTTGTGGAGACCATAGCAATCATTGAATCACCGGAAGATAATTCAGAGATCCTTGAGAGATCTTTGAGGGTAGTATCTCCAGGAGCGGCGAATGTTGACAAACGTGGCGATTTTTGAATGTGCCAACTTTTCTGAGGAATGTCGGCGGAAATCAAGCTAGTATCTCACAGAGCAGCGAATGCTATGGAACGTTCAAGAATGCTACACTTTTTGGGTTTTGTCGGGGTTCAGGTTGCAAAACAGTTCAGTTTTTAAGGTTGTCAGCAATGTTGTCATAAAGAGTCTTAAACAGCTGCTAGTCTTCACTACTTGGTGAACCAACAAGAACTTTAGTGACACGTGTTACGATTTGCAAACATGTTACAAACATGTTACAAACGTGTTACAACCATTTGCAACTGTTTGTGGAAAATACTTTTGTCAAAAAAAATGTGAACATTTTTTTAAAAATTTGGCTACAAGAAAAACTGTGAACTGTTTGGTAACCTTTTACAAACCATGGCCAAACCCAGAAATCACTACATTCATCAGCATTTGCCGCTCCATGAGATACGGGAGTAAAAGATCATTGAGAGATCGGGCTAATTTTTGATCTCTCCATCGTCACCCAACAATCTCCATCTGTGTGAAGGGGCCCTCATGGTGAGTTTTATGGATTTCATTCATTTTTTAAACCAATTTCAGCTATTTTTAAAACTCATTTTACAATTCAACATTTCTTATTGATATAGATCATGCTTTGTTGGTTCTTTCCCAGGTTTCCTCACTTTCAAGTATTGTACAATTAGAGCCAGGCTATAAATTACACTCCTATTTAAACCTCCAATCACACAACTCTTAACCACTGCATCGAACCTTTAAAGGAAAAAAACTAATATCTTTATATGGCATACTGAATGTGAATATTTTTAAAGCTTCTGCTGCTGTTCTACCATTTTCCTGTCATGGATGCAGGCTGACTTTATGTCCAACTCTGATCCCCGAGCTCAAATCCCATCCTCCCTCAGTCAACTACTTCCGTGAGGTTCTTCAAATCCACAGCACTCGCATGTTCAGGGCTTTTCCGTGACTCTCTAACCTTGTCTGCCCTCTCACTGTATCTAAGCCTCTGCCTCCATCCACCACATCATCTTCCCACGGCACCGTCGAGCTCTGCAAAGCATGAGGGTCTATGGAGAACTGGACCACCAAGCCGACTCTAGAGTTCAGAGGAAGCTCAGTATCTCTGTCAGCCATGACTGCTCACGCTCTTCAGAGACTGAAGTCAGTCGCCCAAGTGTGTGGACTCTGACAGATGCAGGCTAGAAGATTTCAAAGAGAGGGGCATGAGGGAGAAAATGTGTTGGAGGCTATGTTAGTGTTCAGTTTGTTGTTGATTTAATCAATGCAAATCTAACAAAGTGATTCCCAAAGAAGCATATACAGTCAGTTTTTAAAGGGCTCATTGACTGAAAAATGGTGTGTTTGTCAGTTTTAACTGGCTGAAATGAGTCTACTGATCACCTAATTATCCAAAAATTTTCAAAACAGTCAATTCTCTTAAAACAACACACAGCCTTTATCTCATTTTTTTTCTCCCAGTAACGTTTTTGACTTTTTTGTGGAAATCGTTAATGTCACGTTTAGAAAAAGCCAACCCACCGCAGTCGTTGACACCAACCCACTGCTCTATCACTGGCCCACCTAGGTGTCTGTCATGTAAATGGAAGTGGTGCTAAAGGTCTATTAGCCCCTTAGCTCAGGGGTGTCAAACTCATTCCATGGAGGGCCAAGACCCTGCATGTTTTACTTCCACCCAGTGTCTTCAGCAGGTGTTTTCACTGATCAGCAATCATTTGGAAGAAATTTAGTGAAATCACCTGTTGAAGACACTGGGTGAAGGTAAAACCTGCAGGGTCTTGGCCCTCCATGGAGTGAGTTTGACACCCCTGCCTTAGCTATTAGCCCCCAAGCTTAACACTGGTAACAGGAAGCTCGAACCAAGCAAGGCTTATACGTATTACTATTTTCTTCAGCTCTTAGTCACCCTAATAACCACCCCTGTTACCACCCGGTTCACTGGTCCGCAGTCCACAATGTGCCTCGCGTCACTCCGGCCAGTCTCCTAGTGGTTTCGTGGAGGGTCGCCGACATGCCAGTCACAGGGAGCTGAGAGCCATCAGCCCCAGGCAGCATTCCCGGGTGGCAGCAACTGCCTGCCCTGGCACCCGGGGAGTGGCGCAGGCAGTTGCCGTGACCCGGGGACGCTGCCTGGAGCTGCTGACTTAAGTCCCTCACTATCCTCCGGGCGTACTCTCATGGGTAGCGTGGGAGAGCTGCTTCGTGATGGGGCAGACCCCCCTGGCTAGCTGTGGGAGAGAAGCAGAGTACCACGAAGCGAGACATTGCCCTTTGAGATCCTGTGGCTCAGCTACCGGCCTTGGTTTATGACAATTGGTGGAGCGCGCAGTGCTGGCGATTTAACACGGTGTCTCAGAGGGGTTGTTGGTGGGGGGGGGGGAGGGGGGATGACACGAGATGCACAAACGACTGTGGATCGGTGAACCAGCGCTGCTCATCCAAGCCGGAAGAAGCCAGCTAGAAACTACTCAGCTAATAGCTAACTGACCTAAGAGAGAGGGTAGAGTTGAACAGCTGAAGTCTGTTTCTTAAAGTGACAGACTATAAATCAGAGCGTTTGAAGAAAGAGAAGAAAAGTTTAAAAAAAAACAATTAATTTGCTTTAATAAGTAAAAATTAAAGAAAATGTGAACAAAATATGTCAAAATCACTTCATTAAGATATGAGTGAGCTGTTAAAATCTGGAAAAAGTGCAGTCAATGACCCCTTTAATCTCTTAAACAGCATACTGGATATGTTCCCAACGTTACCATTGACTACTGGTTATAAATATTTGATGGCAGAAATACAGTAAATATGTAAGCCTAAAACCAGACTCCTATATGCTCATCTATAAGGTAAAAACTGCATTCATAATTCAAAACATAAGAAAACTAAGAGTGTACATCTATAGCATAGCTTTAAAGAAATTCATTATAATGTATGAGGCAAGGTCAGGCTTATGAATAACTGCCCACAGCTAATGTTTTACTCATTAATGATCATTCCCCAGATAGAGGGGAAAAAACAGAATCAATTAGGCTTTGGTATTAACAGCCGGGGCGTCGTCTTTTGTGCAGTGCTGGCTTGCCACCTAGCATCACATTCATCAAACAAGCTTCAGAAATGGTGACAAGAATGCCTGGGAGAAATGCAGCAGTTAGATGTGAATATTTATTCAGTCTTTGTCAAACATTCAGCTCACTGCTCCCTCCAAATGATATTCAAGCGTTTGTGTCAACTAACAAAAACTTTGCAGATTGATGACTGCAGGGCAGACAAAGCAAACGTGGCTGATGGAGGATTACAATCCATTTAGCTGAC
This sequence comes from Pholidichthys leucotaenia, assembly GCA_020510985.1. Taxonomy (NCBI): domain Eukaryota; kingdom Metazoa; phylum Chordata; class Actinopteri; order Cichliformes; family Pholidichthyidae; genus Pholidichthys; species Pholidichthys leucotaenia. The sequence continues at coordinate 279,308,373 of CM035842.1, forward strand.
AAAGAGGGAATGCTTAAGGAAGAATGGCATACAGTATACTTTTTGTTCGGGGTATTCTTTATCTTTTTTTTAGCAGCTATTAAAAAAAATTCCATACGCTCCATTCCTGAAACTAAATGACCACAGAGGGTCAGCTGAGAGTTGACAGGGTTTGAATTTGTCCAACTTTATTAAAATTAGCTTGCTATTGTTACAGTCAAACATGGAATGTACAAGAAAAAATTTCAAGTAAGCATCCATCCATCCACCTTCTACCACTTATCCGGCAGTCTGGGTCACAGGGGCAGCAGTCCAAGCCAACAAGCCCAGACTGCCCAGTTCACAAAGCACCATGATCCCCATGATCATTCCTGCAGGTGGTAAACCCACATGGCCCCTTTGGGTACACCGGGTCCTTGATGTAATTTCTTCATGGACCACTTCTTCATGCACTGGACTCCTCTTGAGGTGCGTTTGGACCAAGCACAAGAGCGCAAATTTTTCGCGCTGCGTAATTACATGTCAACTCAGTGCAAGCATGCGAATAGATGCAAATTCACGACCGAGCGAGTTGCAGAGGGGCGGGGTTGCTTTTGTAACTTCTGCAGCTGTTTGTACCTGCTGTGGAAATGAAAGCACCAAGGTGCAGCTGCCCCGGTATGACCTCTACTGGCCCAACCTAGTTGTTACAATACCTTTTTTTGCAGCTCCATTGATGGTATAATGGTGAATTAAATTTGTCTTCATTTTGAAAACAAAGTCTTATCTTGAAATTTTGCCGAAGTAAAAGTCAGGAAAATATGGTGATATAATGATACAAGCCTTTAGCTCCACTTGATTTTGACCAGGTGAGCTGAAAAGCTGGTAACGGACAGATACACACATAACCACACGCAGACCCATTGAGTGATTACTGTATGCCTTTGTTGCACCGAGGCGTAATAACTAAAATGCTGTCATATGTTGGTTTACAACATTATCTGACGGGGCACACAGCTGGGAAAATGTCACTGCCTCCTCCAGAAACTACACCTGGATGATGGTCGTTCACACTGCTATCCTGCAAGTCTTCATTAGCACATCTGTAGCAGTCTCATTTTTCACACTAGTTTCCTCTCCAGCATTGATACTTTCACTCTGGTGACGGTGGAATCTCAAGGCCAATTATCATTATTCACTACCAAATCCCCCTAATGCAAATGTACAAATTTGTATGTATTCAGATGCACCATAATCACATTTACAATTTTGTAGTTATTTTAATGATTTATTCTGAAAAGAACAGTTCTAAACTGTGTAATTCATGGTTGCCAAAATAGTATACCTTCAAGAGGTATACATTAATGCCGTATTTTTTACGGTAAATTACTGGTGACCACAGTCAGTAATTTACCATAAAATTCACCATTTTTTTCACAGTGTACATTAATAATAATAATAATGGATTAGATTTATATTGCGCTTTACATGTCAGGTGACATCTCAAAGCACTTACAGTGAGTCCATTATTCATTCACTCCAGACAGATATTGATAAGCTACTATTGTAGTCACAGCTGCCCTGGGGAAGACTGACGGAAACGTGGCTGCCAATCTGCACCACCGGACTCTCTGACCATTTATACCCAGTGTCATGGACGCTGGAGGCAAGGTGGGTAAAGTGTCTTGCCCAGGGACACAAAGGCAAGATGGCTGGGGAGAGCGGGGTTCGAACCACCAACCCTCTGGTTATTAGATGACCCGCTCTACCTCCTGAGCCACTACCACCCACATTTCCCTCCTCCGTTCCATTTTTGCTGAGCACCAAGCTGGAAGGCAAGAAGTTCCATTTTTATGAGAATCATTGTCTGCTCCCTCCAAAGTAAATAAAAATATAATATACTGTATAAGCATCCCAAAGTGATTAAGCAAAAAGTTGGTAAAACTCAAATTAAACATGAAGCCTCTAAATTGAATGATTTGGCTTCTGTTCCTCCTCATAATTTAAAAATTAAATGCGGTTTGTTAAATATTAGGTCTCTAACTCCCAAGTCTCTGTTAGTCCATGATCTGTTAATTGATCATCAGATTGATTTAAGATCCCTTACAGAAACTTGGTTAGGGCAAGAGGATTATGTTGGTTTAAATGAATCATCTCACTCTGGTTATTTAAACTGTCAAACTCCCAGAAGTTCTGGTTATGGAGGAAGAGTAGCAACAATTTACCATTCCAAACTATTAGTTAATGTAAAGCAAAAAATATGTTATAATTCCTTTGAGGGCCTGGTCCTCAGTATTGGCACTTTAGCAATTTTAGGCTAAACCCAATTTTATTTGCCATAGTTTATCGCCCTCCATCAACCTACTCAGAATTTTTATCCGAATTTGCTGATTTCTTAGCTGATTTAGTGCTGAAATCAGATAGAATAATTATAGTAGGGGACTTTAATATACATGTAGATGTAGATAGTGACTGCCTTAATGTGGCATTTAATTCAATATTAGACTCGATTGGGTTTTCTCAGAAAGTAGGAAATTCTACTCATTATTTCCACCATACGTTGGACCTTGTTCTGACATATGGCATAGAAATAGAAACTCTTGTAGTGTCTCCTCATAACCCTGTACTGTCAGACCATTGTCTGTTAACCTTTGATTTTACTATTTCTGACTATTTGGCTCCTAAAGAAAAATATTACTACAGTAGATGCCTCTCAGATGATGCTGTTACCAAATTTATGCAGATTGTTTCCTCTATGCCATGTGTCAACACAACGGAAATAAGCTATAGACAGCTTGCTCCTTCTGTAACTGATAACATGGTGGATAGTGTTACAGCTTCTCTGCATCAGACTCTAGACTTGGTGGCCCCCTTAAAAAAGAAAAAGTCTAATCAGAGATTTCTAACTCCTTGGTTCAACACAGAAACTTGTAGCTTAAAACAGAAGACTTGTCAATTAGAAAGAAAATGGCGCTCCACTAATTTAGATGAAATCTATTTAGCTTGGAGAAATCATCTTTTAATTTATAAAAAATCTCTTAGAAATGCTAGAACGAGTTATTATTCTGCATTAATAGAAGAGAACAAGAATAATCCCAGGTTTCTTTTCAGTACTGTAGCCAGGTTGACAAAGAGTCGGGATTCTGTCAATCCTAGCATTCCCTTAGAGCTTACTAGTCAGAACTTTATGAACTTTTTCAATAATAAAATTTCATCCATCAGAGATAAAATCAATCAGATTCTTCCCACAGTTAACTTAAATACAGTAACTACTACAACTCCTTCAATTGATGTCTGTCTTGATGAGTTTACTCCAATCGACCTTTGTGAGTTAGACAAAATAGTTTCCTCATCCAAACCTTCAACTTGTCTTTTAGACCCTATTCCTACCAGGTTATTTAAAGAAGTCTTCCCACTTATTGGTAGCTTTATTCTTCATATAATCAATTCTTCATTAACTTTAGGCCATGTACCGCAGGCTTTTAAAACGGCTGTAATTAAACACTTACTCAAAAAGCCAACGCTAGATCCAGGAGCTTTAGCTAACTATAGACCAATCTCTAATCTCCCTTTCATTTCAAAAATCTTAGAAACAGTTGATGCTACGCAATTATTTGACCACCTGCAGGGAAATAGTTTACCTGAAGAGTTTCAATCTGGGTTTAGAATCCATCATAGTACTGAAACAGCCTTAGCGAAGGTCACTAACGACCTCCTCATCGCATCTGATAATGGACTGGTTTCTGTACTTGTCCTTTTAGACCTTAGTGCAGCTTTTGATACTATCGATCAAAATATTCTACTTGATAGATTAGAACACTATGTTGGACTTAATGGAACTTCGTTGCAGTGGTTTAGATCTTGTTTATCTGATAGGTTCCAGTTTGTTCATGTAAATAATGAGTTTTCTTTCAACTCAAAGCTTAGTCATGGAGTGCCACAGGGATATGTGCTAGGCCCTACTCTTTTTAGTTTATATATGCTTCTGTTAGGCAACATTATTAGAAAGCACTTTATACATTTTCATTGTTATGCAGATGATATACAATTATACCTGTCAATGAAGCCAGATGATAGTAACCAATTAGCCAAGTTGGAAGCCTGTCTTAAGGAAATCAAAGCTTGGATGACTTGTAATTTCCTGCTATTAAATTCAGATAAGACTGAAGTCATTCTTGTTGGTCCAAAAAACCTTAGAAATACCTTTCCAAATCAAACTTTCAGTTTGGATGCGGTTACTCTTTCTCTTAATAGCTCTGTGAGGAACCTTGGAATTATTTTTGATCAAGATCTGTTTTTCAATTCACATACAGTGATCCCTCACTTATCGCGGTTAATGGGTTCCAGAACCGACCGCGAAAAGTGAAAAACCGCGAAGTAGCGTCACCCCTAATGACGTCACCCATAAATAATACGTACGTTCATTCTCTCACTCTCTCTCTCATATGATATGTGTGTGTGTGTAAGTGTACATACATACGTAGATGTAAATAAAGTGTACATAAATATGTTTTTAGAACTCTTTTATTCTTATAACAAGATACGTAACTCAAGATGAAGATGATTTACTGCACAGGTTAATGAGAGCTTTACTGCTCCTCAGGTGACGCCTCATCGTCAGGTGCTAGAGGCGCAGGATCGTCGAGGGCAGCTTCCGATAGAGCTGGAGAAGCTGCAGGAGGCGGCGTAGTGGCTCGACGGGAAGACTATTTCGCACAAAAAGGCACAAGAGAACAGCGAAAAGTTCCACGCGGCGAGACTAAGCAACACGAGCGATAAAGAACAATGAATGCGGTCTTCCTTCGCTGGGTATGGGCGCTCGGCAGGGAGAGAAGCTGGGTAAAATGTCTCGGCCAATCAGCTTGCAAGATTCCCGAGCCGAGCCAACACGAGAACAGCGAACAGAGAGGTGGATTTTGAGTTGTGCGGGCTCTCCGTGTTGATACCTGATGTTCTAATGTAGTCTCCCTGCCTTCTGCTAGCGCCCGCCCATTTTTTCTCAATTTTGAATTTTTGATGAATATTTTTGAAAAATCCGCGATGCACTGAGGGTGCAAAAGGTGAGGTGCGAAGTAGCGAGGGATCACTGTATTAAATTTGTTTCTAAGACTGCCTTCTATCATTTGCGTAATATTGCCAAGATTAGGAGCATCTTGTCTCAGAGTGATGCTGAGAAACTGATCCACGCTTTTGTTAGCTCGAGATTAGATTATTGTAATTCTTTATTATCAGGCTGTCCTAAAACATCCATCCATCCATCTTCTACCGCTTTTCCGGAGGTCCGGGTCGCGGAGGCAGCAGTTCAAGCAGAGAAGCCCAGACTTCCCTCTCCCCAGCCACCTGCTCCAGCTCTTCAGAGGGGATACCAAGGCGTTCCCAGACCAGCTGGGAGACATAGTCTCTCCACCGAGTCCTGGGTCTGCCCCGGGGTCTCCTCCCAGTGGGACGTACCTGAAACACCTCAAGTGGGAGGCGTCCAGGAGGCATCCTAATCAGATGCCCATACCACCTCAACTGACTCCTTTCAATGTGGAGGAGCAGCGGTTCTACTCTGAGCCTCTCCCGGATGACTGAGCTCCTCACCCTATCTCTGAGGGTGAGTCCAGCAATCCTACGGAGAAAGCTCATTTCAGCCGCTTGTATCCGCGATCTCGTTCTTTCGGTCATTACCCAAAGCTCGTGACCATAGGTGAGAGTAGGAACGTAGATTGACTGGTAAATCGACAGCTTTGCCTTAGAACTAAGCTCCCTCTTCACCACAACAGACCGGTACAACGTCCGCATCACTGCAGATGCTGCTCCAATCCGTCTGTCGATCTCTCGCTCCATTTTCCCCTCACTCGTGAACAAGACCCCAAGATACTTAAACTCCTCCACTTGGGGCAGGAGCCTGTCCCCAACCCGGAGAGGACAATCCACCTTTTTCCGGCTGAGGACCATGGACTCGGACTTGGAGGTGCTGATTCTCATCCCAGCCGCTTCACACTCAGCGGCAAACCGTCCCAGCAAGAGCTGTAGGTCATTGCTGGATGAAGCTAACAGGACAACATCATCTGCAAACAACAGAGATGAGATCCTGTGGTCACCAAGCATGACACCCTCCATTCCCTGGCTGCGCCTAGAAATCCTGTCCATAAAAATTATGAACAGGATCGGTGACAAAGGGCAGCCTAAAACGGATGTCCTAAGGATGTCCTAAAACATCTTTAAAAAATCTTCAGCTGATCCAAAATGCTGCAGCAAGAGTTTTAACAGGTACTAGAAAGAGAGATCATATCTCTCTGGTTCTGGCCTCCCTTCATTGGCTTCCCATAGAGTTTAGAATTAAGTTTAAAATCCTTCTTCTTACTTACAAAGCTCTAAACAATCAGGCTCCTTTTTATTTAAAAGATCTGATACTACCGTATTATCCTAACAGAGCACTACACTCCCAAAATGCAGGATTACTTGTAATACCTAGAATCTCCAAAAGTACAATGGGAGGCAGAGGCTTCAGTTATCAAGCTCCTCTCTTGTGGAACCAGCTGCCAATCTGGATTCGGGAGTCAGACTCGATCTCTGTTTTTTAGAATAGGGTTAAAACCTACCTTTTTGATATAGCCTACAATTAGGAAGGGATCATGTGTTTCTAAACCCTCCCTTAGTTATGCTGCTAATAGGTTTAGTCAGCCGAGGGACCTCCAATAATGCACTGGGCCTCACTCCTTTCTTCACTCTCAATGAAATATTTTTTTTGCTGGTCATTAACATCTCTTTGTTCTCTCCCATAGATTGAGTCCCCATCGTGCTGTTTGCTCTCTACATGTCTGTTCTTTTCATCTTCTCTGTCCCCTCACCCCCCAGCCAATCGCAGCAGATGACTGCCCCTCCCTGAGCCTGGTTCTGCTGGAGGTTTCTTCGTGTTAAAAGGGAGTTTTTCCTCTCCACCGTCGCCAAGTGCTTGCTCACAGGGGATCACCTGATTGCTGGGACCTTTCTGCAACTGTGGGGGTCCCCCCTACAGTTGAAAGTGCTATGAGATGACTGTTGTTGTGAAATGGCGCTATATAAATAAAGTTGAATTGAATTTTATATGTCTTTAGCATGACCCGGTCGGGACTTGAACCCCGACCTCCCGGTTGTGGGGAGGATGCTCTACCTCTAGGCCACCACTCTGGTGGTGGCCGTTAAGCCAATGTGCAGTTGCACAGCGTGAAAAATTTCTCTTGCGTTTGGTGTGAATCCACCATTAGTCTGGGTCTTCACCCAGGACCAGTTCGCCTTGGGAGACCCAACCAGGGACAAGCAGACCCCGGCAACATAGCTCCTGGGATCATTGAGGCACACAAACCTCTTTACCATGATAAGGTTTTGATCCATGGAGGGGTTCAAGTAAGCAGCCTATTTTTTTTCTTTTTGGACTGACACTTCAAGTAAGCAGTTAATCAAAAAATATATACTGTATACATGTTACATTTTTCCCATAGTTAACTCAGGTTCATCACAAATTAATCCAATTTTTTTTAAACTGTTTTCCCCCCTAAATTTATAGTCACAGCATTTTTCCACCTAACCTGTTTGGTCTGGACTTTTCAATTTGATCTGGACCAACATTTTAGGTGTGAAACTTCCTCCAAACTGCGGTCTGGACCAAAGAGCCAAAATTTACTCCGACAAAAAGCAGCAATGTGGATCAAACTGAACGCTGTTCTTGTTCGCTTAGAGTGGGAAAGCAACTGTCAGAATGGTTCAGACTTTTGGACCAAACAAAGGAAGATACAGCAGCCGAAAAAAAGGAAAAATGAGCCGTGGTAGCATTTGGGTTTTAACTTAAACTAGTGCATGCCCGTAGAAAGCAAGTACAGTGATCCCTCGCTACTTCGCGCTTCACCTTTCGCACCCTCAGTGCATCGCGGATTTTTCAAAAATATTCATCAAAAATTCAAAATTGAGAAAAAATACATTAGAACATCACGTATCAACACGGAGAGCCCGCACAACTCAAAATTCACCTCTCTGATTCGCTGGCCAGCATCTCCCCCCTAAGAGATCGCTCCCGACTCTAGATTTTGTTCTCGTGTTGACTCGGCTCAGGAATCTCGCGAGAGATGCACTCTCGCGAGATTCTTTTCATTCTCTCGCTCTTTCTCTCTCCCGAGAGAGAGAGAGTGAGAGAATGAACGTACGTATTATTTATATTATTTATACATTATTTTATGTATCAAAAAACTAACGAGATCAGCCTGGAATTCCACAAAGGGGGGTGACGCTACTTCGCGGTTTTTCACTTTTCGCGGTCGGTTCTGGAACCCATTAACCGCGATAAGTGAGGGATCACTGTACTCCCGTCTGAAACAGGCAGCCCAGTCATGCTTTACAGGCCCAAATGTAGGCTGTGTTTGAAAGTGGAATACAGAGGTGTAGCCTATATGTAGGCAATCACACATGTTAGACTTTGACAAATATGAAAAGGACTGAACTGAGATTTATTTGATTGTGTGAACATTAATTACAGAATAACTGAAAATGAATGGGACATCCAATATTAGCCACTGTTTAAGAACCGCTTGTTTATTTATTTTTTTGTCAGATCATTTATTTGTGTGATCTATTATGACTTATATTCATAAATGTTTTATCTTGCACTTTGGAGAATGGGAGTTGCTCAGTCACCATTATAATTTATATTTTAGCAATATTATAAGATAAGATAAGATAAGATAAGATAAGCCTTTATTAGTCCCACAATGGGGAAATTCCAGGATTGCAACAGCATAGGGATAGCAACACTCAGAGCAACAATCAGAAGGCAAGAAAAAACAACATCTAGTAAACATATGTCCATATTACTATAAATGTATATATATAGACACAGTGCAGAGCATTATGGTTGGTTGGTGAATGTGCAGCAGAAAGTCTAAGCTCTCTCTCCGCGGATGCAGCGGGCCAGCTGGAAGTCTTTGGGCATGATGGTGACCCCCTTAGCGAAGAAGAGACCCACCAGGTGGGCCTCGCTGGTCTCCTGCAGAGCCATGACGGCGAAGCTCAAGGAAACTTTTGCATCAGTGTTGCCCATTTGTCTGTAAATATTTAAATTAAAATGATTTATTTCGTTATTTGGACATTTTTGCATCTTGTTGTTTAGTCAAAGCATGCATATGTGTCTGCATGTAATATGCAGTTGATCTGGTCATTCTGCTCCACAATAAAACAGCAGATGGGACTTTCGTCTACCACTGACCGGGCAGGCTGAGCGTGCCTCCCTGCGAGTGATTGTGGAGTGCCCAGTCGGACACCAGTGTTGCCCAATTAACGGGAGTCTCGGCTGCTGCTTTACCCATGTTCCAGTGATGTCCTTTGGGGCACCACGGGTCCCTGCCAACCCCCCCGCCCCTTGTGTTCTCCATGCAGAATTATCCATTAGACCTATGCAATCTCAGCAACTTTATGGTATATATTTTGACTGAGCAACTCCATACTCGGGGATGCACACCCTCGTAACCACAGCAAATCACTTATTAAAATCTTTGTTTGTGAAGCGCTGTGGTGACTGACAGGTCATGATGCTGTGTGTTATCCAGTCAGCATGGTCGTGATACGCCGTATTATCCAATGAGCACCGAGTCAATCTGAAACCCCGCCCACACTTCTTGAAGCCTGGGCATCAAGACACAGAGCAGTCACAGAGTGGAGGCTGAACTTTTATCGATAAAAATTACACATTTTGACTGAGTGATTCCATATTCTGGAATGCACACCCTCGTAACCTCAGCAAAGCACGTTTAAAATCTTTGGCCAGTCTGACGAGCGGTTTGAGAGGTATCTGAGGAACACACACACACACACACACTCACACACACACACACACACACACACACACAATGTTCAGAACTCAGTCCAAGGATGGATAATTTTTTCACACATAAGTTGTTCAGAACTCCTTATACAAAGATACAGAGTGATGATAATCAAGTCAGTGGCGGTAATGCACCTGTAGGCTAGTTGCCAACTGCCAATCAAATCTAAAAGAAGAAGAAGAAGAAGTTATAGAGTGATGTGAGTAGGATGTGGCGGACACAGTCCAAGGACAGATAATTTTTTCACACGAGTTGTTCAGAACTCCTTATAAGAACTTCTTTTACAAAGATAGTGATTTGCTATGATACTGCCAAGTTCAGCCACACCTCGGATACAGTCCAAGGACAGATAATTTTTTCACACATAAGGAGTCGTTCAGAACTCCTTATACAAAGATATAGAGTGATGATAATCAAGTCAGTGGCAGTAATGCACCTGTAAGCTGGCTGCTAACCACCAATCAAATCTAAAAGAAGAAGTTTTACCTTTCACCCAAATTTATTCTGGTTAATTTTTTTTAATTAATTTGTAAAATTTCAGATGGTTTTTTTTTTTCCAAACATTAAATAATTTGTCAGGGTTAAAACTGAGTGGCACCCCAGACTCATGAACATTAGACCAGGCTATCTGCTTGTGTGTAAGGATGTTTTTACGCCTGAAAGTCTGCACCAAGGTTTTTTGGGTTTTTTTGTACATTTGTCTACATTTGGTTTGGTTAGGTTGGGTTTCACACAGCCAAGAAACGGCCAAGGGAGAACATTACTCACTGGACTGGTGTTAGCTATATCAATAGTGTCTAGTCCATTAATTCTGGCTTTTCTTTCAATTGTCCACCCAAACCCATGTCCCTGGAAGTTAGAATATTCCCAGCAGTCTTGTAGTGTTGTTTTTGAAATAGTCGCTTACTCACTTCCTTTCAGCTTGACCCAGTATGATAATGCGAGTTTATTTCTTCTCAAATCCACTGGCATTTCTCCTGCTTCTATTAAAACTGCATTGTTTGGTGTTGTTTTGACGGCTCCAGTGCACAGGCAAAGTGCTCTATACTGCATTCTATTTTTTCCAGAGTCGTCTTTGCTGCTGCTCCATAAATCATGCATCCATAGTCTATTGTCAATCTCATTAGTGCTCTGTAAATGTCAATTAATGCCTGTTTATCTGCACCCTATTCGTGTCCAGCTACAACTTTTATGAGATTAATGACTCTTTTGCACTTTGTCTCCAGATTTTCAACATGAACTCTTCATGTGTATGCACTATCAAACCACAATCCTAGATATCTGAACTCACTCACTTTCTCTGTTGGTTGATTGTATAATGTTAATGGTCCTGTACCAGTTCTGCGTTTTTTGTGAAAATCATATAGCAGGTTTTACTGTTTGAAAATTTAAATCCCTAGTCATATGACCACTTTTCCACTTTCTCCATTGCTTTCCTGATGTTTTTGAACACAAATTTCTCATTTCTTCCCCTCATCCATATGGCTCCATCATCTGCATATAGTACTGTTTTGATGTATCTATCTTGATCCCCGAACATGTCATTAATCATTATGTTGAAAAAAAACTGGGCTTATCACACTCCCCTGAGGAACACCATTTTCTATTTCAAAGTCATTAGAAACTTCTGATCCTTTGTATAAGGAGTTCTTATAAGGAGTTCTGAACAACTTATGTGTGAAAAAATTATTCGTCTTGGACGTGGCCAGATACGTATGTCTTCTTCTTCTTTTAGATTTGATTGGTGGTTGGCAACCAGCTTACAGGTGCATTACCGCCACTGACTTGATTATCATCACTCTATATCTTTGTATAAGGAGTTCTGAACAACTCCTTATGTGTGAAAAAATTATCTGTCCTTGGACTGTGTACGTATGTGGACTGCACGGGCATGCAGAAATGCTTGCTTACACTTGCTTTCTATGGGCATGTGTAACGGATGCCAACTAGTACTGTTCGGCGTAGAACGTTAGTAAAACCTCCCTCCCAAAGCCTCATACAGTATCGGTAGCGCTGAGCTATCGGTCGGACCTTTAGCTCAGCGCGATCGTGCTGTGTCTCCCATGCTCAAACTGTGTAGTTGACTGAGAGGTCGCGGGTTCGTGTCCCGTGTGGGGTGAACTGCGCAGGATGATCTCTGTCACACTGGTGCTGTGAACCCGGCATGGGAGTGAGGTTTAAGGGGGAGAGTGTAACGGATGCCAACTAGTACTGTTCGGCGTAGAACGTTAGTAAAACCTCCCTCCCAAAGCCTCATACAGTATCGGTAGCGCTGAGCTATCGGTCGGACCTTTAGCTCAGCGCGATCGTGCTGTGTCTCCCATGCTCGAACTGTGTAGTTGACTGAGAGGTCGCGGGTTCGTGTCCCGTGTGGGGCGAACTGCGCAGGATGATCTCTGTCACACATGCACGGGCATGCACAGATATGCACTACTCCAATTGGTGGTGCTGCCCCTCCAGGGGCCGTGGCAGTTGCCACGGCCAAGATGTGTAGAGTGATGATATAGAGTGAAGTGATGATATAGAGTGAAGTACGAGGAGACGAAGAAGAGTGATGTCTGAAGATAGAGTTGAGGGTCGATTGGACACAGCAATAATAATAGGAGGACTACAGCTCCTGACCCTATAGAGTGATGATATAGAGTGAAGTATGTGGAGGCAATGCACCTGTAAGCTGGTTGCCAACCGCCAATTAAATCTAAAAGAAGAAGAAGAAATTCAAAGCAACGTGCCAGAATGAGTCATGTGATTTGATTGAGAACAGTCGAATTCGTGTGTAGGCTGCCATTGTCTTCACTTTGTGCCACTGTTAGCATTCATGCTAGGAGCTCCTGCTAAAAAAGGCTATCTGTGCTGCTGATATCCTTCTTTCTTCTGGACGTTATCATACAGTATACAGCTAACTAATGAGATGCAGGTGTCCAGAGTAAAATCCCAAGCACGTCCTTATCAAAAATAGATCTGTTTCTTCAGTTTAAAACATATGGTTACATACGAATATGTTGAAAATCATGGAATGATGCTCATTTTAGATTTTCAATCAAAACTCTTTGAAGTAAAAATTTCTTATTTCTACGACTGAACATTTCATCCTGTATTCCATTCCACAGAGGTAAATGGGATTTTAACATGATGCATTTTCTATGTGCCGCGGTTCATTTTCTGTGTCACTAATAGATGCCATTTGATCTGTTCCTGCTGCTGTTTAAGAGAAAGAAAAGTGTTTAAAAGATCCCATCATCACATCTTTTATAACAGACAGTGGGAAAAGTGGTGAGTGTCAGGTTGTTTTAGTCCTATTTTTAAAAATGAAACTGGATAAAAACTGAGAAGCTTTATTAACTGTGTATACCCTGCTAATGTGCTATTGTGTGCTTACAGCAGTCAGTGCAATTTTCTCACAAAGCCAAACCTAACTCCTTTTGAAACTCCAGCTCAATACAACCATCAGCAACAAGTGACAGAACAAAACTGGAAGAAGGAATTAGAATTATGACATAAACCCTTATGCCAGGACTTTGATAAACCAACCAAATGGAACACTAATGTCCACTGATGCAGAAATCATAGTCTTTTTCCGGTTCCGGTTCCGCTGGACCGGTGGCGCCACACGAGTTGGCTGCCCGTTGCAACAGCCTTTTTTTTATCTTCCTTCTTCTTTCTACATCTTTCACTCTATATATATATATCACGGACACACAGATCGCCCCAAAGGTCTCCCGAGTTGGCGGACGGAGCCTCTGTTTACAGCAGGAGACGTTACAGCAGGAAGAGCTAGTGCTAGCTAGCACTCGGCCCCCACCCGATGCTAGCGGAGAGACTCGATATACCGGGAACTGTAGCGAAAACGACGCGGGTGCCAGGCTGGAGTTTGGGCGGCGTGCGGGAAATATAAGACGGAATGATAAAGAGTGATGGCAAGAACCAGGCAGACCGCCCGTAAAATCTGCTGGAGGAGGGGGGCCCCCCGGGAGGCAGCTGGCCACCAAGGCTGCTCGGAGAAGCGCTCCGGCCACCGGCGGAGTGAAGAAGCCTCACCGTTACAGGCCCGTGGCTCCGAGAGAGATCCGTCGCTGCCAGAAATCCACGGACCTGCTCATCCGTAAACTGCCCATCCAGCGCCTGGTGAGGGAGATCGCTCAGGACTTCCAAGACCGACCTGCGCTTCCTGAGCTTCGCTGTCGTGGCTCTGCAGGAGGCCGGCGAGGCCTACCTGGTGGTCTCTTCTTCGCTAAGGGGGTCGCCATCATGCCCAAAGACTTCCAGCTGGCCCGCCGCATCCGCGGACAGAGAGCTTGGACTTTCTGCTGCACATTCACCAACCATAATGCTCCGCACTGTGTGTTTATATATATATATATACAGTATATATTTATAGTAATATGTACATATGTTTACTAGCTGTTCTTGTTTTTTTTTCTTGCCTTCTGATTGTTGCTCTGAGTGTTGCTATCCCTGTGCTGTTGCAATCCTGGAATTTCCCCATTGTGGGACTAATAAAGGCTTATCTTATCTTATCTTATCTTTTAACCACTGTCTGCAGTGATCCACAACCTTTACATGGGGAGGGGGAGAGATAATAGATGACATAGCAAAGTGTGTGATTTAAAAAAACTCACCTTCACCAGGTTACTTTTCTGCAAGGAGATGGTCACATCTAGGGAGGGTTGCACGGGCAGGGCTGACTCACATGGCATACTTGTAAAATGGTGGCGGATCAACTCCTTTATGATCTGTGGATCGTTTTGGCTAGCTAGCTTCCAGGTTTGATTTTCAAGCATCACCTCTAACTACTGACATAGTTATTAGGGATGGGCATATTGATACTCTAATATCGATACTTCAATACCAGCTGGTTGATATTTTGAAGTCGATACTTTTTTAAATATCGCGATACCACCGTGTTAATGCAAGACATGCAATTTGTTTTCACTTGTGAGAGTTTTAGGCATTAAATTTATGTGTGAAAACCAGTGAAAAACCAGCCCAGGTATATTTTAGAGATGGTCTGCCGTGTAACATGATTATGGCAGCCTATCAGACGTCAGAGCCGACGACTCACTGTGCAGCCTCAAGCAGTCATTAAGTCCAGCACAGAGTGAGCTCAGCAGCGTCGCAGGCAGCAGAAGTATTATTACTTCTGAAATGTTACACCATCTATCCAAATTCTATGGTGATACCAAGCAGCATATTTTTGAAAAATAAACAAAAATAAGCACTATTTAAGTTTGCAAAATAATAGTGTAAAAAATAAATAAATAATAACATTTTAAAAAAGTACCCCTCTGTTAATGAAAGAAAAACCCACAATGGTCACAGAAATAACTTGAATCTGACAAAAGTGATAATAAATAAAAATTCTATGAAAATTAACCAATGAAAATCAGACAATGCTTTTGAATTGTGGTTCAACAGAATTACTTTAAAAAACAAACTCATGAAACAGGCCTGGACAAAAATGATGGTACCCCAAGAAAAGATTGAAAATAATGTGACCATAGGAACATGTTCAACCAAGGTGTGTCCTCTAATTAACATCACAGGTGTCTACAAACTTGTAATCAGTCAGTTGGCCTATTTAAAGGATGACAAGTAGTCACTGTGCTGTTTGGTGACATGGTGTGCACCACACTAAACATGGACCAGAGGAAGCAAAGGAGAGAGTTGTCTCAGGAGATTAGAAAGAAAATTATAGACAAGCATGTTAAAGGTAAAGGCTATAAGACCATCTCCAAGCAGCTTGATGTTCCTGTGACTACAGTTGCACATATTATTCAGAAATTTAAGATCCACGGGACTGTAGCCAGCCTCCCTGGATGTGGTCGCAGGAGGAAACTTGATGAAAAATAGAAGAGACGGATAATACGAATGGTAACAAAACAGCCCAGAACAACCTCTAAACACATTCATGGTGAACTCCAAGGTCAAGGTACATCAGTGTCAGATCGCACCATCCATCGTTGTTTGAGCCAAAGTGGACTTCATGGGAGACCACCAAGGAGGACACCACTGTTGAAAACAAATCCTAAAAAAGCCAGACTGGAATTTGCCAAACTGCATGTTGACAAGCCACAAAGCTTCTGGGAGATTGTCCTATGGACAGACGAGACAAAACTGGAACTTTTTGGCAAGGCACATCAGCGCTATGTTCACAGATGCAAAAATTAAGCATATCAAGAAAAGAACACTGTCCCTACTGTGAAACATGGAGGAGGTCCTGTTATGTTCTGGGGCTGCTTTGCTGCATCTGGCACATGGTGTCTTGAATCTGTGCAGGGTACAATGAAATCTCAAGACTATCAAGGCATTCTAGAGAGAAATGTGCTGCCCAGTGTCAGACAGCTTGGTCTCAGTCGCAGGTCATGGGTCTTGCAACAGGATAATGACCCAAAACACACAGCTAAAAACACCCAAGAATGGCTAAAAGCGAAACATTGGACTATTCTAAAGTGGCCTTCTATGAGCTCTGATCTAAATTCTATTGAACATCTGTGGAAGGAGCTGAAACATGCCGTCTGGAGAAGGCACCCTTCAGACCTCAGACAACTGGAGCAGTTTGCTCGTGAGGAGTGGGCCAAAATACCTGCTAAGAAGTGCAGAAGTCTCATTGACAGTTACAGAAATCGTTTGATTGCAGTGATTGCCTCAAAAGGTTGTGCAACAAAATATTAAGTTAAGGGTACCATCATTTTTGTCCAGGCCTGTTTCATGAGTTTGTTTTTTTAAAATAATTCTGTTGAACCACAATTCAAAAGCATTGTCTGATTTTCATTGGTTAATTTTCATAGACTTTTTATTTATTACCACTTTTGTCAGATTCAAGTTATTTCTGTGACCATTGTGGGTTTTTCTTTCATTAACAGAGGGGTATCAACAATTTTGTCCACGTGTATGCTTCTTGGTATTACCATAGAATTTGGATGAATGGTGAAGCATTTCAAAAGTAAAAATATTTAAATTCAGTTGACTTGACTGAGCTTTCATACAGCATACTTACTCGCCTGGATGACTGAGAATCTTCACCAAATTAAGAAACTGAATTAATTTTGTGGCAGTGCGGTGGTGGAGTGGTTAGCACTGCGGCAGCACAGCAACTCACCCTTGGCCAGGGGATCCTGGGTTCAATCCTAGCCCCTGACCAACAGTGATCTGTGTGGAGTTTGCATGTTCTTCCCTTGTCTGCGTGGGTTTACTCCGGGATTTCTCTGGTTTCCTCCCACATGCCAAAAACATGCAAGTTAGGTTCATTGGCATCAAAACTGGGGATTCCTAATTGTCCTTAGGTATGACTGTGAGAGTGAATGGTTGTCTGTCTCTCTGTGTTGGCCCTGCGATGGACTGGCAATCTGTCCAGGGTGTACCCTGCCTCTCGCCCAAAGATGCTGGGATAGGCTCCAGCCACCACCACCCCCACCCCCCGACCCGAAAAGGATTAAGCCAGGGGTGTCCAATCATGTGCCATGGAGGGCCAACACTCCGCAGGCTTTACCTCCAACCAGTATCTTCAACAGCAGATTTCACTGAATTTTTCCCCACTGATTGATGATAAGTGAAAACACCTGCTGAAGAGACTGGGTAGAAGAGAAAACCTGCAGAGTCTTGGCCCTACATGGCACATGATTGGACACCCCTGGATTAAGTGGAAGAAGACGGATGGATGGAATTAATTTTGCATTCATTTTGTCTTAATTATTTTTATTATAATTGAAAAAAAATTCATTTTATTTTCATTTAGTTTGCTCATTGTTCTCTTTTATTATCATTTTTTAAGCATTTCTTTTAATTGTATTTATGTTATTATTTTTAATTGTATTTATGTTCATGAGTTTTATTCATATTTCATATTGCCCTTGCAATAAAGTTGTTAATGAACCTGCAATCCTGTAATTTTCCTTTAAGGGGAAAAAGTATCGGTATCGGTATTGAAGAAAAAGTCCCATAAATTAATGGTATTGTATCAAAAGGAAAACTGCTGGTCTCACCCACCCTAATAGTTATGTATCAAGACATAACTATCTAAAAAAATCAGGTAGAACTAATCACTAATCCAAATGGATTCATACTGCCTTCTAAATTAATTATAGAAATAATTTCTTGACATGATGTATGACTGTGAGAGTGAATGGTTGTCTGTCTCTCTGTGTTGGCCCTGTGATGGACTGGCGATCTGTCCAGGGTGTACCCTGCCTCTCGCCCAAAGACGCTGGGATAGGCTCCAGCCCCCCCGCGACCCGAAAAGGATTAAGCGGAAGAAGATGAATGAATGAATGAATGAATGAATGAATTTCTTGACATATTTTGGCTTCTTCTTGCAGCCTTCCTCAGAAGGGTCACGTAGTGGTGTTGTTATGACAATCAGCTGTTTTATCAGCTGTTTATCCAGGTTTACCAGACAGATGTCACCACCTGACTCTTCTGAGAAAGGCTGCAAGAAGTAGCTGAAACATGTCAAGGTAAAAACAACCTTATTCATTGACTGATAGAAAAGAAATTATTTCTATAATTAATTTAGAAGACTGTATGAATCCTTTTGGATTATTACATGAAAAGTTTGGACAAAGCAGTGTTAAAGCGTTCCACTGTTTGGAAGGACTGTACTGAAAAAGAGCTCGCTATCGAAACCATCTAAGGTTCACCCTACGCTGTCGGAATGAAGACATGACACCACCAAGCCTAAACGTAAAGAACACAATCCCCACAAGAAACAAAAAGAACACGGAAGAACTTGATAAAAGAACGGATACGGCACATCATACACAAGTTATATAACATTGACATGGAGATAACCAAGTTAACAGAGCAGTTTCAGCCTGATTTTCCATTTGATGAAAACAGCAAGAAGAAGCTACAACAACATCTGGAGGAACAACTCAAAAATGAATTTAGAATAACAAAACAACATCAAACCTGGAAACTGGAAGCACTCATAACCAAAAGAAGAAAAAAAAAAGGAATTTAGACAAGGACAACATAACGCACAGGAAATGGATATCAATTTGTCAAATCATAAACTTACACAAACTGAGACGAATGTTCTAGCCCAGGGGTGGGCAATCATGTGCCATGGAGGGCCATTCCAATGCAGGTTTTCTGTTCCACTCAGTTTCTTCAGCAGGTGTTTACTCTTATCAGGTTCAAGGATTGCTAATCATTGAAAACACCTGCTGAAGAGACTGGGTGGAACAGAAAACCTGCAGTGGAATGGCCCTCACTGCCCACCCCTGTTCTAGCCCATGGCCTGAACTATGCCATCACCCCCCAAAAATACCGTATGAGGATTTTGTACTATCAACGGCGTTAGCTTGTATACACAGAAAATCAGGGACAGAAATCACAACTCTGTAATGAGGTTGCAGGCATACTCAAGGCAGCCAAAATATCACACACCAACACCACAAGAGAAGAAAGGCCATACAAATGCTAGCAAAGGACAAGAGCATCACAATCCTCCCAGCTGACAAAGGCAGAACCACTGTCATCATGGATACAAATAAATACAATAAACAGATGGAAGAATTATTTAATGACACCAATACATACGAAATACTTAAAGGATCCAACAGAAAAAAAAGAAGATTCTAAGGATATTACTCAAACCACTCTTGGACACTAACAAGATCAACATGGATTCCTATAATCATCTAATCCCAAGAGCAAGCATCACACCCCGGATATACAGTGCATCCAGGAAGTATTCACAGCGCTTCACTTTTTCCACCTTTTATGTTACAGCCTTATTCCAAAATGGATTAAATTAACTTTTTTCCTCAAAATTCTATGAACAATACCTCATAATGGCAACATGAAAAAAGTTTTGAGATTTTTGCAAATTTATTAATAATGAAAAACAAAGAAATCGCATGTACATAAGTATTCACAGCCTTTGCCATGAAGCTCAAAATTGAGCTCAGGTACATCCTTTTTCCACTGATCATCCTTGAGATGTTTCTGTAGCTTCACTGGAGTCCACCTGTGGTAAATTCAGTTGATTGGACATGAGTTGGAAAGGCACACGCCTGTCTATATAAGGTCCCACAGTTGACAGTGCATGTCAGAGCACAAACCAAGCATGAAGTCAAAGGAATTATTTGTAGACGTCTGAGACAGGGTTGTCTGGAGGCACAAATCTGAGGAAGGGTACAGAAAAATTTCTGCTGCTTTGAATGTCCCAATGAGCACAGTGGCCTCCATCATCCATAAATGGAAGAAGTTCGGAACCACCGGGACTCTTCCTAGAGCTGGTCGGCCATCTAAACTGAGTGATCGGGGGAGAAGGGCCTTAGTCAGGGAGGTGACCAAGAACCCGATGATCACTCTGTCAGAGCTCCGGCATTGCTTTGTGAAGAGAGGAGAGCCTTCCAGAAGGACAACCATCTCTGCAGCAATCCACCAATCAGGCCTGTATGGTAGAGTGGTCAGATGGAAGCCAATCCTTAGAAAGGTACATTGGCAGCCCGCCTGGAGTTTGCCAAAAGGCACCTGAAGGACTCTCAGACTGTGAGAAACAAAATTCTCTGGTCTGACGAGACAAAGATTGAACTCTTTGCCGTGAATGCCAGGCATCCTGTTTGGAGGAAACCAGGCACCGCTCATCACCAGGCCAATACCATCCCTACAGTAAAGCATGGTGGTGGCAGCATCATGCTGTGGGGATATTTTTCAGCGGCAGGAACTGGGAGACTAGTCAGGATAGAGGGAAAGATGAATGCAGCAATGTACAGAGACATCCTGGATGATAACCTGCTCCAGAGCACTCTTGACCTCAGACTGGGGTGACGGTTCATCTTTTAGCAGGACAACGACCCCTAAGCACACAGCCAAGATATCAAAGGAGTGGCTTCAGGACAACTCTGTAAATGTCCTTGAGTGGCCCAGCCAGAGCCCACACTTGAATCCAATTGAACATCTCTGGAGAAATCTGAAAATGGCTGTGCACCGATGCTTACCATGCAACCTGATGGAGCTTGAGAGGTGCTACAAAGAGGAATGGGCGAAACTGCCCAAAGATAGGTGTGCCCAGCTTGTGGCAACATATTCAAAAAGACTTGAGGCTGTAATTGCTGCCAAAGGTGCATCAACAAAGTATTGAGGAAAGGCTGTGAATACTTATGTACACATGATTTCTTAGTTTTTTATTTTTAATAAATTTGCAAAAATTTCAAAAACTTTTTTCATATCGTCATTGCGGGGTGTTGTTTGTAGAATTTTGAGGAAAAAAATTAATTTAATCTCTTTTGGAATAAGGCCGTAACATAACAAAATGTGGAAAAAGTAAAGCGCTGTGAATACTTTCCGGATGCACTATATGGCACACCGAAGATCCAAAAACCAGGCACACCATTACGACCTATTGTGAACAGCACAGGATCAGGAACCTACAATCTATCAAAGGCGCTAGTTGAAATAATTAAACCTCCTATTGGACTCACAGATCAACACTGCAAGAGCACCAAACAATTAGTGCAAGACTTGAAGGACAAAAATACACAAGCAGATGAAATATTAGTATTGCACGACATCATATCCCTGCTTACAAAAACACCAGCCATAGTCACTCTACACATTGTTGAAAACCGTCTCAGACATGACAAAACCCTACAAAAACGCACAGAACTGACAGTAGCAGACGTCATGAAGCTGCTACATTTTGTTGCTACCTCCACCTACTTTCAATTCAGACAAACCAACAAAAAGAGGGCTTCACCATGAGAGATCCACTCTCAGCAATCATGAACATTTTTTTTAATGGAGGACCTAGAGACCAGGGGCCTCATGTACAAAGGGTACTTATGCACAAAACATAGTGTGCATCCTTTTCCACAGAAAATTTCAGATGTATCAAGATTGAAATGGCCATGGAAATATGCACAGTCCCACGCCAACTTCATAGCTGCCATACGTACGTTTTTACTGATATTGGTCAGTTGGCGACACTTAGAGGTGATGTTGGGAGACTAATAATGACATGAAAATGATCGTACACACCAGAGACACATGATGAACAAACACCCAAGTGTGCGCAATTACATGAGTGGATATAAAAGCAAGCACAAAGAAGTGCAGAAAATGCCTCTAACAACAATGGCGTTTGCATTATTAGAGGATATTGCAAATTGCGCAGTGAAAAGAGAGTATTTAGAGACAGAAGATTTTCTGGCTCAGGATGATGACTGGCTTGTCAGCCAGTTTAGGTTTCCACGGGCAGTCCCTGTGGAACTGTGCTCAGAGCTATGGCCGCTCTTGGAGCACGACACGGTGAGAAGCTGTGCACTGCCCGTCCCAGTGCAGGTGTTGACAACTCAGGTTTCTGGAAACAGGGGCATGCCAGAGTGAGCTGGCAGACCCATCGGGAATTTCCCAGTCAACCCTGAGCCGAGCTATGCCAGCTGTGTGGGATGGCATTGTCTGGCTGTCACCCAGGGACATCATATTCCCATACAATGCAGTTGAACAGGCCAACATCAAAGCGCAATTTGCAGTGAGAGCCGGTTTTCCTGATTCTAATGAACAGCATTGTTGGGAACAAACTACAAGCTGGCACTGTGTGGATGGGCGGCTTCTTGGTGAGAAAATTCATGTAATTGTCCTAATAACAACCCACCTCATGTGCAACACGCCTGTGCACCCCCAAATATCACCCTGTCTTCAAGGCTTCATTACAAGTCAGTGGTTTGAGTAAGTGATTTGCTTTTTTTTGCTGATTAAACTACAGTTTCACAGCATCCTACCAAGCCCCCCAATTGCCTCTGTGTGTACAGTAGTTATATCAATAAACACATGCGTAAAGTTTGAAATGCAACAGTCTCACACTTTCCCCAGCGCACTTCATTCATTTACAGTAGTAGTGTGTGTAATCCATGTAAGTTGTATATAACTATAAAGGATGAGATTTGCATTTTGGACATAAAATATGTACTTGTCGAGTCTAATATGATCTGCTTTCAACTGACAGGTGACCTTGGCTACCCACTAAATAGGTTCATATTGTTTTCTTTTTCGTTACTGTTTTCATTTAATTCAACCAGCTGATCCACCCAGCTGGTCACAAATTGATTGATTGATTCATCGTTTAAAATAATATTGTAGAGAAGATACAACATACATTTAAAAACAATGGGATGACACATGAAAATGCGCACACTTATTTCCATTATGGTTCCTAAAAGAAGTCGCAGCTGGTCTCGTACCTGGAACATTCTGCTTTGAAATCTGGCACTTCAGCTACTGAGCTATACACAGTGCAAATCACAGTGATCAGCCGACGCTTCTGAGGACGACTGCAGACGTCAGATGAAACATGTCGATGTTAAATAAACATCTCCTTCTCATCCCTGTCTGAATAAAGGAAATAAACTAATCTTATAGGGCTGTGAGCAGGCTATTGGATTACCTGTACCGGCACTAATGCCGGAGGACAGCGTACCAAACAAAATGTTTTTACGCACCTCTACCTCATTCAGGAGTGCCTCCAACTTACAGTCCATGAAATTCCATTAAATCCATTATTTTTGATCATGGATACATGAGAATCAAACGTGCAGCGCTTGTATATATCTATTTGCATACCCATTTGCATCCAATTGCATATTCAAATGGAGGCATGTCAAGGGAGGAGTCCGGTATTTCCTCACGTGCGTTCAATTTCAAGCAGATTGGGATGTACGAAGGAAATGTGCTTGGATTCCTGCGTACGGACGGTTTCATACATCTGGATTTTTTTTTGCTTACGGCATTTTCTTGATTTAAACATACATCATCTTTCACTAGGAAATCCACGCAAGTCTTTGTACATGAGGCCCCAGAGCCATACAAACAGTACCAGCATTATGCAAAAATAATAAAAATGGTATGTGAATGACATCCTGGAAATAATCAACGAAGGACAAACAATCACACTCACTGAACAGGACACATTTAAATTCACCCATGAAAAAGAAACCAACAAATCCATATCTTTTCTGGACATGAAAATCACCCACACAGACGGCGGTGGCATCAACATCAAAACATACATCAAACTGGACTTCAGAACACCCCACAGCCCACAAACTCTCCGTTATCAGAACATTATTCGACCAGGCCACCATCATTACAAACTTACAGGATAGAGAGGACGAGGAGGCACACATAATGAAGGCTCTGAGAAACTGTCACTACCCCAAATGGGCCATAGATAGGGGAAGGAAACAAGCAAAGATGAAAGACACAAAATGGAGGGAAAGAAAGACCATACAGGAACAGTCACACTGCCATACCCGAGAGGCATCACCGAAAAAAAACAGAGGACTATGATAAACTATCACATCAACACCCCAGTAAAACGACACACTACTTTGAGGAAACTCTCGGTTCATCCCAAAGACATAATACCCACAGAAAACAAAAGTAATGTCATCTATGAAATACCATGCTGATCATGCAACAAAACCTACATAGAAGAAACAAAAAAAAACCCAGAACCTTCAGAACCAGAAAAAAGGAACACAGGAAAGAATGTGAACAAGAGACAACAGCAAGGTACACACAAGCACAAAAAGCAACAGCTGAACAACAGAACCTGAAGTCTGCCATGTCTGACCAATGAAAAACAGAAACGCATGTTATGGACTGGGAAGAGGCAAACGTCATCTGCACAGAAAGCAACAAATACCACCGTTGGATCAGGGAAGTCATCGAGATTAGAAAACGGAGCCCAAGAACCATCAACAGGGATGAGGGATCCTATACCCTGTCCCACACCTAGGATGCTGTCCTCCACAGGATACCAGACAGCAGGGGGTGTAGTCATTCTCTGCTGTCTGGTAAACCTGGATGAAACAGCTGATTGTCACAACATCACGTGACCCTTCCGACAAAGGCTGCAAGAAGTGGCCGAAACATGCTATGGTAAAAACAACCTTTTTCGCTGTCTGATAGAAAAGAAGATATACAGTAAGCGATAATACCAAGTCAGGTGAAAATGTGAAGTACATGGCAGTAATGCACCTATAAGCTGGTTGCCAGCCGCCAATCAAATCTAAAAGAAGAAGAAGAAGAAAAGAAGATATCTTTATAAGAACTAATCACTGCAATCAAACTATCCAAAAAGGATTAAGAAATAAATCTTGTTTGGTGATGATCGCAGTTAGTATTGTGTCTAAGTAAATCCTTCTAAGCTTGTAATCTAGCAGTGAAAACACTGAACTCTCCGGAGCTCCCTGACTGAATGTCTCTGGTCAGTGTTGCTCTAAATGGCAGCTTAGCTGTAAAGAAGATTAACTGAGATTAGTTATAGTACCGTTGACAGTAGGTTGATAGACCACTAAAAGGTGTTGTCACGACAGTGTTGTCCCAATGAGGTTGTGCCAAGATTTTGAATAACTGATTGGAAAATCATTTTTTATTTAATAGGGTAATATCAACCAATCGTACCCACATACTTAAAACCGTCTCTCACTGCACAACTGTGCAATTGCTCATTTCCACTTTTACTGCATATCACTAATATTTAGCAGTGTGACCTACAGTATGCATATGCTTACTCTGTATCTTATGCTGGCAGAATACAAGATTAGCGTGTAAACTGTTAATTTTCTGCACCGTGCATTGTCAAAATCCGCAGGGGATGATTAGCATTTCAACAGTCTTATCTTCTGTATGTGTGTGACAGAAGTGGTTATCATTAATTCGCTGCTATCTTGATGGTCAATTTCCAGGTTACAGATCCCTCCACAAAGGCTGGATAGGCCCTGTCTAGCGTCATTAGATAGTCACGCTTTTCTTTCTTTTGTACAGTAGATCCACCTAGATATGTATCATATTAAACATGAAATTAGATAGTAAACCTTTTTTGAATAGATTTTTTTATGTGTTTATTGCAGTTGTCCTCACAGCCACAAACACACAGCTTTTACTGCTGCTTCAGTACTTAACAAATCAGGACAAGAAATGGTAGGTAGAAGTTTATCCTGGGTGAGGTGGAGGCAGAGGAAAAGGTTAAAGTACAATGTTTTCTCTTATGGGTTCCAGCACTGGGAGAAGGTGGAGGGGGTAGGCACACAAAAGCTGCTGGCATGAAGAGTCCAACATTCCCGTAATGAGGAAGTGGAAATGCCTGCTTATAAAGGCTCTGTCTGATGAGAGACAGGTCCTTAATCAGAGCAGCTGGACATGATCAGGTAATTGGCAGTGGACAAAGGTGTGCACAAATCTGAAACACTACAGTGTAATGCTGCTCAGCCAGAGCCTTTGGTGCTCTTGAAACCCTCTTTTTTGCTTTTCCACAGAGATGAAGAACTGTTTGATGGCATAATTATGTATGGACAGCATTGTGGTGAAGTGATGCAATCAGTAAACAATCTTGCCAGCATGGAGAACACCTTTATCTCTAGTTGTCATTGAATATTATGGTCCACATATCTATGCTTCCTTCAAGTTTTTGTTTGACAAGCAGCAGCTGTTGTGATTGTGCCAATGAAACATCAGCAGTTCCTTATGTTTAAGCCCATCATATTCACCAGTGTCACCTCTTCTGAGAGTTACTGCTCTGGAGTAGGAGCTTGTAATGTTATTGAAATGTAATTTTGGGGGCTAAATTGGTTCCTGATCCTCTTGGTTGGAACGTATGAAGAAAAAGAGAAACTACAACCGAAAAACCTTGGCACTCACAATATTCCTGTAGTGGAAACTAGGGTTGTTGTCAAAACCATACAGAGACTTTAAGGGGTCGAGACCAAGCTAGGCCCAGACTAAGACCACTGTATGTGTAGGTCTTGACCCTTGATAGTCTTGGACCTAACCACTAAAACAACCTGGAAGTGAAACCTGAGTCCACACACCACTGATTTTTGCCCCTACCTCTCCAACTTTTCTGACATTTTGAAAACCAGATATTACACCATGGCATAGTCACTCTGGCAACATGCAGCTACCACTGCCACCTCACAGCTAGAAGGTTCTTGGTATGAGACTTTCTGTGTGGCGTTTGTATGTTTGCCGTGTGCTTGTGTGGGTTTCCTCCAATAATCCAAAGGCATTCAAGTTCACTTAATTAGTGATTCTAAATTAAGCCTAGGTATCTGTCTTGGTTAAACCCACAGAATAGATGGTTAATATAGTCTAATCCACTGCTTTGAGTAGTCTTTAACTTAAAATATTGATGCAGTGGGTTTGCATTGGAGCCTATTACAAAGCATGTACAGGATACCAAGTGGAAACATATTGCACACCCAAGTTGCCCGACCATTTGCTATGTGACAAGTTAGAACTGTCCTTTTCATGCTGTAACCTGCAGCATCATGTAGAAAGGCATGGTACTCCAGAAGTAAGAACAAGCTTGTCTGATTACTGCTGCAGGCTTCTTTTCAACAGTGTGTGTGTGTAAACCTCTACGTAAGCGTCTGTGTTTGATCTTGGCATCTACAGTCTGCATCCAACATTACCGCAGTCTATTTGTTCATAACTTGAAAGAAATATTTCTATCACTTCTCCCTGTCACAGCTGCTCAGAGTTACCAACAGGCCGAGAAGAGGATCAATAGGCACATTTTAGTATACTAGGAAAGAGAGTTAATTTTTCAAGCAAATTTAGACCATGCAGAGACATTGATATGAAGACCCCTTTTCCAACAACCTGAAAAGATGGCTTTTCATCTTTCAGTTTTTATCCAAATCCCACTTTCAGATGGTTGGCAAAGCAGTCTTTTCAACATTTTTTTCAAGCAGTTTGTGCTAGGAGGGTTGTCTTGGGCTTGACTTGGTCTAGACCCCTTAGTCTTATATCAACCTTTACACAGGAGCTCATTGAGTGGTGAAAAAAACGGCCAGATCTCCAAATGATTTTTCATTGATCTCTCAGCGATCTCCATTGTCCTCAGTTTTAACTCATTCCAAAACAGTCTCTCAACGATCTCCAAAGGAAAGTGATTGCTCAACAATCTTTCAATGACCTCTCAACAAGTGCTCAACAATCTCCCAGTCATGTCCTAGCAATCTTTCAGTGAACTCTATTGATCTTTCATTAAACACTCAGCAATCCCTCACTGATCCTTGAGTCATCTCTGCCTTCTGGGTGGAAAAAATCTGGCGTTTATTGAAAGATTGCTGAGATGATCAATGATCTCTCAGCGACCTTTCAATGAACACCAAATTTTTCCAACCCAAAGGTAGAGATGGCTGAGAGGTCAGCGAGCATTTGATGAAAGAAAAATATAGTTAATTGAAAGATTGCTGTGAGATCATTGGGAGATCAATGAGTGCTTTGTGAAAGATCATTGAGAGATCAGGCCAACTTTTGATCTCTCAATGGTCACCCAACAATCTTCGTCTGTGTAAATGGGCCCTGAGTCTTTCTACAACCAGCCTAACGAGGCGTTGATGCTGTATAGAAAAACCTAATGAATGTATCTAGGCTGGTATGAAATTTAACTGTCTAGCGGTAATTCTCAGACTGTAGTAATCTTCCTGTCCAATTTTTGGGAGACTTACCCGAACCAGTCACCTCCCCAGTAAATCAGCTGCTTGTTTGTTGCCAGGAGGAAACTGCGCGTACCAGCAGACTCTGAATATTATTGGACTTATGAGGATTAGGAAACCAACTCTTGATTTTTGCTGCAATGAGGAGAGAGCTGGACTCCGGTCTGTGCAGGGCTTTGTGTGTGCGCAACTAGAAGCGTGACTGGGAATTGTAATTCTCGCCATATCTCCAATGTCTCTCTCAGACTGTCTGACAGGCGGCGGGGGCTGATAGCAGCAAGGTTTGGGCAGCAGGACTCAGGGAAAGCCTGTGCATTTTAAGCAAAACCAGGGCACACTTTAAATTAAAGAAATACCCAGCCGAGCGCTCGGAGAGACGGAGCAAAAAAAAACAAAACAAAAACAAATCGGAGGCAGAGATCTTCTATCATCGCTCTCAGCAGTTTGGGGAACAATAAATACTTCTGAGTATGTGTACTCAATAAAAACGGGCAGTAAGTTGAAATGCATTTCTCCGATCCTCATTAGAGATGTGCATGACCTTTCCTGCATTGAGTATTTATCGATACACCTTGTAGAACAGTGTGTATCATTGTGCTCCAAGTCCCCAAAGCCTTCTGATTTGCATGCACACAACGAACAATCCGCTCCATTGTGGAAAATATTGACTATTCCAAATGGAAATGCTAATGCGACGCTCCCTTAAGCACAGAGCTGCTCCTGTACAGCGGCGTGCGCGTTCACAATGATCATCAAAACATGACATCTCTGGCCGCCGAAACTGCGCCGCCGCCGGGAATCTGCAAACAAAGGGCGTGACAGGGGAGCTGGGAACAATATGGGGCGGCGACAGGAGCCCAAAACATAACTGGGGACTGAAGATTTGAAGAAGGTTGATAAGGCGATAAGAGAAGAAGCAGCAAACTCCTGCAGCAAGTGTGAAAGATTAAATCAGGGGACAAAAATAGTTCAGTTTAATCAAGGAATCAGTGACACTTACAAATGAGAATGAACATCTGCTAGATAAAAAGCCACTAAAGATGACAGCCGATAGATGAAAAAAAAACAAAAAAAAGGCTCTCAGACATCTTCAGGCTCCGAGCAGAGCAAGGTGTGTCCTCCACGCGGCCTAATCAGCCTCATTACCGCCAATTATCCGCTCTCAAATCATGCGCTGCCAGTTTCAGAAGTCCATAATCAAGATCGGCGGCACAGCAGATCATTATACTGTATTATAGCGCCATTACAGTCATCATTTCTAAACTGTATCCCCTTCTGAGGTCGAGTCGGCCCCCACGCTGATAACGAGGTTTTCAGAGCTAATTGAAATAAACAGCCAATTATGTGGGAATTAACGAGTCGATTGGCTCGGTGCGATTAAAGTGCAGGTCAAACGAAAGAGTGGCTGATCAAGCGAGTGCAGTGGCGGCGGGACAGAGATGTTGTTTGTGCATTATTTCAGTGAGCATACAGCCGTGATTAAAAGTTTTGGATGTATATATATTTTCTCTTCCAGTTAAGGTGTTTGTTTTCCTCCTGATGTTTATCGTATGAATGTGTTGTAATGCTTCAGCTGTGGCAGTGACAGAGCTGTGATCGTTAAGAGTTAAAGGTGCAGTAGGCAGAAATCTGAGAAACCAGAAAAAAAACTGCCTGTCTCCTGTAGGCCACCTCTCTGTTCTAAGCTGCTTCACATGTAAAGCGCACTTCTATGACACGTGTCGATTGTTGTGGAATGGCCAATAGCAAAGCCTCTGATTCGTCGAAGAAACTGAGCACTTGATGGCCCGCTGCCCTACCGCCAAAGTTGGTTTGATTGCTTTGTCATAGTGGAAATGTTGTCATTGTTAATGTAGACTGTTTCCATCAGCTTTATGCATCATTTTGTCTTGAGTATTATCACCAGTTAATCCACCCCAGTCAAGCATACGAGATAAGATGAGATAACCATCCATTAGTCCCACAATGGGGAAATCTGCAGCAAAAGGATAGCAGCCCTCAGAGCAATAACAAATACACTGTTTCCGCTAGGTTTACAGCCTTGGGGGGAAAGGGCAGTGTGAAGGTCGACAACGACAAACTCTTAAAGCAGGGGTGTCCAATCATGTGCCATAGAGGGCCAAGACCCTGCAGGCTTTACCTCCAACCAGTGTCTTCAACAGCAGATTCCACTGAACTTCTTCCCACTGATTGCTGATAAGTGAAAACACCTGCTGAAGAGACTGGGTAGAAGAGAAACCTGCAGGGTCTTGGCCCTCCATGGCACATGATTGGACACCCCTGTCTTAAAGGAATCTTGATGTTCATATGTTTCTTTTACTAACAAGAGTTTCTTTTTCAGCAGTCAGTATAAAAAAAAACTGTAAAAAACAAACAATAAGGCTGCGTGTCCATCAAATGCAATTTTTGTCACCTGACCACCCTGAACGTCTTTTTTTCAGTGTTTGTGCGCTGTACTCTGGAAAAAAAAAGTCTGTGCCCTGTATCGCAGCAACAGCTTGTCACTCACAGCTTAGCACTTACGCTTTTCCTATGGTCAGACTTTCTGCTTATTTTTTTAATAGCAGTCTCTAAATAACAATGGACAGGAAACATATTCTAGCATTGGTAGCAGTTCTGGATGCAAAATATGATGACACGGACAACAGGAGTCTGAGTACAGACTGTACCGGCGTCCTATGTCTCCATCCATCCATCCATCCATTCATCTTCTTCTGCTTAATCCTTTTCTCACTCCTCCTTATTCTGATTGGCTGCTTAGAAAGGTCTGACATTGACAAACTCAGCTGTAGTCTGAAAAGTTGAAATTTTTTCAAGCACCCTGAGCGCCGCGACAAAAAGCGGCCACCGTCGAGAGCTTTCAGCACCAAGGGTACTCAGTGCTGTAGACACTGGACTATATAGAGAATGAATAGAAAATAGTCGCCCAAAGCGGAAAAAATGCATTTCGTAGACACGCAGCCTTATTGAACAAAACATGAGAGTATTTGAATGACATTGAACAAAATATCTGAACATTTGTTTATACGGTAATTATCCACAAAGTGGCAGCTTTTGTCACTGCAGTGTATTTTTCTGGGCTTCTGGAAGAACATTTAAAGAGCCCCTTGATATGGGAAGTCTGACACATCTGGCCCATTTATTGAGATTCACATGCAGGCTGCAAGATGTTCTGGGTCAAAACCTGTCATCTGGTGATGATCGGACTTTTGCTGCTTGTCGGGGGCAGGGCATGCAGTACTTGGGCTTTTTTCTACACTTGGACTCGGAGAACAAGAGCTACTTCGGCTACTACTAGCAGGAGAGCTAGCTAACCTTCATCATTCTGGGTGCATTTAAAAACCACAGATTTCTTTCTGCTTCTCAGTTGGCTGATGCAACATGCTTTTCTACATGCTCTCTCTCCATTGGTGCGAGTGTGTCCACCTGTATGTGCGCACGTGTTTCTGTGTGTGTAAGCGCAAGTGTCTGTGTTTACGTGCAACGAAGTCCCCCCCCCCACTGCATGAGCTCAGAGAGGAGAAGAAACAGAAATGAGCTGCTGTTGTGTAACTAAGATACTAAATAACATAAGGATATTTAGTTTGTTTAATAAAAGGACAAGGTAAAGACTTGTTCTATAGTGAATGCATCTTAAAATGACTTCTGTTGTGATCTGGCGCTATATAAAAAAATAAAATTAACTTGACACTCTGGGGGGGGGGGCACCCCTCCAATATAATGGTAGGGGAAACAATGAAATAATAAAATAGGGCATAAACAGTATACACAGTGCAAGAAGTTAAAAAAGAATAGTTTTTACAATTAAAAAAAAGTCCACCAGTGAAGCATTATTTAAGACAACTTTACATTATTGGGCTCAGGCTCACCATCCAAGCTAGGCGCAATCCAGCTAACATTAGCAATAGTCACGTAAGAACGAGTTAACCATCTGAGTGTGACTGTCACCAAACTGTGACATAACCCCTAGTGGTCAACAGTGGTAAAGATTTTTTTTCAAGAAACTAGTCAGATCAGATGTCAGAACTTTCCAAGGCTATAACTTTAAAGTGGTAAGAGATAATGGCTTACTGTCAATTAGAAAGACATAGAATATGATCCAAAGTTTCAAATAGGAGTGAATTTACGTATCTACTTTGCATACAAACAAAGACATTCGTCACTTACCTCTAGCAAAGCGGCGTCCTTTAGAGGCATTCTAGTGGTTATTTTGTCCTCTCCCGGTCATTTTAGATTTCTGTCCTACATCCAGAAACTGCTATTGATTATTCCACCGTAATTTCGCTTTTATTCCGGGGCAATTTATCTTATATTGACGACATACAACCGCCGACTGTCCTCCAGTCACATGGTGCTCCAGGTACCGGCAGGTGAATTCAACGAGCCTCACGCTCCCTGTATTATAAGAACATGTAAACATCTACCTTCATAAGCTAAATAATCTCTTTTTAGAATCATAGTTGGCAAATTCGGGACCAAATCCTCCAAATCTCCTCATCCGTGGGCGATTGCGAATGTCCACAATGACGGTCCACGTCCATCTTGTGCTGTATTCTCCAAGACGAGGAAGAAGAAGGGGGATTTCTTCTTCTCTGGTGTATTACGTGTCATCAATGAGTCCTCCAACGCGTGCCTGCCACCTTGTGAACTGGCATGATCAGTACCAATCCTCAGTAAAGGTCAGAATCAGAATCAGAATCAGAATCAGGTTTATTGCCATTGTTCATGTGATACACAAACTAGGAATTTGTCTCGGTGCCATGCTGCAACATTAAAAACATAATGAGAAAAAGGGATAAACAAAAAAACTAAAGGACTAGAAACGTGCAATAAGTGTAGAAAAATAAGTAATAATAAGTAATAATAATAATAATACTAGTAATAATGAGTAGTACTAGTACTAGGTGAAAAGTGTTTAGGAAAGTAAAATCAGTTGACAGGCACAGCACCATGCTCTGCCACTAGGGGCACGCGGAATCTCACACTCAAAGGGTTAACTGTGGTCCACAGGAATCTGAAGAGACATGCACTGAAATGAGCCATTCTGAGAAAAGCTGCAAAAGATGATTCACAATGATGCTGCAATAATTAAAGAAAATTTAACCAAAATATGTCACAAACATTTCATGACCTGTAGGAGCTGTCAGTGTATGGAAAAACTGCAATCAGTGATCTGTTTAATGCACATTTTGAAGTTAGTGTGATTATCATGTCTTTCCTTCTGAACTCTTGAAACTTAAAAAAAATCTCAATTTTTACCTGGAAAAATAATGTGTTTAGAGGTTTTCAGCCTCATCATCAAACAGAAGGGAATGTTAAAATAGTCCATAAAGATTATGTAAAAAAGCTCTGTCTGAGGCTTTAATTAATACAAGTGGCAGTTCTGGCTCCTCTTTCCCACTGTAGCACCATCTGCATCGTTTCAAATGTCATGTGGACAGCAACTACTTCAGCGTGCCCACTCATCCGTACCACAGCAACAGCATCTTGATCTATTGGATTCCATCCTGTCTGCTTCTGTGATTGAATCAAGTTTTATGGAAATATAAAAGTCCAGCGTAAAGCTTCCGGTGGCTCAGCGGGTGGCGGACTTCAGTGGAATCCCACGGGCTCGGACTGCTCTACTTTAACTCCCCAAGGCGCAGCGAGGGGCCGCTTTAGAAACAGCACATCAGAAGTCAATAGGGCCTAATTTAGCTGAGTTCTAAAGATCTGTCACAAATCATCAATAGACGCAGATTACAGCACAGAGGGGACACGCTCACGTTTACTTTCCTCTCCATCTTACTACAACTGAAAGTTACACTGCAGCCTTTTGATTTCTTAGTGC
Organism: Pholidichthys leucotaenia; assembly: GCA_020510985.1. Classification (NCBI taxonomy): domain Eukaryota; kingdom Metazoa; phylum Chordata; class Actinopteri; order Cichliformes; family Pholidichthyidae; genus Pholidichthys; species Pholidichthys leucotaenia. The sequence continues at coordinate 279,342,449 of CM035842.1, forward strand.
ATAACTACCTTTAGGGAAGGATGTTTCAAGATGTGGGAGGGGAATCAGATCAAAATGTTTGCAGGTTTTATTAAAGTGGGCATAGGTTTGATGCCATTTTATAGATTCTGGATCCAAACCCAGTAATATCTCCTTATGGAATTTGACTCCAAGGACAGTTTCAGTTTTAAACAGACATGACTAAAGTTTAAAGATTAAAGGGGCCGTATGATGAAACTTTCACCTTTTCAGTGCTTGTATGGATCACTTGGGGTATCTGCTCATGTCCAAACCATCTCAGCCTTGCCTCTCTCACTTTGTCTCCAAACCGCTCAACCTGAGCTGTCCCTCTGATATACTCATTTCTAATTTTGTCCCTCCTAGTCACTTCCAAAGAGAATCTTAGCATCTTCAACAATGCCACCTTCAACTCCATCTCCTTTTCGTCAGCGCCACCATCTCCAAACCATACATCATAGCAGGTCTCACTATCACCTTGTAAACCTTCCCTTTCACTCCACCCTGCCTGCACTCTCTTCTTCACCTCTCTTGTGCATTGTCCATTGCTTTGGATGGTTGACCCCAGGTATTTAAACTCATCTACCTTCACTACTTCTACTCCTTCCATCTCCACAGTTACACCTGCCTCCTTCTCATTCACACACATATATTCTGTCTTGTTTCAACTGACTTTCATTCCTCTTTTCTACAGAGCATATCTCCACCTCTCCAGGTTCTCTTCCACTTGTTCCCTACTCTCACTACATGTCACAATGTCATCTGTAGTCATCCACGGAGACTCCTGCCTGACCTCGTCTGTCAGCCTATCAGACCAATTAAGAAGTGAAATTAGACAATTTCCCGTAGAACCCTTCCTCAAATACAGTGGTGTAAAAAAGTGTTTGCTCCCTTCCTGATTTCTCATTTTTTTGTGTTTGTCACACTTAAATGTTTCAGATCATCAAACAAATTTAAATATTAGACAAAGATAACACAAGTAAACAAAAAATGCAGTTTTTAAATGAAGGTGTTTATTATTAATGTCAGGACATGGGTTGGAGCCTTGTTCCCTCCTTGTGTTGCAATTTATGTTTCTTGTCACCAGGTCAAGGTCTCCAACCCACACCCTCGCTTTAAGTTCATCTTATGGGTTTTTCCTGTATTTGTTTCTCATTTATTATGGTCTCGGCTTTGTATTTTGTTCATCACTGTGTTAAGTTTATTTTGGGGATTTTTGTATTCATTATTGTTTATCATTATAGTCCTGTTTGTCATTTTATTAATCTTATATTCATGTTCTATCTTGTTTGTGTATTATGTGTGTTTGTTTCCACCATAGTCCTGCTTGTTTCGTGCTCCGTTCTTTCCTTGATTAGTCATAGCTGTTTTGTATTCTGCAGTTAGTTCACTTGTTATTTAAAGAACGCAACCCCTCAGTTGGGTGCTGCGTCGTCGTTATTTTGGTATTTACCCACGCTTCTGTCTTGCCTGTCTGTGAGTCCTGCTTTGCCAAGCCTGGATAGTTTTCTTTTAGCTTCTGAGCTATATTTTGTGTTTGTTTAATAAAATGTCAAACGCTCACTACACTTTTGAGTCCAGTTATCTGCCCCGAGGGGCAAACCATGACAGTATGACGCAGCCAGTCATGGGCTCAGCGTGCAAGCCCGGCAGGTGGAGGAGATGGAGTCACAACGAGCATGAGGTGGTGGCCGCTGTGGAGGATCTGGCGGCCACCGCTCAAAGCAGCTCTTCCCTGGAGGATGCTTGCGATTGATGGGGGGGAGTAGCAAACTTGATGGTGGCTAGACCAAATTTGCACTCTCACCCCTGGATTCGGAGACTGGCGTTTCCTCCACTACCTCCGTTACCATCTGTCTCCTCCTTGCCGGAGCCAGCTGTCCGGCTGCTTGTCCTTTCTCCAGCGGAGTGGAGAAAGCTTCTCTACTGCAAGTTGGTGTTCAGGGGCCCCAGGTGGAAAGAAGATTCGAGGAGACGCTGCTCCTCTCGTCGCTCCACCTCTTCACCTGCAGCTCCCAACCAGACGATTTCCGAAGCCACCCAGGGGGAGACGTCTGAACAATTAGCGGCAGCAGAGCAGGAACTCAGGCAAGTGGCCGCTCATTTTTTAATATCTACAAATGATAGGTCTTACTGGGTTCCCGGTGGGAGGGGCCGGCGGCGGCCATCTGCCGCTGCTGAGCTCTCACCACCAGCCTCTGCCATTTTTTCTGCTGCCTGCTCTATCCCTCCATCCTCACCTGCATCCCCTGTGTCTGCTTGTGTTTTGTCTGAGTGTTTGCCAATTCTGGGTGGAAACCGGATTGTCTGGGAGGAGTCTGATGCTCCAGAGGGCTCACTTGCAGCAGCTGCCTCCATACTGACGCCGCTGGATGCCAAGATTTGCCGAATTGGGACTGCTGCTTTGGAACCCCTGTGTGAGGGTGTTGAGGAAGAACAGGAGGAGCTTTGGCAGGCTGTGCTAGCCCAAGACGAGTTAATGTTGGACTACAAGCCGTGGCTTCTTCCAGAACACGTGTCCCAGCTGGGTCGGATCCAGCTGGCTATGGACATTCCAGTTTCAGTATCTGTTCCACGGGCCCATCCAGCTTCAGAACCTGCTCCACAGTGCAACCCAGCTCCAGTTCCTGCTCAACGTCGTTACCCAGCTCTAGAACCCGCTTCACGATGCCACCCAGCCCCAATGCCCACTCCACGTCACCACCCAGTTCCAGAACCTGCTCCATGTCATTCCCCAGTTCCTGTACCTGCTCCACGTCATTCCCTATTTCCTGTACCTGCTCAGCATTGCTCCCTAGTTTCTGTTCCTGCCCTGCCTGCCAGTGTTCCTTCTTGTGATTCTGAGGTGGTCACCTCGGTGACAGGAGACCAGGAGTTAAGACAAGTACCCTTTCAATTATATTCAAACACCAATTTTGAAAAGTCTTGCCTTGCGCCTGATGGGGGGACCCCTGTGCAGATTCCACCAGCTGCCGAGTCCTCTCCATCAGTCTCTGCTGTTAATGGCTGTGGTGTCGCCTCACTGACCTCCTGTTTCCCTCCATCGTCCGAGGTGGCCGCGTCAAAGATGGAGTCACAGGAGGACCAAGTTCCAGCTGATGTTCCAGAGGTCAGGAGACCTCTAGCCATCGCTCCAGAGGTTAGCGCGCCACCACCTGATGTTCCTGAGATTAATATGTCCTTCTTGTCAACTCCAGCGGTTGAAGTAGCCATGTTGTCACCTCCAGAGGTTAAAGTTGCTATGTTATCACCTCCAGAGGATGAAGTTGTTATGTTGTCGTCTCCCGAGGTTGAGATGTCCATGTTGTCATCTCCTGAGGGTAGGGTTACCATGTTGTCACCTTCAGAGGGTACAATGTCCATGTTGTCACCTCCAGAGGGTAAAATGTCCTTGTTGTCACCTCCAGAGGGTAAGATGTCCATGATATCACCTCCAGAGAGTAAGATGTCCATATCACCTCCAGAGGGCGATACGTCCTTGATTTTATCTCCAAAGGTTGATGTGTCCATGCTACCATCTCCTGAGTTTTTGAGTTCCTTGTTATCATCCCTTGAGTTTTTGGGTTCTTTGTTAACATAAAAAACTTTAACCTCAAGAGAAGATATCTTGTGATCTAGAAAGTCCTGTGTTATCTTTTGAACAAAAAAAAAATTGTATTGAAATCTTTGTTACCCTTGGTACGAGAAGATTTTGTGCTGTCTTTTGAACAAGAAAATTCTGTTTCGAAGTATTTGTCATCCTTAATACGAGAAGATCTTGTGTTGTTTTCTGAACAAAGGGCTCGTGAGTTTTCTCCTGTTTGGTGGCCCAGGGACTTTGGTAGGTCACCCGATGCGTCATGTTCACCCCTCAGGTGGCCTATGGATTCGGGTAGGCCCCCTGACCCACCGTGCTCTCTGGTCCGGTGGTCCTGGGACACTGGTAGACCACCCGATCCGCCTTACCTTTTGGACTGGTGGCCCTGGGACTTTGGCAGGCCGCCCAACCCATTTTTGTTTTTTGGTTTGGGGCTATGGTTTTTGATTATCCTCCAAAATCTGTATTTCATGTTTTGGCTGTGTGGGGGAGAGAAGGATTTGTTTTGGCCCGCCTGACCTTGAACCTCCACCACCCACCCTGGGAGGGTGCTTTTCTATTTTTTTTGTTTTGGTGTTGTCTGGGGTCATCTGGAAGCTGCCCCTTATAGCCTTATTCATGCTGCATTTCCCCTCTAATCCGCTTTGGTCCACGTGCGCTTTGGACAAGCCCGGCACGCACGTGGCGCTATACATGCTCACTTTTTTCATCTACCCAGGCCAAGCGGTTGACACATGCGCAAAACAATCGTTTGTAGTTTCACTCCCGCCCTATAGGTAGCGCCAATGCGCTGACGTGCCAGGATTTTGACCAGCGAAGAAACGTTGCTTGCTTTCTGCTGCTTGACTTCCCGGTTTTCACTCCTTTTCCATAAAGATGCTGCTGCTAAAGTATGTATGTATGATTCATGTATGTTTATTCTCGTCTTCCGCTTCCTCGTTGTCTTCTTCGTCTACTTTGTCTTAGTATGCTGTGTCGATATTGCCTCCTCGTAAATGGGATGTTCAGTCTTGCACATGCACTTTTCAATGCGCTCAGGTCATGGGCAGGCAGTGCGGTCACAAAATTTGGGCTGCACACGGTTGTCCGCGGTCGAGCACTGTGGACACTAGAAGAGTGGAGACGATGACGTAAATTTTGTCACACGAGGTTTCCGGTTACACGTACGTGGACAGCAGAGGTGCAGCATGAATCCAGCTTGGGGCGGGGGGGTAATGTCAGGACGTGAGTTGGAGCCTTGTTCCATCCTCTTGTTACAATTTATATTTCTTGTCACCAGGTCAAGGTCTCCAACCTACACCCTCACTTTAAGTTCATTTTATTGGTTTTTCAGTATTTTTCTCATTTATTATGGTCTTGGTTTTGTATTTTTTTCATCTTTGCTTTAAGTTTATTTGGAGGGGTTTTGTATTCACTAATGTTTATCATCATAGTCCTGTTTGTCATTTTATTAATCTTATATTCATGTTCTATCTTGTTTGTGTGTTATGTTTGTTTGTTTCCACCATAGTCCTGCTCGTTTCGTGCTCTGTTCTTTTCTTGATTAGTCACAGCTGTTTTGTGTTCTGCAGTTAGTTCACTTGTTATTTAAAGGACGCAGTCCCTCAGTTGGGTGCTGCGTCGCCATCATTATTTTGGCGTTTACCCACACTTCTGTCTTGCCTGTCTGTGAGTCCTGCCTTGACAAGCCTGGTTAGTTTTGTTTTAGCTTCGGAGCTATATTTTGTGTTTGTTTAATAAAATGTCAAATGCTTGCTACGCTTTTGAGTCCAGTTATCTGCCCTGAGGGGCGAACCATGACAAGAGGGGAAAAAAAATCCTAACCTACATAGACCTGTGTGAAAAAGTGATTGCCCCCTATATCTAATAAATGGTTGGGCCACCCTTAGCAGCAACAACTGCAATCAAGCATTTGCAATAACTGGCAATGAGTCTTTTACAGCGCTGTGGGGGAATTTTGGCCCACTCATCTTTGCAGAATTGTTGTAATTCAGCCACAATGGAGGGTTTTCGAGCATGAACCGCCTTTTTAAGGTCATGCCACAGCATCTCAATCGGATTCAGGTCAAGACTTTGACTAGGCCACTCCAAAGTCTTCATTTTGTTTTTCTTAAGCCATTCAGAGGTGGACTTGCTGGTGTGTGCTGGATCATTGTCCTGCTGCAGAACCCAAGTGCACTTCAGCTTGAGGTCATGAACAGATGGCCAGATGGCCGGGTTTTTTGGTAGACAACAGAATTCATGCTTCCATTTACGACAGCAAGTCTTCCAGGTCCTGAAGCAGCAAAACAACTCCAGACATCACACTACCACCACCATATTTTACTGTTGGTATGATGTTCCTTTTCTGAAATGCTGTGTTACTTTTACACCAGATGTAATGGGACACACATCTTCCAAAAAGTTCAATTTTGTCTCGTCAGTCAACACAGTATTTTCCCAAAAGTCACTGGGGATCATCAAGATGTTTTCTGGCAAAACTGAGAACCCTTGGATGTCTTGGAACTCTGCCATGCAGGCCATTTTTGCCCAGTCTCTTTCTTATGGTGAAGTCATGAACACTGACCTTAACTGAGGCAAGTGAGGCCTGCAGTTCTTTGGATGTTGTGGGGTCTTTTGTGGCCTCTTGGATGAGTCGTCGCTGCGCTCTTTGGATAATTTTGGTCGGCCGACCACTCCTGGGAAGGTTCACCACTGTTCCATGTTTTTGCCATTTATGGATAATGGCTCTCACTGTGGTTCACTGGAGTCCTAAAACTTTCGACGTGGCTTTATATCCTTTTCCAGACTGTTAGAGCTCAATTACTTTGTTTCTCATTTCTTCCTGAATTTCTTTGGATCGCAGCATGATGCTTAGCTTTTGAGGATCTTTTGGTCTACTTTACTTTGTCAGGCAGGTCCTATTTAAGTGATTTCTTGATTGAAAACAGGTGTGGCAGTAATCAGGCCTGGGTGTGTCTAGAGAAATTGAACTCGGCTTTCCAAAGATGTGAAAGACCACAGTTAATTTATGTTTTAAAGGGGGGGGATCACTTTTTCACACAGGGCCATGTAGGTTTGGATTTTTTTTTTCTTAATAACAAACACCTTCATTTAAAAACTGCATTTTGTGTTTACTTGTGTTATCTTTGTCTAATATATAAATTTGTTTGATCTGAAACATTTAAGTGTGACAAATACAAAAAAATGAGAAATCAGGAAGGGGCAAAGACTTTTTCACACCACTGTAGATGCACAAAAGCACTGAAAAAGTGAAATTTTAATCATATTCCCCTCCTACTAAAATATCCTGACATACCTAGACAAAACTTTTTTTTTTTTGTAACTTTGATTTTTATTCATTTTTCATCATACATATTACATTCAGATCACAGTCTCTATATTTAAAAAAAGGGAGCTAGAAGAAGAAAATTTAAAAAAAGAAGGGGGGGCAAAAGTTGGAGCATCAAGTTTTTAGTTTCCATCTCTTAATTCTTCTGGTTTTTCTAGTGTCTTTGATTATTCTTTCAATTTCTGTCTCGTTGTTGCACTTTGTAGTGTGTCCACTTCCACCATTTTTTTTCATATTGTCCTTCTTGCATTCTTTGTCGATATGTTAGTTTTTCCATTAAACGTATATCTTCAACAATGTCTGTCTATTGCTCTTGGTCAGGAAGAACTTCTGATTGCCATTTTCTTGTGATTGTTTTTTTTACATGCAGTCAGCATGATTTTAACTAAATATCTGTCCTCAGCCTGTATTACATTGTCTCTTTTAAGATCACATAAATACATCAAGTTACAGTTCATTGGTATATTATATCCTAATATCCTCTGTATTGTCACATGTATAGATTTCCAGAATGATGAGATTTTGCAGCATTTCCAAAATATATGCGAGTGGTCTGTATTTTGAGCCCCACAGCCCCTCCAACACATAGATTTGGTATTTGTATATTTTCTTTGGATCTGTGGTGTAATGAAATAGTGAATCAGATTTTTCCATCCAAATTCCCTCCATGTCCTTGAACTTGTTGATGTGTGTTGTGTTTTCCATATTTCTTGCCAGTTTTCTTCGGTTATGTTTAAATTTAGTTCTTTCTCCCATTTCTCCTTTATATAGTTACTTGAATGTTTGTTTGCCGTAAGTTTCTGATATAGCTTTGAAATAATTCTTATTTTATTTCCTGCATACGAGCTTAAAATGAATTGTATAATCTCGCTCACATCTGTGTGGAGGTTATGTCTAATCTTCCTCATATAATAATCTCTCATCTGCAGATATCTGAAGAATTCAGATTTTTCAAGTTTAAATTTTCTTCTCATGTTTACACAACTCCCGAAATCTTTTTTTCCCATATTGCCTCATGCTGTGATTCCCTTGTTCACCAGATTTTTGTATCCCTTATCTTGCTTTGCCGGTTCAAACTGACTGTCAAATGCTACCCATTTCAATAGTTTTATGTCCTCCTTTATATTATACTTTTGTACTATTTTATACCACAGTTCCAAAGTAAATTTAGTGATTGGGTCTATTTGTTTAATTTGCTTATATGCATCCTTATCTCCTATGATGCTTTGTACTGGGAGTCCCTCAATTTCCTTTTCCATTTCTTTCCATTTTGCGTCGTATCCTCCGTCGCACCAACATATGATATATCTTATTTGTGCTGAGTAGTAATATTCCTTTAGACTCGGTAGACCCATGCCTCCTTTCTCTTTTGGCAATTGGAGAGTTTTATATTTCACACTTGGCTGTTTACCTCCCCAAACAAATCTCGATATCATCCTGTCCCACTTTGAGAACTGGACACCAGGAATCTCTGTTGGTAGAGCCTGGAAGAGGTAAAGCAGTCTAGGTTGTATGCTGATTTTGATTGTTTTAATTTTTGAATTCAGATCCATGTTTAAGATTGACCATCTATCAATATCTTTTTTTATTTTTTGTTCTAATCTATCATAGTTCGCTTTATAGATTTTGCTTAAATCTTTAGGTATGTTCACTCCAAGGTATTTTATTTCTTTTTGTTTCCAGTTTAGTTTGATCTTATCAGTTATCTGGTTTAAAGGGTTATAGTGGAATGTCAGTATTTGTGTTTTTGTTATGTTTATCTTGTATCCTGATAATTTTCCAAAATTTTCTATCAAGTCCATCATTTCCATTATTGATTCATCTGGTTGTTCAAGGTAAACTATAATATCGTCTGCAAACAGCCCAATCTTGTGTTCTGCTCCCTTTATTGTTACACCTTTTAATTTCTTATTTTGTCGCATCGCTTGAGCCAGTGGCTCTGTGAACAGAGTAAACAAGGTGGGCGATAGGCAGCATCCCTGCCTAGTTGATCTTTGTATATTTACTTTGTCTGTTAAGCTACCGTTTATCTTGATTCTTGCCACAGGTTTTTGATACAGTGTCTTTATGCATTGCACTGACTTTTCGTTAAATCCAAAGCGTTCCAGCACATTATATAGGAACATCCAATTAACCCTATCAAATGCTTTTTCTGCGTCTAAACTCATTATTACTGCGCTTTTCTTTTCTTTATGTATTTGATTAATTATGTGTATTGTTCTCCTGATATTATCATGTGTTTGGCGTCCCTCTATGAAACCAGTTTGATCATCCTCTATCAATTCCGTCAAGAATGTCTTTATTCGCTTACAGATAATTGTTGTATATATTTTATAATCCATATTTAATAAAGAGATTGGCCTTGCATTGTTCCCTATCTTTCCCTGGCTTTAAAATAACTGAAATAATGGCTTCGTTCCATGATGGAGGTATTTTGTTGTTGTTTAATGTCCAATTAAATGACTTTAGGAGCTGTGGCGTGAGTTCTTCTATAAACAGTTTATAAAACTCAGACAGGTATCCGTCACTACCTGGTGATTTACCATTTTTTAGTGACTTAATCACATCTTTAATCTCTTGTGTTGTTATTTCTGCTGTTAGCTTTTCATTTTGTGGGTTTCCTATTGATGGCAAGTCCAATGTGTTTAGAAATTTTTTTAATATCCTTAACATTTGTCTCTTCAGGTTGCGAGTATAGTTCTTGATAGAATTTATGGAATATTTCTTCGATGTTTTCTGGGGTAACTGTGGATTTATTTGTGATGGGGTCCTTAATCTTATATACATTATTCACTGTTTGTTGTTTTCTTAACCATTTTGCCAGTAGTTTTGTGGCCTTTGGCCCCGTTTCATAATATTTTTGTTTTAAGTATCTATATTTCCTTTCAATTTCATCTATTTGTATTTCTTTTATCTTTATTTTTTCTTCCTTAATTTCTTGATATATTTTTGGGTCATTTGTGTTTTGATGTTTACGTTCTAATTCCCTCAGTCTCTCACATCTTTGTTCATATGATTCCAGTTTATACTTTTTTGCTTTTCCTGATTCAACAATTAATTTACCTCTTAACACGGCTTTTAGTGCGTCCCATAGTATTGCTGGGTCCACTTCTCCATTATCATTCTCCTCGATATACTCATTTATGTTTAACTTTATTCTTTCTTTCATTTTCTCATCATTTAATAGTCCTACATTAAGTTTCCATGTTGTTTGTCGTTTTCTATTGTTTAAATACAGTATATTTCCATGTATATAGGATTATGATCTGATATTTGTGCCCCTCCAATCCGACAATTTCTCACCCTGTGTCTGTCACCTTCATTCATAAGGAAGTAATCTATTCTAGAGTGTACTTTATGGACTGCTGAATAATGTGTAGAGTCTTTTTCGAGTAGGTGCAGGTCCCTCCATATGTCTACCATACCCATTTCTGCCAGTGAAGTTCTTATAAACTTTGTTACACCTTTTTTTTGTCTTCTTAACACTTGTTGTATCAACTTCATGATCCATGACGGCATTTAAGTCTCCTCCACAAATTAGGACTCCTTCACTGTGTGTTGCTATGAGATCAAACAGATGTTGAAAAAAGCCCTTGTCACTTTCTGGTGGGGCATAGATGTTCACTAATGTGATCTGCATACCATCTATTCTTCCCTTTACTATTACATATCTGCCTTCTTTATCCTGGATTTCTTGTTCACATTCAAATTGTATTTTTCAAATTAGTATCATAACCCCCCTTTTAGTTCCTCCCTTAAATGAACTGTAGTAGGAGTTCTTATAGCCAAATCTCTTTAGTTTCTCATGTTCTGTCTTGTTCAAATGTGACTCTTGCATAAATATAATTTTGGCTTTTTCCTTCTTGAATTTTCTTATTATTCTTTCCCTTTTAACAGGTGAGTTCAGACCATTCACGTTTAATGTCATTATCTTAAGATTTTTAACCATATTCATGTTTTTCCATTTTTTTAACTTGTGCTCCTAACCCCTTTAACAACAAAACTAACACATATATGTACAAAAACACATTAACGAATCTCGACCTCCGCACTTTGGGCCTTTCTTTTGCCCATTGGTCCCTGTTGGAGGGTGGAGGGAATGTCCTCACCGAGTGAGGGGCCCTCCCTAGACCTGTAGTTACTATCCAAGTAACAGTCATTAGTCTAGAAATGTCCAACAAAAATCACTTTAACCTCTCCTAGTCGTTTATTTGTTTCTCTTTTACCTTGTCTTCTTGGCCTTCATTTCTTCTGTGCCCTTCTTAATCTTTGTTATAATCTAGGCTTTCCGTTGAAAGCCTTGCAGTTTTTCTTGGGCTCGGTGCGCCACGTCTGCCTCCCGCCCTCTGCCGCTCACTCGCCTCCACTCCGGCCATCTCGGTGTGCTCTGTGCCGCCGCTGCTCCAGCCGCTTCCTCGGGTACGCTCACCACAAAGCCTCGCTCCATCATGTCCCGCGCTGCCTCTCTGGCCGTGTTGTAGGTTTTCACGCCGTCCTCCCAATGAATCCTCATCTTCGTTAGCGGCGTTTGGAATCTAATTTTTTTCTCTTTCAGCATTTTTTTAATGTTGGCATATTTCTTTCGCTGCTGCACAATTTCTGTCGGGTAGTCATGGTCAAAGAATATCTGTTTGTCGCCAACTCGTATCTTTTTTTTCCACGCTTGTGTCAGGATTCTTTCCTTTACGTCGTATTTTAAAAAGTTTACCACAACTGACCTGGGTGTAGAGTTTGAGTTCGGGTTCTGTGCCAAGGCTCTGTGCGCTCGGTGGATCTGCAGGTCTGTTTCATTGGGCAGCTCAAGCTCTTTTTTTAAGAATTGATCTATGAATTTCGTCATCGAGTTGCCTTCAGTGCCCTCCGGAATCACAAAGATGCGTATATTGCCCCGTCTGGACCTGCTCTCCAGGTCGGTTATTTTTTCCTGCATCCTCTGTGTTTGTGTTGTCAGGGTCTGTAGCAGCTCGCTTGCCTCGGTCTTCCAGTCTTCCAACTCTGCTATTCGGGCTTGTGCTTCTACCATGCACGCCCGTTGAGTGCGCAGCAACTCCATGTTTTCTGCTAGCTTGCGGTCCATTTCTTTTCGGAGACCCATAATTTCCTCCTTCATCTCTTTTTTCAGTTCTTCCTTAAGAGCCGTTAAATCCTGTTGGAGTTGTCACTTGAGGTCTTTTATGTTCTTACTTATATTGGCGAAGCCAGTGTTCATAACATCGAGGATGGCGTCCTCCATTTTCTCTGAAGTCTCCTCATTTTTGTTGGCCTCATGTTCAGCGATTTCTCCAGTGTTGTTGAAGAGGGATTCTTTAGTTTTACCCTGCTTTTGTCCGTGTGCCCGGCTTCTTCTTGTTTTCATCCCTTGGTTTATTGACCTATTTATGTCGAGTTGGCCATTTACCAAAGATTTTTAATCCGACTAGGGAGAGCTCTCTGTTTAAGCGTTATGCCTCTCCGCCATCTTCCCGGAAGTCGACAAAACTTTTGTTTTATTAACACATCAAAAACTTCTAGACATCTTTGTTTTTCTTAAAAAGGTTAGCTGTCCCCTCTGCTCCGCCAGACCCGTCTAAATTCATAAGAATGGGGTCAGGTGTCCCCTCACTCCACAGAAGTTTGTACAGTTTGATTTGTGAGCTGAGAGTGCCATCCATCCATCCAGCAACCAGGAACATCCATTTCTCCCAGCAAAGTCGTGCTGCCTTCACGTTGCCCTGGAGAAAGGAAGGAAGAGAGACCTGCAGGTCCTCTGAAGCTTCGACAGCCTGTTGCTTCCACACAGATTCGGGAGATGAAAATATATCTCAGACGGGCCGCATCATCTTCTTGCATCTTCAATCCCCCAAAACCAGAGCAAATAGTGACGTCTGGTAGCAGCTTGGTATTACATTTTCCATAAAGCCATCAGCGACGTGGCCAAATATAGATCGATAGAACCTGGAGGACGTAAAGCACCTCGGGTTTTGCCATGCAGTTATTAAAACAAGCGATGGAACAGAGTTGCACTGTCAACAGTTTACCCTGCGGAGGCCGAGAAGCATGCACATGATTCAGCGACGCTTTCATCTCATGTCTGCAGCCCAGGCCAAACGCACAAACGGCAATGATGATACACGATGCACCACTGTACTTTATTTCCTTTAAGTTGACAGGCTGCCACTGTGCATTCACCTCCAGGGGTTTTTGTTTCCCTATTTTTATGTTCATTTGTTTCTTTGGCTGTTAAAGTGAAAACAGGCATCACTTTGTGCCTCTCAGGCATCGAAAGAATCAAATTTAAACCTTGTTTTACATCTGTTAGCCGCCTGACATCAACATGTTTATTTAATATGAGAAAAAATTCACTTTTACATGCAAGAGAAAAGTGGAGGGTGAGGTCACGCCTCTAGGATGGATCTTCATCACACTGTAGAAGTTGCTGCACACGAGTCGACTTAAAGCTCGTTTCAGAGGATAAAACATAATAAAACCGCACACAACAGATAAGACATAAAAGAGCCTCTCCGCCCACTCTAATTTCCAAAAATAAAAGATGCAACTCATTTTATGCTATAATTAAATTTAATTGCTCTTGTGGGGAAACCTAAAGGGATCATAAATCCTCAGCATCAGCGAGAATGAGCTCCATTCACAGTCACTAATAATGTCAACCAGTAAAATTTAATCAATTCTATTAAATTTAGAGAAAACTTTCTCTGCCATTACTTGCAGTGGCTGCCGGGGGGAGATTTAACTCTCAAATGTAGTGGCAGATGGGAAGCTCTACTTCAATATCCACTGCCATCATTCAGGATTCCCCTTTTACCACTTTAAGTGTAAAGAAGAAATGACCCAAACCCGTTTTACTCTTAGTTTCAGTAAAAAAAAAAAAAAAACTATTCCAATGAGCAAGTCAAACTTTCAACCAAATTGCTGAAAATGTTAAAGCCTGATTCAGCAGTAATGTGAAGAGTGGCGTCTCCCATTTGCCATTGCAGTGCTTGTTAATAACCAGGACCGTTCCTAGCTTTTTTGGGGGCCTGTGCAAGACTGTGATTGGGCAGGGAAGGGGGGGGGATTTGTAATGGGGAAGAGTTCAAACCCTTTGAAATGGAAAGAAATCTCCCCAGTCCCAATAAACTATTAATCCATTACATGGAATAAAAATGCAAACAGCATCCATATGAACACTGTAAATTTACAAGTTACAAGTTTTGGAAGAATGAAAGTCACAGATTTATGAGAAAAAAAGTCACATTTATGGGAAAAAAAAGTCACAAATTTATGAGAAAAAAGTCACAGATTTACAAGGAAAAAAGCCACAAATTTATGAGAAAAATGTAGTAATCTGGACAGGGTCACAGCCCCTGTCTACACCTTTGTTACCTTTTGAACTCTTTATTATTAGTATCATTATTATTTGTCATTATTACCTTCGTTCGGGTATCCTTTACGTTGATTGTTTTCCCTTCTCCACCTTAGGTTATCCTCTCTCTCTCTCTCTCTCTCTCTCTCTCTTAATTAGTCACAGCTGCTCTTCATTTGTTAATTTGTGCTCCCTTATTTACAGTGCCCGCTTTCTGTTTTCAGTGTGGTGGTCTCGTCTTGTTTGCTCACACTCTCTCCACGTTAGCAGGTTCTTCTAAAGTTATCTGATGTTACGGCTCATTTTATGTTGTCCAGCCCACGAGCTGTGTTCTGTTTATTTAACTAATAAAATCATGTCCGAACTTCACCTCACAATTGGGTTCTCTTCTTCTCCCCATAGGGGCCGCCTTGACAGAAGACCGCCAGTATTGGACCCAGCAGGCGAAAAGAGGAGGAGGAGGCAGAGGGGGGTAGAGCTGCCAATCACAGAGGAGTTGCAGGACCTTATCGCCTCAGCCCGCAACTTGCTCTCCCCTGAAGACATTGCAGACTACTGGGGGGCTGGTACAAACATTCTGGAAGCCTGCCCAAGCCTGCGCTCCCTTCCCTGGCTGTAGGGCTCCCACTCTCTGCCCTACCAGCAGCACCAGTCTCCTCCTCACTGGAGCCAGCCGACTGACTGCCAGTATGTACTCCTGCGGAGTGGAAGGAGTTCTTCCTTGGCAGTTGGCTGGCATACGGGAGCCCTGGGTGGAAGGAAGGTTCCGGGAGATGCTGCTCCACTCAACGCTCCATTCCAGCGCTAGCCCCGGTTTCTCTCCAGGCCAGCTCCATCATCATCCAGAGGGCTTCAGCGGCAGTGGAACACAAGGCAGGTACACGCTTCTTTCTCTTTATTCACTTTGAGTGATGTATCTTGCCTTGCTCCAGACGAGGTGTCTCAGCGGCAGCCGTCAGCTGTCACTGAGCCCTCGCCATTTGTTTCTGTTGCCGCCTCCATGTGTGTTCCATCACTCACCTCAACTCGTTTCCCTGAGATCATCTCCAACTCAGCTGCTTCCACAACAGAGGAGGTGAGCTCAACTGCTGCCACAGCTCCTCTCCACTTGCACGCTCCTGCAGTGACTGCTCCTCTCCACGTGCATGCTCCAGCAGTAATTGCACCTTTTCACGTGTACGTTCCTGGAGAGACTGCTCCCCTCCACGTGCACGTCCTTGCAGAGACTGCTCCTCTCCAGCCTTCCACTGTAGCTGCTGCTCTCCACCTCTGCTCCACACCAGCTTCTCAGCACTGGAGCTCCTTCTCTGCTGCCTCGTCTACCACCTCACCTGCTGCTTCTCTCCCGGCCTCCTCACCTGCTGCCGCTCCTGCAGCTCTCCCCGAGGTTGTCGCTCCTGCAGCTCTGCCTCAGTCTTCAGCTTCGGTGGTCAGCGCCTCCTCCTTCCTGAGGCTGGTGCGCCCCCGTTGTCTCATCCTGAGGTCAGCGCGCCGCAGCCATCTCATCCTGAGATGCGCACCACAGCTGCCTTCACCTGAGCTCTGCGCTTTCCAGCTGCTGTTCCACAAGTTCTGAGACCAAGCTTTGTGTTCACCTGTCTGGTGGCCCAGAAACTGTGGTGGGCCACCCAAATTGCCATTCTTCCCTGCCTGGTGGCCTTGGGACTCTGGACAGCCACCAGATGAACTGTCTCTTCTCACTGGGTGGTCCATGGACTGGGGTCGGCCACCCGACCAACGCTTCTCCCTACTATCCAGACTTGGACTGTATGCTTGGTGTGGATGTTTCTAGCCCATCTGTCCTATGGCCCCCACCACCCACCCAGGACAGGGGGCCTATCTCTGTCGGTCATCTGGTGTCCGACTTGTAAAGGGGGGGAGGGGTACTGTAGTGATCATGCTTTATGTTACCTTTTGGCCTCTTTATTATTATCATCATTATTATTTGTCATCATTACCTCTGTTTGAGTATCCTTTATGTTGATTTTTTCACTGCTCAACATGAGGTTATCCTCTCTCTCTCTCTTAATTATTCACAGCTGCTCTTCGTTTGTTAATTTGTGCTCCCTTATTTATAGCAGCCGCCCTCTGTTTTCAGTGCGGCAGTCTCGTCTTGTTTGCTCACACTCTCTCCACGTTAGTAGTTGCTCCTAAAGTTATCTGCCGTTACGGCTCATTTTATGTTCTCCAGCCCACAAGCTGTGTTCTGTGTATTTAACTAATAAAATCATGTACAAATTTCACCCTGTGATTGGGCTCTCTTCTTGGCCCCGTAGAGGTCACCTTGACAAAAAAAGTCACATTTATGGGAAAAAAAAGTCACAAATTTACGAGATAAAAAGTCACAAATTTACAAGAAAAAAGATGAGAAATTTCCAAGAAAATTCACAAACTGACAAGGGCAAAAGTCATAAATTTATGAGAAAAATGTCACAAATTCACAAAAACTTGCAAAGTCACAAGAAAAAGTTGAAACATTTAAGACAAAAAAGTTATAAATTTACAATACAAAAAGTCACAAATTCACAAGAAAAATTTGCAAATTTATAAGAAAAAAAACTTGTAAATTTATGTGGAAAAAAAAGCTCCAAATATACAAGACAGCTCAGTGGAGCAGTAGTAAATGCGTAAATGCTGTTGCCTCACTCAAGAAGGCCGTGAGTCAAACCCAAGAGCTAGCCAATAGGATACTTAAGCAATATTACACAAGACGAAGTTACGGTATTGTGATTATAGTAACTGTGTAGTTAGTATAATCACGATACTGTAACAATGTCAAGTGTAAATTACTTTTATACAACAGTTCCAGCAAGCAAAATTTATTAAATGACAGCATCCATCCATCTTCTTCTGCTTAATCCTTTTCGGTGGGGGGGGGGGGGGGGTGCTGGAGCCTATCCCAGCATCTTTTGGCGAGAGGCAGGGTCCACCCTGGACAGATCGCCAGTCCATCGCAGGGCCAACACAGAGAGACAGACAACCATTCACTCTCACAGTCATACCTAAGGACAATTTAGAATCCCCAGTTTGATGCCAATTAACCTAACTTGCATGTTTTTGGCATGTGGGAGGAAACCGGAGAAATCCCAGAGTAAACCCACGCAGACACGGGGAGACCATGCAAACTCCACACAGATCACTGTTGGTCGGGGGCTGGGATTGAACCCAGGATCCCCCGGCCAAGGGTGAGTTACTGTGCTGCCGCAGTGCTAACCACTCCGCCAACGCGCTGCCCATAATATTTTGCCCAGCAATACTGGACAAAATATTATGATTTGTTTATTTAACCAGCTATTTTGCGCAGCTAAGAAAAAAAATTGTCCCTAAATGTAGCCAGTAACTGTTGCTAAGCATCTCAATCAGCATGAAAACATCTATTGTCATTTCACACACATGTAAACAAATTAAATATATTGTCAAGTGTAAAAGTAATAAGTGTTTATAAAATATACTTGTTGAGTTGGTACTGTGAAAGATCGACAGAGAGCAAAACATGGCCATTACACCGGTAGCTAGCTGATGGCTCATCGTTAGCATGCTAGCGATTTCTTCGGGACACTTTGCTCACTTTTCTTGACATTTTCAGATGAAACAGAGTCCATCATCACAAAAGTATTGTGGTTTTACCATGTTATACTTGTTTTTGCTTTTCTCCAGATTGTCCAGTTCAGCTGATTCTTGCACACCGCGAGGTTTCCATGGAAATAAGCCTGGTTTCTTCCTTTCTCCTCCTCCTCTTCTGATGGCCATCCATAATTTAACTCAACTGTCATATTCGGAATAATGTCCATTATTTTGTCATATTTCATTAATGTTGCCTTAAAGTGCCGACCAGGAGTCGACACTAAATAACGGTTACTAATTAACAGTTACTAGAACACCTTTGAAGTGGAGTGATACATATCCAGTGAAAGTGGAGTGCAATTATCGGGGATTAGAATAACTTCCGGAATCTCTATTCTCCAATCAAATTGCTCGGACGGAACTAACTGTTGTATAAATTGTCCTTAGGTGTGAATGGTTGAATGACTCTCTGTACTGACCGTGTCATGGACTGGTGATCTGACCAGGGCTCCAGCACCCCTACCCCCACAACCTTTTTCATGTAAATTTACAACTTTTTCTTGTAAATTTGTGACTTTTTCTTGTGAATTTGCAACTTTTGTTCTTATAAATTATAATTTTTGTCTTGTAAATTTTCAACTTTTTTCTCGTAAATTTTAAATTATTTTTCTCAGAAATTTGTGATTGTTTTCTTGTAAATTTGCAAGATTCATATGGGTGCTTGTTAAATTGATATTCTATGTAATGTGTACATTTTTTCAAGTTTTTCTCTGAAATCTTCATTCCAAAAATAGGGGCCACCAAACTCGATCTTGCACAGGGCCCCCAAAAAGCTAGAAACGGCCCTGCGTTTATGTGATCACCTCAACAGGCCTGTGTGACTGGGGCTTTATTCATTTCTTTTTTAAAAACTCTAACCCTGTATAAATATAACATAGGGCAAACGTGTTTGCGTGGTTCAGCCTGCCGTGGAGTTCTGCCCTCAGGTGGCCAAAAAATTGATTGCCACAACTTTAAAAGTTCAACTCTTGGTTCAATACTCTGCCCCATGTGAAGTGCCGCCGTTCACGATTCAAACATTTGATTAGCCCCTTCCCCCCTGCCCCTCTCGGTCAGGGAGCCGTCCGCCACCTCTGCCGTGGTAGCCACAATCCCCCTGACGTTAGATAGATGTGACGAGCCCGTTTATTATTCAGGCCCCGGCGTGCCTAAAGAGGGACAACAGGACTGCGGCACGGGGAGCCAGAGATGAGGCTGTGGTTACTAATGAGGGTTTATCGCTAAAATCAACCCTCCTCATGCATGTTTCATACAAAGACCCGGCCGACTACACAACGGGGGGGGGGGGGGGCTGCAAGGTGCAGGTTTCTGTGTCTGAGCATTAATAGGGTGTGTCATAACCCCGTCTCAGAGGCCTTGATTCTCTTGTGGTTTCAGGCTTTAACTCACATGATCACTTAAACTGTCTTCTACTTTTTGCTCCTGATCTCTGTGCTGGGGCTCATTTTAGAAAAAAAGACTTTGCAGTTAAGAAGTTGTGAGGCTTTAAAGAGAAACGTTCATAGGCCTCAAGATTGTGATTTGCATTCCTGGGTTTCATGCAGGGCTTGACAGTAAATTTTGTGCTCACCAGTCCCTGTGGCTAACAGAGTTCGGTCTTGTTTATAGACCATTACGGTGACCGATTTGTGTGCTGCGCCATCTTGTGGTGCAGCCATTACTGTGGCCATCAGTGTCCGATGGTCAGGGTTGGCTGCTGTTGGGAAGGTGGCTTGATGATATCAGGCAGTGAGCGCTCACCAATTTCATCAATCTCCCCCAACATCCCTCAGCAATCTTTCAATAAACTCTAATGGTCATTGCTCAAATGCTGAGTGACGCCTCACTGATCTCTCATCCACCTCTACCTTCACGATGGAAAAATGTGGCATTGTTGAAAGACCACCGAGAGATCATTGGGAGATCAACAACATTGTTGCGTGCTCCTTGAGATCTTGTTGACCGCTCAACAATCTCATCAATCTCCCAGTGATCTCTCAGCAATCTTTCAATGATCACTCAGTGATCTTTCAACATATTGACAAGCATAAAAGTCACAAATTTATGAGAAAAAAGTTGCAAATTTACAAGAAAAAAATCACAAATTTGTGAGAAAAATGTTGCAAATTTCCATGAAAAAAAGGTGCAAATTTACAAGGAAAAAGTTGAAAATTTTCCAAGAAAAAGTTGCAAATTTGCAAGAAAATTCACATATTCACAAGTGTAAAAATCACAAATACATGAGAAAAAAGACACATTTATGTGAAAAGCACAGATTTTCAAGAAAGACAAATTTATGACAAAAAAGTCACAAATTTATGAGGAAAAAGTTGCAGTTACAAGAAAAAAGTTAAAAAATTTAAGGCAAAAAAACTCAAGCTCTGTTGACCGCTCAACAATCTCATCAATCTCCCAAAGATCTCTCAGCAATCTTTCAATTCAATTCAATTCAATTCAACTTTATTTATATAGCGCCATTTCACAACAACAGTCATCTCATAGCACTATCAACTGTAGGGAGGACCCCCACAGTTGCAGAAAGACCCCAGCAATCAGGCGATTCCCTGTGAGCAAGCACTTGGCGACGGTGGAGAGGAAAAACTCCCTTTTAACAGGAAGAAACCTCCAGCAGAACCAGGCTCAGGGAGGGGCAGTCATCTGCTGCGACTGGCTGGGGGGTGAGGGGACAGAGAAGAAGAAAAGAACAGACATGTAGAGAGCAAACAGCACGATGGGGACTCAATCTATGGGAGAGAACAAACAAATGTTAATGACCAGCAAAAAAAAAATATTTCATAGAGAGTGAGGAAAGGAGTGAGGCCCAGTGCATTACTGGAGGTCCCCCGGCTGACTAAACCTATTAGCAGCATAACTAAGGGAGGGTTCAGAAACACATGATCCCTCCCTAATTGTAGGCTATATCAAAAAGGTAGGTTTTAGCCCTATTCTTAAAAACAGAGATCGAGTCTGACTCCCGAATCCAGATTGGCAGCTGATTCCACAGGAGAGGAGCTTGATAACTGAAGGCTCTGCCTCCCATTGTACTTTTGGAGATTCTAGGTATTACAAGTAAACCTGCATTTTGGGAGCGTAGTGCTCTGTTAGGATGATACGGTAGTATCAGATCTTTTAAATAAAAAGGAGCCTGATTGTTTAGAGCTTTGTAAGTAAGAAGAAGGATTTTAAACTTAATTCTAAACTCTATGGGAAGCCAATGAAGGGAGGCCAGAACCGGAGAGATATGATCTCTCTTTCTAGTACCTGTTAAAACTCTTGCTGCAGCATTTTGGATCAGCTGAAGACTTTTTAAAGATGTTTTAGGACAGCCTGATAATAAAGAATTACAATAATCTAATCTCGAGCTAACAAAAGCGTGGATCAGCTTCTCAGCATCACTCTGAGACAAGATGCTCCTAATCTTGGCAATATTACGCAAATGATAGAAGGCAGTCTTAGAAACAAATTTAATATGTGAATTGAAGGACAAATCCTGATCAAAAATAACTCCAAGGTTCCTCACAGAGCTATTAAGAGAAAGAGTAACTGCATCCAAACTGAAAGTTTGATTTGGAAAGGAATTTCTAAGGTTTTTTGGACCAACAAGAATGACTTCAGTCTTATCTGAATTTAATAGCAGGAAATTACAAGTCATCCAAACTTTGATTTCCTTAAGACAGGCTTCTAACTTGGCTAATTGATTAGTATCATCTGGCTTCATTGACAGGTATAATTGTGTGTCATCTGCATAACAGTGAAAATGTATACAGTGCTTTCTAATAATGTTGCCTAACGGCAACAATATTAGAGAGCACTGCATACATTTTCAACGAATACCAAATAAAGGATGTTCAAAATGGGCCTTAGTCACACAAATGGTTGTTCTCACTGAACCACCAACACCCCTGATAGTTATATGCATGCTATGTGGACTTGCGCACCGGTCCAAAAGTTCTTCCAGAGGACATGTGAAGACCTATCAACATGGCTTGGGTGTTGTATCCCGACCTCTCCCACACTTTGCATACTGGGTGATTTAAGTGAAATCAATATAGAGGTAAAGATGTAAAGAGGCAATTCATGACAGAATTCAGCAGTCAGTAGAGGCCCAGCCACTGTGAGTTTGTTGATTTTTGTTACTTATCGGTGGCAAAGCTGGTTGTTTTTTCCCATTTTTCCCCATTTGGTTTCTCTCTCCCTCTAACCGTGAGCACCATGTCTGTGATCCTGGAAAAGTTCACCGAGGGATTGAATGAAGTGGAGCGGTGGACAGTGAGAGTGTTGGAGGACATCCTATTACAGGCTCAAGCCTCTCGTACCCCCGAGGCAGCCCAAGAGTGTTTGGAGGGCGCAGCGCAGGTGCATGAGACATGCCCCAGCCTGTGGGACCACCTGTAGCTCACCGATCTCCTTCTCCCCATGCTCCTCCTTTCACCATCTAGCAATGAACCGGAGGAGACAACTCCAATGCCGGCACCAACTAAGAGCTAGCGCTCGTGCAAAAGGAAGCCTCCAGCCTCTTGCCACTCTCTGGCGGCAGCTCCGCCTCCTCCTCCCGAGCCTTGGCCCACTCCATCGGCTGAGTAACCGGAGCGCAGGCAGGTGTTATTGGCAGAAACCGACCTCCTCCTGGAGGTTAAACCATGGCTCCTTCCGGATTTGGTTCACGAACTAGAAGAGTTTTCACCAAGGGAACCGGAGTTAGAGCCAAAGATCAAGCGTCCCCTGACTCCAGAGCCTTTTCCTCCACATGATGAACCTACACCTCCACCTCCCGCTCGTCACCGCCGATCCCAATAGAAGAACTCCACCTCTCAGCTTGCAGCTCATCTTACGTCCGGTCAGAAGCCTCCCTCAGCTGTACGGAGTATTTTGTCTCTAGCTGAATCGTCAGTGCCTCCCTGCTCTGCAGCTGCTGTCCCCTGCTTCTCCCCGGTGTTCTCTCCTGCTGCCGAGAGGTCAACTGTTTTTCCTCCAACCCCGCCCACCTCCATGTCCTCTGGGGCTGCTCCTCCACGATCCTCCGAGGGGCCAACGTCCACTGTAGTCACGGAGAGGGATGACGCCATGTTAGCTGCCGCAGAAAACACCATGCCCCGGGAAAACAGGCAAGTGTTTTTTCATTGTCAGTCAATTAAACATGAATTACCTTGTCTGATTCTGGGTGGTGAGACTCAGCTTACACTCTCCCCTGACCTCTCACCAACTGCTGCAGCTGTAAGCCTTTTACCTACTCTCTCCATGTCTCTTCCCAATCTCTCCGTGTGCCCGCCAAGCCACCAGATGATGGAGGAGCCTGCAGCCCTGGAGGACCTGACCCCAGCCTCACAGCCACAGTCTGGGTGGAGAGAGAGTGCTGTTACCAAGCTGACACCAGTGCCTACAATGGAGCTTCCCCGGGCCTCAGCTACATCAGATCCAGCGCCTCCAGGAAGTGGACCCCAGCTGCCATGCTGGTTGAGCCACTGGCGTGGGTCACTTCACCTGGGAGTGTGAAGACTGAACCAACCACCAAGCCTGCTGCAGGGGCCACTGTGGCAGGGCTGGAGCTGGACCTCCAAAGGACCGGACCAGGGAAATCATCGCCTGGATTGACGGAGTCCTGGACGGCGGTGGAGCTTGACTTCAGGCAAGTGCCCTCTTTTGTTTCTATATTGGAGAGGTCTTGTCTGGCTCTTGGGGAGGAGAGCCAAGTGCAGCCATCAGCTGCACCTGAGCTCACCTCGCCGGGCTCCGCCACTGCCGGTGACCCTGACCCTGTTCTTCTGCCTTTTTTTCTGAGCCTTCTCCCAGGGTCGCCGGGGAAGATCCATCTGAACCATATGTCTCCATGGGTCCTGGGTCATCTCCAGGGGTCATCATGGGTCCAGCTTCTTCTGCTGAGGCCGTCGTGGATGCTCCGTCCCAGCCTGGGACCCCCATGGGTGCTGCGCCTTCTCCTGCTGAGGTCGTCGCGAGCGCTCCATTCCAGCCCGGGGCCTTCAAGGGTGCAGCATTGGCCCAGTCCGAGCCCACCGTAGGCGCAGCCGTGCTCCAGCCTGGAGCCACCGTGGGTGCTGCATCGCTCCAGCCCGGAGCCACCACGGGTGCTGCATCGCTCCAGCCTGGAGCCACCGAGGGTACAGCTCCACTCCAGCCCAGAGCCACCAGGGGTTCAGCTCTGCTCTAACCCGGAGCCACCGAGGGTGCAGCTCCGTTCCAAGCCACTGAGGGTACAGCTCCCCTTCAGTCCAGAGCCACCGAGGGTTCGGTGGCGTTCTGGCCTGGAGCCACCGAGGGTGCAGCTCCGCTTCAGCCTGAAGCCACCGCGGGTGCTACCATGTCCCAGCCTGGGACCACTGCAGGTGCAACCTCACTCCAGTTCTGAGCCACCGCGGGTGCAGCCATGTCCCAGCCTGGGATCACCGTGGGTGCAACCTCGCTCCAGTCCGGAGCCTCCGTGGGTGCAGCCTTGTCCCAATCCGGGACCATCAAGGGTGCTGCTGGCCTGACCAAGGGCGTCGTGCTCCCTCCTCCTCCGCCAGACACAGTCGTGGTCCCCTCTCCTTCTTTGCCAGACACCGCTGTGGATCCTCCTCCACTGCCTGATGCAGTTGTGGTTCCTTCTCCGCTGCCTGACGTCATCGTGATTCCCTCAACTCCCCTTGCCTGCTCACTATTCACCCTTTCCATCGGGCGGCCATCTCCTGGGCCACTCCTTCTGTTCGGGTGGCTAAAGAACTCTGGCAGCAACCCGACAGACTGAACTGTAGAGTTAGGTGGCCCATGTTCTCTGGGAGGCCACCCGACTCGTACTATCATACTATCTGGCGGACCTGGGACTCTGGTCACTCGCCTGAACTGTTCAGCTCCTTGGTCCAGGGGGCTTTGGGAGGTTGAGGGTCTGACTGGTGTGGGTCCTGAGTGGGATTTTGTTTTGTTCCCTCCTAGCCTGTTCTCCCCACCACCCTCCCTGGGTGAGTTTGTTGTGCCTTGCTGGGGGTGGGGGTGGGGGGTGGCAGTTTTTTCTTTTAATGCTACCCTGGGGTGTCTGGGTTCTACCCCTTGAGAGGGGGGCTCTGTCATCAGCCGAGTGCTGGAGTTTTCTGTCAGACTCGGTCTCATGACTTCTTCTGTTTATCACTCATCTGTTGCATCTTATGCCTTTTGGGTTTATGTGTTTTTGCCATTTTCCTGTTCATGTTAGTGTCATATTTTTATTTCTGTATTTATTTATATTTATTTAGTATGTTATTTTTATTCTGTATTTCTCTAGTGTTTTCTTTTTCTGTTGACAGCTGTCAGGGGCGTGAAGCTCATGTGGGTGTGCCCTGTCAGCTGTCAGTTGGGTTTGCTTCCCTCTCACTGCCACAGCTGTTTCCATTTTGTATCATCGCTTTCTCCTGCCTGTTCAGGTACCCACACCTGTTGTTTATCATGTTAATGGGTTTTGATCCATATATAAGGGCTGTATTTTCATTTTTTCTTTGCAGCTGAATTGTTTATCTGCTCCTCGTCTCCACCAGAGCTCTGCTTCGCTCTGGTGCGTATTTCTGTAAGTAAGTTTTTTCTCCCTCGCTATATTTTGAGTTCTGCATGTTCTGTTGAACTTCGTGTTAGTTATTTTTGTTAATAAATTATCCAAACTCACAGTTGACACGTGGGTCTCAATTCTCTGCCTTAAGAGGCAATTCATAACAGATGTTCTCACTGCCTTATGTATCACCAAGAAAACTATCCTTATGAATTGGAAATCAAGAAATAATTTATGCATCAAGGAACCTCCTATTAGACTGTCATATTAGCCTGGAGAGAATGTCTGCTTCCCCTTAAAACCAACTGGCCAAATTCAATTAGTTATCATGAAATTTATAATTAATTAAGCTTTATGTTCATCTACTGCAGCCCCAGGAGAGCCCATTAATGTTAGCTAGCTGAGCAATGTTAAAAACATTACTGTTGAATGGTAAGCTAGGTAGCTGCATGCCAATCATTTTACTGTTGTTATATTAGCAGCATAAAATGGTCTTCATGATAATGATCTTATTTATTTTGAGGATTTCTGGGACATTTTATCATACCAAAAAACTGTTACTGTTACAGGCCTCGTCACCACTGGCATTGTGTTGGCTGGTTGCATACCACTCGACTTTTGAAACCTGGTGTGTGCAGTGCAGCTAGCACATAAACCAACCACAGACCGTGCGATGAACTGAAAGCAGAGCAGATTTTTACTTGCACAAAATTTTTTTTTTTTTTTAAATTTCTGTTGTTTACCATTTGGCGTCGTCTTGTTTGACCTTTTAATAACCCAAGCACATGTTGTTAAACTCAAAAACGTGTTAAACTAAACAAAGATTAATAACAAATGTTCATCATTCAACCAAAAACTACTCATGATCACCATACAGTATTTACATCATGCACATTAAAACACAGCTATGTACAATTCCTTACATTTTTGTCATGCAGATGAAATATTTGTAAATCCCGTAGATGAAAAAATGTTCAATAAAGTATCTTCTAAAAAAGTTACTTTAGTGAATAGTGAATAATAAATTTGTAACTATTTTCTCATAAATTTGCAAGTTTTTTCTCATACATTTACAATATTTTTCTCATGAATACACAACTTTTCACTCTTCACTTCCGCCCTCCCAAGAGAGTAGACGCTTTTTTCTCCTCTCCTGCTCTGACTTTTCCTCCCCTCCTAACTACTGGATCCCAGCTTGCTGTCGTCTGTCTGCGTCTAACTGCGACTGCCGAAAAGAAATTATGGAGTTAATAAGCTGGGCTTTGAACACAATTGACACCATTTTTCAACAAGGAAAAGTGCTCCGGGGGAAGCTGTCTGCCCCGCAGGAACGGCTCCAGCGGGCTATTTACGAGACACAGGTATTTGGAGAATGCTGTGTCTCTCTAATCTCTCTATCGAAGATATTGAAGATTTGTTTATCTTCGTAATCTTGGTGATTGGGATAATTCTGACTGGGACGGGAATTGTCTTGGTTTACCGCAAATTGCTGAAGATGGATTCAACCTATCAAAATGCTGGCCAGGCGAGGTGCATCCAACAAATTGAAAAACTGGAGAAGACCCTGATAGCGACTACTGGAGAACTGTCTCGTAAGGTGGATTACATCATGGGTTCGCTCAGGTCTTTCCATGACGAATTCAAAGCTGCGCAATGAAGGATTAATGTACTGAATCTACAGAAGAAATACAAGTCTTCTCTGTGATCAGTCCTATTTGGCATTATTATTCCCCATGAAAATTCCTCCTGGCTGTCTGCAGACTGTGTTTTTTCAAAATCATGAGCACAAGGCCTTGGACAGCCAGCTGCAGCGCCAGATAAGACTGGCGCCAGACAGACAAAACATCTTCTGCCAAGGGTCCTTGGGTCTCTCTTATTATCATCAACACTGCTCAACACCGCACACACATTGATCCATGAACTGAATAAAGATAACACTGCTCTCTTGTGTCCTGTGAATTCTGTGTGTAGCGAATATATGTGCATTGAGCTTTTTTTTTTCCTTGAACTCTTAATATTGATTAAGTATGTAACCAGTATTTTGAATCAATGATTTTTTTTGCTCCTTCCTATTGTATCATCTTTATGCGACCTGTACCCTCCTGCTGACAGGCGCGTTGCAGATGCGCCGCGGCACGGAAATGCAGGTTCATTACTGTGTCAAGTCAAATTCTCTCGTATGTTATCAGTGATCTGTTAATGTACTTGGCAATAAATCTTTTTCTGATTCTGATTCTGATTCTGAACTTTTTGCTCATAAATTTGTAACTTTTTCTGTATAAATGAGTTGTTTTTTAAACAATTTCAGGATTTTGTGATTTGAGGCTTTATTTTAATAAATTAGTAAGATAGCTAATTCACAGATTTTTTTCCTTTAAATCCATCACTTTTCATTTGCAATTCTTTCCATGGAAATTTGCAGCTTTTTATGTCAGGAACTGAGCCGGTTTGGTTTCCCCCGGCTTGGTCCTAGCCTCTCTGTGGGTACGTGCCACGTTGTATGTATGTATGTTAATATGTATTTCTGTGTACTCTGCCGTACCCATAGCCACTGCTGTCTAGCCGGCAGTGGTGAGCCAGCCTCTTGGGCTCACGCTGGAGTGAGCGCTGTCTAACTGTCTGCTGGTCGGACCACGCCCCCTCTCTACTACTGCCAGCTGTTCCCACTCCCGTGTGCCATCTCCCCGCTCCTCGCCCAGGTGTGATCAATTTGTGGATCCAGCAATGCATGTATTTAAGGAGCCTTTTTCCAGTCATGCATTGCTGGGTCATTGCACTTCATATATGGTCGTTGTTCATCATATGAAGTCACGTCAACGAAGGACTGTCTTTCACTTTGTGCTTTTCAGACTTACTCGGATAGCTCCAGTCTCGTGAGTATTATCTGTGTGTGTTCCTTCCCTGGTATTCTCACCCAGACTGTGGAGCGTCCTGGAGGACTCCTTGAGCCTATGTGAATTGTATGCACTAGTATTGTTTGTTGGTGCAGTGTCCAATAAATGTGTGTGTGGTGTAACCCAGCACATAAATCCTTGTCCTTTTCCCCCCTCCTCCGTGCGCTGTGGAAAAGCGCACGAGGAGTTCATGACATTTTTACTTTACAGTTTAATATTAGTGTTGATATTTTCCCATAAGCTTGTAATTTTTCTTCCTTTGCAGCTGAGCATGAAAACAACAATGATTTCACTACTGATCTATAAATTTACTGAAATGACCAAAGATGCAAAAATGTTTTCAAGAGTAATGAAATAGCAATAAAATTACCTTACCTACCAAAGTACAATTTCATGAAAAAGTTACTTGAGTACATGTACTTGCAGAAATGTGACTACTTACTTCCCATCTCTCTCCCAAGTCTCTAATGAAGCACTTTCTCATTTTTGTATACACACGGTGGTGTGTTCAGGTACTTTGGAGTTGCCGTAGAGCTCCCTGAATTCTGCCGTCATCAGTATTCACTCCTGATGGCGGCAGTAAGGCGACTCTCTCATCTATGACAGATCCCCATCTGCTGGATACAAGCTCACTCAACAGTTTGATCAGTACAAAAACATGCCGCACATACATATTCAGCCAGTATAAGTGTCCATGCTGAAGACTGGCGTTGGAGTTCCTTTTTACACACCGAATTCTAAACAGATTAAAAAGTTCACCTCTCATTTTAATAAAATGCTGTTTTATTAAATACAGGTTGCTACGCTGCAGGGTTTCTTATGGTTTCCATGTCAGCCATAATGATGTTCCTGTAGCTGCGCTCCAGTCCCATCATAAACTCCAGGTAGCTGCTGACCTTGAAGCCCTGGATTGGCTCCTCCTGCAGGTGGAAAAAAATGGAGCTAATTAGTTATCTTTACAAACATGTTCCCATTGCTGGATGCCAAATACTGATGTTCTCACAGATTCAATTCATTGGCGGAAGCCCTGACCCAAAATATCCACGCTCTGAGAACAAGCAACTGGAATGAGTATAAGTCCTCACTCAAGCTCATGCTACCTTGGATGCAAATCTATGAGAATGACAAGTATGGACGACATCTCCCAGATTTCATAGCAGTACTTGATACCCTTCCCGTAGAACAGGCTGCGTTTATGAATTCAATTCAATTCAATTCAACTTTATTTATATAGCGCCATTTCACAACAACAGTCATCTCATAGCACTATCAACTGTAGGGGGGACCCCCACAGTTGCAGAAAGACCCCAGCAATCAGGCGATCCCCTGTGAGCAAGCACTTGGCGACGGTGGAGAGGAAAAACTCCCTTTTAACAGGAAGAAACCTCCAGCAGAACCAGGCTCAGGGAGGGGCAGTCATCTGCTGCGACTGGCTGGGGGGTGAGGGGATCGAGAAGAAGAAAAGAACAGACATGTAGAGAGCAAACAGCACGATGGGGACTCAATCTATAGGAGAGAACAAACAAATGTTAATGACCAGCAAAAAAAAATATTTCATTGAGAGTGAGGAAAGGAGTGAGGCCCAGCGCATTACTGGAGGTCCCCCGGCTGACTAAATCTATTAGCAGCATAACTAAGGGAGGGTTCAGAAACACATGATCCCTCCCTAATTGCAGGCTATATCAAAAAGGTAGGTTTTAGCCCTATTCTTAAAAACAGAGATCGAGTCTGACTCCCGAATCCAGATTGGCAGCTGGTTCCACCGGTGAGGAGCTTGATAACTGAAGGCTCTGCCTCCCATTGTACTTTTGGAGATTCTAGGTATTACAAGTAATCCTGCATTTTGGCTGCACGGTGGCGCAGTGGTTAGCACTGCGGCAGCACAGTTTACCCTTGGCCGGGGGATTGTGGGGATGTGGGATCGTGGGTTCGATCCCAGCCCCCGACCAACAGTGATCTGTGTGGAGTTTGCATGTTCTCCCCGTGTTGCGTGGGTTTACTCCGGGATTTCTCCGGTTTCCTCCCACATGCCAAAAACATGCATGTTAGGTTAATTGGCTGTTCTAAATTGTCCCTAGATATCTGTTTCCTATAGGCCCTTAGAATAGAGGGTTAGTATTAATGAAAGCTCTTTGAGTGGTCTTTGTGACTAGAAAAGCGCTATATAAGTGCAGGTTAGTTAGTTAGTAATTTTGGGAGCGTAGTGCTCTGTTAGGATAATACGGTAGTATCAGATCTTTTAAATAAAAAGGAGCCTGATTGTTTAGAGCTTTGTAAGTAAGAAGAAGGATTTTAAACTTAATTCTAAACTCTATGGGAAGCCAATGAAGGGAGGCCAGAACCGGAGAGATATGATCTCTCTTTCTAGTACCTGTTAAAACTCTTGCTGCAGCATTTTGGATCAGCTGAAGACTTTTTAAAGATGTTTTAGGACAGCCTGATAATAAAGAATTACAATAATCTAATCTCGAGCTAACAAAAGCGTGGATCAGTTTCTCAGCATCACTCTGAGACAAGATGCTCCTAATCTTGGCAATATTGCGCAAATGATAGAAGGCAGTCTTAGAAACAAATTTAATATGTGAATTGAAGGACAGATCTTGATCAAAAATAATTCCAAGGTTCCTCACAGAGCTATTAAGAGAAAGAGTAACCGCATCCAAACTGAAAGTTTGATTTGGAAAGGTATTTCTAAGGTTTTTTGGACCAACAAGAATGACTTCAGTCTTATCTGAATTTAATAGCAGGAAATTACAAGTCATCCAAGCTTTGATTTCCTTAAGACAGGCTTCTAACTTGGCTAATTGATTACTATCATCTGGCTTCATTGACAGGTATAATTGTGTGTCATCTGCATAACAATGAAAATGTATACTGTGCTTTCTAATAATGTTGCCTAACGGAAGCATATATAAACTAAAAAGAGTAGGGCCTAGCACAGATCCCTGTGGAACTCCATGACTAAGCTTTGAGTTGAAAGAAAACTCATTATTTACATGAACAAACTGGAACCTATCAGATAAATAAGATCTAAACCACTGCAACAAAGTTCCATTAAGTCCAACATAGTGTTCTAATCTATCAAGTAGAATATTATGATCGACAGTATCAAAAGCTGCACTAAGGTCTAAAAGGACAAGTACAGAAACCAGTCCATTATCAGATGCAATGAGGAGGTCGTTAGTGACCTTTGCTAAGGCTGTTTCAGTACTATGATGGATTCTAAACCCAGATTGAAACTCTTCAAGTAAACCATTTCCCTGCAGGTGGTCAAATAATTGCATAGCAACAACTCTTTCTAAGATTTTTGAAATGAAAGGGAGATTAGAGATTGGTCTACAGTTAGCTAAAGCTCCTGGATCTAGCGTTGGCTTTTTGAGTAAGGGTAGATAAACACAAGATTCCACTTCAAATTCAGATTCAAAGATTTTATTTGTCAATACTACTATACATACAGGACATACAGGAGAATTGAAATGTTGTAACTTCCCACTGCTGTCTTTTCTTTATCTGCCTACCTTTCAAGAATTTGGGATCACTTGGAAATTTCCACAATTTCCATTAAAAAAAAACACATGAAACGACATTGAATTGAAACTCTACCAAAAGCACAAGACTGATGGTTGCTGACAAGAGGCCTCTGTGTGGATCCTCCTTAAAAAATCACCATTTTCCACCTTCTTTTTCTTTTAGATTTGATTGACAGTTGGCAACCAGCTTACAGGTGCATTACCGCCACGTACTCTATGTTCAGACATCACTCTAAACAACTCCGTCCGTCTTTGCTTGGTATCCCATTTTCCACCTGCAATTATTAATGAAAATGCCGCCAATGTCTGCCCTGTATTTCTGATTAATTGAAGATTCTGTACTGGAGACATTTTGTAATGCTATCATGGCCTGATCTCCCTTGTAAAAGAGATCCCTTAATTCAGTGGGACTAACCTGGTTAAATAAAGGCCAACTGAAAAAAAAAATCTATATTTGTACTGTCCTCCATTTTTTTTGCTTTGGTGGTGCATTGTTTCAGCTGAATTCACCTCCGTCTCACTGCACTGGTGCATGTCTGTTTGCTTATAATCTGCCATGTCTCTGTCTGGTCCTTGTCACGTTCACATATTTAATATTTTATGCTGTCTGGGTATTCTTTTCAAAATTGGTTTTATACTGCCCTCATTGAGTCCATTTGTTTGTTTTTGAAGGGAGAATGACCACTCCTGTATGAGCACTGTAGGGATATCAAAATTCCAGGCCGTTCTTACTCCAAAAGTGTAACAATGAGCCGTTTGGGCTGTCAGCATTGCTATGTAACGGTAAAAAATGCCCTTCTGCATAAGCGCTGTGATGCCCCTGGCTATGGCATTAATGTAGCAGAGAGGTGGCATGTCAAAAGGCAGAGGCTTTCCAGAACATCTTATGTGTAATCTACCCTCACCTTTTCCTAAACCGAACCTTAACCATGTAGATTTAGTGCCTAACCTTAAGTAACGAGGGAATGAAAGTGAAAGTGAATCCATATGAGCAACTGTAGAAAAGTTGAACAATAGGGTGTAAACTCTGGTTTCCTAAAATGCCTGCCTAACCTGAATTTTGTGCTTTTAAAAAAAGCATTATGTGATTGCCTGAAAGTGTCAGGGTGTGATGCAGAATTGCACCTTTATCATCGGACTGTGAAACCTACAGGTGTGACAGAACGGCCCATTATTACTGTCACGCTGTGGGATGAGAATGTGTTGAAAGCTAAAGGTTAAAGATAATAAGCTAACTATGCAGAATATAGCTGACCAGAATGCAGACTGAACTGTAGGTGTATTGTGGAACCCACCAACAAAAGGTAGCTCTTTTTTACTATGTACAGATAAGTATAAAGCAAAAACACATAAATACACATGCAAGTATTGGCTCTGAGGAACTAATTAGACAAATATTCACATTACCATCAAATTAATTCAGGGACTGCATTTAACTTTACTTTTGTGATGCTTGGATAAAATTACTGGCAGCTGTTTGTTGTTGAGATGTAGTTTATATGGCATTTTGACCTTGACCTTTGACCTTGAAATCACAAAACCACAGGCAGAGGTCAGGGTGACAGGGTAAACCTGTGTACAAACTTTGGTGACCCTAGCTTTACTCATTTGATAGTAATAGGGCATAGGGAACGCTAACCACGACCCCAAACCCATAGTCAGAGGTCAGGGTGTTGGGGTCAACATATGTACTAAGGTTGGTGACCCTAGTTTTACTCGTTCTATAGTAACAGGGAAAGCTAACCATGACCTTTGACCTTTTGACCAAAATCCCAGCGATTTGGGTGGGGGTCTTAAGGTGAAAATGTGTACCAAGTTTGGTGACCCTAGCTTTACTCGTTCTATGGTAATAGTGCAAAGGGAATGCTAACACTGACCTCTGACCTTTCAAACCCAAACCCAAAGTCAGAGGGCCGGGTCTAGGCTGCCCAAGACTTGTCTTAGACATAATGATATCAGTTTGAAAACGCTACATCATTCCTTTGTGTAGTGATCACTTTACAAGATTTAGGAAAAACTGACCTCTGAGGTCGGAGGTCACCCAAAATCAAACTCATCTGAGATTTTTCATACATACACCTATGGTATCAATTTGAAAAGGCCACGCCATTTCTTTCTCTAGTTATCGCGTTCACAAGGTAGGTGTTGCCGCTGCGTATCCACCTGGCGGGGTGACGACAATACCTCTTCAGCCTTTAGAGGCTGAGGGGTAAAAACTTCTTCCTTCATTACCAATAACATACATTTAATAGTGGTGTTTGTCTGGAAGTGGATAAGCAGTTTGTTTGCTCATTGGCTGGTCATCAATTAAACCTTCACTGACTGGAAGGTGAGGCAGAGTTCAGTATTTGTCAGCTTTGACCTGTGCGCACGCTGGCATGCAGGAGAACAATTTCACAAGCTTGAGTACTGTCTTGCTTTGCAGGAGATGGACTGGACACTGGTTTGATTGAAAATTAACTCCCATGTCTCATGGAGCGGTGAATGCTGGTGGTGAACGTAGTGATTTTGGGGTTTCATCAGGGTTCGTAAAAAGTTGCCAAACAGTTCGCAAACAGTTTTTAAGGATCCAAGCAGTTTTTTTTGCCACAAATTTCTGAAAACATTTGAATTTTTTTTCCAAAAGGCATTTTTCCACAAACAGTCAAACGTTTACAAATGGATGTAATCAGTGTTGCTAAAGTTCTTTTTGGTTTGCCAGTGAACACTAGCGACTGCTAAAGGCCCTTTATGAAAAAAAAAAAAAAAAATGTTGGTAACCTTAAAAACTATCCAAACTGTTTTGCAACCATGATGAAACCCAAAAAACTCAGCGTTGTTGAATGTTCCCTAGCGTTCACTGCCAGCTGGTCTCCATGGCTGTAGTGCAGCACGTTTTCTGCCACATACGTTCGTTTGCCTCTTATCTGGCAACGCAGGGGGTGACTGGCTTTGGATCTAAAGAGCTGTCTACTTCATCACAAAACAAAACTTTTCATGACAGATTGACTTTTCAAATAGAAATGTCCGGGCTGTAATATTGTTGTTGCAGAAGCCAGTTTTTCAACTTCTATGCTTTATTACATAAATTGCATAGTTCCTTTTAAAACTGATGCATTATAGCCAATAGGCTCTTTATTTTTTAACAAGGGGGATGGTGGTGGCAGTATTGATAAATTTAGGTACAAGTGTATGAACGTAATTTAAATACAAATTTGCAAGAATAAATGTGCAAAAATATGATAAAAGATGCTAATTCACAGTATAAAAAGTCACAAATTTATAAGACAAAAGATGAAAATGTATGGGAAAAAGTTGCAAGTTTAAGAGAAAAAAGTCGCAAATTTAGGAGAAAAAGTTACAGATTTACAAGAAAAAAGTCATTCATGAGAAAAAAAGTTGAACCTTTACTTGAAAAAATTTGCAAACTTTTGATTAAAAAAAAAAATTCCCATCTTAAAAGAAAAATGTCACAAATTTATGAGAAAGTTCCAAAATGACAAGAAAAAAAAGTCATTCGTGAGAAAAAGTTTGTAAATTTACTTGGAAAAAAATAGCAAATTTATGTGAAAGAGGTTGTAAATGTATGAGAAAAAGTACAAAGTGTATCTACCAAAAATAGTTGAAATTTATGAGAAAAAAAATAAGGTTTTTCTTGAAAATGTATAACTTTTACCTGGCAAAGTTGTAACTTTTCTAATAAAATTAGATCTTTTTGCTTATAAATTTGCCACTTTTGTGATAAATGTGTTATCTTTTTTTCCTGCACAAATTTACAACTACAGTATATACTCATACATTCAAACTTTTTTTAAATAAAAGTTGAACTTTTTTCTTATAAATTTTCCATATTTTTCTTGTACAATTGCATCTATTTGCTGACATATTCTTTTTTACTATTTTTGTGCCCTTTATTGGGATGGGGTTGTGGGGAAGTTAAGTTAACAAAGGGGATGGTTTTTGATCATTTTGCTATGGGATGACACCCCCCCCCCCCCCATCCACCTGCTGATTATATCACTGTTGTCCAAATACACACTGCTCATATATTTATAATATGCTGCAGCTTTGACCCTACATCCTTTAAATCGGTCAATGTTATATTCACTTTCTATTGCTGGGTGTGCGCACTACATACTTTATGTGCAGATAAAAAGGTGTCCAAAATCCCAATTAACTTCTCATTATGAAGTAAACTGATTGTTTTACAAGGAGAAGTGGATGAGTGAACGCCGGAGTGATCTTCAGCCTCCGTCTCTCCCAAGTGCAAAACTAAAAATGCATTAAAGCATCACTTTAAAGTACAAACGAGGCAATCCAAAGTTTTCAGAGTACTTTTTAAAAGAACAGATTGTCTTACAATTATCACCACTTGGCTAAGCCGTGCTCATTTAGGCCTAGATCCAAGCGTCCCAAGATGTGCAGATAAAAAAATTGCTCACAGAAGGTGGTTTTCTTTATCAGGATTCACCCTATACAGTGCATCCGGAAAGTATTCACAGGGTTTTACTTGTTCCACATTTTGCTATGTTACAGCCTTATTCCAAAATGGAATAAATTCATTTTTTCCTCAAAATTCTACACACAATACCCCATAATGACAACCTGAAAAAAACTTTTTTTTTTGAGATTTTTGCAAACTAATAAATCACATGTACATAATGTTTCACAGCCTTTGCCATGAAGCTCAAAATTGAGCTCAGGTGCATCCTGTTTCCACTGATCCTCCTTGAGATGTTTCTACAGCTTAATTGGAGTCCACCTGTGGTAAATTCAGCTGACTGGACATGATTTGGAAAGGCACACATCTGTCTATATAAGGTCCCACAGTTGACAGTGCATGTCAGAGCACAAACCAAGCATGAAGTCAAAGGAATTGTCTGTAGACCTCCGAGACAGGATTGTCTCGAGGCACAAATCTGGGGAAGGGTACAGAAAAAATTCTGCTGCTTTGAAGGTCCTAATGAGCACAGTGGTCTCCATCATCCCTAAATGGAAGAAGTTCAGAACCACCGGGACTCTTCCTAGAGCTGGCCAGCCGTCTAAACTGAGCGATCGGGGGAGAAGGGCCTTAGCCAGGGAGGTGACCAAGAACCCAATGGTCACTCTGTCAGAGCTCCAGCATTCCTCTGTGGAGAGAGAAGAACCTTCCACAAGGACAACCATCTCTGTAGCAATCCACCAATCAGGCCTGTATGGTAGAGTGGCCAGACAGAAGCCACTCCTTAGTAAAAGGCACATGGTAGCCTGCCTGGAGTTTGCCAAAAGGCACCTGAAGGACTCTCAGACCATGAGAAACAAAGTTCTCTGGTCTGATGAGACCAACACTTAACTCTTTGGTGTGAATGCCAGGCATCATGTTTGGAGGAAACCAGGCACCGCTCATCATCAGGCCAATACCATCCCTACAGTGAAGCATGGTGGTGGCAGCATCATGCTGTGGGGATGTTTTTCAGCGGCAGTAACTGGGAGACTAGTCAGGATAGAGGGAAAGGTGAATGCAGCAATGTACAGAGACATCCTGGATGAAAACCTGCTCCAGAGCACTCTTGATCTCAGACTGGGGCGACGGTTCATCTTTCAGCAGGACAACGACCCTAAGCACACAGCCAAGATATCAAAGGAGTGGCTTCAGGACAATTCTTTGAATGTCCTTGAGTGGCCCAACCAGAGTCCAGACTTGAATCCAATTGAACATCTCTGAAGAGATCTGAAAATGGCTGTGCACCGACGCTTCCCATCCAACCTGTGGAGCTTGAGAGGTGCTGCAAAGAGGAATGGGCGAAACTGCCCAAAGATAGGTGTGCCAAGCTTGTGACATCATATTCAAAAAGACTTGAGGCTGTAATTGCTGCCAAAGGTGCATCAACAAAGTACTGAGCAAAGGCTGTGAATACTTATGTACATGTGATTTCTTAGTTTTTTTTATTTTCAATAAATTTGCACAAATCTAAAAAAAAAAAAAAAAAAAATTTTTCACATTGTCAATATGGGGTATTGTGTGTAGAATTTTGAGGAAAAAAATGAATTTATTCCATTTTGGAATACGTAACATAACAAAATGTGGAAAAAGTGGAGTGCTGTGACTACTTTCCAGATGCACTGTAGGACCGCAAGGTGTGAATAATTTGATACAACCTTTTTCATTAAAATGCTTTACATCCAATCTATTTCAAAGTCACAGGAAATCAAATCTCTGGCAAGTGAATGCTGTAAACAACATGCTTGCTTAGCGCTTGGATAATGAGGTTTCATGTGTTGGAAAAGCAAAACAAACAAGGTTGTGCAGATATCTTAATAAGTGCCACCACCTCCGCCGCACAGACACACACATGTAGCAGGGTGTAAATTAATATGCAACAATGTCTTAACTGTGAGACACGTATCAGACCAGACAAAAGAACACTTATTTGGCTCATTTGTTCAGTGAGGATTTTAATTTCACCCACCATAATTGCTGCCTGAGCTTAAGTATGCATCTGTCATGGCAACGCCCAACCTCCTGGGAAATGCAAACTCTATAACTGACTGCTCCGCACCACACCACAAGTGGCATCATCAATTAACAGCCTGGGGGAAGCTGCACCCAGAAGACCATCTGCATTCAGAATAACAATGCACACAGCAAGCAAACATTATGATCCCGGCATTCTGTCATTATACAGTCAAATGCCTTAAAGAACAATCTTTTAATGACTTATGCAACTTGTCAGCACTTTCCTAGTTTTCTTTTGTCAGTTTAATTATGTGACTCAGGAGAATGATTTAGATTAGGCATACAGGGAGGACAACTAATGATGCTCATTTGAATATCTTCTGGTCTTTCTATGAGATATAGAACATATCACCTACAGTAGAGCACTTCAACAGGTACACCTTGCTATTACCATCAGAACTACATTAATTCTTCGTGATGGAGACTTAACAAGGTGCTGGAAACAATCCTACCATCTCAAAAGTTGAGACTCAGACAAGGCAACATTCTTCCAATCTTCTACTGTTCAGTTTTGGTGAGCCTGTGTGAACTGTGGCCTCAGTTTCCTGCTCTTAGTTGATGGGAGTGAAACCATTTGAGGTTTTCTGCTGCTATAGCCCATCTGTTTCAAGGGTAATGTACAAAAGGACTTCAGGCTGTTGCAAAATTACAAAGACAAAACCAGGCCGACAGTGATGGAGTAGCTCATTCCGGTCTGGCAAAATCACCCCAGGAGTGCTCAGATCTTCTGACCGCTGATCTTGATCTTGAACACAACTGAGATACAGACCCGTCTAGGATATGCTTAAAGTCAAGGTCAGTGGCCTAGGAGGAGAAACATTTTTTGTGAAACCATAAATACCCAGATCTTCTGACCTCTGACAATGACCTTGACCTCAACCTGGATGCAGACCCTCCTGAGGGTCATTGTGAGGGTGTTTTGTGAGAATCAAGATAATTGCAAAGAAGGAGTAGTGATTTTTCTAAAATCATGTAAGTGCACAGATCTTCTGACCTTTGACCTTGACCTTGATCACAACCTGGATGCATACATTCCTGAAGATCCTTGTGCGTGAGTTTGGTGGCTACTGGGGTAATTGTCTAGGAGGAGTAACGATTCCCATGAAACGCAGCTTTGCTGGAATGAGCTAAAATTTAGATCTTGATTATTGCAGTAAAATCACAAATGGTATACATACAGTGGGGCAAAAAAGTATTTAGTCAGCCACCAATTGTGCAAGTTCTCCCACTTAAAAGATGAGAGAGGTCTCCAATTTTCATCATAGGTATACCTCAACTATGAGAGACAAAATGAGAAAAAAAAATCCAGAAAATCACATTGAAGGATTTTTAATGAATTAATTGGTAAATTCCTCAGTAAAATAAGTATTTGGTCACCTACAAACAAGCAAGATTTCTGGCTCTCACAGACCTGTAACTTCTTCTTTGAGAGGCTCCTCTGTCCTCCACTCGTTACCTGTATTAATGGCACCTGTTTGAACTCGTTATCAGTATAAAAGACACCTGTCCACAACCTCAAACAGTCAGACTCCAAACTCCATTATGGCAAGACTAAAGAGCTGTCAAAGGACACCAGAAACAAAATTGTAGACCTGCACCAGGCTGGGAAGACTGAATCTGCAATAGGTAAGCAGCTTGGTGTGAAGAATTCAACTGTGGGAGCAATTATTAGAAAATGGAAGACATACAAGACCACTGATAATCTCCCCCGATCTGGGGCTCCACGCAAGATCTCACCCCGTGGGGTCAAAATTATCCCGAGAACGGTGAGCAAAAATCCCAGAACCACATGGGGGGACCTAGTGAATGACCTGCAGAGAGCTGGGACCAAAGTAACAAAGGCTACATCAGAAACACACTACGCAACCAGGGACTCAAATCCTGCAGTGCCAGACGTGTCCCCCTGCTTAAGCCAGTACATGTCCAGGCCCGTCTGAAGTTTGCTAGAGAGCATTTGGATGATCCAGAAGAGGATTGGGAGAATGTCATATGGTCAGATGAAACCAAAATAAAACTTTTTGGTAAAAACTCAACTTGTCGTGTTTGGAGGAGAAAGAACACCATACCTACTGTGAAGCATGGGGGTGGAAACATCATACTTTGGGGCTGTTTTTCTGCAAAGGGACCAGGACGACTGATCCGTGCAAAGGAAAGAATGAATGGGGCCATGTATCGTGAGATTTTGAGTGAAAACCTCCTTCCACCAGCAAGGGCATTGAAGATGAAACGTGGCTGGGTCTTTCAGCATGACAATGATCCCAAGCACACCGCCCGGGCAATGAAGGAGTGGCTTCGTAAGAAGCATTTCAAGGTCCTGGAGTGGCCTAGCCAGTCTCCAGATCTCAACCCCATAGAAAATCTTTGGAGGGAGTTGAAAGTCTGTGTTGCCCAGCAACAGCCCCAAAACATCACTGCTCTAGAGGAGATCTGCATGGAGGAATGGGGCAAAATACCAGCAATAGTGTATGAAAACCTTGTGAAAACTTACAGAAAACGTTTGACCTCTGTCATTGCCAACAAAGGGTATATAACAAAGAACTGAGATGAACTTTTGTTATTGACCAAATACTTATTTTACCGAGGAATTTACCAATTAATTC
The DNA here is from genome assembly GCA_020510985.1 of Pholidichthys leucotaenia. Classification (NCBI taxonomy): domain Eukaryota; kingdom Metazoa; phylum Chordata; class Actinopteri; order Cichliformes; family Pholidichthyidae; genus Pholidichthys; species Pholidichthys leucotaenia. The sequence continues at coordinate 279,383,308 of CM035842.1, forward strand.
ATTAAAAATCCTTCAATGTGATTTTCTGGATTTTTTTTTCTTATTTTGTCTCTCATAGTTGAGGTATACCTATGATGAAAATTAGAGACCTCTCTCATCTTTTAAGTGGGAGAACTTGCACAATTGGTGGCTGACTAAATACTTTTTTACCCCACTGTATATCTTGTGGTGTATGGTTATGGAGGGAGGAGGGGTTGCCCAAACCTTTGCTGGTACATTAAGGAGAATTTAAGAAAAAAAACTAGTCGTAAACACTTAAAACAAGAGTTTGAGGTCAGAAACTCAACAGGAGAGTGTTTGAGGGTTTTAGATCTACACATCGTGGTGGCCATTAGAGCTGAACTTAAACTGGCTTCACATTTTAGTCCCTCAGGCTTTGTGTATCTTTTATATGGAGTCTGTTGGCCTTGTGGAGCTTCTGGCAGTGGCAACATCAAAGCAGCAAAGGACTACAAAAGGCGTCGGCTGAAATGCTAATAAGTGAATAAACTCAACAAAAAAGTCTATATGTCGCTGGAAGATACAGAATATCTTTCACCTTTGACATTTAACAAGATCAAGGCTTTTCTACTTTATTTATTTATGGCTGTTTGCCTGTACTTTGTTTGTATTTTTAATTAATTTTCCAGCTATCATACATGTATTAAAACCTGTTATCTAACACTAGCTTATATAAAATTAATGTGACAGTAGTAAGCAGTAGAGGCTTCAATTATTTTGGGCGATTAGTGCAGCCGTATCTAATCATCCCTGTTTTGTCCAAGTGTTCTGCTTAAATATTATCCTGTGTTTTGTCCCAGCCTGTTCTTTGATAACCGTCTGTGTTTAAGATCCCATCGGCATTTCTAAAATCGTGTCATTGTTTCAGAGATGTCTTGGTGTGAGGTGAAAGTAAAAAGAAATATTACAGCCAAATGGAGTGGTGGGTTTTTATTATTTAAGGGGAGAAAATAAAGAGACTTCAGAAGTGTGATCATTCCGAGGCGTGTAAGTAACACCAGCAGGAAATGAGTTTTCGCTATGATGGAGGTCTCTGCTCCTGCGAATATCCCATGAAGAAATAGATTTTGATATCCATCTCTTGATGCTTTACAGGCGAAAAAGTTTGTTGCAATGATATCTCTCTTAAAGTTGTAGGTCACAATTTAGAGGGAAGTGATATACTGAAGGTCTCAGCAGTGGCAGGCACATAACTTTGGCGTTTTATTCCAGTGTGGATGTACAGTCACAATGGTTTATGTGTGAAGAGCCTGCCACTGGGCTATAGTCCCATTTCAGATTTATTTGGGGAGTGAACTTAAACCTGAAGAATCGTCCAATTGTGATTTATTCCACATGAACACAGCAGCAGACACAGTTTCAAAGCCTGAAGAACAGAAATGGTCATTTAGTGGGGTATTACTGGTTCATTTTAAGGAAAAAGAAGGTACAAGAGTATGGGTGTCAAATGTGAGTTTGAATCCTTAATGAGTCCATTTTGTGCAAAATGGCATTTTTGTGTCTTTTAACCTTGTAAAATATAGCCATGAGCCATATGTACTGTATGCTGTTAAAATATTAAAATGCTCACTTCACCAAGAAATACATCCTGCCTTTATTTAGTTTAGCTGTTAAAGAAGCAAGCGTATTGCACCTTTTGGGGGTTTTATGATGCCTTCAGTTCTCTAACTTAGCAGGATAAACACCCTGATTGTCTTCTTACCTGTAAGTGACCCACTCAAAAAGCCTTGACCCTGCGGGGAAGCCACTCAGTATGTCAGTATGTTTCCACTCAGACAGAAGGACAAGGGGAATCGTCATAGGGGGTTTGTGTGTTGATGTGGGGGTTGGTGTGTTGATGTGAACAGTGACAAAGAGAATGGGAATTGCAAAGGCTGTCATGTTAATGCAGCACCACAGAAGGCTGATCAGGTTATATGCTTTAAAAGGAGAGGTGCCTGTGACCTGTTATTCTTTTGATGCTTGTGATTCTGGAGAATGTGAGAGAGACAGATGAAGAAAGCATGTTCTACTCTGGACCTATCCACCTGATTATTTATCTCTCCACACTGGTGACCCTTGACGCACAACGGAACTCGAGGCAAACACCCCGGAGACGACCTGGACGGGAGGTGCCAGCAACGTGTGCGCCGTTTTGGTCAAACTCCCAGACTTTTGGCTACACGACCCGAAGTCTTGGTTCCTCCACACCGAGGCCCAGTTCGCGCTCCGGGAAATAACGGCGGATGACACCAGATACTACTACATGGTTGCAGCACTGGACGCACGCACAACTCAGCAGGTGGCAAGCCTGCTCCAACGGCCCCCAGCCCACGACAAATACGAGGCTCTCAAAACCGCACTGACCCGGCGCTATACGCTCTCAGACTGAGAATGAGCAGAAAGGCTCCTGACGTGCTCCAAGTTGGGAGACGGGTCGGCGGTCGAGTTAATGGAGAAGATGTTGGCGTTGATGGGCACAGATGACGGGCATTTCCTCTTTGCCCACCTTTTCCTCCAGAACCACCCGACGGCGGCCAGGGTGGTCCTTGCCAATTCGCCACTGCTACGTCCGCGTGCAACTACCGGGCACTAGCGCAAGAGGCAGATCAGATTATCCTCACCACCAGGAGCCCTGGCAGTGAATGCAGCGACATCGGAACCCAGTGAGACAGCCAGCAGGGGCGAGGAGCCAATGACAGTGGCTGCAGCGGAGGCCAAGAAGTACCGGAGAGACACACTCTGCTTCTACCACTGCCGTTTTGGAGAGGACGCACGCCGATGCGTGCCAACGTGCCGATTCAAGCACTCGGGAAACACCAGGGCCGGCAGTCAGTAGCAGCTGCGACCACCGGTGAAGCAAGCAAGCTGCTCTATGTGACAGACTCACGATCGGGGAGATGGTTCCTCGTGGACTCTGGCTCCCAAAAGAGTCTCATCCTGCCGTCCTACGCAGACCGGCTGGTGGGAACTAGCGGCCCCGAGCTGACGGCCGCAAATGGCTCAGACATTAAGACTTTTGATAAGAGGACACTGACTGTATCCTTGCACGGCCGTACATACCAATGGGCATTCGTCATAGCGGCATGCAGCTTCCCCATTTTGGGTGCTGATTTTTTGTGTGCACACAGTCTACTAGTCGATGTGGCTAACAGACGCCTGATTAACGCAATGTATTCTGATTCTCTCCCCTGTACAGCTAGAGGAGCCGGGCCCACAATGCTAGCCAACGTCACAGCTCCAGGGGGTAAGTTCCACACATTACTCACCCAGTTCCCAGCACTCACGATCCCGATGTTTTCGGCGACCGTCACTAAACGCGGGGTGGAGCACTTCATTACCACCAAGGGGCCGCCCGTGTTCACACGACCTCGGCGCCTGGACGCAGCTAAACTGGCCGTAGCGCGCAAGGAGTTTGCCAACTTGGAAAAATTGGGCATCATCAGATGCTCAAACAGCCCATGGGCATCCCCGCTACATATGGTTCCTAAAGCCGAGGGATCGTGGTGACCGTGCAGAGATTTCCGCAGATTGAACAACGCCACAGCGCAAGACAGCTACCCGATCCCCCATATTCAGGATTTTTCCATTCACCTCACCGGGACACGCATTTTTTCCAAGATAGACCTGGTCCGCGGTTACCACCAGGTCCCGGTGCATGCTGGGGACATACTTAAGATGGTAGTAATAACGCCGTTTGGTCTTTTTGAGTTTTTATGCATGCCTTTCGGGTTAAAAGGTGCGGTGCAGACATACCAACGCATGATGGATGCAGTGTTGCGCGATCTGCCGTTTGTGTTCGTCTACCTGGACGACATCCTGGTGGCCAGCACATCCTAAGACGAACACGTAGCCCACGTCAGGACAGTTTTCCAGAGGTTGGAGGAGCATGGATTAATAATCAACCTGCCAAAGTGCGAGTTCAGGGTGACGGGAATCGATTTTTTGGGCCACCGCATCTCTCCGGAGGGCGCGATACCCTTACCGGACAAAGTGCGTGCAGTGGCAGATTTTCCCCGGCCTCAGACGGTCAGGGCGCTGCAGGAGTTTTTGGGGATGGTTAACTTTTACAACCGTTTCCTCCCCCTTGCAGCCCAGCTCATGCAGCCGTTGTATGCTGCGCTTAAGAAACGAAAACCGGCGGACAGAGTCCACAGGACCCCTGAGCGAGAGCAGGCGTTTTCTGAGGTTAAAACAGCTCTGGCGAACGCCGCACTGCTGGCGCACCCGGACCCGGCGGCTCGGATAGCGCTCACTACCAACGCGTCGGATGTGGCCATAGGGGCCATTGTGGAGCAGCGCGTCGCAGGTTCTTGGCAGCCACTTGCTTTTTTAGCAAGTCTTTGCACGACAGTGAGGGTAAATACAGCGCGTTCGACAGGGAGTTACTGGCTTTCCACTTGGCCATACGCCACTTACAGTTCTGGCTGGAAGGGCACACCTTCACTGCGTTCGTGGACCACAAGCCGCTAACGTACGCTATGGCCAAGGTTTCGGAACCATGGTCGGGCCGGCAGCAGAGACAGCTGGCCGCAATCTCGGAGTTTACGACCGACATTCAGCATGTGGCCGGTAAACTCAACGTGGTGGCGGACTGCCTCTCTCGCGCATTAGTGGCCCCAGTCTACGTGGGGATAGATTACACGCCCATGGCCGCTGAGCAGATCGGCGATGCGGACGTTTGCACGCTCCAGTCTGGACTAACAGGGTTAAGGCTGGAGAGCAGAGTACTGCAAGACGGGCCGCCCCCCAATCTGTGATGTCTCCACGGGCTGCCCGCGCCCAGTGATCCCACGCACTTGGCGCAGCCGCGTTTTTCAGTCGTTCACTCCCTGGCGCACCCAGGAGTGCACGCGTCAGACAAAATGGTGGGAGTGAAGTTCATCTGGCCGAGCCTGCGCAAACAGGTGAAAGAGTCAGCCTGCGTACTGTGCCAGTGAGCCAAAGTGCACAGGCACACAAAGGCCCCTTTGAAGCCATTCCATATCCCAGGCAAGAGGTTCGACCATGTTCACGTGGACCTCATGGGCCCCCTCCCGCCATCGCAGGGGTTCACGCACCTCCTGACAGTGGTGGACGTGCTGGCCCGAAGCAGTCCCGCTAGCTTCCACCACGTCCGCGGACGTTGCACGCGCTTTTTTGACGACATGGGTGGCACGTTTCGGTGCCCCTTCGGATATCACGTCTGATCGGGGCCCGCAGTTTGTTTCCGACCTCTGGTCCACCATGGCCCGGAGCCTGGGCATCACACTTCATCGCACGACCGCGTACAACCCCCAGGCCAATGGGTTATGCGAGCGTTTCCATAGGTCACTTAAAGCAGCGCTCAGGGCTTCGCTTACGGATGCAAATTGGGATGGACCGGTTGCCATGGGTTCTATTAGGGTTGCGTTCAGCACCAAAGGAGGATTTGGCAGCCTCCCCAGCAGAGCTGGTTTTATCCCAGCCGCTGTGGCTCCCAGGGGAATTTTTGCCAGACAGCCCTGCGCTGAACACCGATCCATCCCCGCTTTCACTGCATAGCGCAGTGGCAGGGATGGTACCCGGTCCGGTCCACCACTGTTTTCCATGCGTTTTTGTGCCAAAGGCCTTGAAGGACACAGCGTTCGTATTTGTCAGGCACAGTGCCCACCGGACCCCCTTGCGCCCGCCCTACGATGGCCCATTCAGAGTGCTGGAACCCGTGGAGAAACATTTTGTGTTAGACTTGGGGGGACGCAGGGAAACAGTCTGTATAGACAGGCTTAAGCCTGCTTTCGTTTTAGCAGACGAGCAGGTGGTGTTGGCCCAAGCTCCTCGGCATGGACAACCCCCACTGAGAACTCCCCAGGTAAATGACTCGTCAGATCAGTCACAATGGCATGCTAAAGATGTCCCCCCCCCCTCCCCAAGAGCCCCCCACCGGCACAGCAGCGCCTCGGAGCCGCAGACCCTCGTTACAGCCACTATGGACGTAGGCTGAAGCTCAAAGGACATGAGGGTTAAGGCTCAGTCTGAGTTTCTGGGGGGGGAAGGGCAGTGTGGGAAAGCCACTCAGTATGTCAGTATGTTTCCACTCAGACAGAAGGACAAGGGGAATCGTCATGGGGGGTTTGTGTGTTGATGCGGGGGTTTGTGTGTTGATGCGAACAGTGACAAAGAGAATGGGAATTGCAAAGGCTTTCTCATGTTAATGCAGCACCACAGAAGGCTGATCGAGTTGCATGCTTTAAAAGGAGAGGTGTCTGTGACCTGTTATTCTTTTGATGCTTGTGATTCTGGAGAATGTGAGAGAGAGAGAGATGAATAAAGCCTGTTCTACTCTGGACCTATCTGCCTGATTATTTCTCTCTCCACAACCCAATCAGATTAAGGACTCATTAATTTTATTTTGCAGACTGAAAACAGATGTTTCAGATTGAAGAATAAAGAAAGAAGCTGGAAAAGAACACAGAAATGGACTTTAGTCTTTAAAACTATGTATACAGTATATATCCTTGAGGATGATGACATTTACAATAATCCCTGGAGAATGCAAACTAAGGGGTCTAAAACTAAAAGAATACAGCTGGACATTTCTGTACTGAACAGGTGGTAACAGCTGCCTAATGTTCCCCATAATCTTCCTGCTATATTTAACCATTTACACTCATGAGATCATTAGGTAGGGTAATGAGTGTATTAATTACTCAAGATTTCTGTTTTCTTCAGCTTGTCGTCACATGATGAATGGGTGATATTAGTATTTAGTCGAGTCGGTATTATGCAGAAAAGGTGAAATTAATTAGAATATATGACTTACTGGCTAGGTGAAAGGAAATATCACTGTAAAGGCAACTTTACATAGACTCTTTCTTCCTTTTCCACCTTTGTAGTTGTTTTTGACTCATTTCTATTACTTTACATACAGTATTTTGCCATGTATCTGTGCTCTTAAGAGTTAATATCTAATCCATACAGAGTCCAGGGAATTGGTTTTTGGAACTTGCATTCCCTTGACTTTGACTAAAACTTTAGTTCCAGATTAAAAGCAATCCGAAAGCATGATGCTGACACCACCATGCTTCACTATGGTTTTCTTTATGTAACGTAGTGTTATTTTTGCACCAAGCATACCTTTTGGAATTCTGGCCAAAATGTTCAGTTTCATTAGACCATAAAATGCTTTTGGGAGACTTTATTTGTATTTGTATTTTTTGGCCAAATTTAGCCAGGCCTATATACTCCAATTCACTATCCTGTGCCAAACCATTATACCCCCTTTACACAGGGGTGGAGATCATTGAAAGATCACCGAGTGATGACAAAATGGCCAGATCTCCAAACAATCTTTTAATGGTTTCTCACCGATCACCAAGATCTCTCAATGATCTTCAGCGATCTCCATAGTCCTCAAAGTTGACTCATTCCAAAACAATCTCTCAGCAATCACCAAAGGAAAGTGATCTCTCAACAAGTGTTCAACAATCTCCCAGTGATCTCTCAGTGACCTTTCAATGAACTTTATTGGTCCTTTATCGAACGCATTCACTGAAAGATCGCCAACAGATCATTGGGAGATCAATGAGATCATTGAGTGCTCCGTGGGCTCTCCTTGACCACTCAACAATTTTGTTAAGAGCCCCTTTATACAGCACGGAGATTGTTGAGAGATTGAGCCAATTTTTTATCTTTGGGATCGTTTGGGAGATCCTTGTGTGTTTTGGACTTAGTCAAAACTTTGAAGAGACTGTGGAGATCACTGAAGATCACTGATAGATCAAACATTGGCCCAATCTCTCAAGGATTTTTCAAAGATCTCTATAGATCACCATCAAAATCATACAACAATCTCCCAAACATTTACACAAAAACAGCTTTTTTTTCAAGCTTTAGGAGATTAAGAGATCGAATTAATTTTTGATCTCTCAATGGTTACCCAATGATCTCTGCCTGTGTAAAGGGCCCCTTACTGTGGTATGTTCAGTATCTTCCATATTGTCAGTGTTGACATATTACGTAGAGGAACTGGAATAAAATTGATGTTTTCATGTCGCCTCTTAGTCAGTGGCAGACATGTAAAATCTCTCCATTTCTGTCGCCTTATTTCGCTCATCATTTCATCTTCACATTTTAACTCTGGTCAGAATCAGAATGATTGTAACAAGTCATTTGCCTCTTCAAATTTTAATTTAGATGGAATATAGATATACCCTCTAGTGAGACGGGGATGAGTGTAGGTCAGAGCAAGTGTGTGTGGACGCTGAAAAAATCTTCTAACACCACATCTGTCTGGGTAAAATACTCTCTTCATAGTGTTCTCACATGGAGAGACAGAGGGAAGATAAGACAGTGGGACGCAAACTGGCATGTCTCTCAAACTTTCATTGGGTCACCTCAGGATAGGAGTTGTAAGTTTCTCTACTGCTCACACAAACATTCAAACACTCTGCCTCAAATTTATAGTATCAGATGCTACAGCTCATTAGAAGAACTTCTTCAGATAACTGATCTTTTATTCACACACACAAAAAAGAAAAACCTGTCAGCGGTGGCTCATGTCAGTGTTAACATCAGAGCTGTAAAACAGAGAGAAGACTGATTGAAGTGCTTAATGAGTAACAGACGACGACTTGCTTTGGACTTTAGAAAAAAAAGAACATGAGTCCCTGACCATGATTTTAGACCTTTTGTGAAGTCTTCACTACTGGTGTAAATCAAAGGTGGAAAGGAGGGACATGTGCCCCAAAAAGAAAGAACTGCAGCTTTTTTCTGATAAACTTGTCACTTTTTTTCTCATAAATTTGCTACCTTTTTCTTGTAAATTTCCAACTTTTTTCTTCTAAAATTTGTGAGTTTTTCTTACAAATTATCAAGATTTTCTCATAAATTATTATACTTGTGTCATGACTGTCCTTCAGGGGCAAAGGATTGGACCCACGCACAGGCTTTCTTTTGTTAGACATGATTTATTGGCAAGAAACTAACTCTCAGAAGTGAGCAAAATGAAGGCCAGGTACAAGACGTGACAGTGTGATAGCGTGAAGATCGCCATGCCAAATGCAGTGCGTGACCTCTATAGATAAAGCAACAAAAATCAAGAATACCCATGAACAATCAATAATCAAGAAATCAAAAACAGCTGTGAATAATTAACAACAAAGCAAGAATTCACTATGTAAAACTGGAAACAAACAAAAGACACTGTCAAAACAAAAGCCCAAACCCAGGCCATGACAGGAATAACAATACAAAACATAATGGCCATGAAAATAACATGAGTTTCCACAAAAACAAAAGGTGAGAACATGGGTTGTGCTCATGCCCCAATCATAACAAAAACCCCAAAACATAATTCAAAACGAGGACATGGCACAGCCAATGTCCCGATCATGGCAACTTGTAATTTTGCAACTTTTTTCTTATAAATGCTTGACTTTTTCTTCTTTTAAACTTGTTTTTGTTTTTCCTTTTAAAGGGTTTCTTGATCTCTTCCCCATTCCAAAAACACAGCCCCCCAAACACAATCTTGTGTAGAGCCCCCAGAAAGCTAGAAACAACCCTGACTACAATAAAACTTATATTATCCCCATCAATATTTACTCTGGAGAAAATATTGTCTTTACTGTCACCCCAACAGTGAAATCAAATATCCACCCATGGTCTTTACAAAGAAACATTCATCCAACTCACTGAGCAGAACTTATTTCACTAAAGTCTTCAGGTTCAGCAGAGACTTTATTTCACAGGCTATTTCTAACAGAACACAGCACAGTAGGAGGCTGAGTGAACATGATCTAAAAGTAGATTAGTCACATTAATTATGGATGTGATGATGCTGAATTTAAAAGGTGAGCTGAACAATTCCACTGAGGTCACGCAACAATAAAAGCATCAAGCTTGATTTGAACTCCAGCTTTGTGTCTGTGTGAAGCCTGTGTCTTAGCCTGCTGAAGTGGAAGAAGTGAACTTTTAAATTTGAGCGCTGATGTGTCTCATTGCCTCACAATTAGTTGACAACAATGGTGGTTAATGGTTTCTGTGGCGTATTGAGTGTGCGTGAGTACTGTCTGATGGTGGTTTGGAGACTTGGTAACCAAATGATTTGACTTTTTATTAATTCAGCAGCAGTAATATTTTGGGGAGTGTTTTCCACATTTAGCATTTTATTCACTGTTTGCAGATGATGTGGTCCTGTTAGCTTCAACGAGCAACGACCTACAGGTCTTACTGGGACGGTTTGCTACTGAGAGTGAAGCGGCTGGGATGAGAATCAGCACCTCCAGGTCCGAGTCTGTGGTCCTCAGCTGGAAAAGAGGGCACTGTCCTCTTTTGGGGTCTTATTCACGAGTGAGGGGAGAATGAAGTGGAAGACTGACAGACGGATTGAAGCAGCATCTGCAGTGATGTGGATGTTGTACCGGTCTGTCGTAATGACCTCCAAAGCAAAGCTGCCGATTTAGCAGCCAGTCTACATTCCTACCCTCTCCTATCATCATGTGCGGTCATTAGGCTGCCCTAGCTGGGGCAATTAATTTTACATTTCATAACATCTAAGAGTTATCATGTGAAACCACTGTGGCCCCTGAAGAGTATGTTAGCCCATTAATGTTAGCTAGCTGCGCAGTGCTAAAAACATTACTACTAAATGATAAGTTAGGTCGCTGCATGCTAATCATTTTGCTGTTGTTATTGGGAACAAAATCCTTCCTGTTAATAGCCTCAACCCACTTCTATCGAACATCTCCATCCACTGCACACTCAGGGAATCTGTGTTAGCTGTACAGTCTGTCAGGGAGATGCTTAGTACAGTAAAGACTTGTGTATTTAACATTACTTTTTGTCAAATTTGTAGTTTGCCACTACTGTTGAAGCATCGAAGATTGCTCATGCTCTTTCCAGCTTCCCTTGGCATTTTTGTTGAATGTGACAATAAATAAAAGGAAAAAATTAAAATAAATTGTATTGTTGTAATGAGAACTTGTGTTTAAAGTGGTCACCGCAGTAATGGCAGCTTGTTTACTCCTGGTATTTTCCCAGTACATAGGACGGCTGAAGCCACTTTCCAGGCCTCAGCTGGTTTCTACAGTAGTTTTTGCCTCTTTTCTTCTGACTAGAATATAACTAATGTGGGAATCAAGTAATTGTTACATAATTATGTAAAATGTGTTTTCCAAAGTAGCAACTGTTTGTGAACATTTTATATTTCCAGCATTTTATTGGAAATACAGCAACTCTACCAGCTTTGGAAAGGAATCATCTAGAAAAGTTTTTCCCTCGAAATGTGTTTAACGCCATCAGCTGAGTTGTGCCAAGGTACCAATCCATCATAAAAGACAAGAAAATCGCCCAGTCTGAATGTGATTAAATGGCTCAAGTGTGATCTTACAAACCAAAACAAAAAAAAAAATCTCATAAGAAATGCCCCAGGAAAAGAAGGTTGAGAGTTTTGCTGCAGAGAATCGTTTCATTAGATTTACCAGCCTTGGCACTCGCCAATTAACTGCACCTCAGATAAGAGCCCACATTAATGCTTCCCACAGTTCAAGTAGCAGAAATAGCTATGCAATGACGGTGAGGAGGAGAATCAAGCCCTTATCTTTAAACTGCTGTAAATAAAACACTACTGAAGGTGACTAACAGGAAAGTAGTTACAATAACAATGACTACTTGAAAAAGACAGAGATAACTCAACCTCCATAACAACCAGCAATATTCAGGGTTGTGAAATGAAATGAATGTTAAAGCATCCGAAATAACAGTTCCTCCAGTAGTCATTTACAGCTGGCACTTAAACTTGTCTCTAAAAACATCAATCCCTAGTCCTGCTATGTTAATCTGAATAAATATATCTGCATTGATCTGCATTGTTGTTTATGCAAATCCGACGGCGAACGCTGGGACAGCGCGTGACGTCATCCATTCAGTAACCAGCAGGCTGCAGACAGAACACCCAGATGCTCTTCTCCTCATCTCAGGCGATTTCAACCACGTTTCACTGTCTCCCATTCTGCCCACTTTCACCCAGTATGTCACATGCCACACTAGAGACAATAAAACACTGGATTTGTTCTACGCAAACACTAAGGAGGCGTACACCTCATCACAACTCCCCCCACTTGGGAGATCGGATCACAACTTGGTTCATCTCCGACCGGTGTACAAACCCCTAGTGCACAGACAACCTCCGGCCATGCACACTGTGGAGTTATGGTCTGAGGAGACAATGGACACTCTAAAGGACTGTTTTGAAGCCACTGCCTGGAAGCAGCTCTGCGATCCACATGGTGAGGACATCGATGGCCTCATTCACACCTTCACGGGCTACCTCAGCTTCTGTGTGGACAAATCCGTTCCCACCAAGACCATACGGCGTCACTCAAACAACAAACCCTGGATCAACCCTGAGATAAAAACACTTCTGAGAGAGAAGAAGAGGATCTTCAGGTCGGGGAACAGGGAGATGCTGAAGTCCGTACAGAGGGAGCTGAGGAGAAAGATCAGAGAAGGCAAGGACAGCTTCAGGAAGAAGATGGAGGACAAGCTGCAACAGAGCGACATCAGCGGGGTCTGGAGAAACCTCAAAACCATCTCGGGGCTCCAGAATACCTCCCCCCAGGCCACGGGGGGCAGGGAGTGGGCGAACAACCTGAATCTGTTTTTCAATAGATTTGACCAACCGCCCTCCCCCCTGTCTGCACAACAACCACTGCTGCCTCTAAGAAATCAAGTCCTGCTACCCACTCCCCACTCCACCGACACCCCCCCCACTCCCAACACACAGCCCCCCATCCTGACCCTGACCAAGACCCAGGTGAGGACGGAGCTGAGGAAGATCAAGGCGAGGAAGGCCTCGGGACCGGACGGCATCAGCGCAAAGCTCCTCAAGTCCTGTGCAGACCAGCTGTGTGGGATTGTGACGTATATCTTCAACATGAGCCTGAAACTGGGGAGGGTACCACAGCTGTGGAAAACATCTTGTGTGGTACCTGTACCAAAAACTTCCCACCCCAAAGACCTGAACAGCTTCAGACCGGTGGCCTTGACGTCCCACTTGATGAAGACCCTGGAGAGACTGCTCCTTGCTCATCTCCGCCCCCTGGTGGAACCAGCGATGGATCCACTCCAGTTCGCCTACCAGCATGGCATTGGGGTGGAGGATGCGGTGATCTTCCTCCTTCACCGTTCTCTGTCCCACCTGGAGAAGCCCGGGAATATGGTGAGGATCATGTTCTTTGACTTCTCCAGTGTTTTCAACACCATCCAACCGATGATCCTGAAGGACAAGCTGCTGCGCGCAGGGGTGGACCAGCACCTGTCATCATGGATCCTGGACTACCTCACGAACCGGCCTCAGTTTGTGAGAACCCGGGACTGTGTTTCCGACACGATCATCAGTAGCACGGGGGCCCCCCAGGGAACGGTGCTGGCTCCCTTCCTGTTCACTCTTTATACTGCGGACTTCTCACACAACACAACACATTGCCATCTACAGAAGTTCTCTGATGACTCTGCGATCGTTGGTCTCATCTCCAGCGGAGATGAAGCTGAGTACAGAGGGCTTATCCAGGACTTTGTGGACTGAACTGCCTCCAGATCAACGCGAGGAAAACTAAGGAGCTGGTGGTGGACTGCCGCAGGCATGGGCAGCCCCTCACAGCACCAGTAAATATACAGGGAACAGACATCGAGATGGTGACATCCTACAAGTACCTGGGTATTCATCTGAACAATAAACTAGACTGGTCACACAATACTGACGCACTCTACAAGAAGGGACAGCGCAGGCTGTTCCTGCTGAGGAGACTCAGGTCTTTTGGTGTACAAGGGGCGCTGCTGAAGTCATTCTATGACACGGTGGTGGCATCAGCCATCACTTTTGGAGTGGTCTGCTGGGGCAGTGGCATTACTGCAGCCGATAGGAAGAGACTGAACAAACTGATTAAGAAAGCTAGCTCTGTCCTGGGGCAACGCCTTGATCCGATGGAGGAGATAGGAGAGAGAAGGACGGTGGCTAAACTGTCATCTCTGCTGGAGTCCGAGTTCCACCCTATGCAGGACATACTGGATGCACTGAGGAGCTCATTTAGCAGCAGACTACATCATCCCAGGTGCACAACCGAGAGGTTTCGTAGGTCCTTCCTACCAACGGCTGTCAGACTGTACAACCTAAGCAGGGCTGCTCGCAGAGATAGCAAAAAGACGTAACAAACTAATAGTTTTTTTTGAATGCAAAAGATGCAATAGACTTACACAATGGTCCTCTCCGGCATACAACTAGGAACATACCGGTCGCTATGGAGGGTGAGAATATGTATGGGCACATAATCATACCATGTAGGATAACTAAATAGACGGTTATGCTGTTTCATCCCACCTAGCAACAATGCTCTGCACTGTGTGTGTTTATATATTTACATATTTATTCCATCTAGCTACAATGCTCAGCACTGGGTGTGTTTATATTTATATATCTATATATTTATTCCATCTAGCTACAATGCTCCGCACTGTGTTTTTATATATCTACATATTATTCCATCTAGCTACATTGCTCCGCACTGTGTGTGTTTATATACTTGCATATTTATTCCACCTAGCTGCAATGCTCCGTACTGTGGGTGTTTATATATTTACATATTTATTCCATCTAGCTACAATGCTCTGCACTGTGTGTTCATATATTCATATATTTATTCCATCCAGCTACAATGCTCTGCACTGTGTGTCTGTGTGTGTGTGTGTATATATATATTTTATAGTAATATGTACATATGTATATTAGCTGCTCTTGCTTGCTTGTTTTTTTTCTTGCCTTCTGATTGTTGCTCTGAGTGTTGCTATCCCTGTGCTGTTGCAATCCTGGAATTTCCCCGTTGTGGGACTAATAAAGGCTTATCTTATCTTATCTTATCTTATCTTAATATGGCCATGTTCAGAGCAGAAATTGGCATGTTTACAGTCTGGTACAAAACTGCTTCTAGTTACCCATCGAAAACTGCTACCAAGAGTGAAAGAAGCAATATTGGCAATGGTATCGGAACCCAATATTTTGACCATGCTTGTCCATGTTTGTTTGGTTTTTTAAGAGGAACTTTTAATGCATTCTGAGAAATACTCTGACTGCCGTGTGCTGCAGCCGGTTCAAGAAGTGTGTGTTTGAATTTTGGTGAGTGAAACAGTATTTTAATATTAGTCTATTACTGAGCACAACTAGCAGGTATTGAGCAGTTATCCAACAGTTGTAGGAATTAGGGCTGGGTGATGAACCGAAAATTAACCGAACCTGACAATTAAACCCTAAAACCCACGTAATTGTGCCTGTGTCAATTATTTACATTTGTTTCCTTTCTTTGAATATTTTTCCCTCTATATGTGTGTGTGTGTGTTACCTACAAACCTCAATCCCAATAAGGCTGAGATGTTGTGTAAAACGTAAATAGAACAATATTTGCAAATCCTCATCCTTTCAATCAAAACAAAATACAAAGACAAGATATTTAATGTTCAAACTGAAAAACTTTGTTTTTTGTTTTTTTTGCAAATATTCACTCATTTTGAATTTGATTCCTGCAACACGTTCCAAAAAAGATGGGACAAAAATAAACAGAAAACACCTTTTTGGAACATTCCACAGGTGAACATGTTAACTGGAAGCAGGCGAGTATCATGATTGGGTATAAAAGGAGCATCCCCGAAAGGCTCAGCCATTCATAAGCAAGTTCACCACTTTGTGAACAACTGCGCAGGTAAATAGTCCAACAGTTTAAGAACAACGTTTTTCAATGTACAGTTGCAAGGAATTCAGGGATTTCATCATCTACAGTCCATAATACCAAGAAAAGATTAACAAAATCTGGAGAAATTTCTGCATATAAGCGGCAAGGCCAAAAACCAACACTGACTGCCAGTGACCTTTGATCCCATCCCGACATTCTGTTAAGGATATTACCAGTTTATCGCTACATCTACAAGTTCAAGTTAAAACTCTGCCATGTAAAGTGAAAGCCATATATCAACAACACCCAGAAATGCCACCGGTTGCTCTGGGCCTGAGCTCATCTGAGATGGACTGACGCAAAGTGAAAAAGTGTGCTGTGGTCTGACGAAACCACATTTCTGATTATTTATGGAAATCATGGACGTCGTGTCCTCCAGGCTAAAGAGGAAAAGGACCATGCAGATTGTTATCAATGCAAAGTTCAAAAGCCAGCATCTGTGATGGTATGGGGGTGTGTTAGTGTCCATGGCATGGGTAACTTGCACATGTGTGAAGGCACCATTAATGCTGAATGGTACATACTGTCATGAATAGCTCTCGTGAGCCATTAAGGAGACGCTATAGGCGACCAGTGAGTTTGTGTAACTTTATTAACAAAGGAACAGAATACACAAATGGCAAAGTAAAGAGCCACGAGGGGCAAAAATACGCACATACACAAGGTAGAACTCCAACTAGGGTGAAGTTTTCTGGAGGAAAACTGGACAACCTGAGCGCGGATAGCAATCAGCGCTCAGGCGTGACAGTACTCCCCCCACGAGCCGCGCCTCCCGGCGCTGGCTTAGCCCCCCCCCCCCCCCCCCCCTCCAAGGGAAGGCCCAGGGAGGACGGCGGGGGGCCAGGTCAGGGGGGAGAGAAACGAGGAAAGAAAAAAAAAAAACCCAGGTAACAGTATAGGAATGACACAGGCCGCTCAACAGGCCACAACAAAAATACAGACATACTCAAGACCATATAACACTGGGAAAAAGGAAAAAGAAAAATTCAGTATTACAGAGCAGGCAAACAGATCCTTCCAATCAGCAGAAAAAAAAAAAAGGGTGAACCTGGAGGCCTGACTCAGAACATAGTAAAGTATGCCACATAGACAGTCTTAAACAAAAATAACCATCATCCCCTCCTCTGCAATGACCAAACGGTTGATACAAATAACCACAGAAGGCAGGGCAAAAGGAAAAAACCCCCACAATGAACTCAGGGTGAGGACAAGACAAAATTCATGTCCCGAAGGTCATAGAAAACAGATTAATTCTGTAAACTTGAGGTTAAAGTAGATTCCCACTCATGCAAACCCGGCCAAGACAGATCAGTACACTGAGAAAAACAATCAGGGAGTAACTCCAAGAAATTGAGCCTGGTATTGTAAATTGACATACTGATACAAAAAAAATCAGTTCCTCAATCACATCATATCAGCACTACAGATGTCATAAATCAGTCCGGAGGAGGGTAAGAATGCAGATAAGTTAAATTACTCAGAATGAGGCCAGGCAATATGAAGCAAAAATGCTACCTTAAGGGCCAACTTAAATCAGAATAAATACTGTCCGTCCTATGGGCAAAATAGGACATAGAAAATAGTTCTTCCAAAGAAAATTTAGCTGGACTGATACCACAGCAAAAACGCTTGCAAAAAAAAAACTTCAGTGTTCTGAATAGAAACAAATAAAAGAGGACAATCCAAACACAAAACAACTCACACACAATTCTTTCAGGGGCGCCAGCAGGTGGAGAGGGGCAAGAGATAACAATTCATCCGGCGGGCAACCCAGACCCGGATTCCACCTGGCCAGGAGCGACATCCACAGTTCGGGCGGCCTGCCCAAGTCCCAGGCTCGGGAACACAGTATCTCAGGTGGCCGACCCAGATCGCAGAACCAACCAGACGGTTCTGCAGGCGGTCGTCCCGCGTCCTCAGACCACCGAGAGCAGAAGGAGGAGCTTAGGTGCTGCTTCCTCACCGAGGGAGAGAGCAGGAGGAAAGTGACCCGGATGAGGGGAACTCCAACAGCACCAGGAGGAGGGAAGACGGAGGCAAGGGACGGAATCAGCCTGACGTCCGGGGAAAATGATCCTCCAGTTCCCTCACCGGCCTTTAACTGGACCGGCGCAGCACTCCCGGTGGGCCCCGATTGGACTGGCGCAGCACTCCCAGTGGGCCCCGATTGGACCGGCGCAGCATCAGAGGCAAACTCCGTGCACAGAACCAGAACCTCCGTGGCGACAACCAGACCGGATTCGTCTCCGGTGACCCTGGGGAAAGGCTCAGAGGAACAAAAGGAACCGGGATCAGGATCACCGGAAGCGCCAGAACCCGGCGAGACAAGCTCGGATGCAGTGGACGGCTGCACCCGGCTCGCCCCCCCAAGAGACAGGCAAAAATGCTCAATAATGGAAAAGACAAAGACAACACTGAGCACTTGCCTGATCTCAAGTTCAGACACCGTCCAGGACTTCGACGATCCAGGTTCAATATGCAGGAGTTCGTCTTTCGACTCCCACTCGACTGTGACGGGCTCCGCAGCCGGCATGATGGTTCCCACAGTCTGAAGATCTCCCGGCGCCGAAGTCCACGTCGAAGGCCCGCACGGCGTGGTGGCAGGAGATCTGAGTTCTGCTGGGCCGAACCATTCCTCCGTGGAGACCCGGGGACACTTGATCGTCGGCGCAGGTTCTAAGTGGCAGTCCGACCTCCTCCTCTGCCCACGACGTGGCTGCGGGGCTGGAATCAGGCTTTCCAGGGCCGCAGGCTCCCTCCTCGTCCGGCGGTGTAGTCCCAGAACCGGGGAATGCTCAGGGGGGAGAGACACAGAAGGCGCAGGTTCATATCTTATGTCTGCAGCAGGTGGAAAGAGCTCAGGGGACTGTGAACCCCGAACTCCACCTCCAGGAATCAAACAAGGCAATTCATCAAATAGAGGAAGAGAATGAAAAGGCACTTGCCTGATTCCAGGAGAACCGGTGGAACCCGCCGCAGTGGACTTGAGTCTTCCCTTCCCCCGCTGGATGGAAGTGGAGGACCCCCTGGGAAGACGAGGAGGAGCCTCTCGCACTGGATCAGGACCAGGGGCATCCGGAGATGGACTCATGCACCCCACAGCAGCTGGAGTGAGCGTCGAAGAGGAGGGAGAAACGGCCGAGGCAAACCAGGAACCAGGAGCTGACGGGACAGCAGGGACAGATGACCCGGAAACGGGAGCGGCTGATTCACCTCTTCGGCAGGACACGGAGGCAACAGCTGGCAAGGAGACAGAGTTCGTGTGACTACCCGGGGCTGGATCCGGACGGGGTTCTCGCTGAGGTGTTTGAGAGAGTTGGGAGCGACGTCTTCTGGCTGAGGGTGAGGCGAATGTGAGATTACGGAAACGCCGCTCCTGCGCAGAAACTGAAGCGAGCAGGTCAGCGTATTCCGGATAATCATGCAGCTCAGGGTTCTTCTCTATCAGCCTGACTGCCGCCGTCCCGTGCTTCATGATTGCAGTGGGATGGGCAGCAGAGCGAGCAGCAGCCACTCGGTCCTGAATGCAGATTGCTGTCACCTGTATTCTCTCCGGGGGAACCCCGGCTGACGTCACTGCTTCATGAGGGTGACCCCTGGGTGGAGCAAACTCCTGGGCTGGATCGGAGGCTGGAGCAGGATCCCAAAGCGAGGAGCGATGGTGCCTTGTCTTCGGCTTCCTGCCGGGGTTCTCCTCAAGCCCACGGAGTCTCTCCCGGAGCACAGAGATGTCTGCCCTCCTCGCCTTAACTTTGGGATGTTGGAAGTAGCGAGGAAGGCCGTTGATAATATCCTCAGCGAGGTCCAGGTGCCGGCGTACATCGCTGGGAGTGTCATAGAGGCCCGCGGTGAAAAGCGTCCCATCCACGTAACCCAGGGCTTCTGTGAGTTCGTAGCCTGGGCGCCGCGCGCGCCTCCTGAAGGACGACATAACTCCAGCTCGCCAGTACCCAGAAGAAGGGTGAAAGACAACAAGTCCAAATTAGCTAAACTCACGGTCTCCGGCGTCTCAGTCTGGCTGCGACCTACTGTCATGAATGGCTCTCGCGAGCCATTAAGGAGACGCTATAGGCGACCAGTGAGTTTGCGTAACTTTATTAACAAAGGAACAGAATACACAAATGGCAAAGTAAAGAGCCACGAGGGGCAAAAATACGCACATACACAAGGTAGAACTCCAACTAGGGTGAGAGGCTAAGGAGTGCAGCGAGGAAGGAACCCACGCTGAGCAGTAACACTTACAGGAGGATGAGGAGCAGGAACACCGAGGGAACTGGAGTTGGATGTAGGAACTCCAGTCGCGGAAACACGATGTACATCTTTCCTCCGTTTAGGTCACAGCGAGGAGTGATTCTCAGCTGCTCCCTTAAATGATGGACGGAAGCCAATCAGGAGCGGGGAAGGTAATTAATAATAACAGACAGCTGTCCCGGAGCAGCTGTGTTTGACAGCCGGAAGTCTGCCGAGACGCTGTCAGACTAGAGCCTCAGAGGAGGCCGTAAAACCAGGCCCGGAATGGGGTGGAGCTGGAGGAAAACTGGACAACCTGAGCGTGGATGGCAATCAGCGCTCAGGCGTGACACATACAGGTTTTGGAGAAACATATGCTACCATCTAAGCAACGTCTGTTTCAGGGACGTCCCTGCTTATTTCAGCAAGACAATACCAAGCCACATTCTGCACGTGTTACAACAGCGTGGCTTCGTAGTAAAAGAGTGCGGGTACTAGACTGACCTGCCTGCTGTCCAGTACTGTCTCCCATTGAAAATGTGTGGCGCAACAAAATATGCTAATGGAGACCCCAGACTGTTCAGCATCTGAAGTCGTACATCAAGCAAGAATGGGAAAGAATCCAACCTACAAAGCTTCAACAATTAGTGTCCTTTTTTGGAATGTGTTGCAGGCATCAGATTCAAAATGAGTGAATATTTGAAGAAAAAAAAAAAACAACAAAAAAAAACAATGAAGTTTATCAGTATGAATACCACAACTTCATTGGAATTGGGGTTTATAAATAAATGCTTTGTTAAATTGCTAAACTCAGTATGAAAACTGTCATCAATGGGTCAGGAATTGCTTCAACATTAACAGCTACAAGGGGGGAAAAAAGGAATAACTAATTTTCCAGAGCTGTCTCTGAATGTCTCAGTCTAGATTATTTCAATTTAGAGCTTAAAGCTGCTACTGAAGCTGTTGAAGGCCTCCACAGGTGGTACCACATAAACTGGCATGCTCCTCTCCCAGATACACACAGAATACAGAGCTACTGAATACACAAGGCCACCTTAAATGTTTCAGGACGTTCTGTTAATAAAATATGGAGTTTTGATCTGACCTTGAGGAAGACCTGCAGCTCCTGGGACTGAGTGCGCTGCAGGATGTCTGGCTGCAGGTGTTTGAACATGGCCACGCATAGGTAAACCTGGTAGTCTGGACCCATCACCACACATGTGCACAGGTAGTGGCAGATTTCTTTCCAGTCCAGATAGTTCCAGAAACACTGAGTGAGCCAGTGGAGGCACATCTGGGGATTAAAAAAAGACAGAGTGATTTCCAATTTAATTTTTTTATTTTAATAAATAATTGGTATTGTGGAGAGTGTAAATAACAAGACTGATTCATGCAGCAGACGACTTTATTCACTCTCTCATCAGTCATACACAGAAAAAGCATGTCTCAATACACCATGGGTTCTCCTTTTATACCAACCGCTCATCTCACATTTGCATGACATTTCACATCACAATACATTCATCCTTTCTCCCCCCAACTCCTTCTTCCTGCTATCTCACCATGATCTCCCTAGTTATTGTTCTCCTCTGTTTACCCTCTGCATCCAGTCTGAGATGATTAACCCAGTGTCTACACCGCCCCCCTCCCCCCCCCGCAGAATCTCAGACAGAGATTCAGTCCTCACGTCCTTTTGGCTTCAGTCTTCTCCCATATCTGCTGTAACGGGGGTTTACCGCCTCCGCGGCGCTGCTGTGCCGGCGGGGGGCTCCTGGGGGTAAGTTTGTCTGCGGGTGGGCCCTGGCGAGGGGGGAGGAAACTTCGATTTGCCCATGTGGCTGCTCTGATGAATCGTTTACCTGGGGAGTTCTCAGTGGGGGTCTTCCGCGCCGAGGGGCCTGAGCCAACAGCACTTGCTCATCCGCCACCACAAAGGCGGGCTTAAGTCTGTCTATACATATTTTCTCCCGACGACTCCCCAAGTCTAACAAAAAATGTTTGTCCCCTGTTTCCAGCACTCTGAACGGGCCATCGTAGGGTGGGCGCAATGGAGGGCGGTGGGCATCGTGCCTGACAAACACGAACGCCTTCAAACTTTTTGCCACAAAAGCGCGTGGAAAACAGTGGTGGGCCAGGCCCGGCAGCATGCCTGTGTCTGCACTATGCTGAGACGGGCAGCTGTCTGGCGCGGGATTATCTGGCAAAAATTCCCTGGGCAGCCGCAGTGGCTGAGAAAGAACAAGCTCTGCCGGGGAAGCCTCCAAATCCTCTTTTGGTGCGGAACGCAACCCCAATAAAACCCACGGCAACCGGTCTACCCAATTTGCATCCGTCAGCGAAGCCCTGAGCGCTGCTTTCAGTGACCTATGAAAACGCTCGCATAACCCATTGGCCTGTGGGTTGTACGTGGTTGTGCGATGAATTGCAACACCCAGGCTGCAGGCCATCGCGGACCAGAGGTCGGAAACAAACTGAGGGCCCCTATCGGACGTGATGTCCGACAGGATTCCAAAACGCGCCACCCATGTCGTCAAAAAAGCGTGTGCCACATCCGCAGACGTGATTGCCGCCTGCGGGACTGCTTCTGGCCAGCGTGTGGTGCGGTCCACCACTGTCAGAAGGTGCGTGCACCCCTGCGATGGCAGGAGGGGGCCCACGAGGTCCACGTGAACATGGTTGAACCTCTTGGCCGGTATACGAAACGGCTCCAAAGGAGCCTCCGTGTGTCTGTGTTCGTTGGCATGCTATGCAGGCTGCAGCCCACTCTTTCACATGTTTGTGCAGGCCTGGCCACACGAACTTCGCTCCCACCATTTTGACTGACACGCGCACTCCTGGGTGCACCAGAGCGTGAACTGACTCAAACATGCGGCGGCGCCACGCGACTGGGACCACCGGGCGCGGGCGTCCCGTGGAGACGTTGCAGATTCGGGGGGGCTTGCCATCTTGCAGTACTCTGCTCTCCAACCTTAACCCTGTTGGTCCAGACTGGAGCGCGCACACGTCCGTATTGCTAATCTGCTCTGCGGCCATGGCTGTATAATCTATCCCCACGCAGACCGGGGCCACGACTGCGCGCGAGAGGCAGTCCGCCACCACATTCAGTTTACCCGACACATGCTGAATATCGGTTGTAAACTTCGAGATCGCGGCCAGCTGTCTCTGCTGCCAGCCTGATCATGGTTCTGAAACCTTGGCCATCGCAAACATCAACGGCTTGTGGTCCACGAACGCGGTGAAGATGCGCCCTTCCAGCCAGTACTGGAAGTGGCGTATGGTCAGGTGGAGAGCCAGTAACTCTCTGTCGAACATGCTGTATTTACGCTCACTGTCGCGCAAAGCCCTGCTGAAAAAAGCGAGCGGCTGCCAAGAACCAGCGACACGTTGCTCCACGATGGCCCCTATGACCGCGTCCGAGGCGTCGGTAGTGGTCGCTATCCGGGCTGCCGGGTCTGGGTGCGCTAACAGTGCGGCATTTGCCAGGGCTGTTTTGACCTCAGAGAACGCCTGCTCTCACTCCGGAGTCCATTCGACTCTATCCGCGGGTTTCCGTCTCTTGAGCACGGCGTACAATGACTGCATGAGTTGAGCTGCGCGGGGAAGGAACCGGTTATAAAAGTTAACCATCCCCAAAAACTCTTGCAGCACCCTGACCGTCTGAGGCCGGGGAAAATTCGCCACGGTGCGCACTTTGACGGGCAAGGGTATCGCTTCCTCTGGTGAGACGCGGTGCCCCAAAAAATCAATCCCCGTCACGCCGAACTGGCATTTCGCCGGGTTGATTATTAACCGGTGCTCCTCCAACCTCTGGAAAACCGTCGTGAGGTGGGTTACGTGTTCGGCCTCGGACGCACTGGCCACCAGGATATCATCCTGGTAGACGAACACAAACAGGAGATCACGCAACACCGCATCCATCATGCGTTGGAAAGTCTGTGCCGCTCCTTTTAATCCGAAGGGCATGCATAAAAACTCAAACAAGCGTGCACTGGGACCTGGTGGTAACCGTGGACCAGGTCTATTTTAGAAAAAATGCGTGCTCCGGCGAGGTGAATGAAAAAATCCTGAATATGGGGAATTGGGTAGCAGTCGTGCGCTGTGGCGTTATTCAATCTGCGGAAATCACCGCCCAGTCGCCACGATCCCTCAGCCTTAGGGACCATGTGTAGCGGGGATGCTCATGGGTTGTTCGATCGCCTGATGATGCCCAACCTTTCCAGGTTGGCAAACTCCTCGCGTGCTATGGCCAGTTTAGCTGCGTCCAAGCGCCGAGGCCGTGCGAAAACGGCCGGCCCGGTGGTGGTGATAAAGTGTTCCACCCCGTGTTTAGCGATGGCCGCTGAAAACGTCAGGACCGTAAGTGCTGGAAACTGAGTGAGCAGTGTGTGGAACTTACTGCCTGTAGCTGTGACGCTGGCTTGTGTTATTGGCCCGGCCCCTCGAGCTGTCCAGGGGAGAGAATCAAAAGACAGTGCATTAACCAGGCGCCTGTTAGCCACATCAACTAGTAACCCATGTGCACACAGAAAATCAGCTCCCAGGATTGGGATACTCAGTGCCGCTATGACAAAAGTCCACTCATACATACGGCCGTGTAGGGATAAAGTCAGTGTTCTCTCACCAAAAGTCTTAATGCCCGAGCCGTTTACTGCTACCAGCCTGGGGCCGCTAGGTCCTGCTAGCCGGTCGGCGTAGGACGGCAGGATGATGCTCTTCTGGGCTCCAGTGTCTACGAGGAAGCGCCTCCCCGAGTGCAAGTCCGTCATGTAGAGCAGCTTGTTCTCTTCACCGGCAGTCGCAGCTGCTACCGATTGCCGGCCTTGGCGTTTCCCGAGCGCTTGAATTGGCACAGTGGCGCACATCTGCGTGCGTTCTCTGCGAAGCGGCGGTGGTAGAAGCAGAGCGTGTCTCTCTGGCGCTCCCTGGCCCCCGCTGCCGCTACCGTTGGTGGCTCCTCGCCTCCGCTGGTCGTCTCGCTGGGTTCCGACACCACCGCGTTCACTGTGGTAGCATGCCGCCATCAGTGTGTGAATGTGTGTGTGAATGGGTGGATAGCAGGATCTGTAAAGCGCTTTGGTCATCAAGAGATGAGAATAAAAGCGCTATATAAGTGAATGCCATTTACCATTTACCATTTACCGCGTTCACTGTGAGGGCTCTGGTGATGAGGATGATCCGATCTGCCTCCTGGGCTAGCGCACGGTAGTCACGCGCGGCCAGCAACGGCGAATTAGCAAGAACCGCTCTCGCCTCTGTTGGGAGGTTCCAGAGGAGAAGGTGGGCAAACAGAAAATGCCCGTCGTGCGTGCCCATTAACGCCAACATCTTCTCCATCAGTTCGACCGCCGAGCCATCTCCTAACTCGGAGCACCTCAGGAGCCTCTCTGCTCTCTCACAGTCCGAGAGTGTGTAGCGCGGGGTCAGCGCAGCCTTGAGAGCCCTGTATTTGTCACAGGCTGGAGGCTGTTTGAGCAGGCTCGCTACCTGCTGAGACGTGCGAGCGTCCAGCACTGCGACCACATAGTAATACTTGGTGTCGTCTGCCGTTATTCCCCGGAGGGCGAACTGAGCCTCGGTGTGGTGGAACCAAGAGCGCGGGTTGTGCAGCCAAAAGTCCGGTAGTTTGACAGAAACAGCGCACATGTTGCTGGGGGTTCCCGTCCGGGCCATCTCTGGGATGCTTGCCGCGTCATTGGGGCTTCCCGTCTGGGCCGACTCTGGGGTTCTTGCCTCGTGTTCCATAATTCGTCAAAGGGTCACCAGTGTGGAGAGTGTAAATAACGAGACTGATTCATGAAGCAGACAACTTTATTCACTCTCTCATCAGTCATACACAGAGAAAGCATGTCTCAATACACCATGGGTTCTCCTTTTATACCAACCGCTCATCTCACATTTGCATGACATTTCACATCACCATACATCACATTTGCATGACATTTCACATCACAATACATTCATCCTTTCTCCCCCCAACTCCTTCTTCCTGCTATCTCACCATGATCTCCCTAGCTATTGTTCTCCTCTGTATACCCTCTGCATCCAGTCTGAGATGATTAACCCAGTCTCTACAGTATCTTAATAGCACCTTTAAATCTCTGCTATATTATTTTTTTCTCCCCAGCAATTTATTAATTACATGTAAAAAAACAAAAAGACCATCAGTGACTGAGTAGCTCATTCTGGCCTGACAAAATCACCCAGAGAGTGCTCAGATTTGACCAATGACATTGACCTTAAGTACAGCTGAGATACAGACCTATCTAGGACATGCTTAAAGTCAAGGTCCTTGGCCAACGACAGTCGTCTGCAACATTTGCCAACCAAAGAGCCATTTTGCCCTTAGGGAAGTACCGTTTTTTGTGAAATCATAAATGCCCAAATCTCCTGACCTTTGACAATGACCTTGACTTCATCCTGGATGCAGACGTACCTGAGGGTCATTGTGAGTGAGTTTCCTGAGGATCGAGTTAACTGCCTAAGAGGAGTAGCGAGTCCCATGAAATGTAAACAGATGGATGCAGAATCATCCCATTAGCTCCTTCTGGCTTCGCTGGAATGAGCTAAAAACTTAAGGTGCCTTCAGACCAAACACGAAAGCACAAATTTTTCATGTGGTGCAATTACAGTACATGTTAATGTAAATATGCAACTACATGCAAATTCATATCCGCTGTGAGGGGCGGGGTTTCCTTCATACCTTCTGCAGCTGATTTTTTCCTGCTGTGGAAATCCCCAAAATACCTTCATGCCTGCTGGAGGTATACCTGACAGTTTGTTTCTGCCATCATAAGGACTCAGCAGGGTGAAATCCTTCAGCATGTACACGGGGTGGGAGCTGTGTTCTGCGGCCATCTAAATAGACCAGCTGCTGGATGTGGCTCGCATTGCTCCCACCCCCAAAAAACGCTCTGGGGTATGTGGAAGAAGCTACAGCGGTTATCTGAGACTAGGGAATTTTCCCAAGGAAACGGAGCTCCTCGCCTTCGTTGCCCACCTGCAGAGCTCCCTCCTGAGTTCAGTGAGGTGTTTCCTGCCTGCTCACTTTTCTCCACTTCACCGCCCTTCTCTTCCGGGGGGTCCCCACCATTCTCCAGCTTCATCATCTCCTTTGTGCTACCCCACAGAACCTATGCCAATGATGAAGCATCCCCAGGTTCCGACATCTTCAGGTCCTCACCGCTCACTGGTTCCGAAGCCAGTCCACAGGCTGTGAGAGACTCTTCCCCCATGCTGGAGTCTGTGCCGACGATCAAGTATCCCCTGGCTCCGACATCTCCCTCCCCTTGCTCTCCAGTCCCGGAATCCTCCTCACGCCATTCTCCAGCTCCAGTCTTCTCTCTATGCTGTCCTTTTGTTCTGGTGCCAGCTCTGTGCCTCTTGTCAATTCCAACCCCAGCTCCTGCACCAGTTCCAGCTCCTCGCCATTTCCCAGCTACCCTTTGCCAGGCGACCTCCACAGCCACTGAGAGGAATTTGTCTGGGTGTCCTGCGGCGGCTTCAGTGGCAGTGGAGTGGG
The DNA here is from genome assembly GCA_020510985.1 of Pholidichthys leucotaenia. Lineage (NCBI taxonomy): Eukaryota > Metazoa > Chordata > Actinopteri > Cichliformes > Pholidichthyidae > Pholidichthys > Pholidichthys leucotaenia. Next base: position 279,410,773 of record CM035842.1, read on the forward strand.
GGACAAGGCAAGTACTCTCTACTCATTTTTTAACATCTGCGAGTAGTGAGTCTTGCCTTGTTCCAGGAAAGGGGTCTCAGCAGCAGTCGTCTACTATTTCTGCACCCCTGCCACCTGTCTCTGCTGCCGTCCCAGTTTGTACTCCATCACCAACCTCTTTCCTTTCTCCTATGCCTGAGGCCGTCTCCACCTCTGCTGTTTCCATGCCAGAGGGAATGGCCTCCCTCCCTGCTTCTATGTAGGGGTTGTTGATCTCAGCAGCAGCCTCTCTCCAGAGTTCCTTGACAGCTGTTCTGCCAGTTGTCTCTCCAGGGTTCCTCATCTGCTGCTCCATCAGCTCCTCATCAGAGCTCCATGTCTGCTCTTCCGTCAGCTTCCACAACAGCTGTTCCATCAGCTGCACTCCAGGCCTCTTCTTCAGCTGTGGTGCCCTGGACAGCCTCACCTGCTGCTGTACCCTGGACCATCTCACCTGCTGTTCTGCCAGCATATCCAGAGGTGGGGGTCATTTCAGCAGCGTTTCCAGAGGTCGTGATCATCCCAGCAGCAGTGGACTACGAGTTAAGGAAAATGCTTTTCCTTTTATTTTTAATATCTATTTTTGAAAAGGCTTGCCTTGCTCCTGGCAGGGGGACCCAAGTGCAGCTTTCATCTGCCTCTGGGTCCTCTCCACCAGTCTCTGCTGCTGACAGTTGTGGTGCTCCTCTTCCTCCCCATCCGAGGTGGCTACGTCGGGGGTGGAGTTCCATGAAGTCCTCACTCTTCAGGCTTCATCTCCCGAGCTCCACGATCCAGCTTTGTCTCCAAGCTCCACGCTCTCCAGCCGTCACTTCCTGAGGTCCATGCTCACCAGTTGTCGCTTCCTGGAGGTGACTGTTCCCTGGCTAGGCGAGCTGCAGATTTTGGTCCCCCCCCTGACAAACTGTGCTTCTCCATCTGGTGGCCCGTGTACTCTGGTTGCGTCCCCGATGCACCGTGCTCGCCAGTCTGGGGGCCCATGGACTCTGGGCAGTCCCTTGACACTCCATCCATTCCCGGTTGGGGGCCCATGGACTTTGGGCATCCCCAGACACGCTGTGTCAGTCGCACTAAAAATATGAACTATGACATTGCTCGTCATTATGTTCAGGCCAACCATGTTTCCCCAGCTTCACTTAAATTCTGGGGAATTGAGGGAATTATGCTTGCCCCTAGAGGTGGAGATATCATCAAGACTTTGCTCTGCAGGGAAGCATACTGGATCCATACGCTGAACACAGTGGAGCCCTTTGGACTCAATGAGGGGCTTTGTTTATCTTGTTTTTTGTGAATATGTTTTTATACTATTTAAAAATATTTAAAAATGTCTTAAAGATGTCATGTTATGTTATGTCACTTTTGCCCTTAGAGGTGTGTCTATCATTGGTTGGGGTGGATCAAGTTTGTGTGGCAATGCCAACCCCACTCCATCAGTCAATGGAGTTGAACTTGTATGGTCTTGACTATCCAATGAGTGTTTCACACATGGTCTATTGTCTATTTAATGGCGTTTTGTTAAGTTTTATGTGACTCTGAAGAAGACACAGACAGTGCTGAAACGTTAGTCTTTGCACCAATAAAGGCTGTAAACTGGACCGTGCACTCCACACTCTCTTTCCTTAATAAGAACAAATTATTACAGCATAAATTTCAAATCAATGGAATCAAAGGTAACTCAATGAGTATGACCAAACATACTTCAGTGAAAGTGCAGTCTTTTCTTCATAGATGTACTCAAGTAAGAGTAAAAAGTACCTTATAAAACTATTCAAAGTACAATTTTAGGGAAAAAAGTTACTAAAGTACTTGAGTAAATGAACCGAGTTACAGTATAATCCACAAGCTCTCCAAGCTGAACATGACTTGATTACCACTAACAGTTTTGCTCCTGACTCAGTCTTTTTCCCTCTTATCCACTTTAGCAAACATTCAGTGGACACCAAACAGTACACACTGGGTTTTAACTCATTTTCATGCCTATAATTAACTGCTGTGTTCACAAACCGCATAAGTTCGCTCATGCGTGCATGCAAACATGCATCGCTTACGCTCCATAAACAGGATTATCATCGCCCTCTCCTCCCATAAACTCTAATCAAAACACTGACATGCTAATTTGTGCGTCTTAACAACAGGGAGCAGCTGGATCTGCACTGCCCCTAACGCCTCCAGGTGAAAAATGGCTAAACAGACTGTACTGTACTTTCTATGAATATAAATAAAACTAAGAATCTTCCAACTGCAGTTACTGTACATGAGTCTTTTTCTATAAGAGCTCATCTGAGCTAAACCTGGAGTCTGACTTCATATTGCAGTATTTCATTTAACCATTACCATAAACTGTCAATTCTAGTTATTACTAATCTGAGCATGTCATGCTACAATGATGAATGTACAGAAACTTGCATTCTACTGTGAGAAACTCTTTTGTAATAGTGCTGAGTGATTATAAAGTGCTCTTGTTCATCAGCCTCCAATTATGGAGATATGCTCGGAGCTTGTAGCACAGAAAGCTTCAGGGAGCAATGGGGCAGGAAGTACAAGTTCCTCGCTGCTTTCAGGAAAAAAAAATTTTTATTACACAAATCATTCTAAAAGTTTGTTTTGGAGTCTGGCAAAAAAAAGAAAAAAGAGTAAGCAGAAACATTGCTGCAAGAAAGATTCATACTGGTGACTGGAGTGAGAATTTTCTAGACATACTGTACCTCTTCCCTGAGACGATGCAGCGATGAGGCCAAGACTGATGAAAACACTTGATATGAAGGCGCTCCTGTTGGTGGTTTTAGGACAACGGCTTCAAACTCTGAAGCTGGCTTTAGTGTATTAAAAAATGCACTGAAAGTACAGTATGGACAACCAATGAAAAAATATGATTTAAAGTTCAACAATTTCGGCGGATCTCGGAAGATGGTGGAGAGGCATAACGCTTAAACAGAGAGCTCTCCCTAGTCGGATTAAAAATCTTTGCTAAATGTCCAACTCGACATAAATAGGTCAATAAACCAAGGGATGAAAACGCGAAGAAGCCGGGCACATGGAAAAAAGCAGGGTAAAACTAAAGAATCCCTCTTCAACAACACTGGAGAAATCGCTGAACACAAGGCCAACAAAAACAAGGAGACTTCAGAGAAAATGGAGGACGCCAACCTCGATGTTATGAACACTGGCTTCGCCAATATAAGTAAGGACATAAAAGACCTCACGCAACAACTCCAACAGGATTTAACGGCTCTTAAGGAAGAACTGAAAAAAGAGGTGAAGGAGGAAATTATGGGTCTCCGAAAAGAAATGGACCACAAGCTAGCAGAAAACATGAGAGGAGCTGCGCACTCAACGGGTGTGTATGGCAGAAGCACAAGCTCGAATATCAGAGTTGGAAGACTGGAAGACCGAGGCAAGCAAGCTGCTACAGACAGAGGATGCAGGAAAAAATAACTGACCTGGAGAGCAGGTCCAGACGGAGCAATATACGCATCTTCGGGATACCGGAGGGCACTAAAGGCAACTCAATGGCGAAATTCATAGATCAATTCTTAAAAAAAGAGCTTGAGTTGCCCAATGAAACAGACCTGCAGATCCAATGTGCGCACAGAGCCTCGGCACAGAAACCAAACTCAAACTCTGCACCCAGGTCAGTTGTGGTAAACTTTTTAAAATACGACGTAAAGGAAAGAATTCTGACACAAGCGTGGAAAAAAAAAATACGAGTTGGTGACAAACAGATATTCTTTGATCATGACTACCCGACAGAAATTGTGCAGCAGCGAAAGAAATATGCCAACATTAAAAAAAATGCTGAAAGAGAAAAAAATTAGATTCCAAATGCCACTAACGAAGATGAGAATTCATTGGGATGATGTCGTGAAAACCTACAACACGGCCAGGGAGGCAGAGCGGGACATGAAGGAGTGAGGCTTTGTGGTGAGCGTACCCGAGGAAGCGGCTGAAGCAGCGGCGGCACAGAGCGCACCGAGACGACCGGAGTGGAGGCGAGTGAGCGGCAGAGGATGGGAGATGGACATGATGCACCGAGCCCAAGAAAAACTGCAAGGCTTTCAACGGAAAGCTTAGATTATAACAAAGATTAAGAAGGGCATAGAAGAAATTAAGGCCAAGAAGACAAGGTAAAAGAGAAACAAATAAACGACTGGGAGAAGTTAAAGTGATTTTTGTTGGACATTTCTAGACTAATGATTATTACTTGGATAGTAACTACAGGTCTAGGGAGGGCCCCTCACTCGGTAAGGACATTCCCTCCACCCTCCAACAGGGACCAATGGGCAGAAGAAAGACCCAAAGTTCGGAGGTCGAGGTTTGTTAATGTATTTTTGTACATATATGTGTTAGTTTTGTTGTTAAAGGGGTTAGAAGCACAAGTTAAAAAAATGGAAAAACATGAATATGGTTAAAAATCTTAAGACAATGACATTAAAAGTGAATGGTCTGAACTCACCTGTTAAAAGGGAAAGAATAATAAGAAAATTCAAGAAGGAAAAAGCCGAAATTATATTTATGCAAGAGACACATTTGAACAAGACAGAACATGAGAAATTAAAGAGATTTGGCTATAAGAACTCCTACTGCAGTTCATTTAAGGGAGGAACTAAAAGGGGGGTTATGATACTAATTTCAAATAAAATACAATTTGAATGTGAACAAGAAATCCAGGATAAAGAAGGCAGATATGTAATAGTAAAGGGAAGAATAGATAGTATGCAGATCACATTAGTGAACATCTATGCTCCACCAGAAAGTGACAAGGGCTTTTTTCAACATCTGTTTGACCTAATAGCAACACACAGTGAAGGAGTCCTAATTTGTGGAGGAGACTTAAATGCCGTCATGGATCATGAAGTTGACACAACAAGTGTTAAGAAGACAAAAAAACATGTAACAAAGTTCATAAAAACCTCACTGGCAGAAATGGGTATGGTAGACATATGGAGGGACCTGCACCCACTCGAAAAAGACTCGACACATTATTCAGCAGTCCATAAAGTACACCCTAGAATAGATTACTTCCTTATGAATGAAGGTGACAGACACAGGGTGAGAAATTGTCGGATTGGAGGGGCAGAAATATCAGATCATAATCCTATATAAATGGAAATATATTTAAACAATAGAAAATGACAAACAACATGGAAACTTAATGTAGGACTATCAAATGATGAGAAAATGAAAGAAAGAATAAAGTTAAACATAAATGAGTATATCGAGGAGAATGATAATGGAGAAGTGGACCCAACAATACTATGGGACGCACTAAAAGCCGTGTTAAGGGGTAAATTAATTGTTGAATCAGGAAAAGCAAAAAAGTCTAAACTGGAATCATATGAACAAAGATGTGAGAGACTGAGGGAATTAGAACGTTAACATCAAAACACAAGTGACCCAAAAATATATCAAGAAATTAAGGAAGAAAAAATAAAGATAAAAGAAATACAAATAGATGAAATTGAAAAGAAAAACAGATATTTAAAACAAAAATATTACGAAACGGGGCCAAAGGCCACAAAACTGTTGGCAAAACGGTTAAGAAAACAACAAACAGTGAATAATGTATATAAGATTAAGGACCCCATCACAAATAAATCCACAGTTACCCCAGAAAACATCGAAGAAATATTCCATAAATTTTATCAAGAACTATACTCGCAACCCGAAGAGACAAATGTTAAGGATATAAAAAAATTTCTATACACATTGGACTTGCCATCAATAGGAAATCAACAAAATGAAAAGCTAACAGCAGAAATAACAACACAAGAGATTAAAGATGTGATTAAGTCACTAAAAAATGGTAAATCACCAGGTAGTGACGGATACCCATCTGAGTTCTATAAACTGTTTATAGAAGAACTCACGCCACAAGGTTCAAGGTTCAAGGTGACTTTATTAATACCCGTAGGTAGATTCTTTTTACAGTCTGGAGAGGGCATCTCAAACACACAACTTTGAACATCAAAACATTAAAAACACAGGACACATACATCAGACAATTTAAAAACAGCACAGACTAAAGACATGGACATGTACTCCAGAAACTTACTGAACATGGTTAAAAAGACTAAAAAATAGATAGATAAAAAAAACTCAACTAAAATAAATAAAAGAACCAGTAGTAAACCAGATAAAAGCATTATACCACACCAGGGACCAGTAAAATAGTAGATAAGATAAGACCACGTAAAAAGGCCAGACCCAAGAGTTTAAATAAAATGCATTAAGGCCTGTTTAAAAGAACGATAGCAGCAGGAACAAAGCTGTTCCTGTACCGTGTGATTCTGCATCTGGGGACTCTGAACCTCCGTCCAGAGGGTAAAAGCTGGAACTCACTGGCCAAGGGATGGGGGTCATCAGCTGTGATAGAGGTGGCCAGCCGCTGTACCTGCCTGGTGTACAGGGCCTCCAGACCCAGCTGTGACTCCCCCCTAATAAGACGACTGGACCATTTAATGATCTGGGCCAGTGAGTTTCTGTCTTTGAGGGGCAGGTTTCTAAACCATGACACTAACGAGAAAGATAAAACTGATTCAATAAAAGCACGATAAAAAAGTGTCATGATAGTCCTATCTACATAGAAATGGGACAACCTCCTCAAACAAAACAGGCGCTGGTGTCCCTTCCTGTTTATGACCTCACAATTCAATTTAAAATTCAAAGTATTATCAATAATTGTACCCAGATATTTATAAAATGTGACAGCTCCTAAAGTCATTTAATTGGACATTAAACAACAACAAAATACCTCCATCATGGAACGAAGCCATTATTTCAGTTATTTTAAAGCCAGGAAAAGATAGGGAACAATGCGGAAACTATAGGCCAATCTCTTTATTAAATGTGGATTATAAAATATATACAACAATTATCTGTAAACGAATAAAGACATTCCTGACAGAATTGATAGAGGATGATCAAACTGGTTTCATAGAGGGACTCCAAACACATGATAATATCAGGAGAACAATACACATAATTAATCACATACATAAAGAAAAGAAAAGCGCAGTAATAATGAGTTCAGACGCAGAAAAAGCATTTGATAGGGTTAATTGGATGTTTCTATATAATGTGTTGGAACGCTTTGGATTTAATGAAAAGTCAGTGTAATGCATAAAGACACTGTATCAAAAACCTGTGGCAAGAATCAAGATAAATGGCAGCTTAACAGACAAAGTAAATACACAAAGATCAACTAGACAGGGATGCTGCCTATCGCCCACCTTGTTTGCTCTGTTCATAGAGCCACTGGCCCAAGCGGTGCGATAAAATAAGAAATTAAAAGGTGTAACAATAAAGGGAGCGGAACACAAGATTGGGCTGTTTGCAGACGATATTATAGTTTATCTTGAACAACCAGATGAATCAATGATGGACTTGATAGAAAATTTTGGAAAATTATCAGGATACAAGAAAAACATACCAAAAACACAAATACTGACATTCCACTATAACCCTTTAAACCAGATAACCGATAAGATCAAACTAAACTGGAAACAAAAAGAAATAAAATACCTTGGAGTGAACATACCCAAAGATTTAAGTAAAATCTATAAAGCAAACTATGATAGGTTTGAACAAGAAATAAAAAAAGATATCGATAGGTGGTCAATCTTAAACATGGATCTGAATTCAAAAATTAAGACAGTCAAAATCAGCATACAACCTAGACTGCTTTACCTCTTCCAAGCTCTACCAATAGAGATTCCTGGTGCCCAGTTCTCAAAGTGGGACAGGATGATATCAAGATTTGTTTGGGGAGGGAAAAAACCAAGAGTGAAATATAAAACTCTCCAGTTACCAAAAGAGAAAGGCGGCATGGGTCTATCGAGTCTAAAAGAATATTACTACTCAGCACAAATAAGATATATTATATATTGGTGTGACGGAGGATACAAGGCAAAATGGAAAGAAATGGAAAAGGAAATTGAGGGACTCCCAGTGCAAAGCATAATGGGAGATAAGGATGCGTATAAGCAAATCAAACAAATAGACCCAATCACTAAATTTACTTTGGAACTGTGGTATAAAATAGTACAAAAGTATAATATAAAGGAGGACATAAAACTATTGAAATGGGTAGCATTTGACAGTCAGTTTGAACCGGCGAAGCAAGACAGGGGATACAAAAATCTGGTGAACAAGGGAATCACAGCATAGGGCATTATGGGGAAAAAAGACTTCGGGAGTTTTGTAAACATGAGAAGAAAATTTAAACTAGAAAAATCTGAATTCTTCAGATATCTGCAGATGAGGGATTATTATATAAGAAGGATTAGGCATAACCTCCACACAGATGTGAGTGAGATTATACAATTCATTTTAAGCTCGTATGCAGGAAATAAAATAAGAATTATTTCAAAGATATATCAGAAACTTATGGCAAACAAACATTCAAGTAACTATATAAAGGAGAAATGGGAGAAAGAGCTAAATTTAAACATAACAGAAGAAAACTGGCAAGAAATATGGAAAACACAACACACATCAACAAGTTCAAGGACATGGAGGGAATTTGGATGGAAAAACCTGATTTGCTATTTCATTACACCACAGATCCAAAGAAAATACACAAATACTAAATCTATGTGCTGGAGGGGCTGTGGGGCTCAAAATGCAGACCACTCGCATATGTTTTGGAAATGCTGCAAAATCTCATCATTCTGGAAATCTATACATGTGACAATACAGAGGATATTAGGATATAATATACCAATGAACTGTAACTTGATGTATTTATGTGATCTTAAAAGAGACAATGTAATACAGGCTGAGGACAGATATTTAGTTAAAATCATGCTGATTGCATGTAAAAAAACAATCACAAGAAAATGGCAATCAGAAGTTCTTCCTGACCAAGAGCAATAGACAGACATTGTTGAGGATATACGTCTAATGGAAAAACTAACATATCGACAGAGAATGCAAGGACAATATGAAAAAAAATGGTGGAAATGGACACACTACAAAGTGCAACAACGAGACAGAAATTGAAAGAATAACCAAAGACACTGGAAAAACCAGAAGAATTTAGAGATGGAAACTAAAAACTTGATGCTCCAACATTTGTCCCGCCCCCCTTTTTTTTCTTTTTTTTTTCTTTCCCTCTTTTTTCTTTTTTTTTTTCTTTTTGACTGTATGGTTAGCTCCTTTTGTAAATATAGAGACTGTGATCTGAATGTAATATGTATGATGAAAAATGAATAAAAACAAAGTTACAAAAAAAATATATCGAAAAAAAAAAAGTTCAACAATTTCGGCAGAGTAGGTGCAAAAAAAGTTATAAATTTTACGAAGTGCAGGGCAATAACTTTTTTTAATGAAACTGTGTAAGCCAGACAACGAAGCTCCAATTAAGTTCCTAAAAATTTGTGCAGCGTGTGGAGCGTGTAAATAACGAGGCGGATTTGACTCATTTTATTACAAGTCTCACACGAGAAGCATAGACAGAATGAATACTCAGCAGACTCTCCTCTTAAAAAGCATGGCATTCTTCTAGAAGCTTCTAACACACAAAAGGTCACATTGCATTCACTTCCTTAATCCTTTAACATCCTTCTAGAAGTTTCTAACACACAAAGGATCACACTGCATTCAACCTTCACACCTCCCTGTTATCTCCCAGGGAAACTCTGCTCTTTGTTCTTGTCTAAGATGCTATACAATTATGCACTCCCCATGTGTCACCAAACGACCCCCCCGAGCGTCTTGGATAGAACAATAGAATGACAGTCCATATGCTGTGGTAGAATCATTAAACATCAATCCACATGCTGCTTGGGCTTCAGTCTTCTCCCGTATCTGCTGTAACCAGGATTCACCGCCTCCGCAGCGCCGTCATGCTGGGGGGCTGATGTTTGAGGGGTAAAAGTCTGTCTGTGTGGGTGCTCTGGGGAATCTTTTCTCTGGGAAGCTTCCCGTGGGGGTCTTCCACGCCGAGGGGCCCTCGCCAACAGCACTTGCTCGTCCGCCACCACAAAAGCAGGTTTGAATCTGTCTATGCCGATCTTTTCCTTCCTACCCCCCAAATCTAGCAAAAAATGCTTGTCCCCTGTTTCCAGCACTCTGAACGGTCCATCATAAGGTGGGCGCAGTGGAGGGCGATGTGCATCGTGTCTGACAAAAATGAACTCCGTGTTTTTCTAAGTTTTAGGCACAAAAACGCGCGGAAAACTGTGGTGAGCAGGGCCCGGCAGCGTGCTTGTGTCTATGCTACGCTGCAACAGCTGAGACGGGGAGCTGCCCGGCGCGGGATTATCTGGAAGAAACTCCCCGGGCAGCCAAAGTGGCTGCGCAAAAACGAGTTCAGCCGGGGAAGCTTCCAGATCCTCTTTAGGCGCAGAACGCAACCCCAATAAAACCCACGGTAGCTTGTCGACCCAATTTGCATCCGTCAGTGACGCCCTGAGAGCCACTTTCAATGACCTATGAAAACGTTCGCATAACCCATTAGCCTGTGGATTGTACGTGGTTGTGCGGTGAATTGTGACACCCAGGCTGCGGGCCATTGTTGACCAGAGTTTGGAAACAAATTGAGGGCCTCTGTCGGACGTAATATCCGATGGGACTCCAAAACGCGCCACCCATGCTGTTAAAAACGCACGCGCCACCTCCTCGGCTGTGGTTGCCGCCAGTGGAACCACTTCCAGCCAGCGCGTGGTGCGGTCCACCATTGTCAGAAGGTGCGTGCACCCCTGTGATGGCAGGAGGGGGCCCACGAGGTCCACGTGAACATGGTCGAACCTCTTAGCCAGGATGCGAAACGGCTCCAAAGGAGCCTTCGTGTGTCTGTGTATTTTGGCTCGTTGGCACGCCATACAGGCTGCCGCCCACTCTTTCACTTGTTTGCGAAGGCTTGGCCACACGAATTTCTCTCCTACCATTTTGACCGAAGCGCGCACTCCCGGGTGCGCCAAAGTATGAATCGAGTCAAACACGCGGCAGCGCCACGCGGCCGGGACCACGGGACGCAGGCGCCCCGTGGAGACATCGCAGATTGGGGGGGCATGCCGTCTTGCAGCACCCTGCTCTCCAGCCTTAACCCTGTTGGTCCAGACTGGAGCGCGCACACGTCCGCGTCACTAACCTGCTCCGCGGCCATGGCTGCGTAATCTATCCCCACGCAGACTGGGGCCGCCACAGCGGACGAGAGGCAGTCTGCCACTACATTCAGTTTACCCGAGACATGCTGAATATCGGTAGTAAACTCTGAGATCGCAGCCAGCTGTCTCTGCTGCCGGCCCGACCACGGTTCTGAAACCTTGGCCATCACGAATGTTAGCGGCTTGTGGTCAACGAACGCAGTGAAACTGCGCCCTTCCAGCCAGAACTGGAAGTGGCGAATGGCCAGGTGGAGAGCCAGCAACTCCCTGTCGAACGCGCTGTATTTACGTTCACTGTGGCGCAAAGTCCTGCTGAAAAAGGCGAGCGGCTGCCAAGCCCCGGCTACGCGCTGCTCCACGACCGCCCCTATGGCCACATCTGAAGCGTCAGTGGTGAGCGCTATGCGGGCCGTTGGGTCTGGATGTGCCAGCAATGCGGCATTTGCCAGGGCTGCTTTGACTTCCGAGAACGCCCGCTCTCGCTCTGTTGTCCATTCGACCTTATCCGCGGGTTTCTGTTTTCTGAGCGCGGCGTACAGTGGTTGCATGAGCTGCGCTGCGCGGGGAAGGAAACGGTTATAAAAATTCACCATTCCCAAAAATTCTTGTAGCGCCCTGACCGTTTGCGGCCGGGGAAAATCTGCTACTGCGCGCACTTTGTCAGGCAGCGGGACTGCTCCTTCGGGAGAGACGCGGTGCCCAAAAAAATCAATCCCCGTCACCCCGAACTGACATTTCGCTGGGTTAATTATTAACCCATGCTCTTCCAACCTCCGGAAAACCGTGGTGAGGTGGGTTTCGTCTTCGTCTTCGGATGAGCTGGCTACTAAGATATCGTCCAGGTAAACGAACACGAAAGGGAGATCGCGCAGCACTGCATCCATCATGCGTTGGAATGTCTGTGCAGCCCCTTTAAGCCCAAAAGGCATGCGCAAAAACTCAAATAACCCGAACGGAGTTATTACCGCTGTTTTGGGTATGTCCTCAGCACACACTGGGACTTGATGGCAACCGCGGACCAGGTCTATTTTAGAAAAAACGCGCGCTCCTGCCAGGTGAACGGAAAAATCCTGAATGTGAGGAATGGGGTAGCGGTCGTGCGCTGTGGCGTTGTTCAACCTGCGGAAATCCCCGCAAGGTCGCCACGATCCCTCAGCTTTAGGGACCATGTGTAGCGGGGAAGCCCATGGGCTGTTTGAACGCCTGATGATGCCCAACCTCTCCAGGTTGGCGAACTCCTCGCGCGCTATGGCCAGTTTAGCTGCGTCCAAGCGCCGAGGTTTTGCAAAAACGGGCGGCCCTGTGGTGGTGATAAAATGCTCCACCCCATGTTTAGCGATGGCTGACGAAAATGTCGGGACAGTGAGTGCTGGGAACTGAGTGAGCAGTGTGTGGAACTTACCGCATGCAGCTGTGACGTTGGCTTGTGCTGTTGGCCGGGACGCTCGAGCTATACAGGGGATAGAATCAAAGGACAGTGCATTAACTAGGCGCCTGTTAGCGACATCAACCAACAAACCATGTGTGCACAAAAAATCAGCCCCCAGTATATTGAAATTCAATGCTGCTATGACAAAAGTCCACTCAAATGTACGGCCGTGTAGAGACAAGAGTAGAGTCTTCTCACCAAAGGTCTTAATCTCCGAGCCGTTTGCTGCTGCCATCTCGGGGCCGCTAGCTCCTGCCAGCCGGTCAGCGTAGGTCGGCAGGATGAAACTCTTCTGGGCGCCGGTGTCCACGAGGAAATGCCTCCCTGAGCGTGCATCCGTCAAGTAGAGCAGCTTGTTCTCCTCCCCGAGGGTCGCGGCTGCTACCGACCCCCGGTCTTGGCGTTTCCTCTCTGCGAAGCGGCAGTGGTAGAAGCAAAGCATGTCTCCCCCACGTTCCTTGGCCTCCGCTGCTGCTGCCGTCGGTGGCTCCTCGCCTCCTTCGGGCATCGCGCCGAGCTCCGTCGCTGCTGCAATGGTCGTGAACTCCCTGCTGGCGACGATGATCCGGTTCGCTTCACGGGCTAGCGCACGATAGTCCCGCTTGGCCAGCAACGGCGAATTGGCCAGGGTCGCTCTTGCCGCTGACGGAAGGTTCCGGAGGAAGAGGTGGGTAAAAATGAAATGGTCGTCGTCTGTGCCCTTTAACCTCAGCATCTTCTCCATCAGGTCTATGGCCGACCCATCTGCCAACCCGGTCCGAGTCAGGAGTCTCTCTGCTCTCTCACCATCCGAGAGTGTGAAGTGCTGGATGAGTGCAGCCTTCAGCGCGCCGTACTTGTCGTCGGTTGGTGGCTGATAGAGCAGGCTCTCTACGTGCTGAGCCGTGCGGGTGTCGAGCGCTGCGACCACATAGTGGAATTTTGTGTCATCAGCCGATATCCCCCGGAGGGCGAACTGCGCCTCAACTAGGTGGAACCAGGAGCGCGGATTGTGCTGCCAAAAATCCGGTAGCTTGATCGCAACAGTACATGCGTGGCTGGGGGTTCCCATCGAGGCTGGTTCCGGGGGTCTTTCATTGTGTTCCATGATTCCTCTTGGGTCACCAGTGTGGAGCGTGTAAATAACGAGGCGGATTTGACTCAGACATTTTATTACACGTCTCACACGAGAAGCATAGACAGAATGAATACTCAGCAGAGACTCTCCTCTTAAAAAGCATGGCATTCTTCTAGAAGCTTCTAGCACACAAAAGGTCACATTGCATTCACTTCCTTAATCCTTTAACATCCTTCTAGAAGTTTCTAACACACAAAAGATCACACTGCATTCAACCTTCACACCTCCCTGTTATCTCCCAGGGAAACTCTGCTCTTTGTTCTTGTCTAAGATGCTATACAATTATGCACTCCCAATGTGTCACCAAAAGCTTACACATAATGCCAAACACCCCAGGGACCGATCGTATCATTTCAACCACTCAAGCCACACACCTCAGTCCCCCGCAAGCCTTCATTTGGGCTTTTATGCAATAACATTCAGCCATTATTTATGTTAATTAGCTCAGTCTGACTTCGGCATCTAAAATTAACAAGTAACCAGCTAACATTAGCCTCAAAAAGGCGCCTGCTCTGCATCAACCGAACTTTTCACAGTGAAGAAAGACGAAGGGTGAAGTGAACTGGGGCTCATGGGCATTTAAAGAAGCATGCACTAAAATGAGTCTTTTTGAGGAAAACTGGTTAAAATGGGATTGAAAATGGTGCTGGAAAAAATAAAGCCTGAGGTATTTTGAGTTGGTCTCGGTCTGGATCAGACTTAACCTTGGTCTGGTTTGTTTAGAGTGTGAAAGCAATTTTCAGAAAGGTTCGGACTTTCAGATCAAACATGGAAAGTTAAGGCAGCTGATAAGAGGGAAAATGAGCCACGAGAGCACTTGGAGATAGGAATTATGGTTGTTAGCGGCATAAATAAGAAAATAAGAAAAGACTTCCGGCGCCACACGAGTCGGCTGCCTTTTGCAACAGCGGCTCAATTCTGAGTCTTTTATTTCCCTTCCTCTCTCTTTTTGATCCAGTTTTTCACTCCATTTATATCACGGACTCTCTGGCTGAGCTCACATGCTCATACATGGCTTACTGTCAAAATAAGATTGTTCCACGTAAACGTGTCAAAATATACCCCAACAACAAACCATGGGTTACTAAATCAGTTAAATCCTGCTTACAGAGGAAAGCTCTTGCCTTTAAACAGGGGTCTGTTTCTGAGCTACAGGTTGCCACTAAGGAGCTGAAGGCCGAAATTTTAAGAGCAAAACAGAATTATAAATCAGAGTTGGAAAGCAAGATGGCAGCAAATAAACTTGGTTCGGCCTGGGCCAGTATGAAAACTATTGCAGGCCTTCAGAGCACAGAGCGCAGTAATCGTGTGTTTTTAGATGGTTTTAGTTCAGACACAGAGCTGGCTAATGCTCTTAATTGTTTTTATGGTCGTTTTGACTCCTTTGATTTTAGCACAGAAATCCAAGATTTGAAACAGAAACTCAAAGACAATCAGCACTTTAATATTGAGATGCAGGATGTTAAAAGGGAGTTCCGCGCTGTAAAAGTGAACAAAAGTCAGGGCCCTGATAATATATGTGGGCGCCTGGTAAAGTCCTGTGCACATGAACTGAGTCCTATATTTCATTACATTTTCAATAAGTCCTTACAGACACAACATGTGCCTAAGATCTGGAAAGATGCCGTGGTTGTTCCCGTTCCAAAATCCAGCTGTCCTAAAACGGTAAATGACTTTAGACCAGTTGCTTTGACTTCAATTTTAATGAAAATTTTTGAAAAACTGGTCAGATGTGAGGTCCTAAAGCAGACTGAACATGCACTGGATCCTCTGCAGTTTGCCTATAGGCCTCACAGAGGAGTGGAGGATGCCACTGTCACTCTGTTTGACATGCTTTTCAAACATCTGGATTTTAATGGGACACACGCCAGGCTTTTATTTGTGGACTTTTCTTCTGCCTTTAATACAATCCAACCTCATATTTTAGTTGAAAGGCTCCTGCAACAATTTGATTTAAGCAATAATCTGGTGGGTTGGATTCTGGATTTCTTAACCAACAGGACGCAGAGAGTAAGGGTCAATGGCACATTGTCTGACCTAAAGTGCTCTTCTACTGGCTCTCCTCAGGGGTGTGTGTTGTCACCACTACTCTTCATCCTGTACACAAACATGTGTCGGAGCAGACATGACAACAGACACATTATAAAGTATGCTGATGACTCAGTCATTGTCAGTCTCCTCCAGGATGGTGAGAGTGGCCACGGCCCAGTAGTTGATAACTTTGTTCACTGGTGTGAGGATTCCTACCTGCAGCTGAATACAACAAAAACGAAAGATATGATTATTGACTTTAGGAGGAAAACTCCCAGGCACAAAGTCACCATACTAAAAGGCCAGACCACCGAATGTGTACAATCGTACAAATATCTTGGGACGATTATTGATAGTGGATTGAACTTTGAGGTGAACTGTGAAAGGGTGTGCAAAAAGGGTCAGCAAAATTTGCATTGTTTGAGGAAACTTGCACGCTTCCAAATTGACCGAACCATAATGACTATGTTTTATCGGGCTTTTATTGAATCTGTTTTATCCTTTTCTTTAATGTCATGGTTTGGTCAGATAAAACTGAAACAGAGGAAATCCTTGGATCAGGTAGTCAGATGGTCCAGTCGTTTGCTTGGTGAGTCACAGCTGAGCCTGACATCCCTGTACACCAGACAAGTACAGAGGATGGCCGACTCGATTTTAAATGATGACTCCCACCCTTTGCACTGCAACTTTCAGCTTCTTCCCTCCAGACGGAGGTTTGCTGTCCCAAAAAGTAGAACCCAGCGCTACAAAAACAGCTTTGTCCCTGCTGCTGTCAAAGAGTTGAACAAGCTATAAAAATTATATTGTACATATTTTATATTTACCTATTTTGTAAGATGTGTGCCTGAGTTTGTGTCTATGTTGAATGTAATTAGTGGCTTGTAAATATGGATGTCACCAACTGCAAAACAAATCTACCTATGGGTACAAATAAAGTAACCTGAACCTGAACCTGAAAACACAGATTGTCCCAAATGTCTCCTGAGCCAGTGGATGGAACCACTGTTTATAGCAGGAGACGGTACAGCAGGGAAGAGCTGCTAGCACTCAACTGCCACCCGGTGCTAACGGAAAAACTCGACATACCGGGAGAACTGAGGCGAAAACGCCGTGGTTGCCGGGCTGGAGTAAGGTGGAAGACAAAAAATATAAGGTACAGACCCTCCCTTCCATCCATTGTCATGGGGAATGTACGGTCGTTACTGGGAAAGGTAGATGAGCTAGCGGCTATCTCCCGCTATGATAGCATATACTGGGAATGCTCTCTCCTTTTGTTTACTGAGACGTGGCTATCTGAACTAGCAGCAGAGGCTAACATTGAGCTGGAGGGTTTCCACGCGATACGGGCAGACCGAACACCACACAGTGGCAAAGCAAGGAGAGGTGGAGTGATAATGTATGTTAACAACAACTGGTGCAGATCGGGACATATCACTGTTAAACAGCAACACTGCAGCAAAGACATTGAGTTGCTAGCTGTTAGCATGCGGCCTACATATCTCCCGAGGGAATACTCACACGTGATCTGCATTGTTGTTTATGCAAATCCGAAGGCGAACGCTGGGACAGCGCGTGACGTCATCCATTCAGTAACCAGCAGGCTGCAGACAGAACACCCAGATGCTCTTCTCCTCATCTCAGGCGATTTCAACCATGTTTCACTGTCTCCCATTCTACCCACGTTTACCCAGTATGTCACATGCCACACTAGAGACAATAAAACACTGGACTTATTCTACGCAAACACTAAGGAGGCGTACACCTCATTACAACCCCCCCCCCCCCCCGCTCAGGAGATCGGATCACAACTTGGTTCATCTCCGGCTGGTGTACAAACCCCTAGTGCACAGACAGCCTCCGGCCATGCGCACAGTGAAGTTATGGTCTGAGGAGGCAATGGACACTCTAAAGGGCTGTTTTGAAACCACCGCCTGGGAGCAGCTCTGCGATCCACATGGTGAGGACATCGATGGCCTCACTCACACCATCACGGACTACCTCAGCTTCTGTGTGGACAACACCGTTCCCACCAAGGCCATATGGTGTTGCTCAAACAACAAACCCTGGATCAACCCTGAGATAAAAAAACTTCTGAGAGAGAAGACGAGGATCTTCAGGTCGGGGAACAGGGAGATGCTGAAGTCCGTACAGAGGGAGCTGAGGAGAAAGATCAGAGAAGGCAAGGACAGCTTCAGGAAGAAGATGGAGGACAAGCTGCAACAGAGCGACATCAGTGGGGTCTGAAGAAACCTTAAAACCATCTCTGGGCTCCAGAATACCTCCCCCCAGGTCACGGGGGGCAGGGAGTGGGCGAACAATCTGAATCTGTTTTTCAATAGGTTTGACCAACCGCCCTCCCCCCTGACTGCACAACAACCACTGCTGCCTCTAAAGACATCAAGTCCTGCTGCCCACTCCCCACTCCACCAACTCCCCCCCACTCCCAACACACAGCCCCCCAACCTGACCCTGACTAAGATCCAGGTGAGGACGGAGCTGAGGAAGATCAAGGCGAGGAAGGCCTCGGGACCGGACGGCATCAGCGCAAAGCTCCTCAAGTCCTGTGCAGACCAGCTGTGTGGAATTGTGGAGTACATCTTCAACCTGAGCCTGAAGCTGGGGAGGGTACCACAGCTGTGGAAAACATCTTGTGTGGTACCTGTACCAAAGACTTCCCACCCCAAAGACCTGAACAGCTACAGACCAGTGGCCTTGACGTCCCACATGATGAAGACCCTGGAGAGACTGCTCCTTGCTCACCTCCGCCCCCTGGTGGGACCAGCGATGGATCCACTCCAGTTCGCCTACCAGCATGGCATTGGGGTGGAGGATGCAGTGATCTTCCTCCTTCACCGTTCTCTGTCCCACCTGGAGAAGCCCGAGAATGCGGTGAGGATCATGTTCTTTGACTTCTCCAGTGCTTTCAACACCATCCAACTGATGACCCTGAAGGACAAGCTGCTGTGCTCAGGGGTGGACCAGCACCTGTCATCATGGATCCTGGACTACCTCACTAACCGGCCTCAGTTTGTGAGAACCCGGGACTGTGTGTCCAACACGATCATTGGTAGCACGGGGGCCCCCCCAGGGAACGGTTTTGGCTCCCTTCCTGTTCACCCTTTATACTGCGGACTTTTCACACAACACAACACACTGCCATCTACAGAAGTTCTCTGACGACTCTGCGATTGTTGGCCTCATCTCCAATGGAGATGAAGCTGAGTACAGAGGGCTTATCCAGGACTTCGTGGACTGGTGCCATCGGAACTGCCTCCAGATCAATGTGAGGAAAACAAAGGAGCTGGTGGTGGACTGCCGCAGGCAAGGACAACCCCTCACAGCACCAGTAAATATACAGGGAACAGACATCGAGATGGTGACATCCTACAAGTACCTGGGTGTTCATCTGAACAATAAACTAGACTGGTCACACAATACTGACGCACTCTACAAGAAGGGACAGCGCAGGCTGTTCCTGCTGAGGAGACTCAGGTCTTTTGGTGTACAAGGGGCGCTGCTGAAGACATTCTATGACACGGTGGTGGCATCAGCCATCACTTTTGGAGTGGTCTGCTGGGGCAGTGGCATTACGGCAGCCAATAGGAAGAGACTGAACAAACTGATCAAGAAAGCTAGCTCTGTCCTGGGGCAGCGCCTTGACCCAGTGGAGGAGATAGGAGAGAGAAGGATGGTGGCTAAACTGTCATCTCTGCTGGAGGCCGAGTTCCACCCTATGCAGGACATACTGAATGCACTGAGGAGCTCATTTAGCAGCAGACTACATCATCCTAGGTGCACAACCGAGAGGTTTCGCAGGTCCTTCCTACCAACGGCTGTCAGACTGTACAACCTAAGCAGGGCTGCTTGCAGAGATAGCAAAAAGACGTGACAACCTAATAGTTTTTGAATGCAAAAGACACAATAGACTTATACAATGGTCCCCTCCGGCATACAACTAGGAAAATACCGGTCGCTATGGAGGGTGAGAATATGTATGGGTACATAATCATACCATGTAGGATAACTAAATAGACGGTTGTGCTGTTTCATCCCATCTAGCAACAATGCTCTGCACTGTGTGTGTTTATATATTTACATATTTATTCCATCTAGCTACAATGCTCCGCACTGGGTGTGTTTATATATCTACATATTTATTCCATCTAGCTACAATGCTCCGCACTGTGTGTTTATATATCTACATATTATTCCGTCTAGCTACAATGCTCCGCACTGTGTGTGTTTATATATTTACATATTTATTCCATCTAGCTACAATGCTCCACACTGTGTGTTTATACACTCATATATTTATTCCATCCAACTACAATGCTCCGCACCGTGTGTCTAGATATACACTACCGTTCAAAAGTTTGGGGTTACTTAGAAATTTCCTTATTTTTGAAAGAAAAGCACTTTTTTTCAATGAAGATAACTTTAAACTAATCAGAAATACACTCTATACATTGCTAATGTGGTAAATGACTATTATAGCTGCAAATGTCTGGTTTTGGGTGCAATATCTACATAGGTGTAAAGAGGCCCATTTCCAGCAACTATCACTCCAGTGTTCTAATGGTACAATGTGTTTGCTCATTGCGTCAGAAGGCTAATGGATGATTAGAAAACCCTTGTGCAATCATGTTAGGTCTGCAATGCTGTAATTGCTGCAAATGGAGGATTCTTTGACGAAAGCAAAGTCTGAAGGAAAAAATTATTATTTCAAATACAAATCATTATTTCTAACCTTGTCAATGTCTTGACTATATTTTCTATTCATTTTACAACTCATGGTGGTAAATAAGTGTGACTTTTCATGGAAAACACAAAATAATTGTCTGGGTGACCCCAAACTTTTGAACGGTAGTGTATATATATATTTATATTAATATGTACATATGTATACTAGCTGCTCTTGTTTTTTCTTGCCTTCTGATTGTTGCTCTGAGTGTTGCTATCCCTGTACTGTTGCAATCCTGGAATTTCCACATTGTGGGACTAATAAAGACTTATATCTTATCTTATCTTATCTTAAATAGTAAGTTGAAAAAAATCAATAAAAATGCAAAAACTTACAGATATTTTAAGAGAGGATGTAACAGAGTTTTTGAAAAAAAATGGACAAGCAATGCCACTTGAAAATCATCATGAATGATGAGACAAATGTCCTTTCTCTCTTTCTTACTTTTACTTCTTACTTTTTAATGAAGACCTAAATAATATTCTAGCCTCATTAAACAAGCTCACTGACTATTATGATGGCGTCTTCCCCAGTTTTAGCTTAAAGTGTGGTTATCAATGTGGCCACAGCAGCAGAAAACATCTGATCTGTTGTTTTTTTTTTTGCTAACTACAGGTCTGTGTTAATAACACAACTGTTGTCATGACAACAGGGTGCAGGCATGTCATATAAAGCTGTTTAGTTTGCTCGGAAAAGTAGCAGTGTGAAACTATACAGTGTAACAAAAACAACCTTGATCTGGACCTTGCCGTGGACTTTCAGGTGTGAAAACGCCCTTAGAGAAAACGGGGTATTGTTCATTTGTGATCTCATAAACCCAGGAAGTGCAATCCAGTTTTTTTCCGTAAGAGTTTATGTAAATAAAGGCAGTGTGTATTTATTTGTGAAGTGAGTGTCTCAATATTTTAATGGCATACATGTAACCTTTATCTGTATTCTATAAGGTTAAACCCCACAAAAATACAATTTTAGCACAATATGGGACATTCAATCCCTCTATGGATCTCCACCTTATTGTGGTGGAGGAGCTTGCGTGCCCTAATGATCCCAGGAGCTGTGTTGTTGGAGGGCAATTTGCACCCCCATAGTGTCTCTCAAGTGGTCCAGTAGATCCACATGAAAAAAGTTACATCAAGGACCCAGTGGACTCAAAGAAGCCAATGGGTCCGCCCTCCAGTGGGTTCACCACCTGCTGGAGGGAACATGGGGATCATGATGCTATGTGAAACAGGTGACAGTCTGGGCTACTATGCTTAGACTGCTGCCCCCATGACCCAGACCCCCGGAAAAGTGGTAGATGGATGGATGGGACATTCAAATTTAATAAAAACTCTGGTACATTTTTGGAAGAATGATCATTTACATGGCACTTCCCCAGAATATGGAAACCATTCTGTAGTTCAAAACCTAATGCTTTATCCCATAATTTCTCTCCCATAAAGATTCTAAAGACGCAGAGGGCATGTGTCAGTCCGGTCACACATTAGAACACAGCCTCTCCTGTGCAAACCTCAGAGGTGAGTAATTCTTCTTTTGCCGCCAGTGCTTTGTCTGGCTTTCAAAGCTCCAACTTTTGAAATAAATTTTTCCATTTCAGACTGAAGAGCAGGTGCCCATTATCGCTGTGAAGAGAAGAGAGACGAGCTGAATGTTAACTCCACCCCAGAGACGACGAGTTCAGATCTTTGATGCAGATGTGGCGAGCTTTATGAGCACCCCTGCTGCCGTACATTACGTGAGCCTCAACTGTCAGCCGCAGACGTGCGAGGAGATGGGATCAAACACTGGAGCGTTCAAGGTGAAAAGCCTTCTTGTGCTTTGTTATTTGTCAGAGAGAAACACGGAGGGGAAAAAGATCTAACATTTCAACTGTTCTGGTATTTTCTTAAAGATGGAAGAAGAGTCAATGTCAAAGCTCTAGTGTGGTATTTCAGAGTTGACTGAAGTCAGAACAGGTAAAAAAGGAAGTAATTTACAGGGCAACCAAAAGTGATGACACAAATGCTTTTAGTTCGTTCTAACCTCATTAATTAGATAAATACAGCAGCAAAAAACCATACAGGACTGTTTTCTGTCTGTTTGGCTTAAGCACGAATTTAAACTTTGTGTTTCTGTTTGAAATTCAGTTCATTTCATTCCTTTTATCAGTAGCTATGATAATCCTTTGATCAGTATTGATCTAAGAATATAAAAATTAATAAATGTTCTTAGAGAAAGAAAAAAATCATGATTAAAACTAACTGGCTACAGCCAAAAAAATGGTGAATAATGTTCTGTAAAGTATAAAATTTGTAATATGCACTGTGTTAATACTAACATTACCACAACATATGCTCTTATATTAAATTGTGTATGTACAATATGTTCTATTTTACTGAATTAGATTTCTCCATTACATAGTGGATGTGTAGATATCATCTTGCGTACAAAGGATATTTTAGTTTATGCTGCTCAATATTTCTTTAATATTTGTGCCTGATATAAGATGATGTATATCTGCACCCAAAATGTAGGATTACTTGTAGAATCTCTAAAATTACAATGGGAGGTAGAGCTTTCAGTTATCAGGCTCATCTCCGATGGAACCAGCTGCCAGTTTGGGTCTGAGAGACAGACTCGATCTCTGTTTTTAATCCCTGTATCTCACGGGGCGGTGGAGGAACTGCCGAGGAATGTTCATCAACGTGCTTTCTGGGTTTCATCAGGATTTGGCTGCCAAACAGTTTACCAACAGTTTTTAAGGTTGCAGTTTTTCTTCTTGCCAAAAATTTTTCAGTGTGTTAAAATGTTTTGAATTTTTTTAAATTCAGTTGCAAAATCTTTCTCCTCCAGACATAGCACTGATCCATAGGCCTGAAAAGTTTCAGTTTTGTTTCACCGCTCCACAGAACAGAATTTCAAAACCTCTTTGGCTTATTTATATACAGTAGTTTTGAGCAAATTGGAGCCAACTTTTTGGGCCTATGGATCAGCAGTATGTCTAGAGAATGAATAATGAAGCATATGCTGAAAAGAACACCATGCCTAAAGTGAAGCATGGCAGTGGCTCAATGATGCTCTGGAGCTGCTTCGCTGCTTCTTGCACTGGAAACCTTCAGCATGTGGTGAGTAAGGTGAACTCAGTCAAGTATCAGGAAATCCCGGGAGAAAATGTCATGCCCTCTGTGAGGAAGCTGAAGCTTGGGCGTAATTGGATCTTTCAACAGGACAATGATCCCAAGCATACCTCAAAGTCCAACAAGGTGTGGATTCAGAAGAAGTCCTAGAAGATACCAGAGTGGCCATCACAGTCAGCTGACTTGAACCGCATTGAAAATCTTTGAGGGGTTTGAAAAAGGCAGTTGCAGCACGCAGACCCAAGAATATTAGTGAACTGGAGACCTTTGCCCATGAGGAATGAGCTAAGATTCCTCAGAACGCTGCCAGGTGTCTGGCTATGCATCGCGTTTGCAGCAGGTCATGACAGCAAAAGGGTGCTCCAAGTACTAAAGATGCTTGTCATGAAGGGGTTGAATAATTCTGAAACTGCAGCAATCATTAAAAGTGGCATTTTGTGTTGAATTTGGAGAAACCACTTGTAATATTAGTTGTGTTGAGCTATTTAAATTGTTCTTATTTGATTTGTTTATTGCAAACTGCTGCTAGTTTGTACATTTTGCCAGTAAATGCAGTTTGCAGTGGGGATTGAATAATTTTGATTGCAACTTTAGAAAGTACTAGGGGTGGGGGAAAAATGGAAACAGCAGAACATCGAAATACTTTATGGTGGCGATACTGTATACGAGGTAGGGCTGTACAATTATTATGGCCAAAATGATAATCACAATTATTTTGATTAATAATGAAATTGTACACAGAAATGAGCAAGCGAGGCAGTGAGCTGGATCAGAGTGGACTTTATTCTTTCTAACCTCAAGTCAACAAGAATAACCCAGGTCACTGGGCATGGCATCTCTCTTTTATATCTTGCATCCTCACCTAGCGACCTGGGGATTTCACACCACAATACACCCAATCACAATACACGTCCTCACCAAGCCTGTCGGCGCATTAACATACTGTCTGGTGGTTCCCACCACAATACACAATCACAATGCGCGTCATCACCAAGCCTGTCGGCGCATTATCATGCAGTCCGGTGGAGAAGCCACAGTCTGCCTGGCACATCCGCCTAACAGTCCTTTAGCGTCTCCACCTCCACTGTCCCGTCTTGACCCCCCGTTGGCTTCTCTCCTCCTGTGCCATTCAGTCTGAGTGGAGAATGTAACGTCTAGGTCTCCCCCCCCCCCCAAACGCTCAGAATGGGCCTTAACCCTCATGTCCTGTGGGCTTCAGCCGGTGGCTGTAATGGGGGGTCGCCGGCTCTGAGGCGCTGCTGTGCCGGTGGGGCGCTCCTGGAGGCGCGTCCGTCTGTGGGGGAACATTGGGGGGGGGGGGTGCACATCTTCACCATGCCATTGTGTCTGAGCTGATGAGTCACTTACCTGGGGATGCTCTCAGTGGGGATCGTCTGCGCCGAGGACCTCGGGCCAACACCACCTGCTCATCTGCTAATACGAAGGCGGGCTTAAACCTGTCTATGCAGACTGTTTCTGTGTCCCCCAAGTCTAACACAAAATGTTTATCCCCAGGTTCCAACACTTTGAATGGGCCGTCGTAGGGCAGGCGCAATGGAGTCCAGTGAGCATCGTGCCTGACAAACACGAAGGACACATCCTTCAAGGCCCTTGGGACGAAAGCGCAGGGAAAACAGTGGTGGGCCGGGCTGGGTACCGTCCCTGCCTCTGCGCTACGTAGTGAAAGCAGGGATGGATCGGTGTTCGGCGTGGGGTTGTCAGGCAAAAATTCTCCGGGGAGCTGCAGCGGCTGAGAAAAAAACAAGCTCTGCTGGGGAGGCAGCCAAATCCTCCTTCGGTGTGGAACGCAACCCTAATAGAACCCACGGCAACCGGTCCACCCAATCTGCGTCCGTAAACGAAGCCCTGAGTGCTGCTTTAAGCAACCTATGGAAACGCTCGCATAACCCATTGGTCTGGGGGTTGTACACGGTTGTGTGCTGAATGGTGATGCCCAGGCTCCGGGCCATCGCGGACCAGAGGTTGGAAACGAACTGCGGGCCCCGGTTGGACGTGATATCCGAAGCGTGCCACCCATGTTGCCAAAAAAGCGCATGCAACTTCTGCAGACATGGTGGAAGCTAGTGGCACCGCTTCAGGTCAGCGCGTGGTGCGGTCCACCATTGTCAGGAGGTGCATAAACCCTTATGATGGCGGGAGGGGACCCACGAGGTCCACGTAAACGTGGTTGAACCTCTTAGCCGGGACATGGAACAGCTCAAGGGGGGCATTTGTGTGCCTGTGCACCTTGGCACGCTACGCAGGCTGTAGCCCACTCTTTCATCTGTTTGCACAGGCGCGGCCAGATGAACGTTGCTCCCACCATTTTGACTGACGCGTGCACTCCCAGGTGAGCCAGGGAGTGAACCGACTCGAAAACGCGGCGACGCCAAGCACGTGGGACCACCAGGCGTGGGCGGCCTATGGAAACATCACAGATTAGGGGGGGTTCCCATCTTACAGTACTCTGCTCTCCAGCCTTAACCCTCTTGGTCCAGACTGGAGCGCGCAAACGTCTGCGTCGTCGACCTGCTCGGCGGCCATGGACGTGTAATCTATCCCTACGTAGAATGGGGCCACTAATGCGCGCGAGAGGCAGTCTGCCACCACATTGAGTTTACCGGCCACATGCTGAATGTCAGTCGTAAACTCCGAGATCGCAGCCAGCTGTCTCTGCTGCCAGCCCGACCATGGTTCCGAAACCTTGGCCATAGCGTACATTAGCGGCTTGTGGTCCGCAAATGCAGTGAAGCTGCGCCCTTCCAGCCAGAACTGGAAGTGGCGTATGGCCAGGTGGAGAGCCAGTAACTCCCTGTCAAACACACTGTATTTACACTCATTGTCGCGCAAAGACCTACTAAAAAAGGCGAGAAGCTGCAAAGAACCGGCAACGCGCTGCTCCACGACGGCCTCTATGGCCATGTCTGATGTGTCGGTAACGAGTGCTACCCGAGCCGCCGGGTCCGGGTGCGCCAGTAGTGCAGCGCTCGCTAGGGCTGTTTTGCCATCAGAAAATGCCTGCTCCCGCTCAGGAGTCCAGTCGATGCTGTCCGCCGGTTTCCGTTTCTTAAGCGCGGCGTACAACGGCTGCATGAGCTGGGCTGCGCGGGGGAGGAAACGGTTGTAAAAGTTAACCATCCCCAAAAACTCCTGCAGCGCCCTGGCCATCTGAGGCCGGGGAAAATCTGCCACTGTGTGCACTTTGTCCGGTAAGGGTATCGCGCCCTCCGGTGAGATGCGCTGGCCCAAAAAGTCGATTACTGTAACCCTGAACTGGCACTTCGTCGGGTTGATTATTAACCTGTGCTCTTCCAGCCTCTGGAAAACTGTCCTGAGGTGGGCTACGTGTTCATAGCTGGCCACCAGGATGTCATCCAGGTAGACAAACACAAACGGCAGATTGTGCAGCACCACATCCATCATGCGTTGGAAGGTCTGCGCCTCGCCTTTTAACCCGAAAGGCATGCGTAGGAACTCAAAAAGACTGAATGGGGTTATCACTGCCGTTTTGGGTATGTCTTCTGCATGCACCGTGAACCAGGTCCACCTTGGAAAAAATGCATGCCCTGGTGAGGTGGAAGGAAAAATCCTGAATATGGGGGATTGGGTAGCGATCGTGCGCTGTGGCGTTGTTTAATCTGCGGAACTCTCCGCATGGTCACCACGATCCCTCGGCTTTAGGCAATATGTGTAGCGGGGACGCCCATGGGCTGTTTGAGCGCCTGATGACACTCAACCTTTCCAAGTTGGCGAACTCCTTGCACGCACTGGCCAGTTTAGCTGCGTCCAGGCGCCGAGGTTGTGCGAAAATGGGCGGGCTGAAAAGTTCATATGCTGAAAAGTTTATAGTGGTCAAATTTGACCAAATGTGGTTTACTTTCAACATAATCTCCCCTTCGGTCCACACAATTCAATTATATTCAACTTTATTTATATAGTGCCATTTCACAACAATAGTCATCTCATAGCACTTTCAAACTGTAGGGGAAAACCCCACAATTGCAGAAAGACCACAGCAATCAGGCAATCCCCTGTGAGCAAGCACTTGGCGACAGTGGAGAGGAAAAACTCCCTTTTAGCAGAACGAAACCTCCAGCAGAACTAGGCTAAGGAAGGGGCAGTCATCTGCTGTGACTGGCTTGGGGGGGGGAGGTGAAGGGATAGAGAAGAAGAAGAACCTCCACCATGCATCACTGTAGGTATGGTGTTCTTTTGGTGATGAGCAGTGTTGTGTTTGTGCCAAATATTCCTTTTGGAATTATGGCCAAATGTTCAACCTTGGCTTCATCAGAACATGACACATTTTCCCACATGCATTTGGGAGATTTCAAATGTGTTTTTGCAAAATGTAGCTGGGCTTGGATGTTTTTCTTCATAAGATAAGGCTTCCGTCTTGCCACCCTAGACGGGAGATTATTGTCACATGCACTAAACAGCCAGTACTTGCCAGAAATTTCTGCAGCTCCTTCAATGTTGCTGTCGGCCTCTTGGCAGCCTCCCGGACCAGTTTTCTTCTCATCTTTTCGTCAATTTTGGAGGGATGTCCAGTTCTTCGTAATGTCACTGTTGTGCCATATTTTCTCCACTTGATGATGACTGTCTTCACTGTATTCCATGGTATAGTTAATCCCTTGTAAATTCTTTTGTACCCTTCTCCTGAATGATACCATTGAACAATGAGATCCCTCTGATGCTTTGAAAGCTCTCTGTGGACCATGGCTTGTGCTGTAAGATGTGACTACAAAAATGTCAGGAAAAGCCTACTAGAACAGCTGAACATTATTTGGGGTTAATCAGAGGCACTTTAAATGGTGGCAGGTGTGTGCTGACTCCCATTTAACATGTTTGAATGTGACTGGTTAATTCTGAGCACAGCCACATCCCATATAACAGGGTGTGCATATTTATGCAAAGAGGCTATTTTAAATCTTTCATTTTTCCCCTTAAAAGATTTCAGCTTGTTTTTCAATTGGGTTGTACAGGTTATAGGTCACATTAATGGTGGAAAAAGTTTTGAAATTATTTATATTGGTCTCATTTTTTTACATCACAAAAACCTGGCATTTGAACAGGGGTGTGTAGACTTCTTATATCCACCGTATGTTTGAGTGAACATTTTACAGATACCTGTGATGGGGTGAAACCTGACATCCTGAAGGCCGAGTGGACCAGCGGGACCTCAGCTTTCAGCAGCATCTCCACATAATGAGCTGTGCACCAATAAAAGGGAGGGATTCCTGATTTGGCTACTTCCTCAGGAAAATGGATCTGTCATGACACAAACAAGATTTTACCTCCAGTGATATTTCTTCTAGAACAATCTATAAATATGGCTGCTTAAAAAAAAAAACCATAATTCACAAACTTCGTGTCATGATTTCAGTGCTGCAAATGAGACAAAGTCTTTGGGAGTGGTAGAAACAGAAACAACATGCAGTATTTTGTGTGCCTGTTCAGATATCTATTCGTGTTAGGAGTGTGTATTCATGCCCACGTTCCTTCCTACATTTGTCTCTGCCTCCTAATTATTTGTGCCCTTTCAAATTTCCATGATATTGATGGAATCGACCGCATTGTGCAGTTGAAGGACGAGTGCTGCTTGAGAAATTCAGCCGCTGTATCTACATCAAACACACTGGGAGCGGGGCGTATATTCAGTCTAGTCACATTGAGTTGTTATTGACCAAGATGACTGGAGACAAGACGACAAAGGCTGCTATAATGATGGCAAAGTTAATCTCCGCACCTCAGCTCTCCCACACAATTTAGATCGACTGTAACTAGACACCGTTTTAACTTAATTACCCTCATTTGACTTTTTTTTTAGTTCTATTCTCGTTTCATCTTTATTTATATCTTTTAGGCTGTTTACCATTTGTTTTAACTCATAAAACAAAAGTTGTTTTCTCTCTCCCAGTGAAGAAAAATGAAGATGAAAAACATCCGTAAGACATTATGTGACAAATGATTCATCGTTTATTCTATTTTTCAAAAGCTTTGCATTTCAGAGATTGTTGACATGCTATTTATGAAAATGAAGTAGATTAAATGATGCTTAAAAAGACAAAATAGGCTTTAAAGCTGTTTGACATTTAAAGGAGCAATATTCTCTACAGGAATGAAAGGCTGGTTAAACATTTAAAGTAGAACTTCTCCCAGCTGTAGAGCACATATGAAGTGTGTAGTTTGTTCCAGGACAGCTTCATGAAACAAAACTGCAATGAATTAACAGAAAATTTTGGTTCCCTCAAGCTTGAAATGACCAATACATTCATATGGTGAAGTCTTAAAAATGTTCAACAAAAACGTGTTTTTACGAGGGAAGTCTTCAAAAAGCTGAAACTTAAAAGAAAATGGCCCATGAGGCTGATGACTGATATTATTTGTAGTGTATTGTCCTCAATCTGACAGCACAATGGAATTAGAAAGAATATTTTATAATTACGAAATAAATTACGTCTGAATGGACAGCTTGGTTTCACATCATCACCGTGTAGCTACACTGATGTTTTATCTAACTGCAGCACAACTAGCATTTCCCATGTGATCCAGCTTTTTTGTTCTCCAAGAAAAAAAATATATAAGAAATTTAAGAAATAAAGGTAAGTTTCACTGAGCAAGCATTCACTCTATGGGCACTATTACTATGATCTAAAATGCAAATTTTCCACGACTCTGTGTCTTCCACCAGTGGTTTGGGTAATTTCTGGTAGCACATTTCCCATTTCCAGGTTATGCAACAGTGTTTTACAAACAACAAATGACTTGACATGTGCTTTGCACTTGTAGGAATAGTGCTTTTTAAAAGGGGAGGGGCTGGGTGCAAAGTCAGCATGTTGGCAGTTTTACGTTTGTTTGTTTTTTAACAGACAAAAGCACATGTAAAATCAGGGCTGAGTTATCAGTCACTATTGAAACAGCATGTTTTAAAAAAATCTGCAGGTGCCAGAAAAAAAGGGCACACTCGCTGTTACTTCATCCCAGCCAGTTTCACCTCAAAAGGCATGTGGAACAGTGGTGCTCCTGTAAATTATGTTCTCATGCATTTTCCCTTCGCGCACATGCATTCCCACTTTCTAAGAGGAAAACTAATCTACTCCCTGAGGTAAAAATGCCATTATAATGGCAAAACATTATAGATCATGCACACCTGTCTTTTAAAGGTGAGATAATTCTATTTTTTTAATCACACGTTACTAACCATTTTTGCTCTTTTCACAGACACAAATTCTGTTTTTTTTCTGCCATCATAATATGGACTTTACTGTCACAATTTTAACAAAGATCGTTATATCAGGACTCCTTATGCTGATTAATCAATTTTAAGAATTTATTTATTTTAGGAAATAAAGGAACTAAGTTTTATGTTAAAGCAACATTAGGAATAAACATATAATTAATGGCGGAGGTCATAAGCTAATTTGTAAGGATGTGTGAATGTAGTTTCTACTTTCCCAGGTCAAAAAAGCTCAGTTATCCCTCCTATTCCCT
The DNA here is from genome assembly GCA_020510985.1 of Pholidichthys leucotaenia. Classification (NCBI taxonomy): domain Eukaryota; kingdom Metazoa; phylum Chordata; class Actinopteri; order Cichliformes; family Pholidichthyidae; genus Pholidichthys; species Pholidichthys leucotaenia. The sequence goes on from CM035842.1 coordinate 279,441,824, forward strand.
CCTCGCTGATACTTTTGGGGTTGTATTACACATTGCTCCTTACCTCCCCACCCCACCCACCCAAGAAACATGTTAGTTATTCTGCTTAAATATACCCCTTAAAAATAATAGACATACTCCTCCAGACAGTAAAATGTGTTGATTAATATTTTGCACCATTAGTCATCAAAATCCCCACTGGAAAATATCTACAGGAAATCCTTCATTCCATCTGCAATAACCATCTTGAGCAAACTAATACTGTGTCCTAAACCATTTAGTCTGTTTTTATGTACTTTTATATGCTTGTTACAAAGAAGACTTTTCACTGTGATCTGCATACACTTAAAGCATCACACTGGGTGGTTGATGCAAGGTCATACTGTAGGGCAAATAATAGTATAGTATATTTCTGAGATTTTCTTTATAAATATGATTAATAGATTAATTATTGCTGCACATTCATATAATTCTATTATCACATTTCTTTCCCTGTAGTTTAATTTGCCTGCCATTGCACTTACAGATGCATGCATCCGCGCAGGCCAGAGGAACGCAGAGGTAAGCAGAGAGGAGAAGTTTAATAAGAGACAAAGAGACCGCTCCATGTTTGCAGCCATGATGAGGAAAACTGTGGAGGTCAGCCAGTCGTGACCCGGATAACCATCCTGCTGAGTGACTGAAGGGCAGAGCTAAGGAGCCAACAGACTAGTGGAAGTATACCAGTGATTCAGACTTGTAAACAGCAAAGAAATAAAGCAGCAGACAGAATACAGCTTTGCATGAAAAATCAGTCGGATCAGTTGATTGATCAGCAAAACAGACAGCAGATGGTTCTACAAATAATATCTCTATCTAAAGGCAACTTGTATTTGAGTTAAATCAAGCACTGAGCTAATAGCGCTTTAATATCAGCTGATATTGATGTCAGTGTGTGTCACCCACAGAGTGAATAAAGCTTATCAGCCAATTAACCACAATACACCATCAGATGTCTCATAATTGAGGAAAAACCCTGTAAGAATAAAAAGATCAAATCTGGTTGGATGCTTCTTTTCACAGAGAAAAAAATCTCAAGCCTGTCTCCATGACTATGACATTCATGACATTCCTCAATCAGGGTTTAGAATTCATCATAGTACTGAAACAGCTTTAGTGAAGGTCACTAATGGCCTCCTTATCACATCTGATAATGGACTTGTTCCTGTGCTTGTCCTTTTAGACCTTAGTGCAGTTTTTGATGCAATCAATCATAATATTTTACTTGATAGATTAGAACACTATGTTGGACTTAAAGGAACTTTGTTGCAGTGGTTTAAACCTTATTTACTTGATAGGTTTCAGTTTGTTCATGTCAGTAATGAGTTTTCTTCTAACTCAAAGCTCAGTCATAGAGTTCCACAGGGATGAGTGCTAGGCCCTATTCTTTTTAGTTTATATATGCTTCCACAAGGCAATATTATTAGAAACCAGTGCATACATTTTTATTGTTATGCAGATGACACACAATTACATTTGTCAATGAAGCTAGATGACAGTAATCAATTAGCCAAATTAGAGGCTTGTCTTAAGGAAATCACACCTTCGATGACCTGTAATTTCTAGCTGTTAAATTCAGATAAGACTGAAGTCATTCTAGTTGGTCCAAAAAAATCTTAGAAATACCTTTGCAAATCAAACTCTTAGTTTGGATGGAGTTACTCTTTCTCTTAATCGTACTGTGAGGAACCTTGGAGTTATTTATAGTAATTTATAGATCTGTTCTTTAATTCACATATTAAACTTGTTTCGAAGACTGCCTTCTATCATTTACATAATACTGCCAAGAACAGGAGCATCTTGTCTGAGTGATACTGAGAAACAAATCCACACTTTTGTTTGCTCCAGATTAGATTATTGTAACTCTTTATCATCAAGCTGTCCTAAAACATCTTTTAAAAAGTCTTCAGCTGATCCAAAATGCTGCAACGAGAGTTTTAAGAAGTACTAGAAAGAGAGATCACATCTCTCCGGTTCTGGCCTCCCTTCATTGGCTTCCCATAGAATTTATAATTGTCATGACACGGAGCACAGTTGGGGAACCGTGCTCACGTCTTTTGCTCTGTCTAGATTATGTTCTGTACTTTCCCCACCTCTGTGTCGTTATTGAACTGGAATTTGGTTTTGTCTGCATTTTCCTTATCTCAGGTTTATTTTGTATTTGAGTTTGTCTGTATTTTATCAGTTTGGCCTTTGAGTTTTCCTGTTGTTCTATCTCAGTTTGGTTTAGTCATGTATATTTATTTTATGGATTTCTGTATCATCTTGTAATTCAATTTAGCTCTCCTGTGTTTAGACTTTAATCCACTCGTACCTTCAACTTCCCTGTTGTAACCTGGTTGTCTGTTTGTATCTCGTGTTGTATCATTTCATATTTGCGTTGATCTTTATTTCTTCTGTGTCTTTTGACAGGACTCTTTAATTACTTCCGGGTATCTTCTAGTTCAGTTCGCGGTTTGTCTCAGTTGTGTACTTGGGTTAATTTACTTCCCGCACTCTGGTTACCCACACCTGTATCCCATTTTGTAACCTATTCCTCCTGACCTATTTAAGGGCGACGTTGCCTCTATTCGGTGCTGTGTCCTACATCCAGTTCAGATGATTAATCCTACGTCTTCCTCACTCTGTATCCTGCCACTTTTTCCGGTCTTGTAAGTTTTTGTTCGTGCACTGTCTGGACTTTCTGTTTTGGATTAAACTTTGCAAACTCAGTTCAGCGCGTGAGTCTTCATTCATTGCCCGAAGGGTAAATTCATGACAATAATTAAGTTTAAAATCCTTCTCCTCACTTGCAAAGCTCTAAATAATCAGGCCCCTTGTTATTTAAAAGACTTGATACTACCTTATCATCCTAACAGAGCACTACGCTCCCAAAATGCAGGATTACTTGTAATACCTAGAATCTCCAAAAGTACAATAGGAGGCAGAGCATTCAGTTATCAGGCTCCTCTTTTGGAACTGGCTGCCAATCTGGATTCGGGAGTCAGACTTAATCTCTGTTTTTAAGAATAGGGTTAAAACTTTCCTTTTTGACATAGCCTATAGTTAGGGTGGGATCAGGTGACCCTGAACTCTCTCTACCTCCAACAATGTACTGGGCTTCACTCCTTTCTTCACTCTCAATGAAATATTGTTACTTGTCATGAACCGAGCCCATGTTTTCTGTAGGCTCGGTTCTGACTGTTCTTGGTGGCTCAGGCAATGGGGTTATTATGTGTTGTTATCTTTTGATTTCTCGCTGTTTGCATGTCTGTGTACTCTTTCTTTTCCATGCCTGTAGCCGCTGCTCTGGCCGGTCCAGCCACGCCACCCCCCCCCCCCCCCGACAGTCAGCCGTTCACCCCGGTAATCATCTGTCCTGCACCTCGCCCAGGTGTTCTCAATCTGTCACACCAGCGGTGTTTGTACTTAGGCAGCGCTTTGCCAGTCACACACCGCTGGACCATTGTACGTGTTCACACGGTGGTTCTCCACCGTGTGACAGCCACATCTACGAAGGATTGGGCGTGTGCTCGTTGGCAGACTTGGACGACTCGGACTGTTCCTCCACAGTGAGTAGAGCTGTGTTTCTGTTTGCAGTTGTGTTGCTACGCTTGTCTGTAGCATTTCCCCCTTGCGGCACAACTGCTACGCTTAGGCACTGTTGCCCACCTTCTTCTCCCGTGCCACTCGAGCGTCCTGGAGGACTCTAAGTTTCACCCAAGCTGTCTGTTATTGTGATCTGTCTATTTTTGTATCAATAAAGGCGTGTTTGGTGTAACCCTGCGCTTAAGTCCATCTTTCCTTCTCTTCCTCTGTGCGCTGTGAAAAAGCGCACGGGGAAGTTCATGACGGAATGGTCCAGCCAGCTAAAATGATTTAGCAGGTTGCACCCACACAAACCTTTTTTCATTTTTTGAACTGTTTCTTTTTCACCCACCTGTTGTTGGAGCACATGATGTCCTGGGCTCGCCGACCTCGTCGCCGCAGGGGAGGACCGGCAGCTGTGATCCCCACACTGGAGGAGGAGTGGGCAGTGGATTTTATCCAGAACTTTGTGGAGGAGGCTCTCGCGTCCCGTGGTCCCAAGAAAAAATGGGAATGTTTGCTTGGGGCATGGGCATCCTAGAAGCACATCCTGGCCTCTGGAGGTGCCCACAATATACAGAGCTGCTCTCCACAGTCTGCATGCTCGAGCACTCATTTCCTGGATTTCCTGCAAGGACACTTTCCGCCAAGCCAAAGCAGAGATGTTCCCCTCGTCAGCCATCCGCTTCCTCTCCAGCTCAGCCCGAAGTGTCAGCCTCAGTCCATGTATCCTCAGCTACGTCCAAAAGGAGTCATCCTGTGTTGAAATGCCGGGGGAAGCCCTCCTCATCTTCGGCAGCGGCCGCCATCTTTCCAGCTGCCGTGAGGTCCGTTGAGCTCACCCCGGCTACGCTCACCTCCGTCATCTTGGAGACGTCTCCTCCACAACTCTCTAGAGGGGCCCACGTCACCGCTGACATGGAGACGGATGACTGCCAACTGCCTACAGCTGTCAACATCAACAACCGGGATGACAGGCAAGCACTGTTTCTTTCTATTCCATCTAATAGTATTGAATCTTGCCTGTCTCCTGAGGGAGAGGCCCAGTTTCAGCAGTCCGCTGGGTCCTCTCCTCCAGCTGCAAGTAATAATTCATTTTTTCCCCTTTACGTGTCTCCTCCAATTCTCCCTGAGGGCCTGTTGGCCCAAGGTCAGGGCCATCAGATGGTGGAGGAGCCAGTGGTTTCGGATGATTCTTTCCCAGAGCCAGCATGGAGAGGCTCCCCTGCAGCCATGCTGGATGAATTCCCAGCGTTGGAGCCGCTGCCAGGGGATAATAGGACTGTTACCACCATCTTGCCTGCTGTGGAGGCTGCAGCAGTGGAGTGAGAGCCTGAGCTGGACCTCCTGGAGGCCGGGCCTGAGTCTTCATCGTTGGGATTGATGGGAGTCCTGGACAGCGGTGGAGCTCGAGCTCAGGCAAGTTTTCTCTCTTGTGTTTCTAATGTCAGTTCTAGAGAGATCTTGTCTGGCTCAAGGTAAGGAGAGTGAGGTGCAGCGCGCAGCTGCCCCCGAACTTCCTTCGCTGGGCTCTGCCGCTGCTGGCGACCCTAGTAATTTGGTTTCGTCTCCTGCTCCTGAGTTTTCTTCTAGGGTCGCCGGAGAGGAGCCGTCGTCACCAGGAGTCGCCTTAGAACCGGGCTCGCCGCTTGACGATGTCGTGAGTTCAGCTTCCCCACTGCCTAAGGCCGTCGTGTGGGTCTCTCCGAAGGCTGTATCTCCATGGGTGTGGCAGGCTGGCTTCGGACCATCGTGGGGGCTGCGCTCCAGGATCAGCCCAACGTGGGTGCTGCACTCCTGCTCGGACCCGTCATGGATGCCACGGTCCAGCACGGGTTCCACCGAGGGTGCAGCCTTGGCCCGGTCGGGGTCCACCGTGGGTGCTGCAGATCTCCAATCGGAAGTCACCGTGGGTGCTGCAGATCTCCAATCAGGAGTCACCGCGAGTGCTGCAGAGCCTCAGCCAGAGATCACCGCGGGTGCAGCGGAGCCGGCCCAGCCGGGGTCCATCGTGGGTGCAGCGGAGCCATCCCAGTTGGGGTCCATCGCGGGTGCAGTGGAGCCGGCCCAGTCGGGGTCCATCGCAGGTGCAGCTGTGTCCCAAGCTGGGACCACCGAGGGCGCTACGGATCTGCCTGAGGACGCAATGGTCCCCTTCTCCTCCCTGTCCGATGCTGTGGGGTTCCCTCCCTACGATCCGGTCATCCACCAGTGAGCCTTCCAGAGTGCAGGCTGCCTCCTGCTTCATCCCGCCGGCCCTGGTGGCTTTACAGCGCTGGCCGACCGCCTGAGAAACTGAGTCTCTGGGTCAGATGGCCCGTGTTTTCTGGCAGGTCACCAGACTCTGTTCATCGGACTGCCTGCTGGGCCTGAGACTCTGGGTGGCCTCCCGAACCTCCACGTCTTTGGACTTGGGGGAGTTAATTGTGGACCCGGGGCAGGGTATTGTGTTCCCTCCTTTCCTGTTCCCTCTACCTCCCATCCGGGTTGATGATGTTGTTTCTGTCAGGAGGTAGGGAGGGGTTTTTCTTTCCTTATGATGTTACCATGGGTGTCTGGTATCCACCCCTAGAAGGAGGGGTTCTGTCACAAACCGAGCCCGTGTTTTCTGTAGGCTCGGTTCTGACTGTTCTTGGTGGCTCAGGCGTTGGAGTTATTATGTGTTGTTATCTTTTGATTTCTTGTTGTTTGCATGTCTGTGTACTGTTTCTTTTCCCGCTCTGGCCGGTCCGGCCCCGCCCCCTCTCTCTCTGACAGTCAGCTGTTCGCCCTGGTAATTATCTGTCCCGCACCTCGCCCAGGTGCTCCCAATCTGTCACGCCAGCGGTGTTTGTACTTAGGCAGCGCTTTGCCAGTCAAACACCGCTGGACCATTGTACGTGTTCACACGGTTATTCTCCGTCGTGTGACAGTCACGTCTACAAAGGATTGTGTGTGTGCTTGCTGGCAGACTTGGACTGTTCCTCCACAGTGAGTAGAGCTGTCTGCATTTCTGTTTGCAGTTGTGCTGCTATGCTTGGCTGTAGCGTTTCCCCCTTGCGGCACAACTGCTACGCTTAGGCACTGTTGTCCAGTTTCTTCTCCCGTGCCAGTTGAGCGTCCTGGAGGACTCTACGTTTCACCCGGGCTGTCTATGTTATTGTGGTCTATTTTTGGCTCCAGGGTGGGGCCCCGGTAACCCCATACCGGGCGGGGTACACTGAATCCTTGATATACAATTTATCATGAGAGTCTGTTGGATCGTTCTTCGTCTGGCCCTTCACCCAGGACCAGTTTGTCTTGGGAGACCCTATCAGAGGCAAATTGCCCCGGACAACATAGCTCCTGGGATCACTGGGGCACGCAAACCCCCCCACCACGATAAGGTGACGATCCATGAGGGGGGGTGACGATCCATGAGGGGGTTGCCAACACATTGCCAACACTCGGTCGGAGTCATTCCCAGTGAGAGTTGGACTCCGCCAGGGCTGCCCTTTGTCACCGGTCCTGTTCATAATTTTTATGGACAGGATTTCTAGGCTGGGCACAAAATCGACATGTTGGTAGTTTAGGCAATGTTTACGACTGACAAAAAAAAAAATCACTTATAAAGTCAATGACTGGCATATTTTAAACATGTGCAGGGGCCAGAAAACAAGGGTATATGCACCACTACTTAGATATGATATGCTGGCAGACTCCTACCAGAACACACTGATTTCTGTAAATAAACCAACAGATGCTTCAACAAGCTATTTAAGGATGTGCACACTAATGCAACCAGCTTATTGTACATTTTTTATTTTCTATATGTTTTTTCTGCCTCACAGATTTGTTTGTTTTTCACTTGATTTGCACAGGTTACATTAAACTGGGAAAAATTTGGAAAATATTTATCACGGTCTATTTTTTCCCATTACAAAATCTCAGTATCTTAAAAGAGATGTTTGCTTTTTAAGTACGTTGTATGATGAGAACATGCTGACATTGAGACAAATTCCTCAAATTATCAGAAACATTATGAGTCATGCTTGACTCCTATAAGTACATGTGGGTCCTCTACATTGTGAAAAACCAAGTTACACCTACACTGAAATGAAAAGCCTACTTAAAACAGAAAAAAAAAAATCATTTACCAGGATCCACATTATGGCTCCAAGATTTCTAACTTAGTTTCTTTCATTAAGTGTTGAGTGGTTTAGTCAGCCTCCACAGCATTAATCATTAAACTGATTCTATTCATACATTTCATAATGTCATTCAAACCCTGGAGGAACAAAATAATAGTGCTCATAAGCCAATTTCTGTCTTATTCTTGGGAAAAGTGTAAGGGAATGAAATGGGAGAGTGACCAGAGCCTATAAACAATAATTTTTGTCTTAACTTTGAACATTGTTAAATTTAATATTTTTGCTTTAGTAGAACAGCAAAAAAGTAGTGTCTCAGGTTGGTGCACACATTCCACTGCTGATAACCTGATTGTGTGCAGCTGTGCTGTTTAACCACCTGTCTCCCATTAACCACAGCCCTTATAACCAGGCGTTTTCTCTTCCTCGCTACAGGAATGTTGGCCTCTTCATGCCAGCAGTATGGTGTGCTCTCCTCTTTTGTGTGCCAACCTGTAGCGCTCGCGTGCCTACCTCCTCCACCATCTCCCAGCATTGGAAACAGTAAGAGTTTGAACTAGGGCTGGGCGATGTGAAAAAAATTCCAGTCATGATAAATTTTTTTTCGTATCAGTCGATATCCATATACAATGGATATTAAAAAGTCTACACACCCCTGTTCAAATACCAGGTTTTTGTGATGTAAAAAAATAAGACCAATTTAAATTCTCTCAAAACTTTTTTTTACCATTAATGTGACCAATAACCTGTACAACCCAATTGAAAAACAAACTGAAATCTTAAGAATCAGAATCAGAATCAGCTTTATTGGCCAAGTATGCACAACACATACAAGGAATTTGACTTTGGCTAAAAACTTGCTCTCGTTGTTCAGGTGGAGGATTTAAATAAGGATACAATGACAACAGAGTATGTACAGTAAATTACAGTCTGTCCACGTTTCTATAAAAGGATGCAAATATATACAGGAATATATGCAGTTATTTACTCAGACTAACCACACTTTGCAGAAATATATGAAAAAATATACAGTCACACAGTATTTCAATGTGAACTCAGATTCAGTGATATAATGTGAATGAAGTAAAAAGCAGTGTGAGAGTTATGTGCAATGTAATAATGGATGAAAAGTCATGAGTACAGCAACAGGTAGGACTAGGTGAATGTTAGGAGTTCATCAGCGTGATGGCTTGAGGAAAGAAACTGTTCCTGTGACGAGTGGTTTTGACCTTCAGTGATCTGTAACGACGACCAGAAGATAGAAGTTCAAACAGTTTGTGGCCGGGGTGTGATGGGTCAGCACAGATGTTTCCCGCCCGTTTCCTGGTTATGGACCAATATACCGTAAGTTCTCAGTGGAGGGTAGGTCAGTACCAATGATCCTCTCCGCAGACTTAACGATCCGCTGCAGTCTGGTCTTGTCCTGTTTAGCGGCAGGTCCAAACCAGACTGATGGAAAAGCAGAGGACAGATTGGATGATGGCGGTGTAGAAGACAACCAGCAGCTCCTGAGGCAAATCAAACTTCTTGAGCTGACGCAGAAAAAACAACCTCTGCTGGGCCTTTTTCCGGACAGTGTCTATATGGGAGGACCACTTCAGGTTCCGGGAGATTGTGGTACCCAGAAACCTGAAGGAGTCCACAGTGAACACTGTGCTGTTGAGGATGGTGAGTGGGGGGAATGAAGGGGGGTGTCGCCTGAAATCCACAGTCATCTCCACCGTTTTGGCTGGGTTAAGTTCAAGATGGTTCTGGCTGCACCAGAGGATCAGCTGCTCCACCTCCCGCCTGTATGCAGACTCATCATCATCCCGGATCAAACCGATGACTGTGGTGTCGTCCGCAAACTTCAAGAGCTTCACCGAAGGGTCCTCTGAGGTGCAGTCGTTGGAGTAGAGGGAGAAGAGCAGTGGGGAAAAGACACAACCTTGGGGGGGCGCCAGTACTAATTTTTCAGGAGCTGGATGTAAATCTCCCTAGCTTCACCTGTTGCCACCTGTCAGTCAGAAAGCTGGAGATCCACTGGCAGGTGGAGGGGGGCACCTTGAGCTGGAGGAGTTTCTGATGAAGAATGCCTGGGATGATGGTGTTGAACGCTGAGCTGAAGTCGACAAACAGGATCCTGGCGTACGTCCCTGGGGAGTTGAGGTGTTGCAGGATGTAGTGTAGTCCCATATTCACTGCATCATCCACTGACCTGTTTGACCGGTAGGCAAACTGCAGTGGGTCCATCAGGGGGCTGTGATGACCTTCAGGTGGTTCAGCACCAATCTCTCCAAGGATTTCATGACCACAGAGGTCAGGGCAACAGGTCTGTAGTCGTTTAATCCTGTAACAGAGGGTTTCTTGGGAACTGGAATGATGATGGAGCGTTTGAAGCAGGAAGGCACTTCACGCAGCTCCAGTGATCTGTTAAAGATCCGGGTGAAGATGGGGGCCAACTCGTTGGAGCAGACTCTCAGGCAGGACGGAGACACACCATCAGGTCCTGCAGCCTTCTTGATCTTTTGTCTCTGAAAGACCCGGCGCACCTCCTCTTCACAGATCGTTAGTGCTGGTGGGAGGTCAGAGTGGAGGAGGGATGGAGTTCCTGAGGCTGCAGATAATCCTTTTGTGTGGGTGGGAGGTGAGAACTGTAGGTTCTTTTCAAACCTGCAGTAAAAGCTGTTTAGGTCGTTAGCCAGCTGGAGGTTTTCCACAGGGTGGGGGGATGGTCTCCTGTAGTTGGTGATATTCCGTAGGCCTCTCCAGACAGAAGCAGAGTTGTTGGCTGAGAAGTTTTTTTGTAACTTCACACTGTAGCTCCTCTTAGCAAGCCTGATCTCCTTCGTCAGCATGTTTCTGGCCCGCTTGTACAGAGTCCAGTCACCAGTCCTGTAGGCCTCCTCTTTGGTCTGACGTAGCTGCTTCAGTTTAGGAATGAACCAGGGTTTATTGTTGTTGTATGTGCAGAAGGTCTTGGTCTGCACACACATGTCCTCGCAGAAACAGATGTATGACGTCACAGTGTCAGTGAGTTCATTTAGGTTAATGGCTGCAGCTTCAAAAACACTCCAATCTGTACAGTCAAAGCAGGCTTGTAACTCCAGCTTTGATTCCTCAGTCCATTTCTTCACAGTTCTTACAACAGACTTGGAAGTTTTTAGTTTCTGTCTGTATGTTGGAATAAGATGGAGCAGACAGTGGTCAGAAAAACCCAGAGCTGCACGGGGGACGGCATGATAGGCGTTTCTTAAAACTGTGTAACATTGGTACACTGTGTAAGGGGAAAAATAAAAAACTTACAATAACCTGGTTGCATAAATATGCACACCCTTCAACTAATATTTTGTTACAGCACCTTTGGCTTTTATTACAGCACTCTTTTGGGGTAGGAGTCTATCAGCATGGCACATCTTGATGTGGCAATATTTGCCCACTCTTCTTTACAAAAATGCTCCAAATCTGTCCAATTGCAAGGGAATTTCCTGTGCACAACCCTCTTCAGATCACCCCGCAGATGCTCGATCGGATTCAGGTCTGGACTCTGGCTGAGATATTCCAAAATCTTAATCTTCTTCTGGTGAAGCCATTCTTTTGTTGATTTGGATGTGTGCTTTGGGTCACTGTTGTGCTGAAAGATGAAGTTCCTCTTCATCTTCAGCTTTCTAGCAGAAGCCTGAAGGTTTTGTGCCAACACTGACTGGTATTTGGAACTGTTCATAATTCCCTCCACCTTGAATAAGGCCCCAGTTCCAGCTGAAGAAAAACAGCCCCAAAGCATGATGTTGGCACCACCAGGCTTCACTGTAGGTATGGTGTTCTTTTGGTGATGAGCAGTGTTGTGTTTGTGCCAAATATACCTTTTGGAATTATGGATAAAAAGTTCAACCTTGGTTTCATCGGACCATAACACATTTTCCCACATGCATTTGGGAAATTTCAAATATGTTTTTGCAAAATGTAGCCAGTCTTTTATGTTTTTCTTCGTAAGATAAGGCTTCCATCTTGCCACCCTACCCCATAGCCCAGACATATAAAGAAGACAGGAGATTATCACATGAACTAAACAGCCAGTACTTGACAGAAATTCCTCTGCGGACCATGGCTCGTGCTGTAAGATGTGACTACAAAAATGTTAGGAAAAGCCTACTAGAACACCTGGACTTTATTTGGGGTTAATCAGAGGCACTTTAAATGGTGGCAGGTGTGTGCTGACTCCCATTTAACATGAGTTTGAATGTGACTGGTTAATTCTGAACACAGCCACATCCCCAGATATAACAGGATGTGCATATTTCTGCAAACAAGTTATTGTAAGTTTTTTTTATTTTTTCCCTTAAAAGATTTGTTTGTTTTTCAACTGGGTTGCACAGGTTATAGGTCACATTAATAGCAGAAAAAGTTTTGAAATTATTTATCTTGGTCTCTTTTTTACATCACAAAAACCTGGTATTTGAACAGGATGTGTAGACTTTTTATATGCACTGTATATTGCAATATAAATCAAATCACTATTGTTGTCAAGCTTAAGGTTGCGTGTCCACCAAACGCGTTTTTTCAGCTGTGGGCGACTGTTTTCTTTTCATTCTCTATGTAGTCCAGCTTTTACAGTGCTGAGCGCCCTTTGCACTGAATTGCTGTCGACGGTGGCCGCATGTTGTCGCAGTGCTCAGGCGCTCAACTTTTCAGACAACAGCTGAGTTCGCCAATGTCAGACCTTTCTAAGCAGCCAATCAGAATAAGGAAGGGCGGGACATAGGATGCCAGTACAGTCTGTACTCAGACTCCTGTTTTCTGTGTCATTATATTTTGCATCCAGAGCTGCTACCAATGCTAAAATACGTTTCTTGTCCATTGTTATCTAGACACTGCTATTAAAAATTAAGTAGAAAGTCTGACCATAGGAGAAGCGGAAGTGCTTGAGCTGTAGGTGAAAAGCTGTTGCTGGAATACAGGGCACAGACTTTTTTTTTTTCCCCAGAGTGCAGCGCACAAGCGCTGAAAAAAAGACGATCGGGGCGGTCAGGCGGCAAAAACCGCATTTGGCGGACATGCAGCCTAAAGGTTCCTTTTCATTCCTAAGTGAGATGTGAAGATGTCACAAGATTTATTTTGGTTTAAATATTTATTTTCTGTCAGAAATTGAACATGACAAATGTACTGTAGAACATTATACAACTGTATTTCAAATAATTATGAAATAGGTATATATAATAAACTAAAATCTTAATTCTGATTCTTAATTCAGTTGAAATGTTCAAGTGTCATGTTCACTGCGTAACTTCGCAGCAAACGTATGAAATGGCAGCGAGCCCAAAACGAAGCGTAAGTAACGTGCTTATTTACAATGGGTGAATGTACAGTTAGTCCAAAAAACAGTCACGGTAGAAAAGGGGAAGACACCCGGCTACAAACTTGGTTGGTGTACGGGAATGCCTAACGTGCTCCAATTAGGCAGGTGGGGGAGAAAAAGGCATAAGGAAAAGACTTACAACAGTGTTGGAGCGAAAAGGCTCTGAGGGAACAACACGATTCAGTCCAGGAGTAAACCAACAAAAGCGAGACTGGATGTCCAGACCTTACATTGCTAAGTTGCCACACTAGCTGGTCACACTCTACCCTATAAATACACCAGCCCAGAATGAGGGCAAGTGGACACAGCTGTGTGGCGACCCGGTGCGTGACTGATTGAACTATGTGTGTGTGTACGTGTATGTGAGTATGAGAATATGTGTGTGTGTGTGTGTGTGTGTGTGTGTGTGTGTGTGTGCATGAGTGTGTATGTGGTGAACCATACAGCTGGTGGATGCCTGGTGAGGAGGAGGCATAGCTGTGGGACTGGCGGAGAGCGAGGCTCAATCCGCCAGCTGAAATTAATAAGCAATAATTAAATCCAACAGCCACGAGTCATGCTCGGGGTGACGACCCCGAACATGACAGTGCCCACCCCCCAAGGGGTGGCAACCAGACACCCACCGTACCATTAGAAAAAAGCAACCTACCCCCCCACTCAAAAAGCCCATGCAACAACCCAGGGTGGGAGGTGGGGGAAAACAGGTTAGGGGGGATAGATCAGAGAAGGATAATCACCACAATACAGCACAACAACACTCCCCAACCCCAAAACTAAACTAACCCACCCCACTCCCATGAATCCCACAGTTCAGAGGGCCGGCTGGAGTCCAAGGCCCAGTGGGTGGCCGTAAGTTCAGGGGGCTGACCCAAGTCCCAGGGCCAGCAGGCGGCCTGCTGAACGGCATCAGGCGGCCTGCCAGAGAAAAAGGGCCACTTGACCCAGGAACCTAGTCCTTCGGGCGGCCGGCCCGCATAGTTGAGCCACCAGGCCAGGGGGGAACAACGAGGCGGCGACTTGCCCACCGGAAGACTGGAAGGTGGGTGGCCGGACTGAAGAGGGGGACCCCCTGCGGTTCCTGGAGGCAGGGCCAGGCGGGTCATGGCAGAGCCTGGCAGAAGAGGAAGGGACACCCTGAGGACCTCTGGAAGGGAGGAAGGGACCTCGGTGTCCCCAAGCTGGCCGGCCGCACCCTTGATGGTCCCGGCTTGGGACTGGAGTTCAGCTGCACCCTCGATGGTCCCGGCTTGGAACTGGAGCTTGGCTGCACCCTCGATGGTCCCGGCTTGGAACTGGAGCTCAGCTGCACCCTCGATGGGCCCCAACCGAGCCATGGTTGCACCCACGATGGGAGTCCAGCTGGACCCCTGCTGCACCTGCGATGGGACTCGGCTGGGCCACTGTTGACCCCAACACCATCTTGGCCATGGGCCAGCCGACCCGTATGAGCACCCAAGCGAGGAGGCGAGCGATCACAGGCACCCTGTACTGGGACTGCGTGCCCCCGACAACCACCTCGTCCGGGACCTCAGTGACCTCCGGTTGTGAACCTGGGTCCACAGACTCGTCCGGCGATGGAAGACCCTCTCCGACAACTCTCGAAATGGACTCAGAAAGAGAGGGAGAAGGGTCAGAGTCGCCGGCAGCAGCAGAGCCCGGCAAGGCGAGCTCAAGTGCAGCGTTTGGCTGCAGCTGGCTCTCCTCACCTAAAGTTAGGCAAAAATGCTCAATAACAGAAAAGAGAAAGATAAAGGCAAGCACTTGCCTTAGCTCAAGCTCTACCGCCGTCCAGGACTCTGGCGATCCGGACGATGTCTTCCCAGGTTCGGCCTCCAAGAGGTCCTGCTTGGGCGCTGACTCTGCTGTGGCAGCCTCCACAGCAGGCGTGATGGTCACTGCAGTCTTAATTCTCCCAGCCGCCATGATTCACGCTGGTGACTCCTCCGGCGTGGCCGCTGGGACCTGGTTCACCATGGCTGCGGGAGGACACCCCCCGGACCTCTGGCTCCTCCTGATCCTGGCTGCTCGGCTCCGATTCCGGCAGGCACACAAAGGGGAGAGGAGAGAGGGCTGGTGAACAGTTTTTAACAGCAGCAGGAGGGGAGAGCTCAGGGGACTGCTTTCCCTGAGCCTCGCTACCGGGAACCAGTCAAGACATTTCACTATTAATGTGAGTCAAATGAAAACGTACTTGCCTGTTTTCCCGGTTTATGGTGTTGACTGCAGCTGCTACTGTTTGGACGTCATCACCCGTTCATCTGAGAAAGGCGGTGCTTAGCTCCTCCATAGAAGATATGGGAGCCGCCCTTCTCGCCACAGAAACGGGAGACCCCGGTGAGGGAAGCAAGCGCCCCATGGCTGCCGGTGAACAAACCAAGGAGGAAGACCTCACAGTGGATGCGGAGGGAGATCCTGCAGACGGGACTGCTCGGGACTGATGATCCGCTGCAGAGGTGACCGGGCTCGGTGTCGGAGCTGGGGCAGTTAGCGGGGCTGAATCGTTCTTCCGGGATTCCGGGTGATGCTGACATCGCCGACCTGGTAGCCGCCATCTTGGAACGGTGGACAGAGGAGAGGAGAAGATGGCCGCCGGCGGAGAAGGGTGTCTTTGTTTGGGCTTCGTCCGAATAGTCCTTCTCTTCAGGTCGGGGAACACCTGCTCGAGCGCGAAGACTCCAGACAGTAGCTCGGAGTACTCGGGGTAATTCCAGAGGCCCCGGTGAGTCTTCAGGATCCAGATAATTACATCAAGGCAGGCTAGACATTCTTCAGATCCGATGGAGTCATGCGCCTCCTCCAGAAGCTCCCAGATTCGCCAAGCTGCCCGCTGCTCCTCCGCACTGGGCTGTCCTGCTGCCCATCCACTAAAACCGGTGTGGGAATGGCTTGACCAGGACATGACGCTCCGAGCAGGTGGGGGGGGGGGGGGGACACAAAAATGAGTAACATGTTACTTACTGCTTGGGCTCTTTGTGGGGTGGCAACTTACTGTCATGTTCACTGCGTAACTTCGGAGCGAACATATGAATGGCAGCGAGCCCAAAATGCAGAGTAAGTAACGTGTTTATTTACAATGGGTGAATGTACAGTTAGTCCAAAAAACAGTCACGGTAGAAGAGGGGAAGACACCCGGCTACAAACTTAGTTAGTGTACGGGAATGCCTAACGCGCTCCAATTAGGCAGGAGTGGAGAAAAAGGGATAAGGAAAGACTTACAACAGTGTTGGAGCGGAAAGGCTCTGAGGGAACAACATGAATCAGTCCAGGAGTAAACCAACAAAAGCGAGACTGGATGTCAAGAGTTGACATTGCTAAGCTGCCACACTAGCTGGTCACACTCTACACTATAAATACACAAGCCCAGAATGAGGGCAAGTGGACACAGCTGTGTGGCGACCCGGTGCGTGACTGATTGAACTATGTGTGTGTGTGTGTGCGTGTATGTGAGTATAAGTATGAGTGTGTGTGAGTGTGTATGTGGTGAACCATACAGCTGGTGGATGCCTGGTGAGGAGGAGGCATGGCTGTGGGAGTGGCAGAGAGTGAGGCTCAATCCGCCAGCTGAAATTAATAAGCAATAATTAAACCCAGCAGCCACGAGTCATGCTTGGGGTGACGACCCCGAACATGACATCCAGCGTTACATGAGAACAATGGTTTCTCTACACTCTGTGTACAGCTGAGGGAAGTGCCGTCTGGGATTTTTATGGCCAGGGAGTTGGTAATGATGGTCATTTATTTCAATCAGCTGCTTAAATCCGACATATTCAACCATGCTTAATGGCAGCATGTCTTTTGCAATAATGTAGGCTACTGCGTTTGTAATATCACTGGGTCTCTATTTTTTTTTGTCATAAGGCATGGTATTTGAGAAACTGGCCCCTATGGTCTATTGTTGTTGCCCAGGTATCCATCCATCCATCCATCCATCTTCTACTGCTTTTCCGGAGGTCCGGGTCGCGGAGGCAGCAGTTCAAGCAGAGAAGCCCAGACTTCCCTCTCCCCAGCCACCTGCTCCAGCAGTTCAGAGAGGATACCAAGGCGTTCCCAGACCAGCTGGGAGACATACTCTCTCAACCGAGTCCTGGGTCTGCCCCGGGGTCTCCTCCCAGTGGGACGTGCCTGAAACACCTCAAGTGGGAGGCGTCCAGGAGGCATCCTAATCAGATGCCCATACCACCTCAACTGACTCCTTTCACTGTGGAGGAGCAGCGGTTCTACTCTGAGCCTCTCCCGGATGACTGAGCTCCTCACCCTATCTCTGAGGGTGAGTCCAGCAATCCTACGGAGAAAGCTCATTTCAGCCGCTGAAATGAGGTTGAGCCCGGCCGGGTTCAGCCCGAAGGAGTTACATGGGTCTGCCCTCCAGTGGGCTCACCACCTGCAGGAGGGATCATGGGGGTCCAGAGCTATGTAGATTAGGTGGCAGTCAAAGGCGGAGACCTTGGCGGACTGATCCCAAGCTTTCTAAACTGGCTTTTGGTGCCCAGGTATCACACTAGTAATTTTAGGAAGACCAATAGCACTTGCTTAGGTCTGGAACTGTAAAGTCTTGCATGATGGTAAAAAAGATTTATAGTGTTACCTCATTTTGTGGGAACAGTTCACAGTACACGCTAAGCTGCTTCTTGTCAGACTTTAAATCAGCTCATTTCCAACCAATCTGCATCAATAACAGAATTGAAACACTTATAATCTATACTTTCTATCAAACTTCAAAATTTATTTGTATAGCACTTTTTCAAACATTGGATGCTGCGCAAAGTGCTTTACATAGATAAAACTAGAAAAGCACTCGGAGAGCGCAGACCTCCGCCAGGGCGCCACAGTTCCCCCCCATACAGTGTTTGTGTGTACGTTTTCAGTTTCCTTGACCATGAAAACATATGACTAGCAACTGGACTGACAATGATAGGATTAGTGGTTCAGTAGTTATTCACGAAAATGACATTTTCCATAATGGCGGCCACAGTTCCACCCATACAGTGTTTGTGTGTCCGTTTTCAGATTCGTTGACCACGAAAACATATGACTAGCAATTGGATTGACAATGATGGGATTAGTGGTTCAGTAGTTATTCACGAAAATGGCATTTTCCGTAATGGCGGTTTTCTTCTGGACGGTGATCCGGATCATCCCCAAAATTTAATCAGTTCTTCCTTGTACCATTTCCAACAACGCCTGAAAGTTTCATCGAAATCCGTCCAAAACTTTTTGAGTTATCTTGCTAACCAACAGACAAACAAACAAACAGACAGACAGACAAACCCCGGCAAAAACATAACCTCCTGGCGGAGGTAAACAGTAGATAAATTTAGTTTCATATATTTACACGATACCTCCCACCCCTTCCATAAACATACCCACAAAACACACATAGGCACATACACCACCCCCTACTTCTCTTACACACATACAAAATAAAAGAGACATTGCTCGGCACCAAGGCACCATGTGAAGGAGCAACCATCCTGCGGAGCCCCCCATGCCAGAAGATCACACAGCCCATAACCATAGAGCGTTCCACAGAGGCCACTCCAATCAGGACAGGCCGGGGCCCACATCATAGCTGTAGGCAATGGCATAAAGCCCCCACCCATCCAAGCTAGAGCGACCCACGAGACAAACACCCCTGCAGATGGGCCAAGCAGTATCCAGCATGAGGGGCTCCACTGAGGAAACACTAGAGTTAAAACACATAAAATACAAGATAAAACTAAGAACGCATACTTATAAACTGAGGTAAAAACATCAAAATAAAAAGAGATGAGAAAATCTAAAAGCAAATGGAGTCAAGAAGAACATAAAACAATGGAACATAAATGACTACTTCAATAATGGTTAAACAGGTTTGTTAAAAGCCAAATTAAAAAGGTACAAAATGAAATTAAGAACACATAAAACAAGAGGAACTAAAAACTCATACTTACAAAATGAACTAAAAACACAATGAGAAAATCTAAAAACAAATGGCACCAAGAACATAAAACAGATGATGGAACAACGGAACATAGATGACATCAATAGTAGTAAACAGGTTTGTTAAAAGCCAAATTAAAAAGGTGGGTCTTGAGCCTGTTCTTAAAAAAATGATTGATTGATTGATTGACTGATTGATTAACCACATTCCAACTCCTACACAGGCTGTGCTAGCCCAAACATTAGAAGGTGCGCTAAGCTCCGGCTGCTACTCCTATGCGCCTACGCATGCTGCTGTGTGCATCAATTGAATGTTACTAACTGTATTCCAGCCACATGATTGGTTCAGTGTGGTGTATTCTCATTGGCTTTTCATGTTGTCTGTCAAAACACGGATTGAATGAGTTCTACTGACATTCTATTGACCATGTCTTATGTCTGCATTGAGGAAAAGTTATTCTGCGATAATTATCATTATTGTTTTCTCACCCAACCCTACTCTGAATATTTCTAATCCTCACCTCTTTCAACCCGAAAATCCCCATTCACAATCCAAGTACGGTAAGTCCAAACCATCAACTTTCCAATATCCTAACCTTTTAAGTTCTCAGGCCTGGGGCACCATCTCCTACCGCACTCAAGACTCCCAACCTACTGAAATCTAGTCTTGGAGAAACCCCACCTGATGAAGAGCAGCAGCCAACCTGTTAATACTCACCATCTAACAAAGTCACTCCACCTGTAAGAAAAGATTAGTCAATTATTTTGCCATCACTACAACATTCAATATACTTATCATTTTTCACTTTCTTCTTCACTGCAGGGTTGCCAGTTCACATCCTCAACAATTTACAGTTTCAGTAAAATCATAGTTAAACCTTTTAATCTGTCTCCACTCAGTGTTTGCTTTTGGGTCTTTTCAGTACAAATATGTCAAAAAAATGTATTGCAACTTTGATTTATTTTCCCACGAAACCACCATTAAATGCACTTTGGCAATTATGTTTGCATTTACATTTTTAAAGAGTGGGAATACAGAAGAGTGTTTTTGAATAAAAGTATCTCATATACAGTATGAAAGCATTATTTTCTTAAACATGGGTTAGTGAAATAAGTCATTGTTTTGTTCATAGCGCTGATTTGTGCCACTGAGTTTTAACCTTGTAAAATACAACCATGGGTCACATGTATTCTGTTCCCATACTGAAATGCTTGCTTCACAAATATTGTACATACTGTCTTAATTTAGTAATGCTGTTAAAGAAATACACAGGTTTCACTTCCTGGGTTTTTAATGTCACAAACAAACAAGCCCTACCTTAAGTTCTTGAAGTTAGGAAAAACAAATGCACCCTGACAGCCTCTTTGCTTGTGACTGACTCATTCAAAGTACCTTTACCCAGTCAGACTGGGATGTGATTAATGTTAATAAGCAGGGTGAAAACCTACTGTTTCAGATACAGCTTTTTGGAAGAGCTGTTAAAACAGCATGAAAAAGGTTTATAGTCTTTAAAACTATACATACAGTATATGTCCCTGAGAATGTCAAAACTTGAAATTATTCCCTAGAAAATTGAAGGTAATTCTCACCTTCCTTCAGAAAGCCAACAAAGATTGTAGTTCATTTCCAACCAATCTGCATCAGTAACAGGATTGAAACATTTATCATCTATACTTTCTAGTGGGAACTCATTGGTAAAAATTTGTTTTAATCACATCCAGAGCAATTACATCATCTTTCTTTTCAAATTTTACCGTGCCAACACTGAAATGCAACAGTACGACTTGGTTGGCTCAACCCTCAATGGCAGATGTATGCTCTTTAAAATTGATTGACAGACAAGTCTCATACATTTGTAATACATTTTGGCAAAGCTTCACTTAAAAAAACCCCCAAAACACTATAAATAAAGCAGTGTCCCCCAGGGCAGAGAAATTTTATTTTGATTTACTATCACCCAATAAAATCAACTAAACTTGAAAATCTTAAAGTAAAATAATTTAAAAAAAAGTCCTCAAATCTATGTATCGCTTTAACTTAGAGACTACAATTGCTAATTTCAGACTATAAATACTACTTCAAATATAATCAAGGGATTTAATAATGCATTACTCTATTGTTGGCCCAGTTTGGAAAGAGCTTTTCTCTATTAAAAAAACTAGTTGTACAAATGCATGTCAGGAAATCCCTAGCGTGTGGGATTTGGTAACGCCTGTCTGATTATTGTGAGTACTCCTGTGTTTCAAAACACAATTTTGGGGAAGAAGTCACAATGCCTCAATGTGTGATGCTTATATTTCTTGGCATTTATGGGTTTTTTTTTTGTTCAAGTTAGGATAACTTAAAAATGAGAAGCAATATATGAGTGGTCATTTGCATACAACAGAAACTACACCAGTGAATTCAAAAATATATGTTGAGGTGTGTCATTAAATCTCTTGAGTGTACATGTAAAATACCTGAAAGGGTTCTTCAAAGCTAAATCAATATTTTCAATCTTCTACTCGCCACTTTCTAGTCAACTTTTTTCTTTTTTTGTTGTGTAAACACAAGAAGGAACCATTTACCACAAAGATGGTCAGAACCAATTTCTTTGTTATCGGCTCAAATGTCAGAGTGGCCTCAGTAATATACTGTAGCTTCCTTACAAAGCAAAATGTCTGCTTTTTTTGTGAGGACTCCTTATCTCTGCTTCGTGCTTTCATGTTTCCATTGTTGGCGAACAAAGGGAACTATCTGAAGGAGAAAGTACGCCTATTGGTTTCTTTTTTGGGACAAAAGGGGGCTGACCTCTTCGGTGAGACATTGATGAAATCTGAGAATCTGTATTGTGTAGATCTTTCAAAAGAGGGACTCAAGGCAGCACACCAGTTATGACACACGCTCTAGTTGCCACTTACTATCCGCCTCAGTTAAGTAGAAAGGATGACCAGGATTTCCAGGAAATGTGCTCTGATCCTCATGCAACACAACATTTGATCAATCATACAATTCACAAGCAAGTAAAGCTGAATCAAAGTAAACGAACCAAAACCAAACTCAGACAGGTGATCAAACTGAAACCATGGGTTGTCAAGAGTGCATCTACCTATAAATATGATGCAAAGATTCCTCTCAGGAAAGATTACTGCATTTCTAAACAGAGGATCTTAGATAAAGTCATACCCAAAGCTGAATTGGTAATACACCATTAAACAAGTGCCCAAAAGATTTAAGAGCTCAGGACTATCACTACGGTGTTTAGGAATGATCCTTCTGCAAAGGTCATACAGAATTTAAACCTGGAGAGGTAAAATAATCAAAATAATAATGCCAGCATTATAATTTAGGGAATCCTTGCCCAAGACCTGAGTTTGTAAGGCCCCCTTCACACTGGATGAAGACCCCGCCATGCTCTCCACAACCTACACGACATAAGAGAATGGTGCTGGACTGCGGATAAATTGGAAAACTGGAAAACCTGACGTTGCTATTCTTTTCCCCTTCTTATTTCTGCTATTTTCCAAGAGGCTCTTCTGTGCCCCCCCCCCCATGCTGTACATGTCAGCAGCATGTTCCCTTGACAATCCTACCACATACGCCCACGATCGCACCCCACTTTGGACACACCCTGGTTTGACACCCCCCCCCCCCCCGGACTGTGTCAGGATGTGGCTACGTAATAGAAAATCACACCACGCTAGGGGTGGAAATGGCGAGGGACCTCAAGATACGAAATGCATCGTGACACTTGGGTCACAATGCCATACAGACATCTGAGTTAACTTTTCCAACTGCTT
This sequence comes from Pholidichthys leucotaenia, assembly GCA_020510985.1. Taxonomy (NCBI): domain Eukaryota; kingdom Metazoa; phylum Chordata; class Actinopteri; order Cichliformes; family Pholidichthyidae; genus Pholidichthys; species Pholidichthys leucotaenia. Next base: position 279,464,549 of record CM035842.1, read on the forward strand.
CCTAATTTGTACACCTGGCTGCAAATTTCGTGAGACAAGCTATGACTTCATCTGCCAATGCATGCTTACTTTGCACCATCTGGTGGACTGAAAATGTAATTTGTTGATTAATACCCAAGAGTTTACATAAATATACATAACTAATAAAAGATTGGTGCTAGAGATGGGTGATAAAACGATAGCAATAATTATCACGAAATAACTTTTCCTCGATAGAGACGTAATACATTTTCAATAGAAAGCCAACAGAACTCATTCGTTCTGTGTTTTGACAGACAACACGAAAAGCTAATGAAAATGAGAACGCACACACTGAACTAATCATGTGGCTGAAAGTCACATTGGCTTGATGCACACAACAGCGTGCACAGGCGCATAGGACCAATAGCCAAGGCTTAGCACACCTGCTAATGTTTGGACTAGCACAGCCGTGTTAAAGTTGGAGTGTGGTTAAAAAGAAAATGACAGAAAACATTAATGAAAAGTCTAGTGATAGCGTTACCAAAGAAGACATCCAAACAGACATAGCCCAATGCTCAATAGACGAGGAGATTGTTGAAAAGAAGGGTCCGAGGAATTCAGTAGTGCGGACAGAATGACGGATTTAAGCGGCTGATTAAAGTAGTTGACCCTTGTTACCAACTCCCTGGCCGTAAATATTTCACCCAGACGGCACTTCCCCAGCTGTACACAAAATATAGAGAAACAGTTGAAAAGAAACTGCAAAGTCTACCATACTTCGCTACTACATCAGATTTGTGGTCAAGTCGCACACCTGAACCATATATGAGCCTCACTGCCCACTTCATTGATCAAGATTGGAATTTGAAAAGCAAATGTCTTCAAACTTTCCTGAAGACCATATAGGTGAAGTCATTTAGGACTGACCGAAGCACTTGCATCCAGGAGTGAAGTCAAACAAGTCTGCATCACAACAGACAGTGGGACAAAGGCTGCAGTGCTTTGGGCATGTACTTCACTCCACTATTGGTAAGTTGATGAGCAGAATATTATAAAAATATTTGTATTTTATAATTATTTTATGTTTCATAATTATTTGAAATACAGTTGTATAATGTTCTACACTACATTTGCCAAATTCAACTGACAGAAAATAAATAATTAAGATTAATCTTGTTATAGCTTCACATCTCACTCAGGAGTAAAAAGGAACCTTTAAGCTTGACAGAAATAGTGATTTGATTCACATTGCAATATACAGTATATTGATCAGTATGGAAAAATGTTATTGTGACTGGAAGATTTTTATATCGCCCAGCCCTAATTGGCACATCATCGCGAGTGCCAAATACCTCTCGATACATTGCCGAATCGGTCTTCTGTCCTACCCCTATGCCATGCTAGCATGACTCTACTACTGGGTTTATCAGCGTGGTAACTCCGGCTTCAAATTCTTGATGACCAAGCCACAACTTTAACACAATGCCACCTCTGACACTACGCTCCATCACGTTCCACCCAGGACCCTAATTCAATGCCACTACAATCATTAACCACCATGGCCTCACTATGTAAGTTTTGTTCATGCCCAAAACTCTCCACACTCTATCACATGTAATAGGGATCCCAGTATGTTCTAAATGCATTACCGAAGACCTTGCCAAGACCCTGCAAAGACCATCCACATCCTGCCTTTCTTTTTTTTTTTTTGTCCTGTACAGCAGCTTGGTAAGTAGAACAAATATCTGCTCGTCTTATTGTGCCAAACACATTTACTTTGCCAAAAGGAGCTCTGCTCATATTTGATATATGCTGTATATAAATAGTATTTATAGACTCCTTTTCCTGTATAATAACTTTAATACTTTACTTAAGTTGTCTGACTTATGCTGGACCTGACAGGGGGGAGTGGGGGTTAGGAATTGAAGGGACATGAAGTGTGGGCCCCACAGGAGCAGACCCACCCCAGGGCCCCAGACACACACTCTGGGAGCCACTAGTCACCCACGCCCAGAGGAGGTGGCAGCAAGCCACGGGGGAAAGACAACACTCCCCCAATGCCGGAGGCAGCCCACGAGGCCAGGAGGTACCAGTCTGATTTCTTATGTTGTAGCGGGGTCTTCATCCAGTGTGAAGGGGCATTAAGAGGTTGGGCGATCTAATAGATGTTTATAGTGAGTTTCTTAGAGCAACTGGGATTTGGGGCATGCTCAATACGTACTTCCGGGGCATGAAGTCGCTTTTTCACTTGTGAAGTCAGGCAACTATTGGAAAGATCTATTTGATGTGCTTACTTGAAGTCAAGATGACTGCCCCCATACGCCATCCAACATCAGTAGTAAACATGTACTATCTATTAGCACTTCTGTATTTCATGTCTCTTCTAAGTGGTCATACCCATAGTGCTACCCAACTTTTATCGCTGAACATGTATGTCACTATGGGGTTTTATCCACAAATTACTGCATATTACTAATTCTAAAGAAATGGTGGGATTCAACACTATGAATTATTTAAAAAAAACTGTCAAACACCATCTAAACTGTGTTAAATGGCAGACTTCCTTTTACAGCCACAGTACGTCTATTACACAAACTGTAAAGGATACTGAGCGCTGAAGAAATTTGAATTCTCTGTGTGGACAAGAAGGTTTTTATGTGCTTCATCAGCAGAGTTAGGTCACTGACAGCATCTTCTTTCAGTATCTTAAGATAGCAGCCATACCTGTGAATAAGTAAGGGAAAAAATACAACATGAAGGTCATATTCTCACTTGTATGTAAAACCTTTAGATTTATCTTTTGTTCTTATTAAAGACAAAAATAGAAAGATGTTTTTACCTTCTTTACATGTTTCGACTGTGCACTGCAGCCTTCGTCAGAAAGAAGGTAAAAACATCTCCTTTCTATTTTTGTCTTTAATAAGAACAAAAGGTAAATAATTAAAAGAAGACAAAATGAACCTACTTGAGCCAAAACCTTTAAGAATTTGTTCCATCTCAACTATGAATATTCAATTTACTTCTTCACTGATTCATTGCTTTTCATCATAATCCCATCCCTTATTTTGTTTCTCCACTGTTTTATATCAAAATAATTGAATAAAACCCATTATGCGTCACTTTAAAACCTGGTCACTTGTTTGTGTGTCTACTTTTATCACAAGTCCCACAATCCCTCATGAAAGTCAGATCATACAATGGGAAATTTTACATCAAACTGTTAGAAAAAGCAACACTGGGGTCTGAAGTAAACACCCAGAAGGACTCCTGGGAACTTTATTCAACAAGTCCACTATAGTAGGGCTTCATTATAAATTCATGTCCAACAGCTTTTAATCCTACAAGACACGGTTCTCTGGGTAATACACACATGCCATGTTATAGTGATACTAACAGGAAAACATGGCATTCTTCTGAAGACAGTCTATAACTACTCAGCTGTAAGGAACCCTTCAGGGATGTTGTTAAAGAAGAAGTTACATACACTCCGTAGAGTAGAAGCAAGGTGTTGTCAAAGACGGAAACAAGTAGTGTGGCAACAGCAGCACAATCAGAAGATCTACTTTAACAACAGAAATATAACATCACTGTACAACTTTGGTAGGCGATGGAGTACAGAGGAACAATGATGTTATATTTATTCATGTTATTGAAACAGTTTTAACAAAGAATACGTAAAAGCAGTCAGACTGTGAATGAAGAAGCAGTTCATTTTGGCCTGATGAACACATCCTAAGGTCAATTCTCTCAGTATAGAGAACCTAAATCCCGCACCCTCTACTTCAGCATAACGAAACCTAATTTCCAAAAACTCTGTACTGGAGGTAATGGGAAGGGAGAAATTATTACCATGTTTGTCACTTTTGAAGATACTTTTCCATGTACGTAAATAAGAATGTCGTAAAATAAAAAGTGTAATATTTTCAGTTTTGTGTGAAACCACTCAGTGAACTACATCTGCTTGTCTCACACTATTTATGTCACCAAACAGGATTATGGTGGTTTCCCTGTCAAACCTCACCTCCTTTTTACCTCTGCCAAGGATGCAATATGATCAGAACAGTTTGTCTGTCTGTCTGATTTTTAGTACGGTTTTGCAAAAACTACTGGACGGATTTTGATTAAATTTTCACCAGAGGTAGCCCATGGGCTACGGATGAAACCATCAGATTTTGGAGGTGATCCGAGAGCGCATTCATCTGCAAGGCCCTATCTTGCAGTGTCAAAGAAAGTTAAAGTGATCCACAATCCGCATTCTGACTGGGATCACCTCCAAAATCTGAACATGTTCAAAGCACGTTTAAAATTTAGTTGTGATAAGAAAAACTGTTTGTGACTGTAAAAACTGTTGGTTAACTTTTGTGCAACCGTTTACAGACTCTGATTAAACCCCTACAATTGTAACGCTCGTGAACGTTCCTCAGCAATCACCGATTCATGAGATACATGTCCAGAGGGGTCTTAGTCAGTCCCTTTTGGGCTCTTTTTGATAATTTGTGCAGCTCTGGGTTTGTAGTCTATTGTTGTAGTCTACTATTCCACAACCTTGACCTTACAGTTACACAACAACCTCAAACTTTTTTAGTTGAAAAAATATCTTCAAAATTGACAAACTCCATACATGTAATCCATGGCAAACATTGACCAGGATGAAAACAATTTCTCCCTTCTCACTGACTCCACTACAAGACATAACAGCAAAATCAGTCAAATGTCTCATGTCTGTTTTTTGCTTTAAAGTTTCACTTAAGTCCTGTCGCTAGAAAAAAGTCGAGTTTAGACAGAGTGTTTTTGGTGAGGTAGCTATGCACGGTACTGACACGTGGGTAGTGTTGAGCCAATCAGGATTCTCTGGCCGAACTGAAGTTAGCCTCCAGGCCAGATAGCAGTTTTTAACCAGCTGCTTTGAAAACTTGACCCAATTAAAGATGGGTTTTACAATTGAACTGCTTTTAAGGACTGATGCAGTTTCAGTCAATATCCTGGGCCACTGTGCATACAACTGGGCATGTCCTTCAACCGGTAAGTCTTTTCATCACAGGATTCATTCTGATAATGTAGCGCTAGCCACTATTAACCTTGTGGGATGTGGGTGGGCCTAGTATGCACAGACCTTTGTGTTTGAAGGAGGACGAAAAGTGAAAAGATGATGACAGAAAGCTGTAAGACAATGAAAGGGGTTTTTTTAATAGAAAAAGGGCATAAGATACCATTTTAGACAGTGTAGATTTGTTTTTATAGGGGATTTATATCCACCACAGTGCGTCTTTAAATTTGATGATGTGCTCAAACATCAAACTTTGATGCCGTCTCATGCAAGGATAACTGTGTGTGAGTTTGATGAGCATCTTGGCAAATATGGGCACATAGGAAATAAAGGCACCAGCTTGGAGACAATTAAAAAAAAAAAAATCTGTAGCTGTGAGCTCACACTTCTGTGATAAGGCCTGACTACAATATTTTAAGCTCAGCAGGCTTTTCTCCTTATGTTCTAAGGCTAATCAAGTTAGACTTTATAAGCTAGTGAGAATCCCTTTACATACCTGAGACAGGTGTGGATTCCCAGCTGTTCCACTGGTGATAAAACATGTTTCACAGCCTTCTCCTCTGCTGTAAAACAGGCCATTAAAAAAAAAAGAGATGTGGTTATTACCAAGGAAGGCATTTCCCAGAGAGACATACAGAGGAAGGCTTGGGAAGGAAATACTCCCTATACATCACTAACAGTTTCCATTATGAACATGAAAAAGAAAAAAAAACTGACAACATAAATTGTTACTTTGAAGGCACCGCAGATGTGACATTCACTCTGGGTAACTTTGTAGTTGTAAGTTTTATAACACTCGTTTGGCATTTAACGGTGACGTTTGTGGGGTGGCATGACACCAGGCTGACTTGTGTAATTTCACAGATGCATTTTGATGGTTTAGAGCAGTGGAGAAATAACTTGGGAGTAAAGGGTAGTGGCAGAGAGTTGAGGTTAAAAAAAAAATAACATGCATAGGAAATTCTGAGCCCTCCGAGAAAATGCTAAATATTTTTATCTGAGGAGTTGGCTCCCATGTAGAGACAATGGGTTGGATTATTAGTAGACAGAGCACAATGGGATCTTCATGGGCTTTTTTAACAACCATGTTTGTTGGGTTTTTTTGGCAGCTTAGTGGTGTTTTGAAAATAAGTCCCAATTTATCCATAGCCACTCTTACATTGGGGAATGCAGTTAAGTTTAAAAGTTAAGATTATCATTTTCCTTTACAAAATTTACACTAATACAGGTACATCTCAAAAAATTAGAATATCATGAAAAAGTTCAATATTTTTTGTCACTCATTTCAGAAAGTGAAACCCATATATTATGTAGATTCATTACACAGAGAGTGATATACAGTATTTCAAGTGTTTATTTACTTTAATTTTGGTGATTATGGCTTACAGCCCATGAAAACCCCAAATTCAGTTTCTCAAAAAATTAGAATATTACATAAAATTAATTTTAAAAACTAGTTTTTTAATAGAAATGTTGGCCGACTGAAAAGTATGTCCATGTACACACTCAATACTTGATTGGGGCTCCTTTTGGGTTAATTACTGTATCAATGTGGCGTGGCATGGAGGTGATCAGCCTGTAGCACTGCTGAGGTGTTATGAAGGTCCAGGTTGCTTTGATAGTGACCTTCAGCTCGTCTGCATTGTTGGGTCTGGTGTCTCTCATCTTCCTCTTGACAATACTGCATAGATTCTCTATGGGGTTTAGGTCAGGAGAGTTTGCTGGCCAATCAAACACAGTGATGCCATGGTCATTAAATCAGGTTTTGATACTTTTGGCAGTGTGGCGGGGTGTCAAGTCCTGCTGGAAAATGAAATCAGCTTCTCCATAAAGCTTGTCAGCAGAGGGAAATATGAAGTGCTCTAAAATTTCCTAGTAGACGACTGCGCTGACTTTGGTCTTGATAAAACACAGTGGACCAACACCAGCTGATGACATGGTTCCTCAAATCATCACTGACTGTGTAAACTTCAAACTAAACCTCAAGCAACTTAGATTCTGTGTCTCTCCACTCTTTCTCCAGACTCTGGGACTTTGATTTACAAGAGGAATGTAAAATTTACTTTTATCTGAACAGAGGTCATCTGCTGCGTGCGTCTCGAAAAGCCTCTGACTACTAAGTCCAACTCCTAGCCTGCCTGTGTGGTTTAGTCTCTAAGCCCGGCGGAACTGCTTTTACTAATAGGAGAAGGGGCGAGGGCGGATCTCTGGCGCCTTAAAACCAGATGCTTCGGGTAGATGGTGGCTCGTCAACCTGGGAAGGTAGCCCATCTAGGGGAAGGTAAACCCTGATTTCAAACCTCCGCTGCCTTGCGGCACACCCGGTCACGGGAAAGGCTTCGGGAGTCAACCCTGAGGAAAAATCCGGAGTCGGAGCCCCTAAGGCAGTTCTCTGTTGTGCTCAACATCGTTCTGGCAGCTCCTGCAACAGCGCTGGTGCCAAACTATAGCAGCCCTGCTGTTCCTTTGGATTCATCAGTGACGTGGAGAGGGGGGATATGCTGCATGGGTAACATCTTGTCCTCCATATCTTCCTGCCCAGGCTTGAATCCTACCAACGCCCAACGCTGGAAGGTAGAACACCGGTGCGCATCGGCCTGTTCAGCAACAGGCGGTGCTGTTCCAGCAGAGTAGACGTTTAGGATTCTCTTCCATGGTCATCATAGACCGACGGAGGCCGACGAAGCCATAATCATCAAAATTAAAAGAAACACTTGAAATATATCACTCTCTGTGTAATGAATCTACAGTATATAATATATGGGTTTCTGAGTCTGCTTCTACATCAACAGCAGCTGGTGCTCTGATGTAACGGTAATTTCCAAACACTGTTCTCCCGCCCTGGAATTTCTTTTTATTAACTGCAAGCCATTTTATTCCCCGCGGGAGTTCGCCTCATTCATCCTCGTCGCTGTGTACGTCCCTCCTGACGCGGACACGCGGGAAGCTCAGCGCGTGCTTGCGGATCACATCCAACACACGGAGCGGATTTTTCCAGACTCTCTGGTTATTGTGGTTGGCGACTTTAACCACAGCGATCTGAGCCACGATCTCCCCCGCTACAAACAGTTTATTAAATGCCCCACCAGAGGAATAAACACGCTGGATCACTGTTACACCACAGTGAAAGACGCATATCGCGCTGTTCCCCGCGCTGCGGTCGGACTATCTGATCACGTGATGGTCCACCTCATTCCCACATACAGACAGAGATTGAAGCTCACTAAACCTGTTGTGAGCACTACGAAGAAATGGACCAGTGAAGCTGAGGAGAAGCTGGAAACGTGCATGGAAATAACTGATTGGGGCATGTTTAAAGGAGCCACGCATGATCTGAATGAATACACGGACACTGTGAACTCTTATATCCACTTTTGTGAGGAGAGCATTCTTCCATCGCGCACCAGGGTGAGGTACTCTAATGATAAGCCCTGGTTCACTGCTAAGCTCAGACAGATCAGGAAGGAGAAGGAAGCAGCGCTGAAAAGTGGAGACAGGGGCTGCTACAGGGAGGTTAAATATCGGTTTAACAGAGAGCTGAGGAGAGCTAAATCTGTGTATTCTGAGAGACTCCAGCAGCAGTTCACTGCTAATGACTCGGCTTCTGTGTGGAGAGGACTGAGGCAAATCACCAATTATCGGCCTCAGGCTCCTAAAGGTCAGGATGACAAAGCCCTTTGTCAAAGATTGTCCCAACACTATGCCCGTTTTGACACCCCGTCATCTGTGTCCAACTCCCCCCCTCCCTCCAGCTCCACAGCCTCCACGGTCCCTACTTCATCAAAGGCGACCCCCTCCTCCCCCCCTGCCCTTGTCATCAGTGAGCAGGACGTGCTCAAACAGTTCTCCAGACTGAACCCGCGCAAGGCCCCCGGCCCAGACGGCGTGTCTCCCTCCACCCTGAGACACTGTGCGAAAGAGCTGGCTCCTGTCTTCACAGACATTTTTAACACCTCCCTTAAGCTATGCCACGTGCCGTCCTGCCTCAAATCCTCCACCATCATCCCTGTCCCCAAGAAGCCACGGATCACTGGTCTTAACGACTACAGACCTGTAGCGCTCACCTCTGTAGTCATGAAGTCCTTTGAGCGCCTGGTCCTGACCCACCTCAAGTCCATCACCACCCCCCTCCTGGACCCGCTGCAGTTTGCCTACCGAGCCAACAGGTCTGTAGACGACGCAGTCAACCTGGCCCTCCACTCCATCCTGCAGCACCTGGACTCCCCGGGAACCTACGCCAGGATCCTGTTTGTGGACTTCAGCTCCGCATTCAACACCATCCGCCCCGATCTGCTCCGGGACAAGCTGTCCCTGCTCAACGTGCCTGACTCCCTCTGCAGGTGGATCACCGACTTCCTGACGGACCGGAGGCAGCATGTGCGGCTGGGAAAGACTGTCTCAGACTCTGCTAGCATCAGCACCGGATCACCCCAGGGCTGTGTACTTTCCCCCCTACTCTTCTCCCTTTACACCAACTCCTGCACCTCCAGCCACCAGTCTGTCAAGTTGATCAAGTTTGCGGACAACACCACCCTCATCGGGTTCATCTCCAACGGCGACGAGTCCGCCTACAGGAGTGAGGTGGCCCAGCTGGCGTCCTGGTGCAACAACAACAACCTGCAGCTGAACGCTCTGAAGACAGTGGAGATGATTGTGGACTTCAGGAAAGTCACAACCCCTCTGCCCCCCCTCACCCTCACAGGCTCTCCCATCACCACTGCTGATTCCTTCCGCTTCCTAGGCACCACCATCACCAGGGACCTCAAGTGGGAGCCGACCATCAGCTCCCTCATCAAAAAGGCCCAGCAGAGGATGTTCTTCCTGCAGCAGCTGAGGAAGCTCAAGCTACCCACCAAGATGTTAGTCCAGTTCTACACAGCCATCATCGAGTCCATCCTCACCACCTCCATAACCGTGTGGTATGCAGGAGCCACTGCCAGGGACAGACTAAGGCTGCAGCGCGTCGTGCGCACTGCTGAGAAGGTGATCGACTGCAAGCTCCCATCTCTCCAGGATCTGTACATCTCCAGGACCCGGAGGCGTGCTGGCCGGATCATAGCCGATCCCTCACACCCTGGTCACGTACTGTTTGCCCCTCTCCCCTCAGGTAGAAGACTTCAGTCCATCCAGACTAAAACCTCCCGTCACATGAACAGCTTCTTCCCCTCTGCCATCAGACTGCTGAACACTAAGTGACTTATCGACTCTCGTGCACTATGTACAGCAGCTCAACCAGACTCATGTCAATCATCACTGTTTTCTTCCTGCATTACCGACTGCACTATATGGTTCTCCACATTATCTGCCGCTCGCTAATATATTTAAACTGCTGACTAGTATTACTCACTCTTATTCTACACTTTATTGCATGTATAGTTTATTTCTTTTATTTTATCATGTTTAATGTTGCAGCATTGCACCGAGACAAATTCCTAGTTTGTGTACTACATGAACAATGGCAATAAATCTGATTCTGATTCACCTTCTGAAATGAGTGACAAAAAATACTCAACTTTTTCATGATATTCTAATTTTTTGAGATATACTGTACCTGTAGGTGAAAACCATCTTGTTTGTCTTTAAAATTCTGGTCAAAATTAATGTTCCGGACTTCCGGTTATGGCTGCCACGTAGGACGGACGTGTCTCGCTCTGCTCTGCTCCTGGAGAAAAAAAATCGGCAAATAACTCTCTCATTTGGGACAGAACGTATCTCAGCATTTGGGCGAGGATATGTCGGCGAAGCCTAAGGCTGGAAAACCAGGAAAAGGAAAAAGCGAGCCGCCGAAACAGTCCAAATTAACGGACTTTCAGGTCTGTGACGCAGCAAACATAACTCCATATATGGCGGAGGAGGCTGGCGGCGGTGCGATGTCTGAGCGGGGAGGCGCAGATGCGCTGATGGCTGCCATGAGTTCAATGAGAGCGGACTTTTCCTCTAGATTTGATGGGATTATGACAGCGTTGGAAGGAATAAGAAAGGAATTGGGTGACTGTGTAGAACGAACGGCGCAGATGGAGCTCCGTCTCGCTAGTGCTGAAGATGACGTCACCCGTCTTCAATTAAAGGTGCGCACTTTGGAAAAAAAAAATAAATCTCTGGAAGATAATATTTTGGATTTGGAATCTCGGTCGAGACAGAATAATTTGAGGCTGGTGGGTCTTCCAGAGGAATCAGAAGGTCGGGACGTATGTTCCTTTCTGGAAAAGTGGATTCCGGAGGTGCTGGGCAGCGAGGAGTTGCAATCAGCAGTGGTTCTGGAAAAAGCACATCGTATTGGCCCACGGAGAGATAAGGGACCGCCGAGGACCTTAATTATGAAGTTTCTTAGCAACAGAGACAGGATGAAGATCTTCAACGCTGCACGTGCTAAAGGAGAGATTAAACACCAGGACCAGCAGGTGCGGTTCTACCCAGATTTGGCCACAGGAATCCAGCAATTGAGGAAGCAGTTTGATCCCGTACGTAAGGAGCTGCGCAACCTTGGGATTCGTCATGGTGTAATCTATCCTGCGAGACTGCTGACCACGTATGAGGGCAGAACCCACATCTTCAAGACCCCAGAGGAGGCGCAGGAGTTCATCAAGAAGATCAAAGAAGAAGAAGAGACTGGTGGGAGCTAAGCATGAACAAAATATAAGGTAGAATAATTAAGCATTTGCACAGGCATCTGACTGACTTGAAGTAAATAGTAAGTTTACAAAATATAGATTGTATTATATATTAAAAAAACAAAACAAAAACAAAATAAACAAAAAAAAAAACTATGATGTACAAAGTTGTTAAAAATTTTGGAGTTAAGTTGGAAAACTACAGAGGAGAGTTAATGTTACGTCATTAAAAGCAGTAGAGTTAGGGTGATTGGGAGGATGAAGAAGGAGTGGCTTAGGCTGTTCCCCGTGGGTGTGGAACGGTCGATGGCTATATCGGGAGACAGAATTTTTCTTTTGATTTTGGGGGGTTTGTCACAAGTGTGGGAAGGGGAAATTTGTTTGTGTGTAGTTTGTAGGATGAATGTTCAACCACTCATGTTTTTGCTTCTCTGTATGAGCATGTTTACACTGCAAGGTAATCCCAAACTCTCTATTGATCATGGACCAAAGTGTTAATCTTAATTTAACTTCATGGAATTGCAGAGGTCTACAAAATTTAAAAAAACTTAAACAAGTTATGAATAAAATAAAGGACATGGGTTCAAGAATTGTGTTTTTACAAGAAACTCATCTGATAGAGGAGGATGTTAAAAGAATTAGGAGTAGATGGCAGGGAAGTGTATTCACCTCTTCATTTTCATCCCGAGCCAGGGGAGTTATGACTCTCATACATAAATCAGTTCCTTTTCAAGTGAAAAATGTAATTGGAGACAAATTTGGAAGATATGTAATCATTCAAGGTTCTTTGCTATTAGAAAATATAAATCTTGTGAACTTATATGGTCCCAATATAGATGATCAGAAGTTCTTTGCTAATTTATTTCTCATCTTATCATCACTTACAGGGCAACATATAATAGCAGGGGATTTTAATTGTACATTGAATCCAGGTGTGGATAGATCAACAGGACTGGATTGTACGCACATTGGATGTAGGATGACTATTAATCATTTTATGAAAGAATTGAGATTGTTAGACATATGGAGAGAAATGAAACCACAAGTTAAAGCCTATTCTTGTTATTCCAGTACCTACAAGACATTCTCACGTATTGATTATTTTTTGATTTCCACAGAATTAAGGTCCAAGATTCAAAACTGCTTTTATGATAACATCGTGATCTCTGATCATGCACCCTGTTGTCTAATATATGTAGATAAAAAATTGACAAAGGAATCAGGCAGATGGCAATTTCAGCATAAATGGCTTCAGGATGAGGAATTTGTCAAGTATATAGAAAAACAGATAGACGAGTTCTTTGACATCAATACTACACAAACATCAGCATGTGTAAAGTGGGAGGCTTTCAAAGCTTTTATTAGGGGACATATTATTAGTTATACAGGATCAAAATCTAAGAAGACTCGAGAGGAGAGAGCTAAATTGGAACATAAAATAAAAAGTCTTCAGGAAAAAGTGTATGCAGGAAGAGATCCAAGGTTGGAGAATGAATTACTGATTTTGAGAGCTGAATACGACAAAAAATCAGCGAATAGAGCTGCCTCGAGTCTTCTAAGATTGAAACAATCTTTTTATGAACAAGGTGAAAAATCAGGAAAATTATTAGCATGGCAGATTAAACAATTGGAAATTAAAACACCAATAACCAGTATTATAAGTAATGGACAGGTAGTTATAGATCCTTTAGAAATTAATAGAGCCTTTAGAGATTACTATGAAAAATTATATGATACCAAAAATGAACCTGATTTAACAAAACTAAATGGGTTTTTGAACAAACTATCTATACCGTGTATTCCAAATGAAAACAGGGAGATAATGGAGTCTAAAATTAGTCAAGAAGAAGTTGGGCTAGCCATTGATAATATGAAATCAGGAAAAAGTGCAGGACCAGATGGTCTTCCAGTTGACCTTTATAAAAAATTTAAGAATAAATTAATAAAACCTTTTTTGGAAATGGTTTTAGAAGCATTTCAAAATAATAATTTACCATCATACATAAATAATGCCTTAATTATACTGCTGCCAAAACCAGGTAAGCCCTCTAATAAATGTGAAAATATGAGACCAATAAGCCTATTAAACGCCGACCTTAAGATAATCTGTAAAATTTTAGCAAGACGAATACAAGAAATTTTACCAAATATTATTAATCGAGATCAGAATGGCTTTATAAAGGGTAGACAAGGCTTCCATAATGTAAGAAGACTATTTAATATTATTTATTTTAATAAAGAAGCACCGGATACAGCTCTCCTATCATTGGACGCCGAAAAGGCCTTTGATAGAGTTGAATGGCCCTTTCTTTTTGAAGTCCTACAAAGGTTTGGACTTGGAAATAATTTCATAAAATGGGTTCAAATAATATACAATAATGCTACAGCAGAAATCCTAACAAATAACAATATTTCAAAACCAATAAAAATCAATAGAGGATGTCGACAAGGCTGTCCACTTTCACCTTTACTGTTTACTATGGCAATTGAACCTTTAGCGATAGCGATACGTTTACATTCACAAATATATGGAATTAAAGTTGGACCAACAGAACATAAAATCTCCCTGTACGCCGATGATATAATTTTGTTTATGTCGAATCTAAAAAAATCAATTCCAACCTTGTTGAATTTAATAAAGAATTTTGGGGAAATATCAGGATATAAAATAAATAAAACTAAATCTTCAATATTAATGCTAAATGAGACCCAGAGAAATTACCCAGCCCCTGAGGTAAATCAATTCAATGTTGTAAATCAGTTTAAATATTTAGGAATCCAAATTATGCCTAAGCTAGAATCAGTCGCCAGTGTCAACTATGAAGCTTTAATGTCAGATATCAATGAGTTAACTCAGAGATGGATGTCACTACCAATGTCGATGATCGGGAGAATCAATATACTTAAAAGTAATATTTTACCTAAAATACTTTATTTATTTCAATACATTCCCTTATCACCACCTTTAGATCTATTCTCAAGAATAAAAAAAAAGTTAGTGGAATTTATATGGAACAACAGGAGGGCTAGATTACGTTTGTCTTTATTATATTTACCATTTGATCGTGGAGGTCTGAAATGTCCAAATTTTATGTTGTATTATTGGTCGGCACAACTGAGGTCTATGACATATTATTTTTCATCAAATGATCTCCCTCACTGGACTGAAATGGAATCATACAATTTACCTTTACCTCTTCCCATATTCATATACTCAGATTCGGCAAAAAAATTACAAAAACAAGTTAAAAATCCATTTGTAAAGCATATGATCAAAATATGGTGTGAAGCTAAAAACTATTTAAAAGAACCACAGTTATTGTCACAATTTAGTCCAATATGGGGTAATCAATATTTTAAACCAGGGAGAGCGGACGCTGTATTTAAAGTATGGAATTTAAAAGGGATACAAAAGATTCAGGATTTATATTTGCCATGTGCAGACAACATAATGTCTTTTGAAGAGCTGAGGATCAAATTTAATCTCAATAGAACACATTTTTTTAAATATCTTCAACTTAGAAACTTTATTCGATCAAATCAAAATAAAGCTCTCACTCGACCTATTTATTCATCCTTGGAAAAAATGATGATGAAAGATAGTAAAAGAAAGGGTATTATTTCAGAGTTTTATAACTCATTGACACTATCTTCAAGTGAAAATTCACTGAAAAGATTAAACTACTGGAAAGAAGATCTGCAAATTGAAATTTCAGAGGAACAATGGGAATTGGCTTGTACAGAAGCTCAAACCAAATCAATAAATGCACGCCTTAAATTGATACATTTCAAATGGTTAATGCGGATGTATGTTACACCGGAGGAGTTAAATAGATACAACAAAAATATACCAGATACATGCACAAAATGCATGGAAAGTAAAGGAACCCTATTTCATTGTTTATGGGAATGTAGATTAATAAGAATGTTTTGGGAAGAGGTGAGGGTAACAATTGAAAAAATAATCTCAAAACAAATCATATTGAATCCTAAACTGTTTTTGTTGGGTCTGTACCCAGAAAAGCATAATTTTAATAAAAGTGAAAGAACATTCATAGACCTCAGTTTGCTTAATGCCAAAAAATGTATTGCACTATTATGGAAAAAGACTCATAGACCAGATGTGACTCAGTGGTTAAGACAGATGTTAACAAACCTTCCATTAGAAAGAATAACATATATACTGAAATCAAAGGAAATTGTGTTTGAGAATATATGGAGACCTTTTATTGATTATGTAAAAAATTTAAACATAACTCTTGAAGAAGAAGGTGAATGATGTGTGTGGACCTTGTAAATTCCAAACTGGTGAACATAATATGTATACTTATGTATTGGATTGTCTAGACTAAACAGAGGAGCATTGTTGAAGACTTGATTTTGTTGGTGGTTGTTGGTGTTTTTAGTGCATTTTTTTTTTGTAGTACTTTAGTGTTAGTGTTTGATTGTTTGTATCATGTTTGTTAAAAAAAAAAAAAAGGTTCAATAAAGATATTGTGGGAAAAAAAAAATTAATGTTCCGATGCTACCTTGAAAGTTGACTTTCGTATAAAATCTCTCCTTTTATCTGACTTAAAAATATAATCCTAAATACTGGACATTTTATAAAAAAAAAAATCACAACAGTACAGTGGGACTGTGGATGAGGGACCTGACACCAGGGCTGGGTGGAGTAGCCAGAAATGTTACTTAAGCAAAAGTATTGTTACCCTATGATATTAATTACTCAGGTATAGGTAAGGTTCAGGTTCAGGTTCAGGTTCAGGTTACTTTATTTGTACCCGTAGGTAGATTTGTTTTGCAGTTGGTGACATCCATATTTACAAGCCACAATTACATTCAACATAGACACAAACACAGGCACACATCTTACAAAATAGGTAAATATAAAATATGTACAATATAATTTTTATAGCTTGTTCAACTCTTTGACAGCAGCAGGGACAAAGCTGTTTTTGTAGCGCTGGGTTCTACTTTTTGGGACAGCAAACCTCCGTCTGGAGGGAAGAAGCTGAAAGTTGCAGTGCAAAGGGTGGGAGTCATCATTTAAAATCGAGTCGGCCATCCTCTGTACTTGTCTGGTGTACAGGGATGTCAGGCTCAGCTGTGACTCACCAAGCAAACGACTGGACCATCTGACTACCTGATCCAAGGATTTCCTCTGTTTCAGTTTTATCTGACCAAACCATGACATTAAAGAAAAGGATAAAACAGATTCAATAAAAGCCCGATAGAACATAGTCATTATGGTTCGGTCAATTTGGAAGCGTGCAAGTTTCCTCAAACAATGCAAATTTTGCTGACCCTTTTTGCACACCCTTTCACAGTTCACCTCAAAGTTCAATCCACTATCAATAATCGTCCCAAGATATTTGTACGATTGTACACATTCAGTGGTCTGGCCTTTTAGTATGGTGACTTTGTGCCTGGGAGTTTTCCTCCTAAAGTCAATAATCATATCTTTCGTTTTTGTTGTATTCAGCTGCAGGTAGGAATCCTCACACCAGTGAACAAAGTCATCAACTACTGGGCCATGGCCACTCTCACCATCCTGGAGGAGACTGACAATGACTGAGTCATCAGCATACTTTATAATGTGTCTGTTGTCATGTCTGCTCCGACACATGTTTGTGTACAGGATGAAGAGTAGTGGTGACAACACACACCCCTGAGGAGAGCCAGTAGAAGAGCACTTTAGGTCAGACAATGTACCATTGACCCTTACTCTCTGCGTCCTGTTGGTTAAGAAATCCAGAATCCAACCCACCAGATTATTGCTTAAATCAAATTGTTGCAGGAGCCTTTCAACTAAAATATGAGGTTGGATTGTATTAAAGGCAGAAGAAAAGTCCACAAATAAAAGCCTGGCGTGTGTCCCATTAAAATCCAGATGTTTAAAAAGCATGTTAAACAGAGTGACAGTGGCATCCTCCACTCCTCTGTGAGGCCTATAGGCAAACTGCAGAGGATCCAATGCATGTTCAGTCTGCTTTAGGACCTCACATCTGACCAGTTTTTCAAAAATTTTCATTAAAATTGAAGTCAAAGCAACTGGTCTAAAGTCATTTACCGTTTTAGGACAGCTGGATTTTGGAATGGGAACAACCACGGCATCTTTCCAGATCTTAGGCACATGTTGTGTCTGTAAGGACTTATTGAAAATGTAGTGAAATATAGGACTCAGTTCATGTGCACAGGACTTTACCAGGCGTCCACATATATTATCAGGGCCCTGACTTTTGTTCACTTTTACAGCGCGGAACTCCCTTTCAACATCCTGCATCTCAATATTAAAGTGCTGATTGTCTTTGAGTTTCTGTTTCAAATCTTGGATTTCTGTGCTAAAATCAAAGGAGTCAAAACGACCATAAAAACAATTAAGAGCATTAGCCAGCTCTGTGTCTGAACTAAAACCATCTAAAAACACACGATTACTGCGCTCTGTGCTCTGAAGGCCTGCAATTTTTTTCATACTGGCCCAGGCCGAACCAAGTTTATTTGCTGCCATCTTGCTTTCCAATTCTGATTTATAATTCTGTTTTGCTCTTAAAATTTCGGCCTTTAGCTCCTTAGTGGCAACCTGTAGCGCAGAAACAGACCCCTGTTTAAAGGCAAGTGCTTTCCTCTGTAAGCAGGATTTAACTGATTTAGTAACCCATGGTTTGTTGTTGGGATATATTTTGACACGTTTACGTGGAACAAACTTATTTTGACAGTGAGCCATGTATGAGCATGTGAGCTCAGCCAGAGAGTCCAAATCATCCCCGCAGGCCATTATGAACATCTTCCAGTCTGTACAGTCAAAGCATTCCTGGAGGCTGTGCTCTGAATCTTCTGTCCACACATCAATGTCTCTCATCTCCACCTTGCCTCTTCTGAGAGCAGTTTTATATGTGGGCAGCAAATGAACACAGTTGTGATCTGATGATCCTAAAGGAGGAAGGGGGAGTGATTTATAGGCCCTCTCTATGGATCCATAGCACAGGTCCAATGTCTTTTTTCGCCTGGTTGGGCAGGAGACATACTGATGAAAGTTTTTAAGTGTCTTCTTTAAAGAAACATGGTTAAAATCCCCAAGAATGAAGTTTGGCGCCTCTGGAGAAATTGACTGCAGCCGCTGGATCACATCAGAGATGGTGCTGGAGGCGGAGTCAGCGTCTGCCCTCGGATGAATGTACACAACTGTGATGAAAAGTTGGGGAAACTCTCGAGGCAAATAAAAGGGGCGAAGCGACACAGACAGCAGCTCCACATGGGGTGTACAGATGCGCTCTCTGACCGTGACAGATGTGCAGTACTGCTTATTAATGTATAAACATACTCCGCCCCCCTGACGTTTCCCCGTTACCTCTTCCTGCCGATCCGAGCGCAGCGGAGCTCCAAAGCCGTCAATCCACAGCTCTGCATCTCGATCATGCGCAGTAAGCCAAGATTCAGTGAAAGCCATGACGCAGCAGTTCTTAAAATCCTTCTGGTAACGTACGTTGCCTTGAATTTCCTCCACCTTGTTTCTCACAGACTGTGCATTCCCAAAAATGATCGAAGGAAGAGGAATGTTACCAAACTGACGTCTCCTAAGGCGCAATTTCACACCTCCACGTCTTCCACGCTTCCTCCTGCCGCTTCTCTTTTCACCGCTGTGTCCGTCTCTCAAAATAAAGTCCGGCAGCTGAAATCTGGGCGCAATCAGAGACTCTGCACCAGCTGTGTTAAAGCGCAGCAACATGTCCCTGGAATATTGTATTCTGCCCGCTATTCTGCTCGCCATGGAGCCGAACGCGTTTACCTCAGAGACAAAGAGCCACAGCACAGAAAGCAGTAGTGCGAGATATGACAGGAAATCCATGTTGCAGATACCAGGGAGCTGTTCGCCATATATTCCACCAACGCTCCAGGGCAGAAACGACACAGAGGATTTTCTAAAAACGTAAAAAAGTACAAAAAACACACACACGCACACACGCACTATATCACCAAGCTGCTGGTCGCTGCGTGCGCATGCGCCCAAAGAGTCATCACCAAAAATACTACTTGAGTAAGAGTAAGAAAGTATCTACTAAACCAGACCGTCAATGACAGAGTAGTTCATTCCAGCCTGATTAAATCCCCTCGAGAGTGCTCAGACCTTGAGTACAGCCTGGATGCAGATCCACCTGAGGATCACTGTGCATGAGTTTGGCAAACACTGGTGCAACTGCCTAGGACGGGGTGTTAAGATGGCCCACGGGTCAAAACTCTTGCTGCCAGAGGGTTTAAACCAGCTGGTGGGATGAAGCTGCAAGTGTGAAAAACACAGAAGACACAGACTGCCAATTTGTAGACTGGGGTTCACACTGTTTTATTAAGAGTAGCAGACAACACAACACTGAGACCCAGAACTAAAGGGAAGGTGACAGCAATGTACATGCCCTACTGCACACAACTTTTATGTATTTTTATGTGTAAATTTTATACATTTACAAGTCAGGGGCATAACTTAACTTTCTTCTTTAATGGGTCCAACTTTAGTTTGTATGGTGTGGTGAGTCAGTTCAGGTGGTTAGGATTGATTAGGATCGATGACAGATGTGGACAAGTCTGTAAATTTAAAATTATTTCTACATCTTGACAAGTTGTTTTTATTATAAAGTGAAATATTATATTTTTGAGTATACAGATACCTGTGACTTAAGGTTTTGTGCCTTTGTAGATCCACTGTGATGCGCAAGTTGTAAATTACACTCGTCTTTCTTAAAAATTCAGGTTGTTCATAATATGTATGTTTCATTACATGTAAACATTTCATAATGTACTTCTTTTCACTAAAACAAAGAAACTAATTTGGAGTTGTCGTTATTTAGGGTATTATGTTATTTTACTGGTCCAGCCCACTTGAGATTAGAGTTGTATGTGGCCCTTGAACTAAAATGAGTTTGGCATCCCTGGCCTAGGAGGAGCAGCAATTTAACTGAAATGCAGGGATGAGAATGGGGTTTGGGAAAAAAAGGGGAAACTAAGCCGGGGGTCTTAGTTTGGGGACGGCAGTGGCTCAGGAGGTAGAGTAGGTCGTCCAGTAACCACATGGTTGGTGGTTCGAATCCCACTCCCCCCAGATATCCTGCCGTTGTGTCCCTGGGCAAGACACTTCACCCCAATTGCTCCTGGTGGGTCTGGAAGCGCCATGTTAGGCAGCATGCCACCATCAGTGTGTGAATGTGTGTGTGTGAATGGGTGAATAGCAGCATCTGTAAAGCGCTTTGGTCATCAAGAGATGAGAATAAAAGCGCTATATAAGTGAGTGCCATTTACCATTTACCATTTAGTTTGGCCTGCGTCCCCTAAGCCGGATCCAAGGCGGAGCCTTGGTGGGGGGGTCGAAGCTAACGAAATCTGGCGTTTTAGAATGCTCAAATGTGGTCTTATATTTAAAGTTAGAAGTAAGTACAAATGCATTTATAGTTTACCTTTTTAATCTGCTGCTGCATCACATGTGTAAATTTATGATATTTGAATGGTATGTTGATGTAATAATACTAAATTATATTTTACTACTATTTAATATGTTTAGAATGGTAAATTGTGTTCACTTATATAGCGCTTTTTCTCATCTCTGGATGACCAAAGCGCTTTACAGATCCTGCTATCCACCCATTCACGCACACATTCACACACTGATGGCGGCAGAGCTGCCATACACACACAGGCGCTAGCCTGGCCACCAGGAGCAACTGGGGGTTCAGTGTCTTGCTCAAGGACACTTTGACATGCAGACTTCAGACAGAGTGGGAATCGAACCCATGACCCTCTGATCAGTAGTCGGTCACACTACACCTGCGCCACAGCCGCCCCTAGAACTGACACAGAATTACATTTACATAGTTCTAGAACAGACAAAATAATTTAACCAAGTAAAATAAATTATAAATATTAACAAAATTCCATCACCAAGTCCATCACCCATTTATAAAAATATACTGACATTCTGCAAGCATTTTGATTTATTAATGTGTACATTTGTTAGTGTTACTAGGAATATAAAAAAGTTGCATATTAGTATATTTTAATATTTGAAAGATAATCTAAGAAAGTAAGTAAAACCTAAAAGATGTTTAGTGTTTCAAATTATCAAGTGTTTCAAAACAGGCATGATGTCACAACTTACACATGCCATTTCATAACAAATTCATTACGCGAAAATTCTCAAATACATTACTTATAACGAGAAAAAAATCTTACCTCGGAATGTGTCTTCCGATCACTAATTGCTGTAATCGGGGCCAATTGTGATGAACTTTGACTGGCATCTGAATTTAACCGTGTCCATCGATCGTTTTGAACACAGCACCGAGCGAGTAGTTCGATCTCCTTGTAGCTACAATTTTGAGATGTTTCTGTTTTTATTCGAGCCATTCCCAACAAAACTTGTTCCTTATCCCTTTGTCTTCTTGCTTTGTTGTCTTTCGTGAGTTTTAGGTTCACCATTTTCACGAAATCGGGAAAACTCGGTTGATTGAATTGTCCGCCATTTGCATTTCGCTCCGCGTGTGGGATATGACAAAGGAATAACAAAATCATCGATTGGTTGCTTCAATAAGTATCAGCCAATCAGTGGCCTTGTTACATTACATTACTGATCTCGCTGGGTAGCGCGTTCTGCGCGGTGGATTTGAGCAGCCGATTGAAAATACAACTCGCCGCTCATAACAGACCCCCCCACCCCACCCCAAAATTTTCTCCTCGAATTTAGACGATTCACGAGAATGACCCTAGACATGATCAAATCCGAGGAATTCCTCAGATCCGCGGAGGATTCTCATTCCTAGAAATGTGGACGGACAAAGCTCCTTGAGTTACTTGAGTAGTGAGTAATGATGTCACTCTTGCCAATTTGTGAGCTTTTTTCTATTAAATCATTTAATATTTACACAAAAATTGTTTTTCTTCACAATTTTGTGACTCCACAGGGTTACAAAAATAATTTTTTTGTAAGTTGTCTGTGTTTTTTCAACTGATTTAAGACAATTTTGCACCACTGAATCTGAAAATGACATCAGTTTCTCTCAATCAGGTGCCAAGTAAAAACCTGTACTTACTTAGTACTGTGCATGTACTTACCTTTACATAAAGGTAAGTACATGTAAATTGAATGTTACGTCATCATTGTTCAAAATTCAGAGAATTTCAAAATATAAAAAAGAATTTTGCATCAAATAAAGCGAAAATACCCATACATGTAAACAAAAACATATAAAACAACATGTGGCCATAATTCAAAAAGTTGACCTGATTGAGCAAAACCAATGTGATTTTTGGATTCAGCACATCAAAATTGTCCTAAATCAGCTAAAAAAAAAAACTTCGACAATAAATTTGACGTTGACTAGTGCTATTCTCTTGTAAATTTGTTACTTTTTGCTAATTTGAAACTTTTGTGAATTTTTTTTTTGTAAATTTGTATCTTTGCACTCATTAATTTGAAACTTGTCACATAATTTTGTTTTTTCTCATAACTTTGAGACCTTTTGTTATAAATTGACTTTTTTAAAAATTAATTTGCATTTCTTAAAGTAATCCATTACTTTAAATTTGTGATTTTATGTGATAAAATTGTAGTTTTAATGTAAAATAGAAAATTTTTACAAATACATTTGGGAATTTTACTCCATGAATTTGCAAATTTTTACTCATTACTTTACAACTGAGCCAAAATAAAAGAATGATTTAAATAAAATGATAAATTCACTAAAATGAATAAAGCCATAGTCATTTCCAATAACAGCAAGCTACTACAGTGTAAACGAGAACATTTTTGACCAATTTTAAAAACGGAGGAATCAAAACTAACTCACACAGTATAAGCACATGCATTTGGGTAGAAACTGTTCTTCATGAATGTACTCAAGTAAGTACAAAAATAAACTACAATAAAACTACTTACAACAGTAGAATTCATGGGTTTACTCACAAATTAATGGCTGCAAATCCCTTCCCCTAGCTACACCCACGAGGTCCAACTTAATGTCATTATGTGTTGACAATCAAAGTATATTAGTTTTCAGAGTTACAGTTATAATTGTGTGGATAGAGTGATGACTGGAGAGATAACCGTGGGAGGACGAACATTTTGTTTTGGAAGACATTTCCATTGCTTCCAGGCTTTGGGGAAAACTGGATATTATTACATTTGTGCAAATGGATCCCCTGCTTCAGACAGTTTGTTGTAAGATGATGAGATGATTTGAGCAATTAATATGACGAGAATTATCCAGGCGCCGTTGTCTTGGGGAAAACTTCAAATCTAATTTACAGACTAATGGTGCAGAAAAATGCAGGGGAAATGATAACATGGTGCTCATAATATACATATTGAAGCGATAATTCCACATTGTTGTCATCTAGAAGAATCCAAGCTGAGCAATGTGGATTAATCACCTTCCAGTGAATTGTACATTAATTGAGGGAAAATGCCATCTGATGAAGAGATGAATGTGCACAAGGACATCTGGTTTGTCTCTCATCCTTCCTTTCTCACATATTAACATCGCTGAAAATCTCTCGCTGATGGCAATTACTGTCTAATGGAGATTGATCTTCTCTATGTTGCATTTATTCCCACTTCACCCAATCCCCTCTCTTCCCATCTCGTCAGCGCTGAGCCACCAGAGTCTATTTTACTGAGTTCAATAACTACAATCACAACCATTTAGCCTTTTGTTAAAGGAATACATCGTTCAAAGGTGGCACCTGCTATTTATCTCTGATATTAGTTATGGCAAAGAGTAACTGAAGATTATGAAGAATAATAATAGCAGGGCTCTTTGGCTCAGATAATTTAGTTTCCACACTTCCTGCAATCCTCTGTGGGTTAGATAAGTTGGAACAAAAAATAAGAAAGAATATTCAGGTAGTGTGCAGTTATTCGATTTAATTTGGATATTCACAGGTTTGTTTTTTCATTTTTTATGCTGTTATAATGGTTTAGTTCACATAAAAGAAGAAAATATGTGTTATGTCCACAAAAACGTGGTACAAAAGGAGACGGACGAGGAGGTTGCACTGGAACACAGCTTTAATATAAAGATGGTTGCACTACAGGGAACATACCGTAGGCTGAGTCGTGCTGGGCAAAGAGGAAACCCAAATGGTGGACGCCCCTTATTATAGGGCAGTGTGATGATTCAACCGGAAGGTGGCGTCATCACACTGCAATTCACAACAATTGGGCTGCACGGTGGCGCAGTGGTTAGCACTGCGGTAGCACAGTTTACCCTTGGCCGGGGGATTGTGGGGATCGTGGGATTGTGGGTTCGATCCCAGCCCCCGACCAACAGTGATCTGTGTGGAGTTTGCATGTTCTCCCTGTGTATGCGTGGGTTACTCCGGGATTTCTCCGGTTTCCTCCCACATGCCAAAAACATGCAGGTTAGGTTAATTAGAGACTCTAAAGTGGCCCTAGGTGTGAATGTGTGTGTGAATGGTTAAGGGATAGCGCCGTATCGTGGCTGCTTCATCCATCCAGGTAGTGGATGACCCTCAATTTCCCCTCTGGGGATCAATAAAG
Source organism: Pholidichthys leucotaenia (assembly GCA_020510985.1). Taxonomy (NCBI): domain Eukaryota; kingdom Metazoa; phylum Chordata; class Actinopteri; order Cichliformes; family Pholidichthyidae; genus Pholidichthys; species Pholidichthys leucotaenia. The sequence goes on from CM035842.1 coordinate 279,489,708, forward strand.
TATACTAAATCTAAAAAAAAAAAAAAAAATCCCCCTTCACATCCCCCCCCTTTACAAAAAATAAAAACACATTCAATTAGAACCCACCCAAATTTGGAAACACAGAACCCCAAGCAAACACACTAAATTAAAAACAAACATGAAATCATAAATAACACTAAAACACTAAAAAAAAAAACTAATACTAGGACCTGTGGGTAGAGTGCCACATGGCCCGCACGGCAAAGTGGGTTATTCTGCCACTTGCACTGGAACAGCCGTGCTCCTAATTAAACAGTTTTAAGTCTTTTATTTACAGTCCCCCATGGTAATGGTGGGTCAGGCAGGGGGGGGCCCTGTAGCAGCCCCACAGAATATGCACCCCTGGAGGCAGCAGGCCCTTGGGGCAAGGACCAATCTTCAAGACACAGGAACCCGGATCCCACACCACCTTCGCTGGCCCCTGCATAGCCTTGCCACCCGGAGTGTCCACCTGGACACGCTGCAGCTGGTTCGCATGCCGAACCGAGCCACTGACAGCTGGAATCACATCGCTCCCAACTTCGCTACAATCCTCAGCGGCGCCTTATGTTTCACCGGCTGTGGTCCAGCCGGCTGTTGCCCTGGTCTTTCATCAGCCCGAACCCAGTCCACGACCTGGAGTGGTACCTTACTCGGTCTGATGTGCTGCTGTGTATACAGCAGCTCCATACTCTCATGTCGTCTGGCCCCACTGTTACTCTGTGGCGATGCAGTAGTCACCGTCGTTGCAGCAGACCCCTCACCCGTCCTTGGCCAAAACCCAACATGGGCACTGAAGGTGTCTGGTACCTCCCTGGTGTCGCTCGTCAGAACAGGAGCACCACCCACTGACTCAGCCACCCCTACTACCTCCGGCTGAGTGTGGGTACTGAAGCCATCCCTTTTCTCCACTGAGCTTGAAGTGGGCGCCTTGATCCGAAAACACCTCGTCCCAAACCACAACGTCGTCGTCCACTGGAACCGGCGAGCTCCAAAGACCACAACCCAGACCATTCAATCCCAGTGCTGTCTCTAATGGCAAAACCCAGTCCGAAAAACAGGTCACACCCCATGATGTTGTTGCCATGTGCCGCCACCTGGAATGTGAAGTCGTGCACCGCTTCAGTCTTGTAGCAAACCGTCAACTCCACAGTCCCGACATTGCATAGTCTGTTATCGCCGTAGCCGTACAACAGCGCTGGGTTACTCCTGATCCTGTGGTATGGGAAAAACTTTTTCACCGTGGCCCAATTAAGCATCGACTGCACCGCCACCGTGTCGAGCAGTAATGGCAAAGCAACACCGTCCAATTCCACCATGCAATAAGAATACCCGTTGGTATTAGGACTCATGTAGTGGATGGTCGTGGCAGGCTGGCCGGATTCTTCAGTGGGCTCCATGGCGCTGGAAATCGGCAAAATGATTCAAGCACCCACACTTACTGCATCACTTGCCTCTTGCCAGGCACACTTGTGCTTTAAAATGGTGTGTTGGGGACCCACAACCCCTGCACACAGGGCCTCTCGGAGCAGACCTTCAGCTCACCACGTTAGTTTCGTAGTCCTTGTCCATACTTTCTTCGTCCCCCGGGTCCACCACATACACCAATGTAGTCATCTCCGGTGGCTTCTGTGACTGGTGCCAGTTTAGCTCCAAAGCTAGCTTATCTGTGGCCTCCAACTGGACAGCTAACTCGACAGCCCTAGCAAATGTCAAGCCATTAGGCGCTGTTAGCAACCTAGCATGTAGCCCAGTGTTACAGGTGTGCTCGGCCAATTGGTCCTGCACCATCTTGTCCTCCAACGGCCCAAAACGGCACTCGTTAGCTAACTGTCTGAAGTCAGTGACGAACTGTTGAATTGGCTCACCGACCCTTTGGCGTCTCTGGCAAAAACGAATCCGTCGTACTGTTACACGGTGTGGTAAAGTGGTTAGCTAGCAGTTCCACGATGTCCACATACGAGTCCGTCACACTGAGCATCCACAGAATCCTTTGGCCTTCAATACCCAGGTTGTGGACAAGGAGCGCTCGCGTCCTCACCTTGTCTAACTTCCCAAGGTCCAAGGCCATGATGTAGGTCTCAAAGGCTTCCAGACAGCAAGGCCATGGCACCGGTGGCTCGCTGGGAAGCTCCAGGAAAGTCTGCAGTGGTGTAACACACGCCTCCATGGTTTAATCCTCAGTCGCCAAATGTTATGTCCACAAACATGGTACAAAAGGAGATGGACGAGGGGGTTGCACTGGAACACAACTTTAATATAAAGATGGTTGCACTACAGGGAACACACCATAGGCGGAGTCATCCTGGGCAAAGAGGAAGCCCAGTGGCGGATGCCCCTTATTATAAGGTGGTGTGATGACGCAACCGGAAGGCGGCGTCATCATACCGCACTTCACAACAAATCCCCCATCACAATATGCATGAGACTTGCTGTTCCTTCTAACTTTTTATCTACTAGATGAATTTCCACGTAAGTGAAGAAGAATAAAGAAGAAGAGCAACTATCTTTACAGTAGGTGTTAATATTCTCAGACAATGTTGCAGCTGATTAAAGGACAATCCATTAACTTATCCTTTAATTTGCTTAAACATTTTCAAGACCATTTTCTATTGTTTGTATAATATTGCAAAGATTAGGAACATCTTGTCTCAGAGTGATGCTGAGATACTAGTCCACGCTTTTGTTAGTTTTAGATTAGATTATCCTAAAATGTCTCTTAAGAGTCTCCAGTTGATCCAAAATGCTGTAGCTAGAGTTTTAACAGGTACTAGAAAGAGAGACCATCTCTCTCCTGTTTTGGTCTCCCTTCATTGGCTTCCTATAGAATCTACAGTTAAATTTTAAATCCACCTCCTCACTTACAAAAGTCTAAATGAACAGCCCTTTGTTATTTAAAAGACCTTATAGTACCTTACCATCCAAACAAAGCACTGCACTCCCAAAGCACAGGATTACTTGTAATACCTAAAATCTCTAAAAGTACAATTGGAGGTACAGCTTTCAGTTATCAGGCTCCTCTCCTTTTGAACCAGCTGCCAATCTGGATTCGAAAGAGACTATCTCTTTAAGAGCAGGATTAAAACTTCCCTTTTAGACAAAGCTTATATTTAGGATTGGATCATCTCACGTTCAGCTTCTCAGCATGTGCCAGTACCGCCACCATATTGGTACAGGGTTAAAAGCTCAAACTGGTCATTCAAAATCAACAAAGATGAAGGGTGTTTGTGCCGCATATGGCTGTTGTAACCAATGGACAAAGGAAACTAAAGAACAAGTCATATTCATTTCAAAGGTGAGATTTTACTATTGTAAAAATTCTCTTAAAAAATACTGTAAGTATTTGCAGTCATGTGAAAAAATTAGGACACCCCATTATATATTCAGTTCTTTATTAAGAAATGTTCACATATTGATGTCTAATCTTGTTTTTATTCATCTCTGGAAAAGAAAGTGATTTAATTCCAGGAAAATAAAAATTAATCTTGTTTTACTCATTAAACAAAAGACATCAATAAAAATGCATATTCTAACTGAGGAAAAAGTTAGGACATCCTACCGCCTAATAGCTAGTGTTACCCCCTTTGGCTGAAATAACTTCAGTGAGACGCTTCTTGTAGCCATCTACCAGACTGACATTGGTCTGAGGAAAGTTTGCCCCACTCCTCAACGCAGAATTCTTTCAGCTGTGAGATGCTTGAGGGGTCTCTTGCATGTACAGCCCGTTTCAAGTCACCCCACAGCATCTCAACGGGATTAAGATCTGGGCTTTGACTCAGCCATTCCAGGACTCTACATTTCTTAGTTTTTAGCCAGTACCTGGTGGATTTACTGTTATGCTTTGGGTCACTGTCATGTTGCAAGGTTCAGTTCTGCTTCAGCTTTAATTTTTTTACAGATGGTCTCACGTGGTCCTCAAGCACCCTCTGATACACGGTAAAATTCATGGTGGATTCTATGATGATGAGCTGGCCAGATCCCCAAACCATAACACTTCCACCTGCGTGCTTCATAGTTGGTTCAATTCAACTTTATTTATATAGCGCCATTTCACAACAACAGTCATTTCATAGCACTTTCAACTGTAGGGGAGACCCCCACAATTGCAGAAAGACCCCAGCAATCAGGCGATCCCCTGTGAGCAAGTGCTTGGCGATGGTGGAGAGGAAAAACTCCCTTTTAACAGGAAGAAACCTCCAGCAGAACCAGGCTCAGGGAGGGGCAGTCATCTGCTGCGACTGGCTGGGGGGTGAGGGGACAGAGAAGATGACAAGAACAGACATGTAGAGAGCAAACAGCACGATGGGGACTCAGTCTACGGAAGAGAACAAACCGATGTTAATGACCAGCAAAAAAGAAAATATTTCATTGAGAGTGAAGAAAGGAGTGAAGCCCAGTGCAATTATTGGAGGTCTCCCGGCTGTCTAAACCTATTAGCAGCATAACTAAGGGATGGTTCAGAGACACATAATTCCCTCCCTAATTGTAGGCTATATCAAAAAGGAAGGTTTTAACCCTATTCTTAAAAAAAAGAGATCGAGTCTGACTCCCGAATCCAGATTGGCAGCTGGTTCCACAAGAGAGGAGCTTGATAACTGAAGGCTCTGCCCCCCATTGTACTCTTGGAGATTCTAGGTATTACAAGTAATCCAGCATTTTGTGTTATATTAAAACCTGCATGGACACTTTCACAGTTGAGAAAGACATCAGGATTTATCCTAAAAGAAAGCCCTGGATGACCCGGGAGGTCCAGAAACTGTTGAGGGAGAGGAGAGCTGCCTTCAGGTCAGACGACATGGCTCATTATAGCTTAGCCCGGGCTAACCTGAAAAGAGGCATCAGGAAGGCCAAGAGGGAATACAGGAGGAGGATTGAGGACCACCTGGATAGTAATAACAGCAGACAGGTGTGGGAGGGGGTGCAGCAGCTCACTAATTTCAGAGCCAACCCTAGAGCAGCTGTAGGGTGCCCCTCGCTGGCAGAGGACCTGAATATTTTCTTTGCTCGTTTTGAGGTAGAGCCTCCAGAGATAGAAACAACAACGGAGCCCACAGCTCCCAGTAGCCCAAGCCTCATTGTCAAGGAGTATGAGGTGAGGAGAGTTCTGGGAGCGGTCAATCCGAGGAAGGCCACTGGACCTGACGGTGTCTCCGGGCGTGTGCTGAAGGACTGTGCGTACCAGCTGTCTGGAATCTTTACTAGGATTTTTAACCAGTCCCTATCACAGTCCACTGTCCCACACTGTTTAAAATCCTCCACCATAATTCCTATACTCAAAAAACACAATGTTACCAGTCTTAATGATTACCGGCCAGTGGCTCTGACTCCAGTGGTGATGAAGTGTTTTGAGAAGCTTGTCAGAGCCCACATCATATCACTTCTCCCACAGTGTTTGGACCCCCACCAGTTCGCTTATAGAGCCAACAGATCCACTGAGGATGCTGTAGCCACGGCCCTCCATGCTGCCCTGTTCCACCTGGAGCAGCCGTAGAGCTATGTGCGGATGCTATTTGTGGACTATAGCTCCGCCTTTAACACCATCCTCCCCAGCAGACTGGTGTCCAAACTTAGGGAATTAGGACTTCCATATTCCATTTGTACTTGGATCCAAAGTTTCCTCTCGGATCGCAGCCAGAGGGTCAAAGTGGGACCTTTGTCCACCACCATTAGTCTCAGTACCGGCTCCCCACAAGGCTGTGTGCTGAGCCCCCTACTGTACAGCCTTTACACCTATGACTGCACCCCCATACACCACAGCAACAGCATCATCAAGTTTGCCAACGACACCACAGTGGTGGGGCTCATCTCGGGGGGAGATGAGACCGGTTTTAGGGGTGAGGTGCAGCAGTTGATAGAGTGGTGTGGAGACAACAACCTTCTTTTAAATGTCACAAAAACAAAGGAGGTCATCATAGACTTCAGAAGAAATAAAACAGACATTCAACCTCTGACTATTAGTGGTACAGGTGTGGAGAGGGTCGAGGTTTTCCGCTTCCTGGGGGTCCATATTCAGGAGGACATGACATGGGGGGTGAACACAACTGAGCTGCTGAAAAAAGCCCAGCAGAGACTACATTTCTTCAGGGTGTTGAGAGGAAACAACATCTGTCAGAGAATGCTGTTGTCTTTTTATCGTTGCTCTATTGAGAGCATTTTAACTTATTGTATTTGTATTTGGTTCAGCAGCTGCACGGTAGCTCAGAAGAAAGCTCTTCAGACTGTCATCAACACAGCCCAAAAAACTGTTGGTTGCCCTCTCCTCAGCCTTGAAGAACTGCACCACGCCCGCTGCCTTAAAAAGGCACAAAAAATCTTGAAGGACCCCTTTCATTCCGGTCACTCTCTCTTCCAACTACTACCATCAGGAAGGCGGTTTAGAGCAATTAAAACAAGGACAAACAGATTCAAAAACAGTTTTTATCCAACCGCAATTACCTTTCTGAATTCTAGCAGAACATGAGGTTTGAAACTGTGAAATTGAGTTTGTGTGATATTTAAAATCAGTAATGCATATAATCTTTTTAAGCTTCTTTTTTTTCCCCACAATATCTTTATTGAACCTTTTTTTTTTTTTTAACAAACATGATACAAACAATCAAACACTAACACTAAAGTACTACAAAAAAAAAAAAAAAAAATGCACTAAAAACACCAACAACCACCAACAAAATCAAGTCTTCAACAATGCTCCTCTGTTTAGTCTAGACAATCCAATACATAAGTATACATATTATGTTCACCAGTTTGGAATTTACAAGGTCCACACACATCATTCACCTTCTTCTTCAAGAGTTATGTTTAAATTTTTTACATAATCAATAAAAGGTCTCCATATATTCTCAAACACAATTTCCTTTGATTTCAGTATATATGTTATTCTTTCTGATGGAAGGTTTGTTAACATCTGTCTTAACCACTGAGTCACATCTGGTCTATGAGTCTTTTTCCATAATAGTGCAATACATTTTTTGGCATTAAGCAAACTGAGGTCTATGAATGTTCTTTCACTTTTATTAAAATTATGCTTTTCTGGGTACAGACCCAACAAAAACAGTTTAGGATTCAATATGATTTGTTTTGAGATTATTTTTTCAATTGTTACCCTCACCTCTTCCCAAAACATTCTTATTAATCTACATTCCCATAAACAATGAAATAGGGTTCCTTTACTTTCCATGCATTTTGTGCATGTATCTGGTATATTTTTGTTGTATCTATTTAACTCCTCCGGTGTAACATACATCCGCATTAACCATTTGAAATGTATCAATTTAAGGCGTACATTTATTGATTTGGTTTGAGCTTCTGTACAAGCCAATTCCCATTGTTCCTCTGAAATTTCAATTTGCAGATCTTCTTTCCAGTAGTTTAATCTTTTCAGTGAATTTTCACTTGAAGATAGTGTCAATGAGTTATAAAACTCTGAAATAATACCCTTTCTTTTACTATCTTTCATCATCATTTTTTCCAAGGATGAATAAATAGGTCGAGTGAGAGCTTTATTTTGATTTGATCGAATAAAGTTTCTAAGTTGAAGATATTTTAAAAAATGTGTTCTATTGAGATTAAATTTGATCCTCAGCTCTTCAAAAGACATTATGTTGTCTGCACATGGCAAATATAAATCCTGAATCTTTTGTATCCCTTTTAAATTCCATACTTTAAATACAGCGTCCGCTCTCCCTGGTTTAAAATATTGATTACCCCATATTGGACTAAATTGTGACAATAACTGTGGTTCTTTTAAATAGTTTTTAGCTTCACACCATATTTTGATCATATGCTTTACAAATGGATTTTTAACTTGTTTTTGTAATTTTTTTGCCGAATCTGAGTATATGAATATGGGAAGAGGTAAAGGTAAATTGTATGATTCCATTTCAGTCCAGTGAGGGAGATCATTTGATGAAAAATAATATGTCATAGACCTCAGTTGTGCCGACCAATAATACAACATAAAATTTGGACATTTCAGACCTCCACGATCAAATGGTAAATATAATAAAGACAAACGTAATCTAGCCCTCCTGTTGTTCCATATAAATTCCACTAACTTTTTTTTTATTCTTGAGAATAGATCTAAAGGTGGTGATAAGGGAATGTATTGAAATAAATAAAGTATTTTAGGTAAAATATTACTTTTAAGTATATTGATTCTCCCGATCATCAACATTGGTAGTGACATCCATCTCTGAGTTAACTCATTGATATCTGACATTAAGGCTTCATAGTTGACACTGGCGACTGATTCTAGCTTAGGCATAATTTGGATTCCTAAATATTTAAACTGATTTACAACATTGAATTGATTTACCTCAGGGGCTGGGTAATTTCTCTGGGTCTCATTTAGCATTAATATTGAAGATTTAGTTTTATTTATTTTATATCCTGATATTTCCCCAAAATTCTTTATTAAATTCAACAAGGTTGGAATTGATTTTTTTAGATTCGACATAAACAAAATTATATCATCGGCGTACAGGGAGATTTTATGTTCTGTTGGTCCAACTTTAATTCCATATATTTGTGAATGTAAACGTATCGCTATCGCTAAAGGTTCAATTGCCATAGTAAACAGTAAAGGTGAAAGTGGACAGCCTTGTCGACATCCTCTATTGATTTTTATTGGTTTTGAAATATTGTTATTTGTTAGGATTTCTGCTGTAGCATTATTGTATATTATTTGAACCCATTTTATGAAATTATTTCCAAGTCCAAACCTTTGTAGGACTTCAAAAAGAAAGGGCCATTCAACTCTATCAAAGGCCTTTTCGGCGTCCAATGATAGGAGAGCTGTATCCGGTGCTTCTTTATTAAAATAAATAATATTAAATAGTCTTCTTACATTATGGAAGCCTTGTCTACCCTTTATAAAGCCATTCTGATCTCGATTAATAATATTTGGTAAAATTTCTTGTATTCGTCTTGCTAAAATTTTACAGATTATCTTAAGGTCGGCGTTTAATAGGCTTATTGGTCTCATATTTTCACATTTATTAGAGGGCTTACCTGGTTTTGGCAGCAGTATAATTAAGGCATTATTTATGTATGATGGTAAATTATTATTTTGAAATGCTTCTAAAACCATTTCCAAAAAAGGTTTTATTAATTTATTCTTAAATTTTTTATAAAGGTCAACTGGAAGACCATCTGGTCCTGCACTTTTTCCTGATTTCATATTATCAATGGCTAGCCCAACTTCTTCTTGACTAATTTTAGACTCCAATATCTCCCTGTTTTCATTTGGAATACACGGTATAGATAGTTTGTTCAAAAACCCATTTAGTTTTGTTAAATCAGGTTCATTTTTGGTATCATATAATTTTTCATAGTAATCTCTAAAGGCTCTATTAATTTCTAAAGGATCTATAACTACCTGTCCGTTACTTATAATACTGGTTATTGGTGTTTTAATTTCCAATTGTTTAATCTGCCATGCTAATAATTTTCCTGATTTTTCACCTTGTTCATAAAAAGATTGTTTCAATCTTAGAAGACTCGAGGCAGCTCTATTCGCTGATTTTTTGTCGTATTCAGCTCTCAAAATCAGTAATTCATTCTCCAACCTTGGATCTCTTCCTGCATACACTTTTTCCTGAAGACTTTTTATTTTATATTCCAATTTAGCTCTCTCCTCTCGAGTCTTCTTAGATTTTGATCCTGTATAACTAATAATATGTCCCCTAATAAAAGCTTTGAAAGCCTCCCACTTTACACATGCTGATGTTTGTGTAGTATTGATGTCAAAGAACTCGTCTATCTGTTTTTCTATATACTTGACAAATTCCTCATCCTGAAGCCATTTATGCTGAAATTGCCATCTGCCTGATTCCTTTGTCAATTTTTTATCTACATATATTAGACAACAGGGTGCATGATCAGAGATCACGATGTTATCATAAAAGCAGTTTTGAATCTTGGACCTTAATTCTGTGGAAATCAAAAAATAATCAATACGTGAGAATGTCTTGTAAGTACTGGAATAACAAGAATAGGCTTTAACTTGTGGTTTCATTTCTCTCCATATATCTAACAATCTCAATTCTTTCATAAAATGATTAATAGTCATCCTACATCCAATGTGCGTACAATCCAGTCCTGTTGATCTATCCACACCTGGATTCAATGTACAATTAAAATCCCCTGCTATTATATGTTGCCCTGTAAGTGATGATAAGATGAGAAATAAATTAGCAAAGAACTTCTGATCATCTATATTGGGACCATATAAGTTCACAAGATTTATATTTTCTAATAGCAAAGAACCTTGAATGATTACATATCTTCCAAATTTGTCTCCAATTACATTTTTCACTTGAAAAGGAACTGATTTATGTATGAGAGTCATAACTCCCCTGGCTCGGGATGAAAATGAAGAGGTGAATACACTTCCCTGCCATCTACTCCTAATTCTTTTAACATCCTCCTCTATCAGATGAGTTTCTTGTAAAAACACAATTCTTGAACCCATGTCCTTTATTTTATTCATAACTTGTTTAAGTTTTTTTAAATTTTGTAGACCTCTGCAATTCCATGAAGTTAAATTAAGATTAACACTTTGGTCCATGATCAATAGAGAGTTTGGGATTACCTTGCAGTGTAAACATGCTCATACAGAGAAGCAAAAACATGAGTGGTTGAACATTCATCCTACAAACTACACACAAACAAATTTCCCCTTCCCACACTTGTGGCAAACCCCCCAAAATCAAAAGAAAAATTCTGTCTCCCGATATAGCCATCGACCGTTCCACACCCACGGGGAACAGCCTAAGCCACTCCTTCTTCATCCTCCCAATCACCCTAACTCTACTGCTTTTAATGACGTAACATTAACTCTCCTCTGTAGTTTTCCAACTTAACTCCAAAATTTTTAACAACTTTGTACATCATAGTTTTTTTTTTTGTTTATTTTGTTTTTGTTTTGTTTTTTTAATATATAATACAATCTATATTTTGTAAACTTACTATTTACTTCAAGTCAGTCAGATGCCTGTGCAAATGCTTAATTATTCTACCTTATATTTTGTTCATGCTTAGCTCCCACCAGTCTCTTCTTCTTCTTTGATCTTCTTGATGAACTCCTGCGCCTCCTCTGGGGTCTTGAAGATGTGGGTTCTGCCCTCATACGTGGTCAGCAGTCTCGCAGGATAGATTACACCATGACGAATCCCAAGGTTGCGCAGCTCCTTACGTACGGGATCAAACTGCTTCCTCAATTGCTGGATTCCTGTGGCCAAATCTGGGTAGAACCGCACCTGCTGGTCCTGGTGTTTAATCTCTCCTTTAGCACGTGCAGCGTTGAAGATCTTCATCCTGTCTCTGTTGCTAAGAAACTTCATAATTAAGGTCCTCGGCGGTCCCTTATCTCTCCGTGGGCCAATACGATGTGCTTTTTCCAGAACCACTGCTGATTGCAACTCCTCGCTGCCCAGCACCTCCGGAATCCACTTTTCCAGAAAGGAACATACGTCCCGACCTTCTGATTCCTCTGGAAGACCCACCAGCCTCAAATTATTCTGTCTCGACCGAGATTCCAAATCCAAAATATTATCTTCCAGAGATTTTTTTTTTTTTTCCAAAGTGCGCACCTTTAATTGAAGACGGGTGACGTCATCTTCAGCACTAGCGAGACGGAGCTCCATCTGCGCCGTTCGTTCTACACAGTCACCCAATTCCTTTCTTATTCCTTCCAACGCTGTCATAATCCCATCAAATCTAGAGGAAAAGTCCGCTCTCATTGAACTCATGGCAGCCATCAGCGCATCTGCACCTCCCCGCGCAGACATCGCACCGTTGCCAGCCTCCTCCGCCATATATGGAGTTTTGTTTGCTGCGTCACAGACCTGAAAGTCCGTTAATTTGGACTGTTTCGGCGGCTCGCTTTTTCCTTTTCCTGGTTTTCCAGCCTTAGGCTTCGCCGACATATCCTCGCCCAAATGCTGAGATACGTTCTGTCCCAAATGAGAGAGTTATTTGCCGATTTTTTTTCTCCAGGAGCAGAGCAGAGCGAGACACGTCCGTCCTACGTGGCAGCCATAACCGGAAAACTTTAAGCTTCTTTTTACTTTTAATTCACTGATTGGTTTGCATTTTAATTTCATTGTACTTGTTATAATGACAAATAAAGTCTATTCTATTTTGAGAGTGTAGTGCTCTGTTAGGATAATAGGGTAATATCAGATCTTTTAAATAAAAAGGGGCCTGATTGTTTAGAGCTTTGAGGGTGAGAAGAAGGATTTTAAACTTAATCCTAAACTCTATGGGAAGCCAATGAAGGGAGGCCAGAACCGGAGAGATATGATCTCTCTTTCTAGTACCTGTTAAAACTCTTGCTGCAGCATTTTGGATCAACTGAAGACTTTTTAGAGATGTTTTCGGATAACCTGATAATAAAGAGTTACAATAATCTAATCTAGAACTAACAAAAGCGTGGATCAGTTTCTCAGCATCACTCTGAGACAAGATGCTCCTAATCTTGGCAATATTATGCAAATGATAGAGGGCAGTCTTAGAAACAAATTTAATATGTGAATTGAAAAACAGATCTTGATCAAAAATAATTCCAAGGTTCCTCACAGAGCTATTAAGAGAAAGAGTAACTGCATCCAAACTAAAACTTTGATTTGGAAAGGTATTTCTAAGGTTTTCTGGACCAACAAGAATGACTTCAGTCTTATCTGAATTTAATAGCAGGAAATTACAAGTCATCCAAGCTTTGATTTCCTTAAGACAGGCTTCTAACTTGGCTAACTGATTACTATCGTCTGGCTTCATTGACAGGTATAATTGTGTGTCATCTGCATAACAATGAAAATGTATACAGTGCTTTCTAATAATGTTGCCTAACGGAAGCATATATAAACTAAAAAGAGTAGGGCCTAGCACAGATCCCTGTAGAACGCCATGACTGAGCTTTGAGTTGAAAGAAAACTCATTATTGACATGAACAAACTGGAACCTATCAGATAAATAAGATCTGAACCACTGCAACAAAGTTCCATTAAGTCCAACATAGTGTTCTAATCTATCAAGTAGAATATTATGATCGATAGCATCAAAAGCTGCACAAAGGTCTAAAAGGACAAGTACAGAAACAAATCCATTATCAGATGCAATCAGGAGGTCATTAGTGACCTTCACTAAGGCTGTTTCAGTACTATGATGGATTATAAACCCAGACTGAAACTCTTCAAATAAACCATTTCCAGGCAAGTACGTCAATAATTGCGTAGCAACAACTCTAAGATTTTTGAAATGAAAGGCAGATTAGAGATTGGTCTATAGTTAGCTAAAACTCCTGGATCCAGCGTTGGCTTTTTGAGTAAGCGTTTAATTACAGCAGTTTTAAAAGCCTGCGGTACATGGCCTAAAGTTAATGAAGAATTCATTATTTGAAGAATAAAGCTACCAATAAATGGGAAGACTTCTTTAAATAACCTGGTAGGAATAGGGTCTAAAAGACAAGTTGAAGGCTTGGATGAGGAAACTATTTTGTCTAACTCTAAAAGGTCAATTGGAGTAAACTGATCCAAACAGATGTCAACTGAAGGAGTTGTAGTAGTTACTGTATTTAAGTTAACGGTGGGAAGAATCTGACTGATGTTATCTCTGATAGATGAAATTTTATGATTGAAAAAGTTCATAAAGTCCTGATTAGTAAGCTCTAAGGGAATGCTAGGATTGACAGAGTCCTGACTCTGTCAGTCTGGCTACAGCGCTGAAAAGAAACCTAGGATTATTCTTGTTCTCTTCTATTAATGCACAATAATAACTCGTTCTAGCTTTTCTCAGAGATTTTTTATAAATTAAAAGATGATTTCTCCAAGCTAAATAGATTTCATTTAAATTAGTGGAGCACCATTTTCTTTCTAATTAACGAGTCTTCTGTTTTAAGCTACGAGTTTCTGTGCTGAACCATGGAGTTAGAAATCTCTGATCTGACTTTTTCTTTTTTAAAAGGGCCACCATGTCTAGAGTCTGATGCAGAGAAGCTTTAACACTATCTACCATGCTATCAATTACAGAAGGAGCAAGCTGTCTATAGCTTATTTCCGTTGTGTTGACACATGGCATAGAGGAAACAATCTGCATAAATTTGGTAAAAACATCATCTGAGAGGCATCTACTGTAGTAATATTTTTCCTTAGGAGCCAAATAGTCAGAAATAGTAAAATCAAAGGTTAACAGACAATGGTCTGACAGTACAGGGTTATGAGGAGACACTACCAGATTTTCTATTTCTATGCCATATGTCAGAACAAGGTCCAACGTATGGTGGAGATAATGGGTAGAATTTCCTACTTTCTGAGAAAACCCCATCGAGTCCTACAAATGTGGACAAAATTGTTGGTCCTCTGTTAATGAAAGAAAAACCCACAGTGATCACAGAAATAACTTGAATCTGACAAAAGTGGTAATAAATAAAAAGTCTATGAAAATTAACCAATGAAAATCAGACAATACTTTTGAATTGTGGTTCAACAGAATTATTTTAAAAAAAAACAAACTCATGGAACAGGCCTGGACAAAAATGATGGTACCCTTAAATTAATATTTTCTTGCACAACCTTTTGAGGCAATCACTGCAATCAAACGATTCCTGTAACTGTCAATGAGACTTCTGCACCTCTTAGCAGGTATGTTGGCCCACTCCTCATGAGCAAACTGCTCCAGTTATCTCAGGTTTGAAGGGTGCTTTCTCCAGACGGCATGTTTCAGCTCCTTCCACAGATGTTCAATAGGATTTAGATCAGGGCTCATAGAATGCCACTTTAGAATAGTCCAATGTTTTGCTCTTAGCCATTCTTGGGTGTTTTTAGCTGTGTGTTTTGGGTCATTATCCTGTTGCAAGACCCATGACCTGCGACTGAGACCATGCTGTCTGACACTGGGCAGCACATTTCTCTCTAGAATACCTCGATAGTCTTGAGATTTCATTGTACCCTGCACAGATTCAAGACACCCTGTGCCAGATACAGCAAAGCAGCCCCAGAACATAACAGAACCTCCTCCATGTTTCACAGTAGGGACAGTGTTCTTTTCTTGGTATGCTTTTATGCGATGTGTTGTCATCACTACATTTCTTATCCAATTGTTGCTTAGTCGCTGAAGCAGATGCTGTGTTCTCATGTGTTGCTGCTGTTTCACTTGTCTGCAAGTGATTGTCTGCAAACAATCTGATTTTAAACACAAAGAAAACTAAAGAACTCATATTGGATTTTAGGAAACGCAGGGCTGACCCATCCCCCATTTTTATCAATGGTGACTGTGTAGAAATAGTGCACAGCTATAAATTTCTTGGTACACATATCACAGATACTTTTTCCTGGACCACAAATACCACAGCCATCGTTAAGAAGGCCCGGCAACGTATTCACTTCCTTAGGATTTTAATAGGAAACAACCTCTGTAAGAGGCTGCTGATGACCTTTTACCGCTCTGCTGTTGAAAGCATCTTAACATACTGCATTACGTCATGGTATGCAGGCTGCTCTGTTGCGGACAAAACAGCACTACAGAGAGGTGTAAGAACTGCAGAAAAAGTCATTGGCTGTCCTCTTCCATCACTTCAGGATATCGCCAATACCCGTTATCATACAAGAGCTAGGATCATCAGTACAGACATTTCTCACCCCGGTCATCACCTTTTTACTCTTTTGCCCTCAGGGAGGCGATACAGGTCAATTAGATCGCACTCCACTAGATTCATTAACAGTTTCTTTCCAAAAGCCATTCACTTTCTAAATCACCAACATATACTATAGTTACCAGCATATTACATCTGTTAGGAAAGGAATTTTTTATTTTTAAATGTGTCTTTTTAATGCTTTCTGTTAATTAGACATAAAGATGACTACATTTTATATAGTTAGCTCTTTTAATGTTGATATGTTATGTTTTGTGTGCTTTGTTATGGTTGTTGATGATGTGCATGGATTGAGTGTTGTTTGTAGTTTTTATGTGTGAGGGGGCATGTGCGGTTTTGTTGTGTTTATATGCAATGACAATAAAAAGGCTCTATCTATTTTTGCGTCTGTGAACATAGAGCTGATGTGCCTTGCCAAAAAGTTCCAGTTTTGTCTCGTCTGTCCATAGGACATTCTCCCAGAAGCTTTGTGGCTTGTCAACATGCAGTTTGACAAATTCCAGTCTGGCTTTTTTATGATTTGTTTTCAACAGTGGTGTCCTCCTTGGTCGTCTCCCATGAAGTCCACTTTGGCTCAAACGACGACGGACGGTGCGATCTGACACTGATGTAACTTGACCTTGGAGTTCACCATGAATGTGTTTAGAGGTTGTTCTGGGCTCTTTTCGCAGCCGAGAATTCTCTAGAAAGACTAAAGGTGGTGGAATCTGCTTCTACATAAACGAAGGTTGGTGTACTGATGTCACAGTGTTGAAGTTTTGTAGCCCTAACCTAGAGTCACTGTTCATAAACTGTAAACCCTTTTATTCACCGCGAGAGTTCTCCTCGTTTATTCTGGTCGGAATTTATATCCCACCTGTTGCTTGTACAATGGAGGCACTGCAACACCTCGCTGACCAGATAGCAGAGGTGGAGGAAAAACATCCAGACTCTCTGCTTATCATTCTGGGTGATTTCAATAGAGCTAATCTCACAAATGAGCTTCCTAAATACAGACAGCATATTAAATGTCCCACCAGGGACACAAATACACTCGACCACTGTTACACAGTTTTAAGAAACGCCTATCATGCCGTCCCCCATGCAGCTCTGGGTTTTTCTGACCACTGTCTGCTTCATCTTATTCCAACATACAGACAGAAACTAAAAACTTCCAAGTCTGTTGTAAGGACTGTGAAGAAATGGACTGAGGAATCAAAGCTGGAGTTACAAGCCTGCTTTGACTGCACAGATTGGAGTGTTTTTGAAGATGCAGCCATTAACCTAAATGAACTCACTGACACTGTGACATCATACATCAGTTTCTGTGAGGACATATGTGTGCAGACCAAGACCTTCTGCACATACAACAACAATAAACCCTGGTTCACTCCTAAACTCAAGCAGCTACGTCAGACCAAGAAGGAGGCCTACAGGACTGGTGACTGGACTCTGTACAAGCGGGCCAGAAACATGCTGACGAAGGAGACCAGGCTTGCTAAGAGGAGCTACAGTGAGAAGTTACAACAAAACTTCTCAGCCAACAACTCTGCTTCTGTTTGGAGAGGCCTACGGAATATCACCAACTACAGGAGACCATCCCCCCACCCTGTGGAAAACCTCCAGCTGGCTAACGACCTAAACAGCTTTTACTGTAGGTTTGAAAAGAACCTACAGTTCTCACCTCCCACCCACACAAAAGGATTATCTGCAGCCTCAGGAACTCCATCCCTCCTCCACTCTGACCTCCCACCAGCACTAACGATCTGTGAAGAGGAGATGCGCCGGGTCTTTCAGAGACAAAAGATCAAGAAGGCTGCAGGACCTGATGGTGTGTCTCTGTCCTGCCTGAGAGTCTGCTCCAACGAGTTGGCCCCCATCTTCACCCGGATCTTTAAAAAGCGCTTTGAGTGGTCTTTGTGACTAGAAAAGCGCTATATAAGTGCAGGTTAGTTAGTAGTAGTTAGTTAATAGATCACTGGAGCTGTGTGAAGTGCCTTCCTGCTTCAAACGCTCCATCATCATTCCAGTTCCCAAGAAACCCTCTGTTACAGGATTAAACGACTACAGACCTGTTGCCTTGACCTCTGTGGTCATGAAATCCTTGGAGAGATTGATGCTGAACCACCTTAAGGTCATCACAGGCCCCCTGATGGACCCACTGCAGTTTGCCTACCGGTCAAAAAGGTCAGTGGATGATGCAGTGAATATGGGACTACACTACATCCTGCAACACCTCGACTCCCCAGGGACGTACGCCAGGATCCTGTTTGTCGACTTCAGCTCGGCGTTCAACACCATCATCCCAGGCATTCTTCATCAGAAACTCCTCCAGCTCAAGGTGCCCCCCTCCACCTGCCAGTGGATCTTCAGCTTTCTGACTGACAGGTGGCAACAGGTGAAGCTAGGGAGATTTACATCGAGCTCCCGAAAAATTAGTACTGGCGCCCCCCAAGGGTGTGTCCTTTCCCCACTGCTCTTCTCCCTCTACTCCAATGACTGCACCTCAGAGGACCCTTCGGTGAAGCTCCTGAAGTTTGCGGACGACACCACAGTCATCGGTTTGATTCGGGATGGTGATGAGTCTGCATACAGGCGGGAGGTGGAGCAGCTGATCCTCTGGTGCAGCCAGAACCATCTTGAACTTAACCCAGCCAAAACGGTGGAGATTACTGTGGATTTCAGGCAACACCCTCCTTCATTTCCCCCATTCACCATCCTCAACAGCACAGTGTCCACTGTGGACTCCTTCAAGTTTCTGGGTACCACAATCTCCCGGAACCTGAAGTGGTCCTCCCATATAGACACTGTCCGGAAAAAGGCCCAGCAGAGGTTGTTTTTTTCTGCGTCAGCTCAAGAAGTTTGATTTGCCTCAGGAGCTGCTGGTTGTCTTCTACACCGCCATCATCCAATCTGTCCTCTGCTTTTCCATCACTGTCTGGTTTGGATCTGCCACTAAACAGGACAAGACCAGACGGCAGCAGATCATTAAGTCTGCGGAGAGGATCATTGGTACCGACCTACCCTCCATTGAGAACTTATATCGGTCCATAACCAGGAAACGGGCGGGAAACATCTGTGCTGACCTGTCACACCCCGGCCACAAACTGTTTGAACTTCTATCTTCTGGTCGTCGTTACAGATCAATGAAGGTCAAAACCACCCATCACAGGAACAGTTTCTTTCCTCAAGCCATCACTCTGATGAACTCCTAACATTCACCTAGTCCTATCTGTTGCTGTACTCATGACTTTTCATCCATTCTTACATTGCACATAACTCTCACACTGCTTTTTACTTCATTCACATTATATCACTGAGTTCACATTGAAATACTGTATGACTGTATATTTTTTCATATATTTCTGCAAAGTGTGGATAGTCTGAGTAAATAACTGCATATATTCCTGTATATATTTGCATCCTTTTATAGAAACGTGGACAGACTGTAATTTACTGTACATACTCTGTTGTCATTGAATCCTTATTTAAATCTTATTTAAATCCTCCACCTGAACAACGAGAGCAAGTTTTTAGCCAAAGTCAGATTCCTTGTATGTGTTGTGCATACTTGGCCAGTAAAGCTGGTTCTGATTCTGATTGTTACCATTCGTATTATCCGTCTCTTCCATTGTTCATCAAGTTTCCTCCTGCGGCCACATCCAGGGAGGTTGGCTACAATCCCATGGATCTTAAATTTCTGAATAATATGTGCAACTGTAGTCACAGGAACATCAAGCTGCTTGGAGATGGTCTTATAGCCTTTACCTTTAACATGCTTGTCTATAATTTTCTTTCTGATCTCCTGAGACAACTCTCTCCTTTGCTTCCTCTGGTCCATGTTTAGTGTGGTACACACCCTGTCACCAAACAGCACAGTGACTACTTGTCACCCTTTAAATAGGCCGACTGACTGATTACAAGTTTGTAGACACCTGTGATGTTAATTAGAGGACACATCTTAGTTGAACATGTCCCTATGGTCACATTATTTCCAATCTTTTCTAGGGGTACCATCATTTTTGTCCAGGCCTGTTTCATGAGTTTGTTTTTTAAAGTAATTCTGTTGAACCACAATTCAAAAGCATTGTCTGAGTTTCATTGGTTAATTTTCATAGAATTTTTATTTATTACCACTTTTGTCAGATTCAAGTTATTTCTGTGACCATTGTGGGTTTTTCTTTCATTAACAGAGGGGTACCAACAATTTTGTCCACGTGTGTAATATTGAATTAAATGCCAAATTAAGGCAATCACTATCTACATCTACATGTATATTAAAGTCCCCTACTATAATTATTCTATCTAATTTCAGCACTAAATCAGCTAAGAATTCAGCAAATTCGGATAAAAACTCTGAGTAGGTTGATGAAGGACGATAAACTATGGCAAATAAAATTGGGTTTAGCCTAAAATTGCTAAAATGCCCAATACTGAGGACCAGGCCCTCAAAGTAATTATGTGTTTTTTGCTTTACATTAACTAGCAATTTGGAATGGTAAATTGTTGCTGCTACTCCTCCATGACCAGAACTTCTGGGATTTTGATAGTTTAAATAACCAGAGGGAGCTGATTCATTCAAGCCAACATAATCCTCTTGCCCTAACCATGCCTCTGTAAGGGATATTAAATCAACCTGATGATCAATTAACAGATCATGGACTAGCAGAGACTTGGGAGTTAGAGACCTAATATTTAACAAACCGCATTTAATTTTTAAATTATGAGGAGGAACAGAGGCCAAATCTTTCAATTTAGAGGCTTCATGTTTAATTTGAGTTTTAACAACTTTTTGTTTAATCACTTTGGGATGCTAATACATTACATTTTTATTTACTTTGGAGGGAGCAAACAATGATTTTCTGATGGGGAAGACAGGGGCTAAGTTGAGGGGTGGCGGATGAAGAGGAGCTGCAGAGAGGCGTTTTAAGACTGCGACTCTGCTTCCTGGTCCCAACTCTGAGTTGCCAGTGTTTTGGAAATTTGGATAAAAATGATGCCAGATTGTTAGATAAATGAGACGCACCATCCAAAGTGGGATGGACGCCGTCTCGTCTAATAAGATCAGGTTTTCCCCAAAATGAGCTCCAACTGTCTATGTAGCCCACGTCGTTTGCAGGACACCACACAGACAGACAGCGGTTGAAGGATGACAAGCGGCTAAACATGTCATCACTGGTCAGACTGGGGAGGGGCCCAGAGAATACTACAGAAGCAGACATCGTTTTTGTAAAGTCACACACCAATTCCACATTAAGTTTTGAGACTTCCGACTGGTGGAGTCAGACGTCATTAATGCCAGCATGGATAACAATTGTGGAGTATTTACAGTTACTTTTAGCCAGCATTTTTGAATTTGACTCGATGTCGCCTGCTCTGGCCCCAGGAATGCATTTGACTATGGCTGCTGGAGTCTCTAGGTTCACGTTTCTGACTACAGAGTCGCCAATGATCAGAGTTTTTTCCTCAGCAGGTGTGTCGCTGAGTGGGGAAAAGTGATTAGAAACATGAACAGGTTGGTGATGAACCGGGGCTTTGCGGCTAGGCTTCCTTCTCATCGTCACCCACCCAGTCTCCTCGCTGCTGAGGAGGACCGGAGGACCGCTAGCAGGCCGCCCTATGCTAGGGAGCTCCGCTGCAGCTAAGGGGTGTCCGTCGTTATTAACTGGCGCAGACGGTGTTTCAATGCAGTGGAGCCGGGATTCCAAATCAGACAACCTCACCTCGAGCGCCTCAAAAAGACAACATTTATTAATTTACCATTATCACTATCATTATTAGTTGGTATGAGGTTCTTTTCCTGGAATGCTGTATTTGATCTACGCAAAACACAATCTCTGTTCTGGTGTCCAAATAATTCAATTTTAGACTCATCTGTCCAAAGCAGCACGGTGGTGCAGTGGTTAGCACTGTTGCCTAACAGCTAGAAGGTTCCAAGTTCGAATCCCCAGGCTGGCAGTGGTAGGAACCTTTCTGTGTGGAGTTTGCATGTTCTCCCTGTGCTGTGTGGGTTTGCTCCGGGGGCTCCGGTTTCCTCCCACAATCCAAAGACATGCATGTTAGATTAATTGGTTGTTCTAAATTGTCCCTAGATATCTGTCTCCTACAGGCCCTTAGAATAGAGGGTTAGTACTAGTGAAGCGCTTTGAGTGGTCTTTGAGACTAGAAAAGCACTATATAAGTAAAGGTCCTTATCCCCCTTATCCTTATCCAAAGAACATTATTCTAGAAGTCCTGGTCTTTGTCTGGCAAACTTCAGTCTGGCCTTCATGTTTCTCTTAGAGAGCAAAGGTTTCCTCCTTGCACATCTCACATGCAAGTTAAAATTGAACAGTCTCTTTCTGATTGTAGAGGCATGCAATTTCACATCAACAGTAGCAAGAGCCTGCTGTAGGTCCCGTGATGACATTCTAGGGATTTTGGAGACTTCTTTTAGCATCGTGCAGTCTGCTCTCGGGGTGAACTTGCTTGGACAGCTAGACCTGGGCATGTTGGCAGTTGTTTTGAATGTCCTCCACTTATAGACTATTTTCCAGAGAGTGGAATGGCTGATTCCAAATTCTTTTGAGATCTTTTTAAATCCCTTACCAGATTTATAAGCTGCTACAATCTTCTTTCTGAAGGCCTCAGAGAGTTCTTTCGATCTCACCATGGTGTTCACTCTCACGTCAACAGTCAGGAGCACACCAAACTAAATGTCTGAGGTTTAAATAGAACAAGCCTCCTTCAAAATGCTGAGTAACGATGTTCTAATCATGTGCACCTGGTGTGATGCACCTGAGTGTGATTTTAGCCATTTTAAGTGGGAATGTCCTAATTTATTCCTCACCAGAAATTGCATGTTTTTAGAACTACATTTTACAGAAAATTTTAAAATCTTTTCTTCAGTTTTATTGATTAGTTATATTACGTGAATCTCTCAGTATTGTTAAAATTGACATTAAATATCCATATGTCCAAACGTAAAAAAAAAACAACAAAAAACCCACAGGCTTTCATAGGGTGTCCTAATTTTTTCACATGACTAAATATGAAAATGTGGCTTCTTTAACTGTACAGATGCTCTCTAATCAGAGCCAAGGGCTGTTCTAATCATACTGTACATGTACACATATACATATGATGATTATGACAACAAGCTTGCCATGATCTAAAATTGTATTACATGCGTTATCATACGTATGTAAACCCCCATCTTATTACTCAACAGTTTGCTACCGTTTAAGGTAAAAACAATTAAAAGTTTAAAATACCCTAAAACGTCCCTGCACAGAAAATTTACACATCAGAGCAGCAAGAAGAAACATGGTGATTAAAGAAAATAGAGAAATATAATTAAATAATAAAAATTTGCATGCACCCAAAACACTATATAGCAAGAGCACTGAGGCAAATGCAAATGCAATATATGGGCTGCACGGTGGCGCAGTGGTTTAGCACTGTGGCAGCACAGTTTTACCCTTGGCCGGGGGATCACGGGGATCATGAGATCGTGGGTTCGATTCCAGCCCCCGACCAACAGTGAGCTGTGTGGAGTTTGCATGTTCTCCCCGTGTTGCGTGGGTTTACTCCGGGATTTCTCCGGTTTCCTCCCGCATACCAAAAACATGTAGGTTTAGGGCGCTCGCGCACGCAGCGACCAGCAGCCGGTGGCTTGTCACCAGACTGCAAACCAAATCTACCTACGGGTACAAATAAGTAACAAAAAAAAAAAAAAAAAAAAAAAAAAAAAAAAAAAAAAAATCCCCCACCTCCATATGGTGACTCTAGAGAGATTTACATGTTGCATAGTAAGAGAATCATAGGGAGTCCCAACCTTGACCTTTGACCTGTTGACCCCAAACCTGTAGTCAGAGGTTATGGTCTCAGAGTTAACCTGTGTACCAGCTTTCTTTGTTGTTGAGATATACTTTATAAGGCATTTTGATGTTGACCTTTGACCTTGCAATCCCAAAACCATAGTTACACTTCAGGGTTACAGGGTGAACCTGTGTACCAAGTTTGGTGGCCCTAGCTTTACTCGTACAGTAATAAGGCACAAGGAATGTTGACCTTGACCTTTTGACCCCAAACCCATAGTCAGAGTTCAGGATACCAAGGTGAACCTGTGTAGCAAGTTTGGTGACCCTAACATTTCTTGTTGTACAATAAAAAGGCATAAGGAATGTTAACCTTGACCTTTGACCCCAAACCCAAAGTCAGAGGTCAGGATCCCAAGGTGAACCTGTGTAGCAAGTTTGGTGACCCTAGCTTACTTTGTTGTTAAGATATAGTTTATAAGCCATTTTGATGATCTTTGACTTTGCAATCCCAAAACCACAGTCACACTTCAGGGTTACAGGGTGAACCTGTGTACCAAGTTTGATGACCCTAATTTTACTCATTGTACAGTAATAAGGCATAGGGACTGTTAACCTTGACCCTTGATCTTTTGACCCCAAACTCGTAGTCTGAGGTCAGGATCCCAAGGTGAACCTGTGGGCCAGGGTGGTGGCCCTAGCTTTCTCGTTTTATAGTAATAGTGCAAATGCAACGCTAACCTTGACCTTTGGACCCCAAACCCACAGTCAGAGGTCAGGATTTCATGGTGAACCTGTGTACCAGGTTTGGTGGGCCTAGATTTATGCATTGTAGAGTAATAAGGCATAAAGAATGTCAACCTTGACCTTTGACCTCAAACCCATAGTCAGAGGTCAGGATCCCAGGGTGAACCTGTATACCAGGTTTGGTGGCCCTAGCTTTACTCGTTTTATAGTCATAGTAAATGTAACATTTACCATTACCATATTGCAACTGCAATATTAACTTTGAAATTTGACTTTGACTCCTTGACCCCAAACTCATAGTTAGGTGAGGGTGAAAGTCATCCAAGATGTGTATTAGATACAACTCCTATATCGATTTGAAAAGCCTACATCATTTATTTCAGTAGTTATGTTTAGAAGGGGTAGACCTCCTGGTCAGCCGATGAGAATGAAACTGCAATATGCACATCATCAGAGTATATCAAACCATGGTACCAAGTTTCAAAACAATCAGAACAAAACTGTAGGAGGAGCTGATTTCACAAGACAGTTACTGTCTATGAAGTACCAGAGTGTACCGGAGGTACAGCATCCACCCCACAACTGGGAGGCCGGGGTTCAAATCCCAGCCGGGTCATGCCAAAGACCATATAAAAATGGAACTTTCCTGCCGTCCAGCTTGGTGCTCAGTAAAAATGGAACAGAGGAGGGAAATGTTGGTTACCTAGCCAAAGGGGGTGCACAAGTCAGAGTTCTCCCTGTGCCGGTTGCAAGCCCAGATAAAAATGGGCAGGGTTGTGTCAGGAAGGGCATCCGGAGTAAAACTCAGCTCCAACTTACGGATTTGCCAGATATATTGATGTCTGCCGCACTGACCCCACCAGAACATTGGAATAAAGCTAGAAGAAAAAAAGTTACTGTCTATGAAGTGAGGTGAAACAGGAGGTCATAGATCAGGGGCTCCAATTCCTGCAAAAATCATCCGATCAGAATCAAATTGCAATATGCACATCCTTAGTGTATATCAAACCATGGTATCAAGTTTCAAACCGATTAAACCAAAACTGTAGGAGAAGTCAATTTCACAAAAGTGGGACAGACGGACGGACTGTCCCATAACATAATCCAAAGGGCTCTTCGACCCCTTTGGGCTTCGACTGGTAGCGGATAAAAAAAATGGGTTGACAGATCATACGCTGCAGTAAATGACATTAACCTGGATGGAAAATAAATGTAATATTTAGCTATTCAAGGTGTGTGGATTTATTTTGTAAAAAAAAATTTGGATTATTACTGAATGCCCAGAACAGTAAAAGGGATTTTTCAATGAGTTACCTAGAGGCAAAAAAAAGAAAAAAAGCTGCATTAATAACAAATATAAAGTTTGGAAAACAGGGGAAATAACTACACAGTAGCCTCCTTAGCCTGTATTTTCTTGACTGACCAAAAAAGCAAATATTTGGAGGTCTGATAGCCATATTATTAAGAGGAAAAACAAGTGCATCGCCACAGTAAAACTATAATAAGACTGCAGTGAACTGAGCCGATTACCAACTGTCCCCTAAAGTTTGTGTAGCATTTTCTAATTTTCAGGCAAGATTCAAAAACTGTTTGTTTTTTTCCTTTTACTAGTAAGATGTGCAGTACTGAAATATGCTCTTCTGGTATTTCTCAGGCAAAGAAACCAAATATTTACCAGAGGAATCAGTATTCTCAGTCTGAGATGTGACAGTCACATTAAAAGCATGTTCTGGCATTGTTTCCAGCAACCTTGAATCGGTAGGGAGCTCAGATAAATAAGACTGGTGGACAGCCGCCTTCAGGAGTCAGAGCCATGACGGCCGAGGAGAGACAAGTCAGACCGATGAACAGACACAGGTTAACACCTGGCAAATGAGTCTGCCCTCTCGGTACAATGAAAGGTGCTAAAGTTGGGTAGAGTAGCTGTAGTCGATGTCAATCCCCACAAGGCAGATCTTTACCTCGCATGCACTCTATTACACTCACAAAGAACTGACAGACTGCAAGATTTAACGAAGAGTCCTGACAGCCGTTGGGCTCCTTAACTTCTGTCAGGAATTTAAAAGGGCAAAATGCCAAAGTTCTAAGTCAAATTCCCTTCCTGAATTTTTGTCCCAGTCCACCCCTCAGTGTACTGGTTTATAATATTTTCTGGTAATATTTGATACAGAATTTTAAAAAAAAGTTTTAAACACATTCTAAATTGCCTTTTATAAACCGGAGAAATAAGAATTTTTGTTTTGTTTTTACTGAATATGTTGAACATAATTAATGCTGGTCTGTGAAACTGTCCTTTATAAATTTAAATGAAAAAACTATATTCCTTGATACCGTGAAGAATACAGTTATCGTGACAATTTACAGAAATATCATGATATCATTTTTAGGCCATATCGCCCCACCCCTACTTGAGAGTCAATATTTGGTATGACTGTGGCACATATATTTGGGATGCTTTGACTACATATGTATAGCACAGTGACTGAGATGCTTAAGACTGCATATGTATATTGTAACCTCACGTCTTAGAAGGAACAATAAGTCTGGACCTCCTGGGGTTAACAGTAGGAGGTGGCGGTACCTTGGGCAAGGACTCTGAAAGGACTTCCTGACCTCCTGGGGTCAGGTGGAAGAAGAAGGGGCCTGGGGGAGAGGTATTGTCGATGGGGGGGGTTTATTGACAATGTGATGCTGTACCTTGATGTCCCAGGTATAAAAGTGGAGAATTGGAGCAGTTCGCTCTCTTTTCCTGTTTGAGAGATGGTTGGAGATGTGAGATGTTAAATAAATCTGAATTGAGAAAGAAATTCAGCCTCTTCATTTCACGCTCTACACATTGGTGACCTGAAGACGTATGATGACTAGAGACAGCTCCCCCAAGCCAGACTCGCCAGGGACCGCTGGAGCAAGCGCGGTCTCAGTCAAGCTTCCAGAGTTCTGGCAGGACAACCCAGACTCGTGGTTCCTCCTGGCCGAAGCCCAGTTCGAACTCGGGGGAATAACGGCAGATGACACGAAATTCTACCATGTCATCGCCAAACTCGACAACCGCACAGCCCGACACGTGCGGAGCCTGGTGCAGCACCCACCCGCTCGCGACAAATACAGCGGGTTGAAAGCTGCCCTCATCCAGCGTTTCACGCCCTCAGCCGAGGAGAGAGCTAGGAAGCTCCTAGCTCTACACGACTTGGGAGGGCGCACGCCTGTCGACCTGATGGAAGACATGCTGCAGCTGAGAGGCTCAGACAACAACGATTTTCTCTTCATGCAGATCTTCCTGCGAACCCTACCATCACAGACGAGGGCGACCCTGGCAGGCTCCCGTTTTGTGACCCAGCGGGACTTCCGCGCGCTGGCCCAGGAGGCGCAGCGGATCCTCAACTCCAGCAAGGAGCACTCGGCCACCGCAGCAGCGGCAGATCTCGGCGCGGCGACCGGGAGCAGCAGGGGGCCAGGGGCGACTGAGGCGGTCCCACCAACAATGGCGGCAGCGAAGTCCCGACACAGGGGAGGAGACGCCTTCTGCTTTTACCATTGTCGTTTCGCAGAGAGGGCGCGCAAGTGTGTACCGCCGTGTCAGTTCAAGAGCTCGGGAAACGCCAAGACCGGGAGTCGCTAGCAGCGGCGACACTCGGCGAACGGAACAAGCTGCTCTACCTGACGGACGCGCACTCCGGGAGGCACTTCCTCGTGGACACGGGCGCCCTATTGAGTTTCATCACCCCTACCTACGCTGACCGGCTGATAGGCCCCCGTGGTGACGGAGCAACAGCGGCGAACGGCTCGAGCATTAAGACCTTTGGTGAAAGGACTCTGCTTCTGTCCTTGCACGGCCGCACATATGAATGGACTTTTATTATAGCGGCGGTGAGTTTCAACATGTTAGGTGCTGATTTTCTGTGCTCACATGGGTTGTTAGTTGATCTTGCCAATAGGCGCCTAGTTAATGCACTCTCCTTTTACTCCATTCCTTGTGCAGCTCCAGTGTCCCCGCCACCAGCACAGACCAACGTCGCCACAGCAGGCGGTAAGTTTCACACACTCCTCACTCAGTTTCCAGCACTCACAGTCCCCACTTTTTCGGCAACAGTTGCGAAACACGGGGTGGAGCACTTTATTACTACTACTGCCCCCCCCCCGTCTTTGCGAAAGCTCGGTGCTTGGATGCAGCTAAACTGTCCATAGCGCGCGAGGAGTTCACCAACCTGGAAAGGTTGGGCATCATCCGGCGTTCAAAGAGCCCATGGGCCTCCCCACTGCATACGGTCCCTAAAGCTGACGGCTCGTGGAGACCTTGCGGTGATTTCCGCAGGTTAAACAATGCCACAGCGCATGACCGCTACCCAATCCCGCATATTCAGGATTTTTCGGTGCATCTGGCGGGGGCACGCATTTTTTCTAAAATAGACCTGGTCCGCGGTTATCATCAAGTCCCAGTGCGCGCTGAGGACATCCTCAAAACAGCGGTAATAACTCCGTTTGGACTTTTTGAGTTTTTACGCATGCCGTTCGGGCTTAAAGGCGCCGCGCAAACCTTCCAGCGCATGATGGATGCGGTGTTGCGCGATCTCCCATTTGTGTTCGTCTACCTGGACGATATTTTGGTAGCCAGCGCGTCCGAGGTAGAACACGAAAAACACCTCACGGAAGTTTTCCAGAGGTTAGGAGAACACGGGTTAATAATCAACCCAGCTAAGTGCCAGTTCGGGGTGGCGCAGATCAACTTTTTGGGGCACCGCGTCTCCCCAGAAGGGGCAGTTCCGCTACCGGACAAAGTGCGCGCAGTGGCGGATTTTCCCCAGCCACAAACAGTCAAAGCATTACAGGAGTTTTTGGGAATGGTGAATTTTTATAACCGTTTCCTCCCCCGCGCAGCGCAGCTCATGCAACCATTGTATGCCACGCTTAAAAAGCAAAAACCCTCCAATGCAATCGAGTGGTCCCCGGAGTGGGAGAGCGCATTCGCGGAGGTAAAAAAAGCCCTTGCAGACGCTGCGTTGTTGGCTCATCCAGTCCCAACGGCCCGCATAGCGCTCACCACTGATGCGTCAGACGTAGCCATAGGGGCGGTAGTGGAGCAGCATGTGGCCGGGGTTTGGCAGCCGCTGGCCTTCTTCAGCAGGTCCTTGCACGAGGCCGAGCGAAAGTACAGCGCGTTTGACAGGGAGCTGTTAGCGCTCCACTTAGCCATTCGCCACTTCCAATTCTGGCTAGAAGGTCGGCGTTTCACCGCGTTTGTCGATCACAAACCGCTCACTTTTGCGATGGCCAAAATTTCAGAACCATGGTCGGGCTGGCAGCAGAGGCAGCTGGCCGCAATTTCGGACTTTACTACGGATATTCAACACGTAGCGGGTAAACTCAATGTAGTGGCAGACTGCCTCTCTCGCGCGATAACCGCACCAGTCCGCGCAGAGGTAGATTATACTACCGCAGCCGCTGAGCAAAATAACAGCGTGGAAGCGCACGCGGCCCCAGTTCACGTGGGAATAGACTATGCAGCCATGGCAGCGGATCAGGGTAGCGATGCGGACGTATGCGCGCTCCAGTCTGGACCAACAGGGTTAAGGCTGGAGAACAAGAGGCTGCAAAATGATATGCCCCCCCTAATCTGCGATGTCTCTACTGGACGACTGCGTCCAGTAGTGCCGGCCGCATGGCGCCGCTGCGTTTTTGACTTTATTCACTCCCTGGCGCACCCAGGGGTGCGCGCGTCTATGAAAATGGTAGCAGAAAAGTTTGTTTGGCCGGGCCTGCGCAAGCACGTTAAAGAGCGGGCACGAGCCTGTATGGCTTGCCAGCGGGCCAAAATACACAAGCACACAAAAGTCCCCTTAGAGCCGTTTCACATCCCGGCCAAGAGGTTTGATCATGTGCATGTCGACCTCATAGGCCCCCTACTGTCGTCGCAGGGGTACACACACCTTTTGACAATGGTGGATCGAACCACGCGTTGGCCGGAAGTGGTCCCACTAGCATCAACCACAGCTGCAGAGGTGGCCCGCGCGTTTTTAACGGCTTGGATAGCGCGTTTCGGGGTTCCGTCGGATATTACGTCCGACAGGGGACCTCAATTTGTGTCTGAGCTTTGGTCAGCGATGGCCCACAGCTTAGGTGTGACAATTCACCGCACTACCGCTTACCACCCCCAGGCTAATGGTTTATGCGAGCATTTTCATAGATCATTGAAAGCAGCCCTCAGAGCGTTGCTTACGGATGCAAATTGGGTCAACAGGCTACCATGGGTTTTATTAGGGTTGCGTTCTGCACCTAAAGAGGACTTAAAAGCCTCCCCAGCGGAGTTGGTATTTGCACAACCTCTCCGGCTGCCAGGAGAGTTTCTGCCAGATAATCCGGCGCCAGGGCGTCCCCCTGCTCAGTGGTCACTGATCGGCACGGGAGCAGACATGCTTCCGGGCCCCGTTCACCAAACCTTCCCGTGCGCTTTTGTACCCAAAGCTTTAAAAAATGACGAGTTTGTTTTTGTCAGGCGCGAGGCTCAACGCCCAGCCCTGCATCCACCCTACGATGGCCCATATAGTGTGCTGGAAACAGGTGATAAGCATTTTGTGCTAGATTTGGGGGACAGGAGGGAAACAATTAGTATAGACAGACTAAAGCCTGCTTTTGTGATGGCCGACGAGACTGTGCGAGTGGCGAGAGCTCCTTGACGCGGCAGACCCCCCAGGGAGCATGCCCCAGACCCCCCACGGGGATCAACTAACAGTTCTCGTCCTCAGATAGCAGATTCACGGCAGAATGGCGCCGCAGGAGCTGCGAAGCCCGCCTACAGCAAGTTTGGAAGGCGGTTGAAGCCCAGACAGCATATGGACTGATGTCGTGATTTTATCATGTTGTGTGAACTATGTTTTATTGTTTCATCTTCGACGTTTGGGGGGGGGGGGGTTTATGTGCCACATATATTTGGGATGCTTTGACTACATATGTATAGCACAGTGACTGAGATGCTTAAGACTGCATATGTATATTGTAACCTCACGTCTTAGAAGGAACAATAAGTCTGGACCTCCTGGGATTAACAGTAGGAGGCAGAGGTACCTTGGGCAAGGACTCTGAAAGGACTTCCTGACCTTCTGGGGTCAGGTGGAAGAAGAAGGGGCCTGGGGGAAAGGTATTGTCGATGGGGGGTTTATTGACAATGTGATGCTGTACCTTGATGTCCCAGGTATAAAAGTGGAGAATTGGAGCAGTTCGCTCTCTTTTCCTGTTTGAGAGATGGTTGGAGATGTGAGATGTTAAATAAATCTGAATTGAGAAAGAAATTCACCCTCTTCATTTCACGCTCTCCACATGACCACCTTTATTCTTCATACTCTTTAGGCAAGCTTTCTTGAAATTTCTTTAAATAGTCTTCAAGAATAGTTCTTCAGAAATCTTGAAGGACATTCCCAAAGCTCTTCTTTGAATGTTGGCTGCCTTTCCCACACTTAAAGTTTGGATTCATTAGTTCACATTAGTTCACAAGATCTGTTGTTACTGATTTTCAGTCCAGCTTTTTTGCGGGGGCAATTTGGAAAACCTCAGCCCCCCCCCCCACCACCACCACCACCACCACCACCACCACCATTTCCCATCATTAGAAATGGCTTCTTGACATCCATCCCTCCACTGAGACCATTTCTGAAGAGGCTTCAGTGAACAGAAGATGGATCCACTGAAGGGCCACATGCATCTCTCAGGTCTCGTGTCAGGCCTTTGCTGGATTTTTTTTTCTAATTCTTAAGGACATGACTTTCAGATACAGTTTGTCTTCTATAGATATTTTTTAGGGCTGCCATTTCTTTTGTCCTCCACTTTCTGTCAAGTCATGTACTAAGACTAGTGTAATAAAAATGGGCAAAAAAAACCCAGCCAAAGTTCAATGAAAAACCTGAAATACCTTCAGAAAGCCTGGAGAACTATTGCTCAAGACCAATTTAATATATACATATACGTATATATATATATATATATATATATATATATATATATATATATATATATATATATATGGGTCACCCCCACAGCCTACGGACAAGCAGAGCGCTCAGCTGGAGCAATTAGCAGAACAATGAGATGTGTGTATTGATATCAATGGGCAGCCTCTCTTTGTCTGGCTCTTTCCTGCCAGTGTCCTGCTGTTATGTGTGACTCAAATGCAGATGTTCATGCTTCCTGCTCTGTACTGTGATGCAAATGTGCCTTTCATGTATTGTCTGTAGCTGGGTATTGAGTTTTTGCATATGACGTCAGGGGGCGTGGCGCACTGGCCCGTTAGAGTGTGCCGCCATATTGGATGGCAATAAACAACAGCAGCAGCAGGGTGAAACAAACCACATAGCTCACGTGTACCTACAAACTCGGCAAAATGGTGTACTCCTGTTGTTCCCCCTGATAAGGGGATAAGCGGGGAATTAAATGGCCGGTGTGAAATGCAAAAAAAAAAAAAAAAAAAAAAGTTGGATTTTTGAATAATTACCTTCACTGACGCAATCTCTCGCTTTCTCATAACGGGCTGCACGGTGGCACAGTGGTTTAGCACTGTGGCAGCACAGTTTACCCTCGGCCGGGGGATCGCGGGGATCATGAGGTCGTGGGCTCGATCCCAGCCCCCGACCAACGGTGAGCTGTGTGGAGTTTGCATGTTCTCCCCGTGTTGCGTGGGTTTACTCCGGGATTTCTCTGGTTTCCTCCCGCATACCAAAAACATGTAGGTTTAGGGCGCTCGCGCACGCAGCGGCCGGTGGCTTGTCACCAGACTGCAAACCAAATCTACCTACAGGTACAAATAAGTAACAAAAAAAAAACTTTCTGGTTTGGGGGCGCCTCTCTGCTTGCTACAAAGGACAATGCACACATGAAAGGGGGGAAAACTATTGTAAATGTGCATAAAATCGGGTACGTTTTAACGCGGCGCGCCGTGGAGAGCCTTTAAAAAAAAACAAAAAAAACACGCAGCGCGCTTCACTCACCTCCGAGTCCGAGGAGCTGCTGTTGTTTTCCGACTCGTTCACCAGCGAAGACTTCACATCATCCAGATCCCTTTCCGCTGACACGTTTTCCGATATCTTTTCCTCCTGCTCCCCTTCGTCTTTGAAAGATATCATTTCATCGTTTGCCCCCAAATCATCCCCGCTGAGCAGATTACTGGCAGTCATTGTTCTGCTAATTGCTCCAGCTGTGCACTCTGCTTGTCCGTGGGGGTTACCCCACACCAGCCACCTCCGTTCAACTGAGGCATTTCGGCACACCAGAGGAGCGCACGGGAGCAAGATTAAAAACACTTGTCTGCTGTTATGACTGCTGACAATGACTCCACTGAATGTGACACAGACATCGCAGACACAGTTTCAGAGGCCATAGTGTCAGTTGTTGAAGAGGATGATACGGATGTTATTATGTCAGACTGTGTGTTCTCCTCACTCATTCTGATCGCTAAACAGTACAAGTTACGCCTGGGTTGTCACAGTGCAACTGCTGCTCTTGCCATCCAAGATGGCGGCACCTACGGCGTGTTTATGTTTACCCCCGCGAGTCACGTGAATTTTACGAGCCTACGCAAAAACTCTATATAAGCTGACTGAAATTCACATGTTCTCTTTCTCTGACCACCGCTTCTGACTACACGAGAGCCTGAGAGCTCGCTCCGGCGCGCCTGCACGGCGCTGGAGTGAGTTCTGTGATGGTGGAATGAAATAAAACCAACTTTTAAACCTCAGTTCGCTGCTTATTATTTCATGCCGCCACATATATATATATATATACACACACACACACACACATATATATATATATATATATATATCTCCATCCATCTTCTACCGCTTTTCTGGAGGTCCGGGTTGTGGAGGCAGCAGTTCAAGCAGAGAAGCCCAGACTTCCCTCTCCCCAGCCACCTGCTCCAGCTCTTCAGAGAGGATACCAAGGCATTCCCAGACCAGCTGGGAGACATAGTCTCTCCACCAAGTCCTGGGTTCTACTCTGAGCCTCTCCTGGATGACTGAGCTCCTCACCCTCTCTCTGAGGGTGAGTCCAGCAATCCTACGGAGAAAGCTCATTTCAGCCGCTTGTATCCGCGATCTCGTTCTTTCGGTCATTAACCAAAGCTCATGACCATAGGTGAGAGTAGGAATGTAGATTGACTGGTAAATCGACAGCTTTGCCTTAGAACTCAGCTCCCTCTTCACCACAACAGACTGGTACAACATCCGCATCACTGCAGATGCTGCTCCAATCCGTCTGTCAATCTCTCGCTCCATTCTCTCCTCCCTTGTGAATAAGACCCCAAGATACTTAAACTCCTCCACTTGGGGCAGGAGCCTGTCCCCAACCCAGAGAGGACAATCCATCTTTTTCCAGCTTAGGACCATGAACTCGGACTTGGAGGTGCTGATTCTCACCCCAGTCGCTTCACCCTCAGCGGCAAACCATCCCAGCAAGAACTGTAGGTCATTGCTGGATGAAGCCAACAGGACAACATCATCTGCAAACAACAGAGATGAGACCTTGTGGTCACCAAGCATGACACCCTCCGTTCCCTGGCTGTGCCTAGAAATCCTATCCATAAAAATTATGAACAGGATCGGTGACAAAGAGCAGCCCTGGCGGAGTCCAGCTCTCACTGGGAATGAGTCCGATCGAGTGTTGGCAATACGAACCAAACTCTCACAACGGTCGAACCTTGGATTCAGGAGGAGCAATGTGGTTTTATATATGGTGAAAACCGCCCAACGCATCACAGGGACTCCACTTCCAGTTATAGAGGACGTCTACAGGAAAAGATGTCTGTGCCGGGCACGCAGCATTCTTAGGGACTCCAACCATCCTGCTCATGGACTGTTCCAGCTTTTCCCCTCCAGAAGACGTTTCAGAAGCCTTCGGACTAGAACCAGCAGGTTTAGGAAAAGTTTCTTTCCAACAGCTGTCACGTTATTGAACTTAGTTCCCCGCTGACTCTCTTACCATCATCTCTTACCATCCTCACCTGTACATAACTGCATAACTACATAACTACATCTAACTTATTGCACATTATTTGCACATAACAGTACTCTTAACTTTCTGCACTGCTGCATATATTTGCATATATTTGCTTAAATTGCACATACTGTTAATTACCGTATATACTGCACTACTGTCCTTTGCACTTCTGATTGGATGCTAAACTGTGTTTCGTTACCTTGTATTCATACATGTGTAATGACAATAAAGTTGAATCTAATCTAATATATATATATATATATATATATATACTGTATATACTGTATATACACTGTAAGTCTGGCCCCAGGGATGCAAAATACACAGTACTATACAAATGCATCATATGAGAGAAAAAAGTAAATTCTAACCAAATATAGCAACTTGTAAAACTTCTATAATTTCCGTGTTAAAGCAGGAGCAATGTCTTCGGACACACAAGAAGAATTTCCTGTCAAGTAGTTGCATATAAACCAGCATATGAAGTTTTAAGCTTTACAGTTTAAATTATAGTAAACAACCTTTAATTAGCAACAGACTCTATTGACAACACCATTCTAATCCTCTTAGACCTTACGACTGCCTTCGACACAAATGACCATAATATTCTCATCTCTCAGCTTGAGCTCTGTGTCGGCATAAAAGGCACGACCCTAGAATGGTTCTGGTCCTATTTGTGTGACAGTTCATATGCTGTCAGTCTTGGTGACTGTCTCCTCGTCCTCCCCTATGTTTTGCGGAGTCCCTCAAGGGTCAGTTCTTAGTCCACTGCTATTTTATTTGCACATGCTCCCTCTAGGCTCAGTTCTCAGAAAATATGGCATCTCTTTTCAAGACTACGCATAGCTACACAAATCTATATGCCCCTGAAATCCAAAAGTTTAGTGTCCCTCAAACCTCTGCAGGGTTGCCTGATGGAGCTTAAGGCCTGGCTGGCTTTTAATTTTTAAAATTTTAATGAAAGCAAAACTGAGGTTGTTATCTTTGGCCCAGAGCAGTGCCTGCAGTGCCCCCGTGACTGATCTACTGATCTGTGTCCCTCATGCTATAAACCTAGCCATCTTACTGGACAATGATTTTAAACTAGACAAACAGATCAACTTTGTTGTTAAATACAGCTTTTATAAACTGAGATTTTTATTAAAAGTCAAGACCTTTTCATTAGTTGAAGATTTTGAAAGGGTGATACATGCTTTTATTACATTTCAACTGGTTACCCAGCCACAGGGGGTTCACAAGCCAGTACACTCCCTCATGGAGGAACTAGATGCCGAGCCAACACTGGAGGGGCTCAGCAAGGCAACTAACAAGCTTGGATTGTGGCAAGGCACCTTGTATGGATGACATCCCACCGGACCTGATTAAGCGCTGCAAAACCACCCTCCTGCAGCCACTACATGGTGTTCTCTATCAGTGCTGGAGTGAAGGAGCTGTACTGCAAGACACGCGTCACGCTAAGATTGTCACCCTGTACAAGAATACAGTAAGGGTGACAAAAGTGACTGCAATAACTACAGGGGCATCTCCCCCCTGAGCATTGTAGGCAAACTCTATGCCCGTGTCATGCTCTTGTGTCTCCAGAAGCTAGCCGAGCGCGTTTATCCAGAGTCCCAGTGTGGCTTCTCAGCAGACATGATCTCCCTACGCCAACTACAGGAGAAGTGCAGAGAGCAGCAGAAGCCCCTCTACGTTGTCTTTATCGACCTCACCAAGGCATTCGATCTGGTCAGCAGGGATGGGCTCTTCAACATCCTCCTGAAAATAGGATGCCCCCCGAAACTACACAACATGATCAGGTCCTTCCACGACAACATGAAGGTAACTATCCAGTATGAGAGCAGCATGTCTGAGCCATTTGACATCAAGGGTGGTGTGAAAAAGTCTTGCGCCCACCCTCTTCAGCATCTTTTCTCTGCTCCTGAAGCATGCCTTTGCGACCTCGACAGAAGGAGTGTACCTACACGCTAGATCAGATGGACAATTCTTCAACCTGGCTAGACTGAAAGTGAAGACCAAGGTGCATGAGGCCATTATCAGAGACATGCTCAATATTTATGTACATATTTTCACCAAAAGACAGATAGACACTACTCTCTGGGCTCTCAGGATTTTTATACTCTATCCATCCCCAGTGTGTGAACAGAATATGGAAAAAGGCCTTCCAGTATTCTCCTCCCTCAGATTGGAACAAGCTACAGAAAATCCTCAAGCTTAGACATCTGGTTTCTTTGGATCAATTTACATCTACACTAAAGGATTTAGAATCTAAATCAGTCTGTCAGTGTTTTTAGAATTTGTCACTTGGTTTTAATGTGAAATGCCTAATAGTTTTATTGTAAATTGTACGGATTATGATTTTTTTTTTATGTGTGTTGCTTACTGCTGCTGCCTCTTGCCCAGGACTCCCTTGAAAAAGAGATTTGCAATCTCAGTGGGACCATCCTGGTAAAATAAATGATAAATAAAATAAATAAAACACGCTCTTCGCTGATGATGCTGCTGGCATTTCACACACTGAGCAACAACTTCAGTGTCTCATGGATGGATTCTCCCAAGCATGCAAAGACTTTGGGCTCACCATCAGCCTGAAAAAGACCAATGTGTTGGGCCAAGATGTGGAAACACCATTTGTCATCACCATCAAACCAACAACAGTTATGAACTACTTCTTGTCCACCAGTTCACATATCTCAGGTCTACCATCAGTGACAACCTGTCCCTTGATGCAGAAATCAACCAGCGCATTGGAAAGTAGGGTTCAAAAGATCGATACAACAATCTGGATCGATCCACGTTTGACTGAGCTGATATTGATCCACAATATCCGCGGATCGATCTTTTAATATAATGCTTTTACATCTGTGAACGTCTGCTGAGTCTGATCGGGTCGAAACCGGGTCCGTGAGCCAGGAACAGCAGCAAAGAACACCAGACTGTCCTCAACAGCTTCCTAATATTTTTCATAAAGCGGGGGTTTTGTATTGCGTGCAGCGCTGTGTTGGTACATAAAATCGACGATTGATAAACACTTGAAACTGAAAACGCAGGGAGACTGGCTGAAACTCGTGAACAGAGAGAGAGACGTGGAGCTCCTCAAATTGTAAGTAAAATATCATTTGTTTGTTTTAACATTTGTGTCGTAAATTAATTTATCCAGCATGATGGTGTTTTCTTTTACAAACTATGGCTACAGAGTTAACTGTTGGTTAAGCGCTGTGAATAAATGTTGAATAAAGGTATATTTTATGAGATTATGGACTCCTAGCACTTAAGTGTGAGATTTGAAGATAATAAATCACAATAAAATGAAAATGGCACAATTAATAAAGGCTGCAGTACACACCATTTTTATTCAATAGAACTAAACTGAAATGAACAAATCTTCCCAGGAAACGAACTGAAACCCTTTTCAAAAATTAAAAGTTAATTTGTAGTTAAAATCTACACAACAAAAAATAAAAAAACCTAAATTATTAAACTCTACTGTGGTGTGGGGATTTAAAAATACAATTAATTTTATTTTGAAATCTATTATCTTTTTTATCTCCCCTTCAGATCTGTGAAGACTGGGTTTCCACTCCAACGTCCATCCTGCACTGAGACATTCTGAAGGGAAGAGGTTGTCAGTGGAGGACCCATCTCTGCTTCTCAATTTTTTCAGGGGTCTTAGTTTTCAAATTCAAGATTCAAAAAGGTGCTGTTGCGGCGGCATGATAAAATAAAGCGGTGTTGGTGAAGGTTTTAAGTAGAGTTTATTAATCACACCGCCGTCACAGGATCCCCGCTCCGGTGCATAGTGTGAGCAGCCCGGAGCGGGATCCTCAGGCTCTCAGAGAGGAGACACAAAGTGAGTGTGTCCAGCAGCAGTTGAAGAGTGAGAGTGAGAGAGAGAACATGGATTTCAGTGCAGTACTTATACCCAACTCAGACAATACATCAAAGGGTATTCACAGCAGTTGAGACATTTGCATTTAAGAGACATACATAACAATAGGCAGATTGCTAGCCTCTGCTCCAGCTTGCAGGACAAAGAGGTTACAAGGCACATCTACATATTGATCTCAGTCTCTAGGTCACAGTAAGGACAGGACGCATGAACACTATACATGAATGGCACATTAACATCTCAAAGCATGAATGGCACATTACATCTCAGTAGTGCAGCGGAAAAAACCAAGAGAAGCGAGCTGACTGTCCTTAATCCGTTGTGGGGGTTAACCGAACCGCCACACTGTCATAATTTTCTCTGTACTGTAACATGCATTCAATGCAATTTAGTTGTTATAATGACTAATTCTTTTTTCTTTTTTTTATTTAAGTTCTCAGCAAGAATACAATGTTGGTCATTTTTTGACAACTTTACTGAGCATTTAATTCTACATAAATCATTGTCTAACAGGAAATTTTTGGCAATCCTGTGCTTTTCTTGTGGCGTTACATAGAATAGCATCACTAAACTATGGAAAAAGCAGCTACTTTAAAATCTGTACTTCCTCACACAACTTTCAGTGCAAAAAACTAAAAATGTCACAACTTTTTGGAAAAGCTCCCACAAATTCAGGTGTTTTGGGCCACAACAATGACAAAAACAGCCGACGAAATCCTGGAGGAACTGAAATACAGTGAGATTATGTATACATGCTTCATGCACTGAATTTGTTTACTGACTGGGTTGTTAACTTGACACTACATGCACTTTGCAATAAAGAAAGCACTTGTGAGTACTTTGTGAAATCATAAGTTAAATAATAAAAAAGTGCATTACTGTAACTGATTTTGGATTAGTTCTTTAAGTGATAATTTATGTATTAACAAAGTTGGTACAATTTGCAGTCTCGGAAGACTTTTTCCTGGCATGTAAAATGGCTATTAAAATGGTAATTTCCCAGATCAAATCGGGATCGAATCGAATCAAATTGACTTGCAATTGAATCGATTCAGAATCTCAAGAATCGGAATCGAATCGATTCTGGAAATTAGGGATCGTTCCCGGCCCTACTGGAAAGGCCGCAACAATTATAGGCCGATACACGACCCAGTGTGGGAGGATCCCAAATTGACAGTGTCAACCAAGATGGAAGTGTACAATGCCAGCATCATCAGCACACTGCAGTACAGCAGTGAAGCATGGACAACACATGCCAAGCAAGAGAAGAAGCAGAACAGCTTCCACCTGTGCTGCCTACGTCATATCCTCGGCGTCACATGGAGCGACAAAGTGCCAAACGCCCAGGTCCTCACACATGCTGGTCTTCCCACTATGTATATGCTGCTCAGGCAACATAGGCTGCGCTGGCTTGGCCACGTGCACTGAATGGAAGACAGATTCATGCCTAAGGACACTCTGTATGGCGAGCTTGCAAAAGATCTGTTGGTCGTCCCCAGCTACGCTACAAGGATGTCTGTAAGCGTGTAAGCATGAAAGCCCTGGGCATCAACACTGAGAGACCGAGATATAGCAGCTGACCACAGTAGATGGTGCAGCACTCTCCAGAAACAACTCAAGAAAGGAGAAGAAAAACTCCAGACCTTGGCTGAAGAAAAGAGAGCCAGACGGAAGGCGGGCACCTGCAAGGTAAATACTGTAACCACCCACACTTGCACCAGATGCGGTAGAGACTGCCATTCCCACATTGGACTGATCAGCTACAGCCGACACTGTCCCAGCTGAGACAGCTCCACGACAGCAAACCAAGAGGGAGCATCATCTATGATCAACATCGACCAACAGAGGCCATACAGTATGTACACCCTGTGCCATCCCAAGCCCGGATAAATGGGCAGGGTTGCGTCAGGAAGGGCATCCGGCATAAAAATCCTTGCCAAATCAACATGTAGATCATCACGATACAAGTTGATGATACACTGTGGTGACCCCGAAAGGGAGCAGCCAAAAGACCAAAAAAACAACAAAAAACAAAACTGGACTACTGCAATTCCCTTTATGTGGGCATCAGCAAGCCTGTCTGTCTCAATTGCAGTTAGTCTAGAATGCTGCTGCCTGTCTCCTCATGAGGACTTGGAACTGCGAGTGCATCACTCCTGTCCTTGTGCCCCTTCACTGGCTCCCTGTTTGTTTTAGGATCAATTTAAAATTTTACTTTTGACTTTTTAAACACTTAACAAGACTTGCCCCTTATCTATCTGACATCTTACCCCCCCCCCCCCATTTATGACTTGTTTAAAAACTCAATTTTATTCCCTAGCCTTTAAACCCAGTCTTCTGAGTCCATTATGTTGCTGATCTGTTAATTGTTTGGGTTTTGTTCTTGTGGTTATTGTTAATTGCTCTTTGTTCCTTGTTTTCAATGTATTATGCTGTCCCTAAACTGTACAGCACCGTGGTCAACATTAGTCGTTTTAAACGTGCTTTATAAATAAACATGACTAGACTTGATATGACTAAAAACTGAAGTGGCTGCTGGAGAAAATGACCACAAAGATAACAGCAACCACTTCCTTTTACATACAACTTCTTTATAATGAAATTATTCAAAACTATATAAATTAGTCTGAAGTGAGTACAGAAAACAGACAAAATAAACAACTGATGTGTGTGAGTGATTTTAGTACAATAAATCATCAAAACAAAGCCTAGGAATTAAGATTTCTCATCGGGTCTCGGAGGAGTCGTCCCTCGGTACTGACAGATGCTGCCCTAATAAAAAGACATTTCCAAAAACGCCACAGACAGATGCTGCCTTTTAATGGCCGTCTTCCTGACACAAACGGCTGACTATTAATTGAGAGCGTCTGATCCCTCTGAAGTCTTTGATTGCTCTTCTTCGACAGCTCAGGGACATTTGTCTCAACGCATAAAAAAAAAAAATTTGTTTTTGTCAAAATCAGAACACTTCCGCAAAACTTTTTAATGACACTGACATACCATCCTTCCTTTAAAGTGCAAAACAGACTAATAAAAAGAGTTTCTGTGTGTGGATGAAGCATTTCCATCTAAACGTACAACAAGTGATCGGAAGCAGAAGAACAAAAGGTTTATACAATTTATCCTCAAAATAAAGTGGAAATTGCTTATACTTAAGATAAGATAAGCCTTTATTAGTCCCACAACGGGGAAATTCCAGGATTGCAACAGCACAGGGATAGCAACACTCAGAGCAACAATCAGAAGGCAAGAAAAAAAGCAAGCAAGCAAGAGCAGTTAATATACATATGTACATATTACTATAAATTTATGTATATATACACACAGACACACAGTGCAAAGTAGTGTAGCAGGATGGGATAAATATATGAGTATATAAACACACAGTGCGGAGCATTGTAGCTAGATGGAATAAATATGTAAATATATAAACACACACAGTGCGGAGCAATGTAGCTAGATGGAATAATATGTAGATATATAAACACACAGTGCGGGGCATTGTAGCTAGATGGAATGAATATATAGATATATAAATATAAACATAAACACACCCAGTGTGGAGCATTGTAGCTAGATGGCATAAATATGTAAATGTATAAACACACACAGTGCAGAGCATTGTAGCTAGATGGGATGAAACAGCACAACCGTCTACTTAGTTATCCTACATGGTATGATTATGTGCCCATACATATTCTCACCCTCCATAGCGACCGGTATTTTCCTAGTTGTATGCCGGAGGGGACCATTGTGTAAGTCTATTGCATCTTTTGCATTCAAAAAAACTATTAGGTTGTTACGTCTTTTTGCTATCTCTGCGAGCAGCCCTGCTTAGGTTGTACAGTCTGACAGCCGTTGGTAGGAAGGACCTGCGAAACCTCTCGGTTGTGCACCTGGGATGATGTAGTCTGCTGCTAAATGAGCTCCTCAGTGCATTCAGTATGTCCTGCATAGGGTGGAACTCGGACTCCAGCAGAGATGACAGTTTAGCCACCGTCCTTCTCTCTCCTATCTCCTCCACTGGATCAAGGCGCTGCCCCAGGACGGAGCTAGCTTTCTTGATCAGTTTGTTCAGTCTCTTCCTATCGGCTGCAGTAATGCCACTGCCCCAGCAGACCACTCCAAAAGTGATGGCTGATGCCACCACCGTGTCATAGAATGTCTTCAGCAGCGCCCCTTGTACACCAAAAGACCTGAGTCACCTCAGTAGGAACAGCCTGCGCTGTCCCTTCTTGTAGAGTGTGTCAGTATTGTGTGACCAGTCTAGTTTATTGTTCAGATGAACACCCAGGTACTTGTAGGATGTCACCATCTCATTGCAATGCTTAAGGAGCAATTTGTAGTTTATCTAGTTTATACTACAAAAATAATGATTACGGTGTTTAGAAGCTACAGTTGTGGAGTTCTCCCCTCCAAAGTATTATATTAAAGAGATCTGCACATAATTTTGT
Source organism: Pholidichthys leucotaenia (assembly GCA_020510985.1). Taxonomy (NCBI): domain Eukaryota; kingdom Metazoa; phylum Chordata; class Actinopteri; order Cichliformes; family Pholidichthyidae; genus Pholidichthys; species Pholidichthys leucotaenia. The sequence goes on from CM035842.1 coordinate 279,533,202, forward strand.
AATGGTTGCTACTTACCTCTACTTTCTCTGAGTTGTTGGGACCCCAGTGAATGACTGCCACACCTGTAATCAAATGGGACCTCCAATTACAGCAGCAGACAAAAGAGCCCCGCAGCTGGGAGACACCAGTCCCAGAGCGTTCAAGGTGGAGACATGGTACCAGTTTGGTGATGTATTTTGATTATTTTTGCAAGTAATCTGATAAACTGACTTTTAAGATGAGTAATAGACGTGCAGAGAACTACTGTCCTGCAAATTTTAGTGGTCTGTCTCCGACCTGGCCGCTCTCGGACAGTGGTGTGCACACCTTGTTGTTTTCCTTGCTTCTTGTGTTTGGGTTTTTTTCATAAACTTTTGTATTAGTCTGCCTCGTTATTTTTAGTGGAAATTGGTGTGGTTTTACCCTGTCAGAAGGCTGGTTGTGTGGAGTGGAAAACATTGAATGTTGGGTCATTGTAAGAGTGTATTTAACACTTTTATTTCAGTATTTGGGAGTTTTATGGATTTTATTGGTTTTAATTGTTGGGTTTTTTTGTTTCTTTACGGGTTGCTTGTTGGACGTTACCATTATTGCATGTTTTGTCGTAGTGTTTGCATTTTTAGGATAACTCTTAAAGAAACCCAGCAAATGTAACTTTAACGCCACCCCTGTACTTCTCGACAGTGATTGAAATAAACTTCGTTAAACCTTATTGCCTGCTGTTGTTCCTTATTGAGGTGCATCACCCAAACGAGGAATTTGTTGTTTAGGGAGCTTTTGCCCTACTACAATTTAAAGATGGCTGGTTAGAGCGACCAATAATACCAGTGTTTCACCTATGGGGGTGGGGATCATAACCGTCACAGGCCTCAGCTGTCATGAGACTGAGCGCAGTGTTTCACTGAGCTCAGACTCTTAATTTATTTCTGAATATTCTCTGTATTTTTCCAGCCTTGTGTTGTTTTCCTGCGTTTTGAGTTATAATGTTTCCTAGGTGGTTTATCATTCTGTTAGTTATTTATGGCCTTAATATCATTATTATGATATATATTATATTATATATATATTATGATATATTAATGCTCTGCACTGTGTGTCTGTGTGTGTGTGTGTGTATATATATATCTTATAGTAATATGTACATATGTATATTAGCTGCTCTTGCTTGCTTGTTTTTTTTTCTTGCCTTCTGATTGTTGCTCTGAGTGTTGCTATCCCTGTGCTGTTGCAATCCTGGAATTTCCCCGTTGTGGGACTAATAAAGGCTTATCTTATCTTATCTTATTATTTCTGTCAGCCTCTGTAGTTATGAATTACACGTATAATTTGTTTCTGTACGATATGAGTACCCTACCTCTCCTTCCAGACACCCCCATCCTACTATTTCCCCACCGTCTGTTCCTCAGTGGTCCCAGCTGCGAGTTATTGTTTAATTAGGTCACCTGCCCGCTCACGCTGCCAGCACCTGCCACTCACTGTTCACCTTGTTCCCCACACTATTTAAGGACTGTCAGACTGCCTTCTCACTGCAGCAGTCTTAACTACTCTCTCACGTTGTCACCAGAAGCCCTATCCTATTCTGGTGTTTGAACCTGAAATAATTCCAATCTGTAAGTTTTTTCCTCTATGGTTGTTTTTGGATTTTGTGTTGTGCTCCTCAGAATTTTGTGTTTTTTCTGTAATAAATCCTTCAAACTGCAGTTGGCGCGTGCGTCTGTCTCTCTCTGCCCAGAAGGGCAATTCATGACATCAGCAGCATTTATAATAATCTGACCAGGCATTTTTTTGACACTACCACCTCACATTAACAGTTGAAATAATTGAAAACTACAGATATACAGTAGCTGCACTTTAACTTATTTAACCACAATGGCAACCTGTTAATTTTCAAAAAAAATTTCTGCTGTTTGTAAAAAAAAATAAATAAAAAATATGTATATATAAAATCAAGCAAGAAGCATTTAAAGATGGACTCCAGTGGATATAAATCCCCTAAAAAAAAAAAAAAAAAAAAAATCTACATAGTCTAAAATGCCCTTTTTTTCTACAAAAAAACATTTCATTGTCTTAAGGCGGGTTCAGACCAAACACAAACGGGTGAATTTTTCACGTGGTGTGATTACATTATAACGCAATATAAACACATGAATAGACGTGAATTCACGGTCTGAGTGAGATGCAGACAGGCGAAGTGGCCTTTATAACTTCTGCAGCTGTGTCCAACCTATTGTGGAAATCCCCAAAATAATGTCATGCTTTAGGTTTACATTATCCAGCGGGGTGCTTGCCTGAAAAAGCTGTCCCTGTGTGCAAAATTTTACAAGATGAGTGTTTCTGTTGCTAACTTGCTAGCCTTGTTAGCACGTCCGTGGCAGGACTCCGTGGGTAAATAACTCCGACATCCCAATTTAGTTGAAAAGCTACTGGTCCTCCTGTTTCCAGGTGAGTGGCAGTCTTATTTTCAAACTAGTTTACTCTGCAATGGTGATACTTTTACTCCGGTGACGGCAGAATCTCAAAGCTAGTATATTACCTCGGATGTGAACGCACGAATGCACAATTTCACATGTACTCACCTCTTTCCATTCACTTTGTATGGATTTGCGCTGCCCGTTCGCGTTTGGTCTGAACGCACCTTTACAGTATCCTACGTCAAACGCCAGGATCTGTGAATACTCCCACACACATCCCAGAAGGCTAATGGTCACTAACGCTACATTAAACAGATTAAATCCTGTGATAAAAAGTCTTAACAGTTGAAGGACCCAGTTAAGAGCCAGCTGTATACGTAGATGGTGGCTCAGGATAATGACTGAAACTGCATCGGTCCTTACAAGCAGTTTAATCTTAATTTGGGTCAAGTTTTCAACGCAGCTATCCAAAAATGCTAACAGGCCCTGGAGGCTAACTTCAGTCAGGCTAGAGACAGTTCTCGGTCCTGATTGGTTCAACACTACGAACCCGTTATAGTAACATCACCAAAAATGCTCCGTCAAAACTTGCCTTTTTCCAAGGAGAAGATCTTCCGCTTAATCCTTTTTCGGGTCGCGGGGGGGCTGGAGCCTATCCCAGCATCTTTGGGCGAGAGGCAGGGTACACCCTGGACAGATCGCCAGTCCATCGCAGGGCCAACACAGAGAGACAGACAACCATTCACTTTCACAGTCATACCTAAGGACAATTTAGAATCCTCAGTTTAATGCCAATTAACCTAACTTGCATGTTTTTGGCATGTGGGAGGAAACTGGAGAAATCCCGGAGTAAACCCACGCAGACATGGGGAGAACATGCAAACTCCACACAGATCACTGTTGGTCGGGGGCTGGGATCGAACTCAGGATCCCCCAGCCAAGGGTGAGTTGCTGTGCTGCCGCAGTGCTAACCACTCCGCCACCGCACTGCCCCCAAGGGGAAGAGCTTAACTGAAATTTCACAGCAAAAAAAAACAAAACAAAAAAAAACAAAACAAAACACAGACATGACACATTTAAATGATTTTGATGCATCTTAAGTCACAGAAACATGTTGCAGACATGTTAACAAGACCAAAAACTCGATTTTTGGCAGTGTCACTTTAAATAGCTCAATAGTTTAACTGTTGCTCCTTTAAACCAGTGGTCCCCAACCACTGGGTCGCAACCTGGTCGTAGAGAGATGCAGAGAAAAAACAAATTCCTATTCCTCTGTATTGACTGAGCCTGATGGGTGTTTTATTTGAAAAAATTACTGGATATTCTCTCTCTTCCCACGCCACATGTCTGTCTGTGCGGTCTTGATGCACACTTGTCTCAGCATTCGTGTTTAAGAATTGAACCTGGCAAGCTGGACAGCCAGTTTGGCTGACTGGTTTGGGCCTTTCTTCTACGAGCTGGTGCGTGATCACCTATCTTTGCTTTCAAGAGAGTTTGAACGTTGCCTCCCAATGACAGGGAACCCACATACCCGCAACCCCTCCATGAGTGCACCACACAAGTCAACCCCCCTGCACGTGCAGGAACACCAACTGCCTGGGACTGAAAGTGACGGCGGACCTGAAAGTGCACCCTGGGCAGTGTCCCCACCACTGATGCACTGGACTGAAACCAGGGTGGCGCATCCTGAGACCGCCACACACTTGTATTACCGGTCCATAAGCCGAAAAAGGTTAGGGACAACTGTTTTAAACCATTTAACAAGACCACATTTCTTCATTTCAAACAATTTATGAAAACATCTGATTGATAATAGGCTTTTATTGCTTTATGGCATGTCCAAAATTTACAAAATGTCCAGAAACAAAGTAAATTTTACCAAACCATACCCATTATATTCTTTTAAACTTGAGCCTTAAAATCTGATTTTGCTGGACTAAGACAAAAATGTAAATACTGCACTGGTTTGTAGCTTTTTGAGGCTGCGTGTCCACAGAGAGCCTTTTTCCTGCTGGAAATACTATGGACCTATTTTTTCCAAGAAAGGTCAGATCCCCACTTTTGCATTTTTCATCAAGATTCCCTATTTACTGCAACAAAGTGTTAAGAAAACACACATCATTCTCAGCTTTTCAATGTGGATAATGGTATCATTTTAGCCCAACTCTGATTAGCTGTTTAGAGAGGTGTACCATTGATGAGTGACGCAACATTCCAAAAGGCTCTGGACACAGCAACAAAAACCACCATCTGTGCTGAAAGCTTAAAATGCACAACTACTGTCAAGGCGTGGGTTGGGTCCTATGTCCATCTTGATTCATAGTTTGTATTTCTTTTTTTTTTAGCATGGACTCCAATCCATCCTCGCCTTGAGTTACTTCTTTGAGTTTTCTGCATTTATTATCATTTATTAGATTCATGAGTCTGTTCTTTGTTCTGAGTATTATTCAAATCAAATCAACCTTTATTGTCATATTGCTGTACATACAACTGTAGTGCAGGTAAGATGAAATTGCGTTTCTCTCGGCATCCATATAAGTAAAAAGAACATAATTTAAGACACACTCACACACACCCTCACCCCCCACCCCAACAAAGCAATTCACACTTCCCTGAGACATACTTGAAAACTAACCAGAACTATAATATACAAGTAATATACAGTACATAATGTCCATAGGTGCAGTAGTATGTATGAGAGATTCCGGGTCAACTGTTCAGCATCCTAACAGCTTGTGGAAGGAAGCTGTTAATCAGTCTGGTGGTTCTGCCTCTGATGCTCCGGAATCGTTTGCCAGATGGAAGAAGTTCAAAGTGTTTATGCAGAGGGTGAGAATGGTCCTTGACAATGTTCAGTGCCCTGCTCCTACAACGGTTCTGAAAAAGTTCTTGGACAGATGGGAGGGAAACTCCAATTACCCTCTCAGCTCCCTTAACTATCTTCTGCAGGGCTTTTTTGTCTGACATACTGCAGCTGGAGTACCATGCTGCAATGCAGTACATCAGAACACTCTCTACCACACCTCTGAAGAAGGTCCTGAGGATGCAGATGGGGAGAGAGGCCTGTTTGAGTTTCCTCAAGAAGTGCAGTCTCTGCTGGGCCCGCTTCCTGATCCCCAAGGAATTCTTGCTCCAGGTCAGGTCCTGCAAGATCTGCACTCCGAGGAACTTGATGTTCTCCACTCTCTCCACTAAACGGCCGCCGATGCTGAGAGGGACGTGTTCAGGCTGTGACCACCGGAAGTCGATAATCATCTCCTTCGTTTGGTCCACGTTGAGTACCAGATTGTTCTCCCTGCACCAGCCCTCCAGACCTCTCACTTCTTTCCTGTACATTGATTCCTCATCCCTCTGAATAAGTCCCACCACCGTGGTGTCGTCTGCAAACTTAATAATCTGGTTCCCCTCGTGTCTGGATACACAGTCATGTGTTAGAAGTGTAAACAACAGTGGACTGAGTACGCAGCCTTGAGGGGATCCGGTGCTCAGCATGACAGAGTTGGAGATGTTATTTCCAACCCGGACAGACTGAGGTCTCTCAGTCAGGAAATCCAGGATCAAGAGACATGTGGCGGTGTTCAGACCAAGAAGGAGTAATTTCTCCATCAGTCTCTGGGGAATAATGGTGTTGAATGCTGAACTGAAATGAATGTACAGGAGTCTGGCGTAGGTGTCTTTCTGATCCAGGTGGGTGATGACAGAGTGCAGGGTGGTGACTATAGCATCCTCCGTGGAGCGGTTTGAACGATATGCAAACTGGAGCGGGTCATGTGATGCGGGGAGGAAGGCTGTGATGTGTGGTTTGACAAGCCGTTCAAAACACTTCATCACAACTGGTGTCAGTGCAACAGGATGATAGTCATTCAGACAGGACACAACTGGTTTCTTTGCCACCGGTACTATGGTAGAGGTCTTAAAGCATCTGGGAACGATGGCCTGACTCAGGGAGATGTTATAAATGTCAGTCAGGATATCCGCCAACTTGCTCGCGCAGTCTTGGAGCACACATCCCGGGATGTTGTCCGGACCTGCAGCTTTACGTGGATTGACCTGGTTAGGGTCCTCCGTGTGTCCGCTGTGTTGATGGTGATAGCTGGCCCAACCGATGGTGGGGATGGGCCAGCCCTCCCTCTGATTGTCGGGTTTGATGCTTCAAAACATGCAAAGAAGTTGTTGAGCCTGTCTGGAAGCGAAGCGTCATCATCATCGACCCCCTGCCTAGACTTATAGTCCGTCAGCGCCCAAACTCCCTGCCACATCCGCTTGGTGTTCCTAGTGTCACAGAGGTGTCCCTGGATTTTCTCCGCATAGGCGCGCTTCGCCGTCTTAATTCCCTTTGAGACAGCAGACCTGGCTAAGCGGAGGGCGATCCTGTCCTTCGCTCTGAAGGTTGCATCTCTGGCTGTGAGCAGCGAGCGCACCTCTGCTCGCTGCTCACATAAGCCCTGGAGCACATCCAGGGCTTATGGTTGCCCCATGCAGTGATAGTCTTCACTATAGTGACATCCTCTGTGCACTTTGTGATGTAGCTGGTGACCGTTTCAGCATACTCCTCCACATCTGTCTTGTCTTCCTGGGAGGCTGCTATTTTGAAGACCTCCCAGTCTGTGAGCAGAAAACAGTCTTTAAGTGCTGAGGTTGCACTCTCTGGCCAAATCCTGATTTGTTTCACTACTGGCCTGCTGCGCTTCAGTAAAGGTTTGTAGGCAGGCACCAGCATCACGGATAGGTGGTCAGAAAGGCCGAGGTGGGGGCGATGTGTTGCCTTATAAGCATCTGTGTTTGTGTACACCAAGTCCAGCATATTCTTTCCTCTGGTCTTAAAGTCTACACATTGTTTAAACTTGGGGAGCACAGTCTTTAAACTGGTGTGGTTAAAATCCCCCGCAACCACCACAAAACTGTCCGGGTGTGAAGTCTGAATTTCACTAATAGCATAGTGCAGCTCTCAGAGTGCCTCTTTAGCATTATCTTTAGCATTAGCGCTCAGCGCTATGTAAACAGCAGCTACAAACACGTTGGTGAATTCCCTCGGCAGATAAAATGGCCGACAATTTACAATAAGGAACTCCGCCAACGGAGAGCAGTGTTTAGACACTAACATGGCGTTAATGCACCAGTTCTTGTTAACATAGATGCATAAGTCCCCCCCACGGCTCTTACCGGAGCTCACAGCTTCTCTGTCCGCCCAGAACGATGTTGTACCTTCCAGTTGAATGGCCGCGTCAGGGATGTTGTCGTGGAGCCACGTCTCCATGAATGCAAGCACACAGCAGTCCCTTCACTCTCTCCGGGTTTCTCTCAGCAGACGCAGCTCGTCCAGCTTGTTGTCAAGGGAGCCGACATTAGAGAGAAGAAGCGACGGTACTGCTGGTCTGGAGGGGTTAGCCTTTAGCCTAGCATGAATCCCGGCCCTTTTTCCTCGCTTTTTCTTGCGTTTGCTCCGCTTACGCCTCCTCCTTTCCCGGGTAGCTTCCAGCGGAAACTCCGACAGAATTCCATGCTGGCGTAGAATGTACAAGTCACAACCGAGCGCCGCGATTCTTGCAGCGTGCAGTACTTTGATGTTTAATAAGGTCTCACGGTTGTAAGTTTTAGAGAATGTACGTCTGGGATGATCAAAACACTCAAAACTCTCGCACTCGCTGATGCCAAGAGGGGCCGCTGCAACCATGCGCGCCGCCATCTTCTTCATATGAGACCTAGATCTTATATGACCTAGATCAGGGGTGTCCAATCATGTGCCATGGAGGGCCAAGACCCTGCAGGTTTTCTCTTCGACCCAGTCTCTTCAGGAGATGTTTTCACTTATCAGCAATCAGTGGGAAGAAATTCAGTGGAATCTGTTGTTGAAGACACTGGTTGGAGGTAAAGCCTGCAGGGTCTTGGCTCTCCATGGCACATGACTGGACACGCCTGACCTAGATATATGACCTAGATCTTATATTATGATTATTATGATCAGAGCTCTGTTTAGTCATTATTTGCATTATGATTGTCATGGTCTTGTCTCCCCTGATCCTCTGTTCATGTTTTGTGTCTCCCTCCGTTTGTGAATGTGTGTGTGTAGCCCCACCCGTCCTGTCATCTCTGTTTGCCTCGTGTCAGCTGTCAGTCATTATTGGTCTCTACACCTGTGCCATGTTGTCTTGATTGTCCCCTTGGTTATCTAAGTTCTGTCCCACTTCTGTTCTGCTCGGGTTCTTTTGTCAGTCATGCGGCGTGAACAACACCCTCCTGCCTGATTGTATCAGTTCTGTTTTTGCCTTAGTTTTTTGTTGCCGCTTCTGAGCCGCAGTCATTAATTTCTGTTAAGCCCTCGAGCTACGTCTGGGTGACCAGCTCCTAATAAAAATTGTTTAAACTTACGTCCAGTGATTGGGTCCAGTCTCTCTACACCAACCGTGACAACTGTATAGAAAATGAACAGATAATAGATGTTCTAATTGGGGAAAAAATACTTTTTTATGGACACACAGCTGACAGCGTAACCCTTTCTATCTTTGTCTTCCATTTTAAAACTGCCACATCTGTTGTACTTTGTCCCCACATCTTTTTATGCCCTCTGTAGGGTACCATTACATTTTGCCATAAAGTTTAAATGTAGACATACCAAGATAATCATTTGGAGACTTAAAAGAAGAGAGCTGCTCTATTTACTCATAAAAAACAATCAGAAGCTCCACACAATGAAGCAAGGAGAAAATCTAAAAAGCTGTGAAATCCTAAAACACTAGAAGCCTGCATGACCAAGGTCAAGCTGATTCTAAGACGCTGCCTTGGGAGCAAAAACTAACTTCTATTTGGACCATTTTTAAGTCAGCTACTTTCACAACATCATTTCTACACGGCAGTTAAATAGTTAATGTACTGTTAACGTTATTTCAGTATTTCACACCCACTTCTTTTAATAGCTTAAGTGCCCTTGCTGGGTATAACAGAGTAATAATTAACAGTTTAAGCGTTGGGAAGATTGGATTAATGTAAGACAATGACTTTGGTTAAAATACAGCTGTGATTAATGGACAATGATCAGAAGAGAACAGCAAAATGGACATGGCGTTCTCTGGCATTTTGACCTGACTGTTTATTTAATTAACTTTTCAGCTTTAATTTTAAAAATGACAGCTGGGATTGATGGTTTCTGTATTACAGCTAATGTAATAAAATGTCTACTGGTCACAGAGATCATGTTTGATTTTGCCATTGTGTTAAAAAAGTGAAATAAGCTTCTGTAATGGTTTTTTTTTTTTTTTAAACTGTTACAATGCAAACCTTTTTGGCTTCTGAAGAGAGGTAGGTCATAAAAACACAACTAAAGGAAATATTAAGTTATGGTAATTAAACAAATATGTACATCACTTAATTTCTGCTAATCGGTAAGATCTGTTATGCAGGTGAGAAGGAGCACAAATATTTATTAGCTTTTTTTCTGTGATCTGTTTGAACCGCATTTTATAAAATATGCAAAATAAGAGAACAAAATATGCAAGCACCAGTGTACCTTCAGGAAAATGTAAAGGAGGTATTCTGGGTAAGTACCATCTTCTCTTTCTGGATGTTATCAATTGGATCAGCTTGTTTAGCCCAACGGCAATCAAACAAGCAGACTTGATTAAATCATTCACTCGTTTGATTTTGGGAAGTGGGAAGAAAGAATAATAATTTTAGCCTGGAGTAAAAAGAAAACTGCTCTGAAAATGAGGAAATATCTGTACACATTTTTAACCCCTTCTGCAGCTTACAAGGTAAGGAATGTGTCAAACAAGATAAACAGTTCACAGAGACTAACAGCTAAAGATAACAGCATTCTAACCCCTGAAGCCCTGCCACCTCTGAGCTCAGCAACCCCAAATACTGCTGCCAAATGCTTAATCAAAGAGAATAATTGAATATTTGAGGTTCTAAGAGTCTTTGACTTGGCTACTAGCACAATATGGTGTAGAAAAATTACATTTGCAGTAAAATTCTTTTAGGTTTAAAACTTAAAACTTTGAGACCTCCATTGTTTTGCAAGTGGTGACTATATTGAAGGCTTGGTAATGTCTGCAGCTGCCAAAGGTATTTCTCTGTAGGTCATTTTACCATCTGTAACACAACCACAACATTTAAAAAAGCTGAAAGGCACTCATGTGATGACGTGACATCTGTCACCAGTCTGTCCACATTTCACAAGAATTGCTACTCCACGCTGGCAATTGCCCCGATGGTCACCAAGCTCACACACAATGATCCTCAGGTGGGTCTGCATCCAGGTAGTGGTCATGGCTAAGGTCAAAGGTCAGGAGATCTGGGCATTTATGTAATTTCAGAAAAAATTGCAGTTGCCCAAAAGTTTGGCAAATTCATGCACAATGAAATTCATGTGAGTCTGGATCAAGGCTGTGCTCAAGGTCAAGGTCAGGGTCAATTTGCAGGAGATCTTATCGCTGTGGGGGGGGGGGGTTTCTTCCAGCTGGAATGAGCTGCTCCATCACTGACCATTTTTTTTTGGTAATTTCATCACTATAGAGATAATCTGGTCTGTCCATTTACATCCACATCATACGATCCAACTTCTGCAAAAAATATCTATTGGACTGAATAACAAGAGAGAAATTATTTTTTAATTCCGATCAAATTTTATCATGAATTACACATATGATGTATGTCAATTTTAAAGATGCTTTTCTGCATAAGCCAGCATGGAGGGAGATTGAGCTGGTTTAATTCAGTGACTAGAATATTTAACAAAGAGCCATAAAATCCCTGGTCACGCTGATTTGCATTGGTAAACTAGCCATCCTAGCAATCCCTGTACCTGAGTCATGGTAGACTAACAAAATAATCTAGAATGAAGTGAGATAATGTGGATTAATGAATGAGCTGGGATCACAGATGTCTAGGGGGCTGACTAGAGTTTACAGAGAACAGCTGAGCTAATCAGGGATACCCTCTGTCACCAATCCTCTTCATAACACAACATAACAAAAATAATTTTTTTGTAAGTTGTCTGTGCTTTTTTCAACTGATTTAAGACAATTTTGCACCGCTGAATCTGAAAATAACATCCACTTCTCTCGATCAGGTCAGGATTTTATGCCAAGTTGTAAGCAGTTGTACAGTTACTGTAAATTGAATAGTAGACACTGATAAAGATAAGTACATGTAAATTGAATGTTATGTCATCATTCTTCAAAATTCAGAGAATTTCAAGAAATAAAAAAGAATTTTGCATCATATAAAGCGAAAATACCTGTACATATAAACAAAAACGTAAAAAACATGTGGCTATAGTTCAAAAAGTTGACCTGATTGAGCAAAACCAATGTGACTTTTGGATTCAGCACATCAAAATTGTCCTAAATCAGCTAAAAAAAGACAATAAATTTGGTGTTGACCAGTGTTTATGGGCAAGACCTCTAGGAACGGAGGGTAGCTACAGCATCTCATCTCTGCTGCTTGCAGATGATGTCCTGGTGGCTTCATCGAGCAATGGCATATAGGTCTTACCGGAGCGGTTTGCTACTGAGTTTGAAGCAGCCGGGAAGAGACTCAGCATCACCAAATCTAAGTCCATGGTCCTAAGCCAAAAAAGCATGGATTGTCTTCTCCAGGTTGGGGGTGAGCTCCAGTTCAAATGGAGGAGTTCAAGTATCTCAGGGTCTTATTCAGGAGTGATGAGAAAATGGAGTGGGAGATTGACAGACAGATTGGAGCAGCATCTGCAGTGATGTGGACATTGTACTGGTCTGATGTGATGAAGAGGGAGCTGAGCTTCAAAGCAAAGCTGCCAATTTACTGCTCAATCTACGTTCCTACCCTCACCTATGGTCATGACCTTTGGGTAGTGACCAAAAGAATGGAATCACAGATACAAGTGGCTGAAATGAGCTTTCTCTGTAGGGCTGCTGGATTCATGTTTAGAGAGGGTGAGGAGTTCAGTTATCCAGGAGAGACTTATCCCCGGATAAGTGGTAGAAGATGATTGGATGGATGGATGGATATCGCTGAACAGTAGCTAAGTTAGCCACACTGTAAATGCAAAAGTTCCAAGGTTTAGTGGAAAACATTTCTGCCTTTTCTGTGCCAGATCAGCTACAGGTCAGGCCTATAGCAGGACTGTTGACTTACAGCAGGGATGGGCAACTTTGGTGGTAGTGAGGGCCACAAAATTTTTTCCTCACTTCCCGAGGGCCAGATTTACATGTAAACCTGCCGGGGGTGAGGATTATTTCCTGCAAAGTTAAAACTTTCACAGTTAAAAATGAAAATGCAAAAGAGAATAAAAGCTGCTCAGTGTTTTATCATATTAGAATTAAAATTCCTGATAAAATTTTATCTGCCCTACAATGGACTGGCAATCTATCCAGCGTGTACCCTGAGGTTCCTACTCACACATGTGGTAGTTTAAAACAAAACAAAGCACAATAGTGGATGTGCATTGTTTGTTAATGTTATCAATCTTTTCTTGCAAGGTTTGTGTACTGAAGTGTTTGACAGTTCATTTTTTATTCAGCTAAATGCACTTTGTGATGTGCCAAGGTCAGTATGTAGTATATTTTGGAAAAATACCATCTTGGAAAAAAACCTTTTTTCCAAGATGGCGCCCACAGTGGTCGGCATGGTGCAACGCTGCCCTTTAATTTGTTTAATTTGTTTGTATTTGTTCGTCGATTGTGTGTCTGCCAGCTCTTATACTCGTGAAGAGCCATTAAATATCAGGACTCTCACTCCTACGGACCTTCTCCCAGTTTTTTTAGCTCCTGCCGACGATCTGATTCATTGTTTGGCTCAAAGAGTAAGACGGCAAAAAAGAGGAAAGTGAGGGGGGATTCTCGCTCAGCTGCGAAGGAGAGGCACACGAACAGCCTTGCCTGGCATATTTCTATCCAATGCCAATTCTCTCTTGAACAAGGTAGAAGAATTAAGACTGCTGATGCGATTTAAGGACCTCGCTTCCTCGTCTGTCATCTGTTTCTCTGAGACCTGGCTTAAAAGGAGCATACCGGGCAGCGCGATCAGCCTCAAGGGATTTCAGCTGTTTCGTGCTGATCGCGTCACAGAGCTCTCCGGTAAGTCTATTGGAGGAGGAGTCTGCTTCTACATTAACAGCAGCTGGTGCTCTGATGTAACGGTGGTTTCACAACACTGTTCTACCGATCTAGAATTTCTCTCTGTTAACTGCAAGCCATTTTATTCCTCGCGGGAGTTCGCATCATTTGTTTTGATCGCTGTGTACGCCCCTCCCGACGCGGACGCGCGCGAGGCCCAGCGCGCGCTCGCAGATCACGTCCTACATGCGGAGCGGACTTTTCCACACTCCCTGGTTATTGTGGTAGGCGACTTTAACCAGAGCAATCTGAGTCACGAGCTCCCCCGATACAGACAGTTTATTAAATGTCCAACCAGAGGATATAACACGCTGGATCAATGTTACACTACAGTGAAGGACGCATATCGCGCTGTTCCCCACGCTGCGCTCGGACTATCTGATCACGTGATGGTCCACCTCATTCCCACATACAGACAGAGACTGAAACTCACTAAACCTGTTGTGACCACCACGAAGAAATTGACCAGTGAAGCTGGAGAGAAACTGAACACATGCATGGAAATAACTGACTGGGACATGTTTAAAGGAGCCACACATGATCTTAATGAGTACACAGACACTGTGAACTCCTATATCAACTTTTGTGAGGAGAGCATTCTCCCGTCGCGCACCAGGGTGAGGTACTCTAATGATAAGCCCTGGTTCACTGCTAAGCTCAGACAGATCAGAAAGGAGAAGGAAGCTGCGTTGAAAAGTGGAGACAGACTGCTACAGGGAGGTTAAGTATCGGTTTAACAGTGAGCTGAGGAGAGCTAAATCTGTGTATTCTGAGAGACTCCAGCAGCAGTTCACTGCTAATGACTCTGCTTCTGTGTGGAGAGGACTGAGGCAAATCACCAACTATCAGCCTCAGGCTTCTAAAGGTCAGGATGACAAAGCCCTTTGTCAAAAACTGTCCCAACATTACGCCCGTTTTGACACCTCGTCAGCTGTGTCCAACTCCCCCACTCCACCCAGCTCCACTGCCTCCTCGGCCCCTAATTCATCAAAAGCGGTCCCCCCTCCTCCTCCTCCCCCCCGCCCTTGTCATCAGTGAGCAGGACGTGCACAGACAATTCTCCAGACTTAACCCGCGCAAGGCCCCCGGGCCGGACGGTGTGTCTCCCTCCACCCTGAGACACTGTGCGAAAGAGCTGGCTCCTGTCTTCACAGACATTTTTAACACCTCCCTTAAGCTATGCCACATGCCGACCTGCCTCAAATCCTCCACCATCATCCCTGTCCCCAAGAAGCCACGGATTACTGGACTTAACGACTACAGACCTGTAGTGCTCACCTCTGTAGTCATGAAGTCCTTTGAGCGCCTGGTCCTGTCTCACCTCAAGTCCATCACCACTCCCCTCCTGGACCCGCTGCAGTTTGCCTACCGTGCCAACAGGTCTGTGGACGACACAGTCAACCTGGCCCTCCACTCCATCCTGCAGCACCTGGACTCCCCGGGAACCTACGCCAGGATCCTGTTTGTGGACTTCAGCTCTGCATTCAACACCATCCGCCCCGCTCTGCTCCAGGACAAGCTGTCCCTGCTCGGCGTGCCTGACTCCCTCTGCAGGTGGATCACCGACTTCCTGACGGACCGGAGGCAGCATGTGCGGCTGGGGAAGTCTGTCTCGGACTCTGTTAGCATCAGCATCGGATCACCCCAGGGCTGTGTACTTTCCCCCCTACTCTTCTCCCTTTATACCAACTCCCGCACCTCCTCCCACCAGTCTGTTAAGCTGATCAAGTTTGCGGACGACACCACCCTTATCGGGCTCATCTCCAATGGCGACGAGTCCGCCTACAGGAAAGAGGTGGCCCAGCTGGTGTCCTGGTGCAGCCACAACAACCTGCAGCTGAACGCTCTGAAGACAGCGGAGATGATTGTGGACTTCAGGAAAGTCACAACCCCCCTGCCCCCCCTCACCATCACAGGCTCTCCCATCACCATTGCAGATTCCTTCCGCTTCTTGGGCACTACCATCACCCAGGACCTCAAATGGGAGCCAACCATCAGCTCCCTCATCAAAAAGGCCCAGCAGAGGATGTTCTTTCTACGGCAGCTGAGGAAGCTCAAGCTACCCACCAAGATGTTAGTGCAGTTCTACACGGCCATCATCGAGTCCATCCTCACCTCCTCCATAACCATGTGGTACGCAGGAGCCACTGCCAGGGACAGACTAAGGCTGCAGCGCGTCGTGCGCACTGCTGAAAAGGTGATCGGCTGCAAGCTCCCATCTCTCCAGGGCCTGTACATCTCCAGGACCCGGAGGCGTGCAGGCCGGATCATAGCCGATCCTTCACACCCTGGTCACGTACTGTTTGCCCCCCTCCCCTCAGGTAGAAGACTTCGGTCCATTCAGACTAAAACCTCCCGGCACATGAACAGCTTTTTCCCCTCTGCCATCAGACTGCTGAACATTAAGTGACTTATTGACTCTCGTGCACTATATACAGCAGCTCATGTCATTCATCACTGTTTTTCTGTTGCATTATCGACTGCACTGTGGTACCCCATATTATCTGCTACTTGCTAATTTATTTAAAACTGCCTTGACTAGTATTACTCATTATTGTTATTATTATTATTATTACTTATTATTCTACACTTATTGCATGTTTTTAGTCTTTTAGTTTTTTAGTTTATCTCTTTATCTCATCATGTTTTTAATGTTGCAGCATGGCACTGAGACAAATTCCTAGTTTGTGTACTACATGAACAATGGCAATAAATCTGATTCTGATTCTGATTTTATTTCAAAAGGGAAACAAATGTTAATGCTGATAACAGTGCACATTGAGTTTTTATGCACTTCAAGATATGCCTGAGTAAGATGTGACCAAAATGGTTATTTACAGATTTTTATCCCCCCCCCATTCTATTTATTTAATCGTTGTTCAAGAGGAAAAATATTTCTACTACTTCAAGTTCTGCTCAACCCCAGCACTGTTATTGTGTTTTTATGCACTTTTGAGCCAAGCGCACATTTAAAACCAAGAGAATGAATAAAAAGTGCATATTTTCCATCATATTCATCTGTGTTGGTTTGAAATTTGTCATATTCAACAGATTGCTGAACATATGCGGCCCAGTTACATGTATTAATTTCAAATTGTGGCTCAACTGATTTTGTAATTGAATAGCCCTGCAGTAGAAGATGGATGGATGGATAAAATTATATCATGACCTAATTTTTAAAACTCTCTCCATCAAAATGATGTGCAAAGATAAATTCCAGACGATAATTAACAAAAAAAGTCAAGAAGGAAATATGACGAAGCTTTGCTTGCTCATGGATTCACTGTGGGTGTGTGGATGGGCAGAGAAATAGCTGTATGGGCTTGGTAATGTCTGGCTCCCCAAAATGGGGAATTAAAAGAAGTTTAAGAGCCACTGGTATAAATGAACAAAAAATAAATAAATAAATAAAAATTCAGCAGATTACAATGAACAGTCTCTGAACTTTTATTGCTGACATGAGCTTCACCTGCCAAACAAGAATAAATGCTACAGCTCCTCAGGTGTACAATTTATTTTTATTTAAAAGCAGCCTACTTTGTATATTTAGTGCCGTTTACAGCCTATTAATGTGGTCTTAGCAAGCAAAACATACCTGACAACACTCCAGTGCACACTGCTGCTCCCACTAGAGCACAGGTGTCAAACTCATTCCATGGAGGGCCAAGACCCTGCAGGTTTTACCTCCACCCAGTGTCTTCAACAGGTGATTTCTCTGAATTTCTTCCTACTGATTGCTGATCAGTGAAAACACCTGTTGAAGAGACTGGGTGGAAGTAAAACCTGCAGGGTCTTGGCCCTCCATGGAATGAGTTTGACACCCCTGCACTAGAGGCTCCCTGCTTGCTCTGTCACTTGGAGAGAGCGGCACTTAGGTTTTGATTAGAGCTCCCTCTGCTGGCGGACTCTATAATTGCATTAAGAATGCGGTTCTAAACGTGATATAAATAATTGATTTTTGGAAATGGACTAGTGGGCCATAGTGGATGAGGGGGTGGGCTGCACGCACCCCGTGGGCCGCCAGTTGCCCAACCCTGACTTACAATGTTATTAAGTCCAAGGAGGAAAATAATAAATCCAAATGAGGTGTTTCAGACAGTTCTGTATTCCTAATTGCTGTAGGTTAGGGTTAGTATATAACATGCTAAAATTAAAGGGGAAACCCCGAAAAGTATAACAGAGGCAAAACTGATCCCTATCCAAAGACATGGATTAGGTAACAGTATATAGTGCACTGAAAAAAAAAACATCAATAAATCTACATGAATTCATGTAAAACATATTTTAACATGTTCCAGCGAGAACAAATCTCACCCTGATATCAGTGTCCTAACTCAGACAGGAAGAAGAACAGAACGGGGGACAGAAGTAAACTTTAAGTACAAAGACTACGACTTATTCCAGTGATTTACACGATGCCCTTTAGCTATTTTCCTTTGACTATATTGTCAAAGGAAAAATGTGTTGCTCTTCTCACTGACCTTTGTACGGAGCCGGAGAGAAGAAGCACTCTGAGGCAGAATTGGATAGATGGGCCACAACTTTCTCCAGAAGGTCAGCCAGCACTGAGGGGGGAAAAACAGACACATAAAAATAAGACAGAACTGCAATAAATGCTGTTATACTTCAACTATTTTCAGACCATTATTAATAGCACATTATGTATGCTAATAAGCCGCTACAAGTGGGCTTGGACAGATCAGTTCTGTGGAAGCCATGCAGTCCCTGAGTCACTGCCATTAAAATGTCAATAACAATATATATTTATAGAGAAACAGTTTAAAAATTCAGCAGTACTAGATCGGGGATGAATATGACACACAGGATCATGTCTCAGCATTAAAAACGCATGTACGGAAACAGCATCAGAAGGCTCTGCTAATGCACATCTACTCGTATCAATTTGCAGCTTCACTGCCCCCAGCTGTCAGTGCTGCTTTTAGAGTCATATCACAACGCTGAGAAAAGAAACATCCCTGACTGAACGTTTAAAAGTGCAAATAAGAGAGGGACTTTGGATGATGAGGCACCTTGAAAACTATGTCTTCTGTCTTGGACAGTGCTCCACCACTTCCAGTACAGCTGCTATTTTAAGGCTGGTCTCTGATAGTCATGTTCTGTTGAATTACATGTGTGTATCAACGTGGCGCTCAAAGCTACACGGAGAGTAGCAACCTCTCCGCCATGCTGACCTTACTTTCGAAATGAGCATCCTCAAGTTTGCTCACCACTTGTCCTACTCACCAAATTTTAGTTTGAAGATCTCAGCGATAGACACAGAGAACAGAAAAAAAAAAAAAATGTGGAAACCAAAATCCACAGAGCAGCCCACCCTGGAAGCAGTGGGGACCTGCCAAACTTTGAAGACAATCATCAGGTGCAGTTACATTCAAACAGAAATTTAACCTCACACCAGGCACTGGTAAATGTGTACAATTAACCAATGGCACAGAGCCTGTTTTGTATCTTTCACTCATGGAACTGGGAAATTGGGAACTGAGATTAAAGAATTACAATACTCAAGAAGGGAGAAGATGACAGCATGGATGAGTCATTCAGCTGTAGATTCAGGAAGGATTTACGACTTCAAAACCTGTTTCATAACAGCCTGAAACAACCTAAGACCGTTCTCACGCCTGAAAGTCTGCACCAAGGTCCAGACTAAGACTCTTGTTTTTGTTACACTGTATATATCTGGGCTGCAACTAATGACTATTTTGGTAGTTGACTAATCTAACGACTATTTTTTCCATTAGTTGACTAATCACGATTATTGCCATCATGTCCACCATCTCTGCTTCCTGCTGGCAGCAGTAGTTCTTCAATTTCATCCGTTTATGTCTGCACACCTCAGAATATCACAGTGTTCTCAGTCTGTCTTTAATATAACGTTCTATAAAAGGTCCCCATAGCTAAATAAAATAATGACCAAACATGAGTTTGAAACTTGAACTTGACAACTTAATCAAAAGTGTTTGTAGCAATACAATTGTCAGACATTAAAATAACAATTTATTTAACTCATAATGCACAAACAAGAAAACAGGCATTTTTTCATGTTTTAGAGCCTGAAATATAATTTTTATTTTTTTTTAGAATTTAGATGCACAGGCGATTAGTTGACTGTCAGATCAATTGTCGATTAATTTTCTGACGATCGACTAGTTGATTAGTCGACTAATCATTGCAGCATTAGTTTACATTTGGTCCGGTTATGTTTAGTTTCACACTGCTCCTTTTCCAAGCAAACTAAACAACTTTACATTGTGCACATCTTATTGTCATGACAATGTTTGTGATGTTAGCACAGACCGGTAGTTAGCAAACATGCTACTCACCCTCCAAGATGTTTTCTGCAGCTCTGGGCACATTGATAACTGCACTTTAAGTTGAAGCTGGTTCACACTCCATCATATTAGTAGAACTGGTTGAGTGAGGTGAGAATATTGTCCAAGTCTTCAGTAAAAAGGGCATTTGTCCTTCTCAACAGCCATGATGATTTTAGGTTGCATTGCTCAATCATTTATATTTTTTCATAAACTATTTCACCCTCACCAAAAATATCTGGTAAGTTTCCACATTTTTTATGACTTTTTTCAAGAGACTATTTATGCCGTTAATGGCCATATTTCCTCTTTCCGAGTGCTGCCATGGCTTATTCTCCCTCTTATCGGCTGCCTTAACTTCCAGTGAGCATCCTTTCTGAAAATTGAGCAACCAGTGAGCAACCTTTCTGAAAATTGCTTTCACACTCTAAATGAACCAGACCAAGGTTCAGTTTGATATGGATCAAGACCAACTTGCTGTGCCAGACCAAATTTTGGCTCTTTGGTCTGGATCTTGGGTCGGGGGAGGTTTCACACCTAAAATTTTGATCTGAACCAAACTGACATGTCCAAAAGTCTGGATCAAATGATATGAAAGCACCCTGAGTTAGAGTGTTCCTGGTATAATTTACAGCAACTGGTCTCTAAAAAATTATTTCATATGCATGGAAAATGGTCATTACAATGGCAATACTTCTGACTGAATTGATTTTGACACGAATTTGACCAAAACTGAATCAAATCGGTATCTTCTGAATTGGAACTGAATTAACTCTCCGACTCTGAAAATCATTGATGATTCTCAGTCCTAATATTTACACTGCTCTCCTACAGACAGTAGGAACATTTTTTTTAAAGATTTATCAAATTATTTTTCAGATGATAGAGCAGCTCATATTACCTGAAGAAATCACTGTGAGAGTGCTCAGATCTCTCAACCACTGACCTTGACTTTAAGCACTGCCTTGATGCAGACCCATCTAGGATGTGATTATAGTCAAGGTCAACGGCCTAGGAGAAGTAATGTTTTTTGTGAAATCATAGAGGCTCAGACCTCCTGACCTTTGACACTGACCTTGAGCTCAACCTAGACGCACACAAACTTGAGGATCTTTGTGACTGAGGTTTGTGAGAATTGAAATAATTACCTAGGAAGATTAGTGACTTTCCTAAAATCATACGAGTGCTCAGATCTCCTAACCTTGATAGTGACCTTGAGCACAACCTGGATACAGACCCTCCTAAGGATCATTGCAAGTGAGTTTGGTGGCCACTGGGGCAATTGCCTAAGGGGAATAGCGATTCCTGTGAAATGTGGACAGACGGACAGACAGACGGGTGGACGGATGCCGTGTCATAACATTAGCTCCTTTCAGCCTCACTGGAATGATCTAAAAATAAACCAAGGTACCCACTAAATATGCTATGAAGTGTTACAATGCCCTTTTCAGATTTCACTTCCAAAATGTGCACAAGTGCAGCTTTTTTTAAAAACTTTTAATATACTAAACCAAGTGAAAAACTGGATTAAATATAGTGTTTTATATTCGGCAAAGATTATTCTGATGGCTGCTAGTTTAAAAAAAGATCCTAACAAGTGCTTACAATGTAGCCCTATGACTCAGTGAGCTGGAGTGAAAGCATTTCATTTAAATGGTGCTGAGAGAGACCAATTAGGAAATCGATATGCTGACAAGATGGTGAAGTATTGAATGTGAAACTGTCCTAATCATAAATGTTTTGATGAAGAGACGGTGCGATCAATATAATCATCCACCTAAATAGACAAATGATAATCACACCGTCTTCATACGGAGAACTAGACCCAAGTAAATCTTCAATAAATTAAAAAAGGAAATCAGTTTAATTTAGTCTTCAGTGAGCTAAAACTTACTTCATTGTACATTTTTCTAAAAGTGAAATGTCAGATTCTCAACAGAAAGGCTGAAGGCATAATAAATCTTGATCATGGTTTTGGTGTGAAAAATCTCAAATGAGCAGCGTACAGAGCAGACAGTCTGAGTTCAACAGGGTACTGATGAAAGGAGGTAATCATTGCGGTACACGCATTAATGACAAAATTGTCAGCCCTCTGCCATTAAAATGCATTTCCGTCTTCCTTGAATTGCAGCCATTTACTCCTCCACAGGAGGAGTGGGCGTAGGTGCTGGTTCACAACGTTGACAGTGTCGGTGATGGTGAGTTCTTCAAAGGTTCATGGACACTTGATTTATGTAATCTCAGAGAGGAAAAAGTGCTCTGGGATTGCAATAAAAGGCATGAACAGACTGTAGTTATATAAGAATCTGCAGTTTGGAGTATATGAAAAGCACTTTAATCGATTATTTTCTTTTTACAACCGACTATTTATCGGGAAAGCACCAATGCACCAAAATTTTGGCCCAACACCAGTATTTGATACCAAATGTGTCTTTTGCTTTTGTTTTCATTGACACCAAAAAATATGCATTATAAAAAAGTGCTGTCAGTAGATTAAAAATGTTTAATCATGATTAATAGCACGATGTCCATATTTAACTCTTAAATAATAATAAAAATAATAATAATGGATTAGATTTATATGGCGCTTTACATGTCAAGTGACATCTCAAAGCGCTTACAGTGAGTCCATTATTGATTCACTCCAGACGGACATTGGTA
Organism: Pholidichthys leucotaenia; assembly: GCA_020510985.1. Classification (NCBI taxonomy): domain Eukaryota; kingdom Metazoa; phylum Chordata; class Actinopteri; order Cichliformes; family Pholidichthyidae; genus Pholidichthys; species Pholidichthys leucotaenia. The sequence continues at coordinate 279,555,673 of CM035842.1, forward strand.
GTGGTAAGCTACTACTGTAGCCACAGCTGTCCTGGGGCAGACTGACGGAAACGTGGCTACCAATCCACACCAACATCCGCTCCGATCACTACCGAACATTTATACATATTCATGCCCAGTGTCATGGACCCTGGAGGCAAGGTGGGTAAAGTGTCTTGCCCAGGGACACGATGGCAGGATGACTGGGGACAGTGGGATTTGAACACCAACCCTCCGGTTATTGGATAACGTGCTCTACCTCCTGCGCCACTGCCGCCCAATATGTGATGACACTTTAATCACATATTTCACATATTTTCTAGCCGTTATAATGTAAAAGTGGAGCTTATTGTTCAAAATGTTCTTTTCTTTGTCCACTTTGGCTCATGGAGGCTTTTTCCTGGGTTTTTGTCCGTGGCATGCTGCACTGCTTCCTGATTTCCCAAACTGTGGCATGGTTGGAGGGCCTTAGCTGCTCTTGCTTGCTTGTTTTTTTTTTTTTTGTTTTTTTTTTCTTGCCTTCTGATTGTTGCTCTGAGTGTTGCTATCCCTGTGCTGTTGCAATCCTGGAATTTCCCCGTTGTGGGACTAATAAAGGCTTATCTTATCTTATCTTATATATGGAAAGCCATCAGGGTGAAAAACAGACGTCATGTATGGGCATTAAGTATGCATTTTTTTTTTTAAAGTGTGCCATCAAACGGTGTGAATGAGAGGGAGGCAGATGCAACGGTGAAGATGGAAGGAGTAGCAGTAGTGAAAGTAGATGAGTTTAAATACCTGGGGTCAACCATCCAAAGCAATGGAAAATGCACAAGAGAGGTGAAGAAGAGAGTGCAGGAAGGGTGGAGTGGGTGGAGACGAGTGTTAGGGGTGATTTGTGACAGAAAGGTAGCAGCAAGAATGAAAGGGAAGAGTTACAAGATGGTAGTGAGACCTGCTATGATGTATGGTTTGGAGACGGTGGCGCTGATAAAAAGACAGGACGGAGGGACAGGATTAGAAATGAGTATATCAGAGGGACAGCTCAGGTTGAGCGGTTTGGAGACAAAGTCAGAGAAGCAAGGCTGAGATGGTTTGGACATGTGCAGAGGAGGGACAGTGGATATATTGGACAAAGGATGTTGAAGATGGAGCTGCCAGGCAGGAGGAAAAGAGGAAGACTACAGAGAAGATTCATGGATGCAGTGAAGGAGGACATGGAAAGGGTTGGTGTTACAGAGGAAGATGCAAGGGACAGGGTGAGATGGAGGCAGATGATCTGCTGTGGCGACCCGTAAAAGGAACAGCTGAAAGAAGAAGAAAAACGGGGGATGCATTACCTCATTAATATCATGTTATCTTTGACACCACTATTAAAAAAAACTGAACTGAAATACTGTTTATTTTTCTGAATTTGTATCTGTAGTCTAGCGTGATCTTTTTCAGGGCAAAATCAATGCCACACAACCAGGACATGCCAGAAAAATATATGTTATTGCTGATAGCTGATATCAGTCATTGAGGTGAATATCAGCCGACACTGACATTAGGCTGATATATCTGTGTCAGCCTCCTATTTACATAATACACATTTATTTTATAGGACACACAACACATTCAAAAAAATATTAATTCCTGCATTACTAATTCATAATAAGCAGTGAATTTGAACCAACTTCTAAAGGAGCCCAGGTGGTGATCCCACCGGAGGGCAGACCCACGTTCCTCCTTTGAATAAACTCTTGTGACTTCTTTCCCCCATAGAGATCCACTGGATCGCTCCTGGTCTGGCACTTCACCTGGACCAGTTTGCCTTGGGAGACCATACTAGGAGCAAGTTGCCTTGACAGCATAGGTATTGGGATCATTAGGGCATGTAAACTCCACCATGATAAGGTGACGATCCACAGAGGGGTGAAATACATTCATTCATGAAAACTGAGCAATTCTGCAACAATTAAACCTAAAAGAACTACTAAGTTTGCATACACTAAATTGTATACCGTACTAAGTATGTACGAGTATGTGCCTTTTTGTGATTTTAAAGTATTTCTGATTGTATTTTATGCATATTGATCATGGGATTTTGATGTTTCAGTCCTTTATTTCTCTTTCTTCTGACTCCATCCCTTTTCTCAAGAGGCCTTTTCCTTTTGCTGAGCCATCATTGTAAAGAATTTGTTTTTAAAGCTGAAGTGTGTAATATTTTGGGGAATCTAAATTCTGAAGTTTAACAGCATTAATTCATAATTTTGTTTTCATCATTATATGGACCCCTTGCACAATGTAGAGTGACATACTTTTGCATTCCAGACCTGAGCAGCTCCAGTACCGGTTCCATTATATTTGCCCATTCCCTGGTGCTTTCTCGTAGATAAATCAATTTTATCACTTTCACTGATCATTGTACACTACCGTTCAAAAGTTTGGGGTCACTTAGAAATTTCCTTATTTTTGAAAGAAAAGCACTGTTTTTTTCAATGAAGATAACTTTAAACTAATCAGAAATACACTCTAATATCTAATATACATTGCTAATGTGGTAAATGACTATTCTAGCTGCAAATGTCTGGTTTTTGGTGCAATATCTACATAGGTGTATAGAGGCCCATTTCCAGCAACTATCACTCCAGTGTTCTAATGGTACAATGTATTTGCTCATTGCGTCAGAAGGCTAATAGATGATTAGAAAAGCCTTGTGCAATCATGTTAGCACAGCTCAAAACAGTTTAGCTCGTTAGAAAAGCTATAAAACTGACCTTCCTTTGAGCAGGTTGAGTATCTGGAAAAAATTATTATTTCAAATACAAATCATTATTTCTAACCTTGTCAATGTCTTGACTATATTTTCTATTCATTTTACAACTCATGGTGGTAAATAAGTGTGACTTTTCATGGAAAACAAAATAATTGTTTGGGTGACCCCAAACTTTTGAACGGTAGTGTACATACTGAAAATAGTGTGCAGGCAGATCGTTTTTTTCTTTATTAAGTTCATGTTTCACATTTTGATCGTTTTTGTAACCATACTGTGCCATTTAATAGTTCACCCAGTTAGCTTAGCATAGCACAGCTATCATGTTGTTTATGGCGGTGCCCAGCGGAGGACTTACCGTGACTGCAGCGGCAGTGTGCGACGAGACTACCCGAAGCGATTGCTAAGCTAACGCTAGTTAGCTTAATGCTGGCGCCAGTCATTCCACCTTACACCAGCCTGAATCGAAGCCCAGCTGCGAGGCCCAGCGGAGATACTACCAGGCAAGCGGCTATTTGTTGACGGGGCTCAGCAGAGATTTCACCCAGGCAGACGACGGTAGGTGGCGGTGCCTAGCGGAGGATTTACCGTGACCTCAGCGGTGCTCGGTGGCAGCGGCGGTGTGTGACGAGACTCGGTTGGAGGAGCGGGACGGGAGACCAGTTACGGCGACTATGAGCAACGAGACCAGCAACGGAAGGGGCTAGTTGGCTAGCTGAGGCCCAGCTGGACTCGAGGACGATCGGATCAGATTCTGGCGATATAAGCAGAATTTATTTTACTATCCACAGATTTTCCTTTTCCTTCTTTCCAAGAAAGACTGAAGATGGCTGCCACGGGATTAAAAAGTGGGCTGATGGGCACCACTAATAAGCATTCTCTACTTCTATACTTCCTCTTCGTTTTGTCTTTGTGTGTCTGGACCTGCAACAAGAAGGATTTTCCGACAAACTCAACCAAAGGTGAAGTTAAAAAGTTTTATCTGTATGGATTTGGGCTTGGACATCTCACCCTACACTCTATGTGGTCTTTAAAAGCCCTGAGCAAAAACTTCCAAATTAAGGCAAACATGGCTGTTAAGCAAAAATCACAATATGGCAGAGGATATACAGTTAAAGTTCTGTTAGTTCTGCTACTTCTGGCAGGAGATATTCACCTTAACCCTGGACCTGCCACTATTAAACAGCAGACCACTGGGTTAGCACAAAACCGAGCTGTACAAAAGCAAAAACAACATTTATTTTTCCAAACTGTTAATCATGCACGAGTTCTTTGGGACACCAAGGCTAAACCAAAGGGGATCCTCGGCGGTCATTTAAACATACGGAGCATAATCCCCAAAAGAGATGAGATTTCGATGTTGCTGTTGGACTCAAATCTGGACTACCTTTGTCTCTCAGAAAGCTGGCTACACAGTAACATAGACACTAATATGATCGATATTGTGGGCTACCAGTGTTTTAGAAAAGACAGGCAGGTAGGGAGGGGAGGAGGTGTTTTAATTTACATCAAAGAGAAATATAAATGTCAACTGGTTGATTTGAATACTTCACTTGAATGTTTAGCTGTTAATGTATGTCTCTCTCCGGTAATGAATTTCAACATTGCAGTAGTGTACAACCCACCGTCACACAACTCTTCCTTTTATAATGAATTAAGTGATCTGGTTAAACAACTTGAGAAGAACAGAGAAACAATAATTCATGGTGACTTTAATATCAACTGGTCTGATAAAAAAGACAAACAAAAACTGAAAAGCCTCATGACTAAATTTAATTACCAGCAAATCATCAAAGGACCCACCAGGATAACCAAACAATCCAGAACACTTATTGACATGGTATTTACTAATAAACCAGAACGAATAACCAGAACCTATAATCTTGTAACTGGTCTCTCAGATCATAACATGGTTCTTGCTGTCAGGAAACTTACTAAAAAGCGACTACAGTATTTTGGGGGAGTCGATATTGACAAATCAAATTTTATTATCCCCAAATCAAAAAATGAGGAGTTTGAACATTACTTAGAGAATCAAAATTGGGAGCAGCTCATGGCAACATGTGAAGTAGATGATTGTTGTAATTTTATAACTGCAACAATCACAAAGTCTATAGAAAAATTTTCAAAGCAAATTAAAAGTAGACAACAGAAGATTAGCCTACCATGGTTAAATAATGAAATAAGAAAACTTATGAAGAGGCGAGACTATGCACTGAAAACATCACTAACCTCCAAACTACAAAATGATCACCTTGTGTACAAAAGTTTAAGAAATAAAGTGGTACATGAGCTGCGAAAATCAAAAATATCTTATTACAATAAACTGATAGATCATGCAAAGGGTAACAACAGTTCCCTATGGAGGCATTTAAATAACTTAACTAATAAAAAAAACGATCAGAAGGGGGTAAAGGAACTTAGAATCAATGGCAAGACCGTCAGTGACAAGGCTACTTTGGCAAATGAATTTAATTCACACTTTGTGGGCTCTGTGGAAGACTTAACAAAAATTTTTGTGCTGCCAAATGTGCTCAACAACACAAATTCCATACTTCCAACAGATACTTTTCACATCGATGAGGTAAATGAGAAGTTAATTGCTGGTATTGTTAAAACACTGTCAAACTCAAAAACTAATGATATCTACAATATGAGCACCTCCTTTCTCAAAATGCACAGCAAAATATTAATCAAACCACTGACTCATCTCATTAATCTCTCCATTAGGTCTAGTACATTTCCATCTGGCTGGAAAAAAGCTGTCGTCATACCAGTTCATAAATCAGGCAGTAAAGACGATATATGCAATTACCGCCCAATCTCTATCTTACCAGTCCTATCTAAGGTTCTTGAAAAAGTTGTAGCTACACAGCTGATAGACTACTTACAAGACAGTCAACTTCTTCATCCACATCAATTTGGTTTTAGACCAGGATACTCAACAGAAACAGCAAATTGTTGCCTTATTGAAAACGTCAAACAGTCCTTGGACAGGGGTAATGTGGTAGGAGCTGTTTTTCTAGATCTCAAAAAGGCTTTCGATACTGTAAACCACAGTTTGCTTTTATCCAAAATGGTATCTTTTAACTTCTCCCCAAATACATTAGAATGGTTTGCATCTTATCTCCAGAATAGAGAACAGTGTGTAAAAGTTCACCAGGATAAATCCTCATTTTTAAACAACCGCATGGGTATCCCACAAGGGTCCATTCTTGGTCCTTTACTTTTCAGCATTTTTATTAATGACTTGCCGTTACACTGCTCAGCTGCAACATGCCAACTTTATGCAGATGATGCAGTTATTTACACAGCTGCCAAGACTCCAGCACAGGCTGTAGATGTACTGTCTACAAGTATGGTTGATGTCCAAGAGTGGCTCCTCAAGAACCATCTATTGCTGAACCTTCAGAAAACAGTCTCAATGTGCTTTTCAATCAAAAAATGTAACCTGCAACATTTTAAAGTTAATATACATGATCATGACATCAGTTTAGCTACAGAATTCAAATACCTTGGCATTGTACTAGATCCTCAACTCAAATTTAATCTTCATATAAAGAAAATTTCAAAAACAGTAAAAAAAAATCTGAACTGCTTTAAATTAATTAGATATTACATACCTTACGAAGCAGCTGCACTGTATATGCATTCTATGGTTTTTTCTCATATATCATACTGTTTGACAGTCTGGGCTCAAGCAGCCCCTTCCACAATAAGACATATAGGTTCATTATATAATCAAACCCTAAAAATCTTGGACAAAAAGCCCATTAGGTGGCATCACTGTAATGTTTTAAAAAAATACAACCTATTGAGTTTTGAGAGCTTCATTAACCTCTGTCTTCTGAAATTAACGTTCAAATGTTTCCATAAATCAGCACCCGAGCCACTTGCTGGTTTCGTCCAAAGACAGGACAGCAGCAGAGCCACCAGGAGTTCTGTTAACAATAACTGTAAAATATTCCACCGCAGAACCACATTTGGACAAACAGCTTTCTCTATAAAGGGCAGTCACATCTGGAACACAATGCCAAATGAAATTAAAATAATAACGGACTTTAAAACATTCACTAAAAATGTTAAAAACTGGCTGAAAAATAAACAAGAATGTACTCATGTATGAATTATTTGTCTGCAAAGTGAGAGTGAATGAAGGGAAGGAATAAATGTGTTTGTTTATAGTGAGTGACGGAGGGAGGAAGGCCTGAAATAGGCAAATGTGAGTTATGTTATATGTGTTAAATGTGAGTCAGGCTGTTATATTTGTGTATTTATAATATTTTATAATATATGTGTATTTATAATATTTATGTTAAATGTGAGTCAGGCTGTTATATTTGTGTATTTATAATATTTATAATATTTATAATTGTGTATTTATAATTTTTCTGCATTGATGTATGTGGTTATTGTGTATATTCTTTATCTTGATTCTTTTTTCTAAAGCCCATCCAGGGACAAGAGTTGCAAATTAGCTAATAGCTATACACTCTATGTGCAACACATCAGATTGATTGTCTTTGATTAATTGTCTATGTTTATTGCACTGTCCCTGTCAAATAAACTAATCTACTACTACTACTACTATGTCTCTTCCATTCCAAATACCACTGCATGAGTTGTAATATACTTGTAAAACTCACTGAAACATATGTTGGACTCCCAGTTGTTACCTGAATTGTTTTAATATTGCATTGTGTATGCAGAATCCCTCGGTTATTGCAGTTACCATTACCACTTGTTGATATTAGTCTAGTTAGCTTCCAGTTGCTAGTGGGTTATTTATTCTCATAATAAACTTTGACTCACTCCTAGTAACATTGCATGGACTCAAAGGAACGTGAATGAGCTCGTGCAAAGACTTTGCACAATACATGTCCATCACACAGGTCTATTACAGCACATGCAGCGGTATTTGGAATGGAAGAGACATAAACACGATAGCTGCGCTATGCTAAGCTAAATGAGTGAACTATTAAAACAGCACAGTATGGTTACAAAAACGATCAAAATTTGAAACACGAACTTTATTAAGAAAAAACGATTTGCCCGCACACTATTTTCAGTATGTACAATGGTAAATGAAAGTAATAAAATTGATTTATTTACGAGAAAGCACCAGGGAATGTGCAAATATCATGGAACCAGAACTGGAGCTGCTCTGGGTCTGGAATGCGGAAGAACGTCACTCTGCATTGTGCAAGAAGTCCATAATCATTCTCAGGTAAAATTTGTTGTATTTTCTGTATCAGAAGATTCTTTTTTTTTTTTAATACATAAGATGTGGGTTCACTTTCCATGTAGGTGGCCATTTTGGTCCAATATAATGTTTTTCCAAGTTTATATGTCAAAATCTACAATTACACAGAGGACCTCTGCAGGTTCTAAATACTTTGGGAGGGAGTTATGACCAATATAATGGAACATACAGTGGGGCAAAAAAGTATTTAGTCAGCCACCAATTGTGCACGTTCTCCCACTTAAAAGATGAGAGCGGTCTCCAATTTTCATCATAGGTATACCTGAAATATGAGAGACAAAATGGGAAAAAAAAAATCCAGAAAATCACATTGTCTGATTTTTAAAGAATTTATTTGCAAATTATGGTGGAAAACAAGTATTTGGTCACCTACAAACAAGCAAGATTTCTGGCTCTCACAGACCTGTAACTTCTTCTTTAAGAGGCTCCTCTGTCCTCCACTCGTTACCTGTATTAATGGCACCTGTTTGAACTTGTTATCAGTATAAAAGACACCTGTCCACAACCTCAAACAGTCAGACTCCAACCTTCACTATGGCCAAGACCAAAGAGCTGTCAAAGGACACTAGAAACAAAATTGTAGACCTGCACCAGGCTGGGAAGACTGAATCTGCAATAGGTAAGCAGCTTGGTGTGAAGAAATCAACTGTGGGAGCAATTATTAGAAAATGGAAGACATACAAGACCACTGATAATCTACCCTCGATCTGGGGCTCCACGCAAGATCTCACCCTGTGGGGTCAAAATGATCATGAGAACGGTGAGCAAAAATCCCAGAACCACACGGGGGAACCTAGTGAATGACCTGCAGAGAGCTGGGACCAAAGTAACAAAGGCTACCATCAGTAACACACTACGCCGCCAGGGACTCAAATCCTGCAGTGCCAGACGCTTAAGCCAGTACATGTCCAGGCCCGTCTAAAGTTTGCTAGAGAGCATTTGGATGATCCAGAAGAGGATTGGGAGAATGTCATATGGTCAGATGAAACCAAAATAGAACTTTTTGGTAAAAACTCAACTTGTCGTGTTAGGAGGAGAAAGAATGCTGAGTTGCATCCAAAGAACACCATACCTACTGTGAATCATGGGGGTGGAAACATCATGCTTTGGGGCTGTTTTTCTGCAAAGGGACCAGGATGACTGATCCGTGTAAAGGAAAGAATGAATGGAGCCATGTATTGTGAGATTTTGAGTGAAAACCTTTTTCCATTAGCAAGGGCATTAAAGATGTAACGTGGCTGGGTCTTTTAGCATGACAATGATCCCAAACACACCACCTGGGCAACGAAGGAGTGGCTTCGTAAGAAGCATTTCAAGGTCCTGGAGTGGCCTAGCCAGCCTCCGGATCTCAACCCCATAGAAAATCTTTGGAGGGAGTTGAAAGTCTGTGTTGCCCAGCGACAGCCCCAAAACATCACTGCTCTAGAGGAGATCTGCATGGAGGAATGGGCCAAAATACCAGCAACAGTGTGTGAAAACCTTGTGAAGACTTACAGAAAACGTTTGACCTCTGTCATTGCCAACAAAGGGTATATAACAAAGTATTGAGATGAACTTTTGTTATTGACCAAATACTTATTTTCCACCATAATTTGCAAATAAATTCTTTAAAAAAAATCAGACAATGTGATTTTCTGGATTTTTTTTTTCTCATTTTGTCTCTCATAGTTGAGGTATACCTATGATGAAAATTGGAGACCTCTCTCATCTTTTAAGTGGGAGAACGTGCACAATTGGTGGCTGACTAAATACTTTTTCCCCCCCACTGTATTTGCATTTTGAAACCTGACTGCTAGATTGCACTAAATACTACATACTGCACCTTTAATGACTTGGTAAATAAAGGTCAAAAAAGAAACACCATCAGCTTACCTTTTCCAGTTAGGACACTGGGCTTTGAGGTCATGACTTTGCAGTACAGCCTCCTGCACATTTCCATCCAGCTCTCCTCATCTTTGGGGTCTTTTGATGAAGCCAGAAAATAGCTGAGCTCTGAGTCTGAGCACACGGAAAAATAGATATACAGTGTGTGTGTATATACAGTGTATGTGTATAAGATAGCAGTATAATACAGTCACTAATGGTGTGTTCATCATTGTTTCTCTCACCCTGTGCATTATGCTGGATTTCTGGTGGGTCTAAAGTGTAGCAGCGAGGCAGAGGGTAGCGTGAAAACATGGGCCAGGTGTATGGACGTTCTCCCTGGAGACAGCAGATAAAGAAACTCAGCGACTCCCTCATTATGGGCTGTAATGAGGTCTATTTAGAGCTGCATATACGTGAAGCTATGGTGAATAAGACCTTCCTATTTTTTCACTGCTTTGACAAGATAGTTTTGTCTAGGTTACTAATGCATCATTATGCTCAACTGCCAGCATTTATTTGTAATTTCATTGATTATACTAAAACACGAATAATAAATTAAATCCCTGGAAACTATGAGCAGCATAGCACATTTAAACAGCTGCTTGTTGATAAACTTATTACTAATTCTTTTGTGCTGAACAGTTCACACAGTTTTTATTTATGTTCCATCAGTTTCCAGTTTCCTTTATTTATTCCATTTTCTGTAGCCCACTGCCATTTACTGTTGCATTTATTATTCAACTTATTTCTGACTAACCATAACTTTTGAGTCAAAGCTCAGCATGTGCCAAATAGTATGCTTTAAATGTTAATGAAGTTGAAAAGGCAGGCTTCGTTTTCCGATTGTCTACACCCTCGCCTCAAGATGACCCCTGCGGGTGTTTGAGTCTGCCGCTCTAAGTGGTGCCTCTGAGGTTGTTAGGGGGAAAAAATATGCTTGTTGGGAAAGTACTGGGGGTTACATACGGTTCTTATGCAGGTTTAATGATTCCGTGACTCACAATACTTGACTTTTTAATCTATTCTTCATGTCCTATGAAAGACATTTATTTTTTTTATTTAACCTTTATTTATACAGGGTAGCTCAATTGAGAGGCAACCTCTCTTTTTCAAGGACGCCCTGTTTACACTCAGTTGCACATTCACACCTGGAAGCTGCCCAGTCCAAACACAGACTGACCTGTGGCCACTGAGCAGCTCCACTGGAGCAGTCGGGGTTAAGGGCCTTGCTCATGGGCACCACAGCGGGGTTAAGGACAGTGGGGTGAACACTCCTGTGTCATCTGTCCCACTCAGATCTGATCCTGCCAGTCCTGGGATTGAACCAGCAACCCTCCGCTCACCAATCCACATCCCTAACCATTAGATGCAGCTACACAGATGTCGCTTCAGAGGGGATATTATAAGCTATAATAATGGTTTGCATTTATATAGCGCTTTTCAAGAAACCCAGATCGCTTTACAATAAAAATCCCTTATTCATTCACTCCACAGACAGACAATGATAGCGGTAAGCTACTACTGTAGCCACAGCTGCCCTGGGGCAGACTGATGGAAATATGGCTGCCAAGCCGCACCAACAGCCTTTCCAACCACTACCAAACATTTATACACATTCATACCCAGTGTCATGGACACTGGAGGAAAGGTGGGTAAAATGTCTTGCCCAGGGACACAATGGCAGGATGGCTGGGGAGAGCGGGATTCAAGCCGCCAACTTTCTGGTTATTGGACAACCTGCTCTACCTCCTGAGCCACTGCCACCCACATTTCCCTCCTCCGTTCCATTTTTGCTGAGCACCAAGGTGGACGGCAGGACATTCCACTTTTATATGGTCTTTGGCATGACCCGGCCAGGACTTGAACCCTGACCTCCCAGTTGTGGGGCGGATGCTCTACCCCTAGGCCATCACTCCGGTATAAAATAAAATGCTGCTGCCTACCTAGAAAATGTACATCAGTGACATACTGTATGTCCCTGTTGGCTAACCTTGTGATGCTGACATTTTGCCCCCAAAACCATAAGCACGGGTGAGGGTCCTGAGGTCACATTTGGTGACCCTAGCTTCCTCACTTTTTCTTAACCTTTATTTTCCCAAATAAAATAAATGACAAGTCCAAAAAAAGGAAAATAAATCACATTATAATACACTTAAAATCAGAAAAACTGTACTCTTAGCTTGCCATTTATAAGGATTTTCAAACATTATAATTTATTTTCCTTGTGATGTAACTTTTCTGTTTTCCTTTTTCTTAATTGTAAATTTGTAACATAACACAAAACACATGCAGCTTAATGCCTATACATACTCTGCAAGAACAGAGAAATTTGTTCGCTCTCCCTGGGCTGCAAGAACAAAATGACATCATTTTGTTCTTGCAGCCCAGGTTTGGGAGTTCTTGCACCTTGTTCTTGACACATCATCGTGGCAGAACTTTTTTTCTTGTGTGGTGTCCAAGAACTATTGTGTGATTGGTCAGAAATGTTAATTTCCCAGAAGTTCTGCACTTGAGTTTCTTGTGAAGTATGAAATGTCCTGGTCAGAAAGAACGCTGTTCTTGTTCTTGCCACCCTGCCAAAAAAGAAAAAAAATCTCTGTTCTTGCGGAGTCTGTATAGGCCTTTAGACTTTTTACGGTCTAAAATTGTTGAAAAATTACTCTAAATAAAACCAATGCTGGCCTAAACACACATTTACACCCTACAGTCTCATATTTGTTCCATGCGGATGTATTAAATTATTCCCAATATTCTTCATTTCATAGCTTTTATCTTGGTTGCACTGTTTTTCGTGGTGTATGTGCATGTTAGGTTTTTTGTCCAATCATATTTCAGCAATTGTTTGTTGCCGGGGTCAAGGAGATCTGCCTTGAGACCTTCAGAGTCCAACAGTGCAGTCGTCTATAGCTTCAAATAAATGGTAATGAAGACTGCTACTTTAGCCAATCAGAGTTTGAGTTTGCCACAGAGGGCTATCTACTGTCGGCATTTTCACGTCCTTTGATTGGGTGGCCATGTGGTCTATATTAATCATATATTCCATAACCTACATATGTTGAAGCATGTGGAAATGTTTAGTAATTACATATGTAAAGGACTTCACACCTCTGAAAGGACAAAGGCTCTCAACCGCCAAGTGAAGAACAAAGACGTTCCCAGACGTGGCGGAGGAGACCGGAGGAGCCACCCTCACCCCCTAAGGCGAGGAGAGGAAATACCAAGACAATGGGGGGATTAAGATAATGAGGGATGTCAGCCTTTGTTATGCATGTCTTTTGTTGTGTGCACGTATAAAGCCAGTGAGCTGGAGAGATTCTGTCTTTTCCCTTCTGCCACTCTGCACCAGATGAGACTTGTTGGAAGAGGTGATTAATAAACTTTGTTTATAAATCACATCGCCTCTTCAGTTCCAAGCTCTTCTACACTGGTGACCCTGACGCGAGTATGGACCTGAGGCGTTCCCCCGCAATCGACTCATCCGTGGCGACCCACGCAGACGAGGGAACAGATGGACAACTGTTCCCCCCGGCAGAAGAGATTGAGAGGGCTCAACCGAGCACCAGCACCGCCGTGAGAGCCGAGGCAAGGCACTCTCACCCGGCGGGCACAGCAGTGATGGTATGCACGAATGCCGTCACCGTCAAGCTGCCAGACTTCTGGCAAGAAGATCCCACCTCTTGGTTTCAGCAGGCTGAAGCCCAGTTTACACTGGCGGGCATCACGGCTGACGATACCAAATTTTACCATATCGTCTCCAAACTCGACGTCGCCACTTCGAAGTGTGTGCGGAGCATGATCCGGCGACCACCGGCCCGGGACAAATATGAGACGCTCAAAGCAACCATCGTGGCGAACTACGTCCCATCAGCGGAAGAGAGAGCCGAGAAGATCCTGGCGGTCTAAGGCCACAGAGGGTGCAAACCGAAGGCCCTCATGGAGGATTTGCTACAGCTCAAAGAGGAGGACAATGACAACTTCCTTTTCCAGTTTATATTCCTCAGCACGCTGCCACCACACATGAGAGGGACACTCGCCAGCATGAAATGCAACAACCATCAAGACTTCCGCGCACTGGCCAACGAAGCCCATCGGCTCGTCAACGCCTGCAAGGAGCTGACACCCACAGCAGCATCCGCGGACCTCAAAGCTGACGCCCCGAGCCACGAGGAGCCACAACCCACCGAGCAGACCCAGCCCACGGTGACAGCGACTCGACCCAAACGTAACAGGCAGAGCGACGTCTGTTATTATCACCACCGCTTCGCCGAGAAGGCTCGCAAATGCGTTCCCCCCTGCAAAATTTGCGATTTCGGGAAACGCCAAAGCCGAGAGTCGTTAACAGCAGCGGTTCTCGGCGAGAAGAATAAGCTGTTGTACGTGACGGATGGACACACAGGCAAGCAGTTCCTCATCGACACAGGAGCCCAGCTGAGTTTCGTCATGCCCTCCCACGCAGATCGAGCCACAAGCACCCGGGGCAACGGAGCCGTGGCAGCCAACGGCTCTAGCATCGACACGTTCGGCGAAAAGAGCCTGCACCTCCTCATCCACGGCCGCAGCTACAGATGGACATTTGTTGTAGCGGCGGTGAGTTTTAACTTATTAGGCGCAGATTTTTTGTGTGCACATGGGTTATTAGTGGATCTAGCAAATAGGTGCCTGGTTAATGCACTGTCCTTTGCTTCTATTCTATGCTCAGCCCGAGTTTCTCCACCACCTGTGCAGGCCAACGTCACCACGGCAGGAGGTAAGTTTGAGCAACTCCTCACCCAATTTCCAGCACTCACAATTCCCAAATTCTCAGCCACTGTGGCTAAACACGGGGTTGAACACTTCATTCCCACAACGGGACCACTCGTTTTTGCCATAGCTCGCCACTTAGACGCGGCCAAGCTCAACATAGCACGGGACGAGTTTACAACTCTTGAAAAATTGGGCATTGTTAGACGCTCGAAGAGCCCCTGGGCCTCACCACTTCACATGGTTCCGAAATCCGACGGTTCTTGGAGACCGTGCGGAGATTACCGCAGATTAAACAACACTACAGCGCATGACCGTTACCCAATTCCTCACATTCAAGATTTTTCACTACATCTGGCGGGTGCGCGCATTTTTTCAAAAATAGACTTAGTCCGCGGTTATCACCAAGTCCCAGTCCGAGCAGAAGACATTCCTAAAACAGCGGTAATAACCCCTTTCGGCCTTTTTGAATTTCTGCGAATGCCTTTCAGCCTCAAAGGCGCTGCTCAAACTTTTCAACGAATGATGGACGCGGTCCTACGCGACCTTCCTTTTGTCTTCGTCTACCTCGACGACATGCTGGTAGCCAGCTCGTCTGAGGAGGAACACGAGCAGCACCTCACTACGGTTTTTCAGAGGCTAGAAGAGCACGGGCTAATAATCAATCCAGCCAAATACAAATTCAGCGTGTCACAAATTGATTTTTTAGGACACAAAGTCTCTCTGAAGGGGGCAGTTCCACTTTCAGACAAAGTTCACGCGATAGAAAGTTTCCCACGGCCACAAACGGTCAAATCGCTACAGGAATTTTTAGGGATGGTTAATTTTTACAACCGCTTCCTCCCCCACGCAGCTCAGCTCATGCAGCCACTATATGACGCGCTCAAAAAAAAGAAAGCTTCCAACGCGGTCGAATGGACCCCGGAGCGCGAACGCGCTTTCGCGGAAGTAAAAAGCGCCCTAGCTAACGCCACATTGTTAGTTCACCCAGATCCCTTGGCCCGCATCGCGCTAACCACAGACGCTTCAGACCTAGCTATAGGGGCAGTTGTAGAACAACTTGTCAGCGGGGTCTGGCAACCTTTAGCATTCTTCAGCAAATCGCTAAACCAAACTGAGCGTAAATACAGCACTTTTGACAGAGAGCTGCTGGCACTTCATTTATCCATCCGCCACTTCCAGTTCTGGTTAGAAGGGCGGAGTTTCACGGCTTTTGTAGACCATAAACCGCTCACCTTTGCTATGGCTAAAATTTCAGAACCATAGTCAGGCAGGCAACAAAGACAGCTAGCTGCGATTTCAGAGTTCACCACAGACATTCGTCACGTGGCAGGCAAACTTAACGTAGTAGCAGACTGTCTCTCTCGCGCTGTGACACCTCCAGAGCGTGAGGAGACAGATTATACTGCTTCAGCAGCAGAGCTCTTCACTAACGCAGACACACACGCAGCACCTGTCCATGCAGGGATAGATTATGCAGCCATGGCGGAGGAACAAAGCGGTGACGCGGACGTGCGCGCACTCCTGTCTGGACCAACAGGGTTAAGGCTGGAGAAAAAGGGTTTACGCGACGGCGTACCCCCCCTAATATCCGATGTTTCAACCGGCCGACCTCGCCCGTTAGTACCAGCTACATGGCGCCGCCGTATTTTCGACACAATTCACTCCCTCGCGCACCCAGGTGTGCGCGCCTCGGTTAAAATGGTCGCAGAAAAGTTTGTGTGGCCAGGCCTGCGCAAAAACGTAAAAGAATGGGCGAAAACTTGCATTTCTTGTCAACGCGCCAAAATACACAGACACACAAAAGCCCCTCTGGAGCCTTTTCCAATCCCTGCTAGAAGGTTCGACCACGTTCATGTCGACCTCGTGGGGCCACTACCTTCCTCCCAAGGTTCCACACACCTGTTAACAATGATAGACCGCACCACACGCTGGCCAGAGGCAGTCCCTCTAGCGGCAACCACAGCGGAGGAAGTCGCTCGCGCTTTTTTGACAAACTGGGTGGCACGTTTCGGCGTCCCATCGGACATCACGTCCGATAGGGGGCCTCAATTCGTCTCAGAGCTCTGGTCAGCCATGTCCAACAGCTTAGGGGCAACAATTCATCGCACCACTGCTTATTACCCTCAGGCTAATGGGTTATGCGAGTGTTTTCACAGGTCTTTAAAGGCTGCCCTCAGAGCCTCACTAACGGACACAAATTGGGTAAATAAACTTCCCTGGGTTTTATTGGGGTTGCGTGCTGCACCTAAAGAGGACCTAGACGCCTCTCCCGCAGAATTAGTCTTTGCACAACCTCTCAGGCTTCCAGGTGAATTTTTACCAGAGAACCCAGAGCCAGGGCACCTTCCAGTCCCAAGGTTTTTAGGCAGCAACGGACCGGGCTCTCTCCCCGGTCCAGCTCATCACTCCTTCCCACGGGTTTTTGTCCCTCAAGCTTTAAAAACGCTGAGTTCGTTTTCGTTAAGCATGAAGCTTTAAAACCAACTTTCCAACCAGCATACGATGGGCCATTCAGAGTGCTGGAACAGGGTGATAAACACTTTGTGCTTGATTTTGGGGATAGAAAAGAAACAGTCAGCATTGACAGACTTAAACCTGCCTTCCTGTTGAAAGACGAGCCTGCACAGTTGGCGAGAGCACCTCGGCGGGGTAGACCCCCCAAGAGAAAAAACTCAGCCCCCCGGCAGGGAACAGTTAACCTCTCTCCTTCCCACACTGCAGATTCCTCACAAGAAGGTCCCAGCAGGGCGCCTAAACCAACCTACAGCAGTTTTGGGAGAAGATTGAAACCCAGACAGCACAGGGACTGATACCAACCACTCCACAATTGTTCACTAATTGTGCTGCAACAGTTTAGGACTGACTTACGATTTTACTATGCTGTTATGATTACCACTGAACTCTCTTAGAAGCATGGCTGCTAGAAAGTTTCTTCTGTGGCAAGAGATGTAACACTTAGTATGTCATAGTAACTATCCTAGACTGTGAACCGTTCTATTGTCCTTTCTTAGTTGTTTGGGGGGCCTGTGGTCTATATTAATCATATATTCCATAACCTACATATGTTGAAGCATGTGGAAATGTTTAGTAATTACATATGTAAAGGATTTCACACCTCTGAAAGGACAAAGGCTCTCAACCGCAGAGTGAAGAACAAAGACGTTCCCAGACGCGGCGGAGGAGACCGGAGAAGCCACCCTCACCCCCTAAGGCGAGGAGAGGAAATACCAAGACAATGGGGGGATTAAGATAATGAGGGATGTCAGCCTTTGTTATGCATGTCTTTTGTTGTGTGCACGTATAAAGCCAGTGAGCCGGAGAGATTCTGTCTTTTCCCTTCTGCCACTCTGCACCAGATGAGACTTGTTGGAAGAGGTGATTAATAAACTTTGTTTATAAATCACATCGCCTCTTCATTTCCAAGCTCTTCTACACTCTTAGCTTGCCATTTATAAGGATTTTCAAACATTATAATTTATTTTCCTTGTGATGTAACTTTTCTGTTTTCCTTTTTCTTAATTGTAAATTTGTAACATAACACAAAACACATGCAGCTTAATGCCTATACATACTCTGCAAGAACAGAGAAATTTGTTCGCTCTCCCTGGGCTGCAAGAACAAAATGACATCATTTTGTTCTTGCAGCCCAGGTTTGGGAGTTCTTGCACCTTGTTCTTGACACATCATCGTGGCAGAACTTTTTTTCTTGTGTGGTGTCCAAGAACTATTGTGTGATTGGTCAGAAATGTTAATTTCCCAGAAGTTCTGCACTTGAGTTTCTTGTGAAGTATGAAATGCCCTGGTCAGAAAGAACGCTGTTCTTGTTCTTGCCACCCTGCCAAAAAAGAAAAAAAATCTCTGTTCTTGCGGAGTCTGTATAGGCCTTTAGACTTTTTACGGTCTAAAATTGTTGAAAAATTACTCTAAATAAAACCAATGCTGGCCTAAACACACATTTACACCCTACAGTCTCATATTTGTTCCATGCGGATGTATTAAATTATTCCCAATATTCTTCATTTCATAGCTTTTATCTTGGTTGCACTGTTTTTCGTGGTGTATGTGCATGTTAGGTTTTTTGTCCAATCATATTTCAGCAATTGTTTGTTGCCGGGGTCAAGGAGATCTGCCTTGAGACCTTCAGAGTCCAACAGTGCAGTCGTCTATAGCTTCAAATAAATGGTAATGAAGACTGCTACTTTAGCCAATCAGAGTTTGAGTTTGCCACAGAGGGCTATCTACTGTCGGCATTTTCACGTCCTTTGATTGGGTGGCCATGGTAGGGGTCCACTGGTCACCTTATTGACGGAAGGAATCACATAACTGCGCAACCAGGTGGAGTGGCAGAAAGTCCTGGGGGAAAGACCATTCTGCTTTTGAGAACACAAAGGCTGCACCTGATTGGTCAACACAACCAGCCGTGGGTAGTCTTTCACAGCTGGTGGACAAGATAGCGGATCGCAAGTAAACTTTACAGATATCTTTAAAACAAATCAGTGAAAAGTGTTTCTGACAACATCTGAGGTGAGAAATTGTAGGTCAAGTTAATTAATCCGTTGTTATTTGACACCCAACTGCTGGTGTAGATGTTCAGCACCACATCCCAGGTGGATTGATGGTATGTGTCCCACTAGCTGTGCGTTTTCTGCTTCCAACTCCCTGTCTATGTAGGACGCCTTACAATGCATCCAGGTAGCGTAGCAGGCATGTGGAGGCGATCCCTTCAGAAGCTTCATGCTTAACTTTTAAAACCGTGGTTGTTAGTAAAAACTACACTTTATTTTGCACCTCAATTGTTTCACGTTTACTTATGAAGATATAGGAGAATGTTTTCCATCTTGGTGCCATCTCAGATGTGAGTGATCAGATTTGACCGCCCACTGACAAGACGCATCGACCAATGAGGTGCAGCTCGTCTGTGGCTAAAACAAGGCTGCTGATCCCTGTTTTAAACCAACAGCTCTTCTCAATCTCCAAAGTTTTCCAAATTAACTACTGGCCGGGGGATCCTGGGTTCGATTCCAGCCCCTGACCAATAGTGATCTGTGTGGAGTTTGCATGTTCTCCCCGTGTCTGCGTGGGTTTACTCCGGGATTTCTCCGGTTTCCTCCCACATACCAAAAACATGCAAGTTAGGTTAATTGGCATCAAACTGGGGATTCTAAATTGTCCTTAGGTATGACTGTGAGAGTGAATGGTTGTCTGTCTCTCTGTGTTGGCCCTGTGATGGACTGGCGATCTGTCCAGGGTGTACCCTGCCTCTCGCCCAAAGATGCTGGGATAGGCTCCAGCCCCCCCGCGACCTGAAAAGGATTAAGCGGAAGAAGATGGATGGATGGATGGACTACTACTTATTTAACAGTTTTTTGCTTCTTGCGTTCTTTACGAGTAACACAAAGGCAGACGTGATGACATGACAGAAACACTTTCCAAACTAATTTACTCTCCCCTCACAGAGTTTTCTTTCATATCCTTCCCTTGACCTCGGCAGAAATTAGTTCCCGTTTTGGGTTCAGCATAAACAACACCTAAATAATTGATATCCTTCCCAAAACATGCTGAGTAAATAGGACCGCTGGCTTCCGCAGCCGCTGCAGTGCTGATGGTAATCAGAGGGACAGTTTCCATCTGTAATAAATCATTAGCAGTGCAAGGGCAGAATAGAAACGGACAGGCGGGTTCGTGTTTGAATGAAAACACGGTGAAATGGTGTTTGTGTTAATGAGCAGAAGACAAAGGACAATTTTAAAAGACAAAAATAATGTGATTGTTTTACACATACAAAAACAGTGGCAACAGAGTCTCAATTTCATATTCAGACAAAAATGGCAGGTCTCGACTCTCACTTTTGTTTTGATATGATTTACTGTTATTGCTGTCACTTTTTCTGGTTTTGTTTATGCTAAAGGAGACATTTGCTGCAGTTGTTCCATATGCTGATACAGTTCCCAAGTCTTCATCAAATATCTGACATGTTTTTGGTCAAAACACCTCTGTTTTTAATTACTGCAGCACCGTGTCAAGCCATCTTTTGCAGCCTTCCTCAGAACGGCTCATTTTAGTGCACCTCTCTTTAACTGCATATGAGTCCCAGTTAACCCCACTGTAGCAGTAATTTCTCCTCAGGCCAATCCAGGAGATCACTTTTCTTCATTGTAAAGAAATTTCACTTTTCTTCATTTTAAAGCAACGCTCACTTAAGGTCTGGTCAAGAATGCTGTGTGTCTTCAACAGGACCCCAGTGTAAACGATTTCACTTTTGTAGAGAGACTTGATAAGGATTTGCTTTTAAAGGCTTAAGTGGACCATAAACTCTTGGAGTCAAATCCCCGACTGGACAGTTCATGCTGATAGTATCCGTTTGTACCAGGAACTGACACTCTTAAAAAGTCATAAACTTCTTAAGCTGGCAGATATATGCCCCCCTCCTTCTTTTAGACATATTCCAGAACCCTCTAGGCCCCCTTGCTCACATTCCAAAGACCTAAAAATTATCTACAGCTCAACAGTACCTCCTAGTGGACATTTACAGAATATGTTTCATTGTGTAATCTAAGACTGTTAATTCTGACTAAACATTAAGCTTTTCTTTCAGCTATCATCTCCCCGGGATTCTAAGGACATTGTGAAGATAATCACCAATAATGGTTTGCCATGATTCATTAATCCTTGATTTAAATGTGAGTGCATGTCTTAGGAATGTTTTATTTTCATGAGTGTTATTCAAATGAATGTTAAAATTATTAGTAATGGTATAAATGCATGGTCACTGAATATTAGCCTTGAGTCACTTAAATTAGTTAGATTTTATATTGAGTATAAAATTCCATAAGAACTGAATGTTTTATGAATTTCTGTCCGTCTTCTGTCTCATGACAACCAATCACCATGCTGCCTTTCTGCTGGATTACGTACTTACATTTGGATTACGTACGTCATTTGATTGGCTGCTCACAAACAAAGGAATGTTCCCTCATTGGACAAAAGCCCATTCAAACTCCTCTTTATGGAAGATGATTGGTCCGCCTTACGGCTGGTCCCATTTTGTGACCCAGCAGCACACTTCAGTTACTGTAAATGCTTCAGAGCCACCCTGCATACTCAGATCGAGAGAGGAAGAGAGAAAGAGAGTCTTTCCGTTCTTTGTACTTCCTTGCAGTTTTCTTTTGTCTAAATTGTTTTGTGAGTTTTAAGAAGACTTTTGTGTGTGTGAACCTTGTCAAATCCTGTGTTAGCTTTCCTAAATCGTTTCTTGATAAGTTTTACTTGTTTTCTGGTTAGCTAAGGAGAAATCATCCTTTTTCTATGAGCTTGTCTTTAAAGAGAGTTAAACTCTCAAATCCTTTTTTTTTTTCTTTGCTTCAGAAGCCATTCTTACTCCATTTAAATTTTTTTTTCTTGGACCTTTTTGATTTTTCATGCAGTTAAAGTGGACTTTTTAATTTTCCTATTTTAAAGTGAACTGCTAGAGATTTTGGACATTTCTTTTCCGGCCTCATCTACGTCTGACCCCATAAAGAAACTAGGAGCTCGTGGGTAAAACTGACTAAAACATTCTTCCTTCAGTCTTTGGTTTTGTTCTGCGGGCCGGAGACATCCCAAATTTGGACCGGTTGCCAAAGGACTCCACGCCTGCTCCGGGGCCAGCCTTCACTGCCGCCTGTTCCCAGCCCTCACTCTGTCGCCAGCCTTCACTGCCTGCCCTGTGGGAGCCCCCAGCCGAGTCTAAGCTTCTCACAGCTGTGAATGATCTGAAAGTCGACCAGCAGTCGCTTTCCCCCGGTGTTCCGAACGCTGTCTGGAAGAGCTGCTGAGGCTTCCCGAACTTATACCACCGTCTGGCGCTGACCACCACTGAACACCTGGACCTATAGCTGTTCGTAAGTGAGACTCCCATTTTCCTATCTGCTGGGTTTAAACGTGATGTCCTAAAATATTAATTACAATTGAGCATAACCAATATTTCATGGTACAATTAGTCCCTCAGCCGTAGGACAAAGCTGTAAACTGAAGGAAAATTCTTATTCATTTTTAAGTAACCTCCTTTCTTTTTTTGTAGATTAATTCTGAATTTCCTTTTTAGATAATCAGCTTATAGAATTTTTCCCCATACAATTGCATTCTGGTTTTGTTAGATACTTCAGCCTTCCATTGCATTACAGTTGAAACATAAAATCTGGTTTCCTCTTGGTTCCGCAAAGGTTTAACTATAGACTTCATGCTCAGGAATCCACTAACAGTTGATGTGATATTGAACACCTGTTTATCATTTGAATCTGTTTATTCATCATTTGAATGCCATGTCATGTAACCTGAATGAGTTTCATTTAATAAAATTTGTAAACGAGAGAAATTGAAACGTTTTTCCTTTGCATACTGCATATGTTTTCTAGGTCACGACAGTAAAAGACTTCCAGCTGGCCCACCGCATCCGCAGAGAGAGAACTTAGACTTTCTGCTGCACATTCACCAACCATAATGCTCCGCACTGTGTGTCTATATATACAGTATATTTATAGTAATATGTACATATGTTTACTAGATGTTCTTGTTTTTTTTCTTGCCTTCTGATTATTGCTCTGAGTGTTGCTATCCCTGTGCTGTTGCAATCCTGGAATTTCCCCATTGTGGGACTAATAAAGGCTTATCTTATCTTCTCTTATCTTATCTTATCTTAGAAGAACTCACTAAATTTTGAGACTGATTCATTAAGTAATTGAGGGTACAGAAATTAATTAATTGAAATTAATTCATTAACAATGAATGTATGTCAATGAATGAATAATTCATTAACAAGTTGATTTAACTGGTGCCCCCTTTTTAACGAGTGCTTTCCTATTCTATTTAGTGAGTGTTGGGGTGACAGTTTAACTCTGTCCCCTCGCACACCCACTATTAAATAAAATAAATAATTCCTGTACCTTATTACACTATATTTTATTAAATATCACTACACCACCTTACCTCTTTCACCACTGATGAGGTCAGTTGTTGATGCCATATTGCTAATGTTGGCTGGCAAGCTCCCAGTTCTGATAACAAACCAACTAATGTAAAATCTTGTGGAAAAAAATGAATGCAATAAAGCATCACAGGTGGCTAGGTGTATGTGGGTTTTAGTGGTCGATGGTTGCTAGGTGGAAGAAGGACTATTCTCCTGACCTGTGTTGGGTCAGCTCTTTGAATGGGGAGCCATATCCTACACAGATCCTCATTCTTGATGATTTTCCACACAGCCAACACCGGCCCCTGCTTGTACACATTGGCCTACAACTTCCAGTCATATACAGCCCAAGGAAGATGCGCTGGAACTTCCGCAAAACCAACTGGAAGAAATTCAGTGAAACTCTGGACCGGAGCATTGTTACCATCCCACTCCACACCATCACTGTAGATGAAGCATACAACCGCTTCTGCAGCGCAATCTTCAAGGCTGCCCATACTGCAATCCCACGAGGCTACCGACCCCTCTATGTCCCATGTTTGGACGGAGAAAGTGCTGCCCTCCTACAATCCTATCAAACATCAGGGGACCCAGAGATAGCAGACCATCTCATTGAATCGCTAAATACAGCCCGGCGAAAGAAATGGGAGGAGACAGTTGCTGACCGGAGCTTTACCCACTCTAGCAGGAAATGTTGGAGCCTCATCCATCGCCTAGGAGCTGCACAGAAGCCCCCTAGCCAAAGCCGAGCATCCGTCACACCCAACCAAGTTGCATCCCACCTACTGACTATCGCCAAAGCACCCCAAGACAAAGACACCAGAAGAGCAGTTACAACTGAGCTAAAAAAAACACCAAAAAATGCCTGTAGAGGAAACGAACCCTGAACCCTTCGAGGCTGCTGAACTGGAGAAAGTCCTACAGGGCCTGAAATGTGGAAAGGCAGCAGGATACGATAACATCTTCCCAGAATTCATGAAGAATCTTGGCCCCCGAGCCCTAACCTGGTTGACACAATTCTACACAAGGATCACACAAACGAACTCGATCCCAAAGAAATGGCGGACAGCAAAGGTCATTGCCATCCCAAAACCTGGCAAAGACCACAAACTACCAGCAAGCTACCGCCCAATCTCCCTACTCAGCGTTCCTTACAAAATCATGGAGCGCCTAATACTGCAACGCATTTCCCCAGAAATAGAGGATATTCTAAGTGTGGATCAAGCAGGTTTCCGCAAGGACCGCAGTACAGGAGAACAAGTACTGGCCCTAACCACCTTCATTGAAAATGGCTTCGAGAGCAGACTGAAGACAGGGGCTGTGTTTCTCGATCTTACAGCCGCCTATGATACGGTCTGGCACAAAGGCCTCCTCCTGAAACTTATAAAGGCGATCCCTGCTTGGGCAACAGCAATTATAAAAACCCTGCTGACCAACCGAAGGTTCAGAGTCCACCTCAGTCAGAACACAAGTGCATGGAGAATGCAGAAAAACGGACTCCCACAAGGCTCAGTTCTAGCTCCAACTCTGTTCAACCTCTACATAAACGACCTGCCTACTACAAAATCCCGCAAATTCATCTATGCAGACGACATCTGTTTGGCATTCCAAGCACCAGACTTTGAACCACTGGAACGGGTGCTCACGGAAGATCTTGCTAAACTGGACCAGTTCTGCAAAATCTGGCGCCTAAAACCAAGCCCAGCAAAAACCGTCTCCAGTGTATTTCATCTCCACAGTGCAAAAGCTGCCAGAGAACTAAACATCCACCTGAGCGGACTCAAGCTTAAGCATGCCCCAAATCCAACTTATCTTGGAGTGACCCTTGATAGGACCTTATCCTTCAAGGAACATCTAAAGGGGACGGCTGCTAAGGTGAAAGTACGAAACAACCTGCTCTGCAAGCTCGCTGGTGCAAAATGGGGGGCGGCAGTCTCCACCCTGCGCACCTCAGCACTGGCCCTTTCATACTCTGTAGCAGAATATTGTGCCCCTGTCTGGTCCAAGTCATCTTACACACACCATGTAGACACCCAGCTCAACTCAACCATGAGAACTATAACTGGAACAATCCGCTCAACACCACTCCCCTGGCTCTCTGTACTGTCAAACATAGCCCCTCCACACATCCGGCGAGCAGCATTAACTCAAAGGATGCTCCAAAAAGTTAAAGATTTTCCTCACTTACCAATCCATGCAGATATCTACACCCCACCCACTGCCCGACTTTCATCCAGACGGCCGATTTGGAAAAACCCTCCCCCAGCTGACTTTACCATCCAGACAGCTTGGCAAGAGGAATGGGAAACCAAGGAGGTCCCAAACAAACAGCTGGTGATAAACCCCAACCAACAGGTCCCGGGCACCAACCTCCCAAGGAGACAGTGGTCTACACTCAATCGCTTCAGGACTGGACATGGCCCCTGCTTGGCCAGCCTTCACAGATGGGGCAGTAGCCCTAGCCCACTGTGCGCATGTGGAGAGGAGCAAACTATGGAACACATCATAGAGGCTTGCCCGCTCCAAAGACTGGAAGGAGGATTACACACCCTCCATACAGCAAACCAGGAGGCAACTGCTTGGCTTAAGGACTTTGCATTCGCTAAATAAATAGTGGTCGATAGGATATGAGCAGTCCCTGGAGCACAGGAAACAAAGAAATAATCATGAATCAGTGAATGGGAAATGCTATTGCTAATAGCTGCTAGCTGCCTTTGGTCCCAGTCAAAGTATGATAAACTATAGTAAAATACTTTAAAGTAACATATACTGTAATAATGACATATATGGTCAAGTCCTGCTAGATAAATATGTCCAGTAGGGAGTGGATACAATTTACAGAAAATAATAATCAAAACCAGCCACAATCCAATAGTTAAGCTAACACTAGGCAGCCTAGCATCTTAGCTCTAATGTGGTTAGACAGACTGATTCAGACGGCCTAGCCAAGCTAATGCAAACAATACAATTAACCAATTATCATGGCAAAAACATGAAATAAGCCAGAATGACGCAAGATA
Organism: Pholidichthys leucotaenia; assembly: GCA_020510985.1. Lineage (NCBI taxonomy): Eukaryota > Metazoa > Chordata > Actinopteri > Cichliformes > Pholidichthyidae > Pholidichthys > Pholidichthys leucotaenia. Next base: position 279,582,225 of record CM035842.1, read on the forward strand.
TATTATCAACTGTAAATGAGTGAACAAGATGGGAAAAGGGATATCTGACATAACGTTCGGCTCAGGAGACGCACACACACAGGCTCAGAGTAGTTCAAACTGTTTATTAACAACAGGGATGTTTGGGTGCGTGTCTGCGGAATGTTAATGTGTTGGTGGTGGCGTCTGCTTCGGACCCAGAGGCAGGAGACCGTTCAGCCGGCAACCCTATGGGAGAAATCAGACACAGGGTGATGAGCACACACCAACACAGGAGGAGAATAGGCGAGGGAGAGAAGCTTACTTGTTAGGACAGATGACTGGCGCTTCAAGGATGGAAGCCCGGGAGACAGCCACCTGCAGGGCTCGGTGCAGCAGCGAGGAGAGACGAGGGACGGGATTGTCCGCCGCCGAGGAATCCACCTGTGCACAGGGGAGCAGACTGGAGAGATGAGGTAAGTGATTTTCTTACCGGTGACGAGGATGCTGAAGAGAATGTGGTAGAAGCCCATGGAAGGGAAATGAAGTCTACGGCTTCAGACCGAAGCTCAGGACGAGGCGGCTTATATCCCTCGCCGCTGATGACTGACAGGTGTGTGAGCAGGTGGCGCCGTTGATGAGCGGCGCGGCGTGACAGTACTCCCCCCTCTAGCAGCGCCTCCTGGCGATGGCTTATCCGGGTGCGCTCGGTGGAAGTCCGCGATGAGCGATGGGTCCAACACAAACGACGGGGGCACCCACTGTCGATGCTCGGGCCCATAGCCCTCCCAGTCCACCAAGTATTGCAACCCACGACCCCGGCGCCGGGAGTCCAGGATGGAGGAGACGGACCAGGCCGGATGGCCACCAACCATCCAGGGTGCGGGTTGCGCTGCAGGAGGAGGGCAAAGGGGGTCGGTAACTGCCAGCTTCACCTTCGACACGTGGAAAGTGGGATGGATGCGGAGGGAGGGGGGAATAGCCACGCGCACAGCCACCGGGTTGATGATCCGGGTGATGGGAAAGGGACCCATGAAGCGCTGTGCCAGCTTTCTCCTCTCGCCTTTTAGGGTGACGTCCTGGGTGGAAACGTAGACAAGTTGCCCAACTCTGTACGCCGGGGCAGGTCTTCTACGCCGGTCCGCCACGGTCCTGTTGCGCTCCGCTGTGCGTAAAAGCGCATGACGCGCGGCCGCCCAGGTGGAGCGGAACTGCCTCACGTGCGCCCTAACTGACTGGACAGTTACCTCGCTCTCCTGCGCTGGAAGCAGCGGGGGGTCGTAACCCAGGGACGCCTTGAAGGGGGACATCCCCGTTGCAGAAGAGCGGGCGGTGTTGTGGGCGTACTCCACCCAGGCGAGATGGTTGCTCCATGACGTCGGCTTGGATCTTGCAACACAGCGGAGCGCAGCCTCCAGCTCCTGATTGGTCCTCTCACACTGCCCGTTAGACTGGGGGTGATGGCCGGAGGAGAGGCTCACCTTGGCTCCGATGGCGTTGCAAAAGGACCTCCAAACCTCGGATGAAAATTGGGGACCCCGGTCCGAGACCACGTCCACCGGAATCCCGTGCAGCCTGACCACGTGTTGGATGAGGAGGCCCGCCGTCTCCAGGGCGGTAGGGAGACCTCGCAGGGGGACGAAGTGTGCCGCCTTGGAGAAACGGTCCACGATGGTCAGGATGGTGTTAAAGGAGCTGGAAACGGGGAGTCCGGTGATGAAATCCAGTGCGATATGCGACCAGGGCCTGCCAGGGACGGGAAGAGGCTGGAGCAGACCCGCTGGAGGGGCATTTCCTGACTTGCTGGTGGCACAGACTGGGCAAGCCCGGGCGTAGCAGGCTGCATCCCTCCGCAGGCCTGGCCACCAAAAAGACCGTTGGAGGAGGCTGATCATCCGGGAGGTGCCAGGATGACAGGTGAGCCGGGAGGTGTGGAGCCAGTGGATGACCTCTCCTCGGACCGCAGATGGGACGAACAGTCTTCCCTCCGGTCCGCCGCCAGGATCAGGTTCCACCTCCTGTGCCTTCCGGATCTTTGCCTCGATATCCCACGAGATGGCTCCCACGACGCACGACCTGGGTAGGATGGAGTGGGGCGTCTCCTCCGATTCCACGGGAGTGAACTGCCTAGAGAGGGCGTCAGGCAGGCCGTTCTTAGAGCCAGGCCTGAAGGTGATAGAAAATTGGAACCTGGCGAAGAACAGAGACCAGCGCACCTGGCGGGCGTTCAGGCGCTTGGCAGATCGTAAATACTCCAAGTTCTTGTGGTCTGTAAGGACCACAAACGGCAGGTTCGCCCCCTCTAGCCAGTGGCGCCACTCCTGCAGGGCGAGCTTGATGGCCAAGAGCTCTCTGTCCCCCACATCATAGTTCCTCTCCGCCGGGGACAAGCGCCGGGAGAAGAAGGCGCACAGTCGTTTGGCGCCATCGTCCGGTGACTGCTGGGACAGCACTGCTCCCACTCCCGTGTCCGAAGCGTCTACCTCGACGATGCACTGCAGCGCGGGGTCGACCTGGCGAAGGACCTGGGAGGAGGAGAATTCCGCCTTCAGCGCCTCAAAGGCGGCAGCGACCTCTTCGGTCCACCGGAACGGGACCTTCGGGGACGTGAGGCGGGTCAGTGGTCCAACGATGGTACTGAAGTTGGGGACAAAGCGGCGGTAGAAATTGGCGAAGCCAACAAATTGCTGCACCTGCTTCCGGGATGCAGGTGTAGGCCATTCCACCACCGCCTTTACCTTCTCTGGGTCAGGGAGCACCTTATCGTGGGCGATGATGAACCCCAGGAAGGACGTACTCCTGGCGTAAAATTCACACTTTTCTGCCTTTACGTACAGACGATTCTCCAGCAGCCTTTGGAGGACCTGCCTCACGTGGACCTGGTGCTCATCCCTGGACTTGGAGAAGATGAGAATATCGTCCAGGTAGACGAACACGAAAAGGCCAATGAAGTCCCGGAGGACGTCATTAATGAGGCGCTGGAAGACTGCAGGAGCGTTGGTCAACCTGAACGGCATCACCAGGTATTCAAAGTGGCCGTTCGGGGTACGGAAGGCCGTTTTCCACTCATCTCCCTCCCGGATCCGGACGAGGTGGTAAGCGCTGCGTAGGTCCAGCTTGGTGAACCAGGTCGCCCCCTGGAGGGAGTGGAAAGCAGTGTCCATGAGAGGCAGGGTGTAACGGTCCTTCTCCGTGATATTATTGAGGGCCCGGTAGTCGATACAAGGGCGGAGGGACCCATCCTTTTTTCCCACGAAGAAGAACCCTGCCCCCACGGGTGACGATGATGGGCGGATTATCCCGGCGTTTAATGACTCCTTCAGATATGTGTTCATCGTCTCCTTCTCCGGCGCTGACAGGCTGTACAGCCGACCAGAAGGTAACGGCGCCCCCTGGCGGAGGTTGATAGCACAGTCGTAGGGCCGATGAGGGGGAAGAGACATAGCTTTCGCTTTACTGAACACCATACCCAGGTCGTGAAACTCCGGAGGCACCAGGGACAGGTCCGGGGGTGCAGCATCCGTCGCGGGGGGAGGAGCGGACGGCGAGCAGGCAGCGGACTGGAGGCAGGTGCCCAGGCAAAATGTACTCCATGCCGATACCCCAGCTGATCTCCAATCCAGGACCGGATTGTGAAGGCGGAGCCAGGGATACCCCAGGATGACGGGCGACACAGAGTTGGGAAGGACGTAAAAGGTCATCTCCTCCCGGTGGTTTCCCGAGATGATGACCGGTAGGGGGACAGTTTGATGTGTCACTCTCCCAAGGGTGGCACGGGAGAGGTGGACTAGGGAGATGGGAGTGTTGAGTGCCTGGCAGCGGATGCCCAATCGGGTTGCCAGGCTTTGTGAAATGAAGCTGCCTTCTGCGCCCGAATCCACCAGTGCGTGGGTGAGGTGCCCAGTGGGGTTATGGCAGAAACGGATGGGCAGCTTCAATTGGGTGAGTGATCCTAACCGATTGACGTCCGCGAGGCTTCCAACAGTGACTCGCGGACCCCACCGACTGGCTTTCCGTGGACAACGCTCCACGGTGTGTTGGTCGCCTCCGCAATACATGCAGAGGCCCAACTCACGGCGGCGTTGTTTCTCCACAGGGGAAAGTTTAGTCCAGCCCGTCACCATCGGCTCCGACTCCTCGGGGCACGATGCTGGCGGCGCCGCCAGGGGGCGAGCTTGGAACAGGTGCGGCGAGGCTCCACGAGGGCGAGAAGAAGAAGACTTCCGCCCCGAGGAGCGCTCGCGCAGCCTGTTATCCAAACTTACCGCTAAGGACGTCAGCTCCGCTAGCGTCCCAGGGATATCCCGACCAGCCAGTTCATCCCTCAGATCACTATTGAGGCTGCGGAGGAACAGGCCACAGAGGGAGCGTTCCTCCCAGCCCAATTCCTCCGCCGCTACCCGGAAGTCGACCGAGTGGTCTGCTGCCGACCGGCTTCCCTGCTGGAGAGCGAGAAGCCGATCGACCTGGACCGTTTCGGTTTGAGAATGGTCAAAGACCTCCAGAAAGCGCCTCACGAATTGATCATAGGTGAGGGTGGCATAACTGGGCCTCACCATTACGGCGTAGGTCCAAGTTAACGCACGCCCCTCCAGAAGATTCCCTATGTAACCAATTCGGCTGTGATCCGAGGGAAAATCTCCGGGCACACGGTGGAACACGGACTCACACTGCATAATGAACCCCCGCGCTCCGCCGAGCTTACCGCTAAAGCGGGCGGGGGTCGGAATCGGTGTGAGCCGAACCGGTGCCACTGGAGCCGGCTGGACGGCCGCTGGAACAGCAGGAGCCGCGCCACCCTGGCGAGTCGGGAGGAACGGCTGTTGGGGGTCCAAGCGGTTCAATCGGTTAGTTAATTCTAATAATTGATTAAGAACCACCTGTTGCTGATAAACAATCTGATCCACCCGAGCCTCGAGGATGGTAAACCGGTGTGCGAGCCCGCCGTCTGCCGAGCCGCTCTGCTGAAGCCGTACTGACATAACGTTCGGCTCAGGAGACGCACACACACAGGCTCAGAGTAGTTCAAACTGTTTATTAACAACAGGGATGTTTGGGTGCGTGTCTGCGGAATGTTAATGTGTTGGTGGTGGCGTCTGCTTCGGACCCAGAGGCAGGAGACCGTTCAGCCGGCAACCCTATGGGAGAAATCAGACACAGGGTGATGAGCACACACCAACACAGGAGGAGAATAGGCGAGGGAGAGAAGCTTACTTGTTAGGACAGATGACTGGCGCTTCAAGGATGGAAGCCCGGGAGACAGCCACCTGCAGGGCTCGGTGCAGCAGCGAGGAGAGACGAGGGACGGGATTGTCCGCCGCCGAGGAATCCACCTGTGCACAGGGGAGCAGACTGGAGAGATGAGGTAAGTGATTTTCTTACCGGTGACGAGGATGCTGAAGAGAATGTGGTAGAAGCCCATGGAAGGGAAATGAAGTCTACGGCTTCAGACCGAAGCTCAGGACGAGGCGGCTTATATCCCTCGCCGCTGATGACTGACAGGTGTGTGAGCAGGTGGCGCCGTTGATGAGCGGCGCGGCGTGACAATATCTGGTGAAGTGACTGGAAATTAGAGGCACTCTGCCAAAAATTGAGTTTTTTTTTCTTCCCCTGTTAACATGTCTGTAACATGATTTTTATGACTTACAAGACATATCAAGAGCAAAATCACTCAAATGTCCCATGTCTCTGTTTTTTTGCTTTAAAGTTTCACTTAAGCCCCGCTTCCTGAAAAAAGGTGAGTTTAGATGGACCGTTTTTGGTGATGTAACTATGCATGGCGCTGGCACATCTATAGTGTTGAGCCAATCAGGACTCTCTGGCCTAAATGAAATTATCCTCCGGGCTAGTTAGCATTTTTTCAGTTCCTCTGAAAACTTGACCCAAATTAAGTTGAGTTTTACCATGAAACTGCTTTTAAGGACCGATGCAGTTTCGTTCATTATCCTGGGCATACAACTGGGCATGTCCTTCAACCAGTAAGTCTTTTTATCCCAGGATTTATTCTGATAATGTAGTGATAGCAACTATTAGCCTTGTGGGGTGTGGGTGAGACTAGTAATCACAGATCCTAGCATTTGAAAGAGGGGGGAAGTGAAAAGATTTTGTCACAAAACTTCTTCTAGATTTGATTGGTGGTTGGCAACCAGCTTACAGGTGCATTACGGCCACATACTTCACTCTATAAATCTTCACTCTATATCTTAAGTGTCCTGCTGCCACCCTTGACACAAAACTGTAAGACAATAAAAGGTTTTGTTTGTAGAAAAAATGGCATAAGATACCATATTAGATAATGCAAATTTGTTTTAAGAAGGGATTTATATCCACCGGAGCGTGTCTTTAAAGATGCACTCCAGCGACTCTAAAACCACCTAAAACCACCTCAAAAACAAATCTGTATTGCCCATAATAGTATATTGTGGCTTTTTATCCACAAAAAAACTTTCATTGCCTTAGAATTGCTTAGAAAGAGCTTTGAAATCTTTCACCTACTTAAGTATGTGCAGATCTATGAATATTCTAATTAGCGACCTGCAGGGTTTGCACGTGATTAGTTGCCACGACTTCTGGTGGGTGGGCTGCTAGTCTGTTCATGACACTTCTGGTCAATAAAGTTTTGCCTATCTCTTCTAAAGTAAAAAGCAAAACATTTTTCTGAAAGTGGTCATGCTGAGTGCGGCACCCCATCCGCCGGCAACTGTGGCAAGCTGGCACCAGTTCTGCTTACCAGAAGTGGCCCACTGGGCGGCTCACATTCCGCAGCTCGGCACCTCATCTGCCGGCGAAGTGAGCTGAGAGCAGCAGTCTTGCTGAGCAACATTCAAGCTGGGTCCCCCTCCCCCACCTCCACTGCTTCACTAATCGCTATGCAAAATTGACGCTTTCAGCCCCCTCAATCCTGCTGCTCCTCAGCTCCTTCCTCTTTCTCCGAGGTAGCCAAGAGTATTCTTCTGATTGGTTATAACATTAACCAGTCAGGCTAAGCAGGAATACTTATGTCGCTAGAAACGGTCTGTCCAAAGTCGCCCGTTGGAGGGGGCGTTACCAATCTGGAAATTCACAGCAGAAAAACACAGACGGGATTGTGGTGAAATTTTGCTCTTGATATGTCTTGTAAGTCACAAAAAAACATGTTACAGACACGTTAACAACAGAAAATTGATTTCTGCCAGAGTGTCACTTTAAAGAAAGTGATAAAAACCATGCTTGGTAGACTAATGCCATAGTAGGACTGTTAGCTAGGTGACCCTGAACCTTCCTTTAGTTATGCTGCTAACAGCTATAGACAGCTGGGGGACCTGCAATAATGCACTGGGCTTCACTCCTTCCTTCACTCTCAATAAAATATTTTTGCTGGTCATTAACATCTGTTTGTTCTCTCCCATAGATTGAGTCCCTGTCGTGCTGTTTGCTCTCTACATGTCTGTTCTTTTCTTCTTCTCACCCCCCAGCCAGTCGCAGCAGATGACTGCCCCTCCCTGAGCCTGGTTCTGCTGGAGGTTTCTTCCTGCTAAAAGAGAGTTTTTCCTCCTCACCGTCACCAACTGCTTGCTCACAGGGGATTGCCTGATTGCTGGGGTCTTTCTGCAATTGTGGGGTTTCCCCTACAGTTGAAAGTGCTATGAGATGACTGTTGTTGTGAAATGGCACTATATAAATAAAACCGAATTGAACTGAAAATATATCAGCATACAAGTGAAAAGTTTAAGAGAAAAAGAAGGGAATTTATGAAAAAACAGTAGCAAATTTATGAAAACAAAAGTTGCAAATTTACAAGAGAAAAGATTCATAGTTTGTAAGAAAACATTGTAAGAAAAAATCACAGAAATATACAAGAAAAAAGAACCAAATTTATGCAAAAGTTAGCAAATTTGTCATAAAAAGTTGGAAATTTACAAGTCACAAATTTACAAGATAAAAGCAGTATATTTATAAGAAAAAATAAGCAAATTAATGAGGAAAAAAGTTGCCACTTTTCAAGAGAACCTGCAAATTTACAAGAAAAAAAATAAATAAATCACAAATTTGTGAAGATTAAAACCCACAAACACACCATGTTTTAGTGAATGGGACCTTTAAGCAGGACTTGACATTAAAACCTGCCCAGTCGTGAAATGCAAGCAGATTTCAGCAGTGGTCGACAGCTCAGTCACTCTTAGTAGCCACTTTTACAGATACCAGGACTGTGTAAACTAAAGGACCAGAAATTGTATGCTTGCTACACTTGCAGGATGGATTGGCTGTGGGCATTTAAATGGGACATATGATGATAACTTACCTTTTTGGACATGAATTTAAGTACCTGAAGTGGCTAATAATGTAGAAATTCATTCATTCATTCATTCATTCATCCATCCATCTTCTTCCGCTTAATCCTTTTTCGGGTCACGGGGGGGCTGGAGCCTATCCCAGCATCTTTGGGCGAGAGGCAGGGTCCACCCTGGACAGATCGCCAGTCCATCGCAGGGCCAACACAGAGAGACAGACAACCATTCACTCTCACAGTCATACCTAAGGACAATTTAGAATCCCCAGTTTGATGCCAATTAACTTAACTTGCATGTTTTTGGCATGTGGGAGGAAACCGGAGAAATCCCGGAGTAAACCCATGCAGACACGGGGAGAACATACAGTACAAACTCCACACAGATCACTGTTGGTCGGGGGCTGGGATCGAACCCAGGATCCCCCGGCTAAGGGTGAGTTGCTGTACTGCCGCAGTGCTAACCACTCCACCAATGAAAAAAATCACAACCCTATTTATTTCAACTTTTTTCATGAATATGTTAAAAAAAAAAAAAAAACAGGTTAAAGTAGAATCAAAGCCAGCCTTGCCTCTTGCAGATCTCGAGAAGGGAGCCTCCTCTCAGAGGGACCTCCCACGGTGCTAACACGAACCAGCACGTGATTCCTCTCCACTGACAGACTGTCTATGATGACCTCCCTGTAAAGAACAGAAAAGACAGATTATTCAACTTTTATTTAGCCAGGTAAGGCCCTGTTACGGCCTGTAACATGAGTGTTCTTTTTTTTTATGTCCCTGTTGGGTAGGTGTGTGGGTGTGTATTCTGCTCTTCCCTCTCTCCAGGCATCTGAATCCAGCAGGTGTGTGACATCAGCAATCACACAGGTGTCCTGCTTTACCAATTAGACTGGAGGACCTTAAATACTGGAGGAACGCTGAGGAGTAGGCTGCCATTAAATATCAGGCGTAAACAGATGATGATGAGCTATTGGGTCAATCTGCAAGGGCACACTCAAGAGAAACACCCTACAGTCAGAGTGTTGTTGCCTTGTTGGGAGGGGGAAAGAGTTAAAAGGGAGAGTTTTGCATTTTACGCTGGGGGAGTAGCCAGGGATATGAAACTATGTGGTAGAACATATATTCCATCAGCTCCTTTGCCAGTCACTCCTCCATGGTTTTTCTATCCAGTGTCTGTTGATTTGTATTTTTTGGAAAAGATGCGAGGGGGTAGAGAATTTGGAAACACCGCAGTTTTAGTAGAGGATCGGTTGGGAACAATATATCACTCCCTTACCCCCAGTATAGAAACGGAGATAGGCGCCGCCCATATACACCTTCAGGTGTGAAGGGATTAACTAACTAACTACCCCCAGTATTCACGGATGGATCAAAGGATCCTGACACGGGCTGCACTGGGTTTGCTTTCCGTATCCCTGCCTTGAAAATATCTGTTAATAGAAGAACATCTTCCCATCTGTCTGTATATACAATCGAAATGTTGGCTTTGGTGACTGTATTGCAGAGGATTGAGGAGCTGACGATCAAGGATTTTGTCCTTTGTTCGGATTCCAGTGCAGTCTTGCTGTCAATAAAATCAGGGTCATCTGATAGCAGACAGGACTTGGTCTATGAGATATATGAGACTTTGTACAGACTCAGAAACAAAGGGGTGGCTGTGGTGTTTATGTGGGTTCCAGCTCACAGGGGGGTAAAGGGCAACGAGGCCGCAGATAAATTGGCTAAACAGGCTCTGGGGCACTGGGAGGTGTGGGATATTTCATTGAGTAAATCTGAGGCAACAACACTGATTAAAGAGTATATTAGGCAGGAGTGGCAGCATAGGTGGGACACAGGGGGAACAGGGCGACATTTGTATGCTACCCAGAGTGCGGTTGGAGTGAAGGGCAGGATGGGGACAAGAAATACAAAGGAAGAGAATATTTTATCTAGGCTAAGGATGGGACACACTAGGTTAAACAAAACTTTGCATTTGGTAGGTAAGCACCCGACAGGGTTGTGCGATTATTGTGAGAGAGAGGAAGAAAATGTGGAGCATGTCATTTTCCACTGCCAGAAGTATACCCAGGAGAGAGACAGATTAGTGGAGGGAATTAGAGAATTAGGGGTGGGTGATGCTAACTTAAGCATGATGGTGGGGGTTGGGGTAAGAAAGTTGTTGGTTTACCTCAAAGATACCGGTTTAATTAATAGGATATAGTTTGTTTTTTTTGTTGTTTTTTTTTTGGAGGGTGTTTGGGGTATAATGTCTGGTCCACACTCCAACGCTGGATGGCGGTAATGCGCCTTTAAGTTGGTGCCCCCGCCAAAAACAGAAGAAGAAGAAGAAGAAGTAGTAGGCTGCTGTTGTGGAGTGTGCTGCATCCCCCTTTTGTGTCTGGTCGGCCAGTGTTGTGACTGTTTCTGTGCTGGTAGATGTTAGTGTTTCTGAGCTATACTCGGTGTTCAGCTGTGCAGGTTAATCTGTTTTTCTGTTTTGTTGGCAGATCAGCTCTTCCTTTTTAAAGACATTCGCTTTTTGTTTGGGACCTTTATTTTTCTTCTTCTGTTGCAATTTTTGTGTTAATTTAGTCAAACCTTTTTACTGAACTATTGAAGTCGACTTCCCCTATTTATTTATGTTGCTTCCCTAACCCCCTAGACTTAAGGACATAACATAAGTAGTGGGTCATAACAGAAAGTGGGGGCTCATCCGAGATAATTTAAATTGAATTCAGAGGGTTTTGAAGCCACTTCATAGAGCGGTTAATATTTTGTTTTCTTTAGTGCATTATTGTTTGCTGTTGTAGGTCTCTTTTGTGTGTGGCACCCTCAGTTTAAGCAGGGGAGTGTCCAGCTGGGCTGCTAGCAGTCCTTCCATGAGGCACTCATTTATTATTTTGCCTTTTTTTATTTTCGGAGCATATCCTGGGCAGAGGCTAGTACTCCAAAGGAGGCCGGCATGTCAGGGTGAATTGTCATCCCGATGTAATGCCTAAGTTGCCTCGAATCCGGCACACTCTGGAAGAGCGTTTGATACCTTAATAATAACGCTTAATACCTTTAACCAACCACTAGGTGGTGCATGAACACACAGCGGCCTTCCTTCTCTCTTCGTGTTTTTGTACCATTTAGTGTTGTTTTAATTACAATTAAGTGTATATTAAGGTGTTTAATGTCCGTATATGATACTGCGCACAAGTTACAGTTGCCACAGCCTTCTAGAGATAAGGAATATGACCAAGCATTACATCTTGGACTAGAGCATTACAGACGAACTCTGTGGCCTAGGTTTTCTCCACCAGACCTCCACACCCCCAGACTCAACTGCTGTGTCTCATTCCAAATGAGGATGCCGAAGACACTGTGAGCGGTGACAAAAAAGAGGTAAAAGCAGAGGTATCTGAACAAAGCTAGCCCACACAGACTCCCAATGCCTTCCCTCATTCTGGCCAACGTACGCTCACTAGACAACAAAATAGACCACATACAGCTACTGAGAACTACGCAATGTGATGCGCGGAACTGGTGTGTTTTTCTCTTTACGGAAACAGGGTTAAATGACAATATCCCGGACTCTGCCATTCAGTTAGCAGGGCTAACATGCTATCGTGCTGACTGGGTGTTTATGGAAGGAGGAAAGGTCCAAGGGGGAGGCATGTGTGTTTACATCAGTGATGCTTGGTGCCGAGATGCGACTGTTGTGCATAAACACCGTTCTCTGTTGGTGGAGTTTATGGTCATCAAGTGCCATCCCTTTTACATTCTGAAAAAATTTTCATCTGTCCTGCTAGTCGCCATTTATGTCCTGCCCACTGCCATCGGCAAGAGGAGTAAAGCACTAAAGGAACTCTATCAGGCCATCAGTGAGACACAAACAGTGCATCCAGATGGATTCCTCATCACAGCAGGAGACTTCAACCATGCAGATTTAAAGGCCCTCCTACCAAAACTACACCAACATGTGGACTTTCCAACAAGAGGAGACAATTTGCTGGACCTGATGTACACAAGTCACAAGAGTGCATACAGAGCCTCCCCCCTTCCCCACGTGGGTCTGTCTGAGCACATCACCATCTTGCTAACGCCGGCATACAGACCCAGAGTGAAAGCCATCAGACCAACAAAAAAGCAGGTACGTGTGTGGCCATAGGGGGCTTTCGATGCTCTGAAAGACTGCTTCAGCACTACAGACTAGGACACTTTCAAACATGCAGCCACTCACAATGGACACACAAACACAGAGGAGATCACTGAGGTTGTTGTAGCATACATGGCTAAATACATTGATGATGCCACTCACTGCAAAACCATCACTGTTTGTGCTAACCAAAAGCCATGGATGACAGCAGAGGTCCACAGGCTCCTGAGGGCTCGGGACGCAGCTTTCAGGGCCGGCAACACTGCAAGACTAGCAACAGCTAGGGCCAACCTGTCCTGTGGCATCAAGGAAGCAAAACGACAGTACAGCAAGAAAATATCTGGCCACTTCAGCAACACCAGAGATGCAGGTTCCCTCTGGCGTGGCATACAGACCCTCACCAATTACAAACCTCCACCTCAGACCTGTGCGAGTGACATCACACTGCTTTAACAACTTAAATGACTTCTTTGGCCGCTTTGAAACACAAAACAGCACATCAGCACAGAAGGCCACTCCTCCCCCAGACAAGCAGGCCATAAGTCTGGATCTGGCTAGCGTGAAGAGGATCCTCTCCAAAATCAACCCATGCAAGGCAGCTGGTCCAGACACCATACCGGGTCACGTTCTGAGGGACTGTGCCGAAGAGTTCAAGAAAATCCTGGCCGTCACCTTCAACATCCCCCTGAGTCAAGCCATTGTCCCCACGTGTTTCAAAATTGCCACCACAATACAAGTCCCAAAGAAGCCCGTCCCGTCCACCGACAATGATTACGGCCCATAGCACTGACCCCCATCATAATGAAGTGCTTCGAGTAGCTGGTCATGCAGAACATCAAGTTCATCCTCCCTCCCTTCCATGACCCATCTCAGCTTGCATACAGGTCAAACAGATCCACAGAAGATGCCATCGCTGCTGTTCTCCATGCAGCCCTGACTCACCTGGACTCAAAGACCTCCTATGTGCAAATGCTGTTCTTGGACTTCAGTTCAGCATTCAACACAATCGTCCCCCAGCGCCTACAAAAACTAAGACACTTGGGGCTCAAAACCTCTCTCTGTAACTGGGTGCTAGACTTTCTCACAGGGAGGCCGCAGAACATGTGGGTCAGCAGCAACACCTCCAAGATCATCACACTGAGCACAGGGGCCCCACAAGGGTGCGTGCTCAGCCCACTGCTCTTCAACCTGTTTAGCTATGACTGTGTACTAGCCTACAACACCAACCACATCATCAAGTTTGCGGATGACACAATGGTGGTGGGCCTCATCACCAACAATGAGGAGGCCAACTACAGAAATGAGGTGAGCCAATTGGTCCAGTCGTGTAAAGACAATAACCTCTTCCTGAACATGGGAAAAACCAAGGAGATTGTGGTCGACTTCAGAAGAGGACGCACACAGTATCCCCTTCTGATCATCAATAGGCCAGCTATGGAGAGGGTGAGCAGCACCAAGTTCCTGGGGGTGCACATCTCTAAGGATCTCTCCTGGTCCAACAACACCACATCACTGGCTAAGAAGGCTCAAATTCGCCTCTATTTCATCCGCAAACTGAGGAGAGTACAAGTCCCAACCCCCCATCATGTGCTCATTCTACCGGGGCACCATTGACAGCATCCTCACCAGCTGCATCATGGTGTGGTATGGAAGCTGCAAAACCTCCTGCCCGAAGACACAACGCATAGTAAAAGCAGCCAGCAAGATCGTTAGTGCCCCTCTGCTCCCCAATCTCAGACATCTACCTCACCCCCAGAGCCATCAACATTGCAGGCGACACCTCCCACCCCTCACACTCCCTCTTCAGCCCCCTGCCCTCGGAGAAGAGGTACCAGAGCACTCTGGGCCCACTCCATAAGACTGCTAAACAGCTTTGTTCACCAGGACATCAGGACCCTGAACTCTGTCCACTTCCTCCCCACCCCCACCCCCGGACTGTAACACACTCACCAGCACAATAACTACCTCAGCTGTTTGCACAGAAAGACTGGCACACCAACAGTAATACATCTGCTGCTGTATGTCTGTGCACCTTACTGTAACCATTTGCACAAATGCCACACCTGCTGCTGTCTGTCTGTATTGCAATATTGATCATGTGAAGTCCAATCTCTCACTGTCTGCACCTACACTACCGCATCAAACTTGCAACTACAAGTATTACTGCGCTACCATTTTCTGTATATAGGATGGCTGGGTTTAATCTTTTATCTTTATTTGCACTATGGGTAGCATTACTGTACAGACTGTTTTTCCAGCCTTATTCCTTTTTCTTATATTGCGCACACCACTGAAGAGAGGGAAACGACATTTCAATTCTCCTGTATGTCCTGTACATATAGTAGTACTGACAAACTGAATCTTGAAGACAGATAGGTGTAGTGTTAACAGGCAGGGTACTGAGGGTGGTTGGTCGTTTCGTGCGTGTGTAGGACTGGATGTTTTTGTTGTGGTCCAGAGACTTAATCGGGTTCCCACTGGTACATGTTAATTTTTTTTTTTTCTGTACATATAGCCATCTGGCTTTGTAATTGCAAAGTGCAGCATATTTTTTGAGTTTCTTGTTCCTCTTTTTCAGCATCCATGGCTGAGTTTGTTTTGGATGAATTTGTGGCTAACCCCACATTCATCCAATTTTTAAATGTATGAAGTGCAATTTGTTTGAAATTGCTAACCATTAGGGCATAACCGTTTCCTCTTCTCTCATTAAAAAGGAGTATGAGCTGCTGTTTTGGATGGTTTGATTTGCTCAAAAGGTGTTGTTAGCTGAGCCTCTTGGTTTGCCCGAGGCTGGGGCAACGGTGTCATCAGGGGACATGTGGGGTCCAGGTGTGTGACATCAGCAATCACACAGGTGTCCTGCTTTACCAGTTAGACTGGAGGACCTTAAATACTGGAGGAGAGCTGAGGAGTAGGCTGCTGCTGAGGAGTGGGCTGCATCCACCTTTTGTGTCTGGTTGGCCAGTGTTTTGACTGTTTCTGTGCTGGTAGGTGTTAGTAGTGTTTCTGAGCTATACTCGGTGTTCAGCTGTGCAGGTTAATCTGTTTTTCTGTTTTGTTGGCAGATCAACTCTTCCATTTTGAATACGCTCGCCTTTTGTTTAAGACCTTTATTTTCCTTCTGTTGCAATTTTTGCGTTAATTTAGTCAAACCTTTTTACTGAACTGGTGAGGTTGGCTTCCCCTATTTATTTATGTTGCTTCCCTAACCCCCTAGACTTACGGT
This sequence comes from Pholidichthys leucotaenia, assembly GCA_020510985.1. NCBI lineage: Eukaryota > Metazoa > Chordata > Actinopteri > Cichliformes > Pholidichthyidae > Pholidichthys > Pholidichthys leucotaenia. Next base: position 279,597,795 of record CM035842.1, read on the forward strand.
GTAACGTAAGTAGTGGACTGTAACAGGCCCTTTATCAAAGAAGGTTAGACAAAAGTGAATGTGTTAAAGTTTAATAACAAAGATGGACTGCCCTGGTGTAATAAATGTTTAAGCTGATCATAAATGAAAATGGATAACTTGTGAAAGCTTAAACCAATTTGAAGTGACACGAGATGTGTTTTTGAGCAGCGCATTATACAGTCAGTGGCCACTTTAATACGTACACATTGTTCAGCTGGTTGCTGCCAGCTGAAGAAGTTGACAAAGCGATTTAGGCACTGCATTAAAGCATTTTCACCCTACATTCTTATTTGTTCCATGGGGATGTATTCAATTATTCCAAATAGTCTTTTCTCTTCATTTTATAGCTTTTCTCTTAATGGCACTGCTTCCTGTAGTGTACAGTATGTAGATCAGGTCCATCTGTGTGTCCCACAATTTAAAAGACATGCTCATGGTGGCACCTTCCATGGCAGCAGCCTCTCCAATTCTAGATGTGATTAAGATTGTAGATGGGAAAACTACTGTATATCCTTGGCTGTTTATAAACTGAAGTTGGCTTTCTTTCTTGGTTACAAAAGCTTTTACCCACAGTCCAAGCTTCTAAACAATGACAGGTCACTGTTATCACTGCTTGAAGGCAAAATACAAAAACCCAGAGGGAGGTTTTTGTGTTAGAATTTCAAATCAGACAGTTTTCACATTCCAGAGCCACCTCAGGATAGCCAGCTTTCAGTCTTGGTGGATCGTTCTTACGGCAGCAGCAATTTGGGCTTGAAATTGGTAATAAAAAGGACTATTGCATTTCTACTTGGGGTCTTTTTTTTTTTTTTCAACAAAATCCAATTTGCATACATTTTTTTTTGAGAAAAAACAAAACCTCAGAAACAAAAACAAAGATCTTAAAAGTTTTGCTAATACTGAAGAGTAAAACCAGAGTAGGGTAAGAGCAAGCAAAGAGAATTAAAAAAAACAAGGTGATGTCTGGCAACAGCGGCGCGAGACAAAGAGAGGGCAGAACATGGGAAGATGAATTAAAGAGTCATCACTCACCAAAATTGAGCCAGCACTCAGATATGCAGTGTGAGTTGGCATTTCAAGGCCATTTCCATTCCTAACTGATAGCCATGACTCTGGCAGCCATTACCCCGAGAGAAGGGCTCTCAAAAAACACTCTTGCGGAAATGGCCTTCCGAGTTCTTTCTGCTTTATTTCATTTCATTTGTGACAAGGCAAACAAACAAACAATTTCTCATCCTGAGCGATGATTAAATTCAAGTGTTCCATCATACCAAGATGATTCAGAGAAGGGGGGGGGGGGGCTTCAGTGAATGAGTATGGAAAGAGAATGAGTGGAGTGTGCATAACTAATGAGAGTTAAAAAAAAAAAACTGGCATGAGAACTTTCTAGAAAACATTTTACCAAAACACAAAGCTACCGATGTGATTTTGAGCTTTAATTTTCTTTTACTTAACATACTTTCAGTAACTGAAGTGGGTTTATAGTATGTGAAATACTACTTCTGAATAGTCATGCAATTACCTTACTAAATCGGTGGTGTTGCCTATCTCCTTTTAAAGCACAATGAAGGGAAGTTGAGCACAGAGTCAGGGCTGCAATAGAGTGTAGACCAACTGTGAAAGTACGTTTATGAAGGCTGTGCTTTTTAGGTTTTGTCAGGGTTCGTAAAAGGTTGCAAAATGGTTCACACACAGTTTTTAAGGTCGCAAACAGCTTTGTCATAAATGGTCTTAAACAGCTGCTAGTGTTCATTACAAGGTGCACCAAAAAATTTTTTAGTGACATGCGTTACAACTATTAGCAAATGTGTTACAGGTGTTTGCAAACACTTGCAACTATTTTGAAAAGGTTTGCAGCTGTTTGTGGAAAAATACATTCAACAAAAAAAGTAAGTTTTCAAAATGTTGCGCGATTTTGGGGTGTCAGACATTCCTGAAATATAGCATTGCACACACCTGTGACTTGTGATTGAAATAATGAAATCAGACACAAGCAACTGAACTGACCTTTCTGTGCAAAGTGATTGAGCTCATCATTAGAGATTATCAGTATCTGGGGCAGGTCTAGAACAGAGCTGCCAATCTTAATAAAAATAAAAAGGGTTAGCGCATGTAGTTGGATATTTGTGAAGAATACCACCTGTTAACTATTTAGTGTCGGTCACTGACTTATTTAACATCATCATCATAGCAGTCTGTCATGTGCGTCAATGACTGTTTCATTAAGGTCTGATCAGATTCCTCCACACAGCTCTGTCCTTAGCCTTCTGCTGCCAGGAACTCCTGTCTATGTCCAACTTCTCCAAGTTTCTTTTTACAGTGTCTTTAAATCTGAGCCTTGGTCTACCCTGATTGCGTTTTCCCTCGCATAACTGTGAGTAGAGTAACTGCCGAGGGAGACGCTGGTGGTCCATCATCTCAACATGTCCAAGCCATCTCAGGTTCATCTGTATTAGCATGTCCTCCATTGATGGTAGACCAGCTCGTTTCAACACTTCTATGTTGGTTATCTTGTCTTTCCATGAGATGTTCATTATGGCTCGAAGGTGTCTCATCATGTACGCGTGGAGTTTCTTCACCTGCACTCTGTAGACAGTCCAAGTTTCAGCACCATACAACAGAGTAGCCAGTACTGTCGCTCTGTACACTTTGCATTTCACATGGATAGACACATGTCGATTGTTCCACAGCCTCTCCCTCAAGTTTCCAAACACAGCACTCGCTCTTCCCATTCTGAGAGATAGTTCATCCTCCAGCCTAGCATTCTCTGAAACAGTACTCCCTAGGTACTTGAAAGTCTTGCACTTGACTAGTGGCTCTGTACCAATGCTGATCTCTTCTGGTAGTGATGTTGATAATTGGAATTGTGGTGGTTGATAAAGGCACTCTGTCTTCTTGATGTTGATTTGGAGGCTGAATTGGCTAGCTGCTCTTGCAAATTTCTCCACTAAAGATTGCATATCTTCCATGCTGTGTGCAACTAGAGCACTGTCGTCGGCAAAGAGCATTTCTCTTACTATCTTTATCAATGTCTTACTCTTGGCTTTAAACTGTGCCACATTGAACAAGTCTGCTTCTTTCCTTGTTAGAATGTATACTCCTTCTGAAGTGTCTTTGAAGGCCACCTCAAGCATGGCTGTCAGATATAGCGAGAAGAGTGTAGGTGCCAGCACACACCCTTCTTTCAACCCGTTGCTTACTGAAAAGTCTTTAGATACTGAACCACTCATTGCCACGTTTGCTTGCATACCTGTATGGAGTGCCTCGATCAGGCTGACAAACTTCTCTGTACAACCATATTTCTTGAGTACCTGCCAAAGTCCTTGTCGCGAAACAGTATCGAAGGCTTTACTGAAGTCTATGAAGACTACATAAAGCGGCATGTTCTGTTCGATACACTTTTCTTGAACCTGTTTAAAGCAGAAAATCATGTCCATTGTGCTTCTTCCACTTCTAAAGCCGCACTGGGTTTCTGGTAGTACATTCTGCGAGATGTGTTCACTGAGTCTGTAATCAAATCAAATCAAATCAAACTTTATTGTCATATTGCTGTACATACAACTGTAGTGCAGGCAAGATGAAATTGCGTTTCTCTCGGCATCCATATAAGAAGCAGCATGATTAAGCCACACTCCCACATAGCTCCACCCCCCACCCCCACCCCCCCATCCATTCACACATCCCTGAGACATACTTGGGGAAAAAGAATAACTAACTATAATATACAAAATGTCCGTAGGTGCAGTAGTGTGTATGAGAGATTCCGGGTCAGCTGTTCAGCATCCTGACAGCTTGTGGGAGGAAGCTGTTGATCAGTCTGGTGGTTCTGCCTCTGATGCTCCGGAATCGTTTACCAGATGGAAGAAGTTCAAAGTGTTTATGCAGAGGGTGAGAATGGTCCTTGACAATGTTCAGTGCCCTGCTCCTACAACGGTTCTGAAAAAGTTCTTGGACAGAGAATGGAATCAGAATCAGAATCAGAAAAGATTTATTGCCAAGTACATTAACAGATCACTGATAACATACGAGAGAATTTGACTTGACACAGAAAATGAACCTGCATTTCCAGTGACACGGCTGCATCGGGGACGCGCCTGCCAACAGGATAGAGGGTACAGGTAGCATAAGAATAAGAATAATACGAGGAACAATAGGAAGGAGCAAAAAAATCATTGATTCAGAATACTGGTTGCATAATCAATCAATATTATGATTACAAGGAAAAAAAAAGCTCTCGATGCACATACGCAAGACAGGATTCACAGGACACAAGAGAGCAGTGTGTGTATCTTTATTCAGTTCATGGATCAATGTGTGTGCGCTGTTGAAGCAACGTTGATGATAATAAGAGAACAACAAGGGCACTTGGCAGGAGATGTTTTGTCTGGCTGCCGCCAATCGTCCTTGCGATTATCTGGGCAGGCTGTCCAGATGGCTGTCCAAGGCCTTGTGCTCGATGATTTTGAAAACACAGACTGCAGACAGCCAGGAGGAATTTTCATGGGGAAATTGAGCCAAATCGGACTGATCACAGAGAAGGCTTTTTATTTCTTCTGTAGATTCAGTACTTAATCCTTCATTGCGGGGCTTTAAGTCCATCGTGGAAAGACCTAAGCGAGACCATGATGTAATCCACCTTCCGAGACAGTTCTCCATTTGTCGCTATCAGGGTCTTCTCCAATTTTTCAATTTGACAGATGCACCTCGCCTGGCCAGCATTTTGATAGGTTGTATCCATCTTCAGCAATTTGCGGTACACCAGGACAATCCCAGTTCCAATCAGAAAGATCCCGATCACCATTATCACGAAGACATACAAATCTTCAATATCTTCGATAGAGAGATTAGTGAGACACAAGATCTTCCAATTACTTGTGTCACGTAAATAGCCCGCTGGAGCCGTTCCTGCGGGGCAGACAGCTTCCCCCGGAGCACTTTTCCTTGTTGAAAAAATAGTGTCAATTGTGTTCAAAGCCCAGCTTATTAACTCCATAATTTCTTTCTTTTGACGGTCGCAGTTAGACGCAGACAGACAACAGCAAGCTGGGATCCAGTAGTTGGGGGGGGAAGGAAAAAAAGTCAGAACAAGAGAGAAGGAAAAAGCGTCTGCTCTCTTGAGAGGGCGGAAGTGAAGACTCCAATTACCCTCTCCGCCCCCTTGACTATCCTCTGCAGGGCTTTTTTGTCTGACATACTGCAGCTGGAGTACCATGTAGCAATGCAGTACGTCAGAACACTCTCCACCACACCTCTGTAGAAGGTCCTGAGGATGCAGATGGGGAGAGAGGCCTGTTTGAGTTTCCTCAATAAGTGTAGTCTCTGCTGAGCCTGCTTCCTGATCTCCAAGGAATTCTTGCTCCAGGTCAGGTCCTGCGAGATCTGCACTCCAAGGAACTTGATGTTCTCTACTCTCTCCACTAAACGGCCGCCGATGCTGAGGGGGACGTGCTCAGGCTGTGACCACCGGAAGTCGATAATCATCTCCTTCGTTTTGTCCACGTTGAGCACCAGATTGTTCTCCCTGCACCAGCCCTCCAGGTCTCTCACTTCTTCCCTGTACATTGATTCCTCATCCCTCTGAATAAGTCCCACCACCGTGGTGTCATCTGCAAACTTAATAATCTGGTTCCCCCCGTGTTTGGATACACAGTCATGTGTTAGAAGTGTAAACAACAGTGGACTGAGTACACAGCCTTGAGGGGTTCCGGTACTCAGCGTTAAGTAGTACACGTGAGAGAATCTTACCAACAGTGGCTAGCAGTGATATACCTTGGTAATTTCCACAATCCTTCCTGTCACCTTTCTTGAACAAAGGCACAATACTTGCATCCTTCCAGTCTTGAGGTACTTTCTGGGCATCCCATATCTCTTGGATGAGCTTGTGCAGGCAGTTGGTCTGCTGAACACCACCAAATTTCCACACTTCTGCTGGAATTCCATCCCTTCCTGGAGCTTTACCATCCTGTGTTGTCCTGATAGCTGCCATTAGTTCATCAAAATTTGGTGGTTCATCCAGGCTTGATACAGCTGGTCGCTGCACTAGAGCTTCTTTAGCTTCTTCAGTGAGATCTCCAGGGTTGTTTAGTAGTTGGTCAAAGTGGTCTGCAAATCTGTCCAGGATCTTGTCTTTCTCCTGCAAAACCATTTCACCATCCATAGCCTTTAGTTGGATCAATCCTCTTGGTTTAGGCCGTAGATTTCTCTCAAACCTGTGAAGAATGTTTTCATGTCCTTCCTGTCTGCTGCAGTTTGAAGTTTCTCCACCTTTTCATCCCACCAGTTGGACTTCATCTCTCTGGTGTACTTCTGTAGCTCACTCTGAGCCTTTGAGTATTTCTTCTTCTTCGACCTTGTGTTACACTGTAGATTTTCCTGCCTAGCTGTATTCCTCGCTTCTAGTAGTTTCTTCAAGTGTTCATCATGCTCATCAAACCAATCTTGATGTTTCCTCTCAGGGTAGCCTAATACATCACTCGCAGTCTGATACACCGTATCCTTCAGTGTTGCCCATTTCTCTTCTATGTCATTCTCTGAGTTGTTGTTGTCCCAGTCTTTCAAGTTTTCATCCGTTTCCTGTGTAAGTTCTTCCTGCTTCTTTTGGCCTTTCAGTGCACTAGTGTTTAGCTTCCGTGGTGGCTTCGCACCCGTCCTGCAGTGCTGTTTTCGTCTCCAGATCCTTAATCTAGATCTCAGCATAACATGATCAGTGCCACAGTCCGTGCCTCTCATTGCTCTGGTGTCCAATACATCCCTTATGTCTCTCTGCCTGACTATGATGTAGTCTAATAAGTGCCAGTGCTTGGATCTTGGGTGCATCCATGTCTTCTTGTGTGTATCCTTGTGCTTAAATAGAGTGTTGGTTATCACAAGGTTGTACTCTGAACATAGTGCAAGTAGAAGTTCTCCATTAGCATTGCACTTGCCTACTCCATGACTGCCTAGCACTCCTTTCCATTTCTCAGTGTCCGAACCAACTCTGGCATTAAAATCTCCAACGAGTATCAGACTGTCATCAGTCGGTACACGCCTGATAGTCTCACGTAAATCACTGTAGAACTCTTCCTTCACCTCCTCTGTGTTGGTCATTGTTGGGGCATATACACTGATGAGTGTGGCATACATCTTCCGCTGTAGTGGGAGTCTCATAGTCATTATCCTGTCGTTGATTGGCACCGGTTCCTCATCAAGCATTGCTGCTATCTCCTTTCTAACTGCAAAGCCCACTCCTGCTTCTCTCCTTTCTTGAGTTGATCTCCCACTCCAAAAGAAGCTGTACCCATGGTCTTCCGAGCTGTCATATCCAGGCAATCTTGTTTCACTAAGTGCAGCTATGTCTACATTGTACCTGTTCATTTCCAGGGCCACAAGCGCGGTCTGTCTTTCTGGGCACTGTGATGATGTTCTGTCCAACAGAGTGCGTACATTCCATTCTGCTACACACAAGGTTGCCGTTTTCCTCTTCTTTTGTCTTCCTACTCCTAGCTTACTTTTCGCTGCCTGTCGGAGTGTGAACAGATCAGCGTGGACCTTGTAAGCCCGGGCGGTGTCCGAGCCGGAATGAGTTGCTTTCTGATTGACCATTTCATGAAACTGCTTGCAAAGTATTTGAGTACTGCTAGCTTTTGCTGGACTAGCAGCACATTCTTGGCAGATAAAGGTATTATCAGTGGCAAGGACAAGCCAAGACAAACTGACTCCAGTATCTGTTGCAGTAACTGACCAGATGATAGGTTTGTTTATCTCTGCTCTTTGTGTAGTGCATGTCACAATGCACCGACTGGCACAGTCCACCACAGACCTTGTGACAGATGTGGTTATCTGCCAGGATGTCCAGTCTCGCCCTGTGTAACTGGGAGTGGTCCACCACAGACCTGTGGCAGATATTGTTTTTAGTTCTGCCAGGATACCATGTTTCACCCTCCACGCCCTCGGAAGGGCGGGGATGCCGGTTGAGTCACCGACGGCCCGACCCATGAGATAGGTAGTACCGATTTTCATGGTTATCCGGTAGCAAGCAAGCCAATGCCTGACCTGACAAAAAAAAAGGGGGGGGGGGATGTAAGTCTCAGTTAAAAGCTGCCAATTTCTGACCAAAAAAGTGCAATTTTATGGGTAAAAAGCTGCAACTTTAGCAAAAAGACAAAAAAAAGGTGTAAATTTCCAACTGTTTACAACCTAAAAATGCTGCATATCTAAGATCTGAGTAAAATGCTGCAAGTTTAAGCTTTTTTTTTTTAAAACTGCAAATTCAAGAGTAAGAAAAGTTCTAAATTCATGAGGAAAAAGCTGCAAAATTATGAATAATAAAAAGCTGTAAATTTTCAAATAAGAAGCTGCACATTTCTGAGTAAAATGGCTGTAACTCTGCAGGAAAATCCTGCAGATTTATGAGAAAAATCCTCACATTTACAAAAGAATGTTTCTAATTTACATGAAAAAGGATGTGATAAATTGGCGTGTGTTGGCCTTTTTTTTTTTTTAAGACAGCCGTGAGGAGGAACTAAGCGGTTGTGTTCGGCGGTGTTAAATTCTGCAAATCTGCATTAATCAGCAGGGAAAAGGAGAAGAAGAGGAATAGGTGATCCCCAGCAGCAGAAATAATCCAGTTAACCCAGGAAGAGTAAACACATGACACCCATCAGATCACCCCCCCCCCATGGCATCAGTGGGAACAGCTGGGACAAACTTCACACCTCTGTCGATTTACATGTTCCCTTCTGAGGACAATTCAAACTGAGCTGCTGCTGAGATGGAAACCAAAGGGTTAAAGGATGACGTGGCTTTATCAGCAGCACTGATTCCCCCCCCCCCCCCCAACTGACCTGCTGGACAGGAACTAACAACTCCTCAGGCCTGTTAACACAATTTTAACAACAAAAGGACATGCAAAAGAACGAAGATTCCCTTTGATTTAACAGGGTAACAGTGTGAATTTTCTGGTCTGTGAATGAACAGAGCAGCCATGAGTGTTTCATGGAGTCACTTAATGAATTATAATGGTTAATCTAAGTCACGATGTCAGGAAACAAACTTCAGGGGAAACTTAAACCCATGACACCTTGTTTTAAATTTTGCTGATTTTTCTTTTTTTTCCCGCTTCTCTTCCAGTCCTTATGGCCACTTTCTGATTGCTTTGAGTTTTTAAAACATCATTTTAAGAATAATGTTAACTGACTTAAAAGTACATTTCTAACTACACTATATCATACAATATGCCATTTAATATACAATTTCATTTGATCGCATTTAGTTCTTAATTCAAACAAGCAGAGTATTTGCAACCAACTTAATTAAGACTTGAACAAAAACAATCAATCTGAATACAACTGGGAGCGTTTAAGAATAAAAATCTTTGGATTCCTTAATGAAGTTCTGCCTGCAGATCACCTGCACTCAAACATTCCAATTACCACTCATGGGACGGACCAGACTCCATACAAAATGTTAAAAATTTTACTTTGGCTTCGTCTTTAAGGGGTTGCTGTTCTAGTTAAAAGTCTCAAGTGTTGAAGAGTCCAGCTTTGTATAAAACGGCCAAGTCAGTATACCACTAAAGGCTCAAAGTCGCTAAGATAATCCAGAGGTTAAACCGACTGTTAATGTCATTTAAGCCCTTCATGGCATCGACAACGTGGAACCAGCATTTCACTTTGAAACGGATGGCAGCGAGTTATTGCAAACGAGCAGGTTTAAAACACATAGCATTAAAGTTAAGAGTATTGCAAGAAGTAAAATAGTTTAATATATAACACAGCTGTCTTACCTTGGAATGTCCTTTACAAATGAAGATATTCAAATTGAAGTACGGAGGAAAAATGTAAAAACTGTCCAAAATATCCAGTAGATTCTCCTGAGGTGTTACAATATATATGTACTGTATATATTGTGAAGGAATGAAAGGATGAGACATGAGAAGCCCAAATTGTGCACCAGGAGTGCACCAGAGGAAAAGTGGAAAAACACAGATCGTACTGCTTATGCAAAGCTGCAAACTAACAAAAAAAGTTACATGAAAATGGCACAAAATCACCAGAAGAGAGAAAAAAAAAGACCTGTTTAAGTGCAGAAGGTCTGAAGTCGTGTGAAAATGTTAGGAATGTTAGAGTCAGAGCTGAGGGATGAACTACTATTTACACGGTAAAAACAAGAAATCAAGAGCAATTATACACAAACTCGCTGCTCCTTTCGCCTCCGTTCTTGAAGCAAATAGAAATAAAAACACTCCAAAAATCTCACAGTCACTACTAAAACTACTATTTACTATTCTGAACTATTATTTACACCGTAAAAATGCCGAAATCAAATCAAAAATAGACAAACACACTTACGTGTTGAAAGTCCGTCCATCTCTTTTTTCGACAGGGATAGAAAAATCTGAATATGATCTGTTGCAATATCTGTCCACTTAATGGCTCATTATAAATATCTATTATTATCAACCCTTTATGGGATTTTCTTTTCAATGTTTCTTCCTCTGGTAGGGTCACCCAAGATAAACTGGTGCTGGGTTAAGGGCCAGACTAAGAATGATCCAACAGACTCTCATGATGAATGTTAGAACAAGAATTCAGTGTACTCCACCCGGTATGGGGTTACTGGGGCCTCACCCTGGAGCCAGGCATGGGGGAGGGGCTCAATGGCTAGCACCTGGTGGCCAGGTTTCTGCCCATGGGACCTGGCCGGGCTCAGCCTGAAGGAGTTACATGGGTTCGCCCTCCAGCAGGCTCACCATCTGCAGGAGGGACCATGGGGATCCGGTGCTATGTGGATCAGGTGGCGGTCGAAGGCAGAGACCTTGGCGGTCTGATTCCAGGCTTCCTAAACTGGCTTTTGAAAACTGGAATGTCACCTCTCTGGTGGGGAAGGAGCCTGAGCTGGTGCATGAGGTTGAGAGATACCGGCTAGATATAGTCGGCCTCACCTCAACACACAGCTCCGGTTCTGGAACCAGTCTCCTGGAGAGGGGCTGGAGCTTGGTCTACTCTGGAGTTTCCCTGGGTGAAAGGCGACCAGCAGAGGTGGGTATTCTTGTATCCCCCCCACCTTGCTGCCTCTATATTGGAGTTTTCCCCGGTGGACAAAAGGGTTGTTTCCCTGCACCTTCGGGTTGGGAAACAGGTCCTGACCATCATTTGTGCCTATGCATCAAATGATGGTTCAGAGTACCCACCCTTTTTGGAGTCTCTGACTGGGGTGCTGGAGTGTGCTCCTCTTGGAGACTCCATTGTCCTACTGGGGGACTTCAATGTGCACATGGGCAATGGCAGTGAAACCTGGAGGGGGGTGATTGGGAGGAACGGCCTGCCCGATCTGAACCAGAGTGGTGTTCAGTTATTGGACTTCTGTGTTAACCAGTTTGTTCATAACAAACACCATGTTCAAGCATAAGGGTGTCCATATGTGCACTAGGACACCTTAAGTCGCAGGTCGATGATTGATTTTGTTATCGTGTCATCAGACCTACGACTGTCTGTCTTGGACACTTGGTAAAGGGAGGTGTAGAGCTGTCAACTGATTACCATCTGATGGCAGGGGAGGATGCCATTCAGACCTGGTAGACCCAAACGTATAGTGAGGATGTGCTGGGAAGATCTGGCTGAGGCCTCTGTCCGGGAGGGCTTCAACTCCCACCTCCAGAAGAACTTTGACCACATTCCGAGGGAGTCTGGAGACATGGAGTCTGAATGGGCCATGTTCTCCACCTCCATTGTTGAAGCAGCTGCCCAAAGCTGTGGCCGCAAGGTCATCAATGCATCTTGTGGTGGTAACCCCCGAACCAAGTGGTGGACACCAGCGGTGAGGGGGAGGCCATTAAGCTGAAAAAGGAGTCCTATCAAGCTTGGTTGGCTTGTGGGACTCCCGAAGCAGCTGAGGTGTACCGGCAGGCCAAGTGGAGTGCAGTTCAGGTGGTTGCTGAAGCAAAAACTCAGATGTGGGAGGAGTTTGGTGAGGCCATGGAACAAGACTTTCAGTTGGCCTCGAAGAAATTCTGGCAAACTGTCTGGTGGCTCAGGAAGGGGAAGGAACTCCCTGTCCACACTGTGTATGGTGCGGATGGGGTACTGCTGACTTTGACTGGGGATATCGTTGGGTGGTGGAAGGAATACTTCGAGAATCTTCTCCATCCCACTGACATGCCTTCCACAGAGGAAGCAGGGCTTGTGGACGAGGGGGACGACTCGCCCATCACAGGGGCTGAGGTTGCCAAAGTGGTTAAAAAGGTCCTTGGTGGCTGGGCCCCAGGGGTGGACGAAATTCGTACCAAGTACCTCAAAGCCCTGGATGTTGTAGGACTGTCATGGTTGACACGCCTTTGCAACATTGCGTGGAGGTCCGGGACAATGCCTTTGGCTTGGCAGACCGGGGTGGTGGTTCCTCTCTTCAGGATAGGGGACCAGAGGGTGTGCTCCAACTTTAGAGGGATCACACTCCTCAGCCTCCCTGGGAAGGTCTATGCCACGGTACTGGAGAGGAGAGTCCGGCCTTTGGTCGAACCTCAGATTCTGGAGTAGCAATGTGGTTTTTGTCCTGGCCATGGCACATCGGGCAAACTCTTTACCCTCTCGAGAATCCTCGAGGGTTCATGGGAGTTTTCCCAACCAGCTTTCATGTTTTTTGTGGACTTGGAGAAGGCATTTAACCGCGTCCCTCATGGGTTTTTGTTTTTGTTTTTTTGTTTTTTTTGGGGGGGGGGGTGCTTCGGGAGTATGGGGTATCGGGCTTGTTGTTACAAGCCATTTGGTCTCTATACGACCGTTGTGAGAGTTTGGTTCGTATTGCCAACACCTCGGTCGGTCTCATTCCCAGTGAGAGTTGGACTCCACCAGGGCTGCCCTGTGTCACCGATCCTGTTCATAATTTTTATGGACAGGGTTTCTAGGCACAGACAGGGAATGGAGGGTGTCATGCTTGGTGGCCACAGGATCTCATTTCTGTTTGCAGATAATGTTGTCCTGTTGGCTTCATCCACCAATGACCTACAGGTCTGACTGGGACAGTTTGCCATTGAGTGTGTAGTGGCTGGGATCAGAATAAGCACCTTCAAGTCCAAGTCCATGGTCCTCACCCGGAAAAAGGTGGATTGTCCTCTCTGGGTTGGGGACAAGCTCTTGCCCCAAGTGGAGGAGTTTAAGTATCTTGGGGTCTTATTCACGAGTGAGGGGAGAATGGAGCGAGAGATCGACAGATGGATTGGAGTAGCATCTGCAGTGATGCGGACGTTGTACCGGTCTGTTGTGGTGAAGAGGGAGCTGCGTTCTAAGGCAAAGCTGTCGATTTACCAGTCAATCTACGTTCCTACTCTCACCTATGGTCACGAGCTTTGGGTAATGACCGAAAGAACGAGATCACGGATACAAGCGGCTGAAATGAGCTTTCTCCGTAGGATTGTTGGGATTCACCCTCAGAGATAGGGTGAGGAGCTCAGTCATCTGGGAGAGGCTCAGAGTAGAACCGCTGCTCCTCCACATTGAAAGGAGCCAGTTGAGGTGGTATGGGCATCTGATCAGGATGCCTCCTGGACACCTCCCACTTGAGGTGTTTCGGGCACGTCCTACTGGGAAGAGACCCCGGGGCAGACCCAGGACTCGCTGGAGAGACTGTCTCCCAGCTGGTCTGGGAATGCCTTGGTATCCTCTCTGAAGAGCTGGAGCAGGTGGCTGGGGAGAGGGAAGTCTGGGCTTCTCTGCTTGAATTGCTGCCTTCGCGACCTGGACCTCCGGAAAAGCGGTAGAAGATGGATGGATGTTTTTTCAACATACCTCCACCAAGTCTACAGAGGGGGTATATGTCCATATGAGGTCAGATGGTAGGCTATTTAACATAGCCCGTCTGCGTGCAAAGACCAAAGTGAGACGCTTGTGCATTCACAAACTCCTTTTTGCCGACAATGCAGCCCTTGTATCCAATGATGAAGCACACCTTCAACAACTGCTTAACAAGTCTTCCCAAGCCTGCAATGACTTTTGGGTTAACCATTAGCCTAATGAAGTCCAGCACACTTGTACAAGGTGCGCCAGACTCTCCCTTTTTGACAATCAATGGCTCCGTCATCAATGCTGTGAAAAACTTTACCTACCCTAGATATCCTGTACCTATCAACTGTAACGAACAATCTTTCTCTTGATGAAGAAATTAGCCATTGCATTGCTAAGGCTGCAGGTGCAACGGCAAGACTCCATGATCGTGTGTGGGAAAACAGCTGTCTGCCCCCCTTCCCCCAAGCACAAGCCATAATTTATACATGTTATGGGCTCAATCATGTCTGTCGGTCCAAGCCTTATTTTAGCTTAAAAAAATTCACTGAAAATTGGGGTTTGTTTAGTCCATCAAATACGGACCATATTTAACCCAAAATTAGATGTTGAAAATTGGCACTGTTTGAATTACAAGTGTGTTTTGCAAATTTCTCTTTGTGTCTCTATTGATGGGCACACCTCGGGCTTCAGGTGTCCCCTGACACCTCTGGTCTAGCCAGATCTCAGAAGCTAAGCAGCTGACTTGGTTAGTACTTGGATGGGAGACTGCAGGTGCTGTGAACACTGTCACTCTACCTCTTGCCCAAAGATGCAAGGATAGGCTCCAACCTGAAAAGGTCTAAGAAAATTTATGATACTGGTGTGACAAGAGCTGGTTGATGTATTTTCAACAACCTGAGAAAGGGTGGCTTTTCACTTTCCAACCAAATTTACTTCATTTTATCTTTCACTTTTCAATCAAATCCGGACATTTTTTTAGACTGTTGGCAAAGCCGTCTTCAACACTTTTTCACCCAATCTGTGCTGAGAGGGTGGCCATCAAGAGTAAAATACAGGTCTACCAGGCATGTTCTCAGCACCCTCCTGTATGCTAGTGAAACCTGGACCACCTCCACAAAGCAGGAAAAGAGGCTGAACCGTTTCCATCTATGCTGCCTGAGAAACATTGAGTATCCCCTGTCAGGTCAAAATTACCAGCTTAGAAGGACTTGAGCAAGCTGATTTGCCAAGAATTGTTGGGTTACTCAGCCAGAGACACTTATCATGGCTTGAGCATATCAAGAGAATGGAGGAAGGACAGATCCCAAAGGATCTATACTGCTTTAGCTAACCCGTTCTTATCTTAACTATTGCTCTGAGTGCTGTTATCCCTTTGCTGCTGTAATCCTGGAATTTCCCTATTGTGGGTCTAATAAAGGCTTATCTTATCTCCTTTAAGGCAACTGTCCACTGGTGTGAAACCTGTAGGGTGCCTAAAACTCTGCTTCAAGGACGTATTGAAGCAAGACCTTAAAAAGACTAAGACTGGAGCAGACAGCTGGGAAAACCAAGTAACAACCCGCTCCACCTGGCGCTTAGTTGTGAGGAATGGCATGCTTGAGGCTGAAGAGAGGAGAGCTATGCTAAATGAACATAGACAACATCACAAAGGGTGGCAGAGTCTTCGTTCAAATGCAACCACTGCAACCAGGATTGCCGCTCAAGCATTGGCTTGAGTCATTCCACAAAGTGAAGAGTGTAACCATCATCTCTCTGAGACAAACAGATGCCTTTAACTCATTAAACCATTAAACATTGTCTTAAGTTTGACTTAATTGAGTAATGTCTTTTTGCCAGTTGATAGTACTTTCCTTCATCTGGACACAGCTAAACATTCTTCGCCACGACTGCAAAAAATATCACAGCAGCTATGTGTGAAAAGGCTCTTTTAACAGCCAAATAGTGGTGATGTTGATAAGAGGGATTTAAAAAAAAAAAAAAAAAAAGGAGGGGCTGATGTGGTAGGATGGAGCACCCTGGGGTTCTGATCACTCAGCACAAGCGTAGCTGAAGAATGTGAATTGCAGGACACACTGATAACACAGGGTTACAAAAATAATTTTTTTGTAAGTTGTCTGTTTTTTCAACTGATTTAAGACAATTTTGCACCGCTGAATCTGAAAATGACATCCGTTTCTCTCGATCAGGTGCTAAGTAAAAACCTGTACTTACTTAGTACTGTGCATGTACTTACCTTTATATAAAGGTAAGTACATGTAAATTGAATGTTACATCATCATTGTTCAAACTCTAGAGAATTTCAAGACAAAGAATTTTGCATCATATAAAGTGAAAATACCCATACATGTAAACAAAAACATATAAAACAACATGTGGTCATAGTTCAAAAAGTTGACATGATTGAGCAAAACCAATGTGATTTTTGGATTCAGCACATTAAAATTGTCCTAAATCAGCTAAAAAAAACTTAGACAATAAATTTGGTGTTGACCAGTGTAACTGACATTTTGAATTGCTCTGGGAGTGCTGTTTTTTCAATCAATCCAAGACCAATCAAGGTCTAACACAGCTGGCGTCACAGCATGCTTTCATCCCCCCAGGCAGTCATAGGAAGACCGTGGCAATGCTTCAGTTCTGCTGGTGTCCTTCTGCCCACTAGCTATGTTCCGGGCATGTCCAACTGGAAAAAGACCCTGGGGTGTTCATGTGCTCATACCCATCACTGGTGTCCGGGTCAGCGACATTCTCCCTCTGACTCTCCAGCAGCATGGAGCAGACGTTGTACTGGCTCTCCAGCAGCAGAAAGGAGTCCAGATTACAGCAGAGGACACTGAGCAGTCTGCAGCAATTCACACAAAAACAAAACAAAAACGGAGAGATCAAAACACAGAGAGGGGGACTGGCAGCATGAGATATTGCAGCAGAACAGCAGCACTGACAAATAGGAGTGTGCAGGCAAAGGCCCCATTTGGACCTGAGTTGTCTGTTTCCCCAGGCTTTCTATCTCTGCAAGCGCTGGGTCAGTCAACAAAATTGTTCCCGTAAGCTTGCTGTAGCCAATTGTGAGCTTTGTTAAGTGCAAACCCTTGGGGAGGTTTTTTTTATGGTTGATTTTCCGTGGCTGGTAATGACACCAGGCTCATGCAGGCTTTTCAACTCCAGCAGCATTTCAAGAGACTAAAGCAGAAGAAAAAAAAATAACTACAAGGCTAAGAAAGCTTCTGTGTTTTTGATAGAGAAAGTCAAAACAGAAAATACATTTCTATGAACAGCTTCATCTGTAACTACAATAAATTTTTATTTTATGTTCGAAGAATGATAAAAATCCACTATCCCTTCCCACAACCAAGTTGATATTTGATAGTTGATAATCATACCATGTAGGATAACTAAATAGACGGTTATGCTGTTTCATCCCACCTAGCAACAATGCTCTGCACTCTGTGTGTTTATATATTTACATATTTATTCCATCTAGCTACAATGCTCTGCACTGGGTGTGTTTATATTTATATATCTATATATTTATTCCATCTAGCTACAATGCTCCGCACTGTGTTTTTATATATCTACATATTATTCCATCTAGCTACATTGCTCCGCACTGTGTGTGTTTATATACTTGCATATTTATTCCACCTAGCTGCAATGCTCCATACTGTGGGTGTTTATATATTTACATATTTATTCCATCTAGCTACAATGCTCTGCACTGTGTGTTCATATATTCATATATTTATTCCATCCAGCTACAATGCTCTGCACTGTGTGTCTGTGTGTGTGTGTGTGTATATATATATTTTATAGTAATATGTACATATGTATATTAGCTGCTCTTGCTTGCTTGTTTTTTCTTGCCTTCTGATTGTTGCTCTGAGTGTTGCTATCCCTGTGCTGTTGCAATCCTGGAATTTCCCCGTTGTGGGACTAATAAAGGCTTATCTTATCTTATCTTATATTCATTTAAACTGAAGGTTGGATTCTGAGCTTATTAAAAAGTTCCCATAAGTCTGTGAATAGTGCAGCATTAATCAAAAATAATCTAGTTAATTTTTATTATCTGCCTACTCCCTAGACTGGCCCTGAAATTAAGTCCGTCAAAATTGGTCTTGCTTATTGGATTTTTGGCAATTTAGCATCTCAGAGGAAGGTTTGGATTGCCAGATTTTTTTATTTTTTTTTTTTTGTCTCATGTGAGCTGCAAATTTGAATGTTTCAGGCTGGTGAAACAATTGCTGAAAATAAAGTATGCTGAAATTTATACTCTGCACATCTAGTATTCTGCTCCTGAAGAAGTTACGGCCACAGTTTTTGGTTTAAAGTGTTTACAGAGAGCCATACAGACTCTCAGTTGAGACACTGTGCAATATTTTCAAACCACATGGGCCATACTGCTACCAAACACAGCAATGCATTCATAGCAGTACAAACTGCAGCAATGCTTTTCACCAGGTACCCAGAACACTGTTTTTCAGCCCAGAGGAGATGAAACTGCTTCTTTTTTTTTTTGCATAGCAGTTTTAGTTGGCGTTTATGAATTAAACTTCATATTGCAGTGGTTGAGAAAGATTTGGGAAAGTAATCCCTTGCCCATGTGGTTATATCAGCTATTGATGAATGACTGCTTTTGATGCAGTACCGCCTGAGGGATTAGCGAATATGTGTTGAATTGGGCCTCCTTCCAACTACCATAGAAGCTTTTGATCTTTAGCAATCGTTAAAGCATTGTCAATGACAATGAAAGGTCATTGGACCCTTTAAATTAAGGCAGAACTGCAGATATATAAGTATAAACTTGCCTATCAACATTAGTAAGGCCTCCTTCACACTTGATGAAGACCATGCTACAATCTCCATGACCTATGAGAATGTGGCCGTATCGCAGAAAAACTGGAAAACCGCCTTCAATGTGAAGGCAATCATGACACCACTATGCTTTTTCCCTGCTATTTTCAAAGTCCACTAGATGCTCTCATGCACCCCACCACAATCTATACGTCAGCAGCACATTCCCTTGACGATCCTACCATGTACGGCCACCATTGCGCCATGCACTGGGCACACTCTGCCAGGAGCCCTCTGGACCGTGTCAGGATGCAGCTACCCACAAGAAGATTACGCCACGCTAGCTAGATGCTACTGTCCCTCGCTACCGTCACGTTAGTGTGGTCCGTCCTGCTTCAAATTCTTGCCATGCCATGACGTTTATACAATGCCACTGCCACCACTACGCGCTACCCAGGACCCTGACATGATGCCACCACAGTCATTAACCACCATGACTTTGCAACAGAAATTTTGTGCATGCTCAAAACTCTCCACGTGCTATCACACGTAATGAGGATCCCATTACATTCTTAATACATTCAGACCTCGCTAAGACTCCACAAAGACCATCCATATTCTGGCTGATTTCTCAGGTCGTAGCACAGTCTTTGAGTGTGAAGGGCGTTTAATACACAAGTCACAACTTGGAGAGGTTTTTACTCATAAATTTGAAAAAAAAATTCTAGTGTTGTCTTACAATTTTTGTGCCTGTTTTCCCTTTGTGAATTTGAGACTTTTTCCTCACTTTTTTTTTAATACTTTTTTGCTTAAGTTTGTGATTTTTTTTTTTTTCAGTAATTTTTCAACTTTTTCTCCTGTACTTGTGAGGTGGTTTCCCCTGTCATTTTGGAGACGTTTTCCATGCCAAATTTGTTTTTCTTTTTTTTTCCTCCTTTTGTGTCATAGCCACTGGTTATGGTCGTTCCCATAAATTCCACATTTTTTGCAATCATTATTATAACCTGTCAATCCTACCCAGCAACTCTGGTAAAGTTTAAAACTAAAAAATATAAGCCTAGAAATTAGCATAATGGACCCACTCAAAAATAACCCATTTTTCCAAATTCCCACTTTTTGAGAGTGTTTCTCTCTCTCCAGCTCTGTTGTACACTCTTCACCCACAGTTTCAGTCCTGTTCAAAATTTAAACCCTTCGGCTCGCTCATATTGGAGTGCTTGTCAAAGAGCAGCTAATGCTGACATTTAAAATTTTAAAAAAATCATGCAGTTTTGCTCAGCTAATACTCCCATATTTCACTGCATATTAGTGTATTTTTAGACAGTTTTGTGCACGCTGAACGTCTCCTTTGCCAGAAGAACATATTGTAGTCATTAAAATAGCAAATTAACAGTAAAATTAGTGGAAATGTTGGATTTGTTTAGCACTGAAAAGGGTGGTTCAATTTGTCATGTTGTGCGTCAGTCCTTGCGAGAAACATCCCCCCTCTTAAAGTGTTTATTTCCTGATGTGTCGGGCAGTTACTCGGACTCCCATTTGGTGGACAGCTCGGCTCACTTGTTCCGGCAGCGGTGCAGTAAGAGGCTGAGGGTCTGTCAGGCCTCATGATCTCTCCCTGTTTGAGACAAAGAAATGGAGAACCAAGCCAACTCTCCATTAGTGTCTCAGATTCTTTGT
Organism: Pholidichthys leucotaenia; assembly: GCA_020510985.1. Classification (NCBI taxonomy): domain Eukaryota; kingdom Metazoa; phylum Chordata; class Actinopteri; order Cichliformes; family Pholidichthyidae; genus Pholidichthys; species Pholidichthys leucotaenia. Next base: position 279,618,035 of record CM035842.1, read on the forward strand.
CAAGGTGTGTTAGAGTCCAAATGTCCAATAAATAAGGTATTCTTAATAGGATTTAAGGCTCAGCAGTAGCTACAATTGGCGACCTTTAATTTTTTGTTGATACATAGAGTAATTAGTGTAACAAAAAAAATAGAATATCATGACACAGTAATTTAACTCAAAAAGCTAAGTCATAACATCAAAATTTAAAACAAAAAAGACTTGAAATAGCTCACTTTGTGTGATAAATATAGGAAATCTAAAAGTTGTAACTTCTACAAAATTCTTATCTTTTTTATATACTCGTAGTTTATTTTCTGATTTTTTTCTAATTAAAGTGGACATATGATATAAATTTCTGTACTTTTGCAAATCAGTTTGGGTAGCTTGACTGGTTACTAATGGAAAAACTGGGGCAAAGACAGTCCTGTCACTTTGTCAGGGTCTGCCTTTGTTCCCACACACCTTTCGTTAAATCAGAGGTTTGGGTTTTGGAGTGATGCCACACTCCCAACTTTTTTGCCACACATTTTAATGACAGTCGGAGTATCCCTGTGAGCATTTAAATCCACACACTGACAGTGCTACTACAAAGTTAGCATAGCAGACGTGTTTATTATGGCTACTCTTTATAGATCTATATGTTTTGCTCACCCCAATAGACTTCTGTGTTCCCAGGTGATTCATTAATCTACAACTGACTACACAACTTGTGTAATTCTGACCTGTTTTGTTACCGTTTGTCCAGGATGGCCAGGGAAATTGTACCATTAGCATAGTTAGCTTAGCTGCACTAGTTAATCGATTAGTTAGATAAAGCTGTGCTCACCACCAGAGCTATTAGCTATCTAGCTAACATTAGCATCAACCACAGTTCTCAGAAATAATTAAAGGAGAAAGGTGGGGTGAACTGGTGCTAGGACTGGGTGATTAACAGAAATAAAGCCGAAACTGACATTAGCTCATGTAGGCTTTTCTATTTTTACTCCTCTTCCTGTTGTGTGTGTGTGTGGCTTTTCATGTACTGCCTCTTTTAGACGTGTCTGTGGAGTTACATGTGAGTGCACATAACCCCACACCCCAGATAACATTGCAGAAAAATTTAAACGGCTTATAAGCGAAAAAAAAAATGTGGTCGCCATTCACATAATGTATGATGATTGACTGTGTTTCAACTAAACATGCCAAAAAAAAATGAGCGAAGTGCATGGAAACTAACACGTAAATGCCTGAAGCTGTTTGGCTCTGACAGTTATTCACGTCATTTTTAACCATTTTCCAGTGGGAATTCACAACTCAATGGACAAACTAAGGCTGTATTTAAGAACCCAATAACAGACTCATAATCACTATGCGGTGGTAACGCAATCATGGCTGCTTAAAGGACTACCCAAATGCAGTTAACAAGCAAAGTAGCTGCTGTCACAAGTACGGGTGGGAGAAATTATTTTTCCGATGCATCTCAGTGCGGATGTGGACGATTCTTAAACAATGCACAAATGCCAAGATTCTGATTATTAAATATTATCAATAACGTAATTAATTTGGCCGGAATGAAAAAGTCGGCACCCGTATCCACCCAGACTCTTTATTACGTGACACAAAAGAAACTAAATGGCGGAGCAGAGCATACGGTCAGCACTGTCTTCATTAAAAGCAAATGTACAGGAGTACTTTGGCTTTTATAAAGTCGAAGGGAAAAAGACTTGGACAAGACCCACATTGTATGTAAGCTCTGTCAGACTAAACTAAAATATTTTGGAAACACAACAAACATGCGAAACCATATAGCACGTTTCCATCCGTCATCCAGCCATAATGTTGGCTTTTTGAAACATTAAAAGATATTAGAAGTAAATTCATGGGCCACTGTGATAGATAGTCATGTGAAAAAATTTGGACACCCCTTTAAATATTCAGTTCTTTATTAAGAAATGTTCACGTACCTGTATCTAACCTTGTTTTTGGTTTCATTTGCATTTTTAAACATTTATTTTAGCCATTGTAGGTGGGAATGAATGTGGGGGTGTCCTAAAAAAGATGGGGGGTGTCCTAATTTATTCCTCACTATTTGTTTAGAAATACATTTTACAGAAAATCTGAGAAAAGTCTTTAATTCATTTTTAATTGTTTATTTGTATTACGTGACTCTCCCAGTATTTCTAACATTGATATTAAATATCCATATGTCCAAATATGTTAAACGCACAGGCTTATGCAGGGTGTCCTAATTTTTTCACATGACTGTAGCTAGACAGATAGACAGACAGACAGACAGATGTACTTTATTGATCCCAAACTGGGAAATTTTAGTGCAACAGCAGCATGACATACCAGACCAAACAGACAGACCCACAGTATAATAGAATATTAAGTTGTCACACAGTGGGAGGAAAAAAAAATCCTGAATCAATCCTGATTCAAGCCTGCCAGCACTGACTCGCTCCCTTAAATGGGATTATGAAATTGTCCTCTTAAACTGTTTTTTTTATGTGTGCCGTCTCTTATCTTTTTACCTTTAACCTTACTCCCTGCTTGTTTCAGGGTCAACAGTTTCTGAAACCTAACCTGAATTGCTTTCTATATGTGCCGTTTTTCTTTTAATATCTTCCTGCCTGCCTCAGGGACTACAGATGGAAATGAGTGAGAATGCTATAATCTGGTACAGAGCATCTTTACCCTGTGTTTAATGGGGGTTTTTTGTACATGGTCCCTGACAAATAAACCAATAAACTAAACTGAACAGAAAAAACATCGAGATTCGTAATCAGCTGAAATCAGAGCCCCCTGAGTTGTAATTGGCTCGAATCGTTGGGTGCCTAAAGGTTCCCACTCCTGGTCACAAGTTACATGGCCCACAAATCCTCGAGGTATGTAAACAAACACTGACTTCTGCACTGGATAAAGTTTAATTTGTGTGTCAAATGACAATAGGTCTATTCTTTATTATATTATGCTCATTTACTACCAGATAGACAGGTCTTCACTCAAAAGAACGTTTGTCCTTATCAGCAGTGATGATTTTCAGGTGGCATTGTTCTCTCTGAATGCTACCACAGTTCATTTTCCTTCTTATAGGCTGCCTTAACTTCCTGTGTTGGGTTTGAAAGCCTGAACCTTTCTGAAAATTGCTTTCATACTCTAAACAAACCAGTCCAAGGTTCAATTTGATATGGACCGAGACCATCTCTTTTTGCCAAACCAAATACCGGCTCTTTGGTCCGGACCGTGGTTCAGGGGAGGTTTCACACCTAATATTTTGGTCTGAATCAAGGTTAAAAGTCCAAAAGCCTGGACCAAATGGGTTAGGTGTGAAAAGCCCTTGCTTGTCTCTTAAGAAGACACAGTCTTCTTGTGATAAGTCAGTCACGAACAAGGTTCAGGGTTCACACTCGAATGTATGAAGCCACAGATAAGGTGGAAGACACTGAAATTTTTGCCGTGTCTAGCCTGAAATGTCAACTGTGATGAGCTAATGTTGTTGAGGATGAAAACTACAGAAGAAAGAAGATCTATGCATTTTACCACATTTGAAGCCCTAGACAGTGAGCATACAGTATAGTTGTAAATATTAAGTGACAGCGTTGAAATGTCAGTCTCTGGATTTTTGCAACATTAAAGCCTGTAAATTTACCATTTTGCTGTGAGATTATTAGTGAAAACCAGTTTCCCATAGGCTGTAATTTTCTGCTCCACCCATATTACAAATGAGGTCAATGTTTACAACATCATGCTATTTGGTCTTTTGAATGCTGGTGTCAAGTTTCCCAATCATTGCTGTACTAATGCCTTTTAATGCCATCAGGTTGAAATGTGTGAAATTTCACAGCAGCGATATGATTAGAGCCCTCAGTGGCAGATGAAGTGAATAAAAGCATCCAAACAATTCAGAGTTAAAGAAAAATTTTTTTAAAAAAACAAGGGGGATGAGAGGCAGTTGCCATGACAACAAAGAGGCTTTTAGGAAGAAGAAAAAAAAAGGCTAAGGGATTTTAGCACTCAAGTTTGTGAAAATCAAGAGGGGTGGAAATTGTGGCTTCTTCCTTTTCCAAACGGCGCTGCATTTCAGGGCTGCCTGACAGAAGTGCTGGTTATTAGAGCTGCATTAGATATGACAGAAAAGGTTTAAAGTGTTTTAGGGACCAGAGGTTAAGATGCTGTAATATACTCCTGGAGGTGAGCTCACAACTGCCAGTTTTGTGAATAATGTGAATCATTTCTTGAATTTTAACATTGATGGCTGCATTTTTTATTTTTTATTTTTTTAATGAGCAGTTTCCTTTCAAAATCAGGGTCACACACTGAAGTAGAAAGGACCCAGAAAGTGCAACCTCTGCCAAGGCAACTAATTCTTTCCTTTGTAAATGACAGTCTGAGTTCACAGAGACACACAGAGGTGAAAATATCACCTCCATGGTGGAGGTAACAACAGGAGGTAAAGTTCCTAAATAAATAACAGCTCACCTGAACAGCAAGACTGTCCTTCACCAATTTTTACTTATCAGTTGGAGGACTTGCTGGCACTCCTGCTGCAGCGGTAGGAGTGCAAACGCCCTGGTTATTACTCAGGGAATACCAATTAAAGGAACTTTCCTCAACAAAATTTCTCCATGTGAAACACCCTGCAATGTCACTGTCCTCCATGCTTTACCCTGGTAACCTTGGATACATGTCACTGCTACTGTGGACGTTTAACACTACTAAAAAAAGGTCAATGTTGTAATTATTGCCGTGGTGGATACAGTGAGTCCTCGACACAACTGCTAATTAGGAACTGACATTAACAGGTAACATTTACACTGACAAAATTGTAATATTGAAGGTATGTGTAATAAGTGTTAACTTCTTCCTTCTCTCTTTCAAGCACTGTATACTGTCACTTTTATTGCACTTGTGATTTGTTTTGTTTTTTTGCTTTTTTGTTCAAAATAAAGTATCTAACACTAGAATGGAAAATAAAAAAGCAAAAACAAAAAACTGCATCACTTCTGCTGCATCTACTAGACTGGGATTTTGGTCCATCTCTCATGTTCTTCTGACGTGTTCTGACATTTTCCAATAAGCCACAGTGCTGTGAAAAAAAAAAATGTGGCTAGGCTGGCCAAACCAAAGTCAGTTTAGCTTGCTATTAGTGCTAGTAATAATAGCTTGTACACAGAAAATAAATTGCTCTTCTCTGAAATGACTGGGTATGTTTTCCAATAAAAAATTGTGATTTGCAGAAAGAGCAAAGAGTTCTGAAATGCTTTTTACTGTATGATGCTTCACAAAGCAGAGGCCAAGCACCATTAACTTCCATTATATTCAAGATAAGTGGGACATGTCTACAACAGATATCTGCAAGGACAAATGAGAATTTCTGTATTTCTTTACTTATTACTTATAACTGTGGTCTATATTAATCATATATCCCATAACCTACATATGTATACCGGAGTGGTGGCTCAGTTGGTAGAGCATCTGCCCCACACCCGGGAGGCAGGGGTTCAAATCCCGGCCGGGTCATGCCAAAGACCATATAAAAGTGGAACTTCCTGCCGTCCAGCTTGGTGCTCAGCAATAACGGAATGGAGGAGGGAAATCTGTGGCGGCGCCTCGCATGGCAGCAGCCCTCTGATTCTGCACTGGGGTGTGTGTGATTGACACTGTAGATAGGTAAAGCACAATCTCATTCTACTGTACATGATTGGTTGTATGGCTGAATGACAATAAGGGTGATTTAATTAATTTAATTAATGTATAAGCATGCGAGAATGTTTGGTGACTACATGTGTAAAGCGACTTCACACCTCAGAACAGGACAAAGGGTCTCAACCGCCAGTGAAGATCAAAGAGCATCCGAGGCACTGCGGTGGAGACCAGATAGGTCGCCCTGACCTCCCAGGGCCAGGTGGAGGGGTACGGAGACAAAGGAGGGGATTAAGTAATGGGGGATGTCAGCTTTGATATGCATGTCTTTTGTTGTGTGTGAGTATAAGTACACAGAGCCGAATGTGTTCGTCCTCTTACTTCTTCTGCTGCTGCACTAGATGAGACTTGTTAGAGGAGCGAAGCTGATAATAAACTTTGGTTTATAAGTCACATCGCCTCGTTATTCCAAGCTCTTCTACACTGGTGACCCTGACGCGAGGATGGACCAGAGGCGTTCCCCCGCAATCGACTCATCTGTGGCGACCCAGGCAGACGCCGGCACCCATGCAGACAGGGGAACAGATGGACGACGTTCCCCCACGGCAGAAGTGACAGAGAGGGCTCAACCGAGCACCAGCGCCGCTGCGAGAGCCGAAGGAAGGCACTCTCACCCTGCGGACACATCAGGGACGGCCCACACAAACGCCGTTACCGTCAAACTGCCGGACTTCTGGCAGGAAGACCCGACCTCGTGGTTTCAGCAAGCTGAAGCCCAGTTTGCACTTGCGGGCATAACAGCTGACGATACAAAGTTTTATCACATCGTCGCCAAACTCGACACCGCCACTTCGAGATGTGCGCGGAGCATAACCCAGCGGCCGCCGGCCCAGGACAAATATAGAGAACTGAAAGCGACCATCGTGGCGAATTTTGTCCCCTCTGCCGAGGAGAGAGCCGAGAGGATCCTGGCGGTCTACGGCCACAGAGGATGCAGACCCAAGGCCCTCATGGAGGACTTGCTGCAGCTCAAAGAAGAGGACAATGACAACTTCCTTTTCCAATTTATATTCCTCAGTACGCTGCCGCCACACATGAGAGGGACACTTGCCAACATGCGATGCAGCACCCAGCAAGACTTCCGCACGCTGGCTCGCGAAGCGCAGCGACTCGTCAACGCCTGCAGGGAACAGACACCCACAGCAGCATCCGCAGACCTCAACGACGATGCCCGGAGCCACGGGGAGCCACAAACCACTGAGCAGAATCCACCCGCCATGGCAGCGACACAGCCAAGACGTAACAGATGGAGCGACATCTGTTATTACCACCACCGCTTCGCCGAGAAGGCTTACAAATGCCTTCCCCCCTGCAAATTCACGATTTCGGGAAAACGCCAAAGCCGAGAACCATTAACAGCGGCAGTTCTCGGCGAAAAAAGCAAGCTTCTATATGTGACGGACGGACACACCGGCAAGCAGTTCCTCATTGACACGGGAGCTCAACTGAGTTTTATCATGCCCTCCCAAGCAGACTGGGCCATGGGCCCCCAGGGCAATGGAGCGGTGGCAGCCAACGGCTCCATCATCGACACTTTTGGCGAAAGGAACCTGCCCCTCCGCATCCATGGCCGCAACTACAGATGGACATTTGTTGTAGCGGCGGTGAGTTTTAACTTGTTGGGCGCAGATTTTTTGTGTGCACATGGGTTATTAGTCGATCTAGCGAACAGACGCTTGGTTAATGCACTGTCCTTTGCTTCTATTCCCTGCTCAGCTCGAGTTTCTCCACCACCCGTGCAGGCTAGCGTCACTACAGCAGGAGGTAAGTTTGATCAACTCCTCACCCAATTTCCAGCACTCACAATTCCCAAATTCTCAGCTACAGTGGCTAAGCACGGGGTCGAACACTTTATCCCCACAACGGGCCCACCCGTATTCACCAAAGCTCGGCGCATAGATGCGACCAAGCTCGCCATAGCTCGGGACGAGTTTACCACCCTTGAAAAACTAGGCATTATCAGGCGCTCAAAAAGCCCCTGGGCGTCACCGCTTCACATGGTCCCGAAATCCGACGGTTCTTGGAGACCGTGCGGCGATTACCGCAGATTAAACAATGCGACAGCGCATGACTGCTACCCTATTCCTCACATCCAAGATTTTTCACTACATCTGGCGGGTGCGCGCATTTTTTTAAAAATAGACCTGGTCCGCGGCTATCATCAAGTCCCCGTTAGAGCGGAAGACATTCCTAAAACAGCTGTAATAACCCCCTTTGGTCTTTTTGAATTTGGCCTCAAAGGCGCTGCTCAAACCTTTCAGCGGATGATGGACGCAGTATTACGCGACCTCCCTTTCGTGTTCGTCTACCTCGACGATATGCTGGTAGCCAACTCGTCTGAGGAAGAACACGAACAGCATCTCACTATGGTTTTTCAGAGACTAGAAGAGCACGGGTTAATAATCAATCCAGCCAAATGCAAATTCGGCGTGTCACAAATTGATTTTTTGGGACACAGAGTTTCACTGAAGGGGGCAGTCCCACTGCCAGACAAAGTTCACGCAGTAAAAAGTTTCCCACGGCCACAAACGGTCAAATCGCTGCAAGAATTTTTGGAAATGGTTAATTTTTACAACCGTTTCCTCCCCCGCACAGCTCAGCTCATGCAGCCCCTATATGACGCGCTCAGAAAACAAAAACCTTCCAACGCGGTCGAATGGACCCCGGAGCGCGAACGCGCCTTCGCGGAAGTAAAAAGTGCCCTAGCTAATGCCACATTGTTGGTTCACCCTGATCCCTCGGCCCGCATTGCGCTAACCACAGACGCTTCAGACCTGGCCATAGGGGCGGTTGTAGAACAACACGTCGGCGGAACCTGGCAACCTTTGGCATTTTTCAGCAAATCGTTAAACCAAACTGAGCGTAAAAACAGCACCTTTGACAGGGAGCTGCTAGCGCTTCATTTATCCATCCGCCACTTCCAGTTCTGGTTGGAAGGGCAGCGTTTCACGGCTTTTGTAGACCACAAACCGCTCACCTTTGCGATGGCTAAAATTTCTGAACCGTGGTCAGGCAGGCAACAAAGACAGCTAGCTGCGATTTCAGAGTTCACCACAGACATTCGACATGCGGCAGGCAAACTTAATGTGGTAGCAGACTGCCTCTCTCGCGCTGTGACATCGCCAGAGCGCGAGCAGACAGATTATACTACCTCAGCCGCAGAACTCTTCGCCAACGCGGACACATACGCAGCCCCAATCCAGGTAGGGATAGATTATGCAGCCATGGCGGAGGAGCATAGTGACACGGACGTGCGCGCACTCCTGTCTGGACCAACAGGGTTAAGGCTGGAGGAAAGGGGTTTACGCGACGGTGTACCCCCCCTAATATGCGACATCTCAACCGGCCGACCTCGCCCGGTAGTCCCAGCTGCATGGCACCGCCGTATTTTCGACTCAATTCACTCCCTCGCGCACCCAGGTGTGCGCGCTTTGGTTAAAATGGTCGCCGAAAAGTTTGTGTGGCCTGGCCTGTGCAAAAACGTAAAAGAATGGGCAAAGACTTGCATTTCTTGTCAGCGCGCCAAAATACACAAACACACAAAAGCCCCTCTAGAGCCTTTTCGAATCCCTGCTAGAAGGTTCGACCACGTTCATGTCGACCTCGTGGGACCACTACCTTCCTCCCAAGGTTTCACACATCTGTTAACGATGATAGACCGCACTACGCGCTGGCCTGAGGCGGTCCCTCTGGCGTCAACTACAGCGGAGGAAGTCGCTCGCGTTTTTTTGACAAACTGGGTGGCACGTTTCGGCGTCCCATCGGACATCACATCCGATAGGGGGCCTCAATTTGTCTCGGAGCTTTGGTCAGCCATGGCCAGCAGCTTAGGAGCGACAATTCACCGCACCACCGCTTATCACCCTCAGGCTAATGGGTTATGCGAGCGTTTTCACAGGTCTTTAAAGGCTGCCCTCAGAGCCTCACTAACGGATACAAATTGGGTAAATAAACTTCCTTGGGTTTTATTGGGGTTGCGTGCTGCACCTAAAGAGGATCTAGACGCCTCCCCAGCAGAATTAGTTTTTGCACAACCTCTCAGACTCCCAGGTGAATTTTTACCAGAGAACCCAGAGCCAGGGCATCTTCCAGCCCCAAGTTTTTTAGGCAGCAACGGACCAGACTCTCTCCCCGGGCTGGCACATCACTCTTTTCCACGGGTTTTTGTCCCCCAAGCTTTAAAAAACGCCGAATTCGTTTTTGTTAGGCATGAAGCTTTAAAACCAACTTTCCGCCCACCATACGATGGACCATTCAGAGTGCTGGAACCTGGTGATAAGCATTTTGTGCTTGATTTTGGGGACAGAAAAGAAACAGTCAACATTGACAGACTTAAACCTGCCTTCTTGTTGAGAGACGAGCCTGCACGGTTGGCGAGAGCACCTCGGCGGGGTAGACCCCCCAAGAGAAAAGACTCAGCCCCCCTGCAGGGAACAAATAATCACTCTCCTTCCCAAGCTGCAGATTCCTTACAGGAAGGTCCCACCAGGACGCCCGAACGGACCCACAGCAGATTCGGAAGAAGATTTAAGCCCAGACGGCACAGGGACTGATGCAAACTACTCAAAAGTTGTTCACTAATTGTGCTGTAACAGTTTAGGACTGATTTGTGATATTACTATGCTGTTATGATTACCACTGAATTCTCTACAGGAGCATAGCTGCTGGAAAGTTTCTTCTTTGTCAAGAGGTGTAGCAGTTAGTATGTCATAATAATTATCTTAAACTGTGAATTTTTCTATTGTCCTTTTCTTAGTCGTTTGGGGGGGGCTGTGGTCTATATTAATCATATATCCCATAACCTACATATGTATAAGCATGTGAGAATGTTTGGTGACTACATATGTAAAGCGACTTCACACCTCAGAACAGGACAAAGGGTCTCAACCGCCAGTGAAGATCAAAGAGCATCCGAGGCACTGCGGTGGAGACCAGATAGGTCGCCCTGACCTCCCAGGGCCAGGTGGAGGGGTACGGAGACAAAGGAGGGGATTAAGTAATGGGGGGTGTCAGCTTTGATATGCATGTCTTTTGTTGTGTGTGAGTATAAGTACACAGAGCCGAATGTGTTCGCTCTCTTACTTCTTCTACTGCTGCACTAGATGAGACTTGTTAGAGGAGCGAAGCTGATAATAAACTTTGGTTTATAAGTCACATCGCCTCGTTATTCCAAGCTCTTCTACAATAACTATATATTTAACCTAAAGGCAATAGGAACACTGTCTCTAACAAAGCTTAACATACAGTATGGTTTTGCTTTTTCATGGTTAACTCATAATTAATCACATTTTTTTTATTGGTTCCAAATATATCTTAGAGGTTTTTGATGTTTTGTTTTTTAATTTATGCTTTTACACACAAGGATCTGTCAGGCTGGATTACCTTCTGAGCGAGTTTTACCCTGACAAATTATTTAAAGTTTGAAAAAAATTAAAAAGCAAACCATATACGAATAACTTGACAAATTAATAAACAAAACCTGATTAAATTTAGAAATATTTCAAACAATATTCAACCAATTATATTTGAAGAAACAAGCCACAATGATCAAACAGGAAACAATCTGTGTTGCCTTCTTTAAAAAAAAAAAACTACATTCACGCTAAAGAGGAGTTATACATAGAATTTTCTGGTTTTGTATGCAGATCACAAAAGCACTTCTATTTTTTTTAGTATCTTAACTTGCTACTCATGCATTACTTTATTTAAAACTTTACTTTAAAATGTGACAAATGCTTGATTTACAACAAGAAATACTGGACTCATTTGAATATTAATTTTTGAGTTCAAACCATTTTCTGACACAACATTGACCCCACATCCCCAGACTTTACACGCAGCACTGCCTCATCAAACTGCCTCTCTCCACCAAGATATGTGCTGTTCAAATTAGTCAAACCTCAGATTCAGGAGGACCTCGATCCCCGAGGATTCATGGGAGTTTGCCCAACCAGTCTACATGTGTTTTGTGGACTTGGAGAAAGCATTCTACCACGTCCCTCGTGATTTCTGGTGGAGGGTGCTTCAGGAGTATGGGGTATTGGGCTCGGTGATACTAGCTTGCCTGTCTCTATACAATTGTTTCAAGAGTTTGGTTTGTATTGCCAACAATCAGTCAAACTCGTTCCCAGTGAGAGTTGGACTCCGCCAGGGCTGCCCTCTGTCACCGATCCTGTTCATAATATTTATGAACGGGATATCTGGATTCTCCTCTCTGTGTTAGGGATGAGGTCCTGTCCCAAGTAGAGAAGTTTAAAGGGGAAATTTATTGATTTTTAATTAGGCCAAATTTGGTATGTTTACACAGGAAATGATATAATTTCCTCAAATGTCACCATTTTCTGGAATAAATTGTAATCCAGAGAGAGAAAAAAGTCAGTGAAAGTGATGGTTTCAGATGATCGAAATTCGCTGGGAATGTTGGCCTGAAATGTGTGACGTCAGGAGCTAAACAATGAATTACAACAACTAGTCATGTTACAACCTGAAAACGACAAGATCGCATTCATATTTTGAGGAAAATGGAAGACAGCATTCTCAGTCTGAGTTTTGAAGTGGATACCAACAAAGAGGAAGGCAAAGGTGAAGAAAGTGAAGAAAGCAGACATCAATAATGATGATGGAGATTTGGGAGGTTTTGACCCTGAAGCCAACGACAAAAACCAAGCTAGTGCTAACGCTGCGGCTGCAGTCCCCGACTCCCTGCAGCTTGCCTGCATGAACCAGGTCTAAGACAGCCGGATGGTAAGTTCCTCTTTAATCCATCCCGGAGCGTTTTTTTTCACCGTCCAGCTGCTCCCTGTTAGCCATTAGCTCTGGTCCTCCTGCCTGGCTGCTCCTCCCTCACCGTCCCGCCGGTGGCTGAAGCAGTTTTTAATCTTCCACCAAACCAATGTCCGAGTCCACCAGCAATCCCTCCTTCCCTTCTAAGCCCCGGCAATGTGAGCCCCGTGATGGCCGTTCGGTCCTGTGTGAGCCGCTGGATCAGAGCGAAGCAACCTGAATCAATACACCTCCCTCCGGGATGAACCTCCATAATGAACCGAGGAGAAATGAAGATGAGTCGCAACTTGACCCTAACAACACTGTGAACCAGTAAGTGTAAATGTATTTATTGATGTTTCTTGTCTTACTTTTATAGAAAATTGAGAAATCCACTTTGCGATTGTCTTTTCTCTAAATCAAAAAAATGTGTAAAAGTTGTCCCTGAGGGATCGGCAACTCAGCCGAAATTATTCAGCAGATTTGAGAGAAACTAGAGTGTTTCTTATTTTAATACCAAAATATGTTTTTAGCAAGGGTAGATCTTATTCTTAAAATATATGTGCTTTATTGATAGAGATGATTTTTAGACAAGTCTTGATCATTATTTTTGCTTCATATCTTCACCCTCTCCTTGCAAGTTGCATGCTAGCAGTGATCTCGCTACCAAGTGACTGAGCGATCAAAATCTTCACAAGGTCTGTTGTCTGCAGTATTCGTTTATTTCTGCAATTTAGATGCATAATAAAGAGTGCGGGTTGGATCCACTGGAGCCATTGAGCTTTTAGCTTGTACAACTTGCAATGTCACCAAAATCAGTTGGCAAATACGAAGTCAGAGCCTCGACGTGGGTACACAGAATGAATGGAAACAATTCAATTTCTTTTCTTTCTATGCAATCCAATCCAATCCAGCTTTATTTATAAAGCACTTTAAACACAACGACAGCTGACACAAAGTGCTGTACATCAACGATAAATAAAATATACTGTAATTTCTAGACAAAGGCAAAAAAAGCACTATATTATATTACTTTACTTAATATTACTATTTTTGTCAGATCAAGCATTGGCTTGCTTGCTACCGGACAACCATGAAAACCGGTACTACCTGTCTCGCCCGACCCATGAGACAGGTAGTACCGGTTTTTTCGGAGGGTGAAACTGGGCATCCTGGCAGAACTAAAAACAATATCTGCCACAGGTCTGTGGTGGACCACTCCCAGTTACACGGGGTGAGACTGGACATCCTGGCAGATAAACACATCTGCCACAAGGTCTGTGGTGGACTGTGCCAGTCGGTGCATTGTGACATGCACTACACAAAGAGCAGAGATAAACAAACCTATCATCTGGTCAGTCACTGCAACAGATACTGGAGTCAGTTTGTCTTGGCTTGTCCTTACCACTGATAATACCTTTATCTGCCAAGAATGTGCTGCTAGTCCAGCAAAAGCTAGCAGTACTCAAATACTTTGCAAGCAGTTTCATGAAATGGTCAATCAGAAAGCAACTCATACCACCTCGGACGTCGCCCGGGCTTACAAGGTCCGCGCTGATCTGTTCACACTCCGACAGGCAACGAAAAGTAAGCTAGGAGCAGGAAGACAAAAGAAGAGGAAAACAGCAGCCTTGTGTGTAGCAGAATGGAATGTACGCACTCTGTTGGACAGAACATCATCACAGCGCCCAGAAAGACAGACCGCGCTTGTGGTTCTGGATATGAACAGGTACAATGTAGACACAGCTGCACTTAGTGAAACAAGATTGCCTGGATATGACAGCTTGGAAGACCATGGGTACATCTTCTTTTGGAGTGGGAGATCAACTCAAGAAAGGAGAGAAGCAGGAGTGGGCTTTGCAGTTAGAAAGGAGATAGCAGCAATGCTTGATGAGGAACCAGTGCCAATCAATGACAGGATAATGACTATGAGACTCCCACTACAGCGGAAGATGTATGCCACACTCATCAGTGTATATGCCCCAACAATGACCAATACAGAGGAGGTGAAGGAAGAGTTCTACAGTGACTTACGTGAGACTATCAGGCGTGTACCGACTGATGACAGGCTGATACTCGTTGGAGATTTTAATGCCAGAGTTGGTTCGGACACTAAGAAATGGAAAGGAGTGCTAGGCAGTCATGGAGTAGGCAAGTGCAATGCTAATGGAAAACATCTACTTGCACTACGTTCAGAGTACAACCTTGTGATAACCAACACTCTATTTAAGCACAAGGACACACACAAGAAGACATGGGTGCACCCAAGATCCAAGCACTGGCACTTATTAGACTACATCATAGTCAGGCAGAGAGACGTAAGGGATGTATTGGACACCAGAGCAATGAGAGGCGCCGACTGTGGTACTGATCATGAGATCTACATTAAGGATTTGGAGACGAAAACAGCACTGCAGGACGGGTGCGAAGCCACCACGGGAGCTAAACACTAGTGCACTGAAAGGCCAAAAGAAGCAGGAAGAACTTACACAGGAAATGGGTGAAAACTTGAAAGACTGGGACAGCAACAACTCAGAGAATGACATAGAAGAGAAATGGGCAACACTGAAGGATACGGTGTATCAGACTGCGAGTGATGTATTAGGCCACCCTGAGAGGAAACATCAAGATTGGTTTGATGAGCATGATGAACACCCGAAGAAACTACTAGAAGTGAGGAATACAGCTGGGCAGGAAAACCTACAGTGTAACACAAGGTCGAAGAAGAAGAAATACTCAAAGGATTTAGAGTGAGCTACAGAAGTACACCAGAGAAATGAAGTCCAACTGGTGGGATGAAAAAGCGGAGGAACTTCAAACTGCAGCAGACAGGAAGGACATGAAAACATTCTTTACAGGTTTGAGAGAGATCTATGGCCCTAAACCAAGAGGATTGATCCAACTAAAGGCTATGGATGGTGAAACAGTTTTGCAGGAGAAAGACAAGATCCTGGACAGATTTGCAGACTACTTTGACCAACTACTAAACAACCCTGGCGATCTCACTGAAGAAGCTAAAGAAGCTCTAGTGCAGCGACCAGCTGCATCAAGCCTGGATGAACCACCAAATTTTGATGAACTAATGGCAGCTATCAGGACAACACAGGATGGTAAAGCTCCAGGAAGGGATGGAATTCCAGCAGAAGTGTGGAAATTTGGTGGTGTTCAGCTGACCAACTGCCTGCACAAGCTCATCCAAGAGATATGAGATGCCCAGAAAGTACCTCAAGACTGGAAGGATGCAAGTATTGTGCCTTTGTTCAAGAAAGGTGACAGGAAAGATTGTGGAAATTACTGAGGTATATCACTGCTAGCCACTATTGGTAAGATTCTCTCACGTGTACTACTGAACAGACTCAATGAACACATCTCGCAGAATGTACTACCGGAAACCCAGTGCGGCTTTAGAAGTGGAAGAAGCACAATGGACATGATTTTCTGCTTGAAACAGGTTCAAGAAAAGTGTATCGAACAGAACATGCCACTTTATGTAGTCTTCATAGACTTCAGTAAAGCCTTCGATACTGTTTCGCGACAAGGACTTTGGCAGGTACTCACGAAATATAGCTGCACAGAGAAGTTTGTCAGCCTGATCGAGGCACTCCATACAGGTATGCAAGCAAACGTGGCAATGAGTGGTTCAGTATCTAAAGACTTTTCAGTAAGCAACGGGTTGAAACAAGGGTGTGTGCTGGCACCTACACTCTTCTCACTATACAGTATCTGGCAGCCATGCTTGAGGTGGCCTTCAAAGACACTTCAGAAGGAGTATACATTCTAACAAGGAAAGAAGCATACTTGTTCAATGTGGCACAGCTTATAGCCAAGAGTAAGACATCGATAAAGGTAGTAAAAGAAATGCTCTTTGCCGACAACAGTGCTCTAGTTGCACACAGTGTGGAAGATATGCAATCTTTAGTGGAGAAATTTGCAAGAGCAGCTAGCCAATTCAGCCTCCAAATCAACATCAAGAAGACAGAGTGCCTTTATCAACCACCAAAGTTCCAATTATCAACATCACTACCAGAAGAGATCAGCATTGGTACAGAGCCACTAGTCAAGTGCAAGACTTTCAAGTATCTAGGGAGTACTGTTTCAGAGAATGCTAGGCTGGAGGATGAACTATCTCTCAGAATGGGAAGAGCAAGCGCTGTGTTTGAAAACTTGAGGGAGAGACTATGGAACAATCGACATGTGTCTATCCGTGTGAAATGCAAAGTGTACAGAGCGACAGTACTGGCTACTCTATTGTATGAGTGCAGGTGAAGATGATGAAACACCTTTGAGCCATAATGAACATCTCATGGAAAGACAAGATAACCAACATAGAAGTGTTGAAACGAGCTGGTCTACCATCAATGGAGGACATGCTAATACAGATGAACCTGAGATGGCTCGGACATGTTGAGAGGATGGACCACCAGCGTCTCCCTCGGCAGTTACTCTACTCACAGTTATGCGAGGGCAGACGCACTCAGGGTAGACCAAGGCTCAGATTTAAAGACACTGTAAAAAGAAACTTGAAGAAGTTGGATATAGACAGGAGTTTCTGGCAGCGGAAGGCTAAGGACAGAGCTGCGTGGAGGAATCTGATCAGACCTAAATGAAACAGTCATTGTCGCCCACGACAGACTGCTATGATGATGATGATGATGATGATGATGAATATTACTATATTATTATGTTCTCAGCTTTCAGTAGAGGTACAATATACTTATTGTAGGATTCCCAATGAGTATTACCTTTAAGTTTCTTGGGGTCTTATTCACGAGTGAAGGGAGAATGGAGCAGAAGATTGACAGATGGACTGAAGCAGCATCTGCAGTGACGCAGATGTTGTACTGGTCTGTCGTGGTGGAGAGCTGAGCTCTAAAGCAAAGCTGTAGATTTACCGCTCAACCTACCTTCCTACCCTCACCTATGGTCATGATCCTTGGGTAATGACCAAAAGAATGAGATCATGGATGCAAGCAGATGAAATGAGCTTTCTCCAAAGGGTAGCTGGACTCACCCTTAGACATGGGACAGGAGAGGCTCAGAGCAGAACTGCTGCTCTTCCACATCAAAATCAGCCAGATGAGGTGGTTTCGGCATTGGATCAGGATGCCTCCTGGCACGTCTCACTGAGGGGAAACCATGGGGCAGACCCAGGACTGGAGAGACTATAGCTGGATTTCCACTGACTCCAGATGCAGTACAGACAGAGCCTTGCGTTCATCCCTACCAGCTATATTTGTATTTTGAAACGGCATTGTCATGATCCTGGGGCACAAGTTTCTGCCATGCCATGCCCATGCCCATGTTTCTGCCACTGCCATGCCCAATTTCCTGTCTAGTTTAGTGGTTTTTTGTCTGCTCTGTTTGGTTCCTGTTTAATTCTTTTCTTTTTGTATCTGTAGTATTAAGTACATTTTGGGGTTCTGTTGTGTTTGCATCGTTATGGTTCCGGTTATGTTTTATTTTGACAGCACTGTGCAGCTTCTGGCTGTCAGACTGGTCGGAGCTGCACACCTCTTATTCATTCTGTTATTTTCTTCACTCATGCATCCTTGCCTGTCACTAATTATGTACTGCATATAAGGGCAGGGCAAACCTCTGGGGTTTGTCATGTCCTTCTCCCACGTTATCCCATCCTCAGGAACAGAGCTGCCCGTTCTGAGTGTGTTTGGGGCCGCTGTTGAGGAGATTGGGAGAGTTCCGTCCAGGTATGCGTTTCCCTTGTTTCCAGCCGTGAGCCCCCGCAGCCTTCGGGAGAGCTCCGGCTGGATTCTGCTCCTGGCTCGGTGTTCTCAGCTTCATGTCCCCCGGGACATTGAGTCCCACTCTCCTCCAGTGTTTGTTATTGTGTACTTTTTGTTAGCACCACGCACTCCATGCTTTAGTTTTTTTATATAAATGTTCTTGTCTGTTTTTACGTTAATAAATATGCAGAAACCACAGTGTGCATTTGGTGACCTACTTTCGCCCGTGAAACGGGCAGTTCATGACAGAAGGACACAACCCGGGTGGACACCAGCCACTGTGCGTTTCTGCTGTTTTGTTTTTCCCTTTGTCTGTTCTCCTGCTTTTAGTCTGCTGTTGGCATGACTGGCCACATGGACTACGAGAGTTTGGGACTGGATGAGGAGTAGTGCTGGGCAGCTGAGCTGTTGGAGGATATTGCCGTGGACGCTCACTCCTGCCACACTCCCGAGGAGGTGCTGCTCAGCTCATGGCGGCATTTCCCCATCTATGGAGCTGCCCGAAGCTTATAGCGCTCCTCATTTCGGTGACCAACCTGCAACATATGCTCCACGGGCTGGTAGGAAGCTCATCCCTGTCTGTTCCTGAGCCGACGGTATGTCCTCGGGATCAGGCGTGCCCAACTTCTCGCCGCCACCCAGCTGCTTCACGCCGGAGAAGGAGAAGGGACATCCCCGCTACAGCAGCTGATTCGGCCGGAGACGTGTCTGCAGGGTCGGCTCCTCCATCTTCTTCAAGGGGGTCCACACCCACAGCACTGGGAGGAATGACACTTGGCCTACAGCAGCAGCAACCATCATGCCCCGGGAATGCAGGCAAGTGTTCTCTCCTTCTCCCTTACCTGAAAATGAGTTATCTTGCCTGATTCCTGGTGGTGAGGCTCAGCAACTGCAGCTCATTGAGTCCTCACCGCCTGCTGCTGACACCATTACCTCACTTGCTACTCTCATCTCTCCTCCTGTTTTCCCTGGGTACCCGCCGGTCCTGGAGTGGAGTCGCCGGGCAATGGAGGAGCCTGTGGTCCTGAACAGCCCCGTTCCAAGCCCCGCAGCCATGTTTTGGATGGGAGAAGAGCACTCCTTGTGATCTGAAACCTGTGCCGACAATGCAATGTCCCCGGGTTTCAGCTGCACGAGACTTAGTGCCAGTGGTGAGACAACCTCCAGTTCCAGCCGCTATGTCGGAGGAGCCACCTGCATCAGTTGCTGCACCCACCACCATGCCTCCTGCAGGGGTCATCGCAGCAGAGTCATCGGAGTCCTGGATGGTGGTGGAGCTCGAGTCCAGGCAAGTGCTCAGTTCTGTTATAACATCTATAGATATTGAGAATTCTTGTCTGGCTCAGGGTGAGAAGAATCGGTTGCAGATGTCCTTTGCTCTTGAGCTCTCCTCACTGGGCTCCACTGCTGCCAGTGATTTCTCTCTGGTGTTTTTCCCCTTTCTTTCCCCTGAGGTAGCTGTTCTGGGTAGAGACGCCCAGATGGTGAAGACCAAGACGCCCCAGCCTGGATCGCCGGAGTCCTGGACGGCGGTGGAGCTCGAGCTCAGGCAAGTTCTCTTTTTTGTTTTCACGTTATCTGTCTTAAAGAAATCTTGCCTAGCTCTTGATGGAGAGGGCCGGATGCAGCCGTCCACTGCACCTGAGCTCTCCTCGCCGGGCTCCACTGCTGTCAGTGACTCTGACCCGGTGTCTGTGTTTAGTGTGTGTGAGCCTTCTCCCGAGATCTCCATGGGTGCTGCTCCCCTTCTGTCCGAGGCCTCTGTGAGTGCTGCGCCCCAGTCCAGTGCCTCCGTGGGTGCTGCTCCCCCTCCGTTCGAGGTCTCCGTGGGGGCTGCTCCCCCTCCGTTCAAGGTCTCCATGGTGGCTGCTCCCCCACCGTTCGAGGTCTCCGTGGGTGCTGCTCCCCCACCGTTCGAGGTCTCCATGGGTGCTGCTCCCCCTCCGTTCGAGGTCCCCATGGGGGCTGCTCCCCCACCGTTCGAGGTCTCCGTGGGTGCTGCTCCCCCTCCATTCGAGGTCTCCGTGGGTGCTGCTCCCCCTCCATTCGAGGTCTCCGTGGGTGCTGCTCCCCCTCCGTTCGAGGTCTCCGTGGGCACTGCTCCCCCTCCATTCGAGGTCTCCATGGGGGTTGCACCCCCTCTGTTTGAGTTCTCCACGGGTGCAGCTACGCCCCAGTCCGGGGCCTCCACGGGTGCAGCTATGCCCCAGTCCAGGGCCTCCACGGGTGCAGCTATGTCCCAGTCCTGGGCCTCCGCGGGTGCAGTCACGCCTCAGTCCGGGGCCACCGTGGGTGCAGTGCCTCAACCTGGGGTCCCGTTGTTTGACTGCCTCATTGGCTTGGTGTGCCTGCGGGTCAGTCTGGGTGTCGTGGGTGCTACGCTCCAGTCCGGGGCCACTGTGTGTGCTATGCCCCAGTCCAGGGCCGCCGTGGGTGCGTCGCCCCAGTCCGGGTCCGCCGTGGGTGCCACACTTCAGCCTGAGGTCATCAGGGCCTCCCCATCATCGCCAGAGGTCCCTACAGCACAGCCTCTTCCCTCGTCTGGCCCCCTCACTGGCCAACCACCACCATCGCTGGCCCCCACTGTTGGCCAGCAGTTTTTGTTGGAGGCCAATCCGCCACTGCACCGGTTCCGCCTTCCCCATGCTGATGACCAGGCGAGTCGCTGGGAGCCTAGGTTCCAGCTGCTACCGCCTGGGAAGGGGGGGTGTTGTGCTCGGTGGACCGGTGGCTCATGTACTCTGGGAGGCTACCTGACGGGTTTCACCATCTGGTCGGGTGGTTCCAATACTTTGGGCGGCCACGGGACGTGTCCTGCCTTATGCTTTGGCGGTTTTGGGACTCTGGGAGGCCGTCCAAACTGCCTTAGTCCCTGTCCAAGGTCCCTGGGGTCTGGGTCACCATAATGTTCAGGTTGTGGGTCATGAGTGTTTTCTTTTTCTTTTTTTTTTGTTTGTTTGTTAACACCACCAGCCTGATCAAGAAGGCCCATCAGCGCCTCTTCTTCTTGAGGACACTGAAGAAGAACCATCTGTCAACTGACATCCTGGGCAACTTCTACCGCTGCGTGATAGAGAGTACCCTGACCAACTGTGTCACAGTCTGGTATAGGAGCTGCTCTGTCGCTGACCGTAAGGCGCTGCAGCGGGTGGTGAAAACCGCCCAACACATCACAGGGACTCCACTTCCAGTTATAGAGGACGTCTACAGGAAAAGATGTCTGCGCCGGGCACGCAGCATTCTTAGGGACTCCAACCATCCTGCTCATGGACTGTTCCAGCTTCTCCCCTCCAGAAGGCGTTTCAGAAGCCTTCGGACTAGAACCAGCAGGTTTAGGAACAGTTTCTTTCCAACAGCTGTCACGTTATTGAACTTAGTTCCCCGCTGACTCTCTTACCATCATCTCTTACCATCCTCACCTGTACATAACTGCCTATCTAACTTATTGTACATTATTTGCACATAACAGTACTCTTAACTTTCTGCACTGCTGCATATATTTGCATATATTTGCTTAAATTGCACATATTGTTAATTACCGTATATACTGCACTGCTGTCCTTTGCACTTCTGATTGGATGCTAAACTGTGTTTCGTTACCTTGTATTCATACATGTGTAATGACAATAAAGTTAAATCTAATCTAATCTAATCTAATGAAACTGTCCAAAAAGAGTAATAATGGGGAGATTACCGGCTACAAACTCAGATGGCAAGCCCCACGCGCTCCCAGTGCGGAACTGGGAAGCGGAGAGAAAGGGCTCAAAATAAGAAAAGGAAGACGTACATAAATGTCAGAGTGGAACGGGCTCCGGAAACAACAACACTTAAAAGTCCAAAAGGAGGAGAAACCACTCTTGAGTGAGCCAGGACATCCAATGTAGATTGACGCCGACAAACTGAGTGATTCCACTGCCACACAGAAATACCCCCATAGACTAATGAGTGGCGAGTGGAAACAGGTGCGCAGCAACAGCTGGTAAGTGAGTGGATGAGTGAGAATGTGTGTGTTCGCGTGTATGTGTGTGCATAAGTAATTGAGAATGAATATAGTTATGAGTGTATGCACGTGTATGTGTGGAAACACCAGAGATAATGGCAGAGCCAGTATGTAAGAGGATAAGTCAGCATGTGCGTGTATGTGTGGAGACACAAGAGATGATGGCAATCCGCTGGTGAGTGCCTGGCAAAGAGGGAGAGAGAAGGGGGTGTGGCTGTAGACTAGCAGAGAGCCAGGCTCAGAGGCTGTAATAACCTGCCTGCTGGAAATAATGAACAACAATCAGGACCTACAGCCACAGATCATGGGCGGGGTTGGAGACATCCACCCCAGCCCATGACACTGGGTGAGTTGTTTTACTTGTTTTGGGGGGGGGGGACTTCTGTGTGTGTGTGTGTGTGGGGGGGGGGGGGTGATGTTACCCTGGGGTGTCTGGGCTCCACCCCTTGAGGAGGGTGCTCTGTCATGATTCTGGGGCATGGGTGGGCACCATGCCCAGTTTCCTGTCTAGTTTAGTGTTTTTCTGTCTATTCTGTTTGGGTCCTGTTTAATTCTTGTCTTTTTTGCATCTGTAGTATTATTATGTACATTTTGGGGTTCTGTTGTGTTGTGGGCGCCATGCCCAGTTTCCTGTCTAGTGTTTTTCTGGTTGGATTCCGCCCCTGGCTCAGTGTTACCAGCTTCATGTCCCCCTGAAAATCGAGCCTCACTCTCCCCCAGTGTTTGTTATTGTGTACTTTTTTCCTATAGTGAAGACTCAGTTTGTACTCGAGTTGTCCAACAGATTCCAGGTCCTGGAAGACACACCAGCAGACGACATCCACACCTTGAGCAACACTGTCCAGAAGTTGTTCCTCGACACAAGCAAAGAGGTGCTGGGCCACAGGAAAAGAGAGAGGAAAGAATGGATCTCTGACAACACCTGGCAACTCATCGAGGAGAGAAGGGCAACAAAACAGCGCATGCTAGGGGGAAGCATGGAAGAGAGGGAAGCAGCTGCTGAAGCATACAGACAGAAGAACAAGGATGTCAAGAAGAGTGTCCGCAAAGACAAGAGAGAGTACGCGGACAGCCTGGCTCAGGAGGCACAGTCAGCAGCAGAAAGGGGAGACAAGAACGGTCTACAAAATCACCAAAACCCTCACAGGAAGTTTCACCAGCAAGTCAACGGTGGTTAAGGACAAAGATGGGAAAGTTCTCATGAAGGAAGAGGACCAACTCAGTAGATGGGCGGAGCACTTCAGAGAGACTCTGAATAGACCAGACCCTGAGGAAGAAGCAGTGATAGAAGACACAGGCTTTCACATAGAAATGAAGTGGAGGCACATCACCCAACAGGAGATAAACAGGAGATAAAAGAGGCCATTAAGCAGACAAAAGGAAACAGGGCACCTGGCGAAGACAGGATTACTGCAGACATGCTAAAAGCAGATCCAAAGGCAAGTGCAAAAGCTCTGACAGAACTTTTCAACAAAGTGTGGGAAGAAGAAAAAGTCCCTGTTACTTGGAAGAAAGGCATCATAGTCAAGCTGCCAAAGAAAGGCGACCTGTCAGCATGCGGGAACTGGAGAGGCATCAACCTTCTGTCTGTGCCTGGGAAAATCTTCTGCAGAGTTCTGTTGATGCGGGTGAGGCAAGCCATAGAGAGGGTCCTGAGGGAGGAACAGGCAGAATTCAGAAGCGGTAGAGGCTGCATAGACCAAATCTTTGTCCTGCGTACCATAGTCGAACAATCACTGGAATGGAACTCCTCACTGTACATAAACTACATTGACTTTGAAAAGGCCTTTGACAGTATCCACCACCCATCCCTCTGGAAGATTCTGACAGCTTATGGATTTCCAACAAAAGTAGTCAACATCCTGAAGGACATGTATGCTGACAATCAGTGCTGCGTACGCCACAATGGCCAGGAGAGCGAGTGGTTCCATGTGAAGACCGGGGTCAGACAAGGCTGCGTGATCTCACTGATCCTCTTCCTGGTCGTCATTGACTGGGTGATGAGGAAAGCCACAGGAGACCGACCTAGGGGACTTGTCTGGGGACTAACGGCCAGACTGGAAGACTGCGACTTTGCAGACGACATCACTCTGCTATCCCATACACAGAGAGACATCCAGGAAAAGACAGACAGAGTTGACCAGACAGCAAGAACTATTGGGCTTAAGATTCACCCCAACAAAACGAAAGTGATGAAACTGAAAAACAAGAGCACACAGAAAACAAAGGTACAGGGCGAAGATCTTGAGGAAGTACAGGACTTCAAATACCTGGGAAGCTACATCTCAGCTGACAGCAACATCGAGAGAGAGATCTCCACAAGAATCGGTCTTGCGGCACAGGCTTTCAACAGAGTGTGAAATGTATGGAAATCGTCAGTCCTGCAGAACAGTACCAAGCTGAAGATCTACAAATCAAACGTTCGCTCAGTCCTCCTATATGCCTCAGAGACTTGGAGAACAAACAAGAAAATTGAAAGCCGCCTCAGAGGTTTCGAAGGACGGTGTCTACGTCGAATCCTCAGAATCCACTGGGAGCAGCGCGTCACCAACAAGGAAGTCAGCAGATGCACAGGCATCAACAACATCGTGGACGAGGTGAAGCAGAGACGCTGGAGGTGGCTGGGCCACGTTCTGCACATGAACAAAGCCAGGCATCCACACGCAGCACTCAGATGGGCACTGCCGGGAAAGAGGAGGAGAGCCAGACCCCAGGGCACCTGGAGGAGGACAGTGGAAGAGGAAATGAAAGCGGAGGGCAAGACCTGGAACGAAGTCAGCTGGCTCGCCCAGGACCGAGATGGCTGGAGAAGACTCATTGGCGCCTTATGCCCCAGCTGGGGCGAAGAGGATTAAGTAAGTAAGTAAGTACTTTTTGTTAGCACCACACACTCCATGCTTTAGTTTTTTATGTAAATGTTCTTGTTTGTTTTTATATTAATAAATGTGCAAAAACCACAGTGTGTGTTTGGTGTCCTACTTCCGCCCATTTCACGGGCGATTCACAATAGACCTGGATAAGAACAGGGTTCGAAATACAAGACTGCGTGAGAATTAAAGAAAATAACACGAGATCTTCAGAAAGACCAGAAAAGGACCGAGGAGGACTGACTGTGATCACGTGATAACAACACGGAAGTGTGATGTACTGGCTCTCCATCTAGGTTTTGTGCTCTAATAATACGTAAGTAGCCTATTAATTTTAATTGTGTGAAGTGTTTGTATGCTATGTCAAAATGTTTACCTTCTCTGACACAGTGGTGGAGGAGTAGACGTCAGAAAATAATGGACGATCCTTAAATAGTTTTTAATGAACAACGTTATTAAATACAGTAGATACTACGGCATTTCCTTGCGGACTGGATCCGGCATCCATCAAAAATAGACTTGTGAGTCCAAATCTGACGAGCCAGACTCGTTCCGCAATGGTCCAGACCAAGTGGGGATTAAAATATTAACTAGAATGGGAACTATTTGCTGTGGAGACTGGATCGCAGCTGTAACAGACTGGATCCAGAATCAGTGGAAAGCCTGGGTGTGTCTCCTAGCTGGCATGGAAACACCTTGGTGTCCCCTCTGAAAAGCTAGAGAATGTGACTGGGAAGGGGGAAGTCTAACTCAGGATTTACACTGACTCCGGATGCAGTCCATTGCAGATGCAATGCCGATGGTCCCTTGCATCCATCCCTACCAGTTCCATTTGTGTTTTGCAGTGGCATGGATAAGAACAAGGTTCGAAATACAAGATCACATGAGAATTATACAAAATAACGCAAGATCTCCAGAAAGACCCGAGAGTGACTGAGATGAACTGATCGTGATCATGTGATAACAACAAGGAAGTGTGATGTAGCAGCTCTAAACCTGGATTTTTGGGCTCTAAATAATACGTAAATAGCCTGTTAATTTTAATTCTATGAAGTGTTTTGTATGTTAAGTCAAGTTTTACCTTCTCTGAAACAGTGTTAGAGGAATAGACCTCAGAAAATAATGAACAATCCTTAAATCACTTTTAATGAAAAAACGGCTATTAAATACCGCAAGATACAGTGACAGTTCCTTGCGGATTGGATCCGTCATCTGTTAAAAACAGACTTGTTGTGTTTGGCAAACCAAATTTGACGAGCCGGATTCGTTCCACAGTGGTCCAGACCAGGTGGGGATTAAAAAACTGACGAGACTGAGAACTACAGTATATGCTGCGGAGGCCGGATTGTAGCCGTAACATACTGCATCCAAGGTCAGTGTAAACCCAAGGTAAGCTTCTCTGCGTGGACTGCTTCCTCCACAACCCAGACCCCTGGAAGAGTGGTAGAAGATGGATGGATGGATGGATGGATGCTTAGAAAAATTTTATAGCGGTGTCTTCTGCCATCAAGGTTAAGCATGTACTGTGTAAATGTACCTGAAATCCCCCACACAACACTTCTTTGAAGATGCAAAGTCTGTCTCTTAATGGAAATTACATTTTTTTTTCTTTGCTTAGTTCAAAAACATTTTCAAAACTGCACTTTATGTATTCAGTAAAAACCAGTAGACTTTGATAAGCATGCAATGACTGAGTAAGAAAGATGAAGAGTATTGGAAAGAAATAAAGAACAAAAACAGGCATTTTTTACAAGTACTCACAATGCAAAACAGTCTGGTTGGAAAGAAAAATACCCATAAAATTAATCAATGTGAACATTTTATCCAAATTTATGTACAAACATATGCTACACCTGGTCGACAATCTGAATCCCAGTATTACAGTCACAAATCTATACACACAAGACTTTGTGTGTTCCTTTCAAAGAAACAGGAAGTCAGGAGAAAAGAAATAAAACTAATCCAAATACGAGGAGAACCTGGAGCTGTTATTTATTATTCATCATGTGGCATACGTGATATATCAACACCTGAGCACATTACCGAGGCCAGGCCCCCTCAGTCCCTTGTCTACTGTGGTCACATAATCACACAGGGTGGTAATATGTCTGAGTTTGACCTCCGGTGGAGCACAGTTTCCATTTCTCATCTAAAGGTTTACACAAAGTTTGGGCAAGACGAAGCACCTCATGAATAAATGAGACAACACGAGACGTGCCAGTGGTGCTGTGAGCCCACAGAGCAAAATAAAGTAAATCATCTCCTGTGTCATCTGTTTAGCAGGTTTTTATGCTCAAGGAACAATTTCAGCCATTTAATCAAGACACTCGCTTGTTTGCCAGGTCATTTATGCTTCTATAATTACAGGGTTGTCAGGTTATGCCTCAGTGGAAATGCTATATCATTTGTATTTGTAGCTTTCAAAGAGTAGTGCATAACTTTTTGATGTTATATTTAAGGAATATTAGAAGAGAGGGAGTTTAGTATCAATCTATATAGCAGCAGATGACTTGTGATTTATTTATTTTATTTACTTTAATTTTTACACTGTGGGAATGTGAGAATGACAAGACAGAGTTCTCTCTCAAGTCAGCTTTATTCACATCTCCAACATCACGAAGCAGAAAAAAGACAGCCACGCAGGGAACTCTCGTCCTTAAATAACAGGACTCTTACAGTTCACAAGTCACATGTCTCACCAACCACATTGCATTATAATGACAGTAACAATGCATCTTCTCTCCATGATATCACCCCCACTGTCTACAATGCATCCCCTCTTTAATCCTTTAATTATACCCCACAGTCTCAAGCTTTGCATACCAAAGCTAACACTCTTGCAGCTTCCTGTAATCACCAAGGGAGCTCTGCCATTGTTCTGGTCTAAAATGTGAGTCCAAAAACAGGTCACGTATGGGTGTCCACCACACAAAGCCCCCCCCAACATTTTAGAACAAACAAGGGTTTAGTTTGTGTACTACATGAACAATGGCAATAAATCTGATTCTGATTCTGATTCTGGGAATAACAACATGCATGCCGTGATAGTATCAATACACATCAGTCCACATGCTGTCTGGGCTTCCGTCTCCTGCCGTATTGGCTGTAGCTGGGGTTCGACGTCTCCGCAGCGCTGTCCCGCTGGGGGTTTGCCGTCTGGGGGTGGAAACCTTTTGTCAGCACCTGTGGGAGTTCTGGGGAAACATTACTCTGCGAAGTCCCCCGCGGGGGTCTGCCTCGCCGCGGGGCCCTCGCCAACAGCACTTGCTCATCTGCCACCACAAAAGCGGGTTTGAGTCTGTTTATGCCAATTTTCTCTTTCCTACCCCCCAAATCTAGCAAAAACTGCTTGTCCCCTGTTTCTAACACTCTGAAGGGTCCGTCATAAGGCGGTCGCAGCGGGGTTCGATGCGCATCGTGTCTGACAAAAACAAACTCTGCGTTCTTCAAAGTTTTAGGCACAAAAACGCGCGGAAAAGTGTGGTGCGCGGGGCCGGGCAGCGTGCTTGATTCTATGTTACTCCACAACAGCTGAGACGGGGAGGCGTCTGGCGCAGGGTTATCTGGGAGAAACTCCCCAGGGAGCCGGAGTGGCTGCGCAAACACGAGCTCCGCTGGGGAGGCTTCTAAGTCCTCTTTAGGCGCAGAATGCAACCCCAATAACACCCACGGTAACTTGTCTACCCAATTTGCACCCGTCAGTGACGCCCTGAGAGCTGCTTTCAATGACCTATGAAAATGTTCGCATAACCCATTAGCCTGCGGATTGTACGCGGTTGTGCGGTGAATCATGACACCCAGGCTGCGGGCCATTGTCGACCAAAGCTCGGAAACAAATTGAGGGCCTCTGTCGGACATAACGTCCGATGGAACGCCGAAGCGCGCCACCCAAGCTGTTAAAAACGCGCGCGCAACCTCCTCGGCCGTGGTTGATGCCAGCGGGACCACTTCAGGCCAGCGCGTGGTGCGGTCCACCATTTTGAGAAGGTGTGTGCACCCTTGTGACAGCGGGAGGGGGCCCATGAGGTCCACATGAACGTGATCGAACCCCTTGGCCGGAATGTGAAACGGCTCCAAAGGAGCCCTCGTGTGCCTGTGTACTTTGGCTCGTTGACACGCCGTGCAGGCTACTGCCCACTCCTTAACTTGTTTGCGGAGGCTCGGCCACACAAATTTTTCTCCTACCATTTTGACCGACGTGCGCACTCCCGGGTGCGCCAAAGAATGAATCGAGTCAAAAACGCGGCGGCGCCTCACAGCTGGTACTACTGGACGCGGTCGTCCCGTGGAGACATCGCAGATTGGGGGGGGAGCATACCGTCTTGCAGCACCCTGTTCTCCAGCCTTAACCCTGTTGGTCCAGACTGGAGCGCGCGCACATCCGCGTCACTAACCTGCTCCGCAGCCATGGCTGCGTAATCTATTCCTACGCTGACTGGGGCCGCTACGGCGCACGAGAGGCAATCTGCCACTACATTGAGTTTGCCCGCCACATGCTGGATATCAGTGGTAAACTCTGATATCGCGGTCAGCTGTCTCTGCTGCCAGCCTGACCACGGTTCGGAAACCCTGGCCATCGCGAATGTTAGCGGTTTGTGGTCAACGAACGCGGTGAAAGAGCGTCCTTCTAGCCAGAACTGAAAGTGGCGAATGGCCAAATGGAGAGCGAGCAGCTCCCTGTCGAACGCGCTGTATTTTACGTTCGCTATCGCGCAAAGTCCTGCTGAAAAAGGCGAGGGGCTGCCAAACCCCGGCTACATGTTGCTCCATGACCGCCCCTATGGCCACCTCTGAAGCGTCAGTGGTGAGCGCTATGCGGGCCGTTGGGTCTGGGTGTGCCAACAACGCAGCCTTTGCCAAGGCTGCTTTCACCTCCGAGAACGCTTGGTCCCGCTCCGGGGACCACTCGACCTTATCCGTGGGTTTCTTTTTTTTGAGCGCAGTATACAGCAGCTGCATGAGTTGTGCCGCGCGGGGGAGAAAACGGTTATAAAAATTCACCATTCCCAAAAACTCCTGCAACGCCCTGACCGTCTGCGGCCGGGGAAAATCTGCCACCGCGCACACTTTGTCAGGAAGCGGAACTGCTCCTTCGGGGGAGACGCGGTGTCCTAAAAAATCGATCTGCGCCACCCCGAACTGACACTTCGCTGGGTTGATTATTAACCCGTGATCTCCCAACCTTCGGAAAACTGTGGCCAGGTGTTTTTCGTGTTCGTCTTCGGATGCGCTGGCTACTAAAATATCATCCAAGTAGACAAACATGAAAGGGAGATCGCGAAGCACCGCGTCCATCATGCGTTGGAACGTCTGAGCAGCCCCGTTAAGTCCAAATGGCATGCGTAAAAACTCGAATAGGCCAAATGGAGTTATTACCGCTGTTTTGGGTATGTCCTCAGCACGCACTGGGACTTGGTGGTAACCGCGGACTGTCTATTTTAGAAAAAACGCGCGCCCCTGCCAAATGAACGGAAAAATCTTGGATATGCGGGATTGGGTAGCGGTCGTGCGCTGTAGCGTTGTTTAACCTGCGGAAATTCCCGCAAGGTCGCCATGATCCGTCGGCTTTCGGGACCATGTGCAGCGGGGAAGCCCACGGACTGTTTGAACGTCTGATAATGCCCAAACGGCAAACTCCAGTTTGCCCAAATGGCAAACTCCTCGCACGCTATGGCCAGCTTAACTGCGTCCAAGCGCCGAGCTTTTGCAAAAACGGGCGGTCCGGTAGTGGTAATAAAATGCTCCACCCTGTGCTTAGCGATTGTTGGCGAAAATGTGGGGACCGTGAGTGCTGGGAACTGAGTGAGCAGTGTGTGGAACTTACCGCTTGCAGCTGTGACGTTGGCTTGTGCTGTTGGCGGGGCCACTCGCGCTGTGCAGGGGATAGAATCAAAAGAAAGTGCATTAACCAGGCGCCTGTTAGTGAGATCAACCAACAAACCATGTGAGCACAGAAAATCAGCCCCCAACATATTGAAATTTACTGCTGCTACAACAAAAGTCCACTCAAATGTACGGCTGTGTAGAGACAGGAGCAGAGTCTTCTCACCAAAGGTCTTAATCTCCGAGCCGTTCGCTGCTGTCACCCGGGGACCTCCGGAACCAGCTAGTCTGTCCGCATAGGAAGGTGTGATGAAACTCAACTGGGAGCCTGTGTCGACGAGGAACTGCTTCC
The DNA here is from genome assembly GCA_020510985.1 of Pholidichthys leucotaenia. Taxonomy (NCBI): domain Eukaryota; kingdom Metazoa; phylum Chordata; class Actinopteri; order Cichliformes; family Pholidichthyidae; genus Pholidichthys; species Pholidichthys leucotaenia. The sequence goes on from CM035842.1 coordinate 279,649,247, forward strand.
TCGAGCGTGCGTCCGACAAGAAGAGCAGCTTGTTCTCCTCCCCGAGGGCTGCGGCTGCTACCAACCCCCGGTCTTGGCGTTTCCCGAACGCCCGAACTGGCACGGTGGTACACATTTGCGTGCCCTCTCTGTGAAGCGGCGATGGTAGAAACAAAGGACGTCCGATCTGCGTTCCCTGGCCCCTGCCGCCGCCGTCGTCGGTGAGTCTGGTACCGCTGCCTCTGGCCTCCTGTCGTCTCCGGTCGCCGCGCTGAGTTCTGCTGCAGCGGCCGCGGCTGCGCGCCGCTTGGTGGCGTTGACAATCCGCTGCGCTTCTCGGCCCAGCGCGCGGTAGTCCCGTTGGGCCAACAGTGGCGAACTGGCCAGGGTCGCTCTCGCTGCTGACGGTATAGTCCTGAGGATGAGGTGGGTGAAAATGAAGTGATCGTCGTCAGAGTCCTTCAACCTCAACAACTTCTCCATCAGGTTCGCGGGCATGTCATTTTCCGACTCCGTCAGCGCCAGGAGCCTCTCTGCTCGCTCCTCCGCCGAGGGGGTGAAATGCTGGATGAGTGCAGCCTTCAACGTGCCGTATTTGTCGCTGTCCGGCGGCTGGTCGATCAGGCTCTCCACATGCTGGGCCGTGTTGTTGTCCAGCTTTACGACTACATGGTAGAATTTTGTGGCGTCTACCGATATTCCCCGGAGGTTGAACTGCACCTCAACCGCGTTGAACCAGGAGCGTGGATTGTTCTGCCAGAAGTCCGGTAGCTGGACTGTAGCCGCATTCGCTTGGCTGGGGGCTCCTGACGAGGCTGGCCCGGGGGAATTCTCCTCTTGCGTGATACGTCTTAGGGTCACCAGTGTGGGAATGTGAGAATGACGAGACAGAGTTCTCTTTTGAGTCAGCTTTATTCACATCTCCAACATCACGAAGCAGAAAAAAGACAGCCACGCAGGGAACTCTCGTCCTTAAATAACAGGACTCTTACAGTTCACAAGTCACATGTCTCACCAACCACATTGCATTATAATGACAGTAACAATGCATCTTCTCTCCATGATATCACCCCCACTGTCTACAATGCATCCCCTCTTTAATCCTTTAATTATACCCCACAGTCTCCAGCTTTGCATGCCAAAGCTAACACTCTTGCAGCTTCCTGTAATCACCAAGGGAGCTCTGCCATTGTTCTGGTCTAAAATGTGAGTCCAAAAACAGGTCACGTATGGGTGTCCACCACAACACGGACAATATACATTAATCAATTTCATGCAAAAGTGTGGAGTACATGTACCAGATTTAGCCAAGAAGGCTAACTTTCATCTGCAGTCCCTGGGCTGATGGGTTGATGTAACAAAGAACAGGGAATGGAAATGAGATAACATAAAATTACGAAACTCACAGGCAAAGAATGATCCACGTTAAACTACTTGATGAAGAAAGTCACTCAATGCATCATTGACTGAGGGCTGAATACAACACCCCTGTCCCATATTCATAACACTGCATGACCTTGTGTGGAATATTGTTTTTTTTTTCAATACAGCAGTTCCAATAAAGTAATTTGTTGACAGTAATAAGTGACAGAAAATGATTTGTTTCTTGCCTGAGTCTGAGTAGCTGTCCATCTGTCTACATATCTGTGCTATAACTCAAGAAGGAAAGATGCTAGGGCAGACCTGGGCATTGTACGGCCCTTTGGTTGATTCTGACCGGCCCGCGTGAGGTTAATTGTAAATTTCAAAATAAACACATTTTCTAATTTTACCTAATGCATGGACTAAAGCCGCACTGCTTTTATTTTGAAGTTGTTTTTTTTATTCACGTGCATAATGACGCAATACGTAAATCAATACTGCACGTGATTGAATCTACCTTGTCACAAGCAGAGAACTTTAGCCCTCAAAAATGCCTGTGCATGCTAAAAAAAGAAAGGTAGATGCCGAATGCAGGGTTTTCAACAAAACATAGACTGCTAAGTATTTATTTACTTGGCTATGGACGAGAGTTGTGATATCTGTGGCACAGCCCAGTTACTCGTATCTGTCCGTGTGATAACGAACTTCAAAATTACAGAGGAGCTGGCAGCAATGTGGTCAATGAAAGGGACGATGGCAGGGAGCGATCTGTTCACAGAGGTAAATGCACGCATGGACACGCTGGGGCTGAAATGGGACAGACTGGTAGGTGTCACAACGGATGGTTGTCCAAATCTGACGGGGAAAAATGTCGGACTTTTGAAATGTATGCAAAATAAAGTGACTGAAATCGACGCAGATCAGAAATTGGTATTTTTGCATTGTATTATACATCAGCATGTGTTGTGCAAGTCAGAGCTAAAAATTAACCATGTTATTGATGTTGTAACTAAAATAGTTAACTTCATCAGGGCACGAGCATTGAATCACAGACAGTTTGTTACACTTTTGGAGGAGTATGAGACTGAACATAGTGACATCGGCTACCACACAGCTGTCAGATGGCTCAGCCTGGGAAAAGTGCTAAAAAGAGTTTGGGACCTGAAAGCAGAGATTCAAGAGTTTTGTGAGAAGAAAGGCAAAGGAATCCCAGAGCTCTCAGGTGAGGACTGGACGGCAGATTTTGCATTTGTTGTTAATGTGACTGCACTGATGAATGAACTGAACACCAAACTGCAAGGCAAGGGCCTTTTTGTTTATGAAATGCACAGCCTGGTGAAGGCTTTCATGAGAAAGTTGCAGTTTCTTTCAAGCCAACTGGAGAGCAACACGCTCACTCACATGCAAACCCTGAAAGAAGTCACACCATCAGCTGATCACCTCCACAGGTACTCATCCATGTTAGTAGCACTGCATGGTGAGTTTTCAAAGCGATTTGAAGATTTCAGAACAACTGAGGATGAAATGCACATGATTTCCTCTCCCTTTACCTGCAGCGTGGATAATGCACCCAGTGATGTTCAGCTGGAACTAATTGACCTGCAGTCTGATGCAATACTGGCAGAGCACTTTAAGTCAGGATCACTGCTGGATTTTTACTCTTCTCTCAAGGAAGAGAACTTTCCAAACATGAGGAGACATGCTCAGAAGATGTTGGTTCTCATTGGCTCTACCTACATATGTGAACAAACATTCTCAGTGATGAATTCATCACTGAGAATACTACAAACCGACTACAAACACATAGTGTTTGTAGTCGGTGTTTACATAGTGCCGAGCGCTAACGCTAAAGCTAATGCTAAGAAGGCACTCGGGGAACTGCACAATGCAATCAGTGAAATCCAAACTTCACACCCGGACAGTTTTGTGGCAGTTGCGGGGGATTTTAACCACACCAGCCTAAAGACTGTGCTCCCCAAGTTTAAACAATGTGTAAACTTTAAGACCAGAGGACAGAATATGTTGGACTTAGTGTACACAAACACAGATGTGTATAAGGCGATACCCCGCCCCCATCTCTGCTGTTCTGATCACATATTCGTGATGCTGGTGCCTGCCTACAAACCTTTATTGAAGCGCAGCAGGCCAGCAGTGAAACAAATCAGGATTTGGCCAGAGAGTGCAACCCCTGCACTGAAAGACTGTTTTCAGCACACAGACTGGAAGGTCTTCAAAATAGCAGCCTCCCAGGAAGACAGGACAGATGTGGAGGAGTATGCTGATTCGGTCACCAGCTACATCGCGAAGTGCACAGAGGATTTCACTACAGTGAAGACCATCACTATGCGGGGTAATCATAAGCCCTGGATGACTGCAGAGGTGCGCTCGCTGCTCACAGCCAGAGATGCAGCCTTCAGAGCGAAGATGCAGCCCTCCGCTCAGCCAGGTCTGCGCTTTCTAAGAGAATTAAGGCGGCAAAGCGCGCCTATGCGGAGAAAATCCAGGGACACCTCTGCGACACTAGGAACACCAAGCAGATGTGGCAGGGAGTTTGGACACTGACGGGCTTTAAGCCTAGGCAGGGGGTCGATGATGACGACGCTTCGCTTCCAGACAGGCTTAACGACTTCTTTGCACGTTTTGAAGCATCAAACTCGACAATCAGAGGGAGGGCTGGCCCTCCCCCACCATCGGTCGGACCAGCTTTTACCATCAACACAGCGGACACACGGAGGACCCTAACCAGAGTCAACCCACGCAAAGCTGCAGGTCCAGACAACATTCCGGGACGTGTGCTCCGAGACTGCGCGAGCGAGTTGGCGGATGTCCTGACTGACATTTATAACATCTCCCTGAGTCAGGCCATCGTTCCCAGATGCTTCAAGACCTCTATCATTGTACCGGTGGCAAAGAAACCAGTGGTGTCCTGTTTGAATGACTATCGTTCTGTTGCACTGACACCAACTGTGATGAAGTGTTTTGAGCGGCTTGTCAAACCACACATTACAGCCTGCCTCCCTGCATCACACGACCCGCTCCAGTTTGCATATCGTTCAAACCGCTCCACGGAGGATGCTATAGTCACCACCCTACACTCTGTCATCACCCACCTGGACCAGAAAGACACCTACGCCAGACTCCTGTACATTGATTTCAGTTCAGCATTCAACACCATTATTCCCCAGAGACTGATGGAGAAATTACTCCTTCTCGGTCTGAACACCGCCACATGTCTCTGGATCCTGGATTTTCTGACTGAGAGACCTCAGTCTGTCCGGGTTGGAAACAACATCTCCAACTCTGTCACGCTGAGTACCGGATCCCCTCAAGGCTGTGTACTCAGTCCACTGTTGTTTACACTTCTAACACATGACTGTGTATCCAGACACGAGGGGGACCAGATTATTAAGTTTGCAGATGACACCACGGTGGTGGGACTTATCCAGAGGGATGAGGAATCAATGTACAGGGAAGGAGTGAGAGACCTGGAGGGCTGGTGCAGGGAGAACAATCTGGTGCTCAACGTGGACAAAATGAAGGAGATGATTATCGACTTCCGGCGGTCGCAGCCTGAGCACGCCCCCCTCAGCATCGGCGGCCGTTTAGTGGAGAGAGTAGAGAACATCAAGTTCCTCGGAGTGCAGATCTCGCAGGACCTGACCTGGAGCAAGAATTCCTTGGAGATCAGGAAGCGGGCTAAGCAGAGACTGCACTTCTTGAGGAAACTCAAACAGGCCTCTCTCCCCATCTGCATCCTCAGGACCTTCTACAGAGGTGTGGTGGAGAGTGTTCTGTGGAGAGTGGAGAGTGTTCTACATGGTACTCCAGCTGCAGTATGTCAGACAAAAAAGCCCTGCAGAGGATAGTCAAGGGGGCGGAGAGGGTAATTGGAGTCTCCCTCCCCTCTGTCCAAGAACTTTTTCAGAACCGTTGTAGGAGCAGGGCACTAAACATTGTCAAGGACCGTTCTCACCCTCTGCATAAACACTTTGAACTTCTTCCATTTGGTAAACAATTCCGGAGCATCAGAGGCAGAACCACCAGACCGATCAACAGCTTCCTTCCACAAGCTGTCAGGATGCTGAACAGTTGACCCGGAATCTCTCATACACACTACTGCACCTACGGACATTTTGTATATTATAGTTAGTTATTCTTTTTTTTCCCCAAGTATGTCTCAGGGATGTGTGAATGGATGGGGGGGTGGGGGTAGGGGGGAGCTACACTACCGTTCAAAAGTTTGGGGTCACTTAGAAATTTCCTTATTTTTGAAAGAAAAGCACTTTTTTTCAATGAAGATAACTTTAAACTAATCAGAAATACACTCTATACATTGCTATTGTGGTAAATGACTATTCTAGCTGCAAATGTCTGGTTTTTGGCGCAGTATCTACATAGGTGTATAGAGGCCCATTTCCAGCAACTATCACTCCAGTGTTCTAATGGTACAATGTGTTTGCTCATTGCGTCAGAAGGCTAATGGATGATTAGAAAACCCTTGTGCAATCATGTTAGGTCTGCAATGCTGTAATTGCTGCAAATGGAGGATTCTTTGACGAAAGCAAAGTTTGAAGGAAAAAATTATTATTTCAAATACAAATCATTATTTCTAACCTTGTCAATGTCTTGACTATATTTTCTATTCATTTTACAACTCCTGGTGGTAAATAAGTGTGACTTTTCATGGAAAACACAAAACAATTGTCTGGGTGACCCCAAACTTTTGAACGGTAGTGTATGTGGGAATGTGTCTTAAATCATGCTGCTTCTTATATGGATGCCGAGAGAAACGCAATTTCATCTTGCCTGCACTACAGTTGTATGTACAGCAATATGACAATAAAGTTTGATTTGATTTGATTTGATTTGAAGTTTACCAAATCCAGGTATAGATCCTCTCTCACTGATGATCATCTGTCAGCTGTGCTTCGTATCTCCACCTCAGACATTCAACCTGACTTTGATGCACTCGTTAAAGCCCAGCAGAGACTAGATTTCTCTCACTGAACAAGAAAAAAGAACTGAAAAACACCAAGTGAGGTGGTTAGACTACAAATGTAGGCATGTAAATGCACCAACTAGCAGTGAACTGGGACACTTTCTTTGGAGGCCTTTTTCTCAAAATCACAGTTCAGTGGTAATCATTACTATAATATGATGTATCTTGCTTAATATTTGGAGTACAAAGGCAGTATTGTGATGCCTTTAGAAAGCTAAGAACCTCTTTCCAACAGTATATGAAACTCAAAATGTGTTTTGGGGTGAATGCGACTGAAAATGATCACTAATATAATGAGTCACAATGGTAAAAATGTTGACATTTTGTTTACCATTGTTTTGTGAAAATTAATTGAATAAATGGCATTTTTTGTAAAGCAACTTCACTTTTTCATTGCTTAATCATAACATATACTCTTACTAGTCTTACCAGCTTGTCAAAACAATGCTTTGTGCTGCTTTTTATGAAGAAATACAATTAATATTATGCAGAATTGAGTTCAGCCTTTTGGTCCGGCCCTCCACAATATTTTCTGTTTCTCATGTGGCCCCATGGAAAAAATAATTGCCCACCCCTGTGCTAGATTGACCAAACTTGCCACACAGGTTGACCACAAGAGTACCACTTTTGGCTATGCTTTTGGGATCAGAAGGTCAAGGTCACAGGGTCTTAAAAGGTCAAAATCAGTTTTGGCTTACAGTGACTTTATTATGAGGGATAGAATCTCCACATTTTAACGCAACCTAGAATGGGGTCTGGGACACCGCTTGAGTGTCCAATAATCTTATTCTTGCATTTGACCTTGAAGATCAGTAAGGTCATGGCATCCCATCGGAAATGAAGCAGAAAGTCAACCAGGGATTTTCCCTACTATGTGACATTCCAATAGGAATAGGGCTGTAAGGTGTGGGTCTAGTTCTAGTTTAAGGTTGTTTTTCCACCAAGACTAGTATCACTACACAAAAACAAGAACCTCCCAACTGCTACACTTGACTGTTGCTACGACAAGCAATAAGCACATTCTAGAACATAATAACTTTGTCATTTTATTCATATGTTCAGTGAAATTTGTTACAGTTCACTATTCATCTTATATACGTATACACACACCATTCAAGAGTCTATCACTCCTATAACTTTGGTTAAGCAGGCTGCTTGCTGGCTAGCTAGCTATCTGGCTAGCACTTAATAGCTGCCTTTGGGATTCGTGGAAGAAACCACTATATTTACTATTTATTTGGACGTGCATATATTTTGACAATGTTTACTGTTTGATTGTTATTCAAACTACACATGTTCATCTTCCTTGCATAAAAATGTTCTATGACAGAATATCTGAAAAGTGGAAAATGCAATTTTTTTGTACACTTTTTTGTACAGTTAGGCTGGGTGTCCACCAAGAAAGTTTTTATCCTCTTTCTTAGACCTGTTTTCTAGAGTACTTCTCAATCGTTCAAAAAAAGTTTCTACGTGTATCCTAGCAACCACTGACCTGTCACTCACAGCTGCAGTTGGCATTTTATACATTTTGCACCAAAACCCTCTACTGACTACATTGATCTGCATAAAACTGGTAAGAAAACATGCATCCTCCCAAGGATGTGCTTTCAAATATTGACCATGGTATCATTATATCATAATTCTGGTTAGCTAGCTAGAGAGGTGTGCCTCTGACGAGCGACGTGTGGCTTCAGAAGATGACTTTATTCAATTTTAAATACTCTGAGCACAGCAATTGCTGTGTTGAGCACATTAAATACTCAACTACATACAAAATGTACAGAAAACGGACACTCCCAGCAAGGGGGAAAAAAAGCACTCTCTGTGGACATGCAGCCTTATACATGCAGTGTTTTCCCCCCCCCCCCCACCAAAAAAAAAAAAAAAAAAACCCATACATAAATCAAGTTTGAGATCTACTTGGCTCATCGAATCTTTTCCCAACATTTTCTATAGATACTGTGATGATACAGTTACTATGATATTTCATACCATAAACTCCTACAAGCTGGGATCACCTGAGTTAGTGTTTCTAGTAGCTGCACATGTGGGAACAAGACTCATAATCCAGCATAAACTTTCTGTTTTAGTTTAGCTTCATTACTGACTGTGAAACTGCTTCAGGCTTTACTGCTGTGCTATGAGGCATGGCATCCTTGGACGACACGAGAAAAGAACTGTTCTTTGCACAGAGTAACGGTGACTAAACCTGAAGCTCTTTCCTGTCAGCTGCCACCAACTATACACACCCACAATCCTGTTGTAGTGACATCAGTCTTAGTCAACTCAGTGGGTGTTCCAACCAAGTGTTTATTATCTCACCATCTTTACCATTCTCTTTTCCACTGTCAGACCGCAGAAGCTAAATCGGCTCTTCATTACACACGTGAAGTTTTGTTGAGTGACAAGAGGCTATTGTGGTTATTCTACAGGTGAAATCCAAATAGTTACCCTACTTGGGAAAAGCATACTCAAAAAGACAAAGCAGAATGTAAGTGTTTGCTTGAAGAACATACAATTTCTAGACAATCCCATCAAACCACAAATAAACAACACCAACAAATTAACTAAAATTTCCAAATTTATAGCCATACATGGGTAACAGTTGAGTCCACCCCTTATTTCTATGCTTCTTTAAAGGAAATATTTAGTATAAACCCAATGTGTTTTAAAACCTGATGAATGTTTGTTTCACCAAAAATAGTATGAGGGAGCATAGTGTCTCTCTGTGGAGTAACTCTGAATGAGGAGATGTAGTGGGTTGTTCAAAAATCAAAAGGTCATTGTGTCATGATCAGGTGAGCGCACGCCCCACTCCCTTCCTGCGAGAGGTTCCCCGGCTCCGCAGGTAATCATCACACCTGCGTGAGTGGACGCACCTGCTGTCTCTGCCTTGCCAGTGCTTATAAGGACCAATTTGTGAATGCTTTGGTACTGGCTCAATGGGTATACTGCCTTCCAAGCAAGCAAGTACGTTATATTCTAAATTCTAAGGAAAAGTGTCTAATTCCTTTTCTCTTCCCTCTTCCAGGTTGCTGACATCTTTGCGGTGCGTCTCCGGGGCTCGTTGTGCGCTCACCTGCTCCATCATCCTCATCACCATTTCAGCTGTCTATCTCCACCTGGTCAGACACCTCACCCAGCTCCACTCCTTGCTTACTCCCTGCCAGCCTCATCCCGCTGGTTCATCTTTCCCCATACCTGCCAACTACTCCGGTTTTTCCGTAATGGTTCCGGTTTTCAAGACCCCATTCCGGGTTGCGGCTTTATTAATCAAAATTACGGTTTTTCACTAAAAATTCAGTCAAAAATTTTAAATCGTAAAAAAAAAAACACGAAAGCAATTCCAAACACGAGATCGCTAGGAATCGTATCTAAATTTAAAACAAAGGCAATCGGCACTGCTTCCTGTAGGTGTATTGCGCATGTGCGAGAGGTCTGAGCCTAAGGTGCGCCCTTTCAGCCAGAACTGGAAGTGGCGTATGGCCAGGTGGAGAGCCAGTAACTCTGTCAAACACGCTGTATTTACGCTCACTGTCGTGCAAAGACCTGCTAAAAAAGGTGAGCTGCTGCCAAGAACCGGCAACGCATTGCTCCACGACGGCCCCATGGCCATGTCCGAAGCGTCGGTAGTGAGCACAATCCGAGCCATCGGGTCTTGTTGCGCCAGCAGTGCAGCGTTTGCCAGAGCTGTTTTAACCTCAGAGAACGCCTGCTCCCGGTCAGGAGTCCAGTCGACTTTGTCCGCCGGTTTCCGTTTCTTGAGTGCGGTGTACAACGGCTGTATGAGCTGGGCTGCGCGGGGGAGGAAACGGTTATAAAAGTTAACCATCCCCAAAAACTCCTGCAGCGCCCTGACATTGATGTTGAGGAGAAAAAAATAGCAAAACAATTTAGTTAGATTACTTTTATGATTCCAAACAGTTTGAAATTGACAGTGGACAGTGGACATCGACTCATAACTTTTGAATATTTCTAAGACTTGGCTACATCAGTGATTGTGCAAAATGAACAGCTCAAGACTCAATGGAGATTGAAACTGGTGATCTGAAATGAATGCTGAAATTATAAAAAGTAATGGTGTGTTGGAATTTTATTTCTATTATGGAATAGATAAAATGAACTGATTTTGATTTGATCAGGTGTTAAAGCATGTGATGGATAATGCTTGTTGGAATATTTTAGGAATGCTATCTTCTTGGAACATAAGTCAATATTATACAGTAATAAGTGGCATTCAGCTGTTTGTTTTATGTCATTTAAGCACAGTTCTGGTACTTAAAAATCATAATCATCCCCCAGACCCCCTGCTAAAATTTTCAGATAATTTCCCCAACCCAAAATCACATCCCTGGAGCCATTGTTTCTATTTGGAATCGCGAAGGAATTAGGTCAGCATTGTATACATTTTCATCATGGAATCTGCCAGAGAAAAATCACAAATGAGCGTGAAACCCAAACGAAAATTACAGTCTTTTCATGAGGAATACTCCAAAGCATTTCCAGGAATTATTATTCGCTCAAGAAAGGGTGAAAATTACGCCAACTGCACTTTGTGTAGACAAGATTTTTCGATCGGACATGGCGGAATCAGCGATGTGAAAGACCACATGGGAACGAAAAAACACAACTCGAATGCCAATGCCCGTGACACCAGCGGCAAATGTTCTACGTTCTTTGTAAGAAAAATAGAAACATGATTATTGAAGAAATATGAGGTTGTTAGCCACATTTTAACTTGATTTAATGCTAATATTTGTTTGGCGTCGGGGGGCTTTGCCCCCCTGAAACCCCCACCAGGACTTTGTCCTGGACCTACCAGGGCCTGCGGCCCCTGGACCCCGGCTAGCTACTAGGCTTTTCAGGTTTTAAAAGTTGGCAGGTATGTTTCTCTGCTGGGTTTCTCTTTCGGGTTCTCTGCTCAGCTCCCGTAAGTTATAGTTTGTCATCCCCCTTTTCCGATCGCCCTTCTCCTACTAACTGGCTCTCGTCTCTCTCTTACAAGCTGAGTCCTCCTTTGGCGAGTGGCGTCTTTCCTGAACTGTGTGTTCCCCTTTTGGATTAATAAATTGTGGTTTAACTTAGCGTCTCTGTGTCGTGTGTGTGTTTTCTCTGGTGTAGCACCCTGCACATGAGCTGACCATTCTCTCAACATGACAGAATGATCCAGCCAGAACGTGAGCTTGGCGGGGGCTGCATCAGTAAAACACTATGCTTTACACTGCCTTGACATCACAGAGAGGCAGGTGGCCATGCTTATGCAGCAGCTGCAGACGATTACGCAGCAGCTGAGCATGGTCACCGATCATCTGGCCCACATGTCTCATTTGGGTCCTCCCACTCCACCTGCTGCCCCTGCTTCTTCCATCGTTCGCCGAACTACCTCCGTTCCCTCACCTGCCCCGTACGTGAGGGAGGTGGGGAAATGTAAGGGATTTCTTTGCCATGTTCGGCTTTATTTGCACCAGGTGGGTGGGGAGTACCCGGACGATACATCCAAAATTCATTTCATGACCCTCCTGGTGTGAGATTGAGCCCTTAGTTGGGCTCAGTCCATTCTTGACAGCCCGGAAGGTCCCAATTATACGTTTGATAGATTCATTAGCGAGTTCTCACGCACGTTTGACTGAACGGAGAGTGAGGGTAATATCATGAGCCGTCTCATGTCACTCCGTCGGGCAAGCCGGTCTGCCGACGACTTCTCTGTGGAGTTTTGGGTCGTCACAGCGGACTCTGGCTGGAATGACGTTGCGTTACACAGCGTCTTCCTCCAGGGTTTAAATGCCAACCTCCGCAACGACCTAGCGGTTCATGCCATTCCCTCCTCTTTGGACGGTCTCATCGATCAGGCTGTCAGTCTAGACAATCGATACCGTGAGCGCGCGAAGGAGCGCAGGACCTACTCCGGACCGCCCGTTTCGCGCACACCTCCCCCGGCTATGGATGCAGGTGAAGCCGACTCTTCCTCCGAAGTGATGGTGCTCGGCCGAGCCCATCTGGCTCTGGAGGACCACCACCGACGGAGGAAAGCGGCGCGTGTATGTACTGCGGCTCTTTAGAGCACAAGCTGTACAACTGCCACCTGAAGCCAAAAAACGTGGCCCATCAGTAGCCATGGGGGGGTCTGATGGGTGGGACTATTATTCATCCCCCCGGTAACCTCTCCATTTCGGCCGTCATTCAGTTGCCGGGGGTCAAAAGGAGGGTAATGGCATTAATTGATTCAGGGGCAGAACAAAATTCTGTTTCTTCGTGCGGGAGATAGCCATCCCCACGACCAAATTGTGCACTCCATTAAATATCATGGCCTTATCCGGCAGCAACATGGCTTTTATTACCAAATGCACAACGCCGAACCCCGTCCTCCTTTCCGGGAACCACCAAGGGACTTTATCATTCTTTATTCTCCCAAATTCATCATCCCCAGTGGTTCTGGGGTACTCTTGGCTCCAGAAGCATAACCCCATCATTAATTGGGCACAAAACTCCATCTCTTCTTGGAGCCCCTTTTGTTTGGCATCCTGTCTTATTTCGGCCGAGTGTTCACATCCTTGCCCATCTCTTCCTCTCCAGCAGAGTCGCCGGACCTCAGTTTCGTACCCGAGGTCTATCATGACCTTGGGGATGTCTTTAACAAGTCGAGAGCGCTCCCTTTGCCTCTTCATCACTCGTACAACTGTGCCATCAACCTCCTCCCAGGCGTGTGACTGCCATCCAGCCAGCTCTACAATATCTCTGGTCCGGAGAGAGAGGCGATGGAGAGTTATATCAAGGACTCTCTGAACGCTGGCCTCATTTGGCCCTCCTTGGCTCCACTTGGGGCAGGGGTTTTTTTTGTAGGGAAGAAGGACAGATCTCTGCGTCCGTGTATTGACTACCGTGAATTGAACGCCATAACCGTCAAAGACAAATCTCCTCTGCCCCTAATCAACTCTGCGTTCGAGCGCCTTCAGTGCACACGGGTATTCACCAAATGGGATTTACGTAACGCGCACCATTTGGTCTGTATTTGCGAGGCGGACGAGTGGAAGACAGCCTTTAAAACACACTTGGGGCAATTTGAATACCTCGTGATGCTTTTTGGGCTCATCAATGCCCCCGCCGTCTTCCAACGCATGATTAATGACGTCCTCTGCAATATGGTAAATCAATTTGTTTTTGTCTACTTAGATGACATTTTGATTTTTTCTCGCACGCCAGAGGAGCACACAGTCCATGTCAGGTCCGTGTTACAATGGCTCCTGGAAAACCAACTCTTTGTGAAAGCCGAGAAGTGTAAGTTTTCCACCCGCTCCACTTCCTTCCTAGGGTTTATTGTGGCTGAGGGGGAGCTGAGGGCTGACCCGGCCAAAGTGAAGACTGTGCTTGATTGGCCTATGCCCCATTCCTGCAAGGAGCTCCAGCGCTTCTTGGGGTTTGCAAATTTTTATCGCAAGTTCATCAGGAACTACAGTGGGGTAGCACAGCCTCTCACTCAGCTGACCTCGGTCAAGGTGCCCTTCTGGTCCGAAGCAGCCGAACGGGCCTTTTCCAAATTAAAGAGCCTGTTCTCTAACACCCCCATCTTGGCCCAGGTCGTGGGCCAGTGATTGTCTGTTTGTCCCGGTTGGCCTCCACAGCGACGTCATCCGGTGGGGCCACTCTAGCCACTTTGCCTGCCACTCAGGGGTTTCCCGGATGGTGAATCTGACCCAACGAGCGTTTTGGTGGCCCACCCTGCAGATGGATGTCTGGGAACTACATTAAAGCATGCCAGGTGTGCGCCCGCAACAAGTCCAACTCCTCACCTCCTGCTGGCCTGATACATCCTCTACCAGTTTCCAGCTGACCTTGGTCTCATATCGCCCTGGACTTTGTCACGGGACTTCCCCCTTCACGAGGTAACACCATTATCCTTACCATTGTAGACTGCTTTTCCAAAGCAATCCATCTGATGCCCCTCCCCAAGCTACCCTCCGCTTCTGAGACCCCCGACCTGCTGACTACACATGTCATCTGTCTACACGGGATTCCCATGGACATTGTGTCTGACCAGGGTCCACAGTTCACCTCCCACGTTTGGAAGTCCTTCTGCCACTCCTTGGGCACCTCAATCAGCCTCACGTCTGGATATCATCCACAGAGCAACGGACAGGCTGAGCGCACCAACCAGTCCCTGGAGGCCGCCCTCAAGTATGTGGCATCCTGTAATCCCTCCACGTGCAGCACCCATCTGACCTGGGTGAAGTACGCCCACAACTCGGCAGTTTCTTCCTCTACAGGACTCATACCTTTCGAGGCCTTCATGGGGGTATACCCCCCCCCCATTGCCTATGGTGGAGAGGGAAGTCGCCGTGCCTTCCGTGGGGGCCCACGCCCGCCGCTGCCATCGGCTCTGGAGGGCCACCCGAGCCGCCCTTCTCCACTCTACAGAGCAGAATCGCCAGTATGTGGACCGCAGGCGGACTCCAGCACCCAAGTATACAGTCGGGCAGCGTGTGTGGCTGTCGGTGGACCAGGTGCCCTTGAAGACAGAATACAGAAAGTTATCACCTCACTTCTTGGGCCCATTCACCATCTCTCGGATCATCAATGGCATGACGGTCTGCCTAAAGCTTCTGCCGATGCTTCGCATCCACCCCACGTTCCACATCTCAAAGATCAAGCCCCTCTCCGCCAGCCCTCTCTGTCCCCCCCCCCATGGCTGCCTCCTCCCCCCCGGATCCTCGACGGCCAGACCACCTACACCGTCCAGAGGATTCTGGATGTTCGCCATTGGGGCCTGCAATACCTCGTCCACTGGAAGGGCTATGGCCCTGAAGAAAGGTCATGGATCCCCGACTCCTACTTTCACGACAAAGGGATGGTCCGGGCCTTTCATAAAGCCCATCCCAACAAGCCCAGTGGGCCGCCAGGAGATGCCACTTGAGGGGGGGGGGCACTGTCATGATCAGGTGAGCGTGCGCCCCACTCTCTTCCTGCGAGAGGTTCCCCGGCTCCGCAGGTAATCATCACACCTGTGTGAGCGGACACACCTGCTATCTCTGCCTTGCCAGCGCTTATAAGGACCAATTTGTGAATGCTTTGGTGCTGGCTCGTTAGGTATACTGCTTTCCAAGCAAGCAAGTATGTTATATTCTAAATTCTAAGGAATAGTGTCCAATTCCTTTTCTCCTCCCTCTTCCAGGTTGCTGACATCTTTGCGGTGCATCTCCGGGGCTCATTGTGCACTCACCTGCTCCATCATCCTCATCACCGTTTCAGCTGCCTATCTCCACCCGGTCAGACAGCTCACCCAGCTCCACTCCTTGCTTACTCCCTGCCAGCCTCATCCCACTGGTTCATGTTTCCCTGCTGGGTTTCTCTGTCGGGTTCTCTGCTCAGCTCCCGTAAGTTATAGTTTGTCATCCCCCTTTCCCGATCTCCCTCCTCCTACTAACTGGCTCTCGTCTCTCTCTTACAGGCTGGGTCCTTCTCTGGCGAGTGGCGTCTTTCCTTAACTGTGCATTCCCCTTTTGGATTAATAAATTGTGGTTTAACTTACTGTAGCTTCTCTGTGTGGTGTGTTTTTTTTCCCTGGTGTGGCACCCTGCATGTGAGCTGACCATTCTCAACATGACACATTGCTTAGGTCACCAGTTTCTTTGCTCAGCAAACTAGAGTACCTTCGGGGAAGCTTTTGAACCTTGAAATGCCCATAATGCATTCATCGGCGTAGGACTATATGTGATAGATTCACTAGTAAAGGATGTATGACTGTTAGGGCTGTGGTTAACATTTAAACGTGCACTAAATGTTCTAGACTTTATATATACTAAATATCCTCTTGCATGAAAGCACAATGCGGATCTTCACATTGTATTCCTGGTATCTGCACCTGTAATGAAGTTAAATTTAAGATGTCGTAAGATCTTTTAAAAGGCCACCAGACAGAATTAAGACCACACATTTAGACAAAGCATGTGAGCACATTACAACTTGCCTCATCCAGTTATTTGGCAGGACTGAAATTGCTGCAAATTTTAGGTAATCAATCCAGCTCACACTAAATTTAGGCTTTCCTAGGATCGATGTTGCAACTAAATGATTGTTATTCAAGTAAAATACATGAAACCTGCCTCTAACCCCACAACCAAAAGCAGCAACTTCATGGGAGAAAAAGCTGAAAATCTGAAAGCAAACTGTCACAAATTTACATGAAAAAAATTGCACATTTACGTGAAAAAATATGAACATCTGTTGAATTCCAACACAAGGACTCCTCAGTCTACTTAAGGAGATACTAGTTAGGTGATCATCTAACCATGCATGAAAGCTGTGAAAAAAAATCAAAGTTATTACACAAATATTTCTAAGTGGTCTAACTGAGTGGTGGCCTAGTTGGCCTAGTTGGTAGAGCGTCCGCCCCACAACTGGGAGGTCATGGGTTCAAATCTCGGATGGGTCATACCAAAGACCATATAAAAATGGTACTTCCTGCCTTCTAGCTTAGTGCTCAGCATAACAGAATGGGGAAAGGAAAGTTAACGCACAGAGCTACCAGAAGGACCGACCCCTCCGCTGTCGCTTTCACTACTTACAGTACAGTAGCTGTGTGGCCTAGGGTCAGTGAAACAAAGATAGGCGCCACCCCAAACACCACATGTTGTGGAATGGGATCAGCTTAACTTTAAACTTAATTGTACTGTTTAATATTAAAGGGTCAGCTGAACAGTTGTCACTGATGCAGAATGCGTTTATGGGCATTTCCTTATCACAATGGCATAAAAACAAACTTTCTGCCAGCACATGACACAAAGAGGATGGTCTAATCATTCTGAGGTGTGATTTGGATAATCCAATCCAAAGCACTCCTTCCCATCCCTTCAATACAAAGAGGTGCATTATCTAAAGTGAAGTGTGATCAAAACGGTTTAAGACAGGTTTTGTGTTGACCAAAGTCCCCCGTGTGTGTGAGCCAAAATGCACACGATAGTAATACTGCTTGGTAATAAGGAAGACTCAATCACAGTTGATACCCAGTTAGTTATGTTAGAAAGAACAAACGGGGAAGAATGGGCTGAAAAATCAGCCGAATGGTTTAATGTAATACGCACAAATGTAACACACAGATATGAATGGGTTTGAAACTTCAGGAAAAGAGGATAATGCCTCTGCAAACTCTCATAAACTTTCATTAACGATAGTGCAGAAGTCGCCCCTGGCCTGTGGGGAGATGAAGGGCTCCCTCTCCTGTTGCTTTCGCCCACCGATGTCTTTCCTGTCTCATGCGGGGGTCTCTGTCCCAGTCTCCCAGTCCCTCCTGGCTGAAAACCCGGGGCGCGCAGCCAACACAGATGTGGACACATCTCCAGTCTCTCTGGGGAGTTACAGTGAAAAGTACAGTGCCACACACTCCTTGTTCATTCATTTATTCCCCTAAAAATAAACACATTAATCCCTAATAAGTCCACAGTGAAAACGAAAATGTGAATGGAATACAACTCATCAGACTAACATGCTCCTCCCCCCCGCACATCACACATCACACTGCCTGTTCAACCATTCATTCCCCTAAAAAAAAATCCTACATTAATGCCTAATCCATAGACTTCAATGGTAAGTCTGCAATTAAAATGCGAGTGTAGATGGAATAAAAAAAACTAGTGTGATCATCATATAATTAAAATGACAGGCGATTTATACAACTGTTACAACTCTCTCTACTAAAATAAGATCCCAGTGCTGCCGTTTCCTCATGAGCTCTAGAGCTGTGTGATTTCAAAACACACCACTGAAATATCATTAAACAATGCGCTTCTGATGATAAACCTCCTTTTTCCTGATCAAAAGCGGACTGTCATGGAATGCACTACAATAATAATGCGCATTAGATTGCGCGCCGCCACACCTCTTTGAACTGAGGCGCTTCCTCCCAGCTCATAGCAGGCACACCGTCTACTGGTAATTTGATGGTGTGACGCAAAGTGTAAAAAACTGACAATGCGCTGACAGAAACTAGCACTGGCGTAGTGCAGGAAGTCTGGCAAAGTGCGGAAAAGTGCGCTCATGATCGTCAAAACAGGGCCCTAAGTGTTTAACCCCTTACAACCTAAATATATTGACAATTATATAAAAAATTAATTTTGTATTTTTGCTGTCAAGCAGACACCAAATTCAAAGGAGACTTTTAATTTGAATATAGCACCAGAGGCCGCATTAACTGAAAATTGTCCTTAATTGACAGATTTTCTTTCACAAGTGACATAAAAATCTGAAAGCTGTCAGTTATTTTTACAGATTATATTGAGGGTAATCTCATTAAAATCAATTAAAATGACAGATAATAATGAATTATGAGAGAATTTTTACAACCCTGTCTGTCAAAATGGCATAACAAAAAAGTCTAGTCTCTGTATAGCACAAACAATAGATATAAAGATTCAAGATTCAAAGATTTCATTACCTCCGCCAAGGAGGTAATGTTTTTACCGGGGCCTGTCTGTCTGTCTGTCTGTCTGTTACCAACATAACTCAAAAAGTTATGAATGGATTTTGACGAAATTTTCACGAAAGGTGTGTAATGGCACGGGGAACAGATGATTAGATTTTGGTGATGATCTGAGAGTGCATACCTCCACCAAGGGTTTTTTTGTATTTGTGCAGCAGGATTACACAAAAACTACTGGATGGATTTGGATGAAATTTTCACCAAAGGTGGTTCTTGGGCTAGAGAGGAACCCATTATATTTTGGTGATGATCTGAGAATGCGTACCTCAGCCAAGGCTCTTATCTTCTCACAGTGTGTTAGCAACAATACTCCAAAACTGACGGACAGACTTTGATGCAATTTTCACCACAAGTGGCTATAGGCCTACACACAAACCCATTACATTTTGGAGGTGACCCATGAAACACGGAAAGAGCCTTGGCAGAGGTATGCGCTCTGTGAGTGCTTTTCTAGTTTGTCAATACTACTATACGTACAGGACATACAGGAGAACTGAAATGTTTCTCTCTCTTCAGTGGTGTGCGCAATATAAAAAAAAAAAGGAATAAGACTGGAAAAACCACAACAGCAGTCTATGTACAGTAATGCTACCTGTAGTGCAAATAGCGACAAAAGGTTAAACCCAGACATCCCATAGTGCAAATAAAGATAAACGATAAAACCCAGTAATCCTATACACAGAAACACTAGAGCAGTAATACTCATAGTTGCAAGTTCAGTGCGGTAGTGTAGGTTCAGACAGTGACCGATAGGACTGCACATGATCAGTATTGCAATAACAGACAGCAGCAGATATGACATTTGTGCAAATGGTTGCAGTAAAGTGCAGAGACATACAGCAACAGATGTATTACTGTTGGTGTGCCAGTCTTTCTGTGCAAACAACAGAGGTAGTTATTGTGCGGGTGAGTGCGGTATGGTCCGGGGGGGAGGGGGGTGGACAGAGTTCAGGATCCTGATGGCCTGGTGAACAAAGCCATTGAGCAGTCTTGTGGAGCGGACCTGGAGGCTCCAGTACCTTTTCCCCAAGGGCAGGGGGCTGACGACAGAGTGTGAGGGGTGGGAGGTGTCATCTGCAATGTTGATGGCGATGCGGGTGACGTAGATGTCAGCGGGGGGACAGAGGGGCACCGATGATCTTGCTGGCTGCTTTCACTGTGCATTGTAGTGTCTTCCGACAGGAGGCGGTGCAGCTTCCATACCACACTGTGATGCAGCTGGTGAGGATGCTCTTAATGGTGCCCCAGTAGAATGAGCACATGATGGGGGTGGGACTCATGCTCTCCTCAGTTTGCGGAGGAAATAGAGGTGAGTTTGAGCCTTCTTGGCCAGTGATGGGTGCTGTTGGACCAGGAGAGGTCCTCAGAGATGTACACCCCCAGGAACTTGGTGCTGCTCACCCTCTCCACAGCTGCTCCATAGATGATCAAGAGGGGGATGCTGTGTGTGTCCCCTTCTGGCCTCCCTGTGAGAAAGTCCAGCACCCAGTTACAGAAAGAGGTTTTGAGTCCCAAGTGTCTGAGTTTTTGTATTAGGTGCTGGGGGATGATTGTGTTGAATGCTGAACTGAAGTCCAAGAACAACATTCACACGTAGGAGTTCTTTGAGTCCAGGTGGGTGAGGGCTGCATGGAGAGCAGCAGAGATGGTGCCTTCTGTGGATCTGTTTGACCTGTATGCAAACTGAGATGGGTCGTGGTGGTGGGGTGAACTTGATGTTCTGCATCAGCCACACCAGCCACTCGAAGCACTTCATTATGATGGGGGTCAGTGCTTCGGGCCGGTAATCATTGTAGCTGGATGGTACGGGCTTCACTGGGACTGATGGTGGCAGTTTTGAAACATGTGGGGACAACAGCTTGACTCAGGGAGATATTGAAGATGTCGGCCAGGACATTCTTGAGCACCTCCACACAGTCCTTCAGAACACGACCTGGTATGTCGTCTGGTCCAGCTGCCTTGCGTGGGTTGATGCTGGAGAGGGTCTTCACGCTAGCCACATCCAGACTTATGGCCTGCTCGTCTGGAGGAGGTGTGGTCTTCTGTGCTGATGTGCTGTTTTGTGTTTCAATGTGGCTGTAGAAGTCATTTAAGTTGTTAAGCAGTGTGATGTCACTCGCACAGGTCTGAGGTGGAGGCTTGTAATTGGTGAGGGTCTGTATGCCACGCCAGAGGGAACGTGCATCTCTGGTGTTGCTGAAGCGTCTGGATATTTTCTTGCTGTCCTGTCGTTTTGCCTCCTTGATGCCACAGGACAGGTTGGCCCTAGCTGTTGTTAGTCCTGCAGTGTCGCCGGCCCTGAAAGCTGCCTCCCGAGCCCTCAGGAGCCTGTGGAGCTCTGCTGTCATCCATGGCTTTTGGTTAGCACAAACAGTGATGGTTTTGCAGTGAGTGACATCATCAGTGCATTTAGCTATGTATGCTACAACAACCTCAGTGTCCTCCTCTATGTTTGTGTGTCCATTGTGAGTGGCTGCATGCTTGAACGTGTCCCAGTCTGTAGTGCTGAAGCAGTCTTTCAGAACATCCGAGGCCCCCTCTGGCCACACACATACTTGCTTTTTTTGTTGATCTGATTGTTTTCACTCTGGGCTTGTATGCCAGCCTTAGGAAGATGGTGATGTGCTCAGACAGACCCACGTGGGGAAGGGGGGAGGCTCTGTATGCGCTCTTGTGAGTTGTGTACACCAGGTCCAGCAAATTGTCTCCTCTTGTTGGAAAGTCCACATGGTGGTGTAGTTTTGGTAGGAGGGCCTTTAACCCTCCTGTTGTCCTCATATTCTGTATACACCCCGTGTCCTCCGGGTCAAAATGACCCGTCTTCACTAAACCCCCAATATAAGCAGCTTAATTGAATTTTAAACACCAAATTTTATTTTGCTTGAAGAAACAACTTGTCATTCACCACAAAATGTGTGAATACCTGAGTTTTCCCTCTTCACCTGTATAAGAAAGAATAGAAATGTGCAAAAATGAGTTTTGAATGCATTTTTATTCATCCCAATGATTCAGTTTCTTTTGATTTTTTTTTTTTGCTAGTGAACAATGTAAGAAAATATACAACGCAAAAATGTGAAAAACAACATAACTCATTCAACTAATTAGCACATGTAGGGCAGTATGCAAGTGCACAGCCTTTGCAGATATTTTTTCTTACACCTGCAGCACACTGTATGTGTTTTACAGTCCTTCTTTGGGTGGCAGAACTGACATCTCTTCCTCTTACCCCAGCTGGGGCAGCGGCTGTGGCAGCTGGATCCTCAGGTTGATCAGGAGTTCCTGCACGCTGAATAGCTTTCACAACTGCTGCAGAGGCTTCTGTGCGGGGGACATGCTTCCTCCTTTCAATGAGTGGAGTTACAAGTGCCTTTCTTAGCTGCTCCAGAAACACCCTCCTCTTGTTCTGCTTACGAGGCATCCAGGTCGGGTTGACCTCTCTCCAAATCACAAAGGCATTGTAGGAGGAAACATCAATGATGCTGTGGAAGATGACCAGGGGCCAGCGGGCAGTCATCCTTCTGCAGCTGTATGTCCCAATCACCTTATCTAGGTTGTCCACACCTCCTTTGTTGCAGTTGTAGTCTAGGATGATGGCTGGCTTCCTGTCCTCACGATTGCTAATGGCAGCGTTTTTGTGCTGTGTGCTCAGAAGTACTACATTCTTGTTTCTTGTTTGTTAAAAGGAAAGTCTCTCTTTCAGCTTCAGGGTTTTCTTCTTCTTCTGAAGATGATTCATCATGCTCTGGGTTGTATTCCTCCCTATCTTCTTCTTCTGATACATCCTCCACTTCCTCTTCTGAATCAGAGTTGTCTTGCTGGACATCTGAAAAAAATCAGCTCTATAGCCTGTTCGACGGTATAACGCACACTCATGGCTTCAGCACAGAGAGAATTCGGGGTACTGTCATCTGCAGCACCTTTATAACCTCTGGAAATCCACCTGTCTTGTCTTGTTTACGTCTGCTACTGATTGATCTGAGACCGATCAAAGGCACTGCAGTCCGCGAGAAGGCCACCTGTCTTGTCTTGTTTACGTCTGCTATTGTGTTGTTTACATCTGCTACTGATTGATCTGAGACAGAACTAAAACATTCTCACATTCTGTGGTGTGTAAATAACTCAGTGACTGTGATTTCAACTCAATTTGACTGTCGGGTCATTTTGACCCGAAGACGACCTTTGTACCTTTTTTTGTACAGCTTACATGGAAATGTGAATAAAGGCAACAATTCACTTATCCTAATGTTGGTGTCAATCTAGGAAAAGTCATAAAATTTTAAGTTGAAAAAATATTGTTTAGGGGGATTTTTTTTGTTTTTTTAACACAGTGGCGGGTCATTTTGACCCGAGGACAACAGGAGGGTTAAATCTGCATGGTTGAAGTCTCCTGCTGTGATAAGAAATCCGTCTGGATGCACTGTTTGTGTCTCACTTATAGTCTGACAGAGTTCTTTTAGTGCTTTACTCCTCTCACCGATGGCGGTGGGCAAAACATACACAGCGACTAGCAGGACAGATGAAAATTCTCTCAGAATGTAAAAGGGATGGATGGCACTTGGTGATCATAAACTCCACCAATGGAGAACAGTGTTTATGCACAACAGTCGCATCTCGGCACAAAGCGTCACTGATGTAAACACACATGCCTCCCCCATGGGTCTTCCCTCCTTCCATGAACACCCTATCAGCACGAGAGCATGTTAGCCCTGCTAACTGAATGGCAGAGTCCGGGATATTGTCATTTAACCCCGTTTCCATAAAGATAAAAGCACAGCAGTTCCGCGCATCACATTACGTAGTTCTCAGGAGGTGTATGTGGCCTATTTTGTTGTCTAGTGAGCATACGTTGGCCAGAATGAGGGAAGGAATGGGGAGTCTGTGTGGGCTAGCGGCTAGCTTCGTTCGGATACCTCCATGTGTGCCTCACTTTTGTCACTGCACACACCGTCTATGGCATCTCCATTTAGGATTTGACACAGCAGTCGAGTTCAGGGGTGTGGAGGTCTGGTGGAGAAGACCTAGGCCATGGAGGTCCTCTCTAATGCTCTGGTCCAAGACGTAATGTTTGGCCATATTTCTTATCTCCAGAAGGCTATGGCAACTATCGCTTGTGTGCAGCATCATATACGGTCATTAAACACATGAATATACACTTAGGCGTAATTAAAACAACACTAAATGGCACAAAACATGAAGACAGAAGGGTGGCCACTGCATGTTCCCGCGCAACCTAGTGTAAAGTTAGCTATGATGCAAAATAGCGGCATTAGGTATAATTGGGCATAATATTAATTGAACAAATTTTCCAGTCTCAGGTCTTCTTCTTCTTTTTTCACCTGCTCCTTTTAGGGGTCACCACAGCAGATCATCTGCCTCCATGTCACCCTATCCCATGCATCTTCCTCTGTAACACCAACCCTCTCCATGTCCTCCTTCACTACATCCATGAATCTTCTCTGTGGTCTTCCTCTTTTCCTCCTGGCTGGTAGCTCCATCTTCAACATCCTTTGTCCAATATATCCACTATCCTCCTCTGCACATGTCCAAACCATCTCAGGCTTGCCTCTCTTACTTTGTCTCCAAACTGCTCAACCTGAGCTGTCCACTCTGATATACTCATTTCTATTCTTGTCCCTCCTAGTCACTCACAATGAAAATCTTAGCATCCTCAACTCTGCCACCTCCAGTCTTTTTGTCAGCACCACCATCTCCAAACCATACATCATAGCAGGTCTCACTACAGTCTTGTAAATCTTCCCTTTCACTTTTGCTGCTACCCTTCTGTCACAAATCACCCCTGACACTCATCTCCACCCACTCCACCCTGCCTGCACTCTCTTCTTCACCTCTCTTGTGCATTTTCCATTGCTTTGGATGGTTGACCCCAGGTATTTAAACTTGTCTACTTTCACTACCTCTACTCCTTCCATCTTCACCATTACATCTACCTCCCTCTCATTCACACTCATGTATTCTATCTTGCTTCTACTGACTTTCATTCCTCTTCTCTCCAGAGCATAACTCCACCTCTCCAGGTTCTCTTCTACCTACTCCCTACTCTCACTACAGATCACAATGTCATCTGCAAACATTATGGTCTATGGCAGGGGTGGGCAATTATTTTTTCCATGGGGCCACATGAGAAACAGAAAATATTGTGGAGGGCGAGACCAAAAGGCTGAATTCAATTTTGCGTAATATTAATTGTATTTCTTTATAAAAAGCAGCACAAAGCATTGTTTTGACAAGCTGGTAAGACTGGTAAGAGTATATGTTATGATTAAGCAGTGAAAAAGTGAAGTTGCCTTACAAATAAAGGCCTTTTATTCAATCATTTTTCACAAAACAATGGTAAACAAAATGTGAACATTTTTACCATTGTAACTCATTATATTAGTGATCATTTTCAGTCGCATTCACCCCAAAATACATTTTGAGTTTCATATACTGTTGGAAAGAGGTTCTTAGCTTTTCTAAAGACATCACAATATTGTCTTTGTGCGCCAAATATTAAGCAAGATACATTATATTATAGTAATGATTGCCACTGAACTGTGATTTTGAGAAAAAGGCCTCCAAAGAAAGTGTCCCAGTTCACTGCTAGTTGGTGCATTTACATGCCTACATTTGTAGTCTAACCACCTCACTTGGTGTTTTTCAGTTCTTTTTTCTTGTTCAGTGAGAGAAATCTAGTCTCTGCTGGGCTTTAACCAGTGCATCAAAGTCAGGTTGAATGTCTGAGGTGGAGATGCGAAGCACAGCTGACAGATGATCATCAGTGAGAGAGGATCTATACCTGGATTTGGTAAACTTCATCACTGAGAATGTTTGTTCACATATGTAGGTAGAGCCAAAGAGAACCAACATCTTCTGAGCATGTCTCCTCATGTTTGGAAAGTTCTCTTCCTTGAGAGAAGAGTAAAAATCCAACAGTGATCCTGACTTAAAAGTGCTCTGCCAGTATTGCATCGAACTGCAGGTCAATTAGTTCCAGCTGAACATCACTGGGTGCATTATCCACACTGCAGGTAAAGGGAAAGGAAATCATGTGCATTTCATCCTCAATTGTTCTGAGATCTTCAAATCGCCTTGAAAACTCACCATGCAGTACTACTAACATGGATGAGTACCTGCGGAGGTGATCAGCTGTGATTTCTTTCAGGGTTTGCATGTGAGTGAGCGTGTTGGTCTCCAGTTGGCTTGAAAGAAACTGCAACTTTCTCATGAAAGCTTTCACCAGGCTGTGTATTTCATAAACAAAAAGGCCCTTGCCTTGCAGTTTGGTGTTCAGTTCATTCATCAGTGCAGTCACATCAACAGCAAATGCAAAATCTGCCATCCAGTCCTCACCTGAGAGCTCTGGGATTCCTTTGCCTTTCTTCTCACAAAACTCTTCAATCTCTGCTTTCAGGTCCCAAACTCTTTTTAGCACTTTGCCCAGGCTGAGCCATCTGACAGCTGTGTGGTAGCCAATGTCACTATGTTCAGTCTCATACTCCTCCAAAAGTGCAACAAACTGTCGGTGATTCAATGCTCGTGTCCTGATGAAGTTAACTATTTCAGTTACAACATCAATAACATGGTTAATTTTTAGCACTGACTTGCACAACACATGCTGAATGCAAAAATACCAATTTCTGATCTGCGTCGATTTCAGTCACTTTATCTTGCATACTTTTCAAAAGTCCGACATTTTTCCCTGTCAGATTTGGACAACCATCCGTTGTGACACCTACCAGTCTGTCCCATTTCAGCCCCAGCGTGTCCGTGCATGCATTTACGTCTGTGAACAGATCGCTCCCTGCCGTCGTCCCTTTCATTGACCGCATTGCTGCCAGCATCTCCGTAATTTTGAAGTCCGTTATCCCACGGACAAATACGAGTAACTGGGCTGTGTCATGGACATCACAACTCTCGTCCATAGCCAAGTAAATAAATACTTAGCAGTCCATGTTTTGTTGAAAACCCTGCATTTGGCATCTACCTTTCTTTTTTTTAGCATGCGCGGGCATTTTTGAGGGCTAAAGTTGTCTGCTTGTGACAAGGTAGATTCAATCACGTGCAGTATTGATTTACGTATTGTGTCATTATGCACGTGAATAAAAAACAACTTCAAAATAAAAGCAGTGCAGCTTTAGTCCATGCATTAGGTAAAATTAGAAAATGTGTTTATTTTGAAATTTACAATTAACCTCACGTGGGCCGGTCAGAGTCTACCAAAGGGCCGTATGCGGCCCGGGGGCTGTACAATACCCAGGTCTGGTCTATGGAGACTCCTCCTTGACCTCATCTTTCAGCATGTCCATCACCATGGCAAACAAGAAGGGGCTCTGAGCCGATTGTTAATGTAAACCTACCCCCACCTCAAACCTATCTGTCACTCCTACAGCACACCTTACCACTGTCTCGCTGTCCTCATACATGTCCTGCACCACCCTCACATACTTCTCTGCCACTCCCAACTTTCTCATACAGTACCACACTTCCTCTCTTGGCACCCTATCATATGCTTTCTCTAGATCCACAAAGACACTGTGCAACTCCTTCTTCCAGTCTCAGGTATGTAGATTATTTCATTGAACTTGCTATTGCTGAAACAGGGCTTTGAAATTCAACAATAATATGTTTATGAACAATCATTCCTGTTCCATCATCACAGTCACAAAAAAGCCACATCAGGAGAAACTGTGTTACTTGTGGGTATGTGTGGAATATGCATCAATTGGCGTTAGTGGAACACATACACAACTCAGCTACATTCAGACTGGAAGAGGTTTGAGGCGAATTTGTGACAATCATCTTGAAGGGGATAAGTTTTCTTTGCATTATTTGATCAGAAAGCACATCTAAAAGTAATGTTTTTTTTTGTTTCTGTAAACAAAAGCTCTAAATGCCAATATTTTGACTTGGAATTTGGGTGAGATGTTTTCAGTAGGTTGGAGAATAAAACAAAATTGTTCTTTTTACTCAAACACATGCATATAAATAATAAAACCAGATAAAGTGATAATTTTGCAGTGGTCTCTTTGGTTTCTTAATATTTTCCAGAGCTGCATAAAAAAGTATGAAAGCTATAAAATAGAAAAATGGAGGTATAAATGTTCTTAAAAAGCCAAACAGAAGGATCCTAGAAAGGCATTTATAGCATAACGTATGCAGGAGATACTGACCCCCCAAAAATGTATGCAAGAAACCACAGAACAGCAGTCACACAGTCACACAAACTGGAGTGGTAGCCTAGTTGGTAGAGCATCCGCCCCACACCCGGGAGGCCTGGGTTCAAATCCCGGCCAGGTCATGCCGAAGACCATATAAAAGTGGAACTTCCTGCCATCCAGCTTGGTGCTCAGCAATAATGGAACAGAGGAGGGAAATTTGTGGCGGTGCCTTACATGGTAGCGATCCCTCTGATTCTAGATGTAATTAACATTGTAGATAAGAGAAATGTAATTTCATTCTACTGTACATGATGGACTGAATGACAATAAAGTTAGCTTTACCTTTAAAGTACATGTCTTCTTTTTGTTTCTCCTTCTATACACACACCTTATTCTTTCTTTTAAAATATTTTTTATCAACCAGTCAAGTGTCCTTTGGTTTAAATGTCGCCTCACTGATGCAGCTTCCCCCTCTGGGATCAATAACAAACAAGCCACACAATCCACACACCACAGTGTCATGTCCCTTCAGGCAGAGGATAATCAGAGTATCGAATGAAAACAGACACTCGTGCGTGGTGTGATGATAATGGGGGTGGTGGATAATGAGTCTTTGGGGCTCTGCTGTAGGAGTCCTCATTGGTCCTGCGGGTGTGTTTTGAACAACAGGACCCCCAGCAACATTAAGGAAGTGTGCAACAATGAAAGGAAGTGACTGAGAAAGCCATGCAGAAAGTCTACTGGATGTGTTGGTTTCACTCATTTTAACTACAGGCTGTGTCCAGCATTTTGCTAATTTTAGATTGATTGTTTTGGGTTTTTTTTTAGTTTAGGCCATTGTTTTGTTTATGAGGCTTATATTATTCATATATCCATACCTACATATGTATAGACATAAGAGGAATGTTTAGAAATTGCATATGTGGAATGACCTCACGTCTCAGAGCAAGACAATAGGTCTCGACCACCGGCGAAGAGCAACGAGCAGACGGAGACTCAGCGGTGGAGACCTGAATGGACTTCCTGACCCCCCAGGGTCAGGTGGAGGAGAGAGAGGACAATAGAAGGAGATAACGCGGATGTGTGATGTAGGCTTTGTTATGCAATGTCTTTTGTTGTGTGAGGTATAAGTATAAGATAAGATAAGATAAGATAAGATAAGCCTTTATTAGTCCCACAACGGGGAAATTCCAGGATTGCAACAGCACAGGGATAGCAACACTCAGAGCAACAATCAGAAGGCAAGAAAAAAACAAGCAAGCAAGAGCAGCTAATAAACATATGTACGTATTACTATAAAATATATATATATACACACACACACAGACACACAGTGCAGAGCATTGTAGCTGGATGGAATAAATATATGAATATATGAACACACAGTGCAGAGCATTGTAGCTAGATGGAATAAATATGTAAATATATAAACACCCACAGTACGGAGCATTGCAAGTATGAAGGTCTGACTGCGCTCAGCCTCTTCTGCTTCTGCATTGAGATGAGACATGTTAGGGACTGGAAGCCGACAATAAAACCTGATTTATAAAATCACTTCGCTTCCTTATTTCAAGCTCCCTACATTGGTGACCAGACGTGAGAATGGACCAAAGACGTTCTCCCGCTACAGGCTCGTCAGAGGCGACCCAAGCAAGCGTCGTCACCAACGCAGACAGGGGAACGGATGGAAGACGTTCCCCCACGGCAGAATCGTCGGAGACGGCCCAGCCAAGCGCCGTCCCCAACCCTGTCGTGAGAACGGAGGAAAGGCGTTCTTGCGCTGCAGACTCGTCAGAGGCGGCCCAAGCAAGCGCCGTCGCCGTCAAACTCCCAGAGTTCTGGCAAAATGACCCGAACTCGTGGTTCCAGCAGGCTGAGGCTCAGTTTGCACTCGTGGGGGTGACGGCCGACGAGACCAAATTTTACCACATCGTCGCCAGACTCAATGCCGCCACAGCACGATGCGCGCGGAGCGTGATACAACAGCCGCCCGCCAACGACAAATACAAGGAACTGAAGGCGACCCTCATCGAGAGTTTCGTCCCCTCGGCCGAGGAAAGGGCCGGGAGGATACTGGCGATTTACGGCCACGGGGGGCGCAGACCGATGGCCTTCATGGAAGACATGCTGCAGCTGAGGGAGGCAGACAACGACAACTTCCTCTTTCAACACATCTTCCTCAGCACTCTGCCGACGCACATGAGAGGGATCCTGGCCAATATGCGGTGTAAGACCCAGCAGGACTTCCGCGCGCTTGCCCGAGAAGCGCAGCGGCTCATCAACTCCTGCGGCGAGCAGATGGCCACAGCAGCATCGGCAGATCTCGGCGTGGAAGCCCAGAGCATCGGAGAATCACAGACGACAGAGCAGAGCCCGCCCACCATGGCAGCGACGCGACCAAGGCGCAGCAAACGGGATGACCTCTGCTATTACCATCGACGTTTCGCCAAGAGGGCATACAAATGCGTGCCCCCCTGCAATTTCAAGAGCTCGGGAAACTTCAAAGCCGGGAACCGTTAGCAGCTACGGCTCTCGGCGAGACAAACAAGCTGCTCTACGTGACCGATGGACGCTCCGGGAGACAGTTCCTCATCGACACCGGAGCTCAGGTGAGCTTCATCACCCCGTCCTACGCAGACCGGGCAACAGGACCCCGTGGAAATGGAGCGATGGCAGCTAACGGCTTGATCATCGATACTTTTGGTGAAAGAAACCTGCCTCTGTCCATTCACGGCCGCAACTATAGGTGGACCTTTATTATAGCGGCGGTGAGTTTAACTTGTTGGGCGCTGATTTCTTATGTGCACATGGGTTGCTAGTCGATCTTGCAAACAGACGCTTAGTTAATGCACTGTCATTTTCTTCTATCCCCTGTTCAGCTCGAGTGTCCCCACCACCCGTGCAGGCCAGCGTCACCACAGCAGGAGGTAAGTTTGACCAACTCCTCACCCAATTTCCAGCACTCACAGTTCCCAAATTTTCGGCAACAGTAGCGAAACACGGGGTGGAACACTTCATTCCCACAACAGGCCCACCTGTGTTTGCTAAAGCTCGGCGCTTAGACGCGACCAAGCTCGCCATAGCACGCGACGAGTTTGCCAGCCTGGAAAAACTGGGCAGTATTCGGCGCTCGAAAAGCCCTTGGGCATCGCCACTACATATGGTCCCGAAAACCGACGGTTCTTGGAGACCTTGCGGTGATTACCGCAGACTAAACAATGCAACAGCGCATGACCGCTACCCAATCCCTCACATTCAGGATTTTTCACTACATCTGGTGGGTGCGCGCATTTTTTCTAAAATAGACCTGGTCCGTGGCTACCACCAAGTTCTGGTTCGACCTGAAGACGTTCCTAAAACGGCTGTAATAACCCCTTTTGGTCCTTTTGAATTTTTGCGAATGCCGTTCGGCCTCAAAGGCGCTGCTCAAACTTTTCAGCGTATGATGGACGCAGTATTACGCGACCTCCTCTTCGTGTTTGTCTACCTCGACGATATTCTGGTAGCCAGCACGTCGGAAGAAGAACACGAACAACACCTCACTACGGTTTTTCAGAGGCTAGAAGAGCACGGGTTAATAATTAACCCAGCCAAATGCCGATTCGGTGTGTCACAAATTGATTTTTTGGGACACAGAGTTTCACCAGAGGGGGCAGTTCCATTGCCGGACAAAGTGCGCGCGGTAGCAGACTTCCCCCGACCACAAACGGTCAGATCGCTACAGGAATTTTTAGGAATGGTGAATTTTTACAACCGTTTCCTCCCTTGCGCAGCTCAACTCATGCAGCCCCTGTATGCCGCGCTCAGAAAACAAAAGCCCTCCAACGCGGTCGAATGGACCCCGGAGCGGGAACGCGCCTTCGCGGAAGTAAAAAGAGCACTAGCGGATGCCGCATTGTTGGTCCACCCCGATCCCTCGGCCCGCATAGCGCTGACCACAGACGCTTCAGACCTGGCCATAGGGGCGGTTGTGGAACAACATGTTGGCGGAGCCTGGCAACCGCTAGCATTTTTTAGCAAATCCTTAAACCAAACCGAGCGCAAATACAGCACTTTTGACAGAGAGCTGCTAGCGCTTCATTTATCCATCCGCCATTTCCAGTTCTGGCTGGAAGGGCGGCGTTTCACAGCTTTTGTAGACCACAAACCACTCACTTTTGCGATGGCTAAAATTTCAGAACCGTGGTCGGGCAGGCAACAAAGACAGATGGCCGCAATTTCAGAGTTTACCACAGATATTCGACACGTGGCAGGCAAACTTAATGTGGTGGCAGACTGCCTCTCCCGCACCGTGACATCGTCAGGGCACGAGGAAGCAGATTATACTACCGCAGCCGCAGAGCTCATGGCCAACGCGGATGCGTACACGGCCCCAATTCACTTGGGGATAGATTACGCGGCCATGGCAGCGGAACAAAGCAGTGACGCGGACGTGCGCGCGCTCCAGTCTGGACCAACAGGGTTAAGGCTGGAGGAAAGGGGTTTGCGTGACGGTGTGCCCCCCCTAATCTGCGACGTGTCAACCGGTCCACCTCGCCCGGTAGTCCCAGCCGTGTGGCGCCGCCGCATTTTTGACTCAGTTCACTCCCTCGCGCACCCAGGGGTGCGCGCCTCGGTGAAAACGGTCGCGGAGAAGTTTGTTTGGCCAGGCCTGCGTAAAAATGTAAAGGAGTGGGCAAGGACTTGCATGTCTTGCCAACACGCCAAAATTCACAAACACACAAAAGCTCCTCTAGAACCTTTCCGAATCCCATGATCGGTCGACCATGTACACGTCGACCTCGTGGGCCCACTGCCGTCGTCACAAGGGTTCACACACCTTTTAACAATGGTAGACCGTACCACACGCTGGCCAGAAGCGGTCCCGCTGGCGTCAACGACAGCCGCGGAAGTCGCTCGCGTTTTTTTAACAACCTGGGTGGCGCGTTTCGGCGTCCCATCGGACATCACGTCCGATAGGGGGCCTCAATTTGTCTCAGAGCTATGGTCAGCCATGGCCAGCAGCTTAGGTTCAGGTTCAGGTTCAGGTTCAGGTTACTTTATTTGTACCCGTAGGTAGATTTGTTTTGCAGTTGGTGACATCCATATTTACAAGCCACAATTACATTCAACATAGACACAAACACAGGCACACATCTTACAAAATAGGTAAATATAAAATATGTACAATATAATTTTTATAGCTTGTTCAACTCTTTGACAGCAGCAGGGACAAAGCTGTTTTTGTAGCGCTGGGTTCTACTTTTTGGGACAGCAAACCTCCGTCTGGAGGGAAGAAGCTGAAAGTTGCAGTGCAAAGGGTGGGAGTCATCATTTAAAATCGAGTCGGCCATCCTCTGTACTTGTCTGGTGTACAGGGATGTCAGGCTCAGCTGTGACTCACCAAGCAAACGACTGGACCATCTGACTACCTGATCCAAGGATTTCCTCTGTTTCAGATTTTATCTGACCAAACCATGACATTAAAGAAAAGGATAAAACAGATTCAATAAAAGCCCGATAGAACATAGTCATTATGGTTCGGTCAATTTGGAAGCGTGCAAGTTTCCTCAAACAATGCAAATTTTGCTGACCCTTTTTGCACACCCTTTCACAGTTCACCTCAAAGTTCAATCCACTATCAATAATCGTCCCAAGATATTTGTACGATTGTACACATTCGGTGGTCTGGCCTTTTAGTATGGTGACTTTGTGCCTGGGAGTTTTCCTCCTAAAGTCAATAATCATATCTTTCGTTTTTGTTGTATTCAGCTGCAGGTAGGAATCCTCACACCAGTGAACAAAGTCATCAACTACTGGGCCATGGCCACTCTCACCATCCTGGAGGAGACTGACAATGACTGAGTCATCAGCATACTTTATAATGTGTCTGTTGTCATGTCTGCTCCGACACATGTTTGTGTACAGGATGAAGAGTAGTGGTGACAACACACACCCCTGAGGAGAGCCAGTAGAAGAGCACTTTAGGTCAGACAATGTACCATTGACCCTTACTCTCTGCGTCCTGTTGGTTAAGAAATCCAGAATCCAACCCACCAGATTATTGCTTAAATCAAATTGTTGCAGGAGCCTTTCAACTAAAATATGAGGTTGGATTGTATTAAAGGCAGAAGAAAAGTCCACAAATAAAAGCCTGGCGTGTGTCCCATTAAAATCCAGATGTTTAAAAAGCATGTTAAACAGAGTGACAGTGGCATCCTCCACTCCTCTGTGAGGCCTATAGGCAAACTGCAGAGGATCCAATGCATGTTCAGTCTGCTTTAGGACCTCACATCTGACCAGTTTTTCAAAAATTTTCATTAAAATTGAAGTCAAAGCAACTGGTCTAAAGTCATTTACCGTTTTAGGACAGCTGGATTTTGGAACGGGAACAACCACGGCATCTTTCCAGATCTTAGGCACATGTTGTGTCTGTAAGGACTTATTGAAAATGTAGTGAAATATAGGACTCAGTTCATGTGCACAGGACTTTACCAGGCGTCCACATATATTATCAGGGCCCTGACTTTTGTTCACTTTTACAGCGCGGAACTCCCTTTCAACATCCTGCATCTCAATATTAAAGTGCTGATTGTCTTTGAGTTTCTGTTTCAAATCTTGGATTTCTGTGCTAAAATCAAAGGAGTCAAAACGACCATAAAAACAATTAAGAGCATTAGCCAGCTCTGTGTCTGAACTAAAACCATCTAAAAACACACGATTACTGCGCTCTGTGCTCTGAAGGCCTGCAATTTTTTTCATACTGGCCCAGGCCAAACCAAGTTTATTTGCTGCCATCTTGCTTTCCAATTCTGATTTATAATTCTGTTTTGCTCTTAAAATTTCGGCCTTTAGCTCCTTAGTGGCAACCTGTAGCGCAGAAACAGACCCCTGTTTAAAGGCAAGTGCTTTCCTCTGTAAGCAGGATTTAACTGATTTAGTAACCCATGGTTTGTTGTTGGGATATATTTTGACACGTTTACGTGGAACAAACTTATTTTGACAGTGAGCCATGTATGAGCATGTGAGCTCAGCCAGAGAGTCCAAATCATCCCCGCAGGCCATTATGAACATCTTCCAGTCTGTACAGTCAAAGCATTCCTGGAGGCTGTGCTCTGAATCTTCTGTCCACACATCAATGTCTCTCATCTCCACCTTGCCTCTTCTGAGAGCAGTTTTATATGTGGGCAGCAAATGAACACAGTTGTGATCTGATGATCCTAAAGGAGGAAGGGGGAGTGATTTATAGGCCCTCTCTATGGATCCATAGCACAGGTCCAATGTCTTTTTTCGCCTGGTTGGGCAGGAGACATACTGATGAAAGTTTTTAAGTGTCTTCTTTAAAGAAACATGGTTAAAATCCCCAAGAATGAAGTTTGGCGCCTCTGGAGAAATTGACTGCAGCCGCTGGATCACATCAGAGATGGTGCTGGAGGCGGAGTCAGCGTCTGCCCTCGGATGAATGTACACAACTGTGATGAAAAGTTGGGGAAACTCTCGAGGCAAATAAAAGGGGCGAAGCGACACAGACAGCAGCTCCACATGGGGTGTACAGATGCGCTCTCTGACCGTGACAGATGTGCAGTACTGCTTATTAATGTATAAACATACTCCGCCCCCCTGACATTTCCCCGTTACCTCTTCCTGCCGATCCGAGCGCAGCGGAGCTCCAAAGCCGTCAATCCACAGGTCTGCGTCTCGATCATGCGCAGTAAGCCAAGATTCAGTGAAAGCCATGACGCAGCAGTTCTTAAAATCCTTCTGGTAACGTACGTTGCCTTGAATTTCCTCCACCTTGTTTCTCACAGACTGTGCATTCCCAAAAATGATCGAAGGAAGAGGAATGTTACCAAACTGACGTCTCCTAAGGCGCAATTTCACACCTCCACGTCTTCCACGCTTCCTCCTGCCGCTTCTCTTTTCACCGCTGTGTCCGTCTCTCAAAATAAAGTCCGGCAGCTGAAATCTGGGCGCAATCAGAGACTCTGCACCAGCTGTGTTAAAGCGCAGCAACATGTCCCTGGAATATTGTATTCTGCCCGCTATTCTGCTCGCCATGGAGCCGAACGCGTTTACCTCAGAGACAAAGAGCCACAGCACAGAAAGCAGTAGTGCGAGATATGACAGGAAATCCATGTTGCAGATACCAGGGAGCTGTTCGCCATATATTCCACCAACGCTCCAGGGCAGAAACGACACAGAGGATTTTCTAAAAACGTAAAAAAGTACAAAAAACACACACACGCACACACGCACTATATCACCAAGCTGCTGGTCGCTGCGTGCGCATGCGCCCAAGCTTAGGGGTGACAATTCATCGCACCACCGCGTATCACCCTCAGGCTAACGGGTTATGCGAGCGTTTTCATAGGTCTTTAAAGGCCGCCCTCAGGGCCTCACTGACGGATACAGATTGGGTAAATAAACTTCCCTGGGTTTTATTAGGGTTGTGTTCGGCACCTAAGGAGGATCTAAACGCCTCCCCGGCAGAATTAGTTTTTGCACAACCTCTCAGGCTCCCGGGTGAGTTCTTACCAGAACATCCAGAGCCCGGGCGCCTCCCAGCTCTGAGGCCCCTAAGCAGCACGGGACCGGACATGCTCCCCGGACCCGTACATCACTCTTTTCTGCGGGTTTTTGTTCCCCAAGCTTTGAAAAACACCGAGTTCGTTTTTGTTAGGCGCGAAGCTTTAAAACCAACCCTCCGCCCACCATATGATGGACCATATAGAGTGCTGGAATCTGGTGATAAGCATTTTGTGCTTGATTTAGGGGACAGAAAAGAAACAGTCAGCATTGACAGACTTAAGCCTGCTTTCATGTTGAGCGACGAACCTGCACGGGTGGCGAGAGCACCTCGACGGGGTAGACCCCCCAAGAGACACACCTCAACCCCCCCGCAGGGACCAAATAACCACTCTCCTCCCCAAGCTGCAGATACCTTACAGGACGACCCCGCCAAGACGCCAAAGCGGGCCTACAGCAGATTTGGGAGAAGATTGAAACCCAGACGACACATAGACTGATGTAAAATTAACAAGGGGTTGTAAGCTATGCTGTCGAATTGTGCCGTTGCAGTTTTAGGGCTGACATATGACATAGACTATACTGTTGCTGATTACCACTGAATTTTTAACATGAGCATGCTGTATAGCTGGAAGGTTGGCATGGCTGCTGAAGATATTTTTCCTTTTTCCTGTTGATGTGAATAACGGTATATGTCATGGATGTTACCTTAAGCTGTAAACTTAATTTTATTGTCCTTTTCTTAGACGTTTGGGAGGGGCTGTGGCTTATATTATTCATATATCCATGCCTACATATGTATAGACATAAGAAGAATGTTTAGAGATTGCATATGTGGAATGACCTCACGTCTCAGAGCAGGACAATAGGTCTCGACCACCGGCGAAGAGCAACAGAGCAGATGGAGACTCAGTGGTGGAGACCTGAATGGACTTCCTGACCCCCCAGGGTCAGGTGGAGGAGAGAGAGGACAATAGAAGGAGATAACACGGATGTGTGATGTCGGCTTTGTTACGCAATGTCTTTTGTTGTGTGAGGTATAAGTATGAAGGTCTGACTGCGCTCAGCCTCTTCTGCTTCTGCATTGAGATGAGACATGTTAGGGACTGGAAGCCGACAATAAAACCTGATTTATAAAATCACTTTGCTTCCTTATTTCAAGCTCCCTACAGTTTAGGCCATTGTTGTTTCTTTTTTCTTTTTCTCTTGTTCTATCACTTTTTCTTTAGTGAAGCTGGAAATTTACACAAACAAACAAAAAGTTCCAAATTCCAATTAACAAGGTCGCAAATTTATCACAAAAAAGTGTGTGTGTATATGCATCCACACACATGTGAATCCAAGCTAAAATTATTTATTATTATTATTCTATTATTAATTATTTGCAATGTGATTCTGCTTTGCACTGTGTGCTCACTTCCTCCTATATATATATACTGTATATATATACTGTATACACACACACACACACACACACACACACACACACACACACACACACATAGTGGATATAAAAAGTCTACACAGCCCTGTTCAAATGCCAGGTTTTTGTGATGTAAAAAATGAGACCAAAATAAATCATTTCAAAACTTTTTCCACCATTAATGTGACCTATAACCTGTACAACCCAATTGAAAAACAAACTGAAATCTTTTAAGGGGAAAAATAAAAAATAAAAAACTTACAATAACTTGGTTATTGTAAGTTTTTATATATATATATATATATATACAATAAAATTTTACAAATTTATATGAAAGAAGCAGTAAATTCACAAATTTATGAAAAAAATACTAGTTTAGGAACAACACCAATTTCACAAGAAAAAAAGTTGAAATTTACAACAAAAAGTTGCAAATTTAAAATAAAAAAGTCACAAATTTAGCAGGAAAAAGCTGCAAGGTTACAAGAGAAAATTTACGAAAAAATTAAAATTTATGGGAAAATAGCTGCAAATTTAAAAGAAAAAAGATGCAAATTTAAGAGAAAAACTGTAAAGTTAGCTGAAAAAAAATCACAAGTTTATTGAACAACAGTCGAAATTTACAAGAAAAGTTACACATTTACCAAGAAAAAATTCACAAATTTATGAGGGAAAAAGTTGCAAATTTTTAGAAAAATACAGAAATTTTCAAGAAAAAAGTCATGAATTTATGAGAAAACAATAATTTATGAGGAAAAAGTTGTTTACCAGAAAGAAAAAATCCCTTTCTTTCAAAAAAAATTTGAAAGAAATATTGCAAATTACCAGAAAAGAAAAATCACAAATTTATGAGGAAAAAAGTTTTAAATGTATAAGAAGAATACAGAGAGAAAAAAGTAATGAATTTATGAGAAAAAAATGCAGGTTTACAAGAAAAAATTATGAGAAAAAAAGCTGCAAATTTATAAGAAAAAATTGCAGATTTAAGAGAACAAGTTACAAAGTTACAAGAAAAAAAAATACACAAATTTATGAGGAAAAAAATTACAAATCTGTGACAGAAAAAGTTCCAAATTTGCAATAAAAAAGTCACAAATTTAGCAGAAAAAAGTTGCAAGTTTGCAAGAAAATTTAAAAGAAAAAGTTACAAATTTAAGAGAAAAACTGCAAATTTAGCAGAAAAAAAATCTACTTTATGGAACAATCGAAATTTACAAGAAAAGCTGCACATTTACAAGAAAAAATCGACAAATTTATGAGGAAAAAAGTTGAAATTTATAAAGAATACAGAAATTTCCAAGAAAAAAGTAATGAATTTATTATAAAAAAGTTGCAAATTTATGAGAAAAAAATTAGCAAATTTATGAGGAAAAAATTGCCAATTTACAAGAAATAAGTCACAGCTTTATGAGAAAAGTCACAAATTTATTAGAAAAAAGTTGCAAGTTCATGAGAAAAAAATCATAAATTTATGAGAAATAAAATTAGCAGATTTCCAAGAACAAAGTCACAGATTTATGAGCGGAGTTGTTAATTTATGCGGGAAAAAGTTGCAAATTTGAAAGAAATATTGCAAATTACCAGAAAAGAAAAATCACAAATTTATGAGGAAAAAAGTTTTAAATTTATAAGAAAAATACAGAGAAAAAAGTAAAGAATTAATTTTAAAAAATTTGCAAATGTATCAGAAACAATTGCAGATTTACAAGAATAAAAGTCAGATTTATGAAAAAAGTTGCAAATTTATACAACAAGTTTTGCAAATTTAAATTTACAAGATAAAATATGCAAATTCATGAGGAAAAAAATCACAAATTTGTGAGGAAGTTTTAAATTTACAAGAAAACTACAGAGAGAAAAAAGTAATGAATTTATTAGAAAAAAGTTGCAAATGTATGAGAAAAAAATTGCAGATTTACAAGAAAAAAGTCAGACTTATGAGAAAAGTCACTAACTTGCAAGAAAAAAGTTGCAACTTTTTAAAAAAAAATTGCAAATTTAAGAGAAAAAGTTACAAATTTACAAGAAAAAATATGAAAATTTATGAGGGGAAAAAAATCACAAATTTGTGATGGAAAAAAATGCAAATTTACAAAAAAGTCACAAATTTATAAGAATTTTTTTTTAATTTATAAGAAAAAAACACAAATTTCCGAGAAAAAAGTTACAAACTGAGGAAAAAAAGCTGAAAATGTAGAAAAACAATTGAATTTGTGAGAAAACGAAGCAAATTTGTGAGAAAAAAGATGAAAATGCAAATTTACAAGAACAGCTTCAGGTAATTTTAAGTCTCTCACAAAAATGTTGAGAGTGAACTTGTAGTTTAGACGCCCCCTAATGGTCAAGGGGGCCAGTTGCATTTGCGTACTTTGATTCAGAGCCCCCCTAAAGTGAAATGAAACAAAATCATCACAATAAAGTACAGTTTTGACAACAACACATGAACAATAACACAGCAGAAGCTGATTTAATAAGAGACAAACGCACACAGGCATGACATGAAGGTCTGTCAGTTAATCGGACAGTCTAGGTGGTAAATGAACGGAGCATCTTGTTCCTTTCACTCGGCCTCTGGATGTTAATAGGAGAGGGCTGAGTGACAGGCACCGACAGAGTGAGTCAGCAAGACTCCAAACAAGCAGGCAGCAGCTATTGTGATTCACAATGCTGTTTTAAAAAAAAAAGAGGAATGCACTGCAGCCCCTACAGCAGGGCTATTCAATTACAAACTCAGTTGGGCCACAATCTGAAATCAAGACATGTAACTGGGCCGCACATGTTCAGCGATCTGTTGAATGACAAATTTCAAGCCAACACAGATCAATATGATGAAAAATATGCACTTTTTATCCATTGTCTTGGTTTTAAATGTGTGCTTGGCACATGACAAAGGCATGTCAAACGTGCATAAAAACACAGTAACAGTGCTGGGGTTGAGCAGAACTTGAAGTAGTAGATATACTTTTCCTCTTGAGCAACAATTAAATAAATAGAATGAAAAAAAATAAAATTCTGTAAATAACCATTTTGGTCACATCTTAAACAGGCATACTGTACGTATCTCAAAGTGCATAAAAACTCAATGTGTACGGTTAGTAGCATTAGCATTTGTTTCCCTTTAGAAATAAAATATACCACATCCTGGTCATAACTGTCCTTGGCACATCACAAAGTGCATTTAGCTGAATATAAAATGAACTGTCAAACACTTCAGTGCACAAACCCCCCAAGAAAAGAATGATAACATTAACAAACATTACACATCCACTATTGTGGTTTGTTTTGTTTTGTTTTAAATCACCATGTGTGAGTAGGAACCTCTTTTTAGAGCAACACATTCCACTACACACACATATCAGTCAACCAAAAATTTCTAGTAGAGATAGGGATGCAAAAAGCACCCACTTAAAAACTTGAGTAATGACTTCAGTCTTGAAGATTTGAGGTTTTTCTCCAAAATTTATAACAATTTTCTTATAATTTTCTACTTTTCTACTCTGTAAATTTATCTAAACTTGAAACCATTTCCTCAAATTTGTAATTTCTTTTTGTAAAATTGACTTTTCTCTTTCCGGTTATGGCTGCCACGTAGGACGGACGTGTCTCGCTCTGCTCTGCTCCTGGAGAAAAAAAATCGGCAAATAACTCTCTCATTTGGGACAGAACGTATCCCAGCATTTGGGCGAGGATATGTCGGCGAAGCCTAAGGCTGGAAAACTAGGAAAAGGAAAAAGCGAGCCGCCGAAACAGTCCAAATTAACGGACTTTCAGGTCTGTGACGCAGCAAACAAAACTCCATATATGGCGGAGGAAGCTGGCGGCGGTGCGATGTTTGCGGGGAATGGCGCAGATGCGCTGATGGCTGCCATGAGTTCAATGAGAGCGGACTTTTCCTCTAGATTTGATGGGATTATGACAGCGTTGGAAGGAATAAGAAAGGAATTGGGTGACTGTGTAGAACGAACGGCGCAGATGGAGCTCCGTCTCGCTAGTGCTGAAGATGACGTCACCCGTCTTCAATTAAAGGTGCGCACTTTGGAAAAAAAAAATAAATCTCTGGAAGATAATATTTTGGATTTGGAATCTCGGTCGAGACAGAATAATTTGAGGCTGGTGGGTCTTCCAGAGGAATCAGAAGGTCGGGACGTATGTTCCTTTCTGGAAAAGTGGATTCCGGAGGTGCTGGGCAGCGAGGAGTTGCAATCAGCAGTGGTTCTGGAAAAAGCACATCGTATTGGCCCACGGAGAGATAAGGGACCGCCGAGGACCTTAATTATGAAGTTTCTTAGCAACAGAGACAGGATGAAGATCTTCAACGCTGCACGTGCTAAAGGAGAGATTAAACACCAGGACCAGCAGGTGCGGTTCTACCCAGATTTGGCCACAGGAATCCAGCAATTGAGGAAGCAGTTTGATCCCATACGTAAGGAGCTGCGCAACCTTGGGATTCGTCATGGTGTAATCTATCCTGCGAGACTGCTGACCACGTATGAGGGCAGAACCCACATCTTCAAGACCCCAGAGGAGGCGCAGGAGTTCATCAAGAAGATCAAAGAAGAAGAAGAGACTGGTGGGAGCTAAGCATGAACAAAATATAAGGTAGAATAATTAAGCATTTGCACAGGCATCTGACTGACTTGAAGTAAATAGTAAGTTTACAAAATATAGATTGTATTATATATTAAAAAAACAAAACAAAAACAAAACAAACAAAAAAAAAACTATGATGTACAAAGTTGTTAAAAATTTTGGAGTTAAGTTGGAAAACTACAGAGGAGAGTTAATGTTACGTCATTAAAAGCAGTAGAGTTGGGGTGATTGGGAGGATGAAGAAGGAGTGGCTTAGGCTGTTCCCCGTGGGTGTGGAACAGTCGATGGCTATATCGGGAGACAGAATTTTTCTTTTGATTTTGGGGGGTTTGCCACAAGTGTGGGAAGGGGAAATTTGTTTGTGTGTAGTTTGTAGGATGAATGTTCAACCACTCATGTTTTTGCTTCTCTGTATGAGCATGTTTACACTGCAAGGTAATCCCAAACTCTCTATTGATCATGGACCAAAGTGTTAATCTTAATTTAACTTCATGGAATTGCAGAGGTCTACAAAATTTAAAAAAACTTAAACAAGTTATGAATAAAATAAAGGACATGGGTTCAAGAATTGTGTTTTTACAAGAAACTCATCTGATAGAGGAGGATGTTAAAAGAATTAGGAGTAGATGGCAGGGAAGTGTATTCACCTCTTCATTTTCATCCCGAGCCAGGGGAGTTATGACTCTCATACATAAATCAGTTCCTTTTCAGGTGAAAAATGTAATTGGAGACAAATTTGGAAGATATGTAATCATTCAAGGTTCTTTGCTATTAGAAAATATAAATCTTGTGAACTTATATGGTCCCAATATAGATGATCAGAAGTTCTTTGCTAATTTATTTCTCATCTTATCATCACTTACAGGGCAACATATAATAGCAGGGGATTTTAATTGTACATTGAATCCAGGTGTGGATAGATCAACAGGACTGGATTGTACGCACATTGGATGTAGGATGACTATTAATCATTTTATGAAAGAATTGAGATTGTTAGATATATGGAGAGAAATGAAACCACAAGTTAAAGCCTATTCTTGTTATTCCAGTACCTACAAGACATTCTCACGTATTGATTATTTTTTGATTTCCACAGAATTAAGGTCCAAGATTCAAAACTGCTTTTATGATAACATCGTGATTTCTGATCATGCACCCTGTTGTCTAATATATGTAGATAAAAAATTGACAAAGGAATCAGGTAGATGG
Source organism: Pholidichthys leucotaenia (assembly GCA_020510985.1). Taxonomy (NCBI): domain Eukaryota; kingdom Metazoa; phylum Chordata; class Actinopteri; order Cichliformes; family Pholidichthyidae; genus Pholidichthys; species Pholidichthys leucotaenia. Next base: position 279,692,941 of record CM035842.1, read on the forward strand.
CAATTTCAGCATAAATGGCTTCAGGATGAGGAATTTGTCAAGTATATAGAAAAACAGATAGACGAGTTCTTTGACATCAATACTACACAAACATCAGCATGTGTAAAGTGGGAGGCTTTCAAAGCTTTTATTAGGGGACATATTATTAGTTATACAGGATCAAAATCTAAGAAGACTCGAGAGGAGAGAGCTAAATTGGAACATAAAATAAAAAGTCTTCAGGAAAAAGTGTATGCAGGAAGTGACCCAAGGTTGGAGAATGAATTACTGATTTTGAGAGCTGAATACGACAAAAAATCAGCGAATAGAGCTGCCTCGAGTCTTCTAAGATTGAAACAATCTTTTTATGAACAAGGTGAAAAATCAGGAAAATTATTAGCATGGCAGATTAAACAATTGGAAATTAAAACACCAATTACCAGTATTATAAGTAACGGACAGGTAGTTATAGATCCTTTAGAAATTAATAGAGCCTTTAGAGATTACTATGAAAAATTATATGATACCAAAAATGAACCTGATTTAACAAAACTAAATGGGTTTTTGAACGAACTATCTATACCGTGTATTCCAAATGAAAACAGGGAGATATTGGAGTCTAAAATTAGTCAAGAAGAAGTTGGGCTAGCCATTGATAATATGAAATCAGGAAAAAGTGCAGGACCAGATGGTCTTCCAGTTGACCTTTATAAAAAATTTAAGAATAAATTAATAAAACCTTTTTTGGAAATGGTTTTAGAAGCATTTCAAAATAATAATTTACCATCATACATAAATAATGCCTTAATTATACTGTTGCCAAAACCAGGTAAGCCCTCTAATAAATGTGAAAATATGAGACCAATAAGCCTATTAAACGCGGACCTTAAGATAATCTGTAAAATTTTAGCAAGACGAATACAAGAAATTTTACCAAATATTATTAATCGAGATCAGAATGGCTTTATAAAGGGTAGACAAGGCTTCCATAATGTAAGAAGACTATTTAATATTATTTATTTTAATAAAGAAGCACCGGATACAGCTCTCCTATCATTGGACGCCGAAAAGGCCTTTGATAGAGTTGAATGGCCCTTTCTTTTTGAAGTCCTACAAAGGTTTGGACTTGGAAATAATTTCATAAAATGGGTTCAAATAATATACAATAATGCTACAGCAGAAATCCTAACAAATAACAATATTTCAAAACCAATAAAAATCAATAGAGGATGTCGACAAGGCTGTCCACTTTCACCTTTACTGTTTACTATGGCAATTGAACCTTTAGCGATAGCGATACGTTTACATTCACAAATATATGGAATTAAAGTTGGACCAACAGAACATAAAATCTCCCTGTACGCCGATGATATAATTTTGTTTATGTCGAATCTAAAAAAATCAATTCCAACCTTGTTGAATTTAATAAAGAATTTTGGGGAAATATCAGGATATAAAATAAATAAAACTAAATCTTCAATATTAATGCTAAATGAGACCCAGAGAAATTACCCAGCCCCTGAGGTAAATCAATTCAGTGTTGTAAATCAGTTTAAATATTTAGGAATCCAAATTATGCCTAAGCTAGAATCAGTCGCCAGTGTCAACTATGAAGCCTTAATGTCAGATATCAATGAGTTAACTCAGAGATGGATGTCACTACCAATGTCGATGATCGGGAGAATCAATATACTTAAAAGTAATATTTTACCTAAAATACTTTATTTATTTCAATACATTCCCTTATCACCACCTTTAGATCTATTCTCAAGAATAAAAAAAAAGTTAGTGGAATTTATATGGAACAACAGGAGGGCTAGATTACGTTTGTCTTTATTATATTTACCATTTGATCGTGGAGGTCTGAAATGTCCAAATTTTATGTTGTACTATTGGTCGGCACAACTGAGGTCTATGACATATTATTTTTCATCAAATGATCTCCCTCACTGGACTGAAATGGAATCATACAATTTACCTTTACCTCTTCCCATATTCATATACTCAGATTCGGCAAAAAAATTACAAAAACAAGTTAAAAATCCATTTGTAAAGCATATGATCAAAATATGGCGTGAAGCTAAAAACTATTTAAAAGAACCACAGTTATTGTCACAATTTAGTCCAATATGGGGTAATCAATATTTTAAACCAGGGAGAGCGGACGCTGTATTTAAAGTATGGAATTTAAAAGGGATACAAAAGATTCAGGATTTATATTTGCCATGTGCAGACAACATAATGTCTTTTGAAGAGCTGAGGATCAAATTTAATCTCAATAGAACACATTTTTTTAAATATCTTCAACTTAGAAACTTTATTCGATCAAATCAAAATAAAGCTCTCACTCGACCTATTTATTCATCCTTGGAAAAAATGATGATGAAAGATAGTAAAAGAAAGGGTATTATTTCAGAGTTTTATAACTCATTGACACTATCTTCAAGTGAAAATTCACTGAAAAGATTAAACTACTGGAAAGAAGATCTGCAAATTGAAATTTCAGAGGAACAATGGGAATTGGCTTGTACAGAAGCTCAAACCAAATCAATAAATGCACGCCTTAAATTGATACATTTCAAATGGTTAATGCGGATGTATGTTACACCGGAGGAGTTAAATAGATATAACAAAAATATACCAGATACATGCACAAAATGCATGGAAAGTAAAGGAACCCTATTTCATTGTTTATGGGAATGTAGATTAATAAGAATGTTTTGGGAGGAGGTGAGGGTAACAATTGAAAAAATAATCTCAAAACAAATCATATTGAATCCTAAACTGTTTTTGTTGGGTCTGTACCCAGAAAAGCATAATTTCAATAAAAGTGAAAGAACATTCATAGACCTCAGTTTGCTTAATGCCAAAAAATGTATTGCACTATTATGGAAAAAGACTCATAGACCAGATGTGACTCAGTGGTTAAGACAGATGTTAACAAACCTTCCATTAGAAAGAATAACATATATACTGAAATCAAAGGAAATTGTGTTTGAGAATATATGGAGACCTTTTATTGATTATGTAAAAAATTTAAACATAACTCTTGAAGAAGAAGGTGAATGATGTGTGTGGACCTTGTAAATTCCAAACTGGTGAACATAATATGTATACTAATGTATTGGATTGTCTAGACTAAACAGAGGAGCATTGTTGAAGACTTGATTTTTGGTGTTTTTAGGGTATTTTTTTTTTTTGTAGTACTTTAGTGTTAGTGTTTGATTGTTTGTATCATGTTTGTTAAAAAAAAAAAAAGGTTCAATAAAGATATTGTGGAAAAAAAAAATTGACTTTTCTTGTACATTTGAGACTTTATTATAAATTTGTGGATTTTTTATGGCTAATTTTTGTCTATTTTTTTTATAAAATTACTGTTTTTTAATAAATTTGAAACAGATTAATTGGCATCAAACTGGGGATTCTAAATTGTCCTTAGGTATGACTGTGAGAGTGAATGGTTGTCTGTCTCTCTGTGTTGGCCCTGCGATGGACTGGCGATCTGTCCAGGGTGTACCCTGCCTCTCGCCCAAAGATGCTGGGATAGGCTCCAGCCCCCCCGCGACCCGAAAAGGATTAAGCGGAAGAAGATGAATGAATGAATGAAACAGATTGTGGTGAAATTTTGACTTTTTTTCCTTATACAATTTACACTTTTGACCATAATTTTGCAGAGCCAGAACAGAACAATAATTTAACTCTGATTTCATAGAAAAAATATTAATAAAATTATATTTAATGAAATAAATTAACTTAAATTACCAAAGATGCAGTTATTTCTGTTAAAATATTTCTACAGTATATATTTATACTCTTTTAGAACTCTCCTCACCAACTATACAGCAGGAAAAACCTCCCTTATGTTGTCTGAAGGCTGTTGATGGATTAGTCATTGATTTTGAATTTTAAATTTCAGTCATCTTAACTTGCCAGGGACGTAATAATGAACAAGAATGAATGAATAAAACCACCATAAATGCCTCCACTGCTTACATACCTCTTCTGCTTTTTTCCACGTTTAAAGTACTTTAATAAGCTCATGTTTCTCTCAGCCAGCGATGCTCGTGAGACACTCTGCCTGCTGACTGGAACGGTCACGCAGGCGGGGTGCTTCTGAACTCCGCGTGGATGACGGTCACACATGTTGTTCGAGTGTGCGCTTGCGGACTGTCATTCCTTCATATTTTTTATTGCCTTGGCATGGCCTGGGCCACTCGAAGGTTGGTTCTGGGCCACATGTGGCCCGTGGGCTGCTAATTGAATAGACCTGAGTGACAGGTTTGAGTACACATACTGTATCTGTACATGTGGAAATATGAAATACACTTTTACATCATCTTTCTGGGTGTGTGGTACGCCAGCTCCACAGCCAAGAACAGGAAGGTTGTGCAGAGGGGCATCAACACCGCCCAAAAAAATCATCGGCGGCACTCTGCCCTGACCGGAGGACAGCTCCAGATCCTCCTGTCTCAGAAAGACCAAGGCCATCACAGGAGACCCCTCACATCCCACCCACCACCTGTTTGACCTGCTTCCGTCTGGATGACGGGTCAGATCAAGCAAGTCCCACACCTCCACACTGACAGTTTCTTCCCCTGGGCCATCCGAACAGTCAGAGGCCCCACTCCCCTCCCTCCAAACGCTTTCATGCACAGAACTGAGGACCTTTTTAATTATCACAATAACACACCCGTCTTTGCATTCTGCATTTTCATGTATATTGACCCATGCCTGAAACCACTACTCTGTATATTTTCCATAATCCTTGAGCCATTTTACTCAATTGTGTGTTCAATCATGTGTTCTGCACTCCACACTCTTATGTACATAGTTCCACCCACGTAGCCACGACCACACCTGTGTATATTTCCAGAATCCTGGGCCATTTTTATTTCAGTCGTGTGTTTAATTGTGTGTTCTGTAACTGTTTTATCTAGTCCTTCTCTCTTACTTTATTGCACAGTAGCCTGGTGGAGCACCCACAATTTTGTCGTACTGTACAACTGTACAATGACAATAAAGCCTATTCTATTCTATTTTTCACAAACAGCTGTATGCACCTTCATAATAAACCAAAATTGTAGGGCTTTAACAAATAAAATGCAGCTTTTCTCAGACGTTGTTAAATCCTTTTATTAGTTCAGTTGATTTCCAAATTTTCTTGTAAATTTTGAACTTTTTTCTCATAAATTTGCAACTTTTTTCTAATAAATTTGCAAATTTTTCCCCATAAATGTTTGACTTTGTTCTCATAAATTTGCATTTGCAACTTTTTCCCATAAATTTTGACTTTTTTCTTGTAAATCTGCAATTTTTTTTCTAATAAATTTGCAACTTTTTTTTACCATAAATTCTTGACTTTTTTTCTTGTAAATTTGCAGCTTTTTTCTTGTAAATTTGTGGCTTTTTTTATCTTGTTAAAAAAATTATGGATGCTGGATAAATTTTTTTCTATGTAATGTTTTTTTTTCTGTTCAAGTAGACAATGACCCAAGTTTATTTTTAATAGTGTTGATGGGAGGGTAGAATTTTTTTTTTTTTCCCCATTTCAAGGGCTTTGAACTCCCCCATTCTGAAAAATATGCCCCCCCCCCCCAAAGACAACCTTGCATAGGGCCCACAAAAAGCTAGAAACGGCCCAGCCTGTAGCCTCCTCGTTAGAATGCCTGCTCTCGTGGCACCGTCATCACACACAAACACCCACACAGCCCGGCTTATTTCTGTCTTATCCAGAGAAATCCTTTCATCAGCCTTTCAATGCCGGGTAATCAAAGTATAAAGAACCGCCGTGCCGGTGTGCGGTCATCAGGGGATGAAGTGCCTGCAGTCGCCAGGTGCTAATCCGACACCCTTTGAGCCCACCCCCCGCTGGTGTTAAGCGATACCAAAAACAAAATAAATAATAAATATAGCATCATTCCCACCTCAGGCCGAACGTGTGAGACTGCTCATAGTGGAAGAGGGAATGGATCTTCACATCTGAATTCACAGCAATCAGCCTGTCAATCAGGTCCTGTGGAGTAAAAACAAGAGGCTGTGAACGGGAACGTGGTGCTTAAGGTGCAAAGCAAAAACACTGTGGAATTTTACAACGTGAAAAGTGGAAAATGCACATCAGTCTCGGTGCTGATGGGGGTTTAGTGGAACAACACAACAAATGTGTGCAAGTGGGTGGGTGGTTGGAGGTGAAATAAAAAAAAAGTGCAAACATGCCCTCAAATGGATGAGAGCAGGACTGCAGCGTAGTTTTAGAAATGAAAGGAAGCAGGAACACTCACGGGTATGGAGGTCGGCATTTCCCTCAGGGTGTACTGGCTCTTGCTGGCCAAAGGCTGTCGGCCGAGCAGCTCCCACACTGACTGAGAGGAAGACAGCAGGTTGACCAGCGACAGGAAGGACTGAGGAGACAGGGAGGGAGACACAAATACCATCAGGACTGAGTAAAAATGACCATTAATAGTGAGGCTTTTTTCCTCTGAAAATTACAACTGTTTTCTCATTAATGTGCAATTTTTTCCTGTTTATTTATATTTCAATTAGATTTCCCTTCACAATTCCTTCAGGTTCAGGTTACTTTATTTGTACCCGTAGGTAGATTTGTTTTGCAGTCTGGTGACATCCATATTTACAAGCCACAAATTACATTCAACATAGACACAAACACAGGCACACATGAAGCTGACTATAAACATGATAAAAATACTCAAGGCTCCATCAATCAGGGTATAAAGACAAAGAGATGAGACAAAAACCAGAGGTAAGAGAGAAGGGTCATATTAAAAAGTTAAAAACTAAACTCAAAGGTCTAAAACCCAATAAAATATTTAGAACCCAAATAACATCCTACAAAAATAAGTAAATATAAAATGGAGTTAATGAATAGGTACCTAAATTATGTGCAATATATTGTTACAACTTGTTCAACTCTTTGACAGCAGCAGGAACAAAGCTGTTTTTGTAGCACTGGGTTCTACTTTTTGGGACAGCAAACCTCCGTCTTGAGGGAAGAAGCTGAAAGTTGCAGTGCAAAGGGTGGGAGTCATCATTTAAAATGGAGGTAGCCATCCTCTGTACTTGTCTGGTGTCCAGGGATGTCAGGCTCAGCTGTGACTCACCAAGCAAACGACTGGACCATCTAACTACCTGATCCAAGGATTTCCTCTGTTTCAGTTTTATCTGACCAAACCATGACACTAAAGAAAAGGATAAAACAGATTCAATAAAAGCCCGATAAAACATTGTCATTATGGTTCGGTCAATTTGGAAGCGTGCAAGTTTTCTCAAGCAATGCAAATGTTGTTGACCCTTTTTGCACACCCTTTCACAGTTCTCTTCAAAGTTTAAATTACTATCAATAATCGTCCCAAGATATTTGTAGGATTGTACACATTCAGTGGTCTGGCCTTTTAGTACGGTGACTTTGTACCTGGGAGTTTTCCTCCTAAAGTCAATAATCATGTCTTTAGTTTTTGTCGTATTCAGCTGCAGGTAGGAATCCTCACACCAGTGAACAAAATCATCAACTACTGGGCCGTGGCCACTCTCACCATCCTGGAGGAGACTGACAATGACTGAGTCATCAGCATACTTTATAATGTGTCTGTTGTCATGTCTGCTCCGACACATGTTTGTGTACAGGATGAAGAGTAGTGGTGACAACACACACCCCTGAGGAGAGCCAGTAGAAGAGCACTTTAGGTCAGACAATGCACCATTGACCCTTACTCTCTGCGTCCTGTTGGTTAAGAAATCCAGAATCCAACCCACCAGATTATTGCTCAAATCAAATTGTTGCAGGAGCCTTTCAACTAAAATATGAGGTTGGATTGTATTAAAGGCGGAGGAAAAGTCCACAAATAAAAGCCTGGTGTGTGTCCCATTAAAATCCAGATGTTTAAAAAGCATGTTAAACAGAGTGACAGTGGCGTCCTCCACTCCTCTGTGAGGCCTATAGGCAAACTGCAGAGGGTCCAATGCATGCTCAGTCTACTTTAGGACCTCACATCTGACCAGTTTTTCAAAAATTTTCATTAAAATTGAAGTCAAAGCAACTGGTCTAAAGTCGTTTACCGTTTTCGGACAGCTGGATTTTGGAACGGGAACAACCACGGCTTCTTTCCAGATCTTAGGCACATGTTGTGTCTGTAAGGACTTATTGAAAATGTAATGAATTATAGGACTCAGTTTATGTGCACAGGACTTTACCAAGCGCCCACATATATTATCAGGGCCCTGACTTTTGTTCACTTTTACAGCGCAGAACTCCCTTTTAACATCCTGCACCTCAATATTAAAGTGCTGATTGTCTTTGAGTTTCTGTTTCAAATCTTGGGTTTCTGTGCTAAAATCAAAGGAGTCAAAACGACCATAAAAACAATTAAGAGCATTACCAGCTCTGTGTCTGAATTAAAACCATCTAAAAACACACGATTGCTGCGTTCTGTGCTCTAAAGGCCTGCAATAGTTTTCACACTGGCCCAGGCTGAACCAAGTTTCTTTGTTGCCATCTTGCTTTCCAATTCTGATTTATACTTCTGTTTTGCTCTTAAAATTTCGGCCTTCAGCTCTTTTGTGGCAACCTGTAGCTCAGAAACAGACCCCTGTTTAAAGGCAAGTGCTTTCCTCTGTAAGCAGGATTTAACTGATTTTGTAACCCATGGCTTGTTGTTGGGATATATTTTGACACGTTTACGTGGAACGATCGTATTTTTACAGAAAGCCATGTATGAGCATGTGACGTCCACCAAAGAGTCCAAATCATCCCCACAGGACAGTGTGAACATCTCCCAGTCTGTACAGTTAAAGCATTCCTGGAGGCTGTGCACTGAATCCTCTGTCCACACATCTATGTCTCTGGTCTCCACCTTGCCTCTTCTGAGAGGAGGTTTTATAAGTGGGCAGCAAATGTACACAGTTGTGATCTGAGGATCCTAAAGGAGGAAGGGGGAGTGATTTATAGGCCCTCTCTATGGATCCATAGCACAGGTCCAATGTCTTTTTTCGCCTGGTTGGGCAGGAGACATACTGATAAAAGTTTTTAAGTGTCTTCTTTAAAGAAACATGGTTAAAATCCCCAAGAATAAAGTTTGGCGCCTCTGGAGAAATTGACTGCAGCTGCTGAACCACATCAAAGACGGTGCTGGAGGTGGAGTCAGCGTCTGCCCTCGGCTGTATGTACACAGTTGTGATAAAAAGCTGGGGGAACTCGCGAGGCAAATAAAAGGGGCGTAGTGACACAGACAGAAGCTCCACATCAGGTGTACAGATGCACTCTCTGACCGTGACAGATGTGCAGTACTGCTTATTAATATATAAACATACGCCGCCCCCCTGACGTTTCCCCGTTACCTCTTCCTGCCGATCAGAGCGGAGTGGGGCTCCAAAGCCGTCAATCCACAGGTCTGCGTCCCGGTCATGCGCAGTAAGCCAAGACTCGGTATAAGCCATGACACAGCAGTTCTTAAAGTCCTTCTGGTAGCGTACATTCCCTTTCATCCACCTTGTTCCTCAGAGATTGTACGTTCCCAAAAATCATAGAAGGAAGAGGAATGTTACCAAACTGACGTCTTCTCAGGCGCAGTTTCACGCCTCCACACTTTCCGCGTTTCCTTCTCCCGTCTCTCTTTTCACCGCTGTGCCCATGAACGTCTCACAGGGATTTTCCCACAATAATCTGTCATTTTTAAACACAAATTTGCAACTCTTTTCTTAATTTTTTTCTGAGAAATTTGCTACTTTTTTCTCAAAAATTTGCACCTTTCTTCATGTGAATTTGCAGCATTTTCTCTCTTAAATTTTGCAAATTTTTCTCATACATTTTTGGCTTTTTTCTTTGAAATTTTCACCCTTTTCTTCATAACTGTGATTTTTTTTCTCATAAAGTTAAAACTTTTTCTTTGTAAATTTGCCACATTTCCCCTGTGAACTTGCTACTTTTTTCTCATAAATTTACAACATTTCTCTCATAAATCTTTCAAAACTTTTTCATAGATTTTTTTTAACCTTTTTCTTTGAAATTTTCACCTTTTTCCTCATAATTTGGTGATTTTTTCCTCATAAATTTGAAAATTAGTTTCTTGTAAATTTGTTTCTTTTTCCCCATGAACTAGCTACTTTTTTCTTGTAAATATGAATCTTTTCCTCATATAATTTGTCATTTTTAGCAACTTTTTCCCTAATTTTTTTTCTCATAAATCTGTAAATTTTTCAAAATTTTCTCATAAATTTCCTTACTTTTTTCTTGGAAATTTTCACCCTTTTCGCTCACAATTTTTGTGACTATTTTCCTCAAAAATTTGGGGGAAAAAATGTAATTTGCTACTTTTTCTTGTAAATTTAAAACTTTTTCTGAGATAATTTGTAAGATTTTTGACTTTTTCCTTGGAAAATTTCACTTTTTCCTAATAATTTTATGATTTTGTTTCTTATAAATTTGCAACTTTTTTCTTCTAAACTTCCTACTTTTTCCCATGAACTTGCTATTTTCTTGTAAATCTGAAACTTTTTCTCAGATAATTTGTCATTTTTTCCACACAAATTTGCAACTTTTTTCCTAATTGCTACCTGCTACTTTTTTGTGTAAATTTGAAGGATTTTCTTCATAATAATGTATCATTTTTACCACAGCAAATTTGCAACATTTTTTTACAAATTTTTCCTCATAATTTTTGTCATATATTTGTGACTTTTTCTTCCCCATTTGAGGCTTCATGCTTGTACATTTTTTGAATTAATACATTTTTTCCTCACACTTTTCAGACATTTTTAAATTTTTTTCATTGTATTACCTGTGGAAAAATGCACAGCATGGGACCTTTAACAGGCCTAACATTAATGGTCCTGCTGAAACACAGATCAGACAGTCATGAAGCCGATTCTCCAAAGTGCCATACGCTCAGCTTGTTAAGAAGTTTATGCGTATACATGCAGCCGATCCCCCGATAAGGCAAACTTTAAAGTCACCTGTGGCAGGACACGGTTTATGCCTCAGTGACTGTCCGTATTCACTTGGCTAGTTCACTGAGAGAGTGGACGTGGCTGCTCTCAGAGGCCAACATCAGACACACGCAGACAGGCACACACCGAAGCTTCAGATGAAATGTTGAGCCTGTCCTTCTCTGAACCAAAAAGATCTGCCCAATTCACAACTAAAAATAGCTTTAAGCACAGGAGGGCCGGACAAGGTTTGTGGGCTTTGTAAACTGGACAAACTTCAGCCAAAAGAACCCGCTCAACTCACTGTAATTTCCCAGTTTGGGATCAATAAAGTACATCTATCTATCTATCTATCTATCTATCTATCTATCTATCCATCAACCTGGAAGGAAAAAGGAGCCGCTGTGCCAGTTGATGACCATATATGGTGCTATCAGTGACTAGCAGCAGAGATTCCAGTGCAGAACAACCAGAGGTGGGTACAGTATCCAGTCACTCTATTACCAAGTGTATTTAGGACCTTTTTTCCCTCATAACTGTACAAATCTTTCCTTCTAACTTTCATATTTATTTGCCATTTTTAACAATGAAAAACTGCCATTTTCTACTAATAAATTTGCAACTTTTTAAACTTTTTATTCCTTACAAATTTATGATTTTTTTTTTTGTTTGGACATTTGAAACGACTCATGTACTACATCCATGGTGTATGTGTGGATTGTGTGGTTGCAGCACGGGTGACAAGCCCGAGACAAATTTCCCCTTGAGGGACAATAAAGTTTATCTTATCTTATCTTATCTTATCTTATAAATTTACAAGATGTTAAGCATATATTAATCATATATTTCATTTTTATATTAAATTTAGTCATTTTCACAAAAAATCTGTAACCATTTTTGATAATTATTGCACATAAATTTGCTTATTTTTACTCGGATTTGCAGCTTTTGTTCTCCAGAAATTTCTGGATTTTTTCTTGTAAATGTGTCTTTTTTCATGAACATTTAAGACTTTCTCTAACATTTATGAGTTTTTTCTCCTACATTTTTCTCTTCTCTGTACTCTTTTCTTCCTCCTAAATTTATGACCGTTTTTGATAACATTTGTGAGTTTTTTCCCCACACAAATTTGTAGTGATTTTCTCATAAATTAGCTTTTTTCGCCCCATACTCCTGTGAATGTGACCTCAAATGGAAGACCAATTATATCAACATATAACAGCAAATAACAGTAAAATGTTTTTTTTTTTTAAATTACAAGGCTTTAGTTTCAAAGGATATGAGCAAAAGCAGAACAAATCAAAAACCACGCATTAAATACAAAATCAACTTATTCACAAATACAGCAAAATATGCTGATTTTCCTTTATTTTTTCAATCATTCATTCCATACCATTTTCCTCTCAACAGCAACAGATCAACAAATATAGATCATACCAGCATGTGAATATACTGATTGGGCTGTAATTATTTTTTTAAAAATGTATTTGCTGATTCAGGCTTTATTGCTCAAATTAAACTGAATAATGAAATGCTAATTACTGATCAAGCTGTAACTGGAAGTAACCAAGACTTTATAATGAATGAGACACATTTTGAAACAGAGTTCTCCTAAAATCAAATCATTACAAAAGGAGGAGTAATGTTCTAATCATTAGTCATTTTGGGGTCCCTGTGTATTATCTCAGCGCCAGCTTACCTTGAGGCAGCTCCGGTCTATGGGTTCCATAGGTGTCGGTTTGGGCCGGGCCACTCTGACGTCTTCGCTGCCACACTCCAGAACGGACCACAGCTCCACCACCAGAGCTCGAACAAAACCTGACAAAACAACCCAATGGCAATAAAGCCGTTTCCGACTATAAAGCAGAGTATGCATATGCTACAGCGCCCCCCCCCCCTCCACCTCAATATTTTGCAAAGGAGAATTCAAATTACCTTCAACTTTTAATTTTCTTATAAATGCTGAACTTTTTATTTTATTGTATATTCAGGACTTTTTTCTTGTATATGTTGATCTTTTTTTCAAAATAAATTTGTGACTTTTTTCTCACAAATTTTCCAATATTTTTCTTGTAAATGTCCATATTTTTTTCTCATGAATTTGCAGCTTTGTCCTCATAAATTTGTGACTTTTTCTTTTAAATTTATGATTTTTTTCTCATATTTGCAACTTTTTCTCATAAAAGTGACTTTTTTTTACCTCATATATCTGCAGTTTTTTTCCCCATAAATTTATGACTTTTTTCTTGTAAAAGAGTTGCTATTTTTTTCTTGTACATTTTTATATTTTTTTCACATAAATTTGTGACTTTTTCCTCAAAAATCTGCAACTTCTTCAGTTAAATTTGCAACTTTTTTCTTGTAAATTCTGACATTTTTTTCTCATAAATTTTAATCTTTTTTCTCAAAAATTTTAAACTTTTTTTGTAAATATGCAACTTTTAAGTCATGACTTTGCAGCTATTTCTCACAAATTTTCATCTTTTTTCAAAGTAAATTTGCAACTTATTTCTTATAATCCTTCAGTTTTTTTCTAATAAATCTCTGACATTTCTTGTCAGTTTTCTTATAATTTTACAACGTTCATATGGATGGATGCTGGTGTTTTTATTCGATGTAATGGTTCATCTTGACAATGCCCCAACTTTATTTTTATGTTTTTTGTTGAAAGGGGAGAGAGATTTTTTTTTTAATTTACAGGGGTTGAACTCTTCCCCATTACACAAATATGGGCCCCCAGCCCCCCCACACAATCTTGAAATGGCCCTGCCACACAAAACACCAAGTACTTTCAGAAAAAACAATAAAAAGATTCTCAAAATAAATGGACTACTACGATATTACTTTGCCCATGTTTGCATTTAAATTTTCACCATTGAACATTTTTATAATTTTATCTTATGAAATAAGCCTGAAATAAGCCACATTAGCTCCCCAGACCACCCTCCTTTAAATCCACCTTTATGGGAACGTCTGCCATTAACAGGCGTAAAGTTTTAAAATGAGGTGTTGGCTTCATAATTGAAGCAAAAATTTCAAGCAATTACAGAAGCAATTACAACAGTGCAGACCGTGGATAATGGCAGTAAATGAAACCTGAGTGAGATTTTAAGGCTGGGCGAACAAGCAAGGATCTCCATTCTCTTTGACATGGTGGGAAAAATCTAATAAGAAGAGGATGAAACTGTGGCTTCTGGGGATTATTTATACAAATGCTAATCCCATTACAAAAAGCATAAAGGCTCCATTTTACACCTGTGATATTGGAACATACAAAGAGATACCTTGCATGTTTTTTAAAATAAAATCTGTACTTTAGTATGACTGCTAGGGCAGCGTCGACAGCAGAGGGTAGGGTAACCAGATATGGTGCTCAAGTAAACTTAGCTTTATTTTATTACATTAATTAGTTTGAATAACTGAATGACATGACTTTCAATGACCAATTCTAAGCAGAAATGCAAAAACAACATAAATTTTCAACTTCTTTTCATAGATATGCAACATTTTTTCTCAAAAATCTCTTTTTCCTCATAAATTTGCATATTTTTTCTTGCAAATTTGTAACTTTTTTCCTGTGAATTTTCACCTTTTTTCTCATTAATCTATAACTTTTTTCCTCAAAAATTTGCAAAAAAAAATTTCTTGTAAATTTGCGATTTTTTTCCTGTAAATTTTAAACTTTTTGTCGATTTGCAATTTTTTCTGAAAAATGTACGATGTTGTACTTATAAACTTGCAACTTTTTTGTCATAAATTTGTGACTTTACTGTTAATTCTCATCTTTTATTCATCATCTTTTTCTCATAAATTTGCAACTTTTGTCTTGTAAATTTGCAACTTTCTCATTGATTTTTTTAAGCTCTTTCTCATAAATTTTCAACTTTTTCTCACAAATTTTCAATTTTTTCTGTAAATTTTCAACTTTTCTTGTAAATTTGCAACGCTCATCTGGATGCTGGTTAATTTTTTATTCTGCATAATTAAATTGTAATTTGTGACTTTTTATTTTTTTTTAACTGGCATCTTTCATTATGTTTTTGCACCTTTATTCTTACCAATTTGTACCTAAAAACTGCCTAACTGTGTTGGTGCGTGAGTTATAGCATCCATTAATACTAGGTTTGAGTTACTGTATTAGTGTGTCATGACCTATTAGAATTGATGTTTCTTTACCTTCTACCTTGGTATTCATTTGGAGAGCAAAGTAAGAATTTCATTGCTCAGGAAATTTTTTTTTATTTGTTGATTTTGTATACTTTATTGATCCCCAGAGGGAAAATTGAGGGCATCCACCTGGATGGATGAAGCAGCCACGGTACGGCCTATCCCTTTACCAGTCACACACACATTCACATCTAGGGCCACTTTTTTTAGAGTCTCCAATTAACCTAACCTGTATGTTTTTGGCCTGTGGGAGGAAACCGGAGAAATCCCGGAGTAAACCCATGCAGACACGGGGAGAACATGCAAACTCCACACAGATCGCTGTTGGTCAGGGGCTGGAAATCGAATCAGGGATCCCATGGCCAAGGGTGAGTTGCTGTGCTGTCGCAGTGCTAACCACTGCGCCACCCACCGCCCAAATGTAGCATTTCTTAACTGTGCACATGATAATAAAGCCTCTGAATCTTTGACTCTAATTTACACTTATACCCCCTCCGTGGACCGCCACCTTATCGTGGTGGAGGGGTTTGAGTGCCGAATGATCACAAGAGCTATGTTGTCGGGGGCAACTTACCCTTGGTAGGGTCTCCCAAGGCAAACAGGTGAAGGGCCAGACTAACAGTGGTCCAGTGGATCTCCATGAAAAATGTTACATCAAGGACCCAGTGTACCCAAAGAAGCCACATGGGTCCGCCCTCCAGTGGGTTCACCACCTGTAGGAGGGATCATGGGGATCATGGTGCTCTGTGAACTGGACAGAAGTCTGGGCTACTCTGCTTGGACTGATGCCCCTGTGACCCGGATCCCCAGATAAGCGGTAGAAGGTGGATGGATGGATGGATGGATGGATGGATGGATGGATGGATGGGTGGATTTACAGTTGTACCTTGTGCTAAATTGGTGAATACCCCCATCCCTAATAGCATCAAGTTGCTCCTTTTTTACAGTAAACTTGAGAGATTTTTCTCCTAAATGTGGATTTTTGGGATACATTAAAGTCAAAGTCAAAGTCAAAGTGCCTTTATTGTCATTCCATTGTTAATGAACAATGCAACGAAATTGAGATGCTGCTCCCTAAAAACAAACTATAAACAAACTATCACACTCACAGTTCACTCATGCATTTAACATTCTTATAATTACAACAATAAATAATGCTTGAAACAAAATTACCTAAAAGTTGAATACAATATGCACGTAGCAATAATGAAAAACATACTGAGCGATAAATACAAAAGACCAGCTTATGCACACAGGGTTGTTGCTACAAAATAACCTAAAATAACAAAAAATATCAACAGTCTGTGCGTGTTACATAAATCTGTTCAAAATACGTACTGCTGCTGGGAAAAAAACTATGATTAAACCTGGTAGTACGGGTTTTATGGGATCTGTACCGCTTTCCCAAGGGGAGCAAGTGAAAAAAATCATGGCCTGGATGAGCACAGTCTTTAATGATGGCAGTAGCTCTGTTGAGGTACCGAGACCTGGAAATCTCTTCCAGAGAAGGGAGAGAACAGCCAGTGATTTTTTGCGCAGTCTTGATCACTCTCTGGAAGGATTTGCGGTCTGCAGCTGAACAGCCCTCATACCAAACCGTGATGCCATATGACAGAATGCTCTCAATAGCAGAGCGATAAAATAAAACCAGCAACTGTGCATTCAGGCCATTCTTCTTGAGGAGCCTCAGAAAGTGTAGACGTTGTTGAGCCTTTTTTATCGTAGCTATGGTGTTAACTGCCCAGGTAAGGTTGTGAGAAATATGAACACCCAAAAACTTAAAAGCCTCCACCCTCTCCACACGCTCCTTGCCTATATATAGAGGAGGTGGCTCACTGCTATGCTTCCTAAAATCAATAATGAGTTCTTTTGGTTTTTTTTGTATTCAATAGCAGATTATTATCTGAGCACCATCTCACCAGTTTCCTCTGTATGCGGACTCATCTCCTCCTGATATGAGCCCCACTACTGTTGTGTCATCTGCAAACTTCACTATAATGTTTGTGGGATGAACAGGTATGCAGTCATATGTGTACAATGAATACAAAGTGGGGCTCAACATACAGCCCTGTGGCGAGCCTGTGTTAAGCATGACTTAGAGGAGGAATGGGGTCCGAGTCTAACAGTCTGTGTTCTGTTTGTTAGGAAGTCCTTAATCCAGCTGCAAGTGTGAGTAGGCAGACCAAGCTGAAGCAATTTGGTGATGAGAATGTTGGGAATAACTGTATTAAATGCCGAGCTATAGTCAACAAACAACATTCTTACATAGCTCCCCTTGTCTTCTAAATGGCTGAATGCCAAGTGGAGAGCTATAGCAATAGCATTTTCAGTGGATCTGCCCCGCCTGTAGGCAAACTGGTACCGATCAAAGTCTGGGGGGAGACTAGGCAAAAGATGTTTCAATACCATTTTCTCAAAGCACTTCAACAATGGGTGTTAATGCTACTGGTCAATAGTCATTCAGACTGCTAATAGTATGTTTTTTTGGTACAGGAATAATGACTGCAGATTTTAAACACTGTGGAACAACGGCTGCCTTGAGAGACAAGTTAAAAATGTCAGTCAAAACAGAGCATAGCTGATCTGCACATGCTCTGAGCACCTTTCCTGGCACTCCATCGGGACCAGTAGCCTTTCTCGGGTGAACTGCTCTCAATGTCTGTCTCACCTCATGATCCTGCAGGATAAGCACATCAGAGCTGGCATTCAATAACATCTGTGGGTCCAGGTGAGATGTATTTGCCTCAAACCATGCGAAAAAGCAGTTCAGTTCTTCTGCCAGTGAGGCGCTGATGCCACTGGAAATGATGCTGCTGCCCTCATAGTTTGTGATATGGTTAAAGCCTTGCCATACTCGTCTCGAATCATTATCAGAAAAATGGTCCTCGACTTTCTTCTTATAGGTCTGTTTAGCCTCCTTAATGCCTTTCTTCAGATTAGCCCGGGCAGTGCTATACAGATCTGTATCCCCTGACCTGAAGGCTGTATCACGAGCCCTGTGGAGTGCCTGGACTTCTTTTGTCATCCAAGGCTTCTGGTTAGGAAAAACCCTGATGTGTTTTTCCACAGTCACCTGATTGATACAGAAGGTAATGTAGTGTAATACAGTCTGTGTGTACATTTCCAGATCCTCATTCTTGAATAAATCCCATAGAGTGTTTGAAAATCAGTCCTGCAGCTGAGAAAGAGCTCCCTCAGGCCATGTTGTGATGTTCTTTATAGTAGGTCTAGCAGTTCTCCTGAGGGGGGTGTATGCTGGGATGAAGAGCAATGATAGATGGTCTGACAGGCCAAGATGTGGACACGGCACAGCTCTGTAAGCATGCTTCAGGTTCGAATACACCCGATCAAGACAATTCTTTCCCCCAGTGGCACATTTCACATACTGTGTGAAATTAGGCAGCACAGTTTTCAATCATGCTTGATTAAAATCACCAGCTATAATGTGAACACCCTCGGGATAGGCCTGCTGCTGTTTATTTATTACACTGTTTAAATGACTAAGGGCCGCTTTAGTATTTGCATCAGGGGGAATATAGACGGCTGTTATAATGATCACGCTCAGCTCTCTAGGAAGATAAAAAGGCCGACATAAGACTGACATTGTCTCTAGATCAGGAGAACAGTAAGTGTTAATCATACTGCTGTGGTTAGTCCAAGTGTTGTGAAGAAAAATGCAGAGGCCGCCTCCTCCTTTTTTACCGGATTCTGCTGTTCGGTCCAATCGGTGAAGTGTGCACCCTGGCAGCTGTATTGCAGTATCGGTGATCAGCGGGTGGAGCCAGCTTTCCGTTAACAACAGCACACAGCAGTCTCTCACAGTTTTATTAGTTGCCATCTGTAGCTCTAGATCATCCATCTTGTGGACGATGCTTCTGGCGTTGGAGAGAAAAATGCTCGGTAGCGGCGGTCTATGCGGTTGTCTCTTTAGCCTCGCTAGCAGGCCCAACCGGCATCCCCGCTTTTTCTTTCTCTCCCTCCTCCGTCTGCGTCGCTTCCCAGGACCGACAACAATCCATGGTGATCCCGCTGGTCTACAGATAGCCTCCGGTATGTCTTGAGTGTTCTCGAAAACTGCTGTAACAGCAGACTTTTGTTGAAGTCCAATGTTTATCAGCTCAGTACGACTGTACACAAATCCAGCTTCACACGGTCCAATATCCAAAAACAGCATACATATTGTACACACAAAAATAGGGAGCAAAGAGCCGTTGCACAACCGCGTGCCGCCATCTTGGAAATCTTGGAAAGGGGACATCTAGGGTAAAATTAAGGTAAAATCAAGCAGTTTGGAGGGAAAGGGGAATATTTGAATACCAAGTTTTAAATATATACTGTATATAAGATATTATCATCACTCTATCACTATATAAATTCAAGAAATCTCTGTGTGTCTGTCTGTCTGTGTGTCAAGATCACAGAACATCATAGGAGGGCCTATGATGTCTGCATGATGTCCTATGATGATCCTATGATCTCAGGCTACATAGGATTCGCGATGCCATCATATAGACAACAGGACTGGCTACCTATGATGTGGTGTCCTTTGATGCCTGCCTGGATGTCTTTATGATGTCATATAGACCATCACTCACCAAAGAAGAGATACTCATCACCCGAATATGAATAGGACACAGCACTTTAAACCACACCCGCAATTCAAAAGCACATAACTGTGGAATGGCAGTTGCCAGAAACAGGAAAGAAGAGATACCCATCACCCGATTAAGAATAGGACACACTAATTTAAACCAGACGCTACATAAATGGAGAGCAATAGAGTGAGGAGAATTGCTGCACGTCAGGAAAGATCCCGTGAAGATGACACAGCTGAGGTTCGAGCAGTACCTTCCAGGCATGACTGTGTTGCACGTCAGAAAAGATGCCGTGAAGATGAAACACCTCAGGTTCCAGCAGTACGTCGCAGGCATGACGATGAACAACACACCCGTCTGAGACAGGAGGAGACCCTTCACCAGCATAGGGTACAACAGACAAGGGATGCACAGACAGACAGGAAACGTGTGGCAGCGCACCATGCATGTGCTGAGTCACTTGAAGCCCGAAATGCCCGCAAAGTGAGCAACGCTGCACGCCAGGCAAGGCACAGACAACTGAGACCCAGGAGATACGGAATAGTCAGCTGGCCACCAACACTGCACGCCAGGCAAGGTACAGAGAAGCTGAGACCGAATAGGACACACTACTTTAAACCACACCCATTCGAAACAGTAAATCTGGAAATCTCACTCAGTAAGGCAGAAGGCACTCTATAAATTCAAGAAATCTGTCAGTGTGTCACCCCATTAAGAATAAGACACACTATTTTAAACCGCACCCATTCAAAGCAGTACCCATGAAGAATGTCAGTCTACACTACAAATGTGTAAAATGCCAAGCAAAGCCCTGATTTTCTGCGGGTGCTTCGGTTTCTGGGTTTCGACGGGCATGCATGGGTCTTCCTGAACAGGGTTGAAAACCACTTTTTGCTTAGATCTATTTTCATGATCCTGTCCATGAACTGGAATTACAACGCACCTATCCCTCAACCAGTGGTCTGAACGAAGAAGAAGAACAAGAAGACCCACCAGATGGAGAGCAATAGAATGAGAAGAACTGCTGCACGTCAGAAAAGATGCCGTGAAGATGAAACACCTCAGGTTCGAGCAGTACACCGCAGGCATGACTGTGAACAACACAGCCGTCTCAGACAGGAGGGCACCTTTCAGCAACGGGCATGCAGAAATACTTGCTTATACTTGGTTTCTATGGGCATGAATGGGTATGCATGGGTATGTACTGGTATCAAAGATGAAAAAACAAATCAATGTGAAGGAAAAGGCAAAAAGCTACCAAGGCTTATCAAGGCCCTTCCCACAGCAATCCAAGGTAAAAAAAACATTAAAGAAAAACACAAGGTTAAAATAAAACAGAAAAGAAACTATAACAAATGCAGAGTCCTTCTTCTGTCATCAAAATTAAGTTTAAATTGTTTTTTATAAGCATTGAAGGATGGAACAGTCCCAATCCGATGAGCGTCAGAGTTCCAGAGCATGGATCCTCTAAACCTGATAGAAAACTGACATCTATTTGTCTGGGTAATATAAGATTGTCAAATAATGATGTTTTTCAATTCCGCTACAGAAAAACAAAGTGAAATTATTCAGGAGATTAAATGTGGCATGCACAGGATGATAAAGACACATATCTGATATTTATTGATATTATATTGATGTATTATGTTTATGATATTATGTTGTTTTATCTGACCATGTTGACAATTTAAAAATTATTCATGATTGTCTGCAAATAAGGACTGGATGTCCAGTAACTTTTTGCAACTTAATGCTGACAAAACTGAAGTCCTTATTGTAGCACCTGACAATCAAATTCCTAAGATGGTTAATAGCATTGGTTCATTAAGCTCTAATGTATGGTCTAATCTAAAAAATCTTGGTGTCATTTTTGACCAATCAATGAGTTTTGATCGGCATGTCAAATCTCTGACCCAAAATTGCTTCTTCCAACTCCGGAATATCTCCAAAATTAGGTCACTGGCTTCCTATAGACAGTTAGAAACTATAACTCACGCCTTTGTTTCGTCACGTTTGGACTACTGTAATGCTCTTTTCACATGCCTCAGTAAATCCTCTATACACCGCTTACAGTTAGTCCAGAACTCTGCTGCAAGACTACTGACTAGGTCCAGTAGGTTCTGTCATATCACTCCCATTCTGACCTCCTTGCATTGGCTTTCTGTAAATTATAGAGTTAATTTTAAAGTTCTTGTTCTTACTTACAAAGCCATTCATGATGAGGCACCTTCTTATATTAGTGACCTGCTCCATCTATACCACCCCAGCAGGTCTCTCAGGTCTTCTAATCTGAACCTACTGTCATGGACCGGGTTGGACGTGTCCAACTCCGTCCATGATTTGTGGCTGTAGTTTCTCTGGTTGTTGTTCCTTAATTTTAAGCTGGCAGGTTATTGGAGCCTCTGGGTCCTGGGCTCTCTGCCAGCCTACAATCACGCCTCTCCCTCTCTGCCAGCATCCACCAGCTGTCTGTCATTTTCATTTGTCCACACACACATGCATCATTCAGCACATACACACACACATTCATTCTTACTCACGTACGCTGACACGCACTCACACACCGGCTGCCACCACACACCTGCATCCACTTGCCACTCATTAGTACACGGGGTATTTATGGGTGACAGTGTGAGCACTCAGTGTGGTGGCGTAAGTCATCACTTGATGTCCAGGCTCACTCACAGTTGGTTTCTCCTCCTTTTGGACTATTATGGTGTCGTTGTTTCCAGAGCCCCGTTGTGCTCTGACATTCATGTAAGTCTTCCTCTCTTACTGGTTTACGTTTCTAGTTTTTCCCCCTACGGTCAGTCGTACCCAGGGGTGTGACGTAAGCTTCCTCCTCCAGCCAACGGCGTTTGTAGCCGGTCATCTTAATCATTACTCATTTTGGACTATATTCATGGACACTTTGTATGTTGATTTTCTGTTTAGTAAACACGTTCACTTCACCTGCGTTTGGGCTCAAATCTTTTCCCCCTGTTCGCTGCGCAAAAACACACGAACATGACACCTACTGGTAGTCCCTAGCACTAGGTTCAGAACCAAAGGCGATAGAGCCTTTTCCGCTGTTGTGCCCAGACTTTGGAACTCTTTACCATCTGAACTTAGAGCTGCACCTTCCATTGATGTTTTAAAGAAGCAGGTAAAGGCCCATCTTTTCAGCCTGGCTTTTTATTAACTATGTGTTTATTGTACTTTTACGTGTTTTTCGTTGTTTACTCTGTCTTTTATTGCTTTATGTGCCTGTATTTTTATTTTTCTTAATTGAATAACCAATCATAACCCTTATCATGAAACCCATATTTGTAGATTTTTCCATTTGAATACTATGATTTACATTCTCAAAAACTTTTGAAATGTCTGGAAACACAGCACAAGTAAATTTGTTATTTAATTCAGATGTAATGCTGTCCACCAAATGAAGTAGAGAAAAGTAGAATGCTTTTTGTGGAAACCACATTGATGCTTGTACAGGATTGAATTGGAATCTAACTGAGCCAAAATTCTAGTGTACATTAGTTTTTTTCTAAAATGCATGGATAACATGAAAGAATAACATGGAAGCTTCCCAACTGTGGAAATCGTATTAATTACAGTTATAGACATCCAAATCTACCATTTAATTTCACCCATCCATGTTATATTTTCATATCTGTGCATTCAGTTTGCTCTTATTCTACATCTTCTGACACCGATCTTTTCCTGATAAGTGGAACACAATCAGCTGTGATTTACTACGCCTAATGTAGATGTCTTGAGCAAAATAATTGTTCCTCCTGACAGTGAATCCCTCGTTTTGCTCTTTTTCCATTAAATCCTCCTAAACCAAACAAGCTAATGTAGACGATTCTCCCTGAAGTGTTCTCCACAACAGCAGCGATCGCTCAGGATGTGAACCTTTAGCAGGGGTATCACATTCAGCCTTAGTCACGGGCCAGGCATTCATTATATTATCTCTTTTTTAATTGTAAAATAATTGTAAATTAGCATCTAGCCTCTAACATCTTGCATGCATTCAGAAAAATGTAGTGGGTGGAAAAGTTGCAACTTTTCAAAACTGTGGGGAAAAATTTCTAAATTTATGAGACTGGAGGAAGAATAGTCACAAGGTTACAAGATGGCAAAAAGTTTCAAATTTACAAAACTGTAAGGAAAAGTCACAAATTCACAAGACTGGGGTAAAAAAAAAGTCATAAATGTAAAAGACTGGAAAAAAAAAAACTTTACAAGACTGGGAGAAAAAAGTCGCAAATTTAGAAAACAGCAGAAAAAGTTGCAAATTTACAACAGTGGGGGAATGTTGCAAATTTATGAGACGAGGCAAAATGTCAGGAATTTATGAAAATGTGAGGAAAAGATATATAGTGTTCAAGAGATGGGGGGGGGGGGGGGGGGGGGTTCCACAAATTTATCTGACTGGGTGAAATAAAGTTGCAAATTCACAAATATGGGTGAAAAGTCACAAATTTACAAGATCCGGACAGAGGTTCATGTCTTTGTTCCACTGGCCATGTTTACATGTTACAGTAATAAACTGATCATATTTGAATTTCTGGAAATATCTGATTATTCAAGTAGTCATATAAACAGAATCATCAGATAAAGGCCATTATCGGGTTATGAGAAACCACATTAAATCAAGTTGTTTACTGCTCTATAATCTGTTTATTTAATGCATGTAAACACATCAAATCTGATTACTACCATTATCTGTATAGTCCCAGTTATCGGAATATTGTGACAATGCAACCAGGCTCACTGGCTACATTCGGTCCGGTTAGATTTGGTTTCAAGCTGCTCCTTTTCCAAGTGAACTAAACAACTTTATGTGTTGCACCTCTGTCTTGCTATCATGTCGACGACATTTGTATTGTTAGCATAGCCCGGTAGTTAGCAAACACGCTACTCACCCTCCAAGTAGGACTGTGCGATACGACGATATATATTGATGATGCGATAAAAAAGTCTATCATTTCATATAAAACTGTATCATTTATATTGGGATTTAAAAGACACATACCCTGTTTCTACTTTTCATCACCTGCCTCTCCCCTGCAGTGCACCAGGTGTGTCCAACAGTGGGTTCTGGTTTTGTCAGTAGTTAACTGCAAACTAATGTTTTGGTCATATAGCTGCTACTTCTATTTGCTAGGGATGTGGGACTTATTCCCACCGTGCTGCGTCAGAGAGGATAGTTCTTTAACCTCGTTTTAATTGGAAGTGAGTAACGTTAACACCATCCCTCTCTAATTATAAAACAGCAAATGCTAAGATGATGCTAACTTGCTGCTAATAGGAAACATTATAGAGTATCAGACCATCATTTCTTTTGTTTAATTTACTGCTAAGTTTCTTAATTTTGTCTGAAAAAAATACTTACTAAAGCTGCAAAAATACAGTATGTGTCTAAAAGGATGTCACCTGACTGCAAAACAAATCTACCTACGGGTACAAATAAAGTAACCTGAACCTGAAAAATGCGTGACAGCGCCCGCATACACATTAAATAAATAATAAATAAATTTAAATGTGTCGGATGAACAAACTGGCTCTAAATGTAACTTGATTTCTAATAATTTTTAATTAGTCAAGTAGTGATAATAAATAAAGTTGAAGTCATCTCAAATGCACATAAAAAAAATATTTTATAACACTGCAAAATTAAGAGGGGAAAAAGGTGAATAAAATTAATGACAAATGAGTTTGTACAACTGATTTTTTCCATTATGTTATTTAAAATGTAGAAAAAGAGATGGTCTTTTTTATTTGTTATTATATACAAACTATAGAATTTACAGAAAATGTATATTGTGATACTGTATATATCATTATCATCAAATAAGATTACTTATATCGTGATATGAAATTTTGGTCATACTGTACAATCCTACCTCCAAGGCATTTTCTGCAGCTCTGGACACATCAGTAGCTGCACTTTAACTCTTTACCTGCCAGTTATTTTACATGACGCAAACTTCTTGCGTAAAAAGTCGCAAATACACGCCTGTGTAGCATTAACCCCTTTTGGTTCCAATTTATAAAATAATTCTTTAT
This sequence comes from Pholidichthys leucotaenia, assembly GCA_020510985.1. Taxonomy (NCBI): domain Eukaryota; kingdom Metazoa; phylum Chordata; class Actinopteri; order Cichliformes; family Pholidichthyidae; genus Pholidichthys; species Pholidichthys leucotaenia. The sequence continues at coordinate 279,718,674 of CM035842.1, forward strand.
TGTTTCAACTCAAAAGTGTGGTCATGAACTGCTTCTATCACCCAAGGACCAGCGCTGTAACACTATCCACCGGCCATAAAGTGGAAGTTAATTCCTTCTCCAGGAAGGAATGCCCCAAATCGACAGATTTATGGTTGATATAATCCAGACTTGGAAGTCAAGATTCTCCAGTAAACAACCAGACAGTTTCATAGTGCCATCTGTTGGACGAATCAGGAATATTTAATTGTTTTCTCTTTGCAGTCAAATTTATGCATTATGGACAAATAAATTAATTCATATTCTTTCTCTCAAGACAGTATCCGCTACTGAAGACATGGTTGAACTCTTGGGATGGACAACTGTGGTGAAATGTTTTTACTGATATGATTTATGTGCTACTTTATTTTCAGGAAGAAATTATTTTTTGCATGCTTACTATCACAAATTAATTACAGTTACAATGTAGAGACATTGTATGTTCTCTTATTATTGAGTAGAATATCTTAGTCATTAAAGTTTAAGGAATTTATGCTTTATTCAGCAACGTATGTGTCTTAAGGGGGGTCTCACTTCTCATATCAAATGTCTCTCCCCCTCCCCTCTCTGCTCTTTGGAAGACCACAGCTGGACTTTAACTGACCAATAGAGCTCCAGGCTTCACTGCATCTCCTTTTTAGGTCGAGTTTATGACTTCTGTTGAACAGGAAGCTCAAATGTAACTGGTTCAGCTCAGTTTCATGAAATTCAGTGAAATTCTGAAACACCCAGAAAAAATCTTCCCTTTGTTCAGTTTTGGGGTGGTGGTCAAGCTGTAAGAAGACTTTTCTGCTCTTCCTTTTTTTCTGTCTTTTAAGTAGGCCCAGAGTCTTCTAGGCTCTGTGAAAATCCTGTTTCTTCTCTATAAAATTCACTTTCCATTATTTTAATGCTTTTCTTTAAATTACCGTGTAAGAAGATTTTGTTTGATTTTTTCTAAGCTTAAACCAACTCATTCAAGCCACATACATCAGAAGAAATGGATCTGTTATGGCGCATATTTAAGGCGCATATATTGTATTCATATCCCCCGCATTCACCTAGTAGGAATGATGGTGCATATTCCAGAAGCTTCACGTCTTAAGGACCAAAGAGGACCTGACCCTGTGAGGACCTACGAGAGGTGTGAAGTTGGCCTTGCAGGAGATGTGAAGCTGGAGAGAATGCCCCAGCAGGAGCCCCAGACGCCAGAGGGTCAGAGGACAATGGAGACGCCAAGGAGCCTCGGGCGCTGGATGTTTACCTAAGACTGTGGGTTGGGGGTGTGTGATTTGATGTGGGGGGTTTTGTGTCTGGTGAGACTATAAGAGCTTGTTGGATGATTGCTCTGCCTCTTTTCCTGAGATCCTGTTCTTGTTAGAGGATGTGACCTTGCAATAAACCAACCCTGAGAAATAAACTCAGTCTCGTTTGTGAAAGTCATCGTCTACACTGGTGACCTACGACAAACCATGGCCGGTGGCGAAGGTTTTTCCACACCGGACTCTTCAGGGGCCAACCGGGTTAACACAGCTACCACACTACAGCTGCCCGATTTCTGGCAACACAACCCGCGCTCCTGGTTTACCACTGTGGAGGCGCAGTTCCACCTTCGGGGAATCTCAGCGGACGCAACGAGGTTCTACCATGTCGTCGCGAAGCTGGACAGCCTCACAGTGCAGCGGGTGGAGAGCCTGACCAACCACCCACCCCAAGACGACAAGTATGGCGCACTGAAAGCCGCCCTCATCCGAGCCTTCACTCCCTCGCCGGGAGAGCGAGCAGAGAAGCTCCTGGCGCTGACAGAAGGGGAAGCGGACAGGCCGGCAGATCTGATGGCGAAGATGATGAGCCTGAGAGGCGAAGATGACGACAGCTTTATCTTCGCCCACCTCTTTCTCAGAACGCTACCGCCAGCAGTGAGAGTCACCCTGGCCGGCTCACAGCTACTCAACAACCGTGACTACCACGAGCTGGGCCAGGAGGCGCAGCGGCTCGTCGACGCCCATAGACGGCACGCAGCCACGACGGCAGCAGCAGAGCTGAACGCACCCCCACGAGACGAGGGGAGACCAGGGGCTGCAGCACCGGACCCACTGATGTCAGCAGCGGCAGAGGCCAGGAGAAGTGGAGCCGACAACACCCTCTGTTTCTACCATCGACGCTTCGCTGAGAGAGCGCGCAGGTGCATCCCACCATGCCGATACAAACGCCAGGGAAACACCAAGACCGAGAGCCGGTAGCAGCTGCGACTCTCGGCGCGAAGAACAAGCTGCTTTTCGTGACAGACGCACATTCAGGGAAAGAATTCCTGGTGGACACAGGCTCCCAGCTAAGTTTTGTCGAGCCTTCCTACGCGGACATGCTGACGCCTGCCAGCGGACCCCTGGTGTTGGCGGCAAACGGCTCCACGATCAAAACCTATGGGGAGAAGACGCTCCTCCTATCCCTCCACGGCCGCACCTTCGAGTGGACCTTCGTTGTAGCCGCAGTTAGCAACAACATGCTAGGTGCTGACTTTTTATGCTCAAACAGTTTATTAGTTGATCTTACTAATAAGATAAGATAAGATAAGATAAGCCTTTATTAGTCCCACAACGGGGAAATTCCAGGATTGCAACAGCACAGGGATAGCAACACTCAGAGCAACAATCAGAAGGCAAGAAAAAAAACAAGCAAGCAAGAGCAGCTAATATACATATGTACATATTACTATAAAATATATATATATACACACACACACAGACACACAGTGCAGAGCATTGTAGCTGGATGGAATAAATATATGAATATATGAACACAGTGCAGAGCATTGTAGCTAGATGGAATAAATATGTAAATATATAAACACCCACAGTATGGAGCATTGCAGCTAGGTGGAATAAATATGCAAGTATATAAACACACACAGTGCAGAGCAATGTAGCTAGATGGAATAATATGTAGATATATAAAAACACAGTGCGGAGCATTGTAGCTAGATGGAATAAATATATAGATATATAAATATAAACACACCCAGTGCAGAGCATTGTAGCTAGATAGAACAAATATGTAAATATATAAACACACACAGTGCAGAGCATTGTTGCTAGGTGGGATGAAACAGCATAACCGTCTATTTAGTTATCCTACATGGTATGATTATGTGCCCATACATATTCTCACCCTCCACAGCGACCGGTATGTTCCTAGTTGTATGCCGGAGAGGACCATTGTGTAAGTCGATTGCATCTTTTGCATTCAAAAAACTATTAGTTTGTTACGTCTTTTTGCTATCTCTGTGAGCAGCCCTGCTTAGGTTGTACAGTCTGACAGCCGTTGGTAGGAAGGACCTACGAAACCTCTCGGTTGTGCACCTGGGATGATGTAGTCTGCTGCTAAATGAGCTCCTCAGTGCATCCAGTATGTCCTGCATAGGGTGGAACTCGGACTCCAGCAGAGATGACAGTTTAGCCACCGTCCTTCTCTCTCCTATCTCCTCCATCGGATCAAGGCGCTGCCCCAGGACAGAGCTAGCTTTCTTAATCAGTTTGTTCAGTCTCTTCCTATCGGCTGCAGTAATAGACGTATTGTAAATGCACTGTCTTTCCACTCTATTTCCTGCACAGCTCGGGTGGCCCTGCCTTCTGCACATCCCAATGTCACAGCTGCGGGTGGTAAGTTTCATGCACTACTCAATCAGTTTCCAGCACTCACGGTCCCAACATTTTCAGCGTCAGTTGCCAAACACGGGGTCGAGCATTTCATAACTACCTCTGGCCCCCCTGTTTTTGCAAAAGCTCGGCGCTTGGACCCAGCTAAACTGGCCATCGCGCGCGAGGAATTCGCCAACTTGGAAAAACTGGGCATTGTTAGACGCTCGAACAGCCCTTGGTCGTCACCCCTGCACATGGTTCCCAAGGCTGACGGCTCGTGGCGCCCTTGCGGTGATTTCCGCAGATTAAATAATGCTTCAGCACACGACCGCTACCCGATTCCGCACATCCAGGATTTTTCGGCACATTTGGCGGGGGCGCGCATCTTTTCCAAGATAGATTTGGTGCGCGGTTATCACCAAGTCCCAGTCCGCGCACAAGACATACCCAAAACGGCAGTTATAACCCCTTTCGGGCTTTTCGAGTTTTTGTGTATGCCTTTCGGCCTCAAAGGCGCCACACAGATGTTCCAACGCATGATGGATGCAGTATTGCGCGGCCTCCCTTTCGTGTTCGCCTATTTGGATGATATTTTGGTAGCCAGTGCATCCGAAGTTGAACACGAACGCCACCTCACAGCCGTTTTTCAGAGGCTGACAGAACACGGGCTGATAATTAACCCAGCGAAATGCCAATTCGGGGTAGCGCAAATCGATTTTTTGGGGCACCGCGTGTCTCCAGAAGGCACGGTCCCGCTGCCTGATAAAGTGCGCGCGATAACGGATTTCCCCCAACCGCAGACAGTTAAAGCACTGCAAGAATTTTTGGGGATGGTCAATTTTTATAACCGCTTCCTCCCCAACGCGGCACAGCTCATGCACCCATTGTACGCGGCACTAAAGAAGCAAAAACCTGCAACTAAGGTCGAGTGGTCCCCAGACCGGGAGCGCGCTTTCTCCCAGGTCAAATCGGCCCTCGCGAACGCTGCGTTATTGGCACACCCGGTGCCAGCAGCTCGCATGGCACTAACCACGGACGCTTCCGACATGGCAGTGGGGGCAGTTGTTGAGCAACTGGTAGCAGGGAGCTGGCAACCACTTGCGTTTTTCAGCAAAACATTGCGCGATAACGAGCGTAAATACAGCGCGTTTGATAGGGAGCTTTTAGCCCTGCATTTGGCCATCCGCCACTTCCAGTTCTGGTTGGAAGGGCGCCGTTTCACCGCGTTTGTAGACCACAAACCATTAACATTTGCAATGGCTAAAATTTCAGAGCCTTGGTCGGGCCGACAACAGAGACAGCTGGCGGCGATTTTGGAGTTTACCACCGACATTCAACACGTGGCGGGCAAACACAATGTAGTGGCAGATTGTCTCTCGCGCGCAGTTGCAATGCCAGGCCCCCAGGGGGCAGACTCGGCGGCAGTAGACACGGGCCAGGCTTGCGGCGCAGAAGCGCTCGCAGCCCCAGTCTGCGTGGGGTTAGATTATGCAGCCATGGCCGCCGAGCAGGTTAATGATGCGGATGTGCGCGCGCTCCAGTCTGGGCCAACAGGGCTAAGGCTGGAGCACAGGGTGCATCAAAGAGGTATGCCCCCTCTAATCTGCGATATTAATACATTCGCTGGCACATCCGGGCGTTCGCGCGTCGATCAAAATGGTGGGAGAGAAATTTGTTTGGCCAGGGCTGCGTAAACAGGTCAAAGAATGGGCCGCAGCCTGCGCAGCGTGTCAAAGAGCAAAGGTACACAAGCACACGCGGGCCCCTCTAGAACCTTTTCACATCCCAGCCAAACGCTTCAACCACGTGCATATCGACTTGGTGGGACCCCTCCCGCTGTCACAGGGGTTCACACACCTTCTAACTATGGTGGATCGCACTACGCGCTGGCCAGAGGCGGTCCCCCGGCGTCAACCACAGCAGCAGACGTTGCGCGCGCTTTTTTAAAGGCTTGGGTCGCGCGCTTTGGAGTCCCGTCAGACATAACGTCTGACAGAGGACCCCAATTTGTTTCCGAGCTCTGGTCATCCATGGCACTCAGCCTGGGGGTGAAAATTCATCGCACAACTGCGTATAACCCCCAGGCCAACGGTTTGTGCGAACGCTTTCACCGGGCATTGAAAGCAGCCCTCAGAGCGGCTCTCACGGACACAAATTGGGTTGATAAACTTCCATGGGTTTTATTAGGGTTGCGTTCAGCACCTAAGGAAGATTTGCAAGCCTCTCCGGCCGAGCTAGTCTTCGCCCAACCTCTCCGGTTACCGGGAGAATTCCTTCCTGAGAACCCCGCACCAGATCGCCCCCCCGCTCAGCTGCTGCAGAGCGACGCGGGATCAAACACCCTCCCTGGTCCAGTTCATCACAGTTTCCCACGCGTTTTTGTGCCTAAAGCCTTAAATAATGCAGAATTCGTCTTTGTTAGACACGACGCACAGAGGTTAGGTTTAAGACCACCTTATGATGGGCCGTTCAGAGTGTTAGAAACCGGGGAAAAGCATTTTTTGCTCGATTTGGGAGACAGGAGGGAATTAGTCTGCATTAACAGACTCAAACCCGCTTTTGTGTTAGCTGATGAACAAGTTCAGTTGGCCAGGGCCCCCCGCCGCGGCAGGCCGCCGGGGAGACATTCTGCTAAGCTTTCACAAGGATGTGCTAACGACTCTGATTCACAGATGCAAGAAGCGGCTACTGGAGGGTCGAAACTGGCTTACAGCAGATATGGCAGGCGATTGAAGCCCAAGCAGCCGGAAGTGTGATGTGTTGTGCCTTTTTTTTTTTTTTTTTTTTTGCTGTTCTGTGTTTTATGTTATGATGCTATGCATATTGGGGTGCACTTTGTCCTTATTTAGACATTTGGGGGGGGGGGGGTTATATGGCGCATATTTAAGGTGCATATATTGTATTCATATCCCCCGCATTCACCTAGTAGGAATGATGGTGCATATTCCAGAAGCTTCACGTCTTAAGGACCAAAGAGGACCTGACCCTGTGAGGACCTACGAGAGGTGTGAAGTTGGCCTTGCAGGAAATGTGAAGCTGGAGAGAATGCCCCAGCAGGAGCCCCAGACGCCAGAGGGTCAGAGGACAATGGAGACGCCAAGGAGCCTCGGGCGCTGGATGTTTACCTAAGACTGTGGGTTGGGGGTGTGTGATTTGATGTGGGGGATTTTGTATCTGGTGAGACTATAAGAGCTTGTTGGATGATTGCTCTGCCTCTTTTCCTGAGATCCTGTTCTTGTTAGAGGATGTGACCTTGCAATAAACCAACCCTGAGAAATAAACTGAGTCTCGTTTGTGAAAGTCATCCTCTACACTGTGGTGTATTTTTGTCCCAATTTAACGTTCTGATAGGACTTTGTACAATAAACAAACTCCTTCTTCAGTGCATAAGACAAGACCGCAGCCAGCCTGCTGAAGAACCAGCCCCTTTGTGATCTCGGGAGTAGGCCATAACCGTGGTAAAGAGCCTGTCTGCCAGTCTTCCAACAGAACCCACGCCAGTCCAGTTGAAACAGAATCCAATGGACCACCTGCTACCCGCTGGGACACAATGATTCTGTTTGGCTGACAATCTGTTGTTTAATTTAAACTTAATTCTTCAGAATATTCCTGGTATAAGTTCTTTAAATTTAATTTCATGCAAACTCCCATCAGAATTTCAAAATGCATCTTGTCCTTTCATTAACTTACGTTCTTTTTCAAAGTAACACCAATTTTCCATTTTTATAAATAATCATCATTTTCTTCATAAAACTGCATCCACTTTTCTTAACCAATGCTATTTTATGGCTTTCAAATTTCCAGTATACTGACAAGTTAAACCAGGGTTCTTTGGTTCCACAAATGTTTGATTCACATGTGATACTCAATAACTCAGTCTACAATGCCCATGACACAATTCTCTGTTTTAAAGTTATCCAAATGTGTCAACCTATTCTGACATTGTCTGACAATGTTCTAACAATGTTCAAACAACTGTGAGGAAGGAAGTATTTGCCGACTATGATTCTAAAAGGGATTATTTAGCTTTTGAGGATGATTCTGAAGGGTAATATTTACCTTCTGTGACAACTCAAGATGGACCAGCACATGCACACCTTTCGTCTGCCATTGACGAAGCTGCATGTGACAGAGAGGAGAATACTGGCGGTTCTGCAATGTTGCATAACCGAAATCAGGGTGGAATAATCAGACGATAAATGTAAGAGTTTCTGAACGTGGGAGAGAAAGCCAAAATGATGGTCAGAAGACGAAATAAAAGACCAGGATGAACAAACGGATGCATGGAGACACATGACATGTGGTAGGTCTGGTGTTTTTATCAGTTTGTTTACATTCTACTGATTTTCTGGTTCATATATTTTGAGGATAAGATAACAAAAAAACAAAAAAAATCCTCAATGTAAATATGTCCAAAGTCCAGTTTTACTGAAAGTTATGTAATCCAATATGGCTGCCATCACATTATGCAAGTTAGATGAGTAAATTTACTCCCATCATAAAGTTTGGATCATATTCAACATTTTTCTCATTTACAGTAAGCCATTAGCTCTTACCACTTTCAAGTTCCAGCCTTTGGAATTTCTGATATCTAAACTGAATATTTTCTTTGAAAAATTCTTGGCGACTGGAGGGTGCGTGCAGATGGTGTGTCAGGTTGACTTTGAAAACTAAAACTGGGGAAGACTCCATCATATTAGTCAGTGACCTAGTTTAGTGAGGCTAGAATATTATCCAGGTCTTCATTAAAAAGGACATTTGTCCTTCTCATCAGCTGTGATGATTTTCAGATAGTATTGCTTGTCCAATATTTTCTCAAAAAATCTGTTGTATCCTCTCTGAAAATAGGTTAAGTTTCTGCATTTTTATTATTTTTTTCGTGTGATTATTTATGCCGTTAATGGCCATATTTCCTCTCTCCAAGTGCTACCACGGCTCATTTTCCCTCTTATCGACTGCCTTAACTTCCTGTGTTTGGTCCAAAAGTCCGAGCGTTTCTGAAAATTGCTCTCACCCTCTAAACAAACCAGTCCAAGGTTCACACTGATGTAGACTGAGACCACCTATTTTTGCTGGACCAAACTTCAGCTCTTTGGTCAGGGCCATGGCTCGGGGTAGGTTTCACGTCTAAAATTTTCATCTGGATCAAAATGAAAAGTCCAAAAGTCCAGACCAAACGGGTTAGGTGTGAAAGCCCCCTAAGTCTCACAGCTGGGGTGTTTGTGCCTGTTTAAGTGCGTTAGTACCTGAATTGCACAGAGCCACAACCCCTGGAGCAGTGGTAGCCACCTGCGTCACCATCACACCGTAGCCAAACTTCTCACAGCGGCTCACCTATAGGAAAAAAAATAAAAAATAAAAAATATATTACTAAGAAAGTGTTTTTCTCCTTAATTAGCAGGATTTTGTTTTCTCATAAATTCCAGACTTCTTTTACTTGTACATTACAACTTTTTAATGTGTATTTTCATATTTTTATTTGTAAATGTGCTACTTTTTCTTGTATATGTGCAACATTTTTATTTGCAAGGCTTTGTCATAAATTTGCAATTTTTTTTAAATCTGCTACTTTTCTACTGAGTTTTGAGAAGTCATCTGCTCACAAATTGCCATGTTTTCTGGTAAATGCATTTTTGAGTTTCTAATGGGAAATTTTTTATCATAACTTTGTGACTTTACTTTTACATTTTCAGTAGTATTCTTGTAAATTTGTGGGCGTTTTCTCTGTGAAGTTTTCATGTTGTGATTTGTATTTTTGTAATCAATTGGTGACTTTATCATATATAGTACTTTTTTCTTAAAACTGCAATGGGTTCACTCATCCTGGCGTTAGGCTTTGTGTGATCACTGTACACAATGATGTCACACTGAGCAGAAATCAGAATGCAAATTGATTTTTGGAGCGAGGGCGCCCTCAATTAATTACAACATAACGCCATGCCTAAAATTAGGCAAAACATAATTATGCTTCATAATTAAATGAAATACCAAATAAGAGAAGCAATTACAAGGATGTGAAAACAATCATCAAAGTTTGCAGTGAGAGTGAACATAGAGTATGTACGTTGAGTAAAGTGCTGAAAAGATTAGTCAGTTAAAGGTCCCATTCAGTGCACTTTTTCCACATGTTGACAGTCTTCACAAGTCTTAATGAAATGTTTTTGACTTATTTTGGTCAAACTGCCTTAAATTACTTAATTATTGACATCATTGTCGATTATATTTTGCAGCCTTCCTCAGAATGGTTGGCTTCAGTGCACGTCTCTTTAAATGCCTATGAGTACAATATTCTCCTAGGTGTGGTCACCAATTTCAGAGAGAAAAGTCGCAACTTTACAACAACAACAACAAAAATTTTTCCCAACAAAAAGTCACAAGTTCGTCAGAAAAAACATCACAAATTTACACATAAAAGTCACAAGCTTATCAGGGGAGTTAAAAAAAAAAAAATCACATTTCTGAGGGGAAAAAAACACAAATGTCCAAATTACTAGCTGACTCATCTAAAAGATAATCAACATTAGTAGCAGAAATAATGGTTCTAGTTGATGATATGAATCTTAGAAATCAGGTTTCAGGGTCTGATCTCCATCTAAAAATTGAGGAGAGTTCAGAAAATATTGTCTGACGGTGGGCTTGAAGGTGAGCGGGACCAACACAACACCACGGTCGGTGTGGAATGAATTATGGGTACCAGTGACAGAGGACTGCAGAAAGAGTGATGGATTATGCTCTGCAGCACAGAATATAAAAGAGAAAAATAAAATACAGCATGCATTTACAGTTTCTGCAAGTGTCTGGAATGAGGAAGAGTTCAAACCCTTTAAAATAAAAAAATAAATTAAAAAAATCTCTCCATGTTCCAACAAAAACACTTGAGTGAGAAAAAAAAAATGGAAAATTTACAAGAAAAAAAGGCAGAAATTCATCAAAAAAGTTCCAATTTTTGCAAGAAAAGAGTAGCACAATTATGAGAAAAATATTGCAAATTTAAGAGAAAAGGTTGCAAATTTACTAAGAAAAAGTCACAAATTTAAGAGAAATGTAGATTTCAAAGAAAACCAACAATTTACAAAAACTTTTGTAATTTTACAACAGCAGCAAATTTCTGACAAAAATGTTGCAAATTTAGAAGAAAAAGTTGCAAAATCACCAAAAACATTTCACATTTCAAAGAAAAGTTACAAATTTTACAATAAAAACATTGCAAATTTACATAAAAAGTCATAATCAAAAGGTTTCAAATTAAATAGAAAAATATGCAAATTTCTGAGAAAAAAGTCACAAATTTAATAGAAGAAAGTTGCAAAGTCTCCATGGACCATCAGAATTAGAATCAGAATCAGAATCAGGTTTATTGCCATTGTTCATGTAGTACACAAACTAGGAATTTGTCTCGGTACAATGCTGCAACATTAAACATGATAAGATAAGAGAAATAAACTATACATGTAATAAAGTGTAGGATAAGATTAAGTGATACTGGTCAACAGTTAAAATATATATTAGCCAGCAGCAGATACTGTGGAGAACTATATAGTGCAGTCGGTAATGCAGGAAGAAAACAGTGATGATTTGACATGAGTCTGGTTGAGCTGCTGTACATGGTGCACGAGAGTCACTTAGTGTTCAGCAGTCTGATGGCAGAGGGGAAGAAGCTGTTCATGTGACGGGAGGTTTTAGTCTGGATGGACCGAAGTCTTCTACCAGAGGGGAGAGGGGCAAACAGTACGTGACCAGGGTGTGAGGGATCGGCTATGATCCGGCCAGCACGCCTCCGGGTCCTGGAGATGTACAGATCCTGGAGAGATGGGAGCTTGCAGCCGATCACCTTCTCAGCAGTGCGCACGACGCGCTGCAGCCTTAGTCTGTCCCTGGCAGTGGCTCCTGCGTACCACACGGTTATGGAGGTGGTGAGGATGGACTCGATGATGGCTGTGTAGAACTGCACTAACATCTTGGTGGGTAGCTTGAGCTTCCTCAGCTGCCGCAGGAAGAACATCCTCTGCTGGGCTTTTTTGATGAGTGAGCTGATGGTCAGCTCCCATTTGAGGTCCCTGGTGATGGTAGTGCCTAGGAAGTGGAAGGAATCAGCAGTGGTGATGGGAGAGCCTGAGAGGGTGAGGGGGGGCAGAGGAGTAGTGACTTTCCTGAAGTCTACAATCATCTCCACTGTCTTCAGAGCGTTCAGCTGCAGGTTGTTATTGCTGCACCAGGACGCCAGCTGGGCCACCTCTCTCCTGTAGGCGGACTCGTCGCCGTTGGAGATGAGCCCGATGAGGGTGGTGTCGTCCGCAAACTTGATCAACTTGACAGACTGGTGGCTGGAGGTGCAGGAGTTGGTGTAAAGGGAGAAGAGTAGGGGGGAAAGTACACAGCCCTGGGGTGATCCGGTGCTGATGCTAGTATAGTCTGAGACAGTCTTTCCCAGCCGCACATGCTGCCTCCGGTCCGTCAGGAAGTCGATGATCCACCTGCAGAGGGAGTCAGGCACGTTGAGCAGGGACAGCTTGTCCCGGAGCAGAGCGGGGCGGATGGTGTTGAATGCGGAGCTGAAGTCCACAAACAGGATCCTGGCGTAGGTTCCCGGGGAGTCCAGGTGCTGCAGGATGGAGTGGAGGGCCAGGTTGACTGCATCGTCTACAGACCTGTTGGCTCGGTAGGCAAACTGCAGCGGGTCCAGGAGAGGGGTGGTGATGGACTTGAGGTGGGACAGGACCAGGCGCTCAAAGGACTTCATGACTACAGAGGTGAGCGCTACAGGTCTGTAGTCATTAAGTCCAGTGACCATGCAGAGGACATTGTGATTTGTAGTGAGAGTAGGGAGCAGGTGGAAGAGAACCTGGAGAGGTGGAAGTATGCACTGGAGAGAAGAGGAATGAAAGTCAGTAGAAGCAAGACAGAATACATGAATGTGAGAGGGTGAGAAGTGTGTGAGAGGGAGGCAGGTGTAACAGTGAAGACGCAAGGAGTAGAGGTAGTGAAGGTAGATGAGTTTAAATACCTGGGGTCAACCATCCAAAGCAATGGAAAATGCACAAGAGAGGTGAAGAAAAGAGGACAGGCAGGGTGGAGTGGGTTTGAACATGTGCAGAGGAGGGATAGTGGATATATCGGACAAAGGATGTTGAAGATGGAGCTGCCAGGCAGGAGGAAAAGAGGAAGACCACAAGATTCATGGAAGCAGTGAAGGAGGACATGGACAGGTTTGGTGTTACAGAGGAAGCTGAAGGGATAGGGTGAGATGGATGCAGATGATCCACTGTGGTGACTCCTAAAGGGAGCAGCTAAAAGAAGAAACATAGAAAGGTTTATGGGGACTTGTGGGGACTGCAGGGACAATTCTGTCTTACACCTATGTGCAGGAGACACTATCGTCTACCCTTTTTCTCTTCTCTTGTCTCATCAGTGATTATACCTCACAGGTCTATATTTTAACTCAATCTCTTACAGGATTACTGGAACTTAAGAGTCTGTGGCAGAAGAATCGCTTGAGCAGCATTAAGTCACTCTGGCACTATCACAGCATCAAACAGGATTAAAAACACACCACTGCCAAAGCTAATTCCTCCAGTATTTCAATAAAGGTGATGAAAACGCTCCATCAGACTGCGTGAGTGTATCAGTGGCTGCGCTCTGGAGTGCAGAACAACAGAATGAGCTTACAGTTTAACCTGAGCTCCCACAGTCACTGCTTTTAGAACTTAATGACTCTGGCAGCATGTGTAAATTCTGAAGAATATAATTTTTACATCAGCAAGTGCAAGTTGGCACTGATTTGATAGGAGAACTGCAAGCTATAAAGAGGGTAATCAGGGCTGCCGCTCCCATACTAACATACAGTAGCTGGTCACTTGAGTCCACCCCACCCCTCCAGCGATTCAGCTCAGCGAATTTGGCAGCTTCTGTTTATGGTCGCACTTTATACAGCTGTGCAAATGTGGTACAGTTTGCTGATGCTATGGAGCAATCTTCAAGCAATTTGATTAGAAAATAGGGATAACCTCACTCAAATGCTTCACTCCAATTTACTGGTTTTCTAGTAATTCTTAATTACATTAACTATTGGTGACTTATAATAAAATTATTATAAAAATTATAATGGTGTATTGTGTGCCTTGTTTTGTACGGTGAGTTCACTAATAGATAGCCTGGTCAGCTGCACCACTTTAATTTTTAAAATTAGTTACCCCAAAGTTTAGATCAGAGGTGTCAAATTCAGTTTTAATTAGGGCCAACAAGAGGGGAATGAACAAAACCAGGGGTCGGGCCTTCATTTTTTAAATCTTTTTTCTTAATGAAAAAGCATGCATCTCCTCCATGGATCACTACCTTATTGTTGTGAAGGGGTTTGAGCACCCAAATGATCCCAGGAGCTATGTTGTCAGGGGCAACTTGCCCCTGGTAGAGTCTCCCAATGCAAAGTGGTCCTGGGTGAAGACCAGGCTAAGAGCGGTCCAGTGGAGCTCCATGAAAAAATTACATCAAGGACCCAGTGTACCCAAAGAAGGCACATGGGTCCACCTTCCAGTGGGCTCACCACCTGCAGGAAGGATCATGGGGACCATGGTGCTATGTGGCCTGGGTGGAAGTCAGGGCTGCTCTGCCTGGACTGATGCCCCCGCAACCCGGATTCACGGATAAGTGGTAGAAGATGGATGGATGGATGGAAAAAGCATGCATGCAAATTAAAGTTCACAATTTATGAGAAGTGAAAAAGCAAATTAAAAAGGCAGGGGAAAAAAGCACATTTATAAGGGTCTAAAAATGTAAATTTACAAGGGAGGGAAAAGCTGCAAAATTATGAGATCATTGAAAGATCTGGCCATTTTTTCATCTTTCAGTGACCTCTCAATGATCTCCACCCCTGTGTAAAGGGGGTAGAAGAGCACGAGAAACCTCTTATATATATATATATATATATATATATATATATGCAAATTTCTCAGAGAGCCATTGGCGATTTCTACTGGTCTCCCAGTGATCTCTCAAAGATCTTTCAAAGATCTCTATAGAGCCCCATGAAAAGCTTACAATGTTCTCCTAATTATTAACAAAGAATAGGCTTTTTTGAGGCTTTAGGAGATCATTGAGCGATCAGGTCAATTTTGATCTCTCAGTGGTCACTCAATAATCTCTCTGTGTAAAGTGGCCCTTAACAACACTCAAGTGTAGCAGCCTGGATCTGCTTATTTTTACATAGCAATACTTGTTTTTGGTGGAACAACATAAAATTAAATAAACAAATCATGATCTGTTGACATATGTCACATTTCAGCTTAGAAACTGCGTTGTAGCACTGTTGTATAAAAGCAATATGGCACTTGAGGTGTTCATCTAATTCACTACAGGTTACCTTTGTAAGTGCAGTTTAATGTTAAGCAGACCTCACGATTTGGCAGAAAAAAATGCTACTTGGCAAGTTATGGCTGTAAGTATAATTTCATCTGAATTTTCCTCCAACACATTAATGAAAAGAACCTCAGTGTATCGAATAAAGGCATATATCACCTGTAGTTTTCTGGTAAAGCGGGAGAACATGTAGGCGACACATTCGTTGATGGCTCCCGTCTGCTGGAGCAGCAGCAGGCCTTTGGGGGTCGCAGCAAAGTTCAGCAGACTGTCCAACAGCGTCTCCTCCCAGAGGTGCCTGTGACAAAACCAGCAAAAAGATTACAATCAACATCAATTCTTCACATAGGTACTGTAAATCAACAGTAACGTCACAGCACTTTAAATGTAGCAAACACTCTTCAGACTACAGATATCTTCCATGATTGACGGATGTTTAGTAGTAGTAGCAGGACTCTTAGAAGTTCCTTAAATTTCCCCATTAATAAAGCGAAACCTGTGTAGCTTGATCGCACTCTGGTGGCTGGTTGCAGTAAGACGATCAGACCTGGTAAAATCCAGAAAATCCCACTTTTGATTCTTGATGAGACAACCAAAGCGTTCTACAATGAGACCATTATTAAAACCGCCATCCCACCTCCTGAGCTACTACCGCACCTAAATTAAAGTTGGTTTAGACAGATGAATCAGAGTGACAAGACTTCACTCAAGACAGCAGAGAATGCTGGTGTATGTAAAATAAAGATACAAGCTGATGACAGAAATACCAGACAGAAAGCTGCTGAAGTCATAATCAAAGAATCTGTAGCAGTTCATATGAATCAACTTGGTCATTGTTGGGAGAACCAGATCAAAGCAATTGTACATTCCTTTATTCTGCACAAAGCAGGAAATGAAAAATGCATAAATAAAACTCTGGTTTAACAGGGGGAGCAGATCAGATAGAATCCAGGAGTCACGACGCCTACTCACACTGACATTTTGTACCAGGAAGTTGGCAGTTTAAAGACTGAATAATTTCGGATCTGTTTGAGTCTAGCACTTGTGTTCTCAGACACAGATTTGCCAGATAAAGTCTCTCATGAAGTTCAGGGCTGCAGCACATGTGTAGCTTTGGGGAGGGAAAGGGAACTGGATACAGACGTGGACAAAATTGTTGGCACCCCTCTGTTAATGATAGAAAAACCCACAATGGTCACAGAAATAACTTGAATCTGACAAAAGTGGTAATAAATAAAAAGTATATGAAAATTAACCAATGAAAATCAGACAATGCTTTTGAATTGTGGTTCAACAGAATTATTTTAAAAAACAAACTCATGAAACAGGCCTAGACAAAAATGATGGTACCCTTAACTTAATATTTTCTTGCACAACCTTTTGAGGCAATCACTGCAATCAAACAATTTCTGTAACTGTCAATGAGACTTCTGCACCTCTCAGCAGGTATTCTGGCACACTCCTCATGAGCAAACTGCTCCAGTTGTCTCAGGTTTGAAGGGTGCCTTCTCCAGACGGCATGTTTCAGATCCTTCCACAGATGTTCAATAGGATTTAGATCAGGGCTCATAGAATGCCACTTCAGAATAGTCCAATGTTTCACTCTTAGCCATTCTTGGGTGTTTTTAGCTGTGTGTTTTGGGGTCATTATCCTGTTGCAAGACCCATGACCTGCGACTGAGACCAAGCTGTCTGACACTGGGCAGCACATTTCTCTCTAGAATACCTTGATAGTCTTGAGATTTCATTGTGCCCTGCACAGGTTCAAGACACCATGTGCCAGATGCAGCAAAGCAGCCCCAGAACATAACAGAACCTCCTCCATGTAAACTATCAATAATACACTTCAGCAGCAGAAGTCTTAACAGAAACTTTCCACAGATTCAGGACTATTTAAAACAGCTAGATAGAAAATTCACAGCTATCGCAGTCTCTGAAACTTGGCTTAATGAAGAGCAGGCTCCTCTGATGGCAATAAAGGGATATCAAATGTTTCATATTAACAGATCTCAAAAAAAGGGTGGTGGTGTTGCACTGTATATTGATGACCTGTATAGGTGTAAGTTTGTAAATGGAATGTCCTTTGCATTACCAGGGATTTTGGAATGTGTTACTGTTGAGACTGACTAAGATAAAACAAAAAATCTAATTATAAGTGGTATATATAGAATGCCGGGAACTTGCATTGAGACATTCAGAGATAAATTAGTCGAGCTGTACAATAACATTACTAGTAAGAAAATGGTTGTAATTTGTGGAGATTTCAATATTGATTTACTAAATCCATTTCAATAAAATGTAATTACAGATTTCATGAATTCTATGTACAGTATGAGTCTATATCCCACAATAACACATCCCAGTAGAATCACAGTTCACACTGCTACACTTATTGATAACCTGTTTGTTAATATTATTGATAAGAAAACAGAAAGTGGATTATTGATAAAATGATATAAGTGACCATTTGCCAGTTTTTGCATTTATCCATGGCCACACGCGGGCCAATAAGGAAAAAAACTTTAAAATCTTTCAGATACAAATCACAAAATGCAATCAGTTCTTTAAAGAAGATTTGCTGAAGCAAGACTGGACAAAAGTCTATGTATCAGATGTAAATGAAGCCTATGACACATTTATGAACATTGTAACCACTCTTTATGAAAAAATTGTCCATTGGTAAAGAAAAAGCTAAAACATAAATTTGTTGACAAGCCACGGTTAACCAAAGGATTACAAAAGGTGTGTAAAAAGAAAAAATTATTATATAAAGCTTTTCTAAAGAAAAGGACAAAAGAAGCAGAGCAGCGGTATAAAACATATAAAAATAAGTTAACATATATAATGAGATGAATGAATGAATGAATGAATGAATCTTTATTTCGGATAGATTAAAAGTACAGATTAAAAGAAACTGAATAATTTAACAAAGGGGGAAAGAAAATCCAACAAAATCAAATTAGACAATAACTCCTCTGATTATACAGTTCAACATAAGTTATCTGAAATGGGTGATGGCTGAAGCCGCAGCTTATATTGCCCACCCATATTCTATCCAAGAATTCAAAAGAAAAACAAAACAAGAGCGATTACAATTCAGAACAAAGCTAAGACAAAATGTGACAACAAACTAAGCTACAACACAACGCAGACTGGATATGACAATCCTTATGTGATTTTACATGTCATCTTGTATATATGTTTGGAGTATTTCTTCCTTTAGTTTTTGTTCAAATTGTCCAAGCGTTGTACATGATTTTAATTCAGGTCCAAAAGCGTTCCATAATCTGACTCCTTGCACTGAAACACAGTGTTGCTTGGTGGTAGTTCTCACTGAAGGTTTTTGAAATATACATGTTCCTCTGAAATGATATTGTTTCTCCCTTATTTGGAACAACTTTTGGATATTTGCGGGCAGTGATAGATTCTTCACTTTAAACATTATTACTGCAGTTTTAAAGTCAACCAGATCTTTCAACTTGAGAGCTTTTAATTTAAGAAAAAGTGGGTTTGTTGGTTCCCTGTAAGCAGCTTTGTTTATTATTCTAATAGCTCTCTTCTGAAGCATAAAGACTGGATATATGTTTGTTTTATATGTATTTCCCCATACTTCAGTACAATATGTCATGTATGGGAGTATTAATGAATGATACAAGGTATATAATGTGGGTTGATTAAGCAAATATTTCACTCTGTGTAGTATTGCAATTGATTTGGATATTTTACCTTTAATATAATTAATATGTGACTTCCAACACAGTTTATTATCAATTATTACTCCAAGAAATTTAGTTTCAGATACCCTTTCAATCTCTACACCATTTACACTGAGTTTTGATACTAAGTTGTTGTGATGGTTGTTAAAAACTGTAAATTTTGTCTTACTTAAATTGAGCGTTAATTTGTTTGAATCAAACCACAGTTTAAGCTTTCCTAATTCCTTTCCGAGTGTATCCAAAAGTTGTTCCAAATTGCTTCCACTGCATAATAAATTAGTGTCATCGGCAAACAATATTAAATCCATTTTTTCTGAAATTTTACATATATCATTTATATACATATTGAATAACAATGGCCCCAAAACTGAACCCTGTGGGACTCCACAAGTAACCTTCAGTAACTGTGAGTTTTTGTTACCAACACATACATACTGATATCTATTCTTTAAGTAACTACATAACCAGGACAGTGCTACCCCTCTAATACCACAATTTTATAGTTTCTTTAATAATAAATTATGATCCACTGTATCAAATGCTTTTTTAAGATCCAGGAATACCCCAACTGAATACTCTTTATTTTCAATGGCAGTTGATATTTTTTCTATAAATTCCATTAGAGCAAATGCAGTTGTCCTCTTGTGTCTGAACCCATATTGCTGCTCACACAATAAAGTATTCTTCATTATGAAGTTGTCAGTTCTCTCACAGAATATTTTTTCAAGTATCTTGGAAAATTGCGGCAATAGTGAAATTGGTCTATAGTTTGAGAATTCCCCTCTGTCACCCATCTTGTATATCGGAATTACTTTAGCTATTTTCATTGTATTGGGAAATATACCTGTTTGGAGAGACAGGTTACAGATATACGTCAGTGTTTCACTAAGCATTCAATAATAGTTTTGACTAAGAGCATGTCAATACCATCACAGTCCGTAGATGTTTTACTTTTAAACGATTTAACAATTTCAATGACCTCTCTCTCGTCTGTGTTCTTTATCAAAATGGAGTCTTTTATAGCAGTGTTTTTGCTTATTGTATCACCTGTAGGCGCCGTAATGGGTATTTCTCGAGCCAAATTAGAACCAATGTTAACAAAAAAGTTATTAAATTCATCTGCAGGTGAAGCTGCATTCACACTCTGAGTCGTTTTATTATTTTTTGAAAAATCGGTTGGGTAGCTTGTATTTCTGTTTTTATTTCCAAGAATATTGTTAAGTATTGTCCATGTATTTTTAATACTGTCTCCGTTTTTCTCCAGTTCTTTACTGTAATAGTCTCTCTTACTACATCTTATTATATACACTACCGTTCAAAAGTTTGGGGTCACCCAGACAATTATTTTGTGTTTTCCATGAAAAATCACACTTATTTACCACCATGAGTTGTAAAATGAATAGAAAATATAGTCAAGACATTGACAAGGTTAGAAATAATGATTTGTATTTGAAATAATAATTTTTTCCTTCAAACTTTGCTTTCGTCAAAGAATCCTCCATTTGCAGCAATTACAACATTGCAGACCTAACATGATTGCACAAGGGTTTTCTAATCATCCATTAGCCTTCTGATGCAATGAGCAAACACATTGTACCATTAGAACACTGGAGTGATAGTTGCTGGAAATGGGCCTCTATACACCTATGTAGATATTGCACCAAAAACCAGACATTTAAGATAAGATAAGATAAGATAAGATAAGCCTTTATTAGTCCCACAATGGGGAAATTCCAGGATTGCAACAGCACAGGGATAGCAACACTCAGAGCAACAATCAGAAGGCAAGAAAAAACAACATCTAGTAAACATATGTCCATATTACTATAAATGTATATATACAGACACACAGTGCGGAGCATTATGGTTGGTTGGTGAATGTGCAGCAGAAAGTCTAAGCTCTCTCTCCGCGGATGCGGCGGGCCAGCTGGAAGTCTTTGGGCATGATGGTGACCCCCTTAGCGAAGAAGAGACCACCAGGTGGGCCTCGCTGGTCTCCTGCAGAGCCATGACGGCGAAGCTCAGGAAACGCAGGACGGTCTTGAAGTCCTGAGCGATCTCCCTCACCAGGCGCTGGACGGGCAGCTTACGGATGAGCAGCTCCGTGGATTTCTGGTAGCGACGGATCTCTCTCAGAGCCACGGCCTGTGACGGCGAGGCCTCTTCACTCTGCCGGTGGCCGGAGCGCCTCTCCGAGCAGCCCTGGTGGCTAGCTGTCTCCTGGGGGGCTTCTTCCTCCAGTAGATTTTACGGGCGGTCTGCTTGGTTCTTGCCATCGCTCTTTATTATTCTGTCTTATATTTCTTGCACGCCGCCTAAACTCCAGCCCGGCACCCGCGTCGTTTTCGCTACAGCTCCCGGTATGTCGAGTTTCCCATTAGCACCGGGCGGCGGCCAAGTGCTAGCTAGCACCAGCTCCTCCCCGCTGCAACGTCTCCCGCTGCAAACCGTGGCTCCGTCCGCCGACCCGGGAAACCCCCGGGGCGATCCATGCGTCCGTGATATATATACAGAGTGAAAGGTGTAGAAAGAAGAAGGAAGATAAAAAAAAGGCTGTTGCAACGGGCAGCCTACTCGTGTGGCGCCACCGGTCCCGCGGAACCGGAACCGGAATTTGCAGCTAGAATAGTCATTTACCACATTAGCAATGTATAGAGTGTATTTCTGATTAGTTTAAAGCTATCTTCATTGAAAAAAGTGCTTTTCTTTCAAAAATAAGGAAATTTCTAAGTGACCCCAAACTTTTGAACGGTAGTGTATGTTAACTTATTTTTGTATGTTTTATACCGCTGCTCTGCTTCTTTTGTCCTTTTCTTTAGGAAAGCTTTATATAATAAATTTTTCTTTTTACACGCCTTTTGTAATCCTTTGGTTAACCATGGCTTATCGGCAAATTTATGTTTAAGCTTTTTCTTTACTAATGGACAATTTTTTTCATAAAGAGTGGTTACAATGTTTATAAATGTGTCATAGGCTTCATTTACATCTGATACATAGACTTCTGTCCAGTCTTGCTTCAGCAAGTCTTCTTTAAAAGAACTGATTGCATTTTGTGATTTGTATTTGAACAATTTAAAAAAAAATTTCTGTATTGGCCCCCGTGTGGCCATGGATAAGTGCAAAGGTTGGCAAGTGGTTACTTATATCATTTATCAATAATCCACTTTTTATTTTCTTATCAATAATATTAACAAACAGGTTGTCAATAAGTGTAGCAGTGTGAACTGTGATTCTACTGGGATGTGTTATTGTGGGATATAGACTCATGCTGTACATAGAGTTCATGAACTCTGTAATTACATTTTGTTGATATGGATTTAGTAGATCAATATTGAAATCCCCACAAATTACTACCATTTTCTTACTAGTAATATTATTGTACAGCTCGACTAATTTATCTCTGAATGTCTCAATGCAAGTTCCCGGCGTTCTATATATACAACTTATAATTAGATTTTTTGTTTTATCTTGGTCAATCTCAACAGTAACACATTCCAAAATCCCTGGTAGTGCAAAGGACATTCCATTTACAAGCTTACACCTATACAGGTCATCAATATACAGTGCAACACCACCACCCTTTTTTTGAGATCTGTTAATATGAAACATCTGATATTCCTCTATTGCCATCAGGGGAGCCTGCTCTTCATTAAGCCAAGTTTCAGAGACTGCGATTGCTGTAAATTTTCTGTCTAGCTGTTTTAAATAGTCCTGAATCTGTGGAAAGTTTTTGTTAAGACTTCTGCTGTTGAAGTGTATTATTGATAGTTTACCATCTAGTTGCACTTGACTTTTGAATTGCTTTTCAGTGTAATATTCACAATGGTTATGAATATTATTGAAAAAGTGGTTATCAGGATCAATATCATTCTCTATCTCTTGTAGTTTATGTTCAGCATAGTGGCATATTTTCAGAGTTTGAATTTCCTCACTCTGTGTCAAATGACTTCCTCCAACTGGGGATAATTGATGTCTACTCAAGTCAGTCATACGTTTTATTGTTTGTTTTGTTTAATTTTTTTTTAATGTCAAAAGAACTATTCTTGCTGTGTGTGTGGATATGGATTATCATTGTCTCTTAATTTTCTTAATCAGTGTTCATCTGTATTTATTTAAGTCAGTAACATCCCTGATTATTATACTCTTTGCTTCCTCAAGTGTTCCATTTAGTTTGATCCAAATGTAGAAAATCAAAATCAAAATCCAGATGTAGTAAAAGAGATTATTACAGTAAAAAACTGGAGAAAAACAGAGACAATATTAAAAATACATGGATAATACTTAATATTCTTGGAAATAAAAATAGAAATACAAGCTACCCAACCAATTTTTTAAAAAAAAAATACTAAAACGACTCAGAGTGTGAATGCAGTCTCACCTGCAGATGAATTTAATAACTTTTTTGTTAACATTGGTTCTAATTTGGCTCGAGAAATACCCATTACGGCACCTATGGGTGATACAGTAAGCAAAAACATTGCTATAAAAGACTCCATTTTCATAAAGAACACAGGCGAGAGAGAGGTCATTGAAATTGTTAAATCGTTTAAAAGTAAAACATCTATGGACTGTGATGGTATTGACATGCTTTTAGTCAAAACTATCACTGAATGCTTAGTGAAACCACTGACGTATAATTGTAACCTGTCTCTCCAAACAGGTATATTTCCCAATGCAATGAAAATAGCTCAAGTAATTCCGATATACAAGACGGGTGACAGAGGGGAATTTTCAAACTATAGACCAATTTCACGATTGCCGCAATTTTCCAAGACACTTGAAAAAATATTCTGTGAGAGAACTGACAACTTCATAATGAAGAATAATTTATTGTGTGAGCAGCAATATGGGTTCAGACACAAGAGGACAACTGCATTTGCTCTAATGGAATTTATAGAAAAAATATCAACTGCCATTGAAAATAAAGAGTATTCTGTTGGGGTATTCCTGGATCTTAAAAAAGCATTTGATACAGTGGATCATAATTTATTATTAAAGAAACTACAAAATTGTGGTATTGGGGAGAAGCACTGTCCTGGTTGTGTAGTTACTTAAAGAATAGATATCAGTATGTATGTGCTGGTAACAAAAACTCACAGTTACTGAAGGTTACTTGTGGAGTCCCACAGGGTTCAGTTTTGGGGTCACTGTTATTCTATATGCATATAAATGATATATGTAAAGTCTCAGAAAAAATGGATTTAATATTGTTTGCCGATGACACTAATTCATTATGCAGTGGAAGCAATTTGGAACAACTTTTGGATACACTCGGAAAGGAATTAGGAAAGCTTAAACTGTGGTTTGATTCAAACAAATTAACGCTCAATTTAAGTAAGACAAAATTTATAGTTTTTAACAACCACCACAACAACTTAGTATCTAAACTCAGTGTAAATGGTGTAGAGATTGAAAGGGTATCCGAAACTAAATTTCTTGGGAGTAATAATTGATAATAAACTGTGTTGGAAGTCACATATTAATTACATTAAAGGTAAAATATCTAAATCAATTGCAATACTACACAGAGTGAAATATTTGCTGAATCAACCCACATTATATACTTTGTACCATTCATTAATACTCCCATATATGACATATTGTACTGAAGTATGGGGAAATACATATAAAACTAGAAAAGCACTCGGAGATCGCAGACCTCCGCCAAGCGCCACAGTTCCCCCCATACAGTGTTTGTGTGTACGTTTTCAGATTCCTTGACCATGAAAACATATGACTAGCAATTGGATTCACAATGATAGGATTAGTGGTTCAGTAGTAAAAGCATTACCTCCTTGGCGGAGGTAATAAACTGAAGTGTTGGTGTTGTGTCCATCTCCTCCATCTGCAAACTCCCAGGCTGCAGGCGCTGCAATTCATAGCACAACCGTGTACAACCCACAGGCCAATGGGTTATGCGAGCGTTTTCATAGATCACTGAAAGCAGCACTCAGGGCTTCACTGACGGATGCAAATTGGGTAGACAGGTTGCCGTGGGTTTTATATTGGGGTTGCGCTCCTCGGCAAAAGAGGATTTGGAAGCTTCCCCGGCAGAGAGCTTGTTTTTGCGCAGCCCCTATGGCTGCCCGGGGAATTTCTGCCAAATAATCCCGCGCCGGACAGCTGCCCGTCTCAGCTTTTGCAGCGTAGCGCAAACACAGGCACGCTGCCGGGCCCGGCCCACCACTGTTTTCCGCGTGCTTTTGTGCCTAAAACTTTGAAGAACGTGGAGTTCGTGTTCGTCAGACACGACGACCAGCGCCCTTCATTGCGCCTGCACACATGTTGAAAATGGCCGTATCTCACAATGTTAAAGAATCATTTAAAAAAATTCCTGTATCCAGACGGTGATCCGGATCAACCCCAAAATTTAATCAGTTCTTCCTTGTACCATTTCCAACAACGCCTGAAAGTTTCATGGAAATCCTTCCAAAACTTTTTGAGTTATCTTGCTAACCAACAGACAGACAGACAAACAGACAAACGCTGGCAAAAACATTACCTCCTGCGGCCTGCAGCCTGGCGGAGGTAACAAACATATATCCAGTCTTTATGCTTCAGAAGAGAACTATTAGAATAATAAACAAAGCTGCTTACAGGGAACCAACAAACCCACTTTTTCTTAAATTAAAAGCTCTCAAGTTGAAAGATCTGGTTGACTTTAAAACTGCAGTAATAATGTTTAAAGTGAAGAATCTATCACTGCCCGCAAATATCCAAAAGTTGTTCCAAATAAGGGAGAAACAATATCATTTCAGAGGAACATGTATATTTCAAAAACCTTCAGTGAGAACTACCACCAAGCAACTACCACCAAGCAACACTGTGTTTCAGTGCAAGGAGTCGGATTGTGGAACGCTTTTGGACCTGAATTAAAATCATGTACAACGCTTGGACAATTTGAACAAAAACTAAAGGAAGAAATACTCCAAACATATATAAAAGATGACATGTAAAATCACATAAGGATTGTCATATCCAGTCTGTGTTGTGTTGTTGCTTAGTTTTTCGTCACTGTTTGTCTTAGCTTTGTTCTGAATTGTAATCGCTCTTGTTTTGTTTTTCTTTTGAATTCTTGGATAGAATATGGGTGGGCAATATAAGCTGCGGCTTCAGCCATCACCCATTTTGGATAACTTATGTTGAACTGCATAATCAGAGGAGTTATTGTTTGATTTGACCTTGTTGGATTTTTCCCCTCTTTGTTATATTGTTCTGTTTCTTTTTCTAATCTTTATTTTTTATCTATCCGAAATAAAGATTCATTCATTCATTCATTCATTCAAAGTTGAGGTACTCTCTACTTTATGCAAATGAAGTTTTAAAATGCTGAACTTTTATTTATTTATTTATTTTGAACGTCGTACAATACAAGGTGAAACAGACATCCAATATAAAAATCCTTGTCCAGCGTTCAAAATAGGTATAGGATGAAGTACAGACCTTATCTAGTCCTAACCCCTTTTTTCCAAGGATAGCCATTAATTCCAAAGATTCAGTATTTAAAAAAAAAAAAAGCAACTGAGGCGTATACAGTATTATCAAAAATTATAGTTGGTCACAAAACACATTTAGCAACATCAGGACATGAAGTACAACACAAATACACATCATTTACAGAATACCGTCCGTTAAGTATGTTATTTTTAAACATCTGTTTAGACCTGCTTATTATGTTACGCTTATTATTTTACAAGTTTTCATTTCTTAACTACATCTGTTCCATGTATTAACACCCTGTGATGCTCTCAATGAAATATTGTTTCTGGTCATTAACATCTGTTTGTTCTCTCCCATAGATTGAGTCCCTGTCGTGCTGTTTGTTCTCTACATGTCTTGTTCTTTTCTTCCTCTTCTCTATCCCCTCACCCCACAGCCAGTCACAGCAGATGACTGCCCCTCCCTGAGCCTGGCTCTGCTGGAGGTTTCTTCCTGCTAAAAGGGAGTTTTTCCTCTCCACCATCGCCAAGTGCTTGCTCACAGGGGGATCGCCTGATTGCTGGGGTCTTTCTGCAATTGTGGGGGTTTCCCCTACAGTTTGACAGTGCTATGAGATGACTGTTGTTGTCAAATGGTGCTATGTAAATAAAGCTGAATTGAATTGAAATTGATGAAACAAACACAGGACAGCGCGGTGGCAGAGTGGTTAGCACTGCCGCAGCACAGCAACTCACCCTTGGCCAGGGGATCCTGGGTTCGATCCCAGCCCCCGACCAACAGTGATCTGTGTGGAGTTTGCATGTTCTCCCCGTGTCTGCGTGGGTTCACTCCGGGATTTCTCCGGTTTCCTCCCACATGCCAAAAACATGCAAGTTAGGTCAATTGGCATCAAACTGGGGATTCTAAATTGTCCTTAGGTATGACTGTGAGAGTGAATAGTTGTCTGTCTTTCTGTGTTGGCCCTGCGATGGACTGGCGATCTGTCCAGGGTGTACCCTGCCTCTCGCCCAAAGATGCTGGGATAGGCTGCAGCCCCCCTGCGACCTGAAAAGGATTAAGCGGAAGAAGATGGATGGATGGATGGATGGATGGATGGATGGATGGATGGATGGAAACAAACACAGTGAAGTTTGACAGTTCTTATGGCTGTTTTTTTATTATTCCTTTGAGGTTATGCATAATTTCCTTCTGCTGGAAAAAAAAAACAACCTTTGGATAGTTTTTGGCAGTTGTTGATTTTTTTGATTCTGTACATGAACTGAACAGTTTTAGAGTCAATTGGGTCCTGGAATTTGAGTATGTTCAGTTTGATAAAGAGTTGATTTGTTGGTTCTCTATAGGTGGGTTTTGTGATTATTCTTATGGCCTTTTTCTGAAGAATGAAGATCGGGTTGATAACTGTCTTGTGAGTGTTCCCCCACACTTCCACACAGTAAGTCATGTATGGGAGTATGTAGGAACAATACAAGGTGTACAGAGATGACTGGTTTAAGAAATATTTTGTTTTATATAGAATTGCAACTGACTTCTGATATTTTAGATTTAATATAGTTTATATGTTCCTTACAATTATTAAACTAGCTGTTGTTAGTGAAAAGTAAAGACATGCTCAGCAACTAAAACCATTTACAGTATTTCTCATGTTGAATGTTTCCAGAAACACGTTTCACCATTTAGCTACTTAAACAGCCCATTTGTTTGCTCAAGCAGTAGATACTACCAGTGCATCTCGAAAGAGAATATCATGAACATTTTTTGGATTTTTCACAATTTAACCTGTTGCACTTCGGTGTACCGCGGGCGGGCACGTCTCTGCGTCCTAGCGCACACGAGGGCGTCCTAGGACGCAAACTGTGCGTCCTAGGAGGCACTGAAAAAAAAAAAAAAACACCTGCATTTCCGTTCTTCCACTACAGACAAAGCCACGAACAGAAAGCCAAAGGAGTGCTTTGATTGGTTTAGATGTGATTGACTTCTCATTCGACTAATAAGAGCCTTGAATTGGGTTTCTGAAACCTTGAAGAACCAACGACTGAAAACCTAGCAAGAAGGACCCGCCTACCAACGGCTGCGAATACAGCCAGCCAATTGAAGCACAGAAGTTCGAAAGCTGTTTTGTGTAAGGCTGGGTGACACACACGCGTTCGCCAGTCTTTTTTTCTTATTACTGTTCTTATTTGTTTTGAAAAATCGTTCGCCAAAACCGCAATCATGGAAGCGCAAAACCGCAATAATGGAATTATGGTTTGACCGGGTCACGTGACCAGAACCACGAGTCCGTAACAAGCGGATCAGCTTCATGTTCGTCTGACAATGAGGAAGAGAAGTTCGCCAGCGAGACTGTTGTTGTGGACAGGTAAGTGTTATAAGCTAAATCAGGGGTGGGCAGTGAGGGCCATTCCACTGCAGGTTTTCTGTTCCACTCAGTCTCTTCAGCAGGTGTTTGCTCTGATCAGCTTCAATGATTGCTAATCACTGACAACACCTGCTGAAGAGACTGGGTGGAACAGAAAACCTGCAGTAGAATGGCCCTCCATGGCACATGATTGCCCACCCCTGAGCTAAATTATTCTTTATCCCTGAAAATTGTAATCCAAATGACTTTTGACCGATCGGTAAATTACAACTGTGCGTAATCGCAACATGACGGACCCGGACCGCTCCGGTCCGGGTCCGTCATGTTGCAAACGGCCCCCCCGTCATGTTGTGAACGCCCCCCCCCCCCCCGTTACTCTTCTGTAGCGGATTGCAGATATATTGCAGATATTTTAGTCCAACCGTGCGTAGTAGACCACGGCGCACCGTGACCGCGGCGCACCGGGCGATGTCCATCCTCTGTAGCGGGGGTGGTGGGGTGGGAGTTGTTATCTTCTACATTACAGATATTTTAGAATAATTTTTAGTGCACTGTAGGTTATTTTTTCTTGTAAAAAAAGCCACACATTTTTTTACGTGGCATGCTTCTTTGTGTGTGGGGGCTTGTTTGTTCATTCATTCATTCATGAATGAATAAACAACCCCCCCACACACACACAGCCCTTCACCTTTCATTAGAGCCCAAGATGAAGCTTCTATATTGAATCATTCAAAAGTTACAGACGTTTTTCCAAAATGTGCCATTTGGCACAAGTTGACACAGTTCAAAAATGCCTGGGAACAACCTAAGAAAAAAGCTGTGTAATATATTCATTTTTTGTGGTATTGTTACAAAATTTTGACCTCAGCTGGATAACACTTGGTTCTACATTTCTGTTGCATTTTCCAGCCCGTATCTGAAGCTGTGTGTTATTTGCAAGCATTTGTATCCAAAAAAACACCCAGGCGAAATTTATTTTCTTCAAGTTCAGTATGTTTAGATGACTGTTACTCAGTGGCAGGAGCACTTAGAGAGATTATGACTGTTTTGCCAAAAAATTCCAAGTGTTTTCTTTTAAATGAGACCAACCCCATGAAGATGCTGCAAAGGGTTGAAGAACAGCTTTTGATTTACTTTGGGTACGTTATTTTTTGGCGTTTTTAGGGAAATTGACCAGAGTGCAAGGGGTTAAAGAAGTCACTGACTGAAAAACAGTGTGTTTGTAGATTTGAATCGTCTCAAATGTGTCAGCTGATCATGTAATTATCCCCAAATTTTCAAAATGCTAACTATCTGAAAAAAGCACACTGCCTTTATCTCATTTTTCTCTCAGAGAAACTCCCCAAAATGTTTTTGACTCTTCCAGGTAAATCATACATGTCAAGTTTCAAAAAAGCCAACCCACTGCCATCCTTGAGACCCGTCCACTGCTCTATTATTGGCCCACCTAGCTGTCCGTCATGTAGATAGAAGTGGTGGCTAAAGGTAGCCTATTAGCCCCTGAGCTATTAGTTCATGAGCTAACAGTGTTACCAGGACACTCACTGTAAGTGTGGCTTATATTATTTTCTTCAGATCTTAGTCCCCCTAATAGCCATCCCTGTTACCACCTGGTTCACTCCGGCCCATCTCCAAATGGTTTAATAGTGATTCCGCGACAGATCGCCCACCACAGCACATTGCTCGTTTTTATGGCCCGGGACCAGAGCTACTGGCCGGTGTTATGCCAAGAATGGATTGACGGGGGAGTTATCGGCATAACACTGGTATGTGCAATCAGCCGCAGGATCACGGCAAAGCCTCTGGCTCCCTACAATCAAAATGTCCCAGGGCCAGATGCTGCTGGCTCTCACCCCCACCAACCCCACCGTCCTCCATGGATCCGCTCTGCTCTCACGGGCAGGATAGTCGCTCAAGCTTTCAGCTGGCTGTGACAGCAGAGTGAAATCCCACAAAGCCACATTGCCCTTTGAGATCCCTTGGCTCGGTAGCTCGCCTCGGGTTGTGGTGATTGTCCAGCGTGCGATGCTAGCGATTTGTTGTGGAATCACAGCAAAATTTATTGGGAAATAGACTGAACTGACGGGAGATACACCATCAACTGTGGATCAGTGAACCAGAGCAAGCTGGGAGGCTATAAGCTAGTCGGCTATAATGGCTAACTGATGTAAGAGGGAGAGCGAAGTTGAAACGGTGAAGGATAGTTCTTAAAGTGAAAGGCCTTAAATCAGTGTTTATAGAAAGCCAGGAAAAATAAAAAAAACAAATTTCCTTCAATAATTAAAAAGATTACAGAAAATGTGAACAAAATATGTCACAAACATTTCATTAAGACATGTGTGAGCTATTAAAATGTGGAAAAAGTGCAGTCAGTGACTCCTTTAATTCAAAAAAGCAAACCTCAGTATGTCCAATATTCATGACACAAAAGGTGAATATTTTCAAGCTAATTTTTGATTTAATTTTGATAATTATGGCCTACAGCTTTTTGAAATAAATCACAAATCATGATTTTCTGATTTTTTTTGAGATGCACTTGTACTACATGTCAACATTCACTGTTCTCTATGATCTCAGAGTGCCATAAGCTACCTGGACTCAGGAGCGCAGGCAGGACTTCAGTGGTGTGAAAAAGTGTTTGCCCCTTGCTGATTTCTCATTTTTTTGTATGTTTGTCACACTTCAAGATTTCAGATCATCAAACAAATTTAAATATTAGACAAAGATAACACAACTAAACACAAAATGCTGTTTTTAAATGAAGGTGTTTATTATTAAGGGGAGAAAAATCCTAATCTACATGGCCCTGTGTGAAAAAGTAATTGTCCCCTAAACCTAATAACTGGTTGGGCCACACTTAGCAGCAACAACTGCAATCAAGCGTTTGTGATAACTGGCAATGAGTCTTTTACAGCGCTGTGAAGGAATTTTGGCCTACTCATCTTTGCAGAATTGTAATTCAGCCACATTGGAGGGTTTTTGAGCATCAACCGCTTTTTTAAGGTCATGCCATAGCATGTCAATCAGATTCAGGTCAGGACTTTGACTAGGCCACTCCAAAGTCTTCATTTTGTTTTTCTTAAGCCATTCAGAGGTGGACTTGCTGCTGTGTTTTGGATCATTTTCTTGCTGCAGCACCCAGGTGTGCTTCAGCTTGAGGTCACGAACAGATGGCTGGACATTCTCCTTCAGGATTTTTTGGTAGACAGCAGAATTCATGGTTCCATATACCACAGCAAGTCTTCCAGGTCCTGAAGCAGCAAAACAGCCCCAGACCATCACACTACCACCATCATATTTTACTGTTGGTATGATGTTCCTTTTCTGAAATGCTGTGTTACCTTTACACCAAATGTAATGGGACACACACCTTCCAAAAAGTTCAACTTTTGTCTCATCAGTCCACAGAGTATTTTCCCAAAAGTCTTGGGGATCATCAAGATGCGTTCTGGCAAAACTGAGACTACGCATTATGGGTTTTTTTTGCTCAGCAGTGGTTTTCGTCTTGGAACTCTGCCATGCAGGACATTTTTGCCCAGCCTCTTTCTTGTGGTGGAGTCATGAACACTGACCTTAACTGAGGCAAGTGAGGCCTGCAGTTCTTTGGATGTTGTTGTGGGGTCTTTTGTGACCTCTTGGATGAGTCACCACTGCGCTCTTGGGGTAATTTTGGTCAGCCGGCCACCCCTGGGGAGGTTCATCACTGTTCCATGTTTTCGCCATTTGTGGATAATGGCTCTCACTGTGGTTCATTGGAGCCCCAAAGCTTTAGAAATGGCTTTATTACCTTTTCCAGACTTATAGATCTCAATTACTTTGTTTCTCATTTCTTCCTGAATTTTTTTGGATTGCAGCATGATGTCTAGCTTTTAAGGATGTTTTGGTCTACTTCACTTTGACAGACAGGCCCTATTTAAGTGATTTCTTGATTGAGAACAGGTGTGACAGTAATCAGGCCTGGGTGTGACTAGATAAATTGAACTCAGCTTTCCAAAGATGTGGTAAACCACAGTTAATTTATGTTTTAACAGAGGGGGGCAATCACTTTTTCACACAGGGCCATGTAGGTTTGGATTTATTTTTTTTTTTACTCTTAATAATAAACACCTTCATTTAAAAACTGCATTTTGTGTTTACTTGTGTTATCTTTGTCTAATCTTTAAATTTGTTTGATGATCTGAAACATTTAAGTGAGACAAACACAAAAAAATGAGAAATCAGGAAGGGGCAAACACTTTTTCACAACACTGTAGGTGCAAGATGATAATTTATTGATGAGAAAATGAAAACAAAACCAGCTCGGGGGCTGAATAACAAAAAGGCCATAGAAGGCAAAACTCACTCACAGGGAAAAATACTGGACACGAAAATACGGGCAGGGAAACATGACATACCACGTTGACCATTAATGACACCACACCAGACTCACACTGAACTCACCGGCCACTTTATTAGGTACACCATGCTAGTAATGGGTTGGACCCCCTTTTGCCTTCAAAACTGCCTCAATTCTTCGTGGCATAGATTCAACAAGGTGCTGGAAGCATTCCTCAGAGAGTTTGGTCCATATTGACATGATGGCATCACACAGTTGGCGCAGATTTGTCGGCTGCACGTTCCACCACATCCCAAAGATGCTCTATTGGATTGAGATCTGGTGACTGTGGAGGCCATTTGAGTACAGTGAACTCATTGTCATGTTCAAGAAACCAGTCTGAGATGATTCCAGCTTTATGACATGGCGCATTATCCTGCTGAAAGTAGCCATCAGAAGTTGGGTACATTGTGGTCATAAAGGGATGGACATGGTCAGCAACAATACTCAGGTAGGCTGTAGCGTTGCAACGATGCTCAATTGGTACCAAGGGGCCCAAAGAGTGCCAAGAAAATATTCCCCACACCATTACACCACCACCACCAGCCTGAACCATTGATACAAGGCAGGATGGATCCATGCTTTTGTGACAGAGATCATCCTGCGCAGTTCGCCCCACACGGGACACGAACCCGCGACCTCTCAGTCAACTACACAGTTCGAGCATGGGAGACACAGCACGATCGCGCTGAGCTAAAGGTCCGACCGGTAGCTCAGCGCTACCGATACTGTATGAGGCTTTGGGAGGGAGGTTTTACTAACGTTCTACGCCGAACAGCACTAGTTGGCATCCGTTACACTCTCCCCCTTAAACCTCACTCCCATGCCGGGTTCACGGCACCAGTGTGACAGAGATCATCCTGCGCAGTTCGCCCCACACGGGACACGAACCCGCGACCTCTCAGTCAACTACACAGTTCGAGCATGGGAGACACAGCACGATCGCGCTGAGCTAAAGGTCCGACCGGTAGCTCAGCGCTACCGATACTGTATGAGGCTTTGGGAGGGAGGTTTTACTAACGTTCTACGCCGAACAGCACTAGTTGGCATCCGTTACACTTTCATGTTGTTGACGCCAAATTCTGACCCTACCATCCGAATGTCGCAGCAGAAATCGAGACTCATCAGACCAGGCAACGTTTTTCCAATCTTCTATTGTCCAATTTCGATGAGCTTGTGCAAATTGTAGCCTCAGTTTCCTGTTCTTAGCTGAAAGGAGTGGCACCCGGCGTGGTCTTCTGCTGCTGTAGCCCATCTGCCTCAAAGTTCGACGTACTGTGCGTTCAGAGATGCTCTTCTGCCTACCTTGGTTGTAACGGGTGGTTATTTGAGTCACTGTTGCCTTTCTATCAGCTCGAACCAGTCTGGCCATTCTCCTCTGACCTCTGGCATCAACAAGGCATTTCCGCCCACAGAACTGCCGCTCACTGGATATTTTTTCTTTTTCGGACCATTCTCTGTAAACCCTAGAGATGGTTGTGCGTGAAAATCCCAGTAGATCAGCAGTTTCTGAAATACTCAGACCAGCCCTTCTGGCACCAACAACCATGCCACGTTCAAAGTCACTCAAATCACCTTTCTTCCCCATACTGATGCTCGGTTTGAACTGCAGGAGATTGTCTTGACCATGTCTACATGCCTAAATGCACTGAGTTGCCGCCATGTGATTGGCTGATTAGAAATTAAGTGTTAACGAGCAGTTGGACAGGTGTACCTAATAAAGTGGCCGGTGAGTGTATATAGACCAGGGAGTAATCTCAGAACACAGGACAGGTGGGAACAATCAAGGGCAGCAGGCAAGTGGCTACAGGTGAGGACAACAAGACGGGTGGGGCTGTACAGACAATCATAGACAGGGGATGCACATGAAACATAATGACACTAAAGGGTAGAACCAGGGAGCGCTAAGGCAAAACTGACAGCATACTAATAATCATAATAAACATACATGTAGGGCAGGAACCAAGATTACAGAGCATAATTAGGGGCATGATAGTGAAAATAAACACAATGATCAAACTAAGGCTGAGGTAAGGAAACGTGAGGAGCTGGGGACAATAGGGAGACAAATATACACACAAGACCACCAAAATGACAACAAAGACAAAGAGGGAATGAACACAGCGGACCAGGGAAAACTCAGGAGACACGTAATGTAAATAATAATCATAAATAATCACAGGGAGAACGAAAATAAACATAAAGTGTCATGACACAGAGGTATAGAGGTGCAATCTCCTAGCATCAAAAGACGCCTAGGTGGACATGCACTATTTAGTGTTTAGAAAAATAAATCTAATGCAAATAAAAACCCTGTTAACAAAAAATTAATAATAATAAAGTAAATGTCGGGGCATCCAGGTAGCCTAATGGTTACAAGTCGGGATGGGACTCATGAGGGACCACAGGATGCATTTCTATCGCAATAATTGGGTCAATCCAACTTTTTTATATACTGTAGCTCCATTTCACAACAACAGGGTCACGATAAAATAAAATCATGATACTAGATTCCTTAAGTACTGCAATATCACGATAGATTGATTGTGATGTTACATCCATATCGCACTACCATATAAGTTTTCAGCCTTTTCAACTCAATATGTCACTTTTGTTTCGGTGGCTGGAGGATTCGGTCCTCCATGGGATGGTGTGCTGTTGTAGTTTTGCTGCTCTGCAGATCCATACGTCACAGATTGGTGCGGTCGTTTCTGCTGTGTTCTGGGATTCTTCAGCTTTGGGCTTCACTTCCCAGTGGAAATTGGGGACCACATGCCTGGGCTTGCCAGGTCTTTGCATGTGAGGTGAGCGATGGACTGTTGTCTTCTTGCCTCGCTCAGAGTATGGAGGTGGCGTTGTCAAGCTCTGCGTTTATGGACTTGGTTGATTTTTACCTGCCGTTATTTTGGCTTGTCACCAGCTAAAGGATGGTGCCGAGAGGGGTGGGCGGCCACCCTCGCTTTTTTTTCCTCTTCTTTTATATGGCACTCCCTGTTGGTAACTACCAACCAGTCGTTACGGAGGGTGACAATATGTATGGGTACATAATCATACCATGTAGGATAACATGGTTCACTTCCGCCCTCCCAAGAGAGTAGACGCTTTTTCCTCCTCTCCTGCTCTGACTTTTTTTCCTTCCCCCTCAACTACTGGATCCCAGCTTGCTGTTGTCTGTCTGCGTCTAACTGCGACCGTCGAAAGAAAGAAATTCTGGCTGTCTGCAGTCTGTGTTTTCAAAATCATCGAGCATAAGGCCTTGGACAGCCATCTGGACAGCATGCCAAGATAAGGACTCGGCGGCAGCCAGACAAAACATCTCCTGCCAAGTGTCCTTGTTGTCTCTCTTATTATCATCAACACTGCCCAACACCGCACACATATTGATCCATGAACTGAATAAAGATACACACACTGCTCTCTTGTGTCTTGTGAATCCTGTGTAGCGAATGTGCATCGAGAGCTTTTTTTTTCCTTGAAATCTTAATATTGATTAATTATGTAACCAGTATTTTGAATCAATGATTTTTTTGCTCCTTCCTATTGTTCCTCGTATTATTCTTATTCTTATGCTTGTACCCACTATCCTGTTGGCAGGCGCGTCTCTGATGCAGCCGTGTCACTGGAAATGCAGGTTCATTTTCTGTGTCAAGTCAAATTCTCTCGTATGTTATCAGTGATCTGTTAATGTACTTGGCAATAAATCTTTTCTGATTCTGATTCTGATTCTGAACTAAGTAGACGGTTATGCTGTTCATTCCATCTAGCTACAATGCTCCGCACTGTGTGTGTTTATATATTTATATTGTAGAGGAGCTTGAAATAACGAGGCCATGTGATTCATAAACCAAAGTTTATTATCAGCTCCTCTAACAAGTCTCATCTAGGTGCAGCAGCAGAAGAAGTAAGAGACCGAACACCTTCGGCTCTATGAACTTATACTCGCACATAACAAAAGACATGCATATCCAAAGCTGACATCCCTCATTATCTTAATCCCCCCATTGTCTTCGTACTCCTCCTCTTGGCCCTGGGGGGTCAGGGCAACCCATCCGGTCTCCACCGTAGTGCCTGGGAAGCTCTTTGATCTTCACTGGTGGTTGAGACTCTTTGTCCTGTTCTGAGGTGTGAAGTCGCCTTACATATGTAATCACCAAACATTCTCACATGCTTCAACATATGTAGGTTATGGAATATATGATTAATATAGACCACAGCCCCCCCCCCACAAACGACTAAGAAAAGGACAATAGAAAAATTCACAGTTTAAGATAATTACTATGACATACTAAGTGTTACATCTCTTGCCACAGAAGAAACTTTCCAGCAGCTATGCTCCTAAGAGAGTTCAGTGGTAATCATAACAGCATAGCAAAATCACAAGTCAGTCCTAAACTGTTACAGCACAATTAGTGAACAACTGCTGAGTAGTTTGCATCAGTCTCTGTGCCGTCTGAGTTTTAATCTTCTCCCGAATCTGCTGTGGGTCCGCTTGGGCATCCTGCTGGGACCTTCCTGTAAGGAATCTGCAGCCTGGGAAGGAGAGTGATTATTTGTTCCCTGCAGGGGGGCTGAGTCTTTTCTCTTGGGGGGTCTACCCCGCCGAGGTGCTCTCGCCAACCGTGCAGGCTCGTCTCTCAACAAGAAGGCAGGTTTAAGTCTGTCAATGCTGACTGTTTCTTTTCTATCCCCAAAATCAAGCACAAAATGTTTATCACCAGGTTCCAGCACTCTGAATGGCCCATCGTATGGTGGGCGGAAAGTTGGTTTTAAAGCTTCATGCCTAACAAAAACGAATTCAGCGTTCTTTAAAGCTTGTGGGACAAAAACCCGTGGAAAAGAGTGATGTGCCGGTCCGGGGAGAGAGTCCAGTCCGTTGCTGCCTAAAAACCTCGGGGCTGGAAGATGCCCTGGCTCTGGGTTCTCTGGTAAAAATTCACCTGGGAGCCTGAGAGGTTGCGCAAAAACTAATTCTGCTGGAGAGGCGTCTAGATCCTCTTTGGGTGCAGCACGCAACCCCAATAAAACCCAGGGAAGTTTATTTACCCAATTTGTATCCGTTAGTGAGGCTCTGAGGGCGGCCTTTAAAGATCTGTGAAAACGCTCGCATAACCCATTAGCCTGAGGGTGATAAGCGGTGGTGCGGTGAATTGTCGCCCCTAAGCTGCTGGCCATGGCTGACCAAAGCTCCGAGACAAATTAAGGCCCCCTATCGGACGTGATGTCCGATGGGACGCCAAAACGTGCCACCCAGTTTGTCAAAAAAACGCGAGCGACTTCCTCCGCTGTGGTTGACGCCAGAGGGACTGCCTCTGGCCAGCGTGTGGTGCGGTCTATCATTGTTAACAGGTGTGTGAAACCTTGGGAGGAAGGTAGTGGCCCCACGAGGTCGACATGAACGTGGTCGAACCTTCTAGCAGGGATTGGAAAAGGCTCCAGAGGGGCTTTTGTGCGTTTGTGTATTTTGGCGCGCTGACAAGAAATGCAAGTTTTTGCCCATTCTTTTACGTTTTTGCACAGGCCGGGCCACACAAACTTTTCGGCGACCATTTTAACCGAGGCACGCACACCTGGGTGCGCGAGGGAGTGAACTGAGTCGAAAATACGGCGGCGCCATGCAGCTGGGACTAACGGGCGCGGTCGACCGGTTGAGATATCGCATATTAGGGGGGGCACGCCGTCGCGTAAATCCCTTTCCTCCAGCCTTAACCCTGTTGGTCCAGACAGGAGCGCGCGCACGTCCGCGTCACTACTTTG
Organism: Pholidichthys leucotaenia; assembly: GCA_020510985.1. NCBI lineage: Eukaryota > Metazoa > Chordata > Actinopteri > Cichliformes > Pholidichthyidae > Pholidichthys > Pholidichthys leucotaenia. The sequence goes on from CM035842.1 coordinate 279,757,302, forward strand.
CTCCTCTGCCATGGCTGCATAATCTATCCCTGCATGGATTGGTGCTGCGTATGTGTCCGCGTTGGCAAAGAGTTCTGCGGCTGAGGTAGTATAATCTGTCTCCTCGCGCTCTGGCGATGTCACAGCGCGAGAGAGGCAGTCTGCTACCACGTTAAGTTTGTCTGCCACATGTCGAATGTCTGTGGTGAACTCTGAAATCACAGCCAGCTGTCTTTGTTGCCTGCCTGACCACGGTTCGGAAATTTTAGCCATGGCAAAGGTGAGCGGTTTGTGGTCTACAAAAGCCGTGAAACTCCGCCCTTCTAACCAGAACTGGAAGTGGCGGATGGATAAATGAAGCGCCAGCAGCTCCCTGTCAAAAGTGCTGTATTCACGCTCAGTTTGGTTTAGCGATTTGCTGAAGAATGCCAAAGGTTGCCAGATTCCGCTGACATGTTGTTCTACAACTGCCCCTATAGCTAGGTCCGAAGCGTCTGTGGTTAGCGCAATGCGGGCCGAGGGATCGGGGTGAACCAACAATGTGGCATTAGCTAGGGCGCTTTTTACTTCCGCGAAGGCGTGTTCGCGCTCCTGGGTCCATTCGACCGCGTTGGAAGCTTTTTGTTTTCTGAGCGCGTCATATAGGGGCTGCATGAGCTGAGCTGCGTGGGGGAGGAAACGGTTGTAAAAATTAACCATTCCTAAAAATTCTTGCAGCGATTTGACCGTTTGTGGCCGTGGGAAACTTTTTATCGCGTGAACTTTGTCTGGAAGTGGGACTGCCCCCTTCGGAGAAACTCTGTGTCCTAAAAAATCAATTTGTGACACGGCGAATTTGCATTTGGCTGGATTGATTATTAACCCGTGCTCTTCTAGCCTCTGAAAAACCATAGTGAGATGCTGCTCGTGTTCTTCCTCAGACGGGCTGGCTACCAGCATATCGTCGAGGTAGACGAAAACAAAAGGGAGGTCACGTAATACTGCGTCCATCATCCGCTGAAAGGTTTGAGCCGCGCCTTTGAGGCCGAAAGGCATTCGCAAAAATTCAAAAAGGCCGAAAGGGGTTATTACAGCTGTTTTAGGAATGTCCTCTGCTCGAACTGGGACTTGATGATAACCGCGGACCAGGTCTATTTTTGAAAAAATGCGCGCACCCGCCAGATGCAGTGAAAAATCTTGAATGTGAGGAATTGGGTAGCGGTCATGCGCTGTCGCATTGTTTAATCTGCGGTAATCGCCGCACGGTTTCCAAGAACCGTCGGATTTCGGAACCATGTGAAGTGGTGAGGCCCAGGGGCTTTTCGAGCGTCTGATAATGCCTAATTTTTCGAGGGAAATAAACTCGTCCCGAGCTATGGCGAGCTTGGCCGCGTCTAAGCGCCGAGCTTTGGCAAATACGGGTGGGCCCGTTGTGGAAATAAAATGTTCAACCCCGTGCTTAGCCACTGTGGCTGAGAATTTGGGAATTGTGAGTGCTGGAAATTGGGTGAGGAGTTGATCAAACTTACCTCCTGCTGTGGTGACGCTAGCCTGCACGGGTGGTGGAGAAAGTCGAGCTGAGCAGGGAATAGAAGCAAAGGACAGTGCATTAACCAAGCGCCTGTTCGCTAGATCAACTAATAACCCATGTGCACACAAAAAATCTGCGCCCAACAAGTTAAAACTCACCGCCGCTACAACAAATGTCCATCTGTAGTTGCGGCCGTGGATGCAGAGGTGCAGGCTCTTTTCGCCAAAAGTGTCGATGGTGGAGCCGTTGGCTGCCACCGCTCCATTGCCCCGGGGGCCCATGGCCCAGTCTGCTTGGGAGGGCATAACAAAACTTAGTTGAGCTCCAGTGTCGATAAGGAACCGCTTGCCGGTGTGTCCGTCCGTCACATATAAAAGCTTGCTTTTTTCGCCGAGAACCGCCACTGTTAACGGCTCTCGGCTTCGGCGTTTTCCCGAAATTGTGAATTTGCAGGGGGGAACGCATTTGTAAGCCTTCTCGGTGAAGCGGTGGTGGTAATAACAAACGTCGCTCCGTCTGTTGCGTCCTGGCCGTGTCGCTGTCACCGCGGGCTGGCTCTGCTCAGTGATTTGTGGCTCTTCGTGGCTCCGGACATCAGCGTTGAGGTCTGCGGATGCTGCTGTGGGTGTCTGCTCCTTGCAGGTGTTGACGAGCCGTTGAGCTTCGTGAGCTAGCGTGCAGAAGTCTTGCTGGGTGCTGCATCGCATGTTGGCCAGCGTCTCTCTCATGTGTGGCGGCAGCGTACTGAGGAATATGAAATGGAAGAGGAAATTGTCATTGTCCTCTTCTTTAAGTTGCAGCAAGTCCTCCATGAGAGCCTTGGGTCTGCCTCCTCTGTGGCCGTAGACCGCCAGGATCCTCTCGGCTCTCTCCTCGGCTGAGGGGACGTAATTTGCCACGATGGTCGCTTTCAGTTCTTCATATTTGTCCTGGGCCGGCGGCCGTTGGATTATGCTCCGCGCACATCTCGAAGTGGCGGCGTTGAGTTTGGCGACGATGTGATAGAACTTTGTATCGTCAGCCGTGATGCCCGCAAGTGCAAACTGGGCTTCAGCTTGCTGAAACCACGAGGCGGGGTCTTCCTGCCAGAAGTCCGGCAGGTTGACGGTGACGGCGTTTGTGTAGACCGTCACTGCTGTGTCCGCAGGGTGAGAGTGCCTTGCTTCGGCTCTCTCCGCGGCGCTGGTGCTCGGTTGAGCCCTCTCTATCACTTCTGCCGTGGGGGAACATCGTCCATCTGTTCCCCTGTCTGCATGGGCGCCGGCGTCTGCCTGGGTCGCCACAGATGAGTCGATCGCGGGGGAACGCCTCTGGTCCATTCTCGCGTCAGGGTCACCAGTGTAGAGGAGCTTGAAATAACGAGGCAATGTGATTCATAAACCAAAGTTTATTATCAGCTCCTCTAACAAGTCTCATCTAGGTGCAGCAGCAGAAGAAGTAAGAGACCGAACACCTTCGGCTCTATGAACTTATACTCGCACATAACAAAAGACATGCATATCCAAAGCTGACATCCCTCATTATCTTAATCCCCCCATTGTCTTCGTACTCCTCCTCTTGGCCCTGGGGGGTCAGGGCAACCCATCCGGTCTCCACCGTAGTGCCTGGGAAGCTCTTTGATCTTCACTGGCGGTTGAGACTCTTTGTCCTGTTCTGAGGTGTGAAGTCGCCTTACATATGTAATCACCAAACATTCTCACATGCTTCAACATATGTAGGTTATGGAATATATGATTAATATAGACCACATATATATTTATTCCATCCAGCTACAATGCTCCGCACTGTGTGTTTATATATTTATATGTACATATGTATATTCGCTGCTCTTGTTTTTTCTTGTCTTCTGATTGTTGCTCTGAGTGTTGCTATCCCTGTGCTGTTGCAATCCTGGAATTTCTCCATTGTGGGACTAATAAAGGCTTATTTTATCTTATCTTCTCTTAACTGTGTCAAGATCTTTCATTCTTTCTTTGTTATAAAATCCCCCAAAAGTCCTGATGCATTCTCAGCTCTTTCTCCGGTGTCATTTCTCCAAATGCTTCTTAATTAGCACGCCTGGCTTCAAATCTCACAAGACAAGCTATGACTTCACCCAACAATGCACATTTGCTTTGGACTGAAAACTCAGTTGGATAACTGATACCCAAGAGTTTGCAACATTTACACATATAATGTAATTAAAAGATCAATACACACGTTTAAGGATCTATGCCTCATCACGAGCACTAAGTATCACCATATTATGGCAAATCAATCTTTTCCCCCAGCACTAGTTATGACGCCATTAGAGCATGTTAACCAAACACAGGAATCCCTGATGGTATGTGTCCACTGATCCGTTTTTGATGAAAAGCATCGTATCAGTGATGCAAGGCAATGCAAGCTTATTTGTATAGCACATTTCACATACAAGACAATTCAAAGTGTTTTACATAAAACATTAAAGCATTACAGCAAGTTGCAATATAAATACAAAAGAATTTAAAAGAAAGCTAAAAAACAAATTCAAGAGAAACAATAAACAAGTTAAAATAGAATAAGACAAATAAAGTGCAAGTAATAAAGTACAGTGCATTGCGGGAGATGAACAATTGTTCTCCTAAAAGGCCGTGGCAAACAGGAAAGTTTTTAACCTGGATTTAAAGCAGCTGAGAGTTTCAGCAGCCCTGATGCTTTCTGGGAGTTTGTTCCACATGTGAGGAGCACAAAAACTGAACGCTGCCTCACCATGTTTGGTTCTAACTCTGGGCACAGATAGCAGGCCTGACCCTGATGATCTGAGGGATCTGGGTGGTTCATAATGGACCAGCAGACCTGAGATGTATTTTGGCCCTAAACCATTCAGAGCTTTATAAACCAACAGCAGTATTTTGAAATCTATTCTTTGAGAGACAGGAAGCCAGTGTAAAGCTCTGAGGACTGGAGTTATATGATCCATTTTCTTGGTCTTAGTGAGGACTCGAGCTGCAGTGTTCTGAACCAAATGCAGCTGTCTGATGGACTTTTTAGAGAAACCTGGAGGACAGCATTACAGTAGTCCAGTTTACTAAAGATAAGATAAGATAAGCCTTTATTAGTCCCACAATGGGGAAATTCCAGGATTGCAACAGCACAGGGATAGCAACACTCAGAGCAACAATCAGAAGGCAAGAAAAACAAGAGCAGCGAGTATACATATGTACATATAAACATAAATATATAGACACACAGTGTGGAGCATTGTAGCTAGATGGAATAAATATGTAAATATATAAACACACACAGTGCGGAGCATTGTAGCTAGATGGAATAAATATGTAAATATATAAACACACACAGTGCGGAGCATTGTTGCTAGATGGAATGAAACAGCATAACCGACTACTTAGTTATCCTACATGGTATGATTATGTACCCATACATATTGTCACCCTCCATAGCGACCGGTATTTTCCTAGTTGTATACCGGAGGGGACCATTGTGTAAGTCTATTGCATCTTTTGCATTCAATACTATTAGGTCATCACGTCTTTTTGCTATCTCTGCGAGCAGCCCTGCTTAGGTTATACAGTCTGACAGCCGTAGGTAGGAAGGACCTGCGAAACCTCTCGGTTGTGCACCTAGGATGATGTAGTCTGCTGCTAAATGAGCTCCTCAGTGCATTCAGTGTGTCCTGCATAGGGTGGAACTCGGACTCCAGCAGAGATGACAGTTTAGCCACCATCCTTCTCTCTCCCATCTCCTCCACTGGGTCAAGGCGTTGCCCCAGGACAGAGCTAGCTTTCTTGATCAGTTTGTTCAGTCTCTTCCTATCAGCTGCTGTAATGCCACTGCCCCAGCAGACCACTCCAAAAGTGATGGCTGATGCCACCACCGTGTCGTAGATAAATACATGAACAAGTTTTTCTAGATCCTGCCGAGACATCAGATCTTTAATCCTCGCTATGTTCTTTAAGTGATAACAGGCTGACTTCACTAGTAACTTAATGTGGCTGTTAAAATTCAGGTCTAAGTCCAGAACTACACCCAGATTTCTGGCTTGGCTGCTGGTTTTTAGCGTCACTGACGCATTGTAGTGCGGGGATAGGCATAACCAAGTGGAGTGACAGAAAACAACTGACATTATGGAAAACCAATAGTCAAAGAGTTCTGTCTCGGAGGAAAGACTCTCATTGGTCCTGCTGCTGAGGAAACAGGCTGCACCTAACCGGTTGACGGATCCGGCCGTGGGCAGTCTTCCACGGACTGAAGCTCCCAAACAACATGGAGGATAGTGAGTCTCATTTCTTTAAAACAAACCAGTGGAAAGCACTTCTAACAATACCTCAGGTGAGAAACAGCTGGTGCAGTTAGTGAATCTGTTATTTTCCAGCAAAAACTGCCAAACGCTTTGCATTGCATTTCACAAAGGTATTGAGTAGGAAGTGAAGAAAGGATAGATCCAGTGGACACGTACCATGAATCAAATCCCAGCTATGGTGAGCTTTCCTACATGTCTCCCCCACAGCTCTTCACCCCATTTCTTGTCTCACTTTAATGAATCTTCCAAATAAAGGAATAAACGCCCAAAATAAATCTTTTAAAAATGTACATGTTGAAAGTGGTTTGCTACAGTACTTCAATGCACCTTCACTAGAATACGCTGTAGTGAAATGGAAGGAACAGGTCACAGACAGTTTCAGATTGGTGTTCACAAAGTTAAACCCAACTTTATGGTCTCCAAGTAATCATCAACCAAACTTCTTTGGAACCTTAATTCAGTCTGCTGCACATCTCTTTATTAGAATAACTGATTTTGTTTGACTAATAAATGCCAAACTGCTTTATTGCTGGGTATTGTTGAGTTGATTACCTGAGCAGTGAGTGCTCTCATTGGTGCACGTATTCATGATCTTTGCATTTTGGGCTTTTTATGCAAGAGTATTTTACTTGCTTTAAAGTCATTTTACTTGTTAGTGAAAAATCTTGAAAAGTCGGATTTTCTCATTCCACTGGCTGATCATTTTTCTTTTATTTAAGCCTTAAATAAAAGAAAAATTATTACACAGTATATTCCTTAAAGTTTAAGGAATATACTGTGCATCTCATTTTATGTTCTTGTTTTTTAAAGTTTGGTTTTCCCCAGTGTATGGCCATTTCGACAGCGCATTCAAACTGCCTTACATGTTGTGCAATTCTTGTGCAGATGTTCCAGCGCTGGCTCCAGGTACTGGGGTTGGAACCCTCTCTGACAAAGAGCTGGTCTAAAAATAAAGACCAAAGAAATATGAGTATATAGCATATAAAGCATTAGTCAATACACATTAAAACAATTATGATAAGGCAAATTTTCATGTTCTGTTGGCAAGAAATTCTGCCTGTGTTAAATACAGTTCAAAGCACTTCATAACATTGTTTGGTGTCTATAAGTCAGAAAAGACTGAAGGAATAAAAGTTTACAACATAACTGCAGGTAATGAAGTCCACCATAAACATAATAAAATAATAATCAGAACTAATTCCCAGACAATGGTTTCCTTATAGTGCTGGGTGACTGGACTGAAAACGGTTCTAGGAGAATATAATCAACATCACAACATTAAAACACAAGTTAAACATCTGCTAACATTGTCAAGGAGAATTCCAATCACCATCCTCCTCAGGATCCCTCCCACGATCGTTGGCTCATCCACAGGAATTCTAAAATTTAAACTGAACATTGTGTGTGACGTGTGCAAATGCATAATTAATATTTAATGCAGAAAAAGTTAGGAGGAAATGAGTGGGGGGATTGGGAATGAATGATCCAACAATGACTCATACAAGTTACTTTCTGACACCGTAGGAGAGCCAAGTTGTGAGGTGGGACTGTTTCTGCCCTGAATAAATCCTCTGCTTGGTAAAATCAATGTAATCATCATACTGTATAATAATAACATGTACCTGATGCCCCTGCAGTCAGTTTCCTGTTTTGACCACATTTTCATTTTTTGTTCTCCTTTTCCACTTTTGATTTCAAGTGTTGTGCTGTGCAGCTATGGATGTACAGATTCCAGTGTTTTGTTATGACAGAGGCAGTATGCCAAGAGGTAAATGAGGCAGATTATAATGGTTAGTTATTCCTCTCACTTGAAAGATACTTTTCTTGCTGCAGCGAGTGAACAAAGAGAGACTGCTGCATTCATCCCGCTAATGAAACACGACGCGAGTGTTTGAGCAAGTGAATCTGATCATTAGACATTGACAGCTTTGCTCTATACATTAATTCAGTCGCCAACCTTTGTGGTATTTTCCTTCATGGCAGGGTTGGTCAGTCAGGCTTATTTTTCTACAGAGATGGAGCACGTGCTGGTGCACAGGTACCTTTCTCCACGCCGCAGCTATAGCTTTGTGAAGGCCGTAGGGTCGCAGGACCTGCAGACCCTCGCAGGTGTTGTACATCTGCCGGCAGACAAAAATAAAAGCTCCACATAACGCGTGGGACACCTCTGATTCACACAGAGACGGCAGCCCCTTATCCAGCAGCTTCAGGGTGAACTGCACGGTGATGTGGGCAGCAGAGGTTCTGCAGAGGAGAGAGGAAACCCATAAAAGAGGCTGAAAACACACAGAAGGTGCAGATAAGAGGCAGTGTTTCCCATATAGACACTTCACTTGGGCAAGCTGCACAAGCATTCTTTGTGATTTTTGTCATCTTCAGTCTTACAAACAACAAGAGGGAAGAGAAAAAACAGAGGCCACACATTCATTTTTATTATCTCTTTTGTTCTAATTGAAAAAAAAGATTTAACTTAAAAAATACAACTAGCATGCATGAAAGAAAAAGTTTCCAATTTACAGTATAAGCAAAGTATGCAAGCTCACGCATCTGCATATCGAGGGCACTAATGAGAGCTGTGAGCACCACAGAGTGGTTTTGGGGGAAAAAAATAGTCCCCCTCCCCAAAAATTGAACCTCTCATTTCAGTCAAAGCTTCTGTAAAAATCTGAGGTCAATCAGATCAGAAATGTCGACACTAGATTGCAGACAACATAAAAAGACCCCTCTCCAAAATACTAGATGTGTCTGAAAAATCTAATGCGTCCAGTGTGTCGATGAGTTAAAGTTTCTGTCTAAATTTGAAGTCAATCCGATTAGAAATGTAGATGCTGGAGTCGAAGCAACATGTTGCCAAACAAACAGGATAGATGGACGAATACACAGGTCAAAAACATTAAATAGCAAATTACAAGATGGCGGTGGGGGGGGGGGGGATATCAAATTTACAAAAGGGAGGAAAGTTATGAGACTGGGGGAACAAGACACAAATTTACAAGATGGAAAAAAGTCACAAATTTACAAGGATTAGAGGGAAGATGCAGATTTTTGAGGGTGGGGGGATGTAAATTTGTAAGGGGGGAAGTCACAAATTTACAAGATGGGAAAAAAGTTGCACATTATAAGATCAAAAAAACGTTGGAAAATTACAAGGGTTGGAGGAAAGATGCAGATTTATGAGATGGAAAAAAGCTGCTAATTTACAGGGATGGGAGCTGCAGATTTACAAGGGGAAAAATCACACATTTACAAGGGTGGGAGAGTGTTGCAAATTTACAAGATGAAAAAAATGTCACAAATTTACAAAGGTTGGGGGGAATATACAAGAGGGGGCAAAGCTGCATATTTTCAAGATGGAAAAAGTTGCAAATTTACAAGGATAAAGGAGTTGCAAATTTAAACTGTAGCGTAGCCCCAACAACCAGGAAGTTGTGGTCAAGCCCCAGCCGGTTCATACCAAAGACCATAAAAATACTTCCTGCCTTCTAGCTGGGTGCTCAGCATAACAGAAAGGGGGAAGGAAAGTTGGTTACCCAGCTATAAGGACTGCACAAGCCACCGTACTCCCTGTGCCAGTCCTAAGCCCGGATAAATGAGGAGGGTTGCGTCGGGAAGGGCATCCATCATAAAAATCCTTCCCAAATCAACATGTGGATCGTCACAATATCAGATGACGAGACACTGTGGCGACCCCGAAAGGGAGCGGCAGAAAGAAGAAAAGAGGAGTTGCAAATTTACACGGGTTGGAGGGAAGTTGCAAATTTATGAAATGGGGAAAAAAAAGCCACAAATTTACAAGGAGAAGTCACACATTTACAAGAGTGTGGTATATTTATGAGAGGCAGTAAAAAGTCCTAAATTAATTTACAAGACCGGGGGGGAGTGGCAAATGTACAAGACAGGGAGAGAGTTGCAAAAGTATTAGACCAGGTAAAAAAGTTGCAAACTTGGGGAAGGGGCAGACAAAATATAGCGGGGATGGGGGGGGGGGGGGGGGCTTATTCATATGCATCCATATTATTACCTCAACACTCTCATCATATATTATTCATATCTATTCTCTGGCTTTTGACCCAGCTTGAGACACTGATTTTATTTGTTTTTATTGTCTCTACTTAATGACTACTGTTTTATTTGTGCTGTTTTGTACTTTTTTAGCTGTATTTTATTGTTTTTGTTATATGTTTTTATATTTTATTTATTGCTGATGTACAGCACTTTGTGTCAGCTGTTGTTGTTTTTAAAGTAGTTTATAAATAAAGCTGGATTGGATTGGATATATAGAGAAGCTGAGTGAGTATTAGCCTTGATAAATATATTTTTTGCTTATTTATAATAACTGTTTGGACAGACCACTGGGGGAAGGGAATAATATATAGTATATTCTTAGATTATTTGTTGGAATCACATTCAGATTCCAAAGCAGCAACAATCCAAGTATCTAACCTGCTCCATGTACAGCAGGGAGATCTACAGATTTAACTAAATACTGAAATCTTCCAGCTAAGTCGGGGAAATGGAATTTATTCATGATACTCAAAAAAGACAAAATGACTGTAATTGTTTTCCTCACACCGTCTCACCTCTCACCGTGGGCCCCAGTGAGATTCTTCTCATATAAGAAGAGCACCAATCCTCTGTCGGTGTTTGCGATCCGAGCCAGAACATCAGCGATGAGAGTCAGTGTTGCCATGGGAGATTTTAAGTTGGGCTGGAAAAACAGAAGATTACAATACAGCTTCAGAAAAAAAGGGGAGGATATAATTATTATATTTCATTTCCTCAGCAGAAGGCTGCAGGGCCGTTTCTAGATTTTTGGGGGCACTGTACAAGGTTGTGATTTTTGTTATGGGGGGGGAGCTCCTGTTTTTGTAATGCGATAGAGTTCAAATACTTGCAAACTCACAAGAAAAAAGCCACAAAGTTATGAGAAACAAAGTTGCAACTTAAAGAGAAAAAAGTTGAGAATTTGAGGCTGAACTTGTAGCTTGGGGGCCCCCTAGTGGCTGAGGGGGCCTGTCGCATTGGCATATTCTGCTTTACAGCAGAAACGGCTCCGGTTGCACAGTTAAATTGTACTCAACAACGTAGCATTACCTTATGATATCAATTACCCAAGTACAAGTAAAAGCAGACATCCAACTTGTAAGCTTTTTCCCATAATAAGTACCTTTGTTGAGTAAATTTACTAGGTTTTCTTCACGAATTCAAAACTTAATTCAAAGAAATTTGAAAAATTATGTAAATTTGCAACTTTTTTCTCAAAAATGTGCAGGTTTTTACTCTTAATTTTTTCTCTTGTAAATTCATATACTTTGATGCCCATCTGAGATTTTATCATCAAAACTTCATGTGGTTTTGCTCAAAAATTTGAGACGATTTTCTTTCGTTACAATTTTTTTCTCATAAGTTTTACATTTTTTTTCTCAGAAATTCTCATAACTTCTTCATTTCTTATAAATTTACGACTTTGATGATAAATGTGCAACTTTTTCAGTCAAATTACAATCATTTTCTCATCATCTCATCAGTTTGCAATGTTTTTCTCATAAATGTATGTTTTGTCCTTGAAAATTTTCTCACATATTTCAGACTTTACTCTCAAAAATTTCTGAGGTTTGTTCATAAAACTGAGACATTTTTCTTGAAAATTTACAACAATTTTCTCATACTCTTTTTTTTCCACAATATTTTTATTGAACCTTTTTTTTTTACAAACATAACACAAACAATCAAATACTAACACTAAAGTAATTTAAAAAAAATATATATATATACTAAAAACACCAACAACCACTAACAAAGGCAAGTCTTCAACAATGCTCCTCTGTTTAGTCTAGGCAATCCATTACATAAGTATACATATTATACATTCATCAAATTGGAATTTACAAGGTCCACACACATCATTCACCTTCTTCTTCAAAAGTTATGTTTAATTTCTTTACATAATCAATGAAAGGTCTCCATATATTCTCAAACACATTTTCCTTTGATTTCAGTATGTATGTTATTCTTTCTAGTGCAAGGTTTGTTAACATCTGTCTTAACCACTGAGTCACATCTGGTCTATAAGTCTTTTTCCACAGTAGTGCAATACATTTTTTGGCATTAAGCAAACTGAGGTCTATGAATGCTCTTTCACTCTTACTAAAGTTATGCTTTTCTGGATACAGACCCAACAAAAACAATTTAGGATTCAATATGAATTGTTTTGAAATTATTTTTTCAATTGTTACCCTCACCTCTTCCCAAAACATTCTAATTTTTCTACATTCCCATAAACAATGAAATAGGGTTCCTTTACTTTCCATACATTTTGTGCATGTATCTGGTATGTTTTTGTTATATCTATTTAACTCCACCGGTGTAACATACATCCGCATTAACCATTTAAAATGTATCAATTTAAGATGTGCATTTATTGATTTGGTTTGAGCTTCTGTACAAGCCAATTCCCACTGTTCCTCTGAAATTTCAGTTTGCAGGTCTTCTTTCCAATAATTCAGTCTTTTCTGTGAGTTTTCACTTGAGGATAGTGTCAATGAGTTATAAAACTTTGAAATAATACCCTTTCTCTTACTATCTTTCGTCAAAATTTTTTTCCAAGGATGAGTAAGTAGGTCGGGTGAGAGCATTATTTTGAATTGATTGAATAAAATTCCTAAGCTGAAGATATTTAAAAAACTGTGTTCTATTAAGATTGAATTTGATCCTCAGTTCTTCAAAAGACATTATGTTATCTGAACGTGACAAATATAAGTCTTGAATCTTTTGAATCCCTTTTAAATTCCATACTTTAAATACAGCATCCACTCTCCCTGGTGTAAAATATTGATTACCCCATATTGGGCTAAATTGTGATAATGAGTGTGGTTCTTTTAAATATTTTTTGGTTTCACACCATATTTTGATCATATGCTTTACAATTGGATTTTTAACTTGTTTCTGTAATTTTTTAGCCGAGTCTGAGTATATGAATATGGGAAGAGGTAAAGGTAAATTGTATGATTCCACTTCAGTCCAGTGAGGGAGATCATTTGATGAAAAATAATATGTCATAGACCTCAGTTGTGCTGACCAGTAATACAACATAAAGTTTGGACATTTCAGACCTCCACGATCAAATGGTAAATATAGTAAGGACAGACGTAATCTAGCCTTCCCATTGTTCCATATAAATTCCACTAACTTTCTTTTAATTCTTGAGAATAGATCTGAAGGTGGTGGTAAAGGAATGTATTGAAATAAATAAAGTATTTTGGGTAAGATATTACTTTTAAGTATATTAATTCTCCCGATCATCGACATTGGTAGTGACATCCATCTGTGAAGTAACTCATTAATGTCTGTCATTAAGGCTTCATAGTTGGCACTGGCAACTGATTCTAGCTTAGGCACAATTTGAATTCCTAAATATTTAAACTGATTTACAACACTGAATTGATTTACCTCAGGACCTGGGTAATTTCTCTGGGTCTCATTTAGCATTAATATTGAAGATTTAGTTTTATTTATTTTATATCCTGATATTTCCCCAAAGTTCTTTATTAAATTTAACAAGGTCGGAATTGATTTTTTAAGATTCGACATAATCAAAATTATGTCATCGGCATACAGGGAGATTTTATGTTCTGTTGGTCCTACTTTAATTCCATATCCATATATTTGTGGATGTAAACGTACTGCCATCGCTAAAGGTTAAATTGCCATAGTAAACAGTAAAGGTGAAAGCGGACAGCCTTGTCGACATCCTCTATTGATTTTTATTGATTTTGAGATATTGCTGTTTGTTAGGATTTCTGCTGTAGCATTATTGTATATTATCTGAACCCATTTTATGAAATTATTTCCAAGTCCAAACCTTTGTAGGACTTCAAAAAGAAAGGGCCATTCGACCCTATCAAAGGCCTTTTCAGCGTCCAATGATAAGAGAGCTGTATCCGGTGCTTCTTTATTAGAATAAATAATATTAAATAGTCTTCTTACATTATGGAAGCCTTGTCTTCCCATTATAAAGCCATTTTGATCTCGGTTAATAATATTTGGTAATATTTCTTGTAGTTGTCTTGCTAAAATTTTACAGATTATCTTAAGGTCAGCATTTAATAGGCTTATTGGTCTCATGTTTTCACATTTATTAGAGGGTTTACCTGATTTTGGCAACAGTATAATTAAGGCATTATTCATGTATGGTGGTAAATTACTATTTTGAAATGCTTCTAAAACCATTTCCAAAAATGGTTTTATTAATTTATTCTTAAATTTTTTATTGAGGTCAACTGGAAGACCATCTGGTCCTGCACTTTTTCCTGATTTCATATTATCAATGGCTAGCCCAACTTCTTCTTGACTAATTTTAGACTCCAGCATCTCCCTGTTTTCATTTGGAATACACGGTATAGATAATCCGTCCAAAAACCCATTTAGTTTTGTTAAATCAGTTTCATTTTTTGTATCATATAGTTTTTCATAATAATCTCTAAAGACACTATTAATTTCTAAAGGATCTACAACTGCCTGTCCGTTACTTATAATACTGGTAATTGGTGTTTTAAATTCTAATTGTTTAATCTGCCATGCCAATAATTTCCCTGATTTTTCACCTTGTTCATAAAAAGATTGCTTCAATCTTAGAAGACTCAAGGCAGCTCTATTTGCTGATTTTTTGTCATATTCAGCTCTCAGAATCAGTAATTCATTCTCTAACTTTGGGTTACTTCCTGCAAACACTTTTTCTTGAAGAATTTTTATTTTATGTTCCAATTGGACTCTCTCCTCTCGAGTCTTCTTAGATTTTGAACCTGTATAACTAATAATATGCCCCTAATAAAAGCTTTGAAAGCTTCCCACTTTATACATGCTGATGTTTGTGTAGTATTGATATCAAAGAACTCATCTATCTGTTTTTCTATATACTTAACAAATTCCTCATCCTGAAGCCATTTATGCTGAAATTGCCACCTACCTGGATGCTTTGTCAATTTCTTATCTACATATATTAGACAGCAGGGTGCATGATCAGAGATCACGATGTTATCATAGAAACAGTTTTGAATCTTGGACCTTAATTCTGTGGAGATCAAAAAATAGTCAATACATGAGAATGTCTTATAGGTATTAGAATAACAAGAGTAGGTTTTGACTTGTGGTTTCATTTCTCTCCATATATCTAGCAATCTCAATTCTTTCATAAAATGATTAATGGTCATCCTGCATCCATTGTGCGTACAGTCCAGTCCTGTTGATCTGTCTATACTGGGATTCAATGTACAATTAAAATCCCCTGCTATTATATGTTGCCCTGTAAGTGATGATAAAATAAGAAATAAATTAGCAAAGAAGTTTTGATCATCTATATTGGGACCGTATAAGTTCACCAAATTTATATTTTCTAATAACAAAGATCCTTGGATGATTAGATATCTTCCTAATTTGTCTCCAATTACATTTTTCACTTGAAATGGGACTGTTTTGTGTATGAGAGTCATAACTCCCCTAGCTCGGGATGAAAATGATGAGGTGAACACATTTCCCTGCCATCTTCTCCTAATTCTTTTTACATCCTCCTCTATTAGATGAGTTTCTCGTAAAAACACAATTTTTGAACCTATATCTTTTAATTTATTCATAACTTGTTTAAGATTTTTTAGATTTTGTAGACCTCTGCAATTGCATGAAGTTAAATTAAGATTAACGCTTTGGTCTATGATCAATAAGGAGTTTGAGATTACCTCGCAATATAAACTTGCACACACAGAGAAGCAAAAGCATGAGTGGTTGAACATTCGTCCCACAAACTACACACAAACAAATTCCTCCTCCCCACATTCGTGGTAATCCCCCCAAAATCAAAAAAAAAATTCCGTCTCCCGCTATAGCCAATGACTGCTCCACACCCGCGAGGATCAGTCTTAACCACTCTTTCTTTCTCCTCTCAATCACCCCAACTCTACTGCTTTTAATGACATAACTATAACTCTCTTCTGTAGTTTTTCAACTTAACTCCAAAATTTTATAGCAACTTTGTACATCATAAGGTTTTTTTTTTTTTCATAATACAATCTATATTTTGTAAACTTGCTATATGTTTCAGATCAGTCAGATGCCTGTGCAAATGCTTAAATATTCTACCTTTATATCTTGTTCATGCTTCGTGCTTAGCTCCCACCAGTCTCTCCTTGGATCTGCTTGATAAGCTCCTGCGCCTCCTGAGGGGTCTTGAAGATATGGGTTCTCCCTTTATATGTGACCAGCAGTCTTGCCGGATGAATCACTCCGTGACGAATCCCGAGGTTGCGCAGCTCTTTACGGGCGGGGTCAAACTGTTTCCTTAATTGTTGAATTCCTGTGGCCAAATCTGGGTAGAACCGCACCTGTTGATCCTGGTATTTAATTTCTCCTTTAGCTTGCGCCGCATTGGAGACCGTCATCTTGTCTCTGTAGCTGAGGAACTTCATAATCAGCGTCCTCGGTGGTGTCTTATTATCTCTCGGTGGGCCGATTCTGTGAGCGCTCTCTAAGATGACCGATGACTGCAGATCCGCGTTGTTCAGCACTTCTGGAATCCACTTTTCCAAAAAGGAACATGAGTCTCGTCCCTCCGCTCCCTCCGGGAGGCCCACCAGCCTCAGATTGTTCCGTCGCGACCGAGATTCTAAGTCCAGGACATTATCTTCCAGACGTTTATTTTTTTAATTCCAATGTTTGCATCTTTAATTGTAGGCTGGTGACGTCATCCTCAGCGCTGGAGATCCGGAGCTCCACCTGCGATACTCGTTCCATACAGTCGCTTATTTCCTTTCTCATTCCTTCTATCGCTGCTATAATCCCATCGAATTTAGAGGAAAAGTCTGCTCTCATGGAGCTGATGGCAGCGAGCACCGCACTCGTGCCTTCCCCAGCAGTCATCGCTCCGCCGCTAGCTCCCTCCTCCGTCATTATCTCTGGAGATTTTTCTGCTTCGTCACGAGCGTGGAAGTCTGTTAACTTGGACTGTTTCGACGTTTCACTTTTTCCTTTGCCTAATTTCCCAGCCTTAGGCTTTACCATATCCGCGCCCAATCGCTAGGATAGGTTTTTGCTCCAATTGAGAGAGTTTTAGCCAACTTTTTATTTTTAGGAGCAGAGCAGAGTGAAACACGTCTTCCTACATGGCCGCCATAACCTGAAGTCTTCTCATACTCTTTTAATCTTTTTACCCTTAATTTGCAACTTTTGCTGTTACAAATTTCCTACTTTATTTCTTATAAATTTGTAAACTTTTCATGATCAATTTGCATTTTTTTTTTTACATTTAATTGCAACTAGTTACTACCCTCCTCTGGTTCAACTTCATGCAAGTCACAGTAATGACTGCATGGTGGTTGAAATACACACACCTGGTTGCATTTGTGTACATTATTTTGTTCTATTTACAAAATAATTAGTACTCAAGCATGTATAAAATGAGATATTTTCTCTTGCTCATAAATTATCTAAAAACTCAGAGAGATGATGATGAGATGAGAGATACTTTATTTCAAACAAAAAAGTAAAAAACAAAACAAACAACAAGTGCAATCAAAGTGACAGTATACAGTGCTAGAAAGGGAGAAGGAAGAAGTGAATTTCCCCATTGTGGGACTAATAAAGGCTTATCTTATCTTATCTCATATGCACAGTACTGTCCCATCTACCATACCATAGTGTCCCAGAGTGAGCATAGTGAATCGTACATATTAATACTACCCCTCTAGCATATATCCTTTCAGCAAATAATGTTTATACCTCTTTTTGAATTGATTTCTGTTTGTACATAGTTTCAGTTCCATGCACATACTTTTCTTAGTTGTTCGTATCTTAGGTTTTGTAAAGTTTAAGTCTCCTCTCAAATTATAATCATTGTCTCTTTTTTTAATATTTTTTGCATATTAGTTGGGAGTTGATTATTAATTGCCCTGTACATTACTTGTGCTGTCTTAGATTTAACTAAATCCATGAACTTTATAGCATGTGACTTTAAAAACAATGAGTTAGTATGGTCTCTATATCCTACATTATTTATTTTCCTTATAGCTTTTTTTGTAATGTGCATATTGGCTGTAGGTTGGTCCTGTAGATGTTTCCCCAGACCTCTACACAGTAGTTAAGATATGGTAGAAACAGTGAACTGTACAGTAAGAACAATGATTTATAGTCCAAGATGTGTCTTGTCTTCCCCAGTATCCCTATACATTTTGCCAACTTGGCCCGGATGTGACTGATGTGAGGTTTCCAGCAGATTTTATTGTCTAGCGTCACCCCCAGAAACTCATTTTTCTGTACTGTTTCTATTCTGGTGTCATCTATCGTTACAATTATTTCATGATTTATTTTATAATTTCCAAACAACATAATCTTTGTTTTTTCTGATTTAGAGATAATTTATTTTTGTTGAACCACTGCATTAACCTTTTCATTTCAGTTGTGACCACCTCTAAAACCTGCTGCAAATTCTCACCAGTACAAAGGATATTTGTGTCATCCACAAACAAAATAAATTTCAGAATTTTTGATACTTGGCATATGTCATTTATATATAAGATAAAGAGTTTGGGTCCCAAAACTGACCCCTGGGGCACACCACAAGTGATGTCCATGACAGGTGACTTGTGTTCACCTATCTGTACAAATTGTTGTCTGTTACTTAAATAACTTTCCACCCAACTCAGTCCGACCCCTCTTATCCCATACCTTTCCAATTTCCTCAGTAGAATTCTGTGATCAATGGTGTCAAAAGCTTTCTTTAAATCTATAAATACTCCTACAGCAAACTTTTTTTATCTATACAACTAGTGATTTCTTCTATGAGTTCAATCAGTGCCAAAGATGTAGATTTGTCCGCTCTAAAACCACACTGACTGTCTGTAAGGAGGTTGTGTTTTTCAATTAAATCATCCAGTCTTTTAGTGAAGACTTTTTCAAGTATTTTGGAGAACTGTGAGAGTAAAGAGACCGGCCTGTAATTTCTGAAGATGACTGTCTCCTGTTTTGTATAAAGGGATTACTTTTGCCATTTTCATTTTGTTTGGAAATTTACCAGTTTGAAATGACAGGTTATAGATGTGGGTGAGTGGTTTAACAATTCCTTCGTACTTTTTTCGCTATTGTCATGTCAATTTCATTCCAGTCAGTTGATTTTTTTTATTACATTTTTTACATACTTACTTACAGTAAGTGTGTAACTTACTGTGTTTGGTTGGTGTGTGTGTGTGTGTGTGTGTGTGTGTGTGTGTGTGTGTGTGTGTGTGTGTGTGTGTGTGTGTGTGTGTGTGTGTGTGTGTGTGTGTAACCTGCTGTCCACTGAGCAGCGCTATAACAGGAGCAAGTAGAGTCTCTATGACAGGAGTCTGGTAGAGACACTCTGCAGCACACTCGGTCCGCTCGCACAGCACCCACAGCACCTCCATGACCAGACTGCTGGGCGACAAGGACTCTGTGATCAGATAAGACACAACTTAGTGAATCCTACAAGAAAACACGTTCTCTGATGTTAACCAGCAATAATATGAATGTTGCAAAATTACAAGAAAAAAGGCTGCAAATTCAAAGACGAGAAAAGTTACAAATTTACGGAGAAAAAAAGTTTTAAAAAAAATTTATGGCAAAAAAGTTGCAGAAGTTACAAGAAAACCAGCTGCCAATTTACGAGATAAAAGTTGCAAATTTATGAAAAAGTTGCATATTTACAAGAAAAAAGTCACAATTTTTCAAGAAAAAAGTTTATGAGAAAAGTTTTCCAAATTTATGAGAAAAAGCTGCAAATTTATGACAAAAAAGGTTGCAAACTTGATGAAAAAAGTTACAAATTCATGGGGAAAAAAAACAGTTGAAAATTTATGACAAAAGTTGCAAAAAAAGTTGCAAATTTACACGATAAAAGTTGTACATTTGCAAAAAAAAGAAACATTTATGAGAAAAATGTTGCAAATTTAGGGAAAAAAAGCTGCAAATTTACGAGAGGAAAATGCAGATTTATGAGAAAAAAAAGTTAACTTCACATGAGAAAAAGTTGCAAATTTGCAAGAAAAAAACTTGGAAATCTATGAGGAAAAAAAGTTGCAAATTTACGAGAAAAACGTTGCAAATTTCTGAGAAAAAGTTACAATTTTTCCTAAAAAAGTTGCAAATTTTCAAGAAAAAAGTTGAAAATGTATGGAAAAAAAACAATGAGAAAAAGAAACAAATTTATGAATTTTTTTTCCCAAATTTAGTCAAAAGAAGTTGCAAATTTACAAGAAGTCATAAATTTACAAAAAAAAAGTTGAAATTAATAAGAAGAAAAGTCACAAATTTAGGGGGAAAAAAATAGTAATTTTGATTCTTTAAAAAAATGCTGTTTGTTGTTGGGCTTGGGTGCCCCCTAGAGGCTAAGATGACCTGTAGCATTGTGTGAAGCTAGTTATTAATACAGAGCTCTGATATGCTCTGCATAAATTCTGGCTGCACCCACAGAGATGACAAAGCCAAGGCGGGGAAAACTATTGATCAGAGAGGCTGGCGTGATGTAACTCAGGAGAATGAATGAGGTAATAAAGTCCTCAAGGAGACAAGAATGCTCAGGCCAAGGGTAAAAGATAAAAGAAATGATCTGAGGAGTGTTTTATGCCTCTCAGGGAAGGGTCACCAACTTTTCTTAGCAATCAAAGTCAGACTCACAATCAACAGAAACCAGCAGGGAGGAAGCTGAAACTAGTAACAGATATAATTGATACCTGTGGGCGAGGTGTGACTGTGCAGGGGTTTGGGGTGTCGGTACATGATGTTCATCAGGATGACGAACAGATCTGTCAGGCTGACCGCATCTGAAACGTAGACATGATGAATGAATGAGTGAGTCAGCAGTTAACTGGTGAAATTAACTTTGTCATTCTGGACCGGAAAGGGTTCATATCCGAAGCTGTGGCAGCCATCTCGGTGCGTAGCTTGTGCCATATGGATTTCTCACATGTATTTGTGCTGTTATACAACATATCAAGCAAATTTCAGGGCTGCAGATTCTTAAATGAGAACCACAGAGTCACAATTTATCTGAGCTATTACATAAACTACAATATTCATGAGTTAAACTTTGGTTCTGCTAATCACTAAAGAAAATAACTGCAGACTATGCAGCATCTAAATCAGGGATTACATGTGATAAGAATGAGACAGCTGGACAACAAGCTGAGACAGGCAGACAGACACTAGACGATAAAATGGTGTCTGTAGCCAATTCTACCATCCAGTCAGGGAGGTGGACTTTCTTTGTCAGAATAAATCACCTGCTATACTGTATTTCATGGATTATAAACAGCATGGCCACTTTAAGGCCGGTGCATAACTTTTCATGGCCCACTTATCTAAATTAACATTTTGAAGGCTACAATGATTTAAAAACTTTAAAACTTTGGAAGGGCATAATGACAAACTCAACATTCAAATTTTGTTTATAAACCTAGATCTAAAAAGGGGAAAAAGAGATGCCTCCTGATTAAAACTTAATTGTTCTGAACAAGCATCAGAGGAAGTTAGGAAGCAAATAAACGGCACTCATGTCTTCCCCTCTACGCTGGTCTCGGTGGCTTTGTCTACATGGACACTCATAAACAGACAGTTGGGCTGACAGACGCACGGATGGAGGGCGGAAGGGATGGACGGAGCTTTGGCGGAGGTATGCGCTCTCTGAGTGCCCTCCAGTTCTAGAATAATTTAGGGCTCACGTGCATGTGTGACAAAGGCCACACATGGTTAGCTGGTGTTCATCTAGATGTTTATAGATCCTGTATGTTGCATTTTTAAGAACAAATGATATTTTTGGGCTTTTACTTCAATAAAATGAATGAAAAAATACAGCTGAACTGCAGGTCTGAAGAAGAAAAGGACCACCTACAAAATACATGCACAGGATGGAAATAACACCAATTATACAAGGGTTTGAAATTTTAAAAATGATATTAAAAGAGAAGAAGACCTTTTTAAAATAAATAAATAAAATAAGTAGAGGAAAGTTGAGGAAGTTACGCATTATGGTCCATGAGCCACTTCAGGGTGTGGAGAGATGAATCTGAAGCATGAATAACTCATCAGCAGATCTCCACACAAAGCAAAGACCTTATCAGGAACTAAATATTCTAATAGCTGTAAACTACTTATGTAAGACTTGGAGTGAAAATGAGCAATAGGCAGTGCAATTACAGTCTAGCATTGATGAGTCTGCTTTATCTGTCCATCTATAGGCAATTCATGGGATTATACAACTTTATTGGTGAATATAAAGTGGTGGAGGACAAAGTCTCAGCCCTGATTCCTCCATATTATAAAGATTTAAATCATTACAAGAGAGAGTGGCAATAAACATCTGCGTCTCTGTAACTCAAGGACTGCAGCAGTAGGGGTTTATAAGTAGTCAGCTTTTTATCATCATATTTTTATTTGTGGCCTTTTGATCAGCTTTGGGATGCGTCTGCTCAGGGAAATGCTGCTCCACTAGATGCAAAAATTCTTCTCTTTTCATCATCGTCTTTCTAGCCTCTTGGCAGTCTACCCTCAGCCACCGTTCACGTTCTCTAAGAAGCTCTTTTGTCAAAAATTGTCTTGTTTTCATGAAGCACTGTTCTCCATACGGCATCCGTGGCACACGCATTTAAAGGAGAACTCAGGGTTTTATCCACCACTGGATGTTGTGCTAGAGCTCTGCTCTCAAACCAAAGCAAAGCTGGAGTGTGGCCACAGCTCCTAAAATGGGCCGTCACCACCTTCTCTTTCGAAATCTCTCTACTAACAGAATTCATGCTAACAACTAACCGCAGCTCTGTCAGTGGCGGGCCGGCTCCCTGTGCTTCTCTGCTGCATTTCACTGATGGAGAGTCACCCGTCCTAGCTGGAGAGTCTCTCGTAGTTCCTCTGCAGCTTCCAATGAGCGGAGCAGAATGGGCAACAATCAGAAGGGCCTCTGAAAGCGAGTGAGCTGTGGCACAGAAGCCGACTGGCACCAGCTGCCAAAAAGAAATCCTGAGAAACTTGAGGGCTATAAATGGGTGAAGCCCAAAAAAGAGCAACCCAGCTTGCAACCAGCAGAACCTCCTGAGGCAAGTACAGTTTGCTTCCAGGAGAGGCAAAGCTAACAGTAACGCTAACAGCAACAACCAGCCACTGTGCACATAAGTTAATAATAAAAGAAACCACATAACAAAAGGGACTAAAACATGTGCTTCAGTTTGTTTCACAGGTTTCTAATGAGTAGACGACGGAACTAACATAACGGCTAGGCTAGGCTAAGCATGCTAACACCATCAGCCAAAATGCGCTGCATACATAAATTATTAATATTAAAATAAACCAGCTCACAGCTGGAAGTGAGATAAACATTTCGGTGTGATTCACAGGGTCATTAGAGTCCACACAGTGTTATTTGGAACAGGTAAATGATAAGAGACCAACCATGACAATTATGCTGCACAATGCAATCAGCGCTAACAGGATGCTGCGCACATAAGTTAATAATAACACAATCCACTTAATAAATGGGAGTCAGACATATGTTTTGTTGTGATTCACAGGGTCATGCAGTGGTATTTGTTATAGGTAAATGCTTTCATAGCTTGAGTAAATACAAGCTGTGCAATATGGCAACTTGCTCCATTCAGCAACATTACTGTTGTGATCTCTGTCTTGGAATATGACATCTGACTAACAACTAAAGCCACATGTAACAGCTCTTTTACAAGATGCAATAACTTCACTAGTATTCCACATGCAATAACTTGTTTTAGCATCACCACCTCTGTGCTTCTTCAGTTTAATGGGAAACAGCTTCCTGCCATTGGTGTAGATGATGAGTTTCCCCAGCAGACAAACTGAGTGGACAAAGAAGGAATATTCCAGCTCCTTTCCCGTGTAAACACCCGTCTGTGCTGCACCTGAGACAGTAACAGAAAACAAAAATCATTACCAATAACTTGTTTATGTGCTGTGGAAAGAGCAAACAACTTGAGGAAAACAAAGGACCTCCTTTATCTTTATAAGTACATACAAAAATAACAATAAACAGCTTTTTCAGATATTTTTAATCTCCAGCTGGTGGAACATAAGAAGACTGACAGGTGAACAAAGCGGTTTCTTTGAATGGAGAAAAATCAAAAGAGGCCAAGCTTATAAACGTCCATCTGTTTCATGAGGAGTACGTATATCAGTGATGAGGGAGTCGGTGTACTGCTACATATCAAAGACAAGGTCACAGTGCTCAGTCTGAAGGAGCCACCTGCCTTAAAGGAGATAACACGCAGACATAATGCTCCACCTGCTACCCCGTATTCACTCACATCCCACACTTAACTCTGTCATCACCTTTATTTTTGCTACTTTAAATACTTAAATATGGTAAAAGAAGCTGCAATAAATTAATGGAAGCCTTGTAACAACAGCACAACAATGGTCTGAATATATCAATGTGGTCTATAATCAAAACATGTCACTTATTGAGAGAATTAAACCTTAAAACATTACAAGAGGCAGGTGTAGGGCATGTGGAAAAAAGCTCTGTTATGACCCCCCGTGCACCATTACGCAGCGCACCGAGGGAGGAATGAAAAAACCCACGAGCAGGAGTAGCGCCTTGCACTTTATTAACATAAACCCCACATATAGTCCAGCAAACAGTCTCGACATGAACAGAGGAATGAAATGATTGTAACAGCGGCCACCAGACAAACAGGGACGCCACCCGGATGCTCAACAGCTCGAGGAGGGAAATGCCCAGTGCTGCAGAGGAGCTGTCAGCACGAGAAGAAAGGCAAACTTAACTTATGAGCTGAGGCGATCCAAGGCGGCCCGTGTTGTCCGGAGGATGAAGGCTAGACAGGAACAGCCGCTTACGTTAGTAAACTACAGCAGTCTATAGCACAAGAGAAGACAAGTTCGTCAGGCTGAAAAAACGTGAAGGGAATGAAGGCTAGCATACACAGAGGTACACGCTGCTGTGTAAGAAGCGCAATGCTCCGGCGATCTCTTCCTACTCTTACAGCGCTTAAGTAATAACCAAGAAAAGACTGTCTGGGAGGGAGTCAACTTCCACATTTAAGAGTCGACTTTTTTCATTCAGTCAAAATTAATTACATTATTAATTTACGTTCCATATGTACAGACAGCACGACAGTGATGCCTTAGCAACCAGACCCGAACACCCAGACCCAAATAAAATGAGGAGCCAGTGTTGTGCGCCACGCCAAAGACGGTCCAGGCAGGTTTTAACTTTGGTGTTTAAGGTTCCGCTTTTTTAGTCCTGTCACAGTTAATTACATTATTAATTAATATTTAAGAATCGGAATTTGACATTTGAGCACCGATTAAGAATCATTCAAGTCTGCATCAAGATGCATCGGAAAAATGATTATTTCCCCCACCCTAATTGTCTATACCACATACAAACTATCACTGACACTCACTGGCACGCTGCATGGGACCGTACATCAATCAAAAAAATTCTGGCACAATATTATTGATAATCCTTCATTACTTCTGGACCGCCACATCCCATTATCACCATGACTTTGCCTACTAGGAGACTTATCCAACCAAAACTAAATAAACCCTCCTGCAGATTTTAAAATGTAAAAGGTCAAAGTCAGAAGGTAATCCACACTTTAACCCAAGAACAAATGAAGCTAGGTTCACCAAATTTGGTACACATGTTAACCTTGGGGCCCTCTTATGTGGTTATGGTCGGGTCAAAGAAGGTCACAGTCACAATGTCAGGTATGACGATGCACGCCCATGACAAGAAAGACACAGGGGAGCTACTAATGAACTGTTGCTAGAAAATGAATGCAATTCTTATTAATATTTTTTTAATTGCCGTGGCCCTCTTCTAAAGTTTTTCTCTGAAAAACTCTGCTTTAACTAAGCCTGCAGGAACCAAACTGTTTGTATAAAAAGAAACTGAATAAATGATGGCACAGGCAGTCAAGGTACAAAAACCCAAAGGCTTCAAATGAAGCATTACTTTCTCATTAAACTCACAGAGCGCTTCAATCTGACTATATTGTTTTTTGGTTTGTTTCACAGGACACATTAAATCAGCATTAAAGCAAATGTGCTGATGCTTAGTACACACGGGGAGACGTTCAGAGTGAAGACGCCTGAGAGAGTGTACAGACCTGATGAAGAAATAATGAGTTTACGGACTGTTTTACTTACCAACACTCGGCTGCTCCCCTGACTGGGGATCAGCTGCCTCGTTGGTGAAACGTTCACAGGATTCGCTGTAATGGACGCACTGCTGAAGAGCTGCCACAATCTGAAAAACACAATGATTAAAGCAGGCCATGCCGCCGTAGTTGCTGAGCATGTTTGATTAGCTGCAGGAAATGATTAATGTGTAAATTTGTATGCTATGAAAGAATATAAACAGGGATGATTAGAAGTTTAAGGGGCCCTATGCATGATTGTGTTTGGAATGTGGAAGAGTTCAAACCTCTAAAATGGGAAGAAATAATGTCTATCGTCCCAATAAATAAATAAACATTAAAAAATAAATAGGCATCACTGTCTAGTGAACAGATAAAAATTAAACCATCACATAGAATAAAAATCTACCCATCCATATGAGCACTTTTACAAGAAAACAAGCCCCAAATCTGCAAAAGAAAATTTTTTTAAATGTATGAGAAAAATATTACAAGTTAATAAAAAGGGTGGAAATTGAAGGAAAAAAAGTTTACAAAAAAGTTACAACTTATTTCTTATAAAAAAAAGTTACAAATTTATGAGGGAAAAAAGTTGCAAACTTACAAGTAAAATAGTTGCAAATATACAAGAAAAATTATGCAAACTTAGAAGAAACAAATTGCAAATTTATGAAAAAAGGATAAAGTTCATGAGGAAAACAAGCAGAAAATTTACAAGAAAAGTTGCAAATTTATGAGGAAAAAAGTAGGAAATGTATGGGAAAAGGGTAGAAAATTTACAAGAAAAAAGTTGCAACTTTACAAGAAAAAGGTCACAAATTTATGAGAAAAAAGTTGCACATTTAGAAAACTGTTATAAGTCTATGAAAAAAGGATGTACATTGAAGAGAAAAAAGTGTATGGGGAAAAAGTGGCAAATTTATGAGGAAAAAAGTAGAAAATTTACAAGAAATAGGTTGCAAATTTATGGGTAAAAAGTTGCAAATACATGAAAAAAAAGTTGCAACTTTATGAGGAAAAAAGGCAGGAATTTTACAAGAAAAAAAGTTGCAAATTTATGAAAAAAATGAAATTTACAAGAACAAAGCTGCAAATTTATGAGGAAAAAAAGTCATAAATCTATAAGAAAAAGTTGCAAAATTTACAAAAAAAAAGTTATGAATTTACAAAGTAATTTTAATTTCCCCCAAAAATGTTGAGGGTGAACCTTTAGCTTGGGCCACCCTCCAGTGCCGGTGGGGGGGGGGGGGGGGGGGGGGCAGCATTTGCGTACTCTGCTTTATGTCTAGAAACGACAGTAAGTGTAAAACAGCAGATGTGCTGCAGATTTCAGTGAGAACATCAATGCCGCCTCCTCTCACTAAACCTCCTAATCAGGGTCTTAAGACCAGAACGGCAGCTTTTAATTTAAATCCCACCGCTGAGGAGGAATTTTAATGCACTGCTATGCAAGACTGGTTTAGCCTTACAGTGTGTGAGGGAGCTATTGACAGTTTCTTTAGAGAAAGTTTCAGGGGCGACTCTACATTAATCCTCTCCCAAGTCCGAGTGAGAATCAAGAGGGAGGTTTGTGATTAAATAATCAATTCTTAGAGAGGGCCTGCTCTTTGTGTTCCTTAGTCTAAAAGAGCGGTATGTCTAATTATGGCTGTGAGAATTAAATCTGAATCATGAACTGGGCACATATAAATTCTAATTAAGGTTCAAGGAAAAAGTGAAAAAATGCAAAATTGAAGAATATTTAGACCAGGATAAAAGCCATCACCTCCCTTAAAGAGTTTCTTCATTTATTTGGGGGTTTTGTTTGTTTTATTAATCTAGCAATGATAACTTAGTTTGTTTCCTTATTTTTTTTTTCAAAATACTGTATAATTGTGACTTTTAACATGGAAAATGTAGGTTTGAATTCTGAATTTACAACTAGAAAAGCACTCCTACTAGAGCGCATACCTCCACCAAGGCTCCTTCCGTCCCTCATGGATCGCCTCCAAAATGTAACGGTTTGTGTGTAGGCCTAGAGCCACTTCTGGTGAAAACTGCATCAAAGTCGGCCCATTAGTTTTGGAGTATTGTTGCTAACACACTGTGAGAAGATAAGAGCCTTGGTTGAGGTATGCATTCTCAGATCATCACCAAACTGTAATGGGCTTGTCTCTAGCCCAAGGACCACCTCTGGTGAAAATTTCATCCAAATCCATCCAGTAGTTTTTGTGTAATCTGCTGCACAAATACAAACAAAGCCCTTGGTGGAGGTATGCACTCTCAGATTGTGGAGGTATGCACTCTCAGATCATCACCAAACTGTAATCATCTGTTCCCTGTGCCATTACACACCTTTCCTGATAATGTCATCAAAATCCGTTCTTAACTTTTTGGGTAATGTTGCTAATAGACAGAGAAACCAACCAACATTGGCAAAAACATAACGTCCTTGATGGAGGTAATAAAGAAGGTTTGAAATAGCTCAGTTCATGTGTGATGAATACAGAAAATATGAAATTTTAAGTTTTTTTAATTGAATTCTAAAAAAAAATAACTGTTTCACAACATTCTAATTTCTGAGATGTACTAGAAAATATACTATATCACCACTGGTGTCAAAAATTTGTCGAGAGAAAAGAAAATCTCCAATTTCCAAAAAGAAAAACAAAATTACATGTAAAATTATGAGAAAAAAGTCACACAAAATACCGCAAATGTATGGGTAAAAAAAAATACAAAATGAGGCAAAAAAAGATGCAAAATAATTTTTAAAAAGCAGCAAATTTACACAAAAAGTGTAAATTTATGAGATAAAGTATCAGGTTTGCAAGATAAAAAGGCACAAATTTAACAAGAAAATAAAGGTATCCATTTATGAGGGAAAAAAAACAAATTTATCACCGGTGTATCATAGAAAAATTACAATTAAGAGAAAAAAAAAAACTTTATGAAACTTTTTGGTCACTTGTGATTTTATGGGAAAAGAGTCACAAATTTACACCAAAAACAAAAAAAGGCAATAATTTATGAGAAGAAATTCAAACATTTTGGGGGAAAAGTAACAAAGGCTGTGGTGCAGGTGTAGTGTGACCAACTACTGACTGGAAGGTCAGGGGTTTGATTCCTGCTCTGTCTGCAGTCTGCATGTCGAAGTGTCCTTGAGCAAGACACTGAACCCCCAGCTGCTCCTGGTGGGTCAGGCCAGCGCCGGTGCACGGCGGCTCCGCCACCATCAGTGTGTGTGAATGGGTGGCTAGCAGGATCTGTAAAGCATTTTGGTCAGCTAGAGATGAGAAAAAGCGCTATAGAAGTGAACGCCATTTATAAATTATTTGAGGAAAAAGCCATGAATGACTTTAAGAGAAAAAAAAAAAGGCAGAAATTTATGAGAAGAAAGTCACAAGTTTATGTGAAAAAAGACAAATTTATAGATTAAAAAAGCCACAAATTTATGAGGAGGAAGTCATAAATTTACAAGAAAAAAGTTACACATTTATGAAAAGAAAGTCACAAATTTGCAAGAAAAAGTCTTAAATTTACGAGAAAAAAGGCCTCAATTTAAGAATAAAAGTTCTACATTTACAAGAATAAAAATAAAGGTGTATGATTAATATATTATAAAAGAGAGTCTAAAATCTAAGAGAAAAAAGCTTTTGCTGAAAAAGAAAAACGCTGCATTTCAGTTGACTAAAAAGAAAAGCCACAAAAATGCATGACAGTAAAGGAAAAAACTTAAAGGGGTCATTTACTGAAAAATGCTGCGTTTGTAGGTTTTAACTGTCTGAAATGAGTCTACTGGTCATGTAATTTTAAAAAAATTCAAAACAGTCAATTCTCTTAAAAAAAAAAAAACACACAGCTTTTATCTTGCTTTTCTCTCCCAAGAAACACCAGAAGCGTTTTTGACTCTTCCGGGTAAATCTTTTACGTCAAGATCATAAAAAGCCAACCCACTGCCATCTTTGAGACCCACCCACTGCTCGGTTATTGGCCCACCTAGTAGAAGCAAGGGATGGCTAAAGGTAGCCCATTAGCCCCTGAGCTAACACTGGTACTAGGAGCCTCACACCAAGAGCGGCTTATATTATTTTCTTCAGATCTTCGTCACCCTAATAACCATCCCTGTTACCACCTGGTTTGCTGGTGTGCCTCGCGTCACTCCAGCCTATCTCCCAGTGGTCTTGTTGTGATTCCACGGTGGAACGCTCATACCGGCACACCGATCACTGTAATCAAAATGGCCCGGGACCAGCTCTGGCCGCTGTTATGCCGAGAACTCCCCTGAATGCAATTCTCGGCAGGCGGGGGAGTTCTCGGCATAACACCGGTACAGACATTCCGCCACGGAATCCCAACAAAACCACTGGGAGATGGGCCGGAGTGACGCAAGGCACACCGGCAAACCAGGTGGTAACAGGGATGGTTATTCGGATGACTAAAATCTGAAGAAAATAACAGTATAAACCGCGCTTACAGCCAGCATCCTGGTACCAGTGTTAGCTTGGGGGCTAACAGCTCAGGGGCTAATAGGCTACCTTCAGCCTTTAGCTGGCCGTGAGAGTCAGCAGCCTCCGGGTCACTGCAATCAAAATGGCCCAGGACCAGAGGCTGCTGGCTCTCACGGCCAGCTCCCCCACCATCCTCCAGTGCTCCACACAACTTCGCTCTGCTCTCACGGGCAGCGTAGTGGCTCCAGCTCCCATCTAGCTGTGGGAGCAGAGCGGAGTTCCACAGAGTGAGACACTGCCCTTTGAGATTCCTTGGCTCGGTAGCTCGGCTCGGCCACCAGTCTCGGGTCATGGGCCAGGTCTTGGTTATGGTGATCTGGGGAAGGGGGGGGGGGGGCATCTAGCATGCAGTGCTAGCAGTTTGTTATGGAATCATGGCAAAATTATTGGGAGATAGGCCAGACTGACGCAAGATACACCATCGACTGTGGATCAGTGAACCAGAGCACTGCTCATCTTAGCTAGGAGGCTAGAAGCTAGTCAGCTAATGACTAACTGATGTAAGAGGGAGGGCGGAGTTGAATAGATGAAGGATGGTTCTTAAAGTGACAGGCTTTAAATTAGAGCGTTTCAAGAAAGCCAGGAAAAATACAAGACAAATTTATTTCAATAATTAAAAGAATTAAAGAAAATGTGAACAAAATATGTCACAAACACTTCATTAAGACGTGTATGAGCTGTTAAAATGTGGAAAAAGTGCCGTCAATGACTCCTTTAATATCTACAAACCAGTTTATTGTTATAACTTGGCTGATTTACCGACACTTTCAGGCTTGAATAAGTTTTGCAGCTTCATGCAGTCAACAAATAAAGTTGTTACCCCTCCAATAGAAAACACTTGTGGGGTTTATTGCCTGGTTGTTCCCCTCCTGTGTCAGACCACTCACAAGTACAAAGGAGTTATGTGAGACGTATTGATTACTGAGTGAATCACTCACCAGGGACTTATACTTCTTCTCCAGCAGTCTGAGAACCACCGCCCTGCTGTAATAGCCATGCTGAAGGAGGGAAGGAGGGGCAGAAGGTATGTGAAAGATTGATATAAGCGCCTAAAAAGAAACAGAAGTATGATCAGAAGTCACCCCTACCATCCACTTGTTAAACCAGGTAGCTCTAACATCCAGTAAAGCCAATAAGTGAACCGGTTCCAGAAGTTTCTCGATTCCCGGTGAGCTGTGCTCCTGATGGAAGGACAGCAGAGAGAAGGTGCTCTCTATGACTTCCTCCATGTATCTGAAGCAGAGGGAAAACACAGTTGCATTAACGTCAAAATGCTTCACCACTGAATATCTGTCTGGTTCTACCATTTCTGAATGAATTATCTCTGTATTGACCGGCTGTTGTCCAGACAAGCAAGGTTTGACTTATGTGGGGCATTAAAACTCACTTCTCTGGATGGCGGATCCAAAAGGTCGTCACCTCTTTCTGGAAGTCATTCATCAATCGAATCTGAGGCAAAACATAAACAGAAAGAAAGAAAGGCTTGTATACAGCAACATGCTGAGTAGAGGTCGCGTTAATTGAACATTAGCCATGGTTACATGTGCAAAATTTCTTCAATCTGATTACAATTCAGATCAGCACTTTACTGTTTACATGGATCCTGAAAAAGTTGGTCCGATTAGGACGTGCATTTCCATGTGTCACGTTTGAACGGACTAAATCATTTTGACATGCGCACAATTATCCGACATTTCAAAAATAGTAGAAGAAGAAGCAACTTCCAATGTAAACAAGCCCCGCTTCGTGTCTTTCTCTTTTTGAAATGGACCTGTATTGTGTTATTCAGACTGTACTTTTGCTTCTGCTGGTCTCCATAATGAAGCTACAAGCCCAGCAGTACATACTTCTGCATATGACGAACAGAGGGAGACAGCAGGACGATACGGACCAGTTTTGTTTTACTCCCGCCATGTCTTCCACTAGCTGCTGTAAAGACAGAAATACGTCATGTTGACGTCTGGTTGACGTACAGACATGTGCAGTAAACATATTTTCTACCCAAACTTCGGAACAAGTCTTTATATGGGCACCAATCAGATTAACAATCGGCATAACCCACCCCTCTCAATCGGAAGGAAATTTTGATCCGAATGAGCGTGATCAGGTCAGAATATTCAGATTGGCATGTTTGCCAAGGCAGGACATACTGAATGTACTGAGGAGCTCATTTAGCAGCAGACTACATCATCCTAGGTGCACAACCGAGAGGTTTCGCAGGTCCTTCCTACCTACGGCTGTCAGACTGTACAACCTAAGCAGGGCTGCTTGCAGAGATAGCAAAAAGACGTGACAACCTAATAGTATTGAATGCAAAAGACGCAATAGACTTACACAATGGTCCCCTCCGGTATACAACTAGGAAAATACCGGTAGCTATGGAGGGTGACAATATGTATGGGTACATAATCATACCATGTAGGATAACTAAGTAGACGGTTGTGCTGTTTCATTCCATCTAGCAACAATGCTCCGCACTGTGTGTGTTTATATATTTACATATTTATTCCATCTAGCTACAATGCTCCGCACTGTGTGTTTATATACTCATATATTTATTCCATCCAGCTACAATGCTCCACACTGTGTGTGTTTATATATATATTTATTCCATCTAGCAACAATGCTCCACACTGTGTGTGTTTATATATTTACATATTTATTCCATCTAGCTACAATGCTCCGCACTGTGTTTATATACTCATATATTTATTCCATCCAGCTACAATGCTCCGCACTGTGTGTTTATATATATTCAGAATCAGAATCAGAATCAGAATCAGCTTTATTAGCCAAGTATGCACAACACATACAAGGAATTT
Organism: Pholidichthys leucotaenia; assembly: GCA_020510985.1. Taxonomy (NCBI): domain Eukaryota; kingdom Metazoa; phylum Chordata; class Actinopteri; order Cichliformes; family Pholidichthyidae; genus Pholidichthys; species Pholidichthys leucotaenia. The sequence continues at coordinate 279,790,568 of CM035842.1, forward strand.
GACTTTGGCTAAAAACTTGCTCTCGTTGTTCAGGTGGAGGATTTAAATAAGATTTAAATAAGGATTCAATGACAACAGAGTATGTACAGTAAATTACAGTCTGTCCACGTTTCTATAAAAGGATGCAAATATATACAGGAATATATGCAGTTATTTACTCAGACTAACCACACTTTGCAGAAATATATGAAAAAATATACAGTCACACAGTATTTCAATGTGAACTCAGATTCAGTGATATAATGTGAATGAAGTAAAAAGCAGTGTGAGAGTTATGTGCAATGTAATAATGGATGAAAAGTCATGAGTACAGCAACAGGTAGGACTAGGTGAATGTTAGGAGTTCATCAGAGTGATGGCTTGAGGAAAGAAACTGTTCCTGTGACGGGTGGCTTTGACCTTCAGTGATCTGTAACGACGACCAGAAGATAGAAGTTCAAACAGTTTGTGGCCGGGGTGTGATGGGTCAGCACAGATGTTTCCCGCCCGTTTCCTGGTTATGGACCGATATAAGTTCTCAATGGAGGGTAGGTCGGTACCAATGATCCTCTCCGCAGACTTAATGATCCGCTGCAGTCTGGTCTTGTCCTGTTTAGTGGCAGATCCAAACCAGACAGTGATGGAAAAGCAGGGGACAGATTGGATGATGGCGGTGTAGAAGACAACCAGCAGCTCCTGAGGCAAATCAAACTTCTTGAGCTGACGCAGAAAAAACAACCTCTGCTGGGCCTTTTTCCGGACAGTGTCTATATGGGAGGACCACTTCAGGTTCCGGGAGATTGTGGTACCCAGAAACTTGAAGGAGTCCACAGTGGACACTGTGCTGTTGAGGATGGTGAGTGGGGGGAATGAAGGGGGGTGTCGCCTGAAATCCACAGTCATCTCCACCGTTTTGGCTGGGTTAAGTTCAAGATGGTTCTGGCTGCACCAGAGGATCAGCTGCTCCACCTCCCACCTGTATGCAGACTCATCATCATCCCGGATCGAACCGATGACTGTGGTGTCGTCCGCAAACTTCAGGAGCTTCACCGAAGGGTCCTCTGAGGTGCAGTCATTGGAGTAGAGGGAGAAGAGCAGAGGGGAAAGGACACATCCTTGGGGGGCGCCAGTACTAATTTTTCGGGAGCTGGATGTAAATCTCCCTAGCTTCACCTGTTGCCACCTGTCAGTCAGAAAGCTGGAGATCCACTGGCAGGTGGAGGGGGGCACCTTGAGCTGGAGGAGTTTCTGATGAAGAATGCCTGGGATGATGGTGTTGAACGCTGAGCTGAAGTCGACAAACAGGATCCTGGCGTACGTCCCTGGGGAGTCGAGGTATTGCAGGATGTAGTGTAGCCCCATATTCACTGCATCATCCACTGACCTGTTTGACCGGTAGGCAAACTGCAGTGGGTCCATCAGGGGGCCTGTGACGACCTTCAGGTGGTTCAGCACCAATCTCTCCAAGGATTTCATGACCACAGAGGTCAGGGCAACAGGTCTGTAGTCGTTTAATCCTGTAACAGAGGGTTTCTTGGGAACTGGAATGATGATGGAGCGTTTGAAGCAGGAAGGCACTTCACGCAGCTTGTGTGGGTGGGAGGTGAGAACTGTAGGTTCTTTTCAAACCTACAGTAAAAGCTGTTTAGGTCGTTAGCCAGCTGGAGGTTTTCCACAGGGTGGGGGGATGGTCTCCTGTAGTTGGTGATATTCTGCAGGCCTCTCCAAACAAAAGCAGAGTTGTTGACTGAGAAGTTTTTTTGTAACTTCTCACTGTAGCTCCTCTTAGCAAGCCTGATCTCCTTCGTCAGCATGTTTCTGGCCCGCTTGTACAGAGTCCAGTCACCAGTCCTGTAGGCCTCCTCCTTGGTCTTACGTAGCTGCTTCAGTTTAGGAATGAACCAGGGTTCATTGTTGTTGTATGTGCAGAAGGTCTTGGTCTGCACACACATGTCCTCGCAGAAACAGATGTATGACGTCACAGTGTCAGTGAGTTCATTTAGGTTAATGGCTGCATCTTCAAAAACACTCCAATCTGTGCAGTCAAAGCAGGCTTGTAACTCCAGCTTTGATTCCTCAGTCCATTTCTTCACAGTCCTTACAACAGACTTGGAAGTTTTTAGTTTCTGTCTGTATGTTGGAATAAGATGGAGCAGACAGTGGTCAGAAAAACCCAGAGCTGCACGGGGGACGGCATGATAGGCATTTCTTAAAACTGTGTAACAGTGGTCAAGTGTATTTGTGTCCCTGGTGGGACATTTAATATGCTGTCTGTATTTAGGAAGCTCATCTGTGAGATTAGCTCTATTGAAATCACCCAGAACGATAAGCAGAGAGTCTGGATGTTTTTCCTCCACGTCTGCTATCTGGTCAGCGAGGTGCTGCAGTGCCTCCGTTGTACCAGCAGCAGGCGGGATGTAAATTCCGACCAGAATAAACGAGGAGAACTCTCGCGGTGAATAAAAGGGTTTACAGTTTATGAACAGTGACTCTAGGTTAGGGCTACAAAACTTCTTCAACACTGTGACATCAGTACACCAACCTTCGTTTATGTAGAAGCAGATTCCACCACCTTTAGTCTTTCCAGAGAATTCTCGGCTGCGATCAGTGCGAAACAGTTGGAATCCGTCCAGGCGCACCGTGCTGTCCAGGATGTGTTCACTCAGCCAGGACTCCGTAAAACAAAGGGCACCAGATCTGCTAAAATCCCGGTTTTTGTGAGTCAGGAGCAGCAGTTCGTCCATTTTGTTCGCCAAAGAGCGGATATTCGCCAGATGGATCGATGGGAGCGGCGTGCGAAATCCTCGTTTCTTCAGCCTGACTAGCGCACCGGCACGTTTACCACGCCGCCTTCGTTTCCGGCCAGCGCCAATAGCCGCTGCTCCCACAGCTAAGATCGACTGAAAAAACTTCAGCTCAGCAGCAGAAACTGGGGGAGAAGTTGCATTGGGAGGTAGTCTGAGTGAAAGTAGTTCCTCCCTTGAATAGGTGACTCGGACAGAAGAGCAGAAGTCCAAAAAAACACACAAAATTATCAAAAACATCAGAGAGCAGAAGCCAGTGGCTGCCAGCCGCGGCGCCATCTTGGATTTTTTCACATATTCATTCCATCTAGCTACAATGCTCCGCACTGTGTGTGTTTATATATCTACATATTTATTCCATCTAGCTACAGTGCTCCACACTGTGTGTTATATACTCATATATTTATTCCATCCAGCTACAATGCTCCGCACTGTGTGTCTGTATATATATATATATATATATATATATATATATATATATATATATATACATATATATATATATATATATATATATGTACATATGTATACTCCGGAAGAACTTCAACCACATTCCGAGGGAGTCTGGAGACATGGAGTCTGAATGGGCCATGTTCTCCACCTCTGTTGTTGAAGCGGCAGCCCAGAGCTGCGGCCACAAGGTGGTTGGTGCATCTCGTGGTGGCAACCCCCGAACCAAGTGGTGGACACCAGTGGTGAGGGGGGCCATTAAGCTGAAGAAGGAGTCCTATCAAGCTTGGTTGGCTTGTGGGACTCCCGAAGCAGCTGAGGTGTACCGGCAGGCCAAGCGGAGTGCAGCTCGGGTGGTTGCTGAAGCAAAAACCCGGGTATGGGAGGAGTTCGGTGAGGCCATGGAACAAGACTTTCGGTCGGCTTCAAAGAGATTCTGGCAAACTGTTCGGCGGCTCAGGAGGGGAAAGCAGCTCCCCGTCCACACTGTGTATGGTGCGGATGGGACACTGTTGACTTCAACTGGGGATATCGTCGGGCGGTGGAAGGAATACTTCGAGGATCTCCTCAATCCCACTGATACGCCTTCCACAGAGGAAGCAGGGTTTGGGGACGAGGGGGATGACTCGCCTATCACAGGGGCTGAGGTCGCCAAGGTGGTTAAAAATCTCCTTGGTGGCCGGGCCCCGGGGGTGGACGAGATTCGCCCCGAGTACCTCAAGGCCCTGGATGTTGTTGGGTTGTCATGGTTGACACGCCTCTGCAACATTGCGTGGAGGTCGGGGGCAGTGCCTTTGGCATGGCAAACCGGGGTGGTGGTTCCTCTCTTCAAAAAAGGGGACCGGAGGGTGTGCTCCAACTTTAGAGGGATCACACTCCTCAGCCTCCCTGGGAAGGTCTATGCCAAGGTACTGGAGAGGAGAGTCCGGCCGTTGTTCGAACCTCGGATTCAGGAGGAGCAATGTGGTTTTCGTCCTGGCCGTGGCACATCGGACCAGCTCTTTACCCTCTCGAGAATTCTTGAGGGTTCGTGGGAGTTTGCCCAACCAGTTTACATGTGTTTTGTGGACTTGGAGAAGGCATTTGACCGCGTCCCTCGTGGATTTTTGTGGGGGGTGCTTCGGGAGTATGGGGTATCGGGCTTGTTGTTACGAGCTATTCGGTCTCTGTACGACCGTTGTGAGAGTTTAGTTCGCATTGCCAACACTCGGTCGGAGTCATTCCCAGTGAGAGTTGGACTCCGCCAGGGCTGCCCTTTGTCACCGGTCCTGTTCATAATTTTTATGGACAGGATTTCTAGGCGCAGCCAGGGAATGGAGGGTGTCATGCTTGGTGACCACAGGATCTCATCTCTGTTGTTTGCAGATGATGTTGTCCTGTTGGCTTCATCCAGCAATGACCTACAGCTCTTGCTGGGACGGTTTGCCGCTGAGTGTGAAGCGGCTGGGATGAGAATCAGCACCTCCAAGTCCGAGTCCATGGTCCTCAGCCGGAAAAAGGTGGATTGTCCTCTCCGGGTTGGGGACAGGCTCCTGCCCCAAGTGGAGGAGTTTAAGTATCTTGGGGTCTTGTTCACGAGTGAGGGGAAAATGGAGCGAGAGATCGACAGACGGATTGGAGCAGCATCTGCAGTGATGCGGACGTTGTACCGGTCTGTTGTGGTGAAGAGGGAGCTTAGTTCTAAGGCAAAGCTGTCGATTTACCAGTCAATCTACGTTCCTACTCTCACCTATGGTCACGAGCTTTGGGTAATGACCGAAAGAACGAGATCGCGGATACAAGCGGCTGAAATGAGCTTTCTCCGTAGGATTGCTGGACTCACCCTCAGAGATAGGGTGAGGAGCTCAGTCATCCGGGAGAGGCTCAGAGTAGAACCGCTGCTCCTCCACATTGAAAGGAGTCAGTTGAGGTGGTATGGGCATCTGATTAGGATGCCTCCTGGACGCCTCCCACTTGAGGTGTTTCAGGCACGTCCCACTGGGAGGAGACCCCGGGGCAGACCCAGGACTCGGTGGAGAGACTATGTCTCCCAGCTAGTCTGGGAACGCCTTGGTATCCCCTCTGAAGAGCTGGAGCAGGTGGCTGGGGAGAGGGAAGTCTGGGCTTCTCTGCTTGAACTGCTGCCTCCGCGACCCGGACCTCCGGAAAAGCGGTAGAAGATGGATGGATGGATGGATGGATGGATGTATACTCGCTGCTCTTGTTTTTTTCTCTTGCCTTCTGATTGTTGCTCTGAGTGTTGCTATCCCTGTGCTGTTGCAATCCTGGAATTTCCCCATTGTGGGACTAATAAAGGCTTATCTTATCTTATCTTTACATGAAGCATTTTTATTCCAATCAGGCTTTTAATCTGGTTAGGTGTGTCCATATAAACATGGCTAAAATTTGTTGGAAAGATCAGACAGAAAAATCTCAAGGCTGAACAGTTAGTTCCGACAGGAGCAATTTGATTGGACAACATGGATTCCAGGAGTTACTATATTCCCCGATAATTGCACTCCATCCTCTCACTGGATATGTATCACTCCGCTTCAAAGGTGTTCTAGTAATCGCTAATTAATAACTGTTATTTACTGTCAACTCTTCCAACACCATCAATGGCTTCTTATAGATATATGTGGGAATTGTAATGCTGCGATGGATACCTTAATTTCCACAGTGAAGCACTGTTTGAAAAGAAACCAGACCACAATTTCAGTGTACTGTACAACTGTACAATGACAATAAAGCCTATTCTATTCTACTCTATGATCTGGAAGTCCTGTCTCTGTAAACATCTGCAAGATATTTCATAGACAAGCTAGAGTTGGATTTCTTGTCTCAATTAGCAAACCACAGTACCTTTGCGGTGACGGACTCTTTATTTCATCTGAAAATGCCAAGAAAAAGCAAGCGAAGTGTGACGAAGCCAAATCGCTGCATGCTAACTAGCCACAAGCCCTACTCAACAGGTGACCGCTATGTATTATAAACACTGACTTCTGCACTGGACAATATTTGTTTACGTGTGTGAAATGACAATAGTCCTATTCTTTTCTATATTATGCTCATTGAGGTGCTTACCAACAGTTAACTAGGTACATTTAGAAGGGACTATTTTTTTTGGCGGAGAAAAAAAACTGGTTAAACAAAAAAATCCTAATATTTTGCCCTGTATTACAGTCATTTAATAAACTGTGCTTGTGGAACTGTTGTATAAAAGCACTCTGGTCATGCGGTATCATGAATATAGTAACTGTGGTGATTTGTCATATACCATATTCCCTCTCATGTAATATTGCTTAATTGTCTCATCTTTGATTTTAGTGTCTTATGACCGGTCACTTTTGTCATTCTGTGTACAGCTAACCCTGCAAAAATATCAAAGCAGCTGAGTCTGAAAACTTCTTTAAACAGCCAAACAGTTGTGATGTTGTTAATAAGAGGGGTGAGAAAAGAGGGACTGGTGATTAAAATTGGCTGCAGTATATGAACAAAAACAAAACCTATTCAAAGGGCATTTTTCTTTAAATGCTAATTAGCCACAGCACTTTTCCTCTTCTGTGAATTCTAAGAATTGTGGCTAATGTTAGCTGGCTAGCTTTGGTTGTTGGACACAGCCTGAGCTAGCAGAATTTGGCGGAAGAAGGAAAATAACTATAATAATAAGACGGAATAAAGTTTGAAAGAATAGAGTGTGTTTGTCAATGATAGAGCATGTGTGTCACACTTACTCTAACTATAGTAAAATAACATGTAGGGGTGAGCTATATGGTCAAGTGTTGACACATGATCTGACCGGGATCGGGAATGTTGGATGAAGTGGGTGAGTTATGTCAAGGGAAGCCATAAGCTACAGCTAAGCTGTTTGTTGTTGTGCCTACAGAGCCATTGTGGCCAAAATATGGCAAAAATATAGCAAAAAGAACACCTGGAAGTAAGATTATATAATAGGGTGTGGATGAAAGAACCAGCCGGGAACACGGATGTCTAGTTACAGAATAAGGATTTAGAATATACTGAAATTTGGATGCCTGTTGAAATGTATTTAATGTCCCTATGAAGGTGTAATTTCATATTTCTAAATTACTTTTGTCTCCTTTACTGTTAAGACTATATTACTACACTATGAATTTATGCTCAGTGTTGGTTGTAGAGAAAGATAATCCTACATTTTTTGAAATGTAATTAGTATGGGTTGGAGAAATATTTTGGATGACTGATTTATTGAATACTGATTTTGTTTGGACGGGGTTATGATGTCTTTGTTATGGTCATTGTTTGAATTTTGTTTTGTTCTTTTGTTATTCACTTTCTGTTTATAATAAAAAAAATAAAGTTGAATTGAATAGTGCGGGGATCAGAATATATAGAGAGTAGCCATAAAACCACAGTCATGTTGCTAAGCTAACTAGGCTAGCTGCACTGTTGGAGTGTGGTACTAGAAGCTCATGGGGACACATCTACTCTCACTGTCATTTGAACAGGAAGGGATAAATATAGCGTGGGGTATCGTTCCAATGAGCTCCAGTTGTTACATCATAATGTGAGACAAATCTGATTGGTTCACTGAATGAGACCTAGTGAGACCAAGGCAGATCCTGACAAAGTGACAGGGATGTATTTGTGAAGATTTTCATAATATGTAAAAACAAAGTATTTTTATTGTCCAGTGCTAACATTACAATAATTCTTAACCACCTAAAAATCTACATTTAATGTCTAAAGGGATATATTGTCAAAACAAGGATATGAAAGTAAACACAGGGGGTGGAAACGCTATTTTTAGCGCCATCCTCCACCACCATCCCACCACCGTATTTTGATTTAAATGGTTGTAAAAAAAAAAAGGCGGGGGTCGTCACCATCTTCAACATAGTGATATTCGGTAAAATACTCAAAAGTACTTCTACACATGAGCTGGAGGACTTGCTGAATGTGCCGTACCTGTTTGAGAAGACGGCTGATCTCAGGTCTGTTGACGTCAACTGTCGCTGAGCCGGTTGGAAATTTCAGCTTGTGAGACAGGAAACTGGACTCCACAGTTTTAGCTGCACATCAAAAAGAAGAACGATGATATTAATCTGCATGCGGTGTATGACCCAAACAAGGACAAGGGTGAAACCACGTGACACATGAAAGGACTTATTACCCAGACTGGTATAGATTTCTCGCGTCACATTAAAGTGGGAGGAGGAGAAGCTTTTAGCGAAGAACTGCAGCACGTTGTCCTAATACAGAGAAAAACACACACAGTGACGGGTATGTAATGTGAAAATGAACAGAGAGGAAATTAAACAAGTTCAGCCAAGCGTGACAGGATGTTTGCCATCTGCAATTCTAAAGTCGTAAAGTTAAAAAGTAAATGATTCTTTTTTAATCATTTTCAGAGGACAAAATGATGAATCGGTGGATGACGTTCGGGGCTCACGCTGAGGTCGGGGTCAGGCTCGGTCAGGGCGACGCAGAGGTTCCTGCGGAGGCCGCTCCAGCTCTCACAGCTCAGCACGTCTGAAGGAGGCGCACAGCACAGGACCTGAAGGGCCTCCCAACGCACCTGCGCACAAACACGCCCGCAACATTCACACAGAAGGCTCGTTAAAACGCGTCACAGAAAGCACTGGTGTATTTAATTTACTATACAATACTGCATTCCGGTTAGGGAAGGTCTTCACCATAATCACACATATGGACACTTTAATGCAGCTGTGACATCATTATTAATTCTAGCCGTGCTTTCACTGTTTATGTGTTAAGTCAAAATGCGTGGATCTAATCCAGCAGTCGGCAACTTATACAGCAGAAACAGACATTTTAAGCACTTTATTTCCTCTCTTAAAATTAGGTACTTTTTACACAAGTTTGCATTATTATTTGTGTAAATTTGTCACTTCTCTTTCTTAAATTTGGTGAAAATAAATTTGCGAGTTTTGCAAAAGTTTGCTGTAAATTTGAGGCTTCATTCATGTGTATTTGTGACATGACTCTTTTCGGTTAGCCATTTTCCTGTTAACTGAAACTTCTTTCCCAGAAAGATTTGACTTATGATTCCAATTTACAACTTTAACATATTTGTAACTTCATCCTCATAAATTTATTACTTCATTCTTGTAAATGTGTCATAAGTTTGCGATGTATTTCTCATAAATTTGTGAGTTTTTTCTCATAAATGTTCTACTTTTTCTCATCTTTGTTAAACTTGTGACTTTTTCCTCATAAACAAAATCTGACTCAACTGTTGAAAAATTGTGACTTTTTTCTCTTATCGTTGCAGCTTTTTCATAACGTTCAACTTCCTTTCCCTTAATGTGTAACTTATCATGTAAATAAGCAACATTTTGACAGAAATTTGTGTTGCTTTAATCTTAAGTCTGCAACTTCCTTCTCATATGAATACAGGCAAATGAGCTGCACGAGGCTCCGGAGCTGCAGCTTGCAGACCCATGGTCTAATCCCACGACACGCAACCTACTGTAAAGGATTAAAAGACAAACAAAAAAACCTTGACTGTGATTATAAAGCATGAGAAAAACAAGATAAAGATGATCTTAAATTTTTGCTCCTTTAATGTCATTTATGGCAGATTTGTCTTGATTTTTTTTTAATGTGACCTTTTCACCTGGTTGGGAACCACAAATCTGTACAGCACGGTGGTGTTCAGTTTATTTACTGGAACTCTAATAGTAACATCAGCTATAAACCCATCAGAATGATGTCTGAGTTCTACCTGTTTGGGTTTGCTTGAGTCAAGCTTTTCAGCCAAAACCTGCAGCTGTTCTTGCCTGATGAATGCATAACTCTGCAGACAGATATAAACAGTAAACACATTATCAGCCACATAAAACGGCACTTATATAATTATTCAACAGCATGATGCCTGGACTTTCACTGCCGCCAGCTAACTCCACTGCTGACTTTGATGTGCATTTAATCTATAGTGCAAAAGAACAGCAGGAGCTGGCACACAGATACAATCCAGGGGCTGAGTAATCAACAGTAAATGACTAAAATAAAACTGTTATTGCCATCGGAGTGTCAGTCTGACCTGGTTGAAGGAGGAGTCGCTGTCGGAGCAGTTGTCAGCGTACTGGCTGGTAGACTGACTGCGCTGCTTCTCCTGGAGGGCCTCCTCCTTCCTCAGCTGGTCCTCCTCAAATTTGTTGATTAGAGACTCCACCACCACGATCATGGTGCCCTTCAGCGTTTGAATCATCTGCTGGTACCTGTTACATAGAATGAGCATCAAGAGTCTGATACCGTGCACTCAAAAAAGGTTCTCTCATAATACTGAAAACAAACGGAGGCAATGTTTGGTAAGACTACAGATCAGGGTATACTGTACTGTATGTAAAAGTGTGAAGTTATCACACAGAATTGACGACAATTTTGATTAGAAAAGAGAACACAACATGTGACTGACTGAGCTGAGTCTCTCATCCTTCGGGTGACGGCATGGATCAGGTTCTCCTGTCCTGAGACGATGCCATGTTGTCCATCTCCTCTGAACATGTTCTTCGTCTCCTCTTCCACCACGCTCCACAGGGAGTTCTCCACATAATGACGCAGGTATCTGACGAACTCATAACTGAAAGGCAAACAGAGGAATGAAAGTCAGCAGAAGCAAGGCAGAATACATGGAGGCAGGTGTAACGGTGAAGATAAAAGGAACAGAGGTAGTGAAGGTGGATGAGTTTAAATACCTGGGGTGACCCATCCAAAGCAATGGAAAATGCATAAGACAGGTGAAGAAGAGAGTGCAGGCAGGGCGGAGAGGGGTGATTTGTGACAGAAGGATAGCAACTAGAGTGAAAGGGAAGATGGCAGTGAGACCTGCTATGATGTATGGGTTGGAGACAGTGGCACCGACAAAAAGACAAGAGGTGAAGCTTTAGGTGGTACAGCTGAAGATAAGATTCTCGTTGGGAGTGATTAGGAGGGACAGGATTAGAAGTGAAGACTTTCAGAACCTCTTGCCTCTCAGAATTTTAACTAGCTAAGGATTCTGTCCTGTCATCTTTAGTAATGAGCAGTTATTTTCCTCTTTAATTAGTAGCATATTTCATCAATTTCCAAGGTTTTTGAAACTGTAAATTTGCAACTTTTTCCCCCTTCTAAAGTTGTTACTTTTTCATGTAAATGTGTGGCTCTTTTTACATTTCTCAGAACTTTGTGAGGCATTTGTTCTCACAAATATGCAACTTTTTTCATGTGTATTTTTGACTTTTGTTTCTTACTTGTCTGTTTTTTCTTTCCATCATATAATTCTGGACTTTTTTAGCATGAATTTTCAATTATAACTGTGTGACTGGTCAGCATAAACTTCCAACTTTTTAACTGTAAATTTACAACTTCACAATTTACCATTGGAGTGGTGGTTAGTGGTCGAGCATCCGCCCAACAGCCGGGAAGTTGTGGGTTCAAGCCCCGACCGGGTCATAACAAAGACCATATAAAAATGGCACTTCTCACCTTCTAGCTTGGTGCTCAGCAAAATAGAATGGGGGAAGGAGAAGTTGTTTGTGGCGGCGCCTTGCATGGCAGCGGCCCCTTTGATTCTAGATGTGACTTGACATTGTAGACAGGAGAAACATAACTTCGTTCTACTGTACATGATTGGCTGTATGGCTTGAATGACAATAAAGTTGGCTTCTTTTTTCATAAATTTGTGAAGTTTTCATTCTCACAAATATGCAGTTTTTTTCCTCATAAATTTGTAACTTTTTATTGTAAATTTGTACTTCTTAAATAAGTTTGAGATGTAACTACTGCAGACTTGTAATTTTTTTCCAAATAAAATGGTGACCATTGTAAAGTTACTGTTTTTCTTATAAATGCAACAATTCTGTGACTTCAGCTGACTTTTGTAGCCTTTTCAAACACAATCTTCATGACTGAAGTACAGGCTACTGCCAAATTCCGCTTGTGGGATATTGCTAGCCTTATCATCATTAAATAGTGATCTTACTTGTGGAAGTTTTTGTCGGTCTCTTCCAGGTGAAGGAGGATCTCTTCGGCACATTCCGTCGATGGTGCGCCTGAGATTTTGTCACTGATGCTTCTCAGGAGCTGGCTGAGCAGAGACTGTAACTCCAGCTCGTCTTCAGTACACAGCTGAGACATCGCTGCTGTGCCTGTGGGAATAGGCAATTATTTATTTATATCACATGTTGCTCGGGGCTTAAATTACACATTCTGCACACACCCATGAAAGAAAAACATGCTAGTTTTTCTTGTAAAGTTGAAACTTTTTTTCTTGTAAATTTGATACTTTGTGTCATAAGTTTATTCTGGAAAATTTGCAACATCGTGAGTTAATTTGCAACTTTTTTCCTCATAAATTTGTGACTTTGTGACTTTTTTCTTTATATGGATAGTGATTTTTTTTCCTGCTCATCTAGTCATTGGTCCCATACACACACACACACACGTGCACATTTTAAAGGGTTTGAATTCTCTCTAAGTATAAAAACAGCCTCTGATTAAAATTTTAAGGAGGAGTGGGGCATGCATTCAGGGGAAAAAAATGCAACACTTCATAGTATTATATCCAAAACTATAAAAAAAAAAGGACTTCACATGAAACAATATCCAGACTGTCAATGTAGCTCATTCCAGCCTGAGGAAATCACCCCAAGAGAGCCCAGATCTCCTCACCATTGCCCTTGATCTTGAGCACAACCCAGATGCAGACCCACCTGAGGATTATTCGGGCCCAGCCACTGACGGCGTCAGTGGGCGAGAGCCCTATTGTATTTGTTAGTATTTTTCCTTTCTGTCTTTCTTTCTTTCCTTCTTTCTTTTTTCTTCTTCTACATCTAAGATCTCATTTTTGGGGTAGTCAGCGTGTACGAAAACTCACCATTTTTTGCAGGGACCTCAAGACTGGCAAAAAATTTGATATTTTGAAGGAAATATGAATGATCCCACAAAAATGACTCTACAGCGCCACCTAACATGTGAAGTCAATGGGGAGTGGCACACGCTTACTTTCGCACAGAAAGATGAAAATCGGATGAGATGTTTATCATGTCAAGACATGCCAAAAAACTGCATGGAAGTGATGGTCTACACCCAAAAGGAAGTCGGCCATTTTGGCAAGAAGTGGCAGTGACCTGATTTCCACCTCACGCATTTGATCAAACTCATCCTAGGGTTTTAGTCCGATTGAGCTCATTTGTGGTGAGAATCATCTATACCCATGTGCCATTAAAAGTTATTGAAAACTTTTCACAACACTCGACGGTTTGGCTGTAGGGGCGGGGCAAAGTTTGATGCCTCGCCATGATCATTCTATGACCATTCTGATGGCAATAACTCTAGTATGCATTGTGGGATTTCAACCAAATGCAATATTATGGATATTAGTCAAATTCCAAACAGCTCTATAGCGCAATATTCATAGAAATATACAGCGCCACCTATAGGAGGAAGAAAGTTTTGCATCAGAAAGTTTGCATCATGTTGTTTTTTTAATACCTCAGGAATGGAATGTCAGATTGGCACCAAGATAGGTATGATGTATAAGGGTATGCCTCCGAACAATTATAGCTATGAATATTCATGAGTAGCAGTAGCGCCCTCTCTTGGAGACATGAAGGTTACACCAAAGGTTTTGTTCAATATCTCTGAAATAAATACTCTTTGATTGGTGCCACTTACGGTGACAATCACCTATACCCATATGCCATCAAAAACTGTTGAAAACTTTTCCAAATGCCCGACGGTTTGGCAGAAGGGGTGTGGCCAAGTTTGCAGTATCGCCATCACGCTTCCAATGGCTTTAACTCTGGCATACATTGACTGATTTCAACCAAATTTTGTGTGGTGAATAGGTAGCCACTACTGGTAATTTCTATAATAAACAATGACACATGGCGACAGCAGCCCCTACCACCAATGGACAGGAAGTTGCCATAACTCACATGTAGAATGTCCGATTGCTGCTAAACTTTACATATGATACTAGTTAGACCCAGAAAAGATTTTTGTAATGATAACAAACATGGCTATAGCGCCCCCTACATACTTTGTCCAAATTCAACCAAATTTTGTGTGGCACATCGGTAGCCTACATTGAATCTTTTTATAATGAAAAATGACAGACAAAGAGCGGGCGGGAGAGAGTTGGGGAGGGAGGAATGGAGCCTGCACAGAGTTACGCGCTCTGAGCGGCAAGGCCAAGGTCTAGCGAGGACGCGAGGGCCTGTTTATCGCCGCTCGCAGCTTTAATTGTGTATGATTTTGGTGAGCATCGGGGAAACTGCCTAGAACAGGGGTGCTCAATACGTTGATCGCGATCGACTGGTAGATCGCAAAGGCACTGCGGGTAGATCATGGCAGGTAGATCGCGTGACATTAAAAAAAAAGTTTTTAAAAAGTTTTTAATTCTATCGCCCATCCTCCCATCTGTCCTCTTATTGGCATTTACCATTTGACTGATTACAGGGCAGCCAATCAGGAGAGGTCCTGTCCTCTATGTGTCATAGGTCACCCTGCATGTGCAGTCAAACACACCAACTAGCTACTGCTAAATTCCAGCGAGCTGTGACCGTGTTAGCACTTCAAATTTCGATCAACTAAAGAAGGGATATTAAAAATGAGTGGGGGAGCTGAACCCAGTAAGAAGACAAAAAATTACCACTTCCATGCAGAATGGGAGGAAGATTTTTTTTTTCACTATGTCATTTTCGAAGTGTATTTGTCTGATCTGTCAATCTATCGTTGCGTTTCCAAAGAAGAGAAATGTGGAGAGGCACTTTCGAACCGTTCATAAAAACTACGATACTAACTTCCCTCCGAAAAGTGAGCTGAGAAAAAGAAAGGTGAAGGAACTGAAATCCCAGTTAATCGGACAGTAGTCATTTTTCACACAGCTGTATTCAAAGGCAAAGGCAGCCACTGAAGCATCGTTCCAGGTGAGTCGTTGCATTATTAAGCATAAGATCCATTGTTCTCCATGGATCGCCACCTTGTCGCGGTGGAGAACCTTGTGTGTTCCAATGATCCCGAGAGCGATGCTGTCGGGGGCCTTTTGGCTCCTGGTGGGGTCACCCATGGCGGTAAGGTCGAGGGGGAGGTCCCAGACTAAGAGCGATCCAAAGAAAGAAAGAAAGACCTCAACGGCGGGAGTGCCGGAGGATGACACCATGAGTCACAACGGCACTGAAGGCGGATGAAGGTTGCAACAGAGAGTGGTCTCCAGTCGTTTTGGATTCCATGCCACTGGATTCAGGCCCCTCTCTGCCAAAGACCGTGTGGTGGCTGCAGGTGCATCAGTCTCCCCACGATAAAAGACGTCACACGCAGGCGTCCTCCCGAAGGGAGCCCATCCACTTTACATCTTGGACAAGATAAAGTCCTGTGGCGATCAGGAAGTGGTAACGGAGACAGAACAGTGAAGTCTGGGAGTTCTTAGCCATGACCTGGCACACAGGCGATGGGTGCTTGATACAGTCATTAAGCTCTTGGACTGAGGCAGAAAGAGCTTCTCGGCAGCTGCACTCATGACTGAGCAGCCCTATTTAGGATCCACCCTGCTCACCCCAGTAGGGGAGGGGGTTAGAAAAGGTATCCCAAACATAGCCTGCCTCACAAAATCCTGTCTGGAATACCACATCCAGAGGGATCACCACCATGCGGTCAGAAACATACAAAATTACATATTGGGCCTGGAATGTGCAAACCCTTATGGACAACCAAGCCAGTGATCGACCTGAAAGGCGAACTGCCATCATCTCCAGAGAGCTAAGGAAGTTCCGGATCGACATTGCAGCACTCTCCGAGACCTGACTGGCTGATGAAGGTCAGCTGAAGGAGGAAAAAGGCGGGTATACTTTCTTTCGGAAGGGAAAGCCTGCAAATGAGCCACGAATCCATTGTGTGGGATTTGCTATTAAGAACTGCCTCATCAACCACCTCCATGAACTCCCTGTGGGCATCAACGAGCGCCTAATGACCATTCGTCTGATGCTTGCCTGCAGTCAAATGGCCACCGTTATTAGTGCCTACGCTCCAACACTTGATGCACAGAATGAAGTAAAGGAGGCCTTCTATGCTGACCTGGACAAAATACTATCTGAAGTCCCAAAGGAGGATAAGTTAATCCTGCTTGGAGACTTTAATGCCAGAGTGGGACGAAACCATCATCTATGGAGCAACACGCTGGGGAGAGAAGGGGTTGGAAACACAAACTCCAATGGCATACTACTGCTAACCAAGTGCTCAGAGCACAACCTGGTTATCACCAACACACTTTTTCGTCAAAAAACCAAGTTCAAAACATCATGGATGCATCCCCGCTCCAAATTATGGCATCTCATTGACTACATCATAGTCCGCTCCAAAGACCGCCGCGATGTCCTTAACACCAGAGCAATGGCCAGTGCAGACGTACAAACACTTGTTAGGAAATTGAAGAACCAGTGGTGGACAAAGAAGACCCTGGAGATCCAGCAGCTTGTCGACTCTGGAGACACGAGAGGATTCTTTGATGCCACAAGAGCGGTATATGGCCCCAGCCACCGCTGCCTAACCCCCCTTCGCTCCAAAGATGGGCTCTCGCTTCTGAAGGACAAGGAGGCAATTGCAGACAGGTGGAAAGAGCATTATAAGGACCTCTTAAACAGGGACACCACTCCTGAGATGTAGGCCCTTGATCAACTCCCTCAACAGCCCATAGAGGAAAGCATGGGAAAACCACCTAGCTTGGATGAGGTACAGGACGCCATCAGGAAGATGAGAAACAACAAGGCTGCTGGACCTGACGGCATCCCAGCAGAAGTCCTGAAGAAAGGTGGTCCTGATCTTCTGAAGCACATCCATGCCCTGCTCCTGAAAATATGGGAAGTAGAGGAAATCCCTGCACAGCTCAGAGATGCCTTGATTGTCTCCATCTTTAAAAAGGGGGACAGGGCAGTTTGTGGGAATTACCATGGCATTTCTCTCCTGTCCACCATAGGGAAAGCCTTTGCCCGGGTCTTGGCCAATAGACTCACCCCCCTGTCAGAGAGCATTCTTCCCGAGTCCCAGAGTGGTTTTCGCCCAAACAGAGGCACCACAGACATGATTTTCATTGCTCGCCAACTGCAAGAAAAATGCCAGGAACAAAATCTACCATTATACATGGCCTTCATAGACCTTAGAGACCAACTCTTGGCCTACTTGTTTGGGCCAGTTTGGCATAGGAAGGATGAATGAAAATGGACAACGCCTACTGGAACTCTGTTGCCATCATGGTCTCTGCATCACAAATACATTCTTTAACACGACGCCCCAACACAGAGTCTCCTGGAGACATCCAAGATCCAAGCACTAGCACCAGCTTGATTTGATTCTCACCAGACGCAGCTGTCTACCCGGCGTCCAGATCACACGAAGCTACCAGAGTGCTGACTGTGATACAGATCACTCCCTAGTATGTAGCAAGGTCAAACTGCGAACCAAGAAAGTGCACCGCACGATAAAGGAAGGCAGGCCTCGCATTGATACAAGTAAGACGCACGACCAGGAGAAAGTGGCGGAATTTGCACGCGTGCTTGAGGAATCTCTCCCAGGCCGTTCCGGCGCTAGTGCCCAAGAAAGGTGGCAGCACTTCAGAGATGCCGTGCACAAGACTGCCATGACCACCTGTGGCAAGAAAACCAGCAGGTCAGAAGACTGGTTCGAGAGTCACTTCGATGAAATGATCCCAGTAATTGTGGAGAAGCGGAACGCCTTGGTAGCTTATAAAGCCTGCCCCAGCAAATGCAACCTGCAAGTCCTCCGGGCCGCCCGTAGCAAAGTCCAGCAGCGTGCCAGGCGATGCGCAAACGACTACTGGCTTCAGCTCTGTTCCCAGATACAGCTGGCTGCAGACACGGGCAACATCAAGGGGATGTACGATGGAATCAAGCTGGCCTTGGGCCCTATACAGAAGAAAATCGCTCCCTTAAAGTCTGCCACAGGGGAGGTAATCCAGGATCGGGCACAACAGATGGAGCGCTGGGTAGAGCACTACTCTGAGCTGTATGCCAGGGAGAACATAGTCACTGATGATGCCCTGAATGCCATCGAGTGTATGCCTGTACTAGGGGAGTTTGATGGAGAACCGACCATCAATGAACTGAGCGAGGCCCTTGACTCCCTTGCCACCGGCAAAGCCCCCGGGAAGGACGGCATCCCTGCCGAGGCTCTGAAGTGCTGCAAAGGGTCACTGATCACGGAGCTGCATGAAATCCTCTGTCTGTGCTGGAGAGAAGGCGAACTGCCGCAGGACATGAGGGACGCCAACATCGTCACACTGTATAAGAACAAAGGTGACAGGAGCGACTGCAATAACTACCATGGCATCTCTCTCCTCAGCATCGTTGGGAAGCTGTTCACTCGTGTTATCCTCAAGAGGCTTCAAGTTCTGGTAGAGAGAGTCTACCCCGAATCGCAGTGCGGGTTCCGAGCTAACAGGTCTACAATCGACATGGTGTTCTCTCTCAGACAGCTGCAGGAGAAATGCAGGGAACAGAGGCAGCCACTCTTCGTAGCCTTCATTGACCTGACGAAGGCTTTCGACTTTGTTAGTAGGGATGGCCTCTTCAAAATCCTCTCCAAGATCGGATGTCTGCCCAAGCTGCTCAGCATCATCCGATCATTTCACGATGACATGAAGGGCACAGTCGTCTTTGACAGCTTAACTTCATCTGCCCTCGATATTAGAAGCGGAGTGAAACAGGGATGCATTCTCGCACCGCCTCTGTTCGGAATCTTCTTTGCCGTCATGCTGAAACACGCCTTTGGTTCTGCCAAAGCGGGCATCTACCTTAGAACCAGATCGGATGGAAAGCTCTTCAACCTCTCCAGACTAACAGCAAAGTCCAAGGTCCAGCTAAAATGTCTGCGTGACTTCCTCTTCGCAGATGATGCAGCAATCACCGCCCACTCAGCCGAGGACCTTCAGCAGCTCATGACTCATTTTAGCGAGGCTTGTCGCGACTTCGGACTCACCATCAGCCTGAAGAAAACACAGGTCATGGGACAAGGCGTGGATTCTCCACCCAGCATCAATATCTTCGATCATGAACTAGATGTTGTCCATGACTTCGTCTACCTGGGATCCACTATCAATGACTCCCTCTCTCTCGACACGGAGGTCAATAAGCGCATCGGCAAAGCAGCTACGACCATGTCCAGACTGACAAAGAGAGCGTGGACCAATGGCAAGCTGACAGAGCATACCAAAATCCAGGTCTACAGAGCTTGCGTCCTCAGCACCCTCCTGTATGGCAGCGAGTCCTGGACCCTGCGAGCCCGACAGGAAAAGAAGCTCAACGTATTTCACATGCGCTGTCTCCATCGCATCCTACACATCACCTGGCAGGACAAAGTCACAAACAACAGCGTCCTGGAGAGAGCTGGAATCCCCAGCATGTACACGCTGCTAAAGCAGAGACGCATGCACTGGCTGGGGCATGTGATACGCATGGACGATGGCAGGATCCCCAAGGATCTCCTCTACGGTGTCCGAGCTCAAGGCAAACGTCCATCAGGCAGACCCCAACTGCGTTACAAGGATGTCTGCAAAAGGGACTTGATGGTCATGGATGTCAACCTCACCACGTGGGAAGCTGTAGCCTCAGACCGGACAGCCTGGAGGCAGATTGTGCAGAAAGGCCTGTCCAGCTTTGAACAGTCACTTATACAGCAAGCTGAGGCGAAGCGACAGAGGAGAAAGCCCCGAGGCCAGGCAGACCGACCAGCAACGGACTTCACCTGTGTCCAGTGCGGCAAGGATTGCCACTCCCGCATCGGACTTTTTAGTCACACCTGACACCGACGCTGCATCAAAACCACCCAGAGCGCAACTCCATAGTCTCCCAAGACTGACGGATGCCAGAGGCATAGACCTTACCAAAGCCTTCGACTCAGTAAACCGTCAGGCCCTTTGGCTGGTTCTGGCAAAGATTGGCTGCCCAGAAAAATACACCCGGGTACTGAGACTGCTGCATGACAATATGTCTGCCACGGTACTCAGTGGCAGTGGAGACGAAACAGAACCCTTCAGGGTTGACACGGGAGTCAAACAGGGATGTGTCATCACTCCAACACTATTCTCCATCTATATTGCTGCTATTCTCCATCTCACGAACCAACATCTGCCCCTGGGAGTCAAAATCACGTACAGAATCGACGGTCAACTTTTCAACATCAACCGATTTAGAGCTAAAGGTCAAACCACCACCATAGCCATCATGGAGCTGCAGTATGCAGACGACAACGCTCTCGTAGCCCTCTCAGAAGAAGACCTTCAGTGCCTCTTGTCTGCCTTTGCCAAAGCATACAAACAGTTCGGTTTGGCCGTCAATATAAAAAAGACACAAATACTCCACCAGCCATCACCAAACTGCAGTACACTTGCCATACCCCCAAACATCTCCATTGATAACATCCGACTGGAAAATGTGGACCACTTCTTATATCTTGGCAGCCTCCTCTCATCAAAAGCCATCATCGATGATGAAATACACCACCGCCTCAGCAGTGCCAGTGGGGCTTTCTCAAGGCTAAGGAGGAGAGTCTTTGAGAACCGCGATCTCCAAGCGAATACCAAAATCCTGGTTTATAAAGCGGTGGTGCTCCCCACTCTCCTGTATGGATCAGAAGCCTGAACTACATACAGCAGGCACTTAAAGGCACTTGAGGCACACCATCAGAGATGCCTCCAAAAAATCCTCAGGATTAGTTGGGAGGATAGACGCACCAACACCAGCGTCTTGGAGGAGGCTACAGTAACCTTCCCACCATTACTGCCACCATTGCCCAAAACCAGCTCAGATGGACTGGCCATGTTATCCGAATGCCTGACTCTCGCCTCCCAAAACAAGTCCTGTACTCCCAGCTAGCTGAAGGGAAGCGGGCTCCAGGAGGCCAGAAGAAGAGATTTAAGGACAACATAAAAACAAACCTAAAGAAGTGCCACATAGACCTAAAAGCTTGGGAAAATATGGCAACCGATAGGGCGACCTGGAGAAACATTGTCCGTGAGGGTGCCGCACAGTACAACGCTGACCTCCATCATGCTGCACAAGACAAACGCAGACTCAGGAAGGAGAGAGCAACCAACAGTCAGGACCAACCCAAACCCACCACCATTACATTCCCCTGCCCACATTGCAGGAGAATAATTGGGTCCAGAATTGGCCTCTATGCCCACCTGAAGACCTACACACACAGTGCTCTGCACTGTGTGTGTTTATATATTTGCATATTTATTCCATCTAGCTACAATGCTCAGCACTGGGTGTGTTTATATATTTATATATCTACATATTATTCCATCTAGCTACATTGCTCCGCACTGTGTGTGTTTATATACTTGCATATTTATTCCACCTAGCTGCAATGCTCCGTACTGTGGGTGTTTATATATTTACATATTTATTCCATCTAGCTACAATGCTCTGCACTGTGTGTTCATATATTCATATATTTATTCCATCCAGCTACAATGCTCTGCACTGTGTGTCTGTGTGTGTGTGTATATATATATATATTTTATAGTAATACGTACATATGTTTATTAGCTGCTCTTGCTTGCTTGTTTTTTTTCTTGCCTTCTGATTGTTGCTCTGAGTGTTGCTATCCCTGTGCTGTTGCAATCCTGGAATTTCCCCGTTGTGGGACTAATAAAGGCTTATCTTATCTTATCTTATCTTACAAGGACCAAGAGGGAGGACAGTCATACTCCACTAGGAGTGACCGCCGATGATGATGATGAAGCATAAGAAGTCCTTTCAAGATGGAGAGGTGATAAAAGAAGCCTTCGTTGGGGCAGCGGAGTCGCTGTTTTGGGATTTTAAAAACAAACCAGAAATATTATCTTCAATCAAAGTTCTTCAGCTCTCAAGAAATACAGTTACACTGAGCTGTGAAATAAACAGAAAGAGGAGCTGTTAACAATACTGCCCATGAAAGAACACACGCGAGGACAGGACATTTTTCACTCTTTCAAAAACTTTATTGAGAAAACCCAGCTCCCATGGGTTGTGGGTCCACAAAGCATCGACTGATCCCGAGAGTGGCAGACGGCGCAGTGTGGGATGAGGAACCGCCTGGCACCCTGGAGAGTGAACAAGACCAATATCACCCAGGGTCATCACAGGAGGGTCCCTGTGCCAGAGGCCAAGTCGCCCTGGACGAGGGTACTGGGCGGCACGGCAGGACGCCTGTGACGACGGGCGATGTCGAGAGGCTGGTTGCACCGGTTCTCGTCCTTGGCTCCTTGCTCTGACATAAACATTTTTGCAGAAAGCTTACATTTAGCTTCCGAAATAACACCAGTGTGTAAATTGGTGTCAATCACCATGGATGGTGAACCCGCAATGGCGGGCCGCTCAAATGGATTTACTGCAAACTGCAGGGAGGACAATGATTTCCCCGACTTCCTTAATTAATCTCATCCAGTGGAGGATGACATTTTGACACTACAGGCTGACGTTGAGCTTAAGTCCAGGGCTCATGGACAGTTTTGGAACTTACAGAGGAAAAAAGACCATTTTTGAGGTTAAGATGATTTAAGAGATTTGAGTTAAATGTTCACGTATAACCCGACTATTTTTCGCCATGATGATTAACAGGGGTAGGTATCGTTCATAATGGCTCTCTGCATATTAGAGGTTGTTTTTAAAAGTGAAGGTTAATCGGTGTTTTGTTTTGGATTTTTTTGCGTGTAACTCTTTTTCCTGGTTAGCTACAGGCTGGCAAAAAAAAAAAAACAACGCTAGCTAAATACATCACAAATGTGGCTTAATTCAGCAGAAACCACAACTGAGGAAACTAAAATATCTCGGCGACGTAAAAACTGACAGAAAAAACGCTATTTGTAGAACATTATAAAGGGCTCACCTTATTATTTATGTCGGGTAGAAGATTTTCATCCAGGTAACATCTTGAAGCAGCGCTGTCTCTATGGAAACGACTTTAACCAGAGTGAGGGATTGTGGGAAGCCCAACCAACACGCTGCGTTCAGAAGTATCGGAAATTTGGCTTTCGCTAGTCGAGCAACGCAAAGAAATAATGCTGTGATGTGATTGAGTTTGACATTTATCAATTTGGTCTGCTTTGGTCATCTCGACTGACTTGTATCAATTGTTGCTGTTTCTGTAAAGAAGAAGAAGAAGGAGAAGAAGAAGAAAAATCCCCGGAAAGAGCAATCCAGACAGTGTGCTCATTTTTTTCCAACAAAAAATTACAAATAAAGAGCGTTAAAAACAAAGAACATCAAGAACAATAGGACATCAAGTGTAAAGAAAAGAAAAATAATGGAATAAACACATTTTTATTTTATTTACTAAAACAATTCACAATATAATTGTAATGGTGATGAGTATTTCTTTTATTTACAGATTTTACAGATTCAAAATTCCTTTTCAAAATCAGTTAGAAATAATTTCAAGTTGGGGTATGTTAAATGAAAAAAATCCCCTGGCAAAATACATGTACAATACTGCAAAGTTAACACTCTTTACAATCAAAATAAATAGTTATATTACATTATTATAACTACAATTTTCAACAGTATAAATTGCTTTGTATTTTTGCATGAAATTACATTTTTCAAATGATAAATATTTCCTTCTTCTGCTTTGCAGAATGTACTTTATCATTTATGCAACAAATCTTGGGGAAAAAAGTATTGTGTGTTGCAGTACCTTACATATTTTTTTTCTAATATAGTTCTTCAGACTAACCTCAAAGGAACCAAATATTGTTGGAGCAATTTATGTCTTTAAAATTAGGGGTTTTTTATTTTTTATTTATTTATTTATTTTTTTTACTAAGTGTATGTAATGTATTGCCGCTGAGTGTGAAGCAGCTGGGATGAGAATCAGCACCTCCAAGTCTGAGTCCATGGTCCTCAGCCAGAAAAAGGTGGATTGTCCTCTCCGGGTTGGGGACAGGCTCCTGCCCCTAGTGGAGGAGTTTAAGTATCTTGGGGTCTTGTTCACGAGTGAGGGGAGAATGGAGCGAGAGATTGACAGACGGATCGGAGCAGCATCTGCAGTGATGCGGACGTTGTACCGGTCAGTTGTGGTGAAGAGGGAGCTGAGTTCTAAGGCAAAGCTGTCGATTTACCAGTCAGTCTACGTTCCTACTCTCACCTATGGTCACGAGCTTTGGGTAATGACCAAAAGAACAAGATCGCGGATACAAGCGGCTGAAATGAGCTTTCTCCGTAGGATTGCTGGACTCACCCTCAGAGATAGGGTGAGGAGCTCAGTCATCCGGGAGAGGCTCAGAGTAGAACCGCTGCTCCTCCACATTGAAAGGAGTCAGTTGAGGTGGTATGGGCATCTGATTAGGATGCCTCCTGGACGCCTCCCACTTGAGGAGGTGTGAATATTTTTCAAAATCTTTAATTCATGAATGAAAATTCTCCAGAGTAAAATAACCACAGTGTAAATTTTATTTTACTTTATGGATGGATGGATGAATGTATGTTGACGGGTTTTCCCAAAATGTGAACGCATCCAGTGACCCTCATTGTCACGTGATCCAATGTTTTGCTCCTGTGACTAGCTGCTGAAGAAGAGACGTTCCTGTCTGGTGAAACGTCTCTTGAAACCCACACTGTTGTTGGAAATATATCCTGCATGAGAAGGGGGAAGGTGTCATTTCACAAGTCCGACTATCTGTCCAAACGTTCGCGTGTAAATAAATCCCGTTAAATCCACCGAGGAACCCTTTAGCATCGGTGGTTAGCATGGCGGCTGTGGACAGCTTTGAGCTCCTCTACAGGGAGCTTTCTCGGTCGTGTAGCTCCTATGTTGAGACCCTGGCCCTGATCGGGGCTCTGTACACGGCCAGCAAAGCGGTGGTCCTGCTGAG
This sequence comes from Pholidichthys leucotaenia, assembly GCA_020510985.1. Classification (NCBI taxonomy): domain Eukaryota; kingdom Metazoa; phylum Chordata; class Actinopteri; order Cichliformes; family Pholidichthyidae; genus Pholidichthys; species Pholidichthys leucotaenia. Next base: position 279,815,636 of record CM035842.1, read on the forward strand.
CGACTGCTGCACCTTTGTCAGAGTGCACTTCCTGCCCAGAATCATACCGAGTAAAAAGAAGCTGACCCAAAGATATGGAGACTGGGCTGTTGTTACTGGTAAGAAAGGACTGCTGTAGATATTAGTCATGATTTCCTCATTAAAACGAGCTATACTCTAATTTCATATAAGATAAGATAAGCCTTTATTAGTCCCACAATGGGGAAATTCCAGGATTGCAACAGCACAGGGATAGCAACAATCAGAGCAACAATCAGAAGGCAAGAAAAATCAAGAGCAGCAAGTATACATATGTACATATAAATATATAGACACACACAGTGTGGAGCATTGTAGCTAGATGGAATGAAACAGCATAACCGTCTACTTAGTTATCCTACATGGTGTGATTATGTACCCATACATATTGTCGCCCTCCATAGCGACCGGTATTTTCCTAGTTGTATACTGGAGGGGACCATTGTGTAAGTCTGTTGCGTCTTTTGCATTCACTACTATTAGGTTGTCACGTTTTTTTGCTATCTCTGCGAGCAGCCCTGCTTAGGTTGTACAGTCTGACAGCCGTAGGTAGGAAGGACCTGCGAAACCTCTCGGTTGTGCACCTAGGATGATGTAGTCTGCTGCTAAATGAGCTCCTCAGTGCATTCAGTATGTCCTGCATAGGGTGGAACTCGGCCTCCAGCAGAGATGACAGTTTAGCCACCATCCTTCTCCCTCCTATCTCCTCCACCGGGTCAAGGCGTTGCCCCAGGACAGAGCTAGCTTTCTTGATCAGTTTGTTCAGTCTCTTCCTATCAGCTGCTGTAATGCCGTTGCCCCAGCAGACCACTCCAAAAGTGATGGCTGATGCCACCACCGTGTCATAGAATGTCTTCAGCAGCGCCCCTTGTACACCAAAAGACCTGAGTCTCCTCAGTAGGAACAGCCTGCGCTGTCCCTTCTTGTAGAGTGCGTCAGTATTGTGTGACCAGTCTAGTTTATTGTTCAGATGAACACCCAGGTACTTGTAGGATGTCACCATCTCGATGTCTGTTCCCTGTATGTTTACTGGTGCTGTGAGGGGTTGTCCATGCCTGCGGCAGTCCATCACCAGCTCCTTAGTTTTTCTCGCGTTGATCTGGAGGCAGTTCCGATGGCACCAGTCCACAAAGTCCTGGATAAGTCCTCTGTACTCAGTTTCATCTCCATTGGAGATGAGGCCAACGATCGCAGAGTCGTCAGAGAACTTCTGTAGATGGCAGTGTGTTGTGTTGTGTGAGAAGTCCACAGTATAAAGGGTGAACAGGAAGGGAGCCAAAACTGTTCCCTGGGGGGCCCCCGTGCTACCGATGATTGTGTCGGACACACAGTCCCTGGTTCTCACAAACTGTGGCCGGTTAGTGAGGTAGTCCAGGATCCATGATGACAGGTGCTGGTCCACCCCTGTGCACAGCAGCTTGTCCTTCAGGATAATCGGTTGGATGGTGTTGAAAGCACTGGAGAAGTCAAAGAACATGATACTCACCGCATTCCTGGGCTTCTCCAGGTGGGACAGAGAACGGTGAAGGAGGAAGATCACCGCATCCTCCACCCCAATGCCATGCTGGTAGGCGAACTGGAGTGGATCCATCGCTGGTCCCACCAGGGGGTGGAGGTGAGCAAGGAGCAGTCTCTCCAGGGTCTTCATCATGTGGGACGTCAGGGCCACTGGTCTGTAGCTGTTCAGATCTTTGGGGTGGGAAGTCTTTGGTACAGGTACCACACAAGATGTTTTCCACAGCTGTGGTACCCTCCCCAGCTTCAGGCTCAGGTTGAAGATGTACTCCACAATCCCACACAGCTGGTCTGCACAGGTCTTGAGGAGCTTTGCGCTGATGGCGTCCGGTCCCGATGCCTTCCTCGCCTTGATCTTCCTCAGCTCCGTCCTCACCTGGGTCTTGGTCAGGGTCAGGTTGGGGGGCTGTGTGTTGGGAGTGGGGGGGTGTTGGTGGAGTGGGGAGTGGGCAGCAGGACTCGATGTCTTTAGAGACAGCAGTGGTTGTTGTGCAGTCAGGGGGGAGGGCGGTTGGTCAAACCTATTGAAAAACAGATTCAGATTGTTCGCCCACTCCCTGCCCCCCGTGGCCTGGGGGGAGGTATTCTGGAGCCCAGAGATGGTTTTAAGGTTTCTCCAGACCCCGCTGATGTCGCTCTGTTGCGGCTTGTCCTCTATCTTCTTCCTGAAGCTGTCCTTGCCTTCTCTGATCTTCCTTCTCAGCTCCCTCTGTACGGACTTCAGCATCTCCCTGTTCCCCGACCTGAAGATCTTCTTCTTCTCTCTCAGAAGTGTTTTTATCTCAGGGTTGATCCAGGGTTTGTTATTCGAGCAACACCGTATGGTCTTGGTGGGTACGGTGTTGTCCACACAGAAGCTGATGTAGTCCGTGATGGTGTGAGTGAGGCCATCGATGTCCTCACCATGTGGCTCGCAGAGCTGCTCCCAGGCAGTGGTTTCAAAACAGTCCTTTAGAGCGTCCATTGCCTCCTCAGACCATAACTTCACTCTGCACATGACCAGAGGTTGTCTGTGTACTAGGGGTTTGTACACCGGCCGGAGATGAACCAAGTTGTGATCCGATCTTCCGAGTGGGGGGAGTGGTGATGAGGTGTACGCCTCCTTAGTGTTTGCGTAGAATAAGTCCAGTGTTTTATTGTCTCTAGTGTGGCATGTGACATACTGGGTGAACGTGGGTAGAATGGGAGACAGTGAAACATGGTTGAAGTCACCTGAGATGAGGAGAAGAGCATCTGGGTGTTCTGTCTGCAGCCTGCTGGTTACTGAATGGATGACGTCACGCGCTGTCCCAGTGTTCGCCGTCGGATTTGCATAAATAACAATGCAGATCACGTGTGAGTGTTCCCTCGGGAGATAGGTAGGCCGCATGCTAACAGCTAGCAACTGTTATGCCATCATAAATGTAGAAAAAGGACAAGTTAAACTAAAAAATAATACTAGAAAAGCAATCAGAGAGTGCATACCTCCGCCAAAGGCTCCTTCTGTCTGTCATGGATCACCTCCAAAATGTCATAGGTTTGTGTGTAGGCCTATAGCCACTTGTGGTGAAAATTGTATCAGTCTGTCCATTAGTTTTGGAGTATTGTTGCTAACACACTGTGAGAAGATCAGAGCCTTGGTGGAGGTATGCACTCTCAGATCATCACCAAAATCTAATCATCTCTTCGCCATGCCATTACACACCTTTCCTGAACATTTCAATCAAAATCCATTCATAACTTTTTGAGTAATGTTGGTAACAGGCAAACCAACCAACGCCACTGAAAACATTACCTCCTCCCTTGGTGGAGGTAATATAATAATGTGAAATAAAAATGGATACTCTGAGAGACTGCAGTGAGAGTAGGGAACAGGTGGAAGAGAACCTAGAGAGGTGGCAGTATGTACTGGAGAGAAGAGGAATGAAAATCAGAAGCAGGGCAGAATACATGTATGTAAATGAGAGGGAGGTAGTGAAGGTAGATGAGTTTAAATACCAGAGGTCAACCATCCAAACTGGAGGAAGAAGCAGAAGAGGTTTATCAGCCAACTAGTTTTTGTCCCTAAATGTAAAATCATCTCTAGTGTTTTGTTCTCCCTGGCTTCAGTTTGATGGATAAATGCTTCCTCTCGCCTGTCAGGTGCCTCAGAGCCGGTAGTGAAAGCGTATGCAGAGGAGCTGGCCAGGCATGGCGTCAGCATCGTCTTTGTCACTCAGGACCCCGCCACTGTTGGAGACACTGCTGCATCCATCTCCCAAAACCACAGAGTGGAAACGCTTGTGATCACGGCTGACTTCTTTTTGCACCAAAAGGCCTGCAAGCCCATCACTGAAGCCATACAGGGTAAGGATATCGGCTTTTTGGTAAACTGTGTGGACGAGTCATCGGATGCCCCCCAGAGCTTGACTGCAGTACCCGAGGAGTGCCTGTTGGATTTAGTGAACAAGAACATTGTGACTGCGACTCTGATGACTCGGCTTGTGCTGCCGGGGATGGTGGATCGTAGCAGAGGAGCTGTGGTTAATATATCGTCGGGTTACTGCTGCAGACCGCTGCCTGGAACAGTGATGCTTACCGCTTCCACGGTAAGAAAACAGCACACAACTCCAAACATGGGAATGGGCATAAATCAATAGGGGAACGGGGGGACATGGCCCTCACCAACCTGGGAAAAAAAGAGAATTGTGCACTCCAGTATCATCATAAACCTTTCTATGTCATGTTACAGAATTAAATAAAATGCATTTTAAGCACCGATGCTAATGACACATGATTTTGCAACCTTTTTTTGGTTGCAACTTTTTCTCATTAATTTGCAACTTTTTTCATGTAAATTTACAACTTTTTACCTCATTAATTTGCAGCTTTTTCATGTAAATTTTCAGCTTTTTTCATTAGTTTGCAACTTTTTTCATGTAAAATTGAAACTTTTTCTCTCATTTTCTCATTAATTTGCAACTTTGTTTTCATTAATTTGCAACTTTTTTCATGTAAATTTACAACTTTTCTCATTAATTTGCAACTTTTTTCATGTAAATTTACAACTTTTTTTCCTCATTAATTTGCAGCTTTTTCATGTAAATTTTCTTTTTTTTTCATTAATTTGCAACAATTTTGGACTTTTTTTGTAAATTTGCAACTTTTTTCATGTACATGTTCAACTTTTTCATGTAAAGTTGCAACTAAATTTGGGAAGGTTCACAGGGATGCTGGTTAAATTTTTATTCTATGTAATGTTAATTTTTCATGTTTAGACAATGACCCCATTTTATTTTATTAAAGTTTTTAAAATATCCATCCATCCATCTACTACCGCTTTTCCGGAGGTCCAGGTCGTGGAGGCAGCAGTTCAAGCAGAGAAACCCAGACTTCCCTCTCCCCAGCCACCTGCTCCAGCTCTTCAGAGGGGATACCAACGCGTTCCCAGACCAGCTGGGAGACATAGTCTCTCCAATGAGTTCTGGGTCTACCCCGGGGTCTCCTCCCAGTGGGACGTGCCCAAAACACCTCAAGTGGGAGGCGTCCAGGAGGCATCCTGATCAGATGCCCATTACCAGCTGGCTCCTTTCAATGTGGAGGAGGAGCGGTTCTACTCTGAGCCTCTCCCGGATGACTGAGCTCCTCACCCTATCTCTAAGGATGAGTCCAGTAATCCTACGGAGAAAGCTCATTTCAGCCACTCGTATCCACGATCTCATTCTTTCGGTCATTACCCAAAGCTCGTGACCATAGGTGAGGGTAGGAACGTAGATTGACCGGTAAATCGACAGTTTTACCTAGGAGCTCGGCTCCTTCTTCACCACAACAGACCAGTACAACGTACGCATCACTGCAGATGCTGCTCCGATCCGCCTGGCAATCTCTTGCTCCATTCTCCCTTCACTCGTGAATAAGACCCCGAGATACTTAAACTCCTCCACTTGGGGCAGGAGCCTGTCCCCAACTCGGAGAGGACAATCCACCTTTTTCCTGCTGAGGACCATGGACTCGGACTTGGAGGTGCTGATTTTCATCCCAGCTGCTTTACACTCAGCGGCAAACTGTCCCAGTAAGACCTGTAGGTCATTGCTGGAAGAAGCCAGCAGGACAACATCGTCTGCAAACAACAGAGATGAGATCCCGTGGTCACCAAGCATGACACCCTCCGTTCTCTGGCTGCACCTAGAAATCTTGTCCATAAAAATTATGAACAGGATCAGTGACACAGGGCAGCCCTGGCGCAGTCCAACTCTCACTGGGAATGAGTCCAACCGAGTGTTGGCAATACGAACCAAACTCTCACAACAGTCGTATAGCGACCGGATAGCTCGTAATAACAAGCCCAATACCCCATATTCCCGAACCCCCCCCCCCCCCCCCCCCCACACACACACACACAAAAAAAAAATCATGAGGGATGCGGTCGAATGCCTTCTCCAAGTCCACAAAACACATGTAAGCTGGTTGGGCAAACTCCCACGAACCCTCAAGGATTCTCGAGAGGGTAAAGAGTTGGTCCGATGTGCCACGGCCAGGACAAAAACCACATTGCTCCTCCTGAATCCGAGCTTCGACTAACGGCCGGACTCTCCTCTCCAGTACCTTGGCATAGACCTTCCTAGGGAGGCTGAGGAGTGTGATCCCTCTAAAGTTGGAGCACACTCTCTGGTCCCCCTTTTTAAAGAGGGGAACCACCACCCCGGTTTGCCATGCCAAAGGCACTGCCCCCGACCTCCACACAATGTTGCAGAGGCGTGTCAACCATGACAGCCCTACAACATCCAGGGCCTTGAGGTACTCAGGGCAAATCTCGTCCACCCCCCGGGCCCGGCCACCAAAGAGATTTTTAACCACCTTGGTGACTTCAGCCCCTGTGATAGGTGAGTCGTCCCCCTCGTCCACAAGCCCTGCTTCCTCTGTGGAAGGCCTGTCAGTGGGATTGAGGAGATCCTCAAAGTATTCCTTCCACCGCCCGATAATATCCCCAGTCGAAGTCAGCAGCGCCCCATCCGCACTATACACAGTGTGGACAGGGAGCTGTTTCTCCCTCCTGAGCCGCCGGACAGTTTGCCAGAATCTCTTCGATGCCGACCGAAAGTCTTGTTCCATGGCCTCACCGAACTCCTCCCACACCCGAGTTTTTGCTTCAGCAACCACCCGACCCACAATCCGCTTGGCCTGCCGGTATACCTCAGCTGCTTCGGGAGTCCCACAAGCCAACAAGCTTGATAGGACTCCTTCTTCAGCTTAATGGCCCCCCTCACCACTGGTGTCCACCACTTGGTTCGGGGGTTGCCACCACGAGATGCACCGACAACCTTGCGGCTGCACCTCTGGGGAGCCGCTTCAACAATGGAGGTGGAGAACATGGCCCATTCAGACTCCATGTCTCCAGACTCCCTTGGAATGTGGTTGAAGTTCTTCCGGAGGTGGGAGTTGAAAACCTCCTGGACAGGGGCCTCAGTCAGACGTTCCCAGCACACCCTCACTGTACATTTGGGTCTACCAGGTCTGAATGGCGTCCTCCCCTGCCACCGGATCCAACTCATCACCAGGTGATCAGCTGACAGCTCTGCACCTCTCTTTACCCGAGTGTCCAAGACATACAGTCACAGGTCTGATGACACGATAACAAAATCGACCTGTGACCTAGGGTGTCCTGGTGCCAGGTGCACATGTGGACACTCTTATGTGTGAACATGGTGTTCGTTATGGACAAACTGTGGTTAGCACAGAAGTCCAATAACTGAACACCACTCTGGTTCAGACCGGGCAGGCCGTTCCTCCCAATCACCCCCCTCCAGGTTTCACTGTCATTGCCCACATGCGCATGGAAGTCCCCCAGTAGGACAATGGAGTCTCCAAAAGGAGCACCCTCCAGCACCCCAGTCAGAGACTTCAAAAAGGGTGGGTACTCTGAACCATCATTTGGTGCATAGGCACAAATGATGGTCAGGACCTGTTTCCCAACCCGAAGGTGCTAGGAAACAACCCTTTCGTCCACCAGGGAAAACTCCAATATAGAGGCCACAAGGTGGGGGGATACAAGAATACCCACCCCTGCTTGCTGCCTTTTGCCCGGGGCAACTCCAGAGTAGGCCAAGCTCCAGCCCCTCTCCAGGAGACTGCTTCCAGGACCGGAGCTGTGTGTTGAGGTGAGGCCGACTATATCTAGCCGGTATCTCTCAACCTCATGTACCAGCTCAGGCTCCTTCCCCACCAGAGAGGTGACATTCCACGTCCCAAAAGCCAGTTTAGGAAGCCTGGGATCAGACCGGCAAGGTCTTCGCCTTCAACCGCCACCTGATCCACATAGCACTGGACCTCCATGGTCCCTCCTGCAGGTGGTGAGCCCACTGGAGGGCGAACCCATGTAATTCCTTCGGGCTGAGCCCGGCCGGGTCCCATGGGTGGAAACCCGGCTACCAGGTGCTAGCCATCGAGCCCCTCCCCCAGGCCTGGCTCCAAGTTGGAGCCCCGGTAACCCCATACTGGGCGGGGTACACTGAGAGTCTGTTGGGTCGTTCCTAGTCTGCCCTTCACCCAGGACTAGTTTATCTTGGGTGACCCTACCAGAGGCAAATTGCCCCGGACAACATAGCTCTTGGGATCAGTAGGGCACACAAGCCCCCCACCATGATAAGGTGACGATCCATGAGGGGTGTGTGTATATATAGATGTTTTTTCCACATTTTTAGGGTTTGAATTCTTTACATTACAAAATCTTGCATACTGCCCCCAAAACCTAGGAATAGCCCTGACTACAGTAATACTTACAGTGCCCCCCTCAATATTTACCCTTGAGAAAATCTTCTGTTTATCGTCCTCCCCACAGTGAAATAAATATCCGCCCATGAACCTGGACACATACCAAGGAACACTTCTATAGCCTGTACTGATCAGCCTTTTTCAGGTGGTTTTAATGGGATTCAGAGCACATTGATGGTTGTGCTCAGTTTGAAAAGATCTGCTTATTGGAGCGTTGCCTCTAAGCAAAGAAAATAAAACACTTTCAAAACTCACCACAGGTGGCGTTGGAAGGTTGTATTCCTGAGGTGTCACCTCTTTTTTTTAAAGGCCCCATATTGTGCTTTTTCTAGGAGATCAGTTTTAAGTTTTGGCATCCTCAAGGACATGTTGTCTTAAAGAACAGAAACCATGTCAGTGTTGTTTTACCATTCATCAAAAAATTCTGTCTGAAACAGTCATTTTTCAGCCTATTCATTAATATTAATGAGCCCCTAATCTGATTGGGAAAAGGTTTTTTTTTTTTTTGAGTGGGCCAGTCACAGGTAAGGAGCCAGTCAGCTTGTGTTTGTTTGCCTCACTTAGAGAACTGAAGGTGAGGCTTTTTGGTTTGTGACATCATAAAATGCAGGAAGTGCTACCTGCTTATTTCTTTAGGAGTAAAGCTAATAAAGGCAGAATGTATTCCTTTGTAAAGTGAGCGTTTTCATATTTTAACAGTATACATGTGCTCCATGGCTGTATTTTATATGGTTAAAACTCACAAAAACAGGATGTTTAAGTGCAAATTGCAGTCTTTTACAAATCATCATTTAAGCCTGATAATAATATGGGTTCCTCTAATGCTTTAGGGATATCTGGATAATTTCTCAAGAGCTCTTCACCTGGAGTACAGTGGCAAAGGGATCTTCATTCAGAGCCTGATCCCTTTACAGGTAAATCATCTGTACCAGAGAGGGTCAAATGATAATCACACTAGGGCTGGGCGATTAATCGAAATAAAACTGCAACTGATGTTCGGGATATGGAACAGACGTAATCTTGGTCATGTGTTTTTTTTCTGTTTGTCCCCTCTCCCTGTTGTGTGCATGTACGTATGTGATAGATTTTCATGTACTGCCCCTTTAAGACATGACCACACTCAGCAGCGCAGTCAGATGCAGCAGAACATGGGCTGAGCAATTAAATACAACTTGTAATGAAAACAAACACGGTTTCTATTTATTTTATTTTATGTTAATGGTTTAATTTTACAGGGACAATGCACATTAATAAACATTTCTGTAAATGTGCCAGTTCAGCCAATTGGCTAATTTTCAACTGCAGTCACTAGTCAGGTAAAATAGTAGTATCTACACAGTATGTGATGACTGACTCTTTATTTCATGTGATGATGCCAAGAAAAAGTGAGCAAAATGTTTGGATACTATCACTAAAAGGAGTAGAAGCTAAGTTGCTGTTAGCCTCTGATGGCTGTCTGCGTTATCGCAACACTTTTACAGAGAGAAAGGACAAGCTAAAGCTGTATTTAAAGTGACAGTCTGGCAAAAATCTTTTTTTTTTCCTGCTTTTAACACACCTGTAAGAAGTTTCTTGTGATTTACAAGACATCTCAAGAGCAAAATCATTCCAAACTCCCAAGTATGTGTTTTTCTGCTGTAAATGTCTGCTTAAGCTCCATCCACCAAGCCAGATTTGGACAGAGTGTTTCTAGCTGCGTCAGTATTCCTGCTTAGCCTGATTGGTTATAACATTTAACCAATCAGATGGATACTTTTGGCTAGCTTGGGGGGAAGAGGGAGGAGCCAAGGAGCAGCAGGATTGAGGCAGAGGGGGATGAAGGCGTCCGTTTTGCATAGCAAAGCAGTGGAGGAGGAGGCGACTTATCACGTGCAGGGGTAGCAGCAGCAGAGAGAGAGAGTGGGGGGGGATTTGAATGTGGCTGTGCGAGACCACGGTCTCAGCGGATGGGCGTCACAGTGTGAGCGGAGAGCAGCCACATTCAAATCCCCCCCCCCACTCAGTCGCCAGCGGACGGGGGACTGATTGTTAGTAAAAAGTAAACACATATTTGGCAACTACACATTTATTTCTCACCTTGACTGTTTTCAGAAAAATGTTTCGCTTTTTACTTTTGAAGATATAGGCAAAACTTTAACGTCCGGAAGCGTCTTGAACAGACTAACAGCCCACCCACAGGAGTCGCGGCGACCAATCACATGCAAGCTCTGCAGGTCGGGAGTATGGCAACCAATCATGTGCAAGTCCTGCAGGCCGCTAATTAGAATATTCATAGATCTGTGCATACTTAAGTAGGTGCAAGATTTAAAATCTCTTTCCAAGCAATTCTAAGGCAGTGAAAGTTTTTTGTGGGTAAAAAGCCACAATATACTATTTTAGGCAATACACACTTGTTTTTGAGGTGGTTTTAGAGCCGCCAGAGTGCACCTTTAAGAGCCCAATAAGAGACTCACAATCACTGTGTGGTGATGACACAATTATGCGTGCATAAAGGACTCCCCCAATTGCAGCTAACAAGCTAATGAGTTGCTGCACATGTGACGTGACCTATAAACCTTCAAGAGGTATGCATGTTCAATGTGTTGTGTGTGGAAATGACAATAGGCCTGTTCTTTATTATATCGTGCTCATTTATTACTGCACCCCAGTGATATGGTACCCCACTCTTGTGTAATATTGCTTAATTACCAGCCTTGTCAGTAGGAAGAAGGGAAGGGGAGAAAACAAAAACGAAAATTGACATGAAAAGGTCAATTAACCGTGATGCTGATTTAAGGTCAAATTGCCCAGCCCATAATCACACACATTTGGTAATGCATTTTATGCCTATACCTTGTATGGTGAGTTTTCCCCAGTCCTCTGAAAGAATTTCTCAACAAAAAAAAAACTGTACAGGAGACTCTTCTTATAAAAATATAGATTTATTTACCATAAGATGGAAGGCAGCCAGGTCGGATACAACAGGATGTAATGTCCATGGACATTAGGAGACCCCAAACAATGACAACACAAGACGTTTTATAGGAAAGTGGGTGTTTCTGCTGAAGTCAGTCAGTCAGGATAAACACATGACTTAAGGACATTTTGGGTCAAAGTGACTCAGCAGTATCATTTCATTCTCAAGACTATATTATCCTAAAATATCCATGACATACTGTCTATTTACATTCAAGGATACCCACTGCAGAATTCCCCATCACTTGTTTATGACTGCCTTTGCTTTCTACATGTAACATCTGATAACCTTCCCATGTACTCCAGTTGTTTCAGAATACAGTATTTTTAGAGGTTGATGTGTTTTATTAAGAACTAATTCCCATTATCTTTTCACTTAAATTATCCAGTAATTACTGATTTTTTTAAACTCTTTTTGTGTTGAACTGGAACAATATAACACTGACACGCACTGTGGATTTAGCCATTTTGATGAATAGGGTTATTTACCTTTTTTTTTTAAAGTTTATTATTCACTCTTCCTCATTGTTATATTTTTCTGTCTATCCAGATCGCTTCAAACAGGCACCAGCAATCGTCATCCTCCTCCTCCTCACGATCTTCAAGAGAGGGCTGGTTCGTACCAAATTTGGATGTTTACGCCCACCATGCTGTCTCCACACTGGGCGTCTCCAACAGAACTACGGGCTACTGGCCTCATACACTGCAGGTCAGCGTTGTCACTTTGGAATCATCACTCACAGCTGCAGAAAAATTAAGCTTTCTCTTCTTCAAGTGACTGTTCTCTTTTTTCTTCACAGTATGGCCTGATGAGGTGTATTCCTGAGTGGATTTGGGTTTTTGGATCACGTGTGCTCATCAGTCAAAGCTGAGAGTTTCACTCCATGGCTGGTGCTCATTGTTACATGGAGGGATGACGGCTGGTTTCAGCTTCTTCTGTTCTTTTAAAACTGACTCTCATGCTAGGTTAAGGTGATTGTTAAAGAGATTTCCTACTGTCTGTCTGGCATCATTTTATAGGAGTTTATAGGAAAGCCACAATAGAACGTGATAAAAAATAAAAGATTAAAATACAGATGTTACTGGAGCATTTACAAAGTCGGGTCTAATATCAGCCAAACTTAATTGAATCGTAATAATTTACATTGTTTGGATTAGTTGCTGAACATATTTTTTTTTGTGAGGCTGGTTAATTCAAGGTCAAACTAAATATTTAAAAAAGTTTGACATTGATATATTTCTGCTTAAATGATCACAATTCTTAATTCAGAAGGAAGAGATCGTCAGGAATTGGCAGCAATAAAGCAGCCATAAAATTGGTGAAAAAAATGAAAATACAATGATGTGAAAAGGTGTTTGCCCCCTTCCTGATTTCTCATATTTTTGTATGTTTGTCACACTTAAATGTTTCAGAACATCAAACAAATTTAAATATTAGACAAAGATAACACAAGTAAACACAAAATGCAGTTTTTAAATGAAGGTGTTTATTATTAAAGGGGAAAAAAATCCAAACCTACATGGCCCTGTGTGAAAAAGTGATTGCCCCCGTTAAAACATAAATTAAGTGGTTTATCACATCTTTGGAAAGCTGAGTTCAATTTCTCGAGCCACACCCAGGCCTGATTACTGCCACACCTGTTCTCAATCAAGAAATCACTTAAATAGGACCTGCCTGACAAAGTCAAGTAGACCAAAAGATCCTCAAAAGCTAGACATCATGCTGTGATCCAAAGAAATTCAGGAGCAAATGAGAAACAAAATAATTGACATCTATCAGTGTGGAAAAGATTATAAAGCCATTTCTAAAGCTCTGGGACTCCAATGAACCACAGTGAGAGCCATTATCCACAAATGGCAAAAACATGGAACAGTGGTGAAGCTTCCCAGGAGTGGCCGGCCGACCAAAATTACACCAAGAGCGCAGCGACGACTCATTCAAGAGGTCACAAAAGACCCCACAACAACATCCAAAGAACTGCAGGCCTCACTTGCCTCAGTTAAGGTCAGTGTTCATGAAAATACTCTCTGGACTGATGAGACAAAAGTTGAACTTTGTGGAAGGTGTGTGTCCCATTACATCCAGCGTAAAAGTACTACATTTCAGAAAAGGAACATCATACCAACAGTAAAATATGGTGGTGGTAGTGTGATGGTCTGGGGCTGTTTTGCTGCTTCAAGACCTGGAAGACTTGCTGTAGTAAATGGAACCATGAATTCTGCTGTCTACCAAAAAATCCTGAAGGAGAATGTCCGGCCATCTGTTTGTAACCTGAAGTTGAAGCGCACTTGGGTTCTGCAGCAGGACAATGATCCAAAACACACCAGCAAGTCCACCTCTGAATGGCTTAAGAAAAATAAAATGAAGACTTTGGAGTGACCTAGTCAAAGTCCTGACCTGAATCCGATTGAGATGCTGTGGCATGACCTTAAAAAGGCGGTTCATGCTCGAAAACCCTCCAGTGTGGCTGAATTACAACAATTCTGCAAAGATGAGTGGGCCACAATTCCTCCACAGCACTGTAAAAGACTCATTGCCAGTTATCACAAACACTTGATTGCAGTTGTTGCTGCTAAGGGTGGCCCAACCAGTTATTAGGTTTAGGGGGCAATCACTTTTTCACACAGGGCCATGTAGGTTTGGATTTTTTTTTTCCCTTAAAAATAAACACCTTCATTTAAAAACTGCATTTTGTGTTTATTTGTGTTATCTTTGTCTAATATTTAAATTTGTTTGATGATCTGAAACATTTAAGTGTGACCAGCATACAAAAAAATGAGAAATCAGGAAGGGGGCAAATGCTTTTTCACACCACTGTAAGTCAGTGAAATGTGATTTAATAACCACATCAGACCTGCTTTTGTTTGACGTTTTAATTAGATGTTTCCTTTTGAAGTTAAACTCATAAAAATGAGGGGGTTTAACTTCCTGGGTTTCCTGATATCACAAACCAACAAGTCCCGCCTTCCGAACTACATAGAGGCACTCCAGTAGCTATAAATTCCCTATAAAAACCAATCTACATTGCCTAACATGGTATATTATGCCTTTTTTTCTACAAACAAAATCTGTCCTTACAGTTTCATGTTGAAATCTTTTGACCCCCCCCCCCCCCCACAAACACCAGAATCGGTGACTAGACCCAACCCACACTGTGATTGCGAGGCCCACCCACATCCCACAAGGCTAATGGTGGCTTGTGCTACATTAAACAGCATTAATCCTGTGATAAAAAGACTTACTGGTTGAAGGACATGCCCAGTTGTATGCACAGTGGCCCAGGATAATGACTGAAACGGCATCAGTTCTTAAAAGCCGTTTAATGGTGAAACCCATCTTAATTTGAGTGAAATTTTCAAAGCAGCTGCCCCAAAATGCTAACTGGCCGGAGACTAACGTCAGTTAGGCCAGAGAGTCCCAACTGGCTCACCACGACTGATGTGCCACTGGCTGTATATAGCTATGTCACCAAAAATGCTCCATCTAAACTCGCTTTTTTAAGTTTCACTTTAAAGCAAAAAAAACCAGGGACATGAGACATTTGATTAATTTTGCTCTTCATATGTCTTGTAAGTCATAAAAAAAACATGTTACAGGCATGTTAAGAACAAAAAACTTGATTTTTGGCAGTGTCACTTTAAGTTCCTTAAATCAGATATGACACACTGTGCAAAAGTCACAATAAGCTCTTACCATGCAGTCATTCATCTCATTTCTTCAGAGATGCATTTTTTTTAAGCATGAATGTTGAAATCATATTTATTTAAGGTGTGAAAACACTGAACACACATGACCCCAAAAACTGATTTTCTTTGCACTGATGACGTTAGGCTGCTCTAAATAAAGTTAATTTAGACATCACTGTGCCAGATCTGTTTTATAGTATAATCTAAAGCTAGCATCTCATGGAGCGGCAAATGCTGAGCATTGCGATTTTTGGATTTGCTGACTTTTCAGATGAATGTTTGCAAAAATCAGGGATCACCTGTCATTGGCGACATTTAGCAACAATTAGCATCATTCACGCAAATGTTTGTGAAAGATAGTTGGCCAACATTCGCAACTGGTGGCAAATGTTAGCAACAGTGTTTGCGACGATTAGCAACTATTTGCCACTCTTTTGCCACTGGGAACGTTTGCGACCTTTTGCTAACTCCAGGTAAAATATCAGGTGAATCGTGGACACAACCCTGTAAAAATGGTGAGCAAACCCTCCCCAGCATTCAGATTTCAAGGGTTTGTCAAGGTTCTTATTAGTTGCTAGTGTTCACTGCTTGGCGAGCCAAAAAGAACTTTAGCATAGCATCTCATGGAGCAGCAAATGCTGAGGAGCGTTCACAAACATTGCGATTATTGGGGCTTCGACAGGGTTCATAAAAGCTTGCACAACAGTTTGCCAACAGGTTTGAGGGTGGCAGTTTTTCTTGTCGCCAAAAATTTTTTGAAAAACTGTTTCTACAACAAGAAAAACTGTTGGTGAATTGTTGTGTAAGCTTTCACGAACCTTGACGAAACCACAACAATCACAACATTTGTGAACGCTCTTTAGCATTCACCGCTCCATAAGATATGGGCATAAGTGACATGTGTTACAACCGTTTACAACTATCTGCAGAAAAATAAATTTGCAAAGAACTGAAAAACTGTTGGCAACCTTTTACAAACCCTGACGAAACCCCAAAATTGCAACATTCGTCAGCATTCACCTCTCCATGAGATGTTAGCTTAAGAGTGTTTAGATGCGAATTCACATATGATGGGGTAAATGATGAGTGAAAGTTTTTACTGAGTGTTGAGTTATGCTGCAGTGAAGATTGTGGGGTTTTGGTTGTTGAATAAAGATTTTTATTTATTCAAGATGTTCTATTTATATGGAGCATCTGTGTAAAAGCTGAATATATTGTTATGAGTGGCAGCTTTAATATATGTGTCATTATAAGACAAATCAGACCAATAAAACATTTTGCATTCCCACATTTCTGTCCTGTTTATTTCCATCAAGAAACTATGAACCTTACGTGACTGTCTGAAGGAAAACTTGGCAGGTTCCTCCTGCTCCGTGTGCTGAAGGTTAGGTGTTGTTTATCTCTTTTCAGCATCGTTAGCATGTAAATCATTTACATCTCTGAGCCAACACAGCACTGGCTGCTGGAGTTCATCCAGTGACCCCTCAGATGTACGGGGTCACGGTAAACTTGTAAAACTCATGAACACACACTGGGTCATTTTTAGTTTTTAGGGGCCCTATGCAAGATTGGGTTTGTGTGTGTGTGTGGGGGGTGGTATTATTGTGATAGGGAAGAGTACAAAACCTTTAAACTGGGGGGAAAAAATTCCCCTTCCAATGAAAACATTGTGAAAATATAATAAACATATTTATATTAATTATAAGAGTAAACATTGTTGTCTAGATGAACAGAAATAAACCATTACATGGAATAAAAATTTAGTCTGCATCTCCGCCACGTTCCAAATTATTATGCAAATGATATTTGTCTCTGATTTTCCTAAATAGTCGATGCAAATGACAGTCAGTATAATTTTCATGTCATCAACCGCTAGAGCATAATTTAAATTTTATTGAACAAAACTCCCAATGATAACTATTTTTTTTGAAAAATAAAAAAAAAAACTCAATGCACTGTTCCAAATTATTATGCACAACAGAGTTTCAAAATATTTTATTGGTTGTAAAGAACTGGCAATGGTCATTTGTTGAATTTGCAGCATTAGGAGGTCATATTTACTGAAATCAAAAGCCATTTCAATCAAAAACATCTTAACAGGCCAAGTTACATGTTAACATAGGACCCCTTCTTTGATGTAACCTTTGCAATTCTTGCATCCATTGAACTTGTGAGGTTTTGGAGAGTTTCTGCTTGAATTTCTTTACAAGATGTCAGAATATCCTCCCACAGCTGCTGTTTTGATGTGAACTGCCTCCCACCCTCATAGATCTTTTGCTTGAGGATGTCCCAAAGGTTCTCAATAGGGTTGAGGTCAGG
The DNA here is from genome assembly GCA_020510985.1 of Pholidichthys leucotaenia. Classification (NCBI taxonomy): domain Eukaryota; kingdom Metazoa; phylum Chordata; class Actinopteri; order Cichliformes; family Pholidichthyidae; genus Pholidichthys; species Pholidichthys leucotaenia. The sequence continues at coordinate 279,832,859 of CM035842.1, forward strand.
GGAGGATGGGGGCAACACCATGAGTTTCTCTCCTTTTATGCCCATAGCAGCCAAAAGCACAGAGGTATTCTTTGCAGCATGAGATGGTGCATTGTCATGCATGAAGATAATTTTGCTACGGAAAGCACGGTTCTTCTTTTTGTACCATGGAAGAAAGTGGTCAGTCAGAAACTCTATATACTTTGCTGAGGTCATTTTCACACCTTCAGGGACCCTAAAGGGGCCTACCAGCTCACTCCCCATGATTCTGGCCCAAAACATGACTCTGCCACCTTCTTGCTGATGTCGCAGCCTTGTTGGGACATGGTGGCCATCCACCACCCATCCACTACTCCATCCATCTGGACCATCCAGGGTTGCACAGCACTCATCAGTAAACAAGACTGTTTGAAAATTAGTCTCCATGTATTTCTGGGCCCACTGCAACTGTTTCTGCTTGTGAGCATTGGTTAGGGGTGGCCGGATAGTAGGTTTATACACAACTGCAAGCCTCTGGAGGATCCTACATCTTGAGGTTCGTGGGACTCCAGAGGCACCAGCAGCTTCAAATACCTGTTTGCTGTTTTGTAATGGCATTTTAGCAGCTGCTCTCTTAATCTAATGAATTTGTCTGGCAGAACCCTTCCCCATTATGCCTTTATCTGCATGAACCCGTCTGTTTTCTGAATCAGCCACAAATTTCTTCACAGTACGATAGTCACGCTTAAGTTTTCATGAAATATCTAATGTTTTCATACCTTGTCCAAGGCATTGCACTATTTGACGCTCTTTGGCAGCAGAGAGAGCCTTTTACTTTCCCATATTGCTTGAAACCTGTGGCATGCTTAATAACGTGGAACATCCTTCTTAAGTAGTTTTCAAGCTGAAAATTTTAGAGAAAATCGTTAGGTATTTATGGAAAAATAAGTTACAAATTTACAACAAAAAAGATCTCAAATTAAATTGAGCGAAACTGCAAATTTACAAGAAAAAAGTTTCAATTTACAAGAAAAGCCACAAATTTTCAAGAAAAACCTTGAGAAAGGTTATAAGGTATAACCTTAATTATACCTTATACCTTTTTCTTATACCTTAGAAAGGTATAAGAAAAAAAAGTTCCAAATTTGTAAGGAAAATGTAACAAATTTATGAAAAAAATCTGTATTAAGGGCAGAACTGCAAATTTACAAGAATCTTCTTTTTTCAGCTGCTCCCTTTAGGCGTTGCCACAGTGGATCATCTGTCTCCATCTCACCCTATCCCTTGCATCTTCCTCTGTATCACCAACCCGTGGGCTGCACGGTGGCGCAGTGGTTTAGCACTGTGGCAGCACAGTTTTACCCTCGGCCGGGGGATCGCGGGGATCATGAGATCGTGGGTTCGATCCCAGCCCCCGACCAACAGTGAGCTGTGTGGAGTTTGCATGTTCTCCCCGTGTTGCGTGGGTTTACTCCGGGATTTCTCCGGTTTCCTCCCGCATACCAAAAACATGTAGGTTTAGGGCGCTCGCGCACGCAGCAACCGGCAGCCGGTGGCTTGTCACCAGACTGCAAACCAAATCTACCTACGGGTACAAATAAGTAACAAAAAAAAAAAAAAAAAACCCTCTCCATGTCTTCCTTCACTACATCCATGAATCTTCTCTGTGGTCTTCCTCTTTTCCTCCTGCCTGCAGCTCCGTCTTCAACTTCCTTTGTCCGATATCTCCACTATCCCTCCTCTGCACATGTCCAAACCTTCTCAGCCTTGCCTCTCTTACTTTGTCTCCAAACCGCTCAACCTGAGCTGTCCCTCTGATATACTCATTTCTAATCTTGTCCGTCCTAGTCACTTCCCAATGAAAATCTTAGCATCTTCAACTCTGCCACCTCCAGCTCCGCCTCATGTCTTTTTATCAGTGCCACCGTCTCCAAGCCAATCGTCACAGCAGGTCTCACTACCATCTTGTAAACCTTCCCTTTCACTCTAGCTGTTACCTTTCTGTCACAAATAACCCCTGACACCAACTCCACCCTGTCTGCACTGTCTTCTTCACCTCTCTTGTGCATTTTCCGTTGCTTTTGATGGTTGAGCCCAGGTATTTAAACTCATCTACTTTCAATACCTCTACTCCTTCCATCTTCACTGTTGCACCTGCCTCCCTCTCATTCACACTCATGTATTCTGTCTTGCTTCTACTGACTTTCATTAATCTTCTCTCCAGAGCATACCTCCACCTCTCCAGGTTCTCTTCCACCTGTTCCCTACTCTCACTGCAGATCACAATGTCATCTGTAAACATCATGGTCCACAGAGACTCCTGTGTGACCTCGTCTGTCAGTCTGTCCATCACCATGGCAAACAAGAAGGGGCTCAGAGTCCATCCCTGATGTAACCCCACCCCCACCTTGAATCCATCTGTCACTCCTACAGTACACCTCACCACCGTCTCACTGTCCTCATACATGTCCTGCACCACCCTCACATACGTCTCTGCCACTTTTGACTTTCTCATACAGTACCATACTTCCTCTCTTGGTGCCCTATCACATGCTTTCTCTAGATCCACAAAGACACAGTGCACCTCCTTCTGACCTTATCTGTACTTCTCCATCAGCACTCTTAGAGCAAACATTGCATCTGTAGTACTCTTTCTTGGCATGAAACCATACTGCTGCTCACTGATTGTCATCTCTCTTCTTAACCTGGCTTCAACAACTCTTTCCAATATCTTCATAGTGTGGCTGATCAGCTTTATGCCTCTGTAGTTACTACAGCTCTGAGCATCACCTTTGTTCTTGAAAATTGGTACCAGAACACCTCTTCTCCACTCCTCAGACATCCTCTCATTCTCCAAGATTGTGTTAAACAATCTGGTTAGAAAGTCCACTGCCATCTCTCCTAAACATCTCCATACCTTCACAGGTATGTCATCTGGACCAACTGCCTTGCCATTCTTCATCCTCTTCAAAGCTGCTCTCACTTCTGCCTTGCTAATCCTCGGGACTTACTTGTTCACCATCTTTCCTTCATCCATCCTCCTCTCTCTTATTTTCTTTATTCATCAGCTCTTCTCTTGTTGAGAAGGTGGAAGGAGTATTCCACCTTCTCAACACATGCTCGTCATTTGTTAGTACATTACCATTTCTGTCCTTAATCAACCTAACCTGCTGCACAGTCTTTCCAGCTCAATCTCTCTGTCTAGCCAGCCGATACAACTCCTTTTCTCCTTCCTTAGTGTCCAGCCTGTCATACAACTCACTATATGCCTTTTCCTTTGCTACCTCTCTCTTTTCCATGCGCCTAGATTCCAAACACTCCTGTCTACTTTCTTCATCTCCCTGACTATCCCACTTTTCTTTGCTAACCTCTTCCTTTGAATACTTTCCTGTACCTCCTCCTTCCACGACCAAGTCTCCTTGTCTTCCTTCCTCTGTCCACTGGATACACCACATACCTTTCTACACATTTCCCTCAATACTTTTGCTGCACTTTCCCAGTCATCTGATAATTCTTCCCTACCACCCAGAGCCTGTATCAACTCCTTCCTGAACTCTGTGTGATCTTCATCCTTCTGTAACTTCCCCACTTAATCTTTGGCTCTGCTTTCACTATTTTCCGTTTCTTGCTTTCCAAAGTCATCCTGCAGACTACCATCTAATCATGTCTAGCTACATTCTCCCCTGCCACCACCTTGCAGTCTCCCTTCTCTTTCAGATTTCTCCTTCTGCATAAGACGTAGTCCACCTGTGCGCACCTTCCTCCACTCTTGTAAGTCACCCTATGTTCCTCTGTCTTCTTGAAATGTGTTCACCAGTCATTTCCATCCTTTTAGCAAAATCCATCACCTTCTGTCCCTTCCACATTTCTCTCCTTAAGGCCATACCTACCCAGGACCTCCTCATCACCTCTGTTCCCTTCACCTACATGTCCATTAAAGTCCGCTCCATTCATCACTCTCTCCCCCTGGGAACACTCTCTACCACTTCATCCAACTTACTCCAGAATTCCTCTTTCTCTTCTAACTGACATCCAACTTGTGGGACATACACACTGGCAACATTCAACATCACACCTTTGACTTCTAGCTTCAAACTCATGGCCCTGTCTGACTCCCTCTTTACCTCCTGAACACTCTTCATATACTCTTCCTTCAGGATTACTCCTACTCCATTGCTCTTCCTATGTACACCACGGTAGAACAGTTTAAATCCACCTCCAATGCTCCTAGCCTTGCTTCCCTTCCATCTGTTTTCTTGAACACACAGTATATCTACCGTTCTTCTATCCATCATATCAGCCAACTCTCTGCCTTTACCAGTCATAGTCCCTACATTTAACGACCCTACTCTCACCTCCACACTTCTACCTTTCCTTTTCTCTCTCTCCCTCCTAACACGCCTTCCCTCTCTTCTCCTTCTCAATCTTTGACCAACAGTAGCCCAATTTCCACCTGCACCCTGTCGGTTAACAGCACCGGTGGTGGTCGTAGTTAACCCAGGCCTCGACCGATCCAGTATGAAAGTCTCATTTGTCATGATCTGCATGTTTGATTTGGCAAAGGTTTTATGTCGGATGCCCTTCCTGGCACAACCCTCCCCATTTACCTAGGCTTGGGACTGGCACTAGGAGTACACTGGCTTGTGCACCCCCTGCAATTTATGAGGGAAAGAAAGAAAGAATACATTTACAAGAAAAAAGCCTGAAATTTAAAGTAACACAGTTGCAAATTTATAAGAATGCCAAAAATGTTCAAGCAAAATTTCTGACAGAAAAATAACCTTAAAAAATTTACATTTTGCAGGATTAATTTTGCAAATTCACAAGAAAAAGCATTGAAAAGTTATGATAAAATAGTCTCAAATTTATAATTTCAGGGCTTAGATATGATTTATGTGGGGGTTTGGGCAAAAATTGCTGTTTTTTTAGCAGAGGTTTCCTACACCTGACATCCACCACCACTTCTTGGTGTCACTTTGAACCACCCTTGTTCATAATCTGATACACTAACATGAAATTACAATGAAATCTTGTAACAGACCATTGTGGTTAATGGAGCCATTCACTGTTAATCATTCCTGATTTAGTGTTTCATGGAGTATTTGTGCAGCCCTGCCCAGGATTGCTTTAGCACCTATTGCTCCCGTGTTAATACATTGTGTTTCCTGATAGAATAACAAGAGTTTATCTTGCTAAAAAGTCTAAATGACCCTGCAGATACAGCTAAAAACTTCAGTAAAGCAGCGACTGGGTTGGCTGTTTGAAAGCCTCAAGAACAAGTTTGCAATTTTTTTTTTTTTACATATTTAAGAATATGTAATTTTTTCTTGTAAATTTACAACTTTTTTTCTCATACATTTGCTACTTTTTCTAGTGACTTTGCAACTTTTTCCTTATAAATTTGCATTTTTTTCTCATAAATTTGAAACTTTTTTCTTGTAACATTTGCTATTTTTTTTCTAAGAAAATTTACAACTTTTTCCTTTTAAATTTGCAATTTTTTCTTGTAAATTTGCTATTTTTCTAGTATATTTGCAACTTTTTCTTTGGAAATTTACATACAGTATTTTCTCATAAATTTGCAACTTTTTTCTCATAAATTTGCAACTTTAAAAAAAAAATCATTTTGTGACTTTTTTCTTGCAAATTTGCAACTTCATTCTCATAAATTTGTGGTTTTTACTTGTAAAATCATGAAATTTACAAGTTGAAAGTTACAAGTTTATCATGAATTTGCAATTTTTTCTTGTAAATTTTCAATATTCATATGGCTGTTGTTTAATTTTTTATTCTAAGTAATGGTTTAACTTTGTTCTGTTCATTTAGATAATGACCCCAGTTAATTTTAAAATGTTTTTGTTCAGAATGGAAAGATGTTTTTTTCTGTTTAAAAAGGTTTAAACTATTCCTCATTCCAAAAAACATGGGCCCCCATACACAACCTTGCAAAGGGCTCCTAAAAAGTTAGAAATGACCCCTTACTACAATAATACTTATAATGTCCCCCTCAATATTTTTATTGTCCCCCCAACAATGAAATGAAATATCAACTCATGGGTGTAGAAAATGTCTCAGGAGTTAACTACAATCTTCTGTATGAAACAAAACAGCTCAACTTCAGTTTAAGTGTTTCCTTTTTTAAAAAAAAATCAACCTCTCACGTCACTGTAAGGATTGGAGGTTTGTTGTTTTGGTTATTGAGGTGTCCTTCCAGATAAGTCACCAAATGAATAAAATAAAGACAGCTTCTTCTTCTTCTTCGCATTCTCTTTCCATCGTTGTCCCAAGACAGTGCTCTCTTCGTCCACTGTTCTTCCCTTTTTCAACTTATTCAGCCGGTGAGTTTCTAAATGCTTCTTTTTGTTCTTCATTACTGATTTGTGTCTGAACATGTCTAGAATTTGGATTGTTGTGAAGATCAATATGCTTGAACTTGTGGGTGAAAAAATGTAAAAAAAAAATTATCACATACAAGGAGCTGCAAAATGTCAGAATCCAGGCTTTATATCTAATCTGAAATCTAACTTTAGCAGCTGTTTTCTCAGTCAGGTCAGTCTTTACTTCCACATGATTGTTAAACTCCAGTCAGCTGTTGTAAGGCTGGTGCTGGTTGGCTTTAACCAAGGTTTCGGTGTTCAGCTGATAAGTGTGTTTTTGAGATGCTTTTGAAATCCGCAGCTGTGGCCCTTTTATCTGCAAAGCCACAAGGCTGCAAGACATGATAAAAGTTTGGCCTTGTGAGGGAGTCAGCTTGTTCTGACCTTTGCCAACACAAAATGGCATCAGTTCAGTTTGTGAAATATTCTAAAATAATGCTAATCATAGCTGTAAATCGGGCGTGTCCCACCTAACCTGGAAAAAACACAGAATTGTTCTCCCTAATTGAACTTAAACGTTTTTATACCATGTTGCATAACAGAATACAGTGCATCTGAAGCACCAATTTTAAATCTACATCTATTTTCTTGTAAATCTGCTATTTTTTCTCATAAAGTTGCAACTTTCTTTCCTTTAACCTCTTAACATTCCAGTGTCCCACCCGTGGGATGTTTTACATTGGCTGGAAAATGGCTGGAATGCTAATTCTGCAACTTTTTTCTGGTAAATTTGCATCTCTTTTCTCAAACATTTAAAACTTTTTTCTACAAAAATTTGCAACTTTTTTCCTCATGAATTTAAAACTTTTTTTCCTCATAAAATTACAGCTTTTTTTATTGTAAATTTGCAATTTTTCTCATAAATTTGCAGCTTTTTGTTTTAAATTTGCAATTTTTTTTCTTTTTGCTCCTTTTTGGGGTCACCACAGCATATCACACCCTTATATCGTGATGAGCCACATGTTGATTTGGCAAGGATGTTTACGCCGGATGCCCTTCCTGACACAACCCTGCTCATTTATCTGGGTTTGGAACCGGCACAGGGAGTACACTGGCTTGCGCACCACCTGTTGCTGGGTAACCAACTTTCCTTCATTCAATTTTTTGCTGAGCACCAAGCTAGAAGGCAGGAAGTACCATTTTTTATATGGTCTTAGGTATGACCCGGCTGGGACTTGAACCCACAACCTCCCGGTTGTGGGGCAGATGCTCTACCTCTAGGCCACCACTCTCATACATTTAAAATTGCTTTTCATAAATTTGCAGTGTTTTTATTGTAAATTTGCAACTTTTTTCTCATAAATTTAAAACCTTTTTGTCAGAAATTTACAGCTTTTTTAATTAAATTTGCAACTATTTTCTCATAAATTTGCAGCTTTTTACTTGTAAATTTGCATCTTTTTCCCTTTTAAATCCACAACTTCTTTCTTGTAAATCTCCAACTTTTTATCATAAATTTCCAGCTTTTTTCTCATACATTTAAAACTATTTTTCATAAATTTGCAGTATTTTTGTTGTAAATTTGCAACTTTTTTCTCATAAATTTAAAACTTTGGGGGAGCGGGGTAAATTTTCAACTTTTTCTTTTAAAATCTTCATAACTTTGCAATGTTTTTATTGTAAATTTGCAACTTTTTTCTTGTAAATTTAAAACTTTTATTCTCATAATTTAAAACATTTTTGTCAGAAATTTACAGCTTTTTAATTAAATTTGCAACTATTTTCTCATAAATTTGCAGCTTTTTACTTGTAAATTCTTTATTGTCAATCTCCCAACTTTTTTTAATCATAAATTTGCAACTTTTTTCTCATACATTTAAAACTGTTTTTCATACATTTGCAATATTTTTATTGCAAATTTGCAACTTTTTTCTCATAAATTTAAAACTTTTTGGGGGTAAATTTGCAACTTTTTCTTTTAAATCTGCAACTTTTTTCTTGTAAATGTGTAACTTTTTGCTCACACATTTGCTACTTTTTCTAGTAAATTTGCAACTTCCTTTGAAAATTTACATATTTTCTCATAAATTTGCAACTTTTTTCTTATAAATTTGCAGGGGGTTTTTTTCTTGTAAACCTGCAACTTTTAACCTTTTTCTTTTAAATCTACAACTTTTTCTTGTAAATTTTCAACATTCTTTCCTCATGAATTTGCTTTAGCTTCTTCATAAATTCACTACTTTTTGTCATAAATCCACAACTTTTTTCTTGTAAATTTGAGACTTTTTTCTTCTAGATTTGCAATATATGGATGCTGGTTTAATTTTTGAAATGTTCTTTGGTCATCCAGACTGTGACTCAACAGATGAGCATTGCAAATTTACAAGAAAAAAGTTGAAAATTTACAGGTGAAAAAAATTGCAATTTTTTGAGAATAAAGTTCTAATTTTATAAGAAAACAGTTGTGAATGTTTTTGGGTTGTTTTTTTTTTTAATAATGTTTTTGTTTTTAAGGGTTTGACTTCTCTGTTAGAAATATAGAGACTCCTGAAAACAATCTTGCATAGGCCCAGACTACAATAACAACTATATATTCTCTGCATTAGGCTTCACCCAACTGTGTGTTGTAATGAATTCTTTTCATCAAACATCCCCAAGCAGAAAGGAGGACATTGGATTAAAATGGGCGAATGGCACCTGCTGAGTACGCTGCTGGATAAAGTGCAGACCCACTCCACAGTGATCGGGAAAGTCTGGCTCACAGTGCTATTCATCTTTCGCATCATGGTCCTGCAAACTGCAGCTGAGAAGGTCTGGTCATATATATCACACATCAGATGAATAGTCAGTAGGCGATTTATTTTTTAACAAGGCGGATGTGGGGTATTTATCAATTTAGCATGAGGTACAAATGCATAAATGCAAATTAGGTACAAAAATACAAGAATAACAGTGCAAAGATATGATAAAAGATAAAAAAAATTTAAAAAGTCACAAATTACAATTTAATTACGCAGAATAAACATTTTACCAGCATCCAGATGAGAGTTACAAACTTACAAGAAAAAAGTTGAAAATTTACAGGAAAAAAGGTGCAAATCTATGAGGAAAAAGTTGCAAATTTTGAGGGAGAAAGGTCACAAATTTATGAGAAAAAAGTTATAGATTTATGTGAAAAAAGTTGCAAATCTATGAGGGAAAAAAGTCACACAATTTTACCAAAAAACTTTCAGATTTATTAGAAAAAAGTTGCAAATCTAGGAGGAAAAAGTTTGAAATTTAAATATATTAAACATGTGCCTTTACAATTTGTACTGTCAATGTGATAATTTCTATAACACAAACATTATTCTCAAAAGCAACAGCTAAATCTGATACTTTACAAAAAAAAAGATAAGTAGGTCTAAATATGAATTTTTAAAAAAGGTAATGCACTTCTGAATGTGACCAAAACAATTAAATCCCTTATTCCGTATTGGTTCTTGACAAGGCTAAAACTATATAACAGCTACGTAAGTATTCACAGCCTTTGCCATGAAGCTCAAAATTGAGCTCAGGTGCATCCTGTTTCCACTGATCATCCTTGAGATGTTTCTACAGCTTAACTGGAGTCCACCTGTGGTAAATTCAGTTGAGTGGACATGATTTGGAAAGGCACACTCCTGTCTATATAAGGTCCCTCAGTTGACAGTGCATGTCAGAGCACAAACCAAGCATGAAGTCAAAGGAGTTGTCTGTAGACCTCTGAGACAGGATTGTCTTGAGGTACAAATGTGGGGAAGGGTACAGAAAAATTCCTGCTGCTTTGAAGGTCCCAATGAGCACAGTGGCCTCCATCATCCATAAATGGAAGAAGTTTGGAACCACCAGGACTCTTTCTAGAGCTGGCCGGCCGTCTAAACTGAGCGATCGGGAGAGAAGGACCTTAGTCAGGGAGGTGACCAAGAACCCGATTTAGTGATGGCAGAAATGGAACGTGCGAGAGATCGAATCATTTGGAACAATTGATTCAGAAAAAGAATCGGTTTTTGGGAACATTTGAAACATCTTCCCACAGTGACATCTGGTGGCCAAATCTTATAATACTACAGATACATCTCAAAAAATTAGAATATCATGAAAAAGTTCAATATTTTTTGTCACTTATTCCAGAAAGTGAAATCCATATATTATGTAGATTCATTACACAGAGAGTGATCTATTTCAAGTGTTTATTTTAATTTTGATGATTATGGCTTACAGCCCATGAAAACCTCAAATTCAGTTACTCAAAAAATTAGAATATTACATAAAATTAATTTTAAAAAATAGTTTTTAAATAGAAATGTTGGCCGACTGAAAAGTATGTCCATGTGTATAGTCAATACTTGGTTGGGGCTCCTTTTGGATTAATAAGATAAGATAAGCCTTTTTTAGTCCCACAATGGGGAAATTCCCGGATTGCAACAGCACAGGGATAGCAACACTCAGAGCAACAATCAGAAGGCAAGAGAAAAAACAAGAGCAGCAAGTATACATATGTACATATACACTACCATTCAAAAGTTTGGGGTCACCTAGAAATTTCCTTATTTTTGAAAGAAAAGCACTATTTTTTTCAATGAAGATAACTTTAAACTAATCAGAAATACACTCTAATATCTAATATACATTGCTAATGTGGTAAATGACTATTCTAGCTGCAAATGTCTGGTTTTTGGTGCAATATCTACATAGGTGTATAGAGGCCCATTTCCAGCAACTATCACTCCAGTGTTCTAATGGTACAATGTGTTTGCTCATTGCATCAGAAGGCTAATGGATGATTAGAAAACCCTTGTGCAATCATGTTAGCACAGCTGAAAACAGTTTAGCTGGTTAGAGAAGCTATAAAACTGATCTTCCTTTGAGCAGGTTGAGTATCTGGAAAAAAATATTATTTCAAATACAACTCATTATTTCTAACCTTGTCAATGTCTTGACTATATTTTCTATTCATTTTACAACTCATGGTGGTAGATAAGTGTGATTTTTCATGGAAAACACAAAATAATTGTCTGGGTGACCCCAAACTTTTGAATGGTAGTGTAAATGTATCAATGTGGCTTGGCGTGGAGGTGATCAGCCTGTAGCACTGCTGAGGTGTTATGAAGGTCCAGGTTGCTTTGATAGTGACCTTCAGCTCGTCTGCATTGTTGGGTCTGGTGTCTCTCATCTTCCTCTTGACAATACTGCATAGATTCTCTATGGGGATTTTGGTCAGGAGTGTTTGCTAGCCAATCAAACACAGTGATGCCATGGTCATTGAACCAAGTTTTGATACTTTTGGCAGTGTGTGGCGGTGCCAAGTCCTGCTGGAAAATGAAATCAGCTTCTCCATAAAGCTTGTCATCAGAGGGAAGAATGAAGTGCTCTGAAATTTCCTGGTAGACTGCGCTGGCTTTGGTCTTGATAAAACACAGGAGACCAACACCAGCTGATGACATGGCTCCTCAAATCATCACTGACTGTGGAAACTTCACACTAAACCTCAAGCAACTTAGATTCTGTGCCTCTCCACTGTTTCTCCAGACTCTGGGACTTTGATTTCCAAATGAATTACTTTTATCTGAACAGAGGTCATCTGCTGGTTTTTGTCCACTGTGTTTTATCAAGACCAAAATCAGTGCAGTCTGTTATGTGTGTAAATAGGCTGGTACGACCAAGATGGCGGCCGGGTTGGCCATGGGATAAACTGGGGTGGCTGCTGCCGGTTTCCGGTGGTGATGCCACCCATGGTATAAAAGAGTGGGCGGAAGAGGCTCTGCCTCTTTCGTCGTGGAGCCACCTGGCCAGCAGGAGAGTGCCGTAAGCCTCTGTATATAGTCTGTGTTATATCCTGAATAAACCCTGTTAACCGAGGTGAGACTCACTCGTCATTCCTACATTATGGACACAACATTTGGTGACGAGGTAAAAGTGATAATGGAACGCTCTGTTGCTAGCTTTCGGCGAGCCCCTCATGCCGTGGCCTAGGTGGTTCGCTGCCTTTACCAACTATCTTGTTGTCCTGGGTTTGGGAGATATGGAGAAACTCTGTGCATGTGCTGTGTTGGTACATAATTTAGGAATGGAAGGGCAGAGGATTCTAGAGAATCTTGGAGGTGCGGACAGTTTTGACGACGTGGTGCAGCTAATGGCGCGATACTTTAAGGCGCCGGAGAACGTCATTGTGAGACGCATTCAGTTTCGACAGTGCCATCAGCGGTCGGGAGAGCCCATGCGAAGATTCGTGGTGGACCTCCGCGAGCTGGCAAGGGAATGCAGATTCGGGGCCCTGGAGGACAAAATGATTTGGGACCAGTTGGGGGAGCACGTCTGTTGCACGGCGGCCCGATCCAGGTTGTTGACACACCCAGGAGAGATGACGTTAGCTGAGGCTGTTGAGCTTGCCCAACAGTACGGGCAGCAGAGACCATCGCAAGGGGTCTTACTGAAGGGGCCTTACTGAAGGGGCCTCTCTGGAGAAGAATGAGTCTTGAACTAAGGCACTGAGCCTGGACCCTTGTGAAGGCAAATGCGGAGCGGATGATTTTGCCTCCATGGTCAGGATAAGGTCTGCCCCTGGTACACCAAAATGTTATGGATGGGGGTCCACTGAGCACTGCTATAAGCCCAGAGTGTGCCTGGCAAAAGGAAAGCGTTGTGGCAAATGCGGTCTTTTAAACCATTTTGCCAGGGTGTGCGAAAACTTCGTACACAGGAGCCGTGGGAAAGAACCAGGTGCTGCGCAGAAGACTCCGACAGTTGTGCATACCATCTCCCCAGAGATGACAGGGATGATTGGTTGCAACGTCATGTTGGATGGAGTCGAGGTCCCACTCCTAGTGGACACGGGAGCAATGATCTCCATCCTCAATCTTGAAACCATGGACAGACTGTTTCCCTACCAACAGATAAGAAGGCAACGAGTGGAATATTATGCTTATGGGTGGAACAGGTTGGCTATATCGGGCTACGTTGAGATGGAGGCCCGATATAAGGACAGTGTGGCGCCCAGTGTTTGCATTAATGTTTCTGCATCCGGTGTTAACATTATGGGTTGCAACCTATTTTACAGCCTTGGGTTCTCCATTATGAACGTCTCTGATGAAGAATGGTCTGGATGTGGACTGTGGGGCCGACCTGTTCCTGCCGTGGAGGGTGCTGAGGTGTGGGATTTGGACTGGATGGTCAATGTGAATTTGGGAGTGCACACACCACGCCACGCGGCGACCTCTTGGGATGGACCCGATGCTGTCACGCAGGCTGCCCTGGACGAGGGTGCCGGACGGCACGGCGGGACCCCCAATGAGGCTTATCAGGACGAGGTGCCAACGCCGGGAGAAAACGGGGCTAGACCGCGGAGCGTGGTTATCGTAAAGCGCTCCCAGCGACGACCTGCCAAGAGGAGACCCAGGAGAGCCTGCATGTCGGAGCAGCTGGTGTCGGGGGCCAGTTGCAGGACCGGTGATCTGATAAAAAGGAAGTGGGCTCCCTCGAAGACCAAGGTTGAAGCTCGAGTACGTAGAGATCAGTCCACGCGAGCAGTGGGACAACCAGAGGCGGTTCCAGGTGGAGCCCGGTCGGATGGAGGAAGATGGGTGCAGGTCTATTCGTGTCTGGAGGTGGAGAGGACACGGCGCAGCAGGAGCCCTGATGTGAAGAGATGGAGACGCCTTGAAAGGGATCCATCCGGGGACTAAGGGTTTTATTTTGCATGTTTGTGTTGTTTCTTCAGTCCTGTTTTAGTGTTGGTTTCTATTTGGTGCACCGATAAATTGTTAAAAAAAAAAAGAGGGAGAAAAGAGAAGGTGAAATGTACAGAGTGAGTGTGAGTGTGGGTGGCGTCTTTTTGGTGTTTAATAGCTATTTTTGTCTATTTTGCATGTCTTATGTGGATGTCTGTGTATATGCACTGTGCCTCTCATCTGTTTTGAAAATTGGATTTTGTGTCAAATTTTGATTAAATTGGTCTGGCCAGTGGCTTCTCTGTGTGGATTTCCGTTAGTATTTTCTAGAGTTTGCCTGGCTTGAATGACTTGTTTTGATTGGGTTTTAAGTATTTACTGGAATTTGGTTTAATTGAAATGTTTTATTTGTGTAGCCCTTTTGTATATGTCACTCCGTATGCCCATTGTGGGGTGGGAGTTGGGGTGGGGGGCCGCCTATAGGAATTGTCTTGTGCTTTATTGTATGTGTTTTGATGTGTTTAAAGGGATTATTTTCAGTTAGAAACACGGCTTATTATTTTGTTTGTTTGCCCCTATCACAAGCGGCAGAATAATCCGCTCAGCCGTGTAGGAGGTGCTGGTGGTCCACCCAGCCCCTCAGCCTTAGTTGTGTGAGTGGATAGGTGTTTTGTTTATTTTCTGTACATATTTTTGGATTAGTGCGTGTGCTGGGTGACAAATTTGGGTGGGTTATTTGTGTGCTTGGCATTTTTTTGAGGGGGGGGGACGGATGTTATGTATGTAAATAGGCTGGTACGACCAAGATGGCGGTCGGGTTGGTCATGGGATAGACCAGGGTGGCTACTGCCGGTTTCCGGTGGTGACGCCGCCCAGGGTATAAAAGAGTGGGAGGAAGAGGCTCTGCCTCTTTCGTCATGGAGCCACCTGGCCAGCAGGAGAGTGCCATAAGCCTCTGTATATAGTCTGTGTTATTTCCTGAATAAACCCTGTCAACCGAGGTGAGACTCACTCGTCATTCCTACATTATGGACACAACACAGTCGTCTACCAGGAAATTTTAGAGTATGTCATGCTTCCCTCTGCTGACAAGCTTTATGGAGAAGCTGATTTCATTTTCCAGCAGGACCCCCCCCCCCCCCCCAAAGTATCAAAACCTGGTTTAATGACCATGGCATCACTGTGTTTGATTGGCCAGCAAACTCTCCTGACCTAAACCCCATAGAGAATCTATGGAGTATTGTCAAGAGGAAGATGAGAGACACCAGACCCAACAATGCAGATGAGCTGAAGGTCACTATCAAAGCAACCTGGACCTTCATAACACCTCAGCAGTGCCACAGGCTGATCACCTTCATGCCACACCACATTGATACAGTAATTAATCCAAAAGGAGCCCTGACCAAGTATTGAGTGTGTACATGGACATACTTTTCAGTCGGCCAACATTTCTATTTAAAAAACTATTTTTAAAATTAATTTTATGTAATATTCTAATTTTTTGAGAAACTGAATTTGGGGTTTTCATGGGCGGTAAGCCATAATCATCAAAATTAAAATAAATAAACACTTGAAATAGATCACTCTCTGTGTGATGAATTTACATAATATATGGGTTTCACTTTCTGAAATGAGTGACAAAAAATATTGAACTTTTTCATGATATTCTAATTTTTTGAGATGTACCTGTACACTCAAACAGTTGAGTGTTTCCGTGTGTGTTTTTATCTCTTAATGTTTCGTGTTTTGTTTGGGTTTATAGTTTTATTTGTATGAATTAATTAGTATTTATAGAGGGTGCTTGAGTACATTCAAGTATTTTTATTCAGAAAAACAATCTGTTCAACAGTGCTCAGACTTAGACGGTTTCTCCTCTTGTTTAAAATCTCTCCTGCTTTTGAGAATATTCTCTTGCAAGGGACTGATGTGGCTGGAATGGACAGATATGTCTTGGCCCACTGGAACATTATTATTATTATTATTATTATTATTATTATCTGGTTGCATATGAGGCGAACGACCACATCTCAGTCGCTTTACAAAGCTAATACAGGGCAGGGGTCGCCACTCCTCACTGCCCAGCTGGAACAGGTGAGGGAATATAGTGGCATGTTGTTTCCAGTAATCTTGAGGGTCATCTCGTCTGGGCAAGTATGGGGCTGAGAGATAGCGCTGAACCTCGATTGATAGATAAACAGACAGACAGACAAGTTACATACAGTGGGGTAAAAAAGTATTTAGTCAGCCACCAATTGTGCAAGTTCTCCCACTTAAAAGATGAGAGAGGTCTCCAATTTTCATCATAGGTATACCTCAACTATGAGAGACAAAATAAGAAAAAAAAAATCCAGAAAATCACATTGAAGGATTTTTAATGAATTAATTGGTAAATTCCTCGGTAAAATAAGTATTTGGTTAATAACAAAAGTTCATCTCAATACTTTGTTATATACCTTTTGTTGGCAATGACAGAGATCAAACGTTTTCTGTAAGTTTTCACAAGGTTTTCACACACTGTTGCTGGTATTTTGGCCCATTCCTCCATGCAGATCTCCTCTAGAGCAGTGATGTTTTGGGGCTGTCGCTGGGCAACACAGACTTTCAACTCCCTCCAAAGATTTTCTATGGGGTTGAGATCTGGAAACTGGCTAGGCCACTCCAGGACCTTGAAATGCTTCTTACGAAGCCACTCCTTCATTGCCCGGGCGGTGTGTTTGGGATCATTGTCATGCTGAAAGACCCAGCCACGTTTCATCTTCAATGCCCTTGCTGGTTGAAGGAGGTTTTCACTCAAAATCTCACGATACATGGCCCCATTCATTCTTTCCTTTACACGGATCAGTCGTCCTGGTCCCTTTGCAGAAAAACAGCCCCCAAAGTATGATGTTTCCACCCCCATGCTTCACAGTAGGTATGGTATTGTGGCTGGCGACTTTAATCAGTGCAATCTGAGCCACGATCTCCCCCGCTACAAACAGTTTATTAAATGCCCCACCAGAGGATTAAACACACTGGATCACTGTTACACCACAGTGAAAGACGCATATCGCGCTGTCCCTCGAGCTGCGCTGGGATTATCTGATCACGTGATGGTTCACCTCATTCCCACATACAGACAGAGATTGAAGCTCACTAAACCTGTTGTGAGCACTACGAAGATACGGACCAGTGATGCTGAGGAGAAGCTGGAAACGTGCATGGAAATATCTGACTGGGGCATGCTTAAAGGAGCCACGCATGATCTGGATGAGTACACGGACACTGTGAACTCATATATCCACTTTTGTGAAGAGAACATTCTTCCATCACGCACCAGGGTGAGTTACTCTAATGACAAACCCTGGTTCACAGCTAAGCTCAGACAGATCAGGAAGGAGAAGGAAGCAGCGCTGAAAAGTGGAGACAGGGACTGCTACAGGGAGGTTAAATACCGGTTTAACAGAGAGCTGAAGAGGGCTAAATCTGTGTACTCAGAGAGACTCCAGCAGCAGTTCACTGCTAATGATTCGGCTTCCGTGTGGAGAGGACTGAGGCAGATCACCAACTATCAGCCTCAGGCTCCTAAAGGTCAGGATGACAAAGCCCTTTGTCAGAGACTGTCCCAACACTATGCCCGTTTTGACACCTCGTCATCTGTGTCCAACTCCCCCCCTCCCTCCAGCTCCACAGCCTCCACATTCCCTACTTCATTTAAGGCACCCCCCCCTCCTCCCCCCCTCCCCTTATCATCAGTGAGCAGGATGTGCTCAAACAGTTCTCCAGGCTGAACCCGCGCAAGGCCCCCGGCCCAGACGGCGTGTCTCCCTCCACCCTGAGACTCTGTGCGAAACAGCTGGCTCCTGTATTCACAGACATTTTTAACACCTCCCTTAAGTTATGCCACGTGCCATCCTGCCTCAAATCCTCCACCATCATCCCTGTCCCCAAGAAGCCACGGATCACTGGACTTAATGACTACAGACCTGTAGCGCTCACCTCTGTAGTCATGAAGTCCTTTGAGCGCCTGGTCCTGTCCCACCTCAAGTCCATCACCACCCCTCTCCTGGACCCGCTGCAGTTTGCCTACCGAGCCAACAGGTCTGTAGACGATGCAGTCAACCTGGCCCTCCACTCCATCCTGCAGCACCTGGACTCCCCGGGAACCTACGCCAGGATCCTGTTTGTGGACTTCAGCTCCGCATTCAACACCATCCGCCCCGCTCTGCTCCGGGACAAGCTGTCCCTGCTCAACGTGCCTGACTCCCTCTGCAGGTGGATCATCGACTTCCTGACGGACCGGAGGCAGCATGTGCGGCTGGGAAAGACTGTCTCAGACTATACTAGCATCAGCACCGGATCACCCCAGGGCTGTGTACTTTCCCCCCTACTCTTCTCCCTTTACACCAACTCCTGCACCTCCAGCCACCAGTCTGTCAAGTTGATCAAGTTTGCGGACGACACCACCCTCATCGGGCTCATCTCCAACGGCGACGAGTCCGCCTACAGGAGAGAGGTGGCCCAGCTGGCGTCCTGGTGCAGCAATAACAACCTGCAGCTGAACGCTCTGAAGACAGTGGAGATGATTGTAGACTTCAGGAAAGTCACTACTCCTCTGCCCCCCCTCACCCTCTCAGGCTCTCCCATCACCACTGCTGATTCCTTCGGCTTCCTAGGCACTACCATCACCAGGGACCTCAAATGGGAGCTGACCATCAGCTCACTCATCAAAAAAGCCCAGCAGAGGATGTTCTTCCTGCGGCAGCTGAGGAAGCTCAAGCTACCCACCAAGATGTTAGTGCAGTTCTACACAGCCATCATCGAGTCCATCCTCACCACCTCCATAACCGTGTGGTACGCAGGAGCCACTGCCAGGGACAGACTAAGGCTGCAGCGCGTCGTGCGCACTGCTGAGAAGGTGATCAGCTGCAAGCTCCCATCTCTCCAGGATCTGTACATCTCCAGGACCCGGAGGCGTGCTGGCCGGATCATAGCCGATCCCTCACACCCTGGTCACGTACTGTTTGCCCCCCTCCCCTCTGGTAGAAGACTTCGGTCCATCCAGACTAAAACCTCCCGTCACATGAACAGCTTCTTCCCCTCTGCCATTAGACTGCTGAACACTAAGTGACTCTCGTGCACCATGTACAGCAGCTCAACCAGACTCATGTCAATCATCACTGTTTTCTTCCTGCATTACCGACTGCACTATATAGTTCTCCACAGTATCTGCTGCTGGCTAATATATATTTTAACTGTTGACCAGTATCACTTAATCTTATCCTACACTTTATTACATGTATAGTTTATTTCTCTTATCTTATCATGTTTAATGTTGCAGCATTGTACCGAGACAAATTCCTAGTTTGTGTACTACATGAACAATGGCAATAAACCTGATTCTGATTCTGATTCTGATTCTGATTCTGTTCTTTCTCCTCCAAACACGACAAGTTGAGTTTTTACCAAAAAGTTCTATTTTGGTTTCATCTGACCATATGACATTCTCCCAATCCTCTTCTGGATCATCCAAATGCTCTCTAGCAAACTTAAGACAGGCCTGGACATGTACTGGCTTAAGCAGGGGGACACGTCTGGCACTGCAGGATTTGAGTCCCTGGCGGCGTAGTGTGTTTCTGATGTAGCCTTTGTTACTTTGGTCCCAGCTCTCTGCAGGTCATTCACTAGGTCCCCCCATGTGGTTCTGGGATTTTTGCTCACCGTTCTCGTGATAATTTTGACCCCACGGGGTGAGATCTTGCGTGGAGCCCCAGATCGAGGGAGATTATCAGTGGTCTTGTATGTCTTCCATTTTCTAATAATTGCTCCCACAGCTGATTTCTTCACACCAAGCTGCTTACCTATTGCAGAGTCAGTCTTCCCAGCCTGGTGCAGGTCTACAATTTTGTTTCTGGTGTCCTTTGACAGCTCTTTGGTCTTGGCCATAGAAGAGTTTGGAGTCTGACTGTTTGAGGTTGTGGACAGGTGTCTTTTATACTGATAACGAGTTCAAACAGGTGTCATTAATACAGGTAACGAGTGGAGGACAGAGGAGCCTCTTAAAGAAGAAGTTACAGGTCTGTGAGAGCTAGAAATCTTGCTTGTTTGTAGGTGACCAAATACTTATTTTACTGAGGAATTTACCAATTAATTCATTAAAATCCTTCAATGTGATTTTCTGGATTTTTTTTTTCTCATTTTGTCTCTCATAGTTGAGGTACACCTATTATGAAAATTGGAGACCTCTCTCATCTTTTAAGTGGGAGAACTTGCACAATTGGTGGCTGACTAAATACTTTTTTGCCCCACTGTAACAATAAATGAGAATCAAACACAATTACCACCTCATTCAATCATTCTGAGCATAGTGGGTGTCTGGGGGTTGCCTACCTATGGCTTCTTTTAGTGATCAAATGCATAATTATATTTTTTGTAAATAATAATAAAGGTGTATAAATAATAAATGCATACTTGTATGTGTATTAAAAGACCATGAATACATACCATAAACACTATACTGGCCATGGCTTGATTCAGGTTGTGTTGTGCTAGGAATGCAGGTATCAGGATGTTTTGTCCGTAGGTGTCTCCACATAGTTGTTGTATTATTACAAAATGCAAGATGTTGCATACAATGCATACATTTAACTTTTTTTCCCCTTAAGAAGGTCGAAGTGATCCCGGACAGCTGACCTGGGACGCTTTCTACCCCCATTGATTTCCAAATAGTGTAAATCCAAAAGCACGCTCAGTACAAGACACTCAGAGAGGCAAGACTTCACAAACAAACTGCACATTAGAGGAGCTTTTAAATGTTTTCGGCATGTGGGGTGATGAATCAGCAGCCAGTCAGGCAAGGACACGAGAAATTAGTATTTTACATACAAAGCATTTATATAATACATATATTGTGCATAGAATAGGCATTTTCATATTGTGTAACGGTAGTATTTTATTTATTATTCCATTTTAGAAATGGGATAACAAAATCGCCACATATTCACTTGTGTTTCACTGATATAAAACAACTGTGACGTTTCAAAACAGTCGGTAATGTAATGAAATGTGACATGGAACAGTCACGTGACATCCTCTTTCTGATACAGACCTCGGAACAGTGGTTCGATTCAGAAGTTCCACCAAGATTTTGGTACGTACTAAAACACTGCTTCAACTTTGCTATCACTACCAATGGTCACTCTGTCAGAGCCCCAGTGTTCCTCTGTGGAGTGAGGAGAACCTTCCAGAAGGACAACCATCTCTGTAGCAATCCAACAATCAGGCCTGTATGGTAGAGTGGCCAGATGGAAGCCAGTCCTTAGTAAAAGGCACATGGCAGCCCACCTGGAGTTTGTCAAAAGGCACCTGAAGGACTCAAATTATCTGGTCTGATGAGTCAAAGCTTGAACTCTTTGGTGTGAATGCCAGGCATCATGTTTGGAGGAAATCAGGCACTGCTCATAACCATGCCAGTGGTGGTGGCAGCATCATGCTGTGGGGACGTTTTTCAGCAGCAGGAACTGGGAGACTAGTCAGGATAGAGAGAAATTTGAATGCAGCAATGTACAGAGACATTCTGGATGAAAACCTGCTCCGAAGTGCTCTTGACCTCAGACTGGGGCAATGGTTCATCTTTCAGCAGGAAAAACGACCCTAAGCACACTGTCAAGATATCGAAGGAGTGGCTTCAGGACAACTCTGTGAATGTCCTTGAGTGGCCCAGCCAGAGCCCAGACTTGAATCCAATTGAACATCTCTGGAGAGATCTGAAAATGGCTGTGCACTGACACTTCCCATCCAACCTGATGGAGCTTGAGAGGTGCTGCAAAAAGGAATGGGCGAAACTGCGCAAAGATAGGTGTGCCAAGCTTGTGGCATCATATTCAAAAAAACTTGAGGCTGTAATTGCTGCCAAAGGTGCATCAACAAAGTATAGAGCAAAGGCTGTAAATACTTATGTACATGTGATTTCTTAGTTTTTTTATTTTTAATAAATTTGCAAAAATCTCAAACTTTTTTCATGTTGTCATTATGGGGTATTGTGTGTAGAATTTTGGGGAAAAAATGAATTTAATCCCTTTTGGAATAAGGCTGTAACCTAACAAAATGTGGAAAAAGTGAAGTGTCATGAATACTTTCCGGATGCACTGTATTTCCCATTGTTGTGTTCATTTCAGCAATGAGATGTTGAAAAAACGAAGAGTACACACTGCCTGGAAGCAAGATACAGAATTATTGCGGCTTAACAAACCAGCTTTAAATACAGATTTCTAGTGGGATGAGTAATATAAAGAGTAGCCATAAAAAAAACCCAGTAATTAGGCTAGGCTAACCTTAGCTAACCTTTACAGGGTCATCCCATTCAAAATATAGCAAGTTAGAATAGAGCCTGGGAATGAGGTATATAATTGAGTATGGATTAATAAACCTGCTGGTAGCACAAATGTCTACTGGGGTGAGTACAATATATAGGGAGTAGCCATAAAAACTGTGGCTACTCTGCTAAGCGAACTATGCTAGCTGTGCTGTTGGTGTGTGTCTTTGGAAGCTGACAGGAGCACATCTACTCCAACCATCATTAAAACGAGGGACGCCACAGCTGGAGGCAAATCTGAAAGGCTCAGTGAATGAGACCTACTGAGACCAAGGTAGGGTCTAACAAAGGGGATGCGTCTTTTTGGAGTTTGTGCAGAGACAAGCCTCTCCATTTGCCCAAATTCATGTTTAAGGGCATCAAAAGAGACATGTTTTTTTTGTTTGTTTGTTTTTTTTACCATATGTCCGTTTTGAGGGAGAATATCAGCATTGAGTGTTGCATACTTGTGATTGACAAGTCTTCAAAGGCCAGAAATGGTACCAAATGTCTGCTCAAAAAGTGTCCACACCAATTAAATCTCTCAGAAATACTGTTTTAAGTCTAATTACCACCTTTTCTTTCTCCTGGATCTCATCCAGGTGTGGGGAGATGAGCAGTCTGACTTTGTGTGCAACACCAAGCAGCCCGGCTGTGAAAACGTCTGCTACGACCTCGCCTTTCCCATCTCCCATGTCCGCTTTTGGATTCTTCAGATTATTGCCATAGCGACTCCAAAGCTGCTGTACCTGGGCCATGTCCTCCATGTGATCCACGTGGAGAAAAAGGTGTGTCACTGCAGTGGAACTGAATGATCAAGACCTGGTTTATCAGGAATGCCACACCTTAAAGTAGCAGAAGGGGCCAAAAATATCTAAACCATCCTGCTCAACCTGCTTTTAGTAACTTTAAACATCCCTAAAACCATTTTGTGGTTTGCCAACAGTGTCTCTAAAACTCTAGAGACAATGATTTTTAATTGATTCCGAGAACTGGACACAGTAGATCCAGCATAAACTTTTCACAATTTAAGATTGTGTGAGTTACAGTTTTCCATGAGTCAGTGTATGAGACTGTTTCCCAACAAAATGGTCACCCTATCTCTAGATCTACAACCAAAGGAGTGTATTTTAACACTCAAATGAGTCATTTTAAGGTGAAGTGAAGGTTAGGTAATAAGATGGGTGTAGTGGGACCTATGAGAACTGGGGAAAAAGGCATCAGAATTCACAATCATTTTCAAAATTATTTTAAATCTGTATTGTATTTTAACCTAGAAAAGCACTCATAAAGCGCATACCTCCGCCAAGGCTCCTTCCGTTTCTCATGGATCACCTCCAAAATGTAATGGGTTTGTGCATAGGCCTATAGCCACTTGTGGTGAAAATGGCATCAAAGTCTGTCCATCAGTTTTGGAGTATTGTTGCTAACAGACTGTGAGAAGATAAGAGCCTTGGCTGAGGTATGCATTCTCAGATCATCACCAAAATATAATGGGTTCCTCTCTAGGCCAAGAACCACCTGTGGTGAAAATTTCATCCAAATCCATCCAGTAGTTTTTGTGTAATCCTGCTGCACAAATACAAACAAAGCCCTTGGTGGAGGTATGCACTCTCAGATCATCACCAAAATCGAATCATCTGTTCTCCATGCCATTACACACCTTTCCTGAAAATTTCGTCAAAATCCGTTGATAACTTTTGGAGTTATGTTGGTAACAGACAGACAAACAAACAGACAAACAAACAAACCCTGGTAAAAACATTACCTCCTTGGCGGAGGTAATAATCATAAGCTGAATCTTTCTGGTATGTAAATCTTCTTCCAGCTGCTCCCTTTAGGGGTCACCACAGTGGATCATCTGTCTCCATCTCACCCTATCCCTTGCATCTTCCTCTGTAACACCAACCCTCTCCATGTCCTCCTTCACTACATCCATGAATCTTCTCTGTGGTCTTCCTCTTTTCCTCCTGCCTGCAGCTCCATCTTCAACATCCTTTGTCCAATATATCCACTATCCCTCCTCTGCACATGTCCAAACCTTCTCAGCCTTGCCTCTCTTACTTTGACTCCAAACTGCTCAACCTGAGCTGTCCCTCTGGTATACTCATTTCTAAACTTGTTCCTAATAGTCACTCCCAATGAAAATCTTAGCATCTTCAACTCTGCCACCTCCAGCTCCATCTCCTGTCTTTTTGTCAGCGCTACCATCTCCAAGCCATACATCATCGCAGTTCTCACTACTGTCTTGTAAATCTTCCCTTTCACTCTTGCTGTTACCTTTCTGTCACAAATAACCCCTGACACTCATCTCCACCCTCTCCACCCTGCCTGCACTCTCTTCTTCACCTCTCTTGTGCATTTTCCATTGCTTTGGATGGTTGACCCCAGGTATTTAAACTCATCTACTTTCACTACCTCTGCTCCGTCCATCTTCACCATTACACCTGCTTCCCTCTCATTCACACTCATATATTATGTCTTGTTTCTACTGACATTCATTCCTCTTCTCTCCAGAGTATACCTCCACCTCTCCACATTCTCTTCCACCTGCTCCCTACTCGCACTACAGATCACAATGACGTCCGCAAACATCATGGTCCATGGAGACTTCTGCCTGACCTCATCTGTCAGCCTGTCCATCACCATGGCAAACAAGAAGGGGCTCAGAGCCAATCCCTGATGTAATCTCACCCCCACCTTGAATCCATCCATCATTCCTACAGCACACTTCACCACCGTCTCACTGTCCTCATACATGTCCTGCACCACCCTCACATACTTCTCTGCCACTCCTGATTTTCTCATACAGTACCACACTTTCTCTCATAGCACCCTATCGTATGCTTTCTCTAGATCCACAAAGACACAGTGCAACTCCTTCTGACCTTCTCTATACTTCAAACATTGCATCTGTAGTACTCTTTCTTGGCATGAAACTGTACTACTGCTCACTGATTGTCACCTGTCCTCTTAACCTGGCTTCAACAACTCTTTCCAATATCTTCATTGTGTGGCTGATCAACTTTATGCCCCTGTAGTTACTACAGCTCTGAGTATCACCTTTGTTCTAGAAAATTGGTACCGAAACACTTTTTCTCCACTCCTCAGGCTGTCACACGTGGCTCTAGGGAGCCACGCAATAAGAGAGCCAAGGGTGAGCCAGTCAGTTGTGATGTTTAATAGTGACAGGGGTAAGGGATGAGGAAAGCACAGATGCTCATACATAGTTACACTCATGGGCAGTACAGCAACAGAGTTAACAGTTAATAAGGTGGCGCTCCCAAGTGATTCGCTAAGACTAGTAGAGGGCTTGCGCCGGACATGGGGGCACAGAGGCACAAATACTTCTTACGAGAAAACACTTACGAGAGATGCTGGATGATGAGACAAGGGCTGGCACCGGACGAAGGGGCTCCAGCCTAGTAGTGCTTATGTCGCAGCGCCGAATGATCGTGGCTGCTCCTCTTTATACTCATTAGCAGCGCCCCAGCTGATGAGGATTAATTGGCCCCAGCCGTCCCGTGACACTGACAGCTGGGAGCCAGCTGAGGCGCTGCCCAATGAGAGGCAGGGATAAAAGGAGCATGGGCTGAGCGCCGAGCCGGCGTCTCACCCCATGGTGACAGAGCCTCCCCCTCACGGTCGGGCTCCCGAACGACCAGGAACATCCCAGCCCCCCCCCCCCCCACCTAGGGTGGGTGGAAGGGAGGCAGGACCAGAGGGGAAGATGCAAAGGGAAGGACAAAACAAAAAAAAACCCAATGGACAATGTAGGGTCGCAGGGCAGAGAGAGGAAAAAACCCAAACACAATACGTTACAAAACAGGGAAAAATTAACCCAGGGCACAGATGGGGAGAAAACTGAGTAGGACACAGGTTACGCTCTACTCAGATAACACAACGTGTAGCCCAGGGCAAGAAAGGGAGGAAAAAAAAACCCCAAAGAGGTAACAGGACAAATAAAGCAATTACAGAGTATGGTTAAGGGGGAACGAAACACACTACTCCATAACGCACTCCTACAAAGCTAAAGATAAAATAAGGGTGATGAAAGACGCTGAGTACGGGTGGCAGGGAAAACAATACACAGCACCATATACAAAGAGGGACACCCAGGGAAATAACGGTGACAGGGTAGGAACAGGATGAACATGAGGGAAAATTGCTGAGTACGGTTTACAAGGGGGAGAACGCAATACACAGCACCAAATAAACGGGGAATTACCTAGAGGAATAAAGGTGACAGGATCATAGGATAACAATAAGGTAAAATGCTGAGTACGGTTAATAAGGGAGAAAACACAATACACAGCACTAAATACAAGGAGGGTCACCTAGAGGGATAATGGTGACAGGTGAAACAGGGTAACAATAAGGTAAATTGCTGAGTACGGTTATAAGGGGAAAAAACACGATACACAGCACTAAATACAAGGGTCACCTAGAGGGATAATGGTGACAGGAGCACAGGATAATGATAAGATAAAAGTGCTGAGTATGGTTAATAAAAAAAAACACAACACACAGCACAAAAACATATATTCCCCTAACAGACAAAGAAACTACACCCGAGTGACCTCAATAATAATAAAAGAAGTAAAGGACACCCGAGGAGACGGCAGACAGAGTCCAAAACGGCCGGAATTGTTCTGGTAATCTCCCCGCCCATTGTCCAGTTGGCAACCCGGGGAAGAGACAATGTTCGGGCGGCCAAGTCCAAACCCAAGTTCCAAGAAACTAGGCCACCAGTAGCCATGCCAGGCCACCCAGCAACAATACAGTTCGTCGGGAGGTTGGACCAGCTCGCCAAACCAGAAGACTTGCAGGTCGAGCCGTCGACCCGCGTCACTCAACCACCAGGACCGTTGAGACGGGCGAAGGGTCAGAGCGGACCCCGGAGGAAGAGGCTTAGGGGAGAGCCGATGATGAGGTAGACGAGCGTCAGGCTGCAGGGGAACAGCCACCTCCCCACCGGACCTGGACAACACTGGGGTGGCACCCGCGTCGGACCCCGATTGGGTCTTAGGCGAACCCACGCTGAACGCCGCTGGAGCAGCACCCGCGTCGGACCCCGATTGGGTCTCGGGTGAATCCACGTAGAGCACCGCTGGAGCAGCACCCACGACGGACCCCGACTGGGTCGGCACCGCACCAGAACCGACCTTCAACACTGAACCTGGACCCCACAGCACCACGAGGAACGGCAACTCCTCGCCGGCGACCCTGGAAGAAGGCTCAGAGGAGAAAACAGAACCGGGGTCAGGATCACCGGCAGCGCCAGAACCCGGCGGAACGAGCTCGGATGCAGTGGGCGGCTGCACCCGGCTCATCCCCCCTAGAGACAGGCTAAAGTACTCAGAGAAATAGAGGGAGAAAAGAGAGAGGAGCACTCGCCTGATCTCGGGTTCCGACGCCGTCCAGGACTGCGAAGATCCAGGATCCGTTGTCCGGAGGTCGTTGTCAGGCTCCCATTCGGCTGCGTCGGGCCCTGCAGCTAGAATGATGGTCAGCGCAGCTTGAGGTTCCTCCAGCGCAAGTAGCCACGCCGACAGTCCACGCGGCGTGATGGTAGGAGAACCTTGTCCTGCTGGACCGAACCGCACCTCCGTGGAGACCCGGGGACGCTTGGTCGTCGGCGCAGACTCCACACAGCAGTCGGTCTTCCTCCTCCGCCCACAACGTAGCTGCGGAACCACAGGCCCTCTCCTCGTCCCACCACGTTGACCCGGAGCCGGGGAGCGCTCGGCGGAGAGAGACACAGAGGATGCAGGATTAAAGGCACAGGTTACAGCAGGTGGTGGGAGTTCAGGGAGCTGCGAACCCCGAACTCCACCTCCAGGAGTGTGACAGAGCAAATCATTAAACTGATGTAAATAAACTGAGACTTGCCTGCCTCCTGGAGGTTGGGTGGAGCCTGCTGCGGTGAACATTGCTTCCTCCTCTCCCCGCCAGGTGATAACGGAGGACCCCCTGGGAAATCGTCTGGGGACCGCTCGCGTCGTCTCCAGGAGAGGGCTCACCAGGCCGGGATTCCAGGCACACACAGCAGTCGGGGAGCGCGTCAAGGAGGAGGGGGTATCAGCCGGGGTGAGCCAGCCCGAATGCCCTGAAGTGACAGCAGGGGAATGAGGCTCAGGGAACGAGGCTGTAAAATCTCCACACTGATGAGGCAAAAAGGTGACAGCTATGTGGGAGGAGAGGTCCTGGTGGGAGCCCAGAACTGGATCTGGACGGGGTTCATGCTGAGGTGACTTGGCGAAGTGATGACGGCTATTCCCAGGGGACAAAGCGAGGGGGGAACCCAGGAATCGCTGCTCCTGAGCAGAGACCGAGGCGAGGAAGGCGTTGAGCTCGGGAAAGCTTCGCTGCCCTGGAGTCCTCTCCACCAATCTCACTGCCACCGCCACGTGCCTGCAGATGGTGAATGGATGCACAGCGGGAATCGCGTCAGCCGCTCGGTCCCAGACGTAACTGCTGTCAGCTGCGGCTCCATGGGGGGAATCCCGAGTGACGTGATGCAGAACGGGGGAAGCCCTCTGGGTGGCGCGAACTCCCGGGCTGGAATGGCAGCAGGAACGGGGTCCCGAAGCGGGGGGCAACGTCATCCACTTCGGCGTTCTGTCGGGGTTTCCATCCAACCCGCGGAGCTTCTCTCGCTGTGTGTCCATGGCGTCAATCCTGGCACTGACCTCAAGATGGAATAAGGAGCGAGTATAACTGTCCAGGAGATCCTCAGCACGGCCTGGATGCCAGCGTCTCGCGTTGGAGGCGTCATGCAGGGTGAAGAGCGTCCTGTTGACAGCCCCCAGGATGGACCTCAGCTCATCGCCCTGGCGTCGGAGGTGACTCCTGGGAAACGGCGTGCTTACGGCGCTAACACCCGGACAGGAAGGTACAAGTCCAAACCATTTACGGCCGCCGGCAACTCGTTCTGTCTGCGACATAATGTCACACGTGGCTCTAGGGAGCCATGCAATAAGAGAGCCAAGGGCGAGCCAGTCAGTTGTGATGTTTAATAGTGACAGGGGTAAGGGATGAGGAAAGCACAGATGCTCATACATAGTTACACTCATGGGCAGTACAGCAACAGAGTTAACAGTTAATAAGGTGGCGCTCCCAAGTGATTCGCTAAGACTAGTAGAGGGCTTGCACCGGACATGGGGGCACAGAGGCACAAATACTTCTTACGAGAAAACACTTACGAGAGATGCTGGATGATGAGACAAGGGCTGGCACCGGACGAAGGGGCTCCAGCCTAGTAGTGCTTATGTCACAGCGCCGAATGATCGTGGCTGCTCCTCTTTATACTCATTAGCAGCGCCCCAGCTGATGAGGATTAATTGGCCCCAGCCGTCCCGTGACACTGACAGCTGGGAGCCAGCTGAGGCGCTGCCCAATGAGAGGCAGGGATAAAAGGAGCATGGGCTGAGCGCGGAGCCAGCGTCTCACCCCATGGTGACACAGGCATCCTCTCACTCTCCAAGATTCTGGTTAAAAATTCCACTGCCATCTCTCCTGAACATCTCCATACCTCCACAGGTATGTCATCTGGACCAACTGCCTTTCCATTTTTCATCCTCTTCAAAGCTACCCTCACTTCTGCCTTGCTAATCCTCGAGACTTCCTTGTTCACTATCTTTCCTTCATCCATCCTCCTTTCTCTCTCATTTTCTTTATTCATCAGCTCTTCAAAGTACTCCTTCCACCTTCTCAACACACTCTCATCATTTGTTAGTACATTACCATTTCTGTCCTTAATCAACCTAACCTGCTGTACAGCCTTTCCAGCTGAATCTCTCTGTCTAGCCAGCCGATACAACTCCTTTTCTCCTTCCTTAGTGTCATACAACTCACTATATGCCTTTTCCTTTGTGACCTCTCTCTTTGCCTTGTGTCTAGATTCCAAATACTCCTGTCTACTTTCTTCATCTCCCTGACTATCCCACTTTTTCTTTGCTAACCTCTTCGTTTGGATACTTTCCTGTACCTCCTCATTCCACCAACAAGTCTCCTTGTCTTCCTTCCTCTGTCCACTGGATACACCACATACCTTCTACCCATTTCCCTCAATACTTTTGCTGTACTTTCCCAGTCATCTGGTAATTCTTCCCTACCACCCAGAGTCTGTATCAACTCCTTCCTGACCTCTGTGTGACCTTCTTCCTTCTGTAATGCCCCCCCACTTAAGCTTTGCCTCTGCCTTCACTCTCTTCCTCTTCTTGTTTTCCAAAGTCATCCTACAGACTACTGTCTGATGCTGTCTAGCTACATTCTTCCCTGCCACCACCTTGCAGTCTTCCATTCTCTTTCAATTTCTCCTTCTGCATAAGATGTAGTCCACCTGTGTGCACCTTCCTCCACTCTTGTAAGTCACCCTATGTTCCTCTTTCTTCTTACAGTATGTGTTCACCACAGCCATTTCCATCCTTTTTAGCAAAATCCACAACCATCTGTCCTTCCACACTTCTCTCCTTAAGACCATACCTATCCAGAACCTCCTCATCACCTCTGTTCCCTTCACCTACATGTCAGTCACCACACTCTCCCCCCTGGGAACATTCTCTACCACTTCATCCAACTTACTCCAGAATTCCTCTTTCTCTTCTACCTGACATCCATCTTGTGGGACATACACACTGACAACATTCAACATCACACCTTTGACTTCTAGCTTCAAACTCATGATTCTGTCTGACTCCCTCTTTACCTCCTGAACACTCTTCACATACTCTTCCTTCAAGATTGCTCCTACTCCATTTCTCTTTCTATCTACACCATGGTAGAACAGTTTAAAGCCACCTCCAATGTTCCTAACATTGCTTCCCTTCCATCTGGTTTCTTGAACACACTATATCTACTTTCTTCTCTCCATCACATCAGCCAACTCTCTGCCTTTACCAGTCATAGTCCCTACATTTAACATCCCTACTCTCACCTCCACACTTCTACCTTTCCTTTTCTCTCTCTCCCTCCTAACACGCCTTCCCCCTCTCCTCCTCCTCAATTTTTGTCCAACAGTAGCCCAATTTCCACCGGCACTCTGTTAGTTAACAGCATCGGTGATGGTCGTTGTTAACCCGGGCCTCGACCGATCCAGTATGAAATTGTCATTCAGCATGATCTGCATGTTTGATTTGGCAAAAGGTTTTACATCGGATGCCCTTCCTGGCACAACCCTCCCCATTTACCCGGGCTTGGGACTGGCACTAGGAGTACACTGGGTTGTGCATCCCCTGTGGCTGGGTTTCTTTCTGGTATGTAAATATGTATAGTTTTTTTTTTAGCAGCAGTGTCTTTGCTCCTGAAGTTAGTTAATTGACTCTTTCAGCTGATTTTGGTTTTGTAGTACTACTGTCACAAACCAGCCCCTTTGGGGCAAAGAGGGAGACCCAGACGCTGAACTGCTAATTGTGGAATTTAATAAAGAAAACAAAAGTCCATACAGTGCACAAAAATAAACTTACAAATGAGAAGAACCGGCGGAAAACAAGACAAATGTAGTAATACACGTCGGAAAGGGGAAAGGGTTCCGACGGGGAGAAGCAAAATGCAACAATGAGGCTCTGACAATGAGTAACAGAAACAACGGTCTTTAAATAGAGAATGCAATCAATGAACATGAATGATGGCAGGTGTGGATCACATGAGCAGGCAGGAGGTGACAGCGATTACCATAGAGATCAGCTGTGAGTAATGAGAGGGGGGGAGACGGGACTGACAGCTTGACAGGAGCACCGCCCACTACAGGACAAAACCCGGAAGTGCCCCTGACAGCTGCAGACCCAGAGAGAGAGGGAAAGAGAGAACACAGCAGTACAAATATAAAAAGAGAACTGAAAATGACAACAAATATAGACTGATCAATAAATACCAACAAATACTCAATAAATAAATAGCAAGACTACAATGGACATAAACAGGAGAATGGGTAGAATGAAGAAACAATACAAGGTGTATGAAAACCAACTGAGGATAAAATGACAGGAAACTAAGAACTCAAAAATACAACAAATACACAAATATGGAAAACGACCATGAGACTGAGCACAGCGGAAACCGCCGTGCTCAGATCATGACAACTACCATGGTACATTTGAGCCAAGTTACTCATCAGCAGCTTCGATTCTCCTGTTATTTTTTTTTTTTACATAATTTTACAAATAAGCAGTTGGAGTAGTTTACCCTTTTTTTAATGAAGGCATAAATCAATTTCTCAACAAAATTTTTAACATATCTTTGCAAAATGTAATTTGGTAATGTTGGTCATGAGATTTTGAACATTGTGTGATATCTCCAATTCCTAATTACAAAACCACCTTAGCTATTATACAAAAGCAATTCAATTCAATCTAGTTATTCAGCAATCAACAAGCTCAGCTAGTCATAAGGCTTCCTCCACACTAGATGAAGACTTGGCGAGGTCTTCAGCAGCGTATTTAGAATGTACTGGGATCCACATTGTGCATTATAGACCGTGAAGAGTTTTGAGCATGCACAAAACTTCCTTAACAAGATCGTGGTGATTCATGATTGTGGTAACATCATATCAGGCTCCTGATACCATCGTGGCAGTGGAGGTATTGCATCAAAGTTGTGGGGCCCATGCATGCCTTCATGGCTTGGTCGTCAAGAATTTGAAGCAAGATTGACCATGCTGATAAACATGGTCCGAGCCAGGCATGCCCAGAGCGCGGTGCGATCATGGACATACGTTGTAGGATCGTTGAGGGAACGTGCTGCTGACATGTAGATAGTGTGGTGGACAGCATTTCAGGGACATGCAAAATAGCTGAAAAACAGTAGGGAAAAAGCATTGCAGCGTCACGATTGCCTTCACACTGAAGGAGGTTTTCCAATTTGCCACGATCCAGACTCATTCTAATGTCCATGCAGTGCAATGGGGCTTTAAGTGTCCACAGTTTAAATTTTATGATCAGGTTTGAATCATCCTGGACAAGACCCCACAAGTTCACAGAAGCAATTTGCTTAAACAAAGTGGAATCTAACAAACTAATATTGTTCAGGTAATCATCAGTACAGAAATGAAATAATAAGTGAAAATTCTTATAGATCACTGTGTCATCAGAATGCAGAAGAATATATTATCTCTGATGATATGTTGATATGTTGGAGAGTAGTGGACCTAAGCTTCTGTAATTGTTTTTGCAGAATTAATGCTTTTAATCACAGCTGTTTCTGGCTATAAAGCAGAGTATGGAAGTGCAATGCCCCCCCCCCCCCCCGCCACTAGGGACCTTCAGCACAGGGGCTCCCCAAGGTTGTGTTAGTTCACCATTCTTGTTCACCTTGTACACTGATGAGTGCAGAAGTGTCTATCCAGGTAATCAAATTATTAAGTTTTCTGATGACACTGCTGTTTTATCACTACTTCAAAGGCTCATGATCTGTCAAGCTATTTTGTAGAAATACAGAGGTTTGTCAGTTGGTGTGATGACAACCATCTCATTCTGAATACTGATAAAACAAAGGAGATGGTGTTTGACCCTCGGGGAGCTGGTGACCACAGACCTGTGGTCATCCACAACCACACTATAACACAGGTTTGTTCCTATAAATATTTGGGAGTATGTATTGACAATTCATTAACCTGGAGCACACATATTGATTACCTCTGCAGTAGACTACAACAGCGGCTGCATTTTTTGCATAGATTAAGAATACATGGCGTTGATAAAAGGATTATGTTAATATTTTACCAGGCTGTGTTGGAGAGCTGTATTAGATACAGCATTACAGCTTGGTTTGGCAACCTCTCTGTGAAACTAAAGAACAGAGTGTTGCGTTTAATTCATACTGCATGGAAAATCATTGGAGTTAAAGAGTATGTATCCATGCAGATCTTATTCAAACAGGCAGCCTGTAGACAAGGCCAAAAAATAATCAGTGACATGAGCCATGTACTAAACAATGAATATGAGCGGCTGCCCTCAGGGAGGAGATACAGAGTCCCCAAGTGCAGGTTCAATAGATACAAGAACTCATTTATCCTGACAACAGTAAAACTTCTAAACTCAGATAGATAGGTCAGGGACACTTATAACTCTTGTTCTTAATGACTGCTGTTATATATTTATTTGTGTATGTATTTGTATTATTTATTGGGTTTTATTTCATCTATTTTTTTTTATGAAGGATCTTATGTACTACATCCATTGTGTATGTGTGGACTGTGTGGTTGCAGCATGGGTGATAAGCCCAAGACAAATTTCCCCTTCTGGGACAATAAAGTTTACCTTATCTATCTTATCTTATCAAGCTACAAGTTCACTCTCAACAGTTTCTCGGGAAGAATTAAAATTACTTTCACCCTTTTTTTCCTCTTAAATTTATGACTTTTTTCTCTGAAACTTGCAGCTTTTTTCCTCATAAATTTAAAACTGTTTCCCTTTAATTTTGCAGTTTTTTTTCTTGTAATTTTGCAGCTTTTTTCCTCGTAAATTTGACTTGTTCTTGTAAATTTCCAACGATCCTGCTTTTAATACAAGAGACTGCTTGATGAACTTGAATCTTATAAAACTCCATACTGCCAAACCTATAATTGCAGCCCGTGTTCTTCTTTCTTCATCAGTTTCTCCTAAATAATCTGTATTGCCCCATAAATCTTGATTAGACTGTTAAAAGTCGGTTTTCTTTCTTTTCTAATTCAAGTTGAAGGAGAGGTTGAAGAGGCAGGCAATGCTGGATGAACAAGCCAACCTTTTCCTTAAGAAGGCCTACAAGATTCCAAAGTACACCAAGAACAGCGGCAGGATCAGCATCCGTGGACGCCTCCTTCGCAGCTATGTCCTCCATCTCCTCGCCAGCATTGCTCTGGAAGTTCTGTTCATCTTCGGCCAGTACTTCCTTTACGGTTTTACCCTGAAAACGCGCTACGAATGCACCCGTTTTCCCTGCCCTCACACGGTGGACTGCTTCCTGTCCAGACCCACAGAGAAGTCCGTGATCATCTGGTTCATGCTTGTGGCCGCATGCGTCTCCCTTGTCCTCAGCTTGGTTGAGCTGTTCTACCTGTGCGTGAAGGCCGTGAAAGAGTGCCTGGAGAGGAGGCAGAATTACACCGTGACCCCAGTGACTCCACTGCTGTCAGACAAGAAAGCTTTTAAGAAACGAGACGAGGTGATCCCGAACTACGCCAGCCGGGAGCTGGATCTGCAAGGACGAAAACTGGAAGTGAACAGGATCTCGGACGGTGACGCTGGCAGAAATGAGAACAACATAGGGGAGATCCACATCTGAAACATGAGTGCAATGCTAGATTGTTATGTGTCCAAGTGTTTGTTTGCTTTGGCTTTTGGAAAGAAGTTGGGTGTGTAAATAAAAAGGAGTGAGGGAAATGGACAGGTTCTGCAAACAGGGCTCAGTCACATGTGCAGCATTACCTGAATCAAAATAACTATTGTGGCATAATGATTTAAAATGCATAATCTCTTACATTGGTTTTCAAGATTTCATTTTATTTTTTTGACATTGTAATACTATAATTTTGATTTAAAAACACTTATTGTGTATCTTTCCAGGGATTAAGTTTAAATCCTGATATCCTCCAGAACAT
Organism: Pholidichthys leucotaenia; assembly: GCA_020510985.1. Taxonomy (NCBI): domain Eukaryota; kingdom Metazoa; phylum Chordata; class Actinopteri; order Cichliformes; family Pholidichthyidae; genus Pholidichthys; species Pholidichthys leucotaenia. The sequence continues at coordinate 279,868,727 of CM035842.1, forward strand.
TTATATGTACTGTAGTTTGTGTTGTTTTATAGAATTTTACAGAAAAACAAAAACTGCTTTTAAAACTCTGTCAGAAAACAGTTTTAAGCCCGAACATGAATATTAATGAGCCCCTAATCTAACTGGGTAAAGGTTTCCTGGGAGGACCAATCATAAGTAATCAGGCGAGTTTTGCTAACAGAGAACTGAAGTCATGGCTTATTGGTTTGTGATGTCATAAAACCCAGGACATGCAATCAGAATGTTTTTTTGTAAGCTTAACTAAATAAAGGCAGTGTTTATTTCTTTGTGAAGTGAATGTTTTAATATTCTAACAGTGTATACACTATATTGCCAAAAGTGCTGGGACACCCCTCCCAATGAATGGGCACCAATGCACAAAGCAAGGTCCATAAAGACATGGATGAGTGAGTTTCAGTGGGGCAGAACTTGACTGGCCTGCAAAGAGTCCTGACCTCAACCCAACAGAACACCTATGGGATGAACTGGAGCAGAGACTGTGAGTCAGGCCTATTCATCCAACATCAGTGCCTGACCTCACAAATGCTCTTCTGGAAGAATGGTCAAAAATTCCCATAAAGATACTCCTAAACCTTGTGGAAAGCCACTCTTTGCAGCTATAATAGCTTCAACTCTTGTTTACGCATGAAAATGGATTTTTCCATTTACAAATATAATAATTTATGAGGACCAAAAAGTGTTTTAATACTTAGACATTTTTAAGCTTTGCCATTATGAGAAGCCAAATGCACTTTAATAGGTACACCTTTCTCTTATGTTGTTGGATCCCTACTTTCTGCAGATTCAGTGGAGAACTGCAGACTCAATAGTTGCTGGAAACATTCCTCAGAGATATTGGTCCATATTAATATAACAGTATTACGTGATTGCTGCAGATTTGTTGGCAGCATATCCATGCATCAGTTCTTTTGTGTTTGTCAAATTCTGACCCTACTATCTGCATGTTGCAGTAGAAATTGAGACTTGGGCCAGGTAACATTTTTCCAATCTTCTATCATGCAATTTTGGTGAGCCTGTGAAAACTGTAGCCTGTTTCCTGTTCTTAGCTGACATGAGTGGCACCAATTGAGGTCTTCTGTTGCTGTTGCTCATCTGTTTCAAGGGTCATTGTGTTGGTCCTTCAGAGATTCTCTTCTCTATGCTTCGGTTGTAAGGGTAGTATCTCATGGAGTGGCGAATGCTGATGAAGGTAGTGATTTTTGAATTTGCCAACATTTCTGATGAATGCTGGCAAAAATCAAACTAGTATGTCACAAAGCGGCAAATGCTGAGGCATGTTCATGAACGTTGCTGATTGTTGGTTTTTGTCAGGGTTTGTAAAAGGTTGTGAAACCGTTTTCACGCAGTTTTTAAAGTTACAAATAGTTTTGCCGAAAAGGTTCTTCAACAGGTGCAAGTGTCCACTACTTGGTAAACCAAAAAGAACTTTAGCAACATATCTTACAATCATTTGCAGACACTTACTACTGTTGTGCAAACACTTACAACTGTTTTGTGGCCTTTTACAAACCCTGTCAGAGCCCAACAATTGCTAATCACGTTCCTCACATTCTCTGCCTCGTTAGATACAGGCTAAATAAGTGGTTATTTGAGTTACTACTGCCTTTCTGTCAACTCCAGCCAGTCTGGCCATTCTCCTGTGACCTCTGGCATCAGCAAGACATTTGGGCCCACAGAACTGCTGCTCACTGGATATTTTCTTTTTTTCAGTCTGCTCTATGAAAACCCTAAAGATGGCTGTGTGTAAAAATCCCAGTCGATTAGCAGTTTCTGAAATACTCAGACCAACAACCATGCCAAGTCCAACGATCCTTAAATCACTTTCCTTCCACATGCTCTGTTTAAACTTCAGTAACACATCTTGACCATGACTATATACATAAATGCACCAAGTTGCTGCTGTGTGATTAGCTGATTAGATATTTGCATTAACAAGCAGTTGAACGGGTGTACCTATTATCAAGAACATTTTGGAGAACAAGGGTTGGTATTTTCCACAAGACAAGGAAGCTACAGTGGATATAAAAAGTCTACACACCCCTGTTCAAATGCCAGGTTTTTCTGATGTAAAAAAATGAGACCAAGATAAATCCTTTCAAAACTTTTTCCACCATTAATTGTGACCTATAACCTGTACAACCCAATTGAATAACAAACTGAAATCTTTTAAGGCGGGGAAAAAAAACTTACAATAACCTGGTTGCATAAATATGCACACTATCTTATAACTGGGGATGTGGCTGTGTTCAGAATTAACCAATCACATTCAAACTCATGTTAAATGGAAGTCAGCACACACCTGCCACCATTTAAAGTGCCACTGATTAACCCCAAATGAAGTTCAGCTGTTCTAGTAGGCTTTTCCTGACATTTTTGCAGTCACATGTTACAGCACAAGCCACGGTCCACAGAGAGCTTCCAAAGCATCAGAGGGATCTCATTGTTCAAAGGTATCAGTCAGGAGAAGGGTACAAAAGAATTTCCAAGGCATTAAATATATCATGGAACACAGTGAAGACAGTCATAATCAAGTGGAGAAAATATGGCACAACAGCGACATTATCAAGAACTGGACGTCCCTCCAAAATTGATGAAAAGATGAGAAGAAAACTGGTCAGGGAGGCTGCCAAGAGGCTGACAGCAACAATGAAGGAGCTGCAGGAATTTCTGGCAAGTGCTGGCTGTTTAGTACATGTAACAACAATCTCCTGTCTTCTTCATATATCTGGACTATGGGGTAGGGTGGCAAGATGGAAGCCTTATCTTATGAAGAAAAACATCCAAGCCATTTGAAATCTCCCAAACACATGTGGGAAAATGTGTTATGGTCCGATGAAACCAAGGTTGAACTTTTTGCCCATAATTTCAAAAGCTATATTTGGCGCAAACACAACACTGCTCATTACCAAAAGAACACCATACCTACAGTGAAGCATGGCAGTGGCAGCATCATGCTTTGGTGCTGTTTTTCTTCAGCTGGAACTGGGTCCTTAGTCAAGGTGGAGGGAATTATGAACAGTTCCAAATACCAGTCACTGTTGGCACAAAGCCTTCAGGCTTCTACTAGAAAGCTGAAGATAAAGAGGAACTTAAGCTTTCAGCATGACAATGACCCAAAGTACACGTCCAAATCAACAAAAGAATGGCTTCACCAGAAGAAGATTAAGGTTTTGGAATGGCCCAGCCAGAGTCCAAACCTGACACTGATCGAGCATCTGTGGGGTGATCTGATGATGGCTGTGCACGGGAGATGCCCTCACAATCTGACAGATTTAGAGTATTCTTGCAAAGAAGAGTGGGTAAATATTGCCACATCAAGATGTGCCACGCTGATAGACTCCTACCCAAGAAGACTGAGTGCTGTAATAAAAGCCAAAGGTGCTGCAACAAAGTATTAGCTTAAGGGTGTGCATATTTATGCAACCAGGTTATTGTAAGTTTTTTATTTTTTATTTTTCTCCTTAAAAAAAATTCAGTTTGTTTTTCAATTGGGTTGTACAGGTTATAGGTCACATTAATGGTGGAAAAAGTTTTGAAATAATTAATCTTGGTCTCATTTTTTACATCAGAAAAACCTGGCATTTGGACAGGGGTATGTAGACTTTCTATATCCACTGTACATGCTGCATAAGAATGGTACATTTCATTTTGAGAACCAGCACCTTCAAATGCTACATTTTCCACAAGGATATTTGCAGGAAGACTCGACAGGGAGATTAAAAAAAAAAATCTAACTTCGTCTGAACATCTACAAGCTTCCCCAGCTTACACATTAACAAGCCATATCTGTATTGTTTCACTCGAGGAAAAAGTAAGCTATTTTTGATTCCCGAAGCTCATAGACCAAAAATCATTATGCTGTAGAATTACCAAAATTGGTAGCTGAGGATTGCATGGTGTGATTCATGTTGATGATGCTAACTAGAAGCAGGTGATCATGAGTGATTGAGATTCATAGACAACAGCTCTCAGTGCACCCAGGTAAAGGTCAGTTATGTGCTCCTTTCACACACAGATTAAAACTATTCATGATTATGACTCAGCTAATAAAGTGTTTCTGCAGGAAGTCTCAGAATATTGATTTCAATTAAAAAAAAAAACACAAAAATGCTTACATCTTTTTAAAAAAAGGGCAAATAATTTACTATTTATGTCAAATTATCCCTTAAGTCTACATAATCATACAGTGATTTATCATGTATTAGCAAATACAGTCAAATAAAACATCAATATCTCCAGGCAGTAACTATTTAATTACCCAGTGTCTTTCCTTATTATCTCCAAACTTCAGTCTCACCACACACAGACAGATTTTTTGCCTATACTGAGCACCTGTCAATCATTACTTGGCCTTCAGGCCCCCTTTGCTGACTTTTTACTACGTGACTTTTAAGCCAGATGTGTGTTGCGACATGTGCACAAAACTCCAAGGTCCAACTAGAGTTAGCGATCCGTCCCGATGAGAGGCAGTCTTTTCTGACCAGGTCAGCAGGTAAGATGCAACCACTTCTGTTCTCTGCTGCAGAAGATCTTTATGAAGATTAAATACAAATTTTACCTTCTTAGGAGACATAATTCTAGGTTTTTATTTATATGATAGGATCTATTTATTTGTATATAATTAGCTTTTTTAATAAAAACTGTTAATTGCATCACTTCTCAAGTACATTTTCCTTTGTTTTTTGCCAACAAGTTATGTTTAATGACTATGGGATTGATAGTGCTCTTGATTATTTAGTTCTTCTTCTTTTATTGTTTAAAAACACCCTTAATTCTCTATTCCTTATTTTTAGGATGTCTTTAAATGACTCCTGATTAATGATTAAGTTGGAACACAGTTAAACAAACAGCTTTAATTTCAGGAGAGTGTATTCTTCCTTCCGATCAGCCCTTTTCTTTCTCCAGCATCATATTGATTGAATATCTTTGGTTAATGTTTCAGTAATAAGGGCATGGCCCATTCACTAGCTTGAGTCTTAATGATATTTCTCCTCTTTTTGTCACAGATTTTTAGCTGAACTGCATCACCATTAAAAGATGGGAGACTGGGGATTTCTGTCAACCTTACTGGCGCAAGTCCAGTCCCACTCCACAGTGATTGGGAAGATCTGGATGACTGTCCTTTTCCTGTTCAGGATTATGGTCCTGGGTGCCGGTGCTGAAAGCGTGTGGGGTGACGAGCAGTCAGATTTCATCTGTAACACCCAACAGCCCGGTTGCGAGAATGTCTGCTACGACTGGACCTTCCCCATCTCGCACATTCGCTTCTGGGTCCTTCAGATCATCTTCGTCTCCACACCTACGCTGATCTACCTGGGCCACGCCATGCATGTCATCCACGAGGAGAACAAGATGAGGGAGCAGATATCGAGCCCTGGTGGGACCCGGCTGATCAAGATGCCCAAGTACACTGATGAAAAGGGGAAGGTACGCATCAAGGGGAACCTGCTGGGGAGCTACCTGACCCAGCTCGTGGTCAAGATCATCATCGAGGCCGCCTTCATCGTGGGGCAGTACTACCTGTACGGTTTCGTCATGGTCCCCATGTTCCCCTGCTCCAAGACGCCCTGCCCCTTCACCGTGGAGTGCTACATGTCCCGACCCACAGAGAAGACCATCTTCATCATCTTCATGCTGGTGGTGGCCTGCATCTCCCTGGTGCTCAACGTCATCGAGATGCTGTACCTGATCTGTACCAGGGTCCGGTGTGGCTCCAGGCCTCGCAATTACAAGAACACCTCACCAGAAAACCCAGCCAGCCTGTCGGGCCCACAGTGGCCAACCACTGATGACGCGCACAAGCAGAACAAGCTGAATCTGGATATGGAGAGCAGCCACAGTATCGGAGGGAATCTGGATGGGGCCAAAGAGGAGAAACAACTGCTGAGCGGTCATTAAGGACTATTAAGATGCATCATCTAGTTTCAGTTGGTTTTCTCCTTTTATACCATCAGGTGCAGCCAAAAGACTAAAGTAAAGATTACTTCTAAAGCTTTGTAAATGTACAATAAAGTGTTATCAGCTAAGAAAAGTCTGTGTAAATCAAAAAATACTGATGTGGAGATTTTTACTTTTATTTTGTACTGTTAAAAAAGAAATCTTCTAATGCCAGAGTGCAATGCTGATTTATTTATATTGTAAGGCTCATTTGTGTTCTTTAAGTTATTGCCTTGTGACCAAAGACTTGAAATAAATTGCCGCCTATAGATTCATGATGATGATTGTGGTGAAAGTCTGTTTTTCCTGATGCCGTAGAGTCATTTTTGTATGCGTGCTCTTGTGTTTTTAATAAAGGATCAAAGTTGAATAAACTACTGTCTTACGAATCTATTTGATAGATAGGCTATAACAGCTTTTTTTTTTTTAATAATCAAGCCATTCCATAATAAAATGGCTTTTGTATCAAGAGTTTCAGAACTTAGACTGAAAAAATACTGTAGGACATTATACTGAATACAAACTTAAGGGAGAGGACACAGAAAAGATGAATGAACAATTGATAAAATTATTCCCAAGCCCAACTCAATATTATGGTCTCCATCTGAAAATTTATTCATTTACTGTAGTTACAACTCAAATGAGAAAATCTAGCCATATTTGAAGATGAGCAATAGCTTCAGACACTGGTTTTGATTATTGGTTTGTATTTTGGTTATTCTGAAGAAAATTAAATCTATAAATCTGTACAAACCTTAGTTTTCAAACCAACTGTTTTTACATATTCTGATATTTACTTATACATCATTGTAATTGTAAGTTGTTAGGAATATAAGTTAAAGCTTGTTATAGAGAACTGGCATATATTGGTAAAGAAATATATGATTTCAGAATAGATAAGTGCATTAAAGATGTTTATATCTGAATAGCAAAGTAAAAATTAGTGGTTAGCGCTGCGGCAGCACAGCAACTCACCCTTGGCCATGGGATCCCTGGTTTGATTCCAGCCCCTGACCAACAGTGATCTGTGTGGAGTTTGCATGTTCTCCCCGTATCTGCATGGGTTTACTTCGGGATTTCTCCGGTTTCCTCCCACAGGCCAAAAACATGCAGGTTAGGTTAATTGGAGACTCTAAAGTGGCCCTAGGTGTGAATGTGTGTGTGAATGGTTAAGGGATAGCGCCGTACAGTGGCTGCTTCATCCATCCAGGTGGATGCCTTCAATTTCCCCTCTGGGGATCAATAAAGTATACAAAATTTTAAAAAAAATTAAATTAAAAAAAAAATAAAGATCCCAATGAAACAGAGCTGAAAATTATCTTACTCCATAACACCCGTCTGCCTTGCTCAACAAAGGCGTATAATTATTTACTCAGATTTTTAAGACTTTGTCCTTTTCTTTATTTGGTCAGTCAAGAAACAAGCTACAAGAACAATAAGTTCAAAAGTAATCATGATAGAGTATTATTGAGAGTCCCTACAGTCTACCGTCTGATGGTCTTATTTTACAGCAAACAAATCAACGAGCAAATGAGTTTGAATTCAAAAGATGCCAATCAGGTGGTAATAAGGAAGAAGAATAAGACAGAACAGGTGCATACGTGGAATAATTGAGTATATATGGTGATTGAGTACATATGTCAATCATTAACCCATACACCCTTTTCAGTGCCCAAATTCGTCCATGTGAGATTTATCATTTCAGGATGTCATGACAACGTGACGGCTCATGGGGCTTGCACAATATTCACCCCATCTAAAGTTCAAGGTAGCACAGACACATCTGGCTTGGCTCGGTTTAGTCCCGCTCTTTATCATTCTGCTCCACTGCTGGTGACAGCTCTGTTTGCCCCAGAAAAGATCTTCAAAAATTTAAAGGTAAGTCAAAGACAGAGTTGTGAATATTGGTGTTTGTTGTAGTGCAAGGATGTGAAATTGTCAGTGGTAATGAAGAAAACCTTATATTTTGCTGAGTTGTTATTTTGGAAACAATACCTGAGCCGGGAAGGTATATTAAGATAGTTTATAGATGTTTATTAATGAATGAGTAGAACCTTAGGTTATAATGTAAGTCCATGTCTGCTTGCAAACAGAGAAACATGCATTTTTTTTTTTTTAATTAAAAACGGTGGCGGAGTGGTTAGCACTGCGGCAGCACAGCAACTCACCCTTGGCCAAGAGATCCTGGGTTCAATCCCAATCCCCGACCAACAGTGATCTGTGTGGAGTTTGCATGTTCTCCCCGTGTCTGCGTGGGTTTACTCCGGGATTCCTCCGGTTTCCTCCCACATGCCAAAAACATGCAAGTTAGGTTAATTGGCATCAAACTGGGGATTCTAAATTGTCCTTAGGTATGACTGTGAGAGTGACTGTGAGTGTGAGTCTGTCTCTCTGTGTTGGCCCTGCGATGGACTGGCGATCTGTCCAGGGTGTACCCTGCCTCTCGCCCAAAGATGCTGGGATAGGCTCCAGCACCCCCGTGACTGGAAAAGGATTAAGTGGAAGAAAATGGATGGTTTTTCATATTTTCAATGAATGCAAAGACATATTTTGCAAACTAAATTTAAAGAAACATGCAAACAACTGCTAATTTTAAATCTATATCACAATCAAATCTTAAATGACATATTTTTAGCATTTATCAAGCATTTTTGCCAGTTTTGCTATTGACATTTTACCTGTTTGGTCAATCACATCTACTGTTCATTAGAAAAATAATTTAATCAATAGTATTGCAGTAGTAGTAGTAATGTTAAATTTGACTTGGCTCTGAACTCACAAAACTTAAGACCAATGAAATACTTGTCTAGAATTTCAGAGTTATTACCTGTGCCAAGGAGGTAATGTTTGCCTGTCTGTCAAGCCAGAGACACACCAAGCCTCTGTTTCACCGTCAAGTCCAACGCAATTCAACATGTTGAATCAACCAAAAAAAAACCACAGATGAGTTCTGTTTTGTGTCGACGTGTGGGACACACCAACAAGGCTCACCGATGGCTTGAATTTACCAGATGGCCGATTGTGGGCTTGGTGTGTCTCTGGCTTCAGCAGGATTACGCCAAAACTACTGGATGGATTTTGATGAAATTTTCACCAGAGGTGGCCCTTGGGCTACGATTGAACCCATTAGATTTTGGAGGTGATCTGGGTCAGGATGTGGATTTTGGATCATTTTTTTTTCTCTCTTTAACAATGCAAGATAGGGTCTTGGCGAAGTTATGTGCTCTCTGAGTACCCTCTAGTTACAACTTAAATTCGCAAAAATGTGAAAAGAAAAAAAGGAATGTCTTCAATTACTGTATATGAAGAGTTAAATATAATTTATCAACTATGTCCTTTACATACAACAGCTAAAATATTTCCTGGAGGACTGCTGTATTATCAGTTAACCTTTTCCTGCATTTCCCTCCCTCTGACATTTGATTTAACTTCAGAATGTATTTGTTTTGCTCATTTTATAAATCAGTATATTTTGATTTTTTTTTTCCCCCAGAGACCATGGGGGAATGGGGATTTCTCTCCAGTTTGCTGAGCAAGGTCCAGTCCCATTCCACGGTGGTCGGGAAGGTCTGGCTCAGCGTACTTTTTATCTTCAGGATCATGGTCCTGGGAGCTGGAGCAGAGAAGGTCTGCATCAATTTTTTTTTTCACCCCCATCTACTGTTTGAATACATTTTCAGAGGCACCAGCGCCCTGAAGAGTGATTATTTTTTTTTATCTTGTGTGCACAAGTTATCATCCTGTTTGTACAAGTTATTATCTCAATAATTTGGTAACACAAGATAAAAGATCCCTCGTCATGACTTCAGGGACTCCATACATTTTTAAAGTTGATCTGGTAGTGGAAGTATTTCTGCAGCTTCAGCCTCTCGTTCAAACATTACCCTATTGTGGCTATAAAGGAGATCAATGATTCTCCAATGCCACTAGCTGGAACAGTAGTTTACCAAGTACTGTATTGTGTCTGACAACAAATCATCACAATTTTATTTATTCTGATGCATTTTTACACTCACTTTTTAAAATCTTTTATATCTTCATGTAACATTTTCTCATCCACTGTTGTGTTCCCTGTCTTTGAGTTTGCATTTGCCAGAATCAACCTTATTTGTCCCTATTTAAATTGGCCTTTTTCCACAATTTTTAGCTACTAGCGTCACACAAATGACTATAAATTGTAATAAATTTGCTTTGATGAAGATTCTCAGTCATCCAGGTAGGTAAGTATACAGTATGAAAGCTCAGTCAAGTCAACTGAATTCAAGTATTTCTGAGGAGGTACTCCACTGTCTGACTTTATATGAAATTTGATTTAGTCTATTTTTTATTTTAGATCATTTTCAAAGCAACTTAAGAGTATTTGTGCACATTACCATTCAATATCGGATAAAAGAAAAATTATTTTTTAACCCTCAGCCTTTAAAAGGCTGAATGGGTATTGTTGTTGTCCCGCCGGGTGGATACCATCAATACCATAGTTGTATCTAAGACAAATCTTGGACAAAGTTCAAATTTGGGTGACAAAATGCCATATAAACTATATCTCAAGAACAAAGAAAGCTAGGGTCACCAAACTTTGTACACAAGTTCACTTTTGGATCTTGACCTATGGGTGTGAGGTCAAAAGGTCAAAGGTCAAACTTACCATTCCATTTTCAATATTACTATAGAACGTGTAACGCTAGGATCAACAAACTTCATACGCAGGTTCTCCCTGACAGTCTGACCTCTTACTATGGTTTTAGCCAAAAAGTCATAGGTCAAGATTAACATTCCCTATGCATTATTACTAGACAACAAGTAAAGCTACGGTCACCAAACTTTGTACACAGGTTCACCTTGGGATCCTGACCTCAAAACTAGGGGTCTGGGGTCAAAAGGTCAAAGTTTCTGATTTTCATTTTAACGTTGCAAGGAATAACACCCCCCCACCCCCACAAGTTTACATGTAAATCTGGCCCTCTGAGGAAAAACTTTTGTGGCCCTCACTACCACCAAAGTTGCCCATCCCTGATGTACGCCATTTCCTTTGTGAATTATCATATTTACAATGTTTTGAAAGTTTCACAATTAAAACTGAAAATGCAAATGAAAATAAAAGCTACTCAGTGTTTTATCATATTAGAATTAAAATTACTGCTAAAATTATATCTGCCCTGCAATGGACTGGCGATCTGTCCAGGGTGTACCCTGCCTCTCGCCCAAACATGCTGGAATAGGCTCCAGCCCCCCACCCCCTGGACCCCCACCACGCAACCCGAAAAGGATTAAGCAGTAGAAGATGGATGGATGGATGGATGGATGGATAAAACTATATAACCTAATTTTTAAAACTCTCTCCATCAAAATGATGAGCAAAGAGAAATTCCGGATGATAACACAACATAACAAAAATAATTTTTTTGTAAGTTGTCTGTGTTTTTTCAACTGATTTAAGACAATTTGTCACTGCTGAATCCGAAAAAGACATCTGTTTCTCTCAATCGGATCAGGTTTTTATGTTAAGTTATAAGCAGTTGTACAGCAGTTGTACAGTTGTACTGTAAATTGAATAGTAGACATTGATGAAGCTAAGTACATGTAAATTGAACGTTACATCATCATTGTTCAAAATTCAGAGAATTTCAAGAAATAAAAAAGAATTTTGCATCATATAAAGCGAAAATACCCGTACATGTAAACAAAAATGTAAGAAAACATGTGGCCATAGTTCAAAAAGTTGACCTGATTGAGCAAAACCAATGTGATTTTTGGATTCAGCACATCAGAATTGTCCTAAATCAGCTAAAAAAAACTTAGACAATAAATTTGGTGTTGACCAGTGTAATTTAAAAAAAAAAGCCAAGAGGAAAAGGAAATACGACAAGGCTTAATTTGCTCTTGGATTCATTGTGGGCTTTGTAATTGCCTGGCTCCCCAAAATGTGGAATAAAAAAAAGTTCATGAGCCGCTGGTATGAATGAACAAAAAAAATCATCAAATTACAATGACCACAGTCTCTGAACTTTTATTCCTGACATGGGATTGAAACAGTGTGCTTCAGTTGTGCTCTTTAGAAAGAAACGTCACAGCTTTGAATCTTTTTCTGCACAATCAGAAAGAAAGAAAGCCTCCGAGCTCCATGAGGCTTCACCTGCCAAACAAGAATAAATGCTACAGCTCCTCAGCTGTAGCATTTATTCTTGTTTAAAAGCAGCCTACTTTGTACATTTACTGCTGTTTACAGCCTGTTAATGCAGTCTTAGCATCCAATACATATCTTACAAACATGCTCTCAGGCACACTGCTCCCTCTTGTATGTCTCTGTGGCTCACTGACTCTCAGTATTGCCAGATTGGAAATGAAGAACTATTGTACTGTCACTTTAAAATTATCATATTTTGACCCAAACTATCATATGCACTAAAATAACTTTAAAAATCATAGACTAGGACAGTGTATTTAATAACAAAGCTATTCTATATGTATGGAAGTGCAGTAACCTAAGGAATAAATGCAGAGGCTTGGCCATTTGAATGAAACAACTGCTTTATGCATTGTCACACTTAAACACAGCCACACACAGAGTGAACTGCACCTCTTTGCAAAACCACTGCTTCCATCCTTAAACGTAGGGTCTAACTCCCAGGCAGGGTGATAAAGCTGCTGCTGTGCCTGGGGGAGTTGCTTTGTTTTCTTACCAGTGTCCATGTTTGTGCTCCTGGACTCTTTTCTTTTAGTACTTTTTTTCCTCCAAGTCCAAACTCATGTTCACTGATTTTTTTTAAAAATTTGTTGTGGTGCCAGTGCAGCTGCGCAAACAAATGTGAGCTAAGCGCTGCTAGTGTGATTAGCACATTTGGTGGTGAGGAGGAGCCAGCCTGGTATGAGCTGATCAGTTATGAGCATCAGTTTCTGGTGATGTGTGGGTGTTCACATAAATCAAATGACATTTTTTGGGGGGGTGCACAGAAATGCCAAAACTATCGTATATTTGGCATTTTTTATGCCATTAGCATTTTTTTTTTTTTCGGTTCCGGTTCCGCCGGACCGGCAGCGCCACACGAGTTGGCTGTCGTTTGCAACTGCCCTTTTCTTATTTTCCTTCTTCTTTCTACACCTTTCACTCTATATATATATCACGGACACACAGATCGCCCCAAGGGTCTCCCGAGTCGGCGGACGGAGCCACTGTTTGCAGCGGGGGACAAATACAGCAGGGAAGAGCTAGCTAGCTGGCTAGCTAGCTCCAACCGCCACCCGGTGTAATGGAGAAGCTCGACATGCTGAGGAACTGTGGCGAAAATGACGCGGGTGCCGGGCTGGAGTTTAGGCAGCGTGCAAGAAATATAAGACAGAATAATAAAGAGCGATGGCAAGAACCAAGCAGACCGCCCGTAAATCTACTGGAGGAAAATGCCCCCCAGGAAGCAGCTAGCCACCAAGGCTGCTCGAAAAAAAGCGCTCCGGCCACCGGCGGAGTGAAGAAGCCTCACCGTTACAGGCCCGGTACCGTGGCTCTGAGAGAGATCCGTCGCTACCTGAAATCCACGGAGCTGCTCATCCGTAGGCTGCCCTTCCAGCGCCTGGTGAGGGAGATCGCTCAGGACTTCAAGACCGACCTGCACTTCCAGAGCTCCGCCGTCATGGCTCTGTAGGAGGCCAGTGAGGCCTACCTGGTGGGTCTCTTCGAGGACACCAACCTGTGTGCCATCCACGCCAAGAGGGTCACCATCATGCCCAAAGACATCCAGCTGGCCCGTCGCATCCGCGGAGGGAGAGAGAGCTTAGACTTTCTGCTGCACATCCACCAACCATAATGCTCTGCACTGTGTGTCTATATATATACAGTATATATATATATACTGTATATATATATATATATATATATATATACTGTATATATATATACAGTAGGGGCAAAAAAGTATTTAGTCAGCCACCAATTGTGCAAGTTCTCCCACTTAAAAGATGAGAGAGGTCTCCAATTTTCATCATAGGAACACCTCAACTATGAGAGACAAAATGAGAAAAAAAAAATCCAGAAAATCACATTGAAGGATTTTTAATGAATTAATTGGTAAATTCCTCGGTAAAATAAGTATTTGGTCAATAACAAAAGTTCATCTCAATGCTTTGTTATATACCCTTCGTTGGCAATGACAGAGGTCAAACGTTTTCTGTAAGTCTTCACAAGGTTTTCACACACTGTTGCTGGTATTTTGGCCCATTCCTCCATGCAGATCTCCTCTAGAGCAGTGATGTTTTGGGGCTGTCGCTGGGCAACACAGACTTTCAACTCCCTCCAAAGATTTTCTATGGGGTTGAGATCTGGAGACTGGCTAGGCCACTCCAGGACCTTGAAATGCTTTTTACAAAGCCACTCCTTTGTTGCCCGGGCGGTGTGTTTGGGATCATTGTCATGCTGAAAGATCCAGCCACGTTTCATCTTCAATGCCCTTGCTGATGGAAGGAGGTTTTCACTCAAAATCTCACGATACATGGCCCCATTCATTCTTTCCTTTACACGGATCAGTCGTCCTGGTCCCTTTGCAGAAAAACAGCCCCAAAGCATGATGTTTCCACCCCCATGCTTCACAGTAGGTATGGTGTTCTTTGTCCTCCAAACATGACAAGTTGAGTTTTTACCAAAAAGTTCTATTTTGGTTTCATCTGACCATATGACATTCTTCCAATCCTCTTCTGGATCATCCAAATGCTCTCTAGCAAACTTCAGACAGGCCTGGACATGTACTGGCTTAAGCAGGGGGACACGTCTGGCACTGCAGGATTTGAGTCCCTGGCGGTGTAGTGTGGTACTGATGTAGCCTTTGTTACTTTGGTCCCAGCTCTCTGCAGGTCATTCACTAGGTCCCCCGTGTGGTTCTGGGATTTTTGCTCACCGTTCTCGTGATCATTTTGACCCCATGGGGTGAGATCTTGCGTGGAGCCCCAGATCGAGGGAGATTATCAGTGGTCTTGTATGTCTTCCATTTTCTAATAATTGCTCCCACAGTTCATTTCTTCACACCAAGCTGCTTACCTATTGCAGAGTCAGTCTTCCCAGCCTGGTGCAGGTCTACAATTTTGTTTCTGGTGTCCTTTGACAGCTCTTTGGTCTTGGCCATAGTGGAGTTTGGAGTCTGACTGTTTGAGGTTGTGGACAGGTGTCTTTTATACTGATAACGAGTTCAAACAGGTGCCATTAATACAGGTAATGAGTGGAGGACAGAGGAGCCTTTTAAAGAAGAAGTTACAGGTCTGTGAGAGCAAAAAATCTTGCTTGTTTGTAGGTGACCAAATACTTATTTTACCGAGGAATTTACCAATTAATTCATTAAAAATCCTTCAATGTGATTTTCTGGATTTTTTTTTCTCATTTTGTCTCTCATAGTTGAGGTATACCTATGATGAAAATTGGAGACCTCTCTCATCTTTTAAGTGGGAGAACTTGCACAGTTGGTGGCTGACTAAATACTTTTTTGCCCCACTGTATATATTTATAGTAATATGTACATATGTATACTAGCTGTTCTTGTTTTTTTCTTGCCTTCTGATTGTTGCTCTGAGTGTTGCTATCCCTGTGCTGTTGCAATCCTGGAATTTCCCCATTGTGGGACTAATAAAGGCTTATCTTATCTTATCTTATCTTATCTTTTAAAACTACTGATCATATATCGTATAGGCCCTAAAACCATTGCATAAATACAATGATTATAGTATTTCTGGCAACACTGCTCACGCTTGCTCTCTAGCTGGACCACTGGCACAGAGCGGCACCTAGGTTTCGATTAGTGCTCCCTCTGCTGGTGGACTCTACAATTGCATTTAAGAATGTGGTTGCAAATGTAATATAAATAAATAATTGATTTTTGGAAATGGACTGGTGGGCTGTAGTGGATGAGGGGGTGGACCATATGTGGCCCACAGGCCACCAGTTGCCCATCCCTGGCATACATGCTTCACATTGATCCCATAATTCTACCTTTGAAAACTCTGGGATGAGTTTGAATTTTGGCGACCTTGACTTCAGGTTAGTGTTGGTTAATTTCACCTTAGATCAGCATCATGGTGATTTGAACTTATCACACTGGTTTTGGGGGTTTTGGCCATTTCCCCCCCTCCTTTCACCTTCCTTGATAGTTCACTGACAAGGCTCATAATTAAGCAATATTACACAAGAATGCCATACCAATGAATATATCACTGCAGTAATTTGGTAGCAAATGAGCATAATATAATAATTACATATGTAATCAAATTAAACACTGTCCAGTGCAGAAGTCAGTGCTCATAATACATACATCTAGAGCAGTGGTGTCAAATCATGTGCCATGGAGGGCCAAGTCCCTGCAGGCTTAACCTCCAACCAGTGTCTTCAACGGCAGATTCCACTGAATTTCTTCCCACTGATTGCTGATAAGTGAAAACACCTGCTGAAGAGACTGGGTAAAAGAGAAAACCTGCAGGGTCTTGACCCTCCATGGCACATGATTGGACACCCCTGATCTAGAGGGTTTGTGGGTCATGAGATTTGCGGCAGGAGCTAATTACCTTGTTAGCTGCGTTGGGGGAGTCCTTTACGCAAAAAAAAAAGACATTAGCAAGATTATATTGGTTGATTATATCGGGCTGCACGGTGGCGCAGTGGTTAGCACTGCGGCAGCACAGTTTACCCTTGGCCGGGGGATTGTGGGGATCGTGGGTTCGATCCCAGCCCCCGACCAACAGTGATCTGTGTGGAGTTTGCATGTTCTCCCCGTGTTGCGTGGGTTTACTCCGGGATTTCTCCGGTTTCTTCCCACATGCCAAAAACATGCATGTTAGGTTAATTGGCTGTTCTAAATTGTCCCTAGATATCTGTTTCCTATAGGCCCTTAGAATAGAGGGTTAGTATTAATGAAAGCGCTTTGAGTGGTCTTTGTGACTAGAAAAGCGCTATATAAGTGCAGGTTAGTTAGTAGTTAGTTAGTTTTACAACCTGAACTTCAGTTTCGGTTTAATTTCAGTTTTTACATTAGCGAATAGACATTAGCGGCTAAAAGTGACTTAGCTTCATGGCAGTGCCTGCTAGCTCAAGTGCACATTGCTTGCCTTTTCTTGGCATCTGCACATGAAATAAAGCATCAAACATAAAATATTATGTAGCTGGACACGGCATTTCTTTTTGATACAAGTGGTTTAATTATTTTTTTTTCTGTGTTTTGCTACTTCTAATCAGTGCTAATTGCCCAGCTTCCGGGGTTGGGATTAACATGACCATGTACGTTAAAGGGGAAGGACATGAAAGCTCACACACACACACACACACACACACACACACACACACACACAACAACAACAACAGGGAGAGGGGGAAAAAAAATAAAATTACATTAGCAAGATTATGTCGGTTTTACAACCCAAAAGTTTTTGTTTTATTTCGGTTAATCGCCCAGCCCTACCTCAGGTCAGGTAACTCTCAAAAAATCTTATGTGATAACTCGTGAATGAAATGACGTAGACTTTTCATATTGATCCAATTGTTACATCTATGCCAAATCTGGGATAACTATGATTTTGTGTGATTTCACACAAAAATTCAGCCAGCCAGTACACTTAATGCCAGCAGCCTGAAGGGCACCAGGGAGGAAGGGGAAGAATAATCATGGAGAATTTCCCGTGGGGGGGGGGGGGTAGGCCTCATAACACAGAAGCACAACTTTTATTTAGTTAAAAACTGCTTTTTTAACCTCTCCTTGATTGATAAGTAAAGCAGTGCAGGAAAAATGTTTCAGTTCTTTGCAGTAACAAGCAAAAAAACATCATTTTATCAAGTACTGGAATCAGTGAGTACTCAAACTGAAGTACTCATTCTTGGTGTGAAAAAATTGTGTATAAATGTAATAAACATTTCTGATCTGTCCGTTCTAGGTTTGGAGTGATGAACAGTCCAAAATGATCTGTAACACCAAACAACCTGGTTGTAAGAACGTCTGCTACGACCAAGCCTTTCCCATCTCACACATTCGATTCTGGGTCCTCCAGATAATCTTCGTTTCCACGCCAACGCTCATCTACTTGGGCCATGTCATTCACGTCATCCACAAAGAGAAAAAACTGAGAGAATATATCCAGTCCCACAGCGGGAGCGAAATCACCAAATCTCCAAAGTACACAGATGAGAAGGGCAAGGTCCAGATAAAAGGCAATCTGCTGGGAAACTACATGGCCTCCATATTTTTCAGAATCATCCTGGAAATCGGGTTCATTGTGGGGCAGTATTACCTATACGGGTTTGTCATGGTACCAAAGGTTGTCTGCAAACGAGACCCGTGTCCCTTCACGGTAGAATGCTACATGTCTCGGCCCACGGAGAAAACTATCTTCATCATCTTCATGCTGGTGATGGCCTGCATCTCTCTGCTGCTCAACGTGGCGGAGCTCTTCTATTTGGTATGCACACGCTCGTCCAGACGAAAGTCAAAAAAAGTGCCGGCGACCGCTATTGCCCTTCACCCCCGAATCAACGGCAATAGCATGATGAAAAACGAGAAGCTGAGCCTCCGTGATGTCCGTTAGAGCACAACCTGAGGAGCACCAGAGTCAAGGAACTTTGAGCATTTGAATAAAAACCACAAATTGATAACAGTGGTTTGTGGGGAAAGATTTGCAAAAAGACTATGGCAGGCTTAAATCACACCTAAAAAGTAAGTTATTTATTTATAACATGTTAATAAAGGATTTAAAAATAATTACTGTTTATGAAAATAATTAGAAAATGGTCATATATTCTTCAATAATGTGATTTTTTTGGATTGCACAAAATATTACAAGAGCATTTTTAAATTGTTGATAACTGTGACTTAAAAGGTCCCATATTGTGCAAAGTGAAGTTTTTATGGATTTTAACTTTATGAAATACAGCCACGGATCACATGAGGAAAAACTCTCAATTCAAAAAGAAATACACACCGCCTTTATTCAGCTGAGCTCTTAAAGAAACAAGCAGACTGCACTTCCTGGGTCTTATTCCGTCATAAACCAACAAGACCCACCCACACCCCCTGAATGCTTCATTGATTCTGATTGGGTAAAGCTTTTTTTTGAGTTGGGCAATCAGATTAGGGGCTTATTAATATTAATGAACAGGCTGAAAAAAAACATAAATTAACAGCTGGACAATACACAATACGGGACCTTTAATACTAATTGTTTGTGACTACCAGTACATGGTGTTAAGAGTCAAAATGGCATGATCAGATAATGTGACCCACTGACAGCAGGTGTGACAAAGCTTCAGTTTTATTTCTGTCTTAAAAGCCATTTTGTACAGGTTTGAGCATTTTCATTATTTTGCAGCATTGAGAACTGCCAACACTACTTTACTTTTAAATGTTTTCAAATGTTTTTGTTTTTTCAATTTTTGTATCTTAATGTGACTTCATGTCGGCATTTATTGTCGTGTTTGTAGCTGATTTTATTCTCAGTAAAACAACTGAAGGAACATTTTTGTCAAAGACTTTTTCTGATGTGCCTTTTTTAATTCCCCATGGCAACGTTCTATGTTTTCCCATTCGTTACATATATTTTTGAAGTAATAAGCACCTTTGAATAAAGAGTTTTAAACAACTGTAATCACACTTTTAACTTGACACCACACTACAAAATGAGAGTGGAACATCCAGCAAGCTAAAGACTGATATATGGTTTTAATCAGTTTAAACATTACCAAGATACAGCTGAAACCAGAAATTTACATACACTGTATAAAAAGAAACATTACTTTTTTTCCTCACTGTCTGACATTAAATCAAACTAAACTTTTCCTGTTTTAGGTCAAGTTAGATTATCAAAAATAATTTTTTATATTTGATATTTTTTTTTTTTTAGATAATTTTGTATCCACCTTATTTTTGGGGGTGCCGCTGGAGGAGCGACTGTGGACGGAACTTCCGGTTTTGTTTGACCCAGTGTAAAATCAGTCAGTTTCAGTGGAGTAGCAGGGGCATTTAAAATAGCGTTTTTTAAAAGTTTTTCAAATTAATTTTAATGTATAGTCCACATACGTGTTTTCCACTCAAGTGGCAGCTAATTTCAGCTCTTGCAGTTTTTGTATTTTTGAACGTTTAGTTGTGTGACGCTCCTCAGAGATAAGCACAGCTCAGTCTGTGGCTTCTACAGCAATGAGTAGATCATGCACTGAAAACTAAAGGATTGTTCGTGAGATCGGTGGGACAGACACAGGACAGATACCAAGACAAGAGCCAGGTATGTTTTCACTTGTATGAATGTCACAGATCTGACGTTTTACCCCGAATTTAAAACACCCAAGCACGGTGTTGAATGTGCCCCTGTGCCATTACGAACTTCAGGCAACGATTAAGATTAATTAGTCATTAATCATGACTTTCTTTCTTTCTTTGCTAGCGGCAAAGTCCCAGGAAACCTCGGAGTGTCTGGTATCATTTTAGAAATTGTACTTTCTAAAAATACCTATGTTTTTGCGGAAGACATAACTCCCGACCGATCGAACGGGGGTTTTCAACCTAGCTAAAATATTGTTTACATCGTTAGCATCTTAGCAGCGGCGCTAACAAACGGCGCTCCAGTGTACGAGGCCACTTTTTAAGATCATCTTTCCATCCTTCAATAGTCGTAGGAAGTGGTATGATTATGTTACTGTTTTGAGGTGCAAGAGGCCATGTTCCCGCAATTCTGATGCCGAAGTCGTTGTTTTTTAACAAGGAAAAGTGTCCCATTTCAGTGACAACTATAGGCGCTTTTCCATTTGGAACACTTTGGCCTCGTTTGGCCTCCTTTCGCACGGTACAGTTCGGCTCGCATGTTTTTCTACTGCACTAGGTGTCATTTGAAGTGGGTGGGAAATAGTTAAAAGGGAGGCGGCGCAACCCTCTCCCTCCCGCTACGTAAAACAAACGTAACTGGCGTAAATCAAGCGTAACGTTACGCAAAACACAAGTTGGCAGGATACGAGGCGTCTGCGTTCTCTGGCTGTTCTTGCCAGAATAAAGGCAAAAACGGAGAACAGAAGGCAAACCCGCCATACGACACACTCTGGAAAGGTACTGGAGCATTTAGAAGCCATGAGGATGCGAACTACATTATGTATGACGGTAAGCTAATGATTGCTAATGCTACTTTGCTTTTAAGTCCACCGTACAACATTGTAAAGTCGGCAAGTTATCGATATTAGGTCCTAAAATCTGTATTCTGTGTGTGTGTTTCAGATGGCTCTCTTCTGGCAAAAATATCACTTCAAACGGTCGGCGTTAATGTTCACCACAGTGATGTGGCCCCAAGTTCATGAACACGACGTGGCTATAATGTCTGTAGAAATGTTTAGCTTCCTGTGAAATAAATTGATCTGATCTATGTCAAAATCATGGAGACACTGTTGAGACGTCATGGAATTTACCTGCTCCAGCCAGTGGTGTCGTGACAAAACATGGATCAGGTGCCATATAGTAGCATATGAGCCGTTAACTATATATTTCAACAGGTAAACAGTACTGAGTTAGGCATAAGATATATTTAGCAATTATGATGCATTTTAAGCCAAAACAAATGGATCTAGGATTAGAAGTAATTAAAATAAAGCAGTCCCAAGGTTACATGGAAAAATACATGGATTAACTGGAAATATATCGTATTGAGTATTGCTGACTACCTGTAGATACTGGATAAATATATATGCCCTGGGAATTTTGACAATAAACCTTTGTACTTTTGCAGATGTCTCTATTTTGTTTTACAGTATTCAGCAAATAATTGTTTTGGTTACTTTTCTTAAAAATGAGCCATTATTTTCAAAGTCACTGATAAATGATTCGTACTGTTGACTCTTTTCCCACCGGTGTCTGAACAGACAAAATAGAAAATCATGATGCAAATACATAAATCACTAAATTGTTTATTCCAATCAGCAGCAAATTACAGATTATTTAGAATGTGCAAAATTCAAACTAAAAAAAAAAAAGAAACTGGAATGGGTCACACACGCCAGCCAGGCTGCCTCACTGAGAAGCAATTGGATCGGTCCCTCGTACTGGTCCCGGTTCAGCAGATCTTCAGCCTGCATCTCTGTAAATAGTGAGGCAAGGTCCGGTTTGGGTGGATCGTCTTCCCCTTGCCTAGATGAAAGACAGAAATGGGTGGTGGATAATTAAAGAAAGTTTAAAACATATTTGAGAAATGAATGAATCTTTATTTTGGATAATTAGATTAAAAGAAGGGAACAGAATAATAGAACAAAGGGGGAAAAAATCCAATAAGGTCAAATTAAACAGGAACTCCTCGGATTATACAGTTCAACATAACTTATCAGAAATGGGTGATGGCTGAAGCCGCAGCTTATATTGCCCACCCATGTTCCAGCTAAGAATTCAAAAATAAAATAAGAGTGATTACAAATCAGAACAAAGCCAAGACAAAACGTGACAAAAAATAAGCAACAGCACAACACAGACTGGATATGATAATCCTTATGTGATTTTACATGTCGTTTTGTATATACAGCCGTGGACAAAATTGTTGGTACCCCTCTGTTAATCGAAGAAAAACCCACAATGATCACAGAAATAACTTGAATCTGACAGAAGTGGTAATAAATAAAAATTCTACGAAAATTAACCAATGAAAATCAGACAATGCTTTTGAATTGTGGTTCAACAGAATTATTTTAAAAAACAAACTCATGAAACAGACCTGGACAAAAATGATGGTACTCCTAGAAAAGATTGAAAATAGGCCATAGGGACATGAACATGACCATAGGGACATGTTCAACCAAGATGTGTCCTCTAATTAACATCACAGGTGTCTACAAACTTGTAATCAATCGGCCTATTTAAAGGGTGACAAGTAGTCACTGTGCTGTGACCATTGTGGGTTTTTCTTTCATTAACAGAGGGGTACCAACAATTTTGTCCACGTGTGTATTTTTGGAGTATTTATTCCTTTAGTTTTTGTTTAAATTGTCCAAGCTTTGTACATGATTTTAATTCAGGTCCAAAAGCGTTCCACAGTCTGACTCCTTGCACTGAAATACAGTGTTGCTTGGTAGTAGTTCTCAGACCCCAGGGCAGACCCAGAACTCACTGGAGAGACAACATCTCCCAGTTGGTCTGGGAACACCTTGGTATCCTCTCTGAAGATCTGGAGCAGGTGGCTGAGGAGAGGAAGTCTGGGCTTCTCTGCTTGAACTGCTGCCTCTGCGACCCGGACCTCTGGAAAAGTGGTAGAAGATGGATGGATGGATGTCATGTATGGGAGCATTAATGAATGATACAAAGTCTATAGTGTGGGTTGATTCAGCAAATATTTCACTCTGCGCAGTATTGTGACTGATTTGCATATTTTACCTTTAATATAATTAATATGTGACTTCCAACACAGTTTATTATCAATTATTACACCAAGGATTTTAATTTTGTATACCCTTTCAATCTCTACACCATTTATACTGAGTTTAAATACTGAGTTGTTGTGATGGTGTGAAATAACGTTATCAATAAAATTTAGCCACCGCTGTGTCGCCCTGGTTTCAAGTGTGGGTGGTGTTTTGTGCTTGTATTGCTAAAATGTAAAAGAAAGCACTACAATGGGTCTCAAATATTTGTAATGTGTTCTATTACTGAATGAGTTTAAAGATGAAATACTATAGACTACACATATAAACTAAATTCTAATGGTGACTGAACATCTCCCATTCCCCAAGATACACTATTATGACTATAACTCAAAGGATCACAGAAATGATCTGATAAAAATAAATAAACAAGCGGTTTATTTTATGGTGGCTATTATTGGATGTGCCATTCATTTTCAATTACTCTGTAATTAATATTCACACAAATAAATCTCAATTCAGTCCCTTTCATATTAAGTGGAAATTGTGCTACTTTAAATCTGGCACTTTACCTAAACTTTAACTTAAAGTGAGGTAGTCGGATCCGGGAAAAAAATGCTTTTTTTGCGTGCATGGAAAGAAAATCCTACAGAAACATATAGCGCGATTGTCTGCGAGTGTGAATGACCTCTTCCATGAGCAAATGTACGTTTGTTGGTCCTTGGCTGTTTAAATTGAATTCTTTCCTCCCAAAAATATCATTTTTGAATATTAATTACAGCTAAATGGGAGCAGTTTCAATGCCGACATTTCACATCCTAATATACGTGTTCTATACACCATCGGCTTTTGCGTATCCGACTACCTCGCTTTAAAAAGCAAAAGATTTGACTATAAATATGATGTGTTGTTTACCTGTCACAATACATTGGTGTCAAAACGTCGCCATTCTGAGCACATCCTGTTTGGACTCTACAATGAAATACACACAAATTAAGTACATGCACAGCACGAAAGTGCAACATGTAAAAAAAAATAAATAAATAAAATAAACTTTTTAACCAGGATTACAACTAGCTTATTTCATCAGATATTGTCAACACAAAAAAGCAACATACAAGGACGGACATAGCATTAAGCCAGGTCATCGTTTAAACACGATTAAGTTTTCGTCTGTCCTAAGTGAACTTTCCACTGTTGGAAAAAATAACATAAAGCATGAATATCACATCACTCACCGTCCTGTATATCACAATATCACAGCTTCAACTACTGAAGTTGGGTGCGTCGCGGCTGTACATTCAATTCAATTCGGGTGGCTAGGTCTAATTCCCGGTGCGTCTCCATCTATTTTGTGGTGGGTCTGCTTGTGCGCCCCACTGCAAGCTCAGTCTGCTTCCCTCTGCATTCTCTCATCAGCCGAAATGCACAGGAAACTCTGCTGGACCGCGGTGTTAGATTTCTGCTGATTTCTGTTAAGCCATTCTATTGTTGTGGTTTATAATATCACTTGTTCACGGGCTCACTGATGAAAAATTGCAAATGGCGACCAGCAAGCGATTCTCGAAAGTCAGCGTAACGCCCACTCTCATGACGCTATGCCCAGACCAATGAATGGCCAGCAGTGGCATGACGAAACCGTGCCGGTACCCTTCGGACCTACTTTTATCGGTGCCAATAAAAGTGGAAC
Source organism: Pholidichthys leucotaenia (assembly GCA_020510985.1). Lineage (NCBI taxonomy): Eukaryota > Metazoa > Chordata > Actinopteri > Cichliformes > Pholidichthyidae > Pholidichthys > Pholidichthys leucotaenia. Next base: position 279,893,704 of record CM035842.1, read on the forward strand.
AGTTCCGAAATAACGGAACTGTGAGGCCATTGGGTGCCAAAAGGAAAAGCGGACAAAGGAGGCCGAACCGTGCGAAAGGAGGCCAAACAAGGCCAAAGTGTTCCAAATGGAAAAGCGCCTATATGTTCTAAACTAGTACCGGAAGTTGCTACCACGCAAGGCATCATGGGGCCTAGGAATAAGGTGGATTACTTTCTTCTAAGTGAGAAGTTTACATGCATTTCCTTAGTATTTAGTAGTATTGCCTGTAGCGTTGACCTAGTTCCACTGAAGAGAAATTGTTTCAACTCAAAAGTCTGGTCATGAACTTCCTCTATCATCCCCGGAACCAGAGCTGTAACACTATCCATCGGCCATAAAGTGAAAGTTGATCCCTTCTCCAAGACTTAGTCATTCTCCCCTTTTTGCTCTTTGACAAAGGAATGTTCCAAATCGGCAGATTTATGGGTGACTGTAGGATAGGAATATTATATGATATATATTAGAATGGCGGTGCCCTAGGCTGGGAGGGGTGAGGCCCCGCCTTTAGGAGGCGACGCCACCTGTAGTATAAAAGCCTGAGGCTGGAGACTTCCGGTCTCCTTGCCACACTCCCGTACTTGTGGTAGGGTCTCCCTATAGTGTGCTATAGTTCTTGTTAATAAACATTATAAACGTCACTTCACCTCCTTGTTATTTCGGACACTACATTTGGCGACAAGGGAAATTGGAGATGGAGAGTACTGCAGCCACCTTTCGACCTGTTTTGGAGGCTCCGGTAGGGCCACTGGTCCTTTGGGCCAGGTGGTTTGCGGCCTTCCGAAATTATCTATGCGCGTGGGACCTCGGCGACCTAACCAAGCCACGTGCGAGGGCTCTCCTTGTCTATAGCCTGGGCATGGGGGGCCAGAAGAGCCTCAGCACCTTAGAAGGAGGTGACCTATTCGGCCAGGTGACTAGGCTCATGGTGGGCTACTTTCGCGCAGCTGGAAACATCATGAGACGGCGCATGCCAGCTAAGTGGCAGAACCAGCAACCCGGACAGTCAGTTCGACGGTTTGTGGCAGACTTTCGATGGCTGGCAGGTGAGTGAAGGCTCGGGACTTTGGAGGAGGAGTTGGGCCGTGGCCGGCTAGCAGAGCACGTGGCCGGCCCCCCAGCAAGAGGCCTGCTAACTCACGCTGGTGAGCTAGCACTGATAGCAGCCATGGAGCTAACACAACGAAACGAGGCAGCGGAGCGGCTGACAAAGCACGATAGCCGCGAAGAAGCCCCTCAGAAGAGCAGAGCACATGGGACGACCCTGGCTTTGGATTCGGACAAGGGCTGCAACGACGAGTATGCAGCCATCGTCAACATACGGTCCACCCCGGGGACAGCACAAGGCTACGGCTGCGGATGCAGCAAGCACCATTTTCGAGCCAGGGTGTGTATGGCGAGGGGCGAGCCTTGTAGACGTTGTGGTCTGTTCCATCACTTCACCAGACTTTACCGCAGTTTAGACAAGGAAGAACGGAGGTCTGCTAGGGACGGTGGAAAGCCTACAGTGGCCCACGCTGTCGGTCCCAACATGGTCGGGACACTGGTGCCGATGTTAGCGGACACGGAGTCGGCAACTTCCATTCTGAACTGGACAAGCGTAAGATGGTGTTTTCCCCACAATGTGAGTAAAACAAGCACTGCACGTTGTGATTACGGTAATGATCCCCTTGATAATATATTGTCTCGAGATGGCAGTGATTTTGTGTGTAGTGTCTTGTTTTATGTGGGAAGTGGTGATGAAGTGTGGGACTTAGGGTGGCCCATTCCGGGTGAAGAGGGACACCGCCGGCACCTTAGTACGCCGACTAGGCGGGGATCCCGTGCCAGTGTTTGTGGTCCAGCGGAGGACGGACCCACACGGCATGGTTTGATCTCTGCGGAGGCAGAAAGGTCCAGAGAGCGTGAGTTACAGGGTTCCAGTGGTTGATTGGATACCACTGTTGAGCCAGCAGTGACTGATGCCACTCCAACGCACCATCATCTGGCGTCCAGGGCAACACCAGATGGCGCAGACCCCAACCATGCTGTGAACCAAGGCGAGGGACACGAACTGTGTAACACAAGAGCCAAATCGCGGCGCAGAAGACGGAGGAAATCAGTGAGTGCTCCCCGTGATTGCAGGCGCTCTAGGGTTGAGCCTCGGCTTGGTCTGGTGTGCAGTTCCAGAATTGGGACAGCGGGACAGGATGATCTGCGGGTGGTCCAGTCCGGCGGCAACGGCTACTTGAAACTGACTGATGGATCAAACAGGCATCCCAATGAGCTGTGACGTCGGAGCACAGTGGGGCGTCGATGCAGTCCGTCTCCAATCTCAACAAAACGGAGATGCTCTGGAAGTGGGCCGTGTGACGGACACTCCGGGGGGGTGGGGGGGCTGTGATAGACCGGGGTTGAATGCATGGGACTAACAGTGTGTCTAATGTGCAATTTATTGTTCTGTTCTGATTTGTAATCGATTGTTCTGTGTTTAAAAAAAAGGAGAGAGAGAAAATGCAACTGTTAGGATGTGTTTACTGTGGGGTGACCTGTGGGTACGTGTTACTGTGTGGTTAGGGTATGGGTGTACAGTAATGCATCTTTTGGCACAGTGTTGTATTTTTCTTTTACTTCCAGCATGAGTTGCTGAGGGGATTCCCCTTTCACATGTCGAGCCTTTATGGCCATGGGGCTTCTCATTAGGGGTATAATTTTCCCTGTGTTAGGGTGAGTCAGTTATTAGCACGAGACACCTGTTGTGAGTGTGTGTATGACTGTTGTGTGAGTGAGATGCAGTAACACCTAAGTGTGAATGGAATTTTATTGCCCACGACATGAAACTGTGTTTTTGTCTTTATTTTGGGAGTGCCCTGTTTACATGTATTTGTGTATTTTGTGGGTTTATGGGACGGGTACCACCAGTATCTGTGTTAATTTTGTTATGTGTTTAGCTTAGGAAGGATTGTTTTAATTTGGTGAGTGGCTCATTTTTCTTTCAGACTCTTGTGTTTAAGTAGCGGTGGGTTCCGCTGAGCCAGTGTTGTGTGGATGGATAGGCCTGTTCCCCTGTATTAGAGTGTGATTCGGGTATAAATTTATTGGTTGGGTAATTAGTGTGGTTGCAGTTTTTTCGGGGGGGGGGGGGGTGTAGGATAGGAATATTATATAATATGTATTAGTATGATGGTGCCCAAGGCTGGGAGGGGTAAGGCCCTGCCTTTAGGAGGCGGCTCCACCTGTGCTATAAAAGCCTGAGGCAGGAGACTTCCGATCTCCTTGCCCCACTCCCGTACTCTCAGTAGGGTCTCTCTATAGTGTGCTATAGTTCTTGTTAATAAACATTATAAATGTCACCTCACCTCCTCGTTATTTCGGATGCTACAGTGACATTATTCAGATGGGGAAGTCCAGATTCTCCAGTAGACAACCAGTTTCCCAGTGCCATCCGGTGGACAAACCAGGAATATTTAATTTTTCCCTATGCAGTGGATTTTATGCATTATGGAGTAATAAATTAACTCATATCCCTTTCTCTCAGGACAGGATCGGCCACTGAAGACATGGTTGAACTCTGGAAACGGACAATGGGTTTCAAATGCTTTTATTGATATGACTTGATATGTGCTGTGTTATGTTCAGGAAGAAATTAATTCTTGCATGCTTACTATTACAAATTAATTACAGTTACAATATAGAGACATTTTATGCTCTTTGTTATTGAGTAGAATATCTTAGTCACTAAAGTTGAAGGAATTTATGCTTTATTCAGCAACATGTGTCTTAAGGAGGATTTCACTCTCCATATCAAATATCTCTCTCTCTGCTCTGGGGGAGACCCCCATCATAGCTGCACTTAACTGACCAATAGAACTCCAGACCACTGCATTTTCCTTTTTAGGTCGTTTATGACCCTTGTTGAACAAAGCTCAAATGTAACTGGTTCAGCTCAGATTTCATGAAATTCTGTGAGATTCTGCCACACCTTGGACAAAATTTTCCTTTGTTCAGTATTGGGGTGGTGGTTGAGCTGTAAGGAGCTTTCTCTGCTCCTCCATATTTTTTTCCTCTCTTCCAAGAAGCCCCAGAGTCTCCCAGGTTCTGTGTAAATCCTGTTCTTTTCTTTAAAATTCATCTTTCTTATTTTAATCTTTTTTCTTTAAATCACCGTGCAAGAAGATTTTGTTTGATTTTTTTTTTTTTTTAAGCTTAAACCAACTCATTTAAACCACCAACATCGGAAGAAATGAATTTGTAATGTGTTTTGCCTCCATTTTGGATTTCTGATGAGACTTTGCACAATAAACTAATTCCTTCTTCAGTGCATGAGAGGAGACCTCACCAGCTTGCTGCCAAACAGCCTTTGTGACCTCGGGAGCACGGCCTTGTGGTAGAATCTGTCTATCAGCCTCTCTATCAACAGAATCCACGGACATCCAGCCGAATCAAGGCTGGCACGTGAGGGCCCTGCTACCCACTGGGACGCAATGACTCTGTGGCTGACGGTCTGTGGTTTAATTCACCTTAATTCTTCAGAATATTCCTGGTATAAGTTCTTTTAACTTAATTCCATGCAAACCCCCATCAGAATTTCAAAATGCATGTGGTCCTTTCATTAATCTACGTTCTTTTTAGTAAAACTTTTTTTTTTATTTTCATTAATAGTTAATCATCATTTTCTTCATAAAATTGCATCCACTTTTCTCAATCAATTCTATTTTATCGTTTTCCAATTTCCAGTACACTAACAAATTAACTATGCTTCATTTGGTTCCACAAATGCTTGATTCATAAGTAACTCAGTCTATGATGCCCATAATACATGTTGAATTCTCTGTTTTGAAGCTATCCACATATGTTAACCTATTCTGACATTTCTTATTAAATCACTGAAAGACATATGGGAGTTATTGTTTGATTCCATGTCCATCTTCTTGATTATCAGAGACAAGAACTCACAAAGGGTTTTTTTGAGACTGATTCATAATTGGTGCAAATGAAGAATTGTTAATAAAATTGTCCAGTTATCTGGACTGGTGCCCCTAACGAGGATCTGAGTGTAATGAAAATAAATCTTCATTCCTACTCACATTCATATTTACATTAATACTTGTACCAACATTAAAATAACTATACTGCTCAAAAAAATAAAAGGAACACTTTGAAAACACATCAGATTTTAATGGGAAAAAGCAAGCTGGATATCTACACTGATATGGACTGGATAATGTGTTAAGAATGAAAAGATGCCACATCTTTTGATGGAAATGAAAATTATCAATCTACAACCTACAGAGGGCAGAATTCAAAACACTCCAAAACTTACTCAGATTAAAAAATGTTCCTTTTATTTTTTTGAGCAGTATATAAACCCATAATCCATTACATGCCTTAAAACTGTATGACTTGGGTCAAATGTTATGGATATGCTTCCACAAGCTTCTCACTATAGTTTGCTGGCATTCTGGCCCATTCCTCCTGACAGAACTGGTGTAACTGAGTCAGGTTTGAAGGCAGTCTTGTTTGCACTCCTTTTCAACTCTGCCCACAAATTTTCTATGGGACTGAGATCAGGGCTTTGTGATGGCCACTCCTAAACATTAACTTTGTTGTCCTTAAGCCACTTTGTAACTAATTAGATAGTATGCTTAGGGTCATTGTCCATTTGAAAGACCAATTCTTGCCCAAGCTTTCACTTCCTGGCTGATGTCTTGAGATGTTGTTTCAGTATTTCCACATAATGTTCTTTCCTCATGATGCCATCTATTTTGTGAAGTGCACCAGTCCGTCCTGCAACAAAACACCCCCACAACATGGTGTTGCCACCCCTGTACTTAGGGATAAGGACCTGTACTTATATAGCTCTTTTCTAGTTTCAAGAACACTCAAAGTGCTTAACTACTAACCCTATTCTAAGGGCCGATAGGAGCCAGAATGTAGGGATAATTTAGAATCACCAAATAACACTGGTCAACACCATATTTATTGTCTAAGTTTTTTTTAGCTGATTTAGAACAATCTTGATGTGCTGACTCCAAAAACCACATTGGTTTTGCTCAGTCAAGTCAACTTTTTGAACTATCACAAACTCTAAAGAGTTTGCATGCACCAATTTATGACATGATGTCATAAATTGTCATGATGGCTGATTACTGTTGGACTCTGAAGAGCGACATCCCTGCCGCTGAGCATTCTAGAGGTTCGAATGAACGGAAGTTGAAGCTTGGAATTTTGAGCAATGATGACGTAACATTCAATTTACATGTACTTACCTTTATCAGTGTCTATTATTCAATTTACAGTAATTGAAGTTTGTAACATTTAATCAATAAATTGTGTTAGAAAATGATTTTTTTCTCTTAAAAATCTATTTCGGATGAGAAATATTAACAAAAATCAATCGATAATGTCACAAAAATGTAATCAATTTAGTCAGAAGATCAGATTTTTTAAAAATCAACTCAGCATAAAAACCTGATCTGATCGAGAGAAACTGATGTCATTTTCAGATTCAGCGGTGTAAAATTGTCTTAAATCAGTTGAAAAAACATAGACAACTTACAAAAAAATTATTTTTGTAACCCTATGTAATCTAACATGCATGTCTTTGTATTGTGGGAGGAAACTAGAGCACCCAGAGTAAACCCACACAGCACAGGGACAACAAGCAAACACCACACAGAAAGGTTTCCACCCCTGCCAGCCTGGGGTTGTTTAATGTTTATTTTCTTCTTTTAGATTTGATTGGCGGTTGGCACCAAGCTTACAGGTGCATTACCGTCACGTACTTCACTCTATACCGTCACTCTATCTGGTCATCTCACTCTATATATAATTCCCTTAAGTGATCTTAATGTTTCTTCTTCTTCTTTTAGATTTGATTGGCGGTTGGCAACCAGCCTACAGGTGCATTACCACCACTGACTTGATTATCATCACTCTATATCTTCTTCTTCTTCTTTAGATTTGATTGGCGGTTGGCATGCAGCTTACAGGTGCGTTACCGCCACGTACTTCACTCTGTCTGTGTCTTCCTCTTTTTCCTCTAGACCCGATTGGCGGCTGGCAACCAGCCCACAGGTGCATCACCGCCACACACCCCACACATGTCTGTCTGTGGGTCCGCCCCTCCCCACAACTTTGTGACGTCCTCCTCATAGCTCCGTGACGTCCCCCCCACAGCCCCGCGATGTCCTCCTCACAGCTCCGTGACGCCCTCCCCACAGCCCCGCGACTTCCTCCCCACAGCCCCGCAACGTCCTCCCCACAGTCCTGCGACGCCCCCACTACCACCCCGTGAAATCCTCCTCACAGCCCTGCGACGCCCCCCTCACAGCTCCATGATGCCCCCCTCACAGCTCCATGATGCCCCCCTCACAGCTCCGCGATGCTCCTCCTCCTCCTCTCCAACTTCGCATCTGCGTCTCATCCCACCATCTCTCCCCCAGCCGCAGTCCACGTCCCATCACTTCTCCCCCTCCCCCAGACCCAACTGGCGGACGATCCACCAGGCCATGATGTCCGTGAACCCAAAGATCCCCCACCCAACAAATCCCCAACTGCCTCCCAACACAGCCCCCCAATGCCAAGACAACCCTCCGCTGCCTCAACAATGATCCCGAGCCCCCCTGCCCTCCTGGAAGTCTGTGCAGCACAGTCCACCACATCCACCACAAACAAGACAAAACCACTCTCCCTCAAAACCAGAGCATCCTCCCAAACTCCACCGCATGTACTGCAAGCCTGCACTCACCCCCCGCCAGAGTCCACCCCCACCCCTCCAGCCAGCACCTTTTTTGCAGTCCCTGCACACGCCAATCCCTGGAAGACCTCCATCCGCTGAACCTCTGCTGCTCCTCCGCTGGCCCCACAACCCCGACATACAGAGCCATGACCACCACCACAGCCACAGCACCCCAACTTGGCTCCCCCTTCACACCCGCCACACCTATGTCCACCGGCACATCCGGCACGACACCCGAAACATCAGAGTGGAGGAGGAACGCAAAGCCCGACCCCATAGCCCATGCAGCCAATACGCACCCCACCTGGCAGTCCTGCCCCATCAAACTTCAACATTACCGACAGACGATCACATCCCTCGTCACCTCCACTAGTCCTCAATCCCTGCACCTCTGCCACTCCTGCTCCAGCCAAGTCCCCCATCACCTCATCAGCCGAGACAGCCACCGAAATGCCTGACACCACCCCTCCCACTGCCCCACCTCCCCCAACACTGAACACTGCACACCCCTCCCCCTATCCCACCGACCCCGATTGCTCTTCCCCGCCGGACACCATCCCCACATGCAACCAGCAACGAACCACTACAAAGCACTTTTGCATTTAAAACCTCTCCAAGCAACCTACCAATTGCACTCATGAGCTCAACTGGGCTCCACCCACAAAATGATGCTCCCCCTGAGCAAGCCCAATGATCATTTTACACTCCCTCTGCCAACTCTGGGACCGTTCATCCTCCGACCCACCAGCACCCGACAACGCCCCCCACTGACTCTCTCCATGTCCAAGCCCACCCGGCCCCCCAGACTCCACCGAGCTCCAACCCCACCCCCACCCCCCGCCTCCCACCCCCACTCCCCGTAGCCGAATTATATCCACTTCTAGATTTTTCCTTCAAGAAATCTTTGTCAGTGTTCTTATAAGGAGTTTCTTCTTCCAGCCAGGAAAAAAGCATCCGTCCTTGGACTGTTCTTATAAGGATAAGGACATCGTCGTGTGTCCTACCCACGTATTTCACTCTATCCTGTGTCTTCTTCTTCTTTTAGATTTGATTGGCAGTTGGCAACCAGCTTACAGGTACATTGCCGCCATGTACTTCAATCAGTAAACATCACTTTTCTTCTTCTTCTAGATTTGATTGGCGGTTGGCAACCAGCAGATGCATTACTGCCACCTACTCTATCTTCAGACATCACTCTATATATAATTCAAGCGACTGTAGTTCAGATCATCACTCCATATGTACTTCACTCAATATCATCCCTCTATCTTGGTCAGGAGCTGTAGTCCATATCCACTTCTCTCTCTAAACATCACCCTTCTCTTCTACTCTTCAATTTGATTGGCGGTTGGCAACCAGTTTACAGGTGCATTACCGCCACGTACTTCACTCTATATCATCACCCTATCTGGTCAGGAGCTGTAGTCCTTACCGCCATGTACTTCACTCAGTAAGCATCACTCTGTGTATCAAAAGTCAGAATTCTTCTCGGTTGGCAACCTCTTCTTCATCTTCTTCACTCTATATCTTTGTATAAGGAGATCTTATAAGGAGTTCTGAACAATCTTCTTCTTCTTCTTCTTCTTCAAACAGTGAGACTTCCATGTCTACAACACTCTATCTGGTCACCTTCTTCTTCTTCTTCTTTTAGATTTGATTGGAAGTTGGCAACCAGCCTACAGGTGCATTACCGCCACATACTTCACTCTGTATCATCACTCTATCTGGTCAGGAGCTGTAGTCCTTCTATCATCATTGCTGTGTCCAATCGAACCTCAACTCTATCTTCAGACATCACTCTTCTTCGTCTCCTCGTACTTCACTCTATATCATCACTTCACTCTATATCAGGGGTGTCAAACTCATTCCATGGAGGGCCAAGACCCTGCATGTTTTACTTCCACCCAGTGTCTTCAGCAGGTGTTTTCACTGATCAGCAATCAGTAGGAAGAAATTCAATGAAATCACCTGTTGAAGACACTGGGTGGAGGTAAAACCTGCAGGGTCTTGGCCCTCCATGGAATGAGTTTGACACCTGTGCTCTATATCATCACTCTACACATCTTGGCCGTGGCAACTGCCATGGCCCCGCCTCTATCTGGTCATTCCTCTATAAGGAGTTCTTATAAGGAGTTCTGAACAATCGACGACACACAGGAAGACAGCCACGGCATGAAGAGGCGACAACTCTCTGCTGAAGAAGAGGAAGGCGATTAGACCAGGACACGAGTTTGGCTGGGAGGAATGGAGGTGGGAAGCAAGGAAGAGGAAGTTTGGAGCATGGTGGAGTCTAAAAGAAAGAAAAGTAGACGTCAAGAAACTCAATCAAGACCGTTAGCAAGTGCCGAGGAATCAGAGGATGAACGATCCCGGAATGAACAGAAGGAGTGGAAAGTAATCATTAAACTTACTCAGGAAGGGGTATCATTTCATGAGTGGAACCCAATTAAGCTCACAAATGCAATTAGTGGGTTACCTGGAGAAGTTTTAAATGCAAGGGTTCTTCGTAGTGGTTCGTTGCTGGTTGCATGTAAAGACAGCGTTCAACAAGGAAACGCAATCAGAGTCACTCAGATGGAGGGAAAAAATGTGCAGTGTTCAGTATTGGAAGGAAATAAGACAATGAGAGGAGTGATATCGGGCATTTCAATGGCTGTCTCAACTGATGAAATAATGAAAACTTGGAGATTGAAAGCTAATAGAAATGGCGAAAAATTTGATAAGTCTGTCTGTAATATTAAAATTTGATGAAACAAGATTGCCAAGTAAGGTGTGTATTGGCTACATGAGCTATGAAGTCAGATTTACGTTCCTCCTCCACTCAGATGTTTCAAATGTCAAAAGTTTGGTCATGTAGTAGCGATATGCAAAGGTAGACAACAATGTACCAGATGCTCTGGTGAACATGAATATGGAAAGTGTGAAAGAGGAGCCAAATTAAAGTGCTGTAACTGCGGTGGTGAACATAACTGCATATCGAGGTTGTGAAGCCAGCAAAAGAGCTGCAGAAATTTCGCAGATAAAAGTCTCCCAGGGACTAACAAATGCAGAAACTGTGAAAAAGGTGCCAGCTAAAAAAGTGGGAGTGGACTCGAACAGGGAAAGTATGCAGACTTGAAGTGTATGCAGTAGAATTAAGGAAGATACTCTGGTCTTGAAGGAAAATAATTTTGCCTTGTGGTAGATATGATAAACTGCACTGCGCAGACTTCCAAGAAAACAGAAAAAATCAAAATCATTGTGAAAGCAGCAGAAAAATATCTTGGCATTAAGGGGCTACAGTGGGAAGCAGTTGAAGGCTTGTTAAGTGGGGGACCTTTAAGTTCGGAGACATCATGGGCTGGTGGCTCAACTGCCAATCAATTCTTAAGGAAGAAGAATAATGATGAGATGAGATGCAGATAAGATAACATAAGATAAGCCTTTATTAGTCCCACAATGGGGAAATTCCAGGATTGCAACTGCACAGGGATAGCAACACTCAGAGCAATAATTAAGAAGATACGAAAAATATAAATAAGAGCAGTGGATATACATACGTACATATAAATATATAAATATATATACAAAGTGCGGAGCATTGTAGCAAGATGGAATAAACAGCATAACCGTCTACTTAGTTATCCTACATAGTATGAATATGTACCCATACATATTGTCACCCTCCGTAGCGACTGATATTGTCCTAGTTGTATACTGGAGGGGACCATTTGTGTAAGTCTGTTGCGTCTTTTGCATTCAATACTACTAGGTCGTCACGTTTTTTGTTTTTTTTGCTATCTCTGCGAGCAGCCCTACTTAGGTTATACAGTCTGACAGCCATAGGTAGGAAGGACCTACGAAACCTCTCGGTTGCGCACCTAGGATGATGTAGATACAGACTACAACTAGAGGAGGAATAGTGAGATGAGACGCAGATACGAGATTAAAAAAGAACGTCACAAAGCTATGAGGAAATCGTCATAAAGCTATGAGGAAAACATCAAAGCTATGAGGAAAACGTCACAAAGCTATGAGGAAAATGTCACAAAGTTATGAGGAAAAACAAAGATATAGAGTGAAGAAGATGAAGAAGAGTGATGTCTGAAGATAGAGTTGAGGTTCGATTGGACACAGCAATGATGATAGGACTGCAGCTCCTGACCAGATAGAGTGATGATATAGAGTGAAGTACGAGGCAATAATGCACCTGTGGGCTGGTTATCAACCGCCAATCAAATCTAAAAGAAGAAGAAGAAGATATAAAGTGAAGTATGTGGCGGTAATGCACCTGTAAGCTGGTTGCCAACCGCCAATCAAATCTAAAAGAAGATGTCTTATCCACCTGCAAAGGGGAATGGATGGTTTTTTTTTCGCACATGGGGAGTTTTTCGGAACTCCTTATGGGAACTCCTTGTGCAAAGAGATCTTGGTCGTGGTGGTTGTGTAGAGTGGTGGTGTGGAGTGGGGTGATGATGTAGAGTGGAGTACGGGGAGGCGGTGGTGGAAAGACTGCAGCTCCTGACCGGATGGAGTGGTGATGTGGGGTGGGGTGCGTGGCGGTAAGGCACCTGTGGACTGGGTGCCAATTGCCAATCAAGTCAAAAAGAAGAAGAAGAAGCTATAGAGTGATGATAATCAAGTTAGTGGCGGTAATGCACCTGTAAGCTGGTTGCCAACAACCCATCAAATCTAAAAGAAGAAGAAGACGACGTTCTGAACAGTCTTCTTCTTCTTCATCAAACAGTGACATTTCCATGTCTACATGATGTCTATAACACTCTGTCTGGTCCCCTCTCCTTTTCACTTCTTCCTCCTCTTCCTCCCCCAGACCCGACTGACAGCTGGCAACCAGCCCACAGGTGCATCACCGCCACTGACTTGATTATCATCACTCTATATCTTTGTAGAAGGAGGTGCATTACTGCCACGCACCCCACTCTGCACCATCACGCCACACCATCACTCCACGCTCATGTGTCCAAGCCACGTACTTCACTCCACACCATCACTCTATATCACTTCACTCTATATCTTCTTCTTCTTTTAGATTTGATTGGAGGTTGGCAACCAGCTTACAGATGCATTGCCGCCACGTACTTCACTCTATAATATAAAGTGAATCATCATCATCATCATCACCATAGCAGTTTGTCGGGGGCGACAATGACTGTTTCATTTAGTTCTGATCAGATTCCTCCAAGCAGCTCTGCAATTCGCCTTCCACTGCCAGGAACTCCTGACCTTGTTAACCCGGGCAACGTCCGAGCCGGTATGAGTTGCTCTCTGACTGACCATTTCATGAAACTGCTTGCAAAGCATTTGAGTACCGCTAGCTTTTGCTGGACTAGTGACACATTCTTGGAAGATAAGAGGTATTATCAGTGGCAAGGACAGGCCAAGACAAACTGACTCCAGTATCTGTTGCAGTGACTGACCAGATGATAGGTTTGTTTATTTCTGCTCTTTGTGTAGTGCATGTCACGATGCACCGACTGGCAAAAGTCCACCACAGACCTTGCGAAAGATGTGCTTATCTGCTAGGATGTCCAGTCTCACCCCGTGTAACTGGGAGTGGTCCACCACAGACCTGGTTTTACCCACGAGGTGTTTTTCTCCCTCCGAGATGCGCAAGACAGTCGATTCCCTTATCAAAATTCTGTGTGGCACAAAAATAGCCATAAAAATCCAGGACTCACCTGTAATACTGAACAAGAGGTGGAATAATGCAACCTTCCTCTGCTGTCTGAAGTACCTCCAGTCAGAGGACACGAGCATCTTTAAACGCAACGCAGTCTCCGGCTACAGGACCACGGTGGAGGATCTCCTGGCGTTTCTCGGTTTTGTGGTGGAGTGTGGAACCTCTTTGCTTAAGATGATATAGAATATGATATAGAGTCTATATCATCACTCTATCTGGTCAGGAGCTCTAGTCCTTCTATCATCATTGCTGTGTCCAATCGAACCTCAACTCTAGCTTCAGACATCACTTTTCTGGTCAGGAGCTGCAGTCCTTTCAGCATCATTGCTGTGTCCAATCGAACCTCAACTCTATCTTCAGACATCACTCTTCTTCGTCTCCAGGCTGGTTCAAATCACTAATATAATTCAAGAAATCTCTGTCTGCCCATCATCCACAGGTGCACTTATATATCACTGTGTGTCACGATCATAGGAATTGCTAAAAGATCATAGGACCGCCTATGATGTTCCTATGATGTCTACATGATGTCCTATGATGTTCTTATGATGTCTGTCTGTGTGCCACGACCATAGGACTTGCTAAAAGATCATAGGACCGCCAATGATGTTCCCATGATGTCTACATGATGTTCTATGATGTTCCTATGATGTCTCCATGATGTTTATATGTCATCATATAGGCCATAGGACTTGCTAAAAGATCATAGGATCGCCTATGATGTTCCTATGATGTCTACATGATGTCTACATGATGTCATATAGACCATAGGTCTGATGATGTTCCTATGATCTCTACATGATGTCTATATGACATCATATAGACACTGTCACGACCATAGGACTCGCTAAAAGATCATAGGAAAGATCATAGGACTCACTATGACATCATCAAAGATCAAAGGCAGTCATCACTCACGATCATAGGACTCACTATGACATCATCAAAGATTATAGGACTCCCTATGACACAATCAAAGATCAAAGGCAGGCATCACTGAACGAGTGCTGATGTGCTTGCTTACACCCCTGCATACACCTGCCTCTTCTTCTATCTATAAATTCAAGAAATCTCTTGTCAGTTTGTGTGTGTGTCTGTAACGTTCATAGGCCATCATAGGATGGCCTATGATGTTTCTATGATGCTCCTATGATGTCTCTATCATAGGACGTCATGCCTGCATTGATGTCTTTATAATGTCATATACAGTGATGGCTGCCTTGATGTCTATATGAAGTCATATAGACCATGCGGTCCTATCCCTGCCTTGATGTCTTTATGATGACCACCAGGACTCCCAGTGCCGTCATATAGACAATAGGATGATGCCGTCATATACACAATAGCACTGGCTACCTATGATGTACGCATGATGTCCTAGGATGCCTTGAAAATGGTGATCATGCCACTGCAAAACTTTGATGTAGACCATCAGGACTCGTGATGCCGTCATATACACAATAGGACTGGCTACCAATGATGGAGGCATGATGTCCTCTAATGTCCTAAGATGCCTGCCTTGCAAATGGTCATCATGCTACTGCAAAACTTTGACCAACAAAACGGACATTGCAATGCCTCAAGATACATCATTGAACAAGTACAGCCTCACCTGTTGGTTGCAACAGCTGTGATTGGTGTCAATGCTGGACGCAGTCTCCTCAATCCATGAATCCCACTCACACCATCTGACAACATGTTGCCATTCACCTTGCTTCACAGCGCGTTGGTGTTTTCTGCACAACAGATTGCTTCAGCCATGTTCAATTCTACCTTGCTGCAAGCAGAGTTGCCAGATCAAGCACTCTTCGTATTCATGCTCAAGATGAAGAAACTAAGCAAAAGCATCGCTTTCTGAGCAATGTTGTTTTAAAACAGGTGCTGACACAGTAAAAATGTGGAACCTTGAAGAATGGCAGTCTACACTACAAATCTGTAAAATGCCAAGCAAAGCACTGATTTTATCCGGTTGCTCCCATTTCTTGGTTTCTACGGGCATGCACAGGTCTGGCAGAACATGGTCCAAAGCCACTTTTTGCTCAGATCAATTTTCAGGATCCTCTCCATGAACAGGAAATATGACGCACCTATCCCTCAACCAGTGGTCTGAAAAAAGAAGAAGAAGACCCACCAGATGGAGAGCAATACAGTGAGGTGAACTGCTGCACATCAGAAAAGATGCCGTAAAGATGAAACACCTCAGGTTCGAGCAGTATGCCGCAGGCATGACTATGAACAACACAGCCGTCTGAGACAAGAGGACACCCTTCAGCACCGGGCATGCAGAAATACTTGCTTATACTTGGTTTCTACGGACATGGACGGGTATGCACGGGTATGTACTAGTCTTTAAAATTTGATTCTTCTTCTTCTTCTTTTAGATTTCATTGGCAGTTGGCAACCAGCTTACAGGTGCTTTACCGCCACTGACTTGATTATCATCCTACCTCAGAGTCTCCTTCTTCTTCTTCTTCTTCTTCTTCTTTTAGATTTGATTAGCGGTTGGCAACCAGCCCACAGGATGCCAACCGGCAAGATATGTAGAGTGATGATATAGAGCAGGGGTGTCAAACTGATTCCATGAAGGGCCAAGACCCTGCATGTTTTACCTTCACCCAGTGGTTTCAGCAGGTGTTTTCAATGATCAGCAATCAGTGGGAAGAAATTCAGTGAATTTACCTGTTGAAGACACTGGGTGGAGGTAAAACATGCAGGGTCTTGGCCCTCCATGGAATCAGTTTGACACCCCTGATATAGAGTGAAGTGATGATATAGAGTAAAGTACAAGGAGATGAAGAAGAGTGATGTCTGAAGATAGAGTTCAGGTTCGATTGGACACAGCGATGATAGAAGGACTACAGCTCCTGACCAGATAGAGTGATGATATAGAGTGAAGTACGTGGCGGTAATGCACCTGTAAGCTGGTTGCCAACCGCCAATCAAATCTAAAAGAAGAAGAAGAAACAGCCCACAGGTGCATTACCGCCACGTACTTCACTCTATATCATCACTCTATCTGGTCAGGAGCTGCAGTCCTTACAAATTCATCATTCTATATCACTCCTTCTTCTTCGTCTTTTAGATTTGATTGATGGTTGACAACCAGCTCACAGGTGCATTACTGCCACGCACTTCACTATCTGATCAGAAGCTGCAGTCCCTCCACCATCACCGCTGTGTTCAATCGAACCTCAACTCCATCCCCAGACACCGCTCCTCTTCATCTCCTCCCACTTCACTCTATATCATCACTCTATTTGGTCAGGAGCTGTAATCATTCTTCTTCTTCTTTTAGATTTGATTGGCAGTTGGCAACCAGCTTACAGGTGCATTACCACCACACACTCCATATATGTCTGTTTTTCTGTGTGTCTGTTTTTCCTCAGAGCTTTGTGATGTTTTCCTCAGTGCAGTTTATCACATCTAACACAAATAAGACAAAATTATTTTCCTTCAAAACCAGAGTATCTTCCTTAATTCTATTGTACGCACTGCAAGGCTGCACAGTTTCCCTATTCGAGCCCACTCCCACTTTTTTAGCTGGCACCTTTTTCACTGCTTCTGTATATGTTAGTCCCTGGGAGACTTATCTGCGGAATTTCTGCTGCTCTCTTGCTGTCTTCACAGCCTCGATATGCAGAGCTATGTTCACCACCACAATTACAGCACTTTAATTTGGCTCCTCTTTCACACTTTCCATATTCATGTTCACCGGAGCATCTGGCATATCGTTGTCTACCTTTGCATATCACAGCTACATGACCAAACTTTTGACATTTGAAACATCTGAGTAGAGGAGGAATGTAAAGTCTGACTTCATAGCTCATGTAGCCAATATACACCTTACTTGGCAGTCTTGTTTCATCAAATTTTAACAATACTGACAGATTATCACATTTTTCGCCATTTCTATTAGCTTTTAATCTCCTTACCTCTGTCACTTTTGCTCCAGTTAAGTTCCTCATTATTTCATCAGCTGAGACAGCCGTTGAAATGCCCGATATCACTCCTTTCATTGCCTTATTTCCTTCCAATACTGAGCATTGCACATTTTTTCCCCTCCATCTGAGTGACTCTGATTGCTTTTCCTTGTTGAACACTATCTTTACATGTAACCAGCAACGAACCACTACGAAGAACCCTTGCATTTAAAACTTCTCCAAGCAACCCATTAATTGCATTTGTGAGCTTAATTGGGTTCCACTCATGAAACGAAGCCCCTTCCTGAGTAAGCTTAATGATTACTTTCCACTCCTTCTGTTCATTCCGGGATCGTTCATCCTCTGATTCCTCAGCACTTGCTAACGGTCTTGACTGAGTTTCTTGACATCTACGTTTGTTTCTTTTAGACTCCACCGTGCTCCAAACTTCCTCTTCCCTGCCTCCCACCTCCATTCCTCCCAGCCAAACTTGTGTCCTGGTCTAATCGCCTTCCTCTTCTTCAGCAGAGAGTTGCCACCTCTTCATGTATCCACCAAAATTTGATTGGCAGTTGGCAACCAGCTCACAGGTGCATTACTCTGGAATAATCTCCCCCCTGACCTACGTGCTATCTCTGACCTGACCCTTTTTAAATCAGAACTTAAGACATATTTGTTTAGGATGGCTTTTAATATCCAGTAGTGGTGATATTTGTCTTGGCATTTGTTTTTATTTTATTTTGAGGTTGTTTTTGTTTATGTTATTTGTTTTTAATGGTCTGTGTGTTTTTAATGCTGTTTATTTTTTGTAAAGCACTTTGGTCACCTACAGGTTGTTTTAAAGGGCTATATAAATAAAGTACATTACATTACATTACATTACCGCCACATACTTCACTCTATATCATCACTCTATCTGATCAGGAGCTGTCGTCCTTCTATTGTCATTGCTGTATCCAGTCGAACCTCAACTCTATCTTCAGACATCACTCTTCTTCATCTCCTCGTACTTCACTCTATATCATCACTTCTCTCTACATCATCACTCTACACCAATTAATTCATTGGCAAACCTTCTACACTATATTTGTCTTTTATGAGTCACCAGGGATGTCATGCTCTGCCCTCCGGGCAGATGAGCATTTACAGGCAGGACTCATGATGCAGGCAGGAGTACTTCTTCTTCTTCTCTTAGATTTGATTGGCGATTGGCAACCAACTTACAGGTGCATTACCGCCACGTTCTTCACTCTATATCATCACTATCTGGTCAGGAGCTGTAGTTCTTACTGCCACGTACTTCACTCAGTAAACATCACTCTATGTATCAAAAGTCAGAATTCTTCTCGGTTGGCAACATCTTCTTCATGTTCTTCACTCTATATCTTTGTATAAGGAGTTCTGAACAATCTTCTTCTTCTTCTTCTTCAAACAGTGAGATTTCCATGTCTACATGATGTCTGTAACACTCTATCTGGTAATTAGTCTATAAGGAGTTCTTAACAATCTTCCTCTTCTTCAAACAGTGAGATTTCCATGTCTCTTACAGGTGCATTCTTCTTCTTCTTTTAGATTTGATTGGCGGTCTCCTCATACTTCACTCTATATCATCACTTCTCTCTATATCATCACTCTACACCGATTAATTCATTGACAAACCTTCTACACTATATTTGACTTTTATGAGTCACCAGGGATGTCATGCTCTGCCCTCCGGGCAGATGAGCATTTACAGGCAGGACTCATGATGCACGCAGGAGTACTTCTTCTTCTTCTTCTCTTAGATTTGATTGGCGGTTGGTAACCAGCTTACAGGTGCATTACCGCTACGTACTTCACTCTACATCATCACTCTATCTGGTCAGGAGCTCTATGTAGCAAAAGTCAGAATTCTTCTCGGCTGGCAAGCTCTTCTTCATCTTCTTCACTCTATATCTTTGTATAAGGAGTTCCGAACAATCTTCTTCTTCTTCTTCAAATAGTGAGATTTCCATGTCTACATGATGTCTGTAACACTCTGTCTGGTCATTACTCTATCGCTTACATCTGCTTTCTACAGGCATGCAGAAATATTTGCTTACACTTGGTTTCTGCGAGCATGCACAGGTATGCACAAGCATTCACAGGTAAGCACTCGTCTTTCAGATTTGATTGGCGGTTGGCAACCAGCTAACAGGTGCATTACCGCCACGCACTTCACTCTATATCATCATTGCTAAGTGTCCAATCCTCTCCTCTAATTCATCATCACTCTAGAATATCACTTCTTCTTCTTCTTTTAGACTCAACTGGCTTCTTCCTCCTCTTCCTCCAGACCCGACCAGCGGCTGGCAACCAGCCCACAGGCACATCACCACCACACACCCCACCCCACACCATCACTCTACATCCCTCCAAAACTCAAACTCCCCCCACCCCCCAGACCCAATCGGCAGCCGACAACCAGCCCACAGGCACACCATCGCCACCCACCGGGCCGGAGTGCAGACAAAAGAACAGCAGGAAAAAAAAAAATCCTCTAATCAGTCCAGCTGCACCCAAACATCCAAAAAGACCCACACACACCTCCACGACCGCAGCTCCCAACACATAAAACACAAAATCCAACCCAGGCTGCAGCCATGCCCACTGCACACAGACTACCCGGGGCCCATTCGCCCACCCAACACCAAACTCCCAGCATTCCACTGCAACACGGTGACCACCACCATTCCTCCTCCTCCCCCAGACTCGATTGGCAGCTGATCCACCAGCCCACGATGTCTGTGAACCCAAAGATCCTCCACCCAACAAGTCTCCAACCGCCCCCAATGGAGCCCCCCAATGCCAAGACACCCTTCTGCTGCTTCCACAATGATCCCGATCCCCCCTGTCCTCCTGGAAGTCCGCGCAGCGCAGCCCACCACATCCACCACAAACAAGACAAAACCATCCCCCTTCACAACCAGAGCATCCTCCCCAACTCCACTGCATGCACCACAAGCCTGCACACAGCCTCCACACATGCCAATCCCTGGAAGACCTCCAACCACCGAATTTCCACCACTCCCCCGCTGGCCTCACAACCTCGATATGCAGAGCTATGTTCACCACCGCAGTTACAGCACTTTAATTTGGCTCCTCTTTCACACTTTCTGTATTCATGTTCACCGGAGCATCTGGCACATCGTTGTCTACCTTTGCACATCACTGCTACATGACCAAACTTTTGACATTTGAAACATCTGAGTGGAGGAGGAACGTAAAGTCTGACTTCACAGCTCATGTAGCCAAAGCTGCTTCTTCTTCTAGATTTGATTGGCGGTTGGCAACCAGCTTACAGGTGCATTACCGCCACATAAGGGGGCAATGGATCAGCGTTCTCGTCGCGCCCTCCGCCAGTACCCGGGCTCGCCTGGGGAAGCCAATGATCCTACCAGCAGACTAAATTCGAAGAGACGACGCCTCTGTGCCAAGTCAAAGAAGAATCCTAGTCACAGTCCTAAAGCCGAAAGCAAACAGCCCCAAGAGCACTTTGTGGTAGGATCTGCCCTTCGCATATTACAACTAAACGTTGAAGGCCTATCTGCAGCCAAGCGAAGCCTTATCGAAGTCCTCGCCTTCCAACATTCGATTGATGTAATCTGCCTCCAAGAGACTCATATTGGCACAGAGGAAGCTGGCCGCTTCACCATCAAAGGCTTTGACCTCCTGTGCTATGTTCTATATGCTAAACATGGACGTGCCACCTATGTGCGTTCTGACATAGTTGAAGCAAATCACCTGATAACAACACATTTCTCAGACACCATAATCATTGGTGGCTTCCATATTGTCAATGTGTACAAGCCCCCTAATGCCAACTGGGATCTGCAGGTCTTACCCACCCTACCCCACCCTGCCATCTATGTGGGGGACTTTAACAGCCATCACCCTGACTGGGGGTACCCAGCAGTGGAC
Organism: Pholidichthys leucotaenia; assembly: GCA_020510985.1. NCBI lineage: Eukaryota > Metazoa > Chordata > Actinopteri > Cichliformes > Pholidichthyidae > Pholidichthys > Pholidichthys leucotaenia. The sequence goes on from CM035842.1 coordinate 279,914,981, forward strand.
AGTGATGGGGAGGCACTTTCAGACTGGGCATCCAGAAATGACCTCGCTTTGATATACGACCCCAAACAAAGAGGAACCTTCCACTCTGCTAGGTGGAAGAAGGACTATTCTCCTGACCTGTGTTGGGCCAGCTCTTTGAATGGGGAGCCATATCCTACACAGATCCTCATTCTTGATGATTTTCCACACAGCCAACACCGGCCCCTGCTTGTACACATTGGCCTACAACTTCCAGTCATATACAGCCCAAGGAAGATGCGCTGGAACTTCCGCAAAGCCAACTGGAAGAAATTCAGTGAAACTCTGGACCGGAGCGTTGTTACCATCCCACTCCACACCATCACTGTAGATGAAGCATACAACTGCTTCTGCAGCGCAATCTTCAAGGCTGCCCATACTGCAATCCCATGAGGCTACCGACCCCTCTATGTCCCATGTTTGGATGGAGAAAGTGCTGCCCTCCTACAATCCTATCAAACATCAGGGGACCCAGAGATAGCAGACCATCTCACTGAATCGCTAAATACAGCCCGGCGAAAGAAATGGGAGGAGACAGTTGCTGACCGGAGCTTTACCCACTCTAGCAGGAAATGTTGGAGCCTCATCCGTCGCCTAGGAGCTGCACAGAAGCCCCCTAGCCAAAGCCGAGCATCCGTCACACCCAACCAAGTTGCATCCCACCTACTGACTATCGCCAAAGCACCCCAAGACAAAGACACCAGAAGAGCAGTTACAACTGAGCTAAAAAAACACCAAAAAATGCCTGTAGAGGAAACGAACCCTGAACCCTTCGAGGCTGCTGAACTGGAGAAAGTCCTACAGGGCCTGAAATGTGGAAAGGCAGCAGGATACGATAACATCTTCCCAGAATTCATGAAAAATCTTGGCCCCCGAGCCCTAACCTGGTTTGACACAATTCTACACAAGGATCACACAAACAAACTCGATCCCAAAGAAATGGCGGACAGCAAAGGTCATTGCCATCCCAAAACCTGGCAAAGACCACAAACTACCAGCAAGCTACCGCCCAATCTCCCTATTCAGCGTTCCTTACAAAATCATGGAGCGCCTAATACTGCAACGCATTTCCCCAGAAATAGAGGATATTCTAAGTGTGGATCAAGCAGGTTTCCGCAAGGACCGCAGTACAGGAGAACAAGTACTGGCCCTAACCACCTTCATCGAAAATGGCTTCGAGAGCAGACTGAAGACAGGGGCTGTGTTTCTCGATCTTACAGCCGCCTATGATACGGTCTGGCACAAAGGCCTCCTCCTGAAACTTATAAAGGCGATCCCTGCTTGGGCAACAGCAATTATAAAAACCCTGCTGACCAACCAAAGGTTCAGAGTCCACCTCAGTCAGAACACAAGTGCATGGAGAATGCAGAAAAACGGACTCCCACAAGGCTCAGTTCTAGCTCCAACTCTGTTCAACCTCTACAAAAACGACCTGCCTACTACAAAATCCCGCAAATTCATCTATGCAGACGACATCTGTTTGGCATTCCAAGCACCAGACTTTGAACCACTGGAACGGGTGCTCACGGAAGATCTTGCCAAACTGGACCAGTTCTGCAAAATCTGGCGCCTAAAACCAAGCCCAGCAAAAACCGTCTCCAGTGTATTCCATCTCCACAATGCAAAAGCTGCCAGAGAACTAAACATCCACCTGAGCGGACTCAAGCTTAAGCATGCCCCAAATCCAACTTATCTTGGAGTGACCCTTGATAGGACCTTATCCTTCAAAGAACATCTAAAGGGGACGGCTGCTAAGGTGAAGGTACGAAACAACCTGCTCTGCAAGCTCGCTGGCGCAAAATGGGGGGCGGCAGTCTCCACCCTGCGCACCTCAGCACTGGCCCTTTCATACTCTGTAGCAGAATATTGTGCCCCTGTCTGGTCCAGGTCATTTTACACACACCATGTAGACACCCAGCTCAACTCAACCATGAGAACTATAACTGGAACAATCCGCTCAACACCACTCCCCTGGCTCTCTGTACTGTCAAACATAGCCCCTCCACACATCCGGCGAGCAGCATTAACTCAAAGGATGCTCCAAAAAGTTAAAGATTCTCCTCACTTGCCAATCCATGCAGATATCTACACCCCACCCACTGCCCGACTTTCATCCAGACGGCCGATTTGGAAAAACCCTCCCCCAGCTGACTTTACCATCCAGACAGCTTGGCAAGAGGAATGGGAGACCAAGGAGGTCCCAAACAAACAGCTGGTGATAAACTCCAACCAACAGGTCCCGGGCACCAACCTCCCAAGGAGACAGTGGTCTACACTCAATCGCTTCAGGACTGGACATGGCCCCTGCTTGGCCAGCCTTCACAGATGGGGCAGTAGCCCTAGCCCACTGTGCGCATGTGGAGAGGAGCAAACAATGGAACACATCATAGAGGCTTGCCCGCTCCAAAGACTGGAAGGAGGATTATACACCCTCCATACAGCAAACCAGGAGGCAACTGCTTGGCTTAAGGACTTTGCATTCGCTAAATAAATAACCGCCACATACTTCACTCTATATCATCATTCACTGAGCTTTAAACTCCATGTAGCCAATACTTCTTCTTTTAGATTTGATTGGTGGTTGGCAACCAGCTTGCAGGTGCATTACCACCACGTACTTCACTCTATATCATCACTCTATATTCTGTCTAAACCCTGTCTTCTTCTTCTTCTTTTAGATTTGATAGGCGGCTGGCAACCAGCTTACAGGTGCATTACTGCCACGTACTTGGTGTTGTTCACAACATTATAAGTTCTATAGAAACAAGTGGAGTTTTCTATAAAAGCTGTAACTGGACATGAATAGGGTGCAGATAAACAGGTATTAATTGACATTAACAGAGCACTAATGAGATCAACAATAGACTACGGATGCATGATTTATGGAGCAGCAACGCAGTTTTAATAGAAACAGGAGAAATGCCAATGGATTTGAGAAGAGATAAACTCGCATTATCATACTGGGTCAAGCTGAAAGGAAGTGAGGAAGCGAATACTGTATTTCACAAACAATACTACAAGACTGCTGGGAATATTCGAACTTCCAGGGACACGGGTTTGGGTGGACAATTGAAAGAAAAGCCAGAATGTATTGACTAGACACTATTGATATAGCTAACACCAGTCCAATGAGTAATGTTCCCCCTTGGCTGTTTCCTGGAAAAGAAGTAGACGTCAGTCTGCTAATGAGGAAAAAGGATTGGCATATGAGTGAAGTTGGTGTTAAAACAAGCATTTACCTCAGGAATAATTACTATAATTACTTACAGCTCTATACTGACGGTTCAAAGAACAAAGAGGGCTCTGTTGGAATTGGAGTATACATCCCAGAATTTAAAGTGACCATCACAAAAAGACTCTCCAACAATACATCTGTGTTTACAGCAGAGATGGTGGCAATAATTATTGGTTTACAGTGGGTGGAGGAGGTCAGACCGGACCGGGTGGTGGTGTGCACAGAATCACTTGCAGCTTGAAAAACCATAGAGACACTAAAATCTACAAGGGAAGACTTGGTGATTGAGTTAGCCTATATCACAGTTTATTTAGGGTACACAGGGGTGGTGGAGAAAGGGAATGACTGTGCAGACAAATTAGCAAAAAGTGCACTTGGGAAAGAAATAACTATAGCATTGTCACTTTGAAAAGGAGAAGGAAAAAGAGTAATCAAGAAAAAAAGAATTGAGCTATGGCAAAAAATATGGGATGAAGATCATAAAGGTAGATTGTAATACAAAATACAAAAATCTATTGCAACAAAGAATTTTAAAACAACAAACAGGAGGGAAGATATCATTATGGCAAGACTCAGACTGGATCACACGGGTTTAAACAGCACTTTATTCATCATGGGGAAAAGCGAAAGTGACAAATGTAGAGAATGTGGAGTAAAAGAAAATGTTGAGCACATCTTATTACACTGTCACAAGTATGGAAATGAAAGAGAATGAAAAATGAAGTTCAAGAGGCAGGTAGGGAATGGGATTTAACTGGGATTCTGGGATCAGATGGAGAGGCACTAAGAATCACGAGAAGGGCTCTTTTCTCTTTTTTAAATAACACAGGATTGCCATCGTCAGCCTCCGTCGGTCTATGATGACCATGGAAGAGAATCCTAAATGTCTACTCTGCTGGAACAGCACCGCCTGTGGCTGAACAGGCCGATGCGCGAATGGCAGTCCCTGTCACACAGGTCGCACTTGTGGATGGTCTCCGTGCTGCTGGGTCTGTGGCGGTTCTTCCTGCGGGTCCTCTTTTCATCTGCTGCAGCAGTCAGTTTCTCTTCACCCGCCTTGAGCTGTCTGGTCAGGGTGCCTCTCCATTTGGAGCGGTCCATTGCGAGATCCTCCCAGCGCTCTGTGTTGATCTCCAGGGCCTTCATATCTCTCTTGCAGACATCTCTGAAGCGCAGCTGTGGGCGGCCAGCGTCTCTCCTGCCAGTCGCCAGTTCTCCGTAGAGGACGTCTTTGGGGATTCTGCCATCCTCCATACGGTGAACATGACCTAGCCAGCGAAGCCTGCGCTGCCTGAGTAGAGTGAACATGGAGGGAAGGCCGGCGCGAGACAGGACTTCTGTGTTGGGCACTTTGTCCTGCCAGGATATGTCCAGGATGCGGCAAATGCAGCGCAAGTGGAAAGAATTCAGTCTCTTTTCCTGCCGGGCGTATGTTGTCCACGTCTCACTCCCATAGAGCAGTGTGCTGATGATGCAGGCATTGTACACTGCCATCTTCGTCTTGACAGAGAGTTTGGGATTCTCCCACACTCGTGTGGTGAGGCGAGTGAGTGTGGAGGCTGATTTTCCAATCCTCTTGTCGATCTCTGTATCAAGGGAGAGGTTGCTGCTGATCGTGGACCCCAGGTACGTGAACTGATTCACGACCTCCAGCTCGTAGTCATCGATGGTGATGGTTGGTGGTGCTTCCATGCCTTGCGCCAAGACATTATTCTTCTTCAGGCTGATGGTAAGCCCGAAGTCCATGCATGCCTGGGAGAAGCGGTCCATCAGGGTCTGAAGCTCCTGCTGTGTGTGGGTCGCGACTGCAGCATCGTCTGCAAACAGCATATCTCTGATTAGAGCCTCACGTACTTTGGTTCTGGCTTTCAGGCGGGCGAGGTTGAAAAGCCTGCCATCAGATCTTGTATGCAGATAGATTCCCTCTGTTGCTGTGCTGAAGGCATGCCTCAGGAATATAGCAAAGAAAATCCCAAAGAGGGTTGGCGCAAGTACACAGTCCTGTTTCACTCCGCTGTGTATACTGAATGGCTCTGAGACGTTGCCGTCGTACTGCACCATCCCCTGCATGTTGGTGTGAAACGATTCGATGAGGCTTTGCAACTTTGGTGGGCATCCTATCTTTGGCAGGATTTTGAAAAGGCTCTCTCTGCTGACCAGATCGAACGCTTTGGTGAGGTCGATGAAGGCAACGTACAGGGGCATGTTCTGTTCTCTGCACTTCTCCTGGAGTTGGCGGATGGAGAATATCATGTCCACCGTCGATCGCCCAGCGCGGAAGCCACACTGAGACTCGGGGCAGACACGTTCGGCAAGCTTCTGTAGACGAACAAGGACAACTCGTGTGTAGACTTTGCCAACAATGCTGAGGAGGAAGATGCCCCTGTAGTTGTTGCAATCGCTTCTCTCCTCTTTATTTTTGTAGAGGGTGATGATCTTGGCGTCCCTCATGTCCTGTGGTACGGCACCTTCCTTCCAGCACTGGCAGAGGACATCATGCAATGGCAGCAGTAGGGCGGTCTTGCAGTGCTTGATCAGGTCGGGGGGTATGCCGTCATTGCCAGGTGCCTTGCCAGCGGCCAAGCTATCAATGGCCTTGCTGAGTTTGTCGATGGTTGGCTCGGCGTCAAGTTCATCCATGATGGCAGGCAATCGATGGCATCAAGGGCTGACGGTGTCACGGTGTTCTGTCTGGAGTAGAGGTCAGAGTAGTGCTCCACCCATCTCTCCATCTGCTTGTTCTTTTCTGTGATCATCTCCCCAGTGGAGGATTTGAGGGGGGCCATCTTGCTCTGAGCCGGACCAAGTGCTTTCTTGATGCCGTCGTACATACCACGGATGTTCCCTGTTATGGCAGCAGTTTGAATGTCTTGGCTGAGCTAAGTCCAGTACTCGTTGGCGCAGTGCTGAGCAGTCTGCTGAACTTTGCTTCTCGCAGCCCTGAGGATCTGGAGATTCTTCTCGTTTGGGTACTTCTTGTACTCAGCAAGTGCTGAGTGCTTGGCTTCAATGACGGGGGTCATCACGGACAACTTGGCATCAAACCAGTCCTGTGACTTCGAGGTCTTCCTCCCAAAGATAGCCAAGGCTGTGCGGTGGATGATGTTTCGCAGATCTTCCCACTTCTGCTTTGCAGACTCTCCTTCTTGTGGTTCACCAAGTTCCTTCACAAAGGTGGAGGCAAACTGCTCAACAAGTTCTGGTTGGGCCATCTTGCTGGTGTTAATCCATGCCTTTCAAGGCTGTCTGGCGCGGTGGAATTTTTCAGCTGCAGCTTTTTTTTTTTTTTTTTTTTTTTTTTTTTTTTTTTTTTGTTACTTATTTGTACCCGTAGGTAGATTTGGTTTGCAGTCTGGTGACAAGCCACCGGCTGCTGGTCGCTGCGTGCGCGAGCGCCCTAAACCTACATGTTTTTGGTATGTGGGAGGAAACCGGAGAAATCCCGGAGTAAACCCACGCAACACGGGGAGAACATGCAAACTCCACACAGCTCACTGTTGGTCGAGGGCTGGGATCGAATCCACGATCTCATGATCCCCGCGATCCCCCGGCCGAGGGTAAAACTGTGCTGCCACAGTGCTAAACCACTGCGCCACCGTGCAGCTTGACCTTGCAACACACCAATGAATGGTCTGTGTCGCAATCTGCACTCTGGAATGAGCGGGTGATTAGCACATTCTTCAATGATGTGCACCTGGTCAGGATCAAGTCCAGCTGGTGCCAGTGCTTTGAGCGCGGATGTCGCCAGGAAACCTTGTGTTAGGGTTTGGTCTTGAAGAACGAGTTTGTGATGCACAGATCATGATGTGTGCAGAACTCGAGCAGCCGCAGTCCGTTGTCGTTCATTCTGCCCATGCCGAATGGTCCAAGACAGGAGGGCCAGGAGTCGTGGTCAGCACTCACTCTGGCATTGAAGTCTCTAAGGAGAATGAGTTGTTCGGAGGTGGGGATGATCCTTACAGTTGTTGCGAGATTCTCGTAGAACTCGTCTTTTGCCTCTGGCGTGGCTGTCAGTGTTGGGACATACACACTGACAAGGGTGACTGGGCCTTGAGTGGTGTTAAGGCGGAGGGTGAGGAGTCGTGCAGAGCCATTGCTGCCCAGTTCCACCATCTTCAGCAAGGAGTTCTTCACTGCGAAGCCCACTCCGTGTTCCCTGTGTTCGTCGCTGCCCTTTCCCTACCAGTAGAATGTGTAGTCCTTCTCTCTCAGTGTGCCTGCGTCAGCCAACCATGTTTCCTGGAGAGTGGCGATATCCACTTCCAGTCTCTTCAGCTCATTATTGATGACGGCAGTCTTCCTGGTGTCGCTGATGTCCTTGAAGTTAGCAACGAGTCCTGTCATCATAGTGCAGACGTTCCAAGTTCCCAGTTTTAGAGTTGGTTTCTTTTGTTTTGTTGTCTTGCCTGGTGCGAAGGTTCTCAGCCTGCCGTTCGGACTTCACCTCATCCCCATGCACCCAATGAGGAAAGCAGGCTGTGGCGGGACAACACCTTATTGGCTGGGGGCTACCCAGCTTGAGGCGGGCGGTAGCTGTCCAGTGAGATCAAATGATCCCTACCACCGTTGGGAACAACCCCTGGCGCCACGCTCTATGCCAGTTGAGCGGTAGCTTATAACCGATAACTGTCATTGCCCGTGTTTTGTCTACGCCGTAGGCGAAGCTGGAGTGTCCTCTCCAGCGTTGGGCATTGGTAGGATTCAAGCCTGGGCAGGAAGATATGGAAGACAAGATGTTGCCCATGCAGCATGTCCCCCCTCTCCATGTCACTGATGAATCCAAAGGAACAGCAGAGCTGCTACAGTTTGGCACCAGCGCCATTGCAGGAGCTGCCAGAACGATGTTGAGCACAACAGAGAACTGCCTTAGGGACTCCGACTCCGGATTTTTCCTCAGGGTAGACTCCCGAAGCCTTTCCCGTGACCGGGTATGCCGCAAGGCAGCGGAGGTTTGAAATCAGGGTTTACCTTCCCCTAGATGGGCTACCTTCCCAGGTTAACGGGCCACCATCTACCCGAAGCATCTGGTTTTAAGGCGCCAGAAATCCGCCCTCGCCCCTTCTCCTATTAGTAAAAGCAGTTCTGCCGGGCTTAGAAACTAAACCACACGGGCAGGCTAGGAGTTGGACTTAGTTGTCAGAGGCTTTTTGAGACGCACACCATAAGGAGCATTTTATAAGCACTGGGAGCTTAACCCCAGTGCCGCTCCTGGCTATGACAACCTTGGAACACAGGATTAAGTCATAGAATTTAGGGGTCGGGCTCAAATGACATAATGTTACACACTCTTGTACAGTAGGTGGCAGTATGCATCTTTCAGTAACTTGCTATCTTTCAGTAACTTGCTATCTGCCAGTAACCGACAGAAGAAGAAGGAGTTTTCCATATGTACACATGTATGAATATATAGATGACACAACTGAGAAAGGCGTGTGTAAATCTATACATTTCCATTACATAGATAGTTATGGTGGAAGGAAAGATAGACTTTCTGTTTGTTGCTCATCCACGAAGAAAAACTTGTTGGTCTTGGTCACCAATGCTTCAGAAATTCTGAACAAAGCAGAGACTCAGAAACCTGTGGGAGTTTGTGCCTGCTGGCCCCCAGAGGAGGCCCCCTGCTGAGCTGCTTTCTGTTTTAGCATGGTCCAGTCAAATGTGTAGTCATACTGGTGGTTCAGAGTCCTGAAGAGAATGCGGAACAGCTGGCGCAGATACATGTAGTCTGGAGCTTCCTCAAAGTGCAAGCCACGGCAGTAGTTTAGGTACATGGCAAACTCTGCTGGAAAACCCTTACAAAGGACCTCGACAGGAGTGGACATTTTCTTTTCTGAGATCTTTTCATATTTCTGCTTCTTTGTGGCTGCCTTTAATCCCTGCCAGGGCAGATTGGTTCTGTTGAAGTACATCAGCACATAGCCTAGTGACTCCATATCGTCACGACGACTCTGTTCAATGCCAAGGTGCGCGTTGATTGAGGCATAGCATGCTGTTCCAGTCAGATTCTTGTCTTCTCTGTAAGGGATGTGCTGTCGCGTTTGGTTGTCTCTGTACTTTTTTGCCAAACCAAAGTCAATAAGGAACAACTTGTTATAGTGACGGCCAATGCCCATGAGAAAGTTGTCTGGCTTGATGTCTCTGTGGATGAAGTTCTTTGTGTGTACATATTCAATTCTGCTGATCATCTGGTCTGCCAGCATTAGGACAGTTTTCATGGTGAAGCGGCGAGAGCACAAATTAAACAGATCCTCCAGACTGAGTCCAAGCAGGTCCATGACTAGGACATTATAGTCTTTCTCTTGGCCAAACCACCTGATGTGTGGAATCCCGACCCCACCTTGTAGGATTCTGTACAACTTGCTTTCATATAGCAACTGTGGATGTCTGGCTTTTTGTGATTCCAATTTTACAGCTACCTCCTCTCCATTTGTGACGTTGATGGCGAGATAAATGTCACCGAAGGCTCCCGATCCGATTTTTCTGACCAACTTGTATTTTGTACCGACTATGAACTCGGCTTTAGAGCCACTGCTGTTTCCCATAATATTCACCAACGTACAATCCCCACCCGATTCACTTCAGAAAACTCTTTGTGGTGAAGAAGCTCGATTGACAATAGAACATACAGAGTCTTGTATGTCCAGATGGTATTATTGAGGACTAGCTGTTTCACCAAACTATAATAAACGATCGAACATCCAAATTTAGACAGACCTCTTCGGGGATGAATTGCTTTAGTTGTACAAGTGCATACCTGTGCATGTGCTGCTTCTTCTTCTTCTTCTTTTAGATTTGATTGGCAGTTGGCAACCAGTTTACAGGTGCATTACCGCCACGTACATATCACTCTACTACCACCAACCCTTCTTCTTCTTTTAGATTTGATTGGTGGTTGGCAACCAGCCCACAGGTGCATTACCGCCACTGACCTGACCATCATCACTCTACTGTATATCTTTGTATAAGGAGCTCCCATAAGGAGTTCTGAACAACTCCTTATGTGTGAAAAAATTATCCGTCCTTAATGAACGTCTATAGGGAAGTTTAGGAGGGGAACTGAACATCACGCTATATATAATTCAAGAAATCTCAGTGTGTGTGTGTGTGTGTGTGCGTGTCTGTCATAACCACAGAACTTGCTAAAAGATCATAGGATTCGCCTATGATGTGCCTATGATGTCTACATGGTGTCTATATGATGTCATATAGACACCAAGTGTCTGTCTGTCACGACCATAGGACTCACTAAATTTTAGTGAGTCCTATGGACTCACTATGACATCATCTAAGACTAAGATCTAAGGACTCACTATGACATCATCAAAGATCAAAGGCAGGGATCATAGGCAGGCATCACTCACGATCATAGGACTCGCTATGACATCATCAAAGATCATAGGACTCGCTGTGACATCTTCAAAGATCAAAGGCAGGCATCACTCATGATCATAGGGCTCGCTATGACATCATCACAGATCATAGGACTCGCTATGACATCATCAGAGATCATATTCAGGCATCACTGAATGAGTGGTGATGTGGAGTTTTGGGGTACACTGTGCAGACAAGACACAGAAGAAGGCTTGCTGAAGAAAACGGCGTTTCAACGAGAGCAAAGTGGGATGGCGACGAGAGGCAGGAACTTTGAACTAGAGTGGCACAACCAGGTTGTAAATGGACAGGAGATGGCAGAGCAGGTAGCGGAAGGTGATAAAGCAGGGAGTGATCTAGGAGGAATGGAGGTAGGAAGCGGGAAAGAGGAAGTTTGGAACTCGGTGGAGTCTAAAAGAAGCAAACGTAAATGTAAAGAAAATCAACCAAGTGCGTTATCAAGTGCTGATGAATTAGAAGATGATCAGTCTCGGAATAAACAGAAGGAGTGTAAAGTAATCATTAAACTTAATCAGGAAGGGGCATCATTTTGTGAGTGGAACCCAATTAAGCTCACAAATGCAATTAATAAGTTACTTGGAGAAGTTTTAAATGCAAGAATTCTTCGCAGTGGTTTGTTGCTAGTTACATGTAAAGATAGTGCTCAAGAATCAGAATCAGAAAAAGATTTATTGCCAAGTACATTAACAGATCACTGATAACATACGAGAGAATTTGACTTGACACAGTAAATGAACCTGCATTTCCGTGCCGCGGCGCATCTGAAACGCGCCTGTCAGCAGGAGGGTACAGGTAGCATAAGCATAATACAATAGGAAGGAGCAAAAAAATCATTGATTCAGAATACTGGTTGCATAATCAATCAATATTATGATTACAAGGGAAAAAAAAGCCCTCAATGCACATCGGCGGACCAAGATTTCACAGGACACAAAGAGAGCAGTGTGTGGATCTTTATTTATCAGTTCGTGGATCAATATGAGTGCACTGTTGAAGCAAGTGTTGTATCAGAAGAACAACAAGGACACTTTGGCAGGAGATGTTTTGTCTGGCTGCTCGCAACCGTCCTTGCGATTATCTGAGCAGCTGCTGTCCAAGGCCTTGTGCTCAATGTTTTGAAAAAACAGACTGCAGACAGCCAGGAGGAATTTTTATGGGGAAATTGAGCCAAATAGAACTGATCACAGAGAAGGAGCTTTATTTTCTTCTGTAGATTCAGTACTTAATCCTTCATTGCGGGGCGTTGAGTCCGTCGTGGATAGACCTAAGTGTGACCATGATGTAATCCACCTTCCGAGACAGTTCTCCATTTGTCGCTATCAGGGTCTTCTCCAATTTTTCAATTTGATGGATGCACCTCGCCTGGCCAGCATTTTGATAGGTTGTATCCATCTTCAGCAATTTGCGGTACACCAGGACAATCCCAGTTCCAATCAGAACGATCCCGATCACCATTATTACGAAGACATGCAAATCTTCAATATCTTCGATAGAGAGATTAGTTAGGCACAAGATCCTCCAATTACTTGTGTCCAGTAAATAGCCCGCTGGAGCCGTCCCTGCGGGGCAGACAGCTTCCCCCGGAGCACTTTTCCTTGTTGAAAAAATAGTGTCAATTGTGTTCAAAGCCCAGCTTATTAATTCCATAATTTCTTTCGACGGTCAGCAGTTAGACGCAGACAGACAACAGCAAGCTGGGATCCAGTAGTTGGGGGGGAAGGAAAAAAAAAGTCAGAGCAAGAGAGAAGGAAAAGGCGTCTGCTCTCTTTGGAGGCGGAAGTGAGAAGTGGACACAACAAGGAAAAGCAATCAGAGTCAATAAGATGGAGGGGAAAAATGAGCAGTGTTCAGTATCGGAAGGAAATAAGGAAATGAGAGGAGTGATATTGGGCATTTCAATGGCTGTCTCAACTGATGAAATAATGAAAAACTTAACTGGAGCAAAAGTGACAGGGGTACAAAGATTAAAAACTAATAGAAATGGTGAAAAATGTTATAGTCTGTCGGTAATGTTAAAATTTGATGAAACAAGACTGCCAAGTAAGGTGTATATTGGCTACATGAGCTATGAAGTCAGACTTTATGTTCCTCCTCCACTCAGACGTTTCAAATGTCAAAAGTTTGGTCATATAGCAGTGATATGCAAAGGTAGACAACGATGTGTCAGATGCTCCAGTGAACATGAATATGGCAAGTGTGAAAGAGGAGCCAAATTAAAGTGCTGTAACTGCGGTGGTGAACATAGTTCTGCATATTGAGGTTGTGAAGCCAGCAAAAGAGCTGCAGAAATTCAGCAGGTAAAAGTCTTCCAGGGATTAACATATGCAGAAGCTGCGAAAAAGGTGCCAGCTAAAAAAAGTGGGAGTGGACTCGAACAGGGAAAATGTGCAGCCTTGCAGTGCATGCAGTAGAATTAAGGAAGATACTCTGGTTTTGAAGGAAAATAATTTTGTCTTATTTGTGGTAGATGTGATAATCTGCACTGTGCAGGCTTCAAAAAAAACAGAAAAAAATAAAAATCATTGTGAAAGCAGCAGAAAAATATCTTGGCAATAAGGGGCTACATTGGGAAGCAGTTTAGGACTTGTTAAGTGGGGGATCTGTAAGTTCACAGACATCATGTGCTCGTGGGTCATAATGGTAATCACGATTCTGCAATGGAATGCCAGGAGTTTAATATCAAATGGGCAAGAATTCAAAAAGTTTATATCTGATATGCAAGACAAACCCCAGGTAATCTGTATACAGGAAACATGGCTAAAACCTCAGTTGGATTTTGTCATTCAAGGATACACATCAATAAGGAACGACAGGGAAACTGGTACTGGAGGGGGTGTAGCAACTTTTGTGCATAATGGAACAATCATCGTGAATAAGTTTGCAGAAGCCTCCCGCCTTTTTGGTCTTACCATCAGCCTCGGCAAGACAGAGGTACTGTTCCAACCAGCACCCGCCTCCACCGTCCTACCCCCCTCTATCTCCATCGAGGGTACCCAACTGAAGACGGTAGACGACTTAAAATACCTCGGCAGCACCATCAGCAACGATGGCAGCCTGGATAAGGTGATCAACGCCAGAATCTGCAAGGCCAGTCAAGCTCTCGGTCGTCTCCGAGCTTGTGTCCTGAACCTGCACAACATCCAGCTGTTCACGAAGCTCAAAGTGTACAGGGCCGTTGTCCTCACAAACCTTCTCTATGGATGTGAGACGTGGACCGTGTACAAAAAACACCTGAAGCAGATGGAGAAGTTCCACATGAGAAGTCTACGGATGATCATGAACATTCACTGACAAGACCGGGTCACAAACCTTGAGGTCCTGGACAGAGCTGAGATGACCAGCATCGAGGCCATGATTCTGAAAGCCCAGCTCCGATGGGTTGGTCATGTGATCCAGATGGATGGCCACAGGCTGCCGAAGCAGCTCATGTACGGCGAACTCTGCTCTGGGAAGCGTAACCAAGGCAGACCATGCAAAAGATTCAAAGACTGCGTGAAGCTCAACATCAGACACACTGGCATCCTTCCCAAACAATTAAAGCTGTGGGCTGTGGACAGGCCAGGCTGGCGCGCCTTCACTACCCAGGCATGAGACTACTTTGAAGAAAAGAGGCGAGCTGATGTAGCTGAAGCACAGGCACGAAGAAAGGCGTTATTACCTGGGCAGTTTCCTTGCCCCTACTGCAGCTGTGTCTGCCGATCAAGGATCGGCCTAAACAGTCATCTCCGTGCTCACGCAAGAAGAGGACTTAACACATGAGGGACGATCATCATCGGATCGATGGACAACCAAGAGAGAGATAGAGAGAGAGTCTCAGAAAGTGTGTTAGGCCTAACTTTGGTTTCAAATGCGATTGCAGGAATCACATCTTGGGAGGTATTAAGTCGGTCAGCTGATGGGAGTGATCATTACCCAATAAGAGTTCAAATTGGTCTAGAAGCGGGAGAAGAAGGGATGCAGTCTGGCACAAGATAGAAATTGGATAAGGCAGACTGGGATAAATTTAAATATCTGTGTAAAATTAGATGTGAGCAGCTAAATAGTGAGGACATTATTGTTGGGGAGAAATTTAGTAAAAGTGTCAGTGCGATTATAATAGAGTCTGCAAATCAAACAATACCAAAAAGTACAGGTTATAGACAATGAAAGAATCTTCCTTGGTGGGATGATAATTGTAATAAAGCTATTAAAAACAGAAACAGGGCATTCAGACAAGTGAAAAAGCGTCATACTTTGGAAGCAGCGATTGAGTACAAATGGTACCAGGAAAACAATTAAAACAGCTAAGCGTTTATTTTGGAGACAATATTGTAATACTATAGGAAGAGAAACACAGCTATCAGATATTTGGGTAATGATTAAGAAAATGAGTCAGAAGAGAGTACAAAATACAAGTGTTAGACAGTAATGGAGAAATAGCTATTACTAATATAGACAAAACAGAACTTTTGGCACAAATTTCAGTGAAGATTCATAATTCAGAAAACCTACCAAACACAATTAGACAAAGCAGGGAAAGCACTTTATCCAAACACCCACATTTAAACATAAGGAAGAATACTTCAAGGGACATAATAGATTTGCCATTCACTCTGTCAGAATTGAAAAGGGCTATTCTGAAATCGAAGCAGTCTTCACCAGGGAAGGATGGTGTATGTTATAGGATGTTGTCGCACATGGAGGAGAGTGCACTTCAAACAATATTAAAGCTATTTAATAAAGTTTGGGAAACTGGGGAGATTCCAAGGGCATGGAAACAATCAGTTAGAGTACCAGTCTTAAAGCCAGGGAAAGATTCATCAGCTCCCAATAATTATAGGCCAATAGCTCTTACCTCACAGTTAGGGAAAACAATGGAATGAATGGTGACTGAAAGGCTGAATTATGTTTTGGAAGGGAGGGAATGTCTTTCTCCTTTTCAAAGTGGGTTCCGAAAAGGGAGAAATACTATGGATTCCATTTTGCACCTAGAATCTGAAGTTAGGAAAGCCCAGGTAAATAGGGAAAAATGTGATAGCTGTCTTCTCTGATGTAGAAAAAGCATATGACATGCTGTGGAAGGAAGGGTTGCTGATTAAATTAAATCAATTTGGTATTGAAGATAATTTATACAACTGGGTATTAGATTTCCTGTATGATAGAACAACTGAGGTAAGAGTTGGTACAGAGTATTCCAAAATATATCAAGTTGAAAATGGTACCCCCCAAGGCAGCGTGTGTAGCCCTGTTTTGTTTAATATTATGATTAATGATATTTTTGAAGGAATCGATAGTGGAATAGGGAAGGCCTTGTATGCAGATGATGGGGCCTTATGGATCATCATCATCATCATCATAGCAGTATGTCGGGGGCGACAATGACTGTTTCATTTAGGTCTGATCAGATTCATCCACACAGCTCTGTAATTCGCCTTTGGCTGCCAGGAACTCCTGACCTTGTTAACCCGGGCGACGTCCGAGCCGGTATGATAGGGGACGTAATCTTATGTACATTCAGAGGAAAATTCAGGCAGCAATAGACCAGGTTGAACAACGGGCAAACCAATAGGCTTTTAAGTTACCGGTCTCAAAGACACAAATAATTTGCTTCTCTAAACGTCACAAAGAAATTTCTTGAAATCTTTATGGTCAAAAGTTAGAGCAAGTAAAGGTAGTTCAGTATTTAGGTGTGTTATTTGATGAAAAACTAACTTGGAAGCAGCATATTGAAATAACTAAAGGAAAATGTAAGAAAAATAATATTTTGAGATGTCTGGCAGGATGGGACTGGGGGGCCTCTCTGTTGAGGGTATATTGAGGACTAATGAGAGCTACACTAGACTATGGATGTGTTGCATTCATGTCGGCTGCTGATTGTCACCTGAACCAACTGGACATAGAGCAGACAAAGGCTCTTAGGATATGCTGTGGTGCATTTAAAACTTCTTCAGTATCAGCGATCCAAGTAGAGATAGGCAAAATGCCCTTAAGATTAAGAAGAACCAAATTAATGCTGACATACTGGATCAACTTGAAGGGGCATAAGAGGTTCCAGCCTGCAAAAGCTATTCCTAATGATTGCTGGGAACACAATGAGTCCAACATTGGTAGCTTTGGCTGGATAAGTTATGCCATTGCTGAGCAGGCAGGATTAAAATACAAAGATTTTAGCCTAACAGTCCTGTGGTCTGTTATTCCTCCACGGCTGTTTAAGATGCCACTGGTGGATTTTAGGGTGCAACAGCTGAGGAGGCAGCATGGACAATCAGCAGCAGATTGTATAGTGCATGGATATGTTGAGCAGAGCTTTGGGAACGGGCTGGTGGCATTTGCCGATGGTTCCGAGGATCCTGCGGCTGGCCGTGGTGGAGCTGCGGTGTACATTCCTTGGTATGGAGTGTCTATCAGTGGAGGAACCAGTGGTCACTTGTCAGCGTGCACAGTTGGCTAGTTGCCATTGTAATAGCTTTGCACTGGTTAGAGATGAGGTGTAGGAGTGGTGCAGTCATTGCTTTGGATGGTTGGGCAGCTCTCGGGAGTGTTCGGTCACTGCAGTCGTGTGGGCAGGACCTGGTTGTGGAGATCCACTCCTTGGTGTGCAGCCTCTGCAGTAAAGGTCAGTTGGTGGACTTTCTTTGGGTTCCAGCCCATGTTGGAGTGGAGGGTGGTGAGGATATGGATTTATTGGCAGGGCAATCATTAAAATTCGGGGCACTGAATCTGGAAATCTCACTCGGTGGGGCAGAGGGCAAATCAGTAATTGAGGATTGTGTAGTGGGAGAGTGGCAGGAATGTTGGGACTTGATAGATGCAAGAAGACATCTTTGTGACATTCGGGGGCAGTTGGGCTCTGGAGTGGGAGTTGGCAGAAACAGGAAAGAGGAGACACTCATCACCCGATTAAGAATAAGACATACTACTTTGAACCAGACGCTACATAGAATAGGTAAACACCCAAATGGCAGCTGTGCACATCGTGGTTCTCCGGAAACAGTTCAGCACGTTTTGTTGGAATGTCAGGGATACCAGGAACAAAGGAAACATCTGATTGCAGTAATGGAAAGAGTTAATTTAAGTTTTGTTTTGGAAAACATGTTAGGAACTTCAGTCAAAGAAATACATGTAGGTCTAGTTAGATATTTAAGTGCAACTAGATTAATTAAAAGAATTTAGTTTTTATTTTCCCTGCCATTCTCTTGTCCACACTCCAACCCGGTGGGTGGCAGTGGTGTATCTGTAAGCTGGTTGCCAACCGCCAATCAAATCTAAAAGAAGAAGAAGCGTGGTGACGTGCTTGCTTACACCTGCTTTCTAAGGGCATGCAGAAATACTTGCTTATACTTGGTTTCTATGAGCATGCACGGGCATGCACAGGTATGGATGGGCATGCTCTAGTTAATACAAATGTAAATATGCCAGATATAACAATACTGCTAATTTGCATCTGTAGCCCCTCGGCAGGTCACAAAAATACACAAACAACCATACATAAGAAGAGCATCTTCAACGAAACTGTACAAAGTGGATATGCAAAAGTGCAAGAGTTAAGGTACTACAAAACAAAACATTCAAATGTCACATGAGAGAAGTGCTGTGTATGCGTCACACACATGCCCCTCACTGATAGCACAGATTGAGCAAATGTGGTGTGTCTGTGGGGGACTTCACAGTCTCCTCTAGTGATTGGTCTGGTGGTTGTGCTGGTGACAGTCCTCAGTTTAACATGTTCTCTTGGGGGGGGCGTAGCCATTTAATATTTTACAAATTGAACAGACAAATTTGAGAGTTTTATAACTGTCAATTTATATTGTCAAAAGACAGAAAATTGTATTTCTTGTAGATGTGACAACAATGATATGTGGGATCTTTCTTATCACAGATTTTTATGGCCTTTTTGTATAAAGATTCAATCGGTTTGATTATTGTTACACCAGTGAGTGACCAGTTGGTAAAACAGTAATCGATGTGTGAGAAGATCATTCCATGCAGAAACATTTTGGCTGCACTGTCATCGATGGTCTAATTTGTTTAAAATTTCTCAGATTGAATTTGACTATGTTTGAAATTTTTTGATGTGTTTTTTAAAGGTTAATGAGGAATCTAAAATCATGCCGAGGTACTTAAATTCCTCAAATAGTTGCAGCTCCTCCCCTTTTAAGAAAATGTTTGAGTTTGTAATATTTGATGGTTGTTTGGTGAACATCATGCAAGCAGTATTTTTAGTGTTGAGTAGGAGACATGAATTATTCAGCCAGTCATGGATTTGAGTCGTCACTGTTGCAAGAATACAGGGGGTTTCTTGTGTGTTTTTTGCAGGTGTGAATATTACCGTGTCATCTGCATACATTTGAATATGAATGTTTCTGCATGCATTTGGTAAATCATTTATGTATACGGAGAATAATATTGGTCCAAATATGGAGCTTTGTGGGACACCCATTTGACATTTCAAATATGGCAATTTGACACATTTGACCATTACACATTGCTGTCTGTCGGTTAAATAGGATTTCATCCTTTTGATTGTTATGTCTATCCGGTAGGTGAGTGTGATGGACTCAAGCAGCAGGCAGGACTTCAGCGCAAATAATGATTTATTAACAGAAAACAAAAGAACAAACAAATAGCAGCTCGTGGGCTGGAGAAAATAACTCTAACACAAAGTGCAAAAAGTACATAAACTCACGGGTTACAGGGGTTCTGGCAGGGAAAACACACACAACATTAATGACGCCACAAAAGTCTCAGACCATGCACAGAATAAATAGACAGGGGGACTAATCAACACAACACTGAACAGATGGGTATGCTCAAGGGCAGCAGGGAAGTGATTACAGGTGGGGAACACAGGATGGGCAGGGCTGTACACACAGACACTAACAGGGAATGCACATGAACGTGACACAGAAACATACAGAGCAAAATGCAGAAGTAACACAGAAAGGGCAGAGCTAGATAGATAGATAGATAGATAGATAGATGTACTTTATTGATCCCAAACTGGGAAATTACAGTGTAACAGCAGCATGACAGTAGACAACCAAACAACAGAAACACACATGACAGACAGAGGGATTACCCATGGAAAGTAAAACTAACACGACTATAAAACCTATATACATCATAGCTTAATATACAATGACCCATATAAACATATGAATCATCCCATTGCACAAAGAAGGACTATCAGGAGCAGAGTGAAATGTGAGGTACCAGTTAGTCTGTAAGGTGCAGTGTGGCAGCATTGTTATGACCAGAACACAACATCATAGTGAGTTATTGAGTATGGAACAATAGGTAAACAGATATGCACACAGACCCAGGACCAAACAAGGGATGACACAGAAGACAGGGGACTCAGGAAAACACAGAGTGCAATAAATACAAAAACTAATCATACATGAACACAGAAAAATAATAAATGAGCATAAAGTGTGGGCTTGATCCCAAACTCAAGCCCAAACCACAGACATTGATAGCATGTTCTGAAAAATTAAACTTAAGTTGATTAAAAGGATGTTGTGGTCAACGGTGTCAAATGCCTTCTTCAGATCTAACACAGCACCAATACAACTGCACTAATCTAAAAATGATTTAGTTTTCTCTCAAAACAAGCTTATTGCAGACTCTGGTGAATGGTGGGCATGGAACCCAAACTGCGTGATGCAGGGGGATGTTCCCATTATTCAGATGTTCGCATAATATTGTAGCCACCCATTTTTCAATTATTTTGGAGAAAACCAGTAAAATGCTGATTGATCTGTAGTTGTTTATATCAGTTTTAATCCCTGTTTTGAAAACTGGTCTAACCACTCCTACCTTGTAAGCAGTTGAGATTTGAACCTGGAACCCTCTAGCTGTTAAGCAACAGTGCTAACCACTGTAACACCATGCTGCCCACAGTGTCATGGATAGCCCTCACGAGCCATCATAAGACGCCACAAGTCACCAGTGAGTTTCCACAGTTTATTAACAGAAAAGGAACAAAATAACAAGCCACGGGGAGCTAAAACACACTACAATGAATACAGTCAATGACAGGGGAGAATGGAAGCATAAGGAGACACACTTACGAATAAAGACGAGGGATAGTCTACGTCTGAACAGCGGGATGCTCGAATAACGTCTGACCAAGGGAAGGTTTTTGACGAGACTGCCGCACATTTCGCTCCCAGCTGCCCTTTTAAGTAGGGAGCAGCTGATGAGGCGAGATGCGGCTCAGCTGACAGCTCTGACAGCCGGAAGCCCCTCCGAGCGCTGTCACAATAAAAGCTCGGAGAGCCAAAAGGGGCACACAGCTGTCAGATGGGCAAAAATAGTGCATGGCTCGAGCGCGGACGAGATCGGCGCTCAAACCATGACAGTACCTCCCCCACAAGGCAGCGAACTATGAGCGCCGTATGACACCCAAGCCCCCCCCGCCCCCCCGGGTGGGCGGATGGGGGAAAAGGCCTGGAGGGCGAGAACCAGAAAACAGAGAAAAAAAACCCCACCATGATGATGACAGGGAACACATGAGGCAATTACAGAGTATGGTTAAAAAGAAAAACACAATACTCCATAGCGCACAAATGATACATGAACAGGGCAAAAAGGAAACAGGAGGCCTATATCCAAACCCACAGGCCCACAAGACACCAAGAGTTAGATACAATTCATCCCTCAGACAGGAGAGGGGAGAGGAAAAAAAAAAAGACATGCTAAACAACGGCAAATACACGGATCAGAACAACTAACACAGAATGACCTTATACCTCAGTGGGACCACAAAACACATGAGGATGACGACAGGCAGAGTCCAATTAAACAGGAACAGATCCGGCGGTCTCCCTGCGTCCAATGGCCAAATGGTGATTAAAGGAAAAAGGAAATGTTCGGGCGGCCTACCCCAGTCCCAGGCCCGGAAAGATGGAAACTCCGGCGGCCGAACCAGGTTGCCCAGAAGGAAGCACCGTACGTCGGGTGGCCGACCCAGCATGTTGAACCGGCGAAACAGCTCACCAGGCGGCCGACCCGCATCACTCAGCCACCAGGACCGTAGGGGAAAAATTGAAGCCGGCCTCCCTGGAGAGGGGGAAGATGAGGGAGAGCCGGACCGAATCCTAAGAACCCCAATGGCCCCCAGTGGAGATGAGCTGGGATGATGAAGAGGGTGACGATGAAGATGATGATGACGATGAGCCAGTCCAATGTCAAGCGGCAGAGGGTCTGCAGCTCCTTCACCGACCTTGAACCACACCAGCGCTGCACCCACGATGGACCCCGATCGGGTCTCGGCTGCACCCACGTCGAACCCTGATCGGGTCTCGGCTGCACCCGCAATGGACCCCGACTGGTAGGTCCATTAGGTAGGTAGATTTTTAACAAATCTACCTACGGGTACAAATAAAGTAACCTGAACCTGAACCTGAACCTGGATCGGCGCAGCACCAGTAACGACCTCCAACCCAGAACCTCCAGCACAGCGACTGGGATTGGCGCCGCACCGGTGACCCTGGGAGAAGGCTCAGGAGAAGGAAAAGAACCGAGATCAGAATCACCGGTAGCGACAGAGCCCAGTGAGACGAGCTCGGGTGCAGTGGACGGCTGCCCCTGGCTCGGCAGGGGCAGCCGTCTGGGGTCCACAATTCTCTTCCTGATATCTTGGCTGTTTTTTGATTTCCCCATGATGTCACACAAGGAAGCAGTGCGTTTGAGGTGTGCCTTAAAATACATCCACAGGTGTGCCTCCAGTTAACTCAGATGTTGTCAATTATCCTATCAGAAGCGTCCAAAGCCATGACATCATCATCATCTGGGCTTTCCCAAATTGTTCAAAGGCATAGTAATCTTAGTGTATGTAAACTTCTGACTTTGAAGAAAGTAATTTAAAAAATTTTAAAAAAAAATTATTCAGCAAATATATAAAATTACTTAGCATACAGAAATAATTTTTTTAATCCAAACTGACCCAAAACAGGAAAAGTTAAGTCTGATTTAATGTCAGTCAGAAAAAAGGGTTATATGTCTTTTCATACAATGTATGTAAACTTCTGGTTTCAACTGTATCTAAATAAATGCAAGATTAATATTTATAAATTAGTGACAATCCATTGGAAAACATCTTCCTAAAATCTGAATTTTTACTGTAACAATCATACAAATGACAATATAACTATAACCTGAAGTATGTTGCTATAAATTATGACACAGGATATTTATCAACTAAATTCAGTTTATTCAGTTTTACATATCCTAACCAGCACTGGGGCCACGTCTTGGGACCGGCAGAAGGAGTACTGGGCAGCACAGTGGTTAGCACTGTTGCCTTACAGCTAGAAGGTTCCTGGTTCAAATCCCCAGGGTGGCAGGGGTTGGAACCTTTCTGTGTGGAGTTTGCATGTTCTCCCTGTGCTGCGTGGGTTTACTCCGGGGGCTCCGGTTTCCTCCCACAATCCAAAGACATGCATGTTAGGTTAATTGGCTGTTCTAAATTGTCCCTAGATATCTGTTTCCTATAGGCCCTTAGAATAGAGGGTTAGTACTAGTGAAAGCGCTTTGAGTGGTCTTTGTGACTAGAAAAGCGCTATATAAGTGCAGGTTAGTTAGTTAGTTACTGTGCACCCCCCCCCCCCCTGGCTGGGTAACTGACTTTCCTTTCCCCATTCTGTTAATGCTGAACACCAAGCTAGAATGTGGAAAGTACCATTTTTACCTGGTCTTTGGTATAACCCGGCTGGGGTGCAAATCTACAACCTCCCGGCTGTGGGGCAGATACTCTCACAGGCCACCACTCCTGATCAGTGTGTCTTGACTAAAACACTAAAAATTACCTTCAACTTTTTTCTCATAAATTTGAAATTTTTCATTTAAATTTTTTTCTTTTAAATTAGCAACTTTTCTCGTAAACTTGCAATTTTTTCCCTTCTCAACACCCTACTTTATTCTTGAGAATTTGACTTTTTTTCTTGTAAATTTGCAACTTTTTCTTTTAAATTTGCAACATTTGTAAATTAGCAACTTTTTTTCATAAATTTGCAACTTTTTTCATGCAAATGTACAACTTTTCTTCAGTAATTAAATTTTTTTTTAAATAAAATTTGCAACATGTTCCCCAAAATTTGCAACTTTTTCTTGTAAATCTCCAATCTTCGTATGAATGCTAGTTAACTTTTAATTTAATAAATTGTTTAATTTTTTTCTGTTCATCTAGCCTGAGTTGGCCCACATTGCCTGCAACAGCTCTTTTTTTGGGGGGGTGGGATCACTGTGGGGACAGCAGCAGCGGCAGCAGGGGCCTCGGTCCCAGCAGCCAATCACATGGCACAGCTGTAGCCACCAACAGCAAGGCATGCTGTGGCTGGCTGTTGGGGCTGGGGTTGCGGTCGCTGTGGTCGTGGCCTTTTCACTGTTCCCACCAGGAACAAGAAAGTTACATAGTGCTGCTTTAAAAACTAATGTGTAGCACACTTTAGGTTTTAAATGCTGTTGGTAAACAATACAAGAACTGTACATCTGCTTGGAACCTGATAATCGCTGCTTGCAGCTATGGTTTTTTTTAGTTGTTTTTGTTGTGAAGTGAGATATTTATTTTGTCATTTTTAAGGGTTTGAACCTTCAAAAATACCCCCCCCCCCAAAAAAAAAGCTACAAACAGTCATGTCTACAAGTAACCTAAGTTCCAGGCAGACATTTAGGACAGAAATAGAAATTATCACAAAGCTATGGAGACTCACAAATGTCATTAACAGCAACACACATCTCCTTACCTGTTGATATGAATTAAAAATATGGTGGCAACTACCCAGAATGCAACGCGATTCTTCTTGCTTTTCTTTGAAAATCAAAAGTACATCCTCTCACTTTTGAGTTGAAGACTGGATTAGTTTTTTCCTTCTCGCAGGGCATTTTTTCCATGGTAGCAAGCCTCTAAAACCAAACCTGGGCTTTCTAAAGGCGCTTTTCTACTAACCCCACTCAGCCCCGGTTTGAAAACCCGGCTCTACTCACTTCGGTTCGGTTCAGCCTCAGTTGCTTTTCAACTACTGCTGGCGCACCTGCTGGCACACCTGCTGTGGGTGGGATTTGTTGAACAGCAGGCGGCGCCACACCCTCGTGACGTGAAACACGCAACTGAATCCTCCACAACAAACACGGCTGATGACGAGGAGAGAAGGAAGGAGGAATGACTGTGACATGAAACTGGTTAAATCTATGGTGCTGACTTGTTGTGCTCTGCACAATCTGTGTGAGAGTCATGGAGAGACGTTTGACACTACATTGGATGATGCAGTAGATGAACCAGTGGTGGCAGCGGCACAGAGAGCAGAGGAGCAGGGTGGTGATATTGTAGCGAACTCAATATAAGCACCCTACTTGGCTTGACAAGTGGGTTGACCCTATTGGCGACACAGGTAGAGTGCGGGACTCCGGAGTGGAAGGCGTGAGTTCAAACCTCCCGGTGGGACGTCGCCATGTCAAGCTGCACATTACAATATAATACGTGATGCAATACTTGTCTATTTCATCCACATTTATGTGCATACATATTTCAAAAATGTTTTTTGTAAATAAAATGTTGTGCATGGTCCATCTACCTGTCCTCTTGTTCATAACGCTTATCTGTTAAGAAGGTGCAAAGCCATCAGCCTAATGATGAGTCCACACTTCTCACTGTTGTGATAATTGCTCACGCTGAGCGCTCTGCCCGCCCGTACGCTGTGGGGGTCACACACGACGTGTTCCTCCCCACACTCTCAATTTTTTTTCCCGTATATTTTTCTCTTTGGCGTACAGAAATGGCAATATGCCCGTATTTGCTAAAATTGCATTTTCCCCGTATTAAAATACGGCGAAACCGTATCACTTGACAGGTATGTAATTACATGCAGAAACACCGCACAGGCCATCTTCACAAAAATCCAGCTCGACAAGCCACTTTTGCTTAGGTGGAAATGCAAATTGAACTATAAATCATGTGCTGATACATGTCATATTTTCCCATGTAAAGGTCTCCCACTTTTACTTACAAATTGATTTTTAATTTTTGGGAAAAGGGAATATAAATTTTGCACTTGTTGGTAACAACAGTTGTGTGCAACAAAAACACAGTTGTGTATCCTTGTCCAATCTGTCTACTGTTATTAGTGCCAAATTTTTGCTAGATTCCTTCTTAATTTATTAAATTTTGACTGGTGATGCAACATTCAACTTGCACGTACTTACCTTTATCAGTGTCTACAAGTTCAAGCACACCTGTACAACTGCTTATAACCTAAAAAAATGTACCCGTTCAAGAGAAATGGATTCAGCATTGCAAATTTGTTTAAAATTAAAAAAAAAAACCTACCAAGACATTACGTTTCGTTGTGTTGTTAAAAATTAAATTACCATTAGAAGGCTATACACCTGACCTGATGAACAGCAGCATGTGGAGTGAACAGAGAATGGAATGTGTATGTAATTATTGGCTTTTCTCATACGGTGTCATAACAGATAAACCAGACTTTTGATGCAAACAATACAATTTTATTCCAGAAGCAAAATTTACAAACAAAAAAACAGACTGGGCGATGACATCTCTGCAAGCTCTTCCCTTCGTAACGCAGCGTCCTGTTCCAGGGCTTCATGCGCATCTGCCCGCACATCTGCAGCCACCTGTCGCAAATGCTGCATGTACTCCTGATTCTTGCCGCTGGTCATGTTGCCGTTCCAAGAGCAGCATCTCTTCGTCATGCATGTTGACCATCGCTAATGTAAGGTCAGCGATGGGAGTTGTCTGTTTTCGTCTTGCCTAGATGGAAAGACAGAAAGGCATGGTCGTTAAAGCTGGATCACTACATATAATATGGAATTACACAGGTGAAAGTCTGTGGTGGAATGTCACTATTATATTATGCTTCATTGCTGAATATAAGCTGAACTGTCATGTTGCTGCCCCTCAGTAGAGCAGATTTTGCAACACGCAGGGTGCTGTCTTCGGCTGCAGCCCCCCTGCAAAACTAAAAAGGATTAAGATTAAGAATATGGATGGATGGATGGGTAATGTTTAAACTAGTTGCTTGTAGTGTGGCCGCAGAAATCTGAATGGGTTAATACAGTCAGCTGACGCAAAGCATTTCAATGAAGCATGTTGATTTCAACGGCAGTTCATGAGCTTTAGTTGTTTTTAATAAAACAGGAGTTACAACAGCACCAATCACCACACCTAAAAATGGTTGTGGAACACCGATAAGTGAAGACCAAAGAATAACCTTTTTGTACATTTAAAAAGACATTTTCAATTAATTAATATGCAGCTACAGGAAATTGCATTAATCAATTTGGTACATAACTTGTTAGGCTCCAGCCCCCCCGCGACCTGTAAAGGATTAAGCGGTAGAAGATGGATGGATGGATGGATTTTCGACCCTGGTTTCCGCTGCTGGACCTGTTTCAACCAAAAAAAAAAATCGTGGTTATTGTGCCTTACCGGCACTTGAACGTGATCCAGATGGAGCTGGTGATGTGGAGCTGATCCAGCTGGCGCTCAGCCAGACGCACACGCAGACGCAGCGCCAGGAGAGTCCGCTGTGCCAGTCATCTCCACTGAGGTGGACCCCTGTGATATGAAATGCGATTCTAGAAAGAAAATGCATGCAATTTAAAACTTAACACCAAAGTGCAACATGTACACAACACTCTCAAGTTTTTAACCGGAATACAATAAGCGTAATTCAGCGTTTTGTTCGCGCTAATACTTAACACAAAGCAAGCGTGAATCTGCAGTTGGCTGCAAAACAATAGGCAAGCCTCAGTAACAACCATTACCCACAATCTAACAACCTTCCTATTTCTTAAAAACAGTGAGCTTGGCATAGAACGGATCAAGTGGCGAACAGATGCGCAATATCAAATAAACACTCACCATCCACGGTTTCCAAGGCCGTGACCGTGACGGTGGCCGTGTGGAGCCCAATGTCTCTCAGCGAACCACTTCCACTCCTTCCATCCGCTGAACTTGGAGCATTGTGGTCCTTCACTGCTCGGTAATCGCTTTTCAGCTTTTTCAGCTTCTCCCGACACTGTTTGGCAGTACGGATGTGCCCTTGGGAAGCCATCTGCTCGGACACCTGCATTTCAAGTAGATCCGTCCAACTCGCGCTGGATGCGATCGTCGCCTAATATAGAAAGAAAATTGCGCACCTCCTAATATATAATATTAGGAGTATATTATTATATAAGTATATTATACAGTATATTAATATAATATACCGTATTAAAGGAGCGCACTGTGTTCACTGCTGAACAATTACAAATGGCGGTCGTGGAGTAAATTCAGCAGAAAAAGTCGCTTTCATGACGTTACAACCTGACCAATCAGCGGCGACCAGTCTCTTAAGGCCCTTTTCCACTAGCCTCACTTGGCCCTACACCGCACCACTCAGCCCACTTTAGGCGCTTTTCTACTAGCCCCAGCACCGGTTAAGCAGGTACTTTTTTCGTACCTGATCCAGGGCAGGGTCTAACCGGGCTGAGTAGGGCTGAGTATGGCTGTGATATGACTTTAAGAGACTAGTCGCCGCTGATTGGTCAGGTTGTAACGTCATGAAAGCGACTTTTTCTGCTGAATTTACTCCAAGACCGCCATTTGTAATTGGTCAGCAGTGAACACAGTGCGCCCCTTTAATACGGTATATTATATTAATATACTGTATAATATACTTATATAATAATATACTCCTAATATTATATATTAGGAGGTGCGCAATTGTCTTTCTATATTAGGCAACGATCGCATCCAGCGCGAGTTGGACGGATCTACTTGAAATGCAGGTGTCCGAGCAGATGGCTTCTCAAGGGCACATCCGTACTGCCAAACAGTGTCGGGAGAAGCTGAAAAAGCTGAAAAGCGATTACCGAGCAGTGAAGGACCACAATGCTCCAAGTTCAGCGGATGGAAGGAGTGGAAGTGGTTCGCTGAGAGACATTGGGCTCCACACGATCACGGTCACGGTCACGGCCCTTGGAAACCGTGGATGGTGAGTGTTTATTTGATATTGCGCATCTGTTCGCCACTTGATCCGTTCTATGCCAAGCTCACTGTTTTTAAGAAATAGGAAGGTTGTTAGATTGTGGGTAATGGTTGTTACTGAGGCTTGCGTATTGTTTTGCAGCCAACTGCAGATTCACACTTGCTTTGTGTTAAGTATTAGCGCGAACAAAACGCTGAATTACGCTTATTGTATTCCGGTTAAAAACTTGAGAGTGTTGTGTACATGTTGCACTTTGGTGTTAAGTTTTAAATTGCGTGCATTTTCTTTCTAGAATCGCATTTCATATCACAGGGGTCCACCTCAGTGGAGATGACTGACACAGCGGACTCTCCTGGCGCTACGTCTGCGTGTGTGTCTGGCTGAGCGCCAGCTGGATCAGCTCCACATCACCAGCTCCATCTGGATCACGTTCAAGTGCCGGTAAGGCACAATAACCACGATTTTTTTTTTTGGTTGAAACAGGTCCAGCAGCGGAAACCAGGGTCGAAAATCCATCCATCCATCCATCTTCTACCGCTTAATCCTTTACAGGTCGCGGGGGGGCTGGAGCCTAACAAGTTATGTACCAAATTGATTAATGCAATTTCCCGTAGCTGCATATTAATTAATTGAAAATGTCTTTTTAAATGTACAAAAAGGTTATTCTTTGGTCTTCACTTATCGGTGTTCCACAACCATTTTTAGGTGTGGTGATTGAAGTGCTGTTGTAACTCCTGTTTTATTAAAAACAACTAAAGCTCATGAACTGCCGTTGAAATCAACATGCTTCATTGAAATGCTTTGCGTCAGCTGACTGTATTAACCCATTCAGATTTCTGCGGCCACACTACAA
Source organism: Pholidichthys leucotaenia (assembly GCA_020510985.1). NCBI lineage: Eukaryota > Metazoa > Chordata > Actinopteri > Cichliformes > Pholidichthyidae > Pholidichthys > Pholidichthys leucotaenia. The sequence goes on from CM035842.1 coordinate 279,944,451, forward strand.
GCAACTAGTTTAAACATTACCCATCCATCCATCCATATTCTTAATCTTAATCCTTTTTAGTTTTGCAGGGGGGCTGCAGCTGAAGACAGCACCCTGCGTGTTGCAAAATCTGCTCTACTGAGGGGCAGCAACATGACAGTTCAGCTTATATACAGCAATGAAGCATAATATAATAGTGACATTCCACCACAGACTTTCACCTGTGTAATTCCATAATATATGTAGTGATCCAGCTTTAACGACCATGCCTTTCTGTCTTTCCATCTAGGCAAGACGAAAACAGACAACTCCCATCGCTGACCTTACATCAGCGATGGTCAACATGCATGACGAAGAGATGCGGCTCTTGGAATGGCAACATGACCAGCGGCAAGAATCAGGAGTACATGCAGCATTTGCGACAGGTGGCTGCAGATGTGCGGGCAGATGCGCATGAAGCCTTGGAACAGGACGCTGTGTTACGAAGGGAAGAGCTCGCAGAGATGTCATCGCCCAGTCTGTTTTTTTGTTTGTAAATTTTGCTTCTGGAATAAAATTGTATTGTTTGCATCAAAAGTCTGGTTTATCTGTTATGACACCGTATGAGAAAAGCCAATAATTACATACACATTCCATTCTCTGTTCACTCCACATGCTGCTGTTCATCAGGTCAGGTGTATAGTCTTCTAATGGTAATTTAATTTTTAACAACACAACGAAACGTAATGTCTTGGTAGGTTTTTTTTTTTATTTTAAACAAATTTGCAGTGCTGAATCCATTTCTCTTGAACGGGTACATTTTTTAGGTTATAAGCAGTTGTACAGGTGTGCTTGAACTTGTAGACACTGATAAAGGTAAGTACATGTAAGTTGAATGTTGCATCACCAGTCAAAATTTAATAAATTAAGAAGGAATCTAGCAAAAATTTGGCACTAATAACAGTAGACAGATTGGACAAGGATACACAACTGTGTTTTTGTTGCACACAACTGTTGTTACCAACAAGAGCAAAATTTATATTTCCTTTTCCCAAAAATTAAAAATCAATTTGTAAGTAAAAGTGGGAGACCTTTACATGGGAAAATATGACATGTATCAGCACATGATTTATAGTTCAATTTGCATTTCCACCTAAGCAAAAATGGCTTGTCGAGCTGGATTTTTGTGAAGATGGCCTGTGCGGTGTTTCTGCATGTAATTACATACCTGTCAAGTGATACGGTTTCGCCGTATTTTAATACGGGGAAAATGCAATTTTAGCAAATACGGGCGTATTGCCATTTCTGTACGCTAAAGAGAAAAATATACGGGAAAAAAATTTGAGAGTGTGGGGAGGAACACGTGTGTGACCCCCACAGCGTACGGGGCTGTCAGAGCGCTCAGCGTGAGCAATTATCACAACAGAAGTGTGGACTCATCATTAGGCTGATGGCTTCGCACCTTCTTAACAGATAAGCGTTATGAACAAGAGGACAGGTAGATGGACCATGCACAACATTTTATTTACAAAAAACATTTTTGAAATATGTATGCACATAAATGTGGACAAAATAGACAAGTATTGCATCGCATGTTATATTGTAACGTGCAGCTCAACATGGCGACGTCCCACCAGCAGGTTTGAACTCACGCCTCCCGCTCCGGAGTCCTGCACTCTACCTGTGTCGCCAATAGGGTCAACCCACTTGTCAAGCCAAGTAGGGTGCTTATATTGAGTTCACTACAATATCACCACCCTGCTCCTCTGCTCTCTGTGCCGCTGCCACCACTGGTTCATCTACTGCATCATCCAATGTAGTGTCAAACGTCTCTCCATGACTCTCACACAGATTGTGCAGAGCACAACAAGTCAGCATCATAGATTTAACCAGTTTCATGTCACAGTCATTCCTCCTTCCTTCTCTCCTCGTCATCAGCCATGTTTGTTGTGGAGGATTCAGTCGCGTGTGTTTCACGTCACGAGGGTGTGGCGCCGCCTGCTGTTCAACAAATCCCACCCACAGCAGGTGTGCCAGCAGGTGCGCCAGCAGTAGTTGAAAAGCAACTGAGGCTGAACCGAACCGAAGTGAGTAGAGCCGGGTTTGCAAACCGGGGCTGAGTGGGGCTAGTGGAAAAGCGCCTTTAAAGTCATATCACAGCCCTACTCAGCCCTACTCAGCCCGGTTAGACCCTGCCCTGGATCAGGTACGAAAAAAGTACCTGCTTAACCGGTGCTGGGGCTAATGGAAAAGCGCCTAAAGCGGGCTGAGTGGTGCGGTGTAGGGCCAAGTGAGGCTAGTGGAAAAGGGCCTTAAATCAACACCTGCTTATAAGTTTGCATTCTTATTAGCCACAAGATGGCGCCGTTATCAAACTCAACCGGCAGGCCCCGCCCCCCTCCCGGCGCTTCCTCTTCCTCCAACAACAACAACAGCAGCTGTCAGAAGTCAAAGATGGCCGTCGCGACCGTGGCGGGGCTCGACGCCCACAGGATGGAGGAGAAGAAGTTCGAGTACTTCTCCTCCATCAACTCCATGGCCAAGAAGATCATGCAGGAGAGGGAGAAGATCAAAGCCAGGCACGGCTCCTCCTGGGACAAGATGACGCCGCAGGAGCAGGACGACGCCATCGACGACTGGATGATGGATCCACACGTTCGAGCCCGGTACGCGATGCACAGGGTGGACCGGGACGAGGTGGTCTGTTACCCCAAGCTGCTCATCCAGACCGGTCAGAAGATCGTTCATTTTGGAGAAGAGGTACTGAAACAAGAGGGGGGCTGTTCTCGTGCTTGGTTTGGATGTAAAAAGAGCCCGTGTTTGGTTTTATTGGTGGGAGCTAACAGGAGCCACGTAGCCATTAATGTCAATGGAGGAAAGGAGGTTAGCATGAAAAAGATGACGACTTTTATTTATATAGGCTAAAAATCAGGGACGATAGGCATTTGTTACATTTATTTTGATGAGTTAACAGGGCGGTATGTTAATACTACTTGCTCACATGCCATGATACATTAATAACTGTATAATGTCGGATATTTTATTATGTCAGACTCTCCCCAAGGCTCTACCCAAATATTCCATTATCCAGATACTCGTTTGTTGCGCATATTTGCTTTTCCTCAAACTGATTTTAAGGAAGGTAAATTACAGATTTAACTATCAATTTCACCCCCAAAAAAACCTGCAAATTTAGGAGGAGCCGCTCACAAATTCAAAAGGAAAAAAAGTAGCCACTTGATGATAAAGTTAAAAATTTTACCCCCAAAAAGTCTTTAATTTACATGAGTATATTTGCAAACGTGTAAGAAGACGACGTTCACATTTGTGTGAGAAAATCTGCAAGTTTAGGGGGGAAAAGTTCCACATTTACTGTAGCTTTAAGGATTAAATTCTTCAAAATTACAAGGAAAAATGCATATGCATTGGAAATGTAAGAAAAAAGTTCTCAAATTTATGAAGAAAAAAGTTAGACTTACATGAATAAGCTCCAGATTTAAAGGGCTTTTCTCAATTTTTTTTAATGTATTTTGATATTCATTTGTTGCACTGGTAATCAGTTTTCTAATTTGGTGTTTGGATGTTTGGTTTTCCCCTTCTGCTTGATTTTAATAAAGGGAAATGATATTTCCTTCACCATATTTACAAAATAATACAAATTTAGGAGAGACAATCACATGAATAAATCTTCAAATAACAGAAAATAAGGAAAAGACTCAAAGTTGCATTAAAAATGTGCACATTTGAGGAAAAATGCTAAATTTACAAAAAAAAAAAAATCTGCAACTCCAGAAAAAATTGCACAATTACTTTTAAAAAAATGTAAATTTAGAAGATAAAGGTCTCAAATTTAGAAGACAAACTGCAGATTTATGAAAAAAGTTTTAAAAAATTTGCAGAATAAAGCCCAAAAGTCACCTTTCTGAAAAAGGTTGAAGCTGCTGTAGTTTTCTGCAGGAGAAGACAGCCTGTACAGAATACTGCGAACAGTCCGGATCCCCAAGAGTGGTGCTCAGGACAGTCCGAGAATCCCGTCAGTCATGTCTCATATAGGACTTTGTGTTTGATTAGATTGTAATCACGCCACATGCTTCTCTGTTTAGGATATCACCTGGCAAGATGAGCACTCCGCTCCGTTTTCGTGGGAAACAAAGGTAAGAAGCTGACGACCTAAAATTCAGTCGGACCCAAGTGAAAGCATGTTGCGATTACATGGTCAGAAGTCAGTTTTTACTGTATAACAAGTAGGGTGGGGCAATTAAATGATGCAATTTGTCCTACTGTTTGTGTGTTGCATAAATAAATGCGTTGTTAAATTCATTGTAAAATATTAGTACTTTGAGACCGTGAACAATGGAGCAACAATCTGGTACAAGCTGACATTTAATGTATTTAATGAGTATCTCCATGCCTGTTTAGCTCGTGTCTCTTCTTTCATATTTTTCCCGCTAAACACAAACCTGCTAATGCTAGACTAGCAGAAGATCAGTTACAGTGGTGCAGTAGTGTTACATCGTGGCCTTTTAAAAATCAGGAACTGAATACGGCAGTTTGAAAGTGAAATGAAACCACTGCTTTCGCTTTCAGAGTAAAAACAGCCTTTCCAAAAAAAAAAAAAAAAAAGCAAGATTCTATTCAGTTTCAAATGTAAATCCTTTTCTCTCTGATGGCTGAAAAACAAAGTGAAAGGAAAGTGATAATATTTATAAATAATTTCAATAATCTACTGATAAATGAAGTTATTTATTGGACACACCTCAGGGCCTCCTCAAGCAAATATAAATAGAACATTTTTAAAAATCGTTGTAAAAATGGAAACCAGAGTAAACTGTTCTACTGATGGTGATTATGATTCAAAAGTCACATCGCCAAGCTCTTCTGTTTGACCATGTCTAGCAATTAAGAAATATCTTTAGAATGAGAATGAGTCTTAGTGGTTAAAGCAAATATTACAGAAATATTATCAAAGCGAATTGACTTGTATGTTGAAGGACATTTCAGCAATGCCTTTGCTTTCTTTTTTACATTGATGACTGTATTGAAGCTGATGTGGATTTCATCAGATGTGAATCTTTATTCCGATCTTTCAGAGTCAGCTGGACTTCAGCCTGACGCCGGGTTCCGCAGACCAGGGGGTCCCGTCCTCACAGGCCGACTCCAAAGCTGCAAAGGCTCCCCATTCCAACCAAATTGGCAAGAATACAGCAGGAGCCAAGGTGTGATTGGGGATTTATATGGGCAGAATTGGAAGGGGAGGTTATGAGTTTGTTTTGAGCTAGCATGCATGGTTGTATAGTTGAGATTTATATGTGATCAGGTAGGGTCATGTGATGCATGATAACTTAGGAGTCAGCCTTTATCTAAATCAGGATAGCTGGAAAATCTAAGGAGATTTTATTGGTTGATAGGTGTAGTTTATTTTTTAAGCAGGAATATGTTTTATCTGTCAATAAATTTGACTTTGCATTTAGCGCGCAATAATGCTAAACCTAAAGAAAAATAATGTTGGTACTTTAAGAGACATACAGTTACACACAAACGGCTTCAGCTGCAAAATGTATCCGTATTTACACAAGTGCTTTTCTAATCATCCAGACCAGCCAGAAACCTTTAACTAGCAGCCCCATTAATACAGACGCTGCATCAGTATTTTATTCCCTCGCGCACACAGTCGTGCTTCAGGGTCTGCGTTGCAGATGATGTGAGGGTTCAGCTTAGTTGCCCAGTTACACTGGAGCCAGGAATCAAAATAAGTTGTCTGAGTTTTGATGATTTGTTGTCTTCTTTAGCAACAGCCAGCTGTATTTTTCAAAATATAAAAGACTTATCTTTAAATTACTATAGAAAGAATTGTTTTGCAATGCTGTCCAGCTGTACAGTACAAAACGCCATTGGTAGTGTTTGTTTTTACATTATCACTCTGACGCAGATATCTCAAATGAAAGTGGAGAGTATGTATAATTTTCACAATAATATTATATTTTTAATAATGTTGTCTTGTTGCCTTGTCTTAGATTTTTCCACTTCTGGACAGCTTAACTGTCTGTGCTCACTGTTTTCGGTCAGAATGTTTTGGCGTGATCTTAAGCTTCGTTAGCCCATCTCCTGAGTGCAGTTCTTAAATCATCAACACGGTGCAACTGAGCTTTCTTGTGTGGTTGTGAAGGTGTCCCTCAGCGAGGAGGAGTCCTCCTTCTGGAAGATCAGCTCTGAGCGCTCCAGACTGGAGGGGGAGCAGAGCGAATTCCAGTCGCTGACCCCCAGTCAGATCAAATCTATAGAGAAAGGAGAGAAGCCCCTGCCATCCTACCTCCGTCAGGTGAGCGCCCAGAATGCACGGTCCATCTGGTGTTATTTCTAAGCGTGGGAGCCATGTTTTAAACGTGTGGTTTTATGCGTGGGGTTTGAATGGTAAAAGTATCACGTTTGTGGGCTGTGTAGCTTCTAGAAAAAAAAAAAAAAAGAGCAGATGGAAAGTGACCTCCCACTGAAACACACTGTGTGGAGCAACGCTGTGGATCCCGATGCCGAGTCTCGCCCGAGGCTGAGATAAAAAAAAAAAAAAGGCATCTGTGAAGCGTTCACAAGTGTTGAAGCAGATGGTGGATTTTGCAAAGCTGGAATTTTTTTTTTTAGCTCATTCCGACTAACGCCGTGGCAACGGGTCCATGACGTGTCCGTGCACATTTGGTGAGAAGAGCTACCTCTGCCACCCTGACAGGAAAGAGGCAGCAGCGTTCAGATGTGGGCCACTTCTGGTATGATGTGGCTCTGGTGGCCCTGAGAAAGCAGGTATGAGCCTGACGTGGCCCACGTGTAAAACACCAAATTTGGCCCAGATATGCTAAAGTAAATGTGGGCCACTTCTGGCGTTGTGTTAAGTTCTTCCAATGATGAAATTATGACGCTTTTGGTTTGGCTGACAGTACTGTACTATTGTAATATAGCAGTATTGTATGCTTGTGTTTTAAAATGCTTGTACAGGCATTATGTATTTTGTTGATTTTTTTTTCTGTTGTTGTTTTAAACTGTGTGTTCTGATTGGTCACATCTGTCTAAAGTAATGAAATGAGCTCTCGTTGACATTTTTTTTTTTTGCAGCTCTTTATCTTTTAATCGCACCAAAAATCCCAAAAGTCAACCTTATTTCTCCCCCTACAGGAGATCACACTCACCTCGAAGGAGCCCGAGCCGGTCGAGTCCCACCCGCCACCTCCCGTCAAGTCCACCAAGCAGAGAGCGCCTAAGCCTCCCGCTCCACCTCCCCCGGTCCCTACCGCCGTCAGCGCCACGCCGGCGTCCATCTCCATCGCGCCGGCCCCGCCCGTCAGCGTCCCCCCCTCCTCCTCCTCCTCCTCCATCGCGGGCTGGGAGAGATCTCAGAGCACGCTGCCGTCGGTCAGCAACACCCTGGACGAGGTGTTCTCCTCCAGCCTGCTGTCCAAGCCTCCCAACGCCTCCAGCAGCACGGAGAAAGAGCGGGATGAGGAGGGTTCGCCCAACGCTGACTCAAGCCCAACCTTTTCCCAGGTGAGTTCTGGAGCAGAGATGGGCTCAGTTTGTCAGTGCGACAAAATCAAATCCACAGTGTCTGTAGGAAAAAAGAACTTGAACGCCAGCTAAATTAATGCTGTAATTTTAACATTAGCTGTCAACCAAGTCCAAGTGTTTTACAAGTCTCCTGAATAACTATGGCTAACTATCTGCAGCTTCCAGAAAATGGTAGAAATTTATGCACTGGTGTTTTATGATTTTGGTCCATGTTCTCATTCACAATAATTCTGCACAAACTAAGCAATGAATTTGCATATTTGGTCATATTAACTGACGAGAAAATAGGTCCTACTAATATGTGGAAATTAAACTTGAGCTCAAACCCTATATAAAATATGTATATTTATTTATAAAAATCTTTCCTCTCAACAAAAGCATTAAACAATAAAATTAGGTCACTAGATGAACAGGAAAAAAATTAAGCCAATTTATGAAAAAAATGTTGCAAATTCTGATGGAAAAAAGTAGCAAATTTACAAGAAACAGAGTCACAAATTTGAGATAAAAGCTGTAAATCTACAAGATCCACACATTTATAAGATAAACGTTGCAAATTTACCGTGAAAAAAATAATAAATTTAGGAGAAAAAAGTTGCAAATGTGCAAGGGAAAAAAAATAGCCAATTTTTTGAGGAATCCTTCAAATTTATTAGAAAATTGGCAGATTTACAAGAAACTTTTTTTTTATTTTTTTTTTTTTGCATTTGTGCTCGGCACTGGGGGAAGCAGAAAACCAGTGTACTCCCTGTACCGGTCCCAGGCCCCGGGTAGATGGGGCAGATTCCGTCAGGAAGGGCATCCAGCGTAAAATCCTTGCCAAATCAGATGTGCAGAGACCCGCGGTCCGCTGGGGTGACGCTGAACAGAGAGCAGCGGGGATTGTGTGTGTTTAGCAGTGGTGCTTCAGGTGCATTTTATTCAGTTGTATAACATGGTGTAGAAAGGTTTATGATGGGGGGGCCTCTTTACCGGAGTGGTGGCCTAATGGTAGAGCATCTGCACCGCAACCGGGAGGTCGTGGGTTCAAGCCCCGGTCGGGTCATACCAAAGACCCTATTTAAAAAAAAAAAAATGGTGCTTTCCACCTTGTAGCTTGGTGTTCAGCATAATAGAATGGAGGGGGGGGAAGCATCGTTTGCAGCAGCCCCTCTGATTCTAGACGTGATTAAAGAATATCTTAACACTGTAGATAGGAGACACGTAACTTTGTTCAACTGTACATGATTGGCTGTATGGACTGAATGACAATAAAGCTGGCTTCTTCTTTCTTTTTCCATATTGGGGGACCCCCCCCCCCCCCCCCGATTTACGCCTAGGCTCATATCAGATTTTTATATCCTGTCCATTCTAGCAGCTTTCTAATATTTTGTGCCACTGTGAGATGAACACAGGCCTGTTATGATCAACAAAACCGTTCCATCATCCACTTGGAAACAAACAGAACCAACTGCTTCAGTGTTTAGTCTGCACTGATGTTTGATTTACAGCTTTCACAGGAGCCCAGATCAACTGAAACATGCCGGAGTGCATCTGAATTACAAAAAAAAAAAACAGTGGGTGTTAGAGATTGTGTCTTGTGGTGTCTGGTGTTAGAGAAAGAAGTTCAAAATTTACAAAACTGGGGTGAAACATCATAAATTTATGAGTTTGGGGGAATGTTGGAGTTTTGGAATTTCAGAGTTGGGGGGCTGTGTGTGGCCTCTGGGCCGTGATATTGATACCTGTGGTCTCCAGAAACAACAAAGTGTAATCTGAGCATTCTGTGTCCTTCCCCTCACTCAACATATAAAATCTGTAAACAATGGCAATGCTAGAAATCCTCAGCTCGCGGCCTCGCAAACCAAAGAATGACATCATCGTAGCCACAGTCTGATCAGTCTGCTGACTTATTTGTCTAAACTTTGGCCCAGTCATGTGGTTGATCCGTTTTTCTTTCACACCAGCAACAAAGCCTTTCCATCATCCACTTGGAAACAAACAGAACCAGCTGCTTCAGTCTTCACCCCCACAAGTGTGTAGTCTGCTCAGAAATTTGATTTACAGCTTTCACTGGAACCCAAATCAAATAAAACACGCCAGAGTGCGTCTGACTTGCAACAAAACCGGTGGGCGTTCGTGGGCTCAAACCGGGACAGTCCACACTACCGTGGACATCGAGAAACGTATAGAGACCGATTATTTCTACTGGGTGCTCTCTGTGCTTTCTCTGCCTCATGATAAACCCTCCTTCCATCTGTCCTTTCAGTTCAACACAAGCAGCAGCATCCTGAAGACTGGATTCGACTTCCTGGACAACTGGTAAAAACCCCAGCTGGAGCCCCCCACCCCACCCCACCCCACCCCGAATGAGTCACGGCCATCATCACTTTGAAGGAGGACCACACTGCCATGACTACAGACATCCACGTCTAGATTTAAGAGACCCTGTTCACCAAAAATAAAGACCTCGCTGTGTTCTTGTAATCATCTTCAGTGGCCTGTTAAGACATTATCTCACTGCCTGCGTGCTGGTGTTTCTTTTTCCCCCAACTAGACACGCTTCCCTCTTCCCCGTTTTACACTTGCTATACATTATCTCACTGCCTGCGTGCTGGTGTTTCTTTTTCCCCCAACTAGACACGCTTCCCTCTTCCCCGTTTTACACTTGCTATAAAACACAGTGGTAGAAGAATAAAGTAGGCTGGAATTCCAGTGGCTTTTGTTGTCCAGTTGTAGAGAAATGTTCTATTTGTGGCACTAGTTTAAAGGTTTTTCACCCACTGTACACATTGGTTAAATAAGCACTCTAAGGATTTAGCTGCTTGTCGTTTGAACATACAGTGACTTGCATATTTCTTCTAGATGCTAATATTTCTGTAGGAAATGAAGTGAAGAACAAAACACTAAAACTCTTGCCATGTGTCCTTAAGATTTTATTTTGTATCATTTTTTTATATTTTACTGTTTCTTTTGTGCTTTTTATTTATATTTATGTATTCCTCTGAAGATATAAGTTTTAGTGCAGTTATACTTTATGTTTATCCATTATATAAATCAGATGGTTAAGCAGAGTCAAGACCCACAGAAGCATTCGCCCTCGGCTGTGGAAAACTCTGTGGGCTGCTGTGGAAACCCGCTACAGATGTCCTTAGTGTTTTGGCTTCAGGCCGAAACTTCCTGTCCACATCATCACGTCCACCTCAGCTAAGCTAAGCTAATGTGCTTTGTCAAAGAAAATTGGACTTAAACGTGCTATCGATAAATGGGCTAGCTTACAGTGAGTGGTAGCACTTGTGTCTGATTTAAAATCCATTACATGAGTAGAGTACTATTTTGGTTAATCTCTTATTTATTCCCCAATTGTATCTTATGTGCTACATATTATACAGCACTCATGCATTGGGAGGAAGTAAATAAATAAAACTCAAACCTGCTTCTTCTGTCTTCTTCAAATGATTTAAGGTCATCCTGGTGAAGCCAAAAAGGACCTAAAACGTTCCTGATGGCGTGGTGTCCGTCTATCCACATTTCACTGTAATGGCTACCTCCTAGGCAATTGCCCCGATGCTCCTCAAACTCTCTCACAATGATCCTCAGGTGGGTCTGCATCGAAGGTGTGGTCAAGGCCAAAAATCAGGAGATCTGGGCATTTATGATTTCACAAAAAAATGGTTAGTCCTCCTTGGCGGTTGGCCCAGTGTTCATGCACAGTGGTCTGCATCGAGGCTGTGCTCAAGGTCATCAGTCGGGGGACCTGAGCACTCTTGAGATGATTCCGTCAGGCTGGAATGAGCCACTTGAAGGTCTGGTTTTCATAAATTACTTTAAAATAGACCTGCAACAAATTATTTTTGTTAATCTGCCAATTAATTTTTACATTAGCTGACTAATTATTTCAACATTTGTGTTTTTTTTCCTCAAATTTGTGATTTATTTTTTTTTTATTCGCCAGGTAAGTTTGACTTTTTTCTTTGTGTAAGTTGGCATTGTGTTTTTCTCAGTTTTTTTTAAGGAAATTTGTAATTCCTCATAAATTTGCAGCTTTTTTGTAAATGTGCACTTTTCTCAGAAATTAGCATTTTTTTTCTTCAGAATTATTTTTCCTTGTAAGATTACAAGATTTTTTGTAAAAAAAAAAACAAAACAAAACATCCTTTTGTAAGAATTTTTGTTTAAGTGTCAAACCCTCCCGTGCGCCTCTCCATTGTACATGGCGAGGGGAGAAAGGATGAGGATTTACGTGCTGGATTAACACCACACGCACATTTATTGAACAGAAGGGTAAACTCTAATGCAGTTCAAAATAACATTTTGTCAGTGATGACAATGATGTCCTCCAGGACGCTCGACAGTCATAGGGAGAAACTGGGCAAAGTTCCAAGGCATGCAGGCACGGGGGAAACGCCAACAGATTATATTCACGGGACTGGAGCGGTACTAGGAGTCCAAGTAAGTACAAGAGCAGAACACCTCTCCAAGACACGAACAATAATCCAGCAATGCTTGACTGGCGAAGCCCTGCTTAAGTACAAGCATTGCTGGATACACAATAAGGGACACCTGGGCGCAGCACGGGAAGATGGCATACAGGAGTGGGAACAGCTGACAGTGATTAGAGGGGGCATGGTCGGACCGGCAGACAGACGGCGCTCACACCAGCGTGAGCCGAAGGGGCTGCCTCACCGCTGCTGGCCAGAAGGCAGTGGCTATGGGTAAGGAACAGCACTGAATACATAATATGCACATACACAGCAGCCCATATACACACACAGCAGCAGCATACACAGTGCTGATGACACGTTTTTGACATTTTTTTAGCATGTTGTGTAAACCCAAAAGTCATTGTCTATGATCAATATAATATTTACAACAGCACCTGCATAAACGAGTTATCATCAAAAAACCGCAGCCGCTGACTGGACTGTGGTGCCGCCCACCGAATTAAGGGCGGCACCTCAATGACGTAATTGACAGAACGGACTTCGGTGGTGTTAACTAGAATGACAGCAGCTTTGTAGCTCACAGTTTCTCTGGTTTCTTGTTTTAATTTTATGGCTATGCCTTCGCGTTTTGTCGAAGGCTTAGATAAACAGCAGACCATGAAAGACCACATCACACGCTTCAGCTCCAACTGTCATAAGCCTCCTCATGCGCTTTTAGGCAGGAGTAGCGCAAGAGGAGGGGAAGGATTAATGGATTTACGCTCAGCTTTGACCTACTTTCTGTGATCCCATGCTGACATCTCACTGGTCCGGCCACGTCCCTTCTATCAATATCACCAGCTGATTCCCCTTCCGCTGATTATGTTTCCTGGTCCTCGCCCAGGTGCTTCTCATCACACCATCAGCAGCAGTGTGTTACTGGCAAACAACTGCAAAGTACATGCACTGTTGGTCCATAGTATTGTTATCTTTGCTGTTAGTCTGCCAGTATTTTCAGCACTCTCACAACATTAGTCACTCCATGTTCTCTGTGGTTCTCGTGCGTCCTTGAAACGATGTCAGCTCTGGGGCACACCTGTGGCTAACACGTCTCCTCTCATTCGTTCTCTGGGCGATGTTGGCCCCCGAACGCCATCAGTAAGTGTGTTTGTGTTTTTTGTACGTCTTCACCTTTTTGGGAATTGTCTGTCATTCTATATTAAATGTGCTGTGGTGAACCCTGCACATAAATCCTCATTATTTCATGGAGAGGGATCTCCGTGCCCTGCATAAGAGCGCACGGAGAGGGAGGATTTACGCGTAAATAACGAGGATTTACAGGAGAATTTACACGCAAGATTCACCACAGCACATGTGTTGAACATAAAGACTGATCCCAAAAGGTGAAGACTTACAAAAATACACAGAAACACAAAGAGTAGGCATTCGGGGCCGACATCGCCCAATGAACATGGAGAGGAGACGTGTTAATCACGGTTGCGCCCCAGAGCTGACATCGCTACAAGGGGCGCAACAGAACCACGGCTGTGTGGAGTGGCCAACACGTCGTGATAGTGTTGGCAATATTGGCTGGCTGACAACACGGCAGATGATGTACGCAAAACATGAACAGCTGACTGTCACTGAGTCTGACTCGTTAGGCACAATACCTGCTTGGCACGGCTCAAACCTGTACGGTTTGATGCCCCCAGATTCTTCATTGTCATTGTAGAATGATGTCATCACGTCGTCACGTCACATACGTGGCACACACACACAGCCAGGACTACTGGCATGTACACCTGCTTTCTTCCTGCATCGCTGAATTAAAAACATTTGTGAAATAACGCCTTCGGTGCCGTTCTACATGGTGTCAGAAGTAAAGCAACGGAAACTAATTTTCCTGCCGAACTCTACATAGACCCAGTAAGTCAACTAATTATTTAGTTAGACGTTAGAAGCGTATTCTGTGGTACACGTGTGCCTCCCCCAGCTAACGCTAGCATGGCTGATGGATTCCGCCATCCGGACCCGCTTGTGTTCAACGACAAAATTGCAGAAAACTGGCGAGTGTTCGAACAAGAATACGACATTTTCATCGCGGCTGCCCACAACGACAAGCCCGACCGAACCAAAGCCTACATACTCCTCAATTTGGCAGGTAGCGAGGCTATTAAAAGGGAACGCACGTTCACCTATGCACCAGCTCAACGGAATAACGAGGGGGAGGAGATCCGTCCGGCAGAGTCACGGGAGGATCCAGAATGCCTAAAAAGAAAGTTCAGATACCTCTGCAGTCCACAGACAAACATCACAATGGAGAGACATGCATTCAACACAAGGAACCAAAAACCCGGTGAGACCATAGAGGCTTATGTAAGCGCACTCCGAAACAAGGCTAAAACGTGTGACTTTGGAGCATTGCATGACGACTTAATTCGTGACCGGCTGGTTGTTGGTATCAGCTCCGATAGCGTGAGGAAGATACTACTGAGAGAGAGCGATTTAACACTACTAAAGGCCATCAAAATATGCCAAATCAATGAACAAACAGAACAACATACTAAAACTCTAGCAACAACACCACGTAGTTCAACAAATGTGGATGCAATACGCCAAGACCGCAGAATGCAAAAAACAGTTCGCCACAAGCAGTACAAAGAACATTACAGTCCCAAATCAGACTACATAAGCTGTACCAACTGTGGACATGAACATCCAGCGAAGAAGGAACTCTGTCTGGCATATGGGAAGCAATGCAATTACTGCAAAAAGCCCAACCATTTCAAAAACTACTGCAGATCGGCAGCAAGAAACAAGCAGTACAAACCTGTCAACCAAATAGCCCAAGCAGACTCCGACAGTGACGGCGAGGACTCTGAATCATTCGACATTTTTTTTTTTTTTTTTTTTTTTTTTTTCTCTCGGCGCCACACGAGTCGGCTGCCTTTTGCAACAGCGGCTCGATTCCGAGTCTTTTTCCCTTCCTCTCTCTTTTGATCCGTCTTTTTTTTTCACCCCACTTATATCACGGACACACAGATCGTCCTAAATGTCTCCTGAGCCGGTGGACGGAGCCACTGTCTATAGCAGGATACGATACAGCAGAGAACAGCTGCTAGCATTCAACCGCCACCCGGTCCCATTGGAAAAACTCGACATACCGAGAGAACTGAGGCGAAAACGCCGCGGCTGCCGGGCTGGAGTAAGGCGGAGGACAAAAAATATAAGGTACAGACCCTCCCTTCCATCTGTTGTCATGGGAAATGTACGGTCGATACTGGGAAAGTTAGATGAGCTAGCGGCTATCTCCCGTTATGATAGCACATACCGGGAGTGCTCTCTCCTTTTGTTTACTGAGACGTGGCTAACTGAACTAGCAGCAGATGCTAACATTGAGCTGGAGGGTTTTCACATGATACGAGCTGACCGAACACCAGACAGTGGCAAGGCTAGGGGCGGTGGAGTGATCATGTATGTTAACAACAACTGGTGCAGACCGGGACATATCACTGTTAAACAACGACACTGCAGCAAAGACATTGAGTTGCTAGCTGTTAGCATGAGGCCTACATATCTCCCGAGAGAACACTCACACGTGATCTGCATTGTTGTTTATGCAAATCCGACGGCGAACGCTGGGACAGCACGTGACGTCATCCATTCAGTAACCAGCAGGCTGCAGACAGAACACCCAGATGCTCTTCTCCTCATCTCAGGCGATTTCAACCATGTTTCACTGTCTCCCATTCTACCCACGTTCACCCAGTATGTCACATGCCACACTAGAGACAATAAAACACTGGATTTATTCTACGCAAACACTAAGGAGGCGTACACCTCATCACAACTACCCCCACTCGGGAGATCGGATCACAACTTGGTTCATCTCCGGCCGGTGTACAAACCCCTAGTGCACAGACAACCTCCGGCCATGCACACTGTGGAGTTATGGTCTGAGGAGACAATGGACACCCTAAAGGGCTGTTTTGAAGCCACCGCCTGGAAGCAGCTCTGCGATCCACATGGTGAGGACATCGATGGCCTCATTCACACCTTCACGGGCTACCTCAGCTTCTGTGTGGACAAATCCGTTCCCACCAAGACCATACGGCGTCACTCAAACAACAAACCCTGGATCAACCCTGAGATAAAAACACTTCTGAGAGAGAAGAAGAGGATCTTCAGGTCAGGGAACAGGGAGATGCTGAAGTCCGTACAGAGGGAGCTGAGGAGAAAGATCAGAGAAGGCAAGGACAGCTTCAGGAAGAAGATGGAGGACAAGCTGCAACAGAGCGACATCAGCGGGGTCTGGAGAAACCTCAAAACCATCTCGGGGCTCCAGAATACCTCCCCCCAGGCCACAGGGGGCAGGGAGTGGGCGAACAACCTGAATCTGTTTTTCAATAGATTTGACCAACCGCCCTCCCCCCTGACTGCACAACAACCACTGCTGCCTCTAAAGAAATCAAGTCCTGCTGCCCACTCCCCACTCTACCAACACCCCCCCACTCCCAACACACAGCCCCCCATCCTGACCCTGACCAGGACCCAGGTGAGGACGGAGCTGAGGAAGATCAAGGCGAGGAAGGCGCCGGGACCGGACGGCATCAGCGCAAAGCTCCTCAAGTCCTGTGCAGACCAGCTGTGTGGGATTGTGACGTATATCTTCAACATGAGCCTGAAACTGGGGAGGGTACCACAGCTGTGGAAAACATCTTGTGTGGTACCTGTACCAAAAACTTCCCACCCCAAAGACCTGAACAGCTACAGACCGGTGGCCTTGACGTCCCACTTGATGAAGACCCTGGAGAGACTGCTCCTTGCTCACCTCCGCCCCCTGGTGGAACCAGCGATGGATCCACTCCAGTTCGCCTACCAGCATGGCATTGGGGTGGAGGATGCGGTGATCTTCCTCCTTCACCGTTCTCTGTCCCACCTGGAGAAGCCCGGGAATATGGTGAGGATCATGTTCTTTGACTTCTCCAGTGCTTTCAACACCATCCAACCGATGATCCTGAAGGACAAGCTGCTGCGCGCAGGGGTGGACCAGCACCTGTCATCATGGATCCTGGACTACCTCACGAACCGGCCTCAGTTTGTGAGAACCCGGGACTGTGTGTCCGACACGATCATCAGTAGCACGGGGGCCCCCCAGGGAACGGTGCTGGCTCCCTTCCTGTTCACTCTTTATACTGCGGACTTCTCACACAACACAACACACTGCCATCTACAGAAGTTCTCTGATGACTCTGCGATCGTTGGCCTCATCTCCAATGGAGATGAAGCTGAGTACAGAGGGCTTATCCAGGACTTCGTGGACTGGTGCCATCGGAACTGCCTCCAGATCAACGCGAGGAAAACTAAGGAGCTGGTGGTGGACTGCCGCAGGCATGGGCAGCCCCTCACAGTACCAGTAAATATACAGGGAACAGACATCGAGATGGTGACATCCTATAAGTACCTGGGTATTCATCTGAACAATAAACTAGACTGGTCACACAATACTGATGCACTCTACAAGAAGGGACAGCGCAGGCTGTTCCTGCTGAGGAGACTCAGGTCTTTTGGTGTACAAGGGGCGCTGCTGAAGTCATTCTATGACACGGTGGTGGCATCAGCCATCACTTTTTGAGTGGTCTGCTGGGGCAGTGGCATTACTGCAGCCGATAGGAAGAGACTGAACAAACTGATTAAGAAAGCTAGCTCTGTCCTGGGGCAGCGCCTTGATCCGATGGAGGAGATAGGAGAGAGAAGGACGGTGGCTAAACTGTCATCTCTGCTGGAGTCCGAGTTCCACCCTATGCAGGACATACTGAATGCACTGAGGAGCTCATTTAGCAGCAGACTACATCATCCCAGGTGCACAACCGAGAGGTTTCGTAGGTCCTTCCTACCAACGGCTGTCAGACTGTACAACCTAAGCAGGGCTGCTCGCAGAGATAGCAAAAAGACGTAACAAACTAATAGTTTTTTGAATGCAAAAGATGCAATAGACTTACACAATGGTCCTCTCCGGCATACAACTAGGAACATACCGGTCGCTATGGAGGGTGAGAATATGTATGGGCACATAATCATACCATGTAGGATAACTAAGTAGACGGTTATGCTGTTTCATTCCATCTAGCAACAATGCTCTGCACTGTGTGTGTTTATATATTTGCATATTTATTCCATCTAGCTACAATGCTCCGTACTGTGGGTGTTTATATATTTATATATCTACATATTATTCCATCTAGCTACATTGCTCCGCACTGTGTGTGTTTATATACTTGCATATTTATTCCACCTAGCTGCAATGCTCCGTACTGTGGGTGTTTATATATTTACATATTTATTCCATCTAGCTACAATGCTCTGCACTGTGTGTTCATATATTCATATATTTATTCCATCCAGCTACAATGCTCTGCACTGTGTGTCTGTGTGTGTGTGTATATATATATATTTTATAGTAATACGTACATATGTTTATTAGCTGCTCTTGCTTGCTTGTTTTTTTTCTTGCCTTCTGATTGTTGCTCTGAGTGTTGCTATCCCTGTGCTGTTGCAATCCTGGAATTTCCCCGTTGTGGGACTAATAAAGGCTTATCTTATCTTATCAACGGGCTGTCACCAGCCGCAAATAAGATAAACACACTGTCTACTGATGATGTAAAAGAAGAACTACACTGCAATGTAAAACTCAATGGCAAGACACTCAAACTGAAAGTAGACACTGGCGCAAAGTGTAACGTAATCTCCCTGGATGCCTTCAGGTATGTGAGAAACACAGAAAAAATAAACAAAGACAACAAGGCCAGGCTCATCGCTTATGGAGGCACGGTGATAAACACGGAGGGGACTGTGTTGTTCAAGTGCCAGACCAGTGACCAAAGATCCTACAACCTGCGTTTCCATGTAGTAAACGGCAAAGTGCAACCACTGCTAGGGCTCCCGGACTGCATGAAGATGGACCTGATGACTCTGAAAGACCAGGTTTTCCAGGTGAACGTGACCGAACCGAGCTCCTCTCAAAAGTGGTTTAATAACTATGCTGAGCTTTTCAATGGCGAACTAGGTTCACTCCCAGTAACCTACCACATGAAACTGGACCAGAATGTGACACCCGTCATCCGGCCCCCTCGCCGCATTCCAGTTGCCATGATGGACAAAGTGAAAGCAGAACTGGAAAACATGGTGCAGCAAGGAGTCATCACACCCATTTCAGAACCCACTGAATGGGTATCCTCAATGGTAGCGACACACAAAAAGGACACTGACAAGATCCGTGTGTGCATCGACCCAAGAGACCTAAATGAAGCAATTATGCGCCCCCATCATCCCATGCGCACAGTCGAGGAAGTTGCTGCACAAATGGCAGGCGCAACCGTGTTTTCTGTGCTTGATGCCAAGAGCTCCTTTTGGCAGGTCAAACTGGACCAAACGTCATCATTCCTCACCACTTTCGCCACTCCATTTGGGCGATATCGATACCTGAGAATGCCATATGGTATCAATGCAGCGTCTGAGGTCTTCCAGAGATCCATGGAGCAAATATTTGCCGGCCTCCCTTGCGCAATAATTGTTGATGACATCATAATCGGTGGAAGAAATCTTAAAGAGCACGACGAGAACCTTCAAAAAGTGCTCAACAGGGCAAGGAACGTGAAATTAAGGCTGAACCCCCAAAAATGCAGATTCCAGCTAAAGGAAGTCAGCTACGTGGGCCATGTCTTCACTGAACAAGGGTTGAAACCCGATCCAGCAAAGATCCAAGCGATCACTGACATCCTGGCCCCCCAGGACAAAGCTGCTCTACAACGCTTCCTGGGTACGATAAATTACCTGGGCAAGTTCATTCCAAACCACAGCAACATTGCAGCACCTCTCCACCAGCTCCTGCATAAAGACACAGCATGGACTTGGACTGAACAACAACAAAATGCATTTGACACTCTGAAACAGTGTGTGACGTCACCTCCAGTACTCCGGTACTATGACGTACAAACACCAGTCACTCTGACATGTGACGCCTCGCAGTATGGCCTTGGTGGTGCATGTCTCCAGAATGGCAGTCCTGTCGCATATGCCTCTCGCACTCTTACTGAAACAGAAAGAAAATATGCACAAATTGAAAAAGAGCTGCTTGCTGTCGTTTTCACCTGTTTCAAATTCTATGACTACATATACGGAAAACCAGTGATCGTGGAGACAGACCATCAGCCCCTGGTCTCCATCCTGAAGAAACCTCTCCACACAGCGCCTGCGCGTTTACAACGCATGATGCTGAAGCTGCACAAGTTCAACCTCACGCTAGTTTACAAGAAAGGAAAGGAATTGCACTTGGCAGACATGCTGTCCCGTGCACCGAGCAACGCCATAGCCTCACATGCCACTGAACGTGAGGACTTCGAGGTAATGACGGTGCAGCACATCTCATCCAGTCGTCAGGAAGAACTCCGCACACATACAGCGAAAGACACCGCCCTCCAGGCCCTGAGCAACATCATCAAGCATGGATGGCCAGATAGGTTGAGCAAAGTACCCGACACAGTGAAAGAATTCTTCCCGTTCCGTGATGAGCTCTGTGTGGAAGATGGAATAATCATGAAAGGTACAAGAGCAACAATTCCACAAACGCTGCACAAAGAATATCTCCTGCTGCTCCATAAAGGACACCCCGGTGCTGAAGCCACCAAGCGGCGAGCACGCAACATAGTCTATTGGACCACAATGACGAGAGACATTGACAATTTTGTACAGTCATGCAGCACTTGCAATGCCCTTAAACCACATCAGCAAAAGGAGCCAATGCAACCACACACAGTCCCAGAGCTCCCGTGGTCAACAGTGGCAACAGATCTGTTCGAATGGAACAGCCAGCACTACCTGGTCCTGGTAGACTCCTATTCAGGATGGTATGAACTGGATCCAGTCAAGAAAATCACATCACAATGTGTAATTAACAAGCTGAAACGTCACTTCTCAGTCCACGGAGTCCCCCACAAGCTGCTGTCAGACTGTGGAACACAATTCACTAGTCAGATGTTCCAAGACTTTGCGAAAAGCTGGGATTTCACTCATGTCACCAGCAGCCCTGAGTATCATCAAGCAAACGGGCTGGCAGAGAGAGCCGTACGGAGTGCAAAACGACTGTTGGAAACATCCAAAAGAGACGGTACTGACCTGTTCCTCAATCTTCTGAGCATCAGAAATGTCCCACGAGACGGCATGCTGGGCTCACCTGCACAAAGACTGATGTCCAGAGAGACACGCACAAATATTCCCATCAGCAGGCACCTGCTTAAGCCAATGTCCAAGAATCCAGAGTCGATCCACACCCACCTGTCAAAGAAGAGGCAAGCACAAAAAGGATTCTACAATCGTGGCAGTCGGCCACTTCCCCCGCTCCAAAGCTCCCAAGTAGTACGCCTGCAAACAGAGAAAGGACATGACAAAATTGGCATCATCAAAAGAATCGCAGCAGAGCCACGGTCTTACGTGGTGGAATCAGGAGGAAAAGAATACCGCCGGAACCGGCGACACCTGCTGCCAGTCACAGAACCACCACCAACAGAACCAGAACCAGATCCAGCCTCACCGGCAGACTCACCAACACAGAAGACCAGCAGTGAGACTGTGCCCAGTCTACCCGCATCTCCTCCCAGGCATGATGCCGTGCACACTTCCCCCAGGCAGGCCGCCGTGCACGCTCCTCCCAGGCTTCCTGCTGCGCACACTGACCACACGCCTGGCCTCCTCGGAGAGCCATCGCTCCCACAAGTCACCGAGACCCCCCTGGCCCGTTCCAGGTTTGGTAGACTCCTGAAGCCTAATCCCAAGTACAATACAGACTGATTGTGACATTTACTGAAGCTGATGTTTTTGTAGTTTCGTGTTGAAATATAGACATATTTACAAGCCAGGCATAAGTTCATTTTCAAATTAGATCAGTTATGTTGTGTCACGGGAATTTATTTTATTTGCAAGCCAGGCATTAGTTTATTTTCAAGATAGGTATGTTATGTGGTGCCATTGAAAGTTATTTTACTAGTTGTTTATTCGTCACAGTATACTCACTCTCACAGGAATGTGACATGTTTTCTCATACCAATCCAAGAGTCAATAGTGTTCTCTTTGTACCAAAGTTCTATACTAAAGAAGGGGGATGTAGAATGATGTCATCACGTCGTCACGTCACGTACGTGGCACACACACACAGCCAGGACTACTGGCATGTACATCTGCTTTCTTCCTGCATCGCTGAATTAAAAACATTTGTGAAATAACGCCTTCGGTGCCGTTCTACAGTCATCCCATTCTTCGGAACTATAATCGTCTGAAGATTGGACAACACAAACCAATTACAGACTACATGTGCTGGAACCATCGTCAATGTTTTCAACCGCTTCCATCCTGTGTGTACAAAGGGCAGCCAAGCACTGTGTTCCGTCGATGACGTTACAACATGGCCGGGGGGGTTTCCAGCCACTGACGCAATGGGTGACGTGGCACTCATGAAAACGTCGGATATTCACGTGAATAAAAGCCTGTGTGACTTAGAACTGCACGGACCCACCTATTTCGTCATATTGTATTATGTGTTGAAAAATTAGAGGAAGTCAAAAACGTGTCATCAGCAATCTAAACCCACAGAGAGATCAGGACCAATCTGGGGGTAGCCAAGCCAGCTCGGCTCCTGACATTAAGTGCATAACTTTTCTTGTAAATGTGTGGATTTTTTTCTTAGAAATTTGCTGCTTTTTCTTCTCCTAAATATTTGACTTTCTACAGACATTTGTGGCATTTTTTTTTTATTTTTTATTTTTTTACTTTTTTAGGTCTTGGACATTTGCAACTTTGTTGGGAAATATACAACATAAATTTGCAAAAATTTTTTCTCGTAAATTTGATACTTTTTTCTTCACAATTTCTATGCTTTTCTCAGAAAAAAAATCCTCATAAGATGGAAATTGGTGGAAACTGGTGTACTAGTGATTAGTCAATTATTAAATTAGTTGCCAATTTTCTGTTGATCAGCTGGTTGATAAATTGACTAACTGTTGCAATACTACTTTGAGTTTAATGTATACTGTTAAAATATTTAAATACTCACTTCACAAAGAAATACACACTGTCTTTATGTAGTTAAACTTGTAAATAAACTAATAGATTGCACTTCCTGGTTTTTATGATGTCACAAACGAGCCCTTCCCTAAATTGTGAAAACAAATAGAGAGCCTAAGTCACGCCCCCTCTACTTCCGCATATTGGACCTTAAATCGGAAAAATTCTCCAATGAAATGAATGGCAAGAGCAAAATTATCTTTTGATCCCGATCGAATTTTGGCATGAGTTACATATATGTTCGTCAATTTAAAATCTAATTTTCCACATAATTAAAATTGTTGGTTGTCATGTAATAACAGAGTAATATTTAGTTTTTGTTTAAACAATTATCAGACAACAACTCTCATCATCCCACTTCACTAAACACGAGCATGGCAGGAGATTACTAAAACCTCACCTCCTGTTTCCTGACCAATGAAAGAAGGATCCAAAGAGGAGAAAAACAACACAAAGGTATTGTTTTGTATTGTAAGAGCTGCAGCTGATCCAGAGGACTGTTAGTTACTTCACCCTGGGCTCACTTTGAAAAGATGACATAAGCTCTGTCCATCTGTGTTTGTAGTTTTTTAATTTATGTACAGTATTTTCATGACCTTATACTGTCATGTGTCTGGGGTCCAATGTCATCCCAGACCCCAGACACAGGTTATTGCTGTCTTTTGTTTCTCTGTTTTTGTCTGCTCTTATGTCTAGGTTTATCTGTGTTCCTGTTTTGCCCCTCTCTCTCCAGGTACTCCCCACTGGCTGCTCATAGCCTGCCTCTGCTGTGAGCAGCTTGCAATCAGCTCACCTGCAGCTCAGCTCACACCTGTATTCATTTGTGTCATTAGTTCACTCAGTATTTAAACTGTATTGTTTCATTTACCCCTTGTCGCGTCTTTGGAGGAGAAAACAAGTAAAAGCTCACAAGTGGGCAGGTTGGCACGGTCAAAAGTAACAGAAGAAGTTAAATGGTTTGTAGGAGAGGATAAGTTCTGGCTCGACGCTTGATGGTTAGATCTCCAAAAGAAGGCCAGAGAAATTTGTCAGATGGTTTGGCAAAGAAGTCAGGTGACGTGACTGGAGTTCACAAGCATGGAAGAATGAGGAGGAGAAACGTGATAAAGGAAGGTGTGGTGGGTCGGCACAACAGCGTTGTGAATGGGCCAGACTGGGGAGATTCTGATGCCTGGGATAGTGAAGACAGTATGGATACTGGGCAGGGAAGCTGGAAAGGGAGAGAAAAAAGGGAGAATAACTTTCTTGAAAATAATGCAAAGAAGGACAGAAGTAGTGGAAGTGGTGGTGGTGCGGAGGAAGAAGGGCAAGAAGGAGCCAAATTCAAAATTATTGTAAGGTTCGAGGAAGAAAAGGGGATATCTACAATGAGCCCAATTAAATTGATGACAATATTGAAAAACCAGGTTGGAGAAATACTCATGGCAAAGGTGCTGAGGGATGGAAATCTACTGATTGTATGAAGGAATGAGGAGCAAAGGGAAAGAGCTGACAAAATGATGGAGATTGGGCAGTTCAAAGTGAAAAGTAGAAGCTTTATTGATAACGGATCTAAGTGGAACAAGGGTGTAATTTGGGGGGTGCCAATAGGAGTCTCAATGGAAGAAATTAAAGCTAATTTAAAGGGAGGGGGTAGTAAAAGCAGCTCATAGACTACAGACCACTCGGGAAGGAGAGAGGAAAGACACTGAGGGTGTGGTGATTGAGTTTGAAGGAGAAGTGCTCCCCAAAAATGTAAATTTGGGTTTTTTTGAGTTACGGGGTTAGGGAATTTGTTCCTAATTCAGTCTGGTGTTATAATTGTCAAAGATTTGGACACACAGCTAAAACATGTAGATGGAGAAGAAGGTGTGCAAGGTGTGGGGGCAACCATCAGTATGGAGAATGTGACCAAGAAACGCCAAAATGTTGTAATTGTGGCAGTAGTCATAGTGTGGCCTACGGAGGCTGTGGAAGAACGATGAAAGAAAGGGAAATTCAGCAAGTCAGAGTACAGAATAAAATCTCCTATGCTGAAGCAGTGAAAAGGATGAACCAGGGAGGAGGGAATGGGCAAAGGACTGGGGGGAGGCTGCTTGTAAGGAATCAGAATCAGAATCAGAATCAGAATCAGATTTATTGCCATTGTTCATGTAGTACACAAACTAGGAATTTGTCTCGGTGCCATGCTGCAACATTAAAAACATGATGAGATAAAGAGATAAACTAAAAAAACTAAAGGACTAAAAACGTGCAATAAGTGTAGAAAAATAAGTAATAAGTAATAATAATAATAATAATAATAATAGTAATAATGAGTAATACTAGTCAAGGCAGTTTTAAATAAATTAGCAAGTAGCAGATAATATGGGGTACCACAGTGCAGTTGATAATGCAACAGAAAAACAGTGATGAATGTCATGAGTCTGGCTGAGCTGCTGTACATAGTGCACGAGAGTCAATAAGTCACTTAATGTTCAGCAGTCTGATGGCAGAGGGGAAAAAGCTATTCATGTGCCGGGAGGTTTTAGTCCGAATGGACCGAAGTCTTCTACCTGAGGGGAGGGGGGCAAACAGTACGTGACCAGGGTGTAAAGGATCGGCTATGATCCGGCCAGCACGCCTCCGGGTCCTGGAGATGTACAGGTCCTGGAGAGATGGGAGCTTGCAGCCGATCACCTTCTCAGCAGTGTGCACGACGCGCTGCAGCCTTAGTCTGTCCCTGGCAGTGGCTCCTGCATACCACACAGTTATGGAGGAGGTGAGGATGGACTCAATGATGGCCGTGTAGAACTGCACTAACATCTTGGTGGGTAGCTTGAGCTTCCTCAGCTGCCGCAGAAAGAACATCCTCTGCTGGGCCTTTTTGATGAGGGAGCTGATGGTTGGCTCCCATTTGAGGTCCCGGGTGATGGTGGTGCCCAAGAAGCGGAAGGAATCTGCAATGGTGATGGGAGAGCCTGTGATGGTGAGGGGGGGCAGGGGGGTTGTGACTTTCCTGAAGTCCACAATCATCTCCGCTGTCTTCAGAGCGTTCAGCTGCAGGTTGTTGTGGCTGCACCAGGACACCAGCTGGGCCACCTCTTTCCTGTAGACGGACTCGTCGCCGTTGGAGATGAGCCCGATGAGGGTGGTGTCGTCCGCAAACTTAATCAGCTTAACAGACTGGTGGGAGGAGGTGCAGGAGTTGGTATAAAGGGAGAAGAGTAGGGGGGAAAGTACACAGCCCTGGGGTGATCCAATGCTGATGCTAACAGAGTCCGAGACAGACTTCCCCAGCCGCACATGCTGCCTCCGGTCCGTCAGGAAGTCGGTGATCCACCTGCAGAGGGAGTCAGGCACATCGAGCAGGGACAGCTTGTCCTGGAGCAGATCGGGGCGGATGGTGTTGAATGCAGAGCTGAAGTCCACAAACAGAATCCTGGCGTAGGTTCCCGGGGAGTCCAGGTGCTGCAGGATGGAGTGGAGGGCCAGGTTGACTGCGTCGTCCACAGACCTGTTAGCACGGTAGGCAAACTGCAGCGGGTCCAGGAGGGGAGTGGTGATGGACTTGAGGTGAGACAGGACCAGGCGCTCAAAGGACTTCATGACTACAGAGGTGAGCGCTACAGGTCTGTAGTCGTTAAGTCCAGTAATCCGTGGCTTCTTGGGGACAGGGATGATGGTGGAGGATTTGAGGCAGGTCGGCACATGACATTGCTTAAGGGAGGTGTTAAAAATGTCTGTGAAGACAGGAGCCAGCTCTTTCGCACAGTGTCTCAGGGTGGAGGGAGACACACCGTCCGGCCTGGGGGCCTTGCGCGGGTTCAGTCTGGAGAACTGTCTGTGCACGTCCTGCTCACTGATGACAAGGGCAGGGGGGGAGGAGGAGGAGGAGGAGGAGGAGGGGGGGGGGGGACCGCTTTTGATGAATTAGGGGCCGAGGAGGCAGTGGAGCTGGGTGGAGTGGGTGAGTTGGACACAGCTGACGAGGTGTCAAAACGGGCGTAATGTTGGGACAGTTTTTGACAAAGGGCTTTGTCATCCTGACCTTTAGAAGCCTGAGGCCGATAGTTGGTGATTTGCCTCAGTCCTCTCCACACAGAAGCCGAGTCATTAGCAGTGAACTGCTGCTGGAGTCTCTCAGAATACACAGATTTAGCTCTCCTCAGCTCTCTGTTAAACCGATATTTGACCTCTCTGTAGCAGTCCCTGTCTCCACTTTTCAACGCTGCTTCCTTCTCCTTCCTGATCTGTCTGAGCTTGGCAGTGAACCAAGGCTTATCATTAGAGTACCTCACCCTGGTGCGCGATGGAAGAATGTTCTCCTCACAGAAGTTGATATATGAGTTCACAGTGTCTGTGTACTCATTAAGATCATGTGTGGCTCCTTTAAACATGTCCCAGTCAGTTATTTCCATGCATGTGTTCAGATTCTCTCCAGCTTCACTGGTCAATTTCTTCGTGGTGGTCACAGCAGGTTTAGTGAGTTTCAGTCTCTGTCTATATGTGGGGATGAGGTGGACCATCACGTGATCAGATAATCCGAGCGCAGCGCGGGGAACAGCGCAATATGCGTCTTTCACTGTAGTGTAACAGTGATCCAGCGTGTTCTTTTCTCTGGTTGGACATTTAATAAACTGTTTGTAGCGGGGGAGCTCGTGACTCAGATTGCTCTGGTTAAAGTCGCCAACCACAATAACCAGAGAGTCTGGAAAAGTCCGCTCCGTGTGTTGGATGTGATCAGCGAGCACGCGCTGAGCTTCGCGCGTGTCCGCGTCGGGAGGGACGTACACAACGACGAAAGGGAAAGAGAACTGGGACGGAATGGGGAAATCCAGGTTGATCTGAAGAAACTGGTTATTTTTATAGCAGGAGTTGTGAATGCTGCAATGGAAGTCAAGTCTAAAACTGAGAGAATTCAAGTAACAGTGAAAGCAGCAGCTAATCATCTTGGTTTCAGTGGTTTAACTTGGGAGGAGGTGAGGAATGGGCTTAGTAGTCAGACAAGTCAGGATCAAGCATCGAATGGATAGGAATTATGCTAATGGTCATTTTGGATCAATGGAATGCAAGAAGCTTGCTGGCAAATGGACAGGAATTCAAAAGGTATACTGAGGAACTTTCAGACAAACCAGATGTTATCTGTGTCCAGGAGACATGGTTGAAACCCAGTCTGGATTTTAAAATAGTGGGATATGTCTCTATTCGGAATGATAGAAGGGAGGGAATGGGAGGTGGATGTGCAACATTTGTGAGGGAGGGAATTCAGTTCAGAGAGATAGGTAAAGGGGCCGAACTGGAGTATGTGGTAGTTGAAATTTGGACAAAAAAGGGGGAATTAGTCGTTGTTAATTTGTATAATCCTTGTAAGAGGTTGATATTGAATCAATTATCTCAGATGGAGGGGATAGATGGGAGCAGGGTGGTAATTTGTGGGGACTTTAATGCCCACAATGTATTATGGGGGGCAAATCATACAGATATAAATGGTGAGACTATTGAAGAACTTCTGGAAGAGAAGAATCTAGTATGCTTAAATGATGGTAGAGCAACTAGAATTGATGTATATACGGGGAGTGGTTCAGTTCTTGACTTAACTTTGGTGACTAGTAATATTGCAAGTGTGTGTGAGTGGGGGGTTTAAGAGGAGTCCTCAGTGGGAAGTGACCATTTCCCAGTGTATTGTAATATTTTCATTTCAGTGAATAGGGTAAGTGGTCATAAAAAAGGGAGATAGGTTTTTAGCACTGCTAATTGGAAGCTATTTAAGTTTATCTGTGAGAGAGACCTTCCCCTAGTAGAGGTCAGTAAAGACATTGAGAGTATGGAGAAAAAGATTAAAACTATTTTTCTTGAAGCAGTCAATCAGTCAATCTCTGAAAGTAAAGGTAAAAGATTAAAGAAAGCAGTGCCTTGGTGGACAGATAAGTGCACTAAAGCTATTAAAGAGAGGAATAAGACACTAAAGGTCTTAAGAAGAACTCATAATTGGCAAAACTTGCTTAATTATAAGAGGGCACTAGCAAAAGCCAGGAAAACTATCCGGAGGGCTAAGAGCAGGGATGGCAACAGGAAATTCTGATTTCAGCTGAAATCTAATTTGGTCTATTGACTTATGGGGGGGCTGGGGGGGGGGGGTGCAGCCCCCCTGAAGCTGGGAGGTTTTCAGTAAAACAGAAGTAATTTAGACTGAAAAAAATGATTTAAAAAAAATGAAATACTAGACTTAGATAAATCATTAAATTTAATGAAAAGTTAACTTACTTTTTCTTCAATGTTGTCTCACTGTCTTTAGTCCAACATATTTAACAGTTCTATAAGAGTTTATTACACTATTTACACTGGTCACCAAGTCACTTCTAATGTGAAACTTTCTTCCTTTTGCCAGCAAGCTGTGTCAGTCTCTGAACTTTGAACTTCATCTCCTTTTCTGGTTTCTTCAGAAACTGTCCGAGTGTTTCTGTTACCTCATCAAACTTTGAGCCAATTTTCACCTTTACCATCACTTTTCTCTCAAGCCAATTCCATCGGAACTTATTTTTGACACTTTTGTCTATTTCTAGCACTGATGACTCCTGATCCTTCGATAAAAATCTCATAATTCCACTGACAACAATACCGAAAGCTCAGAATTCCAACACGAACCAGGGATGTGATTTGGGGTTGGGGAAATTATCTGAAAATTCAGCAGGGGGTCTGGGGGACACAGTCCCCCAGCGGGGTCCGGGGCAGGGACCGGCCTCCCAAAACCTTGCAGCTTCGGGGGGCAAGGGGGGCGAAGCCCCCCAAAGCTCCTGGGTTTTTATGATTTTTAA
Source organism: Pholidichthys leucotaenia (assembly GCA_020510985.1). NCBI lineage: Eukaryota > Metazoa > Chordata > Actinopteri > Cichliformes > Pholidichthyidae > Pholidichthys > Pholidichthys leucotaenia. The sequence goes on from CM035842.1 coordinate 279,974,254, forward strand.
GTACCAGAACTGTGCTTAAATGACATAAAACAAACAGCTGAATGCCACTTATTACTGTATAATATTGACTTATGTTCCAAGAAGATAGCATTCCTAAACTAGAAAAGCACTCGGAGAGCGCAGACCTCCGCCAAGCGCCACAGTTCCCCCTATACAGTGTTTATCATCATAAATATTAATCCTCCATTTATTTTGTGTAACTTTATAGATTCCTTCACCATGAAAAAAATGACATTCGCAAGTGGCATATATTAGCTATACTGTGATGCTTGTTGCGTGTTTATAGCTTCATTTGTTCTTTTAAAAATTTCAAAGGTTCCCTATTTTTTAATTTTTTTGCATCATTATCCAGATTTATTCCATTTCCTTAGGTCTTAAATGCCTTGTAGAAGCTATTGAAAACTTGTCCTGTATTATGCAAATTACTGTGATTCCCGTTTTGGAAATCCCAATAAGTAAAAAATTCCTGGATCCAGACGATGATCCGGATCACCACCAAAATCTAATCATCTGTAGGGTACCCCATTTCTGACAACCTCTGAAAATTTCATGAAAATCCGTCCATAACTTTTTGAGTTATCTTGCTAACAAACAAACAAACAAACAAACAAACAGACAGACAGACAGACAAACCAACGCCAATGAAAACATAACCTCCTTGACGGAGGTAAATATTCCAACAAGCATTATCCATCACATGCACAAACACTATGATACATTATCCACACACTTGATCAAATAAAAATCAGTTAATTTGATCTATTCCATAATAGAAATAAAATTCCAACATACCATTACTTTTTATAATTTCAGCATTCATTTCAGATCACCAGTTTCAATCTCCATTGAGACTTGAGCAGTTCATTTTGCACAATCACTGATGTAGCCAAGTCTTAGAAATATTCAAAAGTTATGAGTCAATGTCCACTGTGCACTGTCAATTTCAAACTGTTTGGAATCATAAAAGGGGATGGTTAACTTTTATTACCGTTTCCTCCCCCGCGCAGCCCAGCTCATACAGCCGTTGTACACCGCCAGTAACAGAGAGTTAATGGCTCTCCACCTGACCATACATCACTTCCAGTCCTGCCTGAAAGGGCACACCTTCACTGCATTCATGGGCCACAAGCCGCTAACGTACTTAACGTACTTTATCTTCCTGGAAGATAAAATAAAGCGGAATTCGGCGAATTAGCAGAAAATCACATCCCTGAGAACACGCTGCCATGAATTTTTGAAAAAGCATACAACGAGCCATTTGATTGGTCCAATCGTTTGCAACTATCCAATCGCAGGGCTGTTTACAATACAGCAGTAGCTTGAACACAACACATCCGGGTTATCGCGGGAGACGACTTCCGGGGAGGCGCCGAGCGCTTATGTAATTGTGTTGATTTTCGCTAAAATCGGTAACAATAAGGTACCTTACCCCCCCCTAAAATTTTCTCAACGGATTTAGACGATTCACAGAAATGATCAATTTGAAAATAAATCGACGGAAATCCGCGGATCGGCGGAAAATTGCCATCCCTGTAAGAGAGAAAGCTGGCAGAGATATTGTAGCACTATAGTGAGATCAACAGCCGTGGGGGATGTGTGGAGTATGATCAAGGCTATGAGAGGAGTAAGGAGGGAATGGCAGTATCCAATACTAAAAAGTGGGGGAGTGATTGCAATAACTGAGGAAAAGGCGACAATGATAGCAAAGAGTCTGACTCAAATTCATAGCTCAAGCAATTTGACTGAAGAAGGTAAAAAAAGAGGAAGAAGTAGGACGAGTTTAGCACACCCTGGGGCTCTGGAGGAAAGGTTTGATTTTAGTAGTTCTTTGGACTCTCCTTTCACTCTAGATGAATTGGAAAGAGCAGTAAACAAATCAGGATTAACGTCCCCTGGGAAAGACAATGTCTGTTACATCACGGTGAAACATTTAGGGGCTTTGGCTATGAGGAAGCTATTGGAAATCTACAACAAAGTGTGGGAAAAGGGAAAGCTCCCAACTGCATGGAAAGAGGCAGTGATTGTTCCTGTAAGGAAACAGGGAAAGGATCCCTCAGACCCAGCGAGCTACAGACCTATAGCTCTAACGTCACATTTGGGAAAAGTAATGGAGAGAATGATTACAGACAGAATTGTCTTTTATCTCGAAAGTAGAGGAATTTTGTCACCACATCAGAGCAGATTTAGAAAAGGAAGGGGAACTATGGATCCTGTTGTGTGTTTGGAGACAGAGATACGGAAGGCTCAAGTTAATAGAGAGTCGGTAATTGCAGTGTTCTTTGACGTGGAAAAGGCATATGACATGTTGTGGAAGGAGGGGTTAATGATTAAGCTAAGTATGATAGGAATTTCTGGGAGAACATTCAACTGGATCAAAGGCTTTTTGTTTAATAGGTACATTCAAGTTAGAGTGGGCAGAGCCTTGTCAGATAGGTACTTGGTAGAAAATGGCACCCCCCAGGGTAGTGTTATAAGCCCAGTACTTTTTTCTATTATGATAAATGATGTTTTTTCTGATGTGAAGAATGACATTGGCCGCTCTTTATTTGCTGATGATGGTGCATTATGGAAAAGAGGGAGTAATTTTAATTATATAAGAGGGAAAATACAAGAGGCAATACGTGCAGTGGAAGGGTGGTCATACTCTTGAGGATTTAAATTTTCTGTTGAGAAAACTAAGGTTGTTGTATTCACAAGGAAAAGGGTAGCTGATGCCCAGTTAACAATGTATGCTCAGGAAATAGAACAAGTCAAAGTTTTCAGATTTTTGGGTGTCTGGTTTGATGTTAATCTAACTTGGAGGGAACATATTCAAAATACAGTAGGGTAAAAAAGTATTTAGTCAGCCACCAATTGTGCAAGTTCTCCCACTTAAAAGATGAGACAGGTCTCCAATTTTCATCATAGGTATACCTCAACTATGAGAGACAAAATGAGAAAAAAAAAATCCAGAAAATCACATTGAAGGATTTTTAATGAATTAATTGGTAAATTCCTCGGTAAAATAAGTATTTGGTCAATAGCAAAAGTTCATCTCAGTACTTTGTTATATACCCTTTGTTGGCAATGACAGAGGTCAAACGTTTTCTGTAAGTTTTCACAAGGTTTTCACACACTGTTGCTGGTATTTTGGCCCATTCCTCCATGCAGATCTCCTCTAGAGCAGTGATGTTTTGGGGCTGTCGCTGGGCAACACAGACTTTCAACTCCCTCCAAAGATTTTCTATGGGGTTGAGATCTGGAGACTCGCTAGGCCACTCCAGGACCTTGAAATGCTTCTTACGAAGCCACTCCTTCGTTGCCCGGGTGGTGTGTTTGGGATCATTGTCATGCTGAAAGACCCAGCCACGTTTCATCTTCAATGCCCTTGCTGGTGGAAGGAGGTTTTCACTCAAAATCTCACGATACATGGCCCCATTCATTCTTTCCTTTACACGGATCAGTCGTCCTGGTCCCTTTGCAGAAAAACAGCCCCAAAGCATGATGTTTCCACCCCCATGCTTCACAGTAGGTATGGTGTTCTTTCTCCTCCAAACACGACAAGTTGAGTTTTTACCAAAAAGTTCTATTTTGGTTTCATCTGACCATATAACATTCTCCCAGTCCTCTTCTGGATCATCCAAATGCTCTCTAGCAAACTTCAGACGGGCCTGGACATGTACTGGCTTAAGCAGGGGGACACGTCTGGCACTGCAGGATATGAGTCCCTGGTGGCGTAGTGTGTTTCTGATGTAGCCTTTGTTACTTTGGTCCCAGCTCTCTGCAGGTCATTCACTAGGTCCCCCCATGTGGTTCTGGGATTTTTGCTCACCGTTCTCATGATAATTTTGACCCCACGGGGTGAGATCTTGCGTGGAGCCCCAGATCGAGGGAATTATCAGTGGTCTTGTATGTCTTCTATTTTCTAATAATTGCTCCCACAGTTGATTTCTTCACACCAAGCTGCTTACCTATTGCAGATTCAGTCTTTCCAGCCTGGTGCAGGTGTACAATTTTGTTTCTGGTGTCCTTTGACAGCTCTTTGGTCTTGGCCATAGTGGAGTTTGGAGTCTGACTGTTTGAGGTTGTGGACAGGTGTCTTTTATACTGATAACGAGTTCAAACAGGTGCCATTAATACAGGTAACGAGTGGAGGACAGAGGAGCCTCTTAAAGAAGAAGTTACAGGTCTGTGAGAGCCAGAAATCTTGCTTGTTTGTAGGTGACCAAATACTTATTTTACTGAGGAATTTACCAATTAATTCATTAAAAATTCTTCAATGTGATTTTCTGGATTTTTTTCCTCATTTTGTCTCTCATAGTTGAGGTATACCTATGATGAAAATTGGAGACCTCTCTCATCTTTTAAGTGGGAGAACTTGCACAATTGGTGGCTGACTAAATACTTTTTTGCCCCACTGTATGTCAGTAAAATGCAAAAAGGTACTGAATGTAATGAGGTGCTTGATAGGGACAGAGTGGGGTGATTGAACAAGCTAGATGTCATCCAGGCCCAAGCACTGAGGATCTGCTGTGGTGCACTTAAAACAACTCCTGTTGCTGCTCTTCAGGTGGAAATGGGGGAAATGCCATTAAATGTCAGGCGTAAACAGGTGATGATGAACTACTGGGTCAATCTGCAAGGGCACACTCAAGATAAACATCCTACAGTTAGAGTTTTGATGCCTTGTTGGGAAGGGGAAAGGGTCAAAAAGGAGAGTTTTGCATTTTATGCTGGGAGGATAGCCAGAGACATGAAATTATGTGACAGAACATATATTCCATCAGTTCCTTTGCCAGTCACGCTTCCATGGTTTTTCTATCCAGTTTCTGTTGATTTATATTTTTTGGAAAAGATGCGAGGTTATAGAGAATTTGGAAACACTGCAGTTTTAGCAGAGGATTGTTTGGGAACAATGTATCATTCCTTTACCCCAGTATTCACTGATGGATCAAAAGATCCTGATACTGGTTGCACTGGCTTTGCTTTCTACATTCCTGCCTTGGAAATGTCTGTTAACAAAAGAACATCTTCCCATTTGTCTGTGTATACAGTTGAAATGTTGGCTTTGATAACTGCATTACAGAGGATTGAGGAACTGCCGATCAAAAATGTTATTCTTTGTTCGGACTCCAGCGCAGCTTTGTTGTCAATAAAATCAGGGTCATCTGACAGCAGGCAGGACATAGTCTATGAAATGTATGAGGCTCTGTATAGACTTAGAAATAAAGATGTGGCTGTATCGTTTATGTGGATATCAGCTCACAAGGGGGTAAAGGGCAATGAGGCTGCAGATAAATTGGCTAAACAGGCTCTGGGGCACCAGGAGGTGTGGAATATTTCATTTAGTAAGTCTGAGGCAAAAACATTGATTAAAGAGTATACTGGGCAGGAGTGGCAGCGTAGGTGGGACACAGGAGGTACAGGATGACACTTGTATGCTATCCAGAGCGCGGATGGAGTGAAGGGCAGGGTGGGAACGAGAACTACAAAGGAAGAGAATATTTTATCTAGGCTAAGGATGGGTCATACTAGATTAAACAGAACTTTGCATTTGGTAGGTAAGCACCAGACAGGGATGTGTGATTATTGTGAGAGAGAGGAAGAAACTGTGGAGCATGTCATTCTGCACTGCCAGAAATACACCCAGGAGAGAGACATATTAGTGGGGGAATTAGGGAACTAGGGGTGGGAGATGCTAACTTAAGTGTGATATTGGGGATTGGGGTAAGGAAGTTGTTTGTTTACCTTAAAGATACAGGACTTCGTCGTTGGCCTCTGTCGGTCTATGATGACCATGGAAGAGAATCCTAAACGTCTACTCTGCCTCCTTTTTTATTTATTTATTTATTTATTTATTTTTTGAGGGTGTTTGGGTTACAATGTCTGGTTCACACTCCAACGCTGGATGGCGGTAATGCGCCTTTACGTTGGGTGCCCCTGCCAAAAAAAAAAATAGAAGAAGAAGAAGAAGAAGAAGTACCCCTTGTCGCTCCGTTGGTCATCCTCAGTAGTCTAACTCCTGTCTGTTAAGCTGTTAGTCTACCTCCTGTTGATCTTCTCCTGCCAAGACTTCTCTGTGCTGTTCCCAGAGCTCTGCTTGTTCTGAGGCACGTTTGTAAGTCTCCTTTAATTTTCTAATCAAGCTCGTGTATGCTGCTTGAAGTTGTACTGTTTCCCCTGCAGTGCTGCTAACCTTTCCAGAGCTGGGTTCACTCTGAGGCACTGCAGGGTCTCCAATCATTGGATTTTTTTTGTGTTGGTCACCTTTGGAATTCTTTGCCTTTTGTTTAATAAACACATGACTTCATCCAGTGATTGGGCTCGTCTCTTTTCCTCTGCGCTATGGAGAGGCATATATGACACATACCTTAACAGTTAGACAACAACATACACCATTATTTACGTGGAAAATTATCTTTTAAATTGACAAACATATGAGTTGTTACTGTGGAAAGCCAGTATATGCATGGTTTTCATGCATTATAATTCCATTACAAGTTTCCTGTTCACAGTATTTGTTGTTATACTGAATATCTGAAGACTGAAAATGGTAAAGTAGGTTATTTCTGATTTTGTGTGTGAAGTCGTTATATGAAGTCCTATGAACTGGCAGCTTGTCATGCTCTCTCATCTCGGGCTTATTGCATCCGGTTTCAGTTTATTACACATTCTCTGTGGCTGACCGCTTGCCCCAGACACATCATTTGTAGATAGATAGATAAATAGACTTAATCCCCAAGGGGAAATTGATTTCACTTAGCAAACAAACACATACACACTTAAAAAACACAAATATAATGAAAACACCAAGGTGCTGATGCCTCGGTGCCAGAGCCTTGGCAGAGGTATGCATTCTCGGATCATCACCAAAATGTTATGGGTTCCTCTCTAGCCCAAGGACCACCTCTGGTAAAAATTTCATCCAAATCCATCTGTAGCACTTGAGTTAGTGTTGTGCTAAATACATGAAAAACATTGCCTGAATTTATTAATGACTCTGTTTTCCCATTGTGTGTTTTGTAGTGTAGTTATACATCTGCACCAATAGGTGGCGGTAGTGCTGTAGGTTGTTCTTTTGTCTTGAACTGAGGTCATGGGTCAAGTGGGTTTTTTTGTTGAGGCTCTCTGTGTTCAAGCTACTGAAGAAGACACAAAAGCATGCTCTGTATGTGTGCTGCATTAACCTTTGTGAGGTAAATAAAAGAACTCGTTTTTCTACACCAAGTTGTCCTGGAGTGGTGTAACATTTTGGAGGTTCCACCGAGATCAATATTTCTGGATTACCTCATGGAGAGAGACTGAAAAAAGACAACGGAGACGGTAAAGAAGTGTGCCAGAGCGAGAGGCTAATGCTAAGATACAGCTTGAGTCTAGCTACTGCGACACAAACCGCATTGTTTTTTCAGTCAAATCCAGTGAAAAGGCTAATTTTGCAAGCATGTCTGAGCATTGCAAAGATTTTTTTGTTGAAGCTGCAACAGAAATTACAGTATATGGCCTCTTTGTGAAAGAACTGCTAAGAGTATGTGAACTGTGTAATATTACCGGAAAAGACGATGACTCGCAGAGCTCTTGTTAAGCTTATTAGTCAGTTTTGTGAACGAGATGAGCTTGTGCAAAGTGAAGATGAAGGCATGTCTGTGCTTTTGGAGTTAAACGATGTGCTAGACTCGCTCATAGAGACATGGTCATCGACTGTCGGCGCGGGAGCGGCCCTGTCTTCATCCATGGACGCGGCGGCGACGGCGGTGATTACGCGCCCGGAGCAGCCCGCAGCAGTGGGACAAGACCAGGCACCAGGAGAGGACCTTGTACCGTCAGCGTCGGAGGCATCGCTGGAACATCAGGCGGCCCCGAGGACAACGCCGGACAGCGAGACTCAGCGCAGAGAGAGAGACTCCACCAGCAACAGCTGCTGCAATGCTTCTTCAGTTAGATTCAGGAAAGATTTCAGGATAAATGGTCACGTGGGTGAGTCAACGTCAAAAGACACCTTGAGTTTCAGTAGCTTGGAGTATCAGATTGAAAGTGGCTTAAAAAATCGCTACTCTGAAACTGAAATAGTGGATGCTGTAGTCCGTGCCATAAGCCCTGGACTGAAGTTAAGGAGCTATTTAGAAGGAAAAGTAGATCTCACATTGACCAACCTGAGACAAATACTAAGAGCCGATTATGTGGAAATAGGTGCAACTGTGTTGTATCAACAACTGACCAAAGCAACACAGGGAACAAATGAAACACCCCTTGAGTTTCTGATTAGAGTACTGGATTTGCATCAGAAAATCCTCTTTGCATCAGAGCGTACTCAGTCTAGCCTGAAGTACAACAAAGAGCTAGTTCAAAGTCAATGCTTTCAGTCAATTATGACCGGATTGTTAAATGACAACGTCAGAGCAGAAATGAGGATGTACCTACAGGATGAAAACAGCAGTGATGAGCTCCTGTTACAGAAAATGCAAACCGCATAGTACAATGAAAGTGAAAGAGCTCTAAAGACCAAGGCAAATAAGTCAGCTCTCAGAGCAGGACTAAATGTAGTTGAACAGACTGGAACACTGAATGACCCCTGCATAGGCCAACTTGCTATTCTCTAAAATAGAGGAAAGTAATACTGCAATCAGAGAGCTTACAGGTCAGGTAGCATCACTTGTGTAGACTGTTCAACGTGACATAAAACATGAGTGACAAGCAAACCAAATCCTTCAAAAAGTCAACTCAGAGACAGAAAAGACAATGTGCTGCGTGTCAACAAGACAACAAGGACTGTAGCCATTGCTTCAAATGTGGCAGTGACTCTCACTGGGCAAAGGGATGTAGAGTAGGGGGGAGTCAGAAGCAGGGAAACTGGCGGGGGGCTGTGACTGAGGGACAAACCACAGCTCCAAAACCAAAGTCCCAAAGTGATAAAATCCCCAAAGCTCAAAACTCACCCCATGTCCAACCAATAGAGTTAAGCCCGAACAAGAAAAATGTGTTACAAAGTACAGCGACAATAAATGCCAAAGCTAGAGACCAACCACCGAACATGCTTAACCCTAGTGCAAAACGCAAAAAGATAGCACATCTTATAGGCAAAAAGTGTCTAGTTTGGTGTAAGATGAATAAGTGTAAAACTCAAGCACTGTGGGACGCAGGTGCCCAAGTTTCAATAATGAGTGCACTGTGGAAGTCAAATAACTTACCTGATTTGAAAGTCCGCCCAATAAGTGATTTACTAAGTGGTTATGAACTTTTAGATCTGAGAGCTGCAAACGGATCTGAAATCCCCTTTCAGGGCTGGGTAGAAGTTAGCCTTAGCCTTTGTGATCCAAAAGGGAAAGCCACAGCTCAGGATGAAGTTGTAGTTCCAATCCTAGTGAGTCGTGATATTATGCAAAAACCAATAATAGGGTTTAATGCCATTGAAGAACTAATAAAGCAGAATCCTACTCAAAATAGTGACAGAGTGTCCTTACTCAGAAGTTCTCTAAAAGTTGGAGCAGGAAAAGCAGAGGTGCTTTTGAACCTTACCCACACAGCTACGAGTGAGACAGCTACTTACCCAGTCAGAACAGGACACACAGTGGTTGTAGTGCCAAACGGACAAATATACTGCATTAGCTGCCCTATTAAAACAGACCTAAAAGTACAGACAGAAATGCTTTTTGAGTCAGACGAAAACTTATCTTTAGATGAAGGGCTGAAGTTTAACTGCCAGTTACTAAGCGTATCAGGCACTACCTGTAAAGCTAAGATTCATGTCACTAATACTACAAAGCATGACATAGTTTTGCCAGCGAAGACCGTTATAGGTAGCATTGAGAGAGTAACCCACTGCTACTTGGCGAATCTGAACCAAAGTCGAACAACAAACCCTGGATCAACCCTGAGACAAAAACACTTCTGAGAGAGAAGAAGAGGATCTTCAGGTCGGGGAACAGGGAGATGCTGAAGTCCGTACAGAGGGAGCTGAGGAGGAAGATCAGAGAAGGCAAGGACAGCATCAGGAAGAAGGTGGAGGACAAGCTGCAACAGAGCAACATCGGCGGGGTCTGGAGAAACCTTAAAACCATCTCTGGGCTCCAGAATACCTCCCCCCAGGAAGTGGGCGAACAATCTGAACCTGTTTTTTAATAGGTTTGACCAACCGCCCTCCCCCCCAACTGCACAACAACCACTGCTGCCTCTAAAGACATCGAGTCCTGCTGCCCACACCCCACTCCACCAACACCCCCCCACTCCCAGCACACAGCCCCCAACATGACCCTCACTAAGACCCAGGTGAGGACGGAGCTGAGGAAGATCAAGGCGAGGAAGGCCTCGGGACCGGACGGCATCAGTGCAAAGCTCCTCAAGTCCTGTGGAGACCAGCTGTGTGGGATTGTGGAGCACATCTTCAACCTGAGCCTGAAGCTGGGGAGGGTACCACAGTTGTGGAAAACATCTTGTGTGGTACCTGTACCAAAGACTTCCCACCCCAAAGATCTGAACAGCTACAGACCAGTGGCCCTGACGTCTCACATGATGAAGACCCTGGAGAGACTGCTTCTTGCTCACCTCCGCCCCCTGGTGGGACCAGCGATGGATCCACTCCAGTTCGCCTACCAGCATGGCATTGGGATGGAGGATGCAGTGATCTTCCTCCTTCACCGTTCTCTGTCCCACCTGGAGAAGCCCGGGAATACAGTGAGGATCATGTTCTTTGACTTCTCCAGTGCTTTCAACACCATCCAACCGATGATCCTAAAGGACAAGCTGCTGTGCGCAGGGGTGGACCAGCACCTGTCATCATGGATCCTGGACTACCTCACTAACCGGCCACAGTTTGTGAGAACCCGGGACTGTGTGTCCGACACGATCATCGGTAGCACGGGGGCCCCCCGGGGAACGCTTTTGGCTCCCTTCCTGTTCACCCTTTTTACTGCAGACTTCTCACACAACACAACACATTGCCATCTACAGAAGTTCTCTGACGACTCTGCGCTCGTCGGCCTCATCTCCAACGGAGATGAAACTGAGTACAGAGGACTTATCCAGGACTTCGTGGACTGGTGCCATCGGAACTGCCTCCAGATCAACGCGAGGAAAACTAAGGAGCTGGTGGTGGACTGCCGCGGGCAAGGACAACCCCTCACAGCACCAGTAAACATACAGGGAACAGACATTGAGATGGTGACATCCTACAAGTACCTGGGTGTTCATCTGAACAATAAACTAGACTGGTCACACAATACCGATGCACTCTACAAGAAGGGACAGCGCAGGCTGTTCTTACTGAGGAGACTCAGGTCTTTTGGTGTACAAGGGGCACTGCTGAAGACATTCTACGACACGGTGGTGGCATCAGCCATCACTTTTGGAGTGGTCTGCTGGGGCAGTGGCATTACAGCAGCCGATAGGAAGAGACTGAACAAACTGATCAAGAAAGCTAGCTCTGTCCTGGGGCAACGCCTTGACCCAGTGGAGGAGATAGGAGAGAGAAGGATGGTGGCTAAACTGTCATCTCTGCTGGAGTCCGAGTCCCACCCTAAGCAGGACATACTGAACGCACTGAGGAGCTCATTTAGCAGCAGACTACATCATCCTAGGTGCGCAACCGAGAGGTTTCGCAGGTCCTTCCTACCAACGGCTGTCAGACTGTATAACCTAAGCAGGGCTGCTCGCAGAGATAGCAAAAAAACGTGACGACCTAATAGTATTGAATGCAAAAGACGCAATAGACTTACACAATGGTCCCCTCCAGTATACAACTAGGACAATATCGGTCGCTACGGAGGGTGACAATATGTATGGGTACATATTCATACTATGCAGGATAACTAAGTAGATGGTTATGCTGTTTATTCCATCTAGCTACAATGCTCCGCACTGTGTGTATATATATTTATATATTTATGTGTACATATGTATATTCGCTGCTCTTGTTTTTCTTGTCTTCTTGATTGTTGCTCTGAATGTTGCTGTCCCTGTGCTGTTGCAATCCTGGAATTTCCCCACTGTGGGACTAATAAAGGCTTATCTTATCTTATCTTATCTTATCTTATCTAAAGTTAGATTAGTTCAGTTGAAGCTGAAAACTGTTAAAACTCACCTAACCCACCCGTCAATTTGAGTCACCTCACCACAGAACAACAAGCTGCTGTCATGGAGATGCTTAGGGAGGAATCAAGTGCATTTGCCAAGCATAAAGATGAAGTAGGCTAAATTAAAAATCTGAAAATGGACATTAACCTGACTGATGAGATTCCTGTAGCCAAAGCCTACAATGCAGTCCCTTGTGCTCTCTATGATGAAGTTAAAAACCATATCCAGGACTTGTTGAATAAAGGTTTCATTTGCAAATCAACCTCACCTTATGTCTCTTCAGTGGCGTGCGTAAGGAAACGTGATGGAAGTCTAAGGCTGTGTATCGATTATAGGGGCCTTAATAAAAAAGAGACATGAAAACACTGGGCATGGACGTGATCAACTGGGAGGATACTGCAGACGACTGAAATCGCTGGAGACATGCGCTGAAAGACGGACTCAGAAGGGGAGAAGAGCACCTTCACCAGTCTGCCAATGAAAAACGATCATCTCGAAAGGATGCATTGAAAAAGACACCACAACCAAGCGCCTACATCTGCGAGCGTTGCAACCGTGACGGTCACTCGCGTATCGGCTTACACAGCCACAAGCAATGCTGCCGTAACCCCATTATTCCAACCCAAGGTGCAGATCCATAGTCTCCCGAGACTGAAGGATGCCAGGAAGGAATAAAAAGACCATCCCAGACAGGCACCCTATTCCACGCATCCAGGAGATACTTGATGGACTTGGCGGCAACATGTGGTTTAGTGTGCTTGACCAAGGCAAAGCATACCATCAAGGTGAAATCAGCGAAGACTCAAAGAAATACACAGCCTTTACAACGCCTTGGGGGTTGTACGAATGGAACAGAATTCCATTTGGTCTCACCAATGTACCCTCGGCATTTCAGCACAGTATGGAGGAGAGTCTGGAAGGACTAAGGGACAAAATATGCACTCCATACCTGGATGATGTTTTAGTGTACAGTCGGACATTTGAACAACACATTGACGACTTAAGATCTGTTCTCAAATGTCAGCAAGCTTGGGGTATAAAACTAAGACCCGACAAATGTGACTTGTTCAAAAATGAGGTCCGCCATGTAGGCAAAATCATTTCAGCAGAAGGTTACAAAATGGACAAGAAAGAGGTACAAGCAGTACAAGCCCTCAAAAACACCCCTCCAACCAACATCAAAGAACTCTGCAAGTTGTTAGGGTTTTGAGGGTATTACAGGAGTTATGTGCAGGATTTTTCGAGACATGCAAAGTGCTTGTATGATTTGCTCTCAGCTGACCACACTCAAGACTCTAACTTACGACCGCAGGTACGGTCAGCTAAGGCAGGGCAACCTGCACCCACCCAGAAAATCATATGGACTGACACTCACCAAAAAGCACTTGACTACTTGGTTGATGTTTTGACTAATCCACCTGTGATGGCTTACCCTAGGTTTGAGGACCCATTTATTCTGCACATAGATGCATCAGAGGAAGGGCTTGGTGCAGTTTTGTACCAGAGACAGGAGAGTAAGCTAAGAGTAATTGGATACGGATGAAGGACCCTAACATCAGCTGCGGAAAACTATAGGCTGCATTCAGGGAAACTTGAGTTTCTGGCACTTAAGTGGGCCGTCACGGAGCGCTTCAGAGACTACTTGTTTTACGCTCCCTCAGTGACAGTCTATAGCAGTAACAATCCTGTGACCTATGTTTTAAGTACAGCCAAATTAAATGCAATGGGACACAGACGGGTTTCTGAGTTGGCTGACTTTAACATAACACTGAAATACCGACCGGGAAAAAGTAATATTGATGCAGACTTTTTGTCCAGAACACCTGCCAGTATGGACTTGTATATGTCAGGGTGCACTGAGCAGTGTTCACCTGAAGTGTTAAGTGCAATACTAAACGCTGTTGAGACACAAAAAGAACAAAACGTGGACTGGATCTCCGTTATAACTTGCAATCCACAAGTAAATGAGATCATTGCTGACCATCAACCGGACATGAAAATTACAAAACAGGAACTGTTACAAGCTCAGTTGCAGGACCCAGCCACAGCTTATGTTCTGAACCTTAAAAAAACAGGAGAAAACTTTGACAAAACACCAGTGAACAAAGACTTGAAGCTAAAACAATTACTACATGAGTGGAAAAAACTTTTTGTTTCTGAAGAAGGGTTGTTAATGCGCAAAACTGTAACTTATACTCAAATTGTGCTTCCAGATTCATACAAAGAGCTTGTGTACAAATACCGTCACTGTAAAATGGGCCACTTAGGGGTAGATCGTGCAATGAGCTTGGCAAAAAATAGATTTTACTGGCCTAACATGCAGAAAGATATTGAGTTTTTCCGTTACTCAGGTATGTAAATGTAACATTCAGAAGAAACCTACGGTTCAGAGTAGGGCCCCTATGTGCCATGTACCTGCTACTGCACCCTTTGAAATGGTTGCTATAGACTGTCTTCACCTTGAAAAAAGCAGGGGAGGGTATGAGTATATTTTGGTGTTATATGACAACTTTACTAAGTTTGCCCAAGCTTACCCTACTCGTAACAAATCTGGCAAAACTGCAGCAGATAAGATTTTTAATGACTTTTCTCTGAAATTTGGTTTTCCTAATAAATTACACCATGACCAGGGCAGGGAATTTGAGAATCATTTATTCAAACAGCTGCAGAAGTACACAGGAATAGTCAATTCAAAAACTACACCCTACCATCCACAGGGGAATCCAGCAGAAAGATTCAATCGTACCTTGCTTTCTATGCTGCGGACGTTGGATGAGGAAAAGAAAGGAAACTGGAGTGACTATGAAAACAAAGTTGTTCACGCTTATAACTGTACAACTAGTGAGTCAACAGGCTACTCACCCTTCTACTTACTTTTTGGTAGACATCCACGTCTTCCTATTGATTTAATCTTTGGGCTGAATGAGACAAATGGATGTAAAACACATGGGGATTATGTTCAAAAATGGCAACAACAAATGAAAGAAGCATATGACATTGCTGCCAAAAACATTAAAAAGACTCTTGAAATGGGAAAGTCACATTATGACCAAAAGAGACAAAGTGCTGTACTCTCACCTGGAGACAAGGTTCTTGTCAGGAACATGTCAGAAAGGGGAGGCCCAGGAAAGTTGCGCTCATATTGGGAGGACCAGGTTCATATGGTCGTCTCTCAAAAAGGGGACAACAGCCCTGTTTATGAGGTAAAACCTGAGCGTGGCACAGGACATGGTCAAATTCTTCATCGCAACATGTTAATGCGTTGTAATGCTTTGCCACTTCCCCAAGTAACCAGGGCTGAGCCAAGTAGCACTAAGTCAAAACACAGGCCAAAAGACAAAAACCTGAGCAACACATCTGAGCATGCAGAGAGCTCAGGTGATAATGATGAGGAACAATAATGGACTCAAGGAGTAAGGCGCCATCACCACCATCAGTCTCCAGAGGACTCTGTGGTACCTGTACCACCTACCAGACTTGACGAAACCGATCAGTCAGAGCATCCTGAGGATACTCAGGAGCAGATAATGGACACTCACAAGCTCAGGGTGGATGCTGAGGAGTTTCAAATGGACATTCCAGAACCAACAGAGACTGTTTCCAACCCAGTCCAGTGGTGTGGACACAGAGCTGTCAGACACTGTGCTGAGGAGGTCTCAGAGAGACGCCCAAGAGAAACATTAACTTATGATACACTTGGTCAACCAGTTCGGAGAGTAATTGGTCTTAATTCCAATCCACTGTATGCCAGTGCAGTAACTCCATTCTATGGACAATATGGAGTACCTTGGATAGTTCCACAAGTACCTTACTACCCAGCTTATGTGCCTGTGGGTTATTATTGAACTGTGACACAGATCACCGGTTTAATATTGTTGGAGATGTGAAATGTATTGGTACTTACAAGGTTAAAACTATTATTGTGACTTAAGTATTTGATACTACAAACTATTGAGATGGTATATAACAAAATTGGGTTGAGTGACATTTGGTCAATTTGATATGTCCAAGTAAGGTTATTATCTAAGTGTAAAGACTCTGGAGTACATGAAGTGATAGTAACATGTGTTAGAGTAAATTGTTAATACCTGTACTATTGGGAAAACTACTCCATGTGGTTATGAGCTTCATGCTTATTTGAGTAATGAGTTACATGTGATTGTATCACCTGAGTTTCAATAGTATGGTATGCCAAAGTGATCTTAATGCACTGTGAAACATTTACTCTATTCCAATTGTATTCCATCTTGATAACGTCACATGTAACATGCATTTCTGGTTCATATTTGGCCAATGTTGAGGACAACATTTATTTAGCAGGTGAGGATTGTAGCACTTGAGTTAGTGTTGTGCTAAATATGTGAAAAACATTGCCTGAATTTATTAATGACTCTGTTTTCCCATTGTGTGTTTTGTAGTGTAGTTATACATCTGCACCAATAGGTGGCGGTAGTGCTGTAGGTTGTTCTTTTGTCTTGAACTGAGGTCATGGGTCAAGTGTTTTTTTTTTGTTGAGGCTCTCTGTGTTCGAGCTACTGAAGAAGACACAAAAGTATGCTCTGCATGTGTGCTGCATTAATCTTTGTGAGGTAAATAAAAGAACTCATTTTTCTACACTAAGTTGTCCTGGAGTGGTGTAACACATCCAGTAGTTTTGGAGTATTCTTGCTAAAACACTGTGAGAAGATAAAAGCCTTGGTGGAGATATGTGTTCTGGGATCATCACCAAAATGTTATGGGTTTCTCTCTTGCTCAAAGACCACCTCTGATAAAAATTTCATCCAAATCCATCCAGTAGTTTTGGAGTACACGCATGCGCAGTGAAAATAATCTGCAGTTCACATGTCCATACTGTCAGCGGCAGCCAAGAGCCACCAAAGTGATTTGAACAGCTGTAATCCAAACACAAAAGAAGAGCACAGTGACAGACATTTTAAATGGTGGAAGTGATGGAGGTACATGAATATAATGACAATCAAGACGAACAGGAGCTTTTGCTGTTTAGTGGCAGAGGACGAAAACAGACAGGCAAAAAAACGGACATTTGTTCACCCAGTATTGGTGGACTGCTCAGTACTTCCCTGTGGCGGGAGTTTCTGGGCAGATGCACAGTTCACTGCAACCATTTATGGGTGAGGAATGTTGGGAGTTGTAGTTTTTAGCGAGTTTTTAACAAGTTTTACCTCGTCCTTCCTCTGCAAAACCAGTGTGAAAACAATCGATGTGATGAATAAATGGTGTAGTTGCTGAATATGTTTTTGTTTAATAACCGCTGTTTTATAATAGTTCAGCTAGAGATCAACTGCAACAGGAGGTGAAGCGCGAAGTAGCGAGGGATCACTGTATATTGGCCCTTTTCTACTAGTACCAGTTTGGCCTTGTTTGACTCGACTCGACTCACTTTCTAGCCTTTTCCACTGTACCCAGCACCAGTTAACAGAATCAGAATCAGAATAAGTTTATTGCCAAGCACATTTACAAGTAAATAACAGGTAAATATACGAGGAATTTGACCTGACACTGAAAACGTCATAAATGACATTCTCAATGACGCGGCGAGCCGTGGAGGCGCCTGTCAGCAGGAGGGGAACAGTAGGCAGTGGGGGAAGGGGAGGGTGGACACAGTAGAAGAGAGAAAAAAGCATTGTTGATCAGAATAAAGTTCATATATGACCGATATTATGATTACAAGAAAAAAACTCTCAATGCACAATTAGCAGACAATAGAATCCACACAATGACATAAAGAGAGCAGTGAGTGAATGTCTTCATCAGTCAGTATAAATGGATCAGTATGTGTGAGTTGGGTGCAATCAGTGGCAAATCAGTTAGATGGACAACAATAGTTTCTTCCTCAGCAGATGTTATGACTACAGTCTGAAGCAAAGGCACGTGTCCTTGAGCACGGCAGATGGAATAGTTGAGCCGGACAGCTGTCCTTGAGAGTCAGATGCTGCCCGCCAGTGTTATGAAAACATTATACTGTTGATTATCAGGAGGACTGAATGCTGAGGGGTGCCGAAAAAACAGGTCGAATAGCACTGACTTCAGAGAAAGAACTTTCTATTCTCTTACGGATTCAGTGCTCCAATTCCATCATGGCCAGGCATTGAAATCGATTCGTGAACAGCTCTCAGCGTGATCGTGATGTAATCCATTTTCCTGTACAGTTCTCCATGGCCGCTGTCAGAGTCCTGCCCAGTTGGTCAATTTGATGAGTGAGCTTCGCCGGGTCCGCTTTTTGATAAGCTCTGTCCATCTTCTTCAATTTGCGGTGCACCAGAACACTCCCAAAGCCAGTCAGTAGAATTCTGATGACCATTGCTCCGAAAAGATATAAATCTTCAATATCTTCAATAGAAAGATCACACAGGCACAAGAGTTTCCAATTGCTTGTGTCCTTTAAATAACCCGCAGCAGCAGTTCCTGCAGGACAGATAGGCTCCCCCGGGCCCGATTTCCTCGTTGAAAAAACAGTGCCAATTGCGTTCAAAGCCCAGCTTATTAAATCCATAATTTCGTTAGATAAATCAGCAGTAAAGACACGCAGACACAGACGATAGCAAGCTGGGATCCAGTCAGTTAGGGAGGGAGAGAGAGATAGGGAGCCGGAGCGGGGAAGAAAAGCGTCTGCTCTCTTTGGAGGGCGGAAGTGAAGGCGCTAACAGGCGCTATTTTTGTACCTATTCGAGGCCAGGGTACAGCCGCGCTGAGTTGAGCCAAGATGTGACGTCAACAGACTGCGAGCCACTGATTGGTCAGGGCGTAACGTCACGAAAGCGTCCGTCTTCTGTGATACACGACCGCCATTTGCAATATTTCACGGACTAACTCGGTCACCGAGTAAATACGATATTAATACAGATGGCGTTGTAGGTTCTGCGGAAATCTACAGCGTAGTTCAACAAAGAGGTGCGGAGTTTTCTGTGCTTGGTGGCAGATCCACAGTGAGAGGAGTGACCCGGACCGATACAGATGCAGCCCAGCAGAGAGCCAGACTACGGACAAGCTGAAGACGAACGTGAGAGAACCATCGATGGTGAGTGATTTGTAATATTGTCCATCTGTTCGCTTATTTATCCTGTTGGTGGTAAGCTCACTTTTTTTGAGCGATACAGCGCCGTCCGGTGCTGGCTAACGAGTGTTAGCTAGTAGCTACCTAGCTAGTAGCCAACTGCTGATTTGCGCTTGTTTTGTCCTAAGTATTCGCTTGTGAGAGCAAAACGATGAAATATGTTAATCCTGGTTTGTGTACGTGTTGCACTTTGGTGCTGTGCAATAAGCTGTATATGTAATTTCTTCCTAGAATCTGTTTCCACATGTCAGGGTTTAGCCTCCCTCAGTGTTTATATTGTGGATACGGTCAAGTGGACCCCAGGATCCGAAATCTCAGCATTTTCAAAACCAGTGATTTATGAAGTGATTCATATAATTTTCTAAAGCGTCAGAATAGACCCAAACACCTATTCTGTGGATTTTCAAAAAAAAGAAGCGTTGGAACAGTGTTGTCGTGCTGTTTCTGTTCCACCATAAATCCCTGGATTGATAATGTACTTGTACCTGTACAGAGTGGATCCTGGGGTTCTCACTGGTCAGGGAAATGAAGCATTTTTGTCACATCCCACCACTGACCTTCACAAATCTGTTTCCCTAACACAGGTACATCTCCAAAAATTAGAATATCATGAAAAAGTTCATTTTTTGTCACTCATTTCAAAAAGGGAAATCCATATATTATATAGATTTATTACACAGACAGTGATATATTTCAAGCATTTATTTATTTTAATTTGGATGATTATGGCTTACAGCCCCTGAAAACCCCAAATTCAATCTGGCAAAAAATTAGAATATTACATAAAATTAATTTTAAAAAATACTTTTTAAATAGAAATGTTGGTCACTGAAGTGCTGGTTAATATGGGCTGTAGCCATAATCATCTACATTAAAATAAACACTTGCAATATATCAATGTCCGTGTAATGAATCTATATATGGGTTTCACTTTCTGAAATGAGTGACAAAAATATTGGACTTTTTCATGATATTCTAATTTTTTGAGATGTGCCTGTATAAGTGTTGAACTTGCTTGAACTAACCACCATCCATTTCTGTCGTTCGTCTAGGCAAGAGGAAAGGAGCCGCCACACAACGGACCTTGCCACTGTGGAAAGTACTGAAATCCTTTGCTTTTATAGGTAGCACAATTTCCACTTAATATAAAAGGGACTGAAGTGAGCTTTATTTGATTGTGTGAATATTAATTACAGAATAATTGAAAATGACTGGCACATCAACTGTAAAATAAACCGCTTGTTAATGTATTTATTTTTTTGTCAGATCACTTGTGTGATCCTTTGTGAGTTATGTTCAAAACTGTATCTTTTGGGGAATGGGAGTTGTTCAGCCATCAATATAATTTAGTTTATATGTGTAGTTTATAGTCTATCATCAATAAATTCATGCAGTAACAGGACACATTACAAATATTTGAGACCCATTGTAGTGCTTCCTTTTATATTTTAGCAATAAAAGTACAAAACACCGCCCACACTTGAAACCAGGGCAAGAAGAGATAAAGCGGTGGCTAAACTTTTATTGATAAAAACTCCATATTTTGACTGAGTGACGCCATACTCGGTGATGCACACCATCAGTTAAAGTACTAGATTCCATTCAAGTGAATGTATTAATTCATTCTGATTGCTGAGGCCACAGTAAAAACAGATGATTTTAAATGTAACCCAGCCCTTGTAAAATCTACTTTACTGAAGCGCAGCTACATGAAAATTGTGGTTAAATACAACAACAAAGAACTTTATTGTCACATTCAAATTGTAATCGCTCCTGCTTTGTTTTTCTTTTGAATTCTTGGATGGAATAGGGGTGGGCAATATAAGCTGCAGCTTCAGCCATCACCCATTTCAGATAACCTATGTTGAACTGTATAATCAGAGGAGTTATTGTTTGATTTGACCTTGTTAGATTTTTTTCCCTTTGTTATATTATTCTATTTTCTTTTAATCTTTACTTTTAATCTATCCAAAATAAAGATTTGGCTTTTAGCAACAAGTGTATTTCCCAAATATGTTTTAAACTTACTTTAATTAACCACCACCTATTTCTGTCTTTTGTCTAGGCAAGAGGGAAACGATCCATCCCAAACCGGACCTTGCCTCACTATTTACAGACATGCAGGCTGAAGATCTGCTGAACCGGGTCCAGCTTGAGCTGCACATCCCAGCTGTTTTTCAGTGAGGCAACGTGGCCGGCGTGTGTGACCCATTCTAAGGTTTTTTTTTTGTTGTTGTTTTTTTTTACAGTTTGAATTTTGCACATTCTGAATAATCTGGAATTTGCTGCTGATTGTAATAAACAATTTAGTGACTTATGTGTTTGCATCATGATTTTCTATTTTGTCTGTTAAGACACTGGTGGGAAAAGAGTAAATAGTACAAACCATATATCGGTGACTTTGAAAATAATGGCTCATTTTTAAGAAAAAAGTAACCAAAACAATTATTTTATTAACTGAAGACTGTATTGTTGGATGTGCCACCGCAGAAGACCCTGCACACTTTAGTGATAGTACCAGTATATAGAGGAATTCCGGGCTATATTAGCATCTGTTCTTCATCATAATGGGTTTGGGCGGGGGTGTCCAATCATGTGCCATGGAGGGCCAAGACCCTGCAGGCTTTACCTCCAAACAGTGTCTTCAACAGCAGATTCCACTGAACTTCTCCCACTGACTGCAGATCAGTGAAAACACCTGCTGAAGAGACTGGGTAGAAGAGAGAACCTGCAGGGTCTTGGCCCTCCATGACACATGATTGGAAACCCCCGGATTAGGGTTTAATGGGATTTAACATTTTAACACAAACTGCTTTATGGTTCATAATTCTGTTGACAGACTTACACCAAACCAAAAGTGATTTCTCAAACTGCTGGATTGTTCTTTAGACAGCTTTTCCAATCTTTTAGTATTTAATTTGTGCCACATGGTGGTTACCTTCACATATAAAAAAGAGACATCTGCAAAAACTTCAGAGGTTTATTGTCAGTGCAATTCCCAGTGCAATACTACATGAATGCATGTATAGTACATTGTTGATGCAGAGAATATATATTTCTACAGCACATGTATCTAGTAAATCAAGTATTTTCCATGTAACCTTGTGACTGCATTATTTTAATTGCTTTTAATCCTAGATCAAGTTTGTTTTGGCCTAAAATGCATCATAACTGTCAAATATATCTTATTATACCTAACTCAGTACTGTTTACTTTTTGAATATATATTTTGTGGCTAATATAGTTATTAATCTGGCGATCAAGTTGTGTCAGCTGATCATTTTTTGCCATGACAACACCTCAGACTCCGTGCTGCTGGAGCAGCTACATCCATGACATCTCAACAGTCTCTCCATGATTTTCACGCAGATCAGAGCAATTTGTTGCACAGGAAATGAACGTTTCTACAGACATTCTTAAGCTCTATAACCACTGATCGTTTGTGATGCTGGGGTGACATCAGTGACGGGCTGTGTTGACATCAGTGACAGGCTGTGTTGAATGCCCAGACCGACCATTTGAAGCGGTAATTTTCCCACAACAGAGCCATCTGAAACACACACACACACAGCATACATATTTCAGTACCTAACAGCAATAACTTGCAGACGTTACAATGTAGTACGACGTACTTATAGCAAACTAGCATTAGCAACCATTAGCTTACCATCATGTATGACCTAGTTTGTATCCTCACGTCTTCGGCTCTCCCAGAAGCTGCAGTACTATTTCAGAGTGTTTAGTCTCGCTGCCTGTACCCTTGTCTGGCGGTCCTTTTTGGCATTTACGGTGACAAAAAGCCACAGACCGAGGAGTCGCCTTGTACAGCTGCCATGTTATGTTTTGCTTGGGTCGCATGTTTTACGTCATGGGAGTGTGGCGTCGCCTTGCTGTAAAAAAAAAATCCCACCCACTCCAGCTTAACCCAGCTTTACGCGGCTGCAATGGAAAGACAACCGAGGCCGAAATGAGTAATGGCAAGTAATGGCGAGTCGAGTCGATTTAGACTGACCGGGGCTAGTGGAAAAGGGCCATAAGTGAACGCCATTTACCATTTTACAGACATTAAAGGACCTGAGCCTTGTGAGGAAATAGCTCAAGCCCTTTTTGTAGAGTACCTCAGTGTTTGTGGACTACTCCAGCTTACAGTCTAAGTTAACACCAAGGTGTTATGTATGGGAATTGTACTTTGGGGCTTGCCGTAGCTCAGCCGGGGTTGGGGGGGTGAGTGACGTCAGGCGGGCTACGGTTGGGATATAAATAGAGATGTGAAGTTCAATAAAGTGTGTTCAGTGTGCAATAGAGAGAGCTCTCCGTCTCCTATTTTTCAGACGTTACATTTGACGATGAGGAAAAATGGGCGCGTGCGTCAGAGAGTCACCTCCATTCCTTCAGTGCCAGGGTACCCCGGCTATACCGTGGGCTCACTGGAAGAACATGTTCGAGGTGTATGTGACGGCGGCCAGACTTGGTAGCATCAGCGAGGAGAGACAGAGGAACCTGCTAATACATTACCTTGGCACGGAAGGGCAGCGCATTTTCTTAAGGCTGTGTGGCGACGGCTCACTGGAAGATGGACTATCGCTAATGGACAGTACCTTTGGTGACCACTCCACCATCACTGAAAGGAGGTATGGGTTTTTTCGATTGTCAACAGCATGCGGGTGAGTCCACACAGTCCTTTGTTATGGAGCTATGCAGCCTAGTGAGGGAGTGCGCCTTTGGGCAGATTACAGAGGAGCTAGTGATGGATAAGCTAGTTCACAGCACCACAACATATGGCTGAGAAGCATGCCAAGGCTAACCCAAGAGACGCTATCACTAGAAGGCGTGTTGGACTTAGGTAAGCAAAGAAAGTCTACAACCCTGCAGAAGCTAACAACTCCAGCTAGCGAGGAGTCGACTGCTTGTAGTTTCCCACCGGAGACAATGGTTAGCATGCTAACTAGGCCTCAAAGATAAACCAAGAAGAAGAAAAGGCGGGTGAAGGCGTGCAAAAGGGCCCACACGTTACCTCCTAGACCACTGCTGGCGGAGCACAGCGGCACCAGACGGGTGTGTGTAGTATGCATGGGGAAGGGGCTGCTAAAGTGGTATGTACTGCAGCTCGACGGGGTCGACGTGCCCCTTATGGTGGATTTGGTGGCCAGGAGGTCTATCTTGTGCTTGCTACACTGAGGAGGCTGTTCCCTACGAAGACTATCGGCGCGGGGGCAGTGAAGATGTTCGGGTATGGACATCCGGAGATTGAGATGGTGGGCACAGCAGAGTTCTCAGTGACTTGTGGGTCAAAGACAGTGTCCAAATTCACCTTCCAGGTGGTGCGCCAGGGGGCAGACCTATTGGGAATTGACCTACTGGGGGAGCTGGGTTTCTCCATAAGGACCCCGGAGGGCTCAATCGTGCTGGCAGTGTGTCCTGATTGGCACCTCTGCTAGCAAGCATTATTTAGGGGCCTGGGTCGTATAGGCGCTTTTCACCACCACCCTCTCATCGGCAAGACCGTGACACCGAGGATTCAGTCACTGCGATGACTCCCCCTCGTGCTGCGGGATGAGGTCTCAGCAGAGCTGTCCAAGCTGCTGGAGTCCAGCATCATCGAGAAAGTGGACACCTCGCCATGGATCTCCAACCTGGTGGTGGCCAAGAAGGGGGGGGGGGTGGCATCAGGCCATGCATAGACCTTCGGATGGTGAACAAGGCGGTCATTCCGGACAGGTACCCCCTCCCAACCATGGAGGAGCTCACAGCAACGTTCAGTGGGTCTCAGGTTTCCATGAAGTTGGACCTCTGCCAGGGCTATCTGCAGGTGCCACTCCACCCGGACAGCAGGAACCTGATGGCGTTTGTGACCCACATGGGGGTTTTCAGGTATACCCGGATGCCATTTGGTCTGAGCTCTGCACCCAGTTGTTTTCAAAAGGTGATGTCAACGATGCTGGTCGGTCTCAGGGGCATGGTGGCATATTTAGATGACATCGTGGTGCATGGCGCATCGCGGGAAGAACACGATGAGAGGCTAGAAAGGGTCCTGCCAGTGCTCCAGGAACATGGAGTTACCCTGAATGGCGAGAAATGTATCTTCGCAACGGATGCTATAGAGTTCGTGGGGTTTCGGCTGACTTGAAGAGGGCGCCAACCACTACATTCAAACGAGGAGGCAGTCCTGCGCATCCCGGAGCCATCCACACCAGCTCAGATCTCATCATTCCTGGGCATGATCAACTTCCATGGATGGTTCATTCCCCACTATTCGGAGACAATTGAGCCCCTCCGGGCTCTGTTGAAGCAGGATGTGCTGTGGGAGTAGATCCCAGCCTGCTTGACGGCGGTCACCAAGTTGAAGCAGCAGCTCACCTCTCCATCGGTGTTGACCCATTTTGACCCTAATCAAGAGACCATCATGACCTGCGACATGTCTGGCTTGGCGCTGGGGGCAGTCATGTCCCAGGTGCAGGGTGGCACGGAGTGCCCGGTGGCATTTGCGTCAAGGTCCCTCTCTGCGGCGGAACAGAAATATGCCGTGGGTGAGAGGGAGGCACTGGCCTCTGTATGGGCGTGTGAGAGGTGGCACATTTACCTCTGTGGGCAACAGTTCACCCTATGGACAGACTACCGGGTGCTCACGACTTTGCTGGAGACGTCGGGGTTGGGTCACAGGCCGCTGAGGATCCATAGGTGGTCTGAAAGGCTGAAGGCTTATAATTTCACCACCAAGTTCACCCCAGGCAAAGATACATCGTGGCGGACCTCTTGTCCCGCGCCACGGTTAATTCCTCCCTTCCAGACGACGGTGACAATGACTCAGCTGAGGCAGGCCTGATCCACACACTGTACGGGACCCTCCAGAAGATGGTGTCTCCTCAGGAATTCAGGGAAGAGTCGGAACGGGATCCAGTGCTGGCGAAATTACGCTCAGTGATCAGAGAGGGTTGGCCAGCAAGGGCACAGGACAAGTTAGCGCCTTACCACTGTATGAGGTGCGCATGGCCAGAGGACAATGCACCCTGATCCCATCGTCACTGAGGGCGCGTGTCCTGACAATGCTGCACCAGGGTCACCTGGGGGTGGTCAGGGTAAAACAGCGCAGTAGGGACGCTGTCTGGTGGCCGGGTATTGATAAGGACATCAAGGCCTTGGTGAAACACTGCGTGCCATGTCTGGAGAGTGGCAAGACTGGCAGACCACCTCCCCCTCCACTGCAGCCGGTACCATACCCGGAAGGACCTTGGAGGCATGTTGAGTTGGATATCTGTGGTGAACTTCATGCGGCGTCTTCGAATAGCCGGTTCCTGCTCATAGCCTATGATGTATTCTCGAAGTGGCCAGAGGTGCTTCCAACCAACTCTGTCACAACGGAGGTAGTCACGGGGCTCCTGACGTCCTTGTTTGCTTGGTGGGGGACTCCGAGCACGGTTACAATGGACAACGAAGCGTTTGAGGTGATGGTTCTATCACCTACAGGCCAACGGGGGCATTTCGCGGTTCAATAAGACATTGAAGAATGGACTGAGAGCCCATTTGGAGGATGGTTTCGCATTCCCAGACACCTTGCAAAACACGTTGCTGCAATATAGAGTGCCTGGCCACACCACGACGGGCTGTTTCCCGCCAGCTCACGTGCTGGGGTGCGAGTTGCCCTTGCCGGTGAGCCAGCTGAAACCGCCAACAACATATTTTCAAGAAGGCACAGAAGTGGTGTGGAGCCGGGTCACCAGACAACAACACAAAATGAAACGGAGATTTGACAGGAAGCACAGGGCAAAGGACCGTGGACTGAGGGAAGCGGACTAGGTTTGGATCAAACACCCTGACTCTGTCCGTACCCACAAGCTGCAGCCACTGTGGACGGGGCTACAGCAGATCGCGAGGCGGTGGGCCCCAGACACATTTGAGCTTGAGGACGGGTCTCGGTGGCACGCCAGTAGACTGAGAAGGTCACCACCGGGGCAGAGGACTGATGCTGCAGCTGGACGTTTCAGTGACAGTTGGGACTGGGGGGTCCTGACGGACGAGGGTCCACAGGTGAGGCCGACGGTGTCAAGTGCAGGGTCCCCTCCTAGGGGACGCCCGGATAGAATTCGTCGGAGGCCTAGGTACCTGAATGACTTTGTTACACAGATTGTTATGTTTGACGCCAGTTGGGTCTAGCGGAAGAATAATCCGCTCCACTTAGGCAGGGCGTTCTGGCAGTCTACCCAGATGCCCATTGAGTTCATCTGTTTACAGTTATACATGTATATAAAAAAAAACAAAACATAGTGGTGTTTATGTGATGAGTTGTGTGTTCCTTGGTTGCTGACATGGGGTGGGGGTCTGGAACTTTGTAAAGGGAGAGGAATGTTATGTACAGTTAGGCCCAGAAATATTTGGACAGTGACACAATCTTCATGTTTTGGGCTCTGCATGCCACCACATTGGATTTGAAATGAAACAACTACAACGGAATTGAAGTGCAGACTTTAAGGTTTAATTCAAGGGGTTGAACAAAAATATATGATTAAACATGTAGGAATTGTAGCTATTTTTATACAAACGCTCCTCATTTCAGGGTCTCAAAAGTAATTGGACAAATAAACATAACCCTAAGTAAAATGTTATTTTTCAATATTTTGTTGAGAATCCTTTGCAGGCAATGACTGCCTGAAGTCTGGAACCCATGGACATCACCAAACGCTGGGTTTCCTCCTTTGTGATGCTTTGCCAGGCCTTTACCGCAGCTGTCTTCAGTTGTTGCTTGTTTGTGGGTCTTTCTGCCTTAAGTTTTGTCTTGAGCAAGTGAAATGCATGCTCGATTGGGTTGAGATCTGGTGATTGACTCGGCCATTGCAGAATATTCCACTTTGTTGCTCTAAAAAACTCCTGGGTTGCTTTTGCAGTATGTTTTGGATCATTGGTGAAGCGCCGTCCAATCAACTTTGCTGCATTTGGCTGAATCTGAACTGAAAGTATATCCCTATACACTTCAGAATTCATCCAGCTGCTTCTGTCTTTTGTCACATCATCAATAAACACAAGTGACCCAGTGCCATTGGAAGCCATGCATGCCCATGCCATCACACTGCCTCCACCATGTTTTACAGAAGATGTAGTGCTTTGGATCATGAGCTGTTCCAATTCTTCTCCAAACTTTCTTCTTCCCATCATTCTGGTACAGGTTGATCTTAGTCTCATCTGTCCAAAGAATGCTGTTCCAGAACTGGGCTGGCTTCTTCAGGTGTTTTTTGGCAAAGTCAATTCTGGCCTTTCTATTTTTGAGGCTGATTCATGGTTTGCACCTTGTGGTGAATCCTTTGTATTTACTCTCATGAAGTCTTCTCTTTATGGCAGACTTAGATACTGATACACCTACTTCCTGGAGAGTGTTCTTCACTTGACTGGATGTTGTGAAGGGGTTGTTCTTCACCATGGAAAGGAGTCTGTGTTCATCCACCACTGTTGTCTTCTGTGGACGTCCAGGCCTTTTTGAGTTCCCAAGCTCACCAGTGCACTCTTTTTTTCTCAGAATGTACCAACTGTTGATTTGGCCACTCCTAACATTTCTGCTATCTCTCTGATGGATTTCTTCTTTTTTTCAGCCTCAGGATGGTCTGTTTCACCTCCATTGAGAGCTCCTTTGACCGCATGTTGTGTGTTCACAGCAACAGCTTCCAAATGCAAACGCCACACCTGGAATCAACTCCAGACCTTTTAACTGCTTAATTGATGACAGGTTAACGAGGGAAGAGCCCATGCAGCCTTGTTATTTTTTTTTTGCAGCCTCCTGAGTCAATTGTCCAATTACTTTTGGTCCCTTGAAAAAGAGGCGGCTACGTATTAAAGAGCTGTAATTCCTAAACCCTTGCTCCAATTTGGATGTGAATACTCTCAAATTACAGCTGAGAGTCTGCACTTTAAGCCCATATTGACTATATAATTGTATCCTGAATATGTTTTCGTAAACAGCTAAAATAACAAAACTTGTGTCACTGTCCAAATATTTTTGGGCCTAACTGTATGGGAATTGTACTTTGGGGCTTGCCGTAGCTCATAGCTCAGCCGGGGTTGGGGGTGAGTGACATCAGGCAGGCTACGGCTGGGATACTGTATAAATAGAGATGTGAAGTTCAATAAAGTGTGTTCAGTGTGCAATAGGGAAAGCTCTCCGTCTCCTATTTTTCAGACGTTACACAAGGTACTTGTAAGATGTTATTTGCTCCACTTCTCCACCCACAATGGAAATGGGCAGAGGTGTTGACTTCCTGCGGCTGAAATCCACCACCATCATCTTTGTCTTATCCACATTTAGCTTTAAGTGGTTCTTCCCACACCACCTCACAAAATCATCCACCAGTGTCTGGTACTCCTCATCCCATCCCCTCTCTACACACCCCACTATAGCCATGTCATCAGAATATTTCTGAAGATGACATGACTCGGAGCAGTATTTAAAATTTAAATAATTACATCGTCCACCCCCAGATGGGGCTGGCGTGCAAACTGCAGCAGGTCTTGGACCGAACACACAAGTCTCCTCAGGTAAGCCAGCACCAACCTCCCCTTCCTTTGCACTTGCTGCTCGTGGTGGTGTCTCTGTCCGCTCGGATGGTGTGGAAGCCATGGAGAGCCATGGCTGAATCCGCATCTGCTCATGAAGCCATGTTTCACAGAAGCACATAATACTACACTCCCTGTATTCTCTCCATGTCCTGGTAAGCACTTCCAGCTCATCCATTTTATTTACCAGGGACCGCATATCACTCTATAAATTCAAGAAATCTCTGTGTGTTTGTCTGTGTGTGTGTCTGTCACGATCATAGGAATCGCAAAAAGATCATAGGATCGCCTATGATGTTCCGATGATCCCTACATGATGTCTATATAGGCATCACTCCTTTTCTGTAAAGCACTTTGGTCACCTACGGGTTGTTTTAAAGGGCTATATAAATAAAGTACATTACATTACATCACTCACAATCATAGGACTCGCTATGCCATCATCAAAGATCAAAAGCAGGCATCACTCTATATATAATTCCAGAAATCTCTGTCACGATGTCACGATCACAGGACTCGCTAAAAGATCATAGGACTCACTATGACATCATCAAAGATCAAAGGCAGGCATCACTCACGATCATAGGATTTGCTACGACATCATCAAAGATCAAAGGCAGGCATCACTCACAATCATAGGATTTGCTATGACATCATCAAAGATCATAGGACTCTGTATGACATCATCAAAGATCAAAGGCAGTCATCACTCACTATCATAGGACTTGCTATGACATCATCAAAGATCATAGGACTCGCTATGACACCGTCAAAGATCAAAGGCAGGCATCACTGAACAAGTGCTGACGTGCTTCCACCTGCCTTTTACAGGCATGCAGAAATACATTCTTATACTTGGTTTCTACGGGCATGCACGGGTATGCACAGGTATGCACTAGTTTCCTGTAATGACCGCAGGGATGCAGGGTTTAAATCTCCTCCACTTCAAACGCTGTTTAACACGTGACCAACAGCCTCTTCGTCTCCTCTTCCATATCTCCGCCGGTATATTAATCTTTCCTCCATCTAAAGAGCTTACATTCCGCAGTGTGATGAGTTCATCTTGAGTGTACACTATGTGAGGAGTACTATAGGCATAGCTTCTCATGGTAAGGAGTCTAAACACAAAGCACAGCAGTAAAAAGTGTCCAGTCCACCCAGCTGTCATCGTTGTACCTCCAGAAAGTGCAATTTAAAAGTTAAGAAGTCTCCAAAATCACACACAGCCACTATAAACAGCAGTCAACAGACACTCAAACAAACAGACACTCAGCTAAGACAGGCAGCCGCTGTCACGGTGCCATGACATGGTGCCACATGGGTTTGGGGTCATATGGTGATGCCACAGTTCTTGAAATGTGACAATGCTGTAAGAATGCTTTGCAAAATAGGCTACAAATGCAATGAATGGATAGTAGTGAAAATGTTATGATCTTAAGTGAGAGCACATGCCACACTCACAGCATTCCTATTACCCCTCATTACCTGTAGTTGCTCCTCATTGCACACCTACTCTGATTACAGATGGGGCATAAAAAGCTCCAGTTTTCCTCAGTTCCTCATGGGATTGCCTTGGCTCAACAGGTTTCTGCAGCTCTCCAGTTTTCCTGCTCCTTCCCTTCTGTGTGCCTTGCCTCTGTCCTCTTACCTTCCTGAAGACCCCCTGGATTCCCACGTAAGCCTGCAACAAATTCATGTTCATTAATACTTGCCTGGATCTCCTCCTGTGCTTCTTCTCAGTCCTTGTCTGCCTCCCGTTGCCCTGGACTCCCTCAGCCTATGCCCACCTGGAAAACAAGTAAGGATCAATCATTGCAAAATCAATAACCTTGTCACCATAGGAAAATTCCTGGGCCCGGGGTATCTCCATATCCACCTTCAGGCAACTCCTCATTCCCGGATCCTGTCACCACTTCCAGACTCACCACTTAACTGTTTTAATAATATACAACAACTTGTATCCTTGCCTCAGTGTGTTTCGTTGTGGTATCCACCCTTGAGTCCTGACACTGAACCATGTCAGAAAAGGTCTAACACTGATGTATATGAGCTCATAAGTCAAATAGCTACTATATCTCTTGTTATACAGAGTCACTGCTATTCACCTAAACAATGCTGATACAGCAAAAATCATATAAGGCCATTTATCAACCTTTACAGCTACCTCTGGATTAGCATTACACAACTCTTGCAAGCAAACTCACATTTGGATGATATCCCCTTCAAGAAGTGGATGATTACTTTGCAGCATGGCCCAAGTGCTAAAGGTGAATAATCTTGGAATTTCAAACTGGTCAATCAGTCTAGTTAGACTGGCCAATCATGGCTTAAGCATCTTATATCTCCATCATCTCTCAGTGCTGGTCTTTGAGGTGTAGCTACTGTATTTGTGTTTATCATCCCTCACTGAACTGAGGCACCTCTGTCCAGTCCCTGCTGCCTCTCCACAGAACCTCCAGACACTTGCAGAACCTGAATGGCCTCTTTGTGTTTGGGAAATGTTTGGGTGATTTTTTTTTTCACCCAGCAAATATTTGGTTGAATGAAAATCCTTGCGTGTGGTATTGAAATTACAACTGAAACAGGACTTTTATTGTGTTATTGTGCACTACCCTACATGTCAAGCAGCCTGCACTTAAAAACTGAACCGGACAGAGAAAGATAGTGAGTTAGTTGTGTCCCCTGTTGATTTTCCCATCAATTTTTTAAAGCAGTGATCATGTCTGAGAGGTCAAGCATAGGTTGAAATTTGATTGATTCATCCAGATGTTTGTGCGATGATGAGATAATGTAGGAAAAGTGAGCAAAGCATGGGAAAAATGTCCAACTCAGCCTCATTTTATGTGATGGTTTCATTTCCCATGTTGCAGTTTGGCCTGAGAAAGCATAAAAAAATGCTTAAAAATACAGAATTGAAGACATATTCTGAGGAATCGATAGCACATTAATATGTTCCGATGCAATTATTTTGTTGAATTGATTTCGCTTTAGATAAGAAATGAGAAATGACCAAAACAAGGCTCCTTGTATAAATCCAAATTTAGGTCTGGAAACTCATCTGGTATCAATCCCGTAACCAGAACAGCGGTGCAGATTCAAACCCATCAGTCTCTCACTGGCCAGTCACTGCCCTGCTTCTCCCAGACTCCAGGCCCAAAGCTTTGCAATTTCACTAGAATCTTATTGAAGGTTTCCCTTCACCAGCAGGCATTTCAGAATTTCCTACTTCAGCTTTATTTCAGATTATACTGGAAAACGTTGGCAAACAGACCCAATATTTAGTCAAATTAATTTATTTATTTATTTTATTTAGCGAATGCAAAGTCCTTAAGCCAAGCAGTTGCCTCCTGGTTTGCTGTATGGAGGGTGTGTAATCCTCCTTCTAGTCTTTGGAGCGGCAAGCCTCTATGATGTGTTCCATTGTTTGCTCCTCTCCACATGCGCACAGTGGGCTAGGGCTACTGCCCCATCTGTGAAGGCTGGCCAAGCAGGGGCCACGTCCAGTCCTGAAGCGATTGAGTGTAGACCACTGTCTCCTTGGAAGGTTGGTGCCCGGGACCTGTTGGTTGGGGTTTATCACCAGCTGTTTGTTTGGGACCTCCTTGGTCTCCCATTCCTCTTGCCAAGCTGTCTGGATGGTAAAGTCAGCTGGGGGAGGGTTTTTCCAAATCGGCCGTCTGGATGAAAGTCGGGCAGTGGGTGGGGTGTAGATATCTGCATGGATTGGTTTTTAATTTAATTTTAAGTTTTTAATTTTAATTAAGTTTTTAAATTAATAAAGGGTAGGTAAAACAAATCCTAACATTTGAAGTGGCAACATGAGACTCTCTGTCATAAATACACTCTCTAGGAAAACCTAGATCCATGTGTACAATCTTCAATTTTAAAATAGAATGGGTGCATGATCCTGTGTGTATGCATTTAGTTGTTGCTCAGGAGACAAAATTTCAGTCATTTTCAAAATAGAAGTCTTTCTACAATACATACTTGCTTAAAGGACAATTTTAGCCAATTTCTTGTAATTTTTTTCATAAAGCGGCAAGTGCTAATAGTGGGTTACAAGATCAAACTTAAAACCTGCTGACTGCCTAGCTTTACTACCTTAGTTTTTATGGCTAGTCTTTATATATTCTGCTTACCCCACTAGACATCCCTTATTTTTCAACCAGGGGTCCTTGAAAGAATGTTCAGGAGTCCTCGGGAAATTTCACTTCTTAATTGATGCAAAAAATTGCAAAAATTTGCCATTGCTGTGCATGGGTGCCTATAGTGGCTCTTCCATGTCAGTAGGTGGCAGTATGAACACAATAATAATGGATACCTTCTTCTTCTTCCTTTTCTTCTTCAGGTGTTTTACTGTGGTAAATTGCCTTGTTAAGACATGCTACAGGTAGTGGTGGCTAGATGAAAAACATTCATCCATCCATCCATCTTCTACCACTTATCCAGGGATCTGGGTTGTAGGGGCATCAGTGCAGGCAGAGTAGCTCAGACTTCTGCCCAGTTCACATACCACCATGATCCCTCCTGCAGGTGGGGAGCCCATTGTAGGGTGGACCCATGTGCCTCTTTTGGGTACACTGGGTCCTTGATGTGATGTTTTTCATGGAGATTCACTGGACCACTCTTAGTCTAGCCCTTCACCCAAGACCAGTTTGCCTTGGGACACCCTACCAGGGCTAAGTTGCCCCCAGCAGCATAGCTCCTGAGATCATTTGGACACTCAAATCCCTCCACCATGATAAGGTGGCAATCCATGGAGGAGTAGATGAAAAACAACAATGGATAAATCTTTAAAGAGGACAGATTGAGAATCTGAACCGGGCCCTGTACTGATAGAGCAGCTGCCATGGTTGGGCTCATCAACGACTTTGTTAGCAGAGTGAAAGAGAGACACCCAGATGTTGTTGTGCACTGTTTTTTGCATCATGAGATGCTTGCTGCCAAGACTTTACCAGCAGACCTAGCTCATGTGTTGGATGATGTTGTGTGGATGGTAAACTTTGCAAAGACAAGACCTCTGAAAAGCCACATATTTGTATCTTTATGTGAGGAAATGGGAGCAGAGCATAAAACTTTATTGTTCAATACTGAGGCTGTTGCAGGGCAAAGTACTAATCAGCATGCATGAGGTTTTTTATTTTATTTTGGAACATTTTTGGTTGGTGGGGTTCCCCGAGATATACAAAGGGTTCCTTGGCTCAGAAAAGGTTGAAAAACACTGCATTAATCCACACTTGATCATACCTCACTTTCAGACATTATCCTGGCTTATTTTGCTATATTTTGGCTAGGATGGCTGTGTAATCATGACAGAGATGCCAGCTAAGTTAGCCTAGCCCTACTACTTTTGTAGCTCTCTCTGACATGGCTCACCCACCCCAATCAACATGATCCCAGCTGGATCATCTACCCACACTTGTACAGCTATCTCATTCTAGACATTTTAATTTACTGCAGTTTATACATGCTGGCTAAGATGGCTTGTCCTCTAGTGGCAGTTATCCTGAGCTTATAATATCTGAGAAACAGGCTGAGTGTCCACAGAGAGCATTTTTTTCCCCCACTGTGAGTGTCTATTTTCTGTTCATTATCTCTGTAGTGCAACAATGTTGTTTTTGTTGCTGCCTCCAAGTGCTGAAAGTTAAGATATGATAAGCCTTTATTAGTCCCATAATGGAGAAATTCCAGGATTATAGCAGCAAAGGGATAGCAGCACTCAGAGCAATAGTTAATAAGATAATAAGAACTGGTTAGCCAAAGCAGTAGATGAATATACAGATATATACACAGTGCAGGAGCATTGCAGCTAGATGGAATAAACAGCATTACGGCTTGTTAAATTACCCTGCAGAATATAAATATGTACCCAAAAAGTATATTTTGCATTTAAATCACGGTGTTGTTGCCACCCTCAGTAATGACTGTTATTCGTCAAACAGGTTCATTTTGTCTTCTTTCAATTATTTATCCTTTTTTTTTTCTTCCTTTGAAAGACAAAAGTAAAATAGAAAGATGTCTTTACCTTCTTTACATGTTTCAACTGCACTGCAGCCTTCATCAGAAGAGTCTTCTGATGACTCTTCTGATGAAGGCTGCAGTGCAGTTGAAACATGTAAAGAAGGTAAAGACATCTTTCTATTTTACTTTTGTCTTTCAAAGGAAGAAAAAAAAAAAAAAAAAGGATAAATGACTGTTATTGTCCTAGTTGTGTATTGGAGGGGACAGTTTCTATTTTGCAAAGTTGTTTCATTTAGTACATTTAATACGACCTCTACAAGCAGCCCTGGTTAGGTTATAAAGTCTGACAGCTGTAGGTAGGAAGGACCTGCGGAACCTCTCCGTCGTGCGCCTAGGATGGCACAGCCTACCGCTAAATGAGCTCCTCAGTGCGTTCAGTGTGTTCTGCATGGGGTGGGACTCAGACTCCAGCAGAGATGACAGCTTAGCCACCATCCTCCTCTCTTCTATCTCCTCCACTGGGTCGAGGCGTTGCCCCAGAACAGAGCTAGCTTTTTTGATCAGTCTGTTCAGTCTCTTCCTGTTGGCTGCTGTGGTGCCACTGCCCAAGCAGACCACTCCAAATGTGATGGCTGATGTCACCACCAAATCATAGAAGGTCTTCAGGAGTTCCCCTTGCACTCCAAAAGGCCTGAGTCTCCTTAGGAGGAACAGCCTGCGCTGTCCCTTCTTGTAGAGCACGATGGTGTTGTCTGAACAGTCTAGTTTATTGTTCAGGTAAACACCCAGGTACTTGTAACATGTTACCATATCAATGTCTGTTTCCTGGATGTTTACTGGTACTGTGGGGGGTTGTACTCCCCTGCAGCTGTCCACCACCAGTTCCTTAGTTTTCCTCGCACTGATCTGGAGGCAGTTCCGTAGGCACTAGTCCACAAAGTCCTGGATAAGTCCTCTGTACTCTGCATCATCCCCATCAGAGATGAGTCCGACAATCACAGAGTCGTCAGAGAACTTCTGTAGATGGCAATGTGGTGTGTTGTGTGAAAAGTCAGCAGTGTAGAGAGTGAACAGGAAAGTAGTCAGAACTGTTCCCTGGGGAGCTCCCGTACTACAGATGATGGTGTCAGACACACAGTCCAGGGTTCTCACAAACTGTGGTTGGTTTTGTGGTATATGGAAAAGAGGCACTTTATTGTGAAGTGCAGTGTGGTTACGTGGACTTCCTGTCACGTCACCGCACTGCCCTATATAGGGGCGAGTTATCATGGCTCAGCCTCTATGCTGGATGCCCACGCTAGGTGCCATGCTGTGTACTGCTGACTTACATGTTCAATAAAGCTGTGTTCGCCAACTCCATCTTGCCTCATTCATCATTCAGGCATTTTTCATACATAACATTTGGCGACGTCGGATTAACTCATGGAAGCATGCATAACACCACTCTGTCCCTTCCTCAAGCTCCCGGGTGAACCACCTGTTCCGTGGCCGCATTGGCTGGAGGCCTATCAAATGTACATTACGGCGCTGGAACTCGGGAAGCTCGATAAGGTGAGGATGCAGGCGCTTCTCGTTCACAACCTGGGTATTGAAGGCCAGAGGGTCCTACGACTTGTATAAGGAAGTTGTGGAGCTGCTAGCTAAACGTTTCTCCACCCCAGACAGCATGACTGTTCAGAGAATTTGTTTTCACCAGAGACGCCAGCGTGTAGGTGAGCCTAACTGCCAGTACGTCATTGACTTGAAGCAGCTAGCTAGCGAATGCTGTTTTGGACCACTTGAAGACGAGATGGTACGCGACCAATTAGCAGAGCACACATACAACGCTGAACTGCGTGCTAGGCTATTAGTCGCGCCTAATGACTTGACATTAGCTGAAGCAGTTGAGCTACCTCTCTGGTTGGAAGCCATTGATAAGCTAGCTGTGGAGCTAAATTGCCGCCAGCCACAGAAGCCGCCTGCCTCAGCTAATGTTGCGGACCCTGATGGCGAGGATAACTTGGACGAAGATTATTGGGAAATCAATGCTGCTAGCCGAAGGTCTGTCTCAGGAAACTCCCGTTGCAGGAGTTGTGGGTCTGCTACGCACTGCCATAAAACAAAGAAATGCCCAGCAAGAGGAAAACGTGGTAGATGTGGACGCTTGAATCACTACACCAAGGTGTGCCGTTTGTCTTACCCGGGGAACCCAAGGGAGAAATCACCCCACCCGCCCCCGGCGGTAACTGGGAGCGAACAGTGCGAAGAGCTAATGGACATCCTCACTTTCAAGTTGACCAGCTCTCGCTCAGTGTCGGTACCCATGCCAATAAGCAACACCATGCCCCAGATGCCTCCGGTACTTGGCCACGGTTGGGTGGGGGTCTGCAGCTATGACGGTGTATACTACAATGTTTATAGAAGAGGACGGGGCCAGACCGACGAGCATGGAGTTACTGCATGCTCAGCAACAACACATCGGGCCAAGTAAAATTCCACTTTGGGTTATGGATTTGGTTCGGGTTCGGGGTGATGAACGTCCACAGCAAAGATGGGCCAGATGACAGCCATTAAAACATCAAGCACGTCTGCGGATAGTGGCGAAGTTTGGAGTGGCGTGCTTCCAGTTGTCCAACGGCTCGATGAGGCATGCCAAGCAGCTGCAGCATGTCCAGGAGGACACTCCAGGTGGCGAGGCTGGACGGGAGTCAGTGATGTCAGTATGGAATCCGGGCTCCATTGTCCAGAAGATCAATCGCTCTGGGGGCCAGCTGCCTCCAGGGGCGCACCTGCTGAGGGGCTGCCCTGGGCCCCCCCATGCCGGTTCTACCTTTCCCACCCAAGTGACTGTGCGGTAGCACTTTATTTATAGTTCTGTGTGTTTTATGTGCATGTTATGTTATGGGGTTATACATATACAGTGGAGTAAAAAAGTATTTAGTCAGCCACCAATTGTGCAAGTTCTCCCACTTAAAAGATGAGCGAGGTCTCCAATTTTCATCATAGGTATACCTCAACTATGAGAGACAAAATGAGAAAAAAAAATCCAGAAAATCACATTGAAGGATTTTTAATGAATGAATTGGTAAATTCCTCGGTAAAATAAGTATTTGGTCAATAACAAAAGTTCATCTCAATACTTTGTTATATACCCTTTGTTGGCAATGACAGAGGTCAAATGTTTTCTGTAAGTCTTCACAAGATTTTCACACACTGTTGCTGGTATTTTGGCCCATTCCTCCATGCAGATCTCCTCTAGAGCAGTGATGTTTTGGGGCTGTCGCTGGGCAACACAGACTTTCAACTCCCTCCAAAGATTTTCTATGGGGTTGAGATCTGGAGACTGGCTAGGCCACTCCAGGACCTTGAAATGCTTCTTACGAAGCCACTCCTTCATTGCCCGGGCGGTGTGTTTGGGATCATTGTCATGCTGAAAGACCCAGCCACGTTTCATCTTCAATGCCCTTGCTGGTGGAAGGAGGTTTTCACTCAAAATCTCACGATACATGGCCCCATTCATTCTTTCCTTTACACGGATCAGTCATCCTGGTCCCTTTGCAGAAAAACAGCCCCAAAGTATGATGTTTCCACTCCCATGATTCACAGTAGGTATGGTGTTCTTTCTCCTCCAAACACGACAAGTTGAGTTTTTACCAAAAAGTTCTATTTTGGTTTCATCTGACCATATGACATTCTCCCAGTCCTCTTCTGGATCATCCAAATGCTCTCTAGCAAATTTCAGATGGGCCTAGACATGTACTGGCTTAAGCAGGAGGACACGTCTGGCACTGCAGGATTTGAGTCCCTGGCGGCGTAGTGTGTTTCTGATGTAGCCTTTGTTACTTTGGTCCCAGCTCTCTGCAGGTCATTCACTAGGTGCCCCCATGTGGTTCTGGGATTTTTGCTCACCGTTCTCATGATAATTTTGACCCCACAGGGTGAGATCTTGCGTGGAGCCCCAGATCGAGGGAGATTATCAGTGGTCTTGTATGTCTTCCATTTTCTAATAATTGCTCCCACAGTTGATTTCTTCACACCAAGCTGCTTACCTATTGCAGATTCAGTCTTCCCAGCCTGGTGCAGGTCTACAATTTTGTTTCTGGTGTCCTTTGACAGCTCTTTGGTCTTGGCCATAGTGGAGTTTGAAGTCTGACTGTTTGAGGTTGTGGACAGGTGTCTTTTATACTGATAACGAGTTCAAACAGGTGCCATTAATACAGGTAACGAGTGGAGGACAGAGGAGCCTCTTAAAGAAGAAGTTACATGTCTGTGAGAGCCAGAAATCTTGCTTGTTTGTAGGTGACCAAATACTTATTTTACTGAGGAATTTACCAATTAATTCATTAAAAATCCTTCAATGTGATTTTCTGGATTTTTTTTTTCTCATTTTGTCTCTCATAGTTGAGGTATACCTATGATGAAAATTGGAGACCTCTCTCATCTTTTAAGTGGAAGAACTTGCACAATTGGTGGCTGACTAAATACTTTTTTGCCCCACTGTATGTGTATTATTGTTTTAGTTTAGGAACAAGGCCGATATTTTTAGTTTGAAGTAAAGGACATTTTTAGTTATTTGGTGGCAGAATAATCCACCATGCCTTGTGGGCTGTGTGGCAGTCCACCCACCAGTCCTATTTTAGGTTGTTTTGTGTGAATGTGTTAGGCCAATTTACTACATCAGTTTTCATTATTTTAGAGAGTGATTCAGGTCCTATATTGGGGTGGGTTTCTATTGTATGTGTTTTTTTTTTACTTTCTAAGGGGGGGAGGAAATGAGGTACAGTATATGGAAAAGAGGCACTTTATTGTGAAGTGCAGTGTGGTGACATGGACTTCCTGTCACGTCACCACACTGCCCTATATAGAGGCGAGTCACCATGGCTCGGCCTCTTTGCCAGATGCCCACGCTAGGTGCCATGTTGTGTATTGCTGAATTATATGTTCAATAAAGCTGTGTTCACCAACTCCATCTTGCCTCATTCATCACCCAGGTATTTTTCATACATAACAGGTTTGTGGGGTAGTCCAGGATCCACGATGACAGGTGCTGGTCCACCCCTGCGCGCAGTAGCTTGTCCCTCAGGACCACTGGTTGGATGGTGTTGAAAGCACTGGAGAAATCAAAGAACATTATCCTCACAGTGCTTCCAGGCTTCTCCAGGTGGGACAGGGAACGGTGTAGGAGGAAGATCACTGTATCCTCCACCCCGATGCCATGCTGGTAGGCAAACCGAAGCAAATCCATTGCTGGTCCCACCAGGGGGTGTAGGTGGGCAAGGAGCAGCCTCTCCATGGTCTTCATTAGGTGTGATGTGAGGGCCACTGGTCTGTTGCTGTTCAGGTCCTTGGGGTGAGGGGTCTTCAGTACGGGTACCACACAGGATGCTTTCCACAGCTGTCGTATCCTCCGCAGCTTCAGGTTCAGACTGAAGATGCTCTCCACGATCTCACACAGCTGGTCTGCGCAGGACTTGAGGAGCCTCAAGGTGATGCCGTCTGGACCTGCAGCCTTCCTTGCCTTGATCTTCCTCAGCTCAGCTCTCACCTGGGTCTTAGTAAGGGTCAGGTTGGGGCAGGGGGGCTGTGTGCGGGGAGGGGGGGTGTTGGGTCTGTGGGGGAAAAATAGTGGGGGATGTGTGTGGGAGGGTGGGGGAAGGGCCGTGGACAGCAGGGCTAGATGAATGTGGAGGCAGCAGTGGTTGGTGGGCAGGCGGAGAAGAGGGCGGTTGGTCAGACCCATTAAAAACAGGTTCAGGTTGTTCACCAATTCCCTGCCCCCCTTGGCCTGGGAGGAGGTATTCTGGTGCCCAGAGATGGTTTTGAGGCTTCTCCAGACACCACTAACATCACTCAATTGCAGCTTGTCCTCCATCTTATTCCTGTAGCTGTCCTTCCCCTCTCTGATCTTCCTCTTTAGCTCCCTCTCTACAGACTTCAGCTCGTCCTTGTTTCCCGACCTGAAGATCCTTTTCTTCTCCTTCAGCAGTGACTTTATCTCAGGGTTGATCCAGGGTTTGTTGTTAAGAAGTGTTAAGAAACACCGTATGGTCTTGGTGGGTATGGTGTTGTCCACACAGAAGTTGATGTTGTCTGTGATGGTGTGTGTGAGGCCATCGATGTCCTCACCATGTGGATCACAAAGCTTCTCCCACACAGTGGATTCAAAACAGTCCTTCAGAGCGTCCTCCGCCTCCTCAGACCATATTTTCACCCTGCAGGTAACAGGAGGTTGTCTGTGTACCAGGGGTTTGTTGTGGTCCAATCTTCTGGGGGGGGGGGGGGGGTGATGAGGTGTAAGCCTCCTTGATGTTTGCATAAAATAAGTCCAGTGTTTTATTGTCTCTGGCGTGGTACATGACATACTGGGTGAAACTGGGCAGAATGGAGGACAGTGAAGTATGGTTAAAACCACCAGAGATGAGCAAGAGAGCATTTAGGTGCTGTGTCTGCAACCTGCTAGTGACTAAGTTGAAAAAAAGTTCCACTTTTGGAACACTGCATCACTAGTCAGCGGCACTGCTCTCTAACAAACTAATCAAAATTAGACTAAAATGATACTATGAACAATATTTGAAAGCAAAAGTTTGAAGGGATGTGTGCTTTCTTACCAGTTTGTGGCGGTATAGTGTTGTTATTAGTAAAAGGTTTCAATGAAAAATGCCAAAGTTGTGTTACAGGTCGAGTGGTTGCTAGGATACAGGGCGGAGATATTTTTAAGAGTGAATGTGCCCTAAAAAAACACAGATCTAGAGTGTTTTCAGTGAGGAAAAAAAATAAAGCTTCCTGTGGACACACAGTCTTACATGTCCTGCACCACCCTCGCATAGTTATCTACACCACAGTTCCTTGGCACCTTACCGTATGTTTTCTCAAGATCCGCAAAGACACACCGCAACTCCTGACTTTTTCTATACTTTTCCATCAAGTCTTAAAGCAGAAAATGCATCGATGGTACTCTTTACCTCCGCCAAGGAGGTAATGTTTTTGCCGGGGTTTGTCTGTTTGTCTGTCTGTCTGTCTGTCTGTCTGTTGGTTAGCAAGATAACTCAAAAAGTTTTGGACGGATTTTGATGAAACTTTCAGGCGTCGTTGGAAATGGTACAAGGAAGAACTGATTAAATTTTGGTGGTGATCCGGATCACCGTCCAGAAGAAAACCGCCATTACGGAAAATGCCATTTTCGTGAATAACTACTGAACCACTAATCCTGTCATTGTCAATCCAATTGCTAGTCATATGTTTTCATGGTCAAGGAATCTGAAAACATATACACAAACACTGTATGGGGGGAACTGTGGCTGCCATTACGGAAAATGCCATTTTCCTGAATAACTACTGAACCACTAATCCTATCATTGTCAATCCAATTGCTAGTTATATGTTTTCATGGTCAAGGAATCTGAAAACGTATACACAAACACTGTATGGGGGGAACTGTGGCCGCCATGACGGACAATGCCATTTTCGTGAATAACTACTGAACCACTAATCCTATCATTGTCAATCCAATTGCTAGTCATATGTTTTCATGGTCAAAGAATCTGAAAATGTACACACAAACACTGTATGGGGGGAACTGTGGCCGCCATTACGGAAAATGCCATTTTCCTGAATAACTACTGAACCACTAATCCTATCATTGTCAATCCAATTGCTAGTCATATGTTTTCGTGGTCAAGGAATCTGAAAACGTACACACAAACACTGTATGGAGGGAACTGTGGCCACCATTACGGAAAATGTAATTTTCCTGAATAACTACTGAACCACTAATCATATCACTGTCAATCAAATTGCTAGTCATATGTTTTCATGGTCAAGGAATCTGAAAATGTACACACAAACACTGTATGGGGGAACTGTGGTGCTTGGCGGAGGTCTGCGCTCTCCGAGTGCTTTTCTAGTTTTGACATGAAACCATATTGCTGTTTGCTGATTGTGACCTGACCAACAGTGATCTGTGTGGAGTTTGCATGTTCTCCCCGTGTCAGTGTGGGTTTAATTCAATTTCAATTCAATTCAGCTTTATTTATACTGCGCCACATCACAACAAAGGCTGTCTCGTGGCGCCACAGTGCAGAAAAAAAACGCACAGTCTCAGAAAAACCCAGCAATCAGACGATCCCCTATGAGCAAGTCACTAAGCAACAGTGGAGAGGAAAAAAACTCCCATTTGGCAAGAAGAAACCTCTAGCAGAACCAGGCTCAGGGAGGGACAGTCATCTGCTGCGAGTGGCTGGGGGTGAAGGGATAGGGAGGATGGAGAGGACAGACATAAAGAACATAACAGTAAGATGCCAAGTACATTATTGGAGGTCAACCAGTAGCAGTATGGATCAGATAACAACAGAACAAAAGTGGGGTTAAGAGACACAAAATCCCTCCTTAAACGTAAGCTACTGTATATTAAAAAGGAAGGATTTTACCCTGTTCTTAAAAACAGAGACCGAGTCTGACTCCCGGACCCAGAGTGGTAACTGGTTCCAGAGAGAAGGGGCTTGGTAGCAGAAGGCTCTGCCTCCCACTGTACTTTTTGCGATTCTGGGCACCACAAGTAAGCCAGCATTTTGGGAGCGTAATGCTCTATTAGGATGGTGAGGTAATATCAGATCTTTTATATACTGGGGGGCCTGATTGTTAAGAGCTTTGAAAGTAAGAAGAAGGATTTTAAATTTGATACTAAATTATTTGGGAAGCCAATGAAGGGAGGACAGAACCAGGGAGATATGATCTCTTTTTCTAGAACCAGTTAAAACTCTAGCAGCAGCATTTTGAATCAACTGAAGATTTTTTAAGGATACTTTAGGACAACCAGATAATAGCAAATTACAATAATGTAATCGAGAGCTGACAAAGGCGTGAATCAGTTTCTCAGCATCATTCAGAGACAAGATGCTCCTGATCTTGTCAATATTGCGTAGATGATAGAAGGCAGTCTTAGAAACAGTTTTAATATGTGAATTAAAGGACAAATCTTGATCAAAAATAACTCCAAGGTTCCTCACAGAACTGTTCAGAGTGAGCGTGGCAGCATCTAAATTAAGGGCATAATTTGAAAAGGAATTTCTAAGATGTTTTGGGCCAACAAGGATGACTTCAGTCTTATCAGAGTTTAATAGTAAAAAATTACAAGTCATCCAAGCTTTGATGTCCTTAAGACAGGCATCTAACTTGGCTAATTGATTACAATCATCGGGCTTCATTGACAGGTATAGTTGTGTGTCGTTTGCGTAACAGTGAAAATGTATACAGTGCTTTCTGATGATATTACCTAACGGGAGCATATTCCGGTAAATCCAGTTTACTCCGGGATT
Organism: Pholidichthys leucotaenia; assembly: GCA_020510985.1. Lineage (NCBI taxonomy): Eukaryota > Metazoa > Chordata > Actinopteri > Cichliformes > Pholidichthyidae > Pholidichthys > Pholidichthys leucotaenia. The sequence goes on from CM035842.1 coordinate 280,019,164, forward strand.
TCTCCGGTCTCCTCCCACAGGCCAAAAACATGCAAGTTAGGTTAATTGGCATCAACTGGGGATTCTAAATTGCCCTTAGGTATGGATGTGAGAGTGAATGGTTGTCTGTCTTTCTGTGTTGGCCCTGCGATGGACTGGCGATCTGTCCAGGGTGTACCCTGCCTCTCGCCCAAAGATGCTGGGATAGGCTCCAGTCCCCCCGCGACCCGAAAAGGATTAAGCAGAAGAAGATAGATGGATGGATGGATGGATGGATGATTGTGACCTACAGTATCTACTTAGTCTAGCTTCAACAACTCTTCAACAAGTCTTTCCTATATCTTCATAGTGTGGCTGACCAACTTTATGCCTCTGTAGTTACAACTCTGCACATCAAGCTTGTTCTTGAAAATCAGTGCAAGTACACTTTTTCTCCATTCCCCTGACAATAGAGGTTTTGATGGTTCCATGGTTTCCCTGCCATGGAAACCATGCCATTAAGTACCAGTTCAGCTAATAATGCCAAAGTTTTGTGAATCGCGTTGTGTATCTGTAAGGCCTGACTTTCAGAATCTTCCTAGCATTTTGTGAGAGCATGTTTTAATGTGTAGCATTTCAACTTTCAATTATTCCCTATTTCATCATCATAAGAGCTCTTGGGAAAGGCACTAACACAAACAAGGGTAACAACTCTTTATTATAACTTATTAAAAACCTTACATTAACCTTTGTTTATAAAACCCCTAAAAAGCCTCAGACATCACAGGAGAGATTGGTTTATTTGTTTTTCACATTAAGAATTCAGTACAAGACAGAGACCTGCAGAACCACAGTGGAAATTGGAGGCATGAGCAAAAACAAAGAGCCTTCCTGTTTGCAGCAAGAAAAGAGAGAGCTGTCCTGGACAAGATGGAGAGTAGTAGTAGTAGTAGTAGATTAGTTTATTTGACAGGGACAGTGCAATAAACATAGACAATTAATCAAAGACAATCAATCTGATGTGTTGCACATAGAGTGTATAGCTATTAGCTAATTTGCAACTCTTGTCCCTGGATGGGCTTTAGAAAAAGAGAGGAGCAGGCAGGGTGCAGGGATGTGATTTTGATTTTTTGCTCATTGGTACCTGTGTTTTGAAGGGGGGGGGGGGACACCAGCTCTCATTCACATGTTCTAATGGGAGATTCCCCCTGCTTTCCTGCTGCCCTTTCAGGAGGGAAAGAGGAGTGAGAGGAGAGACAGACAGAAAAGGAGAGAGAGAGAGAGAGAGAGAAAGACTCAGAGGTGCAGAGGGAGTTTCTGCTGCTGAAGGAAGCGCAGACTTACTGGAGAGTAAAAGAAAATGGGACCAGCTGCCACCTCACTCGCTCCTCTGCTGTGTTTGTGTTGTCTGGCTGTGTGTGTTTCTGCAGGGATGACCAACACTGCATCTGCACAGGTCAGGACTTTGTGTGCTCTTCAACTCTGTTTTTACTCCGGATTCAACAAACTGAAACTACCTTTTCCTTTTTGTTTGATAATGCTAAAACTGTTGTCTTGTTTGTTCTTGCCTATGAACCATCATGTTTTTTTGTTTGTACAAAATCCATTGATAATTCCCTGACTATATGAGAATACAGCATGTCTGGAAGTGAATGAGGCTTGAAAAATGAGGCTAGACTGAGAAGTCAGAACAATTTGCCATAGGAGAGGAAAAAATGTGAATGGTTTTGTCCTCTATCATAAGTTATGATGTCATGGAAAAGAGTGAGGAATTGATGCTGACACACCCCTGCAGGCAGACAGGTTTTTTTCTTTCGGTGAGTGTGTGTCTCTAAAGTCTCTAAGACTTCAAAAATAAAAGCACTGTCTTTCTACTGAAGGAACATGCTGATACACGTGAACAGCACACAAGGCTGCTGCTCTTCTAAGCGTGTACTATATGCTTTAATCTAAAATATAGATTGTTTTTAGGGATATACCATGAGAAAAACTGCATCAAATAAAACTTTCAAAGCATAAAAACAAATCAGATATACTGTACATCATCTCCAGTCCTCATTTCCGTCTACATATTCTCATTCTTAGAGACAAGTTCAATTGCGTTGCGAAAATTCCAAATAATCATATATTGCATACTGAATCTCGACACAGCCTTTAAATTCGTCCTCCTTCATAAACAGTGTTTATATTAGAGACAACTACACCAATGTGGCCATCTTTGTCATTTTAAAATGAGATTGTATTATTCAGAGGTGGTGTCACTATGAGATATACCCCAATTTGCCATCTTTATGGACTTTAACAGAGGTCACAATCATCTAGATTATTTTTAGTTTCTTTTAGGACGAATTAAAAGTAGCAACTAAGGGAATAATTCCACAAGGAAAGTGGCATGGTGTGTGAACCGCCACATATTGTTTCCCATTGACTTCTATAGAGCAAGACTTCCATTACAGCCACAGGTGGTGCCATCTGCAGGTCATTTGTTAGAATGCATGCATTGGCTTCACTTTTCAGATCAGGATGCCCTGCTATCCTTTAAAGCAGCAGTATGTAAGATTTCTCCACTGAAATAATATTTCTAAAATCATCATGATGGTATCACTGATATGCGGTCAGGGCAGGCAGGGCCAGCACAGATTGTATGGCAAGTCTTTTTACCATTCATTAAAGAGGCAGAATTTAACTGAGTTCTAGAGTAAAATATGACAAAACATTTTTTTCATTTTAGATAACAGTGGCCATGGTTACATGGGCAAAATTTCTTCAATCTGATTACAATTCAGATCAGAATTTTACTGTTTACATGGATCCTGAAAAAGCTGATCTGATTAGGACGTGCGTTTCCATGTGTCACACGTTTGAATGGAATAAATCATTTTGACATGCGCACGTCAACATTTCGACATTCTGAAAATAGTAGAAGAAGAAGCAACTTCCGGTGTAGCAAGCCCCGCTTCGTGTCGAAATGGACCTGTATTGTGTTATTCAGACTGTACTTTTGCTTCTGCTGGTCTCCGTAATGAAGCTACAAGTACATACTTCTGCATATGATGAACAGCAGGAGACAGCAGGACGATACAGACCAGTTTTGTTTTACTCTCGCTATGTTTTCCACTAGCCGCTGCTAAGGCGGAAGTACGTCACGTCGACGTGCGGCTGTAGAGACATGCGCAGTAAACATATTTTTTGCCCTACTTTCGGAATAAGTGTTTTCATGCGCACCATTCCGATTAACAATCGGCATAACCCACCCCTCTCAATCGGAATGAAATTTTGATCCGAATGAGCGTGATCAGGTTAGAATATTCAGATTGGCGTGTTTACATGATGCATTTTTATTCCGAGCAGGCTTTTAATCCGGTTACTTGTGTCCATGTAAACATAGCCAGTGTTGTAGCTGAGACCTCATCAAGACCAGTCTCCCAAGACAAAGATCAAATCGAGACCAAGATCAGGACTAAGATCTATGTACATACACATTGGTCTCAGTCTGATCTTGGTCTGGTCTTGACTACAGCACTAATAACTCATTTTGACAGGGTCAGCTGTGTAAAATTAAGTCATCTGATCTGTTGTTGTGGTGAATGAGAAATTTGTTTCTCCACATCTACTACAACCTTAAACATGACAGAAACAGAGACACTGAGATTTTCCCCTGTGTGTGTTTTATCAGGTGTCCCTGTCTGAGGTAAAGAGGGGACGAGGTGATGTCCCTGACACGCTTCCTGAACCTGAACCAACCAGCCCAGTATCAGACTTTGAAACCTCGTACAACTACGTCTGTATGTCTTTTCACTCATGTTCAACCAGCCATGGTTTTAGGTTCAAAACTCAAATCGTAAAGTGGAGCACAAATTCTATATGCTTGCAAACTTGCAGTTACAGTATTTAATAAAACGCTATGTTGTAGTTACAGTAACAGGCTTAACAACAGACAGACAAAAATTTACGTCTGCTAGAAATAAGGTAACACAAACTCTGAGGAAGGCGAAGGCAAACTTTTTTGTAACCATTATTGAAAATGCAAAAGGAGGTGGCAAAAAAAATTTGGAATAATATTAACAAATTGACCAATAAACAGAACAAAAAAGACAACAGAGACATGGAACTTAATATTAATAACTAATTGGTACAGAATCCCATGGTCATTGCTACAGAGTTTAACAACTTTTTCATAAACTGTGCTAGAACTATCCAATTCATTTAATCCACCTGATCATAATTCTAGTCCTATTAACCCCTCACAACCAATTTTTAATTATTAGAAATAATTGAAAATGAAGTTGCAAATATCATCAGCTCATTGAATAGCTCAAAAGCAACAGATGAACATGGTCTTAACACCAAATTTTTAAAAGAAAATAAAGAATCTGTCATTTGTCCAATTACTCATTTAATCAATCTGTCAATCAAACATGCTGTTGCCCCAACTGCTTGGAAGGTAGGAGTGGTCAGACCAATTTTCAAAACGGGGAGTAAAACTGATATAAACAACCACAGACCAATCCAAAATAATTGAAAAATGGGTAGCTACATAATTATATGAACATCTGAATTATGGGAACACCCCCCTGCATCACGCACAGTTTGGGTTCCATGCCCACCACTCAACAGAATCTGCAATAAACTTGTTCTTAGAGAAAACTAAGTCTTTCTTAGATAAGTGCAATTGTGTAGGTGCTGTGTTTTTAGATCTGAAGAAGGCGTTTGACACCGTTGACCACAACATCCTTTTAACCAAACTTACTCAGTTTAATTTTTCAGAACATGCTATTGTGGGGATCTGCGCTGTGTGCCCTTTGCCCTAATTATTTTCCACAGCTGCGCGTACACCTGCTTCTCCTCATTAAGCAGCCTTTATAAGGAGTGCTGCCCTGCATTCAGCACAGAGACGTCTACGCTCCTCCTGGGTGAAGAACTTCGTGCTTGAGTCTTCCCCTTCATTCTGCCAGGGAGTTTCGCCTCCCTCATCTAAACAATCTGCTACTCATCGCCTGGTAGTCTCGTCTCCCCAACTACTCTGTAAGCTTCCATTGGAAATTCTCTTCTGCCCCTGCTCTCTCCTCTCTTCCCCTGTGCACAGGTGGACCTACCTCCAGGCGGACTTCTTCTCCTCCTGGCGGTGGACAGGATTGGACCTGTGAACTGTAATCACCTCTCTCTTCAAGCCGGTGAGCCAGAGCATTCTGCACGCTGCATCACTCAGCCCTCATCACAGTAAATACCAGCACCATCACCACATCATGGCAATGGGACTCTGGCACTAGCGCAGGACAAGCTTCTCTCCTAAGCTTAAACTTCTCCCTGCACACCGGTTGCCAGACTCGTCCCGCTCAGCACGCTCCGGGTCTCCCAGCACCACACATTCACACTCATTCAATAAAAGATCATTGTTGTATTTGAGTCTGTGTCTGCTTCTGGGTTTATCTGAAATCATGTCAGTACGTCTCCATCAGGAAAACCCAGCAGACTGTGCTTTTGCACAAAGACTTAACATCATGGAGGCTTGATTAGATCAATTAACATACCAGCAGCAATTGATCTTAACCCAGCTGACTCAGATTAATTCACGGCTTGAGCAGCTCACCCTGACGCAGTCCTCTCCCTCAGCGTCAGGGGGGCCGGCCGGGTCAACCAATCCTACCCCGCCTCTTATGCTACATTCCCGGCTTACCCCTGTTCCCACCCCCACTTGTTTTAGTGGCAAGTTAGGGGAGGCTTGGGGTTTCCTGTTACAGTGCAGTATTGTGCTTCAGCGTGTACCGGGGGATTTCCCCACTAATCACAATCAGATAAGTTATGTGGTAAACCTGTTGGAGGGGCGGGCCCTAGCTCGGGCTAGTGCCATCATGGCTCTTCCCGATTATTCCAGCTATACTTATGATTGTTTGATTTCCAAGTTTTCAGAGGTTTTTAACCATTCAGACTGTGATAGTGTCCTTACCACCCGCTTACTGAATCTCAAGCAGGGGGTTAAGTCAGTTGCTGACTATTCAGTTGATTTCCAGGCTGTTGCGGCAGAGGTTGGGTGGGAGGATGCCTCTCTTTGGAGTATTTTCGTTCACAGTCTTAGCCCTTGCCTGCAGGATGAACTGGCCCGGGTGGAGAAACCCTCCAAACTGAACGAGTTAATCTCCCTAGCCATTAGCATTGATAACCAGCTAAGGGGATGAGCTAGCGAGCCTCGCCCCTCTAATCATTCGGGCTCTCAGCTTTACCGTTCCTCTCAGTCTTCCTTCCTGGCCCTCCCCCCCCTGACTCCCCAGAGGCCGAGGAGCCCATGCTGGTGGGCTGGTTCAAGTTGCCTCCAGCGGAACAACGCCGCCGCAACCTCGGTCTGTGTATGTACTGTGTTAGTGCTGAGCACAAGGTAGCTTCCTGTCCTAATCAGTTAAAAGGGGGAGTCTGTTCATCACAGTAGGGGGACTAACGGATGGTGAGAAGGTCAAATCCCTTACACGCTTAATGTTACCCATCCGCTTCCAACATAACCATACAGAAATCTCCACTCATGCTCTCATTGACTCTGGGGCCAAGCAGAGCTTTATTTCGGAGAGTCTGGCAACCTGGCTGGGGCTTCCATGTTGCAACAATAAAGACGCCGTTGAAACTGATCGCTCTTTCCAAGATGTCTCTCGCCATTGTTACTAAGCAGACTGCCCCCGTTTCTGTGTTGGTGTCAGGTAACCACCGTGAGCATATTAGGTTTTTTGTGTTGTCTGTGACTGCCTCCCCTGTTATTCTGGGTTATCCCTGGCTCAAACTTCATAATCCCACGATTGATTGGCAGACTGGGAGAATTACTTCATGGAGCACCTTTTGCTTAAGTGCTTGTTTACAGTCTGCTGCTTGTTCTCCCACTGTGTCTTTGTGTTGTCCTTCCACACACCTGCCTGATCTCTCCTCACTTCTGCCTGAATATCACGATCTGTCTCTACCCCCGACCCCACCCCCACTGCCCATATGATTGTGCCATCAACCTCCTGCCGGGAGCTCCACTACCTGCTAGCCGGCTTTACAGCCTCTCCCCCCTGGAACGGGAGGCGATGGACAAGTACATCAAGGAGTCCTTGAGCTCAGGTATTATCATGTCCTCATCCTTGGTGGTGGGGGCAGGGTTTTTCTTCGTGGGTAAGAAAGATGGCTCACTTAGACCATGCATCGATTTCAGAGAATTCAATTACATCACGGTCAAGGATAAGTATGCGCTTCCCCTCATTAACACCACCTTTGATTCTTTCCAGGGGGCCACTGTGTTCACCAAGTTAGATCTCCACAACGCCTATCACCTGGTTCGTATCAAGGAGGGGGATGAGTGGAAGACTGGGTTTCACACTCCTAGCAGTCATTTTAAGAATCTGGTGATGCCTCTTGGGTTAACTAACGTGCCAGCTGTGTCTCTGCGGCTCATTAATGATGTCCTGAGGGATTTTTTGGATTCATTTGTATTTGTGTATCTTGATGACATCCTCATTTTTTCTCGGTCCCTGGAGGAACATCGAGTGCACGTCAGACGGGTCCTGCAGTGCCTCTTGGAGAACCAGCTATACATCAAGGCTGAGAAGCGCGAGTTCCACGCCACCTCCACCACCTTCCTGGGGTTTGTCATTTCCCATGAGATGAGATTCAACTTTATTGTCATTACACATGTATGAATACAAGGTAACGAAACGTGACTTGGCATTTGGGCACGCTCTGCAGAGCGCATCCAAGGCCGGGGCAGCCGCTAGGCGCCAGTCATAAAAAAGAGAGGAAAAAAAGTGGATATGACACAGTAGGCGAGAGAAAAAAACATGTTTTATCAAATTGACGCTTAAGTAAGTAAGCGAAATTTTGATTGCAGGCAAAAAAACCCTCAATGCTTATTTAGCAGACATTTAGTAGACAAATCACACAGCAGGGAGAGAGCAGTGTATGTATATCAGTATGATGATATCAGTGTGTGTGCAGTGTTGAGTGTATCAGTTACTGGAGCACAACAAATAGTCTCCTAGGCAACGATAGATGTTATAGTTCATGAACGCTGTCCCTGAAGAGTTCTGTTTATTGCACAGCAGCGGTGTTTGGGTTAGCGAGCCAGCTGACACATCCGCTTATCTCAACTCTGGAGGAGTGAGTTATCCAGGGGCGCCGATCAAGGCCGAATCTGCTCAGAGTATAGGAGTATAGGATTTCCCTATTGTCATATTCTGAGCTTACAATTCAAATTAACATTCACTGGCTTTAAATTCATATCATTCCCTGGAGAGCACGAAGCGACTCCAGATGTTTCCCCTTCTAAACACAGATGAACATGTCCGATAAGAGTCCATCTCTCTACAGTGCATGCAGATGGTAAATTCCATGTTGGTCATTTGCCGCTACTTCGTGCACTCCCCATCTGGTCGAATTATTGAGAAGCAGCTCCGCCGGGTCCGCATTTTGATTAGCTCCTCCAGTTAAATTTTCGATACACCAGGAGAACTCCAAAGCCCAATCGGCAGAAATCCTGTGATCGTAGCCAAAACAGGTAGATGTTTTTCCACATCCTCAGTCAAATCACACAGACACATGAGTTCCAATCCATGGGTCTCTCCACATTTGGGCTCCCCCGGGCCCAATTTTCTGTTTGAAAAGGTGGTGTCAATTGCGTTTAAAGCCCAGCTTATATCCATTTTCCATTTGGGTTGAGATCAGCAAGATGGTGAGACGGCACAGACACTCACTCAGACGCAGCAAGCTGGGATTAGGTCAGGAAGGCAGGATAGGAGGAGGGAGGAAAAAAAATGCGACTGCTCTCACTGAAGGCAAAAGGAAGATCATAGCTGACCCGGAAAAGGTAAAAGCTGTGGTGGAGTGGCCAGTCCCGTCCTCCCATAAACAACTACAGCAGTTTTTGGGCTTTGCTAATTTCTATTGACGGTTTGTCAAGAATTACAACATTATTGCTTTACCCCTCGCTCGCCTTACCTCTACCAAGGTACCGTTTTGCTGGTCTGAAGAGGCCGAGGAGGCATTCTCTAAGCTCAAATCTGAGTTTTCCTCTCCCCCTATCCTGGCTCAGGTGGACCCCCCCCCCCCCCCTTGCAGTGCTTGATGGAAGTGGATGTCTCGGACTTTGGGGTGGGAGCAGTGTTGCCCCGGCGCTCCCCTGCCGATGACAAAGTTCGCCCCTGCGCCTTCTTCTCCCATCGCCTGTCACCAGCAGAGAGGAATTATGACGTGGGAGACAGGGAGCTGCTGGCTGTCAAATTGGCCTTGGAGGGGTGGCATCACTGGCTGGAGGGCACCTCCCAGCCTTTCGTCATTTGGACCGATCATAAGAACCTAGAATATCTCAGAACAGCCAAACAACTGAACTCCAGACAAGTCCGCTGGTCCTTGTTCTTCGGCAGGTTCAACTTTACCATCACCTACCGCCCAGGGTCTAAGAATGTCAAGCCCAACATGCTCTCCAGGCAATTTTCCCCTGAAGCAGCTGAGATGATGCCTCACCCTATTGTTTCCCCCTCGTGCATCGTCGGCACGCTCTCATAGAACATCAAGGAGAGGGTCAGGAGAGCGCAAGAGACTTAGCCTGACTCCGGTGGGGGGCCGGCGGGACAGATGTACGTGCCCTCTTCAGCACGGGGTGAAGTCATCAATTGGTTGCACTCCTCCAAGATTATGTGTCGTCCTGGGGTAGCGCGCACCGTGGCCCAGTTACAAAGAACCTTCTGGTGGCCTTTGATGCGGAAGGACGTCAGTGAGTTCATTCGAGCCTGCCCCCAGTGTGCAACCTGTAAGTCGTCCTCCTCTCCCCCTTTGGGCTTATTACATCCTCTCCCCATCCCCAGTAGACCCTGGTCCCATGTTCCCTTGGACTTTGTGACCGGTTTTCCCCCCTCTGCTGGTCACACTGTCATTCTTACTATTGTAGATAGGTTTTCTAAGGCAGCCCACTTCATTCCTCTGCAGAAGCTTCCGGCGGTCAAGGAGACAGCTGATCTGCTCGTCTTGCATGTGGTGCATCTTCATGGCATCCCGGCGGACATCATGTCGGACCGAGGTCCACAATTCATCTCTCAGGTTAGCCAAGCTTTCTGCAAGGCCATTGGAGCTACTGTTAGTTTGTCTTCTGGTTATCATCCACAGAGTAACAGCCAGTGTGAGCGCACTAACCAGGAGTTGGAGGTGGCCCTGAGGTGCGTCACGGCCTCCAATCTGGCATTATGGAGCTCCTACTTACCTTGGGTTGAGTATGTACACAATTCTGCTGTTTCTACTGCCACGGTTCTCTCCCCTTTTGAAGCGTCTTTAGGATACAGCCCCCCTTTGTTCCCGGAGGAGGAGGAGATTTCTGTCCCATTGGTCCACTCCCACATCAAGCGCTGTCACCAGCTTTGGAAGGCTACCAAGGCTGCTCTTCAGCACACGACGAGCCGCAACACAGAGATCGCCAACCGCCGCAGGACTCCAGCTCCGCCCTACCGGGTTGGGCAGCAGGTGTGGTTGTCTACCCAGAACATCAACCTGAAGACTCAGTCTAAGAAACTCTCACAGCGCTTTATTGGTCTGTACTCTATAACCCATATTGTCAACCCAGTGGCTGTCCGTTTGGCCCTTCCCCCTTCTCTCTGCATTTGTCCCACTTTCCATGTGTCTCAGGTGAAGCCGTTTGTGTCCAGCCCTCTGTAGCCCCCTCCCAAACCTCCACCCCTGCCTGTGATGGTTGGTGGTGGTCCTGTGTACAAGGTCAGCTGTATCCTGGACGTCCAATGCAAGGGGCGTGGCCTACAATATCTAGTGGCCTGGGAGGGGTATGGTCCGGAGTTGAGGTCTTGGGTGCATTTCCCCCTTCGTGATGGATCCACAACTCATCAGGGAGTTCCACCTGACGCACCCGGACAGGTTGGATCGGCCGCCAAAAGGTGTCCCGTGGGGGGAGGGTACTGTGGTGATCTGCACTGTGTGCCCTTTGCCCTAATTATTTTCCACAGCTGCACACACACGTGCTTCTCATTAAGCAGCCTTTATAAGGAGTGCTGCCCTGCAATCAGCATGGAGACAGCTACGCTTCTCCTGGGTGAAGAACTTCATGCTTGAGTCTTCCCCTTCATTCTGCCAGGGAGTTTCGCCTCCCTCATCTCAACGATCTGCTACTCATCACCTGGGATTCTCGTCTCCCCAACTACACCGTAAGCTTCCATTGGAAATTCTCTTCTACACCTGCTCTCTCCTCTCTTTCCCTGTGCACAGGTGGACCTACTTCTGGGCAGACTTGCTCTTCTGGCGGTGGACAGGATTGGACCTGTGAACTGTAATCACCTCTCTCAAGCCGGTGAGCCGGAGCATTCTACACGCTGCATCACTCAGCCCTTGTCACTGTACATACCAGCACCATCACCACGTCACAGCAATGGGACTCTGGCACTAGCACAGGACAAGCTTTTCTCCTGAGCTTAAACTTCTCCCTGCACACCGGTTGCCAGACTCGTCCCGCTCAGCACGCTCCGGGTCTCCCAGCACCACACACTCGCACTCATTCAATAAAAGATAATTGTTGTATTTGAGCCTGTGTCTGCTTCTGGTTTATCTGAAATCATGTCAGCTATCAAATGGATGAAATTCTATTTAACCGACAGACAGCAATGCATAATGGTCAACAGTGTCAAATTGCCATATTTGAAATGTCAAATGGGTGTCCCACAAGGCTCTATACTTGGACCAATATTATTCTCAATATAGATATATGATTTACCAAATGCATGTAGAAACATTCATATACAAATGTATCCATGTGACACGGTAATATTCACACCTGCAAAAAGCACACAAGAAGCTGCCTGTATTCCTACAACAGCAATGATCCAAATCCATGACTGGCTGAATAATTCATGTCTCCTACTAAACACTAAAAAAACTGTTTGCATGACGTTTACCAAACGATCAAATATTGCAAACTCAAACATTTTCTTAAACAGGGAGGATCTGCAACTAGTCGAGGAATTTAAGTACCTCAGCGTGATTTTAGATTCCTCATTAACCTTTAAAAACATTTAAAAAATCTCAACCATAATCAAATTCAATCTAAGAAATTTTAGACAAATTAGACCATCACTGACAGTGCAGCCAAAATGTTTCTGCATGGAATGATCTCACACATCGATTACTGTTTTATCAACTGGTCACTCACTGGTGTAACCATACTCAAACCCACTGAGTCTGTATACAAAAAAGCCATAAAAATCTTGAAGAAAGATCCCACACGTCATTGCTGTCACAGCTACAAGAAATACAATTTCCTGTCTTTTGAAAATTATAAAACTCTCAAATTTGCCTGTTCAATTTATAAAATATTAAATGGCTATGCACCACTTCCCCTGGGAGAATATGTTAAACTGAGGACTGTCACCAATACAATCACTAGAGGAGACTGTGAGGTCCTCCACAGATGCACCACATTTGCTCAATCTGTGCTATCAGTGAGGGGCACCAAGATCTGGAATAATATACCACCTGCAATCAGAATGTACCACACTAAATACTTTTAAAACACATTGGAAAAATTGGCTTTTAAACAACCAAAACTGTACCCATAACTAATGGTTGATCTGTGGCATATGCATATATAAATGTGCCCGTGCATCACACACATATTCCCCGCCTCTTGTTTGTTGCTGTCTGTTGTTGCTGTGAGATTCTTGGGTGCATGTGTGTGTGTGTGCATACACAGCACTTCACTTGTGTGACATTTGAATGTTATGTTTTGTAATACCTTAACTCTTGCACTTTAGCATATACACTTTGTACAGTTTCATTGCAGTTGTTCTGCTCGTGTATGATTGTATTTTTGTGACCCGCAAATTAGCAGTATTGCTAAATCTTGCATACTTACATTTGTATTAATGTTCATTAGTATGTAATGTCCCTTTCAAATAAACATAAAACTTAAACAGTGCAAGGATCCCAGGTGACCTTCAATGACCAAAAAAGTCTACTAATCCAGTTTTTAGGGAAGATGAAAGTATGTGTTAAATGATGCAGTGTATAACTTTTTGAACTATAAATCATTTTATTTGAAGTAATGGTTTGCACACTCTTGGAGTTTTTGAAGCTATTAATGACCATTTTTGCAGCAGTGCAGATATCATCCAGTGACCTGCTATGCTAGACATCAACAGCCAATGGCTTGATGAGTCATGGTACTTATCTAGGTGCTTCTCTGGGCCCTTTCTGTACCAACTCCAGAACTTCTGAGACCATCCTCCAACATGCTATGCTTCCGAGGTCAGCCTATGCCTTTGACCTTTGCGTGTCTAACTTTGCTTTCAGTGGCTTTTCTTGGTTGGTATGCCTTTGGTATGTGAAGACAAAACTAATATACTAGCTAATATTGTATATGTGTTAATTAACACTAAAAATACATTAGCAAAAACAATGCACCATTTTCACATTTCATTTTAGTTCTATTTTGGCACTACATCATTAAACGGGGGAAAACATTTATAAGACGTCTCTGCTATGAAAGTACATGACTGGTGATGTGGCTGTGACAAATCTATGTAAGTAGTGAGAAACTGGGAGTGACATTATTGGCTAACATACTGTATACCTATGGGGTATGCCATGGGTAATGATTAGGAATACATCTCCACATTGCTTAACTTCTGCCATTTTAATTCAGTAAGGATAAATGGAAAGATGTATTTGTAATGTCACTGCATTTAAATTGACAAATATACAATATAAAACTAGTAATACTATATACTGTATATGCAAACAAACTAAAGGTATACCACTCATAAAATTGGTCATAAAAACTCAGGAAGACTATTGCGGATCTGTAGCAACCAATAGGTCAAAGGAATAGGACATGTCAGATATTGATAATAGTATCAGAACCACCCAGCCTAGCTATTCCTACACACGTGGACAAAATTGTTGGTACCCCTCTGTTAATGAAAGAAAAACCCACAATGGTCACAGAAATAACTTGAATCTGACAAAAGTGGTAATAAATAAAAATTCTATGAAAATTAACCAATGAAAATCAGACAATGCTTTTGAATTGTGGTTCAACAGAATTACTTTAAAAAACAAACTCATGAAACAGGCCTGGACAAAAATGATGGTACCCCTAGAAAAGATTGAAAATAATGTGACCATAGGGACATGTTCAACCAAGATGTGTCCTCTAATTAACATCACAGGTGTCTGCAAACTTGTAATCAGTCAGTCAGCCTATTTAAAGGGTGACAAGTAGTCACTGTGCTGTTTGGTGACATGGTGTGTACCACACTAAACGTAGACCAGAGGAAGCAAAGGAGAGAGTTGTCTCAGGAGATTAGAAAGAAAATTATAGACAAGCATGTTAACCACTTGCGCTCCATTGTTCCGCAGGCGGGCAAGTGTCTGCGTCCTATGACGCACGAGGGCGTGCGAGAGCGCGCTCGTGCGCCCTCGTGCGCATGACGCATGATGGTGGTGATGGTGATGTAGTGGCGTCCAAGCGCCACTCAAAAAAAAACTGCAGAGACAGCCGCAAACAGATTAGTTCATCTGATTGACCTCTCATTTGACTAATAAGAGCCTTGAATTGGGTTTCTGAAACCTTGAAGAACCAATGAATGAAAATCTAGGAAGGAGGACCCGCCTACTGTGAACGCAGGAGCCAATTGAAGCACAGAAATTCTGGCTGGGTGAAGCGATATTTACTGCTGCCACAGATGAAAACAAAGGACGCTGTGAGGCGGCATGAAAAAATAAGCAGTGATGCTGTGGTTTTAAGCAGGTTTTATTATATCATGTCGCCTTCACGGGATCCCCTCTCCGGTGCATAGTGGAGCAGCCCGGAGCGGGATCCCTAAGCTCTCAGAGAAGGAGAGGCGGACACGTGTGTGTCTACCAGTTGCAGGATCAGAGTGAGAGAAGAAGAGAGAGATTGCGTTACAGAGTTGCACCTTAAATACTTGATCATAACAATACATCAAAGAGACGTACCCCACAGTTTAGAATGATCAAAGGGACAACAGAACAGGCAGGAGGTATTTGCATTTGTAAGACATACATCACAATGGGCAGATTAGCTAGACCTCGCTCCAAGTGTCAGACAAAGAGGCTAACCAGCACATCTACATATTGATCTGAGTCTCTAGGTCACAGTAAGGGCAAAATGCATGAACACTTTAACTTCAAGGCTGTAAACTCAGCGTGCAGCGGAACAAACCCCAGGAGTGCGAGCTGACTGTCTCTGTGTTCTGTTTGTGTGTTGTGGGGGGTTTAATCAAACCGCTACAGCTGGACAAATCTCCTACAGACCCAGGCTCACCCAGCAGCATGGAGAACACCCACAAGTGGGACCTGCACTCATTCCAGCAGAATAGACGGAGGCCGACGACAAAAGTCGTAAATCTTTCGCCAAAACGGCAATATGTAATGGAATTATGTTGATCGGGATCCACGAGCGGAGCAGCGTTGCGTTCGTCCGACGCGTGGGAAGAGCTGTTCGCCACGACTCTGCTGCTTTGAAGAGGTAAGGTGTTATAAGCTAAATTATTATTTATCCCTGAAAACTGTAATCCAAAAATGACTTTTGACCGATCGGTAATTTACAACTGTACTGCGCACAAAATACGAAGTGCGTGCGCCGCGATAAACGGTTCATTTGCCGTGTTCGGACCGTGAACGCCCCCCCCCCCCCCCGCTGCAGAAGAGGAGGGGGGGGGGCACGGTCCGAACGCTCCTCGGTCGGCGGGAGGAAGCATATCAGTCTATTCCATCATGTAGCGATGGCCCTCTTCTGTACCGAGGGGGGGGGGGGGGCGTTCACGGTCCGTTCACGGTTCCCCCCCCCACACACACACACAGTAGCGGGGGGGGGGGGGGAGCCGCTGTGAAAACATGCAAGGAAAAAAAAAAAGAGTGTATTCCGTCTTGTAGCGAGGGCCGAATTTGGTCCTTGGTAGCGGGGGGGGGGGGGAACGATCCCCCGCCCACACACACACACACAGACACAGCCCTGAGTGTGACCTTTCATTAGAGCCTAAAATGAAGATTCTACATTGAATTATTCAAAAGTTACAGACGTTTTTCCAAACTGTGCCATTTGGCACAATTTGGCACAGTTTCATAACGCCTGGGAACTACCTGAGAACAAAGCTGTGTAAAATATTCATTTTTTGTGGTATTGTTACCAAATTTGGATCTCAGCTGGATAACACTTGGTTCTACATTTCTGTTGCATTTTCCAGCCGGATCGGACAGCTGTGTGTTATTTACAAGCATTTGTATCCAAAAAAACACTGTGTCCAAATTTTTTTTCTTCAAGTTCAGTATGTTTAGATGACTGTAACTCAGTGGCCGGAGCACGTAGAGAGATTATGTTTTTTTTGCCAAAAAATTCAAAGTGTTTTCTTTTAAATGAGACCAAACCCCATGAAGATGCTGCAAAGGGTTGAATAACAGCTTTCGATTTACTTTGGGCACATTTTTTTTTGGCATTTTTAGGAAAATTGCCCGGAGTGCAAGTGGTTAAAGGAAAAGGCTATAAGACCATCTCCAAGCAGCTTGATGTTCCTGTGACTACAGCTGCACATATTATTCAGAAATTTAAGATCCACGGGACTGTAGCCAACTTCCCTGGACGTGGCCGCAGGAGGAAAGTTGATGAAGAATGGTAACAAAAGAGCCCAGAACAACCTCTACACACATTCATGGTGAACTCCAAGGTCAAAGTACATCAGTGTCAGATCGCACCATCTGTCGTTGTTTGAGCCAAAGTGGACTTCATGGGAGACGACCAAGGAGGACACCACTGTTGAAAACAAATCATAAAAAAGCCAGACTGGAATTTGTCAAACTGCATGTTGACAAACCACAAAGCTTCTGGGAGAATGTCCTATGGACAGACGAGACAAAACTGCAACTTTTTGACAAGGCACATCAGCTCTATGTTCACAGACACAAAAATGAAGCATACCAAGAAAAGAACACTGTCCCTACTGTGAAACATGGAGGAGGTTCTGTTATGTTCTGGGGCTGCTTTGCTGCATCTGGCACAGGATGTCTTGAATCTGTGCAGGGTACAATGAAATCTCAAGACTATCAAGGTATTCTAGAGAGAAATGTGCTGCCCAGTGTCAGACAGCTTGGTCTCAGTCGTAGGTCATGGATCTTGCAACAGGATAATGACCCAAAACACACAGCTAAAAACACCCAAGAATGGCTAAGAGCGAAACATTGGACTATTCTAAAGTGGCCTTCTATGAGCCCTGATCTAAATCCTATTGAACATCTGTGGAAGTAGCTGAAACATGCCGTCTGGAGAAGGCACCCTTCAAACCTGAGACAACTGGAGCAGTTTGCTCATGAGGAGTGGGCCAAAATACCTGCTGAGGGGTGCAGAAGTCTCATTGACAGTTACAGAAATCATTTGATTGCAGTGATTGCCTCAAAAGGTTGTGCAACAAAGTATTAAGTTAAGGGTACCATCATTTTTGTCCAGGCCTGTTTCATGAGTTTGTTTTTAAAGTAATTCTGTTGAACCACAATTCAAAAGCACTGTCTGATTTTCATTGGTTAATTTTCATAGAATTTTTATTTATTACCACTTTTGTCAGATTCAAGTTATTTCTGTGACCATTGTGGGTTTTTCTTTCATTAACAGAGGGGTACCAACAATTTTGTCCACAGCTGTAAGAGGTCTTGAAGCAATTTCTGTGCCACTCTAATTTTGGATGAGAGGGTTAAGAGCTAATGTTAGCAGGTTACAGTAGGTGAGCAAGATACATCATGACTGTATGCATACTGCCCAGAAATAAACAAGTGCCAATCATGTCAACTAAATTAATAAAACACTATTCACACTCTAAAACCCGAGCTTCAGACTTCTTGTATGTTCTGTTTGGAGCATTTTGAATCTGAATTTCTAAGTTTTCCATTTAGCATTTCTCAAGTGTGACCATATTGTGTAAAATAACACAAATATATTTATTGGAATAAATCTGCATGCATGTACTTTATTTTTCCTGTTTTACTTTGTCTTTCCTTTGTCACTCTTTTCCACTCTTCTCTGCCCCTCAGTGTCCAGATTAGCCAATATAGACCAGGCCATCCACAAGCTACATGTTGGTCACTACACTCTGGACGTTAAAGTCAGCCAGTTGATGGACCGTCTTTCTGGGATTGATGGTAAGACTTGTTTTAGCACTTTTACTGCAATACATTTAATTGAGAAGCTCCAGGTAAGATAAGATAAGATAAGATAAGCATTTATTAGTCCCACAGTGGGGAAATTGTGGTACTAGTAAAGGCAGCAGCAAAGGGATAGCAGCACTCAGAGCAATAGTAAATAAGATAATAAGATAAGGTTAGCCAAAGCAGTAATATACTGTATATGAGATGAGATGAGATGAGATTCAACTTTATTGTCATTACACATGTATGAATACAAGGTAACGAAACGTGACTTGGCATTTGGGCACGCTCTGCAGAGCGCATCCAAGGCCGGGGCAGCCGCTAGGCACCAGTCATAAAGAAGAAAGGGAAAAAAAAGAAAGAGGGAATGGATATGACACAGTAGGCGAGAGAAAAAAAACATGTTTTATCAAAATGGCGCTCGGCAAGTGAGTGAAATTTTGATTGCAGGCAAAAAAACCCTCAATGCACATTTAGCAGACATTTAGCAAGAGATCACACACAAAAGTTGAGAGGCAGTGTATTGTATGCATGTAATGTTGTATGCATTGTGTAGTGTAGATGTGACAGTTGTTAGTGAGCAGCAGAGGGCGCCTCCTGGCAGTGGATAGATGTTATAATCATGTGACTTATAAACAAGTCCAGAGTCTATCTCTCTTGCTTGCAGAAGGCACATGGGCACTGTCCTTGAGGGTCCAAATCCGCTGATACGACAACAACTGATTGTCGATTGTTTGGGTTAAGAACCGGTCCTTCCGCTTATCTTAATCAGGAGGAATGTAAACATGGGGCACCAAACAAGGTCAAATCAAATCAGCACAGTGCACTCAGAGAATAGAATTTGTCCTCACCCGTGCAATTCTGTGCTTTCATATGTGCAGGCTTAAACTGTTTTTCCATGGAAAGCACAGGGCTCCAGATGTATTCCTCCACTGAATCACTGTCATTCAGTTCACCGTTTGCCGCTACTCGTGCCTTCCCCAACTGGTCGAATTTGATGAAGGAGCTTGCCGGGTCCGCTTTGATCAGCTCTCTCACCTTCCTTCAATTTCTGATGCATCAGGGAACTTCACAGCCAAAAATAGAAGTCCTGAGATCATAACCAATAATGTTTCCACAGACGCATGAATTCCAATGTCCATGAGTCTCCTCGCAGATTCCAATTCTTGGGCTCCCCCTTGGCCCGATTCTTGTTGAAAAATAGTGACAATAGCACATTTAAGCCGCTTCCAAATCCATAATTTCCGTTTAGATTAAGATTCAGCAGAAGAAGAGCGACTAAACACAGACAAAAACGCAACATTGCAAAGCTGGGAATAGGTCAGGAAGGCAGACGAGAGGAGCGAAGAAATGTGACTGCTCTCTCTCAAGGCAAGAAGGAAGAATATATATATATATATATATATATATATATATATATATATATATATATATACATACACTACCGTTCAAAAGTTTGGGGTCACCCAGACAGTTTTGTGTTTTCCATGAAAAGTCACACTTTTATTTACCACCATGAGTTGTAAAATGAATAGAAAATATAGTCAAGACATTGATAAGGTTAGAAATAATGATTTGTATTTGAAATAATAATTTTTTCCTTCAAACTTTGCTTTCGTCAAAGAATCCTCCATTTGCAGCAATTACAGCATTGCAGACCTTTGGCATTCTAGCTGTTAATTTGTTGAGGTAATCTGGAGAAATTTCACCCCACGCTTCTAGAAGCCCCTCCCACAAGTTGGATTGGTTGGATGGGCACTTCTTGCGTACCATACGGTCAAGCTGCTCCCACAACAGCTCAATGGGGTTTAGATCTGGTGACTGCGCTGGCCACTCCATTACAGATAGAATACCAGCTGCCTGCTTCTTCTCTAAATAGTTCTTGCACAATTTGGAGGTGTGCTTTGGGTCATTGTCCTGTTGTAGGATGAAATTGGCTCCAATCAAGCACTGTCCACAGGGTATGGCATGGCGTTGCAAAATGGAGTCATAGCCTTCCTTATTCAAAATCCCTGAACAAATCTCCCACCATTCCAGCACCAAAGCAACCCCAGACCATCACGTTACTAACTAACTAACTAACTAACTTGCACTTATATAGCGCTTTTCTAGTCACAAAGACCACTCAAAGAGCTTTCATTAATACTAACCCTCTATTCTAAGGGCCTATAGGAAACAGATATCTAGGGGCAATTTAGAACAGCCAATTAACCTAACATGCATGTTTTTGGCATGTGGGAGGAAACCGGAGAAATCCCGGAGTAAACCCACGCAACACGGGGAGAACATGCAAACTCCACACAGATCACTGTTGGTCGGGGGCTGGGATCGAACCCACGATCCCATGATCCCCACAATCCCCCGGCCAAGAGTAAACTGTGCTGCCGCAGTGCTAACCACTGCGCCACCGTGTTACCCCCACCTTGCTTGACAGATGGCGTCAGGCACTCTTCCAGCATCTTTTCAGTTGTTCTGCATCTCACAAATGTTCTTCTGCGTGATCCACACACCTCAAACTTCGATTCGTCCGTCCATAACACTTTTTTCCAATCTTCCTCTGTCCAATGTCTGTGTTCTTTTGCCCATATTAATCTTTTTCTTTTATTGGCCAGTCTCAGATATGGCTTTTTCTTTGCCACTCTGCCCTGAAGGCCAGCATCCCGGAGTTGCCTCTTCACTGTAGATGTTGACACTGGCGTTTTGCGGGTACTATTTAATGAAGCTGCCAGTTGAGGACCTGTGAGGCATCTATTTCTCAAACTAGAGACTCTAATGTACTTATCTTCTTGCTCAGTTGTGCAGCGGGGCCTCCCACTTCTCTTTCTACTCTGGTTAGAGACTGTTTGTGCTGTTCTCTGAAGGGAGTAGTACACACCGTTGTAGGAAATCTTCAGTTTCTTGGCAATTTCTCGCATGGAATAGCCTTCATTTCTAAGAAGAATAGACTGTCGAGTTTCACATGAAAGTTCTCTTTTTCTGGCCATTTTGAGCGTTTAATCGACCCCACAAATGTGATGCTCCAGATACTCAACCTGCTCAAAGGAAGGTCAGTTTTATAGCTTCTCTAACCAGCTAAACTGTTTTCAGCTGTGCTAACATGATTGCCCAAGGGTTTTCTAATCATCCATTAGCCTTCTGACGCAATGAGCAAACACATTGTACCATTAGAACACTGGAGTGATAGTTGCTGGAAATGGGCCTCTATACACCTATGTAGATTTTACACCAAAAACCAGATATTTGCAGCTAGAATAGTCATTTACCACATTAGCAATGTATAGAGTGTATTTCTGATTAGTTTAAAGTTATCTTCATTGAAAAAAACAGTGCTTTTCTTTCAAAAATAAGGACATTTCTAAGTGACCCCAAACTTTTGAACGGTAGTGTACATACATACCGTACATACATACATACACACACACACACACACACACACACACACACACACACACACATATATATATATACACTACCGTTCAAAAGTTTGGGGTCACTTAGAAATTTCCTTATTTTTGAAAGAAAAGCACTTTTTTCAATGAAGATAACTTTAAACTAATCAGAAATACACTCTATACATTGTTAATGTGGTAAATGACTATTCTAGCTGCAAATGTCTGGTTTTTGGTGCAATATCTACATAGGTGTATAGAGGCCCATTTCCAGCAACTATCACTCCAGTGTTCTAATGGTACAATGTGTTTGCTCATTGCGTCAGAAGGCTAATGGATGATTAGAAAACCCTTGTGCAATCATGTTAGGTTTGCAATGCTGTAATTGCTGCAAATGGAGGATTCTTTGACGAAAGCAAAGTCTGAAGGAAAAAATTATTATTTCAAATACAAATCATTATTTCTAACCTTGTCAATGTCTTGACTATATTTTCTATTCATTTTACAACTCATGGTGGTAAATAAGTGTGACTTTTCATGGAAAACACAAAATAATTGTCTGGGTGACCCCAAACTTTTGAACGGTAGTGTATATAGATGGTATCAATAGCATTACGTTAGTTAAATTACCCGGCAGAATATGAATATGTATCCAGACAGTATATTTCACATTTGAATCAACAGTGTTGTTGCCACAATCAATAATAATTGTTATTGTCTTAGTTGTGTATTGGAGGGGACAATCTCCATTGTGCAAAGTTGTGATGTTTAGTACGTTTAATATGATCTCTACAAGCAGCACCCGTTAGATTATAAAGTTTGACAGCCGTAGGTGGGAAGGACCTGCGGAACCTCTCCGTCGTGCACCTAGGATGGTACAGCCTACTGCTAAATGAGCTCCTCAGTGCGTTCAGCGTGTTCTGCATGGGGTGGAACTCGGACTCCAGCAGAGATGACAGCTTAGCCACCATCCTCTTCTCTCCTACCTCCTCCACTAGGTTGAGTTGTCATCCCAGAACAGAGCTAGCTTTTTTGATCAGCTTGTTCAGTCTCTTCCTATCGGCTGCTGTGATGCTGCTACCCCAGCAGATTACTCCAAATATGATGGCTGATGCCACCACTGAATCGTACAAGGTCTTCAGAAGTGCCCCTTACACACCAAAAGACCTGAGTCTCCTCAGGAGGAACAGCCTGCACTGCCCCTTCTTGTAGAGCTCATTGGCATTGTCTGACCAGTCCAGTTTATTGTTCAGGTGAACACCCAGGTACTTGTAAGCTGTCACCATCTCAATGTCTGTTCCCTGGATGTTTACTGGTGCTGTGTGGGGTTGTCCTCACCTGTGGCAGTCCACTACCAGTTCCTTGGTTTTCCTCACATTGATCTAGAGGCAGTTCCACAGGCACCAGTCCACAAAGTCCTGGATAAGTCCTCTGTCAAGAGCAACCTGGTATATGCAATCCAATGTAGTGAGGAGTGTGACAATCTTTATATCGGGGAAACAAAATAGCAGCTCTGTAAACATATGTCGCAACACAGAAGAGAAAATTCGTCTGGACAAAATTCAGCCATCTGTACTCACCTGCAACAAAAACAACACACCTTCTGAGACCAAGATGTGCACATCTTGGACAGAGAAGAGGGGTGGTTTGAAAGAGGTGTTAAGGAAGCC
This sequence comes from Pholidichthys leucotaenia, assembly GCA_020510985.1. NCBI lineage: Eukaryota > Metazoa > Chordata > Actinopteri > Cichliformes > Pholidichthyidae > Pholidichthys > Pholidichthys leucotaenia. The sequence goes on from CM035842.1 coordinate 280,042,340, forward strand.
ATCTATGACAAAGTGGAACGGCCCTCCCTTAACAGATGAGGGGGACTGAGATATCATCTGTCCTCAGCTTACAATGCTGTGTTAAAAACTATTCCTTGGCACTTTATGGACAAATGAACTTGCTCCAATTCCCAAGTTTAAGGGAGGAGCACCAGGTTTTTTTCCTCTCTCTCCCCTTTTCTTCCCTTGGTCACACACCATGGACTGCATTTTTTTTCCTCTTTGGTCACACAACATGGGCTACGTTTCCCACAAATCATGTGACTTTGTGTCCTTTTGTCATGTGACTTCCTTGTAGGCTATTTATTGGCCAGAGACACTTCCTGCTGCAGTCTTACAACTGATGATGGGCCGAATCTCAATCTCCTCCCTAAGCCCTCAAGCCCTGAGCCCTTGTAGACTTAGGTGGCAGCCATGAGTAGTGTGTTAGTGTGTGAGTTTGCGAGGGCTTGAAATGGTGTAAAAGGAATGGGTGTGGGGCATGGTGGGGGTTTCCCCACCCAGAGAGGGCAGGGGGAACAATGGACCGAGGGAGGAGGTGTCACCGGAGGGTATCAGATGGAACTGTTGGGTCTATTCCCGCCCCCCCCACACACACACACCGGGGAGAGTGAGAGCTGCTGGAGCTGCTGAGGGTAGAAGGGTGTAAGGGCAGCCCCGGCATAACGTCATGTTAATGTGCTACACATTCCTTTGTTCAAACAACAGTGTGTATGGTCGGAAGTTCCAGGTCTCAATGCATGGAAATAAAGAGATAAAAGTGGAATGCACAAAGACCCAGGAGTGCTGTTTGCTGTACTTCATATTGGAGAAAGAATAAAGTTTCTGTGTCATCCAGCTCGTTGCTTCACCTGCCTCCTTTCTCCACATTGGTGACGCTAAGACGTGCCATGGAAAGCGAGCCAAGTGTTGCCCCAGAGACTACATGGAGGGAGAGCACCGGCACCACGTGCGCCCGCTCAGTCAAGCTCCCAGACTTCTGGCTTCACATCCCGACTGCATGGTTTCTGCACATAGAAGCCCAGTTTGTACTCCACGGGATAACAACAGACGATACAAGCTATTACTACGTGGTCGCTGCGGTGGATGCGCGCACCACGTAACAGGTGACAAGCCTGCTACAGGAGCCGCCAGCCCAAGGAAAATATGAAGCGCTCAAGGGGATGCTTCTCCAGCGTTACACCCTTTCTGACAGTGAGAGGGGAGAGAAACTCCTAACGCGTTTGGAGTTAGGGGACAGATCAGCAGTGGAGCTCATGGAGAGCATGCTGACGCTGAGGGGGAAGGATGATGAATCTTTCCTGTTTTCCCATTTGTTCCTCAGGAACCTACCGGCTACAGCGAGGGCAATCTTGGCCAACTCGCCGTGGCTGGTTGCTAAGGACTACTGTGCCCTGGCGCAGGAAGCGGACCACATCATTTTGGCGACCAGAACTCTCAGCGCGCAGGCAGTGGCACTAGCATCCATGAGGGACTCCAGCGAGGTCGAGGAGCCGTGAGTGGTAGCCGGGACGGACACCAGGAGACAAAGGAACGGGGCAATCTGTTTTTATCATCGCCGTTTCGGCTCAAATGCCCAACGCTGCCTAGTGCCATGCCAATTCAAGGAGCCGGAAAGACGGCATGTTCGGAATTCGGTTGCAGCTGCGACCGATGGCGACAGGAACAGACTGCTTTTTGTCACAGACACACGTTCAGGGAGACGGTTTTTGGTGGACTCCGGCTCCCGTAAGAGCCTCATCCTACCAGTCAGTGCAGACAGGGTGGCAGGAGGCAGTGTTCCCGAGCTCAAGGCTGCTAACAGATCCACCATCAGGACATTTGGCAAGCGGACACTGACGACATGCTTACATGGACGCAACTTTCAGTGGGACTTTGTGATAGCTGCATGTTTTGGCCCCATTCTAGGCGCAGATTTTTTATGTGCGTGTGGGTTGTTAGTCAATGTTGCTAATAGGAGATTTGTGGATGCTGTCTCTTTCACCTCACTGCCCTGCACAGCTCGGGGAGCTGGGTCGACAACACTGGCTAACTTTATAGCTCCAGGGGGTAAGTACCAACAGTTGCTCACACAGTTCCCAGCACTAACGGTCCCAACTTTTTCGGCTACGGTAAGGAAACATGTTATCAAACACTTCATAACAACAAAAGGCCCGCCGGTGTTTGCACAACCTCGGCACTTGGACACAGCTAAACTGGCCAGCGCGCGAGAGGAGTTTGCCAACTTAGAGCAGTTGGGCATTGTGAGGCGCTCCAGCAGCCTGTGGGCATCCCCGCTACACATGGTGCCTAAAGCCGACCAGTCGTGGCGACCGTGCGGCGATTTCCGGCACTTGAATAACGCCACGGAACATGATCGTTATCCAATTCCGCACATCCAGGTTTTCGTGCACCTGGCTGGGACGCGCGTTTTTTTGAAAGTGGATCTGGTCTGCGGATATCATTAGGTCCCAGGGCGCATGAAGACAGCAGTAATAACTCCTTTCAGCCTTTTTGAGTTTTTATGTATGCCGTTCGGATTAAAAGGCACGGCGCAGACTTTCCAGAGGATGATGGACATGGTGCTTCGCTGCTTGTCCTTCGTTTTTGTCTATTTAGACGACATTTTGGTAGCCAGCGCGTCCGAGGAGGAACACATCACCCATCTCGAGACAGTTTTCCAGAGGTTGGAAGTGCATGGGCTAATAGTTAATCGTGAAGTGCCAGTTCAGTGTGTCAGAGATTGATTTTTTTGGGCCACCACATTTCACCGGAGGGGGCGATCCCGTTGCCGGATAAGGTGCGCGCTGTATTGGATTTTCTGCATCCGCAGACCGTGAGAGCACTAAAGGAGTTTTTGGGAATGGTTAATTTTTTTATAACCGTTTCCTTCCCTGGGCAGCCCAGCTGATGCAGCCATTGTATGCCATGCTTAAAAAAAAGAAGCCTGCGGAAACCATCGACTGGACTCCCGACCGAGACCAGGCTTTTACAAACGCCAAAACAGCACTGGCGGATGCCACGTTGCTATCCCACCCGGATCCGTCTGCACGGATAGCGCTTACTACGGATGCATCTGATGTTGCCATAGGGGCAGTGGTGGAGCAGTGCATCTCAGGTTCATGGCAGCCACTCGTATTTTTTAGCCGAACTTTGCGCGGCAATGAATGCAAATACAGCGCGTTCGATAGAGAATTGCTGCTCTCCACCTGGCAACGTGCTATTTCCAGTTCTGGCTGGAGGGGCGTGAGTTCACCACGTTCGTGGACCATAAGCCACTGACGTACATGATGTCGAAGGTCTCGGAACCGTGGTCGGCTCGGCAGCAATGGCATTTGGCTGCAATTTCGGAGTTTACAACTGACATTCAACACGTTGTCGATAAGCTCAATGTCGTAGCCGATTGCCTGTCGCATGTGTTAATTGCCCTGGTCTACATGGGAATAGATTTCCCTCCCATGGCTGTGGAGCAAGCCGGGGACGCGGACATTTGTGCGCTCCAGTCTGTGCTAACTGGGTTAAGGCTGGAGAGCAGGGTGGTGCAAGAAGGGTGCCCTCTCTTGCTCTGCGACGTCTTCACCAGCTGCCTGCGCCCGGTGGTTCCGAGCTCTTTGCTCCATCGCGTTTTTGAGTTGGTCCACTCCCTTTCGGATCTGGGAGTGCGCACTTCGGTGAAGTTGTGAGGGCGAAGTTCGTCTGGCCGCAGTTGCGCAAAGACGTGAAACAGTGGGCTGTAGCTTGCGTCATGTGCCAGCGGGCCAAAGTGCACAAGCACACCAAAGCCCCCCCTTGAACCGTTCCAAATCCCGGCTAGGAGGTTCGACCACGTCCATGTGGATTTGGTGGGACGCCTCCCGCAGTCACAAGGTTTCATGCACCTTTTGATGGTCGTGGACCGCACCACACGCTGGCCTGAAGTGGTCCCGCTGGCTTCCACCACGTCCATGGAAGTGGCTCGCACTTTTTTGTCTGCTTGGGTTGCACGTTTTGGATCTCCATCGGACATCACGTCCGACAGGGGTCCACATATCGTGTCAGAACTCTGGTCTGCGATGGCACAGAGCCTGGGGGTCAAAATTCACCGCACTAACGTGTACAACCCCCAGGCTAACGGGTTATGCGAGCGTTTTCATAGGTTGCTTAAAGCAGTGCTCAGAGCACTGCCTGCCCTGGGTTCTTTTAGGGTTGCGCTCCACACCTAAGGAGGATTTGGCAGCCTCCCCGGCAGAACTCATTTTTTCTCAGCTGCTGCGGATCCCCGGAGAGCTTTTACCAGAAAACCCCACGCCCGAGGCTGATCCACTCATGCAATTTTTACACAGTATGGAGGTTTTCAGCGTACCAGGCCCGGCCCATCATTGTTTTCCCCACACATTCGTCCCAAAAATCTTGCAGAACGCCTGTTTTGTTTTCGTCAGGCACGATGCACACCAGACCCTGCTGCGCCCACCGTACAACGGACCGTTCAGGGTGTTGGAACCTGGGGTGAAGCATTTTGTGTTAGACTTGGGGGGACGTAGGGAGACCGTCTGCATCGACAAGCTCAAGCCTGCTTATGTGTTGACTGACGAGGAGGTGGTGTTGGCTCCCCGGTGCGGACGCCCACTGTTGGTGGCTCTGCAGGTTGGTGATGCCTCAGCAGGGACCTGTGCTCACGAAGATAATGTGTTTCCTCCCCCTCCCTTTTTCCCTGCACAGATTGATGTGCCCTCCTGTACACCTCGCCAGCAGGGTGGTTCGACTGGACCAGCAACCCCCGGCTACAACCACTATGGATGCCAGCTCAAGCCCAAAGGACAGGGGGGTTAGTGCCCCTTCTGACTGTTCGGGGGGGGGGGGGGGCTGTGTGGGGGCACGGTGGGGGTTTCTCCACCCAGAGAGGGCAGGGGGAAGGGGGAACAATGGACCGAAGGAGGAGGTGTCACCAGGTGGGTATCAGACGGGACTGTTGGGTCTATGCGCCCCCCGGGGGGAGTGACAGCTGCCGGAGCCACTGATGGTAGAAGGGTGTACGAGCGGTCCCGGCGTAATGTCATTTTAATGTGCCACACATTCCTTTGTTCAAACAACGTGTATGGTCGGACGTTCCGGGTCTCGATGCATGGAAATAAAGAGATAAAAGTGGAATGCACAGAGACCCAGGAGCGCTGTTTGCTGTACTTCATGTTGGAGAAAGAATAAAGTTTCTGTGTCGTCCAGCTCATTGCCTCACCTGCCTCCTTTCTCCACATGGAACACTTTATGGTATGTCACCCTACCTTGACAACGGTGTATGACAAACATGCTGCTTAGTATTGTGGGATTCGGACTTTTTATTTTAAGAATGACTTTATCTTCAAAGGCCAAGGAACAGAAGGAATCAATTGGCTGATCTAAATATCTTCCAGGCACTAGCCTTACAGAACGAAAGAGAGGTAATTATGAAAAAAATAATTTTACTTTTTTATGAAAATTACACAAAATAGTTGATAAATAATGTCTGCATTGTAGTATATTTATTTTTTTATTTATTTATCCTTTATTTATACATTATGTGTTAAATGCAGTATAGTCATCCACTGGCTTACTAAATAATCATAATCAGTAATCAATCAATATACCAGCTGAATACTTGCTTGAAACCTTGAGCAGATGTGTTTCTGTGGCACTAGAATATGGAGTCATGTTTAATTCAAAGCTCAATAAACTGTGATGTTTGTTCATTGCTCCCTGTTTGTAAGTAAAAAAAAATGTTTTATTATGCAACTATAGACTCACTGCAGACCAGTGAGCAACATTATACTGACATGGAATCATCTTTTTAGTGATGTTTGGAGTTGTTCCTTCCATGCTTCTGTGTTTACCTGTTTTGTTTTGTTGGGTTTTTTTGTTTGTTTTGTTTTTTTTGTGGGGTGGAGCAGGGGTGAAGGGGTGGTCAGTGATTAACAGGTGACGAATCAGGAGCTTTTCCTTGAGAAACCCCGGCATGGCGCTCTGAACTGTGGGTAATTCCCTTACCTTAAGCCAGCATGCTATGCTGATGGGGATATCATTCTTGTTTTGCGCTAAAAATCAACTGAATAGTTTAATTAATGGAATGTTTAAACTTCACTTGTCTACAACAATATGAGCAAGGGTGAACCTCAAATGGAAACTTTAGAAATTGGTTCCTTGAGTTCAGGAATTATGTAATCATATCAATAATCTGTTTATAGAGATAAAAAGAATCATCACAATGATTTTAATTGCTGTTCCCATATGTATTGTCCTCTCTCTGTTGCTCCGAACCACCAACATGGCAGCTAAAGTCGGAGAACTTGAGGACAGCATTCAGGAGGTCTACCAGCACAGCAAGGTCAACCGCAAGGAGATTGGAAGGCTGGAAGGTATAAACATTTTATTTTTCCTCTGATCTTTTTGAGCCTTTCAAAATTGAAAAGTGCCATATTATGCAAGGAAAGTAATTCATCACAAATGATTTATGAATGCAATATGTAATATAGTGAAGATAGATTTTTTTTAACGATGTGCGAAAGTCCTAGGCCAGGTCTGGAAATGATTTTGCTTCTGTTAACTGCAATGGAGACATTTATATATTTGCATGTACAGTACACACAAAGAAAGGGCCAGTGACAGAGCAGGTACATGAAGAAGCCTGCAGAAGCTCACAAATAAAGTCCTTGCTAATATGCAAATAAACCAAATGTTTGCATCAAAGAAGTGTGATGAAAACTATGAGTTACATCATCTCTGTTATTGTCTCTGTAAGCAGATTAAAGGGTATGTGTGATGGTTAGCCAAGTAGCAGTGGCCCCTTAAGGCATAAAAAGGTTTGCAGATGCATTTCTGTTTGCCAGTATAGCAAGTGGAAACAGTACTTACCAATAAAAATGTCAGTATTGGATTTGTATTACCCTATAAGGAGTTAATCAATCTTTTACGGTTATGGCTGGCACAAAAACAACAAATAAAGGGAGGATTGCTGAGTCTGCTGCTGAGAATAAGGTCTGTGGCATGCTTTAGCGTGTTTTAATCATTGTTTTCATTCGCACATGATGCTAAACGCTCTGACAGCTTGCTTTTAGGAATTATTTATCGCAGAAGCAAATATTGTTACAGGATGGCATCTACACTTTGAGTTCATCACTCTCAGCAATTATGATTCATGCTCCCTAATTCATGAAATTAGGGAGTGATGATCCAATACCCCCCCAGGAACTACAGGTGGATGCTAGGAAGTCGGAGGGACTGGAACAACACTAAAGTGTGTTTGTGATGTGTATGAATGTTGAATCACATTTGAGTTTGGTATTGAAGTTGTCACTTTTCTGGGTGGCTGTGGCACAGGTGTCGTGTGGCCGACTAATGATCGCAAGGTCAGGGGTTCGATTCCCGCTCTGTCTGCAGTCTGCATGTCGAAGTGTCCTTGAGCAAGACACTGAACCCCCAGTTGCTCCTGGTGGGTCAGGCCAGCGCCTGTGCATGGCAGCTCCACCGCCATCAATGTGTGAATGGGCGGGTAGCAGGGTCTGTAAAATGCTTTGGTCATCTAGAGATAAGGAAAAAAGCGTGATATAAGTGAACGCCATTTACCATTCCTGCCATATTTTTGAGGCAGAGGAATTCCTCAGCAAAGCTAGCTAGCTTTGTTAGCATACCATCTATCTATAAATTCAAGGGATCTCTGTCTGTGTGTGTCTGTGCGTGTGTTCCTCAGATATCGCTCAAACCATTCGTCACACTGACCTAAGATTTTAAACATGCTTTGCTGAAGCTATGAGGGTGTGCATCCCGAATATGGAGTCACTTAGTCAAAATATGTAATTTTTATCAATGAAAGTTTAGCCACTGCTGTGTGACTGCTCTATGTCTTCACCCCACCCCCGACTTCAAGAAGTGTGGGCGGGGTTTCGGATTGACTCCGTGCTCATTGGACAATACGCGGCATCACAACCTGCCAGTCACCACAGTGTTCCCTGGACAAAACAAGGAAATGGAAAATGACAAATTTGACTAGAAAAACATAATACTGAAGATTTAATGTTTAAAAAAATTATACTATAAAGTTGGCGTGATTGCATAGATCTAAAGGATAATTCGGCATATGTGGAGAACATGAGGTGCATGAGGACACTGGGCGGAGCATCAGTGGGACCCGGGCCTGACAAAGAATACCGGTGTATCAACAAAGAACATGCCGGGAGAAGCAGCAGCCTAACTGGGCGGACCACGGTCCTTCGCAGGGAGGCAGTAGACGGGAGTACCTGCTTCTGCTTCACCTGTGTGTGCAGGACGGCGACTCCCCCCTCCCGCTCGAGTATCTAAAAATTAAAAACGTATTACCACCATGATTGTGGATCGGAATGGCCGGAATGACTTAACAACCAAACGCAGGACACAAAAATGCCCAAATAATGAAATAAATCACTTTTTAGTTAAATATTTACTGACAAATGAGCAACACGGATGCAACGGTTGCAGTAAAACATGTCCTTCTGCTGTGAATAATAATAGACAGATAAATGTGCTTTATTGATGTTGGGTGTTTTGTAGTTAATTCCGTTGATTACAGTTTTTAAAAAAACTTTGAATAACAAAATATTGCTAAAATATAAAATGATGCACTACAATGGGTCTCAAATATTTGTAAATGTGTCCTGTTATAGTACTGCATGAGTTTATTGATGATATACAGAAGAAATTCAGTATTACACTGAACTCCATCACTGAACAGTGATATAAACTAAAATAATTATAATGATGACTGAACAACTCCCATTTCCCAAAGTGCAAGATACACTGTTATGAATACAAGTGATAAAAGATCAGACAAAAAAGTGATCTGACAAACAAATAAACAAGGGATCTGTAACATTTGCTAATATTGGATGTCCCATTCATTTTCAGTAATTGGGTATTCTGTAATTAATATTCACACAGTCAAATAAATCTTAGTGCCATTTACTCCCTTTTATATTTTCAAACACAGTCTACATTTGGGCCTGGAAAGCCTGATTGGGACACCTGTTTAAGACAGGAATACTTGTGTTCTACGGGCTTGCACTAGTAACATAAACACAAGCTGTGTTCAGAGTGTTCACTCATTCCCCATATAGTGTACTATATATTTATTTTTTTTTATGTACCGGAGTGGTGGCCTAGAAGTAGAGCATTTACCACCCCAACCAGGAGGTTGGGGTTGAAGTCCTGGCCGGGTCATGCCAAAGACCGTATAAAAGTGGAACTTCCTGCTGTCCAGCTTGGTGCTCAGCAAAAATGGAACAGAGGAGGGAAGTGTGGGTGGCAGTGGCTCAGGCGGTAGAGCGGGTTGTCCAATAACCACTGTTTTAGTGGTTTGAATCCCACTCTCCCCAGCCATCCTGCCGCTGTGTCCCTGGGCAAGACACTTTACCCACCTTGCCTCCAGTGTCCATGACACTGGGTATGAATGTGTATAAATGTTTGGTAGTGGTTGGAGAGGCCATTGGCACGGATTGGCAGCCACATACAGTATCTGTCAGTTTGCCCCAGGGCAGCTGTGGCTACAGTAGTAGCTTACCACTATCAGTGTGTGTTTGTGGACTGAATGAATAATGGACTCACTGTAAAGCGCTTTGGGTATCTTGAAAGGCGCTATATAAATGCAATCCATTATTATATAGTAAATCAGCCATTTTGTAGTGCTGTTCAAAATCTTAACAGAAAATTTCATTCACTATATAGTCCACTCAATATATCCCAGAATGCATTATAGAAATAATTTCTTTTCTATCAGACAGTGAATAAGGTTGATTTTACCTTAACATGTTTTGGCCACTTCTTGCAGCCTTTCTCAGAAGGGTCATGTGATGTTGTTGTGACAATCAGCTGTTTTTATCAGCAGTTTGTCCAGGTTTATTAGGACAAGGTAAACAAGGAAGGAGGCAAAAAGTGGTTGAAATATGTTAAGGTAAAAACAACCTTATTCACTGTCTGACAGAAAAGAAATTATTTTTTTGTGGCAGGAGGAAGGAACACACAGGAGACGAAGGTGGGTTTTCATCGTCACTCTTCAACTGCCAACTGAACAACTGAATGTGAACAGTGTGAACACTCCTGGACTCCAAGACCGGGAAACATAACCATACTCCCCTAACCCCAACTCCTGCTGGGTGGGAGATACCTCTTCAGTCCACCATACAGCTCCCCCACCCCACCCCCGAACACCCAGAAGGGACTCCCGTAGCCAAAATCAGTCTCTCACTGGGGGCCTGATGAGCCTGCCATAATGGCTGCGCCGTCCTCCAACCGGAGCCACCGGAGAAACCCGTCGTGCGGGGTGTCCTCGTGGACGACGGGCCAGTGAAACACAGTCCATAGTAGGCTGAAAACCAGAAAACTCATCTAGTGTAGACGTAGCCAGGGTCTTAGAAGGGGGGTGACGCCGACAGGGGCCCTGGGCTGGAACCGTAGGCTCATCTGGCATAACGTGTGCTGGCTTAAGCCTATCTAACGTGACCCGCTCTTTATGCCCACTCATCTCTAGCACAAAACTCTTAGGGACTGTCTCCAGAACCCGAAATGGACCGTTGTATGGGGGTTGGAGAGGCGAGTGGTGAGCGACATGTTGCCCAAAAACGAAACAGGCCGCACCGAGCTCAGTAGGCACAAACGATCGCAGAAAACAGTGGTGAACGGGGCTCAGAGCCAGTGTGTCATCGGATGAAAAAGGGTAGATAGTGGGGCCAGCCTGCAGGGCGGAACTTTTGGGCAAAAATTCTCCCGGAACGTGGAGCTGTTGACCGAAAACCAGTTCAGCAGGTGAAGCATCGAGATCTTCCTTAGGAGCTGAATGCAACCCAAGCATCACCCAAGGCAAACGATCCACCCAATTACCATCGGAGAGAGCAGCACGCAACGCTGCTTTTAGCGACCGGTGAAAACGTTCACACAAGCCGTTAGCTAGAGGGTGGTACGCTGTATTATGGTGTACCTGCATTCCCAAGGACCTTGCAAGCGCTGACCAGAGCTCTGACACAAACTGGGGTCCCCTATTGGAGGAAATATCTGATGGGGTGCCAAAACGCGTGACCCAGGAAGAAAGAAACATGCATGCCACATCTTCAGCCGAAGTGGAGGACAGAGGGACTGCCTCTGGCCACCTAGTGATCCAATCCACTATGGTGAGCAGGTGCGTAAAACCCTGCGAAGGGGGTAGAGGACCCACCAGGTCCACATGCACGTGGTCAAAACGTTTAGCCGGAATCCAAAACGGTTCTGGGGTGCCTTGGTGTGCTGGTGGACTTAAGTGCGTTGACATGGCAAGCATGTGGCCGCTCACCACTTGACATCCCTGCGGAGGCTGGGCCAGACAAACTTTGCTCCAACCAGTTTTACCGACGCCCGAACTCCAGGGTGAGAGAGGGAGTGAACTGAGTCAAAAACTCAGCAGGGCCAGGTCGCAGGGACAACAGGGCAGGGGTGGCCAGTGGAGACGTCACAGAGGAGAGTACGACCACCCTCCTGCATCACCGCCTCCTCGAGTTTGAGGGCTGTACCTGTAGACCGAAGGGCCAGGATGTCCGTGTCGTTGGGCTGCTGAGCGGCCATGGCGGAAAAATCCATCTCGAGGTGCATCGGACACCCCGGCATATGTGACAGGCAATCAGCAATGGGGTTGAACTTGCCAGCCACATGCCGAACATCTGTTGTGAACTCGGAGATGGCCGCCAGATGGCGTTGTTGATGAGCAGACCACGGCTCAGTCACCTTGGACATAGCGAACGTCAGCGGTTTATGATCTACATAAGCCGTGAAAGAACGACCCTCCAATAAGAAACAGAAACGACGGGTCGCCAGGTACAGCACCAGCAACTCCCGATCAAAAACATTGTACTTATGCTCGCCGTCCCGCAGCTTATAACTGAAAATCGCGAGTGGCTGCCACGTGCTGCTTGACTACTGCCCCCATGGCCACGTCAGAGGCATCTGTTGGCAAAGCTATGGGTGCCATGGGCACAGGGTGAGCGAGTGGTGCTGCATTCATAAGAGCGGACTTAGCTCCATCAAAAGCTCGGACCCGTTCGGGAGTCCAGGTGACAGGGTTGTTGTCTTTTTTTAGCCTCAGAGCCTCATAAAGTGGTTGCAAGAGGTGGACAGCATGATGGAGGAAGTGATTGTAAAAATTTACCATGCCCAAAAATTCCTGCAGTGCCTTAATGGAGTCCGGATGGGGAAATTCCACCACCGTTTGAAACTTGGAAGGCAATGGGACCACGCCTCATGACAAAATGCGGTGGCCTAAGAAGTCAGTCACCGGGAGCCCAAACTGACATTTAGCTGGGTTAACGACCAGACCGTGTTCTTCAAGGCGCCCCAAAACTTGTTTGAGGTGTGACAGGTGCTCTTTGGCTGACGGACTGGCCACTAATATGTCATTGAGGTAGACAAACACAAATGGGAGGTTGCGCAGCACTGAGTCCATCAACCTCTGAAATGTTTGGCCCGTGCCTTTAAGGCCAAGCAGCATGTGCAGGAACTCAAAAAGCCCAAACGGGATAATTACCGCGGTCTTGGGGATGTCTTCCATGCACACGAGAATCCGGTGATAACTGCGCACCAGATCCACCTTTGAAAAAACGGCAGAGCCTACCAAACGCACAGAAAAATCTTGGATGTGCAGAATAGGATAACGATCATTAGTGGTGACGTTAAGCCGACGAAAATCACCACACAGCCGCCACGACCCATCCGCCTTAGGTACCATGTGAAGCGGCGAGGCCCATGGGCTGTTAGAACGTCTCACTATTCCCAAATGTTCCATAGAGGCGAACTCCTCTTTCACTATGGCCAACTTAATCACGTCGAAGCGTCCCTCGCAAAAACCGGCGGTCCCACGGTGGGGAAGAAATGCTCCACCCCGTGCTTAGTAGCCACAGTGAAAAAAGCAGGCATTGTAAGCGACGGAAAATTTGTCAGCAAACGCAGAAAAACATTATCAGACGCTGAAAAGTTAGCGTGTGACAACAGCCCAGCTCCTCCAGCCTCATACGAAAAAGTGGCGAAAGACAGCATCAGTGGCGAAAGACAGCATCAGGCATAATCAACAGGCAAACCATTTGCATACAGAAAATCCGTGCCAACAATAGGTACTGTAATGGAAGCGAATACAAAGTCCCACTCAAAACTGTGCCTCTGGAAACAGTCACAGACCTTTTGCCAAATGTCTCAATGGAAGAACCGTTAGCTGCACTCAAATGCCCGCTGCTGGTCTGTCCATGCTGGTTGGCAGAAGCAGGCTCTTCTGTGAATCAGAGTCCACTAGGAAACGTCTCCCTGACAGCGAGTCTTTAATGAAGAGCAGCTCACCTCGTCCGCCAGCTGCTACTGAGTGCTGGCTCTGGAGTTTCCCGTCATCTGAAACGTGCATGGAGGAACGCAGCACTTAGCCTTGCTGCCAAACCGCTGGTGGAAGAAGCACAGACCTTTCCCACGTCTTCTCCGGGCCACCACTCCAGCTACTGCTGCCGGGTCCGCATCCTCCGTCGAGGGTTTCAGGCTATCCGATGCAACGCTTTGCACAGCAAACTGCCTGGTAGCCAGCAGGACCTGATCAGCTTCCTCGGCTAAATCTCGGTAGTCACCGGTAGCCAGATGCGGGGAGTTAGCCAAAACTGCACACACAGGCGGCGGAAGCCGGCGCAGGAATATGGGTGGAAACAGGAAACCACCTTCGTCTGCTCCAAGCAGCGATAGTATTCTGTCCATAAGGTCCACAGCCACGCCATCACCCAAACCTGACAGGGAGAGGATTTTTTCCGTTCTATCCACAGCTGACAGACTATATCTCCGGAGCAGGAACTGTTCGTATTTACTGTGCTGTGGGGGCACGTGAAGCAACTGCATGGCATGCCGTGTGGACTGCTGATCCAAAGCAGTGACGACCAAGTAATACCTGGTTTCATCTGCAGTGATTCCTCGCAGGTGGAACAGCGCTTCGATATGCTGGAACCACAAAGCCAGGTCGCTCTGCCAAAACTCTGGAAGCTTTACAGCCACAGTGCAAGCGGCTGGCTGTGAGGGTCGGGGCGACATGGCTGATGAGGAAAAGCAGTTTTCTTCTGTGTCGGACATGCTCGAATCGGGGTCACCAATGTGGCAGGGGGAAGGAACACACAGAAGACAAAGGTGGGTTTTAATGTTTACTCTTCAACTGCCACTGAACAACTGAATGTGAACGCTGTAAACACTCCCGGACTCCAAGACTGGGTAACATAACCACACACCCCCTAACTCCAACTCCCACTGGGTGAGAGATACCTCTTCAGTCGGCCACTTTCCATAATTGATGTAGAAGACAGTATGATCCATTTTGGATTATCCCAGAATGCATTTTGAAAAGTAGTGTACAATGGATGGTCACTACATCCATCCATCCATCCATCCATCTTCTTCCGCTTAATCCTTTTCGGGTCGCGGGGGGTGGAGTGGGGGGGCTGGAGCCTATCCCAGCATCTTTGTCTCACCATGATGACCGTTATATCTAGAAAAGTGGAGTAACCAACGGAGAGTGGAGTTTGCTGGGAACACGAACTTTATTACACAAGAGTTTATTATGGTGGTACAGAGGTGTTGTTGGTTGGGAGGTCGAGCGCCAAAGAGAGGCTGTAAAATTGCTGTCCCTTACATTTTAGCACTGTGGCAGCACAGTTTTACCCTCGGCCGGGGGACCGCGGGGATCATGAGATCGTGGGTTCGATCCCAGCCCCCGACCAACAGTGAGCTGTGTGGAGTTTGCATGTTCTCCCCGTGTTGCGCGGGTTTACTCCGGGATTTCTCCGGTTTCCTCCCGCACACCAAAAAACATGTAGGTTTAGGGCGCTCGCGCACGCAGCGACCAGCAGCCGGTGGCTTGTCACCAGACTGCAAACCAAGTCTACCTACGGGTACAAATAAGTAACAAAAAAAAAAAAATTTATATGTTCGGCGTGATGACGTCACCGAGCGGCCATGTCATCATGCAGACACCGACCAGACCTGTGGTTTTAGAACATCACATTCACACCCCCTCCACCTTGGAAAAGCAGAAAAACACTACCAATTTACCCTCCCTAATTTGGTTATTGTAAAACCCCAGAACTAGCTAGAGCCAGCGGGTGGACTACCGTGTGGCCCAGCATGGCTGAGTGGTTCATTATGCCACTTCTGTTGGTAGCCGTGCCTCTAGCTAAACACAGTCCTTTTTTATATTGAGGGAGGCAGTCCAGTTCAAGGGGCCTTGAGGTGAGCCCATGATGGACACGCCCCCTGGAGGAGCCGGCCGCAGTGAACCTGCGCGTCATCCTGAACCATCAGCCATCCAAACGGTGGCTGGTCTCAGCTGTGCCGCGATCTTCATGGGTGTTAGTGGTGGTGACGATGTTGAGGTTGACTGCAGGTTCGGGTGTTTGGATCTGCGTACCCAAACCGAGTCCATCACTGCGAGTGGTGCTCTGTTCGGCTGCACTCGGCGTCGTGGTTGTGATGGTGTGGCTCTCACGTCTGCTTTGGGGCATCCACAAGGTTGCGGTGACTCTGTTGCATCCTGTTGGGTCACGGACTCTTCATCCTGCAGCTCAGTGGCGGCTCCTGTAGGCTGATGCCGGGTGCGGATTCGAAAGCAGTCCGGTGGCTCTACTGTGTTTTGTTGAATCGCAGATCCTTCATCCTGCAGCTCAGCAGTGGCTCCTGGAGGCTGATGCTGGGCATGGATTCAGAAGGCATTCGGTGGTTCTGCTGCATTTTGTTGCGTTGCGGACTCTTCATCCTCCAGCTCAGTGGCGATTCCTGGCGGCTAGTTCCGGGCATGGATTTGGAAGTAGTCCGGCCTCTTCTTCCCCTCTCCTGGGAAGTCTGGTCATGGCAATGTGTTGCTGTCGCTGGTGGTAGAACTTGCGTCGGGCTGTTGTGTTCCGGGGTTCCCGATAGACGTGGGCTCCCTCTCCTGCAGCTCTGCAGTGGCTCCCTGAGGCTTATGCTGGATCTGAGGTGAGTCCGGTGGCTGCCCCCTCTCCAGGCAGTGCTCCTCCTGTGAGCACAGGACAGCTGTACCCTCGTCATCGTCTGGGTGTGTTGCGTCCCACTTGTTGGTGACAGGACGCGCGCCAGGTTGTTGTCATTCACCAGGGTCCTGCTTGGCCACAAACTCGCTCTCCTGCAGCGCTGCGGCGGCTCCCTGAGGCTTATGCCAAGCGAAGATCAAAGATGAGTCTGGTTTATGCCCTCTCTCCGTGTGCTGGCATCACTGCCCCCTGACCAGGCAGGAGCGCACTCTCTCTCGGTGCATTAGGGAGCCACAGTTGCCACATGGGAAGTGCCCCGTAGTGTTCCTCCAATCCACGGTGTTTACCTCGGCCTCTTCTGCTGTATCACTGGGCCCTTCTATGGTTACCGCATGTGCTAGCGGTGCCTGGCTTGGCTGCTTGGCTAGCTGGTCCTGCACCATCTCGACCTCCAACAAACAGAATTTGCATGTGCTAGCTAGGTGGCGAAGGTCTATGACGAATTGTTGTGCCATTAGCATTAGCTCTTCTCTTAGCCACTTGTTGTCCATGCTTTCTGCTAGCTTGTAACAGATTAGCTCATCTTCTAAGGGCCCGAAGGCGCACATGCTCGCCAAGACTCAGAGCTCCATGGCATAACGTTGAGTTGACTCACCTGCATGTTGTTTGTGGCGGAAGAAGATGATTCTTTGGGCCATAATGATGGTCATGTCATTGTAATATTTCTGTCAGTAAGGGTTTTATCCTCGGTTTTGCGTAGGTCATCCTCGTCGCCATTTGTTATGTCTGGAAAAGTGCAGTGACCAATGAAGAATGGAGTTTGCTGGGAACACAAACTTTATTACACAAAAGCTTATTATGGTGGTACAGAGGTGTTGTCGGTTGGGAGGTCAAGCGCCAAAGAGAGGCTGTAAAATGGCCAAGAGGCCGTCCCTTACATTTATATGTTCGGTGTGATGATGTCACCGAGCAGCTGCGTCATCACGCCGACACCAACCAGACCTGTGGTTTTAGAACACCACAATGATGGCGTTAACCATGTCACAAAAACAAGCTTTGTAGTGTCTGAAAGCTGATAATTTTATTGTTATATTGAGTTTATCATAATAGTCCACTACACCTAAATTCACTGTATAGGGAGTAGGGAGGGAGGGAATGAGTGGACATTCCAAACACAGCTATAGTAGCTCTTTTGGATTACCTTTTCCTATGGAACCAACACATAATTCATTCTTCAGTTAAAACCATCACCATGCCATTGCCTGTGATATCAATCCAGCATCCAGAGTTTCAGAGCCCAAGGTGTCGTCAGCATTAGAGCCAACAGTACTATTATGGAGTCGTTTTCTTTAAATTCCAGTTATACCATTAGACCTGTGCCTGTTCCTACCTGCAACACTAATCCACAGTCCATATCTTGCATCATTCTGACTTATTTTGTTATATTTTTTGCCGTCATAGTTGGTAGATTGGATTGTTAGCATTAGCTTGGATGGGTGGTGTGAGCCGGTAAACGCATTGGAGCTGGCCTCGGTGGGCACAGGCTAATAGAACATTCTGCCTATAGCGCTAGCTTTGCTGTCAGATTGTAGTTAGGTTTTATGGTTATATTGTTTTCCAGCTCAAGATGGCGCAAAACGGCACTGCAATAATTAAACACTGGGACAGTTTGACCAAAGCATGCAACAGATTTTTCATTAAGACCTGTGGAAATTGTGCCGACATGTGGGAACAGTAGGCTGCTCTACATACAGTATATGCAGTAGGTGATTTGATGGAGGATGCTACCCCCCCGTCAGCAAAATGAGCCATTCATAGGTATAAATCACTCCCCACCCGCAACCATTATAAACCTTTCTACATGGTTACATAACTGAATAAAAAATCTTTTAAATTTCCAACTTGTTGGTACATTTGTAACTTATTCTCACAAATTTGGGACTTTTTTCTTAATTTTTTTTTTTTCTTATAAATTTATTATTTTTTTGTAACTGTTTTCTTTTAACTCTTAACTCTTTTTTGCAACTGTTTTCCTGTAAACTTTCAGCTTTTTTCTCATAAATTTGCAATTTTTTCCCATAAATTTGTGACTTTTTTTTCTGAAAAAATTGCAATTTTTTCCTCATATTTGCTAAAAACTTTTTCTTGTAAATTAGCATTTTTCTTGTAAATTTTCAACTTTTTCTCAGAAATTTTAAACTTTTTCCTCAAAAATGCATGACTTTCTTATTAACCTGTTGCACTTCGGTGTACCGCGGGCGGGCACGTCTCTGCATCCTAGGGTGCACGAGGGCGAGGCACTGAAAAAAAAAAAAAGCTGCATTTCCGTTCTTCCACTACAGACACAGCCACGAACAGAAAGCCAAAGGAGTGCTTTGATTGGTTTAGATGTGATTGACCTCTCATTCGACTAATAAGAGCCTTGAATTGGGTTTCTGAAACCTTGAAGAACCAATGACTGAAAACCTAGCAAGAAGGACCCGCCTACCAACGGCTGCAAATACAGCGAGCCAATTGAAGCACAGTAGTTCGAAAGCGTGCCTCCCTTGCAAAATCTGTTTTGTTTTAGCCGCTGGGTGACACACACGCGTTCGCCAGTCTTTTTTTATTACCTCCGCCAAGGAGGTTATGTTTTCATCGGCGTTGGTTTGTCTGTCTGTCTGTTTGTTAGCAAGATAACTCAAAAAGTTATGGATGGATTTTCATGAAATTTTCAGAGATTGTCAGAAATGGGGTATCCTACAGATGATTAGATTTTGGTGGTGATCCGGATCACCGTCCAGAAGAAAACCGCCATTACGGAAAATGCGATTTTCGTCAATAACTACTGAACCACTAATCCTATCATTGTGAATCCAATTGCTAGTCATATGTTTTCATGGTCAAGGAAACTGAAAACGTACACACAAACACTGTATGGGGGGAACTGTGGCGCTTGGCGGAGGTCTGCGCTCTCCGAGTGCTTTTCTAGTTACTACTGTTCTTATTTGTTTTGAAAAATCGTTCGCCAAAACCGCAATCATGGAAGCGCAAAACCGCAATAATGGAATTATGGTTTGACCGGGTCGCATGACCAGAACCACGAGTCCGTAACAAGCGGACCAGCGTCATGTTCGTCTGACAATGAGGAAGAGAAGTTCACCAGCGACACTGCTGTTGTGGACAGGTAAGTGTTATAAGCTAAATTATTCTTTATCCCTGAAAATTGTAATCAAAAATGACTTTTGACCGATCGGTAAATTACAACTGTGCGTAGTAGACCGCGGCGCACCGTTACCGCGGCGCACCGTTACCGCGGCGCACCGGGCGATGTCCGTCCTCTGTAGCGGGGGTGGGGTGGGAGTTGTTATCTTCTACATTGCAGATATTCTAGTATAATTTTTAGTGCACTGTAGGTTATTTTTTCTTGTTAAAAAAGCCACACATTTTTTACGTGGCATGCTTCTTTGTGTGTGGGGGCTTGTTTGTTCATTCATTCATGAATGAATTAACAACCCCCCCCCCCAACACACACACAGCCCTGAGTGTCACCCTTCATTAGAGCCCAAGATGAAGCTTCTATATTGAATCATTCAAAAGTTACAGACGTTTTTCCAAACTGTGCCATTTGGCACAATTTGGCACAGTTCAAAAATGCCTGGGAACAACCTGTGAAGAAAGCTGTGTAATATATTCATTTTTTGTGGAATTGTTACAAAATTTTGACCTCAGCTGGATAACACTTGGTTCTACATTTCTGTTGCATTTTCCAGCCCAGATCTGAAGCTGTGTGTTATTTGCAAGCATTTGTATCCAAAAAAACACCCAAGCGAAATTTATTTTCTTCAAGTTTAGTATGTTTAGATGACTGTTTCTCAGTGGCAAGGAGCACTTAGAGAGATTATGACCGTTTTGCCAAAAAATTCAAAAGTGTTTTCTTTTAAATGAGACCAACCCCATGAAGATGCTGCAAAGGGTTGAAGAACAGCTTTTGATTTACTTTGGGTACGTTATTTTTTGGCGTTTTTAGGGAACTTGACCAGAGTGCAAGGGGTTAATCTGCAACTTTTTCTTTAAATATACAACTTTTTTTTTCATAATTTTGTAAGTTTTTTCATAGCTGTGACTTTTCCTCAAAATTTTGCAACTTTTTCTCATAAATTTGACCAAAAAACTTTTAAATTCTTGTAAATTTGCAATTTTTTCCTGTAAATTTTCAACTTCTCTCATAGATTTGCAGCTTTTTTCTCAAAAATTTGTAACTTTTCTCATAAATTTGTTTTTCCTCAAAGATATGACTTTTTTCTTCATAAAATTGCAATGTTTCTCCCCCTAAATTTTCCAACTTTTTTCCGCATAAATTTGCAATTTTTTAATCAAAAGTTTGTGATTTTTTTCCCTGCAAATTTTCATCTTTTTCCTCAAAAATTTGCAATTTTTTTTCATAGATTTGTGACTTTTTTCCTCATAAATTAGCAAATTTTTCAACTTTTTTTTGTAAAATTGCAATGCTCATCTGGATGCAGTTAATTGGTAGCTTTTATCCAAAGATTTTTGTCAATACTCCTATACATAAAGGACATATAGGAGAATTCAAATGACATTTCTCTCTCTATTAGTGGTGTGTGCAATATATAAGAAAAGAAGAAATAAAAATGAAAAACAACAACAGCAGTCTATGTACAGTAATGCCACCCGTAGTGCAAATAAAGATAAAAGATAAAACCCAGCAATCCTATATACAAAAAAATGTAGAGCCGTAATACCCGTAGTTGCGAGTTCAGTGCTGTAGTGTAGGTGCAGACAGTGAGAGATTGGACTGCACATGATCAATACTGCAATAACACAGACAGCAGCAGGTATGGCATTGTGCAAATGGTTGCAGTAAGGTGCAGAGACATATAACAGCAGATGTATTACTGTTGGTGTGCCAAGTCTTTCTCTGCAAACAGCTGAGGTAGTTATTGTGTGGGTGAGTGTGTTACAGTCCAGGGGGGAGTGGGCAGAATTCTGGGTCCTGATGGCCTGGTGAACAAAGCTGTTTAGCTGTCTTGTGGAGCAGGCCCGGAGGCTCCAGTACCTTTTCCCCGAGGGCAGGGGGCTGAAGAGGGAGTGCGAGGGGTGGGAGGTGTCGCCTGCAATGTTGATGACTCTGCAGGTCCCGGGGGGGGGGGGGGGGGGGGCAGAAGGGCACTGATGATCTTGCTGGCTGCTTTCACTGTGTGTTGTATTGTCTCTGACTAAACTTTTATCATATATTTGCACCTTTATTCTTGCAAATTTGTACCTAATTTACATCTGTACCATTATACTAAATTAGTGAATACCCCCACCCCCCTTGTTCAAAAATAATAGCCTACTGATTATATACAGTATATGTACTGTATATTTATCACATTTAAATGCTAGTTGTAATTGTGTGATTTTTTTTTTTTTTTTACTGCTTTATAGGTTGCTTGAAGGGCCACAGGATTGGATATAAATGCTATCTAGTATACAATAGCCTTGAGGACTACGCCGGAGCATCCAGGAAGTGCCTGGAACGTGGGGGACGCATGGCGATGCCCCGTGATCGCAAGGAGCAGGAGGCACTAGCTGACTATGTCAAGAACTTTTTCCACCCCGGGAACTGGCCTGTGTGGCTGGGTGTCAACGACCTGCACTCTGAAGGCATGTATCTCTTTGACGATGGAACACGGGTTTCATACTTCCAGTGGCGAAAATACTTCCTGTCCAGCCAGCCCGACGGAGGGAGGCGGGAGAACTGTGTGGCTATGTCGTCTGACGATGGCGACTGGTGGGACCACTACTGTGATCGGACCATGAACTACATCTGCGAGTTTGATGACAGGGTGTCTCTTTAAAATGAACTCTAAAAATGGCCTCTCTCTTTCTGATTAAAGGGGAGTTGTACTATTTCTTATTCTTGATAATATATGTAATATACTGTATGTATATGACTGTTATAGTGAGTACTGACATTAGCATAACCAAAACTTAAAATAATAATGTATAAAAACTCAAATAAGCCAAAAGCTCAGGATCCAGACTGTTATAAAGAGCTTCAGATTTTTTTTCCCCCTACTCTTGGATCTTTATGACAGGAACTTTCCTTATATGGTTGTTTTAGACAAGCAAATGTAAGAACAGAGGAAGAATAGTGATTTAATTCTCTAAGTTAATTCAGTTTTTCTTGGTGAAGTTAATATCCAAATGTTTTCCCCAAAACTGTCAACTTTTTCCCCCTCCTGAAATAAAAAAAAAAAAATCCTGTCTAAAATTGTAAACTTTTTTCCCCGCCTGAAATCATAAAAAAAAAAAATTCCCACTTGAAATTGTAAACTTTTTCCCCTCCTAAAATTAAAAATTCCTGCTTAAAAGTGTGAACGTCTTTTCCCTCCTAAAATGAAAAAAAATGTAAACTTTTTTCCCGCCTAAAATCACAAATTTTTCCCTCCTAAAATTAAAACTATTTCACCTAAATTTGTGAACATTTTTTCTGCCTAAAATTTAAAAATTTTCCTACCTAAAATTGTAAACTTTTTCCCTGCCTAAAATCATTTAAAAAAATCCTGCCTAAAATTATACCCCCCCCCCCGCTTAAAATAAAAACATTTCCTACCTGAAATTGTAAAATTTTCCCTAAAATCATAAAAACTTTCCCATTTAAAAATGTAAACGTTTTTCCCTCCTAAAATTAAAAAAAAAAAATCCTGCCTAGATTTGTGAAATTGTTCCACCTAAAATTTAAAAAAAAATTCCTACCTAAAATCGTAAATGTTTGCCTAAAATTGTAAACTTTCCCCCCACCAAAAATCATTAAAAAAAAATGTTCCCGCCTATAATTCTAAACCTTTTTCCTGTCTAAAATTGTAACTTTTTTCATTTAAAATCATAAAAAAAAATTTCCCGCCCGAAATTAAACTTTTTCCCCTCCTAAAATTAAAAAAAAAAAAAATCCCATCTAAAACGGGAAACTTTTTCCTACATGATTTCCATTTATTAAAAAAACGATAAAATAAGTGAATATATAGACTGTTCTAGTAAGAATAAGACACAGTATAAGCAAACATTTCTGACCAGTTTTTAAAACTGTTAAAAAAAGGTAACTCAGTGTACGTCCAGATGTACTTGAATAAAATCACAATTTTGTCTTCATAAATGTACTCAAGTATGACTAAAAATAACCCGCAAAAACCTACCCAGGAAACCAAGTATACTATTGGGGGGAAAAAAGTTATTGGAGTACCTGTCCATGAATAAACGTCATCATTACCCAGCTTTGGTTGGCTCACAGCAAGAGGATCAAATTCAAACCCAAGTAGGCTCTTCCTGTCTAGCTGAGTCAAAGAAGAAGCTGCAATCTTCAGACTTAAAAACAAATCACATTTTCACATGATTTATTTCCCTTTAAAGTATTTTTATATATGGACGTCCCAATGTTTTTCAAATTCATGCATGGAGTTAATGTTTTTAGATGGGAAGGGAAAAAAAAAATCAAATTTGAGGTTTACACAGCGTAACTTATGCAGGAATGTGGACACATTCCTGCATTGCTATTTAAGTTCCCTACTGGGTAAGTGGTATTATAAAATTCTTGCAGCACCAGCAGTAGAGTGTAAGCCAGACAGTTCCCTGCTGTGATTTCATTCATGGAAATCTAAATATTTGTTTCGTTTCCAAAAATGGAAAGCCGGAGAAGAAGTTGCGCATTCTGAACTTCTTGCATATATGAATCATTTAGAGGATGCTTTGCCAAAGTCTGAGTCCTGTTGAAGCTGCCGATAATCCAACATATTTATACAAGTCGGCGTCATCTGCTCAGAGTTTACACCGCTGTTTATTCTACATCAGGGATGGGAAACTGGTGGTAGTGAGGGCCACAAAATCTTTTCCTCACTTCCCAAGGGCTAGATTTACATGTAAACGTACCGGGGGAGGGGGATTTATTTTCTGCAAAGTTAAAAGTTTCAGAATTAAAACTGAAAATGCAAATGAAAATAAAAGCTACTTAGTGCTTTATCATATTACAATTAAAATTACTGATG
The DNA here is from genome assembly GCA_020510985.1 of Pholidichthys leucotaenia. Taxonomy (NCBI): domain Eukaryota; kingdom Metazoa; phylum Chordata; class Actinopteri; order Cichliformes; family Pholidichthyidae; genus Pholidichthys; species Pholidichthys leucotaenia. The sequence goes on from CM035842.1 coordinate 280,066,344, forward strand.
AAATTATATCTGCCCTGCTATGGAGAGGCGATCTGTCCAGCGTGTACCCTGCCTGTCACCCAGTGATGATGCTGGGATAAGCTCCTCCCTGCACAACCCAAAACGGATTAAGCAGTAGAAGATGGATAGACGGATAAAATTACAGACGTGGACAAAATTGTTGGTACCCCTCTGAAAGAAAAACCTTCTGAAAGAAAAACCCACAATAGTCACAGAAATAACTTGAATCTGACAGAAGTGGTAATAAATAAAAATTCTATGAAAATTAACCAGTGAAAATCAGACAATGCTTTTGAATTGTGGTTCAACAGAATTATTTTTAAAAAAAAACTCATGAAACAGGCCTGGACAAAAATGATGGTACCCTTAACTTAATATTTTGTTGCACAACCTTTTGAGGCAATCACTGCAATCAAACGATTTCTGTAACTGCCAGTGAGACTTCTGCACCTCTCAGCAGGTATTTTGGCCCACTCCTCATGAGCAAACTGCTCCAGTTGTCTCACGTTTGAAGGGTGCCTTCTCCAGACGGCATGTTTCAGCTCCTTCTACAGATGTTCAATAGGATTTAGATCAGGGCTCATAGAAGGCCACTTTAGAATAGTCCAATGTTTCACTCTTAGCCATTCTTGGGTGTTTTTAGCTGTGTGTTTTGGGTCATTATCCTGTTGCGAGACCCATGACCTGCGACTGAGACCAAGCTGTCTGACACTGGGCAGCACATTTCTCTCTAGAATACCTTGATAGTCTTGAGATTTCATTGTACCCTGCACAGATTCAAGACACCCTGTGCCAGATGCAGCAAAGCAGCCCCAGAACATAACAGAACCTCCTCCATGTTTCACAGTAGGGACAGTGTTCTTATCTTGGTATGCTTCATTTTTGTGTCTGTGAACATAGAGTTGATGTGCCTTGCCAAAAAGTTGCAGTTTTGTCTCGTCTGTCCATAGGACATTCTCCCAGAAGCTTTGTGACTTGTCAACATGCAGTCTGACAAATTCCAGTCTGGCTTTTTTATGATTTGTTTTCAACAGTGGTGTCCTCCTTGGTCGTCTCCCATGAAGTCCACTTTGGCTCAAACGACGATGGATGGTGCGATCTGACACTGATGTACCTTGACCTTGGAGTTCACCATGAATGTGTTTAGAGGTTGTTCTGGGCTCTTTTGTTACCATTCGTATTATCCGTCTCCTCCTGCGGCCATGTCCAGGGAGGTTGGCTACAGTCCTGTGGATCTTAAATTTCTGAATATGTGCAACTGTAGTCACAGGAACATCAAGCTGCTTGGAGATGGTCTTATAGCCTTTACCTTTAACATGCTTGTCTATAATTTTCTTTCTAATCTCCGGAGACAACTCTCTCCTTTGCTTCCTCTGGTCCATGTTTAGTGTGGTACACACCATGTCAACAAACAGCACAGTGACTACTTGTCACCTTTTAAATAGGCTGACTGACTGATTACAAGTTTGTAGACACCTGTGATGTTAATTAGAGGACACATCTTGGTTGAACATGTCCCTATGGTCACATTATTTTCAATCTTTTCTAGGGGTACCATCATTTTTGTCCAGGCCTGTTTCATGAGTTTGTTTTTTAAAATAATTCTGTCGAACCACAATTCAAAAGCATTGTCTGATTTTCATTGGTTAATTTTCATAGAATTTTTATTTATTACCACTTTTGTCAGATTCAAGTTATTTCTGTGACCATTGTGGATTTTTCTTTCATTAACAGAGGGGTACCAACAATTTTGTCCACGTCTGTACATCATGACCTAACTTTTAAAACTCTCTCCATCAAAATGATGAGCAAAGAGAAACTATGGACGATAATTAACAAAAGGCCCTTTTCCACTAGCCTCACTTGGCCCTACACCGCACCACTCAGCCCAAAGGAGCCAAGAAGAAAAGGAACTAGAAAAGCACTCGGAGAGCACAGACCTCTGCCAAGCGCCACAGTTCCCCCCATACAGTGTTTGTGTGTACGTTTTCAGATCCCTTGACCATGAAAACATATGACTAGCAATTGGATTCACAATGATAGGATTAGTGGTTCAGTAGTTATTCACGAAAATGGCATTTTCTGTAATGGCGGTTTAGCGCCACAGTTCCCCCCCATACAGTGTTTGTGCGTACGTTTTCCGATTCCTTGACCATGAAAACATATGACTAGCAATTGGATTCACAATGATAGGATTAGTGGTTCAGTAGTTATTGACGAAAATGGCATTTTCTGTAATGGCGGTTTAGCGCCACAGTTCCCCCCATACAGTCTTCAGATTCCTTGACCATGAAAACATATGACAAGCAATTGGATTGACAATGATAGGATTAGTGGTTTAGTAGTTATTCACGAAAATGGCATTTTGCGTAATGGCGGTTTTCTTGTGGACGGTGATCCGGATCACCACCAAAATCTAATCATCTGTAAGATACCCCATTTCTGGCAATCTGTGAAAATTTTATGAAAATTCGTCCATAACTTTTTGAGTTATCTTGCTAACAAACAAACAGACAGACAAACAAACAAACCAACACCGATGATCACATAACCTCCCCCTTTGGCGGAGGTAAATATGACAAGGCTTAGCTTGCTCTTGGATTCATTTTGGGTGTGGAGGGGCAGAGAAACAGCTGTGTGGGCTTGGTAATGTCTGGCTCCCCAAAATGGGGAATTAAAAAATGTTTAAGAGCCACTGGTATAAATGAACCCCCCCCCCCCCCCCAAAAAAAAAACTCAGCAGATTACAATGACCAGTCTCTGACCTTTAGTTGCTGACGTGGGATTTTAACAGTGTGCTTCAGTCGCACTCTTTAGAAAGAAACCTCAAAGCTCTGAATATTTTTCTGCACAATTAAGGAAAGCCTCCGAGTTCCACGAGCCTTCACCTGCCAAACAAGAATAAATGCTACAGCTCCTCAGCTGTACAATTTATTCTTGTTTAAAAGCAGCCTACTTTGCACATTTAATAATAATAATGGATTTGATTTATATGGCGCTTTACATGTCAAGTGACATCTCAAAGTGCTTTATTGCTGTTTACAGCCTATTAATGTGGTCTTAGCATGCAAAACATCCCTGACAACACACTGCTGCTCCCGCTAGTGGCTCCTTCACTCTCGCTCTATCACTTGCAGAGAGCGGCACTTAGGTTTTGATTAGAGCTCCTTCTGCTGGTGGACTCTATAACTGCATTTAAGAATGCGGTTCCAAACATGATATAAATAAATAACTGATTTTTGGAAATGGACTGGCAGGCGGGCAGCGTGGTGGCGGAGTGGTTAGCACTGCGGCAGCACAGCAACTCACCCTTGGCCGGGGGATCCTGGGTTTGATCCCAGCCCCCAACCAACAGTGATCTGTGTGGAGTTTGCATGTTCTCCCCGTGTCTGCATGGGTTTACTCCGGGATTTCTCTGGTTTCCTCCCACATGCCAAAAACATGCAAGTTAGGTTAATTGGCATCAAAACTGGGGATTCTAAATTGTCCTTAGGTATGACTGTGAGAGTGAATGGTTGTCTGTCTCTCTGTGTTGGCCCTGCAATGGACTGGTGATCTGTCCAGGGTGTACCCTGTCTCTCGCCCAAAGATGCTGGGATAGGCTCCAGCCCCCCGCGACCCGAAAAGGATTAAGTGGAAGAAGATGAATGGATGGATGGACTGGCGGGCTGTAGTGGATGAGTGGGTGGGCCGTGGGCCGCCAGTTGCCCATCAGATAAAACAGCCTGGTCACATAGTTCACGAAATAGTGCTGATATCAAGATCTGAATCAAAGGTAGGCCACTGTGTTGGAAGAAAGGATTAGGCAGAACAAATGAGTATCACAACATTTTATTTAAATTTATAAATAAATGTTGGAAACAGAAATTCAGTTATTTGGCTACCAGAGTAATACAAGTCAACTGACTTTTCAGTCCAATAGATGGTGCCAAGTACTCATCGTCTAGTTAAGCCACAGCAAAGGAGTGACTCCCAAGCTGTAGCTAAAAGACTGGCAAAACCAGGATTTATTTTTTTTTTTGGGGGGGGGGGGTGCTGCAGTATATGTTATCAGACTTAACATATTGCAAAATCCTGACAATATTTTGTTGTTGCCCAAATATCCGGATAATATCGTATCATGGGGTCTAGAGTTATTCACCACTCCAATGCATAATATATATGCAGCCAATCTTTACATTTTTGATATATTACAAGTCATTAACTTTTCATACTCAGCTCTATGCATAAAACATCAGTTTTACAAGCCTGAGTGATTTCAATTACAAATTTTCCACCATCAACAGACCAAAAAGATCACATCTGCAGCACAGAGTAAATTACTCAAAACATGTTTTTCAACAATTACATTTTTAAAATGTAGTTTTGTCTAAAAATACATCTGAATTATAAACAAGGGAAATTACTTTTTTCACAACTAGGAAGATAATTAGTTCTATTCATTAGCGGTAGCTGATTTCAAAGTAAAGATGTCATTTGCAGAGGTAGGTAGGGAAGATTTGCTCCTCAATCTGTGACTCTTCTCTTAAATTTGCAAGTTTTTTTGCAACATTTACGACGTGAGGTGAAACAGGAGGTCAGAGGTCAGGTGCTACAACTCCTGCAAAAATCATCCAGTCAGAACCAAATTGCAATATGTGCATCATCAGTGTATATCAGGGGGTGTTCGATCATGTGCCATGGAGGGCCAAGACCCTGCAGGTACTCTCTTCTACCCAGTCTCTTCAGCAGGTGTTTTCACTGATCAGCAGTCAGTGGGAAGACGTTCAGTGGAATCTGCTGTTGAAGACACTGGCTGGAGGTAAAGCCTGCAGGGTCTTGGCCCTCCATGGTGCATGATTGGACACCCCTGGTGCATATCAAACCATGGTATTTTCAAAACAAGCAGAACAAAACTGTAGGAGGAGTTGATTTCACAAAAGTGGGACAGATGGACAGATGGACGGACCCATAACATAATCCCCCTTTGATCTTCGCCCAAAAGGCTCTTCGACCCCTTTGGGCTTTCGACTGGCAGGGATTTAAAAAAAAAAAAGTTGTAAATTTACAGGAAAAAGTTAACAAATATGGGAGAAAAAAAAATGTAAATTTATGACAAAAAGTTGTAAATTCATGAAAAAGTCACAAATTAACAAAGAAAAATTATGAATTTGTGAGAAAAAAGTTGCAAAATCATGAGGAAAAAGTTGCAAATTTACAAGAAAAAAGCTGCAATTTATGAGAAAAAAAATCAGTGAAGTCAAAGTACCAGAAAGTACAAACATACTTGAATAAAATGACAATTTCCCCTCAAAACTCTACTCAAGTAAGAGTAAAAAGTGTCCTAAAAGTACAGTTTTGTGAAATGTTTGCTTGACTAAATGAACTTGAGTAAATGTGAGGATTCGCTACCACCTCTGCTCATTTGTACCTCTGAAAACTAAAATTTTTGATTCTTACTGCCACCTGGAGGCACTTAGTGGTATCACATCACCGATCCACCAGAGCAGAACAGCCGTCTCCGCTTCACATTTGGGGCTTCAGCCACACCTCTTCATGTGGTCGTGAGTGCGAGGTGAGACGTCATTGACGTGATTCAGAGAGCCGCTCTTCCTCTATGATGTCAGAAATGTAATGATAACACAGCCGTGGTGGCGTCTCCCCGACTAACAGTTTTTAGTCTAGGTGTGTAGATGTGATTCTACGCAGAGTTAGTGATGGAGCAGCCTGTGGCGTCCACGGCCTGCAGGATGTCCTCCATGGCCGGCCTGTCCAGAGGGGATGTGGACGGGTGAGACAGGAGCACCTTCCCCGCTGCGTCCAGCAAAAAGTCGCCTCCCAACTGAACAGAAGACATTAATGAAGGCGTTAAGAGAGGGAATTGGGAAACAGCCAGAAGTGCGTAGTCACAAACTGTCTAGATGAAGAGAAAAAAAATTAACCATCATCCACGCCTATGTTTCAAATTAACAGGAACCCAAGTGCTAATTCACAAGAAAAACATGTCACAAATTTATGAGAAAAATCTGCAAATTTAAGAAGAAAAAGTAAATAATTTATGGAAAAATGAGGGAAAAAGTTGCAAAGATTTTAGAAAAAAGTTCCTGATTTATGTGGAAAACGTTGAAAACTTGTGTTAAGAAACTGTTTTTAATTCATGAGGAAAAAAGTGAATTTAAAAGAAGAAGGGGTTGCACATGTGAAAAAAGAGAAAAACCTTGCAAATTTATGAGAAAAAGAACTGAAAATTTACAAGAAAAAAAAAAAAGCTAATTCATGAGAGAAAAAAAAAAGAGGCTATTTCATTTTCACCCCCAAAAATGTTGATGGTGAACTTGGAGCTTGGGAGCGCCCTCGCAGCTGCAGGGCCCCACGGCATCATCAGCGTGCAGACATCCAAAAGTCAAGTGCAAGAACAGATTCGGGTTGTGCACGACAGTATAAACTCCAACTGTACCTGGTAGATGTCTTCCAGCAGACGAGGAGGGACGTCGGGGAAGTCGATGTTTGCAACTATGTAATCTGAGTACTGCAGCAGGCAGCCGAAACTCATCACCTTGGAGTAGGACGAGCCGAGGCCAAAACTCCTGTAGATCTACGACAGAATCAAAAAAACAAACAAAAAAACCACAACACACTGAAGCAATCATTTGTCAGTTAATATAAACAGCAGTCCACATATGACAGAAAACACACACGCTGTGATTTGTATTCGCTCCCGTGACATGTGGAAAATGTTTAGTCTTCCATTTTCCACCTCACATCTGCTCACATCTGGTGGCTGACTTTTCAGCTGCTCACTGGGCGTCTGGCACCTCATCAAACAGCTGCTAAATCCTCCGCTTCCCTCAGTTTACTCTGAGTCAGAGCAACTTCTACCTTCTATAAATTATGAACAACTCCAGTGACCAATCTGTGCGGTGCCCCATCCTGTGGCCCCACCATTATTGTGGCGACTGGCGACAGATGGTCAGGGTCATGGGCGTGAATCTTGTATTATTATTATTGCAAAATGTTGAATATTTTGGGGTCTTTCTAAAATTATTTGGTATGGTAGATGCATATGTGCCAATATTTAGGTTTTAAAAAAATGGGAGATTTATACTGGGGTGGTGATAAGTTTAGGCATTTATACAATTAATATTATAACAGAAAAGATATCTTGAGTCATTTCAACTAATTTAACGAATTTAGTTTTATTTTACTTATTTTTTTTGAGAATCAGAGTTCAGATCATTTTATTCTGGCTCTGCAAAGTAAGTTTAAAGTGGATCTTTAAAGTCCATCTAGTGGCATGGGGGCTGGCGTTCCGGGGCCTGCTTGTCCCGGCCGCCCTGCTGTTGTGTTGCGGGGTGAGGCGCTTTGTTGCATCGCCCCTGGTGTCATTGGCGGCGGGTGTGTGTTGGTGCTTGGGGGTGGTTGGTGGTGGGGGGCATTGGCGCGGGTTGGTGGCCGTGTTTCCATTGGGTTGCTCCGGGGTGGCTGTGGTTGCAGGGCAGCCTGCAGCTGTCGGTGTGCGTCTGGGGTGGGTGGTCGTGAGCCTGCGTGGGCGCTCGGGGGTGTCGCCTGGCATGTTGGGCGCCGTGTGGGCCCGGCCTATTGTTTGCTATTGTGACTGTTGTCCATGTTTGTGTGTGTAAGATGAGTGGAAATATGTATGGCTGCCCCATCATGTTAGTGGTGCTGGGAGCGCCGGGGCGTGATGCTGGTGGGTCCTGGGCTGCTTCCACTGGCGGCCCTCACCCTGGGTTGGGATTTGGGGGCAGTGAATGGCCTCATGAACCAGTCTGCAAGCTGGCTTCTGAGGGGGGACGGCCTCGCTTTTAGACCGCCTACCTCCCAGTCTTATTTCCCGCCCCCACCCCCGACTCTGGGTGGAACATACATCTTTTTTGTTACATTTAGGGCTTTGGGGTGGGGGTGTGCGGCACTGTGTCGGTGAAGGGGATACCTTTGCTGCGTAGTGGGGCTGCACTCACCTCAATTTTAATTGCATTTTAGACACTGAGGGCTTGGGGGGATGGGGCCCCGCTGCCCATCGCAGTGGCTAGCGGTGCTCCAATCACTATCCCCCCAATTTTAATTGCATTTGGGTAGTCCACACATTTACACACAATTATATCATATAACCGACACACACCCACCATGCTCTGTGCGGGGGCCTGTTGCCCTGCTCTTGCTTGGGGCATGGAAGTCTGGTGGGGAGCCTGGGACCTATCATGTTGTCAAAATCCCTGGGTGCTACTGAATATATAGATACAACCAAGGGAGTGAGAGGAGGGCTGAATATGAGTCTAAGTGAGAGTGAGGGGGTGATGAATGGAGGTGGTGATGGTGGGTCGGTTTTGTGCAGCGCTTTGCATGCCGGGCGGCATCTTGGGGCACCTGCGGTGGTCTGCTGATTGTTCGCTCAGATGGGCACCGGGGGTGGGGGTCTGCTTCTGTGGCCCGTGCCGGTGGTCTCCCTGGTCACTGCCGGGCACTGGTGCGTGTTCAGGCTCGCTGCATCTGCTTCGCAGCCGCCTTATGAAACAAGAGTGAATGAGGGGTGAGTTTGAATGGGTACAGGAGTGAGAGAGAATGGGTCGGTCTGGGTGAGTGAGAGGGTTGTGCATGGGAGCATGTGGGTGTGAAGGTGTGGGGAGGGTTGTGTCTGTGAGTCAGGAGGTGCTGGATTAAGGGGGGTAGTGCCTCTCGGCAACGTGGGCTCCCCTAGGCGGGGGGACTTCTTTGGACGTGGGGTCCCCAGGGTGTGCGACAGAGGCGCTGGGGTGGGCCCGCTGTGGGGGTGCCTGGGGGGGGCTCGCGCCGGGGGGCGCAGGCCGGTCTCTGTCCCGGGGGGTGGGGTCGCTGGCCTCCTGGTGCCTGGGGCCCGAGGGCGGATGTTGTCCCCGCTGGGGGGGGTGGGGGTCGGGCGGGTCCGGGGGTGTGGGCTCACCGCGCTGGCCGCTGAGCAGCCTGGCCTCCCTTGATCGCCCCTCCGGGGGCGAATGCCTGGCTTTCCTGGAGCTTGCTGACCTCGGGGCTGGGGATTGGTGGCGCTGCCTTGCCTGCTCGGGGTCCCCAGGGGAAGAGCTGCTGCAACCGGCCCTCCGCTCGTATGTTTCCTGACAAACCACTCACATGCACACACTTATTTTGCACGCGTTCTCATATATATGCACACAGACATACACGCACAAGTGTAAACCAGACTCGTGCTGAGATATCTTCGGTGGAAGAAGCAGTTTCTTTTGTTTGTTTTAGTTGTTAGTTTGCTTGTTTGTTTGTTTGTTTCTTTTTTGTCTGTTCCCCTCTCTTTTCTTTTCCCCCTTCACACACTTCATTTCCCTCTTCCCCATCCTGTTGGGTCTTCCATGGGTAAAACAATTAAAATAAAGTATTAAAAGTTATTACAGGAGGAGTTTACAACAATATACAGTACAATACACAGTTAGGTACTGTGTAAGCTCCTCTTGGCAAAGTAAATCTGTTTTGGCACAATAAGGGTGACAGATCCCTGTTCTGTTTGCCTAGCTGCCTGACAGGACAGGGGAAAAAAAAAAATCCAGCACATTCACACTGTCCTGTCCTTACATTTCCATAACAGCTAACTGACTTCTGCAGAAATCAACTGTGCACCTCAGTTTGTGGTGGCCAGCAGTGCTGCCAGATGGGAAATGAAGAACTATCGTACTGTCGCTTTAAAATTATCGTATTTTGACCCAAACTATCATATGTACCAAAATAATTTGGAAAAATCATAGGCTAGGACAGCGCATTTAAAAACAAAGTTATTCTATATGTATGGAAGTGCAGTAACCTAAGGAATAAACGCAGAGGCTCAGCCATTTGAATGAAACAACTGCTTTATGTATCATCATACTTAAACACAGCCACCCACACAGTGAACAGCACCCCTTTGCACAACCACTGCTTCTGTCCTTAAACTGTGGGTCTAACTCCCAGGCAGGGTGATAAAGCTGCTGCTGTGCCGGGTGGAGTTGCTTTGTTCTCTTACCGGTGTCCATGTCTGTGCTCCTGGACTCTTTTCTTTTAGTACTTTTTTTTTTTTTAACTCCAAGCCCAAACTCATGTTTACTAAATTTTTTGTGGTGCCAGTTCAGCTGTGCAAACAAATGTGAGCCAAGCGCTGCTGGTGTGATTGGTACATTTGGCGGTGAGGAGGAGCCAGCCTGGTGTGAGCTGATCAGCTATGAGCATCAGTTTCTGCTGATGTGTGGGTGCTCACAAATCAAGATGACGTTTTGTTTTTTTTTTTCTTGGGGGGGGGGGGCACAGAAATGCCAAAACTAAGATAAGATAAGATAAGATAAGCCTTTATTAGTCCCACAATGGGGAAATTCCAGGATTGCAACAGCACAGGGATAGCAACACTCAGAGCAACAATCAGAAGGCAAGAGAAAAAACAAGAGCAGCAAGTATAAATATGTATATATATATATATATATATATATATATATAGATATATAGATATATAGATATAGACACAGTGCGGAGCATTGTAGCTAGATGGGATAGATATATAAATATATAAACACAGTGCGGAGCATTGTAGCTGGATGGAATAAATATATGCGACTTGTGAACAGTGAGAGTCCTAGTATTTAAGGACGAGAGTTTCCTGTATTGTCCTCTTTTTCTTCTTTGAGATGATGGCGAAAGTGAATAAATGCTGACTTGAGAGAAACCTGTCTCGTCATTTCCACATTCCCACATTGGCTGCACGGTGGCGCAGTGGTTAGCACTGTGGCAGCACAGTTTTACCCTCAGCCGGGGGAGCGCGGGAATCGTGGGTTCGATCCCAGCCCCCGACCAACAGTGATCTGTGTGGAGTTTGCATGTTCTCCCCGTGTTGCGTGGGTTTACTCCGGGATTTCTCCGGTTTCCTCCCACACGCCAAAAACATGCAGATTAGGGATATGGGGCGCTTGCGCACGCAGCGACCGGCAGCTGGTGGCTTGTCACCAGACTGCAAAACAAATGTACCTACGGGTACAAATAGGTAACAAACAAACAAACAAAAAAAAAGTGCCATTTTTTAATGCTTGAAATATATTTATATTTGAAATATATTTCTCCTGCCATTGTTCTCCACAATCCACAATGCTGCACGTGACTGATGGACAGCATCTATGAACACTGACAAAAGCTAAAAAATAAAATACATTTGGAAGGAAAATTAATATATTGTGGTGCACATATGTAGTTTCATGGGCTCACTTGTATATGACTGTTCATATGCTCTTATGTATATTCCTGTGTGCTTATTTTTGGCTTCACGTCTGAAGAGGAACAAAAGGTCTGGACCTCCTAGGGAGATGAGGAGGATGTGAGAGTTGGCCTTTTGATATGCAAAGAGATGGACATGAAGGATTTCCTGACCACCCAGGTTTGGGTGAAGGAGATAGGAACTGCAGGGGGGATGCATTGTGTTTGGGATTTAAAGACAATGGGATTTTGTGCTTTGATGTCAGGGGTATAAGACTGGCAGATGTGGGGGGGTTCTGCCTCTTTTCTGATTTTGAATGTTGGAGAGTGTGTTGAGAATAAAATGGAACTTGAGAAATAACTCAGCCTCATCCTTTCCACACAATCTCCACACTGGTGACCTTAAGACGTATTACGGCCGATGACGATTCTCCTGCACCGGACTCATCAGGAGCCAGCCAGGCTAATGCAGCTACCACAGTACAGCTACCGGATTTCTGGCAGCATAGCCCGCGCTCCTGGTTTAACGCAGTTGAGGCACAGCTCCATCTTCGGAAAGTTTCGGCAGACGCCACGAAATTCTACCATGTGGTTGCAAAGCTGGACAGCCACACAGCCCAGCGAGTAGAGAGCCTGATTAACCACCCGCCAGACGACGACAAGTATGGCACATTGAAGGCTGCTCTCATCCGCTTTTTCACCCCCTTGCTGGGAGAGCGAGCAGAGAAGCTCCTGGCGTTGACTGAGTGCGAGGTCGACAGACCTGCAGACCTGATGGCGAAGATGCTGAGTTTGAGAGACTCCGAAGATGATGGTTTTATCTTCGCCCACCTTTTCCTCAGGACACTACCGTCAGCGGTGAGAGTTACCCTGGCCAGTTCACAGCTGCTGGCCCACCGGGACTACCACGAGCTGGGCCAGGAGGCGCAGCGACTCGTCGACGCCCATAGATGACACATGGCTACGACCGCAGCAGCGGAGCTGGGCGCAACATCCGGAGATGGCAGGGGGCCAGAGGCTGCAGCACCAGACTCGCCGATGACAGCAGCGGCAGGGGCCAGGAGACGCAGAGCGGACGACGCCCTTTGCTTTTACCATCGCCGTTTCGCCGAGAGGGCACGCAAGTACATTCCACCGTGCCAGTTCAAGCGCTCGGGAAACGCCAAGACCGGGAGTCGGTAGCAGCTGCGGCCCTCGGTGAAGAGAACAAGCTGCTCTACCTGAGGGACGCGCGATCGGGGAGGCACTTCCTCGTGGACACAGGCTCCCAGCTGAGTTTCATCACACCTTCCTACGCTGACTGGCTGGCGCCTTCCAGTGGCCCTGTGGCGTCGGCAGCGAACGGCTCGGCGATTAAGACCTTCGGGGAGAAGACCCTGTCTCTCTCTTTCCACGGCCGTACATTCGAGTGGACTTTCGTCATAGCGGCAGTCAATTTCAACATGTTAGGTGCTGATTTTTTGTGCTCACATGGTTTGTTGGTCGATCTTGTTAACAGATGCCTGGTTAATGCACTCTCTTTTTCTTCTATCCCCTGTACAGCGCGAGTGACTCCGCCAACAGCACAAGCCAACGTCACAGCTGCAGGTGGTAAGTTTCACTCACTCCTCAATCAGTTTCCAGCACTCACGGTGCCAACGTTTTCGGCGACTGTGGCTAAACACGGGGTGGACCATTTTATTACTACCACCAGGCCGCCCGTTTTTGCAAAAGCTCGGCGCTTGGATTCAGCTAAACTGGCCATAGCGCGCGAGGAATTCGCCAACCTAGAAAAATTGGGCATCATCAGACGTTCAAACAGCCCTTGGGCTTCACCGCTTCACATGGTCCCTAAAACTGATGGCTCGTGGCGGCCGTGCGGTGATTTTCGCAGGCTGAACAATGCTACAGCACACGACCGCTACCCAATCCCACATATCTGTCACGACCTGAACGCTATCTTTCTCTGCGTTCAGGTTGTCCAGTGTCGCTCCTGCTCCGTGGTAGTCCGTGCCGGGTCTTCCAAGGCCCGTTCTTTGACAGCGCCCAGCTGATTGCCAGCTGTCTAGTTCAGCTGCACTGGGACAGCTGTCTCCTATCATCAATCATCTCCCCCACTTAAGCGAGCAGCCGAGAGTTACTCGTCGCTGCGACCTCGCTATGGAAAGACGTGTCTTGTGTTTCCACGACTGTTAGCTCCTCCGTCTAGCTACAGTTCGCCGTTACCTCGGCGCTTCCCCCAAAGTAAGTGCTGCGGCTCGGCGAGTGTTTTTTCCCTCGCCGCCTCTCTAGCCTTCCTCCCTGGGTTGTATGTTTTCTTTAGTTCTGTGTGTATTTTAGCCCCACGTGGCTCTTTACTTTGCTGTTCGTTATCTAGTGTAGTGTGTGTGTTTTAGCCCCACGCGGCTCTTTACTTTGTCTTTTGTACGTTGTGTGTTCATGTTAATAAATTACGCTAACTCACTGGTCGCCCTCGCATCTCCTTTCTGGCTCGTGAGAGCCAGAGTTATGACAGTAGGTCGCAGCCAGACTGAGACGTCCGCGACCGTGAGTTTGCTGTGGGACTTGACGTTTTTTTTCCTTCCTCTGGGTGCAGGCAGGCCTGTATCATGTCTCCCTCCAGGAGACGCATGCGGCACCCAGGCCACGATCTCTCGGAGGTTCTGGACCTTGTGGACGGAACGCTGTTCACCACGGACCTCTACGATTCCCCCAGCGAGATACGCTGGCGCTTGGAGCTCGCCGAGAGTATGATTAATAACTTTTCTCGCTACTTCCTTCTCCCCGAGGTTAAGGCGAGGAGGGCAGACATCTCTGTGGCCTGGGAGAGACCCCGTAGGCTGGAGGAGAACCCCGGCAGGAAGCCGAAGACAGGACACCATCGCCCCTCGCTTCGGAATCCCGCTCCTGCCGCCGATCCAGTCCAGGAGTTCGCCTCACCCAGGGGTGATCCCCAAGATAGAGTGACGTCAACCAGGTTTCCCCCGGAGAAGATGAGAGTGACAGCGATTCGCATTGCGGACCGAGTGGCAGCCGCTTGTTCCGCCGCCATTCCCCCCGTAGCCATGAAGAACGTGATTGCGGCAGTCAGGCTGGTCGAGAAGAACCCAGAGCTGAACGATTATCCGGAATACGCTGACCTGTTGGCTTCGCTCTCCGCAGAGGAGCGGCGTTTCCCCGATCTCACATTCAGAAGACGTCGCTCCCAAATTCCCCGCTCATCTCAGCGAGAGCCCCGTCCGGATCCCGCTCCAGGAAACCACATGAATTCCGCCTCCCAGCCTGCTGTAGCTCCTGTGTCTTGCCGAAGAAGCGAATCAGCTGCTCCCGCTCCTGGGCCCGCTCTCCCCGCTGTCCCGTCAGCTTTGGGCCCCCGGCTCTCCTCAGCTGTTTCTCCCCCCTCTTCGTCATTCACTCCGGCTGCTGGGAATGGCGCAAATTCATCTCCAGGTGTTCCCGGTCCCGATCCGGTGCGAGTAGCACCACCTCGTCTGTCCGGGGGGTCCTCCACTTCTATCCGGCTGGGAGAGGAAAGACTCAAGTCCCTTGTAGCGGATTCCACCGGCCCTCCGGGAATCAGGCAAGTGTCCTTTCATTCTCCCCCCATTATGAGTGAATTGCCTTGTTTGATTCCTGGGGGAGGAGTTCAGGGTTCACAGTCCCCTGAGCTCTCTCATCCCGCTGCAAAAATTGAATATGAACCTGCGTCCTCTGTGTCTCTTCCCCCTGAGTGTGCCCCGGTGCCAGGTGTACACCGCCGTGCGAGGAGGAGGCGGCCTGCGGCCCTGGAAGGTTTTGCCCCAGCCCCGCAGCCACGTCATGGGCAGAGGAGAAGGTCGAACTGCCTGTTGGAGCCAGCGCCGACGATTAAGCGTCCCCGGGTCTCCACGGAGGAATGGTTCGGCCCAGCAGAGTCCAGATCTCCTGCCTCCACGCCAGGCGGGCTGTCGACGCGGTCTTCGGCGCTTGGAGGTCGTTTGACTGTGGAAACCATCATGCCGGCTGCGGAGCCATTCGTAGTCGAGTTGGAGCCGGAGGACGGAGTCCTGCACGCTGAACCCGGAGCATCGAAGTCCTGGATGGCGGTAGAACCCGAGATCAGGCGAGTGCTCTATTTTCCTTCTTTCATTCATTTTCTGGAGCATTGTTGCCTGTCTCTCGGGGGGGCGGGCCGGGTGCAGCCGTCTGCTGCGCTCGAGCCTGTCTCGCCGGGCTCTGCCGCTGCCGGTGATCCTGATCCCGGTTCCTTTTTTCTCTCTGAGCCTCTCCCCAGGGTCACCGGAGACGAACCGGCTCTGGGTGCCATCTCGGAGGTTCCGGTTCTCTGCACGGTGTTCGCCTCAGATGCTGCGCCCGGGAGTGCTGTTCCGGTCCAGCTGGGGTCCACCGGGAGTGCTGTTCAGGCCCGGTCGGGGTCCGCCGGGAGTGCTGTTCCGGCCCGGTCGGGGTCCGCCGGGAGTGCTGTTCCGGCCCGGTCGGGGTCCGCCGGGAGTGTTTCGCCGGCCCGGTCGGGGTCCACCGGGAGTGTTTCGCCGGCCCGGTCGGGGTCCACCGGGGGTGCTGCGCCGGTCCGGGTAAAGGTCAGTGAGGGAGCTGGAGGATTGTGTTCACCTGACATCAGGCTGACTTCGTCCCTTGCCTCCATCATCTCTCCTCCTGCCGCTGTTGGGGTTCCTCTCACCCGGGCCAGTTTCCCCCTGCCCTTGTTATCATTAGATGTCAGGCTGACTTTGCCCCTTGCCTCCATCTCCTCTCCCCCTACTACTGTTGGGGTATTTCTCACCTGGGTCAGTTTCCTCCTGCCGTTTCCCTCAGGGAGGAAGCTGCACCAAGACTTCTCCCTCAGCTCTCCGTGGTCTGAGGTCACGGGACGACCGCCTGGGGAGCCATCTGGCTGGTTCGGTGATCTGGGTCGGCCTCCGGAGGAACTGTGTCTCCTAGCCTGGGACTCGGGTAGGCCACCCGAACTGGTGTTGTGGTTCCTGGCTTGGTGGAGTTCGGGCCGCCCGCCGGACAAGCGGTCATCGCCTGCTCCACCTGCTGTCGTTCCTGAAGGGTTGACTGACTGTACATAGCCTTGTATTTTGTATGCCCTCCATTATTTAATTTCATTCAGGACATCGAGGAACTTTCTGTGCTAGAGTCCTTATTGTGGTGTCATTCCAACCAAAGATTTTCCTTAGACTATTTTCTATGTCTTACGATCCCTGTATGTGTTCTTATTCTAATTTGTCCTTCAAGTAGCTTTCGCCTCACATTGCCTGGCCTTATTCAGAATAGTTTTTGTTCTTCTGCATTTATATCCTCCTCCAGACTGTTTGATTTTCTGTGTTGCGCTAATTCATGTTTGAGGAGTTGATTTTTTTTTTTGTATCCTTATACCAGTTAGCGGCCTCAGGCTTTATTTTTAGGTCTTGTGCCCGGTTTGTTCCTTTATCCTTTCTGTTTTTGGCCGGGGTTACATGTGTAGTCTTCTGCAACCTTATGTTCACTGAGTTTTGTAATCTTTTTTGGTCATCGGGACATGAGTTTTGCATTGTCCTCGCCCTGAGTTATTGTGAACCTTTTTTTTTCTCCATGACTGTCGCTATTTTTCTGCAGTTTGTTCTCCCCACCTCCTGTGGTCATCTGCATAGACCGTCTGGCCTCTGCAGAGGAGGGGGTGATGGGGTTTTTTTTCCCTGTTTTTGAAATTATTATCATGGCATCCAATCCTATACTATACCTAGGGTTTTTTTTCTTCCCTGCCTCCTTTTCCTGGTCCCTCCCTTTCTCCCAGATCTGGCCCCCACCGCCCTCCCTGGTCTTCCCTCGGGGGGGGGGGGGGGGGGGTTAGCCTGCTCCAGGAGGCGCGGCTCGGGGGAGGAGTACTGTCACGACCTGAACGCTATCTTTCTCTGCGTTCAGGTTGTCCAGTGTCGCTCCTGCTCCGTGGTAGTCCGTGCCGGGTCTTCCAAGGCCCGTTCTTTGACAGCGCCCAGCTGATTGCCAGCTGTCTAGTTCAGCTGCGCTGGGACAGCTGTCTCCTATCATCAATCATCTCCCCCACTTAAGCGAGCAGCCGAGAGTTACTCGTCGCTGCGACCTCGCTATGGAAAGACGTGTCTTGTGTTTCCACGACTGTTAGCTCCTCCGTCTAGCTACAGTTCGCCGTTACCTCGGCGCTTCCCCCAAAGTAAGTGCTGCGGCTCGGCGAGTGTGTTTTCCCTCGCCGCCTCTCTAGCCTTCCTCCCTGGGTTGTATGTTTTCTTTAGTTCTGTGTGTATTTTAGCCCCACGTGGCTCTTTACTTTGCTGTTCGTTAACTAGTGTAGTGTGTGTGTTTTAGCCCCACGCGGCTCTTTGTCTTTTGTACGTTGTGTGTTCATGTTAATAAATTACGCTAACTCACTGGTCGCCCTCGCATCTCCTTTCTGGCTCGTGAGAGCCAGAGTTATGACAATATCCAGGATTTTTCAGTTCATTTGGCGGGGACGCGCGTTTTTTCTAAGATATACTTGGTGCGCGGTTATCATCAGGTCCCAGTACGCGCTGAGGACATACCCAAAACAGCGGTAATAACTTCTTTCGGGCTTTTTGAGTTTTTGCGCATGCCGTTTGGGCTTAAAGGCGCAGCGCAGACTTTCCAACGCATGATGGACGCGGTGTTGCACGATCTTCCTTTCGTGTCCGTCTACCTGGACAACATTTTAGTTGCCAGTGCGTCCGAAGACGAACACGAAAACCACCTCACGACAGTTTTCCGGAGGTTGGCAGAGCACGGGCTAATAATTAACCCAGCGAAGTGTCAGTTCAGGGTGGCGCAGATTGATTTTTTGGGGCATCGCGTCTCTCCCGAGGGTGCAGTTCCTCTGCCTGACAAGGTGCGCGCGGTGGCAAATTTTCCCCAGCCACAAACAGTCAAAGCGTTACAGGAGTTTTTGGGAATGGTGAATTTTTATAACCGTTTCCTTCCCCGCGCGGCGCAGCTCATGCAAACATTGTACGCTGCGCTTAAAAAACAAAAACCCGCAAATAAAATCGAATGGTCCCCCGAGCGGGAGCGCGCATTCTCTGAAGTCAAAACAGCCTTGGCAAACGCTGCGTTGTTAGCACACCCAGTCCCAACGGCCCGCATGGCGCTCACTACTAACGCATCAGAGATGGCCATAGGGGCGGCTGTGGAACAGTATGTGGCTGGAGTCTGGCAGCCACTTGCATTTTTCAGCAGGACTTTGCGCGATAGTGAGCGGAAATACAGCGCATTCGACAGGGAGTTGTTAGCCCTCCATTTGGCTGTTGGTCACTTCCAGTTTTGGCTGGAGGGGCACCGTTTCACCGCGTTCGTTGACCACAAGCCGCTGACTTTTGCGATGGCCAAGATTTCAGAACCTTGGTCAGGCCGGCAGCAGAGACAGCTGGCCGCAATTTCGGAGTTCACTACCGATATCCAGCATGTAGCGGGCAAACTTAATGTGGTGGCAGACTGCCTCTCGCGTGCCGTGGCTGCTCCAGCCTGCGTAGAGGTAGATTTCGCAACTGTTGCCGCAGACCAGGGTAGCGACGCGGAAGGGCGCGCGGCCCCAGTCCGCGTAGGAATAGATTACGCAGCCATGGCCGCAGAGCAGGGTGGCGACGCGGACGTGCGCACGCTCCAGTCTGGACCAACAGGGTTAAGGCTGGAGGACAGGGTGCTGCAAGACGGTATGCCCCCCCTAATCTGCGATGTTTCCACCGGGCGACCCTGTCCGGTGGTTCCGGCCTCGTGGCGCTGCCGCGTTTTTGACTTGGTTTATTCTCTGGCGCACCCGGGGGTGCGCGCTTCGATCAAAATGGTGGGGGAGAAATTTGTATGGCCGGGCCTGCGTAAGCAGGTTAGAGAGTGGGCGCCAGCCTGCATAGCTTGCCAACGGTCCAAAGTGCATAGACACACGAGAGCTCCTTTGGAGCCGTTTCATATTCCAGCTAAAAGGTTTGGTCATGTCCACGTGGACCTCGTAGGCCCCCTACCGCCCTCGCAGAGCTGCACACATCTTCTGACAATGGTCGACCGCACCACGCGCTGGCCGGAAGTGGTTCCCCTGTCGTCAACTACAGCCGAGGAGGTGGCGTGCGCTTTTTTAACTGCATGGGTAGTGCATTTTGGAGTTCCATCGGATATTACGTCTGACAGAGGCCCACAATTTGTTTCCGAACTTTGGTCAGCGATGGCCCGCAGCCTGGGGGCAACGATCCACCGCACGACCGCGTATCACCCGCAGGCTAACGGGTTATGCGAACGTTTTCACAGGTCGCTGAAGGCGGCTCTCAGAGCGTCGCTTATGGATGCAAATTGGGTTGACAAACTGCCATGGGTTTTATTGGGGTTGCGTTCTGCACCTAAAGAGGATTTAGACGCCTCCCCAGCGGAGCTAGTGTTTGCACAGCCACTTCGGCTGCCCGGAGAATTTCTCCCTGACAACCCAGTGCCAGAGTTCTCCTCGGCTCAGCGTTTGCAGAATAGCATGGGCCCGAGTGCCCTACCCAGCCCCATTCACCACAGTTTTCTGCGTGTTTTTGTGCCTAAAGCTTTAAAAAATGCGGAGTTTGTTTTTGTCAGGCATGATGCCCACCGCACAGCTCTGCGACCGCCATACGATGGACCATTCAGGGTGCTGGAAACAGGTGATAAGCATTTTTTGCTAGATTTGGGGGGCAGAAAGGAGTTGATTGGCATAGACAGACTCAAACCTGCTTTTGTGATGGCTGACGAAACTGTGTAGTTGGCGAGAGCCCCGCGACAGGGTAGACCCCCTAGGGAGCATTCCCCAGTGCACCCACAGAGATTGACTAACAGTTTTAATCCCCAGACAGCAGCTCCACAGCAGGAGGACGCCGCGGAAGAGGTTAAGCCCGCCTGCAGCAGATACGGCAGACGGTTGAGACCAAGACAGCGTGTGGACTGATGTGTGGTGATTTTATTATGACATGCAATCTGTGTTCGGTTGTTCTCTCTTAGACGTTTGGGGGGGGGGGGGTTATATGTGGTGCACATATGTAGTTTCACGGGCTCACTTGTATATGACTGTTCATATGCTCTTATGTATATTCCCTCCCTTCCCTTCCGCATTCACTTCACTTCCGCCCTCCCAAGAGAGTAGACGCTTTTTCTTTCTCTCCTGCTCTGACTTTTTTCCTCCCCTCCCAACTACTGGATCCCAGCTTGCTGTTGTCTGTCTGCGTCTAACTGCGACCGTCGAAAAGAAATTATGGAGTTAATAAGCTGGGCTTTGAACACAATTGACACTATTTTTTCAACAAGGAAAAGTGCTCCGGGGGAAGCTGTCTGCCCCGCAGGAACGGCTCCAGCGGGCTATTTACGTGACACAGGTATTTGGAGAATGCTGTGTCTCACTAATCTCTCTATCGAAGATATTGAAGATTTGTTTATCTTCGTAATAATGGTGATCGGGATCTTTCTGATTGGGACTGGAATTGTCCTGGTTTACTGCAAATTGCTGAAGATGGATTCAACCTATCAAAATGCTGGCCAGGCAAGGTGCATCTGTCAAATTGAAAAATTGGAGAAGACCCTGATAGCGACAAATGGAGAACTGTCTCGGAAGGTGGATTACATCATGGTCTCGCTTAGGTCTTTCCACGATGGATTTAAAGCCCTGCAATGAAGGATTAAGTACTGAATCTACAGAAGAAATAAAAAGCCTTCTCTGTGATCAGTCCGATTTGGCTCAATTTCCCCATGAAAATTCCTCCTGGCTGTCTGCAGTCTGTGTTTTCAAAATCATCGAGCATAAGGCCTTGGACAGCCAGCTGGACTCTGCCAAGATAAGGACTCGGCGCCAGCCAGACAAAACATCTCCTGCCAAGAGTCCTTGTTGTCTCTCTTATTATCATCAACACTGCTCAACACCGCACACACATTGATCCATGAACTGAATAAAGATACACACACTGCTCTCTTGTGTCTTGTTAACCCTGTGTAGCGTATGTGCATCGAGCTTTTTTTTTCCTTGAAATCTTAATATTGATTAATTATGTAACCAGTATTTTGAATCAATGATTTTTTTGCTCCTTCCTATTGTTCCTCGTATTATTCTTATTCATGCTACTGTACCCACTATCCTGTTGGCAGGCGCATCTCTGATGCTGCCGCGTCACTGGAAATGCAGGTTCATTTTCTGTGTCAAGTCAAATTCTCTCGTATGTTATCAGTGATCTGTTAATGTACTTGGCAATAAATCTATTCTGATTCTGATTCTGATTCTGATTCCTGTGTGCTTATTTTTGGCTTCACGTCTGAAGAGGAACAAAAGGTCTGGACCTCCTAGGGAGATGAGGAGGATGTGAGTGTTGGCCTTTTGATATGCAAAGAGATGGACATGAAGGATTTCCTGACCACCCAGGTTTGGGTGAAGGAGATAGGAACTGCAGGGGGGATGCATTGTGTTTGGGATTTAAAGACAATGGGATTTTGTGCTTTGATGTCAGAATCAGAATCAGATTTATTGCCATCGTTCATGTAGTACACAAACTAGGAATTTGTCTCGGTGCAATGCTGCAACATTAAACATGATAAAAATAAAAGATAGAAATAAAAAACTATACATGCAATAAAATGTAGAATAAGAATGAGTAATACTAGTCAAAGCAATTTTTAAATATATTAGCGAGTAGCAGATATTGTGGAGTACCACATAGTGCAGTCGGTAATGCAAAAAGAAAGCAGTGATGATTGACATGAGTCTGGTTGAGCTGCTGTACATAGTGCACGAGAGTCAATAAGTCACTTAGTGTTCAGCAGTCTGATGGCAGAGGGGAAGAAGCTGTTCATGTGACGGGAGGTTTTAGTCTGAATGGACCGAAGTCTTCTACCTGAGGGGAGGGGGGGCAAACAGTACGTGACCAGGGTGTGAAGGATCGGCTATGATCCGGCCTGCACGCCTCCGGGTCCTGGAGATGTACAGGTCTTGGAGGGATGGGAGCTTGCAGCTGATCACCTTCTCAGCAGCGCGCACGACGCGCTGCAGCCTTAATCTGTCCCTGGCAGTGGCTCCTGCGTACCACACGGTTATGGAGGTGGTGAGGATGGACTCGATGATGGCCGTGTAGAACTGCACCAACATCTTGGTGGGTAGCTTGAGCTTCCTCAGCTGCCGCAGGAAGAACATCCTCTGCTGGGCCTTTTTGAAGAGGGAGCTGATGGTCGGCTCCCACTTGAGGTCCCGGGTGATGGTGGTGCCCAGGAAGTGGAAGGAATCTGCAGTGGTGATGGGAGAACCTGTGAGGGTGAGGGGGGGGGCAGAGGGGTTGTGACTTTTCTGAAGTCCACAATCATCTCCACTGTCTTCAGAGCGTTCAGCTGCAGGTTGTTGTGGCTGCACCAGGACGCCAGCTGGGCCACCTCTCTCCTGTAGACGGACTCGTCGCCGTTGGAGATGAGCCCGATGAGGGTGGTGTCGTCCGCAAACTTGATCAGCTTGACAGACTGGTGGCTGGAGGTGCAGGAGTTGGTATAAAGGGAGAAGAGTAGGGGGGAAGTACACAGCCCTGGGGTGATCCGGTGCTGATGCTAACAGAGTCTGAGACAGTCTTTCCCAGCCGCACATGCTGCCTCCGGTCCGTCAGGAAGTCGCTGATCCACCTGCAGAGGGAGTCAGGCACGTTGAGCAGGGACAGCTTGTCCCGGAGCAGAACGGGGCGGATGGTGTTGAATGCAGAGCTGAAGTCCACAAACAGGATCCTGGCGTAGGTTCCCGGGGAGTCCAGGTGCTGCAGGATGGAGTGGAGGGCTAGGTTGACTGCGTCGTCCACAGACCTGTTGGCTCGGTAGGCAAACTGCAGCGGGTCCAGGAGGGGAGTGGTGATGGACTTGAGGTGGGGCAGGACCAGGCGCTCAAAGGACTTCATGACTACAGAGGTGAGCGCTACAGGTCTGTAGTCGTTAAGTCCAGTGATCCGTGGCTTCTTGGGGACAGGGATGATGGTGGAGGTTTTGAGGCAGGTCGGCACGTGGCATAACTTCAGGGAGGTGTTAAAAATGTCTGTGAAGACAGGAGTCAGCTCTTTCGCAGTGTCTCAGGGTGGAGGGAGACACGCCGTCCGGACCGGAGGCCTTGCGCGGGTTCAGTCTGGAGAACTGTCTGTGCACGTCCTGCTCACTGATGACAAGGGCAGGGGGGAGGAGGGGGGGCCGCCTTTGATGAAGTAGGGACCGTGGAGGCAGTGGCGCTGGGGGGAGGGGGGAGATGGACACAGCTGACGAGGTGTCAAAACGGGCATAATGTTGGGACAGTATTTGACAAAGGGCTTTGTCATCCTGACCTTTAGAAGCCTGAGGCCGATAGTTGGTGATTTGCCTCAGTCCTCTCCACACAGAAGCAGAGTCGTTAGCAGTGAACTGCTGCTGGAGTCTCTCAGAATACACAGATTTAGCTCTCCTCAGCTCTCTGTTAAACTGATATTTGACCTCCCTGTAGCAGTCCCTGTCTCCACTTTTCAACGCTGCTTCCTTCTCCTTCCTGATCTGTCTGAGCTTAGCAGTGAACCAGGGCTTGTCATTTGAGTACCTCACCCTGGTGCGCGATGGAAGAATGCTCTCCTCACAAAAGTGGATATATGAGGTCACAGTGTCCGTGTACTCATCCAGATCATGCGTGGCTCCTTTAAACATGCTCCAGTCAGTTATTTCCATGCACGTGCTCAGCTTCTCCCCAGCTTCACTGGTCAATTTCTTCGTAGTGCTCACAACAGGTTTAGTGAGCTTCAGTCTCTGTCTGTATGTGGGAATGAGGTGGACCATCACGTGATCAGATAGACCGAGCGCAGCGCGGGGAACAGCGCGATACGCGTCCTTCACTGTATAAGACTGGCAGATGTGGGGGGTTCTGCCTCTTTTCTGATTTTGAATGTTGGAGAGTGTGTTGAGAATAAAATGGAACTTGAGAAATAACTCAGCCTCATCCTTTCCACACAATCTCCACAATATCAAATAATATTACTTAGGATACAATATTAAACTTTATTTTACTTTATGAGAGCATTTGGTCCTCCCAGTGTTTGCAGAGAAAAATTCTGGCCCTTGGACATATGTAGTTGATGACCCCCGTCATAAAACTTTAATATTATGTTACATGAGACTTTGGAAGTACCAATGCTAAATGCAAAAAAGCTTGTAAATTTGCTACTTTTTTGTTGTAAAGTTGCAATTTTTTTCTTGTAAAGTTGCAACTTTTTTCTTGTAAATTTGCACCTTTTTTTCTTGTAAACGTGCAACTTTTTTAAAATCAATTTGCAACTTTTTTAAAAATCAAATTATGACTTTTCTTGTAAATTTGCAACTTTTTCTTTTAAATTTGCAACTGTTTCTTGTAAACATGTAACTTTTTTAAATCAAATTGGGACTTTTTCTTGTAAATTTGAAACCTTTTTCTTGAAAATTAACTTTTTTCTGCAGCTTTTTTCTTGTAAATTTACAACTTTTTTCTGCAGCTTTTTTCTTGTAAATTTGCAACTTTTTCTTGTAAATTTACAACTTTTTTCTGCAGCTTTTTTCTTGTAAATTTGCAACTTTTTCTTGTAAATTTACAACTTTTTTCTGCAGCTTTTTCTTGTAAAGTTGCAACTTTTTTCTTGTAAAGTTGCAACTTTTTTATTTTACTTTTGCATCTTTTTCCTTTTACTTTTGCAACTTTTTTCTTACAAATTTGCAACTTTTTCTTTTAAATTTCAACTTTTTTTACAATGTGCTACTTTTTCTGCAGTTTTTCTTGTAAATTTGCAACATTTTCTTTTAACTTTGCAATTTATTCTTTTACTTTTGCAACTTTTTTCTTTTAAATTTGTAACTTTTTTGTAAATTTACAACTTTTTTCCGCAGCTTTTTTCTTGTAAATTTGCAACTTTTCTCTTTTACTTTTGCAACTTTTTCATTTAAATTTGCAACTTTTTTCTTGTAAATCTGCTACTTTTTTCTTGCAAATTTGAAATTTTTTCTTATAAACATGCAACTTCCTTAAATCTTTGAATCAATTTGCAACTTTTTTCTTGTAAATCTGCAACTTTTTCTATTAAATTTCAACTTTTTTCTTTTAAATTTGCAACTTTTTCTTGTAAACATGCAACTTTTTAAAATCAAATTGTGACTTTTTTCTTTTAAATTTGCAACTTTTTTCTGTTAAATTTGCAACTTTTTTCTTTCACTTTTGCAACTTTTTCATTTAAATTTGCAACTTTTTCTTATAAATATGCAACTTCTTTAAATCAATTTGCAACTTTTTTCTTTTAAATTTGCTACTTTTTTCTTGCAAATTTGCAACTTTTTTCTGTTAAATTTGCAACTTTTTTCTTTCACTTTTGCAACTTTTTCATTTAAATTTGCAACTTTTTCTTATAAATATGCAACTTCTTTAAATCAATTTGCAACTTTTTTCTTTTAAATTTGCTACTTTTTTCTTGCAAATTTGCAACTTTTCTTTTAAATTTTCAACTTTTTTCTTTTAAATTTGTAACTTTTTCTTGTAAACATGCAACTTTTTCTTTTAAATTTTGAGTTTTGTTCTTTTAAATTTGCAACTTTTTTCTGCAGCTATTTTCTTGTAAGTTTGCAACTTTTTTCTTTTAAATTTTTCTTTTACTTTTGCAACTTTTTTCTTTTAAATTTGCAACTTTTTCTTTAAAATTTGCAACTTTCTCATAATTTTTCAATTTTTTCTTATAAACATGCAACTTTTTTTAAAAATCAAATTGTGATTTTTTTTCTTTTAATCAGTTTGTTCTCAAAGTTGAAGTTTTCCACTGCTGTTGGAGCATCTGACAGCTGCACACTTTCTCCCAGCTTTCCTTGGCATTTTTTTTTGTCAAATGTGATGTTAAACAAAGTAAAATTATAATAAAATGTAGTGCTGTGAGGACAACTTGTGCTCAAACAGGTGCATATCTCTAGAAGTGGTCACCGTGGTAGCTTGTTTACATCTATAGTTGCCCCCCCCCCCGCCCCCATTTCTCTTTAATGCACCTTCACGTCAGCTGTGAATATAACTATAGAGAAATCATATGGACTACCTAGTACAGCTGATAAAGTCAGACTCAAAGTAAAACATGCATTCTAACCTTCCTCTGTGGATCCAGCAGCATGTCGAAGGTACATCCAGTCTGCTCCAACCACAGCTGAGCTCCCTCAATGCTGCCGAAAGAAACCACCAAGACCCGCACTGACCGAGTGTCCAGGAGGGCCTGAGGAGCAACAAAACAAAGAAGGTTAAGACAACAAATAGACGCTGGCCAAAGACTTTCTTTTCACAATTATTTTTTACATTTTAGGTGCTTTATCATATTTTTAATTGTGCTGTTAGTGAGGCATTTATGTGAACAGTAATGTGCTGTGGCAGCCAGTCATTTTGGAAACCTCCACAGTGAGAAGAGAGAAAAACATGTTAAATGTCCATGTGGTTTAATGGTAATTGATTATTAGCTTTCTTCTTGCGGTGTCAGGACTGACATTTGTCTAGTAGTGCATCTGAGCAAAATTCATAAATTATTTTAAAAAATAAAGCAAAAATGGAACTGAAATGTTTGTCTTTTTGCATTTTAATTTGAAAAAAATTACTTGAGCAACAGTGAGAAAGCATCGACTCAGGCTGGTCAGTTTGAATCAGCATCACGGTTAATTACCCCTTATACAGTATGTTGCTTTAGTTTTTTTTCCTATCTTCTTACTGACAAAGCTCTTAATTAAGCAATATTACACAAGAGTGTGGTTTCAGATCACTGCAGTGTGGTAGTAAATGAGTATAATATAAAAAAAAAACAAGGGGAAAAAAAACCAACGTGCAAGATTATGTCTATTCTACACCCCGAATGTTGGTTCTGGTTGTAGTTCACTTAATGGCCTAGCTCTAACATAGTAATAACAGTGGCCAGTTTGTGAGGTTTTTCTATTATATTTGTGACTCTTTTCTCATAAATGTGCAATTTTTCCTGCACATTTAGGACCTTTTTTGTCATGAATACCTGAATATTTCCTCTCTTAAACTTGCAAATATTTCCAAATAAATGTGATTTTAGATACAGAAATGTGCAAATTTTTTTCTCATAAATTTGCAGTATTTTCCTCATAAAATATTTTATTCTTATGCATTTATGATTTTTCTTCTTCAAATTTCAGTTTTTTAAATATACATTTTTCCTCAAATATTAACTTTTTTTTAAAAAACATTTGTGACTTTTTTTTCCATACAAATTCTTCTGCAATGGTTTTCTCATAAGTCTTAAATTTTTCTCATTCCTTTACAACTGAGCTTGAAAAGAAGAACAATGATATCTACACTAGTGTCAGTGAAATGACATTATGAATTTATTTAACTGGCCCAAGATGCAGTCATTTCTAATAAGTTATTACAGCAGAAACGAGGATATTTCTGACCAATTTTCAAAAAAGTAATAGATGTACTTGAGTGAAAGTGCAAGTTTTCCCTTTAAAAAAAAAAGTACTTAAGTAAGCGTGAGAAGCATCCTGCAATGAAACTATCCATATACTGCAAGTACAATTCAGTGAAACGTTTACTTGAGTACATCTACTTGCAACTAGTTACAACTGACCTCTGGTTCAGAAACAGCAGATTTATTTACTGTCCTTCTGCAGAATGATGTGATGCTGCTGTAAGTGATTTAACCTGTTTTAATAAAAATGAAACAATTACAACCCTGGAGAAATTACCTGACTCTCCCTCAGCTCGGCCACGTGGTCGCGTCACGGCAGTCATCCAAAATGTCTGATCAGAACCAGCAGGAGGTTCTGATCCTGACTCAAGTA
The DNA here is from genome assembly GCA_020510985.1 of Pholidichthys leucotaenia. NCBI lineage: Eukaryota > Metazoa > Chordata > Actinopteri > Cichliformes > Pholidichthyidae > Pholidichthys > Pholidichthys leucotaenia. The sequence goes on from CM035842.1 coordinate 280,094,301, forward strand.
CTCGCCCAGAGTCACGCTCCTGTGGAAACGAAAACACAACTGAGCAGCCAGACTGTGGTGTTAATAATAAAACATGTCCACCCACAGCTGGTTGGTCACAGCACCAACCCAACTGTTTTTACTGGTTTTTGTTGAGAGTTTGAACTTACTTTTCACTCCGTGCATTGGTTAGTGGAGTGTCGGGACTCAGGCTGTCCACTGTCTTTCCTCCTGACAGCTGTCCATCCGTCGTCTGCAGACCTTTGTCCACGCTCTCCAGGAACGAGTCCCACTCACTCTGAAAACACAAACACAGTCTGCTGTTAAATCAATCATTTCTGCTATAAAGCAGAGTACACAAATGTTACGGCCCCCTCAGCCACTGTCACACTACAAGTTCACCTTCAACATTTTTATGGTTAGAATTAATAGTCAACTTTTCTCATAAATGCAATTTTGTTTTAATCAAACTTGCAACATTTTTTTTCATAAAATTGCTACTTTTTGCCTCATAATTTTGGAACTTTTTTCCTCAGAAAGCTGTAAATTTTTCTGATGATTCTGTGACCTTTTCTCATAAATTAGCAACTTTTTTGAATAAATTTGCTCTTTTTTTTTGCACATTTGAAACTTTTTTCTTGTAAATCTGCTTTTGAATTTGCATTTTCTTTCTTGCAAACTTGCAACTTTATATTAAATCTGCAACTTTTTTCATGTAAATTTGCAACTTTTTTGTAAATTTATGACTTCTTTGCTCGCAAGTTTGCACTTTTGTTATTGTAAATTTTCAATGTTAATATGGATGCTAGTCAAATTTTGAGTCCTTGTAATTGTCTTTTTCTCCGTTCATCTAGCGCAGTGTTTTTCAACCAGCGCTTCCTGGAACGTTCAGGTTTCAGTGGGAAATTTTTTAACTTCACATCTTAATTGGTCCAAAAAACTGCAAATAATTTCCCATTGTTTTGCGTGGGCTCTGTAGGCACCGATACACCAGTCCACAACAATGGCAAATTAATTGCAATTTTTTGGACCAATTAAGATGTGAAATTCGACAATTTCCCACAGAAAGCTGAACATTCCAGAGAACCCTGGCTGAAAAACACTGATCTAGACAATAACCCGAGATTCACATGAACAATGCAAATTTACAAGAAAGTAATGAAAATTTAGAAGAAAAAAAAAACAAATTTATCAGAAAAAGGCATATTTACATAAAAATGCTGCAAATTTAATTTACTTAGTTTTGGTGCTGGGACAGTTTGCCACTGAGTGTGAAGCGGCTGGGATGAGAATCAGCACCTCCAAGTCCGAGTCCATGGTCCTCAGCCGGAAAAAGGTGGATTGTCCTCTCCGGGTTGGGGACAGGCTCCTGCCCCAAGTGGAGGAGTTTAAGTATCTTGGGGTCTTGTTCACAAGTGAGGGGAGAATGGGGCAGGAGATCGACAGACGGATCGGAGCAGCATCTGCAGTGATGCGGACGTTGTACCGGTCTGTTGTGGTGAAGAGGGAGCTTAGTTCTAAGGCAAAGCTGTCAATTTACCAGTCAATCTACGTTCCTACTGTCACCTATGCTCACGAGCTTTGGGTAATGACCAAAAGAATGAGATCGCAGATACAAGCAGCTGAAATGAGCTTCCTCCGTAGGATTGCTGGACTCACCCTCAGAGATAGGGTGAGGAGCTCAGTCAACCGGGAGAGGGTCAGAGTAGAACCGCTGCTCCTCCACATTGAAAGGAGTCAGTTGAGGTGGTTTGGGTATCTGATCAGGATGCCTCCTGGACGCCTCCCACTTGAGGTGTTTCAGGCACGTCCCACTGGGAGGAGACCCCAAGGCAGACCCAGGACTCGGTGGAGAGACTAGGTCTCCCAGCTGGTCTGGGAACGCCTTGGTATTCTCTCTGAAGAGCTGGAGCAGGTGGCTGGGGAGAGGGAAGTCTGGGCTTCTCTGCTTGAACTGCTGCCTCTGCAACCCGGACCTCTGGAAAAGCGGTAGAAGATGGATGGATGGATAGATAGTTCTGGTGCTATAGTGATTTTTTGAGGGGGATAATTCTCTTTTTTCCAGTTTAGGCAGGGTTATGTCCCCCACTTCCCCCCTTCATTTACGCCTATATTTAAGATAAAATATCAAATATTCTTTTTTAATAAAAGGGAAATATTTAACTAACAGGATTGCTGATCTGCTGAATTCATCAGACAAGTCTGAAATTGATTGTCAGCGCACTTTTGGATGATAACAATTCAAGAATACAGTTTTTCAAAAACATACATTAGAAAAATATAAAGAAAAAAATTCTAGGTCAACCAATAATGCAGACAATAGGGTTTATAGCTCATGTGAGATATTCGCTGTCTGTCCAATAAAGGTAAAAAATACCACAAAAATACATAATTCAATACATATAATAAACATATTCAGACCTCCAGTTCCAGCATCCTGTCCACCTTCTCTCGAACTGAAGCAACACTGGAAAAACACAAACATTTACGCTGAATATTAGCCATATTATCAAGGCTATAATACGGTGGCCCTCAGAGCTCACCAAAATACAAAATCCACAACACAAATACAAAAGGATGTCAATGTTAGCATCAATGTTAGTGTTAGCACTAACATTAGCATACTGTTAGCACTAATGTTAACTCTAGAGTGTTAATGTTAGTACTGATGCTAGTGATGCATGCTTTTGTTGTGGCCTTTGCATTTTGGTGAGCTCTCTGGGCCACCGTACTGTGACGATGCAAGGGTTCACACAGTAAGGAGAGATGACTTTGGTGAAACAGGCTTTATTTATACACACACTCACAACACAGAACGGAGGGGAGGTCATTTACGCAGGCCCTCATTTCGCTCATGGTGGCACAGACACATGATTTGGCACATACAGTATAGGGAAACAACGCTATCACAATCGGTCTTATTACACAGTTATAAACGCATAGATACAGTCTTTGAATCCTCCGTGGCGCAAGCATGCCGGGAGACTCCCGCCCCTTTATTACAGCCCCGACGTTACACTGTCCCCCCCGGACTGGTTTCTGTCCCCAGAATAATAAAGACTAACTCAAAAGTCCAACATAAATCCATCCAGGTGTTGGGGCGGCCGCCATTGTCGGCAACCAGCACGCACAGGCCTGTTCTTGTCCATTTGCGCCTCGGCAGGGGTATCCAGTCGGGAAAAAGCCTCCGGCTCAACCACCCACAGGGCAGATGGCTGGTACGGGACGAGACGGTCACGGTGAAGCACCACGACCAGGTTCCTTTTCTGCAGCCTCACCCTGTACACTACATCTGACAGTCTCTGAAAGACCACACACGGTCCCGACCAATGGCTCGCCAGTTTTGGCGACAGTCCCTTTTTGCGCTCCGGGCAGAAAACCCAGACTCGATCCCCTGGCGCAAAGTCCCTTCCCTGGCAGTGGGAGTCGTATGCCCGCTTCTGCCGACTCCCCGCCGCTGCCAGGGTCTCCCGAGCCAGTTCGTGCACCATGTGGAGACGTTCTCTCAAGCAAAACAAATAATCCAACCCTGGTTTGCCCTCCACCTCCGGGGGAGACGAACACCAAATCCACTGGTGTGCGCAGCTCCCGTCCAAACATCAGCACTGCAGGGGTGCACCGGGTGGATTCATGAGCTGCCATCTGGTACACCCACAGAACCAAGAGCAGATGCAGGTCACAGTCTTGTTGTCGCTGGTCCACTAGGATGGCAACCTGGGTGGTTAGGATCCGACTGAAACGCTCAACCAGGCCGTCGCTCTGTGGATGCAGCAGGGTGGTCCAGGTCTTCCAGATGCCCAGCCGCCTGCAGACCTCCCTGAAGACCTCTGCCTCAAAGTTCTGTCCCTGATCGCTGAGCAGCACCTCCGGTGCGCTGAACCAAAAAAATATCTCGTCCACCAGCTTTGATGCTGTGGTGGCGGCGCTCTGATCAGGGACCGCATACGCCTCTGACAATTTGGTGAAGTAATCCACTGCGACCAGCACGTAGCGGTTCCCCCGATCCGTGGTCAGGAAAGGGCCCAGAATGTCCACTCCTACCCACTCCATGGGTGCTCCCACCTGGTACTGCTGCAAGGGGGCGTGGGATTGTTGAGTCGGCCCTTTCTGAGCTGTGCAGGTATTGCAGCGGTGGACATGGAGCTCTACATCCTGGCAACATCCGGGCCAGTAGAACCGGGCCCGAAGACACTGCTGAGTCTTCGTCAACCCAAAGTGGCCCACCCCCGCCACTCCAATGACCAGCTGAAGCACATTGCGGCAGAGCCGCTGGGGAACCAGCAGCTGCCAGACGTGATGCTGCCCAGCTGGAGTCTGCCACTGACGATACACAACACCCTCGTGACAGCGGCCCACTGGGAATGTAGGGCCTTGGTCTCTGGGTCCAGTGCAGACACAGCTTCCCAGGCGGGCCACTGGCCCGTGTCCAGCCATTGCCAAACCCGGGAAATGACCGGATCCCTATCCTAATCGCTCTGCAGCTGCTGCGCGCCAAGGGCCTCTGTGACATCATCACTGGGGAGAGCTGCCTGATTATCCGAGGAGGAGCTGTGCGCCGCTGTGTTATTCCTGCTCACAGCGGTCCGGAGAGCAGCAGCCTGTGGGATGGCTTGATCTTGGTCCTCCGCCCCCTGGCAGTGCCGACAGTCCTCCGCAGCACAGGGACGCCGAGACAGTGCATCAGCATTGGCATGGAGGTGGCCTGCCCGATGCACAATCTGAAACTCATAATCCTGCAGTGCCTCCAGCCATCTCGCCAACTGTCCATCTGGCTCTTTAAAATTCAGCAGCCAGGTCAGGGAAGCGTGATCCGTCCTGAGCTGAAACCTTCCCCTGTACACATACGGGCGAAAATGGCAAAGCCCCTGGATGACAGCCAACAGCTCTCGGCAAGTAACACAACAATTCCTTTCGGCTCTGCTGAGAGTGCGGCTGAAAAAAGCAGCTGCCTGCTCTCCATGTTCTCCCTTCTGGGATAACACCGCCCCGATGCCCTAGTTGCTGGTGTCCGTGTCCATGATGAAAGGGTGGTTCGGGTTGGGATACTGGAGGACGGGGGGGTCCGATAAGCGCCAAGCGAAGCCAGGAAAAAGCAGCAGCACAGTCCTCACTCCACTCAAACGTGCAGCCCTTCTGTGTCAGCTGATGCAGCGGGCTGGTGATGGTGGCAAAATCCTTCACAAACCTCCTATAATAGGAGGCCAGTCCGAGAAAACTCCGTAACTCTCCCACGTCCTGCGGCACCAGCCAGTTTTTCACCGCTGCCACTTTCTCTGGATCAGTGGCGACTCCAGCTGCACTGACGACGTGGCCCAGGAAGGTGGTTTCTTGCCGAAATAAGTGGCATTTCCGCAGGTGCAGCCACAGCCTGGCCTGTCGGATGGCATCTAATACCTCCCAGAGGTTGGACAAGGCGCCATCAAAGTCAGCTGCGTGAACCAGCAGGTCATCTAGATAAACAATGCAGCGGCTCTGGGGCACGTGAGCCAACACTCGCTCCATCAGACGTTCAAAGGTGGCTGGGGCGTTGCAAAGTCCAAACGGCATCACCTTGAACTGCCACAGTCCCTGCCCGATGGAGAAGGCTGTTTTCTGGCGGGCCTCCGGTGACAGCTCTACCTGCCAATGGCCGCTGCGGAGGTCCAGCGAGCTGAACCACCTGGAGCCAGCAATGTAATCCAGCGCATCATTGCTGCGGGGCTGAGGGTAGGAATCCTTGCGGGTGATGTCATTCAGGTGCCAGTAATCCATACAGAACCACCACGAACCATCCTTCTTCTTAACCAGAACCACCGGCACTGCCTAGGGGCTGCTGGAGGGCTCAATAACATCCGCCTCCAGCATTTCCCGTATTTTTTGTTCTGCCACCGCCCGCCTTGAAAAAGGCAGACGGCGGGGGCAGAGCCAGATCGGCCCGGTCTCACCGGTGTCGATCTGGTGCTGCACCAAGCTGGTTTGGGTGCACTCCTCATCCTTGGCAGCAAAGACGTCAATGTAGCAGTCCAACAGCTCCTGCAGCTGGCGTCTCTGTCCCAATTCTAGTCTGCTGCAGCTCTGCTGGAACAATTCCTCGACCGCCTGCTGTGTTTCTGCTGACACACTGACCCGCTCCGCTGTTGCCCCCCACTTGCTGTCTCTGTTGGAGATTGCACTCCCTCTGCTCGTGCTGGTGGCGCTGCTGTGTTCAGTTCTGGCAGCAACCTGCCTGGTTCGGTCCATTCTGGTGGCCCCTCGATCACGCAGATGCCCGGGTTCCTCCTCTGGGTCCCACTGCAGAGCGTGATGGTCCGAGCCCCCAGCAGGAGAGACGATCTGGCGGTGTCAACTGTTGCGCCCCATGCTGCGAGCAGATTGAGTCCAATAATGTAAGGATCTTGAATGTCAGCCAGCCAGAACGAGTGGTTTGTATTTTGGTCGGCCACCCCCACCAAGAGAACTCTTCGCCCTCTCAGTCTGGCACGCTCACCGGTGGCTGTGGTGATGCAGTGCCCGGTGGGTTCCCACCCCTGCGGTTCTGCTTCGTCCGTACCGGGGAGCACTCCGGGTCAGACCAGGGAGATGGTAGAGCCGGTGTCGATCAAGGCCCGGATCAGCGTGCTGTCCAAGCTGCACTGTAGGTACATCCCTGGCGAGTGTCCAATTCGGCCCAAATGTGGTGACAATTCATCGGAGAAAATGTCTGTGGGAGGCGGCAGGTCCCCGTCCATACCACCTCGCTCTAGTTCAAAGTTGGTGAGGGGGCGGTTTGTCACGGGGTGGGTGCCGGGCAGTACTGCGCGATGTGTCCTAGCTCCCCGCAGTGGAAGCACCCTTCCTTGCGCCGCCGTTGTCATCTTCTCACTGGCCGCGCCGCTGTGGTCCGGCGCAGTTCCTCCTCCTCCTCCTCCTCGCTCTCAGCTGTGACCTGGAAAGCTCTCTGCCTTGGCGACTACATATCAGCTGCATAATCCATGAACGGTCCCACCCACTCCACTCCTGCCACAGCCATCTCCCAGCTGCTTGCGGCATGAATCCGGATGTGGTCCTGGAGCTGGGCCGGGTGGAGCCCCCGGATGAAGTGCTGGAGGGCGAGCTTCTCCACCGCCCCCGGCTCGAAATCTGGGTAGCCGCACCGCGTCAGCAGCCGTATGTCCACTGCATAGGCTCCCAGGCTCTCTTGGCTGCCTTGCCGGTGGTTGGCCAGCTGTTCCTGGGCGTGCTCAGCGTTGGCTGCCCTCCCTAACCACCTCCGGAGTGCTCCTTGTAGCGCTGGCCAGCTGCGACATTCCTCAGGCCGGAGGTCAGACAGTGTGCAGAGAGCCCCACCCTCCAGGGCCAGCACGACCTGCACAGTGGTCTCTTCGGGTGTCCAGCCATTCAGCGCAACAGCTAGCTCGACCTGGACCAGGAAGTCGTCCAGCAGGGTTTCGCCGCCAAAGCGGGAGAGTCTGGCCCGTTGGGAGATTGGTGGGACAGTCGCCTCTTGGTTGATCGCCGCCCCCCCGCCCCTGGTCGCGGTGGAATCGCTGGCCCGTCCTGCCCTGAGAAGGGCGGGAAGCGGGGCCGGTTTGCTCTGCTTGGCCCGCTCTGCCTTGAGAAAGGCAGAAGAGGGGGTATGCTGACCCTGTTGGGTCCGCTGCGCCATTCATCCAGGCCAGCAGCTCCGGGGGTCGGTGTGTCGGCTCTGTTGTCCGTCTCCAGCTGAGCAATGAGCCGCTCGAGCTGCCAAATCTCCGTCCTAATTCTGGCTTCCATCTTCTCCGTGACCCCACTTCTGACACCAGTGTGACGTAGCAAGGGTTCACACAATAAGGAGAGATGACCGTGATGAAACAGGCTTTATTTATCCGATCCGATGGAGGAGATAGGAGAGAGAAGGACGGTGGCTAAACTGTCATCTCTGCTGGAGTCCGAGTTCCACCCTATGCAGGACATACTGGATGCACTGAGGAGCTCATTTAGCAGCAGACTACATCATCCCAAGTGCACAACCGAGAGGTTTCGTAGGTCCTGCCTACCAACGGCTGTCAGACTGTACAACCTAAGCAGGGCTGCTCGCAGAGATAGCAAAAAGACGTAACAAACTAATAGTTTTTTGAATGCAAAAGATGCAATAGACTTACACAATGGTCCTCTCCGGCATACAACTAGGAACATACCGGTCGCTATGGAGGGTGAGAATATGTATGGGCACATAATCATACCATGTAGGATAACTAAATAGACGGTTATGCTGTTTCATCCCACCTAGCAACAATGCTCTGCACTCTGTGTGTTTATATATTTACATATTTATTCCATCTAGCTACAATGCTCTGCACTGGGTGTGTTTATATTTATATATCTATATATTTATTCCATCTAGCTACAATGCTCAGCACTGGGTGTGTTTATATTTATATATCTATATATTTATTCCATCTAGCTACAATGCTCCGCACTGTGTTTTTATATATCTACATATTATTCCATCTAGCTACATTGCTCCGCACTGTGTGTGTTTATATACTTGCATATTTATTCCACCTAGCTGCAATGCTCTGCACTGTGTGTTCATATATTCATATATTTATTCCATCCAGCTACAATGCTCTGCACTGTGTGTCTGTGTGTGTGTGTGTATATATATATATTTTATAGTAATATGTACATATGTATATTAGCTGCTCTTGCTTGCTTGTTTTTTTTCTTGCCTTCTGATTGTTGCTCTGAGTGTTGCTATCCCTGTGCTGTTGCAATCCTGGAATTTCCCCGTTGTGGGACTAATAAAGGCTTATCTTATCTTATCTTATACACACTCACAACACAGAACGGAGGGGAGGTCATTTACACAGGCCCTCGTTTCACTCATGGTGGCACAGACACATGATTTGGCACATATAGGGAAACAACGCTATCACCACTGGTCTTATTACACAGTTATAATGGCACACACGAATAATGCTTAGAACACACAGATACAGTATTTAAATCCTCCGTGGCGCAAGCATGCCGGGAGACTCCCGCCCCCTTATCACTGCCCCGACATTACAGTACTATAATCCTCACTTAGCTCACCAAATGAGGCTCTGCTCATGAAACAGAAAAGACTAAAACTGTGCATTTATAAAACCAATAAAAATATAACAATACTTCACTGAGCTTATCTAGGGTTCATTATACAAATTCCATAAATGGATAACAAGCTTTTTCCAGGGACCAATGAAGTGTTTGGCTTTTTTTTTTCCTTCCACTGTTTTCATTTTATGGTTTATGAGCTTTTTAAAATCATTTATTCTTTGACGTAAAGACACTCCTGTTATCAGAAATGAACTGTAATAACATAAATTCTAACAACAGCTCTTATACAATAACCAGCCTTATCAAACTGTACTTACTGATAATTCTTCTTCCAGACAGCCTCTGCTTCGCTCTTCCTCTTCACTCCGATGCTGTTCAGCAACAACAAATCATATTCATAACAGACACACACATATACTGTATATTCTCCTCAGAGACGGAGAAATGAACATTTCTAGGGACATTTACAAACTTTTTCTCAGGAAGTAGATTTGTTGTTTTTTTTAACCTTTTTTCCTTTCCTTTGTAACTTTCTCATCTTATGAATTTGTGAATTTTGCCTAGGAAATTTGTAATTGTTTCCCTCAGAAAATTTTATTCACTTAACCTCATGACTCTTTCCAGTAAGTTTTTTTTTTTTTTTTTTGTGGAACTTGCATATGTTTTCCAAGAAATTTGTGTGATTTTTTTTAATGGTAACTTTATGATTTGTTTTTACATATTTGCAACCTTTTCTTATAATCTAACATTTTTTTGAGGAAATCTGTGATTTTTTAAAATTAACTTTACAACTTATTTCTCTGAAATTTGTGTTTTTTCCTGATAATTTCCCCCCAATAATTTTGTGATTTTTTTCTTCCTCACATTCCAAATATGATTTTTTTCCTAATTTGTAAACATGTTTTTTTTAACATAATTTTATTTACTTTCTAAATTTGCAGGTTTTCCCTCATAAATTTGTTCTTTTTTTCATAATTTGGGATTTTTTTCAAGCCATAAATGTGTGACTTTTCTGATTTTGTATTTTTTTCATAATTTTAATAAATTTCCTCATGTAATAATTTTGCAGCTTTTTTCCTCAAATTTTTTTTTACCTTTTTCTAGGAAATTTGTTTATTTCCAAGTAAGTTTGTGACTTTTTTTCTTTGACATTTTTAACTTTTTCCTCATAAATTTATGATTTCATAATTTTGTGATTTTTTTCCCCTCATGCTCCATATGTAATTTTTTTCTAATTTCCAAATTTTTTTTCCATAATTTGTGATTGTTTTTCTCTGAAATTTGTAACTTTTTCTTCATAAATTTATTGTTTTATAAATGTGGTTTTCCTTTTTTCCTCAGTTTGTTTTTTTTTCCAATACATTTTTAATTTTTCTCATGTTACATAGTTCGCAAATTTTTTCTTTCCAAGGAAATCTATTACTTTCCTCAAGTTTTTAACTTTTTTCCTCTGAAAGTTGCAACTTTTTCCCCATACTTTTGTGATTTTCTTAACTATAATTTGTTTTTATATTTCAAAAATTTTAAAATACATTCACTTTTTCACATGCCATAAATTTCTATTTTTTTTCAGAAATTTGAGCTTTTTAATTATTATACATAATCTGTGAAACTATTGTGCTACTTCAAAATTTAGAATAGAAAAAAAATACAGAAAAAAACCAGGAAAGAGAAGAAAAGCTGTATGTATGTATGTATGTATGTATGTGTGTGTGTGTGTGTGGGGGGGGGGGGGGCATGTTGATGCTTGCCCTGGGCCGTAAAATATCTAAATCCGCCCCCGACTCCCCTTTGCTGTGTTGTGAAGCATCGCTCACCTCCTGAAGAAGTCTGCTCCTACTGTAATCACCCCGAACAACGTGGTGATCTTATAGAGGACAAAATTCTCCAGAGACTCTGAATGGGAACAAAGAGCCTCAGTTACACAGAGCATGACAAGGATTATATTGCACCACCTTCATGCCTGCAGGGCCTTTCAATCAGACAAAAAAAACATGTTTTAGTAGATTTATGAAACAGGACAGGTGCATAACTTTGATTACATCATCTGAAATGAAAAGGTGTACTACTGCAAATGCCTTACCTCAATATAACAAATAATGACATTTTAAATGTAGTAAAAAAAAATTAGCCTGAATCTCATTGATATTTCTTTAATAACTGAACTTGAATGGAGCATATTGCATTTTGTCTGAGCCAGTCTTTGTATTATTAATATTGCCCATAATTATAGGTTCTCATGGGTCAAGCCTGTTCTTTAACTGTAAAAGTCATGTCACACTCCATTGTTAATCAATAAAAACTGCCAACATCTACGCCGAATAAGATAAGATAAGATAAGCCTTTATTAGTCCCACAACGGGGAAATTCCAGGATTGCAACAGCACAGGGATAGCAACACTCAGAGCAACAATCAGAAGGCAAGAAAAAGCAAGCAAGAGCAGCTAATATACATATGTACATATTACTATAAAATATATATATACACACACACACACACAGTGCAGAGCATTGTAGCTGGATGGAATAAATATATGAATATATTGTAACGTGCTGCTCGACATGGCGACGTCCCACCGGGAGATTCGAACTCACGCCTCCCGCTCCGGAGTCCCGCACCCTACCTGTGTCGCCAATAGGGTCAACCCACTTGGCAAGCCAAGTAGGGTGCTCATATTGAGTTCGCTACAATATGAACACAGTGCAGAGCATTGTAGCCAGATGGAATAAATATGTAAATATACACTCACCGGCCACTTTATTAGGTACACCTGTCCAACTGCTCGTTAACACTTAATTTCTAATCAGCCAATCACATGGCGGCAACTCAGTGCATTTAGGCATGTAGACATGGTCAAGACAATCTCCTGCAGTTCAAACCAAGCATCAGTATGGGGAAGAAAGGTGATTTGAGTGACTTTGAACGTGGCATGGTTGTTGGTGCCAGAAGGGCTGGTCTGAGTATTTCAGAAACTGCTGATCTACTGGGATTTTCACGCACAACCATCTCTAGGGTTTACAGAGAATGGTCCGAAAAAGAAAAAATATCCAGTGAGCGGCAGTTCTGTGGGCGGAAATGCCTTGTTGATGCCAGAGGTCAGAGGAGAATGGCCAGACTGGTTCGAGCTGATAGAAAGGCAACAGTGACTCAAATAACCACCCGTTACAACCAAGGTAGGCAGAAGAGCATCTCTGAACGCACAGTACGTCGAACTTTGAGGCAGATGGGCTACAGCAGCAGAAGACCACGCCGGGTGCCACTCCTTTCAGCTAAGAACAGGAAACTGAGGCTACAATTTGCACAAGCTCATCGAAATTGGACAATAGAAGATTGGAAAAACGTTGCCTGGTCTGATGAGTCTCGATTTCTGCTGCGACATTTGGATGGTAGGGTCAGAATTTGGCGTCAACAACATGAAAGCATGGATCCATCCTGCCTTGTATCAATGGTTCAGGCTGGTGGTGGTGGTGTAATGGTGTGGGGAATATTTTCTTGGCACTCTTTGGGCCCCTTGGTACCAATTGAGCATCGTTGCAACGCTACAGCCTACCTGAGTATTGTTGCTGACCATGTCCATCCCTTTATGACCACAATGTACCCAACTTCTGATGGCTACTTTCAGCAGGATAATGCGCCATGTCATAAAGCTGGAATCATCTCAGACTGGTTTCTTGAACATGACAATGAGTTCACTGTACTCAAATGGCCTCCACAGTCACCAGATCTCAATCCAATAGAGCATCTTTGGGATGTGGTGGAACGGGAGATTGGCATCATGGATGTGCAGCCGACAAATCTGCGCCAACTGTGTGATGCCATCATGTCAATATGGACCAAACTCTCTGAGGAATGCTTCCAGCACCTTGTTGAATCTATGCCACGAAGAATTCAGGCAGTTCTGAAGGCAAAAGGGGGTCCAACCCGTTACTAGCATGGTGTACCTAATAAAGTGGCCGGTGAGTGTATAAACACCCACAGTATGGAGCATTGCAGCTAGGTGGAATAAATATGCAAGTATATAAACACACACAGTGCGGAGCAATGTAGCTAGATGGAATAAATATATAGATATATAAATATAAACACACCCAGTGCAGAGCATTGTAGCTAGATGGAATAAGTATGTAAATATATAAACACACACAGTGCAGAGCATTGTTGCTAGGTGGGATGAAACAGCATAACCGTCTATTTAGTTATCCTACATGGTATGATTATAAACTAAATAGACGGTTATGCTGTTTCATCCCACCTAGAAGGAGGACATGGAGAGAGTTGGTGTTACAGAGGAAGATGCAAGGGATAGGGTGAGATGGAGGGAGATGATCCACTGTGGAGACCCCTAAAGAGAGCAGCCGAAAGAAGATTACTTTAAAGTATTGATTCAAACTGTTTTACGCTACGTTCACATTGCAGGTTTTAATGCTCAATTCTGATTTTTTTTGCACACATGTGACCCATACCTGATTTTTTTTTTTTTTTTTTTTTTTTTTTTTTTTTTTTTTTTTTTTAATGACAGTGTGAACAGCACACATCCAAGTTTTTCACACCAGACCCAGGCTGCTTTCATTTGGGTCCTAATTCCAATGCATACGTACAGTTGATAGTGCTATGAGATGACTGTTGTTGTGAAATGGCGCTATTGAAGCGGCATGAAAAAATAAGCAGCAGTGCTGTGGTTTTAAGCAGGTTTTATTAAATCATACCACCTTCACGGGATAGGCATTTAGTTATCCTACATGGTATGATTATGTCCCCCTCATGGATCGTCACCTTATCGTGGTGGGGGGGTTTGCGTGCCCCAGTGATCCCAGGAGCTATGTTGTCCGGGGCAATTTGCCTCTGATAGGGTCTCCCAAGACAAACTGGTCCTGGGTGAAGGGCCAGACGAAGAACGATCCAACAGACTCTCATGATAAATTGTATATCAAGGATTCAGTGTACCCCGCCCGGTATGGGGTTACCGGGGCCCCACCCTGGAGCCAGGCCTGGGGGAGGGGCTCGAAGGCTAGCGTCTGGTGGCCGGGTTTCCACCCATGGGACCCGGCCGGGCTCAGCCCGAAGGAGTTACATGGGTCCGCCCTCCAGTAGGTTCACCACCTGCAGGAGGGATCATGGAAGTCCGGTGCTATGTGGATTAGGTGGCAGTCAAAGGCGGAGACCTTGGCGGACTGATCCCAAGCTTTCTAAACTGGCTTTTGGTACGTGGAATGTCACCTCTCTGGTGGGGAAGGAGCCTGAGCTGGTGTACGAGATTGAGCGATACCGGCTAGATATAGTCGGCCTCACCTCAACACACAGCTCCGGTTCCGGAACCAGTCTCCTGGAGAGGGGCTGGAGCTTGGCCTTTTCTGGAGTTGCCCCGGGCGAGAGGCGACGAGCAGGGGTAGGTATTCTTGTATCGCCCCACCTTGCTGCCTCTATATTGGAGTTTTCCCCGGTGGACGAAAGGGTTGCTTCCCTGCGCCTTCGGGTTGGGAAACGGGTCCTGACCATCATTTGTGCCTATGCACCAAATGATGTTTCAGAGTACCCACCCTTTTTGGAGTCTGTGACTGGGGTGCTGGAGGGTGCTCCTCCTGGAGACTCCATTGTCCTACTGGGGGACTTCAATGCGCACGTGGGCAACGACAGTGAAACCTGGAGGGGGGTGATTGGGAGGAACGGCCTGCCCGATCTGAACCCGAGTGGTGTTCAGTTATTGGACTTCTGTGCTAACCACAGTCTGTCTATAACGAACACCATGTTCAAGCATAAGGGTGTCCATATGTGCACCTGGCACCAGGACACCCTAGGCCGCAGGTCGATGATCGATTTTGTTATCGTATCATCAGACCTGCGACCGTATGTCTTGGACACCCGAGTAAAGAGAGGTGCAGAGCTGTCAACTGATCACCACCTGGTGGTGAGTTGGATCCGATGGCAGGGGAGGAAGCCATTCAGACCTGGTAGACCCAAACGTATAGTGAGGGTGTGCTGGGAGCGTCTGGCTGAGGCCCCTGTCCGGGAGGTCTTCAACTCCCACCTCCGGAAGAACTTCAACCACATTCCGAGGGAGTCTGGAGACATGGAGTCTGAATGGGCCATGTTCTCCACCTCTGTTGTTGAAGCGGCAGCCCAGAGCTGCGGCCGCAAGGTGGTCGGTGCATCTCGTGGTGGCAACCCCCGAACCAAGTGGTGGACACCAGTGGTGAGGGGGGCCATTAAGCTGAAGAAGGAGTCCTATCAAGCTTGGTTGGCTTGTGGGACTCCCGAAGCAGCTGAGGTGTACCGGCAGGCCAAGCGGAGTGCAGCTCGGGTGGTTGCTGAAGCAAAAACCCGGGTATGGGAGGAGTTCGGTGAGGCCATGGAACAAGACTTTCGGTCGGCTTCAAAGAGATTCTGGCAAACTGTTCGGCGGCTCAGGAGGGGAAAGCAGCTCCCCGTCCACACTGTGTATGGTGCGGATGGGACACTGTTGACTTCAACTGGGGATATCGTCGGGCGGTGGAAGGAATACTTCGAGGATCTCCTCAATCCCACTGATACGCCTTCCACAGAGGAAGCAGGGTTTGGGGACGAGGGGGATGACTCGCCTATCACAGGGGCTGAGGTCGCCAAGGTGGTTAAAAATCTCCTTGGTGGCCGGGCCCCGGGGGTGGACGAGATTCGCCCCGAGTACCTCAAGGCCCTGGATGTTGTTGGGTTGTCATGGTTGACACGCCTCTGCAACATTGCGTGGAGGTCGGGGGCAGTGCCTTTGGCATGGCAAACCGGGGTGGTGGTTCCTCTCTTCAAAAAAGGGGACCGGAGGGTGTGCTCCAACTTTAGAGGGATCACACTCCTCAGCCTCCCTGGGAAGGTCTATGCCAAGGTACTGGAGAGGAGAGTCCGGCCGTTGGTCGAACCTCGGATTCAGGAGGAGCAATGTGGTTTTCGTCCTGGCCGTGGCACATCGGACCAGCTCTTTACCCTCTCGAGAATTCTTGAGGGTTCGTGGGAGTTTGCCCAACCAGTTTACATGTGTTTTGTGGACTTGGAGAAGGCATTTGACCGCGTCCCTCGTGGATTTTTGTGGGGGGTGCTTCGGGAGTATGGGGTATCGGGCTTGTTGTTACGAGCTATTCGGTCTCTGTACGACCGTTGTGAGAGTTTAGTTCGCATTGCCAACACTCGGTCGGAGTCATTCCCAGTGAGAGTTGGACTCCGCCAGGGCTGCCCTTTGTCACCGGTCCTGTTCATAATTTTTATGGACAGGATTTCTAGGCGCAGCCAGGGAATGGAGGGTGTCATGCTTGGTGACCACAGGATCTCATCTCTGTTGTTCGCAGATGATGTTGTCCTGTTGGCTTCATCCAGCAATGACCTACAGCTCTTGCTGGGACGGTTTGCCGCTGAGTGTGAAGCGGCTGGGATGAGAATCAGCACCTCCAAGTCCGAGTCCATGGTCCTCAGCCGGAAAAAGGTGGATTGTCCTCTCCGGGTTGGGGACAGGCTCCTGCCCCAAGTGGAGGAGTTTAAGTATCTTGGGGTCTTGTTCACGAGTGAGGGGAAAATGGAGCGAGAGATCGACAGACGGATTGGAGCAGCATCTGCAGTGATGCGGACGTTGTACCGGTCTGTTGTGGTGAAGAGGGAGCTTAGTTCTAAGGCAAAGCTGTCGATTTACCAGTCAATCTACGTTCCTACTCTCACCTATGGTCACGAGCTTTGGGTAATGACCGAAAGAACGAGATCGCGGATACAAGCGGCTGAAATGAGCTTTCTCCGTAGGATTGCTGGACTCACCCTCAGAGATAGGGTGAGGAGCTCAGTCATCCGGGAGAGGCTCAGAGTAGAACCGCTGCTCCTCCACATTGAAAGGAGTCAGTTGAGGTGGTATGGGCATCTGATTAGGATGCCTCCTGGACGCCTCCCACTTGAGGTGTTTCAGGCACGTCCCACTGGGAGGAGACCCCGGGGCAGACCCAGGACTCGGTGGAGAGACTATGTCTCCCAGCTAGTCTGGGAACGCCTTGGTATCCCCTCTGAAGAGCTGGAGCAGGTGGCTGGGGAGAGGGAAGTCTGGGCTTCTCTGCTTGAACTGCTGCCTCCGCGACCCGGACCTCCGGAAAAGCGGTAGAAGATGGATGGATGGATGGATGGATGGTATGATTATGTGCCCATACATATTCTCACCCTCCATAGCGACCGGTATGTTCCTAGTTGTATGCCGGAGAGGACCACTGTGTAAGTCTATTGCATCTTTTGCATTCAAAAACTATTAGTTTGTTACGTCTTTTTGCTATCTCTGCGAGCAGCCCTGCTTAGGTTGTACAGTCTGACAGCCGTTGGTAGGAATTCACCCAGAAATAAGAATTAAATAATAGCACATAAAAATCATGTTCTCAATGGACTCGAACTTTGATTTTAAACAAACCAAAACAAACCCTTTAAAAAGTCAATGGCGTCCTACCTGCTGCATCCTGCTTTGCGTTCTGTAGCAGAACTTCGCTCAAGTTGACGAACCGGGACAGGGACTCGCTTAAAGTCTCCTCTGACACGCTCCCATCCTCAGCCATGACTACAGCACCTCTCACGCACCACCGGCGTGTGTGAGCGTGAACGAGAGCTCAAATTGTCACCTGACCATGTGACACAATCACGTCACGTGATCCTCAGAGCGCCGTGTGGCGTGCGCGAGCAAGAAGCACGTCTGACCTTGAAAACAGGGCCGTTTCTACTTTTGGGGGGGCCCCCCATTTCTAATGGGCAGGAGTTCAAATGTAAAAAATTAAATCCCCAACAAAAACAAACAGAAAATGAAATTAAATAAAATAAACTTCGGTCATTGCAAATTTACAAGAAAAAAGTTGCAAATTTATGAAAAAAGTTGCAACTTTATGAGATAAGTTACAAATTTAATGAAAAAAAGTTGCAAATTTACAAGTAAAAAATTGCAAATTTGTGATAAAACAAACTTACAAAACAGTTGCAAATTTACAATAAAAAGTTGGAAATTTAAAAGAAAAAAAGTTGCAAATTTATGATAAAATACCAAATTTACAAAAGTTACAAATTTACAAGTAAAAAGTTGCAAATTTATGATAAAACAACAAATTTACAAAAGTTGCAAATTTACAAGAAAAAAGTTGCAAATTTGAGAAAAAAGTCAAATTTCATTCATTCATCTTCTTCCGCTTAATCCTTTTCGGGTCAAATTTATTTGAAAAAAATGCAAATTTACAAAAAAGGCAATTCTTTATTTTTGTCTAAGCTCACAACTTTTATTTTCACAAACCTGCAAAATTTTTAAAAACAAATTTGCAACTTTTTTCTTGTAAATGTGTGTAATTTTTTTCATATGGATGATGGTTTAAGTTTATTCAATCTAACTTTTTGTCTGTTCATCGAAGCAATGAACCAAGTTTAGTTTTTTAAAAATGTCTTTGTTGCACAGGACCCCCAAAAAGCTAGAAACAGCCCTACATTTTTAATGTAACATTTACTGAGCAACAGCTGACACATTAAGACAAATGGAACTGTTACCATTGAACAATGTTTACTGATAACTAAAAATACTCATGACACAAAATGTGCATAATGTGAAAAACAAAAATCCTAAGGAAAACCGAGGCTCAATGGCCAAGCCTATTGTAATGTCATTTTATTTTATAATCCTTTATTAGTCCCACAATGGGGAAATTACAGGGCATCCACCTGGATGGGTGAGGAAGCCACGGTACGGTGCCAATCCCTTCATCATTCACACACACATTTACACCTAGGGCCACTTTAGAGTCTCCAATTAACCTAACTTGCATCTTTTTGGCCTGTGGGAGGGAACCAGAGAACCCAGAGTAATCCCCCGCAGACACGGGGAGAACATGCAAGCTCTACACAGAAGGGTCACCGATGGTCTGGGGGTGGAATCGATCCTGTGACCTTCTTGCTGTGCTGCCACAGTGCCAACCACCGCGCTCAAATATTTGTATTGTGGCCGCAAATAAATACAAACTATATTCAATGGAGATCAACTCATTATTCCTGGTCTCTGTTCATTCAGATTTGGACTTTTGAAGGTGACCCTATTGATCAAGTTCTTAGGTAACACAAGGAAGTTGATGATCACAGAAGAGATTTGTTATTTCTGAAATAAGAGTAACGGGGGTGTTGCAATCTGATCTGGTTAAAGGCAGTCTGTTTCCTGGCTTAACTAGCCCAACCAGACTCGCTGGATCAGTGTCTGAGATCTGACATTTATCAAGATGGTGTGGGGCCATCTCCACCCAGAGAAGGCAGGGGGAAGGGGAGAACAATGGACCAAAGGAGGGGGTGTCACCGGGGGTATCAGACGGGACTGTTGGGTCTATGCGCCCCCAAGGAGAGTAAGAGATGCCGGAGCTGCTGAGGGAAGAAGGGTGTAACCTCTGGATATGATACTGAGCACGTGCACTCAACTTCTTTGTTTGACCATGGCGAGGCCTGTTCTGAGTGGAACCTGTCCTGTTAAACCGCTGTATGGTCTTGGCCACCGTGCTGCAGCGCAGTTTCAGGATGTTGGCAATCTTCTTATAGCCTAGGCCATCTTTATGTTGAGCAACAATTCTTTTTTTTCCAGATCCTTTGAGAGTTCTTTGCCATGAGGTGCCATGTTGAACTTCCAGTGACCAGTATGAGACAGTGTGAGAGCAATAACACCAAGTTTAACACACCTGCTCCCCATTCACACCTGAGACCTTGAAACACTAATGAGTCACATGACACCAGGGAGGGAAAATGCCTAACTGAGCACAATTTGGGCATTTTCACTCAGGGGTGTACTCATTTTTGTTGCCAAAAGACATTAATGGCTGTGTTGTTATTTTGAGGGGACAGCAAATTTACACTGTTATACAAGCTGTACACCAACCACTTCACATTGTATCAAAGTGTCATATCTTCAGTGTTGTCCCATGAAAAGCTATAAAAAAAATATTTACAAAAAAGTGAGGGGTGTACTCACTTTTGTGAGATACTGTAAGTGTTGCATCATCAATTTAATGACCAGATATTCAATTCAATTTCAATTCAATTCAATTTATATAGCGCCATTTCACAACAACAGTCATTTCATAGCATGTTCAACTGTAGGGGAAAACCCCACAATTGCAGAAAGGCCCCAGCAATCAGGTGATCCCCCTGTAAGCAAGCACTTGGCAATGGTGGAGAGGAAAAACTCCCTTTTAGCAGGAAGAAATCTCCAGCAGAACCAGGCTCAGGGAGGGGCAGTTATCTGCTGCGACTGGCTGGGGGGTGAGTGGACAGAGAAGAAGAAGAAAAGAACAAACATGTAGAGAGCAAACAACACGATGGGGACTCAATCTATGGGAGAGAACAAACAGATGTTAATGACCTGCAAAAATATTTGAGATGATGAGATGAGATTCAACTTTATTGTCATTACACATGTATGAATACAAGGTAACGAAACGTGACTTGGCATTTGGGCACGCTCTGCAGAGCGCATCCAAGGCCGGGGCAGCCGCTAGGCGCCAGTCTCATTTCATTGAGAGTGAAGAAAGGAGTGAAGCCCAGTGCATTGTTGGAGGTCCCCCGGCTGTCTAAACCTATTAGCAGCCTAACTAAGGGAGGGTTCAGGGTCACCTGATCCCACCCCAAGTACAGGCAATGTCAAAAAGGAAGGTTTTAACCCTATTCTTAAAAACAGAGATCGAATCTGACTCCAAATCCAGACTGGCAGCTGGTTTTAAAGGAGAGGAGCCTGATAAGTGAAAACTCTGCCTCCCACTGTACTTTTGGAGATTCTAGATATTACAAGTAATCCTGCATTTTGGGAGTACAGTGCTCTGTTAGGATGATAAGGTACTATCAGATCTTTTAAATAAAAAGGGGCCTGATTATTTAGAGCTTTGTAAGTGAGAAGAAGGATTTTAAACTTAATTCTAAATTCTATGGGAAGCCAATGAAGGGTGGCCAGAACCAGAGAGAAGTGATCTCTCTTTCTAGTATCTGTTCAAACGCTTGCTGTAGCATTTTGGATCTGCTGAAGACTTTTTAAAGATATTTTATGACAGCCTGATAATAAAGAGTTACAATAATCTAATCTAGAGCTAAAAAAAAGTGCAGATTAGTTTCTCAGCATCACTCTGAGACAAGATGCTCTAAATCTTGGCAATGTTGTGCAAATGAAGGCAGTCTTAGAAACAAGTTTAATATGTGTATTCAGCGCAAGATGGTGGTGCGTGCACAATGCGAGGCTCAGCGTCTCTTCAGATTTTGCAGATTAGCAGTGTTATTTCTGCTCATTTCGGGTCTGTTCGTTCAGAACAGCTTCGCTTTCACATCTTACACCCGAAATGAGCTTTTGGACATTGGATTACAAAATAACGATAACCATCTTTTCATCAGCAACCTACGTCTCATCCCTGAGCTCCGGAGAACACCCAACGCTCGGCAAGCTTCCCGGCCGACAGGAAGTGCTCGCAGGCAGCGTAGAGACCGTAAACAAAGGCGGGGGAAGCGTGGCGGGCAAAGAGCTAAGCTAAAGCTAACACCGCACCGGCTTTCTCTACCCAGTATTTTCCTCGCTAATGTACGGTCACTGGCGAACAAAATGGATGAGCTACGGCTTCGGATCACCAACAATAAGAGACTTATGAACTGCAATATCATGATTTTCACGGAAACATGGTTACACAGTGGAATACCCGACAATGCTATCGAGCTAGCCGGCCTACACACTCTCCGGGCAGACAGAGCAGCTGATGACTCCGGTAAGACCAGAGGTGGGGGAGTGTGCATTTATATTAACAAGGCTTGGTGCACGAACTCTGTCACTGTTGGGAGACACTGCTCAGCTAACCTGGAGCTTCTCATGGTTAAATGAGACCTTTCTATCTGCCATGCGAGTTCACTTGTACCATCATAACAGCTGCTTATATCTCTCCGGATGCTAATGCTAAGCTTGCTATGAAAGAACTACATGCAGCTATTAGCAAACAACAAACTGCACACCCAGAGGCAGCATTTATTGTGGCGGGTGATTTTAACCACTCTAACCTCAAGACAGTGCTTCCTAAATTCTACCAGCATGTCTCCTGTCACACAAGAGGGGACAAAACAATGGACCACATTTACACCAATATTGTGGGAGCATACACAGCAACTCCCCTCCCCCACCTAGGTCAGTCTGATCACTTATCTTTGTTCCTTACCCCCAAGTATGTACCGCTCATCAACCGGGTAAAGCCATCAGTGAGGACCATCAAAGTGTGGCCAGAGGGGGTTGACTCTGTACTCCAGGAAAAGTTTAGGAACACAGACTGGAGTATGTTCACCTCTCAGGCTACCTGTGGCTCCCACATAAACATCGACTCTTACACCCACTCAGTCCTGGACCATATCAACACCACTATTGACAGTGTCACCACGGAAAGACAGATCACCATGTACCCAAATCAGAAGCCGTGGATGAACAGAGAAGTGCGGCTTCTGCTAAAGGCACATAACGATGCCTTTAGATCTGGTGATGCACAGGCCTACAGTTCATCCAGGGCAGATCTGAAGAGGGGCATCAAGAAGGCCAAGCACAGCTACAAGCTGAAGGTGGAGGAACATTTTGGGGACTCTGACCCCCGACGCATGTGGCAGGGCATTCAAGCTGTCTCTGATTATAAGCCCAGCAACTCCATACCTATAGCCATGACTGTGTCCTTTCTCAATGAGCTAAATGACTTCTATGCTCGTTTTGACAAGGACAATAATGAAAAGAATATCAATTTCCCACCCTCTGACGACCTCCACCACCTCACACTCACCCACACCGACGTCCATAACGCACTGAGTCATATCAATGTACGTAAGGCTGCTGGCCCTGACGGCATTCCTGGGCATGTGGTGAGGGCATGCGCTGAGCAGCTGGCAGGGGTCTTCACGGACATCTTCAACCTGTCCCTGGCCCAGGCGGTGCTACCAGCGTGCTTCAAGACCACTTCTATAGTACCAGTGCCGAAACATTCAACACCATCGTGCCTAAATGACTATCGCCCTGTGGCACTGACACCCATAGTCATGAAGTGCTTTGAGCGACTGGTCTTGGCACAGCTCAAAAAATGCCTGCCCCCTACACTGGACCCTCACCAGTTTGCCTACCAGAGCAACAGGAGTACAGAGGATGCGGTTTCTACAGCGCTGCACTGTGTACTCTCACATCTGGATGACAAGAACACCTACGCAAGAATGCTGTTTGTTGACTTCAGCTCAGCATTCAACACAGTTATCCCCTCCAAGTTGATCACTAAACTTGGGGACCTGGGAATCAGTACCTCCACCTCCAACTGGATCATGGATTTTCTGACCAACAGACCCCAGCATGTTAGGTCAGGCCCCAACCGTTCTTCCATCATCGCACTCAACACTGGTGTACCACAGGGCTGTGTGCTCAGCCCATTCCTCTACTCCCTCTTCACCCAAGACTGCAGGCCTATGTATGGATCCAATTCCATCATAAAGTTCGCAGATGACACCACGGTGATCGGACTCATCAGGGACAACGATGAGTCAGATTACAGGGCACAGGTTGAGCACTTGGCTACTTGGTGCGCTGACAATAACCTGCTCCTTAACACCAGCAAAACCAAGGAGCTCATAGTGGACTACAGGAAGGAGAGGGGAGAGACACATGACCCCATCCATATCAATGGCATAGCTGTTGAACGTGTCCCCAGCTTCAAATTCCTGGGGACCCACATCTCGGAGGACCTGTCCTGGTCAGTTAACACCACCAGCCTGATCAAGATGGCCCATCAGCGCCTCTTCTTCTTGAGGACACTGAAGAAGAACCATCTGTCAACTGACATCCTGGGCAACTTCTACCGCTGCGTGATAGAAAGCACCCTGACCAACTGTGTCACAGTCTGGTATGGGAGCTGCTCTGTCGCTGACCGTAAGGCGCTGCAGCGGGTGGTGAAAACCGCCCAACGCATCACAGGGACTCCACTTCCAGTTATAGAGGACGTCTACAGGAAAAGATGTCTGCGCGGGGCACGCAGCATTCTTAGGGACTCCAACCATCCTGCTCATGGACTGTTCCAGCTTCTCCCCTCCGGAAGGCGTTTCAGAAGCCTTCAGACTAGAACCAGTAGGTTTAGGAACAGTTTCTTTCCAACAGCTGTCACGTTATTGAACTTAGTTCCCCGCTGACTCTCTTACCATCATCTCTTACCATCCTCACCTGCCCACCTAACTTATTGTACATTATTTGCACATAACGGTACTCTTAAACTTTCTGCACTGCTGCATATATTTGCATATATTTGCTTAAATTGCACATACTGTCAATTACTGTATATACTGCACTGCTGTCCTTTGCACTTCTGATTGGATGCTAAACTGTGTTTCGTTACCTTGTATTCATACATGTGTAATGACAAAGTTGAATCTAATCTAATGTGAACTAAAGAACAGATCTTAATCAAAAATAACTCCAAGGTTCTTCACAGAACTATTGAGAGAAAGAGTAACCCCATCCAAAGTAAGAGTTTGATTTGGAAAGGTATTTCTAAGGTTTATTGGAAGAACTACAATGACTACAGTCTTATCTGAATTTAATAGCAAGAAATTACAAGTCATCCAAGCTCTGATTTCCTTAAGGCAAACCTCTAATTTGGCTAATTGATTACTGTCATCTGGCTTCATTGACAAATATAACTGTGTGTCATTTGCATAACAATGAAAATGTATGCAGTGGTTTCTAATAATATTGCCTAGTGGAAGCATATATAAACTAAAAAGAATAGGGCCTAGCACGGATCCCTGTAGAACTCCACAACTGAACTTTGAGTTAGAAGAAAACTCATTACTGACATGAACAAACTGGAACCTATTGGATATATAAGATTTAAACCACTGCAACAAAGTTCCATTAAGTCCAACAAGGTGTTACAATCTATCAAGTAAAATATTATGATCGATAGTATCAAAAGCTGCACTAAGGTCTAAAAGGACAAGTACAGAAACAAGTCCATTATCAGATGTAATAAGGAGGTCAGTGACCTTCACTAAAGCTGTTTCAACACTATGACGAGTTCTAAATCCTGATTCAAACTCTTCAAATAAATCATTTCCCTGCAAATGGTCAAATAATTGTGTAGCAACAACTCTAAGGTTTTTGAAATGAAAGGCAGATTAGAGATTGGTCTACACTGCGTTCCAAATTATTATGCAAATAGGATTGTAGTATAAACATTCAATTTTTTGTTTTTCAATTAAACTCATGGATGGTACTGTGTCTCAGGGCTCTTTGGATCACTGACATCAATCTCAGACAGCTGTCATAATTCGTTTTGCCAAGTGAGCCCAATTAAAGGAAAACTATTTAAGAAGGATGTTCCACATTATTAAGCATGTCACAGGTTTCAAACAATATGGGAAAGTAAAAGGATCTCTCTGCTGCTGAAAAGTATCAAACAGTTGAATGCTTTGGGCAAGGTATGAAAATATTAGATATTTCATGAAAACTTAAGCCTGATCATCATACTGTGAAGAAATTTGTGGCTGATTCAGAGTACAGTTGGGTTTGTACAGATAAAGGCATAATGGGGAAGGTTTCTGCCAGACAAATTCATCGGATTAAGACAGCAGCTGCTAAAATGCCACTACAAAGCAGCAAACAGGTATTTGAAGCTGCTGGTGCCCCTGGAGTCCCACAAAACTCAAGGAGTAGGATCCTCCAGAGGCTTGCAGTTGTGCATAAACCTACTATCTGGTCACCCCTAATCAATGCTCACAAGCAGAAATGATTACAGTGGGCCCAGAAATACATGGAGACTAATTTTCAGTCTTGTATACCGATGAGTGCTGTGCAACCCTGGATGGTCCAGATGGATGAAGAAGTGGATGGGTGGTGGATGGCCACCATGTTCCAACAAGGCTGTGACATCAGCAAGGAGGTGGCAGAGTCGTGTTTTGGGCAGGAATCATGGGGAGAAAGCTGGTAGTCCCCTTTAGGTTCCCAGAAGGTGTGAAAATGATCTTGGCAAAGTATATATAGTTTCTGACTGACCGCTTTCTTCCATGATACAAAAAGAAGAACTGTGTCTTCCGTAGCAAAATTATATTCATGCATGACAATGCACCAGCTCATGCTGCAAAGAATACCTCTGTGTCCTTGGCTGCTACGGGAAAAAAAGGAGAGAAACTCATGGTGTTGCCCCCATCCTCCCCTGACCTCAACCCTATTGAGAACCTTTGGAACATCCTCAAGAAAAAGACCTATGAGGGTGGGAAGCAGTTCACATCAAAACAGCAGCTGTGGGAGGCTATTCTGACATCTTGCAAAGAAATTCAAGCAGAAACTCTCCAAAAACTCACAAGTTCAATGGATGTAAGAATTGTGAAGTTACATCAGAGAAGGGGTCCTATATTAACATGTAACTTGGCCTGTTAAGATGTTTTTGATTGAAATAGCTTTTGATTTCTGTAAGTATGACCTCCTAATGCAAATTCAACAAATGACTATTTTCAGTTCTTTACAACCAATAAACTGTTTTGAAACTGCTGTGCATAATAATTTGGAACAGTGCATTTTGAGGTTTTTTTTTTATTTTTGCAAAAAAAGTACTTATTGGGAGGTTTATTCAATAAAATTTGAATTATGCTCTAATGGTTGATGACTTGAAAATTGTACTGTCATTTGCATTGACTATTTAGGAAAATCACACAAATTTGCATAATAATTTGGAACACGGTGTATAGTTAGTTAAAACTTCTGGATCCAATGAACATGTCTCCTGGATCCAGGTGATATGTTCAAATTAATTTTTTAATATAATCTTGAGAGCAGAAAAAAAAAATAAAAATCACTCCATGACATTATACTAGTTATACTTAGTATTATAATATTCACTACACAAACAGGGAAATACTTTTTGATTTAATTTTGATGTGTGGTTATTGTTTTTTTAATTACTAATCCAATTTACTGAAATACACATGTCTGGTTGTATAAAGTCACCTCATTTGTCTCTAGAGACCAAGCTAATAGATATACATTGCAGTTTGGGGTCACGCTTGTGACAGTTTTAAGTTTTGAAAAAAGTTACAAACCCTAACATTTCTATGGACTGCCTTTAGCTTTGATTACAGCATGCATTTATCTGGGATGGTTGTTATTACCATATTCTAATCACTGTGGAACATTGGTGAAGATGAAAAAAACATCTGCAGGGACACAAGGTTCAAGATTGCAAGAAGCTGCAATGATGATGGCACGCAACATTTGTTTTGTTGTAGATGTGAAGTGGTGGTATGGAAAGGAGCTACTGTTAGCCACAACACCTAGCAAAAGAGTCACATTTCATGTTAAGAGGGAACTTAAAGCACTTTATTAACATTATTATAGACCACATTCACATGCCAATGTTTATTAGCCATTTTTTCTATCAGTCTTTTAGGCTGCTTGTCCACAGAGTACATAAAAATGCTCTAAACCTGTTTTCCTAGGGTGTTTTTTTACTTGTGGGAATGGTCCCACAATTAAATTTACTGGGTTTGGTATGAACACATCCTAAATATGTTTTACTGGGAGCCTCCCACGCTCAAAAAAATGGTCACTGCTCTGTATCTTATAGAAGCCCACAAAACTTGCCAGTCAAAGCTTGCCTTCAGGATATTCCCAGCTTGCCCTGAAGCTCAAACCGTACTACACCTCAAACACTTAAGAAAATATGCATCACTTCAAGCTTTTCCTGTTACCTTCCCCTTCAGTTACAGTGTGAAGGGGATTAATTCAAACTTTCTATAAGCTTAAATGGGTGCACTTACCTGACGTGAAATGTTGACTACTAATTCTTGAATGTTTGGTACATAGCTCTAAAGTTAAACATCAGCAATTCCTTTCAATATCCTTGGAAAAGTAATAAAAATGAAATTCTAGTGCTAGAATGATTAGAGCAACCCACAGCAATACAGCAATACATAAAAATGTTGCAAAAAAATAATCATAAATTGGCAGTTTAGCATTGTTTATCGTCGTCGTCGTCGGCCTCCGTCGGTCTATGATGACCATGGAAGAGAATCCTAAACGTCTACTCTGCTGGAACAGCACCGCCTGTGGCTGAACAGGCCGATGCGCGAATGACAGTCCCTGTCACACAGGTCACACTTGTGGGTGGTCTCCGTGCTGCTGGGTCTGTGGCAGTTCTTCCTGCAGGTCCTTTTTTCATCTGCTGCAGCAGTCAGTCTCTCTTCACCCGCCTTGAGCTGTCTGGTCAGGGTGCCTCTCCATTTGGAGCGGTCCGTTGCAAGGTCCTCCCAGCGCTCTGTGTTGATATCCAGGGCCTTCATGTCTCTCTTGCAGACGTCTCTAAAGCGCAGCTGTGGGCGGCCAACGTCTCTCCTGCCAGTTGCCAGTTCTCCATAGAGGACGTCTTTGGGGATTCTGCCATCCTCCATACGGTGAACGTGGCCTAGCCAGCGGAGCCTGCGCTGCCTGAGTAGAGTGAACATGGAGGGAAGGCCGGCGCGGGACAGAACTTCTGTGTTGGGCACTTTGTCCTGCCAGGATATGTCCAGGATGTGGCGAATGCAGCGCAAGTGGAAGGAGTTCAGTCTCTTTTCCTGCCGGGCGTATGTTGTCCACGTCTCACTCCCATAGAGCAGTGTGCTGATGACGCAGGCGTTGTACACTGCCATCTTCGTCTTGACAGAGAGTTTGGGATTCTCCCACACTCGTGTGGTGAGGCGAGCGAGTGTGAAGGCTGATTTTCCAATCCTCTTGTTGATCTCTGTATCAAGGGAGAGGTTGTTGCTGATCGTGGACCCCAGGTACGTGAACTGATTCACGACCTCCAGCTTGTAGTCATCAATGGTGATGGTTGGTGGTGCTTCCGTGCCTTGCGCCAAGACGTTAGTCTTCTTCAGGCTGATGGTAAGCCCGAAGTCCTTGCATGCCTGGGAGAAGCGGTCCATCAGGGTCTGAAGCTCCTGCTGTATGTGGGTTGCGACTGCAGCGTCGTCTGCGAACAGCATGTCTCTGATTAGAGCCTCGCGTACTTTGGTTCTGGCTTTCAGGCGGGTGAGGTTGAAAAGCCTGCCGTCAGATCTTGTGTGCAGGTAGATTCCCTCTGTTGCTGTGCTGAAGGCATGCCTCAGGAGCATAGCAAAGAAAATCCCAAAGAGGGTTGGCGCAAGTACACAGCCCTGTTTCACTCCGCTGCGTATGTTGAATGGCTCTGAGACGTTGCCATCATGCTGCACTATCCCCTGCATGTTGGTGTGAAATGATTCGATGAGGCTTTGCAACTTTGGTGGGCATCCTATCTTTGGCAGGATCTTGAAAAGGCCCTCTCTGCTGACCAGATCGAACGCTTTGGTGAGGTCGATGAAGGCGACGTACAGAGGCATGTTCTGTTCTCTGCATTTCTCCTGGAGTTGGCGGATGGAGAATATCATGTCTACCGTCGATCGCTCAGCGCGGAAGCCACACTGAGACTCGGGGTAGACACGTTCGGCAAGCTTCTGTAGACGAACGAGAACAACTCGTGCGTAGACTTTGCCAACAACGCTGAGGAGGGAAATGCCCCTGTAGTTGTTGCAGTCGCTTCTCTCCCCTTTGTTTTTGTAGAGGGTGATGATCTTGGCGTCCCTCATGTCCTGTGGTACGGCACCTTCCTTCCAGCACTGGCAGAGGACGTCATGCAATGGCAGCAGTAGGGCGGTCTTGCAGTGCTTGATCAGGTCAGGGGGTATGCCGTCGTTGCCGGGTGCCTTGCCAGCGGCCAAGCTATCAATGGCCTTACTGAGTTCGTCGATGGTTGGCTCGGCGTCAAGTTCGTCCATGGATGGCAGGCAGTCGATGGCATCAAGGGCTGACGGTGTCACGGTGTTCTGTCTAGAGTAGAGGTCGGAGTAGTGTTCCACCCATCTCTCCATCTGCTTGTTCTTCTCTGTGATCATCTCCCCAGTGGAAGATTTGAGGGGGGCCGTCTTGCTCTGAGCCGGACCAAGTGCTTTCTTGATGCCATCGTACATACCACGGATGTTCCCTGTTATGGCAGCGGTTTGAATGTCTTGGCTGAGCTGAGTCCAGTACTCGTTGGCACAGCGCCGAGCAGTCTGCTGAACTTTGCTTCTCGCAGCCCTGAGAATCTGGAGATTCTTCTCGTTTGGGTACTTCTTGTACTCAGCAAGTGCTGAGCGCTTGGCTTCAATGACGGGGGTCATCTCGGTCAACTTGGCATCAAACCAGTCCTGTGACTTCGAGGTCTTCCTCCCAAAGGTAGCCAAGGCTGTGCGGTAGATGGTGTTTCACAGCTCTTCCCACTTCTGCTTTGCAGATTCTCCTCCTTGTGGTACACCAAGTTCCTTCTCAAAGGTGGAGGCAAACTGCTCAACAAGTTCTGGTTGGGCCATCTTGCTGGTGTCAATCCGTGCCTTTCCAGGTTGTCTAGCACGATGGAATTTCTTCAGCTGCAGCTTGACCTTGCAACACACCAATGAATGGTCTGTGTCGCAATCTGCACTCTGGAACGAACGGGTGATTAGCACGTTCTTCAGTGAGGTGCGCCTGGTCAGGATCAAGTCTAGCTGGTGCCAGTGCTTTGAGCGCGGATGTTGCCAGGAAACCTTGTGTTGAGGCTTGGTCTTGAAGAACGAGTTTGTGATGCACAGATCGTGATATGTGCAGAACTCGAGCAGCCGCTGTCCGTTGTCGTTCATTCTGCCCACGCCAAAAGGTCCAAGACAGGAGGGCCAGGAGTCGTGGTCAGCACCCACTCTGGCATTGAAGTCTCCAAGGAGAATGAGTTGTTCAGAGTTGGGGATGATCCTGACAGTTGTTGTGAGATTCTCGTACAACTCGTCTTTTGCCTCTGGTGTGGCTGTCTGTGTTGGGGCATACACACTGACGAGGGTGACTGGGCCTTGAGTGGTGTTCAGGCGGAGGGTGAGGAGTCGTGCAGAGCCAGTGCTGCCCGGTTCCACCATCTTCAGCAAAGTGTTCTTCACTGCGAAGCCCACTCCGTGTTCCCTGTGTTCGTCACTGCCCTTTCCCTGCCAGTAGAACGTGTAGTCCTTCTCTCTCAGTGTGCCTGCATCAGCTAACCGTGTTTCCTGGAGAGTGGCGATATCCACTCCCAGTCTCTTCAGCTCATTATTGATGATGGCAGTCTTCCTGGTGTCGTTGATGTCCTTGAGGTTAGCAGCGAGTCCTGTCATCATAGTGCGGACGTTCCAAGTTCCCAGTTTTAGAGTTGGTCTCTTTTGTTTTATTGTCTTGCCTGGTGCGAAGGTTCTCAGCCTGCTGTTTGGATTTCTCCTTATCCCCATGCACCCAATGAGGAAAGCAAGCTGTGGCGGGACAACACCTTATTGGCTGGGGGCTGCCCAGCTTGAGGCGGGCGGTAGCTGTCCAGTGAGATCTGATGATCCCTCCCACCGTCGGGAACAACCCCTGGCGCCACGCTCTACGCCAATTGAGCAGTGGCTTATAACCGGTAACTGTCATTCCCCGTGTTTTGTCTACGCCAAAGGCGAAGCTGGAGTGTCCTCTCCAGTGATCCGGTGTTCTACCTTCCAGCGTTGGGCGTTGGTAGGATTCAAGCCTGGGCAGGAAGATATGGAGGACAAGATGTTGCCCATGCAGCATGTCCCCCCTCTCCACGTCACTGATGAATCCAAAGGAACAGCAGGGCTGCTACAGTTTGGCACCAGCGCCATTGCAGGAGCTGCCAGAACGATGTTGAGCACAACATAGAACTGCCTTAGGGGCTCCGACTCCGGATTTTTCCTCAGGGTTGACTCCCGAAGCCTTTCCCGTGACCGAGTATGCCGCAAGGCAGCAGAGGTTTGAAATCAGGGTTTACCTTCCCCTAGATGGGCTACCTTCCCAGGTTGACAAGCCACCATCTACCCGAAATTGTTTATCACATATGCATATTATAGCATGATATCCAAAATGCCAGTGATAGTTTAACCTTTGACTGGGGGTGTTGCTGCAAACAGTCCATAGGGCTCATTCGTGAAATGGAAATGAACTTGGGGCTAATAATGTCCAGAGGCGATTCTAGACTCTCTTGGGGCCCTAGGTAAAAAATTCACAGGGGACCCCATAACCAGCGTTCATCACCCTTACAGTTGCAATCAAAATCATTAAACCCCTACTCCATCCATCCATCCATCTTCTACCACTTTTCCGTGGAGCCGAGCTGCAGAGGCAGCAGTCTAAGCAGATAAGCACAGACTTCCCTCTCCCCTGCCACTTCCTTCAGCTCTTCAGAGAGGACACCAAGGCATTCCCAAGCCAGCTGGGAGACATAGTCCCTCCTGGGTCTGCTCTGGCATCTCCTCCCAGTGGGACATGCCTGAAACACCTCAAGTGGGAGGCGTCCAGGAGGCATCTTCATTAAATGCCCAAACCACCTCAACTGGCTCCGAAAAGCAGCGGTTCTACTCTGAGCCTCTCCCAGATAACTGAGCTCCTCACCCTGTCTCTAAGAGTGAGTCCAGCAATTCTACAAAGAAAGCTCACTCCAGCCGCTTGAATCCACAATCTCATTCTTTTGGTCATTACCCAAAGTTCATGATCATAGGTGAGGGTAGGAACGTAGATTGACCAAGTCTTTTTGAATGTGATGCCACAAGCTTGGCACACCTATCTTTTTGGGCAGTTTCACCCATTCCTCTTTACAGCACATCTCAAGCTCCATCAGGTTGGCTGGGAAGCATCGGTGCATAGCCATTTTCAGATCTCTCCAGAGATGTTCAATTGGATTCAAGTTTGGGCTCTGGCTGGACCACTCAAGTGAATTCACAGAGTTGTCTTGAAGCCACTCCTTTGATATCTTGACTGTGTGCTTAGGGTCGTTGTCCTGCTGAAAGATGACCCATCGCCCCAGTCTGAGGTCAAGAATGCTCTGGAGCAGGTTTTCATCCAGGATGTCTCTGTACAGCGCTGCATTCATCTTTCCCTCTACCCTGACTAGTCTCCCAGTTCCTGCCACTGAAAAACATCCCCACAGCATGAGGCTGCCACCCCCATGCTTCACTGTAGGGATGATATTGGCTCTGGTGATGAGCAGTGCCTGGTTTCCTCCAAACATGACGCCTGGCATTCTCGCCAAAGAGTTCAATCTTTGTCTGATCAGACCAGAGAATTTTGTTTCTCATGGTGTGAGAGTCCTTCAGGTGCCTTTTGGCAAACTCCAGGTGGGCTGCCATATGCCTTTCTAAGGAGTGGCTTCCATCTGGCCACTTTACCATACGGGCCTGATTAGTGGATTGCTGCAGAGATGGTTGTCCTTCTGGAAAGTTCTCCTCTCTCCACAGAGGAACGCTGGAGCTTTGACAGAGTGACCATCGGGTTCTTGGTCACCTCCCCGACTAAGGCCCTTCTGTCCCCATCACTCAGTTTAGACAGCCGGCCAGCTCTAGGAAGAGTCCTGGTAGCTCCGAACTTCTTCCATTTACGGATCATGGAGGCCACTGTGCTCATTGGAACCTTCAATGCAGCAGAAATTTTTCTGTACCCTTCCCCAGATTTGTGCCTCGAGACAATCCTGTCTCAGAAGTCTACAGACAATTCCTTTGACGTCATGCTCGGTTTGTCCTCTGACATCCACTGTCAACTGTGGGACTTTATATAGACAGGTGTTCGCCTTTCCAAATCATGTCCAATCAACTGAATTTACCACAAGTGGACTCCAATTGAGCTATAGAAACATCTCAAGGATGATCAGTAGAAACAGGATGCACCTGAGCTCAATTTTGAGCTTCATGGCAAAGGCTGTGAATACTTATGTACATGTGATTTCTTTGTTTTTTTATTTTTTTTTCCACAATATCTTTATTGAACCTTTTTTTTTTTTTAACAAACATGATACAAACAATCAAACACTAACACTAAAGTACTACAAAAAAAAAAAAAATGCACTAAAAACACCAACAACCACCAACAAAATCAAGTCTTCAACAATGCTCCTCTGTTTAGTCTAGACAATCCAATACATAAGTATACATATTATGTTCACCAGTTTGGAATTTACAAGGTCCACACACATCATTCACCTTCTTCTTCAAGAGTTATGTTTAAATTTTTTACATAATCAATAAAAGGTCTCCATATATTCTCAAACACAATTTCCTTTGATTTCAGTATATATGTTATTCTTTCTAATGGAAGGTTTGTTAACATCTGTCTTAACCACTGAGTCACATCTGGTCTATGAGTCTTTTTCCATAATAGTGCAATACATTTTTTGGCATTAAGCAAACTGAGGTCTATGAATGTTCTTTCACTTTTATTAAAATTATGCTTTTCTGGGTACAGACCCAACAAAAACAGTTTAGGATTCAGTATGATTTGTTTTGAGATTATTTTTTCAATTGTTACCCTCACCTCTTCCCAAAACATTCTTATTAATCTACATTCCCATAAACAATGAAATAGGGTTCCTTTACTTTCCATGCATTTTGTGCATGTATCTGGTATATTTTTGTTATATCTATTTAACTCCTCCGGTGTAACATACATCCGCATTAACCATTTGAAATGTATCAATTTAAGGCGTGCATTTATTGATTTGGTTTGAGCTTCTGTACAAGCCAATTCCCATTGTTCCTCTGAAATTTCAATTTGCAGATCTTCTTTCCAGTAGTTTAATCTTTTCAGTGAATTTTCACTTGAAGATAGTGTCAATGAGTTATAAAACTCTGAAATAATACCCTTTCTTTTACTATCTTTCATCATCATTTTTTCCAAGGATGAATAAATAGGTCGAGTGAGAGCTTTATTTTGATTTGATCGAATAAAGTTTCTAAGTTGAAGATATTTAAAAAAATGTGTTCTATTGAGATTAAATTTGATCCTCAGCTCTTCAAAAGACATTATGTTATCTGCACATGGCAAATATAAATCCTGAATCTTTTGTATCCCTTTTAAATTCCATACTTTAAATACAGCGTCCGCTCTCCCTGGTTTAAAATATTGATTACCCCATATTGGACTAAATTGTGACAATAACTGTGGTTCTTTTAAATAGTTTTTAGCTTCACACCATATTTTGATCATATGCTTTACAAATGGATTTTTAACTTGTTTTTGTAATTTTTTTGCCGAATCTGAGTATATGAATATGGGAAGAGGTAAAGGTAAATTGTATGATTCCATTTCAGTCCAGTGAGGGAGATCATTTGATGAAAAATATGTCATAGACCTCAGTTGTGCCGACCAATAATACAACATAAAATTTGGACATTTCAGACCTCCACGATCAAATGGTAAATATAATAAAGACAAACGTAATCTAGCCCTCCTGTTGTTCCATATAAATTCCACTAACTTTTTTTTTATTCTTGAGAATAGATCTAAAGGTGGTGATAAGGGAATGTATTGAAATAAATAAAGTATTTTAGGTAAAATATTACTTTTAAGTATATTGATTCTCCCGATCATCGACATTGGTAGTGACATCCATCTCTGAGTTAACTCATTGATATCTGACATTAAGGCTTCATAGTTGACGCTGGCGACTGATTCTAGCTTAGGCATAATTTGGATTCCTAAATATTTAAACTGATTTACAACATTGAATTGATTTACCTCAGGGGCTGGGTAATTTCTCTGGGTCTCATTTAGCATTAATATTGAAGATTTAGTTTTATTTATTTTATATCCTGATATTTCCCCAAAATTCTTTATTAAATTCAACAAGGTTGGAATTGATTTTTTTAGATTCGACATAAACAAAATTATATCATCGGCGTACAGGGAGATTTTATGTTCTGTTGGTCCAACTTTAATTCCATATATTTGTGAATGTAAACGTATCGCTATCGCTAAAGGTTCAATTGCCATAGTAAACAGTAAAGGTGAAAGTGGACAGCCTTGTCGACATCCTCTATTGATTTTTATTGGTTTTGAAATATTGTTATTTGTTAGGATTTCTGCTGTAGCATTATTGTATATTATTTGAACCCATTTTATGAAATTATTTCCAAGTCCAAACCTTTGTAGGACTTCAAAAAGAAAGGGCCATTCAACTCTATCAAAGGCCTTTTCGGCGTCCAATGATAGGAGAGCTGTATCCGGTGCTTCTTTATTAAAATAAATAATATTAAATAGTCTTCTTACATTATGGAAGCCTTGTCTACCCTTTATAAAGCCATTCTGATCTCGATTAATAATATTTGGTAAAATTTCTTGTATTCGTCTTGCTAAAATTTTACAGATTATCTTAAGGTCGCCGTTTAATAGGCTTATTGGTCTCATATTTTCACATTTATTAGAGGGCTTACCTGGTTTTGGCAGCAGTATAATTAAGGCATTATTTATGTATGATGGTAAATTATTATTTTGAAATGCTTCTAAAACCATTTCCAAAAAAGGTTTTATTAATTTATTCTTAAATTTTTTATAAAGGTCAACTGGAAGACCATCTGGTCCTGCACTTTTTCCTGATTTCATATTATCAATGGCTAGCCCAACTTCTTCTTGACTAATTTTAGACTCCAATATCTCCCTGTTTTCATTTGGAATACACGGTATAGATAGTTCGTTCAAAAACCCATTTAGTTTTGTTAAATCAGGTTCATTTTTGGTATCATATAATTTTTCATAGTAATCTCTAAAGGCTCTATTAATTTCTAAAGGATCTATAACTACCTGTCCGTTACTTATAATACTGGTAATTGGTGTTTTAATTTCCAATTGTTTAATCTGCCATGCTAATAATTTTCCTGATTTTTCACCTTGTTCATAAAAAGATTGTTTCAATCTTAGAAGACTCGAGGCAGCTCTATTCGCTGATTTTTTGTCGTATTCAGCTCTCAAAATCAGTAATTCATTCTCCAACCTTGGGTCACTTCCTGCATACACTTTTTCCTGAAGACTTTTTATTTTATGTTCCAATTTAGCTCTCTCCTCTCGAGTCTTCTTAGATTTTGATCCTGTATAACTAATAATATGTCCCCTAATAAAAGCTTTGAAAGCCTCCCACTTTACACATGCTGATGTTTGTGTAGTATTGATGTCAAAGAACTCGTCTATCTGTTTTTCTATATACTTGACAAATTCCTCATCCTGAAGCCATTTATGCTGAAATTGCCATCTACCTGATTCCTTTGTCAATTTTTTATCTACATATATTAGACAACAGGGTGCATGATCAGAGATCACGATGTTATCATAAAAGCAGTTTTGAATCTTGGACCTTAATTCTGTGGAAATCAAAAAATAATCAATACGTGAGAATGTCTTGTAGGTACTGGAATAACAAGAATAGGCTTTAACTTGTGGTTTCATTTCTCTCCATATATCTAACAATCTCAATTCTTTCATAAAATGATTAATAGTCATCCTACATCCAATGTGCGTACAATCCAGTCCTGTTGATCTATCCACACCTGGATTCAATGTACAATTAAAATCCCCTGCTATTATATGTTGCCCTGTAAGTGATGATAAGATGAGAAATAAATTAGCAAAGAACTTCTGATCATCTATATTGGGACCATATAAGTTCACAAGATTTATATTTTCTAATAGCAAAGAACCTTGAATGATTACATATCTTCCAAATTTGTCTCCAATTACATTTTTCACTTGAAAAGGAACTGATTTATGTATGAGAGTCATAACTCCCCTGGCTCGGGATGAAAATGAAGAGGTGAATACACTTCCCTGCCATCTACTCCTAATTCTTTTAACATCCTCCTCTATCAGATGAGTTTCTTGTAAAAACACAATTCTTGAACCCATGTCCTTTATTTTATTCATAACTTGTTTAAGTTTTTTTAAATTTTGTAGACCTCTGCAATTCCATGAAGTTAAATTAAGATTAACACTTTGGTCCATGATCAATAGAGAGTTTGGGATTACCTTGCAGTGTAAACATGCTCATACAGAGAAGCAAAAACATAAGTGGTTGAACATTCATCCTACAAACTACACACACACAAATTTCCCCTTCCCACACTTGTGGCAAACCCCCCAAAATCAAAAGAAAAATTCTGTCTCCCGATATAGCCATCGACCGTTCCACACCCACGGGGAACAGCCTAAGCCACTCCTTCTTCATCCTCCCAATCACCCTAACTCTACTGCTTTTAATGACGTAACATTAACTCTCCTCTGTAGTTTTCCAACTTAACTCCAAAATTTTTAACAACTTTGTACATCATAGTTTTTTTTTTTTGTTTGTTTTGTTTTTGTTTTGTTTTTTTAATATATAATACAATCTATATTTTGTAAACTTACTATTTACTTCAAGTCAGTCAGATGCCTGTGCAAATGCTTAATTATTCTACCTTATATTTTGTTCATGCTTAGCTCCCACCAGTCTCTTCTTCTTCTTTGATCTTCTTGATGAACTCCTGCGCCTCCTCTGGGGTCTTGAAGATGTGGGTTCTGCCCTCATACGTGGTCAGCAGTCTCGCAGGATAGATTACACCATGACGAATCCCGAGGTTGCGCAGCTCCTTACGTATGGGATCAAACTGCTTCCTCAATTGCTGGATTCCTGTGGCCAAATCTGGGTAGAACCGCACCTGCTGGTCCTGGTGTTTAATCTCTCCTTTTTTAGCTCGTGCAGCGTTGAAGATCTTCATCCTGTCTCTGTTGCTAAGAAACTTCATAATTAAGGTCCTCGGCGGTCCCTTATCTCTCCGTGGGCCAATACGATGTGCTTTTTCCAGAACCACTGCTGATTGCAACTCCTCGCTGCCCAGCACCTCCGGAATCCACTTTTCCAGAAAGGAACATACGTCCCGACCTTCTGATTCCTCTGGAAGACCCACCAGCCTCAAATTATTCTGTCTCGACCGAGATTCCAAATCCAAAATATTATCTTCCAGAGATTTATTTTTTTTTTCCAAAGTGCGCACCTTTAATTGAAGACGGGTGACGTCATCTTCAGCACTAGCGAGACGGAGCTCCATCTGCGCCGTTCGTTCTACACAGTCACCCAATTCCTTTCTTATTCCTTCCAACGCTGTCATAATCCCATCAAATCTAGAGGAAAAGTCCGCTCTCATTGAACTCATGGCAGCCATCAGCGCATCTGCGCCATTCCCCGCAGATATCGCACCATTGCCAGCCTCCTCCGCCATATATGGAGTTTTGTTTGCTGCGTCACAGACCTGAAAGTCCGTTAATTTGGACTGTTTCGGCGGCTCGCTTTTTCCTTTTCCTGGTTTTCCAGCCTTAGGCTTCGCCGACATATCCTCGCCCAAATGCTGGGATACGTTCTGTCCCAAATGAGAGAGTTATTTGCCGATTTTTTTTTTTCCAGGAGCAGAGCAGAGCGAGACACGTCCGTCCTACGTGGCAGCCATAACCGGAAGTTGTTTGTTTTTTTTATTTTTAATAAATTTGCAAAAATCTAAAAAAAAAAAACTTTTTTCATGTTGTCATTATGGGGTATTGTGTGTAGAATTTTGAGAAAAAAAATGAATTTAATCGGTTTTGGAATAAGGCTGTAACATAACAAAATGTGGGAAAAACTGAAGCGCGGTGAATACTTTCCGGATGCACTGTAGTATCCATATTATCTACCGCAACAAACTTGTAAGAAATATGACCATGATAAAGGCACAAACGCTCACCTGGCACGCCAACAAATGCGGACATGTTCCTCCAAGCATTTGCTTTTAAATTTTTATCATGATATCCTTTCCGTATCAGATCAAAGAGCACCGGGTTGTTTGATGCAGCAAAGTTCAGCTCCCACCTCCTCCACCGTCACCTACCATTCTCATCTTCCTGTACTGGCGTCCTGTGTCCCACCCTTCCTTAATTCTGATTGGCTGCTTAGAAAGGTCTGACATTGATGAGCACAGCTGTACAGTAGTCTGAAAAGTTGAACTTTTTTCAGCCCTGAGCGCCATGACAAAAAGCAGCCACCAGTCAAAGCGTTTCAGCACCAAGGGCGTTCAGCGCTGTAGTCACTGGACTACATAGAGAATAAAAATAGTTACCCACAGCAGGAAAAACGAGTTTGGTGGACACGCCCCCTAACACTTTTTCTGCAGTGTTTGGCTTCCAGGTTGCCAAGGCGCATGGCCACGCACATAACTCAGTGGACATGTCTTCAAGGGTCAGTACATGAAAAGCGCTATATTAACCCCTTGCACTCCGGTCAATTTCCCTAAAAACGCCAAAAAAATAACGTGCCCAAAGTAAATCCAAAGCTGTTCTTCAACCCTTTGCAGCATCTTCATGGGGTTGGTCTCATTTAAAAGAAAACACTTTGAATTTTTTGGCAAAACAGTCATAATCTCTCCAAGTGCTCCGGCCACTGGGTTACAGTCATCTAAACATAGTGAACTTGAAGAAAATAAATTTCGCCTGGGTGTTTTTTTTTTGATACAAATGCTTGCAAATAACACACAGCTTCAGATCCGGGCTGGAAAATGCAACAGAAATGTAGAACCAAGTGTTATCCAGCTGAGGTCCAAATTTGGTAACAATACCACAAAAAAATGAATATATTTCACAGCTTTTTCCTCAGGTAGTTCCCAGGCGTTTTTGAACTGTGCCAAATGGCATAGTTTGGAAAAACGTCTGTAACTTTTGAATGATTTAATATAGAAGCTTCATCTTGGGCTCTAATGAAAGGTGACACTCAGGGCTGTGTGTGTGTGTGTGTGGGGGGGGGGGGGGTTGTCCCCCCCCCTCGCTACAGAGGACGGACATCACCCGTTGCGCCGCGGTCCGTCATGTAGCGATGATGCACAGCTGTAATTTACCGATCGATCAAAAGTCATTTTGATTACAGTTTTCAGGGATAAAGAATAATTTAGCTTAGAACACTTACCTCTTCACAGCAGCAGCGTAGCTGGCGAACTTTTTCCTCATTGTCAGACGAACGCGACGCTGGTCTCGCGACCCGGTCAAAACATAATTCCATTATTGCGGTTTTGCGCTTCCATGATTGCGGTTTTGGCGAATGATTTTTCAAAACAAATAACAGTAGTAATTAAAAAAAGACTGGCGAACGCGTGTGTCACTCAGCCTTCGTCGTCGGCCTCCGTCGGTCTATGATGACCATGGAAGAGAATCCTAAACGTCTATTCTGCTGGAATAAAAAAAAAAAAGCACCGCCTGTGGCTGAACAGGCCGATGCGCGAATGGCAGTCCCTGTCACACAGGTCACACTTGCGGGTGGTCTCCGTGCTGCTGGGTCTGTGGGGTTCTTCCTGCGGGTCCTTTTTTTATCTGCTGCTGCAACAGTCTGTCTTCACCCAGCCTTACACAAAACAGCTTGCGAACTTCTGTGCTTCAATTGGCTCGCTGCATTCACAGCGTTGGTAGGCGGGTCCTTCTTGCTAGGTTTTCAGTCATTGGTTCTTCAAGGTTTCAGAAACCCAATTCAAGGCTCTTATTAGTCGAATGAGAGGTCAATCATATCCGATCTGTTCGCGGCTGTGTCTGTAGCGGAAGAACGGAAATGCAGCTTTTTTTTCTAGTGCGCTCTTAGGACGCAGCGCCCTCGTGCGTCCTAGAGCGCACAAGAGCGCCCTCGTGCGCTGTAGGACGCAGAGACCTGCCCGTCCGTGGTACACCGGAGTGCAAGAGGTTAATATATATAATATTTTAAAAAATTCCTGCATCCAGATCGTGATCCAAATCACCACCAAAATCTAATCATCTGTTCCCCGTGCCATTACACACCTTTCCTGAAAATTTCATCAAAATCCATTCATAACTTTTAGAGTAATGGTGCTAACAAACAGACAAACCAACAAACCAACACCACTAAAAATATTACCTCCGCCCTTGGTGGAGGTAATAATAAAAAGTGCGTTATTGGAACTGATTTTGGGTCAGTTCTTTATGTGATAATTTATAGTTTAAAGTTAGAATATTACTGGTACAATTTGCAGCATTAGGTCACAAAGATTTTTTTTTTCCTAGCAAGTAAAATAGCTATTAAAAAGGTAATTTCCCTGATTAAATTGCGATTGAATCAAATCGGAATTGAATCAATTATAAGATAAGATAAGCCTTTATTAGTCCCACAACGGGGAAATTCCAGGATTGCAACAGCACAGGGATAGCAACACTCAGAGCAACAATCAGAAGGCAAGAAAAAAAAACAAGCAAGCAAGAGCAGCTAATAAACATATGTACGTATTACTATAAAATATATATATATACACACACACACAGACACACAGTGCAGAGCATTGTAGCTGGATGGAATAATATATGAATATATGAACACACAGTGCAGAGCATTGTAGCTAGATGGAATAAATATGTAAATATATAAACACCCACAGTACGGAGCATTGCAGCTAGGTGGAATAAATATGCAAGTATATAAACACACACAGTGCGGAGCAATGTAGCTAGATGGAATAACATGTAGATATATAAATATATAAACACCCACAGTACGGAGCATTGCAGCTAGACGGAACAAATATGCAAATATATAAACACACACAGTGCAGAGCATTGCCGCTAGATGGAATTCTGGTAATTAGTGATGATTCCCAGCCCTACCTGAGAGGATGAAGAGTTGGTCCGATGTGCCATGATCGGGAAGAAAACCACATTGTTCCTCCTGAATCCGAGGATCAACCAATGATCAGACTCTCCTCTCCAGCACCTCGGCATAAACCTGTGTGGGGAGGCTGAGGACTGTGATCCCTCTAAAATTGGAACATGCCCTCTGGTCCCTCCTTCTTGAAAAGGGGAACCACCACCCCAGTTTGCCATGCTAAAGGTACTGTCCCTAACTTCCATGCGATGTTGCAGAGGCGTGTCAACCAAGACAGCTTGACAACATCCAGCCTTTAGGTACTCAAGGCGAAGCTCATCCGCCCCGGGACCCTGCCACCGAAGAGTTTTTTAACCACTTGAGTGACCTCGGCCCCTGTGATGGGCGAATTATTCTCCTTGTCCTCAGGCTCTGCCTCTGCTATGGAAGACATGTCAGTGGGGATGAAGAGATCCTCTAAGTATTCCTTCCACCATCCAACAATATGCCCAGTTGAAGTCAGCAGCTCTCCATCTGCACCATAAACAGTGTGGACATGGAGCTGCTTACCCCTTCTGAGTCGCCAAACAGTTTGCCAGAATCTCTTCGAGGTCAACTGACAGTCTTGCGCCATGGTGTCACCAAACTCCTCCCACAACTGGGTTTTAGCCTCAGCAACTGCTCCAGCTGCACTCCGCTTGGTCCGACGGTACAACTCAACTGCTTCAGGAATCCCAGAAGCCAAACAAGCATGGTCAGACTCCTGCAGCTTGATGGCCTCCCTCACCTCCGGCATCCACCATTTGGTCTGGGGGTTGCTACTACAAGAAGCAACGACAACTTTGTGGCCACAGCTCTGAGCAGCCACTTCAGCAATGAAAGTGGAGAACAGGACCCATTTCCCAACCAGAAGGCGTATCGGAAACCACCCTTTCATCCACTGAGGAGAACCCCAACAGAGAGGATGCCAGATGGGGGGATATGAGAATACCCACCACTGCTCGCCCGGGACAACTCCAGAAAAGGCCAAGGTTCAACCCCTCTCCAAGAGACTGGTTCCAGAACTCAAGCTGTGCATTGAGGTGATCCCGACTATATCTAGTCGGTATCTCTCAACCTCATGCACAAGTTCAAGTTCCTTCCCCGCCAGAGAGATAACGTTCCACATTCCAAAAGCCAGTTTAGTAAGCTGGGGAACCCCCCCCCCCCCCAAGGTCTCCGCCTTCGACTGCTGCCCAATCCACACGGCACCAGACCACCATGGTCCCTC
Source organism: Pholidichthys leucotaenia (assembly GCA_020510985.1). Taxonomy (NCBI): domain Eukaryota; kingdom Metazoa; phylum Chordata; class Actinopteri; order Cichliformes; family Pholidichthyidae; genus Pholidichthys; species Pholidichthys leucotaenia. The sequence goes on from CM035842.1 coordinate 280,138,030, forward strand.
CTGCAGGTGGTGAGCCCACTGGACCAACCACTGCATTTTAGGTTTACTGGCGAAATAGCAGCTGTTTCCAATAAACAAATCAAACAAGAACAATTTAAACAGCTCAACACAACTAATATTACAAGTGGTTTCTCCAAATTCAACACAAAATTCCACTTTTAATGACTACTGCAGTTTCAGAATTATCCAACTCCTTCATGACAAGCATCTTTAGTACTTAGTAGATCACCCTTTTGCTGTTATGACCGGCTTCCAAATTCCAATGTGATGCATAGCCAGACACCAGCTTCTGGCAGCGTTCCTGAGGAATCTTAGCTAATTCCTCATGGGCAAAGGCTTCCAGTTCACTAATATTCTTGGGTTTGCGTGCTGCAACTGCCTTTTTCAAATCCCACCAGAGATTTTCAGTGGGGTTCAAGTCAGGCAACTGTGATGGCCACTGTAGTATTTTTTTTGTTTTATTTAACCTTTATTTATACAGGGAAGTTCCACTGAGAGGCACCCTCTCTTTTTCAAGGACACCCTGTTCACATTCATACCTGGAAGCTGCCCAGTACAACCACAGACTGACCTGTGGCCACTGAGCAGCTCCACTGGAGCAGTTGGGGTTAAGGGCCTTGCTCATGGGCACCAGGAGGGTGGGGCAAACACTGCTCTGTCATCTGTCCCACCCAGATCTGATGGACAGTTCTCTTGACTTATTCATATTTCTAACATGCAATCAAGCATCACCGTCAATAGTCCATGTATTTGAAGTGTTCTATCTCAAGCAAACCTGATGTTACTAATGAAGCCCTTGATTGGTTGCATCAGGTGAGCTTGAGACCATTGTTCCAATGTGCACATTACATGCAGAAACAAAAATAACAAAAAAGCTTATTATCAAGTTATCAACCAGTTTTATTGACTGCTAAACATTCAGTTCTCTTGATAAACATTTTCCCTTTTCCAAGTCAGAAGACTGTAGACCGTCTGAAGCTCATCATAGCACTAAATGACCCAGACAGCCATTGCAGAAAAGAAAATTACACAATCAGATATGGAGGAGGAAAAGAGGAAGAAAGAAGTGAAAAATCAAACTGTTCGTAATGGAAATTAGATGTCACACTTTTTGACACTGGGAAACCATTAAAAAAGAAAACATACAATTCTTTTTGAGCAAAATGAATGAAACTGTTTGTTCTCTTGTGCTTTAACCAACTCTGATGAGTAAATAAAAACGGAGGAAACAGCTGCAGCCTTTATATCAGATACTGAAGGATTTTATCACCACAGGTTGCTGCATGTAAACATCACGTCATGTCCATCCAACCCAAATACTTAAAAGTATTCACCCCAAAAATATAAATTATGTATATCTACAGTATTCCTTTTAAGCCTTCTTTAAGTTGGAATCAGGAAAATTGCAAAATACTTTCATGTTTAAGACATTCAGATTATCTCCTGAAATATTGCTCTCAGGTGTTGGTAAATGTAATCCAAAAGAGGAGAAAAGAGACGTGCCAAAAAAAAAAAGAGACGCAGATGTCATCCAAAACAAAGAGGTGAGGAAGTATGTGGTGTGCTTTTCTTCATGTGTATAAATTCTCACAGAACTGTCAGTCAGAGATGTTAGAGAATCATCCGGAGCTCTGAAAAAGATTTTACTGAATCACTCAAATTACAGACTTGGGGTATGGCAGAGGTTACACTAGACTTCTTCCATTATCCGTCATTTTGGCTGATAGGGTTGCAAAAATTCTGTCAATCTTTTATTGTATGTTATTTTAATTTTCATTATGAATTATGAGGCCTTTATGAAAATGTCATTTTTTAAAATTATTTCAAAAGTGCTGTTAAACAGCACAAAGAGTTTTTACATTACTTAGATAAATTACTTTGCACACAGAAAAGTTACTTCACAAAAAAAAACTACCAGGGTCAAAATTTTGAGCCCCCTGATGCCAATAGTCAGTTGTGCATCCTTTTTGTGGGATAACAGCCTGCAGTTGTTTGTTGTAGTTTTCACCAATTCTCACACACATCCTCTGAACAATCCCAGCCCATTCTTCTTCGGCAAATCTCTCAAGCTCCTCCAGGTTTGATGGTCTTTTGGTGTGGAACTTGGTCTTCAGTTCACCCCACAGATTTTTAAATGGGACTCAAGTCAGAGCTTTGTGGAGGCCAGTCAAAAACACTCACGTCGGTCTTCTGGAGGTAGTTCTTCACCAGGAGCGCCATATGTTTTGGGTTGTTGTCGTGTTGGAAGACAAAGCGACAACCCAGACCCAGTTTTGCTGCTGGCTGCTTGAGATTTTCTTTCAAAATCTTCACATATCCTTCACAATTCCTTCGACCTTGACAAGACTCCCAGTTCCAGACACACAGAAGCATCCCCACAGCATAATACTCCCACCACCGTGTTTCACTGTGGGGACTATGTTCTTTAAGTTGTACACTTCTCCCTTCTCTCTCCAACCTTCAGCAGTGTCTCTGTGGCCAAAAAGCTCTAATTTTCTCTCATCTGACCAAAGGAAGTGCTTCCAATATGTATAATCTTTCTCCAGCTTGTCAGCATACTTCAGTCTGGCTTGAAGGCATCTCTTCTGGAGAAGTGGAGTTTTTCTTCGTCTACAGCCTCACAGTCCACTCCTGTCCAGAGTTCTAGTGATCATCTTCTTTCAGACTACAATTCCTGACTTGGCTAAGTCATTCACTCATGTCCTGGCAGTTGTTCTGGGGTCTTTAGACACATCGCTGACTAGTCTTTGAAATCTTTTGCTTCCTACCTCTAGGAAGCCTACCAGGCTTGTTCTGTACTGTGTTGCTCTCTTTGAATTTCTTGATGATACTTCTCATAATTTTGACCCTGGCAGTTTTTGTGAAATAATTTTGTTTTGGTGAGAAAAGTAAAATAATGTATGCTTTCTGAAGACTACTAGGATGTTTGGAAAAGCTGTCTTAAAAAATATTTGCACTGTTTAATAGCACTTGGGAAATACTTTAAAAAAAATGAAATTTTCAGGGGGGGCTCATAAATCTGTCCTTAAGTGCAATAACACAATGAATAGCTTGTTTTTGTTCACATATTCACTTTTAACTGTGAACCTAAAGGATACATGCAGAATATAATTTATTTCATAATTGAACTGATGACATTTTAGACATTTTTCCAGTTGTAGCAGAGTGAAGGCTGTGTTGAACTGCACTTGGAGAAAACTGAACCATTATAAAGACTTAAAACTAAAGATGTCCCGATTTGATCTCAAGTGTTCGATCAGAAGCCTGATCAAGGCTTTTTTTTTTTGACTCAGTCAGTATCAGGATCACTAGGTTCACCTCCATTCAAGCCTCTGTTTCCCCATCAGTCACAGTCATTTTGGGTCCACCTCACTATAACAAAGCAGTTGTACAGAGTTGAAGCAGGGAGGGTGTTGCCAACATATCTGCTGTGTGGAATACGCTTGAGTATTGAGATGTCAAGCAAATACATGTCGTTTTTTGTGTTGTAGGAAAATGTAAGTATCTGACTCTGTATTGACAGATCCTCAACCTTAAATGACTCAGATCGGGGACAGAAAATCTTGTTTGGGACATCCCAACTTAAAACACTAAAATCTAAGGCAAGACAGAAGATAATCATTATTTTCTATGTGATTTAAAGTGGACAAGTAGGAATTATGTCTCATTTTGACGTAATATGTCAAAATGAGACAAAGTCTTAAGTTTTCTGTCACAGCTAAAAATATAAAATCCGTCTATGACAGACAGTATTCAGTTAATGCAACCTCTGTGGGATGGTACAGATTCTATGGTGAAAGTCTGAACCGAAGTTCATGTTTTTACTACTTTGTCTACATTTGGTCTGGTTAGGTTTGGTTTCACACTGCTCCTTTTCCAAGCTAGCTAAACAACTTTATGTGATGTGTCTACAACTTGTTGTCACAGCGTTTGTATTTAGCACAGACCAGTAGTTAGCAAACATGCTACTCACCCTCCAAGGTGTTTTCTGCAGCTCTGCATACATCAATAACCACACTTTAAAGAGGTCATTGATTGTATTTATTTATTTTTTTTTTTTACACATTTTAACAGCTCATATACATCTTCATGAAATGTTTGTGACATTTTGTTTGATTTTTCTTCAATAATTTAATAATTATGGCAGGAAATTTGTTTATTTTGCAGCCTTTCTGAGAATGGCTGGTTTCAGTGCTTGTCTCTTTAAATCTCAGACCGTATTCAAGGCTACTTTCCCTCTTACATCATTACTGCTAACATTAACTACCTAGCTCTGGGCCAACTAACATAAATTGAGGCTGAGGGTGTGGTTTCACTGGTCGATAGGATATGACCGGTCCCTGGAGTACGATAAAAAAACAAATATTTGTGAATGAGTGCCTAAACTGGTAGCTTCAGTTAGCCGCCTTGGATCTCGGTTTGAGAAAATAAGAACAAAATATATGGCCAAGTGTTGGTAGATGAACAAGGATTCCAGTGGGGTTCAAAATCTTTTTATTGAAAATAGTGAAAGTACTACAGATGCAATGTTTGTTCGAAGAACGGTGATGAAGAAATGTAGAGAAGGTCAGAAGGAGTTGCACTGTGCCTTTGTGCATCTATAGAAAGCATATGACAGGGCGCCAAGAAAGGAAGTGTGGTACTGTATGAGGAAGTCAGGAGTGGCAGAGAAGTATGTGAGGGTGGTGCAGGACATGTATGAGGACAGCAAGACGATGGCCAGGTGTGCTGTAGGAGTGACAGATGGATTCAAAATGGGAGTGGGATTACATCAGGGATCAGCTTTGAGCCTCTTCTTGTTTGCCATGGTGATTGACAGGCTGACAGATGAGGTCAGGCAGGAGTTTCCATGGACCATATTTGCAGACAACATTGTGAACTGTAGTGAGAGTGGGGAGCAGGTGGAAGGGAACCTGGAGAGGTGGGGGTATGCACTGGAGAGAAGAGGAATGAAAGTCAGTAGAAGTAAGACAGAATATATGAGTGTGAATGTGAGGGAGGCAGGTGTAACGGTGAAGATGCAAGAAGTAGAGGTAGTGAAAGTAGATGAGTTTAAATACCTGGAGTCAACCAGCCAAAGCAGGGATGGCCAACTGGCAGCCTGCAGGCCACCATCCACTGCGGCCCGCCAGTCCATTTCCAAAAATCAATTATTTATTTATATCCTGTTTGAATGGATTTGGAACTGCATTCTTAAATGCAGTTATAGAGTCCACCAGCAGAGGAAGCTTTAATTGAAACCAAGGTGCCTCTCCATGGTAGCAGTCAGCAAGAGTGACAGGGAGCCACAGATAGAGGGAGCAGTGTGCCCCGGAGTACGTCTTTTAAGGTATGTATGTGTTGCATTCTGAGACCACATTAACAGGCTGCCAAACAGCAGTAAACACACAAAGTAGGCTGCTTTTTATTCAACAATAAATGCTACAGCTCCTCACTGAGGAGTATTTACACTAACAAGTTTCAAACTGAAAGGCAAATTTATATAAGAAACAGCAAATTTATGACAGAAAAACTCACTAATTTAGAAAAAAAAACCCAGTACAACTAAAATGTTATAAATTTTTAAATAAAATGATGCAAATTTATCAGTAGACGCTTGAATATCTAATACCAAAATACAGATTTGCAAAAAAAATGGCTAATTTAAACCAGAAATGTAGCATATTTATCAGTAAAACTATTTTTTACTTTGATCATTTTCTTCTAATTAAAAACATTTTTCTTCATCATCATATTGATAACACTGAGTAGCTCTCATTTTATTTGCATTTTCAGTTTTAATTGTGTAAGTCCCCAGTTTTATATGTAAATATGGCCCTTGGGAAGTGAGGAAAAAAATTATGGTCCTCACTACCACCAAAGTTGCCCATCCCTGATCCAAAGCAATGGAAAATGCACAAGAGAGGTGAAGAAGAGAGTGCAGGCAGGATGGAGACAATTGTCAGGGGTGATTTGAAACAGGAGGATAGTGGCTGGAGTAAAAGGAAAGATTTACAAGACGGTATTGAGACCTGCTATGATGTATGGTTTTGGAGACGGTGGTGTTGACCAAAAGACAGGAGGCGGAGCTGGAGGTAGCAGAGCTGAAGATGCTAAAATTCTCACTGGAAGCAATTAGGAGGGACAAGATTAGAAATGAGTATATCAGAGGGACAGCTCAGGTTGAGTAGTTTGGAGACAAAGTAAGAGAGGCAAGGCTGAGATGGTTTGGACATGTGCAGAGGCGGGACAGTGGATATATTGGACAAAGGATGTTGAAGATGGAGCTGCCAGGCAGGAGGAAAAGAAGAAGACCACAGAGAAGATCCATGGATGTAGTGATGGAGGACATGGAGAGGGCTGGTGTTACAGTGGAAGATGCAAGGGATAGGGTGAGATGGAGGCTGATAATCTGCTGTGGCGACCCCTAAAGGGAGCAGCCGAAAGAAGAAGAAGCGATCAAAACCGGCCCGATCCAAGTGACCTCTCGGTCACCTCCTCCCCACCAAGGCAGAGATTGAAATCTAAAGAAAATAATAATATAAACCACACTTGGTGCTAGCTTCCTAGTATCACTGTTAGCTCAGGGGCTGATACCTTTAGTTCCCCATCCATATACATGACAGACAGCTGTGGGCTGGTGCGAAGGACGGCGCCGGGCTGGGTTTACCATTTTACGACATCCTGAAGTGAACCTGGAAGAGTCAAAACGGCTTCTTGGAGAGACAAACGACATAAAGCCTGCGTTTCTTTAAGAAAACTGAGTGCTTTTTTAATATATTTTTTCACAATTACGTAACCAAAAGACATATTTCAGAAGGTTAAAACCTACAAACAACATTTTTCAGTCAATGACCCCTGTAAGCTGCAACTGGTTCAGACTGCATCATATTGGCTGGTGAACTAGTTTAGCGAGTCTAGAATATTATCCAGATCTTCAGTGAAAAGGACATTTGTCCTTCTCACTAGCTGTGACGATTTTCAGGTGGCATTGTTCGTCAACTTTTCAAACTGTTGCATCCTCTCCAAAAATACCTGTCAAGTGTCTGTATTTTTAGGACTCCCCCCTCGAAACCCCCCCCAAAAAAATTGACTATAGAGGAGATGCACTGAAACAGAATTCTTGGCAGTTACCATACTTACGCAGCACTGAGTGGCAAACATGTTTCAGCTTTAGTTTGTATGCAGCAAAACATAAAAATCACACACTATATTTAATCAAAGCAGTACACTAAATATCTTATTTTAGATGTTAAAATCAGTTTACTTGAATGTAGTGATGTGTGGGTAAGAGCACACATAAGTGAAGAACTGGTTTTTGAGCCTTTAAATATTTCTTTTTTTCAATTAAGACAAGATGGGATTACCAGATTAGCGCTCTGCAATGCAAACACGCACTCCCTGTACTGCTGTGACTGAATACTGTGTGTGTTTTGTGTTTTACTGCATACACTCTAATACTGCCACTCATTTTTGCAACTGCCATGAGTTCTGTTTGGTGACATGACATCATGCACACACCCTCTATTTATGCTGCTGATGGGCCCCATTTCAATCAAAACCTGGTTCTGCCTCTGCCCAAGTGCTACTGCTGATCATTTCCCTCTTTTTAGCTGCCTTACCTTGCTGTGTTTAGTCCAAAAGTCTGAACCTTTCTGAAAACTGCTTTCACACTCTAAACAAATGGGACCAAGGTTCAGTTTGATCCGGACCAAGACCACCTCTTTTTGTTGGACTGTGGTTCAAGGGAGGTTTCACACCTAAAATCTGGGTCTGAATCAAACTGCAAAGTTCAAAAGTCCAAACGTGTTAAGCATGAAAGCCCCCTTAAGCCAAATTACACTGCATAAAAAACATGGGTGTGTCTGAAATCACCCCAAAACTGAAACACAAATTTAACACACATCAACTGGATGTCAGCTTGTTGGATTTTTTTTTTTTTTTTTTTTGTAGTGAAGTAACCATTTCCCACTTGGACTGAAGCTTTGAATACCTGCTGCTAATCACACATATTCAGAGATTTAACAATTTCATTAGTTATTCATTCATGCTATGTGCATTGCCTGCTGCTTCAAGACTCTATATGATGCAAAAAGCAGCATCTGGCTCCGATAGTTTTCCAAAATCTCTGACTGCCCTTAAGTTTGTTCAGCAATCAACCCATTAACTGGTTACATTTAAGGTCGTCTGCAGGGTTTAACCCCCATTAAATAAATCACAAAAAAACTAAAATAATAAAAACTGCTTCAAGTATCCGGAGTGGAAGTCAAGTAGCTCTGAAGGTTTTTTAGTTTTTTGCTCCATATCTTTAAAATCCCGCCCTCACTCATCCTCTGGCTGCTGATAGGTTTTACTGTGTGCGGGTAGAAGTTTAAAGTGCCAATTACAATCATTTAAAGTAAATTTTAAAAAACAACAACAACGAAAACCTTTTAGGTACCAGAAAGTGCCGACCCAAATCCTAAACATTCCTAAATTTGACATTCTACTTCACCGTAAAACGAGATCTATGCGTGACTGAGCAGCAGGAGATTGTTCAAGCTCACGGTTGGACTGGTGGACATTGTTTTGTGCTTTGGATGTCCTTTTTTTTTTTTATTTCAGCGGGAGGTCTAGTCAGGTGGGATCTCCCCTACAACCCAAACAAACACCTACAATTTAGTGTGGAGGAAAAACTGGGAATTAAGAATTCATGAAAACAATTAAAACAATATTAAAATTGCCATGGGGGGATGCCATTTAATAAACATTTTAAGAACAATAGCTAAGCTGTTAGCCTTTGTGAGAAACCATTAACCCGAAAAATCTTCAAGGAGCCAGAAAACAAATCTGATCCTTAAAATGAAGGTAAAAAGTGTCAAAGGGTTTTTATTAAAAAAATATATATATATATATACAGTATATATATATATATATAATTTTTCTCTTACACATTTGTAGATTATTTTGTGTAAAAGATATTCTTGCAATTTGGATTTTTTTTTTAATCATTTGCTTTTTTTTTCTTGTGAATTTCTAAGGCTGTCCTAGGGCTGGGCAATAAATAAATACATTTTTAAATCAAACTTCAGATCTATTTGGACAGTGTCAAAAAACAAAAATACTGGCAGCCACCGGTGGTACCCTCCACCTGCAACTGATCCCCGACCTTAACCTTGAGTTCAAGGTCACCCAAATTCAAACTTGTCTGAGTCTTCTCATAGATACAACTATAGCATCAATAACAAACGCCTCCATCGTTTCCTTCTTGAGTTATCATGTTTACAAGAGTTATAGAAAATTGGACCCAAATTCAAACTCGTTCGAGATTTTTCATTATAATATATATATACAGTATATATATATATATATACACACACTCACCGGCCACTTTATTAGGTACACCTGTCCAACTGCTCGTTAACACTTAATTTCTAATCAGCCAATCACATGGCGGCAACTCAGTGCATTTAGGCAAGTAGACATGGTCAAGACAATCTCCTGCAGTTCAAACCGAGCATCAGTATGGGGAAGAAAGGTGATTTGAGTGACTTTGAACGTGGCATGGTTGTTGGTGCCAGAAGGGCTGGTCTGAGTATTTCAGAAACTGCTGATCTACTGGGATTTTCACGCACAACCATCTCTAGGGTTTACAGAGAATGGTCCGAAAAAGAAAAAATATCCAGTGAGCGGCAGTTCTGTGGGCGGAAATGCCTTGTTGATGCCAGAGGTCAGAGGAGAATGGCCAGACTGGTTCGAGCTGATGGAAAGGCAACAGTGACTCAAATAACCACCCGTTACAACCAAGGTAGGCAGAAGAGCATCTCTGAACGCACAGTACGTCGAACTTTGAGGCAGATGGGCTACAGCAGCAGAAGACCACGCCGGGTGCCACTCCTTTCAGCTAAGAACAGGAAACTGAGGCTACAATTTGCACAAGCTCATCGAAATTGGACAATAGAAGATTGGAAAAACGCTGCCTGGTCTGATGAGTCTCGATTTCTGCTGCGACATTCGGATGGTAGGGTCAGAATTTGGCGTCAACAACATGAAAGCATGGATCCATCCTGCCTTGTATCAATGGTTCAGGCTGGTGGTGGTGGTGTAATGGTGTGGGGAATATTTTCTTGGCACTCTTTGGGCCCCTTGGTACCAATTGAGCATCGTTGCAACGCTACAGCCTACCTGAGTATTGTTGCTGACCATGTCCATCCCTTTATGACCACAATGTACCCAACTTCTGATGGCTACTTTCAGCAGGATAATGCGCCATGTCATAAAGCTGGAATCATCTCAGACTGCTTTCTTGAACATGACAATGAGTTCACTGTACTCAAATGGCCTCCACAGTCACCAGATCTCAATCCAATAGAGCATCTTTGGGATGTGGTGGAACGGGAGATTCGCATCATGGATGTGCAGCCGACAAATCTGCGCCAACTGTGTGATGCCATCATGTCAATATGGACCAAACTCTCTGCAGAATGCTTCCAGCACCTTGTTGAATCTATGCCACGAAGAATTGAGGCAGTTCTGAAGGCAAAAGGGGGTCCAACCCGTTACTAGCATGGTGTACCTAATAAAGTGGCTATAACTTTATTATAGCCACTTTCACAACTATATATATATATATATATATATACTGTATATATATAGTTGTGAAAAAATTAGGACACCCTATGAAAGCCTGTGTGATTTTTTTTTTAAATCACAAAAATCAAAGAAGAAACCTGAACTAATTTGTTGCCTGTTGTTAAAAAATAAACAAATAAAAATTGAAAATCAAAATTAGATGTAGCAAAAATCAGGGACTGATTTTTTTCGGTCAGGTTGCCCAGCCCTAAGCTGTCCCTTATGCCAAGTTTGAGGTTTCAAATATTTAGGTATAACTGGACTGGATATACAAAGATTTTATCCAGTCTTTTTATCTCTCTCAGTAAACTGCACGAGCATCAAGAGTTTTCAGAAATAGGGCTTTATATACAGTATATATATATATATATATATATATATATATATATATATATATATATATATGTGCAAATTTTCCTTGTAAATTTTAGGATTTTTTCTTTAATTTTGCAGATATTTTGGTCAATTTTAGGACCTTTTTCTCCTTCATAATTTTGCCATTTTTTATGTAAATCTTGTGCTTTTTTCCTATATATATGTTTTGTGACTATGTCATTGTTTGCACCCCCTCTACTGCAATGAATTTGCACTACGAGTATTATTGTACATGGATTGCTGTTTTTCATCTTTATTCCTTCTTTTTCTTACATTGTGCACACTACTAAGAGAGAGAAACAACATTTCGATTCTCCTGTATGTCCTGTACATATAGAGTATTGACAAATAAAAATCTTTCAATGCTGAAGTGGGTTTTTTTTTTTTTTCTTTTTCTGAATTTGCGAGATTTGTTTTTGCAAATCTGTAATTTTTCCTTATTAAAATCATGCAGTTTGGGAAACAAATATCCAGATAATAGAACACTTGGATAAAGATTTATTAATTCATATTTTTTTTCTTCAATGTGCAATTTTTTTTGTCAATGCCTAAAGTAATCACTGGTAATGAGTAAAAGAGACTCGTGTTGCTCCGGAGCCACATGTTGCAAGCTCCTAATTTGTGGAAAACAGCTGGGAACAAAAGCAAATTAAAAAATTACCAATTTAGAGGAAAAAAAAACAAATGGGTAGCGGCTGCCACTTTAGAGGATTTTCTTTTTGTTTAAAAATAAAAATACTAAATTTCTATCTAGTTTTGGGCTGTATGGGTTGTAGAAAAGTTCACTAATTAGACTTTCCCACTGTGCAAAAACTGTGTTAAGACTTTTTGGGACAGTGTGAGGACGAGTCTGTGTTAAGGACCTCGATCATCGTTCTGGTAGTCGGGAAGGACTCCGCTACGGATGAAAGACTCTGATACCAACTTGGTAAGCTGAGGAGGAAGAGGAGAAAGGTCAGATATCAGCATGTGGATTACAGAGAAAATACTATCTTGATTTGGTACCTTTTGAGGCTCATCCAGCTTTTTGCAGTCTTACTGAAGCTGTCCGGACTCGGCGTGGTCATGGCTTCAAAATCTACCAGCTGACACCATATCAAACAAAAAAAAAAGGTAGTTTTCAAGCATAAGATAAGATAAGATAAACCTTTATTAGTCCCACAATGGGGAAATTCCAGGATTGCAACAGCACAGCACATATGTACCAAAGCAACTTTTTCGACAAAATTTAACTTTTTTGAGTAATTAAATACTTTTTTTTACATGTTGACACAGCTCTCAGAGATGTTACTGAAATTTTTCTGGCATGCTTTGGTTTAAAAAAAAAAAAAAAAAAGTGTATTTATTACAGGATCCTTTAACAGATCTGAAATGAGCCGAGTCCCAGTTAACCCTACCCTCCATCTTTCAATATTTCCCTGAGGTCTCAGTTTTGACAGCGATGCCATGTATGAGGCTAATGTTAGCGGTTAGCTTCGGTTGTCAGAATAAGTAACATACTAACAAATATTTGTAGAGTATAATTTAAAATGACATTAAAGGGGTCATTGACTGAAAAATGGTGTGTTCATAGGTTTTAACTGTCTGAAATGAGTCTACTGGTCACCTAATTATCCAAAAATGTTCAAGTCAGCTCTCTTAAGAAAACACACAGCCTTTATTTGAAGACCTGTAGAATTATGAGTCGTGTGTAGATATAGTTCATCTGGCCCAAACCTTTCCACCACAACATACTGACTAAATGTTAGAGTTTATAAACCCAAACTAAGCATTATCAGAGACAGCGTGTGTGGTTTGAGTGGTCGACAGTGTATGACTAGTCCTGGGGTGTGATAAGCACAGAAAAAAAAACCCTGAATGAGTGAATGGCTAACTCGGCTAATGGCAGCTAACTGTTGCTTACAGAGGAGGTATCCAATCTACAGCAAATGGATATAATATACAGTATACAGTGGTGTGAAAAAGTGTTTGCCCTCTTCATGATTTCTCATTTTTTTTGTACGTTTGTCACACTTAAATGTTTCAGATCATCAAACAAATTTAAATATTAGACAAAGATAACACAAGTAAACACAAAATGCAGTTTTTAAATGGTGTTTATAATTAAGGGAAAAAAATACAAACCTACATGGCCCTGTGTGAAAAAGTGATTGCCCCCTAAACCTAATAACTGGTTGGGCCACCCTTAGCAGCAACAACTACAATCAAGCGTTTGTGATAACTGGCAATGAGTCTTTTACAGCACTGTGGAGGAATTTTGGCCCACTCATCTTTGCAGAATTGTTGTAATTCAGCCACACTGGAGGGTTTTCGAGCATGAACCGCCTTTTAAGGTCATGCCACAGCATCTCAATCGGATTCAGGTCAGGACTTTGACTAGGCCACTCCAAAGTCTTCATTTTGTTTTTCTTAAGCCATTCACAGGTGGACTTGCTGGTGTGTTTTGGATCATTGTCCTGCTGCAGAACCTAAGTGCGCTTCAGCTTGAGGTCACAAACAGATGGCCGGACATTCTCCTTCAGGATTTTTTGGTAGACAACAGAATTCATGGTTCCATTTACTACAGCAAGTCTTCCAGGTCCCGAAGCAGCAAAACATCCCCAGACCATCACACTACCACCACCATATTTTACTGTTGGTATGATGTTCCTTTTCTGAAATGCTATGTTACTTTTACACCAGATGTACTAGGACACACACCTTCCAAAAAGTTCAACTTTTGTCTCGTCAGTCCACAGAGTATTTTCCCAAAAGTCTTGGGGATCATCAAGATGTTTTCTGGCAAAACTGAGATGAGCCTTTATGTTGTTTTTGCTCAGCAGTGGTTTTTGTCTTGGAACTCTGCCATGCAGGCCATTTTTGCCCAGTCTCTTTCTTATGGTGGAGTCATGAACACTGACCTTAACGGAGGCAAGTGAGGCCTGCAGTTCTTTGGGTGTTGTTGTGGGGTCTTTTGTGACCTCTTGGATGAGTCATCGCTGCACTCTTGGGGTAATTTTGGTCCGCCGGCCACTCCTGGGAAGATTCACCACTATTCCATGTTTTCGCCATTTGTGGATAATGGCTCTCACTGCGGTTCGCTGGAGTCCCAAAGCTTTAGAAATGGCTTTATAACCTTTTCCAGACTGACAGATCTCAATTACTTTGTTTCTCATTTGTTCCTGAATTTCTTTGGATCGCAGCATGATGGTTAGCTTTTGAGGATCTTTTGCAGGGTTTCCTCTGGTAACATTTCCCGGTGGCGGCCTGCCACGCCAGAAAAAATTCCGTTGCTCTATCAGGACATATAAATTTAAGAAAAATTTATGAAGGAATGATGATCCGCAAGCGCGCACATGAACAACGCACGTGACTGTCATCCGCGTGGAGAGAAGCGCCCTGCCTGCATGTTCTAGTCGCCAGCCAGGCAGAGTGTCTCACTACTAGCGTGACTGTCTGAGAGAAACACGAGCTTATTAAAGTACTTTAAATGCAGTTGCAACCAACTGCTGGTTCATTTTGTTTAATTATTGGTTTTTTATATTTCTTATTTCAGACAAGAATGAAAAGGAGCTGTTTTTAACCTTTACCTTAGTTAATATTAATTAATTTATTTACGTTCATTATTATGTACCCAGCAAATTAAGATGACCGAAATTCACAAAGTCAATGACTAATCTGTCAGCAGCCTTCAGACAAATTAAACGTGCCATTTGGATTTCAAAATAAGGGAGGTTTTTCCTGCTGTTTGGGTGGTAGTGAGATTTCTAAAAAAAAAACAAAAAAAACCTGTAAATATATAGTAATATTATAACAAAAAAAAACTGCCTCTTTGGTCATTTAAGTTAATTTATTTCATTAAATACAATTTTATTAATATTTTTTCTTTGAAATCAGAGTTAAACTATTGCTCTGTTCTGGCTCTGCAAAATTATGGTCAAAATGTCAACTGTTATAAGGAAAAAGTAAAAATACCACAGTCTGTTTCAAAATTATTTAAAAAAACAGTAATTTTATTTTTAAATACAGATGAAAATTAGTCATAAAATAATCCACATATTTATAATAAAGTTTCAAATGTACAAGAAAAGTCAATTTTACAAAAGGAAATTACAAATTTGAAGAAAATGGTTTCAAAATTTAGATAAATTTACAGAGAAAAGTAGAAAATTATAAGAAAATTATTATAAATTTTTGAGGAAAACCTCAAACCTTCAAGACTGAAGTCATTACTCAAGTTTTTAAGTGGGTGCTCTTTGTACCCTTAACTCAACTAGAAATTTTTGGTTGTCTACTTTTAATTATTAATTTCAAAGCACTGCTTTTACATGAGTAGAATTTCTGGTTACTATACCCACCTGATCATATAATTTAAGTATGCATGAGTACATTACTATTATGAATGTTTTTCCCTTCCCTACTCTCTCAATTGAAAAAAGAAACACTAGAATAAACATACAAAAAAATGTATTTTTTGTCATTTATGTAAACCATGACAAAAAAATCCTGCAGGACAAAACATCACACTTGATATTTTCTAACCTGTTTGTATACCACCATAGACAGAGAGAGAACCTGAATTAGACAGAGCTCAGAGAGGGCAAGATGAGACAGAAGAGAGGAGCCAAGGAGAGGAAAGTGTTCAGGCAGAGGGTCCAGGAGAGGTGAGAGCAGAGGAAGGAGAGAAGGATGACACCACTAAAAAGTAAACACAGGGCATCTGGGTGGGACCCCAACTGGCCCAATATTCAAGCCTTGGTTGTACAATACTTCAAATGGTAAGTTCCATATACAAAGTTACTGTGCAAAATTAAAAAAAAAAAAACCCAACATAGTATAAAATTAACACATTCCGGTAACAATAGTCATGTGTTTGCTGCCCCCCCCCTCCCAGAAAAATATACTGCCACCACGCCAAGGTCTTTAAGCCAGAGGAAACACTGTTTTGGTCTACTTCACTTTGTCAGGCAAGTCCTATTTAAGTGACTTCTTGATTGAGAACAGGTATGGCAGTAATCAGGCCTGGGTGTGGCTAGAGAAATTGAACTCAGCTTTCCAAAGATGTGATAAACCACACTTAATTTATGTTTTAACTGGGGGGGGGGGGATCACTTTTCGCACAGGGCCATTGTAGGTTTTGATTTTTTTTTACACCATTTAAAAACTGCATTTTGTGTTTACTTGTGTTATCTTTGTCTAGTATTTAAATTTGTTTGATGATCTGAAACATTTAAGTGTGACAAACATACAAAAAATGAGAAATCAGGAAGGCAAACACTTTTTCACACCACTGTAGAAAGTCAATATCATGCAGACGTCCTCGTGGCTAAGCTAGTAAACTCCTCTTTTAATTTGTACCCCGCAGGCCAACCTTGAAGTCAGTCCGAAATACTGCCTGTGGTCTCTCAGAGTAGCTACCGTTAGCAGCCCTATATAGTGGTGCTTATGGCCAAAATATAACAAAATAAGCCAGAATGATGCAAGATATATGAAGGGGGCTGAAAAGTTCATTGTGGTCAAATGTGATTTATTTTTCAACATAGTCTCCCCTTCGGTCCACCAACTTCTTCCATTGGTGTTGCAGCGCTTGAATCCCTGCGGTTGAAAAATAAACCACATTTGGTCAAATTTGACCACTATGAACTTTTCAGGCGATGAACGTTTCAGCGCCCCCTTGTATAATTGACTGTGGTTAAAGGCCAAATGTCCCGTAATTTTTTTTTCTAAATGACAACGAATTTAGATAAAATACACATAGCTTAAACCAAATATTCATACCGGAGACCATATCACCCACCTGTATTTACATAATTGCACAAAATACACCAGGTGAAGGCCCCACCTTGCTTGCTGGCTTGTGACAGCCAGTCCAGACCACGCCCATGTTTTTGACATCACCAGTTGTACCCTGGCTGCCCTGCCTATCCACATTCACACTTATCAACATTGGACAATCATGACGGAAAGTGACAGCGATTGTGAACAAATTAGTTTAGTTTTGTCTTTTTTTTTTTTTGTCTTTTTTTTTGTCAGTGGTTCAGACAGTGACAGAGGCATAGAACCTTACAGGTTCGAGCCGTCCGAGACGGAATCAGATGCTTTGTCTGATGACAACAGTTCTGACGATGACCAGAGAGCAGAACCAGTGGAAAATGTCATTGAACTGGACATTAATCGCCTCCAGAATTGCGAAGCCGAAGGGGGTCTGTCGAGGGCGCCCCATAAATATTGATTTTTCGGAAGCCATTATTATTACAGTGGAGGAGAGCCGCTGCTGTCAAGAAATTGACCAGATCAATATGAAAATGGAGGTGCATACCTGTCAAGTGAGACGTTTTCGCCGTATTTTGGTGCCAAGCGCGGCTGTGGGGGACGGCGGAGTGGTGGGGGACACTTTTCTGGGAAATGTTTTAAATGTAGTTCGTGTTGTTATTGTCAAATATTTTAAGGAAAATATGAGGAAAATGCAATTTTAGCAAAAACGGGCGTATTGCCATTTCTGTACGCCCAAAAGAAAAATATACGGGAAAAAAAATTGAGTGTGTTGAGGAGCACGTCCTGTGTGTGATCCCCCGCAGCTGGTGCTGGCAGATGGCTCAGCGGGAGCTATTATCACTACAATGAGAAGTGTGGACTCAATCAGTCTGATGGCCGCGGCGGGCAGATCGCTCAGCGGGAGCTATTATCACTACTGTTTGAAGTGTGGACTCAATCATTAGTCTGATTGTCGGGGAGGGCAGATCGCTCAGCGGAAGCTATTCTCACTACAATGAGAAGTCATTAGGTTTAACACATTCAGCTGTGCAGCGGTTGCGGAACAGAGAGAGATCGCCTTACAAATACAGAATTCTGCTTTTTTTTTTTATTTTGCGCCGGACGCTGAGTTGTGTTGTTATTGTCAAATATCCATGAATCCTTAAAATATTTGACAATAACAACACGAGTTGCATTTGGGGCATTTCCCAGAGAGGTGTCCCTTGTTGCTCCGCCATCCCTTATAGCCGCTTTTTACGGTGTTGAAGTACGGCGAAAACGTCTCACTTGACAGGTATGAAAACATTTCCCAGAGAAGGGTCCCTTATTACCCAGCTGTCCCTGATAGTCCCGTTTTAAGGTATGGGTGAAATATCCAATTGTTTCTTTCTTGTTGCTCACTTCAACCTTCCAGTCTCCATATAAACAATCAACTGAAATACCCCAAGCATCAAACTAGGGTACAATCTATTTTGTCACTTCCGCCTTCTTCCCCAGGCGATTCCAGGGGCCGTGTCAGGCCAAGCGCGGCAGTTTTAAATTAACGAATATTCCGTTGTTACTGAAGCATATGCGCCAAGACCCGAACGGATCGGTTCCCTTTTATATCTAGTTTCAAGATATTTAAAGTACCCTGTTACGTGACATTTGGCCTTTAAATGAACAAATTGCTTTCGTACAGTAACTACAATTTGCAAAAAAGAGTCGTTAATCCCTAGATGCACAGATTCACGTCCCTAAGCTAGCCATGCTAACGGTCCCGGTTCAGTAAAAAAAGAAAAACAAAAAAGATCAGAATGACATGAGATGAATTATTGACTGTGGATTAATGAAGGAGCTGGGACCACAGATGTCTCGTGGGGTGACTAGAATTTACAGAGGAAAAGCTCAAAATAGGGATGGCGTATCGATACTTCGATACCAACTAGTTGATACTTTTTAAAATATCACAATACCACTATGTTAATACAAAACGTGCAATTTGTTTTCACTTCTGAGAGTTTTAGGCATTAAATTTATGTGTGAAAACCAGTGAAAAACCAGGCCAGGCATATTTTAGAGATGGTCTGCCATGTCACATGATTATGGCAGCCTATCAGATGTCAGAGCCAAACACTCACTGTGCATTGCAGAGTGAGCTCAGCAGCATCAGGAGTGGCAGACGAAGTATCACATCTGAAATGTTACACCAGTCATCCAAACTATGGTGACACCAAGCAGCATAAAATTTGAAAAATACTGTAAACAACGTAAGCACTATTTAAGTTTGTAAAATAATAGTGTAAAAATAAAATAAATAAAAAACCACTGCAATGTGAAAAAAATACACATACAGCATATGCTGTTTGGTATTCCCATAGAATTTGGATGAACTGTGAAACATTTCAGAAGTAAAAAATACTTGAATCCAGTTGAGAATCTTCACCAAATTAAGAAAATGAATTAATTTTGCATTCATTTTAAGTCTTAATTATTTTTATTACAATTAAAAATAAAATGATTTGACTTCCGGTTATGGCTGCCACGTAGGACGGACGTGTCTCGCTCTGCTCTGCTCCTGGAGAAAAAAAATCGGCAAATAACTCTCTCATTTGGGACAGAACGTATCCCAGCATTTGGGCGAGGATATGTCGGCGAAGCCTAAGGCTGGAAAACTAGGAAAAGGAAAAAGCGAGCCGCCGAAACAGTCCAAATTAACGGACTTTCAGGTCTGTGACGCAGCAAACAAAACTCCATATATGGCGGAGGAGGCTGGCAAAGGTGCGATATCTGCGGGGAATGGCGCAGATGCGCTGATGGCTGCCATGAGTTCAATGAGAGCGGACTTTTCCTCTAGATTTGATGGGATTATGACAGCGTTGGAAGGAATAAGAAAGGAATTGGGTGACTGTGTAGAACGAACGGCGCAGATGGAGCTCCGTCTCGCTAGTGCTGAAGATGACGTCACCCGTCTTCAATTAAAGGTGCGCACTTTGGAAAAAAAAAATAAATCTCTGGAAGATAATATTTTGGATTTGGAATCTCGGTCGAGACAGAATAATTTGAGGCTGGTGGGTCTTCCAGAGGAATCAGAAGGTCGGGACGTATGTTCCTTTCTGGAAAAGTGGATTCCGGAGGTGCTGGGCAGCGAGGAGTTGCAATCAGCAGTGGTTCTGGAAAAAGCACATCGTATTGGCCCACGGAGAGATAAGGGACCGCCGAGGACCTTAATTATGAAGTTTCTTAGCAACAGAGACAGGATGAAGATCTTCAACGCTGCACGTGCTAAAGGAGAGATTAAACACCAGGACCAGCAGGTGCGGTTCTACCCAGATTTGGCCACAGGAATCCAGCAATTGAGGAAGCAGTTTGATCCTGTACGTAAGGAGCTGCGCAACCTTGGGATTCGTCATGGTGTAATCTATCCTGCGAGACTGCTGACCACGTATGAGGGCAGAACCCACATCTTCAAGACCCCAGAGGAGGCGCAGGAGTTCATCAAGAAGATCAAAGAAGAAGAGATTGGTGGAAGCTAAGCATGAACAAAATATAAGGTAGAATAATTAAGCATTTGCACAGGCATCTGACTGACTTGAAGTAAATAGTAAGTTTACAAAATATAGATTGTATTATATATTAAAAAAACAAAACAAAAACAAAACAAACAACAACAAAAAAACTATGATGTACAAAGTTGTTAAAAATTTTGGAGTTAAGTTGGAAAACTACAGAGGAGAGTTAATGTTACGTCATTAAAAGCAGTAGAGTTAGGGTGATTGGGAGGATGAAGAAGGAGTGGCTTAGGCTGTTCCCCGTGGGTGTGGAACGGTCGATGGCTATATCGGGAGACAGAATTTTTCTTTTGATTTTGGGGGGTTTGCCACAAGTGTGGGAAGGGGAAATTTGTTTGTGTGTAGTTTGTAGGATGAATGTTCAACCACTCATGTTTTTGCTTCTCTGTATGAGCATGTTTACACTGCAAGGTAATCCCAAACTCTCTATTGATCATGGACCAAAGTGTTAATCTTAATTTAACTTCATGGAATTGCAGAGGTCTACAAAATTTAAAAAAACTTAAACAAGTTATGAATAAAATAAAGGACATGGGTTCAAGAATTGTGTTTTTACAAGAAACTCATCTGATAGAGGAGGATGTTAAAAGAATTAGGAGTAGATGGCAGGGAAGTGTATTCACCTCTTCATTTTCATCCCGAGCCAGGGGAGTTATGACTCTCATACATAAATCAGTTCCTTTTCAAGTGAAAAATGTAATTGGAGACAAATTTGGAAGATATGTAATCATTCAAGGTTCTTTGCTATTAGAAAATATAAATCTTGTGAACTTATATGGTCCCAATATAGATGATCAGAAGTTCTTTGCTAATTTATTTCTCATCTTATCATCACTTACAGGGCAACATATAATAGCAGGGGATTTTAATTGTACATTGAATCCAGGTGTGGATAGATCAACAGGACTGGATTGTACGCACATTGGATGTAGGATGACTATTAATCATTTTATGAAAGAATTGAGATTGTTAGATATATGGAGAGAAATGAAACCACAAGTTAAAGCCTATTCTTGTTATTCCAGTACCTACAAGACATTCTCACGTATTGATTATTTTTTGATTTCCACAGAATTAAGGTCCAAGATTCAAAACTGCTTTTATGATAACATCGTGATCTCTGATCATGCACCCTGTTGTCTAATATATGTAGATAAAAAATTGACAAAGGAATCAGGTAGATGGCAATTTCAGCATAAATGGCTTCAGGATGAGGAATTTGTCAAGTATATAGAAAAACAGATAGACGAGTTCTTTGACATCAATACTACACAAACATCAGTATGTGTAAAGTGGGAGGCTTTCAAAGCTTTTATTAGGGGACATATTATTAGTTATACAGGATCAAAATCTAAGAAGACTCGAGAGGAGAGAGCTAAATTGGAACATAAAATAAAAAGTCTTCAGGAAAAAGTGTATGCAGGAAGTGACCCAAGGTTGGAGAATGAATTACTGATTTTGAGAGCTGAATACGACAAAAAATCAGCGAATAGAGCTGCCTCGAGTCTTCTAAGATTGAAACAATCTTTTTATGAACAAGGTGAAAAATCAGGAAAATTATTAGCATGGCAGATTAAACAATTGGAAATTAAAACACCAATTACCAGTATTATAAGTAATGGACAGGTAGTTATAGATCCTTTAGAAATTAATAGAGCCTTTAGAGATTACTATGAAAAATTATATGATACCAAAAATGAACCTGATTTAACAAAACTAAATGGGTTTTTGAACGAACTATCTATACCGTGTATTCCAAATGAAAATAGGGAGATATTGGAGTCTAAAATTAGTCAAGAAAAAGTTGGGCTAGCCATTGATAATATGAAATCAGGAAAAAGTGCAGGACCAGATGGTCTTCCAGTTGACCTTTATAAAAAATTTAAGAATAAATTAATAAAACCTTTTTTGGAAATGGTTTTAGAAGCATTTCAAAATAATAATTTACCATCATACATAAATAATGCCTTAATTATACTGCTGCCAAAACCAGGTAAGCCCTCTAATAAATGTGAAAATATGAGACCAATAAGCCTATTAAACGGCGACCTTAAGATAATCTGTAAAATTTTAGCAAGACGAATACAAGAAATTTTACCAAATATTATTAATCGAGATCAGAATGGCTTTATAAAGGGTAGACAAGGCTTCCATAATGTAAGAAGACTATTTAATATTATTTATTTTAATAAAGAAGCACCGGATACAGCTCTCCTATCATTGGACGCCGAAAAGGCCTTTGATAGAGTTGAATGGCCCTTTCTTTTTGAAGTCCTACAAAGGTTTGGACTTGGAAATAATTTCATAAAATGGGTTCAAATAATATACAATAATGCTACAGCAGAAATCCTAACAAATAATATTTCAAAACCAATAAAAATCAATAGAGGATGTCGACAAGGCTGTCCACTTTCACCTTTACTGTTTACTATGGCAATTGAACCTTTAGCGATAGCGATACGTTTACATTCACAAATATATGGAATTAAAGTTGGACCAACAGAACATAAAATCTCCCTGTACGCCGATGATATAATTTTGTTTATGTCGAATCTAAAGAAATCAATTCCAACCTTGTTGAATTTAATAAAGAATTTTGGGGAAATATCAGGATATAAAATAAATAAAACTAAATCTTCAATATTAATGCTAAATGAGACCCAGAGAAATTACCCAGCCCCTGAGGTAAATCAATTCAATGTTGTAAATCAGTTTAAATATTTAGGAATCCAAATTATGCCTAAGCTAGAATCAGTCGCCAGTGTCAACTATGAAGCCTTAATGTCAGATATCAATGAGTTAACTCAGAGATGGATGTCACTACCAATGTCGATGATCGGGAGAATCAATATACTTAAAAGTAATATTTTACCTAAAATACTTTATTTATTTCAATACATTCCCTTATCACCACCTTTAGATCTATTCTCAAGAATAAAAAAAAAGTTAGTGGAATTTATATGGAACAACAGGAGGGCTAGATTACGTTTGTCTTTATTATATTTACCATTTGATCGTGGAGGTCTGAAATGTCCAAATTTTATGTTGTATTATTGGTCGGCACAACTGAGGTCTATGACATATTATTTTTCATCAAATGATCTCCCTCACTGGACTGAAATGGAATCATACAATTTACCTTTACCTCTTCCCATATTCATATACTCAGATTCGGCAAAAAAATTACAAAAACAAGTTAAAAATCCATTTGTAAAGCATATGATCAAAATATGGTGGGAAGCTAAAAACTATTTAAAAGAACCACAGTTATTGTCACAATTTAGTCCAATATGGGGTAATCAATATTTTAAACCAGGGAGAGCGGACGCTGTATTTAAAGTATGGAATTTAAAAGGGATACAAAAGATTCAGGATTTATATTTGCCATGTGCAGACAACATAATGTCTTTTGAAGAGCTGAGGATCAAATTTAATCTCAATAGAACACATTTTTTTAAATATCTTCAACTTAGAAACTTTATTCGATCAAATCAAAATAAAGCTCTCACTCGACCTATTTATTCATCCTTGGAAAAAATGATGATGAAAGATAGTAAAAGAAAGGGTATTATTTCAGAGTTTTATAACTCATTGACACTATCTTCAAGTGAAAATTCACTGAAAAGATTAAACTACTGGAAAGAAGATCTGCAAATTGAAATTTCAGAGGAACAATGGGAATTGGCTTGTACAGAAGCTCAAACCAAATCAATAAATGTACACCTTAAATTGATACATTTCAAATGGCTAATGCGGATGTATGTTACACCGGAGGAGTTAAATAGATATAACAAAAATATACCAGATACATGCACAAAATGCATGGAAAGTAAAGGAACCCTATTTCATTGTTTATGGGAATGTAGATTAATAAGAATGTTTTGGGAAGAGGTGAGGGTAACAATTGAAAAAATAATCTCAAAACAAATCATATTGAATCCTAAACTGTTTTTGTTGGGTCTGTACCCAGAAAAGCATAATTTTAATAAAAGTGAAAGAACATTCATAGACCTCAGTTTGCTTAATGCCAAAAAATGTATTGCACTATTATGGAAAAAGACTCATAGACCAGATGTGACTCAGTGGTTAAGACAGATGTTAACAAACCTTCCATTAGAAAGAATAACATATATACTGAAATCAAAGGAAATTGTGTTTGAGAATATATGGAGACCTTTTATTGATTATGTAAAAAATTTAAACATAACTCTTGAAGAAGAAGGTGAATGATGTGTGTGGACCTTGTAAATTCCAAACTGGTGAACATAATATGTATACTTATGTATTGGATTGTCTAGACTAAACAGAGGAGCATTGTTGAAGACTTGATTTTGTTGGTGGTTGTTGGTGTTTTTAGTGCATTTTTTTTTTGATTGTTTGTATTATGTTTGTTAAAAAAAAAAAAAGGTTCAATAAAGATATTGTGGGAAAAAAAAATAAAATGATTTTTTTTTCATTTACTTTCTCATTGTTCTATTTTATTATCATTTTATAAGCATTTCTTTCAAGCATTTATGTTCATGAGTTTTATTCATATTGGCCTTGAAATAAAGTTGTTAATGAAACTGCAATCATGTAACTTGGGGCAAAAAGTATCACTATTGAAGAAAAAGTCCTATAAATTAACGGTATCGTATCGAAAGGGAAAATGCTGGCATTGCCCATCCCTAGCTCAAAACCACGGTTAGGTTGCTAACTAGTTTGCTAGCTAAGTTAGCTGCACTAGAACTTTGGGAGCTTTCAGTTTGTCAGAGTAGAGTCCTAGCTTCTGTGGGAACTCCTCTGCAGGAGAATTTTGTGCCGTTTGGCTTTGCAGACCATATAATGACACAAAAATCAAACATAATCCATTAACTTGTTTTAAATAAGAAAATCCACTTTCCTGTGACTATGGCTGCTAATGCTAACCCTGTCAAACTGTTAGAACCGAAGGCCAAAGACGCTGTATCATGCCTGTGTCCTTTGTCTGCTTGAATAATAAAAGTAACAGTCCTCACCTTTCCTTTTGGGATCCTACCGATGACTTCTTTCCCGCTGGCCATCAGAGCTCCCATCACAACTGAGTAGGACACCACACTGAAGAAGAAGAGGAGAAGGAGGAAGTGTGCACCCACTGTGTTCGTAATGTGTGCTGCAGCAATGTGCTCAATAAAAAAACTGTCATTTTAAACATTCACAGCATTTAATTACAGGTCCATAACCTGTTAAGCCCCAGGCCCATTTTTGTAGATCCCACTCAAAAATAGAATGTCTAAAATTAATTGAGTATATCAGCAACCACAAGGTTTATCTATATAATCTTAGTATCATAATAAAGGTAACACCTGTGAGATTATTTCAGAGGTGTAAGAATCACTGTATGTGCTCCTGGGTCAGAGTAAATTAAGATGGAACACAGCAGAAAATAAAAAATTTCATTCTCGCCTAAAAGAAATTGACATTTTTACACTAAATATCCTCTTATAGAATGATGCTGCAGTTGTCGCTAGGCGTGATTCCCATCGTCATGGGCAGATGCTGCCTCTTTCACAATGTGTTTCCAGTGTGCACGGTCCTGGGCTTCATGTACTGTAATGCTGCAGTACGCTTAGCAAATCGAAATAGTGCATGTGACCATTACCTACACCAAAATTCATGCAAAAATAATGAAAAATTTAATTTTTAGAGAGGCATTAGTGAAGAAATATTTAGGCGGACTGTGCCATCTGTGCCACTAGGTACAGCTGACACCATTTGTGCCATTTTAGATTCCTCAGGTACCAAACAATAAAAATAATTATATTTCACTTATATATCACTACAGAAATTCATTGTAAGTCCAACTGTTTGGTTTTGTTCTGAAAACTCACTAGAACCATCTGTGCCAAGCGTGTCTTGTGTGATATTAGGGATGTAACAGTACATGTATTTGTATCCAGATTTTTCGGTACACCTCCCACGGTACGGTACAGAGCCATACCGAGGCACAGACATGGATTATATTGAGTGACTGACAGAAAGTGTAACTGTCATATCACACCGCCTCCTCCTCCACTCCGTTCCCCTTCTCTGGCAGCCTGTCAGTGGACTTCTGCTGCTCTCCAACCCGGGGATGAACGACTGAAGTTGGGCTACTTCTAAACACCACACCGGTAAAGTTAGTGAGTCAAGTATGCTGCAGCATACAGGGCTGATAGTTGAGTTTTATTTCCTTAGTTTTTGGGTTAAAAGACTGAACTTTAATGTCCGTTATTTAATTGTGTTGCTACAAACACTTCTTATTCCAACTCATGTTTCATAGGTCATTATTTTATTTAACTATGGGAACTTTTTATAATAGGCTGTTCAAACTTCTATTGTTGCACTTGTCCGCATCGTTCATTTCCTAAAGAGAATTTATTTATTCCATTTTGTTTATTTGAGAATCTGGCAGTTTGCAGTTTTTTGTCAACAGAGCTGTTTTCGCTTATACAAAAGATAAGCAGTTTTACGTTTTGCATTTTGTTTCCTTACTGTATTGAAAATGAACCGAACCGTGACCTTAAAACCAAGGTATGTACCAAACTGTGATTTTTAGGTGTACCGTTACACCCTGATGTTATGAGTTTTTTTTTTTATGAGCAGTGATGCCAGGCCCCAAATATGAGGCCTCTGGAGCTTAACAGGAAAATTTTGGCATTTTGGGTCAACTGTGATTTCAGTGTGGAAATCGTAAAAAAAAACCCTCATCATCACATCCCTGTAGTGGTCCCACATGTCTTTAAAGTCAGTCTTCAGGTTGTTCATCAGTATTAATGAGCCCTAATTTTGACTGGGTAATGGTTTTTCAGTGGACCAATCACAAATAAGGAAGTAGTCAAGGTTTGTTTGTTTTCTTAACTTACAGAACTGAAGGCAAGGCTTACTATTG
The DNA here is from genome assembly GCA_020510985.1 of Pholidichthys leucotaenia. NCBI lineage: Eukaryota > Metazoa > Chordata > Actinopteri > Cichliformes > Pholidichthyidae > Pholidichthys > Pholidichthys leucotaenia. The sequence continues at coordinate 280,165,168 of CM035842.1, forward strand.
TTTTGTGATGTCATAAAAAAAACAGGAAGAGCAATCGGCTCGTTTCTTTGGGAGTTTTAACTAAAAAAAGATAGTGACTATTTCTTTATGACATGAGTACTTTATCATTTTATTTTATTGTTAAAAGTTAAGACTGACAAAAACACTATTTTGCACACTAGGGGTCTTTTAAGAATACATGACTATCAACTGCTTAACTCCAACAGAAACTCGCAGTTAATAGAATCTGTATCAGCCTATTACAGGTTATAAAAAAGCCAAACTCATTTCCTATTAGTCACAAAACTGTAGAAAAAACTGCTCTGAGTCATAAGTGAGTACCTGGATCCTCTGGAAAGAGGCATGAGGTTACAGAAGTAATAAACCAGTGACAGGATCAGGTTACACACGGCATCGGCATCCTGGGGGAACAGACACAGACACACAGTCAACTACACTGGATTCAATAACACTTTGTCTAGTCTTCTTCTTCTTTTAGATTTGGTTGGCGAATGGCAACCAGCCCACAGGTGCATTACCGCCACTGACCTGATTATCATCACTCTATATCTTTGTATAAGGAGTTCTTATAAAGAGTTCTGAAAAACTCCGTATGTGTGAAAAAAATTATCCGTTCTTCTGTTCGGACTCTCGGTGGCTTACTGAGGTATTCAGCAAGCCTGCTTAAAACTGCCTCCTGACAACACAAAAGGCTTTATGTTTGTCTGCAGAAACTAAGTAACAGTAGCTTTCTGCACAGAAACAGGAAGTCAACAGACAGACTCCACATGGATATGTCCACAGGTGGCCTGCTCTTCGGCTCAAACCTAAAAGGCCTGTACATACTCCGCAAGAACAGAGAAATTTGTTCTTTTTCTTAAGGTGGCAAGAACAAAGTTCTTTCTGGCCAGGACATTTCATATTTCACAAGAAACTCATGTGCAGAACTGCTGGGAAATTCAAATTTCTGACCGACACAATAGTTGTCGGACACCACACAAGAAAAAAGTTCTGCCCAGATGTGTCAAGAACAAGTTGCAGGAACTTCCAAACCAGGGCTGCAAGAACAAAATGACATCATTTTGTTCTTGTAGCCCTGGCAGATGGAACAAATTTCTCTGTTCTTGCAGAGTATGTGAAGGCCTTAAAATGTTTTTGCTGTGAGGTGACCATGCTAACCAATGCTTACCTTGGCAAACATCTTATGTGTTATTCATGACAAAATATGAAAAACTGTTACTGTTATACGTGCATTTAACCACTGATTTCCTTTGATTCCCAGGTGTTTACAGAAGAGATGAGATGAATGGATTGTGCTGTTCAAATGTACTGAAATTACTTGTTCTATTCAAACTGAAATACACTTAAAAATGGCACAGATTTCATACAGCGCTCATGAAGCCCCTTCTGCTTCCTATCTCTGAAAATTGTGTCAAAGATTCCTTTATTGCACATTACACTTTGTTCCTGATAGTATGCTCCCAAGACAAAGTATATCATGTTTCTTCCTGTGATTCTGTGTCTCTAGCCTATCAAGGTCAAACTCACAGACACCTAGGCTCTGCTGACTCAGCATTCCATGCTTATCTGCTTGTATTAACCTTGACACTCCACTCTGAGCCTGTGAGATCTCCCCGTGATGCTGCCTGAATGTAGCATGACATATCTTTTCTCTTTTTGGCTAAAAATAATAATGAATCACTAAATATGCATCTTTGGACTACAGCTTTCTTCTTTATTCACCAGATCAAAGGGACATTTATAGGTGAAAGTTAAAATCCACAACAATTATCTATCTATAAATGTAAAGAATCTCTGTCTGTGTGCGTGTCTGTCTGTCTGTTCCTCACATATCTCTCAAGCCATTCATCAGACTGGCCTCAGATTTTATACGTCTTTTGCTGAGGTTACGAGGGCATGCATCCCCAAATATGGAGCTGTTCAGTCAAAATATGTCATTTTTATCAATAAAAGTTCAGCCACCACTACGTCTCATGCCCAGGCTTCTACAAGTGTGGGCAGGGTTTTGGATTGACTCCGTACTGATGGGATAATATACGGCATCAGTAACCACAGCGCTCTGTGAGCAAAACAAGGAAGCAAAAAGCAACAAATTTGACTAGAAAAAGATAATACATAAGATTTAATGCTTAAAAAAATTGTACCATTAAGGCTAAGGTCACACTGCAGGTTTTAATGCTCAATTCTGATTTTTTTGCACAAATGTGACCCGTATCTGACTTTTTAATGACAGTCTGAACAGCACATATCTGATTTTTTCACACCAGACCCAGGACACTTCCATATGTGATCCTAATTTGGATACATATGATATTTTCCAAAGCAACCTCAGTCTGAACGGTCACATCACATTTCATCTGACTTTTTTCTCATTGAAGTGGAACAGACTTTATTGGGCCAACTCACAGGCTGCATTGCAGTTGCTCAAGACATAAGAATCAAAAACTGTGGTGGAGGATGCAGCAAGCATGGCAGACACTGCTGATTTGTGCTCTTTTTAATCAATCTTCTTTCCTTTATCACTGGATTGTAATTTTGTCGGCTCCAACTGCACAATGACTTCAAAATTTCGGGTGGTGGTGGGCAGGGACGGGGGAGTTCGGGGCTGAAACCATCAAACAAGCAGGCGCACATTAATGGCACATTTTAAAAATGTAACGGCACATTTACTGGATGCTGCAAATTCCCTTTTCCCTGTAAACAGCACAGTCCCAGCCACTGTAATAAGTAAAGTTAATACCGACATAACTGTGAAGCGGAATGGCCAGATAGGGGCATATGAAAACACACAGTCCAGGAGGGGGGAGTCTCTGGTGGCTTCTCCTTCCTGTGCAGGACGGGTGCTACGACGCTGGTACGAGCCGTGCTGTTCATTAGGGTGAGAGCCCTATTGTAATTGCTAGGATTATTTATTATTAACTTTATTTAAACAGGTAATCCCACTGAGACACGGAGTCTCATTTTCAAGAAAGCTGTTTAATCGATCAGTTCTGTTAAAGCAGAGTTGATCACAGCGGTCATCTGGCCTGTAGAGGAATAAAGCTAGTCTCATTTATTTTGTGCGTAATCATTTCTGAATGATTTTAACATTTTATTTTGCTGCGCTGTATCAAGGTAAAGAAGTTCTGTTCCCCTCAATTGTTCTGGGCTCATATTTACTTCCGTAAACACAACGCTGTCTGACGTTACGTTTTCTTCTGCGCATGCGGGTCACTTCATGGCTGTAGACTGTTCACACTGGAGTCTGATGGGGGTTGCATTTAAATTATAATGTGAATGCCCGCACAAAAAAATCAGATCTTGGCAAAAAATCGGAATTGAGCATTAAGACCTGCAGTGGGACCGTAGCCAAAGTTGCCATGATTGCGTAGGTCTAATGGATAAATTCGGCATGGAGAACACGAGGTGTGTGAGTGCACTGGAGGGTGAGGGGGTGGCCCGTGGTGCCACAAAGGACAGTGGTGGCACACGGGCAAAGGCGCAGGCGAGACTCCTGTTAACTGGGCAGGCTGGGCTTGGCTCACTGCGAAGGACTGCGATCCACCAGTTCAGCTGCTGCTTCTCCAACACCGGTGTCCAACCGGGCGGACCACGATCCTTTGTGGGGAGGCACGCCCAGCCTGCCCAGTCAGTGGGAGACGAGACTCCCGACTGCCGCTTCACCCCTATGGTACTACTGTCCTTTGCAGGACTGCGAGTCCCCCCTCCTGCGCAAGTATCTAAAAATTAAAAACTTAATAATACTGCCATGATTGTGGAGCAGAATGGCCCGCTCAATTGCATGTCATATGTGGGCACATATGCATGCTTTGACTAAACGACAACAAGACACAAAAATGCCCAAATAACAAAATAAATTATTTTTATTTAAATATTTACAGACAAATGGACAACACTGATGCAAAAGTTGCAGCCAAACAGGTGATTCTGCTGTGTATAATAATTTTGGGTGTTTTGTACTTATAATATTGCTAAAATATAAAAAGATGCAGTGCAATGGGTCTCAAATATTTGTAAACGTGTCCTGTTATAGCACTGCATGAGTTTATTGACGACAGACTATACCTATCCATCCATCCATCCATCCATCCATCTTCTACCACTTTTCCAGAGGTCTGGGTCACAAAGGCAGCAGTTCAAGCAGAGAAGCCCAGACTTCCTTCTCCCCAGCCACCTGCTCCAGCTCTTCAGAGAGGATACCGAGGCGTTCCCAGTCCAGCTGAGAGACACAGTCTCTCCACCGAGTCCTGGGTCTACCCTGGGGTCTCCTCCCAGAGGGACGTGCCCGAAACACCTCAAGTGGGAGGCGTCCAGGAGGCATCCTGATCAGATGCCCAAACTACCTCAACTAGCTCCTTTCAATGTGGAGGAGCAGCGGTTCTACTCTGAGCCTCTCCCGGATGACTGAGCTCCTCACCCTATCTTTGAGGGTGAGCCCAGCAATCCTACGAAGGAAGCTCATTTCAGCTGCTTGTATCCGCAATCTCATTCTTTCGGTCATTACCCAAAGCTCATGACCATACTAACTAACTAACTAACCTACACTTATATAGCGCTTTTCTAGTCACAAAGACCACTCAAAGCACTTTCACTAGTACTAACCCTCTATTCTAAGGGCCTATAGGAAACATATCTAGGGACAATTTAGAACAGCCAATTAACCTAACATGCATGTCTTTGGATTGTGGGAGGAAACCGGAGCCCCCGGAGTAAACCCACGCAGCACAGGGAGAACATGCAAACTCCACACCATAGGTAAGGGTCGGAACATAGATTGACCGGTAAATCGACAGCTTTGCCTTAGAGCTCAGCTCCTTCTTCACCACAATAGGCTGGTACAACGTCCGCATCACTACAGATGCTGCTCCAATCTGTCTGTCAATCTCTCGCTCCATTCTCCCCTCACTCGTGAATAAGACCCCGAGATACTTAAACTCCTCCACTTGGGGCAGGAGCTTGTCCCCAACCTGGAGAGGACAATCCACCTTTTTCTGGCTGAGGACCATGGACTCGGACTTGGAGGTACTGATTCTCATCCCAGCCGCTTCACACTCAGCGACAAACCATCCCAGTAAGACCTGTAGGTCATTGCGGGATGAAGCCAACAGAACATCATCTGCAAACAGAGATGAGATCCTGTCGTCATCAAGCATGACACCCTCCGTTCCCTGGCTGCGCCTAGAAATCCTGTCCATAAAAGTTATGAACAGGATCGGTGACAAAGGGCAGCCCTGGCGGAGTCCAACTCTCACTGGGAATGAGTCCAACAGAGTGCTGGCAATACGAACCAAACTCTCACAATGGTCGTATAGAGGCCAGATAGCTCGTAGCAACAAGCCCGATACTCCATACTCCCGAAGCACCTCCCACAAAAAAATCACGAGGGATGCAGTCGAATGCCTTCTCCAAGTCAACAAAGCACATGTAAACTGGTTGGGCAAACTCCCACGAACCCTCGAGGATTGTCGAGAGGGTAAAGCGCTGGTTCTATGTGCCACGGCCAGGACAAAAACCACATTGCTCCTCCTGAATCCAAGGTTCGACCAATGACCGGACTCTCCTCTCCAGTACCTTGGCATAGACCTTCCCAGGAAGGCTGAGGAGTGTGACCCCTCTAAAGTTGAAGCACACCCTCCGGTCCCCTTTTTTGAAGAGAGGAACTACCACCCCAGTTTGCCATGCCAAAGGCACTGCCCCCAACCTCCACGCAATGTTGCAGAGGCGTGTCAGCCATGACAGCTCTACAACATCCAGAGCCTTGAGGTACTCAGGGCAGATCTTGTCCACCCCTGAGGCCCGGCCACCGAAGAGATTTTTAACCACCTTGGCAACCTCAGTCCCTGTGATAGGCGAGTCGTCCCCCTTCTCCACAAGCCCTGCTTCCTCTGTGGAAGGCGTGTCAGTGGGAGTGAGGAAATCCTCGAAGTATTCCTTCCACGGCCCGACGATATCCCCAGTCGAAGTCAGCAGCATCCCATCCGCACCATACACAGTGTGGACAGGGAGCTGCTTCCCCCTCTTGAGCCGCAAAACAGTTTGCCAGAATCTCTTTGACGCTGACCGAAAGTCTTGTTCCATGGCCTCACCGAACTCCTCCCACACCCGAGTTTTTGCTTCAGCAACCACCCGAGCCACACTCCGCTTGGCCTGCCGGTATACCTCAGCTGCTTTAGGAGTCCCACAAGCCAACCAAGCTTGATAGGACTCCTCCTTCAGCTTAATGGCCCCCCTCATCACTGGTGTCCACCACTTGGTTCGGGGGTTGCCACCACGAGATGCACCGACAACCTTGCGGCTGCAGCTCTGGGCAGCCGCATCAACAATGGAGGTGGAGAACATGGCTATTCAGACTCCATGTCTCCAGACTCCCTTGGAATGTGGTCAAAGTTCTTCCGGAGGTGGGAGTTGAAAACCTCCCGGACACCTCCCAGACAGGGGCCTCAGCCAGACGTTCCCAGCACACCCTCACTATACGTTTGGGTCTACCAGGTCTGAATGGTGTCCTTCCCTGCCATCAGATCCAACTCACCACCAGGTGGTGATCAGTTGACAGCTCTGCACCTCTCTTTACCCGAGTGTCCAAGACATACGGTCGCAGGTTTGATGACACAATAACAAAATCGATCATCGACCTGCAACCTAGGGTGTCCTGGTGCCAGGTGCACATATGGACACCCTTATGCTTACAATGGGTCTCAAATATTTGTAAACATGTCCTGTTACAGTACTGCATCAGTTTATTGACGATAGGCTATAACCTACACATATAAACTCAAACAATTATAATGGTCACTGAACAACTCCCATTCCCCAAAGTGCAAGATACACTATTATAAATATAAGTCATAAAAGATCAGACAAATAGGTGACCTGACAAAAAATAAACAAGCAGTTCTTTAACAGTCACTAATATTGGGTGTCCCATTCATTTTCAGTTATTCTGTAATTAATACTGACACAATCAAATCTCAGTTCAGTCTCTTTCATATTTGTCAAAGTCTAACATGTGTGATTGCCTACACCTCTGTATTCCACTTTCAAACACAGCCTACATTTGCGCCTGTAAAGCCTGATTGGCCTACCTGTTTCAGACAATACTTGCTTTCTACGGGCAATGCACTAGCCTTATAAAAAAAAAAAAAAACCTCTCACCCCAAGCTCGGTGGATAACATCAAAGCTTTTCCTTTGGCAGTGAGGTCTTTGTAGATGGACTCGATCTCTGACTGGTACTGCTGAGTCCGCTCTTCTGTCGTCTGGGTCTCCACTGAGAAAAGCATGTTCCCCACCCTAAAACACAGAACACAGATCAGCCCGCGGTCTCCTGGCTGTCATCAAACCTTCGGTCTGATGTATTTCAATAGCTTTTTTGTGTCACAGTGAAGTGAAAGAACAGAGTACATCTCACCTGTCTCCAGTGATGGTGATGGTAAAACCGTCATACTCTTTCCCAGGATCCTTCATGCTCGGCACCTTGGAGTTGACCGTGAAGCCATCTCTCGTTTTACTGTTGAACTGCTTCAGGAAGTAAAATGCACAAAGACAAGAATATCCATCCCTTGTTTTTTTTTTTAACTGCTGGCCAACTGAAGGGCATAACGACAAATGGTGAAACACATTTCTCTCATTTCCTTCTTACTTTCATTATAGGAAGCAGATCTTCTACTTTATTCACATTTTCCAGAGCCTGGCGGACCTCTAGGAGGCCTCTGGGGTTGTATGCCCTGGGAGAGAACGAGTTTAATATCAGTAACACAGATATGAGTGGTTTGAATTAGCTGATGTGAAGCCAAACAGATGTGTACCTCTGTTGAAACAACCCAATATAATCATAAGATAAATCAATACCATGAATTAGACACAGTTTTCAACAAAATAAGAAAAAGACGAGGGGGGGGGGGGGAGAGACCTCACTTGAGACTGATTTTTAGCATTTTCACACTAGTTTCATATTCCATTCCCAGCAGTTGATGCTTAATTATATCAAACCTCGTCCAGCTACAAATGTGCCAACATTACAGTGCCAATGTAAGCTGAATTTATACTGAAAAAAAAAAAATGTTATCCCTGAAGGAATTTACCCGTGATAGACCAGTATCCTGTCTTTGATGAAATCAAGGATGTTGTCGAAGTAAGCCAGGTATCGGATGTTAATGATCTGCCCTCTGAGTGGAAATAAAGACGAAAAACAGACTTTATATCAGCTTATCAGAGCCAAGGATACTGTGAAGAAACCTATGCCATATTACAAAGAATGCAGTCATTATTCAGCACAAGAATGTGAGGAAAATCCAAAGTGTGGTTATTCAGAAACTCAAGTCTCCGTTGAGAGAGTCTGGTGGCATCCCCGGGGCCAAGTTGTTACCTGATGAGGTTGATATGGTTGTTGAAGCCTCGACTGAGACTCCTGGCGGGCATCTGGTCTAGCCACAGGACCGGCTGGTCTGGATCTGCAATTCTACAGGTGCAGGAAAAGTCTGTTTAGTGCTTTCAGTGAATGATGGACTGCAGACTCGAGCAGAATCAGGGCTGTTTATGGCTTCTTTGGGCCCAACAACACAGATCAAACAATCTCTGAACACTGCAAATTTACAACAAGAAAAAGTTTTGAAAATCTATGAGAAAAAGGTTGCAAATTTAAAAGAAAAAAAAAAAAGGTCACAAATCAATGAGAAAAAAGTTGCAAATTTATGAGAAAAAAAAAACTGCAAATTTATAAGAAAAAAAGTCACAAATCAATGAGAAAAAAGTTGCACATTTACGAGAAAAAAACTGCAAATTTACAAGAAAAAAGTCAAATCTATGAGAAAAAAAATCTGCAAATTTACAAGAAAAAAGTCACAAATTTATGAGAAAAAATTGCAAATTTAAAAGAAAAAAGTTGCAAATTTAAAAGAAAAAAGTTAAATCTATGAGAAAAAAGTGGCAAATTTATGAGAAAAAAACCCTGCAAATTTACAGGAAAAAAGTCACAAATCTATCAGAAAAAAGTTGCAAACTTACAAGAAAAAAATTCTCAAGTCAATGACAACAAAAGCTGCAAATTAAACAAAAAACCCCACCCTAGTTATCAGTCCCAATCATATGCCGTACTCTGGTGTGATCCTTGCAAGAAAGGAAAGAAAGCCTGCTGAACCAAAACAGAACCAGAAGACATGAAATGCATGATTTGAGATCATCTCATAATGGGTAGGTTGAAATTTATTTTATTTGTACACCAAAAATATGCTGTCGGATGAACGAGGTCAAACTTTAGTGTCAAAGTGTGAATGCCTCCTTAGATTTGTGTCTTTTCTGCAAACTGGAACAAGCTAATAAATGAAGAATATGTTGAAAAATTGAGAAGCAGGGATCAAAGCAAGGATTCAAGATGGTTAAAAAGGACAAACTGGCTCCCGTCGTGGGTCAGATTCTGTCTTATTCTTATTTCTCTATACTGTAAAAATGTTTTTTCTAAAGCTAATTATGACTCCACATTCCCCTGAGCTGTATTAGAGTTCTCTTAGAATGAGACAATATAATCTAACTCCTCTCACAACTTTTTTCTGGCCAAACGCCTACGACAAGGGTCTGCAACCTGTGGCTCTGGGGCCACATGTGGCTCTTTTGCCCATAAAGAGTGGCTTCCTGAGGCCTTGGGGTGGGGTGGGGTGGGGGGGGAACTCATACATTTCCAAGAAAAATTTACAAGAAAAAAGACGGCATATTCATGAGAAAAATGTCCTAAAAAGCAGAAAATTAAACCATCTGAAAATGTATGAAAAAAAAGATCTCACAAATTTAGGGGAAAAATTTGCAGTTTTTGAGGAAAACATCCCCACAAATTTATAAGAAAAAAGTCAAAATTTCTGTAAAAGAAATCAAATTTATTGGAAAAAGTTGGGAGTTTTATTAACCTCTTGCACTCCGGTGTACCGCGGGCGGACACGTCTCTGCGTCCTAGAGCACACGAGGGCGCCCTAGGGCGCACTGAGAAAAAAAAAAAACTGCATTTCCGTTCTTCCACTACAGACACAGCCGCGAACAGAAAGCCAAAGGAGTGCTTTGATTGGTTTAGATGTGATTGACCTCTCATTCGACTAATAAGAGCCTTGAATTGGGTTTCTGAAACCTTGAAGAACCAATGACTGAAAACCTAGCAAGAAGGACCCGCCTACCAACGGCTGCAAATACAGCGAGCCAATTGAAGCACAGTAGTTCGAAAGCGTGCGTCCCTTGCAAAATCTGTTTTGTGTAAGCCGCTGGGTGACACACATGCGTTCGCCAGTCTTTTATTCTTACTATTGTTCTTATTTGTTTTGAAAAATCGTTCGCCAAAACCGCAATCATGGAAGCGCAAAACCGCAATAATGGAATCCTGGTTTGACCGGGTTGCGTGACCAGAACCACGAGTCGTAACAAGCGGGCCAGCATCATGTTTGTCTGACAATGAGGAAGAGAAGTTCGCCAGCGACACTGCTGTTGTGGACAGGTAAGTGTTATAAGCTAAATTATTCTTTATCCCTGAAAATTGTAATCAAAATGACTTTTGACCGATCGGTAAATTACAACTGTGCGTCATCGCAACATGAAGACCGCGGAGCACGGGTCCAGTCCGTGCGCCGCGTCCGGACTGTGAACGTCACCCCCCCACCCCGCTACTCTTCTGTAGCGGATTGCAGATATTATTGCAGATATTTTAGTACAACTGTGTGTAGTAGACCGCGGCGCACGGACCGTGTACCACGGCGCACGGACTGGCCACGGTTCGTGCGCCGCGTCCGGACTGTGAACGCCCCCCCCCCACCCGCTACTCTTCTGTAGTGGATTGCAGATATTATTGCAGATATTTTAGTACAACTGTGTGTAGTAGACCGCGGCGTGTGCCGCGGTCTGTCATCTGGCAATGGACGATGTCCGTCCTCTGTAGCGGTGGGGGGAGTTGTTATCCTCTACATTACAGATATTTTAGTATAATTTTTAGTGCACTGTAGGTTATTTTTTCTTGTAAAAAAAAAAAAAAAAGCCACACATTTTTTATGTGGCATGCTTCTTTGTGTGTGGGGGCTTGTTTGTTCATTCATTCATGAATGAATGAATAAACAACCCCCCCCCCCCCCACACACACACACACACAGCCCTGAGTGTCACCTATCATTAGAGCCCAAAATGAAGCTTCTATATAGAATCATTCAAAAGTTAGACATTTTTCCAAACTGTGCCATTTGGCACAATTTGGCACAGTTAAAAAACGCCTGGGAACAACCTAAGAAAAAAGCTGTGGAATATATTCATTTTTTGTGGTATTGTTACAAAATTTTGACCTCAGCTGGATAACACTTGGTTCTACATTTCTGTTGCATTTTCCAGCCCGGATCTGACAGCTGTGTGTTATTTGCAAGCATTTGTATCCAAAAAAAACACCCAGGCGAAATGTATTTTCTTCAAGTTCAGTATGTTTAGATGACTGTTACTCAGTGGCAGGAGCACTTAGAGAGATTATGACTGTTTTGCCAAAAAATTCAAAGTGTTTTCTTTTAAATGAGACCAACCCCATGAAGATGCTGCAAAGGGTTGAATAACAGCTTTTGATTTACTTTGGGTATGTTATTTTTAGGCGTTTTTAGGGAAATTGACCAGAGTGCAAGGGGTTAAGAAAGGCTGCAGTTCTGTCCATGAAAGCTAATAAGGTTACAAAGAAAAATATAAATTTATGAGAAGAACTGAAAATTTATGAAAAAACATTCTTGAAATTTAACTTGAATTTTATTTAAATTTAAATTTATATTACACAGCTTTTTTCTTAGGTTGTTCCCAGGCGTTTTCGAACTGTGCCAAATGGCACAGTTTGGAAAAACGTCTAACTTTTGAATGATTCAATATAGAAGCTTCATCTTGGGCTCTAATGAAAGGTGACACTCAGGGCTGTGTGTGTGTGTGTGTGGGGGGGGGGGGGGTTGTTTATTCATTCATTCATGAATGCATGAACAAACAAGCCCCCACACACAAAGAAGCATGCCACGTAAAAAATGTGTGGCTTTTTTTTTTTTTTTTTTTTTTACAAGAAAAAATCCGTGCAAAATTTACAGTGCACTAAAAATTATTCTAACATATCTGTAATGTAGAAGATAACAACTCCCACCCCCCACCCCCCCGCTACAGAGGACGGACATCGCCCATCGGCGATGTGGCGACCGCGGCGCACAGTCCCCACGGTCTACTACGCACAGTTGTACTGAAATATCTGCAATATATCTGCAATCCACTACAGAAGAGTAGTGGGGGGGGGGGGGGGCGTTCACAGTCCGGATGCGGCGCACAAACCGTGTACCGCGGCGCACGGACTTCGGACTTCGTGTGCCGTGGTCTACTACGCACAGTTGTAATTTACCGATCGGTCAAAAGTCATTTTTGATTACAATTTTCAGGGATAAAGAATAATTTAGCTTATAACACTTACCTGTTCACAACAGCAGCGTAGCTGGCGAACTTCTCTTAATAATAATAATAATAATAATACATCAGTCTTATATAGCGCTTTTCTAAATACTCAAAGACGCTTTACAAAGCAGCATAGGGACAAACATACAGAGGACGGGTAAACAGACAAGGTAGGTACACATAGGTAGAAGAGGCAGTCAGTTTTTATAGGTAGATTTGAAAAGATGGGCTTTGAGTTGACTTTTAAAAGAAGCAAGTGTGTTGGCAGACCGGATGTGAAGGGGCAAGGAATTCCAGAGGGTTGGTGCGGCGATGGCGAATGATCTATCACCCAGGGTGTGGAATTTTGTCTTGGTGATGGGGGTAAGAAGGTGAGCGTCAGCAGAGCGGAGGAGACGAGTCGGAGAATGACGAGACAGAAGGTCCATTAGGTATGAGGGGGTGAGGTTATGAAGAGCTTTATAGGTGATGAGGAGGATCTTGAAGTTGATGCGCTGTTGAATGGGGAGCCAGTGGAGCTGACGGAGGAGAGGAGTGATGTGGTCTCTGGAGCGGGAGTGAGTAAGTAGGCGGGCGGCTGAGTTTTGGACATACTGTAGTTTTTGTAGGATGGTGGAAGGAAGTCCATACAGAATGCTGTTACAGTAGTCAAGTCTGGAGGTGATGAAGGCATGGATGAGTATTTCAGCAGCAGAGGGTGAGAGGGTTGGACAGAGGCGTGCAATATTACAAAGATGGAAAAATGATGTTTTGGTGATATGGTTGATGTGAGATTTGAAGGAGAGAGTGGGGTCCATGATAATGCCGAGGTTTCTGGCCAGGGGGGAGGGGGTGACTGAGTGACCATCGATTTGGAATGAAAAGTTCTGGGAAGAGGGTAAAAGAGATTTTGGTCCAAAAATGATGATTTCTGTTTTACTGCTGTTTAGCTTGAGAAAGTTGTTAGTCATCCAGGTTTTTATGTCTGTAAGGCAGTTGGTGATGGTGGAGAGAATGGCGGGGGTGATGGATTTAGAGGAGATGTACAGCTGGGTGTCGTCGGCGTAGCAGTGAAAGTGAAGACCATGTTGACGGATGATGTGACCAAGCGGAAGCATGTAGACAGTGAAAAGGGTTGGACCAAGCACAGAGCCTTGAGGGACACCGTGTGAGACGGGGGTGGTGCGTGATTTATGATTGTTGATGGAGATGTACTGGAATCTCTCAGGCAGGTAGGAGGTGAACCAAGAGAGGGCAGAGTCAGTGATGCCAATAGAAAGCAGACGACGGAGCAGGATGGAATGATTGATGGTATCGAAAGCAGCGCTGAGATCGAGGAGGAGAAGAATGGTGAGGGAGCCAGAGTCAGAGGCGAGCAGGAGGTCATTGGTGACCCTGAGGAGGGCGGTTTCAGTGCTGTGGTGAGAACGGAATCCAGATTGAAAGGTTTCGTAGAGTTTGTTGGAGAGGAGGTGTTTCTTGAGTTGGGTGGCGACAGCTTTTTCCAATATTTTAGCTGGAAATGAGAGGTTGGAGATAGGTCTGAAATTGTTGGGGTCGTCAAGAGTCCAGGCCAGGTTTCTTAAGGAGGGGGGTGATGGCAGCAATCTTAAGTGATGGGGGGACAGTGCCAGTGGTGAGGGAGGAGTTGATGGTGTCGATGATAAGGGGGGCAAGAGGGGTGAGACAGGCTTTGATAAGGGGGGAAGGGATGGGGTCCAGGGGGCATGTAGATGATTTCATGCTGGAGAGTATTTCGGAAAGTTCATCAGTGGATATGGGTGAGAAAAGGGAGAGCTGTTTATCTATGGGTGGAGAAAAAGTGGGTTCTGAGTCAGGGGTGATGGCTGGGGAGGAGGCAAGCTGGTTGTGAATATTGTCAATTTTGGAATGGAAAAATGATAGAAAGCTATTGCATTTTTCAGGGGTGAAGGATGATGAAATGATGTCCTGGGGTTTGAGGAGTTTGTTGATGGTGGAGAACAGAGTGCGGGGGTTGGAGGATCCAAAGTGAATGATGCTGGAGTAGTAGGCAGAGCGAGCTTCATTGAGTGAGGATTGATATAGGTGCATCAGTTCTATGTGAGCGAGGGTGTGTACAGTCAGACCAGTTTTGCAGCTCAGGCGTTCAAGCTGTCGCAGTTGTTTTTTGAGTTTGTGAAGTTCTAAGGTGTACCAGGGGGCCGAATGAAAGTGACGGATTTTGTTTTCATGGGGGCCAGTTTGTTGAGGAAGGTAGACAATGTGTTGTTGTAGATGTTTACTAAGTCCATAGGGGTTGGGTTTACAGGGAAGGTGAGGCTGAAGGTGAGGTTGGAGAGAGTGTTAGATATGCATTCTCTTCCTCATTGTCAGACGAACATGAAGCTGGTCCGCTTGTTACGGACTCGTGGTTCTGGTCACGCGACCCGGTCAAACCATAATTCCATTATTGCGGTTTTGCGCTTCCATGATTGCGGTTTTGGCGAACAATTTTTCAAAACAAATAACAGTAGTAAGAAAAAAAGACTGGCGAACGCGTGTGTGTCACCCAGCCTTCATCGTCGGCCTCCGTCGGTCTATGATGACCATGGAAGAGAATCCTAAACGTCTACTCTGCTGGGACAGCACCGCCTGTGGCTTAACAGGCTGATGCGCGAATGGCAGTCCCTGTCACACAGGTCGCACTTGTGGGTGGTCTCCGTGCTGCTGGGTCTGTGGCGGTTCTTCCTGCGGATCCTTTTTTCATCTGCTGCAGCAGTCAGTCTCTCTTCACCCAGCCTTACACAAAACAGCTTTCGAACTTCTGTGCTTCAATTGGCTGGCTGTATTCGCAGCCGTTGGTAGGCGGGTTCTTCTTGCTAGGTTTTCAGTCATTGGTTCTTCAAGGTTTCAGAAACCCAATTCAAGGCTCTTATTAGTCAAATGAGAGGTCAATCACATCTAAACCAATCAAAGCACTCCTTTGGCTTTCTGTTCGCGGCTGTGTCTGTAGTGGAAGAACGGAAATGCAGGTGGGTTTTTTTTTTTTTCAGTGCCTCCTAGGACGCACAGTGTGCGTACTAGGACGCCCTCATGCGCCCTAGGACGCAGAGACGTGCCCGCCCGCGGTACTCCGAAGTGCAACAGGTTAAGGAAAATGTCACAATTTTATGAAGGGAAAAAAAACCAAATCGGCAGGAAAAACCTCACAAATTTATCCAAAAAAAGCCATAATTTTATTAGAAATGGTTGCAAATTTATATGAAAAAGGCAGCAGTTTTCCTGAAAAAGGCAAGAATCAGATGAGATTTATGAGAAAAGCAGAAAATTACGCCAAAAATATCAAACTTCATGAAAAAAGCTTGTAACTTTACTGGGCAAAATGTCACAAATTTACATGGAAAAAGTCTTCAATTTTACTTGATAAAGGTTTTAAATTTGCAAAGAAAAATAAGACAAATTTAGAAAAAAAAGCAAAATATATTTATGCTAAAAATATAACAAATTTTGAAAGAATTACAGTTTAATGAGGAAAACACCCACACAATTTTGCAAGAAAAGGGAAACTTTTTACAAATAATCAAAACGTTACCAGAAGAAGTAGCAGTTTTGTGACAAAAAGGTAACAACGCTAGAATTTAAAAAAGCTGCACATTTATAAGAAGAAACTCTTGATCGTGATGTTGTCAGGCCAGATGGCAGTTGTAATTCTGCTGCTGTAACTTAGTTTTAAGGATCAGATATTTTTTTATACAAAAAAAAAAAAAAAAAAAATCACTCACAGCGGCTCTTTGTGTGGTACAGGTTGCTGACCCCTGGCCGAGGACGAGTAGCAATTCCCATGCAATGTGGACAGACGCCTTGCCATCGCATTAGCGCTTTTGCCAGAATGAGCTAAAAAGAGAGGCTCGTCCCTCCCAATGTCATTAATTTTTCTATATAATATTATATAACTGAATAAAATGCATTTGAAGCACCAATATGAAGCAAAATAATAAAATTGCTACTTTTTCATGTAAATTTGCATCTTTTTCCTATATATTTGTGACTTCTTTATAATAAATTTTAAAACTTTTGCAGTTTTGTGACTTTCTGCCTGTAGATGTTGAACCTTTTCTTGTAAATTTGCAACATTTTTCTCATAAATTTGCAGCATTCATCTGGATGCTGGTTAAATTTTTATTCTATGCAATGCCAGGTTGCCCAACCAGTCAGCTGCGATCTACTGGTCGATCTTGAGATGCTTACAGGTCGGTCGCAAATCAGTCCAGACCTAAACCTGTGTCACATTAAGGTATGTGTGCCTCGTTGTGTCCAACAACTTTGCTGTGCTGCCCAAGTGACCAAGCACGTCAACGTTGTGTACACGAGTGTGCCCGACAGATGTCATGCCAAAAAGGGACCGTCTGCCAGAAACTGATCAGGATGTAAGGAGAGCGGGCTTCGCGCAGCCATTTCTTCTTGGTTTGCTTTCCGCCAATGCAAAATGTCACCACAAGACCAAGCATGGCCACCCCAAACAGAACCATCCAAATTTGAAGCGTTTCTCATAAATTTGTTACTTTTTCCTCATTTATTTATAA
Source organism: Pholidichthys leucotaenia (assembly GCA_020510985.1). Taxonomy (NCBI): domain Eukaryota; kingdom Metazoa; phylum Chordata; class Actinopteri; order Cichliformes; family Pholidichthyidae; genus Pholidichthys; species Pholidichthys leucotaenia. Next base: position 280,182,109 of record CM035842.1, read on the forward strand.
CCGGAGTGGTGGCCTAGTTGGTAGAGCATCCACCCCTCACCCGGGAGGCCTGGGTTCAAATCCCGGCCGGGTCGTGCCTAAGACCATATAAAAGCGGAACTTCCTGCCGTCCAGCTTGGTGCTCAGCAATCATGGAATGGAGGAGGGAAATTTGTGGCGGCGCCTTGCATGGCAGCGACCCCTCTGATTCTAGATGTGACTAACATTGTAGATAAGAGAAATGTAATTTTGTTCTACTGTACATGATTGGCTGTATGGATTGAATAACAATAAAGTTGGCTTTACCTTATTTACTACATTTATTGGTAAATGTAAGACTTTTTTCTGGTAAATTAACTTTTTGCATCTTAAATTTGTAAATTTTTTTATAAGTTTGCCACTTTTTTGTAAATTTGCAACTTTTTATAAATGTGCAATTGTTTTCATGTAAATTTGTTAGTTTTTTTTCTTGTAAATTTGCCACCCTTTACCTCATAAATCACATAAATTTTTCTTGTAAATTTGCAATTTTCTTTCTAAATTGCCCTTAGGTACGACTGTGAGAGAGAATGGTTGTCTGTCTCTCTGTGTTGGCCCTGCAACGGACTGGCGATCTGTCCAGGGTGTACCCTGCCTCTCGCCCAAAGATGCTGGGATAGGCTCCAGCCCCCCCCCCACCGCAACCCGAAAAGGATTAAGTGGAAGAAGATGGATGGCTGGATAAACGTGTATGTTCCTACCAGTGTTGGGAGTAATGCATTACAAAGTAACGCGTTTCTGTAACGCATTTCTATAACACCACTACTTTTGCAGTAACGTGCTCTGCAACGAAATTACTGTTTAAAAATTCAGTAATGCGTTAGTTACTGAAATTTGATCAGATGTGTTACTTGCGTTACTCATTTTATTAATATCGATAGATATTTTAGCGCATATAAACTGACCCTACCATAGCTGGCGCAGCCATCAGTCTCCTTCCCCGCAGGTTGGTTTTCCTGTCCCGCGGTGGGAAGAAATGCCGTGGCAACTTCTCATATGGAGCCCTGATCACCTGTTGTCTGAGCGGTGAGTAGCCGCCCAACAGCTCCTACCTCTGTGGCTAAACATGAATATTTTTTGAGCAAGAAGCTCACATTTGTCCACAGTTGTGTAAATATTTAAGTTGTGTAAGTAAATGTGGGTAAGTTTTCTTATGCACAGAGAAAAAGTGACTCGGTTTGCTGCAGTAAAGAACAGCTTCTTGTAAGCAATGAACTTTCATTTATCTGTGCTTTCTGTTTAATTTTATCTCATTCATTTACATGCTGTTGTGATTTGCAACTATTTCATGGAAGTAAATCCTCTAAATATGTGTTTTTAATGGGCTGGTCCAGGGGTGTCAAACATAGGGCTCGTGGGCCAAAAACAGCCCATCAGGGGGTCCAAAATTTTCTCTGTAAATTTACAGCTTTATTTCTAGTAAATTTCTGACTTTCTACTGATTGCAATAGTTTATGTAAATCTGACATTTTTTCTCTGTAAGATGAAACTTTTCTTCTCGGTTTTCTTTTTCCTTTTTTCTGATGAGATCAAGGGCCCCTTGATCTTACTATGTGTGCAAGATGATTTAAGTATGCATTTAAAAATAACATGAAAGCTACTTTTCCAAGTATCTAGTTACTTTAATCATGCAGTAACTCAAAAGTAACTCAGTTACTTTTGAAAAGAAGTAACTAGTAACTGTAACAAGTTACTATTTTTTAGTAACTTGCCCAACACTGGTTCCTACCCTCACCTATGGTCATGAACTTTGGGTAATGACTGAAAGAATGAGATCGTGGATACAAGCGGCTGAAATGAGCTTTCTCTGTAGGATTGCTGGACTCACCCTTAGAGATAGGGTGAGGAGCTCAGTCACCTGGGAGAGGCTCAGAGTAGAACCACTGCTCCTCCACATCAGAAGGAGCCAGTTGAGCAGGTTTGGGCATCTGATCAGGATGCCTCCCACTTGAAGTGTTCCGAGCATGTCCCACTGAGAGGAGACCTCGGGGCAGACCCAGGACATGCTGGAGAGACTATGTCTCCCAGCTGGCCTGGGAACGTCTTGGCATCCTCTCTGAAGAGCTGGAGCAGGTGGCTGGGAAGAGGGAAGGCTTCTCTGCTTGAGCTGTTGCCTCCACGACCCGGACCTCCGAAAAAGGGGTAGAAGATGGATGGATGGATGGATAAAAGTGAAACACTTTTCTTGTAAACTTGCAGCTTTTTTTTCCCCATAAATGACTGACTACAATAAATACTTAATAGTGTCCCCTCAATATTTTCTCTGGAGAAAATGTTCTGCTTATTGTCCCTCCCAATATGGAAGTGAAATATCCGCCCATGCAACATGTTGGCACTGCTCCAGTCCATGGGAAAAAACAAATGCAGACGCCTGGCAAAAACATTTGAGGACCCCTGATCTAGATAATAACCCAAGTTTATTAACTTCCGCCAAGGAAGTGTAATGTTTTTGCTGGCGTTTGTCTGCCCGTCTATTAGCAGGATTATACAAAACTCACTGGACTGATTTGGATGAAATTTTCACCAGAGGTTGCCCTTGGGCTGCGAATGAACCCATAACATTTTGGGGGTGATCCATGAATGCATACCTCCGCCAAGGCCCTATTTCACAATGTATGAACAGACAGAGGAATAGATGGAGGGACGGACAGAACTTTGGCAGAGGTATGCACTCTCTGAGTGCCCTCTCGTTTCTTAATGTTTCCACAGGGCCCCCAAAAGTCAAGAAATGGCCCTGCCTACAACAATACTTATAGGGCCGTATTACAAGAAGAACACAGTCAGTTGTCAGTGACACAGAAGACTTTTATGGGCATTTCCAAGTTTATTTCCTTATCACAACAGCATAGAAACAAATTTTCCGCCAGATGCAAAGTTGATAAGGGTTGTCCTGACGCTCTTAATTATTCAGAGGTGTGTTTGGGGCGTAATGTAAAATAAAACCAATTGCTGCCTGTGCTCTCATTCCCTTTAATAAACAGGGGCGCAAAATCAGAGATGTGATGCTAATACGAAAGAGGTTTAAGAGGGAGGACAATTCCGTTTTGCGCTGAGGACAATGCGGGCTCATTCACAAACTGAAAATGCATTTAAAAGCAAGGAGCTGTTTAACTCCACAGCCTTACTTGCCCAAGGATGAGAGCTGTCGGCTACAATTCAGAGGTCATACCAGTCTTTCCATTTGTCCATGAGGTTGACAGAGTTTCCTTCAGTTATTTTATCCCAAACCCAATCTCACTAAAAAAATGTATCATCGTTCATCAGAGCTTCTCTTTACAACCACGAAGAAGAGCAGCTCATCACAGCCTGAGCTGTATTAATCTGCTCTGGTGAATGCAAAATTGTAGATTTAATTCAAAATAGCTGTCAGGACATTTTCATTTTCAACAATTTGTTGAAAAGAATGACAGTGAATGAGGTTAACATTGTAAAAACTGTCATCATTAGATGATGAATATCAGGTTTGTTCGCACATACCAGCTCTTCTCCGGGGCTGTGGTGACACCTGTTGTCCCGAAGGACAGGCTGGCCAGCTGCGGTCTGGTAGAGAACTGAATCATAAACCCACGTAATGTTTTTTCCCTCTGTGTAGTGACAAACCCTGTTGTGTCTTCAAATTAGGGATGCAAGTTATCGATTAATTCATTAATTGATAATTGATTCACCTTACTGATTAATTAACGAATAACTGATATGCTGTGTTTTTCTTGAGAATCTGAATTTCCCTCGGAACAATACGGTCTATCTTTAACATATAAAAAGTTGCTGTTTTTTCATATACTGAACAAAACATGAACATCATATTCCTCAATGATTTATTGTATCATTTGCATTTTTTTACTACACACAATGTAGTTTTTTTGTAGTTTAACAGATTTTGCACTGTATATTGTGTACTATGTGCTGGTACAGCTCAGTAAATTACAAATGTCATGATTTTTTTTTAATCTATTTTAAAAACTACTACCAATAACATAACATTTATCTTTTTTAGTTATATATACATATAAAAAAAAACCTTCCACGTTCTAATTTACTGAGATGCACTACTAGACTGTTTTAACAGGAAAATAAATTGTGAGCTGCTTCATCTGTTGCATGTTAAACATCATCACAGTACCCCGGCAATCCAGACAAACCCAGAACGATCTGGGCTCCCTCTGTTGTCCGCTACCTCAGTGGCCACTTGAGTCCGGTCTGCTTTCCCATCTAGCAGCAAGTTGATGGCAGCAGGGAAAGTTTTTTTGCACTCATGCAGTCTTTTTACTCGCTGCAATCCATTTCTCCACCCTGGTGATTTGAAGTAGGCGGGTGGACATTGGAACGTGCCATTGGAACTTGCTGTGATTCTCCGACGTAACCCGGAAGGGCGAGTTTTTTTTGCTCTGCACAGCACATGCACTCTGGGGGCCTTAGCATCTTCTGCTTTTTCGGTTGAAACGCGGCAGTGGGTGACCACGTGTGCCCCTGCCTGGATGGTGTCGCCACTACGTTTCATAGAATAAGCTCCCATTGAAAGGGATTGCCGAGTTATCAATTAATTGACAACTAATTTAATTTAGTCGACTAAATTTGTATTGACAATTAATCAAAAGTCAATTAATCATTCACATCCCTACTTCAAATAATTCATACCGCCATTTTTACCGCCTCTCCAAGGAGATATGAATTTATTAAGAAAAATATATGAAGCAATGACTTTCCGCAAGCGCGCACACGAACAACACGCATGGCTGTCATCCACGCAGAGTTTAGAAGTGCCCCACCCACGCGAGTTTTCCAGTCAGTCAGCAAACAGCATCTCGCTAAGCGTGACTGTCCGACAGAGACATGAGTTTGTTAAAGTACTTTAAACGTGGAAAAAGTCATTAGAGATATGTAAGCACTGGAGGAGTTTATCATGGTTTTAACCCGCTGGAAACGGGAGCAATAATGGAAGAGTCGCTTAGCTAAGGGATGTGGTTAGAATTCATATGCAGCCAGCTTTACATGAAGGGAAAGGCAAGGGGGACTGATGAATTGCTGAGGATATATTTCACCAGCCACTACAATATTAAGTTATGTTCTGTAGGAATTGCAGGAATGAAGAGACTGGCAATTTCTCTCTTCTCGCACGAGCAGGCATGCTGTTTTTATTCTTCAGCAGCAGTGACAAAAAGCAACAGCTAAAAACACTAGCTCTCTTCACTCTAAACTGAGGTCCTTCAGTGGCTGCCTAGAGAGGTGCCTGATGAGAAAGCCTGAGAGCACAACTATAACTGCCTAAACAGATCATTCTGTACACAAACACATATTGTGGTGAATTATGTCTTTAGAGTCCACTACAGTTCCCTATTATGTACCTGGCAGGTTAAGATGACCGAAATTCACGAAGTCAATGACTTTAATCTGTCAGCAGCCTTCAGACAAAATAAACGTGCCAACATTTGATTTCAAAATAAGGGAGGTTTTTCCTGCTGTCTGGGGGGTGAGGAGAGTTCTGAAAAAAAAAAAATATATAAATATAAAGAAATATTATAACAGAAATAACAGCATCCTTGGTCATTTAAGTTAATTTATTTCATTAAATACAAATTTATTGACTTCCGGTTATGGCCGCCGCGTAGAAGGACGTGCTTCACTCTACTCTGCTCCTAAAAAAAAAAAAAAAAAACGGCAAATAACTCTCAATTGGAACAAAACCTATCCCAGCGTTTGGGCGAGGACATGCCGGTAAAGCCTAAGGCTGGGAAATCAGGTGGAGGAAAAACTGAATCGCCGAAACAGTCCAAGTTAACGGACTTTCACGTCCGTGACGAAGCAGAAAAATCCCCAAATATGGCGGAGGAAGCTAGCGGAGGAGCGGTGACTACTGGCGACGGCACAGGTGCGGTGCTCGCTGCTATTAGTTCAATGAGAGCAGACTTTTCCTCTAAACTTGACAGGATTATTGCAGCGATTGAAGGAATGAAAAAGGAGTTAAGCGACTGTATGGAACGTGTTTTGCAGGTGGAGCTCCGAATTTCCAGTGCTGAGGACGACGTCTCCGGCCTACAATTAAAGGTGCGCACATTGGAATTAAAAAATAAACGTCTGGAAGATAATGTTCTGGATTTACAATCCCGGTCGAGACGGAACAACCTGAGGCTGGTGGGTCTCCCGGAGAGAACGGAGGGTCTGGATCCATGTTCCTTTTTGGAAAAGTGGATCCCAGAAGCGATGAACAACGCGGAGCTGCAGACATCAGTCGTCTTAGAAAGCGCCCACCGAATTGGCCCACCGAGAGATAACAAGGCATCACCGAGGACGCTGATTATGAAGTTCCTCAGCTACAGAGACAGGATGACGATCTCCAACGCGGCATGAGCCAAAGGAGAAATTAAATACCAGGATCAACAGGTGCGGTTCTACCCAGATTTGGCCAGGGGAATCCAACAATTAAGGAAACAGTTCGACCCCGCCCGTAAAGAGCTGCGCAACCTTGGGATTCGTCATGGAGTGATTTATCCTGCAAGACTGCTGGTCACGTATAAGGGCAGAACCCACATCTTCAAGACCCCTGAGGAGGTGCAGGAGTTCATCAAGAAGATCCAAGAGGAGACTGGTGGGAGCTAAGCGTGAACAAAATATAAGGTTGAATATTTAAGCATTTGCACAGGCATCTGACTGATCTGAAGCATATAGCAAGTTTACAAAATATAGACTGTATTATATATTAAAAAAAAAAAAACCTATGATGTACAAAGTTGCAATAAAATTTAGGAGTTAGGTTGGAAAACTACAGAAGAGAGTTAATGTTACGTCATTAAAAGCAGTAGAGTTAGGGTGATTGAGAGGAGAAAGAAAGAGTGGTTTTGACTGATCCTCGCGGGTGTGGAGCAGTCAATGGCTATAGCGGGAGACGGAATTTTTTTTTTTGATTTTGGGGGGGATTACCACGAATGTGGGAAGGGGGAATTTGTTTGTGTGTAGTTTGTAGGATGAATGTTCAACCACTCATGTTTTTGCTTCTCTGTGTGAGCATGTTTACATTGCGAGGTAATCTCAAACTTCTTATTGATCATAGACCAAAGCGTTAATCTCAATTTAACCTCATGGAATTGCAGAGGTCTACAAAATCTAAAAAAACAAGTTATGAATAAAATAAAAGACATGGGTTCAAAAATTGTGTTTTTACAAGAAACTCACCTAATAGAGGAGGATGTAAAAAGAATTAGGAGAAGATGGCAAGGAAGTGTATTCACCTCATCATTTTCATCCCGAGCTAGGGGAGTTATGACTCTCATACATAAATCAGTCCCATTTCAAGTGAAAAATGTAATTGGAGACAAATTTGGAAGATATCTAATCATTCAAGGATCTTTGTTATTAGAAAATATAAATTTGGTGAACTTATATGGTCCCAATATAGATGATCAAAATTTCTTTACTAATTTATTTCTTATTTTATCTTCACTTACAGGGCAACATATAATAGCAGGGGATTTTAATTGTACATTGAATCCTGGTATAGATAGATCAACAGGACTAGACTGTACGCACAATGGATGCAGGATGATCATTAATCATCTTATGAAAGAATTGAGATTGCTAGATATATGGAGAGAAATGAAACCACAAGTTAAAGCCTATTCTTGTTATTCTAATATCTACAAGACATTCTCACGTATTGACTATTTTTTGATCTCCACAGAATTAAGGTCCAAGATTCAAAACTGCTTCTATGATAATATTGTAATCTCTGATCATGCACCCTGCTGTCTAATACATGTAGATAAGAAATTGACAAAGCATCCAGGTAGGTGGCAATTTCAAATGGCTTCAGGATGAGGAATTTGTTAAGTACATAGAAAAACAGATGAGTTCTTTGATATCAATACTACACAAACATCAGCATGTATAAAGTGGGAGGCTTTCAAAGCTTTTATGAGGGGGCATATTATTAGTTATATAGGTTCAAAATCTAAGAAGACTCGAGAGGAGAGAGTCCAATTGGAACATAAAATAAAAATTCTTCAAAAAAAAGTGTATGCAGGAAGTGACCCAAAGTTAGAGAACGAATTACTGATTCTGAGAGCTGAATATGACAAAAAAAAATCAGCGAATAGAGCTGCCTCGAGTCTTCTAAGATTGAAGCAATCTTTTTATGAACAAGGTGAAAAATCAGGGAAATTATTGGCACGGCAGATTAAACAATTAGAATTTAAAACACCAATTACCAGTATTATAAGTAACGGACAGCCAGTTGTAGATCCTTTAGAAATTAATAGTGCCTTTAGAGATTATTATGAAAAATTATATAATACAAAAAATGAAACTGACTTAACAAAACTAAATGGGTTTTTGGGTGGATTATCTATATCGTGTATTCCAAATGAAAACAGGGAGATACTGGAGTCTAAAATTAGTCAAGAAGAAGTTGGGCTAGCCATTGATAATATGAAATCAGGAAAAAGTGCAGGACCAGATGGTCTTCCAGTTGACCTCTATAAAAAAATTTAAGAATAAATTAATAAAACCATTTTTGGAAATGGTTTTAGAAGCATTTCAAAATAGTAATTTACCACCATACATGAATAATGCCTTAATTATACTGTTGCCAAAACCAGGTAAACCCTCTAATAAATGTGAAAATATGAGACCAATAAGACTATTAAATGCTGACCTTTTTTTTTTTTTTTTTTGTTACTTATTTGTACCCGTAGGTAGACTTGGTTTGCAGTCTGGTGACAAGCCACCGGCTGCTGGTCGCTGCGTGCGCGAGCGCCCTAAACCTACATGTTTTTGGTGTGCGGGAGGAAACCGGAGAAATCCCGGAGTAAACCCGCGCAACACGGGGAGAACATGCAAACTCCACACAGCTCACTGTTGGTCGGGGGCTGGGATCAAACCCACGATCTCATGATCCCCGCGATCCCCCGGCCGAGGGTAAAACTGTGCTGCCACAGTGCTAAACCACTGCGCCACCGTGCAGACCTTAAGATAATCTGTAAAATTTTAGCAAGACAACTACAAGAAATATTACCAAATATTATTAACCGAGATCAGAATGGCTTTATAAAGGAAAGACAAGGCTTCCATAATGTAAGAAGACTATTTAATATTGTCTATTCTAATAAAGAAGCACCGGATACAGCTCTCCTATCATTGGACGCCGAAAAGGCCTTTGATAGGGTCGAATGGCCCTTTCTTTTTGAAGTTTTACAAAGGTTTGGAATTGGAAATAATTTCATAAAATGGGTTCAGATAATATACAATAATGCTACAGCAGAAATCCTAACAAACAGCAATATTTCAAAATCAATAAATATCAATAGAGGATGTCGACAAGGCTGTTCACTTTCACCTTTACTGTTTACTATGGCAATTGAACCTTTAGCGATGGCAGTACGTTTACATCCACAAATATATGGAATTAAAGTAGGACCAACAGAACATAAAATCTCCCTGTATGCCGATGACATAATTTTGTTTATGTCGAATCTTAAAAAAATCAATTCCGACCTTGTTGAATTTAATAAAGAATTTTGGGGAAATATCAGGATATAAAATAAATAAAACTAAATCTTCAATATTAATGCTAAATGAGACCCAGAGAAATCACTCAGCTCCTGAGGTAAATCAATTCAATGTTGTAAATCAGTTTAAATATTTAGGAATCCAAATTGTGCCTAAGCTAGAATTAGTCGCCAGTACCAACTATGAAGCCTTAATGACAGACATTAATGAGTTACTTCAGAGATGGATGTCACTACCAATGTCGATGATCGGGAGAATCAATATACTTAAAAGTAATATTTTACCCAAAATACTTTATTTCAATACATTCCTTTACCACCACCTTCAGATATATTCTCAAGAATTAAAAAAAAAAGTAAGTGGAATTTTTATGGAACAATAGGAAGGCTAGATTACGTCTGTCCTTACTATATTTACCATTTGATCGTGGAGGTCTGAAATGTCCAAACTTTATGTTGTATTACTGGTCAGCACAACTGAGGTCTATGACATATTATTTTTCATCAAATAATCTTCCTCACTGGACTGAAATGGAATCATACAATTTACCTTTACCTCTTCCCATATTCATATACTCAGACTCGGCAAAAAAATTACAGAAACAAGTTAAAAATCCATTTGTAAAGCATATGATCAAAATATGGTGTGAAACCACAAAAAATTTAAAAGAACCACACTAACTGTCACAATTTAGCCCAATATGGGGTAATCAATATTTTAAACCAGGGAGAGTGGATGCTGTATTTAAAGTATGGAATTTAAAAGGGATTCAAAAGATTCAAGACTTTTATCTGTCATGTTCAGATAACAATGTCTTTTGAAGAACTGAGGATCAAATTTAATCTTAATAGAACACATTTTTTTAAATATCTTCAGCTTAGGAACTTTATTCGATCAAATCAAAATAATGCTCTCATCCGACCTACTTATTCATCCTTGGAAAAAATTTTGACGAAATATTAGTAAGAGAAAGGGTATTATTTCAGAGTTTTATAACTCATTGACACTATTCTCAAGTGAAAACTCACAGAAAAGACTGAATTATTGGAAAGAAGACCTGCAAACTGAAATTTCAGAGGAACAATGGGAATTGGCTTGTACAGAAGCTCAAACCAAATCAATAAATGTACGTCTTAAATTGATACATTTTAAATGGTTAATGCGGATGTATGTTACACCGGTGGAGTTAAATAGATATAACAAAAACATACCAGATACGTGCACAAAATGTATGGAAAGTAAAGGAACCCTATTTCATTGTTTATGGGAATGTAGGAAAATTAGAATGTTTTGGGAAGAGGTGAGGGTAACAATTGAAAAAATAATTTCAAAACAAATCATATTGAATCCTAAATTGCTTTTGTTGGGTCTGTATCCAGAAAAGCATAGCTTTAATAAGAGTGAAAGAGCATTCATAGACCTCAGTTTGCTTAACGCCAAAAAATGTATTGCACTACTGTGGAAAAAGACTCATAGACCAGATGTGACTCAGTGGTTAAGACAGATGTTAACAAACCTTCCACTAGAAAGAATAACATACATACTGAAATCAAAGGAAATTGTGTTTGAGAATATATGGAGGCCTTTCATTGATTATGTAAAGAATTTAAACATAACTTTTGAAGAAGAAGGTGAATGATGTGTGTAGACCTTGTAAATTCCAAACTGGTGAATGTATAATATGTATACTTATGTAATGGATTGCCTAGACTAATCAGAGGAGCATTGTTGAAGACCTGTCTTTGTTAGTGGTTGTTGGTGTTTTTTAGTACAATTTTTCCATCCATCCATCCATCCATCGTCTACCGCTTTTCCGGAGGTCCGGGTCGCGGAGGCAGCAGTTCAAGCAGAGAAGCCCAGACTTCCCTCTCCCCAGCCACCTGCTCCAGCTCTTCAGAGGGGATACCAAGGCGTTCCCAGACTAGCTGGGAGACAGAGTCTCTCCACCGAGTCCTGGGTCTGCCCCGGGGTCTCCTCCCAGTGGGACGTGGCTGAAACACCTCAAGTGGGATTTTTTTTATTTATTTTTTTTAATTACTTTAGTGTTAGTGTTTGTGTTGTGTTTGTAAAAAAGGTTCAATAAAAAATATTGTGGAAAAAAAAATACAATTTTATTAATATTTTTTCTTTGCAATCAGAGTTAAATTATTGTTCTGTTCTGGGAAAAATATGTTGCCACCGCGCCAAGGTCTTTAAGGCCAGAGGAAACACCGATCCTGTTTGAAGCCTTGCACTGGCAAGGTACTGTTGTTCAATTGTGAGGTGTCGTCTTGGTCTCATGATGTCAAAATATGAACAGCATGATGAAGAGGACTGTTTAAATACCAATTCTAATTGAACCAGAACATTTCAGGTGAGGACAGAGCTGAGGAAGATCAAGGCGAGGAAGGCCTCGGGACCGGACGGCATCAGTGCGAAGCTCCTCAAGTCCTGTGCAGACCAGCTGTGTGGGATTGTGGAGCATATCTTCAACCTGAGCCTGAAGCTGAGGAGGGTACCACAGTTGTGGAAAACGTCTTGTGTGGTACCTGTACCAAAGACTTCCCACCCCAAATATCTGAACAGCTACAGACCAGTGGACCTGACGTCTCACATGATGAAGACCCTGGAGAGACTGCTCCTTGCTCACCTCCGCCCCCTGGTGGGACCAGCGATGGATCCACTCCAGTTCGCCTACCAGCATGGCGTTGGGGTGGAGGATGCAGTGATCTTCCTCCTTCACCGTTCTCTGTCCCACCTGGAGAAGCCCGGGAATGCAGTGAGGATCATGTTCTTTGACTTCTCCAGTGCTTTCAACACCACCCAACCGATGATCCTGAAGGACAAGCTGCTGTGCGCAGGGGTGGACCAGCACCTGTCATCATGGATCCTGGACTACCTCACTAACCGGCCACAGTTTGTGAGAACCCAAGATTGTGTGTCTGACACGATCATCGGTAGCACGGGGGCCCCCCAGGGAACGGTTTTGGCTCCCTTCCTGTTTACCCTTTATACTGCGGACTTCTCACACAACACAACACACTGCCATCTACAGAAGTTCTCTGATGACTCTGCAATCGTCGGCCTCATCTCCAACGGAGATGAAGCTGAGTACAGAGGACTTATCCAGGACTTCGTGGACTGGTGCCATCGAAACTGCCTCCAGATCAACGCGAGGAAAACTAAGGAGCTGGTGGTGGACTGCCACAGGCAAGGACAACCCCTCACAGCACCAGTAAACACACAGGGAACAGACATTGAGATGGTGACATCCTACAAGTACCTTGGTGTTCATCTGAACAATAAACTAGACTGGTCACATAATACCGACGCACTCTACAAGAAGGGACAGCGCAGGCTGTTCCTACTGAGGAGGCTCAGGTCTTTTGGTGTACAAGGGGCGCTGCTGAAGACATTCTATGACACGGTGGTGGCATCAGCCATCACTTTTGGAGTGGTCTGCTGGGGCAACGACATTACAGCAGCTGATAGGAAGAGACTAAACAAACTGATCAAGAAAGCTAGCTCTGTCCTGGGGCAACGCCTTGACCCAGTGGAGGAGATAGGAGAGAGAAGGATCGTGGCTAAACTGTCATCTCTGCTGGAGTCCGAGTCCCACCCTATGCAGGACATATTGAACGCACTGAGGAGCTCATTTAGCAGCAGACTACATCATCCTAGGTGCACAACCGAGAGGTTTCGCAGGTCCTTCCTACCTACGGCTGTCAGACTGTATAACCTAAGCAGGGCTGCTCGCAGAGATAGCAATAAAAGCATGACGACCTAGTAGTATTGAAAGCAAAAGGCAACAGACTTACACAAATGGTCCCCTCCAGTATACAACTAGGACAATATCAGTCGCTACGGAGGGTGACAATATGTATGGATACATATTCATACTATGTAGGATAACTAAGTAGACTGTTATGCTGTTTATTCCATCTTGCTACAATGCTCCGCACTTTGTATATATATTTATATATTTATGTGTACGTATGTATATCCACTGCTCTTATTGATATTTTTCGTATCTTCTTAATTATTGCTCTGAGTGTTGCTATCCCTGTGCTGTTGCAATCCTGGAATTTCCCCATTGTGGGACTAATAAAGGCTTATCTTATCTTTATTGGTCGATTCATGGATCAACTGCATTATTTCAAGCACAACGTGTAGAAACAAGCTCTTGGTTCCCTAGTTTTTTTTTTACACCAGCTACCAAAAGGCTTACAGTCTCTCCCCATTTCTTCAGTCCATGCCCACCACTATTGTTTTTAAGTCCTTTGTCAATTAGGACATCTTCCCCAGGCCTCGAAAACTTACTCTCCATCCTACAGAATGTATGAAAGGTTTTCTGTATGCTCAAGGTTGTGTTTCCTGGGACTCACCATCGCTGTCACGATTAGAAGCACCCCACTTACAACTATCCACCTTATTCCTGGGGGTGCCGCTGTAGGAACGATTATGGGCGGAGCTTCCAGTTTCAGCTGACATAGTGTTAAATCTGCAAGAGTGGAGTAGCAGGGGCATTTAAAATAGTGTTTTTAAAAGTTTTTCAAATTCATTTTAATGTATAGTCTACATATGTGTTTTGCACTCAAGTGGCAGCTAATTTCATCTCTTCTAGTTTTTATATTTTTTGAATGGTTTGGCATAGTTCTGGCACTTGTTGGTGTTTGTGGTTGTGCCAATAGACTGGAAAAATGGAGTCTTCTCACCACACGGTGACAGACGACATCCAAGCACAGTGTTGTGGCGTACGTCTGCTCTAAGGTAAATCTGATTATGTCCAACATATTTTAACAAAATGCAGCCGACTTCATTGCGATGGAGACATGCTGGTTGAAATGTGCACCGCGTCATTATGAGTACAGGCAACGAGAAGTCATAAATCATGACTCTTTGTTTGGTAGGGCAAGTCCCAGGAAAATCCTATGAGTGCCTGGTATCATTGGAAAGCTTAGAAATCCTACGCTGTGAAAATAGCTATGTTTTTGTGGAAGACGTAACTCCCAACCAATCAAACACGAGTTTTCAACCTAGCTAAAATATAAACAAATCGTCTTTTTCTGGGTCAGTTTTCGTGCACTTCCTACAAATTAAATACCATTTTGAAGGTCTTTCAATACAGAATATAGAAATAACATTACATCAATTTTGAAAATGTTCTCAAAGTGGCTCATTTTGCCACCATGGGTCATTTGTTTACAGCGTTAGCATCTTAGCAGCGGCGCTAACTAACAGAGCTACTGTGTATGAGGCCACTTTATAAGGTCATCTTCCCATCCCTCGATAGTCGTGGGAAGTGGTATGATTATATTACTGTTTTGAGGTGCAAGAGGCCGTGTTCCCGCATTTCTGATGCTGAAGTCATTGTTTATGAACAAGGAAAAGTGTCCCGTTTCAGTGACAACCATATGTTCTAAACTAGTACCGGAAGTTGGTGCCATAATTCACACAAGGCATCATGGGGCCTAGGAATAAGGTGGATAAAAAAACTAGATGGATCATTGGCCGCTAGAAGGGAAGCCACCGGGCCGCCATATTAGTACTACCAAAAGGGTTTAGTAGTAAACTGTGCCACTTTTACCTCAATAACTTCCCAAATAAACAAGACATTTTGAACTTCTTGGCATGGAGATACATCTTATAATCTTGCACAACCGGTGAACTATAGAAATTGATGGCCGCTAAACATGTCAGCTAGATTTCCTCCCTAATATGGCGGTCAGGTGGCTTCACTCGGCTCTGTAATGGGGTGTGAGCTATGGTTGAGATCAGTGGAGCGTGCAATCTTAAATACTATATTCACTGCTCTAAATATCTTAAAAGAACTCCAAACTATGCAGAACTGACTGTTTAATTTGATCATTATTCATCCACCATTGCAGACAGGTTGGACAAGCACTGTGCTGGAAAACTTTAAGGCCTGCAAATGTGTACCAAAAATTCTCAAATACAGAAAAAATGGTTGCAATTTACAAAAAAAAAAAAAAATAGTAAAAAAATTTTGGGGGGAACCCCCCCCCCCCCCCACACACACACACACACACACACAAATTTACTGGATTAAAAAAAAAATTAAGAATAATATTAAAAAAATAAACCGGAGTGGTGGCTTAGAGGTAGAGCATCCATCCCACAACTGGGAGGACTTGAGTGCAAGGCCGGGTCATACCAAAGACCAAATAAAAATGGTGCTTTCCGCCTTCTAGCTTGGTGCTCAGCATAATGGAACAAGAAAAGGAAAGTTAACGCACAGAGCTACCAGAGGACTGACCCCCACTGTAGCTTTCACTACTGACAGTAGCTGTGTGGCGTAGGGTCAGAGAAACGGACATAGGCACCGCCCCTATACACCACATGGTGTCCCACATGCTGTGGAAGGGAAGGGATTAACTTAAAAAAATATATGTGGAAAAAGTGCTACAAAGTTACCTGAATAGAGTAACATATTTGCAAGGGAGAACAGAACAAATTTATTAGAAAAGCAGAAAATTTTAGGGGAAAAACTTGTAATCTTAAGGGAAAAACACTTTTGCAAATTTGCAATAAAAAACACAAAGCTTCTGAAAAAAAACACACTATTTTTTACGAGGAAAAATTCATGTGGAAAGACGGTACAATTTCACCTGAAAAGGTAACAAATTTTCAAAGAAAAATATGAGAATTTATTAGAAAAGAAGAAAATTTATGCCAAAAATCTGACAAATTTTTGAAAAAAGTATTGCTGGTGTCAGGTTAGTTTGCGCTGCTATAACGTGGCCATTTTAGCTGCTGTTTTAATCATTTTAAATATTTTGTGGCTCAATGTGGATTTTTGCTGGTCAAAAATCTCCCAAAATGGCTCTTTGCTTCCTGGAGGGTGCCGACCCCCTGCTCTAGACAAATCAAATATCTGCTCACGAGTGTGCTCCTCACCTCCGCCACTTGACAGCTACGTCAAACATGTCTCTCCACTGCATCTGTCTGGTTTTGCCATTGACTCGCACCTTGGAGTTGCTCCATGTCCGATGCATGGCCTGCATCACCTCCAGGGTCGCCAACCCCATGGCTGAAAAGGCACGGATAAGGCACAGTTTTCACTACTGCTGTCTGTCAACAACACTTGACTTCAAGTTCCTCAGCGGTACCTCTGTGTATTCTCTTGTTGGGTAGGAACCCTGGAGTGTCGTACTGCATGAGCGCCCCCAGGTGGTCGGCCGTGCAGATGAGCTTCTGGACTTCACTGCTGTAGCTGTCGAAGTTCTGCGGTAGCACGTCTCTGCGGACCACAAAGACAGGAAGGCACGGCGGTTAGAGGTCTTGGCGGAGTGTGCAGCCTTCTCAAATGCCTTTCTGAAACGGGAGGACTGAGTTTGAGCTGAAAAACAGCAGCCCGCCCGGGAAACGCTGCAGCCTCCGTGTCATATGGAAAAAAAAAAAAAAAAAAAAAAAAAACATGGCAGGTGTTAGTTTTCAACCACAAAGCAGCGTGGCACAATGACATTAGATGAGCTCATGAAAACTGATACAAGGGAGAAGTTTAGGTGATGAAGGATAATGATTTTGCTGGACTTTAAAATGATGACAAACTTGAAGTGAAGGTCAAAGTTTGGTTTGAACCAAACAGATTACCACAGAATTATATGAATGGCTGTGATAACAGTTATTGTGCAGGATGTTGGACAATCAAATTTACTTGATATGTGGCTGGAGGCCGGGCTGTTCTTCATAGTCTTCTATTAGGAAAGGGAGGTTTTTGGCCCAGTGGTTCTTAAAGTTCCCTGGCAGGTCCTGGTCCACGCTGTACTCTGCGACTGGGATGTCCAGGTGGGAGTGCAAGTACCGAGAGTACTCTGGAAAGAAAAGAAGAAAAGAAAAATCTGAGCGATGGAAAAACATACATGCAGTGGGCAATCTGAAGGGGGATGAGGGGGGATCCCCCTTGTTAGCAAAATGACCCCAAATCATCTACCTTGTTAACCGACCAGCCCCTATAACAAATGCATAGGCGTAAATCATCATAAACCTTTCATCATATCACAGAAATGAACAGCACCAATTCTAAGCAGAAATGCAAAAAAAAAACTTCTCGTAAATGTAACTTTTTTAAATTTGTAATTTTTTTGTCATAAATGTGTGACTTTTTTGCAAAATCACAACTTTTGTATCATAAATTTTCAAATTTCCAACTCAAAAATGTGCAACTTTTTTCTCAGAAATCTAACTTTTTTCTTTAAAATTTGCAATTTTGTCATAAATTTGCAACTTTTTCTTATAAATTTTTCTTTTTCTTATAAAACTTTTATATCATAAATCTCTTCTTTAAAATTTGAATTTTTTTTTTCATACATTTGCAACTTTCTCAAAAATTTACAACCTTTTTCTCATAAATCTGCAAATTTTTTCTTTAAAAGTTGCAATTTTTTGTCGTAAATTTGCAACTTTTCTCATAAAGCTGTAACTTTTTCTTTAAAATTTGCAATGTCTGTCATAAATTAGCAATTTTTTCTCATAAATTTGCAAATTTTCTCATGTATTTGCAACTTTTTCATAAATCTGCGACTCTTTCACACAAATGCAGCTTTTTTCCTTTAAATTTTCAACTTATCTTGTAAATTTGCACGTTCTTTTGGACCCTGGTTAAACTTTTATTCAATGTAATTAAATCATAATTTGTAACTTTTTAAAAATGTTTAAACTGGCATCTTTTATCATATTTTTGCACCTTCATTCTTGCAGATTTGTTCCTAATTTATATTTATGCATTTGTACCTTTTGCTAACTTTGTGAATACCCCCCCAATACCCCATGTTAAAAAATAAATCGGCCACTGCATATATGGGTTCCTCTTGTGTTGTACAGGGCCTGCTGACACAGTGGTGTGAAAAAGTGTTTGCCCCCTTCGTGATTTCTCGTTTTTTTGTATGCCACACTTAAATGTTTCAGATCATCAAACAAATTTAAATATTAGACAAAGATAACACAAGTAAACACAAAATGCAGTTTTTAAATGAAGGTGTTTATTATTAAGGGGAAAAAAATCCAAACCTACATGGCCCTGTGTGAAAAAGTGATTGCCCCCTAAACTTAATAACTGGTTGGGCCACCCATAGCAGCAAAAACTACAATTAAGCATTTGTGATAACTGGCAATGAGTCTTTTACAGCACTGTGGAGGAATTTTGGCCCACTCATCTTTGCAGAATTGTTGCAATTCAGCCACATTGGAGGGTTTTCGAGCATGAACTGCCTTTTTAAGGTCATGCCACAGCATCTTAATCGGATTCAGGTCAGGACTTTGACTAGGCCACTCCAAAGTCTTCATTTTGTTTTTCTTAAGCCATTCAGAGGTGGATTGCTGGTGTGTTTTGGATCATTGTCCTGCTGCAGAACCCAAGTGGGCTTCAGCTTGAGGTCAAACAGATGGCCAGACATTCTCCTTCAGGATTTTTTGGTAGACAGCAGAATTCACGGTTCCATTTACCACAGCAAGTCTTCCAGGTCCTAAAGCAGCAAAACAGCCTCAGACCATCACACTACCACCACCATATTTTACTGTTGGTATGATGTTCCTTTTCTGAAATGCTGTGTTACTTTCACACCAGATGTAATAGGACACACACCTTCCAAAAAGTTCAACTTTTGTCTCGTCAGTCCTCAGGGTATTTTCCCAAAAGTCTTGGGGATCATCAAGATGTTTTCTGGCAAAACCGAGCCAAGCCTTTATGTTCTTTTTGCTCAGCAGTGGTTTTCGTCTTGGAGCTCTGCCATGCAGGCCATTTTTGCCCAGTCTCTTTCTTATGGTGGAGTCATGAACACTGACCTTAACTGAGGCAAGTGAGGCCTGCAGTTCGTTTGATGTTGTTGTGGGGTCTTTTGTGACCTCTTGGATGAGTCATTGCTGCGCTCTTGGGGTAATTTTGGTCAGCCAACCACTCCTGGGAAGTTTCACCACTGTTCCATGTTTTTGTCATTTGTGGATAATGGCTCTCACTGTGGTCCGCTGGAGTCCCAAAGCTTTAGAAATGGCTTTATAACCTTTTCCAGACTGATAGATCTCAATTACTTTGTTTCTCATTTCTTCCTGAATTTCTTTGGATCGCAGCATGATGTCTAGCTTTTGAGGATCTTTTGGTCTACTTCACTTTGTTAGGCAGGTCCTATTTAAGTGATTTCTTGAGTGAGAACAGGTGTGGCAGTAATCAGGCCTGGGTGTGTCTAGAGAAATTGAACTCAGCTTTCCAAAGATGTGATAAACCACAATTAATTGATGTTTTAACAGGGGAGGGGGGGGGCAATCACTTTTTTTTTTTTTTTTTTTTTTTTTTTTTTTTTTTTTTTTTTTACACAGGGCCATGTAGGTTTGGATTTTTTTTACCCTTAATAATAAACACCTTCATTTAAAAACTGCATTTTGTGTTTACTTGTGTTACCTTTGTCTAATATTTAAATTTGTTTGATGATCTGGTTTTTTTTGTTTGACAAACATACAAAAAAATGAGAAATTATGATGGGGGCAAACACTTTTTCACACCACTGTGTGTGGGAACTGAAACAGTGGGAAAGTTTCTGCAGTAGTTAAGGGAACAACCGTGTGTATTGTCTCTGCAGCCTGACAGAGGCTTTTGTTTATCAACTCCCTTATTCAGATTAATTCACCTGTGTTCATGTGAGTATTTGCAGGTCCACTAACCTCTGAGGTATTTCACTTTGAGGTATTCAGAGCTGGCCTTTTGTCCCAGCAGAGGGTCATTCAGCATGACTTTAGTCTGGGCCTTGATGCCTTCGTAGAACTGGCCCATGGCCACGTGACTCAGCCCCTTCATGTACTGGCACACCTCATTGTAGGGCTCCAGCTGAAGACACCTCTGAGGAAAATCAAACAATTATGTTAAATGTTAAAGGGCAGTTTATGCTTTTTGGGATTTTCCCTTTATTTTCAGTGTTATGTAGGATTTCTGTGACATTACATGGTCTGCAATGTTAAACGAGAAGAAGGCCACCTGCACAGGAGTTCTCTCCCACAGAGACTAGGACTGCAACGCTGCCTGAAAGGCCTCGTCTGGACTGGCTGTTCTCTTCTGTGAGGTTATCATGTCACAGAGCTGATACAGACCTGCCTCCTGGATAGTCTGGCATGTCCTCTCCTTGGAGGAGAAGAGGACAATTCCCTCTGAGAACAGCCACAATGCAACTAGCTTAGCTCATAGTCTAATCGTGGATTTTAGAGCTTTTCTCAGTAAATTCTAGTTACCCCACCAGAAATCTGTGGTCTCAGCTTGTTCATAAATCTACAGTCAATAATAAATCTCAAGTCATCCTGGCCTATTTTTTTTTTTTTTTTGAACCAGTATGACATGGGAACCAGCCCTGGTAGTATTAGCTTCATAGTGCGATCCACCTTCAACGACTCTGTGGTGGCATCAGCCACCCTGTATGGAGTGGTCTGCTGGGGCAGCAGCATCACAGCTGCTGACAGGAAGAGACTGAACAGGCTGATTAAGAAGGTTAGCTCTGTTCTGGGGCGTCGCCTCGACTCAGTGGAGCCGACAGGAGAGAGGAGGATGGCGGCAAAGCTGTCATCTCTGCTGGAGTCCGAGTCACGACACGCTGAGTGCACTGAGCAGATAATTTAGAGGCAGGCTGCTCCGTCCAAACTGCACGAGTGCTGCTGTTGGGACTTTACAATCTCCGCTGCTCACAGACACCGTACATAACACTACTTTGTACAATAAAGAACTTTCCTTTCCAATCCACTGTTAATATTGAAGGTTGCAACAACACTGTACTCATTCAGCTGTGAACTATCATATTAATATGTATATTGCTGAATAATTTAACTGCTTACTAGCTCTGTAAGTACTATTTTACTTATTTGTTTTAACAGTAAAATTTTTTTTTACTTTTTTAGCTTCTTGGACTGTGTATATACTATTTTTACCCTATTTTATTATTACTGCTCTGAGTGCTGCTATCCCTTTGCTGCTGCAATACTGTAAGTTTCCCCATTCTGGGACTAATAAAGGATTATCTTATGACCAGGGATTTTATGGTTCTTTTTTGTAAACTGTAGCCACCACACTAGATTGTCTCATTCATTAATCAACAGTCAATTATGTCTTCTGCCATTCTGGCTTATTTTGTTATAATTTTGACCATAATGGTAAATGCCGTTCACTTATATAGCACTTTCTCTAATCTCTAGATGACTAAAGCGCTTTACAGATCCTGCTATCCACCCATTCACACACTGATGGCGGCGGAGCCGGTGCCATGCACAGGCGCTGGCCTGACCCACCAGGAGCAACTGGGGGTTCAGTGTCTTGCTCAGTTAGTTAACTGGTCCAAAAAAATTGCAAATACTTTGCCGTTGTTGTGCATGGGTCCTGTTGGCGCTCATGTACAACAGTGGCAAATTATTTGTATTTTTTTTAGGACCATTTAACAAATGAAATTCGATAATTTTGCACAAAAACCTGAACATATTAGGGCACCTTGGTTGAAAAACACCAACTTAGTCTGACAACTGAGGCTAAAGGCTAATGCTAGCCTCCAAAACAAAAATCTCAGAGTAATGGTGACAGATGGAGGGTGGGATGAAATTTGATTCAAAGCAAAATGCCATTAAGTAGCCTGTTTTGAAGAGAGTGCCTTCCCTGTGTGTAAAAATTACTGCAATAATTAAATTCTGCATTAGTGGGAGCTGTGTCAACATGTAGAAGAAAAGAGCATAATAGGGGCTCTTTAATCTAATCACAGTTCACTGTCCTTGTACTTCCAATCTAACCCTCTATAAGTGAATTAAACAGCCAAGAAACACACTAGACAAAGGTGACTTATTTTTCACCTTGAAGTTGCCTATGGCCTCCTGCAGCGAGCCGTGGTGGTACAGCATCATGCCTCGGAGCTGGAGGGACTGGATGTGGTTTTGATTCAGCATCAGAGCCTTCTGGAAACTCTCCATAGCCGATTCAAAATCACCCAACTCTCTGGAGGAAGGATACGGAAAGCAACAGTGAATATACAGAACATTAACGTTTTTAAGTTTGTATTTATGTGTGAGATTCAAAAGAGGTGATTTGGACCGAGTGTCCGTACCTGTAAGCCTGTCCGAGGCTCTTATAGGCGTCTATGAAGTCGGCCTTTAACTTTAACGCCTCTTTGAATGTATCAATGGCTTCCTGAGGGAAAACAAAAAACAACCTCTCACTAAGGGCTGTCCCAAATACATTTGGTTACTCAGAATATTCACCAGTAATCTACAGGGAATATCTAAATATTCTGTAAAGCAGTTTCTCCCTCAGTTCTCTGCATCAGCACCAGTTTAATAAGAAATGTAACTATTCTTATGAATTTGAAACTCTCATCTAAATTTGCAACTTTTGTTGTCAATTTGGAGAATTTCTTGTAAATTTGAGCCCTTTTTCCCCTCAAATTTACAACATTTTTTGGAAAAAATATGCATTTTCTTGTAAAATTTAAATTACTTTTTTTGCATTTTAATTTAATTCACAAATTTAGGATGTTTTCCTTCAAGTTTGCCATTTTTGTCACACAAATTTGTCTTTTTCTCATATATTTGCAAATGTACCCATGTAAATTTGTGATTTTATCACCAGTTTGGTATTTTTTTTTTTTTTTTTTGTAAATTTGTGAGCAGATGCTAAGTTGCTGTTAGCCTCTGACGGCTATCCACGTCATCTCAACTGTTTCACAGAGCCAATGGACAAGCTAAGGCTGTATTTAAGAACCCGATAACAGACTCATTATCACTATGTGGTGGTGACACAGTCATGGGGGTGTAAAGTAGGGCTGCAATGATTACTTGAATAATTCGGTTACAAAAAATTCTCGATCCAAAATTTATGTGTCGACGTGTCATTTAATGTAGCACTTCCAGTCTGTATGACCATCTTCCGGTCACGCTACCTAAATAAAATGAAGATTTGTTTAAGGGCACCATGGCAGAGTGGCATAGTGACGGGCTGGCAAAGAAAGAAAATTAAAAAAAAAAAAAAGACGGACTTCCGGTCTGGACGCCATGGCGACTGCAGCTTAACACTGAAGCTCTCAGACCCAATTCAGGATAACACCTTGAAAATCAAACTTAACGGATTTTTGGAGGAGTGAAAATCAAAAGACAAAATCATCATGTCTAAAGGAAAACAGAAGAAACTGAAATTCTCCAGGCCAGGACACGTATCGGCCGGAGAATCTGAACTGGAAGATCTCCGTTCAGAAGACGAGGAACTGGTGATAGCTAACAAAAGGGTTAGCCTGAAATCACTATTTGAGGAGCTACGACGATTTCGCCGAGAAGTTACGGCCGAATTTCGGGAATTCAGAGAAGAATTGAAAAGGACAAACAGCAGAGTGGACCAGGCCGAGAACCGAATCTTGGAAACAGAGGATCGAATAAAAGTGCTCGAAGATTCTGTGCTAGACCTACGCAAAAGACAAGCAGCTATAGAGGCTAAGCTAACCGACCAAGAAGGAAAACAAAGAAGAGACAACATAAGAATTCATGGTCTGATAGAAGGAACCGAAAATGGTTTTAACTCAATGGCAGAATGCGTGGAATCCTTACTAAGAGAGAAATTGGATATTCCACAAACCACTGACTTGAAGATAGAAAAGGCACATCGTTCATTAGCCGCTAGGCCGGCGGCGGAAGCGCCCCCACGTTCGGTGTTGGTAAGATTTTCCAATTTCAAAATAAAACAAGAGGTTGTAAGACTGGCCTGGCAGAAAAAAGGATTTATGCACCAGGAGAGAAAAGTCTACGTGGAACACGATTACGCCCCGGAGGTCCTTAAAAAGCGCAGGGAATACAATGACGCGAAAAAGGTGTTAAGAGAGAAGAAATTGCGCTTTCAGACACCATTTCCTGCGAAGTTAAGGGTCTTCTACGGCGATGAAACGTGTCTCTATAATTCGGCGGAAGAAGCAACAGCTGACATGGCGAAAAGAGGGCTCCCGGTAACGGTATTTAAACCCGCAGCAGACCCGAGTGAGAAGATCAAAGCGCAAACATGGACAACAAAAAGACCCTCAAAATCCACGGACCAGCAGCGGGAAACCCAGCACCAGAGCGTCGCGGATAAACTATCCGTTTTCAGGTTGGAATAGCGACTTTTTTTTTTTTTTCTCTTTTCTCTTGAATCAATCCGCACATCCAACCCCCCTCATACAAGGTAACAAACTTTAAAGGAGATGCATATTCAGCATGTGGTAAAACATTTCATGGAACAATCATATTATTTGAAACAAATAAGTCTTTGTAATAAAAAAAAAAAAAAAAAACTTGTTAAAATAGAAATGTGACAATAATCCACATGTTCTCCTCATACTAACAAACACTGTTTTTGCGTGAATGTTTGATGTGATGGGGGTGGGAGGGTGCACACAATTTCACAGGGTTTAGGCATAAAAGGAAAAAAAAAATCATTACAAGTTTGGATTGGGTTTTGAAACTCACGTTAAAAGCATGGGACTACTTTCAGTGGTAAGAGAGGGCCCTCAACACGTAACAGAGTTTGAGGAATTTCCCTCAGGGCCTTCACTCCATCAAGGCTCTTACAGGGTCTTTAAAAAGACCTCAGCTCAGGAAGTTCTTATGACAGCTTTTTGTTTTAAAGTTTTTTACACTATGTTCTTAATGTTTTTCTTGTTTTTAATGTTCTTTCAGTTTCTGAGTAGCACAAAAGAGGGCCACCACACAGTTATACTAAAAACAACACAATGGAGAAACAGGGTGTAACCAAAATAATTTCATATAATGTAAAAGGAATCCTGAATCCAGTTAAAAGATCCAAGATTCTAGGCAAAATGAAAAAAGACAAAGCAGGAATAATATTTTTACAAGAAACCCACCTAACAGACGTGGAACACAATAAACTCAGTAGACAAGGGTTTAAAATGATCTCTTCATCTTCATATAAATCAGGGAGGAGGAGGGGAGTAGTGACATTGATATCAACCAAAATTACATTTGAAAAAAAAATCAGAACACAAAGATAAAGAAGGGAGATACAGTTTGGTAACTGGGCGGCTAGAGGGAGAAGATATCACCCTGCTGAATGTGTATGCTCCCCCAGGGGCTAACTGGAAATTTTATAAAAATGTATTCGACCTAATGATAACTAAAGCTCAAGGTTTAGTGATATGTGGTGGGGACTTCAATCTTAGACTGAATCCATACTGGGATGCTTCTGGTAATTCCCCACATCAAAATAACACCCAAAACAGGAAGACTCGGATGCTACTAAAAGAATTGGGAATCTGTGACGTGTGGAGGGAACTCAACCCCAGTGTAAAAGACTATACATTTTACTCAACTCCACATTCATCTTACTCAAGGATTGACTATTTTTTTATGTTTAATAGAGACATTGGAAGAGTAAAAACATGTAAAATAGGACTGATGGATCTCTCCGACCACAGTCCGATCTACATGGACTTAAATATCCAAAAATACACAAATAATACATTTTCTTGGAGGTTAAATTCAAATGTCCTGAAAGGACCATTGAAAGATGAATTGGAATCAGACATTCTCAGATATTTGGAAGATAACGATAACGGAGAAGTATCCCCTTTAATACTGTGGGATGCATGCAAAGCTGTAATAAGAGGAAAGATTATTGCAAAACTGGCAACCCAAAAGAAACTAAGACAAGAAAAACTATCCACATTAGAGTCAGAACTTAGGAACCTAGAAAAAGAACACAAAGGCAACACTCATTCTACTGACTCGCTCAAGATTAAGGAAATTAAAAACCAAATAAATGAGATCTACACAATAGAAATCCAGAAGAAACTTACATTTCTGAAACAAAAATACTATGAAGCAGGCAGTAAATCGGCAAAATTGCTAGCCTATAAATTGAGGAAACATCAAACAGAAAGAGCAATCTACAAAATCAGAGACCCAGTATCAAAGGAAATAAAATTCAGAATTCAGGATATTCTTAAAAACTTCGAGAATGAATTACTATAAGAACTTATACTCCCACAAAAAACATAAAAACGCATCCGAGGCATTCCTAAACACATTAAACCTTCCCCAACTTACGGAGTCACAAAATAAAACACTACTGTCAGAAATACATCCTAAAGAATTGGAAAAAGCAATTATGAAACTTAAAGCTAACAAATCCCCAGGAGCTGATGGCTATACAGCAGAGTGGTACAAAACCTTTAAACAGCAACTATCTCCTCTCCTCCTGAAAACATTTAATTATGTCCTCCACACAGGGGAAATCCCCCCCTCCTGGAGAGAAGGGGTCATTGCAGTTATACCTAAACCTGAAAAGGATAAACTAGAGTGCTCCAACTACAGACCAATCAGTGTACTAAATCAGGACTATAAGCTTTTTACCATTATCCTTGCCAAAAGGTTAGAAAATATACTGACAGACCTAATTCATTTAGACCAAACAGGTTTTATAAGACAAAGACAGACACAAGACAACATTCGACGCACTTTACACATAATTCATCATATAAAAAAATATAACTTAAATGCAGTCATATTGGGATTAGATGCTGAAAAAGCATTCGATTCGGTTGACTGGTCTTTTCTATATAGAATCTTATCCAGTTTCAATTTTCATAACAACTTCATTAGAACTATACAGGCATTATATAAAAAGCCAACAGCTAAAATAAGGATTAACGGTAATTTATCATCATCTTTTGAACTGGAAAGAGGATGTCGTCAGGGCTGCCCCCTGTCTCCACTGCTCTTTGCAATCTTCATAGAACCTCTGAGCCAATGGATAAGACAAAACCAAAAAATTCAAGGTATTACACTTGGTCAGAAGGAACATAAAATAGCACTCTTTGCTGATGACATTTTAATATACCTAGGGCAGCCGGACACTTCTTTACCAGAACTAACCTCAGTTTTTTCAGAGTATGGAGATTTATCGGGGTACAAATTAAACATGCATAAAACCCAAGTTTTAACATTCAACTATGACCCAAATCATTATTCTCTAAGCAAACTCAAAACTAACTGGGAGTCGGAATCTATGAAATATCTGGGGGTCAATATCCCGAAACAACTCAACAAAATTATATCACTAAACTATGATCCACTGGTGACAAAAATAAAATCTGACCTAGCAAGATGGAATATGATACCATTCTTGGGTACTGCACAAAGAATTGAAGCAGTCAAAATGAATATACTTCCACGTCTTCTATACCTTTTCCAAACAATACCGGTAGAACCTCCCAAAAAAACATGG
This sequence comes from Pholidichthys leucotaenia, assembly GCA_020510985.1. NCBI lineage: Eukaryota > Metazoa > Chordata > Actinopteri > Cichliformes > Pholidichthyidae > Pholidichthys > Pholidichthys leucotaenia. Next base: position 280,209,839 of record CM035842.1, read on the forward strand.
CAGGAGCTGGACAGAAGGATCTCAAGATTCATATGGCAGGGCAAGAGACCTAGAATCAGATATAGAACCCTACAGCTAAACAAAGACAAAGGTGGGCTCGCGCTGCCAAATATCAGGGACTACTTTAAAGCCGCACAAATTAAAACTTTAGTAGAGATATGTAACCCAATCTACACTGCACAATGGAAGGAGATCGAATGCCAAATAACAAGTGACATCCCCCTACAGGCGATAATAGGGAACAATGCCTTACCTAAGCTTTTGAATAACACTAACCCGTGGATAGAGACCCCGCTAAAAATTTGGTTTAAGATAGTCAGAGAGAATCAAACTAAAGAGCCCTATCGACTTCTGCAATGGATTGCCTATGATCAGGACTTTACTCCTAATAAAACAGACACCAGATTTAAAAAGTGGAAGGAGAAAGGGCTGATAAAATATTACGATTTTTTTAAAGGGCAAATCTTAAGAAGTTTTGAAGATTTGAAAAAACAAGGCCTAATAAATCAAGACCTTTACAGGTTCTTCCAGCTTAGACACCACATAAACAATATACTTAAAAAGGAGGTTTTGGAAAGGGCCCAGTCAGGTGTTCTGAAGGTCTTCTTAATGGCATATAAAGGGATCCCAGGGATCAGATACATTTCTAAAATATACCAAGGTCTTCAAGACTTAAAAGGAGACAACACATCTTATATAAAAGAGAGATGGGAAAAAGAGGGGAATTTCACTTTACAACTGGAAATATGGGAAAAGCTAAATAAACAGCAATGAAAAAGTACCTCATCCCGGTTCCGCCGGACCGGCGGCGCCACACGAGTCGGCTGCCTGTTGCAACAGCCTTTTTTTTTTTTTTTTTATCTTCCTCCTTCTTTCTACACCTTTCACTCTGTATATATATCACGGACGCACGGATCACCCCGGGGGTCTCCCCGGTCGGCGGACGGAGCCACGGTTTGCAGCGGGAGACGTTACAGCGGGGAGGAGCTAGTGCTAGCTAGCACTTGGCCGCCGCCCGGTGCTAATGGGAAACTCGACATACCGGGAGCTGTAGCGAAAATGACGCGGGTGCCGGGCTGGAGTTTAGGCGGCGTGAAAGAAATATAAGACAGAATAATAAAGAGCGATGGCAAGAACCAAGCAGACCGCCCGTAAAATCTACTGGAGGAAGAAGCCCCCCCCCCCCCCCCCCCGCAGGAGACAGCTAGCCACCAGGGCTGCTCGGAGAGGCGCTCCAGCCACCGGCAGAGTGAAGAGCCTCGCCGTCACAGGCCCGTGGCTCTGAGAGAGATCTGTCGCTGCCAGAAATCCACGGAGCTGCTCATCTGTAAGCTGCCCGTCCAGCGCCTGGTGAGGGAGATCGCTCAGGACTTCAAGACCGTCCTGCGTTTCCTGAGCTTCGCCGTCATGGCTCTGCAGGAGATCAGCGAGGCCCACCTGGTGGTCTCTTCTTCGCTAAGGGGGTCACCATCACGCCCAAAGACTTCCAGCTGGCCCGCTGCATCCGCGGAGAGAGAGCTTAGACTTTCTGCTGCACATTCACCAGCCATAATGCTCTGCACTGTGTGTCTATATATATATACATTTATAGTAATATGGACATATGTTTACTAGATGTTGTTTTTTCTTGCCTTCTGATTGTTGCTCTGAGTGTTGCTATCCCTATGCTGTTGCAATCCTGGAATTTCCCCATTGTGGGACTAATAAAGGCTTATCTTATCTTATCTTATCTTATCCCTGCAGTGGAGAGAATTTGGATGGAAAAACTTGGCAAGATTTTTCAGAACACCTGCACAAAACAAATTTACCCATAAGGGATTGAACTGTTGGCGCTTGTGTGGTGAAAAGACTGCAAATCATTTTCATGTGTTTTGGTCATGCCCAGTTATCCACCAATATTGGACCAAGGTACAGACAATATTGGGGAAAATATTCAAAATTACAGTTCCCTTTTCTTTTGTAACTTTTGTATTTGGGTTTACTACCGGACTCACTGGAAAGACGAGGAGAAAAATACTTATTCAATGTTTTAATATTGGCAAGCAAAAAAGCTCTAACTAAAAAATGGATGTTGAAGGACTGTCCTACACCTGAAGATTGGACTAACGTGATCCAAGACATTTACTCGATGGAAAAGTTGACATTCGCACTGAGACAGGACATGGATGGGTTCATGAACTTTTGGCAACCCTGGACCGCATATGTGTCTTCCATTAGATCTCTTCTTTGACAAATACCATTTCAATAATGGTTCCGCTCTTTGTTCCAACGCTACTCAGATGCTCTTATCTTTATTTACTTACTTTTTCTTTTTGTTTGTTTTTTACTGGTTTGTTTGGTTTTTTTTGTTATTTGTTTTGTTTTTTTTCTCTTTAATTTCACTTTTTCTTTCACTTTAAAAAAAAAAAAAAAAGGGGTGTTGTAAGAATTAATCTTCCAATGTTGTCAGATATCAGAAAATAAGGGAACATGTGATGAAAATGTAAACAATGCATTGCTGTAACGACCTGTATACCCTTTACAAAAACTTAAATAAAAAAAAAAAAAATAAAAAAAAAAAAAAGACAAAAGTATCTCAAGTCTGGAATCATTTCAAGCTCAGATTGAAGGAAAACATTATGCAGTGTGTATATGGTAAAGCTGAGCAGCGAGCTAGCATGCTACAACATTGGATGTTACAGTGTCTTGGCAGAAAGCATCCCACATCATGCACAGCCAGGGCACCCGAGACAAGGTACATGATTGAGATTTAAAATTAAGATGAATAGAATGTAGTCAGCTATGCCAATTATGCTTATATGACCAAAGAACATATAGCCACCACCATCGGCATCCAGATGCTAACGTGCCCGCTAACAGATGTTAACTGCTAGCGAAAGCAACTTTATCGTGTAACGTACCGTTTAAAGTTATGTTCTATGCAATAAACATTGCAATAAGCATTGCAATAAATGTGTACCTGTTTTATTGAGTGTTTGGTACAATTACTACTGCTCTTTAGGAAAGAAAGTTCTGCAAATGTTGGTCAGTGCAAGTTTCTTTAAAATAAAAAAAAAAGTATCAGATTACTCAAGTAATCTTCGATTACAGTAGGTGATTACCCGAGCCGTAAAATAGTTAGCTGCAGCCCTAGTGTAAAGGACTTCCCCAATGCAGCAAACAAGCTAATTAGCCGCCGCACATGTGACCCACAAACCCTCAAGAGGTATGTGTTGTAAACACTGGACAATGTTCATTTTGTGTGTGAAATGACAATAGGCCTGCTCTTTATTATATTATGCTCATTTACTATCACACCACAGTGATACGATACTCCACTCTTATGTAATATTGCTTAAATTTCCAGCCTTGTCAATAAGGGAGGAAAAAAATTGACATGATGCTGATTTAAGGTCAAATTGCCCAACCCTACCTTTAACCCTGACCTTGACCTTGGGCATCACCTGGATACAGACCGACTTAAGGACCATTTTGGGCAGTGCGGTAGAACAGTGGTTAGCACTGTGGCAGCACAGCAACTCACCCTTGGCCATGGGATCCCAGGTTCGATCCCACCCCCTGACCAACGGTGATCTGTGTGGAGTTTGCATGTTCTCCCCGTGTCAGAATCAGAATCAGAATCAGAATAAACTTTATTGCCAAGCATGTAAAAAACACACGAGGAACTTGACTTGACATTGGTGCGCATGCGCGCGACACAACGACACGGCAGCCATAATAGGCGCCTCATCAAACAGAGATAGATAAGAAAGGGAGGGGAAGGGAGGGAACGACACAAGGGGGGAGGAGAAAAAAAACTTCGTTATCATAATACAGCTTATTTTTAAGCAGATTATGATTACAATGAAAAAAAATCTCTCAATAGCACAGAGCAACAACTCAGAATTTCACAAGACACAAGAGAGCAGTGTACAGTATATCTTTAATCAGTTCATGAATCAATGTGTGTGCGGTGTTGAGCAGTGTTGATGATAATAAGAGAGACCCAAGGACCCTTGGCAGAAGATGTTTTGTCTGTCTGGCGCCCAGTCTCATCTGGCGCTGCAGCTGGCTGTCCAAGGCCTTGTGCTCATGATTTTGAAAAAACACAGTCTGCAGACAGCCAGGAGGAATTTTCATGGGGAATAATAATGCCAAATAGGACTGATCACAGAGGAGACTTGTATTTCTTCTGTAGATTCAGTACATTAATCCTTCATTGCGCAGCTTTGAATTCGTCGTGGAAAGACCTGAGCGAACCCATGATGTAATCCACCTTACGAGACAGTTCTCCAGTAGTCGCTATCAGGGTCTTCTCCAGTTTCTCAATTTGTTGGATGCACCTCGCCTGGCCAGCATTTTGATAGGTTGAATCCATCTTCAGCAATTTACGGTAAACCAAGACAATTCCCGTCCCAATCAGAATTATCCCAATCACCAAGATTACGAAGATAAACAAATCTTCAATATCTTCGATAGAGAGATTAGAGAGACACAGCATTTTCCAATTACCTGTGTCACATAGATAGCCCACTGGAGCCGTTCCAGCGGGGCAGACAGCTTCCCCCGGAGCACTTTTCCTTGTTGAAAAAATAGTGTCAATTGTGTTCAAAGCCCAGCTTATTAACTCCATAATTTCTTTTCGGCGGTCGCAGTTAGACGCAGACAGACAACAGCAAGCTGGGATCCAGTAGTGTCTGCGTGAGTTTACTCTGGGCTCTCTCCGGTTTCCTCCCACAGGCCAAAAAACATGCAGGTTAGGTCAATTGGAGACTCTAAAGTGGCCCTAGGTGTGAATGGTGAAGGGATTGGCGCTGTAGCGCGGCTGCTTCATCCATCCAGGTGGATGCCCTGAATTTCCCCTCTGGGGGATCAATAAAGTACACAAAATTAAAAAATAAATAAATAAAAAAAAGTGTTTTGAGTTTGCTGAGCATCGGGGAAATTGCCTAGGAGGAGCAGCAGTTCCCATGAATTGTGGACATTAGTTCCTTTCAGATTCACTGGAATGAGCTAATAATTTTTAATAAAGTACACCCATACTGGTGCCTGTGAATCAATACAGTATCATAAATATTCATTTACTTCTGCATGACTTGAGGGTTAAGTAATGCCCTCCACCAGCGAAGGGTGGTGGATCGTTGGTTCCACTTAAATTGGTAAGAACTTGGGCTGGTTGCCAAAAACACTATGGTTACCAGACTCTGGATTGGGACTGGAACGGGAATTTTGCTGGTCTGAAAGGGCTAAAGAGACTGCACTGTTCTTCAAAAAACATGACATAATTATACAATTTATTTTAAATTTACCTTCAGTATGCATCATTAGCAAAAAAAAAGCAGACTATAAGCTACTGATGTTGCTTGTAACAGCTTGTTGTGTGAAGATGGAATCCAGGGATTCCCCCAAAATTAGCCAACAGTGGTGCACCCAGTGTGATTAAAAAACAGACTTCATGCCTTCCAGCTGAATACCTGCAGGTAAAACAGCTGCTCTGCAGACTACACAATCAGACACATCTTATCAAAGTGAGAGGAAGGCTATGAGCTCAGTCTGAACTGATATGAGACTGACAACGTAATTACAGCGAAAGAGCACCTTATCTACAGGTTTCATCTTTTAAACGTCAGGCGTCTATAAATACAACTTACCACAGAGCAGGAGAAGGCAACAATTTAGGAACGTTCTGAAATGCAGCAGATATTATATATATAGTTTTAAATCAAACGGTTCATACAGGGAAGGTTTTATAATTAATTTGTTGTTTAACATCACTGAATGCTTTAAATGAGGTTTAATGTGTGTTGTATTTTAAAAATGTGTCAAGTGGAGGAGCACCACCACCAACAGCTACAACAGGAAACTCTGAAGGAGACGGTTTCTGCTGAGCTGCACCAAAGAGGCCAGATCACAAAAAAAAAAAAAAAAAAAAAACTCATTAGATGTGGCTGCTTTCAAAAACTAAATAGAAATTTACTGTAAAACTTAAAATGAATAACAGAAAAATGAAAAAAATTACATAGCAAAAGCTCATAAAAATACTGTAGGTTGTATGATTACAAAGCAAGTTTAAAAATCAAGTCTGCAGACCACACAAGGACCATCAAAGTATTTACGTCCTAACTAGTATTGTGTGTCTGCAATTTCCCAGTTTGGAATCAATAAAGTACATCTATCTATTTCATGCTTCAACTACAAAATTTGTCTTTATGTTCAAATGCACAGAAAACTAATTTTATAGGCCCACAAGGTAAGATTTTCCCAGTGCAGTACCTTCTACGTTTTCAGGCATGACTGAAATATGTGCATTTTCTTTCCATGTGCCTCCAAGAACAGCTGGATCGAGACTAAGGCATGAGGAATATTTCATTACTCCAGTTCAGTTTGGTTTCTACTGTGTAGGCCTGTAACGATAAGGGCTAAAACAATTAATTTGGAGGTTCAGGGGAAAAAAAAAAAAGACTAAAATAAATGTTCTGACCACAATAAGTTGCCGTTTACGTACAGTGGTGTGAAAAGTGTTTGCCCCCTTCCTGATTTCTCATTTTTTGTACGTTTGTCAAACTTAAATGTTTCAGATCATCAAACAAATTTAAAATATTAGACAAAGATAACACAACTAAACACAAAATGCAGTTTTTAAATGAAGGTGTTTATTATTAAGGGTAAAAAATACAAACCTACATGGCCCTGTGTGAAAAAGTGATTGCCCCCTAAACCTAATAACTGGTTGGGCCACCCTTAGCAGCAGCAACTGCAATCAAGCATTTGTGATAACACGCAATGAGTCTTTTACAGCACTGTGGGGGAATTTTGGCCCACTCATCTTTGCAGGATTGTTGCAATTCAGCCACATTGGAGGGTTTTTGAGCATGAACCACCTTTTAAGGTCATGCCACAGCATCTCAATCGGATTCAGGTCAGGACTTTGACTAGGCCACTCCAAAGTCTTCATTTTGTTTTTCTTAAGCCATTCACAGGTGGACTTGCTGGTGTGTTCTGGATCATGGTCCTGCTGCAGAACCCAAGTGCGCTTCAGCTTGAGGTCATGAACAGATGGCTGGACATTCTCCTTCAGGATTTTTTGGTAGACAACAGAATTCATGGTTCCATTTACCACAGTAAGTCTTCCAGGTTGTAGAGCAGCAAAACAGCCCCGGACCATCACACTACCACCACCATATTTTACTGCTGGTATGATGTTCCTTTTCTGAAATGCTGTGTTACTTTTACGCTGGATGTAATGGGACACACACCTTCCAAAAAGTTCAACTTTTGTCTTGTCAGTCCACGGGGTATTTTCCCAAAAGTCTTGGGGATCATCAAGATGTTTTCTGGCAAAACTGAGACGAGCCTTTATGCTCTTTTTGCTCAGCAGTGGTTTTCGTCTTGGAACTCTGCCATAGAGGCCATTTTTGCCCAGTCTCTTTCTTATGGTGGAGTCTGGAGTGAGGCCTGCAGTTCTTTTGATGTTGTTGTGGGGTCTTTTGTGACCTCTTGGATGAGTCGTCACTGTGCTCTTGGGGTAATTTTGGTCAGCCGGCCACTCCTGGGAAGTTTCACCACTGTTCCATGTTTTTGCCATTTGTGGATAATGGGTCTCACTGTGGTTCGCTGGAGTCCCAGAGCTTTAGAAATGGCTTTATAACCTTTTCCAGACTGTAGATCTCAGTTACTTTGTTTCCCATTTCTTCCTGAATTTCTTTGGATCACAGCATGATGTCTAGCTTTTGAGAATCTTTTGGTCTACTTCACTTTGTCAGGCAGGTCCTATTTAAGTGATTTCTTGATTGAGAACAGGTGTGGCAGTAATCAGGCCTGGGTGTGTCTAGAAAAATTGAACTCAGCTTTCCAAAGATGTGATAAACCAGTTAATTTATGTTTTAACAGGGGAGGGGGGCAATCACTTTTTCACACAGGGCCATGTAGGTTTGGATTATTTTTTTTTTTACCTTTAATAATAAACACCTTTATTTAAAAACTGCATTTTGTGTTTACTTGTGCAATCTTTGTCTAATATTTAAATTTGTTCGATGATCTGAAACATTTAAGTGTGACAAACATACAACAAAATAAGAAATCAGGAAGGGGGCAAACACTTTTTCACACCACTGTATGTGCCTTTCTTTACATAAGCCGCCAACATTTCACTGCACTGCTTCTGCCCTCTGCACGCTTCCCGCGGGAGGTGGAGCTCATGCTCACACAGCGAGGACAGCTGGAAAAAGCAAAGCGGTGAGCTAAAGGGTCCGTTCGCAATATAAAGTTTGTCCCGACTGAGCCTAAAAACAGCATGGTCCCTTCCGGTACTCATGTAACACCCATGTTTACGCCACGTTCGTATGATCAGTGCAAACGTTCTTACTGTCATTACCGGCTGTATTAGAGAGCGCAACCGGGGAAAAAAAAAATGACTCGATATAGGTAGTAAGGTCCTTAAAATTAAAGTGTTCACAATGTAGTTCTCTACTGTGCTGTCTCTGAGACGTGCATATTGTAAACAAACAAACGCAGCTTACCGATGACGCAGAGTCACGTGTCTCAGTCGTCTGTGGAAACGTGGAAACAGTAGTGGCCAAAACAATTTTATTTATTCTTTTGTTTTATTTTATTTATGTTTTATATGTGTAGGATATTTTACATATTTTTCCCCCATTTCTATTCCAGTGTTTAATATTGTTCATAAAAGGCCAACGCCAAGACGAATACAAGAAATTTTACCAAATATTATTAATCGAGATCAGAATGGCTTTATAAAGGGTAGACAAGGCTTCCATAATGTAAGAAGACTATTTAATATTATTTATTTTAATAAAGAAGCACCGGATACAGCTCTCCTATCATTGGACGCCGAAAAGGCCTTTGATAGAGTTGAATGGCCCTTTCTTTTTGAAGTCCTACAAAGGTTTGGACTTGGAAATAATTTCATAAAATGGGTTCAAATAATATACAATAATGCTACAGCAGAAATCCTAACAAATAACAATATTTCAAAACCAATAAAAATCAATAGAGGATGTCGACAAGGCTGTCCACTTTCACCTTTACTGTTTACTATGGCAATTGAACCTTTAGCGATAGCGATACGTTTACATTCACAAATATATGGAATTAAAGTTGGACCAACAGAACATAAAATCTCCCTGTATGCCGATGATATAATTTTGTTTATGTCGAATCTAAAAAAATCAATTCCAACCTTGTTGAATTTAATAAAGAATTTTGGGGAAATATCAGGATATAAAATAAATAAAACTAAATCTTCAATATTAATGCTAAATGAGACCCAGAGAAATTACCCAGCCCCTGAGGTAAATCAATTCAATGTTGTAAATCAGTTTAAATATTTAGGAATCCAAATTATGCCTAAGCTAGAATCAGTCGCCAGTGTCAACTATGAAGCCTTAATGTCAGATATCAGTGAGTTAACTCAGAGATGGATGTCACTACCAATGTCGATGATCGGGAGAATCAATATACTTAAAAGTAATATTTTACCTAAAATACTTTATTTATTTCAATACATTCCCTTATCACCACCTTTAGATCTATTCTCAAGAATAAAAAAAAAGTTAGTGGAATTTATATGGAACAACAGGAGGGCTAGATTACGTTTGTCTTTATTATATTTACCATTTGATCGTGGAGGTCTGAAATGTCCAAATTTTATGTTGTATTATTGGTCGGCACAACTGAGGTCTATGACATATTATTTTTCATCAAATGATCTCCCTCACTGGACTGAAATGGAATCATACAATTTACCTTTACCTCTTCCCATATTCATATACTCAGATTCGGCAAAAAAATTACAAAAACAAGTTAAAAATCCATTTGTAAAGCATATGATCAAAATATGGTTTGAAGCTAAAAACTATTTAAAAGAACCACAGTTATTGTCACAATTTAGTCCAATATGGGGTAATCAATATTTTAAACCAGGGAGAGCGGACGCTGTATTTAAAGTATGGAATTTAAAAGGGATACAAAAGATTCAGGATTTATATTTGCCATGTGCAGACAACATAATGTCTTTTGAAGAGCTGAGGATCAAATTTAATCTCAATAGAACACATTTTTTTAAATATCTTCAACTTAGAAACTTTATTCGATCAAATCAAAATAAAGCTCTCACTCGACCTATTTATTCATCCTTGGAAAAAATGATGATGAAAGATAGTAAAAGAAAGGGTATTATTTCAGAGTTTTATAACTCATTGACACTATCTTCAAGTGAAAATTCACTGAAAAGATTAAACTACTGGAAAGAAGATCTGCAAATTGAAATTTCAGAGGAACAATGGGAATTGGCTTGTACAGAAGCTCAAACCAAATCAATAAATGCACGCCTTAAATTGATACATTTCAAATGGTTAATGCGGATGTATGTTACACCGGAGGAGTTAAATAGATATAACAAAAATATACCAGATACATGCACAAAATGCATGGAAAGTAAAGGAACCCTATTTCATTGTTTATGGGAATGTAGATTAATAAGAATGTTTTGGGAAGAGGTGAGGGTAACAATTGAAAAAATAATCTCAAAACAAATCATATTGAATCCTAAACTGTTTTTGTTGGGTCTGTACCCAGAAAAGCATAATTTTAATAAAAGTGAAAGAACATTCATAGACCTCAGTTTGCTTAATGCCAAAAAATGTATTGCACTATTATGGAAAAAGACTCATAGACCAGATGTGACTCAGTGGTTAAGACAGATGTTAACAAACCTTCCATTAGAAAGAATAACATATATACTGAAATCAAAGGAAATTGTGTTTGAGAATATATGGAGACCTTTTATTGATTATGTAAAAAATTTAAACATAACTCTTGAAGAAGAAGGTGAATGATGTGTGTGGACCTTGTAAATTCCAAACTGGTGAACATAATATGTATACTTATGTATTGGATTGTCTAGACTAAACAGAGGAGCATTGTTGAAGATTTGATTTTGTTGGTGGTTGTTGGTGTTTTTAGTGCATTTTTTTTTTTTGTAGTACTTTAGTGTTAGTGTTTGATTGTTTGTATCATGTTTGTTAAAAAAAAAAAAGGTTCAATAAAGATATTGTGGAAAAAAAAAAAAAAGGCCAACGCTCTCTGAAAAGTTGAACATAGACTGTTATCATTATATCACTAATATCCTGGGCATAAAAGGGTCTTCATGACGTCAACGACAATATCATTTACTGCAATAATTTGAGGGAAAATTTATCATCCATCAAAATTTGCCATCATTACGAGCCTAGTACTGTGCGCTGCCTTCTCAGTTTTGAATTGAATCATCTTGGCTGGGCACCACAAGCCTATTTGGGAAGTGCCTCCTTACAAACAAGTCAAATCTTTCATTCCTATTTTGACTACGTAAATGTTGACGGACTTGAAATCGTGTAACATGAGACAGCCATTTGCATCGAGTCAGAAAGGGACAAAATTGTGAGGTGAGAGTAAAGTTTGGACACATCTAGTCTAAATGCATCAACAGGTGATTTCACTGAATTCCCCCAGTAACTGCTGATCAGTGACGTTAGTTCTACTTCATTAATCCCAGAGGGAAATTCAAGGGTCTTGTCCCTCCATGGCACATGATTGGAAACCTCTGCTTCAAAATAACAGTCCACAAACCAAAGGGAGATGTCCTGTTGGCTTTAAAAAACTTTCACATATACGGTCTGTGAGGAAAAACTGGAATATATTCCGTCAGTGTGTCACCCACCTTGAGCATACCCCTATGGAAGAAGGTGAGGCCCTTGTACAGCATGGCAATAGGCTGGTTCTTCTTGAGCTCTAAAGATTGCTGGAAGTCCTCCATAGCTGCCACATAATCCTGAACATGGAGGGAAAACACAAACTGAAATCATAGAAAATAAAACCATACAGGTAGACGCAGATGTGACAGATGTGGTGTGTTTGAAGGTCAAACCTCTGAAATGAAGAGCAGCGTTCCTCTGTGTCTGTAGAGGCGAGCTGAGGGCTGCAGCTGGATGGCTTTGGTCAGGTCGCCCAGAGCCTCGCTGATACGACCCAGAGGAGATAAGATCTGCAAACGCACGCCACAAAGTTTACATTCACATTTATAGTCGCTTCATCAGTATCTGGTACTGGTTATAGAAAAATATTCCATCTTTATGAATGTTAGCCTTATCCTTTTGTTTATAGTAGCAACACAATAGCAAAGGCTGGGCTGATTTTTACAGAAAAGCTTGGACATGCAGGTATGTACGGAGGCCCAAACCTGCCTAAATTTTAAAAAATGAATGTATGAATGAATAAATGACCCCGTATGAAATGCATCAAACATTAAAACAATATGACAATCTAAATTGGGATAAATTTGTGTTTTTTCCTTTGAGACTATCAAAACAGCATCACTTAATTTTAATTTCATTTTGATTTGTATTAAAGAAGTTCTGACACATTCAGGATTAAGACCAAAATTAAACCACTACAATCATAGGACAGGACTGACCCCCAGGTAAAGGGTTTATGCAAATTTATCCATGACTTAATGAATTATCCAATCATAAATACAGCTAAAAAAGTACAAAACAGCACAAATAAAACAGTAGTCATACAACAGAGACAATAAAAACAAATAAAATCAATGTCTCAAACTGGGTCAAAAGCCAGAGAATAAGAATGGGTTTTAAGATGAGTTTGAAAACTGGACAGTGAAAAAGGCCTGTCTGATGGACAAAGGCAGAGTGTTCCACAATTTAGGAGCAGCAACAGAAAAAGCTCTGTCCCCTCTCAGCTTCCTCTTTGATTTCGGTATCTCCAGGAGCAGCTGATCAACTGACCTGAGAGACCGAGCAGGAGTGTATGGGAGAAGCAGCTCAGAGAGGTAAGGCGGGGCAAGGCCATTTTTAATGATTTAAAAACAAATACAAGAATTTTAAAATGAAACCTAAAGTGCACAGGCAGCCAGTGAAGGGAAGCTAGAATGGGTGTAATGTGGTATAGGTACTATCATTCACAATTGCATTTTTAAAACAAAATCATGTTAAGATTTTTCTTTTCTTTTTTGCAATATATATACATATAATCATGAAAATATGGAGTCATGGGATCTCTAAACTCAAGTGCTTTTGTAAAAATTCTTTTGTAAAAGTGTATTTCTAATATTAATTTGAATGCACATGATTAGGTCAATCTCGATTTAATTTATTTCTATTTTTCCACTGTTAGGATGTCAAATATCATGACTGAATAAAGCACAGTGATTTCTGCGATCTGATTTTTTTAATCAATCATTGTTAATTGGTACACAAAAACATAAGTGCAGCAACTTCATAAAAAAGTGATTTGTTGAACTTAAATTGTTTGACTTATGTGTCACTGTGAAAACACCACAGAAGTATTTGAGTGGTTAAACATCACAAAGAGGAAGCAGAATATAAACAAAAAAGCTGAATGAAACATGTACAGTGGGGCAAAAAAGTATTTAGTCACCAATTGTGCAAGTTCTCCCACTTAAAAGATGAGAGGTCTCCAATTTTCATCATAGGTATACCTCAACTATGAGAGACAAAATGAGAAAAAAAAATCCAGAAAATCACATTGAAGGATGTTTAATGAATTAATTGGTAAATTCCTCAGTAAAATAAGTATTTGGTCACCTACAAACAAGCAAGATTTCTGGCTCTCACAGACCTGTAACTTCTTCTTTAAGAGGCTCCTCTGTCCTCCACTCGTTACCTGTATTAATGGCACTTGTTTGAACTCGTTATCAGTATAAAAGACACCTGTCCACAACCTCAAACAGTCAGACTCCAAACTCCACTATGGCCAAGACCAAAGAGCTGTCAAAGGACACCAGAAACAAAATTGTAGACCTGCACCTGGCTGGGAAGACTGAATCTGCAATAGGTAAGCAGCTTGGTGTGAAGAAATCAACTGTGGGAGCAATTATTAGAAAATGGAAGACATACAAGACTACTGATAATCTCCCTCAATCTGGGGCTCCACGCAAGATCTCACCCCGTGGGGTCAAAATTATCATGAGAACGGTGAGCAAAAATCCCAGAACCACACAGGGGGCCCTAGTGAATGACCTGCAGAGAGCTGGGACCAAAGTAACAAAGGCTACCATCAGTAACACACTACACCGCCAGGGACTCAAATCCTGCAGTGCCAGACGTGTCCCCCTGCTTAAGCCAGTACATGTCCAGGCCCGTCTGAAGTTTGCTAGAGAGCATTTGGATGATCCAGAAGAGGATTGGGAGAATGTCATATGGTCAGATGAAACCAAAATAGAACTTTTTGGTAAAAACTCAACTTGTCGTGTTTGGAGGAGAAAGAACACCATACTTACTGTGAAGCATGGGGGTGGAAACATCATACTTTGGGGCTGTTTTTCTGCAAAGGGACCAGGACGACTGATCCGTGTAAAGGAAAGAATGAATGGGGCCATGTATCGTGAGATTTTGAGTGAAAACCTCCTTCCATCAGCAAGGGCATTGAAGATGAAACGTGGCTGGGTCTTTCAGCATGACAATGATCCCAAACACACTGCCCAGGCAACGAAGGAGGGGCTTCATAAGAAGCATTTCAAGGTCCTGGAGTGGCCTAGCCAGTTTCCAGATCTCAACCCCATAGAAAATCTTTGGAGGGAGTTGAAAGTCTGTGTTGCCCAGCGACAGCCCCAAAACATCACTGCTCTAGAAGAGATCTGCATGGAGGAATGGGCCAAAATACCAGCAACAGTGTGTGAAAACCTTGTGAAGACTTACAGAAAACGTTTGACCTCTGTCATCGCCAACAAAAGGTATATAACAAAGTACTGAGATGAACTATTGTTATTGACCAAATACTTATTTTACCGAGGAATTTACCAATTAATTCATTAAAAATGCTTCAATGTGATTTTCTGGATTTTTTTTTCCTCATTTTGTCTCTCATAGTTGAGGTATACCTATGATGAAAATTGGAGACCTCTCTCATCTTTTAAGTGGGAGAACTTGCACAATTGGTGGCTGACTAAATACTTTTTTTACCCCACTGTAGGTGTGAAGTTTGTTTTTAAGTCATCAGCCAATTCCTTAGAAAGCTGTGAATGCTTCTATGTTTTAATATTATTGGCCGATGTTCTCTTGCATTACATCATTGTTTAACACTTATTTTATAACACTATGTAGACCTTTTAAGTTTGGGTTTTTTTTTTTGCTTCTACAACTTATACGCTGACTGCTGTGTCCAACTATTCAGATATACTCCAAATTCCAGAAGTGTATGTAGCAGGGGTGTCAAATTCAATCTTAATGAGGACTAACAAGATGGTAATCAATAAAGACAGGGGCTGGGTATTCATTTTATTACTGCATTTTTTCCTAATAAAAAATATAAAATATTGTAACTTAAGTAAAAAAAAAACTTGCATGTATTCAGATGTTAATTGGATTTAGTACACTTAAACAGCAAAAAGATTTCACCACTGAAAGATATTAAAAACATGCTATATTTGGCATGGATTTATTCTCTTTCCTTGCGTCTCACTTTACAGTTAAACCCTCACCTCCGCCCTTTGTTCGTAAACTTCGGGCCAGTTTGGCTCCAGGGTGATGACTCGGTTGAGCTCATACAGCGCCAAGTCTGCATTTTTTATGTCCTGGGATGGAGACACGAGAGGAGGCGTGAGGAGGTAGTTACAGCCTGCGGACATAAAGACTAGCATACGCCGTACAAACAAAACCACAAAACAACCACTTCTTTTTTTTTTAATGTGCAAAAACTCATCTGATAACTTCAATGTTCAGTCAGTCACACGCAGCTTTTCAGCAAAGAGAAAAAAAATCTCAGATTTATGAGAGAATGGGTCTCATGCAAAAGCCGTTGGTACTAAGATTTGTTCATAATGTGAACTTGTGGGATTCGCCGATCTGTTAGTATCTTAAAATCTCGCGCCTGTACGAGCAAAATTTACGAGTGGTCCGCACCAGTTGTAAGAGTTATGTAAATAGTTTGCCGTTATTCTAACCTTAGTTTTCACTAAATCCCTCTATATTTTATTTGTCTGAATCAAGTATGAGTGTAAATTTAATAATTCGACAATTTATACTTTGATTCAAGTTATAATAAAAATAAAATAAACGCGAACAAAACACAAGGCTCCATTTCCATATAAACTAGCATTATACTGTGAAACTTAACAAAAGTCAATTTTTTTTTTACAAATTTTTTACGCACACATTTACGCCCAAATTGTTGAAATGTATCACACTGCTCAGCCCAGTGGGACAGTGTCAGTATAGTGTGCATGGATGGCACAGATGGCCAAAGTGAGCTGCGCCCAGTTGTGTCTTCATGTCGGTCAACGCCAAGAAGAACATCTGCAGCAACACCACACACCAAAATGTCTCCTGTGGTCTGACACATTCCTTCGTTGTTGCCAGACCTGCTGCTGAAGCTACTTGAGATCTTTTTTTTATTTAGATTTCAGACAGGAGAACTTCAAGATTTTTTTCTTAGACTTTGAAGCTATTTATGTGAATGAAACTTCTGTCACACGCTAAAACGCTAATTGTGCAGCACTAACATAATCAGAAAAAAATCTTGCAAGATTTTAGGATGAAGAGTTCAACACATATGCGGATGTGTGTTTTTGACCCCGATGGCTTTCTATACTTCAGGCCCTCTGCCCACACTGCAGTTTGGGAAAATCAGAGAGCAATGCAGCACGCCACGGACAGCAACTCAGGAAAATAGCGTTGAAATGTACAAAGTAAAAGGCCATTTTTAACAGCAAATTCAGATTTACATTTACATTATAACAGATAATGTGCGATTAATCAAGCCTTAACTATGGACATGAGTTAAAATTTTAATTGACTGACAGCACTAGTCATTTGCAACAACACAAATAGCACAAAAGTAACTAATTTGACTTGTTTTGATGTTCATTTAGCATTACATAAAACATCACAATACTGGCAGTGAGAGTCATCACCATCGCGATCTTGCGATACACCCGGTATTGTGATATATACGTATATTGCGAGTTCCATCCCGATCTTTGTCTTGCTCAACTTCTGGCTAGATCTCAGGAGTCACGCCTTTCCTGAGCTGACCTAACCAGACAGTGAGAATGTGAGCACCATCTAGTGGCATCAAAAGGCAGTTTGTATTCCTCTGGTACCAAAAATAGGTAAGTTTGTGTTTGCAACATTAATTAATAATCCGTAACAAAGTATCACAAGTGTTTCTGAATTGATACAGTATCACCATCACAAAGTATTGCAATATTATGATGCACCAATTTTTTCCCCACCCCCTACATAATACACAAAATTTACAATGGAATCATGATCGGACACTATGACTGGTAAATGGCTAAATTTCTAATCTTTATAACATTTGTGTAACACTCTTTTCTCCAAATATTGCAAACTCACCTGCAGACTTTTCTTCCCGTAAGCTATCCCCCTGCCGTAGATGGCGCTGACCAACTCTGGGTCACTCTGAGCCAGAGACAAAACATGCAAGGATCACACAAATGAATTCATTTTCAAACAGATCCGTCTGGGCGGTGACAACAGTGAGACAAAAAGCCCCGTTTAGCAGCAGTACATGCACACACACACACACACACACACCTGTAGTAAGAGTGAGAAGTGTTTGATTGCTTCATCATAAAGGCCGTTTCCTATCAGAACATAGCCGATAGCTGCAATGACGGGGTAAAAAAAAACATCACAGATGAAGAAAAGAGATCTTAGATGCACAAATGAAGAGGAGGTGACGAAAACAAAACGCTAACTTACCGAGTTCTTCGTTTGTGTTGTGATTATCTACAGGGAAGGGGATTTTTTTCTGTTCTATAAACAACTTGGCCTGGTTCTGTGAAGGAAGGCAGTGACACGAAGGAGAAAAAAAAAAAACAGATTAGAGTTTCACAGTCTGGCTGAACAACCGAAAAAAAAACAAACGGACAGTTTCCTGTGTGAAGACAAGCAAAGAGAAGAATTTTAAAAGTGACTGTTGAAGGTTGGGGATTTAAGCTGACAAGCTTTTATCTTAAAAAAGTTTTGAGATTTTTCTCATAACTTTCCAAAATTTTCTCAAAATTTGCAACATTTTTCTCAAAAATGTGACTTTTTCCCCTCAAAAATTTGCAACTTTTTTCATAAATTTGTAAAAAAAAAAAAAAAAAAAAATCAAAATTTTCTTTTCTTCCTGTAAATTTGCAACTTTTTTCTCAAAATTTATTGATTTTTTCCCTAAATTTGCAACCTTTTTTCCTGTAAATTTGCAACTTTTTCTCATAATTTTTCATATTTTTTCTCCAAAATTTACAACTTTCTCATATGTTTTCAACTTTTTCTTAAAAATTTGTGGCTTTTTTCTCATAACTTTGCAATTTTTTTCTTGTAAAATTTCAACTTTTTCTCAATTTTTTTTGTAAATTTGCAACTTTTTTCTTAAAAATCTACTTTTCCTCATAACTGCAATTTTTTTCTTGTAAATTTGCTTTTTTTGGTAAATTTTCAAATTTTTCTCAAAAATTTGCAACTTTTTTCCATAAATTTATTTGTAAGAATTCTTGTAAATGTTCAACTTTTTTTTTTATCATGAATCTGCAGCTTTTTCCTTAAGAAATTAGCAATTTTTCCAGGAAATTTTCAGCTTTTTTCCCCACATAAATTTGCAACACTCATCTCAATGCTGGTTCAATTTTTATTCTGTGTAGTTAAAATTGTAATTTGTGACTTTTTTTGATTTTTAAATTGGCATCTTTTCATATCTTTGCATCTTTATTCTTGCAGATTTGTCCATAATTTACATTTATATGTTGGTATCTCATGCTAAATTGGTGAATACTCCCCATTCCCTTGTTAAAAAATAACAAATCGCCTCCTGCTGATACCCAAATTCAAGTATCAAAATCATATGGGGATGGAAAAAATGATATCAGCACATTTATAATTTACAGCCCTCCCTCCTCATCGCAAAATTTCAGTAGAGGATTAAACCACAAAAATCACCAAAAAAATATTGACAAACAGTAAAGGGTATTTTTGGAGATGCTGCTAGGATATTGATTACAAGTCCACCTTAACAGTCGTCATACAGTTCCAGAATATACGTGCAGAATTAACTCCATTTTAAATATTCACTGCACTGCACCAAATAGCTCCTGTTCTTCCTTCCTGCTGAACTGTCACTTTGCATTTGCTAAGTAAATCCAAATCAAAAAGGGCAGCGCTGTGATGGCATTACTGTATGCAAATGCAGCAGCACAGAAATGTTGCTGTCGCAGCATTTTGGGGTTCCAAAGCAGCTACTGAACGAGACAACCGACTGGGCCCATAGTTGTTATCATATAAGACCGACATACATAGCAACTGACAGCAACAACTACAAATGTTGACAAGAGGAAATGATTCTGTCAATACCAGTGTTTAAAAATGACAATCAGATGATGCCGTTGCTTCATTTGTTTCTGTGGTTTTTTCCAGTCTCTAAAGCAGAAGTAGCATCAAAGTTCGTTAGCGTGTGTGAGCTCACCAGGATCTTCTCAGCGTTGAGGGAGAAGACCGACTCGCAGGGCGGATTGCTCCCCTCCTCACAGTCGGGGTCTTCCAACTGCAAAATTGAGGAATCTGAAAAGACAAGTATTGGGAGGGTTGAAGTCAGCAGAACTGCATGAATGTGCGAGGGGACCAGCTGCTCCAGTCCTGCTGAGCTATTTTAATGTCTTTGAGGTGACATTAAACAGTGAAATATTTTACATTATTATATCAGAGATGTCAGCCCAGTCTAAACCTCAATTACAGTGGATCCAATCAATGGATTTTTAATGATTCTGACCAACTACCTTGGATGGTTGACCCCAGGTATTTAAAGTCATCCACATTCACCACCCCTGCTCCTTGCGACTACACTATTACCCGTCTTGCTTCTATTGACTTTCACGCTTCTCCAGCACATCCCTCCACCTCTCCAGGTTCACCTCCACCCGCTCCCTACTCCAACACAATGTTGTCTGCGAACATCACAGTCCATGGAAACTCCTCCCTGAACTCATCGGTCAGCCTTCCACCACCTTGGCAAACAAAAAAGGGCTCAGAGATGATCCCAGATATAATCTTACCCCCATCGGTCACTCCTGCAATGCAGCTAGGCACCGCCTCACTGTCATCATACAGGTCCTACACTATCATCACATGCTTCTCTGCCATCCCCGACTCCCTTACAGATTATCACTACTATCATGAGATTTATCTAGAGCCAAAAAGACATGGTTCAACTTCTTCTGACCTTCCACATAGTTCTCCATCAACACTCTGAAAGCAAAAAAACCTTCATAGTGTGACTGGTTAACATTAATGCATCTGTAGTTACAGTAGGGTTTAGTCAGCCACCAATTGTGCAAGTTCTCCCACTTAAAAGATGAGAGGTCTCCAATTTTCATCATAGGTATACCTCAACTATGAGAGACAAAATGAGAAAAAAAAAAAATCCAGAAAATCACACTGTCTGATTTTTAAAGAATTTATTTGCAAATTATGGTGGAAAGTAAGTATTTGGTCAATAACAAAAGTTCATCTCAATACTTTGTTATATACCCTTTGTTGGCAATGACAGAGGTCAAACGTTTTCTGTAAGTCTTCACAAGGTTTTCACACACTGTTGCTGGTATTTTGGCCCATTCCTCCATGCAGATCTCCTCTAGAGCAGTGATGTTTTGGGGCTGTCGCTGGGCAACACGGACTTTCAACTCCCTCCAAAGATTTTCTATGGGGTTGAGATCTGGAGACTGGCTAGGTAACTCCAGGACCTTGAAATGCTTCTTACAAAGCCACTCCTTCGTTGCCCGAGCGGTGTGTTTGGGATCATTGTCATGCTGAAAGACCCAGCCACATTTCATCTTCAATGCCCTTGCTGATGGAAGGAGGTTTTCACTCAAAATCTCACAATACATGGCCCCATTCATTCTTTCCTTTACACGGATCAGTCGTCCTGGTCTCTTTACAGAAAAACAGCCCCAAAGCATGATGTTTCCACCCCCATGCTTCACAGTAAGTATGGTGTTCTTTGGATGCAACTCAGCATTCTTTCTCCTCCAAACACGACAAGTTGAGTTTTTACCAAAAAGTTCTATTTTGGTTTCATCTGACCATATGACATTCTCCCAGTCCTCTTCTGGATCATCCAAATGCTCTCTAGCAAACTTCAGACGGGCCTGGACATGTACTGGCTTAAGCAGGGGGACACGTCTGGCACTGCAGGATTTGAGTCCCTGGCGGCGTACTGTGTTACTGATGGTAGCCTTTGTTACTTTGGTCCCAGCTCTCTGCAGGTCATTCACTAGGTCCCCCCGTGTGGTTCAGGGATTTTTGCTCACCATTCTCTTGATCATTTTGACCCCACGGGGTGAGATCTTGTGTGGATCCCCAGATCGAGGGAGATTATCAGTGGTCTTGTATGTCTTCCATTTTCTAATAATTGCTCCCACAGTTGATTTCTTCACACCAAGCTGCTTACCTATTGCAGATTCAGTCTTCCCAGCCAGGTGCAGGTCTACAATTTTGTTTCTGGTGTCCTTTGACAGCTCTTTGGTCTTGGCCATAGTGGAGTTTGGAGTCTGACTGTTTGAGGTTGTGGACAGGTGTCTTTTATACTGATTACAAATTCAAACAGGCGCCATTAATACAGGTAACAAGTGGAGGACAGAGGAGCCTCTTAACCACTTGCACTCCGTTGTTCCGCGGGCGGGCAAGTCTCTGCATCCTAGGGCGCACGAGGGCGCACGAGAGCACACTCGTGCGCGCTCGGACGCATGATAGAGATACTGATGGTGGTGATGTAGGTGGTGTGGCCTCCAAGCGCCACTGAAAAAAAACCTGCAGACACAGCCGCGAACAGATTAGTTCATCTGATTGACCTCTCATTCGACTAATAAGAGCCTTGAATTGGGTTTCTGAAACCATGAAGAGCCAATGAATGAAAACCTAGGAAGGAGGACCCGCCTACTGTGAATGCAGGAGCCAATTGAAGCACAGAAATTCGGGCTGGGTGAAGAGAGATTTACTGTTGCAGCAGATGAAAACAAAGGACGCTGGACGAACCTGCTACAGACCCAGGCTCACCCAGCAGCATGGAGAACACCCACAAGTGGGACCTGCACTCATTCCAGCAGAATAGACGTTTAGGATTCTCTTCCGTCGGTCTCGTCAACATTCTCCTAATCAAAACACATTGTACCATTAGAACACTGGAGTGAGGGGCTTCAGGTGTGCTGGCAATGGAGTAGGTGTGTGCGTTGCTGGCTCCTGCTATATTTTTTTCTTTACTTTTTAAACCCTATTTTGCTGTAAGCTGTTAATGTTTTGGACATTTAATACGTGCAGAATCTGTTTTGAAATATGTCCAAAACAAGAAAGCAGACTGAAAAGGAGGCAGCAGGGAACAATATTAACACCAGCTTAGCTGAGGATGCTAGTATCAGCCTTAACCCTGCACTTGTTGCCTTGCTAGAGCAACACAGAATGTCCATAGCTGCTGACTTCAAAGCTTCATTTGAACTTATTAATGGTAAGCTGGACAAAATTCAAGCAGATGTGGCGAACCAGGAGCAACGCATTGGCGACCTTGAAAACAACGCGGAGGACGTCAGCCAGCGCCTAGCGGCGCTTGAAGTTACATGCGAGTCAATACAGGAGGAGAACAAACTTTTGAAAAACAAACTTTCTGACCTGGAGGGAAGAAGCAGGAGGCTGAATATTCGTCTGGTGGGTCTGCCGGAGTCCTTTGATGTGGGTCCACGGCCATCTGAATTTTTTTCTCGGCTGTTGGTGGACGTCTTTGGCACACAAACTTTGCCATCTCCCCCAGAGCTGGATAGAGCCCACCGCAGCCTCATGTCCAAGCCGAGTCCGAATGGGAAGCCGCGCACTGTCATTATTTGTTTCCACCGGTTTCGGACCAAAGACTTGGTGATGAGAGAAGCGCGGAGACGCCGTGGGACTTTGGAATATCGTGGGCATAAACTTCAGTTCTACGAGGATTATAACGCCGATGTTCAGAAGCAACGAGCCGAATATAAGGAGGTTATGTCCGAGTTGTACAAGAGGGGTTTTCGTCCTTCTCTTCTTTTCCCCGCCAGGCTCCGGATAACTCTTCCAGACGGCAAAAACCAGTGGCTGGCGTCCGTCTCGGAGGCCACCTGCTTCATGCAAACTATGGAGAGAAACCAGCAATTTTCGCCTTGAACTGGACATTTCTGGGTTGACCAGCTGCCGCGCTGGGCTGCTTGTTACTTCATTGAAGCTGCACTGACTGGACATTGATGCATTTTCAGATGTTTAAAAACAAGGTAAAATTGGCTCCCTATACGTTGTTGTTTACTTAATTCTTTTTTTTAATTTTATCTTATTTATTTATTTTTTTTTTTAGGGTAAAACGTTCATATTATGCAGGATTGAAGCCAGTTGTATGGGAGCATTCTGTTAGGATGAAAATAGAGCAGGAGATGGAGCGGTTGCTGTTTTTTTGCAACCGGCTGGAGTGTTGTTATAGGTTTGGTTGTTGGATTTTTTTATTATTTTTTTTTTTATTTTTATTTTTTCATTTATTTTTTTTTGTTTTGTTTTTTTGTTATGGTTTTATTTACACCCCCCTTACCCCTTCCTTTTTTTTTTTTTTTACCCGTACCTCACTTTATTCTTCTTTGGGCTACACAACATAATATATAAATTTTACTCTTTGAATGAATAGTAATCTTACTTTGGTAAGCTGGAATGTGAAGGGGTTGAACCATCCAATTAAACGAAAGAGAGTCATGTCACGTCTAAAGCAGTTTAAGCCTGGGGTACTGTTTTTGCAGGAAACCCATTTGCAGGATTCCGACCACTTGCGTTTGTCAAAATGTTGGTCAGGACAATTTTTTCATTCAAATTTTAAAGCTAAGGCCAGGGGCGCTGCTATTCTTATTGATCGAAATATCCCATTTATTCCCTCTAATGTTGTATCAGATAAAAATGGACGATTTGTAATAGTATCAGGTAAACTTGGCGATAAACATGTCACTTTGGCTAATCTGTATGCACCGAATTTTGATGATGTGCACTTTTTTCGCAACCTTTTTTCGCAACTTCTAGATTTAAATACTCATTCTCTAATTCTTGGGGGTGACTTTAATTTGTATATGGATCCGATCTTAGATCGCTCATCTTCAAAACCTGCTAGTCTTAATAAATCTGCAACTTATGTTAAGTCTTTTCTTGAGGAATATAGCCTTACAGATCCTTGGCGTTTTTTACATCCTAACGGCAGGGACTATTCTTTTTTCTCTCACGTACACCATACTTATACCAGAATAGATTATTTTTTTGTTGACAATTTATTAATTAATAACCTTTGCTCTTGCAGTTATGATAGCATCTCGGTTTCTGATCATGCCCCTCTTGTACTTAAAATGATCCTCCATGGATGTGACTCCATGAGAAAGCATTGGAGATTGGATCCATTATTACTTACAGATGAAAAATTGGTTGCGAATATTTCTTCTAAAATTAATTTTTTTTTGAAAGAAAATAAAACTCCTGGTATGTCAAATAAAACGATATGGGAGGCCATGAAGGCATTTCTTAGGGGGGAATTTATTTCATTGGCAGCATTTAAAAGACGATCCTTAATACAGGAACAGAAGGCTATTTTAGATCAAATCCTGGACATTGACAGACAATATGCTCAATCTCCATCACCCGCTCTGTACAAGGAACGTATGACATTACAAACTAAACTTAATTTACTTTCTACTCGACAAATTGAAGGTTGTTTAATAAGGAACAAGAGTGAATTTTATGAACATGGCGAAAAAACCAGTAAACTTCTAGCTAATCAACTACGTGGTATTAGAGCTAAGCAAATTATTACTGGAGTTAGGACAGATAAAGGAGAGGTGACATCTGACCAACAAGCGATTAATGATATTTTCAGGTCATTTTATTCCAAATTATATACCTCAGAATATACAACAAACTTAAAGGATTTGGAAAATTTTTTTGATTCTATTGATATTCCTTCGATTTCTTCAGAATCTCGGCAAATTTTAGAAGCTCCCATCACAAAAGAAGAAATTCAGCTGGCAATATCATCCATGCAATCAGGAAAATCTCCAGGACCTGATGGGTTTTCCGCTGATTTTTTCAAAAAATTCTCTGATGACCTCGCCCCTTTCCTTTGTCAAGTTTTTACAGAGTCGCTTGACTCTGGTACACTTCCTCCTTCATGCTATCAGGCCTGTATCACTGTGTTGCTTAAAAAGGATAAGGATCCTGTTGATTGTGCTTCTTACAGGCCTATTTCCTTGTTAAATACCAATGTTAAAATTTTGTCAAAGTTGTTAGCTTCAAGGTTGGAAAAGATTCTTCCTTTTATAATTTCACAGGACCAAACTGGTTTCATTAAAAATCGCCATTCTTTTTTTAACTTGCGGCGGTTGTTTAATATTATTTATACTCCTCACCACAACATACCTGAATGTCTTATTAGTTTGGACGCTGAAAAGGCATTCGATAGGGTTGAGTGGGAGTATTTGTTTTTTACTTTGGAGAGGTTCGGTTTTGGTCCTTCCTTCTGTTCCTGGATTAAACTTCTCTATGCTAGTCCTTTAGCTTCAGTGTTAACTAATTGTCGCTATTCTGACTATTTTAGACTTTACCGTGGTACGAGGCAAGGCTGTCCTTTGAGCCCGTTGCTCTTTGCCTTGGCAGTTGAGCCGTTAGCTATTGCAATCCGTGGGAGCCGGGACTTTCTAGGCATTCGTAGGGGTGGCATTGAGCATAGGGTTTCACTCTATGCTGATGATCTTTTATTATTTCTCTCCAACCCACTTACTTCATTACCCGCTATACTTAATATTTTGGACAGTTTTAGTAGGTTTTCTGGTTATAAAATTAATCTTAATAAGAGTGAACTGTTTCTGATTAATGAAAAGATTCAAGTTCAGGATTTTGAAAATTTTCCTTTCAAGGTTGTTATTGATCATTTTAATTATCTTGGGATATGTGTCACTAAACAATTTAATTACTTGTTTAAAAATAATTTTCTCCCCTTACTTGACCAGTGCAAGTTAATACTTTCCAAATGGTCCCCATTATCCTTGTCTTTAATTGGCAGAATCAATTCTGTAAAAATGATGTTACTTCCAAAGTTTTTATATTTGTTTCAATGTCTCCCCATTTTTATTCCTAAATCCTTTTTTAAGTCTTTGGACTCTCTGATTACCTCATTTATTTGGAATGGTAAACATCCGAGATTGAGGAAAGTTTTTCTTCAAAGACCCAAATCAGTAGGTGGCATGGCTCTGCCTAACTTTCAATATTACTACTGGGCAGCAAATATCAGGTGCATGTTATATTGGAAACATTTTTATCTGGAACCCAAATCACCTATTTGGATCCTTATGGAGTCACATGTGGACAATCAAACTTCCCTACCGGCAATTTTAGGTTCACCACTTCCCCTTGCTTTGTCTACACTGGGTAATAATAAAGTAGTTCGTCAGTCTCTTAGAATTTGGTCTCAATTCAGGAAAAATTTCGGTCTTCAGTTTTTTTCCATTAGAAGTCCAATTGCCGCAAATCATTTATTTACCCCATCAACTATTGATAGTGCATTTCATATATGGCACAGAAAAGGTTTAAAATCTTTTGCGGATTTATATTTTGATGGTCAATTTGCAAGTTTTTCTCAACTTTCCACCAAATTCGACATCACTTCTACACATTTTTTCCGCTTCCTCCAGGTCAGACATTATGTGCAAACCATGACAAAACAATTCCCTCAAAAACCTTCTGATAATCCTCTAGATGATTTTTTATTAGTTAAACCAACTTCTAAGGGGGTAATGTCAGTTTTATATAATTTAATTTCAAATTTACAATCTTCTTCTCTGGCCGCTATCAAATTGAACTGGGAACAAGATCTTAATTTTACTTTTACTGATGAACTGTGGGACTCTATTGTTGGCCAGGTTCACACTGTATCAATGTGTGCTCGTCACGCTCTTATTCAATTTAAGATTGTACACCGGATGCACCTGTCCAAGGTTAAGTTAGCACGTATTTACTCGGATATAGACCCAACTTGTGAAAAGTGTGGTAGCGCTCCTGGCACTTTGCTTCACATGTATTGGTCCTGCCCTGCATTGATGAATTTTTGGCATTCTGTTTTTATCACTATGTCTGAAGTCCTGCAATATCAAATTAAACCTGATCCATTATGCGCCATTTTTGGTGTGGCTCCAGAACTTGTCTTGCCAAGTTCCAAATTAAAAGTATTCAAATTTTCATTATTATTGGCCAGACGTGCTGTATTACTGAAGTGGAAAGACTCTTCGCCCCCTTCATATTTACAGTGGATAAAAGATATAATGTCCTGTTTGGATTTAGAAAAAATCAGATATACAGTCTGTGGCTCTGAAAACAAATTCTATAAATTATGGCGCCCGTTTCTTGATTTCTTTGAAAGACCCACGATTATAGTTTCTGAGTAGCTCATATCCCCTTTACCCCACCCCCACTTCACACACACAATTTTTCTTTGTATTTTTTTTTTTTTTTTATTGTTTATTTAAAGGTTTTTGTGCTTTGAAGCATTTACATTTGTTGGCTTTAAGTTCTAGTTTTTTACTGTTTGGTTGAAACAAAAATGAAAATTTCTAATACTTTGTATTGTATTGATACTTCAATTAATAATAATAAAAAGACCTTTGAAAGAAAGGATTCTCTTCCGTCATCATAGACCGACGGAGGCCGACGACAAAGGTCGTAAATCATTCACCAAAACCGCAATATTGGAATTATGTTTTGACCGGGATCCACGAGCGGACCAGCGTCGCGTTCGTCTGACAATGGGGAAGAGAAGTTCGGCAGGACTCTGCTGCTGTGAAGAGGTAAGATGTTATAAGCTAAATTATTATTTCTCCCTGAAAACTGTAATCCAAAAATGACTTTTGACCGATCGGTAAATTACAACCGTACGGCGCACGAAGTACGAAGTGCGTGCGCCGTACGGTTCATTTGCTGTGTTCGGACCGTGAACCCCCCCCCCCCCCCCCCGCTGCAGAAGAGGAGTGGGGGGGGGGGCGTTCACGGTCTGAACGCCCCCCGGTCTGCGGGGGGAAGCATATGAGTCTATTCCGTCAAGTAGCGATGGCCGTCTTCTGTAGCGGGGGGGGGGGGGGGGGGAGACAACCCCCCCACACACACACACACAGTAGCGAGGGGGGGGGTAGCCGCTGTGAAAACATGCAAGGAGTGTAATCCGTCATGTAGCGAGGGCCGAACTCTGTCTTTTGTAGCGGGGGGGGACAACCCCCCCCCCACACACACACACACAGCCCTGAATGTGACCTTTCATTAGAGCCCAAAATGAAGATTCTACATTGAATTATTCAAAAGTTACAGACGTTTTTCCAAACTGTGCCATTTGGCACAGTTCCAAAACGCCTGGGAACTACCTGAGAACAAAGCTGTGTAAAATATTCATTTTTTGTGGTATTGTTACCAAATTTGGATCTCAGCTGGATAACACTTGGTTCTACATTTCTGTTGCATTTTCCAGCCGGATCGGACAGCTGTGTGTTATTTGCAAGCATTTGTATCCAAAAAAACACCGTGTCCAAATTTATTTTCTTCAAGTTCAGTATGTTTAGATGACTAACTCAGTGGCCGGAGCATGTAGAGAGATTATGTTTTTTTTGCCAAAAAATTCAAAGTGTTTTCTTTTAAATGAGACCAACCCCATGAAGGTGCTGCAAAGGGTTGAAGAACAGCTTTCGATTTACTTTGGGCACGTTTTTTTTTTTGGCATTTTTAGGAAAATTGCCCGGAGTGCAAGGGGCTAAAGAAGAAGTTACAGGTCTGTGAGAGCCAGAAATCTTGCTTGTTTGTAGGTGACCAAATACTTATTTTCCACCATAATTTGCAAATAAATTCTTTAAAAATCAGACAATGCGATTTTCTGGATTTTTTTTTCTCTCATTTTGTCTCTCATAGTTGAGGTATACCTATGATGAAAATTGGAGACCTCTCTCATCTTTTAAGTGGGAGAACTTGCACAATTGATGGCTGACTAAATACTTTTTTGCCCCACTGTACTACATCTCTACACATCATTCTTGCCTAGATACCCTTTTTTTCCTCTAATAACACAGAAATAATCACACCAACTCTTACTTTAAGACTGAATTAAGTTCTCTAAGTCGGCACCTCCACCTATGGAAGAGAACACCACCAAAATAACTTTTTTTTTTTGGCTGGAGTTTGGTGCAAGGTGTGAGTTCCACACGGAGTTTACTTACGGCTAAACAACCAGACACGAAATCTCACACCGATGTGTGCGAGTTATCTTTAATTTTTAAGCCTCTTAAAAAATAAAACCGTTCCTAATTTCTGGTACTCTCTCTTCTCCGAGCTGTCATTAGCTTATTAACGTTAGCCCCGGGTTGCGGTGACAGTTCGCCGGGCGGCAGCAACAGTCTGAGATTGAGGAGGACGTGGCAAATTAACAGCGGACAGACACGTTACCGCAGTCGGCAGCGTAGTCCTCCCACTCGGACAGCGAGCTGCACCCCTGCTTGTGGAGCTGGTTGTTGAACAGGGTGAGAGTGGAGAAGAACTCGGTGGAGAAGATCGCCTGGGCCAGGTACAGCAGCGACAGAGCCACCACAACAGCCCGGCTGGCGGGAGCCATGTTGAACTACGTGAGGGACGTTGCAGCGCGGAAGCTGTTCAGCGGTTTGACCAAAACGGACACGCCCCCTCATACAAGTTTGCGGGGAGCCTGTGCAATGAAAGAGACGGAAAACTTCATTTCCCAACAAGCCATGCGGCTGCCAAATCAGTTTCTCCACTGCAGTGGCAACTGTGATTTCCGGTTGTGGCTTTCAAAATAAAACTAAACCGGTTACAGCACAACGCTACAACCCAATGTAAATTGTTGTTTTTAAGGACAGTGCAAGTTGATGAACATTGATATCAATCAGTGTAAACTTGCCAGATTGTAGCTAGTGGCTATTTTCCATCTGTTGTCCATGGGTTACAATTTTTCCTTCTCCCATCCTATTATGCTGAGCACCAAGCTAGAGGGCAGGAAGTACCATTTTATATGGTCTTTGGTATGAGCTGCCTGGGGCTTAAACCCATGACCTCCCGGATGAGGGGCGAGTGCTCTTCCACTAGGCCACCACTATTATGTCTGTGGATTACAGCTTGACTACAATACTAAAATTAACCTCCCAATAGTATTTTAAATGAAATAAAAACATATATAAATTTAAATCTAAATGTACGCATGTGAAGAGGATGATGGAATAAAGGCAGCGTTGGATTTTTAAATAGCTTTATTATCACCCGCCTTCATCAGAACTCGGCTGCAGCCCATGGCTTGAGCAGGCTGCAGCTTCCTTCCTCCAGCTCTCCAAGAGGAGACACGTGTGTGTCTCAGCACAGTACAGAAATCAAGATGCAGTAGTCAGAGTGAGAGACAGAATCACAACTTGGCACAGCATTTATACCCAACTCAAACAATAGATCAAAGGACCTTCACAGCAGTCAATCTGGCATTTGCATATCAAAGGAACAGACAGGATGCATGAGCACAATGCATGGATAACACATGGATGATACATTAACTCAAAGCAGTGACATGCATAACCGGCAGACTGTAGCAGAAACAACCAGAATGTGAGGTGATTGCCTTTAGCCTGTTGTGGGGGTTAAATCAAACCGCCACACATGCATCCATACCTTTTATCCTCTTCACCAAATGTTATGTCGGTGGTAGGAGCCAAGGACAAGACTGAGTGCTGAACTGGACACAGATTTATTTGTGACTCCTTATGCACACCCGCCAGGCAGAGAGGAGGCCAAGAGACCGCCCCTCCCTCTCACTGCCCTCTTATACCCTGGGTGGCAGCGGAACCGGAAGGGTGAGCCACCACCTGTGTCACACAATAAACATCCCCAAAACCCAACACAACACCCCTCCCCCAAAAAGGTCCAAAACACACGCATACAATCAAGACCCTCCCCAGTTTGGAACCCGAATCACGTTCTAAGAAAACTAAACAGAAATACCTAAAAGGGCCTATCACAGTCACTCAAAACAACTAAAACTAGGAGAGGACAAGTGGACTATTGTCCCCCCCACACACACACACATGCGGCAAGATGGATTACTCTGCCGTCTATACTAAATAAACAGTCCAGCTAAAGAAAATAACTGCCGTGTTCCTAAATAAATAGAAAAACACAAAATAATCCCCATGAACCAGAACTAAAGAACATAATGGTTGTCCCCCTTTCCTACACATCAATTACACATACTGCCCAACCATCAGTTTACCCCAGGAGAAGAACCACCCCCCGGATAACTGTCGGTTGATTCAACTCTGGTGCGCCTCCTCTTCCTCACCACTGGGGACGACCCACGTTCAGGTCCAAGCATCTTCCTCTTCTCCCGGGTGTGCCACAGCTCATTAGGATGCCTCCACGAACCATCCAATAGCTGAATGTAGGCATCCTCCCGAATGGCCACCACCTGCAGCCACCCCTGGTCATCTTCTCTCCGACGCTTGATCCAAACTCCTCTCAACCAGGCCTCCTCCCGGGGTCAGACCACGTCCGTGACCCCCAGAGGAGCCCTACTTGGCTTCCAGTGTTTCTGTTTGGTACATCGTCTCACCGTGCCAGCCGGTCCTGCCCTGCTTACTTTCATTTTTGCTGCCGGCGTCGACGTTGTGACCCCCTGCTCTTCGGTCCCTTCCAGCCGAAATCCGAGAGCAGATGGAGCCAGCCACTCAGCGCCACTCGGCACCATCCGCTGTCAGGGGTGTCCCACTGTGCCGCCTAGTTCCCTCAGCTAGGGCTACTTGGGCACTGGCACTGGAACCCTTCCGTGATGGCCCTGGGTGAGGTTGGTTCTGCTCTTCCTCCAGAGTGCCAGGCAAGTTTTCGTCCGACACCGCTCCGTCCATCATTCGTGGGACTGGCTGGTCCCAGAAACCACAACCCAACCACTCTTCGCCAATGCTGCTCATGATGGCGAAGCCCAGGCCATAAAACAAATCACATCCCATTATGTTCTCTCCACTGGCAGTCACAATGAACTTCAGGCTGTACACCTCCGCTGACTTGTACCTAGCTGTCAGTTCCACCAATCCCACCTTGGCCAATCTTCCTCCACCATAACCACACAGTGCCGCTGAATCACCTCTAATACAATAATGTGGGAAAAAACTCCTCATGGTTGCCCAATTCAACACGGATCTCACCGCTCCTGTGTCAATCAGCAAATGGCACTATTATCCTGTCCAGTTCCACCATACAGTAGGAATGGCCATTGGTACTCGGGGATACAGTGTGAATAGCCGTGGGGGTGGGAAGATCCTCCTTACGTCTTGGATCCCCTCGCTCGAACTTGTGGCATACTCTGGTGTAATGATGCAAGAATCCACACTTGCCGCAGCATTTCCCTCTTTTCAGACACTCCCTGGCCTTGTAACAGTGCTTTGTGGACCCACAACCCAAACACCCGGGTGGACCTCATCTTGACAGCATTAGTGTAGCTTGTCTCATCTTCTACACTGTCATCACTGTCCGGGTCCACTGCCTGCGCTGTCGACTGTGGTTCAGACTGGCGATGCGAAGCTCTCACACCGAGCTCCCGCGATAGCTTGTCTGCTGCCTCCAACTGCTGAGCTAACTCAATGGCTTTGGATAACATCAGTTCACCCGAGAATGTAAGGCGCTTCGACCTTGTAGCTGGGCAAATAGTATGTTCCACCAGCTGGTCAAGGGACCATCTCTTCCTTCAACGCCCCAAACTGACAGTCTTTGGCCAGCTGGTGCAGGTCTGCCGCAAATCGTTGCACCGGCTCGCCAGTCTGCTGTCAGTGCTGTTGAAACTGGATCCTATGGACGATGACGTTTTCCGGGGCATGAAATTGTCGCACCATTAGCTCCACCACTTCCTCAAAGCTATCGCACTCGCCCAAAGTGCTTAAAATACGCTGTCCCTCCATTCCTAAATTATGAACCAGCAGTGCTGCTGCCCTCAACGTCTCCAGTCTTCCAGGGTCCAGTGCCACTAAATATATTTGAAAAGCTGTGAACCACCTCGCCCAAGGGATGGGTGGCTCACCAGGAAGCTCCAAAAACAGCCGAATCGAAGTGACACGCGTATCCATACCTTTTATCCTCTTCGCCAAATGTTATGTCAGTGGTAGGAGCCAAGGATGAGACTGAGTGCTGAAGTGGACACAGGCTTATATGTGACTCCTCACATTACATGCGCACCCGCCAAGCGGAGAGAAGGCCAAGAGACCGCCCGTCCCTCTCATCATCATCATCATCATCATAGCAGTCTGTCTGGGGCGACAATGACTGTTTCATTTAGGTCTGATCAGATTCCGCCATGCAGCTCTGTCCTTTGCCTTCCGCTGCCAGGAACTCCTGACCTTGTTAACCCAGATGACGTCCGAGCCGGTATGAGTTGCTTTCTGACTGACCATTTCATGAAACTGCTTGCAAAGTATTTGAGTACCAATAGCTTTTGCTCGACTAGCGGCACATTCTTGGCAGATAGAGGTATTATCATTGGCAAGGACAGGCCAAGGCAAACTGACTCCAGTATCTGTTGCAGTGACTGACCAGATGATAGAACTCCTTGTACAGGGATATAGAGTGATGATAATCAAGTCAGTGGCGGCGGTGCGCCTGCGGGCTGGCTGCCGGCCGCCAATCAGGTCCAAAAGAAGAAGAGGAAGAAGGAGCTGTAGTCCTTACCGCCACACACTTCACTCAGTAAACATCACTCTATGTATCAAAAGTCGGAATTCTTCCCGATTGGCAACCTCTTCTTCATCTTCTTCACTCTATATCTTTGTATAAGGAGTTCTTATAAGGAGTTCTGCATCTTTGTATAAGGAGTTCTTATAAGGAGTTCTGAACAACTCCGTATGTGTGAAAAAATTATCTGTCAAAGGACAGATCGGAGGTCTGTTCTTCTTCTTCTTCTAGACCCGATTGGCGGTCGGCAACCAGCCCACAGGTGCTGGGCTGGTTGCCGACTGTCACTGATATATCAGTGATGATATATCATCCTGGTCAGAAGCTGTGGTCCTTCTGTCATCATTGCTGTGTCCAATCGAACCTCAACTCTATCTTCAGACATCACTCTCCTTCGTCTCCTCATACTTCACTCCATATCATCACTCTGTCTGGTCAGGAGCTGTAGTCCTTCTATCCACCACCACTGACTTGATTATCATCAATCTACAGTATATCTTTGTATAAGCACTTATACTCTGGGTGGCGGTGGAACCGGAAAGGTGGAGCCACCACCCGTGTCACACAATAAAGGTCCCCAAAACCCATCACAACAATAACACACTCATTTTTATTTTATTTACTTTTGCTCATTATTTTTCAATTTATTTTGAAAAGAACAGTTTCCTCAAAAGACTACTTGTTACATATTCATTCCATGCTCTTACTTGCTCATTCTGTATATCACTATGATGTTCCTACCTATGATGTCTACATGATATCTATATGATGACATATAGACACCATAGTATAGAGTCGCCTATGATGCAACTAGATGAAGTCATATAGACATCATAGGCACATCTTAGGCTCAGTGATGCATCAAAACTTTGTTAAACAACCAAAACAATACAATAATGCATTGGCAATGGCAAGTACTGGCATTAAGGAGATCCCTACTTCAACCCAGGCATACATAGACAAGGTAAAGTTTATCATTACATTGTTAAACAAGCAAAACAATACAACAGTGCGTTGGCAATGGCAAATATTGGCATTAAGGAGATCCCTCTGCCTGTCTTCAACCCAGGCATACGGATACAAGGTAAAGTTTATCATTACATGGATGCTCCTCTTCCTGAACAGGGTTGAAAGCCACTTTTTGCTCAGATCTACTTTCATGATCCTGTCCCCGAACTGAAATTACGACGCACCTATCCCTCAACCAGTGGTCTGAACGAAGAAGAAGAAGATGACCCACGAGATGGAGAGCAATAGCGTGAGGAGAACTGCTACATGTCAGAAAAGAGGCCATGAAGATGAAACACCTGAGGTTTGAGCAGTATGTCGCAGGCATGACTGTGAACAACACAGCCGTCTGAGACAGGAGGAGACCCTTCAGCAATGGGCATGCAGAAATCATTCTGGTATGGGGGACCCATGCTGTGGTATTCATCTCAGACTGAAAGACATGGAGATGCAGTAATTTCCTCTGATGGAAGAGCATGGGGATTAAAGGGCTGGGGGACAAAAGGAATTGTCACGTGAGAATGAATTGTAATGCAGGACCTCGGGTAGCAGGGACGTGTGAGTGTTGTGATACAGTATAAAAGAGAGTCCCTGCTACATGAGGTTAATGTTTTCTGATTCTGGAAGATGTGAGAGAGTGAATAAAGTTCATCTGCTCTGAACGCTCGGCCTGGTTATTCCTCTCTCCACACTATAAATTTAAGAAATCTCTGTGTGTGTGTGTGTGTGTGTGTGTGTGTGTCTGTCTGTCTGTCTGTCTGTCTGTCTGTCTGTCTGTCACAATCATAGGATGTCATAGGATGGCCTATGATGTCTGCCTGATGTCCTAGGATGATCCTATGATCTCAGGACTATAGGACTTTTTTTTTTTTTTTTGTTACTTATTTGTACCCGTAGGTAGATTTGGTTTGCAGTCTGGTGACAAGCCACCGGCTGCCGGTTGCTGCGTGCGCGAGCGCCCTAAACCTACATGTTTTTGGTATGCGGGAGGAAACCGGAGAAATCCCGGAGTAAACCCACGCAACACGGGGAGAACATGCAAACTCCACACAGCTCACTGTTGGTCGGGGGCTGGGATCGAACCCACGATCTCATGATCCCCGCGATCCCCGCGATCCCCCGGCCGAGGGTAAACTGTGCTGCCACAGTGCTAAACCACTGCGCCACCGTGCAGGACTTGCGATGCCGTCATATAAGCGATGCTGTCATATAGACAATAGGACTGGCTACCTATGATGTAGTGTCCTATGATGCTGGCCTTGATGTCTTTATGTCATATAGACCATCACTCACGATGCCTGCCTACCTATGATGGAGTGTCCTATGATACCTGCCACAGGAGGAGACCCTTCACCAGCATAGGGTATGTCTATATGACATCATAGGAGAAGTTGTTCAGAACTCCAAGCAGCTGTGATGCAAGAAGCATATTGTAGTTGTTGTGACTATTATTACCTCCGCCAAGGAGGTAATGTTTTTGCCTAATCCTATCATTGTCAATCCAATTGCTAGTCATATGTTCTCATGGTCAAGGAATCTGAAAACGTACACACAAACACTGTATGGGGGGAACTGTGGCCGCCATTACGGAAAATGCCATTTTCCTGAATAATGTTGGGTTTAAAAATTGTTAGGATGAAAAACCTTAGTAGAAAAAAACATCTAAGTCTACTCTTTAAAGCTTATCTATGTGTGTAGATGGTTTACCCAGATTCGTTTTTCAAGGAAGAGATTGAGTTTACTTGGAACATGTATTTATTAAGTAAGCAAGTTGAATATAGTAGGTTACAGCGCCGGGTCAAACATTCTCTCCCTGACAGCAACAGATCGTGTCAGTTCATGAAGTCTGACTGGCTATGCTAGCCCTGACCCGGAATATTTGTACACACATGAACAAAGAACAAAGCATGCATTTAATGAGTGGACAGTCCAGGTGTCTTGTCCAGGGAGGATCCGTTCCTGGCGCCGAATGTATCCACATGAAGGTCACTTTCACCTCCCAGGTCAGCGTAGGCCAAGCTCAGCCATTCCTTATCGCAACTGTGCCTCCTTCCCATAAATCCCAGGCGTTTGTTATCCTCTCTCATGAGACAAAGGTCCACTATTTTGCAGAGAGTGAAGCACACACTTGGCAATATATATTCCATGATGGTATATTGGTCATTTTACCTAGATATAAGCAGAATACAAACATTTTGAGTCACACAAATAACTGTTATATGATTATATTGAACACACACATATATTTTGAAGCACACAACTAACTACTATGTGGTTATATTGATCACACACATATTTTAAATCACACAGATTACTGTTATATGGTTATATTGATCACTTTTATCTCATCAATAACTACTGAACCACTAATCCTATCATTGTCAATCCAATTGCTAGTCATATGTTCTCATGGTCAAGGAATCTGAAAACGTACACACAAACACTGTATGGGGGAACTGTGGCCGCCATTACGGAAAATGCCATTTTCCTGAATAACTACTGAACCACTAATCCTATCATTGTCAATCCAATTGCTAGTCATATGTTTTCGTGGTCAAGGAATCTGAAAACGTACACACAAACACTGTATGGGGGGAACTGTGGCCGCCATTACGGAAAATGCCATTTTCCTGAATAACTACTGAACCACTAATCCTATCATTGTCAATCCAATTGCTAGTCATATGTTTTCGTGGTCAAGGAATCTGAAAACGTACACACAAACACTGTATGGGGGGAACTGTGGCCGCCATTACGGAAAATGTCATTTTCGTGAATAACTACTGAACCACTAATCATATCATTGTCAATCAAATTGCTAGTCATATGTTCATGGTCAAGGAATCTGAAAACGTACACACAAACACTGTATGGGGGGAACTGTGGTGATTGGCGGAGGTCTGCGCTCTCCGAGTGCTTTTCTAGTTCTTCTGATTCTTCTTCTTCTTTCCTCCCTAAAAGTGCATGGGGATCAAAAACGGTGATCTGAAACATGAAATTCCACAGTCTGGTCAGAAATTTTCCCTACAACTCGGAGACCAAAAATCAAGGCACTGCATCCATAGGTGGTGCTATAATAAACAGTTTCACATTTTACAAAGACAAAATTTGCATTTGGCACAATCACTGAAACTATGGCAACCAGAACTATAAGAGCGAATCACATGGCACAACTTTAGCTACCAACAATAAAGCACGTGTGATTGACTGAGGTCATTTCCACCATAGCTGTCTTTTCAGTGGTCCTACCAGGAACAAAAAAATTAAATAGTGCTGCTTTAAAAGCTAATGCGTAGCACACCTTAGGTTTTAATTGCGGTTGCTAAACAATTCAAAACCTTGACATCTACAGCTGCTAGGAACCCAATGACTGCTGCTTGCAGCTATATTTAAAAATACATCTGCTGATACATTAATGTATCTGTTCAGGTTTTCATGTACTTGATTATGGATTTGTTGTTTTCTGCTAACAGTCTGTGAGAACACATTTTGCACTAACATTTTTTATACTAACTTACTGTATTTAGCTATCAATCTATTTAACCATAGGAAGCCTATTTTTTTTTCCACAATATCTTTATTGAACCTTTTTTTTTTTTTAACAAACATGATACAAACAATCAAACACTAACACTAAAGTACTACAAAAAAAAAAAAAAAAAAGATGCACTAAAAACACCAACAACCACCAGCAAAATCAAATCTTCAACAATGCTCCTCTGTTTAGTCTAGACAATCCAATACATAAGTATACATATTATGTTCACCAGTTTGGAATTTACAAGGTCCACACACATCATTCACCTTCTTCTTCAAAAGTTATGTTTAAATTTTTTACATAATCAATAAAAGGTCTCCATATATTCTCAAACACAATTTCCTTTGATTTCAGTATATATGTTATTCTTTCTAATGGAAGGTTTGTTAACATCTGTCTTAACCACTGAGTCACATCTGGTCTATGAGTCTTTTTCCATAATAGTGCAATACATTTTTTGGCATTAAGCAAACTGAGGTCTATGAATGTTCTTTCACTTTTATTAAAATTATGCTTTTCTGGGTACAGACCCAACAAAAACAATTTAGGATTCAATATGATTTGTTTTGAGATTATTTTTTCAATTGTTACCCTCACCTCTTCCCAAAACATTCTTATTAATCTACATTCCCATACACAATGAAATAGAGTTCCTTTACTTTCCATGCATTTTGTGCATGTATCTGGTATATTTTTGTTATATTTATTTAACTCCTCCGGTGTAACATACATCCGCATTAACCATTTGAAATGTATCAATTTAAGGCGTACATTTATTGATTTGGTTTGAGCTTCTGTACAAGCCAATTCCCATTGTTCCTCTGAAATTTCAGTTTGCAGATCTTCTTTCCAGTAGTTTAATCTTTTCAGTGAATTTTCACTTGAAGATAGTGTCAATGAGTTATAAAACTCTGAAATAATACCCTTTCTTTTACTATCTTTCATCATCATTTTTTCCAAGGATGAATAAATAGGTCGAGTGAGAGCTTTATTTTGATTTGATCGAATAAAGTTTCTAAGTTGAAGATATTTAAAAAAATGTGTTCTATTGAGATTAAATTTGATCCTCAGCTCTTCAAAAGACATTATGTTATCTGCACATGGCAAATATAAATCCTGAATCTTTTGTATCCCTTTTTTAATTCCATACTTTAAATACAGCGTCCGCTCTCCCTGGTTTAAAATATTGATTACCCCATATTGGACTAAATTGTGACAGTAACTGTGGTTCTTTTAAATAGTTTTTAGCTTCACACCATATTTTGATCATATGTTTTACAAATGGATTTTTAACTTGTTTTTGTAATTTTTTTGCCGAATCTGAGTATATGAATATGGGAAGTGGTAAAGGTAAATTATATGATTCCATTTCAGTCCAGTGAGGGAGATCATTTGATGAAAAATAATATGTCATAGACCTCAGTTGTGCCGACCAATAATACAACATAAAATTTGGACATTTCAGAC
This sequence comes from Pholidichthys leucotaenia, assembly GCA_020510985.1. Lineage (NCBI taxonomy): Eukaryota > Metazoa > Chordata > Actinopteri > Cichliformes > Pholidichthyidae > Pholidichthys > Pholidichthys leucotaenia. The sequence continues at coordinate 280,249,631 of CM035842.1, forward strand.
CTCCACGATCAAATGGTAAATATAATAAAGACAGACGTAATCTAGCCCTCCTGTTGTTCCATATAAATTCCACTAACTTTTTTTTTATTCTTGAGAATAAATCTAAAGGTGGTGATAAGGGAATGTATTGAAATAAATAAAGTATTTTAGGTAAAATATTACTTTTAAGTATATTGATTCTCCCGATCATCGACATTGGTAGTGACATCCATCTCTGAGTTAACTCATTGATATCTGACATTAAGGCTTCATAGTTGACACTGGCGATTGATTCTAGCTTAGGCATAATTTGGATTCCTAAATATTTAAACTGATTTACAACATTGAATTGATTTACCTCAGGGGCTGGGTAATTTCTCTGGGTCTCATTTAGCATTAATATTGAAGATTTAGTTTTATTTATTTTATATCCTGATATTTCCCCAAAATTCTTTATTAAATTCAACAAGGTTGGAATTGATTTTTTTAGATTTGACATAAACAAAATTATGTCATCGGCGTACAGGGAGATTTTATGTTCTGTTGGTCCAACTTTAATTCCATATATTTGTGAATGTAAACGTATCGCTATCGCTAAAGGTTCAATTGCCATAGTAAACAGTAAAGGTGAAAGTGGACAGCCTTGTCGACATCCTCTATTGATTTTTATTGGTTTTGAAATATTGTTATTTGTTAGGATTTCTGCTGTAGCATTATTGTATATTATTTGAACCCATTTTATGAAATTATTTCCAAGTCCAAACCTTTGTAGGACTTCAAAAAGAAAGGGCCATTCAACTCTATCAAAGGCCTTTTCGGCATCCAGTGATAGGAGAGCTGTATCCGGTGCTTCTTTATTAAAATAAATAATATTAAATAGTCTTCTTACATGATGGAAGCCTTGTCTTCCCTTTATAAAGCCATTCTGATCTCGATTAATAATATTTGGTAAAATTTCTTGTATTCGTCTTGCTAAAATTTTACAGATTATCTTAAGGTCGGCGTTTAATAGGCTTATTGGTCTCATATTTTCACATTTATTAGAGGGCTTACCTGGTTTTGGCAGCAGTATAATTAAGGCATTATTTATGTATGATGGTAAATTATTATTTTGAAATGCTTCTAAAACCATTTCCAAAAAAGGTTTTATTAATTTATTCTTAAATTTTTTATAAAGGTCAACTGGAAGACCATCTGGTCCTGCACTTTTTCCTGATTTCATATTATCAATGGCTAGCCCAACTTCTTCTTGACTAATTTTAGACTCCAATATCTCCCTGTTTTCATTTGGAATACACGGTATAGATAGTTCGTTCAAAAACCCATTTAGTTTTGTTAAATCAAATTCATTTTTAGTATCATATAATTTTTCATAGTAATCTCTAAAGGCTCTGTTAATTTCTAAAGGATCTATAACTACCTGTCCGTTACTTATAATGAATGAATGAATGAATTTATTTATTTCGGATAATACAGTACAGGTTAAAGAAACTGTATAATATAACAACAAGGTCAAATTAGACAAAAACTCCTTCTACTAAACAATTCCACGTGAGTTATCCGAAATGGGTGATGGCTGAAGCCGCAGCTTATATTGCCCACCCATATTCCATCCAAGAATTCAAAGAAAAAAGAGTAAACAAGACAAGAGTGATTACAATTTAGAACAAAGCTAAGACAAAGTGTGACTGAGAGAGAAAAAGAAAAAAGAAAACTAAGCTAAGCTAAGTTAAGCAGTTACTATTCAAGACAAATCTAAGACAGAATGTCACAGAGAGAAAAAAAAAAAAAAAACTAAGCTACAACACAACACAGGCTGGATATGTCAATCCTTATGTGAGTTTACATGTCGTCTTGTAAATATGTTTGGAGTATTTCTTCCTTTAGTTTTTGTTTAAATTGTCCAAGCGTTGTACATGATTTTAATTCAGGTCCATAATCATTCCATAATCTGACTCCTTGCACTGAAATACAGTGTTGCTTGGTGGTTGTTCTCACTGTAGGCTTTTGAAATATACATGTTCCTCTGAAGTGATATCGTTTCTCCCTTGTTTGGAACAACTTTTGGATATTTGCAGGCAGTGATAAATTCTTCACTTTGAACATTATTATTGCGGTTTTAAAGTCAACCAGATCTTTGAACTTGAGAGTTTTTTGTTTAAGAAAAAGTGGGTTTGTTGGTTCCCTGTAAGCTGCTTTGTTTATTATTCTAATTGCTCTCTTTTGAAGCATAAAGAGTGGATATATGTTTGTTTTATATGTATTTCCCCATACTTCATTACAATATGTCATGTATGGGAGTATTAATGAATGATACAAGGTGTATAGTGTGGGTTGTATACTAGTATACAACCCACAGGGTAGGGTAGGGGGTATAATACTAGTAATTGGTGTTTTAATTTCTAATTGTTTAATCTGCCATGCCAATAATTTTCCTGATTTTTCACCTTGTTCATAAAAAGATTGTTTCAATCTTAGAAGACTCGAGGCAGCTCTATTCGCTGATTTTTTGTCGTATTCAGCTCTCAAAATCAGTAATTCATTCTCCAACCTTGGATCACTTCCTGCATACACTTTTTCCTGAAGACTTTTCATTTTATGTTCCAATTTAGCTCTCTCCTCTCGAGTCTTCTTAGATTTTGATCCTGTATAACTAATAATATGTCCCCTAATAAAAGCTTTGAAAGCCTCCCACTTTACACATGCTGATGTTTGTGTAGTATTGATGTCAAAGTACTCGTCTATCTGTTTTTCTATATACTTGACAAATTCCTCATCCTGAAGCCATTTATGCTGAAATTGCCATCTACCTGATTCCTTTGTCAATTTTTTATTTACATATATTAGACAACAGGGTGCATGATCAGAGATCACGATGTTATCATAAAAGCAGTTTTGAATCTTGGATCTTAATTCTGTGGAAATCAAAAAATAATCAATACGTGAGAATGTCTTGTAGGTACTGGAATAACAAGAATAGGCTTTAACTTGTGGTTTCATTTCTCTCCATATATCTAACAATCTCAATTCTTTCATAAAATGATTAATAGTCATCCTACATCCATTGTGCGTACAATCCAGTCCTGTTGATCTATCTATACCTGGATTCAATGTACAATTAAAATCCCCTGCTATTATATGTTGCCCTGTAAGTGATGATAAAATAAGAAATAAATTAGCAAAGAACTTTTGGTCATCTATATTGGGACCATATAAGTTCACAAGATTTATATTTTCTAATAGCAAAGAACCTTGAATGATTACATACTGTATCTTCCAAGTTTGTCTCCAATTACATTTTTCACTTGAAAAGGGACTGATTTATGTATGAGAGTCATAACTCCCCTGGCTCGGGATGAAAATGAAGAGGTGAATACACTTCCTTGCCATCTACTCCTAATTCTTTTTATATCCTCCTCTATTAGATGAGTTTCTTGTAAAAACACAATTTTTGAACCCATGTCTTTTATTTTATTCATAACTTGTTTAAGTTTTTTTAAATTTTGTAGACCTCTGCAATTCCATGAAGTTAAATTAAGATTAACACTTTGGTTTATGATCAATAGAGAGTTTGGGATTACCTTGCAGTGTAAACATGCTCATACAGAGAATCAAAAACATGAGTGGTTGAACATTCATCCTACAAACTACACACAAACAAATTCCCCCTTCCCACACTTGTGGCGAACCCCCCAAAATCAAAAGAAAAATTCCGTCTCCCGATATAGCCATCGACCGCTCCACACCCACGGGGGACAGCCTAAGCCACTCCTTCTTCATCCTCCCAATCACCCTAACTCTACTGCTTTTAATGACGTAACATTAACTCTCCTCTGTAGTTTTCCAACTTAACTCCAAAATTTTTAACAACTTTGTACATCATAGTTTTTTTTTGTTTGTTTTGTTTTTGTTTTTTTTTAATATATAATACAATCTATATTTTGTAAACTTGCTATTTACTTCAAGTCAGTCAGATGCCTGTGCAAATGCTTAATTATTCTACCTTATATTTTGTTCATGCTTAGCTCCCACCAGTCTCTTCTTCTTCTTTGATCTTCTTGATGAACTCCTGCGCCTCCTCTGGGGTCTTGAAGATGTGGGTTCTGCCCTCATACGTGGTCAGCAGTCTCACAGGATAGATTACACCATGACGAATCCCAAGGTTGCGCAGCTCCTTACGTATGGGATCAAACTGCTTCCTCAATTGTTGGATTCCTGTGGCCAAATCTGGGTAGAACCGCACCTGCTGATCCTGGTATTTAATCTCTCCTTTAGCTCGTGCAGCGTTGAAGATCTTCATCCTGTCTCTGTTGCTAAGAAACTTCATAATTAAGGTCCTCGGCGGTCCCTTATCTCTCCGTGGGCCAATACGATGTGCTTTTTCCAGAACCACTGCTAATTGCAACTCCTCGCTGCCCAGCACCTCCGGAATCCACTTTTCCAGAAAGGAATATACGTCCCGACCTTCTGATTCCTCTGGAAGACCCACCAGCCTCAAGTTATTCTGTCTCGACCGAGATTCCAAATCCAAAATATTATCTTCTAGACATTTATTTTTTTTTTCCAAAGTGCGCACCTTTAATTGAAGACGGGTGACGTCATCTTCAGCACTAGCGAGACGGAGCTCCATCTGCGCCGTTCGTTCTACACAGTCACCCAATTCCTTTCTTATTCCTTCCAACGCTGTCATAATCCCATCAAATCTAGAGGAAAAGTCCGCTCTCATTGAACTCATGGCAGCCATCAGCGCATCTGCGCCATTCCCCGCAGATATCGCACCGTTGCCAGCCTCCTCCGCCATATATGGAGTTTTGTTTGCTGCGTCACAGACCTGAAAGTCCGTTAATTTGGACTGTTTCGGCGGCTCGCTTTTTCCTTTACCTGGTTTTCCAGCCTTAGGCTTCGCCGACATATCCTCGCCCAAACGCTGGGATACGTTCTGTCCCAAATGAGAGAGTTATTTGCCGATTTTTTTCTCCAGGAGCAGAGCAGAGTGAGACACGTCCGTCTTACGTGGCAGCCATAACCGGAAGTCGGAAGACTATTTTTATATCACACTTTTGCTTACTTAAATATCTAATTATTATTCTATATACTAATTTATTCCTTTATTTAGTAATTAAGGTATTTATGCTTTTGTTTATTGAATAAGTTAATTAGTTATTTCCTCATTTGGTTATCTGTCTTTAGAAATGCATATTTTTGTATAAAAGTACAAATTTGGTTATAGTGTTAACAGCAATATTTACCTTTAAATAAGATAAGCACTGAACCACATCAAGCTAATATGCAGCAAACATATTTTTCATATTTTTCCAAACATATGTGTTGTGTCTCAAATTAGGAAGGAGTCGAGGTGATGTTTTATAGATTTTATTAAGAACGAGAACCAGGAACACAGGAGACTCGAACACAAGCACAGGAGCCACAGCGAAGAGACAAGATGTCTCCCACAGCTGGCTTATATACCCCAGGTGACGCCACCTCCCAGAGGCGGGGCATCACCCCTCTCTAGCCCAGGGCACCTCCATAATAATATATATAATATACAATCTAACACCCCCCCCACCTTGAAAAAAAATCACAAGCACTCCAATTGGCCCACCTTAATAATTTACACCCGACTCACACTCTAATACAAAGATGTTTACAGTCCTACACATACACACACCACACTGGCCCAGTGGAACATGACATAATGCACGGCTCAGGAGACACACACGCAGGCTCAGGATAGATTTAACAGCTTTATTAGCAACAGGGAAGTGTATAGCTGTGTGTCTGTGGAATAAGAATGTATTGGTGGTGGCGTCTGCGTCAGGCACGGGGGCAGGAGGCCGTACAGCCGGACAACCCTGTGGGAGAGAGCAGAGGGAGAAGGGTAACGGGCACCACACCAATACAGGGAATAATGATGGTAGCTGGCTTACTTGGTTGTGTCAGGTGGCTGGCGTCGACAAGGGCGGAGCCCGGGAGACAGCGACCTGCGGTACCTGTGGCAGCAGCGTAGAGCCAACGGCGAGGTGATGAAGTCCGCCGCCGGGAATGTCCACCTGTGCACAGGGGAAAGCTAGAGGAGAGAGGTAAGGGGAGCTTACCCAGGATATCTTAGCTAGTCAGTTTGAGATCCGTAGTAGCAAAGGGGCCGAAGTAGAGAGACGGCTTCAGGCCGAAGCCCAGGGCAGAGTGGATTAAATACCTCACCGCTGACGAGGAGCAGGTGTGCGCGCGGCTGGCGCCGCTGATGAGCGGCGAGTCATAACAGAACACTCCACTATGAAAAAGAACAGTCAGTCACTGAAAAGAAAAAGGGCCACACACCAAAATAAATTAATCCTGAAATAAATAGATACACACATTACAACCATACAGAATATACAAATATGAACAATGGTGATACCCGACTCCACAAACCCTCATTTCACCCCATAAACTGGGCAAAGAGACTCCAGAGCAAACTACAAAATACACAACATAGGGCAATTACTTCTCTCTCACACACTCCTTACTAACTTTCACACATAGGTGTCACTGCACCTTCCACACACACACACATCACACTCAGAACCTCCTCACAATCACACGGCATTCACAACAAACAACGGTGATCATAATACACATTTAAATCACATCTCTTTACATTTCTTTCTGTTTCTTTTTTTTTTTAATTAACCTTTGCAAATACACTGTAAAACACACTACAGTGATCCTTCACTTATCGCGGTTAATGGGTTTCAGAACCGACCGCGAAAAGTGAAAAACCGCGAAGTAGCGTCACCCCTAATGACGTCACCCATAAATAATATGTACGTTCATTCTCTCACTCTCTCTCTCATATGATACATGTGTGTGTGTGTGTGTGTGTGTGTGTGTAAGTATACATACTGTACATACGTAGATGTAAATAAAGTGTACATAAATATGTTTTTAGAACTCTTTTATTCTTATAACAAGATACGTAACTCAAGATGAAGATGATTTACTACACAGGTTAATGAGAGCTTTACTGCTTCTCAGGTGACGCCTCATCGTCAGGTGCTAGAGGCGCAGGATCGTCGAGGGCAGCTTCCGATAGAGCTGGAGAAGCTGCAGGAGGCGGCGTAGTGGCTTGACGGGAAGACTATTTTGCACAAAAAGGCACAAGAGAACAGCGAACAATGAATGCGGTCTTCCTTCGCTGGGTATGGGCACTCGGCAGGGAGAGAAGCTGGGTAAAACGTCTCGGCCAATCAGCTTGCAAGATTCCCGAGCGGTGAAGAGGTGGGCGGAGAGGAGTGGAGCGGTGGTCAGAGAGGTGGATTTTGAGTTGTGCGGGCTCTCCGTGTTGATACCTGATGTTCTAATGTAGTTTCCCTGCCTTCTGCTAGCGCCCGCCCATTTTTTCTCAATTTTGAATTTTTGATGAATATTTTTGAAAAATCCGCGATGCACTGAGGGCGCGAAAGGTGAAGCGCAAAGTAGCGAGGGATCACTGTATACTGTAAATAGACACACCGTAAGCCCCAATATAACGTCCTAACACGGGTCTCCTGTAGGCCCACCTCTGGAGTGTCCGTCCCACGGCCCACTCCCAGAGCGTCTCCGTTTCTTCGTGACCGGAGACAGGCTGCACTGGTGTCCCTTCCTTCCTGAATGCCGCAGCTCATTTGGGTGCCATCTTGACCCATCTGTCAATTTCAGGTAACCATCATCGTCAGCTCGTACCACCCGCAGATCACCCTGTCCATCTCTCTGCTCCCTTGATCTGCACACCTATCCTAGCTGAGGCTCGACCCTAGGGTGCACACCATCGCCCTCGCCCAGGGGAGCACTCACTAGCTTTCTCCTTCTTCTGCATTGCAAACCGGTACCCATATGGCTCTTCAGCGTCCCGCTAGGCTTGCTCGAGCCTTGTCCCTTGTTTTCATTCTGGGCACAGCTAGGGTTTGTGCCATCTGGTCTCACCCCGATCACTTTCATTTGCTGTGTCGGAGCAGCACTGGCAGCGCCTGGCTCAACAGTAGTACCCGGCCGGCCACTGGAGCCACACTGCGCCTGCTCTCTGGAACCATCTGCCTTCACGGGGCTAAACCATGCCGTTTGGGTCCCGCATCCACAGGATCGCAAACACTGTCACGGAGTTCCCATCATGTCAGCGTACTCTGGTGCTGGCAGTGTCCCTCTTCACTTGAAATGGGCCACCCTAAGTCCCACGTTTCTTTGCCACTCCCTGAATAAAATGGCCGGTCCCACAGTCCAACACCTGACCACTCCTCCACTTCTCCGCAGGTGATGAAGAACCCAAGCCCATAGAACAAATCACAGCCCATTAAGTTGTTACCACTACGGGCCACCATGAACTCGGCTGCACTCATAGAGGATTTCTTGCACCTCACCGACAGCCACACCGAGCCCACAATGTCCAGGGGGTTGTCACCATACCCGTAACAGGCAATGTTCGTTTTGCTCACGGTGTAATGGGGGAAGAACTTCCTTACCGTTGCCAGATTCAAGATGGAGGCCACTGACCCTGTGTCCACCAACATCAGTATTGGCATTCCGTCCAACAGTATGTTGCAAAGAATATGACCATCAGCATTCGGCGAAACAGTGTGGACCACCGTAGGCGTCGTCTTTGTAGAATTTCCTTTTCCAGGTCTCTGTTCCTCCTTCTTGAAATTTCGGCAAACCCTGGCGAAGTGGTGGAACAAACCACACCGTTCACAATGAGATGAGATGAGATGAGATGAGATTCAACTTTATTGTCATTACACATGTATACAAGGTAACGAAACGTGACTTGGCATTTGGGCACGCTCTGCAGAGCGCATCCAAGGCCGGGGCAGCCGCTAGGCGCCAGTCACTTACCCCAGTCACTTACCCCTCACTGCACACTCCCTCGCTCTGTAGCGGTGCCTGCTGGATCCGCAGCTGTAGCATCTCGGCGTCCCCGGGGTGGACCTAATCTTCACAATGACCGCGTATTCATCTTCACTGCCATCATCCGAATCCAAGGCCAGTGCCTTCCACTGTTTATCATTCCTGGGCAGGGCCTCTGTATCACCGAGATTCTTTGTTAGCCTTTCTGCTGCTTCGTGTTGCGCTAGCTCCATGGCCGCTAGCAGTGTTAGCTCACCAGCGTGGGTTAGTAGGCAGACTTGGGTTAGCAGTACATCCTCGTCGCCAAATGTTGTGTCTCAAATTAGGAAGAAGTCGAGGTTACATTTTATAGATTTTATTAAGAACGAGAACCAGGAACACAGGAGACTCTAATGTGAGCACAGGAGCCGCAGCGAAGAGACAAGATGTCTCCCGCAGCTGGCTTATATACCCCAGGTGACGCCACCTCCCAGAGGCAGGGCATCACCCCTCTCTAGCCCAGGGCACCGTCATAATAATATATATATAATATACGATCTAACAGTATGGTCTAAGTATTTATGATTATTTTTATGTTTATATTATTATAGTGTGGTGGACACAGTACATATCGCCTGAAGTGGTCCCGCTGGCTTCCATCATGTCCTCTGAAGTGGCTCACGCTTTTTTGTTGGCTTGGATTGCACGGTTTGGATCCCCATCAGACATCACTTCCGACAGGGGTCCGCAATTCGTTTCGGAACTCTGGTCCGTGATGGCCCAGAGCCTGGGGGTCTGGTGTGGAAGCCCAATTTGCACTCCGTGGGATCACAATGGATAGCACCAAATATTATCATGCGATCGCTGCGCTGGATGTGTGTGCCATGCAGCAAGTGATGAACCAGCTTGAGGAACCACCGGCCCAGGGGAAATATGACGTGCTGAAGCAGATGCTGATTCAGCGGTATACCCTGTCGGACAGTGAGAGAGCAGAGGGACTCCTAATGTACTCAGAGTTAGGTGACAGACCAGCTGTGGAACTGATGGAGAGCATGTTAGCATTGATGAGGAAGAATGACTAATCCTTCCTGTTCACCCACCTCTTCCACAGGAACCTACCTGCTACAGCGAGGGCAATCCTGGCCAACTCACCACTGCTGGTAACCAAGAACTACCGCGCTCTGGTACAGGAAGCGGACCGCATCATCCTAGTGACCAGAACTCTCAGTGTGCACGCAAAGACACCAGCATCTGGGAAGGACTCCAGCCGGGTCGAGGAGCTGTTCGTGGTGGCTGGGACAGACACCAAGAGACACAGGGATGGGACGCTCTGTGTCTATCACCGCCACTTTGGCTTGAATGCCCAACGCTGTCTGCCACCATGCCAATTCAAGAAGCCAGGGAAACAGCATGGCCAGCAGTCAGTAGCAGCTGCAACTGCTGGCGGCAGGAACAAGCTGCTGTTCATCACAGACACACGTTCGGCGAGATGTTTCTTAGTGGACTCCAACTTCCAGAAGAGCTCCATTCTACTGGTTAGCACAGACAGATCAGCAGGGGGCAGCAGTCCCGAGCTCACGGCCGCCAACAGATCCAACATCAGGACGTTTGGTGATCAGACATTGACGGTGTGCTTACACAGACGCAATTACCAATGGGACTTTGTGGTAGTGGCATGTTCTGTCCCCATTTTAGGTGCAGATTTTTTATGTGCTTATGGAATGGGTTGTTAGTTGATGTTGCCAACAGACGTAAAGTGGATGCTGTCTGTTTTACCTCCTTGCCCTGCACACCTCGGGTAGTTGGGCCAACAACACAGGCTACCATTATAGCTCCAGGGAGTAAGTACCAGCATTTGTTTTCACAGTTCCCAGCACTCACGTTTCCAACGTTTTCTGTTACAATAACCAAACACGGGGTTGAACATTTCATAACCACAAAAGGCCCGCTGGTGTTCACGCGACCTTGGCGCCTGGATGTGGTTAAACTAGCCAGTGCACGCAAGGAGTTTACCAACTTAAAGCAGCTGGGCATCATTAGGTGCTCCAACAGCCCGTAGGCATCCCCACCACACATGGTTCCTAAGACTGATGGGTAGTGGCGACTGTGCGGCGATTTCCGGTGCCTGAACAACGCCACGGAACATGATCAGTATCCCATCCTGCACAGCCAGGATTTTTCCATGCATCTGGCCGGGAAGCGTGCTTTATCGAAAGTGGATCTGGTCCGCTGGTTCCACCAGGTCCCGGTGTGGGCGGAGGACATTCCCAAAACACCAGTAATAACTCCTTTCGGCCTTTTCGACTTTTTATGCATACTGTTCGGGTTATAGGGCACAGCGCAAACCTTCCAAAGAATGATGGATGCAGTGCTCCGTGACCTGCCTTTCGTTTTTGTCTACTTAGATGACATTCTGGTGGCTAGCATGTCCGAGGAGGAGCACCTAGCCCATCTCAAACTAGTTTTCCAGAGGCTGGAAGCGCACGAGCTTATCATTAACCTGGCGAAGTGCCAGTTTGGTGTACCAGTGATTGATTTTTTGGGTAACCGCATTTTGCTGAAAGGTGCAATTCTGCTGCCTGTTAAGGTTCGTGCCGTGTCGGATTTTCCACATCCGCAGACTGTGAAGGCCCTGCAGGAATTTTTGGACATGGTCAACTTGTACAAACGTTTCCTCCCCCGAGCAGCCCAGGTGTTGCAGCTGTTGTACGCCGCGCTCAAGAAAAAGAAGCCAGCGGAAAACATCGAATGGATCCTTGAGTGAGTCCAGGCTTTCGCAAATGCCAAAACAGCACTTGATAACGCTGCTTTGCTAGCCCACCCTGCCCCGTCAGTGTGGATAGCACTCACCACTGATGCATCTGACATTGCCATAGGGGCAGTGGTGGAGCAGTACGTTTCTGGTGCGTGGCAGCTGCTCGCATTTTTTAGCCGTACTTTGCATGACAACGAACACAAATACAGTAGGTTTGACAGAGAGTTGGCCCTCCACCTGGCGATGCACCACTTTCAGTTTTGGCTAGAAGGGTGCAACTCCATCGCGCTCATTGATCATAAGCCGCTAACATATACAATGTCCAAAGTCTCGGAACCTTGGTTGGCCCAGCAGCAACAACATTTGGACACAATCTCGGAGTTTACGACCGACATCCAGCACGGAGCTGGTAAGCTTAATGTCGTGGCTGACTGCCTGTCGCGCATGTTAGTCTCCCCGGTCTACATGGGAATAGATTTCTCTGCCATGGCTGTGGAGCAAACTGGGGATGCGGACATTTGCGCGCTCCAGTCCACGCCGACTGGGTTAAAACTGGAGAGCAGGGCGGTGCAAGAAGGGTGCTCCTCCTTGCTCTGCGATGTCTCCACCATTCACCCATGCCCGGAGGTTCCGAGCTCTTTGCACCCCTGCATTTTTGAGTCAGTTGAGTCCCTTTCACACCCCGGCATGCGCTCCTCTATTAAACTGCTGGGGGCAAAATTTGTCTGGCCGTACTTAAGCAGGGATGTGAAAGAGTGGGCTGCAGCGTGCGTCGCATGCCAGCAGGCCAAAGTGCACAACCACATCAAAGCCCCCTTTGAGCCATTCCAAATTCCGGCCAGGAGGTTTGACCATGTCCACGTGGATTTGGTGGGCCCCCTCCCGCCGTCACAAGGTTTCATGCACCTTTTGACAATTGTGGACTGCACCATACGTCGGCCTGAAGTGGTCCTGCCGGCTCCCACCATGTCTGCGGAAGTGGCTTGCTCTTTTTTGTCAGCTTGGGTTGCACGATTTGGATCCCCATCAGACATCACTTCCAGCAGGGGTCCGCAATTCGTTTCAGAACTCTGGTCTGTGATGACCCAGAGCCTGGGGGTCAAAATCCACCGCACCACCACATACAACCCCCAGGCTAACAGGTTATGCGAACGTTTGCATAGGTCGCTTAAAGCAGTGCTCAGACCTTCACTCACAGACACAAATTGGGTCGACCGCCTGCCCTAGGTCCTGCTAGGGTTGCGCTCCGTGCTTAAGGAGGATCTGGCAGCCTCCCTGGCAGAACTCATTTTTTCTCAGCCACTGCAGATCCCCGGGGAATTTTTACCGGAAAACCCCGCTCCCAGGACTGACCCGCCCACGCAATTTTTTCACGGTACAGGGCCAGCCAAGGTGCCTGGCCCGGCGCACCATTGTTTTCCCCACACCTTCATCCCAAAGAGCTTACAGAGCGCCAAGTTCGTTTTTGTTAGGCACGATGCACACAGAACCCTGCTGTGCCCACCGTATGACGGACCGTTCAGAGTGCTGGAAACTGGGGCAAAGCAGTTTGTGTTAGACTTTGGGGGTATAGGGAAACTGTCTGCCCTGACAGGCTTAAGCCCGCTTATGTGTTGGCAGACAAACAGGTGGTGTTGGCTCAAGCTCCCTGGCGCGGATGCCCACCTACAGCGGCCCCGCAAGTTGGTGTTCCCCTTGCAGAGAACTGTTGGCAGCAGACTAGGTCTTCCCCTCCTCACCCTTTCCCTCTTCACAGGACTGTGCGCCGGAGGCCGAGTTTGTCTCCTGCCCACTTCAACAGCAAGATGCTTCGGCTGGTCGGGCGACTCCACGTTATAGCTGTTACAGGTGTTGGCTCAAGCCCAGGGTGCCAGAGGGTTAGAGCCCCTTCTGGGTGTTCCGGTGTGGGGGGGAGCTGTGTGGTGGGCACAGTACAGATGGCATTCCACCCAGGACAAAGGGGTTGGTGGGGGAGAAGATAGTTAGGGATGCTCATGGAGAAAGTGAGGGGAGACAAACAAACAAAGATGTGCCTTTGCTCCCCCCCCCCCCCCCCCACCGTGCCAGGATGACACCTGAGGACGCAGAGGTGCAAATGCATGGTACAAGACCTGCTCTGTGACGTGTGTGTCAATGTCATATTAATGTGTGTGCATGTCTTTCTCATCTGTATATTAATATGTTTACCCTGTGTGCCAGAGGCGGGAATAAAAGTATATAAAGGAGTTCGTTCCGGCACTCAGGTCAGAGTTTCTGTGTTTTATGTTGGAAGAGGAATAAAGTTCGTGTGTCGTGCAGCTCGCTGCCTCGTCTGCTTTCATCTTCCACAATAGTACAAAATATAAGCACTGAAATATTGCCCATGGACAATAAAGCTGATAACAACATTTACAGTTGATATAAGGAACTTTTGAGATTAATTATAAGCTATGAATTTAGAGGTACAGAGGTGAAATATTTTGGATAGCAACCAGTTTCTGTAGCGTGCAGAATAAGTGAGCTCGCTTCTGTCAAGATTGTGCTGTTTTTAGTTACACCCTTTTATTTTGAAGTCTGTGGAGCTGTTTACTTCCGGATTGTTTTACTCGCTAGCTTGTGACGTACTCAATTGTTTACGGATGAAGCAGTAATGGAGAAAGATGTCTTTAGGTGTGTTGAATGTCACGAAAAAGCAACGGAGCTGCACAGGGATTACAGTAACGGCATCCTGAAGATTACCATCTGCGTGAGTTGATTTTATTTTATTTTTTTTTAAACCGCTCCGAGTAAAATGAGTGTGTGATGAGAACGCTAATAATCAGATGAAAACTACTCAAATGCTGCTGTATGATAATAATCAATACTGTGCTCTCATACTGAGTATTAATTAATGTCTAAGTGCACTTGTAGTCAGAACCGTTTGTGAAAATTTGGGGCCCCATGCTGGATTGTGTTTGGGGGCCCATATATTGTCACGGCCCAGAGTTCCCGTCCTATAGAATAGCAACAAATAAATAAGTAAACCCACTATTTGACCAGGTGAAAAGTGAAGCTTATGGAGAGAGCACTTCTTTTAGCAGCACAAGCGACTGATAGTTTTATTTTCGTGTCTTGTTTCTGCAGGAGTCCTGCCAAAAGCCAGTGGACAAGTACATTGAATACGACCCAGTTATCATCCTCATTGATGCCATTCTGTGCAAAACGCAGGCTTTCAGACACATTTTGTTCAACACAAAACTGAATGTAAGTACTTTATTACTATATTTTTTAACTTACAGTGGACTGATCTATAGTTATGGAGTCAGTAGATGTTTTTCCCCTTTCGAACGGATGCTATCGTGAGTTTCCATTCATTCATCTTCTACAGCTTATCTGGGCGTCCGGGTCACAGAGGCAGTAGCCCAAGCAGAGAAGCCCAGACTGCCGCCCAGTTCGCATAGCACTATGATCCCTCCTGCGGGTGGTCAGCCCACTGGAGGACGGACCCATGTAGCTCCTTTGGGTACACTGGGTCCTTGATGTAACTTTTTTCACAGGGATCTACTGGGCCGCTCTTGGTCTGGCCCTTCACTTGTCCCTGGTAGGGTCTCCTGAAGTCATTAGGGCACGCAAATGCTTCCACCGTAAGGTTGCGATCCACAGAGGGGATCGTGAGTTTCACGTTTTCCGTTGTTTCTCGTTTTCCCTCTTCAGATCCACTGGAAGTTGTGTGTGTTTTGCCTGCTGTGTGAAGCCTACCTGCGGTGGTCCCACCTCCACGGCTCCGAGCAGAGCGGCGACCCCGCCGACATCATCCGATACGCCAAAGAATGGGAGTTCTACAGCATGTTTGGATTGGCCGCCCTCGGTAGGATAATGAAGTAGATCAGGGATTGGGGGGGGGGGGGGGTCTTCAAAGTCAAAAATTTCAGAATTAAAACTGAAAATGCAAATGTAAATAAAAGCTGCTCACTGTTTTATCATATTAGAATTAAAATTACTGATAAAATTGTATCATTACGTAATTTTTAAAACTCTCTCCATCAAAATGACGAGCAAAGAAATTCTGAACAGTAATTAACAAAAAAGCCAAGAAGGAAAGGAAATGTGACGATGATGGAAAAATGTTTTTAAAATATTAGAATCAAATCAAATCAAAGCTTTATTTATATATCACTTTTCATACAAAAAGATGCAACACAAAACGCTTCACACATTGAAATAAAACACGGTTACCCCCCCCCCCCCCAAACACACACACACACACACACACACACAAACAAAAAGAAACTTTCATCAGTGTAAAACTTACGGCTGGGCGCCGAGGAGCCAAGTGTGGAAGCACCATCACCAGCAAGCCGTCACCATCAGGGAAAGTGCCAAGTCCACAGCTACAGGAACACCACCTCTGAGACCGCCCAAGTCCAACCGAGGGGTCGACACCACAGGTGTGGCGCTGCAGTGTGCGGTCCCCTCAGCCGGGTAGACGGGGGCAATCACGGGCCAGCACTCTGCGGGCAGAACACAGACACAGTTCCCCGTGGGAGGGCTCCCCATGAGGAAACGCCGGAGCTTGGACAGGGTGATTCAAAAAAAAAAATGCAATGCTTACTGATAAATAAGAAGATAATTTGCTGATGGAAAGACAAGACAGTTAAGATGACTAGAAGAATAAAACACTTAAATACAGTCAAACATATATTCACAAGTAATAATTCATAGTAAGATAAGTAATTGTGACAAAATAGGTTTAAAGTCATAAATTAAGACAAAATAGGAAACTAATTAAAAGCAAGGTTAAAATAGTGGGTCTATTTGAAGAAAATGATCAAAGTAAAAATAGTTTTACTGATAAATATGCTACATTTCTGGTTTAAATTAGTCATTTTTTTCAAATCTATATTTTGGTATTAGCTGTTCAAGTGCCTACTGATAAATTTGCATCATTTTATTTAAAAAATTATAACTTTAATTGTACTTTTTTTTCTAAATTAGTGAGTTTGTCATAAATTTGCCATTTCTTATATAAATTTGCCTTTCAGTTTGAAACTTGTTCCTGTAAATACTCCTCAGTGAGGAGCTGTAGCATTTATTGTTGTTTAAAAGCAGCCTACTTTACATTTACTGCTGTTGACAGCATGTTAATGCGGTCTCAGCATGCGACACAAACATACTGCACCTTAACAGACGTACTCCGGGGCACACTGCTCCCTCCATCTCTGGCTCGCTCTGGCTCCTCCACCTAGGTTTCGATTAGCGCTCCCTCCGCTGGCAGACTCTATAACTGCATTTAAGAACGCAGTTTCAAATACATGTACGTTCAAACGGGATATAAATAAATAATTGATTTTTGGAAATTGACGTGCGGGCCGCAGTGGATGATGTCAGGGGCCGCATATGGCCTGCGGGCCACTAGTTGCCCAGTTGACAGTCGCCAGTTGTTTAAGAGATGGAACTATAGTTTTAGTGACCCCTTATGGTGGCTAGTTGAACTGTAGCCTCATTTACTCTACCTCTTTGGTTCTGAGAACGTGTGCTGGTCCGATTACCCGCCAAAGCAGCTGAGGCTGACTCTTGAATGATACAGAAGCGCAGAGCTGCTGCAGTCGTTCCTGGCTGGAAAGCAGAGTAAGAAAATGCATTGGACTCCTTCAAGCTACAAGTTCACCCTCAACATATTTTGGGGGAGAATTAAAATTACCTTCACTTTTTTTCTTAAACTTGCAGTGTGGAGGAACAAATAAATTCAGGCGAGATGCGACGAGCTGGCAGGTTGCAGAGTTTTATTTTCCTCCAACATCATGAGACACGCTGTAGCGCTGTGCGCTGTGTGTGCTATTGAGGCATGTATAGCAAGCTCTTTTATCCATGTTATACAAAGAGAGAGAATGCATGGCCCATTTGCATATTGATATACATATCAGTCAATACATATAAGTCGCGTGACCAACTGGCGCCCGGATGTCTTCTCCTTATCCAGGGATGTATAAACAATAGTCCATTGTTCAGGTTGTCCCCCCAGGGGTTCTCTGTCCGTATGCAGTCCCTGCTGAGCGTGACTAGTATCAGTCTGCACTGTGCTGGGTCACCACAGCAGTGCTTTTTTCATAAATGAGGAACTCATAGTCTCATAAATTTGTGACTTTTTCCATGGAAATTTGCAACTTTTTCTTTTAAATTTGTAGCTTTTTTTTTTATAAATTTTTAAAAACTCTCATAAATGTTTTACTTTTTTTTCACTGTAAATCTGCAGTTTATTTTTTTCATAAATTTGTAGCTTTTTTGTGTAAATTTGAAACTTTTTTCTTGTAAATTTGCAACTTTTTCCCCATAAATTTGAGTTTTTTCTTTTAAACATGTTACTTTTTTCTCAAGTTTTCTCTTATATTTTTATTAATTTTTTCATTATAACTTTGCAGCTTTTTTCTCATAAATTATTGACTTTTTCCTTGAAAACTGTCAACTCTTTTTTTGTAAGTTTGTCACTTTTTTCTTAGATATTTTAAATTTTTTCCCCAAAATTTGTGATTTTTTTTTTTTGGTAAATTCCCAAATTTTTTCTCATAAATTTGTGACTTTTTTTCTTGTAAATTTGCAACTTTTTTCTCAGATCTATTACCTTTTTCATGTAAATTTAAAATCCTTTCTTTTAAATTTGAAAATTTCAACTTTCTCATATATTTTCAAAAAATTTTGCATAAATTTGTGAGTTTATTCTTGTAAATATGTGACTTTTTTCCTCATTGATTTTTCGGTTTTTCTCTCATGAATTTGTGACTTGGCTGCAGGCAGCTTTGACTGCTTCGTCCTGGACCCACACCTCCGGATAACTGGTAGAAGGTGGATGGATGGAAATTTGTGACTTTTTTAAATCATAAATTAACTATAAATGTTTAACTTTGTTGTTGTGAATTTTCAAGTATTTTCATTTGCTTTCCTGTGGGCGTTGCAGAGCTGTTGGCGTTCTGCGGCGGCGTCCTGTGCTTTCTCTGGGTGGCGGTCCGTTGTGTGCGGGGCGGCGCGCTGGAGCTCAGCCTGCTCCTCAGAGCCCTGCTACTGTCCTGCTACGGGAAAATCCTCCTCATCCCCGCCGTCATCTGGGAGCATGACTACTCGCCACTGTGTCTGGGCCTCATCAAACTCTTGGTCCTCACCTCCAACTCACAGGCCGTCAGAGGTAAACGTTTCCACTGCTGCTGAATCTCATACATTTGACATTTTCTTCTTGTAAATCTTGTAAATTAGACCGCCGGAGTGGTGGCCCAGTGGTAGAGCATTCGCCCCACAGTCGGGAGGTCATGTATTCAAGCCCTGGCCGGGTCATACCAAAGACCCTATAAAAGTGGTACTTCCTGCCTTCTAGCTTGGTGCTCAGCATAATAGAATGGGGGAAGGAAAAGTTGTTTGTGGCAGTGCCTTGCATGGCAGCGGCCCCTCTGATTCTAGATGGGATTAACACTGTAGATAGGAGAACCCTAATTTCGTTCTACTGTACATGATTGGCTGTATGGACTGAATGACAACAGAGATGGCTTCTTCTTCTTTGTTTGAAATTTGAAACTTCTTGCGATGAACTGGACTTCTATACTGCTGACCAGTCGACATTAGTAACAGGCATTTTTTTCTTTTAAATCTGCAAATTTTCTCTCATTTTTCCTCTTAATTATACAACTTTTGTCTTTTTTTTCCCTCTTAAATATACTTTATTTTTTCCTCTTAATTGTATGTGTGTGACAGGTTTTCTCTCAATTTTATTCCTCTTCACTATACAAATGGATCACCTGAAGAAGCCAAGGTCATTAACATCCGAAATATTATGGAACTGGACAAATATCAATGAACATTATGAACTGTAGTCGACAGCAACAAATGAAAACTGTAGGACACTGAAGGATTTTACTTATCTGCAGCAGGATATATAACTACATGAAACAAAAGATCAACAAACAGGATCAACAGGAACTGAAAGTTTTTGAATATATGGATCACAACCGACAGGACGGGATGAACAGTTTAACACAATGGTCATATCTGATTTCAATATTTCATTGATCCACTTCAACAGCAGAGGGCTCTATGCCAACTTTAGTAACATTAAAGATTATGTACATCAGTTTAAAGAGCCATTCAATATAGTGGCAATATCAGAGACGTGGCTCAGTGAAGAGAAAGGAGTGGATTTTACATTGGATGGCTACTAATTAAATTATATGAATAGAAAAGTGAAAAAAGGAGGAGGAGTTGCAATTTATGTTGACAAGAGCTTGCAATACAAGGTTGTTGAAAATTTGACAGTGACTGTGGATGATTTATTTGAATGTATTACAATAGAAATCTGTTTGGACAATATGAAGAATATGGTAGTGAGCTGTGTATATCGAACACCTGGATCAAATATTGATTTATTTAAGGACTGGATGGAAAAAATGTGTGCAAAACTTACTCGTAAAGTTATGTTCATCTGTAGGGATTTCAATATAGATCTTATGAATTCAGAACAACATAGTTCGACAGAAGAATTTATCAACACAATGTACAGTATGGGCTTACATCCAACGATCACCAGACCTAGCAGAATCACATCACACAGTGCCACATTAATAGATAACATACTGACAAACATTATGGAAAATAATATCAGGAGTGGGCTTTTATTGAATGATATCAGTGACCACCTGCTGATTTTTGTTGTCTATCAATGTGATTATAGGAAGAAAAAGTATACCAAAAATATTAAATATAAAAGAATAGACTTCCGGTTATGGCGGCCACGTAGGAAGACGTGTTTCACACTGCTCTGCTCCTAAAAATAAAAAGTAGGCTAAAACTCTCTTAATTGGAACAAAAACCTATCCCAGCGTTTAGGCGCGGATATGGTAAAGACTAAGGCTGGGAAATTAGGCGGAGGAAAAAGTGATTCGACAAAACAATCCAAACTAACAGACTTCCACGCTCGTGACGAAGCAGGAAAATCTCCAGAGACTATGGCGGAGGAGGGAGCCAGCGGCGGAGCGGTAACTGCTGAGGAGGGGACAAATGCGGTGCTTGCTGCCATCAGCTCCATGAGAGCAGACTTTTCGTCTAAATTTGATGGAATTATAGCAGCGATAGAAGGAATGAGAAAGGAAATAAGCGACTGTATGGAACGAGTATCGCAGGCGGAGCTCCGAATCTCAAGCGCTGAAGATGACGTCACCAGCCTACAATCAAAGGCGCAAACACTGGAATTAAAATGTAAACGTCTGGAAGATAACGTCCTGGACTTAAAATCCCGTCCGCAACGGAATAATTTGAGGCTGGTGGGTCTCCCGGAGGGAGCGGAGGGACGGGACCCATGTTCCTTTTTGGAAAAGTGGATTCCAGAAGCGCTGAACAACGCGGATCTGCAGTCATTGGTCATCTTAGAGAGCGCTCACTGAATCGGCCCACCGAGAGATAATAAGACACCACCGAGGACGCTGATTATGAAGTTCCTCAGCTACAGAGACAAGATGACAGTCACCAACGCAGCGCGAGCTAAAGGAGAAATTAAATACCAGGATCAACAGGTGCGGTTCTACCCAGATTTGGCCACAGGAATTCAACAATTAAGGAGGCAGTTCGACCCCGCCCGTAAAGAGCTGCGCAACCTCGGGATTCGTCACGGAGTGATTCATCCGGCAAGACTCCTGGTCACATATAAGGGCAGAACCCACACCTTCAAGACCCCTCAAGAGGCGCAGGAGCTCATTAAGCAGATCCAGAAGAAAACTGGTGGGAGCTAAGCATGAACATGATAAAGGTAGAACATTTAAGCATTTGTACAGGCATCTGATTGATCTGAAACATATAACATGTCTACAAAATACAGATTGTATTATATTAAAAAAAAAAGCTATGATGTACAAAGTTGCTATAAAACTTTGAAGTTATGTTGCAAAAACTACAGAAGAGAGTTAATGTCATTAAAAAGTAGTAGAGTCAGGGTGATTGAGAGGAGAAAGAGAGAGTGGTTTGACTGATACTTGCAGGTGTGGAACAGTCACTAGCTATAACAGGAGACAGAATTTTTTTTGATTTTGGGGGGATTACCACGAATGTGGGGAAAGGGAATTTGTTTTTGTGTAGTTTGCAGGATGAATGTTCAACCGTCCACGTTTTTGCTTCTGTGTATGAGCATGTTTATATTGCAAGGTAATCTCAAACTCCTTATTGATCATAGATCAATGCGTTAATCTTAATTTAACTTCATGGAATTGCAGAGGTCTACAAAATCTAAAAAAAAACTTAAACAAGTTATGAATAAAATAAAAGACAGATTCAAAAATTGTGTTTTTACAAGAAACTCATCTAATAGAGGAGGATGTAAAAAGAATTAGGAGAAGATGGCAAGAAAATGTGTTCACCTCATCATTTTCATCCCGAGCCAGGGGAGTTATGACTCTCATACATAAAACAGTCCCATTTCAAGTGAAAAATGTAATTGGAGACAAATTAGGAAGATATCTAATCATCCAAGGATCTTTGTTATTAGAAAATATAAATCTGGTGAACTTATACGGTCCCAATACTGATGATCAAAACTTCTTCGTTAATTTATTTCTTACTTTATCATCACTTACAGGGCAACATATAATAGCAGGGGATTTTAATTGTACATTGAATCCCAGTATAGATAGATCAACAGGACTGGACTGTACCCACAATGGATGCAGGATGACCATTAATCATTTTATGAAAGAATTGAGATTGCTAGATATATGGAGAGAAATGAAACCACAAGTCAAAGCCTATTCTTGTTATTCTAATACCTATAAGACATTCTCACGTATTGACTACTTTTTGATCTCCACAGAATTAAGGTCCAAGATTCAAAACTGTTTCTATGATAACATCCTGATCTCTGATCATGCACCCTGCTGTCTAATATATGTAGATAAGAAATTGACAAAGGATCCAGGTAGGTGGCATTTTCAGCATAAATGGCTTCAGGATGAGGAATTTGTTAAGTGCATAGGAAAACAGATGAGTTTTTTGATATCAATACTACACAAACATCAGCATGTATAAAGTGGGAGGCTTTCAAAGCTTTTATAAGGGGGCATATTATTAGTTATACAGGTTCAAAATCTAAGAAGACTCGAGAGGAGAGAGTCCAATTGGAACATAAAATAAAAATTCTTCAAGAAAAAGTGTATGCAGGAAGTAGCCCACAGTTAGAGAACGAATTACTGATTCTGAGAGCTGAATATGACAAAAAAAAAATCAGCGAATAGAGCTGCCTCGAGTCTTCTAAGATTGAAGCAAACTTTTTATGAACAAGGTGAAAAATCAGGAAAATTATTGGCATGGCAGATTAAACAATTAGAATTTAAAACACCAATTACCAGTATTATAAGTAATGGACAGGTAGTTATAGATCCTTTAGAAATTAATAGTGCCTTTAGAGATTATTATGAAAAACTATATGATACAAAAAATGAAACTGACTTAACAAAACTAAATGGGTTTTTGGATGGATTATCTATACCGTGTATTCCAAATGAAGACAGGGAGATACTGGAGTCTAAAATTAGTCAAGAAGAAGTTGGGCTAGCCATTGATAATATGAAATCAGGAAAAAGAGCGGGACCAGATGGTCTTCCAGTTGACCTCTATAAAAAATTTAAGAATAAATTAATAAATCCACTTTTGGAAATGGTTTTAGAAGCATTTCAAAATAGTAATTTACCACCATACATGAATAATGCCTTAATTATACTGTTGCCAAAACCAGGTAAACCCCCTGATAAATGTGAAAACATGAGACCAATAAGCCTATTAAATGCTGACCTTAAGATAATCTGTAAAATTTTAGCAAGACGACTACAAGAAATATTACCAAATATTATTAACCGAGATCAGAATGGCTTTATAATGGGAAGACAAGGCTTCCATAATGTAAGAATACTATTTAATATTATTTATTCCAATAAAGAAGCACCGGATACAGCTCTCCT
Source organism: Pholidichthys leucotaenia (assembly GCA_020510985.1). Lineage (NCBI taxonomy): Eukaryota > Metazoa > Chordata > Actinopteri > Cichliformes > Pholidichthyidae > Pholidichthys > Pholidichthys leucotaenia. The sequence continues at coordinate 280,273,139 of CM035842.1, forward strand.
ATCATTGGACGCCGAAAAGGCCTTTGATAGGGTCGAATGGCCCTATCTTTTTGAAGTCCTACAAAGGTTTGGACTTGGAAATAATTTCATAAAATGGGTTCAGATAATATACAATAATGCTACAGCAGAAATCCTAACAAACGGCAATATCTCAAAATCAATAAAAATCAATAGAGGATGTCGACAAGGCTGTCCACTTTCACCCTTATCGTTTACTATGGCAATTGAACCTTTAGCGATGGCAGTACGTTTACATCCACAAATATATGGAATTAAAGTAGGACCAACAGAACATAAAATCTCCCTGTATGCCGATGACATAATTTTGTTTATGTCGAATTTTAAAAAATCAATTCCGACCTTGTTAAATTTAATAGAGAACTTAGGGGAAATATCAGGATATAAAATAAATAAAACTAAATCTTCAATATTTTAATGCTAAATGAGACCCAGAGCAATCACCCAGCACCTGAGGTAAATCAATTCAATGTTGTAAATCAGTTTAAATATTTAGGAATTCAAATTTTGCCTAAGCTAGAATCAGTCGCCAGTGCCAACTATGAAGCCTTAATGACAGATATTAATGAGTTACTTCAGAGATGGTTGTCACTACCAATGTCGATGATCGGGAGAATTAATGTACTTAAAAGTAATATCTTACCCAAAATACTTTATTTATTTCAATACATTCCTTTACCACCATCTTCAGATCTATTCTCAAGAATTAAAAAAAAAGTTAGTGGAATTTATATGGAACAATAGGAAGGCTAGATTACGTCTGTCCTTACTATATTTACCATTTGATCGTGGAGGTCTGAAATGTCCAAACTTTATGTTGTATTACTGGTCAGCACAACTGAGGTCTATGACATATTATTTTTCATCAAATGATCTCCCTCACTGGACTGAAATGGAATCATACAATTTACCTTTACCTCTTACCTTATTCATATACTCAGACTCGGCTAAAAAATTACAGAAACAAGTTAAAAATCCAATTGTAAAGCATATGATCAAAATATGGTGTGAAACCAAAAAATATTTAAAAGAACCACACTTAGTGTCACAATTTAGTCCAATATGGGGTAATCAATATTTTACACCAGGGAGAGCGGATGCTGTATTTAGAGTATGGAATTTAAAAGGGATTCAAAAGATTCAAGACTTATATTTGTCACGTTCAGATAACATAGTGTCTTTTGAAGAACTGAGGATCAAATTCAGTCTTAATAGAACACATTTTTTAAAATATCTTCAGCTTAGGAATTTTATTCGATCAAATCAAAATAATGCTCTCACCCGACCTACTTATTCATCCTTGGAAAAAATTTTGACAAAAGATAGTAAGAGAAAGGGTATTATTTCAGAGTTTTATAACTCATTGACACTATTCTCAAGTGAAAACTCACAGAAAAGACTGAATTATTGGAAAGAAGACCTGCAAATTGAAATTTCAGAGGAACAATGGGAATTGGCTTGTACAGAAGCTCAAACCAAATCAATAAATGTACGTCTTAAATTGATACATTTTAAATGGTTAATGCGGATGTATGTTACACCAGTGGAGTTAAATAGATATAACAAAAACATACCAGATACATGCACAAAATGTATGGAAAGTAAAGGAACCCTATTTTACTGTTTATGGGAATGTAGAAAAATAAGAATGTTTTGGGAAGAGGTGAGGGTAACAATTGAAAAAATAATTTCAAAACAATTCACATTGAACCCTAAACTGTTTTTGTTGGGTCTGTATCCAGAAAAGCATAACTTTAATAAGAGTGAAAGAACATTCACAGACCTCAGTTTGCTTAATGCCAAAAAATGTATTGCACTACTGTGGAAAAAGACTCATAGACCAGATGTGACTCAGTGGTTAAGACAGATGTTAACAAACCTTCCACTAGAAAGAATAACATATATACTGAAGTCAAAGGAAAATGTGTTTGAGAATATATGGAGACCTTTCATTGATTATGTAAAGAAATTAAACATAACTTCTGAAGAAGAAGGTGAATGATGTGTGTGGACCTTGCAAATTCCAAATTGGTGAATGTATAATATGTATACTTATGTAATAGATTACCTAGACTAAACAGAGGAGCATTGTTGATGACTTGCCTTTGTTAGTGGTTGTTGGTGTTTTTAGTACATTTTTTTTGTAGTTAATGTTTTTTTTAATTTTTAAATTACTTTAGTGTTAGTGTTTGATTGTTTGTGCCATGTTTGTAAAAAAAAAAAAAAGTTTCAATAAAAATATTGTGGAAAAAAAATATAAAAGAATAAGAACTGAAGAATCTATGTATTTACTGGCAAAGGAATTATTAATGCAAGACTGGAAGATAGTTTGTGACGAAAATGATATAAATGAAGCATATGATGAATTTTTACAAACATTTCAATCATTGTACAATAAAAACTGTCCTATAAAACAATACAATGACAGACAACAAAATAAAAATAGTCCATGAGTCACCAAGGGGCTATTAAATGCATGTAAAAAGAAGATTACATTACATATACAGTTCATTAAGTGTAGAAAGGTACAGGTCGAAATCAAATATAAAAGATATAAAAACAAGCTAACTAATATAATAAGGACTTGTAAGAAAGAATACTACTACAGAATATTAGAGGATAATAAGAATAACTTCAGAAGAATATGGCAAGTGCTAAATGGGATTATTAGTAACTGATCGAAGAATGCTAATTATCCAGAATATTTTATTGAAAATGACAATTTGATAAATAATATGGAGGATGTGATTAGTGCTTTCAATAAATTTTTTGTAAATGTTGGACCAGAATTAGCAAAAACAATAGTGACACCAGAAACAAACGATAGTGGTTCTGTAAATGAAATAGAAGATAGAAATTCAAACACAATCTTTTTTGAGTGCAGTAACTGAAAAGGAAATTATTGAGACTGAGTAAATTTCAGAACAAAAAATCAACTGACTGGAATGAAACTGACATGACAATAATGAAAAAAGTAATTGAAGGAATTGTTAAACCACTCACCCACATCTGTAACCTGTCATTTCAAACTGGTAAATTTCCAAACAAAATGAAAATAGCAAAAGTAATACCACTATACAAAATAGGAGACAGTTAATTTACACGCCAGTCTCTTTACTCTCACAATTCTCCAAAATACTTGAAAAAATCTTCACTAAGAGACTGGATGATTTCATTGAAAAACACAACCTCCTTACAGACAGCCAGTGTGGTTTTAGAGCGGACAAATGTACATCTTTGGCACTAATCAAACTCATAGAAGAAATTACTAGTTGTATAGATAAAAAAAAGTTTGCTGTAGGAGTATTTATAGATTTAAAGAAAGCTTTTGACACCACTGATCACAGAATTTTACTGAGGAACTTGAAACGGTATGGGATAAGAGGGGTCGGACTGAGTTGGGTGGAAAGTTATTTAAGTAACAGACAACAATTTGTACAAATACAGTAGGTGAGCACAAATCACCCTTCATGGACATCTCTTGTGGTGTGCCCCAGGGATCAGTTTTGGGACCCAAACTCTTTATCTTATATATAAATGACATATGCCAAGTATCAAAAATTCTGAAATTTATTTTGTTTGCGGATGACACAAATATCCTTTGTACTGGTGAGAATTTGCAGCAGGTTTTAGAGGTGGTCACAACAGAAATGAAAAGGTTAATGCAGTGGTTCAACAAAAATAAATTATCTCTAAATCTGAAAAAAACAAAGATTATGTTGTTTGGAAATTATAAAATAAATCATGAAATAATGGTAACGATAAATGATACCAGAATAGAAACAGTACAGGAAAATAAGTTTCCGGGGGTGACGCTAGACAGAACGAAACCTCACATCAGTCACATCCGGGCCAAGTTGGCAAAATGTATAGGGATACTGGGGAAGACAAGATACATCTTGGACTATAAATCATTGTTCTTACTGTACAATTCACTGTTTCTGCCATATCTTAACTACTGTGTAGAGGTCTGTGGAAACGTCTACAGGACCAACCTACAGCCAATATGCACATTACAAAAAAAGCTATCAGGATAATAAATAATGTAGGATATAGAGACCATACCATGTGTCTGTGTGTGTGTATATATATATTTTATAGTAATATGTACATATGTATATTAGCTGCTCTTGCTTGCTTGTTTTTTTTTTCTTGCCTTCTGATTGTTGCTCTGAGTGTTGCTATCCCTGTGCTGTTGCAATCTTGGAATTTCCCTGTTGTGGGACTAATAAAGGCTTATCTTATCTTATCTTATCTTAACTCCTTGTTTTTAAAGTCACATGTCATAAAGTTCATGGATTTAGTTAAATATAAGACAGTACAAGTAATGTACAGGGCAATTAATAATCAACTCCCAACTAATATACAAAAAATATTCAAAAAAAGAGACAATGATTATAATTTGAGAGGAGACTTAAACTTTACAAAACCTAAGGTATGAACAACAAAGAAAAGTATGTGCATATCTGTCTGTGGGATGGATTTGTGGAACAGTCTGGAGCTGGAACTAAAACTATGTACAAGCAGAAATCAATTCAAAAAGAGGTATAAACATTATTTGCTGAAAGGATATATGCTAGAGGGGTAGTATTAATACGTACGATTCACTATGCTCACTCTGGGACACTATGGAATGGTAGGTGGGACAGTACTGTGCATATCTGTGTATATCTGTGTTGTTCGGGGCTGGGTATAGATGTATGGACCATATGTATGTTGGGATGGATGGGTGTCAATGTTGATATGTACAAAATATAGTTAATTGTCTACTTGGGGTCTTAATTGAGGTAATAGGTATATACTGTATTTCACATGGGTTGTATTTAGGGAAAAGAGGAGTTGGAATAAATAAGTATTAACTTCTTCCTTCTCCCTTTTGAGCACTGTATATTGTCACTTTGATTGCACTTGTCATTTGTTTTGTTTTTTTGCTTTTTTTGTTCGAAATAAAGTATCTATCAACTTTTCTAATTTTTCCTCTTATACAACTTTTATCTTGTCTTTTTCCTCTTATACAGATTTTCTCTCATTTTTTCCAACTTAAATATACAACTTTCTTTTTTTCCCTTTTAATTAAATGTATAACCATTCCTTAAATATCCAACTTTCTCATTTTTTCCTTGTCACTATTTTTTGCTTCTTAATTATACAACTTTTCTCAAATTTTTCCATCTCAATGTTTGATACGTTTTTAACTTTTTTTTTTTTAAATGCAAATTGTTTTTTTTTTCTTGATTTTTTTTTCAGTGTTTTATAAATGTGCAACTTTTTTGTCATAGTTTTATGATTTTTAGGCAAAGGCCGAAGTGGGATTATGTTATGGGTCAGTCTGTACGTCCGTCTGTCCCACTTTTGTGAAATCAACTCATACAGTTTTGTTCCAATTGTTTTGAAACTTGGTACCATGATTTGATATACACTGATAATGTGCATATTGCAATTTGGTTCTGATCGGGTGGTATTTGCAGGACTTGTAGCCCCTGACCTATGACCTCCCGTTTCACCTCACTTCATAGACTTAACTGTCTTGTGAAATCAACTTGTACAAAAGGGTCTCCAGCTCATCAGAGAGAGAGCATAAACAGTGCTTGCTCCTGATTAATGCATTGACTTCAAACTAAGCAGACCAATCGTGATCCCATCCGCCCACCTTCTGGACCAATCACGTATTGGCAACCACACATTGCTGACTTTCTCACCTTGATGAGCAAACCAGTTCTGCAGCCAGGAAGGAGTTGTTAAAATCCTGATTGTTTGATTGAAAGATCCAAGAATAAGCCAGAGAATTCTTCAATTTAGAGATGCAACATTTATTCAGAGGTCACATGTAAAGCAAGCAGCGCTGGGTGCAGCGTGACGCAGCCCCCTCAGGAGTGTCGCCAGACTGACCTCGACTTCCGGGTGCAACTTACATTCATCTTCTTGGGTTGGTTAGCCCAACCCCGTACAATAGGATGGGCTTGTACCCGACCGTCTGATTGGCCAGTTTAAGTCTGACGTGAACAGGCCATCGGCTCTTCACGTAAACTGTCTCCTAATGTGTACTATAAAAAGTGTGTGTGTGGGTGTTGGTTTGGGTGTGTAACTAAAGTAATAGACCTGACTAAAAGAAGTGAGAGAGAGAGAGAGAGAAGAAAGAGAGCTCTATAGCTCTGCCTACTTCCTGTTTACCAGAGTTTAACCCAACATATTTGTTCATAAGAATGCAAACAGAATATGTATAGAATATGTATAGAACATAATGGGAGATCACCTACAGAATTATTATTTTGGCACTCTAACTTTTCATAACCCTTTCACTCCCCCCTTTGACATGATTTTATCATGTCAACCATACTTGGTGTGAGAGACGCTAGCGATTAGCAGATGGTGAATAAGGTAGGTCCCTGCATTGTGCGTCAACCCAGTCAGTCAACCCAAGATAGGCTTGTGCCATTGGTTCTGATACCCTTGCCTCCCCCCTTGTGGACACCCCAGCGCGGTGCAGCGATGTCTAAGGGGGCGTACCGAGGCAACCCGTCCTTGTCCCGATGAAATGCAGTCATATCACCAAGTTCTGCACCCCCACCAAGGTCTCCTCCTGATCATCATGTGAATAGATCTTTGTCCGGTGGAGTGGATCATGTGGGGGTCACAAGGTCAAACAGGGTCAATCCACGAAGCCCACGAAACATTTTGTTTACCAGTTGACTTTTGCCAGGGCTCGCATCGTTCAGCAGCAGTCATCACACAGTTGCGACAGGGGTTTGACCTTCCTCTGTGTCTGCTTCCTGTATCCGCAGCTGTGGAGCACAGCCCCATCTCATAGACACACACCGGTACCATTAGAAGCAAAATAACTGTGTGCCCACGCTCTCAGAGGCACATCTCATCCCATGAGGTCTATAGGACAGTCGGGTGGATGCAGCAGAGAGTAGACAACATCCAGTCCAGCCAGTGAGCAGTTCAGTGATGCTGTCCCAGGGATGCCACCCCCGGTAGTTGGACAGAGGTAGAGATGCTGGTGTTGATGAAGCTCAAGCCTCTGTGCCCCCCATAGCTTCCACTGTGAGGGGTAGCGCTGGAAAATGCCGTCTCCTCCGTGTGGCTGATCTGGCTCCTCCGCGGATGCTGGAGGTGCGGTGGGTGCGCATGGGTACCAGTCCATCCTTCTTCTAGGGACTGAAGTCATATAGTCACTAGTCCTACGACCTCTTTCTACGTCGCAGGCACACGTCGGGATGGTCTGGTGCCCCCCTGCATGCATCTTCCCTGCACCCTACACCTTAGCTTGGGTGCCGATACAAAGGGCTCGGCCGGGACAGGATCAATAATGGCCTGAGGGGTTGTCACCACAATGGGTGGAGCCTGTACCATTTTATCCTTATTCACTACATCTGTTGTTGACCATGTGCTGTTGTAAGTTATCTCCCATTAGCCTTGAGTGTGTGATTGTCGACTATATGCAATCTACGGGCAGTGGTGGTGTTGTGGTGAGTGAGCTGGGTAATGGGACCTATGTGTTCAGCAGTAGGTTTGTTATGATGAATGAGTTGGGTGATGAGACCTATGTGTTGGAGTCTAAGTAGGCAGTAAACAAAATCGTTGAAAGTTAGGAGACATCCTTATCCATACTTGTTGTATTCGGGCCTCTAGAGCTTCTAACCTTCACAATTATCCTGACTACCTTACCGTAAGTCTCACATCCCTACGTGTGTGTGGTGAGCTATGTATGATTCATGTATTATCAGTAGCACCTTATGTTTACAAACAATCCTTGATAGCACAATGGTCTTCTTTGTCATCATCCTCCGTCTTGGGGTCTTCAGCTCCTCCAATGGACTCAGCAGTTGGTTTCTATGAGAAGGTATGAGATGTGCAAGATTTGCTGATGACTACCACTGTGGAAAATTGCATTTGGGGGTCTAGCTCATTTGTCAATATATGTGATTCTGGCATTCAACGAGCACATAGAGTTAGAGCTTCGTTAATTCCTGCAGGCCCTGCATCATCAGGGTGTTTCCTACAGGACTGATGACACTATGACATCTGCTGCTTTTGGTTTTATGACCTGGTTAACACCTTTCTGGGCTTCTGAATATATGGTCTATAGTGTTGTTCTCTGCTCCTTTTATTAGATCTACATCTGTTTAACCTTTTACCATAACAAATTTAGAATTTGCTTCAAATTTTTCTCATCCCCTCTTTTATTAATGCTAAGATTGGTCATGTAGGAGATTTCTGGGCATCAGTGTGCACAGCCTTTTGTGCTGTGGTTACCCAGTTAAGAGACAATGCATATGTTTCTAATTTAGGAGAATATCCTATCTTAAGGTCAGGTGTTGGTTTTCCATGGATGGCTATATTCCCCAGTAGAGGTGACAAAATGTCCAACATTTTCCAATCCATGTGTTTGGGTCTAACCAGCGGGATGTGTGGAACCCCCCATAGGTTGAAATGTCTCTTATCCTTTTCAACTAGACAATGGATGCTTCCACACATTTCCTTCTTTACCAGTCTCAAGTTTTATGACCAATCTGGAGGATGGAAATTGCAAATAATGGTTGTTCATAATTTGGATCAGATCTGTTCAATTGCCTATAGTACATGGAGTACAATGCTACTTTTAGAGATGTTGATAGGTATTCTGCTGGTAGCTTGCCATTTGCAGAATTTAACTGTTACTTTTTCTGACTTGAAAAGTCCTGTATGTCATTACCTGGAGTTACTACTTTACATGCACCTGCACCATACAAATTTAATCGAAGTACCTTGAACCTCAGAGTCAGGTAAATGGAAGATGTCTGTCATTTTTTTTAATAATTTGATTTTTGCTAATTTTCTGTATATGTGTAGAAGTGAGTCCACTTATCTGTTCTAGTCTTAAGCATGCAGTCCACTTTTTCCGTGGCACCTCCCTGTCAGCCAGCTGCAGGTTTTGCCATCACTCAGTTTCCATTGTGGGGCGTGCTCCCTCCTCCTCCTCTGCTGTCATCCCCCTCCTCCTTTTGGCTTCCTTTTATAAAAGAAACAGATTCATGGGGAGCCTCAGGATCCCCGTGTGTCAGCCAGTCCATAAATATGTGCAGGTTTTTTCTTCAGATTTTATTTTCTCTTCTTATCTAGATTTCCATCCTTGAGTCAAGAAAGGAACTGATTCAAAGCCTTTATTTAATTTTTGCTAATTAATGCAGGATGGAATGATAAGATTAACTCTCCACAGTGCAAACAGATATTCTTTGTACTGCTGTAATTGAATGCTGTGCAGATTTTTTGTGTTGTGCTGCATACACCTTCATGCTGCTACTCATTTTTGCCACTCAGTATTTATCTGCCAAGAGTTCTGTTCGGTGACATCCTATGCATACCCTCTATTGGGGAGGAACATAAGAATGTGTGTTAGATTGACTTTGAATAACTGAGTATACAGTAAGGCTATAATCTTCGCTGTGGTTGTTTGCTCATTACTTAATGTTAATATTCACAATTAAAAGAAATGCACTGAAAGAATGGATACCTAATGCCTCATTTCCGCTTTAAGTACTTGGAAACATTTAAAATGGCTGCCTGTGTTTGTGCCTTCTTCCTGACACTCTTCAGGATTGAGCAAAATTTAATTTATTTATTTATATTTTTTTTAAGCAACAGTTGTTTTAAGCATGGAATTTTAAAAGTAGTTGATCAAGCTACACTGGTTGTCTTGTGTGTAATTGTATAATCAGAGGAGTTATTGTTTAATTCGACCTTGTTGGATTTTTTCCTTGATATATTGTTCTGTTCCTTTCTTTTTTTTTCCCCAATATTTTTTATTGAACCTTTTTTTACAAACATGGCACAGTCAAACACTAACACTAAAGTAATTTAAAAATTAAAAAAAACACTAACAACAACAACAAAAATGTACTAAAAACAGCAACAACCATTAACAAAAGCAAGTCAACAACAATGCTCCTCTGCTTAGTCTACGTAATCTATTACATAAGAATACATAATATACATTCACCAGTTTGGAATTTGCAAGGTCCACACATATCATTCACCTTCTTCAGAAATTATGTTTAATTTCTTTACATAATCAATGAAAGGTCTCCATATATTCTCAAACACATTTTCCTTTTAATTTCACTATATATGTTATTCTTTCTAGTGGAAGGTTTGTTAACATCTGTCTTAACCACTGAGTCACATCTGGTCTATGAGTCTTTTTCCACAGTAGTGCAATACATTTTTTGGCATTAAGCAAACCGAGGTCTATGAATGCTCTTTCACTCTTATTAAAGTTATGTTTTTCTGGATACAGACCCAACAAAAACAGTTTAGGGTTCAATGTGAATTGTTTTGAAATTATTTTTTCAATTGTTACCCTCACCTCTTCCCAAAACATTCTGATTTTTCTACATTCCCATAAACAGTGAAATAGGGTTCCTTTACTTTCCATACATTTTGTGCATGTATCTGGTATGTTTTTGTTATATCTATTTAACTCCACTGGTGTAACATACATCCGCATTAACCATTTAAAATGTATCAGTTTAAGATGTACATTTATTGATTTGGTTTGAGCTTCTGCACAAGCCATTTCCCATTGTTCCTCTGAAATTTCAATTTGCAGGTCTTCTTTCCAGTAATTCAGTCTTTTCTGTGAATTTTCACTTGAGAATAGTGTCAATGAGTTTTAAAACTCTGAAATAATACCCTTTCTCTTACTATCTTTTGTCAAAAATTTTTTTCCAAGGATGAATAAGTAGGTCAGGTGAGAGCATTATTTTGATTTGATCGAATAAAATTTCTAAGCTGAAGATATTTTAAAAAAAATGTGTTCTATTAAAATTGAATTTAATCCTCAGTTCTTCAAAAGACATTATGTTATCTGAACGTGACAAATATAAGTCTTGAATCTTTTGAATCCCTTTTAAATTCCATACTTTAAATACAGCATCCACTCTCCCTGGTGTAAAATATTGATTACCCCATATTGGGCTAAATTGTGACAGTAAGTGTGGTTCTTTTAAATATTTTTTGGTTTCACACCATATTTTGATCATGTGCTTTACAATTGGATTTTTAACTTGTTTCTGTAATTTTTTAGCCGAGTCTGAGTATATGAATAAGGGAAGAGGTAAAGGTAAATTGTATGATTCCATTTCAGTCCAGTGAGGGAGATCATTTGATGAAAAATAATATGTCATAGACCTCAGTTGTGCTGACCAGTAATACAACATAAAGTTTGGACATTTCAGACCTCCACGATCAAATGGTAAATATAGTAAGGACAAACGTAATCTAGCCTTCCTATTGTTCCATATAAATTCCACTAACTTTTTTTTAATTCTTGAGAATAGATCTGAAGGTGGTGGTAAAGGAATGTATTGAAATAAATAAAGTATTTTTGGTAAGATATTACTTTTAAGTATATTAATTCTCCCAATCATCGACATTGGTAATGACATCCATCTCTGAAGTAACTCATTAATATCTGTCATTAAGGCTTCATAGTTGGCACTGGCGACTGATTCTAGCTAAGGCAAAACTTGATTTCTAAATATTTAAACTGATTTACAACATTGAATTGATTTATCTCAGAAGCTGGGTGATTTCTCTGGGTCTCATTTAGCATTAATATTGAAGATTTTGTTTTATTTATTTTATATCCTGATATTTCCCCAAAGTTCTTTATTAAATTTAACAAGGTCGGAATTGATTTTTTAAAATTCGACATAAACAAAATTATGTCATCAGCATACAGGGAGATTTTATGTTCTGTTGGTCCTACTTTAATTCCATATATTTGTGGATGTAAACGTACTGCCATCGCTAAAGGTTCAATTGCCATAGTAAACAGTAAAGGTGAAAGTGGACAGCCTTGTCGACATCCTCTATTGATTTTTATTGATTTTGAGATATTGCTGTTTGTTAGGATTTCTGCTGTAGCATTATTGTATATTATCTGGACCCATTTTATGAAATTATTTCCAAGTCCAAACCTTTGTAGGACTTCAAAAAGATAGGGCCATTCGACCCTATCAAAGGCCTTTTCGGCGTCCAATGATAGGAGAGCTGTATCCAGTGCTTCTTTATTGGAATAAATAATATTAAATAGTCTTCTTACATTATGGAAGCCTTGTCTTCCCATTATAAAGCCATTCTGATCTCGGTTAATAATATTTGGCAATATTTCTTGTAGTCGTTTTGCTAAAATTTTACAGATTATTTTAAGATCAGCATTTAATAGGCTTATTGGTCTCATGTTTTCACATTTATTAGAGGGTTTACCTGGTTTTGGCAACAGTATAATTAAGGCATTATTCATGTATGGTGGCAAATTACCATTTTGAAATGCTTCTAAAACCATTTCCAAAAATGGATTTATTAATTTATTCTTAAATTTTTTATAGAGGTCAACTGGAAGACCATCTGGTCCTGCTCTTTTTCCTGATTTCATATTATCAATGGCTTGCCCAACTTCTTCTTGACTAATTTTAGACTCCAGTATCTCCCTGTTTTCATTTGGAATACACGGTATAGATAATCCACCCAAAAACCCATTTAGTTTTGTTAAGTCAGTTTCATTTTTTGTATCATATAGTTTTTCATAATCTCTAAAGGCACTATTAATTTCTAAAGGATCTATAGCTACCTGTCCATTACTTATAATACTGGTAATTGGTGTTTTAAATTCTAATTGTTTAATCTGCCATGCCAATAATTTTCCTGATTTTTCACCTTGTTCATAAAAAGTTTGCTTCAATCTTAGAAGACTCGAGGCAGCTCTATTCGCTGATTTTTTTTTGTCATATTCAGCTCTCAGAATCAGTAATTCGTTCTCTAACTGTGGGCTACTTCCTGCATACACTTTTTCTTGAAGAATTTTTATTTTATGTTCCAATTGGACTCTCTCCTCTCGAGTCTTCTTAGATTTTGAACCTGTATAACTAATAATATGCCCCCTAATAAAAGCTTTGAAAGCCTCCCACTTTATACATGCCATTGTTTGTGTAGTATTAATATCAAAGAACTCATCTGTTTTTCTATGTACTTAACAAATTCCTCATCCTGAAGCCATTTATGCTGAAAATGCCACCTACCTGGATCCTTTGTCAATTTCTTATCTACATATATTAGACAGCAGGGTGCATGATCAGAGATCACAATGTTATCATAGAAACAGTTTTGAATCTTGGACCTTAATTCTGTAGAGATCAAAAAGTAGTCTATAGGTGAGAATGCCTTATAGGTATTAGAATAACAAGAATAGGCTATGACTTGTGGTTTCATTTCTCTCCATCTATCTAGCAATCTCAATTCTTTCATAAAATGATTAATAGTCATCCTACATCACAGGTGTCAAACTCATTCCATGGAGGGCCAAGACCCTGCAGGTTTTACCTCCACCCAGTGTCTTCAACAGGTGATTTCTCTGAATTTCTTCCTACTGATTGCTGATCAGTGAAAACACCTGCTGAAGAGACTGGGTGGAAGTAAAACCTGCAGGGTCTTGGCCCTCCATGGAATGAGTTTGACACCCCTGTCCTACATCCATTGTGCGTACAGTCCAGTCCTGTTGATCTATCTATACTGGGATTCAATGTACAATTAAAATTCCCTGCTATTATATGTTGCCCTGTAAGTGATGATAGAGTAAGGAATAAATTAACAAAGAAGTTTTGATCATCAATATTGGGGCCGTATAAGTTCACCAGATTTATATTTTCTAATAACAAAGATCCTTGGATGATTAGATATCTTCCAAATTTGTCTCCAATTACATTTTTCCACTTGAAATGGGACCGTTTTGTGTATGAGAGTCATAACTCCCCTAGCTCGGGATGAAAATGATGAGGTGAACATGTTACCTTGCCATCTTCTCCTAATTCTTTTTACATCCTCCTCTATTAGATGAGTTTCTTGTAAAAATACAATTTTTGAATCTATGTCTTTTATTTTATTCATAACTTGTTTAAGTTTTTTTAGATTTTGTAGACCTCTGCAATTCCATGAAGCTAAATTAAGATTAACGCTTTGATCTATGATCAATAAGGAGTTTGAGATTACCTTGCAATATGAACATACTCTTACAGAGAAGCAAAAACATGGATGATGGAACATTCATCCTACGAACTAAACAAAAACAAATTCCCTTTCCCCACATTTGTGGTAATCCCCCCAAAATCAAAAAATTCCGTCTTCCGTTATAGCTAGTGACTGTTCCACACCTGCGAGGATCAGTCAAACCACTCTCTCTTTCTCCTCTCAGTCACCCTGACTCTACTACTATTCTTATAACATTAACTCTCTTCTGTAGTTTTTTCAGCATAACTTCAAAGTTTTATAGCAACTTTGTACATCATAGCTTTTTTTTTTTTTTAATATAGTCTGTATTTTGTAGACTTATTGTATGTTTCAGATCAATCAGATGTCTGTACATATGCTTAAATGTTCTACCTTTGTCATGTTCATGCTTAGCTCCCGCCAGTCTCCTTTTGGATTTGCTTGATGAGCTCCTGCGCCTCTTGAGGGGTCTTGAAGGTGTGGGTTCTCCCCTTATATGTGACCAGCAGTCTTGCCGGATGAATTACTCCGTGACGAATCCCGAGGTTGCGCAGCTCTTTGCGGGCGGGGTCGAACTGCCTCCTTAATTGTTGAATTCCTGCAGCCAAATCTGGGTAGAACCGCACCTGTTGGTCCTGGTATTTAATTTCCCCTTTAGCTCGCGCAGCATTGGTGACTGTCATCTTGTCTTTGTAGTTGAGAAACTTCATAATCAGCGTCCTCGGTGGTGTCTTATTATCTCTCGGTGGACTGATTCGGTGAGCTCCCTCTAAAACAACCGATGACTGCAGATCCGTGTTGTTCAGCGCTTCTGGAATCCACTTTTCCAAAAAGGAACATGGGTCCCGTCCCTCCGCTCCCTCGGGGAGGCCCACCAGCCTCAAATTATTCCGTCGCGAGCGGGATTCCAAGTCTAGGACGTTATCTTCCAGACGTTTCCATTTTGATTCCAGTGTTTGCAGCTTAATTTGCAGGCTGGTGATGTCATCCTCAGCGCTTGATATTCGGAGCTCCGCCTGCGACATTCGCTCCATGCAGTTGTTTATTTCTTTCCTCATTCCTTCTATCGCTGCTATAATCCCATCAAATTTAGACGAAAACTCTGTTCTCATGGAGGTGATGGCAGCGAGCACTACGCTTGTCCCCTCCCCAGCAGTTCCCGCTCTGCCGCTGGTTCCATCCTCCGCCATTGCTTCTGGAGTTTTCCCTGCCTCGCCTTGAGCGTGGAAGTCCGTTAGCTTGGATTGTTTTGTCGAGTTGCCTTTTCCTCCACCTGATTTTCCAACCTTGGTCTTTACCATATCCACGCCAAAACGCTGGGATGGGTTTTTGTTCCAATTGAGAGAGTTTTAGTTAAATTTTTAGTTTGACAAGCAGAGCAGTGTGAAACACGTCTTCCTACGTGGCCGCCATAACCGGAAGTCCCTGCTCCTTTCTTTTAATCTTATCTATCCGAAAAATAAAGATTCATTCATATTATACGGTCTTCATGTAGCTACTCAATAATTTGCATAAATGGTATCATTTTAGATGAGAAAGCACACCGACCCCCCACCCCCAGCTGCAAGGCCGAGAACACTGTCTGTAAGGCTGAGAACATTGTGATCAATCATCTCGGTTCCACTGTTAGATTCACTCCACGCTCGTCAAAAAGGATGCTAACTCATCAAATGCCTAACTCAAGACTTCAAGACAGCAAATCCCAAATGACCCAGTACCTTTCTATCTGTGCCTGTCCCACTTTCCCCCTTTTGAAACAGAATGGCATTAACAAAGCCGTTCTTTTTCAACATCCAAATGGGGCCATGTAGGGGAGGATACCCACTGTGTTGCTAATTGGGGGACCCCCATGGGTGCCTTTGTGAGTGTTGTTGTGGGCAGTATTGAGCCCAGTGGCCAAATTGCTGACATAGGAAGCATTAGTCCCGTGGGGGCCTCTGTCTCTATTATTAAACCTCTGACCATCTCCTGTGGCCCTGCAGCTGATACTGATAGGGCAGATTAGGTGGGGGTCTGGGTAGGGTCCATATTGTTGTGATGTGAGGTCCTGGGGTGCATAGATAGAGTTTGGCGGGGCATGGGTACGGATTTTTCTAAACATACTTCAGTTTGCTCAGTATGTGATTTTGGCACCTCTCTGATAGGGCTTTTAGTAAATGAGACTGCTGGTCAGTTATATTGAGATGTAATTTTAGCGGTAGTTTTAGGTGCCAGTTATGCAATCTTCAGTTCTCGTGAACACGTGCTGACTACAGCTGATTCACGAATACTGTTTATGCACACTTAAGGCCCTTTTCCACTAGCCCCACTCAGCCCCGGTTTGAAAACCCGGCTCTACTCACTTCGGTTCGGTTCAGCCTCAGTTGCTTTTCAACTACTGCTGGCGCACCTGCTGGCACACCTGCTGTGGGTGGGATTTGTTGAACAGCAGGCGGCGCCACACCCTCGTGACGTGAAACACACGCGACTGAATCCTCCACAACAAACATGGCTGATGACGAGGAGAGAAGGAAGGAGGAATGACTGTGACATGAAACTGGTTAAATCTATGGTGCTGACTTGTTGTGCTCTGCACAATCTGTGTGAGAGTCATGGAGAGACGTTTGACACTACATTGGATGATGCAGTAGATGAACCAGTGGTGGCAGCGGCACAGAGAGCAGAGGAGCAGGGTGGTGATATTGTAGTGAACTCAGTATAAGCACCCTACTTGGCTTGACAAGTGGGTTGACCCTATTGGCGACACAGGTAGAGTGCGGGACTCTGGAGCGAGAGGCGTGAGTTCAAACCTCCCGGTGGGACGTCGCCATGTCAAGCTGCACATTACAATATAACATGTGATGCAATACTTGTCTATTTTGTCCACATTTATGTGCATACATATTTCAAAAATGTTTTTTGTAAATAAAATGTTGTGCATGGTCCATCTACCTGTCCTCTTGCTCATAACGCTTATCTGTTAAGAAGGTGCGAAGCCATCAGCCTAATGATGAGTCCACACTTCTGTTGTGATAATTGCTCACACTGAGCGCTCTGACAGCCCCGTACGCTGTGGGGGTCACACACGTGTTCCTCCCCACACTCTCAATTTTTTTTCCCGTATATTTTTCTCTTTAGCGTACAGAAATGGCAATACGCCCGTATTTGCTAAAATTGCATTTTCCCTGTATTAAAATACGGCGAAACCGTATCACTTGACAGATATGTAATTACATGCAGAAACACCGCACAGGCCATCTTCACAAAAATCCAGCTCGACAAGCCACTTTTGCTTAGGTGGAAATGCAAATTGAACTATAAATCATGTGCTGATACATGTCATATTTTCCCATGTAAAGGTCTCCCACTTTTACTTACAAATTGATTTTTAATTTTTGGGAAAAGGAAATATAAATTTTGCACTTGTTGGTAACAACAGTTGTGTGCAACAAAAACACAGTTGTGTATCCTTGTCCAATCTGTCTACTGTTATTAGTGCCAAATTTTTGCTAGATTCTTTCTTAATTTATTAAATTTTGACTGGTGATGCAACATTCAACTTACATGTACTTACCTTTATCAGTGTCTACAAGTTCAAGCACACCTGTACAACTGCTTATAACCTAAAAAATGTACCCGTTCAAGAGAAATGGATTCAGCATTGCAAATTTGTTTAAAATAAAAAAAAAACCTACCAAGACATTACGTTTCGTTGTGTTGTTAAAAATTAAATTACCATTAGAAGGCTATACACCTGACCTGATGAACAGCAGCATGTGGAGTGAACAGAGAATGGAATGTGTATGTAATTATTGGCTTTTCTCATACGGTGTCATAACAGATAAACCAGACTTTTGATGCAAACAATACAATTTTATTCCAGAAGCAAAATTTACAAACAAAAAAACAGACTGGGCGATGACATCTCTGCGAGCTCTTCCCTTCGTAACGCAGCGTCCTGTTCCAGGGCTTCATGCGCATCTGCCCGCACATCTGCAGCCACCTGTCGCAAATGCTGCATGTACTCCTGATTCTTGCCGCTGGTCATGTTGCCGTTCCAAGAGCCGCATCTCTTCGTCATGCATGTTGACCATCGCTGATGTAAGGTCAGCGATGGGAGTTGTCTGTTTTCGTCTTGCCTAGATGGAAAGACAGAAAGGCATGGTCGTTAAAGCTGGATCACTACATATATTATGGAATTACACAGGTGAAAGTCTGTGGTGGAATGTCACTATTATATTATGCTTCATTGCTGAATATAAGCTGAACTGTCATGTTGCTGTCCCTCAGTACAGCAGATTTTGCAACACGCAGGGTGCTGTCTTCAGCTGCAGCCCCCCTGCAAAACTAAAAAGGATTAAGATTAAGAATATGGATGGATGGATGGGTAATGTTTAAACTAGTTGCTTGTAGTGTGGCCGCAGAAATCTGAATGGGTTAATACAGTCAGCTGACGCGAAGCATTTCAATGAAGCATGTTGATTTCAACGGCAGTTCATGAGCTTTAGTTGTTTTTATAAAACAGGAGTTACAACAGCACCAATCACCACACCTAAAAATGGTTGTGGAACACCGATAAGTGAAGACCAAAGAATAACCTTTTTGTACATTTAAAAAGACATTTTCAATTAATTAATATGCAGCTACAGGAAATTGCATTAATCAATTTGGTACATAACTTGTTAGGCTCCAGCCCCCCCGCGACCTGTAAAGGATTAAGCGGTAGAAGATGGATGGATGGATGGATTTTCGACCCTGGTTTCCACTGCTGGACCTGTTTCAACCAAAAAAAAAAAATCGTGGTTATTGTGCCTTACCGGCACTTGAACGTGATCCAGATGGAGCTGGTGATGTGGAGCTGATCCAGCTGGCGCTCAGCCAGACGCACACGCAGACGCAGCGCCAGGAGAGTCCGCTGTGTCCGTCATCTCCACTGAGGTGGACCCCTGTGATATGAAATGAGATTCTGGAAAGAAAATGCACGCAATTTAAAACTTAACACCAAAGTGCAACATGTACACAACACTCAAGTTTTTAACCGTAATACAATAAGCGTAATTCAGCGTTTTGTTCGCGCTAATACTTAACACAAAGCAAGCGTGAATCTGCAGTTGGCTGCAAAACAATACGCAAGCCTCAGTAACAACCATTACTCACAATCTAACAACCTTCCTATTTCTTAAAAACAGTGAGCTTGGCATAGAACGGATCAAGTGGCGAACAGATGCGCAATATCAAATAAACACTCACCATCCACGGTTTCCAAGGGCCGTGACCGTGACGGTGGCCGTGACAGTGACGTGTCGAGCCCAATGTGTCTCAGCGAACCACTTCCACTCCTTCCATCCGCTGAACTTCGAGCAATGTGGTCCTTCACTGCTCGGTAATCGCTTTTCAGCTTTTTCAGCTTCTCCCGACACTGTTTGGCAGTACGGATGTGCCCTTGAGAAGCCATCTGCTCGGACACCTGCATTTCGAGTAGATCCGTCCAACTCGCGCTGGATGCGATCGTTGCCTAATATAGAAAGAAAATTGCGCACCTCCTAATATATAATATTAGGAGTATATTATTATATAAGTATATTATACAGTATATTAATATAATATACCGTATTAAAGGGGCGCACTGTGTTCACTGCTGAACAATTACAAATGGCGGTCGTGGAGTAAATTCAGCAGAAAAAGTCGCTTTTATGACGTTACAACCTGACCAATCAGCGGCGACCAGTCTCTTAAAGTCATATCACAGCCCTACTCAGCCCTACTCAGCCCTTAGACGCTGCCCTGGTTAGACCCTGCCCTGGTTAGACCCTGCCCTGGATCAGGTACGAAAAAAGTACCTGCTTAACCGGTGCTGGGGCTAGTAGAAAAGCGCCTAAAGCGGGCTGAGTGGTGCGGTGTAGGGCCAAGTGAGGCTAGTGGAAAAGGGCCTTTAGAGAACATATGAGTAGTTTGCTGAATCTGGAATGGCTTGTTAGCACCAACACAGCTTCCTGGCAAAATATGTATGGCTTACGCAGGCTAACACTTAAATGTTCATGAATGAGATTCAATATTTGAGACGCTGTCTGAAGGTAAATGGAAAGCAACAATATAATTTATTGTACTTATGTGTGGTCAGTTGATCCTCTTTGACCCATCTTTTGATGTGCCTTTGTTTTGCGTTCTTTTACTGTTGTTGCGGATGGAGGAGGGGGTCGCTAGGCGATGGCGTGGAGGGGGAAGGTGGACGCAACCAATTCCAGGGGGCCTGAAGAGGGTCTTACACAGTCGCTGGGGGAGGGATGCTCCACAGCCACCACCATCGTCTCAGATTAATAGAGAAACAGACAAGCTGTTAAACAGCGTGTTTTTGTCCTTTTCCGTTTATCATGTTTATTGATTATTTTGCTTTTGTTCTCACCGTTGCAGCATAAGTCTCTTATTCTTACGTTTTTTCTTTTCTTCCTCCAATCGTTTCTCCATATTTTCTCTTGTGTCCTGCATAAAACTTTAACGATTTATCAGCTTTCAGTGTTTTTCTAAAACCAAATTTCCCTTTCCATTTTCTGTCCACTGTCACTTCCACAATGTTCATCTCCACAACAAAAAACTCCTGTTTATTTTATTCATTCATTTTTATTTTATTTTATTTATTCATTACCTCCGCCAGGCCGAAAAGGCCAGGAGGAGGTTATGTTTTTGCCAGGGTTTGTGTGTTTGTCTGTCTGTCTGTTGGTTAGCAAGATAACTCAAAAAGTCTTGGACGGATTTGCATGAAACTTTCAGGCGTTGTTGGAAATGGTACAAGGAAGAACTGATTAAATTTTGGGGGTGATCCGGTTCACCGTCTGGATACAGGAATTTTTTTAAAGCATTTTTCCACACTGTGACATAGGGCCATTTTCAACATGTGCGCAGGCGCAGTGGAGGCCGCTGGGCGTCGTGTCTGAGCAACACAAACTCCGCCTTTTTCAACGTTTTAGCCACAAAAGCATGCGGAAAACACTGCTGGCCTCGGACCCCCAGCGTGCCTCTGCCAGCCATAGGCGCTGCGCACATTGCGCTGGTTGTCGTGTCTGACCAACACAAACTCCGCGTTCTTCAACGTTTTAGGCACAAAAGCACGCGGAAAACACTGCTGCCCTGGGCACGCCAGCGTGCCTGCTTGACACGGACACCTGTCCGCCGCCCCATTATTTGCCACAAATTCCCCGCCCAGCTATAGGCGCTGCGTAAAAACGACCTCTCTGCCGGGGAAGACTCTAAATTCTGTTTTGCCGCGGAGCGCAACCCCAATAATATAATATAAAACCCACGCCAACCTGTCTAACTGTTTTATGAAAATATTTAGACAGGTTCGTGAGGAGTCGGCGCATATGAAAGAAAGTGATTCACACTGAGACAAGATAATTCACACTGAGACATGACTGCTAGAATAAGCTGTATCTCTTTATTCCCCACAGACCATATCTCCATACACAAAAGAGAAATCATTGCATGTCACACATTTCCTTCACACAAGGATCAATGCATTTCATGTCATTTCACAAGCTCTTACCGTTTGATACAGGTGACCGGGAGCCCACAGCCAGGAAGAGCGTGATTTTTTTTCCCTTAGCCGGATGCTCTGCGCAAAACTCACGGCAGACTCCCCGAACAAAGGGAAAGCCCCTGTTTTTAAAGGAAGGCTAGGTACAGAACAGAGTGGCCATCTCTGCTCCGAGCAAGCCCCCCCCCCCCCCACCCCCATCATAGAATTGCGTGGGGAGCAGGAAGGGCCAGTTTTCTGCTCCCAGGCAATTCAACTCTGCCCGGTTCCCAAAACATACTGTGAACTGAACACCTGCTACATTTCACACACACACATGAGGAATAAAGGTCACGCCTTTTGTTTCATAAGCATGCAACAGTGATTTAAGGAGTGAGAAACTTGCTGTGCTAAGGAAAACAGTTTCTAGAAACAGGTCATATTGTCCAGGTCATGGTGTGCCTTAAGATAAATTCATCATGGGAAGAGAACTGGATTGTTAAAACATAAAAACAACTGAGAAACAAATCAGGGCACACATTAAAAACACATTTATATTACATTCCACCCTTTGACCTTATTTGTGATCAGTTGGTAAAGATAATTGCTTTCTTCCCCAACTAAGTGCTTTCTTCCCCAACTAAATGCTTTCTTCCCCAACTGAAAAACAAATCAGGGCACACATTAAAAATATTTATATCACATTTTCCACCCTTTGACCTTATTTGTTCTATCAGTTGGTGAAGAACATTGGGTAATTACTGTCTTCTTGGGGAATACTTTCATCCTCATAAGGTATGCTGACATGATTATGGTGAGATAATTCCACCCAATTGATGTCCCAAATGCATGTTACAACATACCACAATAGTTCATTTCTCGTAGTAAATTGTCTATTGTAGTAACTCCATCTATTAGTCGTACCTACAGCATAATCATAACATATCCAGTGACCAGGAGGGTCAGCACTCACCTCTACTTTGCAAGATATGGTACCATACCCTCCATCTCGAAAAATGACTGTGATTTTCATGTTGCTAGAGAATTATATATTCTT
Organism: Pholidichthys leucotaenia; assembly: GCA_020510985.1. Classification (NCBI taxonomy): domain Eukaryota; kingdom Metazoa; phylum Chordata; class Actinopteri; order Cichliformes; family Pholidichthyidae; genus Pholidichthys; species Pholidichthys leucotaenia. The sequence continues at coordinate 280,295,731 of CM035842.1, forward strand.
CTACTTAGAATTTGTTTTACTCTTCTAATATAGCAGAAAGCACTGAAATTGCATATTGTTAAGACAGATAGAACAGCAATTAATATAGCTAGGGGAGGCACCAGTGTTTTGCGAGCAGTGACTGACATGCCTGAGAATATATCCCACCAGTGATGAGCAGAAACTTGCTCTATCTGATGAGCTGCATGCAATACCTTTCCTTGGGCCACCACAGTGGATATCACTGCAGCACGCACATTAGACATATGATCACCAATGAGCTTTTGTATCTCCGTGGATCCATTCAGTGCGCCTCTGAATCGATCCAGGGACACCTGCCATGGAACTTCCAGCACCCGCCATTGCAGGGCGGTCAGGTGAGCCTCACTGGAAAAGTTGGTAAGATGATATGTCCGATTATGCCATTGCCACATGTGAACACCATGCAGACACCCAGTGAAAGGTACCCTAGGCAACATTGGATGGAAATTTAAGGTGGCTACACATAGAGTATGGGGCCCTATTTGCCACATCATGTCACAAGGTTTTTCTATTCTCCATTCACATAGTGCCTCTGTCATGGTTAAGCATGGTTCAGTATATATTTCTCGACTTAGGCATGCATATCCTTGGTCAGTCAAATCACATTCTGATAAATCATATGTATTATTTTGCCCTGGATCAAACCATCCCCCTTTTAATTGAATAAACCAAAATGCCGTGGCAGTAATTACTGGTAACACATGATATTTGCACACGTCAACAGCTTTTGTGACATTTAATTGAGTCCATTGCCCGCTACACATCGTGCTATTGCAGATGGTTTTTTCAGGATGCGGAATTAACCACCATTCTTCAGTGATGTTCCACACTTCTCGCCATTGTCGAGCGTGATTGGTAGTGACAATGCGAGTGAAACGTTCCAACTGCGTGCGGATATCCAAAACTTGCATGTTGCACACAGTCCAATTGAAAGCGCGAGTGATGTTCGTCATCAATTCACTCGTAGCATTCCACATGGTCAAATCCCGATTCAGACGTTTTTGAAACAGATTGGCGGCCTCCATTTGAGGCCCCACCACCGTAGGCATCCAAAACCCAACTTGTTGAATGCCTAAAGACGTTTGATGTCCAGTATCTGCCAACATTGATCTGGTTACCTCGTTGTTAATGGTGTTGGAGATTCCCAAAACTGTGCCAAATCCTCCCAGCAACGTGTCATACCATGCTCTCTTCTTCTTGGTTGAACATTTGGGAATGGGTGGTATCCTTACCATCCAATTGACGGTGACATGGCTGGTTTGTGTGGCCACCGTTGTACAGGTCGATAGTATGGGTGCCAGGTTCGTTGGGGATATATGCTTCGGGTTTTTGTCGACCACTACAATAGGGTACACAAAGGGGATTTGTCGCCCCTTTATGACTGTTCCATTCATCAAATACACTTCCTTATCTCCTGTTATATTGATGGATAGCTTTGTACCATTTAAGGTAGTATCACATTTCAGTAAGTCATTAGTCGCTTTGGCCACGCATATGGTTACATTGGCAGTTAAGTTAACCATACACCCCTTCTCCACCGCAGGCACATTATATTGATTTTTGACACATTTGGGGCATATGTAGATAGGACAGTGGCTGGTTAAGTTCAGTATCTTGCACTTTTGGTTTGATAAACAATAGAAACCGTCTTGACTCCGATTGGCACCGATTCGACTTTCCCTCCACTCCAACGAAATAGATTGGTCCAGCTCAAACATTTCTTGGCCTGGTGTGGCGTGGATCTGGATCCAGCAACCGGCGATGCTCATCCACAGGATCACAACGAGGGCAGGGCGGCACATGTCCCAGCAGACGACATAGCCATGTCCTCGGTGCTTGTGGGGGTGTTGAAGAAGACCCATGACGTGGCGGGTGTCCAATCACCAGTCTCCCCCCGAACATTCCTGCAAAGCAAGCACATACTTAGGAGAAGAGAAAATACAGAATTAGTTCTCCCTTAGATAACATTTTGATACTGGTACATTTATCCAGGTTTCCTCTCCTGGATACAAAATGGTCACCACCTGATCCGTCCCTTGAGCTATGATCTCAGCCGGGCGGGGAGGGCCATTTTCTTGCCTCACCCATACTTTGGCCCCAGATTTATCTGTGGAACCAAAGCCTTTTTCGCCCCTTTGCGTCATCACAGCCGGCTTAGCAATTTCTTCAGGGTCAGTCATTAGACATGGTTTAATGACCAATTGGGCCACTTTATCCCCCTTATTCAGGGTTATGGGCTCTGATCCCAGTACGTAGCACACCACTCCCAATTCCCCTTGATAATCACTGTCAATCACACCTGCCAGAGTCGTTAAACCTTTTAGGGATAATCCAGACTTTGGCAATATGTGACCATACATTCCATTCGGACATTGCAACCCTAGCCCTGTTTTTACCACAGTAGGTGTACCTGGTACTAAGGTGAGGGTTTCCATAGCTCTTAAATCTAATCCAGCCGAGCCTTTCGTCGCTCGCACTGGTAGTGTTGCTTCTGGGTTAATCTTCCACATTTTAATAATTTGTCCTTCAGAATGTTCAAGATTGACAGTGATCATCCGGTTTAATGGTGTTGTACCAGGTGCAATGGGTCTATTGTGTAGCTGTTTCAGTGCTTGTGGTAAGCGTTTTTTCCACCCTTCCAAACTATTGTTTATCCCTCCTTTTTTCAAGGTGGCTTTCAACAACCCATTCATTCTCTCAATTAAACCCGCAGCTTGGGGATGATATGGAACGTGATAGATCCATTCCACATGATTGTGTTTGGCCCAATCTTTCACCAGGTTTCCGGTGAAATGGGTCCCGTTGTCAGTTTGAATCTGTACAGGTAGCCCATAGAACCTTTCAATTAGTTCCACACAGGCCAGCGTGGCCTTCTGATTAGCCACTTTGGCTGGGTGTGCCACTACCACACCCGAAAATGTATCCACAGCCGTGCATACATATTTACATCGTTGTGACTCTGGAAGAGGACCAATAAAATCCATTTGCCAGATTTGTCCTGGACTCTTTCCCCTTTGTATATGTCCAGTGAGATGTTGTGGGACACCTCTTCTGTGATGCTGACAGGCCTCACACTGTTCAATGGCTGTCTTTACATCATCAGTTTTTAAATCAATGCCTCTATCCCTGGCCCATTGGGTGGTAGCTTGAATTCTCCAATGTCCACTCTTTTCATGGGCCCACCGGGCCAAATCCACAGTGGATTGCCTTTCCACTGACATTGCTCTGACCACTCCATCAATATAACGGTTGTGGAGGGCTTCTGAGTCCATATTTTGGGTATGGGCATCAACATGGGTGACATGAATAGTGACCCCTTGGACCTTTTGCCAGATTTCCTCCCACAACTCTTTACCCCACACCTCTTTCTTTTGAATCCGCCATTGATTGGACTGCCATGTAGGCATCCATGTGGTTAACCCATTAACCACTGACCAGGAGTCAGAGTAGATATATGCTCCTGACACACCCGCATGTTTTATCACCATGTGCACGGCCTTCAACTCGGCCCATTGGCTGCTTTTTCCCTCACCCATTTCTTCCAAAATTTGCCCCAGATGAGGGTTGAAAGCCCCGGCTTTCCACCTTCGTTTTCCCGCTACCCACTGAGAAGAACCATCTACAAACCACGCCCTACTCTTTTGCTCGTCTGTGAGTTCGTCATAGCGGGGCCCTGTTAACACAGGAGATTCCTGCAGCTGCTCAACTTCAAAACAAGACTCATCTGCCTCTGGGACATCAGCAACTTGTTCATGCAAGACCGAAACTCCTTTTTGTCCAGATTTCACTCTTTCAGACACGTACCATTTCCACTTAATGATGCTACTCTCCTGGGCGGTACCTATCCGATGTGTGGTGGGGTTACTCATTACCCACGTCAGAATAGGTATCAATGGCCTCATGAGCACCTCATGCCCTGCAGTTAATGCCTCTGTTTCCACCAAACTCCAATAACACGCCAATAATTGTTTTTCAAAGGGCGTGTAACGAATTCCTGCACTTGGCAGCTTCCTTGACCAGAAACCCAAAGGTTTCCGTTGTTTGCCTTGTTTTTGCCATAAGCTCCAATTTGCATAATCATTCCGAGCCGACACCTGCAACTCAACCGGACCAGATTGCAGTTTTCCTAATGATAGAGCTTGCTGTATGGCCTCTTTGGCCATGTCAAAAGCCACTTGCTGTTTTTCTGTCCATTCAAACTGCTCTTTTTTCCTTGTCACTTGATATAAAGGCTGCAAAATTTGCCCCAAATGAGGAATATGACTCCTCCAATATCCAAACAACCCAATAAACCGCTGCACATCCTTTTTGGTGTGCGGGGTGGCAAAAGCCATTATCTTTTCTCGGGCTTTATCTGTGATTTCTCTTTCTCCCTTATTCCAGCAGATTCCCAGAAATTTCACCCTCTGGGAGGGTCCCTGCACCTTTGCTGGATTAATCTCCCAACCGTGACTTTTCATGTGCTGGATCAGCCGATCCAGTACCTGCTGGACTTCTTTTTCAGAGGTCCCTTGTACCATGATGTCATCAATATAATGGGATATCAACACCCCAGGGGGCGTTGTTAGCCCGTCCAGATTCTCTGCCACCGTCCGGTGACAGATAGTAGGACTATGGAGATAGCCCTGTGGGAGTCTAGTAAACGTATACTGTCGTCCCTCCCAAGTAAACGCAAACTGCTCCTGCCTATCTTCTGGGATTGGAATCGTAAAGAAGGCATTAGCCAGATCAATCACCCCATACCATATTCCCGGATGATGCTGCACCCGGTCAATTATAGTGGGAGAATCAGGTACTGCCGCTGTCAATGGAGGAGTGTGTTTGTTTAGTTCCCGATAATCAACCGTCATTCGCCAGGAGCCGTCAGACTTTCGGACTGGCCAAATGGGGTTGTTCCACGCGGTGGTACATATTCTCAACACTCCAGCCTCCACATAATCTTTTATGGTAGCAGTAATCTCATCATGTCCTCCAGGGATTCGATACTGCTTCATGTTCACCACCTTATTTGCCAATGGAATGGGAAAAGGTTCCATATGTACCTTCCCCACAGTGACTGCTTTGCAATCCACCGTCGGTGGAGAAGTTACTCCAAATTCAAACCGTCCTTGTTTCAAATGCAGGGTTAAACCTGCCAAAATGTCCATGCCAATTATCCACTCTTTAATGGGTGTGATAATTACGGGGTAGCATTTTACGGGCATACTCCCAACTTTTAATGGGAGCTGCACGCTTTTTCCAATCACAACATTTCCTCCCAGGCCTGTGAGAGAAACTGTAGGACCAACAAATTTAGCCGGATTACCATGAATCAAAGTGGCCTCCGCCCCTGTGTCTACTAAAGCCACCACATTTTGGACAGACTTTTTCCAATAAATTTCTACTTTTACATGGGGCCGTATGTCTGTCATTGACCAATTTAAATTACCAATCTGTGGGGCTCGGCCTTCATCCTATAAATCCAGGAGGAGATCATAATGCTTATGCTTGTTTCTCCCCTTTTTCTTTTTTCCTCCCCCCTTTTTCACCGTCCTCACATGCACTTCCTCCCCCTCTTCTTGGGACTCTGAATCAGCCGAATCCTCTGCTGGAGGAGCGCTAGGCAAAACCGTCGCTCCTAATACATGATCCTTGAGAGCTGACAGCAGCGATGACAATTCATCAATCCGTCCAGCTCTCACCTTTAACCCTTTTTTAGCACACATGTCCCTTAGGACACTGGTGGGTTGACCATCAATGCTATTAGCAGGCACCCCAGCTGCAATCAGCGCGTTCCATAAATCTTTTCTAGAGGGCCCACTGGATCCCTTGGAATCCAGGGGCGGATCTCTCCTGGGAGGTCGTGGGGGCGCCTGGGGCTTAGCCGCCTGGGTTCCCCAGTCACCCAAATTTCTTAGCTCCGCCATTAGTGACTTAGTTTCTGACATAGACCGTTGAGTGTCACCCAAAAACATGGATAGCACCAATGCTTTATATTGGGGCGGAGCCGTTCTTATAACCGTATCCCTAACAGTCTTAGGAATAGGCATGTCAGTGTACGCATCAGCGGCACCGATGTAGAGCGCATCTCTCATACATAACTGAGTCAGCCGCTGTATTCCCTCTTTTAAAGTGTTCCATTGTTTATCCAACACAGGCCAATCAGTAGGTTGGCGGTAAACATGGCTTACTGCCTCAGCATATAATTCAAATAGGCTCTTCCCCTCTGGGTTGTTAATATCTGGGGCCTGCGCCCGATAGGCTGAATTTACCCTAGACATTTTGGATAATCCTGAGAACCGCATTGCATCCTGTGGATCCACCATAGTCTGTGCTGCCCCCTCCTCTAGTAACCTGGCGACCCACAGGTCCAACGGTTCACCGTCCCGTTGACGATGCTGGGTTGTCAAATTAGCCACTTCCTCGGCAGTGTAATCTTCAAGGATAGTCACCGCTAAGGGGGCCGGTTGGTTCTGAGGCACAAGGTTATATAGCCTCTGTCCATGCTGATCATATACCGCCTCTTGGACGGGTGGAACAAACCGCTGCTCCTCCCGCCGTCTCCGGACAGGGGCAGCCTGATAATTCCCCGGTAGTTTGGGGTACAACGGAGAGATCGGTGGAGGAGTTTCCTCCTCTTCACCCCATTCATCCCAGTTGTCGGGGTCCCAATCCTCACCCCCGTCAACCATTCCAGCTACATACGACCATACTTTAACAGCGGAGGTAGCATGGGGTCTCTTTTTCTTTCTCTCCCTGTTTAACTGTGCCACCCGCGCTACACCCTGCTCCGCCATTACGGTCAACCGAGATGAACGGAGCTTTTCCTTTTCCAATTTCTGTTGCAATTTTAGGATTTGCTCTATCAAATCCTCCTCTTTTTTCTGCCATCCTTCTAATCACTGAACTAAATCAGCTATTCGTTTTTCCTGCTCCTGTTCTTTATCAAAACATCGGCGCCATGCTGCGGCGCAACACCACATCCGCCGCTGAATTCCACTCAGCGGAGCTTTCGGGGCAACCTCGATACCCCGTAGACACGCAGACACCACCGAAGGGGACCCGTCCCCAACCAAATCCCCCCATGGCTCTGGGCGTCCGCCTCCACTTGTTAAGCATACACCAACTTGTCCCCATAAACCATTCCAGCCTGGGACAACAGCACAATCATCAGCACAACAGCTGGGAGAGCCCCCAGCTACACTCTGTTTATCCTTTTTTTTAAACATAACTCTCCTATGCACAGCTCCTCTTTAACCTCTGTTAATTTTCCTTCGAATCCTGTTCGTGACGCCAAAATGTTTTATGAAAATATTTAGACAGGTTCGTGAGGAGTCGGCGCATATGAAAGAAAGTGATTCACACTGAGACAAGATAATTCACACTGAGACATGACTGCTAGAATAAGCTGTATCTCTTTATTCCCCACAGACCATATCTCCATACACAAAAGAGAAATCATTGCATGTCACACATTTCCTTCACACAAGGATCAATGCATTTCATGTCATTTCACAAGCTCTTACCGTTTGATACAGGTGACCGGGAGCCCACAGCCAGGAAGAGCGTGATTTTTTTTCCCTTAGCCGGACGTTCTGCGCAAAACTCACGGCAGACCCCCCGAACAAAGGGAAAGCCCCTGTTTTTAAAGGAAGGCTAGGTACAGAACAGAGTGGCCATCTCTGCTCCGAGCAAGCCCCCCTCCCATCATAGAATTGTGTGGGGAGCAGGAAGGGCCAGTTTTCTGCTCCCAGGCAATTCAACTCTGCCCGGTTCCCAAAACATACTGTGAACTGAACACCTGCTACATTTCACACACACACATGAGGAATAAAGGTCACGCCTTTTGTTTCATAAGCATGCAACAGTGATTTAAGGAGTGAGAAACTTGCTGTGCTAAGGAAAACAGTTTCTAGAAACAGGTCATATTGTCCAGGTCATGGTGTGCCTTAAGATAAATTCATCATGGGAAGAGAACTGGATTGTTAAAACATAAAAACAACTGAGAAACAAATCAGGGCACACATTAAAAACACATTTATATTACACTAACCAATCTGCATCCGTCAGTGGAGGAGATGGACACACCAACACTTCAGTTTATTACCTCCGCCAAGGAGGCAATGCTTTTACAACCGTAAAACGGGGCTATAAGGGACGGCGGGGTAATATGGGACACTTTTCTAAATGTAATTCTGCTTTTTTAATTTTGCTTCCGCCTAGATTTGATGAAGGATTCATGGATATTTCACAATAACAACACAACTCAGCGTCCTGCTCAAAATAAAAAAAAGCACAATTACATTTAAAACATTTCCCACAAAAGTGTCCCTTATTAACCCGCCGTCCCTTATAGCCCCATTTTACACTACTGAACCACTAATCCTATCACTATCACATTGATTGTCATTCATTAATTGTCTGTTTATTGCACTGTCCATGTCAAATAAACAAATAATCATTGTGAATCCAATTGCTACTCATATCTTTTCATGCTCAGGGAATCTGAAAACGTACACACAAACACTCTATGGGGGGAACTGTGCCGCTTGGCGGAGGTCTGCGCTCTCCGAGTGCTTTTCTAGTTTATTTATGTATTCTTTTATTTATTTACTCCAATTTGCAATTTTCCTTATTTCTTCGTTTAAACTACCTCACCTTTTTATATTGTCCACCTAGGATTTTTCTACACTTTTATTGAGGAATAAATCTTTTTATTCTCCCCTTTGCCCAAATTAAAGTTGAGCCTTTTCTCTCCAGCTGAATGGGCATGCTTTTGCCTCGCTACATCAAACCCGCATAGGTGGGCGTGGGAGGACTTTATTTTGCCGTGCACAGTCTTAAAGCTTTCCTTTCAGCCAGAGAGATAAGGCTCCAAATTTATCAGGAAGATCTGAAGCTCTATTTGGCAGTAAATTTATGAAAGAGTGCACTTCCTACATTTGGCCACACGATGGAGGCACTGTGCCGCAGCTTGAAGGCAGTTCAAGATGGTGTTTACCTGCACATGTGCACTGAACACCACGTGGCCACCTCTGCAACGTGCAGTTGTGAACGCGCAAGATGGCCCCGGAGCCTATTGTCCACAAACCACGACTTGTTCTTCAAAGAAACTGGAGCACTGCCTCCTTAACTTCAGCTGTAAACATGCCAGAATAATCTTACAACTTTAATTTAGCGCTCCATTTTAATACTGTTACCTCAAATAATCTCCTGTCACTAACCTGTTTTAACAATCTCAACTCCACTCACTTATTATTATGGACAGTCGCTCACTAATGAATTGTTAAGAGATTCTTGCGCTGTACCTTAAATTATTAATAAAAGTTTTTTGTTTTTTTTCTCAGTACCGGCACCAGGCTAGCCCTGGTTCCCTTATTTGAGGAGACAAACACGGTTGAGTCCGCTGTTGCCTAAGTCTCGTTATTTCGGAACAGACTACATCCGAAATACTTCTGCACCAGGCTAGCCCTGGTTCCTTTATTTGAGGAGACGAACACGGTTGATTCCGCTGTTCCCTAAGTCTCATTATTTTGGAACAGACTGCATCCGAAATACTTTCACCCACGTGGCATTGTTCCTTAACGGCATCGGGTCGGACAGTTAAATCCCCCCCGGCATCAGGCTAATCCTGGCTATTTTTAATTTGAAAGACGGGCATGACCGTTGCCCCTAAATCTTATTAAGTTCTGGGTACAGACTGCATCCCAGAACCTCACTGATCCGTCCAACTTTAAACAGAGGGCACTTTCACTGAGGCCTTGGCACGTCCCCCAGTATAAGCGGTACCGTGTCTTAAAGCTCAGTGCTATACTGATTTAGACGATCATGGCTTTGCTCCCAAGCGGCATTGGGTCGAACACTTTAAATGGCTCCCCCCGGCATCAGGTCACTAACCCTGGCTATTTTCATTTGAGGAGACGAACCTGGATGATTATTGGTCACCCTGGCTCCCTAAGTCTTGTTATTTTGGTTCAGACTGATTCCAAAATGTTTTATCATTTGATGGACCATACACCTGTGAATTGTACGTCCATAATCATGATCAACCGTCAGACTGAAAATAGGACACATGCACTTTCCTTTGAAACTATTTGACTCTTTGGTAAGACTTTACGTGTGATTCCCAACTAAATGATAAAATTTGGAGATTTTGATATACCTCTTAATCAGACAACTGTAAATTTAGTATGGCCAAAGTGCAGAAATTCATGTAAAAAAGGTTTTCTGCTTACCTTTTTGTTCAGGCGCCAAAGTCGTCTACAAAAGGGTCCTTCCAATCTGGTCCGGTCTCGTCTCAGAATAGTTCAATCCGGGTCACCGGCACCAAATTGTTAAAATCCCGATTCTTTGATTGAAAGATCCAAGAATAAGCAGGAGAATTCTTCAATTTAGAGATGCAACATTTATTCAGAGGTCACATGTAAAGCAAGCAACGCTGGGTGCAGTGTGACGCAGCCCCCTCAGGAGCATCGCCAGACTGACCTCGACTTCTGGGTGCAACTTACATTCATCTTCTTGGGTTGGTTAGCCCAACCCCGTACAATAGGATGGGCTTGTACCCAACCGTCTGATTGGCCAGTTTAACTCTGACATGAACAGGCAATCCACTATTCACGTAAACTGTCTCCTAATGTGTACTATAAAAAGTGTGTGTGTGTGTGTGTGTTGGTTTGGGTGTGTAACTAAAGTAATAGACCTGACTAAAAGAAGTGAGAGAGAGAAGAAAGAGAGCTTTATAGCTCTGCCTACTTCCTGTTTACCAGAGTTTAACACAACATATTTGTTCATAAGAATGCAAACAGAATACGTATAGAATATGTATAGAGCATAATGGGAGATTACCTACAGAATTATTATTTTGGCACTCTAACTTTTCATAACCCTTTCAAAGTCACGCTCAATTACAGTATTGGACTGTTGAGTTGTGCTGTTGTTTGGGTTAGTGATGGCTAGATGAGGCTTTCTAGAGGACTTGAGGCCTTTCATCAAAATGGCTCATATAGACGAGGCTTCATGTGAAACTTCATTTTCTGTACCAGGCCATCTAGTGGACAAAATGTATACAAAATGGAGATTTTTACAAGGGCATTATTGGTTTAATGTGTATTTTTTTTTTCATTTCAATAAATGCACTGTCTTTTAAGAAATATCAGAAATCATAAGGGAAAAAAGAAATAATAAAACTGAGGTGACTACAGTGAATGTGCTTGTGCTATCCATTTTTTTTTAAGAAATAACTTTTCACCTGTCTTTCCCAGTACATTCATCTCTGTCCTTATTGTCTTGCAGGGCACAATAGTGCCTCAATTCAATTCAATTCAACTTTATTTATATAGCACCATTTCACAACAACAGTCATCTCATAGCACTATCAACTGTAGGGGGAACCCCCACAGTTGCAGAAAGACCCCAGCAATCAGGCGATCCCCTGTGAGCAAGCACTTGGCGACGGTGGAGAGGAAAAACTCCCTTTTAACAGGAAGAAACCTCCAGCAGAGCCAGGCTCAGGGAGGGGCAGTCATCTATAGCCACGGATTACTGGACTTAACGACTACAGACCTGTAGCGCTCACCTCTGTAGTCATGAAGTCCTTTGAGCGCCTGGTCCTGTCTCACCTCAAGTCCATCACCACTCCCCTCCTAGACCCGCTGCAGTTTGCCTACTGTGCTAACAGGTCTGTGGACGACGCAGTCAACCTGGCCCTCCACTCCATCCTGCAGCACCTGGACTCCTCGGGAACCTACGCCAGGATTCTGTTTGTGGACTTCAGCTCCGCATTCAACACCATCCGCCCCGATCTGCTCCAGGACAAGCTGTCCCTGCTCGATGTGCCTGACTCCCTCTGCAGGTGGATCACAGACTTCCTGACGGACCGGAGGCAGCATGTGCGGCTGGGGAAGTCTGTCTCAGACTCTGTTAGCATCAGCATTGGATCACCCCAGGGCTGTGTACTTTCCCCCCTACTCTTCTCCCTTTATACCAACTCCTGCACCTCCTCCCACCAGTCTGTTAAGCTGATTAAGTTTGCGGACGACACCACCCTCATCGGGCTCATCTCCAACGGCGACGAGTCCGTCTACAGGAAAGAGGTGGCCCAGCTGGTGTCCTGGTGCAGCCACAACAACCTGCAGCTGAACGCTCTGAAGACAGCGGAGATGATTGTGGACTTCAGGAAAGTCACAACCCCCCTGCCCCCCCTCACCATCACAGGCTCTCCCATCACCATTGCAGATTCCTTCCGCTTCTTGGGCACCACCATCACCCGGGACCTCAAATGGGAGCCTTTGGACATACACTACCGTTCAACAGTTTGGGGTCACCCAGACAATTATTTTGTGTTTTCCATGAAAAGTCACACTTATTTACCACCATGAGTTGTAAAATGAATAGAAAATATAGTCAAGACATTGACAAGGTTAGAAATAATGATTTGTATTTGAAATAATAATTTTTTCCAGATACTCAACCTGCTCAAAGGAAGGTCAGTTTTATAGCTTCTCTAACCAGCTAAACTGTTTTCAGCTGTGCTAACATGATTGCACAAGGGTTTTCTAATCATCCATTAGCCTTCTGACGCAATGAGCAAACACATTGCACCATTAGAACACTGGAGTGATAGTTGCTGGAAATGGGCCTCTATACACCTATGTAGATATTGCACCAAAAACCAGACATTTGCAGCTAGAATAGTCATTATTCTGTCCTGGTAATACGGCTGGGTATTGTAGACAGATAGCGAACAATAAAGACAGCAGGCTGATTCCAGGTTGACTGATTTACTGAAATCCGTTTTTGTCTTGTTTGTTTTTTGTAAAACTGAAACACAATGAAATATACATAATACAGAATGTCACATAATAAATAATAATACAACACTCTGTATATAAACAGGCACTTAACTCAGGTAAGTAATTTGCTCTACAGATTCAAACTAAGGTAAGTATTTCACAGTTTCCACAGGTTACAAAGTTAAGGTAAGTTAAATCAGGTAAGCATTACGAAATTATACTAACACATTTTTATTTTACAGAGGACAGCTACACAGCTAAGTAAGCAGGTAAGCATAGCCAAATGAATAGCTAACTAGCTTTCACACGAAGCACCATTACAACACAATATAACTTGGGCTAACAAAGGGCTAAATCACTCAGCAGTTAGCTAAGTACCATTGCAAACGATTAGCCATTAACACCTTTTAATCGCGATCTTTTTATAGCTTAAATTTAGCGTTTTTAACATCATATTCCAAACTATGGTCATCTTAAACAAGTATTACAACTATTTTCAGCATTAACTTACTGTTGGTTCCACTCCTAGGTTAGTACAACCAAATTTCTGGCGAGCACATTTTCACATTGCTTTCATCATGGCAGATTGAACAAAGAAAAAGGGTTTATGCAGGAAACAGGAAGTAGCTACAATTAAAGGTGCAGTAACACAAACCACCACTAGAGGGAACATAACCCCACCCAATATCTGACAGGTCAGCACACTCCCCGCTTGGTATACATGTATACCACTATTTACTCTTCTCTAGTGACATCAATAGCACAACATCAGAGATGGGTCTAAGGTACTCTTTAACTACCCCTTGGCTAGAGGTCTTAACTGTGACCTTACGGACCTTGTTGTCTGAACTAGGAATGGCCTTAACTATTCGCCCTAGAGGCCACATGTTGCGCTTTGCTTGATTGTCCTTTATCAAAACAATGTCACCTTTCTGGAGACTGGACTTCTCGGAGGTCCACTTCCTCCGAGGTTGAAGTGTGGCCAGGTACTCCGACCGCCACCTCTTCCAGAAGGAGTCCGCCAAGCTCTGGACCTGGCGCCACTGGACCTGGCTGAGGTGATCCAGGTCGAAGTCTCCCAGGGGTGCAGGACTGACACTCGCCTTCTGGGTGAGCAGAGTGGCAGGTGAGAGGATTTCAGGTACCTCTTCATAAACATCCTCCTGTACAGCCTTGAAGATTTTCGACTTTGCTTGGGACCGCTCTGTGGCGAGAAGCTGGCTGCATTGATGCCATCCCTTGCAACCATCACTATTCTCTCCAGAGAAAGACTTGGCTACATGAACAAGAAGTGCCATACCTCTTACTAGGCTCTTCCAAGAAGAGAAGCGTTCAAATCTTTCTGAGCCAAGAGGCTGTTCTGTAACTTTGGTAAGTAGACAGGTGGCTTGTGGCCTAACTTCTTTGTCTGTGTCTGCATCAACAAGCTCAAACGTTTCAGCCTCCTCAACCTTATCCGTGGCTGACTGCCTGAGAAACTGGGGACCGAGCAACCAGCTGGAAGATGAAAGTTGAGCTGCTGAAAGTGGTCTGGTTCCCTGGTCTGCAGGGTTCTGGTCTGTCAAGATGTACTGCCACTGTTCTGGTTCAGTAGATCCACGAATGCGAGCTACTCGGTTAGCTACGTAGGTGTAGAACCTTCGTGAACTGTTGTGAATGTAGCCCAGCACAATGCGGCTGTCAGTGAAGAACTTGACTGCCTGTAGCTCTATGTCTATCTCAGACTGGATCACTTCTACCAGCTCAACTGCCAAGACAGCTGCACACAACTCCAGGCGTGGAATGGTGTGCATGGGGTAAGGTGCAAGTTTTGATTTACCCATAACAAATCCTACGTGCCATCTTCCTTCAGAATCTAAGGCACGCAGGTAAGCTACGGCAGCTATCGCTAGAGTTGAAGCATCTGCGAAAACACAGAGTTCTATCCTGTTACAGCATGACAAGGAGGTAGGTAGGTATGATCTGCTAATGCAAAGCTGCTCCAGGTCTGTTAAGGAGTTGATCCATGTTCTCCAGTGTGCCTCTTTCTCTGGTGGGAGAGGCGTGTCCCACTCACACTGTTCAGAGGAGATGTCTCTCACCAATGCCTTTCCCTGGACAGTGATGGGAGAAGCGAATCCAAGGGGATCGTAAAGACTGTTTATGGTGGACAGCATGCCTCTCCGACTAAATGGCTTAATGTCTCTTGAGACTCGGAATGTGAAGCTGTCAGTCTGGAGCACCCAGTTCAGGCCTAAGCTCCTTTGAAGGGGCAATGGGTCTGCTCCCAGATCGAGATCTTTCAGGTCACTTGTTCGTTCCTCCACTGGGAAAGCCTCCATGACCCTCGGACTGTTTGAGGCGATCTTGTGGAGTTTTAAGTTGCTCTCAGCTAGCAGAGCCTTGGTTCGCTGCAGGAGATCGATCACCTCATGCTTCTTGGCCAATGATGTGAGCCCATCGTCGACGTAAAAGTTCCTGAAGATGAACTCCTTTGCATCACTACCATGCTCAGCTTCTCCTTGCTCTGCAGCTCTCCTCAGCCCATAAGTCGCTACTGCTGGAGACGGGCTGTTGCCGAATACATGCACAGTCATCCAGTAGTCAATGATGTCCTTGTCTGGATCATTGTCTTTGTGCCAGAGAAACCTGAGGAAGTGGCGGTGGTCCTCTCTGACCTTGAACCCATAGAACATTTGCTCTATGTCGGCGGTAGCAGCAATTTGTTCTCTTCTGAACCGTAATAGGACTCCTATTAGTGTGTTGTTCAGGTTGGGTCCACTGAGAAGCACATCATTCAATGATGTCCCCTTGTACTCCGCGCTGGAGTCAAATACAACTCTTATTTTTCCCGGCTTCTGGGGGTGGTATACGCCAAATGTCGGCAGATACCAGCACTCCTGCCCGAGCTGTAGTGGAGGAGCTGGCTCGGCCTGTTGGTTGTCAATGACCTTTTGCATAAAATCAAAGAAGTGCTGTTTCATGTCAGGTTTCTTCCCGAATGAGCATTGGAGGGATTGGAGTCTTTGAGCAGCCTGCTCTGTGTTGCACGGAAGACGCTTACGAGGAGTATGAAAGGGTAGTGGCGCCACCCAGTGGTTTTCATTGTCCATATACACCTCGTCTTTCATTATTCTCAGAAACTCACTGTCATCTACTGACATGGCTGGTTTGTTGTCGGCTGGTGTTGTCTGGAACACACTTTCACCAAGACCATCCCTACATGTCTCTGGAATGGCTTCCTCACTGCGAGTTGGGAACTGAAGGCTGCACTGAATCGGTTCACTGGGTCTTTCCTTGATGTGAATGCTGTTAGTGCAGGGCTTAAAGAAGGAAGGGCGTTTATTTTGGAGGACATGGGTCTTATAAGCATTGACTTCCTGAGTCTTGTGAGCGCCACCCAGACACAGCTCTCCCACTATGACCCAGCCGAGATCAAGGCGCTGAGCGTATGGCGAGTTGTGTGGTCCGTTGCGCTGCTCTCGCACCTTGTGCAAGCTCAAAACATCTCAGCCTAGTAGCAGAAGAATGGGTGCACTGTTGTCAAGTGCAGGGATTTTGTCAGCCACTGGTCTGAGGTGAGGGAAATATTGTGCGCACTCAGGGGTCGGGATCTCTGACCGGTCACCAGGTAAGTATTCACACTCCAGCAATGTGGGCAGTGTGACCTTGGTCTTCCCATCGAGAGATTCCACAATGATGTTGGTTGCTTTCCTTCCTGCAGTCTCCACTCTGCCTGAGCATGTTTTTAGCGTGTAGGGGGATGCCCTGCTGTTAATACCCAACAGACTGAAGAACTCAGATTTCACTAAAGACCTATTGCTTTGGTCATCGAGTACAGCATATACTATGTGAGACTTGCTTGGATTATCAGCATGGGAAACCTTGACCAAGCAGATTTTAGAACAGGATCTAGGCTGGGGTGTATCGCCACATATCTCTGTGCACTTAGAAGTGACAACAGGAGTTGCTGCAACTTCACTCTCCCCGCTTTGCTCCCCTCCTTGCTCCCTGCTCTGGTCATTCCCAGGTGAGTGCCCAGCCTGCCCATGAGGCGACCATGGTGCTGGACCAGGATGCATCGCTGAAGTGTGCTTGTCACTCTCACACTCTCTGCATTTGAGTGCGGTCTTACAGTCTTTGGCAATGTGCTTGGTGCTGGCACAACATCTAAAGCAGATCGAGTTCTCCTTTAAGTACGCTTTCCTCTCATCCAGGTGCTTTCCTCGGAACCCACGGCATTTTGTGAGCGGATGTGGTTTGTTGTGGATTGGACATTCTTTGTCCGGTTCAGTTTTCTTCACAGATGTGCTGTCTCGAGATGCACCACCTGCGGCTGTGACATCAGTTTTCCTCACTGTTACAGCGGATTTGTAGATGTGTTTTTGGTCTTTCTCACCTTTTGACTGATTGGGAGTAGAGGAAAGGTTGAATGCGAAACTGGGGTCATTGCGAGTCTTAGCTTGAGAACATACAAATTCCACAAAGTAGCTGAATGGTGGGAAAGGCACATGATAAACTTCCTTGTACCTGGATCCCTGTGTCATCCAGCGTTCACGAAGTGAGAATGGAAGCTTCTCTACAATTGGATTTACCCCTCGAGCTGTATCAAGATACATGAGCCCAGGTAAGAATCCCTCTGACTTAGCAGCTTGTAGCTCTTTTAACAAGTCTCCTAACTCTCTGAGCTTGTGTGTCTCTTTGTTAGAGATGACTGGGAAGGCGTCCAATTTTTTCATTAGGGCACTTTCAATCACCTCTGGGCTTCCATAAGTTTCCTCCAAGCGCTCCCATACCGTCCACACACCTAGTCTAGGATTGTTTACATGCACAGACCTGATCCTCATGGCTTGAGCTGACGACTTGGGCCCCAACCATTTGATCAGTAGGTTGAGCTCTTCTTGCTCCGAGAGGTTAAGCTCCTTTGTGGCTGCTAGGAAGGAGGCCTTCCACGCCCAGTAGTTTTCTGGGCAGTCGTCAAAGGTAAGGAGTCCTGAGCTCACCATCTCTTTTCTCATGAGATACTGGGCCAAGACATGGGTTTGTGTTGATGGAGGTGAGGATTTGTTTCCCTGGTTGGGATGAGAGGCTGGAGGGTTAGCTGCAGTGTCTTTCCTTCTAATGTCAGGGAGAACAGGTGAATGTTCCTGCTTTGGAACAAATGGCCTTGGGGCAGAATGAGGAACGTTGTGTCCAACCATCATGGGCTTGTGTTCATTTCTGTCCACGAAAGACTCATACAGTGAATCTTGTTCTTTAATGCTAAAGAGGTGTGAATTCACCGGTGCTTGATGATCAATTTGTTGCTGTGGAGTTGGGCCTGGTTGCAACTGTGGTGCATGTGCATCGAATGGCTGTGTTTCCACGTAGCGTCGTGTGCGTCTCACTGGATCATCAAGGGCTAGATTCTGTAGCTCACCAAGAGAGTCGCTGTGTCTTGGATCGAGCTCTGCTGCTACAGCTTCTTCCAATATAGCTGCCTCTCTTGATGCTGCAGTTGCTTCTTTCTCTTGTTGTAGCACGTGAAGATTTGCGTCTATTGAAGCCCTTTCTTTAATCATGGCAGCCTCTACTGAAGCCCTTTGTTTCATCATGGCTGCCTCCTTCTCTGCAAAGGATGCTTTGACTTTAGCTGCTTCAGCCTTAGCTCTGGCTCTTGCTGCAACGATGCTGGCAGATGACCGGGTTGATGCCCTGGAGGACTTGTGTGAATTTGAGGCTTGAGACCTTGTCTCCAACTGAGACGGACGGTCCTCCTCACCAGCGTGGCTCATCTTGGCTTGCTTCTGTGTGCTGTTCACCGTATTTCAGCTGCCTATCCCCGCTGCATGGTCAACATTTTACTATTCTGTCCTGGTAATACGGCTGGGTATTGTAGACAGATAGCGAACAATAAAGACAGCAGGCTGATTCCAGGTTGACTGATTTACTGAAATCCGTTTTTGTCTTGTTTGTTTTTTGTAAAACTGAAACACAATGAAATATACATAATACAGAATGTTACATAAGAAATAATAATACAACACTCTGTATATAAACAGGCACTTAACTCAGGTAAGTAATTTGCTCTACAGATTCAAACTAAGGTAAGTATTTCACAGTTTCCACAGGTTACAAAGTTAAGGTAAGTTAAATCAGGTAAGCATTACGGAATTATACTAACACATTTTTATTTTACAGAGGACAGCTACACAGCTAAGTAAGCAGGTAAGCATAGCCAAATGAATAGCTAACTAGCTTTCACATGAAGCACCATTACAACACAATATAACTTGGGCTAACAAAGGGCTAAATGACTCAGCAGTTAGCTAAGTACTATTGCAAACGATTAGCCATTAACACCTTTTAATCGCGATCTTTTTATAGCTTAAATTTAGCGTTTTTAACATCATATTCCAAACTATGGTCATCTTAAACAAGTATTACAACAATTTTCAGCATTAACTTACTGTTGGTTCCACTCCTAGGTTAGTACAACCAAATTTCTGGCGAGCACATTTTCACATTGCTTTCATCATGGCAGATTGAACAAAGAAAAAGGGTTTATGCAGGAAACAGGAAGTAGCTACAATTAAAGGTGCAGTAACGCAAACCACCACTAGAGGGAACATAACCCCACCCAATATCTGACAGGTCAGCACAGTCATTTACCACATTAGCAATGTATATTAGATATTAGAGTGTACTTCTGATTAGTTTAAAGTTATCTTCATTGAAAAAAACAGTGCTTTTCTTTCAAAAATAAGGAAATTTCTAAGTGACCCCAAACTTTTGAACGGTAGTGTATTTACACAAAGAATGGTTCTGTTTTTTGAGACCATTTTCTCTACAGGGGTATGTTGTTATCTTATCTTCAAAGTATATGAACCACAAAATCAGTACTATGTAAAGAAACAAAGAAATTTGTCACTTATTGTTGGCGAAGGGGACTGGCTGGCTGGCTGGCTGGCTGGCGTGGTCGCTCCGTTTTCGTCCATCGTGGTCGTCATTTTGCATTCTGTTGGTCATTTGTACTCTCTCCCACATCTACAAAGTGTTATGATTATTCCACGTCAATTTCACTTGTATCCCTTGGCAATTTTTCGTGTACGAAGCTGTTTATGTGACGATGCATGACAATGCATGGCGGCCATATTGGTCTTGTGAGCTCAGAGAAGGGAAAAGGAAGAAGAATAAAAAGGATTCCTTCTTCTTGTGTGTATTCCATGTCAGCCATGATTCCTGTAACACGTGCCTGCCACCTTCTGAACTGGCAGATCAGTACAAATCGTCAGTATAGCTGGGGAGTTAAAGGGATGTCAGAGTGAATTGACAGGCGCAGTTGCTGCGCTGTGCCACTGGGGGCGCGCAATCTGTCCATGAAATGTGGCCAGTTAAAAGGTTAAGATATATCAATGATCATAAGGGAAAAAAGAAATAATAAAACTGGGGTGACTACAGTGAATGTGCCTGTGTTACTTGGTGTGCTTGTACTACTTATCCATTTTTATTAAGAAATAATAACTTTTCAACAGTATATTCACCTCTGGCCTTATTCTCATGCAGGGCACAATAGCAATAGTGCCTCAGCATAATGATGTGTAATAATGATCCGAGCTCTTTGAAACACTACAGACACTTCACCTTGCAAATAAAAATAAAATTACAAGAATGACCCAGCTTGGATTTGAACCCCAGCCTCCCACTTATAGAGCAGATGCTTTACTACTAAGCTATCACTTCAGTTACAATAAATATCCCCCATTTGTGGAAAATATATCAATGGGAGAAATGTGCTTAAACTGTTCCCAAACAGGAGAAGTCCATGTTTTTGGTGCTGCCTCCATCTGAAAATTGGCTGTGACAAATCCTTTACACAGTCAAACATCAACAACACAAAACGTGTGGGATGGGGATGTCCATTGTGTATCGCTGCTGACTTTATTTCATGTTACATGCAAAATCATGAATAGCTTCCTGACCCAGTCACATGGTACGACATCAACACATACGTCAGCAATACACACCTCAAAATCTCCTTCCAGGACCCACACTGGGATCAACTCTGCTAGGTGCTCTGCTTCGCTTCAGAGAACATCCCATCACAGTGAGCAGTGACATAAAGGGGATGTTTCACCAAGTTCGCCTCCTACCGGAAGACAAGCCCTTTCTCAGATTCCTCTGGAGAGACATGGATCGCAGTTCATCACCTGACATCTACGAATGGCAGGTGTTGCCATTTGGTACAACATGCAGTCCATGCTGTGCCACCTTCACACTCCAAAAGCACATTCGAGATCACAGCAGTCCTGGTGAAGATACTCGCCACTCTGTTGAGAATTGCTTCTGTGTTGACATCCTCCTCCAGAGCTTCACCTCTGTCTCAGAAGCCAAGCATCTCGTCAACAAACTGCAGCAGCTCCTCTTTCCAGGTGGTTTCAAGTTACGTCAGTGGACCTCCAATGTTCCAGACATCATCAGTCACCTGCCATCTGGATCAACATCAGATAGCTTTGACCTCTGGCTGTCAACAGATGGAGTAGATCCACCTGAACGGACTCTTGGGCTGCAATGGCATTGTAAGTGGGACACCATCACTTACAAGATTATTGGTCAAGGCTGCTGGAGGCAGTGACCACATTTCCTGAGTCAATATCAGTCAATTTGGCCAGTCACTCCAGACGTCTCTTCATGTGGTGACACCATTGAACTACGTCAAAGCAACTTTTGTGGTCATCTTGTTGTTGTTTTTTTTGTGGTCATCTTTCAGTGACCCGTGATTCTTGCCTACCAGATTCACGTACCTTCAACAACTTCAAAGACCTACTGGAGGCTTCATTGCAAGCCCACCACGAGGTGGCTCCTGCTTCAGATCCCACAACAGATGACTATAGGCAAGCAGAGCTGGTCCTCTTCCGGAAAGTCCAGACAGAATTCTTCCCTGAAGAATTTGCTCTCCTGACAGCTCAGAAACCAGTGTCAACAAGCAGTAGATTGCTCACTCTGACTCCGGGGTATGATGAAGGCACTCAGGTGATTCGTGTTGGAGGACGACTCTGCAGGTGTGGTGATTTGTGCCAAGACATGCTACATCCCATAGTACTTGATCCCCATCACCATATCACCAAACTAATCATTCAGGATTTTGACAACAGGCTAGCTCACCCGGGCCCTGAGTCTGTGCTGAGCTCCATAGACGCTTCTGGATTTTTCGTGGCAGAGAAGCCATCCGGAAGCATCAGTATCACTGCCCTGAGTGCTCCAAATGGTGCAGCAGCCCAGTCATCCCCAAAATGGCCGACCTCCCACCTTCCAGCTTACGGCTCCAAAAACCAGCATTCTACTTCACTGGTGTTGACTGCTTTGGACCATACATCATCGAGATTGGGAGGCGCACCGAGAAACAATGGGGCATTGTGTTTAAGTGCCTCACCACCTTGCCCTGCTGGCTAACATGGACACAGCCTCATTCCTGATGGCGCTTCGCCGTTTTATTGCCAGTCGAGGGAAACCCTACGAACTGCTGTCGGACCAAGGCACGAACTTCAAGGGTGGCCATTCGGAGTTAGCTGAAACTTTCAATGCACTAAGCCCATCTCTTCAGTCAGAGCTCACCAGTCAGCAGATTCACTTCAAATTCAACCTCCCACAAGCACCACACTTTGGTGGTTCCTGGGACCGTGAGATCCGTTCCATCATGTCGGCTCGTCATAAAATCCTGGGTTCTCAGTCCATCACAGAAGAGGTCCTGAGAACAATATTTACTGAGGTGGAAAGCATCATCAACTCCAAGCCTTTGGATATATCTCATCGGATGTTGCAGACCCAGATCCAGTCACTCCCAACATGCTTCTGATGAGGCGGCTTGATCCAGCAACACCACAGGTCATCTATCCCGAAACAGAACTTCTGAGCTGTTGGAGATGGAAGCAGTGCCAAGCTGTGGCTGGCCAATTCTGGACTCATTTCATCAGAAACTACCTTCCTTCCCTCCAGCTTCACTCTAAGTGGCACCAGGAAAGGGAGGATTTAGCTGTAGGCACAGTTGTCCTCATCATTGGTCAGCAGTTACCATGAGCACTATGGCCAGTTGGAAGAGTTACAGCTGTCTTCCCTGGAGTTGATGGATGAGTACGGACAGCTCAGGTTCAAGTGAGGGACAAATCATACACTCGACCAGTTGCTCGACTGATCAGACTTCCAGCTTTCACAAGATTCTCCAAATGGACCTACCTGATTCAACTTTGCTCCTCAAAGTTGGGGACGGCTGTACAAAAGGGTCTCCAGCTCATCAGAGAGAGAGAGCATAAACAGTGCTTGCTGCTGATTGGCACATTGACTTCAAACTAAGCAGACCAATCGGTGATCCCATCTGCCCACCTTCTGGACCAATCACGTGTCGGCAACCACACACTGCTGTCTTTCTCACCTTGATGAGCAAACCAGTTCTGCAGCCAGGAGGAAGTATAAGAAGTCACGCTCAACCATTACAGTATTGGACTGTTGAGTTGTGCTGTTGTGTGGGTTCTCCTCTTCGTGATTCACTTTCAATTTTCTGTGCGTCCATGAGACTAGTACTGTTAAAGTGCTGCAATTACTTTTCTTAATCATGTTATTATTAGTGATGTTAAAACCGAGGCCTCATGAAACAATGAGCAACTTTGTGACAACTGTTTCATGAGCGACACAGTGTTATGAAACAGCTAATAAAGACTGCCATCTGGTGACTGACTGTCAGAACTGCGTCTGAGTTTATTGAAAAAGGGCAATATTCTACAGGTGTATCTCAATAAATTAGAATGTCATGGAAAAGTTAATTAATTCAGTAATTCAATTCAGAAAATAAAACTATATTATATAGATTAATTACACACAGAGTGATATATTTCAAGTGTTTATTTCTTTTAATTTTGATGGTTATGGCGTACAGCTCAAGAAAACCCAAATTCAGTTTTTCAAAAAATTTAGAATATTACATAAAATTAATTTTAAAAAATGGATTTTTAATTGAAATGTTGGCCTACTGAAAAGTTTGTCCATGTACACACTCAATACTTGGTCAGGGCTCCTTTTGCATGAATTACTGCATCAATGTGGCGTGGCATGGAGGTGGTCAGCCTGTGGTACTGCTGAGGTGTTAAAAAGCCCACGTTGCTTTGATAGCGGCCTTCAGCTTGTCTTCATTGTTGGGTCTGGTGTCTCTCATCTTCCTCTTGACAATACTCCATAGATTGTCTATATAGTTGAAGTCAGGCTAGTTTTATGGCCAATAAAGCACAGTGATGCCATGGTTGTTAAACCAGGTTTTGGCACTTTTGGCTGTGTGGGCAGGTGCCAAGTCTTGTTGGAAAATGGAATCAGCATCTCCATAAAGCTTGTCAGCAGAGGGAAGCATGAAGTGCTCTAAAATTTGCTGGTAGACGGCTGTGCTGACTTTGGTACTTGATAAAACACAGTGGACCGACATTTCAGTTGTCCAACATTTCTATTAAAAAACATTTTTTAAAATTAATTTTATGAAATGTTCTAATTTTTTGAGAAACTGAATTTGGGGTTTTCATGAGCTGTAAGCCATAACTATCAAAATTAAAAGAAATAAACAATTGAACTACATCACTGTGTGTAATGAATCCATATGATATAGGAGTTTCATTTTCTGAATTGAATTAACTTTTTGATGACATTCTAATTTATTGAGATGCACCTGTATATCACAGGTTGCACTACACTGTCATTTTCTCAGACAGGCTTGTAAAAATTCTGTCAGTTATCTATCATTTTAATTGACTTTAATTAGATCACCCTCCATATAATCTGTCAAATGATAGACAGCTTTCAGAATTTGTAGTCATTGCTGGAAAAATTCTGGGGAAAGACAATTTTCAGTGAATGAAACCTGAGAGAGAGAGAGAGCGAGAGAGCGAGAGAGAATGCAGGGCTTGACATTAACCACCTTGAAATTCACCACCAATGGCTGGTGAATGTCAGCAGTGGCTGGTAAGACAGCTACAGGCTCCACACCACCCACTCGTCACTGATTCACGCAATATAAAGCGGAAGTGTCATGAGCAGTTTTTTTTTTTAAAATAGAATAAAATACAACAGACAAACTCGATGAGGATAACGATTACAAAGAGTTACAAAATCAGAACTTTCACAAAAAATATACAATCAGTCAAACTTCACATTCCAGTTAACAAGAAAAAAAGGGGGTATATTAAAAGAGAGAGAGTGAAGAGCAGAACAATTCTCTGATAGTCTTTTTTTGATTATAGTGAGAAGAGTGTCCAATGTCTTACATTTTTTTTTGCATCATGAGCAGTGCATGAGTGCTGTTTCAGCATCGCCCACAGTCATGTGACCATAGCAGGGTCGAGACCTTGTTACGTCGGTCACATCACGTGTCTTGGGGGCTCGCAGGAACGTAGGCAACGCCCAGCCCACTCAAATTTCTCGCCAGGTCTCAAATCACGTGATGTGACAACGAGGCCTCGTTCACTACAGTCACGTGGCTGTGGGCATATTGACAGTGCTCGACACTCTGCTCGCGACACTTCCGTGTTATATTGCTCGAGGCGGCGTCGAGCGTAACCTTACTAGTCATTGTTCTGGTGGTGTTGCTTTATGTATCTTGTGTTCTGTAGTAATTTGGCGGCTATATTTCTTTAGTTTAACGGTCCTTTGCTTTGGTTTGCCAATTTCTAGTGCATAGAGTGTTTTCTGTGTTGATTAGTTTTGCTGTGTTGGAGACACATAAGTTTATCAGAGCTACATTGTTAAACCCTGCGGCTTCATTTAGGGACCATCACCAAATTACTATCCTTGCCTTGTGGGTGCATTCACTCTAATAAGCGACTTTCGCATTACGAGTGCGCATGTGCGGACTGTGTGAGTTCAAAGTTCACGACTACCAAACATTCCGGTAGCTGCCTTGCTTTTGTATGGAGACAGTACGGTCACACCTGAACAATTGACGTTTAAAGTCTGCTTCAAGCTTTAAATCTCCGTTATGCCAGGTGCACATTGTTCCGTAGTGAAGTGTGGAACGGCATGTATCATCTAGAGCGGTGGAAAAAGCAAACTTGCAGCATACATGCATGTAACTTCGGGACCAGTGTGTGCACATGTCCGCCGCCATTCACTTTACATACATTCCCCATGGAGCTGAAGGATCCGGACGGATGTAATTGTTGGATTAAAGCAGTAAGTCTATATTATAACATAATTAAATAGTGTTGTGTATTGTTCAAGTTCTAGCCTAACTGACACGAGTCTAAACCCTGAAGTAGTAGGTACGGACAGGCAGGTACGGACAGGCAGGCCTGGATCTAGGATCTAGTTCTTTGTATATTGGTAATGAAGCTTAAGCTTAAGCTTACACACATGTAATTAAGGCCACTGATAAGTAGGCTGGTATAAAATAAAATTGCAAATCACTGAAAATGTGTGGTACTTAAACTATAGTAGTATCGACCTATAGATCTAAGTAAGCAGGCTATGCCTTGTAGTGAAATTTACTCAAAATGACAAAACCAAAGTTGAGCTGTCAAACCACTTGCTTACCTTCTTTGTAGTCGTTTCAGAGTCTTGCAAGTAAGGGTGCTTGGTCCTTTGACAACAGAAAATCTGCTATGTCAGCGTACGTACAGGGGGACCATTTTGGCCAATTTCTGCAACATGGCCGCGAATGCAAGCGCAACTAGTTTATCCTTGCATTTGCGGGTACAACCGGGAAGACCCCTACGCATACAATATGCTCGTAGATCAGGAACTTTCCATAAATTAAATGTATCGATAGAGCATGTTTGGTA
This sequence comes from Pholidichthys leucotaenia, assembly GCA_020510985.1. Taxonomy (NCBI): domain Eukaryota; kingdom Metazoa; phylum Chordata; class Actinopteri; order Cichliformes; family Pholidichthyidae; genus Pholidichthys; species Pholidichthys leucotaenia. The sequence goes on from CM035842.1 coordinate 280,322,291, forward strand.
GCCATGTTCCCATGATGCTTTGCGTGAGCCGAGATGCGAAAGTTGCTTATTGATTGCAGCTTGGAATGGGACAATATTGACACTCCCTTATGCTTAATTTGTTTTCTCCTTCTAGCAGAGCTCTATGCTGTTTAATTGCACTGCATTATCCTGCAATTTGGACATGATTGTTTATTATATGTTTAGTTTCATGTTTTCATATATGCAGACTGGGCATTGTTTCATTGTATTCATTATTCATTTATATTTGTCTCTTTGTTTTCTCAACAGTAACCACACACACACACACACACACACACACACACACACACACACACACACACACACACACACACACACACCCGTATGTAAACACACTCATCCAACCAGATATCTGCTCAAGAAAAAGGCTTTCAATAAATGAGTGGCATGAGAAAAGTGTGTGTTTTGACTGGATCCATTGTATTCAACTGTTGTAACTGGACAGCCTGTGGCGACTGCACATCCAGCGAGTCAGCTTAATTCACTTACCCTTCCTGAGGTCACAAGTTGATACTCCTTAGATCGACACCTCCATTATGCAACTCCTCCTATAGTTTGGTTCCAGTTGTTTTGAAACTTGGTACTATGGTTTGATATACTCTGATGATGCGCATATTGCAGTTTCACTCTCATTGGATGACCTTAAGGTTAAAGGTCAGAGGTCAGATTTTCCCTAAATTTTCTAAACACAAAAACTACTGAAAGAAATGACGTAGGCTTTTCGAGTCAATACAGTAGTTGTATCTAAGATGCATCTTGGACGATTTACACCCTCACCTAACTGTGGGTTGGGGCCAAGGGGTCAAAGTTCAGAGTTAACACTGCAGTTGCACTATGCTAAATGCTACATTTATTATTGCTATGAAACAAGTAAAGCTAGGGTCACCAAACCTGGTATACAGGTTCACCTTGGGATCCTGACCTCTGACTATGGGTTTGGAGTCAGAGGGTCAAAGGTCAACGTTAACATTTCCTTATGCCTTATTACTGTACAACAAGTAAAGCTAGGGTCGCCAAACTTGGTACACAGGTTCACCTTGGGATCCTGACCTCAGACTGTGGGTTTGGGGTCAAAGGTCAAGGTTGGCACTCCCTATGATCTCTTACTGTAGAACATGTAAAGCCCTTTTAGCGTCACTAAAATTGCTAGACAGGTTCACCTCGGGATCCTGACCAACAACTCTGGGTTGTCTACTTTGTTGTATATTCATGGATGATGGGCTTATTTCATTTGGTTGTGCCACAGTAATTATCTTGAAAAGGTGAAAGCTGCTCTCCATCACTAAGTATTTCGATCTTCAAAGAAAACGGAGGCGGGAGATACTGCACTCACCTCAGAGTGCTCTTGTTCTTAGACTGCACGTATTTTTTGTAACTTGTCAACGTTTTTTGGCATTTTCTGAAAAAAGTCTGCAACTTTTTTCTTGTACATTTCAAGATTTTTGTCAAAAGTTTGCACCTGTATTTTTTCTCTGCAACATTTTCTCCTACATTTTCAGGGTTTTTTGTCATTCTAAAAAATCTGCAGCTTTTTTCTTGTAATTTTTAAAATACTTTTTAGTAGTTTTTTACAACTTTTTTCTTGTACATCTGCAACTTTTTTGTCAAAACAATTTTTTGATAACTTTTTTAATCCATTTGTGACATTTAAAAAGTGTTTTTCTCAAATCAGTGAGTTTTTTTCTTATACATTTACAAATTTTAACTTTTAAATTTGTGACTTTTGTCTTATAATTTTGTTTATCCCCACTGATAACCTTGCAATGTTTTTCCATATATTTGAATTTTTTCTTGAAATGCTGCAACTTTTTTCTCAAATTTTCAGCATTTTTTTTAGTAAATTTGTAACTTTTTTCCTCATACGCTTGCGATTTTATTGTTGTAATTTTTAAAATACCATTTAGCAGGTTTTTTTTGCAACCTTTTTTTCTGGTACATCTACAACTTTTGTCAAAACTTTGCACCTTTTTTTCCCTTATAAATTAGCATTTTCTTCTCTTACTTTTGCAACTTTTGGCTCATAAATTTGCACTCTTGGCACCCAATCATATGCATTCCCTAGATCCACAAACACAGTGCAACTCCTTCAGACTTTGGAGACTAGAGCATTTATTATTGGCTTATATAGGATAGGAAGTGTGCACAGGTCAGTCACGTCATGTAGAATTGATAAACTCTGTACTGTCAAATGCTGTAGTTCTTCATATTTCAGTTGGCAGCGTGGTGTGGGTGTGTTTTGTAAAAATCTCCTCACCACAGAAGACTGAAAACAAAAATGTGTTGCATAACACCAAGGTTTCGCTCCACGTTTCTTGCTTTGTTAATTATTTCTTTAGAAACATAAATCTGTGGAAACACAAATCTGCTGCCGGAGTTTGGCTGCAAGCCTGAGAGCTCCAAACGATGTCCGACTTATGGTCCGCTGCCTCGTATTAATGGAGAAATAATTAGTTTGAAAACCTCATGCCAAGTAGATTTTAGACTTTCAGGGCCTTGTTCAGTTGCAGTGTTATGGTTAAACATTATTATTATTATTATTATTCAGTGCAAGCTCTTCTGTCAACTTTAGTAATAGGACAGATTTTTTTTTCCTTATTTTGTCTTGGAAATTTGCAACATTTTTTTTTGTAAATTTACAATTGTTTTTATAATTATTTTGCAATTTTTCTCCCCATACATTTGTTATTTTTTCATATAAATTTCTAAGATATTTTGGAAATTTTCTTTGTACATTTTTCATATATTTCTAACTCTTTCTGGAAAATTTGTGGCTTTTTTCTAGTTTTTTTTTATTGTTCTCATAAATTTTCCCTCTTTTTGTCTTAAATTTGTAACTTTTTTCTTGTACATTTATGATTTTTTTCTGTTTATTTTCCAACTTTTTCCCATACGTTGGCGATTTTCTTTTTTTGAAAATTTGCAATGTTTTTTCTAATAAACTTCCAACTTTATCCTTGGATGTTTACACCATTCTTCTTGAAAAATTTACAACTTTTTTCTTGTAAATTTGTTCCATTTCTGATAAATGTGCATTTTTCCTCCATATACTTCTGGCTTTTTTTTTTTCTTTAAAATTTGTAGCTTTTTCCCGTGATAAATTTGAGTATTTTGGATAACTTTTTTTTAATCTATTTGTGACTCTTTATTTTAAAAAATACCAGTATTTTTCTCAAATATCAGTGTTTTTTCTTCTACATTTACAAATTTTTACTTTTAAATTTGTGACTTCTCTTATAATTTAGTTTTTTTCCCCATGATAACCTTGCAATGTTTTACATATACTTGTGACTTTTTTTTCTTGAAATGTTGCAACTTTTTCCTCATAAATTGTCAACATTTTACTAGTAAATTTGTATCTACCTACAACTGTTTTCTGGTAAATGTGTGAGGACAAACCAAACCCCCGTCATTTTGACTTTGATGTTCTCTGCAGTGATCCTGAACAGCAGCAGACGTCTGTCTTTGACGGCCGTCGGGTTCGGCCTCCTCGCTGAGACGCTGGTGGCTCACATCTGCAGGACAGTGCCGTGGAGCGTCCAGGACTTGTTGGCATTTTAAAAACTGAACCGTCGCTTGTCTCGGGGAGGAAGAAGCGATTGGGGACACCAGCACTGTGGACTGTGCATCTACAGAAATTTGATGTTTTCCTCAAGTTTCTCTTTTTGTTGTTCTGTCTTTGGTTTGCTACTCGTGCCAAAAGAAAATACGTATTTATTATACTGTATTATTGGAGCCTGACTGGTATTGGAAATTTGAACATCAGGAAAAGTCCAGAAACTGCAGTTCCTTCAGAGGCCACACGAGGGAGATTCCAACCTTGACTACACTAATAAACTGATTCCAGTCAGATTTCTGGAGTTTTCTGATGACTCCAGTAATCATGTAAAGAAAATAATCACATTTTCTTCATCAGATAAAAGCTGTTATTGGGTTAAAAGAAATGGGATAAACAGCTAGTTATTATCCAATAATCCCTTTATTCAGTGCATGTAAACCGCCAGAATTTGCAGCTCTATAGCAACACATGGTGACATGCCCAACACTTGCAAAGTTACATGAAAAAGTTACTGATTAATGAGAAAAGTTGCTCATTTATGAGAAGAAAATTCCGATAAAGTCACATTTATTTTAAAAAGTTACAAATTTATGAGAAAAACTTTGCTAATTCATGGAAAATAATAAATTTATGAGGAAAAATTTATGTTGGTAGTGCCATTAGGTGCATTTTTGAATTTTTCATGGAGCCATAAAACATACTTGAGCCTTGAATATGAAGGTAAAAAGCTGATTTATGTGTATAAACTGGCCTGTTATAGTTTATATTTTTTTCTTTTGAATAAACAACTTTTCTCTCATAATTACTTTTTTACTTTTTCCTCATAATGTTTCTACTTTTTTCATAAATTTAATGCTTTTATCCCCCCAAAATTACATTATTTTCTCATAAACTTGCATTTTTTTTGTTATATTTGCTACTTTTACTCTTAAATGTATGACTTTTGTTCTCATAAATTTGCATCGTTTTTTTCCTCAAAATTTTACAACTTTTTTCCTAATAAAATGTATGTTTCTTTTTTCATATATTTGACACTTTTGCTTTTATAAAATTGCAGCTTTTTTCATAATTTTGCTACTTTTTCCTCATAAAACTAAAGCATTGCAATCCATAAATTTACCTCATAATCTGAGAGATTTAAACATGATTTTTACCACACTGGAACTTATTCCCAGTCTTTATTCCTGACTGGAAACAGCTGCTGATCCTTCTGTCACATCTGAAAACATGCATGTTTCTTTCATAAATGATGTCAAATAAACTTGCAGAGCCGGTTTGTGTCGAAATGCAGTGAAAAGAAAAACCCACCCTGGAGGTAAATGTTATAAAGTTTCTGTAACATCTCTGCAGTCACATATGGTCAGGGAAAATAAAACATTTGCATTTTAGTGTAAATATTCACACTTAAATGAGATGTTTATGTGTGTTTATGCTTGTGCTGCTTGTTGTCACACGTCTGTGGGAAACAGCACACCGATGTGGAATGTCTGAGTCCTCACCCTGGGTGGATCTCCGCCGCTGCACCCAGTGCTGCTGATGTCACGCACCCAGTGCTGCTGATGTCACGCACAAAGCAGCATCTGACAGCGGAATTAATATTGAAGAGTCATATAGCAACTGCTTATACAACTGCAAAAGTGAGTCGGTAGCATTGCTTCATGATACTGCTGCAGGCTCTGCACGCTGCGGAAAAAAATCTGTCAACTAAGGACAGTTTTCAGTTAAGACTGATGTACAGTACAGGTCAGAGGTCGGCAACCTGCGGCTCTGGAGCCACATGTGGCCCTTTAGCCCATCGATAGTGGCTTCCCAAGGCCTTGAGAAAACAAAACTTGTACATTTCCAAGAAAAGAAGCAATAAATTTACAAGAAAAAAAGGTTGCACATTCATGAGAAAAAAATATCATAAAAAGCAGAAAATGAAAAAATCTGAAATCTTGTGTTTAAAAAAAATTCACAGATTTAGGGAAAAATATTGCAAATTTTTTTTTTTTTTTTTTTGAGGGAAACACAAATTTGTAAGAAAAAAGTCAAAATTTCTGGAAAAAGTTGCCGTTTTCATTGTGCATGGATATGTTGAGAATCGGGCAATTGCCTAGGAGGAGGATTGTTTATTTTCTGAAATCACAACATAAAAGTGTAAAAAAGTTTGAGTAAGACAAAGAAAACATCAAAAAAGTCCCTGAAATAATGAATAAAATTGTAATTCTTGGGCATTAGTAAGCCTTTTCACTTCTATTTGCGTGTTATTTTCTCACATTTTTGTTGTTGCTTTCCACTGATAAATGTGGGGATTTTTACCTCATAGTTCTGCCATTTTTAAACCAATTCTTCAAACCAATTTTTCTTGTAAATTTGTGTAATTTTTTGTGACTTTTTCCAAACATGTTTACTACATTTTACTTATTTGTCATTTTTGTGATAAATTTGTGACTTTTCACAAAATTTGTATTTTTTTCTTATATATTTGTTTAAAAAAATTCCTCATAACTTTGTGACTGAATTTTTGCAACACATTTGGAACTTTTTCTTGCACATTTTTTTTTTAATTTCTGATAAATTTGAAACATTTTCTTGTACATCTATTTTTTTAAATAAATTTGCTACTATTTTCTTCGTATAAATTTACAGCTTTTTACTACTAACTGTACAGCTATCGTTTCTTGAACATTTGGAACTTTACTTTTAGAGAAGAAAATAAAATCTAAATGAGTCAAATGCACTTTCTAATACGATATAAATCATAAAAAAGAAAAGAGAATAAACCCCAAATTTCCTGAAACGGAATAAAGGATCAAATTTTGACTCTCCGAGTTCAACCAATTGTATTTGAGCAAAAGTATATTTTTTCTATGAATCTTCCCATACATTTTTTATCTTTTCCTTGGAAACTTCTTCTGAAAAACCAGAGCTGTTCTCATAAAGTTGTGACTTTATTTTTTTTTTGTAAATTCTGTAGCTTTTATAAATTTGAGACATTTTTTCTTGTAAATTTGCAGCATCTTTAAAAGCCTTCTTTTCATATACATGTCACTTTATTTTCACATAATTCATGACTTTATTCTGGTAAGTTTATGACTTTTTTCCACTCATGAATTTGTGGGTTTTTTGTGTTTTTGTCAACACCCAAGGAGTCACAGGTGGTAGAGACAGCGGCTAGTAATACTAATCTTAAAAAAAAAACAAAAAACAAAACACCTGCAAGTCCATCAGGTAGCAGAACAGTCAACTTGATTTACATATTGAAATAGAGAAATTTTAATAAAAACAACTAAATCAGTTGCATATTAAATAGGGGGTCATTTGCGTATCTGTCAGCCACATCAGCAGAGAAAGTGACGAGAAGAAAATCATGAAGATATTTAATTTCCCTGTTTGGGAGACAACAAACAGAACATCCTCTATAGGGAAAATATTAAAGGGACACAATTAAGAATTATTGTGGCCAGGACTGTTTGTAGCTTTTTGGGCCCCGTGCAAGACTGTTTGGTGGGATGAAAAGTTTGGAGTGAGGAAAAGTTCAAGCCCTTTAAAATGGAAAAAAAAGAAAAATCTCCCCTCCCAACAAAAACATTTTTAAAAAATGTCGAGATGAACATTAAAAATAAGCTACTACACACAATAAAAATTTAACCTACATCCAAGTGGCAACTTAATGAGAAATAGTTGCAGTTTCACAGAAAATGCATCAATTTTATGAGAAAAGTTACAAATGTACGAGAAATTTTTTTGCAAATTTCCAAAAAAGATGTAAATTTTCAAGAAAAAAACTTCAAAATTTATGAGAAAAATTTAGCAAATTTCCAAAAAAAGTTAGTTTTACAGAAAAAGTAGCAAATTAATGATAAAAGTTACAAATGTTCGAGGAAAAAAAGTTGTAAATTCACAAAAATGTTGCAAATTTGGAAGCAGGGTTTGGTGACGAGGGGGATGACTCGCCTATCACAGGGGCTGAGGTCGCTAAGGTGGTTAAAAATCTCCTTGGTGGCCGGGCCCCGGGGGTGGACGAGATTCGCCCTGAGTACCTCAAGGCCCTGGATGTTGTTGGGTTGTCATGGTTGACACGCCTCTGCAACATTGCGTGGAGGTCGGGGGCAGTGCCTTTGGCATGGCAAACCGGGGTGGTGGTTCCTCTCTTTAAAAAAGGGGACCGGAGGGTGTGCTCCAACTTTAGAGGGATCACACTCCTCAGCCTCCCTGGGAAGGTCCATGCCAAGGTACTGGAGGGAGAGTCCGGCCGTTGGTCGAACCTCGGATTCAGGAGGAGCAATGTGGTTTTCGTCCTGGCCGTGGCACATCGGACCAGCTCTTTACCCTCTCGAGAATTCTTGAGGGTTCGTGGGAGTTTGCCCAACCAGTTTACATGTGTTTTGTGGACTTGGAGAAGGCATTTGACCGCGTCCCTCGTGGATTTTTGTGGGGGGTGCTTCGGGAGTATGGGGTATCGGGCTTGTTGTTACGAGCTATTCGGTCTCTGTACGACCGTTGTGAGAGTTTGGTTCGTATTGCCAACACTCGGTCGGAGTCATTCCCAGTGAGAGTTGGACTCCGCCAGGGCTGCCCTTTGTCACCGATCCTGTTCATAATTTTTATGGACAGGATTTCTAGGCGCAGCCAGGGAATGGAGGGTGTCATGCTTGGTGACCACAGGATCTCATCTCTGTTGTTTGCAGATGATGTTGTCCTGTTGGCTTCATCCAGCAATGACCTACAGCTCTTGCTGGGACGGTTTGCCGCCGAGTGTGAAGCGGCTGGGATGAGAATCAGCACCTCCAAGTCCGAGTCCATGGTCCTCAGCCGGAAAAAGGTGGATTGTCCTCTCCGGGTTGGGGACAGGCTCCTGCCCCAAGTGGAGGAGTTTAAGTATCTTGGGGTCTTGTTCACGAGTGAGGGGAGAATGGAGCGAGAGATCGACAGACGGATTGGAGCAGCATCTGCAGTGATGCGGACGTTGTACCGGTCTGTTGTGGTGAAGAGGGAGCTTAGTTCTAAGGCAAAGCTGTCGATTTACCAGTCAATCTACGTTCCTACTCTCACCTATGGTCACGAGCTTTGGGTAATGACCGAAAGAACGAGATCGCGGATACAAGCGGCTGAAATGAGCTTTCTCCGTAGGATTGCTGGACTCACCCTCAGAGATAGGGTGAGGAGCTCAGTCATCCGGGAGAGGCTCAGAGTAGAACCGCTGCTCCTCCACATTGAAAGGAGTCAGTTGAGGTGGTATGGGCATCTGATTAGGATGCCTCCTGGACGCCTCCCACTTGAGGTGTTTCAGGCACGTCCCACTGGGAGGAGACCCCGGGGCAGACCCAGGACTCGGTGGAGAGACTATGTCTCCCAGCTGGTCTGGGAACGCCTTGGTATCCCCTCTGAAGAGCTGGAGCAGGTGGCCGGGGAGAGGGAAGTCTGGGCTTCTCTGCTTGAACTGCTGCCTCTGCGACCTGGACCTCCGGAAAAGCGGTAGAAGATGGATGGATGGATAGTCACAAATTTATGAGAAAAAAAGTCACAAATTTACAAGAAAAAACATCATAAATTTATAAGAAAGTCACAAATTTATGAGGAAAGCCTTACAAATTAACCAGAAAAGTCACATCAGAGAAAATAAAATTGCAAATTTACAAAAAGTTGTCATTTTACAAGAAAAAAACTTTTTACAAATTTATGAGAAAAAGTTGCAAATTTACAAGAAAAAACTCAAATTTATGAAAAAAGTTGCACATTTTCAAAAAAAAAAAAATCAATAAATTATAAGAAAAAGTCACAAATTTTAGAGAAAAGCCTTGCAAATTTATGAGAAAAGTCACAAACGTACAAGAAAAAACTGCAAATTTACAAAAAGTCATACATTTACGAGAAAAAAAAAACCCTCACAAATTTAAGAGAAAAAAAGTTGTAAATTTATTATGACAAAAGTTGCAATTTTATGAAAAAAGTTGCAACTTTTTCCCCGGTGCTATTCTGGGTGGGACAGGCATGCCTGCTGCACCCCAGTTCACGCCTCTGAACAAACCTAGAACCAGACAACTCGGGCAGGAACAGAACAACACAAAGAAAATTCAGATGATAAAACCAAATGCTGGGTTTTAGTTTTGCAGACCCAGCAGCAAATCGCAGTACATTTCCCATGAGCACAGCTCTCATGCACGTGACTGTGAAAGAGCAGATCCACACGGCTCAGCTCTGACGGGGGAAATCTGTCCCGTCCCGCCCCGGAGAGAGTGATGCGCACCTTGGATTTGCTCTCTCGATCAAGATTATGTTAATCTGCAGTAATCTCCCGACAGACGCTTAGACGGCCTGCATGAGAGTGCAGAGCTCAGAGAGACAACACAGGCTTCAGATGATAAAAATAGTGTGGAAAATACAACAAAGGGCCTCTTTTAAAGGCTGCATATTGTGCATAATAGTGTTTTCATGATTTTTACCTAAAATATGGGAATGGATCACATATATCACTAAAATGTTAAAACACTTCACAAAGAAATACATGCAACCTTTATTCAACTAAACTTTAAAAAAAAAAAAAAAAGAAGCGGATTACACATCCTGGTTTTTTTGACATCACAAACCAAAAAGCCCCGTCCTGACTGCTTCCTACCCTGTGATTGGCCCAATCTAAAACCTTTAAGCCTTATTCATGCTGCACTTCCCCTCTAGTCCGCTTTGGTCCATGTGCGCTTTGGATGAGTCCGGCACGTACGCGGCACTGTACTTGCTCACTTTTTTCATCTACCCAGGCCAAGCAGTTGATGCATGTGCACAACCATTGTTTGTAGTTTCACTCCCGCCCTATAGGTAGCGCCAATGCACTGACGCGCCAGGATTTTCACCAATGAAGAAACGCTGCTTGCTTTCTGTTGCTTGACTTCCCGGTTTTCACTCCTTTTCCACGAAGATGCTGCTGCTGCTGAAGTATGTACTGTATGTATGATTCATGTATGTTTATTCTCATCTTCCGCTTCCTCGTTGTCTTCTTCACCTACTTCGTCTTGGTATGCTGTGTCGATATCGCCACCTCGTGAATGGGATGTTCAGTCTTGCGCATGCGCTTTTCAACATGTTCAGGTCGCGGACACTAGCGGAGTGGCGACGATGACGTAAACATCGTCACACGAGGTTTCCGGTTACACGTACGCGGACAGCAGAGGTGCCGCATGAATCCAGTTTGACCCAATCAGATTAGGGTGTCATTAAATATGCAATAATTCTTGAGATGGAGTGACCGAATTGCCGTTGCAATATATAAAAATTGCAAATTTAGATGAAAAAGTTCATAAACTTACAAGTAAAAAGTCACAAAGTTATAATGAAAAAACATGGAACAAATTTATATGAAAGAGCTTTTGATTTTTGAAGAAAAAATTAAAAATTTACATGAAAATGATCACAAATTTACAAGCAAAATCTTGCAGAATTGTGAGAAAAAGTCAAGAAATTTAAAAAGAAGTTTTAAATTAATGGGTTAAAAATGCAAATTTACAAGAAAAAGCTTACAAATTTGCCAGTAAAAACTTGCAAAGGATGAGGGAAACTGTAACTAAAGGAAGAGTAAAAAGCTCACAAAGTTGCAAGCAAAAAGTCAAAAAAATGAGAAAAAGTAAAAAAAAAAAATAAGAAAATGCTTCCAAATTTATGAATTGAAAAAGTACGTTTACAAGGAAAAGCTCATTAATTTAAAATGAAAAAGTTTAAAAATTATATGAATAAAATAAAACATCAAATTTGCACTATAAAAAGCATGTAAAACATGTAAAAATTTAATAAATTTACAAGAAAAAAGCCAAAAATTTAGAATGAAAAAGTAGCAAATTTTTAAGAAAAAAAATGTCAAATTTACAAAAAAAAAAAAAGAAAAGAAAATTTCCTGGCAAAAAAAATTTGTAAAATTACAGCAAAAAGTTGGAAATTTATGATTAAAAAAAAAGTCACAAATTTGTGTGGAGAAAAAACGGCTGAAGGAAGACCATCAGACACAAATGCTTCTGCGTTCTCAGTACTGCCAATTTAATGAAATAAGCACGTGGCGTGACCGTCTCCTTGCGTAACTTCTCTTTCTACGTTAAGATTATCGTCCATGCCGGGGACTCCTCAGTGTGTGTCCGACTCGCACGGCCATCAGAAAGGAAGAGAGAGTCGGAGGGTGGGCTGACACACCTGTCGGCACACAGTGCGCCTCTAGCGCTGAGGTGCGGTACTACATACATGCACATCTTCTTGTTCTTCTTTTAGATTTGATTGGCGGTTGGCAACCAGCTTACAGGTGCATTACCGCCACTGACTTGATTATCATCACTCTACATCTTTGTATAAGGAGTTCTGAACAACTCCCTATGTGCGAAAAAAATCATCCGTCCCTGGACTGCGTCCGCGGTGCGGCCTATACCTGTGGCATACATGTGCATGCACCGCAGTAGTGCTGAAGGTTACAAACTTGCAAATGTTCAAGAAAAAATGTAGCAAATTTATGGAAAAAAAATGTAAATTTTTGAGAATGTTTTTGCATTGATGCTTCAAAAGCATTTTATTCAGTTATGTTTTTCCAGGTTGGGGGGGGGGCATGTCCCCCCTTTTCCCCCCTTGATTTACACCTATGGTCATATTTTGTAAATACAGCTGGTAGGATGAATTGGAAAAAAAAAAAATCTCCATGTAAAACAGAATCTAAAACGCACTTTAAAATCTGAACTGTGAATCTAACAGCCAGCAGAATAAAAACAGCACACATACTCTGTGAAGTTGAAGCATTTGTTGCATGACCCATTTCTCCAGCCTCTCAGGGGGGTTTGGCAGAATTTAAATAGGATCTGCGCGTATGAAAACATAAACAGTGTTATCATCATCAGTGATTCATCCCAACCCCCCAGCAGAAGAAGCTGCTACATCAAAGGCGCCTCATCCTGCTGCAGCCCTGATCAATTAAAGTGGAACTGCACAGAAATGCAGATTGGTGAATCTGAATGCAGGTCAGACTGAGATGCATTCAGTCAAAAAGAAAGAAGTGGGGCAGCACAGAGAGGGAGGAGAAGTGCGGTTTGGTCTGAGGAGAGCCGTGGTGCTCAGGGTGGATGAAAAATAAGAGCTGATATTCTATTTTCTGTTATTTCCATCCATAGTTTTGGGAACATTTCATGAATGGGATTAATTGGTTGGCCAGGTAGTCCCTCTGCTGTGGATTCAAACAAATTTCATGGTTCCCAGTAGGGATGTGTGGCGTAACATTATGTAGCTCACATATTCCTTGGCAGAGACCCAGACATGAGGGAACTTGGAGCTCACAGTGTGTATTGACATCACGCCTCAAACGGACATTGAGTCTGGACCCCCTGCGGACTAGAGACGAAGTGAGAAGATCTGAGAGTGGACCTGAAGAGACTGTCTGACTCCTAGGGTCAGACAGAGAAGCCGAGAGGACAATAGGAGGATTAGATATGAATGGAATTCTGTGTTTGATGTGAATGTGATTTGTGTCTGATGTAACAGTATAAAGGTATGTGGTTTACCTCAGCTCATCCTCTTCATTCCCTGACTGAGAGAGGAGCTGTAGGACTTGAGATGGAATAAACCAATACTGAAAAATCATTCAGTCTCTTCATTTCGAGTTTCCTACATTGGTGACCCACACGTGAGAAATATGGAAAGGCAAAACTCCATTAGACTCCCCGAGTTCTGGCAAGAGGACCCGCACTCATGGTTCCAACACGTGGAATCACGGTTCATGCTTAACGGGGTATCAGAGGATGACGTTAAGTTCCACAATGTCATCGCAAGACTCGACAGCCGCACAGCCCGGTGTGTGCGGAGCCTGGTGCAGCAGCCGCCCGCTGCTGGCAAATACGACGCCCTGAAAGCCACCCTCATTCGGAGCTTTGTGCCATCAGCCGAGGTGAGGGCCAGAACACTCCTGGACCTGCGCGACAGAGGAGGACGCGGGCCGACCGTCCTCATGGAGGACATGCTGCAGATGATCGGGGCAGACAACGATGCATTTTTATTTAAGCACATCTTTTTGAGGACCCTTCCAGCGCACATGAAAGGCTCCCTGTCCAGCATGAGGTGTGTGGACCAGCAGGACTTCCGCGCGCTGGCTTTGGAAGCGGAGTGGCTCCTGGACGCATGCGGCGAGCAGGAGACGGCAGCGGCAGCAGCAGACCTCGGCGCGGCAGCCCAGGGCGACGGAGAACCGGTGGCAGCAGAGCCGACCCCAGCGACAACAGTGGCACCCCAGTCCCGGAGCAGAGGAGAGGACGAGATGTGCTTCTACCATCGATGATTCGCGCACAAGGCTCACAGATGCGTCCCGCCATGCAACTTCAGGAAGCAGGGAAACGCAAGAGCCGGAGGTCGTTAGCAGCTTCGACCCTCGGCGAACGGAACAAGCTGCTCTACCTGACGGACGCGAGCTCTGGACGGCAATTCCTCGTTGACACCGGAGCACAGAGGAGTTTCATCACCGCAACCTATGCAGACCGGGTGGCCGGTCCCCGCGGAGATGGAGCAACAGCCGCAAACGGCTCGTCGATCAAGACGTTTGGCGAAAGAACTCTGCGCCTGTCCTTGCACGGCCGCAGCTATGAATGGACCTTCATAGTAGTGGCGGTGAGTTTCAACATGTTGGGCGCCGACTTTTTGTGCTCACATGGCTTGTTGGTAGATCTGGCTAATAGACGCCTGGTTAATGCACTCTGTTTTTGTTCTATTCCCTGTGCAGCGCGAGTGTCTCCGCCGTCAGTACAGGCCAACACCGCCGCAGCAGGAGGTAAGTTCCACACTCTCCTAAACCAGTTCCCAGCACTCACAGTTCCCACGTTTTCAGCTAAGGTGGCGAAGCACGGGGTGGAGCACTTTATAACCACAAGTGGCCCACCGGTTTTTGTGAAGGCTCGGCGCTTGGATGCAGCTAAGCTCTCCATTGCGCGTGAGGAGTTCGCCAACCTGGAAAGGTTGGGCATAATTCGCCGCTCGAAGTCCGCTTGGGCTTCCCCCCTCCACATGGTCCCTAAGGCTGACGGCTCGTGGAGACCGTGCGGCGATTATCGCAGGTTAAACAATGCCACAGCGCAGGACCGCTACCCAATTCCGCATATCCAAGATTTTTTGGTGCATTTGGCCAAGGCGCGAATTTTTTCTAAAATAGACCTGGTCCGCGGTTATCATCAGGTCCTGGTCCGACCAGAGGACATTCCCAAGACAGCGGTAATAACCCCTTTCGGGCTTTTTGAATTTTTACGCATGCCTTTTGGCCTTAAAGGCGCTGCGCAAACCTTCCAACGCATGATGGATGCCGTTTTGCACGACCTCCCTTTTGTTTTTGTCTACTTAGATGATATTTTAGTCGCCAGCACCTCTGAGGAGGAACACGAAAGTCACCTCAGAACTGTTTTTCAGAGGTTGGGAGCGCACGGGTTGATAATCAACCCAGCCAAGTGCCATTTCAGCGCAGCACAGATCGATTTTTTAGGGCACCGCGTCTCCCCAGAGGGTGCAGTTCCGCTGCCCTCCAAAGTACGCGCAGTGGCTGAGTTTCCCCAGCCACGAACGGTAAAAGCGTTGCAGGAATTTTTAGGTATGGTAAACTTTTACAACCGTTTCATACCTCACGCGGCGCAGCTCATGCAACCGTTGTATGTCGTGCTAAAAAAACAAAAGCCCTCCAATGCGATTGGGTGGTCCCCGGAGCGGGAGCGCGCATTCACTGAGGTTAAGAAAGCACTAGCGAACGCAGCACTGCTGGCTCACCCAGACCCGGCAGCCCGAATAGCGCTAACCACAGATGCGTCAGATGGCCATAGGAGCCGTGGTAGAACAGCAAGTCGCCGGGGCTTGGCAACCACTCGCTTTTTTTTAGCAGATCCCTACGCGATGCTGAGCAAAAATATAGTGCGTTTGACAGGGAACTGCTAGCGCTCCACCTGGCCATTCGCCATTTCCAGTTCTGGTTGGAAGGGCGGCGTTTCACCGCGTTTGTCGACCACAAACCGTTAACCTTTGCAATGTCCAAAGTCTCTGAACCATGGTCAGGCCGACAGCAGAGGCAGCTGGCCGCAATTTCAGAATTCACCACCGATATACAGCACGTAGCCGGTAAATTTAATGTGGTGGCGGACTGCCTCTCGCGAGCGGTAACAGCGCCTGTCCGCGCGGATGGGGGCTGTAGCACCGCAGACGCGGAGCGCGGTAACAGCACGGACGCGCACGCGGCTCCGGTGCACGTAGGGATAGATTACGCGGCCATGGCAGCAGAGCAGGGCGAGGACACAGACGTGCGCGCGCTCCTGTCTGGACCAACAGGGTTAAGGCTGGAGAACTTAAGTTTACAAACCGGTTCACCCCCGCTTATTTGCGATGTATCCACCGGGCGACCTCGCCCAGTGGTACCGGCCACGTGGCGCCGTCGTGTTTTTGACGCGGTGCACTCCCTAGCACACCCAGGAGTACGCGCTTCGGTGAAAATGGTAGCAGAGAAGTTTGTTTGGCCGAGCCTGCGCAAGCACGTGAAGGAGTGGGCGAGAGCCTGCATGTCCTGCCAGCGGGCCAAAGTTCACAGACACACAAAAGCCCCTTTAGAGCCTTTCCACATCCCGGCTAAGAGGTTTGATCATGTGCATGTAGATCTAGTGGGACCCCTGCCGCCCTCGCAGGGGTTCACACATCTCCTGACAATGGTGGACCGGACCACGCGTTGGTCGGAAGTGGTCCCATTGCAGTCTACCACAGCAGCAGAGGTAACTCACATTTTTTAACAGCCTGGGTAGCGCGGTTCGGAGTCCCGTCGGACATTATGTCCGATAGGGGTCCGCAGTTCGTGTCAGAGCTATGGTCAGCCATGGCCAGCGGCTTAGGGGCAACAGCCCATCGCACCACCGCTTATCACCCACAGGCCAACGGTTTATGCAAGCGTTTTCACAGGTCGTTGAAGGCAGCCCTCAGAGCGTCGCTCACGGATACAAATTGGGTAAACAAACTACCATGGGTTTTATTGGGGTTGTGTTCGGCACCCAAGGAGGATTTAGATGCCTCACCTGCTGAATTAGTGTTTACTCAACCTCTCAGACTGCCAGGAGAATTCCTGCCAGCCCATGCAGCACCCGAGCGCCCCCCGGTGCGGGGACCTCTACACGGCACAGAGGCAGAAATGCTCCCGGGCCCCACTCATCACACTTTTCCGCGGGTTTTTGTTCCCAAGGCTTTGCAAAACGCAGAGTTTGTTTTTGTCAGGCACGACGCCCAGCATCACAGCCTCCGCCCACCTTACGATGGTCCGTTCCGAGTGCTGGAAACCGGGGAGAAATATTTTGTACTGGACTTGGGGGGCAGGAAAGAGACAATCAGTGTTGACAGATTAAAGCCTGCTTTTGTGTTACGTGACGAACCTGTATGGCTGGCGGGGGCGCCTTGACGCGGCAGGCCTCCCAAGGATCAGCCCCTAGTTCCCCAGCAGGGGGCAAATAACCCTTCTCCCCCTCATTCCACAGGCGCACAGCAGGACGGCACAACACAGGCTGCGAAGCCTATGTTCAGCAGATTCGGGAGGAGATTGAAGCCTAAGCAACGGGCAGAGTGATGTGTATTTTGATCAACCCGTGTAAATTGTGCTGTAGATCCTGCAAAGGGGGGGGGGGGGGTGATGTAAGGGTGTAATGTGTATGACTGCCCATTATGGACATGAAGTCGGTGTGTGTGTGTCCATTCTTGACATAGTGTGTATGACTGTCCATTATTGACTTAAGGTTGGTGTATGTCCGTTCTTGGGCGTTTTGGGGGGAGTGATGTGGCGTAACATTATGTAGCTCACATATTCCTTGGCAGAGACCCAGACATGAGGGAACTTGGAGCTCGCAGTGTGTATTGACATCACGCCTCAAACGGACATTGAGTCTGGACCCCCTGCGGACTAGAGACGAAGTGAGAAGATCTGAGAGTGGACCTGAAGAGACTGTCTGACTCCTAGGGTCAGACAGAGAAGCCGAGAGGACAATAGGAGGATTAGATATGAATGGAATTCTGTGTTTGATGTGAGTGTGATTTGTGTCTGATGTAACAGTATAAAGGTATGTAGTTTACCTCAGCTCATCCTCTTCATTCCCTGACAGAGAGGAGCTGTAGGACTTGAGATGGAATAAACCAATACTGAAAAATCATTCAGTCTCTTCATTTCGAGTTTCCTACAGATGCACCTTTTTTAAAATTTGGTGCCAATACAAATACCAATGCCAAGTCACAAATTTATAGGAAAAAGTTGAGAATTTGCAATAAAAGGCAATGAATTTATGAGAAAAAGTTACAAATTTAAATCCACATAGACAGAATGTAAAACTTGACCACCCAAGTCAGTCACAAACCCCAATTCCAATGAAGATGGGACATTGTGTAAAATGTGAATAAATAGAGTGCCATGATTTGCAAATCCTTTTCAACCTATATTCAATTAAATACACTACAAAGACAGGATATTTAATGATTTTTTTTAAAAATATTCTCTCATTTTGAATTTGATGTCTGCATCATGTTCCAGAAAAGCTGGGACAGGGGCAAGAAAAGACTGGGAAAGTTGAGGAATGCTCAAAAAACATCTTTTTTGAACATTCCACAGATGAACAGGTTAATTGGATACAGGTGAGTGTCATGATTGGGTATAAAAGGAACGTCCATGAAAGGCTCAGTGATTCACAAGCAAGGATGGGGTGAGGTTCATGACTTTGTGAACAACTGCGTGTACAAATACTCTCAGATTAAGAACGTTTCTCAACTTACAATTGCAAGGAATTTAGGGATTTCATCATCTACCATCAATAATATTGTCAAAAGATTCAGAGAATCTGTAGAAATTTCTGCATGTAAGTGACAAGGCTAAAAACCAACATTAAATTCCTCGTGACCTTTGATCCTTAAGGTGGCACTGCATTAAAAAACGATATCATTCTGTAAAAGATAGGTCCTGGAGAGACTGGTCTTAGCCCACAGGTGAAGACGTGGCTGGACCCTCTGCAGTTTGCATATCAACCCCATTTAGGAGTTGAAGACGCTGTCATCTACCTGCTGCAACAAGCTCATCTACACCTGGATGGCGGAGGAGACACCGTGGGAACCACGTTCTTTGATTTCTCCAGTGCCTTTAACACCATCTAGTCACTGTTGCTGGGTGAGAAGCTGCAGGTGATGGGAGTCGGCAGCTCTGTGATCTCATGGATTGCTGACTACCTGACAGGCAGGCCACAGTTTGTCCGGCTGGGCAGCATCTTGTCTGATGTGGTGGTTAGTGATATAGGAGCTTCACAGGGGACTGTGCTTTCTCCTTTTCTCTTTACCATATACAGTACACAGCCGACTTTCAGTACAACTCCAAGTCATGCCACCTGCAGAAATTCTCTGATGACTCAGCTGTTGTTGGGTGTATAAGAGGGAAAGGGGAGGGAGAGTACAGGACACTGGTAGACAGATTTGTGGAGTGGGCCGAACAAATCACCTGAGGATGGGGATTGACTTCAGGAGGAAGAGGACGCCTTCACAGCCATTGGAGATTAGGGGGAAGGATGTGGAGGTAGTGGAGAACTACAGATACTTGGGTGTCATTATCAGCAGTGGACTGGACTGGAGATCTAACACCGATGCTGCATACAAGAAGGGGATGAGCAGACTCTACTAGCTGAGGAAGCTGAGATCCTTCAACGTGTGCAACAAGATGTCAGAGCTCTTTTACCAGGCCATTGTTGCCAGTTCCATCTTCTCTGCTGCTGTGTGTTGAGGTAGCAGTATCAGAGCCAGCGACACCAACAGACTTGACAAGATTATCAAAAGGGCTGGCTCTGTGATCGGTCACAGGCTGGAGACTTTTGAGACTGTGGTGGAGAGGAGGACACTGAACAAACTGCAATCCATCATGGACAATCTTGATCACCCCCTCCACCACACACTGGACAGACAACGGAGCACTTTCTCCAGCAGACTACCTGCCGAACGGTCAGGTACAGGAAATCTTTCCTGCCACATGCCATGTCACTGTACAATAACTCACTCTAATGTTGAATCTTGGTCATAATACAGCTGTCACACCGTACCTTATAGTCTAATTGGTACCTCACATTTCACCCTGCACCTTATAGTCCTATTTTGCACAGTATAGTTTCAATACTACGTATCTATATCTGTACGGGTCATCCTTTATTTATTTTTTTTTTTTTCCACAATATCTTTATTGAACCTTTTTTTTTTTTTTTTTAACAAACATGATACAAACAATCAAACACTAACACTAAAGTACTACAAAAAAAAAAAATGCACTATAAACACCAACAACCACCAACAAAATCAAGTCTTCAACAATGCTCCTCTGTTTAGTCTAGACAATCCAATACATAAGTATACATATTATGTTCACCAGTTTGGAATTTACAAGGTCCACACACATCATTCACCTTCTTCTTCAAGAGTTATGTTTAAATTTTTTACATAATCAATAAAAGGTCTCCATATATTCTCAAACACAATTTCCTTTGATTTTAGTATATATGTTATTCTTTCTAATGGAAGGTTTGTTAACATCTGTCTTAACCACTGAGTCACATCTGGTCTATGAGTCTTTTTCCATAATAGTGCAATACATTTTTTGGCATTAAGCAAACTGAGGTCTATGAATGTTCTTTCACTTTTATTAAAATTATGCTTTTCTGGGTACAGACCCAACAAAAACAGTTTAGGATTCAATATGATTTGTTTTGAGATTATTTTTTCAATTGTTACCCTCACCTCTTCCCAAAACATTCTTATTAATCTACATTCCCATAAACAATGAAATAGGGTTCCTTTACTTTCCATGCATTTTGTGCATGTATCTGGTATATTTTTGTTATATCTATTTAACTCCTCCGGTGTAACATACATCCGCATTAACCATTTGAAATGTATCAATTTAAGGCGTGCATTTATTGATTTGGTTTGAACTTCTGTACAAGCCAATTCCCATTGTTCCTCTGAAATTTCAATTTGCAGATCTTCTTTCCAGTAGTTTAATCTTTTCAGTGAATTTTCACTTGAAGATAGTGTCAGTGAGTTATAAAACTCTGAAATAATACCCTTTCTTTTACTATCTTTCATCATCATTTTTTCCAAGGATGAATAGATAGGTCGAGTGAGAGCTTTATTTTGATTTGATCGAATAAAGTTTCTAAGTTGAAGATATTTAAAAAAATGTGTTCTATTGAGATTAAATTTGATCCTCAGCTCTTCAAAAGACATTATGTTGTCTGCACATGGCAAATATAAATCCTGAATCTTTTGTATCCCTTTTAAATTCCATACTTTAAATACAGCGTCCGCTCTCCCTGGTTTAAAATATTGATTACCCCATATTGGACTAAATTGTGACAATAACTGTGGTTCTTTTAAATAGTTTTTAGCTTCACACCATATTTTGATCATATGCTTTACAAATGGATTTTTAACTTGTTTTTGTAATTTTTTTGCCGAATCTGAGTATATGAATATGGGAAGAGGTAAAGGTAAATTGTATGATTCCATTTCAGTCCAGTGAGGGAGATCATTTGATGAAAAATAATATGTCATAGACCTCAGTTGTGCCGACCAATAATACAACATAAAATTTGGACATTTCAGACCTCCACGATCAAATGGTAAATATAATAAAGACAAACGTAATCTAGCCCTCCTGTTGTTCCATATAAATTCCACTAACTTTTTTTTTATTCTTGAGAATAGATCTAAAGGTGGTGATAAGGGAATGTATTGAAATAAATAAAGTATTTTAGGTAAAATATTACTTTTAAGTATATTGATTCTCCCGATCATCGACATTGGTAATGACATCCATCTCTGAGTTAACTCATTGATATCTGACATTAAGGCTTCATAGTTGACACTGGCGACTGATTCTAGCTTAGGCATAATTTGGATTCCTAAATATTTAAACTGATTTACAACATTGAATTGATTTACCTCAGGGGCTGGGTAATTTCTCTGGGTCTCATTTAGCATTAATATTGAAGATTTAGTTTTATTTATTTTATATCCTGATATTTCCCCAAAATTCTTTATTAAATTCAACAAGGTTGGAATTGACTTTTTTAGATTCGACATAAACAAAATTATGTCATCGGCGTACAGGGAGATTTTATGTTCTGTTGGTCCAACTTTAATTCCATATATTTGTGAATGTAAACGTATCGCTATCGCTAAAGGTTCAATTGCCATAGTAAACAGTAAAGGTGAAAGTGGACAGCCTTGTCGACATCCTCTATTGATTTTTATTGGTTTTGAAATATTGTTATTTGTTAGGATTTCTGCTGTAGCATTATTGTATATTATTTGAACCCATTTTATGAAATTATTTCCAAGTCCAAACCTTTGTAGGACTTCAAAAAGAAAGGGCCATTCAACTCTATCAAAGGCCTTTTCGGCGTCCAATGATAGGAGAGCTGTATCCGGTGCTTCTTTATTAAAATAAATAATATTAAATAGTCTTCTTACATTATGGAAGCCTTGTCTACCCTTTATAAAGCCATTCTGATCTCGATTAATAATATTTGGTAAAATTTCTTGTATTCGTCTTGCTAAAATTTTACAGATTATCTTAAGGTCGGCGTTTAATAGGCTTATTGGTCTCATATTTTCACATTTATTAGAGGGCTTACCTGGTTTTGGCAGCAGTATAATTAAGGCATTATTTATGTATGATGGTAAATTATTATTTTGAAATGCTTCTAAAACCATTTCCAAAAAAGGTTTTATTAATTTATTCTTAAATTTTTTATAAAGGTCAACTGGAAGACCATCTGGTCCTGCACTTTTTCCTGATTTCATATTATCAATGGCTAGCCCAACTTCTTCTTGACTAATTTTAGACTCCAATATCTCCCTGTTTTCATTTGGAATACACGGTATAGATAGTTCGTTCAAAAACCCATTTAGTTTTGTTAAATCAGGTTCATTTTTGGTATCATATAATTTTTCATAGTAATCTCTAAAGGCTCTATTAATTTCTAAAGGATCTATAACTACCTGTCCGTTACTTATAATACTGGTAATTGGTGTTTTAATTTCCAATTGTTTAATCTGCCATGCTAATAATTTTCCTGATTTTTCACCTTGTTCATAAAAAGATTGTTTCAATCTTAGAAGACTCGAGGCAGCTCTATTCGCTGATTTTTTGTCGTATTCAGCTCTCAAAATCAGTAATTCATTCTCCAACCTTGGGTCACTTCCTGCATACACTTTTTCCTGAAGATTTTTTATTTTATGTTCCAATTTAGCTCTCTCCTCTCGAGTCTTCTTAGATTTTGATCCTGTATAACTAATAATATGTCCCCTAATAAAAACTTTGAAAGCCTCCCACTTTACACATGCTGATGTTTGTGTAGTATTGATGTCAAAGAACTCGTCTATCTGTTTTTCTATATACTTGACAAATTCCTCATCCTGAAGCCATTTATGCTGAAATTGCCATCTACCTGATTCCTTTGTCAATTTTTTATCTACATATATTAGACAACAGGGTGCATGATCAGAGATCACGATGTTATCATAAAAGCAGTTTTGAATCTTGGACCTTAATTCTGTGGAAATCAAAAAATAATCAATACGTGAGAATGTCTTGTAGGTACTGGAATAACAAGAATAGGCTTTAACTTGTGGTTTCATTTCTCTCCATATATCTAACAATCTCAATTCTTTCATAAAATGATTAATAGTCATCCTACATCCAATGTGCGTACAATCCAGTCCTGTTGATCTATCCACACCTGGATTCAATGTACAATTAAAATCCCCTGCTATTATATGTTGCCCTGTAAGTGATGATAAGATGAGAAATAAATTAGCAAAGAACTTCTGATCATCTATATTGGGACCATATAAGTTCACAAGATTTATATTTTCTAATAGCAAAGAACCTTGAATGATTACATATCTTCCAAATTTGTCTCCAATTACATTTTTCACTTGAAAAGGAACTGATTTATGTATGAGAGTCATAACTCCCCTGGCTCGGGATGAAAATGAAGAGGTGAATACACTTCCCTGCCATCTACTCCTAATTCTTTTAACATCCTCCTCTATCAGATGAGTTTCTTGTAAAAACACAATTCTTGAACCCATGTCCTTTATTTTATTCATAACTTGTTTAAGTTTTTTTAAATTTTGTAGACCTCTGCAATTCCATGAAGTTAAATTAAGGTTAACACTTTGGTCCATGATCAATAGAGAGTTTGGGATTACCTTGCAGTGTAAACATGCTCATACAGAGAAGCAAAAACATGAGTGGTTGAACATTCATCCTACAAACTACACACAAACAAATTTCCCCTTCCCACACTTGTGGCAAACCCCCCAAAATCAAAAGAAAAATTCTGTCTCCCGATATAGCCATCGACCGTTCCACACCCACGGGGGACAGCCTAAGCCACTCCTTCTTCATCCTCCCAATCACCCTAACTCTACTGCTTTTAATGACGTAACATTAACTCTCCTCTGTAGTTTTCCAACTTAACTCCAAAATTTTTAACAACTTTGTACATCATAGTTTTTTTTTTTGTTTGTTTTGTTTTTGTTTTGTTTTTTTAATATATAATACAATCTGTATTTTGTAAACTTACTATTTACTTCAAGTCAGTCAGATGCCTGTGCAAATGCTTAATTATTCTACCTTATATTTTGTTCATGCTTAGCTCCCACCAGTCTCTTCTTCTTTTTTGATCTTCTTGATGAACTCCTGCGCCTCCTCTGGGGTCTTGAAGATGTGGGTTCTGCCCTCATACGTGGTCAGCAGTCTCGCAGGATAGATTACACCATGACGAATCCCAAGGTTGCGCAGCTCCTTACGTACGGGATCAAACTGCTTCCTCAATTGCTGGATTCCTGTGGCCAAATCTGGGTAGAACCGCACCTGCTGGTCCTGGTGTTTAATCTCTCCTTTAGCACGTGCAGCGTTGAAGATCTTCATCCTGTCTCTGTTGCTAAGAAACTTCATAATTAAGGTCCTCGGCGGTCCCTTATCTCTCCGTGGGCCAATACGATGTGCTTTTTCCAGAACCACTGCTGATTGCAACTCCTCGCTGCCCAGCACCTCCGGAATCCACTTTTCCAGAAAGGAACATACGTCCCGACCTTCTGATTCCTCTGGAAGACCCACCAGCCTCAAATTATTCTGTCTCGACCGAGATTCCAAATCCAAAATATTATCTTCCAGAGATTTATTTTTTTTTTCCAAAGTGCGCACCTTTAATTGAAGACGGGTGACGTCATCTTCAGCACTAGCGAGACGGAGCTCCATCTGCGCCGTTCGTTCTACACAGTCACCCAATTCCTTTCTTATTCCTTCCAGCGCTGTCATAATCCCATCAAATCTAGAGGAAAAGTCCGCTCTCATTGAACTCATGGCAGCCATCAGCGCTTCTGCGCCATTCCCCGCAGAAATCGCACCGCCGCCAGCCTCCTCCGCCATATATGGAGCCTTATTTGCTGCGTCACAGACCTGAAAGTCCGTTAATTTGGACTGTTTCGGCGGCTCGCTTTTTCCTTTTCCTGGTTTTCCAGCCTTAGGCTTCGCCGACATATCCTCGCCCAAATGCTGGGATACGTTCTGTCCCAAATGAGAGAGTTATTTGCCGATTTTTTTCTCCAGGAGCAGAGCAGAGCGAGACACGTCCGTCCTACGTGGCAGCCATAACCGGAAGTCCATCCTTTATTTATTTTTAGTTGTAGTTTATGATGTATAAAGTTATTAAAGCAATTTTACTTTTTCTAGGTAATTCCTTTTTCTATTTTCTTTACTACTCTATTATGCTGTGTGTATTTCTGTCGGTTTAGTCATCTTACTGTGTCATGCTGCTGTTACACTGTAATTTCCCTGTTTGGGATCAATAAAGTCTCTCTCTCTTTCTCTCTCTCTGGAACACTTTGGAAAACCATTGTCAGTTAACACAGTTCATTGCAACATCTCCAAGTGCAAGTTAAAACACCACCAGGCAAAGCGACAGCCATATATCAACAACACCCAGAAACACCGCTGGTTACTGTGGGCCTGAGCTTATCTGAGATGGACTGACACAAAGTGTGCCGTCGTCTGACGAGTCCACATTTCAAATTGGTTTTGGAAATCATGAACACCGTGTCCTCCAGGCTAAGTTCAAAAGCCAGAATCTGTGATAGTATGGGGGTGTGTTAGTGCCCATAGCATGGGTAACTTGCACATCTGTTAAGGCACCATTAATGCTGAATGGTATGTACAGGTTTTGGAGCATCCAAGTGTCTTTTTCAGGGATGCCCCTGCTTATTTCAGCAAGAAAATGTCAAGCCACATTCTGCACAACAGCGTGGCTTTGTAGTAAAAGAGTGCAGGTACTAGACTGGCCTGCCTGTGCTCCATACCTGTCTCCCACTGAAAATGTGTGGCGCATTGTGAAACACAAAATACAACAATTGAGACCCCGAACTGCTGTGCAACTGATGTCGTACATCAAGCAAGAATGGAAAAGAATTCCACAAAGCTTCAACAATTAGTGTCCTCAGTTCCTAAACACTTATGTGTTAAAAAGAAAGGTGATGTAACACAGTGGTAAACATGGCCCCATCCCAGCTTTTTTGGAATGTGTTGCAGGCATCAAATTCAAAATGAGTGCATATTTGCCAAAAAAAAAAAAGTTTATCACTTTGAACATTAACTATCTTGACTTTGTAATGTATTCAGTTAAATATAGGTTGAAAAGGGCTTGAAAATCATTGTATTCTGTTTTTATTTACATTTTACACAATGTCCCTGTAAGGACTGGCTGAACAGTGGAGGAAGTGCACAGGAATCAAGGAGTCTTCTTCACCAAGTAGAGTTTTTATTTACGGTGTCCATTTTAAAAATACTACAGCATCAAACAAAGTTTTGGTCTTTAAAATTCAAAAGGAAACCCAACATAAGAGAAATCCTCAGACAAACAAATGATTGGATCTAGGATCATGGCTATTGGGTAACTAGCAAATGCTTTAACTTGAACATTCTGGGAAAGGTCTATCCAACTCTCCCCCCTTCTAGAATAAACCAGGCATAAAGATTATCAATTAACTTAACCAAATGACACTTTAACACCAAAACAACCTAAATGAATTCCAATTGCTACTATTAAACTCATAAGGAAAATACAAGAGATGATGTCCATACTCTTTGATGATCCAGAGTCCTCCCACATCTCCTGAAGGACATCCAGAGGGCCTTTAACTTGATGACCATAGATCAGCTTGAATGGTGAAAATCCAGTCAAACTCTGTGGAACCTCATGATAAGCAAATACAGTGGTGTGAAAAAGTGTTTGCCACCTTCCTGATTTCTCATTTTTTTGTATGTTTATCACATTTAAATGTTTCAGATCATCAAACAAATTTAAATATTAGACAAAGATAACACAAGTAAACACAAAATGCAGTTTTTAAATGAAGATGTTTATTATCAAGGGTAAAAAAAAATCCAAACCTACACGGCCCTGTGTGAAAAAGTGACACCCCTGTGGTCTATATTAATCATATATCCCATAACCTACATATGTATAAGCATGTGAGAATGTTTGGTGATTACATATGTAAAGCGACTTCACACCTCAGAACAGGACAAAGGGTCTCAACCGCCAGTGAAGACAAAAGAGGGGATTAAGATAGTGAGGGATGTCAGCTTTTGATATGCATGTCTTTTGTTATGTGCAAGTATAAGTTCGTAGAGCCGAAGGTGTTCGCTTTCTCACTTCTTCTGCTGCTGCACCTAGATGAGACTTGTTAGAGGAGCTGATAATAAACTTTGGTTTATAAATCACATCGCCTCGTTATTTCAAGCTCTTCTACACTGGTGACCCTGACGCGAGGATGGACCAGAGGCTTTCCCCCGCGATCGACTCATCTGTGGTGACCCAGGCAGACGCTGGCGCCCATGCAGACAGGGGAACAGATGGACGACGTTCCCCCACGGCAGAAGTGATAGAGAGGGCTCAACCGAGCACCAGCGCCGCTGAGAGAGCCGAGGGAAGGCACTCTCACCCTGTGGACACATCAGTGACGGTCCACACAAACGCCGTCACCGTCAAGCTGCCGGACTTCTGGCAGGAAGACCCCGCCTCGTGGTTTCAGCAAGCTGAAGCCCAGTTTGCACTTGCGGGCATCATGGCTGACGATACAAAGTTCTATCACATCGTCGCCAAACTCGACGCCGCCACTTCAAGATGTGCGTGGAGCATAATCCAGCGGCCGCTGGCCCAGGACAAATATAAAGAACTGAAAGCGACCATCGTAGCAAATTTCGTCCCCTCAGCCGAGGAGAGAGCCGAGAGGATCCTGGCGGTCTATGGCCACAGAGGATGCAGACCCAAGGCCCTCATTGAGGACTTGCTGCAACTTAAAGAAGAGGACAATGACAACTTCCTCTTCCAATTCATATTCCTCAGTACGCTGCCGCCACACATGAGAGGGACGCTTGCCAACATGCGATGCAGCACCCAGCAGGACTTCCGCACGCTGGCTCACGAAGCTCAACGGCTCGTCAACGCCTGCAAGGAACAGACACCCACAGCAGCATCCGCAGACCTCAACGCTGATGTCCGGAGCCACGAGGAGCCACAAACCACTGAGCAGAATCAGCCCACGGTGACAGCGACATGGCCAAGACGTAACAGACGGAGCGACGTTTGTTATTACCACCACCGCTTCGCCGAGAAGGCTTACAGATGCGTTCCCCCCTGCAAATTCACGATTTCGGGAAAACGCCAAAGCCGAGAACTGTTAACAGCGGCGGTTCTCGGCGAAAAAAGCAAGCTTTTATATGTGACGGACGGACACACTGGCAAGCAGTTCCTTATCGACACGGGAGCTCAACTAAGTTTTGTCATGCCCTCCCAAGCAGACCGGGCCATGGGCACCCGGGGCAATGGAGCGGTGGCAGCCAACGGCTCCATCATCGACACTTTTGGCGAAAAGAGCCTGCACCTCCGCATCCACGGCCGCATCTACAGACGGACATTTGTTGTAGTGGCGGTGAGTTTTAACTTGTTGGGCGCAGATTTTTTGTGTGCACATGGGTTATTAGTTGATCTAGCGAACAGACGCTTGGTTAATGCACTGTCCTTTGCTTCTATTCCCTGCTCAGCTCGAGTTTCTCCACCACCCGTGCAAGCCAGCGTCACCACAGCAGGAGGTAAGTTTGATCAACTCCTCACCCAATTTCCAGCACTCACAATTCCCAAATTCTCAGCCACAGTGGCTAAACACGGGGTCGAACACTTTATTCCCACAGCGGGCCCACCCGTATTCGCCAAAGCTCGGCACTTAGACGCGACCAAGCTCGCCATAGCTCGGGACGAGTTTACCACCCTTGAAAAATTAGGCATTATCAGGCACTCGAAAAGCCCCTGGGCGTCACCACTTCACATGGTCCCGAAATCCGACGGTTCTTGGAGACCGTGCGGCGATTACCGCAGATTAAACAATGCGACAGCACATGACCACTACCCAATTCTTCACATTCAAGATTTTTCACTACATCTGGCGGGTGTGCGCATTTTTTCAAAAATAGACCTGGTCCGCGGCTATCAACAAGTCCCAGTTCGAGCAGAGAACATTCCTAAAACAGCTGTAATAACCCCCTTCGGTCTTTTTGAATTTTTTCGGATGCCCTTCGGCCTCAAAGGCACCGCTCAAACCTTTCAGTGGATGATGGACGCGATATTACGCGACCTCCCCTTCGTGTTCGTCTACCTCGACGATATGCTGGTAGCCAGCTCGTCTGAGGAAGAACACGAGCAGCATCTCACCATGGTTTTTCAGAGACTAGAAGAGCACGGGTTAATAATCAGTCCAGCCAAATTCAAATTCGGCGTGTCACAAATTGATTTTTTAGGACACAGAGTTTCTCCGAAGGGGGCGGTCCCACTGCCAGACAAAGTTCACGCAGTAAAAAGTTTCCCACGGCCACAAACGGTCAAATCGCTGCAAGAATTTTTGGGAATGGTTAATTTTTACAACCGTTTCCTCCCCCACGCAGCTCAGCTCATGCAGCCCCTATATGACGCGCTCAGAAAACAAAAACCTTCCAACGCGGTCGAATGGACCCCGGAGCACGAACACGCCTTCGCGGAAGTAAAAAGTGCTCTAGCTAATGCCACATTGTTGGTTCACCCCGATCCCTCGGCCCGCATTGCGCTAACCACAGACGCTTCAGACCTGGCCATAGGGGCAGTTGTAGAACAACACGTCAGCGGAATCTGGCAACCTTTGGCATTTTTCAGCAAATCGCTAAACCAAACTGAGCGTAAATACAGCACTTTTGACAGGGAGCTGCTAGCGCTTCATTTATCCATCCGCCACTTCCAGTTCTGGTTGGAAGGGCGGCATTTCACGGCTTTTGTAGACCACAAACCGCTCACCTTTGCGATGGCTAAAATTTCCGAACCGTGGTCAGGCAGGCAACAAAGACAGCTAGCTGCGATTTCAGAGTTCACCACAGACATTCGACATGTGGCAGGCAAACTTAACGTGGTAGCAGACTGCCTCTCTCGCGCTGTGACATCGCCAGAGCACGAAGAGGCAGATTATACTACCTCAGCCGCAGAACTCTTCGCCAACGCGGACACATACGCAGTCCCAATCCACGCAGGGATAGATTATGCAGCCATGGCGGAGGAGCAAAGTAGTGACGCGGACGTGCGCGCACTCCTGTCTGGACCAACAGGGTTAAGGCTGGAGGAAAGGGGTTTACGCGACGGTGTGCCCCCCCAATATGTGACATCTCAACCGGCCGACCTCGCCTGTTAGTCCCAGATGCATGGCGCCGCCGTATTTTCGACTCGATTCACTCCCTCATGCACCCAGGTGTGCGCGCTTCGGTGAAAATGGTCGCTGAAAAGTTTGTGTGGCCTGGCCTGCGCAAAAACGTAAAAGAATGGGCAAAGACTTGCATTTCTTGTCAGCGCACCAAAGTACACAAACACACAAAAGCCCCTCTAGAGCCTTTTCGAATCCCTGCTAGAAGGTTCGACCACGTTCATGTCGACCTCGTGGGGCCACTACCTTCCTCCCAAGGTTTCACACATCTGTTAACAATGATAGACCGTACTACGCGCTGGCCTGAGGCGGTCCCTCTGGCGTCAACCACAGCGGAGGAAGTCGCTCGCGTATTTTTGACAAACTGGGTGGCACGTTTCGGAGTCCCATCGGACATCACGTCCGATAGGGGGCCTCAATTTGTCTCGGAGCTTTGGTCAGCCATGGCCAGCGGCTTAGGGGCGACAATTCACCGCACCACCGCTTATCACCCTCAGGCTAATGGGTTATGCGAGCGTTTTCACAGATCTTTAAAGGCCGCCCTCAGAGCCTCACTAACGGATACAAATTGGGTAAATAAACTTCCCTGGGTTTTATTGGGGTTGCGTGCTGCGCCTAAAGAGGATCTAGACGCCTCCCCAGCAGAATTAGTTTTTGCACAACCTCTCAGGCTCCCAGGTGAATTTTTACCAGAGAACCCAGAGCCAGGGCATCTTCCAGCCCCGAGGTTTTTAGGCAGCAACGGACTGGACTCTCTCCCCGGACCGGCACATCACTCTTTTCCATGGGTTTTTGTCCCCCAAGCTTTAAAAAACGGTGAATTCGTTTTTGTTAGGCATGAAGCTTTAAAACCAACCTTCCGCCCACCATACGATGGACCATTCAGAGTGCTGGAACCTGGTGATAAGCATTTTGTGCTTGATTTTGGGGATAGAAAAGAAACAGTCAGCATTGACAGACTTAAACCTGCCTTCTTGTTGAGAGACGAGCCTGCACAGTTGGCGAGAGCACCTCGGCGGGGTAGACCCCCCAAGAGAAAAGACTCAGCCTCCCTGCAGGGAACAAATAATCACTCTCCTTCCCAAGCTGCAGATTCCTTACAGGAAGGTCCCACCAGGACGCCCAAGCGGACCCACAGCAGATTCGGGAGAAGATTAAACCCAGACAGACAGACAGATAAAACCCAGACAGCACAGGGACTGATGCAAACTACTCAACAGTTGTTCACTAATTGTGCTGTAACAGTTTAGGACTGACTTGTGATATTACTATGCTGTTATGACTACCACTGAACTCTCTTAGGAGCATGGCTGCTGGAAAGTTTCTTCTGTGTCAAGAGGTGTAGCAGTTAGTATGTCATAATAATTATCTTAAACTGTGAATTTTTCTATTGTCCTTTTCTTAGTCGTTTGGGGGGAGGCTGTGGTCTATATTAATCATATATCCCATAACCTACATATGTATAAGCATGTGAGAATGTTTGGTGATTACATACACTACCGTTCAAAAGTTTGGGGTCACTTAGAAATTTCCTTATTTTTGAAAGAAAAGCACTTTTTTTCAATGAAGATAACTTTAAACTAATCAGAAATACACTCTATACATTGCTAATGTGGTAAATGACTATTCTAGCGGCAAATGTCTGGTTTTTGGTGCAATATCTACATAGGTGTATAGAGGCCCATTTCCAGCAACTATCACTCCAGTGTTCTAATGGTACAATGTGTTTGCTCATTGCGTCAGAAGGCTAATAGATGATTAGAAAACCCTTGTGCAATCATGTTAGGTCTGCAATGCTGTAATTGCTGCAAATGGAGGATTCTTTGACGAAAGCAAAGTTTGAAGGAAAAAATTATTATTTCAAATACAAATCATTATTTCTAACCTTGTCAATGTCTTGACTATATTTTCTATTCATTTTACAACTCATGGTGGTAAATAAGTGTGACTTTTCATGGAAAATGCAAAATAATTGTCTGGGTGACCCCAAACTTTTGAACGGTAGTGTATGTAAAGCGATTTCACACCTCAGAACAGGACAAAGGGTCTCAACCGCCAGTGAAGACAAAAGAAGGGATTAAGATAGTGAGGGATGTCAGCTTTTGATATGCATGTCTTTTGTTATGTGCGAGTATAAGTTCGTAGAGCCGAAGGTGTTCGCTTTCTCACTTCTTCTGCTGCTGCACCTAGATGAGACTTGTTAGAGGAGCTGATAATAAACTTTGGTTTATAAATCACATCGCCTCGTTATTTCAAGCTCTTCTACAACGCCCCCCCCCTTTTAAAACATAAATTAAGTGTGGTTTATCACATCTTTGGAAAGCTGAGTTCAATTTCTCTAGCCACACCCAGGCCTGATTACTTCCACACCTGTTGTTAATCAAGAAATCACTTAAATAGGACCTGCCTGATAAAGTGAAGTAGACCAAAAGATCCTCAAAAGCTAGATATCATGCTGCGATCCAAAGAAATTCAGGAACAAATGAGAAACAAAGTAATTGAGATCTATCAGTCTGGAAAAGGCTATAAAGCCATTTCTACAGCTTTGGGACTCCAGTGAATCACAGTGAGAGCCATTATCCACAAATGGTGAAAACATGGAGCAGTGGTGAACCTTCCCAGGAGTGGCTGGCCGACTAAAATTACTCCAAGAGTGCAGCGATAACTCATCCAAGAGGTCACAAAAGACCCCACAACAACATCCAAAGAACTGCAGACCTCACTTGCCTCAGTTAAGGTCAGTGTTCACGACTCCATCATAAGAAAGTTCCGGTTCTCGATGCATGGAATTAAAGATATAAAAGGGGAATGCACAGAGACCCAGGATCGTTGTTTTGCTGTTATGTTGTTGGAGAGAGAATAAAGTCTTGTGTCGTTCAGCTCGTTGCCTCGCCTATTCCTTTCTCCACAGTGACTTATTTAGCTGTAACCTCTCGCAATGGGTATGCCTCTGGATACATTGTGGAATAGTCGCAAATAACCAAAATGAACTTATTTCCAGGCCAACTATGCTTAGCTGGTCCTACAATATCAAGACCAATATGTTCAAATGGTGTGTCAATAACAGGGAGTGGAACGAGGGGAACTGGAGCTGTATGCTTTCCTGCATTAAGCTGGCAGTCAGGGCATGTTTTACAGTATTCCTATTTGACCATACATTCCCAGCCAATAAAAACATTTATTTATTCTGAGAAAGGTTTTCATAAAACCCAAATGACCTGCCCATGGAATGGTATGTCCCACTCTCATCACTTCAGTGCTGGACCTTTCAGGAAGCACCAGCTGTTTACCACCATCTGCCTGTCTGTACAGTAGGCCATTTTCCACTAAAAATACTCAAATAATAAATAAGTCAGCATGAGCTTTAAAGCATTCAGTCAGCGTTGGATCATTATGCGGCTGTAGTGACATATTGCCACAAAAAAGAAAAATCACTATCAGTTAGCTCTGGAATCCCCACATTTTTGTCTGGCTGCTCTTGTGACTGCACTAACAACTCCCCAGTCTGCTCCCTGCAGTTCTCTAACCTGTTCTCAGGTGTAACTCTGGATACTCCATCTACTTCATTGTAAAATGGCATAGACTCAAGTACATTGCTGTTGATAGCATCTGACGAAGTAGACTCAGGTGTAACACGAATAGCTGGGTCAGATACAATAGGACTTATTAACGTGGAGACTGGCTCATTAAATTCTGACTGTTTAAATACTGCTGTTGGCACAGTGTTGTTTGCTTTAGATCTGGTAACAATACCACACAACCTACTTTTATCCTCTTGGATTAAATCCAACAGAATGGGGAAAATCAGTCCCCAACAAAACAGGATATGGCAACTCAGGCACCACCCCCACTTTTGTAAGGTACGGTTGGTTGTGCACCTCTAAGTAAACCTCAGCAGTTGGCACTTCTGCACTATGCCCATGTACACACACAATCAGTCTTGTATCTACGGTATCACACAACTCTTTTACAATATATTTAGCTTGTACAAGTCTGTGAACAACCAGTATCCACCAAAGCAGAGAGCAATGCACCATTTACCAGAATACTAGTTAATAGGGTAACACAGGATTCATTTGGAGAAGTACCCTGTTCAGGTCTTGGGACATAGCACAGGTTCGTAGATTTGGGTTTCTTAACTGGACAAAAGGGATGAGTATGATCTACTTTACCACAGTTGTGACGTACAGTATAACAACATTACTGCCCAGTTGAGCTTTACGTTATAGTTAATTGTTTTCCCGAGCTAGCATGACCTGATGCATAGTTATAAGAACCACCACCTTTACTGACCCCTCAGACTTACCACCTGTTGCTCTGAGCTGGCCTGCATAGTGGTAGACTCCCGGTCCCTTGTGCGCCATCACATATGCATCAGTCAA
Source organism: Pholidichthys leucotaenia (assembly GCA_020510985.1). Lineage (NCBI taxonomy): Eukaryota > Metazoa > Chordata > Actinopteri > Cichliformes > Pholidichthyidae > Pholidichthys > Pholidichthys leucotaenia. The sequence continues at coordinate 280,357,049 of CM035842.1, forward strand.
GCCAGCAGCTTCCTTAGCAGTCTCTGGATTGTCCTCCTTGACCCAAGCTTTAACCTCCGGAAACAGTACTCTATATATTGCTCGAGTACCAATTTCTCCATGATGTTTTTCTTTGTGCAGGTGTCATATGCAACCCACTTACAGAACAAGTTCTTACGGCGAATATAAAATTCCTTAGGTGACTCATCAACTGGTGTCTCATAAGAACAAAACCTCTGTCGGTATGTGTCTCGGTTAGTCTCATACTTTTTCAATATGGTAGCCTAGAAGTCCCAGAAGTTGGCCCTCTTGTGGCCTCTTGTTGGTCCCCTTATGGGTTTTCTAGGTAAAAAGGCCAAATGGCCCCTCTCTGGGACTTCTGGTGTTAACAGTTCATAATCTTTTGTATCTGTAGGGTCCATAGCCACAAAGGCACTTCTGGCTTTTCCAGCCAACAGTGGAATCAGTCGAACAGCCCACTGCTGCTGAGGCCAACTGTACACCTCTGCTAGTCTTTCAAAGGTTGTGAGATACTATTCAACATCATCGGTATCCTCCAACTTTTGCAATTTGGGTTCTCTAGAAGGCACCTCCCTTGGCGTTGGCTGTGGTTGACTGGTCAAAGTTCCTTCCATCTCCTTTTGGAGCTGTGCTGCTTGATGGGAAAGGGCCATGAGTTTACTCTCCTGCTCAGCAACCTCCTTCTCCTTTCTTTTATCCCTCTCCATTTGAGTCTCCACGAAGCATTCAAACATTAAGGTTAATGAGGTAAATGAGCTCTCCATAATCATACTTGAACTGACTCCAGGCTGGGCATCCACTTTCATAATGGCTGCAGCTGCACCTTCCTCCACATCATCTTCTACTTGCTGTTGCTGTTGGAGGAGTTTCTTAGGAGGCATCCTCAACTTTTCTGCTGACATCACATGTAAGGACTGGCTGAGTGGTGGAGGAAGTGCACAGGAAGCAAGGAGTCTTCTTCACCTAGCAGAGTTTTATTTACAGTGTCCATTTTAAAAATACTGCAGCATCAAACAAACTTTTGGTCTTTAAAATCCAAAAGGAAACCCAACATAAGAGAAATCCTCAGACAAACAAGTGGTTGGAGCTAGGTCCATGGCTACTGGGTAACTAGCAAATGCTTTAACTTGAACATTCTGGTCTGTCCAACTCTCCCAGAGGGCTTCTTTACTCAGCCTTATATACATTTAGCCCCTCCCTCTAGAATAAACCAGGCATAAAGATTATCAATTAATCAAATGACACTTTAACACCAAAACAACCTAAATTAATTCCAATTGCTACTACTGAACTCATGAGAAAAATACAAAGTAAATTTAATTAATTTATCATGTTTAAAATAATGCTTAATGGGGGAAAACAAGAATTCTCCCCTCTGTTTCTCCACAACATAGTTTCTCCCAATTACCTCCTGCTATAAAAGGAACTGGACTCTTCCTTTTCCTGCTTGTCAGCCCTAACCAAAATGGAGGTACCCCACACACACAACCAAAAAAGGTAATAACCACTCCATGATTCCCTATTTCTCACAGTTGCACTGAAGAAGTGTTACACCAATATCTTAAAGCAATTAGCTCAACAAATAAACACTTTGTGGAAATGTGAAAATGACAAGGCAGAGTTTATCTCACGAGTCAGGTTTATTCACATCTTCCAACATCAGCAAAGCAGAAAGAGGGGAAAAAACACAGACCTTCGTCCTTTATATATCCAGGACCTTCAAAGCTCACAGTCACATTGCATTTAATCACAAGTAACAATGCATCTTTTATTAAATCCTGTAACATCCTCCTCGTAGTCTCTGGCAGACAGGAAATCCCCCAAGGCCGTCTCTTGCATACCAAAGACTAAATTTTCACATCCTCCTGTTATCTCACAGGAGGCCCAGTCCTTTGTTCTACTGTGAGATGTGAAGCTTAAAATGATACATATGTGGCCCACATGACCCCCCCCCCCCAAACATCTAAGATGGAACAACAGGATAACAGTCTGCATGTCATGATAAAATCATTACACATTAACCCACGTGCTGCTTGGGACTCAGTCTCCTCCTGTATCTGCTGTAAGCGGGCTTCGCCACTTCTGCGGCACCATCCTGCTGGGGGGCTGCTGTCTGGGGGTGAGAACTGTTTGTCACTCCCTGTGGGTGTTGTGGGGAATGCCCCCGAGGGGGTCTGCCGCACCGAGGAGCCCTGGCCAACAGCACATCCTCGTCCGCCACCACAAAGGCGGGTTTGAGCCTGTTTATGCCAATCTTTTCCTTCCTGCCCCCCAAATCTAGCAAAAAATGCTTGTCCCCTGTTTCCAGCACTCTAAATGGTCCATCATAAGGTGGTCGCAGCGGTGGGCGATGGGCATCGTGTCTGACAAAAACAAACTCCGCGTTTTTCAAAGCCTTAGGCACAAAAACGCGCGGAAAACTGTGGTGAACGGGGCCAGGCAGCGTGCCCAATTCCGTGCCACGCTGCAACCGCTGAGATGGGGAGCTATCTGGCGCAGGATTATCTGGGAGAAACTCCCCGGGCAGCCGAAGTGGCTGCGCAAAAACTAGCTCAGCCGGGGAGGCTTCTAAGTCCTCTTTAGGTGCAGAACGCAACCCCAATAAAACCCATGGTAGCCTGTCCACCCAATTTGCATCCGTCAGCGACGCTCTGAGAGCCGCTTTCAATGACCTATGAAAACGTTCGCATAACCCATTAGCCTGCGGATTGTATGTGGTTGTGCGGTGGATCGTTACCCCCAGGCTGCGGGCCATTGCTGACCAAAGTTCGGAAACAAATTGAGGGCCTCTGTCGGACGTAATGTCCGACAGGACTCCAAAGCGCGCTACCCATGCTGTTAAAAACGCGCGCGCCACCTCCTCGGCTGTGGTTGACGCCAGCGGGACCACTTCCGGCCAGCGCGTGGTGCGGTCCACCATTGTCAGAAGGTGTGTGCACCCCTGTGACGGCGGGAGGAGGCCTACATGGTCCACGTGAACATGATCGAACCTCTTAGCCGGGATGTGAAACGGCTCCAAGGGAGCTCTCGTGTGTCTGTGTACCTTGGCTTGTTGACAAGCCATGCAGGCTGCTGCCCACTCCTTAACTTGTTTGCGCAGGTTCGGCCATACAAATTTCTCTTCTACCATTTTGACCGACGCGCGCACTCCCGGGTGCGCCAGAGAATGAATCGAGTCAAAAACGCGGCGGCGCCACGCGACCGGTACCACAGGACGCGGTCGCCCAGTGGAGACATCGCAGATTAGGGGGGGCATACCGTCTTGCAGCACCCTGTTCTCCAGCCTTAACCCTGTTGGTCCAGACTGGAGCGCGCGCACATCCGCGTCGCTAACCTGATCCGCGGCCATGGCTGCATAATCTATCCCTATGCGGACTGGGGCCGCCACGGCGCGCGAAAGACAGTCTGCCACTACATTCAGTTTACCCGCCACATGCTGAATATTGGTAGTAAACTTTGAGATAGCGGCCAGCTGTCTTTGCTGCCGGCCTGACCACGGTTCTGAAACCTTGGCCATCGCGAATGTCAGCGGCTTGTGGTCAATGAACGCGGTGAAACGGCGTCCCTCCAGCCAGAACTGGAAGTGGCGAATGGCCAAGTGGAGAGCTAACAACTCCCTGTCGAATGCACTGTATTTTCGTTCACTATCGCGCAAAGTCCTGCTGAAAAAGGCGAGCGGCTGCCAAGCCCCGGCTACATGCTGCTCCACGACCGCCCCTATGGCCACATCTGACGCATCAGTAGTGAGCGCTATGCGGGCCGTTGGGGCTGGATGTGCTAACAACGCAGCGTTTGCCAGGGCTGTTTTGACCTCCGAGAATGCTCGCTCTCGCTCCGGAGATCATTCGATCTTATTTGTGGGTTTTTGTTTTTTGAGTGCGGCATACAATGGTTGCATGAGCTGCGCTGCGTGGGGGAGGAAACGGTTATAAAAATTCACCATTCCCAAAAACTCCTGTAACGCCCTGACCGTTTGTGGCTGGGGAAAATTTGCTACCGCGCGCACTTTGACAGGCAGCGGAACCGCTCCTTCTGGAGAGACGCGATGCCCCAAAAAATCAATCTGCGTCACCCCGAACTGACACTTCGCTGGGTTGATTATTAAACCGTGCTCTCCCAACCTCCGGAAAACTGCCGTGAGGTGGTTTTCGTGTTCGTCTTTGGACGCGCTGGCTACTAAGATGTCGTCCAGGTAGACGACTACGAAGGGGAGATCGCACAACACCGTGTCCATCATGCGTTGGAACGTCTGCGCAGCGCCTTTAAGCCCAAATGGCATGCGCAAAAACTCGAAAAGACCGAACGGAGTTATTACCGCTGTTTTGGGTATGTCCTCAGCGCGCACTGGGACTTGGTGGTAACCGCGGACCAAGTCTATCTTAGAAAAAATGTGCGCCCCCGCCAAATGAACGGAAAAATCTTGGATATGCGGGATTGGGTAGCGGTCGTGTGCTGTGGCGTTGTTCAACCTGCAGAAATCTCCGCAAGGTCGCCACGAGCCGTCAGCTTTCGGGACCATGTGAAGTGGGGAAGCCCATGGGCTGTTCGAACGCCTGATGATGCCCAACCTTTCCAGGTTGGCGAACTCCTCGCGCGCTATGGTCAGTTTAGCTGAATCCAAGCGCCGAGATTTTGCAAAAACGGGCAGTCCGGTGGTAGTAATAAAATGTTCCACTCCGTGTTTAGCGACGGCTGCTGAAAATGTGGGAACCGTGAGTGCTGGGAACTGAGTGAGCAGTGTGTGGAACTTACCGCTTGCAGTTGTGACGTTGGCTTGTGCTGTTGGCGGGGTCACTCGGGCTGTACAGGGAATAGAATAAAAAGAAAGTGCATTAACCAGGCGCCTGTTAGCAAGATCAACCAACAAACCATGTGAGCACAGAAAATCAGCCCCCAACATGTTGAAATTCCCTGCAGCTATGACAAAAGTCCACTCAAATGTACGGCCGTGTAGGGACAGAAGCAGAGTCCTCTCACCAAAGGTCTTAATCTCCGAGCTGTTCGCTGCTGACGCCCCGGAACCTCTGGGAACCGCCAGCCGGTCAGCGGAGGAAGGCATGATGAAACTCACTTGGGAGCCTGTGTCCACGAGGAATTGCCTCCCCGAGCGCATCCTTCAAGTAGAGCAGCTTGTTCTCCTCCCCGAGGGTCGCAGCTGCTACCGACCCCCGGTCTTGGCGTTTCCCGAGCGCTTGAACTGGCACGGTGGTATACATTTGCGTGCCTTCTCTGCAAAGCGGCGATGGTAGAAACAGAGGGTGTCTCCTCTGCGATCCTTGGACCCCGCCGCCGCCGTCGTCGGTGGGTCTGCTACCGCCGTCTCTGGCCCCCCGCCATCTCCGGCCATCGCGCCGAACTCCGTCGCTGCCACGGTGGCCGCGCGCTGTTTGCTGGCGTTGAGAATCCGGTGCGCCTCCTGGGCCAGCGTGCGGAAGTCCCGCTGGTCCAACAACGGCGAACTGGCCAGGGTCGCTCTCGTGGCCGACGGTAGGGTCCTGAGGAAAATGTGGGTGAAGAGGAAGTCGTCGCCGTCTGAGCCTCTCAACCTCAGCATGTTCTCCATCAGGTCAATGGGCGTGCCATCTCCCAAGTCGTTCAGAGCCAGGAGCCTCTCCGCTCTCTCCTCGACTGAGAGAGTGAAATGCTGGATAAGCGCAGCCTTCAACCTGCCGTATTTGTCGTTGGCAGGTGGCCGCTCCAATAGGCTCTGCACATGCCGAGCCGTGCGGTTGTCGAGCTTTGCGATCACATGGTAGAACTTCGTGTCATCTACCGTTATCCCCCGGAGGGCGAACTGTGCTTCGACCAAGTGGAACCAGGAGCGCGGGTTGTCTTGCCAAAAGTCCGGTAGCTGGATGGTAGCGGCATACGCTTGGCTGGGAGCTCCTGACTCGGCTGGCCCGGGGGAATTTCTTTCATCCATGATATGTCTTAGGGTAACCAGTGTGGAAATGTGAAAATGACAAGGCAGAGTTTATCTCACGAGTCAGGTTTATTCACATCTTCCAACATCAGCAAAGCAGAAAGAGGGAAAAAACACAGACCTTCGTCCTTTATATATCCAGGACCTTCAAAGCTCACAGTCACATTGCATTTAATCACAAGTAACAATGCATCTTTTATTAAATCCTGTAACATCCTCCTCGCAGTCTCTGGCAGACAGGAAATCCCCCAAGGCCGTCTCTTGCATACCAAAGACTAAATTTTCACATCCTCCTGTTATCTCACAGGAGGCCCAGTCCTTTGTTCTACTCTGAGATGCGAAGCTTAAAATGATACATATGTGGCCCACAACTTAAACCCCCAATTGGCTGGCTTGATGTACAAAGAAAAGTAAGGATCTTCAGTGTGCTGTTGGCTAACCCAAAAGACATTTTATAGGGCACAGTCCCATTTTCACTGGAACCGAGGTTTGTCCATTCATCTTCTTCCGCTTAATCCTTTTTGGGTCGCGGGGGGGCTGGAGCCTATCCCAGCATCTTTGGGCGAGAGGCAGGGTACACCCTGGACAGATCGCCAGTCCATCGCAGGGCCAACACAGAGAGACAGACAACCATTCACTCTCACAGTCATACCTAAGGACAATTTTAGAATCCCCAGTTTGATGCCGATTAACCTAACTTGCGTGTTTTTTGGCATGTGGGAGGAAACTGGAGAAATCCTGGAGTAAACCCACGCAGACACGGGGAGAACATGCAAACTCCACACAGATCACTGTTGGTCGGGGGCTGGGATCGAACCCAGGATCCCCCAGCCAAGGGTGAGTTGCTGTGCTGCCGCAGTGCTAACCACTCCACCACCGCGCTGCCCTACCAAGGTTTGTACATCAAATAATTCAACAACTCAGGACCTTTAAATATATTTTAATTGGCTGTATCGGAAGCATCACCCCGAACATATAAGTATGGAATTACTTTATTAAAGACAAATCATTTTAACAGCTATGGGAGAAGACCACTGAGACAGTAGTGTGGTCATTAATGGATTACACAACAGGACGAATGATAAACGGCAGCAACACAACATACACCAAATCCTTAATATTCACACCAAAGAAATTTGATAGATGATTAAGATGACTGATAAAAACATTAACCAGGAATACAAATTAGTGCTTAGTGATTGCACGCTCAAATCAAATGTATGTTTGGTTTTTTGAAGTCAAACTTTAAACACTTTCAGGCTTTTTCAGGGAATCTGAGCCTAGAAAAAGTCTGAAAAAAATCCAGTATGACAAACCCTTCCCATATATCTCCAAATGCTTTTCAGGGACTGTATTATTGAAGTCAAATCATGTCAAACTTTGATGGCTGCTTCATATTCTGCTGCTTAGTTGTACAATGTATCAAGAAAGTCAAAAATTACAATGTGATGCATTCGCATTTAGCTCGACAAAACAAAGTCTTGTCAGAAATGACAAGAATTAAAGGTAGAGTGCCTAATTTCCTAAAACAGATATATTCATTCACCTGTAAGAAAATAAGTTACACATTTGCTTGGGATAAGTACTCCTTTTGTGTCACCGCCAGATCAGCAGCTGTTAGGAATACAGAATGAGAGCGTATGTGCACTGAGCTAATGCTGACTGACAGGCTGGTTCACCAGTTGCTTGCAGCGGTCCATCTCTGGCAATTGGTAGAACACTTTTCAAAAATTCTGCCCTCTCAACATCATTAATTGTGTGGATGCTGTTATGCATTCACACTATTGTTGTTTGAGTCAAGCATTTTTATTCTTCTCTGTTTTTATTTTTTTGGTAGCTGTTTTCTCCATATTTCATACTTTGTATAGTATTTAGGCATTTTAAGCCAAGAATTATAATGGAAGTGAATGAAGAACTTCTTCAAACTCTTAATTCCATCAGTTTTTAAGGCTGAAAACTTCTTTGAGCTAGAAAAACCATGATAAAATAAACTATTTGACCTTTTACGATGACATTGTTCAGCTTTAAGCCATTTTAGCTTTGATGCTAGCATTAAAGCTCTAAGTTTTTATTTAGCCTTTTTAAGCTAATTTTCTTCAACTTTAAACCCTTTCACTTTTATGCAAACTGTGTAATGTGAGGACATTTAAGATTTTAAGATAGCATTTGTTGAGTTTTAAGCTATTACTTAACATTTCTATAACTGTTTAAGATACACTGCAGTCAATATAAATCCCCTTAAAAAACAAATCATTATCTAAAATGGTATCTTATGCCATTTTTTCCACAAACCTTCATTGTCTTACAGTTGCTTGTAAAAATCTTTTCCCCTTTCCTCCTCCTTCAGACAAGGATCTAATTAGGCTCTTCCACCAGAACACAGAAGTTAGCAAATTTGAACAGTCAGTGCTTAGTCCTGATTGGTTTACCTGTTATAGTGACGTCACAAAAACGGTCTGCCTCAACTTGCCTTTTTCCAAGGGGAGGAACTGAACTTTCACAGCAGAAAAACAGACATGACACATACGAGTGATTTTGCTCTTGATATGTCTTGTAAGTCATAAACATGTTAGACATATTAACAAGAAAAAACAACTTGATTTTCACCAGTGTGTCACTAAGTTTAAAGCCATGTCAGCCTTTATGCTAACACTGATCATCGTGACCCTTCTGTGTGGAGTCTGCATGTTCTCCCCGTGTATGCGTGGGTTGCGTGGGTGGTTGAAGATGGAGGTAAATGTTTGGCTATTTCCTGTTTTAAGGGAACTTTGATAAGCCTTCAGCTATTTAAGATTTTAAGCTAATTATTTATTTCTTCAGGAAATGCACATTTTCTAGTTTTTGTTTTGTTTTGTTTTTGTGCTACATGACTGTTTAGATACATTTTATGACTAGCCTAAAAAAATAAATAAAAAGGAACCCTACCTTTAACTTTGGCTCAGTTTACCTTGAGGTGAATCTGATACACAACTAAAAGTCATATAAAAAAAGGAGGGGGGATATTTTAGGAAATATCAACTCATAAAACACACACATTGGGTACACTTTGCTGGTGTTCCATTTTAAGCTCCTTTTCTTTTTGGCTCTTGTGCTGGATTTTAGCTACAGTCGGAGCACTGTGTGCCTGTGTCAGGACGACAGAGGATCAGGGATTGCCGAGAGGATCAGGTAGTTTTAGTTTCAGGAGATTTCACGCACAAACTGCCACAAGCAAGTGCAAAAATACTGCCAGAGGATGAATGAGGAGTACACCATGTATCATTTGTGAATGGGTTTTTTTTAAGGCTTTTGGAAGTTAAAGCCACTACATGTAAAAGACCGTAACTTCTGCAAAGAGGTAATCCAGATGATCGGAAGAGATTGGTCTAAAATTTCAGGGTGTCTAAACGTCAAAAATGTAAAAATGAGGAGAAGACTGAGGAGGAAAGAAGAGCTGGAAAAAGACCAAAGAGAACCCACAGCGTTTAGTCTTCATCCAAATTTCTTAGCCCAACTTGTAATCAGCTCTTCAAGGGACTTTTCTGGCTTTGCACTGACAGATTTGGTAGAATTTGGTTAACCAGAACTTCATTTCTGTAGAGGATTTGTGAGCTTGCCGAAGTCTTAAATTCTACATGTAGCAGCTTTAAAAACCCAGAGTGCAACTAGTAGTTTAAATGATTTATGCTAAATTCCCTTCCCTAGCATCAATAGCAAGCAGCAGACTGGGATCTTTAAAAGGCACTAATCAGGTAGATATCCAATGAAAGTGAAAGTCTGTGCTCGTACAGTATGTGTATTTAAATTATCTTTATCTTATGTTCTTCCTTGGGAGTCAAAAACCGATGTTTTGTCAAAGTGGGGATAATCTTATCAATGTGTACACACAAAAGAGCTGGTTTCTCACTCTAGGAAGGCTGCTCATTTGAGATTTCCCAACCTACTTCTTATTATTGTAAGAGGCTGAAACTGCACATGTATAACAACACATATCTCTATAGTAGTCACGTGCTAATTTGCAGCTCTGAACTCTTACGAGTTTCTCTTTTACAGGTGCTAAGGTGGAGTAAGCTGTGATAACTGAGCCAGCTGAATGCAGAGCGGCCATTAGGGTCCTGTACTTGAGAGGCCGCACACCATGGCAGACGTTCAATAAGATGAAAGAGACTTACGGGGAGGATGCCCCATTGTACGACGTAGTGAAGCGCTGGCATTGACAGCCTGGTTGGACATCGGTGGAGACGGCACATTCCCGGGTGATCACAGTGCACCACTGACGAAGACACCCTCTAACAAGTGGGAGCCACCATTTTGGGCAAATGCTGTAAAAACCACAACATGCAAAAGTTGTCTGCACGGTGGATTCCATGGTTGCTTACACCTTTCCAGAAGCAGGAATGAGTCACGTATTCCCAGGGTCTTTTGGCCATGTGCCAAGAAAACCAGGAGGACTTCTTCAACAGACTTAATCCCACAGGATGAAATATGGGTTCATCACTATGAACCAGAGTCTAAACCCAGTCGAAGCAATGGAAGCATTATGACTCACCACCTCCAAAGAAGGCATGTGTCCAACCGTTGGTGGGCAAGGTTATGCTCACGGTCTTTTGGGGCCAGCATGAGATATTGATGATGGATTTTCTGGAAAATGGTACCACAATTACCAGGACCTACTACCAGGGATGGCAACAGGAATTCTGATTTCAGCTGAAATCTAATTTGGTCGATTGACTTACGGGGGGGCCGGGGGGGCGCAGCCCCCCTGAAGCTGGGAGGTTTTCAGTAAAATACAAGTAATTTAGACTGAAAAAAATGATTAAAAAAATGAAATACTAGACTTAGATAAATCATTAAATTTAATGAAAAGTTAACTTACTTTTTCTTCAATGTTGTCTCACTGTCTTTAGTCCAACATATTTAACAGTTCTATTAGAGTTTTTTTTACACTATTTACACTGGTCACCAAGTCACTTCTAATGTGAAACTTTCTTCCTTTTGGCAGCAAGCTGTGTCAGTCTCTGAACTTTGAACTTCATCTCCTTTTCTGGTTTCTTCTGAAACTGTCCAAGTGTTTCTGTTACCTCATTGAACTTTGAGCCAATTTTCACCTTTACTGTCACTTCGCTCCCCGAAGCTCCTGGGTTTTTATGATTTTTAAGTACCAGAACTGTGCTTACATGACATAAAACAAACAGCTGAATGCCACTTATTACTGTATAATATTGACTTATGTTCCAAGAAGATAGCATTCCTAAACTAGAAAAGCACTCAGAGCGCATCCCTCCGCCAAGGCTCCTTCCGTTTGTCATGGATCAACTCCAAAATGTAATGGTTTTGTGTGTAGGCCTATAGCCACTTGTGGTGAAAATTGAATCAACGTCTGTCCATCAGTTTTGGAGTATTGTTGCTAACACAATGTGAGAAGATAAGTGCCTTGGCTGAGGTATGCATTCTCAGATCATCACCAAAATATAATGGGTTCCTCTCTAGCCCAAGAACCACCTCTGGTGAAAATTTTATCCAAATCCATCCAGTAGTTTTTGTGTAATCCTGCTGCACAAATACAAAAAAAGCCCTTGATGGAGGTATGCACTCTCAGATCATCACCAAAATCTAATCATCTGTTTCCCGTGCCATTGCACACCTTTCCTGAAAATTTCATGAAAATCCGTCCATCACTTTTCCTTGCTAACAAACAGACAGACAGACAGACCAACGCCGATGAAAACAACCTCCTTGGCGGAGGTAAATCTTCCAACAAGCATTATCCATCACATGCTTTAACACTTGATCAAATCAAAATCAGTTAATTTTATCTATTCCATAATAGAAATAAAATTCCAACATACCATTACTTTTTATAATTTCAGCATTCATTTCAGATCACCAGTTTCAATCTCCATTGAGTCTTGAGCAGCTCATTTTCCTCCCCCACGCAGCTCAGCTCAAACAGCCGCTGTACGCTGCACTCAAACGGAAACCGAGTCGACTGGACTCCTGAACGGGAGCAGGCGTTCTGAGGTTAAAACAGCGCTCATTACCCACGTCTCGGACATGGGCATAGCGGCCTTCGTGGAGCAATGCGTTGCCGGTTCTTGGCAGCCGCTCACCTTTTTTTTAAGCAGGTCTTTGCACGACAGTGAGCGTAAATACAGCATGTTCGACAAAGAGTTAATGGCTCTCTACCTGGCGTACGCCACTTCCGGTTCTGGCTGAAAGGGCACACTTTCACTGCGTCGTGGACCATAAGCCGCTAACGTACTTAACGTACATACAATATACAAATAAAGCGGAATTCGGTGAATTACCGGAAAAATCACATCCCTGAGAACAAGCCGAAATGAATTTTTGACAAAGCATACGAGCCATTTGATTGGTCCAATCGTTTGCAACTATCCAATCGCAGGGCTGTTTACAATACAGCAGTAGCTTGAGTACATCCGGGTTATCGCGAGACTTCGGGGAAGCGCCGAGCGCGTATGTTTTTTTTTTCCAAACTTTATTGAGAACAAGGTAAAGGTACAAAATTATGACATAGATGATGATAAAATCGGCGGAAATCCGCGGATCGGCGGAAAATTGCCATCCCTGTACTACGCTTTGCAGCTGCAGAAATTGCTGGCGGCCATCAAAACCGAGAGGTGTAGCATGCTGACTAAAGGTGCCCACCTCCTGTGAGAGCACACCCTGGCTCACACCTCTGATGGTGCCCAGAGGGAAGCACGGTGATGTGACTATGAAACCCTTCCTCACCCCCGACCTTGCACCACCTGACTTCCACCTCCTTCCAACCATCAAGTCATTTTTGTACTTCCAAGGTAATATTGTGGCTTGTGACGAGACCTGCAGGTTTCTACAGGCGAGGTCTCCCCAGCTGCATAAAGTGACGGGAGAAGTGTGTGACCCTTGGAGGTGCCTGTGTCGAGAAAGACTAACTGTGCCAGATTTGGTTCATCTCAGTCCATGGGAAATGAGTCTGAGGAAAATCTTCAATGAGCAGCCCTCATAAATTTCTTAATTTTTTCCTTGTAAATTTGCAACATTCATAGGGATACTGCTTAAATTTTTGTTCTATGCTATTGTTTATTAACTTTTTCTATTCATGACCCTTGTTTATTTCTTTAATGTGATGGGAGGGAAGTGATTCTTTTCCTCATTTTGAAGTGTATGAACTCTTCCTCATTACAAAAGCAGTCCCCCAGACAGTTAACATGAATTCCACCCAGAACGAAGACGAGCACCACAGAAACATTATCCAGCTGCTGATACAAAGTGTAGAAGTTTGACATGTTGGAAATTTCTTGTAAGCTATAACGCTAATCTAAACTTAGACACGGAGAGCGGCGTTTTCCCAACTTTCCCAAAATGCTAAAACTATTTCTCTGGTAGTCAAACTGATTTTAAAACAAGTGCTTTAGAGACAACAGTAGTTACATAATAATGGAGAAAAAGAGTGACACCACTGATTAAGATGGAAATGATCAAATTCTTAAATTGCTTTAAATAATTATACATGCATACTGTATGCCATTGCTACATCACTCCAAAAACACGTATTAGAAGGCGTTTCTGTATTTCTTAAGACTTTTGTTGGTCAGTGACAACAGTTTTACAACCATGTTATCAGAAATCAAATTTAAAAAAAACAAAAACACTCCAAACAGAAAAGAAGCATGATGACTCATTTTTCCCCCTTTCATTAGCAGAGAAATTAATTGATACAAACATTCTTAAAGACATCAGATAAAATGAGTCCCATGTACTTTCTTTGGTTTGTGTTCAAACAGCTGACCGTACTATGAACATATGACGTCGTACGATCTATATACAGACACATGAACACGTTTTTGCAAAGAGGAACCTTCTTTCTCGAGTAGATCGGCTAGTCTGAGCCATGGTGTTTGAACTGCTGCAGAATTCAAAACCACCATTCATCTGTGGATTTGCACATCCAAACACCTTAAGTATGCTGCTGTTGTAATGTTTTTGCTTTACATTTTAAAATAGTGTACTGTCCTCTATATTGTCTATACACTGAAGGCAATGTGAGCAATGTATAACACTGTTACAATCTTGTTAATGGTCAATATTAGGTTGCTACAGCTGCAGAATATGACTGACATATGCAGAGACGGTGCTGATGTAATATCTGCTACATCCCTCCCACTGCCTGGACCTCATACAGAGTTGACTTCAGGCATTTGTTTGACCTAGAAGATACAGGACATAAGTGTATATTACCCTGCTTTGATAGCTGCTACTTAGTTTAGCGCTACTGCTGTTTTTTACTGCGCTACTGCAGGCAATATTTCAAGGCCACAGTGACCAGAGATACTCCGATGTATACAGTGCTACTGCAAAAAAAAAGAAAAAAAGAAAAAAACATTCAAAAGTATTAAATCTGCCTATGTTTGATAGTCAATACATGTTGAAGTTGGCTACAATGCCAAGTCATTTTTAATGTTTTTTTTTATACCGATTTTCAATTATGTTAAAAAGATCATCTCCTCTAACATAACTTAAGTCATAATCAAAACTGTCATAGCAATACTGATGATACTGGTATAATATATTAGATTTAGGAACTGATACAGATGTGGTGTCGCAGCATTGTTGTCTCCTTCCCGGAGCTCAGTGCTGCATCCTGTCAAGATTTCGCCATTTCCTGAGCTGACTGACAAGCGTTTCCGTCGCTTCAGCTTTCCTTCCGACTGCCCTGCATCAGCAGATTTGAGGTGCCTGATGTAGCATTTTCAGACATTTATTCTCCCGTTCAAATACACATCAATACGGTTACCTTCCGCTCTGGCTTTGTGCTCATTACATCAAATGGTAAACCAATAACGGGGGGGCTTGTCCGGGATCTAGCCACCTCTTATATGCCATTAAGAGTCCGCAACCTCTCCGAGAGAAAGACTTGTTTTGAGAAATTTTCTGAACATCTGAGATCATCACGTCAAGCAGTAAAAATAATGGGAGATTGTCCGGGATCTAAACTCTCTCTCATAGGCTAGAGCAGGGGTCGGCGTCCTCTACTACAGAAATAGCAGTTTTGAGCAACTTTCCATACATTTATTCTCTCGTTCAACTAGACATTAAAGCAGCACTATGTAACTTTCTTTTTCCGGGTAGGAACACTGAAAGGACTACAACTATAGTGACTATGACCTCAGTCCCAACAGCCAATCACGGGGCACAGCTGTAGTTGCAAGCAACTAAACACGCTGTGATTGGCTGTTGGGACTGAGGTCACAGCCACCAGAGTTGTAGTCCTTTCAGTGTTCCCACCAAGAACTGAGCTTTTGTGAGCAATAAAGGCCCACTCAGGCTGTGGGGGAAGGGACATTCATCCAGAGGTTGCTGTACCATCAAAATAAGTTTGGAAACGTCATTTCGATGTGAAACTCTTACACAGTGTTGCTTTAATGCAGTTAATGTCTTCCATGATGTTGAAGTCTTCATGCCAAGCAGCAAAATTAATAATGGGGGCTTGTCCAGGAGCTAAAATCTATTTGAGCCTTAAAATTAAATAGGCAAATTTCTCTCCTAAATTTGGAGCTTGGATAGTCACAACATTTTTTCATAAATTTACTGTTTTGTTTTGTTTTTTTGTAAATTAGAAAGTTTTTCCTCAGTAAAATTTTGAGTTAATGTAAATGTTAAGCTTCTTGTACGTCTTACTTTTGTGAAAATTTTTACTTTTTTGCATAAATTTGCAATTCATTTTTTTAAAATTTGTGACTTCTCATAACTACAATACTTGAACTTTTTTTCCTTTGTGCATATGCATATTTTTTCTCTTAAATTTGCAACTTTTCCTTGCAAATCAGTATTTTTTTAACTTGCAAGCTTTAATCATCATTATTTTTCTAATTCACACAGAGCAACGGGTTAAGGGCAAAAGAGCTGCAGGTTGTAGACCCCTGGGCTTGACCCCAATTAATTTGCATACAATGATATTAATCACAGGAATGACCAGTTAAGGTTTAACCCCACTAGTGATGCAGATTAAAGGCAGCGGGCAAAGTGTAAACTATAATCCAGATTTAGGCAGAACTGATGCAACCTGAGCCCTGCACGCTACCGTGTTAGAGAACAGTGGCACCTCACAGTTGTAGTGACTGATCTGTAGGTTCGGGCGTGCACGCCATCCGCAGTCATGCCTCCAGCATTTTGAGCATTTCACATTTTCGGAGCAGACATCGGCTCCATGTAAAAGACAGGAATGCATACACATCAGTCCTGCACAGTCCAGGGAACCTCCTTCCTCAACGACTTTCTGGATATATGTAAATGAACGATTCCACCACTGACAAGTTACACACTCACACACTGTCTCCATTAATATTTCCACACAACTGATCATCTTGATGCACCAACAGAGATCCCATCCACTTTAAGTCCTGATTTCCTTGAACTTGGGTTGTGGTGCGGTACAAAACGTTCACATATAGTAACACGAAAGCAAATATTTTGTTATTTATATTATATAATAAATAATAATAAAACTTTTATATATTTTTTGTATATGTAGAAAAATGCTTGAGAAAAAAGAGCAAGTAGCTAGCAAAACCAACTAATACAGAAGCAGCAGTAGAGCCGTTTATAAAAAAAAAAAAAAAAAAAAGAAGTACACGTATATATTGTGTCTAACTTTGAGTACACAGAGTCAGTTAATTCCAACTCCTGAGGTTGTTAGCGATAAACTTGTCAAACATCCGGTCGATCGGCTCTGTGGTCACGCTGCAAAAACACATTCTGCAGCACAAGCAGGTTAAAGTTTCACCTGAGGAGTCAAAGTCAAAGCTGGAACGAGACACCCCAGGCTGCTTTCGTTAAGGGCCCAAAAGGTCCCCCCCCCCCCTCCAGCTTTATCAAAGTTTGTAGCCCCTGAAATATGAATCCAAACGCAGAAAAATGCTGAGGCATCAGATGTTGACGCGGAAAGAGTCCCAGCTGTCCTCTTTGCCTCTTACGCTCCCGTTCTTGGTCGACCCCATCGTTCCGGTCCCGACTCCGACATCTCCGTCCGGCTGTTCCCCGGTGGGTGTGGCTCCGGGCTCCGTGTAATAGTCGTCGTCCTCGTCGAAGTAGCCGTTCTCCATCATGCTGAGGCTGGAGGCGGCGCTCAGGTCCTGGCAGCTCCCCTTGTACTCCTGGATGGACTCGTGGAGTGACCACAGCTGGCACAGCAGGGACATGTCCTGCTGACGCAAACCCACCTGCAGGGGGCAGTATCAACATTATGATTAATAAATTGTCACCATTTTCCTTAATGGGTAAACTGGACCCATTAGGCTCATTTCCAGCTAGTAGAGTAAATATTAATGTGGAATAATCTTTGTGCTGGGCTTTTGACATATGTTGGAAACTGGATTATGATGAGTCCAGGTATGGAAAAAGCCTTTTGAAGCATTGTTTATTTTTGACCAAACAAATCTTCAAAACAAGACATATTTGAGCCTTGAAATTTGGGTAACACAAGTGAAACTATTGCTGGGCAAGTTGACCTGAAATCTGCATCACGGCTAATTCACCCTAATTCACTCTTTCTCTCCTTTCTTCTCCCTTATAGTTCATTAACAAGGCTTGTAATTAAGCAATATTAGACGAGTGTGGTATCATATCACTGTGGTGTGGTAGTAAATAAGTATAATATAAAGAATAGACATATTGTCATTTCATACACAAATTAAACATCGTGGGTCACGTGATTTGTGAGAGTGGCCAATTAGCTTGTTAGCTGCAATGGAGAAACCCTTCACGCAGCCATGACTGCCTTACCATCACATAGTGGTTATGAGTCTCTTGTCGGGTTCTTAAATACAGCCTTAGCTTGTCCATTTTGTCATGAATTCCTACTGGAAAATGGTTAAAATGACATGGATAGCTGTCAGAGGCTAACACCAACATAACTTCAGGCATCTATGGGGGCGGCTGTGCCGCAGGTATAGTGTAGCCAACTACTAATCGGCGGTTCAGTGGTTCGATTCCCACTCTCTCTGCAGTCTGCATGTCGAAGTGTCCATGAGCAAGACTCTGAACCCCCAACTGCTCCTGGTGGGTCAGACCAACGTCTGTGTATGGCGGCTCTGCCACCATCAGTGTGTGAATGGGTGGAGAGCAGGATCTGTAAAGTGCTTTGGTCATCCAGAGATGAGCAAAAAAAGCGCTATATAAGTGAACGCCATTTACCATCTATGTGTTAGTTCCCATGCACGTCGCTCACTTTTTCTTGGCATGTTCAGATGAACTAAAGAGCCAATCATCACATACTGTGTGGACGGAGACCACATTTCTTTTCATTACAGGCCGTTTTAATTTTCCTTCAGTGTTTTGCTGCTTCCAAACAGCGGTAACTGCACTGCTTCTAGGGTGTGGAGTTACGTGCCCATACATGCAACTCCGTGGCCATGTCTTAAAGGGGCAGTACATGAAAAGCTCTCTACACACAAGCACACAACAGAGAGAGGCAAAAATCCCAAAAAAACATGAGCAGGATCTGTCGGTTTTACACCCCGAATGTTGGTTTTATTTTGGTTAATCGCCCTGCCGTAACCGAGTTATATGAAATTTACACACACACCCTTATATTTTTCAACTTTTCTTATCAAGTTGTAACTTTTTTACTTCACAAATGTAGAACTGAGTTTTAATATACTGGCTAAAGCAGATTCCTGGAAGGAACACTACACAGACTACAACTGGAAAATTTTACAGGCCGAGTCCCAACAGTCACAGAGTTCTTTGTCAGTGGGTGGCTAGAGATGGGCCCTATGATGCAATACATTTTGCTTTCTCATTTTTGCAGGATAAATTAATGCTCCATCGTAGGATAAAGGATGGTAGCGACCATGACTGCTCTCGACTTCCATAACTATCCACTTGCAAGATAGGGTTTCAGAAAGTTTTATGGCCTACAAAATGTTATTTTAAACACAATGGACCAGGACCCTTGATCTGTGCTGCCTTTAAATTGAAAACATCTGTTGAACATTTACACAGATAACCAAACAGTGCAGGTATAATCAAATCTGAGTCAGTCAAGATGGAGTCATTTAATACAAATGTCCAAAAACAGCTGCTGGTTCCAACCTTAAATTACTCAGTAAATAGCCCCTTGCTGTTGCTCTGGCTGACATGTTGACATTACTGTGTCAAGGCCACTGCAATGCTGTGAAAGAGGCATTTCTACTGCATACCACTCAGCTGACTTTGCAGTCCTAAGCTCAGAGTCCCCACATTGTTTTTCATCAGGAGACCGAACACTACGCTCTGTAAACCGGGGGAGTGGCTCACAACCGTTACAATATAGGACACAGAGCAGCTATTAAACATTCGACAAACTGGCAGTGATTCACCAACAGCTGCAGGGAGACGAAAGCACATGAAGCAGGAGTAGAACTTAGTAAATAGCGTTAAAAAATGCAAAGGTAACATGGTAGAGCAGGGGTGTCAAATTTAATTTTAATGAGGGCCAACAAGAGGATGTGGAACAAAGTCAGGGGCATTCATTTTTATTTAAGTTGAAAACGTACTGTAAATTATTTAAAAATATCTAGTATGAATCCAGAAAAATGCTGCAAGTTTACAAGACCAGGAAAATGATGGAAATCCACAAAACTGTCAGGAAAAGTTGCAAATTTATGAAACTAGAGGGGAAAAAAGTCACAAATATGCAAGATGGAGGAAAGAAATGGAAAAATTCACAGATTTACAAAACTGTGGGGAAAATCTGCAAATACGAAACTGCAGACAAAAAGTTGCAAATTTACACAACAGTAGACTAAAAAAAATCATACATGCACACTAGCAGAAAAAGTCGCAATTTTAATGAGACGGGGCAGGGGGAGCTGTAATTTTAAGTTAAAATTCTGAGTGGGGGAGAAGTCCCAAATTTATGAGAGTGAGGGAAAATGTTGCAAACTTACAAAACTGGTGGGAAAAAGACAAATTCCCAAAACGGGGGAAAATTTGGAAAGTTATGAAAAATTTTAGCTACAATTTTAATGAAACTAGGGGAAATTTAACAAATTTGCAAAACTGGTAGGACAAGGTCTCAAATTTACAAAATGGGGGGGGGGGTTATTAAATTTATGAGACTGGGGGAAAAGTCATAATTTTCACAAGACTGGGAGAAAAAGTCACAAAGGAGTTATGTGGTCTTGGCCACCGTGCTGCAGCTCAATTTCAGGGTGTTGGCAATCTTCTTATAGCCTAGGCCATCTTTATGTAAAGCAACAATTATTTTTTTTCAGATCCTTAGAGAGTTCTTTGCTATAGGTGCCATGTTGAACTTCCAGTGACCAGTATGAGAGTGTGAGAGCGATAACACCAAATTTAACATACCTGCTCCCCATTCACACCTGAGACCTTGTAACACTAACAAGTCAAATGACACCGCAGAGGGAAAATGGCTAATTTGGCACAATTTGGACATTTTCACTTAGGGGTGTACTCACTTTTGTTGCCAGGGGTTTAGACATTAATGGCTGTGTGTTGAGTTATTTTGAGGGAGCAGCAAATTTACACTGTTGACTTTACATTGTATCAAAGTGTCATATCTTCAGTGTTGTCCCGTGAAAAGATATAATAAAATATTTACAAAAAATGTGAGGGGTGTACTCACTTTTGTGAGATACTGTACCAGTGTTAGCTGGGGGGCTAACAGGCTAGCTTTAGCACCCCTCCCATCTACATAACAGACAGCTAGGCGGCCCATAATAGAGCAGTGGACGGGTCTCAAAGGCAGCGGTGGGTTGGCTTTGTCAAATCTTGAATCAGAATCAGAATCAGAATCAGGTTTATTGCCATTGTTCATGTAGTACACAAACTAGGAATTTGTCTCTGTACAATGCTGCAACATTAAACATGATAAGATAAGAGAAATAAACTATACATGTAATAAAGTGTAGGATAAGATTAAGTGATACTGGTCAACAGTTAAAATATATATTAGCCAGCAGCAGATACTGTGGAGAACTATATAGTGCAGTCGGTAATGCAGGAAGAAAACAGTGATGATTGACATGAGTCTGGTTGAGCTGCTGTACATGGTGCACGAGAGTCAATAAGTCACTTAGTGTTCAGCAGTCTAATGGCAGAGGGGAAGAAGCTGTTCATGTGACGGGAGGTTTTAGTCTGGATGGACCGAAGTCTTCTACCAGAGGGGAGGGGGGCAAACAGTACGTGACCAGGGTGTGAGGGATACGTGTATATATGTTGACGTATACAATTTACCCGGAAGAGTCAAAAACATTTCTGGGAGAGGAAAATGAGATAAAGGCTGTGCATTTTTCTAAGAGAATTGACTGTTTTGATATTTTTTGGATAATTACGTGACCAATAGACACATTTCAGACAGTTAAACCTACAAACACCATTTTTCAGTCAATGACTACTTTAAGAAACTGTGGGGGGAAAGTTGCAAATTTACAAGACGAGGGGTGAAAGGTTGGAAATTTTTCAAACTGATGAGAAAAAGTTAAAAACATATATGAGACTGGTGGAAAATGTTGCAAAAGCACAATATTGTGGGGAAAATTAGCAAATTTACAAAACTGCAGGGAAAAAAGGCACAAATCACTTTTGGAGTGGTCTGCTGGGGCAGTGGCATTACTGCAGCCGATAGGAAGAGACTGAACAAACTGATTAAGAAAGCTAGCTCTGTCCTGGGGCAACGCCTTGATCCAGTGGAGGAGATAGGAGAGAGAAGGACAGTGGCTAAACTGTCATCTCTGCTGGAGTCCGAGTTCCACCCTATGCAGGACATACTGGATGCACTGAGGAGCTCATTTAGCAGCAGACTACATCATCCTAGGTGCACAACCGAGAGGTTTCGTAGGTCCTTCCTACCAACGGCTGTCAGACTGTACAACCTAAGCAGGGCTGCTCGCAGAGATAGCAAAAAGATGTAACAAACTAATAGTTTTTTGTTTTTTGTTTTTTTGAATGCAAAAGATGCAATAGACTTACACAATGGTCCTCTCCGGCATACAACTAGGAACATACCGGTCGCTATGGAGGGTGAGAATATGTATGGGCACATAATCATACCATGTAGGATAACTAAATAGACGGTTATGCTGTTTCATCCCACCTAGCAACAATGCTCTGCACTCTGTGTGTTTATATATTTACATATTTATTCCATCTAGCTACAATGCTCTGCACTGGGTGTGTTTATATTTATATATCTATATATTTATTCCATCTAGCTACAATGCTCAGCACTGGGTGTGTTTATATTTATATATCTATATATTTACTCCATCTAGCTACAATGCTCCGCACTGTGTTTTTATATATCTACATATTATTCCATCTAGCTACATTGCTCCGCACTGTGTGTGTTTATATACTTGCATATTTATTCCACCTAGCTGCAATGCTCCGTACTGTGGGCGTTTATATATTTACATATTTATTCCATCTAGCTACAATGCTCTGCACTGTGTGTTCATATATTCATATATTTATTCCATCCAGCTACAATGCTCTGCACTGTGTGTCTGTGTGTGTGTGTGTGTGTATATATATATTTTATAGTAATATGTACATATGTATATTAGCTGCTCTTGCTTGCTTGTTTTTTTTTCTTGCCTTCTGATTGTTGCTCTGAGTGTTGCTATCCCTGTGCTGTTGCAATCCTGGAATTTCCCCGTTGTGGGACTAATAAAGGCTTATCTTATCTTATCTTAAATTTATGAGACCTGGGGAGGAGGGCGTCTCAAATTTATTAGCAGGCTGGACAAAATATTCTGTAAGGCACATCTACCCCCCGGGCCCTAATATTAACACCTGTAGGGTAGAGTTTCATCAACAGATTGACCTCTTTTTTTTTTTACGTCAATGGGTTCAATCCCAGCCCCCGACCAACAGTGATCTGTGTGGAGTTTGCATGTTCTCCCCGTGTCTGCGTGGGTTTACTCCGGGATTTCTCCGGTTTCCTCCCACATGCAAGTTAGGTTAACTGGCCTCAAACTGGGGATTCTAAATTGTCCTTAGGTATGACTGTGAGAGTGAATGGTTGTCTGTCTCTCTGTGTTGGCCCTGCGATGGACTGGCGATCTGTCCAGGGTGTGCCCTGCCTCTCGCCCAAAGATGCTGGGATAGGCTCCAGCCCCCCCGCGACCCGAAAAGGATTAAGTGGAAGAAGATGGATGGATGTTATAAGGAAATGAACTTTTATCACAGGGAGTCAGTCAACTTTAATGATGAAATCTGTTCTGGCTCTGATGAAAATCTCTGCTGCTGGCAAAGGAGTGTCAACACGATGTGGTAGCAGTTTCAGTCTGATTACATCTCAGTCGCTGTGATAACAGGTCTGAGCTCACTGGAGGATTTCAGATACAGTCAGGTGAAAAAATTAGGACACGCTGTATAAGTCTGTTTTGTTTTTAACATATTTGGACATATGGATATCCAATATTTAATGTTAAAAAATACTGGGAGATTCATGTAATACAACAAAACAATTAAAAATGAATTAAAGACTTTTTTCAGATTTTCTGTAAAATGTAATTCTAAACAAATAGTGAGGAATAAATTAGGACCCCCCCCCATCCATTCCCACTTAAAGTGTACCTGTGGTGGTCATGAAAAAAAAGATATTATATTGAGCCCCTGTCTCACGTTCTAGTTTAAGTTCAAATTCAAGTTCGAAGCAATGTGATATAAATCTATTGCTGATGTGCTGGTTCAGCTATGTCAGCAAAACATGCGAGCAGCCATACTGGCAGCTACATGGCCTGCCAGGACGCTTCCTGTGACGAAATATCGTTGGCGCCGCGATCCGGATCAATATTGGCTGAGCCTGGAGTGCCCGGATGAGCAGTGACTTTCAGGATATTCTAATTCAAATTCAAACGTTTATTTCAAACTCAGGGTTCATATTAAATGCAGAACTAAAACGAGTAGAAAATAAATAAATAAATGCTTAAATTCAGCGGGTCGTCTCGTCTGATCTGAGCTCATAACGGCTGCCAGACGGCAGATGATTCGGCTCCTCCCTCGCCGCTATACAGAGGAGCAGACACTCGGCGCGTTGCGTTGTGTGTGAGGACCAAAATTCAAACGTTTATTTCAAACTCAGGGTTCATATTAAATGCAGAACTAAAACGAATAGAAAATAAATAAATGCTTAAATTCAGCGGGTCGTCTCGTCTGATCGGAGGTCGTAACGGCTGCAACACGGCAGATGATTCGGCTCCTCCCTCGCCGCTATACAGAGCAGCAGACACTCGGCGCTCTTGTTACAACAAAAACATACAATGCGATATGGATATCGCAACATGGCGGAATGTAAAGCCTTTGGATGTCTCAATAATAAGCGAAAAAACAAAGATAAACACTTCTTTTGTGTACCCAAACCCAGCTCACCTTGTCAGAAGATCTTAGCGGAAAAGTGATTGCGCAATCTCCGAACAGGGCACAGACGAATCCTTTCAGACGAAATTGCGTTGTGTGTGAGGACCACTTCGTCACTTTAACCCTCAGAAGACCTTTCTGGCTCAAACCTGTAGCCATGTTGGATGAATTCTTCCTCAGAGTCCGACAATTCAGCCATAATAGAATAAAAACACTCACAACAGCACCCTAGTCTCTCATACAGGCGGAGTACTGGCAATGATATGACGTCACATCTGCATGTGTCATGGCTGCGCGCAGAGTTTTCATTGGCTGGCCATGCCTGCGGTCGTATTTGCATATTTCTATGGTGGTATATGGCTGGAAATAATTATTTAACCAAATAACGAATACTTGGCCTAATGTTTTCAAGTTGAATGCGTTTAGACGACCACCACAGGTACGCTTTAAAATAAATGTTCACAAAAATGCAAATAAAAACAAAAACAAGGTTAGACATAGTTATGTGAACATTTCTTGATAAAGAACTGAATATTTAAAAGGTACCTGTGGTGGTCGTGAAAAAAAAGATATTATATTGAGCCCCCGTCTCACGTTCTAGTTCAAGTTTAAGTTGAAATTCATGTTCAAAGCAATTTGATATAAATCCATTGCTGATGTGCTGGTTCAGCTATGTCAGCAAAACATGTGAGCAGCCATACTGGCAGCTACATGGCCTGCCAGGACGCTTCCTGTGACGAAATATCGTTGGCGCCGCGATCCGGATCAATATTGGCTGAGCCTGGAGTGCCCGGATGAGCAGTGACTTTCAGGATATTCTAATTCAAATTCAAACGTTTATTTCAAACTCAGGGTTCATATTAAATGCAGAACTAAAACGAGTAGAAAATAAGTAAATAAATGCTTAAATTCAGCGGGTCGTCTCGTCTGATCTGAGGTCGTAACGGCCGCCAGACTGCAGATGATTCTACAGAGCAGCAGACACTCGGCGCTCTTGTAACAACAAAAACATACAACGCGATATGGATATCGCAACATGGCGGAATGTAAAGCCTTTGGATGTCTCAATAATAAGCGAAAAAACAAAGATAAACACTTCTTTTGTGTACCCAAACCCAGCTCACCTTGTCAGAAGATCATAGCGGAAAAGTGATTGCGCAATCTCCGAACAGGGCACAGACGTCTCCTTTCAGACGAAATTGCATTGTGTGTGAGGACCACTTCGTCACTTTAACCCTCAGAAGACCTTTCTGGCTCAAACCTGTAGCCATGTTGGACGAATTCTTCCTCAGAGTCCGACAATTCAGCCATAATAGAATAAAAACACTCACAACAGCACCCTAGTCTCTCATACAGACGGGAGTATTGACTTTTTAGTGGCAACGTTATGACATCACATCCGCATGTGTCATGGCTGCGCGCAGAGTTTTCATTGGCTGGCCATGCCTGCGGTCGTATTTGCATATTTCTATGGTGGTATATGGCTGGAAATAATTATTTAACCAAAAAACGAATACTTTGCCTAATGTTTTCAAGTTGAATGCGTTTAGACGACCACCACAGGTACGCTTTAAAGGGGTGTCCAAATTTTTTTCACATGACTGTAGTCCCCGAGTGTCCCAAGAGAACTTTTAAGACTATTAAAAATGGGCTTAAAATACAAATCAGCACCAGACAAATGGCTTAATTCGATTCATCCAATGTGAAGCTGCTCCCAATCCTTTTTTCCTCCTTTTGTTTATGATGTTCCTAAAGCCAAACTCTAACCCTTATATACAGACTGGATCAAATGTGAAAACACTGTAAATGCCAACATTTCTCCATGTTTCGGCTCATTAACAGATACACAGACACTTGTTACAACCATATGTCTATACTATGAGAGCAGCTATTTTTTTAAAGAATTTTTGGCCATTAAATGGGCCTCAAACATGTTT
The DNA here is from genome assembly GCA_020510985.1 of Pholidichthys leucotaenia. Taxonomy (NCBI): domain Eukaryota; kingdom Metazoa; phylum Chordata; class Actinopteri; order Cichliformes; family Pholidichthyidae; genus Pholidichthys; species Pholidichthys leucotaenia. Next base: position 280,383,257 of record CM035842.1, read on the forward strand.
AAATTTATACAGTCATTTTTTAATCTGTAAATTATCCACTTTTTTCCTCTTGAATTTGGATACCTTTTGCTCAAATTTTCCTTTTTTTTTCTTGTAAATTTGGTGGTTTCTCCGCAATGTGCAACTTCTTCCCTCTAACTTTACAACTACTTTTCTCCTTAATTTGTGACAAAGTCATATCCTTTTATTTCCATCCATCCATCTTCTACCCCTTAATCCTTTTCGGGTCGCGGGGGGCTGGAGCCTATCCCAGCGTTTTTGGCCGAGAGGCAGGGTCCACCCTGGACAGATCGCCAGTCCATCACAGGGCCAACACAGAGAGACAGACAGCCATTCACTCTCACAGTCATACCTAAGGGCAATTTAGAATCCCCAGTTTGATGCCAATTAACCTAACCTGCATGTTTTTGGCCTGTGGGAGGAAATCAGGAGTACCTGGCGTGAACCCACGCAGACACGGGAAGAACATGCAAACTCCACACAGAAGGGTCACCAATGGTCTGGGGGTGGGATCGATCCGGTGACCTTCTTGCTGTGCTGCCACAGTGCTAACCACTGCGCCACCGTGCTGCATCTTTTTATTTGTTAAGCTTATTTCTGCAGAACTGTTAAGATTTTTACCAATAATTCCAATGCTTTTCTAACAGATGTGCAAGTTTTTGCCATATAAAAAGTGAGTTTTCTTCCCTTGTTTTGATCAAAGTCATAGGAAGCTTCTCATAGAGATGTTTCTGTGGCTATCAAAGTTAAATTTGAGTTCTTAAGACCTTTTTAGAACAGTGTTCAAATTTAAGACCTCACATTTGCAAAAATGTCTGAGACAGTATTACAGCTTTGTCCACTTATTTACAGGAACTGAAATCAGTGCAAATTTTGTGTCCGTTTAACTTTAAATTTGAACTTTTCCATCTATCAAAATACTTGAAACTACCCCCATCACCACAAGCAAAACTGATATATATACACACACATATATTTAAAAGCAGCAAATTTACAAAGGAAAATACAAAAAAGCTGCAAATTCACTAGAAATAAAATGACATATTGGTTTGTAAAAAGCTGCAAATTTATTAAAATAAAACGTTGCAACTTTATGTAAAACTAAAATTTGTGTGGGGCAAAAGTCACGGGTTTACAAGGGAAAATGAACTTTTTTTAAATCAATAATTTACAAGGAAAAATGTTGCAATGTGGACAAAAGTTGCAATTTTACATTAAAAAGTCAAAATTTATGGGAAAAAAGGCAAATGTATGACAAGTGACCGATCTTTGTTCCACTTTTTTTGGAAGTGCAAAAACAGTCAAGTACAAATTTATGAGGAGTTCACCTCCCAAATGCAAGATAATCGGTCATGTCTGCAGTATTTTAACACCTTTAAAAAAGCAGATTTCAGGATTAATTGCAATTTAATAATTTAAGCCTATGGATAAACGGAATTAAGACTTTTTAAGGATCTGCAGACACCCCGCAGAGTAGCGTACAGCAAAGGGGTTTGTCCCTAAACGAAAAGCGACATCCCTGAATAAAAGTGAATATTTTATCAATATATTAGAATATGATATGTATGCCGGATTTACCAGGAGGGTCTAATGCTTTTCAAAACTTGATGTTTTAGTGAATAAATGCGTTCAAGTTTCTACAAAACACGAAGAAACAGAGAAATCTTTGATTTCTTAATGGAACGTGGCACCGCAGTAAAACCCACGGGGATTAACGGCTCCGGGCGAAGCCTGCGGTGAAAAAAGGGTCCATTTTCCACTCGGTAAATATGATAAAACGCTACCATTTCTTTCCGCAGCAGAGCCAGGGCAGCGTCCAGGTTGGCCGGCTTGTTGGCCAGCAGGTTGTCGCCGTTGTTCCTGCCTCGGCTCAGGTCGTCCTGGATCATGGTCTTCTTCACGTACATCCTCTCCATTTCTCTCCAGGAGCCGCCGCTCGAGTTGAGCAGCCCGCTCAGGCTCTTGGGCAGCGGCGGCAGACCCTCGATACAGGCCATCCCCCCCAGAGCGCCGTTGCTCGACTTGCCGTTCATCGTGTGGCTGTTACAGAGCCAGCAAAGGGACTGCGCACCGCTGCAGCTGCCGGTGGTGGTGGTGGTGGTTCGGCTCTTAAACGTTCCGAACGCCGTGGTCACACACAACCGTCTCCCGCGGCAAACACGCCAAGCAACAGCCGTGGCTTTCTCCGTCTGAAGCGGCCAACGACGCCATGTGAAACTACCCCGGAGGCCGGACGGAGAGGCTTCCGGTTTGGCTGTCAAATTAAAAGCGATTTTTTGAAAATGCATTTTTGAAAATGTTTTCTAACTATAAAATGCAGAGAACACATACCTCCGCCAAGAAACATTCTCAGGAAAGTGCAGGGAAAAAAAGTCTTGAATCTGTCCCACATCAGGCTATTTTACCAATAGCAGTGCTTTAAATCAGCTGGTACCAGAGGTGGGTAGAAACTCATTTCATTTACTCAAGTATCTTTTTACCTAATTGTACTTTTGTGGGTAATTTCATCCTTTTACTCTTGAGCACAAAAACCTGTAAATTTACACAAGCACATTTGATCATACTTTGTAAATTACTTTTCATTTCACTAATTCTTGCTAGTGTTTTTTTTTTTTACATCAGATTTGAAATTATTGTTTTTCTGTTTAGACACAGTAATATTGAATGTATTCTTCTTTTTCTTCTTTCTGCTGCTCCCTTTGAGGGTCACCACAGTGGATCATCTGCCTCCATCTCACCCTATCCCTTGCATCTTCCTCTCTAACACCAACCCTCTCCATGTCCTCCTTCACTACATCCATGAATCTTCTCTGTGGTCTTCCTCTTTTCCTCCAGCCTGGCAGCTGCATCTTCAGCATCCTTTGTCCAATATGTCCACTATCCCTCCTCTGCACATGTCCAACCCATCTCAGCCTTGCCTCTCTTACTTTGTCTCCAAACCGCTCAACCTGAGCTGTCCCTCTGATAAATTCATTTCTAATCCTGTTCCTCATAGTCACTCCCAATGAAAATCTTAGCATCTTCAGCTCTGCCACCTCCAGCTCCACCTCCTGTCTTTTTGTCAGTGTCACAGTCTCCAAACCATACATAGTAGGTCTCACTACCATCTTGTAAATCTTCCCTTTCACTCTTGCTGCCACCACCTTGCAGTCTCCTATCTCTTTCAGATTTCTCCTTCTGCATAAGATGTAGTCCACATGTGTGCACCTCCCTCCACTCTGGTAAGTTACCCTATATTCCTCTCTCTTCTTTAAAGTATCTGTTCACCACAGCCATTTCCATCCTTTTAGCAAAATTTACAACCATCTGTCCTTCCACATTTCTCTCCTTAAGACCATACCTACCCAGAACCTCCTCATCACCTCTGTCCCCTTCACCTACATGCCCATTAAAATCCGTTGCAATCATCACTCTCTCCCCCCGGGAACACTCTCTACCACTTAATCCAGCTTACTCCAGAATTCCTTTTTCTCTTCTACCTGACATCCAACTTGTGGGGCATACGCACTGACAACATTCAACATCACACCTTTGACTTCTAGCTTCAAACTCCCTCTTTACCTCTTGAACGCTCTTCACATACTCTTCCTTCAAGATTACTCCTGCTCCATTTCTCTTCCTAGCTACACCATGGCAGACCAGTTTAAATCCACCTCCAATGCTCCTAGCCTTGCTTCCCTTCCATCTGGTTTCTTGAACACACAGTATACCTACCTTTCTTCTATCCATCATATCAGCCAACTCTCCTCCTTTACCAGTCATAGTCCCTACATTTAACGTCCCTACTCTCACCTCCACACTTCTATCTTTCCTTTTCTCTCTCTTCCTCCTAACATATCTTCCCCTCTCCTCCTCCTCAATCTTCAACCAACAGTAGCCCAATTTCCACCGGCATCCTGTCAGTTAACAGCACCAGTGGAGGTCATAGTTAACCTGGGCCTTGACCGCTCTGGTATGAAAGTCTCATTCATCATGATCCGCATGTTTGATTTGACAAAGGTTTTACGTTGGATGCCTTTCCTGGCACAACCCTCCCCATTTACTCGGGCTTGGGACCAGCACTAGGAGTACACTGGCTTGTGCACCCCCTGTGGCTGGGTTTTTAGAATGTATTGTTGTTTCTATAAATGATTTGGATAATGATCACATGTGGACAGTTCATATTTTGCCTTCCTCAGACCAAAACTAAAAAATGGTTGCAGCTTTACAAAAAATAAAAGACTGAAAATATACATGAAAAAAGTTGCAGATTTTTGACAAAAAAAGTTACAAATTTAAATAAAAAGATTATCACAAGTTTATCACAAAAACTTTAAAGAAAAAATATACATTTGCAAGGAAAATGTCATAAATTTGCAACCTTTATGTATTGGCAGAAATTGCAAATTTATGTAAGAAAAAAGTTACAAATCTATACAAAAAAATGCAAATTTTTAAGAAAAAGTCAGAAATTTATAGGAAAAAAGTTTCAAATTTTCATAGAAAAAGTCACAAACAAGAGAAAAGCCTCACAAATTGCTGAGTGCAAAGTTATTCTTACTCAAGTAACTTTTTTTAGCAAATACTAAAATCACAAAAATTTTATAGTGACAGGAACAATTTTAAATTTATAAGGAGTTGCATATCTACAAGAAAATGTTTATAACGACAGAAAAAGCTGCAAATTTATGGGGGAAAAAAAAGTTCATTTTAAGAGAATCACCTTGACAAGAAAATAAAATCATAACAAAAATTCACAAATTTAAAACTTGGGAATGAAAACACAATTATATAATAGTGGCAAAGGGGAAAATCACACAAAATGGCACAGTTACATATTTTGGAGGAAAAAATAGCCTATTATTAATATTAAGCCAACTTATTATTATTCTTGCAATGGAAAAAAATGATTAAATTGTTCCTTCAGTTTAGAGGTTGCTGCCTCCCAAGCAACTGGTGATTTATAATAATAATAATAATGGCTTGCATTTATATAGCGCCTTTTAAGATACCCTAAGTGCTTTACAGTGAGTCCATTATTCATTCACTCCACAGGCAGACATTGGTAGTGGTAAGCTACTTCTGTAGCCACAGCTGCCCTGGGGCAGACTGACAGAAACGTGGCTGCCAATCCGCGCCAACAGCCTCTCTGACACTACCGAACATTTATACCCAGTGTCATGGAAACTGGAGATAAGATGGGTAAAGTGTCTTGCCCAGGGACACAACAGCAGGATGGCTGGGGAGAGCGGGATTCGAACCGCCAACCCTCTGGTTAGTGGACGACCTGCTCTACCTCCTGAGTCACTGCCGCCCACATTTTCCCTCCTCCGTTCCATTTTTGCTGAGCACCAAGCTGGACGGTAGGAAGTTCCACTTTTATATGGTCTGTGGCATGACCTGGCCGGGACTTAAACCCTGACCTCCCGGTTGTGGGGCAGACGCTCTACCTCTAGGCCACCACTCCAGATTTAGATTATTTGTAAGAGATAAATGTAGTTTTATGAGGAAATGCAACTGCAGTATATGTACCTTTTGCTTAATTTGTGCCCAGTGGGGTCTGTGTTTGAAAACCAGGACGGATAAAAGTCAAGAGAGGCGGGAGGTTCAGCCGAGCTTTTATTATGAAATTCAGCTGTGGTAAAGTGTGACTGGATTGTCTGTAATTGTCCAAAAGTGGGATTGTGGCAGAGCAGAAACCTTCTTCCTGTGCTTTTAACACAGCGGCTGCTGGGCGTCTCCCTGTGAACATTTACAGGCACAAACATGCAGGAAACCTGGTCTTTTTTGCTTTTCTTTAAAAAATGTAATCACATTTGTGCTATCCATGTGTCTTTTTATTAAACTACCATTCTTCCTTTTACCTGACAGGCTGAGGAGAAAAACTCTCTTAAGTGGAAGGGACTCTGTCATCACTCTAAATCACTCTGTACTGGTTATTATGAAACTTTACTGTTTGGTGTAAAATTGTGTTTGGATGACAGCATGAGGGTGTAGACAGAGGGGCTGGGGTCGTGACAGCAGTGAGTGTGTCAGAGACAATGGTGTGAATAAAGTGAATAAAGGGCAGATGGTGGCCCTCACTTCCACCCCCCAGCCTGTGGCCCCCAGTCACAACAATAACACGAGGAAAAGCGTGAAACCAACACACAAAGGCATCACACACGTTGCTGGCAGTGAGAGAGAAGCGAGTGAGAGAGAGAGTCGGGCAGATGGATGAACCCTCGAGCCTGCAGTTCCTAATAGTTGTACATGAATCATATCTGAACTCATTTCTTGAGACATATTGTAGCAAAATATACTTTGAATCATAGTTCAACATGGAAAAGAGACATTCACATTTGTAATGAAATGTAATGTAATATAATGAATGGGCACTGGCGTGATGACGCAAGCCGTATGATGACATCATCACGCCGAGCTGATAAGTATGGAGAGTCGGCCATCTTAGTTCTCTTTCAGCTCTCTCGACTCTTAGCAACACGGCATACAATATATAGCAACCTGCCTGTACTGTTGTACTACTAATTTCAGTAATAAAGTTCGAGTTACAGCACAGCTCATCTCTTCATTGGTCATTCTGGTTTTCGGACATAACATTTGGCAACGAGAGTAAAACCATGGAAGCGTGCCTGAGGCCACTGAGACCGTTTCTGGAGTACCCCTGTGAGCCACCCGTTCCTTGGCCGTGCTGGCTTGATGCCTTTGAAATGTATGTGTCGGCGTTGGACTTAGGCAAATTGGACAAGGTACAGAAGCAAGCTCTGTTAGTTCACAACCTGGGCATAGAAGGGCAATGCATTTTCCACACACTAGGACCAATGGACTCGTTTGCTGATGCTGTAGAACTGCTACCTAGCTACTTCGTCATACCTGTCAACGTGTTGGCACGGCGTATTAGATTCTGCCAATAGCAACACAGAATTGGAGAAACAACACAACAATTCGTCGCAGACCTTCGCCACCGAGCTAGCATGTGCAGGTTTGATTTGTTGGAAGATGAAATGGCACGGGACCAGTTGGCTGAGCACACTAGCAACCCGTGGCTGCAGACAAAGATGCTAACGGCGCCAGATGACATGACACTAGCTAACACTATCAAGCTAGCGTTCCAGCTAGAGTCTGCTGACAGGTTAGCATTGGAGCTAGGTGTGCAGCAACAGCAGCGGCAACCAAGCCAGACACAGCTGACATACACAGTGAGCATGGAGGAACCTGGTAACACAGCAGATGAGATCGAAGCAAACACGAGGACCAGAGGACCACTACGAGACACTCCACGTGTGGCACTGTGGTTCCCTGATGCACCGAGAGAGACCATGGTTTTGCCCGGCAAGGGGGCAATGATGCAAGAAGTGTGGAAAATTTAATCACTTTGCCAAAGTTTGCCGGTCAGTGACATCACCGAGCCCACTGACCAAACAGAACCACCCACCCGCGACGACTATCCACACGGTAAGGTCCGGAAGCGCAATGTATGCATTCTGCATGGTGGAGATGGATGACATTAACTTGCTGCTCCTGCTTGACACCGCTGCAGTGAAGTTGATGTTGAATTGGGCCACAGTGAAGAAGTTTTTCCCCAACCACACAACTGGCAAGAACCCAACGGCGCTGTATGTATGGATATAGTGGCTACAGAGTTAGCAACATAGGGACCATCACGCTAACGGTCAGTTACGCATCAAGAGTAGTAACTGACTGTGTTTCAAGTGACCATGCATGGAGACAACATATTGGGATGTGACCTTTTCTACCAACTGGGTTTCTCCATCCACGACAGTAACGGACTCCGCTTGACTGACTACAATGGTTGGGATGCAACATACCACGATGATGATGAGTGGGATGAGGCACAACAGGATGATGACGAGGAGAGTGCAGCTGTCCCGTGTGCATAGGAGGAACACTGCCCGGAGAGGGGACAGTGGCCAGACTCGCCTCAGATCCTTGCCCAGCATGAGCCCACGGGAGCCGCTGCGGAGTTGAAAGAGAGGGTACCTGTGATGTTGTATTTTATGTTTTATTGTGAAGTGTGGTGTAGTGGTGGCCACCTCTTCTTCCGCCACTGCACCACCCCATAAATACCAGAGGACATCCATGTTACGGTCTCTTTGCCAATGCCCCTGCCTGGTGGCTGTGTTGTGTGTGACAACTCCTTTAATAAAGTGAAGTTCAACTGTGCACCTGGCCTCATCATTTCGGAGGTATTTCCATACATAACATTTAGGCGATGAGAATAAAAAATGGAGACGTGTATTTCACTGCTCCAGCCCTTCTTGGAGCTCCCGGGTGAGCCACCTGTGCCCTGGCCAAGATGGTTTGCTGCCTTTCAAAACTATATTGTGGCTCTTGACCTGGGTAAGCTAGATAGGCTGAGGGCACGTGCACTTCTGGTGCATAATTTTGGGTTTGAGGGTCAGCGTATCCTGCATACACTAGGGGCTTCCGACTCATATGAGGACGTGGTCGAGTTGCTAGTGTGCCATTTCAGCACCCCGGACAGCGTGACCATCCGGAGGATTAGGTTTCAGCAACGACACCAGCAAGTGGGTGAGCCTGTCAGCCAGTTTGTCACTGACCTGCGGCAGCTGGCTAGCGAGTATTGTTTCGGGCCATTGGAGGAGGGAATGGTACATGACCAGCTGGCAGAGCACACAACCAGCAATGCTTTACGAGCTAGGCTACTCTCGGCGCTGAGTGACCTGACGTTATCCGAGGCTGTCAAGCTAGCTCTCCAAGTGGAGACCGCAGACAAGCTAGTTTCAGAGCTAAATTGGTGCCAATCACAACGGCAGCTGGGGCCTGCCCCCGCAGCATTAGTAGTGGACCCAGACAGCAAGGATAGCGCGACCGATGACAACACGAAAACCAACACTATCAGCCGATGGTCTGCCCCGAGAAAACCCTTGTATATGGGTTGTGAGTCCGCGAAGCACCAATACAAGGCTAGGGAATGCCTGGCTAGAGGGAAGCGCTGTAGCAAGTGTGGACACTTGAACCATTATGCCAGGGTGTGTCGTATGTCCAAGCTGGAGAGCCCACGGAGAAAAACAACTTCACCCGCTCCGACAACTGTTCATGCGGTGCCCCGAGTACCAACGGGTTCATGTTCTGCAATCCATCTGATGCTGGATGGTGAGGAGGTGCCGCTGCTGGTCGACACGGGGGTGGAGGGATCACTATTGAACTGGTCCACGGCGAGGAAATTTTTTCCCCACTACAAAATAAGAGGTAACCCAGCGCCGCTCTATGGTTATGGAGGTGGAAGGCTGCGCACGGTTGGAACACTGGAGTTAACGGCTCAGTATAAGTCGGCAGTGATGGCTGACTTCACGTTCCACGTGATGGCCCGAGGCGACAACATCATGGGCTGTGACTGTCATGGTTCGAGCGCCAATCCCGTCCACGCTTGAGCCATGCACTATCTTCGCCCATCTGATGGCTGTGTGCCCCTTTTGGCTCTCCGAGCTTTTATTGTGACAGCGCTCGGAGGGGCTTCCGGCTGTCAGAGCTGTCAGCTGAGCCACATTTTGCCTCATCAGCTGCTCCCTACTTAAGAGGGCAGTTGGGAGCGGAATGTGCAGCAGTCTCGTCAAAAACTCCCCCTTGTCAGATGTTAGCGAGCATCCCTCTGTTCGGACGTTGACCATTCTTCTTCTATGATCATAAGTGTGCCTCTTTATGTTTCCGTTATTCCCTGTCAGTGACTGTATATCGTTGTAGCGTGTTTTAGCTCCCCGTGGCTTGTTATTTTGTGCCCTTTTCTGTTCTGTTAATAAACCGTGCAAACTCACTGGTGATTTGTGACGTCTTATGATGGCTCGTGAGGGCCATCCGTGACAGTAAACTGCCGACAGACTGAGACACCTGTCGCCGTGAGTTTTGCCAAAATTGGACTTGTTTTTCCCTGTCTGGGTGCCTGTGCGCTGGGAGATTATATCATCCTTCAGGGGCCGCGTTCGGAGCCTGGGCTATGAGCTGGTGGAGGCCCTCGACTACATAGATGAAACACTTTTCACCGTAGGCCTCTATGACACTCCCAGCGATGTACGCCAGCACCTGGACCTCGCTGAGGACATTATTCATCACCTTCCCCGCTACTCCAACCACCCGGAAGTCAAGGCGAGGAAGGCAGACATCGTTACACACCGGGAGAGACTCCGTGGGCTGGAGGGAAACTCCGGCAGGAAGCCAAAGGGAAGGCACCCTCACTCCTCACTTCGGGATCCCGTTCCCATCTCTGATCTGGTCCAGGAGTTCGCACCACCCAGGGGTCATCCCCGAACGAGCGTGACGTCAGTCGGGATTCCCCCAGAGAGGTTGCAGCTGACAGCAATCTCCATCTGGGACCGAGTGGCTGCAGCTCGCTCCGCCGGCCACCCCACACAAATCATGAAGCACGTGACGGCGGCGGTCAGACTGGTAGAGAGGAATCCCGAGCTGAGTGGTTATCTGGAATACACTGACCTGCTCGCCTCCGTTTCCGCACAGGAACGGCGTTTTCCGAACCTCACCTTCGCCTCGCCATCAGCCAGTGAACGTCGTCGCCACACTCCCAACAAGCCTCAGCGAGAACCCCGTCTGGATCCAGTTCCGGGTTGTCAGAAAGACTCCCCCTCTCAGACAGCCGTCACTCCTATGTCTCTCCAGGAGGGAATCCCCGCAGCCTCTCTCCCTGGGTCACCTCGTCCTGCTGTTCCGTCAGCTCCTTGGGCCCGGATTGCCTTGGCTGTCCTCCCCTCCTCCTCAACGTCTTCCTCGGCAGCTGTGGGTGTTTTGAGTCCTGCTCCTGCGAAGCCCGTTACTGGACCATCGCGAGCGGGTCCTCCTCGTCCTCCCAGGGGGCCCTCCATCACCAGCCAGCGGGGAAAGGGAGGAACAACATCCACTACAGCAGGTACCATCCTTCCTCCGGGAAACAGGCAAGTGAAAGTTCATGTTTCTCCCCGTAGTTGTGATTTGCCTTGTCTGACTCCTGGGGGTGGAGTTCGGGCTTCACAGTCCCCCAAGCTCCCACCACCTGCTGTAGCCTCTGTCAATAAACCTGCTGCCTCTGTGTCTCCCTCCGCTGAGCGGTCCACGACGCCAGGCCTACATCGCCGGATGAGAAGGGGGCCTGCGGTTCTGGAGAGCCTGGTTCCAGCCCCGCAGCCACGTCATGGGCAGAGGAGGAGAGCAGACTTCAGCGTGGAGCCTGCGCCGACGATGTAGCGTCCCCGGGTCTCCACAGATGAGCAGTTCGATCCAGCGGGTCGAGGGTCCCCTGCCATCACGCCGTGCGGGTCGTCGGCGTGGACGTTAGCGCCGGAGGGTCCTCAGGCTGCGGAGACCATCATGCTGGCTGCGGAACCCGCCATAGCCAAGTGGGAGCCAGATGACGACCTTCTTCGTCCTGAGCCCGGATCATCGGAGTCCTGGACGGCGACAGAACCCGAGTGCAGGCAAGTGCTCTACCTTGTTTTCCTTCTTTCAATTTTGGAGCATTTTTGCCTGTCTCTCGGGGAGATGAGCCAGGGGCAGCCGTCCGCTGCACCCGAGCTCATCTCGCTGGGCTCTGTCACTACCGGTGATTCTGATCCCGGTTCTTTCCTTTCTCCTGAGCCTTTTCCCAGGGTCACCGGTGCGGAGCCAATCCCGGTCGCTGTACTGGAGGTTCTGGGTTCGGGGTTAGAGGTTGTTACCGGTGCTGCGCTGACCCAGTCGGGGTCCATCGCGGGTGCAGTCGAGACCCAATCGGGGTCCATCGTGGGTGCAGCCAAGACCCAATTGGGGTCCGTCGTGGGTGCAACACCGGTGTGGTTCAAGGTCGGTGAAGGAGCTGCAGGCCCTCTGCCACCTAGCACTGGACTGGCTCATCGTCATCATCATCCCCTTCGCCATCATCACCATCGTCATCCCAGCTCATCTCCACTGGGGGCCATTGGGGTTCTTAGGATTCGGTCCGGCTCTCCCTCATCTTCCCCCTCTCCAGGGAGGCCGTCTTCAATTTTTCCCCTATGGTCCTGGTGGCTGAGTGATGCGGGTCGGCCACCTGGTGAGCTGTTTCGCCAGTTCGACATGCTGGGTCGGCCACCCGACGTACGGTGCTTCTTGCTGGGCGACCTGGTTCGGCCGCTGGAGGTTCTGTCTTTCCGGGCCTGGGACTGGGGCAGGCTGCCTGAGCATTCCCTGTTTCCCTCATCGGCGACCTGGACATTGGATGCAGGGAGACCACCAGAACTGTCCCCGTCTCATTGGTCTCTGCCTGTCGTCATCCACGTGCGCTTTTCTGTTAAACTGACATATAAGGGTCACTCTGTGTTACTCCACTCTGATCTGTGTATTCACCGCTGTTTAGTGTGTTTTTTCTTTCTTTTTTTTTTTTCCTCCCCTCTCCTATCTGAGGGATGATTGGTATCTACCATTTTGTGTCTCATGGGCCTGTGTATTTTAGTTATAGGCTCCCTTTGGTTATTTGCATTTTTTGTCTTGTTCTATGTACCATCTGTGCGTTATGGAGTATTGTGTTTTTCTTTTACCTGTACTCTGTATTGCCTCATTGGTTCCCTGTCATCGTCATGGTGTTTTTGCTTTTTTGCCCTGTTCAAAGTATCATTTGTGCGCTATGGAGTATTGTGTTTTTCTTTTTAACCATACTCTGTAATTGCTTCATTTGTTCCCTGTCTTCGTCATGGTGGGTTTTTTTTCCTCTTTCTGGTTCTCGCCCTCCAGGCCTTTTCCCCCATCCGCCCACCCTGGGGGGGTGGGGGGGGCTTGGGTGTCATTGGGCGCTTGTAGTTCGCCCCTCGGGGGGGAGGTACTGTCATGGTTTGAGCGCTGATCCCGTCTGCGCTCGAGCCATGCACTATCTTCGCCCATCTGACGGCTGTGTGCCCCTTTTGGCTCTCCGAGCTTTTATTGTGACAGTGCTCGGAGGGGCTTCCGGCTGTCAGAGCTGTCAGCTGAGCCGCATTTCGCCTCATCAGCTGCTTCCTACTTAAGAGGGCAGTTGGGAGCAAAATGTGCGGCAGTCTCGTCAAAAACTCCCCCTTGTCAGACGTTAGCGAGCATCCCTCTGTTTGGACGTTGACCATTCTTCTTCTATGATCGTAAGTGTGCCTCTTTATGTTTCCGTTATTCCCTGTCAGTGACTGTATATCGTTGTAGCGTGTTTTAGCTCCCCGTGGCTTGTTTTGTGTCCTTTTCTGTTCTGTTAATAAACCGTGCAAACTCACTGGTGATTTGTGGCGTCTTATGATGGCTCATGAGGGCCATCCATGACAGTGACCTGTTTTATGGACTGGGGTTCCCCATTAAAGACGACCCTTGCTGATGACCCCCACTGGCCACTGGTTGTGGCCAGTGGAACCGTCCAGTTTTGGTGGTGGAGGACGACGCTCTGTGGGATGAAGATTCACCGGGCACCACGGCAGTCAAGCAGGACCAGCCTCACTCAGGTTCGACACAGGAAAGTCTCAGTGCTGGCGCTCAGGATACCGTGGAAGAGGGTACTGAGCGTGGTGGCGAGGCGCCTGCATCGGCGGGTGACACTGACGAGCTAGCCTCAATTTCCTCCGGAGCTCAGCCACAGTGGGCTGGAGGATCTGGAGCTACAATGGCGACCACTGCAGCAGCTTTACAAGGAACTGGGGCCAAACCGACAGGCACGTAGGGACCGCATGCCGATCAGCAACACTGCAGGCCGAGCAGAGCTCCTCTGAGAGTTATGGACCTGGTCCGGGCTCGAGGGGAGGGACGTCCACGGTGGATGTGGGCCAAAGGACAGCCAGAGGAACACCAAGACTGGCTGCACATCATGGCTGAACGGGACGCAGCCTACTTCCAGCTGTCAGACGGCTCATGGAGGCACGCCAATGAGCTGTGGCGTGCCCAGGAGGAGGCTTCAGATGCCGGATCCGGACAAGAGAGGTGGTCCATGGCGTAGAGAAGAGGCACTCTCGTCTATGAGGTCAGCTGCGATCCTGGTGGCATGCCGCTTCCAGGGGCGAGTCTACTGAGGGGCTGCCCTGGGCCCCCCACATGCCAGTTCTACCCCTTTTCTGGCAGAAGGACAGTAGTGTGGTTTTGAAAAAAAAACAAAACTAAGTTGTAATGTTCATATGTTTGTGTGTGTTAAAAAAATAAACTAAACTGTTATTGTTCTGGATGTATTTATATTTTAAGAACACGGCAATGTTTTAAGTTATTAATGGACTTTATTTATTTATTTTACAGGTGGCAGAATAATCCACCTTGCCGTGTGGGGTAGGCCGGTAGTCCACCTATCCTCCCTAGTTTTACGTTTTGCTGTGTGAATGTGATAGACCATTTAGTGACTTCAGTTTTCATTTTCTTAGTGCGTGTTTTGGGTCCTAAATTGGGGAGGGTCTTGACTGTGTGTGTGTTTTTGGACTTTCTACGGGGGGGGGGGGGGGATGTGATGCTGTATTTTATGTTTTATTGTGAAGTGCGGTGTAGTGGCGGCCACCTCTTCTTCCGCCACTGCACCGCCCCATAAATACCGGGGGGTATCCATGCTACGGTCTTTTTGCTGATGCCCCTGCCTGGTGGCTGTGTTGTGTGTGACAACCCCTTTAATAAAGTGAAGTTCAACTGTGCACCTGGCCTCGTCATTTCAGATGTAATTCCATACATAACAGAGCCCACGTGCAGCAAGGATCCCGGGACACAGCAACCCGGTGTGGATCCTAACAACGACCATAGTGACACATCACGACAACCAGACTTCCCAGATGGAAGAGAGAAGGGACTGGACTGCTTCAGAATTCTCGCACAGCGCCAGCCTACAGAAGCCACAGCTGAGCCACTGGATGAAGAGTCCGTGATCGTACAGGACACAGCAGAGTCACCGGACGTCTTCCGGATTCATGACCAGCATCGGCCTCCAGGGACCACCGCAGTAGCGCTGGATGAAGAGTTTGTGACCCACCAGGTAATAGTGAAACCATTACCACCTGACGGACACCCCACGACAGACGTGCATACTACATCACCGCAACCGCAGCAACACGTGCAACCAAACAGAATGCCACTTGCGGTATTGGATTGGGTTCAGGTCCGCAAAATCGAGCGACTAGACCCACAGTCAACCACATCACGGCCTACAGCACCACAGATACCCATGAGGATTGCCGCGCAGCTGGGACCAGCGACCTTTCAGCTGACATATGGTTCGGTGTGGCACACCAATCGTCTCCGTCAAGTGACAGCTCCAGAGGACGAGGCTTCGTGGGAGTCAGCTCACACAGTGTAGGACCCAGACTGGAGTTTTGTGGGAGATGGTCCCGGTCCGGGGGACCCAAGGGTGCGTCTGCCACGGGCTCGCTACAAGGCCTCTCCAACTGAACTGCTTTGCCCATGTAAGAGAATAAGAAAGAAAGGGCTGGTTAGCGAGGGGCACGGCTGCCAGTGGAGAGTGGCAGAATAATCCACTCAGCTGCGTTGGTCCACCCACTAGCCCTAGCTAGTGTTGATTGTGTTAGTGTTACCAAATTGGAGAGGGTTAAATTAGACGATGTGTTCTGTGTTTTTCCAAGGGAGGGGTGAATGTAATGAAAGGGTTAATGGGCACTGGCATGATGACCCAAGCTATATGGTGACATCATCACGCCGAGCTGATAAGTAGGGAGAGTCGGCCATCTGAGGTCTCTTTCGGCTCTCTTGACTCTTAGCAGCACGGCATATGATATATAGCAATCTAGTTGTACTGTTGTACTACTAATTTGTGTAATAAAGTTCGAGTTCCAGCACAGCTGATCTCTCCGTTAGTCATTCCGATTTCTGGGCAAAAACAACATCATTGTTATCTGTTGTCATTTCATTCTAATTTTCCATGGACATTACAATATGACACATTTTCCAGACCAATGTTTTGCAACTGTTTTGGGGCCATTTACGTTGAAAAAAATCTAACGGCACGCTACCAACCAAAAATATTACAAAATGTCACATTGTAGCCTGTTACAGCATATGTGAGGACAATTTAGTCTTGTAATTAGTTTGTACTCACTCAGTGTGAAACCTGGGGTTGTTTAGATGAACATAAAGCTGATTTCCTAGCAGGAACTGAAAGAAGGCATTGTGGAGGATGGAATCAGACGAGACAGCGAGCTGATGACACAGAACTTTATTCTCCTCCAACAACTAAAACAGACTGACCTGGGCACCAAAGCGCCCTCTTTTATCCACTTTATTTCCACCTTTGGGACCCAGGGTGAGAAACATTAACATACGAGACACACAGCATGTACACACATCAACATACACTACACAGAGCATGGCTTATTACAATACTTTCGTGCCCCGGCATTCTCAGGTGTGAAACCTGTCACAGCAGGGGCAAAGGCACCTCTTTGTTTAGTTAAATATCCCCTAGCACTACGGCGTCCTTCGCTGGTTCCACTCACTCCTTCACCATTACCATCTCTCACTTCCTTCTCCCCCTCAACCTCAAGTCCTGGGTGGAGTGCCATCTGTTATTGTGTCACCCCCCCTCATCTCCTGAACACCCAGACAGGGCCCTAACCCTCTGGTCCTTTGGGCCTGAGCAAGCGCCTGTAGCGGCTGTAGCGGGGACCCGCCGGTCCGGTCAAAGCACCTTCCTGCCGAGGTGGGCAGGAGGAAAAGCTGGTCTCTGGAGGGGGAGAGGGTGGGGAGGGGACAGAGTTAGTTTCATGAGCACAGTCCTCTGCAGGGGGAACACAAACCTGCGCACCCACCATAGGTGGGCGTCCGTGCCCGGGAGCCTGAGCCAACACCACCTTCTTGTCTGCCAACACATAAGCAGGCTTAAGTCTGTCAAAGCAGACAGTTTCCTTACGCCCCCCCCCCCCCCCCAGTCTAACACAAAGTATTTTGCCCCTGTTTCCATCACTCTGAACGGGCCATCATACAACGGACGCAGCGGGGTTCTGTGGGTGTAGTGCCTGACGAAGATGAATTTGGCGTTCTCCAAGTGCTTTGGAACAAAGGTGCAGGGAAAACAATGGTGTGCCAGGCCCGGCACGCTGGCAGCCCCGGCACCGGAAAAAAAATGCACGGGAGGATCGGTCCCAGGTGTGGGGGTCTCTGGCAAAAATTCCCCAGGGATCTGCAATGGCTGCGAAAAAAAACGAGTTCTGCCGGGGAAGCTGCCAAATATTCCTTAGGTGTGGAGCGCAACCCCAATAAGACCCAAGGCAGGCGGTCGACCCAATTTGTATCTGTTAGTGAGGCTCTGAGCGCTGCTTTAAGTGACCAGTGAAAATGTTCGCACAACCCATTAGCCTGGGGGTTGTATGCGGTGGTGCGGTGAATTTTGACCCCCAGGTTATCAGCCATCGTGGACCAGAGTTCCGAAACAAATTGCGGACCACTGTCGGAAGTGATGTCCGATGGGGATCCGGACCGTGCGACCCAAGCCGACCTCGGCAGATGTGGTGGAATTCAGCAGGATCACTTCTGGCCAACGCGTAGTGCGGTGCACGATTGTTAAAAGGTGTGTGAAACCCTGCGACAGTGGGAGGGGGCCCACTAAATCCACGTGTACATGGTCGAAACTCCTGGCTGGAATTTGAAATGGCTCGAGGGGGGCTTTGATGTGCTTATGCACCTTAGGCCACTGGCACGCGACACATGTTGCAGCCCATTCTTTCACATCCCTGCATAGGTGAGGCCAGACAAATTTGGCCCCCACCAGTTTAACTGAAGCTTGCACGCCAGGATGTGAAAGGGAGTGGATGGACTCAAAAATGCAGCAGCGCAAAGAGCTCAGAACCACCGGGCGGGTGCAGCCGGTGGAGGCGTTGCAGAGCAAGGGGGGGGGCACCCTTCTTGCACCACCCTGCTCTCCAGTTTTAATCCGGTAGCTGCAGACTGGAGTGCGCAAATGTCTGCATCCCTGGTTTGGTCAGCGGCCATAGTGGAAAAATCAATCCCCTTATAGACCGGGGAGATTAATGCGCACGACAGGCAGTCAGCCACGACATTAAACTTACCGGCTACGTGTTGAATGTCAGTAGTGAAGTCCGAGATTGCGAACAAGTGCCATTGCTGCCGAGCCGACCACGGTTCCGAAACTTTGGACACTGCGTACATTAGCAATTTGTGATCAACAAATGTGATGAACTCGCGGCCCTCAAGCCAAAACTGGAAATGACGTGTAGCCAGGTGGAGAGCCAACAACTCCCTTTCAAAAGTGCTGTATTTACGCTTGTTGTCACACAAAGTACAGCTGAAAAAGGCGAGGAGCTGCCACGAACCGGAGACATACTGCTCGGGGGTCCAGTCAATGCTTTCTGCGGGCTTCTTTTTTTTGAGCACACCGTACAGTGGTTGCAGTAGCTGGGCTGCCCAGAGGAAGAAACGGTTGTATAAATTGACCATCCCCAATAATTCCTGTAGTGCCCTCACGGTCTGTGGACGCAGAAAATCTGACACCGCGTGCACCTTATCTAGCAGCGGGATTGCGCCCTCTGGCGAAATGCGATGGCCCAAAAAATCAATCACTGGCAGCCCGAACTGACACTTTGCCGGATTAACAATAAGCCCATGCGTGCCTCTTTGTTTAGTTAAATACCCCCTAGCACTACGGCGTCCTTCGCTGGTTCTGCTCACATCTTCACCATTACCATCTCTCACCTCCTTCTCCCCCCCAACCTCAAGTCCTGGGTGGAGTGCCATCTGTTATTGTGTCACCACAGCATAAACAAAGCTCTTCCTCCACAGATCTCAGTCTCTCTTATGTTTTCATCTTTATAGCAGTCAGACTTGAAAAGCCTAAGTTTTTCATCATTAAAGTTACCTGTTTCTCCATGTGGCCACAACATAGATGACCAAGTTGTTTTTTTTTTTTTTTTTTAAATATATAATTGTTATTAGGCTAGCTGAAATCACACAGGTGCTTTCACATCTAAACTGGACCTTGGTGCAGACTTTCAAGTATAAAAATACCCTTCAACCTCAGGAGCAATGTTGATTAAAAGCATGCCCAACAAGTACAAGACATCAAGGGCCATTAAAGCAGCAGTATGTAACTTTTTCTTCTTCCAGTTAAGATCATTGAAAAGACTACAACTATGACCACTATGACCTCAGTCCCAACAGTCAATCCAACCCGGTCAAAGTTAACTCTTAAGCTAATAATAACAACCACAGTTATGAATGCCACATATTTCTTGTGTATGATTCCAGCTAGCTAGGTGTTAGCCTGTTTATTCAATGCTGTATGGATCAGGTAGTTCCTCATGTTCCACTCAAAGCTTCTAGGTGTACATTGTCATCATGCTTTTTCAAGTTTTTCTAAGGACAGCAATTGATTTTCTATGAAGTTTGTGGGTGTTTCTGCTAATCATTCCAGTGTGCAAATTGCACATCAAAACAAAAATTCAGGTTGCTAGTAGATAACACTGGTCAACACCAAATTTACTGTCCAAGTTTTTTTAGTTGATTTAGGACAATTTTGATGTGCTGAATCCAAAAATCACATTGGTTTTGCTCAATCAGGCCAACTTTTTGAACTATGGCCATGTGTTTTTTACATTTTTGTTTACATGTACGGGTATTTTCGTTTTATATGATGCAAAATTCTTTTTTATTTCTTGAAATTCTCTGAATTTTGAACAATGATGACGTTATGGTGCATATTTAAGGCACATATATGGCATGCTTGTATGGTACGCATTCTCCCCCACAGGCATCCAGTAGGCATGACGGTGCAGACCCTACAGATCAAACGTCCAAAGGAACAGTGCCCCAGCAGGGACCTCGGCTAGGAGGTGGGTGCTGGGGAAGACGGAGGTCAGAGACAATGTCCCAACGGGAGCCCCGAGGTGGAGAAGGGAACAGAGGCGCCAGCAAGTCTCGGAGGCTATATGTGACTGTGGGTTCATGTGTTTACTGAACTTCTGTGGGGTGAAGGTGTGAGATACTTGATGTGGGGGTTTAGTATCTCTGGGGTATAAAAGCTGTGAGGAAAGTTGGTTCTGTCTCTTTTCTGTTGAGAACTTTGATGATAGAAGATGTGACTTCCAATAAAGCTTTCCTGAGAAATAAACTCAGTCTCGTTTGTAAGGCATCTTCTACACTGGTGACCTATGACTAACTATGGCCGGTGGCGGCGAGCTTTCCGCACCGGACCCTTCAGGAGCCAACCGGGTTAACGCAGCTACCATACTACAGCTGCCCGACTTCTGGCAACATAACCCGCGCTCCTGGTTTACCACTGTGGAGGCGCAATTCCACCTTCGGGGAATCTCAGCGGACGCTACGAGGTTCTACCATGTCGTCGCGAAGCTGGACAGCCTCATAGTGCAGCGGGTGGAGAGCCTGACCAACCACCCGCCCCAAGACAACAAGTATGACACACTGAAAGCTGCCCTCATCCGAGCCTTCACTCCCTCGCGGGAAGAGCGAGCAGAGAAGCTCCTGGCGCTGACAGAGGGAGAAGCAGACAGGCCAGCGGATCTGATGGCAAAGATGATGAGCCTGAGAGGCGAAGATGACAACAGTTTTATCTTCGCCCACCTCTTCCTCAGAACGCTCCCGCCAGCAGTGAGAGTCGCCCTGGCCAGCTCGCAGCCGCTCGTCAACCGTGACTACCACGAGCTGGGACAGGTGGCGCAATGGCTCGTCGACTCCCATAGACGGCGCGCGGCCACGACGGCAGCAGCAGAGATGACCGCCCCTTCGCGAGAAGGAGGGAGACCAGAGGCTGCGGCACCGGATCCACTGACGGCAGCAGCGGCAGAGACCAGGAGAAGCGGAGCTGACAACGCCCTCTGCTTCTACCATCGACGTTTCGCCGAGAAAGCCCACAGATGCGTCCCACCGTGCTGGTACCAGCGCCAGGGAAACGCCAAGTCCGAGAGCCGGTAGCAGCTGCGACTCTCGGCACGAAGAACAAGCTGCTTTTCGTGACGGACGCGAATTCTGGGAAAGAATTCCTGGTGGACACGGGCTCCCAGCTGAGTTTTGTCAAGCCTACCTACGCAGACACCCTGGCGCCGGCCAGCGGCCCCCTGGTGTTAGCGGCGAACGGCTCCACGATCAAACCCTATGGGGAGAAGACGCTCTGCCTGTCCCTCCACGGGCACACCTTCGAGTGGACCTTTGTTGTTGCCACAGTTAACAACAACATGCTAGGTGCTGACTTTTTGTGCTCAAACAGTTTGTTAGTTGACCTTGCTAATAGACGTATTGTAAATGCACTGTCTTTCTACTCTATCTCCTGCACAGCTCGGGTGGCCCTGCCTTCTGCACATTCCAATGTCACAGCTGCGGGTGGTAAGTTTCATGCATTACTCAACTAGTTTCCAGCACTCACGGTCCCTACATTTTCAGCGTCAGTTGCCAAACACGGGGTCGAGCATTTCATAAGTACTTCGGGCCCCCCTGTTTTTGCAAAAGCTCAGCGGTTGGACCCAGCTAAACTGGCCATCGCGCGCGAGGAATTCGCCAACTTGGAAAAACTGGGCATAGTCCGGCGTTCGAACAGCGCCTGGTCGTCACCCCTGCACATGGTACCCAAGGCTGACGGCTCGTGGCGCCCTTGCGGTGATTTCCGCAGATTAAATAATGCTTCAGCCCACGACCGCTATCCGATTCCGCACATCCAGGATTTTTCGGCGCATTTAGCGGGGGCGTGCATCTTTTCCAAAATAGATTTGGTGCGTGGTTATCACCAAGTTCCAGTCCGTGCGCAGGACATACCCAAAACGGCAGTTATAACCCCTTTCGGGCTTTTGAAGTTTTTGCGCATGCCTTTCGGCCTCAAGGGCGCCGCGCAGACGTTCCAACGCATGATGGATGCAGTGCTGCGCGACCTCCCTTTTGTGTTCGCTTATTTGGATGATATTTTGGTAGCCAGCGCGTCCGAAGCCGAGCACGAAAGCCACCTCACAGCCGTTTTTCGGAGGCTCACAGAACACGGGCTGATCATTAACCCAGCGAAGTGCCAATTCGGGGTAGCGAAAATCGATTTTTTGGGACACCACGTGTCTCCAGAAGGCGCGGTCCCGCTGCCGGATAAAGTGCGCGCGATAACGGATTTCCCCCAACCGCAGACGGTTAAAGCGCTGCAGGAATTTTTGGGGATGATCAATTTTTATAACCGTTTCCTCCCAAACGCGGCACGGCTCATGCACCCATTGTACGCGGCATTAAAGAAGCAAAAACCTGCATCTAAGGTCGAGTGGTCCCCGGATCGGGAGCGCGCTTTTTCACAGGTCAAATCAGCCCTCGCGAACGCTGCGTTATTGGCACACCCGGTGCCGGCAGCTCGCATGGCGCTAACCACAGACGCCTCCGACGTGGCAGTGGGAGCGGTTGTCGAGCAACTGGTGGCAGGATGCTGGCAACCACTCGCGTTTTTCAGCAAAACATTGCGCGATAGCGAGCGTAAATACAGCGCGTTTGACAGGGAGCTTTTAGCCCTGCATTTGGCCATCCGCCACTTCCAGTTCTGGTTGGAAGGGCGCCGTTTTACCGCGTTCGTGGACCATAAACCCTTAACTTTTGCAATGGCTAAAGTTTCAGAGCCTTGGTCAGGCCGACAACAGAGGCAGCTGGCTGCAATTTCGGAGTTTACCACTGACATTCAACACGTGGCGGGTAAACACAATGTAGTGGCAGATTGCCTCTCGCGTGCAGTTGCAGCGACAGGCCCCCAGGGGGCAGATTCGGCGGCTGCAGACCTAGGTCAGGCTTGCGGCGCGGAAGCGCTCACAGCTCCGGTCTGCGTCGGGTTAGATTATGCAGCCATGGCCGCTGAACAGGTTGGCAACGCGGACGTGCGCGCGCTCCAGTCTGGGCCAACAGGGCTAAGGCTGGAGCACAGGGTGCTTCAAAGAGGCATGCCCTCCCTAATCTGCGATACCTCCACTGGGCGTCCCCGTCCCGTGGTCCCAGCTGCGTGGTGTCGCCGTGTTTTTGACTTAATACATTTGCCGGCACACCCAGGCGTCCGCGCGTCTATCAAAATGGTAGGAGAGAAGTTTGTTTGGCCGGGGCTGCATAAACAAGTCAAAGAGTGGGCTGCAGCCTGCGCTGCGTGTCAAAGAGCAAAGGTACACAAACACACACGAGCCCCTCTAGAACCTTTTCACATCCCAGCCAAACGCTTTGATCATGTGCATATCGACTTAGTAGGACCTCTTCCGCTGTCCCAGGGGTTCACACACCTTTTAACCATGGTAGACCGCACCACGCACTGGCCAGAGGCGGTCCCTCTGGCGGCAACCACAGCGGCAGATGTTGCACGTGCCTTTTTAACAGCTTGGGTCGCACGTTTTGGTATCCCGTCAGACATAACGTCTGACAGAGTACCCCAGTTTGTTTCCGAGCTCTGGTCGTCCATGGCACTCAGCCTGGGGGTGAAAATTCATCGCACAACCACGTATAACCCCCAGGCCAACGGTTTGTGCGAGCGCTTCCATCAGTCATTGAAAGCAGCCCTCAGAGCGGCTCTCACGGACACAAATTGGGTTGATAAGCTCCCATGGGTTTTATTAGGGTTGCGTTCAGCACCTAAAGAGGATTTGCAAGCCTCTCCGGCTGAACTCGTCTTCGCCCAACCCCTCCGGTTACCGGGAGATTTCCTCCCTGAGAATCCTGCTCCGGAGCACCTCCCCGCTCAGCTGCTGCAGAGCGACGCGGGGTCACACACCCTCCCCGGTCCCGTTCATCACAGTTTTCCACGTGTTTTTGTGCCCAAAGCCTTAAAGAATGCAGAATTTGTCTTTGTTAGACACGACGCACAGAAGTTAGGTTTAAGGCCACCTTACGATGGACCGTTCAGAGTGTTAGAAACCGGGGAAAAGCATTTTTTGCTCGATTTGGGAGACAGGAGGGACTTAGTCTGCATTAACAGGCTCAAACCCGCTTTTGTGTTAGCTGACGACCCAGTACAGTTGGCCAGAGCCCCCCGCCGCGGCAGGCCACCCGGGAGACGCTCTGCTAAGCTTTCAGGACGATGTGTTAATGATTCTACTTCACAGATGCAGCAGACAGCCACAGGCAGAGCGAGACCTGCTCACAGCAGATATGGCAGAGAGTTGAAGCCCAAGCAGTGGGAAATGTGATCTGTTGTGCCAAGTTTTTTTTTCTCTCTTGTTCTGTGTGGGGTGTCATGATTCTATGTATTTGAAGTGTAACTTGTCCTTATTTGAACGTTTGGGGGGGGTTATATGGTGCATATTTAAGGCACATATATGGCATGCTTGTATGGTACGCATTCTCCCCCACAGGCATCCAGTAGGCATGACGGTGCAGACCCTACAGATCAAACGTCCAAAGGAACAGTGCCCCAGCAGGGACCTCGGCTAGGAGGTGGGTGCTGGGAAGACGGAGGTCAGAGACAATGTCCCAACGGGAGCCCCGAGGTGGAGAAGGGAACAGAGGCGCCAGCAAGTCTCGGAGGCTATATGTGACTGTGGGTTCATGTGTTTACTGAACTTCTGTGGGGTGAAGGTGTGAGATACTTGATGTGGGGGTTTAGTATCTCTGGGGTATAAAAGCTGTGAGGAAAGTTGGTTCTGTCTCTTTTCTGTTGAGAACTTTGATGATAGAAGATGTGACTTCCAATAAAGCTTTCCTGAGAAATAAACTCAGTCTCGTTTGTAAGGCATCTTCTACAATGTAACATTTAATTCACATGTACTTACCTTTATCAATGTCTACTATTCAATGTACAGTATAACTGTACAACTGCTTACAACTTAGGATAAAAACCTGACCTGATCGAGAGAAACGGATGTCATTTTCGGATTCAGCAGTGCAAAATTATCTTAAATCAGTTGAAAAAACACAGACAACTTACAAAAAAATTATTTTTGTTATGTTGTGTAATCAGTTTATTACCTCCGCCAAGGGGGTAATGTAATTAGGGTTGTTTATCTGTCTGTTTGACTGTTAGCAGGATTACACAAAAACTACTGTTGTGGGGCACATATATGCACATATGTATATGACTGCATGATTCATATGTATACCACCTTAAGCTTCACATCTGAGACGGAACAAAGGACTGAGCCGCTCTGGAGATAACACGAGGGTGTGAAGTTTAGTCTTTGGCATGCAAAGAGATAGCCTTGGGGGATTTTGCCCAGCGGCCAGAGACTGAGAGGTGGAGTGTGTTAAGATCGGGGAGAAGTTGTGACTGGGATTAAGTACCATGTGACTGTATATTTGATGTCCTGGGTATAAAAGGGACAGATGTTGGAAGATTCATTCTCTTTTTCTCTTTCTGTGTTTGGATGATGTTGGAGAATGTGAATAAATCTGACTTGAGAAATAAACTCAGCCTCATCTTTCCCCATTCTCCACACTGGTGACCCTATGACGTATCATGAGCAGAAGTAATACCCCCGAGCCGGACTCGTCAGGAGCCAGCCAGGCAGACGCAGCCACAGTCAAGCTACCAGACTTCTGGCAAGACAACCCGTGCTCCTGGTTCCACTTGGTCGAGGCACAGTTTGCCCTCCGGGGGATAACGGTAGATGACACCAAATTCTACCACGTTATTTCCAAGCTCGACAACCGCACGGCTCGATATGTGCAGAGCTTTTTGGAGCGCCCACCGGCCGACGACAAATACGGCGGGTTGAAGGCTGCGCTCATCCAGCGTTTCACTCCCTCAATCCAGGAGAGAGTGGAGAGACTCCTGGCCCTGAACGACTTGGGAGATAGCACGCCCGTCGACCTGATGGAAGACATGCTGAGGCTGAGGGGCTCAGACGGCTCAGACTTCCTCTTCATCCACATTTTTCTGAGAACCCTACCGTCGGCCACGAGAGCGACCCTGGCCGGTTCACCGTTGATGGCCCAGCGGGACTTCCGCGCGCTGGCCCAGGAGGCACAACAGATTCTCAATGCCAGCAGACAGCGCGCGGCCACCGCAGCAGCGACGGAGCTCGGCGCGGCGGCCAGAGACGACAGGGGGCCAGAGGCGGCAGTAGCAGACCCACCGACAACGGCGGCGGTGAGGACCAGGGATCGCGGAGGAGACAACCTCTGTTTTTACCATCGCCGCTTCGCAGAGAGGGCACGCAAATGTACACCACCCTGCCAGTTCAGGAGCTCGGGAAACGCCAAGACCAGGGGTCGATAGCAGCTGCGGCCCTCGGGGAGGAGAACAAGCTGCTCTACTTGACAGATGCGCGATCGGGGAGGCAATTCCTCGTGGACACAGGCTCCCAAGTGAGCTTCATCATGCCTACATACGCTGAGCGGCTGGCGGGTCCCGGAGGTCACGGAGCGTCAGCAGCAAACGGCTCGAGGATTAAGACCTTTGGTGAGAAGACTCTGCTTCTGTCCCTACACGGCCGTACATTTGAGTGGACTTTTGTTATAGCTGCAGTGAACTTCAATATGTTAGGGGCTGATTTTCTGTGCTCACATGGTTTGTTGATTGATCTTGCTAATAGGCGCCTGGTTAATGCACTTTCTTTTTATTCTATTCCCTGTGCAGCCCGAGTGGCCCCGCCCACAGCACAAGCCAACGTCGCAACAGCAGGTAGTAAGTTTCACACACTGCTCACTCAGTTCCCAGCACTCACGGTTCCCACATTTTCAGCAGCTGTCGCTAAACACGGAGTGTAACACTTTATAACTACCACCGGACCACCCGTTTTTGCAAAAGCTCGGCGCTTGGATGCAGCTAAACTGTCCATAGCGCGCGAGGAGTTCGCCAGCCTTGAAAAGTTGGACATCATCAGACGTTCGAAGAGCCCATGGGCTTCCCCGCTTCACATGGTCCCTAAAGCTAACGGCTCATGGCGTCCTTGCGGAGATTTCCGCAGGCTGAACAACGCCACAGCGCACGATCGCTACCCAATCCCACATATCCAAGATTTTTCCGTTCATTTGGCGGGGGCGCGCATTTTTTCTAAGATAGACTTGGTCCGCGGGTACCATCAAGTCCCAGTACGTGCTGAGGACATCCCCAAAACGGCGGTAATAACTCCGTTTGGCCTTTTCGAGTTTTTGCGCATGCTGTTTGGGCTTAAAGGTGCTGCGCAGACGTTCCAGCGCATGATGGACGCGGTGTTGCGTGATCTCCCCTTCGTGTTCGTCTACCTGGACGACATCTTGGTAGCCAGTGCGTCCAAAGACGAACACGAAAATCACCTCACGGCAGTTTTCCGGAGGTTGGGGGAGCACAGGTTAATAATCAACCCAGCGAAGTGTCAGTTCGGGGTGACGCAGATTGATTTTTTGGGGCATCGCGTCTCTCCAGAAGGAGCCATCCCTTTGCCTGACAAAGTGCGCGCAGTAACAAATTTTCCCCAGCCACAAACGGTTAAAGCGTTACAGGAGTTTTTGGGAATGGTAAATTTTTATAACCGCTTCCTCCCCTGCGCAGCGCAGCTCATGCAACCATTGTATGCCGCGCTAAAAAAACAAAAACCCACAAGCAAAATCAAATGGTCTCCTGAGCGAGAGCACGCATTCGCGAAGGTCAAAACAGTCCTGGCAAACGCTGCGTTGTTAGCACATCCAGACCCCACGGCCCGCATAGCGCTTACTACTGACGCGTCAGATGTGGCCATAGGAGCGGTCGTAGAGCAGCAGGTCGCCGGGGTTTGGCAGCTGCTTGCCTTTTTCAGCAGGACGTTGCGCGATAGTGAGCGAAAATACAGCGCATTCGACAGGGAGTTGTTAGCTCTCCACCTAGCCATTCGCCACTTCCAGTTCTGGCTGGAGGGACGCCATTTCACTGCGTTCGTTGACTACAAGCCGCTTACTTTCGCGATGGCCAAGGTTTCAGAACCGTGGTCGGGCCGGCAGCAGAGGCAGCTGGCTGCAATCTCAGAGTTTACTACCGATATTCAGCACGTAGCGGGTAAACTTAATGTGGTGGCAGACTGTCTCTCGCGTGCTGTAGCGGCCCCAGTCCGTGTAGGGGTAGATTGTGCAACCATGGCCACGGAACAGGCTAGCAACACGGAAGTGCGCGCCGCCGCAGTCCACACAGGGATAGATTATGCAGCCATGGCCGCGGATCAGGTTAGTGACGCGGACGTACGCGTGCTCCAGTCTGCACCAACAGGGTTAAGGCTGGAGAACAGGCTGTTACAAGATGGTATGCCCCCCCCCTAATCTGCGATGTCTCCACGGGTCGACCACGCCTGGTGGTACCGACCGCGTGGCGCCGCCGCGTTTTTGACTCGATTCACTCTCTGGCGCACCCGGGGGTGCGCGCGTCGGTCAAAATGGTAGGAGAGAAATTTGTATGGCCGAGCCTGCACAAGCAAGTTAAAGAGTGGGCAGCAGCCTGCATGGCTTGTCAACGAGCCAAAATACACAAACACACTAGAGCTCCCTTGGAGCCGTTCCACATCCCGGCTAAGAGGTTCGATCATGTGCATGTCAACCTCGTAGGCCCCCTCCCGCCGTCACAGGGGTGCACACACCTTTTGACAATGGTGGACCGCACCACGCGTTGGCCCTAAGTGGTCCCACTGGCATCAACCACAGCCGAGGAGGTGGCGCGCGCGTTTTTAACGGTATGGGTAGCGCATTTTGGAGTTCCGTCGGACATTACGTCCGACAGAGGTCCTCAATTTGTTTCCGAGCTTTGGTCAGCGATGGCCCGCAGCCTGGGGGTAACGATCCACCGCACTACCACGTACAACCCGCAGGCTAATGGTTTATGTGAACGTTTCCATAGGTCATTGAAAGTAGCCCTCAGAGCGTCGCTTACAGATGCAAATTGGGTGGACAGGCTACCATGGGTTTTATTGGGGTTGCGTTCTGCACCTAAAGAGGATTTAAAAGCTTCCCCAGCTGAGTTAGTTTTTGCACAGCCACTCCGGCTGCCCGGGGAATTTCTCCCAGATAATCCTGTGCTAGAGTGCTCCCCTGCTCAGCGGTTGCAGAGCGACACGGGATCGAGCACGCTTCCTGGCCCCGTTCATCACAGTTTTCCACGCGTTTTTGTGCCTAAGGCTTTAAAAAATGCGGAGTTTGTTTTTGTCAGACACGATGCGCATCGCCCCCCGTTGTGGCCACCTTATGATGGACCATTTAGAGTGCTGGAAACAGGGGATAAGCATTTTTTGCTAGATTTGGGGGGCAGGGAAGAACAGATTGGCATAAACAGACTCAAACCCGCCTTTGTGTTGGCCGACGAAAATGTGCTGTTGGCTACGGCTCCTCGGCGCGGCAGACCCCTAAGGAGCATTCATCAGGACACCCACAGGGATTGACTAACAGTTCTAATCCTCAGGCAGCAGCTCCCCAGCAGGAGGGCGCCGCGAGAGTGGTAAAGCCCGCTTACAGCAGATATGGGAGGCGACTGAGGCCCAAGCGACATGTGGACTGATGTGTAATTATTTTACCATGACTTGCAGACTGTTATTACGGTTGTTCCATCTTAGACGTTTGGGGGCGGGGGTCATGTGGGGCACATATATGCACATATGTATATGACTGCATGATTCATATGTATACCACCTTAGGCTTCACATCTGAGACGGAACAAAGGACTGAGCCGCGCTGGAGATAACACGAGAGTGTGAAGTTTAGTCTTTGGCATGCAAAGAGATAGCCTTGGGGGATTTCGCCCAGCGGCCAGAGACTGAGAGGTGGAGTGTGTTAAGATCGGGGGGAAGTTACATTGTGACTGGGATTAAGTACCATGTGACTGTATGTTTGATGTTCTGGGTATAAAAGGGACAGATGTTGGAAGATTCATTCTCTTTTTCTCTTTCTGTGTTTGGATGATGTTGGAGAATGTGAATAAATCTGACTTGAGAAATAAACTCAGCCTCATCTTTCCCCATTCTCCACACTGTACAGATTTTGATGAAATTTTCACCAGAGGCAGTCCTTGGGGCAAGGATGAACCCATTAAATTTTGGTGATGATCTAAAAGTGCATACCTCCACCAATGATGTACTGTATTTGTGCAGCAGGACTACACAAAAACTACTGGATGGATTTGGATGCAATATTCACCAGAGGCGGTTCTTGGAGTAGAGAGGAAGCTGTTATATTTTGGTGATGATCTGAGAATGCATACCTTGGCAAAGGCTCTTATCTTCTCACAGAGTGCTAGCAACAATACTCCAAAACTACTGGATGCATTTGGATGAAATTTTCACCAGAGGTGGTTCTTGGGCTACAGACGAACCCATTACATTTTGGCGATGATCTGAGAATGCATACCTCCACCAAGGCTCTTATCTTCTTACAGTGTGTTTGCAAAAATAATGGACAGACTTTGATGCAATTTTCACCAGAAGTGGCTCTTGGCCTACACACAAACTCCTTACATTTTGGAGGTGATCCATGAGGGACGGAAGGAGTCTTGGTGGAGGTATGTGCTCTCTGAGTGCTTTTCTAGTTTTGTTATATTTTCACCGATTGCTACATTGAACTGTTAGCATTAACTTGGCTAGGTGGTTAATCGGCATTGGTCACATGACCAACAGGCTGACTAGTGTTAGCTTAACTGTTGATCTGGTCAGTTTGAATCGCTATTTTCTATCAATTCTAGTCACCCCCACTGGAATCCTTGTTCAATTACCAACACTTAACCATATATGTAGTGATGTTACACTCGACACCGCCCACTCAACACTGATTCGAGCAATATAACGCGGAAGTGTCATGAGCAGTGCATCGAGCGCTGTTTCAGCACGCCCACAGTCACATGACTGTAGCAAGCAAGGCCTCGTTATGTCGGTCACATCACGTGACTTGAGGGCTTGTGGGAAGTTTGAGAGGGAATTCGGGGTTTTTTTTTGTTTGCTTTGTATTGTTTTTTCCTGCTATCCAATTTTGAATAGACCTCGGATGGCATAATGCTAAAAATAAAAAGTATCCACCTTATACCTAGGCCCCGTGATGCCTTGCGTGAATTGTGGTAGCAACTTCCAGTACTAATTTAGAACGCATTGTTGTCACTGAAACGGGACACTTTTCCTTGTTAAAAAACAATGACTTCGGCATCAAAAATGTGGGAACACGGCCTGTTGCACCTGAAAAACAGTAATATAATCATACCACATGCCACAACTATGGAGGGGTGATAAGATGACCTTAAAAAGTGGCCAGTAGCTCCGTGGACAGTAGCTCCGTTGTTAGCGCCGCTGCTAACATGCTAACACTGTAAACAAATAAAAGCTGTGAGATATATCAATGTTTTCACTGCAATAAAATTGGCTACATTTTGTTAATAAATGTTGGACATAATCATATTTACCTCAGAGCAGACGTAGAGTCTAGTCAGAGCCACAAAGAACCACAACACTGTGCTTGGGCGTTTTAAATTCGGGTAAAACGTCAGATCTGTGATATTCATACAAGTGAAAACATACTGTACCTGGTGCTGCTGTGTCTGTACCACCGATCACACGAACAATCCTTTAGTTTTCAGTGCATGATCTACTCATTGCTGTTGAAGCCACAGATTTAGCCGTGCTTATCTGTGAGGAGCCTCACACCATGAACACCAGCAAGTACCAGAACTACGCAAAAACATTCAAAAATTCAAAAACTACAAGAGCTGAAATTAGCTGCCACTTGAGTGCAAAACACGTATGTGGACTACGCATTAAAATGAATTTGAAAAACTTTTAAAAACGCTATTTTAAATGCCCCTGCTACCCCACTCTTACTGACTGATTAAACACTAGGTCAGCTGAAACTGGAAGCTCCGCCCATAATTGTTCCTACAGCGGCACCCCCAGGAATAAAGTGGATTGAGATTTATTCAGGTCTTCCACTCAGATGCAGTTCTGATACTCAGCCAGCAGATGCCACTCTTTATTAAATGTTTCACAACACTGTGTCGATCATAAAGCTATTGTCTCAAAGATGCTCACTGTTTCATAAGGCCTCAGTTTCACCAACACTACATATATGTCATTCTTAGACGTTATTTTGAGTGGCTAGCTAACACCAGCTAGCTGCTATCCTCAGCTAGCCGCTAACATCAGCTAGCCACTTTTGAAACTATCAGTTTAGTTACTCATTCACAAATGTTTCTGTCCTTATTATACTCCAGGGACCCTTCATATTCTATCGACCACTGAAACCACACACCCCTGTCTACCAGTGATGCTTTATTTACATTCTTTAAGGCAAATGTTAGTTGGCCCAGTGGTAACAGGTATAGTCAGCCTTGATGCAGTTGGCCCCCAAGTCGGCTCCGCTATTCCCAGTGGTG
The DNA here is from genome assembly GCA_020510985.1 of Pholidichthys leucotaenia. Taxonomy (NCBI): domain Eukaryota; kingdom Metazoa; phylum Chordata; class Actinopteri; order Cichliformes; family Pholidichthyidae; genus Pholidichthys; species Pholidichthys leucotaenia. The sequence goes on from CM035842.1 coordinate 280,415,388, forward strand.
CAAGCAGAAACCTCCTGCAAAACTGTGTTAAAAACACTTCTCTTTGTCACTAACAAATATAAAGAGTTTTATTGAAATTCTCTGCCAGTGCCATAAAAGATCCCGGGGCCAACTCGAAACATATTCGGCTCAGGATACATCTGAGCTAAAGGCTAGGACCTGTGGGGAGCGTGGAATAAAGAGGCTGAATTGCTTTTGATTCAGGTTTATTCAAGCATCACGTCCCCAGCCTTCTCTCTCACACGAGCAAAGAGGGTGAGCTACATCCAAGCTTCACATTTATACCATTTCACACAAAGGCTTTTCACACAAAGGAAGAATCACGTATCTCCGTCAAAACCCTCTATTGACATTTCTTCCCCTTCCAGACATTCAGTTCTCCACCTGTCTCCCGGGGGTCGGGAAGTCCTTTCATCGTACCCCCGTCCTCTTGTTGTTCCCCGCAGGTGGTCCAGACCTATTGTCTCCTTCGGTCGTGAGGTCAATCACCATATGTAATCTCAGCATCTACTTTATGCTTAAACATATGTAGTCACAAATACACGGGCTACATAACCACCCCCCAAACGACGAAGAATGGACAATACATTCAATTCTCAATTTTCAGTGAACATGCTACTACAGTACATCTAATATCAAACACTCAGTCTGTGCGCCGCCTGGGCTTCAACCGCCTTCCGAATCTGCTGTAAGTCGGCCTCGCCTTCCTTGCGGCGCCCTTCTGCAAAGGATCTGTTGATTGAGGAAGAGAGTGGTTATCTGACCCCTGCGGGGACTCCGGAACGCTACCCCTGGGAGGTCTGCCGCGTCGAGGTGCCCTCGCTACCTGTACAGACTCATCATTCATCACAAAAGCAGGTTTCAGTCTGTCAATACTAACTGTCTCTTTTCTGTCTCCCAAATCTAGCACAAAATGCTTATCACCTGTCTCCAGCACTCTATATGGCCCATCGTATGGCGGTCTGAGGGTTGATCTTAGAGCCTCGTGCCTGACAAAAACGAACTCAGCATTTTTTAGAGCTTTGGGAACGAAAACGCGCGGAAAAGCGTGATGAACGGGGCCCGGGAGCATATCCACTCCCGTGCCGATTAGCGGCCCAAGGGCCGGGAGGGGGGCCGGCTCCGGGTGCTCTGGTAAAAACTCGCCTGGCAGCCTGAGAGGTTGTGCGAACACTAACTCCGCTGGGGAGGCATCTAAATCCTCCTTGGGCGCAGAACGCAACCCTAATAAAACCCATGGTAGTTTGTTTACCCAATCTGCATCCGTGAGTGACGCTCTGAGGGCTGCCTTCAAAGACCTATGAAAACGCTCGCATAAACCATTAGCCTGAGGATGATAAGCAGTAGTGCGGTGAATTTTCGCTCCTAAGCCGCTGGCCATCGCTGACCAAAGCTCGGAGACAAATTGAGGCCCTCTATCAGACGTAATATCCGACGGAACCCCAAAACGCGCTACCCAGGCCGTTAAAAAAACGCGAGCCACCTCCGCGGTCGATGCCAGTGGGACCACTTCCGGCCAACGTGTGGTTCGGTCCACCATTGTCAAAAGATGTGTGAACCCCTGCGACGACGGTAGGGGGCCCACGAGGTCGACGTGCACGTGATCGAATCTTCTGGCCGGAATGCGAAACGGTTCTAAAGGGCTTTTTGTGTGCTTGTGAATTTTGGCCCGCTGACAGGACATGCAGGCTTTTGCCCACTCTTTCACGTGCTTGCGCAGGCTCGGCCAAACAAACTTTTCCGCTACCATTTTCACCGAAGCTCGCACTCTCGGGTGTGCCAGGGAGTGGACCGAGTCAAAAACGCGGTCGACACATTGCAGATTAGGGGGGGCGTACCAGTTTGCAAACATCTGCTCTCCAGCCTTAACCCTGTTGGTCCAGACTGGAGCGTGCGCACGTCCGCATCTGCACCCTGCTCCGCTACCATGGCTGCGTAATCTATCCCCACGTGAACTGGGGCCGCACGCGCTCCCGCGCTGCTACCTTGCTGCGTGGTCGCGGTGGTATTCTCTGCATCTGCGTGCGCCGGTGCCGTGACCGCCCGCGAGAGGCAGTCTGCTACTATGTTGAGTTTACCCACTACATGCCGAATGTCAGTGGTAAATTCCGAAATTGCAGCCAGCTGCCTCTGCTGCCGGCCCGACCACGGATCTGAAATTTTGGACATCGCGTACGTGAGCGGCTTGTGGTCTACGAAAGCGGTGAACCGACGCCCTTCCAGCCAGAACTGGAAATGACGAATAGCCAAATGAAGCGCCAACAGCTCCCTGTCAAACGCGCTGTATTTTCACTCGGCCTCGCTCAAGGATTTGCTGAAAAAAGCCAGCGGCTGCCAAACCCCGGCAACATGCTGCTCTATTACGGCCCCTATGGCCACGTCTGATGTGTCGGTTGTTAGCGCGATATGTGCCGATGGGTCAGGATGAGCTAGGAGCGCAGCGTCAGCCAAGGCTTTTTTTATCTCCGTGAACGCGCGCTCCCGCTCTGGGGACCACTCAGTGGTATTGGATGGTTTTTGTTTTTTGAGCGCGGCGTATAATGGCTGTATGAGCTGCGCTGCGTGGGGCAGGAAACGGTTATAAAAATTCACCATCCCTAAAAATTCCTGCAATGACTTGACCGTTTGTGGTCGGGGGAAATCTGCCACTGCGCGCATCTTATCCGGTAACGGAACTGCCCCTTCTGGGGAAACGCGGTGGCCCAAAAAATCGATCTGCGCGACGCCGAACTGGCACTTGGCTGGGTTAATTATTAAGCCGTGCTCTCCCAACCTCCTAAAAACCACAGTGAGGTGTTTTTCGTGTTCTTCCTCTGAATTACTGGCGACCAAAATGTCGTCGAGGTACACGAACACGAACGGGAGATCGTGTAACACGGCGTCCATCATCTGTTGGAATGTTTGCGCCACTCCTTTAAGACCAAATGGCATGTGTAGAAACTCAAAAAGTCCGAACGGGGTTATTACCGCTGTTTTAGGAATGTCCTCAGGTCGGACTGGAACCTGATGGTAGCCGCGAACCAGGTCTATTTTGGAAAAAATACATGCCCCCGCCAGATGTACTGAAAAATCCTGGATGTGTGGGATGGGGTAGCAATCGTGTGCTGTGGCGTTGTTCAGCCTGCGGTAATCGCCGCATGGTCTCCAGGAGCCGTCGGCTTTCGGGACCATATGCAGCGGCGAAGCCCATGGGCTTTTCGAACGGCGAATGATGCCCAGCCTCTCTAGGCTGGCGAACTCCTCGCGCGCTATGGAGAGCTTGGCAGCATCCAAGCGCCGAGCCTTCGCGAAGACGGGGGGGCCAGCTGTAGTTATAAAATGCTCCACCCCATGTTTCGTGACCATTGCTGAAAAAGTGGGTACCGTGAGTGCTGGGAACTGGGTGAGGAGTGTGTGGAACTTACCACCTGCTGTGGCGACGTTGGTCTGTACTGGTGGCGGGGACACTCGAGCTGAACAGGGGAGAGAGTAAAAAGAGAGTGCATTTACCAGCCGCCTATTGGCAAGATCAACTAACAGGCCATGTGAGCACAGAAAATCAGCACCTAACATGTTGAAACTCACCACCGCTATGACAAAAGTCCATTCATACGTGAGGCCATGTAAGCGTAAAGACAAAGTCCTTTTCCCGTAGGTGTTGATGCTCGAGCCGTTTGCTGCCGTTGCTCCGCTAGCACGGGGCCCAGCCAACCGGTCAGCGTAGGTTGGGGTGATGAAGCTCACTTGGGCTCCGGTGTCTATGAGGAACTCCCGCCCGGAGCCTGCATCTCTGATGTAGAGCAGCTTGTTGTTTTCGCCGAGAGTCGAAGCTGCTAACGACCCTCGGTCTTGCCGTTTCCCGAACTCCTGAAGCTACATGGCGGCACACACCTGCGTGCCCTCTCGGCGAACCTCCGATGATAAAAACAGAGATCATCTCCTCCGCTGCGTCGGGGGCGCGCCTCTGCCACTGAACCATCACCTCCACCGCGTCGAGGCCGCACCGCTGCCGTTGTTGTTAGGCTTGGGTCTGCTGCCTCTGGCTCACCGCTGCCTTGGGTCGCCGCTGCAGCCGTCTGCTCGCCGCAGGCGTCCAGGAGCCTCTCTGCCTCCTGGGCCAGCTCCCGGAAATCCTCCTGGGTCTCACAACGTACGCTGGACAGCGTTCCCCTCATGTGCGTCGGGAGGTTAGTTAGGAAGATGTACTTGAAGAGGAAATTATCGTCGTCTGACCCCCTCAGCTGCAGCATGTCCTCCATCAGGGTACCTGGCCTGTGTCCCCCTTGGTTGAGCAAAGCCAGGAGCCTCCTAGCTCTCTCTTCGGCTGAGGGCATGAAAAACTTGGTGAGGGCAGCTTTCAACCTGCCGTATCTGTTGCTGGCGGGTGGCTGCTGTACCAAGCTCCGCACACACCGAGCCGTGCGGTTGTCGAGCCTAGCGATGACATGGTGGAACTTAGTGTCATCCGCCGTTACCCCTGCGAGCGCGAACTGTGACTCCGCTTGTAGGAACCACAACTGCGGGTTGTCCTGCCAGAATTCTGGCAGTCTGACGGTTACGGCGCTCGCTAGGGCAGACTCCAGCGAGTCCAGAACGCGGAGACCCTCTCCAGGCATTCTCCACGTCACTGGGTCACCAATGTGGGGAGCGTGGAATAAAGAGGCTGAATTGCTTTTGATTCAGGTTTATTCAAGCATCACGTCCCCAGCCTTCTCTCTCACACGAGCAAAGAGGGTGAGCTACATCCAAGCTTCACATTTATACCATTTCACACAAAGGCTTTTCACACAAAGGAAGAATCACGTATCTCCGTCAAAACCCTCTATTGACATTTCTTCCCCTTCCAGACATTCAGTTCTCCACCTGTCTCCCGGGGGTCGGGAAGTCCTTTCATCGTACCCCCGTCCTCTTGTTGTTCCCCGCAGGTGGTCCAGACCTATTGTCTCCTTCGGTCGTGAGGTCAATCACCATATGTAATCTCAGCATCTACTTTATGCTTAAACATATTGTAACGTCGGGGCCATTTTAAGGGAGCCAGGGATTTCCCAGCATGCTTTGCCAGTTTGAAACGTTACTGTGTGTGTTAAATGTGTTACTTCTGAGTTATACTGCTGTGTCATTATAACTGCATTATAATGACCCAGCAGTGTTTAGCAGGATTAGGGCAAGATGTATCATGTGTGTGTAACCATGATTGAAACGGAGGTCTGGGGGAATGACCTCCACTGCTCTGTGTACTAAGTTGCAGGTTGGGGGTTGGTGGTGTGTAAATAAAGCCTGTTCATCACAACCATCTTGCTCCTCTTTCTTTGTGTGAATCCCTGCAAACGTCACACTGGTGTCAGGAGTGGGATATGGAGCAAGATGAGGATCCAGGCGGAGGTACAGCGGCCGGAGCGATTCATCGCTCAGCCGGGAACGGAGTATAGAGCAGAGACGCCAGCCCCTGGAGAGCTTCGCTGCGATAGACGGAGCAGAGCAAACCAGCCCCGTTTCCCGCCCTTTTCAGGGCAGGACGGGCTGGCGATTCCAGAGCGATTAGGAGCTGCAATCGACCGGGAGATGACCGTCCCATCCATCCAGCAACGGGCCAAGATTCCCCGCTACAACGGCGAGAACCTGTTTGGATGACTGCCTGGCCCAGGTCGAGTTGGCTGCCGCGCTGATCATCAGAGGAAACCACCGTGCTGAGAGCGAGTGGAGGAGGAGCTACGGCAGATCACAGCAGCGCGTGCACGAAGGAGACAGCCGTGGCGACGCGAGGAAGGACGGCTTCCGCTGCACAGAGCCAGGATACATGGCGTGGTACTGCCCCGCACACAGCGCACGACAAACTGGCCCCTCGCCGACGCTAAATTAGAGCGAGGTGGCATGGACGGGGAAAAAGCCGCCTCCTGCAGATGCTTCCCCCGGCAGATGACGTCACAGGCGCAGGAGCGACGCAGCGGAGCGAGCAGGACGAAGATGCGGCCATTTTCCAGGCGCGGCAAGGGCTGGACGCATGGATGCGGGCCAGCGGCCGCCTGGAAGAACTAGCAGCGGTGGGAGTCGGCCGGAGCGGGCCTGGGACTCCCGCTGCCAGGGAAGGGACTGTGCGTGGTCCTACAGAGGCTGTCAGATGTGTCCATCCGCCCGCTGATGGCCAAACCGGAACCCTACCCCAACCAGATGCTCTGACCGAGACTCAGATGGCCCGTGCATGCCGCCCTGGCACCGGGCTGACTCGCGTTGGATTTCTGAAAGTGGACTTTGAATTTTCTGGGGACAGAAACCAGTCCAGGGGGGGGCAGTGTAACGTCGGGGCCATTTTAAGGGAGCCAGGGATTTCCCAGCATGCTTTGCCAGTTTGAAACGTTACTGTGTGTGTTAAATGTGTTACTTCTGAGTTATACTGCTGTGTCATTATAACTACATTATAATGACCCAGCAGTGTTTAGCAGGATTAGGGCAAGATGTATCATGTGTGTGTAACCATGATTGAAACGGAGGTCTGGGGGAATGACCTCCACTGCTCTGTGTACTAAGTTGCAGGTTGGGGGTTGGTGGTGTGTAAATAATGCCTGTTCATCACAACCATCTTGCTCCTCTTTCTTTGTGTGAATCCCTGCAAACGTCACAATATGTAGTCACAAGTACACGGGCTACAGGACCTAGCAATTGCAATATGTTAGCAATATGATTTAAGAGGGTGGGTAGAATTGAATCCAGTCTGTAGTTTTAAAGGTATATATGCACTCAAACAGGCCGTTTTCAGAAAAAAAAAAAAAAAAAAAAAAAAAAAAAAAAAAACTGCAATAATTAAATAATTAAAGAAAATTTGAACAAAATATGTCACAAACATTTCATTAACACATGTGTGAACTGTTAAAATGTAGAAAAAAGTGCAATCAATGACAGGATTGTCTTTAATCTTCCAACATTGTCATCATCACTGACTGCAGAAGTCAGAGGATTAGGAATATGGTGGCACCCCTGTGGGGAAGCTTGTAACCCTATCAGAGCGGTGTTAATCTGCTTCCCTAAAAGCACAATGAGTTTGTGTCATTTACTATAGTCAGGCCAATAATGAGCTAAAGCTATCCTCTTATGTCACGCTGTTGGAAAGCAGTAGGCACAAAATTACAAATAACAAAATCCCAAAGGCACAGAAAGTACAGGTCCTTTGCAAGTCCCATGCATGAGGCCACGAAATGTTAACTCGAGAAATTCACTCTTATAAAGAAATCAAAACATAAAGTTATATGCAAAAAAGTGGAATGAAACAAGAAAAAAGTACTGAACACTGTAACTGAAATTTATTTAGTACTTAATAGAAAAGCCTGTGTTTGCAGTAACATCTTCAAGATCCTTCCTGTATAAGAAACTAATCTCCTGCAGTGCTCTGGTAGGAGTTTGACCCATTCTTCCAAACAGACTGTTTTATAATTGCATTTGACATGTTATGCATTATGGAACAGAATCAGTTTAGTATGGTATGGTGATTTACTGTATTTTTCAGCTGAAATGATAATTTACTTCAACACGTAATGAAATAAAATACCTTTTTTAATAAACAATCTTTACCGGGGGGGCTGAAAAGTTCATAGTGGTCAAATTTGACCAAATCTGGTTTATTTTTCAACCACAGGGATCCAAGCACTGCAACACTGATGGAAGAATTGTGTGGCCCGAAGGGGAGACTACGTTGAAAAATAAACCACATTTGGTCAAATTTGACCAGTATGAACGTTTCAGCCCCCCCTCATATATTTTACTAACTACCTATAAATATAATAGTGTAGCGGGTTGAATTCAACCCCCACAACACACAGAGACAGTCAGCTTGTTACTCCTGGGTTTTTTCCGCTGCATGCTGTATTTACAGCTGTGTGGTTCAAGTGTCATCCATGCATTGTGTTCATGCATCCTGTCTATACCTCTGATATGCAAATGCCAGACTGACTGCTGTGAAGGTCTTTGATGTATTGTCTGAGTTGGGTATAAATGCTGTACCATTCTGTAATTCTGTCTCTCAATATCTCACTCACTCTTCAACTGCTGCTGGACACACACACGTTGTGTCTCTTCTCTGAGAGCCTGAGGATCCCGCTCCGGGCTGCCCACACTTGCATCGGAGCGGGGATCCTGTGAAGGCGGTATGATTTAATAAACCTGCTTAAAACTCTCATCGCTGCCTTTATTTTATCATCCGCTTTACTGGTGACCCCAAGAACGCACACGTTTTGTGCAAACGCAACCTTCTGGTCTGGACAGCCACGCTGGCGACCTGACGCTGAAGAAAACGAGCTGCCGGCGAACACAGCACCCGGCAGTGATGCTCCGCCGACGAGCGAACGCAGCAGCCTGACTGATCTGCCCTTCCTGCGGCTTCAGGGAGGCCTCAACGCAGAGCCCACGGCAGGCGAGCTACTCTCCGGACATCGCCCAAGACCGGGTAAACGGCAGTAAACGTCATGGCGCGACCCTCGCCGAGATCGGGGCGTCCACGCGGGACAGCCTGAGGGACAAAGATCGTCTATCTCCCCTCAACGCTCCAACACACCATGACTAATTTGCAGCCACGGCTCATCATAGATGTTTTTCGGCGCCGACTGCGCCGATCTCCACCAAGTTTCCGATCCTGGTTTCCTCTCCAGCGGGCCCACCCACGCAAGGAGCCCCGGCACACGCACCGGGGGTGACGAGGATGGCGCAATACGCACGGAACAAGAATGGCTCCAGAGACCGCCATCGTCCTGCGCAGCTGCACGCAGAACCTTCAGGGCTGCACACTCATCTGAAGCAAGCACGCGCGCAGCGCGCCCACAGGATTCACTGATGGTTTCAGCCACGGCGCACAAAGGATTCAGCCGTCTGCTTTTCCCGAGGGCTTTAGGGCTGCGCATGCACCTAAAGTCAACATGCCAAGTTCCTCTGCTTTTGTTTACGCAACCTCGCCGCTCCTGTTTTTCTTCATGGCCACGAGAGGAGTCAGAGACTAATTTTTCTTCTGGTGATCTCCGCAAGTTCAACGGGACAGCCCCTCGACATCGCGGAGCAGCAAACAATTTTTGGCGCGGCCCGAACGATTTCACCGCGCCCGGTCAGCACTTACTACCCCCTTCCCCCTCCCCCTCCACCTGCACAGAGCTTTTCCCTGCTCGCTGCCCAAACTGCAACATCGAGGTCTCGGCCCCCTGCCGTGTCCTCTGGGGGGGAGCGGTGTAGCGGGTTGAATTCAACCCTCACAACACACAGAGACAGTCAGCTCGTTACTCCTGGGTTTTTTCCGCTGCATGCTGCGTTTACAGCTGTGAGGTTAAAGTGTCATCCATGCATTGTGTTCATGCATCCTGTCTGTACCTCTGATATGCAAATGCCAGATTGACTGCTGTGAAGGTCTTTGATGTATTGTCTGAGTTGGGTATAAATGCTGTACCATTCTGTAATTCTGTCTCTCAATATCCCACTCACTCTTCAACTGCTGCTGGACACACACACGTTGTGTCTCTTCTCTGAGAGCCTGAGGATCCCGCTCTGGGCTGCCCACACTTGCATCGGAGCGGGGATCCTGTGAAGGCGGTATGATTTAATAAACCTGCTTAAAACTCTCATCGCTGCCTTTATTTTATCATCCGCTTTACTAGTTATTAATACTCAGCATTTCATGTCAGGTCAGGCATTGGTTTACTTGCTACCAGATAACCATGAAAACCGGTACTACCTGACTCATGGGTCGGGCCGTCGGCGACTCAACCAGCAACCCTGCCCTTCCGAGGGTGTGGAGGGTGAAACTGGGCATCCTGGCAGAACTAAAAGCAATATCTGTCACAGGTCTGTGGTGGGCCACTCCCAGTTACAAGGAGTGAAACTGGACATCCTGGCAGATAAGCACATCTGTTGCAAGGTCTGTGGTGGACTTTTGCCAGTCAGTGCATCATGACATGCACTACACAAAGAGCAGAGATAAACAAACCTATCATCTGGTCAGTCACTGCAACAGATACTGGAGTCAGTTTGTCTTGGCCTGTCCTTGCCACTTATAATACCTCTATCTGCCAAGAATGTGCCGCTAGTCCGGCAAAAGCTAGCGGTACTCAAATACTTTGCAAGCAGTTTCATGAAATAGTCAGTCAGAAAGCAACTCATACCGGCTCAGACGTCGCCCGGGTTAACAAGGTCAGGAGTTCCTGGCAGCGGAAGGCGAAGGACAGAGCTGCGGGGAGAAATCTGATCAGACCTAAATGAAACAGTCATTGTCACCCCCGACAGACTGCTATGATGATGATGAATACTCAGCATTCCTAAATATAGACATTTCTTATATCTTGTTCTTCTGATGACTTTTTGCTTTCACTCCCTACATTTTAACATAAAATACTAAAATAACAATAGAAAAATTTAACAAAAAGAGACAAAATTGGAAACATTTATAGTTTAATTATATACTGTATACTGTATGTATGCCAAGCTTTTCACTGCAAGTTTCTGTACTTGACTAAGTAAAGAATGTTTGTACTTCTACTACCTCTGTCAACATTTTCCAAATGGTTTAAGTTATGGTATAAATACAAAGATCACATACTGATAATAAAAGTTAACTTTAAAATAAAAGTCAACTTGTGCCACTTCTTTATTCAAAGTGAATATAAAAAATATTGCTGCTGAATCTGCAAAACATTTTAAACACCCAAAATAAATTTGTTAGTGGCAAGTGATGGGTTAAGAACCTTGACAACTTGATTGCAACCCTCTCCATGTCCTCCTTCACTACATCCATGAATCTTCTCTGTGGTCTTCCTCTTTTCCTCCTGCCTGCAGCTGCATCTTCAACATCCTTTGTCCAATATATCCACTATCCCTCCTCTGCACATGTCCAAACCATCTCAGCCTTGCCTCTCTTACTTTGTCTCCAAACCACTCAACCTGAGCTGTCCCTCTGATACACTCATTTCTAATCTTGTCCCTCCTAGTCACTCCCAATGAAAATCTTAGCACCTTCAACTCTGTCGCCTCCAGCTCCACCTCCTGTCTTTTTATCAGCGCCATCGTCTCCAAACCATACATCATAGCAGGTCTCACTACCGTCTTGTAAACATTCCCTTTCACGTTTGCTGCTATCTTTCTGTCACAGATCACCCCGACACTCATCTCCACCCACTCCACCCTGTCTGCATTCTCTTCTTCACCTCTCTTGTGCATTTTACATTGCTTTGGAAGATTGACCCCGGGTATTTAAACTCATCTACTTTCACTACCGCTACTCCTTCCATCTTCACCGTTGCACCTGCCTCCCTCTCATTCACACTCATGTATTCTGTCTTGCTTCTACTGACTTTCATTCCTCTTCTCTCCAGAGCATACCGTCACCTCACCAGGTTCTCTTCCACCTGCTCCCTACTCTCACCACAGATCACAATGTCATCTGCAAACATCATGGTCCATGGAGACTCCTGCCTGACCTCGTCTGTCAACCTGTCCATCACCATGGCAAACAAGGGGCTCAGAGCCGATCCCTGATGTAATCTCACCCCCACCTTGAATCCATCCATCATTCCTACAGCACACTTCACCACTGTCTCGCTGTCCTCATACATGTCCTGCATCACCCTCACATACTTCTCTGCCACTCCTGACTTTCTCATACAATATCACACTTCCTTTCTTGGTGCCCTATCATATGCTTTCTCTAGAGCCACAAAGACACAATGCAACTCCTCCTGACCTTCTCTATATATATCTCCATCAGCACTCTTAGAGCAAACATTGCATCTGTAGTACTCTTTCTTGGCATGAAACCATACTGCTGCTCACTGATTGTCACCGCTCCTCTTAGCCTGGCTTCAACAACTCTTTCCCATATCTTCATAGTGTGGCTGATCAACTTTATGCCTCTGTAGTTACTGCAGCTGTGAGCATCATCTATCTCCTTGAAAATTGGTACCAAAACACTTCTTCTCCACTCCTCAGGCATCCTATCACTCTCCAAAATTGTATTAAACAATCTGGTTAAAAAGTCCACTGCCATCTCTCCTAAACATCTCCATACCTCCACAGGTATGTCATCTGGACCAACCGCCTTTCCATTCTTCATCCTCTTCAAAGCTGCCCTCACTTCCGGCTTGCTAATCCTCAGGACTTCCTTGTTCACTATCTTTTCTTCATCCATCCTCCTCTCGCTCTCATTTTCTTTATTCATCAGCTCTTCAGCGTACTCCTTCCACCTTCTCAACACACTCTCGTCATTTGTTAGTACTTTACCATTTCTGTCCTTAATCAACCTAACCTGCTGTACATCCTTTCCAGCTCGATCTCTCTGTCTCGTCAGTCGATACAAGTCCTTTTCTCCTTCCTTAGTGTTCAGCCTCTCATACAAGATCGTCAACTCCGCTGTATCATCAGCAAATACAAGTGGTGTTAATAATGTCAACATAAATGCTTACTCAATGTTTATTAAAGAAACAGATGAAAAAGAAATTCTTGACATTGTTAACAAATTCAAAGATAAAAAAAATCAGCTGATTGTAATGATTTCAGTATGTTCTTGGTTAAATGTATTATTGATTGTATTGTTAAACACTTCACTTACATATGCAACATGTCACTTACTGCTGGTAAATTTCCAAAGAAAATGAAAATAGCAAGAGTCGTTCCTCTGTATAAAACTGGTGACAAACACTTGTTGTCACACTACAGACCCATCTCATTGTTATTGCAGTTCTCCAAAATATTGGAAAACAATATTTATTAAGAGACTAAATGATTTCATTGATAAGCACAATATACTCTGCGAACAACAGTATGGATTCAGGAGGAACCGGACCACCTCTTTGGCACTCATGGACTTTGTTGAACAGATTAAGGACACAACAGATAGAAGAGAATATACAGTTGGAATATTTCTGGACTTACAAAAGGCATTCGATACAGCTGACCATAAATTACTCAGTAAATTACACAAGTATGGCATCAGAGGAATTGCTTTTGACTGGTTACACAGCTATTTAGAAGTTAGATATCAATATGTTCATGTGAATAATACAGACTGAGCTGCTGAAGATGTCATGTCGGTACCACAAGGCTCTGTACTCGGTCCATTGCTATTTATTTTGTATATTAATGATTTATGTTTTGTGACTAAATTGCTCAAGTGCATTTTATTTGCAGATGACACAACTTTTTTTGTAGTGGAGAAAATCTTAAGCATCTTCTGGATTCAGTAGAAAATGAACTTAAACATATCAATCAATGGTTCACTGCCAATAAATTACCTATTCACCTTGGAAAAACAAAATGTATAATATTTAGAAATGGCAAATTATATAATCACAGAAAAATTAAAATAAACAATGTTGAAATGTTTTTAGATTCCTTTATTAGTCCCACAATGGGGAAATTACAGGGCATCCACATGAGTGGATGAGGCAGCCACTGGTGTGGTGCTCAACTTTTTCACCATTCACACCTGGGGCCATGTTAGAGTCTCCAATTAACCTAACTTGCATGTTTTTGGCATGTGGGAGGAAACTGGAGAAATCCTGGGGTAAACCCACACAGACACAGGGAGAACATACAAACTCCACACAGATCACTGTTGGTCAGGGGCTGGGATTGAACCCAGGATCCCCTGGCCAAGGGTGAGTTGCTGGGCTGCTGCAGTGCTAACCACTCCGCCACCACGCTGCCCGTGGTTAACACAGTTTTGGAACACAAATTCTTAGGGGTCATTGCTGATAAACTAAACTGGAAATCACACATAAATTACGTCAGAACTAAAATGTCTAAATCCATTGCAGTACTGCATAAAATTAAGGAGTTCCTGTGTCAGAAATCTCTTTGCATTTTATATTGTTCACTAATAGTTCCTTATATGACATACTGTGTGGAGATCTGGGGAAGCACATCCAAAACAAACACAGACTTAATCTTTTTACTACAGAGAAAAAGCCGTACGCATTGCATCAAAGAAACGTTACCGTGAACCAACAAATCCAACATTCATTCAATTACATACTCTTAAATTTAGAGATCTAGTAGATTATAATGTCATTCAAATCATGTACAAAGCAAATAATAACCAATTACCTGATAATATTCAGAGACTGTATAAAAAAAGGGAAAGCAAATATGAGCTAAGAGGTAACTCTGTTTTTAACAAACCAAAGGTCAGAACAAATACAAAGTATCATTGCATGTCTGTCACTGGAGTTAAACTGTGGAACTGTTGCTCTGAAATTATTAAAACGTGTTCTACTCTGAAGCAATTCAAAAAATTGTACAAAGATGAGAAAATCTCTCAATATCTCACTGTAAATGCTTGGAGCTAAACTTGAAATAACTTTTTGTCTAACAGATTTTATTTGATTTTCTTTGTTGATTTTTGGGTATGACTTAAATTTTTATGTTATTCATTTTAAAATTGTAACGGGGTAGGCGCTCTGTAAGCACTAGCTTCAGCCTACACCCTTTCAGTTGTTCTTTCATGTGCCCAACATATTTTTTGTTGTTTTAATTGCATGTTCATTACCAAATAAAATTCACATTCATTCATTCACAACTCACTATACAGTATGCCTTATCCTTTGCCTTTGTCACCTCTCTCTTTGCCCCGCGCCGACATTCCACATACTCCTGTCTACTTTCTTCATCTCCCTATCCCACTTTTTCTTTGCTAACCTCTTCCTTTGGATACTTTCCTGTACCTCTTCATTCCACCACCAAGTCTCCTTGTCTTCCTTCCTCTGTCCACTGGATACACCACATACCTTTCTACCCATTTCCCTCAATACTTTTGCTGTACTTTCCCAGTCATCTGGTAATTCTTCCCTACCACCCAGAGCCTGGATCAACTCCTTCCTGAACTCTGTGATCTTCTTCCTTCTGTAACTTCCCCCACTTAATCTTTGGCACCGCCTTCGCTCTCTTCCTCTTCTTGCTTTCCAAAGTCATCCTACAGACTACCATTCGATTCTGTCTAGCTACATTCTCCCCTGCCACCACCTTGCAGTCTCCTATCTCTTTCAGATTTCTCCTTCTGCATAAGATGTAGTCCACCTGTGTGCACCTTCCTCCACTCTCGTAAGTCACCCTATGTTCCTCTCTCTTCTTGAAATGTGTTCACCACAGCCATTTCCATCCTTTTAGCAAAATCAGTGGGAATTATCATCATAATCAATTGTCCCAATAACAGAAATTTTTTGTGATGAATTATCACAAGCATTTTATCATAATAAATGATAATATATTGTCCCACCCCAATACAGAAATAACTCAATGATCTCCGCAAAGAGGCACCTCACACCCCATGCAGACAACAAGCCGCTGCAGTGACATTGCAATAAACTTGGAACTTGTTCAGAAAGCGTTGCTGCTGGGCAGAGACAGTCAGTCAATAGGAAGCAGGAAAGAGGTGTATAAGTCTGCATGAGATCAGCTTCCTAAAGCGTGTCAGTGTACAGCAGGTCAGGAAGGAGGAGTGGCCCGGACAAACAGCTGCTACCATAGCGCCAGTGTTTCATCTATGAAATGCTGTTTTTGTGGTGCAACATTTCTTTCATAATCTATGTGGAATGTATGTTTTCAATAATAAAAAAATGAATACAAAGGTTGAGCTTGTGCTCCTGGAGTGTCAAGATGAATAAAACATTCTTCTAATTACGTGAAAGATGGGAAACAGTGATTCTACACTGCAGGAATGCGACGACCTTTCCTCTTCTCAAACCATCCTCATTAACTATTCTGAGTATATGCACACGTTTGGCAGCATACATCCATTACATCTCAGTGGAAAGTAACATTTTCCTCATCTTTTGGGTTCATTTTACACCAAGAGTAGTGGGACTTCAAGAACTTAAATGTTTTGATTTCTTGATATGTGTGGATTTCTTGAGTCTGGTAAAAAGTTTATTAGAAATATACAGTATGTACTGGAAAAAAATGCTGACACATTCAACACTTATTTTCCCCATTGTATATCTTCTGCCCTCATTTGTTAAAATTTAACAAGTCCAGTTTTCCTGATTTTGAGAAAAAGATGAAAAACTCAAAGTTGCCAGCCTTTATCTGTCTTGATACTGGCCTGTTGTTTGTATCAAAACCAATGTTGGCATGACCTCTTATTAGTGTAATAATAGTGGACTGGATATTTCGACATGTATGAGGACAGTGATACAGTATGTGCTGTAGGAGTGACATATGGATTCAAGGTGGGGGTGGGATTACATCAGAGATGACCTTTGAGCTCCTTGCTTGCCATGGTGATGGACACGCTGACAGGCAAGGTCAGGCAGGAGTCTCCGTGGACTATGATGTTTGCAGACAACATTGTGATCTGCAGTGAGAGTAGGGAGCAGGTGGAAGAGAACCCGGACAGGTGGACTGGAGAGAAGAGGAATAAACGTCAGTAGAAGCGAGACAGAATACATACAGACGTGGACAAAATTGTTGGTACCCCTCTGTTAATGAAAGAAAAACTCACAATGGTCACAGAAATAACTTGAATCTGACAAAAGTGGTAATAAATAAAAATTCTATGAAAATTAAACAATGAAAATCAGACAATGCTTTTGAATTGTGGTTCAACAGAATTATTTTAAAAAAACAAACTCATGAAACAGGCCTGGACAAAAATGATGGTACCCCTAGAAAAGATTGAAAATAATGTGACCATAGGGACATGTTCAACCAAGATGTGTCCTCTAATTAACATCACAGGTGTCTACAAACTTGTAATAGAATAGAATAGACTTTATTTGTCATTATAACAAGTACAACGAAATTAAAACGTAATCAGTCAGTCGGCCGATTTAAAGGGTGACAAGTAGTCACTGTGCTGTTTGTTGACATGGTGTGTACCACACTAAACATGGACCAGAGGAAGCAAAGGAGAGAGTTGTCTCAGGAGATTAGATTAAGAAAATTATAGACAAGCATGTTAAAGGTAAAGGCTATAAGACCATCTCCAAGCAGCTTGATGTTCCTGTGACTACAGCTGCACATATTATTCAGAAATTTAAGATCCACGGGACTGTAGCCAACCTCCCTGGACGTGGCCGCAGGAGGAGACGGATAATACGAATGGTAACAAAAGAGCCCCGAACAACCTCTAAACACATTCATGGTGAACTCCAAGGTCAAGGTACAGCAGTGTCAGATCACACCATCCGTCGTTTGAACCAAAGTGGACTTCATGGGAGACGACCAAGGAGGACACCACTGTTGAAAATAAATCATAAAAACGCCAGACTGGAATTTGCCAAACTGCATGTTGACAAGCCACAAAGCTTCTGGGAGAATGTCCTGTGGACAGACGAGACAAAACTGGAACTTTTTGGCAAGGCACATCAACTCTATGTTCACAGACGCAAAAATGAAGCATACCAAGAAAAGAACACTGTCCCTACTGTGAAGCATGGAGGAGGTTCTGTTATGTTCTGGGGCTGCTTTGCTGCATCTGGCACAGGGTGTCTTGAATCTGTGCAGGGTGCAATGAAATCTCAAGACTATCAAGGTATTCTAGAGAGAAATGTGCTGCCCAGTGTCAGACAGCTTGGTCTCAGTCGCAGGTCATGGGTCTTGCAACAGGATAATGACCCAAAACACACAGCTAAAAACACCCAAGAATGGCTAAGAGCGAAACATTGGACTATTCTAAAGTGGCCTTTTATGAGCCCTGATCTAAATCCTATTGAACATCAGTGGAAGGAGCTGAAACATGCCATCTGGAGAAGGCACCCTTCAAACCTGAGACAACTGGAGCAGTTTGCTCATGAGGAGTGGGCCAAAATACCTGCTGAGAGGTGCAGAAGTCTCATTGACAGTTACAGAAATCGTTTGATTGCAGTGATTGCCTCAAAAGGTTGTGCAACAAAAGATTAAGTTAAGGGTACCATCATTTTTGTCCAGGCCTGTTTCATGAGTTTGTTTTTTAAAATAATTCTGTTGAGCCACAATTCAAAAGCATTGTCTGATTTTCATTGGTTAATTTTCATAGAATTTTTATTTATTACCACTTTTGTCAGATTCAAGTTATTTCTGTGACCATTGTGGGTTTTTCTTTCATTAACAGAGGGGTAATTGGTAGAGCATCCACCGCACACTCGGGAGGCAGGGGTTCAAATCCCGGCCGGGTCATGCCGAAGACCATATAAAAGTGGAACTTCCTGCCGTCCAGCTTGGTGCTCAGCAATAAATGGAATGGAGAAGGGAACTCTGTGGCGGTGCCTTGCATGGCAGCGGCCCTCTGATTCTGCACTTGGGGTGTGTGTGATTTACACTGTAGATAGGTAAAGCACAATCTCATTCTGCTGTACATGATTGGTTGTACGGTTGAATGACAATAAGGGTGATTTAGTACCAACAATTTTGTCCACGTCTGTATGTGTGAATGAGAGGGAGGCAGGTGTAATGATGAAGATGCAAGGAGTGGAGGTAGTGAAGACAGATGAGTTTAAATACGGGGTCAACCATCCAATGCAATGGAAAATGCACAAGAGAGGCCGGGAAGAGAGTGCAGGCAGGGTGGAGACAAGTGTCAGAGGTGACTTGTGATAGAAGGATAGCAGCAAGAGTGAAAGGGAAGATTCACAAGACGTTAGTGAGATCTGCTATGATGTATGGTTTGGAGACGATGGTACTGACAAAAAGCGGCATTGGAGGTGGCAGAGTTGAAGATGTTAAGCTTGGGGGTCACTGGGAGGGGCAGGATTAATGCAGAGGAGGGATAGTGGCTATAGTGGACAAAGGATGTTGAAGATAGAGCTGCCAGGCAGGAGGAAAAGAGGAAGACCACAGAAAAGATTCACAGATGTAGTAAAGGAGAAAATTCCTCCAGCATCACATTAATCCACACTTCCTCCCCACCAACAATTGTCACTTTTGCATCTTCATATATGTGTATCCAGATGGAGTCAGAGCTACAGCAGCAGACTGTGGTGATTAAATTACGATGGTAGTGTGCTGACATGCTTTGTTTCTGCCCCTGGGCTCCCTCCAGCATGTGCGGAGGGCGTAGCCGCAATCAGCAGCTGGCCTCACTGTGTCTGACCTCTGACCTCACCCTCTTCTCCGTCTCTTTGCTGGCCCACCAGCAGAGTGACGCCCACAGTCTGTCTGTTTCCTCTCCGTGTAGAACGTGACGAGAAGTTTTAGGGCCCCTCTTTAAAGTGGGTCATTGTGGACCCCCGATTTCAACAAAAGCATCAGCATTGGCATGTAAAGGAGACCTGTAATTACAGCTGTTTCTGGCTATAAAGCAGAGTGCAGGCCCCCTCAGCCACTAGGGGCTCCCCAAGTTATAAAGTTCCTCCTCAGTTTTTTTTTTTTTTTTTTGGGGGGGGGGGGGGAATTAAAATTACCTTCAACCTGTTTTTGCTCCTAAATTTGTAACTTTTTTATCCACATTTTCAGTTATTCTCGTAAATTTGCTGCTTGTTTCCTGTCAATTTGTGACTTTTTTCTTGCCAATCTGCAATTTTTCCTCATCAATTTGCAGATTTTTCTGAAAATTTTCTTCTTGCAAATGTACAACTTATTTCTTCTGAATTTTTTTTTTCATAAATTTGCTGCGTGTTCCTTCTAAATATGTAACTTTTCCCTATAAATTTGACTTTTATCTTGCAAATGTGCACATTTTTTCCTAATAACTTTGATACTTGTTTCTTGTAAATTTAACTTTTCCCCATCAACTTTTTTCATGGAAATCTGCAACTTTTCTCATAAATTTGCTATTTTTTTCTTATAAATTTACAGTTTATCCTGTAAGATAAACTGTTGATCCTGGGTGACTTCAATGCTAGGGTGGGGTCAGACTGTGAAACGTACACAGGCATTATTAGAAAGTTTGGCAAGGGCAAAAAGAACTCCAGTGGAGACCTCCTTCTGTATTCAACAAGATCTCTGCATTACGAACATCTTTTTCTGCCAGCCTGATAAGAACTACTTCACATGGAAACACCCCCGCTCCAAACACTACCATCTTCTGGACTACATTCTCACAAGAAAGAGTGATCTACAGGGGATCATGTGCATGAAAGCCCTGCATGGACTGAAGTGCTCAATGGATCACTACCTTGTGAAGTGTGTTGTGGGGTTCAATATCTCCCTTCCCCACAAAAAAACCAGAACAGCTGCAAATCATAAGAAGCTTGATACTAGCAAGCTGGCAAAGGAAGAGTACTGTATGAGTCTGGCTGAAGCTGTCTCGGCAGCAATCGAGAGTTCAGCATCAACTGCATCTAGTTCAGAGGACACTGAAGATCAGTGACAGGTACAGAAGAAGGCAGTCTATTCTGCAGCTGCTGAGACTCTGGGTTATCAACAACGTAAGACAGCAGACTAGTTCTGGGAAAATGAAGAGGACATCCAGAAGTTATTAAATGAGAAGCAACGACTGCACCATCGTCATCTGCAGGAAAACTGAGAGGAGCAAGGCTGCCTTTGCAGAGATCAAGACTAAAGTACAGAGAAGTGAGATGGATGAAGGATGTCTGGTGGCATAGACAGGCAGAGTCCCTGCAGCACATGCCTGACAAGCACGATTACCATGGTCTTTTCAAAGGACTGAAAGGCATCTATGGCCCCAGAAGTAACATTGTGGCACCTGCCAAGTCAGCTGACGGGAGAAACTTGTATGGTGACCTTCAAGACATTAAAAACAGGTGGAAGCAACACATTTGTGACCTGCTCAACCAGCAAGGCTCTGCTCACTCAGATACCTGTGCACAGTTAAAAAGACATCAGCGTCGTGATGATCTCTACCAGGAAATTACCATGGAGGAACTTGTGAAAGCATTGGAGACTATGGCTAGCCACAAAGCACCTGGACTTGATCTTCTTCCACTTAATCCTTTTTTGGGTCGCGGGGGGGCTGGAGCCTATCCCAGAATCTTTGGGCGAGAGGCAGGGTACACCCTGGACAGATCGCCAGTCCATCGCAGGACCAACACAGAGAGACAGACAACCATTCACTCTCACAGTCATTCCTAAGGACAATTTTCGAATCCCCAGTTTTGATGGTATCCCTTCAGATGTAATTAAGAATGGTGGTCAAACATTTCGCAAGGAATTGCTGAAACTTTTAAACGTCTGTCTCGCTTCTGAATGCTTACCTCAAGATTTCAACGATGCTCTGATTGTTACCATTTACAAGAGGAAAGGTGACTGGGCAGAATGTGTAAACCATCGGGGCATTTCACTTTTGGCCATTGTTGGGAAAGTCCTTGCAAAGATTATTCTCAACCGGCTTAAAATCATATCTGAACAAGTTCTTCCAGCGTCAGTGTGGCTTCAGGACTGGGAGATCAACCTCTGACATGACCTTCACGCTTTGACAGCTACAAGAAAAAGCAGTGGAGCAACATCAGCCACTCTTTATAGTATTCAGACTTCTCAAAGGCATTTGACAGTGTGGACAGGGAAACCCTCTAAAGAGTATTGTTCTGTGGTTACCCTGAGAAGCTTGTGAGCGTCATTAAGCAGTTCCACACAGGGATGAAGGGACAAGTCCTAGTACATGGAGAACCCAGTAAAGCCTTTGAAGTCAATCATGGTGTAAAGTAGGGGTATGTGCTGTACGCTGTTCTTGCTCATCCTTACAGCTGTCTTGGACACCATGAACATCAATTTACACAAAGTGAGTCTATATCCATACAAGAACATGTGGCAAGCTTTTCAACCTTGCCTGTCTTTGTGCTACCACCAAAATCAAGAATTTATGCATCAGGGAGCTCCTTTACACTGATGACTCAGCACTTGTTGCAAACAACTTTGAGGATATGCAATACATAGTGGTGTGGGCACCCAGCACAATGCAGACTGATAATATTCACGCTCAGCAGGGATTTGTATATGACCAGAAGAACCACAGGAGACAGTCAGACGGGACTGAATGCATGCATCTTCTGTGCCAACCAATGTCATGCTGATCATGTGTATTGACCAATGTGTATTGGATGACAATTGATATGCTAATGTGCCTTGCATTCTCTTTAGTCCTATTGTTGTACATCCCCGGAGTAAGGAGAGGAGTCTGGTGCCAGTTATCAAGCAATTGATATGTATTGACTGTTATGTATATCAATATGTAAATGTTCCATGCATTCTCTCTTATCTGTATAAATGTGCTGACTTTATATGCCTTAAGGAGCTCACTCACAGCGCACTGACAACAGCGCACACAGAGCACACAGCGCTGCTGTGTATCTCAATGATGATGGAGGAATAAAACTCTTAAACCTTCAGCTCACCGTGTCTCCGCCTGAACTTATTTTGTTCCTCCACACCGGTGACCTGATGTGAATGGACTGTCTCTCCCTTCTGCCGCACTGTGGACTATTTTATGCCTCCACACTGGTGACCCTGATGAAGAAGGAACACGAGGCGAACACCCCGGAGATGAGCCGGACGGGAAGCCTCAGAACGCATCACGGTGTGTCCCTCACCTGATTTGTTACCTCCACACTGGTGATGTTTGACGAGGGAGAATGACCGTCTGCTGCCTCTCACCGCGCTGTGGATCCCAGAGGACCAGAGATCGCCTACATCCTTTGCACCCACACGGGAGCGTGCGCGCCTTGTCCTCTCTCCACGATGGCAACCTCCAGGGCCAAGAGCGCAGCACTGGGACCGAGACGCACGCAACCTTCTGATCAGTGACACGAGCGAATGCACAGAAACAGCCTGACCAGGGAAGACCATCGACGCCAACTGCGTTGATTTCCATCAAGCTCCCTGACCCTGACTTCAACTCTCGACAATGGACCTTCTGCGCAACTTTCAGCTATGTGGTCACTGCGCCATGCGCGTGCCACACACGGGACAAAACCGGCTCCACAGACTGATACATCGTTCTCCGCCGCTGCACAGGCCCGAGTTAAACAGCCGATCGCCACCCTCGGAACCTTCAGGGTTGCTCGCGCACCTGGAGCGGACGTGCAGCCAGCACACAGGACTTTGTATGAGTTTTTCAGCCACGGCGCACAAAGGGAATTTAGCCGATTGCTTTCCCCGATGACTTTAGGACTGTTTCCCGCACCTAAAGCCAAACTGCCGAGTCCCTGACACAACTTCAGTTTATCACAGCCATCGGGGAATTTGGCCGCTCGCCTTCCCCACATCCTCGCTGGACCAAAACACGAGAGAGGTCAGAGATGTAATTTTTTCACAGCCGCTGTGGATCTCCACCACGTTTAACGGGAAAAGTTCCTCACCATCGCGGATCCACATGCAATTTTTGCGCGGCCCAGACACCACATCCCGGGCCGGCACTCGCTTATTCCCACCCCCTCAACCTCCTCCTGCATAGAGCTTTTCCCGCACCTCTGGAACTCGTAGCGGAACATACTGCCCTTTCCACCCCTCCCCCATCCCCCTCACGGATTGACATGCCCTCCGACAGTTCTAACGGAGCTGGAGCCAAACAACGGGGGGGGGGGGGGGTCACAACCCTTTCTGACCGTTCTAGGGGGAGCGGTGTGGGCACCCAGCACAATTTTTTTTTTTTTTGGACTTATTTTGTACCCGTAGGTAGATTTGTTCTGCAGTCTGGTGACAAGCCACCAGCTGCCGGTCGCTGCGTGCGCAAGCGCCCCTTAACTCCCTAACCTGCATGTTTTTGGCATGTGGGAGGAAACTGGAGAAATCCCAGAGTAAACCCACGCAAACACAGGGAGAACATGCAAACTCCACACAGATCACTGTTGGCCGGGGGCAGGGATCAAACCCACGATCTCATGATCCCCGCGATCCCCCGGCTGAGGGTAAACTGTGCTGCCGCGGTGCTAACCACTGCGCAACCGTGCAGCCCAATACAGACTGATAATATTCACGCTCAGCAGGGATTTGTATATGACCAGAAGAACCACAGGAGACAGTCAGACGGGACTGAATGCATGCATCTTCTGTGCCAACCAATGTCATGCTAATCATGTGTATTGACCGATGTGTATTGGATGACAATTGATGTACTAATGTGCCTTGCATTCTCTTTTGTCCTATTGTTATACATCCCCGGAGTAAGGAGAGGAGTCTGGTGCCAGTAATCAAGCAATTGATATGTATTGACTGTTATGTATATCAATACGTAAATGTGCCATGCATTCTCTCTTGTCTGTATAAATGTGCTGACTTTACATGCCTTAAGGAACTCACTCACAGTGCACTAACAGCGCACACAGAGCGCACAGCGCTGCTGTGTATCTCGATGATGGAGGAATAAAACTCTTAAACCTTCAGCTCGCCGTGTCTCCGCCTGAACTTATTTTGTTCCTCCACAGTGGATCAGTTTACCTGTGCAGCAGACTTTCATTCATTCATCTTCTTTCGCTTAATCCTTTTCGGGTTGTGGGGGCTGGAGCCTATCCCAGCATCTTTGGGTGAGAGGCAGGGTCCACCCTGGACAGATCGCCAGTCCATCGCAGGGCCAACACAGAGAGACAGACAACCATTCACTCTCACAGTCATACCTAAGGACAATTTCGACTTGTTTGGTCTAAAAAGTAACATATTGAAAACAGAACTGTTCTATCAACCCCCTATTGAGTTCTTCAACAGGACATGAGTCTCAATCAGTGATCATACATAGAGAACCCCTGAAAACAACCAAGGCCTTCACCTAGCTTGGCAGTACAGTAACTAGTACTAACTCTGCTGACCTTGAGGTTGAACCTAGAATATATTCAGCTACAAAAGCCTTTGGTTCCCTTAAGAAGTGCCTATGGAACTGCCATGATGTTGGTCGCAGCACAAAAGTGAGTCTATAAGGCTACTGTCCTTCCCCGTCTCCTCTATGCCACCGAGTGCTTGACCCTATACCGCACACACATCAAAGCTCTGACCAGAGTACAACTTCGTCATCTACATTCCATCCTGCATATCAGATGGCAAGACTGCATCCCTGATATGGAGGATGTACGTCGTGCTGACTCTGTTAGTGTTGAGGCCCTCATCACTACATCACAGCTGCACTGGTCATATTTGTCGACTGGATGACACTTGACTACCACAGGTAGTATTTTATTAAGAGCAGGGGAAGAGAAGTCAAAGTGGGCAAAAACTGCGATTTAAGGATGTACTAAAAAGGTATTTGAATGCTGGCATTTCACCTGACACCTGGGAAGAAGAAGCAATGCAGCGCACAGCATGAAAGTATTAACTCAAACAAGCCACTGCAGCAATCAAGGAGAAACGACAGAAAGAATAAGAGAAAGCACACGGAAGGTGCACTTCTCCACGATTTTATCTGCAGCAAATGCCAGCACTGTTACAGGTCAAGAGCGGGCCTCGTAGCCCTCATGAGAGCCTGCCTACACTAAAAATTACTTCAAACCTGAGAGTCATCATCGACCCCGATGGACTACCGATGATTTTTTCCTGTAAATTTGCAACTTTTTTTTCCTCAAATTTTACTTTTCTTCATTTGTAACTTTTTTCTTGCAAATCTACAACTTTTCTCATAAATTTTTTTTTTTTTGTAATTTGCTGCATTTTTCCTCCTGAATTTGTTTTCCTTGTAAAATTTGACTTTTGTCTTATAAATTTGTGACTTTTCTTTTAATTTTTTTCTAATAAATTTGCGATTTTTTTTCTCATGTACTTGTGACTTATCCTTGTAATTTTTGAACTGTTCTTATAAATTTGTCACCAGGAACATGCACTTCTTTTGGGATTTGAATATCTTTCCACAGATCACAGTTAAACTAATGGTGGGCCTTTATACTGCTCACCAGTTACTAAAATAAAAAAAAAAAAAAAAATCACTTCTGTTCAGTCTCTCAAGGCTAGCTCTGGAAAAATTACACTGTCATCTGACTGGCTGCCCCTCACCTGCCTCCCACAAGACAGGATTAATTCATATAAACACAAACTGATAAAACCTTTTTATTTGGCAATAATAACTTGAACATATATTTTTACTTTCCTTTAGCACATACAGACAGACATGAAGCTCAAACATTAGAGCTGTCAACTTGACATTTTGAATCACAAAGGTCACCCAGAAACGAAGCTGAGCACACAAACCATCATTACCTTCTCTCGCTTTTCTCATGACTGCATTTCTGACTGTAAACTGATTTACCTCTGCACCCGCTGACCCTGCACAGCTGAGTGCAGAGAAAAAGTGGATACATGCAGAAATAAATAGCTGCTGAGTGTGAAACACGACTCCCAGTGATCAGCAGAGATCAGCGGCGTGTCTCCTGCTGTCTGAAGGGGAGGACAGACCAGGCCACAGGAACCACGAGGCAATATGCTCACCTCCAGAAATGACACAACCTTTCAGCACTCGACAACAGCAACGGCTGAATTCTGAAGGAACTTTAAATGTACTGCAACACTGATTTCTTTTGTAGTTCTGATTAATTCAATGCAGGCCTGACTTTCATGACAACAAAAAAACCTGATCGATGGGAGAGAGAAAAGGTGAATGTTCTTTAAAATGAGTGAGAACAAGTAGAGCTGCAACAATTAACTGACGATTTCATCAACTGAGAATTAATCGGCAACTAATTTTTTTAAGACACATCGCCAAGGAACCTTTTCAACCTATTTTCAACTTACAAGGAAAAAACAATTTTGGTGAAAAGTGGCAAATTTACAAGGAAGAAAAAAAAAACACAAACTTGCATGAAAAAAGGTATAAATTTTTCAGGGGAATTTGAAAAACCCACAAATGTCTCACAAAACACAAATTTATGGTAAAAGAAAAACTTTCAAGAAAAAAATTTAAAAACAAAAGGTTGCAAATTAAAAAAGATCTAAAAAAATCAACAAGGGAAAAAACCTGAGGGAAAAAATTCACCAATTTTGAAGAAAACATTGCAAATTTACAAGAAAAAAAGTCACAAAATTATGAGGAAAAAAATCACAAATTTCCTATAAGAAATTAAAAAGTTAAAAGCTTATTAGGGGATTAAAAAGAAAAACAACTTTCCAACAGATTAATTGGTAACAAAAATCTTAGTTGCAGCCTCAGTGACAAGTGGAACGCTGTAGTAGCCAGAAAGAAATAAACAGAACTACAAATTCCTGATGGGAAAAAAGACCTAAAATGTATTTTCATAAACATTTGGCTGTATAAGGCAGCAGCTGTCAGACAGGATAAATAACATATCAATCAAACCTGAAAACTACAGCTGGTAATGGTATGGCTTAAACCAAACTAACGGGATAAAACTCTAAAGTGCCAGATTTAACATGCTCCCCCCAACTACTTACTCACACTTTTGACAGAGTGAGCACAACTGGAATGTCTGTTTTGGCTTTCTAACATTGTGAAAATGTTGTCCCAGAACACGTTTATGGTCAAAAATCTGACTTCAGTGGGCGGGCCATTCGACGATTTTCAAAAATCCAACTAAGCAAACTCCTGGAACGTGCCATTATTGCAACGTCCCCTTAACATGTCACACTTTGATTCATCAGGAGAGGCATAAATCCAGATGCTCATTGATCTTTGACCCTTGGACGTTAGTCTGGCAGATGGGACAGCTGACAGTCAGTGAAAAAGACGATGATGACTGAAGAGATGTAGCAGTGGAGGACATAGCGGTGACCGTGGTGGTCATTGGGTGCACTGAGGGGGATTCTGCCTTCATCGATTCCCTGGACACTGCCGACTCGCTGGTTGACGTCTTCTGGAAGAAGTTGGCGATGCTGGACGAGCTGCTGCGGTCACCCCACGGCCTCTTCCTCAATGTCTGACCCTCATCTGCAGCAGCTGATGAGCCATTGCCGTTGGAGTGACTGAAAAACTTGGACAATGTTGGATTAGTGGTCCTGCTTTGGAATCCTGTTGAAGCTACAGGTGGATAGTTGGAATGACTGGGATTAGAGTTACTGGGAGAAGAAGTCAACTGGTTATTCCACTGTTTAGAAAAGGAGGATGAGGCAGTATCCGGTGAACTCGTTGGTGACGACACAGAGTCTCGGTTTGATGCAGAAGACTGATTTGTTGACTTCCTGAAGAGATCTTCAATAGACTTTTGTTTACTGTTATCTGAGCCTTGGCTGCGGTGGGATTTAGGGATTTTCACAGGAGAGCCGGTGATGTTGACAAAAACACGCGTGTTGCTGACAGATCTCTTTATTGGTGGATTCTTTCCAGTGGAGGTAGCTGGTCTGACGGAGATCCTGTTGGTGTGCCCATTAGCAGGTGACAATGGGGTAAAAAGTTCCTTGTGGGATGAAACTGGGCTGGATAAAGGTGTTTTCCCGACATGATCCAACGCCTTGTGAGGAGGTGATGAAGACGTGTTCTGAGAGTTCCCACCAAGGACAAAGCCTTTTCCGCTGAAGGGGATTAGGTTCCTGATATCCTGAGATCCAGAACCTGAGGAGAGAAATGGTGAAAATCAGCCACACAAGGCATTTACCTTCAGAAATTCAGTCTCACAGAAATGACAACAAACAAGCTGAGTAGGAAATATGATGGAGTATCAAAAACATCCCAGAAAGACTGCAACCGAGACAGTTTGTGGGAGTGAATAAGTTTGACTTTGTGAAGGAAAGAAGCTTCAGGGCAAAATGCACTCCCATGTAAACTACTTTTTTGGGGGAAAAATTTAGTTTTTTGCCCTCCTTTTTTGGGTCAACAAGAACAACAGCAAATCACATTGCACATTTTAATGAAGGAGCAAACCACTAGGAAAATATTTGGCCTTGAAAAGGATAAATACTGTTTTATTCGGACTGTAAATATTTTTCAGAGAGAAAAGATGTTGAAACACACCCATCTTGTAATGTGTTGCTGGCATCACATGATGTGATAGGGCTGGGCAATCTGACTTTAAATCAGCATTGACCCTTTCATGTCGGCTGTCGCTTTTTTTGGTTATTTTTCCCCCTCCCTTCTTACTGACAAGGCTCATAATTAAGCAACATTACACAAGAGTGTGGTATCATATCACTGCGATGTAGTAGTAAATGTGACTAATATTCACACACAAAATAAACACTGTCAAGTGTTTACAACACATAACCTCTTGAGGGTTTGTGGGTCACATCACATGTGCAGAGGCTAATCAGCTTGTTAGCTGTGATGGGGAAGTCCTTTATGCACCTGTGATTGTGTTACTGCCACATAGTGATTATGAGACTCCTATTAGGTTCTTAAATACAGCCTTAGCTCGTCCATTCCCTCTGTAAAACAGCTGAAATGACACGGCTAGTCATCAGAGGCCAACAGCAACTTAGCTTCTGCTCCTTTTAGTGTTAGTATCCACACACGATGCTCACTTTTTCTTGGCATCTACAAAAGAAATAGAGTCACTCATCACATACTATGTGGATGGAGACCATGTTTGTTTTAGTTACAAGTCCTTTTTAATTGTTCCATCTGTGTTCTGCTGCATCTGACTGCACTGCTTCCGGAGTTACGTGCCTGCACTGGTAACTCCGTGAGCACATTTTAAAGAGGTAGTATGTGAAAAGCTCTCTGTCACACACAACAGGGAGACGGGGAAAAAACAAACAAAAAAAACCAAAAACAAACCCAAAACGACATAAGCAAGATTACGTTTATTCCCCCGAACATCTGTTCCAGTTTTAATTCTGTTAATTACCCAGCTCTATGATGGGACACGGAGCTAATTTTTCAGTTTGAGCTGTCACATGCAGTGGTATGAAGACCACTCCTTGACTGATAGCATTTTTTTTTTTTAATTAAAAACATGTTAACGCTGTCTCTGTAACATTTGATCAAACTTACAATTTTCCAAGCAAACATTAACTTTCATTCATTCATCTTCTTCCGCTTAATCCTTTTTGGGTTGCGGGGCGGGGGGGGGGGGGAGCCTATCCCAGCATCTTTGGGCGAGAGCCAGGGTCCACCCTGGGCAGATCGCCAGTCCATCGCAGGGCCAACACAGAGAGACAGACAGACAACCATTCACTCTCACAGTCATACCTAAGGACAATTTAGAATCCCCAGTTTGATGCCAATTAACCTAACTTGCATGTTTTTGGCATGTGGGTGGAAACCGGAGAAGTCCCGGAGTAAACCCACACAGACATGGGGAGAACATGCAAACTCCACACAGATCACTGTTGGTCGGGGGCTGGGATCGAACCCAGGATCCCCAGGCCAAGGGTGAGTTGCTGTGCTGCCACAGTGCTAACCACTCCGCCACCACAAACATTAACAGTTACTTTTAAGTTGCTTTTAAATACTAAAATACACAATTTGTCAAGGGGTGGCTAACTTTTTGCAGACCTCTGTACGATTACAAGTATTTGAAAATGTATTCTGATGTTGCATTTTCCACACTGCCCTGAATTTTTAATCAAAAAATACATGAATGCAAACAACATAAGCACACACAGGATATAACATACTCTGGATATGCTGGTGCGTCTACTGAAAAAACAAAACAAAACATACAATTCTACAGTTATGATTTAATATCCACTCTGTAAATATAGAATGTTAATGGCAGGGTGGGTAATTCCCACAGGGGTTGAAACTACCCTGCCTGTGTCACTCAGAGAAAATAATGCATTCACACCATTCCAGGCCTGTACGCTAACTTTTTTTGTTCATAGAACTGATGCTACAGAGGTTCACAGTCATGTAGCACAAGGCAAAAACTTGTAGCATGATAAAAACATCTGTTATTTGTCTAAAACTGACTAGAAGGATAAGGACTTGTACTTATATAGTGCTTTTCTAGTCTCAAAGACCACTCAAAGCGCTTCCAGTGTTTTCCTTACCATTATATTAGGGGGGATCTGTCTATCTATCCATCCATCCATCTATAAATGCAAGGAATCTCTGTCTTTGTGTGTCTGTTCCTCACATATCTCTTAAAACATTCGTCAGACTGACCAGGTTTTATAAGTGCTTTACTGAGGTTATGAGGGCGTGCATCCTTGAGTATGGAGTTGTTTAGTCAAAATATGTAATTTTTATTAATAAAAGTTTAGCCACCACTCTGTCTCATGCTCTGGCTTCTGGAAGTGTGGGCGGGGTTTCTGACTGACTCCATACTAATTGGATAATATGTGGCATCACAACCAGTCACCAGAGCACTCCGTGAACAAAACAAGGAAGTGAAAAGTGACAAATTTGACTAGAAAAAGATAATACTGAAGATTTAATTCTTAAAAAATTGCACCATAGATTTGCTGTGATTACATAGGTCTAAAGGATAATTTGGCATATGTGGAGAAGATGAGGCACGTGAGCAGACTGGAAGGAGCGCCAGCGGGGACCCGGGGTCTGACAAAGAACACCGGTGTATCCAATACAAGACATGTCAGGAGAAGCAGCGGCCCAAGAACACTGGCAGACCGTGGTCCTTCGTGGGACGCCCAGCCTGCCCGGTCAGTGGTAGACAAAGTCCCGGCTGCTGCTTTACCCATGTGCTACCACTGTCCTTTGGAGGACTGCGAGTCCCTGATGGCACTCCTCCTGTACGAGTATCTAAAAATTAAAAACTTAATAATAATACTGATATGACTGTGGAGCAGAATGGCCAGAATGACTTAACGACCAAACAGGACACAAAAGCACCCAAATAACAAAATATATCATTTTTAGTTAAATATTTACTGACAAATGGGCAGCACTGATGAAACAGTTGCAGCCAAACAGGTCCTGCTGTGTATAATAATGTTGGCTGTTTTGTGGTAAATGGCGTTCACTTACACACGTGGACAAAACTGTTGGTACCCCTCTGTTAATGAAAGAAAAACCCACAATGGTCACAGAAATAACTTGAATATGGCAAAAGTGGTAATAAATAAAAATTCTATGAAAATTAACCAATGAAAATCAGACAATGCTTTTGAATTGTGGTTCAACAGAATTATTTTAGAAAAATAACTCATGAAACAGGCCTGGACAAAAATAATGGTACCCCTAGAAAAGATTGAAAATAATGTGACCATAGGGACATGTTCAACCAAGGTGTGTCCTCTAATTAACATCACAGGCGTCTACAAACTTGTAATCAGTCAGTCGGCCTATTTAAAGGGTGACAAGTAGTCACTGTGCTGTTTGGTGACGTGGTGTGTACCACATTAAACATGGACCAGAGGAAGAAAAGGAGAGAGTTGTCTCAGGAGATTAGAAAGAAAATTATAGACAAGCATGTTAAAGGTAAAGGCTATAAGACCATCTCCAAGCAGCTTGACGTTCCTGTGACTACAGTTGCACATATTATTCAGAAATTTAAGATCCACGGGACTGTAGCCAACCTCCCTGGACGTGGCCGCAGGAGGAGACAGATAATACGAATGGTAACAAAAGAGCCCCGAACAACCTCTAAACACATTCATGGTGAACTCCAAGGTCAAGGTACATCAGTGTCAGATCGCACCATCCGTCGTTGTTTGAGCCAAAGTGGACTTCATGGGAGACGACCAAGGAGGACACCACGGACTTCCGGTTATGGCTGCCACGTAGGACGGACGTGTCTCGCTCTGCTCTGCTCCTGGAGAAAAAAAAATCGGCAAATAACTCTCTCATTTGGGACAGAACGTATCCCAGCGTTTGGGCGAGGATATGTCGGCGAAGCCTAAGGCTGGAAAACCAGGAAAAGGAAAAAGCGAGCCGCCGAAACAGTCCAAATTAACGGACTTTCAGGTCTGTGACGCAGCAAACAGGGCTCCATATATGGCGGAGGAAGCTGGCAACGCTGCGATTTCTGCGGGGAATGGCGCAGATGCGCTGATGGCTGCCATGAGTTCAATGAGAGCGGACTTTTCCTCTAGATTTGATGGGATTATGACAGCGTTGGAAGGAATAAGAAAGGAATTGGGTGACTGTGTAGAACGAACGGCGCAGATGGAGCTCCGTCTCGCTAGTGCTGAAGATGACGTCACCCGTCTTCAATTAAAGGTGCGCACTTTGGAAAAAAAAAATAAATCTCTGGAAGATAATATTTTGGATTTGGAATCTCGGTCGAGACAGAATAATTTGAGGCTGGTGGGTCTTCCAGAGGAATCAGAAGGTCGGGACGTATGTTCCTTTCTGGAAAAGTGGATTCCGGAGGTGCTGGGCAGCGAGGAGTTGCAATCAGCAGTGGTTCTGGAAAAAGCACATCGCATTGGCCCACGGAGAGATAAGGGACCGCCGAGGACCTTAATTATGAAGTTTCTTAACAACAGAGACAGGATGAAGATCTTCAACGCTGCACGAGCTAAAAAAGGAGAGATTAAACACCAGGACCAGCAGGTGCGGTTCTACCCAGATTTGGCCACAGGAATCCAGCAATTGAGGAAGCAGTTTGATCCCGTACGTAAGGAGCTGCGCAACCTTGGGATTCGTCATGGTGTAATCTATCCTGCGAGACTGCTGACCACGTATGAGGGCAGAACCCACATCTTCAAGACCCCAGAGGAGGCGCAGGAGTTCATCAAGAAGATCAAAGAAGAAGAAGAGACTGGTGGGAGCTAAGCATGAACAAAATATAAGGTAGAATAATTAAGCATTTGCACAGGCATCTGACTGACTTGAAGTAAATAGTAAGTTTACAAAATATAGATTGTATTATATATTTAAAAAAAAAACAAAACAAAAACAAAACAAACAAAAAAAAAAAACTATGATGTACAAAGTTGTTAAAAATTTTGGAGTTAAGTTGGAAAACTACAGAGGAGAGTTAATGTTACGTCATTAAAAGCAGTAGAGTTAGGGTGATTGGGAGGATGAAGAAGGAGTGGCTTAGGCTGTTCCCCGTGGGTGTGGAACGGTCGATGGCTATATCGGGAGACAGAATTTTTCTTTTGATTTTGGGGGGTTTGCCACAAGTGTGGGAAGGGGAAATTTGTTTGTGTGTAGTTTGTAGGATGAATGTTCAACCACTCATGTTTTTGCTTCTCTGTATGAGCATGTTTACACTGCAAGGTAATCCCAAACTCTCTATTGATCATGGACCAAAGTGTTAATCTTAATTTAACTTCATGGAATTGCAGAGGTCTACAAAATTTAAAAAAACTTAAACAAGTTATGAATAAAATAAAGGACATGGGTTCAAGAATTGTGTTTTTACAAGAAACTCATCTGATAGAGGAGGATGTTAAAAGAATTAGGAGTAGATGGCAGGGAAGTGTATTCACCTCTTCATTTTCATCCCGAGCCAGGGGAGTTATGACTCTCATACATAAATCAGTTCCTTTTCAAGTGAAAAATGTAATTGGAGACAAATTTGGAAGATATGTAATCATTCAAGGTTCTTTGCTATTAGAAAATATAAATCTTGTGAACTTATATGGTCCCAATATAGATGATCAGAAGTTCTTTGCTAATTTATTTCTCATCTTATCATCACTTACAGGGCAACATATAATAGCAGGGGATTTTAATTGTACATTGAATCCAGGTGTGGATAGATCAACAGGACTGGATTGTACGCACATTGGATGTAGGATGACTATTAATCATTTTATGAAAGAATTGAGATTGTTAGATATATGGAGAGAAATGAAACCACAAGTTAAAGCCTATTCTTGTTATTCCAGTACCTACAAGACATTCTCACGTATTGATTATTTTTTGATTTCCACAGAATTAAGGTCCAAGATTCAAAACTGCTTTTATGATAACATCGTGATCTCTGATCATGCACCCTGTTGTCTAATATATGTAGATAAAAAATTGACAAAGGAATCAGGTAGATGGCAATTTCAGCATAAATGGCTTCAGGATGAGGAATTTGTCAAGTATATAGAAAAACAGATAGACGAGTTCTTTGACATCAATACTACACAAACATCAGCATGTGTAAAGTGGGAGGCTTTCAAAGCTTTTATTAGGGGGCATATTATTAGTTATACAGGATCAAAATCTAAGAAGACTCGAGAGGAGAGAGCTAAATTGGAACATAAAATAAAAAATCTTCAGGAAAAAGTGTATGCAGGAAGTGACCCAAGGTTGGAGAATGAATTACTGATTTTGAGAGCTGAATACGACAAAAAATCAGCGAATAGAGCTGCCTCGAGTCTTCTAAGATTGAAACAATCTTTTTATGAACAAGGTGAAAAATCAGGAAAATTATTAGCATGGCAGATTAAACAATTGGAAATTAAAACACCAATTACCAGTATTATAAGTAACGGACAGGTAGTTATAGATCCTTTAGAAATTAATAGAGCCTTTAGAGATTACTATGAAAAATTATATGATACCAAAAATGAACCTGATTTAACAAAACTAAATGGGTTTTTGAACGAACTATCTATACCGTGTATTCCAAATGAAAACAGGGAGATATTGGAGTCTAAAATTAGTCAAGAAGAAGTTGGGCTAGCCATTGATAATATGAAATCAGGAAAAAGTGCAGGACCAGATGGTCTTCCAGTTGACCTTTATAAAAAATTTAAGAATAAATTAATAAAACCTTTTTTGGAAATGGTTTTAGAAGCATTTCAAAATAATAATTTACCATCATACATAAATAATGCCTTAATTATACTGCTGCCAAAACCAGGTAAGCCCTCTAATAAATGTGAAAATATGAGACCAATAAGCCTATTAAACGCCGACCTTAAGATAATCTGTAAAATTTTAGCAAGACGAATACAAGAAATTTTACCAAATATTATTAATCGAGATCAGAATGGCTTTATAAAGGGTAGACAAGGCTTCCATAATGTAAGAAGACTATTTAATATTATCTATTTTAATAAAGAAGCACCGGATACAGCTCTCCTATCATTGGACGCCGAAAAGGCCTTTGATAGAGTTGAATGGCCCTTTCTTTTTGAAGTCCTACAAAGGTTTGGACTTGGAAATAATTTCATAAAATGGGTTCAAATAATATACAATAATGCTACAGCAGAAATCCTAACAAATAACAATATTTCAAAACCAATAAAAATCAATAGAGGATGTCGACAAGGCTGTCCACTCTCACCTTTACTGTTTACTATGGCAATTGAACCTTTAGCGATAGCGATACGTTTACATTCACAAATATATGGAATTAAAGTTGGACCAACAGAACATAAAATCTCCCTGTACGCCGATGATATAATTTTGTTTATGTCGAATCTAAAAAAATCAATTCCAACCTTGTTGAATTTAATAAAGAATTTTGGGGAAATATCAGGATATAAAATAAATAAAACTAAATCTTCAATATTAATGCTAAATGAGACCCAGAGAAATTACCCAGCCCCTGAGGTAAATCAATTCAATGTTGTAAATCAGTTTAAATATTTAGGAATCCAAATTATGCCTAAGCTAGAATCAGTCGCCAGTGTCAACTATGAAGCCTTAATGTCAGATATCAGTGAGTTAACTCAGAGATGGATGTCACTACCAATGTCGATGATCGGGAGAATCAATATACTTAAAAGTAATATTTTACCTAAAATACTTTATTTATTTCAATACATTCCCTTATCACCACCTTTAGATCTATTCTCAAGAATAAAAAAAAAGTTAGTGGAATTTATATGGAACAACAGGAGGGCTAGATTACGTCTGTCTTTATTATATTTACCATTTGATCGTGGAGGTCTGAAATGTCCAAATTTTATGTTGTATTATTGGTCGGCACAACTGAGGTCTATGACATATTATTTTTCATCAAATGATCTCCCTCACTGGACTGAAATGGAATCATACAATTTACCTTTACCTCTTCCCATATTCATATACTCAGATTCGGCAAAAAAATTACAAAAACAAGTTAAAAATCCATTTGTAAAGCATATGATCAAAATATGGTGTGAAGCTAAAAACTATTTAAAAGAACCACAGTTATTGTCACAATTTAGTCCAATATGGGGTAATCAATATTTTAAACCAGGGAGAGCGGACGCTGTATTTAAAGTATGGAATTTAAAAGGGATACAAAAGATTCAGGATTTATATTTGCCATGTGCAGACAACATAATGTCTTTTGAAGAGCTGAGGATCAAATTTAATCTCAATAGAACACATTTTTTTAAATATCTTCAACTTAGAAACTTTATTCGATCAAATCAAAATAAAGCTCTCACTCGACCTATTTATTCATCCTTGGAAAAAATGATGATGAAAGATAGTAAAAGAAAGGGTATTATTTCAGAGTTTTATAACTCATTGACACTATCTTCAAGTGAAAATTCACTGAAAAGATTAAACTACTGGAAAGAAGATCTGCAAATTGAAATTTCAGAGGAACAATGGGAATTGGCTTGTACAGAAGCTCAAACCAAATCAATAAATGCACGCTTTAAATTGATACATTTCAAATGGTTAATGCGGATGTATGTTACACCGGAGGAGTTAAATAGATATAACAAAAATATACCAGATACATGCACAAAATGCATGGAAAGTAAAGGAACCCTATTTCATTGTTTATGGGAATGTAGATTAATAAGAATGTTTTGGGAAGAGGTGAGGGTAACAATTGAAAAAATAATCTCAAAACAAATCATATTGAATCCTAAACTGGTTTTGTTGGGTCTGTACCCAGAAAAGCATAATTTCAATAAAAGTGAAAGAACATTCATAGACCTCAGTTTGCTTAATGCCAAAAAATGTATTGCACTATTATGGAAAAAGACTCATAGACCAGATGTGACTCAGTGGTTAAGACAGATGTTAACAAACCTTCCATTAGAAAGAATAACATATATACTGAAATCAAAGGAAATTGTGTTTGAGAATATATGGAGACCTTTTATTGATTATGTAAAAAATTTAAACATAACTCTTGAAGAAGAAGGTGAATGATGTGTGTGGACCTTGTAAATTCCAAACTGGTGAACATAATATGTATACTTATGTATTGGATTGTCTAGACTAAACAGAGGAGCATTGTTGAAGACTTGATTTTGTTGGTGGTTGTTGGTGTTTTTAGTGCATTTTTTTTTTTTTTTGTAGTACTTTAGTGTTAGTGTTTGATTGTTTGTATCATGTTTGTTAAAAAAAAAAAAAAAAAAGGTTCAATAAAGATATTGTGGAAAAAAAAAGGAGGACACCACTGTTGAAAACAAATCATAAAAAAGCCAGACTGGAATTTGCCAAACTGCATGTTGACAAGTCACAAAGCTTCTGGGAGAATGTCCTGTGGACAGACGAGACAAAACTGGAACTTTTTGGCAAGGCACATCAGCTCTATGTTCACAGACGCAAAAATGAAGCATACCAAGAAAAGGACACTGTCCCTACTGTGAAACATGGAGGAGGTTCTGTTATGTTCTGGGGCTGCTTTGCTGCATCTGGCACAGGGTGCCTTGAATCTGTGCAGGGTACAATGAAATCTCAAGACTATCAAGGTATTCTAGAGAGAAATGTGCTGCCCAGTGTCAGACAGCTTGGTCTCCGTCGCAGGTCATGGGTCTTGCAACAGGATAATGACCCAAAACACACAGCTAAAAACACCCAAGAATGGCTAAGAGCAAAACATTGGACTATTCTAAAGTGGCCTTCTATGAGCCCTGACCTAAATCCTATTGAACATCTGTGGAAGGAGGTGAAACATGCCGTCTGGAGAAGGCACCCTTCAAACCTGAGACAACTGGAGCAGTTTGCTCATGAGGAGTGGGACAAAATACCTGCTGAGAGGTGCAGAAGTCTCATTGACAGTTACAGAAATCATTGGATTGCAGTGATTGCCTCAAAAGGTTGTGCAACAAAATATTAAGTTAAGGGTACCATCATTTTTGTCCAGGCCTGTTTCATGAGTTTGTTTTTTTAAAATAATTCTCTTGAACCACAATTCAAAAGCATTGTCTGATTTTCATTGGTTAATTTTCATAGAATTTTTATTTATTACCACTTTTGTCAGATTCAAGTTATTTCTGTGACCACTGTGGGTTTTTCTTTC
The DNA here is from genome assembly GCA_020510985.1 of Pholidichthys leucotaenia. Taxonomy (NCBI): domain Eukaryota; kingdom Metazoa; phylum Chordata; class Actinopteri; order Cichliformes; family Pholidichthyidae; genus Pholidichthys; species Pholidichthys leucotaenia. Next base: position 280,454,108 of record CM035842.1, read on the forward strand.
ATTAACAGAGGGGTACCAACAATTTTGTCCATGTGTGTAATAGTGTTTTTTTCTCATCTCTAGATGACCAAAGTGCTTTACAGATCCTTTGTAGTTAATTTGGTTGATTACAGTTTTAAAAACCCTTTTAATAACAAAATACTGCTAAGATATAAAATGATACACTACAATGGGTCACAAATATTTGTAAATGTGTCCTGTTATAATGCTGCACGAGTTTATTGATGATACACAGAAAAAATTCAATATTACACTGAACTCCATCACTGAACAGTGACATAAACTAAACTAAAATAATTATAATGATGACTGAACAACTCCCATTCCCCAAAGTGCAAGATACACTATTATCTTTAATATAAGTGATAAAAGATCAGACAAATAAGTGATCTGACAAAGAAATAAACAAGGGATCTGAAACAGTCGCTAATATTGGATGTCCCATTCATTTTCAATATTTAGGTATTCTGTAATTAATAGTCACACAGTCAAATAAATCTTAGGACCATTCAGTCCCTTTCATATTTGTCAAAGTCTAACATGTGATTGCCTACATATAGGCTACACCTTTGTATTCCACTTTTAAACACAGCCTACATTTGGGCCTGTAAAGCCTGACTGGGCTACCTGTTTCAGACAGGAATACTTGCGTTCTACGGGCAATGTACTATAACTTTACTTTTCTATATAGCACCAGAACACCATGATTCCTTTAAGAGTTTGTTGTTGTTGACCGTCACGCTGCCCCCCCCACCCCACGTCCCCATGTGCAGCCATGTTACCTGTAGCTGTGCTTGAGAACTTGCTGCTTACTGAAGTCTTCTTCTCTGAAGTCTTTCCATCCTTGTTCTCATGCCTCGTCCCTTTTCTCCCATATCCTTCAGGTTCTTTGACCTTGGTGAAAGTTCCTCCGCACGTCATCTTGTGATCGTTCCACCAGGGGTCCAAAGATGACGGCGCCCGATTCATCGCCCTCTTCACGTAGCCGAAGTAGGGCCTGCGGTTCTGACAGGGCCCGTCGCAGCGCCACCAGTGCTGCCTGTAGAGGTCAACCTCGTCGTGGAAGCTGTGGTAGACCTGAAAAAGCGCGGAGGAGAAAAGCTGTTATTTCACCAGACGAGACGTTGCTGTAATGCTGGAAAAGAGGTTTTACCCACAGTAATTTTCGTCCCACTGGCTCTGTTGATCCGGTCCATGTGTTTGCAGAACTCAGGTCCATGGCCTTCCCTGTCTCGGTTGTTCTGGGTCACAAACAGGAGCGCGTGGATCATTTCATGGAGGAGGGTCTGGGAAAAACAAACAAACAAACAAAAAAACAACAAAAATCATGATTGAAGATGGAAACAACATAAAACAACAAATATTTTACAATCTCTAAGACCACTTTAAGCCACTTCAAAATAAATTTAAGTCCAGATTTATGAAATAAATACAATTTTTTTTCAACTAAACATTTAGATATTGGTTAAACTTTAGCAACAGATTAAGATGAAGTTCTTAAAGGAGTTTAGTGCACCTCTTACATACAGTATGATGCAGTTTATTCTCCATGTTTATCAGCTTTAACTTCATATACTTTATTACTGTTGTTGGTAAAAAAAATTCCTCTTAACCTTCAGTCAAGAATCAGGCAGGACCAAAGTTTCAGCAAATCTAATTACTCTGGCCAGTGGAGCACAATACAAAAACAGTCTCAGAGCCTATTCGTACATCATTATGACTCAAACACGAATCACTCAGTCCTTTAAGCCCTCCGTTATCCAAGAGGTGGAGGAGAAAATGTCCATGGTGATTGGTTCAGTACATCTGGTCAAAACTTGATGTACAGATTATCTTTTTTCAGGAACCGTCACACTTTCTCAGCACCAGTCACACCAGAACAATACATGCAAACTAAAACAAAGTGATAACATAATACAGCTGCATCAGCATCTTCAGCACTTTCACACAGACTCTTGAGACAAAGCAAATTACAAATATGAAACTTTTCTATCAATTATTATTTCATATATTTATTTTCTAGTGGTCATAAACAGCCAGTATAGGCATTATTATCACCATCTGAATTTCAGTCTGTTTCCGAAACAACCCTTAAAATAAAACAATGCAGATTCATTCTGTAATTTGCAAAAGTATTCCAATTTTTGTTTAACCCTCTAACTGTCCACACTGCATGGACGGGTCACGCGCCCCCAGTGGCACAGCGCAGCAATTGCACCTGTCAACTTTATTGACGTCCCCCGGCTATACATAAATTTGTGCTGATCTGTACTGATCTGACAGTTCAGAAGGTGGCAGACACGTGCTGGAGGAATCATGGCTGACATGGAATACAGCAAAGAAGAAGAAATCCTCATTATTATTCTTCCTTTTTCCGCTTTGAGCTCACCACACCAGTGTGGCCGTCGCCATGATCGGTCATGGCAGCAGCGATTCTGAATGAAACTGCATCATACAGGAAAAATAGCCGTGTAACACAAACAAAATTCACATGGGATAATCATAAGAGTTTGTATATGTGGTAGAGGGTGTAAATAACCAACTAAACGCAAAACAATGACCACGATGGGCGAAAAACTGAGCTCACAACACCAAGATGGAGGCGCCCAAGTTGTCATGGATTCTCACAGGAAAAATGCATCAAACTGGAAAAACAGCCGCGTAATACACATGAAATTCACGTGGGATAATCATAAGCATTTGTAGATGTGGCAGAGAGTGTGAATCACCGAGCAAAGGCAAAACAACAACCATGATGGACGAAAACAGACCATCACGTGAGCAAGCTAGCCCCCCCTCCCCCCGGCAACAGGTAAGAGACAAATATATGTTTTGTTTTGGTTTTTCTTACATTTTATTGATTTTCTGGTTCATATACTCTGAAGATTAGATAAAAACATACCCCTGTAGACAAAACATGTAAAAAAACCAAACCATTCTTTGTGTAAATGTGTCCAAAGTCCACTTTTGACTGAGTTATGTAATTTATATAGTTGCCGTGACATTATGCAAATTAGATGCATAAATTTATTCCTATCTGAAACTTTGGATCATATTCTACATCTTTCTAATTGACAGTAACCCATTATCTCTTGCAACTTTCAAGTTATAGCCTTGGAAATCTGAACTATTTTATTGACAAAATTTTTTTACCACTCTTGACCACTAGGGGCCTTGACCACCCTTTAATCGTTCCAGTCGTAAAGAGTTAAGGGCTAGGTCGAATATCATGTAAAAAGCTCTCAATAATCAGCTGTAATTACTGGCAAATACTCAAAACTTTGGTCTGAACTTCCAAATGACATGGAAAAATCAAAACTGAAAAAATATACAGGCATAACACAGAAAAATTAAAAGCTCTTCAGTGACAGATTCTCATGAAGAGTTGGCATACAGTAACTGATATGTATTACAACAAATACAGCATACCTTTTCTTTTTGTGTTTACATAACAATTTTAAATGCTATTCAAATTGTCAGATGCTCTGGCCTGTATTCTCCACCTTCATAAAATGTTGTAGAATAAGATTTTTCTCATTTATTTTCTAACTAAATCTAAACCTTTACAACAGACTGTCGTTAACAGTGGAGGGCCTTATACATTATCAAAATCTAATCCCTCAATTAGCAAGATTCTTTACATTAATTTCCAGCTTGATTAATGTATATTCTATTGATCTGAGAACCCAGCTCACCTCCACCAGATCTTTTCTGGGTCTGAGCTTCAGCAGAGGCTCGCTGAGTCTGATAGAACACAATCCACCTCGGCCTTCGTAGCAACACAAACCAGCACACCTGCGGAAAAAAGGCAAGAGAGAAAAAATATATTATTAGAGAAGTTACATCAAAGAATATGTTAGAAAATACAGGAAAAAATAGCAGAACAAAACATATGGAGCAAATGTTGGATAAAATATAAATTTAATACAAAACTCTTTATGTTGGTATAGCAGAGATAGATCAATCGGGAGAAAACAAAATCAGTGCAAAAGATGAGAAATTAAGCTTAACACTAATCAAATGGATAAATTACACAAGACACACAAACATTTTTACATATAACATTTGCATAGAAACATTTCGTTACTGCTATCAGATTTTTAGAGAGTTGAAATAATGGCCATTACCAATTGGAATATTTTAAAATTGACAGTTGAACTAACATTGTTTTGCTTTAAGAACATGAAACTGCCCTAGTTGGGGTGCTACCATGGCAGTGGCTCAGGAGGTAGAGTGGGCGTCCAATAACCAGCGGGTTGGCGGTTCGAACCCCGCTCTCCACAGTCATCCTGCCGTTGTGTCCCTGGGCAAGACGCATTGCCCACCTTGTCTCCAGTATCCATGACACTGGGTATGAATTTGTCTAAATGTTCGGTAGTGGCCGTCGAGGCTGTCGTCACGGATTAGCAGCCACGTTTCTGCCAGTCTGCCCTAGGGCAGCTGTGGCTACAGAAGTTGTTTACCGCTAATGTCTGTCCCAGCAGGGCCGAGATCGGATGAATAATGGACTCATCGCTGTGAGATGTCACTTGACAAGCGCCATATAAATCTAATCCATTATTATTTCAAAGGCAAAAGGAAGAAATTTTATTGTCTTTGAAATTAAAATTAATAATTACATTGTTGTCTCCATTGCAGTTAAACCCTGAAAATCTTTTTTTTTTTTTAAACACAAAACTTCATATTCATTGACTTACAGTGTCATCCTGGGGCTCCACCTCACCTCCACCCCGCCGAGTTTCCCCCAGAAGAACATGTCGTTGAACTCCAGGAACATGGCCCTGATATCGGGGTTCGGGTCCAGCATCTCCCAGGACTCATCCACGATGGACAGCGGCCTCTCGGGGTGCGGGGACGGCTTCCAGTAGGGAACCAAATCGCCACCGCCACTAGCTATCCCTACTTTCCGCTTTTTACTGCTGTGCCCGAAGTTGTCATACTCAAAACTCGTCGGTGGGAAAACAGAGGCCTGGTATTCGTTGTCAAACTGCTCCTGGAGCTGAATGGCCAGCAGAAAATCTTCATCTGCCATCTTAACAACAGCAGCGAAGCGATAAGCTAACGTTAGCCGCCTGGATTTAGCGTTAGCTTGTTGATGATAAAGAGGTAGCGTTTAAGTGTCCCAATCAGGCTTAATTTAAACCTGGTAAAATATTTCTCATGATCTATGTGTATATAAGTTAGCAAAAATTACTATTATTCCAGAAATAACTGTCCAGTATTAAACTAACTTCCTAACGGCCAGCCAAAGTAGCGCGATTGGGTTACAGCAAAATGATCACTTCCGGTAAAAAAAAATTATCAAAATAAAACGCATACAATAACAGGAATTTGTTTTCATGATGTGCTTACTTAAATAATTAATTAACTACAATTTTTAAAATCTTTAGCATAACCTTGCTATTTTCTAATAAACGTGTATGTATTTTTTTTTTTAGATTTTTTTATTGTTGCACTTTCTGATCTTAAACTTCCATCGTCCTTGCAAACTTAACATACTATTTTAAAACGCCGTATTGTTGGAAAATGTAGTCTTTTTATGGGTTGTCCATTTAAACTTTTTGCACTTGCACGAAGAAAAGTAATTTTGACTTTTTTCCCGCAAGATTTTTATTTGCATTTTAGTTGGTATTTCACACCAAAAGGAATATACATACTTAGATACACATTACTGCTGCAACAATTACTCAGTTATCTGATGGACGAAAAACTAATCGACAACTAATTTTACAATCAAATAATCAACTATGTAATTTTTTTCAATAAAAATTTAAAAAAAGATTATTTTGAAGGAAAAGATCGCATCACGTGACCTTCTCTGGGCGTTAACTTCCTGTTTAGGTTTCAAGCGGAAACGGTGAAGGGACGGTAGACGCTCTTCCTCTAACTGCTTTTCTCCCTTATTTCTCATCATTTTAGCTTAACGGGTGAACAAAAATACGGCACAACGATGACGGAGACGGGGAACCGACTGCGGAAACTGCTCGAATCGCCCAATTTCGACCCGCAGAACTACGTGAAGCAGCTGTCCCAGCAGTCCGATGGCGACCGAGACCTGCAGGAGCACCGACAGAAGATCCAGAACCTGGCCGACGAAACGGCTCAGAACCTGAAGAAGAACGTGTATAAGAACTACAGGCAGTTCATCGAGACCGCCAAAGAGATCTCCTACCTGGAGAGCGAGATGTACCAGCTGAGCCACCTGCTGACGGAGCAGAAGACCATCATGGAGAGCATCACCCAGGCCCTGCTGTCCACGGACAAGGACGAGACCTCCAAGGAGATGCAGGCTGCGTTCCCCAAAGAGACCGAGGAGGTAAAGCAGAGGACGCTCACGTCGCTGCTGGAGAAGGTGGAAGGGGGTAAGAACATTATGGACACCCCTGGCAGGCATCTGATCTACAACGGTGACCTGGCTGAGTTTGACGTAGACAACATGTCCCCCATCCAGAGGGTGCACGCCTTCCTCATGAATGACTGTCTGCTCATTGCCACCTGGCTGCCTAACCGGAGAGGCACGGTGAAGTACAAATACAACGCTCTGTATGACCTGGAGAGCTTCGCTTTGGTCAACGTGAAGGACAACCCCCCCATGAAGGACATGTTCAAGATCCTCATGTTCCCCGAGAATCGGATCTTCCAGGCGGAGAACAGCAAGGTGAAGAAGGAGTGGCTGGAGATCCTGGACGAGACCAAGAAGAACAAAGTCTCCAAGGACAGGCACAAGAAAGAGGAGGAGGTTCCCACGTCCCTCGCCAGAGCCGAGGTGTCCACCAATCCCTTCGACATGGACAACGACGAGCCGGCCGAAGCAGAGGAGGGCGTGGACCTCAGCCTGGAGTGGATCCAGGAACTGCCGGAGGACCTGGACGTGTGCATCGCCCAGAGGGACTTCGAGGGTGCCGTGGACTTGCTGGACAAGCTCAATGATTACCTGAGGGATCAGCCGGTCACCCATAAGGTCAAGGAGCTGAGGGTGAAGGTGGACGAGCGCGTGCGGCAGCTGACGGAGGTCCTGGTCTTCGAGTTGTCTCCGGATCGATCTCTCCGTGGTGGACCTAAAGCAACCAGAAGGGCTGTGTCTCAGCTCATCAGGCTAGGTGCTTTCTAATTAATATTTTAATCATATGCACCCATAGGTGTAAATCCAGGGGGGGACATGTCTCCCCAACCTGGAAACACGAGAGAACTGCTCCCCTCCCATATCATCATAAACCTTTCTATATCATGTTACAGGACTGAATAAAATGCATTTTAAGCAAAAATGCCAAGGATACATGCAAAACAAATATTTGGAGGGGAGGGGGATTTGCAACTTTTCGTATAGATTTGTAAATTTTTTCTTATAAATTTGAATATTTTTTCATTATTTTGCAGCTTTTTTCATGAAAATTTCCAATGCTTTTCTCATTAATTTGCAGTTTTTCATTTAAATATGCAACTTTTTTCCAAAGTTTGTAACTTTTGTCTCATTAACTTGCAACTTTTTTCATGTAAATGTGCAACTTTTTCTGAGGTTTGTAACTTTTCTCATATGCAACTTTTTTCTCATTAACTTGCAACTTTTTTCATGTACATTTGCAACGTTTTACTCAATTAACATTTTTCATGTAAATTTGCAACTTTTTTGTTGTTAATTTGCAACTTTTTTGTTAAAACGTAACGTTTTTCTCATTAATCTACAACTTTTTTCATGTAAATTTGCAACGTTTTTCTCATTAATTTCCAACTTTTTTCTCGTTTGCAACTTTTTTCATTAATTTGCAACTTTTTTGGTACATTTGCAGTTTTTCTTGTTGCAGCTTTTTTTGTGTAAATTTGAAACTGTTTGCCCATTCAATGTTTTTCATGTAAATTTACAACTTTTTTCTCATTAATTTACAACTTTTTCATCTAAATTTGCAACTTTTTTCACATTTGCAACTTTTTCTAATTAATTTACAACTTTTTCATGTAAATTGGCAACGTTTTTCTCATTTACAACTTTTTCTCGTTTGCAACTTTTTCTTGTAAATTTGCAGTTTTTCTTGTTGCAGCTTTTTTCATGTAAATTTGACACTTTTCATGTAAACTTACAACTTTTTTCTCATTAATTTGCAACTTTTTCTTGTAAATTTGCAACTTTTTCTCATTAATTTGCAACTTTTTCATGTAAATTGGCAATGTTTTTCTCATTAATTTCCAACTTTTTTCTCGTTTGCAACATTTTCATTTGCAACTTTTTCTTGTTAATTTGCAACTTTTTTCATGTAAATTTGCAACTTTTTGCTCATTAATTTTCAACTTTTTTCTCATGAATTTGCAGCAATTTTGGACATTTCTTGTAAATTTGAAACTTATAAATTTGTGATTTTTTTTTCACATAAATTTTGGAACATTCATATGGATAGTAAATTTTTATTCTATATTATGGTTACTTTTTTATGCTTGTCTAGACAATGACCCGATTTTATTTAAGTGATGTATGTACACATATAACAAGGTTTTTCCACATTTTTTAGGGTTTGAATTCTTCCCCATTACACAGTCTTGGATATCCCCCCCCAAACTGAGGGATGGCCCTGGCTACAGTAATACTTAGTGTTCCCCTCAATATTTATTCTGGGGAAAATGTTCTGTTTATTGTCCCCCCAACAGTCAAATGAAATATCTGCCCATGCATACACAGCCAGATATTAAGCACTACTATTACATCATGGTTCAGTCACATTCACGTTAGAGATCTGCCCAGTCCACCTCAGTGTTTTTCTGTTCAAAGGGCACCTTGGATGTAATTTAAAAAAAAAAAAAAAAAAAAAAAGATTTCTTCATTATTCAGTCCCCTTGCTCATGTAATTTACATGTTGTTGACTTGCAATTATCAATTATTGTATAATATGACCTTGAACGTTGCTTTAGCATAGTAAGCAGTTTAAGCCCCCCCACCCCTCACGAAGGTGAAAGTTCCAAAACAGAGCAGAATTCTTAAATCACAGGGATACATATCTTTATTCCTTTTGCTCACACATTCGTATTACCAAGTCATAGTATGCCAGTATTCTTTTGTCACACTGTACATTTGTGTCACTCCCTTTTGTGTTGCAGGCCAGTCCACCAAAGCCTGCGAGCTTTTCCTGAAGAACCGCGCTGTAGCAGTCCAGACGGCCATCCGGCAGCTGCGCATCGAAGGGGCCACGCTGCTCTACATCCATAAGCTCTGCAACATCTTCTTCACCAGCCTGCTGGAGACTGCCAAGGAGTTCGAGATGGACTTCGCGGGGAACACGGGCTGTTACTCTGCCTTCGTGGTCTGGTCCAGATCAGCCATGAGGATGTTTGTGGACGCCTTCAGCAAGCAGGTAAGCACAGGGGGTCAGACTTTCACAAGCTACAGGATGACCAAGAAGAAATGATGGCATGATTCAGCAGTTGTGAATATTTTTAACGGTATTTGTAGTTATTCTACTTTAAAATATATATTTAAAAAGCACCTGTAATTATAATTAGTGTCTAGAAACAACAGTTATGAAGTTACACCAATGATTCTAATGTGTCTGCATTGAATTTACAGTTTGGGCCAATCCAGACATCCTGTCCACTGAGTCTCCTGCAGAGTCTCCTGCCCTAGTTCTTTTTGGCACAGTGCTGCCACCTTGTGTTCATAGTTGGAAATAGCTAAAAACTGCAATTAGCTACTTAAAGAGCCATTCACTGCACTTTTTCCACATGTTGTTACAACTTCCACAAGTCTTAATGAAATGTCTGGGATATGCTTTGGTCAAAATACCTCAGTGTTTAATTATTGTAGCACCATTTTGACCCATCTTTTGCAGCCTTCCTCAGAACGGCTCATTTCAGTGCATGTCTCTTTAAATGCTCATGAGCCCCAGTTCACCCCACAGAAAATGACTGACAACAGGCCAGTTGCCAGCATTATATTGCAAATATTAGCTGGCTAGCTCCTTGCTCTGGTAGCGAATGTAACCTGAGGTAACTAATGAAAAATTGTCTGAAAGAAAAAAATGAAACAAATTATCACTGGTGGACAGGGGTGTGTGGCTTCAGTGGTCGATAGGATATGGATTATGAATGATTGAATGGGAAACTGCTAAATGTAGCTTGCCACTTTGGTCCCAGTCAGAGTATAATAAACTATAGTAAAATAAGCTAAAATAACTTCTAAGAACAATGTGTACTACTCACAAACAGTTAGGGATAGTTGGCTTTCGGATAAAATTTATGGAAAATGTAAAAAGTTCACGCTACAGTGATATTATATCATGAAAGTAGGGCATTTAAGTAGAAGCATGCAATGGTGATTTCCTCATCTCAAACAAATTATTGAAACAAAAGCCAACAACAGTGGTGAGTATACCACAACAAAAAACGTCAGTGTCTCAATAACTTGTCATGTGCCCATGAGCATCAATTACAGCTTGACATCGACGTCTCATGCTGTTCACAAGTCAACTTAGTATCTGCTGAGGCGTGGCCTTCCACTCTTCTTGAAGGGCGGCCCTCAGGTTATTGAGGTTGTGGGGTGCAGGGTTACGAGCCTCTACACGGTGACTCAGCTGATCCCATAGGTTTTCTATGGGATTCAGGTCTGGAGAAAGTGCAGGCCACTCCATTTGAGGCACCCCAGCCTCCAGCAGCCGTTCTTTAATGATGCGATCTCGACGAGCTGGAGTATTGTCATTCATGAAGATGAAATTAGGCCTGTGTTATTCATGCAGGGGCACAATAACTGGATTAATAAGGTTATTCAGGTAGTATCGGCTTGTCACTATACCATTCACAAGGTGTAGGGCAGTTCTGTATTGACTAGACACACCTGCCTAGACTAACACCACCACCACTAAAGGCAGATGCATAGCACTCTCCTCGATGTCTCCAACATCATTGGCAGCCATTATTTCTGCTCATTGTGAATCAACTTTCATCAGAGAACAGCACTGAGGCCCACTGGTCCCTTGTCCAGCGTAAATGCTCCCTTGCCCACGCCTGTGCCTGGTGGTGTGGTCAGGTACCCTTGCAGGTCGTCTAGCATGCAGACCACACTGATGTAAATGGTTTTGAATGGTCTGATGTGACACTTGGTTGCCTCTCACCTCCCTTAAATGTGCCTGGAGTTGAGTGGCATTCATCATTCGGTTCCTCAGGGCAGTGTTTACAATGAAGTGGTCATAAGTGTGGTATTTGGCCAAAGGACGTCCACTTCTATGCCTTTCTGTGACTCTTCCAGTCTCTCTGTATCTCTGTTGCAAAGTGCTGATGACACTCTGTGACACTCTAAGCTCAGTGGCCACTTCCCTCTGAGAACATCCTGTTTTGAAGCCTCGCAATGGCGAGGTACTGTTGATCAATTGTGAGGTGTCGTCTTGGTCTCATAATGTCAAAATGTGAACAACATGATGAAGAGGACTGTTTAAATACCAATTCTAATTGAAGCAGAAAATTTTATTGGTCGATTCGTGGATCAAACATGTGTTGTGAATTTTGCTTTTAAACCCCTTGGTAGAGAACAGCAAGTTATGCAGAAAGTAGTGAAACACTGAACAGTTGGACATGTGCATTCAAAAGGTTAGAGAAGGTCAAATTAATTTCACCTGTAAAGGTTACATTGCATTTTAGAGTCATCCTGAAATTCTACTCGAAAACCGAAAATCTCTGACTTTTTGTGAGTAGTGTATATGGTCAAGTGTTGGTAGGTGACCAGTGATGTCTACTGGGGATGGGTAGAATTTGTAGGAAATAGCAATCAGACAATAATAATAATAATGGATTAGATTTATATAGCACTTTACATGTCAAGTGACATCTCACAGCGCTTACAGTTGAGTCCATTATTCATTCATGCCCCGGCCTGCCATTGACCACTTTTCAATCTTGGCTCTGCTGGGACAGACCTTGATAGTGGTAAGCGACTTCAATCCGTGCCAACAGCCTCTCCAACCACTACTAAACATTTATACACATTCATATCCAGTGTCATGGACGCTGGAGGCAAGGTGAGTAAAGTGTTTTGCCCAGGGACACAACAACAGGATGACTGGGGAGAGCAAGATTTGAACCGTCAACCCTCCGGTTATTGAACGACCCGCTGTACCTCCTGAGCCACTGTCGCCAAGTTAAGCTAATGCTTGGCAGCCTGTCTGTCAGCTTCTCCCCACTAAGGGGAGCCTGAATGCTGTTAAACAGGCTGACTCTGACTATCAAGCCAAGCTAATGCTAGCAGTTCAATCTAGGGCTGGGCAATTAACCGAAATATGACCGGAACCAATGTTTGGGGTGTAGAACTAATGTAATTGTGCTCATGTCGTTTTTTTTGGGGGGGGGGGGTCCCCCTCTCCCTGTTGTCTGCATGTATGTGAGAACTTTTCATGTACTGCCCCTTTAAGATGTGTCTGCACCTGCGCAGTAAGATGTGGCAGAACACGGGTGGAACAATTAAGAACAGCTTGTAATGAAAACAAATATGGTTTCTATCTACATAGTATGTGATGACTGATTCTTGATTTCATCTGAAGATGCCAAGAAAAAGCGAGCGAATTGCACAGATGCTAACAATAAAAGGCGCAGAAGCTAAGTCGCTGCTAGTCTGATGGTTATCTTTGTGATTTCAACTGTTTACAGAGGGAATGGACAAGCTAAAGGTGCGTTCAGACCAAACGTGAAGCGAATTTTTTGTGCTGCGCGAATACATACAAAGTTAATGGAAAGAGGCGAGCAAACGCAAATCTCGCTCATTTGCGTCCTAGGAATAACGCTGGCTAGTAATGGCCTTGAGATTCTGCCGTCACTGGAGTAAAAGTATCAACATTGGAGAGTAAACTAGTTTTAAAATGAGACTGACACTCACCTGGGACTGGGAGCGCTGCAGCTGAATCGGAGTGTCAGAGTTTTTTTTGCCCACGGACTCCTACCACGGACGTGCTAACAAGGCTAGCAGGTGTAGCATAAAATGGAATTTATTAATAAATAATAAATATGATCAGGTATGAATTATTTAATTTATATTGATGTATTGGAATCTGAGCTCAAATCTCATTTCATGTACATCAGAAAAGTTAATAACACTCGTAAGGGGCACCAGCTTCTGTCTTTAAGAAGCAATTTAATCTTTAATTTCACTTTATACCTGTTTGATCACTCAATAAATTAATCAATAATCAGTCTCAAAAATTTTCCGTGAATTCGATACCTGGGCTTGAAACAGACTCAGAATGAAATAAATTCCCAACAACTTCTCTCATTTTTAAATATTTATTAAATGAAATGATTAACAGACATTGCAGTAATTTCATTAATCATAAAATCAATCTTGTAAATGATAGATTAACAATATCAATATTTTCGGAACCAGGGTTGACTTGAGAAACCAATTTCTATCAGTTTGAGTTAACAGATCATGGAAACAACACAAACTTATGGAGAAAGTTTACTAATTATATGAAAAAGTCCTAAATTAATCTTAAGAAAATAAAAACGGAATTTTAATGAAAAGAAGAGTTATGTTAAGGGCTTCTTAATTTGCATCTGATTAGATATACAAATTATTACCAAACCTCAGAAGTTTATTCAGCAGTTGAATTAAAAGTTTGCAGCTCACGTGATTCTCGTTCGATGATGGTTCTGTCGTTGTCCTCATGAAGTTTTGAAGTGTTGTTCAGGGGCAAAACCCAGAATATTTGTCCCGCAAATATTCTCTTGATGATGAATGATATTCATGAGATCGTAAGTTGGATCTCGATGGTTGAAATCCTGCAGAAGCGCGCTGGTTCCTCAGCTGCACGATGTGGGAGCTGCGTTTTTCTTCCTGGTAGACAAACGGCTGCAGAGGTCTTCGATAATAATTAAAAGATATCTAATCCGATTTCAAATTAGAAAAGAAAACTTTCGGACTTTAGATAAAAATAGTAGCTTCTGGTGGGTGCTTGGTCAAGAAAAATATTATAAAATAAAGTCAAGATTACATTAAAATCAAACAAACGGTGGTTTTACAGAAAGTTTAACAAAGAAAAAGTGATGAATAAAAATTGGAGTTTAACTCCGATTAAGAATTGAGCTCAAAGAAATAGGAATTCCTAGGCATTTAAGAGAAAAGGAAAAAAGACATTAAAATACAACGTTACATAACAAATTACGAGTTATCTGCTCTGTGTTCAGAAAAGCGACACATGGTCGAAGTCTTTGTTCAGACGGTCCTTTGTTCCTTGCTGTGTGTAGACAAAGGAGAAGATCAGAGAAAGGGAGCAGCCGGAAAGAAATCCGGGGAAAAAGTGAAGCAAAAGAGGGTCCGGAGCAAAAAAGTGAAGCAGGGGTCCCTCTCCTTTATATAAGCTCTGTTGAGTTTCGCGGGCTTCCGGCCTGACCGGAATCTCAGCCAGTGAGCGTCCTTCGTGGGCGGGCTCGATGAACTTTTAGTCCAATGAACAAACAGTCTATTGTTTGGAGCATTTTGGGATGAAGAGTTGTCATGCAGAGATTGGCTGTTGGAGTCACATGTGATATCGAGGCAAAACTTTGATACATACTGGAAGTTAATATTTCCCTTTATGTATTAAACTAAGATAACTTTAGTGACTAGTGTAAATTATAAGCAGTGCTTCTAAATCAACATGCAGGAGTAAACATTCATTTAAACATTAACATGCATATATATAAAATCACAGATTAATGCATTTCACACATATTATTGATTTTCCACATCAAAAACATCAGAGTCCATCTGCATTTTCATAGTTCTGAAAAGAATGAAGGTTTAGAATTGAGTTTGTAATAATGTACTTTAAAGTTCACTAGTTAAATCCAGCGTTTCCAGAGTTTAAGGAAATTAGCTGAGTTGTGGGTCTGTTGCATGTTTTATGGGGGCAATAAAAGTGAAGCCGGACATTGGGGAAATTCCTTAGGCTGGTTTTAACAAAACGAAGGGGATTTCAGCTGTGGCCTGGGGGAAGAAAATCCATTTCTTTGTGTTATTCCTGGATGAAACAAAAATGTCTTTAAGCAGAAGAATAATTATTGCTGAGCCAAAGTGAGATGATGCTACACAGGCTAGCAATGTAAACAACCCATCATCCAGGTGAAATTTTGGAGGCAGGGACAATTTTTTCATGTGAGGGCCCATCGGATAATGTAAACCTAAGCATGACGGTGTTTTAGGAATTTCCACAGCAGGTTGAACACTGCTGCAGAAGTTATAAAGACAACTTCGGCTGTCTGCATCTCACTTAGATGGTGAATTTCACGTGTTTACATTGAGTTAACATGTAAATCGCCCCTTGCGAAAAATTCACTCATTCACATTTGGTCTGAATGCACCTTAAGGCTGTATTTAAGAATGCGATGAGATTCATAATCACTTTTCAGTAGTTTGTCTTCTGTTTGTTTCAGCTGTGTTAGTCTGTCTTCTCTGTTCCTCTTTCTTTTCTTTCCCCCTCCCCACCCCTCCTTTCCCCATTTCCCCCCTGCCGGGTCCTTCATGGGTAAAACAATTTAAATAAAGTATTAAAAGTTATTACAAGAGCAGTCACTAAATAATATACAGTACATATATATGTACTGTATAAAGCTCCTTTTGGGAAAGTAAATCTGTTTGACACAATAAGGGAAGCAGATTTCTGTTCTGCTTACCTAGCTGCTTGACAGAAGGGGAAAAAGACTCATAATCACTATGTGGTGGTAACACAGTTGTGGGTGTGTAAAGGACTCCCTTGATACAACTAACAAGCCAGTTAGTCGCCACACGTGACGTGACCCACTAACCCTCAAGAGGTATGTATTGTAAATAGGGGTGTGCCATATTGTATCGTTCACAATAATAACAGTATAATTTTTGATACCAGTGTAAAAATGAATATTGCAATATTCGGGGTCCGTTACACTGCCAGCGGAAGTTACGTGTTACCATAGAAACAACAACAACAACAAAAAACATGACGCGAGAAGTGGCGCTCTGTGCTTGGAACATCTGCGTCTAGTTGTGAGGAAGTAATTTAGTTTTAAGGCTGTTTCAAGCTGCTGCCTTCTTTAAAAAAAAAACAAAAAAAAAACAATGGTGCAGTGATGCAGATAATCTGCCTGCATTTTTTTTTTCCAGACGTCAATAACACGGCTTCAGTGAAAAGTTTTACTTCACCCTGAAGCAGTGTTGTTGATGTCCGGACTCCGAAATGTCCAGAGGTTTGTTTTCCTTCCCTTGTGGCTGCTCCAGATTGATTTATTCAACCAATTGAAAGAAAAAAAAATCCATTAACAGCCCCAGGAGTTGTCTGTGCAACGGAGATTTCTAACGTGGGTAAACTGAGAGAAAGACACAGGAGGTCTGATGCAATGGTCATTTACCTGCAGAAGTGTCTAGTAATTTGGTGGAAACGGGAGACAGGTAGGCTAAATGATGAAATAATACTTTTAAATAAGCCCACTCCCTCCCTGTTTTATTTAGACCCTCTTCCTGACCCGGTGAAATAACATACTAAATTAATTAAATGTGTTAAAATGACCAAAACCCCCTCATGCCCCAGAGCATAGAAATGAGATGAAGACAGAAGTAATGTGGTGAATGAGTATTTGTGGTTATATTACACTGCTGTAGCTGCTTATACTGTAGTTTGGGGTTTACGTTTTTAAATGTAATAAATTGGTTGCATTAACCATAGCTAAATTGCTCTTACATTCATAAGGCAATGTTTTCAGGACTATTCAGATGTTTTAAGAAAAACCTTTATAACTTTCAAAACTATGGGCTGTATGTAGTCTGCAGTACCAACTTTACTCTCATCTGCTTGTTACCGTTCTCTCCTAGATTTGTTTTATTTTCTCATTTTTTAAACATCTTTTCATAAAGGTACCTTTTTTTTAATTTTGAACGTTTTTGGTGACAAATGCGTGACCTTTTTCATGCAGAATTGTAACTTTTTACCTAAAACCTCTTACCTTGTGTTTTTATTCGGAAAAGGTGAAGAAATCAGAAGCAGCACCAGATTAAA
The DNA here is from genome assembly GCA_020510985.1 of Pholidichthys leucotaenia. NCBI lineage: Eukaryota > Metazoa > Chordata > Actinopteri > Cichliformes > Pholidichthyidae > Pholidichthys > Pholidichthys leucotaenia. The sequence continues at coordinate 280,471,078 of CM035842.1, forward strand.
ATTAAGATTAGTCAATCAGTTGTTTTAATAATCAATAGATCAGTTGACTATTAAAATCCAAGTTTATAATTTTCCTCCCAGCTGAAGGTTATACAGTCATGTGAAAAAATTAGGACACCCTGTATAAGCCTGTGTGTTTTTTTAAACATATTTGGACATATGGATATTTAATATCAATGTTAAAAGATAAGATAAGCCTTTATTAGTCCCACAATGGGGAAATTCCAGGATTGCAACAGCACAGGGATAGCAACACTAAGAGCAATAATTAAGAAGATAAGAAAAATAATAATAATAAGAGCAGTGAATATACATACGTACACATAAATATATAAATATATATACACAGTGCGGAGCATTGTAGCTAGATGGAATAAACAGCATAACCATCTACTTAGTTATCCTACATAGTATGAATATGTACCCATACATATTGTCACCCTCCGTAGCGACTGATATTGTCCTAGTTGTATACTGGAGGGGACCATTTGTGTAAGTCTGTTGCATCTTTTGCATTCAATGCTATTAGGTCGTCACGTTTTTTTGCTATCTCTGCGAGCAGCCCTGCTTAGGTTATACAGTCTGACAGCCGTAGGTAGGAAGGACCTGCGAAACCTCTCGGTTGCGCACCTAGGGTGATGTAGTCTACTACTAAATGAGCTCCTCAGTGCGTTCAGTATGTCCTGCATAGGTTGGGACTCAGACTCCAGCAGAGATGACAGTTTAGCCACCATCCTTCTCTCTCCTACCTCCTCCACTGGGTCAAGGCGTTGCCCCAGGACAGATCTAGCTTTCTTGATCAGTTTGTTCAGTCTCTTCCTATCGGCTGGGAGATTCACGTAACACAACTAAACAATTAAAAATGAATTAAAGACTTTTTTCAAATTTTCTGTAAAATGTAATTCTAAACAAATAGTGAGGAATAAATTAGGACACCCCCCATCTTTTTTAGGACAACCCCACATTCATTCCCACTTACAATGGCTAAAATACATTTTTAAAAATGCAAATAAAAACAAAAACAAGGTTAGACACAGATATGTGAACATTTCTTAATAAAGAACTGAATATTTAAAGGGGTGTCCAGATTTTTTCACATGACTAATTACATTTATAACTAGTTTGATACCTGTTATTTTAAAATGTTGGTCTACTAAAACTGTGGTGGTTTCTGGTTTCCAACAACAGGGTGGCCTGGGATGAAGTCAAATTCCCATCCTGAATTTTTGTCCCAGTCCACCCCTCAGTGCACTTAAGGTGTGGTGGTTTATAATATTTTCTGGTAATATTTGATACAGAATTTAAAAAAAAGTTTGAAACTCATTCTAAACTGCTCTTTATAAACTGGAGAAATAAGAGTTTTTGTTTTTACTGAATATGTTGAACATAATTAATGCTGACCTGTGAAACTGTCCTTTATAAATTTACTACTACTACTAAAAGAAAAAACTGTATTCTGTGATATCGCGAAGAATATCGTTATCATGAAAATTCACAGAAATGTCGCGATATCGTTTTTGGGCCATATCGCCAACCCCTAGTTGTAAACACTGGATAATGTTTATTTTATGTGTGAAATGACAATAGGTCTGTTCTTTAATTTATTAGACTCATTTACTACCACACCACAGTGATATGATACCACACTCTTGTGTAATATTGCTTAATTATGAGCCTTGTCAGTACAAGAAGGAAGGGAAAAAATAACAGAAAAAAATAAAAACAAAAATTAATCATGATGCTAATTTAAGGTCAAATTGCCCAGTCCTAGTTCAGTCTACAAACTATCACAGCAAAAATATAACAAATTAAGCCAGAATGATGTGAGCTATACATACTGTATAATCAACCATGGACTGGAATTTAAAGAAAATAACAGTAAAAACAGTGGCCGCTGAGCTCACTCCATCATAGCACTGTTAGCCCTGAAGCTAACGCCTTGGGCTTTGAAACTGTGGGTGGGAACTGGATCGATATCACAGTCAATAACACATTGATGAGTTGTAGCTGAGGTCCTGATTATGTTTTAGTGGCGTGGGGAAATGGAACCCAGAAGAGCAAAACCAGCTTCTGACCATTTTAATGGTTTGATTTTAACATTTTTACTGTAGTCATATGATCCAAGAAAGCATTTTAGAAGGTTAAAACCCACAAACTTACCATGTTTTAGTGAGTCAGCTAACTCGGGAAATGTATGTTTTCATCCTTTTGTCTCTGCCAGGTGTTTGACAGTAAGGAGAGCCTGTCGACAGCGGCGGAGTGCGTTAAAGTGGCCAAAGAACACTGTCAGCAGTTGACTGAGATCGGCTTGGACCTGACCTTCACCCTGCAGTCCCTGCTGGTCAAAGACGTCAAGGCAGCGCTGCAGAGCTACAAGGACATCATCATTGAGGCCACCAAACACCGTAACTCTGAGGAGATGTGGAGGAGGATGAACCTCATGACCCCCGAGGCTTTGGCTAAACTCAAGGTGCATTTAAATTGGTGGTGTTTGCATCTTCTCTGTTTTTTAGTGGTCACCTGTTTTCAAGACTTTTATTTAGTTTTATTAATGTATTAGAACTTAGATTTGATTGTCCATCAGTTTTAGAGCTGAAACAACTGCACAAGCTGACAGAAAATAAACCAGATACCCTTATGCATGCCAATAAAAATATACTGTTATTTATTTTCATAGTGTATAGTGGGGGTTGGCAACATGTTTAAATGGCCAAATTTCTGTAATGGAAAGAGCCATTTGAGCAACCTGTTGGTGTGTCAGTCTTTCTGTCCCATCAGCTTGGGTAGTTATTGTGTGGGTGAGTGCGTTACAGGATGGGGGGGTGGGGAGAGTGTACAAAGTTCAGGGTCCTGATGGCCTGATGAACGAAGCTGTTTAGTAGTCTTGTGGTGCGGGCTCGGAGGCTCCGGTACCTTTTCCCCGATGACAGGGGGCTGAAGAGGGAGTGTGAGGGGTGGGAGGTGTCACCTTCGATGTTGATGGCTCTGTGGGTGAGGCAGGTGAGGTAGACGTCTCGGGGCAGAGGGGCACTGATGGTCTTGCTGGCTGCTTTCACTGTGTGTTGTAATGTCTTTCGGCAGGAGACGGTGCAGCTTCCATACCACACCGTGATGCAGCTGGTGAGGATGCTCTCAGTGGTGGGCTGGTAGAAAGAGAACATGATGGGGGGTTGTGACTCGTGCTCTCCTCAGTTTGCGGAGAAAATAGAGGCAAGTTTGAGCCTGTGTGGTGTTGTTGGACCAGGAGAGGTCCTCAGAGATGTGTACCTCCAGGAACTTGGTGCTGCTCACCCTCTCCACAACTGCACCATCAATGATCAGAGGGGGATGCTGTGTATGACCCCTCCTGAAGTCGAGCACAGTCTCCTTGGTTTTTCCTACGTTCAGGAAGAGGTTATTGTCTTTACACCACTGGATCAGTTGGCACACCTCATTTCTGTAGTTGGCCTCCTCGTTGTTGGTGATGAGGCCCACCACTGTTGTGTCATCCGCAGACTTGATGATGTGGTTGGTGTTGTAGGCTGGTACACAGTCATGGGTCAGCAGGGTGAAGAGCAGTGGGTTGAGCACGCACCCTTGTGGGGCCCCTATGCTCAGTGTGATGGTCGTGGAGGTGTTGCTGCTGACCTGCACGTTCTGTGGCCTGCCTGTGAGAAAGTCCAGCACCCAGTTACAGGGAGAGGTTTTGAGTCCCAAGTGTCTGAGTTTTTGTATTAGGTGCTGGGGGATGATTGTGTTGAATGCTGACCTGAAGTCCAAAAACAGCATTTGCACGTAGGAGTTCTTTGAGTCCAGGTGGGTGAGAGCTGGGTGGAGAGCAGCAGAGATGGTGTCTTCTGTGGACCTGTTTGACCTGTATGCAAGCTGAGATGGGTCATGGGAGGGAGGGAGGATGGACTTGATGTTCTGCATGACCAGCTGCTCAAAGAACTTCATTATGATGGAGGTCAGTGCTACTGGCCGGTAATCGTTGTAGCTGGATGGGATGGGCTTCTTTGGGGCTGGTATTATGGTGGCAGTTTTGAAACACGTGGGGACAACAGCTTGACTCGGGGAGATGTTGAAGATGTCGGCCAGGACATTTCTGAGCTCCTCTGCACAGTCCTTCAGAACGTGACCCCGTATGTTGTCTGGTCCAGCTGTCTTGTGTGGGTTGATGCTGCAGAAGGTCCTCTTCACACTAGCCGGATCCAGACTAGCCTGCTCGTTGGGAGGAATGGTCTTATGTGCTGATGTGCTGTTTTGTGCTTCAAAGTGGCTGAAGAGGTCGTTTAGGTTGTTGAGCAGTATGATGTCACTCGCACAGGTCTGAGGTGGAGGTTTGTAGTTGGTGAGGGTCTGTATGCCACGCCAGAGGGAACATGCATCTCTGGTGTTGCTGAAGCGTCAGGGTATTTCTTGCTGTCCTGGCGTTTTGCTTCCTTGATGCCACGGCACAGGTTGGCCCTAGCTGTTGTTAGTCCTGCAGTGTCGCTGGCCCTGAAGGCTGCGTCCCGAGCCCTCAGGAGCCTGTGGACCTCTGCTGTCATCCATGGCTTTTGGTTAGCACAAACAGTGATGTGACATAATCAATGCATTTAGCTACACACATGGACAAAATTGTTGGTACCCCTCTGTTAATGAAAGAAAAACCCACAATGGTCAGAGAAATAACTTGAATCTGGCAAAAGTGGTAATAAATAAAAATTCTATGAAAATTAACCAGTGAAAATCAGACAATGCTTTTGAATTGTGGTTCAACAGAATTATTTTAAAAAACAAACTCATGAAACAGGCCTGGACAAAAATGATGGTACCCCTAGAAAAGATTGAAAATAATGTGACCATAGGGACATGTTCAACCAAGATGTGTCCTCTAATTAATATCACAGGTGTCTACAAACTTGTAATCAGTCAGTCGGCCTATTTAAAGGGTGACAAGTAGTCACTGTGCTGTTTTGTGACGTGGTGTGTACCACACTAAACATGGACCAGAGGATGCAAAGGAGAGAGTTGTCTCAGGAGATTAGAAAGAAAATTATAGACAAGCATGTTAAAGGTAAAGGCTATAAGACCATCTCCAAGCAGCTTGATGTTCCTGTGACTACAGTTGCACATATTATTCAGAAATTTTAGATCCATGGGACTGTAGCCAACCTCCCTGGACGTGGCCGCAGGAGGAAACTTGATGAAAAATGGAAGAGACGGATAATACGAATGGCAACAAAAGAGCCCAGAACAACCTCTAAACACATTCAAGGTGAACTCCAAGGTCAAGGTACATCAGTGTCAGATCGCACCATCCATCGTTGTTTGAGCCAAAGTGGACTTCATGGGAGACGACCAAGGAGGACACCACTGTTGAAAACAAATCATAAAAAAGCCAGACTGGAATTTGCCAAACTGCATGTTGACAAGTCACAAAGACGAGACAAAACTGCAACTTTTTGGCAAAGCACATCAGCTCTATGTTCACAGACGCAAAAATGAAGCATACCAAGAAAAGAACACTGTCCCTACTGTGAAACATGGAGGAGGTTCTGTTATGTTCTGGGGCTGCAAAAAAACAAAAACCTAAAGAACTCATTATTGATTTTAGGAAGCATAGCAGTGAGCCGCCTCCTCTATATATAGGCAAGGAGTGTGTGGAGAGGGTGGAGGCTTTTTTGTAACTTAAGATTTTTATTCATTTTTCATTATATATATTGCATTCAGATCACAGTCTACATTTAAAAAAAAAACAAAGGGGCTAGAGTAAAAAAGAAAAAGGAAAAAAAAAAAAAAAAAAAAAAGGGGGGGGGGACAAATGTTGGAGCATCAAGTTTTTAGTTTCCATCTCTTAATTCTTCTGGTTTTTCCAGCGTCGTTGGTTATTCTTTCAATATCTGTCTCGTTGTTGCACTTTGTAGTGTGTCCATTTCCGCCATTTTTTTTCCCATAGTCCTTCTTGCATTCTTTGTCGATATGTTAGTTTTTCCATCATACGTATGTCCTCAATAATGTCAGTCCATTGCTCTTGGTCAGGAAGAACTTCTGATCGCCATTTTTTTGTGATTGTTTTTTTACATGCAATCAACAAGATTTTAACTAGATATCTGTCCTCCGCCTGTATAACATTGTCTCTTTTAAGATCACATAGGTACATCAGGTTACAGTTCATTGGTATATTATATCCTAATATCCTCTGTATTGTCACATGTATAGATTTCCAGAATGATGAGATTTTGCAGCATTTCCAAAACATATGCGAGTGGTCTGCATTTTGAGCCCCACATCCCCTCCAGCATAAAGATTGGGTATTTGTATACTTTCCTTGAATCTGTGGTGTAATGAAAAAGCGAATCAGGTTTTTCCATCCAAATTCCCTCCATGTTCTTGAATTTGTTGATGTGTGTTGTGTTTTCCATATTTCCTGCCAGCTTTCTTCTGTTATGTTTAAATTGAGCTCTTTCTCCCATTTCTCCTTTATATAATTACTTGAATGATTGTTTGCCATAAGTTTCTGATATAGCTTTGAAATAATTCTTGTTTTATTTCCTGTATATGAGCTTAAAATGAATTGTATAATCTCGCTCACATCTGTTTGGAGGTTATGCCTAATCTTCTTCATATAATAGTCTCTCATCTGCAGATATCTGAAGAATTCCGATCTTTCTAGTTTAAATTTTCTCCTGATGTTTACAAAGCTCCCGAGATCTTTTTTTCCGATATTGCCCCATGCTGTGATTCCCTTGTTCACCAGATTTTTGTATCCCCTATCTTGTTTTGCCGGTTCAAACTGACTGTCAAATGCTACCCATTTCAATAGTTTTATGTCTTCCTTTATATTATACTTTTGTACTATTTTATACCACAGTTCTAAAGTAAATTTAGTGATTGGGTCTATTTGTTTGATTTGCTTATATGCATCTTTATCTCCTATTATGCTTTGTACTGGGAGTCCCTCAATTTCCTTTTCCATTTCTTTCCATTTTGCCTCATATCCCTCGTCGCACCAACATATGATATATCTTATTTGTGCTGAGTAGTAATATTCCTTTAGACTCGGTAGGCCCATGCCTCCTTTCTCTTTTGGTAATTGGAGAGTTTTATATTTCACTCTTGGTTTTTTACCTCCCCAAACAAATCTCGATATCATCCTGTCCCACTTTGAGAATTGGGCATCTGGAATCTCTGTTGGTAGAGCCTGGAAGAGGTAAAGTAATCTAGGTTGTATGCTGATTTTGACTGTCTCAATTTTTGAATTCAGATCCATATTTAAGATTGACCATCTATCAATATCTTTTTTTATTTCTTGTTCCAACCTATCATAGTTTGCTTTATAGATTTTGCTTAGATCTTTAGGTATGTTCACTCCAAGGTATTTTATTTCTTTTTGTTTCCAGTTTAGTTTGATCTTATCAGTTATCTGGTTTAGAGGGTTATAGTGGAATGTCAGTATTTGTGTTTTTGTTATGTTTATCTTGTATCCTGATAATTTTCCAAAATTTTCTATCAAGTTCATCATTTCCATTATTGATTCATCTGGTTGTTCAAGGTAAACTATAATATCGTCTGCAAATAGCCCAATCTTGTGTTCTGCCCCCTTTATTGTTACACCTTTTAATTTCTTATTTTGTCGTATCGCTTGAGCCAGTGGCTCTATGAACAGAGCAAATAAGGTGGGCGATAAGCAGCATCCCTGCCTAGTTGATCTTTGTATATTTACTTTGTCTGTTAAGCTACCGTTTATCTTGATTCTTGCCACAGGTTCTTGATACAGCGTCCTTATGCATTGTACTGATTTTTCGTTAAATCCAAAGCGTTCCAGCACACTATATAGGAATTTCCAGTTAACCCTGTCAAATGCTTTTTCTGCGTCTAAACTCATTATTACTGCGCTTTTCTTTTCTTTATGTATTTGATTAATTATATGTATTGTTCTCCTGATATTGTCATGTGTTTGGCGTCCCTCTATGAAACCAGTTTGATCATCTTCTATCAATTCCGTCAAGAATGTCTTTATTCGTTTACATATAATTGTTGTATATATTTTATAATCTACATTTAATAAAGAGATTGGTCTATAGTTTCCGCATTGTTCTTTATCTTTCCCTGGTTTTAAAATAACTGAAATGATTGCTTCGTTCCATGATGGAGGTATTTTGTTGTTGTTCAGCGTCCAATTAAATGACTTTAGGAGTTGTGGCGTGAGTTCTTCTATAAACAGTTTATAAAACTCAGATGGGTATCCATCACTACCTGGTGATTTACCGTTTTTAAGTGACTTAATCACATCTCTAATCTCTTGTGTTGTTATTTCTGCTGTTAGCTTTCCATTTTGTTGACTTCCTATTGATGGCAAGTCCAATGTGTATAGAAATTTTTTAATATCTTTAGTATTTGTTTCTTCAGGTTGCGAGTATAGTTCTTGGTAGAAATTATGGAATATTTCTTCGATGTTTTCTGGGTTAACTGTGGTTTTATTTGTGGTGGGGTCTTTAATCTTATATACATTATTCATTGTTTGTTGTTTTCTTAACTGTTTTGCCAGCAGTTTTGTGGCTTTTGGTCCCGTTTCATAATATTTTTGCTTTAGATATCTATTTTTCCTTTCAATTTCATCCATTTGTGTTTCTTTTATCTTTATTTTTTCTTCTTTAATTTCTTGATATATTTTTGGGTCATTTGTGCTTTGATGTTTATGTTCTAATTCCCTCAGTCTCTCACATCTTTGTTCATATGCTTCCAGTTTAGTCTTATTTGCTTTTCCTGTTTCAACAATTAATTTACCTCTTAACACGGCTTTTAGTGCATCCCATAGTATTGTTGGGTCTACTTCTTCATTGTCATTCTCTTGGATATATTCATTTATGTTTACTTTTATTCTTTCTTTCATTTTATCATCATTTAACAGTCCTACATTAAGTTTCCATGTTGTTTGTCGTTTTCTATTGTTTAAATTTATTTCCATGTATATAGGATTATGATCTGATATTTCTGCCCCTCCAATCCAACAATTTCTCACCCTGTGTCTGTCACCTTCATTCATAAGGAAGTAATCTATTCTAGAGTGCACTTTATGGACTGCTGAATAATGTGTATAGTCTTTTTCGAGTGGGTGCAGGTCCCTCCAAATGTCTACCATACCCATTTCTGCCAGTGAGGTTCTTATGAATTTTGTTACATGTTTTTTTGTCTTCTTAACACTTGTTGTGTCAACTTCATGATCCATGACAGCATTTAAGTCTCCTCCACAAATCAGGACTCCTTCACTGTGTGTTGCTATGAGATCAAACAGATGTTGAAAAAAACTCTTGTCACTTTCTGGTGGGGCATAGATGTTCACTAACGTGATCTGCATTCCATCTATGCTACCCTTTATTATTACATACCTGTCTTCTTTATCCTGGATTTCCTGTTCACATTCAAATTGTATTTTATTTGAGATTAGTATCATGACCCCCCTTTTAGTTCCTCCCTTAAATGAACTGTAGTAGGAGTTCTTATAGCCAAATCTCTTTAGTTTCACATGTTCTGTCTTGCTCAAATGTGTCTCTTGCATAAATATAATTTCGGCTTTTTCTTTCTTGAATTTTCTTATTATTCTTTCCCTTTTAACAGGTGAGTTCAGACCATTCACGTTTAGTGTTATTATCTTAAGATTTTTACCCATAATCATGTTTTTCCATTTTTTTAACCTGTGCTCCTAGCCCCTTTAACAACAAAAATAACACATATTTATATAAAAACACATTAAAAAATCTCGACCTCCGTACTTTGGGCCTTTCTTCTGCCCACTGGTCCCTGTTGGTGGGTGGAGGGATTGTCCTCACCGAGTGTAGGGCCCTCCCTAGACCTGTATTTACTATCCAAGAAATAGTCATTAGTCTAGAAATGTCCAACAAATATCACTTAAACCTCTCCTAGCCGTCTGTTTCTCTTTTACCTTGTCTTCTTGGCCTTCATTTCTTCTGTGTCTTTCTTAATCTTTGTTATAATCTAGGCTTTCAGTTGAAAGCCTTGTAGTCTTTCCTGGGCCCGCTGCGCCACGTCTCCCCCCGTCTTTTGCCGTTCACTCGCCTCCACTCCGGCTGTCGTGATGCGTTCAGGGCCTCCGCTGCTCCTACCGTTTCCTCCGGCACGTACACCTCAAGGCCCCGCTCCATCATGTCCTGCGCTGCCTCTCTGGCTGTGTTGTAGGTTCTTACGCCGTTCTCCCAATGAATCCTCATCTTCGTTAGCGGCGTTTGGAATCTAATTTTTTTTTCTTTCAGCGTTTTTTTAATGTTGGCATATTTCTTCCGCTGCTGCACAATTTCTGCCGGGTAGTCATGATCAAAGAATATCTGCTTGTCGCCGATTCGTATCTTTTTTTTTCCACGCTCGTGTCAGGATTCTTTCCTTTACATCATATTTCAGAAAGTTTACCACAACTGACCTGGGTGTAGAGCGTGGGTTCGGGTTCTGTGCCGAGGCTCTGTGCGCTCGTTGAATCTGCAGATCCGCTTCGCTGGGCAGTTCCAGCTCTTTTTTTAAGAACTGATCCATGAATTTCGTCATCGAGTTGCCTTCAATGCCCTCCGGGATCCCGAAGATGCGTATATTGCCCCGTCTGGACCTGCTCTCCAAGTCGGTTACTTTCTCCTGCATCCTCTGCATTTGTGCCGTCAGGGTCTGCAGCTGTTCACTTGCCTCGCTATTCCAATCTTCCAGCTCTGATATTCGGGCCTGCGCTTCTGTCATACACGCCCGCTGGGAGCGCAGCTCCTCCATGTTTTCTGCTAGCTTGCGCTCCATTTCTCTTCGGAGGCCCATAATTTCCTCCTTAATCTCGTTTTTCAGCTCCTCCTTAAGAGCCGCTAAATCCTGTTGTAGCTGCCGTTTGAAGTCTCTCAACTCTTTACCCAAACTGGCGATGCCAGTGTTCATGGTATCGAGTGTGTCCTCCATTTTCTCTGCTGTGGTCACCTCGTTTTTTTGAGCCCCGTGTTCAGCGGTTTCTCCTGCGTTGTTGAAGAGGAATTCTTTAATTTTACTCTGCTTTTGTCCTTGTGCCCGGCTCCTTCGTGTTTTCATCCCTTAGTTTATTGATCCGCTTATGTCGAGTTGGCCATTTACCGATGATTTTTAATCCGGCTAGGGAGAGCTCTCTGTTTAAGCGTTATGTCTCTCCGCCATCTTCCCGGAAGTCCAGGGTGGAGGCTTTTAAGTTTCTGGGTGTTCATATTTCTCACAACCTTACCTGGACAGTTAACACCATAGCTACGATAAAAAAGGCTCAACAACATCTACACTTTCTGAGGCTCCTCAAGAGGAATGGCCTGAATGCACAGATGCTGGTTTTATTTTATCGCTCTGCTATTGAGAGCATTTTGTCATATGGCATCACGGTTTGGTATGAGGGCTGTTCATCCGCAGACTGCAAAGCCTGGCTGCACGGTGGCGCAGTGGTTTAGCACTGTGGCAGCACAGTTTTACCCTCGGCCGGGGGATCGCGGGGATCATGAGATCGTGGGTTCGATCCCAGCCCCCGACCAACAGTGAGCTGTGTGGAGTTTGCATGTTCTCCCCGTGTTGCACGGGTTTACTCCGGGATTTCTCCGGTTTCCTCCCGCACACCAAAAACATGTAGGTTTAGGGCGCTCGCGCACGCAGCGACCAGCAGCCGGTGGCTTGTCACCAGACTGCAAACCAAGTCTACCTACGGGTACAAATAAGTAACAAAAAAAAAAGCCTTCCAGAGAGTGATCGAGACTGCGCAAAAAATCACTGGCTGTTCTCTCCCTTCTCTGGAAGAGATTTCCAGGTCTCGGTACCTCAACAGAGCTACTGCCATTATTAAAGACTGCACTCATCCAGGCCATGACTTCTTTCACTTACTCCCCTCAGGAAAGCGGTACAGATCCCATAAAACCTGGACTACCAGGTTTAATCATAGTTTTTTCCCAGCAGCAGTACATATTTTGATACTTTGAACATACAGACTGCTGATATAATTTTATGTTTTTTTAGGTTATTTTGTGGCAATAACCTTGTGTGTATAAGCTGGTCTTACTGTATATATTTATCTCTCAGTATGTTTTTATTATTGCTATGTACATATTGTATTCACCTTTTAGGTATTATTGTTTTAAGCATTACTTATTGTTGTAATTATGAGAATGTTAAATGCATGAGTGAACTGTGAGTGTGATAGTTTTTAGGGAGCAGTATCTCAGTTTCGTTGCATTGTTTATTAGCAATGGAATGACAATAAAGGCACTTTGACTTTTGCTTTGCTGCATCTGGCACAGGGTGTTTTGAATCTGTGCAGGGTGCAATGAAATCTCAAGACTATCAAGGTATTCTAGAGAAAAATGTGCTGCCCAGTGTCACACAGCTTGGTCTCAGTCGCAGGTCATGGGTCTTGCAACAGGGTAATGACCCAAAACACACAGCTAAAAACACCCAAGAATGGCTAAGAGCGAAACATCGGACTATTCTAAAGTGTCCTTCTATGAGCCCTGATCTAAATTCTATTGAACATCTGTTGAAGGAGCTGAAACATGCCGTCTGGAGAAGGCACCCTTCAAACATGAGGCAACTGGAGCAGTTTGCTCATGAGGAGTGGGCCAACATACCTGCTAAGAGGTGCAGAAGTCTCATTGACAGTTACAGAAATCGTTTGATTGCAGTGATTGCCTCAAAAGGTTGTGCAACAAAATGTTAAGTTAAGGGTACCATCATTTTTGTCCAGGCCTGTTTCATGAGTTTGTTTTTTAAAATAATTCTGTTGAACCACAATTCAAAAGCATTGTCTGATTTTCACTGGTTAATTTTCATATAATTTTTATTTATTACCACTTTTGTCAGATTCAAGTTATTTCTGTGACCATTGTGGGTTTTTCTTTCATTAACAGAGGGGTACCAACAATTTTGTCCACGGCTGTATGTATGCTACAACAACCTCAGTGTCCTCCTCTATGTTTGTGTGTCCATTGTGAGTGGCTGCGTGCTTGAAAGTGTCCCAGTCTGTAGTGCCTGTTGTTGTTAATAATAATAATAATAATAATAATGGATTGCATTTATATTGTGCTTTTCATTAAAATTTTCAGGAAAGGTGTGTAATGACACACTGAATACATGATTAGATTTTGATGATGATCTCAAAATGCATACCTCCATAAAGGCTCTTATCTTCTCACAGAGTGTTAGCAGCAATACTCCAAAACTACTGGATGGATTTGGATGAAATTTTCGTCAGAGGTGGTTCTTGGGCTACAGACAAACCCATTACATTTTGGTGATGATCTGAGAATGCATACCTCAGCCAAGGCTCTTATCTTTCACAGTGTGTTAGCAACAATACTCCAAAACTAATGGACAGACTTTGATGCAATTTTCGTCAGAAGAGGCTCTAGGCCTTCACACAAACCCGTTACATTTTGGAGGTGATCCATAAGGGACGGAAGGAGCCTTGGCGGAGGTATGGGCTCTTTCAGTGCTTTCTAGTTTCTCATGCGTTTTGTAACATTGTTCTCATAAATTTGTGATTATTTTTATAAAATTCTGACTATTTTCTTATAAATTTCCATTTTTTCCTCTTAAATTTACTTTTTCACATAAATTTGACATTTTTTTGTCATAGGTTTTGCAACTTTTTTCTCGTAAATTTGTGAATATATTTTTCTGTTTTATTATAAATTTCCATTTATATAAATTTGTGACTTTTTTCTTAAACTTGTGAATTTTTCCTTATAATTTTAAAACTTAGATTTTTTTCCTTGTCGATTTGGAACTTTAATTGACAGTTTCTGAGCTTTTTCTCTTTGGCGTGTTTGACTAAATTATAAATATGTGCCCTTACATATAGACGGTAATACATCAAATGGAATAGGACAGAGGAGATAAGTACAACTTTGTGAAAAAGTTGCTTGAGTAGATGTAGTTGATTTATACAGCACGGAGATTGTTGAGAGATTGGGCCAATTTTTGATCTTTGGGATCATTTGGGAGATCCTTGTGTGTTTTGAACTGGGTCAGATCTTTGAGGAGACTACGAGGACTGTGAAGATCATTGAGAGATCAAAAAATGGCCAGATCTCTCAACAATCTCTTAATGGTCTCCAACCCTGTGTAAAGGGGGTATAAGTAGTTACTACCCACCCTGGTGGAACCTGCTGAGATTTTAAGATCTTCTCTTTCTCTCTCCAGGACGAGATGCGTGGCTGCAGCATCAGCTTCGAGCCGTACACGGGCGACGACTGTTGGGTGAACCTGAGCTACACTATCGTGGCCTTCACCAAGCAGATGATGAGTTTCCTGGAGGAAGGCCTGAAGCTCTACTTCCCCGAGCTGCACATGGTGCTGCTGGAGAGCCTGAGGGAGATCATCCTGGTGGCTGTGCAGCATGTGGACTACAGCCTGCGCTGCGAGCAGGACCCTGAAAAGAAGGCCTTTGTCATGCAGAACGCCTCCTTCCTGCACGACACCGTGCTGCCTGTGGTGGAGCGGAGGTTCGAGGAGGGCGTGGGCAAGCCCGCCAAACAGCTGCAGGACCTGAGGAAGAGCATGAGGCCGGTGCGGATCAACCCCGAGAGCACCACGTCTGTGGTCTGAGACTGAAGGAAACTTCTGTGGTTCAGGAATAAAGACATACAGGCATTAATGGATAGTCCACAGTTCTGGACATTTCATCTCCCAGCTTAGAAAGAACTGCAACAATAGAGTTTTGGTTGTTTTTGATACAGCTGAGCAGGAAATAAGTAGAACTGTACTCATATATGTGATTATCCAGTTATCCATTCATTACAGTGGTACTTGGTTTTCAATTTGGTATTCTTGTATTTGCCTTTCCCCCAAAATTGCTTGATTTTAATGAACATACTGTATATTCATTCATTCAACGAATCATAAGTAATGCAGAGAAATCCCCAACAATTGAGCAATATCCTATGAGCACTGAGTGAGCATTGGGCGACAGTGGTCCCAGTCATACTTAATGTTTTTCTTTTGTTTTACAATTCGTTTTGGAGTAAAAGTTGATGAACATTACCTGAAGCTAACTTACACCAGGAAGAATTCCTTCTGTGCCATTCTTACACTTCGAGCTGTTACAGCGGTTGGATTCACTGCACGCGCCGGACCCCTTGTCACCTAGGTTACAGACACCGGGTCACGGTAACGCACATGTTTAAAGCTCCCTCCAGACCACATGCTGAGCCTCCTTCCAGCTCACCGGTGTCACCGCAGCACCCCTCAGTCAGCCCCATAGTCCCCGGGTCTGGTTTTGGTTCCAGCTCAGCCCGGTGCCTTGGCAACTGGGCATGTTTTTGAAACAGACTCTGTGTTAGAACCTGGTGGTCTATTAGCAACCACTCGATACAATATGACAAATTTACCAATAAACCCCAGCAAATGTTGGAGAAAAAGCTCACAGTTTTACAAGAAAAAAGTTGTAACTTGATGATAAAGTCACAAATTTATACAAATACATTTGCAAATATATAAGAACAAAATATTCCCATTTACATGACAAAACTTGCAAATGTATGAGAAGATAAAGCACTGCATATTTATTAGTGGTGGGAACTACTAAGAAACCCCATAGACCCATAATATTATCCCAATACTTGCACTGCGCTATAATTTATCACAATCTTGTGATATGTTAAATATTGCAATATCACAGTGAGCACTCAGCACTATCTAGTAGACTGAAAAGTCAGTGCAACTATTGCAACACTACATTGTACAGGTGCATCTCAATAAATTAGAATGTCAACAAAAAGTTGATTTATTTAGGTAATTCAATTAAAAAAAAATTAACTTCTATATTATATAGATTCATTACACAGAGAGTGATATATTTCAAGTGTTTATTTATTTTGATTTTGATGATTATGGCTTACAGCCCATGAAAACCCCAAATAAAATTTCTCAAAAAATTAGAATATTACATAAAATTAATTTTAAAAAAGTTTTTTAATAGAAATGTTGGCCGACTAAAAAGTATGTCCATGTACACACTCAATACTTGGTCGGGGCTCCTTTTGGATTAATTACTGTATCAATGTGGTGTGGCATGGAGGTGATCAGCCTGTGGCACTGCTGAGGTGTAATGAAGGTCCAGGTTGCTTTGATAATGACCTTCAACTCGTCTGCATTGATGGGTCTGGTGTCTCTCGCCTTCCTCTTGACAATACTCCATAGATTGTCTATGGGGTTTAGGTCAGGAGAGTTTGCTGGCCAATCGAGCACAGTGATGCCATGGTCATTAAACCAGGTTTTAATACTTTTGGCAATGTGGGGGGATGCCAAGTCCTGCTGGAAAATGAAATCAGGTTCTCCATAAAGCTTGTCAGCAGAGGGAAGCATGAAGTGCTCTAAAATTTCCTGGTAGATGACTGCGCTGACTTTGGTCTTGATCAAACACAGTGGACCGACTCCAGCAGATGACATGGTTCCTCAAATCATCACTGACTGTGGAAACATCACACTAAACCTCAAGCGACTTAGATTCTGTGCCTCTCCACTCTTTCTCCAGACTCTGGGACTTTGATTTCCAAATGAAATGTAAAATTTACTTTTATCTGGACAGAGGTCATCTGCTGGTGTTTGTCCACTGTGTTTTATCAAGACCAAAGTCAGCACAGTCGTCTACCAGGAAATTTTAGAGCACTTCATGCTTCCCTCTGCTGACAAGCTTTATGGAGAAGGTGATTTCATTTTCCAGCAGGATTTGGCACCCCCCCCCCCCCCCACACACACACACACACACTGCCAAAAGTATTAAAACCTGGTTTAATGACCATGGCATCACTGTGTTTGATTGGTCAGCAAACTCTCCTGACCTAAACCCCATGGAGAATCTATGGAGTATTGTCAAGAGGAAGATGAGAGACACCAGACCCAACAATGCAGACGAGCTGAAGGTCATTATCAAAGCAACCTGGACCTTCATAAAGGAGCCCCGACCAAGTATTGAGTGTGTACATGGACATACTTTTCAGTCGGGCAACATTTCTATTTAAAAAACTATTTTTTAAAAATTAATTTTATGTAATATTCTAATTTTTTTGAGAAACTGAATTTGGGGTTTTCATGGGCTGTAAGCCATAATCATTAAAATAAACAAACACTTGAAATATATTACTCTCTGTGTAATGACTATAATATAGAAGTTAAATTTTTTGAATTGAATTGCCTAAATAAATCAACTTTTTGTTGACATTCTAATTTATTGAGATGCACCTGTACCCATTCCTAATTTTTATAGGAAAAATGCAGTAAGTTTTATGAGGAAAAAGGTCTGAAATTCACAAGAATAGCTGTAGATTTGTCAAAAAGATGCAATTTACAGGAAAATGTTCCACTTTTATAATAAAGATCATCTTTCTGATAAAACACTGATGCTGATTCAGTTTATTGAGGGAGAAAAAAAGACTGTACAGAATATTCAGATGTTCGCTCTTAATTGTCCGTGAATATTCAGAGCCCCAAAACTGGAATTTGGGAAGCCATAAAAATAGTAGGGGTCTGCAACCTGTGGTTCCAGAACTATATGTGGCTATTTTGTACATTAACCTACCCCAAAAAAAGTTGTTCATTTGTGAGGGGAAAAATGCAAATGTTAAAGAAAAAAATCTCAAATTTAGTAGAAATGCCTCACAGATTAAAAAAAGAGAGAAATATATTTATTTTAAAAAAATGTGAGAAAATTGTCAAGTTTATGGCTAAAAAGTCACAGATTTACTGGTTTTAAAAAAATGCCAAATTTATGACAAAAATTTGCAAGAGAACTTCCAAGTGTAAAAAGAATAAAAAGCTGGCCTATTACTCATGTTGACTGGTAAGATTACTCTTAAACTTGTTTTACCTTAATACAACTAAAAATTAGCTCTTCTCATAATAGAGGTTGCTGATCCCTGCTCTAATGTGTCCCTATAATAAGGCTGACTTAACATGACTTCTAGATCTATTTTAGAGCAGTTGTTTTTCACAGAAAATGGGTAAACAGATATTCCTAATTACATTAATAATGAAGCCTTCATTAATGAGATTATTAACAGCCTGTAACTACTATTTTATGGAAGTGCACTCTAACAAATGTATTAACACTGGTTTACATGTTTCAAAGTGAAAAAAAAGAAAATTTTCACTGTACTTTGCTGCAGGATTTTTTTCACTTTGTATATTAAGTTGCTCGTTTCAACCTCTTCAAGTTCAATCTGCTCCTATTTGTCAGTCATCATAGTAAAAAGTTATAATGGACTAATTAAAAGTTAAATGCGGGGATTTAATTGATTATAAATCGAGCTTTGGTGATAACAAGGAGCAGATAAGTGCAGTTGATTATGATTTTTTTTTTAAATCTCAATTCTACACATCTGCAAACATCTGCACCCATTGGGAAATAATATACTTGCCACAAAAAGTAATATTAACACATTTTTTCATAAACACTAAAGTTTTCTAGCTCACAAAGACTGATTAAAAGGGATGACTGAAAATAAAATAGTTTCTGTTGTTTGAATTTTTTGTGCTTGTTCTTGAAAATCTTCTGTGAAAATTAATAAACTTTTGTTTCTGTGATGTTCAAATATTAAATTTACTTTTAATTCTTTGGTTGCTTGAAATGGTGGCAAATAGCTTCCAGTAGCTAGCAGTAACACTACTAGGCTAATGGCTAATAGCTGATAGCCTACAATGATGACACTTACAGCCAGGCTAACAGTAATAATATTATGCTAGTTGTAGAGGAGCTGGAAATAATGAGGCGATTTTGTTTAAAAGCAGCGTTTTAATATTCAGCTCTCCTAACTTGTCTCATCTGGTGCAGAGCGTGGCAGAAGGTAAAAAGCGACAGAGTTCTGCCAGCTCGCTGGTTAAATACAGGCACACATCAAAAGACAGGCATTACAAAGGCTGATACCCCTCGTTATCTTAATCCCCCCATTGTCCTGTTATCTCCTCTCCTCTTCTTGGGAGGTGATGGAAATTCCCCTCCTCGCCTTGGGGGGTGAGGGTGACTCCTTGGTGTCCGCCGTCGCGTCCTGGGACGTCTTTGTTCTTCACACGGCGGGTGAGATTCCTTTGTCCTTTCGGAGGTGTGAAGTTCCCTTACATATGCAGTCACTAAGCATTTCACATGTTCAGACATATGTAGGTATGGAATATATGAGTAATATAGACCACAGGCCCCCCAAACAACTAGGAAAGGACAACAGAAAGATTCACAGTCTAGAACAGTTACTACGACATACTACGTGTTACAGCTATTGCCACAGAAGAACTTTCCCGCAGCCATGCTTCTAAGATAGTTCAGTGGTAATCATAACAGTATAGTAAAATCATAAGTCAGTCCTAAACTGTTGCAGCACAATTAGAGAATAATTGTGGAGTGGCTGGTATCAGTCCCTGTGCAGCTTGGGTTTAATTCTTCTCCCAAAACTGCTGTAGGTTGGTTTAGGCGTCCTGCTGGGACCTTCTTGTGAGGGATCTGCAGTGTGGGAAGGGGAGAGATTATTTGTTCCCTGCCTGGGGGCTGAAACTTTTCCCTTGGGGGGTCTACCTCGCCGAGGTGCTCTCGCCAACTGTGCAGGTTCGTCTTTCAACAAGAAGGCAGGTTTAAGTCTGTCAATGCTGACTGTTTCTTTTCTGTCCCCATAATCAAGCACAAAGTGTTTGTCACCATGTTCCAGCACTCTGTAAGGGCCATCGAATACTGGGCGTAACGTTGGTTTTAGGGCTTCATGCTTAACAAAAACGAACTCAGCCTTTTTTAAAGTTTGAGGGACAAAAACCCTTGGAAAGGAGTGGTGAGCTGGACCGGGTAGGGAGTCCGGTCCGTTGCTGCCTAAAAACCTTGGGACTGGTTCTGGATTCTCTGGTAAAAATTCACCTGGGAGTCTGAGAGGTTGGGCAAAGACTAATTCTGCAGGAGAAGCGTCTAGATCCTCTTTAGGTGCAGCGCGCAACCCCAATAAAATCCAGGGAAGTTTATTTACCCAATTTGTGTCCGTTAGTGAGGCTCTGAGGGCGGCCTTTAAGGACCTGTGAAAACGCTCGCATAACCCATTAGCCTGAGGGTGATAAGCGGTGGTGCGATGAATTGTTGCTCCTAAGCTGTTGGACATGGCTGACCAGAGCTCTGAGACAAATTGAGGCCCCCTATCAGACGTGATGTCCGATGGAACGCCGAAACGTGCCACCCAGTTTGTCAGAAAAACGCGAGCGACTTCCTCCGCTGTAGTTGCTGCTAGAGGAACTGCTTCTGGCCAGCGCGTGGTGCGGTCTATCATTGTTAGTAGGTGTGTGAAACCTTGGGAGGAAGGCAGTGGCCCAACTAGGTCGACATGGATGTGGTCGAACCTTCTAGCAGGGATTGGAAAAGGCTCCAGAGGGGCCTTTGTGTGTCTGTGTATTTTGGCGCGTTGACAAGAAATGCACGTTTTTGCCCACTCTCTTACGTCTTTGCGCAGGCCTGGCCACACAAATTTTTCAGCAACCATTTTGACCGAGGCGCGCACACCTGGGTGCGCGAGGGAGTGAATTGCGTCAAAAATGCGGCGGCGCCAAGTGGCTGGCACTAACGGGCGAGGTCGGCCGGTTGAAATATCGCATATTAGGGGGGGGCACGCCGTCGCGTAACCCTTTTTTCTCCAGCCTTAACCCTGTTGGTCCAGACAAGAGTGCGCGCACGTCCGCGTCGCTGTTTTGTTCTTCTGCTATGGCTGCATAATCTATCCCTTCATGGATAGGTGCTGCGTATGTGTCTGTGTTAGTGAAGAGTTCCGCTGCTGAGGCAGTATAATCTGTCTCCTCGCGCTCTGGCGGTGCCACAGCGCGAGAGAGACAGTCCGCTACTATGTTAAGTTTGCCTGCTACGTGTCGAATGTCTGTGGTGAACTCTGAAATCGCAGCCAGCTGTCTTTGTTGTCTGCCCGACCATGGTTCTGAAATTTTAGCCATAGCAAAGGTGAGCGGCTTGTGGTCTACAAAAGCCGTGAAACTCCGCCCTTCTAGCCAAAACTGGAAGTGGCGGATGGACAAATGAAGCGCCAACAGCTCTCTGTCAAAAGTGCTGTATTTGCGTTCAGTTGGGTTTAGCGATTTGCTAAAGAATGCTAAAGGTTGCCAGACCCCGCTGACAAGTTGTTCTACAACTGCCCCTATGGCCAGGTCCGAAGCATCTGTGGTTAGTGTGATGCGGGCCGCGGGATCTGGGTGAACTAACATTGTGGCGTTAGCTAGGGCGTTTTTAACCTCCTCGAAAGCGCGTTCGCGCTCCGGGGTCCATTTGACCGCGTTGGAAGCCTTCTTTTTTTTGAGCGTGTCATATAGGGGCTGCATGAGCTGAGCTGCGTGGGGGAGGAAGCGGTTATAAAAATTAACCATCCCCAAAAATTCCTGGAGCGATTTGACCGTGTGTGGCCGTGGAAAACCTTCTATCGCACGAACTTTGTCTGGGAGCGGAACTGCCCCCTTCGGGGAGACTTTGTATCCCAAAAAGTCAATTTGCGAAACGCCGAATTTGCATTTGGCTGGATTGATTATTAGCCCGTGCTCCTCCAGCCTCTGAAAAACGGAAGTGAGGTGCTGCTCGTGTTCCTCTTCTGACGAGCTGGCTACCAGCATGTCATCGAGGTAGACGAAGACAAAGGGGAGGTCGCGTAGGACCGCGTCCATCATGCGTTGAAAAGTTTGGGCCGCACCTTTGAGGCCGAAAGGCATTCGCAAGAATTCAAAAAGGCCGAAAGGGGTTATAACCGCCGTTTTAGGAACGTCTTCAGCTCTGACAGGGACCTGGTGATAACCGCGGACTAAGTCTATCTTTGAAAAAATGCGCGCACCCGCTAGGTGCAGTGAAAAGTCTTGAATGTGAGGGATTGGGTAGCGGTCATGCACTGTAGCGTTGTTTAATCTGCGGTAATCTCCGCACGGTCGCCAAGAACCGTCGGATTTCGGAACCATGTGAAGTGGTGAAGCCCAGGGGCTCTTTGAGCGTCTAACAATGCCCAATTTTTCGAGAGTTGCAAACTCGTCACGTGCTATGTTGAGCTTGGCCGTGTCTAAGCGGCAAGCTTTGGCAAAAACGGGAGGTCCCGTTGTTGGAATGAAGTGTTTAACTCCGTGTTTAGCTACAGTGGCTGAAAATTTGGGGGTTGTGAGTGCTGGAAATTGGGTGAGGAGTTGCTCAAACTTACCTCCTGCCGTGGTGACATTGGCCTGCACAGGTGGTGGAGAAACTCGAGCTGAGCATGGAATAGAAGCAAAAGATAGTGCATTAACCAGGCGCCTGTTTGCCAGATCCACTAATAATCCGTGTGCACACAAAAAATCTGCGCCTAACAAGTTAAAACTCACCGCTGCTACAACAAATGTCCATCTGTAGCTGCGGCCGTGGATGAGGAGGTGCAGGCTCTTTTCGCCGAACGTGTCGATGTCAGAGCCGTTGGCTGCCACTGCTCCGTTGCCCCGGGTACCCATGGCTCGATCTGCGCAGGAAGGCATGACGAAACTCAGCTGAGCTCCTGTGTCGATGAGGAACTGCTTGCCTGTGTGTCCGTCCGTCACGTACAACAGCTTATTTTTCTCGCCGAGAACCGCTGCTGTTAACGGCCCTCGGCTTTGGCGTTTCCCGACATCATGAATTTGCAGGGGGGGAACGCATTTGCGGGCTTTCTCAGCGAAGCGGTGATGGTAATAACAGATGTCGTTCTGTTTGTTACGTTTGGTCCGCGCCGCTGTCACCGTGGGCTGTGTCTGCTCCGTGGGTTGTGGCTCTCCACGGCTCGGGGCGTCAGTTTTGAGGTCTGCGGATGCCGCTGTGGGTGTCAGCTCCTTGCAGGCGTTGACGAGCCGGTAAGCCTCGTTGGCCAGTGTGCGGAAGTCTTGGTGGTTGTTGCACTTCATGCTGGCGAGTGTCCCTCTCATGTGTGGCGGCAGCGTGCTGAGGAAAATAAACTGGAAGAGGAAATTGTCATTGTCCTCTTCCTTGAGCTGCAGCAAATCCTCCATGAGGGTCTTCGGATTGCCCCCTCTGTGGCCGTAGACCGCCAGGATCTTCTCGGCTCTTTCCTCCGCTGACGGGACGTAGTTCGCCACGATGGTCGCCTTGAGTGTCTCGTACTTGTCCCGGGTCGGTGGTTGCCGGATCAAGCTCCGCACACACTTTGAAGTGGCGGAGTCGAGTTTGGAGACGATGTGATAGAACTTCGTATCGTCTGCCGTGATGCCCGCCAGTATAAATTGTGCTTCAGCCTGCTGAAACCAAGAGGCGGGGTCTTCTCGCCAGAAGTCTGGCAGCTTGACAGCGACGGCGTTAGTGCACACCATCACTGTTGTGCCCGCCGGGTGAGGGTGCCTTGCTTCGGCTCTCACGGCGGTGCTGGAGCTCGGTTGAGCTCTCTCAATTCCTTCTGCCGGAGGGAACGGTTGTTCGTCCGCTCCCTCGTCTGCGTAGTTGCTGGCGTCTGCCTGAGTCGCCACGGATGAGTCGCTTGAAGAAGAACGCCTCCGGTCCATACTCGCGTCAAGGTCACCAGTGTAGAGGAGCTGGAAATAATGAGGCGATTTTGTTTAAAAGCAGCGTTTTAATATTCAGCTCTCCTAACTTGTCTCATCTGGTGCAGAGCGTGGCAGAAGGTAAAAAGCGACAGAGTTCTGCCAGCTCGCTGGTTAAATACAGGCACACATCAAAAGACAGGCATTACAAAGGCTGATACCCCTCGTTATCTTAATCCCCCCATTGTCCTGTTATCTCCTCTCCTCTTCTTGGGAGGTGATGGAAATTCCCCTCCTCGCCTTGGGGGGTGAGGGTGACTCCTCGGTGTCCGCCGTCGCGTCCTGGGACGTCTTTGTTCTTCACACGGCGGGTGAGATTCCTTTGTCCTTTCAGAGGTGGGAAGTTCCTTACATATGCAGTCACTAAGCATTTCACATGTTCAGACATATGTAGGTATGGAATATATGAGTAATATAGACCACACTAGTAGATAACAGTAATCATATTAAGCTAACAGCCAGCTTTAACAATATAGAGAGCCTAAGTCACGCCCCCTCGATTTCCGCATATTGGACCTTAAATTGGAAAAATTCTCCAATGAAATCAAAAGCAAAATTATCTTTCGATCCTGATCGAATTTTGCCACGAGATAGGTATATGTTTGACAAGTTAAAAGATAATTTTTCACGTAATTAAAAGTTGTTGGTTGTCATGTAATAACAGAGTAATATATAGTTTTTGTTAAAAATGATTAGTGGATAACATCTCCCATCATCCCACACCACTAAACACGATCATGGCGGGAGATTACTAAAACCTCACCTCCTGTTTCCTGACTGATGAAAGAAGGATCCAAAGAGGAGAAGAACAACAGAAAAGTATTGTGATGTGTCATGGGTTCATACATTGATGAGAGAGGATTTGGAACATAGCAGGCGTTTATTTCATAACTGCCAAATTACACAGAACACTGGGAGGTCCTTCACACAGACACTCATCTCACTCAGGCTGACACAGACACAATCTCTCACACACAGGGAAAACAACACTATCACAATCACACTTATAACAGTTATAACGCTACAACAATAACGCTCAGAACACAACAATTATAACCGTCTTTGAATTCCCTGCAGTGCAAAGCATGCCGGGGGAATCCCCCGCCCCTTATCACAGCCCTGACATTACACTGCTCCCCCTTGGACTGGTTTCTGTCCACAGAACAATAAGTCCAACTCTAAAGTCCAATACAAACCTGTCCAGGTGTTGGGGCAGCCGCCGTTGTCGGCGGTTCGCACACACAGGCTATTCGTGTCCATCCGAGCCTTGGCCAGGGTCCTCGGTTGGGATGGGGTCTCTGGCTCGGCCACCCGCAGGGCAAATGGCTGGTACAGGGCGAGACGGTCGTGGTGATACCAGCTTTAGTGACAGTCCGTTTTTCCACTCCGGGCAGAAAACCCAGACTTGATCCCCGGGTGCAAAGTCCCTCCCCTGGCAGCGGGAGATGTCTTCTCAAGCAAAACAAATAATCCAACCCCAGTTTGCTATCCACCTGCTGCAATGGGGCGTGAGATTACTGAGTCAGCCCTTTCTGAGCCGTGCAGGTGTCACGGCGGTGGAGATGGAGCTTCACGTCCTGACGACACCCCAGCCAGTAGATCTGGGCCCAAAGATGCTGCAGAGTCTTCTTCACCCCAAATTGGCCCACACCCACTGACTCGTGGACCAACTGGAGCACCTTGTTGTGGAACCGTCAGGGGACCAGCAGCTGCCAGAAGTGACGCTGCCCAGCTGGAGCCTGCCACCGCCGGTAGACAACACCCTCACAACAACAGAGGTTGGACCACTGGGAATACAGATCCTTGGTCTCTGGGTCCAGCGCAGACACAGACTCCCAGGTGGGCCTCTGGTCCATGTCCATCCACTGCCAGACCCGGGAGACAACAGGGTCTCTATCCTGTCTGACCTGAAGCTGCTGCGTGCCGATGGCTTCTGTGACTTCAACGCTTGGGAGAGCTGGCCGATGATCTGAGGCCGCAGCAGTTTGGAGAGCCCGTGAGATCACTGGGTCATGATCCTCGGTCTGCGCAGATGGCACCGGCCACTCAATTGTGTGGGTCCCCTGGTTCCCCATCTGGCTCTTGCCACAGAGCGTGATGGTCCTGGCCCCCAGAAGAAAAAAAGAGCTGGTGGTGTCAATCTTCGCTCTCCATGCTGTGAGTAGATCTAGGCCGATGATGCAGGGGCCCTGGATGTCAGCCAGCCAGAAAGGGTGGTTTGTGTTCTGACCAGCCACTCCCACAACAAGGCGTTGTCGCCCTCCCAATCTGGTGCACTCACCGGTGGCTGTGGTGATGCAGCGCCTGGTGCGTTCCCACCCTTGCGGTCTGAGTTCATCTGTACCGGGTAGCGCTACAGGTAAGACCAGGGAGATGGTGGAACCGGTGGTGATCAGGGCCTGGATTGGAGTGCCATCCAGGTTGCACTGCAGGTACAGCCCTGGCGAATGTCCAAGTTGGCCCAGACGTGGTGAGAGTTTGATGTCTGTGAGAGGTGGCGGGTCCATGTCTTTGCCACCTCGCTTTAGGATTAAAGCTGGTGAGGAGGCTGGTTGTCGCGGTGTAGGTGCAAGGTAGTGGTGCACAACGTGGCCTTGCTCCCCGCAGTGGAAGCATACATCCTTGCACTGCTGTCGTACTCTCACCGGCCATGCAGCTGTAGCCTGGCGCAGCTCCTCCTCGTCCTCGCTCTCAGGCGTGGCTTGGAAAACTCTCTCCCTCGGTGATGAAATATCAGCCACAGGCTCTACATGCTTCGCCTCTGTCACAGCCATCTCCCAGCTGCTTGCGGCGTGAATCCGGACATGTTCTTGGAGCTGGGCCGGGCGAAGCCCTTGGATGAAATTCTGGAGGGCAAGCTTCTTCACCGCCTCCAGGTCGAAGTCCGGGTAGCTGCATCATGCCAGGAGCCGGACATCTGCCGCATAGGCCCCCAACTTTCTTGATCCCGTCGGCAGCAGCTGGCTAGCTGTTCCTGGATGTGGTCAGCATGGATCATCCTCCCAAACTGCTTCAGAAGCGCTCCCTGTAGTGCTGGCCAGCTGTGACATTCCTCAGGCTGGAGATCAGACAGCGTGCAGAGAGTTCCGCCCTCCAGAGCCAGTGCGACCTGCACAGCTGTCTCCTCAGGTGTCCAACCACTGAGCATGGCACCCAATTCAACCTGGATGAGATAGACATCGAGCAAGGTTTTGCCACCAAAGTAAGGAAGCTTGGTTGGTTGGCGGGTCAGTGGTGCTGTGGTTGGGATGGTCGCCTCCGTGCTGATCACTGCCCTTGGCTGTGATGGGATCACTGGCTCATACTCCCCCCCCCCCCCGGCGCTCCCTTGAAAAAGGCAGAAAACAGGACACACTTGCTCCATCCGGTCCTCTTCCCCATTATTTGCAGCGGGCAGCTCTGGGGACTGGCGTGTGTGCTCTGCTGCCCATTTCCATCTGGGCAATGAGCTGTTCGAGCTGTTGAATCTCTCCCTTGATTCTTGCTTCCATGTCTTGTCATCCCACTTCTTACACTACTGTGACGTTTCACGGTTTCACACAATGATGAGAGAGGATTTGGTCATTAACATTTGTTTGTTCTCTCCCATAGATTGAGTCCCCATCGTGCTGTTTGCTCTCTACATGTCTGTTCTTTTCTTCTTCTCTATCCCCTCACCCCCCAGCCAGTCGCAGCAGATGACTGCCCCTACCTGAGCCTGGTTCTGCTGGAGGTTTCTTCCTGTTAAAAGGGAGTTTTTCCTCTCCACCGTCGTCAAGTGCTTGCTCACAGGGGATCGCCTGATTGCTGGGGTCTTTCTGCAACTGTGGGGGTTCCCCCTACAGTTGATAGTGCTATGAGATGACTGTTGTTGTGAAACGGCGCTATATAAATAAAGTTGAATTGAATTGAATTGAACATAGTAGGTATTTATTTCATCACTGCGAAATTACGCAGAACAGAAGGGAGGTCATTCACACAGACTGTCATCTCACTCAGGGTGACACAGACACGTAATCTCTCACACACAGGGAAAACAACACAATCACACCCAGACTTACACACGTGGACAAAATTGTTGGTACCCCTCTGTTAATGAAAGAAAAACCCACAATGGTCACAGAAATAACTTGAATCTGAAAAAAGTGGTAATAAATAAAAATTCTATGAAAATTAACCAATGGAAATCAGACAATGCTTTTGAATTGTGGTTCAACAGAATTATTTTAAAAAAACAAACTCAAGAAACAGGCCTGGACAAAAATGATGGTACCCTTAACTTAATATTTTGTTGCACAACCTTTTGAGGCAATCACTGCAATCAAATGATTTCTGTAACTGTCAATGAGACTTCTGCACCTCTCAGCAGATATTTTGGCCCACTCCTCATGAGCAAACTGCTCCAGTTGTCTCAGGTTTGAAGGGTGCCTTCTCCAGACGGCATGTTTTGGCTCCTTCCACAGATGTTCAATAGGATTTAGATCAGGGCTCATAGAAGGCCACTTTAGAATAGTCCAATGTTTCGCTCTTAGCCATTCTTGGGTGTTTTTAGCTGTGTGTTTTGGGTCATTATCCTGTTGCAAGACCCATGACCTGCGACTGAGACCAAGCTGTCTGACACTGGGCAGCTCATTTCTCTCTAGAATACCTTGATAGTCTTGAGATGTCATTGTACCCTGCACAGATTCAAGACACCCTGTGCCAGATGCAGCAAAGCAGCCACAGAACATAACAGAACCTCCTCCATGTTTCACAGTAGGGACAGTGTTCTTTTCTTGGTATGCTTCATTTTTGCATCTGTGAACATAGAGCTGATGTGCCTTGCCAAAAAGTTGCAGTTTTGTCTCGTCTGTCCATAGGACATTCTCCCAGAAGCTTTGTGGCTTGTCAACATGCAGTTTGGCAAATTCCAGTCTGGCTTTTTTATGATTTGTTTTCAACAGTGGTGTCCTCC
This sequence comes from Pholidichthys leucotaenia, assembly GCA_020510985.1. Lineage (NCBI taxonomy): Eukaryota > Metazoa > Chordata > Actinopteri > Cichliformes > Pholidichthyidae > Pholidichthys > Pholidichthys leucotaenia. Next base: position 280,499,519 of record CM035842.1, read on the forward strand.
TTGGTCGTCTCCCATGAAGTCCACTTTGGCTCAAGCAACGACGGATGGTGCGATCTGACACTGATGTACCTTGACCTTGGAGTTTACCATGAATGTGTTTAGAGGTTGTTCTGGGCTCTTTTGTTACCATTTGTATTATCTGTCTCCTCCTGCGGCCACGTCCAGGGAGGTTGGCTACAGTCCCGTGGATCTTAAATTTCTGAATAATATGTGCAACTATAGTCACAGGAACATCAAGCTGCTTGGAGATGGTCTTATAGCCTTTACCTTTAACATGCTTGTCTATAATTTTCTTTCTAATCTCCTGAGACAACTCTCTCCTTTGCTTCCTCTGGTCCACGTTTAGTGTGGTACACACCATGTCACCAAGCAGCACAGTGACTACTTGTTACCCTTTAAATAGGCCGACTGACTGATTACAAGTTTGTAGACACCTGTGATGTCAATTAGAGGACACATCTTGGTTGAACATGTCCCTATGGTCACATTAATTTCAATCTTTTCTAGGAGTACCATCATTTTTGTCCAGGCCTGTTTCATGAGTTTGTTTTTTAAAGTAATTCTGTTGAACCACAATTCAAAAGCACTGTCTGATTTTCATTGGTTAATTTTCATAGAATTTTAATTTATTACCACTTTTGTCAGATTCAAGTTATTTCTGTGACCATTGTGGGTTTTTCTTTCATTAACAGAGGGGTACCAACAATTTTGTCCAGGGCTGTATAACACAATTGTAATGGTACAACAATAGAGCTCAAAATACAAATAACAGTCTTTGAATACCCCACGGCACAAAGCATGCTGGGAGAATTCCCCCCACCCCTTATCACAGCCCCGATGTTACAGTATTAGTTTGTATTTTTAGAGATGCAGCTGATACAGAGGACAATATATTACTTCACCCTGGGCGCGCTTTGACCATGTGACGTCAGGTACATGCCCCTGTGTTTGTAGTCTTTTAATTTACATATTTTCATAACCTTATACCTTAACAGTTAGACAACAACCTACATCGTTATTTATGTGGAAAACTATCTTTTAAATTGACAAACATCATATGTGTAACTCGTAGCAAAATTCGATTGGGATCAAAAGATAATTTCACTCTTGCCATTCATTTCAATGGAGATTTTTTCCGATTCAAGGTCCCATGTGTGGAAGTAGAAGGGGCATGACTTAGGCTCTTTATTAGGCTAATAGCTAACATTAACAATGTTAGCCTAACAGCTAATAATAATAATAATGCATCAGATTTATATAGTGCTTTTCATGGACACTCAAAGAGGCTTTACAATGGATGCATTATTCATTCACTCTACAGACAAACATTGATAGTGGTAAGCTACTACTGTAGCCACAGCTGCCCTGGGGCAGACTGACGGAAATGTGGCTGCCAATCCGTGCCAACAGCCTCTCAGACCACTAGCAAACATTCATAAACATTCACACCCAGTGTCATGGACACTGGAGACAAGGTGGGTAAAGTGTTTTGCCCAGGGACACAACAACAGGATCACTGGAGAGAGCTTGATTTGAACCGTCAACCATCCGGTTAGTGGACTACCTGCTCTACTTCCTAAGGCACTGCCGCCCCTAATAGCTAACAGTAATTACTTTAAGCTAATAGCTAGTAGTGACAATATTAGGCTAATGACAGGGTTGGGACATGGTCTGTGACCATGTCCACCACACCTTATGTTATTGTACATTTATTTTCATCACTTTCACTGTCATTATTATCATCACTCTGGTAGGGTTTGTGTTTTGTTGTCACACCTTACCATTGTCCATTTTCAGTAGTCCTTTCCTTGTTTTTGATTTTGCCCTCACTCACATTATTGATCACAGCTGTTGCTCATTTTCTAACTTATTAGTTTCCTATATATGTTTGCTGCTGGCTTCTCTCCCCGTGGCGTCCTGGTCATTCCTGCCTGAACCACAAACTTGTATCACAACTTTTTGTAAGTTTATCTTCTGTTACAGCTTATGTTCTGTTTTCAGCCCTCGTGCTGCATTGCTTTGCAATAAATTATGTTTAAAATTCACCCAGCAATTGAGTCTTCCTTTCTGCCCTGGAGGGGCGCTTATTACAGTAGGGCACCGCCAGAAAAGGACTCAGCAGGTGAGACCGGCAAGAGGAGGAAGAGGTGGAGAATGGAGCAGCTCCGCATTGTTATCCAGGTGCTGGACTGTACAGCTGCTGTGCGACGCTGCTTTTATCCGGTGGATGCTGTAGATCATTGGGAGGCAGCCGCAGCATTGATGGAGGCTAACCCGGATATCTGCTCCCATCCCTGGGTGTGGGAACTCCCCATTCCCTTCTCACCACCACCACCAACTATCTCCTCCTTGCAGGATCCAGCCAGCCCCCCTCTTCCTATTTATCCTGCGGGGCTGAGAGATTTCAGTGGTGGTCGGCCAGTGTTTGGGGGGCCTGAGCAGAAGAGAGGGTCGAGTAAACGGCACCCTCAGGCCTTCAAGACTGATCCAGCAGCCGCTGCTCCTCTCTGGCCTTCCACTGCAGCTGCTGTTTGCCACCTTAGCACCTCACCGGCTGTCAGCTCCTCAGCCTCGGAGCTCCTCACCTACTGTCACATTGGCTCCTCAGTTCGAGAGCTACTCATCTGCCACCACATCAACTCCTCAGCTCCAGAGATCCTTCTCTGCTGTTCTGCCAGCTCCTCAGCTCCGGAGCTCCTCTACTGCTATTATGTCACCTCCTTAGTTTGGAGCTCCTCTCCAGCAGCTCCTCAGACCTCCTCACCTGCTGCTTCACTGCGGACCTCCTCCCCTGCTGCTTTGCCTGCAGCTTCTCTGGAGGCCATCTCCTCTGCATCTCCTCTTGAGGTCGTCTCCCCCGCAGCTTATCCTGGGGTCATCGTGGTTGCAGTTCATCCTGAGGTCATCATCCCAGCAGCAGTAGACCAAGAGTTAAGGCAAGGGCTTTTTCTATTATGTTTAACATCAATGTTAGAAAAGGCTTGCCTTGCTCCTGCTGGGGAGACCCCCAAGTGCAGGATCCACCTGCCTCTGGGCCCTCCCCACCAAGTCTCTGCTGCTGATGACTGTGGTGTCACCTCGCTGACCTCCTGTTCTCCTCCTCATCTGAGGTGGCTACATTGAGGGTGAAGCCGCAGGAGAATCACGCTCTCCACCCTCTGCTGCTGTCTCTTGTGGTCAGCCCCTCTCAGCTGCTGTCTCCTGTGGTTAATTCACATCAGCTGCTGTCTTTGGTGGTCAGCACTCCCAGTCATCTCCCTCTGTGCTCGGCGCTCCCCAGTCGGCTCTCTCTGTTGTCGGCGTTCCCCAATAATCTCCTTCTGTGGCTGGCCATCCCCAGTCATCTCCCTCTATGGTTGGCACTCCCCAGTCATCTCCCTCCAAGGTCGGTGCTCCCCAGTCGTCTCCCTCTGTGGTCGGCACTCCCCAGTCGCTGTCTCCTGAGCTTGGTGCTCCACAGCTGCTGTCTCTTGAGCTTGGCGCATCGCTGCAGCTGTCTCCTCAGTCCAACGCACCTCAGCTGCTGCCCCATCAGCTGCTGTCGCCTGGGCTCTGCGCTCCTCCATTGTCGCTTGCTGTGGTTGACGCTACCCAACTGCTGGCTCCAGCTTTGTGTCCTCTGGTCTGGTGGCCCAGGGACTCTGGTTGGCCACCCGACTTGCTTTACTCATCTGTCCGGTGGCCCATGGACTTTGGTAGACCACCCGACGTACCTTGTTCCTCCGTCCAGTGGCCCACGGACTTTGGTAGGCCCCCCGACATGCAATGCTCCTCCATCTGGTGGCCCATGGACTTAGGACAGCCACCCGACGAACTGTCTCCCTTTGCTGGGTGGTCCATGGACTCAGGCAAACCACCTGACGGACTGTTCCTATTGAATTTGGCTGTAAGCTGTTTTGGGGTCGGGGGGCATGTTTAAAGCCCTCCAGTCCTTTTCCCCCACCACCCATCTGGTTTGGGGGTCCCCCTTTTTAACTTCCCCTCTTAGGTATCTGGAATCTGCCTTTAAATGGGACGGGACATGGTCTGTGACCATGCCCACCATGCCTGATAGATAGATAGATAGATAGATAGATAGATAGATAGATAGATAGATAGATAGATAGATAGATAGATAGATAGATAGATGGACGGATGGATGGATGGACGGACGGACGGACGGATGGACGGACGGATGGATGGACTTTATTGATCCCAAACTGGGAAATTACAGTGTAACAGCAGCATGACAGTAGACAACCAAAACAACAGAAACACTCACAGCATAATGCCCAGTGTGCGTTGGAGGGGGTGATCTGGATTGTCCATGATGGATCGCAGCTTGGTTAGTGTCCTCCTCTCCACCACAGTCTCAAAGGTCTCTGGCCTGAGACCAATCACAGAGCCAGCCCTCTTGATAATCTTGTCAAGTTTATTGGTGATGCTGGCTCTGATACTGCTACCTCAACAGACAGCAGCAAATAAGATGGTTCTAGCGACAATGGCCTGGTAGAAAAGTTCCACCATCCTGTCGCACATGTTGAAGGATCTCAGCTTCCTTAGGAAGTAGAGTCTGCTCATCCCCTTTTTGTATGCAGCATTGGTGTTAGATTTCCAGTCCAATCTGTTGCTGATCATGACACCCAGGTATTTGTAGTCCTCCATTACCTCCACTTCCTCCCTCCTAATCTCCAAAGGCTTTGAAGATGTCCTTTTCTTATTGAAGTCAATCACCATCTCTCTGGTCTTGCTGACGTTCAGCCTCAGGTGACTCTGCTTGGTCTACTCCACAAATCTGTCTACCAGTGTCCTGTACTCTCCCTGAAGAGAAAAGGAGAGAGCACAGTCCCCTGTGGAGTTGCTGTATCACTAACCACCACATCAGACAAGACACTGCCCAGCTGGACAATACTGTGGCCTGCCTGTCAGGTAGTCAGTAATCCAGGAGATCACAGAGCTGTTGACCCCCAACCCCCACAGCTTCTCACCCAGCAACAGTGGCTGGATGGTATTAAAGGCACTGGAGAAATCAAAGAATGTTATTCTCACAGTGTCTCCTCTGTCGTCCAGGTGCAAATGGGCTTGTTGCAGCAGGTCGATGACAGCGTCTTCAACTCCTAAATGGGGCTGATATGCAAACTGCAGAAGGTCCAGCCAAGTCTTCACCTGTGGTCTCAGATGGGCTAAGACCAGTCTCTCCAGGACCTTCATTACATGAAATGTGAGGGCAACTGATCGATAATCATTCAGGTCAGATGGAGACGACTTCTTGGGGACAGGAACCAGGCAGGACATCTTCCACAGCACCGGTACTCTCTCTAGATTCAGGTTGTACAGGTGTTTCAGTACCAGAGCTAGCTGGTTGGCACAGGTCCTCAGAATCCTGGCGGAGATGCCATCAGGGCCTGCAGCCGTCTGCTGACTGAGTCTCTCCAGCTGTTTCTTAACCTGGTCTGTAGTCACAGTGATGACAGGGGGTGAGGTGGTGGGGGTGGGGGTGGGGGTGCTGGTGTCCCCAGAGGAGGGGGGTGGGAGAGGTGCTGCACGGGAGGGTGAGGGGTGAGGGGTGGGGTGGGGGATTTGGCTGTGTTGTGGGAGTAACAGACGGTGAGTTGAACCTATTAAAAAATAGATTCAGCTCATCGGCTCTCTCAAGACTCCTCAATGTCTGTCTTATGTTATTGTACATTTATTTTCACCACTTTCACTGTCATTATTTTCATTACTCTGGTAGAGTTTGTTTTTTGTTGTCACACCTTACCATTGTCGAGTTTCAGTCATCCTTTCCTTGTTTTGGGTTTTGCCCTCACTCACATTATTGATGACAGCTGTTCCTCAGACTAATAAGTTTCCTATATATGTTTGCCACTGGCTTCTCTCCCTGTGGCATCCTTCATTCTTGCCTGAACCCCAAACTTGTATCACGTCTTTATGTAAGTTTGTATGCCATTATGGCTTATGTTCTGTTTTCAGCCCTTGTGCTGCATTGCTTTTCAATAAATTATGTTGAAAATTCACCCAGCAATTGAATCCTCCTTTCTGCCCCGGAGGCACGCTTATGGCAACTAGTAGCCAGCAGTAATGATATTAAGTTGCAGTCAATGGTTAATTACAGCTAAAGCGAAAAGTGATTACATTAACCAGTCATAAATTTGTTACCTTTTCTTTATAAATATGTATGTGTAAATTAGCATTTTGCCCTTGTAAATATTCTTATTGTAGAGGATGACTTTCACAAACGAGACTGAGTTTATTTCTCAGGAAAGGTTTATTGCGAGTCTACACCCTCTAACAAGCAAAGTATCTCAGCAAAGAGGCAGAACAATCATTCTTCACAGCTCTTATACTCTCCAGAGACACAAAACCCCCAACATCAAATATCACATCCCCAACCCACAGTCCTTCAGTATATAGCCTCCGAGGCTCCTTGGCGTCTCCATTGTCTCTCAACTCCTCAGCCTCGGGGGCTCCTGCTGGGACATTCTCTCTGACTTCCCGTCTCTCAAGAAACCACTTCACACCTCCTGAGGTCTCTGCCGGGTCAGGTCCTCTTGGACGTTTAGACGTGAAGCCTCCAGAGTATGCACCGTCATGCCTACTAAATATATGTGAGGAAAAATGCATACCATACATGCATACCATATATGCGCCCTAAATGCGCGCCATAAACTTGTATCACGTCTTTATGTAAGTTTGTATGCCGTTATGGCTTATGTTCTGTTTTCAGCCCTTGTGCTGCATTGCTTTTCAATAAATTATGTTGAAAATTCACCCAGCAATTGAATCCTCCTTTCTGCCCCGGAGGCACGCTTATGACAACTAGTAGCCAGCAGTAATGATATTAAGTTGCAGTCAATGGTTAATTACAGCTAAAGCGAAAAGTGATTACATTAACCAGTCATAAATTTGTTACCTTTTCTTTATAAATATGTATGTGTAAATTAGCATTTTGCCCTTGTAAATATTCTTATACATTTACCAGTGATTCTCATAAATCTGTAATGCTTTCCTCATATATTTGAAACATTTTTCTCAAAAATTTACAACTTTTTCTTATAATGTTGAAATTTTCCCCCATAAATGAGTGGCTTTTGCTATAATAATACCAGTTATTTTGTAAGCATGTGAAACTTTGATATATTTGCAACTTTTCAACATAACTTTCAAATATTTTTCTCATTTTCTTCATTCTTTTGCACCTTTTTGTTTGTCATGTTGTAGTTTTATCCTCTCTTGTTAAAATTTCCAGTAATGTTAGTCTGAAGAAAATAAAATATATAAAGTATCTTTACAATCTAATCCAAACCATATCAAAAACTACTTCATGTTCCTGTACTTCATGAAAAAGTAAACTCAGTTATGATACCTGCCTGTTGCTCTGATACTGTCCAGCCTAATTGATCAAATCTAGCCCCATTTCCTGCCATAGCTGTCTGGAAACATACAGTATGTGTGTCATGGGGAACATGTTTCAGTTAACCTGACCCACCCTTTAAATTGCATTTTTATAATTTATCACAATTCCACCACATATTCTCCCAGTTTTTCGTTTGGTTTGTGGTGTTCTGATTTCATTCATTATCTTTTCTTGGTTCTTAGGTTTGCTTTTATTTTTAAGTACTTCCAGGTTTGTTCTGCCCAGTTTTGTTGTTGTAGTTTCATTTCCTGTTCTATCTATTGTCATGGTCCTGGGCACCGGTGGGTGCGTGCCCAGTCTCCAGTTTAAGTTTAGTCTTCTCTGTCTGTTTGTTTCCTTGTTTACCCTGTTTTATTGTTGTCATTCTGTTCTTGTGGTATTATTTACATTTTGGGATTTGTGCTTTATTTTGACAGCGCTTGCGCAGCTCCCGGCTGTCAAACTGGTCTACGGCTGTGCAGCTGTCATTGATTGTATTAGTTTCTCCACTCATGTATCCACACCTGTCATGCATTAGGAAATGGCATATAAGGGCACAACGATCTTTGCCGGTTGTTGTGTCCTTCTATCACAGTACGTCCTCAGATGCAGAGTCCAGCTCTGAGTGTGTTTGTGCTTCGCTGTTGAGGAGAGAGGAGAGCTCTGTTCAGGTTAGTTTTCCCTTTTTATTTCCAGCCGTGAGCCCCGCTGCCTTTGGGAGTGCTCCGGCTGGATTCTGCCCTTTGCCCGGCGTTCCCTGGCTTCCACTCTCCCTGTGATGTCAAGCCCCACTCTCCTCCAGTGCTTTATTATTTTGTATTTGTATGTTTAGCATTCCCTGTTTGTTTGTCTTTATGTTAATAAATGTGCAGAAACCACAGTGTGCATTTGGTGTCCTTCAGTAGCCCTTAAAAGAGCACTTTATGACATCTATGAGCTTCTGTTTTACTTTCAGTCCCTTAATCAGTCTCAGCTGTCTTCTGTTAAGCTAATTATTTGCTTCTTATTTAAGTTGTCATTTCCTGTTTCTCATTGTCGGGACATTGCAGTATTTCGCTCCGGTCCTTCCTCATCGTCTGCGCATTTTGTGTTTGACAGCCCCTGAGCTGCATTTATTTTTCTCCCGTTATTAAACATCTTGCACTGAAGTCCGTTCTGCCTGAAGGAGTTGATTATTCCTCCTCTGCTGAAGGTTGTTTCTGACAATGTGGAGATACAGTGCACTTGAGCTAACAGTGCTACTATGGAGTTAGCTTACCAAGAGTGGTTTATATTGTTATTTTCTCTAAATTTCCCTGTTTCCATCTGGTTCACTAATCCACATGCTATAATATATACTGCATGCTCAGCCCACTGCTCTTCACCCTGCTGACCCATGACTGTGTACCAGCCTACAGCACCAACCACATCATCAAGTTTGTGGATGACACGACAGCGGTGGGCCTCATCACCAACAACGAGGAGGCCAACTACAGAAATGAGGTGAGCCAACTGGCCAGTGGTGTAAAGACAACACCGCTGAGAGCATCCTCACCAGCTGCATCATGGTGTGATATGAAAGCTGCATCACCTCTTGCTGGAAGACCCTACAATGCACAGTGAAAGCTGCCAGCAAGATCACTGGTGCCCCTCTGCCTCCCCTCTCGGACATCTACCTCACCTGCCTCACCTGCAGAGCCATCAACATTGCAGGTAACACCTCCCACCCCTCACACTCCCTCTTCAGCCCCCTGCCCTCAGGGAAAAGGTACCAGAGCCTCCGGACCTGCTCCACAGACTGCTAAACAGCTCTGTTCATCAGGCCATCAGAATCCTGAACTCTGTCCACTGCCCCCCGGACCGTAATGCACTCACCCGCACAATAACTACCTCAGCTGTTGGCACAAAAAGACTGGCACACCAACAGTAATACATCTGCTGCTGTATGTCTCCGCATTTTACTGCAACCATCTGCACAAATGCCATACCTGCTGCTGTCTGTTATTCCAGTGCTGATCATGTGTAGTCCTATCTGTCACTGTCTGCACCTACATTACAGCATTGAACTTGCAACTACGAGTATTACTGCTCTACTTTTCTGTATATAGGATTGCTGGGTTTCATCATTTATCTTTATTTGCACCATATGTCTAGGTCTATCTGTTATGTATGAATAAGAAAGGAGTCAGAGTCATGTTCATCCGGGAACCAACAACACCAACCAACCAACCCCTTTATTAAGAACACAGAACTATTTATATACAAGTGGCCGTGCTCGTCTGATGTCACGCCAGGGGTGGGTACAGCAGCACACACACAAGCCACACTCATGATACCACACTTCTCCTTACAAAATGCAAAACCACACACACAATTGAGACCCTTCCCAATTTAGGACCTGAATCACGCACTAAGGGAACGAGGAATAATTAACTGTAATAAAATATCCTAACACACTCTTCCAAAAGAATAACAAAAATTGGACCAAGTCTTTTAAAACGTCTAAAAAATAATCCCATAACACCACATACATGCTCTCATGCACACCAGCAATATACACTACCGTTCAAAAGTTTGGGGTCACTTAGAAATTTACTTATTTTTGAAAGAAAAGCACTGTTTTTTTCAATGAAGATAACTTTAAACTAATCAGAAATACACTCTAATATCTAATATACATTGCTAATGTATTAAATGACTATTCTAGCTGCAAATGTCTGGTTTTTGGTGCAATCAATACATCAGATTTTTTATATAGCGCTTTATCATAGACACTCAAAGACGCTTTACAGAAATTAAGGGTCATCCACCACCTGGATGGATGAAGCAGCCACAATACGGCGCCATCCCTTTTAACTATTCACACGTAGGGCCACTTTAGAGTCTCCAGTTAACCTAACCTGCATGTTTTTGGCATGTGGGAGGAAACTGGAGAAATCCCGGGGTAAACCCCGTGCAATATCTACATAGGTGCAATATCTACATAGGTGTATAGAGGCCCATTTCCAGCAACTATCACTCCAGTGTTCTAATGGTACAATGTGTTTGCTCATTGCGTCAGAAGGCTAATGGATGATTAGAAAACCCTTGTGCAATAATGTTAGCACGGCTGAAAAGAGTTTAGCTGGTTAGAGAAGCTATAAAACTGATCTTCCTTTGAGCAGGTTAGTATCTGGAAAAAATTATTATTTCAAATACAAATCATTATTTCTAACCTTGTAAATGTCTTGACTATATTTTCTCTTCATTTTACAACTCATGGTGGTAAATAAGTGTGACTTTTCATGGAAAACACAAAATAATTGTCTGGGTGACCCCAAACTTTTGAACGGTAGTGTATATGTACATATTTACACTTTGCTGTTTAGGTTACACCAATGCCCATTGGTAGCCAGGGGTAAAACCGGCCCGGGGTCCCGGACAGCCACAAAACCTCCACGCCCTTGGTTGCTGAAGATAAGGCAGGCTCGGAGGCCCCGGACAGCCCCACGACGTGTGCGCCCCTGGCCGCCATCTGCCTCCGGGATCAAAAATCACCTTTCCCACGAAAGTGTCCCTCTTCACCACTGACTGCCTTATTGCTCAGGACCCAGCACGCTGCTGTCCAGCACACCGTCCCTCCAAGCCTACCGGTCCGCTCCTGACTGCCTTCAACACCGCTGTTGTGGCTTCGAACACTCCGGCCCCCCATAGCCGAACTCCGGGGAGATCCGAAGCCTGCTCGTCAGCGCGGCTTGCTGCCTCGGGCGCCTCACCGTAACACCCAGCACCCTCGTCCAGGGAGCTCCGCTGCGCTGCCTCCATGTCCAGTTGCTACTGCTCACTCCCGGGGCTCACAGCATTGCCTTCGCTAGCATCGTTCTCCAACTCAGGCATCTTGCTGCTGCTCCCAGCACCCTCATTCCAGGTGCTCTGCTGCACTGTCTCCATGCCTGGTCGTAGCTGTTCTCCCTTGGGGCTCCCAGCGTCACTCCTCTCAGCGCCACTGTCTGACCCAGGCGCTTCGTCGCTGCTCTCAGTACCCTCGTCCCAGGCACTCCGCTGCATCGTCTCTGTGTCTGACTGTCGCTGCGCTTCCCCGGGTCCATCAGCCGCCATGGTCCCACTCTCCCACTGCCTAGCCTCCAGCTGCGGGGATGACTCCTGCTGCTCTCCCTCTCTGCTATCGTCGCACACTGTGCCGTCCAACTTATCAATGCTCTGGTCCTCCACCTTCCTGCGCTTCGCGGCTGGCCCACTGTACTCAGTGACCGGGGACTACCCCTCTCGCAGTCCCAGTCCCACCACGAAGTCTAGCTGGCAGCTTGGAGCTCTTTTTTGGCACGCAGTTAGCTTTGCGGCTAGCCTGCCCATAGATAACGAAAGGGCCATTACCTTCCCCAAGCTAACTAGCCTAGCCTCCCTTGGCACCAAAACTCCTGCCGCCCACAGCTTCGTGACGCTCGTCTGCCTGGCGAAAAACTCGGCCAGCCGCTCCACAGCATCCTCATATACATCCGTCTCTCCCAACGTAGCGAGAATTCTTCGGCCCGCTACGTTGAGATGGTGCGCCAGAAGCGCTCCTCATCGTCTCCCGTCGAGTCCACTCAAACCCAGCACCCCGATGTAATCCTCAAACGTGGCCCTCCATTTCAGGATCACTGGCTCTTCCGTGTACTCCAGAAACGGAATTAATGGTTGAGGTAGCCCATGCGCCAATGTTCCTTCTAAGCTGCGCGCTTGCGCAATTGCCCACTGCTCCCTTGTTCTCAGCGCACAGAAAATCTATGCAGCGCATAAAATAAAATCCAACCTGAACTGTAAATAAAATAAACACATTGTAGTGAACACTGAACAATAGCCAGCGCATGGGCACTCTCTCACACCCAGAAGCAGCAAGAGGAGGGAGAGAATAATTGCCTGACGGAGGAAGAGTCTCCGGGAGGTATCAAGTGAGTTCTAGACACCTCCCGGGGAGAGGAAGAGCCAACCAGACAAAGGATTACGCCCCTCCAGCACAAGCTGGCGCGTGGTGAATATATTGTGATTTATGCAACAAATGTTATGATAATTTCACCACACATTCTCGTTGTCCAAGCAATATAAATAATGTCAGAGCCTCGGTCGTTATGCATGAGATTGACTGAGATGACTAACACTGTCCAGCCAATGATATGATGCGGCTCACACGTATTTACTTACACAGCCAATCAATGTCATTGATAGGGCTTTATGTGTACGTGCCCATACGTGCCGGTGTTTTGCAGGTTAGCTAGCTAACAGTGCCGCGGAGTTAAGAGATGCAAATGCTTATTATGGTGAAACGAACGGGCAGTGGGCACATCCACTCACCAAGTCAAAATAAAAAAGAAATGCAGTTCTTTTAAGATGGAATGGCTGTCGGAGTATGTGCAAACAGAAGAACAAGCGGTGAAATTGGGTGATATTTTTTCTTTTTCGAATGAGAAAGGTCTGCTCTGCAAAATGTGCTGCGAAGCCAAAATAGCAAGCGAGTTTCCGGAGGGAAGAGTGTGGACTGAATGGAAGTTGGACTACCTCAAGAGTCACATTCAGCAGAAAAGTCATTTGAATGCTGTTGGAATTGTACAAAGACGCAAGATGGGAAAGGGGATCAGTACAGTATTGCGGGAGAGCACAAAGGATTGAGAGAAGAGGAACGAACTGTCACACAAAAAGATATCCGACCCCGAGCAAGTTAAAGTTCTCACTGTAGAGGACGCCTTCACAAATGAGACTGAGTTTATTTCTCAGGAAAGGTTTATTTGCAGTCTCATCCTCTAACAAGCAAGTATCTCAACAAAAGAGACATGACAATCTTTCCTCACAGCTCTTATACCCCCAGAGACACAAAACCCCCAACATCAAATATCACACCCTCAACCCGCAGTCTTTCAGTAAACATATAGCCTCCGAGGCTCGTTGGCGTCTCTATTGTCTCTTCCGCCTCGGGGGCTCCTGCTGGGACATTCTCTCTGACTTCCCGTCTCTCCAGAAACCACTTCACAATTGCCGAGGTCTCTGCCGGGTCAGGTCCTTTTGGACGTTTGAAGTCTCTAGAGTATGCACCGTCATGCCTACTAAATACATGTGAGAGAAAATGCGTACCATACAAGCATGCCATATATGCGCCCTAAATGTGCGCCATATCACTGATAATACTGTAACGTCGGGGCTATGTTAAGGGGGTAGGGATTTTCCCGGCATGCTTTGGCAGTGGAGGATTCAAAGGGTGTTATCATTCGTGTGTTCTAAAGTGTTACTGCTGTGTCATTATAACTGCGTTATAATGACACAGCAGTGTTATAAGAAGAGTCAGAGGAGTGATTGATTATGCGTTTGTGTCACCCTTAGTGAGACGGAGGTCTGTGTGAATGACCTCCCTGTCTGTGTTGAGGAGGTGTGTTTTAAATAAAGCCTGTTTCGTCACAGTCATCTCTCCTTTCTTGTGTGAACCCCCACTACGTCACACTGGTGTCAGAAGTTGGGATATGGAGCAGATGGAAGCCAGGATCAGAGCAGAGATCCAGCAGCTGGAGCAATTCATTGTTCAGCTGGGAATGGACGACAGAGCTGATACACCAACCCCCGGAGTTGCTCGCCGGGATGAACGGAGCAGCGGACCCGACGGGACCAGCGTACCCCACCTTCTGCCTTTCTCAGAGCAGGGCGGGCTGAGCAGAGCAGATCAGCCCCGCTCCCTGCCCTTTTCAGGGCAGAATGGGCCGGCGATTTCACTGCAACTAGGGGCGGCGATTGACCAAGAGGTGACCGTCCCACCCATCTGGCAGCGGGCCAAGGTTCTCAGCTTTAATGGTGAAACCCTGCTGGACGACTACCTGGTCCAGGTCGAGCTGTCTGCTGTGTTGAATGGCTGGCCACCTGGAGAGATCATCGTGCAAGTCGTGCTGGCCCTGGAGGGAAGGGCTCTCCGCACACTGTCTGATCTCTGGCCCGAGGAACGCCGCAGCTGGCCAGCGCTACAAGGAGGGCTCCGGAGGCGGTTTGGGAGAGCGGTCAATGCTGAGCACACCGAGGAACAGCTGGCCAACCGCTGGTGAGGCAGCCGGGAGAGCCTGGGAGCCTGCACAGCGGACATACAGCTGCTGACACGGCACAGCTACCTGGATTTCGAGCCAGAAGTAGTGGAGAAGCTCGCCCTCCGGAACTTCATCCGGGGTCTCCGCCCGGCCCAGCTCCAGAGCCACATCCGGATGAACGCTGCAAGCAGCTGGGAGACGGCTGTGGCAGAAGCGGAGCAGGTGGAACCGCTGATGGATTGTACAGCTGATGCATCGGCACCAAGACAGAGAGCCTTCCAGGCCACGGCTGAGAGCGAGGAGGAGGAGGAGGAGCTGCGGCAGACCACGGTGGCGCGCCCACGGAGAAGACAGCCACGGCAACGCAAGGAAGGGTGCTTCCACTGCGGGGAGCCAGGACACATCGCACAGTACTGCCTGGCACCCACCCCAGCAACAAACCGGCCCCTCGCCAACGTTAAACTAGAACGAGGTGGCATGGACGGGGACCTGCTGCCTCCCACAGGCATTTTCCCCGATGAACTGTCACCACGTGTGGGCCGAATTGGACACTCGCCTGGGATGTACCTACAGTGCAGCCTGGACAACACGCCCATCCGGGCCCTGATCTACACCGGTTCTACCATCTTCTTGGTCTGACCCGGTGTGCTGCCAGGCACGGACAAGACAGAACCGCAGGGGTGGGAACCCACCGGGCGCTGTGTCACCACAGCTACCGGTGAGTGTGCCAGACTGGGAGGGCGAAGAGTTCTTGTAGTGGGGGTGGCCGGCCAGAACACAAACCACCCGTTCTGGTTGTCTGACATCCAAGACCCCTGCATTATTGGACTCGATCTGCTCGCAGCATGGAGCGCAAAAATCGACACCGCCAGATCGTCCCTCCTGCTGGGAACTCGGACCATCACGCTCTGCAGCGGGGCCCAGAGGAGGAACCTGGAGGCCTGCGTGATTGAGGGACCGCCAGGACGGACCGAACCGGGCCGGTCACCGCAAGTACTGAACCCAATGGCGCCACCAGCATGAGCAGAGGGAGCGCGACCACCGATAAAGACAGCAAGGGGGAGGGCCACAGTGGAGTGGGTCAATGTGTCAGCAGAAACGCAGCAGGCAGTTGAGGAATTGTTCCATCAGAGCTACAGCGGACTGGAATTGGGACAGAGACGCCAGCTGCGGGAGCTGTTGGACTGCTACATGGACGTCTTCGCTGCAAAGGATGAGGAGTGCACCCGAACCAGCTTGGTGCAGCACGGGATCGACACCGGTGAGACCAGGCCGATCCGGCTCCGCCCCCACCGTCTGCCTTTTTCAAGGCGGGCGGCAACAGAACAAAAAGTTCAAGAAATGCTGGAGGCAGACATTATTGAGCTCTCCAGCAGCCCCTGGGCGGCGCCGGTGGTGCTGGTTAGGAAGAAGGATGGTTCGTGGCGGTTCTGTGTGGATTACCGACGCCTGAATGATGTCACCCGCAAGGATTCCTACCCCCTGCCCTGCATCGATGACGCGCTGGACCACATCGCCGGCTCCAGCTGGTTCAGCTCGCTGGACCTCCGCAGCGGCTATTGGCAGGTAGAGCTGTCACCTGAGGCCCGCCAGAAAACAGCCTTCTCCATTGGGCAGGGACTGTATCAGTTCAAGGTGATGCCGTTTGGACTTTGCAACGCCCCGGCCACCTTTGAACGTCTGATGGAGCGAGTGTTGACTCACGTACCCCGGAGCTGCTGCATTGTTTACCTGGATGACCTGCTGGTTCACGCAGCTGATTTTGACAGCGCCCTGCCCGACCTCCGGGAGGTATTGGACGCCATCCGACAGGCCGGGCTGCGGCTACACCCACGGAAATGCCACCTATTTCGGTGGGAGACCACCTTCCTAGGCCACGTCGTCAGTGCAGCGGGAGTCGCCACTGATCCAGAGAAAGTGGCAGCGGTGAGAAACTGGCCAGTGCCGCGTGATGTGGGGGAACTACGGAGTTTTCTCGGACTGGCCTTCTATTATAGGAGATTTGTGAAAGATTTCGCTACCATCGCTAGTCCGCTGCATCAGCTGACACAGAAGGGCCGTGCGTTTCAGTGGAGTGAGAACTGTGCTGCTGCTTTTTCCTAGCTTCGCTCAGCACTCATCGGAGCCCCCATCCTGCAGTATCCCGACCCGAACCGCCGTTTCATCGTGGACACTGACGCCAGCAACCAGGGCATCGGAGCGGTGTTATCCCAGGGGGGAGAACACGGAGAGCAGGCAGTTGCTTTTTTCAGCCGCACTCTCAGCAGAGCTGAAAGGAATTATTGCGTTACTCGCAGAGAGCTGTTGGCTGTCATCCAGGGGCTTCGCCATTTTTGCCCATATGTGTACGGGGGAGGTTCCAGCTCAGGACGGATCATGCTTCCCTGACCTGGCTGCTGAACTTTAAAGAGCCGGATGGACAGTTGGCGAGATGGCTGGAGGCACTGCAGGATTATGATTTTCAGATTGTGCATCGGGCAGGCCACCTCCATGCCAACGCTGACGCGCTGTCTCGGCATCCCTGTGCTGCGGAGGACTGTCGTCACTGCCAGCGGGCAGAGGATCGAGACCAAGACGTCCCATGGGCTGCTGCATTCCGGACCGCTGTGAGCAGGAATAACACAGCGGCGCACAGCTCCTCCTCGGATGATCAGGCAGCTCTCCCCAGTGATGACGTCACAGAGGCCCTCAGCGCGCAGCAGCTGCAGAGCAAGCAGGACAGAGATCCGGTCATTTCTTGGGTTCGGCAGTGGCTGGACGTGGGCCAGCGGCCCGCCTGGGAAGCCTACACTCCCAGTGGGCCAATCTCCACTGTCACGAGGGTGTTGTGTATCGGCAGTGGCAGACTCCAGCTGGGCAGCGTCACGTCTGGCAGCTGCTGGTTCCCCGGCGGCTCCGGCCCAACGTACTCCACTTGGTCCACGGGGCGGTAGGAGCGGGCCACTTCAGGGTGACAAAGACTCTGCAGGATCTTCGAGCCCGGTTCTACTGGCCCGGATGTCACCAGGATGTAGAGCTCCACGTCCATTGCTGCAACACCTGCACGGCTCAGAAGGGGCCAACTCAGCGATCCCATGCTCCCTTGCAGCAGTTCCGGGTGGGAGCACCGATGGATCGGGAAGGGGTGGACATTCTGGGCCCTTTCCCAACCATGGACGGAGGAAACCGCTATGTGCTGGTCGCAATGGATTATTTCACCAAATGGCCAGAGGCGTATGCGGTCCCTGATCAGAGTGCCGCCACCACGGCATCAAAGCTGGTGGATGAGATGTTCTGTCGGTTTGGCGCACCGGAGGAGCTGCACAGCGATCAGGGTCGGAACTTTGAGGCAGAGGTCTTCGAGGAGGTCAGCAAGCGGCTGGGCATCTGGAAGACCGGGACCACCCCACTGCATCTACAGAGCAACGGCCTGGTCAAACTGTTCAACCAGACCCTCACCACCCAGCTCGCTGTCCTAGTGGACCAGCAACAGCGAGACTGGGACCTGCACCTGCCCTTTGCTCTGTGGGCGTACTGGACGGCAGCACAGGAATCCACCCGGTGCACCCCTGCAGCGCTGATGTTTGGACGCGAGCTGCGCACACCGGTGGACTTGGTATCCCCCCCCCCCCCCGAGCCGGAGATGGAGGGCAAACTGGGGTTGGATTATTTGTTTTGCTTGAAGGAACGTCTCCACACGGTGGACGGACTGGCTCGGGAGGCCCTGGCAGCAGCGGGGAGCCGGCAGAAGCGGGCATATGACTCCCGCTGCCAGGGGAGGGACTTTGCACCAGGAGATCAAGTCTGGGTTTTCTGCCCGGAGCGAAAAAGGGGACTGTCGCCAAAACTGGCGAGCCATTGGTTGGGACCGTGCGTGGTCCTACAGAGACTGTCGAATGTGGTGTACAGGGTGAGGCTGAAAAAAAGGGACCGGGTCGTGGTACTCCACCATGACCGTCTTGCCCCGTACCAGCCATCCGCCCCGTGGGTGGTCAAGCCGGAGCCTTCATCCCGACCAGATACTCCGACTGAGGCACAGATGAACACTAGCGGGTCTGTGCGTGCTGGTCGTCGACAACGGAGGCCGCCCCGACACCTGGACGGATTCATGTTGGACTTTTGAGCTGGACTTTTATTATTCTGGGGACAGAAACCAGTCCAAGGGGGGATTAACGTCGGGGCTGTGTCGGGGCTGTGTCGGGGCTGTGTTAAGGGGGCAGGGATTTTCCCGGCATGCTTTGGCAGTGGAGGATTCAAAGGGTGTTATCATTTGTGTGTTCTAAGGTGTTATTGCTTCGCCATTATAACTGCGTTATAATGACACAGCGGTGTTATAAGAAGAGTCAGAGCAGTGACCGATCATGCGTTTGTGTCACCCTTAGTGAGACGGAGGTCTGTGTGAATGACCTCCCCTCCTGTCTGTGTTGAGGAGGTGTGTTTTAAATAAAGCCTGTTTCATCACAGTCATCTCTCCTTTCTTGTATGAACCCCCACTACGTCACAATATTCTACTCACCATCAAAATGAATGCATCGATGCTGTCGGTTCAACAAATCCATGACCACATGGAAAAGTATGTGAGTATACCAGAAAGCTGGCAAAGCAAAAATTATGCCTTTGAATTTGTGAACTCAGTCAATGAGAGAGAGCAGAATGAAACGATGTGTAATGTTAAAAATGCACCATGGCATACCCTGATAGTAGATGAGAGCACAGACATAGTGCACAACATGCTAGTCATATATATTAAATAGAGGGAGGAAAATGATGTCAACTATAAAACTGTGTTTGGCGGCATCATCCAGCTGACAGCATGCACTGCTCAGGATATTGTGCAGGCAATAACTCAGTTTTACTCCAAGCATGGACTGGATATACAGAGAATGGTGATGCTGACCTCCAATGGTGCCTCAGTAGTGCTAGGAAAGCACAATTAATATGCTGAATTTAAGTACATTATGAAGCAAAAACTTAAACAAGGGTCAATCAGCACATTCTCAGATATGGTGGCTGCAGCACTTAGATGAGAGGAGCTAAAGGAGATCTCACAACTTGTGGATATTTGTGCTACATATCAAGCATCCAGTGCAGATTGTGAAAGAGGCTTTAGTTTAATGAATCATATCAAAACAGCATCTAGAAATCATCTTGAAGTGGCACATTTGGACCAGCTAATGCACATAAAGTCAAAGCAAGGAGCAGACAGGGCCATCAACCTGGACGAAGTGTACAACCATTGGAGAAGTGAGAAGGACAGACGGGAAAAATATGGGGAAATTTAAGTCCCCAATCAGATTTTTGCTTATTCTAGTGTCATTAAGAATTTTCATTTATGGATAAAATCATTAAATGCTGTTACGAGATTATGAGTAGTAGAAATGCTAATAAAAACTGTCTAATTATATATTTGACAAAGGGTTACAGGAATTTACACTGTATCACATGCTACAGCACGTCATTGTGCAAAATGTGAATGTTTTAATGTGAACAAAATTTTATCTCTGAAAGGTGTACATGTCTCATTTCTTCCAGAGCAGCTGCAGGACCCCCTCCCAGACCACAGCGGGACCCGGACACTGACATACAACACAGCTCATGAACAACAAGATTTTTGTCTTTTTTATTCTAAGTGGGCCAAATCACTTATATTAAAAGTAATCTAACAGAAATTACTGCTGTAATTTGATTCTTTTAATAAGCCATGTAACTTGCTATGATCTCAGGTTTTGGACAGGTGTGATACTGGTGTTGACATGGTTACATGACCCAGTGACAAGACACAGACTCAGAATTGATACAAGTTTATTAACAACAAGTATGGTGTTGGTGCGTGTGAGTGTAGGCTGGTACTGCCGGAGACAGAGCGGGACACCGTACGGCCTGGCAACCCTAGGAACACACAGAGAAAGGGGATTACTGGAAGTCAAGGCTGGAGGTAAACAGTTGTACTGTGCTTACTGTGGGAGCAGATGGTAGCGGCTCAGGTTCAGCATGGTGACTGCAGCCAGGGAGACAGTGCTCTTCCATGGGTGGTGCGACTCCGGCAGGTGAGTGTCCAAGTGGAGTTGGTGAGGAGGGAGTGCGGGGGAAATCTGCCGCCGGGAGGATAGGAGGAGGAATCCACCACCACGGACTCCGCCTGTGCACAGGGGATCTGAAGACAAAGGTGAGTAGGAATTGGTGAGCTTACGTGGCCAGCTGGAGGGATTCTCCGGTGACGATGAAGCAGGCTTTGGCTGGAACTTTGGTAGACAGGAGGAACTGGCGATGAGCTCGTCAGGAGTGCTGAGAGACATCTCCGCACCGCCGTGACAGGCAGCACGGAAGATTTAGGCCAGGCGTAATGAGGACCAGTTGTGTGCGCAGCTGGGAATGACAAGCAGACCAGACCATGACAGTACTCCCCCCCTAATAAGCACCTCTTGGCGATCGTCCCAGCCTACCTGGATGTGTCTGATGGAACTCCCTGATGAGGTCTTTATCAAGCACGAGGGCAGGACGCACCCAGGACCTGAACTCTGGCCCATAGCCCTCCCAGTCCACCAGGTATTGCAGATCGAGGCCCCAGCGGCAGATGTCCAGGATAGCAGTCACTCCCCATGCTGGGCTGCCATCGATCCACCTTTGAGGGGGTGGAGACCTGGGAGGAGGACACAGGGGGCTGGAAAACACAGGCTTAATTTGAGAGACATGAAAAGCGGGACATATGCGGAGGGAGGGGGGGAGATTGAGCCGCACAGACACAGGGTTGATGATGCGGGAGATAGAAAAAGGCCCAATAAAACGCTGCATTGTCTTCCTGCGCTCACCCTTCACATTGATGTTTTTAGTAGAAAGCCAAACCTGCTGGCCTACCTGGTATGATGGGGCTGGGGTCTGGTGGTGGTTGGCCTCTGAAGCGTTGCGTTCAGCCGTGCAAAGCAGCACGGTCCAGGTTGCCCTCCACAGACGTCGACAGTGTCTCAGATGCGCCCGGACTGATGGTACAGCAATGTCACCCTCTTCTTCGGGAAATAAAGGAGGAGAATACCCAAGTTAAGCCTGAAAAGGGGACATACCTATGGCAGAGGACACAGTCGAGTTATGGGCATACTCAATCCAGGGCAGGTATGAGCTCCAGGAGGCCAAGTTGGTCGAAACCACGCACGACAGCGCCGCCTCCAACTCCTGGTTGGCTCGTTCACACTGACAATTAGACTGCGGGTGGTACCCGGATGACAGGCTGACAGTGGCCCCAAGGGTGTGACAAAATGACCTCCAGACCTGAGAGATAAATTGAGGACCCCGATCGGAGACGATGTCCACGGGGATCCCGTGTAGCCTCACCACGTGTTGGACCAATAGGTCAGCTGTCTCCTTAGCAGTAGGCAGCCCTGGAAGGGGAACAAAATGGGCCACCTTAGAGAACCTGTCCACCAAGGTGAGCACTACCGTGTGGTTGTTGGAAAGAGGGAGGCCGGTGACAAAGTCCAAGGCCACATGAGACCAGGGCCTGCCAGGAACCAGGAGGGGGTGGAGCAGCTTAGCTGGTGGGGATGATGGGGACTTACTGGTGGCAGACTGGGGACAGGCACGGACGTATTCCCCTACATCCTTCTGCAGAGAGGGCCACCAGAAAGAATGTTGCAACAGCTCCTCCGTGCATCGCCTCCCTGAGTGGCAGGCGAACTTGGAGGAGTGAGCCCAGTGAATGACGTCACCCCAGACAGCCTATGGAACAAACATCTTACCCACTGGCCCCCTGCCCGGGTCCACCTCCGTCTCTTGAGCCCTCCTAACCTTTTCCTTAATCCCCCATGAGAGGGCGCCCACGACACAGGAGGCAGGAAAGACGGGATGATCTTCAGGCTCTACAGGATCCGTGGTGAATTGCCTGGAGAGGGTGTCCGGCTTGGTTTTTTTGGACCCAGGATGGTACGTGATCGTGAAGTCAAACCGACCAAAAAACAAGGACCAGCAGGCCTGGCGGGCATTCAAGCGCTTGGCCATCCGGAGGTACTCCAAGTTCCTATGATCTGTCCAAACCATAAACGGCTGTGAGGATCCCTCCAGCCAATGGCGCCACTCCTCCAGGGCCAGTTTAACCGCCAGCAGCTCCCTGTCACCGATGCTATAATTCCGTTCCGCAGGGGACAGCCGCCGAGAGAAGAAAGCACATGGTCGGACCTTGCCGTCCGCCGGGGAACGCTGAGACAGGACAGTACCCACACCAGAATCTCGAAGCGTCCGCCTCCACCAGACATTGCAGATTAGGATCCACCTGCACCAAGATGGGAGACTTGGAGAACTGCTTCTTAAGATCCGTAAAGGCTGCAGCTGCCTCCTCAGTCCACCGGAAAGGGACCTTCGTAGATGTGAGACGCGTCAAGGGGAGAGCCAAACTGCTGTAGTTCCCGATGAACCGGCGGTAGAAATTAGCAAACCCCAGGAACTGCTGGAGCTGTTTCCTGGAGGACGGAACTGGCCATTCCACCACCGCCTTGATCTTGCCAGGGTCCAGGATAATTTCCTTATGTGAGATAATGAAACCCAAAAAAGACGTTTTGGAAGCGTGAAACTCGCATTTCTCCACCTTGACAAACAACTGGTTCTCCAATAGCCGCTGCAACACACGTCTGACATGCACCCGGTATTCCTCTAGAGATTGGGAAAAGATCAAGATGTCATCCAGGTACACAAACACGAATACCCCCAGAAAGTCTCTCAGAACATCATAACATCATTGTTCAATCACTGGAACACAGCGGGCGCATTGGTTAATCCGAAAGGCATTACCAGGTACTCAAAATGACCACTGGAAGTACGAAAACCTGTCTTCCATTCGTCACCCTCGCAGATCCGCACCAGAAGGTAGGCGTTGCGCAGATCCAGCTTCATGAACCATGGTGCCCCCTGGAGAGAGTCAAACGCAGAATTAAGCAAGGGGAAAGAGTATTTATCCTTGATGGTGATATTGTTTAATTCCCTGAAATCAATGCATGGTCTTAGTGAACCGTCCTTCTTGCACACAAAAAAACCCCCCTGCACCACAGAGGTTCCTTGATGTAGGCCTCCATAGCTGCCCGCTCTGACGGCGACCGGCTATATAGCTGGCTAGGTGGAAGTGGAGCCCCCGGGCAGAGATTTATGGCGCAGTCATACGAACAGTGGTGGGTGGGTGGGTGGGGGGGGGGGGAATAGGGCCTGGGCCTTACTAAAAACGGCTCCAATGTCATGATATTCAGGGGGAACTTTAGCCAGGTCGAGGGGAGAGGCAGAGGGAACCCCCAGGGGCAAGGATGGCAAGCATGCGGCTGACTGGAGACAGGCACTGAGGCAAAACAAACTCCATGATCTGATACTCCCTGAGCACCAGCCAATGGTCGGATTATGGAGGCGTAACCAGGGGAACCCAAGGATGACAGGAGAGGAAGCAATCGGCAGCACAAAAAACAGAAGCTCCTCCTGATGGTTACCAGAAACAATGACGGACACTGGGGCGGTGCGCTGGGGCACAATGGCCATGGGGGCCTTGGACAGTGCTATCAGCTGTAGCAGAGTCTTAAGGGAAATGCAAGGAAGCCTCAGACGGGTTGCCAGGTCCTTAGAGATAAAACTCTGCTCTGCCCCAGAGTTGATTAACGCCTGTGTAGGAATCTCAGTGTGTTTATGTATGAATAGGATAGGTAGAAGAAGTCTGCATAGGAGATTTGGCTGAGGTGAACCTGTGAGTCCCCCTACTGTGATGCACGGACTCCCCCTTTTGGTCGAAGCTGACAACACGAGACCTCATGCTCCTCACTCTCGCAATAAAGGCACAATCCCAATTCGCAGCGGCGCTGTTTCTCTGCCGCAGACAACCTGGACTGCCCTACACTCATGGGTTCTGAGGTAACAGAGGCGTCAGAAGATGGTAGAGTCAATAGGGAGGCTTGAGGAATGGGGCGAAGCTGATTCCCTGAACGACCATAGGCCTTACGTTTAGCTGCCCGCTCTCTGTCTATTATCTAGGCTAATGGCAAGCGAAATGAAGTCAAAGAGCCTAGACGGCTTCACTAGAGGGGCTAGCTCATCCCGAAGGCTAGGGCTAAGGCTCCTAATGAAAATGCTACAGAGGGCAGCGTCTTCCCACCCCACTTCAGTAGCCGCTACCCGGAAATCCACAGCATAATCTACCACAGCCTTAGTCCCCTGTCTCAAGTTCAATAACCGAGTGGTGGGAACGCTATCTCGGTCTGAGTGATCAAACACTTTGCTAAATTCCTGGATAAACTGGCAAAAGATCAGACTAGCATAATTAGCTCTAGCCATAACTGCATATGCCCATGCTAGCGCGCTTCCCTCCAACAGGTTGATAACATACCCGATCTTACAGACATCTTACAGACTAACTGGTACATCACTTTTCACTCTGCTCCTGATAGTCCTTCTTTGTGCAATGGGATGTTTCATGTGTCTATACGGGTCATCATATATTAAGCTATGATGTATATAGGTTTTATAGTCATGTTCGTTTTTACTTTCCACGGGTAATCCCTTTGTCTGTCATGTGTGTGTTTCTGTTGTTTGGCTGTCAACTGTCATGCTGCTGTTACACTGTAATTCCCAGTTTGGGATCAATAAAGTACATCTATCTATCTATCTATCTATCTATCTATCTATCTATCTATCTATCTATCTATCTATCTATCTATCTATCTATCTATCTAACTGTGGTCTGAGGAAAAGTCCTCAGGTACCCGCTGGAGCACTACCTCGCACTGCATGACAAACCCCCGGGCCTCTCCAAGTTTTCCACTAAAACGGTTGGGGGTAGGAACAGGAGTAAGGCGAGCCAGAGGTCCTAGCCTGGGCTGGTTAGCTGGAGAGCTAGCGGGAGCTGAGGAGCTGCTGAATGAAGGTAAAGCCTGGGAGCTAGTTAGCCGGTCTAACCAGTCTGTGACTCGGGCTAATTGGGTGAGAATGGACTGCTGCTGATAAGCTAATTGATCAATTCTGATCTCCATGTTGTTGAAACGGCACACCAAAATGCTGTCAGCTGGGTCGTTCTGGCGGAGATGTACTGACATGGTTACGTGACCCAGTGACAAGACACGGACTCAGAATTGATACAATTAAGTTTATTAACAACAAGTATGGTGTTGGTGCGTGTGAGTGTAGGCTGGAACTATCGGAAACAGAGCGGGACACCGTACGGCCTGGCAACCCGAGGAACACACAGAGAAAGGGGATTACTGGAAGTCACAGCTGGAGGCTGGAGGTAAACGGTTACACTGTGCTTACTGTGGGAGCAGACGGTAGTGGCTCAGGTTCAGCGTGGTGACTGCAGCAAGGGAGACAGTGCCCTTTTGTGGGTGGTGCAACTCCGGCAGGTGAGTGTCCAAGTGGAGTTGGTGAGGAGGGAGTGCGGGGGAAATCCACCGCCAGGAGGATAGGAGGAGGAATCTGCAGCCACGGACTCCGCCTGTGCACAGGGGATCTGAAGACAAAGGTGAGTAGGAATTGGTGAGCTTATGTGGCCAGCTGGAGGGATTTTCCAGCAACGATGAAGCAGGCTTTGGCTGGAACTTCGGTAGACAGGAGGAACTGGCGATGAGCTCATCAGGAGTGCTGAGAGACATCTCCGCACCACCGTGACAGGCAGCGCAGAAGATATAGGCCAGGCATAATGAGGACCAGGTGTGCGCGTAGCTGGGAATGACAAGCAGACCAGACCATGACAGGTGTGGCCACAGTGTGCACATCTGATGTTGCTCACAGTGGTCCGAGAAATTCTCAGGGAGTCTGTGTGTATGCTCAGACACATGAAAAATTAGGGGGAACATTGCCATACGCTGCCATAATTATCCTCGTCACCAAACTGTTATGTATGAATAAGGAAGGAGTCAGAGTCACGTTCATGCGGAACCAACAACACCAACCAACCAACCCCTTTATTAAGAACACAGAACTATTTATATACAAGGGGCCGTGCCCACCTTACGTCACGCCAGGAGAGGGTACAGCAGCACACACACAAGCCACACTCACAACACCACACTATCTTTTGACACCATTTGCACTACAGGAGCATTACTGTATGTAGACTGCTGTTGTTGTTTTTCCAGCCTTATTCATTTTTCTTTTTTTAAATATTGCACACACCACTGAAGTGAGAGAGAAATGCCATTTCAATTCTCTTGTATGTCCTGTACGTATAGTAGAATTGACAAATAAAATCCTTGAATCCTTGAATATTTTGATTCATTCTGGCTTATTATGCCTTGGTGAAATGGAGGCAAACAGTAATCGGTTAGTGCGTCTGTTTGTGGCTGTGTGTATTTGTCCATCTGTCTCTCTGTCCGCCTTTCTGTTTCAGTTCACCCAGTCAAAAGTAAGTGGAACTAAAGGCTTGTATCATTCTATCACCATATTTTCTCAACTTTTAATTTGCCAGAATTTTGAAACAACACTTTGTTTTTGAAATAAACACAAATTTAACTCACCATTTCTGTCAATGCCGCAGCAAAAAAAAAGGAATTGTAATAACTATCCTGGGCCAGTAGAGGTCAGAGTGCCACTTTTTTACAGCCACCCATGCTACCATGCTACAGGCACTGAGGCACAGCACCTTGGTGCTTTCATTTTGTTGTATTTTTGCAATGATGCTACATCAAACTGGGGCTAGGCGGTCAAAGTCGGTCAGTCTAACCACATTAGAGCTCACCTCAGTGGGGAAAATGACAGACAGGCCTCCCGACATGAGCTTAATTGTTGATCTGGCAGGTTTTGATTGCTATTTTGTATGAATTCTGTTTACCCCCACAGAATCCATCTTCATCTACTGACACTTTTTAGTAGTCAAGGTTCATTTCGATCATTTCGAGAAAAAAAAATTCTTTTTCAACATAATTTAAATCCATACATGTATAGATAGATATTCACACAAAAAATTATTTTTAACTTGCATCCTCCTTAATCAGACCAAAAAAGGTGTAAACTGAAGCCTCTGCTTGTTGTACCTACCCTAGTTACATTCATCATTTAGTGCAGATTATGGCTGTGTAGTTGTGCATGTACATGTTGAACATATGCATATGTGATTTAACTAGTTGTGCATGTATATGTTGGACATATGCATATGTGATTTAACCTCACGATGAAGGAGCCGCAGAGTCTGAGACCCCTGCGACGCAGAGTCTGAGCCCCCTGCGGAGGACAGCGAGAGAAGACATAGGTGTGGACAGAAGACTTCCTGACCTCTGAGGCTCGAGAGGAGAGAGGGGGGAGTAATGTAAATAAAGGGATGATGAATGTGAATAAAGGGATTATGATGGAGATGTGTGACCTCCCCTGCGAGGGAGATTCCTTTATGTGAGAATGTTTAAAGGTGAGGACTTTGGTGTGTTTCCTCCTCTTTGTTCGCTGCTCAAGAATGAGAGCAGACTGTGGGAATGATTGCTTGAAATAAACTTGAATTAAATGCAATTCAGTTTCGTTATTCAAGGCTCCCCACACAGATCATTTATTTACAGCTGTGTGAAAAAGTGTTTGCCCCCTTCCTGATTTCTCATTTTTTTGTATTTTTGTCACACTTAAATGTTTCAGATCATCAAACAAATTTAAATATTAGACAAAGATAACACAAGTAAACACAAAATGCAGTTTTTAAATGAAGGTGTTTATTATTAAGGGTAAAAAAAAATAAATCCAAACCTACATGGCCCTGTGTGAAAAAGTGATTGCCCCCCCCCTTCCGTTAAAACATAAATTAACCCCTTGCACTCCGGTCAATTTTCCTAAAAACGCCAAAAAATAATGTGTCCAAAGTAAATCGAAAGCTGTTCTTCAACCCTTTGCAGCATCTTCATGGGGTTGGTCTCATTTAAAAGAAAACACTTTGAATTTTTTGGCAAAACAGTCATAATCTCTCTAAGTGCTCCGGCCACTGAGTTACAGTCATCTAAACATAGTGAACTTGAAGAAAATAAATTTGGCCTGGGTGTTTTTTTGGATACAAATGCTTGCAAATAACACACAGCTTCAGATCCGGGCTGGAAAATGCAACAGAAATGTAGAACCAAGTGTTATCCAGCTGAGGTCCAAATTTTGTAACAATACCACAAAAAATGAATATATTACACAGCTTTTTCCTCAGGCTGTTCCCAGGCGTTTTGGAACTGTGCCAAATTGTGCCAAATAGCACAGTTTGGAAAAATGTCTGTAACTTTTGAATGATTCAATGTAGAAGCTTCATTTTGGGCTCTAATGAAAGGTCACACTCAGGGCTGTGTCTGTGTGTGTGTGTGGGGGGGGGGTTGTCCCCCCCCCCCCGCTACAGAGGATGGACATCGGCCATTGCTACATGACGGATTAGCCTCATGTGGGATGTGGGACAACAGCTCAGTCACCGCGGCTCCCCCGCCCCCTCGCTACAGAAGAATAGTCAGGAATAAAGAATAATTTAGCTTATAACACCTTACCTCTTCACAGCAGTGTCCTGGCGAACTTCTCTTCCCCATTGTCAGACGAACGCGACGCTGGTCCGCTCGTGGTTCTGGTCTCGCGACCCGATCAAAACATAATTCCATTATTGCGGTTTTGTGCTTCCATGATTGCGGTTTTTGGCAAACGATTTTTCAAAACAAATAACAGTAGTAATTAAAAAAAGACTGGCGAAGGCGTGTGTGTCACTCAGCCATCGTCGTCAGCCTCCGTCGGTCTATGACCATGGAAGAAATCATAACGTCTACTCTGCTGGAACCAAAACAAAATAAGCACCGCCTGTGGCTGAACATGCCGATGCGTGAATGGCACTCCCTGTCACACAGGTTGCATTTGTGGATGGTCTCCGTGCTGCTGGGTCTGTGGGGTTCTTCCTGCGGGTCCTTTTTTGATCCGCTCCAGCAGTCAGTCTTCACCCAGCCTCAAAAAAAACAGCTCGTGAACTTCTCTGCTTCAATTGGCTCACTGCATTCACAGCCTTGGTAGGCAGGTCCTTCTGGCTAGGTTTTCAGTCATTGGTTCTTCAAGGTTTCAGAAACCCAATTCAAGGCTCTTATTAGTCGAATGAGAGGTCAATCAGATGAACTACTCTGTTTGCGGCTGTGTCTGCAGCTTTTATTTTCAGTGCACGCTTAGACGCCATACACCACCTACATCACAATCTCCATCATGCGTCCTAGAGCGCACGAGGGTGCTCTCGTGCACCCTCGTGCGATCTAGGACGCAGAGACTTGCCCGTCCGTGGTACAACGGAGTGCAAGAGGTTAACTGTGGTTTAGCACCGGTTTGGAAAGCTGAGTTCAATTTCTCTAGACACACCAAGGCCTGATTACTGCCACACCTGTTCTCAATCAAGAAATCACTTAAATAGGACCTGCCTGACAAAGTGAAGTAGACCAAAAGATCCTCAAAAGCTAGACATCATGCTGTGATCCAAAGAAATTCAGGAACAAATGAGAAACAAAGTAACTGAGATCAGTCAGTCTGGAAAAGGTTATACAGCCATTTCTAAAGCTTTGGGACTCCAGTGTACCACAGTGAGAGCCATTATCCACAAATGGCAAAAACATGGAATAGTGGTGAACCTTCCCAGGAGTGGCTGGCCAACCAAAATTACCCCAAGAGCACAGCAACGACTCATCCAAGAGGTCACAAAAGACCCCACAACACCACCAAAGAACTGCAGGCCTCACTTGCCTCAGTTAAGGTCAGTGTTCATGACTCCACCATAAGAAAGAGACTGGGCAAAAATGGTCTGCATGGCAGAGTTCCAAGACAAAAACTATTGCTGAGCAAAAAGAACATAAAGGCTCATCTCAGTTTTGCCAGAAACATCTTGATGATCCCCAAGACTTTGGGGAAAATACTCTGTGGATTGACAAGACAAAAGATGAACTTTTTGGAAGCTGTGTGTCCCATTGCATCTGGCATAAAAGTAACAGCATTTCAGTAAAAGGAACATCATACCATCAGCAAAATATGGTGGTGGTTGTGTGATGGTCTGGGGCTGTTTTGCTGCTTCAGGACCTGGAAGACTTGCTGTGGTAAATGGAACCATGAATTTTGTGGTCTACCAAAAAATCCAAAGGAGAATGTCCAGAATCAGAATCAGAATCAGAATCAGAATCAGATTTATTGCCATTGTTCATGTAGTACACAAACTAGGAATTTGTCTCGGTGCCATGCTGCAACATTAAAAACATGATGAGATAAAGAGATAAACTAAAAAACTAAAGGACTAAAAACGTGCAATAAGTGTAGAAAAATAAGTAATAATAATAATAATAGTAATAATGAGTAATACTAGTCAAGGCAGTTTTAAATAAATTAGCAAGTAGCAGATAATATGGGGTACCACAGTGCAGTTGATAATGCAACAGAAAAACAGTGATGAATGTCATGAGTCTGGTTGAGCTGCTGTACATAGTGCACGAGAGTCAATAAGTCACTTAATGTTCAGCAGTCTGATGGCAGAGGGGAAAAAGCTATTCATGTGCCGGGAGGTTTTAGGCCGAATGGACCGAAGTCTTCTACCTGAGGGGAGGGGGGCAAACAGTACGTGACCAGGGTGTGAAGGATCGGCTATGATCCGGCCAGCACGCCTCCGGGTCCTGGAGATGTACAGGTCCTGGAGAGATGGGAGCTTGCAGCCGATCACCTTCTCAGCAGTGCGCACGACGTGCTGCAGCCTTAGTCTGTCCCTGGCAGTGGCTCCTGCATACCACACAGTTATGGAGGAGGTGAGGATGGACTCGATGATGGCCGTGTAGAACTGCACTAACATCTCAGTGGGTAGCTTGAGCTTCCTCAGCTGCCGCAGAAAGAATATCCTCTGCTGGGCCTTTCTGATGAGAGAGTTGATGGTTGGCTCCCATTTGAGGTCCCGGGTGATGGTGGTGCCCAAGAAGCGGAAGGAATCTGCAATGGTGATGGGAGAGCCTGTGATGGTGAGGGGGGGCAGGGGGGTTGTGACTTTCCTGAAGTCCACAATCATCTCCGCTGTCTTCAGAGCGTTCAGCTGCAGGTTGTTGTGGCTGCACCAGGACACCAGCTGGGCCACCTCTTTCCTGTAGACGGACTCGTCGCCGTTGGAGATGAGCCCGATGAGGGTGGTGTTGTCCGCAAACTTAATCAGCTTAACAGACTGGTGGGAGGAGGTGCAGGAGTTGGTATAAAGGGAGAAGAGTAGGGGGGAAAGTACACAGCCCTGGGGTGATCCGATGCTGATGCTAACAAAGTCCGAGACAGACTTCCCCAGCCGCACATGCTGCCTCCGGTCCGTCAGGAAGTCGGTGATCCACCTGCAGAGGGAGTCAGGCACATCGAGCAGGGACAGCTTGTCCTGGAGCAGAGCGGGGCGGATGGTGTTGAATGCAGAGCTGAAGTCCACAAACAGAATCCTGGCGTAGGTTCCCGGGGAGTCCAGGTGCTGCAGGATGGAGTGGAGGGCCAGGTTGACTGCGTCGTCCACAGACCTGTTGGCACGGTAGGCAAACTGCAGCGGGTCCAGGAGGGGAGTGGTGATGGACTTGAGGTGAGACAGGACCAGGCGCTCAAAGGACTTCATGACTACAGAGGTGAGCGCTACAGGTCTGTAGTCGTTAAGTCCAGTAATCCGTAGCTTCTTGGGGACAGGGATGATGGTGGAGGATTTGAGGCAGGTCGGCACGTGACATTGCTTAAGGGAGGTGTTAAAAATGTCTGTGAAGACAGGAGCCAGCTCTTTCGCACAGTGTCTCAGGGTGGAGGGAGACACACCGTCCGGCCCGGGGGCCTTGCGCGGGTTCAGTCTGGAGAACTGTCTGTGCACGTCCTGCTCACTGATGACAAGGGCAGGGGGGGAGGAGGAGGAGGGGGGGGGACCGCTTTTGATGAATTAGGGGCCAAGGAGGCAGTGGAGCTGGGTGGAGTGGGGGAGTTGGACACAGCTGACGAGGTGTCAAAACGAGCGTAATGTTGGGACAGTTTTTGACAAAGGGCTTTGTCATCCTGACCTTTAGAAGCCTGAGGCTGATAGTTGGTGATTTGCCTCAGTCCTCTCCACACAGAAGCCGAGTCATTAGCAGTGAACTGCTGCTGGAGTCTCTCAGAATACACAGATTTAGCTCTCCTCAGCTCTCTGTTAAACCGATATTTGACCTCTCTGTAGCAGTCCCTGTCTCCACTTTTCAACGCTGCTTCCTTCTCCTTCCTGATCTGTCTGAGCTTGGCAGTGAACCAGGGCTTATCATTAGAGTACCTCACCCTGGTGCGCGATGGGAGAATGCTCTCCTCACAGAAGTTGATATATGAGTTCACAGTGTCTGTGTACTCATCCAGCCATCTGTTCATGACCTCAAGCTGAAGCATACTTGGATTCTGCAACAAGACAGTGATCCAAAACACACCAGCAAGTCCATGGCCAAGTCAATGGCTTAAGAAAAACAAAATGAAGACTTTGGAATGGCCTAGTCAAAGTCCTGACCTGAATCCAATTGAGATGCTGTGGCATGACCTTAAAAAGGCGGTTCATGCTCGAAAACCCTCCAGTTTGGCTGAATTACAACAATTCTGCAAAGATGAGTGGGCCAAAATTCCTCCACAGTGCTGTAAAAGGCTCATTGGCAGTTATCACAAATGCTTTGTTGCAGTTGTTGATGCTAAGGGTGGCCCAACCAGTTATTAGGTTTAGAGGGCAATCACTTTTTCACACAGGGCCATGTAGGTTTGGATTTTTTCCCCCTTAATAATAAACACCATTTAAAAACTGCATTTTGTGTTGACTTGTGTTATCTTTGTCTTGTGGAGAAAGGAGGCAGGCGAGGCAACAAGCTGGACGACACAGAAACTTTATTCCATCTCCAACATACAGTACAGTAAAAGAGCTCCCGGGTCTCTGTGCATTCCTCTTTTATATCTTTAATACCATGCATTGAGGTCCGGAATGTCTGACCATCATACATTGTGTTTAGAACAAAGCCTGTGTGGCACATTAACATGACATAACACCGACACCGCTTTCACAACCTTCTTCTTCCAGTGGCTCCTGCATTTACTCCTCTACCCGGGGGGTGCATAGTCCTTACTGTCCCATCTAATACCCCCCGGTGACACCTCCTCTTTCGGTCCATTGTTCCCCCCTTTCCCAGTTGCCTTCTTCTCTGGCCCCTACACAGCCCCCCCCCCCCGAACACCCAGAAAGGGCACTAACCCCCCTTGAGCCGGCACCCATAGCAGCTGTAGCGGGGGGTCGCCGATCCAGTTGAACCGCCCTGCTGGCGGGGTGTACAGGAGGGCGCGTCAGTCTGTGGCGGGAAAAAGGGAGGGGGAGAAAACACATCAGTTTCGTGAGCGCAGGTCCCTGCCGAGGCGTCCGTGCCGGGGAGCTTGGGCCAACACCACCTACTCGTCTGCCAACACAAAAGCAGGCTTCAACCTGTCGATGCAGACGGTCTCCCTACATCCCCCCAAGTCTAACACAAAATGCTTTGCCCCAGGTTCCAACACCCTGAACAGTCCGTCATACGGTGGGGGCAGTGGAGTCCGGTGCGCATCGTGCCTGACAAAAACAAAACTGCCGTTCTGCAAGCTTTTTGGGGCAAAGGTGTGGGGGAAAACAATGGTGGGCCGGGCCTGGTACGTTAAAAGCCTCTGTACTGTGCAGAAATTGCACGGGCGAATCAGCCTCGGGTGTGGGGTTTTCCGGTAAAAACTCTTCGGGGATCCGCAGTGACTGAGAAAAAACAAGTGCCAAATCCTCCTTAGGTGTGTAGTGCAACCCTAAAAGAATCCAGAGCAGGCGGTCGACCCAATTTGCATCGGTGAGCAAAGCTCTGGGCACTGCTTTAAGCAACCTATGAAAACGCTCGCATAACCCGTTAGCCTGGCGGTTGTACGCAATAGTGCAGTGAATTTTGACCCCCAGTCTCTGGGCCACCGTGGACCAGAGTTCCAAAATGAATTGTGGACCCCTGTTGGAAGTGATGTCTGACAGGGATCCAAACCGTGCCACCCAAGCCTACAAAAAGCACAAGCCACTTCTGCGGACGTGATAGAAGCCAGCGGAACCACATCAGGCCAGCACATAGTGCGGTCCACGATTGTTAAAAGGTGCACAAAACCTTGTGACAGCAGGAGGGGTCCCACCAAACCCACGTGGAAGTGGTCGATCCTCCTAGCCGGGATTTGGAACGGCTCGAGGGGGGCTTTAGTGTCCTTGTGCACTTTGGCCCGCTGGCATGCGACCCAAGCTGCAGCCCACTCTTTCACGTCCTTGCGCAAGCATGGCCAGATGAATTTCGCCACCACTAGCTTCACCGAAGCGCGCACTCTTGGATGCGAAAGGGAGTGGACAGACTCAAAAACATGACGGCACAAAGAGCTCGGAACCACCGGGCGCGGGTGGCCAGTGGAGACATCGCAGAGCAAGGGAGGGTACCCTTCTTGCACCACCCTGCTCTCCAGCCTTAACCCAGTAGGTGCAGACTGGAGCGTGCAAATGTCCGTGTCCCCGGCCTGCTCCGCAGCCATCGTGGGGAAATCTATTCCCATGTAGACCGGGGAGACTAACGCGAGCAACAGACAATCAGTCACGACACTGAGCTTACCGGCGACGTGTTGAATGTTGGTAGTAAACTCCGAAATCTCAGCCAAATACCATTGCTACCGGACCGACCACCGTTCTGAGACCTTGGACATTGCATACGTCAGTGGCTTATGGTCCACAAACACGAACTCATGCCCCTCTAACCAAAACTGTAAATGGCGTGTTGCCAAGTGGAGAGCCAGCAACTCTCTATCGAACGTGCTGTATTTGCGTTCCTGGTCGTGCAAAGTTCGGCTAAAAAATGAGAGCGGCTGCCACGAACCTGAGACATACTGCTCCACCACTGCCCCCTGGCAACATCAGACGCGTCCATAGTGAGCGCTATCCGAGCAGACAGATCCGGGTGGGCTAACAACACGGCATCCATAAGCACTGTTTTGGCGTTAGTAAAAGCCTGGACTCGCTTGGGAGTCCAATCAATGGTTTCCACGGGCTTCTTTTTTTTAAGCGCAGCATACAACAGCTGCATCAGCTGGGCTGTCCAGGGAAGGAAACGGTTATAAAAATTAACCATTCCTCAAAATTCCTGTAGTGCTCTCATGGTCTGTGGATGCGGAAAGTTCAACACAGCGCGCACCTTGTCTGGTAATGGACTCACGCCCTCCGGCAAAATGCGGTGGCCCCAAAAAACCAATCTCTGGCACGCTGAACTGGCACTTCACCGGGTTAACTATCAGCCCGTGCGCCTCCAACCTCTGGAAAACCATCTTGAGATGGGCGATGTGCTCTTCCTCGGATGCGCTAGCTACCAGAATGTCATCTAAGTAGACAAAAACAAAGGACAAGTCATGAAGCACTGCGTGCATCATCCTCTGGAAAGTCTGCGCCATGCCTTTTAAAACGAATGGCATGGGTAAAAATTTGAAAAGGCCGAAAGGAGTTATTACCGCTGTTTTTGGAATGTCTTCCGTGTGCACCGGGACCTGATGGTATCCGCGGACCAGATCCACTTTTGAAAAAACACGTGCCCCAGTCAAGTGCACGGAAAAATCCTGGATGTGCGGAATGGGATAACGATCGTGTTCCGTGGCGTTATTCAAGCGCTGGAAATTGCCGCATGGTAGCCACGACCCGTTGGCTTTAGGCACCATGTGTAACGGGGATGCCCATGGGCTGTTGGAGCGCCTGATGATGCCCAGCTGCTCTAAGCTGGCAAACTCCTCTCACGTGGTGGCCAGTTTAGCTGCCTCCAAATGTCGAGTTCGCGTGAACACCGGTTGGCCCTTTGTCATTATAAAGTGTTCGACCCCATATTTCATTACCATAGCCGAAAAAGCTGGGACAGTGAGTGCTGGGAACTGTGTGAGCAAATGTTGGTACTTACCCCCTGGAGCTATAACGTTAGCCAGTGTTGTCAACACAGCTCCCCAAACTGTACAGGGCAGTAAGGTAAAAGAGACAGCATCCACGAATCTCCTATTAGCAACATCGACTGATAACCCATAAGCACATAAAAAAAATCTGCACCTAAAATAGGGCCGGGACATGCAGCTATCACAAAGTCCCACTGAAAGTTGCGTCCGTGTAAGCATATTGTCAATGTCCGCTCACCAAATGTCCTGATGGTGGATCTGTTGGCGGCCATTAGCTCGGGACCGCTGCGTCCTGCCACCCTGTCTGTGTTGACTGACAGGATGAGGCTCTTCTGGGAGCCGGAGTCCACCAAAAACCGTCTCCCTGAACATGTGTCCGTGACATAAAGCAGTCTGTTCCTGTTACCATGAGTTGCAGCTGCCACTGAATTCCGAACGTGCCGTCTTCCCGGCTTCTCGAATTGGCATGGCGAAAGGCAGCGTTTGGCATTCGAGCCGAAACAGCGATGATAAAAACAGATCGTCCCGTTCTTTCATCTCCTGGTGTCTGTCCTGGCTACCACAAACGGCTCCTCGACCTTGCTGGAGTCCCTCATGGATGCCGGTGCTACTGTCTGCACGCTGAGAGTTCTGGTCGCCAAAATGATGCGGTCCGCTTTCCTTAGCAACCAGCCGCAGCGAGTTGGCCAGGATCGCCCTCGCTGTAGGTTCCTGAGGAACAAGTGGGCAAACAGGAAACATTTGTCGTCCTTCCCCCTCAGCGCCAACATGCTCTCCTTGAGCTCCACTGCTGATCTGTCCCCTAACTCCGAACGCGTTAGGAGTCTCTCTGCCCTCTCACTGCCATAAAGGGTATAGCGCTGGGGAAGCATCCTTTTGAGCGCTTCATATTTTCCTTGGGCCGGCGGCTCCTGAAGCAGGCTCGTCACCTTTTGCGTGGCGCACGCATCCAGCGCAGTGACCACATAGTAATACTTGGTATCGTCCATTGTTATCCCCTGGAGTGCAAACTGGGCTTCTATGTGCGAGAACCACGCGGTCGGGGTGTGAAGCCAGAAGTCTGGGAGCTGGACTGAGACCATGCACTCGGTGCTGATGCTCTCCCTCCAGGCAGTCTCCGGGGTGGTGCTCGACTCGCTTTCCATGGCACGTCTTAGGGTCACCAATGTGGAGAAAGGAAGCAGGCGAGACAACGGGCTGGACGACACAGAAACTTTATTCCATCTCCAACATACAGTACAGTAAGAGCTCCCGGGTCTCTGTGCATTCCTCTCTCACAACCTTCTTCTTCCAGTGGCTCCGGCATTTACTCCTCTCCCCGGGGGGCCCATAGTCCTTACTGTCTGGTCTGATACCCCCCGGTGACACCTCCTCTTTCGGTCCATTGTTCCCCCCCTTCCCCAGTTGCCTTCTTCTCTGGGTGGAGAAGTCCCACACCATGCCCCCACAGTCTAATATTTAAATTTTTCTGATGATCTGAAACATTTAAGTGTGACAAACATACAAAAAAATTAGAAATCAGGAAGGGAGCAAACACTTTTTCACACCACTGTACATTACATTAGTACACAAAAAAAATAAAGAACTGGAAAGAGACAGCAAAAGAAAGCATTACACAATAAGATTCATACCTCATCCTTATAATCATCATTCAGAATTTTTTATTGTACAATTGTGCAATGACAATAAAGCCTATTCTATTCTATTCTATTCTATTCTATTCTATTCTATTCTATACAATTTTTAAAATCTATTCAAATTTTTACAAGTTTTCATTTCATCATCAAAAATGTTCCATAAATTAACTCCTGTAACTGACAAACATATCTTTTTTAGCATTTGTTCTAATCTTTATGCAAATTCCTCGGAGTTCATATCTATTTTGTCTATTTTGGAACAACCTCTGGACACAGTCTGGAAGCAAATTATTCTTTATTTTAAACATCATTTGGGTGATACTGTAATCTACCAGAACTAATTTCAGAGCATTTGTTTTAATGTATAAATGATTTGTGTGTTCGTAATAATTATCTTTATTCACAACCCTTATTGCTCTTTTCTGCATTATAAAAATAGGATTTATGTTTGTTTTATATGTTTTTCCCATACTTCCACACAGTAAGACATGTATGGAACTATAAGGGAGTTATATAGTATATGTAATTAATTTATGCTTATGATGTCTTTAACTCTATGTAATATTGCAAATAACTTTGACATTTTTGTCTTTACATACATTGCATGATGTTTCCAACACAATTTATGGTCAATAACAACCCCTAAAAATTTAGTTTGATACATTCTTTCTATTCCAACATTATCTATTGTTAGGTTTACTCATAGGTGTAATTTATGGGGGAGTTGGAGGGGTTTTAACTCCCCCTCCCCCCCAAAAAAAATCAAATCCAGCCAATATAACCCCCCAATAATCATATAATTATATATATGTGTGTGTGTGAGAGAGAGAGAGAGTATGAAGAAGTTGTTGTTTTTTTATTTGCAAGCAACAAAAAGAAACATTTCTAATAATCAGACAATGTATCCCCCCCGCTGCAGACTTGGTATTGCCCAACCGGTCCTTGGGCCTTCTCTCAGTCGGAGTCAGTTAAAGTGACTGGTAGCTGCAGCAGGTAGGGATGCTCGTCTAGAATGCATTCAGCTCACAAGTAAGAGAAAATGAAAAGAGTTCCACAAGGGCAAAAAAAACCCAAAACATTTTAAATTGGTTGTCAAATAAATGGACAAACCCCTCTGTCCAAAACCAGGTAAATATCATATTATTGATTTAGCTGGTGAATTGTTGTCTGAAGTTAGCTGGTTGCTAGTTTGCTAATATGAGTTAAAGCTGTGGAGTACACCACAGAATAAATGCTGCCTGATAGGATTTAGCTGATCTGAGAAATGATTAGCTCTTCTCATACAAATTTGGTCTTTACATTGTATTAATCATTCATGAAATGTGATCAGAATGGATTTGTTCGTCAACTGTTAGACTAAAATTTAAGTGTTTCATTCATCAAAATGTTAGCAGCTCCAAACATTTATCAAATACAAACAAAATCAACTCCGACCACCGGTCCTTAAATATAAATGCGTTTAAATATTGCTTGTCATCCCCACAAAATTCCAGTTAACCTTAAACTGTTCTGTATTTTTAAAACATCATAATTTTGATAATTATAAAATTGGTTTTACCACTTTTGATTACTAAGTCACTCTGAAGGCTATTGTTAAATATCCACGTTAAAAGAAATTGATTATTTTCCCTGCGGATCATTTTCAGATCTTCTATTGATTGTGAAAATGCCACAACTGCACAACAGAGTATCTAAACAAATATATAAGAAATATACACCAAACAGATGAATGAAAGAATAGATGCATTTCGTATTGCTAAACTTTTTACAAACTTTTTTACATGTGTTAAAATGAGTTCAAAAGCATTACAATACAGCATCACCGATTGAATCATTTATTTAATTAAATTATTGAGCTTATAGTCACATTTCTTGACATGATTGTAATTAGCAATCAGCTCACATGCACGATGCAGCAACAAGAAAGAGCAATCAAACAACACATGTTTGAGATTTTTATTAAATGTCAAAATAGACGCACAGCTACTGAAACAGTCACTCGCCAGAGGAAACAGCCTGTGGAGAGAAGACAAGAGCTATAAGTGGAGGAACAGAGTAAAGGAAAGTGGGCTGGCCAAATTACCACTTACGTGAGCTCCCAGGGAGAACTGGCAGGGCCCCAGCGGGGAATAGACGAACCAGCAAGGTGAAGGGAATGGAGCTGGTGGTGCCTGACCGGGTGGAGGTTGAGTGCCGTAGATTGGTGGTGATGTGGCAGGAGAGCGCACGCAGTCCCAGAGACACACCTGCATGATGGCAGCAACCTGAAGGGAGAAGAAACAAACAGGTGAATAACGTTTCCACCTGTGTGAATGATAATACTTGCTTTCCCTAGAGACGGGCAGTATACCCAGATGAGCCAGCGTTCAATCACTGAAGAGCACTTCCTTATAAACGCTGACTGATGAGAGGGAGCAGGTGCGTCTTCCCATTCAGGTGCGCTGATGACCTGAGGAGAGATGAACGGGAAGGAGGGGGTGCGCTGTCATCGTCCATGACATTTCCAGTTTTCATTCCCATTTTATGTAATCAAGAGACAGCATTACACAAATTAGGCAGTGACCAAACACTGAGCTATTGATGGCTTATTATCACTGTATATGTCACCATCTGAGCACGGGGGGATTCCACCGGGCTCAGTCTTTCTGCTTTTTGTCATATTTGTACAAGTGTTGTCATTTTGAGTTGCATTCCTGTTATTTTACCCTTGGTTGATTTGTTACATATTTTGTATTGTGTCTTAATATGATTTAGTTTCCTGTTTACATTCAGTATCGTTTGTTCTTCACATTTTTTAGGTTACTTGTCTTTATTTGTCCACCGCTTTATATCTTTATTTTGTTCTGTTCTCTCTCTAGGCTGACAGCTGGCAGTGATGTTTCCAGGTTGTTGCTCCGCACAGGTGGGGGTCCCTGTCAGCTGTCAGTTCACTCTCTCTCACTGCTCCCAGCTGATCTTAATTAGGACTCATTCTTTCCTTCTCCCCTCTCATGTGACCCACACCTGTTGCTATTTGTGTAAATTGTTTTTGACCCTATTTAAGTATTTAAGGGCAGTCATTTTTATTTACCATTGCCGCAGTCTTGAGTAAGTTTCTCCTCATCTCCACCAGAGCCCTGCCTTGCTCTGGTGCACGTTATCAGTAAGTTTGCTCATTTGTATAAATTCTGTATTAGAGCCTTGTGTTGGACTTTTTGTTTATTGTTATTTTCAATAAATCTCACAAACTCACAGTTCAGCGCGTGGGTCTCACCTTTCTGCCCCGAAGGGCAATTCATGACAGATGACTGCAGCCAGTAGAGACCCAACTGCTGTGAATTTGTGGATTTTTTTCTTTTTTGGGTTTTCACTCACCTGTATTCTGTGGAGCCCATCATGCCCCCAGCACCCCGGTCTCCGACAATCAAAGGGAGGTCGGTAGTGGGATCCCCGAGTGTGGAGGAGGAATGGGCTGCCGAATTTATCCAGGGATTTGTGGATGAAGCCCTCGTCTCCTGCAGCCCAAAGAAAATCTGGGAAAAGGTGGATGCAGCGACTGCCATTGTTGAGGCGAATCCGGGATTGTGGAAGCATGCCCAGTTCACGGATTTGTTGGCTATGCTCTCAGTCCTCCAACAATCCTTCCCTGGGATGTGAGAGGGGGACCGCCTCCAGCGAGTCCGAGGACGACTCAGAAGCGCGCTCTGCGTTAGACGCCCTGCTCCACCTCCAATTCGCCCATTCTTGCTCCCACTCCACTGGCTCCATGATGACGTCATCCAACTCCAGCCCGCCAGAGGAACTCTCCCGCCTCTCAGGCATTAAATTCCCCTTCACCAAGGCAGAAGCATCCCTCAGCAGTGCACTCGCAGTGTTTTCCCTCTCCGGCTGTATCGTCAGCCTCTTCCCTCTCCGCAGCTGCTGTTTCCTGCTTCTCCTCGACGCTCTCTCCCGCTGCTGAGAGGTCGTCTGTTTTCTCTCCAGCTCCACCCGTCTCCGTGTCTGCAGGGGCGGCTCCTCTATGGTCCTCTGAGGGGCCTATGTCCACTGTAGCCACAGAGAGGGATGACTTTATACCTGCTGCAGCAGGAAGCATCGAGTCCCGGGAACACAGGCAAGTGTCATTTCATTCTCCCACATTTTATGATGATGCACCTTGCCTGATTCCCAGTAGTGAGGCTCAGTGTTTGCAGTCCCCTGAGTCCTCAACGCCTGCTGCAGCCATTCATTTCTCACCTGCCCTCGCCATGTCTCCTCCGGTTCTCCCAGAGTGTCCGCTGACTACTGAGTTGAGCCACCTGATGATGGAGGAGCCTGCAGCCCTGGAGAACCTGGTTCTAGCCCTGCGGCCATGGTTCGAACGGAGGGAGAAAGCTGCTTGTGATCCGGAGCCTGTGCTGATGAGTGAGCGTCCCCGGGCTTCAGCTGTGCCAGATCCAGCGCCTACAGGGAATGGACCTCCTGTTGTTAGGCTGGGTGAGCCACCTGCGTGGGTAACATCACTGGGGGGATCCCGGGACTGCATCGACCATCATGCCTGCTGCTGGGGCCACCACAGCAGAGTTCAAGCTGGATCTCCTGAGGACCGAACCCGAAACATCGTTGCCTGGATCGACGGACTCCTGGATGGCGGTGGAGCTCGAGCTCAGGCAAGTGCTCTCCTTTGTTTTCATTGTTTCAGTTTTGGAGAGATCTTGTCAGGCTCTTGGTGGGGAGATCCAAGTGCAGCCGTCAGCTGCACCTGAGCTCACCTCGCCAGGGTCCACTGCTGGCGGTGACCCTGAGCCTGTTTCTCTGCCTTTCTTGCCTGAGCTTTTCCCCAGGGTCACTGAGGATCGTCCAGTTTCACCAGAGGTCCCCGTGGGTTTGGCCTTTCCACCTGAGATCTCTGTGGGTCCAGCTCACCCTGCTGAGGTCGTCGAGGGTGCTCTATCCCAGCCCGGGACCTCCATGGGTGCTGCTCCCCCTCCTGCTGAGGCCATCGTGGGTGCTCCGTCCCAGCCTGGGACCTCCGTGGGTGCTGCTCCCCCTCCGGTTGAGGTTGTCTCGGGTGCTCCATCCCAACCCGGGGCCTCCGAGGGTGCTGCTTCCCCATCTGATGAGGTCATCGTGGGTGCTCCTTCCCAGTCCGTGACCTCCGTGGGTGCAGCTCCTCCTCAGTCCGGATCTCTGTGGGTGCTATGTCCTAGTCAAGGACCGGCGTGGTCACTGCGCCCCAGCCTGAAACCTACTTGGGTGCTGTGCTCCAGTGTGGGCCCGCCGTGGGCATTATACTCCAGCCCAGGGGCCACCATGAGTGCAGCTATGGCCCAGTCCGGGCCCACCATGGGTACAGCTATGGCCCAGTCTGGGCCCATCGCGGGTGCAGCTCTGTTCCAGCCCGGAGCCACCGCGGGTGCAGGTTCACTCTAGTCCGGAGCCACCGTGGGTGCTGCAATGTCCCAGTCCAGGAAAACCGAGGGTGCTACAGGTCAGTCCGTGGGCGTCATGGTCCCCCCTCCTCAGCCAGACACTGTCGTGGTTCCCCCTCCTTTGCCTGAGGCCGTTGTAGTTCCCTCTCCTCACCCCAACGTTGGCTCGGGTTCCCCAACTACTTCATCTTGCCTACCACTGATTCTTACCATTGGGCAGCCACCTCCTGGACCACCCTTCCTGTTCAGGTGGCTAAAAAACTCTGGTCGACTGCCTGACAGACTGTGCCATTGGGCTAGGTGGCTCATATTTTCCCACAGGCCACCCGACTCCTACCTCCTCGACATCTGCCAGGCCTGGGACTTTGGCCGGCCACTGGAACAGTTTGGTTCTTTGGTCCAAGGAGTCTAGGTGCCTGGTTCTGTGTAGGTCCTGAGTGGGGCCTTTGTTTTTGTTATTTTCTCTTTGTCTGGACTCTGCTGGGATGTTAATTCTGAAAGTTTTTTTCTTATTTTCTCTGGTTTGGTTCGGTCCCTCCGTGCCTGGGTCCCCCTTCTCCCACCT
Organism: Pholidichthys leucotaenia; assembly: GCA_020510985.1. Classification (NCBI taxonomy): domain Eukaryota; kingdom Metazoa; phylum Chordata; class Actinopteri; order Cichliformes; family Pholidichthyidae; genus Pholidichthys; species Pholidichthys leucotaenia. The sequence continues at coordinate 280,543,342 of CM035842.1, forward strand.
GGGGTGGGGTAGTTTCTTGGGGGATGGGGTTTTTTGTGTGTGGGGGGTTCTTATCTTTTGATGTTACCCTGGGGTGTCTAATGTCCACCCCTTGAGAGGGGGGCTCTGTCACGATCTGAGCACGGGGGGATTCCACCAGGCTCAGTCTTACTGCCTTTTGTCATATTTGTACAAATGCCATTTTGAGTTGCATTCCTGTTATTTTACCCTTGGTTGATTTGTCATGTGGGCAGCGCGGTGGCAGAGTGGTTAGCACTGTGGCAGTACAGCAACTCACCCTTGGCTGGGAGATCCTGGGTTCGATCCCAGCCTCCGACCAACAGTGATCTGTGAGGAGTTTGCATGTTCTCCCCGTGTCTGTGTGGGTTTACTCCGGGATTTCTCCGGTTTCCTCCCACATGCCAAAAACATGCAAGTTAGGTTAATTGGCATCAAACTGGGGATTCTAAATTGTCCTTAGGTATGAATGTGAGAGTGAAAGGTTGTCTGTCTCTCTGTGTTGGCCATGCAATGGACTGGCGATCTGTCCAGGGTGTACCCTGCCTCTCGCCCAAAGATGCTGGGATAGGCTCCAGCCCCCCCGCGACCCGAAAAGGATTAAGCGGAAGAAGCTGGATGGATGGATGGATGATTTGTCACGTATTTTGTATTGTGTCTTAGTATGATTTAGTTTCCTGTTTATGTTCAGTAGCGTTTGTTCTTCACATTTTTAGGTTACTTGTCTTTATTTGTCCACCACTTTTTATCTTTATTTTGTTCTGTTCTCTCTCTAGGCTGACAGCTGGCAGTGATGTTTCCGAGTTGTTGCTCCGTGTAGGTGGGGTCCCTGTCAGCTGTCAGTTTGCTCTCTCTCACTGCTCCCAGCTGATCTTAATTAGGACTCGTTCTTTCCTTCTGCTCGCTCATGTGACCCACATGTACATATGTATATTCACTGCTCTTATTTTCTCATCTTCTAAATTATTGCTCTGTGTTGGAAAATGTATAAATGTATATACATGTTAACATTTCATAAATGAATAATACTCGTATAACTGCTTCTCCTGTGCTGTACATGACACAGGAACTGTTGAAATAACTTTCTGCTCTGAGAAGTGTAATCTGCCCTGCAACAGTGTAACCGGACAGAATGAAAATACTTGTATTAACCAACTGTCCTATGCCATATATGGAATTGTCTTTCTCGCTGCTTTTCCATCATGTGATAAAAACTCATTCTGTTAGTGACTAAGTTGCACCACCCTTCTGTTTGTTCATATGATGTGTGATAAGAGTATTGACATATACAAGTTTTTATGCTGTATCAAGATCTGTCCTTTGTACATTCTGTGTGTCTTATTTTTCTCTGCTGTGAGAACTCTGTGGACTTCATGATACCTTATATGGAAATGTTTTTCTTTTGTTAAGAAATGAACCAGCTCAAACTGGTACGAACTGTATGTGCTGTTTCTTATCGTTCCTCCCCTGTGAGGGAGGAAAGAACTGTTTGGGAAGATGTCACTGTCTTATCTTTGCCTATAAAAGTTACTGTACTAGACTGCCTCGGCAGCATTCACTCCCGTCTGTAACCAGAGGTGTGTTGTGATTTGCTCCTTGCAAGTAAAAACCTTTGATTATATTTATGTCTCGAGTCTGATTAAGGTACGAACCTAACAGAGTACTATCATTTCTATGAGTCTTGAGTTTCAGATTCCTGACATAACGTGGTGACCGAAACCCGGGACAGCTGAGATCTGGACGGAGCTGGAGGGAGCGTCTGAGCCAGTGAAAACTGTGCACGGTCTGATGGAAACCATCAGCAATTGACTAACCCGACTTCAGGGAACTTGGACCGGCGCTTCTCCTCCATGCTCTATTCAGTGACGGCTGTTCCGCCTTAACTAATAGAGTCAGAAGTAAGTCTTTGTTCATTCCCAGTGAAATGTTATGTTCTAGGTCCGCGGGATGCGAGTAATGGTAATATAAGCGGCGTCTATATTTTTCCTAGAACGGTGAAAATAAAGAACTAGGTTAAAACTTTGACCTCTGAGAACTAAAAATAACAACAATATAGTGAGGAGGAATAAAAGTAGTTAAGAGAACTAGGTTAAAACTTTGACCTCTGAGAACTAAAAATAACAACAATATAGTGAGGAGGAATAAAAGTAGTTAAGAGAACTAGGTTAAAACTTTGACCTCTGAGAACTAAAAATAACAACAATATAGTGAGGAGGAAGAAAAGTACATAAGAGAAATGGGAAATTGCGTTGGACGCAGTAAGAAATCTGACGGGGTCAGAGAAAAAAGCAAAACAAAGAAAAGTAAGTGACGTCTTTAAATAAAGGTAAATAAAGTGCGCGGAAGTAGTTGCAACAAGATAAAAGGTTTGGGTCGAAATCCCCGGTCAGGGACAAAAATAAGTTTTTGGGTTAAAATCCCCGAGTTTTGGAACTAAAAATAGAATATCAGGTCACGGTTATGCTGTAATGGTAGTGTGACGGCGTTTCACACTTTTCCTGGTAAAGCATCTTAATTCCTGTGGAGTTACCAAGGGGTTTAAAAAATAATAAAAACAGCAGAAAAAAAGAGAATAAGCAAAAAACTAAACAGCAGAAAAGGGAGCAGACAGCGCATTACAGTGACCGGTTAAAAGATAGAGAACAGATAAAGGATCCTGAAAAATATCTGAGCAAATGGGAAGAGGACTATTCCTTCAAACCCACATTAGAGGTGGATGAGTGCACAGTCTTAGTGTCAACGGCAAAATTAGTGACCAAAGGAAATAAGAGAAAGCCAAATTTGGAACTTAAATGTGCAGATCTTTGGCAGCAGCTGCAGATGCCCGAATAAAAGCCAACCAAGGATGCAAAAAATAGTAAGAAAGGAGTGGATCAGGAAAAGTTTATAAAAAAAGGGGCATTTTTGCTCAGTGCAGTGTGGAATGTGAAAGGAGGGGCTGCTGGAGGAGCAGCTCTCTCTCTCTCCCTCTCTCTCTCTCTCTGTTCCTCGCTCTCCCATAGGGGGCGGGCGAGGGATAGCGCTCTCTCTCTCTCTCTCTCTGTGTCTCCTTTTGCCTCAGGGGCGGGGGAGAGGCAGATTTGGCCTCTAGAAAAAACAGAAGTGTGAATTTTTGCTCAGCTCAATTGAAGAATGCAAGAGGTGGGGCTGTCTGCCTCACAAGGCTTGGGAGATGCTGAGTTGTATAAAGGAAATATGAAAAAACAGTGGGATTAACAAGATAATCCTTCCCCAACTTATCAATGCCACAATCCTAAGGAGGGTCCATACGGCAAATTATTTAAAGAAGCCCAAGAGGTTGGGAAATGGAGGAGGCAAATAAAATCATAATAATTAGACCATAATATAATATATGTTCTCTGTTTGTGTGTGTGTGTGTGTGGTTGATCTGTGAAGAAAGTGGTCTAAATATGGGTACTTTTACAAGGTTTTGGGTTTTTATTTTTTCAATTTAACTGTGTGGGGTCTTGATTAATGTTGCGTACGTGATAAACTGTTTACAAGCAATTTTGACGCATTACTGACCTTTGTCCTTGACTGAAACATGACAGCGCACTTTATAGAAAAAAGGACTGACGTGTGACAATGTGACTACAGGCCATGCTATGATCATATTATGATGTCATTTAATAATGCCTAATCACTGAAGGTTTTATGTTTACCCTATATCACATGATTTAAAGCATAGAGGTTCAAAACAGATTGAAAATTAATGTGTCTGTGCATTTGATCTGCCAGAGGCTATGGATTATCAGACAAAGGTTTTGGAGAAAGAATCCTTAAATTGATAAGCATTTTTTGAAGCCAAGTATGACTTTGTATGACATTGTAGATAACATAAGGTGTACTGATTCAAATGACTTTGACTTTACAAATGTAATGTTTATATGATTTTATACTGATATTACTCACCACATAATGGTGCGGTAACAATATATTTCAGAAATGTGACAGCAATGAGGGATGTGCTTCTCCTGATTCAGCGGTGGCCAAGCTGGGTCAGGGTGAACTACATTGCACTCCATAATTTACCAAGGAATGTATGAAATAGGGACATTCCTTGTAAAACATTAAATCAAATTCTAATTAGGCAAAACGTTCGCCTTTCCTTTGACTGAAACAATGTGACACAATATTTCAAATTCAACCCATCTGTGTTCAACTGGACAAACTGATCTTATTTATCAATGCTGAAGCATATCACAAATGCACAGATAGTTATTTTGTTTTTCTTAAATGAAATTTGTAAACTATTTCAAGAGATGTCACAAAAAGAAGCTATAATTATTGAGATCTCATCTTTGAAGGAACTGGGCTACCTGCAAATTTTATTTAAAACTAAAAATGGAAATACACTTCCTTTCAGTAAAAGAATCAAACAAATACCCTGTAAACTTTGCTGCATGTGAGCCTCCATGTATCAAAACAGGGGGTATCAAAGAAATTAATTGGCAAATAATTAGCAATCCTCAGAAAAATAGATAATGCATAAAAATTATCAATAAATGATTGATGATGAATTCAATTCAATTTTATTTACATAAGTGCTTTTCATTTCATTTTCTGTAGTGCCCAGGATAAACATATGGCTGCGGTTATAACTCAAATACAGGCTGGGCAATACAGACCACCTTTTTATTATTCATGGGATAATACAAATAATAAGATCATGCCCTCTATTATCCTACACATTTCCCATGTTGTGAAGGGGGGGTTGAACAGCAGATCTCTCTCTCTACTTAGCAAAGGAAGAAGCGAGCGACAGACTTGCTCTGTAAAAAATAGAAGTGTGCTTATGCTGTAACGGTGTTGTCTGGGGTCCAGATTGTGTAAAAATTCCACAACCTGCATCACCTCCAACAGCTGAATGAGCTACTAACCTTAATGTAACTTATCTGTATTCTGTACAGACAGTAAATATGCTTATAGCGCATGACACCTGCATAATGTTACCTTGAATCTGTGGGGGTTTGTCACCTCCACAAAAAACCAGCAAAACATCAACAGCAATTGTTGCAACTATGTAATATTCTGATGCTACCATGTTCTGTGGCAGTTATTCACTGCCCTGCCCACACTAATGGCACTGACTTGTCTAGCTGCGATAATCACTTGGCTGATAACGCTACTCACTGTGCTGCTATTGGTCTTTTAGGAACCGTCTGTCTTATTAATAATGTTGATGTTTTAAAGGACTGTCAAGATAATATGGACCTTCCTCTTGTTTCATGTGTAAATAATTAGATATACATTTGGCTTGCCTGACGAAAATTTGCTCTGCCACCCACATTATACAGATGAGCTGTCCTGGTGGCACATGGCCATCATGTGCCAACAGGAGGGAAATCAGTGATGAGGATGTTGGAAAAACTGTCCTAATATTTTGAAAGAAGTAACAAAAACATGCCAAAAGTGCATCATTTGTTTATAAAATAATGCTCAAGGAGCAATGGAAAGCTACAATATTGCTTGGTGTTGATTGACACCTTCGCAAAGTGGACAGGAATTCATCACACATCCTCAGCAAATGCCGCATCTGTGTGTGTGAAACTCTATTGAATGATGCTCTTTCCGTTTTTGGGGTTCCAGAACTGATTTGTGCAGATAATGGAACTCATTTTACAGCACAAACAGTTCAAGACTTAATAAGATCAAATTTCATAGTATCTACCACCCACAAAGTACAGGTTTTGTAAAAAGAAAAATGGTACAATCAAACAAGTGCTGGCAAAAACCACACATGGAAAGGGTATTACTTGGCCAGAAGCCCTGAAATTAGTCAGACTAACCATTAACTCTATACTAGACCCAAAGACAGGATTATCACCTTTTGAATGTGCCTTTCACCATCCTTATGTATTACCTGACCTCTCACCACTAACCACACCTAACAAATACACAGATCTTGGTGAACATCTCAGGGAATGTTTTGATTCTGTCAGAAGCTCTCTCTGCTCCACAGAAAGAAACGGATAACCTGGAGACTATGTCTTCATAAAGAACCACCACCGACAACACTAGATACTCCCACTCCCACTGCAGTACGTATTGCTGAATGACCATCTCGGATTCACCTTTCACACGCTAAAAGACTACGGGTGCCTGTAAGTGAACTTACTAACTTGTTTCCCTGAGTAAGTCCAGTTACAAAGGGGGCATGTCCTTTTAAGGACAAGGCCGTCTCAACCCTGGTGAAGAAAGAGGCCCGGAGGGGTACTCTCTCAGGTGGAAGCATGGCACCAAAATTATTGATGACTCTGTGTTCAGCACTTCTCCTGACAGTGGGGTGGTAATCTCTTTCTGATTCAAGGACAAGGAACCCACGAAGCACGGACAATGAACAATACGCATAACCTATGGTACCAGACAATGGTGGTTTGGTGAGAGGACTGGGAATCAATACTTCTTGCTATGTGTGTTCATTGCTACCCCATTCACACAAGACTGCAATACCCATGATCCCTGTTCCACTGAGTGAAGAGGAAACGCCCGGAACGACAATAGCGATGAACTACAAGCAATAATGTTGGACATTGGTTGGTGGGGAATTTGTCAGAAAGGTATCTTAATAGATTGAATGTCACTATTCTGATTACACTGGGTCTAAGATTAAAATATTTAATACTATTGAGATTGGAACTTCTTTGCTTGCAGTTAAGAAGCCTTTAATGAAAGTAAATCCTACACTGTTTACTTCACCAATCTGCTTTCACAAAAATTGTAGTAAAAACAGTTTCAACCTGGGTTTTTCACAGAGATGCAATGATACTAAGGAAGTGACCTGTGAAGTGTCATATCATGATTCTGTTTGTAGAAATGTATTTCACTTTCCCTATATTGCTGCTGGAAAATTCACCTTAAAGAGGAAAAATTGTACTTTTAACTGTAGCAATAATCCTACTGTTTTTTGGCCAAATGATGATGGGTATGGATTCTTGGAAAACCATGTTTGGGTTTGTGGATCTAATGTTTACTCATTGCTTCCTCCAGGATGGTGTGGCAGATGTTACATGGCTATATTGTTCCCACACATCAGCATAAGGTCAAATCTTACACATGAAATGAAAACATCCTACTCCCATTATTATCATTCTGAACAAACTAAAATATACACCAGGGTAAAAGGAAGAAAAATAGAGATGCAACAGTTGGTGGGTAAACTATCTGGAAAACAGAGAATGGGTACTCTTTTTCCAATGCATGGCAGTGCTCTAGCTATACACCACATAAATGCATTAGCATGGATAATGGAAAATCTAACTGTATTAGTGGAGCAAGGATTCACAACTTAAATGAAGAACAAAAATTAGCATGATATTTTACACTTACAGCATGGGTTAGATGAAGATAAAGGTTGGGGCACCTGGGATTGGTTTCAAAGTAAGAACTTGGTGGCAGAGTCTTTTGAAATAGTTAACCCCATTGATTGTGATATTAATTTTATTCAATGTGCTTTTCATGTGTGTCATTCCCTGTATAAGGTCCATGATAAGTAGAACTTTTGCTCAACACACTTTCATGTTACAATCTGTTATGCTCCAGAGAGAAGTCCCTGTACAATATACTGCCTTAAGACAGCAAAGTGATGGTGATTGTGATGACAAAACCACTGTTTAAATTTGGAAATGATGCTTTATGAGGTCAATGTAAAAAAATCTTTTGAAGTTACATTATACTGATGCTTGCATGTTATGAAATGTTAAACAGGAGGGAATTGTTGGAAAATGTATAAATGTATATACATGTTAACATTTCATAAATGAATAATACTCGTATAACTGCTTCTCCTGTGCTGTACGTGACACAGGAACTGTTGAAATAACTTTCTGCTCTGAGAAGTGTAATCTGCCCTGCAACAGTGTAACCGGACAGAATGAAAATACTTGTATTAACCAACTGTCCTATGCCATACATGGAATTGTCTTTCTCGCTGCTTTTCCATCATGTGATAAAAACTCATTCTGTTAGTGACTAAGTTGCACCACCCTTCTGTTTGTTCATATGATGTGTGATAAGAGTATTGACATATACAAGTTTTTATGCTGTATCAAGATCTGTCCTTTGTACATTCTGTGTGTCTTATTTTTCTCTGCTGTGAGAACTCTGTGGACTTCATGATACCTTATATGGAAATGTTTTTCTTTTGTTAAGAAATGAACCAGCTCAAACTGGTACGAACTGTATGTGCTGTTTCTTATCGTTCCTCCCCTGTGAGGGAGGAAAGAACTGTTTGGGAAGATGTCACTGTCTTATCTTTGCCTATAAAAGTTACTGTACTAGACTGCCTCGGCAGCATTCACTCCCGTCTGTAACCAGAGGTGTGTTGTGATTTGCTCCTTGCAAGTAAAAACCTTTGATTATATTTATGTCTCGAGTCTGATTAAGGTACGAACCTAACAGAGTACTATCATTTCTATGAGTCTTGAGTTTCAGATTCCTGACACTCTGATTGTTGCTATCCCTGTGCTGTTGCAATACTGGAATTTCCCCATTGTGAGACTAATAAAGGCTTATCTTTAAGGGCAGTCATTTTCATTTCCTGTTGCTGCAGTCTTGATTAAGTTTCTCCTCATCTCCACCAGAGCCCTGCCTTGCTCTGGTGCGCGTTATCAGTAAGTTTGCTCATTTGCTTAAATTCTGTATTAGAGCACTGTGTTGAACTTTATGTTTGTTGTTTTTTCAATAAATCTCACAAACTCACATTTCAGCACGTGGGTCCCACCTTTCTGCCCCGAAGGGCAATTCATGACAGTATAGTGACTTAGCTCTTAGTATAACAAGATTCATCACCTTAACACTGTACTTTTTGAGTTTGTTGGTGTTTAAGGGTCCATTTGCAATAAAGGGACTGCTAAAAAATAAATAATTTGATAAATAAAAAGTTGCCATGCTTCTTCCAGCATTTTTTTTTTCTTCCAGCATTTGTCACCTCCTCCAGCCTGTTGCTTCTCCTGTATGGTCACTTCATTACTGAATATATATGTGTGTGTGTGTATATACTGTATATTATATATCAATTAAAAGTATATTATAAACCCATTTAAAGTTAGAGCTGTTTGCAGGCATGGAACCCGCACCTTGGACACAGTCCAAGGACGGATAATTTTTTCACACATAGGGTGTTGTTCAGAACTCCTTATACAAAGATATAGAGTGATGATAATCAAGTCAGTGGTGGTAATGCACCTGTAAGCTGGTTGCCAACCGCCAATCAAATCTAAAAGAAGAAGAAGAAGTAGAGATGTCCTCACTACCAACTTTCGGCGCTCCACATATTCTGTCCAATCTTTTTTCTCCCTCTATAAACTTCATCAGTGTTTTATGTAGCACTGTGGCATTTCTAATGTCACTTTTTCATGTGTGCAACTTTTTTTGTCATAGTTTTACAGCTTTCCGTGTAAATCAGAGACTTTTTTTTTTGTCAATTTGTCTGCTTTTTGTATAAATATGCAGTATTTCCCCCATGTTGTTTCCCCCCTGTATTGATATGTGAAGTTCATATGGAGTCACCACTAGAGGGCAGTATGACCCCGGCCATGACCTGACTATAAAAGGAGATGTACATGTGCCACTGTGTGGTTAGTTGTTAGTTGCACTTGAAGTGACAAGTAAAAAGTCCTAACTGACACCCGGTGTGTGCGCCTCGTCATTACATGTTCCAGGAGAACATTACATGGTACCAGGAGTAAATTACATGGTACCAGGAGTAAATTACATGATACCAGGATATAAAACTACGAACCGACGGCGAAGATGAACGCTCTTCGACAGCCGGACGAGTTAAAGTTGACCGGTAACGTCAACGAGAACTGGAAAGTATTCAAACAGAGTTTTGAACTTTATTCGCTTGCTATCGGTCTCCGTGACGAGGAGAGGAAAATAGCATTACTGCTAACAGTAGCAGGGCGAGCGGCGCTAAATGTGTTTAACACATTCATCTTCACGGAAGAAGAAAAAGGCAACTTCGACGCCGTGATGAAGAAATTTGACGATTATTGCACACCGAGAAAGAATGAAACGTACGAGAGGTATGTGTTCAGAAAAAGACTTCAGAAAGAGTCAGAGTCCATCGAGCTGTATGTCACAGACCTACGGTTGAAATGTCAGTCATGCAACTTTGGAACATTAAGTGAGTCAATGATACGGGACCAAATTGTAATAGGGGTCCAAGACAACAAATTGCGGATGCAATTACTGAAAGAGACTAACTTAACGCTGGAGAAAGCGATACAGATTTGCCAAGCGTCTGAGAGTACAAAGGCACAATTAAAGACTTTTAGCAGCAAAGAAAAAGAGACTGCTGAGGTCGATGCAGTGCAGCGCGCGAAGCCGAAAGGAACGTTGCAGGCAAGAAAAAGGGAGGCAAACCCAGAGCGCGCACGCGGGAACTGCGAGCGGTGTGGAAGGCAACACGCGCCGAAACAGTGTCCAGCATTCGGGAAGGAATGTCGCAAGTGTGGCGGAAAAAATCACTTCGCAAAGACCTGCTTCTCAAAGAGGAGGGTGCAACTCGTGGAGAAAAAGAGCGACAGCGAGGAGGATCAGTTTTACGTGGACGCCATCGAGGGAGAGACGAGCGCTGACGAATGGATAGTGTGCCTGGAGATGAATGGCACGGACATGTCACTGAAGCTCGACACAGGTGCGCAGGTAAACATCCTGCCAATGAAAAAATTTAAAAGACTGAAAAACAAGCCGAAAATAAGAAATAAAAAGATTAATCTGAGAACATATGACGATAAGCCAATACCCACTAAAGGAATGTGCAGGGTTACACTGTCAAACAAAGGTAAAACAGTGAATGCATTGTTTGTACTTGTTGATGGAAATAGACAAGCAATTTTGGGTTTAAAAACATGCGATCAGCTAGGTCTGATCAAAAGAGTGAATGTCATTGATACAGACAAAGTGACAACACGAGAAAATACAGAGGCTACAACAAGTAAGCACAAACACACTGACTGGGTGAAAGAATACAAAGAGGTGTGCAAAGGAATAGGCCGCCTACCAGGCAAACAAAAAATTAGGCTGAAAGAGAATGCAGAGCCAGTCATACATGCAGCAAGAAAAGTGCCAATAGCTCTTAAAAAGAGGCTGAGAGAAACACTAGACTCACTGATAGCAGACGGAGTGGTCAGAAAAATAGAAGAACCAACTGAATGGGTTAACTCACTAGTTATAGTGGAGAAGCCAAATGGAGATTTGAGATTGTGCATAGATCCGAAAGAGCTAAATAAAGTAATACAGCGGGAGCATTACAGGCTACCAACAAAATCTGACATAACCAGCACAATGAGTGGAGCAAATTACTTCACAAAATTAGATGCCAAATCTGGGTTTTACCAAATAGTGCTAGATGAGGAAAGCGCTAAATTGTGCACATTTAATACGCCATTCGGAAGGCATTGCTTTCTACGAATGCCGTTCGGGATTAGCTCAGCCCCTGAAATTTTCCATAGAACTGTGCAGCAATTGTTTGACGGAATAGAAGGGGTGGGAGTTTTTCTTGATGATGTGGTAGTCTGGGGAAAAACAAAAGAGGAGCACGACGAAAGGTTGGCAAGAGTTCTCACACAGGCGCAAAAGTCAGGTATGAAACTGAATAAGAGTAAGTGCCAATTCGGGGTACGGGAGATTACATACCTGGGAGAAAAATTATCTGGGGCAGGCGTGCAACCAGATCCGGAAAAAGTGCGGGCCATAGCAGAGCTGCCAGTACCGCAGAACAAAAATGACTTGCAAAGAGCCCTAGGGCTAGTCAATTACATGGGGAAATTTATCCCAAATCTATCAGCTAACACAATAGCTCTTAGAAGCTTGTTAGAGACCAATACAATGTGGAAGTGGATGGCAGAGCATGCCAGAGAATGGGAGTGGCTCAAAAGCAGTCTAATAAAGGAGCCAGTGTTAAAATTCTATGATCAGGACAAACTGCTAAAAGTGTCCACAGATGCGTCCAAAGCCGGCCTAGGAGCTGTGCTATTGCAAAAACATGACACAGAGTGGTATCCAGTCGCATACGCATCGCGCACCATGACAAGCGCAGAAAAAAATTACGCGCAAATAGAGAAAGAGACTCTAGGTGCAGTGTTTGGATGTGAGAAGTTTCATGAATATGTGTATGGAAGGTCAGTAATACTAGAAACAGACCACAAACCACTGATTGCGATCTCACAGAAGCCACTGGGTGACGCACCACCGCGCATCCAGCGTCTAATGTTAAGATTACAGAAATATGACTTGAAATTTGAGTTTACACCAGGCAAGCAACTAATTGTAGCCGATGCGCTGAGTAGGGCTAGCTTGAGCAACACCAGCAGCACAACAGAGGAAGCTGTGCAAATACATGTAGACTCTATTAAGGCACACATGCCAGTGTCAGATGCAAAATGGACGAAGATAGTGAAAGAAACACAAAAAGATGAGAAACTAAAAAGAGTAATGGAACAGATACATCAGCCAGGACAGGTTATGATTGACAAGCCTTACCAACACTTTAAAGGTGAACTGTCTGTGTTAGATGGGGTTCTGTTAAAAGGTACAAGGATAGTCATACCTACCTCCATGAGATCAGAAATGGTTAAATTAGTGCATGAGGGGCATTTGGGTATTGAAAAGTGCAAAAGACGTGCACGTGATGTTTTGTATTGGCCCAACATGCACAAGGACATTGAGGCATATGTGCAGCGCTGTGACATTTGCCAGCGCCACAGGTATCAACAGCCAAAGGAGCCTATGAGGCCCCATGAGAAGCCTCAAGGGCCATGGAGAAAAGTGGGCATGGATCTATTTCAGCTTAAGGGCAAGGACTATCTGTTAGTCATGGACTATCATTCCACCTACCCAGAGTTTGCAGGGTTGAGTGACACAACAGCAGAAAAGGTGATTGCAGATACAAAGACAATGTTCGCACGCCATGGAATTCCAATGACTGTTGTGAGTGATAACGGACCACAATTCACGAGTCAGTGCTTCAAAGACTTTGCAGACACATATGGGTTCAAGCACGTGACCTCAAGCCCTCTGTACCCACAGTCGAATGGGTTAGCAGAGAAAGGAGTGCAAATAGTGAAGCGCATACTGAAAAAGGCTGCAGACAATGCAGAAGACCCACATCTGGCGATCCTGAATTACCGAGCATCACCACTGGAGAATGGACTGTCCCCAGCAGAAATGCTCATGAACAGAAAACTCAGAACGCGACTTCCATCAGCATCTCAGGTGATGGAAAAGAGAGATGTGAGGCGTGATGAGAGGCAAACTGAACTGTACAACAGAACAGCACGACCTCTGAGACCACTTGCACATGAGGACATAGTGCGAGTGAGATGTGATGGAGAATGGGGACCGCTGGCAAAAGTGGTCAAGGAAACAACTCCCAGATCATATGAAGTCATCACAGAGCATGGGAAAACAATGAGGCGAAACCGACGTCACTTACTGAAAGTGCCTCAGACAAAAATGAGAGTCACAGACTGAAATAAGCGACATGCCAATTTACAGCCAAACCGAACAACCAGAAATGGCTGAGAACCAGAACATAGAGACAGACACTAACGAACAGACTGAGGTGACACAAAGGAGATGCTCACAAAGGCAAATTGTGAAACCGAAAAGATTGATTGAGGAAATTTAAGGAGTACTGAAATGAAAAAAAAAAAAAAAATGTGTTGATGTTGAATTGTAAACAGAGGAAAAAATGTGTTGTTGAATTGTAAACAGAGAAAAAAATGTGTTGATGTTGAATTGTAAACAGAGAAAAAAATTGAACTTGTGATTCAGTGTACAAGGTTAAAAGAAATGTAAATAGAAATGGAGTTTATTTTGTATATTGAAATTTGAGAAAAAGTTTATAGTCGGACATGACCTTTACTAGAAAAAAAAGGGAGATGTATTGATATGTGAAGTTCATATGGAGTCACCACTAGAGGGCAGTATGACCCCGGCCATGACCTGACTATAAAAGGAGATGTACATGTGCCACTGTGTGGTTAGTTGTTAGTTGCACTTGAAGTGACAAGTAAAAAGTCCTAACTGACACCCGGTGTGTGCGCCTCGTCATTACATGTTCCAGGAGAACATTACACCCCCTAAATTCAGTTTCTCACAAAAATGTAGCATTTTTCCTCAAATTTGTCATGGAAAATAAGCATTTTTCCTTACATATTTGCAGAATCATTTAAGTTTCAGATTTTTAATTTTTTTATGATCAAGCTGCTACTTTTTTCTTGTGAATTTATACTATTTTTTCCTAAATTTGAATATTTTTTTTCTGGTAAATTTGGTAAAGGTAAAGTTGCTATTTATGCACATAGAGGGTTAAAGTGGCATGTGGTGCAAAGAGAGCAGTCCATTACTGCATAAAGTGACTGGTGCAGCCCTGAGATCAATATGTGTGCATGTGTTGGAGTGAACAGTTCCTGGATGACAGAGTTCAGTTTTTGAAGCCCCTGAAATCAGTGTGTGTGTGGGTGGGAGTGAACAGTACCTGGGGATGGCAGAGTTCAGTTGCTGGGAGGGTGGGGGTGGGCTCGAGACAGAGTCCAGGATTCGTATGTGGGTAGGGAAGGGGGCAGAAGGGGGAGGGGGCAGAGCAGGACCTAATACATCATTCTAAAGGTGCGTTCAGACCAGACATGAACAGGCTAATTTTTTGCGCAGCGCAATTACATGTTAACTCAATGTAAACACGCGAATAGACATAAATTTCACCGTCTGAGTGAGATGCAGACAGGCAAAGTTGCCTTTATAACTTCCGCAGCTGTGTTCAACCTGCTGTGGAAATTCCCAAAACACCGTCATGCTTAGATTTACATTATCTGGCGGGGTCTCACCTGAAAAATTTGTCCCTGCCTCCAAAATTTTACCTGGATGATGGGTTGTTTACATTGCTAGCCTGCTAGCTTTGTTAGCACATCTGTGGCAGGAGTCCATGGGTAAAACACTCTGAAGCTACGCTCCGATCCACAGTGTACTTCAACTTTATTCCCTACTCCCTGCTTGCACCGTTCTCAGAGAATATCAGTAATTTAACTGCCCTTCACAAAATTTCTCCATTTGAAACACCCTGTAACCATTGGCTCCCTCCTCCGTGCGTTACCACTCTAACGTACTGATACTATGGTGGATAATTTATATTTCTTAAATAAAATATTTCTATTATTAGCAGTTGATATAAACAATAACCATCAGTTTAGCTTGTTAATAACGTTAGCAACAATAGTTTGTTTTACTCGTATTTGAGGCGCAATGGCTTATGGGTAATGTTCTTGTCAGCTTCCGGTGAAGTGATGTACTGTTGTTCACTTCTTCCCTGCACAGTTGTCAGTTCCCTTTGAACTGAAGACCGTTTGCTCCCTTCGATTTGGAATCTCAGTTCATACCATCACACTGAGCACAGGGGCCCCACAAGGGTGCGTGCTCAGCCCAATGCTCTTCACCCTGCTGACCCATGACTGTGTACCAGCCTACAACACTAACCACATCATCAAGTTTGCGGATTGTCAGTCGGTGCATCGTGACATGCACTACACAAAGAGCAGAGATAAACAAACCTATCATCTGCTCAGTCACTGCAACAGATATTGGAGTCAGTTTGTCTTGGCCTGTCCTTGCCACTGATAATACCTCTATCTGCCAAGAATGTGCCCCTAGTCCAGCAAAAGCTAGTGGTACTCAAATACTTTACAAGCAGTTTCATGAAATGGTCAGTCAGAAAGCAACTCATACCGGCTCGAACATCGCCCGGGTTAACAAGTTCAGGAGTTCCTGGCAGCGGAAGGCGAAGGACAGAGCTGCGTGGAGGAATCTGATCAGACCTAAATGAAGCAGTCATTGTCGCCCCCAACAGATTGCTATGATGATGGTGGATACCCTGTGCAGTCCATTTCAGAGTACACTATTGGGCGATCTGAATGCAGCTTGACACTGATTCAGTTGCAGAGCTCCCGGTCCATCTGTCTCCAGGTGAGTGTCAGTCTTAATTTCAAACTAATTTACTCTCCAGTGTTGATACTTTTACTCCGGTGACGGAAGAATCTTAAGGCCATTACTAGCTAGTGCTATCCCTCAGATGTGAACTTGCGAATTTGAGAGATTTGTGTGTGCTTGCCTCTTTCCATTGACTTTGACTGCATTTGTGCTGTGTGAAAAATTCACTTCGCATTTGGTCTGAGCACACCTTTAGATGTCATTTTAGCTTAATTAATTTACTGTATGCTAGCAGCTAGCATCAACTAGCGCCTTGGGCCCTTTTTCACTCATTCATGAATTTTTCTGTGGTAATTGTACTCCACAGACTTGTCATATACAATCGTCCATTGAAACTACACACCCCTTCCCACCAGTGATGTTTTATTTTATTCTTCCTTTAAGACAAATTTATATTAGTTGGCTGAGGCTTGTAATAGTGACGTAAGAGGGAGGGAAGAGTTAACTGTGACGCATGTGCATTTAAAGAGAGAGGCACTGAAATTAACCATTCTGATAATTCACAATGATGCTGCAATAAATAAATAAATAAAGAAAGGCAATTTGGCCAAACTGTCACAAACATTTCATTAAGACATGTGGGAAGAGTCAACCTGTGGAAAAAAAAAGTGCAGTGAATGGGACCTTTAAAGTAATAAATTTAATATTTACAGAGCTAGAACAGAACAATGAGACCAGCGTTCAGATTTCAGTTTGGCTGTTATTGAACTGCTCGTGTCCGTGTGTAAATCATTTCCCAGCAGTCAAAGAGTCGGCATGATAGAGGATATTTTTGGAGACATGTGGATTGTTCTCTCTGCTTCACATCTCATCTCATCATAATCACTGGTGCAACCGAGGAAAGCCCAAGCTGAAGTTATCAGTTTAGAGATGCTGCATCAGGCTGCTGAGACTATTTGAGAGGAATTCATTCAGCCAGCCAAAAAAAAAAAAAAAAAAAGTGGAAGCAGTAAAAAAACAATTTTAATTTCAAAAGGTTTGGACTTTTCCTCATTAAAAAAAAAATAGGGGCTGTCAAACACATCTTGCATACGGCCCCCAAAAAGCTAGAAATGGCCCTGCTACTACATTGTTTTGGTAGGTTAAAAAAAAATTATAATTTTCTACTTTGGTTCCATCTAGTGGTAATATCAAAACGCATAACGCTTTAGCTTGAATAATATTTTTCTTCATGCAAAAGAAAAAAAATTATGTTAATAAAATCAGATATCTGGTTACTACCACATTCATATTAACAATCAAGTTAAAATCTAAGGAGCTTTTTCTCGTGGTAAAACTACTGAGACTCATGCAGGGCTGGGAGATATACAAGAGATGTAGTGTAACTTTTATCTTATTGTTTTAATCTTTTGGAATACATATTACTGTTATGGGTTAGATGATCACTGTTGTGTTGTTATTGGGACATATTATTGTGTGACATGGGTGGTGGCTCCACCTTTCCGGTTCCGCCGCCACCTGGGGTAAAAGAGGGCTGTGGGGGAGAGGGGCGGTCTCTTTGACCTCCTCTCTGCCTGACGGGAGCGCCTGTACTGTGAGAGTGAGTCAGCAATAAAGTCGTGCTCAGTTCAACATCCAGTCTCGTCATTGGTTCTCGTTTACCAACATAACATTTGGCAACGAGGATAAAAGTATAGACGCGGGAGTTACTAATATTCGGTTGTTTGGAGTTTCCCGCTGAGCCGCCAGTGACATGTTTGCTGGACCCAGGGGACAGAAGACAGACTCGAGGAGATATAATTAACCTTTTATTGCCCAGTGAAAGGTGTATGCGTGTGTGAAAGTGTAGTGTGTGGTGTAGTGCTGGACTCGTGCTGGAGCTGAGCGGGTCTTAGCTTCGCCTGGCAATCCTATGAACACAGAGCAGAAGTATTAGCGCTGCACCAGTGAGAGAGATGTAACAAGGAACTGCTGCTTACTTTGCAGGAGGGGATGCAGCGCTTCTGCTTGCCTGACTGGTGGCTGCTAGGGAACAAGCGTCCTGCTCGGTGTCATGAAGCGGGGAGGTGGCTCTGACGCCGGGGAGATACTGAGCTGCCACCGGGGAGAGAGGGGCCACTGCCTGGGGGGTCCACCTGTGCACAGGGGAGACAAGCTTGACAAGGTAAAGGTGAGGAGCACTTACGTGCGTTGCCGTGTTGCTCTTCCGTGGCTGTAGGTACAGGACGAGCAAGGTAGGCTTTTAAAGGCCGCTGATGATCAGCAACAGGTGTGCGCACAGCTGAAACAGGTGCAGGCCCTATGGGCGCCATACCAGTACTCCCCCCTCTAGAGGTACCTCCTGGCACCTGTCCAATCTTACCTGGGTGCGTCCGGTGAAAGTCGCGGATGAGTTGTTTATCCAAGATCAGCGACGGACGTGCCCAGGATCTCTCTTCAGGGCCGAAACCCTCCCAATCCACCAAGTACTGTAGACCCCGGCCCCGCCGACGGACATCCAAGATGGCAGTAACTCCCCACGCCGGGTGGCCATCGATCATCCTCGGGGGGGGGGAGGGGGCGGGCAGAGAGGACTGGAGACGAAGGGCTTGACCTGGGAAACATGAAAGGTGGGACAGATGTGGAGGGAGGGGGGGAGCGCTAGGCGAACAGCAGCAGGGTTAATAATGCTGTCAATGGTATACGGCCTGATGAAGCGCTTGGACAGTTTGCGCTTCTCAGCCTTCAGATTAATATTACGGGTAGAGAGCCATACCTGTTGACACACCTCGTACCTGGGGGCCGGTCTCCTATGTCGATTGGCAGTCTTCATATTATGCTCTGTGGTCCGGAGGAGGGCCCGCCGGGTGATGGTCCATAGCCGGCGGCAGCGCCTGACATGAGCGAGGACAGAAGGCACTGCCACCTCCCTCTCCTCTTCCAGGAACGGGGGGGGGGGGGTCATACCCTAAAGATGCCCTGAAGGGGGACATCCCGATCGCCGATGAGACTGTGCAATTGTGGGCGTATTCAATCCAGGGCAGGTGGTTACTCCATGAGGAAGGGCTGGATGAAATGACGCACCGCAGGGCGGCTTACAGCTCCTGGTTTGTTCGCTCGCACTGCCCATTACTTTGCAGGTGGTAACCAGAAGATAGGCTCACCGTTGTCCCTAATGCCTGGCAGAACGCCCTCCACACCTGAGAGACAAACTGCGGCCCCCGATCCAAGACGATGTCTGCGGGGATTCCATGGAGGCAAATGACGTGCTGGACCAACAAGTCCGCTGTCTCACGTGCCGTTGGCAACCCCTGGAGAGGGACAAAATGGGCTGCCTTGGAGAAACGATCAACCACGGTTAGGATCGTGGTGCACTGGTTAGATGGTGGGAGGCCTGTCACAAAGTCCAGCGCAATGTGCGACCAGGGACGACCCGGAACCGGGATGGGGTGGAGCAGTCCAGCCGGAGGAGAGGAGGAAGACTTCCCGGTGGCGCACTGAGCGCAGGCCCGGACGTAATCACAGACGTCCTTCCGCAGACCCGGCCACCAAAACGCCCTTTGGAGGAGTCCGACTGTGCGCGAAATCCCTGGGTGGCATGCCAACTTCGAGGCGTGAGCCCAGTGGAGACCTCACCCCGGACCGACGTGGAATTGAACAACTGACCCGGGGGGCCGTCTCCTGGATTGGGCTCAGCCCCCTGCGCCTTCATCACTTTCTCCCAGATGTCCCATCGGAGGGCGCCCATGACGCGGGACGGGGGGAGGATTGTCTGCTCCTGATCCTCGGAGGTCTCCGCCGAGAACTGCCTGGAGAGGGCGTCCGGTTTGGTGTTCTTCTCTCTGGGGCGGTAGGTGATGGTAAAATTGAACTGACCGAAGAAAAAGAGACCAGCGGGCCTGACGTTGTTCTCAAGTATTCCAGGTTCTTGTGGTCGGTCCAAACCACAAATGGCTAGGCAGCACCCTCCAGCCAATGGCACCACTCCTCCAGCGCAAGCTTCACTGCCAACAGCTCCCTGTTGCCGATGCTATAATTCCTCTCAGCTGGGGACAGGCGGTGTGAAAAGAAAGCACAGGGGCGGATCACCCCGTCCGTTGGGGACTGCTGGGAAAGTACTGCCCCCACCCCGGAGTCCGATGCGTCCACCTCGACCAGACATTGGCGAGCCGGATCCACCTGCATCAGGACGCAGGATGACGAGAATTCCCTCTTGAGGGTGTCGAATGCCGCCGCAGCCTTCTCCGTCCAGCGGAAAGGGGTCTTCGGGGAAGTGAGATCGGTCAGCGGGCGGGCCACCGAGCTGTATTTAGGCACGAAGCGGCGGTAGAAATTGGCAAACCCTATGAATTGCTGCACTTGCTTCCTGGACGAGGGGGTGGGCCACTCCACCACCGCCTTGACCTTGGCTGGGTCGGGGAGAATCTGGTTGTGAGCCACTACAAACCCGAGGAAAGATGTCTGGGCGTGGAACTCACATTTTTCAGCCTTCACGAATAGTTGATTCTCCAGAAGCCGCTGGAGGACCCGCCTCATGTGCACCCGGTGCTCCTCAAGCGAACGGGAGAAGATGAGGATGTCATCTAAATACACAAAGACGAAGGCCCCCAAGAAGTCCCGGAGAACGTCGTTGATAAGACGCTGGAAGACGGCCGGAGCGCTGGTCAGCCCAAACGGCATTACCAGGTATTCAAAATGGCCGCTTGGGGTCCGGAAGCCTGTCTTCCACTCATCTCCCTCCCTGATCTGCACGAGATGGTATACATTGCGAAGGTCCAGTTTGGTGAACCACGAGGCCCCCTGCAGGGAGTCGAAGGCTGTGTCCATAAGAGGTAGGGTATACTTGTCTTTAATAGTAATGTCATTAAGCCCCCTGTAGTCGATGCAGGGTCGCAGGGAGCCGTCCTTCTTTCCCATGAAGAAGAATCCCGCCCCCACTGCCAAAGATGATGGACGGATGATCCCTGAGCTGAGCGGCTCCTTGATATAAGTGTCCATCACTTCCCGCTCCGGGGCCGACAGGTTATACAAACGGCTCGCCGGGAGTGGAGCACCAGCCCGGAGATTAATTGCACAGCTGTAGGGGCAGTGGGGGGGGGGGGAGACAGCGCCCGTGACTAACTAAAAACCCTCCCTATGTCATGATACTCCACTGGTACCTTGGACAGATCCGGGGGCGGGGACGTGGGCGGGGCCATCAACACAGAAGGGGCGCAGGCTGCGGACTGCAGACACGCACTGAGACAGAACGTACTCCACAAAGAAATGCTCCCTGTCTGCCAATCAAAAGACGGGTTGTGTAGTCGTAACCAGGGGTAACCCAGGATGATCGGGGAAGTGGACGAAGGCAGCACCAGGAAGCGCAGGTCCTCCCGATGATTCCCAGAAACGATCACTGACACCGGCACAGTCTGTTGGGAGATGGCAGTCAGAGGGGCTTTGGATAAGGCGATGAGCTTGAGCAGGGGCTGGAGAGCTTGGCACGGGAGCCCCAGCTGGGTTGCCAGGTCTCTAGATATGAAGCTCTGCTCAGCTCCCAAATCAACCAGTGCATGCTTGGAATGTTCAGTGTACTTGTAAATAAGGCGAATAGGCACGAGACAACAAGTGAGGGGTTTTGACCGAGAAGCGTCCGTGAGTCCCCCTACTGTGACCCACGGACCTCCTCTTTTAACCGACTCGTGCAATCAGCCAATTCATGTGAGCTGCTACCGCAGTAATAGCATAATCCCAGCTCCCTGCGGCACTGTTTCTCAGCAGGAGGGATCTTTGAGCGCCCTATCACCATATCCTCTTGCTCCAGAAGTTGCTCCGGGGGAGGCAGGGCCAGCTGCGAGGATTGAGGGACGCGGAAGGACTGCGCGCCCAAGCGGCTGGAAGCCCTCCGCTCGGCAGCTCGTTCCCTCAGTCTATTGTCTAAGCTGATGGTGAGTGAAATAAGTTCATGCAACCTCTCAGGCTTATCCCGTGTGGCTAACTCATCCCTCAGAGTAGGGCTTAAGCTACGGAGGAATATGCTACATAAGGCAGTATCTTCCCACCCAACCTCAGCAGCTATAACCCGAAAGTCAACTGCGTAATCCGCAGCGGACCTCCCGCCCTGGCGAAGATTAAGCAGCCGGGTAGATAGTACTGTGTCCCGGTCAGTGTGGTCAAAAACCTCTGTGAAATGAGCTAGGAACTGTTGGTAAGATAGCGTGGCATAGCTGGGCTTTGCCATAACGGCGTAAGCCCAAGCTAACGCCCTACCCTCTAGCAAGTTAGCAATGTAGCCAATTTTACTGTGGTCAGTGGGGAAGTCCCCCGGGACCCGCTGAAAAACCGTCTCGCACTGAAGAATAAACCCCCGGGAGTCCCCGAGCTTCCCACTAAAGCAAGTGGGCGTAGGCACCGGGGTGAGACGGGGCGACGGGGCTGGGCCCGTTTGGCTAAGTGAGGAGCTAGCGGGGCCTGGAGGAGCCCCGGAAGCCGGTGGAAAAGCCTGCTGCCCTTCCAGGCGATCCAACCGGCTGTTAATTTGAGATAACTGGGCTAGGATAACATTTTGCTGGTAAATAACTTGCTCCACTCGAGCGTCTAGGGCACAGGTGTCAAACTCATTCCATGGAGGGCCAAGACCCTGCAGGTTTTACCTCCACCCAGTGACTTCAACAGGTGATTTCACTGAATTTCTTCCCACTGATTGCTGATCAGTGAAAACACCTGCTGAAGACACTGGGTAGAAGCAAAACATGCAGGGTCTTGGCCCTCCATGGAATGAGTTTGACACCCCTGGTCTAGGGTGTTAAGACGGCGTGCTAGCACGCTGTCCGCTGGGTCATTTTGACGGAGATGTACTGACATGTTTGCTGGACCCAGGGGACAGAAGACAGACTCGAGGAGACATAATTAACCTTTTATTGCCCAGTGAAAGGTGCATGCGTGTGTGAAAGTGTAGTGTGTGGTGTAGTGCTGGACTCGTGCTGGAGCTGAGCGGGTCTTAGCTTCGCCTGGCAACCCTATGAACACAGAGCAGAAGTATTAGCGCTGCACCAGTGAAAGAGATGTAATAAGGAACTGCTGCTTACTTTGCAGGAGGGGATGCAGTGCTTCTGCTTGCCTGACTGGCGGCTGCCAGGGAACAAGCGTCCTGCTCGGTGTCGTGAAGCGGGGAGGTGGCTCTGACGCCGGGGAGATACTGAGCTGTCACCGGGGAGAGAGGGTCCGCCACCTGGGGGGTCCACCTGTGCACAAGGGAGACAAGCTTGACAAGGTAAAGGTGAGGAGAGCTTACATGCGTTGCTGTGTTGCTGTTCCGTGGCTGTAGGTACAGGACGAGACTGAGGACGGGCGATGTGCCTTCCTGAGTGTGGCAAACGTCTCCGTGCTGAATCGCAGGCAAGGTTGGCTTTTAAAGGCCGCTGATGATCAGCAACAGGTGTGCGCACAGCTGAAACAGGTGCAGGCCCTACGGGTGCCATAACAGCCAGTCCCTTGGGCAAGGTGGTTTGCTGCATTTCAAAATTATTTGGTGGCATTGAACCTTGATAAACTGGAGAAGTTTTGGGCACAGGCACTGTTGGTTAACAACTTGGGTATGGAAGGACAACATATCCTTAGTACCTTGGGTGACAGTGATAGCTTTGAAGAAGTGGTTGAACTAATGGCGCGACATTTTCGCGCCCTGGAAAACGTCATCGCCCGGAGGATTCAGTTTTGGCAGCGCTGCCCGCAGAGAGGCAAGTCAGTGCAGTGGTATGTTGCAGACCTAAGTCAGCTGGCCGGGGACTGCCAGTTTGGAGCATTAGAGGAAGAGATGGTCCGCGACCAGTTGGCGGAACACACCCTTTGCTTGGTGACAAGGTCGAAGCTCCTCATACACTCGGGCGAGCTGACGTTAGCCATGGCCATCGAGTTAGCTCAACAGTGTGAGGCGGCAGACAAGCTATCACAAGACCTCGGTGAGAGAGTGGCACTCCGCCATTTTGAACCACAAACGATGGCGCAGGCAGTGGACCCGGACTGCGACGATGGCATGGAAGATAATGAGGAACATGCTAATGCTGTGAAGATAAGGTCCGCCCCGGGATCGCCCAGGTGTTTGGGTTGTGGGTCCACCAAGAACTGTTACAAGGCTAGAGAGTGTCTGGCAAGAGGAAAACGCTGCGGCAAGTGCGGACTCCTGCATCATTTTGCCAGGGCATGTAATAGGTTCGAGTGAGGGGACCCCCCTGCTCCAACTCCCATGGTCATCCACACCATATCCCTGAGCACCAATGGTCGTACCTATTGTATGGTGGAATTGGACAGGGTGGCAGTGCTGCTACTGAATGACATGGGTGCGGTGAGGTCCGTGTTGAATTGGTCTACCATGAGGAGTTTCTTCCCACATTATCGAGTGAGAGGTCATTCAGCACTGCTGTGTGGGTATGGTGGAAGAAGATTGGCCACGGTGGGATTGGTGGAACTGACGGCTAGATACAAGTCGGCGGAGGTGTCCAGCCTGAAGTTCCTCATGACTGCCTGCGGTGAGAATGTTATGGGGTGTGACCTCTTTGATGGATTGGGCTTCACCATCACCAGCGGTGTTGGAGAAGAGTGATCAGGCTGTGGTTTGTGGGACCGGCCGGTTCTGCGAGTGGTGGATGAAGCTGTGTGGGACAAACCTTGGCCTAGTATTCTGGACGATGAGCAGGACCAACCCCACCCAAGGCCATCACGGGAGGGTACCGGTGCCAGTGCCCAAGTAACCCTAGCTGAGGGAACTGGGTGACGCGGTGGGACGCCTGTGACAGCGGGTGGAGCCAAGTGGATGATCCATCCTGCTCCTGAAGTTCGGCTGGAAGGTACCGGGGAGCAGGGGGCCACAACGGCTTTGCTGACGGCGAAAATAAAAGCAAGCGGGGCAGGACCGGCTGGCACGGTGAAACGACATGCCAAACAGAGACACTGGAAGCCAAGTAGGGCTCCTCTGGGGGTTGCAGATGTGGTCTGACCCAGAGAGGAGGCCCGGTTGAGAGGTGTTCGGGGCAAACGCAGACAACAAGATGACCAGGGGTGGCTGCAGGTGGTGGCTGTTGGGGAGGATGACTACCTCCAACTATCTGATGGCTCATGGAGGCATCCTAATGAGCTGTGGTGCATCAAAGAGGAGAAGGCAGTGTTAGGGCTTCGACGTGGGTCATCCCAGGGTGCGAAGAAAAGAAGGTGCACCTGAGGGGAACCGTCTGATGGTTTTCCGGGGGGTGCTTCCTCTACTGGGGCAGACTGATGGTTGGGCAATCTGTTTATTGCATGGAATGGAGGATAACCGGGTTGAATATTATGTTCATGGGATTGTTTTGTGTTTTATACTGTTTCCTTTAGGAACACGGCAGTTTTCTGTTTAATGGACTGTGTTTTAGTAGAGACGGCAGAATAATCCGCCTGGCCGTGTGGAGGTGGAACGGTTCCTGTTCCCCCCTAGCTTTAGTTGTTTTGTGTGTATGTCATAGGCCTTCAAATATTTCTGGTCAGTTTTAGCGTGTGATTCGGGTTCCAAATTGGGGAGGGTCTTGATTGTATGTGTGTGTTTTGGACCATTTTTTGTAGGGGGCGGGGGTGTTGTGTTGTTATTGGGACATATTATTGTGTGACATGGGTGGTGGCTCCACCTTTCCGGTTCTGCCGCCACCCGGGGTATAAGAGGGCTGTGGGGAAGAGGGGCGGTCTCTTTAGCCTCCTCTCTGCCTGACGGGAGCACCTGTACTGTGAGAGTGAGTCAACAATAAAGTCGTGTTCAGTTCAACATCCAGTCTCGTCACTGGTTCTCGTTTACCGACATAACAATCACCAGTTCTTTATTGTGTATATTTTAGATTTAACAGGCAGGGGAAAGTCAAGCTGAAGTTCAGCCCAAGTCATCACGCAACATGCCAGACTCTGCACACGACCATAAGCTCAGAATTATAAAACAGCTGAAGCCTCCATGATGTCCATCCATTAGTTTGTTGACTCCAATTTTAAAGCCTTGAGTTTAGCATTTTTGTATCATTGTAATTTATATATGAACCAGAAACTTAATACATTTAACAACATGTGGATCTGACAGAGAAACCATAGTCAGGCAACTTAACTGAAGGTGGTACACCCTAGACTAGACAAAAAACTTCTTCTTCTTCTTCTTTTGGCCCATCCCTTTAGCAGTCTTCACAGCGGATCATCTGGCTCCATCTCACCATATCCCTTGCATCTTCCAACCCTCTCCATGTCCTCCTTCATTACATTCATGGATCTTCTTTGTGTTCTTCCTCTTTTCCTCCTGCCTGGCAGCTCCATCGTCAGCATTCTTTGTCCAATATATCCACTATCCCTCCTCTGCACATGCCCCAAACCCTCTCAGTCTTGCCTCTCTTACTTTGTCTCCAAATCGCTCAACCTGAGCTATCCCTCTGATATACTCATTTCTAATCCTGTCCCTCCTAGTCACTCTGAATTGAAAATCTTAGCATCTTCAACTCTGCCAGCTCCGCCTCCTGTCTTTTTGTCAATACCACTGTCTCCAAACCATACCGTACATCATAGCAGGTCTCACTACCGTCTTGTACTGTAAATATTCCATTGCACTCTAGCTGTTACCCTTCTGTCACAAATCACCCCTGACACTCATTTCCACCCACTCCATCATGCCTGCACTCTCTTCTTCACCACTCCTGTGCATTTTCCATTGCATTGGATGGTTGACCCCAGGTATTTAAACTCACCTACCTTCACTACCTCTACTCCTTGTATCTTCATCATTATACCTGCCTCCCTCTCATTCACACACGTGTATTCTGTCTTGCTTCTACTGACTTTCATTCCTCTTCCCTCCAGAGCATATCTCCACTTCTCCAGGTTCTCTTCCAACTGCTCCATAATCTCACTACAGATCTCAATGTCATCTGCAAACACCATGGTCCATGGAGACTCCTGCCTGACCTCATCTGTCAGCCTGTCCATCACCATGGCAAACAAGAAGGGGCTCAGAGCCGATCCCTGATGTAACCCCACCCCCACCTTGAATCCATCTGTCACTCCTACAGCACACCTCACCACCATCTCGCTGTTCTCATCCATGTCCTGCACCACACAGTGCAACTCCTTCTGACCTTCTCTATACTTTTCCATATACAGGAGATAAAGCTCACTAATTTAAAAGAACGAAATACAAATTTATGTGAAAAATGGGACACTTTTGGGTAAAAAAAATGCAAATGACAGCAAAAAAGATGCAAGTTCATGGGGAGAAAAATCGTAGAAACACCTAAACAGCACTCAGACAGCATATATACAGTATATATATAGTGGGGAAAAAAAGTATTTAGTCAGCCACTAATTGTGCAAGTTCTCCCACTTAAAAGATGAGACAGGTCTCCAATTTTCATCATAGGTATACCTCAACTATGAGAGAAAAAATGAGAAAAAAAAAATCCAGAAAATCACATTGAAGGATTTTTAATTAATTAATTGGTAAATTCCTCGGTAAAATATGTATTTGGTCAATAACAAAAGTTCATCTCAGTACTTTGTTATATACCCTTTGTTGGCAATGACAGAGGTCAAACGTTTTCTGTAAGTTTTCACAAGGTTTTCACACACTGTTGCTGGTATTTTGGCCCATTCCTTCATGCAGATCTCCTCTAGAGCAGTGATGTTTTGGGGCCGTCGCTGGGCAACACGGACTTTCAACTCCCTTCAAAGATTTTCTATGGGGTTGAGATCTGGAGACTGGCTAGGCCACTCCAGGACCTTGAAATGCTTCTTACGAAGCCACTCCTTCGTCGCCCGGGCAGTGTGTTTGGGATCATCGTCATGCTGAAAGACCCAGCCACATTTCATCTTCAATGCCCTTGCTGATGGAAGGAGGTTTTCACTCAAAATCTCACGATACATGGCCCCGTTCATTCTTTCCTTTACACGGATCAGTCATCCTGGTCCCTTTGCAGAAAAACAGCCCCAAAGTATAATGTTTTCACCCCCATGCTTCACAGTAGGTATGGTGTTCTTTCTCCTCCAAACACGACAAGTTGAGTTTTTAACAAAAAGTTCTATTTTGGTTTCATCTGACCATATGACATTCTCCCAGTCCTCTTCTGGATCATCCAAATGCTCTCTAGCAAACTTCAGACGGGCCTGGACATGTACTGGCTTAAGCAGGGGGACACGTCTGGCACTTCAGGATTTGAGTCCCTGGCGGCATAGTGTGTTACTGATGTAGCCTTTATTACTTTGGTCCCAGCTCTCTGCAGGTCATTCACTAGGTCCCCCCGTGTGGTTCTGGGATTTTTGCTCACCGTTCTCGTGATCATTTTGACCTCACGATGTGAGATCTTGCGTGGAGCCCCAGATCGAGGGAGATTATCAGTGGTCTTTTATGTCTTCCACTTTCTAATAATTGCTCCCACAGTTGATTTCTTCACACCAAGCTGCTTACGTATTGCAGATTCAGTCTTCCCAGCCTGGTGCAGGTCTACAATTTTGTTTCTGGTGTCCTTTGACAGCTCTTTGGTCTTGGCCATAGTGGAATTTGGAGTCTGACTGTTTGAGGTTGTGGACAGGTGTCTTTTATACTGATAACGAGTTCAAACAGGTGCCATTAATACAGGTAACGAGTGGAGGACAGAGGAGCCTCTTAAAGAAGAAGATACAGGTCTGTGAGAGCCAGAAATCTTGCTTGTTTGTAGGTGACCAAATACTTATTTTACCAAGGAATTTACCAATTAATTCATTAAAAATTCTTCAATGTGATTTTCTGGATTTTTTTTTTTCTCATTTTGTCTCTCATAGTTGAGGTATACCTATGATGAAAATTGGAGACCTCTCTCATCTTTTAAGTGGGAGAACTTGCACAATTGGTGGCTGACTAAATACTTTTTTGCCTCACTGTATATCCACCTAGTCTGTTTGTTTGTTAGCAGAATTACGCAAAAACTACTAATGGATTCTAAAGACCTTTTCATCAGAGGTGGCCCTTGGGCTAAGGATGAACCCATTAGATTTTGGAGCTCTGCCAAAGCACTATCTTGCAATGCTAAAGAAAGTAGAAAAAGTGATCCAGAATCCACATCATGACCTGGATCACCTCCAAAATCTAATGGGTTCATCCGTAACCCAAGGGCTACCTCTGGTGAAAATTTCATCAAAATCTGTCCAGTAGTTTTGGTGTAAAGGGCCATCCACACCAAGGACTATAAAGATAACTTTAACTATTGAATTATAGTTTTAAAAGTTTCAGATAGAATTTTACATACAGCTATTTAAGTAAGATATTAAAAAAAATCAGAAATTGCTTTTGGTCAATGAAATGTCATGCAGTGCAAACTTCATATATTTGTTTTTCAAGATGTAAAAACTTAAAATCATCCCTGAAAAATGCACAATATGGGACCTTTAATCTTTTGATGATTAAAGCTTACAGCTTTTTGAAATGCACTGTGACTCGTGATTAATTTTTTTTATGCACCTATGCTTTAAAGTGAGTGTGTGCATATGCTCAGGCTCATTTTGCAGCAGAATAGATGCTGAAGCCAGGTGATGTGTTGCTAATGGGGAAAATGAATGGAAAAGCT
This sequence comes from Pholidichthys leucotaenia, assembly GCA_020510985.1. Lineage (NCBI taxonomy): Eukaryota > Metazoa > Chordata > Actinopteri > Cichliformes > Pholidichthyidae > Pholidichthys > Pholidichthys leucotaenia. The sequence goes on from CM035842.1 coordinate 280,572,816, forward strand.
GCCCCGGTGTGTGGGATTGATGCTGCTCCCTGAGGGGCCTGCTGCTGCTGTCTGGTCTATTAAACGTTTCGTTAACTGAAAAGGCTAATGTGGACAAACACAAAGGTTACTGGATCGAACCGGCTCCATCCATTTAAATCTGGAAACTCCACTCCCATCCATCTAAAGATGCTCCGTGCTTTAACATTTAATCCATTGGTATTTAGTGGGTGTAGTTCCCCCCTCCCATTCATGTTTCATCTGCCTCTAACTAACAGGCAGAACAAATGCGGAGAGGAGGCAGTCACCATAAATGATCTGCAGTATCATTTAACATAATGATGCTTTTCGTTGTCCTGCAGTAACTTTAAAGATGTAGGAAAGTTTACGTTTACAAACTTTCTTTGGTAAAATTGATAGGGCTAGCTCAAAAACAAACTAAAAATGCTGGCCAGTAGTGGTTGAATCTAGAAGCTACCCAGCCAGCGTGACCGTGTGGGCCCCACCAAAGGTTGAATCTGGGCTGTCTTATGGGTCCCCTGTGGGTTTATCTGCGGGTTCCATGTTGGCCCCATCTGGGTTTGCCAACATGAACTTTACCTATTTACCTATTTTTAACGTATTTTCTCATAAATTTGCTGTTTTCTTGTAAAGTTGTGACTTTTTTCATAAATTTGCAACTTTTTTCAAGGGAATTTGTGGCTTTGTTCTCATAAATTTGCTACAGTTTTTTTTTTTTGGTAAATTTGTCACTTTTTTTTTCTTATGAATTTTCACTTTTTTTCTCATAAATTTGTGACTTTTTTTCTTGTAATTTTGTCTATGGCAGCAGTGTTACAGAAACTTGCTCATCCACGTTAAACCCATGTGGGGCCCAGTGGGTTTAAAGCGGGTCAACACATCACCTGCTTACCTGCACCACAGGTAAAGTGCATGTGGGCAAACACAGATGGGGCCAACATGGAACCTGAGAGCAAAACCACATGGGACCCATAAGACAGCTCAGCTTAAACCTGTTGTGGGGCCCACATGGGCGTGCTGCCAGGGTAAATAAAGAAAACTGACTAACTATATAGGTTGACTATATATTTGGATCACCTCATTTTTTTCCCCCTCTGGGTAAGATGTCACTTTAGTTCACTGTAGGCTATTCTAAAAGAAAGATGGAGAACACTGCCTGACAAGAAGAAGCCGTCTCTATTGTCATTCAGTCCATACAGCCAGTCATGTACAGCAGAACAAAATTACGTTTCTCCTATCTACAATGTTAATCACATGTAGAATCAGAGGGGTCGCTGCCATGGCGCCGCCACAAACAACGTCTCCTTCCCCCATTCTATTACACTGAGCACCAAGCTAGAAGGCGGGAAGTACCATTTTTATATGATCTTTGGTATGACCCGGCCGGGACTTGAACCCCCAACCTCCCGGTTGTGGGGCGGATGCTCTGTCACAGGGGTGTCCAATCATGCGCCACGGAGGGCCAAGACCCTGCGGGCTTTACCTCCAACCAGTGTCTTCAACAGCAGATTTCACTGAATTTCTTCCCACTGACTGCTGATAGGTGAAAACACCTGCTGAAGAGATCTGGGTAGAAGAGAAAATCTGCAGGGTCTTGGCCCCCCATGGCACATGATTGGACACCTCTGCTCTATCAGCTAGGCCACCACTCCGGTCGAGTGGGTAAAGCTGCACAAGAAATCCGGGCGTGCAGCATGGGAATTTGTCCCAGTGTCAAGCAATTTCTGTCTGCCAGAACTGTAGAACTGAAGATGAGTATGATTACTAAAATAAGGACGCAACATACAACATACAGCATTAAAAACTTGGTTATGTCTTCCATAGGTTATGGAGAATGATTTATTTGAGAATTTTTGAATGTATTTACACATGGATCTCCCATTTGTTAGTTTTTGCAAAAAATATGAAATTCTATGTATTCTCATTTTTATTTTTGTATGTCTTGGTGTAAGCACGAACAAAACAATGAAAAAAATGCAATAAATAAATAAAATCAAAACAACCTAGAAAATGTTTAAGTGGATAGTAGAAAAATAATGTAGAAACTTGTGTTGCCCGGAGACGTGCGCGATTTCTTAAATTAACTCCATCAATCAGACCCACTCACTGTCCCCGCCCCTCACCGCGCATGCGCAGGGCGGCGCGGGGAGCTGTCCAGCGCCAGTCGGTTGCTGAAGTGTCTCGCGGCAGCTTCTTCTCCCTTCTCCTCCGGTCCACCGACACACAGACACCATGGAGGAAGAGTTGAAATGCCCCGTGTGCGGGTCCCTCTTCCGGGACCCCATCCTGCTGCCCTGCTCCCACAACGTGTGCCTGGCGTGCGCCCGGAACATCACGGTGCAGACCCCGGAGGGGGAGACCCCGGTGCAGAGCCGAGCCTCGGCCAGCTCCGATTACGACTACCTGGACATGGACAAGATGAGCCTCTACAGCGAGACCGACAGCGGGTACGGTTCTTACACGCCGTGCCAGCTCAAGTCCCCCAACGGGGTGCGGGTGTTTCCGCCGTCCGCGCCCCACCACCGGCACTGCTCCCTCACCTGCCCGCTGTGCCACCGCAGCGTCTCCCTGGATGAGCGGGGGCTGCGGGGCTTCCCTCGGAACCGGCTGCTGGAGGCCATCGTGACCCGGTACCAGCAGACCCGTGGAGCTGCTTCTTTTCCTTCTTTTAATTCTTCCTCCTCCTCCTCCTCCTCCTCCTCCTCGTCCTCCGCAGCGGTGAAGTGCCAGCTGTGCGACCGCAACCCGGTGGAAGCGACGGTGATGTGCGAGCAGTGCGACGTCTACTACTGCAACGCCTGCCAGCAGCGGTGCCACCCGTCCCGCGGTCCGCTGGCCAAGCACCGGCTGGTACCTCCGCCGAACCCGGCGGCGGGAGGGGCGGCGAGCGGCGGAGCGGGAAGCGGTGTCGGCAGCGGCGCTGGCGGCAGCGGGGGTCAGCAGCCGCCGGCCACGGCGCGGAAACCGGCGACGTGCGTGGATCACGAAGCGGAAAACTTCAGCATGTACTGCTGCGGCTGCAAGGCTCCGGTGTGCGTGAAGTGCTTAGAGGAGGGGAAACACGCCAAGCACGACGTCAAACCGCTGGCCGTGATGTGGAAGCAGCATAAGGTGAGGAGACACGTGCATACGCACACGCGCGCTGATCAAAAATCAGGCTATTTAGAACCCATTAGTTCGCTAATTACAGGCTGCTGTTGGAGCTTGACGTGTGCGCGATGGGTGCTCTCTCTGTCGCTCTCTCTCTCTCTCTCTCTCTCTCTCTCTCTCTCTCCCCCCCCCCCCCCGTCTCACGCGCCCCCACACACCTGAATTTCCCTTCTGATTCAATTTCATTTTCAATTTGATGAAGACAGCAGTTTCATTCCAGATACAAATCTGATGTGTTGCGCAGTGCGTTTCAAAAAAAGGCTTGTTTACAGTGCAAGCATAAAAGCAAACAAACAAAAGAAAAACTAGAGGGTACTCAGAGAGTGCATACCTCCCCCAAGGCCCTATCTCACACTGTTAAATTAAGTGAAAACGTGATCCACATTCTGACCCAGACCAGCTCCAAAATCTACTGGGTTCATCCATCGCACAAGGGCCACCTGTGCTGAAAATTTCATCAGAATCCGTCAAGTAGTTTTGTTTTTTTTGCGCAATCCTGCCAACACATTGCGAGAAGACAGGGCGTTGGCAGAGGTATGCACTCATGGATCATCTGCAAAATCGAGCTGGTTTATCTGCAGCCTAAGGGCCGCCTCAGGTGAAAACTGCATCAAAATCTGTCCAGTAGTTTTTGTAGTCCTGCTGCACAAAAACAAATAAGATCCTTGGTGGAGGTATGTGCTTTCGGATCACCTCCAAAATCTGTTGGGTTCATCCTTAGGCCAAAGGCCAACTCCGGTGAAAATTTTATCCAAATGCTTTCCTTGGCAGAGGTGAAAACCCTCAAAAGTCTATAAGAAAAAATTTCATTTTCTATTATCTAATCAAAACTAATGTTTTAGGGGCAGTTTATACTTATAACTAAGTTGTTCTAGCTTCATTTTCAAGTCATATATGTTTTATGGCATTTCACACTGTTTTTCCATTTTCAGTGAGTCTTGAGTTGACATGTTTCCACTGAATTGAGCCGAGGCTACGCGATGAGGTAAAGCTGTTAGTCATGGAAGGGAAACACCATGCTGCGTTGGGTGAGGTCACTGTATATGGGCCAAATCCGAAATTAAAAAGCTTTCAGTGAGTCACACACAATTAACGTATGTAGGTGTCAGATCCCGTTGTGCGTGGATTCCACTTGAGTCATCAATAGTATGGAACACACTGCACTACTGACACACGGCTGCGCTGCAAGTGTGTGTTTGTGAGTGTGGGAAGAGGAGGTCAGCGTTCCTCCTCAGGCGCTGGGATTGAAGATGCTGCTAAAGTTACAACTCGGATGTTTTTCTGACGTCTGTCTGGTCCCGGTGTACCCGGAGACTTATTTATATTCCAGCAAGAATGAGTCTGCATTCACCTGCCACTTTGATAGGTACGCCAGTTTAGCTGCTTGTCAATGCAAATATCAGCCAATCACATGGCAACACCTCAGTATGTTAGGTATGCAGACCTGGTCAAGAAGAGCTGTTGAAGTTGAATCTCAGAATCAGAATGGGGAAGAAATGAATGTGGGATGGCTGTTGGTGTCAGACAGGCTGCTCTGAGTGTTTCAGAAACTTCTGGTATACTGGGATTTTCAGGCACAACCATCTCCAGGGTTTATATAGAACGGTCTGAGAAAGAGAAAGTATCCAGTGAGCACCAGTTCTCTGGGCCCAAATGTCAGAGGTCAGCAGAGAATGGCCAGACTAGTTTGAACTGACAGAAAGGCAACAGTAACTCAATTACTGGGAAGAGGGGGGGCAGTGTTGCTGTAGGCGTCGCCCCCTAGAACATAAGCTTCCGGTCTCCAGACCTGCTATTTTACACCCAAACCACACCAGGGTACATGCAGCACAGCCAGCGCTGTTTGACTCCTGACAAACTGGAAGCTCAACCCAGTGGGCCTGGTTACTATAACGACTGACAACAGGGCTGATATTGTCAAAGCGGTGCTAGTGGACAGATGCAGTGTTTTTAGCCACAGACTTCATCTCTCCATTGGTGCGTTGAGTGCAGTATTGAATGAATTTATATGAAGTAAAAGAAAATACCAAAGCATAATGCTCAATAAAAAACTTAGTTTACATTAATAATAGCTAACAGGACTAGTATCCTAACATTGCCCACAAGATAAAACATTGAGAAATGTGTAGTCTTATACAGTGACCACTGCTGAAACTAAAAGTTAGTTCCCTAAACTGTCAGACCTATTGATGTGTGTCTGGGTGAGATAGAGATGAATAAACTATCAACAAGTTGAAATTACATACAGTATGTATACAATTTCAGTTATTTACTGATGATCTTTACCAAAATAATTTATTCAACATAACTTGTAGCTTACATAACACATATAGTTTTTGTATAGAGACATATATCAAATATCGGGATACAGAATCATTATATCGAGATATGGTTTTATGGGCCACAGCAGCAGAAAACATCAACTGGTGCCACTCCTGTCACTTAAGAGTGTTGAAACTGAGGCCATAAGTCACACAGGCTCATCAAAATAGGACAGTAGAAGACTGGAAAATCATTGCCTGGTCTCAGTCTCAACTGATGCTCCAATGTTCAGATTCCAGGTTCAGTATTTGGGATAGACAACACAAAAGAAGGGATGCATGGTGCAGCCAACCAATCTGCAGCAGCAGTGTGATGCTAGCACATCACCTTGTTTGGTTTGAGCTTAAGCAGCTCGTCTTGACTGTGTTTACATGCCTAAATGCAGAGTTGCTGCCATGCAAGAGAATAGCCATGAAAACTGTAGTCAGCTGATGGTGTAGCTTTGGAAGCTCCCAGTGTCCTTAAAATGGGTGGAGATAAAGATGGGGGCCATGGCTTGGTTGCTAGGATTAAGAGTTAACCCTAAAATACTCAGTTTGAAGTGTCGTTGTGTCTCAGTCTGCAGAATAAAGAGCAAATCTGGCTAAAATTTGCTGTTCACCCATCTAAATGCATCCCTTCCTACCAGATAATAAGAGCAAATGAAGCACCTACTGATAATATTAATGGATGATTAAAGAGATTTATGATTTGATTCCCTTTTAATGACTCTTTCCATTAATTGTGAGGATGAGTTTTTGCTCCGGGGGTCAGCTCAAGTTCATTCCTGTCAGGCTGCAGTGTGACGTGACTTTGGGAAAATGTAAAACCTGGAGGTGTGGATGATAAATCTCATGGTATTTCTTCATTAGATGACCGCAAGACGGGACCATTTTTTAATCAGAATTTAGCATGAAAAAAACCCCTCAAGCCATGGATTACAGTACTGTCCCTCTTTAGACAACCTGTGTCTGATTTTTGGATTTTGGGGTACTTAGAGTTAGTAACAGACCATTTCATCTTCATTTGAGTGAATTAAAAGCCGCTTTTGCCTCTCTGTTGCTAAGTGGGTCATTGGGACTAATCTCTCAGCCTCTTGTTTTTTTTTTATGCATGATTGGAAGCCTCCAGACATTCCCATTCATCATTTATCTGCCTGGCATCTCTTCGCGTCTTCTTCCCAGTCTTTCCTCATCTTTCACCTCTGTACGTCGGCCTCCCTTCACCTCTCCGCCTCTGCCTCTTATTTACACTCCCTCCTCCTCCTTCTTCTCATTTACAACTCCCCCCCCTTCCTCCATCCTTTCCTCCCGCCACCATCGCCCATAAATGAAACGTGAAAATCCCGTCAGCATGCAGGAGAGAGCGAGAGAGGGCGTTGATAAGTGGTGAGCGGCGTATGAATAAGAGATGGCCGCCACTTAGTTAGTATGTTGTCCTTCACGTTTGAGGGAGATCGATGATTCCGCCGCTGTTGTCCTCTCAGCCGCCACTTGAGCGGCGCTTTGTGAGATGAAACGGCTGTTGAGATTTTGAAGTGACACTCCGTGAGGATAGGGATAAAAATTGGGCTTTTATTGTGGTGGATGGCAGGGTTTTTGTGTTCTGTTTTTTTTTTTTTTACTTTAGTGGGCATGTGATCCAACTGGTATCCTGCTTCTTCATCACCTCCTCCAAAGATAATTGCCACCTCCTGTAAACATTTCCTGTCTAAATTATAGGCTTCTTTTGAGGATGAGTTGATGGAATAATTGAAACATCTCATTCACATGGTGTACAGACTCTGTTGACTTAACAAGAACAGCTAAGATGACGAGTTTCCTGTTTATTAGTATGTGTATCTATCTATAAATGCAACAAATCTCTGTCCGTCTGTGTCTGTTCCTCACATATTTCGCAAACCGTTCGTCAGACTGGCCTCAAATTTTGTAAGTGCTTTGCCGAGGTTACGAGGGTGTGCATCCCTGAGTATGGAGTTGTTGAGTCAAAATATGTAATTTTTATCAATAAATGTTTAGTCATTGCTCTCTCCTCATGCTCTGACTTCTAGAAGTGTGGGCGGGGTTTCAGATTGATTCCACACTGATTAGATAATACGCGGCATTACGGCATCAGTAGCCACAGCGCTCCGTGAGCACAACAAGGAAGCGAAAAGTAACAAATTGTTAGGGTCTGGACAGGGCTGTGCTCATGTTCTCACTTTATGTTATTTGCCTTTCTGTGATCTTCAGGATATGAGTTCAGCCATGTCCTCGCTCTCAGTATATTATGTTCATCTGTATTTTATTTTCAGCCCTACTGTTGTCTCAGGTTGTTTCTCTGTGTTTTATTTTCATTATCCTGGTGTGCTCTGTCTGTCTCCCAGCCCTGCCCATCCTGTGCCCATCTCTCTCCCCGTGTGTTTTGGTTCACCTTGATTGTGCCCACCTGTCCCGTGTTCCATTGATCATCCCAGTGTCTGTTTATTTCCGTGTGAGCCTTTGTTCAGTGTTGCATCCTTGCCTGTGCGGTGTGAGTTCACGCCCCATTCTGTCCCTGTATTTTTGTTTTTGGTTACCGTGTTTGGTGTGCTTAGTCATCCCACGAGCTGAACATTCTTTTCATTATTGAATTGGCTAACAACAGCTTCTGCATTTGGGTCCTCTCTTCTGCCCTGCCCCAACTCTCCCTTGACACAAATTTGACTAGAAAAAGATAATACTGAAAATTTAATGCTTAAAAAATTACACCATAAAGTTGCTGTGATTGCGTAAGTCTAAACGGATAATTCAGCATATGCGGAGAATCCAAGGTGCATGGGTGCACTGGGGGAAGGGAGGACACCCACGGGGACCCGTGGTGCCGCAAAGGACAGCGATGGCACACGGGTGAAGCAGCAGCCGAAACTCCCGTTAACCGGGCAGGCTGGGCTTGGCTCCCTGTGAAGGACTGCGATCCGCCAGTTCAACTGCTGCTTCTCCATCACTGGTGTCTGACCGAGCGGACCACAATCCTTCATGGGAAGGCATGCTCCGCTAGCCCGGTCAGTGGTGGACGGGAGTCCCGACTGCTGCTTCACCCATGTGGTACCACTGTCCTTTGCAGGACTGTGAGTACCTGCTCCCACACGAGTATCTAAAAATTAAAAACAATAATAATACCACCATGATTGTGGAGCGGAATGGCCAGATCAACTGCATATCATATGCGGACTCGTATGCACACTTTTGTCATGGCGGCCTCTGGGCCGTCATTAGTGTCATTAGCCCCAGCTGCGCACAGACCAACAGGTGTGAATCAACGGCTGTTAAAAGCCAGTGTCGCTGACAGCCCGGCACGGAGTCGTCTGTCTTCCTCAACGGAGAATGAACCTGCACTCCGCTCTCTGGTCTCGTCAAGAATATCTCTTGTCTCGTCTGGAACTTTGTCTGTCTCGTCAAGAACTTTGTCTGTCTCGTCAGGAACTTTGTCTGTCTCGTCTGGAACCTCGTTTGTCTCGTCAAGAGCTTCACTTGCTGCATCCAGGAACTCTTCCCAGCGTCAAGCAAGTAAGCGCACCATTTGCTACTCAACGCCAAACCTTTACCCCTGTGCACAGGTGGACCACCTTGGCGGCGGACCTGCGTCCCCAGCTGACGGGGTAACGCCATCACGTCTTCGTAGCGGCTCGCCACCACCACACCTACCGGTACGTCTTGCTCCTCAATTACCAGAACTGTTATTGTATCAGTTACAGGAGTATTGGCCAACGTTATCGGTGGAATCACTGTCATCAGCATCAGCTGTGTCATCATTGCCACTGTCTGTGGAGTCACTAACCTCGTCTTTGTCTGCATCATCATCTGTATCATCGTTATTCCGGTCTGTGGAGTCACAGCCGGTGTCATCGTCAGGATCATCGTCATCCCGGTCTGTGGAGTCACAGCCGGTGTCATCGTCAGGACTGTCATTGTCACAGCCACGGGTTGTAACCCCAGCACGGTCACGGACGCCTTCACCTCCATGCTGCCCGGCCGCTGGAACTCAGCAGAGCGAAGCCAGTGCTGCTCTCAAGGTTGCCGGGTCTCCGTCCAGGTCGCTCAGCTCCAGTGACCAGAACGACATTCTCGCACTCACACTCGCATTACACTCACTCACGATTAAATAAAGATTATTGTCACTATCTGCTCATGTCAGTGTCTGTCTCCTGGGTCCCGAAACATGTCAGCTTTGACTAAATGACGACTGTGATGGAACAGGACACAAAAATGCCCAAATAATGAAATAAGTCATTTTTATTTAAATATTTGCAGACAAATGGCCAGCACTGATACAACAGTTGCAGCCAAACGGGTCATTCTGTTGTGTATAATAATAGGTGTTTTGTACTTATAATATTGCTAAAATATAAAAGTGCACTAAAATGGTTCTCAGATATAAATGTTGTTAACGTGTTCTGTTATTGTACTGCATGAGTTTATTGTCGATACGCTACACATATAAACTAAAACAATTATAATGGTGACTGAACAACTCCCATTCCCCAAAGTGCAAGATACAACACTTACGAATATAAAAGATATATTTAAAAGATCACACAAATAAGTGATATGACAAACAAATAAACAAGGGTTCTTAAACAGTCACTAATATTGGATGTCCCATTATTTTCAATAATGCTGTAATTAATATTCACACAATCAAATAAATCTCGGTGGTGTTCAGTCCCTTTCTGTCATGTCGGGCTCGGTTCTGACCTTCTGTGGCTCAGGGTTATCGGTGTATTTGTGTATTGTGTTATCTTTTGAGTTTATTGCAGTCTCTTTGCTCACTAGGTTACTTTTCCGTACCTGTAGCCACTGTTTCTGGCCGGCAGCTGTGAGGCAGCCTCCGTTGACCTACGTTCCGGTCCGACCACACCCCTTCTCTCAAGTTTGTCAGCTGGTTTCACTCCCGTTAATAACCCTTCCCACTCCTCGGCCAGGTGCACCCAATCTCCCTTTCCCAGCAATGGTGGTACTTTAGCAGCTCATTCTCAGTCCACCATTGCTGGATCATTGTATTGTCATGTGCATCTGTTTCTGCCACTGTACACTGTGGTCTGCCCGCTTCACGTCCGGCCGTGTAGCCGGTAAGTGTACCCTGTTCGCTGTTTTTGTATGTCGGCACTTTGTTGGGAGCTGTTTATTTTTGCCTTGATAAATGTGTTTGTGGTGTAACCCTGCGTGTAAATCCGTCTTCCTTCTATTCCTCCCGTGCACTGCTTAAAAGCGCACGAGAGGATTGTGACACCTTTCATATTTGTTAAAGTCTAACGTGTGATTGCCTACATATAGGCTACACCTCTGTATTCCACTTTCAAACCAGCCTACATTTGAGTCTGTAAAGCCTAATTGGCCTCGTCGGCCTCCGTCGGTCTATGATGACCATGGAAGAGAATCCTAAACGTCTACTCTGCTGGAACAGCACCGCCTGTGGCTGAAGAGGCCGATGCGCACCGGTGTTCTACCTTCCAGCGTTGGGCGTTGGTAGGATTCAAGCCTGGGCAGGAAGATATGGAGGACAAGATGCTACCCATGCAGCATGTCCCCCCTCTCCACGTCACTGATGAATCCAAAGGAACAGCAGGGCTGCTATAGTTTGGCACCAGCGCCGTCGCAGGAGCTGCCAGAACGATGTTGAGTACAACAGAGAACTGCCTTAGGGGCTCCGACTCCGGATTTTTCCTCAGGGTTGACTCCCGAAGCCTTTCCCGTGACCGGGTGTGCCACAAGGCAGCGGAGGTTTGAAATCAGGGTTTACCTTCTCCTAGATGGGCTACCTTTCCAGGTTGACGAGCCACCATCTATCCGAAGCATCTGGTTTTAAGGTGCCAGAGATCCGCTCTCGCCCCTTCTCGTATTAGTAAAAGCAGTTCCACCGGGCTTAGAGACTAAACCACACGGGCAGGCTAGGAGTTGGACTTAGTTGTCAGAGGCTTTTCCAGACGCATGCCGTAAGGAGCATTTTATGAGCGCTGGGAGCTTAACCCCAGTGCCGCTCCTGGCTATGACAACCTTGGAACCCTAATTGGCCTACCTGTTTCAGAAAGGAATACTTGCTTTCTACGGGCATGCACTAGTTATTAAAAAACAACAACAAAACAAATCAAAAGAAAAACATGTTTTGTCCTATCATGGATACAGAGGTTTCCCTGGCATATTTTGTAATAAACCACATTAATCAATAACAACAGCTATAAAATGACAGAGCAGGCCAGCCATCCTGTATGGAGTGGTCCACTGGGGCAGCATCTTATCTTATCTTATCTTATCTTATCTTATCTTATCTTAATCTCATCTCATCTCATCTCATCTTATGACACAATAATCATGTATAAATTGGATTGACATAATGGACTTTATTGGATTTGCAGCAGATCTTGACATGTGAATAATCAGAAAGAATGTGAAAACAAGCTTTATCTATCAAATGTACTGTGTGGATGACAAATTCCAAATGTGACTCACTTGGCTGTTTCTACTACAGTGAGCTCATGCGTTTTGATGTGTCTTGCTGAGAGTCACGGTGCTTCACCATTTCAAAGCACTTGGTTAGCGCTTCTGGAAAGTGCTCTCCCATTGTAGAGGTGCGAGTTCTTATCCTTTTGGAGTCTTTTCTTGACTCTCATCTGTCTTCATTTTCACTTCTACATTCATGATTATTTTTGGGATTGTTTTCATACTTAAAACACTAAATACACATTTTTCGGTGGTTAAGGTTGGGGTAATGGTTACGTTTAGGGATAGGTGTGGAGTGAAGGTCTATTTTAAACAGATTACACCTCTAACACTCTGCCATGTCACTTCATGCAGTTAATTTCACAACCAAAAGAGGTCTTTTTTTCTAAATATAATTGTACTTCATAATACCAACTGGTAAAATGCCTCCTATTCTTATTTTCTCTTGGAAGACATTCTCATGATTGGAAACATTTAAAAAAAAAAAAGAAACATTGTGGTCAAAACGGGAACTGCAGTTCCATTTTTTTCATTTCAGAGATGAACCGTGAGTACGATTCTTTATGGTGGCCCTGAAGTGTCATTCATACCAACAAATTATTAAACAACGCAACGAATGAGAAATCACAACAAAACAAAAGTCACAACAGCAAAAAACAAAACACCACAACGAAACATAAATTACACCAGCAAATAACTAAACAGCATAACGAAAGAGAAATCACCACAACAAAACCAAAATCACAACAAATAACAAAAGACAACAACAAAACCAAAATTGCAACCAAAAAACAAAAGACAACATCCATCCATCCATCCATCTTCTACTGCTTTTCCGGAGGTCTGGGTCGCGGAGGCAGCAGTTCAAGCATAGAAGCTACTGTCAAGACTGTCACATGTTGTGGTACTATTCAACATCCATGGCTTTCTAAGGGCATACTAAAATCTGTTAAGTACAAAAATAAATTATATCAACCTACATAAAAACACTACACAAAAAATCCAAATATTAATAAAAATGAATATACCAATTATAGAAATAAACTAATAAATATTATTAGAAAGAGTAAGAGTAATTACTATGCAGAACTTATAAATGCATCACAGGGTGATTCCAAGAAATCTTGGAGAGTACTAAATAAGGTTCTAAATAGGGGCTAAACAATCCCCACACTTCCGAACAGTAACGCGGTCAGTAATCTCACCAGTAATGCCACTCTCGCTGATAAATTTAATAATTATTTTGTCTCTATTGGAGAAAATTTATCTAATAGAATTAACCAACCCCAGGCTGCCTCTTTCAAATACTGTCTATCAGGAAACTACCTGAATTTTTTCTTCCTGAAGCCAACTGACTGTGAGGAAGTCTGGAAAATCATCAAGGACATGAAGAACTCAAACACTGCTGGAGCTAATGAAATTTCCAGCAAAATTTTGAAAAGTATCATTAATTTAATACTGGAACCTCTTACCTACTGCATTAATCTGTCTCTAATCTCTGGAGTAGCGCCACAAATAGCAAAAATTGCACAAATTATACCAATTTACAAATCAGGTGATAAGAATGATTTGACTAATTATTGTCCAATATCCATTCTGCCTACTCTCTCAAAGGTTTTGGAAAGAGTAGTTTATAACAGACTTACCAGTTACCTTGATAAGCTTGACATTATTATCCCATCTCAGTATGGCTTCAGAAAGAAACACACTACCTATATGGCAATACTTGACCTAATTGAAAAATCAATGATGCAATTGAAAGAGGCAACTATGGTGTTGGCATTTTTTAGACCTGTCTAAAGCATTTGATACCATTAACCATGGCATCCTAATTAATAAATTACAACATTACGGTATCAGAGGCCTGGCATTAGATTGGTTTATTAGTTATCTGTCTGGGAGACTTCAGTATGTTTATACAAATAACCACAAGTCATCATATAAATCCATCGATCATGGGGTTCCCCAGGGTTCCATTTTAGGATCAGTCCTATTCATTCTGTATATAAATGACATTGCTAACTCCTCGTTTCTACTACATAAAGTACTGTTTGCTGATGACACTAATTTATTTTTTGCTCACCAGAATCCAAATGAACTTGAACAGATAATAAATAGTGAACTTTTGAAAATAGACACCTGGCTTCAGTGTATCAAACTTTCTCTTAATATCAGTAAAACTAATTATATTGTATTCCGTTCCAGTAAAAAGCCAGACACCAAGCAACTTTGCCTCAAAATTAATGGACAGAATGTTACAAAAGTTAGCTCTCTAAAATTCTTGGGGGTCCTCGTTGACAAATTTCTCATTTTCAAATGTCACATCGACGATCTAACCAAGAACCTGGCCAAATACGCTGCTTTGTTTTTTAAAGTGAGACATTTTCTACAACTTTCAGCACTTCTCACTCTATATAAAACTTTGTTTGAGCCTCACTTACATTACTGCAATATCATATCAGTGTTTCCTCTGGCTTAAAGACCTTGGTGTGGTGGCAACATATTTTTCCAGGGGTGGGGGGAGAAAACACATATGTATGAATATGTTAATTTTATACTATTTATTTCTTTTTTTTTAAATTTTGCATATAATAATAACAATGCATCAGATTTATATAGCGCTTTATCACAGACACCTTTTACAGATACATTATTCATTCACTCCAGACAGACAATGGTAGTGGCAAGCTACTACTGTAGCCACAGCTGCCCTGGGGCAGGCTGACGGAAACCTGGCTGCCAATCCAGGCCAACGGCCTCTCCGGCTGCCACCTAACATTTATACACATTCATACCCAGTGTTATGGACACTGGAGGCAAGGTGGGTAGTGTCTTGCCCAGGGACACAACGGCAGGATATCTGGGGAGAGCAGCATTCGAACCGCCAACCATCTGGTTATTGGACGACCCACTCTACCTCCTGAGCCACTGCCGTGCATATGGAGCTTACAGTTTGAAGTATTGTACAACCAAGGCTTGAATGTTGGAATATTGGGCCATTTGGGGTCCCACCCAGACATCCTTTATTTGGACTTTTTACTGGTGTCATCCTTCTCTCCTTCCTCTGCTCTCACCTCTCCTGGACCCTCTGCCTGAACACTTTCCTCTCCTTGGCTCCTCTCTTCTGTCTCATCTTGCCCTCTCTGAGCTCTGTCTAGTTCAGGTTCTCTCTCTGTCTATGGTGGTATACAAACAGGTTAGAAAATATCAAGTGCCATGTAAATTAAAGGAGACAACCAAAAATTTCTTGTTAAGGGTACAAAGAGCACCCACTTAAAACTTGAGTAATGACTTCAGTCTTGAAGGTTTGAGGTTTTTCTCCAAAATTTATAACAATTTTCTTATAGTTTTCTACTTTTCTCTGTAAATTTATCTAAATTTGTGGATTATTTTATGGCTTATTTTTGTCTGTTTTTTTTAAATAAAATTACTGGTTTTTTTTTTAAATAAATTTGAAACAGACTGTGGTAGTTTTTTAAACTTTTTCCTTATAACAATTTATATTTTTGACCATAACTTTGCAGTCAGAACAGAACAATAATTTAACTCTCATTACAAAGAAAAAAATATTAATAAAATTGTATTTAATGATTTAAATGAACTTAAATGACCAAGGGTGCCGTTATTTCTGTTATAATATTTCTATATATTTATAGTTTTTTTTTTTTTTTTAGAAATCTCCTCACCGCCAAGAAAAACCTTCCTTATTTTGAAGTCCAATTGTTGACATGTTCAGTTTGTCTGAAGGCTGCTGACGGATTAAAGTCATTGACTTTGTGAATTTTGGTCATCTTTACTTGCCAGGTACATAATTGGGAACATAACTTAATATTGTAGTGGCTGGTGAAATATATCCTCAGCAATTCATCAGTCCCCCTTGCCTTTCCCTTCATATGAAGCCGGTTGCATCTGAATTATAACCACATCTCTTAGCTAAGCGACTCTTCCGTCATTGCTCCCGTTTCCAGCAGCTTAAAACCATGATAAACGCCTCCAGTGTTTACATACCTCTCATGTTTTTTTTCCGTGTTTAAAGTACTTTAATAAACTCATGTTTGTGTCGGACAGTCAAGCCTTATTCATGCTGCATTTCCCTCTAGTCCGCCTTGGTCCGCATACACTTTGGACGAGCCCGGCACGCACGTGGCACTGTACATGCTCACTTTTTTTTTTCACTCCTGCCCGATCGGTAGGATTTTCATCAACGAAGAAACGGCGGACTTCTTCACAAAGTTTCTCTTCAAATAGAGTCTATTTCTGCTGTTTGACTTCCCGGTTTTCACTCCTTTTCCACAAAGATGCTGCTGGCGCTAGTCAGACACTGCCTGCTGACTGACTGGAAAGCTCACGTGGGCGGGACGCTTCTACACTCCGCGTGGATGACGGCCACGTGCGTTGTTCGTGTGCGTGCTTGTGGAAAGTCATTGCTTCATATATTTTTCTTAAATTCATATCTCCTTCTTGGCGAGGCGGTAAAATTTCTGGTGTGGCAGGCCGCCACCGAGAAAATTTACCAGAGGAAACCCTGCATATGGTGTAACACATTTCCAACTCACCTAAAAAAGCTAGAAAGTCTCCAAAAGTCATTCGTGCCTTATCATGGTTTGAATATAATTCTCCTACTAGTCATCTTTTCCAGCGTTATAATCTTCTAAGACTTACTGAGCAATCAGGATGCCTGAACCCGCCAAGTCTGCGCCCAAGAAGGGCTCCAAGAAAGCCGTGACCAAGACCACCGGTAAAGGAGGCAAGAAGAGGAGGAAGACCAGGAAGGAGAGCTACGCCATCTACGTTTACAAGGTGCTGAAGCAGGTCCACCCTGACACCGGTATCTCCTCCAAGGCCATGAGCATCATGAACTCCTTTGTCAACGACATCTTTGAGCGCATCGCCTCCGAGGCCTCTCGTCTGGCCCACTACAACAAGCGCTCCACCATCACCTCCAGGGAGATCCAGACCGCAGTGCGCCTCCTGCTGCCCGGTGAGCTGGCCAAGCACGCCGTGTCTGAGGGAACCAAGGCTGTTACCAAGTACACCAGCTCCAAGTAAACTCCTGACTACACTCCCTCCCCCTCCGCCTGCAGCGAGTTTCTCCCACAGCTCGCTCACACAGATGGATCATCGAGGTCGCGGCCCCCTACCGTTTCCCTCTTGGGGGGGAGCGTGTGTGGCGGTTCGTTTTAACCCCACAACAGACTAAGGACACTCAGCCCTCTTTTCTGAACTCATTCCAACCTTCCTTCCCGTGCACACCTATATCACTAGAAATAAAAAACAAATTACTGGGAAAAAACAAAGACTAAAATCCACCAGGTTTAGTATTGTGTGCAGAGGACCGCAGATTTGGAATGAGCTTGATGAGAATCTAAAAATGTCACCTTCCATCTCCATCTTCAAGAAAAAACTAAAAATGCAACTCCTATCATTATATAATTAATCTGCTATTTGTTACACAAAACTTGCTTACTGATGAGTTGTTACGCCATTGTAATTTTGTTTTATATGTTGATATCACTCCAATAGTATTTAATAACTTGACTATGCATCTTGAACTCACCTACTAATTCAGTGTAAACAAATGCTGGGATTTGTTTTATATGTTTGTTTGTTCCTGTACACAAAGACATCAGACTGATTTCCATCATCATTTTATTGTATAAATGGGCGCCCTACTAAAAACTTTAAATAGCTTATTTGGGATGACCCGTTCACACTCCAAATCAATGTGGAAAAAAAGCCTATTGTATACTGCTACTCATGCTGTTGATAATTCATATGATAATTCATTCATGCTGTTGATAATGTGTGATGTGTGATGTGTGTGTGTGTGTGTGTGTGTGTGAATAAACTGTTAAACTGTCAAACTGTAAGCCCAGACTTCCCTCTCCCCAGCCATGTGCTCCAGCCCTTCAGAGAGGATACCAAGGCATTCCCAGACCAGCTGGGAGACATAGTCTCTCCAGTGAGTCCTGGGTCTGCCCCGGGGTCTCCTCCCAGAGTGACGTGCCCAAAACACCTCAAATGGGAGGCATCCAGGAGGCATCCTGATCAGATGCCCAAACCACCTCAACTGACTCCTTTCAATGTGGAGGAGCAGCGGTTCTACTCTGAGCCTCTCCCGGATGACTGAGCTCCTCACCCTATCTCTGAGGGTGAGTCCAGCAATCCCACAAAGAAAGCTCATTTCAGCCGCTTGTATCCACAATCTTGTTCTTTCAGTCATTACCCAAAGCTCATGACCATAGGTGAGGGTAGGAACATAGATTGACTGGTAAATCAACAACTTTGCCTTAGAGCTTAGCTCCCTCTTCACCACAACAGACCGGTACAACGTCCGCATCACTGCAGATGCTGCTCCAATCCGTCTGTCAATCTCTCGCTCCATTCTCCCCTCACTCATGAATTAAGACCTCAAAATACTTAAACTCCTCCACTTGGGGCAGGAACTTGCCCCCAAACCGGAGAGGACAATCCACCTTGGTCCGGCTGAGGACCATGGACTCGGATTTGGAGGTACTGATTCTCATCCCAGCTGCTTCACACTCAGCGGCAAACCATCCCAGTAAGACCTGTAGGTCATTGCTGGATGAAGCCAGCAGGACAACATCATCTGCAAACAACAGAGATAAGATCCTGTGGTCACCAAACATGACAATCTTCGCTCCCTGGCTGCGCCTAGAAATCCTGTCCATAAAAATTATGAACAGGATCGGTGACAAAGGGCAGCCCCTGCTTCCTCTGTGGAAGGCGTGTCAGTGGGATTGAGGAGATCCTCGAAGTATTCCTTCCACCGCCTGATGATATCACCAGTCGAAGTCAGCAGCGCACCATACACAGTGTGGACAGGGATCTGCTTCCCCCTCCTGAGCCGCCAGACAGTTTGCCAGAATCTTTTCGAGGCCAGCCGAAAGTCATATTCCATGGCCTCACCAAACTCCTCCCATACCTGAGTTTTTGCTTCAGCAACCTCCTGAGCTGCACTCCGCTTGGCCTGCCGGTACACCTCAGCTGCTTTGGGAGTCTCACAAGCCAACCAAGCTTGATAGGACTCCTTCTTTAGCTTAATGGCCCCCCTCACCACTGGTGTCCACCTCTTGGTTCGGGGGTTGCCACCACGAGATGCCCCAGTGACCTTGCTGCCGCAGCTCTGGGCAGCCGCTTCAACAATGGAGGTGGAGAACATGGCCCATTCAGACTCCATGTCTCCAGACTCCCTCGGAATGTGGTCGAAGTTCTTCCGGAGGTGGGAGTTGAAGACCTCCCGGACAGGGGCCTCAGCCAGACGTTCCCAGCACACCCTCACTATACGTTTGGGTCTACCAGATCTGAATGGCATCCTCCCCTGCCATTGCATCCAACTCACCACCAGATGATGATCACTTGACAGCTCTGCACCTCTCTTTACCCGTGCCCAAGACATTTGGTCACAGGTCTGATGACACGATAACAAAATCGATCATCGACCTGCGACCTAGGGTGTCCTGATGCCAGGTGCACATATCAGAATCAGAATCAGAATCAGAATCAGATTTATTGCCATTGTTCATGTAGTACACAAACTAGGAATTTGTCTCGGTGCAATGCTGCAACATTAAACATGATAAAATAAAAGAAATAAACTATACATGCAATAAAGTGTAGAATAAGTGAGTAATACTAGTCAGCAGTTTAAATATATCAGCGAGCTGCAGATAATGTGGAGAACCATATAGTGCAGTCGGTAATGTAGGAAGAAAACAGTGATGATTGACATGAGTCTGGTTGAGCTGCTGTACATAGTGCACGAGAGTCAATAAGTCACTTAGTGTTCAGCAGTCTGATGGCAGAGGGGAAGAAGCTGTTCATGTGACGGGAGGTTTTAGTCTGGATGGACCGAAGTCTTCTACCTGAGGGGAGAGGGGCAAACAGTACGTGACCAGGGTGTGAGGGATCGGCTATGATCCGGCCAGCACGCCTCCGGGTCCTGGAGATGTACAGATCCTGGAGAGATGGGAGCTTGCAGCCGATCACCTTCTCAGCAGTGCGCACGACGCGCTGCAGCCTTAGTCTGTCCCTGGCAGTGGCTCCTGCGTACCACACGGTTATGGAGGTGGTGAGGATGGACTCAATGATGGCTGTGTAGAACTGCACTAACATCTTGGTGGGTAGCTTGAGCTTCCTCAGCTGCCGCAGGAAGAACATCCTCTGCTGGGCCTTTTTGATGAGGGAGCTGATGGTCGGCTCCCACTTGAGGTCCCTGGTGATGGTGGTGCCTAGGAAGCGGAAGGAATCAGCAGTGGTGATGGGAGAGCCTGTGAGGGTGAGGGGGGGCAGAGGGGTTGTGACTTTCCTGAAGTCCACAATCATCTCCACTGTCTTCAGAGCGTTCAGCTGCAGGTTGTTGTTGTTGCACCAGGACGCCAGCTGGGCCACCTCTCTCCTGTAGGCGGACTCGTCGCCGTTGGAGATGAGCCCGATGAGGGTGGTGTCGTCCGCAAACTTGATCAACTTGACAGACTGGTGGCTGGAGGTGCAGGAGTTGGTATAAAGGGAGAAGAGTAGAGGGGAAAGTACACAGCCCTAGGGTAATCCGGTGCTGATGCTAGCAGAGTCTGAGACAGTCTTTCCCAGCCGCACATGCTGCCTCCGGTCCGTCAGGAAGTCGGTGATCCACCTGCAGAGGGAGTCAGGCACGTTGAGCAGGGACAGCTTGTCCCGGAGCAGAGCGGGGCGGATGGTGTTGAATGCGGAGCTGAAGTCCACAAACAGGATCCTGGCATAGGTTCCCGGGGAGTCCAGGTGCTGCAGGATGGAGTGGAGGGCCAGGTTGACTGCGTCGTCTACAGACCTGTTGTCTCGGTAGGCAAACTGCAGCGGGTCCAGGAGGGGGGTGGTGATGGACTTGAGGTGGGGCAGGACCAGGCGCTCAAAGCACTTCATGACTACAGAGGTGAGCGCTACAGGTCTGTAGTCGTTAAGTCCAGTGAGCCGTAGCTTCTTGGGGACAGGGATGATGGTGGAGGATTTGAGGCAGGACGGCACGTGGCATAACTTAAGGGAGGTGTTAAAAATGTCTGTGAAGACAGGAGCCAGCTCTTTCGCACAGTGTCTCAGGGTGGAGGGAGACACGCCGTCCGGACCGGGGGCCTTGCGCGGGTTCAGTCTGGAGAACTGTTTGAGCACGTCCTGCTCACTGATGACAAGGGCAGGGGGGGAGGAGGGGGGGCGCCTTTGATGAAGTAGGGATCGTGGAGGCTGTGGAGCTGGAGGGAGGGGGGGAGTTGGACACAGATGACGAGGTGTCAAAACGGGCATAGTGTTGGGACAGTCTTTGACAAAGGGCTTTGTCATCCTGACCTTTAAGAGCCTGAGGCCGATAATTGGTGATTTGCCTCAGTCCTCTCCACACAGAAGCCGAGTCATTAGCAGTGAACTGCTGCTGGAGTCTCTCAGAATACACAGATTTAGCTCTCCTCAGCTCTCTGTTAAACCGATATTTAACCTCCCTGTAGCAGCCCCTGTCTCCACTTTTCAGCGCTGCTTCCTTCTCCTTCCTGATCTGTCTGAGCTTAGCAGTGAACCAGGGCTTATCATTAGAGTACCTCACCCTGGTGCGCGATGGAAGAATGCTCTCCTCACAAAAGTGGATATATGAGTTCACAGTGTCCTTGTACTCATCCAGATCATGCGTGGCTCCTTTAAACATGCCCCAATCAGTTATTTCCATGCACGTTTCCAGCTTCTCCTCAGCTTCACTGGTCCATTTCTTCGTAGTGCTCACAACAGGTTTAGTGAGCTTCAATCTCTGTCTGTATGTGGGAATGAAGTGGACCATCACGTGATCAGATAGTCCGAGCGCAGCACGGGGAACAGCGCGATATGCGTCTTTCACTGTGGTGTAACAGTGATCCAGTGTGTTTATTCCTCTGGTGGGGCATTTAATAAACTGTTTGTAGCGGGGGAGATCGTGGCTCAGATTGCTCTGGTTAAAGTCGCCAACCACAATAACCAGAGAGTCTGGAAAAATCCGCTCCGTGTGTTGGATGTGATCCGCGAGCACACGCTGAGCTTCGTGCGTGTCCGCTTCGGGAGGGACGTACACAGCGATGAGGATGAATGAGGCGAACTCCCGCGGGAAATAAAATGGCTTGCAGTTAATAAAAAGAAATTCCAGGGCGGGAGAACAGTGTTTGGAAATTACCGTTACATCAGAGCACCAGCTGCTGTTGATGTAGAAGCAGACTCCACCTCCTGAGGATTTACCGGAGAGCTCTGTGTCTCGATCAGCACGAAACAGCTGAAATCCCTCGAGGCGCAGCGCGCTGTCCGGTGTATTTTCCCTGAGCCAGGTCTCGGTAAAACAGAGGGCAGCCGAGGAAGAGAGGTCCTTAAAACGCATCAGCAGTCTCAGTTCATCTACCTTGTTAGAGAGAGAATTGGCATTGGACAGAAATATGCCAGGCAAAGCCGTGCGCGTGCCTCTCCTGCGGAGCCGGACGAGAGCGCCCGCTCGTCTTCCTCTCTTTCGCCGTCTCACTTTCCGAGCTAAGCAATGAACCAGATCGGCGGCAGGAGCTAAAAAAACTGGGAGTAGGTCCGTGGGAGTGAAAGTCCTGATATTTAGAAGCTCTTCACGGGTATAAGAGCTGGCAGACACACAATTGACAAACAAAAACAAACAAAGGGCGCAGCGAAGCACCATGGCGACCACTGTGGGCGCCATCTTGCGCAAAAAAAAAAACAAAAAACCAAAAAACATGGGGGCTGTGGTCTATATTAATCATATATCCCATAACCTACATATGTATAAGCATGTGAGAATGTTTGGTGATTACATATGTAAAGCGACTTCACACCTCAGAACAGGACAAAGAGGTCTCAACCGTCAGTGGAGATCAAAGAGCATCCGAGGCGCTGCGGTGGAGACCAGATCGATCGCCCTGACCTCCCAGGGCCAGGTGGAGGGATACGAAGACAGAGGAGGGGGATTAAGATAATGCGGGATGTCAGCTTTAATATGCATGTCTTTTGTTATGTGTATAAGTTGTATAAGTATGTAGAGCTGAATGTGTTCTTCCTCTATTCTACTTCTGCTTCTGCACTGAGATGAGACTTGTTAGAGGAGCGAAGCTGATAATAAACTTTGGTTTATAAGTCACATCGCCTCGTTATTCCAAGCTCTTCTACACTGGTAGAAGATATGTCCATAAACATATGGACACCTTTATGCTTGAACATGGTGTTCGTTATGGACAAACTGTGGTTAGCACAGAAGTCCAATAACTGAACACCACTCAGGTTCAGATCGGGCAGGCCGTTCCTCCCAATCACCCCCCTCCAAGTTTCACTGTCGTTTCCCACGTGTGCATTGAAGTCCCCCAGTAGGACAATGGAGTCTCCAAGAGGAGCCCTCTACAGCACCCCAGTCAGAGACTCCAAAAAGGGTGGGTACTCTGAACCATCATTTGGTACATCGGCACAAATGATAGTCAGGACCTGTTTCCCAACCCGAAGGCGCAGGGAAGCAACCCTTTTGTCCACCAGGGAAAACTCCAAAGACGAGGGGGATGACTCGCCTATCACAGGGGCTGAGGTCGCCAAGGTGGTTAAAAATCTCCTTGGTGGCTGGGCCCCGGGGGTGGATGAGATTCGCCCTGAGTACCTCAAGGCCCTGGATGTTGTTGGGTTGTCATGGTTGACACGCCTCTGCAACATTGTGTGGAGGTCGGGGGCAGTGCCTTTGGCATGGCAAACCAGGGTGGTGGTTCCTCTCTTCAAAAAAGGGGACCGGAGGGTGTGCTCCAACTTTAGAGGGATCACACTCCTCAGCCTCCCTGGGAAGGTCTATGCCAAGGTACTGGAGAGGAGAGTCCGGCCGTTGGTCGAACCTCGGATTCAGGAGGAGCAATGTGGTTTTCGTCCTGGCCGTGGCACATCGGACCAGCTCTTTACCCTCTCGAGAATTCTTGAGGGTTCATGGGAGTTTGCCCACCCAGTTTACATGCGTTTTGTGGACTTGGAGAAGGCATTTGACCGCGTCCCTCGTGGATTTTTGTGGGGGGTGCTTCGGGAGTATGGGGTATCGGGCTTGTTGTTACGAGCTATTCGGTCTCTGTACGACCGTTGTGAGAGTTTGGTTCATATTGCCAACACTCGGTCGGAGTCATTCCCAGTGAGAGTTGGACTCCGCCAGGGCTGCCCTTTGTCACCGATCCTGTTCATAATTTTTATGGACATGCTTGGTGACCACAGGATCTCATCTCTGTTGTTTGCAGATGATGTTGTCCTGTTGGCTTCATCCAGCAAGACCTACAGCTCTTTCTGGGACGGTTTGCCGCTGAGTGTGAAGCGGCTGGGATCAGAATCAGTACCTCCAAGTCCGAGTCCATGGTCCTCAGCCGGAAAAAGGTGGATTGTCCTCTTCGGGTTGGGGACAGGCTCCTGCCCCAAGTGGAGGAGTTTAAGTATCTTGGGGTCTTGTTCATGAGTCAGAATCAGAATCAGAATCAGAATCAGATTTATTGCCATTGTTCATGTAGTACACAAACTAGGAATTTGTCTCGGTGCAATGCTGCAACATTAAACATGATAAAAATAGAAGATAGAAATAAAAAAAACTATACATGCAATAAAATGTAGAATATGAATGAGTAATACTAGTCAAGCAATTTAAATATATTAGCGAGCAGCAGATATTGTGGAGTACCACATAGTGCAGTCGGTAATGCAAAAAGAAAACAGTGATGATTGACATGAGTCTGGTTGGTTGAGCTGCTGTACATGGTGCACGAGAGTCTAATAAGTCACATAGTGTTCAGCAGTCTGATGGCAGAGGGGAAGAAGCTGTTCATGTGACGGGAGGTTTTAGTCTGAATGGACTGAAGTCTTCTACCTGAGGGGAGGGGGGCAAACAGTACGTGACCAGGGTGTGAAGGATCGGCTATGATCCGGCCTGCACGCCTCCGGGTCGTGGAGATGTACAGATCCTGGAGGGATGGGAGCTTGCAGCCAATCACCTTCTCAGCAGCGCGCACGACGCGCTGCAGCCTTAGTCTGTCCCTGGCAGTGGCTCCTGCGTACCACACGGTTATGGAGGTGGTGAGGATGGACTCGATGATGGCCGTGTAGAACTGCACCAACATCTTGGTGGGTAGCTTGAGCTTCCTCAGCTGCCGCAGGAAGAACATCCTCTGCTGGGTCTTTTTGATGAGGGAGCTGATGGTCGGCTCCCACTTGAGGTCCCGGGTGATGGTGGTACCCAGGAAGCGGAAGGAATCTGCAGTGGTGATGGGAGAGCCTGTGAGGGTGAGGGGGGGCAGAGGGGTTGTGACTTTCCTGAAGTCCACGATCATCTCCACTGTCTTCAGAGCGTTCAGCTGCAGATTGTTGTGGCTGCACCAGGACGCCAGCTGGGCCACCTCTCTCCTGTAGACGGATTCGTCGCCGTTGGAGATGAGCCCGATGAGGGTGGTGTCGTCCGCAAACTTGATCAGCTTGACAGACTGGTGGCTGGAGGTGCAGGAGTTGGTATAAAGGGAGAAGAGTAGGGGGGAAAGTACACAGCCTTGGGGTGATCCGGTGCTGATGCTAACAGAGTCTGACACAGTCTTTCCCAGCTGCACATGCTGCCTCCGGTCCATCAGGAAGTCGGTGATCCACCTGCAGAGGGAGTCAGGCACGTTGAGCAGGGACAGCTTGTCCCGGAGCAGTGTGGGGCGGATGGTGTTGAATGCAGAGCTGAAGTCCACAAACAGGATCCTGGCGTAGGTTCCCGGGGAGTCCAGGTGCTGCAGGATGGAGTGGAGGGCCAGGTTGACTGCGTCGTCCACAGAACTGTTGGCTCTTTAGGCAAACTGCAGCGGGTCCAGGAGGGGAGTGGTGATGGACTTGAGGTGGGGCCAGACCAGGCGCTCAAAGGACTTCATGACTACAGAGGTGAGCGCTACAGGTCTGTAGTCGTTAAGTCCAGTGATCCATGGCTTCTTGGGGACAGGGATGATGGTGGAGGTTTTGAGGCAGGTCGGCACGTGGCATAACTTCAGGGAGGTGTTAAAAATGTCTGTGAAGACAGGAATCAGCTCTTCCGCACAGTGTCTCAGGGTGGAGGGAGACACGCCGTCCGGACCGGGGGCCTTGCGCGGGTTCAGTCTGGAGAACTGTCTGTGCACGTCCTGCTCACTGATGGCAAGGGCAGGGGGGGAGGGGGGGCGCCTTTGGTGAAGTGGGGACCATGGAGGCAGTGGCGCTGGGGGGAGGGGGGGAGATGGACACAGCTGACGAGGTGTCAAAACGGGCATAATGTTGGGACAGTCTTTGACAAAGGGCTTTGTCATCCTGACCTTTAGAAGCCTGAGGCCGATAGTTGGTGATTTGCCTCAGTCCTCTCCACACAGAAGCAGAGTCGTTAGCAGTGAACTGCTGCTGGAGTCTCTCAGAATACACAGATTTAGCTCTCCTCAGCTCTCTGTTAAACCGATATTTGACCTCCCTGTAGCAGTCCCTGTCTCCACTTTTCAACGCTGCTTTCTTCTCCTTCCTGATCTGTCTGAGCTTAGCAGTGAACCAGGGCTTGTCATTTGAGTACCTCACCCTGGTGTGCGATGGAAGAATGCTATCCTCACAAAAGTGGATATATGAGTTCACAGTGTCTGTGTACTCATCCAGATCATGCGTGGCTCCTTTAAACATGCCCCAGTCGGTTATTTCCATGCACGTGCTCAGCTTCTCCCCAGCTTCACTGGTCCATTTCTTCATAGTGCTCACAACAGGTTTAGTGAGCTTTAGTCTCTGTTTGTATGTGGGAATGAGGTGGACCATCACATGATCAGATAGTCCGAGCGCAGTGCGGGGAACAGCGCGATACGCATCCTTCACTGTAGTGTAACAGTGATCCAGCGTGAGTGAGGGGAAAATGGAGCGAGAGATCGACAGACGGATTGGAGCAGCATCTGCAGTGATGCGGACGTTGTACCGGTCTGTTGTGGTGAAGAGGGAGCTTAGTTCTAAGGCAAAGCTGTCGATTTACCAGTCAATCTATGTTCCTACTCTCACCTATGGTCATGAGCTTTGGGTAATGACCGAAAGAACGAGATTGCGGATACAAGCGGCTGAAATGAGCTTTCTCCGTAGGATTGCTGGACTCACCCTCAGAGATAGGGTGAGGAGCTCAGTCATCCGAAAGAGGCTTAGAGTAGAACCGCTGCTCCTCCACATTGAAAGGAGTCAGTTGAGGTGGTATGGGCATCTGATTAGGATGCCTCCTGGACGCCTCCCACTTGAGGTGTTTCAGGCACGTCCCACTGGGAGGAGACCCCGGGGCAGACCCAGGACTCGGTGAAGAGACTATGTCTCCCAGCTGGTCTGGGAACACCTTGGTATCCTCTCTGAAGAGCTGGAGCAGGTGGCTAGGGAGAGGGAAGTCTGGGCTTCTCTGCTTGAACTGCTGCCTCCGCGACCCGGACCTCCGGAAAAGCGGTAGAAGATGGATGGATGGATGGATGGAAAACTCCAATATAGAGGCAGCAAGGTGGGGGGATACAAGAATACCCACCCCTGCTCGTCACCTCTCACCCGGGGCAACTCCAGGTGGTGAGCCCTCCAGTGGGCTCACCACCTGCAGTAGAGACCATGGGGGTCCGGTGCTATGTGGATCAGGTGGCGGTCAAAGGCGGAGACCTTGGCGGTCTGATCCCAAACTTCCAAAAGACAACGATGAAACGAAAATCACAACAACAAAAAACAACACAACAATGAAAAAAATCACAGCAAATAACAAAACACAACAATGAAACAAAAATCACAACAAAAACAAAACACAACAATGAAAACTAAACACAACAACAAAACAAAAATCATAACAAATGACTAAACACCACAACCAAAGAGAAATCACAATTACATTAACTCAAACCGGAAAAGGTGGGTACCTGATGCTGACAAGGCTCGTTGCCGATTGGATGGACTATCCGTCTATCTTTTAAACAGGAAGTGCTGGATCTGCATGTAAACATGAGTGCAACTGAAAATACAACTCTTGCCATTATCAGAGATTATTTTGATGCAGGCCACAGAGGTGATCCAATTCCAATTCCAGTGATTCCAATTCCAGATCCAAACAGTAAAAGTTCTATCACATATTTGTTCCAGCCACTGACTAACCCAGCTGATTCAGAGATCAGAATGATAATAGCAAGAGTTGAATCTTCAGTAGCACTTTTGTTTACATGCAGATCCAGCACTGCCTGTTTAAAAGATAGACAGGTAGTCTGTCCAATCAGCGACGAGCCTCGTCAACATCAGGTATCCGCCTTTTCCAGTTTGAATTAATGTCATTGTGATTTCTCTTTGGTTGTGTTGTTTAGTAATTTGTTGGCGTGATTGACACTTCAAGGCCACCATAGGATTCTCCACCAAATCTGCTGAATCAGTGATGTATTAATGAAATGAATGAAACTGCCGTTCACTTTGTAACACTAAGCGGTCACTGAAACACAATTTTTCATCTTAAATTTGATAATTTTTCTTATAAATGTGTGACTTTTACTTGTATATTTGCAATTTTTTTCTCATAAATTTTCTGCTTGTTTCTTGTAAATATCCAGCTTTTTCTCATAAACTTACAGATTTTTAGTATGAATTTTAAAGGGTTTGAACTCTTCCACATTACCAAAATAGGGCCCCAGAACACAATATTGCAAAGAGCCTCCAAAAAGCTAGAAACAGTCCTGCCTCTCACTTTTAAACCAAAATGGCTGCTGTGGTGAAGAATGTCCCCACTGTGTGTGCGTGTAACCCGAGGGTCGTGGTTCTATGAGTAACTCTATGTCACATGTGATCAGGTTCCTCAAGGAGTGGCTGTTCATGTTTATGTTAGTAGCTTAGCTATGTACTTCTTTTAAAGCAGGGGTGTCCAATCATGTGCCATAGAGGGCCAAGAACCTGCAGGTTTTCTCTTCTACCCAGTCTCTTCAGCAGGTGTTTTCACTTATCAGCAATCAGTGTGAAGAAATTCAGTGAAATCTGCTGTTGAAGACACTGGTTGGAGGTAAAGCCTGCAGGGCCTTGGCCCTCCATAGCACATGATTGGACACCTCTGTTTTAAAGATTTTTATGAGCATCTGTTTTAATGCATTAATGTTTAATGGCTTCACAAATGCGACAGCAACCCGTGTAGGGAAAAATCAAAGAGAAACAATTACTGGATCATCATTGTGTTTGCTGTAAATCAAACACTAAGTACAGCAAGCAGCAAGCCCCAGGGGGGTGACTGACTATCCCTTGGCTCCATACTTGCATATAACATGAACATGCACAAGTGAAGCGGATGAACTTTTGCTGAGGGAATGCAGAGGAAGAAGACACACTGATCTAGTTTCCTCTGATTAGTCAAGCAGAAAACACGGCATACAGTTAAAATACACACACACACACACACACACACACACAGAGCAATATGCATGTCCATATGTGTGTGCATTTGTGTATGTGTATATCATAACCTAGCTGAGTCCAGTGAAGAACAGTTCTTTTACTATGGTTAATATTTTAAACCAGAAATGTAGTGAGTGTTTGCAGTCTGATCTTGGGATCATTTTACATTTTGTTAATGAAAAAAGTTACAATTTGATTATTGCTATTAGGAAAATATTCCATACTTCACAGATTACACAGGGATACAAAAATAATTTTTTTGTAAGTTGTTGGTGTTTTTTCAACTGATTTAAGACAATTTTGCACCGCTGAATTTGAAAATGACATCCGTTTCTCTTGATCAGGTGCTAAGTAAAAACCTCTACTTACTTAGTACTTACTTAGTACTGTGCATGTACTTACCTTTATGTAAAGGTAAGTACATGTAAATTGAATGTTACATCATCATTGTTCAAAATTCAGAGAATTACAAGACATAAAAAAGAATTTTGCATCATATGAAGCGAAAATACCCATACATGTAAACAAAAACGTATAAAACATCATGTGGCCTGAATTCAAAAAGTTGATCTGATTGAGCAAAACCAATGTGATTTTTGGATTCAGCACATCAAAATTGTCCTAAATCAGCTAAAAAAAACTTAGACAATAAATTTGGTGTTGACCAGTGTTATATTTTTATATAAAAGTTTACAATCAAGGGTCTTAGGGTAGTTACTGACTTATTGGTTCAGTGGTCTGCAACGTTGTGAACATCCCAAAAATTTAACCTTTTAACTGGCCACATTTCATGGACAGGTCACACGCCCCCAGTGGCACAGCACAGCAACTGCGCCTGTGACGTCCCCGACTGTACTGAGGATTTGTACTGATTTGTACTGATCTGCCAGTTCAGAAGGTGGCAGACACGCGTTGGAGGAATCATGGCTGACAAGGAATACACCAAAGAAGAAGAAATCCTCATTATTATTCTTCCTTTTCCCTTCTCTGAGCTCACAAGACCAATATGGCCGCCATGCATCGTCATGCTCCATCACATAAATGGCTTCGTACACGGAAAATAGCCGCGGGATACAAGCAAAATTTACGTGGGATAATCATAAGACTTTGTAGATGTGGTAGAGAGTGTAAATGACTGACAGAACGCAAAATAACAACCACAATGGACGAAAATGCAGCGACCACGCCAGCCAGTGAGCCCCCCTCCGCCAACAGTAAAACGATTTTCTTTGTTTACATTGTACTGATTTTGTGGTTCATATACTTTGAAGATAAGATAACAAAATGCCCCTGTAGAAACAATGGTGTCAAAAAAACGAACCATTCTTTGTGTAAATATGTCCAAAGTCCACTTTTGACTGAGTTATGCAATTTATATAGCTGCCGTGACATTATGCAAATTAGATGCGTAAATTTATTCCTGTCTGAAACTTTGGATCATATTCTACATCTTTGTAATTGACAGTAAGCCATTATCTCTTGCAACTTTCAAGTTATAGCCTTGGAAATCTGAACTACAGTATTTTACTGACAAAAAATCTTTAACACTCTTGACCACTAGGGGTTAACCAACCAACCAACCAACAAACAAACCAAAATCCTTAAAAACCAACCAACTAACTAAACAAACAGCATCCTTAAAAAACAAGCAAGCAAGCAAACAAACTCCATCCTTAAAAACCATCCAACCAACTAAACAACCTACATCCTTAAAAAAACAACCAACCAACCAACCAACCAACCACTGTTGCCAACTCCTCAGTAAGGAAAGTAGCTATTGGCTGTCCTAAAAGTCAACAAAAGTTGATAATGATGTCATCACCTAATTTGCATAATTGGTCATTTGCATGTGATTGTAATCGACGCTGTAGTAGAGAAGAATAATGTCACGGGAGAGACAAAAAGTGAGTAAAAAAACACCGTAAATATGTTTAGAACTACAAATTAACTTTCTTCTGTTGATTCTTGGTTTGTTTGTTTTAATTTTGCCATTTAAATAGACCGTTGCTTCTTAAGATAACTTCATGACTTTAATGCTTTGTCTAGACCCACATTACATAAATCAATTTTATCCTGCATTGTTAAATGTTAGAATATCAAATTTAATCAAGACTGTTATGTGGGTGAAATTGCTAGCTCTACGTCCAACCCTCCTTCTTTATCCGGACTTGGGACCGGCAAAGTGACCCAAAAGAGACACTCTTGCAGAGTTACTTATTTTTTTTTGTTATTAATTTTTTATTCTTATTTTTTTATTTATTTTTTAAGTTTGGTTTAGTTGCGAACCTTATGCTCCACTTAGGAGCCTACAAGAAGTCACAGTAAAACATGAACATTTTTTGCGCACACACATGTGTGCGTAAGTAAATGAAGCTAAATAATATATATACACATGAGGACAAAATTGTTGGTACCCCTCTATTAATGAAAGAAAAACCCACAATGGTCACAGAAATAACTTGAATCTCACAAAAGCGGTAATAAATAAAAATTCTATGAAAATTAACCAATGAAAATCAGACAGTGCTTTTGAATTGTGGTTCAACAGAATTAATTTAAAAAACAAACTCATGAAACAGGCCTGGACAAAAATGATGGTACCCCTAGAAAAGATTGAAAATAATGTGACCATAGGGACATGTTCAACCAAGATGTGTCCTCTAATTAACATCACAGGTGTCTACAAACTTGTAATCAGTCAGTCGGCCTATTTAAAGGGTGACAAGTAGTCACTGTGCTGTTTGGTGACATGGTGTGTACCACACTAAACATGGACCAGAGGGAGCAAAGGAAAGAGTTGTCTCAGGAGATTAGAAAGAAAATTATAGACAAGCATGTTATAGGTAAAGGCTATAAGACCATCTCCAAGCAGCTTGATGTTCCTGTGACTACAGTTGCACATATTATTCAGAAATTTAAGATCCACGGGACTGTAGCCAACCTCCCTGGACGTGGCCGCAGGAAGAGACGGATAATACGAATGGTAACAAAAGAGCCCAGAACAACCTCTAAATACAATCATGGTGGACTCCAAGGTCAAGGTACATCAGTGTCAGATCGCACCATCCGTCGTTGTTTGAGCCAAAGTGGACTTCATGGGAGACGACCAAGGAGAACACCACTGTTGAAAACAAATCATAAAAAAGCCAGACTGGAATTTGCCAAACTGCATGTTGACAAGCCACAAAGCTTCTGGGAGAATGTCCTATGGACAGATGAGACAAAACTGGAACTTTTTGGCAAGGCACATCAGCTCTATGTTCACAGACACAAAAATGAATTATACTAAGAAAAGAATACTGTCCCTACTGTGAAACATGGAGGAGGTTCTGTTATGTTCTGTGGCTGCTTTGCTGCATCTGGCACAGGGTGTCTTGAATCTGTGCTGGGTACAATGAAATCTCAAGACTATCAAGGTATTCTAGAGAGAAATGTGCTGCCCAGTGTCAGACAGCTTGGTCTCAGTCGCAGGTCATGGGTCTTGCAACAGGATAATGACCCAAAACACACAGCTAAAAACACCCAAGAATGGCTAAGAGCAAAACATTGGACTATTCTAAAGTGTCCTTCTATGAGCCCTGATCTAAATCCTATTGAACGTCTGTGGAAGGAGCTGAAACATGCCGTCTGGAGAAGGCACCCTTCAAACCTGAGACAACTGGAGCAGTTTGCTCATGAGGAGTGGGCCAAAATACCTGCTGAGAGGTGCAGAAGACTCATTGACAGTTACAGAAATGGTTTGATTGCAGTGATTGCCTCAAAAGGTTGTGCAACAAAATATTAAGTTAAGGGTACCATGATTTTTGTCCAGGCCTGTTTCATGAGTTTGTTTTTTAAAATAATTCTGTTGAACCACAATTCAAAAGCATAGTCTGATTTACATTGATTAATTTTCATAGAATTTTTATTTATTACCACTTTTGTCAGATTCAAGTTATTTCTGTAACCATTGTGGGTTTTTCTTTCATTAACAGAGGGGTACCAACAATTCTGTCCACAGCTGTACGTACACACACACACACACACACAGACACACACACACATATATACGGTGGGGCAAAAAAGTGTTTAGTCAGCCACCAATTGTGCAAGTTCTCCCACTTAAAAGATGAGAGAGGTCTCCAATTTTCATCATAGGTATACCTCAACTATGAGAGACAAAATGAGAAAAAAAAAAATCCAGAAAATCACATTGAAGGATTTTTAATTAATTAATTGGTAAATTCCTGGGTAAAATAAGTATTTGGTCAATAACAAAAGTTCATCTCATTACTTTGTTATATACCCTTTGTTGGCAATGACAGAGGTCAAATGTTTTCTGTAAGTCTTCACAAGGTTTTCACACACTGTTGCTGTTATTTTGGCCCATTCCTCCATGCAGATCTCCTCTAGAGCAGTGATGTTTTGGGGCTATCGCTGGCCAACACGGACTTTCAACTCCCTCCAAAGATTTTCTATGGGGTTGAGATCTGGAGACTGGCTAGGCCACTCCAAGACCTTGAAATGCTTCTTATGAAGCCACTCCTTCATTGCCCGGGTGGTGTGTTTGGGATCATTGTCATGCTGAAAGACCCAGCCACGTTTCATCTTCAATGCCCTTGCTGATGGAAGGAGGTTTTCGCTCAAAATCTCACGATACATGGCCCCATTCATTCTTTCCTTTACACGGATCAGTCGTCCTGGTCCCTTTGCAGAAAAACAGCCCCAAAACATGATGTTTCCACCCCCATGTTTCACAGTAGGTATGGTGTTCTTTCTCCTCCAAACACGACAAGTTGAGTTTTTACCAAAAAGTTCTATTTTGGTTTCATCTGACCATATGACATTCTCCCAGTCCTCTTCTGGATCATCCAAATGCTCTCTAGCAAACTTCAGACGGGCCTGGACGTGTAATGGCTTAAGCAGGGGGACATGTCTGGCACTGCAGGATTTGAGTTCCTGGCGGCGTAGTGTGTTACTGATGGTAGCCTTTGTTACTTTGGTCCCAGCTCTCTGCAGGTCATTCACTAGGTCCCCCTGTGTGGTTCTGGGATTTTTGCTCACCGTTCTTGTGATCATTTTGACCCTACAGGGTGAGATCTTGCGTGGAGCCCCAGATCGAGGGAGATTATCAGTGGTCTTGTATGTCTTCCATTTTCTAATAATTGCTCCCACAGTTGATTTCTTCACACCAAGCTGCTTACCTATTGCAGATTCAGTCTTCCCAGCCTGGTGCAGGTCTACAATTTTGTTTCTGGTGTCCTTTGACAGGTCTTTGGTCTCTGCCATAGTGGAGTTTGGAGTCTGACTCTTTGAGGTTGTGGACAGGTGTCTTTTATACTGATAATGAGTTCAAACAGGTGCCATTAATACAGGTAACGAGTGGAGGACAGAGGAGCCTCTTAAAGAAGAAGTTAATGTCTGTGACAGCCAGAAATCTTGCTTGTTTGTAGGTGACCAAATACTTATTTTACCAAGGAATTTACCAATTAATTCATTAAAAATCCTTCATTGTGATTTTCTGGATTTTTTTTTCTCATTTTGTCTCTCATAGTTGAAATATACCTATGATGAAAATTGGAGACCTCTCTCATCTTTTAAGTGGGAGAACTTGCACAATTGATGGCTGACTAAATACTTTTTTGCCCCACTGTATATAAGATAAGATAAGATAAGATAAGATAAGATAAGCCTTTATTAGTCCCACAACGGGGAAATTCCAGGATTGCAACAGCACAGGGATAGCAACACTCAGAGCAACAATCAGAAGGCAAGAAAAAAACAAAAAACAAAAAAAAACAAGCAAGCAAGAGCAGCTAATATACATATGTACATATTACTATAAAATATATATATACACACACACACACACACACACACACAGACACACAGTGCAGAGCATTGTAGCTGGATGGAATAAATATATGAATATATGAACACACAGTGCAGAGCATTGTAGCTAGATGGAATAAATATGTAAATATATAAACACCCACAGTACGGAGCATTGCAGCTAGGTGGAATAAATATGCAAGTATATAAACACACACAGTGCGGAGCAATGTAGCTAGATGGAATAATATGTAGATATATAAAAACACAGTGCGAAGCATTGTAGCTAGATGGAATAAATATATAGATATATAAATATAAACACACCCAGTGCTGAGCATTGTAGCTAGATGGAATAAATATATAGATATATAAATATAAACACACCCAGTGCAGAGCATTGTAGCTAGATGGAATAAATATGTAAATATATAAACACACACAGTGCAGAGCATTGTTGCTAGGTGGGATGAAACAGCATAACCGTCTATTTAGTTATCCTACATGGTATGATTATGTGCCCATACATATTCTCACCCTCCATAGCGACCGGTATGTTCCTAGTTGTATGCCGGAGAGGACCATTGTGTAAGTCTATTGCATCTTTTGCATTCAGAAAAAACTATTAGTTTGTTACGTCTTTTTGCTATCTCTGCGAGCAGCCCTGCTTAGGTTGTACAGTCTGACAGCCGTTGGTAGGAAGGACCTACGAAACCTCTCGGTTGTGCACCTGGGATGATGTAGTCTGCTGCTAAATGAGCTCCTCAGTGCATCCAGTATGTCCTGCATAGGGTGGAACTCGGACTCCAGCAGAGATGACAGTTTAGCCACCGTCCTTCTCTCTCCTATCTCCTCCATCGGATCAAGGCGTTGCCCCAGGACAGAGCTAGCTTTCTTAATCAGTTTGTTCAGTCTCTTCCTATCGGCTGCAGTAATGCCACTGCCCCAGCAGACCACTCCAAAAGTGATGGCTGATGCCACCACCGTGTCATAGAATGACTTCAGCAGCGCCCCTTGTACACCAAAAGACCTGAGTCTCCTCAGCAGGAACAGCCTGCGCTGTCCCTTCTTGTAGAGTGCGTCAGTATTGTGTGACCAGTCTAGTTTATTGTTCAGATGAATACCCAGGTACTTGTAGGATGTCACCATCTCGATGTCTGTTCCCTGTATATTTACTGGTGCTGTGAGGGGCTGCCCATGCCTGCGGCAGTCCACCACCAGCTCCTTAGTTTTCCTCGCGTTGATCTGGAGGCAGTTCCGATGGCACCAGTCCACAAAGTCCTGGATAAGCCCTCTGTACTCAGCTTCATCTCCGCTGGAGATGAGACCAACGATCGCAGAGTCATCAGAGAACTTCTGTAGATGGCAATGTGTTGTGTTGTGTGAGAAGTCCGCAGTATAAAGAGTGAACAGGAAGGGAGCCAGCACCGTTCCCTGGGGGGCCCCTGTGCTACTGATAATCATGTCGGAAACACAGTCCCGGGTTCTCACAAACTGAGGCCGGTTCGTGAGGTAGTCCAGGATCCATGATGACAGGTGCTGGTCCACCCCTGCGCGCAGCAGCTTGTCCTTCAGGATCATCGGTTGGATGGTGTTGAAAGCACTGGAGAAGTCAAAGAACATGATCCTCACCATATTCCCGGGCTTCTCCAGGTGGGACAGAGAACGGTGAAGGAGGAAGATCACCGCATCCTCCACCCCAATGCCATGCTGGTAGGCGAACTGGAGTGGATCCATCGCTGGTTCCACCAGGGGGCGGAGATGAGCAAGGAGCAGTCTCTCCAGGGTCTTCATCAAGTGGGACGTCAAGGCCACCGGTCTGAAGCTGTTCAGGTCTTTGGGGTGGGAAGTTTTTGGTACAGGTACCACACAAGATGTTTTCCACAGCTGTGGTACCCTCCCCAGTTTCAGGCTCATGTTGAGGATATACGTCACAATCCCACACAGCTGGTCTGCACAGGACTTGAGGAGCTTTGCGCTGATGCCATCCGGTCCCGACGCCTTCCTCGCCTTGATCTTCCTCAGCTCCGTCCTCACCTGGGTCTTGGTCAGGGTCAGGATGGGGGGCTGTGTGTTGGGAGTGGGGGGGGGTGTCGGTGGAGTGGGGAGTGGGCAGCAGGACTTGATTTCTTAGTGGCAGCAGTGGTTGTTGTGCAGACAGGGGGGAGGGCGGTTGGTCAAATCTATTGAAAAACAGATTCAGGTTGTTCGCCCACTCCCTGCCCCCCGTGGCCTGGGGGGAGGTATTCTGGAGCCCCGAGATGGTTTTGAGGTTTCTCCAGACCCCGCTGATGTCGCTCTGTTGCAGCTTGTCCTCCATCTTCTTCCTGAAGCTGTCCTTCAGGAAGGACAGCTTATATACAGGTCCTTATATACAGGTACATCTCAAAAAATTAGAATATCATGAAAAAGTTCAATATTTTTTGTCACTCATTTCAGAAAGTGAAACCCATATATTATATAGATTCATTACACAGAGAGTGATATATTTCAAGTGTTTACTTATTTTAATTTTGATGATTATGGCTTACAGCCCATGAAAACCCCAAATTCAGTTTCTCAAAAAATCAGAATTGATATGATTGCTTGACCCAGGAGACAGACACTGACACGAGTAGACCGTTTAGACAATTATTTATTAAATCAAGAGTGTAATGTGTGTGAAGGTGTGAGTGAGTGTGATGCTGAGGAACCGCTGGAGCTGAGCGAATCCCGCCGCGACCTGGCAACCCTGGAAACACACAAGCACAGGTGGATTAGTGCTGTTCGCAGTATGGAGGTGTAATAACAATTACTGCTTACTTGCGGGTGACGCTGGGAGACTCTTGCTGGCTCTGCGGCTCACTGTGGCTCGGAGAGCGTGACGCTTGGTGCTGTGGTGAGGTGGAGGAGTTCTGAGGAGGAGGAGGAGAGGCTCCGTTACTTGGGGAGACAAGTCCGCCGCCAGGGAGGTCCACCTGTGCACAGGGGATAATCTTTGACAAGGTAAGATATCTTGGTTCTTACGTGACAAGGCTAGACGAGGATGCGTCGTGGATGCTCTGGCTCGAGGATGAATCCGTGACGTGTCGCGTGGTGAAGAAGGCAGACGACTCCGTGCTGAGCCAACAGCGACGCCAGCTTTTAAGGCCTGCTGGTGATTCGCGGCAGGTGTGTGCGCAGCCAGGGCTGATGACGGCCCAGCGGCCGCCATGACAAGAATATTACATAAAATTAATTTAAAAAACTAGTTTTTTAATACAAATGTGGACCGACTGAAAAGTATGTCCATGTACACACTCAATACTTGGTCGGAGCTCCTTTTGGATTAATTACTGTATCAATGTGGTGTGGCATGGAGGTGATCAGCCTATGGCACTGCTGAGGTGTTATGAAGGTCCAGGTTGCTTTGATAGTGACCTTCAGCTCGTCTGCATTGTTGGGTCTGGTGTCTCTCATCTTCCTCTTTGACAATACGCCATAGATTCTCTATGGGGTTTAGGTCTGGAGAGTTTGCTGGCTAATCAAACACACTGATGCCATGGTCATTAAAGCAGGTTTTGATACTTTTGCCAGTGTGTGGGGGGGGGGGGTGCCAAGTCCTGCTTGAAAATGAAATCAGCTTCTCCATAAAGCTTGTCAGCAGAGGGAAGCATGAGGTGTTCTTATGTTTCCTTTCACCCACCTGTTACTGGAGCTCATCACGTCCCCGGCTTGCCGGCCTCATCCAAATAAACAGAGATTGGCAGCGGGATCTCCAAGCCTGGAGGAGGAATGGGCAGCGGACTTTATCCAGAGTTATGTGGATGAAGCTCTCGCCGCCTGCAGACTCAAGAAGATCTGGGAGAGTTTATATGGAGTGGTGGGGATTCTGGAGGCTCACCCTAGCCTGTGGAAGTATCCCAAATATGCGGACCTGTTGTCCACGGTCTCCGCACTCCAACGCTCTTTCCCTGGCCTGACGATGGGGTCGCCTTCTGCTGGACCGAAGCTGTCGCGGAGGCGTTCACCTCGGTAGAAGTCCATCCCCTCTCTCGGTTCACCAACTCCAGCTCCACCACAACAGCGTCCTCCCGCTCCGGACAGCCAGAGGAATCCTCCCGCCTCTCCAGCAGCCATTTCCCCGACACTGAAGCAGCATCCCCCCTCGGCAGTACAGTTATCTCCTCTCTCTCTCCCGGCTGGATCATCAGCCTCTCCCTGTGCTGTAGCTGCCGTTTTTTGTTCTACTTCGTCGTTTTCTCCTGCTGCCGAGAGCTTATCTGTTTTTTCCCCGGCTCAGTCTGCCTCCATGTCAGCAGGGGCAGCTCCTCCACAATCCTCTGAGGGGCCCATTGCCACCGCAGCCACGGAAAGGAAGGACACTACACCTGCTGGAGCAGGCAACACCGAAGACTGGGAAAACAGGAAAGTGTCATTTTATTCCCATTCAATTTATGATGATATGCCTTGTCTGATCCCTGGTAATGAGGCTCACGGTATGCAGTCCCCTGAGCTCTCACCACCTGCTGTAGCCACCAATTGCTCACCAGCCCTCTCTGTGTCTCCTTCTTTTCCCCCTGAGTGTCCATTGGCCCTGGAACTGAGCCGCCAGACACGGGAGGAGCCTGAGGTCCTGGAGAACCTAATTCCAGTACCAGCGGTGAGCCTATCCCCAGCTGCAACGTTGGACGAGCCACCAGCGTGGGCCATTTCGCCTGGGGGGGAACAAGACTGCATCCACCATCATGCCTGCTGCGGAGGCTGCTGCAGTAGAGGTCAAGACTGACCTGGACCTTCAAAAGACTGGCCCCGAGACATTGTCGTTATCTGGATCAACGGAGTCCTGGACGGTGCTGGAGCTCGAGCTCGGGCAAATGCTCTCAGTTTTGGAGAGATCTTGCCTGGCTCTTGGTGAGGAGAGTCGGGCGCAGTCGCCCACTGCGCCTGAGCTCGCCTCGCCAGGCTCCTCCGCTGCCGCTGCCGGTGATCCTGACCTTGTCTCTCTGTGTGTTTTGCCTGAGCTTCCTCCCAGGGTCACTTGGAATGTTCCAGTACCACCAGATGTCTCCATGGGTCCTGGCTCGCTGCCCAAGGTCGCTTTGGGTCCAGCTTCCCTCGAGGTCGTTGCGGGTGTCCTGTCCATGCTGGGACCTCTGTGGGTGCAGCTTCGGCCCAGGCCGGGTCCATCGAGGGTGCAACTGTGACCCAGTCCGTGTCCATCAAGGGTGCAGCCATGGCCCAGTCCAGATCCACCGTGGGTGCAGCTCCTCCTCTGCCTGAGGCCGTCGTTTGGGTCCCTCCTCCTCTGTTTGGGTCTTCATGGGTGCTGTGCCCCAGCCTGAAGCCAACTTGGGTGTTGCGTTCCAGTATGGGTCCGCCATGGGCGTTGTGCCCCAGCCTGGGGCCCACCGGGGGTGCAGTATTGGCCCAGTCGTGGCCCACCGTGGGTACAGCATTGGCCCAGCCCGGGTCCACCAAGGGTGCAGCGTTGGCCCAGCCTGAGTTCACCGAGGGTGCAGCTCCACTCCTGCCTGGAGCCACCAAGGGTGCAGCTCTGCTCCAGCCCCGAGCCACCGTGGGTGCTGCAATGCTCCAGCCCAGAGCCACTGCGGGTGCTGCTACGCTCCAGCCCAGAGCCACCGCGGATGCTGCAATGCTCCAGCCCAGAGCCACTGCGGGTGCAGCTACATCTCAGTCCGGGATCCCTGCGGGTGCTACTTCATTCCAATCCGGGGCCATCGAGGGTACTCTGCCAGACACCATCGTGGTTCCCCTTCCTCCACTGCCAGAGGCCGTTGTGGTCCCCCCTTCCTCCTCTGCCAGACGCCGTCGTGGTCTGCCTTCCTCCTCTGCCGGAAGACATTGTGGGTCCCCCTCCTTGGCTCTCCTTCCCGTCGCTGGGTTTCCCAGTGGGGGAGCTGCCTCCCAGGCCACCCCTTCTATTCAGGTGGCTCAAGAACTCTGGTTGGCCGCCTGACGGACTGAGCCATTTGGTTGGGTGGCCCATGCTCTCTGGCAGGCCACCCAACTCAGACCACCTCGCCGTCCGCTATGCCTGGGACTTTGGTCAGCCCACAGAACCTAATTCTGCTACTTGGCCCGGGGGGCCTAATTCTGTGCTTTTTCTGGTGTGGGCCCTGAGTGTTTTTTTTGTTTTGTTTTGCTCCCTCCAAGCCTGTTTCCCCCATCACCCACCCTGAGTGGGTTATTGTTATGACCCTTCTGGGGTGGGGGTGGGGGGGCTTTTTCTTTTTCTTTTAGGTGTTACCTTGGGGTGTCTGGCGTCCACCCCTTAAAGGGGGGGGGGCTCTGTCACGACTCTGAGCGCAGTGTTCCACCAGCTCAGACTCTTAATGTATCTTTGAGTGTTTTATGTCTGCCATTATTAGTTTGTCTGTTTTTGTGTACATTTTTGGTTTCATGACAAGAGTGCCTTCCCAGACATTCTCACCTTCTCCTCACTGCCTGTTCCCCTAGCCATCTCAGCTGAGAGGGGTTAGGTAATTAAGTTACCTGTCTGCTCCTCGCCCACACCTGCGGCTCATTATCTCACATTGGTTTGCATTATTTAAACGCTGCCTGTTCATTCTGTCTCTGCGGCAGTATTGAATGGTCCCATGAATGTTTCTACGATTTATCCACTCTCATCCTCTCCTGCGTTCGCAGAGTGATTTTGGCTCTGGAGCACCAGCTGTAAGTTACTTCTTGTTTGTATTTGATTTTCCCTGCACAGTTTGGACTTCTCTGTTCTTTTTGTTAATAAATGTAATGACTGCAATTCAGTGCCTGGGTCTGTCTTTCTGCCCTGAAGGGGCTTTTTTGACACTCCCCTGCTGTCATTGATTGTAATTTAAAAAAATTCAGTCAGTAATATTCATCCTTGTCTGTAAATGTTCCAGCTATAGACTCCATGAAGGCTGCAGAACACCCGTCTTTAACACCACCAGGATATACTGATTTGATCTGACAAACCCCATGCAGGTGTTTAGATGAAGTCAAAGTCAATATGTCCTCTTTGAAAAATTTGATTACCCTTTTTATGACAATCCTTAAAAAAACAAGTTACATCACGAGGATGCTTATTTCTCTGAACAATGAAACATCGGGCGAATAAACACACTTTAACTCATTTACAAGATTTTTTTATAAAACTTTTTCACTTCTAAAAGCGTATAAAGGGTTTATACACTGGCTGCAGGGTTATATTTTTGGTTTCTTTCTGGTTTTACAACATCGCTGCTAAGATGCGCGCTCTTGTGAAGGGGTGCTTTTCTCGGCGGTCATGCTTTTCTTGGCACAACACCGATCAACTCACACCTCCTGGGCTGGCTGGCTCCTCCTCACTGTCTGCCACTGCCAGTCAGTCACATCAGCAGCACTCAGCTCATGTTTCTTTACTGTAGGAGCACTGCAACAAACATAAAAAGTGAACATGAGTTTGGACTCGGAGGAAAAAAAAGAAAAGTCCGGCAGCACTGGCACAGACGCTGGTAAGAAAACAAAGCAACCCTGCCAGGGTGGTCACAGCAGCTTTATCGCCCTGCCTTGGCGTTATACCGTTCTGCATACATTTAAGGGATGGCTTCAACCTGTTGCTGGGAAGAAAGCTAAAGCACTTTGCTGCTGCTGCAGCTTTCAGTTAGTATCAGACATTGCATTTCAGAAAAAACTATTAATTTATTGTAACTGCAACACTGCTGCTGCACGAGGCTACTGTGAGACTGACCGAGACTGCCTGTGATTGTTTTGTGATGGGAAGGGGACAGGAGGGCCTCACGGTACCACCCACTTCTTGTTGAGGATGATAACTGCAGAGCAATCGCGCACTTTCACGTCAGTGTCCAAAACACCAGAAAAGTCTTTGATAACACCAGGAAAAGTTGTTAGATTTGTTGCTAGTCGCTTTTGACAAAAAAAAAAAAAAAAAAGCATCGAGGGGGCTGAAAAGTCAGATTTAACGACAAAATCGCCAAGTTGGCAATACTGCAACCAACCAACCAACCCGCCAACCAACCCACCAACCAAAAACCTTAAACTAAACACCCTGAAAACGACAAAAATAAAATAAAATAAAACACCCAATCAAATACCATAAAAACTAAATATTTAAAAAAAGAAAACCCAACCAAACATCTTAAAAACTTCAAACGACCAAACAACCAATCAAGCAAGCAGCCGAAAACCTTAACTCACTCACTCACTCACTCACTCACTCACTCACTCACTCACTCACTCACTCAGAGATGGTGGCTTCCGACTTATCTGTCCTGTACTTATAATGAATTTTCCTTGAACATCACAGCATAGTTAATTCTACAGCAAAGGATAATGCTGAATAAACATAAAACAAAGCATAAGCATTAAAAACAAAAATTTCAATTATACTAGTCCATTAACTAGACCAGACCAGTGGCAGTTCCTCAGTTTCCACCAAGCATAACCTCATTTTATTGCAGCCACACACCAGTTTCATTAGAATCAAATAACTAAATGGTTCTGAATCCATCAGTACTTGTTCAATGCACCCATGTGGGTTATGGATACATTAACTAATAATGTATGCAATTGCAAATTTTGCTAAACACAGGGGTCTAGGAAGGAGCTTATTCCTGTGTTTGCATTTCTGTGTTTTTTAGAGATCATTTTTCATTTTAGTAATTTCCCCCCACTATACAGGCTTCACCAGCGAATATATCTACCAGAAGGGGAAAAACAAATCAGAAGATCTAAATGTCGACAGATGATATACGTGTAACTAGCGTGCCATTTACAATATTTTGCTCTTTCAGCAGATTCATTTGAATTCAGCCTATTTGCCATGCTGCTGAATACCACAGATGTCAGCAAAATCTGAGTAGAACACAGATGTGGAGGGGTGATTTCTAAGCACATACGGGCCCTTGGTAACACTAATCCAGTCTAAACAGGACTTATGTATGTGACAAATTGGAGATTGCAACTCAAAGTTTGATGCGTCATTGCAAGGTGAGAAGGAAAACAAACCAGATGGCCAGTGAGTGTGTGTGTGTGTGTGTGTGTGTGCAGATTATACAGCTTTATTCTGGTGTAGTAACATTGATATCATTGTTAACAATTTCTAGTCTGGGCAAACGAACACACTCCCCCTCTCAAACATCTGTGCAGCATTGTGTTACGCTGCAGGTCTGAGCTGGCGCTGATTTCCTTAACTCAACAGCGATTCATGTTTATATTAGTGGATATTCGTATTGTTCATGCTGCATCACTGTTGGATGTTACTGAACTGAATAATAATAAACGTTCCGAAACAAATCTACCATCAACTTTCTGTAAGCCTGATTTCCACTGGGGCATTTACAGTATGCGTGAATATGGATCATCCCCAGGCGTGAATCATTAACACTCAAAATGCATCCTGGTCATACTGTGTGTATATTTCTCTTACGCTCATCGGAGTTGTCATTTTCTCTTGTGCCGGGTCGTTTAATATTGTCAATAAACACTTTGTCTCACTCTGTTTTCCGCTGGGATGCCGAGAGAACATTTTGACAAGTGCGTTGCTGTTTGAGCAGTCGGCTGCATGTTTATTGTAATGCATGTTGTGATTGAGCGGAGCTTTTATGGGCCAAATTTACAGTGATTCATGGGGTCAGGATTTCTAGTAGCAAACAGGATCGTTTCCAATAGGCAAACATTAGAGCACCAAAGTATCCTGCA
The DNA here is from genome assembly GCA_020510985.1 of Pholidichthys leucotaenia. NCBI lineage: Eukaryota > Metazoa > Chordata > Actinopteri > Cichliformes > Pholidichthyidae > Pholidichthys > Pholidichthys leucotaenia. The sequence goes on from CM035842.1 coordinate 280,617,602, forward strand.
CTGTTCCTTTTTTCCACCACTATTTTTTTTCCATGTGGTCCTTATACTGTGTATATATTATATAGTCTGTGTCTTTTTCCCTTTTTTCCATGTCATCATCCAACCAGTTATCATGACCAAGCATGTGATTGACCTGTTGGTCTGCTACAGGACACCATATCATTGTCACCATTTCTCCCTGCAATTCATGGGTGTAACATGTGCTTATGCAGCTTTACCGATTGTGTCCCCCTTTATTACCATTTCAAACGTACTCAAATCCTGTTGAAAATGTTGGTGGGGGATTGTTTTGTTGGTTGTGTTGTATTAAAAGCAGCACTCTAACTTAACAAACCCAAGTTTGCATCCAGTCCCATCTGTGTCCACCTTCAGGCTTCACATTCTTTTAGATTTCAGCACACATTTTTACACTGTTGTGGAGGAAAGGAATCAGACGAGACACGAGTTCTCCCCGCCTCTGGCACTCAGGGTAAACACATTTACATACCTGTTACCAAGTGTGAACACAGATCAGCATACACATTAACACATTTGCGTCCCTGCATCCTCAGGTGTGAGCCTGGGGCGAAAGGTACATCTTTATTTACTACACTGCTCTGGCGCCCCTGGCTAGCACCCCCAACACCCCAAAGTACTGGGTGGAGTGTCATCTCCTTTGTGTCACCACACTGTTAAAGTTTGGGAATTGGTTGGAACAAGGTGCTCTTTATTGTAATGGCGAGAGTTAGGGTCATGGCAGGGTGCGAGGCTCAGTTGAAAACATTTTTAAAACTCCTCTCACACCACTCCTCTCTCCCATTTCACTACATATACTTATTTTTTTCAACCACTACATGGCACTGTTTTCACTTTCCTTGTCTCTGCTAACATAAATTTACAGTGTTTCCTCTGGCTTAAAGACCTTGGTGTGGTGGCAACATATTTTTCTGGGGGGGGGGGCAGAAAACACATGACACTATGGTAACTGGAACATGTTAATTTTATATTTATTTATTTATTTTTTTAATTTTGCACAGTAACTTTGCATATGGAATTTATTATTTGAAGTATTGTACAACCAAGGCTTGAATGTTGGAATATTGGGCCAGTTGGGGTACCACCCAGACGTCCTGTATTTGGACTTTTTACTGGTGTATCCTTCCATCCTTCCTCTGCTCTCACCTCTCCTGGACCCTCTGCCTGAACACTTTCCTCTCCTTGGCTCATCTTGTCTGTCTCATCTTTCCCTCTCTGAAGCCTGCTTCATGCTACACCTCTGCTGTCCGCATATGTGTAACTGGAAACCTCGTGTGATGACATTTACACCATCGTCTCCACTCTGCTAGTGTCCGCAGTGCTTGACTGCGGACGACCGCGTGCAGCCCAAATTTTGTGACCGTGCCGCCTGCCCACGACCTGAACGCGTTGAAAAGTGCATGCGCAAGACTGAACGTCCCATTCACGAGGTGGCGATATCGACCCAGCATCCATCAGTAGACGAAGAAGACAACGAGGAGGCGGAAAACGAGAATAAAAACATACATGAATCATACATACATACTTTCTTTCACAGTGGCAGCAGCATCTTCGTGGAAAAGGAGTGAAAACCGGGAAGTCAAACAGCAGAAATAGACTCTATATTTGAAAAGAAACTTTGTGAAGAACCCCGCTGTTTCTTCGTTGGTGAAAATCCTGGCATGTCAGCGCCTTGGCGCTACCTATCGGGCAGGAGTGAAACTACAAATGATGATTGTGCACATGTGTCAACCGCTTGGCATGGGTAGATGAAAAAAGTGAGCACGAGCAGCGCCGCGTGCGTGCCGGGCTCGTCCAAAGCGTACGTGGACCACAGCGGACTAGAGAGAAATGTAGCATGAAGCAGGCTTGAGCCCTTTCTAATTCAGGTTCTCTCTCTGTCTATGGTGGTATACAAACAGGTTAGAAAATACCAAGTGTCACGATTTGTCTTGCTGGATATTTTTGTCATAGTTTACATAAATGACAAAACGTGTATTTTTTTGTGTATTTTTATTCTAGTGCTTCTTTTTTCCATTGAGAAAGAGAAGGGAAGGGGAAAAAAACATTCATAATAGTAATTTACTCATGCATACTTAAATTATATGATCAGAAGTGGGTATACGTAGTAGCCAGAAAATTCTACTCATGTAAAAGCAGTGCTATGAAATTAATAATTAAAACTAGACAACCAAAAATTTCTTGTTAAGAATACAAAAGGCACCCACTTCAAAACTTGAGTAATAACGTCAATCTTGAAGGTTTGAGGTTTTTCTCAAATTTATAACAATTTTCTTATAGTTTTCTACTTTTCTCTGTAAATTTATCTAAATTTGAACCATTTTCCTCAAATTTGTAATTTCCTCTTGTAAAAATGACTTTTCTTGGAGATTTGAGACTTTATTATAAATTTGTGGATTATTTTATAGCTATTTTTTGTGTGTTTTTTTAAAAAAAATAAAATTACTTACAAAACAATAACTTAACTCTGATTTCAAAGAAAAAATATCAGTAAAGTCATATTTAATGAAATAAATTAACTTAAATTACCAAACATTCAGTTATTTCTGTTATAATATTTCTATATATTTATAGTTTTTTAGAACTCTCCTCACCAACCAGACAGCAGGAAAAACCTCCCTTATTTTGAAATCCATATGCTGGCATGTTTAGTTTGTCTGAAGGCTGCTGATGGATTAAAGTCATTGACTTCATGAATTTCAGTCATCTTTAACTTGCCAGGTACATAATAGTGAACATAACTGAACTAATTTTGTTGTGGCTGGTGAAATATATCCTCAGCAATTTATCATTCCCCCTTGCCTTTCCCTGCATATGAAGTCGGCTGCATATGAAGCCTAACCACACCTGTTTGCTAAGCAACTCTTCATTATTGTTCACGTTACCAGCGGGGTAAAACCACCATAAATGCCTCCACTGCTTACATACCTCTTCTGCTTTTTTCCGCATGTAAAGTACTTTAATAAGCTCATGCTCCTCTCGGACAGCGATGCTAGTAGCGAGACACTCTGCTTGCCGACTGGAACATGCGGGCAGGGCGCTTCCAAACTCCGCACAGATGATGGTAACGCGGGTTGTTCGTGTGCGCGCTTACAGAGCGTCATTCCTTCAGATTTTTTCTTAAATCTATATTTCTTCGGCATGGCAGTATAACTTCAAGGGTGGTGACCCACCACACAGAAATGTTACCAGAGGAAACCCTGAAGTACTGTGGTTATAATTGCACCAAGGCAATGCTTATCTGTTTCACGTCAAAAGGCTTTTTTGTATATATATTCCATAATTTCTACATGCAATTTCTACACATTTTCTTGAGACTGGACTGCATTACCAAATTAAGTCAGTAGTATGTTTTTACAGAGTATGTGCCCTATGAATTTCCATTATTTCCAGCTGCTCACTCTTTCTAGTCATTCTTCATTTCTTGTCATTCTTCAGTCACACAACCTCCTTTTTCTCTGATTTGGAAGATTTTATAACTATATCTTGATGTTTTGGCTAATACTGATGTAATTCTACTTTTTGTTCTAAAACTCAAAGTCTTTTTCTTCATTAGTGATTTTTTTTCTTCTGTAGCATCTCAGTACAGAAATACAGAATAGCTTATGTAGAATAGAGTATATTAATCACTATACAACAATTTGCTAAAAAATAACTGAGCCAGCAAATGCACAAATGAAAGCGTGGGCTCGTCATTTATATTTTCTGTAACTAACTGAAATTAGCTTAAAAAAGGCAGGAAACTCAGGAAGAAATATCTAACAAAAAATTATGATTCCTCCAATAAATGCTCAGGTATAGTGAATATGTGCATGGCAGAGAGTAACCATGCAAGTGTGCTCTTGTGTTATATTTTTCTAAGACAGTAGGATGGGGTTTTAAGGTGAGCTTTAAAAATGAAAAAAAAAAAAAAATAAATCAGGTGTTGTGGCTCAACCTGCTGAGTGGGGGAATTACTCCTGTAGGGAGGAGAAAAAGAAATGGGCAAGTGACAGGGGAACCAGGCATGTGCGTAATGATTAGATACACTATACTGCCAAAAATATTGGGACACCCTTCTGAATGAATGAGCACCAATGCACAAAGCAAGCCCACAAAGACATGGATGAGCAAGTTTGGTGTGGAGGAACCTGACTGACCTAGACAGAGTCCTGACCTCAACCCGACAGAAGACCTTCGGGATGAATTTACATACCAGGCCTTCTCGTTCAGCATCAGTGCCCAACTTCACAAATGCACTTCTGAAAGAATGGTCAAAAATTCCTGTAAACACGTTCCTAAATCTAGTACAAAGCCACCATTGGCAGCAATAGCAGCTTCAACTCTTCAGCGAAGGCTTTCCACAAGGTTTAGGAATGTGTTTATGAAAATTTTTGACCATTCTCCAGAAGTGCATTTGTGAGGTCAGGCACTGATGTTGGAAAAGAAGGCCTGGCTTGCAGTCTCCGCTCTAAATTATCCCAAAGGTGTTCTATAGGGTTGAGGTCAGGACTCTGTGAGGGCCAATCAGATTCCTTCACACCAAATTTGTTCATCCTTGTCTTTATGGACCGGTGCCCAGCCATTTGGAGGGGTGTTCAAGTACTTTTGACAATATAATGTATGATGATTGAGTCCTTACTTTTAGTTCTGTTAAGCAGCTGGTGGGAGTTTTGGGTAGGTGAGATATGGCCAGAAGAGATCCTGAGAAGAAGATTCCAGAGAAAGCTTAAGTAGCAGTGTGGGACAATCAGAGGCCGGTGCGGTAATGAGCCTCAGCTGGAGGTAACTGGAGTTTCTGCTGCTCCTGGAATTGGGAGATAAACAGACTCACAGAATGGAAACAGATACTGTAGGTTGTGCGGTGCTTACCCAGATCCATGACATCAGGAGCTAAAATTGCCTGAAACTACATCAAAAAATATCCTTTTCCAACAGATGATTTCTTGATCAGTGGAACAGGCAGAGTGTGAAAAACAAGCCTGCACAGGTTTGATGCTTTATATTATCATGACATAAAATTACTTTGATGTCCTCACACTGAAATCCTACACTGGCCCGCACTGAGGATCTTCTAAATCTTCTTAAAAAAAACAAGTTAAGTGTCTCAGCTCCCATTCCAAAAAACTACTACATCTGTATCAACAGATATGAGAGCTTTCATCTCTGGGAGATGCTGCTGAGGTAATTTAAAGGGAGTGCATATCTGTGCTGGCGGGATGTGCCTGACTAACCTCATTCCAGATGGCAGCGAGCCAGCCATGACAGGTCAGCCTCTCCCGCCTCTCACCTCAGGCCCAGTAACACAAAAACACACTTATGTGCAGTACAGTACATGTGAGGACATTGCTCTGACTTGCATTAATCTCTGATGGCTGACTTTTAAATTATGGCTGCTACAAGATTCAGTTCAATACCTAACAAGTTCTCTGAGATTATAAAAGTATAACAAAGCTTTACCCAATATTAATCACAACATCAGTATTTCTGTCTCAGCATCTTTATTAGCTCATTACTTTTTAAATTATTTCCAACATTTTATTTAATTACAAGCATGTAAAACACACAAGGAAACTAATTAAACATACAAGTATCTCTTCAGGGAAGCAGAAATGATAGGAAAGTTGGCTCTGCAGCCATATTTATTTCACCGAAAATGACCCCATAATTAAATCTAGTGGAGCTCTGAAAGCATTCCCATCCACATTAACTCAGTTAGAAAATGTTTTCTTCCTGGGCAGCACACAAATGAAGCACAATTACAAGCATATTGCCCAAATGTGAATGGTTAATGTAAAAATATATCCATTAAAAGAAAAGCTGATGATAAGAGGAAGCCGTGATGCTGCTTCAGCAGCTGTTAGGGTGTGAATCTGTCTGCAGAGTAACAGTGACAAGTGTCATTGAGGTTACCGTCTCATTTAATATGAGAGGACGTTAGTCAGCTGGTAGTGATGGAACTGAAGGAAGATGCAGTGCCTGAGAAGCATGACTCAAGCAGATAATAGCAGTCAGTAATGCAAACAGCAAACCCAAATTTTAACACTACCCACCATCAATTAGGGAAAAAAATGCATCAATGTTAGGATTCAGAAGTGTGCTTGAAGATAACAGAACACAAAATCTACAACTAGAAACATGTCATTTAAATTAGGCAGCTGTGAATGGTTCCCCAATAGAGTACTGATGGAAATATGAATTTTTATACATTATGCTGTCCAAACTGTAACTGCTTAGGCTGGTTTGAGTTGTGCTTTACTGGTGAATTATATACTTCCTAAAATGTGTTGTTTAATAAGGAGGCAACTCATTAAAGGTGACATATATGCACTTGTCGACACAGTTCTCAGAGGTGTTAATGAATTGTCTAAAATACTTCAGGGTTTAAATATCACAGCATCATTGCCCACCAAGATTTTTTTTTTCCCCCCTTGTCCTGTCAGGCAGCTAGGCAAACAGAACAGGGATCTGTCACCCTTATTGTGCCAAAACAGATTTACTTTGCCAAGAGGAGCTTATACAGTACCTAACTGTGTATTGTATATTGTTGTAAACTCCTCCTGTAATAACTTTTAACACTTTATTTTAATTATTTTACCCATGGAAGACCCAACAGGATGGGGAAGAGGGAAAGGAAGTGTGTGGAGGGGGAGAAGAAAAGGGAGGGGAACAGACAAAAAAAACAAAACAGACCAACAACTAAAACAAAACAAAAGACAAACTGCTTCTTCCACCGAAGATGTCTCAACACGAGTCTGGTTTCCGCACCTGTTAAAGGAGAAACACTTGTGCGTGTCTGCGTGCATATACAGTATATGAGAAGGCGCGCAAAATAAGTGTGTGCTTGTGAGTGATTTGTCAGGAAACATACGAAGCGGAGGGCCGGTCGCAGCAGCTCTCTCCCCGGGAACCCCGAGCAGGCAAGGCAGCACCACCAACCCCCACAGGGCACAAACGTCCGAGGTCAGCAAGCCCCAGGAAAGTCAGGCATCCGCCCCCGGAGGGACAATCAAGGGAGGCCAGGCTGCTCGGCAGCTGGCGCGGTGAGCCCACACCCCCGGACCCGCCTGATCCCCACCCCCCCAGCGGGGTCAACGCCCACCTCTGGGCCCCAGGCACAAGGAGGCCAGCGACCTCACCCCCCAGGGCAGAGACTGGCCCACGCCCCCCAGCGCGAGCCCCCCCAGGCACCCCCACAGTGGGCCTGCCCCAGCGCCTCTGTCGCACACCCCGGGGACCCCATGCCCAAAGAAGTCCCCCCGCCCAGGGGAGCCCACGTTGCCAAGAGGCACTACTCCCCTTAATCCAGCACCTCCCGACTCGCAGACACACCCCTCCTCACACCTTCACACCCACATGCTCTCATGTGCACCCATATGCACTAACTCCCTCTCACTCACCCAGACCGACCCATTCTCTCTCACTCCTGTACCCATTCAAACTCACCCCTCATTCACTATTGTTTCATAAGGTGGCTGCGAAGCAGATGCAGCGAGCTTGAACACGCACCAGTGCCCGGCAGTGACCAGGGAGACCACCGGCGCAGGCCACAGAAGCAGACCCCCACCCCTGCGTCCATCTGAGCGACCAATCAGCAGACCACTACAGGCGCCCCGAGATGTCACCTGACATTCAAAGTGCCGCACAAAACCGACCCACCATCACCACCTCCATTCATCACCCCCTCACTCTCACTTACTCTCATATTCAGCCCACTTCTTACTTGCTTGGTTGTATCTATATATTCAGTAGCATCCAGGGATTTTGACAACATGATAGGTCCCAGGCTCCCCACCAGGCCCCCATGCCCCCAGCAGGAGCAGGGCAACAGGGGTGGGGGTCCTCCCCCCACACAGAACATGGTGGGTGTGTGTCGGTTATATGATGTAATTGTGTGTAAATGTGTGGACTACCAAAGTGCAATTAAAATTGGGGGGATAGTGATTGGAGCACCGCTAGCCACTGCGATGGGCAGCAGGGCCGCATCCCCCCAAGCCTTCAGTGTCTAAAATGCAATTAAAATTGAGGTGAGTGCAGCCCCACCACGCAGCAAAGGCATCCCCTTCACCGACGCAGTGTGGCACACCCCCACCCCAAAGTCCTAAATGCCCTAAATGTAACAAAAAAGATGTATGTTCCACCCAGAGTCAGGGGGAGGGGGAGGGTGGGAAATAAGACTGGGAGGTAGGCGGTCTAAAAGCGAGCCCACCCCCCCCAGAAACCAGCTTGCAGACTGGTTCATGAGGCCATCCGCTGCCCCCAAATCCCAACCCAGGGCGAGGGCCACCAGTGGAAGCAGCCCAGTACCCACCAGCATCACTCCCCGGCGCTCCCAGCACCACTAACATGATGTGGCAGCCATACCAATTTCCACTCATCTTACACACACAAACATGGACAACAACAGTCACAATAGTGAACAATGGGCCGGACCCACAGGGCGCCCAAGATGCCAGGCGACACCCCCGAGCGCCCACGCAGGCCCACGACCACCCACCCCAGATGCACGCCAACAGCCACAGGCGGCCCTGCAACCACAGCCACCCCGGAGCAACCCGATGGAAACACGGCCATCAACCCGCGCCAGTGGCCCCCCAACCACCCCCAAGCACCAACACTCACCCACCGCCAATGACACCAGGGGCGATGCAACAAAGCGCCTCACCCCGCAACACAACAGCAGGGCGGCCGGGACAAGCAGGCCCCAAAACGCCAGCCCCCATGCTACTAGATGGACTGCCCAACCCCTGCCACCCAACAAAGTTCTCCTACCCAAACACACATCCTCCACCCCCCAGACATCCACCCACAAGTAACTGCTTCCATACACACACGGCCCCCACCCACCATCACACATGCCCACCTACACCCACACAGCTCCACCTGCCCACCCAACACACACACCCACTTCTGCATCCACTCATACACAAGCCCCCACTCACACACACCCACTCTCTCTCTCTCTCTCTCTCTCTCTCTCTCTCTCTCTCTCTCTCTCTCTCTCTCTCTCTCTCACACACACACACACACACACACCCGCAGACCCCAGTGGATGGGGAGGGTGATCTAGGATGCAGGCACCAACCCCAGGGTGCCACCAGGGCCCCAGGGAAAACACGACCCGGCCGTGCAAGGATGCACCGGGGCCAACCCGCACCACCAGCGCACACCCGAACCCGGCCCGGGGGGGAACCACGGCCATGGCCATCAACCCGCGCCAGTTGATTATTTGAGGAGGCTGACATTCTCTCCAGGCTAATATAATCCAATAGTAAGTTATTACAATAAGTCATGCATAAGTTATTTCTTGATTTCCAGTTCATGAGAATAGTTTTCTTTGCGATGCATAAGGCAGTGAGAACCATGTGTGACATCCTTGCATCTATATTTATTTCACTTAAATCACCTAATATGCAAAGTGTGGGTGAGGATGGGACACTATACCCAAGCCATGCCGACAAGTCCTCACATGTCTTCTGCCAGAACTTTTGAACCGGTGCACAGGACCACATAGCATGCATATAGCTATCCGGGATGTTGCTGGTGCAGTGAGAGCAGATATTTGTGTGACTCAGGCCCATTTTGAACGTCCTTTGTCCTGTGTAATGAATTCTATGTAGAACTTTAAGTTGTAAATTATAACTTATAAGTTGTAAGTTAGAGTTTTTAGTCATCTTAAAAGTGTTTAAATATATTTGTATCCAGAAACTTTCCTCCTTATTAATCGATAAATCTGTCTCCCATTTTGATATTGGAAGAGATACGGACTCATCCAGCTTTGATAATAGTCCATGTATTTTCAATATCAATTTAGGGGAACAGAGATTTAGAACCTCTGCCACCTTAACTGGTACCTCTAAATCTGTCAGAATAAGATTAAATCTTGCTTTTATTATGGATTTAAGCTGCTGATATTCAAAATACTTTTTATCACTGATGTCGTACTGTGACACTAGTTCCTGAAATTGGATAAAATTTCCACCTTGAATAAGATGTTCTAAGTTATTTGTTCCCTTCTCTTGCCATAGTGGAAATTTAATGTCCTCTTTTGTTGCAAGATACAGTATCAGGATTATTCCAAATGGGCGTGAGTTTACAGGGGACAAGTGAAGACCCTGTTATTTTTAAAAATTTCCATCAAAGAAGAGCTAATATTAATACTTTTAAAACACTCATGGCGTTTAATACAGGGACTTATAAAAGGTAAGTCAGAGATATTTAGCGACCCACAGAGAGCCTGTTCAGCATCTAACATGGGTTTCCTAGTGGGGTTGATTTTGTCCATTTTGAAACAAACTGCAGTCTATTGGCTAAAAAGTAATTAAAAAAAATTGGTAAATCTAAGCCTCTGCACTCTTTCGCTTTTTGGAGGGTCTTTAAACTAATCCGTGATGGTCTATCCTTCCATAAAAATTTACTTATATTTGAGTCTGGATACTTAAACCAGGCCATTGATGGTTGGGTAGGAATCATTGAGAACAAATAGTTGATTTTAGGAAGGACCATCATTTTAATGGTTGCGACTCTTCCCATTAGTGATAAAGGTAGTGCCCTCCAGCGCGTAAGGTCGTCTTGTGTTGTTTTTAAAAGGGGAATGTGATTTAGTCGCAATAATGAGAGCCTGGGGGAAATATCTATTCCTAAATATTTAATATTACCTGATTGTATTGGAATAGTAGATATATTTGAGAAATTGCAATTTATAGGTAGAACTATTGATTTTACCCAGTTAATAGAGTAGTCTGATAATGATGAAAATTTATCAATGAGCGCCATTGTCTGAAGAAGAGATCTTTGTGAGTTTTCAAGGAAAGCCAGTACATCATCAGCATAAAGACTTATCTTGTGTTCTTTTTCTCCAGTTTGAATACCTCTGATATCAACATTTTGTCGTATGGCTGCTGTTAATGGTTCAATAAAGATGGTAAAAAGTGAGGGAGAGAGTGGACACCCCTGCCTAGTACCTCTCTGGAGATTAAAGCTTCGGGAAGTCTGATCATTTGTTCGGACAGACACAGCTGGACACCTATATGGTGTTTTAATCCAGTTTATGAAAGATGAACCAAACCCGAACTTGTTTAACACCATAAAAAGAAATTTCCAGTTAACACGGTCAAAGGCTTTCTCTGCATCCAGGGACAAGATTGTAATTTCTACGTTATTGATCTTGCAGTAATCTATTAAATTAAATAGCCTACGTGTATTATCAGCCGAGTGCATTCCCTTGATGAAACCTGTTTGATCTGGGTGTATAATAAACAGAATTATCCTTTCCAGTCTTTTGGCGAGAGCTTTGCAAATTATTTTAAGATCGACATTCATAAGTGAGATGGGACGGTAGCTGGATGGAAGCGTAGGTTCTTTTCCAGGTTTAAGGAGCAGGGTAATACTAGCCAAGTTCATATTTGGAGGGATTACATTATCTTCTTTAATTTGGTTCACCATTTTAAAGAAAGTAGGTGCCATTACAGGCCAAAATTCTTTATAAAATTCTACTGGAAAAACATCTGGTCCCGGGGCTTTGTTGTTTGGGATGTGCTTAAGTGCCTCCTGGAGTTCAGACACCTGAAGAGGTGCATTCAGAGCTGCAATCTGTTCATTATTTAATTGTGGTAAATTAATATTGTCCAAAAATTATCTCTGAGTCAGATGGGTTAACCTGAGATGAGTAGAGGTTTTCATAAAACTTTCTGAAGGAGTTATTTATTTCTTCAGGCTCATGGGTAATATTTCCAGTTATATCCTTGATAGAGTGGATAGTTGTTTTTTCTTTATTCAATCTAAGCTGGTTCACAAGATATCGCCCTGATTTATTAGTGTGTTCAAACTTCTCAGTCTTTGTATTAAAAACTGTGCTCTTTTGTTTGTAATTTCTTTTAATTCCAGCTTTAATTTTCTCAGATTGTTAAGTGTCCTGTGGGGAAACGGCACAGGTTGTCTCCAGTGATTTAATTTTCTGTTCTAAGTCCAGTACCCACCGAGATTAAACACCCTTCTTCAGAACTGACCCATTTCAGAGCATGTTTGTAAAAATTACAACGAGCCCCACTCCACAGTCCACTCTGGACTGGAGCTGTGCTGCTATCTCTTGAGTGAAATTTCTTCTCAAAGCTCTTGTGCTGTCATACAACTGATTTCTAAGTCCGCAGTTTTCAGTAAACCAATACAATATGTGATAACATGGTCTTATATCTTACTAAGGTTGTTTGCCAACTGCTGTCCTCCTGTGACTGCGTCATCATCAGCTCTTTACCTTGGTGGAAATAGGACAAGTGTCATGACCTAAGTTCATTTTGATTGCATTATTTGCCTTATTGTCTTTTGTGCTCCTTTGTAATTGTCCTTTGTGCTTCTCAGTCCTCAGTCTGTCATGTCGTCCCCGTTGCCCCAGTTATTATTGTTCTCTGTGTTCCCCTAATCTCCTGTGTACCGTAGGTTTTTGTGTGTATCCCTTGTACTCATTTACCTATCGTTGTCAGTCCCTCGGGTGTTCTGTACCCATAGTCACGCTTCCTCGTGTTACTGTTTAGCCCTTGATTGTTCTCTCAGCTGTCCTGTGTTTGCAATTATTAGTTACTCTAATTTTTCTCCATGTCTGTTTCAGTTCTCTGTGGCGTCATTAACATTGTGTTGTTGTTCCTTGGCGGTACTCTGTGTCTGTTTCCCAGTGAGTTTTAGCCTCCCACAGCTCTGTTTGTGTTTCAGCCCCCATGTTGTTGTATTTTCTGTTCTCTGTGAATAAACCATGATTTGTTGGAGATCTGCCTGTGTAATGAGTCCGTCACCTGTGCCTACCAGAGGTAGCAGCGCATTTCATGACAGAATGACGCCACCAAACACAGACTCTGCAGGCATGGACTCCGTGGCTCTCAGCTATAATGCGGAGGAACAGTTGGGGTTGGAGCTGCTCAGGGACTGTGTGTCTGAGGCCCTTTCCTCCTGCACACTGGAGGAGGCTCTGGAGTACCTGGACATCACGGAGGAGACATTCCAGGCAACTCTCAGCCTGCATCGAAAACCGAAGCTAATTGGTCTCCTTGTCACTGTATTTCAACTCCAACGCACACTCTGTATGAAGATGGAAAGCTCAACCCCCAAGCCCAAACCTGTGCCGATGACAAAGCATTCCCTGGTTTCGGCATCACGGAAGCCTGAGCTAACAGTAAAACGTCCCCTGTCTCCGTCATCCACACTTCCTCACTCTGCTCCAGCCTTAGCTCCTCACCGCTCATCAGCCCCGGCATCACGGAAGCCTGAGCCGATGGTGAAACGTTCCCTGGCTTCCTCAACCCCACTACCTCTTCTCGCCGCTCGCCAGTTCCAGCACCAGCTCCAGTGTGCCTCTCTCCAGCTCCAATGCCAGCCTCACCATCAACGCTGAAGCCTGAGCCAACGAAGAAGTGTCCCCTGGCTTTAGCACCTCCATCCTCACACCGAGCTCCAGCTTTTTCTCCTCTTTGCCGCTCTTCTGCTTCCGCTCCAGCCCCAAGGAGTGTTCCAGTCCCGGAGAGAACTCCAAAGTTGAGTTCCACGGCAGCTGCAGCATCGGTCGTCATGCCTGCAGTTTTGCCCATCATCATGCCTCCAGTGCCAGCTCCCTCATCTGCTACACTGGTGCCTCACCCGCTGCTTCTGTATCCCGTATCACTTTGCCCACTGTTCCACCAGCATCTCCGGGGGCAGGGCTTGTACCAGCAGTGTCTCCAGAAATTGTCATCGCCTCTCCAGCGGCAGAGTCACGTGGGTCCTCGCTGGCAGTGGAGCAGGAGTTAAGGCAAGTACTTTATTTAGTATTTTTGACATCAGTACTTAAAAGGTTTTGCCTTACTCCTGATAGGGGAACTCAGTCCCAACTTCCATCTGCTTCTAGTCCCCCTCCGCCTCCCTCCACTGCTTGTTTCTGTACTGACCCATCTTTCATTTCTTCCTCCACATCCGAGGTGCATGTCACAGCTCCAGCTGTCTCCGAGGTGCACGCCACACCTCCAGCTGTCTCTGAGGTGCATACTCCACCTTTGCCATTGCCTGAGCTGCATGCTCCACCTTGGCCACCCATCGTTTGAGAGGCCGGTGTGCCTCCACCCGTTGTACCAGAGGCTGGTGTGTCTCCACCCATCGTTCCGGAGGCCGGTGTGCCTCCACCCACTGCTCCGGAGACCAGTGCACCTCCACCTTTCATTTCAGACGGCGGTGTGCCTCCACCTGTCATGTCAGAGGACAGTGCACCTCCACCTAGTTTGTCAGAGCTGTCCGCTCCACCCTAGTCATCAGAGCAGGCTGCTCCCCCCCACCGTCATCAGAGCAGTCGGTTCCACCCTTGCTGTTGTCAGAACAGTCGGCTCCACCTTTGTTGCTGTCATCCGTCTGGTGGCCCATGGACTTTGACAGGCTACCCGATGCGCTGTGTTCATCTGTCTGGTGGCCCTTGGACTTTGGTAGGCCACCCGATGTACCCTGTTCCTCCAGTCTGGTGGGCCATGGACTTTGGTAGGCCACCAGATGTGCCATGTTTCTCCTGTTAGTGGTCTTGGGATTTTGGCTGACCATCTGTTGAACATTTTTTCTTTTGTATTTGTGTCCTTGTTTTGCCCCGCCGTGCCTGTGTCCCCCTCGTCTCACCTGATTGGGGTGTTCTCTGCTTTGTTTGGAGGGCGTTTGGAATCCGCCCTTGGGGAAGGGGGGGGCTGTCTTGACCTGGACATGGTCTGGGAACCATGCCCACATTCTAACTTCATTTTGATGTCATTATTTTCCTTATTGTAAGTATGTAAGTAAGTATGTAAGTAAGTATAGTTTATTTATAAAGTGCATTTCACAGACATATGGTCACAAAGTGCTGTACAATAAAATAGAATAAAAAAACTTGAGACACCATTAAAAAAGGAAATAAATAAAGAGAACAATTTAAAACACAAGATTAAAAGATTTAAAAGATATCAAACATACCATTAAAAAAGCCCCCATGGATCGTCACCTTATTGTGGTGGGGGGGTTTGCGTGCCCTAGTGATTCCAGGAGCTATGTTGTCTGGGGCAATTTGCCTCTGGTAGGATCACCCAAGATAAACTGGTCCTGGGTGAAGGGCCAGACTAAGAATGATCCAGCAGACTCTCATAATGAATGTTAGGACAAGGATTCAGTGTACCCTGCCCGCTATGGGGTTATCGGGGCCCCACTCTGGAGCCAGGCCTGGAGGAGGGGCTTGATGGCTAGCACCTGGTGGCCAGGTTTCTGCCCATGGGACCCGGCCAGGCTCAGCCTGAAGGAGTTACATGGGCCAGCCCTCCAGTGGGCTCACCACCTGCGAGAGGAACATGGGGGTCCAGTGCTATGTGGATCAGGTGGTGGTCGAAGGCAGAAACATTGGCGGTCTGATCCAAGGCTTCCTAAACTGGTTTTTGGGACATGGAATGTCACCTCTCTGGTGGAGAAGTTGCCTGAGCTGGTGCATGAGGTTGAGAGATACCAGCTAGATACAGTGGGGCAAAAAAATATTTAGTCAGCCACCAATTGTGCAAGTTCTCCCACTTAAAAGATGAGAGAGGTCTCCAATTTTCGTCATAGGTATACCTCAACTATGAGAGACAAAATGAGAAAAAAAAATCCAGAAAATCACATTGAAGGATTTTTAATGAATTAATTGGTAAATTCCTTGGTAAAATAAGTATTTGGTCACCTACAAACAAGCAAGATTTCTGGCTCTCACAGACCTGTAACTTCTTCTTTAAGAGGCTCCTCTGTCCTCCAATCGTTACCTGTATTAATGGCACCTGTTTGAACTCGTTATCAGTATAAAAGACACCTGTCCACAACCTCAAACAGTCAGACTCCAAACTCCACTATGGCCAAGACCAAAGAGCCGTCAAAGGACACCAGAAACAAAATTGTAGACCTGCACCAGGCTGGGAAGACTGAATCTGCAATAGGTAAGCAGCTTGGTGCGAAGAAATCAACTGTGGGAGCAATTATTAGAAAATGGAAGACATACAAGACCACTGGTAATCTCCCTCGATCTGGGGCTCCACGCAAGATCTCACCCCGTGAGGTCAAAATGATCACGAGAGCGGTGAGCAAAAATCCCAGAACCACACGGGGGGACCTAGTGAATGACCTGCAGAGAGCTGGGACCAAAGTAACAAAGGCTACATCAGTAACACACTATGCCGCCAGGGACTCAAATCCTGCAGTGCCAGACGTGTCCCCCTGCTTAAGCCAGTACATGTCCAGGGCCGTCTGAAGTTTGCTAGAGAGCATTTGGATGATCCAGAAGAGGATTGGGAGAATGTCATATGGTCAGATGAAACCAAAATAGAACTTTTTGGTAAAAACTCAACTTGTTGTGTTTGGAGGAGAAAGAACACCATACCTACTGTGAAGCATGGGGGTGGAAACATGATACTTTGGGGCTGTTTTTCTGCAAAGGGACCAGGACGACTGATCCGTGTAAAGGAAAGAATGAATGGGGCCATGTATCGAGAGATTTTGAGTGAAAACCTCCTTCCATCAGCAAGGGCATTGAAGATGAAACGTGGCTGGGTCTTTCAGCATGACAATGATCCCAAACACACTGCCCGGGCAATGAAGGAGTGGCTTCGTAAGAAGCATTTCAAGGTCCTGGAGTGGCCTAGCCAGTCTCCAGATCTCAACCCCATAGAAAATCTTTGAAGGGAGTTGAAAGTCCGTGTTGCCCAGCGACAGCCCCAAAACATCACTGCTCTAGAAGAGATCTGCATGGAGGAATGGGCCAAAATACCAGCAACAGTGTGTGAAAACCTTGTGAAAACTTACAGAAAAAGTTTGACCTCTGTCATTGCCAACAAAGGGTATATAACAAAGTATTGAGATGAACTTTTGTTATTGACCAAATACTTATTTTACCGAGGAATTTACCAATGAATTAATTAAAAATCCTTCAATGTGATTTTCTGGATTTTTTTTTTCTCATTTAGTCTCTCATAGTTGAGGTATACCTATGATGAAAATTGGAGACCTCTCTCATCTTTTAAGTGGGAGAACTTGCACAATTGGTGGCTGACTAAATACTTTTTTTCCCCACTGTATAGTCAGCCTCACCTCAACACACAGCTCCAGTTCCAGAACCAGTCTCCTGGAGAGGGGCTGGAGCTTGGCCTACTCTGGAGTTGCCCCGGGTGAGAGGTGACAAGCAGGGGTGGGTATTCTTGTATCCCCCCACCTTGTTGCCTCTATATTGGAGTTTTCCCCGGTGGATGAAAGGGTTGTTTCCCTGCGCCTTTGGGTTGGGAAACAGGTCCTTACCATCATTTTTGCCTATGCACCAAATGATGGTTCAGAGTACCCACCCTTTTTGGAGTCTCTGACTGGGGTGCTGGAGCGTGCTGCTCTTGGAGACTCCATTGTCCTACTGGGGGACTTCAATCTGCACGTGGGAAATGAAAGTGAAGCCTGGAGGGGATGATTGGGAGGAACAGCCTGCCCGATCTGAACCTGAGTGATGTTCAGTTATTGGGCTTCTGTGCTAACCACAGTTTGTCCATAACAAACACCATGTTCAAGCATAAGGGTGTCCATATGTGCACCTGGCACCGGGACACCCTAGGTTACAGGTCAATGATCGATTTTGTTATCGTGTCATCAGACCTACGACCGTATGTCTTGGACACTCAGGTAAAGAGAGGTGCAGAGCTGTCAACTGATCACCACCTGGTGGTGAGTTGGATGCAATGGCAGGGGAGGATGCCATTCAGACTTGGTAGACCCAAACGTATAGTGAGGGTGTGCTGGGAACGTCTGGCTGAGGCCCCTGTCCGGGAGGTCTTCAACTCCCACCTCCAGAAGAACTTCGACCACATTCCGAGGGAGTCTGGAAACATGGAGTCTGAATGGGCCATGTTCTCCACCTCCATTGTTGAAGCGGCTGCCCAGAGCTGCGGCCATGAGGTCGTTGGTGCATCTCGTGGTGGCAACCCCCGAACCAAGTGGTAGACACCAGTGATGAGGGGGGCCATTAAGTTGAAGAAGGAGTCCTATCGAGCTTGGTTGGCTTGTGGGACTCCCGAAGCATCTGAGACGTACCGGCAGGCCAAGCGGAGTGCAGCTTGGGTGGTTGCTGAAGCAAAAACTTGGGTGTGGGAGGAGTTCGGTGAGGCCATGGAACAAGACTTTCGGTCGGCCTCAAAGAGATTCTGGAAAACTGTCCAGCGGCTCAGGAAGGGGAAACAGCTCCCTGTCCACACTATGTATGGTGTGGATAGGGCGCTGCTGACTTTGACTGGGGATATCATTGGGCGGAGGAAGTCATACTTCGAGGATCTCCTCAATCCCTTTGACACACCTTCCACAGAGGAAGCGGAGCTTGTGGACGAGGGGGACGACTCGCCCATCACAGGGGCTGAGGTTGCCAAAATGGTTAAAATCTCTTTGGTGGCCGGGCCTGGACGAGAGTTGCCCTGAGTACCTCAAGGCCCTGGATGCTGTAAGGCTGTCATGGTTGACACACCTCTGTAACATTGCGTGGAAGTCGGGGACAGTGTCTTTGGCATGGCAAACCTGGGTGGTGGTTCCTCTCTTTAAGAAAGGGGACCGGAGGGCGTGCTCCAACTTTAGAGGGATCACACTCCTCAGCCTCCCTGGGAAGGTCTATGCCAAGGTACTAGAGAGGAGAGTCCAGCTGTTGGTTGAACCTCGGATTCAGGAGGAACAATGTAGTTTTCGTCCTGGCCGTGGCACATCAGACCAACTCTTTACCCTCTCGAGAATCCTCTAGGCTTCATGGGAGTTTGCCCAACCACTTTACATGTGCTTTGTGGACTTGGAGAAGGCATTCAACCACGCCCCTCGTGGTTTTTTGGGGGGCTGCTTTGGGAGTATGAAGTATTGGGCTTGTTACGAGCTAGCCGGTCTCTATACGACCATTGTGAGAGTTTGGTTTGTATTGCCAACACTTGGTCGGACTTATTCCCAGTGAGAGTTGGACTCTGCCCAGTGAGAGTTTGTCACCGATCCTGTTCATAATTCTAATGGACAGGATTTCTAGGTGCAGCCAGGGAGCGGAGGGTGTCATGCTTGGTTACCACAGGATCTCATCTGTGTTGTTTGTAGATGATGTTGTCCTATTGGCTTCATCCAGCAATGACCTACAGGTCTTACTGGGACAGTTTTCTGGTGAGTGTGAAGCGGCTGGGATGAGAATCAACACCTCCAAGTCCTAGTCCATGGTCCTTAGCTGGAAAAAGGTGGATTGTCCTCTCCAGGTTGGGGACAAGCTCCTGCCCCAAATGGAGGAGTTTAAGTATCTTAGGGTCTTATTCATGAGGGAGGGGAGAATGGAGCGAGAAATTGACAGATAGATTGGAGCAGCATCTGCAGTGATGCGGACATTGTACCGGTCTGTTGTGGTGAAGAGGGAGCTAAGCTCTCAGCAAAGCTGTCAATTTACCATTCAATCTACGTTCCTCCCCTCACCTATGGTCACGAGCTTTGGGTAATGACTGAAAGAATGAGATCGCGGATACAAGTGGCCGAAATAAGCTTTCTTCGTAGGATTGCTGGACTCACCCTCAGAGATAGGGTGAGGAGCTCAGTCATCTGGGAGAGGCTCAGAGTAGAGCCGCTGCTTCTCCACATTGAAAGGAGTCAGTTGAGGTGGTATGGGCATCTGATCAGGATGCCTCCTGGACGCCTCACACATGAGGTGTTTCAGGCACGTCCCATTGGGAGAGGACCCCGGGGCAGACCCAGGACTCACTGGAGAGACTACGTCTTCCAGATGGTCTGGGAACGCCTCGGTATCCTCTCTGAAGAGCTGGAGCCAGTGGCTGGGGAGAGGGAAGTCTGGGCTTCTCTGCTTGAACTGCTGCCTCCGCAACCCGGACCACCGGAAAAGTGGTAAAAGATGGATGGATGAATAGATGGATGGATGGATGGATGGCTGGACCATTAAAAAGCAGTTGAATTAAAATTCAAAGGAAAGCCTCGTTAAACAAAAAAAAAAAGAAGTTTTCAGCTGCTTTTTAAAGTCCACAGAGTCAGCTAAATGTAGCTGGAGTGGGAGATTATTCCAAAGCCTCGGAGCTACAGATTGAAAGGCTCTGTCCCCCCTGGGCTTGAGTCTTGTAAAAGGAACAACTAACAAGTCCTGGGCTTCAGACCTATGGTAAGAGTGTGAGCAGGAGTATGTTTGAGAAGGAGATCAGATAAATAAGACGGGGCTTGTCCATGTAGTGCTCTATATGCAAGTGTAAGAACTTTAAAACGAATCCTAAAATCCACTGGTAGCCAGTGTAACATATATAATATGGGGGCAATATGATCTTGTTTCCTAGAATGTGTCAGTAGTTTGGCTGCAGCATTTTGTATAGACTGGAGATGAGAAAGAGAAGATTTGTCTAAACCAGTAAACAAAACATTGTAATAATCTAGTCATGAAGACACAAATGCATGGATTATTTTTTCAAGCTCACTTGAAGAAACAATGGCTCTCTATTTGGAAATGTTCCTTAAATGAAAAAAGCATGAATGTGAAATAGAATTTACATGGGAATTAAAACCAAGGGAGGATTCAAAAAGAGCACCCAAATTTCTAACACTGGGCTTAGGAGATGAGCAAAAGGAAGAAAGTGTCTGACTGATTATTGGATGAAGATCAAAAGGGGCTACAATCATGGGCTCAGTTTTATTGGAATTTAAGATGAGGTGGTTGCTGGAGAGCCAGTCATTGATCTGGGTTAGACAGTTAACCATGGTGGAGAGCTTGTCAAGCTGATGAGGTTTAAAAGACATGTATAACTGGAAGTCATCATAAAAATGATAAGAAATGTCATTAAAAGATTGAATAATATGTGCTAAAGGAATAACTTAAAAGGAAAATAATAATGGACAAAGATTGAACCCTGCAGAACCCCACATATCAGAGAGGCTGTGGAAGAATAAAATTCATCCACTCTTACAGAAAAAGTCCTCTCACAAAGATATGGATAGAACCAGATATTACAGCCGTGGACAAAATTGTTGGTACCCCTCTGTTAATGAAAGAAAAACCCACAACGGTCACAAAAATAACTTGAATCTGACAAAAGTGGTAATAAATAAAAATTCTATGAAAATTAACCAATAAAAATCAGACTATGCTTTTGAATTATGGTTCAATAGAATTATTTTAAAAAACAAACTCATGAAACAGGCCTGGACAAAATTTATGGTACCCTTAACTTGATATTTTGTTGCACAACCTTTTGAGGCAATCACTGCAATCAAACAATTTCTGTAACTGTCAATGAGACTTCTGCACCTCTCAGCAGGTATGTTGGCCCACTCCTCATGAGCAAACTGCTCCAGTTGTCTCAGGTTTGAAGGGTGCCTTCTCCAGATGGCATGTTTCAGCTCCTTCCACAGATGTTCAATAGGATTTAGATCAGGGCTCATAGAAGGCCGCTTTAGAATAGTCCAATGTTTCGCTCTTAGCCATTCTTGGGTGTTTTTAGCTGTGTGTTTTGGGTCATTATCCTGTTGCAAGACCCATGACCTGCAACTGAGACCAAGCTGTCTGACACTGGGCAGCACATTTCTCTCTAGAATACCTTGATAGTCTTGAGATTTCATTGTACCCTGCACAGATTCAAGACACCCTGTGCCAGATGCAGCAAAGCAGCCCCAGAACATAACAGAACCTCCTCCATGTTTCACAGTAGGGACAGTGTTCTTTTCTTGGTATGCTTCATTTTTGCATCTGTGAACATAGAGCTGATGTGCCTTGCCAAAAAGTTGCAGTTTTGTCTTGTCTGTCCATAGGACATTCTCCCAGAAGCTTTGTGGCTTGTCAGCATGCAGTTTGGCAAATTCCAGTCTGGCTTTTTTATGATTTGTTTTCAACAGTGGTGTCCTCCTTGGTGGTCTCCCACAAAGTCCACTTTGGCTCAGACAACGACGGATGGTGTGATCTGACACTGATGTACAGTATCTTGACCTTGGAGTTCACCTTGAATATGTTTAGAGGTTGTTCTGGGCTCTTTTGTTACCATTCGTATTATCTGTCTCCTCCTGCGGCCACGTCCAGGGAGGTTGGCTACAGTCCCGTGGATCTTAAATTTCTGAATAATATGTGCAACTGTAGTCACAGAAACATCAAGCTGATTGGAGATGGTCTTATAGCCTTTACCTTTAACATGCTTGTCTATAATTTTCTTTCTAATCTCCTGAGACAACTCTCTCCTTTGCTTCCTCTGGTTCATGTTTAGTGTGGTACACACCATGTCACCAAACAGCACAATGACTACTTGTCACCCTTTAAATAGGCCGACTGACTGATTACAAGTTTGTAGACACCTGTGATGTTAATTAGAGGACACGTTTTGGTTGAACATGTCCCTATGGTCACATTATTTTCAATCTTTTCTAGGGGTACCATCATTTTTGTCCAGGCCTCTTTCATGAGTTTGTTTTTTAAAGTAATTCTGTTGAACCACAATTCAAAAGCATTGTCTGATTTTCATTGGTTAATTTTCCGTAGAATTTTTATTTATTACCACTTTTGTCAGATTCAAGTTATTTCTGTGACCATTGTGGGTTTTTCTTTTATTAACAGAGGGGTACCTACAATTCTGTCCACGGCTGTACCTGCCAGAAGCTTTAGCCTATTAATTAAAATGTTGTGCTTGACAGAATCAAATGCTGCACTAAGATCAAGCAATATGAGAACAGAACAATTCCCACGATCAGATGCCATTAAAAGATCATTATACACCTTTAAAAGAGCAGTCTCAGTCGAGTGCACTTTCTAAAAGCCATATTGAAAAGGATTGCTGATCTTTAATTTACATATTAATGTTTTGAGCTGACATTCCATAACCTTTTCTAATATTTTACTAATAAAAGGCAATTTAGAAATTAGTCGATAATTAAAAACTAAGCTAGAATTGAGATTAGGTTTTTTAAATAACGGAATTACCTCAGCATGTTTGAAATGGAAAGGAACACAGCCTTGTCTCAGTGAACTGTTAATGATGGGGAGTAATGAAGGACCAATGGTGGTAAAAGACCCAGTTAGGACAGAAAATGGTAAAATCTCAGATGAGGATGATGAGGGTTTCAATTTGCTTATTATTTTAACTGAGTCATTAAATGTAACTAGGGAAAATGAAGTAAATGGCTCAGGGCATTGAGGGCAGTCTTCTTAGGGAGAGGACCTTATGGGGATTTTGGATCTCAAGTTCTGTAACTTATTTACAAAAATAAAAAATTAAGGAATTCATTGCAGTCACCATTAGAGTACCGGAGCTGGCTGAGGAGGGGAAGAAACAATACTATTAATAGTGTGAACTAAAACCCTGCAATTTGTAATGTTCTGGACAGGACTGCAGCCCCTGTCCACGCTTTATACCCATTTATCATGTTCTCCCTCTATGTTTGTACAGCCCCGCCCATCCTGTGCTGCCTGATGACCTTGATGGTGCTCACCTGTTCTGTTTTGTCCTGATTGCTCCCCTGTCGATACAGTATATGTGCCTTTTCAGTCTGTGTTCTCTGCTGCGTCCTTACTGTATGTTTACCTTGCTATTATTTACACCACGTTGTATGGATTATTGTTGCTTTTTCCCCCACACGTCTGGATTATTATTCCTTATAACTCCTGCTCATGTGCAGTGGTTATTTTCTGTTTTGTGTCATTAATGAATCATGGTTTACCAAATTCGTCTGGCGAGTGGGCCCTCTCCTTCTTTGCACTGGAGGAGCAAACACTTCTCTGACAGTAGGACACAGCCAATAATGGACCCAGCGGGCGAGTCTGGTAAGAGAGGGAGCAGGTGGAGTCAGGAGGAGCGGTGTGTCCGGGCAATTGAGGATTTAGCAGCCGCAGCTCGGAGCTGCTCTTCCCGGGAAGACGAGATGCATTGCTGGGGTGGAGTCACCAGTCTGCTGGAAGCCAAACCAAGCCTGCGTTTCCACCCTTGGGTGCAGAATCTCAACCTTCCCCCGCTGCCATCACTGCCCTCCCATCCCCCCTTCATCACCTGCTGAGCCTGAGGACCACAGCTGGACCGAACCCGCACAGGACTCAGCAGGTACAGATAATTCAAGTTTTGGACTCGATGCGTTTGCTCAAACCATTGAGGATCTTATTTCAGATGCCCGCACCTCCCATTCGCCGGAGGCAGACCTGACATTCTTGGATCCCGCAGCCAAGATAATAAAGGCATTCCCCAGCCTGCGGAACTACCCCGAGCTGGGCGGGCTGTTACTTTCAATTGCTAATCTCCGGCATATGTACTGTGAGATGGTGAAGAACACACCTGGGTCGTCAAGGTGTGTACCAACGAAGAAGCGTCCCTGGCCTCCAGTGTCCTCCTCACCTGGCCATCCTCCAGTGTCTGCTCCAGCTACGACCCCAGTCCCGCCAGCCCTACAGCCCCTCCACAGACTGAAGGCGGGGACACCATCTATGCCGAAGCCTGTGCCGATGGATAAGCGTCCCCTGGCCCTGTTGCTTTTCTCTCCAGCTCCTCACTGCTGCGCAATGGCTTCTCACCAGATGGTCACCATAGCCATCTGGAGAGATTTGTCTGGCTCTCCAGCAGTGGTTTCTCCAACAGTGGCAGCCTCAGCAGCAACAGAGCTAGGGGCAAGGCAAGTACCACTTTCTCATGTTTTTAACATCTAATAGTGAGAGGTTTTGCCTTGCCCCCAGTGAGGACACTCAGCTGCCACCTCTTATTGCTGCTGAGCATTGAAAAGTTTTTTCTGCTGCCATCCCCTTGTGTATTCCACCACTCACCTTAACCCCTTGTTTCCCCGAGGGCATCTCCACCTCAGCTGGGTCCATGACGGAGGAGGTGAGTTCAAGCGCGGTTACTGCTCCTCTCCACATGCACGCTCCAGCAGAGACTGCTTCACTTCACGTGCATGCTCCAGCAGTGACTGTCCCTCCTCACGTGCACGCTCGAGCAGCGACTGTCCCGCCTCATGTGCACACTTCATCAGAGACTGCTTTGCCTCACGTGCATGCTCCAACAGTGACTGTTTTGCCTCATGTGCATGCTTCTTTAGAGACTGCCCCACCTCATGTGCACGCTCCTGCAGAGACTGCTCCTTTTGAGGTCATCATTAGAATATTGACAGCACCGGGATCTTTGTCAGCGGAAGAGCAGGAGTTAAGACAAGTCCTCTTCTTTTCTTAATATCTGTATTAGAGAGATCTTGTCTTACTTCTGGTGAGGAGACACAGTTGCAGCGTCCATCTTCTTCTGAGCTCTCTCCGCCAAGCTCTTCTGCTGACTGTTTTGGTGTGATGCCTGCTTCAACCTGTACCTCTTCAACCCTGTCTGAGGTGGCGTCGGAGGAGGATTCCTGGGCATCTGGGTCGGATGCGCCCCTGCCGTCTCAGCTTGAGGTCAGCGCGCCCCAGCGCCTCATTCGGGAATCAGCGTGCTCAAGCCTTTAGCACATGAGGACAGCGCGCTTCAGTCCTCTGATCTAGAGGTCATTGCTCCCCAGTCGTCTCACCAAGAGGTCAGTGCTCCTCAGCCAGCTCATCCTGAGGTTGGCTCTCCCAGTCATCTCATCCGGAGGCCAGCATGCACAAATCATTGGTGGCTGGGATTGGCGTGCCTCAGTCATCAGTTTTTGAGCAAAAGACTCTAATATTATTACCCCCAGAGCTGAAGGTTCCCATGTTAGATCGTGGGTTCGGAGCCTCTTTATTATTTTCTGAGTGTAAGGGTCCTGTGTTAATTCCTGTGTTTAAGGGTTTGTTGTTATCTGTCCCTCAGTTTAAGAATTCCTTGTCGTTTTCACCTGAGCTTAAAACACCCCTGCAATTATCTGTGGACCCGTTCTGCTGTCCGGTCTGGTGGTCCAGGGACTCTGGGAGACCACCCAACTGGTTATGTTTTGAAATCTGGAGGCCCATGAACTCGGTTAGGCCCCCCGACCTGCTTTGTTTGCCGGTCCGGTGGTCTAGGGAGTCTTGTAGACCACCCGACTTTTCTTATAACTCCTGCCCACTTGTAGTGTTTATTTTCTGTTTTGTGTCATTAATAAATCATGGTTTACCAGATTTGTTTGGCGAGTGGGTCCTCTCCTTCTTTGCCCCGGAGGAGCAAATGCTTTTCTGACAGGATTGTTCTTATTATGATTTATGAATTGATTAAAATAAGAAGATCTAGCTTCATTCACTGTGTCATTATACAAGTGAAAAAGTTCTTTAAAATGTTCTCGATGAACAGCCAATCCAGTTTTCTTCCATAATTGTTCTACTTTTCGAAAGGAACATCGAAGATCACAAGTCTGATTATTTAACCGAGGTACTCGAGAGGTGAGTCTGCATTATCTTATTTTGTAAGGGACCTTATTGAGAATCATACAACAGTGATCATTAAAAGAATTCACGACAAAGTCTACATTATCTTCAGAAGGGGTTAAAAAATTCAAAAGAGAAGAAAACTTATTAATAGCAGAATCATCAATAAAAGGCTCTGAGCTAAATAAAACATTAAGAGATTGATTTATGGTCACTGAAAACAACTTCACTTATTTTTAAATGGTCAAGGGTGACATCATAATTGAAGACCAAGTCCAAAACATGTCCTGCAGTGTGACTAGAGTCAGATATACTGTATGGTGAAGAAGGTTATACAAGTCCATTAAGCCCAAGGATTTCTTTGTAGTGCTGTAGGTTGAAACATCAATATGAATGTTAAAGTCCCCGACAATGACTATTCTGCATAGTTTGATAGTGGAACGTAAAAAGTCCTGAAAGTCAGAAAGAAAGGACATACCGTAGCAGGCCCAGGTGGACGATATATTAAAATACAGTACAAGGGCTGAGCATGGCCAGTTTTGATCATAATCATCTCAAATGAACTGTAGGAACTTGTAGAGCTCACCTGGCATATGAATGACTTTTTAAAAATAATAGCAGTTCTACCTTAACGGCCAGAAATCCGTGGTGCACTGAAAGATGAACAGTCACTAGGACATAGTTCTAGAAGATGTGTAGCATCATTCTCATGCTGCCACGTCTCAGAAATAAACATAAAATCCAGTTGCTCACTGCAGAACAAGTCATTTAAAATATAGGATTTGTTAGCAATAGAGTGGGCATTCATGACCGTCATTTTAGCAGTAAAGATGTCTGGGTAAATCTTGGCTGGCTTACAGTGTGTAACCCTTAGCTAAAAAGCGTAAAAACCTGTGACTTGCTGGTCTGTGAAGCTTTGGAGAAGGTCTGTTATTGATTGTGACAGGTATGATGGAGAGGTTCTCTGAAATACCAGGTCAAATACTTGGACAGTAGGGGGAGCTAATAGGAGCTGAGGTCACTGGTGTGAGGCAATCAGGGACCGGGGTGTTGTCTGGACAGATAACGGTCAGTCAGTGATTGCATGGAGCTGTGGAAATTGCATGGAAAATACTGGCTGAGAGAGCACGTGCACCATGGAAGCTGGGATGAGAACCGTGTCTGTTAAAAAAGGAGGGCTGGTCCCAAAAAAAGATTAAAATTTTCAATGTAAAACAAGTTTTGTGATGGACAAACAGACTGCAGTCAGGTGTGAAGAGAGAGCAATCTGCTAAAATGACCAACACCGCAGTTCAAAGAGAGGAGGGGCCCAGAGATAAAAATGGACTTTCCACAGCTCTTGAACTCACTAAAGAGACGGTTAAAATCCTGTTTTAAAACTTTGGACTGCTGTCTGGGGATGTCATTTGCACCACAGTGGCTAATAACGTTGTGTACCTGTGGGTGTTTGCTGAGCAGGGATGGGATCAGCTGCAGGACATCAGCGACTCTGGCCCCAGGTAGGCAGCAAGTGACAGCTGATTTTGATCTGATGTTCCTCATGATGGAATCATTGATGATCAGAGAGGACACAGCCTCCCTCATGGGTCTGGCCAGGTGAGTGAGGTAGTGATGCTACAGGGGAGTTGTCTTTTGTGCTCCTTTGTAATTGTCCCTTGTGTTCCCTGGTCCTTAGTCTGTCGTGTCGTCCCCGTTGCCCCTGTTGTTATTGTTCTGTGTCCCCCAATCTCCTGTGTAAGTTTTTGTGTGTATCCCTTGTATTCATTTACCTGCCATTGTCAGTCCCTCGGATGTTCTGTACCCATAGTCACTCTCCCTCACGTGGGCTACTGTTTAGCCCTTGATTGTTCTCCCAGCTGTCCTGCATCTGCAATCATTAGTTACTCTATTTATTGTCCGTGTCTGTTTCAGTTCCCTGTGGTGTCATTAACGTTGTGTTGCTGTTCCCTGGCGGTACCCTGTGTCTAAAGCCTGCTTCATGATACACCTCTGCTGTCTGCGTATGTGTAACTGGAAACCCCGTGTGATGAAATTTACATCATCGTCTCCACTCCACTAGTGTCCGGAGTTCCCGACTGCGGACGACCGCGTGCAGCCCAAATTTTGTGACCACGCCACCTGGCCACGACCTGAACGCGCTGAAAAGCGCATGCACAAGACTGAACATCCCAATCACGAGGTGGCGATATCGACACAGCACACATCAGTAGACGAAGAAGAAGATGAGGAGGTGGAAAATGAGAATAAAAACATACATGAATCATACATACATACTTTCTTTTACAGCGGCAGCAGCATCTTCATGGAAAAGGAGTGAAAACCGGGAAGTCAAACAGCAGAAACGGACTGTATATTTGAAGAGAAACTTTGTTGATGTGTGTTGCTCTCGCGTTTCTTCGTTGGTGAAAATCCTGGCACGTCAGCGCTTTGGCGCTACCTATTGGGCGGGAGTGAAACTACAAATGATGGTTGTGCGCATGCGTCAACCACTTGGCCTGGGTAGATTAAAAAAGTGAGCATGAACAGCGGTGAGTGTGTGTCGGGCTTGTCCAAAGTGTACGCGGACCAAGGTGGACTAGAGGGGAACTGCAGCATGAAGCAGGCTTAAGTTTCCCAGTGACTTTTAGCCTCCCACAGCTCTGCTTGGGTTTCAGTCCCCGCTCTTGTATTTTCTGTTCTCTGTGAATAAACCATGATACGTTGGAGTTCTGCCTGCATAATGAGTCCATCATCCGTGCCTACCGGAGGTAGCAGTGCATTTCATGACAACAAGAAAAAGGGCCCCTAAGGGAAACGGTTGCTCTGCTGGAAAGTTCTCATAAACATGCAGGTACTTTGTGGTTATGAGGTCATTTTCTGGATCCCTGTATTAACCAACACAGGAAACCAAAAAACAAACTTTCAAAATAAAGAATGTTCTTTCACAATGAAAGTGAGAAGATTGCCAATATATTATGTGCAATATAGTGCAAAAATCCAATTTCTTGAGATCTTAAAATTGCTTTAGAATTTTATTAGCACACTGATACATCCATATGGTGCATTATTGGGTTCCAGTTTAGACTGAAACATCTCCAATCTCTTACTGTACATAACAGTCTGTTGCAGAAGTCGTGTTAACCAAATATTCTGTCATTGAGAGATTCTTTTTAGTAGTGACAAAAATCTGAAGGCTGTTATTTTGACAGATTTCACTGATGCTTGTCTATTGTAACTCTTACTTATAATTCTCCCCTGTCCACTTAAGTCTGTTAAATCTTTAAGACCGTTCACTCTTCTGCATTGGCATGCAGCTACACACAGTCTCTGCTCCGCTACAGGTGCAAAAATGTAAAGGCAGTTGAGTATAAATAATTTCTTTAAATGGCCAAACGGTTGTGATGTTGCTAAGAGGGGTAAAATACATGCTTGGGTGCCAGCGTATCCTTGCATCTCTGCATTTTTGGTAGTTTGAGAAAAAGAACAGGAAGTAAATGTAACAGGACTGAAAGTAACAAAGCTGAGTTTTTAAGCATAACAACAGCAAATACTTAAAATACAATCACATGGCATCAATGTTAATAGTATGACACCACTGAGCCCATTCTAGTATTTGTAAAGTAAACAAATGTAATCTCAGAAATAATTTAGATAACAGTACTGAACATAGAGATTGACCATCTCAGTCACAGGTAGAATATCATCAAATATAAAGAAGAAAAAAGGGGGTAATTTACTTGAGGCCTTTCCATGGCCTTAAGAAGTAGTAAATGATGTAGGTTCCTGTAGAATATGTGGCTTTTGGAATGTTCCAGTGTTTTCAGAAGGGGAAATATGTTAGGGTAACAGGACTGAATGAAAATCTGGGGACATGAATAAATGTGTATTTTAAATACTGATTTATGGATTTATTATGAAAAGTGTTTGCCCCCTTCCTGATTTCTCATTTTTTGTATGTTTGTCACACTTAAATGTTTCAGATCATCAAACAAATTTAAATATTAGACAGAGATAACACAAGTAAACACAAAATGCAGTTTTTAAATGAAGGCGTGTTATGTCCATAATTTGTATTCCAGTAACAAGGCCGGAGGTGCAATAGAACTCGACTTGATTATGTGGCTCACAGACACCAGACACTCCTGTATAGGCAGAGGCGAAGGTCAAAAGAGACCGTGCCTCTTCTGCATCAGCCTTTTATACTCAGGGTGGCAGCGGAGCCGGAAAGGTGGAGCCACCACCCTCATCACACAATAAAACGTCATTTTAATATATAACAAGGTGTTTATTATTAAGGGAAAAAAATCCAAACCTACATGGCCCTGTGTGAAAAGTGATTGCCCCCTAAACCTAATAACTGGTTGGGCCACCCTGAGCAGCAACAACTGCAATCAAGCATTTGCGATAACTGGCAATGATTCTTTTACAGCACTGTGGAGGAATTTTGGTCCACTCATCTTTGTAGAATTGTAATTCAGCCACATTGGAGGGTTTTTGAGCATAAACCACCTTTTTAAGGTCATGCCACAGCATCTCAATGGGATTCAGGTCAGGACTTTGACTAGGCCACTCCAAAGTCTTCATTTTGTTTTTCTTAAGCCATTCAGAGGTGGACTTGCTGGTGTGTTTTGGATCATTGTCCTGCTGCAGAACCCAAGTGCGCTTCAGCTTGAGGTCACGAACAGATGGCCAGACATTCTCCTTCAGGATATTTTGGTGGACAGCAGAATTCATAGTTCCATTTACTACATTAAGTCTTCCAGGTCCTGAAGCAGCAAAACAGCCCTAGACCATCACACTACCACCACCATCTTTTACTGTTGGTATGATGTTCCTTTTCTGAAATGCTGTGCTACTTTTACGCTGGATGTAATGGGACACACACCTTCCAAAAAGTTCAACTTTTATCTCGTCAGTCCACAGAGTATTTTCCCAAAAATCTTGGGGATCATCAAGATGTTTTCTGGCAAAACTGAGACGAGCATTTATGTTCTTTTTGCTCAGCAGTGGTTTTCGTCTTGGAACTCTGCCATGCAGGTCATTTTTGCCCAGTCTCTTTCTTATGGTGGGGTCATGAACACTGTCCTTAACTGAGGCAAGTGAGGCCTGCAGTTCTTTGGATGTTGTTGTGGGGTCTTTTGTGACCTCTTAGATGAGTCATCGCTGCGCTCCTGGGGTAATTTTTGTCGGCCGGCCACTCCTGGGAAGGTTCACTGTTCCATGTTTTCACCATTTGTGGATAATGGGTCTCACTGTGGTTCGCTGGAGTCCCAAAGCTTTAGAAATGGCTTTATAACCTTTTCCAGACTGATAGATCTCAATTATTTTGTTTCTCATTTGTTCCTGAATTTCTTTGGATCGCAGCATGATGTCTAGCTTTTGAGGATCTTTTGGTCTACTTCACTTTGTCAGGCAGGTCCTATTTAAGTGATTACTTGATTGAGAACAGGTGTGGCAGTAATCAGGCCTGGGTGTGGCTAGAGAAATTGAACTCAGCTTTCCAAATATGTGATAAACCACAGTTAATTTATGTTTTAACAGGGGAAGGGGAGGAGGCAATCACTTTTTCACACAGGGCCATGTAGGTTTGGATTTTTTTACCCTTAATAATAAACACCTTAATTTAAAAACTGCATTTTGTGTTTACTTGTGTTATCTTTGTCTAATATTTAAATTTGTTTGATGATCTGAAATATTAAAGTGTGACAAGCATTCAAAAAAATGAGAAATCAGGAAGGGGGCAAACACTTTTTCACACCACTGTAGCTGGGGTGTGGAGGTCACACAACAATCCAAAACTAATTCCATTTCTGTAGGATTTTATTCATTTTATTTCAGGGTAAAGTGTAGTGTTAAAGAGCAGGGACAGGTAACAAATGCTATTTTTTTAGTATTCTGGGCAGTTTTAATCAAATTTTATTTATTCATTCATTCATCCATCTTCTTCCGCTTAATCCTTTTCGGGTCGCGGGGGGGCTGGAGCCTATCCCAGTATCTTTGGGCGAGAGGCAGGGTACACCCTGGACAGATAGCCAATCCATCACAGGGCCAACACAGAGAGACAGACAACCATTCACTCTCACAGTCATACCTAAGGACAATTTAGAATCCCCAGTTTTTGATGCCAATTAACCTAACTTGCATGTTTTTGGCATGTGGGAGGAAACCGGAGAAATCCCAGAGTAAACCCACGCAGACACGGGGAGAACATGCAAATTCCACACAGATCACTGTTGGTCGGGGGCTGGGGTTGAACCCAGGATCCCCTGGCCAAGGGTGAGTTGCTGTGCTGCCGCAGTGCTAACCACTCCGCCACCGCGCTGCCCATCAAATAATGTATCTTAAATGCAATTAGGTCACTGTACATGACATTTTGCTCAGTAATAAAATGCACTGTACAGTTTTTTTCATGCTTGTTCTGCATGTAATGTCCTGGAGACATAAAAGGCACCGATTCGGTGGAATGGCCCAGGTGCTAGAGCTCCACCTGGGGTCTATCTGTGCACGTTCCTGCTCTTATTATATGAAAACTAAAGTTACAGGTAATAATAATACATTATAACAGAATTTTTACAACCCTGTCTGTAAAAATGACAGATAATGAGAAAGTGCGGTGCAACCTCTGTTCTGTCAATTCATTTAATTAGTATCTCTGAGAAAAACTAGTGGCATCTAGATTTCTGTCCCCGTACTACTGAGGCTCAGTCCTGATAGTAGGACCACGCTAACAGATTTCTGTCCCCGCAATGTCATGACCACGTAACACAAGAACACACATGACCACACACTCAGCCTGGCACTGGGCAACTCAAGGCTGTGCTGCAGGACTTTCTGTGATGAATGTAGGTTAATGCACACTTTACCACACATCCTGTTGTTTGGCCATAGCGCAGCGGGATGGGGGGGGGGGCTCCTCTGCAGCAAGGCTGTGTGTGTAACTTTTGTCCGTGCATGTGTATGGGTGTATGATCTATTTTTGGTAACAGAACTAGCGCTGATGCCAGACTTCTGAGAAGAGTGGGGACATCCTATAGTGGAACAATGGGCATTGTTACCATGGTTACAAGTGTCGACTCATTCATTAGGACATGCTGTATAGATTTAACAACAGCCCTACATTTATATTCCACTGGGGATGTACACTATGTATTTTGTCAGCCTCTTATCGCACTTTCCGTGATAATTTTCTGAAGTGTTCACGTGGAAAAATGTACAGTAACCTCCCACGAGTCCCCGGCAAAAGCAATTTTCACCCATTTTATAACAATTACACCCACAGGGGTCTACCTACCCTTTGCTTTTACTCATATGGAAGATTCCCTGATCAATTATTGAATGCAGGGGCTGTTCGTCTTTGCTCTGCGGCACTTTTATCGCCTTCCTCAGAAGCCATCCCCCCACAAGCGGAGCTGAGGGTGATAAAACCGAGGAGGCAGCTCTGAGTGTAGCCACTGATCCCTGCTACAGTTTATCTGAGGCAACTGGAGAGGAATCCATCTCTCTGTGGTTCTACAGTATGGGCAGGTGGCAGGGGCATAATTCATCATTTCTTATCCTTCTGATTCATTATTAATATGAACTTGAACTTCACACTTGTCCGCTCTATCACTAATATACAATATTTTGTGGTTAATAAGGAGTGGACGCATGCTATTCTGAGGTTTATGATTATGTATTAGCTGCTTCGTAATCGAAATGAAGGATTTGCAAACTCATGGGTCAGTTTTGCAGAGCAGCTGTGCACACGTTTAAGCAGTCAATTTAAATATTGACGATTTGGGTATTACAAGGTATCTGCAGTCAAAAGGAAGTTAAATTTAAGACTTTTTAAGACCTTCTTATAAGGCCAGTTGATCCAGCCCATCCTCCAGCATGGAGAGGAACTGTTGTTGGTTCCTGCTCTGTTCTGATGCATTTATACCATCCCATCAGGCATGAGGAAAACAACTGCATGCTCAGTCTAGATTAGCAGCAGAGGGAGCCGCTTACTGCACAGACATGTTCATCGGTATAAATCAATGGGGGTTCGGGGGACATGTCCCCCCAACCTTGAAAAAAAGGGAGAATTGTCCCCTCAATCTCATGATAAACCTTTCTGTATCATGTTCCATAACAATAAAGCACCAGTGCTAAACATAAGTGCAAAAACAATTTTTCTTCCAAATTTCACAACTTTTTCTCATAAATCTACGGTTTTTCTCTTAAATTTTTGACTTTTTCCTGTAAATTTGCAGCTTTTTTCCTTTGTAATTTTATAACATTTTTCATATAAATTTGCAATGTTTTTCTTTAAAAATGTGCAATTTTTTCTAATAAATTTCCAACATTTTCATCATAAATGAGTTTTTTCTTGTAAATTTGCTACCTTTTTCCACAAATTTCAAACTTTTTTCCTTGTAAATTTGTTACTTTTTTCTTGTGGATTTACAACGTTTACATGAATACTGGATAAATTTTCTTATTCTGTTTGATGTTTGTAACTTTTTCTAATAAATTTGCAATGTTTTTCTCAAATTTTTGACTTTTTCTTGTAGACTTGTAACTTTTTTCCTGGTAAATGTATAACTTTTTTTCATGTAAATTTGCAATGTTTTTCTTTTAAAATTAATATTTTTTTCTAATAAATTTCCAAGATTTTTCTTATAACTTTTAAACTTTTTTCTTGTAAATCTGTTACCTTTTTTTCTTGTGAATTCATGACATTCATATGAATGCTGGATACATTTTTATTCTGATTAATGTTGTAACTTTTTCTTTTCATCATTCTAGGCTATAGAGAATGGCCTGAGTTTATTACTTCCACCAAGAAGGTAATGTGATCCCAAGTTGATTTGTTTGTTTGTCCATCTGTTAGCAGGATTATGCAAAAACTAACTGGACAGGTTTTGATAAAATTTTCATCAGCGCTTTCCCCACTCTATTCCGCCCAGCTCACATTCAGAATGTTAATGGGTCCGTCTGTAGCCCAAGGGCCACCTCTGGTGAAAATTTCATTAAAATCCATCCAGTAGTTTTGCATAATCCTGCACACACAAACAAGGGCCTTGGCGGAGGTATGCACTCTCGGGTCACGTTCAAAACCTAATGGATTCATCCATAGCCATAAGGTGCATTCAGACTATATGCGACGCAAATTTTTCATGTGGCTCAACTGCATGTTAGTTCAAAGTAAACATGCAAATTTGCGTGTTCGCATCCAAGGGAGTTGGTAGAGATAGCTAATCAGTCTTGAGATTCCGTCGTCACTGGAGTAAAAGTATCAACACTGGAGAGTAAACGGGTTTGAAAATGATACTGCCACTCACCTGCAGACAGATGGAACTGGAGCCTTGCAGCTGAAATGGAGCATTGGGAGTTTATCCACCCATATACTCCTGGTCCTGTCGGATGTGCTATCGAGAGTGAATAGGCTAGCAGTGTAAACAACCATCATCCAGGTGCAGTTTCTGGAGGAGGAAGTGTTATTTTCCCAGCTGTGTGTCCCGCCAGATCACGTTGTAAACCTAAACATGATGGCATTTTTGGGATTTCCACAGCAGGTAGAAAGCAGATCTAGAAGTTATGAAGGCAACCCCACCCTTCTTCAATTCCCATCTATTCGCAAGTTTACATTGAGTTAACGTGCCACTAGAAAATCTTGCGCTTTCACATTTGGTCTGAAGACACAATAAGGGCCACCTCTGGTGAAAATTTAATCAAAATCTGTCCAGTAGTTTTAAACAAACACACCCCTTGGCAAAGGTATGTGCACTCTCTGAATTCCCTTTATTCCTTTTAATGTTTTTGTTGGAAAGGGGAGATTTTTCCCCATTTTTAAAGGTTAACTTTTCCCTATTCTAAAATCATGGGAATCAAAATACAGTCTTGCATAGAGCATCCAAAAGCTTTTTTTTTCTTGTCAGGCTAGTATCTCACGGAGCGGCGAATGCTAAGGAACGTTCACGAATGTTGCTCTTTTTTGGGTTTCGTCAGGGTTCGTTAAAGGTTATATATAATAGTTCGCCAACAGTTTTGAAGGTTGCAAACAGTTTTTTCCATAAAGGTTCTTAAACAGTTGTTAGTGGTCCCTACTTGACAAATCAAAACAAACTTTAGTAGCACGAGTTACAACCAGTTTGCAAACATGTTACAATTGTAACAGATGCCTCCATCTGTACCATAACATGTTTACCCAGCTTTCATCTAATAGCATTTCCACATCCATAATCTAAATAATCTCATATACTTATTTCTTTTCCTGCATTTGCTACTGAATTGCAGCAAAGCTTAGTTTAAACCACACAGAAATGTACACATGCAGCTGCTGTCGCTGCCACATATCTGACGGGTTGCTGCTTTATAGAAAATACGACGGCCAGACTAAAGCTAAAGCTAATTGTGAGGTTGACATTCAGTATCTGGTTCATGTCCGAAGTGTGGATGTGCAGTAGCAGCTGTTGTGCAGAGGTGCACAGTGTGGTGTTTTAGACTTAAAATGGCTGTGCAGCAGAGCAGCCGAGGATTGGGAGGGTGGGCAATGGTGGAGGTTAGAGAGGAGAGCGAGGAGATTGGTTCTGAGCTCCACCAGATGTGACCACTAATGCTGCAACACAGCTGGCTCACTAGACTTGGGGAGGGGGGTGGGTGATTGCCCTGCTCGAGTTCAGCTATTTATATCCCAGTAGTAAGTGTAAGGCTATAAGTGTTCATATGGATTTTTGTATTATAAACACAGTCATTTGCATACACTCTGGGTCAATATGAGGTTGCTGAGATACTAGAATTTCAAACTGGAAAATGCTTAATGCCATTTTGACATAAAATAGAACGGACAAAAAGGTGCTTCATGCAATGCCTTACAGTCTGGTATTAAAATAACTGGACAGTTCAAATCTTCAGTAGTGACTGTCACTACTGACTCCTCTTCCTCCTCCTTTGGATGTTTCTCAGACTCTTGTTTACGCTTTGGGTTCACTCTTCTATAGTGCCCCCCCCCCCCGAAAATCTTTGGTCTACTCCTGTTGATTGGAAGTGTGACGTCATGCTCCATTGTGCTGCAGAGGCTCATGGGAGCAAGCCACCATATTTTGTGGCCACGCTTGCCTCAAGTCAAATACAGGTGGACTTATCCCTTCCAGATAATTCTACATTAGCTCTTATGATTCTGTAAATCACACTAAAACATATATCTTACTCTAATTGCTATGTGGCTTGTTTTATTATTAATTTATGTGCAGGGCATCCCTCAGTTTTTGCTTTTAGTGCAGTTTGCTTTCCTCTTCCAACAAACGGCCGCTCAGATAGGTCTCATCCCACTGGGCTTGTTGTGGGCCCAGCAGGAGTTAGTCATTTTTGACAGTGTTTAGACAGGCTAACCACAAAGCAAAGCTAACCATGGAGAAACCCTTTGGGGGCCCAAGCGAGCCCTTTCTGAGCAGAAACTTGCTCCACTCTGTCAGGGCGTGGGTTGGTGTCATCTTGATGTATAATTTGTATTTCTTTAGCGCATCGACTCCAATCCACGTCCTCGCCTTGAGTTCTTGGAATTTTCTGCATTTATTATAATTTGTTAGATTCATGATTCTGTTAGTTCTGTGAGTATTATTATTATGATTATTATAATCAGAGTTCAGTTTAGTCATTATTTGCGTTATGATTGTCATGGTCTTGTTCCCCCCGATCCTCGGTTCGGGTTTTGTGTCTTCTCCATTTGTGATTGTGTGTGTGTGTAACCCTGCCCATCCTGTCATCTCTGGTTTCCTCATGTGTCCGATGTCAGTCATATGGCGTGAACAACACGTGCCTGCCTGATTGTATTTGTTCCGTTTCTGCCTGAGTTTTTGTTACTGCTTCTGAGCTGCCGTCGTTAATTTCTGTTAAGCCCTGGAGCTGTGTCTGGGTGACCAGCTCTCAAATCAAATTGTTCAAACTTATGTCCAGCAATTGGGGCCAGTCTCTCTACACTACAAACCGTGACAGAAAGAGCCTGACAGTATGGACCCAGCGGACCGTAAGTTTTTTCTTATGGGTCTCGACCAGGAGGAAGTTTGGGCTGCTTCCCGCATCAAGGCCCTAGTCGAGGATGCCCATGCCGACGATATGCCGGTGAAAGCTCTCAGCTGCCTTGGGGGTGCCACCGAGGTGATTGAGGCTTTTCCCACGCTGCAGCGTTATCCCCAGCTCACTGGACTCCTGCATTTGATCCCGTTCCTGCAGCTGGGGGTCTGGGCACTGGCAGAGACATTGCCGGTGGCCGGGTAGGAGCAGAAGGAGGAGAAGCCACAGCGAGCTGTTAGGAGACATGGCTCATGGCTCGCGCCGGGATCGGCGAGCACAGCAGCCCAGCCCTTCTTCTCCCGTAGAGGCTTTTCAGATCTCTGTTTCCTCTTCCCTCAATGCAGCACCACACCACCGTGCGATGGCTCCTCGTCAGGTGAGCCCCGTCTTATCCTGAGAGAGATCGTTTGACTCTTCAGCGGCAGCAGAGCAGGAACAGGGGCAAGTATCTTTTCATTATTTAACACCATTAAATGAAAGGTCTTGCCCTGTTTCTGGTGAGGGAGCTCAGTGTCAGTCACTTACCACCACTGAGCTCTCTCCATCCATCTCTGCTGTCATTTCTGCTGCCACTTCCATCCACCCATCCTCACCTGCTTCTCCGGTTTCCTGTTCTGTTTTTGTGAGAAACTGGCTGTATTGGGAGGCAACCTCTTGGTCTGGGATGAGCTGGCTGCCCCTGTTGCTGAGCCTGGACTGTGTGAGGATTACCCAGTACCAACTCCACGCCACTCGCCAACATCTTAAGCTCCAGTACCTGCTCCACGTCGCTCTCTAGTTCCTGTACCTGCTCCATGTTGTTCACCAGCTCCTGTACCTGTTCCACGGTGCCTCCTTGCTCCTGTTCCTTCTTCTTCTTCTTCTTCTTCTTCTTCTTCTTCTTTTAGATTGGATTGGTGGTTGGCAACCAGCTTACAGGTGCATTACTGCTACGTACTTGGTGTTGTTCACAACATTATAAGTTCTATCGGTGAGGTGTGGTATTCAGCAAGCTTGTGCCCACCCCGAAGTGCACACTCCTGTTCTTGCTCAGCCCGAGATGCACATTCCTGTCCCTGCTCAGTCTGAGGTACACGCTCCTGTTCCTGCTCAGTCCGAGGTACACACTCCTTTTTATGCTCTGCCCGAGGTGCATGCTGTTGTTCCAGCTCAGCCTGTCATCACCCCTGCCTCGTCTGCCACCACGCCTGCTGGTTGGATTGCAACAGCAGAGTCACTGGGGTCAGCAGTGGAGCAAGAGCTCAAGCAAGTCCTCTTCTTTGTATTTTTAACACCAGTTTTAGGGAAATTTTGCCTAGCACTTAGTGGGGGTCCCGGTTGCAGCTACCATCTGCTTCTGAGCTTCCTCCGCTGAGCTCCACTGCTGCCTGTTGTAGTGACCCAGGTGTTGTGTTTTCCTCCCCGTCTGAGGTGGCTGTTTCGGGGATGGATTCCCAGACGTCAGAACTTGAGGACTTTCAGCCCTTATTGTCTGGCTTCACTGACAGTTGGCTCGCCTCAGCTATGCCGGAGGCCGAGGAGCCTTTGTCATGTGTTGAAATTTCCATGTCATCTCTCGAGTATAAAAATTCTTTATTGCCAGCTCCTGAGGGTAAAATTTCCATGTTGTCATCTCCAGAGCTAAAAGGGTCTTTGTTATCTTCTCCAGAGGTTGAAATTTCTGACGGTAAAATTTTCATTTTCCCCTCAAGTATGATGCTTGTGTGTCATTTTCAGAGCAAAGCGCTCCTGTGTTATTTTCAGAGTAAAAGGTTTGTGTTTTCTCCTGTTTGGTGGCCCATGGACTTTGGTAGGCCACCCAACGCACCATGTTCATCCGTCTGGTGGTCCTTGAACAGTGGTAGACCACCCGACTCATGCTGTGCTCTGGTCTGGTGTCTTATGGACTTGGATAGGTCCCCTGACCCGCTGTGCTCTCCGGTCTGGTGGCCTTGAGACTCTGGAAGACCACTTGACCCATTTTGTGTTGAACTTTGGAGTCATGGACTTCGTTTAATGTGGTTATGTTTGATTTTGGACTCGGGGGGGGGGGGGGTTGTTTTGGCCCGCCTGGCCTTGAACCCCCACAACCCACCCTGGGAGGGGTTTTGTTTTTGTTTTGTTGGTGATACTATGAGGGTCATCTGGAAGCCGCCCCTTAAGAGTGGGCTACTGTCAGAGCCTGGGTTGGGTCCCATGTCTTCATCTTGATGTATAGTTGTTATGTGACAAAAGTATTTTAAGACTCTCGGGCAAAGACAGTACTGTTGACATAGATACTGCTTAAAATGAAGATCACAATTTACTGTAAATATTCCATTTCAGTTGTGCCAATTGCCATGTGGTCTCAGACAAAAATGGGCTAAAAATGGGCTAAAATTAAAAACTAAAACAGAAATAAAATAATGGATTAGCACCTTTTATTAGTCTTTGTGTGTACAGAATACTATGTTTATTTTGTAGAAAAAAAGCAGCATTGTGTTGACTAGTTCCAGCTAAAGATATTAAGAATTCAGTTTCCTTTTTGCATGAATTATTTAAAAAAAAAACAGCTGTGAATTTGCTGTCAATCATAATAAGAGCTGAGAACCAAAAAAGGAAACCTTAATAGGAAGATGTGAAAACAATTTTAAGAACAAAATTGATATTTTAAGCACCTTTTCTATGTAAACCCATTGGTGGACTGTGGAGTGGATGTTTTGGTCACAGGGTAAAGCAAATGTGCCAGAGAGAGAGAGAGAGAGAGAGAGAGAGAGAGAGAGAGAGAGAGAGAGAGCGCAAAACAGCAGCTGGTGACATCAAAATGAAAGCGTCTGACAGCAGACTAACACATTCTGCTCTGCAAGATGAAAACCTCTCAGCTGCAGCAGGAGCATGAAAAACATCAAATCTCACTCAGCTGTTATTTATCTCACTTTTCCCCAACTCATGCGTCCAACCAGCAAATGGAGAATAATTTGATTTCTTTACCAATGTTACTTGTATCTCTCTCGCTCTCTTTTTTTTTTTTATATAAAAGGTCCCATTTACTGCACTTTTCCCACACGTCGACAGTTCCCACAGGTCTTAATGAAATGTTTGTGACATATTTTGGCGAAATTGCCTTTAATTATTTATTGCAGCATTAACTGACATATTTACACTGAACAGACTCAAATATAGACACTGAGCAGAGACAGATTAAGAGGTTTAAAAATGATTTTACTGAACAGTGAATTGCAGAGAAGGAGAAAGAGAGAAATGGTAAGTATATTCAATATTGTCATGATAGCAAAATAATATAATTAATCTTTGCGTGACATGTGGAGTGACTTCTTGAGACATGAGTATTGACAGTTTGGCTGCAGTTCTTTTTCAGGTAGGGATTCTTCAGGGTTTGACTTCAGTTGGTTTTGAGCCCAAGTGCGGTAGAACAAGGTACCCCGGGCCCGAGGACTTAAAAGGTTAGAATATTGCATTGTTAGTGGATTGGACTTACTGGATAGTGATGGTGGTTTTCTGAGCTGCAGTTCCACCAGGATTATTCAGGTCTGCCAGGGAAAAAAGGTAAGTAAGGAGATATGGAGGCAGAAGGAAAGGTTGAGTTTTACAGTTGTTCAGAGTCTTACTGTTTCCAATGCTGGGAGAAGGTGGAGGAGGTAGGCATAAGAGCACTACAGGTTGGCACACGAGTCAGGAGAGCACACCATACTGTTGGCATGAAGAATCCAACATTCCTGTAGAGAGGAAGAGGAAACACCTGCTTATAAAGGCTGTGGTTAATGAGACACAGGTGGTTAATCAGTGCAGCTGAGCACATTCAGAAAATTAGCAGTAGAAAGTGTGCACTAACCTGAGACACTACAGAATTATGGATCATCTTTTTTAGCCTTCCTCAAAATGGCCCATTTCAGTGCATCTCTCTTTAAATGAGCAAGAGTCAGTGTTGCCAGATATACGATAATTATCGTATTTATATGATAGTTTTAGGGCCTATACGATGTACAATCGATAGTTTAAAAAAAAGGGCCAACTGTATGATAGTTTTGTCATTTCTGTGCACCCCCCCCCCCCAAAAAAAAATAAAAAATATATATGTGAATACCCACACATCACCAGAAACTAATGCTCATAGCTGATCAGCTCATACCTGGTTGGCTCCTCCTCGCTGCCAAATGTGCCAGTCACATCAGCAGTGCTTACAGTAGCTCACATTTGCTTGCAAAAAGGTGCAGTTCACTGTGTGGATGGGTGTGCATTTGACAGTGCATACAGCAGTTGTTTAATTCAAATGGTCAGTCCTCTGCATTTATTCCTTAGGTTGCTGTACTTCCATACATATAGAATAGGTTTGTTTTTCAATGCACTGTCCTAGCCTATGATTTTTCAAGTTATTTTAGTACATACGATAGTTTGGGTCAAAATATGATAATTTTTAAGCAACAGTACAATATTTCTTCATTTCCCACCTGGCAACACTGGCAAGAGCCGCAATTAACACTACCCTCCCTCTTTCATCACTGTTGCTAATCTTAGCTGGCTAGCTCCTACTTCAGGCAGCAAGCCTGAGCCAGTGAACATAAATTTGTCTTAAAGAATGAATGAAATAATGCATCACTGGTGGGCAGGAGTGGGCGGTTTCAGTGGTTGATAGGATGCGACCAGTCTCTGCCATACATTCAGCACAGAAACATTCACAAATGAATGAATGGCTATACTGCTAGCATTAGCAAGCTACCTTGGGTCTCGGTTCAAGAATATAAATTATAGTACAATGAGCTAAAATAACATCTAAGAATGATGTATATGGTCAAATGTTGGTAGATGAACAAGGATTTCAGTGGGGGGTGAGTAGGAATTTATAAAAATTCGGGATCAAAACTGGCTGGATCTGCAGTTAAGCTAGCGCCAGGTGGCCTGTCCATCAGCTTCTCCCTGCTGAGGTGAGCTCTAATACTAATAGTTCCATGTAGCATCATGGCAAAAATATAACAAAATAAGCCAAAGTGATGCGAGATGTATTGTCAGTTCTGGATTAGTGAACCAGGTTGTAACACTCACTCTATACTGTTGTACTCTAATACCAGAGGACACCATAGGGTGTTACTACTCCCCGTTGATAGTGTTGGCAGTGTAATAGAATAGAGCTAAGCTACAGTGAGAGAACTTCATGGTAACTGGTAGGTGTCGGTCACGTTACGCATGCTACATTCATGATTGGTGTAGGTAGCGCCATGTTGACCTGGCATTACACTGGGGAAAGTAAGTATTGAACGCGTCAACATTTTTCTCATTAAAAATGTTTCTGAGGAGCCATTGACCTGAGATTTTCACCAAATATCAGTAACAACCCAAGTAATTCATACATACAAAGAAATCAAGGCAACTGTGTTCACAAAACACGTTATATTTAATAAAGTGGAATGACACAGGGAATAAGTATTGAACACATGAAGAAAAAAGAGGTGCCAGAAGGCATAGAAAGCCAAGAAACCAGCTGAAATCCATCAGAATTTAGGAAGCCATCCCATCCCCCATCAGTGCAAATTACTGTAATTTCAGCTGGCAAAGTCCTGACTGATAGTCTTTAAAAAGGTCTGTGAATATCAGATTGTCACACCACAAAGAACTCATGATGGGTAGAAGCAAAGAGCGCTCTCTAGACCTTCGTAACCTTATTGTTGCAAAACATAATGATGGCATTGGTTAAAGACTCATTTCTAAACTGCTGAATGTTCCAATGAGCACTGTTGGAGCCATCATTCAGAATTGGAAAGAACATCATTTTACCATAAACCGGCCACGACCAGGAGCTCCTCGTAAGATTTCTGACAGAGGAGTCAAAAGAATTATCAGAAGAGTTATCCAAGAGCCAAAGACCACTTGTGGAGAGCTCCAGAAAGACCTGGAGTTAGCAGGTACTGCTGTTTCAAAGAAAACAATAAGTAATGCACTCAACCGACATGGGCTCTGTGCCTGCTCACCTCGTAAGACTCCATTGCTGAAGAAAAAGCATGTTGAAGCTTGTTTAGTTTGCTGCACAACATCAGGGCAAGCCAGTAAAATACTGGGAGAATATAGTCTGGTCAGATGAGACCATAATCTATGGAACAAACTGAAGATCAGAGTTCACAGAAGACACCCATGGAACCTTCAAGATTTGAAGACCATGTGTGGAAGAATGGGCTAAAATCACTCCTGAGCAATGCCTGTGCCTAATTTCTCCATACAGGAGGTGTTTGGAAGCTGTTATTACCAATAAAGTCTTTTCTACTAAATATTTAATGAATTTCACCAAGCGTGTTCAATATTTATTCCCTGTATCATTCCACTTTATTAAATCTAACTTGTTTTGTGAAAACAGTTGCCTTGAGTTACTTGTATATATGGGTTACTTGGGGTGTTACTGATATCTGGTGAAAATCTCAGGTCAATGGCTTTATCAGAAATATGTTTAATG
The DNA here is from genome assembly GCA_020510985.1 of Pholidichthys leucotaenia. Classification (NCBI taxonomy): domain Eukaryota; kingdom Metazoa; phylum Chordata; class Actinopteri; order Cichliformes; family Pholidichthyidae; genus Pholidichthys; species Pholidichthys leucotaenia. The sequence goes on from CM035842.1 coordinate 280,662,301, forward strand.
AGAAAATTGTCATGTTCAATACTGGGCAGCATGGTGGCGGAGTGGTTAGCACTGCGGCAGCACAGCATCTCACAGTTGGCCGGGGGATCCTGGGTTTGATCCCAGCCCCCGACCAACAGTGATCTGTGTGGAGTTAGTTTGCATGTTCTCCCTGTGTCTGTGTGGGTTTACTCCGGGATTTCTCCGGTTTCCTCCCACATGCCAAAAACATGCAAGTTTGGTTAATTGGCATCAAACTGGGGATTCTAAATTGTCCTTAGGTATGACTGTGAGAGTGAATGGTTGTCTGTCTCTCTGTGTTGGCCCTGCGACGGACTGGCGATCTGTCCAGGGTGTACCCTGCCTCTCGCCCAAAGATGCTGGGATAGGCTCCAGCCCCCCAACAACTCAAAAAGGATTACATGGATGGATGTTCAGTACTTAGTTTTTTCGCTGTATATGGTCTTGTTTAGATTGTTGTGGAATAAAGCACCATGTGGAAGCACATATTTTATGTCTGGTGACTCTCTGTGCTGTCAGCTACTCCGGAGCCCATGCTAATGTGTTAGCCTTGGCTTGCTAGCTCTCCGCTGATGCCTTAACCCATTACAAGGTGGAAATGTGGATGTCTGTTGGGGTGACTGAAATTTGAAGAAAATAACAATACTAGAAAAGCACTCATAGAGCGCATACCTCCGCCAAGGCTCCTTCCATTTGTCATGGATCACCTCCAAAATGTAATGGGTTTGTGTGTAGGCCTATAGCCACTCGTGGTGAAAATTGCATCAGAGTTTGTCCATCCGTTTTGGAGTATTGTTGCTAACACACTGTGAGAAGATAAGAGCCTTGGCTGAGGTATGCATTCTCAGATCATCACCAAAATATAATGGGCTCCTCTGTAGCCCAAGAAGCACCTCTGGTAAAAATTTCATCCAAACCCATGCAATAGTTTTTGTGTAATCCTGCTGCACAAATACAAACAAAGCCCTTGGTGGAGGTATGCACTCTCAGATCATCACCAAAATCTAATCATCTGTAGGATACCCCATTTCTGACAATCTCTGAAAATTTCATGAAAATCCGTCCATAACTTTTTGAGTTATCTTGCTAACAAACAGACAGACAGACAGACAGACAGACAAACCAACGCTGATGAAAACATAACCTCCTTGGCGGAGGTAATAAACCGGGCTTGGTAAGCTAGCTCCCTATGAGCACTGCTGGCTCTGAAGCTAATGCCTTAGGTTCCATATTCATCTGTGTGGGGGCTGGATCATCACAGCCAATAACACGGTGATGAGCTGTAACTGAAGACCAGCTCATTTGCCATTGACATACGGAAAAGAACAAAACTAACCTAAATGTTAAAAAATATTAATATTTCTAAGTGAAGAGCAATTTTAATATTTTTACTGTGGTCATATGACCCAAGAAAGCATTTTAGAAGGTTAAACTTTCAAAAAGGAGTTTTATTAAAAACACTGGACTAAAAACTAATTAAAATTCAAGACATTTCAGTGTTCATCCGAACACCATCATCAGTTGTAAGACTGCAGCAGGAAGTGTCTCTGGCCATTAAATAGCCTACATTGTAGGCTATTTAATGGCCCTACAAGGAAGTTACATGACAAAAGGACAAAAAGTCACATGACTTATGGGGAATGTAGTCCATGGTGTATGACCAAGGTGAGAAAAGGGGAGAGAGAGGAAAAAAACCTGGTGATCCTCCCTAAAACTTGGGAATTGGAGCAAGTTCATTTGTCCATAAAGTGTTGAGGTATGGCTGTGTTGTGAGACATGTATATGTTGGACACTGCATATGTGATTTAACCACGATGAAGGAGAGCCAGCCCCCTGCGGTGCGGAGCCACAGAGCCTGGACCCCCTGCGGAGGACAGGGGACAGAAGACTTCCTGACCACTGAGGCTCGGGAAGAGAGAAGAGGGAGTTATGTAAATAAAAGGCTAATGAATGTGAATAAAGAGATTTTGAGAGAGATGTGTGATTTCCCCCGCGAGGGAAATGGTTTGATGTCAGAATGTTTAAATGAGAGAACTTTGGTGTGTTCACTCTCTTTGTTCGCTGCTCAAGAATGAGAGCAGACAGTGGAATGATTTCTTGAATAAACTGGAATGAAAGACAATTCGGTTTCGTTATTCAAGTCTCCCCACATTGGTGACTGACGACGTTGAGAATGAACGAAGAAATTCTCAGGGTCCCGGACTCACAGCGCTCAGAGCTGGCGAGCGCAGTGGCCGTTAAGCTGCCTGATTTCTGGCAGGATAACCCACGGTCGTGGTTTCTGCAAGCAGAGTCGCAGTTCGCGCTCGCAGGAGTAACGGTGGATGACACTAAGTTCCACCATGTCATCGCTAAACTGGACAACAGCACAGCTCGGTGCGTGCAAAGCTTGGTGGAGCAGCCACCCGCGACCGACAGGTACGGCAAGCTGAAATCCACCCTCATCAAGTTTTTCACCCCCTCGGCTGAAGTGAGGGCGAGGAGGATCCTGTCTTTGCTAGACCAAGGTGGACACAGGCCGAGCGCCCTGATGGAGGAGATGATACAGCTGAGAGGGTTGGACAACGATGATTTCATTTTTCAGTTCATCTTCCTCTCCAACCTCCCGGCGCATGCGAGAAGCACGCTGGCCGGCAAAAAGTGTCACACCCTGGAGGAGTTCCGGGAGCTGGCCCAGGAGGCAGATGGGATCCTGGACGCCTGCGGCGGGCAAGCAACCACAGCGGCGACCCGAGACAGCGGGGAGCCAGAGGCGGCAGAACCAGACTGGCCGACGACGGCGGCAACACGGCCGCGACGAGGGGGAGCCAATAGCCCGGCGGCAGAAGCGCGGGCACGACACAGCGGAGGAGAAGATCTCTGCTTTTACCATCGGAGGTTCGCAGAGAAGGCACGCAGGTGTGTGCCGCCCTGCATCTTCAGGAGTTCGGGAAACGGCAAGACCGGGGGTCGCTAGCAGCTTCGACCCTCGGAGAACGCAACAAGCTGCTCTACATCACGGATGCGCGCTCCGGACGAGAGTTCCTCATCGACACCGGCGCACAAGTGAGCTTCATCACCCCAACATACGCGGACCGGGTGGCTGGACCCCACGGTAGCGGAGCTACAGCGGCAAATGGCTCGAACATCAACACCTACGGGAGAAGGACCTTGCCTTTATGCTTACATGGCCGCACATATGAATGGACTTTTGTGATAGCGGCGGTGAGTTTCAACATGTTGGGCGCGGATTTTTTGTGTTCACACAATCTGTTAGTTGATCTTGCTAATAGACGGCTGGTAAATGCACTCTCTTTTTACTCTCTCCCCTGTTCAGCTCGAGTGTCCCCGCCACCAGTACAGACCCACGTCGCTACAGCAGGTGGTAAGTTTCACACACTCCTCACCCAATTTCCAGCGCTCACTGTGCCCACTTTTTCAGCGACGGTTGCGAAGCACGGGGTGAAACACTTTATCCCCACTTCTGGTCCTCCCGTGTTTGCAAAAGCTCGGCGCTTGGATGCAGTTAAGCTCGCCATTGCGCGCGAGGAGTTCGCCAGCCTGGAGAGGCTGGGCATCGTTCGTAGGTCGAAGAGCCCGTGGGCTTCGCCGCTGCACATGGTACCAAAAGCCGATGGCTCCTGGAGACCGTGCGGGGATTACCGCAGGCTAAACAACGCTACGGCGCACGATCGTTATCCCATCCCGCACATTCAGGATTTTTCGGTGCACCTGGCGGGGGCGCGCATTTTTTCAAAGATTGATCTAGTTCGCGGCTATCACCAAGTCCCGGTCCAACCGGAGGACATTCCTAAAACAGCGGTAATAACCCCGTTCGGACTTTTCGAATTTTTACGCATGCCGTTTGGTCTCAAAGGGGCGGCGCAAACATTTCAGCGGATGATGGATGCCGTGTTACGCGATCTCCCTTTCGTGTTTGTGTACCTCGACGACATTTTGGTCGCGAGTACTTCAGAGGACGAACACGGAACGCACCTCACAGCAGTTTTTAGGAGGCTGGGAGAGCACGGCTTAATAGTTAACCCAGCCAAGTGCCAGTTCGGCGTCGAGCGGATCGATTTTTTGGGTCACCGCGTCTCCCCGGAGGGAGCGGTTCCGTTACCAGAGAAAGTACGCGCGGTAGCGGATTTTCCCCGTCCACAAACGGTCAAATCACTACAGGAATTCTTGGGGATGGTGAATTTTTATAACCGATTCCTGCCCCATGCAGCTCAAATCATGCAACCGTTATATGCCGCGCTCAAAAAACAAAAACCGACCCAGGCGGTCGAATGGTCCCCGGAGCGGGAGCGCGCGTTCACAGAGGTTAAAAAAGCCTTGGCTGACGCTGCGCTCCTGGCCCACCCAGACCCTGCAGCACGTATCGCGCTGACGACAGACGCTTCAGATTTAGCCATAGGGGCCGTTATTGAGCAACAGGTAGCCGGAGTTTGGCAGCCTTTGGCTTTCTTTAGCAAATCTTTAAGCGCGGCTGAACGAAAATACAGCGCGTTTGACAGAGAACTGTTGGCGCTGCATTTGGCTATTCGTCATTTCCAGTTCTGGCTGGAAGGACGGTGCTTCACCGCTTATGTGGACCACAAGCCGCTCACATACGCCATGGCCAAAATTTCAGACCCGTGGTCCGGCAGGCAGCAGAGGCAGCTGGCCGCAATCTCGGAATTTACCACTGACATTAGGCACGTTGCGGGCAAATTCAATGTAGTAGCGGATTGTCTCTCACGCGCGTTCACGACCCCAACACGCGCAGAGGCAGAACGGGCCACCGTGACCGTGCCGCAGGAGAGCGGCACGGTGGCGCGCGCAGCCCCGGTGCACGTGGGTATAGATTACGCAGCCATGGCAGCGGACCAGGGGGCGGACGCAGACGTGCGCGCGCTCCAGTCTGGACCAACAGGGTTGAGGCTGGAGAGCAAGTGTTTACAAACCGGTATGCCCCCCCTGATCTGCGACGTGTCGACGGGGCGCCCGCGTCCGGTGGTTCCGGCCACGTGGCGCCGCCGTGTTTTTGACTCGGTCCACTCACTGGCGCACCCGGGGGTGCGCGCGTCGGTGAAACTAGTGGCGGAAAAGTTTGTTTGGCCGTGCCTGCGCAAGCACGTGAAGGAATGGGCAAAAACCTGCATTTCCTGTCAACGGGCCAAAATTCACAGGCACACAAGAGCCCCGTTAGAACCGTTCCGCATTCCGGCCAGAAGGTTCGACCATGTGCACGTCGACCTTGTGGGCCCCCTACCGGCATCACAGGGGTTCACGTATCTTTTGACAATGGTGGACCGCACCACACGTTGGCCGGAAGTGGTCCCACTTGCGACGACCACGGCCGCGGAGGTGGCTCGCGTTTTTTTAACGGCTTGGGTGGCGCGTTTCGGGGTTCCGTCGGACATTACGTCCGATAGAGGACCGCAATTCATCTCTGAGCTGTGGTCAGCGATGGCCAACGGCTTAGGAGCCAAAATTCACCGCACTACGGCTTACCACCCTCAGGCCAATGGTTTATGCGAGCGTTTTCATAGGTCTTTGAAGGCAGCACTCAGAGCGTCGCTCACGGATGCAGATTGGGTGAATAAACTTCCATGGGTTTTATTAGGGTTGCGTTCTGCGCCTAAAGAGGACTTAGACGCCTCCCCAGCGGAGCTGGTATTCGCACAAACTCTGAGGCTGCCGGGCGAGTTTTTACCAGAGCACCCAGAGCCCCCACCTCTCTCGGCTCTGGGACCGTTAGTCGGCACGGGGGCAGACACGCTCCCGGGTCCGGTTCATCACGCTTTTCCACGAGTTTTCGTCCCCAAGGCTTTGAAAAATGCCGATTTCGTTTTTGTCAGGCGCGAAGCCCTAAAAGCAACGCTCAAACCGCCTTACGAAGGGCCATTTCGAGTGCTGGAGGCAGGTGATAAGCAATTTGTGCTGGATTTTGGAGACAGAAAAGAGACAGTCAGTATTGACAGACTAAAACCTGCTTTTGTCATGAAGGACGTGTCTGTACCGGTTGCGGTGGCGCCTCGACGAGGCAGGCCCCCGCAGAGGGCAATTAATCACTCTCTCCCTCAGTCAACAGCGCCGAAGCAGAAACGCACCGCAGGCAAGGCGGGGCCAACGCACAGCAGATTCGGCAGACGGCTGAAGCCCAAGCGGCGCACAGACTGAATGTTGGTGTTGATTATTCAGTAGTGAGTAAGGTGCTATTTAATTTTAGGAATTAGTCTGTTCTTCATCGTTTGGGGGGGGGGTTATATGGCTGTGTTGTGAGACATGTATATGTTGGACACTGCATATGTGATTTAACCACGATGAAGGAGAGCCAGCCCCCTGCGGTGCGGAGCCACAGAGCCTGGACCCCCTGCGGAGGACAGGGGACAGAAGACTTCCTGACCACTGAGGCTCGGGAAGAGAGAAGGGGGAGTTATGTAAATAAAAGGCTAATGAATGTGAATAAAGAGATTTTGAGAGAGATGTGTGATTTCCCCCGCGAGGGAAATGGTTTGATGTCAGAATGTTTAAATGAGAGAACTTTGGTGTGTTCACTCTCTTTGTTCGCTGCTCAAGAATGAGAGCAGACAGTGGAATGATTTCTTGAATAAACTGGAATGAAAGACAATTCGGTTTCGTTATTCAAGTCTCCCCACAGAGGAATAGTTTTTAACACAGCATTGTAAGCTGAGGACAGATGATATCTTAGTCCCCCTCCTCTATTGAGGGAGGGCCGTTCCACTTTGACATAGATGGCTTCCTTAACACCTATTTCAAACCACCTCTCTTCTCTGTCCAAGATCAGAATCAGAATCAGAATCAGGTTTATTGCCATTGTTCATGTAGTACACAAACTAGGAATTTGTCTCGGTACAATGCTGCAACATTAAACATGATAAGATAAGAGAAATAAACTATACATGTAATAAAGTGTAGGATAAGATTAAGTGATACTGGTCAACAGTTAAAATATATATTAGCCAGCAGCAGATACTGTGGAGAACTATATAGTGCAGTCGGTAATGCAGGAAGAAAACAGTGATGATTGACATGAGTCTGGTTGAGCTGCTGTACATGGTGCACGAGAGTCACTTAGTGTTCAGCAGTCTAATGGCAGAGGGGAAGAAGCTGTTCATGTGACGGGAGGTTTTAGTCTGGATGGACCGAAGTCTTCTACCAGAGGGGAGGGGGGCAAACAGTACATGACCAGGGTGTGAGGGATCGGCTATGATCCGGCCAGCACGCCTCTGGGTCCTGGAGATGTACAGATCCTGGAGAGATGGGAGCTTGCAGCCGATCACCTTCTCAGCAGTGCGCACGACGCGCTGCAGCCTTAGTCTGTCCCTGGCAGTGGCTCCTGCGTACCACACGGTTATGGAGGTGGTGAGGATGGACTCGATGATGGCTGTGTAGAACTGCACTAACATCTTGGTGGGTAGCTTGAGCTTCCTCAGCTGCCGCAGGAAGAACATCCTCTGCTGGGCTTTTTTGATGAGTGAGCTGATGGTCAGCTCCCATTTGAGGTCCCTGGTGATGGTAGTGCCTAGGAAGCGGAAGGAATCAGCAGTGGTGATGGGAGAGCCTGAGAGGGTGAGGGGGGGCAGAGGAGTAGTGACTTTCCTGAAGTCTACAATCATCTCCACTGTCTTCAGAGCGTTCAGCTGCAGGTTGTTATTGCTGCACCAGGACGCCAGCTGGGCCACCTCTCTCCTGTAGGCGGACTCGTCGCCGTTGGAGATGAGCCCGATGAGGGTGGTGTCGTCCGCAAACTTGATCAACTTGACAGACTGGTGGCTGGAGGTGCAGGAGTTGGTGTAAAGGGAGAAGAGTAGGGGGGAAAGTACACAGCCCTGGGGTGATCCGGTGCTGATGCTAGTATAGTCTGAGACAGTCTTTCCCAGCCGCACATGCTGCCTCCGGTCCGTCAGGAAGTCGATGATCCACCTGCAGAGGGAGTCAGGCACGTTGAGCAGGGACAGCTTGTCCCGGAGCAGAGCGGGGCGAATGGTGTTGAATGCGGAGCTGAAGTCCACAAACAGGATCCTGGCGTAGGTTCCCGGGGAGTCCAGGTGCTGCAGGATGGAGTGGAGGGCCAGGTTGACTGCATCGTCTACAGACCTGTTGGCTCGGTAGGCAAACTGCAGCGGGTCCAGGAGAGGGGTGGTGATGGACTTGAGGTGGGACAGGACCAGGCGCTCAAAGGACTTCATGACTACAGAGGTGAGCGCTACAGGTCTGTAGTCATTAAGTCCAGTGATCCGTGGCTTCTTGGGGACAGGGATGATGGTGGAGGATTTGAGGCAGGACGGCACGTGGCATAACTTAAGGGAGGTGTTAAAAATGTCTGTGAATACAGGAGCCAGCTGTTTCGCACAGAGTCTCAGGGTGGAGGGAGACACGCCGTCTGGGCCGGGGGCCTTGCGCGGGTTCAGTCTGGAGAACTGTTTGAGCACATCCTGCTCACTGATGATAAGGGGAGGGGGGGAGGTGGGGGGGGTGCCTTAAATGAAGTAGGGAATGTGGAGGCTGTGGAGCTGGAGGGAGGGGGGGAGTTGGACACAGATGACGAGGTGTCAAAACGGGCATAGTGTTGGGACAGTCTCTGACAAAGGGCTTTGTCATCCTGACCTTTAGGAGCCTGAGGCCGATAGTTGGTGATCTGCCTCAGTCCTCTCCACACGGAAGCCGAATCATTAGCAGTGAACTGCTGCTGGAGTCTCTCTGAGTACACAGATTTAGCCCTCTTCAGCTCTCTGTTAAACCGGTATTTAACCTCCCTGTAGCAGTCCCTGTCTCCACTTTTCAGCGCTGCTTCCTTCTCCTTCCTGATCTGTCTGAGCTTAGCTGTGAACCAGGGTTTGTCATTAGAGTAACTCACCCTGGTGCGTGATGGAAGAATGTTCTCTTCACAAAAGTGGATATATGAGTTCACAGTGTCCGTGTACTCATCCAGATCATGCGTGGCTCCTTTAAGCATGCCCCAGTCCCAAGATGTGCACATCTTGGTCTTGAAAGGTGTGCTGTTTTTGTTGCAGGTGAGTATAGATGGCTGAATTTTGTCCAGACGAATTTTCTCTTCTGTGTTGCGACATACATTTACAGAGCTGCTGTTTTGTTTCCCCGATATAAAGATTGTCACACTCCTCACTACATTTGACAGCATATACCAGGTTGCTCTTTTTATGTTTTGGTAGCTGGTCTTTGGGATGAACCAACCAATGTCACACAGTGTTCCTGGGTTTAAAGTACACCGGTATGCTGTATTTGGAGAAAATCCTGCAAAACGTTTCAAAGAGCCCAGCCACATATGGAATGACTATATGCTTTCTTTTGATTTTACATCCCATTTCTCCTGATGGCCTAGAATTCTTTTTACGTTTCATGTGAGTTTTGATGAAGGTCCAGTCTGGATAACCACACTGTTTTAAAGCTTGTTTTATATGGACAAGTTCCTTTTCCTTAGCTTCTGAATCTGTGGGTATGGTTTCTGCATGTTGTTGCAATGTGCGAATCACTCCCAGTTTGTGCTCAAGTGGGTGATGTGAACAAACATGAGATACTGATCTGTGTTGGTAGATTTTCAGTACACTTCAACATGAAGTTCACCCCGTTCACCTGTGGTGCACATATGTGGGTTACATATGCTTCACATGCTTATTACTGTACGCTTATTGTTTACTGCACATCTCAGAGGAACAAAAGGTCTGAGCCTCCTAGGGGTAGCAGGAGGATGCGAAGTCTGGCCTTTTGTATGCAGAGAGATGGCCGTGAGGGATTTCCTGACCACCAGGACTTCAGGACCTGAAGGGGGGTGCTTTGTGATTTGGGATGTAAAGACAATGTGACTGTGTGCTTTGATGTCCTGGGGTATAAAAGGGACAGAGGTGGGGGCATGCCTTCCTCTTTCTACTTTTGGATGTTGGAGAATGTGGTGGTGAATAAAACTGATCTTGAGAAATAAACTCAGCCTCGTCTTTCCACACATCTCCACACTGGTGACCCTACGACGTATCATGAGCGGAGACGAATCTCCCGAGCTAGACTCGCCAGGAGCCAGCCAAATGAATGCAGCCACAGTCCAACTACCGGACTTCTGGCCGAACAATCCGCGCTCCTGGTTTAACGCAGTCGAGGCACAGTTCCACCTCCGGAGGATTTCGGTAGACGCCACAAAGTTCTACTATGTAGTTGCAAAGCTGGACAACCACACAGCCCAGCGAGTGGAGAGCCTGATCAACCACCCGCCGGACAGCGACAAGTACAGCACGTTGAAGGCTGCACTCATTCGTTACTTCACCCCCTCGGTGCAGGAGCGAGCAGAGAGGCTTCTAGCGCTGACTGAATTCGAGGGCGACAGACCTGCGGACCTGATGGGAAAGATGTTGAGTTTGAGAGACTCCGAAGATAAGATAAGATAAGACAAGATAAGCCTTTATTAGTCCCACAATGGGGAAATTCCAGGATTGCAACAGCACAGGGATAGCAACACTCAGAGCAACAATCAGAAGGCAAGAAAAAAAGCAAGCAAGCAAGAGCAGCTAATATACATATGTACATATTACTATAAATATATATATATATATACTTATATATATATATATATATATATATATATATATATATATATATATATATATATATACACACACACACACAGACACACAGTGCGGAGCATTGTAGCTAGATGGAATAAATATGTAGATAAATAAACACCCACAGTACGGAGCATTGCAGCTAGGTGGAATAAATATGTAAATATATAAACACACACAGTGCGGAGCAATGTAGCTAGATGGAATAATATGTAGATATATAAACACACAGTGCGGAGCATTGTAGCTAGATGGAATAAATATATAGATATATAAATATAAACACACCCAGTGCGGAGCATTGTAGCTAGATGGAATAAATATGTAAATATATAAACACACACAGTGCAGAGCATTGTTGCTAGATGGGATGAAACAGCACAACCGTCTATTTAGTTATCCTACATGGTATGATTATGTGCCCATACTTATTCTCACCCTCCATAGCGACCGGTATTTTCCTAGTTGTATGCCGGAGGGGACCATTGTGTAAGTCTATTGCATCTTTTGCATTCAAAAAAACTATTAGTTTGTTAGTTTGTTGTTGTTGTTAGGTCTTTTTGCTATCTCTGCGAGCAGCCCTGCTTAGGTTGTACAGTCTGACAGCCGTTGGTAGGAAGGACTTGCGAAACCTCTCGGTTGTGCACCTGGGATGATGTAGTCTGCTGCTAAATGAGCTCCTCAGTGCATTCAGTATGTCCTGCATAGGGTGGAACTCGGACTCCAGCAGAGATGACAGTTTAGCCACCGTCCTTCTCTCTCCTATCTCTCCTATCTCCTCCACCGGATCAAGGCGCTGCCCCAGATGATAACTTCATCTTCACCCACCTTTTCCTCAGAACCCTACCGTCAGAGGTGAGAGTGACCCTGGCCAATTCACCACTGCTGGCCCGACGGGACTACCACGAGCTGGGCCAGGAGACGCAATGACTCGTCGACGCCAGTAAATGGCGCGCGGCTGCGGCAGCGGGTCCAGGCGCAACGTCCGGAGACGGCAGGGGGCCAGAGGCTGCAGCACCAGACTCACCGACGACGGCGGCGGCAGGGGCCGGGAAGCACGGAGCAGACAACATCCTTTGCTTCTACCATCACCGTTTTGCAGAGAGGGCACGCAAGTGCATTCCACCGTGCCACTTTAAGCGCTCGGGAAACGCCAAGACCGGGGGTCGGTAGCAGCTGCGGCCCTCGGAGAGGAGAACAAGCTGCTCTACTTGAAGGATGCGCACTCAGGGAGGCATTTCCTCGTGGACACGGGCTCCCAGCTGAGTTTCATCACACCTTCCTATGCCGACCGACTGGCGCCATCCAGTGGTCCCCGGGTGTCAGCAGCGAACGGCTCGGCGATTAAGACCTTCGGTGAGAGGACTCTGTTTCTGTCTTTACACGGCCGCACTTTCGAGTGGACTTTCGTCATAGCGGCAGTCAATTTCAACATGTTAGGGGCCGATTTTTTGTGCTCACATAGTTTGTTGGTCGATCTTGCTAACAGACGCCTGGTTAATGTACTCTCTTTTTATTCTATCCCCTGTACAGCGCGAGTGGCCCCGCCAACAGCACAAGCCAACGTCACAGCTGCAGGTGGTAAGTTCCACACACTCCTCACCCAGTTCCCAGCACTCACGGTTCCAACATTTTCTGCGACAGTGGCTAAACACAGGGTGGTACATTTTATTACTACCACCGGACCACCCGTTTTCGCAACAGCTCGGCGCTTGGATTCAGCTAAACTGACCATAGCGCGCGAGGAGTTCACCAACCTGGAGAGGGTGGGCATCATCAGGCGTTCGAAGAGCCCATGGGCTTCACCGCTCCACATGGGCCCGAAAGCTGATGGCTCGTGGCGGCCTTGTGGCGATTTCCGCAGGCTGAACAACGCTACAGCGCACGACCGCTACCCAATCCCGCACATCCAAGATTTTTCAGTTCATTTGGCGGGAGCGTGCATTTTTTCTAAAATAGACTTGGTACGCGGTTACCACCAGGTCCCAGTGTGCGCTGAGGACATACCCAAAACAGCGGTAATAACTTCTTTTGGGCTTTTCGAGTTTTTGCGCATGCTGTTTGGGCTTAAAGGCGCGGCGCAGATGTTCCAACGCATGATGGACGCAGTTTTGCGCGATCTCCTTTTCGTGTTCGTCTACCTGGACGACATATTGGTAGCCAGCGCATCCGAAGACGAACACGAAAACCACCTCACGGCGGTTTTCAGGAGGTTGGCAGAGCACAGGTTAATAATTAACCCGGCGAAGTGTCAGTTCGGGGTGACGCAGATTGATTTTTTGGGGCATCGCGTCTCCCCAGAGGGAGCGGTCCGTCTGCCTGAGAAAGTGCGTGCAGTAACAAATTTTCCCCAGCCATAAATGGTCAAAGCGTTACAGGAGTTTTTGGGAATGGTAAATTTTTATAACAGTTTCCTCCCCCGCGCAGTGCAGCTCATGCAACCATTGTATGCTGCATTAAAAAACAAAACCCCACAAATAAAGTCGAATGGTCTCCGGAGCGAGAGCGCGCGTTTTCCGAAGTCAAAACAGCTCTGGCAAACGCTGTGTTGTTAGCACATCCAGTCCCAGCGGCCCGCATGGCTCTCACTACTGACGCATCAGATGTGGCCATAGGGGTGGTCGTGGAACAGTTTGTAGCGGGAGCCTGGCAACCGCTCGCCTTTTTCGGTAAGACCCTGCGCGACAGCGAACGAAAATACAGCGCATTCGACAGGGAGTTGTTAGCTCTCCACTTGGCCATTTGCCACTTCCAGTTCTGGCTGGAAGGACGCCGTTTCACCGCGTTCGTTGACCACAAGCTGCTGACTTTCGCGATGGCCAAGATTTCAGAACCTTGGTCGGGTCGGCAGCAGAGACAGCTGGCCGCGATATCGGAGTTTACTACCGATGTCCAACATGTGGCGGGTAAACTTAATGTAGTGGCGGACTGCCTCTCGCGCGCCGTGGGGGTTCCAGCCCGCGCGGAGGTAGATCCTGCAGCCATGGCCGCGGAGCAGCTTAGCGACCCGGAAGTGCGCGCGGCCCCGGTCAGCGTGGGGATAGATTATGCAGCCATGGCCGCGGAGCAGGTTAGCGACGCGGATGTGCGCGCGCTCCAGTCTGGACCAACAGGGTTAAGGCTGGAGAGCAGGGTGCTACAAGACGGTATGCCCCCCCTAATCTGCGACGTCTCCACTGGGCGGCCGCGTCTGGTGGATCCAGCCGCGTGGCGCCGCCGCGTTTTTGACTCGATCCATTCTCTGGCGCACCCGGGAGTGCGCGCATCAGTCAAAATGGTAGGAGAGAAATTTGTATGGCCGAGCCTGCGCAAACAAGTTAGAGAGTGGGCGGCAGCCTGCACGGCCTGCCAGCGGGCCAAGGTTCATAGACACACAAGAGCTCCCTTGGAGCCGTTTCACATCCCGGCTAAAAGGTTTGATCATGTCCATGTGGACCTCGTAGGCCCCCTCCCGCCCTCACAAGGGTGCACACATCTTCTGACAATGGTTGGCCGCACCACGCACTGGCCGGAAGTGGTCCCGCTGTCATCAACCACAGCCGAGGAGGTGGCGTGTGCGTTTTTAACGGCATGGGCAGCGCGTTTTGGAGTCCCGTCGGACATTACGTCCGACAGAGGCCTGCAATTTGTTTCCGAACTTTGGTCAGCGATGGCCCGCATCCTGGGGGCAACGATCCACCGCACAACCGCGTACAACCCGCAGGCTAACAGGTTATGCGAAAGTTTTCACAGGTCATTGAAGGCGGCTCTCAGGGCGTCGCGTACGGATCCAAATTGGGTGGACAAGCTACCATGGGTTTTATTGGGGTTGTGTTCTGCACCTAAAGAGGATTTAGAAGCCTCTCCAGCGGAGATAGTTTTCGCACAGCCACTTCGGCTGCCTGGGGAATTTCTCCCAGATAATCCAGCGCCAGAGTGCTCCCCGGCTCAACGGTTACAGAATAGCACGGGCCCGAGCACACTACCTGCCCCCATTCACCACAGTTTTCCGTGTGTTTTTGTGCCTAAGGCTTTAAAAAATGCGGAGTTTGTTTTTGTCAGACATGATGCCCATCGTCCGCCTTTACGCCCACCTTATGACGGACCATATAGAGTGCTGGAAACAGGGGATAAGCAATTTTTGCTAGATTTGGGGGGCAGAAAAGAAAGGATTGGTATTAACAGGCTCAAACCCGCTTTTGTGGTAGCTGACGAAGTTGTGCAGTTGGCGAAGGCTCCACGACGCGGCAGACCCCCTAGAGAGCATTCCCCAGAACACCCACAGAGGTTGACTAACAGTTCTCATCCCCAGGCAGCAGAGCCACAGCTGGAAGATGCCATGGAAAGGGTGCAGCCTGCTTACAGCAGATACGGGAGAAGGTTGAGACCTAAGCGGCACTTGGACTGATATGTAGTGATTTTATTATGACATGCAATCTGTGGTGATATTGTTCCATCTTAGACGTTTGGGGGGGGGGGGGGTTATGTGGTGCACATATGTGGGTTACATATGCTTCACATGCTTATTACTGTACGCTTATTGTTTACTGCACGTCTCAGAGGAACAAAAGGTCTGAGCCTCCTAGGGGTAGCAGGAGGATGCGAAGTCTGGCCTTTTGTATGCAGAGAGATGGCCGTGAGGGATTTCCTGACCACCAGGACTTCAGGACCTGAAGGGGGGTGCTTTGTGATTTGGGATGTAAAGACAATGTGACTGTGTGCTTTGATGTCCTGGGGTATAAAAGGGACAGAGGTGGGGGCATGCCTTCCTCTTTCTACTTTTGGATGTTGGAGAATGTGGTGGTGAATAAAACTGATCTTGAGAAATAAACTCAGCCTCGTCTTTCCACACATCTCCACACACCAACCTTTATCCCACAATCCAGAAACGGGAGTTTGTTGTCCTTCATATCTTCCCGGGTGAACTTGATGTAATTGTCCACTGAATTAATGTGCTGTGTGAAGGGGTTGCTTTCCTGGGTCTTCATTTTCACCCAGGTGTCATTGACATATCTAAACCAATGGGTAGGAAGAACTCCCTCGTAGGTGTCCAGCGCCATCCTTTCCACCTCTTCCACGTAGAGACTAGCAACAATGGGGGAAACTGGGGAGGCCATGGTACAACCATGTTTCTGTCAATAAATCACATCCTGGTATTTAAAATAGGTGATATTCAGACACAACTCCAACAGAGAGCACACCTGGGGCCTCATGCACAAAGGATACTTACGCACAAAAACATGGTGTAGGTCCTTTTCCACGGAAAATTGCAGATGTATCAAGAATGAAATGACCGTGGAAATATGTGCAGCCCCATGCCAACTTCATGGCTGGTGTACGTACATTGCTACTGTTATTGGTCCTTTGGCGACCCTTAGAGTTGATGTTGGGAGACTGATAATGACATGAAAATTATTGTACACCAGAGACACATGATGACCAAACATCCAAGTGTGCGCCATTAGATGAGTAGATATAAAAGCAAGCGCAAAGAAGTGCAGAAAATGCCTCCAACAACAGAGGATTAGAGGATATTGCAAATCGCACAGTGAGAAGAGAACGGGTATTTTAGAGACAGAAGATTTTCTGGCTCAGGATGGTGACAGGCTTGTCAGCTGGTTTAGGATTTCCACAGGCAGTCCTTGTGGAACGTGCCTGTGCACGCCCAAATATCACCCTGTCTTCAAGGCTTCATTACAACTTAGTGATTTGCGTAAGTGACTTTCTTTTTTGCTAATTAAACTACAGTTTCACAGCATTCTACCAAGCCCCCAACTGCCTCTGGGTGTACAGTAGTTATGTCAATAAACACATGCGTAAAGTTTGAAATGCAACAGTCTCACCCGTTCCCTGGCGCACTTCATTCAGTTAGTAGTGTGTGTAATCCATGTAAGTTGTATATAACTACAAAGGATGAGATTTGCATTTTGGACATAAAATATGTACTTGCCGAGTCTAATATGATCTGCTTTCAGCTGGCAGGTGACCGTGGCTACCCACTAAATAGGTTCATATTGTCTTTTTTTTTTTTGTGACTGTTTTTCTTTTATTCAACCAGCTGATCGACCTGGTTGGTCACAAATTGACTGATTCATTGTTTAAAACAACATTGTATAAAAGATATAACATACATTTAAAAACAATGGGATGACACAAGAAAGTGCGCACACTTATTTTCATTGTGGTCCCTAAAAGAGATTGCAGCTGATCCCATACCTGCAACCTTCTGCTTTGAAATCTGGCGCTATAACCACTGAGCTATACACACTCCAAATCACAGTGATCAGCTGATGCTTCTGAGGACGACTGCAGACATCAGTCTAAACATGTCAAAGTGAAATAAATATATCCTTCTTATCACTGCCTGAGTAAAGGAAACAATAAACTAATCTTCTACGGCTGTGAGCAGGCTATTTAATCACCTGCATCCGGCGCTAGTGCCAGAGAACAGCATGCCAAACAAAATGTTTTTATGTGCCACTACCTCATTCAGAAGCACCTCCAACTCGCATTCTGTGAAATTCCATTAAATCCATTATTTTTGATCGTGGATACAGGAGAATCAAACGTGCAGTGCTTGTATTTATGTATTTGCATACCTATTTGCATCTAATTGCATGTTCAAATAGGGCATGTTAAGGGAGGAGTCCGGTATTCCCTCACGTGCGTTCAATTTCAGGCAGATCAGTATGTACAAAGGAAATGTGCTTGGATTCCTGCGTATGGACGGTTTCATACATCTGGATTTTTTTTTTTGCTTACGCCGTTTTCTTGATTTAAACGTACGTCATCTTTCAGTAGGAAATCCACGCAAGTCTTTGTACATGAGGCCCCAGGTCTGGATTTGATTTTGTTCTGTCACCTAAAGTTTAATCCTGGGACAGTCGTCCTCTCACCACTTCAATTGCTAACCCTGTTTGCACACAGGTAAACAAGAATGTGACATCATATGACACTATGGTGTCATCTGCCTCCAGGGAGAGTCGTTGAATCTTTTGAATAAAATCCTTAGAATTCACTATATGATGTTCAGTGTTACCAACTAGTGGAGCTAAAATGGTGGCCAGGTATTTTGCAACATTATATGTAACAGAATTTATACTGCTGACGATTGGTCTAAGTGGATTATTGTTTTTATGAATTTTTGGAAGTCCATATATACAAGGTGTGGTTTCTACAGGGTAAAGGTGGTAGTATAGATTTCGATCTTTAACCTGTTGTTTTTCCAGGGACTGTAATATGCTGATTACCTGGGTTTTATATTTATTGGAAGGATCTCTCCTCAAAATTTCATATGTGTTATTATCACTCAGCAATGTGATTACTTTGTGGTGATAGTCCTCAGTCTTCAGTACTGCTCTGCATCTTCCTTTGTCAGCAGGCAAGATGGTAATATTCTTATCCTTGGGAGGTTAAGGCCCTCTTCTCCTGTTTGTTAAGGTTAGAGGGTGGGGGCTTGGCATTCAAAAGAGAGATGGATATTTGAGCACGAATCTGTTGAGCTTTATCCTCAGGAATACTACTGTTACGAATGGCAGATTCTGTAGCAGTGATCATGTCTACCAGCGGAATGTTGTCTGGGATTACAGCAAAATTTAAACCTTTAGCCAAAACACTCAACTCTGGCTTGGTGACTCCCTATCAGGTTTTTCACCCATGTGTCACTGATGTTAAAGGGTGCGTCACCCTGATTCTGTTTCACACCGTCCAATGTGTTCTGACCACAAACACTCCCACCTCGTAAGGACAAGGCATTGATGTTCTTTAATCTTGGTATGTTGAGCAAAACGTGCATGTTCCACAAAGTCTATTACCTTTTGTAAGGTTCCCTTTGATAGCTTGATGGCCATTTTCTGATGTAGCTGTCTTTCTTTCTCTTGAAAACATCCAAGGTAAAATGGACCTGTCGTATTTTAGAAGGTTAAAATCCACAAACATACCATGTTTAAGTGAATGAGATCTTTAAATACCAGAAGATAAATCCTTTGCAAAATCATATGAATGCAAAAAAACGCTTTTTTTTTTTTTTTTCCTCATCTCATCTCATCATGTGGCACATGATGCACAGATCAGAGGAGGGTGCCTCTTCTGCAATAAATCAGAAAATGGTTCTTGGTCCATTTTATTTCACAAAATGACTTTCACATAACTAACAGAATGTGGTGTGGATTTCAGCAAAATGGATTTTTTAATAGTTAGCACATACAGTATTTCTTGTGTCACTGTGCGCTAATCTTTAAAATCAGTCTTGTTTAAAAATGCTGACAAAAAAATCAGAAATTTAAACTACTTATTAAACAGATCAGAAGGATTTATGGTTGCGCAGATGTAGATACAGAAATTTAAGGAGGACATAAATGCAAATGAGTTGCAATAAAAGGTATGTGGGGAAGTAAAGGCCTTCAGCTCCTCCTCCTCCTCCTCTAGGTGTCCCTTGGGTGTGATTCTGGCAAGGTCAACAGCTCTATCAGCCATCCCCTGGCTGACAGCCAAACACAAGGGCTGTCTATTGTTCTCCCGTGTATTGTTCGCTTTGCTGGCCTTCAACACCAGTGTCTCTGTAGCATAAATGTGTTTGAATAAGGGCGTATTTCTGCAATTGAAATGTACTTATTCATTTATTATCAGTGGATTAAGACAGAAAAGAGAGGCTAACAAAGTTTCTACAAATCCATCTGTATGTGTTTGTGTGGGAGTTACCCCAAGGCTTCAGGGCTAAACTTCCATCATTTAGCTTCATCTGCTTAAATTTAAATAAATGCCTGAACTTTTCCGCTGTCATTAGCTGCTTCTGCACATCTGCATGTAAAACTTCAACTTGAGCGCTTTCCATCAGTGACCTAATGTTGAGGAAGTTGTGGTTCCTGTTCAGTTAGCTAAATCTGAATGTTGAATCAGCAGTCTGGTCACATGTGGTGCAGGCCAGGTTCCAGTACAGAACGAATAAAAGATAAAGTTTTACTCTTGGCTGCACGACATGTAGGCAGTTTTCTCACAAGATTCACTGCTTGATTGGATGTTATAGTTCCTTAGCTGTTTCTGTGACAATACTTATTTTGCTTCCTCTCCTTCTGGCTGCTCTATTTAGGGCAGGGGTCTGCAGCTTCTAGTATGAAAAGAGTCATAAATTGTATCCCCCCCAAATCTGCCACAAATATATTTTCCTTTTATACTGTATATAACACTGTTGTCTGAGAAATCAGATTTTACTTGTAAATTTGCAACTTTTTTCCTCAAAAATTATATATTTTTTTTAAAAAGTTTGATTTTTTAAAATGTATTATTTTTCCTCAGATCTACCACTTTTTCTTGCATTTTTTGTCATGTTTGCTACTTCTAATACTTGCAAATATAAGACTTTTCTCACATTGCAATTTATTTTTGTAGATTTATTACTTTTTCTTCTAAATCAAATGTTTGTCTGTTGTACAAGTATGAGGTCTTTTTCTCAAATTTGCG
This sequence comes from Pholidichthys leucotaenia, assembly GCA_020510985.1. Taxonomy (NCBI): domain Eukaryota; kingdom Metazoa; phylum Chordata; class Actinopteri; order Cichliformes; family Pholidichthyidae; genus Pholidichthys; species Pholidichthys leucotaenia. Next base: position 280,682,301 of record CM035842.1, read on the forward strand.
GTTTTTCTGAGAGATTTGTTATTTTTTTCTGATAAATCTGACTCTTTTCAGAAATTATTTATTTTAAATTTGCTCCTCCTTTTGACTTATTTTATTTTAATTTATTTACAGCTTTTTACTGTAAGTTTGCCACTTTTTTCCTCAAATTGTTTTCTTGAAAAACCTTTGCTTTTCTTGTAGATTTGCAGCTTTGTAAATTTTTAAATTTTTTCATGTATATTTGCTACTTCTTGCTATTATATTTGTAATATTTTCTATAATAAATTCTTTTGGTTCTTTGTTGTTCTTGTCTGAAACATTTCCTGAAAATTTTTGACTTTTTCCATATTTCTCCATATAGATTTCAAAATTTACTTATATATTGTGACATTACTTAATCCAGCCCAGGGGGGTGCACAAGCCAGTGTACTCCTAGTGCTGGTCCCAAGCCTGGGTAAATGGGGAGGGTTTTGTCAGGAAGGGCATACGACCTAAAACCTTTGCCAAATCAAACATGCGGATCATTACAAATGAGACTTTTATACCAGATCGGTCGAGGCCTGGGATAACAACGACCGCCACTGGTGCTGTTAACCAACAGGGTGCCAGTGGAAATTGGACTGTTAGTCAAAGACTGAGGAGGAGGAGAGGGGGAAGGTGTGTTAGGAGGGAGAAAGAGTAGGGCTGGGCGATATAGCTCAAAAAATGTATCACGATATACAGTAATTTCCTCTGCATCGCAATACATGATACATATCACGATATGTATTTTGTGTGCTAAATGTCCTTTAAAATTTGATTTTACTTACATTTTTATTGGAAATTATATATACACTGGCGTGAAAAGTGTTTGCCCCCTTCCTGATTTCTCGTTTTTTTTGTATGTTTGTCACACTTAAATGTTTCAGATCATTGAACAAATTTAAATATTAGACAAAAATAACACAACTAAACGCAAAATACAGTTTTTAAATGAAGGTGTTTATGATTAAGGGCAAAAAAAAATCCAAACCTACATGGTCCATATTTAAATTTGTTTGATGAGCTGAAACATTTAAGTGTGACAAGCATACAAAAAAATGAGAAATCAAGAAGTGGGCAAACGCTTTTTCATGCCACTGTATATGTATTCATCTCACTTATGAAAAAGCAGAATAATAAAATAAAATGAAAACTTAGAGAAAATTCTTCACAACATTATGTAACTGTCTTTTTTTTCTTTAACAGAACTCACATTATCAAGTAATCAAGTTTATCCACATGAGTAGAAATGTTTCAGTTTACCACACATAGTTAATACTGATGGTCTAATGAGTGACAGAAGCATAACTTGTCACTTATTTTTTTTTCTATTCTTTTATGTCTACATTTCATCAGTTTTTTATTTGCCGACCCACTCGCTCTTCCTTTGAAGGGTTGCAAGACCTGATAGGAGATCTTATTTTGAAAGCTCGTTCTCTTGGTGAATTAAGTGAGTTAGTGTCCTGTAACTGTGTTGTATCAAATCCTTCTCTCTTACTCAATTGCGCAGTAGCCTGAAGGAGCACCCACAATTTTGTTGTACTGTATAACTGTACAATGACAATGCCATAAATTGCCCAAGCAGGGGCAGACTGAGCACACCAAACGTCCGCTGTGAATTTGCAACATTTAATAAAGAAAAACACAAATATAACTTATGAACAGAGGCCGTCATGTACACGCGCATTTGCTCAGCGAACAGGGGAAAAGATACAAGCCCAATTGCAGGTGAAGTGAACATGTTTATTAAACAGAAAATCAGCATACAAAATGTTCAACATAGGCAGTCCGGAAATAATGTATAGATGAACAGGTGTATCAACCCAGTTGGCAAGAGGAGGAAGCATATGTCACACCCCAGGGTAAACTGGCAGCTGGGGGAAAACAAGAAACGTAAACCAGAGGAAAAAGGAACACTTACATAAGGTATCGGAGCGCAGCTGGCTATGGAAACAACAACACCAGAGTAGTCCAAAAAATAGGAGAAACCAACAAGAGGAGCGCCTGGACATCAAAGGTTGACTAACGCCGCTACACTGAGTGCTCACACTGTCATCCATAAATACCCCGTGTACCAATGAGTGACAAGTGGATGCAGGTGTGCGGCGACAGCCAGTGCGTGTAACAAGAGAGCGAGAGTGAGTGTGTATGTGTGTGTGAGTGAAGACCGGCATGTGCATGTGCTGAATGATGCATGTATGTGTGAGTGCGTGCATGTGTGCGTGTGTAAGTGAGTGAGAGTGCACAGGTAGTGGACAAATGAAAATAGCAATCAGCTGGTGGATGCCGGCAGAGAGGGAGCGGTGTGGCTGTAGGCTGGTAGGGAGCTCAGGACCCAGAGGCTGCTAAAACCTGCCAGCTGAAAATTAAGAAAACAATGATCAGGGAAAATACAGCCACAAATCATGGACGGGGTTGGAGACATCCAACCCAGCCCATGACAGAGGCAGGACACACAAAAGCTCATGGTGCACGGGAACACCGGAGAAGATGGGGCTCACGCCTGAGGGAAAAATAAGAGAACAGCCTGGGCTGAACCAGGCTGAGGTGTATAGGAATGCCAGGATAAGAGGACGGAAAATAAGACTCAGACGGAGCACTTCCGTCAGAACATTGTAAACGCCGCTGCAACGGACTGTGGAGCTTAAATAGGGAAAGCAGAACTAATTGCACATGATGAACAGGTGTGGGTAGATGAGCCAGGATAGTCAGATTAAACCAGTAACAGGTGTGACGGCCCGTAAACAGAACTCTGACTCATGGAAATAACACAACACACTTTCACAATAAAAGCACAGGAGAACAAACGGGTAACTGACAATGAATATAAAATAATCCTAAAACGTAAACAGACCAAAATGCACAATGAGAAACTAATAACCACCATCAGGACGAGAACAATAAATACCGGAAGATAAATTGAAATACAAGACAATACAGGAACACATAAAAATGCATCACTAACAACCCAGCTAAGATAAAATAACAGGGGAACTCAAAACAGCAACAAAGGACAAACTGAAACACAAAACAACACCAAGAAGATGAAAATACAGAAAATACTCCAACAAAAACTGAGGCATGAGCCCCCCCGTCTTCAGCATCATGACAGACAAAGCCTATTGTATTCTACCTGCAGAGTTCAAAGTGGAAATGTTTTATCTACTCCTGGCTCCCCTCCCTTTCCTGATATCCCTCTTTCTCTGTCAGCATGCAGGAGCGGGGCAGCCACACTGAACTTTGTCTCACACTATACTATATAGGCGATACCACTATTAAATATATCGCGGACAGCCAAATGTACTGATACAATGAATATGTTCGTTATATCGCCCAGCCCTAAGAGAGAGAAAAGGAAAGGTAGAAGTGTGGAGGTGAGAGTAGGGACATTAAATGTAGGGACTCTGACTGGTAAAGGCAAAGAGTTGGCTGATATGATGGAGAGAAGAAAGGTAGATATACTGTGTGTTCAAGAAACCAGATGGAAGGGAAGCAAGGCTAGGAGCATTGGAGGTGGATTTGAATGAATGAATGAATTAAGGAATTTATTTGGTAATAAAATAAACATACATACAATACAATAAGAACACACAAAAGAACAACCGAAAGGGTGTAGGCTGAAGCTCGTGCTTATATAGTGCCTACCCCATTACAATTTTAAAATCAGTAACATAAAAGTTTAAGTCATACCCAAAATCAACAAAGAAAATCAAATACAACAAGTAGACAAAAAAAAAAACCCAAAAAAACCCTTTAAGTTATTACACGTTTATCTCCCAGCGTTTACAGTGAGATACTGGGAGATTTTCTCATCTTTGTACAATTTTTTGAATTGCTTCAGAGTAGAACACGTTTTAATAATTTCAGAGCAACAGTTCCACAGTTTAACTCCAGTGACAGACATACAATGATACTTTGTATTTGTTCTAACCTTTGGCTTATTAAAAACAGAGTTACCTCTTAGCTCATATTTGCTTTCCCTTTTTTTAAACAGTCTCTGAATATTAACAAGTAATTGGTTATTATTTGCTTTGTACATGATTTGAATGACATTATAATCTACTAGATCTCTAAATTTAAGAGTATGTAATTGAATGAATATTGGATTTGTTGGTTCACAGTAAGGTTTCTTTGATATTATGTGTACGGCTTTTTTCTGTAGTAAGAAGATTAAGTTTGTGTTTTTTTTTTGTATGTGCTTCCCCAGATCTCCACACAGTATGTCATATAAGGAACTATCAGTGAATTATATAAAATGCAAAGAGATTTAAACTGTTCTACCATGGTGTAGATGGGAAGAGAAATGGAGCAGGAGTAATCTTGAAGGAAGAGTATGTGAAGAGTGTTCAGGAGGTAAAGAGGGAGTCAGACAGGATCATGAGTTTGAAGCTAGAAGTCAAAGGTGTGGTGTTGAATGCTGTCAGTGCGTATGCCCCACAAGTTGGATGTCAGGTAGAAGAGAAAGAGGAATTCTTGAGTAAGTTGGATGAGGTGGTAGAGAGTGTTCCGAGGGGGAGAGAGTGGTGAATGGAGCGGACTTTAATGGGCATGTAGGTGAAAGGAACAGAGGTGATGAGGAGGTCCTGATAGGTATGATCTTAAAGAGAGAAATGTGGAAGGACAGATGTGGATTTTGCTAAAAGGACAGAAATGGCTGTCATGAACACATACTTTAAGAAGAGACAGGAACATAGGGTGACTTACAAGAGTGTAGGAAGGTGCGCACGGGTGGACTACATCTTATACAGAAGGAGAAATCTGAAAGAGATAGGAGACTGCAAGGTGGTAGCAGGGGAGAACGTAGCTAGACAACATCGGATGGTAGTCTGTAGGATGACTTTGGAAAGCAAGAAGAGGAAGAGAGTGAAGGCAGAGCCAAAGATTAAGTGGGGGAAGTTACAGAAGGAAGAAGGTCACACAGAGTTCAGGAAGGAGTTGATACGGGCTCTGAGTAGTAAGGAAGAATTACCAGATGACTGGGAAAGTACAGCAAAAGTATTGAGGGAAACGGGTAGAAAGGTATATGGTGTATCCAGTGGACAGAGGAAGGAAGACACGAAAACTTGGTGGTGGAATGAGGAGGTACAGGAAAGTATTCAAAGGAAGAGGTTAGCAAAGAAAAACTGGGATAGTAAGGGAGATGAAGAAAGTAGAGAGGAGTATTTGGAATCTTGGCACATGGCAAAGGAAGAGGTGGCAAAGGAAAAGGCATATAATGAGTCTTATGAGAGGCTAAACACTAAGGAAGGAGAAAAGGACTTGTATCGATTGGCTAGACAGAGAGATCGAGCTGGAAAGGATGTACAGCAGGTTAGGTTGATTAAGGACAGAAATGGTAATGTACTAACAAATGACAAGAGTGTGTTGAGAAGGTGGAAGGAGTACTTTGAAGAGCTGATGAATAAAGAAAATGAGAGAGAGAGGAGGATGGATGAAGAAAAGATAGTGAACAAGGAAGTCCCAAGGATTAGCATGCCGGAAGTGAGAGCAGCTTTGAAGAGGATGAAGAATGGAAAGGTGGTTGGTCCAGATGACATACCTGTGGAGGTATGGAGATGTTTAGGAGAGATGGCAGTGGACTTTTTGACCAGATTGTTTAACACAATCTTGGAGAGTGAGAGGATGCCTGAGGAGTGGAGAAGAAGTGTTTTGGTACCAATTTTCAAGAACAAAGGTGATGCTCAGAGCTATAGTAACTACAGAGGCATAAAGTTGATCAGTCACACTATGAAGATATGGGAAAGAGTTGTTGAAGCCAGGTTAAGAGGAGAGGTGACAGTTGGTGAGCAGCAGTATGGTTTCATGCCAAGAAAGAGTACTACAGATGCAATGTTTGCTCCAAGAGTGCTGATAGAGGCATATAGAGAAAGTCAGAAAGAGTTGCACTGTGTCTTTGTGGATCTAGATAAAGCATATGATAGGGTGCCAAGAGAGGAAGTGTGGTACTGTATGAGAAAGTCAGGAGTGGCAGAGAAGTATGTGAGGGCAGTATGGACCAACAGTATGGACCCATTGGACTACAAATTTATTCAAATGGGCCTCGATGAGGAGGAGGTATGGGTTGCCTTTCTCATCGAGGAACTCATCGACAACGCCCACACCTCTCGCATGCCGGAGAAAGCCCTCCGCGCCTTTGCGGGTGCAGAACAACTATTCAGTAGCTTTCCTTCCCTGTATCGATACCCCCAGCTTGGCGGATTCCTGGGCTCCTTGCCGAATCTGCAGTGGATGCTCCGGGGGCTGGTGAAGCCAGTCGCCAGTGGCGGGAGACGAGCAGAGGGAGGGGAGATCGACACGAGCCAAAGGGCATGGTTCACGCCGTTACTGGGGAACACAGCGGTCTGGCTTCTCATCCCCAGCGGAGGCGCTTCAGGCTTCCGTGTCCTCGTCCCTCAACACAGCACCACACCACCGTGCAGCGGTGCCTTGTTGGATGAGCCATGTCATCTCCTGGAAGGGATCGTCCGACTCCTCAGCAGCAGCTGAACGGGAACAATGGCAAGTACCCTCTTATTTTTTACGTTCTATTAATAAGTGGGCTTGCCTTGTTCCCGGGGAGGGGGCTCAGCTACAGCCACCTACCATCACTGCTGAGCTTTCCCCAACATTCTCTGTTGTCACCTCTGCTGCCAGCTGCATCCATCTATCCACTAAAGACCACTAAGATTTTTGTAATTTTGAGAATTTCTGCCTCTTTTAGTCATTACGTAGACTATCTGCAATATCTTATCAACATTGAACAGAAATAAAAACACTAATTGCAACAACACCATTATAAATATGGTAATAGATTATGGCTTCACCAGCAGATCTATGGTTGCAAAGTTTTTGAACATTCAGAAGTATCTCCTGTTTTTGACATCCTTTAAATCAAATGACATTTTAACAGCTTTAGTGGTTGAGCTGCAGTTTCGAAATCTGTTTTCCCGTGTTTTTCTATTTGTTGAGCCGAATGAGCACACAGCTGCGCCTCCGTGAATGTCACCGGCCTCCCCAAATGTCACAGACTCAATAAATGGCCCTACATCACCCCAATGATAAGATAATGAGATGATAGCACTTGTGTCTGAGAGCAGTGCTGACAGTGGGGAAAAAGAAAAATGACGTTCCCATTTGGAGGACCACTAAAGGATGAAAAAAGGTCAAGATGAGGAGAACAAAGGAAACAATAGAGATATGAAATTGGATTGTTGGATGTGGAATTCCCTTCTGCTCTCTTGTTGATTCTTGAGATAAAATCGATTTTTTTGTTTCATCAGCTCTTGAAATTTTTTCCTCTTTCAACTTTCCTGCACAAGTTTCTTTGTTTTTCTTTTGTTCTCAATCTCTTTGCTGACTCACTCATCCTTTTTTCCTGTAGGGCAAGCTTGTCACATTTCAGCGCCGTTACAGAGAGTTTAAACGCAGCCTACTGTAGACTGATGCATTGTGACTGTGGCCAAATTTAGACCGAGATATAGTGATAATAAATGGGGGGGAAGGGGGGGTGACACGGCCTACGAATGTCCCGCCATGGTGCCAACTCTGTCTGTGTGCCTCGTTTGCAACAAAACTATTCCTAAATTCAGTAACATTCTTGGGACTGCCAGTTGACTATATTAAAGTTACCATATAAGAACTTTGCAGTTTCCATGCTTGAGACAAGTTTAATTGTTCAAACTAATCTTATGTGTAAGTACTCCAAAATTACCCAGTTCTTCTTGGGTTCTAATTTCATAACTACCCTAAAATTACCTGATACTGCAGGGTTCCAGGCTGTGTTCTCCAGTTGTTATGGCCATTTGTAATTATCCTGAAATTACCCAGTACTTACTGGCAACCCTAACCCTTTAGTGTTTACTAGAAAACCAGAAAAAGAAAATGTGTGAAAAATAAACTTTGAGAGTGGCTGGAAGGCTTTAATACAAACTGAGAAAATTTGTTGGAAATATACGAAAACACAACCTTAGAATGCAGTTGCATATATACCACAATAAAAGCCCTCCTTCTAATATTCATTGAAAAACATGATGTGCAACTATAGTTTAGAAAGATAAAGCACAAATAAGCATAGAAAACTTTATAATAGCCTTTAAAGCAACATTTTAGTTTCTGTGAAAATTTTGGTTCAAGTTCAGGTTAAAGAACACACAATTACATTACTCAAAACAGATGAGAAAGTAAAGTTAAAATAAGTAGCTAAGATTAAAAAAATGAAAAACATAAATGCAGAAAATTAATATACACAGGTGAAGAAGTGACTAATTGAACACTGGTAAAATTAAAACTAATCAGGAGTTTCAAAATAAAACAGGAAGTGACAGATGAGAAACACAAACCCATAGCCGCAGTATGAAATGTTGTTGTGTCTGTAGTTTTCATGTAAATGTGACGAGACAGTGTTTAACAGCAGTGGACTGGTTTCTTTGGCGAGTTGACATTGAAGTTGTTGATCAGTGAGTCAGACAGAAGCTGAAGGCTCTCCTACGTTATCATAGTTCACTGGACCATCATCTTCACTGTATAAACTCAGTGTTTTCTTCCATCTGTGTTTTCTTCACTGAAAAGGCGAAAGAGAAAGTTGGGTTTATCTTCAAAATTAGAAAAAAAAATGTGTTAACATGTAGAAGTTTGACATGTGAAGGATGGTACCTGTAGTTTTTGCCCACATGTTGACTGTAACAACAAATATAATGAGTGCTGCTAAACCCACAGACACAACGGCGCACCTGATCATGAAATCTGAAAACAAAGTGCATGTTAAATATTTAAGATATTGGTTTCTGTCTTCACCAAAATAATTTTATTGTGTTATTTTATAACTTGTTTAGAGCAACATTATGTGAGATTTTCAACTGAAAATAATGCTCCCAAATATTATTTTGGTGGTGCATCATCCTTTGACCAGGTGAATGACACACAACTGCAACAACTCTGTTCTTGGTAGGAACACTGAAAAGACTACAACTATAGCGACTATGGCCTCAATCCCAACAGCCAATTACAGGACTTAAAGGAGAAACAGAGCCTTTATATTATTTTGTGTCTGATAAGCCTTTTTAACTGTTACGAGTTTTTTCCACTATGTTAAGAAAAGGTAAGCCCAGCCTTGATACATGCTGCTGCTCTATTATTGGCCGGCATAGCAATCTGTCTGCAAAAGTACAGTGGATATAAAAAGTCTACATACCCCTGTTCAAATGCCAGGTTTTTGTGACGTAAAAAAATGAGACCAAGATAAATCATTTCAAAACTTTTTCCACCATTAATGTGACCTATAACCTGTACAACCCAATTGAAAAACAAACTGAAATCTTTTAAGGGAAAAAATAAAAAAACCTTACAATTAGCCATTTGCATAAATGTGCACACCTGTAAACTAATACATTGTTGCAGCACCTTTGGCTTTTATTACAGCACTCAGTCTTTTTGGGTAGGAGTCTATCAGCATGGTACATCTTGATGTGGTAATATTTGGCCACTCTTTGCAAAAATGCTCCAAATCTGTCAGATTGTGAGGGCATCTCCTGTGGACAGTCCTCTTCAGATTAACCCACAGATGTTCGATCGGATTCAGGTCTGGACTCTGGCTGGGCCATTCCAAAACCTTAATCTTCTTGTGGTGAAGCCATTCTTTTGTTGATTTAGATGTCTGCTTTGGGTCATTGTCGTGCTGAAAGATGAAATTCCTCTTCATCTTCAGCTTTCTAGCAGAAGCCTAAAGGTTTTGTGCCAACACTGACTGGTATTTGGAACTGTTCATAATTCCCTCCACCTTGACTAAGGCTCCAGTTCCAGCTGAAGAAAAACAGCTGCAAAGCATGATGGTACCACCACCATGCTTCACTGGAAGCTCTCTGTGGACCATGGCTTGTGCTGTAAGATGTGACTAGAAAAATGTCAGGAAAAGCCTACTAGAACAGCTGAACTTTATTTGTCGTTAATCAGAGGCACTTTAAATGGTGGCAGGTGTGTACTGACTCCCATTAATATGAGTTTGAATGTGACTGGTTACTTCTGAACACAGCCACATCCCCAGTTATAACAAGGTGTACATATTTTTGCAACCAGGTTATTGTAAGTTTTTTATTTTTTATTTTTCCCCTTTTGTGACATCACACAAACCTGGCATTTGAACAGGGATGTGTAGACTTTTTATATCCACTGTAGATGACGTGGAGACCAGCCAAGGCGTTGGCTTCGGAGCTGACACTGCTACTAGGGAGTTTGTTTACCAAGTGCAGTTTATATTGTAATTTTATTTAGAGTTCAGTCACCCTAATAGACATCTCTGTGTCCACCTGGTTCAGTGATCCACAGTTGATAATGTATCTCATGTGATTCTGGCTTATTTTGTTATATTTTTTCCATGATGCTACACCAGTCCATTAGCATTAGCTTGGCTAGGTGGTCAGAGTCCGTCAGTCTAACTGCTTTAGAGCTCGCCTCAGTAGGAAAGAAGTTACAGACAGACCACCTGGCGTTTGCTTAACTATCAATCTGGCCGGTTTTGATTGCTATTTTCTATAAATTCCATTTACCCCCCACTGGAATCCTTGTTCATCTGCAATACTTGACCATATATGTCATTCTTAGATGTTATTTTAGCTTATTTTCTTGAAATCTCATCTATAGCCAAAACCAAAGGTGGCTAGCTGAAGCTAGCAGCTAAGCCATTCATTTGCAAACCTTTCTGTACTTATTGTACTCCAGGGACCAGTCATATCCACCATATCAACCACTGAAACCAAACACCTCTGTCCATCAATAATGCATTATTTTTGGCATTCATTAGGACAGTTTTTACATTAATTGGCTCAGGCTCACTATCCAAGCTAGGCAGCTAACATTAGCAATAGTGACATAAGAGGGAGGGTGGAGTTCAATGCAGCCCTGAAGAATTTAAAAAAGACATGCACTGAAACAAGCCGCTCTGAGTAAGGTTGCAAATGGTGATGCTGCTATAATTACACAGTAAAAGAAAATTTGAACAAAACATGCCACAAACATTTCATTATGACCAGTGGGAACTGTCAACATGTGATAAACACAGATGATTCTAACAATAAATGTCAGAAGATCACCCACAGTGTAACATTCATCCCTTAACATCTCAGACAGATTCAATCTCTACCTTGGTGGTTGGTTGGATTGTTGTTAGTCACAGTCATCACGGTGGCTGCTGTTGTTACGTTGTCACCTGATCAAAGACAACAATAAAATAACAGACTTCATGTTATACCTTCTGCATGACATTTTTTTCCACAGATTTTAGACAGTTCATGCTCTCACCTGAGGACTTGGACATAAAGGGAAACGACATCACCTCATCAGTGGAATAACTCTTGACTTTGCATTCCAGCATGTCATAAAATGTCTGATTTATTTCAGATGTGAAAACTATGAAATGGGAAGAGCAGTCATCTTTTGTCCACATTGCTGATAAAGTTAATTTAAAGTCCCTGTTCAAGTTCCAGTAGATACTCTGTTTACACTGGCTCAGTAATGGCGCAAAGCATGTGAATCTGACAGAATGACCGTTTTTGTTTTCGGTCACTGTTAAAGATGGAGGAAAAGTGAGAGAAAACAAGATTAATGTTTATTTTATCACCGTGATCATAGATATGGCAGAACCTGATTTTGTTTGATATGAACTCATGATGATATAAATACTCACTGCGAACAAAACCCAATGAAAAAGTAGACAGAGGATAACGAGCGTTTCGTGTGTATTGTAGGCAAGTGTAGTGACCAGCATCCTCCTCTGTGACCCTCTTTATAACCAGAGCACAGCTTGCTGTGACACTCATTCTGTCTGATTTCGATTTGGTTTCTCCTCTGATCCCCTCAAGTATGGTCAGCTCTTTAGATTTCATAGATTCAGTGCTCCTGAAGGTCCAGGTAGTATTGACACATTCATGTTGATTTTTTTATCAGAGTTTCAGAACGCAGAGTGATTTCATCACCAGGTCTGACTATGATATCGAAATGACGAAAACTAGTTTCAGCCCCTGGAAGAAGAAAGAGAGACAAATTTATTTTAGTATAAATAATGTTCTTCATTTTACAGCTGGTGTGACCGTCCTTTTTCATACAGTACAAGTTATACAATAATATTTTCAAAAAGTCATTCAGAGGAATAACAATAAACATTCAGTTTCTTAATACATATATTTACTCTGTTGTGTCCTTACCTTTAAAGTGAATTATCAAGATGAAAATGATGATTTTAATACATCCAAATTCATCCATGGTGCATCTCTTTCTGTTCTGCTACTCTCGCATTCAAAAATGAGGACTGTCAGTCCTTAAGATGAAAACAGGTCGACTTTATGCTTCTCTTCCTCATAGTAATAGAAGATATTTTTGCCTTTACAGAATAGAGTGACAGATTGGCAGAAGTCAAATGTGTGAAAACTGTTCAGATAAGCGTTTACATCATTGGTGTTCCTCATTTTTAGAATGAGCTTACTGTTTGTCATAAATTGCCCTTTTCAAGGGCTACGGAAGGACACCAAATGCACACTGTAGTTTTGCACATTTATTAACATAAAGATGAACACTATATGAAACACTAAACTTACATATAAAGAGAAGAAGGCACCAGAGGAGAGCGGGGCTCATGACCAGGAGGAAGGAGAACAACTTTGGGAAATTACTGGCTGAGGCGACAGGGGACGCCGGGGAAAAGAGACAACTTCAGCTGGCGCACACCCGAAGATAAGATAAGATAAGATAAGATAAGATAAGATAAGATAAGATAAGATAAGCCTTTATTAGTCCCACAATGGGGAAATTCCAGGATTGCAACAGCACAGGGATAGCAACACTCAGAGCAATAATCAGAAGGCAAGAAAAAACAACATCTACTAAACATATGTCCATATTACTATAAATATATACTGTATATATATAGACACACAGTGCAGAGCATTATGGTTGGTTGGTGAATGTGCAGCAGAAAGTCTAAGCTCTCTCTCCGCGGATGCAGCGGGCCAGCTGGAAGTCTTTGGGCATGATGGTGACCCCCTTAGCAAAGAAGAGACCACCAGGTGGGCCTCGCTGGTCTCCTGCAGAGCCATGACGGCGAAGCTCAGGAAACGCGGGACGGTCTTGAAGTCCTGAGCGATCTCCCTCACCAGGCGCTGGACGGGCAGCTTACGGATGAGCAGCTCCGTGGATGAAGAGAAGCGGGGCTCACGGCTGAGGGAATTTGGAAAGGGATAAATTACCTGGTCGGAGCGCTCCCGTTCTCCTCTATGGCAAAACCAAAACACTCAGCATCTGGCAAAGAACTACTGAGTATGGTAATAGCAGGACATGACAACGGGGGAATGTTGTCGTGCCCTTAAATAGTGAACTGAGCCAATCATAGATGCATGACAGGTGTGGGTACATGAGCAAGAAAACAATCAAAACAACAAGTGACAGCTGTGTAGCTGTGAAACAGAATTTGACAGTCAGAAGCTACACAACACTGTCAAAATAAAAGCACAGACTGGAAACTAAATAACAACACAAGAATAAGAGAACGCAACCCCAACTGCAAATAATACCACAACTACAAAATGACACACAATAAATAGATAGGACAATAAGGATGAGACTAAGAATACAGACAGCTATAAACAAACAGACACCAAATACAGCAGATAATAATGAACAAAGAAATAAACAAACACAAAAAGACTAAACTCAAAACTGGAGACTGGGCCCAGCCCCCACCTGTGCTCAGGAACATGACACTGTTAGAGAATAAACAGCATTCATGATGACATTTGACACCAGACATGGAAAGAAAAGTGAAGAGTTAAATGAGTATTGATGTTTTAACCTGAAAGGCCTAAAGTCTCCATGATTAAACTTAGTGAGACTGAAAATTTTGTGTAAGGACAAACTGTTACAATTGCCCCTCCGGGGCAAGGAAGGAGAAGATGACCCAAACGCCAGAAGAATCTGGTAAACCATAATTTATTAATAGCAGAAAATAATAAAACTCGTGGGCTGAACCAAAAACAAAAACACTGCAGGCTTCAAGCAGTGGATTACAGGCAGGGTTACTCACAGACTAAGGACAATAGGCTTGGCAGAAGCCTGTGTGAAAAGCCAACATAAACCAAGGACATCGCACAAGACACAGACTGAGACGCACATGGACAGCAACAAGGAACAGCTGGGCACAATCAAGGGCAATCAGAGATGCAGGGAATGGCAATAGGTACGGAAAACATGAGGGACTGAGACAAAAGGGTAACCAAAAACAGAGGATACACATAAAACATGATGACAGGACAAAAGACAAAGCGGGGATAAATGATACAGAATTAACCTCTGAAAATTCTGTGGCGCACCAGCACGCACATCAGCCTACCCCCCTCTGGTGGTCAAGGTTTTTTTGAAGAAAATATTTAGTTTAGATAGCAGACATTCCAAAGACTATAACTTGAAAGTGGCAAGAGATAATGGCTTACTGTCAATTAGAAAGATGTAGTAGTAGTAGTAGATTAGTTTATTTGACAGGGACAGTGCAATAAACATAGACAATTAATCAAAGACAATCAATCTGATGTGTTGCACATAGAGTGTATAGCTATTAGCTAATTTGCAACTCTTGTCCCTGGATGGGCTTTAGAAAAAAGAATCAAGATAAAAAATATACACAATAACCACATACATCAATGCAGAAAAATTATAAATACACAATTATAAATATTATAAATATTATAAATACACAAATATAACAGCCTGACTCACATTTAACATAAATATTATAAATATTATAAATACACAAATATAACAGCCTGACTCACATTTAACACATATAACATAACTCACATTTGCCTATTTCAGGCCTTCCTCCCTCCGTCACTCACTATAAACAAACACATTTATTCCTTCCCTTCATTCACTCTCACTTTGCAGACAATTAATTCATACATGAGTACATTCTTGTTTATTTTTCAGCCAGTTTTTAACATTTTTAGTGAATGTTTTAAAGTCCGTTATTATTTTAATTTCATTTGGCATTGTGTTCCAGATGTGACTGCCCTTTATAGAGAAAGCTGTTTGTCCAAATGTGGTTCTGCGGTGGAATATTTTACAGTTATTGTTAACAGAACTCCTGGTGGCTCTGCTGCTGTCCTGTCTTTGGACAAAACCAGCAAGTGGCTCGGGTGCTGATTTATGGAAACATTTGAACGTTAATTTCAGAAGACAGAGGTCAATGAAGCTCTCAAAACTCAATAGGTTGTATTTTTTTAAAACATTACAGTGATGCCACCTAATGGGCTTTTTGTCCAAGATTTTTAGGGTTTGATTATATAATGAACCTATATGTCTTATTGTGGAAGGGGCTGCTTGAGCCCAGACTGTCAAACAGTATGATATATGAGAAAAAACCATAGAATGCATATACAGTGCAGCTGCTTCGTAAGGTATGTAATATCTAATTAATTTAAAGCAGTTCAGATTTTTTTTTACTGTTTTTGAAATTTTCTTTATATGAAGATTAAATTTGAGTTGAGGATCTAGTACAATGCCAAGGTATTTGAATTCTGTAGCTAAACTGATGTCATGATCATGTATATTAACTTTAAAATGTTGCAGGTTACATTTTTTGATTGAAAAGCACATTGAGACTGTTTTCTGAAGGTTCAGCAATAGATGGTTCTTGAGGAGCCACTCTTGGACATCAACCATACTTGTAGACAGTACATCTGCAGCCTGTGCTGGAGTCTTGGCAGCTGTGTAAATAACTGCATCATCTGCATAAAGTTGGCATGTTGCAGCTGAGCAGTGTAACGGCAGGTCATTAATAAAAATGCTGAAAAGTAAAGGACCAAGAATGGACCCTTGTGGGATACCCATGCGGTTGTTTAAAAATGAGGATTTATCCTGGTGAACTTTTACACACTGTTCTCTATTCTGGAGATAAGATGCAAACCATTCTAATGTATTTGGGGAGAAGTTAAAAGATACCATTTTGGATAAAAGCAAACTGTGGTTTACAGTATCGAAAGCCTTTTTGAGATCTAGAAAAACAGCTCCTACCACATTACCCCTGTCCAAGGACTGTTTGACGTTTTCAATAAGGCAACAATTTGCTGTTTCTGTTGAGTATCCTGGTCTAAAACCAAATTGATGTGGATGAAGAAGTTGACTGTCTTGTAAGTAGTCTATCAGCTGTGTAGCTACAACTTTTTCAAGAACCTTAGATAGGACTGGTAAGATAGAGATTGGGCGGTAATTGCATATATCGTCTTTACTGCCTGATTTATGAACTGGTATGACGACAGCTTTTTTCCAGCCAGATGGAAATGTACTAGACCTAATGGAGAGATTAATGAGATGAGTCAGTGGTTTGATTAATATTTTGCTGTGCATTTTGAGAAAGGAGGTGCTCATATTGTAGATATCATTAGTTTTTGAGTTTGACAGTGTTTTAACAATACCAGCAATTAACTTCTCATTTACCTCATCGATGTGAAAAGTATCTGTTGGAAGTATGGAATTTGTGTTGTTGAGCACATTTGGCAGCACAAAAATTTTTGTTAAGTCTTCCACAGAGCCCACAAAGTGTGAATTAAATTCATTTGCCAAAGTAGCCTTGTCACTGACGGTCTTGCCATTGATTCTAAGTTCCTTTACCCCCTTCTGATCGTTTTTTTTATTAGTTAAGTTATTTAAATGCCTCCATAGGGAACTGTTGTTACCCTTTGCATGATCTATCAGTTTATTGTAATAAGATATTTTTGATTTTCGCAGCTCATGTACCACTTTATTTCTTAAACTTTTGTACACAAGGTGATCATTTTGTAGTTTGGAGGTTAGTGATGTTTTCAGTGCATAGTCTCGCCTCTTCATAAGTTTTCTTATTTCATTATTTAACCATGGTAGGCTAATCTTCTGTTGTCTACTTTTAATTTGCTTTGAAAATTTTTCTATAGACTTTGTGATTGTTGCAGTTATAAAATTACAACAATCATCTACTTCACATGTTGACATGAGCTGCTCCCAATTTTGATTCTCTAAGTAATGTTCAAACTCCTCATTTTTTGATTTGGGGATAATAAAATTTGATTTGTCAATATCGACTCCCCCAAAATACTGTAGTCGCTTTTTAGTAAGTTTCCTGACAGCAAGAACCATGTTATGATCTGAGAGACCAGTTACAAGATTATAGGTTCTGGTTATTCGTTCTGGTTTATTAGTAAATACCATGTCAATAAGTGTTCTGGATTGTTTGGTTATCCTGGTGGGTCCTTTGATGATTTGCTGGTAATTAAATTTAGTCATGAGGCTTTTCAGTTTTTGTTTGTCTTTTTTATCAGACCAGTTGATATTAAAGTCACCATGAATTATTGTTTCTCTGTTCTTCTCAAGTTGTTTAACCAGATCACTTAATTCATTATAAAAGGAAGAGTTGTGTGACGGTGGGTTGTACACTACCGGAGAGAGACATACATTAACAGCTAAACATTCAAGTGAAGTATTCAAATCAACCAGTTGACATTTATATTTGTCTTTGATGTAAATTAAAACACCTCCTCCCCTCCCTACCTGCCTGTCTTTTCTAAAACACTGGTAGCCCACAATATCGATCATATTAGTGTCTATGTTACTGTGTAGCCAGCTTTCTGAGAGACAAAGGTAGTCCAGATTTGAGTCCAACAGCAACACCGAAATCTCATCTCTTTTGGGGATTATGCTCCGTATGTTTAAATGTCCGCCGAGGATCCCCTTTGGTTTAGCCTTGGTGTCCCAAAGAACTCGTGCATGATTAACAGTTTGGAAAAATAAATGTTGTTTTTGCTTTTGTACAGCTCGGTTTTGTGCTAACCCAGTGGTCTGCTGTTTAATAGTGGCAGGTCCAGGGTTAAGGTGAATATCTCCTGCCAGAAGTAGCAGAACTAACAGAACTTTAATTGTATATCCTCTGCCATATTGTGATTTTTGCTTAACAGCTATGTTTGCCTTAATTTGGAAGTTTTTGCTCAGGGCTTTTAAAGACCACATAGAGTGTAGGGTGAGATGTCCAAGCCCAAATCCATACAGATAAAACTTTTTAACTTATATGTAAGTTGTAGAATATGTAGAATATGTATGTATGTAGAATATGTCTAATGTAGAATATGATCCAAAGTTTGAGGTAGGAGTAAATTTACACATCTAATTTGCATAATGTGATGGCAGTCATATCAAATTACATAGCTTTCAGTCAAAAGTGGACTTTGGACATATTTACACAAAGTATGGTTTTGTTGTTTTGCCTTCATTTTTGTTTTTTGTTATCTTATCTTCAAAGTATTAGAACCAGAAAATCAGTAGAATGTACACAAACCGATAAAAAACAATCAGACCTACCGCTCGTCGTGTCTTCATTCGTCCATTTTCGTCATCCATGGTCCTTATTTTGTCTTTTACCAGACATTTTTGCTTTCTCTACCACATCCAGAAACAGTCACATGTATGTTATGAATTATTCCACCTCAATTTCAGTTGCATTATGCCGCCAAACCGGCGCTATTGTTCTCTGTCGTCACGTGCTGCTCCGTAGATGGCAGACCAAAGTGTACACGCTCCAGACCGTCTTCTGCTGTCACAAAGGGTAAATATTTCCCTTCAGAAGCTAAATAATCTCTTTTTAGAATCATAGTTGGTAAAATTTGGAGCAAAAGCTCCCTCCGTGTGGAAATATATGTTGCGATGGAGCCTTTGTTTACATTCTCTTCTTCGCATTTCTGGAAATGATGTTTTGAGGCGGCTTGTTTGGGTGAAATCCTCCAGTCCTCCAGTGAAGAGCAGTAAGCTATACGTGTCTGACATCTTGTGATGTTAAATGCTTGGTACAACTGGGTTTTCTGTGCTTTTGGGACCCATCACGTGACAGGCGCAGAATTGTGCCAGGGACAGCAGGTGACGCTGATGTTTTATGACAGCCGGAACTTTGGAGGGTAAACACCACAACTAGAATCTGAACATGAACAGAAAATGCTGTCAAATTAAAACCCAAACCATTGATGACAGGAATAATAATACAAGAAAAACAGAAATAAACTCAAAGAGTGAGCATGACCCTATGATCATGCCCCAGACCATGACACAAATAGGAGCAATTTGACTGCACTCAGGCTGATTTGATCCTCATGGCACCCCTGAAGACCATCAGGTTTTTCTGAGAACTTAAGGGGAAGTGTTTTACTGAGAATCTTAGCCGCAGCAGCAGAGGTTTGACCACTGATGACCAGATAAATATCATTAATGCACAAGTTTAAAGGTATTAATTATGATCACTATCAGAGCTTGGCATTAACTTTTTTGCTCACCAGCCACTGTGGCTAGTGATTTTCCAAAGTTACTAGCCACTCAGTGTTTTCACTAGTCACAATTTTGTGGTTGGAAAATTATGTTTAATATGATCAAATTGGACTATGGCATGCTAAAATTTACTTGAACTAAATTTACAACCTTTGTCAATGTAAATTGCCCTTATAGATACATAAAAATAGCAAGAGAAACACTGTTTAATGATTTATGAAGAGCAGTAAATACTGTAAAATGAGAAAGAAAAGATATTTGCAATATGAGAGTGAAGTGCAGGTAGATTTGGGTCTGTCCCAATTCTCATTTGTACCTTCACCCACCCCTATGAATTGGGACACCCCTTTATGGCTGCACTACATGATTAGTAGTTGCTGATGGATTTAACCTAAATGGACACTACCTGTTTTCACCAGAAAAAAGAAGAGGAAGAAAAAGAAAACAGCACTTATTGGAGTTGTAGTTTCACTGTCTCACATTGCAGTAGGTTTATTATTTTAAATGTCATTTGAGAAAACTACAACTGGCCAAAGTGGCTAGTGGGAGTCACTGCCTTACTGGCCACTGCTGAGATCCACCAGCCATTGGCCGGTTGGCTGGTGTTGATGTCAAGCCCTCATCACTATGCTCATAAATATTTGAAAGATTAAGTTTGCTAGTCATCTCTGCCAAAAAAAACCCAAACAGACAAAACAAACAATGTTTCCATCCATCCGCTACCATTTTTCTGGGTTGTAGGGGGATGAGTCCAAACAGAGAAGCCTAGAATGTCGCCCAGTTCACATAGCACCATGATCCCCATGATCCCTCCTGCAGGTGGTGAACCCACTGGAGGGTGGACCCACGTGGCTATTTTGGATACACTGGGCCTTTGATGGAACTTCTTTCATGGGGATCCACTGGACCACGCTTAGTCTGGCCCTTCACCCGGGACCAGTTTGTATTGGGAAACCCTACCAGGGGCAAGTTGCCCCCGACAACATAGCACCTAGGATCATTAGCGCACGCAATCGCCTTTGCCACGATGAGAGAGTGATCCATGGAGGGCTAATGCTTTCAGTTCAAACCAAATAACAGTGTGCGTGCATAGCATTAATTATATCACAGCAACAATTAACACAGAGGATAACAACAAAAATTAAGTCAATTCAGAGTCTTTACCATACCAACTATTAGTGACTATTTCCCACGTTCATTTTAGTCCATGCAATGTTATTAGGAGTGGGTCAAAGTTTAATCAGAGAACAAGGAAGACACTAGCAACTGGAAGGTAACTTGACTAATAATAATAACAACAGTAATGCTAACAGCAATAACCAAGGAATTCTGCATACACAAATGTTAAATCAAGTCAGGTAGGAACTGGGAGTCAGACACATTTTGTTGAGTTTCACAGGTCCATTACAGCCCATACTGTGATATTTGGAATGCGAGAGACATAAACAGCATGATAGCTGCACTATGCTAAACTAACTGGGCGAACAATGAAACAGCACACTATGGTTACAAAAATTATCAAAATTTGAAACATAAACTTTATGACGAAAAAAAGGATCTGCCAGTAGACTATTTCTAAAATGTACAATGATAAGTGAAAGTAGGACGGTTTACTACAGAGTGTGAAGCGGCCGAGATGAGAATCGGCACCTCCAAGTCCATGGTGCTCAGCCAGAAAAAGATGGATTGTCCTCTCCGGGGTGGGGACAAGGTCCTGCCCCAAGGGGAGGAGTTTTAGTATCTTGGGGTCTTATTCATGAGTGATGGAAAAATGGAGCAGGAGACTGACAGACGCATTGGAGCAGCATCTGCAGTGATGTGGACGTTGTACCAGTCTGTCGTGGTGAAGAAGGAGCTGAGCTTTAAAGCAAAGCTGTGAATTTACCACTCAATCTACATTCCTACCCTCACCTATGGCCATGAACTTTGGGTAATGACCGAAAGAATGAGATCACAGATACAAGAGGCTGAAATGAGCTTTCGCTGTAGCGTTGCTGGACTCATGCTTAAAGATAGGGTGAGGAGTTCAGTTATCCTGGAGAGGCTCCCCCACAGTTGAGGTGGTTTGGGTATCTAATTGGGATGCCTCCTGGATTCCTCCCGCTCAAGATGTTTTAGGCACGTCCCACTGGGAGGAGACACCAGGGCAGAGCCGGGACATGCTGGAGAGACTATGTCTCCCAGCTGGTGTGGGAATGCCTTGGTGTCCCCTCTGCTGGGAGAGGGAAGTCTGGGCTTCTCTGCTTCAACTGCTGCCTCTGCGACCCAGATCCCTGGAAAAACAGTATAAAATGGATGGATGGATGGATGATTAATTGACGAGAAAGTACTACTTTCCAATGTTGGGCCAATATACTGTATGTGTGCTGTCGGGGTACCGGATATGGTGGCCATTTTGAAAATTAGCAGCCATCTTGAATTTCAAGTGGCCAATGGGTTTTTCAAAGGAATAATGTCTCAGGGATATTTCTGGTGCTTGCATCACCATTTGAAAGATTCCCCTAAATCATTCTGTGATCTGCTGCACTGATAGCCGATATCAGTCTCGGGGTATGGAGGAAGTGACATTCCACCGGTCAAAGGTTGACGTACCATCAAAATAATTTTGGAAACATTATTTTAAGGTGAAAGTCTTACATAGTGTTGCTTTAACATCTTTGCGTTATCATCCAGTGAGGGAGGGAGTGTACATGTCAATTTATAAACTTGTCAAACCAGTTAATTGAATTTTCCATTCAAAAAAAAAATCCTGCTGGAACCACTGTGAATTTATAGACTGCACTGTGGCTGTATTACTGAAGGCATTTCTTCATATATCATCAGGCTTCTGCAGTTCCTCGGGTGGCTTTTCAGACTTCGTGTGCAGCCATTCAGCACAGCAACTCTGCCTTCCAGGAAACAGGTCCTGTGAACCACAACCAAGAGGCACGGGCACGCTGAAAAATATTCAAGATGACTTTCTGTGTTTGTGAGCGCATGCAGAGCAATTCCTGACCAACACACAAGAACAGACCAGCACATTAAATGTCATTCATAAATGTGAATATGAATTGGTAAACGTGTATATTCTTTCATTTAGTCTCATTTATTAATTTTCCATCCATATAAGTACTTCATCCCCACACAATACAACTTCAGAATTTACACATATTACAGGAACGAAAGGAGCAGAAAGAAGACAGCCTTACCCAGCCAGCATGCCCATGTGGGGCCCACTGTAGGTTAAATCAGGGCTGTCTTATGGGCCCCATGTGGGTTTGTCCGTGGGTTCCATGTTGGCCCCATCTGTGTTTGCCCACTTGGACTTTACCTGCTTTAAACCCATTTGGGGAACACATGGGTTTAATATGGGTGAGCAGGTTTCAGTGGCACTGGCGTCATATGCAAAATTATGAGAAAAAAAGTCACAAATTTCTAAGAAAAAAGTCGCAACTTTATGAGAAAAAATCGAGAAAATTTATGAGAAAAAAGTCTCAAATTTACAGGAAACAAAAAATAAAATTACTTGAAAAAGTTGCAAACTTACCAGAAAAAATGTTACAAATTTACAAGAAAAAAAATCATAAATCTGAGGAAAAAATCTGAAAAAGTTGCCAATTAACAGGAAAATAATAAATATATGAGTAAATAAATTGAAAATTTACAAGAAAAAAGTTACAAATTCATGAGAAAAAATTGCAAGTTTATAGTAAAAAAGGTAGGATTTTTTTTTTTTTAGAAAGTTCCCAATTTACAAGAAAAATGTTGCAAATTTATGGTGAAAAGTCACAAATTTACAAGAAAATAGCAAATTTACAAGGAAAAAAGTAACAAATTCATGAGGAAAAAGTTGCAAGATTACAAAAAAAAGTGGCAAATTTATAAGAAAGCTCCAAAATTACAACAAAAGGTCAGAATCTTACAAGAAAAGTGAACAAATTTATGAGAAAAGTTGCAAGTTTACAGTTAAAAAAACTGCAAATTTGTGAGAAAGTTTAACTTTTTCAAGGTAATGTGTCAAATTTATGGGAAAAAAGTCACATATTTACAAGAAAATAGCAATAATGATGTTATTCAGGTTAATGTTATTCAGGTAGTATCGGCTTGTCACTGTACCATTCACAAGGTGTAGGGCAGTTCTGTATTGACTAGACACACCTGACCAGACTGTAACACGGTGATAACAGTCGCTGATGCATAGCGCTCTCCTTGATGTCTCCAACATTGTTGGCGGCCAACATTTCTACTCATCGTGAATCGACTGGTCCCTTGTCCAGTGTAAATGCTCCCTCGCCCATGCAAATGATGATGCCTGTGCCTGGTGGTGTGGTCAGGTACTCTTGCAGGTCATCTAGCACGCAGAACATGTAAACAGTTTCGAATGGTCTGACGTAACACTTGGGTGCCTCTCACCTCCCTTAAATGTGCCAGGAGTTGAATGGCATTCATCATCCGGTTCCGCAGGGCACTGTTCACAATGAAGTGGTCATCAGCGTGGAATGTGGCCAAAGGACATCCACTTCTATGCCTTTCTGTGACTCTTCCAGTGTCTGTATCTCTGTTGCAACCTGCTGATGACTCTCTGTGACCCTCTAAGCTCAGTGGCCACTTCCCTCTGAGAACATCCTGTTTGAAGCCTCGCAATGGCAAGGTACTGTTGATCAATTGTTAGGTGTCGTCTTGGTCTCATGATGTCAAAATGTGAACAGCATGATGAAGAGGACTGTTAAAATACCAATTCTAACTGAACCAGAAAATTTATTAGTCAGTTCATGGCTCAAACACCTGTTGTGAATTTTGCCGTTAAGCACCTTGCATAACAGCAAGTTATGCAAAAAGTATTGAAACAATGAACAGTTGGACATGTGCGTTCAAAAGATTAGAGAAGGTCAAATTAAGTATTAAGTTCACCTGTAATGGTTATAGCGCATTTTAGGTGCATCCTGAAAGGTGCACACGCACTCACTCACTCACAGGCACTTGTTCACTCACTCTCACACTCTCGCTCACACAATCTTACACTTGCACTCCCACACTCAGACTCATTCACTCTCACCCACTCCCACACTTGTTCAGTCTCCCATTCCCACTTGCCCTCACTCATGCTTCCTTCCACTCACGCTCACTCATACAGTATATACACTCTCATTCGCGCTGTGACTCACTCACATTTACTCCTGCTCTCTCTTACACACTCACACTTACTCACCCTTAACACTTGGCGTGGCCACTGTGTAGATGCAGTGGGCACGAATGTGCAGTAATGCCCGGCAGTGGCCGGGAAGGCCACTGGCGCGGACCAGTAGCCACACCCCCGCCAACCCGCCCCAGGGCAGCTGCGGCCACAGAAGATGAATTCCATAACTTAACTGCATTTACAAAAGTGCACATTTGTTTCAGTGTTGTGTGTGCAAACTGAACCCTAAACTTAAATTTTCTTTTGCAAACATCACCACCTCTTCTCTAAATTTTTAGGCAATAATTTGCTTTGAGCTCTAAACAAAAATAATAGCATTTTAAAGTCAACTAAATCTTTAAATTCTAATTTTTAGTAGTTGGTTATTCTACTAAGTCTTGGCAAGCTCCTTCTTAGCAGTGATTGTTCTATGAAGACTGACTTTAAAACATCACTCTTCCTCAAAGCCTTCAGTGTGTTTGGATTGTTGAACTCAAACCTGTGCTTGAAAATAGAATTGTTTATGCTCTATTATGGTGTGTGGCATTTGTCGGTTTTCGTCCTCGTTGTTTTCACTGCCTTCTGTGCTGCTTTTTCTGGCAACATCTCTTGGAATCCAAACTGAAGAATCTACAGCCCCTTTGATGACAAAACCCGCTTCACAGCCTGGTTTTCGGTTTCTCTCTTTGTGTCTTCTACTGTCTCCCGCCCGACATCACTCTAGTAACCCGCTAATTTGTGGGATTTGGGGAAATCAGTGAATGAATAAAACATGCTCGTTGCAGTGAATGGAGGAGCGGGAAAGAGGTAGAAATGTGACCCGAACGAGGAGTGCAGAAGTTAAACGACTGACGAACCAGATGGGATAAATAGGAGAGGAGGGGATGTGCCAGGACAGCGCTCATGTGGCACATCCGTCATCCCCCTTGTTAGCATCTTGGCATGCAGACGCACCTCCCAATCCACCCCCCATTCCCCCCCCCCCCCCCAAACACACACACACAGAGGCCAGGCAGCTTGCTGGGCCAGATGGCCTCTTGGTGAGGAGTGGTGAGAGGAGGGTCGGGGTGATCTGTGAACCATGACCTCCACACGGCCCTCCTCCTGAATCCACACAGCACAAGTGTATAGGAGAGAGATCGACAGAGATGAGACCTCTGTGTGTGTGTGTGTGTGTGTGTGTGTGTGTGTGCGCACACATGCACATGCACACACGTGTATGGGGGTAATTGTGGAAATGTGGCAAGGGGATTATACATGCACTGTACTGGGTATGTGCAGAGGGCAAATTGATTTCAGATAAAATCACAGTGTATGATGAGGGATGATCTTAACGCTGTCATTTGGGGAAAAAACCTTTCTGTTTGAATATTATTCAATCTAGATACCATGGTCTGTAGAAGAATGCTGTGTTCTCAGATTTACTTTCTTACTTACCAAATGTATAGAATTCTATGGTTGTAAGACATCACAGTGTAAGAAGAAAAATAATCTGGTTTATTGACAAGTACATGGAGGCAAGAAACTTCCCCAACAGCACACATATGTTGGTCCAATGCTAGCAGGTTTACACCAGGAACACATAGAGGTCGTTTGCTCATTGGCAAGTCATTGGCTAGACGTTGGCGTAATGCCGTAAACTTGGTGTGTTGGGCAGACGTTGGGCAGATGTATGAGCGCTGTTGGGGTTGTTTTGTTGTTTGGTGTACAAAACAGTAACTAAAAATAAATAAAAATGTCAATAATGAACAGCAAAAATCTTACAAAATGTATTGGGAGTGAAAAAAGAAGTTAAAGCCCAGCGCATTATGGGTGGTCCCCCAGCTGTCTAAACCTATAGCAGCATACAGTAACTAAGACGAGGTACAGGGTTACCCAATCCAACACTAACTTTAATCCTCATCAAAAAGGAAACTTTTAAAGGGCTCACTGGCTGAAAAAATTATGTGTTTGTAGGTTCTGAAATGCTTCTATTAGTCCCGTGATTATTGAAAACTTCAAAACACTCATGTCTTTTTAAAAAACCACAGCCTTTATCTTGTTTTTCTCTCCGAGAAACGTTTTTGACTCTTCCAGGGATTTTCTTGATAAACTCAGCCCAGCGCCGTCATTGAGACCCACCCACCGCTCTATTATTGGTCAACGTAGCTGTCTGTCATGTAGATGGATGGATGGGGAGGTAAAGGCGTTAACCCCTGAGCTAACAGTGTTACCAGGAAGCTAGCACCAAGTGTGGTTTATATCATTATTTTCTTCAGATAACAGTCACCATAATAGACATCTGTCCACCTGGTTCACCAATCCACAGCCAATAATATATCATGTGTCATTTTCGCTTATTTTGCTATTTTTGCCGTGATTCTATAATGAACTGTTAGCACTAGCATGTTAGGCGTTCCAAACTGATCACCGTAACCGGGACACAGCTCACTTCAGTGGGGATGAGGTAACCGACAAGCTGCCTGGATCCAGATGGTTTTTATTTTGCTATTTTCTATAAATTCTATTCACCCCCCCACTGGAATCTGAGGCCTCTCCATGAGATACTAGGGGTTGGAATCACGAGGGACCTCGCAATTCGATTCAGATCACGATACTTATGTCACAATACAGTCCTATCATGATTCAACAATAATCACGATATCATGATATCAAGTATCAAGATCCCATATATTTCAAATTTTTTCACCTTTTTCAACCTCAAATCATGTCCCAAAGTAAAACTCTTGACATCTCTTCATATAATAAAGTATTCTGGAGGCTTCATTTTCCACAGAAACACGTCTCTGCACACAGGGAGGGCGGTGGACAGTGTTGTTTGGAATAGACTGTGGACTCTTTTAAAAAGCAGCTGAAAACTTTTTTGTTTAATGAGGCTTTCCACTGAGTTTCAATTCAGCTGTTTTTTAACGGTAAGTCTGATATTTTTAAATTATTTTAATCTTGTGTTTTAACTTGTTTTTGAATTTTGTATTTTTAGAATTATTTTTATTTATCAACTTACTTTTATTCCATTTTATTGTACAGCACTTTGTGACTATATGTCTGTGAAAAGCGCTTCGTAATTAAACTTTGCTTACTTGGTGCTCGGAGAAAAAGCAAGCTCTATGCTGGTGTCTTTTTAGCTTAGCTGTTGCTAGTGCTGCTCTGAGATGTGGGCTGGCTCGTGTGTTCCAAGTGTTTCTGTTTTCATGCAGCGCTTCTTGCAGGTTGCGTGTCATGTCAAGGTCTTTCCTTCCATCTTTGTTATAAAATCCAAAAAAGGCCTGACATTTGAACTAACCGCTTTCTAACTTTAAAAGCTGGCTGTAAATCTCACTGAGACAAGCTATGACTTCACTTGACTGCGTGCTTGCATTGAGCCATCTAGTGGACTGAAAACACAATTGGTTGAATACCAAAGAGAGTATGCAACATTTACATGAATATATACAGTATATAACATAACATAAAAATAATTTTTTTGTAAGTTGTCTGTGTTTTTTCAACTGATTTAAGACAATTTTGCGCCGCTGAATCCGAACATGACATCCGTTTCTCTCGGTCAGGTCAGGTTTTTATGTTAAGTTAGAAGCAGTTGTACAGGTGCCCTGTAAATTGAATAGTAGACATTGATAAAGGTAAGTACATGGAAATTGAATGCTACTTCATCATTGTTCAAAATTCAGAGAATTTCAAGAAATAAACTAGAAAAGCACTCGGAGAGCGCAGACCTCCGCCAAGCGCCACAGTTCCCCCCATACAGTGTTTGTGTGTACGTTTTCAGATTCCTTGACCATGAAAACATATGACTAGCAATTGGATTCACAATGATAGGATTAGTGGTTGAGTAGTTATTCACGAAAACTGCATTGTCCGTAATGGCGGTTTAGCGCCACAGTTCCCCCCATACAGTGTTTGTGTGTACGTTTTCGGATTCCTTGACCATGAAAACATATGACAAGCAATTGGATTCACAATGATAGGATTAGTGGTTGAGTAGTTATTCACGAAAATCGCATTGTCCGTAATGGCGGTTTAGCGCCACAGTTCCCCACATACAGTGTTTGTGTGTACGTTTTCAGATTCCTTGACCATGAAAACATATGACAAGCAATTGGATTCACAATGATAGGATTAGTGGTTCATTAGTTATTGACGAAAATGGCATTTTCCGTAATGGCGGTTTTCTTCTCGATGGTGATCCAGATCACCACCAAAATGTAATCATCTGTAGGATACCCCATTTCTGACAATCTGTGAAAATTTCATGAAAATCCGTCCATAACTTTTTGAGTTATCTTGCTAACAAACAAACAAACAAACAAACCAACGTCGATGATCACATAACCTCCCCCTTTGGCGGAGGTAAAAAAAACCAAACCAACGCCGATGATCACATAACTCCCCCTTTGGCGGAGGTAAAAAGAATTTGCAACCCATGCAACGATCAGCACAACGACGCACAATGTTCCAGCACCAGGCAACAGAAAAGGATGGCTAATAAAGGAAACAGGTGATTACTAAACACAAAACAGGTGAGACTAATCAGGGCCAACAGATAACAGCGGATCAATTACAGGTGAGGGAGACAGGACGGGCGGGGCTGTGCAAATAATGGACATCAGACAACATGCCTGTTCCTTCTTCTTTATTTGGTTAAAACCCAGTTTGTGTGTGTGTTTCACAGCCCAGTCTGTGTTCACCATTTCCTCTGTTTTCCTCTGTATTCCTCTGGAATAAATCCTTGTTTGCCTTACACCATGCTCACCTTAAGGAGTTATTTACTGTCTGCCGGATGCAGCCCATGATAATCGATGCATCGTCGTTAGTGTCAAGTATTGCGATCCATCACTGAATCGATCTTTTGTCCCACCCCTATGAGATACTACTTAAAGATCCCAGGGCTAACTTCGGGGGCCGACTTGACTTGTATTCAGCTCAAGATACAGCTGAGCTAAAGGCTAGGAGCTAGCCAGCTAATGCCAAAGTAACATTAAAGGGAGGGCAGAGTTGAATCCGGTCAGTGGCAGCATTAAAACAAAGCATTTTCGGAAAGGCTGAAAGAAAAAAGATAAATTTGCTTCAATAATTAAATAATTAAAGAACATTTGAACAAAATGCAGTGGGGAAAATAAGTATTGAACACGTCAACATTTTTCCCATTAAACATATTTCTGATGGATCCATTGGCCTGAGATTTTCACCAGAAGAAATCAAGTTAACTCTGCTCACAAAACAAGTTATATTTAATAAAGTGGAATGACAATAAGTATTGAACACGCTTGGTGAAATTCATTTGATATTTAATAGAAAAGCCTTTGTTGGTAATAACAGCTTCCAGACCCAGGCTCAGGAGTGATTTTTGCCCATTCTTCCAAACAAATTGTCTTCAAATCTTGAAGGTTCCGTGGGTGTCTTCTATGAAGTCTGATCTTCAGTTCGTTCCAAAGATTTTCATTTGGATTCAGGTCAGGTGACTGACTGGGCCATTCTAGCAGCTTTATTTTCCTTCTCTGGAGCCAGTTGAAAAATTCCTTGGCTTTGTGTTTGGGAACATTGTCTTGCTGAAATGTCCACCCTTGTTTCATCTTCAGCATCTTGGCAGATGGCAACAGATTCTTATCAAGGCTGTTGCTGTACATTTGTCTGTTCATCTTTCCTTCAATTATATGAAGTCTGCCTGTACCATGTGCTGAAAAACACCCCCACACTATGATGCTCCCACCTCCAAACTTCACTTTTGGTATGGTGTTTTTGGGCTGATGTGCAGTGCCATTTCTCCTCCAGACATGCTATGTGTTGTGGCATCCAAAAAGTTCAATTTTGGTCTCATCTGACCAGACTATATTCTGCCAGTATTTTACTGGCTTGCCCAAATGTTTTGCGGCACACTTTAAATGAGTTTCAACATGCTTTTTCTTCAGCAGTGGAGTCTTGCGGGGTGAGCGGGCAAAGAGCCTGTGTTGTTTCAGTGATGATGTTCTTTCCACTTCCGAATGATGGCTCCAACAGTGCTCACTGGAACATTCAGAAGTTTAGAAATGAGACTGTAACCAATGCCATCATTATATTTTGCAACAATAAGGTTGCAAAGGTCTTGAGAGAGCTCTTTTCTTCTACCCATCATGAGTTCTTTGTGGTGTGACAATCTCATATTCACAGACCTTTTTAAAGGCTATCAGTCAGGACTTTACCAGCTGAAATTAATTTGCACTGATGGGGGATGGGATGGCTTCCTAAATTCTGATAGATTTTAGCTGGTTTCTTGGCTTTCTATGCCTTTTTGCACCTCTTTTTCTTCATGTGTTCAATACTTAGTCCCTGTGCCATTCCACTTTATTAAATATCACATATTTTGTGAACACAGTTGCATTGATTTCTTTGTATGTATGGACTACTTGAGTTGTTATTGATATCTGGTGAAAATCTCAGGTCAATGGGTCCATCAGAAAAATGTTTAATGAGAAAAATGTTGACGTGTTCAATACTTTTTTTTTTTTTTTTTAAATGTAACCTTTATTTATACAGGGTAGTTGTATTGAGAGGCATCCTCTCTTTATCAAGGACGTTCACACCAGGACACTGTCCAGTACAACCACAGTCTACCTGTGGCCACTTAGCCGCTCCACTGGAGCAGTTCGGGTTAAGGGCCTTGCTCAAGGGCACCACAGTGGGCTCAAGGAGGGTGGGGCAAACACTGCTATTTTATCTGTCCCACCCAGATCTAATCCTGTTGGTCCAGGGATTGAACCCGCGAACCGCCACTCAGCGGTCCACATCTCTAACCATTAGGCCACCACTGCCCAAATGCATTTTCCCTGCTGTATGTCACAAACATTTCATTAAGACATGTGTGAGCTATTAAAATGTGAAAAAAGTGCAATTAATGACCCCTTTAAGCCTATTCTTAAAAACAGAGATAAGCTTGTCTTCTGTACCCAAACTAGGAGCTGGTTCTATATTAGAGGAGCCTGATAACTTAAAGCTCTGGCTTCTATACTTGTAGAGATTCTAGGTACATCTGTCTGCTCTAATCATTGTAATCCACAGGGTTATTGATCTGAAAAGGTTCCTCAGTCGACCTTCTCTAGTAAAACAGTTAATGGTACATGGCATTTGCCTGACCTTTGCTCCATGGAGTGAATACGCCCTCTTCAGATTGCCTTCTGGCTCTCGCTCCCTATCTGTGTGTGTGTGTGTGTGTGTGTGTGTGCACGTGTGCGTGTGTGCACACGTTCACCAAACCACCATCCAGAAAAAAAGGGGGAAGCAGGTGTTAAATGTGGGAGCAGATTCATCACAGCTTGGCATGTGTGTATACGGCTGTGTATGTGTTTCCTTTGTCTTGTCTATCTCCCCGTAAACTGTCCTGACTGCAGTTGGAATATTTAATCTGTATCTCGGTATTCAGGGATATTGGTACAGCTCAGATGTCTGGATTTGTTGTATTTTTTCTTCAATTTTTTATTCCTTCTTGTATATAGTATACACTTCTAAAGCTAGTATTCTTTTTTGTGACCATTATACTATGAAGATAGAAGGCTAATATACACAAGATCTTCACTATTTTGAAAAATTATATTTCTTTATTAAAATACAATGGGTTTTTAAAATATTAAGTAGCACAGCAAATGCATCAAAATTCATTTTTCTACCAAAACTTATTATTCATTTTTATTACAATTATTATGCATAGCTGTGATTCATTGCAATATATGCATGCAGTTACTGTAATAAGGTTTGCAAAATTAACATGTACAAATATCTGTTGGATTGGGTATCAGGCACTTTTCCCCTGGGTCCATTTCACCAGGAATAATTGGAAACATGAATCCTGAATTGTAGAAAATGCAGTAGGCTATACAACACAAAAATTAAAAGAAAATTTGATAAACATTTGAAAATAGAAATGGGGGGGGGGGGCTATGTCAGGAGGCTATTTTGAAATGTCCTAACCATAAAGATATTTTCAAGATATTTATAGTTATGCAATCTTCAAACAATAAAATGATTACATGCCATAAAACCTGTAGAAAAAGGGCAGGAACTAACCTCCAAAAAATGCAAGGACCCTCACTAAAAGTGAAAACTAATTTTAGTCTTAATGAACTTTAGAGATTTAATTAAATAATGAAGAAGAAAAGTGGTATGTTAATCCACATTTTCTGTTTGCACATGTACTACTGTAATGACATTAATATTTTAGATTAGAACAATTCTGTTTTTATAAATTCCATTAAGATAATACAGAATTTCAGGCTGGGAAATGGCTTTTGGCTAGACTCGTGGGAACATCAAAGAACAGTGTTCCATCGGGCTGAACATTGCATAACCAACGTTTTTATAAAAGCCCCAAAGCCCCTCAGCATGTCACTGGTTGCACAGTGGTGATACATTCTGGTTTAGTTTGTACTGTCACAAACCTGTCTAGCTTTTTGGTGGCCCTATAGAAGATTGTGTTGAGGGGGGGCGGTATTCTTGTAATGGATCCTTTAAAATGAAAAAGAAAATCTCTCCTCTCCCACCAAAACAAAAAGTAAAAATAAAACAACAAAAAACCCACTGCAACACTTTTCACTATAAGAAAAAGTCACAAATTTATGAGAAAAAAAGTTGCACATTTGTGATTAAAAGTTGCATATTCGTAGGAAAAAACTGCAAATCTGCAAAAATGTCACAAATTTATGAAGAGTTGCAAAAATTTACAACAAAAACAAAATTATTAGAAAAAAAATCAAATATATAGGAAAAAAGTTGCAAATTTATAAGAAAGAAGTCACAAAGTTTCAAAAAGTCATACATGAGAAAAAGGTTTAAAATTTACAAGGAAAAAGAAAAAAAAAATTGAGAAAAAAGTTTAAGGTAATTTTAATTTTCTCACCAAAAAATACTGAGGGTGACGTGGATTTTCCTTATACTAGTGCATACCTGTACATGCCCGTAGAATCCAAGTGTAAGCAAGTATTTCTGCATGCCCATAGAAAGCAGGTGTAAGCAAGCACGTCAGCACTCATTCAGTGATGCCTGCCTTTGATCTTTGATGATGTCATAGCAACTCCTTTGATCTTTGATGATGTCATAGCGAGTCCTATGATCGTGAGTGATGCCTGCCTTTGACCTTTGATGTCCTATGATCGTGAGTGAGCGTGAGTGATGCTTGCCTTTGATCACACACAGATTTTCATGAATCACTCTATATTTTAGCGAAATCAAAGCGAGTCCTATGATCTTTTAGGGAGTCCTATGATCGTGATAGACACACAGACAGACAGACACACAGAGATTTCTTGAATTATATATAGAGTGATTAATAAATGTCTCCTTCTTTTAGATTTGATTGGCGGTTGGCAACCAGCTTACAGGTGCATTACCGCCACTGACTTGATTATCATCACTCTGTATCTTTGTATGAGGAGATCTTATAAGGAATTCTGAACAACTCCTTATGTGTGAAAAAAATTATCCGTCCTTGGACTGTGTGCTTGGCGGCATCGACTTCCGACAGCGTCCCTTGTTGATCTGTTGTTTAAATAAGGTGCAGAGTCAAAGATGCCTTTTCTGGGTATTTATTTACACCTTGGCCAAGAAGGGAAAATGTCATATCCCACACGTAGGCGACTACCACAAGACGATTCCAAGTCTCAGAACAGAGCAGAGAGTTTTTAATACAATAGAGGGTATGCACATGATGTCAGAGAACAGAACTCGTGGCAGTTACAAAACACTGAGTGGCCAAAATGAGTGGCAGCATTAGGGTGTATGCAGTAAAACACAAAAAATACAATATTCAACTACAGCAGTACACGGAGTGGCTGCTTGCATTGCAGAGTTAATTTTACCATTCCAGCTTGTATTAATTGACAAAAAATAGATAAATAATTAAAGGCTCAGAACCAGTTCTTCACTTATGTGTGCTCTTACCTACACATCACTACAGTTAAGTAAACAGTGTGGTATTAACATCTAAAGTTAAAAAAGGTACTCTCTGTACTGTGACTAAATATTTTGTGTGATTTTTTTTTTGTTTTACTGAATACAAACTAAAGCTGCCATATGTGTTTGCCCCTCAGTACTGGGTAACTATGGTAACTGTATCCTTGGAAAAAATGATGATGAAAGATAGTAAAAGAAAGGGTATTATTTCAGAGTTTTATAACTCACTGACACTATCTTCAAGTGAAAATTCACTGAAAAGATTAAACTACTGGAAAGAAGATCTGCAAATTGAAATTTCAGAGGAACAATGGGAATTGGCTTGTACAGAAGCTCAAACCAAATCAATAAATGCACGCCTTAAATTGATACATTTCAAATGGTTAATGCGGATGTATGTTACACCGGAGGAGTTAAATAGATATAACAAAAATATACCAGATACATGCACAAAATGCATGGAAAGTAAAGGAACCCTATTTCATTGTTTATGGGAATGTAGATTAATAAGAATGTTTTGGGAAGAGGTGAGGGTAACAATTGAAAAAATAATCTCAAAACAAATCATATTGAATCCTAAACTGTTTTTGTTGGGTCTGTACCCAGAAAAGCATAATTTTAATAAAAGTGAAAGAACATTCATAGACCTCAGTTTGCTTAATGCCAAAAAATGTATTGCACTATTATGGAAAAAGACTCATAGACCAGATGTGACTCAGTGGTTAAGACAGATGTTAACAAACCTTCCATTAGAAAGAATAACATATATACTAAAATCAAAGGAAACTGTGTTTGAGAATATATGGAGACCTTTTATTGATTATGTAAAAAATTTAAACATAACTCTTGAAGAAGAAGGTGAATGATGTGTGTGGACCTTGTAAATTCCAAACTGGTGAACATAATATGTATACTTATGTATTGGATTGTCTAGACTAAACAGAGGAGCATTGTTGAAGACTTGATTTTGTTGGTGGTTGTTGGTGTTTTTAGTGCATTTTTTTTTTGTAGTACTTTAGTGTTAGTGTTTGATTGTTTGTATCATGTTTGTTAAAAAAAAAAAAAAGGTTCAATAAAGATATTGTGGAAACAAAAAAAAACCTATGGTAACTGTTCTATAACTGCCAAGAATTCTGTTCCAATGCATCCCCTCTATAGACCAAACAGATAAGCATTGTTTTGAGAATGCTGAGTCAGCAGTGTTGAAGGCTGGGGCTGGATCATCACTGTCTCATGGGAAAAGTACTGAGTGTAATGTCATTTATGATTACAGTAGACAGAATGAATGGGCAATAATTTAAAAAAAATCCATAACAGTGAACTGGGGTCTGTTGCATTTGTTCACTCTGCTTTAAATCCAGAAACAAGCAAATTTCTGCTCAAACTTTCACATCATTTAATCAAATATGGTTATTAACTGTTATTCTGGGGATTTTTAAGCTGTGTTGTAGTTTTTTTTATTTGATGTTGCGGTTGGTAAATTTGTAACTATTTCCATACATCTCATTGTTATTTTATTGAGAGTACCACAGAAATGTGAGCTTGGGTCCATGAATAAAGCACTGGTTAATGTGTCTATTAGTTAAAAATAATTGTCATGGTAAGTAAGACTCACTAAAGGTCATGTGTCTGTTGTGTGTTTTTGCAGTGCCAGCTCTCCCAGGCTCTGAACGGTGTCTCCGACAAAGCTAAAGACGCAAAGGAGTTTCTGGTTCAACTCAAGAATCTGCTTCAGCATATACAGGTAAAAATACACATTTATGCACATCTGACTTCTGTGTGCAAGACTGTTCAGCATCAGCGAAAAATTCTTTAGGCTGCAACAGGACTTTCTGTTAGCACAATGTGTGCCCATCAGCTAGAGCTGTATTTATCAGAAGTATATATATATATATATATAATTTGGACACCATGTGGAAACTCACATCTCAAACTGTCCAAAGTGTCACTACTGCTGTATGTAAATTAAGTTTAAAATTTCATGCAAAACATGACAGGTCGCCACCGGAGCTGGAGCCTGTCCCAGCATCTTTGGGCGAGAGGCGAGGTCGCCAGTCCATCGCAGGGCCAACACAGAGAGACAACTATTCGTGCTCACATTCATACCTACAGACAGTTTATCCCCAGGAATGCCAGTTAACCTAACATGCATGTCTTTGGACTGTGGGAGGAAATCTGAGTAACCTGTGAAAACCCACACAGACATGGGGAGAACATGTAAACTCCACGCAGAAAGGTCACTGCTGGCCAGGGGTGGGATCAAACTCTCAACTTTCTTGCTGTGAGGTGAGCAGGGCTTGACATTAACATTTTTGCTACCAGCCACTGTGGCTCGTGATTTTCCAAAGTTACTAGCCACTCAGCCTTTTCACTAGCCACAGTTTTGTGGTTGGAAAATTGTTTGATAGGATCAAATTGTACTATAGCATGCTAAAATTTACTTGAACTAAATCTACAACCTTTTTCAGTGTAAATTACCCTCATACATATATAAAAAATAGTAAGAGAAACACTTTAATTATTTATGAAGACAAGTAAATACTGTAAAACAGTAGAGAAAATTTTTTTGCAATATGAGAGTAAAGTACAGGTAGATTTGGGTCTGTCTCAATTCTCATTTATACCCCTATCCCTTCGCCAATGAATTGGGACACCCCTTCATGGCTGCATGATAATAATAGATTAGATGTATATGGCGCTTCACGTGTCAAGTGACATCTCAAAGTGCTTACAGTGAGTCCAGTATTCATTCACTCCAGACAGACATTGATAGTGGTAAGCTACTACTGTAGCCACAGCTGCCCTGGGACAGACTGATGGAAACGTGGCTGCCAATCTGCGCCAACAGCCTCTCCAACCACTATCGAACATTTATACACATTCATACCCAGAGTCATGGACGCTGGAGGCAAGATGGGTAAAGTGTCTTGCCCAGGGACACAACAGCAGGATGACTAGGAAGAGCGGGATTCGAACCGCCAGCCCTCTAGTTACTGGACAACCTGCTCTACCTCCTGAGCCGCTGCCGCTCACATTTCCCTCCGCTGTTCCATTTTTGCTGAGCACCAAGCTGGACGACAGGAAGTTCCATTTTTATGTGGTCTTTGGCATGACCTGGCCGGGACTTGAACCCCGACCTCCTGGTTGTGGGGGGATGCTCTACCTCTAAGCCAAGACTCCAACACCATTAGTAGTTGCTGATGGATTTAAACTAAATGGACACCACCTGTTTTCACCAGAAAAAAAAAGAAGAGAAAGAAAAAGAAGCCTGATGAGGAAAAACACAATACTTATGGGAGTTGTAGTTTCGTAGTGTCGCATTGTAATAGGTTTATTATTTTAGATGCCATTTGAGAAAACTACAACCAGCCAAAGTGGCTAGTGGGAGTGGCTGTCTTACCAGCCACTGCTTGTCAAAGTATGATAAACTGAACCCAAACGCTGGACATGAGTTTAAACTGTTTTTTTGTGAGCTGGTCACCCAGACACAGCTCCAGGGCTTTTAACAGAAAATAACATGCTTCTTGGAATACTTCTCGTCAGGATACAGACGAGACCAAGAAGCATGTTGTTCACACCATATGACTAGAGGAACCCGAACAGAACAGAAGTGGAACAGAACTTAAATAACCAATGGGGCAATCAAGACAACACGGCACAGGTGGGGAAACCAATCATGACTGACAACTGACACATGAGGAAAACAGAAGTGACAAGATGGGCGGGGCTACACACACAACCACAGACGGAGGAGACACAGAACATGAACAGAGGCTCAGGAGAGACAAGACCATGACAACCATAACACTAACAATGACCCACAAACAAAACTGAGGCAGGGACAATAATCATATAATGAAACTCAGAAAAGACCAGGATAATCCTACCAAGCACAATGACCAAAACACAAACAACAGTTAGTGGCAGA
This sequence comes from Pholidichthys leucotaenia, assembly GCA_020510985.1. Taxonomy (NCBI): domain Eukaryota; kingdom Metazoa; phylum Chordata; class Actinopteri; order Cichliformes; family Pholidichthyidae; genus Pholidichthys; species Pholidichthys leucotaenia. The sequence goes on from CM035842.1 coordinate 280,720,595, forward strand.
GACAATAATGAACACAGAGGTCATAACAATAATAATAATGAGCAAGAACCAAAAACACAGAAAATCATACAACTCAAGGTGAGGACGTGGGTTCCAGCCCACGTCCTGACACTGCTGAAATCCACCAGCCATTGGCCGGTGTTAATGTCAAGCCCTGGAGGTGAGGGTGCTAACCACTTCCCCACTGAGCTGCCAGCTATAAGTTCACCTTCAATATTTTGGGGAACAATTAAAATTACCTTTAATTTTTCTCATAAATTTGCAACTTTTTCTCAATAAATTTTCTACTTTTTTCAAGTTTGGACCTTTTTTCCTCAAATTTGCATTGCTTTCTTCTTCTTCTTCTTTTTCTTCTCATTCGTCAGATGGACACTCTCACCTCTTCAATGAAGGCAGCAGTGCGCTGCAGGTCCCCCAACCCCGTAGAACTTCCAGACTATTAGGATTGGGGCTGGCCATTTTTTTTTCTTCTTTACATCATATGGATTTTTTTCTTATAAAGTTGTTACTTTTTTCGTAAATTTGCAGCTTTGCAACTTTTTTCCTCATAGATTTGCAGTGATCAAATTAAGGCTAGTTAAGTTTTTACCTCAGTTTTTGTCTGCTTGTCTGTCTATGAGCAGAATTACACAAAAACTGCTGGATGGATTTTGATTAAATTTTGACCAGAGATGGCCCTTGGGCTACAGAGGAACCTATTAAATTTTGGAGGTGATTCAGAATCAGAATCAGGTTTATTGCCATTGTTCATGTAGTACACAAACTAGGAATTTGTCTCGGTACAATGCTGCAACATTAAACATGATAAGATAAGAGAAATAAACTATACATGTAATAAAGTGTAGGATAAGATTAAGTGATACTGGTCAACAGTTAAAATATATATTAGCCAGCAGCAGATACTGTGGAGAACTATATAGTGCAGTCGGTAATGCAGGAAGAAAACAGTGATGATTGACATGAGTCTGGTTGAGCTGCTGTACATGGTGCACGAGAGTCACTTAGTGTTCAGCAGTCTGATGGCAGAGGGGAAGAAGCTGTTCATGTGACGGGAGGTTTTAGTCTGGATGGACCGAAGTCTTCTACCAGAGGGGAGGGGGGCAAACAGTACGTGACCAGGGTGTGAGGGATCGGCTATGATCCGGCCAGCACGCCTCCGGGTCCTGGAGATGTACAGATCCTGGAGAGAAGGGAGCTTGCAGCCGATCACCTTCTCAGCAGTGCGCACGACGCGCTGCAGCCTTAGTCTGTCCCTGGCAGTGGCTCCTGCGTACCACACGGTTATGGAGGTGGTGAGGATGGACTCGATGATGGCTGTGTAGAACTGCACTAACATCTTGGTGGGTAGCTTGAGCTTCCTCAGCTGCCGCAGGAAGAACATCCTCTGCTGGGCTTTTTTGATGAGTGAGCTGATGGTCAGCTCCCATTTGAGGTCCCTGGTGATGGTAGTGCCTAGGAAGCGGAAGGAATCAGCAGTGGTGATGGGAGAGCCTGAGAGGGTGAGGGGGGGCAGAGGAGTAGTGACTTTCCTGAAGTCTACAATCATCTCCACTGTCTTCAGAGCGTTCAGCTGCAGGTTGTTATTGCTGCACCAGGACGCCAGCTGGGCCACCTCTCTCCTGTAGGCGGACTCGTCGCCGTTGGAGATGAGCCCGATGAGGGTGGTGTCGTCCGCAAACTTGATCAACTTGACAGACTGGTGGCTGGAGGTGCAGGAGTTGGTGTAAAGGGAGAAGAGTAGGGGGGAAAGTACACAGCCCTGGGGTGATCCGGTGCTGATGCTAGTATAGTCTGAGACAGTCTTTCCCAGCCGCACATGCTGCCTCCGGTCCGTCAGGAAGTCGATGATCCACCTGCAGAGGGAGTCAGGCACGTTGAGCAGGGACAGCTTGTCCCGGAGCAGAGCGGGGCGGATGGTGTTGAATGCGGAGCTGAAGTCCACAAACAGGATCCTGGCGTAGGTTCCCGGGGAGTCCAGGTGCTGCAGGATGGAGTGGAGGGCCAGGTTGACTGCATCGTCTACAGACCTGTTGGCTCGGTAGGCAAACTGCAGCGGGTCCAGGAGAGGGGTGGTGATGGACTTGAGGTGGGACAGGACCAGGCGCTCAAAGGACTTCATGACTACAGAGGTGAGCGCTACAGGTCTGTAGTCATTAAGTCCAGTGATCCGTGGCTTCTTGGGGACAGGGATGATGGTGGAGGATTTGAGGCAGGACGGCACGTGGCATAACTTAAGGGAGGTGTTAAAAATGTCTGTGAATACAGGAGCCAGCTGTTTAGCACAGAGTCTCAGGGTGGAGGGAGACACGCCGTCTGGGCCGGGGGCCTTGTGCGGGTTCAGTCTGGAGAACTGTTTGAGCACATCCTGCTCACTGATGATAAGGGGAGGGGGGAGGTGGGGGGGGGGGTGCCTTAAATGAAGTAGGGAATGTGGAGGCTGTGGAGCTGGAGGGAGGGGGGGAGTTGGACACAGATGACGAGGTGTCAAAACGGGCATAGTGTTGGGACAGTCTCTGACAAAGGGCTTTGTCATCCTGACCTTTAGGAGCCTGAGGCCGATAGTTGGTGATCTGCCTCAGTCCTCTCCACACGGAAGCCGAATCATTAGCAGTGAACTGCTGCTGGAGTCTCTCTGAGTATAGAGATTTAGCCCTCTTCAGCTCTCTGTTAAACCGGTATTTAACCTCCCTGTAGCAGTCCCTGTCTCCACTTTTCAGCGCTGCTTCCTTCTCCTTCCTGATCTGTCTGAGCTTAGCTGTGAACCAGGGTTTGTCATTAGAGTAACTCACCCTGGTGCGTGATGGAAGAATGTTCTCTTCACAAAAGTGGATATATGAGTTCACAGTGTCCGTGTACTCATCCAGATCATGCGTGGCTCCTTTAAGCATGCCCCAGTCAGATATTTCCATGCACGTTTCCAGCTTCTCCTCAGCATCACTGGTCCGTATCTTCGTAGTGCTCACAACAGGTTTAGTGAGCTTCAATCTCTGTCTGTATGTGGGAATGAGGTGAACCATCACGTGATCAGATAATCCCAGCGCAGCTCGAGGGACAGCGCGATATGCGTCTTTCACTGTGGTGTAACAGTGATCCAGTGTGTTTAATCCTCTGGTGGGGCATTTAATAAACTGTTTGTAGCGGGGGAGATCGTGGCTCAGATTGCACTGATTAAAGTCGCCAGCCACAATAATCAGCGAGTCTGGGAAACTCCGCTCTGTGTGTTGAATGTGATCCGCGAGCACGCGCTGAGCTTCGCGCATGTCCGCGTCGGGAGGGGCGTACACAGCGATCATTATGAAAGAAGCAAACTCCCGCGGGGAATAGAAGGGCTTGCAATTGATAACAAGAAATTCCAAGGCAGGAGAACAGTGTTTGGAAATTACCGTTACATCAGAGCACCAGCTACAGTTGATGTAGAAGCAGACACCGCCTCCTGTGGTCTTGCCGGAAAGCTCTGTGTCACGATCAGCACGGAAGAGCTGGAAGCCGTCGAGGCGCAGCGCGCTGTCCGGTATATTTCCCCGGAGCCAGGTCTCAGTAAAGCAGAGGACAGCTGAGGAGGCGAGGTCCTTAAAACGCATCAGCAGTCTCAGTTCATCCACCTTGTTAGAGAGAGAGTTGGTATTGGACAGAAATATGCCAGGCAGCGCCGTTCGCGAGCCTCTCCTGCGAAGTCGTACGAGAGCGCCCGCTCGTCTTCCTCTCTTCCGCCGTCTCACTTTCCGAGCCAAACAATAAACCAGATCGGCGGCAGGGGCTAGAAAAACTGGGAGGAGGTCCGTGGGGGTCAAAGTCCTGATATTTAAAAGTTCTTCACGGGTATAAGTGCAAGCAGACACACAATTGACAAACAAAAACAAACAAAGAGCGCAGCGAAGCACCATGTCGACCGCTGTGGGCGCCATCTTGGATCGAAAATTCATGAGCGCATACCTCCACCAAGGCCCTATCTTGCAAATATGGACAGACAGATGGATGGAAGGATGGAGGGATGGACAGACAAAGAGAGTTATTCTGTGCAATGGTTTGAGTTTTTCCGTTCAACTAGACCAGTGCTTTTCAACCTTTTTTTCAGCTATAGAACCCTTTTTACATTGAAAAAATTCCACACAACCCCCCAAGGCTGAAATGTTATAAAATTACACTTTGTAGCCTATTACACCACATCTATGACAATGATTTCCGGTTCCGGCGCCACACGAGTTGGCTGCCTTTTGCAACAGCGGCTCAATTCTGAGTCTTTTTATCTTCCTTCTTCTTTCTGATCCGGTGATAACTTTCTGATCCGGCACACCTTTCACTCTATATATATCACGGACACACAGATTGCCCCAAAGGTCTCCCGAGTCGGCGGACGGAGCCTCTGTTTACAGCAGGAGACGATACAGCAGGGAAGAGCTAGCTAGCACTCAACCGCCACCTGGTGCTAACGGAGAAACTCGACATACCGGGAGAACTGAAGCGAAAACGACGCGGGTGCCGGGCTGGAGTTTAAGACAGAATAATAAAGAGCGATGGCAAGAACTGAGCAGACCGCCCGTAAACCTACTGGAGGAAAAGCCCCCAGGAAGCAGCTGGCCACCAAGGCTGCTCGAAAAAGTGCTCCGGCCACCGGCGGAGTGAAGAAGCCTCACCGTTACAGGCCCGGTACCGTGGCTCTGACAGAGATCCGTCGCTACCAGAAATCCACGGAGCTGCTCATTCGTAAGCTGCCCTTCCAGTGCCTGGTGAGGGAGATCGCTCAGGACTTCACGACCGACCTGCGCTTCCAGAGCTCCGCCGTCATGGCTCTGCAGGAGGCCAGCGAGGCCTACCTGGCGGGTCTCTTCAAGGACACCAACCTGTGCGCCATCCATGCCAAGAGGGTCACCATCATGCCCAAAGACATCCAGCTGGCCCGCCGCATCCGCGGAGAGAGAGCTTAGACTTTCTGCTGCACATCCACCAACCACAATGCTCCGCACTGTGTGTGTATATATATATATATATATATATATATACAGTATATATACAGTATATATATATATATATATATATATATATATATATATATATATATATATTTATATTAATACATACATATGTATACTAGCTGCTCTTGTTTTTTCTTGCCTTCTGATTGTTGCTCTGAGTGTTGCTATCCCTGTGCTGTTGTAATCCTGGAATTTCCCCATTGTGGGACTAATAAAGGCTTATCTTATCTTATCTTATCTTATCTTATCTTATTTAGTCTTATAATTTGTTTAAACTCTACGTGAAAAGCCATGATTACATACACGTGAACGTACGGGCATTTGCTCTGAGTGATGTGAGTTTGTGTCCGTGCCAGTTTAGATTTTGCTCAGGCCAGAAGTTTGCTTGATGCCTGGCCATTCGGTGTTGGTATTCAGCTGTTGGCGGAAGAGTGAATTAGCTTAAAATGAGCCAACTACTGACCGGAGATGTATCTTGTCAGATGCGAAGGGTTTTTTTTTTTCACGGCAGCCATGCATCTCTTAGTACAACACAGTGACGGTTGTGTATCCATTGCTTGTTTAGTCCTGGGGTGGCCCACGTCGGGATGCAGTTTATTGAGGAGGTGGTGACATTTTTCCGTTTGGATGGTATTGTGGGTTCAGGCATGGTGGCGCTTTTTTTTCCGCAGCGCTGATAGAGTGCAGCTGCTATGGTTGTGAGTGGAGCTAATTTTCCATCGAGAGGAGGGATTGCGTTCATGCTACCGCCTGCTGAAGTGGAGGAGCCACTGCAGCTGGCAGTGCACTACAATGGCAAGTTGTTTGCAATTTTTTTGGATCAGTTTCAAAGTGAAAGTAGACAATTTCCCACAGGAGACTGAACAATCTTTTACAGGACCTCCACTTTTGGAGGAACCCCAGTTGAAGAACAAGGATCTGCAACCTCTACTCCCCAAAGAGCCATTTTGAGAGATTTTTAACCGCCAGAGTCAGTGGATCACCACCTTATCATGGTGGAGGGATTTGAGTGCCCGCATGATCTCAGGACCTATGTTGTTGGGGGCAACTTGCCCCTGGTAGGCATCTCGAGGCAAACTGGTCCTGGGTGAAGAGCCAGGCTAAGAGAGGTCCAGTGGATCGCCATTAAAAACGTTTCATCAAGGACCCAGTGTACATGGGTCCGGCCTCCAGTGGGCTCACCACCTACAGGAGGGATCATGGGGATCATGGTGGCCTGTAAACCGGGTGAAAGTCTGGGCTACTCTGCCTGGTCTCAGGCCCCCATGACCCGGTTCCCTGAATAAGCGGTAGAAGATGGATGGATGGATAGAATCAGCATGGAGCCACAAAAGTATCTGAACCGGTACAAACTGGTCTGACACCATCAATATTAGCAGATTTTTCCTCGTAAAATTACAACTTTTTTCCAACTTTTGTGAGATGTTTGACATGAATTTTCTGGTTTTCTAATAAATTTAATTAATTAAACAAAAAAAAGTTAATAAAAAATTGCCTTGTTTTTCTTTGAAAATGTGTTACTTTTTCAGGTAAAATTGCAGCCTCAGTCTTTCCACATGAATTTGTTCTTCATAAAATCCAGTGTTTCCAGTAAATTTGTGTGGGTTTTTTTCAGAAATGCTGTTGTCGTTTCTTGCAAATTTGCAAGACTGTTTTTCTCTTAAGACTGCAACTTTTTTTTCACCAAAGTTCTCATGTCTTTGGCATAAATTTTCTGCTTTTCTAATAAATTTGTTCCATTCTCCCATGTAAATTTGTTACCCTTTTCCGGTAATTTTGCAGCACTTTTCACATAAAGTTGTTACATTATTTTCAAAAAATTGCAACTTTTCCAGTAAATTTTTAGTGGGGTTTTGTCCTAAGAATTTTTTTATTTTTTGGAAATTTGTTGTGACATTTTCCTCATATTTTTCCTACATTTGTGATATTTTTGGGCATAAATGATCGGTTTTTATCATAAATTTGTTATTTTTCTAGTAAATTTATATATTTTTTGCCTCACAAATCTGTGCCTTTCTTTTCTTCAGGAGTCACTGAATGTGGGCAAAAGAGCCTTAAGGGTTTATACTCATCCCCATTAACAAAATTACCCCAAACACAATCTTCTATAGAGCCTCCAAAAAACTGGAAACATTCCTGCTCATGGGTGCAGGGAATCTCAGGTTAGTCATTTAGGTACACTACCGTTCAAAAGTTTGGGGTCACCCAGACAATTATTTTGTGTTTTCCATGAAAAGTCACACTTATTTACCACCGTGAGTTGTAAAATGATTAGAAAATATAGTCAAGACATTGACAAGGTTAGAAATAATGGTTTGTATTTGAAATAATAATTTTTTTCCTTCAAACTTTGCTTTCATCAAAGAATCCTCCATTTGCAGCAATTACAGCATTGCAGACCTAACATGATTGCACAAGGGTTTTCTAATCATCCATTAGCCTTCTGACACAATGAGCAAACACATTGTACTACTAGAACACTGGAGTGATAGTTGCTGGAAATGGGCCTCTATACACCTATGTAGATATTGCACCAAAAACCAGACATTTGCAGCTAGAATAGTCATTTACCACATTAGCAATGTATAGAGTGTATATCTGATTAGTTTAAAGTTATCTTCATTGAAAAAAAGTGCTTTTCTTTCAAAAATAAGGAAATTTCTAAGTGACCCCAAACTTTTGAACGGTAGTGTACTTACATTTTAGGAGGCATTTTACAGTGAAAGTTTCTAAGAATTTCCAATATTTCCCCCCCCATATGCAATTGTCTGACTGTGTAACATTAATTTGTATCACCTGTGTATGATCAGTGAACTGCTCATCTTAACATCTTTACATAATTAATTTACTGTACTTCGCCACTGATGCACTGCAGTTTAAATCCATCTTCCTTGGAGGAACCCGCTGGTCATGGATGATCAAGCTCCATATAAACCAGATAACACATTTGGCCTCCCCACTCAGCAGCAGGGAGATAAATCCTGAATCAATAAACCAAAAACAAACATCCAAATGTGTGGAGGCTACACGGATCTCTGTAGCAGCATCTGCCCATCAGGAACCCAAACACAAACACAGACTCACACTGAACGGTTTTTGCAGGATAGCTTCAGTAGTGATTTACTCTAAGAGTAGAAGACAATTCTTGGATACAGCATGTGATTTGTTATTTTTTAACAAGGGGGATGGGGGATATTCACCAGTTTAGCATGAGGTAAATGCGAGTTTGGTATAATTTTTCAAGAACAAAGGTGCAAAGATATAATAAAACATGGCAATTAAAAAATGAAAAAACAAGTCACAAAGTACAATTTAATTACACAGAATAAAAATTTAACCAGCATCCAGATGAGTGTTACAAATTTATAGGCAAGGCAAATTTATTTGTATAGCACATTTTGTCTACAAGACAATTCAAAGTGCTTTACATAAAAACATTAAAGCATTACAGCAAGGTGCAAAAGGAATCTACACATTAGAAGGCCTCGAACTTCCTTTCCTTTCCTTTTATTTTTTATACGTGAAAAAAAGAAAAAAAGAAATTTATTTGCAAATTTATGGGAAAAAAAGATGAAAATTTACAGGAAAAACTCAAATGTATGGGAATTTTTTAAAAGAAATTCAAATTTAAAGAAAAAAATTAAAGAAAAAAAATGACAAATTTACAAGAAAAAATCTAGATATATGAGGAAAAAAGTTGAAAATTAATAAGAAAAAAGTTGAAAATTTACAAGAAAAAAGTTAAAAAATTTACAGGAAAGAGGTTGCAAATTTATGAGAAAATTTTTAAAGAAAAAGCCGCAAATTTACAGGAAAAAAATAGCAAATTTGCAAGAAAAAAAATGGCAAATTTATGAGAAAAAGTAACAAATTTTTGAAAAAGTCACAAATTTATTGTCGTGAAGCTGAGCGCGGTGTGTCACTGAGCTCAGGCTCTTAATTTATTTCCGATTATTTTCTGTATTTGTTCAGTGTTGTGTTATTTTCCTGTATGTTGGTTTATGATGTCTCTTTGGTGGTTTATTGTTCTGTTAGTTATTTATGTTCTGAGCACTATTATTCTTTTGTCAGTTTCTGTAGTTTATGATTTATATTTTGTTTCTCTGTGACACAAGTGCTCTACCTCCTCTTCCAGACACTCCCACCCTGTCATCTGCTCACTGTTCTCTAGTTGTGTCAGCTGTGAGTGGTTGCGTAATTAGGTCACGTGCCCGCTCATGCTCGCCGCACCTGCTACCTATTGTTTCATCTTGTTCCCCTGCTATTTAAAGACTGTCATGTTGTTTTGTCACTGCGTCAGTCTTGGTTAAAATTCTCTTCCTTCTGTCTTCTTCAGTCTGTAAGTTTTTCTCAGTGTCTGATTTTGGATTTTGTGTTGTGCACTTTTTGGGACTTGAGTTCTTTTTTGTGTAATAAATTCCACTAACTGCAGTTCAGCGCGTGGGTTTCAGTTCTCTGCCCCGAAGTGGCAAATCATGACAGAAGACTGCTGACAGTAGAGACCCAGCTGCTGTAGTTAGTGGATTAGTTAGTGGATAGTGAAGGGGAAATCGGCAGCAGGATCCCTGAATGTGGAGGAAGAATGGGCCACGGAGTTTGTCCAGAGGTACACTACCATTCAAAAGTTTGGGGTCAATTAGAAATTTCCTTATTTTTGAAAGAAAAGCACTTTTTTTCAATGAAGATAACTTTAAACTAATCAGATATACACTCTATACATTGCTAATGCGGTAAATGACTATTCTAGCTCCAAATGTCTGGTTTTTGGTGCAATATCTACATAGGTGTATAGAGGCCCATTTCCAGCAACTATCACTCCAGTGTTCTAGTAGTACAATGTGTTTGCTCATTGCGTCAGAAGGCTAATGGATGATTAGAAAACCCTTGTGCAATCATGTTAGGTCTGCAATGCTGTAATTGCTGCAAATGGAGGATTCTTTGATGAAAGCAAAGTTTGAAGGAAAAAAAATATTATTTCAAATACAAACCATTATTTCTAACCTTGTCAATGTCTTGACTATATTTTCTATTCATTTTACAACTCATGGTGGTAAATAAGTGTGACTTTTCATGGAAAACACAAAATAATTTTCTGGGTGACCCCGAACTTTTGAACGGTAGTGTACATGGATGAAGCCCTCGCCTCCTGCAGTCCTAAGAAATCTGGGAGAATGTGTATGGAATGGTGGGAATTGTGCAGGCACATCCGGGTTGAGGAAGTATCCCCAGTTTGTGGAGCTTCTGTCCACTCTCGCTGTCCTGCAGCAGTCCTTGCCCAGGCTGACGTGGGGGCTGCCTCCAGTGAGCTCAAAGCCGAATCAGAGGCATGTTCCGCAGAAGACGCCCAGCTTCTCCTCCAGTGCGCCCATCCGTGCTCCTGTTTCTCCAGCTCCGTCCACTCCACGGTGCCATCATCCAGCTTCGGACCACTGGAGGGATATTCCTGCCTCTCAGTGAGCAACTCCCACTTCGCCGAGGCAAAAGATCCCCGCAGCAGTGCATTCCCAGTGTTTTTCCTCTCCAGCTGTTCCGCCAGCTTTTTGTTTTCCTGTAGCTGCTGTCCCTCGCTTCGCCTCGCCATTCTCTGCCACTGCTGAGAGGCCATCTGTTTCCTCTTCGACTCCGCCCATCGCTGTGGCTGCAGGGGTGGCTCCACAATGTTCCCCTGGGAGGCCCTCTTCAACTGAAGTCACGGAGAGGGTTGACCCAACACCTGCTGCAGCAGAGAACATCGTGCCCCGGGAATTCAGGCAAGTGCTTTTCCATTCTCATTCACCAAATCACAAGTTATCTTGCCTGATTCCCGGTGGTGAGGCTCAGCTCATGCAGTCCTCCGAGCTCTCACTGCCTGCTGCAGCTATAAGCCTTTCACCTGCTCTCTCCGTGTCTCCTCCTATTTTTCCTGAGTGCCCGCCAGTTCCAGAATTGAGCCGCTGGATGATGGGGGAGCCTGTGGTCCTGGAGGACCTGGCCACAGCCCCACAGCCACAGTCTGGATGGAGGGGGAGCATTGGTACCGAGCTGATGTCTGCGCCGACGATGGAGCGACCTCAGCTACACAGGATCCAGCGCCTGCAGGAAGCCGACCTCCTGTCACCACGCAGGTCGAGCCACCGGCGTGGGACACCTCCCTGGGGGGTCCTGGGACTGCATTAACCACCATGCCTGCTGCAGGGGCCGCCGCAGCAGAGTCGGAGCTGGACCTCCAGAGGACTGGGCCCGAACAACCATCGTCTGGATCAACGGAGTCCTGGATGGTGGTGGAGCTCGAGCTCAGGCAAGGGCTCTCCTTCATTTTTCTTTTGTCAGTTTTGGAAAAATCTTGTCTGGCTCTTGGTGAGGAGAGCTGGGTGCAGCCATCAGCTGCCCCTGAGCTCACCTCACCAGGCTCCGCTGCTGCCAGTGACCCTGACCCTGTTTTTCTGCCTCTCCTGTCCGAGCTTTCCCTCAGGGTCGCCGAGGATGTTCCAGCGATGCCAGATGTCTCTGTGGGTCCAGGCTCGCCGTGGGTCCAACTCCCCCTACTGAGTTCATCGCGGGCATTCCCTCCCTGCCCAGGACCTCCATGGGTGCTGCTTCCCTTCCTGTTGAGGTTGTCGCAGGTGCTCCGTCCCAGCCCGGGACCTCCGTGGGTGCAGCTCCTCCTCAGTCCGAGTCTCCGTGGGTGCTGTGTCCCAGTCAGGGACTGTCGTGGGTGCTGCGCTCCAGTGTGGGCCTGCTATGGGCATTACGTCCCAGCCCAGGGGCCACCGTGGGTGCAGCTTTGGCCCAATCTGGGCCCCCATGGGTGCAGCTTTGGCCCAGTCCAGGTTCACCGTGGGTGCAGCTTTGCTCCAGTCTGGAGCCACCGCAGGTGCTGCTTCGTTCCAGTCCGGAGCCTCCGCAGGTGCAACATTGTTCCAATCCAGGACCACCAAGGGTGCTGCTGGTCAGTCCAAGGGCGTCGTGGTTCCCTATCCTTTGCCAGACACCGTTGTGGTCCCCCCTCCTCTGCCAGATGCCGTCATGGTCCCCGCTCCTCTGCCAGACGCCATCGTGGTTCCCCCTTCTGTGCCAGACGCCGTCCTGGTTCCCCCTCCTCTGCCTGACGCCCCGCTGGTTCCCTCTCCTCTGCCCGAGGCCGTTGGGGTTCCCTCTCCTCTGCCTGAGGCTTTCGGGGTTCCTTCTCCTCTGTCTGAGGCCGTTGGGGTTCCCCCTCCTCTGCCAGGCGCCATTGTGGTCCCCCTCCCCGGCTCTCTTTCCCTTCGTTCTGCCTCCCCATGGTGGGCCGCCTCCTGGGCCACCCCTTCTGTTTAGGTGGCTAAAGAACTCTGGTCGACCGCCTGACAGACTGTGCTGTTGGGTTGGGTGGCCCTTATTCTCCGGCAGGCCACCCCACTCGTACCACCTCACCGTCTGTCAGGCCTGGGACTTTGGCTGGCTGCCTGAACTATTTGGTTCCTTGGCCTAGGGGGCCTAGGGGACCTAGGGGTGTGGTATTGCGTGGGTGTGGGTGTGGGGTATCTGGAAACCACCCCTTAAGGTGGGGGCCTCTGTCATGAGGCAGAGCGCGGTGTGTCACCGGGATCAGGCTCTTCATTTACTTCTGACTATTTTCTGTCTGCCCTGAAGGGGCAAATCATGACATTTATGAGAAAAAAAAGTTGGAGATTTATAAGGAAAATGTCTAAAATTTAAAGGAAAAAAAGTAGCAAATTTATGAGGAAAAAAGTCACAAATTTTTCCTTTAAAAAGTTACAAATCTACATGAAAAAAGTTGTAGATTTAGTAGGACGAAAGTTGGAGATCTATGAAAAAAAGTTGAAAATTTATATGATGTTTTTTTTTTATTTCTGCTTAGAATTGGTCATTCAAAGTCATGTTATTGAGTTTGTAACATAATATAAAAATGTTTATGATGATATTGGGGGATAATTTGCCCTTTTTTCCAGGTTGGGAGGTGCACCCCATTCTCCCTTGATTTACACCTATGAATGGGGATAGGGATGGGGGGGATGGCTAAAAATAAATAAAATAAAAGATAAATAAAAGAAGAAACATTTTAATATTTATAGCATTTGTCCTCCTATAGCTCTGAACAGTGTGCCTGAATGCAAGAGACTTGATTGGAAATCGCTAGCATGAACTCTTGTAATTATCTAATGGGAACCTGTGCAGAGATAAAAGTCCCTTGTGAGTCATTATCTCATTAAGAACTAGGTAGTTAATCTAATGAATGAAAGAAAGACTTGCAGGATAATACAGGTAGGATTCTCTTCAGGGTCAGAGGGGCTGCAAATACAGGTGAAGACAGACAAAATGTAGAAGTAGAGTAAGTAGTGGATAGTTTTGAAGACTTGAGCTGTGTGGTTGTTACCTTCTTTGTTTAGCGTTTTTTCCTTTTGTGCCAGAGAAGTTACAGAAAAGGAGGACGAGGAACCACAAGTAGGACAACGGATGCAGCAAAATATAAATTAAGGGAAAAGAGGGGAAAAAATTAAACAAACACTGAGGAAAAGAGTGGGTCTGCTGTAAACCTGTAGTAACCCTCATGTTTATTATATAACAACTCAGTGCGTCACTGTATGAAGTTGCAGTTTTTTTGTGGGGATCTACTGGACTGCTCTTAGGGTGCTTTCACACCTAAATTTGTTTACTTTGGTCCAAATCAGTTGATAAGTTTGCTTTGTATCATTTTCTCCTTGGTTCGGTTCCCTTTCACACAGGCAAAAATTCAAGGGAATCAAACTGCATCATGTTAAATCTTGCAAGACTTAGGTCAGAAATAAAGCCCCAAATTATGAGGAAAAAAGTGGAAATTTTATGAGAAAAAAGTAGAAAATTTCAGGAAAGCAGGTCACAAGTTTATCTAAGAAAGTTGCAAATATATGAAGAAAAAAGTCACAAATTTATGAGAAAAAAATTGAAAATTTCAGGAAAACAGGTCATAAATTTACAACCCCAATTCTGGTGAAATTGCTACATTGTGTAAAACAATACTCAATAAGCATTTAGGAACTGAGGACAGCAGTTGTTGAAGTTTTATAGGTGGAATTCTTTCCCATTTTTTCTTGATGTACAACTCCAGCTGCTCACCAGTCCGAGCTCTCCATTGTCTTATTTTGTGCTTCATAATATGCCACACATTTTCAGTAAGAGACAGGTCTGGACTGCAGGCAGGCAGTGTTTCCTCTGGCTTAAAGACCTTGGCGCGATGGCAACATACAGTAAACATACCAGAATATGTTAATTTTATACTATTTATTTCTTTTTAAAATTTTACACAGTAACGTTGCATATGGAACTTACCATTTGAAGTATTGTGCAATCGAGGCTTGAATATTGGGCCAGTTGGGGTCCCACCCAGACATCCTGTGTTTTGACTTTTTAGTGGTGTTATCCTTCTCTTCTTCCTCTGCCTGAACACTTTCTTCTCCTTGGCTCATCTCTTCTGTCTCATCTTGTCCTCTCTGAGCTCTGTCTAATTCAGGTTCTATGGTGGTATACAAACAGGTTAGAAAATATCAAGTGTCATGTTTTGTCCTGTAGGATTCTTTTTTATCATGGTTTACATAAATGACAAAAATATGTGTATTTTTGTGTTTTTATTCCAGTGTTTCTTTTTTTTCATTGAGAGAGTAGGGAAAGAAACATTCATAATAGTAATGTACTCAAGCATACTTAAATTATATGATCAGGTAGGTATAGTAACCAGAAATTCTACTCATGTAAAAGCAGTGCTTTGAAAGTAATAATTAAAAGTAGACAACCAAAAATTTCTACTTGAGTTAAGGGTACAAGAGCACCCACTTAAAACCTTGAGTAATGACTTCAGTCTTGAAGGTTTCACTTGCTTACTTTAAGGTTTGAGGTTTTTCTCAAAAATTTATAACAATTTTCTTATAGTTTTCTACTTTTCTCTGGAAATCTATCTAAAGTTGAAACCCTGTTCCTCAAATTTGTAATTTCCTCTTGCAAAATTGACTTTTCTTGTACATTTGAAACTTTATTATAAATTTGTGGATTATTTTATGACTAATTTTTGTCTGTTTTTTAAAAAAATAAAATTACTGGGTTTTTTTTAGATAAATTTGAAACAGACTGTGGTAATTTTTTTTTTTTTACTTTTTCCTTATAACAATTTACATTTTTGACCATAATTTTGCAATCAGAACAGAACAATAATTTAACTCTGATTACAAAGAAAAAATTTTAATGAAAATGTATTTAATGAAATAAATTAACTTAAATGACCAAGGATGCCATTATTTCTGTTATAATATTTCTTTATATTTATAGTTGTTTTTTTTTTTTTAGAAATCTCCTCACCACCCAGACAGCAGGAAAAACCTCCCTTATTTTGAAATCAAATGATGGCATGTTTAGTTTGTCTGAAGGCTGCTGACAGATTAAAGTCACTGACTTGGTGAATTTTGGTCATCTTAATCTGCCAGGTACATAATAGGGAACTGTAGTGGACTCTAAAGACATAATTCACCACAATATGTGTTCGTGTACAGAATGATCTGTTTATGCAGTTCTAGTTGTGCTCTCAGGCTTTCTCATCAGGCATCTGTCAAGGCAGCCGTTGAAGGACCTCAGTTTAGAGTGAAAATAGCATACCCCTGCCTGCTGCAGGAACAACCAGATGTCTGGCCACGGCCAAGACAGATCATTTTTTCACACATAAGGAGTTGTAACTCCTTATACAAAGATGTAGAGTGATGACAATCAAGTCAGTGGCAGTAATGCACCTGTAGGCTGGTTGCCAACTGCCAATCAAATCTAAAAGAAGAAGAAGAGAGCTAGCATTTTTAGCTGTTGCTTTTAGTCATTGCCGCTGGAGAATAAAAACAGTATACCTGCTCGTGCGAGAAAAGAGAGAAATTGCCAGTCTCTTCATTCCCGCAGTTCCTACAGAACGTAACTTAATATTGTAGTGGCTGGTGAAATATATCCTCAGCAATTCATCAGTCCCCCTGCCTTTCCCTTCATATGAAGCCGGCTGCAATATGAATTCTAACCACATCTTCTTAGCTAAGCGACGCTTCCATTATTGCTCCCGTTAACAGCAGGTTAAAACCATGATAAACTCCTTCAGTGCTTACACCTCTTATGATTTTTTCCGCTTTTAAAGTACTTTAACCTCTTGCACTCCGGTGTACCGTGGACGGGCATGTCTCTGCATCCTAGAGCGCACGAGGGCACACGACCTCGTGTGCTGCGTCCAAGAGCGCACTGAAAAAAAAGCTGCATTTCCGTTCTTCCACTACAGACACAGCTGCGAACAGATCAGATATGATTGACCTCTCATTCGACTAATAAGAGCCTTGAATTGGGTTTCTGAAACCTTGAAGAACCAATGACTGAAAACCTGGCAAGAAGGACCCACCTACCAACGCTGCGAATGCAGCGAGCCAATTGAAGCACAGAAGTTCGAAAGCTGTTTTGTGTAAGGCTGGGTGGAGAGACTGACTGCTGCAGCAGATGAAAAAAGGACCTGCAGGAAGAACCGCCATAGACCCAGCAGCACGGAGACCACCCACAAGTGCGACCTGTGTAACAGGGACTGCCATTCGCGCATCGGCCTGTTCAGCCACAGGTGGTGTTTTTTTTTTTTTTATTCCAGCAGAATAGACGTTTAGGATTCTCTTCCATGGCCATCATAGACCGACGGAGGCCGACGACGAAGGCTGGGTGACACACACGCGTTCGCCAGTCTTTTTTTCTTACTACTGTTATTTGTTTTGAAAAATCGTTCGCCAAAACCGCAATCATGGAAGCGCAAAACCGCAATAATGGAATTATGTGTTGACCGGGTCACGAGACCAGAATCCGGAGTCTGTAACAAGCGGACCAGCGTCGCGTTCGTCTGACAATGAGGAAGAGAAGTTTGCCAGCTACGCTGCTGCTGTGAACAGGTAAGTGTTGTAAGCTAAATTATTCTTTATCCCTGAAAATTGTAATCAAAAATGACTTTTGACCGATTGGTAAATTACAACTGTGCGGCGCACGAAGTCCGAAGTCCGTGTGCCGCGGTACACGGTTCGTGCGCCGCGTCCGGACCGCGAACGCCCCCCCCCCCCCGCTACTCTTATGTAGCGGGGGGGGGGGGAGCCGCGGTGACTGTGCCGCAGTCGCTACATCGCCACATGACTATTCCGTCATGTAGCGATAGTCGATGTCCGTCCTCTGTAGCGGGGTGGTGGGGGAGTGGTGGGAGTTGTTATCTTCTACATTACAAATATTTTAGAATAATTTTTAGTGCACTGTAGGTTATTTTTTCTTGTAAAAAAAAGCCACACATTTTTTACGTGGCATGCTTCTTTGTGTGTGGGGGCGTGTTTGTTCATTCATTCATGAATGAATGAATAAACAACGCCCCCCCCCCACACACACAGCCCTGAGTGTCACCTTTCATTAGAGCCCAAGATGAAGCTTCTATATTGAATCATTCAAAAGTTACAGACGTTTTTCCAAACTGTGCCATTTGGCACAATTTGGCACAGTTCAAAAACCCCTGGGAACAACCTGAGAACAAAGCTGTGTAATATATTCATTTTTTGTGGTATTGTTACACAATTTTGACCTCAGCTGGATAACACTTGGTTCTACATTCCTGTTGCATTTTCCAGCCCGGATCTGAAGCTGTGTGTTATTTGCAAGCATTTGTATCCAAAAAAACACCCAGGCGAAATTTATTTTCTTCAAGTTCAGTATGTTTAGATGACTGTTACTCAGTGGCTGGAGCACTCAGAGAGATTATGACTGTTTTGCCAAAAAATTCAAAGTGTTTTCTTTTAAATGAGACCAACCCCATGAAGATACTGCAAAGGGTTGAATAACAGCTTTTGATTTACTTTGGGCACGTTATTTTTTGGCGTTTTTAGGGAAATTGACCGGAGTGCAAGGGGTTAATAAACTCATGTCTCTGTAGGACAGTCACGCTTAGTGAGACACTGTTTGCTGACTGACTGGAAAACTCGCGTGAGTGGGGCGCTTCTAAACTCCACGCGGATGACGGCCACGAGCGTTGTTTGTGTGTGCACTTGTGGAAAGTCATTGCTTCATATATTTTTCTTTATAAATTTATATCTCCTTGCCGCAGCGGTAAAATTTCTGGCGAGGCGGCCCGCTACCGAGAAATGTTACCAGAGGAAACCCTGGGCAGGCCAGTCTAGTTCCCATGCTCTTTTATTACAAAGCCACACTGTTGTAGCACGTGCAGAATGTGGCTTTGCATTGTCTTGCTGAAATAAGCAGGGACGTCCCTGAAAAAGACCTTGCTTGGATGGCAGCATATGTTGCTCCAAAACCTGTATGTACCATTCAGCATTAATGGTACCTTCACAGATGTGCACGTTACCCATGCCATGGGCACTAATGCACCCCCATACCTTCACAGATGCTGGCTTTTGAACTTAACGCTGATAACATTCTGGATGGTCCTTTTACTCTTTAGCCCGGAAGACATAATTACAAAAAAACAATTTGAAATGTGGATTCGTCACACCACAGCACAATTTTCCACTTTGCATCAGTTCATCTCAGATGAATTTGGGCTCAGAGCAACCAGCGGAGATTGTGAGTGGTGTTAATATATGGCTTTCACTTTGCATGGTAGTTTTAACTTGCACTTGTAGATGTAGTGATGAACTGTGTAAACTGACAATGGTTTTCTGATGTGTTCCTGAGCCCTCGTGGTGATATCTTTTACAGAATGATGTTGGTTTTTAATGCAGTGCCACTTGCTGGATCGAAGGTCACAGACATTCATTGTTGGTTTTTGGTCTTGCTGCTTATGTGCAGAAATTCATTCATATTCTCTGAATCTTTTGATGATATATGGACTGTAGATGATTGAATCCTTGCAAATTCCTTGCCACTATACATTGAGAAACCCTGTTCTTAAACAGTTGGACTATTTTCCCATGCACTTGTTAATAAAATGGTGACTCTCACTCCATCCTTGGTTGTGAACAACTGAGCTTTTTGGGGATGTACCTTTTATACCCAATCGTGACACTCACCTGTTTCCAATTCACCTGCTCACCTGTAAAATGTTCCATAAAGGTGCTTTTTGAGCATTCCTCAATTTTCCCAGTCTTTTCTTGCCCCTGTCAATTCAAAAATATTTTTTTTTGCTGGTCATTAACATCTGTTTGTTCTCTCCCATAGACTGAGTCCCCATTGTGCTGTTTGCTCTCTACATGTCTGTTCTTTTCATCTTCTCTATCCCCTCACCCCCCAGCCAGTCGCAGCAGATGACTGCCCCTCCCTGAGCCTGGTTCTGCTGGAGGTTTCTTCCTGTTAAAAGGGAGTTTTTCCTCTCCACCGTCGCCAAGCGCTTGCTCACAGGGGATCGCTTGATTGCTGTGGTCTTTCTGCAGTTGTGGGGGTTCCCCCTACAGTTGAAAGTGCTGTGAGATCACTGTTGTTGTGAAATGGCGCTATATACTGTAAATAAAGTTGAATTGAATTGAACTGAATTGAAAATGAGTGAATATTTGCAACAAAATTAGGTAATTAGGACTGAGTAACAAAATATAGAACACTATAAAACACTATCATCAACATTGACACACTCCTGGATGGTCTCAGTCAATCACACAACAATGCAAAATATTTGGTGTAGTTACCATAAGATTGCCCACATAAAAGAGAAAAGATTTGAATTTCGTGCCATGTCTGTTGACTTAAAGACCAAATCAGTTTTCTTTCGGGGAGAAAACAAAACCCAACTGTAAGTGACACGATGGTATTTCCATGCTTTACATCTTAAGTGGAAAAGAGCAGGGAGTACGACTGTGAAGCAGACTGTAAATGTTAGGAATAATTTGTCTTTTGTGTGCAGCCGAGTCGGTGTTTGTATATTCATATTTTTGTATCTGAACTAAAAATAGAAGAATGAATTAATCAGTCACAAATGCAAAGCAGCTCCACGCTGCTAAATCACAAAAATGAACCAACAGATCTATTTTAAGCCTCACTGTTGTACTTCAGACTCATAATGGTGATGACATCAGTACACCTTTGAGCAATTTGACTTGTCTTATCCCCTCATGTTTCTTCTGCAGGAGAACGGCGTGGAGTTTGAAGCCTGCCTCGTGGCCCAGTGTGACTCTCTGATCGAGGCACTCACCAGACAGAAGGCCAAACTGCTCACCAAAGTCACCAAGGAGAAGGAGTACAAGCTAAAGGTAAGACTGTCTGGTGATTTCTGCCCAAGCAGTCTTTCAATTGTCTACATTTACACATGTGGGAATATGAAAGAAATATGGTAAATTTATTAAAAACTAAAAATTGAGTAGTAGAGTTGAA
Source organism: Pholidichthys leucotaenia (assembly GCA_020510985.1). Taxonomy (NCBI): domain Eukaryota; kingdom Metazoa; phylum Chordata; class Actinopteri; order Cichliformes; family Pholidichthyidae; genus Pholidichthys; species Pholidichthys leucotaenia. The sequence continues at coordinate 280,740,868 of CM035842.1, forward strand.
GTAGTAGGTTGCCGACCCCTGGGGTAACTAGTTGGATTGTACAGTGTAGACCTGTTGGATTACAGTAAAAATATAAATGGAGGCTCGGCTGTTTGTTTTTGACCTGCTATGATTTGACAAACTCATGGTTGTTTTCCTAGCTGACTGAAAGTGGGACAGTTGGAATTAAAAGCTTGGGAGGGATGTGCATTCTTAAGATTTTTGAAGGCAAAACTGGCATTAAAACTTTGACGCTCATGCCATTTTCACACCCATTTCAGTATCAAATTCAAATTACCGATTCAGCTCCCAGTCAAAATGATTTCTGTCTCACACCTTTTTTTTGTTCTCCATTATTTCCCTCCTTAAATCCACTCCCGGGTTCCTTGGTGCCGTCGTATCACATGGACGCCTGCCCGGCCTCAGCGTGCCCACCGACCAACTGACCGTCTGGCTGCTGATCGGGGGGGGGGGGGGGACGGCAGGCGTTTGGATGGAAGCCCCAAGGACAGCTGTTGCGATTATCTGCAGATGGGAGATTGAGATTTAACCAGAGGGCAAAAAGCTGCAGGCTGCAAGGAAGCTGGAACAAAGGAAGAATAGATAACACAATCTAAAAATCTTATACATATACATGATGATGGAATGAATATTTAAGGAGTATACTGTCAAAGTTGCCCCTCCAGCTCAAGGAAGGGCAGGAGGACCCAGATGCGAGGCGAATATGGAAAACCATTATTTATTGTACAAACAGAAAATAAGACAGCTCATGGGCTGAAACAAAAGCAAAAACAGATCAGGCTTCAAACACAAGGTTACAGGATGAACAGAAGCGTGGGTGAGACACCAACAAAGAACAAGGTTGGCGAACAAGACACAGACTGAGATGCATATATACTGTATAGATGGGGGGTAATCACCTAGACACAGAACAGATGGGGATAACCAAGGACAGTCAGAAACAACAGGGGAGCAGCTACAGGTAAGGAAAATAGGATGGGTAGGACTGCACAGACAGACAGACCACACCAGGACCAAAATACTAGTGATAATAATAAGCATAAAAAGCAGTGCTGAAATCAAGACTACAGAACAAAATAAAAGACATGATAATGAAAACCTGATGATAACACAGACTAGGGCAACGGCGGGGATGAAAATAAAACAGAGAAAACACAATGAACTGAGGGCGATGGCTAGAGGTATGGAAAACATGAGGAGCTAGAACAATAGGTAAAGAGGAACATACACAGACCCAGACCAAACGGGATGACACTGAAGACAATGACAAGGGACTCGGGGGAACACAGAGGGCGAATATTGCAAATGATATCATAAATAATCACAGAGGGAACAAAAATAAACATAAAGCATGGGAACGATCCCATAATCATGCCTAGACTATGATATATTCAGGAAGTGAGGCGAAGGGTTTTCTAATAATATTATAAGTAAAACTGTTATTTTAAAGATTTGGCTGTTTTAAAATATCAATTGAAATACAGCCGTGGACAAAATTGTTGGTACCCCTCTGTTAATGAAAGAAAAACCCACAATGGTCACAGAAATAACTTGAATCTGACAAAAGTGGTATGAAAATTAACCAATGAAAATCAGACAATGCTTTTGAATTGTGGTTCAACTGAATTACTTTAAAAAAAAATAAACTCATGAAACAGGCCTGGACAAAAATGATGGTACCCCTAGCAAAGATTGAAAATAATGTGACCATAGGAACATGTTCAACCAAGATGTGTCCTCTAATTAACATCACAGGTGTCTACAAGCTTGTAATCAGTCAGTCGGCCTAGTTAAAGGGTGACAAGTAGTCACTGTGCTGTTTGGTGGCATAGTGTGTACCATACTAAACATGGACCAGAGGAAGCAAAGGAGAGAGTTGTCTCAGGAGATTAGAAAGAAAATTATAGACAAACATGTTAAAGGTAAAGGCTATAAGACCATCTCCAAGCAGCTTGATGTTCCTGTAATTACAGTTGCACATATTATTCAGAAATTTAAGATCCATGGGACTGTAGCCAACCTCCCTGGACGTGGCTGCAGGAGGAGACGGATAATACGAATGGTAACGAAAGAGCCCAGAACAACCTCTAAACACATTCAAGGTGAACTCCAAGGTCAAGGTACATCAGTGTCAGATCGCACCATCCGTCATTGTTTGAGCCAAAATGGACTTCATGGGAGACGACCAAGGAGGACACCACTGTTGAAAACAAATCATAAAAAAGCCAGACTGGAATTTACCAAACTGCATGTTGACAAGCCACAAAGCTTCTGGGAGAATGTCCTATGGACAGACGAGACAAAACTGGAACTTTTTGGCAAGGCACATCAGCTCTATGTTCACAGATGCAAAAATGAAGCATACCAAGAAAAGAACACTGTCCCTACTGTGAAACATGGAGGAGGTTCTGTTATGTTCTGGGGCTGCTTTGCTGCATCTGGCACAGGGTGTCTTGAATCTGTGCAGGGTACAATGAAATCTCAAGACTATCAAGGTATTCTAGAGAGAAATGTGCTGCCCAATGTCAGACAGCTTGGTCTCAGTCGCAGGTCATGGGTCTTGCAACAGGATAATGACCCAAAACACAGCTAAAAACACCCAAGATGACATGTTTCAGGACCCAAGAGACAGACACAGACACGGGCAGATACAAAATAGTTATTCTTTATTGTTAAGTGAGAGTGAGTGTAGTGCAAGTGTGAGTGCAGATATAGTGGCCTGGTCACCGGAGCTGAGCGATACAGATGACGACCTGGCAACCCTGGAACACACAAGCAGAAACCGTTAAGGCTGTTCAGCACAAAAGGACAAGTGCAGGTGTGAAGCTTACTTGAGGTTGTCACTGATTGTATCTTGCTGTTCCCCGATGTCCGTGAGCTGTGGTAGTGCTGGTGCTTGAGGCTGTGATGGTTATAACACCTGTAACCGTGGTGGAGATCGTGGCGAGAGCAATGATTGCACTGGCAGCTGTGACGGTGACTGTTCCCGTAGCCGTGGAGGTGATAATGACCATAACTGTGGTGATAGTGGCTCCTGTGGCTGGGAGAGTAACAGTACCTGCAGCTGTGGTGATGAGAGTTCCTGAGGTAGCGATGGCAAGGAGGAGCTCCGGGGAGGAGAGGGTAATTCTCCGTCAGTTGGAGATACCGGTCTGCCGCCTGGGAGGTCCACCTGTGCACATGGGTAAAGGTTTGGCGTTGAAAAGCAAATGGTTTTCTTACGTGGTGGGTCTTGTCGTGGCGTTCTTGACTTGGCTGTGAAACAAAGCTCTGGCTCATACTCGGTCGAGGTAGACAGACGACTCCGTGCCGGGCTGTCAACGATGCTGGCTTTTAATAGCCGCTGATTAACACCTGCTGGTCTGTGCACAGCTGGAGCTGATGAAAGAGATGACGGCCCAGCAGCCGTCATGACAGTACTCCCCCCTCTAGCAGTGCCTCCAGGCACCTGCCCAATCTTACCTGGATTCGCCCGATGGAAATCGCGGATCAACTGCTTATCCAAGATCAACGCTGGGCGAATCCAAGAACGATCCTCCGGTCCAAAGCCCTCCCAGTCCACCAAATACTGAAGACCATGACCCTGCCTGCGAACGTCCAGGATGGCAGTCACGCCCCAGGCTGGATGGCCATCGATCATCCTCGGGGGGGCAGGCGCCGCAGGGGCCGGGCACAGAGGGTCCATGACGTACGGTTTAACCTGGGAGACATGAAAGGTGGGGCAGATGCACATGGAAGGGGGGAGAGACAAGCGCACAGACACAGGGTTGACAATACGTGAGATGGTGTAGGGGCCAATGAAGCGCTTAGTGAGTTTGCGCTTTTCGGCCGGTACACCAATATTCCGGGTGGATAACCAAACCTTCTGACCCACCTTGTAGTCCGGGGCAGGTCTCCTGTGATGGTTGGCCACCTGGATGTTGCGTTCAGTGGTCTTCAAAAGGGCTCGGCGGGCGATGGACCAAACTCGCCGACAGCGCTTAATATGGGCCTGGACAGACGGAACTGCTACCTCCTTCTCCTCCTCCGGAAATAGTGGTGGATCAAATCCAAAAGAAGCCTTGAACGGAGAGACGCCCGTGGCCATAGAGATTGTGGTATTATGGGTGTACTCTATCCAGGGAAGATGTTTGCTCCAAGAGGAGGAACAGGAGGAGATAACACAGCGCAGCGCGGCCTCAAGCTCCTGGTTAGCCCGTTCGCACTGGCCATTACTTTGAGGATGGTACCCAGAAGAAAGGCTAGCTGTGGCTCCCAGCGCTGCGCAGAACGCCTTCCATACCTGAGAGACAAACTGTGGTCCCCGATCTGACACTATGTCAGCGGGGATACCATGGAGGCGAACCACATGTTGAACAAGAAGGTCCGCCGTTTCCTGAGCCGAAGGCAAGCCCCGAAGAGGCATAAAATGGGCCGCCTTCGAAAAACGGTCCACAATAGTCAAGACAGTGGTGAAAGTATCAGAAGGGGGCAAACCAGTCACAAAATCCATGGCCACATGAGACCAGGGGCAGGAAGGAACGGGCAGGGGATGCAACAGACCCGCCGGGGGAGAAGATGTCATTTTCCCTGTGGCGCACTGAGCGCAAGCCCGGATGTAGTTCACCACGTCCTTTCGTAGCCCCGGCCACCAGAAGGTTCTCTGGAGCAGGTCCACAGTCCGGCCTACTCCCGGATGACAAGCCAACTTGGAGGCGTGACCCCACTCAATCACCTGACCCCGAATAGAGCGTGGAACAAACAAGCGGCCTGCCCCCCCCCCCCCGGATCTGGTTCCGTCTTCAACGCTCTCCGGACTTTGGTACAGATACCCCAGGACAGCGCGCCCACAACACAGGAGGGTGGTAGGATGGGTGCTGAGAGGGCATCCGGCTTACCGTTCTTGCTTCATGGCCGATAGGTGATGGAGAAGTTGAAGCGGCCGAAGAAGAGAGACCAACGAGCCTGACGCGCGTTCAGCCGCTTCGCTGTCCTGAGATACTCCAGGTTGCGGTGGTCAGTCCAAACAACAAACGGCTGTGCGGCCCCCTCAAGCCAATGTCTCCATTCCTCCAGGGCGAGCTTCACTGCTAACAGTTCCCTGTCTCCAATGCTGTAGTTCCTCTCCGCCGGTGACAAGCGACGGGAGAAATATGCACATGGCCGAATCTTGCCGTCCTCAGGAGAACGCTGGGAGAGTACCGCTCCCACCCCCAAATCAGAGGCATCCACTTCCACCAAGCACTGAAGATTCGGGTCCACCTGAGTGAGCACACGGGCCGAAGCAAACTCGTCCTTTAATTTCTTGAACGCCCTGGCTGCCTCCTCACTCCAGCAAAACGGGGTCTTAGGGGAGGTGAGCGCAGTCAAAGGGCGAGCCAGGTTCCCAAAATTGGGCACAAAACGGCGATAAAAGTTAGCAAAGCCCAGGAACCCCTGGAGCTGTTTCCTAGAGGACGGAGTGGGCCAATCCACAACCGCCTTAACCTTGGCCGGGTCGGGAAGCACCTGGTTCCGGGCGATGATGAACCCAAGGAAAGAGGTCTGGTTTGTGTGAAATTCACACTTCTCCGCTTTGACAAAGAGTTGATTCTCCAGGAGGCGCTGTAACACTCTGCGCACGTGCACCTGGTGCTCCTCCAGAGTGCGGGAGAAGATCAATATATCATCTAAATACACAAACACAAAGGAGTTAAGGAAATCCCGCAGCACGTCGTTTATTATTATTTATTATTAGACGGTTATGCTGTTTCATCCCATCTAGCAACAATGCTCTGCAATGTGTGTGTTTATATATTTACATATTTATTCCATCTAGCTACAATGCTCAGCACTGGGTGTGTTTATATTTATATATCTATATATTTATTCCATCTAGCTACAGTGCTCCGTACTGTGTTTTTATATATCTACATATTATTCCATCTAGCTACATTGCTCCGCACTGTGTGTGTTTATATACTTGCATATTTATTCCACCTAGCTGCAATGCTCCGTACTGTGGGTGTTTATATATTTACATATTTATTCCATCTAGCTACAATGCTCTGCACTGTGTGTTTATATATTCATATATTTATTCCATCCAGCTACAATGCTCTGCACTGTGTCTGTGTGTGTGTGTGTGTATATATATATTTTATAGTAATATGTACATATGTATATTAGCTGCTCTTGCTTGCTTGTTTTTTTCTTGCCTTCTGATTGTTGCTCTGAGTGTTGCTATCCCTGTGCTGTTGCAATCCTGGAATTTCCCCGTTGTGGGACTAATAAAGGCTTATCTTATCTTATCTTATCTTATCTTATTAGCCGCTGGAAGACGGCCGGAGCGTTGGTCAACCCAAACGGCATTACCAGGTACTCGAAGTGGCCGCTTGGGGTCCTGAACGCCGTCTTCCACTTGTCACCCTCTCTGATGCGCACCAGGTGATAGGCATTGCGGAGATCATGCTTAGTAAACCAATTCGCCCCCTGGAGGGAGTCAAAGGCAGTATTCATCAAAGGCAGAGTGTATTTATCTTTAATAGTGATTTCATTAAGCCCCCTAAAGTCGATGCAAGGGCGTAGCGACCCGTCCTTCTTTCCAACAAAGAAAAAGCCGGCCCCCACGGCCGAAGACGACGGGCGGCTGATACCTGAGGCCAGGGATTCTTTAATATAGGTATCCATGGCCTTGCGCTCCGGGGCTGACAGGCTGTACAGGCGGCTCGCAGGGAGAGGGGCCCCAGCCTTCAGATTTATTGCGCAGTCGTACGGCCGATGAGGGGGTAGAGACAACGCCCGTGACTTGCTGAACACTAATCCTAAATCGTGGTAAACCTCTGGTACCTTGGACAGCTCCTGAGTTGACGTCGAGGGGGGTGGCACCTTGACAGAGGGGGCACATGCCGCCGATTGGAGGCAGGCGCTTAAGCAGAAGGTACTCCACGCTGTAATACTTCCTCCTTGCCAGTTGATGGTGGGGTTATGAAGGTGGAGCCAGGGGTAACCCAGGATGACAGGCGAAGAAGAAACAGGCAAGACTAAAAACCTAATCTCCTCCCTGTGATTCCCTGAGACGATCACGGACACTGGGGCCGTCTGATAGGCAACGGTGGTCAGTGATGCCTTAGATAACGTAATAAGCTTGACAGGTGGATCCAGGGGCTGACAGCTGAGGCCCATCTGGGTTGCCAGGTCCTTAGAAACAAAGTTTTGCTCAGCTCCTGAATCCACTAAGGCTAACGTGGAATGTTCTGCGTGTTCGTGGATAAGTCTAATGGGTATGCGAAAACTCGTGAGGGGTCTTTCTAGGTCCGTGTCCGTGAATCCCCCTACTGCAATCCACGGACCCTCCCTTTTAACCGACTTGGGCATTCAAAAACCCCATGTGACTCCTTTCCACAATAAAAACAAAGGCCTAAATCTCTGCGACGCTGTCTCTCAGCCGCTGACACTTTAGATTGTCCTATTACCATAGCCTCCTGATCTGAAAGCTCCCCTGACGCCGGAAGAGCGAGCAGGGGAGAGCTGGTGGAACGAGGGCGGGGTTTTACAGGACGGGCGGTAGACCGCCGTTCTGCCGCTCGTTCCCTTAGTCTACTATCTATGCTTATGGCAAGGGCAATTAGCTCTCCTAAATTGTCAGGTTTGTCCCGTGCCGCTAACTCGTCTTTTAACTCCGCGTTGAGACTGCGGAGGAAAATACCGCACAGTGCCGGTTCCCCCCACCCAATCTCAGCGGTAAGGACCCGGAAGTCTATTGCGTAGTCAGCAGCTGATCTTGCGCCCTGCTGCAGGCTCAACAGCCGTTCAGTCAACACCGCACCCCTATCCGAATGATCAAACACGGACATAAACTCCGCCAAAAACTGCTGGTAAGTCAACATAGGATAACCTGGTCTCGCTATTACTGTGTATGCCCAATCTAAGGCTCTACACCCAGTAGGTTAATGATATATCCTATTTTGTTTGAGTCTATGGCGAAGTCCCCCGGGACTCAGAGAAAAACTGACTCGCATTGTAGAATAAATCCCCGAGCCTCTCCGAGTTTACCACTAAAACGAGCAGGTGTGGGAACAGGGGTGAGGCGAGATGTGAACGTGGTGTTAGCTTGACTTGGTGCTAAACCTACAGGGGTTGAAACACTAGCGACCGGGGGAAACGCCTGTTTTCCCTCCAGGCGATCCAGCCGACCGTTAACTTGCGACAGCTGATTTAGAATAACAGTTTGCTGATGTACGAGCATGTCTACCCAGGCGCTAAGGGTGTTAAGTCCGCGCGGCTGTGTGCTGTCCGTTGGGTCAACGTGACGGAGTCGTACTGACATGTTTCAGGACCCAAGAGACAGACACAGACACGGGCAGATACAAAATAGTTATTCTTTATTGTTAAGTGAGAGTGAGTGTAGTGCAAGTGTGAGTGCAGATATAGTGGCCTGGTCACCGGAGCTGAGCGATACAGATGACGACCTGGCAACCCTGGAACACACAAGCAGAAACCGTTAAGGCTGTTCAGCACAAAAGGACAAGTGCAGGTGTGAAGCTTACTTGAGGTTGTCACTGATTGTATCTTGCTGTTCCCCGATGTCCGAGAGCTGTGGTAGTGCTGGTGCTTGAGGCTGTGATGGTGATAACTCCTGTAACCGTGGTGGAGATCGTGGCGAGAGCAATGATTGCACTGGCAGCTGTGACGGTGACTGTTCCCGTAGCCGTGGAGGTGATAATGACCGTAACCGTGGTGATAGTGGCTCCTGTGGCTGGGAGAGTAACAGTACCTGCAGCTGTGGTGATGAGAGTTCCTGAGGTAGCGATGGCAAGGAGGAGCTCCGGGGAGGAGAGGGTAATTCTCCGTCAGTTGGAGATACCGGTCCGCTGTCTGGGAGGTCCACCTGTGCACAGGGGTAAAGGTTTAGCGTTGAAAAGCAAATGGTTTTCTTACGTGGTGGGTCTTGTCGTGGCGTTCTTGACTTGGCTGTGAAACGAAGTTCTGGCTCATACTTGGTCGAGGTAGACAGACGACTCCGTGCCGGGCTGTCAACGACGCTGGCTTTTAATAGCCACTGATTAACACCTGCTGGTCTGTGCGCAGCTGGAGCTGATGAGAGAGATGACGGCCCAGTGGCCGTCATGACACAAGAATGGCTAAGAGCCAAACATTGGACTATTCTAAAGCGGCCTTCTATGATCTCTGATCTAAATCCTATTGAACATCTGTGGAAGGAGCTGAAACATGCCGTCTGGAGAAGGCACCCTTCAAACCTGAGGCAACTGTAGCAGTTTGCTCATGAGGAGTGGGCCAGAATACCTGCTGAGAGGTGCAGAAGTCTCATTGACAGTTACAGAAATCGTTTGATTACAGTGATTGCCTCAAAAGGTTGTGCAACAAAATATTAAGTTAAGGGTACCATCATTTTTGTCCAGGCCTGTTTCATGAGTTTGTTTTATAAAATAATTCTGTTGAACCACAATTCAAAATCATTGTCTGATTTTCACTGGTTCATTTCCATAGAATTTTTATTTATTACCACTTTTGTCAGATTCAAGTTATTTCTGTGACCATTGTGGGTTTTTCTTTCATTAACAGAGGGGTACCAACAATTTTGTCCACGTGTGTATATATATATTCTTGAAGTGTGATTTGCTATTCAACATGTTTTATTATACAGCAGAGAAAATAAGTATTGAACACGTCAACATTTTTTTCATTAACATATTTCTGATGGAGCCATTGGCCTGAGATTTTCACCAGATATCAGTAACAACCCAAGTAACCCATATATACAAAGAAATCAAGGCAGCTGTGTTCACAAAACATCCATCCATCCATCCATCTTCTTCCGCTTAATCCTTTTCGGGTCGCGGGGGGGCTGGAGCCTATCCCAGCATCTTTGGGCGAGAGGCAGGGTACACCCTGGACAGATCACCAGTCCATTGCAGGGCCAACACAGAGAGACAGACAACCATTCACTCTCACATTCATACCTAAGGACAATTTAGAATCCCCAGTTTGAGGCCAATTAACCTAATAAAGTGGAATGACACAGAAAATAAGTACTGAACATGCTTGGTGAAATTCATTTAATATTTAGTAGAAAAGCCTTTGTTAGTAATAACAACTTCCAGACGCCTCCTGTATGGAGAAACTAGGTGCAGGCATTACTCAGGAGTGATTTTAGCCCATTCTTTCACACAAATTGTCAAATCTTAAAGGTTCTGTGGGTGTCTTCTGTGAACTCTGATCTTCAGTTCATTCCATAGATTTTCAATTGGATTTAGGTCAGGTGACTAACTGGGTCATTCTAGCAGCTTTATTTTCCTTCTCTGGAGCCAGTTGAGAGTTTTCTTGGCTGTGTATTTGGGATCATGTCTTGCTGAAATGTCCACCCTCTTTTCATCTTCAGCATCTTGGCAGATGGGAACAGGTTTTCTTATCAAGGATGTCTCTGTACATTTGTCCATTCATCTTTCCTTCAGTTATATGAAAGCTACCATTACAATGTGCTGAAAAACACTGCTACACCATGATGGGATGTGCAGTGCCATTTCTTCTGCAAACATGCTGTGTATTGTGGCATCCAGAAAGTTTAATTTTGGTCTCATGTGACCAGACTTTATTCTCCCAGTATTTTACTGGCTTGCCCAAATGTTGTGCAGCAAATTTTAAATTGTAATGGTTCAGGCTGCACACTGTTCTCCCTCTCCCTTACACTAACTGTCTATTCTCCACAGCTGAGCTCCTCACCTGCCAGTAATCAGCCCCACTCCTTAAATAGGAGCTTCTCACTGCAGACTGTAGGACTCGTTCATGCCACGTCAGGATCAGCTACCTAGTGTGCAGCCTCCAGCCAACGCTCTCCTACCACACCACCATAAGCCTTCACCTAATTCTCCCTCAAATCCCCTTTCCTCATTTCCCTCAGGACACCTTTGGCGGAGTGGACCTTTTCTTTGGCTGAACCGTGGATCCAGATTCCCCCATCTTCACTCTCCACCCCCCCAAGTAAGTCGACTTCCCAATGTGCGCTAAACCAATGCCCTCATCTCTCTTTCCCCAGTGTCACTATTCACTTGGCGTTCCACTCACCTCCCTGAGACCCCTTTTCACCATGCCGAAGAGTCACAAAGGAATCCAGCCAATGTCAAGTTCCTTGAAAACTCTGGTTGCCAGACTCTCCGCTCCGTCACCCCACCACGTTCTCTCAATAAAGATTCACATTATTGCATTATAACCTTGGTCTCTCTTGCTGTCTGTGTTTGGGTCTATACCACTTACCATGTCATAAATGAGCTTCAACATGCTTTTTCTTTAGCAATGGAGTCTTGCGAGGTGAGCAGGCATAGAGCACACATCATTTGAGTGCATTACTTATTGTTTTCTTTGAAACAGCAGTACCTGCTAACTCCAGGGGCCTCAAAGACAAAGACTTGCGTGGATTTCCTACTGAAAGATGACGTATGTTTAAATCAAGAAAACACCGTAAGCAAAAAAAAATCCAGATGTATGAAACAGTGCGTACGCAGGAATCCAAGCACATTTCCTTTGTACATCCCAATCTACTGGAAATTGAATGCACGTGAGGAAATACCGGACTCCTTCCTTGACATGCCTCCATTTGAATATGCAATTACATGCAAATAGATACACAGTGCATCTGGAAAGTATTCACAGTGCTTCACTTTTTCCACATTTTGTTATGTTACAGCGTTATTCCAAAATAGATTAAATTCATTTTTTCCTCAAAATTCTACACACAATACCCCATAATAACAACGTGAAAAAAGTTTTTTTTGAGATTTTTGCAAATTTATTAAAAATTAAAAAACTAAGAAATCACATGTACATAAGTATTCACAGCCTTTGCCGTGAAACTCAAAATTGAGCTCAGGTGCATCCTCTGTTCCCACTGATCATCCTTGAGATGTTTCTACAGCTTAATTGGAGTTCACCTGTGGTAAATTCAGTTGATTGGACATGATTTGGAAAGGCACACACCCGTCTATATAAGGTCCCACAGTTGACAGTGCATGTCAGAGCACAAACCAAGCATGAAGTCAAAGGAATTGTGTGTAGACCTCTGAGACAGCATTGTCTCAAGGCACAAATCTGGGGAAGGGTACAGAAAAATTTCTGCTGCTTTGAAGGTCCCAAAGAGCACAGTGGCCTCCATCATCCATAAATGGAAGAAGTTCGGAACCACCAGGACTCTTCCTAGAGCTGGCCGGCCATCTAAACTGAGCGATCGGGGGAGAAGGGCCTTAGTCAGGGAGGTGATCAAGAACCCGATGGTCACTCTGTCAGAGCTCCAGCGTTCCTTTCTGGAGAGAGGAGAACCTTCCAGAAGGACAACCATCTCTGCAGCGATCCACCAACCAGGCCTGTATGTAAAGTGGCCAGACGGAAGCCACTTCTTAGTAAAAGGCACATGGCAGCCCGCCTGGAGTTTGCCAAAAGGCACCTGAAGGACTCTCAGACCATGAGAAACAAAATGGTCTGATGAGACAAAGATTGAACTCTTTGGCGTGAATGCCAGGCATCATGTTTGGAGGAAATCAGGCATTGCTCATCACCAAGCCAATACCATCCCTACAGTGAAGCATAGTGGTGGCAGCAACATGCTGCGGGGATGTTTTTCAGCAGCAGGAACTGGGAGACTAGTCAGGATAGAGGGAAAGATGAATGCAGAAATGTACAGAGACATCCTGGATGAAAACATGATCTAGAGCACTCTTGACCTCAGACTGGGGCAACGGTTCACCTTTCAGCAGGACAACGACCCTAAGCACACAGCCAAGATATCAAAGGAGTGGCTTCAGGACAAGTCTGTGAATGTCCTTGAATGGCCCAGCCAGAGCCCAGACTTGAATCCAATTGAGCATCTCTAGAGAGATCTGAAAATGGCAGCACACTGACTTTTCCCATCCAACCTGATGGAGCTTGAGAGGTTTAAGGCAATATATACCTTGTTAAGTGAGCCACTGTTGAGACCATTAAAGTGTTGATAAAGATAAACACAGGAAGCCTCAGAGAGAGTCGCCTCTATCATTTGGGGGTTCAGAACATGGACGGACTGGGTCTATTTTTTTCCAAGATTCAAGATTTTTATTTGTTAATACTACTATACTATATTTATATTTTTCGTATCTTCTTAATTATTGCTCTGAGTGTTGCTATCCCTGTGCTGTTGCAATCCTGGAATTTCCCCATTGTGGGACTAATAAAGGCTTATCTTATCTTATCTTATCTTATCTTATACGTACAGGACATACAGGAGAGTTGAAATGGCATTTCTCTCTCTTTTCAGTGGTGTGTGTCACAAGCTGGGCTGGAGGTTCTGCCAGACCCAGCCTCGTGGCCCTTTTTCTTGTATTTATATTTACCTGTTGCTTTTCATGCCTCTTTTGTCTTTGTATTAATGTCTTGTGCCATTTTTCTGTTGTGCAGTGTTTTATTTTCATTTTGGCATTTATTTATATTTATTTTTTTACCTTTGAGTATGTTATGTCATTTTTGTACTCCCTAGTATTCTTCTTCTAGTGTTGACAGCTGTCAGGGACGTCTAGCTTCGCGTGGGTGTGCCCTCTCAGCTACTAGTTTGGATTTGTTGCCCTCTCACCACCTCAGGTGATTCCAATTATGTATCTTCTCCTGCTCGGGCAGGCGCCCACACCTGCTTTCTGTTATGTGATGGTGTTTTATCCCTATTTAAGTGAAACTGTTGTGCATTCCATTACTGCTGCCTCGTCTAATCAGGCGATATTGAAGCCTCTCTAATCCACATCAGATCCCTGCCTCTGTTCTGGCGTCCAACCTCTGTAAATTTTCTTCTTCATTGCTACCTTGTTATTTTAAGTTTTTTGTGGAACTTTATGTTTGTTAGTTTTGTTAATAAAACCTCAGAAGCTCGCAGTTCAGCGTGTAGATTTGTCTTCCCCGCCCCGAAGGGGCGGACATGACAGTGTGCGCAATATAAAAAACAAAAGGAATAAGGCTGGAAAAACAACAACAGCAGTCTATGTACAGTAATGCTACCCATAGTGCAAATAGCAACAAAAGATAGACCCAGACATCCCATAGTGCAAATAAAGATAAACGATAAAACCCACCCATCCTATATACAAAAAAAGTAATACTCGTAGTTGCAAGTTTGATGTGGTAGTGTAGGTGCAGACAATGACAGATTGGACTGCACATGAACAGTGTTGCAAAACAGACAGCAGCAGATATGGCATTTGTGCAAATGACTGCAGTAAAGTGCAGAAACATACAGCAGTAAATATATTACTGTTGGTGTGCCAGTCTTTCTGTGCCAACAACTGATGTAGTTATTGTGCGGGTGAGTGTGTTACGGTCCGGGGTGGGGTGGGGGAGTGGACAGAGTTCAGGGTCCTGATGGCCTGATGAATAAAGCTGTTTAGCAGTCTTGTGGAGCGGGCTCAGAGGCTCCGGTACCTTTTTCCTGAGGGCAGAGGGCTGAAAAGGGAGTGTGAGGGGTGGGAATCAGAATCAGAATGAGATTTATTGCCATTGTTCATGTAGTACACAAACTAGGAATTTGTCTCGGTGCAATGCTGCAACATTAAACATGGAGTAGCACTAAAGATAAAAATAAAAAACTATGCATGCAATAAAAGGTAGAATATGAATAAGTAATACTACTCTTTGCAGTTTTTAAATATATTAACAAGCAGCAGATATTGTGGAGTTCCACATAGTGCAGTCGGTAGTGCAAAAAGAAAACAGTGATAATTGTCATGAGTCCGGTTGAGCTGCTGTACGTAGTGCACGAGAGTCTAATAAGTCACTTAGTGTTCAGCAGTCTGATGGCAGAGGGGAAGAAGCTGTTCATGTAGCGGGAGGTTTTAGTCTGAATGGACCGAAGTCTTCTGCCTGAGGGGAGGGGGGCAAACAGTGCGTGTCCAGGGTGTGAAGGGTCAGCTATGATCCGACCTGCACGCCTCCGGGTCCTGGAGATGTACAGGTCCTGGAAGGATGGGAGCTTGCAGCCGATCACCTTCTCAGCAGCGCGCACAATGCGCTGCAGTCTTAGTCTGTCCCTGGCGGTGGCTCCTGTGTACCACACGGTGATAGAGGTGGTGAGGATGGACTCGATGATGGCCGTGTAGAACTGCACCAACATCTTGGTGGGTAGCTTGAGCTTCCTCAGCTGCCGCAGGAAGAACATCCTCTGCTGGGCCTTTTTGATGAGGGAGCTGATGGTCGGCTCCCACTTGAGGTCCCGGGTGATGGTGGTGCCCAGGAAGCGGAAGGAATCCGCAGTGGTGATGGGAGAGTCTGTGAGGGTAAGGGGGGGCAGAGGGGCTGTGACTTTTCTGAAGTCCACGATCATCTCCACTGTCTTCAGAGCATTCAGCTGCAGGTTGTTGTGGCTGCACCAGGACGCCAGCTGGGCCACCTCTCTCCTGTAGACGGACTCGTCGCCGTTGGAGATGAGCCCGATGAGGGTGGTGTCGTCCACAAACTTGATCAGCTTGACAGACTGGTGGCTGGAGGTGCAGGAGTTGGTGTACAGGGAGAAGAGCAGGGGGGAAAGTACACAGCCCTGGGGTGATCCGGTGCTGATGCTAACAGAGTCTGAGACAGTCTTTCCCAGCCGCACATGCTGTCTCCGGTCCGTCAGGAAGTCGGTGATCCACCTGCAGAGGGAGTCAGGCACGTTGAGCAGGGACAGCTTGTCCTGGAGCAGAGCGGGGTGGATGGTATTGAATACAGAGCTGAAGTCCACAAACAGGATCCTGACGTAGGTTCGCGGGGAGTCCAGGTGCTGCAGGATGGAGTGGAGGGCTAGGTTGACTGCGTCGTCCACAGACCTGTTGGCTCTGTAGGCAAACTGCAGCGGGTCCAGGAGGGGAGTGGTGATGGTCTTGAGGTGGGGCAGGACCAGGCGCTCAAAGGACTTCATGACTACAGAGGTGAGCGCTACAGGTCTGTAGTCGTTAAGTCCAGTGATCCATGGCTTCTTGGGGACAGGGACGATGGTAGAGGTTTTGAGGCAGGCCGGCACGTGGCATGACTTCAGGGAGGTGTTAAAAATGTCTGTGAAGACAGGAGTCAGCTCCTCCGCACAGTGTCTCAGGGTGGAGGGACACACGCCGTCCGGACCGGGGGCCTTGCGCGGGTTCAGTCTGGAGAACTGTCTGTGCACGTCCTGCTCACTGATGGCAAGGGCAGGGGGGGAGGAGGGGGGGCCGCCTTTGATGAAGTGGGGACCACGGAGGCAGTGGCGCTGGGGGGAGGGGGGGAGTTGGACACAGCTGATGAGGTGTCAAAACGGGCATGGTGTTGGGACAGTCTTTGACAAAGGGCTTTGTCATCCTGTCCCTCAGAAGCCTGAGGCCGATAGTTGGTGATTTGCCTCAGTCCTCTCCACACAAAAGCAGAGTCGTTAGCAGTGAACTGTTGCTGGAGTCTCTCAGAATACACAGATTTAGCTCTCCTCAGCTCTCTGCTAAACCGGTATTTGACCTCCCTGTAGCAGTCCCTGTCTCCACTTTTCAACGCTGCTTCCTTCTCCTTCCTGATCTGTCTGACCTTAGCTGTGAACCAGGGCTTGTCGTTGGAGTAACTCACCCTGGTACGCGATGGAAGAATGCTCTCCTCACAAAAGTGGATATATGAGGTCACAGTGTCCGTGTACTCATCCAGATCATGCGTGGCTCCTTTAAACATGTCCCAGTCAGTTATTTCCAAGCACGTGTGCAGCTCCTCCCCAGCTTCACTGGTCCATTTACTCGTGGTGCTCACAACAGGTTTTGTGAGCTTCAGTCTCTGTCTGTATGTGGGAGGTGTCACCTGCAATGTTGATGGCTCTGCGGGTGAGGCAGATGTCCTAGAGCGAGGGCAGAGGGGCACCAGTGATCTTGCTGGCAGCTTTCACTGTGCATTGTAGTGTCTTCCAGCAGGTGGCGGTGTAGCTTCTATACTGCACCATGATGCAGCTGGTGAGGATGCTCTCAATGGTACTCCGGTAGAATGAGCACATGATAGGGGTCGGACTTGTGCTCTCCTCAGTTTGCAGAAGAAATGGAGGCGAGTTTGAGCCTTCTTGGCCAGTGATGTGGTGTTGCTGGACCAGGAGAGGTCCTCAGAGATGTGCACCCCCAGGAACTTGGTGTTGCTCACCCTCTCCACAGCTGCTCCATCGATGATCAGAGGGGGATGCTGTGTGTGTCCCCTCCTGAAGTTGACCACAATCTCCTTGGCTTTTTGCACATTCAGGAAGAGATTATTGTCTTTACACCACTGGACGAGTTGGCTCACCTCATTTTTGTCTTTGGCCTCCTCAGTGTTGGAGATGAGGCCCACCACTATTGTGTCGTCCCCGAACTTGATGATGTGGTTGGTGCTGTAGGTCCTGCTTTTTGCCCGTTCACACACACGTTCGTGCGCTGGTGGCATGTGGTGTTTTGGCCTGTCCCGGCGGGGGCGGCTTAGGGTTTGGTGTCTTGCTTGGGGGGGTGGGGGGGGTAGCTGACCCTCCGGCCGGAGATTGGCTGCGCTGCACCTGCGCTGCAGCCGCCCCAAGTGTTAAGTCTAAATGAGTGAGTGAGTGTGTAAGAGCGAGCATGTGTAAATGTGAGTGAGTTAGAGCACGAATGAGAGTGTGTACATGAGTGAGCATGAGTGAAAGGGAGCATGAGTGAGTGTGAATGACAGTGTGAGTGTAAGCGAGAGTTTGGCGACACTGAACAAGTATAGTGTCATGGACGGGGTGATGGGTCAACCCCGTTCCATGATTTGTGGCTGTAGTTCCCTGATTGTTGTTAATTATTTCCAGCTGGCAGGTTATTGGAGCCTCTGAGCCTGGCTCCCTACCAGCCTACAGCCACGCCTCTCCCTCCGCTGGCATCCACCTGCTGTCTGTCATTTTCAATTGTCCATGCACTCTCACCCACTTACACACATGCGCACACATACACATTCATTCTTACTCACATCCTCACTCACGCACTGGCTGCCGCCGTGCACCTGCTTCCACTTGTCACTCATTAGTCTACGGGGTATTTATGTGTGGCAGTGGGAGCACTCGGTGTGGCGGCGTAAGTCAGTAGTCTAAAGTCAGCGCTACATTCAGTCAACGTTGATGTCCTGGAGCTTGTTGGTTTCTCTTCTTATTGGACTGCTCAGGTCCAATAACCTGTGTTCTTTTTCCTAGAGCCAGTTGCACTCCGACGCCTTTTGTAAGTCTTCCTCCTTATTATTATTAACTGCCCTTCCTCTCCGCTCCAGTCCCATCTGGGAGTGCGTGGGGCTCCTCCTCCTCCTGCCAACTGAGCTTGTCCATCCGTACTTTGTGTTTGACTGCTCTTCATTGAACATTTTTGTGTTTGTGTTCCTTTGTTAATAAACACGTTCACTTCACCTGCATATTGGGCTCGCATTAACTCATTTGTGCACTGCGCAATTATGCAGTGTACAAGACATATACCTGGAGTGCGAGTGTAAAGCTGGATTTATACACCCGCATCATGTCGACACCATTACCGACGTTGCCGACGCAGTGATTGGCAGTTTTTTCTTGTTTATTGGGTGAAATGCATTGTTCCATTGCCAAAACAGGTTTCAGCTGATGTGTGTAGTGATTTGTGCTTGTCGTGTGTTTTTGTTTATGAAATAGCTATGGACAAGAGCAGATTGTGATGGAGTCAGAGCTAATCAAGGCAAAAAAGCAAATTTTAATACGATTGTTGCACAGAGAAAAAGAGAAGAAGTTGGAGAAAATGGTGCCTGCGACCACTGCTGCTGCCATTATTTAACAATCTGTGTAATTACTGGGGTTATGATGAGCAACAAAATGTTCTGTATGTGCTTACTTCATCAATATTCTTTTGAAATTGGACTGTTTTTTAACCTATTCGCCTTGGAAGTTGTGCCGCTGTGAGCAGGCAGAGCAGAGCAGAGCAGCGACGAGAACCTGAAAATGTGAAGGAGGAGACAAAGCGGACAATCTGTGTAATTACTGGGGTTATGATGAGCCAGAAAGTGCTCTGTAGGTACTTACTTCATCAGTATTCTTTTGAATGTGGACTGCTGTTTAACCGACTCGCTTTGGAAGTTGTGTCACCATGAACAGGCAGAGCGGAGCAGCAGCGAGAACCAGGAAACATGAAGGAGGAGACAAAGCAGACCAATCACAGCTCTTACGGCCTGTGTCGCTGACGTGCGTCTCTAATTCTCTGGAGAGGTGCACGTCGAGGGACGCAATAGGAATGCACGTCGTTGCTGCATCGACGCTGTTGCAGCTGTGTCACGCTGACATGGGTGCCTAACTTGCGCTTAAGAGTGTGTGAAGGAGAGGGTGAGTGAGAGTGAGTGTGTGTGAATTGGTGCGTCTGAGTGAGTGCATGTGAGTGCATGAGTGTGAGAGTGAGTGTATGTGCTGGTCAGGGGGTGCTGGACTTATAGGGGTGGTACCTCCTGGCCATGTGGGCTCCCTCTGGTGGGTGGGGGCCTGGCCTCCCTGCTCCTTGCTGCAACCTCCCTTGGGCGTGAGTGCCTAGTGGCTCTCCAGGTGTGTGTCTGGGGAGCTGGGATGGGTGCGGGTCTGCTGTATGGGGGGGTGCCTGGGGGACCTGGGCCCGGTCTCTGCCACAGTGGGGAGGATTGGCCTTCTGGCCCCTGGGGCTCAGGGCTGGCTTTGTCCCCATTGGGGGGCGGGAACTGGCTGGCCTGGGGGCGGAGGTGTACCGCACCAGCCACTTGGTGGCCCAGCTTCCTCTGGCCGTCCCTCCTGGGGCGGATGCCTGGCTATTCTGGGGCTTGGTGGCTCTGGGACATTAGTGCTCTGTGGGGGCTGCGGCTGTGCCCCCCGGGGTTTCCTGGCAAACCACTCACAAACACACACTCACTTTTGCACGTTCTCTCTCTTTCTCTCTCTCTCTCTCTCTCTCACTCACTCACTCACTCACTCACTCACTCACTCACACACACACACACACACACACACACACACACACACACACACACACACACACACACACACACACCTCTGTTCTCTTACAGGTGCAGATTTCAGGCTCACAATGAGACCTCTTCAGAAGCAGAAAGTTTGTTTTTTGTTTGTTTGTTTCAGTTGTGATATTCTGTTTGTGTTTTCTCTGTTTGTTCCTCTCTCTTTTTCTCCCCCTCCTCACCCCCACCCCTTCCGACCACTTCAAATATTTTCAATTCCCAATAGGGGAATAGGTCCACCATAAATAAAACAATTTAAATAAAGTACTAAAGTTATTACAAGAGGAGTCTATAAATACTATTTATATACAGTACATATCAAATATGAGCGAAGCTCCTTTTGGCAAAGCACATCTGTTTAGCACATTAAGGGAAGCAGACAGGACAGGGGAAAGCCAAAAAAAAAACAACAAAACAAAACAAAACAAAAACCCAAATGAAAGAACAAAACCGAAAATGGACTGGAATGCTTTTACAGGTCCTAATAAAATGATATATGCAGCAACTAGTCGAGCTGTCAGGGTTTTCTCAGTGGTCATAGATCACCACCACCTACCTCTTTTTGTTAACATGCCTATAACCATGTTAGAAAACCCTGGGTTGACTTGCCGAGTTGAGATCTTGTGTGAGTTAGTCTGATAGCCAGTGAAAGCACACAACATTTCACATTTCTGCTGAGCTTTGCTTTTCCTCTTTTGTTGTTCCTCTGTAATTACTGTTTTTATTTTTTGCAGCTTTTCTCTCTGCTTCTTTGGTGTTTTGTAATTGAGTCATCCTTTAAAAATAATCATAAAATGACAATGACAAGGACTGCAATGAATGCTACAGCCAGCGAGGGTTTATAAATATTCTCAAGTCACCTTTTTCCCCATTCATTTCTAATCAGTGCTGTACATAAAGCCTTCCATTATGATTTTACCTGTTTGCATTTCATCCAGAAGTATTGCTCCAACTTGACCTGAATTTCTTGTTCTAAATGTGCTGCAAAGACTTAAAATTGTGTGTCTGCATTGGTATGTCTCCATATTTCCCCTCAAATTAATTTCAGATGCATGAGGAGTGAATTGGAAAAGCCTCAGTCAGGTCGGCAGGAGAATGTGGGAGGGGATTTAGTCTCAGTGGGACTGAAAGCAATTGAAATAAATCTGAGATTTACTCAGGCGCCACGCTTCATACTCCATGTTATTTGCACAGACGATATGAACAAAGAGAGGTTGGCAATGTGAACTGCAAAGCAAATTTTGTCTGGGTAAATAATCTGAGAGTCTACATGGATGTTTGCCATCGTGGAAGTGTTGACGCACAGGGCTGTTTCTGTTTTTTGGGGGGGCCCTTTTTGTCATACAAAATCATTTAGATGGAGAAAAAAATCCTTCCCTCTCAACAAAAGCATTAATAAGTAAACTTGGGTTAGAACAGAAACATAATTTGAAACAACAGAATAACAATTTAACCAGCATCCAAATGAATGTTGCAAAATTACAAGAAAAGAAATCATGAATTTACAAAAGTTACAAATTTACAGAAGTGTTGCAAGTTTATGACAAAAAGTTTCAAATTTACAAGAAAATTTTTTAGCAAACTGATGAGAAAAAAGTAAAATATTTAAAAGAAAAATGTAATTTAAAAGAAAATATGTCATGAATTGGCCCGGCAGGGGCAGGAGCGAAGACCCAAATGCAGGCTGTGAGTTTGCACCATTTGATAATCAACATACGAGCACAAAAGTACAGAAAAACACAAAACTAAGACTAAAACAGGATACTGTGAACTCCCGGCAAAGGCTGGACTTACAACTAGACAGATTCTACAAATTCCCAGCGGAGGCTGGACATACAATTACAGAGACGGGGACTCCGTCTCGGGGCTAGGAAAAGGTTAATGACGCAATAAAGAGTCAACTGATCAACAATCCTTAAATAAGTGAGCAAGACTGATTACACACACTGATCAGGTGTGGGAGAACACAGGTGGGTAACATGAGCAAACTTAATCAGATGATCAATGACAGCTGACAGCCCGTGAACTGAGTGGACACCCAGAAGTAAACACAGGTAGCTGTCAAACACCAAGAGAAACAGTAGGAACAGATGACTAAGAATGTATGAGTACAGAGAACAAAACGATAACTGACTATAATTCTAACACAGAAACAGACCAAAATACACAATGAGAAAATAACTGCCAAGATGGAATACAAAGCCCAATACAAATGAACACTGAAGTTATAAAGGGAAAACCTAGGATAAGGACAAATATAAACAGCAAGATAAATACAAGATAATACAGAAAAACGTAAAACCCAAACTAATACAAAATAACAAGAAACTAGGAACAGAAACAAAAGGACAAACTCAGATACCAAATACACCAAACCATACAAAATAAACAGAAATGCAGAAGTACAAACCATAATTAGAAAAACCTGAAGTGTGTGCCCAGTGCTTGCTCCCAAGTGCCGCTTCATGACAAAATGTAGCAAATTTATGAAGAAAAAGCTGCAAATTTATAAGGAAAAAAGTCACGAATTTAAGAGAAAAAGGTACAAATTCCCAGGGGAAAAATGCAAGTTTACATGAAAAAAAAATGATAAAATTATGAAAAAAAAGTTTCACATTTACAAGCAAAAGGTCAAAAAAAAAAAAAAATCTGGTTAAAAAAAGATACAAATTTACGAGAAAAAAATGTGTAAATTTATGAGAAAAATCTGCAAATTGATAGAAAAAAGTTATGTTTACTAGGAAAAAAGTTGCAGATTTACACAAAATCACAAATTAACAAGAAAAAAAATTATGAAATTTATGAAAAAAAATTATACATTTCTGAAGGGAAAAATGCAAATTTGGAAAAAAAGTCACAAATTTACAAGAAAAAAAAATGAAAATGTATGAGAAAAAAGTCACATTTCAAAGGGAAAAAAATTCCAAATTTTCACAAAAATTTCACAAATTTATGGGGAGACTGTTGTAATTTTAGAGAAAAAAGTTGCAAATTTACACAAAAAAAGTTACACATTTCTGAGGAAAAAGTGGAAATTTTAAAAAAGTCACAAATTTGCAAGAAAAACTTCTGAAAATTTATGAGAAATAAAGTCACATATTTCAAAAGGAAAAATTCCAAATTTACACAAAAAAATTCATAAATTTATGGGGAAAAAGTTGTAATTTTAGAGAAAAAAGTTGCAAATTTATGCAAAAAATTACAAATTTACAAGAAAAAGTTTAAGAATTTAAGAAATTTAAATTTAAGAAAAAAGGTTGCACATTTCTGAGGGAAAAAGTTCAAATTTGATGAAAAAAGTCACAAATCTGCAAGAAATTTTTGTTTTAAATTTTGAGAAAAAAGTCACATTTCAAACGGAAAAAACTTCCAAATTTACACACAAAAATCACAAATTTATGGGGAAAAAATTGCAATTTTTAGAGAAAAAAGTTGCAAATTTGCACAAAAATATCACAAATTTACAAGAAAAAAATGTACAAATTTAAGAAAAACAGTTACACATTTCTGAGGGAAAAATTCAAATTTGGAAAAAAATGTCACAAATTTGCAAGAAATTTTTTTTTGAAAATTTATGAGAAAAAGGTCATATATTTCAAAAGAAAAAAAAATCCAAATTTACACAAAAAATTGCAACTTTATGGGGAAAAAAGTTGAAAATTTACAAGAAAAAAGTTTAATGCACTTTTTATCCACCCCAAAAAATGTTCAGAGTAAAATTGCAGCTTGGGGGCCCTCGGTGGCTGGGGGGGGGGGGGGGGCTGCAGCATTTGCGCACTCTGCTTTATAGCCAGCTGACAGAGAAACAAAGACAGATAGTAAGAGGAAACCACGACATAAAGACAATGTCATAAAATGACAGTTTATGTATTTTTGACAGTTTTTGGGAGCAAATCTTTCCAGCTTTTATGGTTGTCAAATTTTCATTTAAACAGCAAATGACAGGGGATTTTATTAACTGATCTCATTAGCGGTCACATAATGGAGCAGATTAATAACTACCACTCCATCTTATTACCTCACTGATTCACTCAGACAACCATTGGTTTACAGTATAATTAATTATCTCACATTCACCAGACATTTTCTGCCTAATCTTTTGTTTAAACCTTCCAAACGCTCAAGCATAACCTATTTTCTTTTTTATGCATGTGCAGCATAATTATATCTTTGATGGCAAGCTCATGATTAAAGATCACTCATCTGTTGAAATGCGCTTCTTTGATCCGCTGCAAACTAAAGGTTAATAAAGTGGTGACAGTTTGCAGACTTTCAATTAGCCTCCAATGACTGAGTGGGTGACACGCTTCCAAATCTCATTTCTGCCGGCTTGGACTTCAGCCAGCAGACGCCATGTGATCGTGTCTGTGAGCGTGGGAGGGAAAGAAGTTGTGCTGTGTCTGGTTAAGGATGATAATGTGCATCTGATACAAGTGCATGCCCGGAGAAAGCAAATATTCTTGTCTGAAAACAGGTAGCCCAATTAGGCTTTACAGGCCCAAATGTAGGCTGTGTTTGAAAGTGGAATACAAAGAGGGGCAGCCTATACGTAGGCACTCACACATTAGACTTTGACAAATATAAAAGGGACTGAATGGCACTAAGATTTATTTGATTGTGTGAATATTAATTACAGAATTATTGAAAATGAATGGGACATCAAATATTAGCGACTGTTTCGGAACCCTTGTTTATTTTTTGTCAGATCACTCAGAGGGGTGTGAAAAAGTGTTTGCCCTTTCCTGATTTCTCATTTTTTAAGTGTTTGTCACACTTAAATGTTTCAGATCATCAAACAAATTTAAATATTCGACAAAAATAAGACAAGTAAACACAAAATGCAGTTTTTAAATGAAGGTGTTTATGATTAAGGGGAAAAAAATCCAAACCTACATGGCCCTGTGTGAAAAAGGGATTGCCCCTAAACCTAATAACTGGCTGGGCCACCCTTAGCAGCAACAACTACAATCAAGCATTTGCGATAACTGGCAATGAGTCTTTTACAGCGCTGTGGAGGAATTTTGCCCCACTCATCTGTGCAGAATTGTTGTAATTCGGCCACATTGGAGGGCTTTCGAGCATGAACCGCCTTTTTAAGGTCGTGCCACAGCACCTTGATCGGATTCAGTTCAGGACTTTGACTAGGCCACTCCAAAGTCTTCATTTTGTTTTTAAGCCATTCAGCGGTGGACTTGCTGTTGTGTTTTGTTGTGTTTTTGTCCTGCTGCAGAACACAGGTGGCTGGACATTCTCCTTTAGTATTTTTTGGTAGACAGCAGAATTCATGCTTCCATTTACCACAGCAAGTCTTCCAGGTCCTGAAGCAGCAAAACAGCCCCAGACCATCACACTACCACCACCATATTTTACTGTGGGTATGATGTATTTATTTATTTATGTAAATCTATCCGCGAGCGCTGAGGCAGCACGTGACATCATCCACTCAGTCACTAGCAGACTGCAAACACAGCACCCAAATGCTCTCCTCCTCATCTCGGGGGATTTGAATCATACTTCACTGTTCTCCATTCTACCCACGTTCACCCAATATGTCACGTGCCACACCAGAGACAATAAAACACTGGACTTATTTTACGCAAACACTAAGGAGGCTTACACGTCATCGCCACTCCCCCCGCTTGGGAGATCGGATCACAACCTGGTTCACCTCCTGCCTGTATACAAACCCCTGGTACACAGACAACCTCCTGTTACCCGCACAGTGAAAGTATGGTCTGAGGAGGCGATGGATGCGCTAAAGAACTGTTTTGAATCCACTGTATTGGAGCAGCTCTGTGATCCACATGGTGAGGACATCGATGGCCTCACTCACACCATCACAGACTACATCAACTTCTGTATGGACAATACCGTACCCACCAAGACCATACGGTGTTTCTCAAATAACAAACCTTGGATCAACCCTGAGATAAAGTCACTACTGAGCGAAAACAAAAGGATCTTCGGGTCAGGAAACAAGGAGGAGCTGAAGTGCGTACAGAAGGAGCTGAGGAGGAAGATTAGAGAGGGTAAGGACAGCTACAGGAAGAAGATGGAGGACAACAGAGTGACATTAGCGGGGTCTAGAGAAGCCTCAAAACCATCTCTGGGCACCACAATACCTCCTCCCAGGCCACGGGGGGCAGGGAGTGGGTGAACAACCTGAACCTGTTTTTTAATAGGTTTGACCAACCTCCATCTTCTCTGCCTGTCCACCAACCACTACTGCCTCCACCGTCATCTAGTCCTGCTGTCCACGGCCTACCCCTAACACCCCCCGTTCCCAGCACACAGCCCCCTTGCCCCAACCTGACCCTCACTAAGACCCAGGTGAGGGTGGAGTTGAGGAAGATCAAGGCGAGGAAGATCTTGGGTCCGGACTGCATCAGCACGAAGCTCCTCAAGTCCTGTGCAGACCAGCTGTGTGGGATTGTGGAGCACATCTTCAACCTGAGCCTGAAGCTGGGGAGGGTACCACAGCTGTGGAAAACATCCTGTGTGGTACCCGTACCAAAGACCCCCCCCCCACCCCAAGGACCTGAACGGCTACAGACCAGTGGTCCTCACATCACACTTGATGAAGACCCTGGAGAGACTGCTCCTTGCCCACCTCCGCCTCGTTTGTGAGAACCCAGGACTATGTGTCTGACAATATCATCTGCAATACGGGGGCCCCCTCAGGGAACAGTTCTGGCTCCCTTCCTGTTCACACTTATACTGCGGACATTTCACACAACGCACCACACTGCCATCTACAGAAGTTCTCTGACAATCCTGCAATCGTCGGCCTCATCTCTGATGGAGATGATGCGGAGTACAGAGGACTTATCCAGGACTTCGTGGACTGGTGCCAGCGGAACGGTCTCCAGATCAATGCGAGGAAAACTAAGGAACTGGTGGTGGACTCTCGCAGGCGAGGACAACCCCCTGCAGCACCAGTAAACATACAGGGAACAGACATTGAGATGGTGACATTGTACAAGTACCTATGTATTCACCTGAACAATAAACTGGACTGATCACACACCACCAATGCACTCTACAAGAAGGGACAGGGCTTTGGTGTTTTGGAGTGCAAGGGGCACTCCTGAAGACCTTCTATGATTTGGTGGTGGCATCACATTTGGAGTGGTCTGCTGGGACAACAGCATGACGGCAGATAGATAGATAGATAGATAGATAGTTTATTTCGAACACAAAAAATATAACAAAAAACAAGCAAATAGCAAATGCAATAAAGTTACAGTATACACTGTTCGAAAGGGAGAAGGAAGAAGTGAACACTTATTAATTCCAACTCCTCTTTTCCATTGATACACCCATGTGAATTTTATACAAATTACCACCTTTAAGACCCCAAGTAAACAATTTACTGTATTTTTTACAGATCAACATTAACACCTGTCCATTCTAACATACAATGAAGTCCATATATCAAAACCAGTCTCAAATGACACAGATACACACAGTGCTGTCCCACCCACCATTCCATAGTGTCCCATAATGTCCCAGAGTGAACATAATGAATCGTACATATAAATTCTACCCTTCTAACATATATCCTTTCAACAAATGGTGCTTATACCTCTTTTTAAATTGATTTCTGTTTGTACATAGTTTCAGTTCCTGCTCCAGACTGTTCCACAAATCCACCCCACAGACAGATATGCACATACTTTTCTTGGTTGTACGTATCTTGGGTGTCTCTTTTTTTTAAATATTTTTTGTATATTAGATGGGAGTTGATTGTTAATTGCCCTGTACATTACTTGTGCTGTCTTAAATTTAACTAAATCGATGAATTTTATGACATGTGACTTCAAGAACAACGAATTGGTATGGTCTCTATATCGTGCATTGTTTATTATCCTTATAGCTCTTTTTTGTGATGTGCATATTGCTTGTAGGTTGGTCTTGTAGGTGTTTCCCCAGACTTCTACACAGTAGTTAAGATAAGGTAAAAACAGTGAATTGTACAATAAGACCAATGATTTATAGTCCAAGATGTGTCTTGTCTTCCCTAGTATGCCTATACATTTTGCTAATTTAGCCCGGATGTGACTGATGTGAGGTTTCCAGCAGATTTTACTGTCTAGCGTCACCCCCAGAAACTTATTTTCCTGGACTGTTTGTATTCTGGTATCATCTATCGTTACCATTATTTCATGATTTATTTTATAATTTCCAAACACCATAATCTTTGTTTTTTTTAGATTTAGAGATAATTTATTTTTGTTGAACCACTGCGTTAATTTTTCCATTTCAGTTGTGACCACCTCTAAAACCTGCTGCAAGTTCTCACCAGTGCAAAGGATATTTGTGTCATCCGCAAACAAAATAAATTTCAGAATTTTTGATACTTGGCATATGTCATTTATATACAAGATAAAGAGTTTGGGTCCCAAAACTGACCCCTGGGGCACACCACAAGTGATGTCCATGCAGGGTGATTTGTGCTCTCCAATTTGTACAAATTGTTGTCTGTTACTTAAATAACTTTTCACCCAACTCAGTCCTACCCCTCTTATCCCATACCTTTCCAGTTTCCTTAGTAGTATTCTGTGGTCAATGGTGTCAAAAGCTTTCTTTAAGTCTATAAATACTCCTACAGCAACCTTTTTTTGGTCTATACAACTAGTAATTTCTTCTATAAGTTCGAAGATGTAGATTTATCTGCTCTAAAACCATACTGGCTATCTGTAAGGAGGTTGTGTTTTTCAATGAAATCATCCAGTCTCTTAGTGAATATTTTTTCAAGTATTCTGGAGAATTGTGAGAGTAAAGAGACTGGCCTGTAATTTGTGAAGCGATGACTGTCTCCTGTTTTGTAAAGAGGTGTTACTTTTGCTATTTTCATTTTGTCTGGAAATGTACCAGTTTGAAATGACAGGTTACAGATGTGGGTGAGTGGCTTAACAATTCCCTCAATTACTTTTTTCACTATTGTCATGTCAATTTCATTCCAGTCCGTTGATTTTTTGTTCTTAAATTTACTCACAGTCTCGATAATTTCCTTTTCAGTAACTGCACCCAAAAAGATTGTGTTTGGGTTTCTATCCTCTATTTCATTCACAGACCCACTCACATTTCATTCACAGACCCATTCACAGGCAGCCGACAGGAAGAGACTGAACAGACTGATCAAAAAAGCTAGCTCTGTTCTGGGGTGGTGCCTTGACACAGTGGAGGAGATAAGAGAGAGGAGGGTGGTGGCTAAGCTGTCATCTCTGCTGGAGTCTGAGTCCCACCCCATGCAGGACACGCTGAACTCACTGAGGAGCTCATTTAGCGGTAAGCTGTGCCATCCTAGGCGCACGACGAAGAGGTTCCGCAGGTCCTTCCTACCTACAGCTGTCAGATTTTATAACCTAACAATGGCTGCTCGTAGAGGTTGTATTGAATGTACAAAATGTAACAATCTTGCACAATCAATGGTCCCCTCCATTACACAACTAGGACAATATCAATCATTACTGAGGGTGACAACACGGCTGATTCAAATATGAAATATACTGTATGGGTACATATTCTTATTCTGCGGGGAAACTTAACAGACTGTAATGCTGTCTGTATCATCTAGCTGCAATACTCCCGCATTGTGGACATATGTATATTCATTTGTTCTTATTATCTTATCTTATTAATTATTGCTCTGAGTGCTTCTGTCCCTGTGCTACTGCAATCCTGGAATTTCCCCATTGTGGGACTAATAAAGGCTTATCTTATCTTATCTTCCTTTTCTGAAATGCTTTGTTACCTTTATGCCAGATGTAATGGGACACACAATTTCCAAAAAATTCAACTTTTGTCTTGTCAGTCCACAGAGTATTTTCCCCAAAGTCTTGGGGATCAAGATGTTTTGTGGCAAAACTGAGCCAAGCTTTTATGTTGTTTTTTTTGCTCAGCAGTGGTTTTCATCTTGGAACTCTGCCATGCAGGCCATTTTTGCCGAGTCTCTTTCTTATGGTGGAGTCATAAACACTGACCTTAATTGAGGCAAGTGAGGCCTGCAGTTCTTTGGATGTTGTCGTGGGGTTTTTTGTGACCTCTTGTATGAGTCGTCACTGCGCAATTGGGGTAATTTTGGTTGGCCGGCCACTCCTGGGAAGGTTCACCACTGTTCAGTATTTTCACCATTTGTGGATAATGGCTTTCACTGTGGTTTGTTGGAGTCCCAAAGCTTTAGAAATGGCTTTCTAACCTTTTCCAGACTGATAGCTCTCAATTACTTTGTTTCTCATTTGTTCCTGAATTCCTTTGAATCACAGCATGATGTCTAGCTTTTGAGGACCTTTTGATCTTCTTCACTTTGTCAGACAGGTCCTGTTTAAGTGATTTCTTGATTGACAACAGGTGTGGCAGTAATCAGGCCTGAGTGTGGCTAGAGAAATTGAACTCTGCTTTCTAAAGATGTGATAAACACAGTTAATTTATGTTTTAAAAGGTGGGGATTACTTTTTCGCACAGGGACATGTAAGTTTGGATTTTTTTTACCCTTAATAATAAACACCTTCATTTAAAAACTGCATTTTGTTTACTTGTGTTATCTTTGTCTAATATTTAAATTTGTTTGATGATCTGAAACATTTGGTGCCTATGCACCAAATGATGTTTCAGAGTACCCACCCTTTTTGGAGTCTGTGACTGGGGTGCTGGAGGGTGCTCCTCTTGGAGACTCCATTGTCCTACTGGGGGACTTCAATGCGCACGTGGGCAACGACAGTGAAACCTGGAAGGGGGTGACTGGGAGGAACGGCCTGCCCGATCTGAACCCGAGTGGTGTTCAGTTATTGGACTTCTGTGCTAACCACAGTCTGTCCATAACGAACACCATGTTCAAGCATAAGGGTGTCCATATGTGCACCTGGCACCAGGACACCCTAGGTCGCAGGTCGATGATCGATTTTGTTATCGTATCATCAGACCTGCGACCGTATGTCTTGGACACCCGAGTAAAGCGAGGTGCAGAGCTGTCAACTGATCACCACCTGGTGGTGAGTTGGATCCGATGGCAGGGGAGGACGCCATTCAGACCTGGTAGACCCAAACGTATAGTGAGGGTGTGCTGGGAGCGTCTGGCTGAAGCTCCTGTCCGGGAGGTCTTCAACTCCCACCTCCGGAAGAACTTCAACCACATTCCGAGGGAGTCTGGAGACATGGAGTCTGAATGGGCCATGTTCTCCACCTCTGTTGTTGAAGCGGCGGCCCAGAGCTGCGGCCGCAAGGTGGTTGGTGCATCTCGTGGTGGCAACCCCCGAACCAAGTGGTGGACACCAGTGGTGAGGGGGGCCATTAAGCTGAAGAAGGAATCCTATCAAGCTTGGTTGGCTTGTGGGATTCCCGAAGCAGCTGAGGTGTACCGGCAGGCCAAGCGGAGTGCAGCTCGGGTGGTTGCTGAAGCAAAAACCCGGGTATGGGAGGAGTTCGGTGAGGCTATGGAACAAGACTTTCGGTCGGCCTCAAAGAGATTCTGGCAAACTGTCCGGCGGCTCAGGAGGGGAAAGCAGTTCCCCATCCACACTGTGTATGGTGCGGATGGGACACTGTTGACTTCGACTGGGGATATCGTCGGGCGGTGGAAGGAATACTTCGAGGATCTCCTCAATCCCACTGATACACCTTCCACAGAGGAAGCAGGGTTTGGGGACGAGGGGGATGACTCACCTATCACAGAGGCTGAGGTCGCCAAGGTGGTTAAAAATCTCCTTGGTGGTCGGGCCCCGGGGGTGGACGAGATTCGCCCTGAGTACCTCAAGGCCCTGGATGTTGTTGGGCTGTCCTGGTTGACAAGCTTCTGCAACATTGCGTGGAGGTCGGGGGCAGTGCTTTTGGCATGGCAAACTGGGGTGGTGGTTCCTCTCTTCAAAAAAGGGGACCGGAGGGTGTGCTCCAACTTTAGAGGGATCACACTCCTCAGCCTCCCTGGGAAGGTCTATGCCAAGGTACTGGAGAGGAGAGTCCGACCGTTGGTCGAACCTCGGATTCAGGAGGAGCAATGTGGTTTTCGTCCTGGCCGTGGCACATCGGACCAGCTCTTTACCCTCTCGAGAATTCTTGAGGGTTCGTGGGAGTTTGCCCAACCAGTTTACATGTGTTTTGTGGACTTGGAGAAGGCATTTGACCGCGTCCCTCGTGGATTTTTGTGGGGGGTGCTTCGGGAGTATGGGGTATCGGGCTTGTTGTTACGAGCTATTCGGTCTCTGTACGACCATTGTGAGAGTTTGGTTCATATTGCCAACACTCGGTCGGACTCATTCCCAGTGAGAGCTGGACTCCGCCAGGGCTGCCCTCTGTCACCGATCCTGTTCATAATTTTTATGGACAGGATTTCTAGGCGCAGCCAGGGAATGGAGGGTGTCATGCTTGGTGACCACAGGATCTCATCTCTGTTGTTTGCAGATGATGTTGTCCTGTTGGCTTCATCCAGCAATGACCTACAGCTCTTGCTGGGACGGTTTGCTGCGGAGTGTGAAGCGGCTGGGATGAGAATCAGCACCTCCAAGTCCGAGTCCATGGTCCTCAGCCGGAAAAAGGTGGATTGTCCTCTCCGGGTTGGGGACAGGCTCCTGCCCCAAGTGGAGGAGTTTAAGTATTTTGGGGTCTTGTTCACGAGTGAGGGGAAAATGGAGCGAGAGATCAACAGACGGATTGGAGCAGCATCTGCAGTGATGCGGACGTTGTACCGGTCTGTTGTGGTGAAGAGGGAGCTGAGTTCTAAGGCAAAGCTGTCGATTTACCAGTCAATCTACGTTCCTACTCTCACCTATGGTCACGAGCTTTGGGTAATGACCGAAAGAACGAGATCGCGGATACAAGCAGCTGAAATGAGCTTTCTCCGTAGGATTGCTGGACTCACCCTCAGAGATAGGGTGAGGAGCTCAGTCATCCGGGAGAGGCTCAGAGTAGAACCGCTGCTCCTCCACATTGAAAGGAGTCAGTTGAGGTGGTATGGGCATCTGATTAGGATGCCTCCTGGACACCTCCCACTTGAGGTGTTTCAGGCACGTCCCACTGGGAGGAGACCCCGGGGCAGACCCAGGACTCGGTGGAGAGACTATGTCTCTCAGCTGGTCTGGGAACGCCTTGGTATCCCCTCTGAAGAGCTGGAGCAGGTGGCTGGGGAGAGGGAAGTCTGGGCTTCTCTGCTTGAACTCCTGCCTCCGCGACCCGAACCTCCGGAAAAGCGGTAGAAGATGGATGGATGGATCTGAAACATTTAAATGTGACAAACATACAAAAAAAAAATTGATATCAGGAAGGGAGCAAACACTTTTTCACACCACTGTATTTGTGTGATCTTTTATGACTTACAGTATATTTATGTATTGTATCTTGCACTTTGGGGAATGGAAGTTGTTCAGTCATCATTATAATCCCTTTAGTTTATAGTCTTTCGTCAATAAACTCATGCAGTACTATAACAGGACACGTTTACAAATATTTGAGATCCCTTCTTGTGCATCCTTTTATATTATAGGAACATTATAAGTACACTTGTCGGCCTCCGTCGGTCTATGATGACCATGGAAGAGAATCCTAAACGTCTACTCTGCTGGAACAGCACCACCTGTGGCTGAACAGACCGATGCGCGAATGGCAGTCCCTGTCACACAGGTCACACTTGTGGGTGGTCTCCGTGCTGCTTGGTCTGTGGCGGTTCTTCCTGCGGGTCCTTTTTTCATCTGCTGCAGCAGTCAGTCTTTCTTCACCCGCCTTGAGCTGTCTGGTCAGGGTGCCTCTCCATTTGGAGTGGTCCGTTGCAAGGTCCTTCCAGCGCTCTGTGTTGATCTCCAGTGCCTTCATGTCTCTCTTGCAGACGTCTCTAAAGCGCAGCTGTGGGCGGCCAACGTCTCTCCTGCCAGTTGCCAGTTCTCCGTAGAGGACGTCTTTGGGGATTCTGCCATCCTCCATACGGTGAACGTGGCCTAGCCAGCGAAGCCTGCGCTGCCTGAGTAGAGTGAACATGGAGGGAAGGCCGGCGCGGGACAGAACTTCTGTGTTGGGCACTTTGTCCTGCCAGGATATGTCCAGGATGTGGCGAATGCAGCGCAAGTGGAAGGAGTTCAGTCTCTTTTCCTGCTGGGCGTATGTTGTCCATGTCTCACTCCCATAGAGCAGTGTGCTGATGACGCAGGCGTTGTACACTGCCATCTTTGTCTTGACAGAGAGTTTGGGATTCTCCCACACTCGTGTGGTGAGGCGAGCGAGTGTGAAGGCTGATTTTCCAATCCTCTTGTTGATCTCTGTATGAAGGGAGAGGTTGTTGCTGATCGTGGACCCCAGGTACGTGAACTGATTCATGACCTCCAGCTCGTAGTCGTCGATGGTGATGGTTTGTGGTGCTTCCGTGCCTTGCGCCAAGTCATTAGTCTTCTTCAGGCTGATGGTAAGCCCGAAGTCCTTGCATGCCTGGGAGAAGCGGTCCATCAGGGTCTGAAGCTCCTGCTGTGTGTGGGTTGCCACTGCAGCGTCGTCTGCGAACAGCATGTCTCTGATTAGAGCCTCGCGTACTTTGGTTCTGGCTTTCAGGCGGGCGAGGTTGAAAAGCCTGCCATCAGATCTTGTGTGCAGGTAGATTCCCTCTGTTGCTGTGCTGAAGGCATGCCTCAGGAGCATAGCAAAGAAAATCCCAAAGAGGGTTGGCACAAGTACACAGCCCTGTTTCACTCCGCTGCGTATGTTGAATGGCTCTGAGATGTTGCCATCGTGCTGCACTATCCCCTGCATGTTGGTGTGAAACAATTCGATAAGGCTTTGCAACTTTGGTGGGTATCCTATCTTTGGCAGGATCTTGAAAAGGCCCTCTCTGCTGACCAGATCGAACGCTTTGGTGAGGTCGATGAAGGCGACGTACAGGGGCATGTTCTGTTCTCTGCATTTCTCCTGGAGTTGGCGGATGGAGAATATCATGTCTACCGTCAATTGCTCAGCACGGAAGCCACACTGAGACTCGGGGTAGACACGTTCGGCAAGCTTCTGTAGACGAATGAGAACAACTCGTGCGTAGACTTTGCCAACAACGCTGAGGAGGGAGATGCCCCTGTAGTTGTTGCAGTCGCTTCTCTCCCCTTTGTTTTTGTAGAGGGTGATGATCTTGGCGTCCCTCATGTCCTGTGGTACGGCACCTTCCTTCCAACACTGGCAGAGGACATCATGCAATGGCAGCAGTAGGGCAGTCTTGCAGTGCTCGATCAGGTTAGGGGGTATGCCGTCGTTGCCGGATGCCTTGCCAGCGGCCAAGCTATCAATGGCCTTGCTGAGTTCGTCGATGGTTGGCTCGGCGTCAAGTTCGTCCATGGATGGCAGGCAGTCGATGGCATCAAGGGCTGACGGTGTCACGGTGTTCTATCTGGAGTAGAGGTCGGAGTAGTGTTCCACCCATCTCTCCATCTGCTTGTTCTTTTCTGTGATCATCTCCCCAGTGGAGGATTTGAGGGGGGCCGTCTTGCTCTGAGCCGGACCAAGTGCTTTCTTGATGCCATCGTACATACCACAGATGTTCCCTGTTATGGCAGCGGTTTGAATGTCTTGGCTGAGCTGAGTCCAGTACCCATTGGCACAGTGCCGAGCAGTCTGCTGAACTTTGCTTCTCGCAGCCCTGAGAATCTGGAGATTCTTCTCGTTTGGGTACTTCTTGTACTCAGCAAGTGCTGAGTGCTTGGCTTCAATGACGGGGGTCATCTCGGTCAATTTGGCATCAAACCAGTCCTGTGACTTCGAGGTCTTCCTCCCAAAGGTAGCCAAGGCTGTGCGGTGGATGGTGTTTCGCAGCTCTTCCCACTTCTGCTTTGCAGATTCTCCTTCTTGTGGTACACCAAGTTCCTTCTCAAAGGTGGAGGCAAACTGCTCAACAAGTTCTGGTTGAGCCATCTTGCTGGTGTCAATCCGTGCCTTTCCAGGCTGTCTAGCACGATGGAATTTCTTCAGCTGCAGCTTGACCTTGCAACACACCAATGAATGGTCTGTGTCACAATCTGCACTCTGGAACGAACGGGTGATTAGCACGTTCTTCAGTGAGGTGCGCCTGGTCAGGATCAAGTCCAGCTGGTGCCAGTGCTTTGAGCGCGGATGTTGCCAGGAAACCTTGTGTTGGGGCTTTGTCTTAAAGAACGAGTTTGTGATGCACAGATCGTGATATGTGCAGAACTCGAGCAGCCGCTGTCCGTTGTCGTTCATTCTGCCCGCGCCAAAAGGTCCAAGACAGGAGGACCAGGAGTCGTGGTCAGCACCCACTCTGGCATTGAAGTCTCCAAGGAGAATGAGTTGTTCAGAGTTGGGGATGATCCTGACAGTTGTTGCGAGATTCTCGTAGAACTCGTCTTTTGCCTCTGGTGTGGCTGTCAGTGTTGGGGCATACACACTGACGAGGGTGACTGGGCCTTGAGTGGGGTTCAGGCGGAGGGTGAGGAGTCGTGCAGAGCCAGTGCTGCCCGGTTCCACCATCTTCAGCAAGGTGTTCTTCACTGCGAAGCCCACTCCGTGTTCCCTGTGTTCGTCACTGCCCTTTCCCTGCCAGTAGAAGTACAAAACATTAGCTGAATGACCTGTTTGGCTGCAACTGTTACATCAGTATTGCCCATTTGTCAGTAATTATTTAAATAAAAATTATTTATTTCATTATTTGAGTGTTTTTGTGTCCAGTTTGGTGATGGTCATTGTTTAGTCAAACCGTGCATGTGGCCGCATATGATATGCAATTGATTTGAACATTCTGCTCCACAGTCAAGTTGGTATTATTGTGAACTTTTAATTTTTACATAGTCGTGCAAGCACACAGAGGGGAGTGCCATTATCCAATCAGCATAGTTGTGATGCTGCGTATTATCCAATCAGCATGGTCATGATGCCGTGTATTATCCAATCAGCACGGAGTCAATCCGAAACCCTGCCCACACTTCCTGAAGCCAGGGCATGAAGAGACAGAACAGTAGCCATATTTACATGGACACAAGTAATCGGATTAAAAGCCTGATCGGAATAAAAATGCTTCATGTAAACACGCCAATCTGAATATTCTGACCCGATCATGCAAATTCGGATCAAAATTTCATTCCGATTGAGACGGGTGGGTTATGCTGATTGTTAATCCGAATGGTGTGCATGAAAACATTTATTCCGAAGGTTGGGCAGAAGATGTGTTTACTGCGCATGTCTGTACGTCAGCCACATGTCGACGTGACGTATTTCCGCCTTTACAGCAGCTAGCGGAAGACATAGCGGGAGTAAAACAAAGCTGGTCTGTATTGTCCTGCTGTCTCCCTATGTTTGTCATATGTAGAAGTATGTACTTGTAACTTCATTACAGAGACAAGCAGAAGCAAAAGTACAGTCTGAATAACACAATACAGGTCCATTTCAAAAAGAGAAAGACACGAAGCAGGGTTTGGTTACACCAGAAGCTGCTTCTTCTTCTACTATTTTCGGAATGTCGAAATGTCGATGTGTGCATGTCAGAATGATTTAGTCCGTTCAAATGTGTGACACATAGAAACACACGTCCTAATCGGATCAGCTTTTTCAGGATCCATGTAAACAGTAAAATTCTAATTGGAATTGTAATCAGATTGAAGAAATTTGGCCCATGTAACAGTGGCCACTGACAGAGCGGTGGCTAATCTTTTATTGATAAAAATTACATATTTTGACTGAGCGACTCCATACTTGGGGATGCACACTCCTGTAACCTCAGCAAAGCAAGAATAAAATCTTCAGCCAGTCTGACAAATGGTTCAAGGATTATGCGTGGAACAGACAGACAGATAGACAGATACACACACAGAGATTTTGTGCATTTATAGATAGATATGTACTACTCATTGAGTTTTCTCTTTTTTTTTTTTTTGTAAAAATGCTGTTAAATGCCATGGTGTAAATCAGTTTTTTAAATTCGTCAATATAACTTTTTTCTGACCAAGCCCAGTTTTACCCAGTCTTATAGCCAGAGGTCATCATGGGCAAATACTACATTTCACTGTTGGGGGACAATAAAGAGAACATTTTCTCAAAAGTAAATATTGAGGGGTACATTTATAGGTCATGCTGAAGTGCCTGTTCCATACTGACCAAGGTTTGACTCCCAAAGTCTGGAACGTTTGATAAGTGTGATCCTGCGGCGGCATGAAAAAATAAGCAGCGATGCTGAGGTTTTAAGTGAAGTTTTATTAAATCATACCGCCGTCACGAGCTCCGCTCCCGGCGCCGTGCATGCGCGCTGGGAGCGAGCCCAAGCGGCCCTCAGAGAAGGAGGACACAAAGTCTGTGTCCTGCAGCAGCAGTTGCAGAATCAGAATGAGAGAGAGTTTGAGTTACAGAGTTGCAACATATATACCCAACTACCACAATACATCAAAGAGCATTCCCCCAGCAGTTGGTTTGATCAAAGAGATAACAGAACAGGCATGAGACATTTGCATTTGAGAGACATATTGATCTCGGTCCCTAGGTCACAGTAAGGACAGGACGCATGAACACAGTGCATGAAAGGCAACATTAACGTCACAGAAGTGAGCCAGAAGAAACGGGGCTGCCTGTAGACATTAATACACATTTCACTGTTATGTTAATTGCTCTAGCCGAGCGCTGTGTCTGTCCAGTCTGTTTGTGGGGGTTTACACCAAACCGCCACACGCTCCCCCCCAGAGGGCACGGCAGGGGGCCGAGACCTCGATAATCCATCTATGGGAGCGAGCTGTGGGAGAAGCTCGCTGCAGGCGGAGGGGGAGGGAGGAGGGGGATAGTACGTGCCGACCGGGACGGTGAAATCGTCCGAGCCGCGCAAAAATTGCTTGCTGCTCCGCGACGTCGAGGGGCTGTCCCGTTGCGCGCGCGGAGGTCCGCAAGAAGAAAAATTAGTCTCTGACTCCTCTCGTGGCCATGAAGAAAAGCAGGAGCGGCTGTAAGAAAAAAATAAAAGCAGAGGGACTGGCGTGTTGACTTTAGGGCAGGCGCAACCCTAAAGCCTCGGGAACCGCAGACAGCTGAATTCCCCTTGTGTGCCGTGGCTAAGACCATAAAATCCAGTGAGCAAACTGCGTGCCTCAGGTGTACAAGCAAGCCTGAAGGGCCAGTGTGCAGCAGAAGGAAGGTGGTCAGTGGAGCCGTTATTGTCCCGTGCGTGGTGTGCCGTCCTCGTAACTCCCCGGTGTGCGCGCGGGGGTTCCGTGCGTGGGTGGGCCGCTGGAGTGGCGAGTCAGGGTCCAGAATCTTGGTGGAGATCGGCGCAGACGGCGCCGATAATATCCAGGTTGAGCTGTGGCTGCAGATTGGCCATGGTGCGTTGGAGCGGTGAGAGGAAATAGACGATCTTTTGTCCCTCAGGCTCGTGCAGATGCGTTGGAGCGGTGGGAGGGAATAGATGATCTTTGTCACCGCTCGGCCGTGGTGCGTTCAGGTCCACGCATTGTGTTCTCCGCCGGCCATGGAGGCCGCCGTCGTGGAGAGGGGACGAGGTGCCTGCGCTCTCGTGTGGAGGAGCTGCGAGCGCGGCCGGTCCAGCGTGGATGAGCAGATCTCAGACGTGCAGATCTTATCATGAAGAACGGGTCACCAGTGCAGCTGTCCAGGTCAGAAGGTTGCTTTGCACAAAACGTGTGCATGTTCGGGGTCACCAGTGAAGCGTTCACTGGCAGCGTGTTCTTTTCTGCCTTCAGATCATGGTGCGTTGGGGCGGCGAGAGGGAGGAGACGTCTTGTGTCCCTCGGCTAGTTCAGCGTGGATGTCCAGACCAGAAGGTTGCGTCGCACAAAGCGTGTGCGTCTTCGGGGTCACCAGTGCAGCAGCATGATAAAATAAGCAGCGATGCTGAGGTTTTAAGTGAAGTTTTATTAAATCATACCGCCGTCAAGAGCTCCGCTCCCGGCGCCGTGCATGCGCGCCGGGAGCGAGCCCAAGCGGCTCTCAGAGAAGGAGGACACAAAGTCTGTGTCCTGCAGCAGCAGTTGCAGAATCAGAATGAGAGAGGGTTTGAGTTACAGAGTTGCAGCATATATACCCAACTACCACAATACATCAAAGAGCATTCCCTCAGCAGTTGGTATGATCAAAGAGATAACAGAACAGGCATGAGACATTTGCATTTGAGAGACATATTGATCTCGGTCCCTAGGTCACAGTAAGGACAGGACGCATGAACACAATGCATGAAAGGCAACATTAGCATCACAGAAGTGAGCCAGAAGAAGCGGGGCTGCCTGTAGACATTAATACACATTTCACTGTTCTGTTAATTGCTCTAGCCGAGCGCTGTGTCTGTCCAGTCTGTTTGTGGGGGTTTACACTAAACCGCCACAATCCCTTCTTACTGTTGTGCAGAACGGAACATTTCCCCAGCTTTGAAATGGTTGGAAGAGGAAGTCTCAGGAGCAGAACAGATGCAAGTATTTGCTCATGTATGAGCAACGGACAGTTATGTCCATATATATTTGGACACTGACATTGACAAGTTTTGTTGTTTTAACTATTTACCAAAACATATTCAAGATACAGTTACATAACCAGTATGGGTTAAAGTGCAGAATCTCAGCTTTAAATTGAGGGTATTCACATCCAAATTGGAGTTACGGTTTAGGAATTGCAACCATTTTTATACAAAGCCTCCTCATTTCAGGGGCTCAAAAGTAATTGGGCAATTGACTCAAAAGATATTTCATGGGCTACATGGACTGTTAATCTATCATCAGTCAAGCAGGTAAAATGTCTGGAGGTCTTCCAGGTGTGACATTTGCATTTGGAAGCTGTTGCTGTGAACCCACAACATGTGGTCAAAGGAGCTCTCAATGGAAATGAAACAGACCATCCTTAAGGTGCATTCACACCAAACGCAAACAGGCGGTGCAAATTCATATAAAGTGAATGGGAAGATGTGAATACACGCGAATTTGCACACTCGCGCGTTCGCATCCCAGGCTAGCTAGCTAGCTAGCTGCTAGCTTTGAGATTCTGCTGTCACTGGAGTAAAGGTATCACCATTGCAGAGTAAACCAATTTAAAAATTTGACTCACTCACCTAGAGACAGGAGGACCGGGAGCTCTTCAGCTGAATCAAGATTTGGGAGTTATTTACCCACAGTTTCCTGCCAGCAAGCTAGCAACGTAAACACACATCATCTTGTGACATTTTGGAAGCTTGAGACAACGTTTTCAGGTGAGCCCCTGGTCAGATAATATAAACCTAAGCATGACGTTATTTTGGGAATTTCCACAGGTTTCCGCAGATTGAACACAGCTGCTGAAGTTTTAAAGACAACTGTGCCTGTCTGCATCTCACTATGCATGTCTGATTGCGTGTGTACATTGAGTTATAATGTAATCGTGCTGCGCGGAAAATTTGCCTGTTCGCATTTGGTGTGAACGCACATTTAGGCTGAAAAAAAAGAAGAAATCCATCAGAGAGAGAGCATAAACATTAGGAGTGGCCGCATTAACATTTTTTTTTTTTTTTTTTTTTAGTTTTAGTATACTTTATTGATCCCCAGAGGGGAAATTGAGGGTCATCCACCACCTGGATGGATGAAGCAGCCACGATACGGTGCTATCCCTTAACCATTCACACACACATTCACACCTAGGGCCACTTTAGAGTCTCCAATTAACCTAACCTGCATGTTTTTGGCATGTGGGAGGAAACCGGAGAAATCCCGGGGTAAACCCACGCATACACGGGGAGAACATGCAAACTCCACACAGATCACTGTTGGTCGGGGGCTGGGATCGATCCC
Source organism: Pholidichthys leucotaenia (assembly GCA_020510985.1). NCBI lineage: Eukaryota > Metazoa > Chordata > Actinopteri > Cichliformes > Pholidichthyidae > Pholidichthys > Pholidichthys leucotaenia. The sequence goes on from CM035842.1 coordinate 280,782,513, forward strand.
TACGATCCCCCGGCCAAGGGTAAACTGTGCTGCCGCAGTGCTAACCACTGCGCCACCGTGCAGCCCAGTGCAGTTTGGTACATTCAGAAAAAATTGAGTGCACTGCTGAGCTCGGGAACTCGAAAAGGCCTGGACATCCAAGGAAGACAACAGTGGTGGCTGATCGCAGCATCCTTTCCATGGTGAAGAAAAAACCCTTAACAACATCCACCCAAGTGAAGAACACTCTCCAGGAAGTAGGTGTATCAGTATCTAAGACTATCATAAAGAGAAAACTTCATGAAAGCAAATACAGACAGTTAACCACAAGGTGCATACCATTAATCAGCCTCAAAAATAGAAAGGCCAGATTAGACTTTGCCAAAAAACATCTAACGAAGCCAGTCCAGTTCTGGAACAACATTCTTTGGACAGATGAAATGTGTACCAGAATGATGGGAAGAAAAAATGTGAAGAATGCTTGGAACTTTTAAATTTTAAATAATTGATCAACTAAAAAAAGTTGCCAGGATGGTTTTTTTAAGCAAGCAGAGAAAGCTGGATTGTAGCAACACCTTGACTGGCTTTCCCTGACACAGGCAGTATTAGTCCGTGATGGGACCCTGGCAGCCTCCCGCTGCCTGGGCAACAGCCTCCCACTGCTTGGGTCTCATCACTTTTTCATTTCAATTCAATTCAACTTTATTTATATAGCGCCATATGACAACAACAGTCATCTCATGGCACTTTCAAATGAAGGGGAAACCCCACAATTGCAGAAAGACCCCAGCAATTGGGCAATCCCCTGTGAGCAAGCACTTGGCGACGGTGGAGAGGAAAATCTCCCTTTTAACAGGAAGAAACCTCTAGCAGAACCAGGCTCAGGGAGGGGCAGTCATCTGCTGCGACTGGCTGGGGGGTGAGGGGATAGAGAAGATGGAGAGAACAGACATAAAGAGAGCAAACATTAATGGAGAGAAGCCGAGTACATTATTGGAGGTCACCCGGCAGTCTAAATCTATTAACAGCAAAACAAAGGGAGGGTTAAGAGACACAAGATCCCTCTCTAATCGTAGGCTATATTGAAGAGGAAGGTTTTTACCCTGCTCTTAAAAACAGAGATCGTGTCTGACTCCCGAACCTAGATTGGTAACTGGTTCCACAGGAAAAGAGCTTGATAGCAGAAGGCTCTGCCTCCCATTGTACTTTTGGAGATTCTAGGTATTACAAGTAATCCAGCATTTTGGAAGCGTAGTGCTCTGTTAGGATGATAGGGTAATATCAGATCTTTTATATAAAAGGGGGCCTAATTATTAAGAGCTTTGTAAGTGAGAAGAAGGATTTTAAACTTAATTCTAAATTCTATGGGAAGCCAATGAAGGGAGGCCAGAACCAGAGAGATATGATCTCTCTTTCTAGTACCTGTTAAAACTCTTGCTGCAGTATTTTGGATCAACTGAAGACTTTTTAAAGATATTTTAGGACAACCTGATAATAACAAGTTACAATAATCTAATCTAGAGCTAACAAAAACGTGGATCAGTTTCTCAGCATCACTCAGAGACAAGATGCTCCTAATCTTGGCAATATTGCACAGCTGATAGAAGGCAGTCTTAGAAACAAATTTAATATGTGAATTAAAAAACAGATCTTGATCAAAAATAACTCCAAGGTTCCTCACAGAACTATTCAGAGTAAGAGTAGCCGCATCCAAATTAAGAGTTTGATTTGGAAAAGTATTTCTAAGGTTTTTTGGACCAACAAGAATGACTTCGGGTTTTTCCGAGTTTAATAGCAGAAAATTACAAGTCATCCAAGCTTTGATTTCCTTAAGACAGGCATCTAACTTGGCTAATTGATTACAATCATCGGGCTTCATTGACAGGTATAATTGTGTGCCATCTGCGTAACAATGAAAATGTATATAGTGCCTTCTAATGATGTTGCCTAACGGAAGCATATATAAACTAAAAAGAGTAGGGCCTAACACAGATCCCTGTGGAACTCCATGACTGAGTTTAGAGTTGGAAGAAAACTCATTATTGATATGAACAAACTGAAATATATCAGACAAATAAGATCTAAACCACTGCAGTGAAGTACCATTTAGTCCAACATAGTGTTCTAATCTATCAAGTAGAATATCATGATCGATGGTATCAAAGGCTGCACTAAGATCTAAAAGGACAAGTACAGAAATGAGTCCATTATCAGATGCGATAAGAAGGTCGTTCGTGACCTTCACTAAGGCTGTTTCAGTACTATGATGAATTCTGAACCCAGATTGAAACTCTTCAAATAAACCATTTCCCTGTAAGTGGTCAAATAATTGCGTAGCAACAACTCTTTCTAAGATTTTTGAAATGAAAGGCAGATTAGAGATTGGTCGATAGCTAAAACTCCTGGGTCAAGCGTTGGCTTTTTGAGTAAGGGTTTAATTACAGCAATTTTAAAAGCCTGCGGTACATGACCTAAGGTTAAAGAAGAATTGATTATTTGAAGAATACGGCTACCAATAAATGGGAAGACTTTTTTAAATAACCTGGCAGGAATAGGGTCTAAAAGACAAGTTGAAGGCTTGGATGAGGAGATTATTTTATCTAACTCTAAAAGGTCAATTGGAGTAAACTTATCCAAACAGATATCAATTGAAGGAGTTGTAGTAGTTGTACTTAAGTTTACAGTGGGAATAATGTAATTGATTTTATCTCTAATAGATAAGATTTTATGATTGAAAAAGTTCAACAAGTCCTGGCTAGTAAGCTCTAGGGGAATGCGAGGATCGACAGAGTCCTGACTCTTTGTCAGCCTGGCTACAGTGTTGAAAAGAAACCTGGGATTATTCTTATTTTCTTCTATTAATGCAGAGTAATAACTTGTTCCATCTTTTCTAAGAGATTTTTTATAAATTAGGAAATGATTTCTCCACGCTAAATAGAATTAATCTAAATTAGTGGAATGCCATTTTCTTTCTAGTTGACGAGTCTTCTGCTTTAAGCTACGAGTTTCTGTGTTAAACCAAGGGGTTAGAAATCTCTGATTGGACTTTTTCTTTTTTAAAGGGGCCACCAAGTCTAGAGTCTGATGCAGAGAGGCTGTACCACTATCTGCCATGCTATCAGTTACGGAAAGAGCAAGCTCTCCATCTTTTATTTCCGTTGTGTTGACACATTGTATAGAGGAGACAATCTGCAAAAATTTGGTAACAGCATCATCTGAAAGACATCTGCTGTAGTAATATTTTTCTTTAGGAGTCAAATAATCAGAAATAGTGAAATCAAAGGTTAACGGACAATGGTCTGACAGTACAGGATTATGAGGAGACACTACCAGATTTTCTATTTCTATACCATAAGTCAGAACAAGGTCCAATGTGTGGTGGAGCTAATAGGTAGAATTTTCTACTTTCTGGGAAAACCCCAATGAGTTTAATATTGAATTGAATGCCTTATTAAGACAGTCACTATCTACATTAACATGTATATTAAAATCCCCTACTATAATTATTCTATCTGATTTCAGCACTAAATCAGCTAAAAATTTGGCGAATTCAGATAAAAACTCTGAGTAGACTGAGGGAGGACGGTAAACTATAGTAAAGAAAATTGGGTTTAACCCCTTGCACTCTGGTCAATTTCCCTAAAAACGCCTAAAAATAACGTACCCAAAGTAAATCAAAAGCTGTTCTTCAACCCTTTGCAGCATCTTCATGGGGTTGGTCTCATTTAAAAGAAAACACTTTGAATTTTTTGGCAAAACAGCCATAATCTCTCTAAGTGCTTCTGCCACTGAGTAACAGTCATCTAAACATACTGAACTTGAAGAAAATAAAGTTCGCCTGGGTGTTTTTTTTAGATACAAATGCTTGCAAATAACACACAGCTGTCAGATCCAGGCTGCAAAATGCAACAAAAATGTAGAACCAAGTGTTATCCAGCTGAGGTCAAAATTTTGTAACAATACCACAAAAAATGAATATATTACACAGCTTTTTTGTCAGGTTGTTCCCAGGCGTTTTTGAACTGTGCCAAATTGTGCCAAATGGCACAGTTTGGAAAAACGTCTGTAACTTTTGAATGATTCAATATAGAAGCTTGATCTTGGGCTCTAATGAAAGGTGACACTCAGGGCTCTGTGTGTGTGTGTGTGTGTGTGTGTGTGTGTGTGTGGTTGTTTATTCATTCATGAATGAATGAATGAACAAACAAGCCCCCACACACAAAGAAGCATGCCACGTAAAAAATGTGTGGCTTTTTTTTACAAGAAAAAATAAAAATTATACTAAAATATCTGTAATGTAGAGGATAACAACTCCCCCCCCCCCCGCTACAGAGGACGGACTTCGTCCATCGCCACATGACGGACCGCGGGGACGGTGCGCCGCGGTCTACTACGCACAGTTGTACTAAAATATCTGCAATCCGCTACAGAAGAGTAGCGGGGGGGGGGGGGCGTTCACGGTCCAGACCCGGCGCACGGACCGGTCCGTCATGTGGCGATGACACACAGTTGTAATTTACCGACCGGTCAAAAGTCATTTTGATTACAATTTTCAGGGATAAAGAATAATTTAGCTTATAACACTTACCTGTCCACAATAGCAGTGTCACTGGCGAACTTCTCTTCCTCATTGTCAGACAAACAAGATGCTGGTCCGCTTTTTACGACTTGTGGTTCTGGTCACGCGACCCAGTCAAGCCATGATTCCATTATTGCACTTTTGCGCTTCCATGATTGCGGTTTTGGCGAACGATTTTTCAAAACAAATAAGAACAGTAGTAAGAAAAAAAGACTGGCGAACGCGTGTGTCACCCAGCGGCTTACACAAAACAGATTTTACACACGGGACACATGCTTTCAATCGTCGAACTTCTCTGCTTCAATTGGCTCGCTGTATTCGCAGCCGTTGGTAGGCGGGTCCTTCTTGCTAGGTTTTCAGTCATTGGTTCTTCAAGGTTTCAGAAACCCAATTCAAGGCTCTTATTAGTCGAATGAGAGGTCAATCAAATCTAAACCAATCAAAGCACTCCTTTGGCTTTCTGTTCTCGGCTGTGTCTGTAGTGGAAGAACGGAAATGCGGCTTTTTTTTTTCAGTGCGCTCTGAGACGCACAGTGTGCGTCCTAGTGCGCACGAGGGCGCGCTAGGACGCAGAGACGTGACCGCCCATGGTATCCCGGAGTGCAAGAGGTTAAGCTAAGACTGCTAACATGCCCCAGGCCCTCAAAGGAGTTAAAACATGTTTTTTGCTTTACATTAACTAGTAATTTAGAATGGTAAATTGCTGCTACTCCACCTCCACGACCAGAACTTCTAGGATTATGATAGTTTAGATAACCAGAGGGAGTTGATTCATTTAAACCAACAAAATCATCTTGCCCTAACAAAGTCTCTGTAAGGGATATTAAATCATTCTGATGATCAATTAATAGATCATGAACTAGTAGAGACTTGGGAGTTAGAGACCTAATATTTAACAAACCACATTTAATTTTCACATTATGAGGAGGAAGAGAAGCCAAATCATTAAATTTAGAGACTTGATGTTTAATTTGAGATTTACCAACTTTTTTTTAATCACTTTGGGATATTTATACTGTACATTATATTTTTATTAACTTTGGGGGGAGTAGACAAAGGTTCTCTGAGGGGGAAGATGGGGGCTGAGTTGAGGGGTGGCAGATGGGAAGGAGCTGCAGAAAGGGGTGAATTTATCAAGTTATGTTGTATTTGTCTTGGGTTATAATATTTTGGGTAACGGGAGACAGACACAATCTCTATGGGGTTATCAACTGAAGACTGATCTAAACAGTGAGGATTATTTGGATTAATAGGATTAATATGAGAAGTGGAAACAAAGAAAGGCTGGTTGGCAGACCCAGGAACTTCGGGGTGAGTTAACACACCAAATTTCAGTCACTGTACTAAAAAACACTGAATGGAATAGAACAGATTGTCCCTTAAAACACGTGCACCAAGTCTATTTGGATGGATGCCATCTGGGCGGTTCCAAAACAGGTTGAAATTGTCTACAAAACCAATGTTAAAAGTAGGACATGTAGAACATAACCAGGTATTAAGACTGAGAGTTCTACTAAAATAATTGCAACCTTGTCTGAAAGGGGCCAAGGGCCCAGAAATAAACACACGTCTGCCACAGTTCATAAGAGTGGACAGAAGGCTCTTGAAGTCACTCTTTAAGATTTCCGACACTTCATCTGGGATGTTGTTTGCATCCAACATGTACAATGACAGTTTTAGCGTGGGGATATTCATTTAATAGGTCAGGGGTAAGAGCCTCGATGTCTGACACTTTAGCCCCAGGAAAAAATTTAGTGACACAGTACCTGCTTCTGACGTTCCTCATAATCGAATCACCAATTACCAACGTCGTCTGGGGGAGCCTTGCTGGTGGCTTCTGAAATGGTGGATAATTTTGCCGATGTTGTTGTTGTGATGGCGGGGTGATGTGCTCTCTTCTTTTTGGAGCTGGTGTATAGTTTGGCACACCTAAAGTAGTTTTAATCCAGGGCTTGCGGGTTTGGGCCGCTGCTGAAGGAGGAGGGGGAGGGGGGCGGCCATGGGAGGATTTTGATCGACGTCCAGGTGGGGAAAATCTTCCAGGGAAAGGATGTCGGATCTGTTTTCCAGTAGCAAGGGGAGAGAAGAGGCGTGGCCATGTCTGGTCAATCGTCGATGTTTGCTAGTTGGCCCAACCAAGGTCCAGGGTGCGCATTGAGGATGTGAAAGACCGCCTGGGGCTTTGGGTTTAGCTCCAAGCTGAAGCCAGTGTTTATTGCTGGGGTCCTGGACAGCTGAGGAGACCGGAGCAGGGGTGGAAGTGGATGGCGATGTGCTGAATTCACCCAGGTAAGTAGCCGTCTCTGCTAGCTGCGAGTTGGTTGCTGGGGCAGATGTTCTCCCGAGAATTATAGTGTCTAGGTGGTCTTCAGCCTCCCAAATCTTATAGAGGTTGGAGTTTCACTTCCAACTCAGAAATCTTCTTAAGGAGGGACACACAGCTGACACATGTCGGGGATGGAGTCATGACGTTCCAGGCGAGAGGTGAATAGCTAGCTAGCTAAAAACAGATTAGCCTAGCCTGGTGAAAACAGCCCTGCCCGGGGTCTGATTCACCTGTGTGCCAATCGGGCTTTCTGCTAGGCCGACACTAAGCTAACACTAAGTAAAAAGCTAATATCAGTAAAAAGAGATAAAAAATTAAAAACAAAGTTAATAAAACCAAACAAAAGTGGACAAGATAACGCTTTGACACGATGTGACGCGTGACTCAGCTGAGTTTTCCTCCTCCACACTAATGGGTACATAGCTGTGGTGGTGTGCTCCATTAGTCCCTGCATGGGGCTGAACAGAAGGGATATTGTGTTTCTATTAGCCACACATTTGGAAGTGAAACAGCTTGTCGCCCCAGGCTTCCAGCATCAGAGCCCCGTCATCATCTGAGCGTTGGTTCAGTGGTCAACTGTTCTATAAATAATTATCCTAAAATTAATGAACTATTTCTATACATCTTGTGTTACTAATTGTCACGCCGCGCCGCTCATCAGCGGCGCCGGCTGCACGCACACCTGCACATCATCAGCGGCGAGGGATTTAAGCCGCCTCGCCCTGGGCTTCGGCCTGAAGCCGTCAGACTTCATTACGCATTGCTGTGAGTTCCGTCTCATCCTCAGCAAACATAGCGGTAAGACGATCTTACCTTTTTCTCTTCCAAGTCTGCTCCCCTGTGCACAGGTGGATGTCCCGTCGGCGGACTATTCCTCTCCATCGCCTATTCCTCGCTGCTGCACCGGGCTCTCCAAGTGGCTGTCTACCGGACCTCGTTCCTTGCTGTGCCAGTCATCTGCCCTCTCCAAGTAAGCTCCTCTCCAACTTGTTTATCTCCTATGTTGGTGTGTGCCCGTCACCCTTCTCCCTGTGCTTTTCCCATAGGGTTGTCCGGCTGTATGGTCTCCTGCCTCTGTGCCCGAAGCAGACGCCGCCACCAACACATTCACATCTCGCAGACACACATTCATACACCCTTGTTGTCAATAAAGCTATTTGAGCTACTCTGAGCCTGTGTGTGTGCGTCTCCTGAGCCGTGCACTATGTCAGTACGGCTTCAGCAGAGCGGCTCGGCAGACGGCGGGCTCGCACACCGGCTTACCACTCTCGAGGCTCGAGTGGACCAAATAGCTTATCAGCAACAGGTGACACTCAATCAATTAATCAGTATAACTAACCGATTGGACCGCTTGGTTTCCCAACAGCCGTTCCCCCCGGCTCATCAGGGTGGCGCGGGTCCTGCTGCTCCAGCGGTCGTCCAGCAGGCTCCGGGAGCACCGACTCGGCTCACGCCCATTCCAACCCCCGCCCGCTTTAGCGGTAAGCTCGGCGGAGCGCGGGGGTTCATAATGCAGTGTGAGTCCATGTTCCACCGTGTTCCCGGAGACTTTCCTTCAGATCATAGCCGAATTGGTTATATCGGGAATCTCCTAGAGGGGCGGGCACTAACTTGGACTTACGCCGTAATGGCGAGGCCCAGTTATGCCACCCTCACGTATGACCAATTCGTGAGACGCTTCCTGGAGGTCTTTGACCACTCTCTTACCGAGACGGTCCAGGTCGATCGGCTTCTCAGCCTCCAGCAGGGAAGCCGGTTGGCAGCTGACTATGCGGTCGACTTCCGGGTAGCGGCGGAGGAATTGGGCTGGGAGGAACGCTCACTCTGTGGCCTTTTCCTCCGCAGTCTCAACGATGATCTGAGGGATGAACTGGCTGGACGGGATATCCCGGAGACTCTAGCAGAGCTAACGTCCCTTGCCATCAGTTTGGATAACAGGCTGCGCAAGCGCTTCTCGGGGCAGAAGTCGTCTTCTTCTCGCCCTCGTGGAGCCTCGTCGCGCCCGTTCCAAGCTCGCCCCCTGGCGACGCCGCCACCATCGCGCCCCGAGGAGTCGGAGCCGATGGTGACGGGCTGGACAAAGCTCTCCCCGGCAGAGAGACAACGCCGCCGTGAGTTGAATCTCTGCATGTATTGCGGGGACAGTCAACACACGGTAGAGCTTTGTCCACAAGCCAAACGGCGGGGTCCGCGAGTCACTGTAGGGGGCCTCGCGGATGTCAATCGGTTAAGTCCCCTCACCCAACTGAAGCTGCCCATCCGATTTTGTCACAACTCCACTGGGCATCTCACTCACGCACTGGTGGATTCGGGCGCGGAAGGCAACTTTATTTCACGAAGCCTGGCAACCCGATTGGGCATCCACTGCCAGGCGTTAAAAACCCCTATCTCCCTGGTCAACCTCTCCCGTGTCTCCCTGGGGAGAGTAACACACCAGACCGTCCCCGTTCCAGTTATCATCTCTGGAAACCACCGGGAGGAGATAACCTTCTACGTCCTGCCCAACTCTGTGTCGCCCGTCATCCTGGGGTATCCCTGGCTACGCCTCCACAACCCCGTTTTGGATTGGAAGTCCGCCGGGGTGTCGGCATGGAGCACATTCTGCATGAGCACCTGTCTACAGTCCGCTGCTTGCTCTCCGTCCTCTCCTCTTACCCCTACGGACGCTGCGCCCCCGGACCTGTCCCTGGTGCCATTGGAATTTCACGACCTGGGTATGGTATTCAGTAAGTCCAAGGCGATGTCTCTTCCTCCTCATAGGCCCTATGACTGCGCAATTAACCTCCATCAGGGGGCACCCTTACCCTCTGGGCGACTCTACAGCCTGTCAGCGCCGGAGAAGGAGACCATGAACGCTTACCTCAAGGAGTCGCTGAGTGCTGGGATAATCCGCCCATCGTCATCACCTGTGGGGGCAGGATTCTTCTTCGTGGGCAAGAAGGACGGGTCCCTCCGTCCTTGCATCGACTATCGTGCCCTAAACGACATTACGGAGAAGGATCGCTACACCCTGCCCCTCATGGACACCGCCTTCCACTCCCTCCAGGGGGCGACTTGGTTCACCAAGTTGGATCTACGCAGCGCGTACCACCTCGTCCGGATCCGGGAGGGAGATGAGTGGAAGACAGCCTTCCGTACCCAGAACGGCCACTTCGAGTACCCGGTGATGCCGTTCGTGTTGACCAACGCTCCAGCTGTCTTTCAGCGCCTTATCAACGACGTCCTCCGGGATTTCATTGGCCTGTTTGTGTTCGTCTACCTGGATGACATTCTCATCTTCTCCAAATCCAGGGACGAGCACCGGGTCCACGTGAGGCGGGTCCTCCAAAGACTGCTGGAGAACCGGTTGTATGTGAAGGCCGAAAAATGTGAGTTCTACGCGAAGACAACATCCTTTCTCGGGTTCATCATCTCCCACGACCAGGTGCTTCCGGACCCAGAGAAGGTGAAGGCGGTGGTGGAATGGCCCACACCTGCATCAAGAAAACAGGTGCAGCAGTTCGTCAGGTTTGCAAATTTCTACCGCCGCTTCGTCCCAAATTTTGGCACCATCGTCGGCCCGCTGACCTGCCTCACGTCCCCTAAGGTCCCGTTCCGGTGGACCGAAGAGGCCGCGGCTGCCTTTCAGGCGCTGAAGGCGGAGTTCTCCTCCTCCCGGGTCCTTAGCCAAGTCAACCCTGCGCTGCAGTGCATCGTGGAAGTGGACACTTTGGACACAGGAGTGGGGGCGGTTCTATCCCAGCGGTCGCCAGATGACGGAACCAAGCGGCCCTGCGCCTTCTTCTCCCGGCGCTTGTCCCCGGCAGAACGGAATTACGACGTGGGGGACAGAGAGCTCCTCGCCATCAAGCTCGCGCTACAGGAGTGGCGTCACTGGCTAGAGGGGGCGAACCTGCCGTTCGTGGTCCTGACGGACCACAAGAACTTGGAGTACCTAAGATCTGCCAAGCGCCTGAACGCCTGCCAGGCGCGCTGGTCCTTGTTCTTTGCCAGGTTCCAATTCACCATCACCTTCAGGCCTGGCTCCAAGAACGGCCTGCCCAACACCCTCTCTAGGCAATTCGCCCCTGAGGAGTCGGAGGACACGGTCCACACCATCCTACCCAGGTCGTGCGTCGTGGGAGCCATCACCTGGGACATTGAGAGCAAGATCCGGAAGGCGCAGGAAGTGGAACCTGACCCTGGCGGCGGACCAAAGGGGAGGCTGTTCGTGCCATCCACGGTTTGAGGGGAGGTCATCCACTGGTTGCACACATCCAAGCTCACCTGCCACCCTGGCTCCTCCCGGATGATTGACCTCCTCCAGCGGTCCTTCTGGTGGCCGGGCCTGCGGAGGGACGCTGCCTGCTACACCCGGGCCTGCCCAGTGTGTGCCACCAGCAAATCTGGTAATGCCCCTCCAGCGGGTTTGCTCCAGCCTCTGCCCGTCCCTGGCAGGCCCTGGTCGCATATCACCCTGGATTTCATCACCGGACTCCCAGTCTCTAACACCTTCGACACCGTCCTGACCATCGTGGACCGCTTCTCCAAGGCGGCACACTTCGTCCCCCTACGAGGTCTCCCAACTGCCCTGGAGACGGCGGACCTCCTAATCCAGCACGTGGTCAGGCTGCATGGGATTCCGGTGGACATGGTCTCGGACCGGGGGCCCCAATTTTCTTCAGAGGTTTGGAGGTCGTTCTGCAACGCCCTGGGAGCCAAGGTGAGCCTCTCCTCCGGCCATCACCCCCAAACCAACGGGCAGTGTGAGTGGACCAACCAGGAGCTGGAGGCTGCGCTCCGCTGCGTCACGGCGTCCAAACCAACGTCCTGGAGTAACCACCTTGCCTGGGTTGAATACGCCCACAACACCGCTCGCTCTTCTGCTACAGGGATGTCCCCCTTTAAGGCGTCCCTGGGTTACGACCCCCTGCTGTTCCCGGCGCAGGAGAGTGAGGTAACTGTCCCCTCAGTACGGGCGCATCTCAGGCAGTTCCGCTCCATCTGGGCGTCAGCGCGCAATGCGCTTTTACGCACGGCGGAGCGCAACAGAGCCGTGGCGGACCGGCACAGAAGACCTGCCCCGGCGTACAGAGTTGGTCAGCAAGTCTACGTGTCGACCCAGGACGTGATTTTAAAGGGCGAGAGGAGGAAGCTGGCACAGCGTTTTATGGGCCCATACCCCATCACCAGGATCATCAACCCGGTGGCTGTGCGTGTAGCTATTCCCCCCTCCCTCCGCATCCACCCCACCTTCCACGTGTCCAAGGTGAAGCTGGCAGTCTCTGACCCCCTTTGCCCTCCTCCTGCTGCGCAACCCGCGCCCCGGATGATTGATGGCCATCCGGCCTGGCCTGTCTCCTCCATCCTGGACTCCCGGCGCCGGGGTCGTGGGTTGCAGTACTTGGTGGACTGGGAGGGTTATGGGCCTGAACATCGGCAGTGGGTACCCTCGTTGTTTGTGTTAGACCCATCGCTCATCGCTGAATTCCACCGAGCGCACCCAGAGAAGCCATCGCCAGGAGGCGCTGCTAGAGGGGGGAGTACTGTCACGCCGCGCCGCTCATCAGCGGCGCCGGCTGCACGCACACCTGCACATCATCAGCGGCGAGGGATTTAAGCCGCCTCGCCCTGGGCTTCGGCCTGAAGCCGTCAGACTTCATTACGCATTGCTGTGAGTTCCGTCTCAACCTCAGCAAACATAGCGGTAAGACGATCTTACCTTTTTCTCTTCCAAGTCTGCTCCCCTGTGCACAGGTGGATTTCCCGGCGGCGGACTATTCCTCTCCATCGCCTATTCCTCGCTGCTGCACCGGGCTCTCCAGGTGGCTGTCTACCGGACCTTGTTCCTTGCTGTGCCAGTCATCTGCCCTCTCCAAGTAAGCTCCTCTCCAACTTGTTTATCTCCTATGTTGGTGTGTGCCCGTCACCCTTCTCCCTGTGCTTTTCCCATAGGGTTGTCCGGCTGTATGGTCTCCTGCCTCTGTGCCCGAAGCAGACGCCGCCACCAACACATTCACATCTCGCAGACACACATTCATACACCCTTGTTGTCAATAAAGCTATTTGAGCTACTCTGAGCCTGTGTGTGTGCGTCTCCTGAGCCGTGCACTATGTCACTAATCTTAGATTATTAACGATAAACTTTTTTTTCCACAATATTTTTTATTGAACCTTTTTTTTTACAAACATGGTACAAACAGTCAGACACTAACACTAAAGTAATTTAAAAATTAAACAAACACTAACAACAACAACAAAAAAAATGTACTAAAAACAACAGCAACCATTAACAAAAGCAAGTCAACAACAATGCTCCTCTGTTTAGTCTAGGTAATCTATTACATAAGAATACATAATATACATTCACCAGTTTGGAATTTGCAAGGTCCACACATATCATTCACCTTCTTCTTCAGAAGTTATGTTTAATTTCTTTACATAATCAATGAAAGGTCGCCATATATTCTCAAACACATTTTCCTTTAATTTCAGTATATATGTTATTCTTTCTAGTGGAAGTTTTGTTAACATCTGTCTTAACCACTGAGTCACATCTGGTCTATGAGTCTTTTTCCACAGTAGTGCAATACATTTTTTGGCATTAAGCAAACCGAGGTCTATGAATGCTCTTTCACTCTTATTAAAGTTATGTTTTTCTGGATACAGACCCAACAAAAACAGTTTAGGGTTCAATGTGAATTGTTTTGAAATTATTTTTTCAATTGTTACCCTCACCTCTTCCCAAAACATTCTGATTTTTCTACATTCCCATAAACAGTGAAATAGGGTTCCTTTACTTTCCATACATTTTGTGCATGTATCTGGTATGTTTTTGTTATATCTAATTAATTCCACTGGTGTAACATACATCCACATTAACCATTTAAAATGTATCAGTTTAAGACGTCCATTTATTGATTTGGTTTGAGCTCCTGCACAAGCCATTTCCCATTGTTCCTCTTAAATTTCAATTTGCAGGTCTTCTTTCCAATAATTCAGTCTTTTCTGTGAGTTTTCACTTGAGAATAGTGTCAATGAGTTATAAAACTCTGAAATAATACCCTTTCTCTTATTATTTTTCGTCAAAGATAATTATCTTTCGTCATATGCTACTAGTCAAAACTGTTATCGAATGCATAGTGAAACCACTGACGTATATCTGTAACCTGTCTCTCCAATCAGGTATATTTCCCAATGCAATGAAAATGGCTAAAGTAATTCCGATTTACAAGACAGGCGACAGAGGGGAACTCTCCAACTACAGACCAATTTCACTATTACCGCAATTTTCCAAGATACTTGAAAAAATATTCTATGAGAGAATTGACAACTTCATACTGAAGAATGATTTATTGTGTGAGCAGCAATATGGGTTCAGACACAAAAGGACAACAGCATATGCCTTAATGGAATTTACAGAAAAAATATCAACAGCCATTGAAAATAAAGAGTATTCAGTTGGAGTATTCCTGGATCTTAAAAAAGCATTTGATACAGTAGATCACAATCTATTATTAAAGAAACTACAAAATTGTGGTATTAGAGGGGTAGCACTGTCCTGGTTAAGAAGTTACTTAAAGAATAGATATCAGTTTGTATGTGTTAACAACAAAAACTCAGAGCTACTGAAGGTCACCTGTGGAGTCCCACAGGGTTCAGTTTTGGGACCATTATTATTCAATATGTATATAAATGATATATGTAAAGTTTCAGAAAAAATGGACTTAATATTGTTTGCTGATGACACTAACCTGCTATGCAGTGGAAACAATTTGGAACAACTTCTGGATACACTCGGAAAGGAATTAGGAAAGCTGAAACTGTGGTTTGATTCAAACAAATTAACGCTCAATTTAAGCAAGACAAAATTTATAGTCTTTAACAACCATCACAACTACCCAGTACCCAAACTCAGTGTAAATGGTGTAGAGATTGAAAGGGTATCCGAAACTAAATTCCTTGGAGTAATAATTGACAACAAACTGTGTTGGAAGCCACATATTAATTATATAAAAGGTAAAGTATCCAAATCAATTGCAATATTACACAGAGTGAAAAATTTGCTGAATCAACCCACACTATGCACCTTGTATCATTCATTAATACTCCCATACATGACATATTGTAATGAAGTATGGGGAAATACATATAAAACAAACATATATCCACTCTTTATGCTTCAAAAGAGAGCTATTAGAATAATCAACAAAGCAGCTTACAGGGAACCAACAAACCCACTTTTTCTTAAACAAAAAACTCTCAAGTTGAAAGATCTGATCGACTTTAAAACCGCAATAATAATGTTCAAAGTGAAGAATCTATCACTGCCCGCAAATATCCAAAAGTTGTTCCAAACAAGGGAGAAACGATATCACTTCAGAGGAACATGTATATTTCAAAAGCCTACAGTGAGAACAACTACCAAGCAACACTGTATTTCAGTGCAAGGTGTCAGATTACGGAACGATTTTGGACCTGAATTAAAATCATGTACAAAGCTTGGACAATTTAAACAAAAACTAAAGGAAGAAATACTCCAAACATATTTACAAGACGACATGTAAACTCACATAAGGATTGACATTTCCAGCCTGTGTTGTTATAGCTTAGTTTTTCTTTTTTCTCTGTGACACTATGTCTTAGATTTGTTTTTGAATAGTAACCGCTTAACTTAGACTAGCTCAGTTTTCTTTTTCTCTCAGTCATATTTTGTCTTAGCCTTGTTTTAAATTGTAATCGCTCTTGTCTTGTTTTCTCTTTTTTCTCCTTTGAATTCTTGGATGGAATATGGGTGGGCAATATAAGCTGCGGCTTCAGCCATCACCCATTTCGGATAACTCACGTGGAATTGTATAGTAGAAGGAGTCTTTGTCTAATTTGACCTTGTTGTTATATTATACAGTTTCTTTTAACCTGTAATGTACTATCCGAAATAAATAAATTCATTCATTCATTCATTCAAAAATTTTTCCAAAGATGAATAAGTAGGTCGGGTGAGAGCATTAGTTTGATTTGATCAAATAAAATTTCGAAGCTGAAGATATTTTAAAAAATGTGTTCTATTAAGATTAATTTAATTTAAATTAATTTAATTTAATCCTCAATTTAATCCTCAATTTAATCCTCCTTAATTTAATCCTCAATTCTTCAAAAGACATTATGTTATCTGAGCGTGACAAATATAAGTCTTGAATCTTTTGAATCCCTTTTAAATTCCATACTTTAAATACAGCATCTGCTCTCCCTGGTGTAAAATATTGATGACCCCATATTGGGCTAAATTGTGGCAGTAAGTGTGGTTCTTTTAAATATTTTTTGGTTTCACACCATATTTTGATCATGTGCTTTACAATTGGATTTTTAACTTGTTTCTGTAATTTTTTAGCCGAGTCTGAGTATATGAATAAGGGAAGAGGTAAAGGTAAATTGTATGATTCCATTTCAGTCCAGTGAGGAAGGTCATTTAATGAAAAATAATACGTCATAGACCTCAGTTGTGCTGACCAGTAATACAACATAAAGTTTGGATATTTCAGACTTCCACGATCAAATGGTAAATATAGTAAGGACAAACACAATCTAGCCTTCCTATTGTTCCATATAAATTCCACTAACTTTTTTTTAATTCTTGAGAATAGATCTGAAGGTAGTGGTAAAGGAATGTTTTGAAATAAAGTATTTTTGGTAAGATATTACTTTTAAGTATATTAATTCTCCCAATCATCGACATTGGTAGTGACATCCATCTCTGAAGTGACTCATTAATATCTGTCATTAAGGCTTCATAGTTGGCACTGGCGACTGATTCTAGCTTAGGCAAAATTTGAATTCCTAAATATTTAAACTGATTTACAACATCGAATTGGTTTACCTCAGGAGCTGGATGATTTCTCTGGGTCTCATTTAGCATTAATATTGAAGATTTAGTTTTATTTATTTTATATCCTGATATTTCCCCAGAGTTCTTTATTAAATTTAACAAAGTTGGAATTGATTTTTTAAAATTCGACATAAACAAAATTATGTCATCGGCATACAGGGAGATTTTATGTTCTGTTGGTCCTACTTTAATTCCATATATTTGTGGATGTAAACGTACTGCCATCGCTAAAGGTTCAATTGTCATAGTAAACAGTAAAGGTGAAAATGGACAGCCTTGTCGACATCCTCTATTGATTTTAAGCTATTGCTGTTTGTTAGGATTTCTGCTGTAGCATTATTGTATATTATCTGGACCCATTTTATGAAATTATTTCCAAGTCCAAACCTTTGTAGGACTTCAAAAAGATAGGGCCATTCTACCCTATCAAAGGCCTTTTCGGCGTCCAATGATAGGAGAGCTGTATCCGGTGTTTCTTTATTGGAATAAATAATATTAAATAGTCTTCTTACATTATGGAAGCCTTGTCTTCCCATTATAAAGCCATTCTGATCTCGGTTAATAATATTTGGTAATATTTCTTGTAGTCGTTTTGCTAAAATTTTACAGATTATTTTAAGATCAGCATTTAATAGGCTTATTGGTCTCATGTTTTCACATTTATTAGGGGGTTTACCTGGTTTTGGCAACAGTATAATTAAGGCATTATTCATGTATGGTGGTAAATTACCATTTTGAAATGCTTCTAAAACCATTTCCAGAAGTGGTTTTATTAATTTATTCTTAAATTTTTTATAGAGGTCAACTGGAAGACCATCTGGTCCTGCTCTTTTTCCTGATTTCATATTATCAATGGCTTGCCCAACTTCTTCTTGACTAATTTTAGACTCCAGTATCTCCCTGTTTTCATTTGGAATACATGGTATAGATAATCCACTCAAAAACCCATTTAGTTTTGTTAAGTCAGTTTCATTTTTTGTATCATATAGTTTTTCATAATAATCTCTAAAGGCACTATTAATTTCTAAAGGATCTATAACTACCTGTCCATTACTTATAATACTGGTAATTGGTGTTTTAAATTCTAATTGTTTAATCTGCCATGCCAATAATTTTCCTGATTTTTCACCTTGTTCATAAAAAGTTTGCTTCAATCTTAGAAGACTCGAGGCAGCTCTATTCACTGATTTTTTGTCATATTCTGCTCTCAGAATCAGTAATTCGTTCTCTAACTGTGGGTTACTTCCTGCATACACTTTTTCTTGAAGAATTTTTATTTTACGTTCCAATTGGACTCTCTCCTCTTGGGTCTTCTTAGATTTTGAACCTGTATAACTAATATTATGCCCCCTAATTAAAGCTTTGAAAGCCTCCCACTTTATACTTGCCGTTGTTTGTGTAGTATTGATATCAAAGAACTCATCTGTTTTTCTATGTACTTAACAAATTCCTCATCCTGAAGCCATTTATGCTGAAAATGCCACCTACCTGGATCCTTTGTCAATTTCTTATCTACATATATTAGACAGCAGGGTGCATGATCAGAGATCACAATGTTATCATAGAAACAGTTTTGAATCTTGGACCTTAATTCTGTAGAGATCAAAAAGTAGTCAATACGTGAGAATGTCTTATAGGTATTAGAATAACAAGAATAGGCTTTGACTTGTGGTTTCATTTCGCTCCATATATCTAGCAATCTCAATTCTTTCATAAAATGATTAATGGTCATCCTCCATCCATTGTGCTTACAGTCCAGTCCTGTTGATCTATCTATACTGGGATTCAATGTACAATTAAAATCCCCTGCTATTATATGTTGCCCTGTAAGTGATGATAAAGTAAGGAATAAATTAACAAAGAAGTTTTGATCATCAATATTGGGGCCATATAAGTTCACCAGATTTATATTTTCTAATAACAAAGATCCTTGGATGATTAGATATCTTCCAAATTTGTCTCCAATTACATTTTTCACTTGAAATGGGACTGTTTTGTGTATGAGAATCATAACTCCCCTAGCTCGGGATGAAAATGATGAGGTGAACACATTTCCTTGCCATCTTCTCCTAATTCTTTTTGCATCCTCCTCTATTAGATGAGTTTCTTGTAAAAATACAATTTTTGAATCTATGTCTTTTATTTTATTCATAACTTGTTTAAGTTTTTTAAGATTTTGTAGACCTCTGCAATTCCATGAAGTTAAATTAAGATTAACTCTTTGATCTATGATCAGTAAAGAGTTTGAGATTCAGAATCAGAATGAGCTTTATTGCCAAGCATGTTAAAAACATACGAGGAATTTGACTTGACATTAGGTGCACTCGATAAGCGCTTCCTAATGACACGGCAGCCATGCAAGGCGCCTCAAGATTACCTTGCAATATGAACATACTCTTACAGAGAAGCAAAAACATGGATGATAGAACATTCATCCTACAAACTAAACAAAAACAAATTCCCTTTCCCCACATTTGTGGTAATCCCCCCAAAATCAAAAAATTCCATCTCCCATTATAGCTAGTGACTGTTCCACACCTGCGAGGATCAGTCAAACCACTCTCTCTTTCTCCTCTCAATCACCCTGACTCTACTACTATTCTTATAACATTAACTCTCTTCTGTAGTTTTTTCAGCATAACTTCAAAGTTTTATAGCAACGTTGTACATCATAGCTTTTTTTTTTAAATACAGTCTATATTTTGTAGACTTATTATATGTTTCAGATCAATCAGATGTCTGAACGTATGCTTAAATGTTCTACCTTTGTCATGTTCATGCTTAGCTCCCGCCAGTCTCCTTTTGAATCTGCTTAATGAGCTCCTGCGCCTCTTGAGGGGTCTTGAAGGTGTGGGTTCTCCCCTTATATGTGACCAGCAGTCTTGCTGGATGAATCACTCTGTGACGAATCCCGAGGTTGCGCAGCTCTTTGCGGGCCGGGTCGAGCTGCCTCCTTAATTGTTGAATTCCTGTGGCGAAGTCTGGGTAGAACTGCACCTGTTGATCCTGGTATTTAATTTCCCCTTTAGTTCGCGCCGCATTGGTGACTGTCATCTTGTCTCTGTAGTTGAGGAACTTCATAATCAGCGTCCTCGGTGGTGTCTTATTATCTCTCAGTGGGCCGATTCGGTGAGCGCTCTCTAAAACGACCGATGACTGCAGGTCCATGTTGTTCAGCGCTTCTGGAATCCACTTTTCCAAAAAGGAACATGGGTCCCGTCCCTCCGCTCCCTCCGGGAGGCCCACCAGCCTCAAATTATTCCGTCGCGAGTGGGATTCCAAGTCTAGGACGATATCTTCCGGACGTTTCCATTTTAATTCCATCGTTTGCAGTTTAATTTGCAGGATGGTGACGTCATCCTCAGCGCTTGATATTCGGAGCTCCGCCTGCGACATTCACTCCAAACAGTCGTTTATTTCTTTCCTCATACCTTCTATCGCTGCTATAATCCCATCAAATTTAGACGAAAACTCTGTTCTCATGGAGGTGATGGCAGCGAGCACTACGCTTGTCCCCTCCCCAGCAGTTCCCACTCCGCTGCTGGCTCCATCCTCCGCCATTGCCTCTGGAGTTTTCCCTTCCTCGCCTTGAGCGTGGAAGTCCGTTAGCTTGGATTGTTTTGTCGAGTTGCCTTTTCCTCCACCTAGTTTTCCAACCTTGGTCTTTACCATATCCACGCCAAAACGCTTGGATGGGTTTTTGTTCCAATTGAGAGAGTTTTAGTAAAATTTTTAGTTTTACAAGCAGAGCAGTGTGAAACACGTCTTCCTACATGGCCGCCATAACCGGAAGTCCATTAACGATAAACTTTTAATTAATTTTTTAAAATAAATTTTGGGGAGTTTTTGTAGTCTGTAAGAGTTCAAATCCTTTAAAATGAAAAAAGAGAAAAAAAACAACAACACATATCTCATTGTCTAAGTGAACAGAAGAAAAAAAATACCAGCATCCATATGAATGTTGCAAATATACAAGAAGAAATTTGTAAATCTGCACAGAAAAAACCACACACTTATGAGAAAAAATTGTAAATTTACAAGAAAGAAAGTAACAAAAATTTGCAAATTTCAGGAAAAACATTTACAAATTTACACAAAAAATAGCACATTTATGAGAAAACAATTGCAAATTTAAAAGAAAAATATTTAAGAGAAACTTTTTTCCTGGGTTGTTGTCTGCTGCATGTTGCATCACTTCCTGGTTTCCTGAATTGCAGCGTGGGCCAATGACATAGATAGAGCTAGACCGCTCATTGCCCGCTGAGAGGCGGCAAATAGGAGCTGACTTCCGGTAGTGGCAAGACGTGTCTGTGTTGTTATGGTTTCAGGTGGATGAGGCTATTGTGAGGAAGTCCTTTACTAAAACAGTTCTATTTAGAAATCAGTGACTTCCAATATCCTTAGTATTTTCAGCAATGCCTATAAATTCCTGTATTTTGTGCAAAAAATCCTGTATATTTTGAAGCCTTTGGACGCACTGAAAATTAGTAATTTGTTCACTTTGTGAAAATTATGTAGAAAAGTACACTTTTGGTGAGATTTTTAAAAAGCAATGCATGTCATATTGTCAAAATGCTTTTATTAAAAAATTTTGGCACGCTATTTCTGGGAAAATAGGCTACTTCATAAGTTTCAAATATTTTGTTTTTGCCCTAAAGCTGGCATTTTATAGCAAATTGTTCATGAAATTTCATTGTGAAATATATATTTCCTACAGTACTCCTGTACTGTAGTACTGCTGGCAACAGTACCGAATTAATTAGACACCCAGAGTCCCAGACCTGGCATACCAGTTGGGAAGATGGCTGTGCGGGGAATCGAACCCGGGTCGCTGGCGTAGCAGCCCAGCATGCAAACCACAGCCGAAACACCAAGTCCCTGTACTACACCACCAAGTTCCTTGAGGTGAATTTTCTATCCCTCTTTACACTAAAGCATAATTTGGAATTTTTGATTACTGCATGTGCTGCTTTTTAAGTCCAACTGAACAATTTGAATTGGAGAAAAATTGTTTAAAAAACAAAATGTCTTATTTGGCATCGGTTCGAATATTTTCTAGAGCTCATGAAACAGGGTAAGTGAAACACTAATGTTGCAGAAAGTATGAAATGTTTTTATTGACACAATCACTGCATCAGCATTCAGCAATCATTATGCATGTGTCATTGTGTGGTGGTCTCTGTTTGTTGTAGCCTCATGTAGGCAGAATGTGTGAAGAGGCTAAATATGAAGGATATTGGAGGCTCTGTGTTTCCTATTATATGAGTGTGATTGTCGTAGAAAGATGCCTTGTGCTTTGTTTTTATCTTTTTCAATCAGTTGGTGTGATGAAACAACACAAAGCGTGTCATCAAACACTGTTTGGAGACTTTGAAGTTAATGTGTTTTGAAAGGATCAAATAGCGCGCCACAGCTTCTTGCCACTACCGGAAGTCAGCGCCGATTTGCCATGGCGACGCTGTTGTCCGCCGAACAGTGAGCGGTCTAGCTCCATCTGTGTCATTGGCGTGGGCAGAGGATCTTAAGTATGGAAAGCCAGAAGGGTCAAAAACACGAGTCTGCATCCGTGTTAATCGTGCGTTAAAAAATAGTGGCATCAAACGCTGACATTTTTCCACTATTGACTGGAATTTGCATATATTGTATTTGTGTGTCAAAATTCAAGAACTTCACCCATCATCAATAAGAGATGGGATCGCAAGTAAAATATTCTGTTTATTAGCACTTCTGTCAGCGCCAGCACAATCACAGGTTTTATGGAGGCGTTTTCTGACTTTCTAAAAATGCTGTGCTGGAACACATTTGTGGTAAGAAATCTGACTTCGGGGGCGGGTCATTCAACAACTTCCGATGACTGACTGGGAAAATACAATCCTGGATAACTCCTGGCTTTATTTCCTTTAATTCATCTGTGTTCGTGTTGATGGTATATGTTTTATTCTTTGTGATATGACAAGTATTGACAATATTTCCCTGTATCATTAGTTTTTAACAGCTACACTGTCTGATGTGTGTCTCTGTCAGGTGGTGCGGGACCAGATCACCCACTGCACTATGAAGCTGAGACAGACCACTGGGATGATGGAGTATTGTTTAGAAGTCCTCAAAGAGAACGACCCCAGCGGATTCCTCCAGGTATATCACCCATCAGAAAGCATATAACAGTGTTACCTTATGCAGTGTCAGTATGGAAACATGCATTTTCTTTACCACAGGAGAATTTATGAGTTTAATTTATGAAAAACACATTTATGAGTTCATGGTTGTGCTTATTTTCACATCTATATACACTCTCTAGTCTAGGGCCTCAATGCAGGAAGCAGCCCAAACTTCCTCATGGTCTAGACCTATCAGAAAAAACTTACAGTCTGCTGGGTCCATACTGTTGTTTTTTTTTCTGTCACGATGGTGTAGAGACTGGACCCAATCATTGGATGTAAGCTCTTAAACATTTTTATTAGAGCTGGTCATGCAGACGCAGCTCGAGGGCTAAACAGAAATTAACACTGCGGCTCGGATGCAGAAACAAAACACTAAGGCAAAAAACAGAACACAGACTGAAAACAGGACAGGGAGAAGTGTGTAATCATGCCAGCATGGCTAAACTAGACACGATACAAAGCAGAAGTGTGTAATCACACCGACATGACTAAAAGAACCTGAGACGAACAGAAGTGGAACAGAACTTAAATACTCAATGGGACAATCAAGACAACATGGCACAGGTGGAGAGACCAATAATGACATGAGGAAAAACAGATGACTGGACGGGGGACACACACAGACACACACAGACACACACACACACACACACACACACACTCACAAACACTCACAAACAGAGGGAGAGACAGACATGACCAGAGGATCAGGGGAGACAAGACCATGACAATCATAATGCAAATAATGACTGAACTGACCTCTGATCATAATAATAATAACAATAATAGCAATAATAATAATAATAATAATAATAATAATAATAACAGGACAAAGAATAAAGTCATGAGTCTAACAAATAAATGCAGAAAATCCAAAAATGTAAACTCAAGGCTTGGGGCTGGGTTGGGACCCATGCCCTGGAAAAAGTAAACACACAGTAAATCAGGATGAGGGCATGGGGCCCAACCCACACCCTGACAGAAAGTATTGGTGAGGGTAAACAGATGTGCATGTCTTTCGCTATTAAAACATGTTTTTCACGTAACCTTGAAATAAACGTTGTGCATTCTTCGACTGTGAAGTGGCTCATCTGTCAGTTTTTCACCCAGAACACCAAAAAAGTAAATTATCTTCCTACCTGTTTTGTTGCTTTGTGTTTCTCCATAGCTTGTGACAGCAGCTGCTTCAGGCGTGGTTTGGGGCCGGGGAAAATTGTTTCACTCACTTTAGTGTAAATGCATATCTAAGACATTTAATCCACAGATTACTAAAAGTTAAAAAAAAAACTCTGCCACTGAGCTCTTCTTTTGTGTTTCGATTGCAGCTGTTAAAACGTTTAAATCGATTTTCATTGTGCATGCGTGAAACACGGCTGCTGAATGGTACCTGCAGTGGCTCAAAAACAATTCTGAATATTGCCGTGTATGCAAATGCAGTCTACAGAATGCAAACGTTATCCCCTCAGAGGGACTCTGAACAGCCTTTTTTTTTTCCACAATATCTTTATTGAACCTTTTTTTTTTTTTTAACAAACATGATACAAACAATCAAACACTAACACTAAAGTACTACAAAAAAAAAAAATGCACTAAAAACACCAACAACCACCAACAAAATCAAATCTTCAACAATGCTCCTCTGTTTAGTCTAGACAATCCAATACATAAGTATACATATTATGTTCACCAGTTTGGAATTTACTAGGTCCACACACATCATTCACCTTCTTCTTCAAGAGTTATGTTTAAATTTTTTACATAATCAATAAAAGGTCTCCATATATTCTCAAACACAATTTCCTTTGATTTTAGTATATATGTTATTCTTTCTAATGGAAGGTTTGTTAACATCTGTCTTAACCACTGAGTCACATCTGGTCTATGAGTCTTTTTCCATAATAGTGCAATACATTTTTTGGCATTAAGCAAACTGAGGTCTATGAATGTTCTTTCACTTTTATTAAAATTATGCTTTTCTGGGTACAGACCCAACAAAAACAGTTTAGGATTCAATATGATTTGTTTTGAGATTATTTTTTCAATTGTTACCCTCACCTCTTCCCAAAACATTCTTATTAATCTACATTCCCATAAACAATGAAATAGGGTTCCTTTACTTTCCATGCATTTTGTGCATGTATCTGGTATATTTTTGTTATATCTATTTAACTCCTCCGGTGTAACATACATCCGCATTAACCATTTGAAATGTATCAATTTAAGGCGTGCATTTATTGATTTGGTTTGAGCTTCTGTACAAGCCAATTCCCATTGTTCCTCTGAAATTTCAATTTGCAGATCTTCTTTCCAGTAGTTTAATCTTTTCAGTGAATTTTCACTTGAAGATAGTGTCAATGAGTTATAAAACTCTGAAATAATACCCTTTCTTTTACTATCTTTCATCATCATTTTTTCCAAGGATGAATAAATAGGTCGAGTGAGAGCTTTATTTTGATTTGATCGAATAAAGTTTCTAAGTTGAAGATATTTAAAAAAATGTGTTCTATTGAGATTAAATTTGATCCTCAGCTCTTCAAAAGACATTATGTTGTCTGCACATGGCAAATATAAATCCTGAATCTTTTGTATCCCTTTTAAATTCCATACTTTAAATACAGCGTCCGCTCTCCCTGGTTTAAAATATTGATTACCCCATATTGGACTAAATTGTGACAATAACTGTGGTTCTTTTAAATAGTTTTTAGCTTCACACCATATTTTGATCATATGCTTTACAAATGGATTTTTAACTTGTTTTTGTAATTTTTTTGCCGAATCTGAGTATATGAATATGGGAAGAGGTAAAGGTAAATTGTATGATTCCATTTCAGTCCAGTGAGGGAGATCATTTGATGAAAAATAATATGTCATAGACCTCAGTTGTGCCGACCAATAATACAACATAAAATTTGGACATTTCAGACCTCCACGATCAAATGGTAAATATAATAAAGACAAACGTAATCTAGCCCTCCTGTTGTTCCATATAAATTCCACTAACTTTTTTTTTATTCTTGAGAATAGATCTAAAGGTGGTGATAAGGGAATGTATTGAAATAAATAAAGTATTTTAGGTAAAATATTACTTTTAAGTATATTGATTCTCCCGATCATCGACATTGGTAGTGACATCCATCTCTGAGTTAACTCACTGATATCTGACATTAAGGCTTCATAGTTGACACTGGCGACTGATTCTAGCTTAGGCATAATTTGGATTCCTAAATATTTAAACTGATTTACAACATTGAATTGATTTACCTCAGGGGCTGGGTGATTTCTCTGGGTCTCATTTAGCATTAATATTGAAGATTTAGTTTTATTTATTTTATATCCTGATATTTCCCCAAAATTCTTTATTAAATTCAACAAGGTTGGAATTGATTTTTTTAGATTCGACATAAACAAAATTATATCATCGGCGTACAGGGAGATTTTATGTTCTGTTGGTCCAACTTTAATTCCATATATTTGTGAATGTAAACGTATCGCTATCGCTAAAGGTTCAATTGCCATAGTAAACAGTAAAGGTGAAAGTGGACAGCCTTGTCGACATCCTCTATTGATTTTTATTGGTTTTGAAATATTGTTATTTGTTAGGATTTCTGCTGTAACATTATTGTATATTATTTGAACCCATTTTATGAAATTATTTCCAAGTCCAAACCTTTGTAGGACTTCAAAAAGAAAGGGCCATTCAACTCTATCAAAGGCCTTTTCGGCGTCCAATGATAGGAGAGCTGTATCCGGTGCTTCTTTATTAAAATAAATAATATTAAATAGTCTTCTTACATTATGGAAGCCTTGTCTACCCTTTATAAAGCCATTCTGATCTCGATTAATAATATTTGGTAAAATTTCTTGTATTCGTCTTGCTAAAATTTTACAGATTATCTTAAGGTCGGCGTTTAATAGGCTTATTGGTCTCATATTTTCACATTTATTAGAGGGCTTACCTGGTTTTGGCAGCAGTATAATTAAGGCATTATTTATGTATGATGGTAAATTATTATTTTGAAATGCTTCTAAAACCATTTCCAAAAAAGGTTTTATTAATTTATTCTTAAATTTTTTATAAAGGTCAACTGGAAGACCATCTGGTCCTGCACTTTTTCCTGATTTCATATTATCAATGGCTAGCCCAACTTCTTCTTGACTAATTTTAGACTCCAATATCTCCCTGTTTTCATTTGGTATACACGGTATAGATAGTTCGTTCAAAAACCCATTTAGTTTTGTTAAATCAGGTTCATTTTTGGTATCATATAATTTTTCATAGTAATCTCTAAAGGCTCTATTAATTTCTAAAGGATCTATAACTACCTGTCCATTACTTATAATACTGGTAATTGGTGTTTTAATTTCCAATTGTTTAATCTGCCATGCTAATAATTTTCCTGATTTTTCACCTTGTTCATAAAAAGATTGTTTCAATCTTAGAAGACTCGAGGCAGCTCTATTCGCTGATTTTTTGTCGTATTCAGCTCTCAAAATCAGTAATTCATTCTCCAACCTTGGGTCACTTCCTGCATACACTTTTTCCTGAAGATTTTTTATTTTATGTTCCAATTTAGCTCTCTCCTCTCGAGTCTTCTTAGATTTTGATCCTGTATAACTAATAATATGTCCCCTAATAAAAGCTTTGAAAGCCTCCCACTTTACACATGCTGATGTTTGTGTAGTATTGATGTCAAAGAACTCGTCTATCTGTTTTTCTATATACTTGACAAATTCCTCATCCTGAAGCCATTTATGCTGAAATTGCCATCTACCTGATTCCTTTGTCAATTTTTTATCTACATATATTAGACAACAGGGTGCATGATCAGAGATCACGATGTTATCATAAAAGCAATTTTGAATCTTGGACCTTAATTCTGTGGAAATCAAAAAATAATCAATACGTGAGAATGTCTTGTAGGTACTGGAATAACAAGAATAGGCTTTAACTTGTGGTTTCATTTCTCTCCATATATCTAACAATCTCAATTCTTTCATAAAATGATTAATAGTCATCCTACATCCAATGTGCGTACAATCCAGTCCTGTTGATCTATCCACACCTGGATTCAATGTACAATTAAAATCCCCTGCTATTATATGTTGCCCTGTAAGTGATGATAAGATGAGAAATAAATTAGCAAAGAACTTCTGATCATCTATATTGGGACCATATAAGTTCACAAGATTTATATTTTCTAATAGCAAAGAACCTTGAATGATTACATATCTTCCAAATTTGTCTCCAATTACATTTTTCACTTGAAAAGGAACTGATTTATGTATGAGAGTCATAACTCCCCTGGCTCGGGATGAAAATGAAGAGGTGAATACACTTCCCTGCCATCTACTCCTAATTCTTTTAACATCCTCCTCTATCAGATGAGTTTCTTGTAAAAACACAATTCTTGAACCCATGTCCTTTATTTTATTCATAACTTGTTTAAGTTTTTTTAAATTTTGTAGACCTCTGCAATTCCATGAAGTTAAATTAAGATTAACACTTTGGTCCATGATCAATAGAGAGTTTGGGATTACCTTGCAGTGTAAACATGCTCATACAGAGAAGCAAAAACATGAGTGGTTGAACATTCATCCTACAAACTACACACAAACAAATTTCCCCATCCCACACTTGTGGCAAACCCCCAAAATCAAAAGAAAAATTCTGTCTCCCGATATAGCCATCGACCGTTCCACACCCACGGGGAACAGCCTAAGCCACTCCTTCTTCATCCTCCCAATCACCCTAACTCTACTGCTTTTAATGACGTAACATTAACTCTCCTCTGTAGTTTTCCAACTTAACTCCAAAATTTTTAACAACTTTGTACATCATAGTTTTTTTTTTGTTTGTTTGTTTTGTTTTTGTTTTGTTTTTTTAATATATAATACAATCTATATTTTGTAAACTTACTATTTACTTCAAGTCAGTCAGATGCCTATGCAAATGCTTAATTATTCTACCTTATATTTTGTTCATGCTTAGCTCCCACCAGTCTCTTCTTCTTCTTTGATCTTCTTGATGAACTCCTGCGCCTCCTCTGGGGTCTTGAAGATGTGGGTTCTGCCCTCATACGTGGTCAGCAGTCTCGCAGGATAGATTACACCATGACGAATCCCAAGGTTGCGCAGCTCCTTACGTACAGGATCAAACTGCTTCCTCAATTGCTGGATTCCTGTGGCCAAATCTGGGTAGAACCGCACCTGCTGGTCCTGGTGTTTAATCTCTCCTTTAGCACGTGCAGCGTTGAAGATCTTCATCCTGTCTCTGTTGCTAAGAAACTTCATAATTAAGGTCCTCGGCGGTCCCTTATCTCTCCGTGGGCCAATACGATGTGCTTTTTCCAGAACCACTGCTGATTGCAACTCCTCGCTGCCCAGCACCTCCGGAATCCACTTTTCCAGAAAGGAACATACGTCCCGACCTTCTGATTCCTCTGGAAGACCCACCAGCCTCAAATTATTCTGTCTCGACCGAGATTCCAAATCCAAAATATTATCTTCCAGAGATTTATTTTTTTTTCCAAAGTGCGCACCTTTAATTGAAGACGGGTGACGTCATCTTCAGCACTAGCGAGACGGAGCTCCATCTGCGCCGTTCATTCTACACAGTCACCCAATTCTTTTCTTATTCCTTCCAACGCTGTCATAATCCCATCAAATCTAGAGGAAAAGTCCGCTCTCATTGAACTCATGGCTGCCATCAGCGCATCTGCGCCATTCCCCGCAGAAATCGCAGCGTTGCCAGCCTCCTCCGCCATATATGGAGTTTTGTTTGCTGCGTCACAGACCTGAAAGTCCGTTAATTTGGACTGTTTCGGCGGCTCGCTTTTTCCTTTTCCTGGTTTTCCAGCCTTAGGCTTCGCCGACATATCCTCGCCCAAATGCTGGGATACGTTCTGTCCCAAATGAGAGAGTTATTTGCCGATTTTTTTTTTCCAGGAGCAGAGCAGAGCGAGACACGTCCGTCCTACGTGGCAGCCATAACCGGAAGTCCTGAACAGCCTTTTAGGCTGGCCATATAAAGAGCAGGAGGCAGTTATCAAAGCTAGCAATGTTTACCTTTTTGTGATGTTTTCCATTTGTTGATGTACAGGAAAATACCCAAAAGAGTCAAAACAGCTTCTTGAAGAGAAAAACGAGATAAAGGCTGTGTTTTTTTTTTTAAGAGAAGTGTTTTGATATTTTTTGATAATCAGATGACCAATAGATGCACTTCAGAAGGTTAAAACCTACAAAAACACCATTTTTCAGTCAATGACCTCTTTAACTTGTATTATGTTGAAAAAAATTACATTGATTATGTTGCGGGTCATTTTGACGCGTACTGTGTAAATCCACTCAAAACAGTCAAGAAACAGGTTAAACCAATAACAACTTTATTTTAGATTATATAAACATTTATAAAAGAGACATAACAATACATTTTTAATTTTAACACTATATTTAAGAACTATTTTGTTAAGTTTTTCCCTCTGCATTTTTTTTTCATTTAACTTGCCCCTTTTTCTCACATTTTCAGTGTTCAGCATTTTCAATGCTCTCCACATGATGGACAGAATGTAACTGTGTGCTTTCTGCAGATGTAGTTCTTGCATTTCACACAAGAGGTACTTGTTTTACTGTCCTCTCGGGAGGGACAGACCTGGCATCTTTTCCGTTTCTTTACACCTGTGTCCACTGGATCCATTGCAGATTGGTTGCATGACCTGACCTTGACCTTTTCAATGACAGCTGCAGCTGCTGGGGATCGAGCTGGCTTGGCTCGCCTCTGGATCTTGGGAGTGACAAGTGCTTTGCCGAGTTCTTCCAGGAAAAGCCGATGTCGGTACAATTTGCCGGCATTCCATTGTTGGTTGATTTCAGTCCACAGGACATAGGCATTGTAAGCAGACACATCGACAATGTTGTAGAAAATCACCAAGGGCCAACGGGCAGTCTTGCGCTGGCAGCTGTATGTTGCTGTGACTTTGTCCAGATTGTCAACTCCTCCTTTGGTGGAGTTGTAGTCCAGGATCATTTGTGGCTTCATGTCTTCTCTTGTGCTCAGAGATGCATCTGTGTGCATTGTGCTCATTACAAGAACATTCTTGTTTCTCTTTGGGCAGTATGAAACAACTGCTGCTTTCTCAGTGAAAACAAATATTGAGGAATGCAGAGGTCTGCCCTACATCTTCAGAATTTCACTGGGAAGTTCTGACTTATTTCTTCTGACTGTTCCCAACATAGTCAGCTTTCTCTTCTGAAGTTCATCTCCAAGGCAGTAGGATGTAAAGAAGTTGTCACATGTGATGTTATGACCTTGCAATCCTTCACTCATCTCCAGCACCACACGCATCCCCTGATTCTTCTCAGATGCTCCTCCAGGTAACTTTCCAGTATACACTTGCATATTCCGTGCATAGCTAGATTTTGCATCACAGGCTACCCACATTTTGATGCCATACTTGGCAGGCTTGTTGGGCATGTACTGTCTGAAAGGACAGCGCCCCCTGAATGGTACAAGGCTCTCATCTACAGTAACATGGGGACCAGGATTGTACAACAAAGGTAGAATTTCAACCCATTTATCCCATACATCTCTAAACGCAGCTAGTTTGTCTCTTTCATGTCGACCAGCTCTGGTGTCACGGTTGTCAAATCGGATCACACGAAATATCATGTGAAATGTCTCCAGAGACATTGTTGCTCGAAAGATTGGCCTTCCATACTCTTCATCCCATAGACTTGCAGTTGCTTCTCCCTTTGACCTGTACACTCCAGCTAATACCAGAATTCCAATGTAAGCATGCAAGTCAGTCTGATCCAGTGGCTTCCATTTCTCCTGAAATACATGCCTCCCCTCCTAGTTGGTCATTTCCAGTATAATCTTCTCTATTGGTGGGGATATGAAGAGCTGAAATGCTGATTGAATATCATCAACTCGTGTGACAGCAAATCTTGTAGGACCGGGAGTCATTTTGATGACATTGGAAGATGACAGTCTACCTCGACTTTGGTGTGATGATGTTGACCATTTTATATTACCATCTTTAGATGCCCATGTCCCCTCTGTGGATGATGATTGCTGCATTCCTTGGCTTTCATCCGATGGAGACACAACGGCAGGCACGTCCTCTGAATCCTCCTCATCGTCGGAAAATTGACAGTCTGGATCATCAATTACATTGTCCTCGGTCTCTGAAATCTCTTCCTCTGCGTCACTATCCCAGTTCAAAATATGTGATGAAGATTCTTCAGCTGTAAACCTTCTGGAGCTCATTTTTGGTGTGTTTGTCAAAGAGATGGCATGAGAAAAGTGACAAGGACAAGGGAGAGAAAGTCCCACCTCGACACGCACCTGGGTCTCTGGCAGTCAAAATACAATTAACTGGGCAGTCAAAATAAAGTACATCAAAGAGGCATGTTTATTTTGGATCTGTACAGCTACTTACCCATATAAAAGTGTCCGGGTCAAAATGACCCGCAACATCATCTTTGTATACAAATTCTGCACATACATTCCACTACACATCAAAGTGTCCAGATTTTACACACCAGTTCATGACCCTAGATGAGGAAAAGTCACAAAATTTGATAGTGGTTTAGATCACCCCACAATTCAAATTGTTTTGTCCTTGGTCCATTTCCAACCCCTCCAAAATATTTCACCCAAATCTGTAAATGCATTTTTTAGTTATGCTGTTAGCACACACACACACACACACACACACACACACACACACACACACACACACACGAACCAACGAATACACACAGGCCAAAACATAATCTCCACGGTCCACGTAATAATCCACCATAAAAATCCCAACATGATTTATTTTAATACAAATTGCATTAATGCAAATTGCATTAATGCAAATGCATTAATGCAATTTGATGTTGAAATTATAAAGTATAATCAAATTGAATTTCATTTAAAAAATGGTTGAATACTTCACTGACTCTCTATAGCATGTATATGTAGTTCTGTGAATTCTTCCAGAGGATTATTGCTAAAAAACTGTTAAAAATAGCCAGTCAAGTCCTTTGAAATTACATGAATAAATAAATTATAAGCAGAAAACAGCATGAGGCCGACTTGAAACTTCAAAGAAAATTGGAAGTGTGTCTTCCTCCAAGCTCATGAGTAGAAACAAGCTTCACTGCAAGTCTGTGATATTTGTGAAAAGCAGCGGGAGAGGGAAGTTTTATTGCTGTGATTAACAAGAACAAGAACAACAACACATACTTCCACATGCAACAGCAGCAACACACATACAGTACATCTGACTTCAGATGAAACCTGCAGCTGATTTATTCTCAGCTGACATGCTTGGTCATCATTGGGATCACACGATCAATAATGGCTATTGACCCGTGCATACTCGGGTCAGATGTAGGAGGGTCAAAAGTGACAAGTAAAGATGGAAACAAGAGGTAATATTTCCAGGGAGAAGAGAAAAGGCTGGGATTTTTAATTTTTGCATTTGTGTTTTTCTGCTTTACATGAAATAGTTCCATCAGGACACAAGAAGCAACTTTTTTTCTGTTGGAGAAGACCGCACAATTGTATGTGCAAATAATTTGTACATCACAAATATCAGTAAACTTTTTTCAGTGCTTTTACACATGAATTTTGTCATCTGGATCAGCCAACAAAAACAGAAAACAACAACAAAATAATCCTATCACTTTGTTAGGATCTTCCTTGGTCTCACGAGGCGTTAGATTTGCCTCCACCTGTGACATAACAGCTGTACCTCATTGAAATGATACCCACCCTCTCCAACTTTATCTCCTCCAATTTTAATAATGTTAGAGGTTGACATGTCCCCGTGAGCTTCCAAAGTCATACACAGACAGGGTGGCTAGCCGAGTTATGAGTTAGTCACTGTTAAAGCTAACTAGGCTATCTTGCTATATATCATACTCACCCTGCTAAACATTGCTCTTAGCTGGTGTTAGAAAAATCCTTCTTAACCTTCTGTCAAAAACCAGGCTGGATCAGAGTTTTAGCAAATTTATTTACACTGGCCAGTGGAGAACAGTACAAAAATAGTCTCAGAGCCTATTCACGCACCATTCTGATTCACACACACAACTTTCAGTCATTTAAGTATCCTGCTATCTCAAGACTGTCCATGAGCAAATATCAGGGTCGGGCTGGTTCTTCCAAGCTATCTCCTTCTCAGACATACTCAAAACAATACACTACATGAAAACAAAAACAAAGAGATAAATGTCCAGCTGCCATGACCTTGTACATTTCACACGGACTCTGAGGGAACAGAAGTTACAAAATATAAAATTTTCCTATTATTTCCCCCTGTTTGATGCCATAAAAGGCATCATAAATGAAAAGTGATAACAAGTTATAGCATCTAAAACCTCCTGGCGGCCCAGCATCTGCTCCTCTTCCCAGGGGGTGCCTAGCCTTTGCTGTTCCATCTGGACCCCCCGGCGACCTCTCCTCTCTTGGTCCATTGATCTTTGGGTGGAGAAGTCTAACACCTTGCTCCCCACAATCCAAATTAAATTAGCTATAATTTAATTTGTTTGCTTGCCAGATAATTTAACCTATATCAGTAATTGTTAATCCCCAATAACTTTTATTCTTCAAACATTGTCTTCTTTTATAACAATGTATCTTAAACCAACCAAAATTTAATCAGTTTTGTCTCTAACTTAATAAGATTTGCCAAACTTATAATATTGTCTCAAAGTGAATATATATAGGGAAAAGTGAAAGAAAAAAAATTGCCAACAAATAAGGAAACTCATAAAGTATATTCCAGATATTGCCTCCCCCCTTTTTCTACATCACCCCAAGGGGAGATAGACAAATATAAACAATTCAGGACAAAACAAACATCAAACAGAAAAGGGAGAAGAAGGTAGATTATCAGTGTCATCTGAAGTCATTCTAAACATAATAATCAAGTCATCTAAGTCTACTCTCTAAATGTCAAACTTCAAAATGGCAATAGTCAGTTTACTTTAGAATCAAACTATATTTCAGTCAGATTGTCTTGAGGCTTTCTCCCACTGACAGTGTGTTGTCAAGGGTGCCTGCATTTTGATTAAGCATGCTGATAGAAAGGATTCTCCGTCAATATTATCTTTACTTAACCATGGTGTCAAAACATCTTGTGAAACATTGAATATCACTGTCACTTACTGTAGGACGTGAATTCTAATAAAACTAAGGTCTCAGTGTTTTGTCTGGAAATAATGAGAGTTGGAGTCTTGTTCATGCATCAACCAACTGAACCTTTATTAAGCACAACACTCAACTATATACAGAGTGGGCCGTGCCTGCCGATGTCACCCTGTGGGTAGGCATGGCATCCCAGACACACATATTTTCATACATAACATCTCCCCCCCTTTAGAAAAATACGAAACCACACACCATTGTAACCTCCCAAATTTAGAACCCGAATCACGCGCTAAGAACATGGGAATAATGTAATAAAATAACCTATCACATTCACACTAAAACAACCAAAATGAACCACGTTTCTAGAATACATAAAATAATCTCATATTACACACATTCTCACTCACATGCACACCAGCATCAAATATATATACTATATATATACAGTATATATATATATATATATATATATAATTATTTACACAAGAGAAAATTTATCAAGTAATACCAATGTGTCTTGGCAGCCACCACTCTTCACATCGCTGCGGAGGGCCAGGGGAGCTCCATGGCATCACTAAGCCTGGCCACTGCCTCCCCCCAGTGTCGAAGCCCCACTCCCTGGCGAAAATGTCTTTTCCTACCATTTGGGGCTTCTTCCCTTTGGACCCGCTGTGCTGCTGGTCGGTACGCCACCTCTCCGTGCCCAACAAGCCATTCCCGACTGTCTCACGCACCGCCATCATGGCTCAACGCATTCCGGCCCCCAGTGGCCTCACCTCGGGAAGAACTAAAGCTCGCTCTTCGGCCTGGTCCGCTGCCTCGGGCACCTCTTTAAAACACCCAGCACCGTCCTCCAGTGTGCTTCGCTACTCCACCTCCGTATTTGGCTGCTGCTGCTCACCTCCGGGGCCCACACCATCACTTTTGCCGGACTTGCTCACCGACCCGGGCTCCCCACCACCACATCCAGCACTCCTGGTCCCTGCGCTCCGCTGCGCTATCATCGCATCCGTCTGCGGCTTTTCCCCGAAGCCCTTGGTCTGCACAGTCCCGCTCTCCCGCTGTACAGCCTCCAACAGCAGGGCCGACTCCTGCTGCACCACCTCTCCGCCGTTCTCGCACACCGCGCTGTCTGTCCCGTCAGCGCCATGGTCCCAGGTCAAGCTGGGATCCATGGCTGGCTCGCTGACTTTGACGACCGGGGACCCTTCTACTCGTGGTCCCGGTCCCGCTTCGAGGTCCTGCTTGGTGCCCTTAGCCTTGTCTTGGCCCACAACTAGCCTATCAGCTAGCCCGTCCATTGGCATAGACTGAGCCGTTAGCTTCCTTAAGCCAACTAGCTCCGCCGTCCCTGGCGCCAAAAACCCCATCACCCGCAGCTTCACGGCCCTCGACTGCTCCGCGAAGTGCGCTGTCAGTTGTACAATGGCATCCTCGTAGTACTCCATCACTTCCAGGATCCATTCAGGATCCATTGGCCCTCCATGCCAAGGTTGTGTGCCAGGAGCGCCCAGTGCCGTCTCCCGTCAAGCCAATGGAGACCCAGCCCTCTGATATACTCCTCGAACTCTCGTCTCCACTACGGCCACGAGATCACCGGCTCACCCAGGTGCTCCAGAAACGGCATTAATTGATGAGTTAGCCAGCACGCACCCATTTGTTTTCTGTTGTTGCCAAATGTTATGTCTGGAAATAATGGGAGGCGGAGTCTTGCTCATGCAGCAACCAAGTGATTTTTTTCTTTGATGTGGTGACGCAGCGGAGCGCAGCCTCCAGCTCCTGATTGGTCCGCTCACACTGCCCGTTGGATTGAGGGTGATGGCCGGAGGTGAGGCTTACTTTGGCTCCCAGGGCGTTGCAAAAGGATCTCCAGACGTCCGAAGAGAACTGGGGGCCACGATCGGAGACCACGTCGACCGGTATTCCGTGCAGTCTGACCACGTGCTGGATGAGGAGGTCCGCCGTCTCCAAGGTTGAGGGGAGTCCACGTAGGGGCACAAAGTGGGCGGCCTTGGAGAAACGGTCAACGATGGTCAGAACTGTGTCGAAGTTGTTGGAGACAGGGAGGCCGGTGACAAAGTCTAGGGCGATGTGCGACCAGGGCCTGCCAGGGACGGGCAGGGGCTGGAGCAGACCCGCAGGGGGAATGTTACCTGACTTACTGGTGGCGCAGACGGGGCAGGCCCGGGCATAGCGGGCGGCGTCCTTCCGCAGACCTGGCCACCAAAAGGACCGCTGGAGGAGGTTGATCATCCAGGAAGCCCCAGGATGGCAGGTGAGCTTAGAGGTATGGAGCCAGTGGATAACGTCCCCCCGGACAGCAGATGGCACGAAGAGCCTCCCCTCCGGTCCGCCGCCAGGGTCCGGTTCCGACTCCTGCGCCCTCCGGATCTTGTCCTCAATGTCCCAGGAAACAGCCCCCACGACGCACGACCTGGGCAGGATGGTGTGAACAGCATCTTCCGAGGCCACCGGGGCGAATTGCCTGGAGAGGGCGTCGGGCAGGCCATTCTTGGAGCCAGGCCTGTAGGTGATGTTAAATTTAAACCTTGCAAAGAACAGGGACCAGCGCGCCTGGCGGGCGTTCAGACGCTTGGCAGATCTTAGATACTCCAAGTTCTTGTGGTCAGTAAGAACCACGAATGGCAAGGCGGCCCCCTCCAGCCAGTGACGCCACTCCTGAAGCACGAGCTTGATGGCCAGAAGCTCTCTGTCCCCCACGTCATAATTATGCTCTGCCGGGGACAAGCGCCAAGAGAAGAAGGCGCAGGGTCGCTTGGCTCCGTTGGCAGGAGACCACTGGGACAGCACCGCCTCCACCCCCGTGTCCTAAGCGTCCACCTCCACAATGCACTGCAGCGCGGGATCGACCTGGCTGAGGACCCGGGAGGAGGAAAACTCCGTCTTCAGCGCCTGGAAGGCCGTTGCGGCCTCTTCAGTCCACCGGAACGGGGTCTTAAGGGAGGTGAGGCGGGTCAGAGGACCGACGATGGCTCCAAAGTTAGGGACGAAGCGGCGGTAGAAATTGGCGAACCCGACGAACTGCTGAACCTGTTTCCCAGAGGTTGGTGTGGGCCAATCCACCACCGCTTTGACCTTTGCTGGGTCCGGGAGCACCTGGTCATGGGAGATGACGAACCCCAGGAAGGAAGTGGTCTTGGCGTAGAACTCACACTTCTCCGCCTTGACATATAGTCGATTCTCCAGCAGCCTCTGCAAGACCCGCTTCACGTGGACCCGGTGCTCATCCCTGGACCTGGAGAAGATGAGGATATCGTCCAGGTAAACGAACACGAACAGGCCGATGAAATCCCGGAGGATATCATTAATGAGGCACTGAAAGACGGCTGGAGCGTTGGTCAACCCAAACGGCATAACAAGATATTCAAAATGACCGTTAGGGGTACGGAAGGCAGTCTTCCATTCATCTCCCTCCCGGATCCGGACGAGGTGGTATGCGCTGCGGAGATCCAGCTTGGTAAACCAGGTCGCCCCCTGGAGGGAGTGGAAGGCGGTGTCCATCAGGGGCAGGGTGTAACGGTCCTTCTCCGTGATGTCATTGAGAGCTCGGTAATCTATGCAAGGACGAAGGGACCCGTCCTTTTTACCCACGAAGAAGAACCCTGCGCCTAATGGTGAGGAAGATGGTCGGATAATCCCAGCGCTGAGCGACTCCTTCAAGTAGGTGTTCATTGCCTCCTTCTCTGGCGCTGACAGACTGTAGAGGCGTCCCGAGGGTAGGGGCGCCCTCTGGCGGATGTTGATGGCACAGTCGTAGGGCTGGTGGGGAGGAAGAGACATCGCCTTGGACTTGCTGAAGACCGCACCCAGGTCGTGGAACTCTGAGGGCACCAGGGTGAGATCTGGAGGCGCGGCGTCCATAGCTGTGGGGGACGAGGACAGGGCGCAGGCAGCGGATTGGAGACAGGTGCCCATACAAAAGGTGCTCCAAGCAGACACTTTACCGGTCTTCCAGTCCAAGACGGGGTTGTGGAGGCGGAGCCAAGGGTATCCGAGAATGACAGGTGAAACCGAGGTGGGCAGAACGTAGAAGGAGACATCCTCCCGGTGGTTTCCTGAGATGATTACCGGGACAGGGGATGTCCGGTGGGTCACTTTTCCCAGGGAGACACGGGAGAGATTAACTAGGGCGAGAGGAGGATCGAGGGGGTGACAACGGATGCCCAATCGGGTTGCCAGGCTCTGTGAAATGAAGCTACCCTCCGCGCCTGAATCCACCAGTGCATGAGTGAGGTGCCCTGTGAGATTGTGACAGAAGCAGATGGGCAGCGTCAAATGTGTGAGGGGATTTAACCGATTAGCGTCCGCGAGGCCCCCTACAGTGACTCGCGGACCTCCCCGTTTGGCTTCTCCGGACAATGCTCCACCGTGTGCTGACTGCCCCCGCAATACATGCAAAGGCCCAGCTCACGGCGGCGTTGTTTCTCCTCCAGGGGGAGCTTTGTCCGGACCGTCACCATTGGCTCCGACTCCTCGGAGACCTCCGGCGGCGGTAACGCCAGGTGGCGAGCTTGGGGCAGGCGCGCCGAGGCACCCCGCGAGCGAGAAGAGGACTTCCGCTCCGAGGCGCGCTCGTGCAGCCTGTTATCCAAGCTAATAGCGAGGGAGATCAGCTCCGCTAGAGTCTCCGGGATATCCCGGCCGGCCAGCTCATCCCTCAGACCTGAGTTGAGGCTGCGGAGGAAGATGCCGCAGAGCGCACGCTCTTCCCAGCCAACTTCCTCCGTGGTAACCCAGAAGTCGATCGCGTATTCGGCCGCTGATCGGCTCCTCTGTTGGAGGCCGAGAAGGCGGTCGACCTGGACACTGTCCAAACGCGAGTGATCAAACACTTCCAGGAATTGTCGCATGAACTGGCCATAGATGAGGGTGGCGTAGCTGGGCTTCGCCATAATGGCATAAGCCCAGGTAAGCGCTCGACCCTCCAAGAGGTTACCTACATAGCCAATCCGACTGTGGTCTGAGGGGAAGTCTCCGGGAACGCGATGGCACACGGACTCACACTGCATGATAAAACCCCGAGCTCCACCAAGCTTGCCGCTAAAGTGAGCGGGAGTGGGGATTGGTGTGAGCCGTGCCGGCGCACCCGGAGCAGGCTGGACAGCCGCCGGAGCAGCGGAGGCTGCGCCACCCAGACGAACCGAGGGGAACGGCTGCTGGGGGTCCAGGCGGTCTAATCGGTTAGTTATCACTGTTAATTGGTTCAGTATCACCTGTTGTTGGTGGGCTATTAGATCCACCCAAGCCTCGAGGGTGGAAAGACGGCATGCGAGCCCGCTGTCTGCCGAGCCGCTCTGCTGAAGCCGTACTGACATAACGCACGGCTCAGGAGACACACACGCAGGCTCAGGGTAGATTTAATAGCTTTATTAACAACAGGGATGTGTGACTGCGTGTCTGTAGAATAAGGATGTATTGGTGGTGGCGTCTGCGTCAGGCACGGGGGCAGGAAGCCATTCAGCCGGACAACCCTATGGGAGGAAGCAGAGGGAGAAGGGTAACGGGCACCACACCAATACAGAGGATAATAACGGTTTTGCTGGCTTACTTGGTTAGGACAGGTGGCTGGCATCGACAAGGGCGGAGCCCGGGAGACAGCGACCTGGAGTGCCTGTAGCAGCAGCGAGGAGGCAGCGGCGAGATGGGGAAGTCCGCCGCCGGGGAATCCACCTGTGCAAAGGGGAGAAGGCTGGAGAAAAGGAGGTAAGGGGAGCTTACCCAGATTATCTTGCTCGTAGGCGAGAGTTCCGTTGTAGCAAGAGATGCCGAAGTAGAGAGACGGCTTCAGGCTGAAGCCCAGGGCAGAGTGGGTTAAATACCCCGCCACTGACGAGATGCAGGTGTGCGTGCAGCTGGCGCCGCTGATGAGCGGTGAGTCATGACAAAAACAAACAACAAAACGAACAAACAAAAAAAATTTGTTGGTGTAGGTGTGTTTTACCACAGGTTCTTTTTTTAAAATCTTATCTGTTGGGCTAGTAAACCATGGCAAACAGTGTCCATTCGTCCCTCTCTTCGGCGCCCAGAGAATGTCCATCTTATTGTTGTCTTTGTCCATTCTTCGGCTCTCAGCTGTTATCATATCTTTGGCACACACACATAGAGCAGAGAATGTTCATGGCCCACTTACAGAGGTGGGGTTATGTTACTCAGCAATTTTTGCAGACGATTGCCACAAACAATGCACACAGAGGTGGAGTTATGTTTGTCACTCAGCAGTTCTTGGTTACAGGCAATTGCCACAAGCAAAGCAATACTGGCCCGTTGTTGTCTCCAGCCACCCGACGGTGACTTAGCAAGAGTGTTCTTAGTCTGCTGTGCCAGAGAGCTGCTCATTTAGTAAGTGTGCATGCTGGAGGTGGTTGATGGATGGATTTGGTGATGACGTCGGTGTTGACACTGGGTGATGATGCTGGGTGATGATGCTGGGGTGAGGGAGGCAATGAAACAGTAAAGATAGCACTGGTCTGCCATGGTTCAGTTTGCCCCTAAAAGAATACAAAGGAGCAGAAGATTCATGAGAAGTATATTCTGTTCATATATCATCCACATGGAAATTAAAACTAGGACTTAAATAAAATAATAAATAAAATGCTTTGGTTTCTCTGTTGTGGGTGTCAGTCTGTGAGGTTACTGTCTTAATACAATTAATATATGTGATTCCTTGAAATTGATTAAAAAATATGTAGAATTGTAAGATTATTAAGAACAATGAAAAGGGTAAATTAGGTCATAATATATACCTTGATAAATGATACTATTATGTTGTCAAATGTTGCTTCCCCCCTTTTTTATCCAGGGGTAAATTGCAGCTTGTGGTCATGTTTCCTGGGCGTTAGTGAGCATGTCATGTGATAGTTCTGTTAATGTCAAAAGAAGAAATGCTGAGGCGTGATTTCCTGTGTGACCTTGTGTAAAAAAAACAAAACAAAAACCAAAAAAACCCAAAAACGTATTTACTGTCAGTGTATACTGAGTGCTTTTCACTGGCCTAATTTACAAGCCTCAGTTAGAGCAACTAATTCAGCTGCTTGTGCAGAACAATGTGATGGGAGTTTCATGTTTGCTTTATGAACCACAATGAACCTAAAATAAAACAAAATAAACCAAAATAAAATAAAATATGATTTTCTGCTTAGATTCATATGAATTTCTGCATCCTTGGACTTTAAATAAAGTCACATCTTCAACAAAAAGTGGAAATAAAATGTAAAATATGAGCCACAAAATTATTAAATTCAAAACTGGCAAAAAGGTATGATGAGAAGAGAAAAATAAAAATCAAAAGAAGAAAACACATTCATTTAAAGAAAAATACATCCATAGGGCCCTAGTTTCAGTTCTTTTCCTAATATTTATTTATTTATTTCAAATCCTTCTGACTTTGCTCTAATGCTTGAGGACATACAAGCATTTTAATAGCCCACATCTTTAATTGATTCAAACCAGATACTGTTGGCAAAATAAATTTTCAACTATATAGTTACCAAATAGGCTTTTGTTTTCACTTTTATATCTTCTTGTGGACACGTTGCCACGTTGCCACATTCTCACACAATGTCCTATGAAACTAATTTACTTTTCATGTACATGATGTCATAATTTATTTAGATGGAAGGAGCTCTCTTTTATTTATCATACATTCTTATTTTGGGCTTTTTCTCATCTAACTTTTCTTTCAGATGATGTAACTGATGGAGACTAAATGATCTTTCAACTGGAAAACCCATTTCAGACCAGATGGGCACCAGCCAGACACTTTCATCACCATTTTTTTTTCTGACAAGACATTTATTCCTGCCGCGCAGCCCATGTGCCAGAAATTCTACATGCCTCCAGGCAGCCCCAATCCAAACAACTAAAAAAACCAAATTTTCTTGCTCTGCTGGCAGATAATTTTACTTAGAATAAGCAAAATAGTTCTGGCAATAGATAATCTTAGTTTAAAAAAAAATCTGCCAACAAAGCAAGATTAAATTGCTCAACACAAGTAAACTATTATAAAGCAAGCAAAAATCCCACAGAAACTGCACAACAAAAAGAAATTGCTGTCAAAACTATCTTGAGATAAAAAACAGGCATCTAATACCTTTCTTCTTACCAAAATCCCCAGCTCAGTGTGACCTTATTATTGCTTCAGCACAAGACAGGTTAGTCCTTTCACACACACAAAGCAAGCCCCAGATAAGCACACACTTGTTACTGGAACAATCCCAAAGTCTCTTAATAATATGCAGATCTGGCAACCCAAGGTTCTCAACATCAGTCATCTTCTGCCGCTCTGAAAACACATTCATTTTTTCCCATCTTTGTCACTTACCAATCTCCCGTTCACAAATCTGCTGTTTCCCGTGAAAGAACAATCTCATTATTGTCCTTTTGCACTTCACAACAAGAAAAAACAACTTTGACTTC
The DNA here is from genome assembly GCA_020510985.1 of Pholidichthys leucotaenia. Classification (NCBI taxonomy): domain Eukaryota; kingdom Metazoa; phylum Chordata; class Actinopteri; order Cichliformes; family Pholidichthyidae; genus Pholidichthys; species Pholidichthys leucotaenia. The sequence continues at coordinate 280,826,001 of CM035842.1, forward strand.
TGTCCCACTGCCTGACTTCTGCGTTCTCATATTCTTTTTTCTCTCTGTTTTCTCACCATCACAACCCGTAAAGCATTAAAAACACTCATGAACAAGCACACAAATGACCAGACAAACAAACTGCAGTTATTTATTTGATGTGTTTATTTTATTTTATTATAATTTGAGGTTATATTATCGTGCATATATTTGTAAGGAGTTATTTTATTTTATTTTATGTTAGGCCTGTTTTAAATGATGACTTAAGGTATTTTAGTTCTTATTATCACATTAGAGTTTATCCTTATTATATTAGCGTTACAGTGATCCCTCGCTACTTCGTGCTTCACCTTTCGCGCCCTCAGTGCATCGCGGATTTTTCAAAAATATTCATCAAAAATTCAAAATTGAGAAATAATGGGCGGGCGCTAGCAGAAGGCAGGGAGACTACATTAGACCATCAGGTGTCAACACGGAGAGCCGCACAACTCTCTGTTCGCTGTTCTCGTGTTGGCTCGGCTCGGAAATCTCGCAAGCTGATTGGCCGAGACGTTTCACCCTGCAAGCTGATTGGCCGAGACGTTTCACCCACCTCCTCTCCCTGCCGAGCACCCATGAAGGGAAGGAAGACCGCATTCATTGCTTTTTATCGCTCGTGTTACTTAGTCTCGCCGCGTGGAACTTTTTGCTGTTCTCTTGTGCCATTTTGTGCGAAATAGTCTTCCCGTCGAGCCACTACGCCGCCTCCTCCAGCTCTACCGGAAGCTGCCCTCGATGATCCTGCGCCTCTAGCACCTCACGATGAGGCGTCATCTGAGGAGCAGTAAAGCTCTCATTAACCTGTGCAGTAAATCATTTTCATCTTGAGTTACGTATCTTGTTATAAGAATAAAAGAGTTCTAAAAACATATTTATGTACACTTTGTTTACATCTACGTATGTATGTACACGTACACACACACACACATGTGTGTGTACGTGTATGAGAGAGAGAGAGTGAGAGAATGAACGTACGTATTATTTATGGATGACGTCATTAGGGGTGACGCTACTTCGCGGTTTTTCACTTTTCGCGGTCGGTTCTGGAACCCATTAACCGCGATAAGTGAGGGATCACTGTATTTACTTTTATTTTAAGGTTATCTCTCACTTTACTGTATGTCATAAACCCTATGGAGAAGGAGAAATGAGGATCTAGACGTTGGGTTTACCACACACACATTTATTGACACAGTCCACAGAAGAAACTACACAAAATGGTGGAGCAGCTCAGGCTAAGGAAAGAGTCCAACTGTAATGCTAGGCTGTACAGGGGAAAGCATAGCAGTTGTGCTGCAAAGGGAAACGCAACCAGCGTAGTGACACAACTGCACAGAGAAACGCTACAATTACTTACAGCCTAGCGATCCGGGTCCTCTAGTGGAGCGGCGAGCGCACTCCAAATAGTCCTTCACTGACGTGATGGTTAGGCGGCAGAGCACAGCCGTCTAACACATACAATGAACCAGCGACGTTTGTCCAGCAATGAGCTGCTTATGAACAAACGCCGCTGATGTGGCAAATAAGGAACACCTGGGCGAGACGCGGGGAAGATGATTATCGGGGTAGGAAGCAGCTGATGGAGTCAAGGGCAGACATACTCATAACAATACAGTACATAAAAATAAAAACAAAGAGATAAATGTCCAGCTGCCACAACCTTGTACATTTCACATGGACTCTGAGGGAACAGAACTTACAAAATATAAAATTTTCCTATCAGCTGGTACATTAAGCCATACTCAATCTTATTTCTTGCTTCTACGTGTTCTGGCTTATTTTGTTGGTTTTTTTGGCTGGGATGGCTCTATAATCACACCAGCAGACTACTAGTAAGTTATTATGGTTGGTTCATCGAGACAATAAATCCATCTATAGCTTTTCTATTTTGTTGCAAACAGACGTGAAGCCTCTATGGCCAGACAGCGCTGACCAGATGTTTACAAGGGCAGGACTTCTGGGTCACTGAGGTCTCATTTTTGGGGAATTTTGGTGTCTTTTCAAATAGTGTCTCACTGTGGAAATTACAGTATCTGACACAGTATTACCATTCTCACATTATGAGAAGCCACTGATATTAATTATAGTTTAAAGATTATTAAAACGCAGCTGAAGCAGAGTGATACATAGTCAGTGAAGCATCTGAGTACGATTATCAGGGAATATAGTCATACCTGGAATCCTTATTGCCCAGTCAGATTGCTCAGTCTGAATGAACTGTTATATATCACTGATTCTAGAGACTTGGGACAAAACGAGATACAAAATTGATAAAAATATAATTGATCCTCAGATAAATTAAACTACATGTATGAATCTACCAAGGACTAGACTACCTAACTATGCTTTGATACACCCACCAACCTTTTTTCTTTTTTAAAAAATGTGCTTTTTGCCTTTCCATCATCTGTTTTGTGTCAACACCTTCAGACACCAAAAACACACATTAATTTTAACTCAAAGTATGCCAGACCTACAAAAACTATACCAAAGTCAAGTTTTTACATACAGTATACTGACCGAACTTAGAAGAAAGTTACTTTCAACATGTATATATTTTTATATTATGGAGGTTTTTGTCTGTGCTTTTAATTGGACTGTATATTAAAATGTTAACTTTAACCTCAGCATCAACCAAAATGATTTTTAAATTTGAAAATATAATGGTGAGAGAGAGATTATATTTTCACATATGACCAACAGTCCTTCACAAAATAATAAATACTGTATCATAATAAAAAAAATGATCAAAATTTGAATCTGACAGAGGTGACAAGGACCTGACAGAGTTGATATATCTGACGGAGTTGACAAAAATTTGAATTTGTGGTCATTTGAACTCTCGAATACATTGACTCAATAAAACAATGAATGAATATACTTATAAAGATTTTATTTAAGACTCACTATACATATGACAAATGATTTATAGATTATAGTCTCCAGTATCTCTGCTATGTTAACACAGTATTCTCAGAAGTTTATTCTTCTTTTGTGTAATTGTGTCTTGCTCATTAGTGGTCACAGGTGTAGGATCATAAAAGTAATTTTGAACTGTGTATTTGCTTTTCTTAGTGACTGATAATGTGATACTGACTTTAGAACAGAGGTTGAGTTAACTGAATATTATCTGTCACTGACAGATTTTTTGATCGGTCATTTTGACAGATTACAATTAAAACAACAACAACAAAAAAAAAATAAAATTAACATTTTAAATCATATTTTCCTATAATAGAGGGAGAGTGTGTCTAACTACTCTCACCATCATGTTAGTTTAGCCCTGTGTTCCATCAACACAACTCTGACAGTTGCTGACCATCATTTCAGCAAAATAATGAAAAAGTAGAAAATGTTGATACTACATAATTAGTATGCAGTCATTAGATAAAATAATACCATATTCCTTTATTTTGTATAATTAAAATGTTTCAAAAGACATGAAAATATGATGCATTTATCATGGGGGACATGTTCACAAACATCTCCCACTCTTTAAATTGTGTTTATCCATTGTATTTATTATTATTATTATTATTATTATTATTATTATTATTATTATTATTATTATTATTATTATTATTATTATTATTATTATTATTCCTGTCCTACTCATTATTCTGTTTTTACTGTTATGTTGACAGCACCCTTAGTTATTTCCTCGTCTCAGGTTGTTGGTGTTCACATTGTTAATTATTCACTGCTGTGCCTTATTGTGTTAATTATTCCCTGTGTTATTTATACACCTGATGCCCTACCCTCAGTACAGCATCCTTGTTAATCCTCACCACATGGTCTGGAATTTATTATTGCTTGTCTTCCTTTGTTCAGTCTGTGTTCCATCACACTTATCTACATCTCTGTCTAGGCAATCACCAGTATTGTTTGTTATTATTGCTGTTCAGTTTATTATTTGTTTTCAGCCCTCGTGCTGCTTTTATTTTGGCAGTAAAGTATGCTTAAACGTCGCCCAGCATTTGAGTCCATCATTAAGCCCCAGAAGGGCAAACAAGACAGAATTCCCAGTGAATGTCAACTCTGTCATTTTCCTGTCAACTCCGTCAGACAGAAAATCTGACAGAGTTGACAAAATAAGCATTTTTTAAAAATCTAACAGAGTTCATGGTGTAGCCATTTTAATTTTAACCTGATGCTAACATAAATATATGTTATAGTAACATAACTTAGTAAATGAGAATAAAATTACCTGATGATTTCAAACAATTTTGTCAGAAACTGGATGACGGCATTGACGTGTCATGGGTGTGACACGTCAAATTTCACATTCTGATATAAAATACTCACATAATATAAAACTAGCAAGCACTTTTTTGCCATTGATGCACTTTGCATAGAAGGAATTTTGAAAAGAGGTCCTTCAGAGTGACACCTGACCCTAAAATAGCCTTATTTTTTACATTTTCATAATTGTCTGATGGAATTGACATAAAGTGTGGACACACCTTTAAAACCTTGCAAAAAATTGATATATTGATGAAAAACTATTTTGCTTTGATATGAGATATTATCAAATGTTTCTTTGATGAAACAGGCTCTTTATTGCACATGATGTCATGAACTGGGGTTGATGTTTCAAACCCAGTTCTCTGACGCTGTGGCTGCTTGGTTTTTTGTATATTTTTGCCTCCAATTTTCCATCAGGTGCTTTCAGGGAGCCCTGGGGTCCGCTTGGCTCCCTGACAGCTCAGCCACGCCTCCCTCTCCTGTCAGTGATATCAGCTGTATCCCATTATTGATTGACACTCTCACTCACGCTTTACACACCAGCAATCTCTTTCCTCATTAGGTTTGACACTATTAAAGCCCTTTGTCCACTGGAGGAAATTGCCGGATTATTGTCCAACACTATGCTAGTTTCACTCAGTGTTTGTGCTCCATCACACATGACTAGATGCCCTGCCTGTTTCCCGGTACCGCATCACTCTGTGTGGTGTTGATCATCTCCTTGTACTTGGTTTTCGTTTCACCTGGATTATACTCGGACAGCTCCAGACTTGTGAGTACAAACTGTTTTGCCCCTGCCGTCCAGTTTCGTCTGGCGGTTCCTTTCCTGGGCTCTTTTTCCGTTCCTCCATTGCAGTCCCGTCTGCCTATGCTTTGGAACATTTTCCAGTTTCACTCACCTGTGTCTGTAGAGCATCCTGGAGGACTTCCCAGTTATCCTGTATTACTTATGTTACTTTGATTGTTTAACTACTTTGGTCAGTAAATGCACACAACTGTCTCCTGTGAGTGGGTTTTAATTCTTTCCTCCGTGCGGTGCATAAAAGCGCACGGGGAATCATAACACATGAAATTTAAAACTTTTCTGTCCGCTGTTTTAGAGGTAGTGGAAAGTGTTATATTAATATAACTAGTGCATACCTGTGCATGCCCGTAGAGGGGATGCATTGGAACAGAATTCTTGCCAGTTACAGGACAGTTGGTATAGCAACACAGCACTAAGTGGCAATCACATGTGATGGCTTTTGTATGCAGCAAAACATAAAAATCACACAAAATATGCCCTGCCATCTGGGGCCATCTGGGGCTGTTTGCCCCTGCTTGTTCTCCTGCCTGTCACTGTTCTGTGTTATGTTGCTTACCTGTGTCTATATACGTATATGTCTTGTAGGGAGTCATGTGCTCTGTCTATGTGCCGTCACATAGACATCATCTGGTGGGTCTTCTTCTTCTTCGTTCAGACCACTGAAGGGTCTCCTCCTGTCTCAGACGGCTGTGTTGTTCACAGTCATGCCTGCGGCGTACTGGTGGAACCTGAGGTGTTTCATGTTCACGGCATCCTTTCTGACGTGTAGCAGTTCTCCTCATTCTATTGCTCTCCATCTGGTGGGTCTCCTTCTTCTTTGTTCAGACCACTGGTTGAGGGATAGGTGCATCGTAATTCCAGTTCATGGGCATGATCCTGAAAAAGTGGCTTTTGACCCTGTTCAGGAAGGCCCGTGCATGCCCATAGAAACCAAGAAACTGGAGCACCCGGAGAAAATCAGCGCTTTGTTTGGCATTTTACACATTTGTAGTGTAGACTGGCATTCGTAAAGGTTACACATTTGCCGTCATGTAGGCATGGCGAGTCGTCCTATGATGTTAAACATTTGCCGTCATGTAGGCATGGCGAGTCGTCCTATGATGCCTGAGTTCATAGAACGTGCTGTGATGATGAGGCAGAGATCATAGGCCGTCCTATGATGTCCTAGAAACGTGCTTTAAAGTCTGTCGTACCCTATGCTGATGAAGGGCATCCTCCTGTCTCAGACGGGTGCAATGCAATGATCTCTGTGGTCTAGGTGACATCATAAAGACACATTCTTCTTCTTCTCTCTCGGTTACTGGCGGATAGCAAACAACTGAAAGGTGCATATCGCCACCTACTGTACAAGAGTGTGTAACATTATGTCATCTGAGCCCGACCCCTAAATTCTATGACTTAATCCTGTGTTATTTAAAAAAGAGAAAAGAACCCTCCTCGTGATTCTTATTGCCTCTCCATCTCTATCGGTTCCCAGAATCCCAGTTAAATCCCATTTCTTACTGGCCTCTCGAACTTCATTTCCCATTATCTGTCTTTCATTTCCATATTTGTGACAGTGTAATAAGATGTGCTCGACATTTTCTTTACTCCACATTCTCTACATTTGTCACTTTCGCTTTTCCCCATGGTGAGTAAAGTGCCGTTTAAACCTGTGTGATCCAGTCTCAGTCTTGCCATAATGATGTCTTCCCTCCTTTTGGTTGTTATGTAATTCTTTATTGTAATAGATTTTTGTATTCTGTAATACGATCTACCTTTATGATCTTCATCCCATCTTTTTTGCCATAGCTCAGTTCCTTTTTTCTTGATTACTGCTTTCCCTTCTCCTTTTCCAAGAAACAATGGTATAGTTATCTCCTTTCCAAGAGCGCTTTTTGCTAATTTGTCTGCACAGTCATTCCCTTTCAACCCTTCATGTGCAGGAACCCAACAAAACTGAACTTCTCCACCACCCCTGTGTACCCTAAATAAACTGTGATATAGGCTACAGTAGCACAGTACAGAAGGAGCACTCTGTGCGGACGCTTGCTACACTGCGCGCTGCGAGGAACAATGCACAAAAGATTGCAAGGCGATGTGCCAACGACTACTGGCTTAACCTCTGCCAGGACATACAGCTTTCTGCAGATCACGGAAACGTGCGCAAAATGTACGAAGGCATGAAGAAGGCTTTCGGTCCCAGTGTCATCAAGACCGCCCCACTTAAATCAGCTGCAGGAGATGTCATCAGGGATCGCGGTAAACAAATGGAGAGATGGGCTGAGCACTACCAAGAGCTCTACTCGAGAGTAACCACCGTTTCGAACACGGCCCTTCAGAACACCCCTCTACTGTCAGTTATGGATGAGCTTGACGCTCCACCCACCATCGAGGAGCTCAGCAAGGCGATAGACTCCATCTCAAACGGCAAGGCTCCAGGCAGTGACAACATCCCCCCTGAAATCATCAAAACCGCAAAGGAGAGCTCGCTCTTGAAACACCTCCATGAGCTCCTGCTGCAGTGCTGGGAGGAAGGGGCTGTGCCCCAAGATATGCGTGATGTCAAAATCATCACTCTCTACAAGAACAAGGGGGAGCGGAGCGATTGTAACAACTATCATGGTATCTCACTCCTAAGCATAGTTGGCAAAGCCTTTGCCTGTGTCGTCCTCAACAGACTACAACTACTTGCCGAACATGTGTATCCAGAGGCACAGTGTGGATTCAGAGCAACCAGGTCAACCATAGATATGGTCTTCTTTATGAGGCAGCTGCAAGAAAAGTGCCGGGAGCAGAGACAACCCCTCTTTTTGGCCTTCATTGACCTGACCAAGGCTTTTGACTTGGTCAGCAGGGATGGACTGTTTGCCCTCCTCCAACGAATTGGATGTCCCCCCAAGCTTTTGAGCATGATCAAGTCATTCCACCAGGACATGAACGGCATTGTCCAGTTTGATAGATTATCCTCAGACCCTTTCCCGATCAAGAACGGTGTGAAGCAGGGTTGTGTTCTGGCTCCTACCCTATTTGGCATCTTTTTCTCCCTGCTTCTGTGCTACACCTTCCGGGACTCTGAAGACGGTGTCTTCCTCCACACCAGGAATGACGGAGGCCTCTTCAACATGGCACGCCTCAGATCAAAGACCAAGGTGCGGAGCGTTCTAATCAGGGAGCTGCTCTTTGCTGATGATGCTGGTCTTGTTGCCCACACCGTGGAAGCGCTCCAGCGTCTCATCAACTGCTTTGCTCGTGCCTGCTCTGAGTTTGGCCTCACCATCAGCCTTAAAAAGACCGAGGTCATGGGCCAGGATGTCAGCAGTGCTCCCAGTATCAACATCGGCGACCACACACTTGCGGTGGTGGACAAGTTCACCTACCTCGGGTCGATCATCTCCAGCAATCTCTCCCTAGATGCCGAACTGAACGTCCGTATCGGCAAGGCATCGACAGTGATGGCCCGTCTGGCGAAGCGAGTCTGGGACAACTCTATGCTAACCACCAACGCCAAGATAAGAGTCTACATGGCCTGCGTACTGAGTACTCTCCTATACGGCAGTGAAACATGGACCCTCTACTCCTGCCAGGAACGCCGGCTGAACGCCTTCCACCAACGCTGCCTTCGCAGACTACTACGCATCACTTGGCAGGACCGTGTCTCCAACATCGACGTCCTGACCAGAGCAGATGTGCCCAGTATGTTTGCCATCCTGACAAAGAGACGCTTGCGATGGCTTGGCCACGTCAACCAAATGGAGGATGGCCGCATCCCCAAAGACTTACTGTATGGGGAGCTGGCTACTGGAACTAGATCAAAGGGACGCCCAACTCTCAGATTCAAGGATGTTTGCAAGTGCGACCTCAAGGCTGGAGGCTTCAACCCCTCCGACCTTGAGTCAGCCGCCTCTGTCCGCTCCAACTGGCGGACCACCACTCAGGATGTCATCCGAACAGCAGAGGAGAGAAGAGACACTCGCTGGGGGGAGAAGAGACTCCGCAGACAGAGGAGACTGTCGAGACCCCCACTACACTGTGAAGAATTTATCTGCAGCAGCTGCGGCAGGACCTGCAGATCCCATATCGGCCTCTACAGCCACGCCCGACGGTGCAGCTCCCTGAATGATGACCCAAGGCACAAAACCCCCCCATGATCTTTCGAGATCGATGGAGCCAATGAGGCTACAGTAGTTCAATCACCAAGTCTTCCCTTGTAGATTTTAGTGTCTGTATGGTTTTTAATGCTGCAAGTGAATCCGTGCACACCACCACCCGGTCTGGTCTGACCTTCTCCACCCACTGCAAAGCAATAATTATTTCCATCATCTCTGCTGTAAACACGGATGTATTGTTGGAGAGTCTTTTTGCGATGGTCACTTTAAACTCTGGACTGTATACTCCAACTCCAACATTTGTCTATGTGTCCTATGCACATAGACACATGACAAATCTATGTGTGACATCATAAAGACAAATCGTCCTATGATCTCTGTGGTCTATGTGACATCATAAAGACACATTTGTCGACACATAGACAAATCTGTGTGTGACATCATAAAGACAAATCATTCTATGATCTCTGTGGTCTATGTGACAGCATAAAGACACATTTGTCGTCCTATGATGCCTGAGATCATAGGACATCCTATGATGTTCAGGCAGAGATCGTAGGCCGTCCTATGATGTCCTATGAAGCGTGACAGACACACAGACAGAGATTTCTTGCTTTTGTAGAGTGATAATAATTAAATAAAATTGAAAGGAATAATCCCTCATCTCCCGTTTTAAATATTTCAGTTTTTTTTGTCCAATAGCAGTTGCAACTGCTGGATATGGTTTCTCCCATGCCTGAACAATCGGTGATATTTTACTAGTTTATTAAATTAGCAGTGACAGCATTTCCAGTTGTGGCAGTTAGCCATAGCTAGCAGAACCAGCCATTTATTAATTTCTGTGCATATTATACATTTGGGCCTGGTCATATTGATCATTCACAGCTTTGGGGCTTTTACGCTCTCACATTCACCCAGTTTTCCATTAGTTAGCTCAGGCTCTGTCCAACAACCAACCAGCAGTGTTGCCTAGGTTTCATGAGAGAAACAAGCAAACAGCTCTATGGAAGTGAGTCCCAAAAAAGCCCAACAGGCAACCTACCACACTGTGTAAAAGAGAGGCTGCTTGATAATACATATCGATATATAGATTTATTTTTGTTTGCAGTGAATTGACTGTAAACACAGTCAGCATTGAATAACGGAATTTTATAAACTCTTATTAAATGAAAATACATATGCATTCTTCATAAGCAACAGCAAATTTATAGTAAACACAGTCAACATAAAAACTTTGAATAAAATTTTTAAACTCTTTATCAAGACATTCTTCATAAGTAACAGCACTAAACATGATTACAGCTTAGTGATGTGAGATGATGGGAGTTGTCCGTTAGACATTTAAACAAAAACTAAATATTACTCTGTTATTATACGACAGCTGACAACTTTAATTACGTGGAAAAATTATCTTTTAAAATGACAAACATCATATGTGTAACTCATGGTAAAATTTGATCGGGATCAAAAGATAATTTGCTCTTACCATTCATTTCAATGGAGAATTTTTTTCGATTTAAGGTCCCATATGCACTGATCTGTTTAAAAAAAACCTGGATAGCTCACGCCCCATTAGCGAGTACAGAGCCGAGTGGAGTTGGGCAGGCCACTGATCTCTATAGAAAAATTGGATTTATCATTGGCCGCCAGAAGTGAAGCCCCTGGCCGACCACTTTTACCTCAACAACTTCCTCAAAAATTAACATTTTGAACTTCTTGGTATGGAGACACAGCTTTTAATCTTGCGCAACAAGTGGACTATAGAAATCGAGTTGACATTATGCTTAGCAGTCGTCGATTCGGATGTACTAGTGTTTTGGGTGTACTAATATGGCAGCCAGGTTGCTTCACTTTTAGTGGCCAATGATCCGTCCAATTATTCTGTAAGAGATCAGTGGGGCTGGCGCGGTAACCAGGAAACGGGGGTGTGGATGGGTCCTGTAAACAAACTATCGTGCTCATATTTTGTGGGGAGCTGGGAGAGCTGTCACACAGACAAGAAAACAAGCCCAAATAAGCAACTACACGTTAAAAAACAAGCCCAAAAACCCGCAACCCACGACTGACAGGATTTGCAAGCAACTTTAGAGAAAAACAAGCCCAAAGTTGCTTATAATAAGCGGACTTGACAACTATACCAATCAGCTAACATTAGCATTAGCAACAGATCTCAGAAGTGATAAAAGAGGGAGTCTGGAGTTAACCGAGGCTTATTAGTGTTATGTATGAATAATGTGAGACAGGAGTCATGTTGAACTGAACAGCGAACTACTCTGTATTAGACACACACAAAACTATATACACAGTGGGCCGTGCCCGCTTGACATCACGCCAGTGGGCGGGTATGGCATCACACACACTACAACACATTCCCCTCCCCCTTACAAAAGTGTAAGACCACATACACAATTGAGACCTTCCCCAATTTAGAACCCGAATAACGCACTAAGGGAACGAGGAATAATTAACTGTAATAAATTATCCTAACACACTCATCCAAAAGAAAAACAAAATTTGGACCACGTCTCTAAAATATATAAAATAATCCCATATCACACACACTCGCATGCACACTAGCAACATATATACATATTTACATTATTAGTGCTCAAGTCACACCTCTGTCCACTGGCAGCCAGCAGTAAAACCGGCCTGGGGGCCCAGGGCAGCCCCAAATCATATACGCCCCTGGCCACTGAAGATAAGACCGGCTCGGGGGCCCCGGGCAGCCCCACGACATGTGTGCCCGTTGCTGCCATCTGCCTCTGGGATCAAAAACAATCTCTTTTGCCATTATGTCCCTCTTCACCGCCGACTGCGCCACTCCTCGGGACCCGCTGTGCTGCTGTCTGGCACACCGTCCCTCCATGCTCGTCGGTCAGCTTCCGACCACTTTCCACACCACCGTTGTGGCTCTAAACACTCCGGCCCCCTGTGGCCGAACTCCGGGTTGACCCGAAGCCTGCTCGTTGGCACTGCTCGCTGCTTCGGGCGCCTCACCATACCGCCTAGCGCCCATGTCCAGAGCACATTGATCTCTGGCACTGAGACACTGCCCGACCTTTACGGTGCCCGGCACCTCCTCCCTGTCGTATGAGGCGCTCCGCTGCACTACTTCCGTGCACAGCTGCTATTACTGCTCCCTCCCGGGGCTGTCAGCTTCGCTCTTGTCGGTGTCACTCTCCGACCCAGGCGTCTCGTCGCTGCTCCCAGCACCCTCGTCCCAGGCGCTCCGCTGCATCGTCTCCATGCCTGGCTGTCGCTGCTCTTCCCTGGGGCTCTCAGCCTCCTTGGTCCTGCTCACTTGCTGCCTAGCCTCTAGCTGCAGGGATGACTCCCGCTACTCTCCCTCTCCACTGTCGTTGCACACCATGCCGTCCAACTCATCAGTGCTCCAGTCCTCCACCTTCCTGCTCTTCGCAGCTGGCCCGCTGTCTTCAGTGACCGGGGACTTCCCCAGTCCCACCTTGATGCCCAGCTGGTAGCCTGGAGCCCTCTTTTGGCACGCAGTTAGCTTCGTGGCTAGCCCATCCATAAACACTGACTGTGCCGTTAGTCTCTCCCAGCTAACGAGCTTAGCCTCGTTTGGCGCCAACACTCCCGCCATCCACAGCGTCGTGGTCCTCGTCTGCCCAGTGAAAAATTTGGCCAACCGCTCAACAGCGTCCTCATAGCGCTCCGTCGCTCCCAACGTACTGAGAATTCTTCGGCCCTCTGCGCTGAGATGATGGGTCAGGAGTGCTCATTGTCTTCTCCCATCGAGTCCACCTAGGTCCAGCGCTCCAATGTAACCCTCAAACATGGCCCTCCACTTCGGCCACAGGATCACTGGCTCTCCCGTGCACTCCAAAAACGGCACTAGGGGTTGAGGTAGCCTATACGCTGCCGTAATTATTCTCGTCAACAAAATGTTATGTATGAATAATGTGAGACAGGAGCTGTGCTGAACTGAAAAGCGAACTACTCTTTATTAGACACACACAAAACTATATACACAGTGGCCCGTGCCCGCCTGACGTCACACCAGTGGGTGGGTACGGCATCACACACACACTACACCACAGTTAGCATTTAAAGAAACAGGCAGTGAAACAGCTCATTGTGGAGTTTTTTTTTAATATGTGGAATACACTGTTGCAATATTTAAGCACAGAGTTATTTTGACCAGAGTATGTCACTGACATTTCAGTAAGACACCTGGGACTGTTTCAACTTGTGAAAAAAGACATACAGTGCATCCGGAAAGTATTCACAGCACTTCACTTTTTCCCACGTTTTGTTATGTTACAACCTTATTCCAAAAGGGATTAAATTGATTATTTTCCTCAAAATTTTACACACAATACCCCATAATGACAACGTGAAATTTTTTTTTTGAGATTTTTGCAAATTTATTAAAAATAAAAAACTAAGAAATCACATGTACGTAAGTATTCACAGCCTTTGCCATGAAGATCAAAATTGAGCTCAGGTGCATCCTGTTTCCACTGATCATCCTTGAGATGTTTCTACAGCTTCATTGGAGTCCATCTGTGGTAAATTCAGTTGATTGGACATGATTTCGAAAGGCACACACCTGTCTAGAAAAGGTCCCACAGTTGACAGTGCATGTCAGAGCACAAACCAAGCATGAAGTCAAAGGAATTGTCTGTAGACCTCTGAGACAGGGTTGTCTCGAGGCACAAATCTGGGGAAGGGTCCAGAAAAATTTCTGCTGCTTTGAATGTCCCAATGAGCACAGTGGCCTCCATCATCCATAAATGGAAGAAGTTCAGAACCACCGGGACTCTTCCTAGAGCTGGCCGGCCGTCTAAACTGAGCAATCGGGATAGAAGGGCCTTAGTCAGGGAGGTGACCAAGAACCCGATGGTCACTCTGTCAGAGCTCCAGCGTTGCTCTGTGGAGAGAGGAGAACCTTCCAGAAGGACAGCCATCTCTGCAGCAATCCACCAATCAGGCCTGTATGGTAGAGTGGCCAGAAGGAAGCCACTCCTTAGTAAAAGGCACATGGCAGCCCGCCTGGAGTTTGCCAAAAGGCACCTGAAGGACTCTCAGACCATGATGAGACAAAGATTGAACTCTACGGTGTGAATGCCAGGCATCATACGTATTTGGAGGAAACCAGGTGCCATTCATAACCATGCCAATGTTGGTAGCAGCATCATGCTATGTGGATCTTTTTCAGCGGCAGGAACTGGGAGACTAGTCAGGATAGAGGGAAAGATGAATGCAGCAATGTACAGAGACATTCTGGATGAAAACCTGCTCCAGAGTGCTCTTGACCTGAGACTGGAGCAACGATTCATCTTTCAGCAGGACAACAACCCTAAGCACACAGCCAAGATATCAAAGGAGTGGCTTCAGGACAACTCTGTGAATGTCCTTGAGTGGCCCAACCAGAGCCCAGACTTGAAACCAATTAAACATCTCTGGAGAGATCTGAAAATGGCTGTGCACCGACACCTCCCATCCAACCTGATGGAGCTTGAGAGGTGAGAGGAATGGGCCAAACTGCCCAAAGATAGGTGTGCCAAGCTTGTGGCATCATATTCAAAAAGACTTGAGGCTGTAATTGCTGCCAAAGGTGCATCAACAAAGTATTGAGCAAAGGCTGTGAATACTTACGTACATGTGATTTCTTAGTTTTTTTTTTATTTTTAATAAATTTGCAAAAATCTCAAAAAAAAAAAAATTCATGTTGCCATTATGGGGTATTGTGTGTAGAATTTTGAGAACAAAAATAAATTTAATCCATTTTGGAATAAGGCTGTAACATAACAAAATGTGGAAAAAGTGAAGCGCTGTGAATACCTTCCGGATGCACTGTACATCCCCTTTAAATGTGGAAAATGCTAATGCCGTTGAAGTGCAGCAAGCAACTTTACATTTAAACAGCAAAATAGAATTTATTGGACCACTTCAAAGAGGTTACCTTGTAATCTTTTCTGAAAAAACTGGGAGTACAAGAGCAAAGACATGCAGTCACATTTAACGGCATAAACTGCTTATGGGGATTAGATGAGCAACAGTAAACGTAACCATTAAATGACAACCACACAGTATTAATCTGTAAAGCTTATTGTCATAGGACTGCCTTCTAGGCAGGACATGATGGTTGGAAGGAGGACCCAGGGCACAGACTGAACTCCAGAGTAACATTTTATTAAATAAATAGAAAACTCAAGGAACAAAACATAACATAAATAAATGACTGCTCAGAGGCAGAAAACAACACAAGAAAACCAAAAGTGAACGATGATAGCGCCAGACAGAGCACATGCACAAACTATCATAAATAGGGTAACCAATAATTACAAATGTGAGACATCTGGGGCAACAGTCAAGGGCAGAACAGGAGGACACATGAGGGAGCGGCTATGGATATGGAAACACGAGAGACTGGAGACAATGGGTAGACAATTATACCACAGGACCACAGTAAAGACACTAAAGACAAACGGGGGGTGACACAGCAAACCCGGGGAGACATAGGAGACAATAACTATACTAAATAATAACAATGATTATAATAATAACCACAAAGGAACAACATGAACAAGAGGTGTGGCCACGGTCCCAGACCATGCCTAGAATCTGACCCTTATTCTATGTAACACCTTTTTGTCAGCTTTTTTTTCTGTTGTCCTTTCAAATGAGCGCGTAGCCCATCCAAACATTGCCACAGGTCTGTCGGAGTGGCTTACTTAGATAAATAAAGTTATGATTATTGAAGACCCCATGTGTTAATTTTAAGTTTGACATCCTCAAGTGTTGTCCTCATAAATTTCCTTCTTTTATCACGGGAACTGCACCTTTTTTAAACATGAATTTGCTACCCTTTTTTGTAAATTTGCTATTTTTTTCTTGTAAATTTTCACTTTTTTTCAAAATAAATTTGATACTTTTTGTAAATTTGTGATTTTTTTTCTGGTAAACTTGTGAAATTTTCCTTGTATTTTTGTAGCTTTTTTCTTATAAATTTGTAACTTTTTTTCTCATAAATTTGCAACTTTTTTGCTCAAAATTTGCTATCTTTTCTTGCAAATTTGCAAACTTTTTTGTAAAATTTGCAACTTTTCATGTGTGAATTTGTAACTTTTTTTTCTTCGCCAATTTGGAACATTTTGCCTCATAAATTGGCTGCTTTTTCTTGTAAATTTGCAACTGTTTTTATGATAAGGTATGGTATGTTTTTTTTTTACTGTAATTTTTTCTTGTAAATTCGTGAGGTTTTTTTTTCAGAAATTCACTGCTTTTTCAACATGAATTTGCAACTTTTTTCAGAATTTTTAAGTTTTTCTTATAAATTTGCAACTTTTTTCTGGTAAATTTGTATCATTTTTTATATACATTTATACATTTAATTTATAAGCGCCTTTCAAAATAGTCAAAGACAACAAGGGCACTGCTTTTCTTTTTAATTTATAATTTTTTCACATACATTTGCAGTGTTTTTCCTCATAAATTTGTTTCTTTTTCTCATAAATTTGCAACTTTTTCTTGTGAGTTTGTAACTTTTTTCTGGTAAATTTATGATTTTTTTTCCTGTAATTTCTGCTACTTCTTATGAATTTGTAACTTTTTGTCATAATTTTGTAATTTTTTTCTTGTAAATTCATGACTTGTTTCAGGAATTTGTTGCTGCCCCCCTCCCCCCATGTGTTAATTTTAAGTTTGACATCCTCAAGGACAAACTTTTACCCATACCAACCAAACACAATAAAACACAAAAAAGTCTTAAATTTACAAGTAGAAGAACTATAAAATATACATGGAAAAAGCTAAAAATGTATTCAGGGGTTGGACAAAATGCACTAGAGGGGTGTATCTGGTCCCTTGGCCTTGATATTGACACCTGTAATAGAAAACTGGACTCAGAGTTTGTTGGTTTGTTCATTCACCATGTAAGATTTTCACCTTAAAATAATGCTTTCAAAATTATTTTGGTGATACATCAACCTTTGATCAAGTAAATGTAGGCCTGCATCATCTGCAACAGTAGCATTTTTGGTAGGAACGCTGAAAACACTGCAACTGGCACACTTCAACCGCCTGAGTCCCCATTAGCCAATCACATGCCACAAACTAACAAAGCACCCTGTGATTGGCTAGTGGGACTCAGGCCATAAAACGAGGAAGTTGTAGTCTTTGTAGTGGTTGGAGAGGCCATTGTTGCGGACTGGCAGCCACGTTTCCATCAGTCTGCCCCAGGGCAACTGTGGCTACAGCAGTAGCTTACTTCGACCATTTTCTGTGGAGTGAATGAATAATGGACTCATTGTAAAATGCTTTGGATATCTTGAAAGGCACTATATAAATGCAGCCCATTATTATTATTATTATTATTATTATTATTATTATTATTATTATTATTATGGTTTATTATTATTATGGTTTATTATTTTCAACATTCCTACCAGGAACAGGAAAGTTGCATAGCGCTGCTTTGTGAGGTCAGAGTTTTTTAAAAAACTAATATACTGTTTTTCTTGGAAATTTGCAACTTTTCTCATAAATGTGTCACTGTTTTTCACAAATTTGCCATTTTTTTATCGTTGTAATCTTGTAAGATTTTTTTTTCTTAAATTTGCAATTTTTTTCTTGTAAATGTGCTACTTTTTTTTCTTATAAATTTGCAACTCTTGTAAAATTTGCAACTCTTGTCCGGTAAATTTGTGATTTTTTGGCGGGGAGGGGAAAATTTGCTACTTTTCTCAACAATTTGCTACTTTTTCTCATGAATTTGCTATTTTTTTAATAATAAATTTCCAACTTTTTCTTGTAAATTTGCTACTTTTTTATTATAAATTTGTAACTTTTTCTTGTAAATTTGTAGCATCTTCCTCATAAATTTGCTACTTTCTCTTGGAATTTTGCAACTTTTTTCTTATAAACTTTTTTTATTTTTGTTTTTTCACCAGATTTATGACTTTTTTTCTTGTAAATTTGCTAGGCTCATATACATGCTGGTTAAATATTTATTCTATTTCTTTTTCTACTCATTTAGACAAGGACCCAGTTTACCTTCTAATGTTTTTGTTGGGAGGGGAGATTTTTATTTCCCTTCTAAAGGGTGTGAAGCATTCCCATTCAAAAAAAGCGAGCCCTCAAACACAATCTTGCATAGAGCCCCCAAAAAGCTTGAAACGGCCCTGTCTTCAATAGTACTTCTTGTGCCCTCCTCAGTATTTACTCTTGAGAAAGTGTTATTGTTATTGTCCCTGAAACAGCCAAGTGGCATATTCGCTCACAAATATGGGACCTTTTAAAGGAAACAGGTATGCACTGCTCTACTCCTCAGTATACAAGCAAAGAAGTACAGATTACTTCTGTAAATAACCCCAGATTAGGTGAGGATTTCTTTCATTCTGTTTCCTTTCTCGTTCAGAGGGAAATGGAGCAGGGTGAAAGTGAAAGCAAAGGTTCTCCTCAGGGACATCCCCTCACTTTCACATCATCTGAATATTTTATAAAGCATCGATTATGTGATTTTTTTCTGTTCTCGGCGTCTACATTCATAACAGAGGCTCCCCGGAGGGAATTATAGGTGGCTTTTAGAGCCAGATGTATGCCCAGGAACATTTTGTAAATACCCAGCATTTTAGCCTAATCTGATCCACCACACAAAAAAGAAGTTACATGAAGTCATCTGTGTTTTAAAGCTCAGCATGAATTCACAAATCCTCAGCTCACGTTTGACCTTTAAAATTCATTCATATTTTTATTTCTTGGTTGATGCAAAGTATTCCGTCAGTTTCATAAGGAATGGAGTGCAAAGATAAGAATCTAATTTGTATTAGATTCTTATCTAATACATATATATTTAATAATATATTAAAATTTGTATTTTAATATTTAAAATATGCTAAAGCAGGGCTCATTCTATTTGTCGGGCACACTGTAATCAAGGGAGAAGCTGTTCTATGCAGAGAGGGTACTTCAGATATTTTAAAGTAAAGAAATAATAAATGAAAATGCTCTTAATTCCTCCCTCATGGCTTATATTATAAGAGTTTGGACATGGCTGTGCTCATGTCCTCACTTCATGTTCATATGTGATCCTTCTGTTAGACTTAGACTTAGACTTAGACTTAACTTTGTTAATCCCTTTGGGATGACTCCCTCTGGGAAATTTAAAATTTCCAGCAGCACATAAAAGGAGCATACAGATCAGAAAAGCAAAAAAGAAAAAATAAACACTTAACATAATATATACAATATAAATACAAGGCTAAATATGGCTTGTACAAGTATGGTTAAGTTAAGGTTATTGCACTATGAATGCTCTACTGTCCTCTGTACTCTATGTCCCCCCCCCCCCCCCAAGTGAGGAGTTATAGAGTGTGATGGCATGGTGGACAAAAGAGTTCTTCAGCCTGTTGGTCCGACACTTGGGAAGGAGCAGTCGTTCACTGAACAGGCTCCTCTGGTCACTGATGACGGTGTGCAGAGGGTGGCTGACGTTGTCCATTATATCCAACAGTTTATCCAGAGTCCTCATCTCTGCCACCGTCACCAGGGTGTCCAGCTTTGCACTGACCACAGAGCCGGCCCGCCTGATCAGTTTATCCAGTCTGGACGCATCCTTCTTGGATATACTGCCCCCCCAGCACACCACAGAGTAAAAGAGGATGCTGGCAACCACCGACTGGTAAAACATCTGCAGAAGTTTGCTGCAGATGTTGAAGGACCGCAATCTCCTCAGGAAGTACATCCTACTTTGTGTCTTCCCATACAAGTGGCTAATGTATGTTGTCCAATCCAATTTATTATCCAACCACAACCCGAGATATTTGTATGAATCCACAACCTCCACCTCAGTTCCCTCTAACAGGACTGGTTGAGGTCTTGGTCTAGACCTCCCAAAATCAATAACCAGCTCCTCCGTCTTAGAGGT
The DNA here is from genome assembly GCA_020510985.1 of Pholidichthys leucotaenia. Classification (NCBI taxonomy): domain Eukaryota; kingdom Metazoa; phylum Chordata; class Actinopteri; order Cichliformes; family Pholidichthyidae; genus Pholidichthys; species Pholidichthys leucotaenia. The sequence goes on from CM035842.1 coordinate 280,846,054, forward strand.
GTTGAGCTGTAGGTGGTTAGGGTGGCACCATGCAGCAAAGTCCCCTACCAGTCTCCGATACTCCTCCTCTCTGTCATCCCTGATACACCCAACAATGGCTGTGTCATCGGCATACTTCTGAATATGACACAGCTCCGAGTTGTAGCAGAAGTCCGAGGTGTACAGGGTGAAGAGAAGAGGGGCCAATATTGTGCCCTGGGGGGCTCCAGTGCTGCAGACAATGGTGTCAGACGTAATATCCTTCAGCCCGACATATTGTGGTCTGCCAGTGAGGTAGTCGGAGATCCAGTCCACCAGGTGGGAGTCCACTCCCATCTTGCTTAATTTATCCCAAAGCAAGGGGGGCCGAATGGTATTGAAGGCACTGGAGAAATCCAAAAAGAGGATCCTCACTGTGCCACTTCCCTTATCCAGATGGGAATGGGCTCGATGAAGCAGGTAGAGGATGGCATCCTCCACACCGACACCTGGTTGGTACGCAAACTGCAGGCGGTCCTGGGCGTGTTGCACCTGGGGTCTGAGGAGGCTGAGGAAGAGCCGCTCCAACGTCTTCATCAGATGTGAGGTGAGTGCCACTGGTCGGTAGTCATTCAGCTCGCTGGGCCGGTTCTTTTTTCGGAACTGGAACGATGCGGGATGTCTTCCAAAGAGTGGGCACTCTCCCAATCTGCAGGCTGAGGTTGAAGATCCATTGTAGTGGTTCCCCCAGTTCTGCAGCACAGGTCTTCAATACTCTTGGACACACTTTGTCCGGGCCTGCAGCTTTCCTGAGTCGGAGCTTCCTCAGCTGCCCTCTGACCTGTTCTATGGTAATAAATGGCAAGGGTCGTACTGATGTAGAGGGGGGGGGTGCAATATTTGGGGGGAGGTGTGTGGAGGGGAGGGGGGCGTGGCTGTAATGAGAGCGGGGGTGGGAGGGGCAAGGGCAAAGGCTGGTTGAACCTGTTGAAAAAATCGTTCAGTTCATTTGCCCTCTCTATTGTCCTCTCAACAACTCTGTTCTTTGTGTTGAGACCTGTGATGGTCCTCACACCTTCCCAGACCCCCCTCATGTTGTTTTCCCTCAGCTTCTGCTCCACCTTTCTCCTATAGCTGTCCTTGGCTTCCACAGTATTTCACCTCCTGCTGTGCTGCCTTCATGGCCTCCCTGTCTCTGCTCCTAAAAGCAGCCTTCTTCTTGTTGAGGACCATTTTGACTTCCCGTGCTACCCATGGCTTGTTACTGGGGTAGCAACGGACAGTCTTGACAGGGAAGACCACGTCTCAGGACATGAGACGTGGTCATGAGACGTGGTCTCAGGACATGTTATTCTCAGGACATGAATTCAGCCATGTCCTTGCCCTTTGTTAGTTATGTTTCTTTGTGTTTTCCTCTTAAGTCGTGTATTTCTAATGATTATGTTTATTATTATTATTATTATTGGCCTGTTATGTTCAAAGTCTGTGTCACTGTGGTCTGGGTCTCTGTTGTAAGCATTGTCTGAGTTATACTTTCTCTGTGATCCTCTGTTCATTTTTTTTTTTATTACTTATTTTGTACCCGTAGGTAGATTTGTTTTGCAGACTGGTGACAAACCACCAGATGCACAATCACACATGTTCTGTGTGATTGTGTGTGTGCAGCCCTGCCCGTACTGTTGTCTCTGCTTTCATCATGTATGAATGAATGAATGAATGAATGAATGAATCTTTATTTCGGATAGATTAAAAGTAAAGATTAAAAGAAACAGAATAATATAACAAAGGGGAAAAAATCTAACAAGGTCAAATTAAACAATAACTCCTCTGATTATACAGTTCAACATTAGTTATCCGAAATGGGTGATGGCTGAAGCCGCAGCTTATATTGCCCATCCATATTCCATCCAAGAATTCAAAAGAAAAACAAAACGAGCGATTACAATTCGGAACAAAGCTAAGACAAAATGTGACAAAAAAAAAACTAAGCAACAACACAACACAGACTGGATATGACAATCCTTATGTGATTTTACATGTCATCTTGTATATATGTTTGGAGTATTTCTTCCTTTAGTTTTTGTTTAAATTGTCCAAGCGTTGTACATGATTTTAATTCAGGTCCAAAATCGTTCCATAATCTTACTCCTTGCACTGAAACACAGTGTTGCTTGGTGGTAGTTCTCACTGAGGGTTTTTGAAATATACATGTTCCTCTGAAATGATATTGTTTCTCCCTTATTTGGAACCTTATATGTATCAGCTGTTTGTCATGATTGCTCTCCCCACCTGTGTCGTATTGTCCTGATTATTCCCTCTGTCTATATATTGTGTGTGCTTCTCTTTGTCAGACGTGGTGCCATTAATGTCTTCTTGTCAGTCTGGTCTGTGAGTATCCCATGTCAATGTATATTCTAGTTTTGTCCAGTTTTGTCAGTCGGTCTGTTTGCCTTTTGTTTCCATTTGCAGCCCTCGCACTGCCATTCCTTTGTGTTTAAGTCTTTATTAATAAATCATTGTTTCTGCACCATATCGCTGCCTGCGTCTGAGTCCTGTGCCAGCAAACCCTTGACAGAATGACGCCACTGTTATGTATGGAAAATACCTGGGTGAAGGATGAGGCAAGATGGACTTGGCGAACACAGCTTTATTGAAGAACTATTTACAGCCAGTACACTGCATAGCACCTAGCGTGGGCATCTGGTAAGGAGAGGCCGTAAGAGGCGCCCCTGCCTTATATAGGGCAGTGCGGTGACGTGACGGGAAGTGCACATCACCACACTGCACTTCACAATAAAGGTGCCATTTATTTTACATAATATTTCCTCCCTCCTTTAGGTAAAGTCCAAAACCACACACACGATTGAAACCCACCCCAATTTGGAACCCGAATCACACTCTAAAATAACATAAACTGAGGTACTAAAAGGGCCTAACACATTCACACAAAACAACTTAAAATAGGACTGGTGGGTGGACTGCCACACAGCCTGCATGGCATAGTGGATTATTCTGCTGCCAAATAAACTAAAAAGTCCTTTATTAAACTAAAATTCACAGCCGTGCTCCTAAACTAAAACAACAATATACAGATAACCCCATAGCATAACATAACATGCGTATCACTCAGAACTATAAATAAAGTGCTACCGCACAGTCACTTGGGTGGGAAAGCTGGAACCGGCATGGGGGTGGGGGGGGGGGGCAGGGCAGCCCCTTAGCAGGCGCACCCCTTGAGGCAGCAGGCCCCCGGAGCGATGGCTGATCTTCTGGAAGATGGAGCCTGGATCCCACACTGCCATCACCGACTCCCGTCCAGCCCCGCCACCTGGATCATCCTCCTGGACACGCTGCAGTTGGTTGGCATGCCTCATTGAGCCATCAGACAACTGGAAGCATGCCGCTTCCAACTTCGCCTCTATCCGCAGACGTGCTTAATGCTTTTCTGGCTGTCATTTGGCCCATCTTTGCCATGGACGTCCTTCACCCCGAAGAACCAAGTCCGTGACCTGAAGTGGAATTTTACTTGGCCCGATGTGCTGCTGCTGAGCATGCGGTAACTCTGTGCTCCTTGGTCTGGCCCCGTCCTTTTCTATAAACGTTGTAGTGTTTACCGTTGTAGCTGCAGACCCCCCACCCAACTGTGGCCAAGTACTGGCTAGCATGGTATCGCTCATCAGCATAGGTACCAACCCTGGGCAAAAACTGGTCGGCTTGAAAGCGAGGGTGTCCTTTAGCTCTTTGTACCGTTTGTTCCCAGTGTCCGTCGGGGGTGAGCGGGGTGAGTTCTCCCTTTGGTCCCCTGGGTAAGACAAACAGCATACCCTGGCGTAGTGATTCAAGCATCCACATCTACTATGTTTTTCTCTTGCTGGGCAGTTCTTCGTTTTATGGTGGTGCGTTGCGGACCCACAACCCCTGCAACGGGAGTTTCCTGGGGCAGACCTTTGGCTGGCAGCATTGATTTCCCAATAATCTTCGTCCAAGCTATCCTCGCTATCAGGGTCTGCAACAATAGCTGAGGCGGGCGGCTCCGGTGGCTTCTGTGGCTGACGCCAATTTAGCTGCACAGCTAGCTTATCAACAGCTTCCAACCAGAGAGCTAGCTCAATTGCTTCAGCTAATATCAAGTCATTAGGCGCCATTAATAGCCTAGCACGCAGCTCAGCGTTGCACGTGTGCTCTGCTAGTTGGTCACTTACCATCTCGTCTTCAAGCGGTCCAAAATGACACTCGCTGGCTAGCTGCTTCAAGTCAATGACATACTGGCAGATAGGCTCACCTACGCGTTGGCGTCTCCGGTGACAATGAATTCGCCAAACAGTCATGTTGTCTGGGGTGAAGAAATGTTGAGCTAGCAGTTCCACAGCTTCCTCATACAAGTCCGTCTTGCTGAGCAACCGTAGGACCCTCCGGCCCTCAATACCCAGGTTGTGGACGAGAAGTGCCCATGTCCTCACCTTATCGAGCTTCCTGAGGTCCAGCGCTGTAATATACGTCTGATAGGCCTCTAACCAATGCGGCCATGAAACTGGTGGTTCGTCCGGGAGCTCGAGGAAGGGACAAAGTGGTGTAGTGCATGCCTCCATGAGTTAATCCTCGATCGTCAAAGGTTATGTAGGGAAAATACCTGGGTGAAGGATGAGGCAAGATGGACTTGGTGAACGCAGCTTTTTTGAAGAACTATTTACAAGCAGTACTCTGCATAGCACCTAGCATGGGCATCCGGCAAAGAAAGGCCGTAAGATGGTGACCCTGCCTTACATAGGACAGTGCGGTGATGTGACGGGGAGTGCACATCACCACACTGCACTTCACAATAAAGGCGCTGTTTATTATACATAATAGTGAACCATTAAAGACTCAGCGGGCAAGTTTGGCAGGAGATGGAAGGGCTCAGGTCGGAATAAGTCGGCAGGGGTTTTTGCCCAGATCTCCTGCTTTGCGGAGCATTTGGACAGGCAAGAGCACATCCCAGACAGCCCCATCCAGCAGAGCACTGGATCATTTCCAACTCCTGTCTCCGGTGTACTGCCTCCCGCCGTCACCATTGCTCCTGCACTGTCTGCTGCCTCTGTTGTTTTTTCTGAGTGTTTGCCCATACTGGGTGGAAACTGGCTGGTTTGGAAGGAGGACCAACCAGCCACGGCTGCGGACGTGTTGAAGTAGGAGGAGCGGAGGCAAGCGATTCTCGCACAGAACAACATTTTGCTGGAATATAAGCCTTGGCTCGCTCCAGAGGTGTTTTTCCCAGCGTGTGAGGAAAAGCCATCTAAAGGGCCAGCGGGGAAATAAGCTGTGAGGAAGCATCGCTCTGCTCACCACCCGGGTCCTTCACTCGAGGTTTTAGTGAGGGATTCTGCTGCCGCGGCCCCACCTCCCTTGAGTGCTTCATCGGCGGCAGCTCCAGCGGCTGGACGGCGGGATGTCAGCACGCCCCAGCTGTCTGTTCCAGAGGGACACATGTCAGCTCCACTCCATCGGGCAGAGATTCCCAGTCAGACGAGTTCCAGCAGTTCATGGGAGTACTCGCCTGACGCTTCAGCAACAGCAGAGCAGGAACACGGGTTAAGTATCTTGGCATTAATTTACACCTATTAATGAAGGGTCTTGCCCTGTTACTGGGAAGGGGGCTCAGCGGCAGCCGCCCACCACCGCTGAGCTCTCTCTCTCAGTCTCTGCTGCTGCTCCTATACTCTCACCTGTCTCTCCCCTTTCCTCTCTCCCGAGCTCCACGCCCAAAGATTTGATTAGGATCTGTAAACAGTCCTCAACGAGTTGGCATACTGTTTTAAGCTCAGTCACAAGAGGAATGGGTGGCAGGGCATGGCATGGAGAAGGGCTCGTAGGATAGCAGCATCCAAGCCCCACTTATGGGAGGCCATTCCAGCCTTCCTCCAGGCCTACCTGCTCTCCAGTGAGTGTTCCTGCATGCCAGAGGTGGATGAACCATTTGCTTTCGACTCACCAGAGGTTGGAGGACTTCCAACTGTTGAGCCAGAGGTTGGAGGACCTCCAACTGCCAAACCAGAGGTCGGAGGAACATAACTCAAAAAATTATGAACGGATTTTGATGAAATTTTCAAGAAAGGTGTGTAATGGCACGGGGAACAGATGATTAGATTTTGGCGATAATCTGAGAGTGCATACCTCCACCAAGGGCTTTGATTGCATTTGTGCAGCAGGATTACACAAAAACTACTTGATGGATTTGGATGAAATTTTCACCAGAGGTGATTCTTGGGCTACAGAGGAACCCATTACCCATTATTTCGGTGGTGATCTGAGAATGCATACCTCCATTAAGGCTCTTATCTTCTCACAGAGTGTTAGCAACAATGCTCCAGAACTAATGTACAGACTTTGATGCAGTTTTCACCAGAAGTGGCTCTAGGCCTACACACAAACCCATTACATTTTGGAGGTGATCCATGACAGATGAAAGGAGCCTTGGCGGAGGTATGCACTCTTAGTGCTTTTCTAGTTTTCTCCTACTGTATTATTAAACATCTTGCACTGAAGTTCATTCCCAACTGAAGGAGTCGTTTATTCCTGTTCTGCTGGAGGTTGTATGTGACAGTTATGATAAATTTGCTACTTTTTTCATTGTGAATATTTACTCTGTGGAGAGTGTTGTGGTTATCATTTTCCCAACAGTGAAATGAAATAGCCACCAATGGATCAAACCTGTTATGTTTCGGCCCGGAGGGCAGGAAGGAGAAGCCCACGCGCTGTACTGTAGTTTGTGATATTTAATAAAGAAACGTAAGTGCAAACAGAGTACAACACGAAACTTATAACTACGGCGAACCTGAGTGGAGAGCAGGAAGGGTGTCAGAACGGGGAAAGGGTCCTGACAGGAATACAACAGGAATCAAGGTAGACACGAGGTAGACTCGACGAGACTCTGACAAGGAGTGGAAAATAAGGCAGACAATAAATAGGCACGAAATCAGTCAACACAAATGACAGCAGGTGTGGCATCACATGAGCGAGCAGGTTGACCTAATTACAGGGAAGGAGATGAGCTGAGCTCCAAATACAAGCTAATACCAAGGTGGGAGTGTCTGGAAGAAGAGGAAGGGAGCTTCACGTCAAACAGGACAAAATAAATCCAAAACCAGCACACAGAGAAATAATACACAAAAACCAACCAGAAGTAAACAGAGAGCATGAGCACGGTAAAAACACCGCGCTCAGCCTCATGACAAAACCATTGTTTTTTTATTCTGGCTTGGGAAATATTAAATGTATTACTGTTGGTGTGTCTTTGGATTATATGAGGATGCACATGATGCATTTTATGTACCTCAGAATAACACATATTAAAGAAAATTCTACCAAATTTGGCAGGGGTAAAGTCGCAAATTTACAAATTAAAAGGTTGCAAACTAATGAGAAAAAAGTTTCAAATTCATGTGGAAAAAATGATTGGAAATTTACATGAAGAAAATCTATCATAAATTGTCACATATAAGAAATATACTAAAGTTATTAGAGCATAAACAAATTTAGGGGAAAGAATTTTAAATACACAAGAAAAATATATCAAATTTATGAGCAAAACCTAAGTCCCAAATAAAAGTTATGAGGACTAAGCACAAATTTATAAGAAAAAAAATTGCAAGTTTGTGTAAAAAAAATCTAATTAATAAAGAAAATTTAGCCAATTCTATAGCTAAAAGGCACAAATTTACAAGAAGAGTCCCAAAATCATGAGAATAACATAATTTTTCACTATTCAAGTAACTTGCACTTTGAGTATTTAATATCATAGTGCAATTCTACTTCAACTTGTGCACAATTTCTGGCGAACTACCCATCTCCTAACTTTTTGTGCATATGTATTCGGCCTGAGGACTTCAACCTGTTTCCATATGTTTGCAGATCTCAGACGCCCTGATCAAGCGGGTGGCATCCTCTCAGGACCAGTGGGTGAAAGGAGCCCTGGAGCCAAAGGTTGGCCCTGACTTTGACCTGACCCTGAACACCGACTCGCTGCTTCAGACCATCCTGCAGCTGGACTTCTGCCAGGGCAAAGGTCAGCACCTTTTATTCACTTTAGTTTGTGCATTTTTATTTTACCTATCATTTAAATCATAAAGATGTTGGTCTTGCATGAATAGAAATAACTGCTATACTGTAGAGTGTCGATCAATCTGGTGAAATATTGGAAGTAAACGTGCTGCCGTTACCGTGATGATGGCTTCCAGAGTTATGTGCGTGTTTGAGCACAAGTTGTCCTCACAACACTACAAATTATTTTCCTTTTATTTAAAGTTGAATTTGACAGAAATGCCAAGGGGGGGGAAAAAAAACAGAGTGTGATATAAAGAAGCTTTTACTGTACCAAGAGTGTTTCTGTCTGAGGCTGCACAGTTTACACAGATTCCCCAAGTGTTCAGTAGACAGAGATGCTCAATAAATCAGGTCAAGGCTATTAGCAGGAAGGATTCCCAGTAAAAACAGCAAAATGATTAGCATGCACCCACATAGTTTACCATGCAAGAGTAAAATTTTCAACACTGCTCAGATGGCTAACATTAATGGGATAACAGACTATTAAAATCAAGAGCTCAAGCTAGGGAAACCTAATGATGACAAAGTAAACATCAAGGAACCACAACCAAAACAACAGTAGCAGCGTTACATTTCATTGGACTGAAGTAGCTGTCATGGACAACCTTTGGAAAAGATTATTGTTACTTATTCACCAGTGTAGATTAAACAGTTGTTTTTATATTTAATAACAGTGTGTGACATCAGAAAGATATTTGTAGAACATTCGATTGTGGGTTTTAAGTTAATTAAATGAAATTTCTGCCTTGTTAAAAGTGATTTAAGTGACATGAAACAGTTTACAGTAGTGTAACATTAACATGAACAACTGTCACAACCTAATGTCGTCAATCCATCTTCCCATCCCACTGTTAGAATCATCTGACACTAGTTACCGCAGTAATGGCGGTACCACAAGATAGTGCAACACTCAAATCGGTCGGTAGATTTTTTTTTTTTACACATGTGGTTTATAAGTGAAGTGCAGCCATTCTCTTCATTTATTTTGGCAGGCTGAGTCCTGTAACATCGGTTTTTAAAATTCTGGTTAGTAAATCAGTCTTTTTTTTTTAATCCAAACCTTTTGGTTAGCTGATGGTGCACATTTTTTTATATAGAAGAGTGGTGTCGCGTTCCTTCAAACAGGGTCTGCAAATAAATCAATCTGATATGGACAAACATCTGCTAACAGCCAAAATATACTCTTCCGCTCAAATGATCACTCTTCTGATCAAAGATTTCTATAAGATATACAAAACTGCAAACATCTAATTAACTATTCATTGGCTGTTGCTTCCCGGCAACCAGCAGACTTGCGTGAGTAAACGCGGCACCCTTTATATTCATTCCAGTACGGTACACAGATTACCAAGATGTATTGTTAATGTATGTTAATATGTAACCAGCATTGTGCATATTTCATTTCCATATTGTTCCACTGAGGCAGTGAAGATGAGGTGGACTCAGAACAGAATTATCTTTATTGTGCTTTTTCAAAGGCCATTGTGATTCATGAAAGGATTAGAAATCCATTAAAAGGCACGCACAGTAATTCACATACTGAGGTCATTAAGTTCTGTGTAATAATAATTATTACACCACAGTTCAGTTATATTGACTAGAGTCTCTTATTCATTTTTTGTCGTGTATTGTATATAAACTTGCTATAAATTGCTCTGTCTCTATCAAATTCCTCAAAAGTAAGAACTCTCAGTTTCCAGACAAGCTTACAGAATTCATCTTTTAAAACTGGGGCTCAGATCTTTGGGTCATAACCCAGCTGAAGGAGGACTTCTCTAATTCAAACTCCAGTCAAACTTGCTATGAAGCAGCGAGGCTTTGATCACACTTCCTTTGTTCTCTCAGACTAGTGACATGAAACGCAGCTGAGCTGCATCAGCTCCACCCTCACATTCCACTGATCATCCAGAGTAAAGCAGTTTAAAGATGAACAATTTCATTTGTGTCTCCTTTTGAATTTAAGTTTTTCCCATCAAGAGCAGCAACATGGGGTAAATGGAGTTGCCACTTTCTCTAAAAAGTCTGAGTTAGCGCTCCACTAAGTTCCTGTTTACCTTCAAAACTAAAGGCATTGTTTTGAATACCATTTAAAACAAAGAGTGAGTCTGGTTTTGTTTAGAACATCCATCCATCCATCCTCTACCACTTATCCGGGGATCCGGGTCGCTGGAGCATCAGTCCAGGCAGAGTAGCCCAGTTCACATAGCACCATGATCCCCATGATCCCTCCTGCAGGTGGTGAGCCCACTGTAGGGTGGACCCATGTGGACCCCTTGGGGTACATTGGGTCCTTGATGTAACATATTTTCATGGAGATCCACTGGACCGCTCTTAGTCTGGCTCTTCACCCAGGACCAGTTTGCCTTGGGAAACTCTACCAGGGACAAGTTGCCCCCAACACCATAGCTCTGGAATCATTCGGACACTCAAACCCCTCCACCACAATAAGGTGGCGATCCATGGAGGGGTTGTTTAGAATAATGAAGTGAAAATAATAGAAAAAAAAAATTAGAACAGGTCTTCCAATTAATACCTAAAAATGCATTACGTCTTCCAACCTTTGAATATGGTTATATAGTTCCATGTTGAAGACACTGGTTTTACCACATTTCACAGTGATTTTCTGTTTCAAAACTGTTAAATCTGTGCAAGGAGGTAGACTTGGGATCATGGAGGACAGCACTAAAAATAAAAATAGTTGACCTTGTCTTAGCTTTTTTTCACTTCCACCTATGCTAACTTTCACCACCTTGTTCGAAATTAAAAATTTCATTTGTAAATATCTTTCTTTAGGCTTTAAAACATATTTTTAGGTGTTTAAAGTGAAGGTAATAGATTTTTGAAAATATAAAGGTTTACTTTAAACACACATTGCAACTGGAACCTCCACCTGTCATGAATTGGCCCTCGGGGCAGAAACGAAGACTCACATGCTGAACTGTGAGTTGCGCAAGTTTAATAAAGAACACAAAATATACAAGGAACAAAAACACTTACAAGACTTAGGCAGGAAACAGGATGAGAGCAGACAGGGAATCGGTGTCTGAACTGGATTCAGGATTTTGGTTTTAAGACGCGGCGATTGGCAAGCAGAAGAGCTGTCAATAAATAGGCAGCAAGAGTGGTTGCCAATCTGAATCAGCTGTGAGTCACATGAGCGGAGAGGAGACAGGACTGACAGCTGACAGGAGCACCGGCCATGACCAGAGTAAACCCAGAAGTGCTCACTGACAGCTGCCATCGAGAAAGAAAGAGAACACAGATCAAAAATACCCCTACAAGACGAGAACAAGACTAATGACAAATAATTAACATTGAGAAAATAAACTGGAAAACCAGACAGTAAAGAAATATATAAATGACAACACTAAAATGGGAAAAATAACTAGATGAGATAATACAAAGAAACCTGAACCCTAAGCAAACAACAGATATCAAATACCTAGAATACAAAAATAAGCAGGACTACAACAATGTAAAGAATGACAGAAAAGCTGAGCATGGCGGACCACCCCTCCGTGCTCAGCTTGTGACACCACCATGTCCATCCATCCATCCATCCATCTTCTTCCACTTATTCCTTTTTGGGTCGCGGGGGAGCTAGAGCCTATCCCAGCATCTTTGGGTGAGAGGCAGGGTACACCCTGGACAGATCACCAGTCCATCGCAGGGCCAACACAGAGAGACAGACAACCATTCACTCTCACAGTCATACCTAAGGACAATTTAGAAACCCCAGATGATGCCAGTTAGCCTAACTTGCATGTTTTTTGGCATGTGGGAGGAAACCGGAGAAATCCCGGAGTAAACCCACGCAGACACGGGGAGAACATGCAAACTCCACACAGATCACTGTTGGTCAGGGGCTGGGATCGAACCCAGGATCCCCCGGCCGAGGGTGAGTTGCCAGACCCCCCTCATGTTGTTTTCCCTCAGCTTCTGCTCCACCTTTCTCCTGTAGCTGTCCTTGGCTTCCACAGTATTTCACCTCCTGCTGTGCTGCCTTCATGGCCTCCCTGTCTCTGCTCCTAAAAGCAGCCTTCTTCTTGTTGAGGACCATTTTGACTTCCCGTGCTACCCATGGCTTGTTACTGGGGTAGCAACGGACAGTCTTGACAGGGAAGACCACGTCTCAGGACATGAGACGTGGTCATGAGACGTGGTCTCAGGACATGTTATTCTCAGGACATGAATTCAGCCATGTCCTTGCCCTTTGTTAGTTATGTTTCTTTGTGTTTTCCTCTTAAGTCGTGTATTTCTAATGATTATGTTTATTATTATTATTATTATTGGCCTGTTATGTTCAAAGTCTGTGTCACTGTGGTCTGGGTCTCTGTTGTAAGCATTGTCTGAGTTATACTTTCTCTGTGATCCTCTGTTCATTTTTTTTTTTTTATTACTTATTTTGTACCCGTAGGTAGATTTGTTTTGCAGACTGGTGACAAACCACCAGATGCACAATCACACATGTTCTGTGTGATTGTGTGTGTGCAGCCCTGCCCGTACTGTTGTCTCTGCTTTCATCATGTATGAATGAATGAATGAATGAATGAATGAATGAATCTTTATTTCGGATAGATTAAAAGTAAAGATTAAAAGAAACAGAATAATATAACAAAGGGGAAAAAATCTAACAAGGTCAAATTAAACAATAACTCCTCTGATTATACAGTTCAACATTAGTTATCCGAAATGGGTGATGGCTGAAGCCGCAGCTTATATTGCCCATCCATATTCCATCCAAGAATTCAAAAGAAAAACAAAACGAGCGATTACAATTCGGAACAAAGCTAAGACAAAATGTGACAAAAAAAAAAACTAAGCAACAACACAACACAGACTGGATATGACAATCCTTATGTGATTTTACATGTCATCTTGTATATATGTTTGGCGTATTTCTTCCTTTAGTTTTTGTTTAAATTGTCCAAGCGTTGTACATGATTTTAATTCAGGTCCAAAATCGTTCCATAATCTTACTCCTTGCACTGAAACACAGTGTTGCTTGGTGGTAGTTCTCACTGAGGGTTTTTGAAATATACATGTTCCTCTGAAATGATATTGTTTCTCCCTTATTTGGAACCTTATATGTATCAGCTGTTTGTCATGATTGCTCTCCCCACCTGTGTCATGACCAGAGTAAACCCAGAAGTGCTCACTGACAGCTGCCATCGAGAAAGAGAGAGAACACAGATCAAAAATACCCCTACAAGACGAGAACAAGACTAATGACAAATAATTAACATTGGGAAAATAAACTGGAAAACCAGACAGTAAAGAAATATATAAATGACAACACTAAAATGGGAAAAATAACTAGATGAGATAATACAAAGAAACCTGAACCCTAAGCAAACAACAGATATCAAATACCTAGAATACAAAAATAAGCAGGACTACAACAATGTAAAGAATGACAGAAAAGCTGAGCATGGCGGACCACCCCTCCGTGCTCAGCTTGTGACACCACCATGTCCATCCATCCATCCATCCATCTTCTTCCACTTATTCCTTTTTGGGTCGCGGGGGAGCTAGAGCCTATCCCAGCATCTTTGGGCGAGAGGCAGGGTACACCCTGGACAGATCACCAGTCCATCGCAGGGCCAACACAGAGAGACAGACAACCATTCACTCTCACAGTCATACCTAAGGACAATTTAGAAACCCCAGATGATGCCAGTTAGCCTAACTTGCATGTTTTTTGGCATGTGGGAGGAAACCGGAGAAATCCCGGAGTAAACCCACGCAGACACGGGGAGAACATGCAAACTCCACACAGATCACTGTTGGTCAGGGGCTGGGATCGAACCCAGGATCCCCCGGCCGAGGGTGAGTTGCTGTGCTGCTGCAGTGCTAACCACTCTACCACCGCGCTGCCATGTCACTTCATTCAGTTCAATTTTATTTATATAGCGCCAAATCACAACACAGGTCGTCTCAAGGCACTTTACAGAAAAGAGTGGGTTTAGGCCACACTCTCAGTCTTCATGCCATTGGTAGCTCATTCTAGCAAAGCCAAAAGGAGCTAAAGTGATGACATCGTGTCTGTCTGTCCATCTGTCAGTCCATATTTCACAAGACTCGCTACTCCTAGGCAGTTGCCCCAACAATCACCAAACTCACACACAATGATCCTCAGGTGGGTCTACATCGGGGTTGTGGTAAAGGTCAAGGCCAGGGTTAAAGCCCAGGAGATCTGAGCACTCTCAGGGTGATCAGCGGTCTGGTTTATAGATGGTGTCATGTCAAAATGTACATATACAGCCTCATTTCCACTGCAGCAACTCTGAACCATTTTTCGAGGACCGGAACTTTGATGAGGGCTGCTCCTGTATCTGGTCCTCTCCACTGTCGTGTCTGTGTTGTGGGGTGGAATAGTTTTGATCGCAGTGCAGTACAGCAGAGTAAAATACATTTAAAAAAAAATGTTGAAATGATGTGAAAATGATGAATGAAACAAATACACAGTGGAGTGCATGAGACCAACTCATCTTCATTGCTGTTTAAAGAAGACGGAGAGGAACGGACCATTTCATGATGAACTCACGCACATGTAGAGTGAAATTTTTACATAAGAGTCACGTAACTCTCAAGTCTTTTGTAATTTTGTAAATTGTAATGAATTTTGGACATTTTGCATTAAATTCTGTGTGTAAGTTATTTATACTTAAGTTTTAGGGATTCAAGCTTTCTGTGTTTGAATTCATATGATGAAAAAAAGTTTCTGACTGAAGTTTAAGATAGACATGGTGATTATATCCCTTGAGGAACTAGCTTTTAAAATAGGCTACATTTTGATATAATTTAATTAGGCTAACAAGTCTATTTTCACCTGTCACCAAACCGTTTATCAAATCAAGATGCCATTATGTACTTGACAAAAGCACCAAACATGCAAACATTTACAAATAAGAAACTGCTAAAATTTGAGAGGAAGCTTATGTCTTAATATGCAGACAATTCAGTGATTTATATTAATAATATTTTTCAATATTTTATAGTTTTTTCAACACAGTATTTTTATACAAGCTTTTTGTAGTCTATATTGTGATACCCACATATTATCCTGTGATATTAATTTTGCAAAATTAATGATAACTTTTATCTATTATGTGTATAGAAGGTGGTACAGACCTTGCAAACCAACCACTTAAATATCAACATTTTCAGTTTTTGAAGCATTTAACCTGAATTTCCCAAAGTCTCACTTTTGGCATCAGATGCCATCCTGTGTCCATGTGTTGTTGTATTAAAACATGCAAACCCACATCATATTTCCAGATGTGCAGGAGAATCCAGTGTTGAAACAAATGCAGGCAGCAGACAGTGGTGAAGCTGAGATGGAGGCAGAGAGCCCAGAAGGTATATTTTTACGAGATTTTTCACAATGAAGCCCCCCCCCCCCCCCCGAGTTTAGTTTGTCACTCCTTCCTCACTCCTCAGCCCCGACAACCTTCACGGCCTCTCTGGCTGGAGGCTCACTGGTCTTTTTGTCCCACAGCATCTATCCAGTCTTACTCCTCTGCATGGTTGTTGTTGTTCAGCTCCTCAGCTGCTCCTGTTTTTACGTTGCCTTATAGAAGGAGGAAACATTGGTGTGTTCCATTCCTGTCTTGAGGTTAAAAACTATCTGCTGAAAAGACTTTACACCCAAGTCCATATTAATAATTCAGAAATCCAATATTATTGAGTGGTGTTTTGGGGCAAATTAAGCCGACATACATCACCATTTGGGTGATATAATCCAGTGGAAAAAGGATTTTTAACTCTTCAACTTTAGTCTTTCTTCCATTTAGGAATCCGCTGTGGCCAATTAGCCATTAGCCAATGCTAGCAGCACCCCCTAAAAAAACACAGTACATTTTAATTTGTGTATAAAACAATCTAATGCCATGTTTAGAGACTGAAGTTGGGCAGTGCTGTGTGTACGACCCGTAAGAAGAATACTACATTTGGCACCACAGTTATTGGGTGATTCATGGGGGTGGCCATGTTGAATTGTCAAGCTGGTCTTGCTAAGCTTTGCTCAACTTCACAGCCTGGAGAAAACAAATGCACTACATGCAGTAACCCTCAACTGCGACGCTTAAGAAAATATAAACTTGTTCAAAGAGCATTACAGTGTTACCAGTTTGGGTCAAAACGGATTTTAAAGCACAGAATAGACAAAATGATGGAAGAAGAACATTGTTTTAAAATGACAAAGAGGTACTGAATAACTGTCTTTTTACATCCAATGTGCTCCTTCTGTTATGACTGCTGCCTTTCCTTCTGTCTTTACTACTTTTGTAGAAAGAAATTGACCACTTTTTTTTTCTTGGATCTGCACGTGTGTGTTCAGTAGCAATTCATTTATTTAATTATTGATTGATTTTATTTTCATTTTTAATATTTGTTGTTTGTGAGTACATTTCAGGTCATTTTTGGACTCAGTTTTCACCAGTACTAGGGTTAGACAAATATGCAGTTTTTATCCCCACAATCTACCAATATTGTGAATGTCTTCATATTCCTCAGCTTCTTTACTTAACTGAAATCATGTCTCAATTTAGACTTTATGCAGCATTTTACGGAATTCTCATTTGTACTGGGTGTCAAAGGCTTAAATGTGTTTAGACAAAATTAAGGCCTTAATTCTTTTAAAAATGACAGACTTTAAAACTGCCTTTCAAAGGTCTTAAAAACACCACAAGCATGGTAATTATCATTACCAGATTTTTTTTTCTCCTTATATTCAATATGACATAACACAAACTGAAATGAGTGGAATGTTAAATTTGCCTTAAATGTGCAGTGTGTATTAGTGCTGTTGAGCAGTCAGATTTCAAAATGTAAATATTTTCCATTATTATGGTCATTACTCCCTTCCAAAGCATTTAGCATAACCTACAGGTGTTATTTGTGCCATTAGAGTTTGACATATAAACCTGGAAAGACATTATAATGGTCCAAGATGGCTGCCTTCATGGAAGTGGACCCTCTCCCTGTGTATAAAATACTTACTATACAGGAAATAAATTAAATTTAAATTAAGTATAACTATATAACAATAAAAACAAAATTATGAATCAATGATGAGTTAAATTTCAGAATACAGATTAATCAAAATATTACATACTGCACCTTTAAATTTGACTTATTCTTGTAAATTTGCAACTCTTTCTCTTAAATTTTAAATTTTTTCTTGTTCATTGGAGTTTTCCCATAATATTGCTACTTTTTTATGTATTTGTGACTCTTCTCATAAATAAGCATTTTTCCTTATAAATTTTTGAGTTTTTTTCTCATGATTAGCTTTTTTTTCATAAATTTCTGTCTTTTTTCATGTACTTTTTTTTTTACTTTTCATCCATCAAGTTTTGACTTTTGGTTGTGGGCGTAGAAGCAAGTTTCAGGTATTCAGCTTAAACTAATTAATTGTCTGGTTGCAACCTTAATACTGGGGAAAACCAAATTTAATATGCACTGGATTGATTACCTAAAATTTGCAGTAATTTCAGTCTTGGTAAAAACTGGATAAGGCTTACTGTAATGTAGTTGGATATTTTTGGCCTTTTCTCAGATTTAAATTCTTAAATATAAATTTGATGGAGAACATACAGCAGATAAAATCAGTATTGAACATGTCACCATTTTTCTCAATAAATATATTTCTAAAGGTGCTAATGGCATGAAATTTTCACCAGATGGTGGTAACAGCCCAACTAATCCATACATACAAAGAAATAAAAAAAAGAAACAGATGTCCATAAGTAAAGCTTTGTGTAACAATTTGAAATGACACAGGAAAAAAGCATTGAACATGCTTACTGAAAGTTATTTAATCCTTCATACAAAAGCCTTTGTTGGCAATGACAGCTTCAGGTGTCATGTTTATGCCCGGGCTGGGCAGAGAACAGGACGCACATGCATGGCGTTTTCTCGGCATGATTTATTATCACAAAAATAACAAATAAACACAGCTTGAGGGCTGGAAATGAACACAAAAGGCAAAACAGGCACGGCACAACAGAAGCGGGAGGGTACACGCAGGTATGACAAGGTCGCCACACAAGACAGACTGAGACGCACATACAGCTGTGTGAAAAAGTGTTTGCCCCCTTCCTGATTTCTTATTTTTTTGTATGTCTGTCACACTTAAATGTTTCAGATCATCAAACAAATTTAAATATTAGATAAAGATAACACAAGTAAACACAAAATGCAGTTTTTAAATGAAGTTGTTTATTATTAAGGGTTAAAAAAACCCCAAACCTACATGGCCCTGTATGAAAAAGTGATTGCCCCCTAAACCTAATAACTGGTTGGGCCACCCTTAGCAGAACAACTGCAATCAAGCGTTTGCGATAACTGGCAATGAGCCTTTTACAGCATTGTGGAGGAATTTTGGCCCACTCATCTTTGCAGAGTTGTTGTAATTCAGCCACATTGGAGGGTCCTATGTCTTGCCTTTCCTTAATTCTGATTGGCTGGTTAGAAAGGTCTGACATCGACAAGTGCAGCTGTATAGTAGTCTGACAAGTTGAATTTTTTTCAGCCGTGAGCACTGCGACAAAGCGGCCGCCCCTCAAAGCGTTTCAGCACCAAGGGCACTCAGCACTGTAAATGCTGGACTACATAGAGAAAATAGTTGCCCACAGCAGGAAAAATGAGTTTGGTGGACACGCCCCCTAATACTTTTTCTGCAGTGTTTGGCTTCCGGGTTGCCGAGGCGCATGGCCCTATGGTGTGACCACACACGTAAGTGAGTGGACACGTCTTAAAGGGGCAGTACATGAAAAGCACCAGATTAATATATAAAATAACATTCAAAAAATTCCTACATCCACATTGTGATCCGAATCACCGCCAAAATCTAAACATCTGTTCCCCATGCCATTACACACCTTTCCTGAAAATTTAATCAAAATCCATTCATAACTTTTTGAGTTATGTTGGTACCAGACAAACCAACAAACCAACCAACCAACAAACAGACAAACCAACCAACACTGCCGAAAACATTACCGCTATCCTCCCTTGGCAGAGGTAATAAAGTGAGGTCATGAGCACAGTCATGTCCAAACCCTTACATCAAGACGCCTCTTTTATGGAGAAACTAGTCCCATGCATTGCTCAAGTGTGAGCTTCCACACGAACAGCCTTCAAATCTGGACCTCTTCTATGAACTCTCATCTTTAGTTCTTTGCATAGGATTCAAGTCAGGTGATTGGCTGGGCCATTCTAACAGCTTTATTTTTTTTCTCTGAAAAGAGTTGAGCGTTGGCTTGGCTGTGTGTTTGGGATCATTGTCTTGCTGAAATGTTCACTCTCCTTTCATCTTCATCATCCAGATGGCAGCAGATTTTTATCAAGAATGTCTCAGTACGTTTTTCCATTCATCCTTCCTTCAATTATATGAAGTTTGCCAGTACCCTATGCTGAAAAAACAGCCCCACACCATGATGTTACCACCTCCACTGGTATGGTGTTTTTGGAGTGATGTGTAGTGCCATTTCTTCTTCAGAGATGGTGTGTATTGTGACATCAAAAGGGTCCAGTTTTGGTCTCTTCTGACCAGACTATATTCTCCCTGTATTTAACAGGCTTGTCCAAATGTTGTGCAGCAAACTTTTCAACATGCTTTTTCTTCAGCAATGGAGTCTTGCGGAGTAAGCATGCACACAGGCATGACGGTTGAGTGCATTTCCTATTTTTTTTAAAATAATTGTACCAGGTCTTTCTGAAGCTCTCCACAAGTGGTCCTTGGCTGTTGGACAGCTCTTTGGATAATTCTTTTCACTCTTCTGTCAGAAATCTTGCAAATAGCACCTGGTCGTGGCCGGTTTATGGTTAAAGGATGTTCTTTCCACTTTCGGATTATGGCCATCAGTATGTTTTGCAACAATAAAGCTGCAAAGGTCTTGAGAGAGCGCTTTGCTTTTAACCATCGTGAGATGTGTCTTTTGTGACACCTTGGTAATGAGACACCTTTTTACGCATATAGGCCATAAGTTGAGACTAAACCATCTGATACTAATTTGCACTGACACGGGGGAGGTTTGCTTTCTAATTACTGATAGATTTCAGCTGGTGTCTTGACTTTCCATGTCTCTTTGCACCTAAATTTCTTCTTGTGTTCAGTACGTTTTCCCTGTGTCATTACACATTATTACACATAATTTATGGACATCTATGGTTTGATTTCTTTGCATGTGTTGTTGTATGGGTTGTTGCTGACATTTAGTGTAAATTTCATTACAATAGGCCCATTAGAAATATATGTACCTAGAAAAATGGTGACGTATTCAATACTTATTTTACCCGCTGTATTCCATTACTGACTATTTACCATCTAAGCCATTCTTCAAAGCTCATATGAGTCTAACCGAGTGATCACCACCACTACTACCCCCTCAGTTCTTATGGGGTCCTCACTTGACCAACTTAAGCCTATAATAACTCCCAGCTGTTGTCCTGTACATGAACCCAGTGCTCTTCCACCACTATGGACTTTTCCCCCCGTTTTAATCTCAAACCAGATTGTCATTAAAGCTCTTGTTTCTCTCCCTTCAGTGTGTCTCTTAGAGGCAGCCCACCCAGTGACAGCAGCATCCCTGCTTTATCATTAAATTACACCTCCAATCTTCACATTACATCTCTCCTCACAGTGGAGGCCGGTCCCTCGGTGCCAGCTGCCCCCATGCTTCAGCTGGAGAAGTGCTGCACCAGGAACAACAGCGCCACGCTGGCCTGGAGGGTGACGGTGCCCTGCGGAAGCCCCATCGAGGGCTATATCCTGGAGCTGGATGACGGCAACGGCGGGCAGTATAGGGTCGGTACTGCCCCACAGATCAGAAAAGAAAAACAAGAATGAAGAATCTCAAGGCGAATGAAGTGTTATTTAACCCTGTCAGTAAGGGTCGTTTCTAGCTTTTTGATGGCCCTATGCAAGATTGTGTTTTGGGGCCTCTATTTGTGTAAGAATAGTTTGAACCCTTTTAAATAAAAAATACATCTTCCCTCTCAACAGAAACATTAAATAATAAAATAATATTGGGTCATTGTCTGGATGAGAAAAAAAATAAACCATTACATTGAATACAAATTTTACCAGCATCCATATTAGAAAAAAGTTTTAAAAATATTTACAAGAAAAATGCTGAATTTTTTTTCTACAAGAAAAATGTTGCAAATTTACAGGGAAGAAAGTCACGCATTTATGAGAAAAAAGTCACAAATTTATGAGAAAAAAATTGAAAATTTGGAGAAAAAAGGTGCAAATTTACAACAAAAAAGTCAGATTTACAAGAAAAAAGTTGCAAATTTACTTGAAAAAGTTTAACATTTATAAGAAAAAATGTGCAGATTTACAAGGAAAAAAGTTGCAAATTTATGAGAAAAAAGTTTTATATTTACCATTAAAAAATTAAAATTTATCAGAAAAAAGTTGCAAATTTCTGAGAAAAAAAGTTGCGGATGTACAAGGGAAAAATTTGCAAATTAATCAGAAAAAAAATTGAAAATCTTTAAGAAAAAGGTTGCAAATTGACTAGAAAAAGTTGCAAGGGTATGAGACAAAAGTTGCAAATTTACAAAAAAAACCCCAAAACCTTGCAAATTCATGAGAAAAAGCTGCAAATTTCTGTGTAAAAGAATTTCAGATTTACAAGGGAAAAAGTTGCAAATTTATCAGACTAAGCTGAAAATTTATAAGAAAAAAGTGTGCAAATTTAGTAGATAAAGTTGTAAGGTTGTGTGAAAAAGTTGCATATTTACAAGAAAAGATGTTGCAAATTTACCTGAAGAAGTTGAAAATTTTTCAGAAAAGCTGCATGCTTATGAGAAAAAAAATGCATATTTATGAGGAAAAAAGTTGCAAATTCACCAGATAAGTTGCAAATTTTGAGAAAAAAACTTGCCAATTTACAAGAAAAAAGAAACACATTTATGAGAAAAAAAGCTGCAACTTTAAGAGAAAAAAAAATGCAAATTTTAACCTGTAGTCCCTTACACATTATTGACATGTGTGTTTTAAGTGACTATAATTTCAATCTGAAAAAGAGAAATTAATGTCACTCCAGCTCATCTTCTCCTCTCATTAAATTATTAATCATTCACATGATGCTCTTCTCTCAGTTAAGACAGATTGTAGCCTTTACATTTGACTGTAAATAAATGAGTAATCAGTAAATATCCATCCAAAAAGTTTGACCTTAACCCAGTGATGCTGAAATACATGTGTTGATGTGTGTGTCCTCAGGAGGTGTACGTGGGGAAAGAGACGATATGCACGGTGGACGGCCTCCATTTTAACAGCTCCTACAACGCCAGGGTGAAGGCCTACAACGCCATAGGAGTGGGGGCCTACAGCAAGACGGTGGTGCTGAAGACGTCTGATGGTGGGTGGTGTTTGAACCGGTGACAGATGGATCCGCATCACATTGTGCTCCTTTAACCATCTCCATTTTTTTTTTTTGTCTCCCAAGGGGATTATTTTTGTCTGCTGTCTCTGTGACACAGGTTTCATGATGTGATGTAATTCCATCTGGGCTGTGTAACTGTGAATAGAAAAGCTTCTTTGGTTGGGGAAAAAAAGGAGATTTTTATTTCAGGGAAACAGAAGAAGAAGGGTGGGGAGAGGATTTGAAAATGAATGGAATGGGAATAAGCAGTGGCCTGAAAGATGAGCAGGATGAAAGGAGGAGATGAGGAGAGAACATATGAGTACATATCAGAGTATAGCTGTAAATCAAGGGGGGGACACCCCCCTCAAACCTGGAAAAAAGAGAGAATCCCTCCCCCCAATATCATACACATTTCTGTCATGTTACAGAAATGAATAACATGCATGTTAATGCTAAGGATACATGCAAAACTAGAAAAGCACTCAAAGATCACACACCTCCACCAAGGCTCCTTCCGTCCCTCATAGATCACCTCCAAAATGTAATGGGTTCGTGTGTAGGCCACGAGCCAGTTCTGGTTAAAACTGCATCAAAGTCTATCCAGTAGTTTTGGAGGATTCTTGCTAACACACTGTGAGAAGATAAGAGC
Source organism: Pholidichthys leucotaenia (assembly GCA_020510985.1). Lineage (NCBI taxonomy): Eukaryota > Metazoa > Chordata > Actinopteri > Cichliformes > Pholidichthyidae > Pholidichthys > Pholidichthys leucotaenia. The sequence goes on from CM035842.1 coordinate 280,869,127, forward strand.
CTTGGTGGAGGTATGTGTTCTCGGATTATCACCAAAATGTAGTGGGTTCCTCTCTACCTCAAGGACTACATCTGGTGAAAATTTCATCCAAATCCATCAAGTAGTTTTTGCATAATCCTGCTAACAATCAGACAGACAGACAAACCACCCTGGTTACATTACCTCCTGGGTGGAGGTAACAAATATTTGGGGAGAATTTGCAACTTTTCTTACAGATTTGCAACTTCTATCTCATTAATTTGCAACTTTTTTTAATGTAAATTTACAACTTTTTTGTCATTAATCTGCAACTTTTTTCATGTAAATTTGCAGCTTTTCTCTCATAAATTTGCAACTATTTCTCATTAATTTGCAACTTTTTTCTTGTTAATTTGCAACAATTTTCATGTAAATTTGCAACTTTTCCCCCCTCACTTTTTTCCTGTAAATTTACAACTTTTCCTCATTAATTCACAACAATTTTGACATTTTTTCTTATAAATTTCCAACTTTTTCCCCTCAGTTTCCCCATAAATTTACAATTTTTTCCTCATTCATTTTCTTGTAAATTTGTAATTTTTTTCCTTTCACTTTTTTCATGTAAATTTGCAACTTTTCTTTCTAAATTAAGATAAGACCAGATAAGATAAGCCTTTGTTAGTCCCACAATGGGGAAATTCCAGGATTGCAACAGCACAGGGATAGCAACACTCAGAGCAAAAATTCAGAAGATAAGATAATGAGAGATATACATATGTGCACAGAAATATACACAGTGCAGAGCATTGTAGCTAGGTGGAATAAACAGCATAACGATCTATTCAGTTACCCCACCTAGTATGATTATGTACCCATATAGTATATTACGTATTTTGATCAGCCTAGTTGTCACCCTCTGTAGCGATTGATATTGTCCTAGTTGTATAATGGAGGGGACCAATCATTCTGCAAGTTTGTTACGTTTTGTGCATTTAATACGGCCTCTACGAGCAGCCCTGCTTAGGTTATAAAGTCTGACAGCCGTAGGTAGGAAGGACCTGCGAAACCTCTCGGTCGCGCTCCTAGGATGGTGCAGCCTACTGCTAAATGAGCTCCTCAGTGTGTTCAGCGTGTCCTGCATGGGGTGGGACTCGGACTCCAGCAGAGATGACAGCTTAGCCACCATCCTCCATTCTCCTATCTCCTCCACTGGGTTGAGGTGTTTCCCCAGGACAGAGCTAGCTTTTTTGGTCAGTCTATTCAGTCTCTTACTGTCGGCTGCCGTGATGCCGCTGTCCCAGCAGACCACTCCAAATGTGATGGCTGATGCCATCACCAAATCGTAGAAGGTCTTCAGGAGTACCCCTTGTACCCCAAAAGACCTGAGCCTCCTCAGGAGGAACAGCCTACACTGTCCCTTCTTGTAGAGCGCGTCAGTATTGTGTGACCAGTCTAGTTTATTGTTCAAAGGAACACCCAGGTACTTGTAGGATGTCACCATCTCAATGTCTGTTCCCTGAATGTTTACTGGTGCTGTAAGGAGTTGTCCTCGCCTGCGGCAGTCCACCACCAGTTCCTTAGTTTTCCTCGCATTGATCTGGAGGCAGTTCTGCTGGCACCAGTCCACGAAGTCCTGGATAAGTCCTCTGTACTCTGCATCATCTTCATGAGCGATGAGGCCGACAATCGCAGAGTCGTCAGAGAACTTCGGAAGATGGCAGTGTGGTGTGTTATGTGAAAAGTCCGCAGTATAAAGGGTGAACAGGAAGGGAGACAGAACTGTTCCCTGGGGGGCCCCCGTATTGCAGATGATAGTGTCGGACACACAATCCTGGGTTCTCACAAACTGTGGCCAGTTTGTGAGGTAGTCCAAGATCCACGATGACAGATGCTGGTCCACCCCTGTGCACAGTCGCTTGTTCTTCAGGATCCCAGGCTTCTCCAGGTGGGACAGAGAACGGTGTAGGAGGAAGATCACTGCATCCTCCACCTTGATGCCATGCTGGTAGGCGAACTGAAGTGGATCCATCGCTGGTCCCACCAGCGGACGGTGAATTCGCCCCCTGTGAATTCACAACAATTTTGGAATTTTTTCTGGTAAATTTCATAACGTTCACATGGATGCTCGTTAAATTTTTGTATTCTATGTAAATTGGTCGAAGAGCCCTTTGGCCGATGGCTGAAGGGGAATTTTGTTATGGGTCATTTCGTCCGTCCTTCTACCCGTCTGTCCCACCTTCGTGAAATTAACTCCTCCTACAGTTTTGTTCCAGTTGTTTTGGAACTTGGTACCATGGTTTAATATACACAGAGGATGTGCATATTGCAGTTTGGTTCTGATTGGATGACTGTTGCAGGAATTGTAGCCCTGACCTATGACCAGCTGTTTCACCTCACTTCATAGACAGTAACTGCCTTGTGAAATCAACTCTTCCTACAGTTTTGTTCCGATTCTTTTGAAACTTGGTACCGTGATTTTATATACTCTGATGATGCACATATTCCAGTTTCACTGTAATCGGATGACTTTGAGATCAAAGGTCAGAAGTCAGATTTTCCTTAAATCTTCTAAACACAATAACTACTGAAAGAAATGATGTAGGCTTTTCAAATCAATACAATAGTTGCATCTAATACACGTCTTGGACCATTTACATCCTGACTTAACTAAGGGTTTGGGGTCAAGGGGTCAAAGATCAAAGTTCAAAGTTAACATTGCAGTTGCACTATGGTAGATGCTTCACTTACTATTACTGTACTATAAAACAAGTAAAGCTAGGGTCACCAATCCTGGTATACAGGTTCACCTTGGGATCCTTGTCATGAGCTGAGAGCTGGAGGTTTCCGCCAGGCTTGGTCTCATGGCTTTTTCTTTATATTTACATATTTGTTGTATTTTATGCATTTTGCATTTCTGTATTCATGCACTGTTTGCCATTTTCCTGTTTATGTTCTAGTTTTGTTACACTTTTATTTTGTATTAATTTATATTTATGTTTTAGTCTGCTTGGGTTGATATTTTATTCTTTATATCTTCATTGTTGTTCTTTTGTTGGTTGACAGCTTTCAGTGGCGTGGTGCTCCATGTGGGCGTTGCCCTATCAGCTGTCAGCTTCGGTTCGCCCCTCTCTCACCGCCCACAGCTGGCCCTAATTATGTGTCATTGCTTTCTCCTGCCCACTCAGATAACCCACACCTGTTATTGATTATGTAAATGGTTTTTGATCTTATTTAAGGGTTTTATTTTCATTTTCTCATCGCCACAGTCTTGGTTGTATTCTCCTCGTCTCCACCAGAGCCCTGCCCTGCTCTGGTGCGCTATATCTGTAAGTTTTCTCCCTTGTTTGTATTTTGTGTTAAGAGCACCGTGTTGAACTTTATGTTTGTTGCCTTTTTCAATAAATTGCCCAAACTCACAGTTCAGCGCGTGGGTCTCACCTTCCTGCCCCGTAGGGCAATTCATGACAGAAGACTGTGGCCAGTAGAGACCCAGCTGCTGTGAGTTTGTTGAAATTTTTTTTTTGTCCGTTTCTTTTACTCCAGCGGCGGGGAAAGCTTGTAGGTTTTCACTATTTTTCCCCCATTTGGTTTTCTTTTCGTACCCGGGATTAACCACCCTGAGACTGGGCGAAGTGGAGTGGTGGTCTGTGTGCGTTCTGGAGGATATTCTGTTGCAGGCTTGAGCTTCCTGTTCTCCCGAGGCAGCCCGAGAGTGTCTGGAGGGCACGGCTCAGGTACTTGAGGCATGCCCCAGCCTGTGGGATCACCCGGAGCTCACGGACCTACTCCTCTCCATCTTTCTTTTTCAACCCACAAGTATTGAGCCGGGGGAATCGGCTCCGATGCCTGTGCCTGCGTCAACGAAGCACAAGCGCTCACGCATACGGCAGCCTCCAGCCTCTCACTGCTCTCCGGCGACAGCTCTGCCTCCTCACGAGCATCGGCCCGCTACATTGGCTGAGGAGCTGGAGGAGCGCAGGCAGGTTTTACTGGCAGAGACTGAGCTCCTCCTGGAAGTTAAGCTATGGCTCCTCCCGGATCTTGCTTAAGAGCTAGAGGAGATTTCACCAAGGGACTCGGAGTTTGAGCCGATGAATGAGCGTTCCCTGACGCCAGAGCCCCTCCCTCTCCTCCTTGAGCCTCCGCCTCCTGCTCCTCGCCGTCATTCTAGGAAATCCCACCGGAAGAACGCTCCCACCTCTCAGTCGGCAGCTTCTCCTACACCGAGACAGAAGCCTCCCTCAGCAGTGCACCCTCCGAGTTTTTCAGAGGCGGCTCCTCCAGTTCCCCTGAGGGGCCTACGACCATTGAAGTCATGGAGAGGGCCGATTTCCAACCAGCTGCAGCAGAAAACATCATGCCCCAGGAATGCAGGCAAGTGGCTTTTCATTCTTTATTACCTATGTGTGAATTATTTTGCTTGATTCCCAGTGGTGAGGCTCAGTCCCCGCAGCCCTGTGAGCTCTCACCACCTGCTGCAGCTAAAGACTTGTCACCTGCTCTCTCTGTGTCTCCTCCTCTGCCCCCTGAGTGTACGCCGGCCCTAGGATTGAGCCACCGGATGTTGGAGGAGCCTGTGGCCCTGGAGGACCTGGTTCCAGCCCCACAGCCATGCTCTGGATGGAGGGTGAGCGCTGTAACCGAGCCGACGCCTGCGCCAATGAAAGAGTGGCCCTGGACTCCAGCTGAGCAGCGCCAGCAGGAGATTCACCTCCTGTCACCACGCAGGGTGAGCCACCTGCGTGGGTCACCTTGCTGTGGGGTCCCAGGACTGAACGGACCACTAGTCCTGCTGCAGGGGCCGCTGCCGCAGAACCGGAGTTGGACCTCCAGAGGGCCGGGCCCATAGAACCACCACCTGGATCGTCAGAGTCCTGGATGGCGGTGGAGACTGAGATCAGGCAAGTGCTCTCCTTTGTCTCTCTTTTGGAGAAATCTTGCCTGGCTCTAGATGGGGAGAGCCAAGTGCAGCTGTCAGCTGCACCTGAGCTCACCTCACTGTGCTCCGCTGCCGCCGGTGACCGTGACCCTGTGTCTTTGCATCTCTTTCCTGACCTTTTCCCCAGGGTCACCAAGGATTGTCCAGCTTGGCCAGAAGTCTTTGTGGGTCCCGGCTCGCCACCCGAGATCCCCATAGGTCCAGCTCCTTCCACTGAGGTTGTCGTGGGTGCTGCTTTGGCCCAGTCCAGGCCCTCTGTGGGTGCTGCTTTCCTTCCTGCTGAGGTCGTCGCAGGTGCTCCGTCCCAGCCCAGGGCCTCCGAGGGTGCAGCTCTGGCCCAGCCCGGGTCCACCGAGGGTGCAGTTCTGGCCCAGGTCCGGAGCCACCAAGGGTGCAGCTCCGCTCCAGTCCGGAGCTACCGAGGGTGCTGCTCCGCTCCAGTCTGGAGCTACTGAGGGTGCAGCTCCGCTCCAGTCCAGAGCCACCACGAGTGCTGCCTCGCTCCATCCCGGAGCCATCACGGGTGCTGCCTCGATCCAGCCCAGAGCTGCCGAGGGTGCTGCCTCACTCCAGCCTGGAGCTGCCGAGGGTGCTGCCTCGCTCCAGCCTGGAGCCGCCGCGGGTGTTGCTTCGCTCCAGCCCAGAACCGCCGTGGGTGCTGCCTCGCTCCAGCCCGGAGCTACTGCGGGTACTGCCTCACTCCAGCCTGGAGCCACCGAGAGTGCAGCTTTGCTCCAGCCTAGAGCCACCGCGGGTGCTACTATGTCCCAATCCGGGGCCACCGAGGGTGCTGCTGGCCAGCCCGAGGGTGTCGTGGTTCCCCCTCCTTTGCCAGACACCGTTGTGGTCCCCTCTCCTCTGCCTGAGACGGTCGTGGTTCTCCTCTGCCAGACGCCGTCGTGGTTCCCTTTCCTCACCCTGACGTCGACTCTGGTCCCCCAACTCCTCCATCTTGCCCACCATCTTGCCCACCACCCTCTCTTGTGGTTGTTGTTGCCCGTCATCGTCACTTCCTTGTGGTAACGTATCGTCACTTCCTGTTTTGCTGTCTGCCTGTGTGGTTTGCTCTCCAGCCACTAGCTAGCCACTAGCTATGGCTACTAGCTCTCTTTCCTCTCCTCCTCTGGTCTCTCTGTCAGATGTTTAGCTACACCTCTGCCTCTTTTAGTGATAACGGTAAATGTAATAAATGTTGTCTTTTTGAGGCGCTCGAGGCGAGGTTGTCTGATTTGGAATCCCGGCTCCGCTGCATTGAAACACCGTCTGCGCCAGTTAATCTCGACGGACGCCCCTTAGCTGCAGCGGAGCTAGCTAGCTTAGGCCCCCCTGTCAGCGGTTCCCCGGCTCTCCTCAGCAGCGAGGAGACTGGGTGGGTGACGGTGAGAAGGAAGCCTAGTCGCAAAGCCCCGGTACACCACCAACCTGGTCACGTTTCTAATCGTTTTTCCCCGCTCAGCGACACACCCGCTGAGGAAAAAACTCTGATCATTGGCGACTCTGTAGTCAGAAACGTGAACCTAGAGACTCCAGCGGCCATAGTCCAATGCATTCCTGGGGCCAGAGCAGGCGACATCGAGTCAAATTTGAAAATGCTGGCTAAAAGTAACTGTAAATATTCCACAATTGTTATTCACGCCGGCATTAATGACATCCGTCTCCGGCAGTCGGAAGTCACGAAACTTAATATAGAATCGGTGTGTGACTTTGCAAAAACGATGTCTGCCACTGTAGTATTCTCTGGGCCCCTCCCCAATCTGACCAGTGATGACATGTTTAGCCGCTCGTCATCCTTGAACCGCTGGCTGTCTGTGTGGTGTCCTAAAAATGACGTGGGCTACATTGACAATTGGAGCTCTTTTTGGGGAAAACCTGGTCTTATGAGACGAGACAGCATTCATCCCACTTTGGATGGTGCTTCTCATTTATCTAACAATCTGGCATCTTTTTTATCCAAATTTCCAAAACCCCGACTACTCAGAGTTGGGACCAGGAAGCAGAGTCGCAGTCTTACACGCCTCTCTGCAGCTCCTCTTCATCCGCCACCCCTCAGCTTAGCCCCTGTCTTCCCCATCAGAGAATCGTTGTCTGCTCCCTCCAAAGTAAATAAAAATATAATGCATAAGCATCCCAAAGTGACAAAGCAAAATATTGGTAAAACTCAAACATAAAGCCTCTAAATTGAATGAATTGGCCTCTGTTCCTCCTCATAATTTAAAAACTAAATGTGGTTTATTAAATATTAGGTCTCTAACTCCCAAGTCTCTGTTAGTCCATGATCTGTTAATTGATCATCAGATTGATTTAATTTCCCTTACAGAGACTTGGTTAGGGCAAGAGGATTATGTTGGTTTAAATGAATCAACTCCCTCTGGTTATTTAAACTGTCAAAATCCTAGAAGTTCTGGTCGTGGAGGAGGAGTAGCAACAATTTACCATTCCAAATTACTAGTTAATGTAAAGCAAAAAACATGTTATAATTCCTTTGAGGGCCTGGTCCTCAGTATTGGGCACTTTAGCAATTTTAGGTTAAACCCAATTTTATTTGCCATAGTTTATCGTCCCCCATCAACCTACTCAGAATTTTTATCCGAATTTGCTGATTTCTTAGCTGATTTAGTGCTGAAATCTGATAGAATAATTATAGTAGGGGACTTTAATATACATGTGGATGCAGATAGTGACTGCCTTAATGTGGCATTTAATTCAATATTAGACTCGATTGGGTTTTCTCAGAAGGTAGGAAATTCTACTCATTACCTCCACCATACATTGGACCTTGTTCTGACATATGGCATAGAAATAGAAAATCTTGTAGTGTCTCCTCATAACCCTGTACTGTCAGACCATTGTCTGTTAACCTTTGATTTTACTATTTCTGACTATTTGGCTCCTAAAGAAAAATATTATTACAGTAGATGCCTCTCAGATGATGCTGTTACCAAATTTATGCAGATTGTTTCCTCTATGCCATGTGTCAACACAACAGAAATAAGCTATAGACAGCTTGCTCCTTCTGTAATTGATAACATGGTGGATAGTGTTTCAGCTTCTCTGCATCAGACTCTAGACTTGGTGGCCCCCTTAAAAAAGAAAAAGTCTAATCAGAGATTTCTAACTCCTTGGTTCAACACAGAAACTCGTAGCTTAAAACAGAAGACTCGTCAATTAGAAAGAAAATGGCACTTCACTAATTTAGATGAAATCTATTTAGCTTGGAGAAATCATCTTTTAATTTATAAAAAATCTCTTAGAAAAGCTAGAACGAGTTATTACTCTGCATTAATAGAAGAGAACAAGAATAATCCCAGGTTTCTTTTCAGTACTGTAGCCAGGTTGACAAAGAGTCAGGGCTCTGTCAATCCTAGCATTCCCTTAGAGCTTACTAGTCAGGACTTTATGAACTTTTTCAATAATAAAATTTCATCCATCAGAGATAAAATCAATCAGATTCTTCCCACAGTTAACTTAAATACTGTAACTACTACAACTCCTTCTATTGATGTGTCTTGATGAGTTTACTCCAATCGACCTTTGTGAGTTAGACAAAATAGTTTCCTCATCCAAACCTTCAACTTGTCTTTTAGACCCTATTCCTACCAGGTTATTTAAAGAAGTCTTCCCACTTATTGGTAGCCTTATTCTTCATATAATCAATTCTTCATTAACTTTAGGCCATGTACCGCAAGCTTTTAAAACGGCTGTAATTAAACCCTTATTCAAAAAGCCAACGCTAGATCCAGGAGCTTTAGCTAACTATAGACCAATCTCTAATCTCCCTTTCATTTCAAAAATCTTAGAAAGAGTTGTTGCTACGCAATTATTTGACCACCTGCAGGGAAATGGTTTACTTGAAGAGTTTCAGTCTGGGTTTAGAATCCATCATAGTACTGAAACAGCCTTAGCGAAGGTCACTAACGACCTCCTCATTGCATCTGATAATGGACTAGTTTCTGTACTTGTCCCTTTAGACCTTAGTGCAGCTTTTGATACTATCGATCATAATATTCTACTTGATAGATTAGAACACTATGTTGGACTTAATGGAACTTCGTTGCAGTGGTTTAGATCTTATTTATCTGATAGGTTCCAGTTTGTTCATGTAAATAATGAGTTTTCTTTCAACTCAAAGCTCAGTCATGGAGTTCCACAGGGATCTGTGCTAGGCCCGACTCTTTTTAGTTTATATATGCTTCCGTTAGGCAACATTATTAGAAAGCACTGTATACATTTTCATTGTTATGCTGATGACACACAATTATACCTGTCAATGAAGCCAGATGATAGTAATCAATTAGCCAAGTTAGAAGCCTGTCTTAAGGAAATCAAAGCTTGGATGACTTGTAATTTCCTGCTATTAAATTCAGATAAGACTGAAGTCATTCTTGCTGGTCCAAAAAAACCTTAGAAATTCCTTTCCAAATCAAACTTTCAGTTTGGATACGGTTACTCTTTCTCTTAATAGCTCTGTGAGGAACCTTGGAGTTATTTTTGATCAGGATTTGTCCTTCAATTCACATATTAAATTTGTTTCTAAGACTGCCTTCTATCATTTGCGTAATATTGCCAAGATTAGGAGCATCTTGTCTCAGAGTGATGCTGAGAAACTGATCCACGTTTTTGTTAGCTCGAGATTATTGCAATTCTTTATTATCAGGCTGTCCTAAAACATCTTTAAAAAGTCTTCAGCTGATCCAAAATGCTGCAGCAAGAGTTTTAACAGGTACTAGAAAGAGAGATCATATCTCTCCGGTTCTGGCCTCCCTTCATTGGCTTCCCATAGAGTTTAGAATTAAGTTTAAAATCCTTCTTCTTACTTACAAAGCTCTAAACAATCAGGCTCCTTTTTATTTAAAAGATCTGATACTACCGTATTATCCTAACAGAACACTACGCTCCCAAAATGCAGGATTACTTGTAATACCTAGAATCTCCAAAAGTACAATGGGAGGCAGAGCCTTCAGTTATCAAGCTCCTCTCCTGTGGAATCAGCTGCCAATCTGGATTCGGGAGTCAGACTCGATCTCTGTTTTTAAGAATAGGGCTAAAACCTACCTTTTTGATATAGCCTACAATTAGGGAGGGATCATGTGTTTCTGAACCCTCCCTTAGTTATGCTGCTAATAGGTTTAGTCAGCCGGGGGACCTCCAGTAATGCACTGGGCCTCACTCCTTTTCTCACTCTCAATGAAATATTTTTTTTTTGCTGGTCATTAACATTTGTTTGTTCTCTCCCATAGATTGAGTCCCCATCGTGCTGTTTGCTCTCTACATGTCTGTTCTTTTCTTCTTCTCTATCCCCCCACCCCCCAGCCAGTCACAGCAGATGACTGCCCCTCCCTGAGCCTGGTTCTGCTGGAGGTTTCTTCCTGTTAAAAGGGAGTTTTTCCTCTCCACCATCGCCAAGTGCTTGCTCACAGGGGATCGCCTGATTGCTGGGGTCTTTCTGCAACTGTGGGGGTTCCCCCTACAGTTGATAGTGCTATGAGATGACTGTTGTTGTGAAATGGCGCTATATAAATAAAGTTGAATTGAATTGAATTGAACCATTGGTTTTTCCAGTTGGGCAGCCACGTCCTGGACCACCCTTTCTGTTCAGGTGGCTAAAAAACTCTGGCAGAATGCCCGACAGACTGTGCTGCAGAGTTGGGTGGCTCATGTTCTCTGGTAGACCACCCAACTCTTTCCATCATGCCATCTGCCGGGCCTGGGACTTTGGTCGCCCACATGAACTGTCCAGCTCTTTGGTCCAGGGGGCTTAGATAGTTGGGGTTTTCCCGGTGTGGGTCCTGAGCGGGGTTTGTTTCGTTCCCTCCTAGTCTGTTCCCCCCACCACCCTCCTGGGGTGGGTTATTGTTGTGGTCCTATTGGGGGGGGGGGGGTCCTTTTCTTTTCGTTTGATGTTGTCTGGCATCCACCTCTTAAAGAAGGGGGCTCTGTCATGAGCCAAGAGCTGGAGCCTTCCGCCAGGCTCGGTCTCTTGGCTTTTTCTTTATATTTACATATTTTTTGTATTTTATGCTTTTTGGGTTTCTGTATTCGTGTACTGTTTGCCATTTTACTGTTTGTGTTCTAGATTTGTTACACTTTTATTTTGTATTAATTTATATTTATATTTTAGTCTGTTTGGGTTGATATTTTATTCTTTATATCTTCATTGTTGTTCTTTTGCTGGTTGACAGCTGTCAGTGGCGTGGTGCTCCATGTGGGCATTGCCCTGTCAGCTGTCAGCTTTGGTTTGCCCTTCTCTCACTTCCCCCAGCTGGTCCTAATTATGTGTCATTGCTTTCTCCTGCCCACTCAGATAACCCACACCTGTTATTGATTATGTAAATGTTTTTTGATCCTATTTAAGGGCTTTATTTTTATTTTCTCATTGCTGCAGTCTTGGTTGTATTCTCCTCGTCTCCACCAGAGCCCTGCCCTGCTCTGGTGTGCTATATCTGTAAGTTTTCTCCCTCATTTGTATTTTGTGTTAAGAGCACCATGTTGAACTTTATGTTTGTTGCCTTTTTTAATAAATTGCCCAAACTCACAGTTCAGCACGTGGGTCCCACTTTCCTGCCCTGAAGGGTAATTCATGACAAACTTGACTTCTTACTATGGGTTTGGGGTCAAATAGTGAAAGGTTAACGTTAACATTCCTATGTGTGACTATGGTTTTGGGATTGCAAGGTCAAAGGTCAACATCAAAATGGCTTATAAACTATATCTCAACAGGTATAATAGGTAAAAGGTATAATGATGAGAAAAGCTGTATATTTACAAGGAATTTTGTCAATGTTTGAGGGGAATAAGGTAGTAAATTTGCAAGAAAATGAAATGTTTCAAGTTAAAAAGTTACCCCCCCCCAAAAAAATCAGTTTTATGAGGGAACAGTTGCAAACTTGCAAAAAAATGACAGCATAATTTAAAACTTGCAATATTCTGAAAAAGTTTCAATTTTAAGATAATAGTTTATAAGAAAAAAGCTGCAAATTAATGAGAAAATAGTAATTTTATTTTGAGAAATATTGTAAATTTAGAAGGAAAACAAAATGGCAAATTTAGCTTTTTTTTTTTTTTTTTTTACAATATTTACAAAAATGATAGTAACACAATAAAAAAGCTGCAGTGTTACAACAAAAGTTGTACATTTAGGAAAACACTTTACAAGACAAAAGCCACAAATTTATGAGAGAAAATTATCAGATTTACAAGAAAATAGTTGCAATTTTATTTCTGAAAAATGCTGCATATTTGCAAAATATCTTTTTCTTCTTCTTTTGGCTGCTCCCTTCAGGGGTCCCCACAGCAGATCATCTACCTCCATCTCACCCTATCCCTTGCATCTTCCTCTGTAACACCAACCCTCTCCATGTCCTCCTTCACTATATCCATGAATCTTCTCTGTGGTCTTCCTCTTTTCCTCCTGCCGGGTAGCTCCATCTTTAACATCCTTTGTCTAATATCTCCACTATCCCTCCTCTGCACATGTCCAAACCATCTCTTCCTTGCCTCTCTTACTTTGTCTCTACACTGCTCAACCTGAGCTGTCGTTCTGACATACTCATTTCTTGAGGTGGGCAATATGGCCTAAAAATGATATCGCAATATTTCTGTAAATTTTCACGATAACGATATTCTTCATGATGTCACGGAATACAGTTTTTTCTTTTAAATTTATAAAGGACAGTTTCACAGGCCAGCATTAATTACGTTCAACATAGTCAGTAAAAACAAAACCAAGATTCTTACTTCTCCAGTTTATAAAGAGCAGTTTAGAATGTGTTTCAAACTTTTTTCATTCTGTGTCAAATATTACCAGAAAATATTATAAACCACCACATCTTAAGCAGACTGAGGGGTGGACTGGGACAAAAATTCAGGACGGGGATTTGACTTCATCCTAGGCCACGATGTTGTTGGAAACCAGAAACCCCCACAGTTTTAGTAGACCAACATTTTAAAATAATAGGTATCAAACTAGTTATAAATGTAATTATAACCTTCGGGTGGGACGAAAATTATAAATTTGGATTGTAATAGTCAACTGATCTATTGAGAATTAAAATAACTGATTGACTAATCTTAATTTAAATCTGGTGCTGCTTCTGATTTCTTCACCTTTTCAGAATAAATACAGAGGTGTGTAAAAGTGTTTGCCCCCTTCCTGATTTCCCTTTTTTGTGTTTGTCACACTTAAATGTTTCAGATCATCAAACACATTTAAATACTAGACAAAGATAATACAAGTAAACACAAAATGAAGTTTTTAAATGAAGGTGTTTATTATTAAGGGGGAAAAAAATCCAAACCTACATGGCCCTGTGTGAAAAAGTGACCCCCCCCCCCCCATTAAAACATACAGTAAATTAACTGTGGTTTATCACATCTTTGAAAAGCTGAGTTCAATCTCTCTAGCCACACCCAGGCCTGATTACTGCCACACCTGTTCTCAATCAAGAAATCACTCCAATTGCACCTACCTGACAAAGTCAAGTAGTACAAAAGATCCTCAAAAGCTAGACATCATGCTGCGATAGAAATTCAGGAACAAATGAGAAACAAAGTAAATGAGATCTATCAGTCTGGAAAAGGTTATAAAACCATTTCTAAAGCTTTGGGACTCCAGCAAACCACAGTGACAGCCATTATCCACAAATGGCGAAAACATGGAACAGTGGTGAACCTTCCCACGAGTGGCCAGTCGACCAAAATTACCCCAAGAGCACAATGACGACTCATTCAAGAGATCACTAAAGACCACACAACAACATCCAAAGAACTGCAGGCCTCATTTGCCTTAGTCAGTGTTCAGTGGTCATGACACCACCATAAGAAAGAGACTCGGCAAAAATTCAGTTCAGTTCAATTCAATTCAACTTTATTTATATAGCGCCATTTCACAACAACAGTCATCTCATAGCACTTTCAACTGTAGGGGAAACCCCCACAATTGCAGAAAGACCCCAGCAATCAGGTGATCCCCTGTGAGCAAGTGCTTGGCGACGGTGGAGAGGAAAAACTCCCTTTTAACAGGAAGAAACCTCCAGCAGAACCAGGCTCAGGTAGGGGCAGTCATCTGCTGCGACTGGCTGGGGGGTGAGGGGATAGAGAAGTTGAAAAGAACAGAAATGTAGAGAGCAAACAGCACTCAATCTATGGGAGAGAACAAACAGATGTTAATGACCAGCAAAAAAAAAAAAAATATTTCATTGAGACTGAAGAAAGGAGTGAAGCCCAGTGCATTATTGGAGGTCCCCCGGCTGTCTAAACCTTATAGCAGCATATCTAAGGGAGGGTTCAGAAACACATGATCCCTCCCTAATTGTAGGCTATATCAAAAAGGAAGGTTTTAACCCTATTCTTAAAAACAGAGATGAGATGAGAACAAGATGCTCCTAATCCTGGCAATATTACACAAATGATAGAAGGCAGTCTTAGAAACAAATTTAATATGTGAATTGGAAAACAGATCTTGATCAAATCCTCAGTTCAATAACAAACTGGATATTCAATTCAACTTCATTTATATAGCGCCATTTCACAACAACAGTCATCTCATAGCACTTTCAACTGTAGGGGAAACCCCCACAGTTACAGAAAGACCCTAGCAATCAAGCGATCCCCTGTGAGCAAGCGCTTGGCGACGGTGGAGAGGAAAAACTCCCTTTTAACAGGAAGAAACCTCCAGCAGAACCAGGCTCAGGTAGGGGCAGTCATCTGCTGTGACTGGCTGGGGGGGTGGGGGGATAGTGAAGATGAAAAGAACAGACATGTAGAGAGCAAACAGCACAATGGAGACTCAATCTATGGGAGAGAACAAACAGGTGTTAATGACCAGAAAAAAAAAATATTTCATTGAGAGTGAAGAAAGCACTGAAGCCCAGTGCAATTAGTGGAGGTCCCCCGACTGTCTAAACCTAATAGCAGCATAACTAAGGGAGGGTTCATTAACACATGATCCCTCCCTAATTGTAGGCTATATCAAAAAGGAAGGTTTTAACCATATTCTTAAAAACAGAGATCAAGTCTGACTCCCGAATCCAGATTGGCAGCTGGTTTCCACAAGAGAGGAGCTTGATAACCGAAAGCTCTGCCCCCCATTGTACTTTTGGAGATTCTAGGTATTACAAGTAATCCAGCATTTTGGGAGCGTAGTGCTCTGTCAGGATAATAGGGTAATATCAGATCTTTTAAATAAAAAGGGGCCTGATTGTTTAGAGCTTTGAAAGTGAAAAGAAGGATTTTAAACTTAATTCTAAACTCTATGGGAAGCCAGTGAAGGGAGGCCAGAACCGGAGAGATATGATCTCTCTTTCTAGTACCTGTTAAAACTCTTGCTGCAGCATTTTGGATCAACTAAAGACATTTTAGAGATGTTTTAGGACAACCTGATAATAAAGAGTTACAATAATCTAATCTAGAGCTAACAAAAGCATGGATCAGTTTCTCAGCATCACTCTGAGACAAGATGCTCCCTATCTTGGCAATATTATGCAAATGATAGAAGGCAGTCTTAGAAACAAATTTAATATGTGAATTGAAAAACAGATCTTGATCAAAAATAACTCCAAGGTTCCTCACAGAGCTATTAAGAGAAAGAGTAATTGCATCCAAACTAAAAGTTTGATTTGGAAAGGTTTTTCTAAAGTTTTCTGGACCAACAAGAATGACTTCAGTCTTATCTGTATTTAATAGCAGGAAATTACAAGTCATCCAAGCTTTGATTTCCTTAAGAAAGGCTTGTAACTTGGCTAATTGATTACTATCATCATTCACTTCATTAACAGGTATAATTGTGTGTCATCAGCATAACAATGAAAATGTATACAGTGCTTTCTAATAATGTTGCCTAACGGAAACATACGTATATATATAAACTAAAAAGAGTAGGGCCTAGCACAGATCCCTGTGGAACTCCATAACTGAGCTTTGAGTTGAAAATGGCCTGCATGGCAGAGTTCCAAGACGAAAACCACTGCTGAGCAAAAGGAACATAAAGGCTCATTTCAGTTTTTCCAGAAAACATCTTGATGATCCCCAAGACTACTGGGAAGATGCTCTGTGAACTGATGAGACAAAAGCTGAACTTTTTGGACGGTGTGTGTCCCATTACATCTGGCGTAAAAGTAACACAGCATTTCAGAAAAGGAACATCATACCAACAGTAAAATATGGTGGTGGTAGTGTGATGGTCTGGGGCTGTTTTGCTGCTTCAGGACCTGGAAGACTTGCTGTTTTAACTGTCCCAGGCACCATTTGGCATCATAACCCCTAGTGGTCAAGAGTGGTAAAGATTTTTTTGTCAAGAAAATAGTTCAGATTTCCAAGGCTATAACTTGAAAGTTGCAAGAGATAATGGCTTACTGTCAATTAGAAAGATGTAGAATATGATCCAAAGTTTTACATAGGAATAAATTTACGCATCTAATTTGCATAATGTTGGGAAGCTATATAAATTACATAACTCCGTCAAAAGTGGACTTTGGACATATATACACAAAGAATGGTTCTGTTTTTTGACACCATTTTTTCTACAGGGGTATGTTGTTATCTTATTTTCAAAGTATATGAACCACAAAATCAGTACAATGTAAAGAAACAAAGAAATTCTTCACTTACTGTTGGTGAAGGGGCTCACTGGCTGGCGTGGTTGGTCCGTTTTCGTCCATCGTGGTCATTATTTTGCGTTCTGATGGTCATTTGCGCTCTCTCCCACATCTAGAAAGTCTTATGATTATCCCACGTCAATTTCGTTTGTATTCCGCGGCTATTTTTTGTGTATGACGCTGTTTTATCTGATGATGCATAACAATGATGGTGGCCATATTGGCTTTCTGAGCTCAAAGAATGAAAACAAAGAAGAAGAATAAGGATTTCTTCTTCTTTGGTGTATTCAGTGTCAGCCATGATTCCTCCAATGCGTGCCTGCCACCTTCTGAACTGGCAGATCAGTACAAATCCTCAGTACAGCTGGGGAGTTAAAGGGATGTCAGATTCATTTGACAGGCGCAGTTACTGCGCTGTGCCACTGGGAGCGCATGAAAAGCTGGCTATTTAAAGGGTTAAATGGAACCACGTATTCTGCTGTCTACCAAAAAATTCTGAAGGAGAATGTCTGGCCATCTGTTCGTGACCTCAACCTGAAGCACAGTTGGGTTCTGCAGCAGGACAATGATCCAAAACACACCAGCAAGTCCACCTCTGAATGGCTTAAAAAAAAAAAAAGAAGTCTTTGGAGTGGCCTAGTCAAAGTCCTGACCTGAATCCGATTGAGATGCTGTGGCATGACCTTAAAAATGTGGTTCATGATTGAAAACCCTCCAGTATGGCTGAATTACAGCAATTCTGTAAAGATGAATGGGCCAACATTCCTCCACAAGGCTGTAAAATATTTATTGCCAGTTATCGCAAACGCTTGATTGCAGTTGTTGCTGCTAAGGGTGGCCCAACCAGTTATTAGGTTTAAGAGACAATCACTTTTTCACACAGGGCAATGTAGGTTTGGATCTTTTTTCCCTTGACAATAAAAACCTTCATTTAAAAACTGCATTTTGTGTTTAGTTGTGTTATCTTTGTCTAATATTTAAATTTGTTTGATGATCTGAAACATTTAAGTCTGTCAAACATACAAAAAAAATGAGAAATCAAGAAGGGGGCAAACACTTTTTCACACCACTGTACACAAGGTGAGAAGTTTTAGGTAAAAAGTTACAATTTTTGCATGAAAAAGGTCACAAATTTTTCACCAAAAATGTTCAAAATTTAAAAAAAAAAGTACTTTTATGAAAAGATGCATAAATAATGAAAAAAAAAAAACTAACTTAGGAGCGAATGGTAACAAGCAGATAAGAGTACAGTTGGTACTGCATACTTTTGGAATTATAGCCAAAAAGTTCAACCTTGGTTTCATTGGACCATAACACATTTTCCCACATGCGTTTGGAAGATTTCAAATGTGTTTTTGCAAAATGTAACCGGGCTTGGATGTTTTTCTTTGTAAGATAAGGCTTCTCTCTTGCCACCCTCGATGGGAGATTGTTGTCACATGTACTAAACAGCCTGTATTTGCCAGAAATTCCTGCAGCTCCTTCATTGTTGCTGTTGGCCTCTTGGCAGCCTCCCTGGCCAGTTTTCTTCTTGTCTTTTCATCAATTTTGGAGGGACGTCCAGTTCTCTGTAATGTCACTGTTGTGCCATATTTTCTCCACTTTCTGATGACTGTCTTCACTGTGTTCCATGGTATATTTAATGCTTTGGAAATTCTTTTGTACCCTTCTCCTGACTAACACCTTTGAACAATGAGATCCCTCTTATGCTTTGGAAGCTGTCTGCGGACTATGGCTTGTGCTGTAAGATGTGACTACAAAATGTCAGGAAAAGCCTACTAGAACAGTTGAACTTTATTTGAGGTTAATCAGACGCACTTTAAGATGTGTGCTGACTCCCATTTAACATGAGGTTGAATGTGATTGGTTAATTCTGAACACAGCCACATCCCCAGTTATAACAGGGTGTGCATATTTATGCAACCAGGTTATTGTAAGCTTTTTACTTTTTATTTTTCCCCTTAAAAGATTTCCATTTGTTTTTCAACTGGGTTGTACATGTTATAGGTCATATTAATGGTGGAAAAAGTTTTAAATGATCTATCTTGGTCTCATTTTTTTACATCACAAAAACCTGGCATTTGAACAGGGGTGTGTAGACTTTTTATATCCACTGTACCTTTCTAGCCATTTCCCTCAATACTTTTGCTGTACTTTCCCAGGCATCTGGTAATTCTTCCCTACCACCCAGAGCCTGTATCAACTCCTTCCTGAACTGTGTGTGACCTTCTTCCTTCTGTAACTTCCCCTGCTTAATCTTTGGCTCTGCCTTCACTGTTTTCCTCTTCTTGCTTTGCAAAGTCATCCTACAGGCTACCACCCGATGCTGTCTAGCTACACTCTCCCTTGCCACCACCTTGCAGTCCCCCATCTCTTTCAGATTTCTCTTTCTGCATAGGATGTAGTCCACCTGTGTATACCTTCCTCCACTCTTGTAAGTCACCCTATGTTCCTCTCTCTTCTTGAAGTATGTCTTCACCACAGCAATTTCCATCCTTTTAGCAAAGTCACATATCTGCAAAATATAAAATGCCAAATTTAGCCCATTTTTGTAGACAGTTACACCTTTAAAAAAAAACCAAATATCTCAGATAGCGTTGCAGCTAATGACTATTTTACGGCTCGGGTAATCACCCACTCTAATCGAAGATTACTCGAGTAATCTGGTACTTTTTTTTAAAAGAAACTTGCATTGACCAACATTTGTGGAACTTTCTTTCCTAAAGAGCAGTAGTAATTGTACCAAACACTCAATAACACAGGCACATGCTTATTGCAATGTTTATTGCATAGATCATAACTTTAAACGGTACGTTACACCATAAAGTTCCTTTTGCTAGCAGTTAGCATCTGTTAGCATCCGCTAGCGGACGCAGTTAGCATCCATTAGCATCCAGATGCTAACGGCGGTGACTATATGTTCTTTGGTCATATATGCATAATTAGTGTAGCTGACTACATTTTATACCTCTCGGCATTTACCCTCTCGGCGCCACACCAGTCGGCTGCCTTTTGCAACAGCGGCTCGATTCCGATTTTTTTTTTTCCCTTCCTCTCTCTTTTGATCACTTTTTTTTTTCACCCCACTTATATCACGGACACACAGATCGTCCCAAATGTCTCCTGAGCCGGTGGACGGAGCCACTGTTTATAGCAGGATACGATACAATAGGGAAGAGCTGCTAGCATTTAACCGCCACCCGGTCCCACTGGAAAAACTCGACATACCGAGAGAACTGAGGCGAAAACGCCGCGGCTGCCGGGCTGGAGTAAGGCGGAGGACAAAAAATATAAGGTACAGACCCTCCCTTCCATCTGTTGTCATGGGAAATGTACGGTCGATACTGGGAAAGTTAGATGAGCTAGCGGCTATCTCCCGTTATGATAGCACTTACCGGGAGTGCTCTCTCCTTTTGTTTACTGAGACGTGGCTAACTGAACTAGCAGCAGATGCTAACATTGAGCTGGAGGGTTTTCACATGATACGAGCTGACCGAACACCAGAGAGTGGCAAAACTAGGGGCGGTGGAGTGATAATGTATGTTAACAACAACTGGTGCAGACCGGGACATATCACTGTTAAACAACGACACTGCAGCAAAGACATTGAGTTGCTAGCTGTTAGCATGAGGCCTACATATCTCCCGAGAGAACACTCACACGTGATCTGCATTGTTGTTTATGCAAATCCGACGGCGAACGCTGGGACAGCGCGTGACGTCATCCATTCAGTAACCAGCAGGCTGCAGACAGAACACCCAGATGCTCTTCTCCTCATCTCAGGCGATTTCAACCACGTTTCACTGTCTCCCATTCTGCCCACTTTCACCCAGTATGTCACATGCCACACTAGAGACAATAAAACACTGGATTTGTTCTACGCAAACACTAAGGAGGCGTACACCTCATCACAACTCCCCCCACTTGGGAGATCGGATCACAACTTGGTTCATCTCCGACCGGTGTACAAACCCCTAGTGCACAGACAACCTCCGGCCATGCACACTGTGGAGTTATGGTCTGAGGAGACAATGGACACTCTAAAGGACTGTTTTGAAGCCACTGCCTGGAAGCAGCTCTGCGATCCACATGGTGAGGACATCGATGGCCTCATTCACACCTTCACGGGCTACCTCAGCTTCTGTGTGGACAAATCCGTTCCCACCAAGACCATACGGCGTCACTCAAACAACAAACCCTGGATCAACCCTGAGATAAAAACACTTCTGAGAGAGAAGAAGAGGATCTTCAGGTCGGGGAACAGGGAGATGCTGAAGTCCGTACAGAGGGAGCTGAGGAGAAAGATCAGAGAAGGCAAGGACAGCTTCAGGAAGAAGATGGAGGACAAGCTGCAACAGAGCGACATCAGCGGGGTCTGGAGAAACCTCAAAACCATCTCGGGGCTCCAGAATACCTCCCCCCAGGCCACGGGGGGCAGGGAGTGGGCGAACAACCTGAATCTGTTTTTCAATAGATTTGACCAACCGCCCTCCCCCCTGTCTGCACAACAACCACTGCTGCCTCTAAGAAATCAAGTCCTGCTACCCACTCCCCACTCCACCGACACCCCCCCCACTCCCAACACACAGCCCCCCATCCTGACCCTGACCAAGACCCAGGTGAGGACGGAGCTGAGGAAGATCAAGGCGAGGAAGGCGTCGGGACCGGACGGCATCAGCGCAAAGCTCCTCAAGTCCTGTGCAGACCAGCTGTGTGGGATTGTGACGTATATCTTCAACATGAGCCTGAAACTGGGGAGGGTACCACAGCTGTGGAAAACATCTTGTGTGGTACCTGTACCAAAAACTTCCCACCCCAAAGACCTGAACAGCTTCAGACCGGTGGCCTTGACGTCCCACTTGATGAAGACCCTGGAGAGACTGCTCCTTGCTCATCTCCGCCCCCTGGTGGAACCAGCGATGGATCCACTCCAGTTCGCCTACCAGCATGGCATTGGGGTGGAGGATGCGGTGATCTTCCTCCTTCACCGTTCTCTGTCCCACCTGGAGAAGCCCGGGAATATGGTGAGGATCATGTTCTTTGACTTCTCCAGTGCTTTCAACACCATCCAACCGATGATCCTGAAGGACAAGCTGCTGCGCGCAGGGGTGGACCAGCACCTGTCATCATGGATCCTGGACTACCTCACGAACCGGCCTCAGTTTGTGAGAACCCGGGACTGTGTTTCCGACACGATCATCAGTAGCACGGGGGCCCCCCAGGGAACGGTGCTGGCTCCCTTCCTGTTCACTCTTTATACTGCGGACTTCTCACACAACACAACACATTGCCATCTACAGAAGTTCTCTGATGACTCTGCGATCGTTGGTCTCATCTCCAGCGGAGATGAAGCTGAGTACAGAGGGCTTATCCAGGACTTTGTGGACTGGTGCCATCGGAACTGCCTCCAGATCAACGCGAGGAAAACTAAGGAGCTGGTGGTGGACTGCCGCAGGCATGGGCAGCCCCTCACAGCACCAGTAAACATACAGGGAACAGACATCGAGATGGTGACATCCTACAAGTACCTGGGTATTCATCTGAACAATAAACTAGACTGGTCACACAATACTGACGCACTCTAGAAGAAGGGACAGCGCAGGCTGTTCCTGCTGAGGAGACTCAGGTCTTTTGGTGTACAAGGGGCGCTGCTGAAGTCATTCTATGACACGGTGGTGGCATCAGCCATCACTTTTGGAGTGGTCTGCTGGGGCAGTGGCATTACTGCAGCCGATAGGAAGAGACTGAACAATCTGATTAAGAAAGCTAGCTCTGTCCTGGGGCAACGCCTTGATCCGATGGAGGAGATAGGAGAGAGAAGGACGGTGGCTAAACTGTCATCTCTGCTGGAGTCCGAGTTCCACCCTATGCAGGACATACTGGATGCACTGAGGAGCTCATTTAGCAGCAGACTACATCATCCCAGGTGCACAACCGAGAGGTTTCGTAGGTCCTTCCTACCAACGGCTGTCAGACTGTACAACCTAAGCAGGGCTGCTCGCAGAGATAGCAAAAAGACGTAACAAACTAATAGTTTTTTTTTTTTTTTTTTTTGTTTTTTTTGAATGCAAAAGATGCAATAGACTTACACAATGGTCCTCTCCGGCATACAACTAGGAACATACCGGTCGCTATGGAGGGTGAGAATATGTATGGGCACATAATCATACCATGTAGGATAACTAAATAGACGGTTATGCTGTTTCATCCCACCTAGCAACAATGCTCTGCACTGTGTGTGTTTATATATTTACATATTTATTCCATCTAGCTACAATGCTCTGCACTGGGTGTGTTTATATTTATATATCTATATATTTATTCCATCTAGCTACAATGCTCAGCACTGGGTGTGTTTATATTTATATATCTATATATTTATTCCATCTAGCTACAATGCTCCGCACTGTGTTTTTATATATCTACATATTATTCCATCTAGCTACATTGCTCCGTACTGTGGGTGTTTATATATTTACATATTTATTCCATCTAGCTACAATGCTCTGCACTGTGTTCATATATTCATATATTTATTCCATCCAGCTACAATGCTCTGCACTGTGTGTCTGTGTGTGTGTGTGTGTGTGTATATATATATTTTATAATAATATGTACATATGTATATTAGCTGCTCTTGCTTGCTTGTGTTTTTTTTTTTTTTTTTTTTTTTTTTTTTTTTTTTTTCTTGCCTTCTGATTGTTGCTCTGAGTGTTGCTATCCCTGTGCTGTTGCAATCCTGGAATTTCCCCGTTGTGGGACTAATAAAGGCTTATCTTATCTTATCTTATCTTATCTTATACATCTTAATTTTAAATCTCAATCATGTACCTTGTCTTGGGTGCGCTGGCTGTGCATGACGTGAGATGCTTTCTGCCGAGACACTGTAACATCCGACGTTGTAGCATGCTAGCTCGTCGCTCAGTTTTACCATGCACACACTGCATAATGTTTTCCTTCAATTTGAGCTTGAAATGATTCCAGACTTGAGATACTTTTGTCATTTTTTTAAAAAATTTCTTTATATTTGCTGGCCCGTCACTATGCCACTCTGATATAGCACTGTTAAACAAATCTGTATTTTGTTTAGGTAGTGTGAGTGGAAGAAGGTTGCACCGGAAGAAGGTCATATAGACCGGAAGTGCTACATTAAACAACATGTCGACGCATAAATTTTGAATCGAGACTTTTTTGTAACTGAATTATTTGAATTATCCAAGTAGTCGTTGCAGCCCTAATCTCAGATTTACAAGAAAAATGTTTTTGAAAATTATAAAAAGTTGCAAATTTGCAAAAAAAAAGGAACACAATTTTTAAAAAGCTGCATTATAAAATGTTACAAATTAATAAATAAGACACAATCCTGATTCTTCTCTGATTCACCTCTTATTTCACATTTATGATAAAAAAATTAAGAAAAATAAAGTCTATTTATGCCATTTTATTGCTCAAATATATTTTGCAACTCCATGTGGGTTTTTATTGGGCAAAAATTATTAAAAATTTCTCTTTTCCATTAGAGTTTCCTGACTACTGGTATCTGCAATGAATAAAGAGGAGATGGGAGAAAAGACAGAAGACAAGGAAAAGTGAGGAAAGAATGAAAATAAATTGCTGCAAGAAAGAAATGGAAGGCACAGCAAGAGGGGGAATTAAAATGATTGAATATAGAGTATACTGTATAAAATTAGAGGGGAAAACAAAGGAATAAGAAGAAATAAATAAACATACATGAAATAGTGGGGGTTAAATGGAGGAAAACATCAATAGAGATGTAATGAAAGGAGGAGAAATATGAGTTGAGAGGGAAGAAGAGGACATTGTCTTAATAGCATCAGTTGGATGAGGGCGGAGAGCTTTCCTACAACCACAAAGGGCATTAGTCTGTTTTCTCACTGATAACAGTTTATCCCTCTGCCCTGTTTGGATTTCCCTTTGTCATCTTTCTATTGTCTCCCTCCTCTTCCACCACCATTCTCCCTCCTTCTTCTTTGAGGACTGCACTGCTGCCACACAAAGGAATAAAATTGTGGGAGGTGAGTCGTGCTGAACAGCTGTCAGAAGCTCCAAAACATAACAAATACTAACATTAGCATTTGCTCCATAATCGTGCTCGAGTGTTGCACATGCCCCACTTGTTAGACCGTGAGAGCATTTGGTCGTTTGCAGCTGATGGAACGTTTGCGTCCGCAGGCCCAAAACGTCCATGTAGAGTTTTGCCCTGCAGCTACAATCACTCACAGTTGTTGCCCACCACCTAACGCTGTGTTATTGCCAGATATGGACATCCATGCACGTACTGGCCTAAATAAAATAAAAGAGCAATTAAATATAAAATACAGTGCTGTGAAAAAGTGTTTGCCCCTTTTCTTATTGCTTATATTTTTGCATATGAATGAATGAATGAATGAATTTATTTCGGATAGTACATTACAGGTTAAAAGAAACTGTATAATATAACAACAAGGTCAAATTAGACAAAGACTCCTTCTACTATACAATTCCACGTGAGTTATCCGAAATGGGTGATGGCTGAAGCCGCAGCTTATATTGCCCACCCATATTCCATCCAAGAATTCAAAGGAGAAAAAAGAGAAAACAAGACAAGAGCGATTACAATTTAAAACAAGGCTAAGACAAAATATGACTGAGAGAAAATATCACATATTTATCACATTTAAATGTTTCAGATCAAACTTTAATATTAGAGAAAATCCATAAATAGAAAATGCAGTTTTTATTCCCCACCGGACGAAGGCCAAAGGGGACAAACAGGGCGAAGGACGAAGGTCGAAGGGGGATTACGTTGTGGGTCCGTCAGTCCGTCTGTCTGTCCAGCATTTGTGAACTCAACTCCTCCTACAGCTTTGTTCCGATTGGTTTGAAACTTGGTACCATGGTTTGATATACACTAAGGATGCACATTGTGCAATTTCACTCTCATCGGATGACATTGAGGTCAAAGGTTAAAGGTCAGATTTTCCCCAAATCTTCTAAACACAACAACTACTGAAAGAAATGACGTAGGCTTTTCAAATCGATACAGTAGTTGTACCTAATACACATCTTGGACAATTTACACCCTGACCCAACTATGGATTTGGTGTTAAGGGGTTAAAGGTCAAAGTTAACATTGCAGTTGCACTATGGTAAATGCTACATTTACTATTTCTATGAAACAAGAAAAGCTAGGCCCACCAAACCTGGTATACAGGTTCACCTTGGGATCCTGACCTCTGACTATAGGTTTGGGGTCAAAAGGCCAAAGGTTAACGTTAACATTTCCTATGCCTTATTACTGTACAATGAGTAAAGTTGGGGTCACCAAACTTGGTACACAGGTTCACCCTGTGACCCTGAAGTGTGACTATGGTTTTGGGATCGCAAGGTCAAAGGTTAACATCATAACGGCTTATAAAGTATATCTCAGCAACAAAGGGGGACGCTAGTGAGCACCAGATGGAGTAGACGTGTTTTTCCTGAGCTCCTCTCCATATTATAAATAATTCGGTCATTTGCTTAATATTTGTTAGGTTAGTTGCCTTCATCTTATATTCTCATACTCTACAAAGATTCAAGATGACGAAACCAAAGACAGACCACGGAAAGAAGTTGGACAAAGGATCTAATGCAGGGGTGTCTAATCATGTGTCATGGAGGGCCAAGATCCTGCAGGCTTTACCTCCAACCAGTGTCTTCAAGAGCAGATTTCATTGAACTTCTTCCCACTGACTGCTGATCAGTGAAAACACCTGCTGAAGAGACTGAGTAGAAGAGAAAACCTGCAGGGTCTTGGCCCTCCATGGCACATGATTGGACACCCCTGATCTAATGAGACTGAAGTTCAACTACCATGTCAACTAGCAGACCATACTACGGCAGCACTAGCATCACATGACGACTCATACAGTGGCCACAAACATTCTTCTGGTGATATGGAGTGTGAATAAAACGATGACTGAGAACTTTGACACATTAGAGGCAACTCTAGCATCCGCCCAAGCATCCTTGGTGAGTCTGGGGAACCTTCTGACAGAAATTGAAGAAGCTAACTTGGACTACGACTGCTGCCTCTCACACATCGAACAGGCATGCATGAAAATGTGTGCTTAGAATAAAATACTCCACTTGAAAGTGATCGACCTTAAGGCTTGTTCCAGATGACAGAATATTAAAATTGTTGGCCTACCTAAAAAGATAGAGAAAGGACGCTCTGTAGAGTTCCTGATGGAGTTTATCCTTGAGCTGCTCGGTGCTAGCAACTTTCTTAAGCTACTGGTGGTGGACTGCATGCATCATCTTTGTAAGCAGCTGGCTGGTGAAAACGCATGGCTGGCTATAATGATAGCCCGGATTCATCACTTCCAAGTAAAGGAGAGGATACTACAGTTGTCCCACCAGCAGTCTCCTCTGAACTACGTCTGTCCACTTCTCCCCTGATTATCTGGCAGAGGTGCTGAAGCAGCGGCAAGCCTACAATGATGCCTGTAAGAAGCTGAAGGATGCCGGCGCGAGGATCGGTTTATCTTCCCGGTGCGGGTCCGGGTCACTCTGGATGAATCGGAGAGGTATTGTCGTCCCCATGTGAAGCTGATGCTTTTGCAGAGACATTGTCCTAAACACTACAGGTCTGGTGGATGATGGTATATGACACTGAACAGTGTATCCGTGCTGACAGAGACAATGCTATGACCACTGTTTAATTTTTTTTTTCTGAAATCGAGAGGAAACGACAGAACTTGGTGATAGTGTAACGTTAGTCACGTTACAGCTCAGCTTTTCCTATGGTCCGGCAGCCTCTATGTGAAAATTTAGGGAACATGTCCTCACTTTGTTTGGGAAAGTGGGATGGGGGGAGGGGCCAATGTTATTAATGTTCCAGTTTGAACACTGTTTTATGTTATGTGTTTGTGTTAAGTGTTATAAGGGTGTCCTGGGTGTGCAATGGCATTGCTTTACTTAGACATGCATCCTAGTCTCTCTTCAAGAGGTGGTGGCATTACTTTCACTAGTTGGAATGTTGGTGGATTGAGTCATGCACTGAAACGAGCAAAAGTATTTTCTTATTTAAAATCCCTATCTGCTGATATTGTATTTCTCCAGGAAACACAGATCAAGCCCATTAGGACAAAGCTGCTCAGATGTCGCAATCTGAGCAGCTTTCTTCATGACAGAATCTTCATGTCAGAGTTCAGCAGTGCAATAGGTTGGAAAGAAGCAGGTTCTGTCTCATCCCTGCCGTCTTTTGGAAGGTTATAAACTGGAAGTTTCAACAGATACTCCTGCTTGGGTTGCCATTGAAAAGAAAGACTTCATAAACACTTCATTACCGGCACTTCTTTTTTCAACATCTGGTCTGTCTCTGTAAGGTGAACATTTGGATAATTTCAAACTGTCTTAAAATTTGGCAACAAATTAAGAAGAACTGCAAGCTGCCGGATACCTCTGTTCACACTCCAATTTATCACAATCATGCATTCGTTCCATCATTCACAGATACAGCTTTTGACAGCTGGAGGCTAAAAGGCATAATCACTTTAAAAGACCTGTACATTAATAAAATGTCTCTTTTGCCCAGCTAAAAGATAAATTCTCCCTCCCATCAACACATTTTTTTTAGATATCTGCAAATCAAAAACTATGTCCGCCAATGTTTGTCTAATTTTGAAAACCTCCCTGAGGAAAATAGGGTTTATTCGCTCTTACTGAGACCATCTGATACAAAGGCCTGGTTACAAACTTTGTAAAAATATTCCATGAACAAGGCAACCCTGCCACTCAATCTTTGAAGACAGCTTGGGGGGAAGAGTTGGAAATACAGATTGATGATGATGATGTGTGGAAGGAGAGCCTCAGCAGAATCTGCTCCTGTTGGCTTCATTACTCGAAAGTCAAATTGATTAGAATTTTTCCCACAATCTCCCCATTATGCGATCGGGGCAAATCTGCCAAAGGCTCTCTAGTCCACCTTTTTTGGACCTGCCCAAAACTGTATAATTTTTGGTGTAAAATATTCAAGTGGTTTTCTGAAATGTACAGTGGGGCAAAAAAGTATTTAGTCAGCCACCAATTGTGCAAGTTCTCCCACTTCAAAGATGAGAGAGGTCTCCAATTTTCATCATAGGTATACCTCAACAATGAGAGACAAAATGAGAAAAAAAAATCCAGAAAATCACATTGAAGGATTTTTAATGAATTAATTGGTAAATTCCTCAGTAAAATAAGTATTTGGTCACCCACAACCAAGCAAGATTTCTGGCTCTCACAGCCCTGTAACTTCTTTAAGAGGCTCCTCTGTCCTCCACTCGTTACCTGTATTAATGGCACCTGTTTGAACTCATTATCAGTATAAAAGACACCTGTCCACAACCTCAAACAGTCAGACTCCAAACTCCACTATGGCCAAGACCAAAGAGCTGTCAAAGCTGCGTCTCCACAACCCGACGTTTGATTGGCAGTCCGGCAGCGTCCTCTCCTGGAGTACCTTCTGTATGAGCGCCTGCCTCCAGTCCGCTGCCTGTGCCCCGTTGGTGCCGCTCCCCGTCCGCCTCCGACTCGCCTCCACCGGACCTCTCCTTGGTGTCCCCGGAGTTCCATGACCTGGGGCTCGTCTTCAGCAAGTCCAAGGCACTGTCCCTTCCCCCCCTCACCGCCCGTATGATTGCGCTATAAACCTCCGCCCGGGGGCGCCCTTGCCATCTGGTCGTCTCTACAGCTTGTCAGCCCCAGAGCGCGAATCTATGGATGCCTACATCAAGGAGTCGCTCAGCACAGGCATCATCCGGCCCTCCTCGTCCCCAGTCGGAGCCGGGTTTTTCTTCGTGGCCAAGAAGGATGGG
Organism: Pholidichthys leucotaenia; assembly: GCA_020510985.1. Lineage (NCBI taxonomy): Eukaryota > Metazoa > Chordata > Actinopteri > Cichliformes > Pholidichthyidae > Pholidichthys > Pholidichthys leucotaenia. The sequence goes on from CM035842.1 coordinate 280,898,454, forward strand.
TCTCTGCGGCCGTGTATTGACTTTCGGGCTCTAAATGACATCACTATTAAAGACAAATACACGCTGCCCCTTATGGACTCAGCCTTCAGTTCCCTCCAGGGGGCCTCCTGGTTTACCAAGTTGGACCTTCGCAGTGCGTATCACCTCGTTCGGATCCGGGAGGGCGATGAGTGGAAGACGGGGTTCCGGACGCCCAGCGGCCATTTTGAGTACCTGGTTATGCCGTTTGGGCTCACCAACGCTCCGGCTGTCTTCCAGCAACTCATTAATGACGTTCTTCGCAACTTCCTGGGGGTCTTTGTCTTCGACTACCTGGACGACATCCTGATCTTCTCCCGGTCTTGGGAGGAGCATCAGGTTCATGTGAGGCGGGTCCTTCAGCGACTCCTCGAAAACAGGTTGTACGTAAAGGCAGAGAAATGTGAATTTTTTACCAACAAGACCTCCTTCTTGGGTTTCGTCGTCTCTCATAATCAGATTCTCCCTGACCCTGCCAAGGTCAAAGCAGTGGTGGAGTGGCCCGTCCCCTCATCTAGGAAACAGGTGCAACAATTTTTAGGATTCGCCAACTTCTACCACCGTTTTGTGCCAAAGTACAGTGCCATCGCCTCTTCTCTGACCCGCCTCACCTCTCCCAAGGTGCCGTTCCGGTGGACGGAGGAAGTGGCATCCGCCTTTGAGAAACTGAAGAAGGAGTTCTCCTCCTCCCGGATCCTGACCCAGGTTGACCCGACACTCCAGTGCCTGGTCGAGGTGGACGCATCTGACACGGGGGTGGGGGAAGTGTTATCCCAGCGGTCTCCGGTGGACGGGGTGGTGCGCCCCTGCGCCTTCTTCTCTCGGTGCTTGTCCGCAGCGGAGCGAAACTACGACATCGGTGACAGGGAGCTCAGACAGATCAGGAAGGAGAAGGAAGCAGCGCTGAAAAGTGGAGACAGGGACTGCTACAGGGAGGTTAAATACCGGTTTAACAGAGAGCTGAAGAGGGCTAAATCTGTGTACTCAGAGAGACTCCAGCAGCAGTTCACTGCTAATGATTCGGCTTCCGTGTGGAGAGGACTGAGGCAGATCACCAACTATCGGCCTCAGGCTCCTAAAGGTCAGGATGACAAAGCCCTTTGTCAGAGACTGTCCCAACACTATGCCCGTTTTGACACCTCGTCATCTGTGTCCAACTCCCCCCCTCCCTCCAGCTCCACAGCCTCCACATTCCCTACTTCATTTAAGGCACCCCCCCCCTCCCCCCCTCCCCTTATCATCAGTGAGCAGGATGTGCTCAAACAGTTCTCCAGACTGAACCCGCGCAAGGCCCCCGGCCCAGACGGCGTGTCTCCCTCCACCCTGAGACTCTGTGCGAAACAGCTGGCTCCTGTATTCACAGACATTTTTAACACCTCCCTTAAGTTATGCCACGTGCCATCCTGCCTCAAATCCTCCACCATCATCCCTGTCCCCAAGAAGCCACGGATCACTGGACTTAATGACTACAGACCTGTAGCGCTCACCTCTGTAGTCATGAAGTCCTTTGAGCGCCTGGTCCTGTCCCACCTCAAGTCCATCACCACCCCTCTCCTGGACCCGCTGCAGTTTGCCTACCGAGCCAACAGGTCTGTAGACGATGCAGTCAACCTGGCCCTCCACTCCATCCTGCAGCACCTGGACTCCCCGGGAACCTACGCCAGGATCCTGTTTGTGGACTTCAGCTCCGCATTCAACACCATCCGCCCCGCTCTGCTCCGGGACAAGCTGTCCCTGCTCAACGTGCCTGACTCCCTCTGCAGGTGGATCATCGACTTCCTGACGGACCGGAGGCAGCATGTGCGGCTGGGAAAGACTGTCTCAGACTATACTAGCGTCAGCACCGGATCACCCCAGGGCTGTGTACTTTCCCCCCTACTCTTCTCCCTTTACACCAACTCCTGCACCTCCAGCCACCAGTCTGTCAAGTTGATCAAGTTTGCGGACGACACCACCCTCATCGGGCTCATCTCCAACGGCGACGAGTCCGCCTACAGGAGAGAGGTGGCCCAGCTGGCGTCCTGGTGCAGCAATAACAACCTGCAGCTGAACGCTCTGAAGACAGTGGAGATGATTGTAGACTTCAGGAAAGTCACTACTCCTCTGCCCCCCCTCACCCTCTCAGGCTCTCCCATCACCACTGCTGATTCCTTCCGCTTCCTAGGCACTACCATCACCAGGGACCTCAAATGGGAGCTGACCATCAGCTCACTCATCAAAAAAGCCCAGCAGAGGATGTTCTTCCTGCGGCAGCTGAGGAAGCTCAAGCTACCCACCAAGATGTTAGTGCAGTTCTACACAGCCATCATCGAGTCCATCCTCACCACCTCCATAACCGTGTGGTACGCAGGAGCCACTGCCAGGGACAGACTAAGGCTGCAGCGCGTCGTGCGCACTGCTGAGAAGGTGATCGGCTGCAAGCTCCCATCTCTCCAGGACCCGGAGGCGTGCTGGCCGGATCATAGCCGATCCCTCACACCCTGGTCACGTACTGTTTGCCCCCCTCCCCTCTGGTAGAAGACTTCGGTCCATCCAGACTAAAACCTCCCGTCACATGAACAGCTTCTTCCCCTCTGCCATTAGACTGCTGAACACTAAGTGACTCTCGTGCACCATGTACAGCAGCTCAACCAGACTCATGTCAATCATCACTGTTTTCTTCCTGCATTACCGACTGCACTATATAGTTCTCCACAGTATCTGCTGCTGGCTAATATATATTTTAACTGTTGACCAGTATCACTTAATCTTATCCTACACTTTATTACATGTATAGTTTATTTCTCTTATCTTATCATGTTTAATGTTGCAGCATTGTACCGAGACAAATTCCTAGTTTGTGTACTACATGAACAATGGCAATAAACCTGATTCTGATTCTGATTCTGATTCTGAGCTCCTGGCAGTGAAGCTCGCGCTGCAGGAGTGGCATCATTGGTTGGAGGGAGCAGCACAGCCTTTTGTTGTCTGGACCGACTACAAGAATCTGGAGTACCTGAGGTCGGCCAAGCGTCTGAATGCCCACCAGGCGCGTTGGTCACTTTTCTTTGGCCGCTTCAGATTTACCATCACCTATTGCCCAGGCTCCAAGAACGGCAAACCTGACGCGCTGTCCAGGCAGTTCGCCCCAGAGGACCCAGAGGACCGGGACCACACTATCTTGCCAGCCTCGTGCGTCATGGGGGCCGTTTCATGGGTGATCAGGGACAAGGTCCAGAAGGCACAAGAGGTCGAACCCAATCCTGGCGGCGGTCCAGCTGGGAAACTGTTCGTACCATCATCTGTCCGGGGTGACGTCATCCACTGGGCACACACTTCGAAGTTCGCCTGTCACCCTGGTATCTCCCGGCTGGTGGAGCTCCTCCAGCGATCCTTCTGGTGGCCCGGACTCCGGAGGGACGTCACCAATTACGTCTGTGTCTGTCCCCAGTGCGCAATGGGTAAGACCTCGACCTCCCCTCCAGCTGGTCTCCTCCATCCACTGCCGGTCCCCGGGAGGCCCTGGTCTCATGTCGCCCTGGATTTTGTCACTGGCCTCCCCACGTCCAACTCCTACGACACTGTCCTGACCATAGTGGACCGGTTTTCCAAGGCGGCCCACTTCGTGCTGCTCCGCGATCTCCCTACAGCGTGGGAAACGGCCGACTTGTTAGTTCAACATGTGGTCAGGCTGCATGGGATCCTGGTGGACGTTGTCTCTGACCGGGGGCCTCAGTTCATGTCCAGGGTCTGGAAATGCTTTTGTAATGCACTGGGGGCCACGGTGAGTTTGTCCTCCAGCCACCACCCACAGTCTAATGGGCAGTGCGAGCGCACCAACCAGGAGCTGGAAGCAGCATTGCGCTGCGTCACCTCTTCAAGTCCTTCTTCCTGGAGCACCTGTCTAAGCTGGGTGGAGTACGCCCACAATTCCACCTTATCATCAGCCACGGGAGTGTCTCCTTTCCGGGCGTCCCTGGGGTACGACCCCCGTTATTTCCCAAAGAAGAAGGTGAGGTGGCTGTTCCCTCTATCCAGGCACACCTTAGATGCTGCCGGCGCATTTGGTCCAGGATGCGCCAGGCGCTTTTACGCATGGCGGCGCGCAACTCCAGAGTCGCTAATTGCCACAGGAGAGCTGCTCCTTGCTACAAGGTGGGCCAGCAGGTTTGGTTGTCGACCCGGGACATCAACTTAAAGGCAGAGAAGAAGAAGCTGGCTCAGCGCTTCATTGGACCCTTTGCTGTGACCAAGGTAATCAATCCAGTGGCTGTGCGTTTGGCTCTCCCCCTCTCCCCCCGTGTCTGTCCAACATTCTACGTCTCCCGTATCAAGCCTGTTGTCTTTGACCCTCTCTGTCCTCCTCCCAGAGCTCCCCCTCCTCCCATGATGATTGGTGGCGACCCGGCGTGGGGGGTCACTTCCATCCTGGACTCCCGCCGCTGGGGTCGCGGACTCCAGTACCTGGTGGACTGGGAGGGGTATGGCCCTGAGTGGAGGTCCTGGGTGCATCCTTCCTGGGTGCTGGATAAACATCTCATCACGGAGTTCCACCGGGTGCACTCAGATAAGCCAGCGCCGGGAGGCGCTGCTCTGGGGGGGGGGGGGGGGGGTACTGTCTCAACTCGCTCTCGCCCATCATCAGTTCCAGCGGCGTGCACACCTGCGTCTCATCAGCCGTGGACTATTTAACCCGCTCCGCCTACAGCCTCAGTCTGGAGTCGTCTGCTCGTCTACGCTCCCAAACTCCAGCGCATGACCGTCTCTTCCCGGCCTGCGCCATCCTTCACCCAGCACGTAAGCTGTACGTTTCCTTACCTGCTCTTCAGTCTCTCCCCTGTGCACAGGTGGATGCTCCAGGCGGCGGATTTCCTCATCCTCGCCTCTACCTCCGCAGCTCTCTCCTCTCCTCGCCGAGTGTGCACTGGAGCGCTGTCCCCCAGGCAGAAGTCCTGCGTCAGCCAACGCCAGCCACCACAACACCTGCACGTAAGCAGCATACTGTGTGTTAACCCCCACGGGGTGTATGACTGTCATTAACCTACATCTCTGCTCTGCCCTTAGGGTTGCCTGGCTGCATGGCGAACTGTTCCGCTCTCGGTGCTTCCCGTTCACCATCAATCCATCCACACCTCTCACTCACGCATCCAAACACTCTCTGTTGCTGAATAAAGCTTTGAATCTAACTCGAGCCTGTGTGTGTGTTCCCTGAGCCCAATATCATGTCACAGTGGCACAACCACTTATTGGGTTTAGGGAGCAATTACTTTTTCACATAGAGTCAGGTAGGTTTGGATAGCTTTTTTTAGCTTAATAAATGAAATCATTTAAAAACTGCATTTTGTATTAACTTGGATTATCTTTGTCTAATATAAAAATTTGTTTGATGATCTGAAACATTTAAGTGTGAGAAATATGCTAAAATATATGAAATCTGGAAGGGGCAAATACTTTTTCACAGCACTGTATTTTATATTTAATTGAGCCTTTATTTTATTTACGTACATTTATATGCATTATTAAACAAGGCTTTAAAAGTGATAGACACAACATTCTGACCTCCTGGCCAGTAGATGTCACACTCGCCCCAACTGCTTGGTAGAGACACATGAAATCAACCCAGTTATGCTATTCGCTGTGATGTCATAGATACATATAAACACTAGAGAGGCCAGGCTAGTCACATTTCATATACATACTGTAGCTTACTTATATGATTACAGTAAATACAATGAATATTTTTATGGGTATCCTGGTATCACAGTGCTGCAGGTGCTGTCAACCATTATGGGTGTGTGCTGGCATTTGTTTTCAAAAGTGCTCAGTCTTCTACTTTTTTGACGGTTTCTTTTGTATTCTTATGCCTACTGTATTTATGCCCATTTTATTTTATAAACCTTTTCACGATCCTTTTAATTACCATCAACATTGTTCTCCTATTTTTGTCAGTTAAACTTTAAGTAACAGACTGCTAAGTCACACCGGCAAAAATGAATTGTGAAGACTGCTTCAAGGCAAAAAGAGACATTACTTACCTCAAGGATGATATCTGTCGACTTTCCAAAGAGCTACGGAGCAACAAAACTCCTCTCCAGCCTGATGGATACCGCTGTTAAACAGTCCAAGGTGATCTCTGTCACCATGGGTGGAGATGCCGTCTCGGCACTCAGCCCATGTTTTCCCTTTTCCCATTGAGCAGCGTCTCAGCAGGCTCCCAGCTGGCAGCATTACGGACGGCTGGGGCCAATTAGTCCTCATCAGCTGGGGCGCTGCCAATGAGGATAAATAGGAGCAGCCTCGATGACTCGGGGCTGCGACATAAGCACTGCTAGGCTGAAGCCCCTTCGTCTGGTGTCAGCCTCTACTCCCCTTGCAGCATTCCTGTGTTTGTATCCCGCTGTGAGTATGCACGTCTTGTTACCCCCATGTCCGGTACGAGCTACCTACCCCTGCGCTGTGCAGCCTGAGAATGTACGTCTGTATGAGTGTCTGTGCTCTCCTCATCCCTTATCCTTTACCCAAAATAAAACATCTCGACTCACTGGCTTGTCCCTGGCTCTGATTGCCCGGCTCCCTAGAGCCGGGTATGACAGTATGTCGCAGCCAGAAGAGTTACCGGCGGCCGTGAGTCGCCGTGGAAATGTACCTTTCTGTCCGGGTGTCAGCGCTGCTAGCATGCCGTTTCCCAGGAGTCACTTCCGGCGCCAGGGCGACGAGCTGAGGTCCATCTCGGAGGCTGTCGACGGGACGCTCTTCACCCTGCACGACGCCTCCAACGCGAGACGCTGGCATCCGGGCCGTGCTGAGGAATTCCTGGGCTGTCACCCTCATTCTGTGTTCCATCTGGAGGACAGCGCCAGGATAGATGCTGCAGGTACACAGCGAGAGAAGCTCCACGGGGTGGATGGAAATCCCGGCAGGAAGTCGAAGTGGGCGACGCCTTTCCCCGCTTCGGAGTCCCGTTCCTGCCGCCACTCCAGTCCGGGAGTTCGCGCCAACCAGAGGGCTTTCCCCGACCTGCGCCACGTCACTCGGGATTCCCTTCAAGGAGCCGCAGCTGACAGCAGTTATGTCTGGGGTCGAGTGGCTGTCGCGAGCTCTACTGTGTTTCCTGCCACCACCTTCTGGCATGTGGCGGCGGCAGTGAGGTTGATGGAGAGGACTTCAGGGCTACGAAGCTTTCCCGTGCTCGGCGCCTTCCTCGCCTCGATCTCCGATCTGGAGCGGCGAATCCTGGGTTTCCCCCTTGCTTCGTTCCCTGGGAATAGCCGCCATCACATCGCCGAGTCACCTCTGCACGAACCTCGTCCGGATCCAGTTCTGGGTCATCGTCAGGACAGTTCCTCCCACGCAGCTGTCACCTCTTCGCCTCGTCAGTGTGGAGATTCTACAGCCTCGTTCCCTGAGCCTCGTTTCCCCGCTGTCATTCCTGGACATTCGGGCTGGCTCACCCCGGCTGTTTCCCCCTCCTCCTCGACGCGCTTCCTGACCGCTGTGTGTGCCTGGAATCCCGGCCTGGTGAGCTCTCTGCTGGAGACAATGCGAGCGATCCTCAGACGAATTCCCGGGGGGTCCTCCGTTATCGCCGGGCGGGGAGAGGAGGAAGCAGAATCCACTACAGCGGGCGATACTCAACCTCCAGGGGGCAGGCAAGTCATTGTTTTTTCACACCTGCTTAATGATTTGCTCTGTCACATCCCTGGAGGAGAAGTTCAGGGTTCGCAGCTCCCTGAACTCTCCCCACCTGCTGTAACCTGTATTCCTAATCCCGCATCCTCTGTGTCTCTCTCCGCCGAGTGGTCCCCGGCTCCGGGTCAACGTGGTGGGATATGGAGAGGGCCTGTGGTTCCGCAGCTACATTGCGGACGGAGGAGGGGGACTGACTGCTGCGTGGAGTCTACGCCGACGACTGAGCGTCCCCGGGTCTCCACGGAGGAGCGGTTCGGTCCAGCGGGACGAGATTCTTCTGGCTTCACGCCGAGTGGATCGTCGGCGGGGTTACCGGAGCTGGAGGAATCTCAAGCTGCGCTGACCATCGTGCTGGCTGCGGGGCCCGACGCGGCTAGATGGGAGCCTGACAACGACCTCCTGGCGACGGATCCTGGATCTTCGCAGTCCTAGACGGCGTCAGAACCCGAGATCAGGCGAGTGCTCTCCTTTCTTTTCTCCCTCTTTATCTTTGAGCACTTCAGCCTGTCTCTAGGGGAGACGAGCAGGGTGCAGCCGCCCACTGCATCTGAGCTCGTCTTGCCAGGTTCTGGCGCTACTGGTGATCCTGATCCCGGTTCTGTTTTCTCTTCTGAGCCTTCTTCCAGGGTCACCGGCAAGGAGTTGCTGTTCCTCGTGGTGCTGGAGGGTCCGGGTTCAACGTTGGAGGTCGGTTCTGGTGCAGTATCCAACGTGGGTTCGCCCGAGACCCAATCGGGGTCCAACGTGGGTTCGCCTGAGGCCCGATCGGGGTCCGACGTGGGTGCTGCCCCAGTGTTGTCCAGGTCCGGTGAGGAGGTGGCCGTTTTCCTGCGGCCTGACGCCTGTCGCCCTCGTCATCGGCTCTCCCCTGAGCCTCTTCCACCGGGATCCGCTCTGACCCTTCGTCCGTCTCAATGGTCCTTGTGGTTGAGTGATGCGGGTTGACGACCCGACCCGCAAAACTTTCGGTTCGGTGATCTGGTTCCCCCCACTGGTCTGTGTTTGCCTTTGGGCGGCCTGGTTCGGCTGCCGTTGGACTGGATTCCTGGGATCTGGGTCCAGAGTTCGCCGTCCGAACATTTCTCTTCCCCTGATTCGCCAGCTGGACAATGGGCGGGGAGATCTCCGGAGACATCTCGGCCATTTTTGGACTCTGCCTGCCATTCACCTCGGGTGTCACTTTTTCTTTTGTTATTAAGGTCACTCGGGTGTAATGTTTTGTCCTGTTGGTGGATTCGTTTTTATAGTGCTGTGTGTTTTCCATCGCTCATGCTCAGCATTTTACTTTTTGTGCCATGTTTTTAGCCTCGTTTTTTCATTGTAGAGTTGTTTTGTTTCCTTTCAGACCATGCTCTGCAGTTATCCATTTATTCCAGTCACTTTCATTTCTTTAGGTGACTGTGGGTATTTATATATTCGTGTGTGTGGGTTTTTCTTTGCCTGCACTCAGTATTTCTTTTTTATGCCCTGTTTGTTCATTATAGAGTCATGTGTCTTGTTTTCCGTAACACCATGCTCTGTAACTGTCCATTTGTTCCAGTCACCTTCACTTTTCTTGGTGACTGTGTGTATGTACTTATATTAGTGCTGTGTATTGTGTTTCCCCTTTATTTGACCATACTCAGCATTTTTGCCCTGTACCTTTTTGGTGTTTTTTTTCCTTGCTCTGGGTCACGCGTGGTTGGTACTCTCTGGGTAGTGTGTAACCGGCGTGCTGACCCAGTTCTTTTCCCCATCTGTACCTGGGTTAATTATTCCCTGTTTTTGTTCAGTATTGTATTTGGGGTTTTTTTTTTCCTGCTACCCTACATTGCCCCATTGGTGTTGTCCTTCCCTTGGCTTCTTCCCCTCCGGTCCTGCCTCCCTTCCTCCCACCCTAGGTGGGGGGGGGGGGGGGCTGGGATGTTCCTGGTCGTTCAGGAGCCCAACCTTGAGGGGGGGGCTCTGTCACCATGGGTGGAGATCCCGTCTCGGCACTCAGCCCATGTTTTCCCTTTTCCCATTGAGCAGCGTCTCAGCAAGCTCCCAGCTGGCAGCATTACGGACGGCTGGGGCCAATTAGTCCTCATCAGCTGGGGCGCTGCCAATGAGGATAAATAGGAGCAGCCTCAATGACTCGGGGCTGCGACATAAGCATTGCTAGGCTGAAGCCCCTTCGTCTGGTGTCAGCCTCTACTCCCCTTGCAGCATTCCTGTGTTTGTATCCCGCTGTGAGTATGCACGTCTTGTTACCCCCATGTCCGGTACGAGCTACCTACCCCTGCGCTGTGCAGCCTGAGAATGTACGTCTGTATGAGTGTCTGTGCTCTCCTCATCCCTTATCCTTTACCCAAAATAAAACATCTCGACTCACTGGCTTGTCCCTGGCTCTGATTGCCCGGCTCCCTAGAGCCGGGTATGACAATCTCGGCCCCCATGAACTCGGCCTTGGCCAACACCATCCTCTGGGACCCACCACTGAGCCGGCCGGCATCCTGCTCTACTCCAAGTGTACAGGCATCCTGGTTGGAGGAAGTCATCAAAGGCAGCAAAAAACAATACAGAGATGTCTCACCACAGCCCATAAATCTCTCCAACCGCTTCTTCGTGTTACTAGCTGTTGCCACAAGTCACGCTGCTGATGGGCCATCAGCCGACACCTCCCACACCAACGCTGAGCCAAGCCTTGCTCCTCCCGGGATTGCACTGGCTGGTCAGGTGGCCCAAGCCGCATCACTGACTGGGCCACCTCCTGCTGTTGTAGTTACTGCTGACGTGGTGTCCAGATTGACAGATACCTCGGAATTCCCTCTACTGACGGTAGTTGGTGCTCAGATGGCTGGCCTCTCATCAGAACCTCTACGACCCTCATCCCGGTTGTCAATTTCTTCTACTTGCCGTAGGATCCTCAGAGAGGCTGTGCAGCGGCACTCCAGAGAGGGCATTCATCGCAAATCGGCGAGCAGTTGCTCACCTTGCTCTTGCACCTCACCACCTGTCCAGTTGTGTGAGGATAACGGCATGTCTTCTCTGGTTATCGGTGATTCCATTGTTAGGAATATTAAATCAAAATCAGCGCTGATTCACTGTCTACCTGGTGCCAGAGATGCTGACATTTTGTAGCAAATTCCACCTCTTCTCAACAAATTCCCACAGGTCCACAACATCATTATACTGTAACCTTGGGGCTGTGATAAGGGGCGGGGGATTCTCCCAATATGCTTTGCACCACGGGGGATTCAAAAACTGCTACAATTCTTGTGTTCTGAGCATTATTGTTGTAGAGTTATAACTGTTATAAGTCTGATTGTGATAGTGTTTTTTTTCCCCTGCGTGTGAGAGATTGCGTGTCTGTGTCACCCTAAGTGAAGTGAGTGTGTGTGTGGATGACCTCCCCTCTGTTCTGCGTAATTTGTCAGTGAAGAAATAAATGCATGCTACCTTCCAAATCCTCTCTCATTATTGTGTGAACCCTTGAAACGTCAAACTGGTGTCAGGAGTGGGATAATGAGCGATGGAAGCGAGAATCAAGGCAGAGGTTCAACAGCTCAAACAGCTCATTGCCCAGATGGAGATGAACAGCAGAGCATAAATACCAGTCCCCAGAGCTGCTTGCCACAAAGAATGGGGAAGACGACGGGATGGAGCAAGTGTGTCCCGTGTTCTGCCTTTTTCAAGGCAGGACGGGGAACACCAGCGGGGGAACGACGAGCCACCGATCCCACTGCAGCTGAGGACAGCGATCAGCATGGAGGTGACCGTCCCAACCCCAGCATCACCAACCGGCCAAGCTTCCCCACTTTGGTGGCAAAACCTCACTCGATGATTACCTCATCTAGAATGAACTGGCTGCCATGCTCAATGGCGGGACACCTGAGGAGACAGCTGTTCAGGTCGCAGTGGTTCTGGAGGGCGGAGCTCTCTGCATGCTGTCCGATCTCCAGCCTGAGGAGCGTCACAGCTGGCCAGCACTACAGGGAGCACTTCGGAGATGGTTCGGGAGGATTATCCACGCTGGCCACGTCCGGGAAGCCAACTGCCAGCAATGCGATCAAGAAAGTCTGGCGGCATATGCAGCAGATGTCTGGCTGCTGACACGGTGTGGCTCCCTGGACTTCGTGCCAGAGGCAGTGAAGAAGCTCGCCTTCCAGAATTTCATCTGAGGGCTCCGCTGGGCCCGGCTCCGAGGCCATGTCTGGATTCACACCACAAACAGCAGGGAGACGGTTGTGGCAGAGGCGGAACATGTAGAGCTGATGCTGGAGCCTTGGCTGGCGTTTCTTCACGAAGGGAGAGAATTTTCAAGGCCACAGTTGAGAGTGAGGATGAGGAGTGACTGCGCCAGGCCACAGCTGCACGGCTGGCAAGAGTGCAACGGCGACGTGGGGAGGGGTGCTTCTGCTGTGGGGAGCCAGACCACATTGTGTGCCACTGCCCTGCACCTACCCCATGGTGCTGTGCTGTGCAGGACTGTCGGCACTGCCAGCAGGTCGAGGAGTGTGACCCAGCAGTCTCACGAGCAGCTGCTCTCCAGACCACTGTGGCCGGGGATAGCGCAGTGGCTCACATCTCTTCCTCAGAACATCAGCTAGCTCTCCCCAGCAATGACAGTGCAGAGGCCCTTGGTGTGCAGCAACTTTGGGTCGAGCAGGAGAGAAACCATGTCATCTCCTGGGTCTGGCAGTGGCTGGACATGGACCAGCGGCTCATCTGGGAGGCTGTGTTTGCGCTGGACCCAGAGACCAAGGCCTTGCATTCTCAATGGTCCAACCTCTGCTGCCGTGAGGGTGTCGTCTACCGGCGGTGGCAGTCTCCAGTTGGGCAACGTCGCGTCTGGCAGCTGCTGGTCCCCCGACGGCTCTGCCCCAAGGTGCTTCAGTCTGTTCACAAGTCAGTGGGGGTGGGCCACTTTGGGGTGGCAAAGACCCTGCAGTGTCTTTGGGCCTGGTTCTACTGGCCAGGATGTCGTCAGGACATGGAGCTCCATGTCCACTGCTCTCACACCTGCATGACTCAGAAACGGCCGATTCAGCAATCCCACGCCCCCGTGCAGCAGTACCAGGTAGGGACACCCATGTAATGTGTGGGGGCGGACATTCTGGGCCCTTTACCTACCACGGGTCACAATGGATTACTTCACTAAGTGGCTAGAGGCATACGCAGTCCCTGATCAGAGCGCCACCACCACAGCATCAAAGCTGGTGGATGAGATATTGTGGGTTTGGTGCCACGGATGAGCTGCACAGCGACCAGGGACAGAACTTTGAGGCAGAAGTCTTCGGGGAGGTCTGCAGGTGGCTAGGCATCCGGAAGACCTGGACCACCCGGCTGCACCCACAGAGCAACGACCTGGTTGAACACTTTAATCGGACCTTGACCAACCAGCTCGCCATCTTAGTGGACTAGCAACAGCAAGACTGGGACCTGCATCTGGTCCTGTGGGCATACCAGACAGCAGTTCAAGAATCCACCCAGTGCACCCTGGCAGCGCTGATGTTTGGACGCGAGCTGCGTGGATTTGGTGTTCTGCCCTCCCCTAGAGCTGGAGGTGGAGGGCAAACCAGGATCAGATTATTTTTTTGCTTGAGAGAACGTCTTCACATGGTGCACTAACTGGCTCAAGAGGCCCTGGTAGCGGTGGGGAGTCGACAGAAGCTAGCATATGACTCCCACTGCCAGGGGAGAGACTTTGCACCCGGGGATCAAGTCTGGGTTTTCTGCCCGGAGTGGAAAAAGGGACTGCCACCAAAGCTGGCGAGCCACTGGTCAGGACTGTGCATAGTCCTACAGAGACTATTGGACGTGATGTACAGGGTGAGGCTACAGAAGAGGAACCTGGTGGTGGTGCATTACCAGGACTGCCTTGCCCCGTACCAGTCAGCTGCCCCACGGGTGGCCGAGCCAGAGGCCCCATCCTGACCGGGAACCCCAGTTGAGGCTTGAGTGGACACTAACGGGCCCGTGGTGCCAGCCGCGGACAACGGCGGGTGCCCCAACACCTGGACGGGTTCGTATTGGACTTTTGAGTAGGACTTATTGTTCTGGGGATAGAAACCAGTCTGGGGGGGGGGGCAGTGTAACATCGGGGCTGTGATAAGGGGCGGGGATTCTCCTGGCATGCTCTGCGCCACGGGGGATTCAAAGACGGTTATAATTCTTGTGTTCTGAGCGTTATTGTTGTAGTGTCATAACTGTGTTATAAGTGTGATTGTGATAGTGTTGTTTTCCCTGTGTGTGAGATTACAGTCTTTGTCACCCGGAGTGAAGTGAGTGTGTGTGTGTGTGTGTGGATGACCTCCCGACTGTTCTGCATAATTTGTTGGTGAAGAAATAAATACTTGTTATGTTCCAAATCCTCTCTCATTATTGTGTGAACCCTTGAAACGTCACAATACATGGTGGAACAAATGATATCTTCAAGCAGCAGTCTGAAGTTTTAAAACAAGATTTTATCCATCTTTTTAATGAACTTAAAAACTATGGAAAATCTGTCTTCATCTCTGGTTCCCCCTACTGTCACAGCAACTTGGTAGAAAACTCTGAATTAACCTCCCTCATCCCAATCATTATTAGAAGGAGGGTGAGTAAAACTGTGTGCCGTGGAGTGTGTATGTCAAATCTGTGTCAGCCACCTGTTGCTGCAATGAATGGGAGGCACAATAGTTCACCAATAATAAGGCATTTTATCTTAATGATCTTTTTATTAGAGAGAGACTTGATTTTATGTTTTTAACTGAAACCTGGCAGCAGGCGTCTGATTTTTTTTTCCACCTGAGTGACTTGTGCCCACCTGACTGTTCTTATATCAATGCTCCAAGTATATTAGGACATGGTGGGGGTCTGGCCATTGTGCACAGAAATCTTTTTCTATGTCAGTCTGTATGGACACAGACTTACTCTTCTTTTGGATATCAGATGTCCCGGGTTGGTCGATCTAATCAGTTTTATTGTATTTTAATTTATCACCCTCCTGGTTCTGCTGGGCAGTTTTTATCTGAGTTTACAGAATTTTTATCACCTTTTATAAAACTGGACAGAGTTTTAATAATTGGTGATTTTAATGTTCATGTTGATGATGTATCCTGCAAAACTGCTTCAGAATTTTTACACATCATGGAGTGTTATAACTTTGTGCTACATGTCAGGCAACCAACTCACAATAAAGGGAATATGATGGACTTAGGGTGTGTTCCGATTGCCCAATAGTATACTCCAAAGTGGACTGCACAGGGTATTCCACCATATTAAATGAGATTCCAAATTTTGTGAAGGGCAGTTAACTTAACTGATATTTCCTGAGAACGGAGAAGGGAGTAGGGAATACACTTGAAGTATACTGTGGATTGGAACGTAGTTTCAGTTTTCTCTCTCAATCTAGTGATTGATGATCTTAGAATAGAAGAGTCACTTGTGAGCAATCATAACTACATTTTCTTTAATCGCTCTTTTAACAGTGATTCTGTGCCCCACTCATGGTTCTTTTATAGATGTTTTATCATCCAGTCAGCTGCTGACAGGTTTTCTCTTTTATTTAGTTTTTGTCCTGAGTCTGATTTTACTGATGTTGAAAGTTTTGTTCAGTCCTTTAATGACAGTTGTGTCTCAGTACTTAACAGAGTAGCTCCAGTTAAATCTAAACAAGTCTCTTCCATAAATTTGGCCCCCTGAATAAATGACTCAGTACGTAGTTTTCGCCGTATATGCAGGAAGACTGAAAGACTGTGGAAAGCTACGAAATTGGATGCCCGTAACAACTATTTTGCTGCCCTTATCTCCTCAAGCAAGAGAAATCCTAAAATCTTGTTTAATTCAATACAATCCATTGTGTCCCCTGCCTCTCCTACCATTCCAGTATATTCCAAAAATGACAGCAACAACTTTCTTACTTATTTTATTGATAAAGTAAACTCTGTTCATTCTAGCATTTTACCAGATTCAGATTTTAATTAATTTATTCCAGTCTCATTAGAAGACATAACTGACCTCTTAAATAAATCCAAACCTTCATCCAGTCCTTTAGATATTTTAACGGCTACTTTGTTTTTTTAAAAGTTTTTAACTACATTGGGCTTAGTGTTGTTAGACTGATAAATTTGTCACTTTTAAATGGTTATTTTCCTAAATATTTTAAACATGCCATTGTCGAACCCCTTTAAAAAAAAACCAGTCTTGAGCCATCTATGCCACAAAATTATAGGCCTATTTCCAAGTTGCCTTTTTTATCAAAGATTTTGGAGAAGGTAGTTGCTAATCAGCTTTTGTCATTTCTAGAGACATATAATCTTTTAGATAAATTTCAGTCTGGTTTTCGTAAAATGCATTCCACTGAAGCCTGGTCGATCCAGGTTGCAACAATAAGACCTCTGGCTGACTTCATTGCCCTAGCCCAAGATCACCCTGCCTTCAGATGATTGGCTGCAACAGTTATTTAAGTGGCCAGGCGAGGATTAAGTTAAGTAAGATGCTGGTTTTTATTCTGTTTTGGTTTTATTGGATCTTAGCTCTGCTTTTGATACAGTTGACCATAAAATTCTTACTGACAGACTACACCACTCTGTGGGTGTTAGTGGAACAGCTCTGAACTGTTTCTCTTCAAACTTAACTGACAGGTCTTTTTCTGTCTCTGTGAACCAGTTTATGTCCGATACTGCAGCCTTGTCGTGTGGGGTTCCTCAGAGCTCAGTCTTGGGTCCTGTTTTATTTTCCTTATACCTGCTTCCACTTGGTCAGTTAATTGATACTTTTAATGATGTTTCTTAAAATTTTTATGCTGATGATATTCAGCTGTATTTTTCTTTTTAGACCACAAGAACTTCATAAACTTTAAGTTTTAACAGATTGTATCAGATTGTAACAGATCTGTAATTTCCCAGTTTGGGTTCAATGAAGTACATCCATCCATCTATCCATCTATCTATCCATCTATCCATCGTCAAGAACTGGATATCTGCAAACTATTTACAGTTAAATGATGTTAAAACAGAGACTCTAATAATTGCTCCTGACAGTGTGATCCCTACTATTAAAGAATCCCTTGGGCCGCAGTTCTTCCAGCAAATTCTTTGTACGTAATCTTGGAGTAGTTCTTGACAGCTCTTTATCCCTAGATGCTCGTGTAAATCAGCTGACTTGCTCTGCTTTTTTTCACCTGAGAAACATTGCTAAACTGAGAAACATGGTGTCTGTGGCTGAATTGGAAATGGTTATTAATATTTTTATCTCTTCTCATTTAGACTGTTGTAATTCACTTTTTAATGTTCTTAACAAAACTTCCTTAAATCGGCTTCAGATGGTTTAAAATGCTGCTGCAAGGCTTTTAACTAAAGTTAACAAGATATCTCACATCACCCTCATTTGATCTAATCTACATTGGCTCCCTGTTAATTTTAGAGTTCAGTTTTAAATTCTGGTTTTAACTTTTAGAGGCTTGCATGGTCTTACACCTCCCTTCATTGCAGAACTCATTCAGCCATACTCCTCCTCTTGGACCCTCAGGTCCTCTGGTCAGCTTTTATTAGAGGTACTTCGGACTTATTTTAAACCACGTGGTAATCAAGCTTTTCAAGCTGTAGCACCAAAGTTGTGGAATTCCCTAACCCCTTCAGTACGTTTGACTGACTCTGAGGTTATTTTCATTCATTCATTCATTCATCTTCTTCCGCTTAATCCATTTTGGGTCGCGGGGGACTGGAGCCTATCCCAGCATCTTTGGGCGAGAGGCAGGGTACACCCTGGACAGATCGCTAGGAAGCAAATTAAAACACTGTTGTTTAGACAGGCCTTTAGGTAGGAGTAAGGGGGGTTATTTATTGGTTTTATATGTTTTATTTTACTTTATTGTTGTAATCTATTTTTTAACTTGTGTTTTATTTTATCACTGTAAATTTTCTTTTAATTTGTGCTTCTTTGTCATTTAACCCCATGTCTCTGTGTTTTATTGCATGTGAAGCACTTTGTGACTTTGGCTGTGAAAAGTGCAATACAAATGAAGTTATTACTATTATAATTACCTTCAGAATATGGCACCTCCATTTGCCATAAAAATGTTAGCCATGTCCTATCTACTGTTTATATATATCTATATTACTGGCCACTGTAGTCTCATCATCCAAGTGCTCAATATTGTCATTA
The DNA here is from genome assembly GCA_020510985.1 of Pholidichthys leucotaenia. Classification (NCBI taxonomy): domain Eukaryota; kingdom Metazoa; phylum Chordata; class Actinopteri; order Cichliformes; family Pholidichthyidae; genus Pholidichthys; species Pholidichthys leucotaenia. The sequence continues at coordinate 280,916,250 of CM035842.1, forward strand.
TTTTGGACCCATAAGTATTTTTCATCAATATATTAATTTTTTGAAGAACATAAAGACTTTAATTCATGAAAATATTGTCTAGTTCACCTTTAAAGAGCTCCTACTATGCTTTTTGGTGATGTAGGATTTTTGTGATATTATTTGATCGGCAAAGTCAAACAGTCCAAAGTCACCCTACACAGGAGTTCCCATCTCCCACCGAAACTAGGACTATAATTCTCATGGTTTGAAGAACAGGACCCAATCGCAATACTTAAAGTTGACAGTGATTTATAATAGAGCTGGCCAGACGGGCACAGCTCGATGGTACAAACACAAAGATAACAGACAGCGTGGGAGCTGTAACAAAAAAACTCACAAATTCACAGCAGGACATCACAGGACACAACTAGGTAGGAACAGGAAGCGTGTTGCTCATGCACATATTACGAGGACACCTATAAAGGACACGGATTGTGTCATGATTTCTCGTGTGGCATTACGCGGCGCACGAGGGAAGGAATGAAAAACCCAATCGCTGGAGTAGAACATGCCATTTATTAACATAAACTACAACAAAATAATAAGTCCAGTGGACCACATGAATACAGAGGGTTGTAATGATGGAATAAAGGCCACCAGACATACAGGGCGACTGCTGGATGCTCTACAGCCCGACAAAGGGAATGCCTAGTGCCACAGAGCTACTGTCAGCACAGGGAGAAAGGCAAACATGACTTACAGTGCTAGAGTGATCCGGGGCACTCAGTGCAGTTTGGTGGATGAAGACGTGAAGCAGGGTCAGCCGCTAACATCAAGGGATTTACCAAACTTGAAATGACAGGCTGAACAAACACGTAGGTAGTGGAAACCCATACGTGGAGAAACATGCTGCCACGTATGGAGGTGAATGCTCTGACCATCTCTTCCCACAAATGCAGCGTATTTTTAATCATGATGCAAACGAGGGAAGAGATTGCCGGTGTGAGGAAGCGTGGGCTGAACATAATTAAACCCCGGTGTGCATGAGTGAGTGTATGAGTGTGTGAATGGGAATGAATGGAGTGTGTGTGTATGTGTGTGGAAACACCCGTAATGTGAAACAGCTGATGGCACTGACAAGAGGAGGAGGCGTTCCCAAGCTGTTAGGGAGTGAAGGACCCAAAGAGCTCCCTGACGCGCCTGAAGAAAAATAGGGCAACCACACCAAAAGTCAGAACTGGGTTTGGAACCACCAAACCCAGATTCATGACAGATTGGGCTGACAATATATAGACACGGGGGTAATCAACACAACAACAAACAGGTGGGCACAATCAGGGACAAACGGAGATAACAAGGCATGATCACAGACACAGAAAACAGGAAGGGCGGGGCTGCACACATAATCACCAACAGAGGGTCAGAGGGGAGACAAGACCATGGCAAAAAACACAAATACATGACAAAAGACAAGGCAGGGCCAGAACACATGATATGAATAAACAATACTGATAATAATAATAATAATAATAATATTAATAAGCAACTAAGAGCCGAGCAGGGATGAAACCTACGGAAACAGAAAGCAATAATAAACTAAGCACTCAAGCAAGGATAATAAAAACACAAGAACAGAACTGTGACTGTAATAATAAATAAAAATAAATACACAGGATCCCAAAATGCAAACTAAAGGTGAGGATGTGAGCTGAGACTCATGTCCTGGTAACAAGAAAATATAACTTACAAAACAAGGTGAGGACATGAGCTCAACCCACGACTTGACAATGACAAAGTAAATCAGTGTTTTTCACCAAGGGGTCTCTGAAATGTTAAGGTTTCCGTGGAAAATTTTCTTAATTTTCACTTCTTAATTGGTCTAAAAGGTTGAAAGTAATTTCCATTGTTGCACATGAGTGACGTGTTAGATTAAATGGACCCAATGTACAGACACTGAGAGGAGGCAGTTAGAGGAAGTTTTAACAATGATTTTATTGAAACACGGGATTTGACAAGGAACTGGCAACCCTGAAAGGAGAGGAGAATGGTAAGTATATTGAATGCAGAATATGATAATGAATGTGAGTATATATTTCCTTACAGGTGATACAGACGGCGCGGTGGAACAGTTGTTAGCACTGCGGTGGCACAGCAACTCATCCTTGGCCATGGGATCCCTGGTTCGATCCCAGCCCCTGACCAACAGTGATCTGTGTGGAGTTTGCATGTTCTCCCCGTGTCTGTGTGGGTTTACTCCAGGAGTTCTCCGGTTTCCTCCCACAAGCCAAAAACATTCAGGTTAGGTTAATTGGAGACTCTAAAAGTGGCCCTAGGTGTGAATGGGTGTGTGACTGGTAAAAGGATAGCGCTGTACCGTGGCTGCTTCATCCATCCAGGTGGATGCCCCCAATTTCCCCTCTGGGGATTAATAAAGCATACAAAATCCAAAAAAAAAATAGTTACGTGGACGGCAAGTATAACAGGTGGCTGCCGCTTCCTCGTCTGGTTAGAACTGAACCTGTCAGGGCATGGATTGAACCCCATGCCCTCAGCCTGATTTTTTGTGTGTTTATTTTGTTTCCAGGGCATGAGTCCCAGCTCTCGTCCTCACTTTGAGTTTGCGTCTTAGGATTTTCTAGATTTATTGTTGTTGTAGTCATGATTCTGTTCTTGTTTTATATTTTCTCCTGCTTCGCCTTGGTTTAAACCTTAAAACCTTAAACCACCCTTTATTGTCATTCAATCCATGCAGCCAATCATGTACAATAGAATGAAATTGTGTTTCTCTTATCTACAATGTTAATCACACACACACCCATATATAGAATCAGAGGGGTCGCTGCCATGCAAGGCGCCGCCACAGATTTCCCTCATCTACTCCATTATTGCTGAGCACCAAGCTGGACGGTAGGAAGTTCCGCTTTTATATGGTCTTCGGCATGACCCGGCCGGGATTTGAACCCCTGCCTCACGGGTGTGGGGCGGATGCTCTACCAACTGAGCCACCACTCCGGTGGTTTCAGTAATTATTGTTATTTTTATTATTATTATTATGATCAGAGTTCAGCTCAGTCATTATTAGCATTATGACTGTCATGGTCTTGTCTCCCCTGATCCTCTGTTCATGTTCTGTGTCTCCCATTTGTGTAGCCCCAGCCGTCCTTTCATCTCTGTTTTCCTCATGTGTCAGCTGTCAGTCATGATTGGTCTCCCCACCTGTGCCGTGTTGTCTTGATTGTCCCCTTGATTATTTAAGTTCTGTTCCACTTCTGTTCTGGTTCTTTTAGTCATGTTGGCGTGATTACACACTTCTGCCTTGTCCGTCCATCTTGTATCCTGCCTAGTTCTTGTCATGCCCAAGCCTAGTCTGTTTTTGCCTTAGCTTTTTGTTGTAGCTTCCGAGCTGTGTTATTTTCTGTTTTAAGCCCTTTAGCTGCATCTGGGTGACCAGCTCCTAATAAAAGACTTACATTCAGCAGTTGGATTCAGTTTACCACACTGTGACAGAACCAGCTTGGACGCGGTGGATTTGGTGATCTGGAGAGGGTAGGAGAGGTGCCTTGGGCCCGAGGACTTTAAGGTTAGGAAGAATGTGAAACTGCAAACTAGACTTACTAGGTGAGTGAGTAAATTTCCAGGTTTACGGCTCCACCATAGAGTTGGTACAATCTGCCAGGAGAAAATGAGTATTGTGGAGTCCTGGAATAATTGAGACAGAGGAGAAAATAAGGTGAGAAGAATTATTTTTCTGTGCTTACAAATTCCAACATTGGGAGAGAGTGGAGGAGGAAGCACGTGAGAGGAGAGATGCCAAGCTTCTTGCTATAGAGTCCAGCAATGTCATATATGAGAATGGGCTCCACTCCCTTATCAAGGCTGTAGCTAATCATAGAAAGGTGGCTAATCAAGGCAGCTGGACAACATCAGGTAATCAGCAGTGAAAGGTGTGCACAAACCTGAGATGCTACAGTGGGTATCTACAGAACCCACACACAACAACAACAAATTATTTTCAAGTTTTCATATCCAATTAAGAAGTGCAATTACAAAATTCCCCACAGAAACCTGAATGTTTCAGGGACCCCTGGTTGAAAAACACCAGACAGTAAAAAAACGCCACATAGTAAATCATGTACTGCAAATGTCATTTACACGATCATATGTATTCTTCTGTGTCTTCTAATCTTTCCAGACTGCTAAATTTCTAATTTCTTCATTTCCTTACAGTTGCTTGGTTCACCTTTGATCCATCCTCGGCTCACCGGGACATTGTCCTGTCCAATGAAAACCAGACAGTTTCCTGTAACAGCTACGATGATCGGGTGGTGCTTGGAACTGCTGCTTTCTCCAAGGTGAGGTCTACGTATATACAGTGGTGTGAAAAAGTGTTTGCCCCCTTCCTAATGTCTCATTTTTTTGTGTTTGTCACACTTAAATGTTTGAGATCATCAAACAAATTTAAATATGAGACAAAGATAACACAATGCAGTTTTTAAATGAAGGTGTTTATTATTAAGGGGAAAAAAATCCAAACCTACATGGCCCTATGTGAAAAAGTGATTGCCCCCTAAACCTAATAACTGGTTGGGCCACCCTTAGCAGCAACAACTGCAATCAAGCATTTGCGATAACTGGCAATGAGTCTTTTACAGCGCTGTGGTGGAATTTTGGCCCACTCAGTGTGTGAATGTGTGTGTGAATGGGTGGATAGCAGGATCTGTAAAGCGCTTTGGTCATCAAGTACGTAGATGAGAATAAAAGCGCTATATAAGTGGGGGGGCGCTCGTGCGCAGTAATGGAGTAGACGTGTTTTCACGAGGCTCCGTCGCAGACTTCTAAATTTTGTTTATCTTTGCTACACCTACTTACCAACTTTTTGCCTACTTACTGTCAGAGCTGTCTCTAACTAATCTCCAATCATGCCACCCAAGAGAGACGAGGCAAAATCATCAAATTCAGCCTCGGCTAGTGCTAGCAACGAAGCTATATTAGCTGCAGTTAATAAATATGGCGCTGAGCTAGCTAAAGTTTCAGCGCAGATGGAAGAGTTGAAAAAGTCCGTGGAGGGTCGCTTAAGCACAGTGGAGACGCATTTGGGCATATTACAGAATGAACATAATCAGACTGAACAACGCTTGGATAGCACGGATGTGGCACTCTCTGACGCAGATGTTCGCATCACGGCACTGGAAGCTAGCTACCGTGAGTTGCAGGTGGAAAATGGTCGGCTCAAGGCTAAGCTAAATGACTTGGAGGGGCGCTCGCGGAGGTTAAACATCAGGATCGTGGGGATCAAAGAAGGAGAAGAGAAGGGTAATCCCACAGAGTTTGTGACACGACTGCTACCGGAGTTGCTTGGCCCGAATAATCTGACCAAGCCCGTTAAAATTGACCGTGCCCACCGCAGCCTCAAACCTAAGCCTCCGGACAACGAGCGCCCACGGATGATCATCGCCAAAGTCCACAATGACCGCGACTTGGCCAATATTTTTAAACTCAGCAGACAACAGGGTCCACTCCGTTATCAAGGCAATAAAGTGTACATCTTCCCGGACTACACGGCGGAGGTTGCATCACAGCGTCAAGCCTTTAACAACGTCAAGAAGAAGCTGACTGATGCCGGCGCCAAGTGCTCTCTACAGTTTCCTGCCAAACTTCAGGTCGTTCGCAACAGTGAAGTTAACGTGTTTAACACTCCGGCGGATGCAGAGAGGTTTGCCAACTCCCTGACTGACAGTGTATAACTGGCGAAGTGCACATTGTTTAAATTATACAGCTGTTGACGCCATTCTAATACTGCACTTTATTCTGCATCGTCCTTTTTTGATGGCATATTCTAAGTTAATTATATTGTCTTTGTGTGTAGCTTTTTTTTCAGTTAATTGATTTACATTAGAAGACTGCGCGGCTCCATTGGTGGTTTGCTGAAACGCAAAACTGTGTCCGTTACCCAGCAGTCTCCCAAGTATTAGTGGGTTTTGCCGCATTGTTCCTGTTTTTTGCGGCGTTAAGGGAATGGGTTTTTATAATATGTTTTTCTTTTTTAATTTGTTCTTTGTTTGGTTTGTTTTGCCTGCCAGTGTAGCCATTTACTGCCTAAGCCCATATATTTTTTTAAAATTTAATTTATTTTTTTTTTGAATGCAAGCTGGTTCCTCTGGATCAGGTGTGAGTCATCTCACGTTCACATCATGGAACTGTAGGGGTTTGGGGAAAGCTCTCAAAAGAGTAAAAGTATTTTCACATCTGAAATCATTGTCCTCTGATATAATCTTCTTACAGGAAACCCATATTCCCCCCACAGAACAGAGACGGTTGAGAGCCTTATGGATATCCCAGGTCTATCAATCTACCTTTTCCTCAAAGGCCAGAGGAGTGCCCATCTTAGTGCGCAGAACTATACCTTTTGTATTCAAGTCTATGGTGACCGATCCAGGTGGGAGATTTGTGCTTGTAATAGGTACCATAAACTCTATGCCATTGGCCCTTTTAAATGTATATGCTCCAAATTTTGATAGTCCGGATTTCTTCTGTAAAATTTTTCGTCTTGTTGCAGAACAGAATAACTGTAACATTATTATAGGAGGTGATTTTAATTGTTTCCTAGACCCTCATCTTGATAGATCTTCCATTACAACTGCTCCCATGTTAAAATCTGTGCCATTCCTAAATAATCTTATTAAATCGCTAAATTTAGTGGATATTTGGAGGCATCAACATCCCTTGGACAGACAGTACTCCTTTTTCTCCCAGGTACATGGCAGTTTTACTAGGATTGATTATTTTCTCGTTGATTCCAATTTAATTACCAACGTTGTTAGTTCAGATTATAACAATATTTTAATTTCTGATCATGCCCCTGTGTCTGTTAAAATAAACTTCAACATGCTTGTGCACTCATATAATTGGAAATACAATCCGGCATTAAATTCAGATAAAGCTTTTTGTGAAAGCATCTCAAACAAAATTACAGATTTCTTACACTTTAATGATAATGGTGAGGTATCTGATTCCACATTGTGGGAAACATTTAAATCTGTTATTAGGGGTGATATTATCTCGTACCAGTCTTATAATAAAAAGGTTAAACAGAAGCATATGTCTGAAATACAGGCCCAACTCCCTTTGTTGGAGGAATCATTTCGTATCTCAAAATCAGATGAAATACTAAAGAATATTGTATCTGCAAGACTTGAATACAGCCGCATTCTTGGTGAGCATGTTTGTAATCATATACGAAAGCTTAAACAAAAGCAATTTGAGCTTGGTGATAAAGCACACAGCGTACTCGCTAGGCAGCTGAGAGGTGTTCAAGCTGAACGGGCAATTTATAAAATTGTATCTAATGGAGAACTAATAACTGACCCTTTACAGATAAATAACACTTTTTATGAATATTATAAAAACTTATATACCTCTAAATCATCGTCATCAAAGGAAGATATATGGGGGTTCTTAAATAGATTGGATATGCCCACATTGAGTGAAAATGCCAAACAACAGTTGGATGCTGACTTCACATTAGAGGAGATCAAAGCTGCCATCCGTTCATTTCCAAATGGTAAGGCTTGTGGCCCTGACGGATTTGGCATTGAATTTTATAAAATTCACATTGATAAACTTGCTCCATTGTTGCTTCGTATGATAAACTCTTCCGTGAAGGAAGGATCATTCCCAGAGACATTATACGATGCGAACATTTGTCTACTGTTGAAGAAGGGTAAAGATGAAACAAATCTAGCTTCTTATCGCCCTCTCAGCCTTTTAAATAGTGACCAGAAAATTGTTGCAAAAGTTTTGGCAAACCGCTTGAACGAACACATTGGTTCCTTAATTCATAGTGACCAAACCGGGTTTATCCCCGAAAGGTTTGCATTTTCGAATACTCGTAGACTTCTGAACGTCATGTATTCTAACAACCCACCATATTCTGCTGTTGTCTCCTTGGATGCACAGCAGGCCTTCGATCAAATTGAGTGGGAGTATATGTTTATTACTCTTAAAAGATTTGGCTTTGGTGACAGATTTATAGCTATCGCAAAAATGCTTTATGCACATCCTAGATCATATGTACTTACTAACAACAATAAATCTGCCCCATTTTTATTACATCGTGGGACCAGGCAGGGCTGTTGTCTATCGCCAATGTTTTTTGCTCTGGCGCTTGAACCACTTGCTGTTGCCATCAGGATGGAGCCTGAAATAGTTGGGTTTAGATATAGCGCATCTGAATGCACTATTGGCTTGTACGCTGATGATGTCATTTTGACACTGTCTGACATTAAACAGTCTCTTCCACCTCTTCTCGAGATCATTAAGGAATTTGGTCAGTTCTCTGGTTTTACCATTAACTGGGAGAAAAGTGTTCTCATGCCTCTTTCAGATGGTCTAGATAAAACATTTCTCAACACATTACCTTTTAAAATATCAAATGAGCACTTTGAATATTTAGGAATCACCATCCCTAGGAATCCCAAACTTATTTTCAAATTGAATTTTACAGAACTATTAAATAAGATTAGGGGCATGATTGAGAAATGGAAATTACTACCAATTTCTCTAATTGGACGAGTAAATATTGTCAAAATGATTGTACTTCCTAAATTTATATATTTATTTCAGAATCTGCCAATTTTTCTTACAGCATCTTTTTTTAAATTAGTTGATTCCATTATTATCTCCTTTATTTGGGCTGGCAAAAACCCCCGTGTCTCTAAATTACATCTCCAAAAACCCTCGGTCGAGGGTGGTCTTGGGTTGCCTATTATGAGACATTATTATTGGGCCTGCAACACTAGGGCCTTGATCTTCTGGTCCCAAGATAATCATAATGTGGATCAAATACCGTGTTGGCCTGCACTTGAATCTCATAACTGTCAATCCCTCATTGGTACATCTTTATCTGCTTTATTATTTAGCAAGGTCGACGTCCCTCTGAATGTGTTCAGACATGACTTTGTGCTGTACAATTCCTTCAGAATTTTGAAACAAATTAAGAAGATATTGCATCTTCCTGACCTTTCTATATATGCACCTATATGCCAAAACCCTGCCTTCAAACCAGCTTTATCAGATCCTGTGTTCAGGCAATGGTCAAATAAAGGTATTCTTTTAATAAAGGACCTGTATATCAATAAGGACTTTGCATCTTTTACACAATTACAAATGAAGTTCAATCTCCCACCTTATCATTTTTTCAGGTACCTGCAGATTAGACATTTTGTACAACAGTCTTTAATCCATTTTGTCAAACTTCCTGTACAACATGATTTCTATGAGGTTTTGAGAAAACACCCAACCTCCAAGCATTTAGTTTCAGAATTCGTTAATCTTTTCTCTTGGCCAACGTCTTCGACCCATGTCAAGGAGGCATGGACGAGGGATGCAGGTATAGAGATCTCAAATGATCTATGGGAAAGAGCCTTAGTTGGTATTCATTCATGTTCAGTAAATGCCAGACTTCAGCTAATACAATTTAAAGTAATACATCGATTACATTACTCTAAGACCCGCCTTAATAGACTTTTTCCGACCATTTCACCACTATGTGACAAGTGTAAAATAAGTGATGGTACTTTATGTCATTTATTTTTCTCCTGCCCCTCGCTTAAAAATTTTTGGTCTCAGATTTTTAATTTGTACAGTGTCATATATAAAAAAGTCATAATACCTGATGTCTTAACAGTAATACTTGGTTGTTCAGATCAAACTTTGCTCTGCTCACAGTCACTTCAGCATGCTATTAGGTTTGGCATGATTGTTGCGAAGAGGGTCATTCTGAAAGAATGGAAGGCCAATACGCCGCCCAGTTATATTAACAGGCTTAATGATTTGGCATCCTGCTTGTACCTTGAAGAGATTCGATATCATTTGTCTAATACTCAAGATATGTTTACTAAAATTTGGGGACCATTTATGGATCACATTAAGAAAAAGAAGACTCAGCCTGTAACATGAAAGGATTGTATCATGAAACTTGCTTAGCATGGACTGCTTACACTTTTGTAGTTATATGGGCTTTGTGTAACAATCACTTATTTCATTGTGTATTTCCTTGAGCACTGGCAGTGTTTTTTTTTGTTTTGTCTTATTTTCAAAAAAACTGAATAAAATATATATTGGAAACGCGCTATATAAGTGAATGCCATTTACCATTTACCACTCATCTTTGCAGAATTGTTGTAATTCAGCCACATTGGAGGGTTTTTGAGCATGAACCGCCTTTTTAAGGTCATGCCACAGCATCTCAATTGGATTCAGGTCAGGACTTTGACTAGGTCACTCCAAAGTCTTCATTTTGTTTTTCTTAAGCCATTCAGAGGTGGACTTGCTGGTGTGTTTTGGATCATTGTCCTGCTGCAGAACCCAAGTGCACTTCAGCTTGAGGTCACGAACAGATGGCCAGACATTCTCCTTCAGGATTTCTTGGTAGACAGCAGAATTCATGGTTCCATTTACCACAGCAAGTCTTCCAGGTCCTGAAGCAACAAAACAGCCCCAGACCATCACACTACCACCACCATATTTTACTGTTAGTATGATGTTCCTTTTCTGAACTGCTGTATCACTTTTATGCCGGATTCCAAAATGTTCAACTTTTGTCTTGCCAGTCCACAGAGTATTTTCCCAAAAGTCTTGGGGATCATCAAGATGTTTTCTGGAAAAACTGAGATAAGCCTTTATATTCTTTTTCCTCAGCAGTGGTTTTTGTCTTGGAACTCTGCCATGCAGGCCATTTTTGCCCAGTCTCTTTCTTATGGTGGAGTCTAGCGTGAGGCCTGCAGCTCTTTGGATGTTGTTGTGGGGTCTTTTGTGACCTCTTGGATGAGTCATCGCTGTGCTCTTGGAGTAATTTTTGTCGGCCGGCCACTCCTGGGAAGGTTCACCACTGTTCCATGTTTTCGCCCTTTGTGGATAATGGCTCTCACTGTGGTTTGCTGGAGTCCTAAAGCTTTAGAAATGATTTTATAACCTCAGTTACTTTGTTTCTCATTTGTTCCTGAATTTCTTTGGATCACAGCATGATGTCTAGCTTTTGAGGATCTTTTGGTAAACTTCACTTTGCCTGGCAGGTCCTATTTAACTGATTTCTTGATTGAGAACAGGTGTGGCAGTAATCAGGCCTGGGTGTGGCTAGAGAAATTGAACTCAGCCTTCCAAAGATGTGATAAACCACACTTAATTTATGTTTTACCGGGGGGGGGGGTCACTTTTTCTACACAGGGCCATGTAGGTTTGGATTTTTTTTACCCTTAATAATAAACACCTTCATTGGAAAAACTGCATTTTCTGTTTACTTGTGTTATTTTTGTCTAATATTTACATTTGTTTGATGATCTGAAACATTTAAGTGTGACAAACATACAAAAAATAAGAAGTCAGGAAGGGGGCAAACACTTTTTCACACCACTGTATAACTTTTTTTGAAGTCATGTCACAAGTGGTGGCCTTTATTTGCTTGCAGTTTTATTATAAATAAATAATGGATACATTATCCACTCTGCATATTAAAGTGTCCTTGAGCGCGAATACTGAACTCTAAATTGTTGTACTGATCAGCAAAGTTTGTGACTGTGGTTTAGTGCAACAAGAGCACTGTGACTGGTCATTAAGACTAACAAAAGTGTTATAGATAAAAGCACCCGTCCATTTACAATCCTCTTGAATCTCAGGGCGTTCACTACTGGGAGGTCAGCATCGATCGCTATGACAACCATCCGGACCCTGCGTTTGGCGTGGCGAGGATCAACACCATGAAAGACATGATGCTGGGGAAGGACGACAAAGCCTGGGCCATGTATGTGGACAACAACCGCTCCTGGTTCATGCACAACAACTCCCACACCAACAGGTAGGTGTACGTTGCCTGGGCATATGAGCAATAACATTTGGATAGTGGTTACAACCAAGGCCGTTTCTAGCTTTTTGGGGGCCCTATGCAAGGCTGTGTTTTGTTGTATTTTAGTAATGAAGACCCTTTGCAGACCCTTTAGTCTGTGTGTCCACCAAACGTGTTTTTTTGTCGCCCAACCGCCCTGAGCATTTTTTTTTTCAGCGTTTGTGCACTGCGCTCTGGAAAAAAAAAAAGTCTGTGCCCTGTATCCCAGCAACAGCTTGTCACTCTCAGCTCAGCACTTTCGCTTTTCCTATGGTCAGACTTTCTACTTATTTTTTTAATAGCAGTCCCTGAATAACAATGGACAGGAAACGTGTTTTGGCAGCTCTGGATGTAAAATATGATGACACGGAAAACAAGAGTCTGAGTAGAGACTGTTCCGGCGTCCTATGTTCCACCCTTCCTTATCTACTGCAACAAACTTGTAAGAAATATGACCGTGACAAAGGAACAAACACTCACCTGACATGCCGACAGATGTGGACACATTCCTCCAAGCATTTGCTTTTAAATTTTGATAATGATAGCCTTTTAGCATCAGATCAAACAATACCGGATTGTCTGATACAGCGAGTATCAGCCTCTCCTCCACCGTCATAACCGTTGTCTTCTTCCTTTATGTCCCGCCCTTCCTTAATTCTGATTGGTTGCTTAGAAAAGTCTGACATTGACGAGCTCAGCTGTAGTCTGAAAAGTTGAACTTTTTTCAACGCTGAGCACCCCATCCGCCACGACAAAAAAACGGCCACCGCTCAAAGCGTTTTAGCGCCGAGGGTGCTCAGTGCTATAAAATGGGAAAAAAAAGCTCTCCTCTGCCAAGAAAAACTTTTAAAAGAAAATTTAATTTGGGTCAGATGAGCTCTTACATAGAATAAAAATTTAACAAGCATCCAGAATCAGAATCAGAATCAGATTTATTGCCATTGTTCATGTAGTACACAAACTAGGAATTTGTCTCGGTGCCATGCTGCAACATTAAAAACATGATGAGAAAAAGGGATAAACTAAAAAACTAAAGGACTAAAAACGTGCAATAAGTGTAGAAAAATAAGTAATAATAAGTAATAATAATAATAATAATAATAATACTAGTAATAATGAGTAGTACTAGTCAAGGCAGTTTTAAAAAATTAGCAAGTAGCAGATAATGTGAAGTACCACATAGTGCAGTCGATAATGCAACAGAAAAACAGTGATGAATGACGTGAGTCTGGTTGAGCTGCTGTACAGTCACTTAAAGTTCAGCAGTCTGATGGCAGAGGGGAAAAAGCTGTTCATGTGCCGGGAGGTTTTAGTCCGAATGGACCGAAGTCTTCTACCTGAGAGGAGGGGGTCAAACAGTACGTGACCAGGATGTGAAGGATCGGCTATGATCCGGCCAGCACGCCTCCGGGTCCTGGAGATGTACAGGTCCTGGAGAGATGGGAGCTCGCAGCCTATCACCTTCTCAGCAGTGCGCACGACGCGCTGCAGCCTTAGTCTGTCCCTGGCAGTGGCTCCTGCATACCACACAGTTATGGAGGAGGTGAGGATGGACTCGATGATGGCCGTGTAGAACTGCACTAACATCTTGGTGGGTAGCTTGAGCTTCCTCAGCTGCCGCAGAAAGAACATCCTCTGCTGGGCCTTTTTGATGAGGGAGCTGATGGTTGGCTCCCATTTGAGGTCTCGGGTGATGGTGGTGCCCAAGAAGCGGAAGGAATCTGCAATGGTGATGGGAGAGCCTGTGATGGTGAGGGGGGGCAGGGGGGTTGTGACTTTCCTGAAGTCCACAATCATCTCCGCTGTCTTCAGAGCATTCAGCTGCAGGTTGTTGTGGCTGCACCAGGACACCAGCTGGGCCACCTCTTCCCTGTAGGCGGACTCGTCGCCGTTGGAGATGAGCCCGATGAGGGTGGTGTCGTCCGCAAACTTAATCAGCTTAACAGACTGGTGGGAGGAGGTGCAGGAGTTGGTATAAAGGGAGAAGAGTAGGGGGGAAAGTACACAGCCCTGGGGTGATCCAATGCTGATGCTAACAGAGTCTGAGACAGACTTCCCCAGCCGCACATGCTGTCTCCGGTCCGTCAGGAAGTCGGTGATCCACCTGCAGAGGGAGTCAGGCACGTTGAGCAGGGACAGCTTGTCCTGGAGCAGATCGGGGCGGATGGTGTTGAATGCGGAGCTGAAGTCCACAAACAGAATCCTGGCGTAGGTTCCCGGGGAGTCCAGGTGCTGCAGGATGGAGTGGAGGGCCAGGTTGACTGCGTCGTCCACAGACCTGTTAGCACGGTAGGCAAACTGCAGCGGGTCTAGGAGGGGTGTGGTGATGGACTTGAGGTGAGACAGGACCAGGCGCTCAAAGGACTTCATGACTACAGAGGTGAGCGCTACAGGTCTGTAGTCGTTAAGTCCAGTAATCCGTGGCTTCTTGGGGACAGGGATGATGGTGGAGGATTTGAGGCAGGTCGGCACGTGACATTGCTTAAGGGAGGTGTTAAAAATGTCTGTGAAGACAGGAGCCAGCTCTTTCGCACAGTGTCTCAGGGTGGAGGGAGACACACCGTCCGGCCCGGGGGCCTTGCGCGGGTTCAGTCTGGAGAACTGTCTGTGCACGTCCTGCTCACTGATGACAAGGGGAGGGGGGGAGGAGGAGGAGGAGGAGGGGGGGACCGCTTTTGATGAATTAGGGGCTGAGGAGGCAGTGGAGCTGGGTGGAGTGGGTGAGTTGGACACAGCTGACGAGGTGTCAAAACGGGCGTAATGTTGGGACAGTTTTTGACAAAGGGCTTTGTCATCCTGACCTTTAGAAGCCTGAGGCCGATAGTTGGTGATTTGCCTCAGTCCTCTCCACACAGAAGCCGAGTCATTAGCAGTGAACTGCTGCTGGAGTTTCTCAGAATACACAGATTTAGCTCTCCTCAGCTCTCTGTTAAACCGATATTTGACCTCTCTGTAGCAGTCCCTGTCTCCACTTTTCAACGCTGCTTCCTTCTCCTTCCTGATCCGTCTGAGCTTAGCTGTGAACCAGGGCTTGTCATTAGAATATCTCACCCTGGTGCGCGATGGGAGAATGTCCTCCTCATAGAAGTTGATATATGAGTTCACAGTGTCTGTGTACTCATTAAGATCATGTGTGGCTCTTTTAAACATGCCCCAGTCAGTTATTTCCATGCATGTGTTCAGTTTCTCTCCAGCTTCACTGGTCAGTTTCTTTGTGGTGGTCACAACAGGTTTAGTGAGTTTCAGTCTCTGTCTGTATGTGGGGATGAGGTGGACCATCACGTGATCAGATAGTCCCAGCGCAGCGCGGGGAACAGCGCGATATGCGTCCTTTACTGAAGTATAACAGTGATCTAGCGTGTTATTTCCTCTGGTTGGACATTTAATAAACTGTCTGTAGCGGGGGAGCTCGTGACTCAGATTGCTCTGGTTAAAATTGCCCACCACAATAACCAGGGAGTCTGGAAAGTTCCGCTCCGTAAGTTGGATGTGATCTGCGAGCATGCGCTGAGCTTCGCGCGTGTCCACGTCAGGAGGGACGTACACAGCGGCGAGGATGAATGAGGCAAACTCCCGCGGGGAATAAAATGGCTTGCAGTTAATAAAAAGAAATTCCAGGGCGGGAGAACAGTGTTTGGAAATCACCGTTACATCAGAGCACCAGCTGTTGTTAATATAGAAGCACACTCCTCCTCCAATAGACTTACCGGAGAGCTCTGTGACGCGATCAGCACGATACAGCTGAAATCCCTCGAGGCTGACTGCGCAATCTGGAATGTTCTCTTTAAGCCAGGTCTCAGAGAAGGAGATGACAGACGAGGAAGCGAGGTCCTTGAATCGCATCAGCAGTCTTAGTTCTTCTACCTTGTTCAAGAGAGAATTGGCATTGGATAGAAATATGCCAGGCAAGGCTGTTCGCGTGCCTCTCTTCCGTAGCCGAGCGAGAATCCCCCCTCTCTTTCCTCTTTTCCGCCGTCTTGCTCTTTTGGCCAAACAATGGATCAGATCGGCGGCAGGAGCTAAAAAAACTGGAAGAAGGTCCATGGGAGTGAGAGTCCTGATGTTTAATAGTTCTTCACGGGTGTATGAACCGGCAGACGCACAATCAATGAACAAAAACAGACAAATTATAAAAATTAAAGGGCAGCGAAGCACCATGGCGGCCGCTGTGGGCGCCATCTTGGTTTGTTTTGTTTTTTTTGTTTTTTTTTTACGTTCATTCAAATGAACGTAACAAATTTACAAGAAAAATATTTAGAATTTACAAGAACAAAAAATCAAATTAATGAGAAAAAAGTTGCACCTTTCAGAGAAAAAGGTTGAAGGTAATTCCCTTAAGCGCCAAGTGTATTTTGAGGTGTTCCACAACTAAACACACATACTCAAAAATAAATAACTCAATACTCAAATACTCTAAATAATAAATAATAATAACTCCCCCTTTCTTTATCTATTCTTACAGCAGCTATAAATACCAAGCTCAGAAATGTATGGTCAGAGGTTCTGTGTGTGTGGACTGAGGGCCACGCTCATGTAATCTTTCCCCCAGTGGCCATGAGGTAAATAAATATACTTACATTCAAATATTCCGCCTGATTTTTGAATTATTCTGTCAGCCTCCATTTGGGTTTCCACAGCCTTCAATAACCAATGAGTGATAAAGCTGGCATGAAGGTCCAGCCTCATGGCTAACGGGAACACAGTGAGCTAATTGCAGCTGAGTAAGCAGGTAGTGGATGCGTGGTATAGCCAATTAATTTCTGAATTCAGGGATACCTTACAAGGGGATCCATCACATTTTCCCCTTTATAGCCTGTGCGTGAAGCTGGTGTAAAGCTTGCGTAAACCAGTCCGTGAATCCAAATGGCAGCAGCGTTGCAACGTCACTCACCTTTTTGTAAAATGGCTAAAATTAACACTGAACATCAAAGAAATTATTAATTACCTGACCCGGTTGAGTGATGAGTCGCTAGCTGAAGAATCACAGGTGGGCGACCATGATTCCATTTGGCACAGTTTGAAGGCACCTGGTTACAGCCTGAGAAAAAAGGTGTATAATATATTCATTTTTTGTGGGATTGTTACAAAATTTTGACCTGAACTTCATAACACTTGGTTCTACATTCCTATTGTGTTTTGCAGCTAGTATCTAACAGCTGTATGTTATTTTCAGGCATTTGTATCTAAAAAAAACACCCGGACAAACTATATTTTCTTCAAATTTAGTATGCTTAGATCACTGTTACTCAGTGGCTGAAGCACGTAGAGGGATTCTGACTATTTTTCCAAGAAAGTTAGAGTGTTTTCTTTTGAATGAGACCAACCCCATGAAGATACTGCAAAGGGTTGAAGAACAGCTTTGAATTTAGTTTGGGTATGTTTTTTCAGGCGCTTCAAAGGGAAATTGGCTGGAATGCTAAGGGGCTAAATCTTAGGACAAATCCAATTTGCGCTGAGGACAAGGTTGGCTCATTCACAAAGTGAAAATGCGTTTAAGAAGTTTTTTACCTCCTCCTCCACAGCCCTGCTCACACTAGAAAGACTTGATCATAATTACGCACAAACTTCATCCGTATTTCTGTTTTAAACTGAGAAAGAGTGAGCTGTTTATCTTGGTCTGAGGTACATTAATTTCCTCTGCTGAATGCAAAATCATTTTACCTCAAAACAACTGTTGGAATACTTTCATTTTGAATCATTCTGTTAAAAGAATGTCAGTGAATGAGATAAAAAAAAATGTAAACCCCCCCCCCCCAAACTGTCATAATAAAACGCACCAAGGTGCTGATGCCTCGGTGCCAGAGCCTTGGCGGAGGTATGCGTTCTCTGGATCATCATCAAAATGTTATGGGTTCCCCTCTAGCCCAAGGACCACCTTTGGTAAAAAGTTTCATTCAAATCCATCCAGTAATTTTGGAGTAGACGCATGCGCAGTGAAAATAATCTGCAGTTCATATGCCCGTACTGTCAGCAGCAGCCAAGAGCCACCAAAGTGATTTGAACAGCTGCAATCCAAACATAAGGAACGGTGGCAAACGTTTTAAATGGCGGAAGCGATGGAGGTACGTGAATGTAATGACAGTCAAGATGAACAGGAGCTTTTGCTGTTTAGTGGCAGAGGAAGAAAACAGAAGGGCAAAAAGATGGACATTTGTTCACCCAGTATTGACGGACTGCTCAGTAATTTCCTCTGGTGGGAGTTTCCAGTCGCATGCGCAGTACCATTCCATTGATGGTAAAGGTGAGCTATTTTTGTATTTATTTCAAAAACAAAGCATTATTTCGAAAATCTGGCAAATTAAAAGTTAAGAAAATATGGTGATACATGATACAAGCCTTTAGTTCCACTTAATTTTGACCGGGCGAGCTGAAAGAGAGGCAGACAGATGGACAGATACACACAAACAGACACACTAACTAATTACTGTATGCCTCTCAGTTTCACCGAGGCATAATTAGATAATGATGAATGTTTGTTTTACACGCACTTCCAGGCTCTTCTGCTGTGACAGCTCTTTTCCCAGTATAGGGCAGACTGGTCCCACTGCAGTCCAGTCATTACATTAAAAAGAGGACGATCTACTGAATCGTAAACCCGCGTACAATTTTTTTTTCTCTTTGCAGTGAAAAAATCTTCTGTGTCTTCAAATTTTTTGTATTTAACTGTCCTTATTTAACAGAAAACAATGCTGAGTGTGTGTATTTCATTAATTGGTTCACGTGTACATGAGATATGATGACAGACATGATTGATTAATATGTGGACAGGATACTTTGTCACAGAAGACAGGTTTGTTGTTTAAAAACTTAAGACTAGCAGTATACCACCACCCCTTCTCCGTGTACTGTATCCACACCTTAATGCACACACGCTCCCTGTTCATTCATCCATTCATTCCCCTTAAAAAATACATTAATGCCCAATGTAAAGGCTATACTCCAACGTTAAGTCTGCAATCAAAATGAAAATGTGAATGGAATAAAAAACTATTAAGTGTGTCATCATATTATAATTAACATGACAGGTGATTAGCGTATTATTGTTAAAATTGTCCATTAAAATAACTGAAAAATATAGCGCATGCAGTGTTTTATTTTTATTTTAACGTTTAAAACACCATTACAACATTGAATGTATCTGCAGAATAAATTAGGCAACTTCTTGACTGCAACTGGATCAAATCATATAGAACTGGCACCAGCAGGGAAAACCAAATTATCTGCGCCGCCATTTAGAAATCAAATATTTGCAAATTCAGATCAAAATATACTGTAGTCCAATGTTAGAGAAATAAACGAAAAAAAAATGATACCCCATTTTAAAACTCTAGATGGAGGTGTGTCATTTGTCTAAAAAGAACCACCACCAAACAGCATTATATCACTCCTTTACAAAGAAAAAACAACAATTAAAGTAATATATTTTTTGAAAAAACAAAATATCACTTTATATAGTAGGTGCCATTTTTATAGATGTCGAGTTTGAAGCAGTGACAGGCAAATATCCAGTTTCAACTCCTTTTACATCAAGAAAGAACAACTAAAAATGGTGTAAAACAAGAAATCTGCCATATTACGCGCATTTCGTCACATTTTCTCTTGTCCTGACAATAGCACAAACCTAAAAATGGGCTTAAAGGACACAGGACAAGACAAACCTCCCCCAGACACAGCCTGTCCCTCCATGCTGCCATCTGGCAGATGATTCACTGTTACATTCACATTTGGTTTCCCTCTCCTGCTGTGAAATTACTCTCATTTTCAATATTTTACCATTATAAAACTCGTATCTACTCTCTAAATATAGAGGGACTTTTTCATTGCCCGTATCTGCAATTTTGTTGTGCAGCATGTTCATCCACAAACATGATTGAAAGTAATGATCGTTACCCTTTAATCTAAAAAGATTAATTCAACTGTATATCTCTCCCTAATTATATGTATAGTGAACCACATGTTAACTGGATTATACCAACTGGATTTGTTTTGTGTGATTGTGTGTTTGTGTGTAGAGCTGAGGGTGGTATCACTAAGGGCTCGACCGTGGGTGTCCTGCTGGATCTGACCAAGCGCACACTGACTTTCTACATCAACAAAGAGCAGCACGGACTGACTGCCTTCGAGAACCTGGACGGGGTCTTTGTGCCCGCCGTCAGCCTCAACAGAAACGTGCAGGTCTGTGAGGTTTTTGAAGATGCTTGCTTTGATGTGTGTTTTTAGGTGCTGTAAGGAAACTTGGTTTTAGTGACATCTTGTGGTCATAAGTTGAGATGCAGACCCGTTGACTCCATATCTGAGGTCTGTGCTTTGGAATTAATCGCAGGTTGTTGTTGTTTTTTTTTAAATATTGTCATTAATTTTTGAGTTAAAGAGAAAAAATTATGCCCTTTTTCCTGAGGTGTTAAAAAATTTCTGTGGCATACTTGGTCAAACACCTCAGGGTTTAAATACTGCAGCACCATTTTCCACCCAGATTAAACATCCTTCTTCACAGCAATCCATTTCAATGCATGTTTCTTTAAATGCTCATGAGGCTCAGTTTGCCCCACCCTCCCTCTTCTGTGGCTTGTGAGATCTGTGGTTGAGGCTAATGTTAGCTGGCTAGCTCCAGTTGTTCAACTCAGCCTTAGCTAAGTAACATAGAATTGGTTCAATATGAAAAGGTAGATGCTTAAATACAATATCACTGTGGACAGTTTGCGTGGTTGATAGGATAGGACCTGCTCCTGGGATATAATAAGCACAGAAAAAACTGTCCTGAATAAGTGACTGGCTAGCTCTGCTAGCTGCAGCTAACCACTGTTGGTGGAGGAGGTGACCAGCCTTGTGAATAATAAACTATAGTAAACTAGTGGTTTCACATACATCCTGTGATGCTCAAACTTGGACACATCATCAGTGTTGTTACCTGGGTTTATCAGGTGTTCTGGTCTTTAAAACAACAATCAAGACATGCCTGTGTCTAAGTGGCATGCTGCAGTCCCCACGAGCCACACCCCTTTAGCCATAGCCATCTAGATGTCCTTTCTGCTACCTCCGCGTTGTTGGTAATGGCTCTTTTCCTCCTTGCTCCTATGATGCCTACCACTCCGTAGGCCTTAAGGTAGTATTTCGCTGGGCTGAGACAGCTTGAGACTAGTTGGAGAATGGCATGGTTCTCATTTTCCTCTCCTGAGTCACAGGGTCTCGCACTTGTCTTGTGGGAATTTTGAACAAGTTTCTCAACCTTGTCTTGAGTGTTGGGCAGTCATTGCGGGACTGTCATAAGCACAAAAAAACCCTAAATGTTGTCCTGCACATGTTGCGAGACTGTCCCGCAACACTTGCATGACATATATGCAAACACCCGGAGAACTTTGGCCAAAAACTTGCTGGGAGTTTGTGAAACATTATTGCAACATTCGTGAGACAGTGAGGTCCTAAGTGAAAACTGTTGCAAATTCTCAGATTTGTCTCTCATTTTATTTTATCTCCAACTAGTTGTGAGCTGTCTCAGCCCAGTCAGACACTACTCTTATAGTGAGCAAGTGATCAGCAAACCTGGCCATACACTTTGTTTGCCATCCATTTGTATGGCAGTCCTGCAGCAGTTTCTTGTACTTTTGCCTCTTCCTTTCCTGTGCCTCCTCTATCCTTTCTTCTCAGGGCACAGTAAACTCCAGAAGGATTAGCTGTTGATTGGCCAAGGAGATCAAAATAATGTCAAGGAATGATGTATAAGGTCAGGTGTTTGTAGATGAGCCGGCTGGGATCACGGATGTTGGATAGGGTGGACACGTTATGTTGAAGGACCGACACTCATGTCCTAACTTGGTTAGCATGTTTGTTGGTGGGCTGCAGACTGTCCTGCCTGAAATATAATAAATAAGCCAGAATGATATCTGGACCAGTACATGATGTCTGTTGTGTTAATGAACCCATTGGGACACAGATGTCTAGTGGAATGAGTAGAATGTGTAAAACTAAGCTAAATAGGCTAGCTGCGTTGTCAGTGTTTGGTTTCATTTAGGTCATGGAGAGACATCGACTCCCTTTGTTATTAAAATATATGGAGATAAAGATGGGGAAGGGTAGAATCATTCCATTAGGCTGCAAAAAGACACAGGTGTGTGGGGTTTTTTTTTTTAGTTTTTGCATTGGTAGCCACACCAGACACCCAAACTCATGACCCAAATTATCCAGAATAAATGCAAAATAAAATTGAAAATAATTTTTTTTAATGAAAAAATAAAAAATTCATTAAAATTGGGATCAGTTCAGATTCATTGTGTCAATCCAAATAAATGTTCCCTAAATCCAGATCATTATTTTAATTTCACATCTATCACAGATGCCATAACTGCCTGCTAGAAAAGCTGAACTGATTAAATGCTTTTGATCTGCTTTTCCTCATATCATTATTTATCTGATAGGTCCCAGTTTGAAAGGAGTCAGTTGAGGTGGTATGGGCATCTGATTAGGATGCCTCCTGGACGCCTCCCACTTGAGGTGTTTCAGGCACGTCCCACTGGGAGGAGACCCCGGGGCAGACCCAGGACTCGGTGGAGAGACTATGTCTCCCAGCTGGTCTGGGAATGCCTTGGTATCCCCTCTGAAGAGCTGGAGCAGGTGGCTGGGGAGAGGGAAGTCTGGGCTTCTCTGCCTGAACTGCTGCCTCCGCGACCCGGACCTCCGGAAAAGCGGTAGAAGATGGATGGATGGATGGTCCCAGTTTGTTCATGTCAGTAATGAGTTTTCTTTCAACTCAAAACTCAGTCATGGAGTTCCACAGGGATCTGTGCTTGGCCCTACTCTTTTTAGTTTATATATGCTTCCGTTAGGCAACATTATTAGAAAGCACTGTATACATTTTCATTGTTATGCAGATGACACACAATTATACCTGTCAATGAAGCCAGATGATAGTAATCAATTAGCCAAGTTACAAGCCTTTCTTAAGGAAATCAAAGCTTGGATGATTTGTATTTTCCTGCTATTAAATACAGATAAGACTGAAGTCATTCTTGTTGGTCCAAAAAACTTTAGAAAAACCTTTCCAAATCAAACTTTTAGTTTGGATGCAGTTACTCTTTCTCTTAATAGCTCTGTGAGGAACCTTGGAGTTATTTTTGATCAAGATCTGTTTTTCAATTCACATATTAAATTTGTTCCTAAGACTGCCTTCTATCATTTGCGTAATATTGCCAAGATAGGGAGCATCTTGTCTCAGAGTGATGCTGAGAAACTGATCCACGCTTTTGTTAGCTCTAGATTAGATTATTGTAACTCTTTATTATCAGGTTGTCCTAAAACATCTCTAAAAAGTCTTCAGTTCATCCAAAATGCTGCGGCAAGAGTTTTAACAGGTACTAGAATGAGAGATCATATCTCTCCGGTTCTGGCCTCCTTTCACTGGCTTCCCATAGAGTTTAGAATTAAGTTTAAAATCCTTCTTTTCACTTTCAAAGCTCTAAACAATCAGGCCCCTTTTTATTTAAAAGATCTGATATTACCCTATTATCCTAACAGAGCACTACGCTCCCAAAATGCTGGATTACTTGTAATACCTAGAATCTCCAAAAGTACAATGGGGGGCAGAGCTTTCGGTTATCAAGCTCCTCTCTTGTGGAAACCAGCTGCCAATCTGGATTCGGGAGTCAGACTTGATCTCTGTTTTTAAGAATATGGTTAAAACCTTCCTTTTTGATATAGCCTACAATTAGGGAGGGATCATGTGTTAATGAACCCTCCCTTAGTTATGCTGCTATTAGGTTTAGACAGTCGGGGGACCTCCACTAATTGCACTGGGCTTCAGTGCTTTCTTCACTCTCAATGAAATATTTTTTTTTTCTGGTCATTAACACCTGTTTGTTCTCTCCCATAGATTGAGTCTCCATTGTGCTGTTTGCTCTCTACATGTCTGTTCTTTTCATCTTCTCTATCCCCCCACCCCCCAGCCAGTCGCAGCAGATGACTGCCCCTACCTGAGCCTGGTTCTGCTGGAGGTTTCTTCCTGTTAAAAGGGAGTTTTTCCTCTCCACCGTCGCCAAGCACTTGCTCACAGGGGATCGCTTGATTGCTGGGGTCTTTCTGTAACTGTGGGAGTTTCCCCTACAGTTGAAAGTGCTATGAGATGACTGTTGTTGTGAAATGGCGCTATATAAATGAAGTTGAATTGAATATCCAGTTTGTTATTGAACTGAGGATTTTTCTCTGTTTGTCCACTTCAGGTGACCTTACTGACGGGCCTGGAGGTGCCAAAGAATATCAGCCAGTAAGACCGTTCATTCCTCGCTCTGGATACTAACCAATGATGTCATGTGCAGCAGCGCTCCAGTCCCACGTGAAGTGATGGGATCCTTCCCTCTCCTGCCTGGATACACTTCAGCTTCTGGTTTTGTTTGTTTTCAAAAAAAAAAAAAGGGGACTAAATCCACGGATGTCGCTAAAGGTGACAGGAGTTGCTTTGGAGTATCGCCATTATTTCCCCTTGTCGTTACGGAAGACTTAACGCTGTATAATTCCAAAAGATTCATGTAAAGCCAAACCTTTTTCTTAGCACTACAGAAACATGGTGCTTTAATGAGGTGAAAACAGAAAAGACGAGAGCGAAATGACTCGGCTCTGCTTGGCTCTCAGGTGTGTTTACAGCCTCGTTTGTAGGAGACGTGTAGTGGAACCATGGGTTGTTTCACTCATTAATATTTAAATGCTAAGTGCTCGCTTTTCGCTTTCATCGCAGCGTTGACTCCAGCAACACTGCCTCTTCTATTTCTCCCCCTTTCCCCCCCTCAACTTTGATATTTTCACAGAGAAATTATTCCTTATCTGTGCGGAGGAATCTGACAGCCATCCTAAGCCGACGACGCTCCCCTTATGATCGACTCTCGCAGAGATTGTCTGACGCTATCGTCACGAAGGTTTACACAATGAGGCCAATCTGTGAGGGATTTGGCTCAGCTCCATTTGGAATTTTAGAGAGACCATTCTTCTGCAGAGCCTGGGAATCTCTCTCCTGCATGATAAGTTTGTGATTGTGCCTCTTTTTGGGGGAGATGGTTTAATTGACAGACAAATTTTAATTTATCATTAAGCCGTGTATCAACCTTTGGAACCCCTCAGGCCATTTTTGTACATTTTTGTCATTTTTTTTTCTCTTTTGATTTGGTGATCATTATGGCTGTGTTAGAGCTTATGGCATGAATTTCTGCAAGACTGTTGCTTTTTTCACATATTTTTTAATCTGTCAGTTCTTTACACTACTGATGCTTTTTTGCACCATCTGGGGACCCTTGACCTTTCAGCACTGTTCAGAACTACCAAATACTCAGAAATTTTCAGGATTTTAACCCTCTGACTGCCAGTTTGAATATGTGATGCAACTTGTTTTTATTAAAAAAGCGACACAAAATGAGATATTTTTCATATAATACATGTTGGAAGGATGCAGCATTGCTTTATATCAGTGTCTTGGACATGTCAAAGATTTGCAATAACACTGATTTCATTGGATTAGCAGCTTTTGCGCAGTTTAAGATTTAAAATTTTACTCCAAATGCCTCATTGACTTGCACTGAAACCACATTTTTTTAATCTCACTGCTAATATATCCAGTAGGTGATTTAAGGGGGGATGAGCCCATGCCCAACCTGCCCCCCCATCACTAATCAAACCACCAATTCTAAGTGGAAATGTTTTAAAACATTTGCAACTTTTTTCTCAAAAATCTGACTTTTTTTCATCAAAAACTTGAAACTTCTTAAAATTTGCAACTTCTTTCCCAAAACTTTGTAAATTTTTTCTCATAAATTTGCAGTTTTTTCTTGTAAATTCGCTATTTTTCCCCATGAAATTTCAACTTTTTTCCCCTCATAGATTTGCAGCTTTTATCTTAAAAATTTGTGACTTTTTTCCCTCAAAATTTTGCAACTTTTTCCTCAAAAATTTGACTTTTTTCACATAAATTTGCAACTTTTTTCCCTGCAAATTTTCACTTTTTTTTCATAGATTTGTGACTTTTTTTCCTCATAAATTTGCAATTTGCAAATTTTTTTCCTGTAAATATTCAACTTTTTTTCTTGTAAATTTGCAGTGCTCATCTGGATGCTGGTTAAATTCTTATTCTGTGTGATTAAATTATAATTTGCAACTTTTTTTTATTTTAAAATTGGCAATGTTTTCATATCTTTGCCCCTTTATTCTTGCAAATTTGCACCTAATTTACATTTATACATTTGTACCTAATGCTAAATTGGTGACCCCCCCATCCCCCTTGTTAAAATATAACAAATCACCTACTAAATCCAACATACAAACATGCATTCTGTAATGTCCGCATTTTATTCTAAACAGAACTAGTGAAATTTGACATTTCTATTGAAACTCTTTTTAAAAATATTAATATACAGTATGGTGATTCCATAGTTTTTTTTGCATGTACATTTTTGGTTTGAGGGTCTAGAGAGGGTGTGACATTTTAAATCTGACATCATGCATTCAAACTGGCATTTAGAGGGTTAAAATCCTGAAAATGAATTTTGGTATTTTTGAGCAGAGCTGAAGCGGTATGAGAGATTAACGCAGAAAAAAAAATGGGGAAAAATATTGATGCCTGATGATTTTATATCCGTTTTTAATTGTGCATGTACAGTTTGGGCTCTAGTAAATCAGAGGGATCCACAAGCGTTTAAGCAGTAATGCCCTGCTAGAATGCTGCGTCTGCAATGGAGTATAAAGAGGAGAACTCATGGAGAATAAGTGGTTAAAATGCTGACTAGCTCTATTTGGATCAGGGATGATCTTTTAAGTTGTTGCACTGACACTCAGCCAGGGGTGGATTTAGTCATTTTGGGGTCCGGGGCAAACACAAGCAGGTGCCCCTCTACAACCTTTGTTCTCCTCTTTTTGGTGAATCTAAAATGAAACAGTCGACAGAAATTGAGTGCAAGATTCAAAAGGAGGAACTTCACTTTTACACTACTTTCCCTGCTGACTTCTTTGCCCCCCCCCACCCACCCCAAACTCTGCAGGGTTGCTAGGTTGCGTGTAACTCCGCTCCAGTCTGCAGTGATTATGATAAAGTGTTAGTTTTGATCACTTCAACTAATTTGCATCGGAAGCAACTAAATTCAGCGTATCAGATGATCAAAATTCTTTCCCTCATATTTAAGCTCTCATAATTAGCTAGCAAATCGTTAAAATCTGTCTCCCGCTCATTATTTTTTGGCATCAGTTTGTTTAATCTGTTCACCCCCAGGGCTTAGTGTTCTGAAGCGTGTCGGCGCAGCAGATCCCTAAAATTTGTTGTGACATATTTGGGATCCTTGAATGCAATTTGAATTTTAAAACACATTTGTTTTGTTTTTGTGAGGAACTTTGGGATGTTGCTGTGGGAAGGAAGAGTGACTCTTTGCCTGCAGCTTCTCTGCCGGCTCTGTTGACTCAAAGAATTGTTTTCACCTTGAGGGATGATTGTCAAAAAAAAAAAAAAAAAAAAAAAAATGGAGCCGAGCCAAACCATCCTCCCGCTGTTTTTTGTTCTTTTTTAAAAAAAAGCTTCCATACGATACATCTGCAGTCACTGGGAAAAATGCATTTGCCTCATAGTGATTATACACTCTGCTACGCTTATCTCTTGGATGCTTTCAGCAGAGGTGGGTAGCAAAGTGCTACATTTACATTTAGTCATTTTATTATTCTATTTAATGGACATTTTTTGGTTGAAATCATTGCTCTTCTATTTTTGCAACAAAAAGGAAAAAAGTTGCAAATATGAGTAAAAAGTTACAAATTTATGTAAAAAAAAATCATGAAACTCACAACAGGAAAAGTGTCAAATTTATTATGAAAATTTCTCAGATTCATGAGATAAAAACTCACAAATTTAATGCATCAGCAAACTTTTTTTTTGTAAATTACTTACGTTTTTCCACACAAGGTTGCATTTTTTTTTTGTTGTTGTAAATTAGCATTTGTTTCCCCTCCAAAATCTGGGACATTTTTTTGTAAATTTGCAACTTTTCTTGTAAATTACTGACTTTTTTCCTCATAAATTTGTGATATTTTTCCTGTAATTTCCATTGTTTCTCACAAATTATCAGCTTTTTTTGGTCATAATTTAGCAAATTTGGATTCATAAATTTGACTTTTTCCCTCAAAATTTGAAAAAAGTAATTTAAAAAAATAACGTGATTCAAATTCTAATTTTATAAGAAGACGTGCAATTTTTTGTAAAAAAAAAAAAGGGCATTTCTACAAGAAAGAGAAAACTTCAACTGAATTATGAGTAAAACGTGACAAATTTATGACAAATGTAAAAGAAAATAGCCACAAATTCAAAAAACCTCAGAAGTTGGCTAATGCTGTTACTTTTTTTTTTTTATCTACTCCTATTTACACTTGAGTAATTGTTAATATAAGGTAATGTTACTTTTACTTGAGCACTATTTATGGATTTTCTACCCACCTCTGGCTTTCAAGCACCTTCACTCTGTCAAAGTCACATCAGGTAGAGCTGCTTTAGCTGCAATGGAAAGCCAAATTAAACAATGACTCAAAACGCAGCGTGCGGACAAAAGGATCCTGATTATGACTTGTTTGGCTTTCCATACCCAGCCACATCAGGGGACGGGATATGGCTGCCTGTAGAAGACAGTAGCTTCAACCAGAACACTGTGACTTAGGACGTTACAACATTATGAGTTAAGAATGGAGGTGACCATGTGAGAATTACTTAAAAGGTTAATTAATCTCGGTTTTTATTACATTTGATATATTTCTATTCCCTATATTGTGAGCGTGTGAGAAGTAATTTATGGGTTTGTGTGTGAATGTGACTCTACAAGCTGTAAATACTGATATTAAGCATGGTTTAAGGTGTCAAACAATTTTACAAGCTATCTGAAACTGTACTGTAAATAGAATTACGTTTTTGGCTTCTCTGCAAAGCCACCTGCTAATACCAGTCCGCCCCCTGCTGGTCGCCGTTGGTAACAGCAAGATTGAATCCTGCTGAAAGACTATTGGCAAAAGAAAAAATTAAAATGAAAAATGTTTTCATTGCTTTAATCAGACAGAAGTGGGTAGTGTAGCCAGAAATTTTATTCAAGTAAAACTGGCATTACTTAGTATAAACGGTACACAATTTGTTATTTTTCAACAAGGAGGATGGAGGTTTTTCACCAATATAGGGTACAAATGTATAATCAATGTAATTAGGTGCAAATTTGTGAGAATAAAGATACAAAGATATGATAAAAGATGCCAAATTAAAAATTAAATAAGTCGCAAATTCCAATTTTATTACACAGAATAAAAAATTAACCAACACCTAAATGAGAAAACAGTTTAAAATTTATAGGAAAAAAATGCCTTTTTTTTTTTTTTAGAAAAAATTAGTTGCAAATTTATAAGAAAAAAGATTAAAAATATACAGGAAAAAAGTCACAAATTTGAGGAGATACAAATTTATCAGGAAAAAGTAACAATTTTTAAGGAAAAAGTTCCAAATTTATGAAAAAGTCAAATTTTTGAGGAAAAACTTTGCAAATTCATGAGAAAAAAATGTGCAAATTTTTGAGAAAAACACAGATTTGTGAGAAGAAAGTTGCAGATTTTTGTGGGAAAAAAATCACAAATTTACAAGGCAAAAGTAGCAAATTTATGAGGCAAAAAGTTGAAAATTGTGAGAAAAAAGTACAAATTTGTTTGTGTGAATAAACTTGAACTTGAAAGAAAAAATGAGTAAATTTATGTTAAAAAAGTTGAAAATTTACAGGAATAAAGTCACAAATTTACGAGAAAAAAAGTTACAAATTATTAGAAAAAAATTGCAGATTTACAAGGAAAAAAAATCAAATTTGTGAGAAAAAGTTGCAAAATTTTTAAGAAAACAGTGTTTTTGAGGGAAAAGTCACAAATTTGAGATTTTTTTTTTTTTTTTTGCGTTTCTGCTTAGAATTGGCCATTCAGAGTTGTGTTATTCAGTTACATGATATAGAAGGGTTTGTGATGATATTGGGGAGGGCGGGCACTTCTCTCTTTTCAATATTAAGAAGGGCAGTGCCCCCCCCCGCCCCCCTTGATTTACACCTATGAATGGGAGGCAGGTTAACGATGAGGGAGCACCCCCCCCCCCCAAAAAAAATCTCCTACTAGTGATAAGTAAAAGATCACTTATGTCACCTGGATAATAACGTAAATGTAGAAAAGTTCCGTAATGAGTCGCAGGTTTACTGTTGCCAGTTTGTGAGATTTTTCTCTTAAATTTGTGAATGATTTCTCACAGATTTGTGTTTATGTCCTCATAAATTTGGGACTTTCTCATAAATATACTTTTTTCATTTAGGTCTTTTCTCTTCAGTTTGAGTTTTTTCTCATACATTTTTGCCATTTTTGTCATAAATTTATCTCATAAATTCACGTTTTTTTTTCATACAAGTTAGCAGGTCTTTTACTCATAAATATGCATATTTCTTTAATGTTGAATTGAAAGGAGTTTTTTCATATTATCCATCCATCTTCTTCTGCTTAATCCTGTATAGGGTCGCGGGGATTATTTTCGTGAAAATTTGTGTATTTTTTCCCATGAATTTGTGACATTTTTGTTGTAAATTTGACTTTTTTCATAAATGTTTTTATTTTTTTATCTCATAAATTTACACAGAAATACACATACTGTAAGTTTGCAACTTTTTTTAATCAATTTTCCTTTTTTTTTCACATTTCTCGTGTGCTTTTATTTAATTTTCCCCCTAAGCAATTGTGCCTTTTCCCACACAAAACTACAACTTTTTTACTCATCAATTTTTTGCTACTTTGTATTTGTTAAATTAGCAGCTATTTTCTTGTAAATTTGTGACTTTACACCCTAACATAATTCAAATTATATAATGAAATTGTAATGAATATTTCTTGAGCAAGGACAGGGTAATGATCATAAGTTAAATTAAAAGTAACTCAAAGAGTATGACAAAATATACCATAGTAAAAGTGCAGGTTTGTCTTCATAAATTTACTCAAGAGTAAAAAGCAACTTCAACAAGGTACAATTTTGATTTTTTCCTGTAGACTAATTAAGCAATTGACAAGAGTAAAGTCACATTTTCAAAAAAAGTTACACATTTATGAATGAAAAGTTGCAAATAAGCAAGAAAAATTGTGTGAAATTCAGCTCTTGCTGGGCAGCTCGGCGGTGCAGTGGTGAGCACTGTGGCAGCACAATAAGAAGGTCGAGGGTTCGATCCCACTTCCTGACCATCGGTGACCCTTCTGTGTGGAGTTTGCATGTTCTCCCCGTGTCTGCGTGGGTTTACCCCGGGCACTCCGGTTTCCTCCCACAGGCCAAAAACATGCAGGCTAGGCTAACTGGCGACTCTAGAGTGGCCCTAGGTGTGAATGGTGAAGGGATTGGCGCCGCAACGTGGCTGCCTCATCCATCCACCGTGGCTGCCTCATCCATCCAGGTGGATGCCCTGTAATTTCACCATTGTGGAACTAATAAAGGGTTATGAAATAAAAAAAAGTCACAAATTTAAGAGGAAAAACTTCAAACTTTGGCAACAGCAAAGTTGTTACTACTCAAGTAACTTTTTTGTACATACTTTATTACACTTGCTCAAATTTTTTTATTTTTTGTTTCAATGTACTGGTACTTGACTTGTTAATTTCATAGTTTTTACTTTCAGAGTGCAACAAGTTCTGGCTACACTACCCACCTGTGGCGACTGTTAATATTCAGCCATTTAATCAGGGACATTTAAAAAGCAGCCATTCCCATTTCAAGGATTTTTATACACGTAGACATCAGAAGAATGATCACACCTTTAATAATAATTTTTAACAGGCTGCAACAGTAAACTGCTTCTTACAGGAAGTAATCAGGTCTACTTTAAACACTTACCAGAGCTCCTAAATATCTTTATTTAGTTTTACTTAACAGTAAAACATGGATTTATTTTTAGGATTATATACAGTATTTATTATAAATCAAAGCTCTTACCTCATGTCTTTATCTGAACTTCACATCACAAGTTTATTATGCTACAAATGAAGTGCTCAACTACGGAGTCCTGTAAGGGTCAGCACGATTTTTTTTTTTTTTTGAGGGGGGTTTATTATTGTGTTCCCTTGCAAAATAGTTTGCGTTCCCTCTCAATACTAAGACGTGCCTGCTGTCAAATACAGATACAGTGTCTGTACTTGAGGCCGAGGTCAAAATAAAATTCAGTGACCCTCTCCCGCTGGTATGTTTGTTCCATGTTGTAGCTGGGTGTTTTCTATGGAGCCCCGCAGTGCAAAGCAGAATAGCGGAAGTAGTCTTTTTGTGGGAATGCAAAAGTATTGCAAGGTAATGCAAAAATGTTTTATGAGAAAATGTAAAAGGGGTTCTACTGAACAATGAAAGGGACCGAACGGACACAAAAATGCCCAAATTGTGGAGAGACTTGAATAACGAAACCGAATTGCCTTTAATTTCAGTTTATTTCAAGTAACCATTCCACTGTCTGCTCTCATTCCTGAGCAGCGAACAAAGAGAGTGAACACACCAAAGTTCTCTCATTTAAACATTCTCACATCAAACCATTTCCCTCGCGGGGGAAATCACACATCTATATCAAAGTCTCTTTATTCACATTCATTAGCCTTTTATTTACATAACTCCCCCTTCTCTCCTCTCGAGCCTCAGTGGTCAGGAAGTCTTCTGTCCCCTGTCCTCCGCAGGGGGTCCAGGCTCTGTGGCTCCGCACCGCAGGGGGCTGGCTCTCCTTCATCGTGAGGTTAAATCACATATGCAGTGTCCAACATATACATGTCTCACAACACAGCCATATAACCCCCCCCCAAACGATGAAGAACAGACTAATTCCTAAAATTTAATAGCACCTTACTCACTACTGAATAATCAACACCAACATTCAGTCTGTGCGCCGCTTGGGCTTCAGCCGTCTGCCGAATCTGCTGTGCGTTGGCCCCGCCTTGCCTGCGGTGCTTTTCTGCTTCGGTTCTGTTGACTGAGGAAGAGAGTGATTAATTGCCCTCTGCGGGGGCCTGCCTCGTCGAGGCGCCACTGCGACCGGTACAGACACGTCCTTCATGACAAAAGCAGGTTTTAGTCTGTCAATACTGACTGTCTCTTTTCTGTCTCCAAAATCTAGCACAAATTGCTTATCACCTGCCTCCAGCACTCGAAATGGCCCTTCGTAAGGTGGTTTGAGCATTGCTTTAAGGGCTTCGCGCCTGACAAAAACGAAATCGGCATTTTTCAAAGCCTTGGGGACGAAAACTCGTGGAAAAGCGTGATGAACCGGACCCGGGAGCGTGTCTGCCCCCGTGCCGACTAACGGTCCCAGAGCAGAGAGAGGTGGGGGCTCTGGGTGCTCTGGTAAAAACTCGCCCGGCAGCCTCAGAGTTTGTGCGAATACCAGCTCCGCTGGGGAGGCGTCTAAGTCCTCTTTAGGCGCAGAACGCAACCCTAATAAAACCCATGGAAGTTTATTTACCCAATCTGCATCCGTGAGCGACGCTCTGAGTGCTGCCTTCAAAGACCTATGAAAACGCTCGCATAAACCATTGGCCTGAGGGTGGTAAGCCGTAGTGCGGTGAATTTTGGCTCCTAAGCCGTTGGCCATCGCTGACCACAGCTCAGAGATGAATTGCGGTCCTCTATCGGACGTAATGTCCGACGGAACCCCGAAGCGCGCCACCCAAGCCGTTAAAAAAAC
Organism: Pholidichthys leucotaenia; assembly: GCA_020510985.1. Classification (NCBI taxonomy): domain Eukaryota; kingdom Metazoa; phylum Chordata; class Actinopteri; order Cichliformes; family Pholidichthyidae; genus Pholidichthys; species Pholidichthys leucotaenia. The sequence continues at coordinate 280,949,790 of CM035842.1, forward strand.
GCGAGCCACCTCCGCGGCCGTGGTCGTCGCAAGTGGGACCACTTCCGGCCAACGTGTGGTGCGGTCCACCATTGTCAAAAGATACGTGAACCCCTGTGATGCCGGTAGGGGGCCCACAAGGTCGACGTGCACATGGTCGAACCTTCTGGCCGGAATGCGGAACGGTTCTAACGGGGCTCTTGTGTGCCTGTGAATTTTGGCCCGTTGACAGGAAATGCAGGTTTTTGCCCATTCCTTCACGTGCTTGCGCAGGCACGGCCAAACAAACTTTTCCGCCACTAGTTTCACCGACGCGCGCACCCCCGGGTGCGCCAGTGAGTGGACCGAGTCAAAAACACGGCGGCGCCACGTGGCCGGAACCACCGGACGCGGGCGCCCCGTCGACATGTCGCAGATCGGGGGGGCATACCGGTTTGTAAACACTTGCTCTCCAGCCTCAACCCTGTTGGTCCAGACTGGAGCGCGCGCACGTCTGCGTCCGCCCCCTGGTCCGCTGCCATGGCTGCGTAATCTATACCCACGTGCACCGGGGCTGCGCGCGCCACCGTGCCGCTCTCCTGCGGCGCGGTCACGGTGGCCCGTTCTGCCTCTGCGCGTGTTGGGGTCGTGAACGCGCGTGAGAGACAATCCGCTACTACATTGAATTTGCCCGCGACGTGCCTAATGTCAGTGGTAAATTCCGAGATTGCGGCCAGCTGCCTCTGCTGCCTGCCGGACCACGGATCTGAAATTTTGGCCATGGCGTATGTGAGCGGCTTGTGGTCCACATAAGCGGTGAAGCACCGTCCTTCCAGCCAGAACTGGAAATGACGAATAGCCAAATGCAGCGCCAACAGTTCTCTGTCAAACGCGCTGTATTTTCGTTCAGCCGCGCTGAAAGATTTGCTAAAGAAAGCCAAAGGCTGCCAAACTCCGGCTACCTGTTGCTCAATAACGGCCCCTATGGCTAAATCTGAAGCGTCTGTCGTCAGCGCGATACGTGCTGCAGGGTCTGGGTGGGCCAGGAGCGCAGCGTCAGCCAAGGCTTTTTTAACCTCTGTGAACGCGCGCTCCCGCTCCGGGGACCATTTGACCGCCTGGGTCGGTTTTTGTTTTTTGAGCGCGGCATATAACGGTTGCATGATTTGAGCTGCGTGGGGCAGGAATCGGTTATAAAAATTCACCATCCCCAAGAACTCCTGTAGTGATTTGACTGTTTGTGGACGGGGAAAATCCGCTACCGCGCGTACTTTCTCTGGTAACGGAACCGCTCCCTCCGGGGAGACGCGGTGACCCAAAAAATCGATCCGCTCGACGCCGAACTGGCACTTGGCTGGGTTAACTATTAAGCCATGCTCTCCCAGCCTCCTAAAAACTGCTGTGAGGTGCGTTTCGTGTTCGTCCTCTGAAGTACTCGCGACCAAAATGTCGTCGAGGTACACAAACACGAAAGGGAGATCGCGTAACACGGCATCCATCATCCGCTGAAATGTTTGCGCTGCCCCTTTGAGACCAAACGGCATGCGTAAAAATTCGAAAAGTCCGAACGGGGTTATTACCGCTGTTTTAGGAATGTCCTCCGGTTGGACCGGGACTTGGTGATAGCCGTGAACTAGATCAATCTTTGAAAAAATGCGCGCCCCCGCCAGGTGCACCGAAAAATCCTGAATGTGCGGGATGGGATAACAATCGTGCGCCGTAGCGTTGTTTAGCCTGCGGTAATCCCCGCACGGTCTCCAGGAGCCATCGGCTTTCGGTACCATGTGCAGTGGCGAAGCCCACGGGCTCTTCGACCTACGAACGATGCCCAGCCTCTCCAGGCTGGCGAACTCCTCGCGCGCAATGGCGAGCTTAACTGCATCCAAGCGCCGAGCTTTTGCAAACACGGGAGGACCAGACGTGGGGATAAAGTGTTTCACCCTGTGCTTCGCGACCGTCGCTGAAAAAGTGGGCACAGTGAGCGCTGGAAATTGGGTGAGGAGTGTGTGAAACTTACCACCTGCTGTAGCGACGTGGGTCTGTACTGGTGGCGGGGACACTCGAGCTGAACAGGGGAGAGAGTAAAAAGAGAGTGCATTTACCAGCCGTCTATTAGCAAGATCCACTAACAGATTGTGTGAACACAGAAAATCCGCGCCCAACATGTTGAAACTCACCGCCGCTATTACAAAAGTCCATTCATATGTGCGGCCATGTAAGCATAAAGGCAAGGTCCTTCTCCCGTAGGTGTTGATGTTCGAGCCATTTGCCGCTGTAGCTCCGCTACCGTGGGGTCCAGCCACCCGGTCCGCGTATGTTGGGGTGATGAAGCTCACTTGTGCTCCGGTTTCGATTAGGAACTCTCGTCCGGAGCGCGCATCCGTGATGTAGAGCAGCTTGTTGCGTTCTCCGAGGGTCGAAGCTGCTAGCGACCCCCGGTCTTGCCGTTTCCCGAACTCCTGAAGATGCAGGGCGGCACACACCTGCGTGCCTTCTCTGCGAACCTCCGATGGTAAAAGCAGAGATCTTCTCCTCCGCTGTGTCGTGTCCGCGCCTCTGCCGCCGGGCTATTGGCTCCACCTCGTCGCGGCCGTGTTGCCGCCGTCGTCGGCCAGTCTGGTTCTGCCGCCTCTGGCTCCCCGCTGTCTCGGGTCGCCGCTGTGGTTGCTTGCCCGCCGCAGGCGTCCAGGATCCCATCTGCCTCCTGGGCCAGCTCCCGGAACTCCTCCAGGGTGTGACACTTTTTGCCGGCCAGCGTGCTTCTCGCATGCGCCGGGAGGTTGGAGAGGAAGATGAACTGAAAAATGAAATCATCGTTGTCCAACCCTCTCAGCTGTATCATCTCCTCCATCAGGGCGCTCGGCCTGTGTCCACCTTGGTCTAGCAAAGACAGGATCCTCCTCGCCCTCACTTCAGCCGAGGGGGTGAAAAGCTTGATGAGGGTGGATTTCAGCTTGCCGTACCTGTCGGTCGCGGGTGGCTGCTCCACCAAGCTTTGCACGCACCGAGCTGTGCTGTTGTCCAGTTTAGCGATGACATGGTGGAACTTAGTGTCATCCACCGTTACTCCTGCGAGCGCGAACTGCGACTCTGCTTGCAGAAACCACGACCGTGGGTTATCCTGCCAGAAATCAGGCAGCTTAACGGCCACTGCGCTCGCCAGCTCTGAGCGCTGTGAGTCCGGGACCCTGAGAATTTCTTCGTTCATTCTCAACGTCGTCAGTCACCAATGTGGAGAGACTTGAATAACGAAACCGAATTGCCTTTAATTTCAGTTTATTTCAAGTAACCATTCCACTGTCTGCTCTCATTCCTGAGCAGCGAACAAAGAGAGTGAACACACCAAAGTTCTCTCATTTAAACATTCTCACATCAAACCATTTCCCTCGCGGGGGAAATCACACATCTATATCAAAGTCTCTTTATTCACATTCATTAGCCTTTTATTTACATAACTCCCCCTTCTCTCCTCTCGAGCCTCAGTGGTCAGGAAGTCTTCTGTCCCCTGTCCTCCGCAGGGGGTCCAGGCTCTGTGGCTCCGCACCGCAGGGGGCTGGCTCTCCTTCATCGTGAGGTTAAATCACATATGCAGTGTCCAACATATACATGTCTCACAACACAGCCATACAAATAACGAATTATATGATTTAATTCGTAATGCTACTGTTTTTAAACACTGTCCAGTATTGCAAAGTGATCATTTTCCACTCAAAAACACAATAATCTGGAGATTTTGGTATAAATGTCCACTGTAATATGTACAGTTTCTAACATTGTGAATGACATAACTATAGTTAATGTCCTGTTAGGGACTAAAACAAGAACGGGACCCAAAAACACCAAAACAATTAAATTAAGTTACAAGGAATACATAACAGTGGGTGTTCTAACAGTGGGTATTTCTATAGTTAGTTGACTTGATGTCACTTGGTCCCATTAGGTATAATTTAATGCACTATTTGGGCATTGTATGTGACGCTAGTTACTACAAGAATGGCCACTTGTCCTTAAATATTAAAATACAAATGATTTAATTAATTTTGGGGCATTTGGTGCCCAATAAAATGATTTCATTCATTATTTGGAAGTTTTCTGAGGGTTTGGTGTCCTGTTAGGAGCCGTTTGGTCCTGTTTGTTGTTTAGTGGAACCAATGCAAAAGTCCCCCCCCCCCAAAAAAATCTCCAGCTGACCCTGAGAGGCTCCCACAAGGCCATACGCTTACCTGCTGTTTTTGCACCCAAAATGCTGGATTCAAGTAACGTAGGAAAGATTAGAAGTGTAATGTTGGTGTGTTCCCCTTAAAGGAACCAGAAAGGTAATTGTAGATATCGTGAAAACTACAGAATCCTTTGGTATATGTAAGACTGTTTAATACAGTTTTAAGGACAATTGATCAAATTTTAATTGCCTACATTTGGGAAAAAAAAATAGCCAGACCCATGTTCTACTTAGTATTGCCTGAAAAATTACCACTACTGAAAGTGCTGAAATTTTCTTCCTTGATTCTATGCATGCTGCTGGTTCCACTCATTTCAGTTTAGCTTTTCTTAAAGCACAAAATGGTTATTCACAAAAGAAATTCATTGTGTCTGAAATAAGAAAATCAAGCAGTTTTTTTTTTAAATTTTAAAGAAACTTAGGCACTTAATTTGGGATTAACAATTTTAAGATTATTATTACAAAAAATAACTATTGGGCCACACATCAAACTGTAAATATGAGCCATTTTATTATGTACTGTATCTGCTGAATTGTCGTGCACCAAGCTGACACTCACATTTCAAACCTTCCCTGTGTGACTTGAATGCAACATGAAGATAAAAATCGCAATCTAACGCAGTTTCCTCTGACAGAGAAGGTAAACGACCAACTGTCTGCCACAGGGGATTTTTATTCATTTATTTTCTGGTTCCCCGATGTATCCCAGACTGCCATTCTCCACCTCAGGGCCACATTTCAATCGAGCCAGGCTTCCTGGCTGCTCCACTCGGACCTTCTTCACACCTCCCATGGCAGGTGTGTAGCCTGCCTGGAGGTTTGACTGGAGGGAATAAAAGCTTCTGCTAAGGCTACTTTAGTGTCTTGAGGTTTAAAAAAAACTATCAGATACAAACAATTTTAAAGGGCCCATATTGTGCAAAATGGAGTTTTCTAGATTTGAACCTTTTAAAATATTAGTGATGCGCTGTTTGCGGACAAGTCATTCAAAAAAAAATTGTTCTTATGGGTGAACAAACTGTACTGAATGTCTTACCTAAATGATTTCTTCATTTCACAGTTCAGCTAAGTTAACTCAGTGACTGCAGTGGCCGAGCAGAGACAAGCCTACTGCGACAGACTGTGATTCGCCCCCTGATCTGCAAACAAATCACTGAATCACTCATTCACTGACTCACTCATTCACTGACTGGGTGTATCTTGTGTAGTCTCTGAAACTTGAGCTTTGAGTGATACTCGGTGGCTTAAACTACCAATATCAGGATTAGCAGTGCTGAACCATGTAAAACTTGCAGTCATGTCATGGCTTCGTATACAGTTGCAACCAGAAGTTTACATACACTACAGGGTTTCCTCTGGTAACATCTCTCGGTGGTGGGCCGCCACGCCAGAAATGTTACCGCCTCACCAAGGAGATATGAATTTATTAAGAAAAATATATGAAGCAATGACTTTCCGCAAGCGTGCACACAAACAATGCGCGTGGCCGTCATCCGCGCGGAGTTTAGAAGCGCCCCACCCTGCAAGTTTTCCAGTCAGTCAGCAAACAGTGTCTCGCTAAGCGTGACTGTCCGACAGAAACATGAGCTTGTTAAAGTACTTTAAACACGGAAAAAAATCGTTAGAGGTATGTAAGCACTGGAGGCATTTATCATGGTTTTAACCCGCTGGAAACAGGAGCAATAATGGAAGAGTCGCTTAGCTAAGAGATGTGGTTAGAATTCATATGCAGCCAGCTTCATATGAAGGGAAAGGCAATGGGGACTGATGAATTGCTGAGGATATATTTCACCAGCCACTGCAATATTAAGTTCTGTAGGAATTGCAGGAATGAAGAGACTGGCAAGTTCTCTCTTTTCTCGCACAAGCAGGCGTGCCGTTTTTATTCTCCAGTGGCAGTGACAAAAAGAAACAGCTAAAAACGCTAGCTCTCTTCACTCTAAACTGAGGTCCTTCAGTGGCTGCCTAGAGAGGTGCCTGATGAGAAAGCCTGAGCGCACAACTATAACTGCCTAAACAGATCATTCTGTACATGAACACATATTGTGGTGAATTATGTCTTTAGAGTCCACTACAGTTCCCTATTATGTACCTGGCAGGTTAAGATGACCGAGATGACCAAGTCAGTGACTTTAATCTGTCATCAGCCTTCAGACAAACAAACGTGCCAACATTTGATTTCAAAATAAGGGAGGTTTTTCCTGCTGTCTGGGGGGTGAGGAGAGTTCTAAAAAAAAAACCCCTATAAATATAAAGAAATATTATAACAGAAATAACAGCATCCTTGGTCATTTAAGTTAATTTATTTCATTAAATACAATTTTATTAATATTTTTTCTTTGTAATCAGAGTTAAATTATTGTTCTGTTCTGACTGCAAAATTATGGTCAAAAATGTAAATTGTTGTAAGGAAAAAGTTAAAAAAAAATTACCACAGTCTGTTTCAAATTTATCTAAAAAAAAATCCCAGTAATTTTATTTTAAAAAACAGACAAAAATTAGTCATAAAATAATCCACAAATTTATAATAAAGTTTCAAATGTACAAGAAAAGTCAATTTTACAAGAGGAAATTACAAATTTGAGGAACATGGTTTCAACTTTAGATAAATTTACAGAGAAAAGTAGAAAACTATAAGAAAATTGTTATAAATTTTTGAGAAAAACCTCAAACCTTCAAGACTGAAGTCATTACTCAAGTTTTTAAGTGGCTGCTCTTTGTACCCTTAACTCAATTAGAAATTTTTGGTTGTCTACTTTTAATTATTAATTTCAAAGCACTGCTTTTACATGAGTAGAATTTCTGGTTACTATAACCACCTGATCATATAATTTAAGTATGCTTGAGTACATTACTATTATGAATGTTTCTTTCCCTTCCCTACTCTCTCAATGGAAAAAAAGAAACACTAGAATAAAAATACAAAAAATACACATTTTTGTCATTTATGTAAACCATGACAAAAAAATCCTGCAGGACAAAACATGATACTTGATATTTTCTAACCTGTTTGTGGTATACACCACCATAGACAGAGAGAGAACCTGAATTAGACAGAGCTCAGAGAGGGAAAGATGAGACAGAAGAGAGGAGCCAAGGAGAGGAAAGTGTTCAGGCAGAGGAAGGAGAGAAGGATAACACCACTAAAAAGTCAAAACACAGGATGTCTGGGTGGAACCCCAACTGGCCCAATATTTAAGCCTCGGTTGTACAGTACTTCAAATGATAAGTTCCATATGCAACGCTGTGTAAAATTTTAAAAAGAAATAAATAGTATAAAATTAACATAATCCAATATGTTTACACCCCCCCCCCCCCGGAGAAAAATATGTTGCCACCGCGCCAAGGTCTTTAAGCCAGAGGAAACACTGCACTATATAAAAACACACATAACCTTTTTTTCTTAGTCTGACATTAAATCTGACTAAACTTTTCCTGTTTTAGGTCAGTTAGGATTACCAAAATTATTTCTATCTACTAAATTTATTTTTTGAGAATTTTTTAATTACTTCTAAGTCAGACGTTCACATACATTTTGTTAGTATTTGGTTGCATTGTGGAGGATGGAATCAGACGAGACAGCAAGCTGATGACACAGAACTTTATTATTCTCCTCCAACAAATAGACTGTCCTGGGTTCCGAAGCACCCTCTTTTATCCACTTTATTCCTGCCTTTGGGACCCAGGGTGAGAAACATTAACATACGAAACACACAGCATGTACACACATCAACATACACTGCACAGAGCATGGCTTATTACAATACTTTTGCGCCCCGACGTTCTCAGGTGTGAAACCTGTTACAGCGGAAGCGAAGGCACCTCTTTGTTAGTGAGGATGTATTCACACCAGGATAGTCCGGGAGTCTCGGTTCGACTCGGCGGGCGATGGTGACAATTGTCACACCTTTGTTTGGTTAGGTTTGCATTCACACAGCACTTTACTCAAGCGGCCCAAACTGCTTGGACAACATCACGCAGTTACAACAGCCACTCGTTTGTGGCGCTGTAGCCAAAGCCACCACTGACCAGGAAGAAAAAATCTTGGCGAAGAAGAGAAATCCGGCTCATCGATTGACCAGGACCGGTGTTACGCTGAGAATTGCTTGCTTGCCAAGAATTGCATCCCATGCACCAAAACTATAAAATATAAGGCTACAGCCAGGCTTGTAACCATTTGTGCATTCTTAGAAGTACCCATTATACATTTTTAGAAGTAAAAATTGTTATTACCTCTTGTAAATTATCTTTGAATTATGTTTATTCGACGATGGGATGCAATTCTCGGCAAGCAAGCAATTCTCAGTATAACAAGGTTCCCTTCAGTAAGGTGTTTATCCGCCACAAACTAATATAAAAAGCTCCTCGGTCTGTATAAACCCTCCGTGCTGCCATCATGTCGCTAAACGTTTTAAAAACATTGGTATTCTTGTGTGTAGCCACAAGCAGCTGAGATAGATACATCCATGGATGCGCCGGGACACATCATCAGTGATGTTTCCTGATGTCATCAGGTGTTTTGGGTCTCACAACATCAGACACCCTCAATCAGGCGACCCAGCCAGGGTTGATCAGACCCTGACTTGTGTCCCAGCAGCACTGGCCCACAATTCAGACCTCTTAATCCATAGCCACCGAGAGGCTCTTTCTGCAGCCTCGGTGGCAGATTTGATGGCCTTCCTTTTAGCAGCTCCTTTGATGCCAAGGAGAGTGTAAATTTTGCACAGGCAGCGGGCAGCAAAGCCTCGACATCCCACCTCTATGGGCTCACAGTATGCTCTCCAACCATTCCTCTGGCACTGTTCTACCAGTTCTTGGTATTTGAGCCGTTTGTGTTCATTGGCCTCTTCTATGCGCTGCTCCCAGGGAACTGTGAGCTCCACTAACAGGACCTGCCTGGAAGAGGAAGATGTAAGTACCACATCTGGCCTAAGAGATGTTGGTGTTACATAGTCGGGGAACTTAAGCTGCTTTCCCAAGTCAGTTCGCAGGTCCCAGTCTGAAGCTGAAGAGAGCAGGCTGGCTGATGGTCTAATCTGTGGTTGGGGTCTCTCTCCAGCTTTAACAAATGTAATTTTCCTTTGACTACCAACCTGCTTATTGTTTGCCACGGCGCTGGAGATGGTCTCTGCTACACACTTTAGCACTTGGTCATGGTGCCAGCGATATCGGCCCTCACCAAGAGCTGTTGGGCAGCTGCTGAGGATGTGTTCAAGCATGCCCTTTCCTGAACAGAGAGGACATGTTGGCAGCTCGTTCTTGCCCCAGGTATGCAGGTTTGCCGGACTGGGTAGCACATCATATACTGCTCGGAGCATAAATTGGATGCGCTGAGGTTCTGCATGCCAGATGTCATTCCAGGTCAGCTTCTTATCCACTGCTTCCTCCCATTTTGTCCATGCCCCCTGCTGAGAAATCTGGTTCTCAGACCAAATATCTATCACAGCCTGCATCTCACTCCTCACTACTCCAAGTCCAAGAGACATTTTTTTTTTTAACTTTTCTCCTCAGTTTTTTCTGGTAAAATTATTTCTTGGATCAGCACGGTTGACTTTATTGTTATTTTCTACCCAAAATGGAAGCTGAAGAACCAGGAGCTCTTCAGCTGAATTGGGATGTTGGATTTATTTATTAACCACAGATTCCTACTACGGATGTGCTGCCAGGAAACACACATCAAGTTTTCAAAAGGGACAACTTTTTCAGGTGAGTGGGAACTTCGCCTGTCTGCATCTCACCCAGACAGTGAATTAATGTCTTTTCATGTATTTACATTGAGTTATAATGTAATCGTGCTGCGCGAAAAATTTGTCCGTTTGCGTTTGATGTGAAAGCATCTTTACAGTAAACACCACTTTCTCTTCTCACTGCATGTTGCTGTGGTTACACGAATGCCGAGGGGCACGGCCGCCCTTTGGTCCACTGGACACTCCATTTGCATTCACACGGCATGCGAAGCGCACCAGACTGCGTTTGCAAGCCAACAGAGACCCCCCCCGCTTTTCAGGTGGACCAAAGTTCGCTTGTTTGGTGCTGTTCCGGGTCCATTCAGACGGCGCCAAACGAACCAAACTATCCACAGAATACACTTTGGTCCTTTAGTCTGGACCAAACAGTGGCCTGTGAATGCGCCCTTAAATACCCCCTAGCGCTACGACGTCCTTCGCTGGTGCCGCTCACTCCTTCACCATTACCATCTCTCACCTCCTTCTCCACCCCCAACCTCAAGTCCTGGGTGGAGTGCCATCTGTTATCGTGTCATCACAGCATTGAATTTAAACTGTATGACTTGGATCAAACATTTTGGGTGTCGTTCCACAAGCTTCTCACAATAGTTTGCTGGAATTTTGGCCCATTGAGATCAGGGCTTTGTGACGGCCCTCCAAAACACTGACTTTGTTGTCTTTAAACCACTTTGTAACTAATCTGGCAGTATGCTTAGAGTGATTGTCCATTTGGAAGACCCATTTTGCACCCAAGCTTTAACTTCCTGGCTGTCTTGAAATATTGCTTCAACATTTCCACATAATGTTCTTTCCTCATGACGCCATCTATTTTGTGAAGTGCACCAGTCCCTCCTGCAGCAAAACACCCCTGCAACATGATGCTGCCCCCCCCGTACTTCACAGTTGGGATGCTGTTCTCAGGCTTGCAAGTTTCCCCTTTTTCCTCCAAATGTAGCAGTGTTCATTATGGCCAGACAGTTCAGTTTTAGTTTCACCAGACCACAGGACATGTCTCCACCAAGAGCACTCTGAGGTGAGTGCAGTATCCCCCGCCTCCGTTTTCTTTAAAGATCCCAATACTTACTGAGGGACAGCAGCTTTCAACTTTTCAATATAATTAGTGTGGTAGAACCAAATTATGATAAACCCATCATCCACAAATGTATAACAAAGTATACAACCCATAGTTGTAGGCCGGGATCCTGAGATGAACCTGTGTAGCAAGTCTGGTGACCCTAGTAAGAGGGCATCATAAGTGCTAACCATACACATGCAGAGGGCGGAGCTTTAGGGGCTTGAGCCCCTGCCCCTTTCACTTGAATGTCCAAAGTGCCCTTTTGACTGGCCACATAAATTTTCACCATTCAGTATAATTATGCAGAGATCTAATGATACTGAATTCAGCACCCTCCATCCCACCTCCTAACCCCAACCCCCAAAGCCCCAGACTCAGCCTTTGGCATGAAACTTTGTTTTATTACTTAATGTATATTTATGAAACTTCAGACTTCTGAGTGTAGCTGAAAGCAACACCACAGCGCAGGCAGTGACCCTTCCCTTCTTGTGAGCAGGACCAGTCAGCTCGGCCTGCAGCAGGCAGGTAACCCAGGCTAGGATTTATGACGCCAGCCTTGGCTTTTATTATTACTGTGTAAAATGTTGAATATTTTTGGGTCTGCCGGAATTTATTTTGTAAGAGACACGATACATAACCAGCATTTAGGTGGTGGTTACAGGGTGGGGGCATAAACACAGGCTAATATTAAAACAGAAGCTGCTGCATCTTTGGTCAAGCTAATGAATTTTATTGAATTAAATATAGTTTTATTCATAATTACATTTTATTTCTTCAAAAACAGAGGTAAACTCATTGTTTTATTCTGGCTCTGCAAATTAATGTTCAGATGTGTGTGAAATGGTCACAATTTTACCACAAACTTTTCAAGTAAAAACATAATAAATTTATTGTTATAAAACAGAGCAGGATTTAGGAGTAAAAAAACAAATTGATGAGAAAAGTAATAAAGTCTGAAAGTTTTGAGAAAATCTCACAGCTTTAATTAATAATATTAATTTAATTAATATAACAAGGTGCACACATAAAGTAAACACATTACCAAGCGAAATTTTAAGTATTAAGTTCAAAATGACAGTTTGTACATTATTTTTTGCACGTCCATTTCTGAAAGCAACACACAGCCCACAGATAGAGAAATCGGACTAAAAGGTAGCCTACTCATCTCAGGTTGCAGCTGGGCTTCAGTTACGCGTATCTTGTTTTGTCTGTATTATCTTGTCTTATAAATTATATTGAATTCTGCAGTGCAAAGATGCCTCATAAAGTAAGGAGACCAAAACAGAAGGAGAAGGAGCTGTGAGAGGCAGCTAAAGGCAGTGGACGTTTGACCAGCTGGCTCATAAGGACCACCACAGGTTAGAAGAACCAAGTACTGAGTGTGTACATGGACACACTTTTCAATCGGCCAACATTTCTATTAAAAATCTTTTTTTTTCAACTGATCTTACATAATATTCTAATTTTTTTTTTTTGAGAAACTGAAGTTTGGGTTTTCATTAACTGTACCACTGGAGTGGAACTCTGAGAAGTGCAGTCAAGCAGGACCCACCCCAACTGAGGGATTAATTGTGTCCTGTCAAACATAAACATGGATGATGATGATGATGATAAGCCATAATCATCCATCCATCCATCTTCTACCGCTTTTCCGGAGGTCTGGGTCGCAGAGGCAGCAGCCCAAGCAGAGAAGCCCAGATCTCCCCAGCCACCTGTTCCAGCTCTTCAGAGAGGATACCAAGACGTTCCCAGGCCAGCTGGGGTGTCCTGGGTCTGCCCCAGGTTCTCCTCCCAAGCCATAATCATCAAAATTAAAAGAAATATATGCTTGAAATACTGTATATCACTTTGTGTAATGGATGAGTTTCACTTTTTGAATTGAATTACTGGGATAAATTTACTTTTCAATGATATTCTAATTTATTGAGATGCACCTGTATATTGTTAAATCTTGTCCCATGTGTCCCTTTTTTGAAAGTTGAGCCCCTGCCCCTCAAATGGTCTCTGCACGGCCCTGGTGCCAACATTGACCTTTGACCCCAAACCTGTAGTCAGAGGTCATGGTCTCAGGGTGAACCGGTTTGGTAACTCTAGCTTTCTTTGTTGTTGAGATATAGTTTCTGACATGTTGATGTTGACCTTGTAATCTCATATCCACAGCCACCCTTCAGGGTCACAGGGTGAACCTGTGTACCAAGTTTGTTGACCCTACATTTACTCGTTGTACAGTAATGGGGCATAAGATATGTTAACCTTGACTTTTTGACCCCAAACCCATAATCAGAGGTCAGGATCCCAAGATGAACCTGCATACCAGGTTTGGTGGCCCTAGCTTAACTCATTTGATAGTAATGGTAAATTTACCGTAGCACAAATGGAACGTTAAGTTTGACCTTTTGACCCCAAACCCCATAGTCAGGTCAGGGTGTAAGTCGTCCAAGATTTGTCTTAGTTACAACTACTGTATCGATTTGAAAAGCCATCTACTACTACTACTACATCAGTTCTTTCAGTAGTTATTGTATTTACAAGATTTAGGGAAAATCTGACCTCAAGATCATCCAATCGGAGTCAAATTGCAATACGCGCATCATCAGCGTATATCAAACCCTGGTACCAAGTTTCAAAACAACTGGAACAAAACTGTAGGAGGAGTTGATTTCTCAAAAGTGGGACAGACCGACAGATGGTCGGACTGCCTCGTAACATAACCCCCCTTCGGTCTTTTTCCCTGTGTGCATTTGAAAACTGTAATCTGGCTTCTTTATGTTGCTTTTGGAAGAATGGCCTCTTCCTCACTGAGCGGCCATTCAGCCCATGTTGGTACAGAACTCGTTCCACTGTGGATAAGGACACTCTTTTCCCAGCTTCAGCCAGCATCTTCATAAGGTCTTTTGCTTTTGTTCTGGAGTTGATGTGCACATTTCGCACCAAAATATGTCCTTCTCTGGGACACAGAACCCGTCTCCTTCCTGAGCGCTACGATGGCTGGACGTTCCCATGATGTTTATACTAGCGTAGAATTGTTTGAACAGATGAATGTAGCACTTTCAGGCGTCTGGAAATTGTACCCAAGGACGAACCAGACTTGTAGAGAGCCTCAATTCTCATCCTGATATTACTGTATGTAAAGGTCTGACTTTGATAAAAGTAATAATAAATTCTCTAAAAAAATTATTGAGCAAACAGAAATAATTTTGGTAATCCTAACCGACTTAAAACAGGAAAAGTTTAGGCTGATTTAATGTCAGACAGTGACGGGAAAAGAGGTTGTCTTTTTATACAGTGCATGTAAACTTCTGGTTTCAACTGTATGCAGTACTTATACTGTTTAACAAGTATAACAGTTTACTGAAACTCACAATACTCTAATAATGTGAGATGCCATACTGCATTTCTGATTATAATACACCAAATATCTTAAATCATCAAAATGAAAGCAAAAAAGGCTTGAAATAGTTCCTTTTACTTCTAAAAATATAGAATATATCAAGTTTTCTTTTGGAATTAAATTATGAACTTAAATTTAATCCCTAAAAATGCACAGTATGGGACCTTTAATGGCCCCTGTTGGCATTGGTCCGGTTTAGATGTGGTGTTGTGACGGTGTTTGTGTGGCCCACACTTCTCCACCCATGAATGTGACACATTTCATGAATAGAAACTTAAAAACATGGTGCTGGGAGGAAGCATGTCGCTGGTATTATCAGCCATTTATCTTAATGGGGGAAAAAAAAATAGAAAATTATTAACTTTATTTACGCTACAAAGTATGTACATATATTCAATTAGATATTTATTTCCAGTTGTATTTTTTTGTAATTTATTCTGTATAAAATGTGAATGGCTGCAGTTTAATATGAGTCGTCTGCTAAACATGCTGCTCATATTTTCTGATTCTTTTTGAAATGCATAAAAAACCTCAAAAACGCTGCTCAGAGATAACAGCGTGAGTCTGTGACCTTGCCCAGCCCAAACTGCCAGATCTAAGGTGTCATTTCCTTTCCGCGCAGCTGATATGTTTTCCCTTTAACTTCTTCCATGTTTACATGCTGACAGCAGCTTCTGTCGAGGTTATGTAAATGAGGTTTTTTTTAAACAGGAGAAAAGCTGCACAGGCACGCTCATTCTGCTTTCCAGCCCGTGTTTATATGTACATCTCCTTCATTTCCCGTCCTGTTCTCATCCCTTCCTGCCAGTGTAAATGTTTTCTATGAGTACATGGTTTGTATATGAGAAATGCACTGTAACTGCATCATTAAAAAAACAAAACAAAAGAAGAGTGTACAACACAAGAAAATTTCTCCTTTTTTTTTTGGTCATTTATAAAAACAAAATAAATAAACTGTGATGAAACATGATTTCATAGAGTCTCCAGTCTGGTGCATTAACAAGCAGCCTGAGTGAACGCTCTGGATCCATGGGGGCAATCGGTGATTTAGATTTGTCACTCGGCAGTATTTCGCCGCTTGATCTCTCACTGCAGAACAGCGACGTGTCTTTTTTTTTTTTTTTTTAAACATCGTCCACTTTCCCTTGTTGGCCCGAGCCTGAACGCCACACCAACAGTTTTCTTTGTTAGGACTGATATTTTCCATCCTGCAGAAGTCAACTGCTCACCTGCAGAACACAAGTTACAAGTTATTTAGTCAAGCGTCTAATGATCACCTCAGTGCCATTAAAACGCTACAGCACAGCTTTTAATAACAAGCTATAGCTTCCAGTATATTTCTAGCCCCCCACCCCCAATGAATTTTGTGACGATTTTGCACCTTATAAATTTGCTATTTTTTCCCCCGTTCATAAATTTGAAACTTTTACTCCCCAAGTTGCATAAATTTACTACATGCTTCCTCACTTGTCATGTCACTTGAAAACAGAATTAACAGCCTGAAATAGTCCCTGAACTCAGGGTTAAGTGAACCTGTCAGAACTTACTCTGAGTTTCTGGTTCCAGAACTCCAGTTATGACTCTGTTTGATCAACTCAGAGATGAGTGACCTCGAGACGTGCGCGTTCACGGCAAACCTACTAAGGCAGCATGTGTTGAACACAGAGACCACGAGCAGTGGAGGAAAGGAGAGAATTATTTCTCCGAGAAGAGTTCCAAGCACTGTTGGAGGCATGAGGAGTGGGGGAGAGGAAAAAGCACTGATCAGGCAGAGACACGGGGAGCTGACCTGCTGCTGCATGAAGTGACTTTTATGAGCGGGTAATCCATGTAAGTTTATATAAGCATTTCTGTTTGACTTGTGAAGTGGCCAAGCCTCTTGGTGACATCAGCAGAGCGCCGAATTCTGATGTGAGAGGCTGTGAGTTTGAGCCCCCGATTCAATTTCCATTGGGTCAAATTTATTTTCCATTTAAAAAAAAAATAATTATTCAGAATAATGTGACAAATCGAGTGCATTGGAGGCTCTTTTACAACCTTTATCATCACATTCAGATATTATGGATTTTGTTGAAAAGATTTTTTTTTTCATGTAAATTTGTACTGTTTTCATAAATTTGCAGCTTTTTGTGTCAATCTGAGCCTTTTTCCTTGTAATTTTGCTATTTTTTATAGTAAATATGCAATTTTTCAATGTAATTTGTAATAATTTTCACAAATATATTTTTTGCAGATTTTTTTTGTAAATGTAATTTTTTTGCTTATGCATTTGCAATTTTTGTCACATGAATTTGAAGTTTTTTCTTTATACATTTCTAAATTTATTCGTGTAATTTTGTGGCCCTTTTTGGAAATGTAGTAAATCAGAATTAGCACAGTTAAAATTGAGCAGTTCGGGTGAAGGAGCAAATGTCCAAATACCAAATTTTTTCACAGGCCCATCTTTTTCCAGTGGATGAATGTGGGCTTTTTATTTGAACCTTTTTACAATTTTATCACCTTCACAGTCCAAGATGGTGTCTTAGTCTTGTAATCTGAATATAGGTGTTTTTTTTTTCCCGTTTTGACAAACTATCCTTCATTAGGCCAAAGGCTGTAAGACTGCTAATGCAGTTAGAAGGCAGAAGAGGAGCAGACTGCAACAGCTGCGACAGATGTGGCCATCGAGGGCCCACTAAGCTAGAGGGACAGTACAGGCCAATCGTCAATATGTGACCGTGGGGTTTGAAGACGGAGGATTTGCAGCAGAATGTATCTCTGTTCCATAAGAGACTGAACAGGGCCGTGTGGTGGATCCTCTTCCAAAATCTGTGCAGCAATTTGACAACGTAAGAAACTGATTTTATTGATCTTAATGTGAGACACATTACTGCTAAACAGAAATGAATATTTTACCTTTAAGATCACTAAATGTAAGCATTTCACTGCAGTTACCAGCAAAGGATCTGTACAAAATCTACTTCAATAGAAAAAAAAAAATAATCAGAAAATAGATTTGGAGATGAAATATCTGCATGTAAAGATAAGAGGGGAAAATGATGTTTGTTCAGGAAATAAAGAAGGTGCGTTAAAAACAAATTAGTGATGATTTGTTTTATTAAAGGTGATTTTAGTGGCAAGTTATCGGATTCTCTGTCATCACACTCCTGTTTGTGGACGTGGCTCCTCTTAAGTTTAAATATTCTAAACATAACCTGAACATAACCTAGTCAACAGCAGGTCATGTTCACAGCCTTTGTTACCATAGTTACAAACATACTCTGACTTTTTGGAACCGAAAACTCAGTTACCACAAACTCCGAGTTAACTTACCCAGGTAAGCCACTAAAGCTGCTTCCTGGAATACCCTCCTGGTCTCGTAAATGTTCATGATACAGATCAGATCTGTGCCACATGGGAGGGTCAGAACTAGAACTGGGTCATTCAGCCTTAGCTCCATTGTTAGCATCCGTGCTAGCGGTTGCTGTTAAAGCAGCTCTTTGTGCTTCCTTTCTTCATCTGCACCTCACATACCGCTAACTAAGTGCTTGCAGCCCTCTAGAGCAAAATCCCAAGAACATCTTCACTAAAATGCATCTACAGTGCTGGGGAAAAAAAAAAAAAAGAGACCAAAGAGACCACTGCAAAATTATCACTTTATCTGATTTTATTATTTATACGTATGCATTTGAGTAAAAATAATGATTTTGTTTTATTCTCTAACCTACTGAAAACAGCTCACCCAAATTCCCAGTCAAAATATCGTCATTTAGAGCATTTATTTTGTTTTAGGTAGAATAAAGCAAAGAAAACAAGTTCGTGTTCATTCTTAAACACTACAATGCTTAAGTTTTAACTTTGGCGTTTGTGGAATAACTGGTTTTTATTCACAGCTTTCATGCGTCTTACCACGCTTAGATGATCCAATCAGTGCCTCCTTCAGTAGACTGGCGTATCCTCGTGTTGGAATTCAACACAAAGTCAAACTGAATGGCTGCCATAGTACATGCACAGATGCTAATTTAGCAAAGATTTTGTAGTGGTCTCTTATTTTTTCCAGACCTGTATTTCCCTGTTTAAGCGCTAGAGTAGCTGCACAAATCTGACATCTTTTGTTGTTGTTGATGATGATTCTATGCACATGTGTGCCATTTTTATATTAAGAGTCAGGTAAAAATCACTTGCAATCATAAAAGTGAGCTATCACGACAGGGAAATCCAAACAAAAAAACCTGAAATTGAACAGCCAGTCCTCAGGCAGTTTACACACAGAGACATACCACGTTCCCTCACTTTTTGCCTTTGATTTTCTGGATCTCCTTGGAGCTGAGGATCAGCATGCCGTTCTTGAAGTGGCCCACCTGACCAGACGGGGCCGTCCCAGAACCAGAGGGCTCTTTCTTCTTATTTCTAGTTCAGATAAAAAAAAAAAAAAAGAAAATCAATAAAACCTTCCATTTGACAGCTAAAACAAATGATGCACAAATGAATCTTTGTTTTTGTTCTGTTTGCAACAGTTACGACTGAAAATGAAGTTCGGAGGTGGGTATAGTAAAAATTTATAGACTGGGAAGACAACACTGTAACAATGTGGCAGGTCAAGTCAAGTTTCGTCAATTATTCTCCCCTCAAGACATTGCAGAACATGCATATTATAATGCAAAACCCTGGAAATGTTGGAGGAAAATGTGCCTATGCTCCTTATCAAGTTCCGACTTGATACTATCTATCCGTCTATCTGTTGTGGCATTTAGTGTCTAGTGCAGGATCTTTACTATAGAAAGAGCCATCCTTGGTATTTACAAAATACATCTGAGGTTTAAAATGGGAGTTAAACAGCTGAGCTGTAACCACAACCTGGCCTGTCATTAATAGGCAAGTTCAGCCCCCTGCCCTCGAGGAAAAGTTACCAGAGCCTCTGGGCCCACTCCACAAGACTGCTAAACAGATTTGTTCATCAGGCCATCAGGACCCTGAACTCTGTCCACTTCCTCCCCCCTGGACCGTAACGCACTCACCCGCACAATAGCTACCTCAGCTGTTGGCACAGAAAGACTGGCACACCAACAGTCATACATTTGCTGCTGTATGTCTCTGCACTTTACTGTAACCATTTGCACAAATGCCATATCTGCTGCTGTCTGTCACTGCAATATTGATCATGTGCAGTCCTATCTATTACTGTCTGCACCTACATTACCACATTGAACTTGCTACTACGAGTATTATTGCTCTACTTTTCTGTATATAGGACTGCTGGGTCTTATGGTTTATCTTTATTTGCACTATGGGAGGTCTGGGTCTATCTTGTCACCATTTGCACTACTGGTAGCATTACTGTACATAGACTGCTGTTGTTTTTCCAGCCTTAATTCCTTTTTTTTAATATTATGCACACCACTGAAGAGAGAGAGAAATGCCATTTCAATTCTCCTGTATGTCCTGTACATACAGTAGTACTGACAAATAAAATCTTTGAATTTGAACTGAAGTTCCTCTTTAGGTCTGTCACTGTAATTATTATATTGATCAATATAATTTAAAAAAATGAATTATTAAGGTCATTTTTTCACGCATCATACCACTGTATATACTGAAATGAGCGGTCTTCATGGTCTTCCTCCTCATTTTGTTTGACTCTGGGTGTTCACATCAGTTTGGTGGCACAATGCTGCCATCTACTGGATTAGCATGAGCAGCAAATGTTTTTTCTACTTTTCAACCTCACTGTTGAATACTGTTGACAAACAAAAGTTCAGTGCTTTCTGAAACGATGATGTACATGGATTATTATTACATCAGTGGAATAAAGTGGTCTTCATGATGTCAACAATATTATCATTTATTGTGATAATTCCTGGGACAATTTACCGTCCATCAGAATTTGTCATTCTAACAGGCCTAGTCCTCTTAAATGTCTAACTTTTTCTTAATTACTTTTATTCCATTTTCTTGTAAATTTGTTTTTTCCTAATTTTCTCACCTCAAATGTTTGCCATTTCTACCTTTCCTTATAAATTAGCAACTTCTCCCTATAAAAATAAAACTTTTTTTCAACTTTTTCTTGTTAATTTATTATTTTTCCCGATTCCTTCTCTGAGTCTCTATTGGTTACAGGAAAAACAGCCACATGTGACTCCAGAGCTGCAGGTTGAAGACCCCTCTAGCCTACAGCTAGTAGTGATGATCTGAGGCACGGACGTCAGAAATGTTTATGAAAGAGGATTTTTCACTGAGTGATCTAAACCAGACCTTCAATCATGAAATCACCGTGGGAGTGCTCAAATCTCCTGACCTTTGACCTTGACCCTCAGAACGGCCTACGGGGGGGTAAAAAAGTTCTTAGGCTGAAAAGTTCATAGTGGTCAAATTTGACCAAATGTGGTTTATTTTTAAGCTGCAGGGATCCAAGCACTGCAACACCGATGGAAGAAGTGTGTGGACTGAAGGAGACTATGCTGAAAAATAAACCACATTTGGTCAAATTTGACCACTATGAACTTTTCAGCCCCCCCTTGTAGATGCAGACCTGTCTAGGATGTGCTTAAAGTCAAGGTCGGTGGCCTAGGAGTATTGCTTTTTGTGAAATCACAAATGCCCAGATCTCTTGACCTTGAGCACAACCTGGACGCAGACCCACCTGAGGCTCATTGTGAGGGAGTCTGGTGAGCATCGGGACAACTGCCTCGGAGGAGCAGTGATTCCTGTGAAACGTGGACGGACGGAAGCCACGTCATCGCATTAGCTACTTTTGGCTTTGCTGGAATGAGCTAAAAATAACAAACCTAAAACACTCCAAAAATGACCAGGTTGACTGATTTAAATCACATTGGATTTTTTTTTTTACTTCGATGTGCGTTGCAAGAACGTTTTTTGATTCTAAAAGTGCTTTTTCAGGTAAGACCATGATTTCACAATTAAGATAAAATGATGGATTCAACCCGTCTTCATTAAGCGACATATTGAAACCCCCCCCCAAACTTTTATTTCCCTCACCTTTGATTTGACTTCTTCTTCTTCTTCAGCCCGTGGGATTAGGAGCATAACAATGATAAGGAACAACATAGTGAATAATTAAATGTTTTTCATTATAAGTGAAGCTGAAACCCAAACTGAAGGAGCAGATTTTACCGGCTGAGCCTCCGTTTTTTCCTTCTCCTTCTTCTCTTTGATTTGCTCCTGAAGGACTTTGTAGTTCACATAGGCCTTTTTAGGAGGCTGATTTGGAGATAAAAGTTAAGTCACAAATTGATAAGCGGGAGGGAGTAGATGGGGGATGGTAAGTTACTTATTTTTGCTTCTTACTCTGGCCCCCAGCATGATGGCTCTCTCTTGTTCAAAACGCCGCTGCTGCTCCTTCTTATAGCCCGTGATTCCAAATCGATGGACCTCCAGACGAGCCTGAACCCAACACACACACAAGCTGTTTATTCACCACAAAACAGCTTTTCAAGTTTACAGTAATGATTAGCAGAGGAACTCTTTTGGGAACTTCATTCATTGGGGGGGTGGATTCCCACCAACATGAGGAGGTGCTTGATAATGTTAATCATGTAATGATGAGAATGCGCTAAAGTGCTGCAACTGGCTAATCTCTGCATGCTCGGCAATGTTATCATAACTGTGTATTTACAGTGGTTTACTGTTAAAGCTGCAGTAGGCAGAAATTTGAGACGCCACAAAAAAAAAAAAAAACATGAAATTTTATGACTACCTGCCTCTTGCAGCTGCCCCTTCCGTCCCTGTCCTAAGCTGCTCCCTATCCGAAGTGCACATTTATGACATGCCTCAGCTGTTGTAGAGCTGATGCAACCAAAACCTCTGGCTGACAAGATCTGTGATTGGTCAAAAGAAACCGTCATGGGTGTTTGTGCCGGGTGAACAGAACCCAGAGGAGATTCTGTGGTGTAGCTGTCCTGTCAGACCAAGTGCATTACACATTACTATAGGATGGTAATTGTTTTATGATTTCAGGTAAGCAAAAGTATTCTGCCTACTGTAGCTTTAACTGCATATCTGTGGTTCACTTACCTGCATTTTCTTTCATTCTTCCTTTACTTTCAATGGGCAACCATGAATGGCACTTTTTGTGGTCCAAAGGGTTCATGAATTCAGATTTTACTCATGATGAGAATGCATAAAAAAACGACCTACCACCGGATAGTCAGTGGTACTCAGAACTAGGGCTGGGCAATTAACCAAAATAAAACCAAAACCGACATTCAGGATGTAAAACCGACTAACTCTTGCTCATGTCAGTTTTTCCCCTCTCCCTGTTGTGTGCATATGTATAGACAGTTTTTCATGTACTGTCCCTTTAAGACTCCCCATACCAGAAGCAGCACAGTTAGTATTGTTTGGAAGCAGCAAAACACTGCAGAGAAATTAAAACTGCTTGTAACAAAAAGAAATGTGGTCTCTGTCCACATAGTATGTGATCATTGACTTTATTTCATCTGAAGATGAAAATAAAAGTGAGTGAAGTGCGTGAAACTAACATGTAGATGCTCGAAGCTAAGTTGCTGTTAGCCTCTGATGGCTATCCCTGTCATTTCAACCTTTTTCCAGAGGGAATTCACATCAAAATGGACAAGTTAAGGCTGCATTTTTTTAAGGCTGTATTTAAGAACCCAATAAGAGACTCATAATCACTATGTGGTGGTAAATCAATTACAGCACAAGAACTCCCCCAATGCAGCTAACAAGCTAATTAGTTGCCGTCAAGAGTCCAGTAATCTATAAATGCTCATTTACTAATGCACCGCAATTAATTAATTAATTAAGTAATATTGCACTCCTGTGTAATATTGCTTAATTACAAGTCTTGTTGGTGGACTATAAAGGAGAAGAAAGGAGGGGGAAAAATACAAAACTGTCACGAAAGGGACAAGTAAGAGTCAATGCTGATTTAATGTCAAATTGTCCAGCCCTAGTCAGACCATTCCCATCCGGGCTAACAAATGACAACGAAAACTATAGAACGCTGTGCATTTAAGTTAATAATAAAATAAGCCCCATAATATCTAGGAGTAAGTTATGTTCCAGTGTGATTCACAGGGTCATTAGAGCCCATGCAGTGGTATTTAAATGGGTAAATGTTTAGTAACCTGAAGAAACGACACACTAGTTGCACACATTCACTCCCATAAGCCTTTGCAGCATGGTGGCTCTTGACATCACATTGTCAAGCAACAAATGCGGGTCAGAGGTTTCAAGGTAAGGGCCAAGGAAAATGGGAGGTGGCGGTGGCTGTGTGAGCAAGGGCCTGAGAATCAACATAAACACAGCCTCAAGGGGCTGCACGGTGGCGCAGTGGTTTAGCACTGTGGCAGCACAGTTTTACCCTCGGCCGGGGGACCGCGGGGATCATGAGATCGTGGGTTCGATCCCAGCCCCCGACCAACAGTGAGCTGTGTGGAGTTTGCATGTTCTCCCCGTGTTGCGCGGGTTTACTCCGGGATTTCTCCGGTTTCCTCCCACACACCAAAAAAACATGTAGGTTTAGGGCGCTCGCGCACGCAGCGACCAGCAGCCGGTGGCTTGTCACCAGACTGCAAACCAAGTCTACCTACGGGTACAAATAAGTAACAAAAAAAAAAAAAAAAAAAAAAAACCAAAAAAAAAAAAAACCACTGCACGGTGGCGCAGTGGTTTAGCACTGTGGCAGCACAGTTTTACCCTCGGCCGGGAGATCGCAGGGATCATGAGATCGTGGGTTCGATCCCAGCCCCCGACCAACAGTGAGCTGTGTGGAGTTTGCATGTTCTCCCCGTGTTGCGCGGGTTTACTCCGGGATTTCTCCGGTTTCCTCCCGCACACCAAAAACATGTAGGTTTAGGGCGCTCGCGCACGCAGCGACCAGCAGCCGGTGGCTTGTCACCAGACTGCAAACCAAGTCTACCTACGGGTACAAATAAGTAACAAAAAAAAAAAAAACAAAAAAAAAAGGGGTCAGCTCACTGCAGTGGCTGACAACACTCAGTGACTGCTGAAGCTTTCAGTTGTTCATTTATTTTAATTAAAAAAAATAACAGCACATATAATTCAGAGTTTAAAAACACTATGGCTCCATAAAAAAACACAACTTTTAAAATGTGGCAGCAATAAAACAATGTAAACTGTGATTAAAAAAAAGTCACCTTTTCTAAATTGAGTTCTTCTAACTGGTCACTTTGGTTCTCCTTCGTTATTTGAGGGGCCTGTGAAAGAAGAGGACAAGAAAAACAACAAAGACAAGACGAGGAGGAAATGATGAGACTCCAAGATGACAAGAGGAATGTAAGAGAGGGGTTTCCAGAAGTCACAGCAAATACCACTGTGCAAGTTTTACCGAAACGTTTCTAGGATGGAAACATCACGAAATTAACTGACAGCTCCTTAAAAACAGTTAAAGACCACCTAAAGATTCTGCAGCTTCATGTGCCAAAAACATTTACTACAGCTCTAGCTGAGATGATCTGTATGATTATTTGCTTCCCTGCTCTTTCACTTCTGCTCAGAAGAAAAGAAAACTATAAAATCCCTCTTTTGTTAAATTGACATATTACTACTGGCCTAATCTGTTAAAAATTTCCACGATGTGCTTTTGTAAATCAAGATTAAAATGTAAACTAATGGCTCTGTCACACCTAGATGATTTAGGCAGTGTTTGTCAAACGTATGAAAAATTTGGAGAATACACTGGCGTACGTCAAATCAGTTATGGGTAAGTTTTATATAAGTTAAAGAGCACACTGACGAATGCTGAAGCACGCTGGTATACGACGTTGTACGGTGAGCTCCTCTGAAAATTTTCCAACATATCCAGCACATGGCTAAAACGCCCAACACAAGCAGGGCATACAGTAAGTTGTAGGGAAGTTATGCGTTCGTTCACACACTTTACTTGTAAGTGACTCACAAGTTACTCATAAGTCAAAATACGTTGAGAGTAATGTCTAGCGTACCCAAAACTTATTTCTAACATATCAGTAATGCTCGTTGAACCTATGTGCAACTTACTGAATGGGTTTCTAACTTACAGTTACCCTAGAATGGCATATTTGCGGTGTTGGTTCACAGGAAAAACCGTACAGAGCTCAGCTGCTGCCTGCAGCGCGCACACACACAGAGCTTAACACACGTACTTTTTCGTATAATGGTACCTGGGATGTGTCTGAGCACTTTCAAGCTACAGGATAACGATCCAAATCACTGTTTAGCCCCCCCCCCCATGTTTTTTTTAACCTTTGACTGCAGTCTGTACCATCAGCTGTCCAGTGTTTTTCTGATAGATATGCCAAAATGTCAGAACACCGGAGGAGGTGGATCCAATCAGCTGATCGCCTGAAGCATAGAGCTCAGCTGTTTTCCATGATAAATCAAATTTTGCTGTTGGCTGCACCTCCCAGCAAAAGCACACGCCATGCATTATCTTGTTTTTTTATCCACTTTATTGAAAATAAACTTTTATCGCCATTAGTTCACGTGCCTTTGAGCCAGGTTGTGACAACCATCATCTGGCGTTCCTGACGTGTCACATCAGCTGTTTTAGGCGTGATCAACCTGACAGATTTGACAGCTCTGCCAGGTCGGTCATGCCCCCCACCGTGGTCTTTGGAGGGGAGAATCATCTGGGTTGAACAGAGATGATCTCTCGCACACCTAGGATTCATGGATTGGGAGGCTATGGCAGTTTGACATGACTGCGCTATGCAGAAGTTAGACTATTGTTGCACATAAGTTGTGAATGTCGGCAACACACTAAGCATTGGTTGGTTTAAGTTATTTATAAGTTATGGAAATATTCTATATAGGTTACTAATATGCTACAATGGTGTGAAAAAGTGTTTGCCCTCTTCCTGATTTCTCATGTTTTTTTATGTTTGTCACACTTAAATGTTTCAGATCATCAAACAAATTTAAATACAAAGATAACACAAGTAAACACAAAATGCAGTTTTTACATGAAGGTGTTTATTATTAAGGGGGAAAAAAATCCAAATCTACATGGCCCTGCATGAAAAAGTGATTGCCCCCCGTTAAAACATAAATTAACTGTGGTTTATCACATCTTTGGAAAGCTGAGTTCAATTTCTCTAGCCACACCCAGGCCTGATTACTGCCACACCTGTTCTCAATCAAGAAATCACTTAAAGTAGAACTGAACTGAACGGCATTGAACGGCACTGGGTGATAGTACATACAATTATAAAGATAATTTATCATTGGCACCCCCTCCACAAATCCCGGAATCTTGGAGAAAATCGCGATTTTGAATTTCCCGCCCTGAAAAATCAGACAAATCCGCCGAAGTGCAGCCGGAGTTCCGCGTAACGTCACGAGTGTGACACAGTCCTCCATGTTTACCATTGCGAGCACGTCGACACTGGTTGTTTTTGGTGCATTTTGTCGCGATAGTCGACTACAAAACACTTCCAACACCTGGGAAGATCTGTTCAGTGGCCAAGGAAAGCTGTCATGGCGACGAAAGAAAAGAAAGGGGGAGGAAAAGCGACCGGGAAGCGATGCGTTTCTAGATATACAGTGATCCCTCACTTATCGCGTTTAATGGGGAACAGAACCGACCGCGAAAAGTGAAAAACCGCGAAGTAGCGTCACCCCCCCCCCCCCCAAGGGCGTCACAAGCACTATTTTGCACAAAAAGGCACAAGAGAACAGCGAAAAGTGCCACTAAGCAACACGAGCGATAAAGAACAATGAATGCGGTCTTCCTTCGCTGGGTAAAACGTCTCGGCCAATCAGCTTGCGAGGTAAAACGTCTCGGCCAATCAGCTTGCGAGATTCCCGAGCGGTGAAGAGGTGGGCGGAGAGGAGTGGAGCGGTGGTCAGAGAGGTAGATTTTGAGTTGTGCGGGCTCTCCGTGTTGATACCTGATGTTCTAATGTAGTCTCCCTGCCTTCTCCCTGCCTTCTACATTAGAACATCAGGTATCAACACGGAGAGCCCGCACAACTCAAAATCCACCTCTCTGACCACCGCTCCACTCCTCTCCGCCCACCTCTTCACCGCTCGGGAATCTCGCAAGCTGATTGGCCGAGACGTTTTACCTCGCAAGCTGATTGGCCGAGACGTTTTACCCAGCTTCGCTCCCTGTCGAGCGCCTATACCCAGCGAAGGAAGACCGCATTCATTGTTCTTTATCGCTCGTGTTGCTTAGTGGCACTTTTCGCTGTTCTCTTGTGCCTTTTTGTGCAAAATAGTGCTTGTGACGCCCTTGGGGGGGGGGGTGACGCTACTTCGCGGTTTTTCACTTTTCGCGGTCCATTCTAGTCCCCATTAAACGCGATAAGTGAGGGATCACTGTAATAAGTTGGAAAAATGCTGATGGTTTTTTTTTTCCCCCTTTCTTTTTTATTGTTAATTTTCCTTATCCTGACACCCCAAACATGCCAAAGTAAAGACTCACCATTCTGTATTCAATAAGCGACTCTCCTCCCCATCACTGCTGCGGTCTGAGTCGGTGCCGGAATCCCCCGAAAATTCTGGCTCTAATCTGTACGGTTCGATGCCTCCCTTGCTCTCTTCCTGTTCACTTGACACTCCTGCATCCTCCTCTGACTTGTCACCGATCCTGAATGCCTCTTCACTCTGAAAACTCTGGTGTTCTTGACTGCTGGAACTGCTATCATCTGCCATTGTTGTTTTGATAAGGGTCACACTCGTGACGTCACGCAGCGTCGTCTGCACTACTTCCGGTTTGTTTGGCACTGCCAGCCAGAGGCAAAAGTTTATCGGCTTATAGCTTGGCCATCGCACGGCCTAAAAATTTCTTTTATGTGTTGAAAAATACAATAGGTAATAAGGAATTAATCTGCTATTCTACTTTTTTGGCAAAAAGGTGAGTTCAGTTCTACTTTAAATAGGACCTGCCTGACAAAGTGAAGTTGACCAAAAGATCCTCAAAAGCTACACATCATGCTGTGATCCAAAGAAATTCAGGAACAAATGACAAAGTAATTGAGAGCTATCAGTCTGGAAACGGTTATAAAGCCATTTCTAAAGCTTTGGGACTCAAGAGAATCACAGTGAGAGCCATTATCCATAAATGGTGAAAACATAGAACAGTGGTGAACCTTCCCAGGGGTGGCCGCCCGACCAAAATTACCCCAAGAGCACAGTGATGACTCATCCTCAAGGTCACAAAAGACCCCACAACAACATCCAAAGAACTGCAGGCCTCACTTGCGTTAGTTAAGGTCAGTGTTCATGACTCCACCATAAGAAAGAGACTGGGCAAAAATGGCCTGCATGGCAGAGTTCCAAGATGAAAACCACTGCTGAGCAAAAAGAACAAAAGTTCTTCTCAGTGTTGCCAGAAAACATCTTGATGATCCCCAAGACTTGGGGGAAAATACTTTGTGGACTGACGAGACAAAAGTTAAACTTTTTGGAAGGTGCGTGTCCCATCTGGCATAAAAGTAACAGCATTTCATTCAACCGCCACCCGGTCCCATTGGAAAAACTCGACATACCGAGAGAACTGAGGCGAAAACGCCGCGGCTGCCGGGCTGGAGTAAGGCGGAGGACAAAAAATATAAGGTACAGACCCTCCCTTCCATCTATTGTCATGGGAAATGTACGGTCGATACTGGGAAAGGTAGATGAGCTAGCGGCTATCTCCCGTTACGATAGCACTTACCGGGAGTGCTCTCTCCTTTTGTTTACTGAGACGTGGCTAACTGAACTAGCAGCAGATGCTAACATTGAGCTGGAGGGTTTTCACATCATACGGGCTGACCGAACACCAGACAGTGGCAAAGCAAGGGGCGGTGGAGTGATAATGTATGTTAACAACAACTGGTGCAGACCGGGACATATCACTGTTAAACAACGACACTGCAGCAAAGACATTGAGTTGCTAGCTGTTAGCATGAGGCCTACATATCTCCCGAGAGAACACTCACACATGATCTGCATTGTTGTTTATGCAAATCCGACGGCGAACGCTGGGACAGCGCGTGACGTCATCCATTCAGTAACCAGCAGGCTGCAGACAGAACACCCAGATGCTCTTCTCCTCATCTCAGGCGATTTCAACCATGTTTCACTATCTCCCATTCTACCCACGTTCACCCAGTATGTCCCATGCCACACTAGAGACAATAAAACACTGGACTTATTCTACGCAAACACTAAGGAGGCGTACACCTCATCACAACTCCCCCCACTCGGGAGATCGGATCACAACTTAGTTCATCTCCGGCCGGTGTACAAACCCCTAGTGCACAGACAACCTCCGGCCATGCACACTGTGGAGTTATGGTCTGAGGAGACAATGGACACTCTAAAGGGCTGTTTTGAAGCCACCGCCTGGAAGCAGCTCTGCGATCCACATGGTGAGGACATCGATGGCCTCACTCACACCTTCACGGACTACCTCAGCTTCTGTGTGGACAAATCCGTTCCCACCAAGACCATACGGCGTCACTCAAACAACAAACCCTGGATCAACCCTGAGATAAAAACACTTCTGAGAGAGAAGAAGAGGATCTTCAGGTCGGGGAATAGGGAGATGCTGAAGTCCGTACAGAGGGAGCTGAGGAGCAACAGTGATCTGTGTCGAGTTTGCATGTTCTCCCCGTGTTGCGTGGGTTTACTCCGGGATTTCTCCGGTTTCCTCCCACATGCCAAAAACATGCATGTTAGGTTAATTGGCTGTTCTAAATTGTCCCTAGATATCTGTTTCCTATAGGCCCTTAGAATAGAGGGTTAGTATTAATGAAAGCGCTTTGAGTGGTCTTTGTGACTAGAAAAGCGCTATATAAGTGCAGGTTAGTTAGTTAGTTAGTTAGGAGAAAGATCAGAGAAGGCAAAGACAGCTTCAGGAAGAAGATGGAGGACAAGCTGCAACAGAGCGACATCAGCGGGGTCTGGAGAAACCTCAAAACCATCTCTGGGCTCCAGAATACCTCCCCCCAGGCCATGGGGGGCAGGGAGTGGGCGAACAACCTGAATCTGTTTTTCAGTAGGTTTGACCAACCGCCCTCCCCCCTGACTGCACAACAACCACTGCTGCCTCTAAAGAAATCAAGTCCTGCTGCCCACTCCCCACTCCACCAACACCCCCCACTCCCAACACACAGCCCCCCATCCTGACCCTGACCAGGACCCAGGTGAGGACGGAGCTGAGGAAGATCAAGGCGAGGAAGGTGTCGGGACCGGACGGCATCGGCGCAAAGCTCCTCAAGTCCTGTGCAGACCAGCTGTGTGGGATTGTGACGTATATCTTCAACCTGAGCCTGAAACTGGGGAGGGTACCACAGCTGTGGAAAACATCTTGTGTGGTACCTGTACCAAAAACTTCCCACCCCAAAGACCTGAACAGCTACAGACCGGTGGCCTTGACGTCCCACTTGATGAAGACCCTGGAGAGACTGCTCCTTGCTCACCTCCGCCCCCTGGTGGAACCAGCGATGGATCCACTCCAGTTCGCCTACCAGCATGGCATTGGGGTGGAGGATGCGGTGATCTTCCTCCTTCACCGTTCTCTGTCCCACCTGGAGAAGCCCGGGAATATGGTGAGGATCATGTTCTTTGACTTCTCCAGTGCTTTCAACACCATCCAACCGATGATCCTGAAGGACAAGCTGCTGCGCGCAGGGGTGGACCAGCACCTGTCATCATGGATCCTGGACTACCTCACGAACCGGCCTCAGTTTGTGAGAACCCGGGACTGTGTGTCCGACACGATCATCAGTAGCACGGGGGCCCCCCAGGGAACGGTGCTGGCTCCCTTCCTGTTCACTCTTTATACTACGGACTTCTCACACAACACAACACACTGCCATCTACAGAAGTTCTCTGTCTGATGACTCTGCCATCGTTGGCCTCATCTCCAATGGAGATGAAGCTGAGTACAGAGGGCTTATCCAGGACTTCGTGGCCTGGTGCCATCGGAACTGCCTCCAGATCAACGCGAGAAAAACTAAGGAGCTGGTGGTGGACTGCCGCAGGCAAGGACAACCCCTCACAGCACCAGTAAATATACAGGGAACAGACATCGAGATGGTGACAGCCTATAAGTACCTGGGTGTTCATCTGAACAATAAACTAGACTGGTCACACAATACTGATGCACTCTACAAGAAGGGACAGCGCAGGCTGTTCCTGCTGAGGAGACTCAGGTCTTTTGGTGTACAAGGCGCGCTGCTGAAGACATTCTATGACACGGTGGTGGCATCAGCCATCACTTTTGGAGTGGTCTGCTGGGGCAGTGGCATTACTGCAGCCGATAGGAAGAGACTGAACAAACTGATCAAGAAAGCTAGCTCTGTCCTGGGGCAACACCTTGATCCGGTGGAGGAGATAGGAGAGAGAAGGACGGTGGCTAAACTGTCATCCCTGCTGGAGTCCGAGTTCCACCCTATGCAGGACATACTGAATACACTGAGGAGCTCATTTAGCAGCAGACTACATCATCCCAGGTGCACAACCGAGAGGTTTCGCAGGTCCTTCCTACCAACGGCTGTCAGACTGTACAACCTAAGCAGGGCTGCTCACAGAGATAGCAAAAAGACGTAACAAACTAATAGTTTTTTGAATGCAAAAGATGCAATAGACTTACACAATGGTCCCCTCCGGCATACAACTAGGAAAATACCGGTCGCTATGGAGAGTGAGAATATGTATGGGCACATAATCATACCATGTAGGATAACTAAGTAGACGGTTGTGCTGTTTCATCCCATCTAGCAACAATGCTCTGCACTGTGTGTGTTTATATATTTACATATTTATTCCATCTAGCTACAATGCTCAGCACTGTGTGTTTATACAGTATATCTACATATTATTCCATCTAGCTACATTGCTCCGCACTGTGTGTTTACATATTCATATATTTATTCCATCCAGCTACAATGCTCTGCACTGTGTGTCTGTGTGTGTGTATATATATATTTTATAGTAATATGTACATATGTATATTAGCTGCTCTTGCTTGCTTGTTTTTTTTTCTTCCCTTCTGATTGTTGCTCTGAGTGTTGCTATCCCTGTGCTGTTGCAATCCTGGAATTTCCCCGTTGTGGGACTAATAAAGGCTTGGGACTAATAAAGGCTTATCTTATTCTTATTCTTATTTCAGAAAAGGAACATCATACCAACAGTGAAACATGGTGGTGGTAGTGTGATGGTCTGGGGCTGTTTTGCTGCTTCAGAACCTGCAAAACTTGCTGTTGTAAACGGAACCATGAATTCTGCTGTCTACCAAAAATCCTGAAGGAGAATGTCCAGCCATCTGTTTGTGACCTCAAGCTGAAGTGGACTTGTGTTCTGCAGAAGGACAATGATCCAAAACACACCAGCAAGTCCACCTCTGAATGGCTTAAGAAAAACAAAATGAAGACTTTGGAGTGGCCTAGTCAAAGTCCTGACCTGAATCTGATTGAAATGCTGTGGCATGACCTTAAAAAGGCGGTTCATGCTCGAAAACCCTCCAATGTGGCTGAATTACAACAATTCTGCAAAGATGAGTGGGCCACAATTCCTCCACAGTGCTGTAAAAGACTCATTGCCAGTTATCACAAATGCTTGATTGCAGTTGTTGCTGCTAAGGGTGGCCCAACCAGTTATTAGGTTTAGGGGGCAATCACTTTTTCACACAGGGCCATGTAGGTTTGGATTTTTTTTTCCCTGAATAATAAACACCTTCATTTAAAAAATGCATTTTGTGTTTACTTGTGTTATCTTTGTCTAATATTTAAATTTGTTTGATGATCTGAAACATTTAAGTTTGACAAACATACAAAAAAAATGAGAAATCAGGAAGGGGGCAAACAGTTTTTCACACCACTGTATGTATATGTCCAACTCGTTATGGATATGCGATGCATACGGCCAAAAGTTAAAATTTTGGCGTATACTAGCGTTTTAGACCAATTTTTATACATTTGGCGAATGCTGCCTAAATTGTCAAGGTGTTACAAAGCCTTAAAGTAGGATGGACTTACAGAAGTTTGGTGGGCGGACGATGACGTCTGCTTGGTTTTCCTTTTTTTCGCGGGGTCTTGAAACGTGACAACATCCACCTGGCTCAGATGACTAATGTTTGAACCTGAAGAAAAACTGGATAATTGAAGCATTCCAGCATAATTGTAGAGCTCTCTGAAAACGCCATGACTGAACGAGGGTAGCTACACTACCCACCTGTGAGCTTCCTCTTTGGTTGCTCTTCTTCAGCATCCCTACTGATGTCCTTCACTACAAGAAGCTGCTCACCTCCCTCCTCTTCTTCTTCTTCACACTTTTTTCTCTTTTTCTTCTTCTGGGACTTGTTTTTTGGTACAGATCCTGCATCAAATCACCATAAGATCACAAAATCAGCGATTCAGCTCGGCATATAAATGCATATAATTATTAAAATATTAAAGTTGTCCAATGCAGGAGTTCAGCAAAAAAAAAAAAAACTGTGTATAAAATTTAAGCTAAATGACGGTTTAAATTGTTTTAGTGTATAACTGGATGACAATGGAGAAAACAGATTGTGGGACTGTTGAACTTTACTGCATTAATACACTTTTTATTGTTAGTAATACTTTGATATTTTCTGTGTTTTTTGTCATTTTTCGCTCATTTTGTCATTTTAATTTAAGAACATTCTAGTACAGTTTCACCCCCCCGCCAAGGACGTCATGTTTGCAGATAAAGGTGTAGATTCAGCAATTTTTTTTATCACTTCTGTTAACATACAGTGCTGTGAAAAAAAGTGTTTCCCCCCCTTCCTAAAGCTGGTATATTTGCCACACTATATTTGCTGGGGCGGCAGTGACTCAGGAGGTAGAGCGGGTCGTCCATTAATCAGAGGGTTGGTGGTTTGAATGCTGCTTTCCTCAGCCATCCTGCCGTAAAGACACTTTACCCACCTTGCCTCCAGTGTCCATGACACTGCGTATGAATGTGTATAAATGTTCAGTAGTGGTCGGAGAGGCTGTTGGTACGGACTGACAGCCATGTTTCCACCAGTCTGCCCCAGGAGGGCAGCTGTGGCTACAGTAGTAGCTTACCACTACCACTGTCTGTGGAATGAATGAATAATGTATCCATTGTAAAGCGTCTTTTGAGTGTCCATGAAAAAGCGCTATATAAATCTGTTGCATTATTCAGTGTTTTAGATTATCAAACAAATTTTAATATTTGACAAAGATAACCAGAGTAAATACAAAATGCTGTTTTTAAATGATGATTTCATTAATCAAGGGAAAAAAAGCTATGCAAACCTACCTGACCTTTTAGCGAAAAAGTAATTCCCCCCTTTGTTACATCATGAATTAACTGTGATTAACCACACTGTTTTGAAAGGCGAGTTTAATTTCACTAGCCACACCTAGGCCTGATTACTGCCAGACCTGCTGAATCAACAAATCACTTAAATAGAACTTGTCTGACAAAGTGAAGTCTGCTAAAGGATCTAAAAAGCAGCACATCATGCTGCAATTGAAAAAAAAAAAAAATCAAAAATGGATTTGGGAGCGCAACAACTGTTTTCACCGATCTCTAATAGCTTTTTGAGTTACAGCCAAACAAATTATAGATTTAAAAAAAGTTGTCAATTTACTAGAAAAAATAGCAAATTTATGAGAAATAATGCAAATTTACATTAAAAAAAAGTTGAGGTAATTTTAATTCTCCTCCAGAAAAAAACATGCGCCCCCCTGTGGCATTTACAGTACCTACTCTGCTTCACAACCAGTAACAGCTCTAGCTACAATAAGAGCTTTAAAAAGGTACTCTATGGGACTTTTTGGAAACTGGAGTGACAACTTGTGGTCTTCCTTGTTTTTATTATGGCAGTGGCGATGGATCCGGAAGCTGTATCCATATACGAAATTTCTATTGGTACGGAAGAGTTAACAATCCAACAAAACAAACAAACAAAAAGGATTAGGTAGACAGTACGTTGGGCCTGGGATCAGAAGATTACTGGTTCTCGTCCTGCTATCGGAACCTTGTCCAAACCAACAACATCAAGTTAGTTTGAAGACAACACGCGCTAGTAAAGCTAACGTTAGCATACGCACCAAAGTCGTAGAGCTGATCCAAAACATTCTCCAGGAACGAAGCATCCTCGTCTTTATCCCCGTTTCTGTTAGAGCTCATTTAAAGACGGCGATGTGGAGCAAAATAGTAAATTCAGGTGTTTGTTTTCCTTGTCTGAATGAATGAAAACAGACGCACATGAAGAATACGGGAAGCGTGGGGCGGGACACGATTAGCCACTGGATTGATCCTGTCCGGCCGCCGTAGTGGGTGAAACTCACTCCTACGGAAGTGACCGCTGCCTGTCACGCCCATGTGTCCAAGGGCTATTATCAGCACTGGCAGCGCTGCATCAAAGGGCAAGGGTGAGCAAACGTCAGTGCGCTGAGTAAAGCTTCGTTGGATGCGGTGGCTGTTTGATTCTAAGTGGTGACATGGCGTCCAAACCGGTGTACTTGGTATGTATAAGCTCATGTTTTTGGCAGGCTAAGCTAGCTGTGAGCTCCCTGTGCGACTTTTAATTCAGACACATGAGTGTAACAGGGTTTTGACGTGTAAAGATTAAGCTTCCATGCATCCTGCTCAGTGATGTAGTTGATAGGAAATTGCACTTTTAGTAGTAAATTCAGAAGTTTAGCGTTTGGTAAGCGGAAGCTGGTGAATTGTTGCCACATAATGAGATGTGGAGAAAGGAACAGGCGAGGCAACGAGCAGAACAACACAAGACTTTGTTCTTTCTCCAGCAAAACAGTATAGCATAAGCTCATCCCGGGCCTCTGTGCATTCCTCTTTTATAGCTTTATTTCCATGCATCGAGGCCCGGAACTTCCGACCATAACACATTATGTTTAGAACAAAGCTTGTGTGGAACATTAACATCATATCACTGGCGCCACTCTCACACCCTTCTCAAGCGGCCCGGCATTTACTCCGCTTCCCGGGAGGCGCATAGTCCTTACTGTCCCATCTGAACCCCCTGGTGACACCTCCTCTTTTGGTCCATTGTTCCGTGGGTGGAGAAGTCCAACACTGTGCCCCCACACAGACCCCCACCCCAAACACCCAGAATGGGCCTTAACTCCTTGTCCTTTGGGCTTGAGCTGGTGCTCATAGCAGCTGTAGTAGTGCGCGGGGGGGGGTTCGCCCATCCCTTTGAACTGCCCTGCTGGTGGGGTGTACAGGAGGGCATGCCAGTCTGTGGAGGGAAAAAGGGAGGGAGAGAAAACGCATCAGCTTCGCGAGTGCTGATCCCTGCTGAGGAATCACCAACCTGCGGAGCCACCAACGGTGGGCGTCCGCGACGGAGAGCTTGAGCCAACACCACCTGCTCGTCTGCCAACACAAAAGTGGGCTTCAGCCTGTCGATGCAGACGGTCTCCCTATGTCCCCCTAAGTCTAACACAAAATGTTTCACCCCAGGTTCCAACACCCTGAACAGTCTGTTGTACGGTGGGTGCGGCGGGGTCCGGTGCACATAGTGCCTGACAAAAACAAAACTGGCGTTCTGCAAGCTTTTTGGGACAAATGTGCGAGGAAAACAATGGTGGGCCGGGTCCGGTACGCTCACAGCCTCCGTACTGGGTAAAAATTGCGTAGGCGGATCGGCCTTGGATGCGGGGTTTTCTGGTAAAAACTCTCCGGGGATCGACAGCAGCTGAGAAGAAGCAAGTTCTGCCAGGGAGGCTGCCAAATCCTCCTTAGGTGCGGAGCACAACCCTAAAAGAACCCAAGGCTGGCGGTCGACCCAGTTTGTGTCCATGAGCGAAGCTCTGAGCGCTGCTTTAAGCGACCTATGAAAACTCTCGCATAACCCGTTAGTCTGGGGGTTGTACGCGGTAGTGTGGTGAATTTTGACCCCGAGGCTCTGAGCCATCGTGGACCAGAGTTCTGAAATGAATTGTGGACCTCTGTCGGGCGTGATGTTCGATGGAGATCCGAAACATGCAACCCAAGCTGACAAAAAAAGCACACGCCACTTCTGCAGACGTGGTAGAAGCCAGCTGGACCACTTCAGGCCAGCGCATGGTGCGGTCCATGACTGTTAAAAGATGCGTGAAACCTTGCGAAGGCAGGAGGGGTCCCACCAAATCCACATGAATGTGGTCAAACCTCCTGGCCACGATTTGTAACGGCTCGAGGGGGGCTCTGGTGTACTTGTGCACTTTGGCCCGCTGGCACACGATGCAAGCTGCAACCTACTCTTCACGTCCTTGCGCAAGTGCGGCCAGACGAATTTTGCCCCCACTAACTTCACCGAAGTGCGCACTCCCGGATGCGAAAGGGAGTGGACCAACTCAAAAACGTGATGGTGCCAAGAGCTCAGAACCACCGGGCGTGGGCGGCCGGTGGAGACGTTGCAGAGCAAGGGAGGGCACCCTTCTTGCACCACCCTGCTCTCCAGCCTTAACCCAGTAGGCGCAGATTGGAGCTCGCAAGTGTCCATGTCTCCGGCTTGCTCCGTGGCCATTGCAGGGAAATCTATTCCCATATAGACCGGGGAGACTAACGCTCGCGACAGACAATCGGCCGCAACGTTGAGCTTACCAGCAACGTGTTGAATGTTGGTCATAAACTCTGAGATCACGGCCAAATGCCGTTGCTGCCGGGCCGACCACGGTTTCGAGACCTTGGACATTGTGAACATCAGTGGCTTATGGTCCACGAATGCTGTGAACTCGCGCCCTTCTAGTCAAAACTGAAAATGGTGCATTGCCAGGTGTAGAGCCAACAACTCTCTGTGGAATATGCTGTATTTGCGTTTGCTGTCGCGCAAAGTCCGACTGAAAAATGTGAGTGGCTGCCACGAACCGGAGACGTACTGCTCTACCACTGCTCCTATGGCAACATCAGACGCGTCCGTAGTGAGCGCTATCCGTGCCGACGGATCTGGATGAGCTAGCAACGCGGCATCTGCAAGCGCTGTTTTGGCGTTTGTGAAAGCCTGGACTCGCTCGGGAGGCTTCTTGAATTGGCATGGCGACAGGCATCGTTGGGCAGTTGAGCCAAAATTGTGATGATAAAAACAGATCGCCCCGTTCCTTCGTCTCCTGGTGTCCGTCCCAGCTACCACCAATGGCTCCTCGATCTCGCTGGAGTCCCTCATGGATGCTGGTGCCACTGCTTGCACACTGAGAGTTCTGGTTGCCATAATGATGCGGTCCACTTCCTGCGCCAGGGCGCGGTAGTGCTTAGCAACCAGCCGTGGTGAGTTGGCCAGGATCGCCCTCGCTGTAGCTGGTAGGTTCCTGAGGAACAATTTGGTGAACAGGAAAGATTCATCGCCTTTCCCCCTCAGCACTAACATGCTTCTCCATCTCCACTGCTGATCTGTCGACTAACTCAGAACGCGTTAGGAGTCTCTCTGCCCTTTCACTGTCAGAAAAGGTATAGCGCTGGAGAACCATCTTCTTGAGCGCTTCATATTTTCATTGGGCCGGTGGCTCCTGGAGCAGGCTTGTCACCTGTTGCGTGGCGCTTGCATCCAGCGCAGCAACCACGTAGTAATACTTGGTATCAACCGTTGTTATCCTGCGGAGTGCAAACTGGGTTTCTGTGTGCAAGAACCACGCCGTCGGGTTGTGAAGCAAAAGTCTGGGAGCTTGACTGAGACAGCGCACGCAGCGCTGGTGCTCTCCCTCCTGGTAGTCTCCGGGGTGGTGCTTGGCTCGTTTTCCATGGCACGTCTTAGGGTCATCAATGTGGAGAAAGGAAACAGGCGAGGCAACGAGCTGGACGACACATGAACTTTATTCCTTCTTCAACATATTGTACAGTAAAAGAGCTCCCGTGTCTCTGTGCATTCCTCTTTTATACCTTTAATTCCATGTATTGAGACCCAGAACTTCCGGCCATAATACACTGTTTGGAACAAAGACCTGTGTGGCATATCAACATAACATAACGCCGGCCCCGCTGCTCACACCCTTCTCTCGTCTAGTGGCTCCGGCAGTTCCTCTTCTCCCCAGGGGGTGCATAGTCCATACTGTCCCATTTGAGACTCCCCCCCCCCCCCCCCGATGGCACTTCCTCCCCCGGTCCATTGTTCCCCCTTATCCCAGCTGCCTTCTCTGGGTGGAGAATCCCTCACCCATGCCACCACAGTTTACCTGTGATCCAAAGGTGAGGGGTTTGTCTCCTGCTGTCTTTGTAATGAGTGTGTGTGTGAATATGTGATTTGTACGAATGGGTAGATAACCAAATCTGTTCAGCACTTTGGTCATCCAGAGATTAAAAAAAGAAGACCATTACAAAGACAGCGGGAGACGAACCCCTCACCTTTTGATCACAGGTAGACTACACTCTTTCCTTGCACTACAGCGGTGGCGATGGTGAGCTGATCTGAAAAGGTTTTGTTGGATTGATCAACTCTTTGTAGCAATAGACAATGCATCTCGGGCTACAGCTGACGTATCCATAGACAGTGCCTTAACAAATTGTTGATTAGTCCTTGATAATTCTGTCAAAGAGCTTTTAAAGTACACTTTTAGCTTTAAAACACCAGTATTACAGAAAATGCTCAAATATACAGCATATCATTTATTCATATTTATTTAGAATAACATGAAAAACAAAGCAGTCCAACTAGAACAATCAGACTGCATACCTCCGCCAAGTCTAGACCTTGCTGAATTGCTTCATTCAAAGAAGACATTGTGCAAGAAGATCCTAAAGCAGTGCTATGTAATTTTCCTGTTTCTGACAGCAACGCTGAAAAGACTACGCCTGCTGCACTTTTACAACCTGATTCCTTGTAGCTTTCTCAGGGTGCTTTAATTGCTAGCTAAGATGGCACCCTATGATTGTCATGCATGTTGTTGTTTTTTTGTATAATCGTGCTAACAGTCATAGAATCAAAGAAAATCTAACCCTCACAGTACAAGTAATGGTTTTATTATTTCATTGTGCCACTGTTTTATGATGTCACTTTTGCTGCTTATTAAGATGAGAAAACTTGTAATAAAGTGTATGATGTCCCTTATCAGCACAGGGATCCTATGCTGAAGAAGAGAGATGACTTTGAGGACATTTTGGAGGAGAGGAGAAACTCCAGTGACCTCAGATATGCCCTCAGATGTTACACCCCCGTGCTCTACAAAGGACTGACTCCATGCACGCCCACTCAGTTGATGGGGATGGTGCTCCAGTCTGATCAGCTACATCACGTTATTAAACAGGTAAGTTAGGTTTTTGGTTACGTTCAGAGGTGGGTAGGAGTGAGTTACATTTACTCAAGTTTTTTTTTTTTTTATATAATGGTACTTGACTAATTAGTTTTATTGTAGGATGACTGTTGTTCTTCCCTTCTTTTGCCCATTCTTTCTTTCGTCCGACTGACTTCATCTGCATCCGTCCATCTGTCTGTTCACCCCTTTCTTTTCTGTCTCAATTGCCTAAACTCAGAAGGGCAGTCACTGACCTTTACATCATCATCTACTGTATGGCCAACTTCTTTGAAAATGACATGCATGAGCCATGCGTGAACCTTGCAACCCTGCCATATCATTCAAATTACATTCTCATTTAATATTTGATTTTTATGTCTTGATCAACTGGAGTGGTGGCCTAGAGGCTAGGCCCCGGGAGGCTGGGGTTCAAATCCCAGCCGGGTCATGCCAAAGACCATATAAAAATGGAACTTCCTGCCATCCAGCTTGGTGCTCAGCAGTAATGGAACAGAGGAGGGAAATGTCGGTTACCCAGCCACAGGGGGTGCACAATCCAGTGTATTCGCTGTGCCATCCCAAGCCCGGATAAAATGGGCAGGGTTGTGTCAGGAAGGGCATCCGGCATAAAAACCCTTGCCAAATCAACATGTGGATCATCGCAATACAAGGTGATGATACGGTGCGGCGACCCTGAAAGGGAGCAGCCGAAAGACAGAAAAAAAAAAAAAAATGATTTTTTGCCTGTTATATATCTGTCATAACTGTTACAGTCTTATCCTAAGCAATATTTTAACGCGATGTCAGTTTGTAAATATTGTGATTATTGTGAATTCTGATATCTCAAAACCACTGTTGGGATTATGACCTTCAGTCATAAAGTGCACAAATAGCACTAACGTTTTTAAAAGCTCTTCCTTTGTTTCTACTTTCTGTACTCTGTTTTAAAAGGTTTCCAAAGAGACGGGCGTGACGGTAGAGGATGTCGGGAAGGAGGCGGCGGACATCTTGGTGGAAATGGCTCACCGCCTGCAGTTAAGCACCATTCGCTTCTTCGCCTTCACTCTCAGCAAAGTCTTTAAAACGTTGTTCAGGAGCGTCTGTGTCAACGAAGAAGGCATCCAGAGGGTGAGCGCACAGCTGGTGTAGACAGCAGCATGCGCATATACACTACAAATCTGACTTGCATGTTTTTTGTAGCTCCAGCAGGCCATTTATGAGCACCCGGTGGTCCTACTGCCGAGTCACCGCAGCTACATGGACTTCCTGCTGATGTCGTACATCCTGTACACCTACGACCTGGCTCTGCCCGTCATTGCTGCAGGCATGGGTAAGCAGAGGGACAAGTGCATGCTGAGTTCGCTCTACAAGCTTACACCGCTCAGTATCTGGTTTGAAGTTTCACTTGGTTCAGACGTAATATCAGAGTTTCATCTGCAGACTTTATGTCAATGAAGCTCGTCGGGGAGATGCTGCGGATGTCCGGAGCGTTCTTCATCCGGAGGTCTTTCGGTGGAGACAAACTGTACTGGGCTGTTTTCTCAGAGTACGTCAAGACCATGCTGAAGGTGTGGACGCTGTTTGAGAAGGTTGTTGGAGTGTTCATGTAAAGTTCTATCAGGAATATTTCAGCTGTTTTTGTATTGTGTGTTTGTAGAACGGTTTGGCACCAATTGAATTTTTCCTGGAGGGGACCAGAAGCCGAACATGCAAGTCCTTGACTCCAAAGTTGGGTAAGAGGAACGACCAGTAATCTGAATGCTGCTAGTTCATATTTCTAAGCAGCTGTTGATTGCACTTTTTATCGGAAGGGGATTATGTTAATGGACCTGTCTGTCTGTCCGTCCATCTGTCTCACTTTTGTGAAATCAACTCCTCCTACAGTTTTGCTCTGATTGTTTTGAAACTTGGTACCAGGGTTTGATATACACTGATGATAGGCATATTGAAATTTGGATCCAATTGGATGACTTTTGCAGGGGTTTTTGGGCAAAAGGTGAAATGTTGAGGTTGGCATTCCCT
Source organism: Pholidichthys leucotaenia (assembly GCA_020510985.1). Lineage (NCBI taxonomy): Eukaryota > Metazoa > Chordata > Actinopteri > Cichliformes > Pholidichthyidae > Pholidichthys > Pholidichthys leucotaenia. The sequence continues at coordinate 280,992,298 of CM035842.1, forward strand.
GTGCCGTATTACTGTACGTCGAGTAAAACTGGGGTCACCAAACTTGCTACACAGGTTCACCTTGGGATCCTGACCTACAACTAATGGTTGTATAGAACTATGTTTGTTGTATATATTCATAGGTGATGGGTTTATTTGGTTCTGCCGCAATAATTGTATGGGAAAAGTTGAAAACTGCTCTTCAGTGACATATTGGGATGTTTGAAGCAAATGAAGGCGGGGGATATTGCATGTGCCTCAGAGTGCTCATGTTCCTACATTTTAACAGCCACACATGTCTTGGTGAAATATTTGACACAATTTGTTCAAATTTTCTTTAATTATTGCAGCAAATTTGTTTTTCCGGACTTTCTGGAAATGGCCTGTTTTTGAGTGTATACACCTTTAAATCTTCAGACTGGAATGATGCATCCCTGGTTGGCAGGGGTGTGTGGTTTCAGTGGTCGATGGAATGTGACCGGAGCCTGGAGTACAGAAAACAAGCATTCACTAATTAGTGGCTAAACTTCTAGCTTCAAGGTGGCTAGCTGGCGTTAACTAGCCGCTCAAAGTGAGGTCTAAGAACGATGTATATGGTCAAGTGTTGGTAGATGAACAAGGATTCCAGTGGGGGTGAACAGAATTTATAGAAAATAGCAATCCAATCCGACTGGATCAACAGCTAAGCTAACGCTCGGTGGCCTGTCAGTCACATGACCAATGCTGACGACTGCCTAGCTAAGTCACTGCTAACAGAGCTCAGTGATGTCTATAAGAGTGACTGAAATCTAAATAAAATACTATAAACCACGCTTGGTAACTGTTGCCCACATGATTGACAGCTAGGCTGGCCAATAATAGAGCAGCTGGCAGTTATCAAAGACACTGTGGGCTGGGTTTACTATGTCTGTGGCGTCTCGCAGCAAATCTGGAACAGTCAGGTTTACTTTTTGTAGTGAAAAACAACACACTGGCTTTGTGTGTTTTTGTTTTTTAAGAGAAGTGAGTGTTTTGATATTTTTTTTGATAACATAACTAATGGACACCTTTTCAGAAGTTTAAAACCTACAAAAACCCAATTTTCCAGTCAATGACCCCCTTAAGCCTTATTTTATCCATTATTAAGTATATATTCCCAACTCTCCTCATTCTCCTGCTTGTCCTCCTGCAGGTCTTTTGAATATCGTGATGGACCCATTCCTGAAAGGTGAAGTGTTTGATGTCAGCCTGGTCCCCATCAGCATCAGCTATGAGAGAATCCTGGAGGAGGTGCTCTATGCCAGAGAGCTGCTGGGTGTACCGAAGCCCAAAGAGTCCACCTCAGTGAGTCATTAAAAGGGCTCGTTTTGCTCGTCATGTGTGATGGAAAGCCAAAATAAAACCGCAAAAATGAAAATGATAAGGAAATCTTGAATGCAAGTTGGAATGAACCACGTTAGTTTTGTTTTTAAGCAAAATATCGATTCAAGAAAACACTGATGGCACAAAGTAAAATACAGAGGATATTCTGTGGTGTTTCTTTGTGCCTCTAAGATGTTCCCTTCTTGTGTCACTTGTTTCTAGGGTCTGTTTAAAGCCAGGAAGGTCCTCAGTGAGGACTACGGCAGCATCCACGTGTACTTTGGCCAGCCCGTATCTCTCAGAAGTTTAGCTGAAAGCAGAGTTAACCGCAGCCAGTTCAACTTGATGCCGAGGTACGAAATGGCTCGTTTTGTCAGAAAGAACACAAAGATGTTGTTTTTTGTCAATGCAGTTTATTAGTTATCGGGGAAGTTGGCACAAGATTAAGTTCAGGTTAGGTTATTACTTGAATATCCTGCTCTTAAAGGGGCCATTGGCTGAAAAATGGTGTGTTTGTACGTTTTAACTGTCTCAAATGTGTCAACTGGTCATGTAATAGCCCCAAATTGTCCAAACAGTCAATGATCTGAAAAAAAATCACACTGTCTTTATCTCGTTTTTCTCTGAGAAACTCCCAGAAATGTTTTTTGACTCCTCTGGGTAATTCTTCTATGTCAAGTGTTGAAAAAGCCCACCCACTGCCATGCTTGACACTCTTCTCAAACTTAGATCTTGACTTTGCAGATGATCTAGCCTTGGTCTCGCATACACATTGTCATATGCAAGAGAAAACATCTCGACACAGCAAGTGGGCTTGAAGATCAGCCAGAAGAAAACTGAAGTAATGACACTGAACATTTCCAACCCTGAGCCAGTCCAAGTCAATGGAGAGAACTGACCAACCACAGAAGAATTCACCTACCTTGGCAGCATTGTCAGACATGATGGAGGAGCAGACAGCGATATCAAATCTCGTCTCGGAAAGGCTAGAAACACCTTCAGAATGCTGAACAGTGTGTGGAAGTCATCCCAGTACAGTACCAAGACCAAGCTAAGACTGTACCAGAGCTGCGTGTTGTCCACACTACTCTGCGGCTCACAATGCCGGAGGATGACAGAGTGCGACAGCAACAAATTATCCACATTCCACACAAAGAACCTCAGACGAATTCTACGCATTCAGTGGCCGAATACCGTCTCCAACCAACATGTGCTTGAAAAGTGTAACCAGGAAAGCATGGACAACATCATAATGAGGAGGAGATGGAGGTGGATCGGTCATGTCATGAGAAGAGAACAGGGAAGCATCACCCAAACAGCCCTATACTGGACACCCAAAGGGAAACGCAAAAGGGGACGGCCCAAGAACATCTGGCGACAGACTGTGGAGAACGAGCTTATGACTCTGAACCTCACATGGGGGACGGTGCAGCGGCTGGCCCAGAACAAGCAGGAGTGGAGATCTTTTGTTGCTGCTCTACATGCCAGGAGGAATAATGGTCATGAGTGAGTGAGTGACTGCCGTCCTTGAGACCAGCCCACTGCTCTATTATTGGCCCACCTAGCTGTCATGTAGACTGAAGGGGTGCTAAAGGTAGCCTTGTGGGCGACCCCCACAGCCTACGGACAAGCAGAGCGCTCAGCTGGAGCAATTAGCAGAACAGTGAGATGTATGGACTGATATCAATAGGCAGCCTCTCTTTGTCTAATCCCTGCGCCAGTAATCCTGCTATTGATATGTGTGACTCTAATGCAAATGTCCATGCCTTCCTGCAGTTACTGTGATGCTAATGTGCCATGCATGCATTGTCTAGCTGGGTATATAAGTCAACCATATCGCTTGCTCTCTCTCTTATTCTCTCTTGCTGATCACACGCATTGCCTGTTTGCTGACTAGAGACACAGGGCTCGCTCCAGCGCGCTCCCACAGCGCTGGAGCGAGTCTCGTGATGGAGGATGAAATAAACACCCTTTTAAACTTCAGTTCGCCGTGTCCTGCCTGCACTTATTCCATGCCTCCACACCGGGTTCCCTTATTTTATCCACCACAGCCTATTAGCGCCTGAACTATTAGCCCCCAAGCTAATACCAGGACACTTTAACCAAGCATGGCTTGCATTGTTATTTTCTTCAGATCTTAGTTACCCTAATAACCAACCCTGTTACCACCTGGTTCACTGGACCACAGTCCACAATATACCTTGCGTCGCTATGGCCCATCTCCCAGTGGTTTTGCCGTGATTCTGCAGCTGGCAGTTGTGTGCCGGTCGCAGCAACCACCTACGACACAACCCGACACTACTCCCTCACAATTCTGTAGGGCTCTGCCCAACTCTGTTCTACTCTCACAGGTAATGTAGGGGAGCCGCTTTGTGACAGTACATCCCCCAGCTGGCTGTGGGAGAGGAGCGGAGTCCCGTGGAGCAAGACACTGCACTTTGAGATCCTGTGGCTCAGCATCTCGGCTTGGCCAGCGGCCTCGGGTTGCAGCGATCAGTGGATCGCCCGGTGCGAGGTGCTGGCGATTTGTTGTGACATCCTGGCGAGGTTGTTGGGAGATGGGCTGGAATGACATGAGATACAGTCGACTGTGGATCAGTGAACCAGAGCTGCTCATCCAAGCTAGAAGGCTAGAAGCTACTCAGCTAATGGCTGACTGACGTAAGAGGGAGGGCAGAGTGGGAACAGGTGAAGGATGTTACTTAAAGTGACGGGCTTTAAATCAGAGCGTTTCAAGAAAGCCAGGAAAAATAAAACACATTTGCTTCAATAACTTAAAAAAATAAAGAATATGTGAACAAAATATGTCACAAACACTTCATTAAGATGTGTGAGCTGTTAAAATGTGGAAAAAGTGCAGTCAATGACCCCTTTAAGGAACAGCAGCTTTGCGTGGAAAAATATTTTCTTCATTGGTATACAGTATCTGTGAATGTCTTGTGTTTTCTCCAGCCAATCACTACTCCATACATTTTTCCCTTCCTTTATACATTATTTTAAAACCACAAACTAACTCTGAACTGTCCACTCTCAGACACATCCCCACCAGACCCAGCAAGGAAATCCAGAGCTTCGTGAACTACTCGGCCTACAGGCTGGTGCGAGCCCAGGAGGAGAACATGGTCCTGAAGCCGTGGGTCCTCGTGGCATCCCTGCTGCTCCAGAACCAGGCAGCAGGACAGAGACGGTGGATGGCACTGGAAGAGCTGACCGAACAAGCAGTGTGGCTAAGAGACCTGTCCCGACAGTTTGGGGCCTTCCTTCACTGGCCAGGTACGGAATGAGCTCAGATGGTGACGATTAATAACAAGATCACCAAAATCTGGTTTGGTGTTTAAGGCATAGACTGTACACAAATATGGATGTGCTGCTACTTGCAGTAGGTGATGTTCAGACTGCAGATCTTGCTGCTTGTTTCTGATCTTTTTTATTTGCTCAGATGAGATTTCTGAGGTTGTTCACATTATGGCAACTCAGTGGTGCAGTGGTTAGCACTGTGGCAGCATAGCAAGAAGGTCTTGGGATTGATCCCACCCCCTGACCAACAGTGACCCTTCCTGTGTGGAGTTTGCATGTTCTCCCCGTGTCTGGGTTTTCTCAGAGTACTCCAGTTTCCTCCCACAACCCAAAGACATGCAGGTTAGGTTAACTGGCATCAACTGGGGATTCTAAATTATCCTTGGGTATGAATGTGAGAGTGACTGGTTGTCTGTCTCTCTGTGTTAGCGCTACGATGGATTGGCGATCTGTCCAGGGTGTACCCTTCCTCTCACCCAAAGATGCTGGGATAGCCCCCCCCCCTCCCCCCTGCCCCCAAATCCCTGGGCGACCCAAAAAGAATTAAGTGTTTGAAGATGAATGAACGTTCACATTATTGTTGAAATGAGATGTGTACCACCAGAGCCATTTCTGGCTATAAACCGGAGTATGCAAATGCAGTGGATGCCCTCAGCCACTAGGGGACCCCAAGCTACAGGTTCACCCTCAACATTTTTTTCAGGAGGGGGGGGGATTAAAATTGCCTTAAACTTTTTTCCTCTTAAATTTGCAGCTTTTTTCTTGTAGATTTGACCTTTTTTTGTAAATATACACTACCGTTCAAAAGTTTGGGGTCACCTCAGACAATTTTGTGTTTTCCATGAAAAGTCACACTTTTATTTTCCACCATGAGTTGTAAAATGAATAGAAAATATAGTCAAGACATTGACAAGGTTAGAAATAATGATTTGTATTTGAAATAATTTTTTCCTTCAAACTTTGCTTTCGTCAAAGAATCCTCCATTTGCAGCAATTACAGCATTGCAGACCTAACATGATTGCACAAGGGTTTTCTAATCATCCATTAGCCTTCTGACGCAATGAGCAAACACATTGTACCATTAGAACACTGGAGTGATAGTTGCTGGAAATGGGCCTCTATACACCTATGAAGATATTGCACCAAAAACCAGACATTTGCAGCTAGAATAGTCATTTACCACATTAGCAATGTATAGAGTGTATTTCTGATTAGTTTAAAGTTATCTTCATTGAAAAAAAGTGCTTTTCTTTCAAAAATAAGGAAATTTCTAAGTGACCCCAAACTTTTGAACGGTAGTGTAAATTGGCACAATTTTTCCTCATAATTTGCTTTTTTTTTTCTTCTAAATTTGCGACTTTGCTCTTGTAACTTCACAGCTTTTTTTTCTTGTAACATTGACTTTATTCTTTTAAATTTGCAGCATTTTTTTTGTAAATGTACATTCTGAATGTGCATCTGCTCCACGTAGATTTAAGGTTATTAGTATAGTGTTGAGTTTGACTTTAAGGTGCAGCCCAATAACTCTTTAATCATCTCTTCCTTCTCCTTCAGACCACATCCCTCCCTCTGAAGTCGTTTCTTCCAGTCTCTCCCTTCATCAAGGTCTAGTGAGGATCTCTGAGGGAAGAGTCCAGCTGGCGTTAGACCAAGGTTTGTTTAACATTTATCTTTGTTGAATTATTTGTGTATGTGTGTGGGGGTGTTTTTATTTTTAATTTTTATTAGTGCACCATCTAGCTGCCACTTGGATGTAGAGCATCTTACAGTGAAAACAAAATGGATAATTCATGTCTACGTAGGAAAAATCATTGCTTGTACTTCAAGAGTAACTGAAAAAATGAAAAGGCTGTAATTATGGCATCCAATGCATGATTAAAATATTTTCTATGACTCTTAACCTCCACGTATCACAACTCCTAATGGTAAATGCTACAGCTTTTACAGATCAGATGGCCTCACTTTAACAGCCTTTTGTGCCGAATTTGTGTTTAATCATCGACTAGAGCATTCTACAGCTTATTAAAATATAAAGAGAAAAGTTGCAGACAAAGAAGTGTAGGAATGCATGTTGTGTCTAATGCAGATGGCACTCCTAGACTTGTTTTTCTCACTCACGATAAAATGTCTACAAAATTAACCATAAATTTTCTCTTCATCCAGAAGGACAGAGGGGTCCCGGTGAGCCTGCAAGTGCAGAAGAACTCCTGAACCAGGGGGTCATCGTGCTCTCTTGCGCCTCCTACAGGAATCAAGGACTGCACGTCTTCCTCCGACCGGCACTCCTGGCTTCGGCCATCCTCAGCTCCTCCTCCAACAGCAAACGTAAGACTGACTGTGAGTCTGGCTGCTTATTCAGAAGTGGGAAGTGTGATAAACACTGATGGTGGCTCAGTCACTTTCTTGAAATGGTGCGGAAACAGTGACATTGATAAATAATACATTTGGGCTAATTTGTGCCGGTTAAAGAATAATTTGTGCCCTCTTCCTTTTTGAGTTCTATCTCTCTATCTATCTATCTATCTATCTATCTATCTATCTATATAAATATGGAAGTTTACTTTTGGATTAATTACGAAAAATAAATGAGAATGTTCATAATCAAGTTTTCTGTAAGTGGAACTGGGAGCTCATGTCCTGAGGGGTATTGCATAGTCAAAGTCAACTTTATTGTCAATTCTGCCATATGTATAGCACATGCAGAGAACTGAAATTACATTACTGAGACCCACGGTGCAACAAGGTAAAATAAGTAAGAAATACAGTATAAAGGTTAACATCTAACACCAAACATTAAACATCAAACATCAGTGCAAAGAAAGCCAACCCACCAATGAAAACGAACTAAAAATACTAAGGGTGTGCAAAATAACTATATACGGTAAACATTAAGACAGCATGTAGTAACTTAAGGCGCATATCAGGGCACATAGAGGGTTAAAGTGGCATGTAGTGCAAAGAGAGCAGTCCATTGCTGTATAAAGTGACTGGTGCGGCCCTGAGATCAGTGTGTATGCATGTAGGAGTGAACAGTACCTGGGGATGGCAGAGTTCAGTTGTTGGGGGTGGGGGGGTGCAGAGCAGGGAGAGGGTTGAGCTTCCTGACAGCCTAGTGGATGAAGCTGTCCTTGAGTCTGCTGGTCCTGGCCTGGAGACCAGCAGACTCAAGGTGCCTCTCTCCCCTCCCAGGCTCTGATAATCTTCTCAGCTGTTCTCAGTATGTGCTGGATGGTCTTGCAGAAGGACACGGTGCAGGCGCCGTACCGCATGGTGATGTAGCTGGTTAGGATGCTCTCGATGGTGCCTCTGTAGAAGGTACACCTGATGGGGGCTGGGGCTTTGGCTCTTCTCAGTTTGCGGAGATAGTAGAAATGCTGCCAAGCTTTCTTGGCCAGTGATGCAGTGTTGGTGGTCCAGGAGAGGTCCTCTGTGATGTGCACACCCAGGAACTTGGTGTTGCTCACCCTCTCCACAGCAGCAGCATTGATGATCAGGGGAGCATGCTGAGTGTGCGCTCTTCTGAATGCCACAACAATCTCCCTTGTCTTCTTCACGTTCAGAGAGAGATTGTTGTCTCTGCACTACATGGCCAGGTGTCTCACCTCACCTCAATCCCTTATCTTGGTCTCCTTAAAACCAAGATAAGGGATTGAGCCAGGATTTTCAAGTAATCCTGGCTTAATTTATACTTGACTTGGTTGCATAAAAAGAGGATAAATGATGCCCAGCCAAGTTGCTATGATTTATTCTCTGGAGATTTATTCTCTGGAGCTAGCCTGGTCCAGACCAGTCTGAGTCAGGCTAAAATTAATCCTGGTGGTTAGCACTGCGGCAGCACAGCAACTCACCCTTGGCCGGGGGATCCTGGGTTTGATCCCAGCCCCCAACCAACAGTGATCTGTGTGGAGTTTGCATGTTCTGCTCATGTCTGCGTGGGTTTACTCCGGAATTTCTCCGGTTTCCTCCCACATGCCAAAAACATGCAAGTTAACCCTTTAACTGTCCACATTGTATGGACGGGCCGTGCGCCCCCAGTGGCACAGCGCAGCAACTGCACCGGTCAACTTATTGACATCCCCCGGCTATACCGAGAATTTGTACTGATCTGTATTGATCTGACAGTTCAGAAGGTGGCAGACACGTGCCGGAGGAATCATGGCTGACATGGAATACAGCAAAGAAGAAGAAATCCTCATTATTCTTCTTCCTTTTTCTGCTTTGAGCTCACAGCACCAATGTGGTCACCGCCTTGATCTGTCATGGCGGCCGCGATTCTGACTGAAACTGCATGATACGGGAAAAATAGCCGCGCAATACAAACGAAATTCACGTGGGATAATCATAAGAGTTTGCAGATGTGGTAGAGTGTGTAAATGACTGACCAAACACAAAACGACGACCACGATGGGCGAAAACTGAGCTCCTAGCACCAAGATGGCGGTGCCCATGATCGTCATGGATTCTCACAGGAAAACTGCATCAAACAGGAAAAATAGCCACGTAATACAAACGAAATTCACATGGGATAATCATAAGAGTTTGTAGAAGTGGTAGAGAGTGTAAATGACCAAGCAAACGCAAAACATTGACCACGATGGACGAAAACGGACTGATCACGTGGGCGAGAGAGCCACCCCCCCGCAACAGGTAAGACGAATATATGTTGGGTTTTTTTTTTTTTTTTTTTTTACATTTTATTGATTTTCGGTTCATATACTTTGAAGATTAGATAAAAACATACCCCTGTAGACAAAATGGCATAGCCCCCCCGCGACCCAAAAAGGAGTAAGGGGAAGAAGATGGATGGATGGACTTGTCTGTCAGTGCAGGGGTCAATGCTATGAGAAATCGGTGCTTTTCACTGTTATTCCATGGTCTGCTGTAAATGTGGTGCAACATTTTAATTATCCTGCGTTGAATGACGGTGTATACCCATGTATAGTTACACGATGACATGCAATAGCAGGTAAATGTATCAAAATTTCCAGAAGTAAAAGCATAATTATGAATATTAATTCAGAACAGTTTGGAATGTTTCACACTTATGAATGTTGAGTTTCTTAAATAATCTTGCACAAATGAAGTTTTTCTAAAAGCGCTATATAAGTGCAGGTTAGTTAGTTAGTTAGTAAACATTATTGAAATACAGTAGCAGTTTTTGGTATAAACAGTAAACATGTAATATTCTTATTTAGCATCCAGCCTGTTATCTTCACAGCTGCTCTGACTGCTGACCCTCAGGTTCACCACTGTGGATCTCAGAGAGACAAAGAGGAAAGACAAACTGCACAAAAATGTGATTATTGTTACAGATGTGATATATATAAAAATACATTTGTCATGTTTCTCCTCAGCTTACTAAATTGCTTGGTTTAGTGACTGAATCATTTTAAAGTGAGTGAATGAAGCATGGCACACTGGTGTTTTTATATGACTGTCATTAGTATTAAGACTTAAAAAATCATCTGAACTTTGGAGAAAACTATTTAACAGGTTAAATTAATGTAACCAAGCAGTCCCCATATGAGGGGAAAAAAATCAGACATTGGGGGGGAAAAAGGTGATGTAACATAAGCTTTAAGAATCAAATATTGCAGTTGTAGGAGTTATTAGTGTTTTAATACTGAAATCACTGCATAATTTAAGCACAAATCTTACTTTTAAATGTTTTTTGCCTCAGTCGTGTCTCCACTGTGGTCCACCATGTTTTTGAGACGAGGAATGTTGGGACTTGTAGTTTTTAACAATGAACTGAAAACTCCAGGAAGAAAATACTTCGTCCTTCCTCTGTAAAACTAAATGGGAAAACCAGTGCGAAAACAGTCGATGTGATGAATAAATGGTGTAGTTGCTAAATACGTGGGGTTTTTTTTTTTCCCCAGTAACATCCGCTATTTTATAACTGTTAAGCGAGAGATCGACTGTGACAAGAAGTCACTGTGTGCTGTAAAAAAGTCGCACTGCCGTGGCATAATAATTACAATACCTTTTTCCCCAGCTCCATTACACAGCATTGGTGAGTTGAATTTGTTTATTTTGAAAACAAAGCCTTATCTCGAAATTTTTAAAAATTAAAAGTCGAGAAAATATGGTCATACAATGATGCAAGCCTTTAGTTGCACTTAATTTTGACTGGGCGAGCTGAAAAGCTGGTAACGGACAGATACAAACACACACACACAGAATGATTACCGTATGCCTCCGTTTTCACCGAGGCATAAAAACTGTAAAAAAATAAAACCCATCTCAACCAAGAAAATATTAGCACAATAACTGACCATTTAACTTGTTTTCATAGAATTTGCTTGTGCACTGGATAGAGACATCTTATGACAGGGCTGTTCAATTATAAAATCAGTTGGGGCACAATTTGAAATCAAGACATGTAACTGGGCCGCATATGTTCAGCTATCCGTTGAATATGATTTCAATCCAACACAGATCAGTATGTTGAAAAATATGCACTTTTATTCATTGTCTTGGTTTTAAATGTGCACTTGGCACATGAGAGAGGCACATCAAAAGTGCATAAAAACACTAACAGTGCTGGGGTTGAGCAGAACTTGAAGGAGTAGAAATATTTTTCCTCTTGAACAACAAATAAATGAAAAAAATTCTGTAACCATTTTGGTCACATCTTACTCAGACATATCTCAAAGTGCATAAAAACTCAATGTGCACTGTTAGCATTAACATTTGTTTCCCTTTTGAAATATACCACATCCTGGTCATAACTGTCCTTGGCACATCACAAAGTGTATTTAACTGAATAAAAAATGAACTGTCAAACACTTCAGTGCACAACCCCCCCCAAGAAAAGACTGATGATATTAACAAACTGCACATCCACTATTGTGGTTTGTTTTGTTTTAAATCACCACGTGTGTGAAGTAGGAACCTCTTTTTATAGCTACACATTTCATTACACACACATATCAGTCAACCAAAAATTTCTAGTAGAGTTAAGGATGCAAAAAGCACCCACTTAAAAACTTGAGTAATGACTTAAGTCTTGAAGGTTTGAGGTTTTTCTTCAAAATTTATAACAGTTTTCTTACAGTTTTCTATTTTTTCTGTAAATTTGTCTAATTTGAAACCATTTTCCTCAAAGTTGTAACCTCCTCTTGTAAAGTTGACTTTTCTTGTACATTTGAGATTTTATGATAAATTTGTGGATTTTTTTTATGGCTAATTTTGTATCTATTTTTTTAATAAAATTACTGCCTTTTTTTATATATATAAATTTGAAACAGATTGTGGTAAAAATTTGGCTTTTTTTCTTTATACAATTTGCACTTTTGACCATAATTTTGCAGAGCCAGAACAGAACAACAATTTAACTCTGATTTCAAAGCAAAATATTTATAAAATTTAACTTAAATGGCCAAAGATTCAGTTATTTATGTTAAAATATTTCTATATATTTATAGTTTTTTAGAATTCTCCTCAGCACCCAGATAGCAGGAAAAACCTCTTGGGGGGTGGGGGTGGGGGGGTTTCTCCACACAACAGCACTCCTCACACTGATGGTGCCGACATAAAAACTGCAACAAAAAAACATCCAAGAAACTGTAGCACAGTAACTGACCATTTAACTTGTTTTCATATAATTTGCTTATAGAGAACATGCTCACTCTTAGACATTCAACATTTCCCATCAACCTTTGTGGTTGCATTCCCCCAGAGTGTAAAATATTTCTGTTATTTATAGCAGCCATTTTTTTTCTTCATTTTTTAGATATTATATGCTTCACCTCCTCATAGGTTTCCATGAGAAGTCCCTGTTCTGCTGATCGTGTTTGTCTACTGTCTTTATCTGCAGTAGGATCAGCGATTCTGTGATTGATGATGTGGTCTGTTTAAGTTTACACATGACCATGCACTTATCCCAACCATCTACACCTGGCTTGACAGTGGTGCAACTGATTAAGCCAGGATATGCGGGTTCAACTATGTCAAGCCATGAGTTTTCACTTATGCTAGCAGTCTTAATTCTACTTTTATGCAATACCCCTCTGGAAATCTCATTAAATCTCATATGACTTTAAGTAAACAAACGTGACAGGATGACACTCCATCTGCCCTCAGTTTGCTTTGATTTATTGTTTTATTTGATGACCCACAGAGTTGGTGTTGGTCTGTCCTTGGATCCCCACACACAGCAGGATTTCTGATTATAATCAACTTGTTTGATATTTAAGATGTTATTAGAGCAGCCCCAATGTTCTTTTGAGCAGATTTTGCCACCCTTATTGCCTCTCGCACAGCAAGAAAATCTGATAAGATAATCACGACTCTTCTAAGATTGTTGGGTGAATCGGGGAAAAAATTGGTCAGATTATCTTGTACTGCTACAGATTTAATAAAACTAAAGCTAAGCAGTAAAATAATATAGATTTTAAGTTAAATGCAAAACCAGTGATAAATTCACTTTATCACTATTCAGCTCAAAATATTGTTCTTATCTCCACATTTGTTTTCTATGTTTTAGTTTAAGATCTACATATTATTTAAATTGAGATTTCATGTGTGATTGTTTTCCAGAGGAGATCTTCAACAGCTTCAGCTTTCTCAGAAACATGTTTTCCAACGAGTTCATCCTCTGTCCTGGAGCAACAATACAGGTGAAGATGATGTAGTTGACATCAATAAGTGTGATGCAATTTTTGTAGTGAAACGCTTAGTCTCTAAGTCTTACTCAGTGCTTATCCTTGGCTATAGAATTATAAAAACCTTGAAATGCCCTGGGAAAACTCATTATCGCTACAGGACAGATAAGTGGGAAGGCATGATGACCTTCTCTGTTGATAAAAATGGCCCACATTGTTAGGATTTTTGAGCTTTTCTCTCACTGCTGCTGTTTGAAAACCCACTGCTGTCTGCAGAGTTGATGAACTCATAAAAAGCCTGTTCTGGTGTACATCGTCTTTATTTCGGTGCCCACAACGGTTACTGATGTGGGGTTTTACTGCTTTTGTTGAATGTCTTGCAGGACTTTGAGGAGGCCAGTTACCTGCTGATGAAGACCGGAGCTCTGAAGATGAACCAGCAGGATGTTGTCATAATGGAGAGAGGACAGAGGATGGTGGCATTCCTCAGTCGCGTTCTCGATCCCTTCTTACAGGGATACCAGGTGAGAGGAATGTGCTGTTCATGGATTTATCATGTTTTGTATAATGCAGACTGTTTCCTATTCAGTTTTATTTTTCCATAGATTTTATTTCTTCTTTGCAGTTATTAGTTTTCAGAGTGGGCTTCTCTCACTGTTGAAAACTTTCTCTTTCTTTAGATGTTTTTATATTTGGGTATAGATTTTAAGGTGTTATAAACAATGATTGATTTACATTCACTAGTCACCCTCATGCTGACTGTGTTGGCAGTTTGTTAATTTTGTAATATTTGGTAAAAATTTGTTCTTTTTGGCTAACTAAGGCTGCTTTCAACCTTGATTCGTTTGGTTTGGACCAGAATTTTAGGTGTGAACCCTCCCCCGGACCACATTCCGGACCAAAAAGTGAAATTTGATCTATAAAAAATGGGTGGTCTCGGTCCGGATTAAACTGAACCTTGGTCCAATTTGTTTGGAGTCTGAAAGCAGTTTTCCGAAAGGTTCGGAATGTTGGACCAAGCAAGAAGTTGAGGTGGTTGATAAGAGGGGAAAATGAGCCACGGTAGCACTCAGAGAGGAAATATGGCTGTTAGTGGCATAAATAGTCACATGGAAAAAAATCATAAAAATGCAGAAACTTACCCAATATTTTCAGAGAGGATGCAACAGAGTTTAAAAAAATGGACGAGCAATGCCACCTGAAAATCATCACCTCCTTTATTTATGAAGACCTGGAGAATATTCTGGCCTCACTAAACTAGTTCAGACTATTATGGAGTTTTTCAACTTAAAAGTGCAGTTACTGGTGTATCAGGAGCTGCAGAAAACACCTTGGAGGGTGAGTAGCATGTTTGCTAGCTCCCAGTCTATGCTAATAACAGAAACGTTGTCATGACAACAATATGTAGGCATGTCACAAAGTTGTTTGCGTGGAAAAGGACCAGTGTGAAAGAGGGCTGTGCGATTTGACAATATATATCAGATGAGAATATAAAAAAATGTCTGTCGTTTCATAGAATGCTCTGTTGTTTATATTGTGATTTAAAATGCACATACTCCTGGTTCTTCAGCAAAGCTGCTCACGCACTACTTGTCAGTGCCCCGCCTCACCCCCGCAGTGCGCGCAATGGAACAGCTGTGTGTTGGCTGGCTAGGCTTCAATCCATGGTTGTTAACTCCAACCTACCGGTTTGTTCACACAGCTGCTCCTTCTGTTTACCAGGGATGCGGGACTGCCCTCCATCATGCTGCAGCAGAGAGGATAGTCCACCAACCTTGTTTTAATAGGAGGCAAGTAACGTTAACACCATGTCTAATTATAAAACGGCAAATGCTAAATGACAATGTTAAGTTGTGCTAATTGGAAACAATATAGTGCATCAGACCATTGTTTCTTTGGTTTAAATTACTGCTGAGTTTCTTAGTTTTGACTGAAAAAAAAAATTATTAAAGCTGCAAAAGTGCATGATGGTGGCACATACATGCAAAATAAATAAATTAAAATGGGTCAGAGGAGCAAGTTGGCTCTTCATGTAATTTATTTGATTTCTAATAATTTTAATTAGTCAAGTAGCGATAATGAATAAAGAATAGAATAGGCTTTATTGTCATTGTACAGCTGTACAGCACAATGAAATTGTGGGTGCTCCACCAGGCTACTGCGCAATAAAGTGAGAGAATGAGAAGAATTTGAAATAAAACGGTTACAGAACACACAGTTAATCATACAACTGAAGTAGAAATAAAAGGTAAAAATAACAAAGAGCCTATTGGTATATACGCAGGTATAGTAGTGGCTTCATGGGTGGAACTATGTACATAAGAGTGTGGAGTGCAGAACACATAATTAAGTAATTAAGTAAAATGGCTCAAGGATTATGGAAAATATGTACAGTAGTGATTTCACGGATGGGTCAATATACATGAAAGTGAGGAGTGCAAAGACAGGTGAGTTATAGTGATAATTAAAAGGTCCTCAATTCTGTGCATGAGAGCGTTTTTTTTGGGGGGGGGGGCTCTGACTGTTAGCAGTTCAGATAGTTAGTCATCACATGTATTTTATTACACTACCTTTTGTGTCTTTGATTTCCAGATCATGACCAATCTGAAATATTTTTACCAAGAAGCAAACTGGTTAAATCAGGCCAGAATGATATCTTCAGGCTGCAGCTCCACACATAAATTTTCAATGATTAAAACTAATGGCTAATTTATATCTGTAGATGACAGCAAGGGTGTACTTTGCTTATTTTCAGACATTTTTTGGGGAGGTATTTTCCTCTGGCCCAGGAAATATTTAATTTATTAAGGTTTACTTTTTATTATTCATATTATATGATTTTAGAAGAAAAATCTCAAATTTATGAGAATGAAGTCTCAAATGCACGTCAAAAATATTTTTATAACACTGCAAAATTATGAGGCGAAAAAGGTGCATGCAAAGTTAAAAAAGAGAGTTAGATAGATGTACTTTATTGATCCCAAACTGGGAAATAGCAGTGTAACAGCAGCATGACAGTAGACAACCAAAGGACAGAAACGTACACAGCATAATAGACAAAGGGATTACCCATGGAAAGTAAAACTACTTAAAAAGCTTATCTACATCATAGATGAATAGATGGTGACCTGTATAGAAACATGAATCATACCCGCTGTACAATGCAGGATTATCAGGAGCAGAGTGAGATGCAAGGTACCAATTGGTCTGCAAGGTGCAATATGGCAGCATAGTTATGACCAGAATACAACATCAGAGTGAGTTATTGTACAGTGAAATGGCATGTGGCAGGAAAGATTTCCTGTACCTGACCGTTTGACAGCGAAGCTGTAGCAGTCTGCTGGAGAAAGTGCTCCGCTGTCACTGGACGGGTTGATCCGGATTGTCCATGATGGATCGCAGTTTATTAGTGTCCTCCTCTCCACCACAGTCTCAAAGGTCTCCGGCTTGAGACCAATCACAGAGCCAGCCCTCCTGATAATCTTGTCAAGTCTGTTGGTGTCGCTGGCTCTGATACTGCTACCCCAACAGACAGCAGCAAAGAAGATGGCGCTGGTGACAGTGGTCTGGTAGAAAAGCTTCAGCATCCTGTCGCACACATTGAAGGATCTCAGCTTCCTCAGAAAGTAGAGTCTGCTCATCCCCTTCTTGTGCGCAGCATCGGTGTTGGATCTCCAGTCCAGCCTGTTGGTGATCATGACCCAAAGGTACCTGTAGTCCATAGCCACCTCCACATCCTCCCCCCTAATCTGCAATGGCTGTGAAGGCGTCCTCTTCTTCCTGAGGTCAGTCACCATCTCTCTGGTCTTGCTGACGTTCAGCCTCAGGTGATTCTACTCTGTCCACTCCACAAATGTGTCTACCAGTGCCCTGTACTCCCCCTCTTCTCCCCCTTTTATACACCCAACAACAGCTGAGTCATCAGAGAATTTCTGCAGGTGGCACGACTTGGAGTTGTACTGAAAGTCAGTGGTGTATAAGGTGAAGAGAAAAGGAGAGAGCACAGTCCCCTGTGGAGCTCCCGTATCACTAACCACCATGTCAGACAAGACACTGCCCAGCCGGACAAACTGTGGCCTGCCTGTCAGGTAGTCGGTAATCCAGGAGATCACTGAGCTGTCAACCCCCATCACCCACAGCTTCTCACCCAGCAGCAGTGGCTGGATGGTGTTAAAGGCACTGGAGAAATCAAAGAATGTGATTATCACAGCGTCTCCTCCGCTGTCCAGGTGCAGATGGGCTCGTTGCAGCAGGTAGATGACGGCGTCTTCAACTTCTAAAGATAAGATGAGATAAGATAAGCCTTTATTAGTCCCACAATGGGGAAATTCCAGGATTGCAACAGCACAGGGATAGCAACACTCAGAGCAATAATTAAGAAGATACGAAAAATATCAATAAGAGCAGTGGATATACATACGTACACATAAATATATATACAAAGTGCGGAGCATTGTAGCAAGATGGAATAAACAGCATAACCATCTACTTAGTTATCCTACATAGTATGAATATGTACCCATACATATTGTCACCCTCCGTAGCGACTGATATTGTCCTAGTTGTATACTGGAGGGGACCATTTGTGTAAGTCTGTTGCGTCTTTTGCATTCAGTACTACTAGGTTGTCATGCTTTTTTGCTATCTCTGCGAGCAGTCCTGCTTAGGTTATACAGTCTGACAGCCGTAGGTAGGAAGGACCTGCGAAACTTCTTGGTTGCGCACCTAGGATGATGTAGTCTACTGCTAAATGAGCTCCCCAGTGCGTTCAGTATGTCCTGCATAGGGTGGGACTCGGACTCCAGCAGAGATGACAGTTGAGCCACCATCCTTCTCTCTATCTCCTCCACTGGGTCAAGGCGTTGCCCCAGGACAGATCTAGCTTTCTTGATCAGTTTGTTCAGTCTCTTCCTATCGGCTGCTGTAATGCCGTTGCCCCAGCAGACCACTCCAAAAGTGATGGCTGATGCCACCACCATGTCGTAGAATGTCTTCAGCAGCGCCCCTTGTACACCAAAAGACCTGAGCCTCCTCAGTAGGAACAGCCTGCGCTGTCCCTTCTTGTAGAGTGCGTCGGTATTGTGTGACCAGTCTAGTTTATTGTTCAGATGAACACCAAGGTACTTGTAGGATGTCACCATCTCAATGTCTGTTCCCTGTGTGTTTACTGGTGCTGTGAGGTGTTGTCCTTGCCTGCGGCAGTCCACCACCAGCTACTTAGTTTTCCTCGCGTTGATCTGGAGGCAGTTCCGATGGCACCAGTCCACAAAGTCCTGGATAAGTCCTCTGTACTCAGCTTCATCTCCGTTGGAGATGAGGCCGACGATCGCAGAGTCGTCAGAGAACTTCTGTAGATGGCAGTGTGTTGTGTTGTGTGAGAAGTCCGCAGTATAAAGGGTGAACAGGAAGGGAGCCAAAACCGTTTCCTGGGGGGGCCCCTGTGCTACCGATGATAGCGTCAGACACACAATCTCGGGTTCTCACAAACTGTGGCCGGTTAGTGAGGTAGTCCTGGATCCATGATGACAGGTGCTGGTCCACCCCTGCGCACAGCAGCTTGTCCTTTAGGATCATCGATTGAATGGTGTTGAAAGCACTGGAGAAGTCAAAGAACATGATCCTCACCGCATTCCCGGGCTTCTCC
This sequence comes from Pholidichthys leucotaenia, assembly GCA_020510985.1. Taxonomy (NCBI): domain Eukaryota; kingdom Metazoa; phylum Chordata; class Actinopteri; order Cichliformes; family Pholidichthyidae; genus Pholidichthys; species Pholidichthys leucotaenia. The sequence continues at coordinate 281,011,169 of CM035842.1, forward strand.
AGGTGGGACAGAGAACGGTGAAGGAGGAAGATCACTACATCCTCCACCCCAATGCCATGCTGGTAGGCGAACTGGAGTGGATCCATCGCTGGTCCCACCAGGGGGCGGAGGTGAGCAAGGAGCAGTCTCTCCAGGGTCTTCATCATGTGAGACGTCAGGGCCACTGGTCTGTAGCTGTTCAGATCTTTGGGGTGGGAAGTCTTTGGTACAGGTACCACACAAGATGTTTTCCACAACTGTGGTACCCTTCCCAGCTTCAGGCTCAGGTTGAAGATATGCTCCACAATCCCACACAGCTGGTCTGCACAGGACTTGAGGAGCTTCGCGCTGATGCCGTCCGGTCCCGAGGCCTTCCTCGCCTTGATCTTCCTCACCTGGGTCTTAGTGAGGGTCAGGTTGGGGGGCTGTGTGCTGGGAGTGGGGGGTGTTGGTGGAGTGGGGTGTGGACAGGAGGTCTTGATGACTTTAGACACAGCAGTGGTTGTTGTGCAGTCGGGGGGGGGAGGGCGATTGGTCAAACCTATTAAAAAACAGGTTCAGATTGTTTGCCCACTCCCTGCCCCCCGTGGCCTGGGGGGAGGTATTCTGGAGCCCAGAAATGGTTTTAAGGTTTCTCCAGACCCCGCCGATGTCGCTCTGTTGCAGCTCGTCCATCTTCTTCCTGAAGTTGTCCTTGCCTTCTCTGATCTTCCTCCTCAGCTCCCTCTGTACAGACTTCAGCATCTCCCTGTTCCCTGACCTGAAGATCCTCTTCTTCTCTCTCAGAAGTGTTTTTATCTCAGGGTTGATCCAGGGTTTGTTGTTCGAGCAACACCGTATGGTCTTGGTAGGTATGGTGTTGTCCACACAGAAGCCGATGTAGTCCGTGATGGTGTGAGTGAGGCCATCGATGTCCTCACCATGTGGATCGCAGAGCTGCTCCCAGGCAGTGATTTCAAAACAGTCCTTTAGCGCATCCATTGCCTCCTCAGACCATAACTTCACCGTGCGCAAATGGGGCTGATATGCAAACTGCAGAGGATCCAGCCACGTCTTCACCTGCGGCCTCAGGTGGGCTAAGACCAGTCTCTCCAGGACCTTCATCACATGAGATGTGAGGGCAACTGGTCGATAGTCATTGAGGTCAGATGGAGATGACTTCTTGGGGACAGGAACCAGGCAGGATATCTTCCACAGCACCAATATCCTCTCCAGACTCAGGCTCAGGCTGTACAGGTGTTTCAGTACTGAAGCTAGCTGGTTGGCAGAGGTCCTGGGGACCTGTGCCTTGGTCCTTTTGTGATTAGCTAAACTGTAGAATTTACAGAAAATGTACACTACCGTTCAAAAGTTTGGGGTCACTTAGAAATTTCCTTATTTTTGAAAGAAAAGCACTTTTTTCAATGAAGAGAACTTTAAACTAATCAGAAATACACTCTATACATTGCTAATGTGGTAAATGACTATTCTAGCTGCAAATGTCTGGTTTTTGGTGCAATATCTACATAGGTGTATAGAGGCCCATTTCCAGCAACTATCACTCCAGTGTTCTAATGGTACAATGTGTTTGCTCATTGCGTCAGAAGGCTAATGGATGATTAGAAAACCCTTGTGCAATCATGTTAGGTCTGCAATGCTGTAATTGCTGCAAATGGAGGATTCTTTGACGAAAGCAAAGTTTGAAGGAAAAAATTATTATTTCAAAATGATGAGCAAAGAGAAATTCCGGACGGTAATTAACAAAAAAGCCAAGAAGAAAAGGAAATATGACTATGAAAAAAAAAATGTTTTTAAGATATGAGAAGATGATCAAAGTAAAAAAAAAATGGTTTTACTGATAAATATGCTACATTTCTGGTTTGAATTAGCCTTTTTTTGCAAATCTGTTTTATTTTGGTATAAGATGTGCAAGCTTCTACTGATAAATTTGTGTCATTTTATTTAAAAATGTATAACTTTTTAGTTGTACTGTTTTCTTTTTCTAAATTAGTGCTTTTCCGTCATAAATTTGCCATTTCTTATATAAATTTGCCTTTCAGTTTGAAAGTTGTTACTGTAAATACTCCTCAGTGTGGAGCTGTAGCATTTATTGTTGTTTAAAAACGCCTTCTGGTTGGGAAACGAGTCCTGACCATCATCTGTGCCTATGCTCCAAATGATGTTTCAGAGTACCCACCCTTTTTGAAGTCTGTGACTGGGGTGCTGGAGGGTGCTCCTCTTGGAGACTCCATTGTCCTACTGGGGGACTTCAATGCGCACGTGGGCAACGACAGTGAAACCTGGAGGGGGGTGATCGGGAGGAACGGCCTGCCCGATCTGAACCCGAGTGGTGTTCAGTTATTGGACTTCTGTGCTAACCACAGTTTGTCCATAACGAACACCATGTTCAAGCACAAGGGTGTCCATATGTGCACCTGGCACCAGGACACCCTAGGTTGCAGGTCGATGATCGATTTTGTTATCGTGTCATCAGACCTGCGACCGTATGTCTTGGACACCCGGGTAAAGAGAGGTGCAGAGCTGTCAACTGATCACCACCTAGTGGTGAGTTGGATCCGATGGCAGGGGAGGAAGCCATTCAGACCTGGTAGACCCAAACATATAGTGAGGGTGTGCTGGGAACGTCTGGCTGAGGCCCCTGTCCTGGAGGTCTTCAACTCCCACCTCCGGAAGAACTTCAACCACATTCCGAGGGAGTCTGGAGACATGGAGTCTGAATGGGCCATGTTCTCCACCTCTGTTGTTGAAGCGGCAGCCCAGAGCTGCAGCCACAAGGTGGTCGGTGCATCTCGTTGTGGCAACCCCCGAACCAAGTGGTGGACACCAGTGGTGAGGGGGGCCATTAAGCTGAAGAAGGAGTCCTATCAAGCTTGGTTGGCTTGTGGGACTCCCGAAGCAGCTGAGGTGTACCGGCAGGCCAAGCGGAGTGCAGCTCGGGTGGTTGCTGAAGCAAAAACCCAGGTATGGGAGGAGTTTGGTGAGGCCATGGAACAAGACTTTTGGTCGGCCTCAAAGAGATTCTGGAAAACTGTCCGGCAGCTCAGGAGGGGAAAGCAGCTCCCTGTCCACACTGTGTATGGTGCGGATGGGACACTGTTGACTTCGACTGGGGATATCGTCAGGCGGTGGAAGGAATACTTTGAGGATCTCCTCAATCCCACTGATACGCCTTCCACAGAGGAAGCGGGGTTTGGGGACGAGGGGGATGACTCGCCTATCACAGGAGCTGAGGTCGCCAAGGTGGTTAAAAATCTCCTTGGTGGCCGGGCCCCGGGGGTAGACGAGATTCGCCCTGAGTACCTCAAGGCCCTGGATGTTGTTGGGCTGTCATGGTTGACACGCCTCTGCAACATTGTGTGAAGGTCGGGGGCAGTGCCTTTGGCATGGCAAACCGGGGTGGTGGTTCCTCTCTTCAAAAAAGGGGACTGGAGGGTGTGCTCTAACTTTAGAGGGATCACACTCCTCAGCCTGCCTGGGAAGGTCTATGCCAAGGTACTGGAGAGGAGAGTCCGTCCGTTGGTCGAACCTCGGATTCAGGAGGATCAATGTAGTTTTCGTCCTGGCCGTGGCACATCGGACCAGCTCTTTACCCTCTCAAGAATTCTTGAGGGTTTGTGGGAGTTTGTCAAACCAGTTTACATGTGTTTTGTGGACTTGGAGAAGGCATTTGACCGCGTCCCTCGTGGTTTTTTGTGGGGGTGCTTCGGGAGTATGGGGTATCGGGCTTGTTGTTACGAGCTAGTCAGTCTCTGTACGACCGTTGTGAGAGTTTGGTTCATATTGCCAACACTCGGTCGGACTCATTCCCAGTGAGAGTTGGACTCCGCCAGGGCTGCCCTTTGTCACCGGTCCTGTTCATAATTTTTATGGACAGGATTTCTAGGCGCAGCCAGGGAATGGAGGGTGTCATGCTTGGTGACCACAGGATCTCATCTCTGTTGTTTGCAGATGATGATGTCCTGTTGGCTTCATCCAGCAATGACCTACAGCTCTTGCTGGGACGGTTTGCCGCTGAGTGTGAAGTGGCTGGGATGAGAATCAACACCTCCAAGTCCGAGTCCATGGTCCTCAGCCGTAAAAAGGTGGATTGTCCTCTCTGGGTTGGGGACAGGCTCCTGCCCCAAGTGGAGGAGTTTAAGTATCTTGGGGTCTTGTTCACGAGTGAGGGGAAAATGGAGCGAGAGATTGACAGACGGATTGGAGCAGCATCTGCAGTGATGCGGACGTTGTACTGGTCTGTTGTGGTGAAGAGGGAGCTTAGTTCTAAGGCAAAGCTGTCGATTTACCAGTCAGTGTACTGTACGTTCCTACTCTCACCTATGGTCATGAGCTTTGGGTAATGACCGAAAGAACAAGATCGCAGATACAAGCGGCTGAAATGAGCTTTCCCCGTAGGATTGCTGGACTCACCCTCAGAGATAGGGTGAGGAGCTCAGTCATCCGGGAGAGGCTCAGAGTAGAACCGCTGCTCCTCCACATTGAAAGGAGTCAGTTGAGGTGGTATGGGCATCTGATTAGGATGCCTCCTGGACGCCTCCCACTTGAGGTGTTTCAGGCACGTCCCACTGGGAGGAGACCCCGGGGCAGACCCAGGACTCGGTGGAGAGACTATGTCTCCCAGCTGGTCTGGGAACGCCTTGGTATCCTCTCTGAAGAGCTGGAGCAGGTGGCTGGGGAGATGGAAGTCTGGGCTTCTCTGCTTGAACTGCTGCCTCCGCGACCCGGACCTCCGGAAAAGCGGTAGAAGATGGATGGATGGGATAAAAGCAGCCTACTTTACATTTACTGCTGTTGACAGCCTGTTAATGCGGTCTCAGCATGCAACACATGCTTAGATACCTTAAAAGACGTACTCCGAGGCACACTCCTCTCTCTATCTGGCTGCCTCACTCTTGCTTGACCACTCACAGAGCAGCATTTTGGTTTTGATTAGAGCTCCCTCTGCTGGCGAACTTTATACCTGCATTTAAGAATGCAGTTCCAAATGCGTTCAAACGGGATATAAATAAATAATTGATTTTTGGAAATGGACTGGCAGGCCACAGTGGAGGATGTCGGGGGCTGCCAGTTACCCATCCTTGATTTAACTCATAATGCACAAACAAGAAAATGGTAATTTTTCCATGTTTTAGAGCAGGGGTCACCAACCTTTGTGAAACCAAGAGCTACTTCATGGGTATCGAGTCATGTGAAGGGCACCAGCTTGACACACTCCTCTAAAATAACAAATTGTGTGTGTGTGTGTGTGTGTATATATATGTATATATACAGTATATATATACTGTATATATACTGTATATATATATATATATATATACACATAAATAAATAATTATCAATAACTTAGAGTGGGTAACAGACAAGATCAATATTCAACACTTTATTTTTATTGATCTCAGCAATTGTTCAGATGATCACTTCTACATTTCATAAAAAAAATGTCCAGTTTTCACCAGTCCCTTTTAACCATAAAAAACTAAACCCTTTTAATTCATGAACTATGTTGAACCATGTTTGAAAAAGTTATGCAACATTTAAGAAATCAACTTTCATATTAAATAAATCTTATCACATTTTTAACTGAACAAATCTGCTGCAATTCTGCTCAAAATCTGTTACATTTAATAAACACACTTTTGTGTGTTCTTCTTCACTGGAATTATATCCATACAGTTCTTGCCAAGAATCATGCTGGAGTAATAACCAGCACTGTCCTTTCATGAGAAGAAGCTAAACAGCACTGAGAGTGCTAATATGCACGGTGGCGCAGTGGTTAGCACCGCGGCAGCAGTTTACCCTCGGCCGGGGGATCGCGGGGATCGTGGGTGCGATCCCTGCCCCCGGCCAACAGTGATCTGTGTGGAGTTTGCATGTTCTGGTGGTGCATGTTCTCGTTTTTCATGCAAAAACATGCAGGTTAGGGAGTTAAGGGGCGCTTGCGCACGCAGCGGCTGGTGGCTTGTCACCGGACTGCAGAACAAATCTACCTAGGGGTACAAGATAAGTCCAAAAAAAAAAGAGTGGGTAGTGAAGTGGCGCTTCGCCATCGCCCCGCAAATGAAATACACGCAGCTTCCTTTCACGGTAGTAAAAAAGAACTCTTCCTCCCGCTCACTTTGAAAATGATAAATTTTCTGTCTTTTTTTTTGCCATGTTTTTGGGCTTGGAAACCACTCCACTCACCATCTTAACTGCCCGGCCCTCTAGCTTACGCTCCACAAGCGCGAAGGTTTTGTCATGCGCACAATACTGACCTTTGAACTAGGTCAGAGTTCACCTTAACTTTACGTATAATAAACATATTTTCATTTTTTTTATTTTTAAGACATTGTCATTTTAAAATCTATATAAATGCAAGTGTGATTTTAAAAAATATAAAAAATATAAAATAAAAAATAGCGGCAGAAAAAATTGCATCTTAGACGCAGCTCACTTGCGAGTTGTGCTATTTTTAGAACAGGCCTGCGGGCGACTCGTGTGGTCCCTGCGGGCGACATGGTGCCCGCGGGCACCGCGTTGGTGACCCCTGTTTTAGAGCCTGAAATATTATATATCCTGGAAAAGGTACACAGGTGATTAGAGTGACTATCAAATTCGTCATTGATTAATTTTCTGACGATCGACTAGTTGATTAGTTGACTACTCGTTGCAGCACTAATATATACACAATGTAACAAAATTATGAACCTTGGTACAGACCTTCAGGTGTGAAAATACCTTAACAGTAGTGACCAAAAAAAGACTTGAGTAACAGTAAGACTATATCAGTTGAAGGTTAAGTGAGTAGTAACAGCTTAACACTCACCAAGAGCTGAGATTTTTCTATAAGTTTGTCGCAGTTTTCTTTCAAAACATTTTTCCTATAAATTGGCGACATTTTCTCTTAAATTTATCTGATAAATTTGCAACGTGGGCAGCTCGATAACACAGCAGTTAGTGCTGTGACAGCACAATAAGAAGGTTGGGGGTTCAGTTCCCTGGGTTCCCTGGGCCACTGTTGACCTTTCTGTGTGGAGTTTGCATGTTCTCCCTGTGTCTCCGTAGGTTTTTGCTGTGTGCTGTGGTTTCCTCCCACAGTCCAAAGACATGCATATTAGGTTGATTGACATCAACTAGGGATAAAATTGTCCTCAAGTATGAAAGTGAGAGTGAATGGTTGTCTGTCTCTGTCTTGGCCCTGCAGTGGACTGGCGATCTGTCCGGGGTGTACCCCGCCTCTCGCCCAAAGACACTGGGATAGGCTCCAGCACCCCCGCAACCCAAAAAGAATGAAGCCCTTGAAAAGGAATGAATTTGCAACATTTTGTGATAAAGTTGTAACAGTTTTCATGCAGATTTGAAACAATGATGCTCATAAATTTGCTACATATTTTCTTGTAAATTTGTGACATTTTTCTTCATAAATCCATATGATGTGCAACTTTTTTTTTAATCAGACACTTGCAATTTGAGGTTTTTCTCTGGGATATATTGACTAAAATATAAACTAGTCACATGTACCCTCTAATATAATAGGTATAGTATATAGAAACGGTAATAACTGAAATCTTTCCTTAGCTGGAATGGGGGGAAAAAGCAATATCAAATCTGATGAGAAGATGAGTGAAAACTCGACTTCAGAACTTCAAAATCAAGTTACTGAGAACAACCAAATGTACTTGAGTAAAATTGCAGGTTTTTCCTCAGATCAAGTCAAACAAGATTAAAAAGTACGCTCACGAAAGCACAGTGTTGTGAAATTTACTTGACTGAATGCAGCCTCTCATTGAGGGGAAACAACAATGACACAGAATAGTCAGATATTTACGCTGAAGCCCTAAAACGGCCCTGGCTACACTGCCTCGTGATGATCCATGTGTCGCACTTAATTCTGATTTGCAACAATTTTTAGTCATTAAATATCTTGATTCTTAACTTTTCTTTATATAAATGTCCAAACCTAAACATAAGATCTGTAAATCCTCCATGATAATTTCTTCTGTTTTATACTTTTATTTGTGCATTTCTCGCATATCTTTTGTGTCCATTTTGTGATCTCGGGGCTTAAATTCCACGTGACGTCCGCTAGGGGGCGCTCATCCCTCACCATAAACATTAAAGCTCTTCTGTGTGCATTTGTGTGGCCAGGTGGTGTGTAGGTTCCTGTGTGAGGAGGCGGCCGAGGGCCTGACAGAAAAACAGTTTGTTCCAGCCGTCAGGACGTTCATCATCAAACATCTTCTCACAGGTTTGTGTCTCCTTCATGTCTTCCATTACGCAAATTATTGCCGCCTGTCGTCTGCTGGATTGACTAAATTTGGGTTTGCGTCATCCAGGTGGACTGAGGCACGCAGAGGTGCTGTCGTCAGACCTCCAGAAGAACGCTCTGGCAGCACTGATCAGACTAGGAGCTGTGCAGAAAGTCAACGGGTACGTGGGTCACTTCCTTCGATTCCTGCCCCTCCTGTCAAAATAAAGGATAATAATCAAAGAATCTTAGGAATCCTCACCTGTGTGGTACTTTTACATCAACATTACATGATTATAGGTACAGGACTAAGAAAGTATTGAGTCACCGATCATTTCTTTCTATTTTGTCAGGAAAATGAGAAGCGGGTGCAGTGAATTGTTGACTATCTCCACAAACTTAAGACGAGTTTTCTTGTAATTTCTTGAACTTGTGAGATTTCCTGGATCCGAGTTGCCAGTTTGACTTGTTTTTCCTGCAATTTTGGGCGTGTTTTTCAGAATGTTACTTGTATTAATAAGCAGGTGCTTTTTTCCTAAAATGAGGTGGAAATGGAATGAGAGAGAGAGAGAGAGAGAGAGAGAGAGAGAGAGACTTTAAAAAAAAAAAAAAAGCCTTTATTGCACAATTCAAAAAAACGTAAGCACACCAACATCATTCCACCAAGTGTCTCACATTGGAAAAAGTGCAAACATAAGTCTCCCCACCCCCCCACACACAACACAGAGTATTCCTTGCAGTCCACCAATTCCGCAGTGGCAGTAGTGCGAGTCCTCCTCGTAGTCCGTGCAAAGACAAGCCAGAGGCCCCCAGTTCTTAAGCAAGGCCAAGTCCCCTTCCTCCGGCAGCAGAGATAGCGCTGCGCGGCTGCAGCCAGTTCCGTTGCACAACCCAGAGACAGTTTCCTCATCTCAGATGGATTGGAGTCCTTAGACTATGCAGGATTTTCAAGCAAGTCATTGTTGCAGCAGGCTCGTCCAGAGTGTAGAAAGAAAACGGTGGGGCATCCATGCCCTGCAGGTAAAGATCCAGTTCCGTGACAGTCAATTACAGTCAATTAGAAACGTCATATGTGTCCCCCTTATCTGTCCCATCAACGCGAATCACCGTCTCAGGTGTTCCACCTTTAATCACTGACGAGCAGTTGGTGACGGAGCTCTGCAGATTTGGGAAGTTTGCGGGCCCGTTTACAACTCTGACTTTGGGATGCAAGGAGACCAAGTTAAAACATGTGAAATCACTCAGGCGACAGGTGTTCATGTTTTTGGACTCGCCAACTGCGACTCTGGAAGTGTCCTTCCAGGTCAAACACGGGGACGGCTCCTATATGGTGTATGCGAGCTCAGGACAGATGAAGTGTTTTGAATGTGGAGACGTGGGCCATAAACGGTTTGCTTATTCGCACAGGCAGAGGGCGGAGGGCCCTGATGGAGCCGCGGATGGTGCCGGCAGCGAGCCCTCCGCTCACGCTGCAGCTGCGGATGGTGGCACGGCCTCCGCTCCCGCCGCTGCTGCGGATGACATTGCGGGGCCTTCCGCCGGCCCTGCTCCGGAGCCTGCCGCTGTGTCTATGCACGGCCCGGCTGTGGCGCCGGCGGCCCAGCTTACGGCTGGGAGCGTCACTGGTGATGGCGCCAAAAATGTTACTGCTGGTGCATCACAATCATCTCGCTGTGTGACATCAGCGGCTGTGCCTCCGGAAGCTGCTACCGTTTCGGAGCAGGGGATGGAATGGCGACAGTCAGCTGCTATGGGTGGCGTCCAGGAAAATGTGGCCAATGATGAATCCGCTGGCCCAGGAGAACCAAACAGTCAGCTGAGTTGTGCTGACGAAGAAATGGAATCTGATCCCGACACTGTGTTTAATACTGAGTCTATTGGGGCAAAATGCAGTACAAACACGAGTTTGTATTCACTGGAAGAAATAAATGCTTTTCTGGATGAAACCTATAACAAAGCCATTAAAGTCACTGACTACTTCAGTGACACTGATAAATTCATTAAGTCTGTTGATGTGCTAAGAAGGCAGGTTGGTCTTGACCTCCTGGATGAAAGGAAACGTTTTCACCTCAGGAAACACCTGACAGCCCTGTGTAAAGCAGCAGGGAGAACAGGGGAGAGAGAGAGAGAGAGAGACTGGGTTGGTGAGCGAGCAGAGCACACAAATGCTGAGGGCCCCCAAGCTACAAGTTCACCCTCAGCATTTTGGGAGAGAGTTGAAATTGTAATAACAATAATTGTGCTACTTTCCTTGTAAGTTTTCCTTTTTTTTTTTCTTCTTTCAAGTTTTCATTTCTTTTTCATAAATTTTCACACACACCCCCACCTCACAAATTTGCAACTTTTATCTGGGAAATTTGCGGTTTTATTTATCGTAATTTGCAAGCTTCATTCTTGGAAATTTGCGACCCTTTTATTCTCAGAATTTTGCAGTTTTATTTATCATAAACTTGCTACTTTTTTTCCTCACAAATGTGCATTTTTTTTTCTCACAAACCTGGAGTTTTATTTATCCTAATTTGCTTCATTCCTGGTAAATTTACAAACTTTTTCAGAAATTTGTGGTTTTATTTATCGCAAATTTGCAGGTTTTATTTATCATAATTTGCTGCTAATTGTCTGGGAAATTTGCAACCTTTTTTCTTGGAGATTTCCAGTTTTATTTATCATTAAGTTGCTATTTTTTTCTTGCATATTTGCTACTTTTTTCTCAGAAATGTGCAGTTTTATAGTAATTATCTACTTCATTTTTTGAAATTTGTAACTTTTTCTTGGTAAATTTGCAACCTTTCTTTCTGAAAGATTGTGGGTTTATCATAAATTTGCCCTTTTTTCTTGTAAATTTGCTTCCTTTCATCTCAGAGGCTGTGAGCACATGCAAATCGTATGGCGGGCTTGTTTTCATGGATGGAGTCGCCTGTTTGCCACAGCAAATCTGGCAACACTGATTGGGACATTTTTTTAAATGCATTTTTTTCATGGAATCTGTTAGTGTGTGGTGTGCTGTCTTGATTGTACTGCTGTACTCCACGCTATAGAAACAAAACAGTAGACTATCAGGTTTTGAATTGATCACATTTTCAAAATCTGTTAAAACTGTAAGAATCTTTTGGTGCGGAGGAGACCTCAGTTGTAGTTCTGCGTTAAGAATGAAAACGTACTGTATGTGCGTGTGTATTTTGAGCTGAAAATAACAGCTCTTTTTATTGTTTTTACTTCAGAGGAGCGGAGAAGGGAACTTTGAAGATCAACAAAGTGATGGTGAACTCACTGGAAGACACCCTGGGTAAGAAGCGCCCTCTCAGCAGGAATCCGTGCTGTTCTGGTCCTTGCTGCACATCACGTTTTGTGTTCTTTAATCCAGGAGGAAAACTCCCCACTCAGAAAGCCATCGCTGCTCGCCTCTAATTCACCCGCCTCACCGTGTGCCAAAGACGACTGAGGACGGTCAGCGTAGCGTGCCGACGTCTCAAGTCTGCAGTCCAGCTGAAGTGTTTTCTATGAGCGATGGAACACAACAGTTTCTGTCTGGAGAAAACTTGACCCCACGTGTTCAGTCTTTCTTTAATTCCCCCCTCTTTTCAAATGCCCTTTTCCCTCCCTTTTCTCAGTCTCCTTCTCTAAATCACCTTTTTATAAAAGTGCATAAAACCCAAATGATGAGCGAGGCCTTTGAAGGCACACCGCTGGGCTTCTTGGGCTTGTTCCGAGTAACTGACCTTTTGCATTCGAGCTGCCTTGTGAAAGCCTCTGAATGTGCCAACTGCTCTCAGAAAAGTGGACACGCTGCCGTTAATGCATTTGATACGAATCCTCGAGCACTCACCGTGCTTTAACTCATCTGTCTCCCTCACTCTGCTCTTTCATCTGAGCTCGTCATTATGTTGTTCACCTTTTTTTTTTCACCTTTCAGCACTTTAATGAATTTATCCACCGTAGGCAGCGTGGACCTGTGTGCCGTTAAAGGGACAGTTCACTCCATAATTACAGTAACAGATCAGTTTGTTTATTTGTATAGGGACAAGTGTGTAGCATAAATTATCACTACAGACCAAAGCATTTGTAGCCTAGGCTAATTTGCAGTGCCAGTCCCTAGCTGGGATTTTAAAATACACAATATACAGTTACACAAAATACATACACAGTCCCAATAGTACACAACACAAACCGACAAGACACAGCAAAACAGCAAGTTATTCATGACAACATGACTGTTAAAAAACTGTTTCAAGTTCAATTTAAAATGATTCCAGTCTGTTTCCAGTTTGAGTTCTGAAGGCGAAACGTCCCACATCTTAATTCCACGAATGGAGAAGGCAGTTTGTCCAAGTGAGGATTTGTGTAAAGGGACCTTACAGTTCCCACTGGATGCTGCTCGCGTTGCTGAGCCTACATCTCTAAGGCTACGGTCACACTGCAGGACTTGATGCTCAATTCCGATTTTTTGCTGAGATCGTTTTTTTTGTGTGGGCGTTCACATTCTAATTTAAATGCGACCCCCTTCAGACTGTATGAACGGTCTCCAGCTATGAAGTGACCCACATGCGCAGAAGAAAACACAACGTCAGACACAGCGCCGTGTTTGAGGAAGTAAATATGAGCACCGAAGGACCGAGGGGACAGAACTTCTTCACCTTTGATGCAGCGCAGCAAAATAAATGTTAAAAATCATTCAGAAATGTTTATGCACAAAATAAATGAGACCACTGTGGGGAACCTTGAATAACGAAACTGAATTGCATTTAATTCAAGTTTATTTCAAGCAACCATTCCCACAGTCTGCTCTCATTCTTGAGCAGCGAACAAAGAGAGGGAAACACACCAAAGTTTTCACCTTTATACATTCTCACATCAAGAAATCTCCCTCACAGGGGAGGTCACACATCTCCATCATAATCCCTTTATTTACATTACTCTCCTCTCGAGCCTCAGAGGTCAGGGAGTCTTCTGTCCACACCCATTGTCTTCTCTCGCTGTCCTCCACAGGTGTCCCAGACTCTCCGTCTCCTTCATCGTGAGGTTAAATCACATATGTGCTGTCAGCATATCTCTCATATGTCCAACATGTGCATGCACAACTACACAGCCATATAACCCCCCCCCCAAATGATGAAGAACGGACTATTCCCTAAGATTCAATAACATGCTACTGACTACTGCACAATCAAGCCGCTCACATACGCCATGGCCAAAATTTCAGACCCGTGGTCAGGCAGGCAGCAGAGGCAGCTGGCCGCGGTTTGTGCGCCGCCTGGGCTTCAACCGTCTGCCGAATCTGCTGTGAGTTGGCCCCGCCTTGCCTGCGGCGCCTTTCTGCTCCGGCTCTGTTGACTGAGGGAGAGAGTGGTTATTTGCCCCCTGCGGGGGCCTGCCTCGTCGGGGCACCCTCGCGACCGGTACAGATTCGTCCTTCATGACAAAAGCAGGTTTTAGTCTGTCAATACTGACTGCCTCTTTTCTGTCTCCAAAATCTAGCACAAATTGCTTATCACCTGCCTCCAGCACTCGAAATGGCCCTTCGTACGGTGGTTTGAGTGTTGCTTTTAGGGCTTCGCGCCTGACAAAAACGAACTCAGCATTTTTCAAAGCTTTGGGGACGAAAACTCGTGGAAAAGCGTGATGAACCGGACCTGGGAGCGTGTCTGCTCCCGTGCCAACTAACGGTCCCAGAGCAGGGAGAGGTGGGGGCTCCGGGTGCTCTGGTAAAAACTCGCCTGGCAGCCTGAGAGGTTGTGCGAACACCAGCTCCGCTGGGGAGGCGTTTAAGTCCTCCTTGGGCGCAGAACGCAACCCTAATAAAACCCATGGTAGTTTATTTACCCAATCTGCATCTGTGAGCGACGCTCTGAGTGCTGCCTTCAAAGACCTATGAAAACGCTCGCATAAACCATTAGCCTGAGGGTGGTAAGCCGTAGTGCGGTGAATTTTGGCTCCCAAGCCGTTGGCCATCGCTGACCACAGCTCAGAGACGAATTGAGGCCCCCTATCGGACGTAATGTCCGACGGAACCCCGAAGCGCGCCACCCAAGCCGTTAAAAAAACGCGAGCCACCTCCGCGGCCGTGGTCGTCGCCAGCGGGACCACTTCTGGCCAACGTGTGGTTCGGTCCACCATTGTCAAAAGATGCATGAACCCCTGTGATGCCGGTAGGGGGCCCATGAGGTCGACGTGCACGTGGTCGAACCTTCTGGCTGGAATGCGAAACGGTTCTAACGGGGCTCTTGTGTGCTTGTGGATTTTGGCCCGTTGACAGGACATGCAGGCTTTTGCCCATTCCTTCACGTGCTTGCGCAGGCACGGCCAAACAAACTTTTCCGCTACCATTTTCACCGATGCGCGCACCCCCGGGTGCGCCAGCGAGTGGACCAAGTCAAAAACACGGCGGCGCCATGCGGCCGGAACCACCGGACGCGGGCGCCCAGTCGACACATCGCAGATCGGGGGGGCATACCGGTTTGTAAACACTTGCTCTCCAGCCTTAACCCTGTTGGTCCAGACTGGAGTGCGCGCACGTCTGCATCCGCCCCCTGGTCCGCTGCCATGGCTGCGTAATCTATACCCACGTGCACCATCCCGGTGGCCTGTTCTGCCTCTGCGCGCGGTGGAGTCGTGACCGCGCGCGAGAGGCAATCTGCCACTACATTGAATTTGCCCGCAACGTGCCTAATGTCAGTGGTAAATTCCGAGATCGCGGCCAGCTGCCTCTGCTGCCTGCCTGACCACGGGTCTGAAATTTTGGCCATGGCGTATGTGAGCGGCTTGTGGTCCACAAAAGCGGTGAAGCGCTGTCCTTCCAGCCAGAACTGGAAATGACGAATAGCCAAATGCAGCGCCAACAGTTCTCTGTCGAACGTGCTGTATTTTCGCTCAGCCGCGCTTAAGGATTTGCTAAAGAAGGCCAACAGCTGCCAAACTCCGGCGACCTGTTGCTCAATAACGGCCCCTATGGCTAAATCTGAAGCGTCTGTCGTCAGCGCGATACGTGCTGCTGGGTCTGGGTGGGCCAGGAGCGCAGCGTCAGCCAAGGCTTTTTTTTTACCTCTGTGAACGCGCGCTCCCGCTCCGGAGACCATTCGACCGCCTGGGTTGGTTTTTGCTTTTTGAGCGCGGCATATAACGGTTGCATGAGTTGAGCTGCGTGGGGCAGGAATCGGTTATAAAAATTCACCATCCCCAAGAATTCCTGCAGTGATTTGACCGTTTGTGGCCGGGGAAAATCTGCCACCGCGCGTACTTTATCTGGTAACGGGACCGCACCCTCTGGGGAGACGCGGTGACCCAAAAAATCGATCTGCTCGACGCCGAACCGGCACTTGGTTGGGTTAATTATTAAGCCGTGCTCTCCCAGCCTCCTAAAAACTGCTGTGAGGTGCTTTTCGTGTTCGTCCTCTGAAGTACTCGCGACCAAAATGTCGTCGAGGTACACAAACACGAAAGGGAGATCGCGTAACACGGCATCCATCATCCGCTGAAACGTTTGCGCCGCCCCTTTGAGACCAAACGGCATGCGTAAAAATTCGAAAAGTCCGAACGGGGTTATTACCGCTGTTTTAGGAATGTCCCCCGGTTGGACTGGGACTTGGTGATAGCCGCGAACCAGATCAATCTTTGAAAAAATGCGCGCCCCCGCCAGGTGCACCGAAAAATCCTGAATGTGCGGGATGGGCTAACGATCGTGCGCCGTAGCATTGTTTAGCCTGCGGTAATCGCCGCATGGTCTCCAGGAGCCATCGGCTTTCGGTACCATGTGTAGTGGCGAAGCCCACGGGCTTTTTGACCTACGAACGATGCCCAGCCTCTCTAGGCTGGCAAACTCCTCGCGCACTATAGCGAGCTTAACTGCATCCAAGCGCCGAGCCTTTGCAAACACAGGAGGGCCAGATGTAGGGATAAAATGCTCCACCCCGTGTTTTGCGACCGTCGCCGAAAAAGTGGGCACAGTGAGTGCTGGGAATTGGGTGAGGAGTGTGTGAAACTTACCACCTGCTGTAGCGACGTGGGTCTGTACTGGTGGCGGGGACACTCGAGCTGAACAGGGGAGAGAGTAAAAAGAAAGTGCATTTACCAGCCGTCTATTAGCAAGATCAACTAACAAACTGTGTGAGCACAAAAAATCCGCGCCCAACATGTTGAAACTCACCGCCGCTATTACAAAAGTCCATTCATATGTGCGGCCATGTAAGCATAAAGGCAAGGTCCTTTTCCCGTAGGTGTTGATGCTCGAGCCATTTGCTGCCATAGCTCCGCTACCGCGGGGTCCAGCCACCCAGTCCGTGTATGTTGGGGTGATGAAGCTCACTTGGGCTCCGGTGTCTATGAGGAACTCCCGTCCGGAGCTCGCATCTGTGATGTAGAGCAGCTTGTTGCCTTCTCCGAGAGTCGAAGCTGCTAGCGACCCTCGGTCTTGCCGTTTCCCGAACTCTTGAAGTTGCAGGGCGGCACGCACCTGCGTGCCCTATCAGTGAACCTCCGATGGTAAAAGCAGAGATCTTCTCCTCCGCTGCGTCGGGGCCGCGCCTCTGCCACCGGACCATTGGCTCCACCTCGTTGCGGCCGTGCTGCCGCGGTCGTCGGCCAGCCTGGGTCTGCCGCCTCTGGCTCCCCGCTGTCTTGGGTCGCCGCTGTGGCTGCCTGCCCGCCGCAGGCGTCCAGAATCCCGTCTGCTTCCTGGGCCAGCTCCCGGAACTCCTCCGGGGTGTGACACTTCTTGCCGGCCAGCGTGCTTCTCGCATGCGTCGGGAGGTTGGAGAGGAAGATGAACTGGAAGAGGAAATCATCGTTGTCCGACCCTCTCAGCTGTATCATATCCTCCATCAGGGCGCTCGGCCTGTGTCCTCCTTGGTCTAGCAAAGACAGGATCCTCCTCGCCCTCACTTCAGCCGAGGGGGTGAAAAACTTAACGAGGGTGGATTTTAGCTTGTCGTACCTGCCGGTAGCGGGTGGCTGCTACACCAAGCTCTGCACGCACCGAGCTGTGCGGTTATCCAGTTTAGCGATGACATGGTGGAACTTAGTGTCATCCACCGTTACACCTGCGAGCGCGAACTGCGACTCCGCTTGCAGGAACCACGACCGTGGGTTATCCTGCCAGAAATCAGGCAGCTTGACGGCCACTGCGCTCGCCAGAACCGAACTCTGTGAGTCCGGGACCCTGAGACCTTCTCCGGTCATTCTCAACGTCGTCGGTCACCAATTGTGGGGAGCCTTGAATAACGAAACTGAATTGCATTTAATTCAAGTTTATTTCAAGCAATCATTCCCACAGTCTGCTCTCATTCTTGAGCAGCGAACAAAGAGAGGGAAACACACCAAAGTTTTCACCTTTATACATTCTCACATCAAGAAATCTCCCTCGCAGGGGAGGTCACACATCTCCATCATAATCCCTTTATTTACATTACTCCCCCCTCTCTCCTCTCGAGCCTCAGAGGTCAGGGAGTCTTTTGTCCACACCCATTGTCTTCTCTCGCTGTCCTCCACAGGTGTCCCAGACTCTCCGTCTCCTTCATCGTGAGGTTAAATCACATATGTGCTGTCAGCATATCTCTCATATGTCCAACATGTGCATGCACAACTACACAGCCATAACCACCTTCATTCCTCTACATGCCAGATGACCACTTTTTTTTTTTTTTTATAAATGTGCCATTACTGTGCGTATGTAATGTCTATGGCTTTAGCCCCGAACTCCCGCCCCGCCCGCAATTTTGAAGTTATTGTGCAGTCTGAGCCGACAAAAATTACAATCCAGCGATAAAGGGAAGGAGATTGATTAAAAAGAGAGCACAAGTCAGCTGTGTCTGCCATGCCTGCGGCATCTGCCACCGCAGAATTGTAGCCTCTGTCTCACTTCAGTGAGGAAAAAGTCGGATGAAATGCGACATGACCGTTCAGACGGAGGTCGCTTTGGAAATATCAGATACGATTCAGAATTAGGACCACATATGAAAGTGGCCTGGGTCTGGTGTGGAAAAAGTCGGATCTGCGTCGTTCAGTCAGTCATTAAAAAATCAGATATGGGTCACACTTGTGCAAAAAAATCGGAATTGGGCATTAAAACCTGTAGTGTGACTGTAGCCCACGAGGAACCACGAGGTCACTAAGGACCGGAGGAGCCTGATTATGAAGACATTTTCTGATTATCTGGAACAGTGCCAGTTATCTGGAATGTGTTGGCATCAGTGGTTCAAATCTTGGATATTTAGAAAGTAGTTTTTCCCATAAAATTTGATTTGGTTTCTAATTTGTCGATGCCAGTCAATGGGAAGGCTTGTAAATGATAAGGTAGTCAAAGACAGCAGACTTTGCTCCCTGCTGGACCATCTTTTTTTCAACAGTGTGCAGAAACCACAAAGACTTTTAACGGGGATCAGCCACCTGTACTTTTCAATTTGCTGCTCTTTTCCTGGTTAATTTGTTACTCACAAAGTTGCACTTTTTTTCTGGTAAAATTTTTAATCATTTCCAAAAAAAAAACCATTTTTGTCTTGTAATTTTGTGTGGATGTTTTCCTCATTAAACTGTTTTGAAAAGATTTTTGGCATAAATTCCTTTTGCTTTTTTTCATAAATTTGGCCCATTTTTCTTTATTTTAGTTAACAAAATGTATCAAATTTTCAGACTTCACATCAATTAGTGACATTTTTTCCCAATATCAACTTTTTTCATAATTTGATATATTTTGCATAATATTCTGCTTTATTTACTGGTTATTTTTGTAAATTTGTTAATTTTTCACGTAAAATACGTCCTTTTTTCACTTAAATTTCTGACAGTTTACTAATTATAGGTTTAATTTTTTTTTTAAACAGGTGTGATTTTTTTTTCCCTTGGTTTTTTTTTTCTCCCTTATAAAAATGTTTAATTTATGGGTGAACTGTTCCTTTAACTCACTGTTGATGTTCTTCATTCTCACTTGTTCCTTTCACACTTGCTAATTAGAGCGTGGAGGTATTTTGTGTGTGTTGCACTATGTATTTTATATCAATTTTTTTCTGTATTTGAGTCAGACGCCTTGTATCAGGTGCCACTGTTACATCAAACCCACCCCAGTTCAGGTTTATCACCCACCCTCAGGGCTTTTTTGCCAAAATGCCGAGCTATACGAACAAAGCTGTACGTTGTTTACACAGTGAAGATATCAATGTAGCGCCACCGTTTCAGTTGCCAAACTCCACTTTAAGATTGATGTTTTACTCGAGTACTACCAACTGGCTCATTGTTGATCACTTTGGGGGGAAATATTTTCGTTCTCGCATTTGGAATAGTTGATGAATTTAGTGTAGTTAAAGAGTTTAAGTCAAAAAATTGCTTTATATTTAAAGAAGCGATACATGGATATTTTAACAGTGGTGGGAAGAAAATCAAAAAGAACAATAAATTTTCCAAAGATTTTGATGAGGAAATGAGACTCTGGATTATATATTTATAACATCTAGCCTCGGCTGCAGGTTGAATTTTTACTGAAATGCACTGAGGTATCACAAGCTGGCTAAACTTGAGGAAAAATCAGGCAATATTTCTAGATTTGTTACATAAGAGTGATGGTAAACACACATTTCTGCTCCTAAGGCAGCTTTGGGTTTAGTTGATGTCTCTTTTTGTCATTTAACTTTGGACTGAAACATAATAAATTGCATTATTTATGTACTGTATATTTGTTTCTTTTTCCAATAATCCCAAAAGTACCAACAGAGTATGGCCATTGAATATAGAGAGAGGCATTAAAATGGCAACATTGTGTCAATGGACCTCTTGCACAATGTAGAGTGACGTACTTCCACGTTCCGAACTCTGAGCAGCTTCATTTCCTGTTCTATTATATTTTCCCATTCCCTGGTGCTTTCTCATCATTAAATTAATTTTTTCACTTTCACTCATCATTGTACATACTGGAAATAGTGTGCGGGCAGATTGTTTTTTCTTTATAAAGTTCATATTGATCGTTTTTGTAACAATACTGGACTGTTTAATAGGTCGCTCAGTTAGCTTAGCATTACACAAATATCATATTGTTTGTGTCTCCCATTCCAAAAACCACTGCATGGGCGGTAATGGACATGTATTGTGCAAAGTCTTTGCACGAGCTCATTCACGTTCATCTGAGTTCACAGGGCTGTCTTTGCTTACGTCACCGATCTCATGAATGCACAGAACGGCGTGCCGAGGTATCAAAAAATAACAATTTCAATGCATTTCTATGGCAATGTTAACTAAGTTTAAACAAAGAAAATGTCGAAATGTTGCACAACTGGTTCATGTAGCCATCATCTTATGAAAAATGGTGATAGCTATCAGAATACAAGTTTTTTTTAGATTCATATCAGCCAGCAGAGATTACCAAAGGAGAATTTTGTGGGCTGCCTTTTCATATGAGTTGGCTGAAGGATATGAACCCACATCTCCATCTGGCCAGAAATAGAGATTGCTCCTGCTGCAGATGTGTCTGTTTACCAAACTATGACTCTTATTTATCATTAAAAGTAACTTGCCTACTCTTAAAGTTAATGCAAACATGCAAAAAACACCCAAATTTGCATCAGCGGGAGTTAATAGCTAAAATAGCATTAGCATAGAAATGCGTCGGCTCGGTAGAAATATTAATTTCAATTTGAGCTGTTTATCAGCCTCAGAGTAAACATATTAACACTGCAATTAAACTAGTTTAAAAATAAAACTGACACTCACCTGCTGACAAATGGACCGAAGGTCTGTAGAGCTGAAACGAAGTGTCGGGATTAACGGGGTGAACGAGTGTAAATAAACAGGAGCGTACGGGAGATGGGAGGCTGTTTTTCCTGTGAGCTCCGGTGGATAAACTTCGCAAACCTAAAAACATGACAACTTTTTGGGGATTTCCACAGCAGATACAATTACAGCCAAGCTGGTGCATTTATTTATCTGTACAAATATCAATAAATATTGTTTGTGGACATACTGTTGAATCATTCTTCCACATACTGGCAGGTAGACGGTAGGGACACTTTGAGATCACAAATTTAAATTTTTTGATCATATCTGATCCGATCTTGTGGTGAAAGCTTGTCATAATATTGATATGCCGTATTGTTTCAATAGTAAACTGCCGTTTTTTTCTTACTGCCGTGCTTTGCGCGTTCACATGCAAGTACCTGGATGTGTAGACAGCCCTATGCAACGTTATTAGGAGTGTGTCAAAGTTTATTACGAGAATAAATGACACGCTAGCAATTGGAAGTTATCTAGGCTAGTGTCAATAACAGTAATGGTAACAGCAATAACTGAGGGACTTTACATACACAATGTAATATTAAAACTGGAAAAGCACTTGGAGTACATACCTCTGCCAAGGCTCCTTCCGTCCCTCATGGATCATCTCTAAAATGTAATGGGTTTGTGTGTAGGCCTAGAGCCACTTCTGGTGAAAATTTCATCCAAATCCATCCAGTAGTTTTGGAATATTGTTGCCAACACTGTGAGAAGATGAGAACCTTGGCGGAGGTATGCATTCTCAGATCATCACCAAAATGTAATGGGTTCCCCTCTAGCCCAAGAACCACCTCTGGTGAAAATTTGATCCAAATCCATCCAGTAATTTTTGTCATCCTGCTGCACAAATGCAAAGCCATTGATGGAGGTATGCACTCTCAAGTCATCACCAAAATCTAATCATCTGTTCCCCGTGCCATTACACACCTTTGCTGAAAATTTCCATTTCAACATTACTTCCTGAGTAATGTTGCAAACAGACAGACAGACAAACCAACAACCAAACTAATGTCAGCAAAAATATAACCTCCTTGGCAGAGGTAATAAGTCATGTAACAACTGGGAGTTGTATGTATGTTTCGGTGAGTTTCACAGGCTGATTACACCCCATGCAGTGGTATTTGGAATGGCAGCGATAGATACGATAGCTGTGCTATGCTAAACTAACTGGGCGAACTATTAAACGGATCAGTATGGTTACAAAAACATAATAATCATAATGTGAAACTCAAACTTTATAACAAAAAAATGATCTGCCGCACACTAGTTCCAGTATGGACAATGATAAGTGAAAGTGATTAAAACTGATTTATTGATGAGAAAGCACCAGGGAATGGTCACATATAATCGAACGGGAACTGGAGCTGCTCACAGTCCAGAATGTGGAAGTACGTCATTGTGCTAGAGGTCCATTTCTTAAAATAAAGGGAATACATTAGCATTGAAAACAAAGTGTGATTTTAAAAAAACAAAGTCCCCTTCGTGGGAACCCAAAATTTATCCCCCGCCAGTCAAAGCCCAAAGGGGTCGAAGAGCCCTTTGGGTGAAGACCGAAGAGGGATTATGTTATGGGTCAGTCTGTCCATCAGTCTGTCCTACTTTTGTGAAATCCTCCTCCTACACTTTTGGGCTGATTGTTTTGAAACTTGGTACCATGGTTTAATATACACAGATGTGCATATTGTAATTTGGTTCTGATTGGATGATTTTTGCTTGTAGACCTGACCTATGACCTCCAGTTTCACCTCACTTCATAGAAACTGTCTTGTGAAATCAACTCCTCCTACAGTTTTGTTCTAGTTATTTTTGAAACTTGATACCATGGTTTTATATACTCTCATGATGCGCATATTGTAATTTCACTCTAATTGGATGACCTTGAGGTGAAAGGTCAGGTCAGATTTTTCCCTAAATCTTCTAAACAGTAACTACTGAAAGAACTGATGTAGGCTTTTCAAATTGATGCAGTAGTTGTATTTAATACACATTTTGGACATCTTACATCCTGATCTAACTATGGGTTTGGGGTCAAGGGGTCAAAGGTTCAAAATTAACAATGCTGTTGCACTATGGTAAATGCTACATTTACTATTGCTATAAAACGAGTAACGCTAGGGCCACCAAACCTGGCATACAGGTTCGCCTTGGAATTCTGACCTCTTACTATGGGTTTGGGGTCAAAAGGTTAAAGGTCAAGGTTAACATTCCCTATGCCTGATTACAGTACGAGTCAAGTTGGGGTCACCAAATTTGGTAGACAGGTTCACTCTGTGACCCTGAAGTGTGAGTATGGTTTTTGGGATCACAAGGTCAAAGGTCAACATGAAAATGGCTTATAAACTATCTCAACAACAAAGAAAACTAGGATCACCAAACTTGCTACAAAGGTTCACCTTGGGATCCTGACCTCTAACTATGGGTTTGGGGTCAAAGGTCAAAGTTGGCACTCCCAATGATCTCTCACTATAGAATGTGTAAAGCTCTCTAGGGTCACCATACTTACTACACAGGTTCATCTTGGGATCCTCACCTGCAACTATGGGTTGTGTACTTTGTTGTATATTCGTGGATGATGGGCTTATCATAATTTGGTTCTGTCACAGTAATTGTATTGAAAAGTTGAACCCTTCTGTCCGTCAGTAAGTATTTGGGATCTTCAAAGAAAACAGAGGTGCGGGATATTGCACTCGCCTCAGTCGTCTTGTTTCTCTGCAAGAAGACTGTACCTGCACAGGCAGGGTTGACTTGCGTCGCCTGCTCATTAAAAGGTCACGAGTCCACTCCATCTGTTAGGAGGTAATGTTCAAACTGAAAAGCAAATATACGTGATCACGCAACAGCTGGTAGAAGGAAGGCCCAAACTCGGTTTCTTCCAGAACCCACACTAATGTTGGAAAAGTGTCAAATATCCCTTTG
This sequence comes from Pholidichthys leucotaenia, assembly GCA_020510985.1. Lineage (NCBI taxonomy): Eukaryota > Metazoa > Chordata > Actinopteri > Cichliformes > Pholidichthyidae > Pholidichthys > Pholidichthys leucotaenia. The sequence goes on from CM035842.1 coordinate 281,035,038, forward strand.
TCCACTCGTTGTCCCCATAGCTTCAGTTTGGCTTCAAATGCAGGTTTAATTTCCAAGCTTCACCGCCAATTACTGAGACACATGTCGAGACTGCACTGGAAAAAATAATATACAGTAATTTTTCAAAACAAATCTCCCAGCAGTCTTGGTAAACACAGAGGAACAGAATATTTTTTTTTCCCCTCTGTGTTCTCTTCGACCTGTTTTGAGTGGTCCACGGACCAGTCCAGTGATTGGGAACCACAGCTATAGACATTCCGATGCCAGTTTGATGCATTGAGATGATGGGGATTATTATCTTGCACATACATTAACATTTTAAAAATATTAACAGTTTTAAACCATATAGACACATACATGATTTTCTTGTCTTTATGTTTTTAATGTCTCTTAGTACACTTTATGACTAAGTGCAAAGAACAGGTCACCTCCATTGCTAAAATAAACCATATTTTAACGTGAGACGCCAATGTACACTTGAAATGCATGAAATTAATGAAAATGTTGATTTAACTGTTTGAATAACTTCACTATAGTCTAAAGAAAGGCTGAAGTTTAAGAAAAAAATGCAAACAAATGTTTACCCTGGGTTCAGCCAACCTAGAATTTTTAATTTTATGCACTGGATTCTGAACTTGAATTCTTCAGTGTGTCATTGTAATTTTGTGTGTTAGATTAGGCGTGCGGAAGGATACAAAGTACTGCGGAGTGATATCAGCACGGAAGGATACAACACCACGGAGTGATATTGATGGCCGAAATAAACTAGAACAAATATATATAGAGAAAAAATAGTTATAATAAGAAATGGCCTTAAACTAGCCTTAAAATAATCAGGAATAACTTTAACAATAACTAAAGTACCATAAGATATAACTTAAAATTAGATTAAAATAGAATAATTTTAAGAATAATAGAATTTTTTTTAAATTTTTTTTTTCCTTCTTGCCTTGAGAGAGAGCAGTCGCATTTTTCTTCCCTCCTCTCCTGCCTTCCTGATCTATTCCCAGCTTTTGCAATGTTGCGTTTTTGTCTGTGTTTAGTCGCTCTTCTTCTGCTGAATCTTAATCTAAACGGAAATTATGGATTTGGAAGCGGCTTAAATGTGCTATTGTCACTATTTTTCAACAAGAATTGGGCCAAGGGGGAGCCCAAGAATTGGAACCTACGAGGAGACTCATGGACATTGGAATTCATGCGTCTGTGGAAACATTATTGGTTATGATCTCAGGACTTCTATTTTTGGCTGTGGAGTTCCCTGATGCATCAGAAATTGAAGGAAGGTGAGAGAGCTGATCAAAGCGGACCCGGCAAGTTCCTTCATTAAATTCGACCAGTTGGGGAGGGCACGAGTAGCGGCAAACGGTGAACTGAATGACAGTGATTCAGTGGAGGAATAAATCTGGAGCCCTGTGCTCTCCATGGAAAAACAGTTTAAGCCTGCACATATAATGGAAGCACAGAATTACACGGGTGAGGACAAATTCTAATCTCTGAGTGCACTGTGCTGTTTTGATTTGATTTGACCTTGTTTGCCCCGTGTTTACATTCCTCCTGATTGAGATAAGCGGAAGGACCGGCTCTTATGTCTACCCAAACAATCGACAATCAGTTGTTGTCGTATCAGCGGATTGGACCCTCAAGGACAATGCCCATGTGCCTTCTGCAAGCAAGAGAGAGAGCAAGAGAGATAGACTCTGGACTTGTTTATAAGTCACATGATTATAACATCTATCCACTGCCAGGAGGCGCCCTCTGCTGCTCACTAACAACTGTTACATTTACACTACACAATGCCTACAACATTACATGCATACAATACACTGCCTCTCAACTTTTGTGTGTGATCTTCTGCTAAATGTCTGCTAAATGTGCATTGAGTTTTTTTTTGCCTGCAATCAAAATTTCGCTCACTTGCCGAGCGTCATTCTGATAAAACATGTTTTTTTCTCTCGCCTATTGTGTCATACCCATTCTCTTTTTCTTTTTTTTCCTTTCTTCTTTATGACTGGCGCCTAGCGGCTGCCCCGGCCTTGGATGCGCTCTGCAGAGCGTGCCCAAATGCCAAGTCACGTTTCGTTACCTTGTATTCATACATGTGTAATGACAATAAAGTTGAATCTCATCATCTCATCTCAATAAAATAGCCTTTTAACTAAGATTAAACAATAAATAAAATAAATAACTGTAGTTTGTCTGGTTGTTCGCATGTTTGTTGTGTGTGTTTTTAATAATGTTTTTATGGTTTACTTTGATGAAAGAATGGGTAACTGCTGTAGCAGGGGCAGAGATCGCGAGAGGTAGGAAGAGAGTGACATTTTGCGACGTGGCAGGATGAGAGGATGTTTTCCGGGTTGGTATGATTGTGAAGCGCAAAAGGGCATGAATGAGATTTTTGTTTGATGGGGGACGGCAGATTTGTGCATGGGAGAGATAAGGATAGTGTTTGGTATGTGGGGAAAGTGGCGAAAATGTTTTGTTTTTTCAAGGCAGCGGAAGGTGGTTGTGAGAATCTTGGGTTGCCAGGTCTGCTTATAAACAGCTTTGGGATTGTTTTCTAACGTGTGTGCTTATTTGGGCTTACGAACGAAGAAACGGTGGACTTCTTGACAAAGTTTCTCTTCAAATAGAGTCCATTTATGCTGTTTGAATTCCCAGTTTTCACTCCTTTTCCACGAAGATGCTGCTGCCGCTAGCGAGACACTGCCTGCTGAGTGATTGGAAAGCTTGCGTGGGTGGGCCGCTTCTAAACTCCGCGCAGATGACGGCTACGCACATTGTTCATGTGCTTGCTTGTGGAAAGTCATTGCTTCATATATTTTTCTTAAATTCATATCTCCTTGGCACCGTGGTAAATTTTCTGGTGAGGTGGCCCGCCACCGAGAAATATTACCAGAGGAAACCCTGTATCTGTCACAGGTCTGTGGTCTGTGGACCACTTCCAGTTACACGGGGTGAGACTGGACATCCTGGCAGATAAGCACATCTATTGCAAGGTCTGTGGTGGACTTTTGCCAGTCGGTGCATCGTGACATGCACTACACAAAGAGCAGAGATAAACAAACCTATCATCTGGTCAGTCACTGCAACATATACTGGAGTCAGTTTGTCTTGGCCTGTCCTCGCCACTGATAATACCTCTATCTGCCAAGAATGTGCCGCTAGTCCAGCAAAAGCTAGCGGTACTCAAATACTTTGCAAGCAGTTTCATGAAATGGTCAGTCAGAGAGCAACTCATACCAGCTCGGACGTCGCCTGGGTTAACAAGGTCAGGAGTTCCTGGCAGCAGAAGGCGAAGGACAGAGCTGCGTGGAGGAATCTGATCAGATCTAAATGAAACGGTCATTGTCGCCCCCGACAGACTGCTATGATGATGATGATGGTTGCATGTGTGTGTGTGTGAGAGAGAGAGAGGACTAGTATGTTTATGCGAAGGCAGTATTTGTCACATTAAGATGGGGATTTTGGTAAAATGAAATGTATTAGATGCTTGTTTTTATCTCAAGATAATTTTGACAGTAATTTGTTTTTGTTGTGCAGTTTTCTGTGGGATTTTTGTTTGCCTTATGATGGTTTACTTGTGATAAGCAATTAAATCTTGCTTTGTTGGCAGATTCTTTTTTAAAATTTTAACTAACATCTATTGCCAGAACTTTTTTTTTTTTTTTTTTGCTTATTTTAAGTAAAATTATCTGCCAGCAGAGCAAGAAAATTTTTATTTTTTTAATTGTTTGGGTTGGGGCTGTCTGGAGGCATGTAGAATCTTCTGGCGCATGGGCTGCGCAGCAGGAATAAATGTCAGAGGAAAAAAAATATGGTGATAAAAGTGTCTGGCTGGTGCCTGTCTGGTTTGAAATGGGTTTTCCAGATGGAGGATCATTTAGTCTCCATCAGTTACATTATCTGAAAAAAAGTTAGATGAGAAAAAGCAGAAAACAAGAATGTATGATAAATAAAAGAGAGCTCCTTCCATCAAAATAAATTATGACATGTACATGAAAAGTAAATTAGTTTCATAGGGCATTGTGTGAGAATGTGGCAATGTGTACACAAGAAGTTATAAAAGTGAAAACAAAAGCCTATTTACTAACTATATAATTGATATTTATTTTGCCAACAGTATCTGGTTTGAATCAGTTAGAGGTGTGGGCTATTAAAATGCTCCTATCACCACAAGCATTAGAGCAAAATCAGAAGGATTTGAAATAAATAAATATTAGAGGGAAAAAAACCTGAAACTAGGGCCCCATGGATGCTTTTTTCTTTAAATGAATGTGTTTTCTTTTGATTTTTATTTTTCTCTTCTCGACATACCTTTTTGCTGGTTTTGAATTTTTAGTAATAATTCTGTGGCTCACATTTTACATTTTATTTCCACTTTTTGTTGAACTTGTGACTTTATTTAAAGTCCAAGGGTGCAGAAATTCATATGGCCCTACACATCTAAGCAGAAAATCATGTTTTTATTTTATTTTGTTTTATTTTAGGTTCATTGTGGTTCATAAAGCAAACATGAAACTCCCATCACATTATTCTGCACAAGCAGCTGTATTAACAATTAGTTATAAGTGTGATAAGGTACAAGGATTATTTAATTTATACTTAGAGGTGTGTGTGTGTGTGTGTGTGTGTGGAAACGGAGGTTTACTTCATGCCCACAAACACAAACAAGAGGGAAACACTCGTAGGGGCACCAGTCCAAACTTGGACAATTTCCATCCATCCATCCATCTTCTACCACTTTTCCGGACGTCCGGGTCGCGGAGGCAGCAGTTCAAGCAGAGAAGCCCAGACTTCCATCTCCCCAGCCACCTGCTCCAGCTCTTCAGAGAGGATACCAAGGCATTCCCAGACCAGCTGGGAGACATAGTCTCTCCACTGAGTCCTGGGTCTGCCCCGGGGTCTCCTCCCAGTGGAACGTGCCTGAAACACCTCAAGTGGGAGGCATCCAGGAGACATCCTAATCAGATGCCCATACCACCTCAACTGACTCCTTTCAATGTGGAGGAGCAGCAGTTCTACTCTGAGCCTCTCCCGGATGACTGAGCTCCTCACCCTATCTCTGAGGGTGAGTCCAGCAATCCTACGGAGAAAGCTCATTTCAGCCACTTGTATCCGCGATCTTGTTCTTTCGGTCATTACCCAAAGCTCGTGACCATAGGTGAGAGTAGGAACGTAGATTGACTGGTAAATCGACAGCTTTGCCTTAGAACTAAGCTCCCTCTTCACCACAACAGACCGGTACAATGTCCGCATCACTGCAGATGCTGCTCCAGTCCGTCTGTCAATCTCTCACTCCATTTTCCCCTCTCTCGTGAACAAGACCCCAAGATACTTAAACTCCTCCACTTGGGGCAGGAGCCTGTCCCCAACCCGGAGAGGACAATCCACCTTTTTCCAGCTGAGGACCATGGACTTGGAGGAGGTGCTGATTCTCATCCCAGCCGCTTCACACTCAGCGGCAAACCGTCCCAGCAAGAGCTGTAGGTCATTGCTGGATGAAGCCAACAAGACAACATCATCTGCAAACAACAGAGATGAGATCCTTTGGTCACCAAGCATGACACCCTCCATTCCCTGGCTGCACCTAGAAATCCTGTCCATAAAAATTATGAACAGGATCGGTGACAAAGGGCAGCCCAGGCGGAGTCCAACTCTCACTGGGAATGGCTCCGACCGAGTGTTGGCAATATGAACCAAACTCTCACAACGGCTGTACAGAGACCGAATAGCTCGTAACAACAAGCCCGATACCCCATACTCCTGAAGCACCCCCCACAAAAAAACCACGAGGGACACGGTCAATTGCCTTCTCCAAGTCCACAAAACACATGTAAACTGGTTGGGCAAACTCCCACGAACCCTCGAGAATTCTCATGGATCGTCACCTTATCGTGGTGGCAGGGTTTGCATGCCCCAGTGATCCCAGGAGCTATGTTGTCCGGGGCAATTTGCCTCTGATAGGGTCACCCAAGACAAACTGGTCCTGGGTGAAGGGCCAGACTAAAAACGATCCAACAGACTCTCATGATAAATTCTATATCAAAGATTCAGTGTACCCCGCCCGGTATGGGGTTACCGGGGCCCCACCCTGGAGCCAGGCCTGGGGAAGGGGCTCGAAGGCTAGCGTCTGGTGGCCGGGTTTCCACCCATGGGACCCGGCCGGGCTCAGCCCGAAGGAGTTACATGGGTCCGCCCTCCAGTGGGCTCACCACCTACAGAAGGGATCATGGGGGTCCGGTGCTATGTGGATTAGGTGGCGGTCAAAGGCGGAGACCTTGGTGGACTGATCCCAAACTTTCTAAACTGACTTGAATGAATGAATCTTTATTTTGGATAGATTAAAAGTAAAGATTAAAAAGAAACAGAATAATATAACAAAGGCGAAAAAATCCAACAAGGTCAAATTAAACGATCACTCCTCTGATTATACAGTTCAACATAAGTTATCCGAAATGGGTGATGGCTGAAGCCGCAGCTTATATTGCCCACCCATATTCCATCCAAGAATTCAAAAGAAAAACAAAACAAGAGCGATTACAATTCGGAACAAAGCTAAGACAAAATGTGACAAAAAAACAAACTAAGCAACAACACAACACAGACTGGATATGACAATCCTTATGTGATTTTACATGTCATCTTGGATATATGTTTGGAGTATTTCTTCCTTTAGTTTTTGTTTAAATTGTCCAAGTGTTGTACATGATTTTAATTCAGGTCCCAAATCGTTCCATAATCTGACTCCTTGCACTGAAACACAGTGTTGCTTGGTGGTAGTTCTCACTGAAGGTTTTTGAAATATACATGTTCCTCTGAAATGATATTATTTCTCCCTTATTTGGAACAGCTTTTGGATATTTGTGGGCAGTGATAGATTCTTCACTTTAAACATTATTACTGCAGTTTTAAAGTCAACCAGATCTTTCAACTTGAGAGCTTTTAATTTAAGAAAAAGTGGGTTTGTTGGTTCCCTGTAAGCAGCTTTGTTTATTATTCTAATAGCTCTCTTCTGAAGCATAAAGACTGGATATATGTTTGTTTTATATGTATTTCCCCATACTTCAGTACAATGTCATGTATGGAGTATTAATGAATGATACAAAGTATATAATGTGGGTTGATTCAGCAAATATTTCACTCTGTGTAGTATTGCGATTGATTTAGATATTTTACCTTTAATATAATTAATATGTGACTTCCAACACAGTTTATTATCAATTATTACTCCAACAAATTTAGTTGCAGATACCCTTTCAATCTCTACACCATTTACACTGAGTTTAGATACTAAGTTGTTGTGATGGTTGTTAAAAACTATAAATTTTGTCTTACTTAAATTGATCATTAATTTGTTTGAATCAAACCACAGTTTAAGCTTTCCTAATTCCTTTCCGAGTGTATCCAAAAGTTGTTCCAAATTGCTTCCACTGCATAATAGATTAGTGTCATCGGCAAACAATATTAAATCCATTTTTTCCGAGACTTTACATATATCATTTATATACATATTGAATAACAATGGCCCCAAAACTGAACCCTGTGGGACTCCACAAGTAACCTTCAGTAACTGTGAGTTTTTGTTACCAACACATACATACTGATATCTATTCTTTAAGTAACTACTTAACCAGGACAGTGCTACCCCCCAATACCACAATTTTGTAGTTTCTTTAACCCCTTGCACTCCGGTCAATTTTCCTAAAAACGCCAAAAATTAACGTGCCCAAATTAAATCAAAAGCTGTTCTTCAACCCTTTGCAGCATCTTCATGGGGTTGGTCTCATTTAAAAGAAAACACTTTGAATTTTTTGGCAAAACAGTCATAATCTCTCTAAGTGCTCCGGCCACTGAGTTACAGTCATCTAAACATAGTGAACTTGAAGAAAATAAATTTGGCCTGGGTGTTTTTTTGGATACAACTGCTTGCAAATAACACACAGCTTCAGATCCGGGCTGGAAAATGCAACAGAAATGTAGAACCAAGAGTTATCCAGCTGAGGTCCAAATTTTGTAACAATACCACAAAAAATGAATATATTACACAGCTTTATACTCAGGTAGTTCCCAGGCATTTTGGAACTGTGCCAAATTGTGCCAAATGGCACAGTTTGGAAAAACGTCTAACTTTTGAATGATTCAATGTAGAAGCTTCATTTTGGGCTCTAATGAAAGGTCACACTCAGGGCTGTGTGTGTGTGTGTGTGTGGGGGGGGGGGTTGCCCCCCCCCCCGCTACAGAGGATGGACATCGGCCATCGCTACACAACGGATTAGCCTCATGTGGCGATGTGGGACAGCACTGCAGTCACCGCGGCTTCCCCCCCCCCTCGCTACAGAAGAATAGCGGGGGTGGGGGGGGCGTTCACGGTCTGTATGCGGCGAACAACCCCTTGTACCGCGGCGCATTTTGTGCGAAGACGAACCAATTCAAGGCTCTTATTAGTCAAATGAGAGGTCAGTCAGATGAACTAATCTGTTTGCGGCTGTGTCTGCAGCTTTTATTTTCAGTGCGCGCTTGGACGCCATCACCACCTACATCACCACCATCAGGATCTCCATCATGCGTCCGAGAGCACACGAGGGCGCTCTCGTGCGCCCTCGTGCACTCTAGGACACAGAGACTTGCCCGTCTGCAGTACAACGGAGCGCAAGAGGTTAATAATAAATTGTGATCCACTGTATCAAATGCTTTTTTAAGATCCAGGAATACCCCAACTGAATACTCTTTATTTTCAACGGCAGTTGATATTTTTTCTATAAATTCCATTAGAGCAAATGCAGTTGTCCTCTTGTGTCTGAACCCATATTGCTGCTCACACAATAAATTATTCCTCATTATGAAGTTGTCAGTTCTCTCACAGAATATTTTTTCAAGTATCTTGGAAAATTGCGGCAATAGTGAAATTGGTCTATAGTTTGAAAGTTCCCCTCTGTCACCCGTCTTGTATATCAGAATTACTTTTGCTATTTTCCTTGCATTGGGAAATATACCTGTTTGGAGAGACAGGTTACAAATATACGTCAGTGGTTTCACTAAGCATTCGATAATAGTTTTGACTAAGAGCATGTCAATATCATCACAGTCCGTAGATGTCTTACTTTTAAACGATTTAACAATTTCAATGACCTCTCTCTCGTCTGTGTTCTTTATAAAAATGGAGTCTTTTATAGCAGTGTTTTTGCTTATTGTATCACCCGTAGGTGCAGTAATGGGTATTTCTCAAGCCAAATTAGGACCAATGTTAACAAAAAAGTTATTAAATTCATCTGCAGGTGAAACTGCATTCACACTCTGAGTCGTTGTATTATTTTTTGAGAAATTGGTTGGGTAGCTTGTATTTCTGTTTTTATTTCCAAGAATATTGTTAAGTATTGTCCATGTATTTTTAATATTGTCTCTGTTTTTCTCCAGTTCTTTACTGTAATAGTCTCTTTTACTACATCTCATTATATATGTTAACTTATTTTTGTATGTTTTATTCCGCTGCTCTGCTTCTTTTGTCCTTTTCTTTAGAAAAGCTTTATATAATAAATTTTTCTTTTTACACGCCTTTTGTAATCCTTTGGTTAACCATGGCTTATCGACAAATTTATGTTTAAGCTTTTTCTTTACTAATGGACAATTTTTTTTCATAAAGAGTGGTTACTATGTTCATAAATGTGTCATAGGCTTCATTTACATCTGATACATAGACTTTTGTCCAGTCCTGCTTCAGCAAGTCTTCTTTAAAAGAACTGATTGCATTTTGTGATTTGTATCTGAACGATTTTAATTTTTTTTCTGTATTGGGGTCCGTGTGGCCATGGATAAGTGCAAAGGTTGGCAAATGGTCACTTATATCATTTATCAATAATCCACTTTCTATTTTCTTATCAATAATATTAACAAACAGGTTGTCAATAAGTGTAGCAGTGTGAACTGTGATTCTACTGGGATGTGTTATTGTGGGATATAGACTCATGCTGTACATAGAATTCATGAACTCTGTAATTACATTTTGTTGATATGGATTTAGTAAATCAATATTGAAATCTCCACAAATTACTACCATTTTCTTACTAGTAATATTATTGTACAGCTCGACTAATTTATCTCTGAATGTCTCAATGCAAGTTCCCGGCGTTCTATATATACAACTTATAATTAGATTTTTTGTTTTATCTTGGTCAATCTCAACAGTAACACATTCTAAAATCCCTGGTAGTGCAAAGGACATTCCATTTACAAGTTTACACCTATACAGGTCATCAGTATACAGTGCAACACCACCACCCTTTTTTTGAGATTTGTTAATATGAAACATCTGATATCCCTCTATTGCCATCAGGGGAGCCTGCTCTTCATTAAGCCCAGTTTCAGAGACTGCGATGGCTGTAAATTTTCTGTCTAGCTGTTTTAAATAGTCCTGAATCTGTGGAATGTAGGAAACTCGAAATGAAGAGACTGAATGATTTTTCAGTATTGGTTTATTCCATCCCAAGTCCTACAGCTCCTCTCTCAGTCAGGGAATGAAGAGGGCGAGCTGAGATAAACCACATACCTTTATACCGTTACAACAGACACAAATCACATTCACATCAAACACAGAATTCCATTCATAACTAATCCTCCTATTGTCCTCTCGGCTTCTCTGTCTGACCCAAGGAGTCAGACAGTCTCTTTAGGTTCACTCTCAGATCTTCTCACTTCTCCTCTAGTCCGCAGGGGGTCCAGACTCAATGTCCATTTGGGGCGTGATGTCAATACACACTGTGAGCTCAAGGCCCCCTCATGTCTGGGTCTTGATAGTTTACCATCTAGTTGCACTTGACTTTTGAATTGCTTTTTAGTGTAATATTCACAATGATTATGAATATTATTGAAAAAGTGGTTATCAGGATCAATATCATTCTCCATCTCTTGTAGTTTATGTTCAGCATAATGGCATATTTTCAGAGTTTGAATTTCCTCACTCTGTGTCAAATGACTTCCTCCGACTGGGTATAATTGATGTCTACTCAAGTCAGTCATGAGTTTTTTTGTTTGTTTTGGTTATTTTTTTTTTTTTTAAAGGACATTGACATGGTATGTCAAAAGAACTATTCTTGCCGTGTGTGTGAATATGGATTATCATAGTCTCTTAATTTTCTTAATCAGTGTTCATCTATATTTATTTAAGTCAGTAATCTCTCTTGATTATTATACTCTTTGCTTCCTCAGGTGTTCCATTTAGTTTGATCCAAACTCTACAATTTCTTGTCCATGTTGACTTGGACAATTTATTAATAACTAATCCTTGAACCTTTCATTAACCAGTCTCAATATTTGTGAATTCTTCTGCCGTGACCCAGGAAAGCACACACACAAAAGAAATCAAGCAGAAACTTCTATATACCATTAACAGTTTTAATAAGCAAACTCAAGTGACATTACACTCAATTGATTTGTAAGCAGGTGAAATGATCAACAAGTATCAAATATCGAATTAACTGTTAACGGATTCCTGAGCATAAAGTCTATGGTTAAACCTTTGTGGAAACAAGAGAAACTAGATTTTGAATTTGTAACTGTAATGCAATGGGACACTGTGAAGTAACTGTAACAAAAATATGCATAAAATTGGATGCAATTTTGTGGAGAAAATGATAAAAGCTGATTATATGAAAAAGAAAATTCTGAGTTACTCTACAAAAAAATAGAGGTTATTGAAAAGAGGAATATTATTTTTCCTTCAGCTTTATAGCTCCTATCGTAGCTTATGGACTAACTTTTAACATGAAAAATTGGTCATATTCACTTAGAATTAGGCATCACATTTAGCCCAGCAGATAGAAAGTTGGAGGCTGGCTTATGAACAGCTGTGTCTTCAGAGTCCAGCGATGATCTTGAATGCCAGCAGATGGCAAAAAGGGGGAAAGACTGCCCACAGTCCTTGCCAATCATTGTAGTGGTTCTAGCACAGACTCAGCAGCTGGGAGTGGAGCCGGCAGTAGAGTGAGCGGCTGGCTCCGTGGCAGGTGTGACATCTTCTCCTAGGCAACAGGTCCTTCCCTGGCCCAACAAGAACCACAGGCTGAAGGAAAAATTGATGTAAAACAGTTCCATCCATGAAATCCTAGTTCTTCTGACATCGTGGTACGTGGGTGAGACAGTCTCGAGGGGGGAAAAAAAAGCTTAAAAATTACTATCAGTCCACTTTAACGGTGAGTTAAGGAAAACCAATAGAAAAAGTTTAGCAGAATAAACACAACATCCGAGGAGAGGGGGAAAAAAATGGCATTTTGGAGTTTCACTCCAAGTAAGAGGGTTGAGCTCAACAAGAAAGGATGATCCCTCCTCAGGTACCAGAGAAAAACGCACACAGAAGAGACAAAGGCAGATAAAACAAAATCCCAGTGTTGATTAGATTCGACATGTTCCTGAGTTGAACAGAAGGGGGGCACTGTTGGCCTTTGGACAATGGTAGGAGGTCTCAGTAATGTCCTGGATGTCTTCTGGCTTGCATCAAATGGCTATTTAGCACATAAAACTATCTGAGGCTAAGAGTTCCTAGGGAATTTATGATAAAAGTCCAGGCGTCGTCCTGGCACCAAGAGGCTCCTTGGGGTCTTAAGTCAAGCAAGGAATGTGGTGTTATGATGCTTTATTTAGGAAACAGGGTGAGTTGAGGGTCTTCTGTTGACAGAGACTGTTAATGTATTTTGGAACTCAGATGTAACGTTACACAGCTGAATTAGTTGTTCTAACTGAGGCTTGTAAATTAGGCCAGGAAAAAGCACTCACAGTATATACTGGCAATCAATACGTTACTTTTTTACTTTTTCACTTATTTACCACCAAGAGTTGTAAAATGAATAGAAAATATAGTCAAGACATTGACAAGGTTAGAAATAATGATTTGTATTTGAAATAATTTTTTCCAGATACTCAACCTGCTCAAAGGAAGGTCAGTTTTATAGCTTCTGTAACCAGCTAAACTGTTTTCAGCTGTGCTAATATGATTGCACAAGGGTTTTCTAATCATCCATTAGCCTTCTGACACAATGAGCAAACACATTGTACCATTAGAACACTGGAGTGATAGTTGCTGGAAATGGGCCTCTATACACCTATGTAGATATTGCACCAAAATCCAGACATTTGCAGCTAGAATAGTCATTTACCACATTAGCAATGCATATTAGATATTAGAGTGTATTTCTGATTAGTTTAAAGTTATCTTCATTGAAAAAAAACAGTTGTGGCGCATATGTTGGTTACATATTCCCCACAAATGTGTTGCTGTATGTTTATTGTGTGCTTCACGTCTCATGGAACAAAGAGGACTGAGACTCTGGGATTCAGCAGAGGAGTGTGAGATTCGGCCTTTGTTTCCGGGAGACAACCGGGGAAGATTTCCGGGCCACAGAGACTAGAGGACAATGGCGTGAGATCAAAGGGGTTACTTTGTGGTTGAGATTAAATACCATGTGACTGTATGTTTGATCAAACACCATGTGACTGCTGTTTCGTGCCCGGGGTATAAAACCCCTGATGTGAGATGAAAACTTCCTCTTGATTTGCTTTGAGATTTGTTGGAGATGTGCTCTGTGAATAAAGCTGAATCTGAGGAACAAACTCAGCCTCATCCTTGAACACATTCTCCACACTGGTGACCTTACGACTCAGAATGAGCAGAAATAATTCTCCCGAGCGGGGCTCGGCAGAAGCCAGCCTGATGGCTGCCTCCACACTCCGGCTGCCTGACTTCTGGCAGCATAGTCCGCGCTCCTGGTTTAGCGCGGTTGAGGCGCAGTTCAACCTCCGGAGAATCTCGAAGGACGACACGAGAATCTACCATGTTGTGGCGAAGCTGGACAGCCACACAGTTCGGAGGGTGGAAGACCTGGTCAACCACCCACCGGACAGCGACAAATACGGCGCCTTGAAAGCTGTGCTTATCAGTCATTTCACCCCCTCCGTGCATCAGCGAGCAGAGGGGCTCCTGGCGTTGACGGAGTCAGAGAACGACAGACCCGTAGACCTGATGGTGAAAATGCTGAGGCTGAAAGACTCCGAGGACTGCGAATTTATCTTCGCCCACCTTTTCCTCTGAACCCTGCCGCCAGCGGTGAGAGTTACCCTGGCAGATTCACCCCGGTTGGCCAAGCAAGACTACCATGGTCTGAGCAAGGAGGCGCAGCGACTCGTCAACGCCCACAAGCGGAGCGCAGTTTTGGCTGCAGCAGCGGAGCTAGGAGCGACGCCCGGAGAAGGCATGGGGCCAGTGGTTGCAGCACCAGACGCGCCAACGACGGCAGCAGTCAGCACCAAGCGACACGGAGCGGGCGACGTCCTTTGCTTCTGTCATCGCCGTTTTGCAGAGAGAGCACACAAGTGCCTCCCGCCGTGCCACTTCAAGCGTTTGGGAAACGCCAAGACCGAGGGTCGGTAGCGGCTGCGGCCCTTGGGGAAGAGAACAAGCTGCTTTACCTGACGGATGCACGTTCAGGGAAACGATTCCTCGTGGACACAGGCTCCCAGATGAGCTTCATCATGCCTTCCTACGCGGACCGGCTGATGCCGTCCAAGGTTCCCCGGGTGTCAGTGTCAGCAGCGAACGGCTCAGCTATTAAGACCTTCGGTGAGAGGACTCTGCTTCTGTCTTTGCAGGGTCGTTCATTTGAGTGGACTTTTGTGGTAGCTGCAGTCAGTTCCAACATGTTAGGGGCTGATTTCTTGTGCTCACATTGTTTATTGGTTGATCTTGCTAATAGACGTCTGGTCTTTTCACTCTATTCCCTGCACAGCACGAGTGGCACCGCTAACTGCACAAGCCAACGTCACGACTACGGGTGGTAAGTTCCACGCACTCCTCACTCAGTTCCCAGCACTAACAGTCCCAACGTTTTCGGCGACAGTGGCCAAACATGGGGTGGAGCATTATATCACTACCACCGGACCGCCTGTTCTTGCAAAAGCTCGGCGCCTGGACTCAGCTAAACTGACCATAGCGCGCGAGGAGTTTGCCAACCTGGAAAAACTGGGCATCATCAGACGTTCGAAAAGCCCCTGGGCTTCACCATTGCACATGGTCCCAAAGACTGATGGCTCGTGGCGACCTTGCGGTGATTTCCGCAGGTTGAATAACGCCACTGCACACGACCGCTACCCGATCCCACACATTCAAGATTTTTCGGTTCATTTGGCGGGGGCGCACATTTTTTCTAAAATAGATTTAGTGCGCGGCTACCATCAGGTTCCAGTGCCCGCCCAGGACATACCCAAAACAGCGGTAATAACTCCTTTCGGCCTTTTTGAGTTTTTGCGCATGCCTTTTGGACTCAAGGGGGCCGCGCAGACGTTCCAACGCATGATGGACGCGGTGCTGCGCGACCTCCCTTTTGTATTCGTCTACTTGGATGACATTTTAGTAGCCAGCACGTCCGAAGACGAACACGAAAACCGCCTCACGGCAGTTTTCCAGAGGCTGGCAGAACACGGGTTAATAATTAACCCAGCGAAGTGCCAGTTTGGGGTAGCGCAGATTGATTTTTTGGGGCATCGCGTTTCGCCAGAAGGAGCGGTCCCTCTCTCCGATAAAGTGCGCGCAATAACAAATTTTCCCCAACCTCAAACGGTCAAAGCGTTATAGGAGTTTTTGGGAATGGTTAATTTTTATAACCGTTTCCTCCCAAGTGCAGCGCGGCTCATGCAACCATTGTACGCGGCGCTAAAAAAACAAAAACCCACAAATAAAATCGAATGGTCTCCTGAATGGGAGCGCGCATTCTCTCAAGTCAAAACAGCACTGGCAAACGCGGCTTTGTTGGCACACCCAGTTCCAACAGCCCGCATGGCCCTCACCACTGACACGTCCGATTTAGCGGTAGGGGCGGTTGTTGAACAGTTGGTAGCGGGGACCTGGCAACCGCTCGCGTTTTTCAGCAAAACCTTGCGCGATAGCGAGCGAAAATACAGCGCGTTCGACAGGGAGTTGTTGGCCCTACATTTGGCCATCCGCCATTTCCAGTTCTGGCTGGAAGGGCGCCGTTTCACCGCGTTCATGGACCACAAACCGCTGACTTTTGCGATGGCCAAGATTTCTGAACCTTGGTCGGGCCAGCAGCAAAGACAGCTGGCCGCGATATCAGAGTTCACCACCGATATCCAGCATGTCGCAGGTAAACATAATGTAGTGGCAGACTGCCTCTTGCGTGCTGTGCCGGCGCCAGACCACGCGAGGGCAGACTCTGCAGCCATGGCCGCAGGCCAGGGTAGCGATGCGGGAGCGTGCGCGGCCCCGGTCCGCGTGGGGTTAGATTATGCAGCCATGGCCGCTGAGCAGGTTAGCGATGCGGACGTGCGCGCGCTACAGTCTGGACCAACAGGGGTAAGGCTGGAGGACAGGGTGCTGCAAATGGGTATGCCTCCCCTCATCTGCGATGTCTCCACGGGACGGCCGCGCCCCGTGGTACCAGCTGCGTGGCGCCGCCGCGTTTTTGACTTGATCCATTCTCTGGCACACCCGGGGGTGCGCGCATCGGTCAAAATGGTGGGGGAGAAATTTGTATGGCCGGGGTTGCGCAGACAGGTCAAGGAATGGGCGACAGCCTGCGTAGCGTGTCAGCGAGCCAAAATACACAAGCACACTAGAGCTCCTTTGGAGCCTTTTCACATTCCTGCTAAGCGCTTTGATCATGTGCATGTCGATTTGGTAGGCCCCCTTCCGTCGTCACAGGGGTACACACATCTTTAGACGATGGTGGATCACACCACGCGTTGGCTGGAAGCAGTTCCTCTGGCGTCAACCACAGCGGAGGAAGTGTCGCGCGCGTTTTTAACAGCTTGGGTAGCGCGTTTTGGAGTTCCGTCGGACATAACGTCAGACAGGGGTCCTCAATTTGTTTCCGAACTCTGGTCGTCGATGGCCCGCAGCCTAGGGGTAAAGATCCACCGCACCACCGCGTACAACCCCCAGGCTAACGGTTTATGCGAGCGTTTTCACAGGTCATTGAAAGCGGCCCTCAGAGCGTCACTTACGGATACAAATTGGGTTGACAAGTTACCATGGGTCTTATTGGGGTTGCGTTCTGCACCTAAGGAGGATTTGCAAGCCTCTCCAGCGGAATTAGTTTTTGCACAGCCTCTCCGTTTGCCAGGGGAATTTCTCCCCGATAATCCTGCCCCAAATTGCCCCCCCCGCTCAGCTGTTGCAGAGCGGCACAGGATCAAACATGCTTCCTGGCCCGGTTCATCACAGTTTCCCACGCGTTTTTGTGCCGAAGGCTTTAAAAAATGCGGAGTTTGTTTTTGTGAGACATGATGCTTGTCGCCCCAGCCTGCGCCCGCCTTAAGATGGGCCGTACAAGGTGCTGGAAACAGGAGAGAAGCATTTTTTGCTAGATTTGGGAGGCAGAAAAGAAATGATTTGTATTAACAGACTCAAACCTGCTTTTGTTTTGGCGGATGAGGAGGTGCAGTTGGCGAGAGCCCCCCGTCGCGGTAGACCCCCTAGAGGGCATTCTACAGGACTCCCACAGAGATTGACTAACAGTTCTAATCCACAGGTGCAGACAGCAGCAAAGCCGGCTTTCAGCAGATACGGCAGGAGACTGAGAGTTAAGCAACTGGTGGATTGATGTGTAGTAATGTTATGATGTCATGTGTCTCTGGTTATGTTTGTCCCATTTAGACGTTTGGGGGGGGGGGGGGTCTTGTGGCGCATATGTTGGTTACATATTCCCCACAAATGTGTTGCTGTATGTTTATTGTGTGCTTCACGTCTCATGGAACAAAGAGGACTGAGACTCTGGGATTCAGCAGAGGAGTGTGAGATTCGGCCTTTGTTTCCGGGAGACGACTGGGGAAGATTTCCCGGCCACAGAGACTAGAGGACAATGGTGTGAGATCAAAGGGGTTACTTTGTGGTTGTGATTAAGCACCATGTGACCGTATGTTTGATCAAACACCATGTGACTGCTGTTTCGTGCCCGGGGTATAAAACCCCTGATGTGAGATGAAAACTTCCTCTTGATTTGCTTTGAGATTTGTTGGAGATGTGCTCTGTGAATAAAGCTGAATCTGAGGAACAAACTCAGCCTCATCCTTGAACACATTCTCCACACAGTGCTTTTCTTTCAAAAATAAGGAAATTTCTAAGTGACCCCAAACTTTTGAACGGTAGTGTATATGCTTATATTTGAATTTCAAAATGATAATTACTAAAAGTTTTATCTAAACCATACATGGAATAAATATATTTTGAGCTCAAAATGACAAAAATGGAAACTGAAGAGCTCTTCTATTGCCTGAAAATTAAGAATCTTACACATACCCTTCTCAGATTTCTGCCTTCGAGGGTGACTACAAAATAAATTTAGAAAAATGACTTTTTCTCATTACAAGACAAACTTGAGCATGGATTATGGAGAAAATCCTGAAAATTGGCATCGAGAGGAGGCAGTCCTGTGAACTGTATGATTAATTGATTTCATAAAGTGTTGATCAGCAAAATAGAAACTGCAAAGTCTAACAAGTAATTAGAGTATTTTGACTGCATGGCCATAAATTGAAATAAGTAACTTATAATTTGTTTTGTAAAGCAAACATTAATCTGAACTATGTGATCACATACTGTACGTACAAAATTTAAAAGAAAACAATTATTAAATGACTGTATTTCAAATCTTTAACCCTTAAACCGTCAAGAGTTCATGGACAGATAGTGCCCCTAGCGGCTGCACCTGTCATATGATGTTATATGACGTGGCCAAAAACTCCTAAGTTGATTTAAGTTGTACAAAGGATTCCACCTCACAAGGTGGCAGACACGTATAACTTACTGCTCTTGCCTTGGAGAAATTATGGTGGACATAAAACCATCCTGAAACCTCACCAGAGAAGAAGAGTTTGTAAACAAATCTGGATCTTACTCGACTGCAAGACTGAGGGAGCATTTGCTCCTGAATTTGCCATCTATGATTCTAAAAAGAGATTATTTAGCTTATAAAGGTAAATGTTTACATTTTGTTATAACAGAGGGTGTGCAAAGCTGGCTGATGTTCACCTGCTGTCGACCACAGCACCATGTGACTGGGGACAACAATCATGCTGGTCCCATGTCGTCATATACGATAAATAGCGGTGGAATAAAAGCAAAATTGAGGTGGAATAATCATAACAGTTTCTGGATGTAAGGGGGAAAAATAAAATGACCAACAGAAGAGAAAATCACAACCAAGATGCCGCAAAAAGGGTGAAGTGAGCCGCCTTTGCCAGTGGTAAGTGACGAATGTGTGCTTGTTTACATTGTACTGCATTGTACTGATTTTCTCGTTCATATACTTTGAAGATAAGATGACAAAATGCCCAGAACAAGAAACCGTGACAAAAAGCAGAACCATTCTTTGTGTAAATATGTCCAAAGTTCATTTTTGACGGAAAGTTATGTAATTCGATATGGCTTCCGTGGCATTATGCAAATTAGATGCATAAATTTACTCCTATCTCAAACTTTGGATCATATTCTACATCTTTCTTATTGACAGTAAGCCATTATCTCTTACCACTTTCAAGTTATAGCTTTGGAAATCTCTGACATCTGAAATGAATATTTTCTTGAAAAAAATCTTGACCACTAGGGGGTTAAGGAGCAACTTGGCACCTGTGCCGGTTAATGAGTTTTAAGATAGATAAAATTACATCACAATAACAACAAGTATGACACTTGGATACAATAATATTTTTTTCTTTTTGAGACACTGAGCTCTTAGTTATATTAGAATTCACGTCCTAAGTGGCAGTGATATTCAGTGTTTCACGAGATGTTTTGAAACCATGGTTAAAGATAATATTGACAAAGGATCCTTTCTATCAGCATGCTTGATCAAAGTGCAGGCACCCCTGACGACACCCTGTCAGTGGGAGAAGGCCTCAAGACAATCTGAATGAAATATAGTTTGATTCTAAAGTAAAATGACTATTGACATTTTGAAGTTTGACATTTAGAGACTTTACTTAGATGACCTGATTATTATGTTTAGAATGACTTCAGATGGCACTGATAATCTACCTTCTTCTACCTTTTCTGTTTGACGTTTGTTTGTTTTGTCCTGAATTGTTTATGTTTGTCTACCTCCCCTTGAGGTGATGAATAAAAAATATCTGGAATATACTTTATGAGTTTCCTTATTTGTTGGCAAATTTTTTTCTTTCACTTTTTGCTATATATTCACTTTGAGTCAATATTATAAGTTTGGCAAATCTTATTAATTTAGAGACAAACCTGATTAAATTTTGGTTGGTTTAAGATACATTGTTATAAAAGAAGACACGTAATGTTTGAAGAAAAAGGTTATTGGGGACTAACAATTATTGATATAGGTTAAATTATTTGGCAAGCAAATTAAATTATAGCTAATTTAACTTGTATAGCTATACATATATTAAAGACAGAATATGTGTTTTGGGATCATTTGTGGATCAGTTTCCTGCCCTGGACATTGGTGGGTGGACACCCCCAGGAAGATTAATGCCTCTATACCTTGACACAAATTCATCTGAGATGAGGGGGACTGATGTCCAGCAGGAGGGGAGCTGACTCTGCTATGATAACCCATCTTTGAAAATAATTTTTGTATGCCTGATAAGAATGGGAATTTCTAAATGAATAAATTAGTAAGTTAAAAGGGTATTTTACTGAATCCATTGATAATTTGGAAGGATGAATGAAGAACTTTGTTGACTTTAAACCAGAGTTGATGAATTTAATGACTTTTTAACAGATTGGTATATACAGGAAAAAACAAAGTTGAAGAAAATTAACCTCTTGGACTCTGGGATACCGCGGGCGGTCACGTCTCTACGTACTAGTGCGCCCTCACGTGCACTAGGACGCACACTCTAGAGCGCACTGAAAAAAAAAAAAGCTGCATTTCCGTTCTTCCACTACAGACACAGCCGCGAACAGAAAGCCAAAGGAGTGCTTTGATTGGTTTAGATTTGATTGACCTCTCATTCGACTAATAAGAGCCTTGAATTGGGTTTCTGAAACCTTGAAGAACCAATGACTGAAAACCTAGCAAGAAGGACCCGCCTACCAACGGCTGCAAATACAGCGAGCCAATTGAAGCAGAGAAGTTCGACAATTGAAAGCGTGCGTCCCGTGCGTAAAATCTGTTTTGTGTAAGCTGCTGTGTGTGACGGTAGCGTTCGTCAGTGTTTTTTTTCTTACTACTGTTCTTATTTGTTTTGAAAAATCGTTCACCAAAACCGCAGTCATGGAAACGCTACTCCTCTGCTACTACTCCGCTACTCCTTTGTAGCGGATTGCAGATATATTGCAGATATTTTAGTACAACTGTGCGTAGTAGACCGCGGCGCACGGTCCGTCATGTGGCGATGGACGATGTCCGTCCTCTGTAGTGGGGGGGGGGGAAGTTGTTATCCTCTACATTACAGATATTTTAGTATAATTTTTATTGCACTGTAGGTTATTTTTTCTTGTAAAAAAAAAAAAAATCCACACATTTTTTACGTGGCATGCTTCTTTGTGTGTGGGGGTTTGTTTGTTCATTCATTCATTCATGAATGAATAAACAACCCCCCCCACACACACACACAGCCCCGAGTGTCACCTTTCATTAGAGCCCAAGATCAAGCTTCTATTATGAATCATTCAAAAGTTACAGACGTTTTTCCAAACTGTGCCATTTGGCACAATTTGGCACAGTTCAAAAATGCCTGGGAACAACCTGACAAAAAAGCTATGTAATATATTCATTTTTTGTGGTATTGTTACAAAATTTTGACCTCAGCTGGATAACACTTGGTTCTACATTTCTGTTGCATTTTCCAGCCCGTATCTGACAGCTGTGTGTTATTTGCAAGCATTTGTATAAAAAAAAAAAACACCCAGGCGAACTTTATTTTCTTCAAGTTCAGTATGTTTAGATGACTGTTACTCAGTGGCAGGAGCACTTAGAGAGATTATGACTGTTTTGCCAAAAATTCAAAGTGTTTTCTTTTAAATGAGACCAACCCCATGAAGATGCTGCAAAGGGTTGAAGAACAGCTTTTGATTTACTTTGGGTACGTTATTTTTAGGCGTTTTTAGGGAAATTGACCAGAGTGCAAGGGGTTAAATACTGACATAAAAGATGAGTATATTATGGGTAAATCTAGAAAATTACTGGTTTAAACATTCAATATATGTCTGAGGAAAATGCAGACCAAGGGACCATCAATCAGGTAATTAACCACTTGCACTCCGGGCAATTTTCCTAAAAATGCCAAAAAAAAAATGTGCCCAAAGTAAATCGAAAGCTGTTATTCAACCCTTTGCAGCATCTTCATGGGGTTGGTCTCATTTAAAAGAAAACACTTTGAATTTTTTGGCAAAAAAACCCATAATCTCTCTACGTGCTCCGGCCACTGAGTTACAGTCATCTAAACATACTGAACTTGAAGAAAAAAAATTTGGACACAGTGTTTTTTTGGATACAAATGCTTGTAAATAACACACAGCTGTCCGATCCGGCTGGAAAATGCAACAGAAATGTAGAACCAAGTGTTATCCAGCTGAGATCCAAATTTGGTAACAATACCACAAAAAATGAATATTTTACACAGCTTTGTTCTCAGGTAGTTCCCAGGCGTTATGGAACTGTGCCAAATTGTGCCAAATGGCACAGTTTGGAAAAAACGTCTGTAACTTTTGAATAATTCAATGTAGAATCTTCATTTTAGGCTCTAATGAAAGGTCACACTCAGGGCTGTGTCTGTGTGTGTGTGTGTGGGCGGGGGGTCGTTCCCCCCCCCCGCTACCGAGGACCAAATTCGGCCCTCGCTACATGAAGGAATACACTCTTTTTTCTTTTTTTTTTTTTCCTTGCATGTTTTCACAGCGGCTCCCCCCCCCCTCGCTACTGTGTGTGTGTGTGTGGGGGGGAACCGTGAACGGACCGTGAACGCCCCCCCCTCCTCGCTACAGAAGAGGGCCATCGCTCCTTGATGAAATAGACTGATATGCTTTCTCCCGCGGACCGGGGAGCGTTCGGACCGTGCCCCCCCCCCCGCTTCTCTTCTGCAGCGGGGGGGGGAAGGGCGTTCACGGTCCGAACACGGCAAATGAACCGTTTATCGCGGCGCACGCACTTCGTGCGCAGTACAGTTGTTATTTACCGATCAGTCAAAAGTCATTTTTGGATTACAGTTTTCAGGGATAAATAATAATTTAGCTTATAACACCTTACCTCTTCAAAGCAGCAGAGTCGTGGTGAACAGCTCTTCCCACGCGTCAGACGAACGCGACGCTGCTCCGCTCGTGGATCCCGATCAAAACATAATTCCATTATTGCCGTTTTGGCGAATGATTTACGACTTTTGTCGTCGGCCTCTGTCTATTCTGCTGGAATGAGTGCAGGTCCCACTTGTGGGTGTTTTCCATGCTGCTGGGTGAGCCTGGGTCTGTAGTAGATTTGTACAGAGTCCTTCTGCAGCAGTAAATATCGCTTCACCCAGCCAGAATTTCTGTGCTTCAATTGGCTCCTGCGTTCACAGTAGGCGGGTCCTCCTTCCTAGATTTTCATTCATTGGCTCCTCAAGGTTTCAGAAACCCAATTCAAGGCTCTTATTAGTCGAATGAGAGGTCAATCAGATGAACTAATCTGTTCGCGGCTGTGTTTGCAGATTTTTTTTTCAGTGGCGCTTGGAGGGCACACCACCTACACAATCACCATCAATATCCTTATCATGCGTCATGCGCACGAGGGCGCACGAGCGCGCTCTCGCGTGCCCTCGTGCGTCATAGGACGCAGAGACTTGCCCGCCCGCGGAACAACGGAGCGCAAGTGGTTAAGTGTCTATTTTTCTTTGAGGTAAACTCTTACTGGTTGCATGAACAATGACTGAAATCCCGAGCTTAATCTGAACTCTTACTGGTTGCATGAACACTGACTGAAGTCCTGAGCTTAATCTGCCTCCTTTAATCCATCCTATCATAGACAGTGAATGATGACTAACCTATAAGCTTGCCTTGATATGTCTACTGTTGGAACATAACATTGTTTGCACAGTAACACATTTCAAATGAATTGGGTTTAGATTGTATACAGGTAAGTGGTAAATATTTGGAGATATGGTTGTTTTTGTTTTGCTTTCCCCATAGGTAAAAGCAGTAAACAAAATAAAACTAAGAAGATGCTTCTTCTATTGGTGAGTAACTGTGTAGGTCACCAAACTGCGACATAACCCCTAGTGGTCAACAGTGGTAAAGATTTTTTTCAAGAAAATATTCAGATCAGATGTCAGAACTTTCCAAGGCTATAACTTGAAAGTGGTAAGAGATAATGGCTTGCTGTCAACTAGAAAAGCACTCATAGAGCGCATACCTCCGCCAAGGCTTCTTCTGTTTCTCATGGATCACCTCCAAAATGTAATGGGTTTGTGTGTCGGCCTATAGCCACCTCTTGTGAAAATTGCATCAAAGTTTGTCCATCAGTTTTGGAGTATTGTTGCTAACACACTGTGAGAAGATAAGAGCCATGGCTGAGGTATGCATTCTCAGATCATCACCAAAATATAATGGGTTCCTGTCTAGCCCAAGAACCACCTCAGGTGAAAATTTCATGCAAATCCATCCAGTAGTTTTTGTGTAATCCTACTGCACAAATACAAAGCCCTTGGTGGAGGTATGCACTCTCAGATCATCACCAAAATCTAATCATCTGTTCCCCGTGCCATTACACACCTTTCCTGAAAATTTCATCAAAGTCTGTCCATCAGTTTTGGAGTATTGTTGCTAACACACTGTGAGAAGACAAGACCCTTGGCTGAGGTATGCATTCTCAGATTATTACCAAAATATAATGGGTTCCTCTGTAGCCCAAGAACCACCTCTGGTGAAAATTTCATCCAAAGCCATGCAGTAGTTTTTGTGTAATCCTGCTGCACAAATACAAACAAAGCCCTTCTTGGAGATATGCACTCTCAGATCATTGCCAAAATCTAATCATCTGTTCCCCGTGCCATTACACACCTTTCCTGAAAATTTCGTCAAAATCCGTTCATAACTTTTTGAGTTATGTTGGTAACAGACAAACAGACAGACAAACCCCGGTAAAAACATTACCTCCTTGGTGGAGGTAATTAGAAAGATGTAGAATATGAGCCAAAGTTTCAGATAGGAGTAAATTCTAATTTGCATACAAACAAACAAACAAACACATTTGTCACTTACTGCTGGCAAGGTGGCATCCTTTTGCAGCATTCTGGTCATTATTTTGTCCTCTCCCAGTCATTTTAGCTTTCTCTCCTACATCCAGAAACTGTTACTGATTATTCCACCTTAATTTCGCTTTTATTCCACAGCAATTTATCTTATATGACTACATGCAACCGGCGATTGCTCTACAGTCACATGGTGCTCCGGGCACTGGCAGGTGAAATCAATGAGCTCCACACTCCTTGTGTTATAAGAACATGTAAACATCTACCTTCATAAGCTAAATAATCTCTTTTTAGAATCATAGTTGGCAAATTTGCGACCAAATCCTCCAAATTTTCTCCTCCATCTGCGATCGCGTATGTCCACAACGATGGGTCCCGTCCATTTTGTTTTGTAATCTCAAAGATGAAGAAGAAGAAGAAGGATTTCTTTCTCGTTGGTGTATTACGTGTCATCCATGAGTCCAATGCGTGCCTGCGACCTTGTGAATTGGCATGATCAGTACAAATCCTCAGTCCATCTGGGGAGTATTTGGCACATTATATCAGTTGACAGGTGCAGCGCCGTGCTCTGACACTAGGTCACACAGAATCACACAGCTTAAGGGTTAAATTTTAATTTCTACAAGATTAAAGTGAGAGCAGACAGAAAATGAAAGAAATATGATTTAACAACGTTAAATGCTCTTGTCTTAATCCTAATGATCTGTTATCTATTATGCACTCCGAGCTACAGTTTTTGTATGAAAAGAGCAATACAAATATAGCTTTGATTGATTGATTCTGATAATACATTTGCAAATCCAGTCAAATTTGGAGTAAAGCCCGATTATCAGCTGAATGAGTGTGTGTGTCAAGAGGAGTGACCTTAGCACACTACACTGGACTACACAGGAAACTGAATAACTAACCAATGTGCAGATCAATTTGTTATATATTGCATTGATGCACCATTTATTTAAAACTTAGAGAATAAAAGCAGTCCTGTCTGCTACTGCTTTAATCAATTTGAAATAATAATATAATTGTAAGAAAAATAAAAACAAAACACCATTGGATTTTGCAAGCAAGACTTATATTTTTTTTAGCCAAAGTCAAATTCCTTGTATGTGTTGTGCATACTTGGCCAATAAAGCTGATTCTGATTCTGATTCTGATATCCATTTTTCCTTCCTCTTAGGTGGAGTGTAGGAGACTGAGGCAGATAAGGAAGGGCCAAGATTGCCATCGTGGGGACATTGTGAAGATGCTAATGCTTCATTTGAATGAGCAATAATTCAAATGTGACTATACAACAGAAAGAAGATCATCTGCCTGAAATCATGCCACAAAGGTCCTTGTTGATGACCTTCACAGCTGTCAAAGTTGCAGAAAGATCCACCTGGATCTACAGCGGGGAATCAACCGTTGCAAAACGGTCCCAAATCCAGGACTCATCAGCAGTGCCCACCAACCACCAGTGAACTCTTTTGCTGGTCACCTGCACTGGTCACTTTTCATTTATGATGCCTTTTATGGCATCGGGGGGGGGGGGGTAATGATAGGAAAATTTTATATTTTGTAACTTATGTTCCCTCAGAGTCTGTGTGAAATGTACAAGTTCGTGGCAGCTGGACATTTATCTCTTTGTTTTCGTTTTCATGTACTGTATTGTTATGAGTATGTCTGAGAAGGAGATAGCTTAGAACAGGGGTCACCAACCTTTTTGAAACCAAGAGCTACTTCATGGGTATCGAGTCATGTGAAGGGCACCAGCTTGACACACTCCTCTAAAATAACAAATTGTGTGTGTGTGTGTATATATATATATATATATATATATATACTGTATATATATATATATACACACACACATAAATAAATAATTATCAATAACTTAGAGTGGGTAACAGACAAGATCAATATTCAACACTTTATTTTTATTAATCTCAGCAATTGTTCAGATGATCCCTTCTACATTTCATAAAAAAATGTCCAGTTTTCACCAGTCCCTTTTAACCATAAAAAACTAAACCCTTTTAATTCATGAACTATGTTGAACCATGTTTGAAAAAGTTATGCAACATTTAAGAAAAATCAACTTTCATATTAAATAAATCTTATCACATTTTTAACTGAACAAATCTGCTGCAATTCTGCTCAAAATCTGTTACATTTAATAAACACACTTTTATGTGTTCTTCTTCACTGGAATTATATCCATACAGTTCTTGCCAAGAATCATGCTTGAGCAACCAGCACTGTCCTTTCATGAGAAGAAACTAAACAAGCACTGAGAGTGCTTATATGCACGGTGGTGCAGTGGTTAGCACCGTGGCAGCAGTTTACCCTCAGCTGGGGGATCGCGGGTTCGATCCCGGCCAACAGTGATCTGTGTGGAGTTTGCATGTTCTCATTTTTCATGCAAAAACATGCAGGTTAGGGAGTTAAGGGGCGCTTGCGCACGCAGCGGCTGGTGGCTTGTTACCGGACTGCAGAACAAATCTACCTACGGGTACAAGTTAAGTTAAAAAAAAAAAAAAAAGAGTGGGTAGTGAAGTGGCTCTTCGCCATTGCCCCGCAAATGAAATACACGCAGCTTCCTTTCACGGTAGTAAAAAAGAACTCTTCCTCCTGCTCACTTTGAAAATGATAAATTTTCTGTCTTTTTTTTGCCATGTTTTTGGGCTTGGAAACCGCACTGCGCCCACCATCTTAACTGCCCGCTAGCCAAGCTTATGCTCCACAAGCGCGAAGGTTTTGTCATGCGCACAATACTGACCTTTGAACTAGGTCAGAGTTCACCTTAACTTTATGTATAATAAACATATTTTCATTTTTTTTATTTTTAAGACATTGTCATTTTAAAATCTATATAAATGCAAGTGTGATTTTAAAAAATGTAAAAAATATAAAATAAAAAATAGCGGCAGAAAAAATTACATCTGCAGCTCACTTGCGAGTTGTGCTATTTTTAGAACAGGCCTGCGGGCGACACATGTGGTCCCTGCGGGCGACATGGTGCCCGCGGGCACCGCGTTGGTGACCCCTGGCTTAGAAGAACCAGCCTGAATTATTGTATTCTCTCATGGACAGTCTTGAGATAGCAGGATGCTTAAATGACTGAAAGTTGTGTGTGTGAAGCAGAATGATTCACGGATAGACACAGAGGGTGTTGTGTATTGTTCTCCACTGGCCAGTGCAAATTAAATTTGCTGAAACTTTAATCCTGCCTGATTTTTTTGACTACCGGTGGAAGGAATTTTTCCAACACTGGATGACTTTGTGTGGTCCTTTCCAGAGGGCTTCTGCCCAGTTTTTCTTTTTGATGGTTTTGATGAGGACCAGGTCTCCTGGCTTTACTGTGATTTGTCCTTCAATGGAATCCTTCCTGGGGAGAGTAGCATGCACAACGCTTTTGCCAGATAACATTTTTTGCATATAATCAGCTAGACACACTTCCTCATCTTCTTGTTTAAATGGTCTCAATGGCGGTAACAGGTAAGGTTTACCATGCATTTCTTCAAATGGGGACAACCCCCCTTTGGTGGGAACTATTCTCATGTAGAACAGGACCAAGGGTAGACAATAAACCCAGTTCTGTCCTGTCTCTGCCATTGTTTTTCTCAACCTTTCCTTAACCCCTTAACGCCTGAATTTATTTCCAATTATGAAAAAAAAAATTTCACGTGTTTTTGCTTTCAAGTAGATGCTAAATTAAGTTGAGAAAGTTAATTTGACTATAGCACATAAAATAGATATAATTTTAGGTATGATGCAAATTAGCGACAATAGACATCTATGGTAAAAAAAAAATGGTAAAAAAAGCACCTGTTCCCATCTCAAGTATGAAGAGTCTTTTATTTATGCAACAAAGTTATTTTCAGTATTTTCAACTCTCATGACTGCCAAACTATAACCCTAACTCTAACCCTAGCAACCAGGAAATGGATGGTGCTCCGTCTCTGACCGTTCCTAAAACTAATGCTTACAAAAGGTTCCTAGGTATGTGTTGGAAGTGCTCCAACCGGAAGTGGAGGAATACAGACAATATTTTGGTTGCATTTGGAGCAGAAGCGGTTTGATGCGAATTCGCGACAACAGGCGTCAAGGGGTTAAGGATTCAATTTTTTTATTTTTTTATTTTTTTTTTACTAACGCTGCAGATTGTGGGTGGTAAGCAGTGTGATTTTTTTTTTTTTTTTAGGTTGATGTTAAGTGCTGTCCCTAAATGATAATAATCGGGTTTACAAAATGGGTTCCATTATCTGAGTAGATTTTTTTTTCTGGGATCCCAAAACTAAGTGTAATTTTGGCCAATAGTTTTGTTTTGTTTTTGTTTTGTTTTGTTTTTTTTGACAGTAACAGCATTTGGATTAGCACAGAGAAAGGCTTCTGTCCATTTTGTAAACATATCCACTATCACTAAACAGTACTTTTTCCCTTCACATTTGTTCAGCTCAATAAAGTCCATGCAGATATTCTGGAATAGACATGTTGATGCAGGGAAGGTACCTTTCTGGGGTCTAAAGTTTCCTTTAGCATTATTTTCTGAACAAATTATGCATTTTTTTTTTTTTTTTTTTTACAAAATTGAGTAGCAAATTGGGTGAACCCATAGGTGGTAAAAGATTCATTTAACATAGAGATTATACCTGTTTAACAGAGATCATACGCCCCTGTGACACATGGGAAAATTCCATGAGTCAGAATTGCAGCCTGCTGGAATAATTTATGGGGTAAAATGGGTTTACTGTTTTGTCATTTGTAAAGTTTGGAGATGTCAAAAACTGCACCTTTTTGTATCCATTTATAGATTTTAGACTGTGGAGATGTGGTCTGAGCATCAACAAATGATGGGAACAGTAGACACAAAATGTCCCATAGCCTTTTTGTATAGTTCTGATGTCACTGAGTGTGGTCCAGCCGTGACTAGATCCAGCGCGTAACAGTATGTTGGCTGAGACAGATACATTTACCTCCTCCATATGTGGATAATGAGATGCGCGCATGCTGTTTTCCACTGGGATTATGGCAATGTTGAGAACTGATAATAGGTCTGTTCCCAGCAGATTAACAGAACAAGCTTCAGACAATATAAAATAGCCTTCAACAATGTCACCGGTGACAGGATCCTTTACTTTCACAGATTTGGAGAGATGTTCTACTTTTAATTTACCATTTGCAGATTTGACATTTACTTTTTCTTCTGATTTTGCAAAACCCTGAACATCAGTACCTGAAATCATTGATCTGCATGCTCCTGTGCCACACAAAAACTTCATTGGGGTACCCTAAACCTCCAACATTACTTCAGGCAAACATCGCATTGTTAACATCAGGTTAAAGTTAGGTAAATGAAAAATGTCTGCTGTGTCATTGTCAATTGTGGGAGTAGGTTCACTTATCTGTGTCATTGCTAGTCACACAGTCCAGTCGGGTGTGGCCTGCAGTGGTGGCCCCTGGAATCCTCCCCCTCCTCCCAATTGCTGTTGGCATTGAAGACACTCCCTTTGCCAGTGTCCTCTTTGTCTACATTGGTGGCAAACGTCCTGCCTTTCTGATTGCTGATAGCCAATCCCACGGCCACGCCCTCTGTCTCTCCATCCTCCGCCCTTCCTCCACCGCTGTTCTCCACCTCTTATAGCACCCTGATAGAAGACAGATTCAGGGGGAGCCTCAGCCCCCCTGAGGTCAGTAATCACGTAAACAGGAGTTGGTTTTTCTTTTAATTTTTTCCATTCCTTCTCCCTTCACTTCTAATCTCCCTGCATGTTTAGCATAAGTTAGTACATCACTAAATGGGCTAGTACGGTAAGCCACCAGATGCCTGCATATGTACTCAGCTAGATGTGGGTGAATATTTTGCAAAAACACACCTTTTAAATGTTGCCAGTAAGGTTCATCACCAGAGTCATCACTGGATTTAGTTAGGCTTAGGATTTAGTTAGGCTTTAGTATGGCTATCAAAAACATCCTGCAACCTAGTTCTAAATGCTTCCACACTTTCGTCCTTATTTTGGGTTGTATTCTGGATTCTTGTCCAATCATGTTTTACTTACCATTTAGTTTGAATTCGGCCAACATCTTTTCCTTCTTGCCTTGAGAGAGAGCAGTCGCATTTTTCTTCCCTCCTCCCCTGCCTTCCTGATCTATTCCCAGCTTTTGCAATGTTGCGTTTTTGTCTGTGTTTAGTCGCTCTTCTTCTGCTGAATCTTAATCTAAACGGAAATTATGGATTTGGAAGCGGCTTAAATGTGCTATTGTCACTATTTTTCAACAAGTATTGGGCCAAGGGGGAGCCCAAGAATTGGAACCTACGAGAGACTCATGGACATTGGAATCCATGCGTCTATGGAAACATTATTGGTTATGATCTCAGGACTTCTATTTTTGGCTGTGGAGTTCCCTGATGCATCAGAAATTGAAGGAAAGTGAGAGAACTGTTCAAAGCGGACCCGGCCAGCTCCTTCATTAAATTCGACCAGTTGGGGAGGGCACGAGTAGCGGCAAACGGTGAACTGAATGACAGTGATTCAGTGAAGGAATACATCTGAAGCCCTGTGCTCTCTATGGGAAAAACAGTTTAAGCCTGCATATATAATGGAAGCACAGAATTACACAGGTGAGGACAAAATTCTACTCTCTGAGTGCACTGTGCTGATTTGATTTGATTTGACCTTGTTTGCCCCGTGTTTACATTCCTCCTGACTGAGATTAGCGGAAGAACCGGCTCTTATGTCTACCCATACAATCAACAATCAGTTGTTTGTCGTCAGCGGATTGGACTCTCAAGGACAATGCCCATGTGCCTTCTGCAAGCAAGAGAGAGAGAGAGATAGACTCTGGACTCTGGACTTGTTTATAAGTCACATGATTATAACATCTATCCACTGCCAGGAGGCGCCCTCTGCTGCTCACTAACAACTGTTACATTTACACTACACAATGCATACAACACTACATGCATATATACACACACTGCTCTCCCTCTGCTGTGTGATTTGTCCACTAAATGTCTGCTAAATATGCATTGAGGTTTTTTTTTGCCTGCAATCAAAATTCCGCTTACTCATTAAGCGTCAATTTGATAAAACATGTTTTTTTCTCTCGCCTATTGTGTCATATCATTTCTTTTCTTTTTTTCCTTTCTTCTTTATGACTGGCGCCTAGCGGCTGCCCCGGCCTTGGATGCGCTCTGCAGAGCGTGCCCAAATGTCAAGTCACGTTTCGTTACCTTGTATTCATATATGTGTAATGACAATAAAGTTGAATCTCAATCTCAATCTCAATCTCAATTAATGTCACAACTGGTGCCTTTAGTTTACTAGTATCTGGGGGTAAAATGTGACCACTAACAGCATATGTGGCATAATTTTCTTGTTTTGTTATTTTTGGTGAATATGGGGGTGGAGGAGTCATCCATGCATATCTGCTTAACTCTTTGGCAGCTCTGTAGCTGACTGCAGGTCCCGTAGTCTCTTTCCTGCTTGACTTTTTGTGCTTTTTAAGGTTTAACATCAATGGACTGATGGGGCAGAGTGAATTCCAGCAGCGGTGCTGAGGAGGAGGGCACAGATGCGACCTCTGCGGCTTGAGCTGCTTCCACAAGTTTTGGGTTGACAGGATGGTAGGGAGGAGGATCTGGAGCCACGTCGAAGTGATTACACTCGTCCTCGCGG
The DNA here is from genome assembly GCA_020510985.1 of Pholidichthys leucotaenia. Taxonomy (NCBI): domain Eukaryota; kingdom Metazoa; phylum Chordata; class Actinopteri; order Cichliformes; family Pholidichthyidae; genus Pholidichthys; species Pholidichthys leucotaenia. Next base: position 281,067,887 of record CM035842.1, read on the forward strand.
AGAGAAGAGACAGACAAAATGTTAGACAAGTCCTTTTTCTTTTCGTCATGTTTCTCATTTTTGTCATTGTCATTGTTTTTGTGCTTTACCACTGCAGTGTCCATGTCAGCCTTACGTTTTTTTTTTTGTTTTTTTTTTTGCTTTCTCTAGCCACTTATGTGTTTCCTCCAGTCCATATTTCTCCTCTTTCCTTTTGCTACCATCTGCTCTCTGCTTTATGGCTTCCACAAGACTTTCACATTCATCAACCTTTAGTTTGCCAACAAACCCAAACTTCCTTTCACACAACAACAACAACACACACACCAACATCCTATGCAACACTTCTTTCTCTTTATTTTTCCCCTTTTCTTTAGTACTGTTTAAATTCCCCATATTTTTTTTATTTTTAACTATTTTTTTCTCTCAACCTAGGATTTTCACAATAACAACACCATGGGGCTTAAACCCACTGGGTAAGGAGACTCAAACCCCTATTTCTTATTTTATATAGACCTTTCCTCCACATTTTTTACTAGAAAGAGACTTTAACTCCTTGATCGGAACTTAATACCCATTAATACCTGTAATTGGGACTAATACCCAATTATTTTCTTTTGCCGTCAGGGACTCCAACCCTGATTAACTATTTTCAACCTTTTTAAACATTCAGTATTAAATTTACTCACTTTGATCCAGTTGCCTCTGGGTTGGACCCTGTCACCTCCCAGTCTGGTGGAAGACCCCCTCCAGTGCCTCACTTTGGTCAAGCCATCTCATTATAGTCGGTACGGGAGGTCTTTTGGGTTGCTGTGCACAGTCCTGGAGGGGTGCTCCACCGGAGGGAAGGATCTTGGGATCCCTGTTCAGGCAGCCAAGTATGTTGGAAAAATTCCCTGTTAAGATATAAGATGCTCAATCAGCGAGAGGCAGGATCAAAGTTTCAGCAAATTTAATGAGAGCGCTGATCAGCGGAACACAATACAAAGCACAGTTCTCACAATCTGTCAGTGTATTGACTTAACTCATCAGAGTGATTCTGTCTAATACAGTGGGGTAAAAAAGTATTTTGTCAGCCACCAATTGTGCACGTTCTCCCACTTAAAAGATGAGAGAGGTCTCCAATTTTCATTATAGGTATACCTCAACTATGAGAGACAAAATGAGAAAAAAAAATATCCAGAAAATCACATTGTCTGATTTTTTAAGAATTTATTTGCAAATTATGGTGAAAAATAAGTATTTGGTCAATAAAAAAAAGTTCATCTCAATACTTTGTTATATACCCTTTGTTGGCAATGACAGAGGTCAAACGTTTTCTGTAAGTCTTCACAAGGTTTTCACACACTGTTGCTGGTATTTTGGCCCATTCCTCCATGCAGATCTCCTCTAGAGCAGTGATGTTTTGGGGCTGTCACTGGGCAACACGGATTTTCAACTCCCTCCAAAGATTTTCTATGGGGTTGAGATCTGGAGACTGGCTAGTCCACTCCAGGACCTTGAAATGCTTCTTACGAAGCCACTCCTTCGTTGCCCGGGCGGTATGTTTGGGATCATTGTCATGCTGAAAGACCCAGCCATGTTTCATCTTCAATGCCCTTGCTGATGGAAGGAGGTTTTCACTCAAAATCTCACGATACATGGCCCCATTCATTCTTTCCTTTACACGGATCAGTCATCCTGGTCCCTTTGCAGAAAAACAGTCTCAAAGCATGATGTTTCCACCCCTATGCTTCACAGTAGGTATGGTGTTCTTTCTCCTCCAAACACGACAAGTTGAGTTTTTACCAAAAAGTTCTATTTTGGTTTCATCTGACCATATGACATTCTCCCAATCCTCTTCTGGATCATCCAAATGCTCTCTAGCAAACTTCAGACGGGCCTGGACATGTACTGGCTTAAGCAGGGGGACACGTCTGGCACTGCAGGATTTGAGTCCCTGGCGGCGTAGTGTGTTTCTGATGTAGCCTTTGTTACTTTGGTCCCAGCTCTCTGCAGATCATTCACTAGGTCCCCCCCGTGTGGTTCTGGGATTTTTGCTCACCGTTCTTGTGATCATTTTGACCCCACGGGGTGAGATCTTGCGTGGAGCCCCAGATCGAGGGAGATTATCAGTGGTCTTGTATGTCTTCCATTTTCTAATAATTGCTCCCACAGTTGATTTCTTCACACCAAGCTGCTTACCTATTGCAGATTCAGTCTTCCCAGCCTGGTGCAGGTCTACAATTTTGTTTCTAGTGTCCTTTGACAGCTCTTTGGTCTTGGCCATAGTGGAGTTTGGAGTCTGACTGTTTGAGGTTGTGGACAGGTGTCTTTTATACTGATAATAAGTTCAAACAGGTGCCATTAATACAGGTAACGAGTGGAGGACAGAGGAGCCTCTTAAAGAAAAAGTTACAGGTCTGTGAGAGCCAGAAATCTTGCTTGTTTGTAGGTGACCAAATACTTATTTTCCACCATAATTTGCAAATAAATTCTTTAAAAATCAGACAATGTGATTTTCTGGATTTTTTTTTCTCATTTTGTCTCTCATAGTTGAGGTATACCTATGATAAAAATTGGAGACCTCTCTCATCTTTTAAGTGGGAGAACTTGCACAATTGGTGGCTGACTAAATACTTTTTTGCCCCACTGTACATACTCAAGAGACCGTTGGGGTGGGGTCACTTCTTGATTAGTTCATTCATGACTCATTCATACATAAGACTGTATCTGTTGAGTACATGCAGAAAAACTGGTTAACACTAGTGATAAAGCTGAACAGTCACAGTCTTAGAACTGAACATTTACAGTGATAAACTAACAGTCACATCAGAATCATTCCATCTGTATTTTTTCCACTACTCAACAGCTCCTTATATGGTAACAGGATTTCCTGAGTCAGTACACATTATCACACATTAAGCTTTACAGAAAAATTCATATAACTCAATGTAACATAGAATTTTCCCATCAGTAATCCTGTTGCACAAATAAAAACAAGGTCCTTGGTGGAGGTATGCAGTCTCCGAGCATCACCAAGATTTAATGGGCTTATCCTAGGCCCAAGGGCTACCTGTGGTGAAAATTTCATGAAAATCCATCCAGTAGTTTTTGCGTAATTGCGTAAGCAGAGTCGCAGTCTTACACGCCTCTCTGCAGCTCCTCTTCATCTGCCACCCCTCAGCTTAGCCCCTGTCTTCCCCATCAGAGAATCGTTGTCTGCTCCCTCCAAAGTAAATAAAAATATCATGCATAAGCATCCCAAAGTGATAAAGCAAAACATTGGTAAAACTCAAATTAAACATAAAGCCTCTAAATTGAATGATTTGGCCTCTGTTCCTCCTCATAATTTAAAAATTAAATGTGGTTTACTAAATATTAGGTCTCTAACTCCCAAGTCTCTGTTAGTCCATGATCTGTTAATTGATCATCAGATTGATTTAATTTCCCTTACAGAGACTTGGTTAGGGCAAGAGGATTATGTTGGTTTAAATGAATCAACTCCCTCTGGTTATTTAAACTGTCAAAATCCCAGAAGTTCTGGTCGTGGAGGAGGAGTAGCAACAATTTACCATTCCAAATTACTAGTTAATGTAAAGCAAAAAACATGTTATAATTCCTTTGAGGGCCTGGTCCTCAGTATTGGGCACTTTAGCAATTTTAGGTTAAACCCAATTTTATTTGCCATAGTTTATCGTCCCCCATCAACCTACTCAGAATTTTTATCCGAATTTGCTGATTTCTTAGCTGATTTAGTGCTGAAATCTGATAGAATAATTATAGTAGGGGACTTTAATATACATGTGGATGTAGATAGTGACTGCCTTAATGTGGCATTTAATTCAATATTAGACTCGATTGGGTTTTCTCAGAAAGTAGGAAATTCTACTCATTACCTCCACCATACATTGGACCTTGTTCTGACATATGGCATAGAAATAGAAAATCTTGTAGTGTCTCCTCATAACCCTGTACTGTCAGACCATTGTCTGTTAACCTTTGATTTTACCATTTCTGACTATTTGGCTCCTAAAGAAAAATATTATTACAGTAGATGCCTCTCAGATGATGCTGTTTCCAAATTTATGCAGATTGTTTCCTCTATGCCATGTGTCAACACAACGGAAATAAGCTATAGACAGCTTGCTCCTTCTGTAATTGATAACATGGTGGATAGTGTTTCAGCTTCTCTGCATCAGGCTCTAGACTTGGTGGCCCCCTTAAAAAAGAAAAAGTCTAATCAGAGATTTCTAACTCCTTGGTTCAACACAGAAACTCGTAGCTTAAAACAGAAGACTCGTCAATTAGAAAGAAAATGGCGCTCTACTAATTTAGATGAAATCTATTTAGCTTGGAGAAATCATCTTTTAATTTATAAAAAATCTCTTAGAAAAGCTAGAACAAGTTATTACTCTGCATTAATAGAAGAGAACAAGAATAATCCCAGGTTTCTTTTCAGTACTGTAGCCAGGTTGACAAAGAGTCAGGACTCTGTCAATCCTAGCATTCCCTTAGAGCTTACTAGTCAGGACTTTATGAACTTTTTCAATAATAAAATTTCATCCATCAGAGATAAAATCAATCAGATTCTTCCCACAGTTAACTTAAATACTGTAACTACTACAACTCCTTCTTTTGATGTCTGTCTTGATGAGTTTACTCCAATCGACCTTTGTGAGTTAGACAAAATAGTTTCCTCATCCAAACCTTCAACTTGTCTTTTAGACCCTATTCCTACTAGGTTATTTAAAGAAGTCTTCCCACTTATTGGTAGCTTTATTCTTCATATAATCAATTCTTCATTAACTTTAGGCCATGTACCGCAGGCTTTTAAAACAGCTGTAATTAAACCCTTACTCAAAAAGCCAACGCTAGATCCAGGAGCTTTAGCTAACTATAGACCAATCTCTAATCTCCCTTTCATTTCAAAAATCTTAGAAAGAGTTGTTGCTACGCAATTATTCGACCACCTGCAGGGAAATGGTTTACTTGAAGAGTTTCAATCTGGATTTAGAATCCATCATAGTACTTAAACAGCCTTAGCGAAGGTCACTAACGACCTCCTCATTGCATCTGATAATGGACTAGTTTCTGTACTTGTCCTTTTAGACCTTAGTGCAGCTTTTGATACTATCGATCATAATATTCTACTTGATAGATTAGAACACTATGTTGGACTTAATGGAACTTCGTTGCAGTGGTTTAGATCTTATTTATCTGATAGGTTCCAGTTTGTTCATGTAAATAATGAGTTTTCTTTCAACTCAAAGCTTAGTCATGGAGTTCCACAGGGATCTGTGCTAGGCCCTACTCTTTTTAGTTTATATATGCTTCCGTTAGGCAACATTATTAGAAAGCACTGTATACATTTTCATTGTTATGCAGATGACACACAATTATACCTGTCAATGAAGCCAGATGATAGTAATCAATTAGCCAAGTTAGAAGCCTGTGTTAAGGAAATCAAAGCTTGGATGACTTGTAATTTCCTGCTATTAAATTCAGATAAGACTGAAGTCATTCTTGTTGGTCCAAAAAACCTTAGAAATTCCTTTCCAAATCAAACTTTCAGTTTGGATGCAGTTACTCTTTCTCTTAATAGCTCTGTGAGGAACCTTGGAGTTATTTTTGATCAGGATTTGTCCTTCAATTCACATATTAAATTTGTTTCTAAGACTGCCTTCTATCATTTGCGTAATATTGCCAAGATTAGGAGTATCTTGTCTCAGAGTGATGCTGAGAAACTGATCCACGCTTTTGTTGCTCGAGATTAGATTATTGTAATTCTTTATTATCAGGTTGTCCTAAAACATCTTTAAAAAGTCTTCAGCTGATCCAAAATGCTGCAGCAAGAGTTTTAACAGGTACTAGAAAGAGAGATCATATCTCTCCGGTTCTGGCCTCCCTTCATTGGCTTCCCATAGAGTTTAGAATTAAGTTTAAAATCCTTCTTCTTACTTACAAAGCTCTAAACAATCAGGCTCCTTTTTATTTAAAAGATCTGATACTACCGTATTATCCTAACAGAGCACTACGCTCCCAAAATGCAGGATTACTTGTAATACCTAGAATCTCCAAAAGTACAATGGGAGGCAGAGCCTTCAGTTATCAAGCTCCTCTCCTGTGGAATCAGCTGCCAATCTGGATTCGGGAGTCAGACTCGATCTCTGTTTTTAAGATTAGGGTTAAAACCTACCTTTTTGATATAGCCTACAATTAGGGAGGGATCATGTGTTTCTGAACCCTCCCTTAGTTATGCTGCTAATAGGTTTAGTCAGCCGGGGGACCTCCAGTAATGCACTGGGCCTCACTCCTTTCCTCACTCTCTATGAAATTTTTTTTTTTTTGCTGGTCGTTAACATTTGTTTGTTCTCTCCCATAGATTGAGTCCCCATCGTGCTGTTTGCTCTCTACATGTCTGTTCTTTTCATCTTCTCTGTCCCCTCACCCCCCAGCCAGTCGCAGCAGATGACTGCCCCTCCCTGAGCCTGGTTCTGCTGGAGGTTTCTTCCTGTTAAAAGGGAGTTTTTCCTCTCCACCGTCGCCAAGTGCTTGCTCACAGGGGATCACCTGATTGCTGGGGTCTTTCTGCAACTGTGGGGGTTCCCCCCTACAGTTGATAGTGCTATGAGATGACTGTTGTTGTGAAATGGCGCTATATAAATAAAGTTGAATTGAATTGAATTGTAATCCTGATAACAACCAGACAGACAAACCACCCCAATTACAGTACATCATCTCCTTTGTGGAGATAATCAAAATGTGAAACATGAACTTTATAAACAAAAAAACAATCTGCCCACACACCATTTCTAGTATATACAATGATACGTTAAAGTGATAAAATTGATTTATTGGCGAGAAAGCACCAGGGAATGGGCAAATGCAATGGAACAGGAATTGGAGCTGCTCACAGTCCAGACTGGATAGATAGATGGATAGATGGATGGATGGATTTATTTTATTGATCCCAAACTGGGAAATTACAGTGTTGCAGCAGCAACGACAGAAACACACACAGCATAATAGAAAAAGGAATTACCCAGGGAATAAAAAAAAAATGCTTAGATAACTTTTTATATTACATAGGCTACTACTAGGTTAAATAGATGATGATCCTTATGAATCTATGAATAGTACTGACAAAGTACTGTCAAAGAACAAATAGGAATACAAAGAAGGAATATAAGGTGCAGGGCGAAATGTGAGGTACCAATTAGACTGTAGGTGCAGTGTAGTCTGTCAGTGTATTTAAAAAAACCTCACCTCCCTGGAAGCCCAGAGTTTGTTTCTCTGCAAGAAGACGGTACCTGCTCAGGCAGGGTTGACTTGCCTGGCCTGCTCATAAAAGGGTCATGAGTCCACTCCATCATCTGCTAGGAGGTAATGTTCAAACTGTCAAAAGCAAATATAGGTGATCACATGGCAGCTGGTAAGAAGGAAGGCTCAAACTCAGTTTCTTCCAGAACCCACACTAATGTTGGAGAAGTGTCAAATATCCTTTTGTTCACTCATCATCCCCACAGCTCCAGTTTGGCTTTGAATGCAGGTTTAATTTCTAAGCATCATCACTAATTATTGAGACACAAATGTACATTAATGAGCACTTGAAATGCCTGAAATTAATGAAAATGTTGATTTAACTGTTTGAATTCCGAAGGTAGCTCTGTGGCGCAGTGGTTAGCACTGTGACAGCACAGTAAGACGGTCACAGGATCGATTCCATCCCTGATCATCGTGGATTCAATCCCACCCCCTGACCATTGGTGACCCTTCTGTGTGGAGTTTGCATGTTCTCCCCGTGTCTGCGTGGGATTACCCCAGGTACTCCGGTTTCCTCCCACAGGCCCAAAACATGTAAGTTAGGTTAACTGGAGACTCTAAAGTGGCCCTAGGTGTGAATGTGTGTGTGAATGTTGAAGGGATTGGCACCGTATCGTGGATGCCATGAATTTCCCTCTGGGATTAATAAAGTATACAGAATACAGATACTATAGTCTAAAGCAAGGCTGAAGTTTAAGAAACAAATGTTTTCTCCTGGTCTTCAGCCAAACTAGAATTTTTAATTTTATTGACTGAATTCTGAACCTGAATTCTTCAGTGTGTCATTGTAATTGTGTGTGTTAGATTTGTGGTTGAATTGTTTTTTTGTGTGTTTCAACATGAATGAACACTTAACAGCATGGTGGAGCAGTGGTTAGCACTGTGTCAGCACAGCAAGAAGGTCACAGGATCAATTCCACCCCTGCCATCATGGGTTTGATCCCACCCCCAGATCATCAGTGACCCTTCTGTGTGGAGTTTGCTTGATCTCCCCGTGTCTGCGTGGCTTTACTCCAGGTACTCTAGTTTCCTCCTACAGGCCATAGACATGCAGGTTAGGTTAATTGGCATCAGCTGGGGATTCTAAATTGTCCATAGGTATGAATGTGAGAGTGAATGGTTGTCTGTCTCTCTGTGTTGGTCCTGTGATGGGATAGGCTGCCCCCCCCCCCGACCTGAAAAGGATTAAGCGGTAGAAGATGGATGGATGTGTGAACCAGTAGGTGATACACTGTTGCCAAAAGTATTGGGACACCTCTCCGAATGACTGGTCACCAATGCACAAAGCAAGGTCCATAAAGACATGGGTGGGCGAGTCTGGTGTGGAGGAACTTGACTGGCCTGCACAGAGCTGTGACCTCAACCCGATGGAACACCTTTGGGATGAATATGTGAGCCAGGCCTCTCGTCCAACATCAGTGCCTGACCTCACTGAGCCTTTGCAACTCTAGGAAGGCTTTCCACAAGGTTTAGAAGTGTGTTTATGGGAATTTTTGACCATTCTTCCAGAACTGCATTTGCGAGGTCAGAGCATCTGCCCCACAACTGGGAGGTCGTGGGTTCAAATCCCGACCGGGTCATACCAAAGACCATATAAAAGTGGAACTTTCTGCCTTCTAGCTTGGTGCTCAGCATAATAGAATGGGGAAAGGAAAGTTCACGCACAGAGCTACCAGAGGACTGACCCCCCACTGTAGCTTTCACTATTTACAGTAGCTGTGTGTCCCAGGGTCAGAGAAATGGAGATAGGCACCGCCCCTATACACCACATGGTGTCTCACATGCTGTGTTAACTAACTTGGTGTGTTGGTACCCACTCATTTAGAGGGATGTGTTGTGTCTGAATATAGACCAAAAAGGATGAGGCCAGGTGTACAACTGAACGGATGTTTGTTAACAAATATCACACCACACTACGACCACCAGGCAGGGGCGATGGCGAAGAGACCTGCCCCTCCTGCCTGCTGCTCTTTATAGGCACAGGTGGTGGCAGAAACAGAAGTGTGTGCCACCACACTGTGCCTTACAATAAGAGCACAAAGCAAGAACAATATAAATAACTATATAACACCCCCCCCCCCCCATAACAGTCCAAAACACATACAATTCAGACCCTCCCCAATTTAGGACCCGAATCACACACTAAAATAACGGAAAACAATGTACTATAATTGGCCTTCTACATTCACACCAAAGCAACTAAAACTAGGGGGAACGGGTGGACTGCCGTCCCACCCCACACGGCAAGGCGGATTATTCTGCTGCCTGTACTAAATAAAAGTCCATTTCTAACTTAAAATAGCTGCCGTGTTCCTAAACTAAAATAAAATGTATAAAATAATCCCCAGAACTACATACAACACACACAAACAATAAAACTTTTCCTTTTTTTTTTTTTTTTTTTTTTTTTTTTACAAACATGCACACAAACAAACATGGGTTAATCCCAAACCAGTTTCCAGAAAAGAGAACTAACGAGACCATGGCTACAACTCAACATATAATACACACGGCTGAGGAAAAAGGGAGAAACTAGCCTGTGGGCTTCGCGGATTATCCCATCATAAGTCTGCCCTTGGAGGCAGTCTGCCTCCCAGGCTGCAGCTGGTCACATTGACACTGGTACGTCTTCTCTTCCTCACCGTTGGTCTTCTCTCTTGTCCAGGCTCACCACTCACAGTCATCTCCTGGGCATGCTGCAGCTCGTTCGGGTGCCTCCACAAACCATCCGACAGCCGAAGATAAGCATCATCCTGTTTGGCCACGATGCGCAGTCGCCCTGGTGCTCTTCAGACTGCCGTTTGGCCAGTACACGCCATGATTGCCCCTCTTCCCAAGCCCGAACCAGATCCGTGACTCCCAGAGGGGTTCTGCTCGGCTTGCAGGGTCTCTGCCTGGCGTGTGATTCCTCTGTGCCTAACGATCTGGCCCCGACCTCTTGTAGATCCGCTGCAGCCATCACCATTGTAGCCCCATGTTCACCGGCCCACTTTAGCTGAGCTCCGGGAACAACTGGAGCCAGCTCCTCAGCATCACTCATCGTTGCAGGCACCCCGCCATGCCACCCAGTACCCTTGTCCAGGGTGACTTGGGCTCTTCCACCAAGACCCCCCTGCAACGGCTCTGAGCGAGACTGGTCCTGCTCACCCTCCGGAGTGCTTGGTAATTCCTCATCCCACACCACACCGTCCTCCACTCTCAGAACTGGCTGGTCCCACAGTCCACAGCCCAACCACTCCTCTCCAGCACCGCTCTTTATGGCTAAACCTAGACCATAAAAAATGTTGCAGCCCATGATGTTATCGCCACGGGCCGTCACGCTAAACTTGAGGTTGGACATCTCCGCCAACTTGTACCGGGTCGTCAGTCTCAGTGTTCCCACCGTGGACAGCTGTCCGCCTCCATAGCCATATAGCGGCACTGGGTCACCTTCAATCCTGTAGTGCAAGAAGAATTTTCTCACTGTAGCCCAATTCAGCAGGGAGCCCTCCATCCTCGTATCGATCAGCAACGGCACCTCCACACCATCCAGCTCCACCGTGCAGAACGTGTGTCTGTTGGTGTTCAGGGACACAGTGTGGACAACCGTCGGGGCGGGAGGAGACGCTTTCTTCTGCGGGCTCCCCTGCTTGGACATATGGCACACCCTGGCGTAGTGGTTTAAGCAACACCTGCCACAGCACTTCCCTCTCACTGGACAGTCCCTGGCCTTGAAGCGGTGCTTCACGGACCCGCGGCCCAGACACATGGGCTTCCCCGGGGCAGACCTCAACTCTGCAGCACTGGCCTCTCCAGCGTCGTCCTCCATGCTTCCATTGCTGTCCAGGTCTGCTACTTGTGTGGTAATGGGAAACTCCAGCTGTTGGTGTGACAAATGCTCACTCAGCTCCCGCATCTGCCTATCCGTTACCTCCAGTTGGAGAGCTAACTCGATAGCCCTGGTCAGTGTTAAATCACCCGGAAAAGTAAGCAGCTTTGATCGTATTGCAGCACTGTTGGTATGCTCTGCCAGCTGATCGCGAACAACTCCTCCTCCAACGGTCCAAACCAACACTTGCTAGCCAGTAGCCTCAAGTCAGCTATGAACTGCTGAATGCGCTCTCCCACCAGTTGGCGGCACTGCCAAAACCTGATTCTCCAGATGATGACATTGTCTGGGGCACGAAAATGGCGCGCCATCAGCCCGACCACGACCTCGAAGCTGTCAGAATCTCCAAGCGTGCTCAAAATTCGCTGTCCCTCGATACCCAAGTTGTGCGCCAGCAGCATGCATTACACAGTTTTTTTCCAAGTCTGTTGTAAGGACTGTGAAGAAATGGACTGAAGAATCAAAGCTGGAGTTACAAGCCTGCTTTGACTGCACAGACTGGAGTGTTTTTGAAGATGCAGCCATTAACCTAAATGAACTCACTGACACTGTGACATCATACATCAGTTTTTGTGAGGACATGTGTGTGCAGACTAAGACCTTCTGCACATACAACAACAATAAACCCTGGTTCACTCCTAAACTGAAGCAGCTACGTCAGACCAAGGAGGAGGCCTACAGGACTGGTGACTGGACTCTGTACAAGTGGGCCAGAAACATGCTGACGAAGGAGATCAGGCTTGCTAAGAGGAGCTACAGTGAGAAGTTACAACAAAACTTCTCAGCCAACAACTCTGCTTCTGTTTGGAGAGGCCTGCAGAATATCACCAGCTACAGGAGACCATCCCCCCACCCTGTGGAAAACCTCCAGCTGGCTAACGACCTAAACAGCTTTTACCGTAGGTTTGAAAAGAACCTACAGTTCTCACCTCCCACCCACACAAAAGGATTATCTGCAGCCCCAGGAACTCCATCCCTCCTCCACTCTGACCTCCCACCAGCACGAACGATCTGTGAAGAGGAGGTGTGCCGGGTCTTTCAGAGACAAAAGATCAAGAAGGCTGCAGGACCTGATGGTGTGTCTCCCTCCTGCCTGAGAGTCTGCTCCAACGAGTTGGCCCCCATCTTCACCCGGATCTTTAATAGATCACTGGAGCTGTGTGAAGTGCCTTCCTGCTTCAAACGCTCCATCATCATTCCAGTTCCCAAGAAACCCTCTGTTACAGGATTAAACGACTACAGACCTGTTGCCTTGACCTCTGTGGTCATGAAATCCTTGGAGAGATTGGTGCTGAACCACCTGAAGGTTGTCACAGGCCCCCTGATGGACCCACTGCAGTTTGCCTACCGGTCAAACAGGTCAGTGGATGATGCAGTGAATATGGGACTACACTACATCCTGCAACACCTCGACTCCCCAGGGACGTACGCCAGGATCCTGTTTGTCGACTTCAGCTCGGCATTCAACACCATCATCCCAGGCATTCTTCATCAGAAACTCCTCCAGCTCAAGGTGCCCCCCTCCACCTGCCAGTGGATCTCCAGCTTTCTGACTGACAGGTGGCAACAGGTGAAGCTAGGGAGATTTACATCCAGCTCCCGAAAAATTAGCACTGGCGTCCCCCAAGGATGTGTCCTTTCCCCACTGCTCTTCTCCCTCTACTCCAACGACTGCACCTCAGAGGACCCTTCGGTGAAGCTCCTGAAGTTTGCGGACGACACCACAGTCATTGGTTTGATCCGGGATGGTGATGAGTCTGCATACAGGTGGGAGGTGGAGCAGCTGATCCTCTGGTGCGGCCAGAACCATCTTGAACTTAACCCAGCCAAAACGGTGGAGATGACTGTGGATTTCAGGCGACACCCTCCTTCATTCCCCCCACTCACCATCCTCAACAGCATAGTGTCCACTGTGGACTCCTTCAAGCTTCTGGGTACCACAATCTCCCGGAACCTAAAGTGGTCTTCCCATATAGACACTGTCCGGAAAAAGGCCCAGCAGAGGTTGTTTTTTCTGCGTCAGCTCAAGAAGTTTGATTTGCCTCAGGAGCTGCTGGTTGTCTTCTACACCGCCATCATCCAATCTGTCCTCTGCTTTTCCATCACTGTCTGGTTTGGATCTGCCACTAAACAGGACAAGACCAGACTGCAGCGGATCATTAAGTCTGCGGAGAGGATCATTGGTATCGACCTACACTACCGTTCAAAAGTTTGGGATCACCCAGACAATTATTTTGTGTTTTCCATGAAAATTCACACTTATTTACCACCATGAGTTGTAAAATGAATAGAAAATATAGTCAAGACACTGACAAGGTTAGAAATAATGATTTGTATTTGAAATAATAATTTTTTCCAGATACTCAACCTGCTCAAAGGAAGGTCAGTTTTATAGCTTCTCTAACCAGCTAAACTGTTTTCAGCTGTGCTAACATGATTGCACAAGGGTTTTCTAATCATCCATTAGCCTTCTGATGCAATGAGCAAACACATTGTACCATTAGAGCACTGGAGTGATAGTTGCTGGAAATGGGCCTCTATACACCTATGTAGATATTGCACCAAAATCCAGACATTTGCAGCTAGAATAGTCATTTACCACATTAGCAATGTATATTAGATATTAGAGTGTATTTCTGATTAGTTTAAAGTTATCTTCATTGAAAAAAACAGTGCTTTTCTTTCAAAAATAAGGAAATTTCTAAGTGACCCCAAACTTTTGAACAGTAGTGTACCCTCCATTGAGAAGTTATATCGGTCCATAACCAGGAAACGGGCGGGAAACATCTGTGCTGACCCATCACACCCGGCCACAAACTGTTTGAACTTCTATCTTCTGGTCGTCGTTACAGATCACTGAAGGTCAAAACCACCCGTCACAGGAACAGTTTCTTTCCTCAAGCCATCACTCTGATGAACTCCTAACATTCACCTAGTCCTACCTGTTGCTGTACTCATGACTTTTCATCCATTCTTACATTGCACATAACTCTCACACTGCTTTTTACTTCATTCACATTATATCACTGATTCTGAGTTCACATTGAAATACTGTGTGACTGTATATTTTTTCATATATTTCTGCAAAGTGTGGATAGTCTGAGTAAATAACTGCATATATTCCTGTATATATTTGCATCCTTTTATAGAAACGTGGAGAGACTGTAATTTACTGTACATACTCTGTTGTCATTGAATCCTTATTTAAATCTTATTTAAATCCTCCACCTGAACAACGAGAGCAAGTTTTTAGCCAAAGTCAAATTCCTTGTATGTGTTGTGCATACTTGGCCAATAAAGCTGATTCTGATTCTGATTCTGATTCTGATGCGTGCCCTCAACTTGTTCATTCTTTCCAGGTTTAGTGCCACCATGTACGTCTGGAAGGTGACATACCATCTAGGCCAAGGGACAGGTGGCTCGCCCGGGAGTTCCAGAAATGGTCAAATTGGAGACCCACATGCTTCCATATCTCCTTTATCCTTGTTACCAAATGTTGTGTCTGAATATAGACCAAAAAGGATGAGGCCAGGTGTACAACTGAACGCATGTTTATTAGCAAATATCACACCACACTACAACCACCAGGCAGGGATGATGGCGAAGAGACCCGTCCCTCCTGCCTGCTCCTCTTTATCGAGACGGGTGGTGGCAGAAACGGAAGTGCGAGCCACCACACCGTGCCTCACAAATAACTGCACAAAACAAGAACAATGCAAATACAGTAACTATATAAGAGGGTGTCCCAATACTTTTGGCACTATAGTGCATGAGGATGTGTGTGTGTGTGTGTGTGTGCTATCCCCCTTGACGGCAAAATGACTGTCATCCCCCATGTTAACCAATCATCCCCACAAAGAGTGAAAGGATGGTTTTTACCTGGGGTGTCCAATCATGTGCCACGGAGGGCCAAGACCCTGCAGGCTTTACCTCCAACCAATGTCTTCAACAGCAGATTCCACTGAATTTCTTCCCACTGATTGCTGATAAGTGAAAACACCTGCTGAAGAGACTGGGTAGAAGTGAAAGCCTGCAGGGTCTTGGCCCTTCATGGCACATGATTGGACACCCCTGGTTTATACAGTACAATTGAATGTTGGTGAGTATATTGTAATTGCAAATTTACAGTCATGTGAAAAAATTTGGACACCCCATTAAATATTCAGTTCTTTATTAAGAAATGTTCTCATATCTATGTCTAACCTTGTTTTTTTTTAAATTTGCATTTTTTAACATTTATTCTAGCCATTTTAAGTGAGAATGAATGTGGGGGTGTCCTAAAAAGATGGGGGGGGGGATTAATTTATTCCTCACTATTTGTTTAGAATTACATTTTACAGAAAATTTGAAAAAAGTCTTTAATTCATTTTTAATTGTTTAGCTGTATTACACAAATCTCCCAGTATTTTTAACATTGATATTAAATACCCATATGACCAAATATGTTAAAAAAAATACACACGGGCTTATACAGGGTGTCCTAATTTTTTCACGACTGTATGAGTATATAATTATGAATTTTCTAATAAATTTAGTACTTTTTTAGGATAAATTTTACATTTTTTCCCACAAATTTTTAAGTTTTCCAGGAAAGTTGCAAATTTATTTGGAAAATCTTTATAACTAAAGAAAAACCTCAAATTGGTGAAAAATTAGATATTTATCAGAGGAAAAAGTAAAGAATTAGACAAATGTGCAGCTTGTTCTAAATTTGTGATTTAATTTTTGTAAATTTGACTTTTTTCTTCACAAATTTGTAGCTTTTTTTTCTCAAAAATTTGGGAATTTTCTAAAATTTATAAATTAGCAACTTTTATCATATTTTTGTACCTTTTCTTGCAAATTTCTACCATTTTGCTGAAATTATGAATATCCAAAATCATTCCCCTTGTTTAAAAACAAACAAACAAATGAGCTACTGGTGTGAACGTGCACTCATCAGCCACGTTGTATTAGCCTCATATGTGAGTTCCAATTTCCATACATTCTAATGCTACAGAGCTACATTTTCAGGTATTTTTGACAAAGTTGGAAAAAGTGGTAATTCAGTCATTAAATCCAAAAGTTGATTTGCTCAGCAGAGTTGGTGGCAACAAAAATTAGGCCCAAAAACATTAATCACCTCTTGGAATTATTTAGTTAATTACAATCAAGTACATTTGTATTTGAATAACACTTTTTTTTGTTATTGCAATTTTGCTTCTCTTCATAAGCAGTTGATTTTAATCCAGTTAAAATGCAATAAAGTGCAGACTTTCAATTTTAATTCAAGGAGTTAAAATCACAATGTAATACTGCCTTAACGGTTAGCATTTGGAATGTATCTTGATTGAGTTAAAATCCACTTTGGTGGCAGTGGTGTACAGAGGCAAAAATTTCATCAGTGTCCAAATACTTGACTATACTAGACTACTGATCAGAAACACTCTTGTACACTTTTATCCTGTTTAACGAAGGCTTTTATGGTAAGATTTCCACAGATGTTCCTAATAAAACGGCGAGTGAGTGTACGTTTACGTGTGTGGAGTTTTAGAAGTGATTATCCAGGTTGCTAAGAAACAGTAAAGCATGTTAATAAAGAATTTTGAAGTACAGTCCTCAGCCCATACTGATTCTGTTGTGAAATTGAGCTGGTGTGTTTTCAGTTTTGCCTGATTGATTGATATTCACTCCATCATCCTCAGTATTGGTTGGATCATTCTCTTGTGGCTCAGATGGCTGAAAGAAACCCTTTGATCATACTTTATTAAAACATCAAAGGAGCATATAATATTGTGGTGGATTTAGACAAACTTTGAACGTGTCATAAGCAGTCATGTCTACAAGTGCAGATGTCACACCCATCAGTAGTTGCTGAATTTTTAAAAGTTGAACATTTTAAAAGTATTATGTGGAGCTTTTGCAAACTCGGGCTTTAGTGTCACCTTGTAGTCACTCGGTGAGCTGCAGTGCAGCCTCATTCCCTCTAGTGGTTCAGGTAGCGACCACAAGGTGCCTCTAAATCCACACTTTCCCCAAGATTGTCGTAAAAATGTTTCAGGTATTTCTTCTGAATATGACCATACTCACCATGTCAAGACTACATTCCGAGGGAGTCTGGAGACATGGAGTCTGAATGGGCCATGTTCTCCACCTCCATTGTTGAAGCAGCTGCCCAGAGCTGTGGCTGCAAGATTGCTGGTGCATCTCGTGGTGGTAACCCCTGAACCAAGTGGTGGACACCATTGGTGGTGGTGGTGGGGGGGCATCAAGCTGAAGAAAGAGTCCTATCGAGCTTGGTTGGCTTGTGGGACTCCAGAAGCAGCTGAGGTGGACTGATGGGCCAAGCGGAGTGCAGCTCGGGTGGTTGCTGAAGCAAAAACTCAGGTGTGGAAGGAGTTTGGTGAGGACATGGAACAAGACTTTTGTTTGGTCGGCCTCGAAGAGATTCTGGCAAACTGTCCGGTGGCTCAGGAGGGGGAAGCAGCTCTCTGTCCACACTGTGTATGGTGCGGATAGGGTGCTGCTGACTTCAACTGGGGACATCGTCAAGCGGTGGAAGAAGTACTTCAAGGATTTCCTCAATCCCATTGACATGCCTTCTACAGAGGAAACAGAGCTTGAGGACAAGGGGGGCCTGAGTACCTAAAGGCCCTGGATGTTGTAGGGCTGTCATGCTTGACACGCCTCTGCAATGTTGCGTGGAGGTCGAGAGCAGTTCCTTTGGCATAGCAAGCCAGGATGGTGGGTCCTCTTTTTAAAAAGGGGAATCTGAGGGTGGGTTCCAACTTTAGAGAGATCACACTTCTCATCCCCCCTGTGAAAGTCTATGCCAGGGTACTGGAGAGGAGAGTCCAACCATTGGTTGAACCTCAAATTCAGGAGGAGCCATGTGGTTTTTGTCTTGGCTGTGGCACATTGGACCAAATCTTTACCCTCTCAAGAACCCTTGAGGGTTCATGGGAGTTTTACCCAACCAGTCCACATGTGTTTTATGGACTTGGAGAAAGCATTCAACCGTATCCCTTGTGGTCTCTTGTGGGGGGTACTGTGGGAGTATGGGGTATCGGACTTGTTGTTACGAGCTATCTGGTCCCTTTATGACTGGTGCAAGAGTTTGGTTCATATTGCCAACACCCAGTCGAACTTGTTTCCAGTGAGCGTTGGACTCTGCCTGGGCTGCCCTTTGTCACTGATCTTTTTCATAATTTTTATGGACAGGATTTCTGGGCACAGCCAAGGAATGGAGGGTGTCATGTTCGGTGACCACAGGATCTCATCCCTGCTGTTTGCAGATGACGTTGTCCTGTTGGCTTTGTCGAACAATAACCTACAGGCCTTACTGGGATGGTTTACTACTAAGTGTGAAGCACCTGGGATGACAATCAGCACCTCTAAGTCTGACTCCATGGTCCTCAGCTGGAAAGGAGTGGATTGTCCTCTCTGGGTTGGGGACAAGCTCCTGCCCCAAGTGGAGGAGTTTAAGTATCTTAAGGTCTCATTCACGAGTGAGGGGAGAATTTTTAAAACTTTCTTTCGTAAATTTGACTTTCTTGTAAGTTTGTAACTTTTTTCTCATAAATTTGAAACCTTTTTTCTTGTAAACGTTCAACTCTTTTTTTTTCTTAAATTTGCTATTATTGTAAATATGCTACTGATTTCTCACAATTTTCTAACATATTTCTTGTAAATATGCTACCCTTTTCTCTAAATATGCCGGTCTTCATCCCCTTCGGGCTTTGACCGGTGGAGGATTATGCTGTGGGTCAGTCCATCCGTCTGTCTGTCCGTCTGTCCCACTTTTGTGAAATCAACTCCTCCAACAGTTTTGATCCAATTATTTTGAAACTTGGTACCATGGTTTGAGATACTCTGATCATGTACATATTGCAATTTCACACCCATTGGATGACCTTGAGGTCAAAGGTCAGAGGTTATATTTTTCCCTCAATCTTCTAAACACAGTAACCACTGAAAGAAATGATATAGGCTTTTCAAAATGGTACAGTAGTTGTATCTAATACACATCTTGGATGACTTATACCCTCACCTAACTATGGGTTTGGGGTCAAACCAAATGGGCACCATCTGGGATTCTAAATTTTTTTTAAGTATGAATGAGAGAATGAATGGTTGTCTGTCTTTTTGTGTTGGACTGGTGATCCATCCAGGGTGTAGTCTGCCTCCAGCCCAAAGACCCTGGGATGTGCTCTCATGGCCAGTTCCCCCTGTCCTCCGGGGCTCCATGTGACTCCGCTCTGCTCTCGCGGGCAGCGTATGGTAGCTGCCTCGAGTGCAGTTCCACAGAGCGAGACGCTGCCCTTTGAGATCCTGTTGCTTGGCTCAGCCAGCAGCCTCGGGTTCCGGGTCAGGTCCATAGCAGCAATCAGGTGGCTGCACGACGCATGGTGCTAACGATTTGTCATGGAATCACAGCAAAATTATTGGGAGATGGGCCGGAGGGACGCGAGATACACAATCAACTGGATCAGTGAACCAGCTCCGCTCATCCAAGCTAGAAGGAGGCTAGAAGCTAAAGCCTAGAAGCTAGTCAGCTAATGGCTAATAGATGTAAGAGGGAGGGCAAAGTTGAAAAGGTAACGGATGTTTCTTAACCTCTTGCGCTCCGTTGTACCGCGGACGGGCAAGTCTCTGCGTCCTAGAGCGCATGAGGGCGCTCTCGTGCGCCCTCGTGCGCTCTCGGACGCATGATGGAGATCCTGATGGAGATTGTGATGTAGGTGGTGTATGGCGTCCAAGCGGGCACTGAAAATA
The DNA here is from genome assembly GCA_020510985.1 of Pholidichthys leucotaenia. Lineage (NCBI taxonomy): Eukaryota > Metazoa > Chordata > Actinopteri > Cichliformes > Pholidichthyidae > Pholidichthys > Pholidichthys leucotaenia. Next base: position 281,087,793 of record CM035842.1, read on the forward strand.
AAAGCTGCAGACACAGCCGCCAACAGATTAGTTCATCTGATTGACCTCTCATTCGACTAATAAGAGCCTTGAATTGGGTTTCTGAAACCTTGAAGAACCAATGAATGAAAACCTAGCCAGAAGGACCCGCCTCCCAACGCTGTGAATGCAGTGAGCCAATTGAAGCAGAGAAGTTCGCGAGCTGTTTTTTTTAAGGCTGGGTGAAGACTGGCTGCTCACAGGAAGAACCGCCACAGACCCAGCAGCACGGAGACCATCCACAAATGCAACCTGTGTGACAGGGAGTGCCATTTGCGGATCGGCATGTTCGGCCACAGGCGGTGTTTATTTTGTGTTGGTTCCAGCAGAGTAGACGTTATGATTTCTTCCATGGTCATAGACTGACGGAGGCTGAGTGACACACACGCCTTCGCCAGTCTTTCTTTTTTTAATTACTACTGTTATTTGTTTTGAAAAATCGTTCGCCAAAAACCGCAATCATGGAAGCACAAAACCACAATAATAGAATTATGTTTTGATCGGGTCGCGAGACCAGAACCACGAACAGACCAGTGTCGCGTTCGTCTGACAGTGAGGAAGAGAAGTTCGCCAGGACTCTGCTGCTGTGAAGAGGTAAGGTGTTATAAGCTAAATTATTATTTATCCCTGAAAATTGTAATCCAAAATGACTTTTGACCGATCGGTAAATTACAGCTGTGTGGTGCACGAAGTACGAAGTGCATGCGCCGCGATAAACGGTTAATTCGCCGTGTCCGGACCGTGAACGCCCCCCCCCGCTCCTCTTCTGTAGCGGGGGGGGGGGAGAACCGCGGTGACTGCACAGCGGTCGCCACATAGCCATATGAGTCTATTCCGTCATGTAGCGATGGCCGATGGCCGCCCTCTGTAGCGAGGGGGGGGGACAAACCCCCCCCCCCACACACACACACCCACAGACAGCCCTGAGTATGACCTTTCATTAGAGCCCAAAATGAAGCTTCTACATTGAATCATTCAAAAGTTACAGACGTTTTTCCAAACTGTGCAATTTGGCACAATTTGGCACAGTTCCAAAATGCCTGGGAAGTACCTAAGTATAAAGCTGTGTAATATATTCATTTTTTGTGGTATTGTTACAAAATTTGGACCTCAGCTGGATAACACTTGGTTCTACATTTCTGTTGCATTTTCCAGCCCGGATCTGAAGCTGAGTGTTATTTGCAAGCATTTGTATCCAAAAAAAACACCCAGGCCAAATTTATTTTCTTCAAGTTCTCTGTTTAGATGACTGTAACTCAGTGGCCGGAGCACTTAGAGAGATTATGACTGTTTTGCCAAAAAATTCAAAGTGTTTTCTTTTAAATGAGACCAACCCCATGAAGATGCTGCAAAGGGTTGAAGAACAGCTTTCGATTTACTTTGGGCACATTATTTTTTGGCGTTTTTAGGAAAATTGACCGGAGTGCAAGGGGTTAAAGTGATAGGCTTTAAATTAGAGCATTTCAAGAAAGCCAGGAAAAATACAAAACAAATTTGCTTCAATAATTAAAAAATGCAAGAAAATGTGAACAAAATATGTCACAGACATTTCATTTAGACATCCATCCATCCATCCATCCTCTTCCGCTTAATCCTTTTGTGGGGGCGCTGGAGCCTATCCCAGGATCTTTGGGTGAGAGGCAGGGTACACCCTGGACAGATAGCCAGTCCATCGCAGAAATGTGGAAAAAGTGCAGTCAATGACCCCTTTAAGCTGAGATGCACATCTTTGCTTGGAGTATCATAAGTATCCCTCATTTTGATCAGTTTACACATTTTTAAATTTGTTTCATTGTAAAATATATAGTTACTTTTTCTGTCAACTGTTGTTGCTCAATTTAGACATTATGATATACTACTTGAGGTAAGAATATCATGGAAACGTGAATTTATTTCAGTAATTCAGTTCAAAAAGTGAAACTCATCATTACACACAAAGTGATAAATTTCAAGTGTTTCTTTAAATTTTGATGATTATGGCTTACAGCAAATGAAAAACAAAAATTCAGTTTCTCAAAAAATTTGAATATTACATAAGATCAATTTTAAAAAATGACTTTTTTTTAATAGAAATGTTGGCCAAATGAAAAGTATGTCCATGTACAAACTCAATACTTGGTTGTTTTTTTTTTTTTTTTGCTTGCATGAATTACTGCATCAGTGTGGCATGACATGGAGGTGATAAGCCTGTGGCACTATTGAGGTGTTATGGAGGCCCAGGTTGCCTTGATAGCGGCCTTCAGCTCATCTGCGTTGTTGGGTCTAGTGTCTCTCATCTTCCTCTTGACAATACCACTTAGACTCTCTACAGGGGTTTAGGTCAGGCAAGAGTCTGCTGACCAATCAAGCACAGTGATACCATGGTAAACAAACAAGGTATTGGTACTTTTGGCAGCGTCAGCAGGTGCCAAGTCCTGCTGGAAAGTGAAATCAGCATCTCCATAAAGCTTGTCAGCAGACGGAAGCATGAAGTGCTTTAAAATTTCCTGGTATATGGCTGCACTGACTTTGGACTTCATAAAACACAGTGGACCAATACCAGCAGATGACATGGCTCCCCAAAACCGGTGCCAAGTCCTGCCATTTGGAAATCAAGGTCCCAGAGTCTGGAGGAAGAGTGGAGAGGCACAGATTCCAAGTTGTTTTAGGTCCAGTGTGAAGTTTCCACAGTCAGTGATGATTTGGAGAGCCATGTCATCTGCTGGTGATGATCCACTGTGTTTTTATCAAGTTTATATATATACTGCTCAAAAAAATAAAGGGAACACTTTGAAAACACATCATATATATATATATATATATATATATATATTGAGATGCACCTGCATAGTGTGAACACGAAAAGGAAATTGATATTTATTAATAGTGCACACTAAGGCTTGTGCACAGGGCTTGCTTATTGTGTAAGATTCTTTAATCACACAGGATTTTCGGATATAAAACAGTGATACATGATATGGTTTTGTATTGTGCAGCTCTTTTTATTTTCTCTTTGTTTTTATTTTTAAAGAAAATATCTAATATTGAAAATGACAGTAAAAAGAAACACTGCACTCAGGTGGAACGTCTTCCTGTTTGTATAACACAAAAGGCTGAAGCTTCTGAACCATATGGATTCAATTTATTCATGTCTATTGATTCAAATAAGTTTGATGAAACTGAAGTTATGCTGCGTTTGCTAAATAACTGTAGAGCTGTGTCCATGCTGTGCTGTAAGCAACAATGTGTTTCTGACAGCACTAGATGGCGACATTGACCTGTAATTGTTGTGAAAGCGTTGCAAAACGTCACCTCTTCAGTTCAATTTGTTACTAATCTACCTAATTTTACAGATTTGTTTTTTGTTTACAAATACACTCAATTAAGCCTAAATTGTTTTCCTTCTCCTTCCTTTAGGGTTTTGATCAACAGCCGATGATGGCAATCAGCTTCACTGTTGATCATTGTCATAGCAGGACATGATAAAGACAGTGGCATCAGGAGAGGCAGCTGAAAATAACAGATGAAAAGGTGCAGTCAGATGATGTGAACGGTGGACCTGAAAAAGCGGACAAAGTCTCTGAGGTGCCACCGCCAAATGCTATAACTGGAGATGGGGATAACCGCTGCAAAACCTGCGGCTTCTTAGCCAAATGGCCAAGACCACTGAGAAGCCACTCTGCACGAAAACATGGAAAGATCATTGATCAAGCAGGAGGCAGATATGGAAGCAGAGAGTGGTGCTAAGCCTAAAGAAGGCCACAACTCCGATCATCATGAATTAAAAGTGGCAGCCACAGACAGCAGTGCAAACATAGGGAGTTACCCGATAATGAGCAGATGCATCAAGAATCTGAGGTCCCTACACGTGGAAAAAAAGTAAGCAAGAGAACTCCCAAACCTAAAATAATTTATTCCTGCAACTACCGTGGTCAGGAATTTAGAGACAAGCCTCCTCTAGATGTTCACATCCAGAGATACCACACCGAAGATAATCCATACACGTGAGTATATCCCATGTGCCTGATTCACGTCCAACCAGTCACTGAGTACAAGACATACACTACTCACAAAAAGTTAGGGATATTTGGCTTTTGGGTGAAATTTCAGGATGCACCTAAAATGCACTATAATCTTTACAGGTGAACTTAAGTTGACCTTCTCTAACCTTTTGAATGCACATGTCCAACTGTTCAGTGTTTCAGCACTTTTTGCATAACTTGCTGCTCTCCAACAAGGTGCTTAACAGCAAAAGTCACAACAGGTGTTTGATCCATGAATTGACCCATAAATTTTCTGGTTCAGTTAGAATTGGTATTTAAACAGTCCTCTTCATCACGCTGTTCACATTTTGACATCATGAGACCAAGACGACACCTAAAAATTAGGGCTGTCACGATAACCACAATTATGTAGTACCATGCTATGGACAAGCCGACCACAGAGGATAACGAGCAACCGCAACAACCGCGGTGTTCACTTTTTTTGTGTGTGTGGCTATATCTCGTTGTTCACTTATGTGCCCCTATTGATTATTAAATAAATTGTTAAATGTTAAGTGTATTTTTATTGCCAACAGTATATTTGCACCCGGTACTGTGGAAGCTTTCACAGCACTGGGTGCTGGCAGCGGCAGCACCATGTGGGGCACTTTCTCTCCAGATGGACTCCAGCGAGCAGTTAGTGGTGGAAGTGTTTGGACTCCTTGCTGAATACAGCTGTGACAGTGAGCACTGAAAGAGCACAAAGCGTGTTATTTCCTTCTGAGCGGAGTGTTTATGATCCTGACAATTGAGCTCCAAGAGTGAAACATCTACTGCATATTGCATTGCTTATTTGAATGTGATTTTTTTTCAGACAGCGGCAAAAATCCAAAAATCAAGGAGACAAGAGCCATGCAGGGTCCTGTACGGAGGCTGTTCTGTTTAAATAAGCTGAATGTTGCTACAGTCTCTAGTCCACACACCCCGTAGTTGAAATACTGGAGTTACCACCACTGCTTTATGGAAATGCTTGTGTTTTTTTTTTTTTTAACAGAATCAGCAGGTCATGCCTGTAGAAAGACCGGAGCTCCACACAATTGTCACACACGCACATAAAGTTGAGAGTATAGCTGCAGCGAGTTTCTCACAGCTTCCATCATTTGCCACATAAGTTATGAACTCTGTTTAAATTATGAGACCATAGGGTCCTAAAAACATTTGCAATAATATCACATATTGTGATGTTGAGCTATCCACCATCACTTCAGGGAAAATTCCTGTACCGCGACAGCCCTACTAGCAATTGATCACCAGTACCTCGTCACTGCGAGGCTTCAAACAGGATGTTCTCAGAGGGAAGTGGCCACTGAGCTTAGAGTGTCATCAGCAGGTTGCAGCAGAGATACAGGGAAACTGGAAGAGTCACAGAAAGGCATAGAAGTGGACATCCTTTGGCCACATCCCACGCTGATGACTGCTTCATTTTGAACAGTGCCCTTGCGGAACCAGATAATGAATACTACTCAACTCCAGGCACATTTAAGGGAGGTGAGAGGCACCCAACTGTCATGTCAGATAATTCAAAACCATTTACATCAGGGTGGTCTGCGTGCTAGATAACCTGCAAGGGTACCTGACCACACCACCAGGCACAGCGTCATTGTCTTGCATGGGCCAGGGAGCATTTATGCTAAACTGTGTGGCTGTGTGGTTTTTTCTGCACTGTGGCGCCATGAGACGGCCTCTGTTGTGATGTGGCACAGTATAAATAAAGCTGAATTGAATTGAATTAAACAAGTGACCAGTGGGCCTCAGTGCTGTTCTCTGATGAAAGTTGATTCATCTTGAGCATAAATGATGGCTGCCAACGATGCTGGAGATGTCAAGGAGAGCGCTATGCATCAGCCACTGTTGTCACCAGACGAGCCTTTGGTGGTAGAGGTGTTACAGTCTGGTCTGGTGTGTCTAGTGACTAGACTCTAGTCAATACAGAACTGCCTTACACCTTGTGAATGGTATAGTGACAGGCCGATACTACCTGAATAACATCATTAATCCAGTCATTGTGCCCCTGCATGAACAACCAGGCCTAATTTCATCGTCATGGACGACAATGCTCCAGCTCATCAAGGTCACATCATTAGGGAACAGCTGCTGGAGGCTGGGGTACCTCAAAAGGAGTGGCCTGCACTTTCTCCAGACCTGAATCCCATAGAAAACCTATGGGATCAGCTGACTCGCTGCGTAGATGCTTGTAACTCTGCACCCCACAACCTCAATGACCAGAGGGCTGCCCTTCAAGAAGAGTGGAATGCCATGCCTCAGCAGACAGTAAGTTGTCTTGTGAACAGCATGAGATGTTTTCAGGCTGTAATTGATGCTCAAGGGTGCATGACAAGTTATTGAGACACTGACATATTTTTTTGTGGTATACCACCACTGTTGTTGGCTTTTGTTTCAATAAATTATTTGAGATGAGGAAATTTCAATTCCATGTTTTTGCTTAAATGCCCTACTTTCATGATATATCACTGTAGCTTGAACTGTTTACATTTTCTATAAAAATCACCCAAAAGACAAATATCTCTATCTTTTTGTGAGTAGTGTAGTTTAGTAAAAAACAATTGATATTTAGATCATATTTTTGTTTTTGTTTTTTAAAATTACTGTATATACAGTATATAGATAAATATTTGATAATAGAATATTTTGTAGTGGAAAATGTTTACACTCATTGCTGGTATTTCTCTTTGAAATGTCTTTCAGTTGATGCTGATAAGAACATGGACGAGGAAAAGGAAGTCATGGACTCAGTGAGTGTTGCAGAGGCTATTCCAGTGCACATTGCATCCAAACAGTTACTGAACACATTGCAGCTCAAGTGTCCAGACTGTGATTTTAGGGTCAGTACCCCTGTAGTACTTGAGAATCATGCTTGTGTCAAACACGCAGTGGTACCACTGCAAATTGTGTAACTTTTTTTGGCCACATTGCAGTGGATGGTTTCTCACCTGTCCTCTGAAAGTCACATGCAGCAGCAGAAAGAAAAGGAAAGCTCTGGATCTTCATTGTTTGAGTGTTTTTTTAAATCAATCAATCAATCAATCAATCTTTATTTCGGATAGATTAAAAGTACAGATTAAAAGAAACAGAATAATATAACAAAGGGGGAAAGAAAATCCAACAAGGTCAAATTAGACAATAACCCCTCTGATTATACAGTTCAACATAAGTTATCCGAAATGGGTGATGGCTGAAGCCGCAGCTTATATTGCCCACCCATATTCCATCCAAGAATTCAAAAGAAAAAACAAACAAGAGCGATTACAATTGAGAACAAAGCTAAGACAAAATGTGACAAAAACCCCAAAACAAACTAAGCAACAACACAATGCAGACTGGATATGACAATCCTTATGTGATTTTACATGTCATCTTGGATATATGTTTGGAGTATTTCTTCCTTTAGTTTTTGTTTAAATTGTCCAAGCGTTGTACATGATTTTAATTCAGGTCTAAAATCGTTCCATAATCTGTCTCCTTGCACTGAAACACAGTGTTGCTTGGTGGTAGTTCTCACTGAAGGTTTTTGAAATATACATGTTCCTCTGAAATGATATTGTTTCTCCCTTATTTGGAACAACTTTTGGATATTTGCGGGCAGTGATAGATTCTTCACTTTAAACATTATTACTGCAGTTTTAAAGTCAACCAGATCTTTCAACTTGAGAGCTTTTAATTTAAGAAAAAGTAGGTTTGTTGGTTCCCTGTAAGCAGCTTTGTTTATTATTCTAATAGCTCTCTTCTGAAGCATAAAGAGTGGATATATGCTTGTTTTATATGTATTTCCCCATACTTCAGTACAATATGTCATGTATGGGAGTATTAATGAATGATACAAGGTATATAGTGTGGGTTGATTTAGCAAATATTTCACTCTGTGTAGTATTGCAATTGATTTGGATATTTTACCTTTAATATAATTAATATGTGACTTCCAACACAGTTTATTATCAACTATTACACCAAGAAATTTAGTTTCAGATACCCTTTCAATCTCTACACCATTTACACTGAGTTTAGATACTAAGTTGTTGTGATGTTGTTAAAAACTATAAATTTTGTCTTACTTAAATTGAATGTTAATTTGTTTGAATCAAACCACAGTTTAAGCTTTCCTAATTCCTTTCCGAGTGTATCCAAAAGTTGTTCCAAATTGCTTCCACTGCATAATAAATTAGTGTCATCGGCAAACAATATTAAATCCATTTTTTCTGAAACTTTACATATATCATTTATATACATATTGAATAACAATGGCCCCAAAACTGAACCCTGTGGGACTCCACAAGTAACCTCCAGTAACTGTGAGTTTTTGTTACCAACACATACATACTGATATCTATTCTTTAAGTAACTACATAACCAGGACAGTGCTACTCCCCTAATACCACAATTTTGTAGTTTCTTTAATAATAAATTATGATCCACTGTATCAAATGCTTTTTTAAGATCCAGGAATACCCCAACTGAATACTCTTTATTTTCAACGGCAGTTGATATTTTTTCTATAAATTCCATTAGAGCAAATGCAGTTGTCCTCTTGTGTCTGAACCCATATTGCTGCTCACACAATAAATTATTCTTCAGTATGAAGTTGTCAATTCTCTCATAGAATATTTTTTCAAGTATCTTGGAAAATTGTGGCAATTGTGAAATTGGTCTATAGTTTGAAAGTTCCCCTCTGTCACCCGTCTTGTATATCGGAATTACTTTAGCTATTTTCCTTGCATTGGGAAATATACCTGTTTGGAGAGACAGGTTACAGATATACATCAGTGGTTTCACTAAGCATTCAATAATGTGTTATGTTGAAAGGGTGAATAGAGAGTGTTGGAGATGGAGCTACCATAGATGACATTGCTCAGATGGTTGGTGAAGAAGGGGCTGGTGCTTTGACAGAAAAAAAGGAAGGACAAGGAAATGATGAGGCCACAGAAACTGCCAAGGCAGTTTTGGCTGAAGAGGAAGAATTAGAATGTGGACCTCCCAGTAGGAAAAGAAGAAAACCAAAGCTGGGGTCCCTGACCACGTGTAGATACTGTAGCCTTGTAGTGTCCAATGCTCAATGCTACCAACCTCAGTGTTCATGTTTGCCGTAAACACAGCAAGGGCTATGGCTACAGCTGCACTATGTGCAACTATAGCTGTGTTACCAAAGGGGACATGGACTGTTATTGTTTTACAAAAAAACATGTTAGACGTGCCCAAGAATGTGCAAATAAAGACCCAATCACAAATCATGAAAGTGTACTGTATCTATGCAGGAAAAAACAAGAACACAAGGCCAAGACCCAAACATTGCATCAGAGATCAGTTGGAGATCAGGAATCTGACAATGCAGCGTTGAAAGATCAGAGTGAGAAGAAACAGAGTCAAACACACCAGCTAAAAAGCAAATATGACTCTGTTAATGCTTGCGCACTATTTTGTAGCCCAGTCAATTCCGTCCCTTCACCTTGATGTCAAAAGAAAGCACACCAGGGACTTTGAGCATGTCTGTTTATCATGTAGATACTATGCTGTAACATGAAGGGAAATGTCTCGCCATGCCAACACAGAGAGGCATAAACAGAAAAGTAAAAAATATCTGAAGGAACACAGGGATGATAGAAAGAGAGCTTTGGCACTCTTGGTAAAGCAGAAGGTCGCCGAGGGTCCAGGAGAGAACTCTAATGCTGAATGTGAATCTCAGCGTCCCACAGAGGAATCAGAGTCCAGTGATAGTCAAGGTGTGAAAAGTCAGCATACTGTATGTCTACATCTACTGTCACCACGGAGCCAGTCAATGATGGGATGGATTTGGCTGGTGGTGCTGAAGGAAAGAAAGCACAAAGTACTGCTGTTTCTGCTGATGGTGGACCAAATTCAAGTAATCAAATAACTGAACCCTAGCAGGTTCCAGCAGAACCTCAACTTTCAGTACATCAGTCTGAGCAGAAAGAGGGAGAGGGGGACAGGGCTGAAAAAAGGAGAGGATCAATGTGGAAAGGAATGGGATTATTACAGATACACAGTTGTCCAGACCCCCTCCCTTTGACACCTGCATTGTACCTTTAAAGGCCCTTACTGAAAAGGAGCAAGCATTGCAAAAATTTCTCACCCTGGAAGGTGAGGTCTCTGTGATACCCTTGACTGGAGGATCACCAACACCTTCTGGCATTCTGCCCCCAAATCCTTCCTTTATCTAGAAGAACAAACCCAAAGAATTAAAGCTGAGGGAGGAAAGCAAAGGAAGCAGCTCTCCCTACCCTGTGCTATGCTGTGATAGCCTAACCCTGCGCTAGAGGACACGGAGCAGATCAACCGTGAGCATGAGGAGAACCAAGGGAATGTGTGTAAATACTGTGGAAAGACGTGTAAGAGCAGCAACTCCATGGCCTTCCTGGCACACATCCGCACACATGGGTATGTATCCTAAATCTGGTTACTCACTCACCCTCTCTGTTCTTCCTTCTACACTCATGTAATTATCATTATTATAAATAATCTCAAGTCAAGTTTTCAAATGTAAATTTTACTGGTGGCAATAAACTGACAAGTCAAAAAGGAGTGCCTCCCATGTTTAGTAGGTTATGTGGTGGTTGAGGGGAGTGCAGCGCCACACACTGGTTGTAACGAAGGGAAAAAATCAATTGTTTTGGATTATTTTTGTTTTTAAATCTAACTAAACCAACTAGCTGCAGGATATGCATGAAAAGATTCTTTGCAGCCTCCCTAGTTGTGTCAAAGTGGCGTTAACAGCAGTGTGCTTGCTTATCAAGCTTCTACTCTTAGTTTACCATGTTAGCTCAGAAATTCTTCTTCTTATTAGTGCTATTCACTGATTGTGCCCAGCAACCTGTTTGGCTTAACATATAATATGCTCATTGAGATCAGTAGTCTTATTTCAGACATCATTAAATTAACAGTTGTCATGGAGTCAGTTAAAAAAGGAAAGTCTAATTAAAAATGCACCAGAACTGTTGACGGTCAGTCACAAGCAGCCAACACAGAATGTGGAAGCTCTGTCTGATTAACCATTGGTATACACTGCCCCTGAGAGCTCAGTATGCCACAGCTGTAAGAACACAACTGCAAAAGGACAAAACAAGGAAGTGACACTCAGGACACAAGTTATGGACCAGAAAGGAGACAAATAGTGTGATTTTTATCAATTTGTTTTATCTATAAATATGGCTGTCACACTAAAAACTTTTATGTTTTTCAGCAGATGATAAATTTGCAGGCTAATATCAAATGACTAAATCTAGGCTGACATGTACGTATCTATAGCATGTGGCCCAATCACCTTATTGTGTCCCCAGAGTCACCTCCATTGTGTTGTGAGTATTTGCAGCTCATTTCCCTGTTAGCAAGTCTTGTGACTTTTTGCAGCACTTGCGTGTTGCCATATTGATGTAGACATTTCCTGGGTTTGATTTTGTTTTGTCTATGTGTAGTTGTTGGTTAGGGCCCCTTTACACAGCATGGAGACTGTTGAGAGATGAGGCCAATTTTTATCCCCTGCTGAATGAAGCCCAACGGGGTTGAAGAGCCCTCTGGGCAAAGACCGAAAGGGAATTATGTTATGGGTCCGTCGGTCTGTCCCACTTTTGCAAAATCAACTTCTCCTACAGTTTTATTCTGATTATTTTGAAACTTGGTACCGTGGTTTGATATATACTGAGGATGGACATATTGCAATTTGGTTCTGGTTGGATGATTTTTGCAGGAACTGTAGCCCCTGACCTATGACCTCCCGTTTCACCTCACTTCATAGACATTAACTGTCTTGTGAAAACAACTCCTCCTACAATTTTGTTCCGATTGTTTTGAAACCTGGTACCATGGTTTGATATATTCTGATGATACGCATATTGTAATTTCAGTCTCATCGGATGACCTTGAGGTCAAAACTCAGATGTCAGACGTTCCCTAAATCTTCTAAATTGTCATGATTCCTCCGGAAGGTACAGGTGATGGACTCAAGAAGCAGGCTGAACTCAGGCGCAACATGATTTATTAACAGAGAAGAACAAACCAATAACAGCACGAGGGCTGCAGAAATAAATCTAACACTGGGTGCAAAACGTACAGAAACTCACGGGAAAACTCATGGGATACAGGGTTACTGGCAGGGGCAAGCACACACAACGTAGACGACGCCACACTAGACACAGACAGTACACAGGATATATAGACAGAGAACTAATCACCACAACACAGAACAGGTGGGTACACTCAAGGGCAGCAGGGAAGTGATTACAGGAGGGAAACACTGGATGGGCGGGGCTGTACACACACAGACAGGGAATACACAGAAGACATGACAATAGACATACAGGACACAATACAGAGAGTAATACAAAAGGGAAGTGGCTACAAATATGGGAAACATGAGGCTGGAACAATAGGTAAACAGATATGCACGCAGACCCAGGACCAGACAAGGGATGAACACAAAAGACAGGGATTTAGGGAAACACAGAAGGAAATAAATGCAAAAAATAATCATACATGAGAAGTGTTGGGCAAGTTACTAAAAAATAGTAACTAGTTACAGTTACTTGTTACCTCTTTTCAAAAGTAAGTAAGTAAGGGCCCCTTGTTCTCATCAGAAAAAAGAAGAAAAAGAAAATTGATGAGAAAAAGTCTAATTTTACAGAGAAAAAAATGTCTCAGATTTACACAAACTATTGTAATCAGTAGAAAGTCAGAAATTTACTAGAAATAAAGCTGTAAATTCACAGAGAAAATTTTGGACCCCCTGGTGGGCCATTTTTGGCCAACGGGCCATATGTTTGACAATACTGGACCAGCCCATTAAAAATGCATATTTAAAGGATTTACTTCCATGAAATAGTCGCAAATCACAACAGCATGTAAATGAATAAGATAAAATAAAACAGAAAACAAAGATAAATGAAAGTTCACCTTAGAATTACTGCAACAAATCACAGTCACTTTTTCTCTGTGTGATAATTTACACAACTGCGGACATTAAACACAAGCTTCTTGTTCTAAAAATACTCATGTTTAACCACAGAGGTAGGAGCTGATGTTAGGGGCTACTTACTGCTTGGACAACAGGTGATCAGGGCTCGATATGAGAAGTCGCCACCGCCACAGCATTTCTTCCCACCGGGATGTGATGTGAGCAGGACAGGAAACTGATTTGTGGAGGAGACTGTCGACTGCGCCAGTCATGGTAGAGTCAGTTTATATTTATTTGCACTAAAAATATGGATCCATATTAATAAAACGAGTAGTGCAAGAAATGCATCTGATCAAATTTCAGTAACTGTAATGCATTAATTCAATTCAACTTTATTTATATAGCGCCATTTCACAACAACAGTCATCTCATAGCACTTTCAACTGTAGGGGAAACCCCCACAATTGCAGAAAGACCCCAGCAATCAGGCGATCTCCTGTGAGCAAGCGCTTGGTGACGGTGGAGAGGAAAAACTCCCTTTTAACAGGAAGAAACCTCCAGCAGAACCAGGCTCAGGGAGGGGCAGTCATCTGCTGCGACTGGCTGGGGGGGTGAAGGGATAGAGAAGATGAAATGAACAGACATGTAGAGAGCACACAGCACAATGGGGACTTAATCTATGTGAGAGAACAAACAGATGTTAATAGATAGCAAAAAAAAAAAAAAAAAAAATCATTGAGAGTGAAGAAAGGAGTGAAGGCCAGTGCAATTATTGGAGGTCCCTGGTTGTCTAAACCTATTAGCAGCATAACTAAGGGAGGGTTCAGAAACATATGATCCCTCCCTAATTGTAGGCTATATCAAAAAGGAAGGTTTTAACCCTATTCTTAAAAACAGAGATCAAGTCTGACTTCCTTATCCAGATTGGCAGCTGGTTCCACAGGAGAGGAGCTTGATAACTGAAGGCTCTGCCCCCCATTGTACTTTTGGAGATTCTAGGTATTACAAGTAATCCAGCATTTTGGGAGCGTAGTGCTCTGTTACGATAATAGGGTAATATCAGATCTTTAAACTAAAAAGGAGCCTGATTGTTTAGAGCTTTGAAAGTGAGAAGAAGGATTTTAAACTTAATTCTAAACTATATGGGAAGCCAATGAAGGGAGGCCAGAACCAGAGAGATATGATCTCTCTTTCTAGTACATGTTAAAACTCTTGCTACAGCATTTTGGATCAACTGAAGACTTTTTAAAGATGTTTTAGGACAGCCTGATAATAGAGAGTTACAATAATCTAATCTAGAGCTAACAAAAGCGTGGATCAGTTTCTCAGCATCACTCTGAGACAAGATGCTCCTAATCTTGGCAATACTGTATTATGCAAATGATAAAAGACAGTCTTAGAAACAAATTTAATATGTGAATTGAAAAACAGATCTTGATCAAAAATAACTCCAAGGTTCCTCACAGAGCTATTCAGAGAAAGAGTAACTGCATCCAAACTAAAAGTTTGATTTGGAAAGGTATTTCTAAGGTTTTCTGGACCAACAAGAATGACTTCAGTCTTATCTGAATTTAATAGCAGGAAATTGCAAGTCATCCAAGCTTTGATTTCCTTAAGACAGGCATCTAACTTGGCTAACTGATTACTATCATCTGGCTTCATTGACAGGTATAATTGTGTGTCATCTGCATAACAATGAAAATGTATACAGTGATCCCTCGCTACTTCGCGCTTCACCTTTCGCGCCCTCAGTGCATCGCGGATTTTTCAAAAATATTCATCAAAAATTCAAAATTGAGAAATAATGGGCGGGCGCTAGCAGAAGGCAGGGAGACTACATTAGACCATCAGGTATCAACACGGAGAGCCCGCACAACTCAAAAATCCACCTCTCTGTTCACTGTTCTCGTGTTGGCTCGGCTCGGAAATCTCGCAAGCTGATTGGCCGAGACGTTTCACCCCGCAAGCTGATTGGCCGAGACGTTTCACCCACCTTCTCTCCCTGCCAAACGCTCATGCAGCGAAGGAAGACCACATTCATTGCTCTTTATCGCTCGTGTTGCTTAGTCTCGCCGCGTGGAACTTTTTGCTGTTCTCTTGTGCCATTTTGTGCAAAATAGTCTTCCCGTCGAGCCACTACACCGCCTCCTGCAGCTTCTCCAGCTCTATCGAAAGCTGCCCTCGACGATGCTGCGCCTCTAGCACCTCACGATGAGGCGTCACCTGAGGAGCAGTAAAGCTCTCATTAACCTGTGCAGTAAATCATCTTCATCTTGAGTTACGTATCTTGTTATAAGAATAAAAGAGTTCTAAAAACATATTTATGTACACTTTATTTACATCTACATATGTATGTACACTTACACACACACACACACACGTATCATATGAGAGAGAGAGTGAGAGAATGAACGTACGTATTATTTATGGGTGACGTCATTAGGGGTGACGCTACTTCGCGGTTTTTCACTTTTCGCGGTCGGTTCTGGAACCCATTAACTGCGATAAGTGAGGGATCACTGTACAGTGCTTTCTAATAATGTTGCCTAACGGAAGCATATATAAACTAAAAAGAGTAGGGCCTAGTACAGATCCCTGTGGAACTCCATGACTGAGCTTTGAGTTGAAAGAAAACTCATTATTGACATGAATAAACTGGAACCTATCAGATAAATAAGATCTAAACCACTGCAACAAAGTTCCATTAAGTTCAACATAGTGCTCTAATCTATCAAGTATAATATTATGATTGATAGTATCAAAAGCTGCACTAAGGTCTAAAAGGACAAGTACAGAAAGTCCATTATCAGATGCGATCAGGAGGTCATTAGTGACCTTCACTAAGGCTGTTTCAGTACTATGATGGATTCTAAACCCAGACTGAAACTCTTCAGGTAAACCATTTCCCTGCAAGTAGTCAAATAATTGCGTAGCAACAACTCTTTCTAAGATTTTTGAAATGAAAGGGAGATTAGAGATTGGTCTATAGTTAGCTAAAACTCCTGGATCCAGCGTTGGTTTTTTGAGTAAGGGTTTAATTACAGCAGTTTTAAAAGCCTGCGGTACATGGCCCAAAGTTAATGAAGAATTGATTATTTGAAAAATAAAGCTACCAATAAGTGGGAAGACTTCTTTAAATAACCTGGTAAGAATAGGGTCTAAAAGACAAGTTGAAGGCTTGGATGAGGAAACTATTTTGTCTAACTCTAAAAGGTCAATTGGAGTAAACTGATCCAAACAGATGTCAATTGAAGGAGTTGTAGTAGTTACTGTATTTAAGTTAACGTTAAGTTACTGAATTTTTAAACAGTAACTGGATTACACAGCATGTTACTGCAAAAGTAGTGACATTACAGAAACGCGTTACTTACTCCCAACACTACATGAACACAGAGAAACAATAATTGAACATAAGATGAGGACTTGAGCCAAAGCTCAAGCCCATACTATGACAGCCCCCCCCCCCCACCACTCAAGGGTGGATTCCAGACACCCTTCAAACAAAATCAGGCAATATCTCAATAGGGCGGGAGGTGGGGGACATAGGCATGGTGGGGCAAAACAGGCACAGTAAGCTCAGAAGATGATGACACAGGAATGTCAAACTCAGGAGAAAGTAACATATGAGCTCTGGAGAAAACATGGGAACTTAAACTCAGAAGATGACATGAAAACTTTAAACTCAGAAGATGACATGAAAACTTAAACCAGAAGGTGGCATGAAAACTTAAACCAGAAGGTGGCATGAAAACTTAAACCAGAAGCTGACATGAAAACTCAAACTCACAGACTGACATGAAAACTGAAATTCAAAAGCTGACAAGAAAACTGAAACTCAGAAGCTGACATGAAAACTGAATCTCAGAAGCTGACATAAAAACTGAAATTCAGAAGCTGACATGAAAACTAAAACTCAGAAGCTGACAAGAAAACTCAAACCCAGAAGATGATATGAAAACCTAAACCCAAATGACACGGAACCCTTAAACCCAAATGATGACATGGAAAACCTAAAACTCAAATGATGATATGGATAACATGGGGATCTCAAACTCTGCAAGTGGCAACATGGACACTTTCACTTCAGGATGTGACAACATGGACACCCTAACCTCAGAAGAAAAAACAGGAGCTGTCATAGATGCCCTAACCTCAGAAGGAAACACAGGAGTTCCAGGCCTAGAAAACAACACAGGCGCTTTAGGCTAAGAAAGAAGCACATGAGGTTTTGACTTAGAAAACAACACAGGAGCCTTAGACTCAGAAAACAACACAGAAGCTCCCAACTCAGAAAACAACACAGGAGCTCTCAACTCAGAAAACAACACAGGAGCTCTCAACTCAGAAAACACAGGAACTTTCAACTCAGAAAAGACAGGAGCTCTCAACTCAGAAACTCTCAACTCAGAAAACACAGGAGCTCTCATCTTAGAAGCTAACACAGGGGCTCTCAGCTCAGAAGCCAACACAGGAGCTCTTAGCTCAGCAGCTAACACAGGAGCACGATACTCAGGGGAAGTAACATGAAAACTTAACTTTCAGAAACTCCAACCTCAGGAGGTGACAACAAAAAACTCTCAGGCTCAGGCAGTGAAAATAAAATGCCATTAAACTCAGGGGATATCACAGGAGCTCTTTGTTCAAAAGAAAACAATATGGGGGTTTCAAACCTTATAATTCAATTCAACTTTATTTATATAGCGCCATTTCACAACAACAGTCATCTCATAGCACTATCAACTGTAGGGGGGACCCCCACAGTTGCAGAAAGACCCCAGCAATCAGGCGATCCCCTGTGAGCAAGCACTTGGCGACGGTGGAGAGGAAAAACTTCCTTTTAACAGGAAGAAACCTCCAGCAGAACCAGGCTCAGGGAGGGGCAGTCATCTGCTGCGACTGGCTGGGGGGTGAGGGGATAGAGAAGAAGAAAAGAACAGACATGTAGAGAGGAAACAGCACGATGGGGACTCAATCTATGGGAGAGAACAAACAAATGTTAATGACCAGCAAAAAAAAAAAGTATTTCATAGAGAGTGAGGAAAGGAGTGAGGCCCAGTGCATTACTGGAGGTCCCCCGGCTGACTAAACCTATTAGCAGCATAACTAAGGGAGGGTTCAGAAACACATGATCCCTCCCTAATTGTAGGCTATATCAAAAAGGTAGGTTTTAGCCCTATTCTTAAAAACAGAGATCGAGTCTGACTCCCGAATCCAGATTGGCAGCTGATTCCACAGGAGAGGAGCTTGATAACTGAAGGCTCTGCCTCCCATTGTACTTTTGGAGATTCTAGGTATTACAAGTAATCCTGCATTTTGGGAGCGTAGTGCTGTGTTAGGATGATACGGTAGTATCAGATCTTTTAAATAAAAAGGAGCCTGATTGTTTAGAGCTTTGTAAGTAAGAAGAAGGATTTTAAACTTAATTCTAAACTCTATGGGAAGCCAATGAAGGGAGGCCAGAACCAGAGAGATATGATCTCTCTTTCTAGTACCTGTTAAAACTCTTGCTGCAGCATTTTGGATCAGCTGAAGACTTTTTAAAGATGTTTTAGGACAGCCTGATAATAAAGAATTACAATAATCTAATCTCGAGCTAACAAAAGCGTGGATCAGCTTCTCAGCATCACTCTGAGACAAGATGCTCCTAATCTTGGCAATATTACGCAAATGATAGAAGGCAGTCTTAGAAACAAATTTAATATGTGAATTGAAGGACAAATCCTGATCAAAAATAACTCCAAGGTTCCTCACAGAGCTATTAAGAGAAAGAGTAACTGCATCCAAACTGAAAGTTTGATTTGGAAAGGAATTTCTAAGGTTTTTTGGACCAACAAGAATGACTTCAGTCTTATCTGAATTTAATAGCAGGAAATTACAAGTCATCCAAGCTTTGATTTCCTTAAGACAGGCTTCTAACTTGACTAATTGATTAGTATCATCTGGCTTCATTGACAGGTATAATTGTGTGTCATCTGCATAACAATGAAAATGTATACAGTGCTTTCTAATAATGTTGCCTAACGGAAGCATATATAAACTAAAAAGAGTAGGGCCTAGCACAGATCCCTGTGGAACTCCATGACTAAGCTTTGAGCTGAAAGAAAACTCATCATTTACATGAACAAACTGGAACCTATCAGATAAATAAGATCTAAACCACTGCAACGAAGTTCCATTAAGTCCAACATAGTGTTCTAATCGATCAAGTAGAATATTATGATCAATAGTATCAAAAGCTGCACTAAGATCTAAAAGGACAAGTACAGAAACTAGTCCATTATCAGATGCAATGAGGAAGTCGTTAGTGACCTTCGCTAAGGCTGTTTCAGTACTATGATGGATTCTAAACCCAGATTGAAACTCTTCAAGTAAACCATTTCCCTGCAGGTGGTCAAATAATTGCATAGCAACAACTCTTTCTAAGATTTTTGAAATGAAAGGGAGATTAGAGATTGGTCTATAGTTAACTAAAACTCCTGGATCTAGCGTTGGCTTTTTGAGTAAGGGTTTAATTACAGCCGTTTTAAAAGCCTGCGGTACATGGCCTGAAGTTAATGAAGAATTGATTATATGAAGAATAAAGCTACCAATAAGTGGGAAGACTTCTTTAAATAACCTGGTAGGAATAGGGTCTAAAAGACAAGTTGAAGGTTTGGATGAGGAAACTATTTTGTCTAACTCACAAAGGTCGATTGGAGTAAACTCATCAAGACAGACATCAATAGAAGGAGTTGTAGTAGTTACAGTATTTAAGTTAACTGTGGGAAGAATCTGATTGATTTTATCTCTGATGGATGAAATTTTATTATTGAAAAAGTTCATAAAGTCCTGACTAGTAAGCTCTAAGGGGATGCTAGGATTGACAGAGTCCTGACTCTTTGTCAACCTGGCTACAGTACTGAAAAGAAACCTGGGATTATTCTTGTTCTCTTCTATTAATGCAGAGTAATAACTTGTTCTAGCTTTTCTAAGAGATTTTTTATAAATTAAAAGATGATTTCTCCAAGCTAAATAGATTTCATCTAAATTAGTAGAGCGCCATTTTCTTTCTAATTGACGAGTCTTCTGTTTTAAGCTACGAGTTTCTGTGTTGAACCAAGGAGTTAAAAATCTCTGATTAGACTTTTTCTTTTTTAAGGGGGCCACCAAGTCTAGAGCCTGATGCAGAGAAGCTGAAACCCTATCCACCATGTTATCAATTACAGAAGGAGCAAGCTGTCTATAGCTTATTTCCGTTGTGTTGACACATGGCATAGAGGAAACAATCTGCATAAATTTGGAAACAGCATCATCTGAGAGGCATCTACTGTGATAATATTTTTCTTTAGGAGCCAAATAGTCAGAAATAGTAAAATCAAAGGTTAACAGACAATGGTCTGACAGTACAGGGTTATGAGGAGACACTACAAGATTTTCTATTTCTATGCCATATGTCAGAACAAGGTCCAATGTATGGTGGAGGTAATGAGTAGAATTTCCTACTTTCTGAGAAAACCCAATCGAGTCTAATATTGAATTAAAAGCCACATTAAGGCAGTCACTATCTACATCCACATGTATATTAAAGTCCCCTACTATAATTATTCTATCAGATTTCAGCACTAAATCAGCTAAGAAATCAGCAAATTCGGATAAAAATTCTGAATAGGTTGATGGGGGACGATAAACTATGGCAAATAAAATTGGGTTTAACCTGAAAATGCTAAAGTGCCCAACACTGAGGACCAGGCCTTCAAAGGAATTATAACATGTTTTTTGCTTTACATTAACTAGTAATTTGGAATGGTAAATTGTTGCTACTCCTCCTCCACGACCAGAACTTCTGGGATTTTGACAGTTTAAATAACCAGAGGGAGTTGATTCATTTAAACCAACATAATCCTCTTGCCCTAACCAAGTCTCTGTAAGGGAAATTAAATCAATCTGATGATCAATTAACAGATCATGGACTAACAGAGACTTGGGAGTTAGAGACCTAATATTTAATAAACCACATTTAATTTTTAAATTATGAGGAGGAACAGAGGCCAAATCATTCAATTTAGAGGCTTTATGTTTAATTTGAGTTTTACCAATATTTTGCTTTATCACTTTGGGATGCTTATACATTATATTTTTATTCACTTTGGAGGGAGCAGACAACGATTCTCTGATGGGGAAGACAGGGGCTAAGCTGAGGGGTGGCGGATGAAGAGTAGCTGCAGAGAGGCGTGTAAGACTGTGACTCTGCTTCCTGGTCCCAACTCTGAGTAGTCATGGTTTTGGAAATTTGGATAAAAAAGATGCCAGATTGTTAGATAAATGAGAAGCACCATCCAAAGTGGGATGAATGCTGTCTCGTCTCATAAGACCAGGTTTTCCCCAAAAATAGCTCCAATTGTCAATGTAGCCCACGTCATTTTTAGGACACCACACAGACAGCCAGCGGTTCAAGGATGACGAGCGACTAAACATGTCATCACTGGTCAGGTTGGGGAGGGGCCCAGAGAATACTACAGTGGCAGACATCGTTTTTGCAAACTCACACACCGATTCTATATTAAGTTTTGTGACTTCCGACTGCCGGAGACGGATGTCATTAATGCCGGCGTGAATAACAATTGTGGAGTATTTACAGTTACTTTTAGCCAGCATTTTCAAATTTGACTCGATGTCGCCTGCTCTGGCCCCAGGAATGCATTGGACTATGGCCGCTGGAGTCTCTAGGTTCACGTTTCTGACTACAGAGTCGCCAATGATCAGAGTTTTTTCCTCAGCGGGTGTGTCGCTGAGCGGGGAAAAACGATTAGAAACGTGAACAGGTTGGTGGTGAACCGGGGCTTTGCGACTAGGCTTCCTTCTCACCGTCACCCACCCAGTCTCCTCGCTGCTGAGGAGAGCCGGGGAACCGCTGACAGTGGGGCCTAAGCTAGCTAGCTCCGCTGCAGCTAATGGGCGTCCGTCGAGATTAACTGGCGCAGACGGTGTTTCAATGCAGCGGAGCCGGGATTCCAAATCAGACAACCTCGCCTCGAGCGCCTCAAAAAGACAACATTTATTACATTTACCGTTATCACTAAAAGAGGCAGAGGTGTAGCTAAACATCTGACAGAGAGAGCACACCAGAGGAGGAGAGGAAGGAGAGCTAGTAGCCATAGCTAGTGGCTGGAGAGCTGGAGAGCAAACCACACAGGCAGACAGCAAAACAGGAAGTGACGATACGTTACCACAAGGAAGTGACGATCCCACTTCACCATATAAGAGTTTCTGGTTCAGACAGCAACACAAAAACCCCATGCACTGGAAACAACACAGAGTCTAAACTGAGGAGATGCCCCAGACACAGAAATTTCTAACTTGGGGGACATAAATGCAGAAATCTCTGGCACAGAGGACACAAAAGCAGAAATTCCTAGTTTTGGAGACACAGATACAGGAATCTTAGACTCCAGGGACACAGATATGGAATCTTTATCTCAGGGCTCAATCAAATTTCCATCCCAGGGGATATAGAAACAGATTTCTAACTCAGGGGCACAAATACAGAAATCCCTGGTACAGGACACACAAATGCAGAGACCTTTGATTCAGAATACTCTAATGCAGGATTTACTGGTTGAAGACACACAGACATGGAAATTTTTTGGCTCAGGAGGCACAAATGCAGTAATGTCTAATTCAGAAGACACAGACACATGAACTTCAAGTTCTGGAGACACTGACACAGAAACTTCTGATCCAGGGAACCACAACATGGGAGTCCTCATTACAGTTCCATGAGCAAGGCTTCGATAATCTCCATTTTACCCCCTCCCACGGAGTCCAAAACAAGGGCATCTCTCAACCAAACAAAATTCCAAGGCCCCAAACTTTAACAGAAAATGGGTCAGGTGGTCTACCATCGACCCAGAGCCATTAGGCCGGGATGTAAAACGGATCGGGGGGCCTATCCAAGTCCATGGGTCCCCAAGCCAGGGTACATGGTGGGTCTGGTGGTCCACCAAAGTCCCTAGGCCACCAAACTACAGGACAAAGAAGATCTGGGATGCAGAGCCTGGGACACAGCAACAACAGAGCCTTTGGCTCTAGGGGCAACAATCCAGGGGCTTGTACTGTAGTTCAGGTAACAATAATACTGGGGTCTTTAGCTCAGAAGACAACAACTCAGGGGTTTTTAATTCAGAAGATAATGCAGATGTTTCTAGTTCTGGAAACAACACAGGGATTTCTAGCTCAGTAGGCATCAACACAGGGTTTTCTAGTTCAGAGGACATCAGTACAGGATTTTCTAGGTCCGAAGACAGAACCAGAGGAACTTTCGGAACAGGGGCTAACAGCAACTGAGGAGTGGCGACCTCAGGCAGCAAAGGTAGAGTGGACTGCTCTATCCCTTGGACAATGGATGGAGTTCTCCAGACCTTTTGGGCATCAGTTGGAGGTCTTCTGACCTCTTGGGCGTCGGGTGGAGGTCCCCTGATCTCATGGGTATCGGGTGGAGGTCCCCTGACCTCTTGGATGTTGGATGGAGGTCCCATGACCTCTGGCGCAGCAGCAGGTGGTGCAGGGACATCCAACCCTGATGCCTGGGGAATCACCCCCGCTGCAGTCACCTCAGACGGGGAAGAAAGGTTGGGGGTGAGTGAGGCATCGCCACAATCACCAGGAGCTAGGCAAAACTTTATTAATATTGATGTTAAAAAGTAAAGAAAAGTACTAGCCTGATTTCCTGGTTCATTTCTGCTGGGGTGACCGCCTCAGGATGAACCACAGGCACTAGAGCATGCACCACAGGATCAGCTGGAGCTGTGGCATGCACCCCAGAATCAGCTGGAGCTGTGGTGTGCACCTTGGGATCAGCTGGAGCTGTGGTGTGCACCTCGGAGTCAACTAGAGCTGGGGCATGCACCTCGGTTCCTGATGCAGGAAGCTCAGACATGGGGGAGATAAAGGACATGTCAGTACAAGGACCAATAGTGGAGCGCGGCGGAGGGAGGCCAGAAGCAGATGGAAGCTGCAACTGGGTTCCCCTGTTGGGAGTAAGACAAGACTTACAAAGTATAGTGGGTTATGATACTAAATGAGGTACATGCCTTAACTCCCACCCCACTGTTGGTGAGGTCCCTGGGGATTCTACTGCTGAAGCGGTGACTTCCACCTCCGGGAAAACTGGATGAAGTGGAGTCAAAATTGTCTGGGACACAGCAGCGGGCGTGGGCACCACCATAGAAAACATGGGAGCCGGCACTGCAGGCTTAATTTCAGGCTGAACTGCTGGCTTAATTACTGGGTCAGCTGCAGGCTTAATTACAGGCTGGGCTGCAGGCTTATTTACTGGGGAAAAAAACAAATTCTGGTGTGAGTCAGGGTTAACACTCCAGTAAAAGTTCAGTTTGTGACAGCTGAACCTGCCGACACCCCTCCAGCTCCTCGCTATTGGCTACACAGGAGGACACAGATGCAGGAATGGAGGAAACAACTAGCTGCAGATCCTCCATCACCACATTGGACTGAGATGATGGCTGCCAAAACTCCGGACCGAGTACAAAGTCTCTAAATTCCTTTGGCAGCCAATTCATGAAACCAGGGATCCAGCCCGCCATCTGCTTTGCCTCTCTCACTGCCTGCAGCGCCTCAGTAGGATTAGAGCCCCTCACCTTAAAGAGAAAAAAATCGGGAGGCTATTTCCTGGTGAAACTTATGGTAAGCCCTCTTGACAGCTGCAGGGCTCCTGGCGTGCCGAGAAACACTCTTCTTCTGTCCAGAATGGGGCTGCAGAGCTGGGGAGTGGCGGGCTGAAGCTGGTGACACTGGGAAATGGTGTGAAGTGGATGACGGCGCCAGGGAACGTTTTACCAGTGGCACAGACTTCGGGTTTTTCACCAGTCCATGGAGGGATTCTTGCTAATTTGGCACAGAGATCAGTAGTCTGACCAGCCTGGGATATTTCCGTAGATTGGGGTTTATCCTCTCTTACCTCAGCCACTGCATCCAGGAATCCTATTGCTCTCTCTCAGGTGTGTAACTAGTCCGGGTATCAGAAATCAGCTCCTCGATGAGCTGAGCTACCCAGCACTCATCCTCATCCAGTCCAAACACACTGAAGTCCGTACCTGCTGAGTCCGTGTTTGGTGGCATCATTTTGTCATGATTCCCTCTGGTAGGCACGGGTGATGGACTCAAGAAGCAGGCCGAACTCAGGCGCAACATGATTTATTAACAGAAAAGAACAAACCAATAACAGCACGAGGGCTGCAGAAATAAATCTAACACTGGGTGCAAAACGTACAGAAACTCACGGGAAAAGTCATGGGATACAGGGTTACCGCCAGGGAGAAGCACACACAATGTAGATGACGCTACACTAGACACAGACAGTGCACAGGATATATAGACAGAGAACTAATCACCACAACACAGAACAGGTGGGTACACTCAATGGGCAGCAGGGAAGTGATTACAGGAGGGAAACACTGGATGGGCGGGGCTGTACACACCCTCACAGACAGGGAATACACAGAAGACATGACAATAAACATGCAGGGTGTGGTCTATATTAATCATATATCCCATAACCTACATATGTATAAGCATGTGAGAATGTTTGGTGATTACATATGTAAAGCGACTTCACACCTCAGAACGGGACAAACGGTCTCAACCGCCAGTGAAGATCAAAGAGCATCCGAGGCACTGCGGTGGAGACCAGATAGGTCGCCCTGACCTCCTAGGGCCAGGTGGAGGGGTACGGAGACAAAGGAGGATAATTAAGTTAATGGGGGATGTCAGCTTTGTATGCATGTCTTTTGTTGTGTGTGAGTATAAGTACACAGAGCCGAATGTGTTCGCTCTCTTACTTCTTCTGCTGCTGCACCAGATGAGACTTGTTAGAGGAGCAAAGCTGATAATAAACTTTGGTTTATAAGTCACATCGCCTCGTCATTCCGAGCTCTTCTACACAGGGCACAATACAGAGAGTAATACAAAAAGGCAGTGGTTACAAATATGGGAAACATGAGGCTGGAACAATAGGTAAACAGATATGCTGTCATAACTAATAGGCTGACAGCTCACGTGCAGAATGCAACAACAAAGGAACACAAGTAAACATGTTTGAGAATCTGTATTAAATCTCAAAGGGTTCGGAGCACAGCTACAGAAAACGTCACTCGCCAGAGGAAGTGGCCTGTGGAGAGAGAAACGAGAGCTGTGAGAGGAGGAATGGAGACAGGGAGATGGCAAGCCAAAATGCCACTTACGTGGGCCAAACAGGAGAACCAGGAGGGACCCCAGCGGGGAGAGACGAACCAGCAGGATGAAGTGGGTTGTGAGATTGAATGGAATGGAGCTGATGGTGCATAACCGAGTGGAGAACAGTCACAGCTGAGTGTGGATGGAGGGGCAGGTGAGTGCACGCAGTCCCCGAAGACACACCCACACTGGTGGCAGCAACCTGAGAACAAAGAACCAAAGACAGGGGAAAAGGTGAGTGCGAAAACTTCACTGTAAACATGAACAGTACTTGATGTGTTGAGCTGTGAAGCAGTATACCCAAACGAGCCAGCGCTGAGGCACTGAAGAGATGGTCCTAATAAGTGCTGGCTGAGCAGAGGCAGAAGGTGCGTCCAATCTCCCAGGTGCATTGATTACCTGAGGAGGAGGAAACAGGAAGAAGGGAGCCCACGCTTACCAAACCATGACATATGCAAACAGACCCAGAACCAGACAAGGGCTGAACACAGAAGACAGGGGATTCAGGGAAATACAGAGGGCTATAAATGCAAAAAATAATCATACGTGAACACAGAGAAACAATAACTGAACATAAGATGTGGATTTTCAAACCCAAACTATGACACTAAACACAATAACTACTGAAAGAAATGATGTAAGCTTTTCAAATCAATGCAGTAGTTGTATACACATCTTGGACGATTTACACCCTCACCTAACTATGGGTTTGGGGTCAAAGGGTCAAAGATCAAAGTTAACATTGCACTTGCACTATGGTAAATGCTACATTTACTATTACTATAAAATGAGTAAAGCTAGGGTCACCAAACCTGGTATACAGGGTTACCTTGGGATCCTGACCTCTGACTATGGGTTTGGGGTCAAAGGTTAACATTAACATTCCGTGTGTCTTATTACTATACAACAAGTAAAGCTAGGATCACCAAACTTGGTACACAGGTTCACCCTGTGACCCTGAAGTGTGACTATGGTTTTAGGATCGCAAGGTCAAAGGTCAACATCATAATGGCTTATAAACAAGGTCTCAACAAAGAAAGCTAGGGTTACCAATAGGGCTGTCATGGTGGAAGAATTTTCCCTGCGGTGATGGTGGATAGCTCAACAGTGCGATATGTGATATTATTGCAAATATTGTTAGGACCCTGTGGTATCAAAATTTAGACAGGTTCATAACTTAAGTGGCAAATGATGGAAGCTATGCAGAGAATCGCTGCAGCTGCAGCTCCGCTCTCAACTTATGTGCGTGTGTGACAATTGTACTGAGCTCAGGTCTTCTTAAAATCATGAACTGCTGATTCTGTAAAAAAAACAAAAACCTTGATCATTTTCATAAAGCAGTGGTGGTAACTCCAGCATTTCAACTACAGAGTGACATAACGTTCGGCTCAGGAGACGCACACACACAGGCTCAGAGTAGTTCAAACTGTTTATTAACAGCAGGGGTGTATGGGTGTATGTCAGCGGAATGTAAATGTATTGGTGGTGGCGTCTGCTTCGGGCACAGAGGCAGGAGACCGTTCAGCCGGCAACCCTATGGGAAAGAACAGACACAGGGTGACAGGCACACACCAATACAGGAGGAGAATAGGCGAGGGAGAGAAGCTTACTTGTGTTAGACTGATGGCAGGCACTTCAAGGACGGAACCCCGGGAGACAGTCACCTGCAGGACTCGGTGCAGCAGCGAGGAAGGACGAGGGACGGAGTTGTCCGCCGCCGAGGAATCCACCTGTGCACAGGGGAGCAGACTGGGAGAGGTAAGGAAAGGAATCTTCTTACCGCTTAGCGTGATGCTGAAGAGAGAGTTGATGCTTCGCATGGAAGGCGATGAAGTCTAACGGCTTCAGGCCGAAGCTCAGGGCGAGGCGGCTTTTATCCCTCGCCGCTGATGAGTAGCAGGTGCGTGAGCAGGTGGCGCCGCTGATGAATGGCGCGGCGTGACACAGAGTGTGTGGACTGGTTGGAGACAGCTATGACATTCAGCCTATTTAAACAGGACAGACTCCGTATAGGACCCCACGTACGTAGCTCTTGTCTCTGTGCCTCTCCATAGTGATTTTTGGATAATACTGCTGTTTGAAAAATCACGTTCACACAGCAAACAAGCAATGCACTATGCAGTAGCAGAGCTTTATGTGAGAATCATAAACACTCCGCTCATGAGGAGACCATCCAGCCATTATTTTATTAAATTTAGGATATTTGCGCTCATTTTTGTGATTTTTTCTGCCTTTTTCTGTGCTCCTTCTATGATGGACTAACTACCTACAGACGCCAGGACCTTCTAGGCATTGGTCACCAACTTACCTTCGACATCTCCAGCGCTCATTCCACCACATCTCTGAGGAGCTCGCCAGACCTCCGAGCGCCCCGTGGTTTGTTAACGGCGTAGATGATGGGAGAGAAAGCAGAAACAAGGCTGTAGGGCTGGCCTCCGTGCCCAGCTGCACAAACTACGCACCAAACCTCTGTTACCTTCAATTTTTCTCACCAACGGCAGATCCCCCACCAATAAAACGGATGAGCTGCGATCGGAGATCGCCTACAATCACTACGTCCGGGACTGTTGTATTCTGATTGTGACTGAATCATTGCTGCTCCCACGTGTTCCTGACACCACTGTGGAATTACCTAGCCAAACTACACACCGTTTGGACCACTACGCTGATTCTGGTAAGGGAAGGGGTGCAGGGCTCTGTGTTTATGTGCTTCAGACTTGGTGTAATAACAGCAGAATAATTCAAAGCCACTGTTCACCAGACTAAGAGGCCATTTCCTTCCTGTGTGCCTTTTTATCTTCCCTGCGAGCTAAATGCAGTAATTGTAATGGTTGTTTACGTTCCTCCAGATGCTAACGTTAGCTTAGCACTCGGCCACCTCCAGCACATTGTCAGCAGGCAGCAAAGTAATCATCCCGACACAGTCCACATTATTGCAGGGGATTTTAACAAAGCATGCTTAAAGACTGTACTCCCCAAATTCCACCAACATGTTAAATGTCCCACAAGAGGGGAAGGGACACTGGATTATGTTTACAGGAACATTAAACACACCTACAGAGCCACCCCCCTCCCCCACCTTGGACAATCAGACCATCTCTCTCTGCTTCTAAAACCCACCTACACTTTCCTGAGGAAGAGTTTCCCCCCAGCCAAACAAACAATTAAAACCTGGCCAGAAAATGCTCACAAGACTGCTTTGCCTGCACTGATTGGAGCATCTTTGAACAGCAGGACCTGGACTCCTACACCGAGTCTGTCCTCTTCTACATTAAAAGCTGTGTAGAAAATGTGACAGTCACCAAACACATCCAGGTCTATCCAAACTGCAAATCCTGGATGACCAATGAAGTCCAGGCTCTGATCAGAGCCCACAACTCAGCCTTCAGACAGAGGGACAGCTCTCTGTACAGCACTGCCAGAGCTAATCTGAGGAGCGGGATAAAACTTGCTAAGAACGCCTATAGGAGGAAAATGGAGGGCTTCCTCACAGACAACAACCCCCGACAGATGTGGAGAGGCATCCAGGCCCTCACCAACTACAGGGGCCAGGGCCCCCCAACATCAGACAGCAGCCTCACTCTGGCAGGGAGCTTAACAGCTTCTTATTCCGGTTTGAGCACACCTCCCCCCAAACTCCTCCCCCTCCCCTTCCCCCCCACTACAGGTGCACGAGGTGAGGAGGCCACTGAGAGCAGTGAACCCCTAAAGAGCTACTGGACCAGATCCCAGGAGCGGTGGTCAAAGCATGTGCAGAGCAGCTGGCAGGCATCCTCACCAAGCTGTTCAACCTCTCCCTGATGCACGCCACCATCCCCTCCTGCCTCAAGGCATCCCCCATTATTCCCATCCCCAAAAAGTCCGCAATTGACAGCCTGAACGACTACAGACCTATAGCAGGATGGAGGAGCATAGGAGGATGCTCTTTGTGGACTGCAGCTCGGCTTTCAACACCATCATCCCGGACATCCTGCTCAACAAACTGCACCTCCTCCATACCACCCCCCGACCCATGCCAGGATAAAAAAAACTATCTCACCAACCACCCACAAACAGTCAGGCTTGGCTCCACCACTCCTCCACACTATCTCTACCACTGGCTCCCCCCAGGGCTGTGTGCTAAGCCCTCTACTGTACTCCCTGTACACCTTTGACTGTATTCCAACCCACCCAGCCACTGTCATCGTGAAGTACATGGACAACACCACCTTGGTTGGGCTCATTGCCAATGACGATGAGAAGGCATACAGGGCGGAGGTAGAGAATCTGCTGCTGTGGTGCCAAGCAAACAGCCTCAAACTGAATGTCCAAAAAAACAAAGAACTCATAGTGGACTTCAGGAAGAACAGACAGGACCCCTCCCCCCCCTCCATAAATGGCAACTGTGTGGAAAACCTCCTCGCCTTCAGGTTCCTGGGCACCCACATCTCCTCTGACCTCTCTTGGACTGTCAACACCAAGGCCCTGCTGAAGGAAGCCCAGCAGTGGCTGCACTTCCTCCGTGTCCCGAGGAAGAACAACCTGGGCCAGAAGCTGCTGCTGGCCTTCTATCGCTGCTCAGTGGAGAGCGTTCTCACATACTGTCTGGGTGTGTGGTACGCTGGCTCCACGGCCGAGAACAGGAAGGCTGTGCAGAGGGTCATCAACACCACCCAAAAAATTATCAGTGGCCCTTTGCCCTCCCTGGAGGACATCTCCAGATCCTCCTGTCTCAGAAGGACCAAGGCCATCACAGGAGACCCCTCACATCCCACCCACCACCTGTTCGACCTGCTGCCCTCTGAACGATGGTTCAGATTGATCAGGTCCCACACCTCCAGACTGACAAAAAGTTCCTTCCCCTGGGCCATCCCAACTGCAAACAGTCAGAGGCTCCATCCCTCTCTCTCATCATCATGAGAATCTGAAAAAAAAAAAAAATGTTAAAACCAATCTTTTCATTGGGATTGATAGCCCTACTTCTTATTGTCTGTGCTACTATAGGGAAAATCACTACAAAATCAAAAGGCTCCCCTATAATAATTACATGCATACAGTAGAAGGAACTACATGTGCTGCCCAGATAGACTTATGTGACACGGTCGATTGCCCCTAGGATGATAGAATCGAGTACATGAAGAGTGATACATTTATTTGCACAATCTCAGATTATTGTCTCAAAAGTATTGAATCTAAACAATACCAAAAAATCCCTTGGGAATGCGACTGTGCAATAAATTGGGATGCTGCATGGCCAGCACAGGAATGCCTGAAGACGGTTGTCTTCTGGGATCTTATAAATCCCATGTGCAGGCCACGACTGCACCCTTACTGTATGATCTAAGGTCTCGAATGTATATCATACAGGCCAAAACTTCTTCATCTGCAAGGAAAGTCAGTTCTCTTGTCATTACCCTAAGAGATTGCCAAATGTCAGATAATGGTACCTATGTTCTCGGAGTGTATACGCAAGGAAATCCACAAGGGCTGCTTTCTATTATGGTAGTCTAAACTTAAATATGTGCCACACAAGTCGAATAATATTGATACCACCACTACGTCCCTTAAGGGAGTTTCTTTGAAGTCTGACTCCAGAGTGCATCAGATAAATGTCCAAGGTATGACTCTCCTTCAGGTTCTATCTTCAGAATTGGAATTTGAATCACACAATGTTTGGATAGACTATGTTCAAAGAATTGCAATTGAACTCAATCAAACTAACTGCATAATCTGTAAGCAGGCCAGACCACAACTGCAAATGATAAGAACTGCCTTGGAATATTCAATAAACAATACCAAGATCGCTGGAAGTAACTCTAGTTGTATTTTAGATATCATGTCACAAGATAATCCAAGTGTACCTTGCTCAGGGTGGGATAAGATATACCCATTGCCTCCAAAATCTGCAATTCCTTCCATTTTTGTTCCTGGACCAATCTATAATGTTACTTGTTTTACAAATTATACCACTCCTAAGATAGCCGAGCTTGGAACATTGTCAGATTGCATTAAAACTGTTAACCTAACAGGGAATTCCATTGCCGGTAACCTTAAAAAGGTTAGAGCTGATGTGTGGTGGTATTGTGGGGGAACCAGCCTACACAATACCCTACCTAAACACTGGACTGGTACCTGTGCATTAGTGCCCCTCTTTTCTCCAACAAACTTTTACCCTGGGGCAGACCAGATTATGAGTACCGATTGGAGTAAAACATTGGCTAAATTTGAGTTTAAAAGGTATAAACAGTCCTTAATCGGTGGGGGGGGGGGGGGTAGTAGGAGAAACACCTGATCCTGTATTTGGAGACGCCATAGGGATGTTTAGAAACATCCCAGATGAATATAAACTGGTTGATGAGGTAGCAGCAGGATTTGAGTCTTTCCCCATATTTAGTTCTCTTTTCCCCATTACTGTAAACAAAAATGTAAATCGCATAAATGGAATTCACTATAATGTCCAAAGATTAACCAATTACACCCGAAACGCCTTTAGTGCAGTACATGAGCAACTTAGTGCTACATCCCTGGTGGCTTGGCAAAATAGGGTGGCAGCTGATTTTCTGTTGGCTGAAACAGGGGGCGTGTGCAGCATTTTTGGGGAGTCGTGCTGCACCGTGATCCTTAATCATACCGCCCCCAATGGGTCATTTACTAAAAGTCTAAAGAAATTAAGGGCCTTATCTGATGAATTAAAAGCTCAATCCGGCATAGATAATACAGTAGGTAGCTGGTTTGACAATATGTTTGGTAAATGGGGGAAGATTATACAGGGGGCCTTAGTCAGCATTGGTATTACTTTAATGATTATTGCTTTCTGTGGGTGTTGTTGTATTCCTATGATTAAACGACTTGTTGAAAGATCTATTGTTGCAGCTTTCTCCTCTAAAGACCCATCCCCATACCAAGGTGTCCAGGAAGCTGTCCACCTGCTCTCCCACTACCAGGATGACGACGAGGTCGTGCCAAGGCTGGACTCTGACGGGGACCCAGAGAATGCGGATGAAATAGTTTAGGATCTACGATAGGGTCTACAATATACATTTACATGGTGTTAGATTTTGCTTTGCGGTGCTTTGGCCCCACAGGTTTCCATTATGACCACTGATTTTGTATATACATATGTTTATATAGTGCAAGTGCTCACATGTGAACACATACACATGTGCATATACATGCATGTGTGTGCCTTTATTCTGTGTCCACATATGTGCACTGGTTATTTGTAGTATAGTTTTATACATCGTACACACATAGGCCTTTTGTTATGGTTATCCACGATGTCTGCACCACACCAGATGGAGATATGGCGACCTGAGGGGGACAGGTCAATCCAATTGCCGGAAAGAGGACATCGTGCACATATAGAATCTTAGACTCACCACACACAGGGATTAGAATAGGGTTATGAGATGGGTTTAGGCCCATCTCATCAGGGGGAGATGCAAAAACAAAATATGAACTTGACAAATGTGTGAGGTGCCCTGTTAGGACACCTCTACAGGGGGTATTGCTGGTGAAAATCTCCTAATGCATCTGTTTTTCTTAGAATGTCAGTTACTGTGCAAGAATGTTATCTCTCTTCCTCCTCTGCTTGCCCTGCATGCCACACAGCTCACAGCTTGTTGAGGTCACGCACCCACGCATACACCCTATGACATGACCTCTGAAACCAGATAGAGCTGACCCAGCCTGCAGCTGGGTCATCACATAGTGAAAAAATATAGATACACTGAGGGACAAACCCCTCCCTTTTGCATAAGGGAGCGGGTGACCTTAGGGTGTGGTCAGGTTTCATAAAAACTGTAAGTTCCAGAATTCGGAAGCACTCTCTCGGGGCATGTACCTAAGAAGTGTTCCAGTGCTGCCTGTATCCATATCTCATTTTCAGTAAAATAAGTGAAAGTATATTTCATCTCTCAGTCTGATTATTTGGCCTTCGTATAAAAGATCTGGGGGTGAAAGCATTTTAGACGCAACACTATTCTATTCTATTCTATTCTATTCTATTCTCTCACCTCGTGACCCCCCCCCCCCCCATCTGCCACAAGCAGTCACCAAAAGTAGTACAAATAACATGCTTTATGCCCTGCAAACATGCTGCTGGCAATAAAAATACACTTAACATTTAGCAGTTTATTTAATACTCAGTAGGAGCACATAAGTGAACAACAAGATTTAGCCACACACACAAAAAAAGTAAACACTGCTGTTGTTGTGGCTGCTCATTATCCTCTGTGGTAGGCTTGTCCATTGTGCAGTACTACATAATTGCCATTATCGTGACAGCCCTAGCCACCAAACCTGGTACACAGGTTCACCTTGGGATCCTGACCTCTGACTATGGGTTTGGGGTCAAAAGGTCAAAGGTCAAGGTTTGCAGTTCATTTACAATATTACTATAAAACAAGTAAAACTAGGTCACCAAACCTGGTACACAGGTTCACCTTGGGATGCTGACCTCAGACTATGAGTTTAGGGTCAAAAGATCAAAGGTCAAGGTTAACATGCTCTATGCCTTATTACTGTACAACGAGTAAAGTTAGGGTCACCAAACTTGGTACACAGGTTCACCCTGTGACCCTGAAGTGTGACTATGGCTTTGGGATCGCAAGGTCAAAGGTCAACATCATAATGGCTTATAAACTATATCTCAACAAACTTCCTACACGGGTTCTACTTTGCTGTATGTTTGTGGATGATGGGTTTATTATAATTTGGCTCTGCCACAGTAATTATATTGAAAAGTTGAAAACTGCCCTCTGTCAGTATTGTGATCTTCAAAGAAAACGAAGGCGGGGGATATTGCACTCGTCTCAGAGTGCTCTTGAGTCTCATAAATTTGCTGCTTTATTCTTGTATATTTGCTACTTTTTTCATGAATATCCTTTTTTTCTAGCAAATTTTTAATTTTTTTCTCATACATTTGCTACTTTTTTCTTGTGAATATGCTAGTTTTTCTCATAAATTTGTTCCTTTTTTCCTCAAATATGCTACTTGTTTCTCGTAAGCATGCTATTATAAATTTTTCTTGTAAATTTACCACTTCTTTTCATGAATGTGCTATTTACAGTTACAGATGTGGACAAAATTGTTGGTACCCCTATGTTAACAAAAGAAAAACCCACAATGGTCACATAAATAACTTGAATCTGACAAAAATGGTAATAAATAAAAATTCTATGAAAATTAACCAATGAAAATCAGACAGTGCTTTTGAATTGTGGTTCAACAGAATTATTTTAAAAAACAAACTCATGAAACAGGCCTGGACAAAAATGATGGCGTTGCGGATGATATAAGGGAACCCAGTGTGGAGGCACGGAATAAGTGCAGGCAGGACATGGTGAACTGAAGTTTAAAAGGGTGTTTTATTCATCCTCCATCACAGGACTCACTCCAGCGCTGTGTAAGCGCGCTGGAGCGAGCCCTCAGTCTCTAGTAGCAGCAAGTCATCAGAGTGGTCAAAGAGAGTCAGAGAGAGAGCAAGCGATATGGTTGACTTATATACCCAGCTAGACAATGCATGCATGGCACATTAGCATCACAGTAACTGCAGGAAGGCATGGACATTTGCATTAGAGTCACACATATCAATAGCAGGATTACTGGAGCAGGGATTAGACAAAGAGAGGCTGCCTATTGATATCAGTCCATACATCTCACTGTTCTGCTAATTGCTCCAGCTGAGCGCTCTGCTTGTCCGTAGGCTGTGGGGGTCGCCCACAATGGTACCCTTAACTTAACATTTTGTTGCACAACCTTTTGAGGCAATCACTGCAATCAAATGATTTCTGTAACTGTCAATGAGAATTCTGCACCTCTCAGCAGGTATTCTGGCCCACTCCTCATGAGCAAACTGCTCCAGTTGTCTCAGGTTTGAAGGGTGCCTTCTCCAGACGGCATGTTTCAGCTCCTTCCACAGATGTTTAATAGGATTTAGATCAGGGCTCATAGAAGGCCACTTTAGAATAGTCCAATGTTTTGCTCTTAGCCATTCTTGGGTGTTTTTAGCTGTGTGTTTTGGGTCATTTTCCTGTTGCAAGACCCATGATCTGTGACTGAGACCAAGCTGTCTGACACTGGGCAGCACATTTCTCTCTAGAATACCTTGATAGTTTTGAGATTTCATTGTACCCTGCACAGATTCAAGACACCCAGTGCCAGATGCAGCAAAGCAGCCCCAGAACATAACAGAACCCTCTCCTCTATGTTTCTTTTCTTGGTATGCTTCATTTTTGTGTCTGTGAACACAGAGCTGATGTGCCTTGCCAAAAAGTTGCAGTTTTGTTTCGTCTGTCCATAGGACATTCTCCCAGAAGCTTTGTGGCTTGTTAACATGCAGTTTGGCAAATTCCAGTCTGGCTTTTATATGATTTGTTTTCAACGGTGGCGTCCTCCTTGGTCGTCTCCCATGAAGTCCATTTTGGCTCAAACAACGACGGATGGTGCGATCTGACACTGATGTACCTTGACCTTGGAGTTCACCATGAATGTGTTTAGAGGTTGTTCTGGGCTCTTTTGTTACCATTTGTATTATCCGTCTCCTCTTGCGGCCATGTCCAGGGAGGTTGGCTACAGTTCTGTGGATCTTAAATTTCTGAATAATATGTGCAACTGTAGTCACAGGAACATCAAGCTGCTTGGAGATGGTCTTATAGCCTTTACCTTTAACATGCTTGTCAATAATTTTCTTTCTAATCTCCTGAGACAACTCTCTCCTTTGCTTCCTCTGGTCCATGTTTAGTGTGGTACACACCATGTCACCAAACAGCACAGTGACTACTTGTCACCCTTTAAATAGCCCGACTGACTGATTACAAGTTTGTAGACACCTGTGATGTTAATTAGAGGACACATCTTGGTTGAACATGTCCCTATGGTTACATTATTTTCAATCTTTTCTAGGGGTACCATCATTTTTGTCCAGGCCTGTTTCATGAGTTTGTTTTTTTAAATTAATTCTGTTGAACCACAATTCAAAAGCATTGTCTAATTTTCATTGGTTAATTTTCATAGAATTTTTATTTATTACCACTTTTGTCAGATTCAAGTCATTTCTGTGACTATTGTGGGTTTTTCTTTCATGAACAGAGGGGTACCAACAATTTTGTCCACGTATGTATGTGAAAAAATTAGGACACCCGTGTAAGCCTGTGTGTGTGTGTGTGTGTTTTTTTTTTAACATATTTGGACATATGGATTTTTAATATCAGTGTTAAAAATACTGGGAGATTCATGTAATACAACTAAACAATGAAAAATGAATTAAAGACTTTTTTCAAATTTTCTGTAAAATGCAATTCTAAACAAATATTGAGGAATAAATTAGTACACCCCCCCATCTTTTTTTTTTAGGACACCCTCACATTCATTCCCACTTACAATGGTTAAAATAAATGTTAAAAAATGCAAATAAAAACAAAAACAAGGTTAGACATAGCTATGTGAACATTTATTAATAAAGAACTGAATATTTAATGGGGTGTCCTAATTTTTTCACATGACTGTATTTCCTTTAAATACTGTATGCTCTTTTCTCATAAATTTGCTACCTTTTAATCATAAATATGCTACTGTTTTCTTGTATGTTTGTTACCATTTTCTCATAATTTTTTATTTGATGTAATGTCTTGTGTTTTTTCCCATCTCGAGACAATGACAAAGATTTTAATAATTTGTAGGGAAGGGTATTTTTCGTACAATTTTAGAGGATTTGAACTTTTCTCCACTGTTAAAAACAAAAAAATAGAGACCCCTTCCCCTCGCATAATCTTGCCTAGTGCCCCTAAAAAAACTAGAAATGGCCTGGTTTTGAGACTACTGATGTGTGAATTGCAGTTATATAAATAAACTGAACCGACTTCTGCACAGAACCATCTCCTCATGCCATTAACCCTTATATTCTCCTTCTTATTCATATTTCTGAGATTTGAAGGATTTAAAACTCCCTGCAGAATCCTTGTCACTGCTCAGATTTACTGAGAGCTCCATCAAACACCAAAGCATCTACCCATAACTGCTGCTGTATTAATGATAAATAATGCATGGTCAATTCTGAAGTCATCTAGCTCAAGATTAAAAAAACTCAGCAGTTGTATGTTGCTGTGGCATCTGGAATGGTGAATGTTTAGGTCAGACATGTATAAATAGTCCTTTTGTGGTTACCAGATGGAATAAAAATGGGTGGAATTTATTGAGAAAGATCAAAAACCCATGTTAAATATAATTAATCTCAGCAGACACAGAAACATTAACATTTGTTTGAAGTTGTTCTGATTGATCAGCTCGTTTAACGTAATCAGCTCTTTGGTGCTGGAGAGGTGGCGTTTGGCAAAAAACATATGTTTGTTTCATCTGGAAATCCTGATGCAGATGGTTGTATAAAAGCCCATCAATCTGAGAGTATGAAGGACCAAAACTGCTTAAATTATTAAAAAGTCTTCAATGCACCAAATACAGTATCTCACAAAAGTGAGTACACCCCTCACATTTTTATAAATATTTTATTATATCTTTTCATGGGACAACACTGAAGATATGACAC
Organism: Pholidichthys leucotaenia; assembly: GCA_020510985.1. Classification (NCBI taxonomy): domain Eukaryota; kingdom Metazoa; phylum Chordata; class Actinopteri; order Cichliformes; family Pholidichthyidae; genus Pholidichthys; species Pholidichthys leucotaenia. Next base: position 281,126,500 of record CM035842.1, read on the forward strand.
TTTGATACAATGTAAAGTAGTCAGTGTACAGCTTGTATAACAGTGTAAATTTGCTGTCCCCTCAAAATAACTCAACACACAGCCATTAATGCCTAAACCGCTGGCAACAAAAGTGAGTACACCCCTAAGTGAAAATGTCCAAATTGTGCCCAAACTGTCAATATTTTGTGTGGCCACCATTATTTTCCAGCACTGCCTTAACTCTCTTGGGAATGGCATTCACTAGAGCTTCACAGGTTGCCACTGGAATCCTCTTCCACTCCTCCATGACGACATCAAGGAGCTGGTGGATGTTACAGACCTTGCGTTCCTCCACCTTCCCTTTGAGGATGCCCCACAGATGCTCAATAGGGTTTAGGTCTGGAGACATGATTGGCCAGTCCATCACCTTTACCCTCAGTTTCTTTAGCAAGGCAGTGGTCTTCTTGGAGGTGTGTTTGGGGTGGTTATCATGTTGAAATACTGCCCTGCGGCCCAGTTTCCGAAGGGAGGGGATCATGCTCTGCTACAGTATGTCACAGTACCTGGTGGCATTCATGGTTCCCTCAATGAACTGTAGCTCCCCAGTGTCAACAGCACTCATGCAGCCCCAAACCATGACACTCCCACCACCATACTTGACTGTAGGCAAGACACACTTGTCTTTGTACTCCTCACCTGGTTGCTGCCCCACATGCTTGACACCATCTGAACCAAATAAGTTTATCTTGGTCTCATTAGACCACAGGACATGGTTCCAGTAATCCATGTCCTTAGTCTTCTTGTCTTCAGCAAACTGTTTGTGAGCTTTCTTGTGCATCATCTTTAAAAAGGAGCTTCCTTCTGGGATCACAGCCATGCAGACCAATCTGATGCAGTGTGCTGTGTCTGGTCTGCACACTGACAGGCTGACCCCCCACCCCCCCACCCCTTCAACCTCTGCAGCAATGCTGGCAGCACTCATACATCTATTTTCAAAAGACAACCTCTGGATATGACGCTGAGCACGTGCATTCAACTTCTTTGGTTGACCATGGCAAGGCCTGTTCTGAGTGGAACCTATCCTGTTAAACCGCTGTATGGTCTTGGCCACTGTGCTGCAGCTCAGTTTCTGGGTGTTGGCAATCTTCTTATAGTCTAGGCCATTTTTATGTAGAGCAACAATTCTTTTTTTCAGATCTTCAGAGAGTTCTTTGCCGTGAGGTGCCATGTTGAACTTCCAGTGACCAGTATGAGAGAGTGTAATAGCGATAACACCAAATTTAACACACCTGCTCCCCATTCACACCTGAGACGTTGTAACACTAATGAGTCACATGACACCGGGGAGGGAAAATGGCTAATTGAGCACAATTTGGACATTTTCACTTAGGGGTGTACTCACTTTTGTTGCCAGTGGTTTAGGCATTAATGGCTGTGTGTTGAGCTATTTTGAGGGGACAACAAATTTACGCAGTTATACAAGCTGTACACTGACTACTTTACATTGTATCAAAGTGTCATATCTTCAGTGTTGTCCCATGAAAAGATATAATAAAATATTTACAAAAATGTGAGGGGTGTACTCATTTTTGTGAGATACTGTATAACATGAAAAAATGTTGACTTTGCCACTCATTTAATTACAATAAATCTTGTTGCTCCCTAGATTACAAAAGTGCATGTTTCTCACTGTGCAGCCATTGTTTTTAATGACACCTGTATGCAGTGTTTAGCAATTTTCTCACTTTAACTGGATAAGCAAGGGCATGGCCATTTCCAGCTTTTTTTGGGGGGGGGGGTCTAGTTTTGTAATGGGGAAAGATCAAAATTTTAAAATTAGAAAAGAAAAAATCTCCAATCCCAACAAGGGATTGGAGCCATCAAGCAGTGTCCAAACTTTTTTTCAAAGAGGGCCAGATTGGAGACTATGAAATAGACTGAGGGCCAGGGGTCCAAGCTGACATCCATCCATCCATCTTCTGCCTTGTATCCGGGGGTCTGGCTTGCTGGGGCCATAGGCGATGGAAAGAACAGAGAAGTGCCCCCCCCCCAATATCATCATAAACCTTTCTATATCATGTTACAAAACTGAATAACATGCACTTTAAGCACAGATGTAAAGGATACATGCGGGAAATTTGCAAATTTTCCTGTGGATTTGTGATTTTCTTTTCCACATACAGCTGTGGACAAAATTGTTGGTACCCCTCTGTTAATGAAAGAAAAACCCACAATGGTCACAGAAATAACTTGAATCTGACGAAAGTTGTTATAAATAAAAATTCTATGAAAATTAACCAATGAAAATTAGACAATGCTTTTGAATTGTGGTTCAACAGAATTACTTTAAAAAACAAACTCATGAAACAGGCCTGGACAAAAATGATGGTACCCCTAGAAAAGATTGAAAATAATGTGACCATAGGGACATGTTCAGCCAAGATGTGTCCTCTAATTAACATCACAGGTGTCTACAAACTTGTGATCAGTCAGTCAGCCTATTTAAAGGGTAACAAGTAGTCACTGTGCTGTTTGGTGACATGGTGTGTACCACACTAAACATGGACCAGAGGAAGCAAAGGAGAGAGTTATCTCAAGAGATTAGAAAGAAAATTATAGACAAGCATGTTAAAGGTAAAGGCTTTAAGACCATCTCCAAGCAGCTTGATATTCCTGTGACTACAGTTGCACATATTATTCAGAAATTTAAGATCCACGGGACTGTAGCCAACCTCCCTGGACGTGGCCACAGGAGGAGACGGATAATACGAATGGTAACAAAAGAGCCCAGAACAACCTCTAAACACATTCATGGTGAACTCCAAGGTCAAGGTACATCAGTGTCAGATTGCACCATCCGTCATTGTTTGAGCCAAAATGGACTTAATGGGAGATGACCAAGGAGGACACCACTGTTGAAAACAAGTCATAAAAAAGCCAGACTGGAATTTGCCAAACTGCATGTTGACAAGCCACAAAGCTTCTGGGAGAATGTCCTATGGACAGATGAGACAAAACTGCAACTTTTTGGCAAGGCATATCAGCTCTGTGTTCACAGACGCAAAAATGAAGCATACCAAGAAAAGAACACTGTCCCTACTGTGAAACATAGAGGAGGTTCTGTTATGTTCTGGGGCTGCTTCGCTGCATCTGGCACAGGGTGTCTTGAATCTGTGCAGGATACAATGAAATCTCAAGACTATCAAGGTATTCTAGAGAGAAATGTGCTGCCCAGTGTCAGACAGCTTGGTCTCAGTCGCAGGTCATGGGTCTTGCAACAGGATAATGACCCAAAACACACAGCTAAAAACACCCAAGAATGGCTAAGAGCGAAACATTGGACTATTCTAAAGTGGCCTTCTATGAGCCCTGATCTAAATCCTATTGAACATCTGTGGAAGGAGCTGAAACATGCCGTCTGGAGAAGGCAACCTTCAAACCTGAGACAACTGGAGCAGTTTGCTCATGAGGAGTGGGCCAAAATACCTGCTGAGTGGTGCAGAAGTCTCATTGACAGTTACAGAAATCGTTTGATTGCAGTGATTGCCTCAAAAGGTTGTGCAACAAAAGATTAAGTTAAGGGTACCATCATTTTTGTCCAGCCCTGTTTCATGAGTTTGTTTTTTTAAAAATAATTCTGTTGAACCACAATTCAAAAGCATTGTCTGATTTTCATTGGTTAATTTTCATAGAATTTTTATTTATTACCACTTTTGTCAGATTCAAGTTATTTCTGTGACCATTGTGGGTTTTTCTTTCATTAACAGAGGGGTGCCAACAATTTTGTCCACTTCTGTATATCTGCAACTTTTTTAATGTACATTTGCATATCTTTTTCCTCATTCATCTGCAACTTTTTCATTTAAATTTGATTTGATTTGATTTTGATTTTGCATACTTTATTGATCCCCAGAGGGGATCCTCTGAAGTTCCTTTATTGATCCCCAGAGGATCAATAAAGGAACTTCTTTTTTCGGCTGGTCCCTTTAGGGGTCGCCACAGCGGATCATTCCCCTCCATCTCACCCTATCCCTTGCATCTTCCTCTCTAACACCATCCCTCTCCATGTTCTCCTTCACTACATCCATGAATCTTCTCTGCGGTCTTTCTCTTTTCCTCCTGCCTGGCAGCTCCATTTTCAAGATCCTTTGTCCAGTATATCCACTATCCCTCCTCTGCATATGTCCAAACCATCTCAGCCTTGCCTCTCTTTGTCTCCAAACTGCTCAACCTGAGCTGTCTCTCTGATATACTCATTTCCAGTATTGGGCAAGTTACTAAAAAATAGTGATTAGTTACAGTTACTAGTTACTTCTTTTCAAAAGTAAATGAGTTACTTACCAATTACTGCATGATTAAAGTAACTAATTTCTTGGAAAAGTAACTTTCACGTTACTTTTAAATGCATACTTAAATCATCTTGCACACATAGCAAGATAATTTAATTAATGGATTACATTATGGGCTTATTAATGTCAGGCTGAAAACAGACTGTTTCAGACAGAGCTTTTAGAACATGTTCAGTTTGCTTTATCCTGCCTTGAGAGCTCTTATTGTGGGAAAAATCTGAAGAAAATCAACACAAAATTACCAGTAATTTCCTCATTTTGGAGTAGGAAATAGGGTTTGTGGAGTGAGAGAGAGGGAAAAAGAGTGAGTTGGCAACACTGCATAAAGCTGTCAACATTTCTTACCTTTATATTATAGATTTAATCCGATGTGCAGTGATCCAAAGAAAATGCCCATTATCCACAGTCCAAATGTCTGCTGTGACAGAGGCATGATCCAGTCCCTTAAATTCCTTTTGGAGATCAAATATGTTTTAACTTCAGTGGATCACAGTCTCTGCTGTCTTTTTTTTCTTCCCGTTGTCCTGTCAAGCAGCTAGGTGAGCAGAACAGAAATCTGCTTCCCTTATTGTGCCAAACAGATTTACTATTCCAAAAAGTGAAGGACCCGACAGGGGGAATAGGGAAAGGAGGGGTGGGTGGAAGGGAGAGGAACAGATAAAGAAGACAAACAGACTAACACAACTGAAACAAACAGAAGACAAACTGTTTCTTCCACTGAAGAGGTCTCAACACAAGTCTGGTATCTGCACCAGTTAAAGGAGAGACATATGTGTGTGTGCATACGTGTGCGTGCGTATGAGAGTGTGCACAAAATAAGGGTGTGCATGTGAGTGGTTTGCCAGCAAACATACGAAGAGGATGGTCGGTCACAGCAAACCCCCCCCCCCCCTACCTCCGGAAACCCAGAGCAAGCAGGAAAAATGCCAGGACAACCAGGCATCCACCCCAGGAGGGACTGCCGAGGGAGACTGGGCTGCCAAGCAGCTGGCATGGCAGAACCACGCCTCCAGACTGGTCAACCTCCGCCCCCTTCAGCTGGGCCAACGCCAGCCCCAGGTGCCGGGGGGGGCTGGCATTGAGGCCAGCGCCCCATCCCCTGGGCTGGATACTGGCCCGTGCCCCCGATGCAAGCCCCCCAAGACACCCCCACAGCAGGCCCGCCCCCACCCCAGTCCCACTGCCACACACCCCAGGGATCCCCACGCCCCACGCCCAAAAAAGGCAGCAGCAAGGCACAGGAGCCCCACGTGGGGCCAGCTCCACCCCACCCCCCTGTCCAGGGGAGCCCACGCAGCCAGGGAGGTGCTTCCCCCTCAATCTAGCACCTCCCAATAAGCACACACACCCACTTCCACACACTCACACCCTCATGCTCTCATACGCACCCACACACACCCACATGCTCTCACTCTCACTCACCCTCTCCCCCACACAATCCCACACTCACACTCCCGGACCCACCCACTCTCTCCCACTCCTGTACCCACTCAATCTCACTCCCACTCGCCATCAGAGTCACCCGCACCCGCTCATCCATACAAACACCCACCCACAGACCCACTCATATCCACTCGTGCTGTCACCCACACACTCACCCACACTCATTCACCCTTATTACTTGGAGGGCCTTGGTGCAGATGCAGTGAGCATGAATGCTCACCAGTGCCTGGCAGTGGCCAGGGAGACCGCCGGCACGAGCAGGCAGCCGACGACCCACCCCAGGGTGGCCACAGCCACAGAAGCAGACCATTACCCTCAACGTCCACGCAAAGCGACTGATCAGCAGACCACCCAAGCACTCCAAGATGCCATCCGACATGCAAAGCGCCACACAAAACCGACCCATCATCACCATCTCCACTCATCACTCCCTCACTCTAGCTTACTCTCTTGTTCAGTCACTCTCTCCCTCCCTTGCTTGCACCTATTCATCCAGCAGCTCCCAGGGATTTTGACAACATGACGGACCCCAGTCCTCCCACCGGGTCCCCAGGCCCCCAGCAGAAGGAGGGCAGTAGGAGTGGGGGAAGACCCCCGCCCTCTCCCCCATGCACGAATCATGATGTGTGTTAGTTGTGTGGTGTGATTGTGTGCAGGTGTGTGATTTACCATAGTGCAGTTAAAATTGGGGGGATGGTGGTTGGAGCACCGCTAGCCACTGCTATAGGGAGTAGGGCTCCCTTTGATACTGTAATATCGATGTTTTATTATGAAGTACGGTGTAATGGTGGTCACTTCCTCTTCCGTCACTGCACCGCCCTATAAATACCAGCAGGACTCTTTACTGACGCCCTTGCATGGTGGCTGTATTGTGTTGCCAACCCCTCCATAAAGCTAAGTTCAACTGTGCATCTGGCCTCATCATTACGAAGGTAATTACATACATAACAGTTTGGCGATGAGAATAAACATGGAGGTGGGTGTTTCACCGCTTTGGCCCTTCCTGGAGCTCCTGGGCGAGCCGCTTGTGCCCTGGCCAAGATGGTTTGCTACCTTTCAATACTTCATTGTGGCTCTCGACCTGGGTAAGCTAGATAAACTGAGGGCACGTGCGCTTCTGGTGCATAATTTGGGGTTTGAGGCCCAGCATACCCTGCGTACATTCGGGGCTTCCGACGTGTATGAGGACATGGTCGAGTTGCTAGCGTGCCATTTCCACAGCCCAGACAGCGTGACCATTTGGAAGATTAGGTTTCAGCAGCGACACCAAAGGGCAGGTGAGCCTGTCCACCAGTTTGTTGCTGACCTGAGGCAGCTAGCTAGTGAGTGTCGTTTTGGGCCACTAGAGGAAGAGATGGTACTCGACCAGCTGGCGGAGCACACAAACAGCGCTGCTATATGAGCAAAGTTACAGCACCAGGTGACCTAACGCTAGCCAGAGCTATCGAGTTAGCTCTCCAATTGGAGACCGTGGACAAACTAGCTTCTGAGCTAAATTGGCGCCAGTCACAATAGCAGCTGGAGCCTCCCACCGTGGCACTAGTAGTGAACCCAGACAGCGAGGATAGCATGGACGATGACACTATGTAAACGAATGCTACCAGCCGTAGGTCTGCCCCGGGGAAACCCTTGTGTATGGGTTGTGGGTCCATGAATCACCGATATAAGGCCAGGGACTGGGAAGCACTGTGGCAAGTGTGGATGCTTGAACCATTATGCCAGGGTGTGCCGTATGTCCGAGCCGAAGAGCCCATGGAGAAAATCAACTTCACCTACCCTGACAACTGCCCATGCAGTGTTCCCGAGTACCACCGGATACACGTTCTGCAAGTTGATGCTGGATGGTGAAGAGGTACCGCTGCTGGTCGACACAGGGGTGGAGGGATCGTTAATAAACTGGGCCACCGTGAGGAAATTTTCCCCCTACTACAGAATAAGAGGTAACCCAGCACCGATCTACGGTTATGGAGGTGGCAGGATGCGCACAGTTGGAACTCTGGAGTTAACGGTTCAGGACAAGTCGGCGGTGATGGCTGACTTCACATTCCACATGACGGCCTGAGGCGACAGCATCATGGGCTGCGACCTGTTTTATGGATTGGGGTTCACCATTAAACACGCCACTGGGGAAGAGTAGACTGGTTGTGGCCAGTGGAACCGTCCAGTTCCAGTGGTGGAGGACGACGCTGTGTGGGACGAAGATTTGCCGGGCACCACGGCGGTCAAGCAGGACAAGCTTCACTCAGGTTCGATGCAGGAGGATCTCAGTGCCGGTGCTCGTGGTATGGTAGGAGAGGGTACCGAGCGTGGCGGCGAGGCGCCTGCGTCGGTGAGTGATGCCGACGAGCTAGCCCCAGATTCCTCCGGAGCTGGGCTGCAGAGGGCTGGAGGATCTGCAGCTACAATGGCGACTGCTACAGCAGCTTTAAAAGAGGTTGGGGCCAGACTGAAAGGCATGAAGGGACTGCGTGCCAGATGGCATCATTGCAGGCCAAGCAGACCTCATCATGAGAGTTACGGACCTGGTCCGGGCTCGAGGGGAGGGACGTCCACGGTGGATGTGGGCCAAACAACAGCCAGAGGAACACCAGGAGCGGCTGCGCATCGTGGCTAAGCAGGCCACAGCCTACTTCCAGCTATAGGACAGTTCATTGGCGTGGAGGCACGCCAATGAACTGTGGCGTGCCCTGGAGGAGGCTTCAGATGTCGGGTCCGGACGAGAGAGGTGGTCAATGGCGAAGAGAAGAGGCACTCTATGAGGTCTATGAGGTCAGCTGCGACCCTGGGGGCATGCTGCCCCCAAGGGTGGATCTACTGAGGGGCTGCCCATGGCACCCCCACAAGCCGGTTCTACCCCTTTCTGCCAGAAGGACAGTAGTGTGGTTTTGTAAAAATAAAATAATAAGTTCCAATGTTCATACTGAATGTTTGTGTGTGTTTTTAAAAAAAGACTAAGATGTTATTGTTCTGGGTATGTTTATATTTTAGGAACACAGCAATGTTTTGAGTTATTAATGGACTTTTAGTTAGTTTCAGGTGGCAGAATAACTCACCTTGCCATATGGGGTGGGACGGTAGTCCACCCGTCCCCCCTAGCTTAGATTTGTTGTGTGAATGTGATAGGCTAGTTAGTGATTTCAGTTATAGTTTTTTAGTGTGTGATTTGGGTCCTAAATTGAGGAGGGTCTCAATTGTGTGTGTGGTTTTGGACTTTCTATGGGGGTGTGGGGGGTTGGGGGTGATAATGTAATATTGATGTTTTATTATGAAGTGCGGTGTAGTGGCGGTCACTTCCTCTTCCACCACTGCACCACTTTATAAATACCAGCGGGCATCTTCGTTCGGCCTCTTTGCCGATACCCCTGTCCGGTGGCGGTATTGTGTTGCCAACCCCTCAATAAAGCTAAGTTCAACTGTGCACCTGGCCTCATCATTACGGAGGTAATTACATACATTACACTGCCATCCCCCCAAGCCCTCAGTGTCCATAGTGCAATTAAAATTGAGGTGAGGGCGGCCCCACTGCACAGCAGATAGAGGGATCCCCTTTACCGACACAGTATGGCACACCCCCACCCCAAAACCCTAAGTGCATCCAATAAAATGTATGTTCTACCCAGAATCGGGGGGAGGGTGGGGGAGAGGTAAGACTGGGAGGGAGGCGGTCCAAAAGGGAGCCCGTCTCCCCACAGAACCCGGCTTGCAAACTGGCTCAGGAGGCCACCCACTGCCCCCAGTCTCAGCTGTCTGATGGAAAATGACTGTTGTCAGATCTTCATTCTGTAACGACGTATCCGGCAATCAGTCAGTTTAATTCTTGTTGGGTCACAAACTGTCCAGATGCATACCTGTGCTTGAAATCCAGCTGTGGGTGTTCAGATAATGTAGATCCACTACACGGTGTTGTTAGCAAAGCACAGCACTAGCTTTGTTGGCTCTTGTTGCTGTTCTCAGGCGCTTCTGAAGATTGCAGTCAGTCTGAACCGCACCTCAACTGTACTTAAGTTTGTAACCCACCAATACGCTTTTGTCCTTAACTGTGACAAAAGAAAAATAATCTGTCTATTTCCACAAAAACAAAGGAGCTTCATCTTTTCCCAGCAGGAGCAAGTTCCATTTGTGGCTGCTGGCTGCAGCAGTGAACAGGCTTTTTGCAACAGGTCACATTGACTGATGGCTGTGTTAGCTACGTAGGGTCAGTTTGTATTTAAAATATCTATCCATATTAATAAAACGAGTAACACGAGTAACACATCTGATCAAATTTCAGTAACTGTAACACATTACTGAATTTTTAAACAGTAATTTCATTCCACAGCACGTTACTGCAAAAGTAGTGGCATTACATTAACACGTTACTTTGTAACGTTACTCCCAACACTGCTCATTTCTAATCCTGTGCCTCCTAGTCACTCCCAATGAAAATATTAGCATCTTCAACTCTGCCACCTCCAGCTCCACCTCCTGTCTTTTTGTCAGCGCCGTCGTCTCCAAACCATACATCATAGCAGGTAAATCTTCCCTTTCACTCTTGCTGCTGTATAAATTTGCAACTTATTTCACATAAATATACAACTTTTTTCTCATTGATTTGCAACTTTTTTCTCCTTAATTTCCAACTTTCATATAAGTTTGCAACTTTCTCTTTAATCTGCAACTATTTTCATGTAAATTTGCAACTTTTATCTCGTTAATCTGCAACTTTTTTCTCATCAATTTGCTACTTTATTTTTGTTAATTCACAACAATTTTGGATGTCTTTTGTACATTTGCAACTTTTTCTTGTGAATTTGTGACTTTTTTCCTCATACATTTATGAACGTTCACCTGGATGCTGGTTAAACTTTGATTCTATGTAATCCTTAATTTTTTTGTCCAGAGAATTACCCATTTTATTGTGCCTCAGCAACACTGAGAGGCATACGGTAGTCAGTTAATGTGTCTGTTTGTGGATGTATGTATCTGTCCGTCTGTCTGTCCGCCTCTGTTTCAGCTCGCTCGGTCAAAATTAAGTGGAACTAAAGGCTTGTATCATTGTATCGCCATATTTTCTTGAGTTTTAATTAGCCAGAATTTTGAAATAACGCTTTGTTTTTGAAATAAACACAAAAATAGCTTGCCTTTACTGTCAATGGAATGGTACTGCACATGCGCCCGGAAACTCCAGCCAGAGAAAAGGACTGAGCAATCCGCCAATACTGGGTGAACAAATGTCCGTCTTTTTGCCCTTCTGTTTTCTTCCTCTGCCACGAAACAACAAAAGCTCCTGTCTGTCTTGACTGTCATTGTATTCACATATCTCCATCACTTCCGACATTTGAAATGTCTGCCACATGCTCTTCTTTGTGTTTGGATTGCAGCTGTTCAAATCAGTTTGGTGGATCTTGGCTGCCACCGACAGCACGGACATATGAACTGCAGATTATTTTCACTGCACATGTGTGTACTCCAAAACTACTGGATGGATTTGGATGAAATTTTTACCAGAGGTGGTTCTTGGGCTAGAGAGGAACCTTCTCTGGCATCAAGGCATCAGCACCTTGGTGCTTTCATTTAAGTTATTTATTTATATATATATACTGCCTGGCCAAAAAAAGTCACACTAATATTTTGTTGGACGGCCTTTAGCTTTGATTATGGCAAAGAGTGTCCCCCTCGATGCTTACTCTGGAAAAAATATTGTTTATCTCCCCCCCAAAGGTGAAATGAAACAGCCACACAAGGTGAGGGCAGGAGTCTGAACAGAGTAGCCAAAACTGCTGCCTGGTCCACATAACACCATGATCCCTCCTGCAGGTGATGACCCCACTGGAGGGCGGACCCATGTGCCTTTTTTGGGTACACAGACCTAAATGAAACAGTCATTGTCGCCCACGACAGACTGCTATGATGATGATGAGCCCTTGATGTAACTTTTTCATGGGGATCCACTGGACCACTTTTGTTCAGAATTTGACAGAATACCAGCTGTGGCTATACCACTGCTGTACTAGCATGTTTTTTTTTTTGTTTTTTTTTTTTAAATACAGTAATCCAGACATTTCAACACAAACATTTATTCTGTAAAAAACTGAGCAAAACTAGAGAACAATAACCACTGTGTCAGAAGAGAAGATTTTAACAATGTTTTTTTTTTAGGGCTATAGCATTCAAAAATTAATAGGAAGTGTAGAGGCCCTTGCTCTGAGTGACTTCAGCACACCTCCGCCCACAGGACATCATGTAATGATTTTTTATTTGTGTTCATCTTGGCAATGACCCAAGTTTATTTTTCAGTGCTTTTGTTGGGAGTGTAGGGTTTATTTTTAGTCTCTGAATTCTTTCTCATTTCAAAAATAAGTTCCTGCAAACTCAATCTTCTATAGGCCCCCCCAAAAGCTAGAAATGGCTCTGTCTGCAGTAACATTTATAGTGCTCCTCTCTTTAGAAAATGTTCTGTATCAAAATAAAATATAATAAATATAACCTGTATAGTATAGAATAGAATAGAAAAGGCTTTTATTGTCACTGTACAGTAGTACAGTACAATGAAATTGTGGGTGCTACACCAGGCTACTGTGCAGTAAAGTAAGAGAGAATTATTAGAAAAAACACGGTTACAGAACACACGATTAAACACACGACTGAATAAAAATACCCCAGGATTATGGAAATATACAAAGAAATGGTAGTGACTTCACGGATGGGTCAATATACACGAAAGTGCGGGGTGCAAAGACAGGTGTGTTATTGTGATAATTAAAGAGGCCCTCAGTTCTGTGCGTGTGAGCATTCAGAGGGAGGTGGTGGGGCCTCTGACTGTTTGCAGTTCGGATCGCTCAGGGGAAGAAACTGTTTGTCAGTCTGGAGGTGTGGGACCTGATTGATCTGAGCCATCATCCAGAGGGAAGCAGGTCAAACAGGTGGTGTCTGGGATGTGAGAGGTCTCCTGTGGTGGCCTTGGTCTTTCTGAGACAGGAGGATCTGGAGATGTCCTCCAGGGAGGGCAGAGGGCCACCGATGATTTTTTGGGCTGTGTTGATGACTCTCTGCACAGCCTTCCTGTTCTTGGCTGTGGAGCCGGCGTACCAAACACCCAGACAGTAGGTGAACATGCTCTCCACTGAGGAGCGGTAGAAGGCCAGTAGCAGCTCCTTGTCCAGGTTGTTCTTCTTCAGGACACGGAGGAAATGCAGCCGCTGCTGGGCTTTCTTCACCAGGGCCTTGGTGTTGACAGACCAAGAGAGGTCAGAGGAGATGTGGGTGCCCAGGAACCTGAAGGTGGGGACGGTTTCCACGCAGTCACCATTTATGAGGAGGGGTGTGTGGTCCTGTCTGTTCTTCCTAAAGTCCAGTATGAGTTCTTTGGCTTTGTGGACGTTCAGTTTGAGGTTGTTTGCTTGGCACCACAGCAACAGATTCTCTACGTCTGCCCTGTATGCCTTCTCATCGTCATCAGTGATGAGCCCAACCATGGTGGTGTCGTCTGCATACTTCACGATGACGGTGGATGGGTGGGTTGAAATACAGTCAAAGGTGTACAGGGAGTACAGTAGAGAGATTAGCACACAGCCCTGGGGGGAGCCAGTGCTGAGCGATAGTGTGGAGGAGTGGTGGGGGCCAAGCCTGACTGTTTGTGGGCGGTTGGTGAGATAGTTTTTTTTTTTTTTATCCTGGAGCAGGTGGGTGGGGGGGTATGGAGGAGGTGTAGTATGTTGAGCAGGATGTCCAGGATGATGGTGTTGAAAGCTGAGATGCAGTCCACAAAGAGCATCCTCCTATGCTCCTCCATCCTGCTATAGGTCTGTAGTTGTTCAGGCTGTCAGTTGCAGACTTTTTGGGGATGGGGATAATGGTGGATGCCTTGAGGCAGGAGGGGATGGTGGCGTGCGTCAGGGAGAGGTTGAACAGTTTGGTGAGGATCCCTGCCAGCTGCTCTGCACATGCTTTGACGATGGCGGTGACTGTACTTTGATGGTGTTGAAAGCTGAGCTGTAGTCCACAAAGAGCATCCTCACATAGCTCCTTGGGTTCTGCAGGTGGCTCAGCGCTCTGTGGAGTGTGGTGGCAATGGCGTCTTCCGTGGACCGGTTCTCCCTGTAGGCAAACTGGTGGGGGTCGAAGAAGGGGGGAAGACAGTCCCTGATGTGCTGGGACACCAGTCGCTCAAAGCATTTCATGACTACAGATGTGAGTGCTATGGGTCTGTAGTCATTCAGGCTGTCAGTTGCAGACTTTTTGGGGATGGGGATGATGGTGGAGGCCTTGAGGTTGGAGGGGATGGTGGCATGCGTCAGGGAGAGGTTGAACAGCTTGGTGAGGATCTCTGCCAGCTGGTCTGCACATGCTTTGACCACCTCTCCTTGGATGCTGTCTGGACCAGCAGCTCTGTGGGAGTTTACTGGTCTCATTTGCCTCCTCATCTCGTGCACCTGTAGAGAGCGAGGGGAGGGGGGAGAGAGAAGGGAGGGGGGACAAGTTGAGGCGGCGATGGGGGCAGGGTGTGTGGTGGTGTGGTGTACTCAAACCGGGCAAAGAAGCTGTTAAGCTCGTCTGTCAGACTGAGGCTGCTGTCTGATGACATGGGCCCCCGACCCATGTAGTTGGTGAGGGCCTGAATGCCTCTCCACATCTGTCGGGGGTTGTTGTCTGTGAGGAAGCCCTCCACCTTCCTCCTATTGTTCTTAATGTGTTTTATGCCTTTCCTCAGGTTGGCTCTGGCAGTGCTGTACAGAGAGCTGTCCCTTTGCCTGAAGGCTGAGTTGTGGGCTCTGATCAGAGCCTCGACCTCACTGATCATTCAGGGTGTCCGGCTTGGAAAGACCTGGATGTGTTTGGTGACTGTCACATTTTCTACACAGCACTTGATGAAGAAGAGGACAGACTCGGTATAGGAGTCCAGGTCTTGTTGTTCAAAGATGTTTCATTCTGTGCAGCTAAAGCAGTCCTATAGCTGGAGGAGAGAATTTTCAGGCCAGGTTTTAACTGTTTTGTTTGGTTTTGGGAGGGGGGGAACTCTTCCTCAGGGGAGTGTAGGCAAGAATTAGAAGCAGAGAGAGATGATCTGATTGTCCAAGGTGGGGGAGGACGGTGGCTCTGTAGGCTTGCTTGATGCTGCTGTAAACATGATCCAGTGTTCCATCCCCTCTTGTGGGACACCACATGTTGGAGGAATTTGGGGAGTAGTCTTTAAGCATGTTTTGTTAAAATCCCCTGCAATAATGCTGCCTGCTGACAATGTGCTGGAGGTGGCTGAGTGCTAAGCTAACGCTAGTGTCAGGAGGAACGTAGGTAGCTGTTATGACTACTGCAGTTAGCTTGCGGGAAAGATAGAAAGGCTTACACAGAAAGGACATGGCCTCTAGGTGAACAGTGGTTGTGAATTACTCTGCTGTTATTACACCAAGACTGGAGCACAAAAGCACAGAACCCGCCACCTCTTCCCTTACTAGAATCCGCGTTGTGATCTTGATGGAATGTAGTCCTGCCTGGAAACTCCACAGTGGCATCTAGGATAAGCAGATGAAGCCATGATTTGGTCACAATCAGAATACAACAGTCCTGGACTTAGCAATTGTAGGCGATTTCCGTTCGTAGCTCATCCGTTTTGTTGGCAAGGGATCTGGACTAGGTGAGGAAAATTGAAGGTAACGGTGGTTTGGTGCGTTGTTTGTGCAGCTAGGCACGGAGGCCATCCCTGCAGTCTTGTTTCTGCTTTCCCTCTCTCAGCAGTCTGCGTCATTTGCGGGGCCGGATAATAATCCACAGAGCATCTGGGGGTCTTGCAATCTCTTCGGGGATGTGGTGATTACTGGAATGAGCACTGGTGGTATCGGAGTTGAGTTGGCAGCCAATATTAAGTAGTTCCTGGTGACAATTAGTCCGTCGCAGAAAGAAGACAAAAAAGGCAGAAAAAACACAAAGCACAGAAACGAGCACAGTAGTCTGGAGTGTTTGGCCGCTGCATGTGAATGTGCCGCCGCCATCTCATCGGCGTCATCATATCAGTGCCATACTGCACTGACATGACAATATTGTGGGGACAGTTCTCTGCATTTGCAGGTTGATGGGGACTCCCCCCCCCCCAATTCACGCCAATGCATATACAGTGGATATAAAAAGTCTACACACCACTGTTCAAATGCCAGATTTTTGTAATGTAAAAATATATATTGTGGGCACCCAGCACACGTGTGGGCACCCAGCACAATGCAGACTGATAATATTCACGCTCAGCAGGGTTTGCATACAAACAGAGAGCCTCTTGGGGGATAACCACTTAATCACGCAATTGATATGTGTGGACTGATACCAATTTCTGTGCCAACCAATGTCATGCCAATCATGTGTATTGACCGATGTGTATTGGATGACAATTGATATGCTAATGTGCCATACATTCTCTGTTTGTATCACTGTATAAAAGAGCTCACTCACAGCGCACTGACAACAGTGCACACACAGCACGCAGTGCTGCAGTGTATCTCATGATGATGGAGGAATAAAACTCTTAAACCTTCAGCTCACCGTGCCCCGCGTGAACTTATTTTGTTCCTCCACACTGGTGACCTGACATGAATGGACTGTCTCTCCCTGCTGCCGCGCTGTGGACTATTTTATACCTCCACACTGGTGACCTGCCGAGGGAGAATGACCGTCTGCTGCCTCTCGCTGCACTGTGGATCCCAGAGGACCAGAGATCGCCTACATCCTTCGCACCCACACGGGAGCGCACGCGCCTTGTCCTCTCTCCATGATGGCGACCTCCAGGGCCAAGAGTGCAGAGCTGGGACCGAGATGCACGCAACCTTCTGAGCAGTGACATGAGCGAATGCCGTGTCCGCCTGCACTTATTCGTTCCTCCACACTCCTGGGGGTGTGTCTGTCTGCGGGTGGGCCATGGCGAGGGGGGGGGAACCTTCGACTTGCCCGTGTGGCTGCTCTGATGAATCATTTACCTGGGGAGTTCTCAGTGGGGGTCTTCCATGCCGAGGGGCCAGAGCCAGCAGTACTTGCTCGTCCGCCACCACAAAGGCGGGCTTAAATCTGTCTATACATATTTTCTCCCGACAACCCCCCAAGTCTAACAAAAAATGTTTGCCCCCTGTTTCCAGCACTCTGAATGGGCCATTGTAGGGTGGGCACAATGGAGGGCGGTGGGCATCGTGCCTGACAAACATGAACGTCGCGCTCTTCAAAGTTTTTGGCACAAAAGTGCGCGGAAAACAGTGGTGGGCCGGGCCGGGCAGCGTGTGTCTGCACTACGCTGCAAACGCTGAGACGGGCAGTTGTCCGGCATGGGATTATCTGGCAAAAATTCCCCAGGCAGCCGCAGTGACTGAGAGAAAACAGGCTCCGCCGGGGAAGCCTCCAAATCCTCTTTTGGTGCGGAACGCAACCCCAATAAAACCCACGGCAACCGGTCTACCCAATTTGCATCCATCAGCGAAGCCCTGAGCGCTGCTTTCAGTGATCTATGGAAATGCTCGCATAACCCATTGGCCTGTGGGTTGTACTCGGTTGTGCGATGAATTGCAACACCCAGGCTACGGGCCATCACGGACCAGAGGTCGGAATCAAACTGAGGGCCCCTATCGGACGTGATGTCCGACGGGATGCCAAAACGTGCCACCCATGTCATCAAAAAAGCGCGCGCCACGTCCGCGGACGTGGTTGCCGCCAGCGGGACTGCTTCTGGCCAGCGTGTGGTGTGGTCCACCACTGTCAGAAGGTGCGTGCACCCCTGCGATGGCGGGAGGGGGCTCACGAGGTCCACGTGAACATGGTCGAACCTCTTAGCCGGTATACGAAACGGCTCCAAAGGAGCCTTTGTGTGTCTGTGTACTTTGGCCCGTTGGCACGCTACGCAGGCTGCAGCCCACTCTTTCATTTGTTTGCGCAGGCCTGGCCAGACAAAATTCGCTCCCACCATTTTGACTGACGCGTGCACTCCTGGGTGCACCAGAGCGTGAACTGACTCAAACACTCAGCGGCGCCAAGCAGCTGGGACCACCGGACGCGGGCGTCCCTTGGAGATGTTGCAGATTGGGGGGGGGGGGCTTGCCGTCTTGCAGTACTCTGTTCTCCAGCCTTAACCCTGTTGGTCCAGACTGGAGCGCGCACATGTCCGCATCGCCAATCTGCTCGGCAGCCATGGCTGTATAATCTATCCCCACGCAGACCGGGGCCACTACTGTGGGCGAGAGGCAGTCTGCCACCACATTCAGTTTACCCGACACATGCTGAATATCGGTCGTAAACTCCGAGATCGCGGCCAGCTGTCTCTGCTGCCGGCCCGAGCATGGTTCCGAAACCTTGGCTATCGTGAACGTTAGCGGCTTGTGGTCCACAAACGCGGTGAAGCTGCGCCCTTCCAGCCAGAACTGGAAGTGGCGTATGGCCAGGTGGAGAGCCAGCAACTCTCTGTCGAACACGCTGTATTTACACTTACTGTTGCGCAAAGCCCTGCTGAAAAAAGTGTCCGGCTGCCAAGAACTGGCGACGTGTTGCTCCATGACGGCCCCTATGGCCACATCCGAGGCATCGGTAGTGAGCGCTATCCGGGCCACCGGGTCCGGGTGCGCCAACAGTGCGGCATTTACCAGGGCTGCTTTAACCTCAGAGAATGCCTGGTCCCGCTCCGGAGTCCATTTGACTCTGTCTGCCGGTTTCTGTTTCTTGAGCGCGGCGTACAATGACTGCATGAGCTGAGCTGCGCGGGGGAGGAACCAGTTATAAAAGTTAACCATCCCCAAAAATTCTTGCAGCGCCCTGACCGTCTGAGGCCGGGGAAAGTTCGCCATGGCGCGCATCTTGTTGGGCAAGGGTATCGCTTCCTCCGGTGAGACGCGGTGCCCCAAAAAATCAATCCCCGTCACGCCGAACTGGCATTTTGCCGGGTTGATTATTAATCCGTGCTCCTCCAACCTTCAGAAAACCTTCCTGAGGTGGGTTACGTGTTTGTCCTCGGACGCGCTGGCCACCAGGGTATCATCCAGGTAGACAAACACAAACGGCAGATCGTGCAACACCACATCCATCATGCATTGGAATGTCTGTGCAGCGCCTTTTAATCCGAAGGACATGCGTAAAAACTCAAACAAGCCAAACAGAGTTATTACCACTGTTTTGGGTACGTCCTCCGCGCGCACCGGGACCTGGTGGTAACCATGGACCAGGTCTATTTTAGAAAAAATGCGTGCCCCAGCGAGGTGAATGGAAAAATCCTGAATATGGGGAATCGGGCAGCGGTCGTGCGCTGGGGCGTTATTCAACCTGCGGAAATTTCCGCATGGTCACCATGATCCCTCGGCCTTGGGGACCATGTGTAGTGGGGATGCCCATGGGCTGTTTGAGCGCCTGATGATGCCCAACCTTTCCAATTTGGCAAACTCCTCGCGCGCTATGGCCAGTTTAGCTGTGTCCAGGCGCCGAGGTCATGCGAAAACGGGCGGCCCAGTGGTGGTGATAAAGTGTTCCACCCTGTGTTTAGTGATGGCTGCTGAAAATGTCGGGACCGTGAGTGCTGGGAACTGAGTGAGCAGTGTGTGGAACTTACCGCCTGGAGCTGTGACGCTGGCTTGTGTTATTGGCCCGGCCCCTCGAGCTGTACAGGGGAGAGAATCAAAAGACAGTGCATTAACCAGGCACCTGTTAGCAACATCAACTAGCAACCCGTGTGCACACAGAAAATCCTCTCCCAGAATTGGGAAACTCAATGCCACTATGACAAAAGTCCACTCGTACATACGGTCGTGTAGGGATAAAGTCAGTGTCCTCTCACCAAAAGTCTTAATGTCCGAGCCGTTTACGGCTACCAGCTGGGGGCCGCTGGCTCCCGCTAGCCGGTCGGTGTAGGACGGCAGGATGAGGCTCTTTTGGGAGCCGGTGTCTACGAGGAATCGTCTCCCTGAGCGTGAGTCTGTCATGTAGAGCAGCTTGTTTTCTTCACCGGTGGTTGCAGCTGCTACTGACTGCCGGCCTTGGCGTTTCCCGAACACTTGAATTGGCACGGTGGCGCACATTTGCGTGCGTTCTCTCCAAAACGGCGGTGGTAGAAGCAGAGCGTGTCTCTCTGGCGCTTCCTGGCCCCCGCTGCCGCTACCGTCGCCGGCTCCTCACCTCCGCTGGTCGTCTCGCTGGGTTCCGACGCCGCCGTGTTCACTGTGAGGACTCTGGTGGTGAGGATGATCCTATCTACCTCCTGGGCTAGCGCCCGGTAGTCACGCGCGGCCAACAACGGCAAATTGGCAAGAACCGTTCTCGCCTCTGTTGGGAGGTTCCGGAGGAAAAGGTGGGCAAACAGAAAATGCCCGTCGTCCGTGCCCATCAATGCCAACATCTTCTCCTAACTCGGAGCACCTCAGGAGCCTCTCCACTCTCTCACAGGCCGGGTCAGCGCGGCCTTGAGAGCCCCATATTTGTCGTGGGCTGGAGGCTGTTGGAGCAAGCTCGCTACTTGCTGAGACGTGCGAGCGTCCAGCACTGCGACCACATAGTAATATCTGGTGTTGTCTGCCGTTATTCCCCGGAGGGCGAACTGAGCCTCGGTGTGGTGGAACCAAGACCGTGGGTCGTGCAGCCAAAAGTCCAGTTGTTTGACCGAAACAGCGCACGTGTTGCTGGGGGTTCCAGTCCGGGCCGACTCCGGGGTTCTTGCCTCGTGTTCCATAATTCGTCAAGGGGTCACCAGTGGGGAGAGTGTAAATAACGGAGGCAGATTTATGCAGCAGACGACTTTATTCACTCTCACCTCAGTCATACACAGAAAAAGCATATCACAATACACCAGGGTCTCTCCTTTTATATCAACCGCCCATCTCACATCTGCATGACATCTCACATCACAATACATTCATCCCTTCTCCCCCAACTCCTTCTTCCTGCTACCTCACCATAATCTCTCTCATCTCCATACCTATTGTCCTTCTCTGTTTACCCTCTGCATCCAGTCTGAGATGATTAACAGCCTGAACAGGGAAGACCATCGGTGCCATCTGCGTTGATTTCAATCAAGCTCCCTGACCATGACTTCAACTCTCGACAATGGAACTTCTGCGCAACTTTCAGCTATGTGGTCACTGCGCCAAGCGCGCGCCACGCACGGGACAAAACCGGCTCCACAGACTGATACATCGTTCTCCGCCGCTGCACAGGCCCAAGAAAAATGGCCGATCGCCCCCCTCAGAACCTTCAGGGCTGCTCGTGCACCTGGAGCGGACGTGCAGCCAGCACACAGGACTTTGTATGAGTTTTTCAGCCACGGCGCACAAGGGGAATTTAGCCGATTGCTTTCCCCGATGACTTTAGGACTGTTTCCTGCACCTAAAGCCAAACTACCGAGTCCCTGACACAGCTTCAGTTTATCACAGCCATCGGGGAATTTGGTCGCTCGCCTTCCCCACATCCTTGCTGGACCAAAACACGAGAGAGGTCAGAGATATAATTTTTTCACAGCTGCTGTGGATCTCCGCCACGTTTAACGGGAAAAGTCCCTCACCATCGCAGATCCACAAGCAATTTTTGCGCGGCCCAGACACCACGTCCCGGGCCGGCACTCGCTTATTCCCACCCCCTCCACCTCCTCCTGCACAGAGCTTTTCCAGCACCTCACTCCCAAAGCCAGCTGATAGCCGTCTTGTTCCATTACGCACGACTGCACACCGGCCTGTGCGCCTACGATCGACGGCTGTTCAAAGTGCTGGAACTCAGAGCGGAGCACGCTGTCCTTTTCCACCCCTCCCACGTCCCCCCCATGGACTGACATGCCCTCTGCCAGTTCTACCGGAGCTGGAGCCAAACGACGGGGGGGGGGGGGGGGGGGGGGGGGGTCGGGGGTCACAACCCCTTCTGACCGTTCTAGGGGGAGCGGTGTGGGCACCCAGCACACTGCAGACTGATAATATTCAAGCTCAGCAGGGTTTGCATACAAACAGAGAGCCCCTTGGGGGATAACCAGTTAATCACGCAATTGATATGTGTGGACTGATACCAATTTCTGTGCCAACCAATGTGATGCTAATCATGTGTATTGACCGATGTGTATTGGATGACAATTGATATGCTAATGTGCCATGCATTCTCTGTATCACTGTATAAAAGAGCTCACTCACAGCACACTGACAACAGCGCACACACAGCACACAGTGCTGCAGTGTATCTCATGATGATGGAGGAATAAAACTCTTAAACCTTCAGCTAGCCGTGTCCCGCCTGAACTTATTTTGTTCCTCCACAATATAACCTGTACAACCCAATTGAAAAACAAGCTGAAATCTTTCAAGGGGAAAAAGAAAAAAAAAAAGCTTTCAATAACCTGTTTGCATAAATATGCACACCCTGTTATAACTGGGGATGTGGCTGTGTTCAGAATTAACCAATCACATTCAAACTCATGTTAAATGGGAGTCAGCACACACCTGCCACCATTTAAAGTGCCACTGATTAACCCCAAATGAAGTTCAGCTGTTCTAGTAGGTTTTTCCTGACATTTTTGTAGTCACATCTTATAGCACAAGCCATTGTCCGCAGAGAGCTTCCAAAGTATCAGAGGGATCTCATTGTTCAAAGGTATCAGTCAGGATAATGGTACAAAAGATTTTCCAAGGCATTAAATCTACCATGGAACACAGTGAAGACAGTCATCATCAAGTGGAGAAAATATGGCACAACAGTGATATTACCAAGAACTAGATGTCCCTCCAAAATTGATGAAAAGAGGAGAAGAAAACTGGTCAGGGAGGCTGCCAAGAGGCCGACAGCAACATCAAAGGAGCTGCAGGAATTTCTGGCAAGTACTGGCTATTTAGTACATATGACAACAATCTCCCGTCTAGGGAGGCAAAAAGGAAGCCTTATCTTATGAAGAATCAGAATCAGAATCAGAATCAGAATGAACTTTATTGCCAAGCATGTTTACACATACGAGGAATTTGACTTGACATTAGGCGCGCTCGATAAGCGCTTCCTAATGACGCGGCAGCCATACAAGGCGCCTGTCATGCAGTGGGGGGTAAAGAAAGAGGGGAAGGGGGAGGGGGAGGGAACACATTGGGCAGAGAGAAAAAAACAAAGTTTTCAAAATAGTGCTCGAATGAGCAAAATTGTGAACACATAGAAAAAAAAACCCTCAGCTGCACAATTAGCAGACAAAATACAGATCACACATTAACAAAGCAAAAGAGAGAGACCAGTGTGTGTAATCAGTCATGTAATATCAGTATGAGTGCAGTGTGGAAGTATCAGTTGCTGGTGCACAACAAAGAAGCCTCTCCTAGGCAACGGATGGATGTTATGTTCATGCATTCTAAACATAGATAAGCATGTCCACAGAGTCCATCTCTCTTCGTGCATGCCAGATGGTAAAGTTCCGTATTAGACACATGATAACGCTGTCCTTGAAGAGATCAGTTTGCTGAACAACAGCAATTGTTTGTTAATTGCTTGGGTTAAAGAGAAGCCAAAACTCCCTTCTGCATAATCTCTGCTCCTGGAGGAATGAGTTCCCAAGGACGCCGAATCAAGGCCTGATGAGCACAGTCACTTAGAGCATAGTAATTTCCACTCTCATGCGATTCTGTGCATCACAATTAATTCAATTCATAGGCTTTAAAATCATTCCCTGGAGAGCACCCAGTGGCTCAAGATATATTCAACCTCCTGATTCAGTTCGACAATCAGTTCACCATTTGCCGCTATTAGTGCACTCCCATGCTGGTCGAATTGTTGAAGGAGCTTCGCCGGGATCCGCATTTTGACCAGCTCTTCCAACTTGTTTAATTTCCGATACACCAGGAAACTCCAGAGCCAAACAGTAGAAATCCTGTGATCATAAGTCAAACAGATAGATGTCTTCTGCATCTTCAATCGAATCACACAGACACATGAGTTTCCAATTGTCTCATGAGTCACACATTTGGGCTCCCCCGGGCCCAATTTTCTGTTTGAAAAGGTGGTGTCAATTGCATTAAAGCCCGAAATTCCATTTTTTCCGTTTTTCCGTTTGGATTGAGATCCGCGAGAAGGAGAGCGAGACACAGACAGGACGCAGCAAGCTGGGATCAGTCAGGGAGGCGGAGGAGGAGAGGAGAGGAGGAGAAATGCGACTGCTCTCTCTGAAAGCCGGAAGAAGAAGGAAGAAAAACATCCAAGCCTGGCTACATTTTGCAAAAACACATTTGAAATCTTTCAGATGCATATGGGAAAATGTGTTAAGGTCTGATGAAACCAAGGTTAAACTTTTTGGTCATAATTCCAAAAGGTATATTTGGCACAAACACAACACTGCTCATCACCAAAAGAACACCATACCTACAGTGAAGCAGGGTGGTGGCAGCATCATGCTTTGGGGCTGTTTTTCGTCAGTTGGAACTGGGGCCTTAGTCAAGCTGGAGGGAATTATGAACAGTTCCAAATACTAGTCAATGTTGGCACAAAACTTTCAGGCTTCTGCTAGAAAACTGAAGATGAAGAGAAACAATCTTTCAGCATGACAATAACCCAAAGCACACATCCAAATCAACAAAAGAATGGCTTCACCAGAAGAAGATTAAGGTTTTGGAATAGCCCAGCTAGAGTCCAGACCTGAATCTGATTGAACATCTGTGGGGTGATCTGAAGAGGGCTGTGCACAGGAGATGCCCTCGCAATCTGACAGATCTGGAGCATTTTTGCAAAGAAGAGTGGGTAAATATTGCCACATCAAGATGTGCCACACTGATAGACTCCTACCCAAAAAGACTGAGTGCTGTAATAAAAGCCAAAGGTGCTGCAACAAAGTATTAGTTTAAGGGTGTGCATATTTACATGTATATGCAAACAAGTTATTGTAAGTTTTTTATTTTTCCCCTAAAAAGATTTCAGTTTGTTTTTCAGTTGGGTTGTGCAGGTTATAGGTCTCATTAATGGTGGAAAAAGTTTTGAAATGATTTATCTTGGTTTCATTTTTTTACATCACAAAAACCTGGCATTTGAACAGGGGTGCGTAGACTTTTTATATCCACTGTAGGCAACCTGAAGATGTCAGACTTGCCTCTCCGTGAGCCTTGGGTTGTTGGTGCTCACACTATTGCAGCAGCATTTTTCATCTTGTTTTGTGGCTCTGGTTGCTGAGTAAGAGACTACTGCCAGCAAATCCACCACTTTCCATCCATATCACCCTTTCTTTCATACTAAGTCTCTGACAAATTATAGGTTCATCTAAAGTTGTCATAGCAAATTGCTTATATACACACTCCAGTCCATCCATCCATCTATCCATCCATTCATCCTCCCAGCCAGTCCCTGGTCATTTCCCTTTCTCTCCATTCATATCCATCTCCCTGCTGCTGGTGTATAATAGCGTCAGCCACAGCAGGATCAGCACTTTATCTGCTACATTATGACAAGCTCTGATATACGCACACAGAGGGAGGGTGAGATGAGGGCAACACCTTAATAAACCGCCTCCTGACCAGTGGTAGCTGTTGAGAGACCCTGAGGATAGTAGTCCTTTGAGTCTGACCATGTGTATTTCCACACTTGCCTGTATAAAGCAGAGTATGCAAATGCTATGGCCCCCTCGGCCTCATCTTACAAAGGATCCCTAAACATTTTTTCTTTTTCAGCAGCATCATAGTGGCTGAAAAGTTCATAGTGGTCAAATTTGACCAAATGTGGTTTATTTTTCAACATAGTCTTCCCTTTGGTCTACACACTTCTTCCATTGGTGTTGCAAACGCTAAAAAAAAATAAATAAATAAAAAAAAAAATCCTGCAGGACCAAATGTGACAGTCACGTTTTGTCTTGCAGGACTTTTTTTCTCATGGTTTACATAAATGACAAAAATGTGTATTTTTTGTATTTTTATTCTAGTGTTTTTTTCCATTGAAAAAGGGTAAGAAAGTGAAGGGGAAAAAAACATTCATAAAAAGTAATTTACTCATGTATACCTAAATTATATGATCAGAGGAGTGCATAGTAGCCAGAAATTCTACTCATGTAAAAGCAGTGCTTTGAAATTAATAAAGTAGACAACCAAAAAATTCTAGTTGAGTTAAGGGTGCAAAGAGCACCCACTTAAAAACTTGAATAATGACTTCAGTCTTGAAGGTTTGAGGTTTTTCTCCAAAATTTTTACTAATTTTCTTACAGTTTTCTATTTTTTTCTGTAAATTTATATAATTTGCAACCATTTTCCTCATTTGTAATTTCCTCTTGTGAAATTGTGACTTTTCTTGTATATTTCAGACTTTATTAAAAACTTGTGGATTATTTTATAGCTAATTTTTGTCTATTTTTTTAAAAATAAAATTTCCATTTTTGTTTTTTTTTTTAATAAATTTGAAACAGACTGTGATAAAATTTTGACTTTTTTTCCTTTTACAATTTACACTTTTGACCATAGCTCGTGACCATAGGTGAGAGTAGGAACGTAGATTGACTGGTAAATCGACAGCTTTGCTTTAGAACTAAGCTCCCTCTTCACCACAACAGATCGGTACAACGTCTGCATCACTGCAGATGCTGCTCCGATCCGTCTGTCAATCTCTCGCTCCATTTTCCCCTCACTCGTGAACAAGACCCCAAGATACTTCTCACCTATGGTCACGAGCTTTGGGTAATGACCAAAAGAACAAGATCGCGGATACAAGCAGCTGAACTGAGCTTTCTCCGTAGGATTGCTGGACTCACCCTCAGAGATGGGGTGAGGAGCGCAGTCATCCGGGAGAGGCTCAGAGTAGAACCACTGCTCCTCCACATTGAAAGGAGTCAGTTGAGGTGGTATGGGCATCTGATTAGGATGCCTCCTGGACGCCTCCCACTTGAGGTGTTTCGGGCACGTCCCACTGGGAGGAGACCCCGGGGCAGACCCAGGACTCGGTGGAGAGACTATGTCTCCCAGCTGTTCTGGGAACGCCTTGGTGTCCTCTCTGGAGAGCTGGAGCAGGTGGCTGGGGAGAGGGAAGTCTGGGCTTCTCTGCTTGAACTGCTGCCTCCGTGACCCGGACCTCTGGAAAAGCGGTAGAAGATGGATGGATGGATGGAATTTACACTTTTGACCATAATTTTGCACAACCAGAACAGAACAATAATATAACTCTGATTTCAAAGAAAAAAAATAATAAAATTATATTTAATGAAATAAATTAAATTACCAAAGATGCAGTTATTTCTCTTATATATATAATTAGTTTTTTAGAACTGTCATCACCAACTAGACCGCAGGACAAACCTCCATTATTCTGAAATCCAAATGTTGGCACATTTAGTTTGTCTGAAGGCTGTTGGCGGATTAAAGTCATTGACTTTGTGAATTTCGGTCATCTTAACTTGCCAGGTACATAATAGTGAACATAACTTAGTTAATATTGTAGTGGCTGGTGATGTCAATCCTCAGCAATTCATCAGTCACTCTTGCCTTTCCCTGCATATGAAGCCTCACCACACCTTTTTGCTAAGTGACTCTTCATTATTGTTCCCGTTACCTGCAGGTTAAAACAGCGATAAATGCCTCCACTATTGACATGCCTCTTCTGCTTTTTTCCTCATTTAAAGTACTTTAATAAGGTCATGCTTCTCTCAGACAGCGATGCCAGTGAGACACTCTGCCTGTCGACTGGAACATGCGGGCGGGGCGCTTCTGAACTCTGCGTGGATGACGGTCAAGCGTGTTGTTTGTGTGCGCACTTGCGGAGTGTCATTCCTTCATATTTTTTCTTAAGTTTATATTTCCTTGGCGTGGCGACATAGCTTCAGGGGTGGCAGACCGCCACCTGAAAATGTTACCGGCGGAAACCCTGATTTTTCATACAAAAAGTTGTAAGACAAAGTGCTTCACACATTGATTGGCCAGCAAACTCTCCTGATCTAAACCCCATAGAGAATCTATGGAGTATTGTCAAGAGGAAGATGAGACACCAGACCCAACAATGCAGATGAGCTGAAGGTCACTATCAGAGCAACCTTGACCTTCATAACACCTCAGCAGTGCCACAGACTGATCACCTCCATGCCACGCCACACTGATGCAGTAATTCATGTAAAAGGAACCCCAACTAAGTAGTGAGTGTGTACATGGACAAACTTTTCAGTCAGCCAAGATTTCTATTAAAAACCCATTTTTTAAATTAATTTTATCTAATACTCTGAGTATTAGAAATTAACTGAATTTTGGGTTTTCATTAGCTGTAAGCCATAATCATCAAAATGAAAAGAAATTATAGTTATAGCTTATTGGTTTATTTGACAGGGACCATGTACAGAAACAAAACATTAAACACAGGAAAAAGATGCTCTGTACCAGATTATAGCGTTCTCACTAATTTCCATCTGTACTCCCCGATTAATACTTGAATTAATACTTGAAATATATCACTCTGTGAGTAATGAATCTATATACTATAGAGGTTTCATTTTTTAATTGAATTACTGAAATAAATTAACTTTTCAATGACATTCTAATTTACTGAGATGTATATTCCAAGAGTTGTATTCAAAGCTTCCTGCACTATTTCTTGTGTAAATGCTCTCTCCATCCATAAATGACTAGTTCCACAGGTTGCAAACTGTGGCTCTAATTGCACTGCGTAAACAACTCCGTGAAAAGCCAAAGTTTATGTCTCTCTCATCTTTGATGTGATTCAAGACAACCCGCATTTTAATTTATCTGATGCAGTGCATTCTTGTGTGTAAGGACCTCTGTGTAGGTGTGTGTGATGTGCATTTATTCAAACCTCTGCACAAAACGGAGTGAATGAAAACAGCCATGCCTGAAGATTCTAATTTGTACTGTTAATGTTCTAACTGTAGGCAATGGTTTCACTCCCCATATCAAGGACTAGGACATAAAACTAAAAATGACATCCAAAAACAATTCTTGAAGTGTGTAAAATGTCAAACAAAATGTGAAAGATAAAACACAAACAGCATAGTGGGGATTACTCCAGATGCTCTGGTTTCCTCCCACATTCCAAAGAAATGATCAGCAGATGGCAATATTTTTTTTATTTATTTTATCTGAGCTTTATTTTACCAGGTAAAATGCTTGAGAACCAATTCTTATTTACAAACATGACCTGGCCGATATTGCTCCATCATTACACATATGATCTGACATATGAATAATAGATCAATCAATCAAAGCTTTATTTATGTAGCACTTTTCATACAAAAATTGTAACACAAAGTGCTTCACACATTGAAATAAAACACAGTTAACCCCCCCCCGCCCCCCCCCACACACACACAGAGGAAAAAAGTGACTGGCATCAAATCCAGTGACTTTTTCTGTTGTTATGGAGACTTTTGAATTCAGTAATATTCTGGGGGTCAAATGGGAAAGCTCTAGACTGGCCGGATGTGGCCCGCAGACCGCCAGTTGACATTCACTGGCGCACAGGATTGATTGAAAGAAAAAGGCACCCTGGTGTATAATGTTTCAGCGTTTAACCTTAGGCAATATTAGGCTGATGGATCTGGCTCATTTTTTTTCAGCAGATCTGGTGTGTCAGCGCAGTGCTGCAAGCTGGAACATTTGCATACTCCAGAGAGAGCAGCGCTCAGTGGCTGAAATCCCACAGGAGGATCCAGGAGATCCCAATTAGTACTGAGTACATATATAAAAGCCCATCCCTACTCCAACAAGGCCACATAGAGAAAGGACAAAGAATGAGTTAGAAATGTTAGCCTCTAAAGCCAATAAAGTAAAGGCTGCTTTGGAGGGACTGTTGCACTGAAATAAGATGAGCTAAACCAGCTTGTCAGACTAGTGTAAGGATTCTCACACGAAAGTTTGTGTGTGTGTGTGTGTGTGTGCGCGTGTATGTATGCATGTTTGTGTGTGTGGGGTTATTGTGTTTTATTTCAATGTGTGAGGCACTTTGTCTTACAACTTTTTAGTGTGAAAAGTGCTATATAAATAAAGCTTTGACTGATTAAGGACAATTTACAGCTGTGGGTCTTACAGACGGAGCCATTTCTGGTTATAAAGAATATGCAAATGCTACAGGCTCCCTCAGCAACTATGGGGCCTGTAAGGTACATGTTCACTGTCAACATTTTTGGGTAAAAATTAAAAACTTCAACGTGTTCTCTGTGCCCTTCAATGTGTAAATCCGTGTGCCCTATGCAAGAAACCTAGCTTCACCGAGTTAGACATGGCTGCCAGGCGTAGGCGCCTAAGATGGTTCAGGCATGTAACGAGGAGTAAAGATTGGATTAACCGGATCACCCGTTTTGAGATAGATGGTCAAGCAAGCAGAGGCAGGCATTGTAAAATGTGGCCACAGCTAGTGTCTGAAGACATGAGGCTCTGTGGCCTCACAGTTAAAGATGCCTTGGGTAGAGGAACATGGAGCGCAGCCGTGCGTCGTCTAACCCACAACTGCAACTTTCTTTTTGTAAATTTGTGGCTTTTTGAATTCCAACTGTGTTGTCTCATAAATTTGTGACTTTTTTTCTTATAAATGTTTGGTACAGTTTTTTTTCGATGAACAGTTTGCATTTTGAGAAAAAAAGTTGTTAGCCAAGTCTTCCAATTTTGTGTGTGTGTTTTTTTTTCTTCTGAAAAGGTGCAATTTTTAGCACAACCTGCACACCATATTATGTTCTAAAAGAAATAATTTCCTTACTACTAAAACTAATTCTGAAATACGATTTCACTAACTTGTCTATTCATAGCATATTATAAGCTATTTGACTATAAACAACAGATTTTTCAC
This sequence comes from Pholidichthys leucotaenia, assembly GCA_020510985.1. Taxonomy (NCBI): domain Eukaryota; kingdom Metazoa; phylum Chordata; class Actinopteri; order Cichliformes; family Pholidichthyidae; genus Pholidichthys; species Pholidichthys leucotaenia. Next base: position 281,156,931 of record CM035842.1, read on the forward strand.
ATCTCAACTTTTTTCTCAAAATACAATTTTGACTTTTTTTTCTCAAATTAATCTCAAAATGCAAAACTTTTTTTTTTAAATATGCTTTAAAAGTGGAGTGGTGGCCTAGAGGTAGAGCATCCGCCCCACAACTGGGAGGTCAGGGTTCAAATCCCGGCCGGGTCATGCCAAAGACCATATAAAAATGGAACTTCCTGCCGTCCAGCTTGGTGCTCAGCAAAAATGGAATGGAGGGGGCAAAAGTGGGCGGTAGTGGCTCAGAAGGTAGAGCAGATCGTCCAATAACCAGAGGATTGGCGATTTGAGTCCCGCTCTCCCCAGACATCCTGCCGTTGTGTCCGTAACACTGGGTATGAATGTGTATAAATGCTTGGTAGTGTAGGAGAAGCTGTTGGCCGGATTGGCAGCCATGTTTCCGTCAGTCTGCCCCAGGGCAGCTGTGGCTATAGTAATAGCTTACCACTATCAATGTCTGTCTGGAGTGAATGAATAATGGACTCACTGTAAGTGCTTTGAGATGTCACTTGAAATGTAACGTGCCACATAAATCTAATTTATTATTATTATACTCAACTGTAGTTTTCTCTCAAATTATTCTTGCAAATTTACAAGTGTTTTTTTTTTTTTGTTACTTATTTGTACCCGTAGGTAGACTTGGTTTGCAGTCTGGTGACAAGCCACCGGCTGCTGGTCGCTGCGTGCGCGAGCGCCCTAAACCTACATGTTTTTGGTGTGCAGGAGGAAACCGGAGAAATCCCGGAGTAAACCCGCGCAACACGGGGAGAACATGCAAACTCCACACAGCTCACTGTTGGTCGGGGGCTGGGATCGAACCCACGATCTCATGATCCCCGCGGTCCCCCAGCCGAGGGTAAAACTGTGCTGCCACAGTGCTAAACCACTGCGCCACCGTGCAGCCAAGTGTTTTCATAAATAAATGAAAAAAAATATAATGTATAAGCATCCCAAAGTGATTAAACAAAAAGTTGGTAAAATCCAAATTAAACATGAAACCTCTAAACTGAATGATTTGGCCTCTGTTCCTCCTTATAATTTAAAAATTAAATGTGGTTTGTTAAATATTAGGTCTCTAACTCCCAAGTCTTTGCTAGTCCATGATCTGTTAATTGATCATCAGATTGATTTAATATCCCTTACAGAGACTTGGTTAGGGCAAGAGGATTATGTTGGTTTAAATGAATCAACTCGCCCTGGTTATTTAAACTGTCAAAATCCCAGAAGTTCTGGAGGAGTAACAACAATTTACCATTCCAAATTACTAGTTAATGTAAAGCAAAAAACACGTTATCATTCCTTTGGGGGCCTGGTCCTCAGTATTGGGCATTTTAGCAATTTCAGGCTAAACCCAATTTTATTTGCCATAGTTTATTGTCCTCCCTCAGCCTACTCAGAGTTTTAATCCAAATTTGCCAAATTCTTAGCTGATTTAGTGCTGAAATCAGATAGAATAATTATAGTAGGGGACTTTAATAATATATGACATAACGCACGGCTCAGGAGACGCACACACACAGGCTCAGAGTAGTTCAAATAGTTTATTAACAACAGGAGTGTATGAATGTGTGTCTGCGGGATGTAAATGTGTTGATGGCGGCGTCTGCTTCGGGCACAGAGGCAGGAGGCCGTACAGCCGGACAACCCTATGGGAAAAGCACAAGGAGAAGGGTGATGGGCACACACCAACACAGGAGATATAAGAGCGAGAGAGGAGCTTACTTGGAGAGGACAGATGACTGGCACAACAAGGGACAAGGTCCGGTAGACAGCCACCTGGAGGACCCGGTGCAGCAGCGAGGAACAGGCGATGGAGAGGCGTCGTCCGCCGCCGGGGAATCCACCTGTGCACAGGGGAGCAGACTGGGAAGGAAAAGGAGGTAAGGTCTTCTTACCAGAGTAAACAGCTGAGGGTGAAGGAACTCACAGCGATGCATGGGGAAGTCTGACGGCCTCAGGCCGAAGCTCAGGGCGAGGCGGCTTATATCCCTCGCCGCTGATGATGTGCAGGTGTGCGTGCAGGTGGCGCCGCTGATGAGCGGCGCGGCGTGACAGTACTCCCCCCTCTAGCAGCGCCTCCTGGCGATGGCTTCTCTGGGTGCGCTCGGTGGAAATCAGCGATGAGCGACGGGTCCAGCACAAACAACGAGGGTACCCACTGTCGATGTTCAGGCCCATAGCCCTCCCAGTCCACCAAGTACTGCAACCCATGACCCCGGCGTCGGGAGTCCAGGATGGAGGCGACGGACCAGGCCGGATGGCCACCAATCATCCGGGGCGCGGGTTGTGCAGCAGGAGGAGGGCAAAGGGGATCGGAGACTGCCAGCTTCACCTTGGACACGTGGAAGGTGGGATGGATGCGGAGGAAGGGGGGAATAGCTACACGCACAGCCACCGGGTTGACGATCCTGGTGATGGGGTAAGGACCCATAAAGTGCTGTGCCAGCTTCCTCCTCTCGCCCTTTAAAGTCACGTCCTGGGTCGACACGTAGACTTGCTGACCAACTCTGTACGCCGGGGCAGGTCTTCTGTGCCGGTCCGCCACGGCTCTGTTGCGCTCCGCCGTGCGTAAAAGCGCATTGCGCGCTGACGCCCAGATGGAGCGGAACTGCCTGAGATGCGCCCGTACTGAGGGGACAGTTACCTCACTCTCCTGCGCTGGGAACAGCGGGGGGGTCATATCCCAGGGACGCCTTAAAGGGGGACATCCCTGTAGCAGAAGAGCGAGCGGTGTTATGGGCGTATTCAACCCAGGCGAGGTGGTTACTCCAGGACGTAGGTTTGGACGCCGTTACACAGCGGAGCACAGCCTCCAGCTCCTGGTTGGTCTGCTCACACTGCCCGTTGGATTGGGGGTGATGGCCGGAGGAGAGGCTCACCTTGGCTCCTAAGGCGTTGCAGAAAGACCTCCAAACGTCTGAAGAAAATTGAGGCCCCCGGTCCGAGACCACGTCCACCGGAATCCCATGCAGCCTGACCACGTGTTGGATGAGGAGGTCCGCCGTCTCCAGGGCAGTTGGGAGACCTCGTAGGGGGACGAAGTGTACCGCCTTGGAGAAGCGGTCCATGATGGTCAGGATGGTGTCGTAGGTGTTTGAGACTGGGAGTCTGGTGACGAAATCCAGGGCGATATGCGACCAGGGCCTGCCAGGGACGGGCAGAGGCTGGAGCAAACCCGCTGGAGGGGCATTACCCGATTTGTTGGTGGCACAAACTGGACAGGCCCGGGCGTAGCGGGCAGCATCCCTCCGCAGGCCCGGCCACCAAAAGGACCACTGGAGGAGGTCAATCATCCGGGAGGAGCCAGGGTGACAGGTGAGCTTGGATGTGTGCAACCAGTGGATGACCTCCCCTCGAACCGTGGATGGCACGAACAGCCTCCCCTCCGGTCCGCCGCCGGGGTCAGGTTCCACTTCCTGCGCCTTCCGGATCTTGCTCTCGATGTCCCAGGTGACGGCTCCCACGACGCACGACCTGGGTAGGATGGTGTGGACCGTGTCCTCCGACTCCTCAGGGGCGAATTGCCTAGAGAGGGCGTCGGGCAGGCCGTTCTTGGAGCCAGGCCTGAAGGTGATGGTGAATTGAAACCTGGCGAAGAACAAGGACCAGCGTGCCTGGCGGGCGTTCAGGCGCCTGGCAGATCTAAGGTACTCCAAGTTCTTGTGGTCCGTCAGGACCACGAACGGCAGGTCCGCCCCCTCTAGCCAGTGACACCACTCCTGTAGCGCGAGCTTGATGGTGAGGAGCTCTCTGTCACCCACGTCGTAATTCCTCTCCGCCGGGGACAAGCGCCGGGAGAAGAAGGCACAGGGCCGTTTGATACCGTCGTCTGGCAACCGCTGGGATAGCACCGCCCCCACTCCTGTGTCCGAAGCGTCCACTTCCACGATGCACTGCAGCGCAGGGTTGACTTGGCTAAGGACCCGGGAGGAGGAGAACTCCGCCTTCAGCGCCTGAAAAGCAGCTGCGGCCTCTTCAGTCCACCGGAACGGGACCTTAGCGGACGTGAGGCGGGTCAGCGGACCGACGATGGTGCCAAAATTTGGGACGAAGCGGCGGTAGAAGTTCGCAAACCCAACGAACTGTTGCACCTGCTTCCTTGATGCAGGTGTAGGCCATTCCACCACTGCCTTTACCTTCTCTGGGTCCGGAAGCACCTGGTCGTGTGAGATGATGAACCCAAGGAAGGATGTAGTCTTTGTGTAAAATTCACACTTCTCGGCCTTCACGTATAACCGGTTCTCCAACAGTCTTTGGAGGACCCGCCTCACGTGGACCTGGTGCTCGTCCCTGGACTTGGAGAAGATGAGTATGTCATCCAGGTAGACAAACACAAAAAGGCCGATGAAATCCCGGAGGACGTCATTGATGAGGTGCTGAAAGACGGCTGGAGCGTTGGTCAACCCGAACGGCATCACCAGGTACTCGAAGTGGCCGTTCGGGGTACGGAAGGCTGTTTTCCACTCGTCTCCCTCCCGGATCCGGACGAGGTGGTATGCGCTGCGTAGATCCAGCTTGGTGAACCAAGTCGCCCCCTGGAGGGAGTGGAAAGCGGTGTCCATGAGAGGCAGGGTGTAACGATCCTTCTCCGTTATGTCATTAAGGGCACGATAGTCAATGCAAGGACGGAGGTGTAGCATCATCTCACTTTGGCTCAGCAACAATTATTCTTCTGCTTAAGGACATTTTTGTTTCATCCAGGAATAACGTAAAGAAATGGATTTTCTTCCTCCAGACCACAGCTGAAATCCCCTTTGTTTTGTTAAAACCAGCCTAAGGAATTTCCCCAATGTCCGGCTTCACTTTTATTGCCCCCATAAACATGCAACAGACCTGGCCACACAGACCCACAAATTTCCTTAAATTCTGGGAAACGCTGGATTTAACCAGTGAACTTTAAAAGTACATTATTACAAACTCAATTCTAAACCTTCATTCTTTTCAGAACTATGAAAATGCAGATGGACTCTGATGTTTTTGATGTGGAAAATCAATATGTGTGAAATGCATTAATCTGTGATTTTATATATATGCATGCTAATGTTTTAAATGAATGTTTATTCCTGCATGTTGATTTAGAAGCACTGCTTATAATTTATACTAATCACTAAAGTTATCTTAGTTTAATACATAAAGGGAAATATTAACTTCCAGTATGTATGAGTTTTGCCTCAATATCACATGACTCCAACAGCCAATCTCTGCATGACAACTCTTCTTTCCAAAGGACTCCGAACAATAGACTGTTTGTTCATTGGACTAAAAGTTCATCGAGCCCGCCCACGAAGGACTCTCATTGGCTGAGATTCCGGTCAGGCCGGGAGCCCGCGAAACTCAACAGAGCTTATAAAAGCAGAGAGACCCCTGCCCCCATTCTCTTTTTGCCTCTCTCTTTTCGGCTGCTCTCGTTGTCTACACACAGCAAGGAAGAACAAAGGACCGTCTTACCACATGACGCTTTTCTGAACACAGAGCAGATAACTCGTAATTTATTTATGTAACTTTGTATTTTCTTTTCCTCTTAAATACCTAGGAATTCCTATTTCTTTGAGCTCAATTCTTAATCGGAGTCAAAGTCCAATTTTTATTCATCACTTTTTCTTTGTTAAACTTTCTGTAAAACCACCGTTTGTTTGATTTTAATGTAAACTTAATCTTGACTTTATTTTTATAATATTTTTCTTGACCAAGCACCCACCAGAAGCTACTATTTTTATCTAAAGTCCGAAGCCTTTTTAATTTGAGATCGGATTAGATATCTTTTAATTATTATCGAAGACCTCTTGAAGACGCAGCTCCCACGTCACGTGCAGCTGAGGAATCAAGGCTGTTCATCACGTTCTGAAGAAACGTCACCATCTGGCTCCGAGCTCAGTTACAACTCTGGGTCATACAGCCCAGAATCCAGCCCCCTTCGACTGCTTGAATTTAAAGGTCGAACTGTGGATGCTGAAATATCTGCGGGCAGATATTTCCCCTAACATCCACGAAATCTTGGGCTGAGGACGACGACAGAACTATCATCGACCAAGGAGCACGTGAGCTGCAAACTTTAATTCCACTGCTGAATTAACGTCTGAGGTTCGGTAATAATTTGTATATCTAATCAGATGCAAATTAAGAAGCCCTTAACATAACTCTTCTTTTCATTAAAATTCCGTTTTTATTTTCTTAAGATTAATTTAGGACTTTTTCATAATTAGCAAACTTTCTCCATAAATTTGCGTTGTTTTTAATAATCTGTTAACTCAAACTGATAGAAATTCATCTCTCAGTTTAACCCTGGTTCCGAAAATATTGACATTGTTAATCTATCATTTACAAGATTGATTTGATTAAGGAAATTACAATGTCTGTTCATCATTTCATTTAATAAATATTTAAAAATGAGAGAAGTTGTTGGGAATTTATTTCATTCTGAGTCTGTTTCAAGCCCAGGTATCGAATTCACGAAAATTTTTGAGGCTGATTATTGATTAATTTATTGAGTGATCAAACAGGTATAAAGTGAAATTAAAGATCAAATTGCTTCTTAAAGATAGAAGCTGGTGCCCCTTACGAGTGTTATTAACTTTTCTGATGTATATGACATGAGATTTGAGCTCAGATTCCAATACATCAATATAAATTAAATAATTCATACCTGATCATATTTATTATTTATTAATATTCCCATTTTCCCTTACAGAGGGATCCGTCCTTCTTACCAACGAAGAAGAATCCTGCCCCCACAGGTGATGACGATGGGCGGATAATCCCAGCACTCAGCGACTCCTTGAGGTATGAGTTCATTGTCTCCTTCTCCGGCGCCGATAGACTGTAGAGTCATCCAGAAGGTAAGGGTGCCCCCTGGCGGAGATTGATCGCGCAGTCATAGGGCCGATGAGGAAGGAGAGACATCACCTTGGATTTGCTGAATACCATACCCAGGTCGTGAAATTCCAGTGGCACCAGGGACAGGTCCGGGGGTGCAGCGTCCGTAGGAGGGGGAGAAGCGGACGGAGAGCAGGCAGCGGACTGAAGACAGGTGCCCATGCAGAAGGTACTCCATGCCGACACCCCGGCGGACTTCCAATCCAGAACGGGGTTGTGGAGGCGTAGCCAGGGATACCCCAGGATGACGGGCGACACAGAGTTGGGCAGGACGTAAAAGGTTATCGCCTCCCGGTGGTTTCCAGAGATAATAACCGGGACGGGGACGGTCTGGTGCGTAACTCTCCCAAGGGAGGCTCGAGAGAGGTTGACCAGGGAGATGGGGTTCCTGAGTGCCTGACAGCGGATGCCCAATCGGGTTGCCAGGCTTTGTGAAATAAAGCTGCCTTCCGCGCCCGAATCCACCAGTGCGTGGGTGAGATGCCCAGTGGGGTTGTGGCAGAAACGGATGGGCAGCTTCAATTGTGTGAGGGGACTTAACCGATTGACGTCCGCGAGGCCTCCTACAGTGACTCGCGGACCCCGCCGTTTGGCTTCTGTGGACAAAGCTCTACCGTGTGTTGACTATCTCCGCAATACATACAGAGATTTAACTCACGGCGGCGTTGTCTCTCCGCCGGAGAGAGCTTTGTCCAGTCCGTCACCATCGGCTCCGACTCCTCGGGGCGCGATGGTGGCGGCGTCGCCAGGGGGCGAGCTTGGGGCAGACGCAACGAGGCTCCACGAGGGCGAGAAGAAGATGACTTCCGTCCCGAGGAGCGCTCGCGCAGCCTGTTGTCCAAACTGATGGCAAGGGATGTTAGCTCCGCTAGCGTCTCAGGGATATCCCGCCCAGCCAGTTCATCCCTCAGATCATCATTGAGACTGCGGAGGAAAAGGCCGCAGAGGGAGCGTTCCTCCCAGCCTAATTCCTCCGCCGCTACCCGGAAGTCGACCGCGTAGTCCGCTGCCAACCGGCTTCCCTGCTGGAGGGCGAGAAGCCGATCGACCTGGACCGTCTCGGTACGCGAATGGTCAAAGACTTCCAGGAAGCGTCTCACAAATTGGTCATATGTGAGGGTGGCATAACTGGGCCTCGCCATTACGGCGTAGGTCCAAGTTAATGCTCGCCCCTCCAGGAGATTTCCGAAATAACCAATCCGGCTATGATCTGAGGGAAAGTCTCCGGGCACACGATGGAACACGGACTCACATTGCATTATGAACCCCCGCGCTCCGCCGAGCTTTCCGCTAAAGTGGGTGGGGGTCGGAATGGGCGTGAGCCGAGTCGGTGCCGCCGGAGCCTGCTGGATGGCCACTGGAGCGGCAGGAGCCGCGCCACCCTGACGAGCCGGGGGGAACGGCTGTTGGGGGTCCAAGCGGTCCAATCGGTTATTTATATTTATTAACTGATTGAGGATCACCTGTTGCTGATAAGCTATCTGATCCACCCGAGCCTCGAGAGTGGTAAGCCGGTGTGCGAGCCCGCCATCTGCCGAGCCGCTCTGCTGAAGCCGTACTGACATAACGCACGGCTCAGGAGACGCACACACACAGGCTAAGAGTAGTTCAAATAGTTTATTAACAACAGGAGTGTATGAATGTGTGTCTGCGGGATGTAAATGTGTTGATGGCGGCGTCTGCTTCGGGCACAGAGTCAGGAGGCCGTACAGCCGGACAACCCTATGGGAAAAGCACAAGGAGAAGGGTGACGGGCACACACCAACACAGGAGATATAAGAGCGAGAGAGGAGCTTACTTGGAGAGGACAGATGACTGGCACAACAAGGGACAAGGTCCGGTAGACAGCCACCTGGAGGACCCGGTGCAGCAGCAAGGAACAGGCGATGGAGAGGCGTCGTCCGCCGCCGGGGAATCCACCTGTGCACAGGGGAGCAGACTGGGAAGGAAAAGGAGGTAAGGTCTTCTTACCAGAGTAAACAGCTGAGGGTGAAGGAACTCACAGCGATGCATGGGGAAGTCTGACGGCCTCAGGCCGAAGCTCAGGGTGAGGCGGCTTATATCCCTCGCCGCTGATGATGTGCAGGTGTGCATGCAGGTGGCGCCGCTGATGAGCGGCGCGGCGTGACAATATACGGGCAGCGCGGTGGCACAGTGGTTAGCACCGCGGCAGCACAGCAACTCACCCTTGGCCAGGGGTTCCTGGGTTCGATCCCAGCCCCTGACCAACAGTGATCTGTGTGGAGTTTGCATGTTCTCCCCGTGTCTGCGTGGGTTTACTCCAGGATTTCTCTGGTTTCCTCCCACATGCCAAAAACATTCAAGCAAGGTTAATTGGCATCAAAACTAGGGATTCTAAATTGTCCTTAGGTATGACTGTGAGAGTGAATGGTTGTCTGTCTGTCTGTGTTGGCCCTGCGATGGACTGGCGATCTGTCCAGGGTGTACCCTGCCTCTCGCCCAAAGATGTTGGGATAGGCTCCAGCCCCCCATGACCCAAAAAGGATTAAGCGGTAGAAGATGAATGAATGACTTTAATATACATGTAGATGTAGATAGTGATTGCCTTAATTTGGCATTTAATTCAGTATTAGACTCGATGGGGTTTTCTCAGAAAGTAGGAAATTTTACCCATTATCTCCACCATACGTTGGACCTTGTTCTGACATATGCCATAGGAACAGAAAATCTGGTAGTGTCTCCTCATAACCCTGTACTGTCAGACCATTGTCTGTTAACCTTTGATTTTACTATTTCTGACTATTTGGCTCCTAAAGAAAAATATTACTACAGTAGATGCCTCTCAGATGATCCATCCATCTTCTACCACTTTTCCGGAGGTCCGGGTCGTGGAGGCAGCAGTTCAAGCCGAGAAGCCCAGACTTCCCTCTCCCCAGCCACCTGCTCCAGCTCTTCAGAGGGGATACCAAGGTGTTCCCAGACCAGCTGGGAGACATAGTCTCTCCACCGAGTCCTGGGTCTGCCCCGGGATCTCCTCCCAGTGGGACGTGCCCGAAACCCCTCAAGTGGGAGGCGTCCAGGAGGCATCCTAATCAGATGCACATACTACCTCAACTGACTCCTTTCAATGTGGAGGAGCAGCGGTTCTATTCTGAGCCTCTCCCGGATGACTGAGAGCCTCATCCTATCTCTGAGGGTGAGTCCAGCAATCCTACGGAGAAAGCTCATTTCAGCCGCTTGTATCCGCGATCTCGTTCTTTCGGTCATTACCCAAAGCTCGTGACCATAGGTGAGAGTAGGAACGTAGATTGACTGGTAAATCGACAGCTTTGCCTTAGAACTAAGCTCCCTCTTCACCACAACAGACCGGTACAACGTCCGCATCACTGCAGATGCTGCTCCAATCCGTCTGTCAATCTCTCGCTCCATTTTCCCCTCACTCGTGAACAAGACCCCAAGATACTTAAACTCCTCCACTTGGGGCAGGAGCCTGTCCCCAACCCGGAGAGGACAATCCACCTTTTTCCGGCTGAGGAACATGGACTCGGACTTGGAGGTGCTGATTCTCATCCCAGCTGCTTCACACTCAGCGGCAAACCATCCCAGCAAGAGCTGTAGGTCATTGCTGGATGAAGCCAACAGGACAACATCATCTGCAAACAACAGAGATGAGATCCTGTGGTCACCAAGCATGACACCCTCCATTCCCTGGCTGTGCCTAGAAATCCTGTCCATAAAAATTATGAACAGGATCGGTGACAAAGGGCAGCCCTGGCGGAGTCCAACTCTCACTGGGAATGACTCCGACTGAGTGTTGGCAATACGAACCAAACTCCCACAACGGTCGTACAGAGACCGAATAGCTAGTAACAACAAGCCCGATACCCCATACTCCCGAAGCACCCCCCACAAAAATCCACGAGGGACGCGGTCAAATGCCTTCTCCAAGTCCACAAAACACATGTAAACTGGTTGGGCAAACTCCCACGAAACCTCAAGAATTCTCGAGAGGGTAAAGAGCTGGTCCGATGTGCCACGGCCAGGACGAAAACCACATTGCTCCTCCTGAATCCGAGGTTCGACCAACGGCTGGACTCTCCTCTCCAGTACCTTGGCATAGACCTTCCCAGGGAGGCTGAGGAGTGTGATCCCTCTAAAGTTGGAGCACACCCTCCGGTCCCCTTTTTTGAAGAGAGGAACCACCACCCCGGTTTGCCATGCCAAAGGCACTGCCCCCGACCTCCACGCAATGTTGCAGAGGTGTGTCAACCATGACAACCCAACAACATCCAGGGCCTTGAGGTACTCAGGGCGAATCTCGTCCACCCCCGGGGCCCGGCCACCAAGGAGATTTTTACCCACCTTGGCGACCTCAGCCCCTGTGATAGGCGAGTCATCCCCCTCGTCCCCAAACCCTGCTTCCTCTGTGGAAGGCGTATCAGTGGGATTGAGGAGATCCTCAAAGTATTCCTTCCACCGCCCGACAATATCCCCAGTCGAAGTCAACAGTGTCCCATCCGCACCATACACAGTGTGGACGGGGAGCTGCTTTCCCCTCCTGAGCTGCCGGACAGTTTGCCAGAATCTCTTTGAGGCCAACTGAAAGTCTTGTTCCATGGCCTCACCGAACTCCTCCCATACCCGGGTTTTTGCTTCAGCAACCACCCGAGCTGCACTCCGCTTGGCCTGCCGGTACACCTCAGCTGCTTCGGGAGTCCCACAAGCCAACCAAGCTTGATAGGACTCCTTCTTCAGCTTAATGGCCCCCCTCACCACTGGTGTCCACCACTTGGTTCGGGGGTTGCCACCACGAGATGCACCGACCACCTTGCGGCCGCAGCTCTGGGCCGCAGCCTCTCAGATGATGTTGTTACCAAATTTATGCAGATTGTTTCCTCTATGCCATGTGTCAACACAACGGAAATAAGCTACAGACAGCTCCTTCTGTAATTGATAGCATGGTAGATAGTGTTACAGCTTCTCTGCATTAGACTCTAGACTTGGTGGTCCCTTTAAAAAAGAAAAAATCTAATCAGAGATTTCTAACTCCTTAGTTCAACACAGAAACTCGTAGCTTAAAACAGAAGACTTGTCAATTAGAAAGAAAATGGCACTCCACTAATTTAGATGAAATCTATTTAGCTTGCAGAAATCATCTTTTAATTTATAAAAAATCTCTGAGAAAAGCTAGAAGGAGTTATTATTCTGCTGTGGTGACACATATGTTGGGCTCACGTTTCCACAGAGGTATGACTGCATGTGTATTGGGGGCTTCACGTCTGGAAGGACAAAAGACTCGAATCTGCAGAAGATAACGAGGAGGTGTGAGATTTGCCTTTTTGTCCCAAAGAAGATGCCCCGGAAGGATTTCCGGTTCATCAATGAATGAGAGACAATGGTGAAGTTTCAAAGAGATGCTTTGTGACTGTATGTTTACTGAAGCACCATGTGACTTGAGTTCTGATGCTGGAAACGTATAAAAGGGTGATGTGAGATGATTCTTTCTCTTCTTCCTGCTTTGAGAATGCTAGAGGATGTGTTCTGTCAATAAAGCTGAACCTGAGAAATAAAACTCCGCCTCATCATTCGAACGCATCCACTACACTGGTGACCTACGACTAAGAATGAGCAGACAGAATTCTCCCGAGCGGGGCTCGGCGGAAGCCAGCCTGATGGCCGCCTCCACGATTCGGCTGCCCGATTTCTGGCAGCACAGCCCGCGCTCATGGTTTAGCGCGGTCGAGGCGCAGTTCAACCTCCGGAGAATCTCTAACGACGACACAAGATTCTACCATGTTGTAGCGAAGCTGGACAGCCACACGGTCCAGAGGGTGGAGGATCTGGTTAATCACCCACCGAACAGCGACAAGTACAGCGCATTGAAGGACGCGCTGATCAGCCATTTCACCCCTTCGGTCCAACAGCGAGCAGAGGGGCTCCTGACGTTGACGGAGTCGGAGAACGATAGACCTGCAGACCTGATGGTGAAGATGCTGAGGTTGAAAGACTCCGAGGATGGCAAATTTATTTTCGCCCACCTTTTTCTCCGGACCCTGCCGCCAGCAGTGAGAGTAGCCCTGGCAGAGTCGCCCCGATTGGCCAGGCGAGACTACCATGGGCTGAGCAAGGAGGCGCAGCGGCTTGTCGACGCCCACAAGAGGAACGCTGTTTCGGCCGCGGCAGCTAGCCCAGGAACGATGCCTGGAGACGGCTTGGAACCAGCGGCCGCGGCGCCAGACGCACCAACGACGGCGGCGATGGGGACCAGGCGGCGTGGAGCGGAGGACGGCCTGTGCTTCTACCACCGCCGTTTTGCAGAGAGAGCACACAAGTGCGTCCCGCCGTGCCACTTCAAGCGCCAGGGAAACGCCAAGACCGAGGGCCGGTAGCAGCTGCGACCCTCGGCGACGAGAACAAGCTGCTTTACCTGACGGATGCACACTCGGGGAAACAGTTCCTCATGGACACAGGCTCCCAGCTGAGTTTCGTCACACCCACCTACGCGGAACGGCTCTAAAGCTCCCTGGGTGTCAGTGTCAGCAGCAAACAGCTCCACGATTAAAACGTTCGGTGAGAGGACCATGCTCCTGTCCTTACTGGGCCGTTCATTTGAGTGGACTTTTATTGTAGCAGCAGTCAGTTTCAACATGTTAGGGGCTGATTTTTTGTGCTCACATGGTTTATTGGTTGACCTTGCTAATAGACGTCTGATTAATGCGTCTTTTCATTCTATCCCCTGCACAGCTCGGGTGGCCCCACCGACTGCACATGCCAGCATCTCAGCTGCGGGTGGTAAGTTTCACACATTGCTCGCTCAGTTCCCAGCACTCACAGTCCCCACGTTTTCGGCGACGGTGGCTAAACATGGGGTGGAGCATTTTATCACCACCACCGGGACCCCGTTTTTGCAAAAGCTTGGCGCTTGGACCCAGCTAAACTGGCCATCGCGCGCGAGGAGTTCGCCAACCTGGAAAAACTGGGCATTATTAGACGCTCCAAAAGCCCCTGGGCTTCGCTGCTACACATGGTCCCAAAAGCTGATGGCTCGTGGCGACCTTGCGGCGATTTCCGCAGGTTGAACAACGTTTCAGCACATGACCGCTACCCGATTCCGCACATTCAGGATTTTTCTGTTCATTTGGCGGGGGCGCGCATTTTTTCTAAAATAGACTTGGTGCGCGGCTACCACCAAGTTCCAGTGCGCGCGCAGGATGTACCCAAAACAGCGGTTATAACTCCTTTCGGCCTTTTTGAGTTTTTGCGCATGCCTTTTGGCCTCAAGGGGGCCGCGCAGACTTTCCAACGTATGATGGATGCAGTTTTACATGACCTTCCTTTCGTGTTCGTTTATTTGGATGATATTTTAGTAGCCAGCACGTCCGAAGGCGAACACGAAAGCCACCTCACAGCCGTTTTTCGGAGGCTGGCAGAGCACGGGTTAATAATTAACCCAGCGAAGCGCCAGTTTGGGGTGGCGTAGATTGATTATTTGGGGCATCGCGTTTCAGCAGAAGGAGTGGTTCCTCTGCCCGATAAGGTGCGCGCAATAACAGATTTTCCGCAACCTCAAACGGTCAAGGCGCTACAGGAGTTTCTGGGAATGGTTAATTTTTACAACCGGTTCCTCCCAAGCGCAGCGCGGCTCATGCAGCCATTATACACTGCGTTAAAAAAACAAAAGCCCGCAAATAAAGTTGAATGGTCTCCTGAGCGGGAGCGCGCTTTTGCCCAGGTCAAATCAGCCCTGGCAAATGCAGTTTTGTTAGCGCACCCAGTTCCAATGGCCTGCATGGCGCTTACCACCGACACTTCCGATGTAGCAGTGGGGGCGGTTGTTGAACAGTTTGTGGCAGGTACCTGGCAACCTCTCGCGTTTTTCAGCAGAACCCTGCGCGATAGTGAGCGTAAATACAGTGCGTTCGACAGGGAGCTTTTGGCCCTACACTTGGCCATCCACCATTTCCAGTTCTGGTTGGAAGGGCGACGCTTCACCGCGTTTGTGGATCACAAACCGCTAACGTTTGCGATGGCCAAGATTTCAGAACCCTGGTCAGGCCGGCAACAAAGGCAACTAGCCGCGATATCGGAGTTCACCACTGATATCCAGCATGTCGCGGGTAAACACAATGTTGTGGCAGACTGTCTCTCGCGCGCAGTAGCAACACCAAGCCCCATGGAGGCAGACTCTGTAGCCGTGGCCGCGGACCCGGGCAGCAACGCGGGAGCGCGCGCAGCCCCGGTCTGTGTAGGGTTAGATTATGCAGCCATGGCCGTGGAGCAGGTTAATGATGCGGACGTGCGCGTGCTCCAGTCTGGACCAACAGGGTTAAGGCTGGAGCACAGGGTGCAGCAAATTGGTATGCCCCCACTAATCTGCGATGTCTCCACGGGACGGCCCAGCCCCGTGGTGCCAGCCGTGTGGCGTCGCTGCGTTTTTGACTCGGTCCATTCTCTGGAGCACCCGGAAGTGCGCGCATCGATTAAGTTGGTGGGGGAGAAATTTGTTTGGCCCTGGTTGCGCAAACAGGTCAAGGAATGGGCGGCGGCCTGCGTAGTGTGTCAGCGAGCCAGAATACACAGACACACTAAGGCTCCGTTGGAACCTTTTCACATCCCCGCTAAGCGTTTTGACCACGTGCATGTTGACTTGGTGGGCCCGCTTCCGCCATCACATGGGCACACACATCTTTTGACGATGGTGGAT
The DNA here is from genome assembly GCA_020510985.1 of Pholidichthys leucotaenia. Lineage (NCBI taxonomy): Eukaryota > Metazoa > Chordata > Actinopteri > Cichliformes > Pholidichthyidae > Pholidichthys > Pholidichthys leucotaenia. Next base: position 281,172,484 of record CM035842.1, read on the forward strand.
CGCACCAAGCGTTGGCCAGAGGCGATTCCTCTGACATCAACTACAGCGGAAGAAGTTGCGCGAGCATTTTTAACAGTGTGGGTTGCGCGTTTCGGAGTCCCGTCAGACATAACGTCCGACAGGGGTCCCCAATTTATTTCTGAACTATGGTCATCGATGGCCCGCAGCTTGGGGGTGAAGATTCATCGCACCACTGCGTATAACCCCCAGGCTAATGGTTTATGCGAACGCTTTCACAGGTCATTAAAAGCAGCCCTCAGAGCGTCGCTGACGGATACAAATTGGGTGGACAAACTTCCATGGGTTTTATTGGGGTTGTGTTCTGCACCTAAAGAAGATTTGCATGCTTCCCCAGCTGAGTTAGTTTTTGCACAACCTCTCTGTTTGCCGGGGGAATTTCTCCCCAATAATCCCGCACCAAATTGCCCCCCTGCTCAGCCGTGGCAGAGCGACTCAGGAGCAAACACACTCCCTGGCCCGGTTCATCACAGTTTCCCACGCGTTTTTGTGCCAAAGGCTTTAAAAAATGCAGAGTTTGTTTTTGTTAGACATGATGCTCAGCGTCCAAGTTTGCGCCCATTTTATGACGGACCTTTCAGAGTGCTGGAGACCGGGCAGAAGCATTTTCTGCTAGAATTAGGGGGCAGAAGGGAGTTGATCTGCATAAACAGGCTCAAACCCGCTTTTGTTTTGGCTGATGAGCAAGTGCAGCTAGCAAGGTCCCCCCGCTGTGGCAGGCTGCCGAGGAAACATTCTCCAGAATCTTCACAGAGGCGTGCTAACAGCTTTAATCCACAGATGCAGAGAGACGCTGCAGGGGTAGCAAAGCCAGGTTGCAGCAGATTCGGCAGAAGGTTAAAACCCAGGCAGCTGGTGGATTGATTAGTGATATGTGGAATGTTTTGTGTTTTTTCTTTTCTTTTTTTATGCCATGCATGTTTTGCCCTTAATAGACTTTTTTTGGGGGGGGTTATGTGGTGACACATATGTTGGGCTCACATTTCCACAGAGGAATGACTGCATGTGTATTGGGGGCTTCACGTCTGGAAGGACAAAAGACTCGAATCTGCAGAAGATAACGAGGAGGTGTGAGATTTGCCTTTTTGTCCCAAAGAAGATGCCCCGGAGGGATTTCCGGTTCATCAATGAATGAGAGACAATGGTGAAGTTTCAAAGAGATGCTTTGTGACTGTATGTTTACTGAAGCACCATGTGACTTGAGTTCTGATGCTGGAAACGTATAAAAGGGTGATGTGAGATGATTCTTTCTCTTCTTCCTGCTTTGAGAATGCTAGAGGATGTGTTCTGTCAATAAAGCTGAACCTGAGAAATAAAACTCAGCCTCATCATTCGAACGCATCCACTACACTGCATTAATAGAAGAGAACAAGAATAATCCCAGGTTTCTTTTCAGCACTGTAGCCAGGCTGATAAAGAGTCTGGACTCTGTCAATCCTAGCATTCCCTTAGAGCTTACTAGTCAGGACTTTATGAACTTTTTCCAATAATAAACTTTCATCTATCAGAGATAAAATCAATCAGATTCTTCCCACCATTAACTTAAATACAGTAACTACTACAACTCCTTCAAATGATATCTGTTTTGATGAGTTGACTCCAATTGACCTTTTAGAGTTAGACAAAATAATTTCCTCATCCAAGCCTTCAACTTCTCTTTTAGACCCTATTCCTACCAGGTTATTTAAAGAAAGGGAAGGGAAAGGGGAAGTTAAACCCTGATTTCAAACCTCCGATGCCTTGCGGCATACCTGGTCACGGGAAAGGCTTCGGGAGTCAACCCTGAGGAAAAATCCGGAGTCGGAGTCCCTAAGGCAGTTCTCTGTTGTCCTCAACATCGTTCTGGCAGCTCCTGCGACGGCGCTGGTGCCAAACTGTAGCAGCTCTGCTGTTCCTTTGGATTCACCAGTGAAGTGGAGAGGGGGGGCATGCTGCATGGGCAACATCTTGTCTTCCATATCTTCCTGCCCAGACTTGAATCCCACCAACGCCCAACGCTGGAAGTAGAACACCGGATCACTGGAGAGGACACTCCAGCTTCGCCTACGGCCTAGACAAAACACGGGGAATGACAGTTACCGGTTATAAGCCACCGCTCAACTGGCGTAGGAGCGTGGTGCCAGGGGTTGTTCCCGACAGTGGGAGGGATCATTTGATCTCACTGGACAGCTACCGCCTGCCTCAAGCTGGGCAGCCCCCAGCCAATAAGGTGTTGTCCTGCCACAGCCTGCTTTCCTCATTGGGTGCATGGGGATGAGGTGAAGTCCGAACAGCAGGCTGAGAACCTTCACACCAGGCAAGACAACAAAACAAAAGAGACCAACTCTAAAACTGGGAACTTGGAACGTCCGCACTATGATGACAGGACTCGCTGCTAACTTCAAGGACATCAGCGACACCAGGAAGACTGCCATCATCAATAATGAGCTGAAGAGACTGGAAGTAGATATTGCCACTCTCCAGGAAACACGGTTGGCTGACGCAGGCACTCTGAGAGAGAAGGACTACACGTTCTACTGGCAGGGAAAGGGCAGTGGGCTTTGCAGTGAAGAACTCCTTGCTGAAGATGGTGGAACTGGGCAGCAATGGCTCTGCATGACTCCTCACCCTCCGCCTTAACACCACTCAAGGCCCAGTCACCCTCGTCAGTGTGTATGCCCCAACACTGACAGCCACGCCAGAGGCAAAAGACGAGTTCTACGAGAATCTCGCAACAACTGTCAGGATCATCCCCAACTCTGAACAACTCATTCTCCTTGGAGACTTCAATGCCAGAGTGGGTGCTGACCATGACTCCTGGCCCTCCTGTCTTGGACCATTCGGCGTGGGCAGAATGAACGACAACGGACAGCGGCTGCTCGAGTTCTGCACACATCATGATCTGTGCATCACAAACTCGTTCTTCAAGACCAAACCCTAACACAAGGTTTCCTGGCGACATCCGCGCTCAAAGCACTGGCACCAGCTGGACTTGATCCTGACCAGGCGCACCTCATTGAAGAACGTGCTAATCACCCGCTCATTCCAGAGTGCAGATTGCGACACAGACCATTCATTGGTGTGTTGCAAGGTCAAGCTGCAGCTGAAGAAATTCCATCATGCTAGACAGCCTGGAAAGGCACGGATTGACACCAGCAAGATGGCCCAACCAGAACTTGTCAAGCAGTTTGCCTCCACCTTTGTGAAGGAACTTGGTGAACTACAACAAGGAGAGTCTGCAAAGCAGAAGTGGGAAGAGCTGCGAAACATCATCCACTGCACAGCCTTGGCTATCTTTGGGAGGAAGACCTCGAAGTCACAGGACTGGTTTGATGCCAAGTCGTCTGTGATGACCCCCGTCATTGAAGCCAAGCGCTCAGCACTTGCTAAGTACAAGAAGTACCTAAACGAGAAGGATCTCCAGATCCTCAGGGCTGCGAGAAGCAAAGTTCAGCAGACTGCTCGGCGCTGCGCCAACGAGTACTGGACTCAGCTCAGCCAAGACATTCAAACCGCTGCCATAACAGGGAACATCCGTGGTATGTACGACGGCATCAAGAAAGCACTTGGTCCGGCTCAGAGCAAGACGGCCCCCCTCAAATCCTCCACTGGGGAGATGATCACAGAAAAGAACAAGCAGATGGAGAGATGGGTGGAGCACTACTCTGACCTCTACTCCAGACAGAACACTGTGACACCGTCAGCCCTTGATGCCATCGATTGCCTGCCATCCATGGATGAAGTTGACGCCGAGCCAACCATTGACAAACTCAGCAAGGCCATTGATAGCTTGGCCGCCGGCAAGACACCTGGTAACGATGGCATACCCCCCAACCTGATCAAGCACTGCAAGACCGCCCTACTGCTGCCATTGCATGATGTCCTCTGCCAGTGCTGGAAGGAAGGTGCCATACCACAGGACATGAGGGACGCCAAGATCATCACCCTCTACAAAAATAAAGGGGAGAGAAGCAACTGCAACAACTACAGGGGCATCTTCCTCCTCAGCATTGTTGGCAAAGTCTACGCACAAGTTGTCCTTGTTCGTCTACAGAAGCTTGTCGAATGTGTCTACCCCGAGTCTCAGTGTGGCTTCCGCGCTGGGCAATCGACGGTGGACATGATATTCTCCATCCGCCAACTCCAGGAGAAGTGCAGAGAACAGAACATGCCCCTGTACGTCGCCTTCATCGACCTCACCAAAGCGTTCGATCTGGTCAGCAGAGAGAGCCTTTTCAAAATCCTGCCAAAGATAGGATGCCCACCAAAGTTGCAAAGCCTCATCGAATTGTTTCACACCAACATGCAGGGGATGGTGCAGTACGACGGCAATGTCTCAGAGCCATTCGATATACACAGCGGAGTGAAACAGGGCTGTGTACTTACGCCAACCCTCTTTGGGATTTTCTTTGCTATGCTCCTGAGGCATGCCTTCAGCACAGCAACAGAGGGAATCTACCTGCATACAAGATCTGATGGCAGGCTTTTCAACCTCGCCTGCTTGAAAGCCAGAACCAAAGTACGTCAGGCTCTAATCAGAGATATGCTGTTCGCAGATGACGCTGCAGTCGCGACCCACACACAGCAGGAGCTTCAGACCTTGATGGACCGCTTCTCCCAGGCATGCATGGACTTCGGGCTTACCATCAGCCTGAAGAAGACTAACGTCTTGGCGCAAGGCACGGAAGCACCACCAGCCATCACCATCGACGACTATGAGCTGGAGGTCGTGAATCAGTTCACGTACCTGGGGTCCACGATCAGCAGCAACCTCTCCCTTGATACAGAGATCGACAAGAGGATTGGAAGATCAGCCTCCACACTCGCTCGCCTCACCACACGAGTGTGGGAGAATCCCAAACTCTCTGTCAAGACGAAGATGGCAGTGTACAACACCTGCATCATCAGCACACTGCTCTATGGGAGTGAGACGTGGACAACATACGCCCGGCAGGAAAAGAGACTGAATTCTTTCCACTTGCGCTGCATTCGCCGCATCCTGGACATATCCTGGCAGGACAAAGTGCCCAACACAGAAGTCCTGTCTCGCGCCGGCCTTCCCTCCATGTTCACTCTACTCAGGCAGCGCAGGCTCCGCTGGCTAGGTTATGTTCACTGTATGGAGGATGGCAGAATCCCCAAAGACGTCCTCTACAGAGAACTGGCAACTGGCAGGAGAGACGCTGGCCGCCCACAGCTGCGCTTCAGAGACGTCTGCAAAAGAGATATGAAGGCCCTGGAGATCAACACAGAGCGCTGGGAGGATCTCGCAACGGACCGCTCCAAATGGAGAGGCACCCTGACCAGACAGCTCAAGGCGGGTGAAGAGAAACTGACTGCTGCAGCAGATGAAAAAAGGACCTGCAGGAAGAACCTATGTTGGACTTAATGGAACTTCGTTGCAGTGGTTTTGATCTTATTTATCTGATAGGTTCCAGTTTGTTCATGTCAATGAGTTTTCTTTCAACTCAAAGCTCAGTCATGGAGTTCCACAGGGATCTGTGCTAGGCCCTACTCTTTATAGTTTATATATGCTTCCGTTTGGCAACATTATTAGAAAGCACTGTATACATTTTCATTGTTATGCAGATGACACACAATTATACCTGTCAATGAAGCCAGATGATAGTAATCAATTAGCCAAGTTAGAAGCCTGTCTTAAGGAAATCAAAGCTTGGATGGCTTGCAATTTCCTGCTATTAAATTCAGATAAGACTGAAGTGAATGAATGAATGAATGAATGAATGAATGAATGAATTTTATTTATGAATGAATGAATTTTATTTATTTCGGATAGTACATTACAGGTTAAAAGAAACTGTATAATATAACAACAAGGTCAAATTAGACAAAGACTCCTTCTACTATACAATTCCTCGTGAGTTATCCGAAATGGGTGATGGCTGAAGCCCCAGCTTATATTGCCCACCCATATTCCATCCAAGAATTCAAAGGAGAAAAAAGAGAAAACAAGACAAGAGCGATTACAATTTAAAACAAGGCTAAGACAAAATGTGACTGAGAGAAAAAGAAAACTGAGCTAGTCTAAGTTAAGCGGTTACTATTCAAAAACAAATCTAAGACATAGTGTCACAGAGAAAAAAAGAAAAAAAAGAAAAACTAAGCTACAACACAACACAGGCTGGAAATGTCAGTCCTTGTGTGAGTTTACATGTCGTCTTGTAAATATGTTTGGAGTATTTCTTCCTTTAGTTTTTGTTTAAATTGTCCAAGCTTTGTACATGATTTTAATTCAGGTCCAAAATCGTTCCATAATCTGACTCCTTGCACTGAAATACAGTGTTGCTTGGTGGTTGTTCTCACTGTAGGCTTTTGAAATATACATGTTCCTCTGAAGTGATATCGTTTCTCCCTTGTTTGGAACAACTTTTGGATATTTGCGGGCAGTGATAGATTCTTCACTTTGAACATTATTATTGCGGTTTTAAAGTCAATCAGATCTTTCAACTTGAGAGTTTTTTGTTTAAGAAAAAGTGGGTTTGTTGGTTCCCTGTAAGCTGCTTTGTTGATTATTCTAATAGCTCTCTTTTGAAGCATAAAGAGTGGATATATGTTTGTTTTATATGTATTTCCCCATACTTCATTACAATATGTCATGTATGGGAGTATTAATGAATGGTACAAGGTGTATAGTGTGGGTTGATTCAGCAAATTTTTCACTCTGTGTAATATTGCAATTGATTTGGATACTTTACCTTTTATATAATTAATATGTGGCTTCCAACACAGTTTGTTATCAATTATTACTCCAAGGAATTTAGTTTCAGATACCCTTTCAATCTCTACACCATTTACACTGAGTTTGGGTACTGGGTAGTTGTGATGGTTGTTAAAGACTATAAATTTTGTCTTGCTTAAATTGAGCGTTAATTTGTTTGAATCAAACCACAGTTTCAGCTTTCCTAATTCCTTTCCGAGTGTATCCAGAAGTTGTTCCAAATTGTTTCCACTGCATAGCAGATTAGTGTCATCAGCAAACAATATTAAGTCCATTTTTTCTGAAACTTTACATATATCATTTATATACATATTGAATAATAATGGTCCCAAAACTGAACCCTGTGGGACTCCACAGGTGACCTTCAGTAACTCTGAGTTTTTGCTGTTAACACATGCAAACTGATATCTATTCTTTAAGTAACTACTTAACCAGGACAGTGCTACCCCTCTAATACCACAATTTTGTAGTTTCTTTAATAATAGATTGTGATCTACTGTATCAAATGCTTTTTTAAGATCCAGGAATACTCCAACTGAATACTCTTTATTTTCAATGGCTGTTGATATTTTTTCTGTAAATTCCATTAAGGCATATGCTGTTGTCCTTTTGTGTCTGAACCCATATTGCTGCTCACACAATAAATCATTCTTCAGTATGAAGTTGTCAATTCTCTCATAGAATATTTTTTCAAGTATCTTGGAAAATTGCGGTAATAGTGAAATTGGTCTGTAGTTGGAGAGTTCCCCTCTGTCGCCTGTCTTGTAAATCGGAATTACTTTAGCTATTTTCATTGCATTGGGAAATATACCTGATTGGAGAGACAGGTTACAGATATACGTCAGTGGTTTCACTATGCATTCGATAACAGTTTTGACTAGTAGCATGTCAATACCATCGCAGTCAGTAGATGTTTTACTTTTGAACGATTTAACAATTTCAATGACCTCTCTTTCGTCTGTGTTCTTTCAAGATCTGTCTTTCAATTCACATATCAAATTTGTTTCTAAGACTGCCTTCTATCATTTTCGTAATATTGCCAAGATTAGGAGCATCTTGTCTCAGAGGGATGCTGAGAAACTGATCCACACTTTTGTTAGCTCTAGATTAGATAATTGTAACTCTTTATTATCAGGTTGTCCTAAAACATCTTTAAAAATCTTCAGTTGATCCAAAATGCTGCAGCAAGAGTTTTAACATGTACTAGAAAGAGAGATCATATCTCTGGTTCTGGCCTCCCTTCATTGGCTTCCCATAGAGTTTAGAATTAAGTTTAAAATCCTTCTTCTTACTTACAAAGCTCTAAACAATCAGGTCCCTTTTTATTTAAAAGATCTGATACTACCGTATTATCCTAACAGAGCACTACACTCCCAAAATGCAGGATTACTTGTAATACCTACTGTATCTCCAAAAGTACAATGGGAGGCAGAGCCTTCAGTTATCAAGCTCCTCTCTTGTGGAACCAGCTGCCAATCTGGATTCGGGAGTCAGACTCGACCTCTGTTTTAAAGAATAGGGTTAAAACCTTCCTTTTTGATTTAGCCTACAATTAGGGAGGGATCATGCGTCTCTGAACCCTCCCTTAGTTATGCTGCTAATAGGTTTAGACAGCTGGGGGACCTCTAATAATGCACTGGGCTTCACTCCTTTCTTCACTCTCAATGAAATTTTTTTTTGCTGGTCATTAACATCTGTTTGTTCTTTCCCATAGATTGAGTATTGTGATGTTTGCTCTCTACATGTCTGTTCTTCTCATCCTCTCTATCCCCTCACCCCCCAGCCAGTCGCAGCAGATGACTGCCCCTCCCTGAGCCTGGTTCTACTGGAGGTTTCTTCCTGTTAAAAGGGAGTTTTTCCTCTCCACCATCACCAAGCGCTTAATCACAGGGGATCGCCTGATTGCTGGGGTTTTTCTGCAATCGTGGGGGTTTCCCCTACAGTTGAAAGTGCTATAAGATGACTGTTGTCGTGAAATGGTGCTATATAAATAAAGTTGAATTGAATTGAATTGAATTGAATAAATGTGTTGTTTTGTTTCCAAGGAAATTACCAAGTTTTGTTCTTGGAAAAAAAAGTGACTTTTTCCTTGTAAGTTTGCAACTACTTCTTCCAAATTTGTGAATTTTCTTGTAAAATTTGTAACAATTTACAAGAAAAAAGTCTGTAAATTTACAAGAAATATACAAACATTTTTCCTTCTAAATTTGTGCTTTTTTTTCTCATAAATTTGCAACTTTTTTCCTCAACATGCACCTTTTTTCTAGCAAATTTACATATTTTTTTTCTTGCAAGTTTGCATCATTCACTCCCCCCAAAACATTATCTTGCATAGGGCTCCTTAAAAAGCAAGAAACGGCTCTGCTTTCAGAACTACTTTACAAAGTCAAAAGTTAGAATTTGGCAAAGCAACTTGATATATTTACTGTGTATACATGTCAACTCTTTTTATAACCATTTTTTTCTATTCACTGATTCATCAAAAGGAGCTCTTTTAAAATCATCCACTAATGGAAAGATCTGCATTTATAACTCTGTTTGCATAACGCTGATGTGCATGAGTGTAATATACTCTAACGTGTCAGCATTTATCGTAAATATGATTTCTACTCTGAGCAAGGCATTCACTTTAAACTTTACACCAGGGAGTTCACACAAGCAAACACACACATGCACACACAACATGCATGCATGTGAGCAGTGGGAGCGCTTCTACACACACAGAGACACCCAGCCAACTATCCCACTCAATCTCTGTGGGATTCCACAAGCTGGCAGTTCTTGACAGCAAGATAAATAATAATCCTCTGATGGATGCTGCTGTGAAGTGAAAGCTCAGAGAAGATTTAATAAAATCCAATAGAATCTAACTGAAGTGGCACCAGTGTGTGTGCGTGTGTGTATGCATGTATATGCATACAGTATGTGCTTGTGTGTGCGTGTTTGTAGTGGAATTTCCTTTTTAGATCAAGGTTTCTAATTTGAATAAAGATTTTTAGAGCATAAGAAAAAACAAAGAACAGGTTCAGTAAACATAATATATTCCAGTGGCTCAGTTTTTTTTTTTTTTTTTATTTGTGCACTTTATTGATCCCATAGGGGAAATTCAGGGCATCCACCTGGATGGATGAAGCAGCCACAGTACAGCGCTCCTCCTTCACCATTCACACACACATTCACACCTAGGGCCACTTTAGAGTCTCCAGTTAACCTAACTTGCATGTTTTTGGCCTGTGGGGGGAAACTGGAGAAATCCTGGAGTAAACCCACGCAGACATGGGGAGAACATGCAAATTCCACACAGATCACTGATGGTCAGGGGGTGGGATCGAACCCGGGATCCCATGGGTGAGTTGCTGTGCTGCCACAGTGCTAACCACTGCGCCACTGCACCACCCGCAAAGTTTCAGTTTACAAAGTTTACAGTTATATATGTAATCCCATTAAACCCAAACTCATTATTAGGAAATACAGATGCTAATATGGCCCAGAATTCCTCCATATACTGGTACTATCACTAAAGTGTGCAGTGTTTTCTGCACTGGCACATCCAACAATACAGTCTTCAGTAAATAAAATAATTGTTTTTGGTTACTTTTTCTTAAAAATGAGACATGATTTTCAATGTCACTGACAAATGTTTGGTTTGTACTGTTGACTCTTCCCACCAGTGTCTGAACCAATAGAAAATCATGATGCAAACACATAAGTCACTAAAATGTTTATTACAATCACCAGCAAAATCCAGATTATTTAGAATGTGCAAAATTGAAACTTTAAACTGTAAAAAAAAAAACTTATAATGGGTCACAGACGCCAGCCACTCTCAAAGTGGCCCAGCACACCAAGGAACACTTGACTGAAGGCAGCATTCTGAGCCATCTCCTCCCTTCACAAGGTAGTTTCATGGGATCCAGGTCAAGTGGACCCCTGACCAAGTGAGCACCCCAGGTGGACCCCAGGATCCAATCTGTACATGTACAAGTACATTCTCAATCCAGTGATTTGTAAACACGAAGAAGGAGAACAACAACAAGAATTTGTGTAAAACTGTTGGAAAGATGTTTTTCGGTCACCAAGAAGCGTAAAAAATATATATATGTAAAATGACAATTAAGCTGACAGATTTTTACTCTGTTTCTGCTTTCAAAAGACTTTTCTTCTCCACCGCTGCTGCCGTCATGACTGGTTGCCCCCAGATGAAAATCCACAGAATAGGTATGTGGGACTATAATGTTCTGAATGAGGCTTTAGAAAGTTCTGAATCAGGTTGTAAATCACTGGATTGAAAATGTACTTGTACATGTACAGACTGGACCCCGGGGTCCACTTGGGGTGCTCACATGGGGTGCTCACTTGGTCAGGGGTCCACTTGACCTGTTCCCGTTTCATGCTCTCTTGCCTCACTGAGAAGCAACTGGATGGGCTGCTGGTCCCGGTTCAGCAGATCTTCAGCCTGTGGTGGGACTCTAGAATGAAAATACACACACAACCTGAGTACATGCACAGCACGAAAGTGCAACATATTTACAACTACTTTTTAACCAGGATTAACACTAGCTTATTTTGTCAGATGTTGTCGACACAAGCACAAAATACAAGCAGAGCACAGAGTTAGTATTGATGGCTAACTAGCTAGCTCATTGTCTCCATACAGGAGACAACAATGTTGTTTGTTCAAAGTGAGCTTTCCACCACTGGGATAAATAACGGCAAAGATGCATAATATCACATCACTCACCATCCTCTATCACTGTTTTCAACAATGATGATGCCGTGGTCGGGTCTCCGCCACTCTACCTCCCATCTGCCTCTGCCGTGGCCGTGAATTCTATTCAGGTCGCTTCGTCCAGCTCCCTCTGGATTTCTTTAATCGGCTACCAAGCAGAGAAAAGTCTGTACCTTGTCGGTGGACTACGGTGTGGATTTATGTGTAGCCATTTATCTCGTTGATTACGTTCACTCACACTTGCTGTTGTGATTTGACTGTTTAGGTTGCTGTCCAAAATGACGCAGTAAACAAAAGACATGTGACCCGTGTGACGTTGGTGCAACCCCTCTATAGCAAATGAAGAAGGACTAACTGGGCAAATACACAGCTGAGAGATACACTTATTTTACTGAGGACATACTATATTATGCCCATTTTCCACATGTTTGCACAGTTCTCGTCATCATAGCAGTCTGTCGTGGGCGACAATGACTATTTCATTTAGGTCTGATCAGATTCCTCCACGCAGCTCTGTCCTTAGCCTTCTGCTGTCAGGAACTCCTATCTACGTCCAACTTCTTCAAGGTTCTTTTTACAGTGTCTTTAAATCTGAGCCTTGGTCTACCCTGATTGCATTTGCCCTCGCATAACCGTGGGTAGAGTAACTGCTAAGGGAGACGCTGGTGGTCCGTCCTCTCAACATGTCCGAGCCATCTCAGGTTCATCTGTATTAGCATGTCCTCCATTGATGGTAGACCAGCTCGTTTCAACACTTCTATGTTGGTTATCTTATCTTTCCATGAGATGTTTATTATGGCTCGAAGGTGTCTCATACGCGTGGAGTTTCTTCATCTGTACTCTGTAGACAGTCCAAGTTTCAGCACCGTACAATAGAGTAGCCAGTACTGTCGCTCTGTACACTTTGCATTTCACATGGATAGACACATGTCGATTGTTCCACAGTCTCTCCCTCAAGTTTCCAAACACAGCGCTCACTCTTCCCATTCTGAGAGATAGTTCATCCTCCAGCCTAGCATCCTCTGAAACAGTACTCCCTAGATACTTGAAAGTCTTGCACTTGACTAGTGGCTCTGTACCAATGCTGATCTCTTCTGGTAGTGATGTTGATAATTGGAACTTTGGTGGTTGATAAAGGCACTCTGTCTTCTTGATGTTGATTTGGAGGCTGAATTGGCTAGCTGCTCTTGCAAATTTCTCCATTAAAGATTGCATATCTTCCACGCTGTGTGCAACTAGAGCACTGTCGTCGGCAAAGAGCATTTCTCTTACTACCTTTATCGATGTCTTACTCTTGGCTTTAAACTGTGCCACATTGAACAAGTCTGCTTCTTTCCTTGTTTGAATGTATACTCCTTCTGAAGTGTCTTTGAAGGTCACTTCAAGCATGGCTGCCAGATATAGCAAGAAGAGTGTAGGTGTCAGCATACACCCTTGTTTCACCCCGTTGCTTACTGAAAAGTCTTTAGATACTGAACCACTCATTGCCACGTTTTCTTGCATACCTGTATGGAGTGCCTCGATCAGGCTGACAAACTTCTCTGTACAACCATATTTCTTGAGTACCTGCCAAAGTCCTTGTCGCGAAACAGTATTGAAGGCTTTACTGAAGTCTATGAAGACTACATAAAGCGGCATGTTCTGTTCGATACACTTTTCTTGAACCTGTTTCAAGCAAAAAATCATGTCCATTGTGCTTCTTCCACCTCTGAAGCTGTGCTGGGTTTCTGGTAGTACATTCTGCGAGATGTGTTCATTGAGTCTGTTAAGCAGTATACAGTGGGGCAAAAAAGTATTTAGTCAGCCACCAATTGTGCAAGTTCTCCCACTTAAAAGATGAGAGAGGTCTCCAATTTTCATCATAGGTATACCTCAACTATGAGAGACAAAATGAGAAAAAAAAATCCAGAAAATCACAGTGAAGGATTTTTAATGAATTAATTGATAAATTCCTTGGTAAAATAAGTATTTGGTCACCTACAAACAAGCAAGATTTCTGGCTCTCACAGACCTGTAACTTCTTCTTTGAGAGGCTCCTTTGTCCTCCACTCGTTACCTGTATTAATGGCACCTGTTTGAACTCATTATCAGTATAAAAGACACCTGTCCACAACCTCAAACAGTCAGACTCCAAACTCCACTAGGCCAAGACCAAAGAGCTGTCAAAGGACACCAGAAACAAAATTGTAGACCTGCACCAGGCTGGGAAGACTGAATCTGCAATAGGTAAGCAGCTTGGTGTAAAGAAATCAACTGTGGGAGCAATTATTAGAAAATGGAAGACATACAAGACCACTGATAATCTCCCTCAATCTGGGGCTCCACGCAAGATCTCACCCCGTGAGGTCAAAATGATCACGAGAACGGTGAGCAAAAATCCCAGAACCACACGGGGGTCCTAGTGAATGTCCTGCAGAGAGCTGGGACCAAAGTAACAAAGGCTACATCAGAAACACACTACGCTGCCAGGGACTCAAATCCTGCAGTGCCAGATGTGTCCCCCTGCTTAAGCCAGTACATGTCCAGGCCCGCCTGAAGTTTGCTAGAGAGCATTTGGATGATCCAGAAGAGGATTGAGAGAATGTCATATGGTCAGATGAAACCAAAATAGAACTTTTTGGTAAACACTCAACTTGTCGTGTTTGGAGGAGAAAGAACACCATACCTACTGTGAAGCTTGGGGGTGAAAACATCATACTTTGGGGCTGTTTTTCTGCAAAGGGACCAGGACGACTGATCCGTGTAAAGCAAAGAATGAATGGAGCCATGTATCGTGAGATTTTGAGTGAAAACCTCCTTCCATCAGCAAGGGCATTGAAGATGAAATGTGGCTGGGTCTTTCAGCATGACAATGATCCCAAACACACCGCCCGGGCAACGAAGGAGTGGCTTCGTAAGAAGCATTTCAAGGTCCTGGAGTGGCCTAGCCAGTCTCCAGATCTCAACCCCATAGGAAATCTTTGGAGGGAGTTGAAAGTCCGTGTTGCCCAGCGACAGCCCCAAAACATCACTGCTCTAGAGGAGATCTGCATGGAGGAATGGGCCAAAATACCAGCAACAGTGTGTGAAAACCTTGTGAAGACTTACAGAAAACGTTTGACCTCTGTCATTGCCAACAAAGGGTATATAACAAAGTATTGAGATGAACTTTTGTTATTGACCAAATACTTATTTTACCAAGGAATTTACCAATTAATTCATTAAAAATCCTTCAATGTGATTTGCTGGATTTTTTTTCTCATTTTGTCTCTCATAGTTGAGGTATACCTATGATGAAAATTGGAGACCTCTCTCATCTTTTAAGTGGGAGAACTTGCACAATTTGTGGCTGAATAAATACTTTTTTACCTCACTGTACGTGAGAGAATCTTATCAACAGTGGCTAGCAGTGATATACCTCGGTAATTTCCACAATCTTTCCTGTCACCTTTCTTGAACAAAGGCACAATACTTGCATCCTTCCAGTCTTGAGGTACTTTCTGGGTATCCCATATCTCTTGGATGAGATTGTGCAGGCAGTTGGTCAGCTTAACACCACCAAATTTCCACACTTCTGCTGGAATTCCATCCCTTCCTGGAGCTTTACCATCCTGTGTTGTCCTGATAGCTGCCATTAGTTCATCAAAATTTGGTGGTTCATCCAGACATGATACAGCTGGTCGCTGCACTAGAGCTTCTTTAGCCTCTTCAGTGAGATCTCCAGGGTTGTTTAGTAGTTGGTCAAAGTGGTCTGCAAATCTGTCCAGAATCTTGTCTTTCTCCTGCAAAACCGTTTCACCATCCATAGCCTTTAGTTGGATCAATCCTCTTGGTTTAGGGCCATAGATTTCTCTCAAACCTGTGAAGAATGTTTTCATGTCCTTTCTATCTGCTGCAGTTTGAAGTTCCTCTGCTTTTTCATCCCACTAGTTGGACTTCGTCTCTCTGGTGTACTTCTGTAGCTCTCTCTGAGCCTTTGAGTATTTCTTCTTCTTCGACCTTGTGTTACACTGTAGTTTTTCCTGTCTAGCTGTATTCCTCACTTCTAGTAGTTTCTTCAGGTGTTCATCATGGTCATCAAACCAATCTTGATGTTTCCTCTCAGGGTGGCCTAATACATCACTCGCAGTCTGATACACCGTATCCTTCAGTGTTGCCCATTTCCCTTCTATGTCATTCTCTGAGTTGTTGCTGTCCCAGTCTTTCAAGTTTTCATCCATTTTCTGTGTAAGTTCTTCCTGCTTCTTTTGGCCTTTCAGTGCACTAGTGTTTAGCTTCCGTGGTGGCTTCGCACCCGTCCTGCAGTGCTGTTTTTGTCTCCAAATCCTTAATCTAGATCTCAGCATAACATGATCAGTACCACAGTCCGCGCCTCTCATTGCTCTGGTGTCCAGTACATCCCTTATGTCTCTCTGCCTGACTATGATGTAGTCTAACAAGTGCCAGTGCTTGGATCTTGGGCGCACCCATGTCTTCTTGTGTGTATCCTTGTGCTTAAATAGAGTGTTGGTTATCACAAGGTTGTACTCTAAACATAGTGCAAGTAGAAGTTCTCCATTAGCATTGCACTTGCCTACTCCATGACTGCCTAGCACTCCTTTCTATTTCTCAGTGTCCGAACCAACTCTGGCATTAAAATCTCCAATGAGTATCAGCCTGTCATCAGTTGGTACATGCCTGATAGTCTCACGCAAATCACTGTAGAAGTCTTCCTTCACCTCCTCTGTGCTGGTCATTATTGGGGCATATACACTGATGAGTGTGGCATACATCTTCTGCTGTAGTGGGAGTCTCATAGTCATTATCCTGTCGTTGATTGGCGCCGGTTCCTCATCAAGCATTGCTGCTATCTCCTTTCTAATTGCAAAGCCCACTCCTGCTTCTCTCCTTTCTTGAGTTGATCTCTCACTCCAAAAGAAGATGTACCCATGGTCTTCCAAGCTATCATATCCAGGCAATCTTGTTTCACTAAGTGTAGCTATGTTTACATTGTACCTGTTCATTTCCAAGGCCAGAAGTGCGGCTGTCTTTCTGGGCGCTGTGATGCTGTTCTGTCCAACAGCGTGCGTACATTCCATTCTGCTACACACAAGGCTGCTGTTTTCACAGTCCACCACAGACCTTGCGACAGATGTGTTTATCTGCCAGGATGTCCAGTCTCACCCCGTGTAACTGGGAGTGGTCCACCACAGACCTGTGGCAGATATTGTTTTTAGTTCTGCCAGGATGCCCTGTTTCACCCTCCACGCCCTCGGAAGGGCGGGGATGCCGGTTGAGTCACCGACGGCCTGACCCATGAGACAGGTAGTACCGGTTTTCATGGTTTTCCGGTAGCAAGCAAGCCAATGCCTGACCTGACAGGACAGTTCTCGTATTTTGCTCAAAACACTACAGCATCACTTTCCACCCAGATTAAACATTATTCTTTCCAATGACCACTTTTAGTGTCTGTTTTGCTAATGAGCCCCAGCCCCCCCCCCAAAAAAAACACCTCCTGATACCCCCCTGCACACCCATACATGCACACACGCAAACACACACACACACCTACACACGTTTGTTTGCGATGCGCAGACAGCACGCACCACATCTAGTTCATTTTGCACAATACAAAGTTAATGAACATAATACCAGATATAAAATGACTAAACTCTAAAGACATGCAAAAAGAAAATTAGGCAGCCTAAGTGCTAAATTTTCCACCTAAATAAGCCCAAAGGACTTTAAAAGAGTTTTAAAAGTCAGATCATCTCCTTGATAAAACTAAACAGCACTGTTTTTTAGTTTGGTTTTGATATTTTTATGTTAAGATATACAATTTTATAAAAGATGACAGTGACTTTTGTATGTTTATATATTTTAATTTGATATTGATATTGTGTGTCATTTACTGCCTCTTAAAATATTAATAAACCCACCCCACAGTTTTAAAAAAGAGCAACATTTATAAGAACAGAAAAATTTCCTTTCCATGCTTATTTATCCATATATCAGCCCTTAAATTATCCACAGAGTCCTCAACTTAATTTCTTCTGTTTTTTCTCCATTTTGCTCTGGGTTTTTTTGAAATGTAAACTTCTTTTTCTGTGACATGCTGACAACTTAGAAACATAACGGCAAAAGACAGGGAGGAAGTGACCTTGTTACACCACAAGTACAAGCTGTGTTTGTTAGAAAAATTCCTCTTAATTGTCAGTCAAAAACCAGGCTGGATCAGAGTTTCAGCAAATTTAATTACACTGGCCAGTGGAGAACAATACCAAAATAGTCTCAGAGTCTATTTGCACACCATTCTGACTCAGACACAAATCACTCAGTTCTTTAAGCCCTCAGTTATCTGAGAGGTGGAGGGGCAAATTGTCCATCATGATTGGTCCAGTACATCTGGTCAAAACTTGATGTACAGATTATTTTTTTCTCAGGAACCATGACACTCATTCAGTACCAGTCACACGGGAGCCGCACAAAGTGAACTAAAAACAAGATAACCAATGCAACTGTATCCTTGACACTTTTGCACAGACTCTGAGACAAAGCAATTCACAAATATAAGACAAATATGAAATTTTTCTATCAGTGTTCACCTATCAAATTGATTACCCTGATAAAAGCTTTGCTGTCACTGCAGTTTAGTATTGCTTACATTTTACATTTAGATTTAAGTGCTTCACTAAACAACGAACACAGCTACTGTATTTTTAATCCTTTCAAATATATTGTAGCCTTCTGGGTGAATGCGGGCTGCAAGGGTTGATGGGAAATGGGAAATATTAGAAAATAAGCACGTTCTCCTACGTTAGACAGTCAGTTTAATGTGTGTTAGTGCTGTGCGTATGTCAAAGCTGGTTTCTGCTGGGATATTTGTAGCGTTTATCTTTGTGATTGCCATTAGTGTGCATGATATATTGGAGATAGATGCATCTTCATTGTGCTGTGTGAAAATAAAACTAGCCCCTGGGGAATGTATGCTCCCTGATGGATAATAATAGGCAGTTTTAATGTAGAAAATTAGCTAGTTGATGAAATTAATTCCTAATTACTGATAGTGTGTGCTCTGTTTCATCCTATAGGTTTGGGAGTCCCATAGCATTTGCATATATTAATTAATTATAAATGCATATATAATATTATCCCCAGGATACGTGGTACAAGATGGATGGATGGCTAAATTCATGCGCAAGAACACCAAAAGCGTGAACATTTCATCACATTTCCCCCTTAAAGCAAATATTTATTTATGCCAATATCTGTTTTGGCATAAGAAGGTCATTGTAGGTGAAAAAAAACAAAAACAAACAAAAAACCTAGATCAGTTTTTGTCCCTTCTCTCTGGGTATACTGGCTTCCTCCCACATTCAAAAGACGCACATGTTCGGCTACCTGGCATTAACTGGTGATTCTAAATTGCCTGTAAGGTATGAATGTGATGGTGAATGTTTGTCTCTCTGTGTGTTGGCTCTGTAATAGACCGGGTGTACCCTGCATCTTGCCTGAAAAAGCTGGGACAGGCTCCAGACCTCCACAATCTGAAATAGATTAAGTGGCTAAACAAAATCAGTTCATATACACAGAAATAAAAAAAATATACTGATATTGTGCATCCACTGCATTCAACTGTAAGACTTACAGTAAGTGTGGAAATCTCACAGTCTGCAGGAGCCTTAATACTATTCTTTAATTTACCTGCACTTGAAGCAAACTTCCCACCTCTGCCTTTTTAAGAAAACATCAGGGAGAGTTTGACGCCACAGCACATGGTACCGGGGAGATGTTCTAATTTTACATTTCTCATAAAACCCTCACCTGAACATGTTATAAACAGCATAAACAAAATGGCACTTGGCGGAGTGCGTGCCACTGCCGTCGCCGTGCTGCTGTCAACATAAGCTGTCAAGATATCGCAGAAGCAGAGGTTGGATTTCCAACAAATTTAAATAATAATTTGCTCTTTCCCCATTACCAGCTTGTCACAACAGGGGGGCTCACATTCTGTCATGACTGCAGCAGGAATGGATTGTGAGACCCGACACTTAATCAGCAGCCAACAAGCACATATCTGTACCAATTAGCTGCACATTTTCTTCACTCAGCCTCGAGTACTACAAGAAGAGTCTTGAAGAATAAGCACGTTTAAATCATTAAATAATTAACTAGATCTACAGTTACTCCAAGTCGTTTAATCGTTCTGATATCCGTTTATGTGTCTTACAGGTGTTGATAATGGCTGTGAAAATTTAAAACACAATATTGATCTACTGATGTGATCAAGGGCTATGTGGTATTAGTGTTTGGTACCTTTTTTTTTTTTTTTTTTTTCCCTGCGGCGCCACATGAGTTGGCCGCCCTTTGCAACAGCGGCTCGATTCCGAGTCTTTTTTTTCCCTTCCTCTCTCTTTTTGATCCGTTTTTTTTTCACTCCACTTATATCACGGACACACAGATCGTCCCAAATGTCTCCTGAGCCGGTGGACGGAGCCACTGTTTATGGGCGCAGTCGGGCATCCGGGCATTTGGCCTACTTCCGGTTAGCAACCCACATGGCAACGCCGTACTAGGTGAAAACAATTCAGTGGCGACCTAGTCCCAGGCAGCTGCCGTGACCCAGTCAAGCTTGTCCAGCCCGTCGTAGTGCATTATATTCAGCTCATCACGTCCTATATCAGGTAATTGAGTGATATTGTGTTAGTTTAATTAGTTGTCACTTGATGGGTCACGTTTTGAAAATGCTAGCCGCCGACACAAGCCTCTCTGTATTGTAAACAGAGACGGACATTTCGTCTATGGAAATGCATGACTGATTCCCTTTTCACCCAACAATACAGACCTCTCTATGTGCAGTCAGCCTGACTAATTTAACTGTAGACTGTAGTAAATAGTGCAACAAAGGGGCTGGCCATTAATGAAAGAGGTGACAAATACGGTTTCGCCGTATTTTAATACGGGGAAAATGCAATTTTAGCAAATACGGGCGTATTGCCATGCAGTGAGCTGGCAGAGCGCTCAGCGTGAGCAATTACTGATCGTTATAGAAGCGCCTCGCACCTTCTGCGGCTCTGGAACAGAGAGGAATCCCGGCGCCAGTAATGCTGCGCCTGATATGTGTGACTAATGCAAATGTATATGCTTTCCTGCTGTCTACTGTGATGCTAATGTGCCATGCATGCATTAGCCGGGTATCTAAGTTGACTGTCTGCATGAAGCACCCTTTTAAACTTCACTCGTGTCTGCCTGCACTTATTTCGATCCAACACAAGCGCACCTAAGCAGTGTTTAGCATCAGTGAACATTTTCTTGTTTAATTATTTCTTTTAAGAATTACTCCTGTGCTGCCCTGATATTTAATGGATTGGTCATGTTACCCATAGGGGCCTTTCCTTAAAAACATTCAAAACATGTAAGAGGGTTAATCATGTTAATATGGGTCGAAGCAAATATGCTTACCAGGGGTGTCGATCAAGTAGCTGTACACGTCCGGCCACTGCGCAGCTGGCCACCTGGTCGGGTCATTAACCCATTTTCCGGCTGGTAGCTTGTATGGGCAATCTGTCAGTCCACTTGCTGTCAGTTTCTCCTGATAACGTAGCCTGGCTGACTCATCAAGCTTTTCTATGTAGTCACAGGCCATGACAAAAAGTCAAAACACTGCACTCAACAAGGCTTGGTAACGGGTTTGTTTTCACCGAGTTAAGATGGCGGCGATGTGTTACTAACCGGAAGTGATGTAGCCCCGACCGCACCCATAGCAGGAGACGATACAGCAGGGAAGAGCTGCTAGCATTCAACCGCCACCCTGTGCTATTGGAAAAACTCGACATACCGGGAGAACTGAGGCGAAAACGCCGCGGCTGCTGGGCTGGAGTAAGGCGGAGGACAAAAAATATAAGGTACAGACCCTCGGTTCCATCTATTGTCATGGGAAATGTACGGTCGTTACTGGGAAAGGTAGATGAGCTAGCGGCTATCTGCCGTTACGATAGCACATACCGGGAGTGCTCTCTCCTTTTGTTTTCTGAGACGTGGCTAACTGAACTAGCAGCAGGTGCTAACATTTTGCTGGAGGGTTTCCACATGATACGGGCAGACCGAACACCAGACAGTGGCAAAGCAAGGGGCGGTGGAGTGATAATGTATGTTAACAACAACTGGTGCAGACCGGGACATATCACTGTTAAACAACGACACTGCAGCAAAGACATGGAGTTGCTAGCTGTTAGCATGCGGCCTATATATCTCCCGAGAGAACACTCACACGTGATCTGCATTGTTGTTTATGCAAATCCGACGGCGAATGCTGGGACAGCGCGTGACGTCATCCATTCAGTAACCAGCAGGCTGCAGACAGAACACCCAGATGCTCTTCTCCTCATCTCAGGTGATTTCAACCATGTTTCACTATCTCCCATTCTACCCACGTTTACCCAGTATGTCACATGCCACACTAGAGACAATAAAACACTGGACTTGTTCTATGCAAACACTAAGGAGGCGTACACCTCATCACAACCCCCCCCCACTCGGGAGATCAGTTCACAACTTGGTTCATCTCCGGCCGGTGTACAAACCCCTAGTGCACAGACAACCTCCGGCCATACGTACAGTGATGTTATGGTCTGAGGAGGCAATGGACACTCTAAAGGGCTGTTTTGAAGCCACCGCCTGGAAGCAGCTCTGCGATCCACATGGTGAGGACATCGATGGCCTCACTCACACCTTCACGGGCTACCTCAGCTTCTGTGTGGACAAATCCGTTCCCACCAAGACCATACGGTGTTGCTCAAACAACAAACCCTGGATCAACCCTGAGATAAAAACACTTCTGAGAGAGAAGAAGAGGATTTTCAGGTCGGGGAAAAGGGAGATGCTGAAGTCCGTACAGAGGGAGCTGAGGAGAAAGATCAGAGAAGGCAAGGACAGCTTCAGGAAGAAGATGGAGGACAAGCTGCAACAGAGCGACATCAGCAGGGTCTGGAGAAACCTCAAAACCATCTCTGGGCTCCAGAATACCTCCCCCCAGGCCACGGGGGGCAGGGAGTGGGCAAACAATCTGAATCTGTTTTTCAATAGGTTTGACCAACCGCCCTCCCCCCTGACTGCACAGCAACCACTGCTGCCTCTAAAGACATCAAGTCCTGCTGCCCACTCCCCACTCCACCAACACCCCCCCACTCCCAACACACAGCCCCCCATCCTGACCCTGACCAGGACCCAGGTGAGGACGGAGCTGAGGAAGATCAAGGCGAGGAAGGCGTCGGGACCGGACGGCATCAGCGCAAAGCTCCTCAGGTCCTGTGCAGACCAGCTGTGTGGGATTGTGACGTACGTCTTCAACCTGAGCCTGAAGCTGGGGAGGGTACCACAGCTGTGGAAAACATCTTGTGTGGTACCTGTACCAAAAACTTCCCACCCCAAAGACCTGAACAGCTACAGACCGGTGGCCTTGACGTCCCACTTGATGAAGACCCTGGAGAGACTGCTCCTTGCTCACCTCCGCCCCCTGGTGGAACCAGCGATGGATCCACTCCAGTTCACATACCAGCATGGCATTGGGGCGGAGGATGCGGTGATCTTCCTCCTTCTCCGTTCTCTGTCCCACCTGGAGAAGCCCGGGAATGTGGTGAGGATCATGTTCTTTGACTTCTCCAGTGCTTTCAACACCATCCAACCGATGATCCTGAAGGACAAGCTGCTGCGCGCAGGGGTGGACCAGCACCTGTCATCATGGATCCTGGACTACCTCACGAGCCGGCCTCAGTTTGTGAGAACCCGGGACTGTGTGTCTGACATGATCATCAGTAGTACGGGGGCCCCCCAGGGAACGGTGCTGGCTCCCTTCCTGTTCACTCTTTATACTGCGGACTTCTCACACAACACAACACACTGCCATCTACAGAAGTTCTCTGATGACTCTACGATTGTTGGCCTCATCTCCAATGGAGATGAAGCTGAGTACAGAGGGCTTATCCAGGACTTCGTGGACTGGTGCCATCGGAACTGCCTCCAGATCAACGCGAGGAAAACTAAGGAGCTGGTGGTGGACTGCCGCAGGCATGGACAACCCCTCACAGCACCAGTAAATATACAGGCAACAGACATTGAGATGGTGACATCCTACAAGTACCTGGGTATTCATCTGAACAATAAACTAGACTGGTCACACAATACTGACGCACTCTACAAGAAGGGACAGCGCAGGCTGTTCCTACTGAGGAGACTCAGGTCTTTTGGTGTACAAGGGGCGCTGCTGAAGACATTCTATGACACGGCGGTGGCATCAGCCATCACTTTTGGAGTGGTCTGCTGGGGCAGTGGCATTACTGCAGCCGATAGGAAGAGACTGAACAAACTGATCAAGAAAGCTAGCTCTGTCCTGGGGCAGCGCCTTGATCCGGTGGAGGAGATAGGAGAGAGAAGGACGGTGGCTAAACTGTCATCTCTGCTGGAGTCCGAGTTCCACCCTATGCAGGACATACTGAATGCACTGAGGAGCTCATTTAGCAGCAGACTACATCATCCCAGGTGCACAACCGAGAGGTTTCGCAGGTCCTTCCTACCAACGGCTGTCAGACTGTACAACCTAAGCAGGGCTGCTTGCAGAGATAGCAAAAAAGACGTAACAACCTAATAGTTTTTTGAATGCAAAAGATGCAATAGACTTACACAATGGTCCCCTCCGGCATACAACTAGGAAAATACCGGTCGCTATGGAGGGTGAGAATATGTATGGATACATAATCATACCATGTAGGATAACTAAGTAGACGGTTGCGCTGTTTCATCCCATCTAGCAACAATGCTCTGCACTGTGTGTTTATATATCTACATATTATTCCATCTAGCTACAATGCTCCGCACTGGGTGTTTATATATCTACATATTATTCCACCTAGCTGCAATGCTCCGTACTGTGGGTGTTTATATATCTACATATTTATTCCATCTAGCTACAATGCTCCGCACTGTGTGTTTATATACTCATATATTTATCCCATCCAGCTACAATGCTCTGCACTGTGTGTCTGTGTGTATGTATATATATTTATAGT
Organism: Pholidichthys leucotaenia; assembly: GCA_020510985.1. Taxonomy (NCBI): domain Eukaryota; kingdom Metazoa; phylum Chordata; class Actinopteri; order Cichliformes; family Pholidichthyidae; genus Pholidichthys; species Pholidichthys leucotaenia. The sequence continues at coordinate 281,196,971 of CM035842.1, forward strand.
AATATGTACATATGTAGATTAGCTGCTCTTGTTTGCTTGCTTTTTTTTTTCTTGCCTTCTGATTGCTGCTCTGAGTGTTGCTATCACTGTGCTGTTGCAATCCTGGAATTTCCCCGTTGTGGGACTAATAAGGGCTTATCTTATCTTATCTTATCTTATCTTATCTTATTGTGAAGTGCAGTGTAGCGGCGGGCACTTCCTGTTCCGCCACTGCACCGCCCTATAGAGGGGTTGCACCTGACGTCAGTGGTCACGTGCCACATTGTTTTTCTGCCATTTTGGACGGCAAATAGCGTGGACCTTGTGTTGAGAATAATCATAATTCCACTAACACGTACTTAGTCTGACTCGCCACGGTCTTGTTCACTTTCCATTACGACTGAATACCACCTTAAGAGAGTGAGATCTTTATAGCAAGGCGGCCTGACACTCCCATGACATCGTTTGTATGTGACAAGAAAAACACAAGATAGATATTGAGGCCAGCCTGCTGCTTGCAGGCTTTTTGTCAGAGTAAAGGCAAAAGAGGAGAGCCAGAGAAGGCTACAGGTTGCAAGCCGAAACACTGGAAAAGTACAGGAGAGTTCAGGAAGCCGTGGAGCAGCGAAAGATGTGAGGATACGAACTAGATCGCATATGAAGGTAAGCTAATGATTGCTAATAATAGTTAGCACTAATAAGTCCCCCGTGCTACATTGTACTCACGGCAAGTTATCACTATTAGCTACTAAAATATGTACGCGGTGCGTGTTAGTTAGCTCATTGTCTGCATACAGGAGACAATGGTGTTGTTTGTTCAAAGTGAGCTTTCCACCACAGGGATAAAAAACGGCAAAGATGCATAATATCACATCACTCACCATCTTCTATCACTGTTTTCAACAATGATGATGCCATGGTTGGGTCTATGCCACTCTGCCTCCCGTCTGCCTCTGCCGTGGCCCTGAATCTGTTTCAGGTCGCTCCGTCCAGCTCCCTCTGGATTTCTTTAATCAGCTGCCAAGCAGAGAAAAGTCTGCACATTGTCGGTGGACCATGGTGTTGATTTGTGTGTAGCCATTTATCTCGTTGATTACACTCACTCACACTTGCTGTTGGTGATTTGACTGTTCATTGCCATCCAGAATGGCACAGTAAACAAAAGACACGTGACCCGTGTGACATCGGTGCAACCCCTCTATAAATAGCAGAGGGCATCCATGATGCGGCCTCTTCGACCGGTGCCCTCTGCCTGGTGCCTGTGTGGCTGCTGTTCTGACATTCTTTAATAAAGCTGTGTTCGTCCAGCCATCTGGGCTCATCCTTTATTAAGGTATTTTACCTTACATAACATTTGGTGATCGAGGATTAACTAATGGAGGCGTGTATTACACCACTTTGCCCCTTCCTTGCGCTCCTGGGAGAGCCGCCCTTTCTGTGATGGTTTGAGGCTTTCCAGACCTACATCACTGCGCTCAACCTGGGTAAGCTCGACAAGTTATGAGCATGTGAGCTACTTGCTCACAACCTTGGGATTAAGGGCCAGCGTGTCCTGCGCATATTCGGGGCTTTGGACTATTTTGAAGACGTTGTCGAGCTGCTAGCAAGCCACTTTCATACCCCGGATAGCGTGACTGTCCGGAGGATTTGCTTTCAGCAGCGACATCAACTTATGGGTGAGCCTATATATCAGTTTGTCGCCAACTTGAGGCAGTTAGCTAGCAAGTGTCGTTTTGGGCCGCTGGAGGATGAATTCCTATGTGACCAGCTTGCGGACCACACAAGAAGCACCGCTATACGGGCTAGGCTAATCACGGCACCAAGTGACCTAACACTAGCCAGGGCTGTTGAGCTAGCTCTCCAGTTGGAGGCTGCAGACAAGCTAGCTTCGGAGCTGAACTGGCGGCAGTCACAGTGGCCGCTGGAGCCTCCCGCCATGGCAAATGTAGCGAACTCGGATAGCGAGGATAGCTTGGATGACGACACTACGGAAGCCAATGCTGCCAGCTGAAGGTCTGCCCCAGGAAAACCCCTTTGCAAGGGTTGCGGGTCCATTGTGCACCAAAATAAGGCTAAGGACTGCCCAGCTAGAGGGAAGCATTGTAGCAGATGTGGACGCTTGAACCATTATGCTAGAGTGTGCCGTGTATCTGAGACGGAAAGCCCACGGAAGAAATCACTCCGCCCGCCCCCGACAACCATCCATACGGTGTCTTCCAGTACCAACGGGTACACTTTCTGTGCAGTGGATCTGGACGGCGTGGAGGTGCTGCTGGTGCTTGACATGGGGGCGGAGGAGTCATTGCTGGATTGGGCCATGGTCAGGAAGTTTTTCCCCTACTACAGGATAAAAAGTAACCCAGCGCCACTTTATGGTTATGGAGGTAGCAGGGCCGTGATTTGTTCTACAGACTGGGTTTCGCCATTAAAGACGACGCTGGGGAAGAATGGTCGGGTTGTGGTCAGTGGAACCCTCTGGTTCCGGTGGTCGATGATGACATGTGGGATGAAGAACTAACGGACACCACGGCGGTCAAGCAGGACCAGCCTCACTCAGGTTCGGCGCAGGAGGGTCTCAGTGCCGGCACTTGGGAAACGGTAAAGGAGGGTACTGAGCATGGTGGCGAAGCGCCTGCGCTGGCGAGTGATGCCGATGTGCTAGCCCTAGATTTCTCCGGAGCTTGGCCGCAGAGGGATGGAGGATCTGCAGCTATGATGGCAACCGCTACGACGACTTTAGAAGAGGACGGGGTCAGACCGACAAGCACAGGAAAACTGCGTGCTCAGCAGCACCGTGTCAGGCCGAGCCGAGCACTTCTTAGGGTTATGGACTTGATCTGGGTTCGAGGAGAGGAACGTCCACGGCGAAGATGGGTCAGACGTCAGCCAGCGAAACATCAGGAATGTGTACGCATAGTGGCTAAACTGGGCGCAGCACACTTCCAGCTGTCTGATGGCTTGGCAGGGCATGCCAATCAGCTTTGGCATGTCCAGGAAGAGGCTTCTGGTGCTGGGGCTGGAAGAGGGCGGGAGTCGGTGGTGATGAGGAGAGGCGCTTTCGTCCGGGAGATCAGCCTTTGTCCCGGGGGCCTGCAGCTTCCTGGGACACATCTGCTGAGGGGCTGCCCTGGGCCCCCCCATGCCGGTTCTGTTCCTCCTGTCCAAGGGACACTGCTGTAAATTTTGTGTAATGGTTTTGATGTTCATATGTTTATGTATGTCGTAAAATGGGGTTGTTTTGTGTGGTTTTTATTAGTTTAGGAACACAGCAATGATTTTAGTTTATTAATGGACTTTCCTTTAGCTTATCAGGTGGCAGAATAATCCGTCGTGCTGTGTGGGCAGGACGGTAGTCCACCCGCCCGCCCTATTTTAGGTTTTGTTGTGCAAGTGCGTTAGGCCATTTAGATACTTTGGTTTCCATTTTGTTAGTGCGTGACTCAGGTCCCAAATTGGGGAGGGCTTTGATTGTGTATGTGGTTTTGGACCTTTCTAAGGGTGGGAGGAAATGTGGTGTTAGTGTTTGGCACCTTATTGTGAAGTGTGGTGTAGTGGCGGGCACTTCCTGTTCCGCCACTGCACCGCCCTATACATAGGAGAGGGCATCTATGATGTAGCCTCTTCGACTGGTGCCCTCTGCCTGGTGCCTACTGTGTGTCCACTATTCTGACATCCTTTAATAAAGCTGTGTTTATCCAGCCATCTGGCCTCAGCCTTTATTAAGTTATTTTACCATACATAACAGGCTACTCATTAAAGAGTTCCCCTGACTCATTTCCAGTGGTCTGAGAAAAACCAAACTTGGCACAGTTATTAATATTTCTCTACACAGGTACCACCAAGGGTCACACACTTCTCCCATTGCTTATACAGCAGTGGAGCCATCACTGGTAGAATTCTGCAGGTTGCATCGGAAGCTACGACTTGATCTCGGAAATCAGTGTTTCATTGTCTTGGATGCTTGACCTTCAAAAATTACTTCATGGTTGGAAATAGGTGTAAGTCAGATGGTGCAAGGCTGGACAGTGGGAAGGCGGTTGAGGAAGTATTTCATAGCTGCAGGACTGTGCTTCCATCTGGGTGTTGTCTTGCAGGAGGCAGACACCTTTGGTGAATATGCCATGCCTCTCAGTTTTGATGGCCTTCCGCAATTTCTGCAGCAGTGAAGTGTAGTAAGTCCTGGTAATTGTGGTACCCTTTGGCAGGAACTCCATGATCAAGTATGTAAGTACATTTTATTTATACAGGACCTTTCACAGATATAAAATCATAAAATGCTTCACAAAACAGTAAAAATAAAATACATAAAATACAGACAGGGTAAATTTAAAAAAACAGTTAAATACAATAAATAAATACAACCCTTATCTAGCTAAAAGCCTGTTTAACCCCAGAGCACTTTTGCTATAAAAAGTAACACCATCACTTTTGCCGGGTAATTTTTACCCGATATAATATATCCAACAAAAAGTACTTGTCATAAAAAATAGATCAAAATATGACAACACATGATAAATTAAGAGTGGTTTTCTTTTATTTTCAACTGTGGCATGTGTAACAAAATGAAAAAAAAAATGTCATAGGAGGACCCCCATAAAATGCTCCAAAATTACTGAAAAATTAGGAATTCATGAACAAAAAATTCCTAAAAAAAAAAATAATGATACTGGAAACTTGGTCTTTGGTCCACCCATTCCTGGGACATGTGAGACTTCCCTGGTGAAGGCACAGACTCCTTGACACGCGAACAGCTGCAGGAGAGAGGAACAAAAAATGATATTTTTTGAGTGGGTAAAAATGACCAATTGACTAAAATATTGTTTTCACCATAAGAATTCCCTTTGAAATCACCACTTTGTGATATTTATTCATAACCACTGCACTAAATAAGGATAGCATGCAAATTCCATGACCACTTTTACTTACCTATTCCTTACAAGCAGGCTCACATGTCCCAGGAATGGGTGGACTAAAGACCAAGTTTCCAGTATCATTATTTTTTTTTAGGAATTTTTTGTTCATGAATTCCTAATTTTTCAGTAAAGCATGTCCTCCTATGACATTTTTTTTCATTTTGTTACACATGCCACAGTTGAAAATAAAAGAAAACCACTCTAATTTATCATGTGTTGTCATATTTTGATCTATTTTTTATGACAAGTACTTTTTGTTGGATATATTATATCGGGTAAAAATTACCCGGCGAAAGTGATGGTGTTACTTTTTATAGCGAAAGTGTTCTGATTTTATACACTAGCACTATCACCGGGTGAAATCCACCCAAAACGTACTTTACCCTCTTTCACTACTGCCGGTTGAAAATCACCCAACAGCATGCCTGTAGGAAAAAGTGGGCTTTGGGGTAGGGAAACACCCACACCTTCAAAGATGTCAAAAACAATGGTGAAGCTACCCAGGGACCCATGACACTCAGAAAAATGCAACATATTGAAAATCATGTAAATACATTTGCTCGGGTGAAAATCACCCGGCGATAGTCCTCTAGGGTTAAAAAGAAAAGTCTTTAGCTGCTTTTTAAATACATCCACACTATCTAGGCAACGAAGAGAAAAGGGAAGAGCATTCCACAGCCTAGGTGCAACTACTTTAAAGGAGCGATCGCCTCATGTCTTGAAATGGGTTTTTGGGACCATAAGTAACATTTGGCCTGCTGAGCTCAGACTATGAGTAGGGGTATAGGGCTGTAGCAGGTCTGAGATAGAAGGAGGAGCTTGTCCATGCAAGGCTCTGACAGTTAAGGTCAAAATTTTAAAATCTATTCTAAAATTCCCCCTCATGGATCGTCACCTTATCGTGGTGGGGGGGTTTGCGTGCCCCAGTGATCCCAGGAGCTATGTTGTCCGGGGCAATTTGCCTCTGATAGGGTCTCCCAAGACAAACTGGTCCTGGGTGAAGGGCCAGACGAAGAACGATCCAACAGACTCTCATGATAAATTGTATATCAAGGATTCAGTGTACCCCGCCCGGTATGGGGTTACCGGGGCCCCACCCTGGAGCCAGGCCTGGGGGAGGGGCTCGAAGGCTAGCGTCTGGTGGCCGGGTTTCCACCCATGGGACCCGGCCGGGCTCAGCCCGAAGGTGTTACATGGGTCCGCCCTCCAGTAGGTTCACCACCTGCAGGAGGGATCATGGAAGTCCGGTGCTATGTGGATTAGGTGGCAGTCAAAGACGGAGACCTTGGCGGACTGATCCCAAGCTTTCTAAACTGGCTTTTGGTACGTGGAATGTCACCTCTCTGGTGGGGAAGGAGCCTGAGCTGGTGTACGAGATTGAGCGATACCGGCTAGATATAGTCGGCCTCACCTCAACACACAGCTCCGGTTCCGGAACCAGTCTCCTGGAGAGGGGCTGGAGCTTGGCCTTTTCTGGAGTTGCCCCGGGCGAGAGGCGACGAGCAGGGGTAGGTATTCTTGTATCGCCCCACCTTGCTGCCTCTATATTGGAGTTTTCCCCGGTGGACGAAAGGGTTGCTTCCCTGCGCCTTCGGGTTGGGAAACGGGTCCTGACCATCATTTGTGCCTATGCACCAAATGATGTTTCAGAGTACCCACCCTTTTTGGAGTCTGTGACTGGGGTGCTGGAGGGTGCTCCTCCTGGAGACTCCATTGTCCTACTGGGGGACTTCAATGCGCACGTGGGCAACGACAGTGAAACCTGGAGGGGGGTGATTGGGAGGAACGGCCTGCCCGATCTGAACCCGAGTGGTGTTCAGTTATTGGACTTCTGTGCTAACCACAGTCTGTCTATAACGAACACCATGTTCAAGCATAAGGGTGTCCATATGTGCACCTGGCACCAGGACACCCTAGGCCGCAGGTCGATGATCGATTTTGTTATCGTATCATCAGACCTGCGACCGTATGTCTTGGACACCCGAGTAAAGAGAGGTGCAGAGCTGTCAACTGATCACCACCTGGTGGTGAGTTGGATCCGATGGCAGGGGAGGAAGCCATTCAGACCTGGTAGACCCAAACGTATAGTGAGGGTGTGCTGGGAGCGTCTGGCTGAGGCCCCTGTCCGGGAGGTCTTCAACTCCCACCTCCGGAAGAACTTCAACCACATTCCGAGGGAGTCTGGAGACATGGAGTCTGAATGGGCCATGTTCTCCACCTCTGTTGTTGAAGCGGCAGCCCAGAGCTGCGGCCGCAAGGTGGTCGGTGCATCTCGTGGTGGCAACCCCCGAACCAAGTGGTGGACACCAGTGGTGAGGGGGGCCATTAAGCTGAAGAAGGAGTCCTATCAAGCTTGGTTGGCTTGTGGGACTCCCGAAGCAGCTGAGGTGTACCGGCAGGCCAAGCGGAGTGCAGCTCGGGTGGTTGCTGAAGCAAAAACCCGGGTATGGGAGGAGTTCGGTGAGGCCATGGAACAAGACTTTCAGTCGGCTTCAAAGAGATTCTGGCAAACTGTTCGGCGGCTCAGGAGGGGAAAGCAGCTCCCCGTCCACACTGTGTATGGTGCGGATGGGACACTGTTGACTTCAACTGGGGATATCGTCGGGCGGTGGAAGGAATACTTCGAGGATCTCCTCAATCCCACTGATACGCCTTCCACAGAGGAAGCAGGGTTTGGGGACGAGGGGGATGACTCGCCTATCACAGGGGCTGAGGTCGCCAAGGTGGTTAAAAATCTCCTTGGTGGCCGGGCCCCGGGGGTGGACGAGATTCGCCCCGAGTACCTCAAGGCCCTGGATGTTGTTGGGTTGTCATGGTTGACACGCCTCTGCAACATTGCGTGGAGGTCGGGGGCAGTGCCTTTGGCATGGCAAACCGGGGTGGTGGTTCCTCTCTTCAAAAAAGGGGACCGGAGGGTGTGCTCCAACTTTAGAGGGATCACACTCCTCAGCCTCCCTGGGAAGGTCTATGCCAAGGTACTGGAGAGGAGAGTCCGGCCGTTGGTCGAACCTCGGATTCAGGAGGAGCAATGTGGTTTTCGTCCTGGCCGTGGCACATCGGACCAGCTCTTTACCCTCTCGAGAATTCTTGAGGGTTCGTGGGAGTTTGCCCAACCAGTTTACATGTGTTTTGTGGACTTGGAGAAGGCATTTGACCGCGTCCCTCGTGGATTTTTGTGGGGGGTGCTTCGGGAGTATGGGGTATCGGGCTTGTTGTTACGAGCTATTCGGTCTCTGTACGACCGTTGTGAGAGTTTAGTTCGCATTGCCAACACTCGGTCGGAGTCATTCCCAGTGAGAGTTGGACTCCGCCAGGGCTGCCCTTTGTCACCGGTCCTGTTCATAATTTTTATGGACAGGATTTCTAGGCGCAGCCAGGAAATGGAGGGTGTCATGCTTGGTGACCACAGGATCTCATCTCTGTTGTTTGCAGATGATGTTGTCCTGTTGGCTTCATCCAGCAATGACCTACAGTTCTTGCTGGGACGGTTTGCCGCTGAGTGTGAAGCGGCTGGGATGAGAATCAGCACCTCCAAGTCCGAGTCCATGGTCCTCAGCCGGAAAAAGGTGGATTGTCCTCTCCGGGTTGGGGACAGGCTCCTGCCCCAAGTGGAGGAGTTTAAGTATCTTGGGGTCTTGTTCACGAGTGAGGGGAAAATGGAGCGAGAGATCGACAGACGGATTGGAGCAGCATCTGCAGTGATGCGGACGTTGTACCGGTCTGTTGTGGTGAAGAGGGAGCTTAGTTCTAAGGCAAAGCTGTCGATTTACCAGTCAATCTACGTTCCTACTCTCACCTATGGTCACGAGCTTTGGGTAATGACCGAAAGAACGAGATCGCGGATACAAGCGGCTGAAATGAGCTTTCTCCGTAGGATTGCTGGACTCACCCTCAGAGATAGGGTGAGGAGCTCAGTCATCCGGGAGAGGCTCAGAGTAGAACCGCTGCTCCTCCACATTGAAAGGAGTCAGTTGAGGTGGTATGGGCATCTGATTAGGATGCCTCCTGGACGCCTCCCACTTGAGGTGTTTCAGGCACGTCCCACTGGGAGGAGACCCCGGGGCAGACCCAGGACTCGGTGGAGAGACTATGTCTCCCAGCTAGTCTGGGAACGCCTTGGTATCCCCTCTGAAGAGCTGGAGCAGGTGGCTGGGGAGAGGGAAGTCTGGGCTTCTCTGCTTGAACTGCTGCCTCCGCGACCCGGACCTCCGGAAAAGCGGTAGAAGATGGATGGATGGATGGATATTCTAAAATTCACTGGTAACCAATGCAGAGAGGCTAAAACAGGCATAATATGAGGCCATTTGCATGTTCCAGTTAAACGCCTTGCAGCAGAGTTCTGAACAATCTGAATGTGGTCAAGTTCCTTCTTATTTAAACACGTAAAAAGACTATTACAAAGGGCCAGACGTGAGGATACAAAAGTGTGGATAATCATCTCCAATTCAACCTTGGACACAAGGGGTTTCAATTTAGAAATATTATGGAGATGGAAAAAACAGTTCTTTATTAACTGTTTAGAATGATGCTCCAAAGACATTGCTGAATCAAAAATGGCCCCTAGGTCACAAACATAGGACTGGAAAGAAGATGCTAAAGGACTGATGATCAATATTCCATGCTGATCCCAAAAGGCCGTGAGCAGGACCTTGCCTGCCAAGGGTTGGACACATGTCTTCTTCAGAGGTGGTGAGTCATAATGCTTCCATTGCTCCAATTGGGCTTTTGTCTCTGGATCATAGTGATGGACCCAGGCTCCGTCCTGTGTGATTAGACTGTTGAAGAAATCCTGGTTTTCTGGGTACATGGCCAAAAGAGCCTGAGAACACATGATGCGTTCCTGCTTTTGGAAAGGTGTGATCAACCAGGGAATTCTTCGTGCAGAGGATGGTCACCTGGGAATGGGTGCAGTTTCTACCAAATCCGACCGCTCTTGAACTGCTGATGCCAGTGCTTGACTACATCATCCTTCTCATAAGTCTTTCATCTCATCGAGTGTCTCCCATGGTGTGCAACCTCTTAAGTACAGGAACCCGATGACCAACTGGCTCAATTATCACACCTTACTACACCTTAGCACCTGTAAAAGAGAAACTTTTAGGGTTTCAGAGCTGTAAATTACCGCATGTCCTATAGAGATATGGATTACACTGGTCAACACCAAATTTATTGTCTAAGGTTTTTTTTTAGCTGATATAAGACAATTTTGATGTGCTGAATCCAAAAATCACATTGGTTTTGCGCAATCATGTCAACTTTTTAAATTATGGCCACATGTTGTTTTATACGTTTTTGTTTACATGTACGGGTATTTTCGCTTTATATGATGCAAAATTCTTTTTTATGTCTTGAAATTCTCTGAATTTTGAACAATGATGATGCAACATTCAATTTACATGTACTTACCTTTATATACAGGTAAGTACATGCACAGTACTAAGTAAGTACTAAGTAAGTACAGGTTTTTACTTAGCACCTGATCGAGAGAAACGGATGTCATTTTCGGATTCAGCGGTGCAAAATTGTCTTAAATTAGCTGCAAAAACACAGACAACTTAACAAAAAAATTATTTTTGTAACCCTGTGTTATTATACATGTGTAATTTTAGCCTCCTACAGTAAACGGAAGTGGGTGAGAAGAAATTTTTAATGAACAACCCTTGTAAAATAAATAATCTAGAGTCTTAAAATATTTCATTTTCCTGCTCTTGCTTTTCTGAATGGTTATTTATCAGCTTGCACTCTCAGACATACTTTTTAGTGTTCTAGGAGTTTCCCCAAGTTGGGATTTTCCCATTTAGGCACTGGAAATTTTGAAGTTGGATTTTCGCCCATAAGCGTGTTCCAGCACAACATTTTCACAATGTTGCAAAACCAACGCCTCCATGAGAGCCACTTTGTACTTACTCTGAATCCAGAAGTGAACCAACTATCTATAAATACAAGGAATCTCTATGTGCGTGTCTGTGTGTGTGTCTGCTCTTCACATATCTCTCAAACCATTCATCAGACTGATCTCAGCTTTTATAAGTGCTTTGCTGAGATTACGAGGGTGTGCATCTCTGAGTATGGAGTTGTTCAGTCAAAATATGTAATTTTTATCAATAAAAGTTTAGTCATCGCTCTCTCCTCATGCCCTGGCTTCTCGAAGTGTGGGCGGGGTTTTGGATCGACTCCGTACTGATTGGATAATACGCGGCGTCATGACCAGTCAACACAGTGCTCCGTGACCAAAACAAAGAAGTGAAAAGCGACAAATTTGACTAGATGCTTAAAAAATTAAACCATAATGTGTCATAATTGGCATGATCACGCTTTATATTCTGTTATTGTTCTTTCTTTTTTTATGTATGATTATTATTTGCATTTATTGCCCTCTGTGTTCCCCCAAGTCCTCTGTTGTCTGCTGTATCATCCCGTTTGGTCCTGGGTCTGTGTGTATATCTGTTTACCTATTGTTCCAACTCTCCACATTTTCCGTATCCCTAGCCACTATCCTCTCTGTATTACTCCTGTATGGTTGTCCTGCATGTTCATTGTCATGTTTTGTGCGGATCCCCTGTTTGATTATCTGTACAGCCCCGCCCATCCTGTCTCCTCACCTGCAGCCACTTCCCAGCTACCCTTGATCATTCCCCAGCTGTGTCTCGTCTGTAATCATCACTGTATATATATCAGTGTTCAGTGTCTGTCTGGTGTGGTGTTGTCCGTCTGTTTTCCTTGCTGGTAACCCAGTATTCCTGTAAGTTATTCTTGCCAATCATCTCCTTAGTTGTTTTTGCAAAACCTGTGCTGTATCTTGTTTGTTCGTCTTTCATTATTATTAAATCATCATGTTACGTTGGAATTCTGCTTGCATTGCGAGTCCTTCTTACCTGCCCACCTGAGGAAGCTATGACAGAATGACGCCACCAGACGTGGACTCAGCAGGCAGAGATTTTGGGAACAAGGGGCTGGACGCAGATCAGGCGTAGGCAGCCAAAATCATCCAGGTCCTCGTCTTGAGCGCCCGCAAATCTCGCATGCCACGAGAAGCCCTGGGATGTCTGGACGCTGCAGCAGATGTAGTGGAGGTGTGCTCTAGCCTGCAGAACTGCCCTGAGCTGGCTGGGTTGTTGGATTCAGTCACCCACCTCCGACACAGGTACCATGAGATGGTGTGGAGCATCCCTGGTACGCCGACCATCCCAGACCAACAGCCTTTGCCCGGGCTGGAGGAGAGCTCTCTGGATAAGATGGAGTCTGTGCTGACAAGACAGTGTCCCCTGACTCTGACATCGTCCTCATCTCCCCGCCACTCACCAGTTCCACCGTTACGTCTTCAATGAGAGAGGGGGCTGCCGTTTACACCGGAACTACTGTGCCGATGACAGAATGTCCCCTGGTTTTGGCATCGTGGGACCCAGTGCCATCTGTGAGATGTTTTGTGGCTCTTTTACACACATCTCCTTGCTCAGCTCCAGTCTCAGCCCCTCACCGCCCACCCCCACCACCTGTTTCTGCTGCTCCCCCTGTGCTTGTGCTGCTACCTTCTCTGGTCTCTTTGCTTTTTCCTGAGGTGCACACGGCAGCTCCAGCAGTCTCCGAAGAGCACAAGCTTGTTTCAGCCATCCCTGAGGTGCACATCCCAGGTCCTGTTCCTGTTCAGCCCAAGGTGCACGCCACAGTTCCAGTTGACTCCGAGGTGCATGCTCCAGCTCCTGTGGCTCATCCCGAGGCGGTCACCCCAGCAGCAGTGAACCAGGAGCTCAGGCAAGTACTTTTCTTTACTTTTATAACATCAATATTAGTAAAGACTTGCCTAGCTCCTGGTAATTGTGGTAACTCCCCATTCACTTCCTGCCTGCCTCTCTCCTTTGTCCAAGGTGACTGTTGTGAGGCCAGATGCCCTCACATCTCAGGAGCCATCACTGGAGGTGAGAACACCCCAACCTTTAGCTCCTGAGGCCAGTGCATCTCCAAGTGTTTCTGATGCCGGCGCACCTCTGATACCTGTTCCTGTATTCAGCATGCTCTCACCATCAGCTTCTGATCTCTGCGTGCTCCAAACTTCAGCGTCTGAGGTCAGCACGCATCCGCTGTTTGTTGCTGAGGCCGATGTGCATCCACCGTTTGTCCCAGAGACCGGCTTGCCTTTGTTATCAGCTGCTGAGAGCGATGTGCTCCAACTGTCTGCTCCTGAAGTTGGCGCGTCCTTGGTAACTATACCTGAGGTTAGTGTGCAACGATTGTCTATTCCTGAGTTCAGCGAGTCCCAGTCAGCTGTTTCTGAGGTCAACACACTGCAGCCACCTGCGGCTGATAGGAAAGCTCTTTTGTTGTTGTTACCTGAGCTAAAAGCTCCTCTGTTACAATCTCCAGAGCAAAACACTCCCCTGTTATTCATTTCTGAATTAAAAGTTCCTATGTTATGGTCTCCTGAGCATGAAGCCCCATTGTTCTGTTTTCCTGAGGTTAAAGTGCCCTCACCATCATCTTTTGACTCATCCTGCTCCCTGGTCCGGTGGCCCAGGAACTCTAGTAGGCCACCTGACCCATTCAGTACTCTGATCTGGGGCTCCACGGACTGGAGTAGGCCCCCGACCCATTCTGTTCTCTGGTCCGAGGATCCATGGACTTGGGTGGACCACCCGACTTGGTTGTTTTGGGTTTTGGACTTTATTTTGATAGACTTGCTTTTAATATTCTGGTTAGTGCCCTGATGATTAATTTGTTATTCCAGTTCAAAAAAAAAGGATGGCAACTTGTGTTTGTAAGTGCTTCTGAAAGTACATCAGCCTTTTGTTCCCACTATTTTCCATTCTTTTTTCCAACACCGATGCTGCACACAAGAAGGGGATGAGCAGACTCTACTTCCTGAGGAAGCTGAGATCCTTCAACGTGTGCAGCAGGATGCTGGAGCTTTTCTACCAGACCGTTGTCACCAGCGCCATCTTCTTTGCTGCTGTCTGTTGGGGTAGCAGTACCAGGGCAAGAGACACCAACAGACTTGACAAGATTATCAAGAGGGCTGGCTCTGTAATTGGTCTCAGACCGGAGACCTTTGAGACAGTGGTGGAGAGGAGAACACTAAATAAACTGCGATCCATCATGGACAATCCTGATCACCCCCTCCACCACACACTAGACAGACAATGAAGCACTTTCTCCAGTAGACTACAACAGCTTTGCTGTCGAACGGCCAGGTACAGGAAATCTTTCCTGCCACATGCAATTTCACTGTACAATAACTCACTATGATGTTGTATTCTGGTCATAACAATGCTGCCACACTGCACCTTACAGACTAACTGGTACCTCACATTTCACTCTGCTCCTGATAGTCCTTCTTATTGCAATGGGATGATTCATGTGTTTATATGGGTCATCATATATCAAGCTATGATGTATATAGGTTTTATAGTCGTGTTAGTTTTTTACTTTCCACGGGTAATCCCTTTGTCTGTCATGTGTGTGTTCCTGTTGTTTGGTTGTCTACTGTCATGCTGCTGTTACACTGTAATTTCCCAGGTTGGGATCAATAAAGTACATCCATCCATCCATCTATCTATCTATCTATCTATCTATCTATCTATCTATCTATCTATCTATCTATCTATCTATCTATCTATCTATCTATCTATCTATCTATCTATCTATCTATCTATCTATCTATCTATCTATCTATCTATCTATCTATCTATCTATCTATCTATTCTTTTAGGAAGAGTGACATTTTGTGTTGTACATAGAGATTTTCAGAATTATTTTAGTTAAAATACTGCAGTGCCCATATAATGCTATAGTGGGTTTGTTTTGCACCTTTCAGGGATATGTGCTGCTGTATATTTGTATGTTGTTTTCCTCAAAGCAAAGGGCTCTTTGCTTATTGCTTATTGCTTATTTTATTTTCAGCATCAATAAGGGTCATTTTTGATGAATGGCCATTCGTGTATAAATATACGATACAGTAGTCGGTACATTATAACTTTTAGACTGCAGTCATTTGAAGACAAAATGTGTCATGAACTGAGTTTGGACTTTTCCCAAACTCAGCTCTGTCAAATGTTTAGTGCCCCTACGGGGCAGAGAGAACAAAAGCCCACGCGCAGGATGGTGCAAGCCCTCCAATATACAAACTGGCGAGCAATGTACAAAAGGTGCTTCAACATGCAAACTGGTGAGCAACCAGAGATTACTTACAGAGAATCTCACCTGAGCAGAACGAGCTCCGGTGAGATGTGGAATGACAGGAGCAATGAACCGGAAGAAACTAAATGAACAGAGAGAGCTTTAGTAATAAGTGACATAACAAAATAAGTGATCACAGGTGTGGGATGACCTGAGCAGAGAGGGAAGAAACAATTAATGATTGGAATCAGCTGACTGAAATGACAGGAGATGGAGGAGCGGCTGCCAGCTGACAGGTGGCACAAAGACCTGGAAATACACCTGACCACTGCCAGTCACAAAATAAATACAAACAAAACCAAAACCAAAAGCAGACTGGAAAATAACTACAAATAACACAAGAGATAATCAAACAACCAAAAACATAAACAGACAAATAAAAGGCAGGGACAACTCAAAAAAGGCACCAATAATACAATAAATGGAATAAATACAGCAAAAAGGCCATGAAGCTGAGTTTGGAAAAAGTCCAAACTCAGTTCATAACAAAATGTAATGTTTTTTTTATGAGGACATAGTGACATTTCAAATCAAATCAAATCAAATCAAACTTTATTGTCATATTGCTGTACATACAACTGTAGTGCAGGCAAGATGAAATTGCGTTTCTCTCGGCATCCATATAAGAAGCAGCATGATTTAAGACACATTCCCCCATAGCTCCCCCCACCCCCACCCCCCCATCCATTCACACATCCCTGAGACATACTTGGGGGGGGGGGGAAGAATAACTAACTATAATATACAAATGTCTGTAGGTGCAGTACTGTGTATGAGAGATTCCGGGTCAACTGTTCAGCATCCTGACAGCTTGTGGAAGGAAGCTGTTGATCAGTCTGGTGGTTCTGCCTCTGATGCTCCGGAATCGTTTACCAGATGGAAGAAGTTCAAAGTGTTTATGCAGAGGGTGAGAACGGTCCTTGACAATGTTCAGTGCCCTGCTCCTACAAAGGTTCTGAAAAAGTTCTTGGACAGAGGGGAGGGAGACTCCCCTCATTTATTTAATGGTACAGGTTCACGTGATTATTCCAGTTTAACTCATGATGCACCTGAATACTGCAATACTATGAGAGGGTGATATTGCATTCAAAGACACGGGGCTGCACGGTGGTGCAGTGGTTAGCACTGCGGCAGCACAGTTTACCCTTGGCTGGGGGATTGTGGGTTCGATCCCAGCCCCCGACCAACAGTGATCTGTGTGAAGTTTGCATGTTCTCCCCGTGTTTGCGTGGGTTTACTCCAGGATTTCTCCGGTTTCCTCCCACATGCCAAAAACATGCAGGTTAGGTTAATTGGAGACTCTAAAGCAGGGGTGTCAAACTCATTCCATGGAGGGCCAAGACCCTGCATGTTTTACTTCCATCCAGTGTCTTCAGCAGGTGTTTTCACTGATCAGCAATCAGTGAGAAGAAATTCAGTGAAATCACCTGTTGAAGACACTGGGTGGTGGTAAAACCTGCAGGGTCTTGGCCCTCCGTGGAATGAGTTTGACACCTATGCTCTAAAGTGACCCTAGGTGTGAATGTGTGTGAATGGTTAAGGGATAGCGCCGTATCGTGGCTGCTTCATCCATCCAGGTGGTGGATGCCCTCAATTTCCCCTCTGGGGATCAATAAAGTATACTAAATCTAAATCTAAAAAAATTAATATTGTGATGCACGATAAAAAATATTAATATTTGCATTGTGGGGCCTGTAGCATTTTCTAACCCCAAACATTCACCATGGATCACTCTTGAATAGTTGGAACCCTTATAATTGGTATTCTGGACAGTCCTATAATTTTCAGAATAGAACAATTAACAGAAAAATTCAGTTTGAGTACAGAACTATTTCCAGTTATTGTGTGCATATGCTTTTGTGTTTGAAAATTGAAATGTGTGTATGTACACTTCTACATACAGTGGTGTGAAAAAGTATTTGCCCCTTCCTGATTTCTCATTTTTTTGTACGTTTGTCACACTTAAGTGTTTCAGACCATCAAACAAATGTAAATATTAGACAAAGATAACACAAGTAAACACAAAATGCAGTTTTTCAATGAAAGTGTTTATTATTAAGGGGAAAAAAATCCAAACCTACATGGCCCTGTGTGAAAAAATGATTGCCCCCTAAACCTAACAGCTGATTAGGCGACCCTTAGCAGCAACAACTGCAATCAAGCATTTGCGGTAACTGGCAATGAGTCTTTTACAGTGCTGTGGAGGAATTTTGGCCCACTCATCTTTGCAGAATTGCAATTCAGCCACATTGGAGGGTTTTCGAGCATGTACTACCTTTTTAAGGTCATGCCACAGCATCTCAATCGGATTCAGGTGAGGACTTTGACTAGGCCACTCCAAAGTCTTCCTTTTGTTTTTCTTAAGCCATTCAGAGGTGGACTTGCTGGTGTGTTTTGGATCATTGTCCTGCTGCAGAGCCCAAGTGTGCTTCAGCTTGAGGTCATGAACAGATGGCCGGACATTCTCCTTGAGGACTTTTTGGTAGATGGCAGAATTCATGGTTCCATTTACCACAGAAAGTCTTCCAGGTCCTGAAGCAGCAAAACAGCCCCACATCATCACACTACCGCCACTATATTTCACTGTTGGTATGATGTTCCTTTTCTGAAATGCTGTGTTACTTTTACGCTGAATGTAATGGAACACACACCTTCCAAAAAGTTCAACTTTTGTCTTGTCAGTCCATAGAGTATTTTTCCAAAAGTCTTGGGGGTCATCAAGATATTTTCTGGCAAAACTGAGATGAGCCTTTATGTTCTTTTTGCTCAGCAGTGGTTTTAGTCTTGGAACTCTGCCATGCAGACCATTTTTGCCCAGTCTCTTTCTCATGGTGGAGTTATAAACACTGACCCTTAACTGAGGCATGTGAGACCTGCAGTTCTTTGGCTGTTGTTGTGGGGTCTTTTGCGACCTCTTGGATGAGTTGCCGCTGCGCTCTTGGGGTAATTTTGGTCAGCTGGCCACCCCTGGAAAGGTTCACCACTGCTCCATGTTTTCGTCATTTGTGGATAATGGCTCTCACTGTGGTTCACTGGAGTCCCAAAGCTTTAGAATTGGCTAGAAAGTTGAACTCAGCTTTCCAAAGATGTGATAAACCACAGTTTATGTTTTAACAGGGAAGCAATCACTTTATCACACAGGGCCATGTAAGTTTGGATTTTTTTTACCCTTAATAATAAACATCTTCAATTAAATACTGCATTTTGTGTTTACCTGTGTTATTGTTGTCTAATATTTAAATTTGTTTGATGATCTGAAACATTTAAATGTGACAAACATACAAAAAAAAGGGAAATCAGGGAGGGGGCAAACACTTTTTCACACCACTGTATACTATATGTATGTTTGTGGTTTGCCATGAAAATAGTTATTCCGATTACCACTTTTCTGTCAACTGGCATTGTTTGAGCAGAGCACTTAAAGACATCTCGTTTGAGGTTATAAAAATTGCTCATAGTGTCTGTTCTAAATTTATTTGTGGCTACCTTGTGATATCTGAGATGCAAAATTTAGTAACTCTGGATAACCCACATTGATCTATGACAGAAGACAAACATTAACTTGAAAATATTTATTTCTTTGAGTTCTTGGTTGTGTTGTCACCTTCTGAGTTTACAGCTTCCTTGTTGCCATTATCTCCTGAGCTAATAATGTCTAGGTTTCTCATTTTGCCCCACTGTGCCTGTGTCCCCTTCCCCCCACCCTATTGAAGTATTCTTGGTTTTTGATTGGAGGGCATCTAGAATCCGCCCTTGGGGGGGCCCTGTCATAATCTGGGCTTGATCTTAGGATCAAGCCCACGCTTTATGTCTGTTATTGTCCTTTTTGTGATTATGTATGATTATTATTTGCATTTATTGCCCTCTGTGTTCCCCTGAGTCCTCCGTTATTGTCTGCTGTATCATCCCCTGTTTGGTCCTGGCTCTGTGTGTATATCTGTTTACCTATTGTTCCAAGTCCACACATTTTCCGTATCCCTAGCCACTGCCCTCTCTGTATTACTCCTGTATGGTCGTCCTGTATGATCATTGTCATGTTTCATGTGCATCCCCCGTTTGATTATCTGTACAGCCTCGCCCGTCCTGTCTCCTCACCTGCAGCCACTTCCCAGCTACCCTTGATGGTTCCCCTCTCGTCTGTAATTAGTCATGACCGTGTATATATATATATATATATATATATATATATATATATATATATCAGTGTTCAGTGTCTGTCTGGTGTGGCATCGTCCATCTATTTTCCCTGCCGGTAACCCAGTATTCCTGTAAGTTATTCTTGCCAGTCATCAATTTAGTTGTTTTTGCAGCTCCCGTGCTATATCTTGTTTGTTCGTCTTTGGTTATTAATAAATCATTATGTTACGCTGGAATTCTGCCTGCATTGCAAGTCCTTCTTACCTGCTCGCCGGTGGAAGCTATGACATAATTTTGCCGTGATTGCGTACATCTAATGGATAATTGGGCATATGTAGAGAACACGAGGTGCGCAAGTACACTGGGAGGAGTGCCAGCAGGGACTCGAGGTCTGGCAAAGAAAACCAGTGGATCCCATACAGGACAGAAGCAGTGGCCAGACCAGTATTCGGACCGCGATCCTTCGCTGGGAAGCAAGCCCAGCCTGCCAGGTCAGCAGTAGACTGGTGTTCCAGCTGCTGCTTTGTGTGCTCCCACTGTGCTTTGCAGGGCCACCATTCCCCAATGGCACTCCTCCCGGAGTGCTCCCGCTAGTATCTAAAAATTAAAACTTAATAATAATACCGCCATGATTGTGGAGCGGAACGGCCAGATCAATTGCATATCATATGCGGCCACATATGCACACTTTGACTAAAGGACGTCCATCACCAAACAGGACACAAAAATGCCCAGATAACGAAATAAATAATTTTTAGTTAAATACATGGGCAACTCTGATATAATGGTTGCAGTAAAACAGGTCCTTCTGCTGTGCATAATGTTTGGTGTTTTGTACCTAATTTGATTCATTACAGTTTTAAAAACCTTTTAACAACCAAATATTGCTACTTTATAAAAGGATGCACAAGAATGGGTCTCAAATATCTGTGAACATGTCCTGTTATAGTACTGCATCAGTTTATTGATACACAGAAAAAATTCTGTATTACACTTAACTCCATCACTGAACAGTGATATAAACTAAAATAATTATAATGGTGCAAGATACAATCTCTGTGGCATCTTTGTCTCGAAGAGGCGATGGTTAGCATGTCAAAGGTTGGAGCAGCGCCTGGAATGACTATACAGCCCAATCCTTGAGTGGCAGTGTTTGGAGCAGTTGGCGCAGATGAAGACTGATGGTGCACGTGCTGATGCTGCGCGTTCTTTCCTCGCCGCACACTTTGTCGCCATCTGGACTCTCGTGTTCGCTTCCATCTTGAGAACACCCTCTTTGACACTGTGGCACCAGGTAGCTCAATGTTTGGCAATAACCTCCCAGTTATTGGCTTTGTTCTGTGTACACCGCATGTCGCGTTTGCAGACATCTTTAAAAAGCAACAGTGGTCGGCCCACACGGCGGAAGCCCACCCGCAATTCTCTGTGAAGGATTTCTCTCGGCAGACGGTCAGGCTCCATGTGGTGCCCGTGGCCGAGCCACTGGAGTCGTCTCTGGCTGAGAAATGCAGGGATGCTTGGCAAGTCAGCGTGCTCAAGGACTTCGGTGTTGGGGACTCTGTCCTGCCACTTGATGTGCATAAGGCGCTGAAGACAGTGGAGGTGGAACCCGTTTAACCGCTTTTCCTGCTTGGCATAGTCTGTCCAGGACTTGCTGCCGTACAGGAGAGTGGACAGGATGCAAGCTTGGTATACGAGTAACTTGGTCTTCAAACTCAGCAGATTGTTGTTCCACACACGCTTGTTGAGTTTGGCCATGACAGCAGCTGCTTTGGCGATTCTGGAGCTGATCTCGGTGTCCAGCCAGAGTGTGTTTGAAACAGTGGACCCTAGGTAGGTGAAGGTGTCCACAACCTCCAACTGTGTGTTGTTAATGGTAATGACAGGAGAGGAGACAGCATCTTGCGCCATGATGTTGGTTTCCTTAAGGCTGATCATGAGCCCAAACTCCCTGCAGGCGTGGGACAGTTTGTCGACCAGGTGCTGCAGGCCCTCCTCACTGTGCGATGCTAGAGCAGTGTCGTCTGCAAACAACAGCTCACGTATGACGACCTCGTAGACTTTGGTTTTAGCACGAAGTCTTGCGATGTTGAGGAGTTTTCCATCTGATCTTGTGTGAACGTAGACACCTTCGGGACAGTCAGCGAAGGTGTAGTGGAGGAGCATTGAGAAAAAAATTCCAAAGACAGTCGGTGTTAGAACGCAACCCTGCGTCACTCCACTGCTGACTGGGAAGGCATCTGAGGTGTCTCCATCAAAGCAAACAGTATTATGCATGTCCATGTGGAAGGAGGAGATGATTGCAAGGAGCTTTGGAGGACAACCGGTCTTTCGCAGGATCTGGAAAAGCCCACTTCGAATAACTAAGTCAAAGGCTTTGGTCAGGTCCATGAACACAAGGAACAATGGCTGCTGCTGCTCTCGACACTTCTCCTGCAGCTGACGGAGGAAGAAGATCATATCCACTGTGGACCTTCCAGCTCTGAAGCCACACTGGGACTCAGGATAGACTTGCGAAGTGAGGCTCTGCAGGTGGAACAGGGTGACCCGGGCAAAGACTTTGCCAACTATGTTCAGAAGAGAGATGCTGCAGTAATTGTTGCAATCACTGCGGTCGCCTTTGTTCTTATACAGCGTGACTATGTTGACATCTCTCATATCTTGGGGAATGTGACCTTGCTCCCAGCAAAGGCAGAGGAGATCATATAGTGGTTGTAAGATGGCTGTTTTCCCATGTTTCAGAACTTCTGGGGGGACACCGTCTTTCCCTGGCGCCTTGCCACAGGTGAGGCAGTCTATGGCTTTGCTGAGCTCTTCCAGCGTGGGCATTTCATCAAGCTCCTTCATGACTGGTAGGCCAGGCAAGGCGTCGAGGGCAACGTCTGTCACGATGTTCTGGGTCGAGTACAATTCAAGATAATGCTCGACCCAACACTGGAGTTGCTTGCTCTTGTCGGTGATGGCTTTGCCTGTCTTAGCTTTGAGAGGTGCTGTTTTGATGCTTGTGGGGCCAATAGCTGTTCTGATGCCCTCATACATTCCTTTGGCGTGTCCACAATCAGCAGTTACCTGGATGTTGGTGCACAGGTTCTGCCAGTACTCATTGGCGCAACGGCGGGCAATCTGCTGTGCCTTGCTCCTTGCTGCTCGAAGGGCGTTGCATGTGCCAGGGCAAGGGTTCTACTTGTGAGCCAGCAGTGCTTCTCTTTTGGCCTCTGTGACTGGCTGCATTTTGTCCTAGTGAGCCTCAAACCAGTCAGTATTCTTGCGTTCTTTCTTTACGAATGCGGTCATGGCTGAGTCGTAGATGGCGTCGTGAAGGTGGTTCCATTTGGCGTCCACGTCGCCTGGGATATCGGACTGGAGGTGAGCTTCAAGTTTCCTCTGAAAGCTGTCAGCGAAGGTCTGAGCCTTGATCGGATCGGAAATTCCGCAAGTGTTGATGTGGGGGTGACCCTTAGTCTTGACATGGTGGATCTTCCTTGGCTTCAGTCTGACCTTACTGGCAACAAGGGAATGATCTGTATCACAATCAGTGCTGTGATAGCTTCTCATGTGAAGAACACTGCTGAGGTCCGCTCTTCTGGTGATGACAAGATCTAGCTGGTGCCAGTGACGGGACCAGGGGCGTCTCCAAGACACTTTCCGCAGCTCTTTACAATTGAAGTAGGAGTTTGTAATGCAGAGGCTGTGATGACAACAGAATTCCAACAGCCTCTGTCCACTCTCGTTCATCCTGCCTATGCCAAAGTGGCCAAGACAGGATGGCAACACTTGCCAGTCTGCTCCGACACGAGCATTGAAGTCGCGTACCAAAAATAAGCCTTCAGAGCAGGGGATTCTAGATAGCACTTCCTCTAGGGCCTCGTAGAACTGATCTTTGGCTTCTGGAGTGGACGTGAGGGTCGGGGCATACACAGAAAGGATGTTCACAAAGCCCGACGATGTCTTCATGCGGAGGGCGAGGATTCTTTTGGATCCTCCTGTAGGGGTTTCTGTGGTGGCGATCAGCGAGTTCCTTACTGCAAAACCTACACCATGCTGCCTGAACTCGTCCTGGGACAGGCCTTGCCAATCAAAGGTGTAGTTTGATTCTCTAAGAGAGCCGCTGTTGGCCAGGTGGGTTTCCTGAAGGCAGGCAACATTGATGTTAAGTCGTGCCAGTTCCTTATTGATGATGGCAGTCTTGCGAGAGTCATCTATTTGTTGGAGATCAGCAGTAAGTTTAGGGCACATGGTGTGAATGTTCCAGCTTGCAAATCGAAGAGCTGGAGTCTTCGTAGGTTTCTCCTTTTGACTGCCTGGTGCAGATTGACGCTTGCTTGCCGGGAGAGACCCCTAAGTGCACCCAGTAGAGCAGGCAAGCCATGGCGGGGCAGCACCTTACTGGCTGGGGGCTGCCCATCTTGAGGCAGGCGGTAGCTGCCTAATGAAGCTGCGAAGGCTTCTCCCACTGTTAGACGAGACCCCTGGCACTCCTCCCTACGCCAATCGGTTGGAGCTTATAACCGATAACTGCCTTGTCCCATGTTGTGCCGGAATCTTGCAACGCTGCTAGAGTGGCCTTTCCAGTTTGCGCTAAAAAGCCTGGGCGGGGTAGTATGGAGACACTGGGCTGCCCATACGTCAGTGTCCCCCTCTTGGTGTCACTGGCTGAGTCCAAAAGAAAGGATGATCCAATACAGTTTGGGACCTGTTCCACTGCAGGAGTTGCCGGAAGTAGTGCTGAGCATCTGCCAATCGCCTTAGGGCTCCACTCCGGATTTATCCTCGAGGTTTACTCCCGAAGCCTTTCCTGTAATCAGGTATAGCCGCAAGGCAGTGGAGGTTTGGAATCAGAGTTTACCTTTTCCTAGGTAGTTTGCTGGCCAAGGCTAACGGGCACCACCTGCCCAGATTTGAAATCAGAGTGGTCCTTCTCCTAGGTGGCCTGACACCCATGTCTGACGAGCCCCACCTACCCGGAGCAACCTGGTTATAGTGCCAGAGACTTGCTGACACCCTCTGTCATTTAGTGACAACAGGGTTGGCACGAGAAGCCAGACAGTAGGATTTGGTTAGGAGAGACTATTGAAGAGACACTGTGCTATGAGTGGGGTATTTCAGTGGAAATGTAGGTGCTCATCTCTGCATTCCACCCCAGCACGTCCTAACCCATTTAGACACCCGCAAGATCAAATCAAATCAAATCAAATCAACCTTTATTGTCATATTGCTGTACATACAACTGTAGTGCAGGCAAGATGAAATTGCGTTTCTCTCGGCATCCATATAAGTAGAAGAACATGATTTAAGACACCCTCACACATATCTTCATCCCCCCCCCCCCCATCCGTTCACACATCCCTGAGACATACTTGAAAAAACTAACTAACTATAATATACAAATAATGCACATAATGTCCGTAGGTGCAGTAGTGAATATGAGAGATTCCAGGTCAACTGTTCAGCATCCTAACAGCTTGTGGAAGGAAGCTGTTGATCAGTCTGGTGGTTCTGCCTCTGATGCTCCAGAATCGTTTGCCAGATGGCAGAAGTTCAAAGTGTTTATGCAGAGGGTGAGAATGGTCCTTAACAATGTTCAGTGCCCTGCACCTACAATGGTTCTGAAAAAGTTCTTGGACAGAGGGGAGGGAGACTCCAGTTACCCTCTCAGCTCCCTTAACTATCCTCTGCAGGCTTTTTTGTCTGACATACTGCAGCTGGAGTACCATGTAGCAATGCAGTACGTCAGAACACTCTTCACCACACCTCTGTAGAAGGTCCTGAGGATGCAGATGGGGAGAGAGGCCTGTTTGAGTTTCCTCAAGTAGTGCAGTCTCTGCTGAGCCCGCTTCCTGATCCCCAAGGAATTCTTGCTCCAGGTCAGGTCCTGCGAGATCTGCACTCCGAGGAACTTTATGTTCTCCACTCTCTCCACTAAACGGCCGCCGATGCTGAGGGGGACGTGTTCAGGCTGTGACAGCCGGAAGTCGATAATCATCTCCTTCGTTTGGTCCACGTTGAGCACCAGATTGTTCTCCCTGCACCAGCCCTCCAGGTCTCTCACTTCTTCCCTGTACATTGATTCCTCATCCCTCTGAATAAGTCCCACCACTGTGGTGTTGTCTGCAAACTTAATAATCTGTTAAAATTGTGGAGGAATAAGTTCAGGTGAGCTGGAAGGGTGCAGAGTTTTATTTCCTCCATCATCATGAGACGCACATCGTAGCTCTGAGAACAACTGTGCTACTGTGTTTTTGAGGCATGTATTGTAAGCTCTTTTATACAGACAGAGAGAATGCATAGTACATTAGCATACTGGTATACATATCAGTCAATACACATGATTAGCATGTCCAACTGGCGCCCAGACGTCTTCTCCTTAATCCGGGGATGTATAAACAATAGTCCATTGTTCTGGTTGTCCCCCCAGGGGCTCTCTGTCCGTATGTGAATGGTCCTCTGCTTCTTCCGGACCTACTGAGTGTGAGGATGAATGTCCCTGTAGATTGTGGTGGGTCACCACAATGTCATGATAAAAAGACAAGACCTGAAAAACTGGAAGAACTGTAAAGGGATTCCAGGAGAAGAAGTAGTGACACAGCACAGACTATTGTGTGCAGTGTTGAACATCAGAAGAGAGAAACAGTTTAAGAAGAACACAAAGAAGATTAAGATCTGGAAGGTCAGAAGGTTGCAGAATATCAAGGTCAAAGAAAAATATGATACAAATACATCTACAGTAGAGGAGAACTGGAAGGCAATGAAGACAGCAATGCTAGAAGCAGCAACAGAGGTATGTGGAACTACCAAAGGAGGGAAGCATCAAGACAGAGGAACTTGGTGGTGGAATGAAGATGTACAGGATAAGATCACGAAAAAGAAGGAAACGTTCAAAGTCTGGCAAAGAGGAGGGGGAGATGATCAGAGAAAGGCCAATAAAGAAGCAAAGGAGGAAACCAAGAAAGCAGTGGCGAAAGCCAAAGAGGAAGCATAGGCAGGCAGGATGGTATGACAATATGGAAACAAAAGATGAGTGGATGATGAGGTGGCAAAACAACGAGCACAGTTAAGACAAGATGTCAGAGCAATAAATGTAATCAAAGACCAGAATAGGGTGCTGCTGACAGATAAACAGAAGATAAAAGATAAAGTGAATATTTCAACCATCTTCTCAATGTAGAAAGTGACTCATTGTGAGTGAGTCATTGGAAGAGTACCCACCAACAGAAGGCCCATTGCAAGATATACAGATGCAATACTATTATGAATATATCAGTTGCAATTTTATATAATTTTTTTTTTTTAGTTTATTGGTTTATTTGTCAGGGACCATGTACAAAAAAAAACCAAAACAAAACATTAAACACAGGGTAAAGATGCTCTGCACCAGATTATAGTGTTCTCACGAATTTTTGTCTGTAGTCCCTGAGGCAGGCAGGATGATATTAAAAGAGAAACAGCACATAAAGAAAGCAATTCAGGTCTGATTTCAGAAATCTGTTGTCCCTGAAAAAAGCAGGGAGTAAGTTTAAGGTAAAAAGATAAGAGAACAGCACACACAAAAAAACAACAATTTAAGAGTACAATTTCAAATCCCATTTAAGGGAGAGTGAGAATCAATGCTGGCAGGCTTGATTATTTAAAATCCATTTTTTGGTCTCTGTGGAAAAGTCTTTGTAATTAGTTTTGGTCTTCAAAACAGTGGGGAGCTTGTTTCATTCTGTTATAGCTTTGTATGAAAAGGCTGATTGTCTAAATGCAGTTTTACGTAGGAGGATGCAACAATGCCACCTAGAAGTTCTTGTTATTCTGGTATTTTGTTCATTAGTTAAGTACACAGTTTTAAACCAGTCATCCCTATACATCTCGTATTGTTCCTTCATTCACCCATACATGACTTACTGTGTGGAGGTGTGGGGGAACACATAAGACAACTGTAAACCCAGTTTTCATTCTTCAGAAAAAAGCCATAAGAATAGTTACAAATTCTACCAATAGAGAACCAACAAATCCAATCTTCATTGAACTAAAAATACTAAAATTCCTGGACCTGATAGACTATAAAACTGTTCAGTTATGCATAGAATCAAAAATCAACAGCTGCCAAACAATATCCAAAGGTTTTTCCAGCAGAGGGAAATTACACATAACCTCAGAGGAATGTGTATGTTCAAAAAGCCAGCCATACGTACCAGTGTCAAACTTGATTGTATTTCATCAAAGGGTGTAAATATATGGAATAAATGTAGTGAAGAAATGAAAGCATGTAAAACAATAGGTAGGTTTACACAAATGTTTAAAAAATTGATATTTTAAAAATACAGACTGGAGGAAGCTATGTTGTAAATAGCATGTATTTGAATTGTTCCTCATATTCTGATGCCGGTTAACGTGTGTTGTGACCAACTCTAATTTTTTTTGATAATACTGTAAATGCCTCAGTTGCTTCTTTGTTTGTTTATTTGTTTGCTTATTTTTTAAATACTGAATTTTTTGAATTAATGATTTTTATCCTTGGAAAAGGGGCTAGGACTAGATAAGTTTGTACTTCATCCTATACCCTTTTTGAATGTTAGACAAGGATTTTTTTCATTGTTTGTCTTGCATTTTATTATGACGTTTGAAATAAATAAAATAAATGTAAGTCATAAGCCACTGGAGTGGTGGCCTAGTTGACAGAGCATCCGCCCCACAACTGGGAGGTTGGGGGTCCAAACTCCGGCCGGGTCATACCAAAGACCATATAAAAATGGTACTTCCCCCCCCTTCTAGCTTGGTGCTCAGCATAATGGAATGGGGGAAGCAGAAGTCGTTTGTGGTGGTGCCTTGCATGGTGGTGATCCCTCTGATTCTACATGTGATTAACATTGTAGATAGAAGAAACGTAATTTCGTTTTACTGTACATGATTGGCTGTATGGTCTGAATGACAGAGATTTCTTCTTCATAAAAGATCACACAAATAAGTGATCTGACATAGGCTACAGCTCTTTGTATTTCACTTTCAAACACACCCAACATTTGGGCTTGTAAAGTCTAATTGAGATCTCTGTTTCAGACAGAAATACTTGCATTCTATGGGCAATGCACTAGTAAAGGTGGAAGTGAAAGCTAACAATGACAGGACAAAGTGAACAGCAGGATCCAAACAAGGACCTCCTGCACGGGACAGCATTTTTAATACCTTGCACAAGTTGGCAGTGGCTCAGGAGGTAGAGCAGGTCATCCACTGAACACGATTACAATGTTAGTGATGTGGGATGATGAGAGTTGTTGTCTGCTAGTTGTTTAAACAAAAACTAAATATTACTCTGTTATTATATGACAGTCAACAACTTTAATTACAGTGGTGTGAAAAAGTGTTTGCCCCTTTCCTGATTTCTTATTTTTTTGTATGTTTGTCACACTTAAATGTTTCAGATCATCAAACAAATTTAAATATTAGACAAAGATAACACAAGTAAACACAAAATTCTATTATTAAGAGTAAAAAAAAAAATCCAAACCTACATGGCCCTGTGTGAAAAAGTGATTGCCCCCCTGTTAAAACATAAATCAACTGTCATGGGCAGCGAGAGTGCGCCCCTCCCATCCTGCCTCATTCACCAACTGGGCAGCACGGTGGTGCAGTGGTTAGCACTGTTGCCTTACAGCTAGAAGGTTCCTGGTTCGAATCCCCAGGCTGGCAGGGGTTGGAACCTTTCTGTGTGGAGTTTGCATGTTCTCCCTGTGCTGCTTGGGTCTACTCCGGGGGCTCCGGTTTCCTCCCACAATCCAAAGACATGCATGTTAGGTTAATTGGCTGTTCTAAATTGCCCCTAGATATCTGTCTCCTATAGGCCCTTAGACTAGAGCAGTCCTTCTCAAATAGTGGGGCGATGCCAGGGGGGGCGCGTATGACCCCGGGGAACAGGCTTTGCTTTTGCCGTGTAAAGTGTAATTGCACATCCACGGCAGCAGGTGGTGCAGTGGCGCTCTCATTGTCAAAGTCTGTGTGGGAGTTTAAAACTTTTTAAATTGCTGTCAACAAACCCCTCGAGAGACACCATGGAGAAATATTTAACAGTAACGAAAAGAAAGGCGGAGAGAGACACAGGTAAAGAGACAAATGAAAGTCTCCCAAAAGCTAAGACGAGGAAATATGACGAAGCTTATCTAGCGCTTGGCTTCACTCTGACTACGGTGGGAGACGAGGAAAGACCGGTGTGTTTACTGTGTCTGAAAATGTTTGCAGCGGACAGCATGAAGCCAAATAAATTAAGACGTCACCTACAGACATTATATCCTCAACACATTGATAAGCCGCTTGATTTTTTTCAGCGAAAACGTGCGGAGTACGGCCAACAATCATCCCGCTTTGTGAACGCTACATCAGTAAACCAGCGAGCACTTTTAGCATCATTTAAAGTGGCGTACCAAGTTGCGTAGTGCAAAAACCCCCACACAATTGTTAAATATATTGGTGCTCCTGTGTTAATGTTCCAGATCAATTTACATTTAATATTATTTATTGATTGAATTATTTTTCTCAGCATCAAATGGTTCAGTTGGTCAAAAATGTTTCTAGTTTAAATAAGGATTGACATATTTTTTATTTCAGGCACTTTGATGCACTTTGTTTTTTTTTTTTTTTCTGTTTTAGACTATAACAGGGTTTCTGTGTGGCAAAATAAAGTTAATATTTGTTGAAAGTTGATTTATATTGCTTTTTTCTTTTGTTAATGTTAAAAAGGATACAATTTTAGGTATACTTACACAATTTTTATAGATAATGATCTTATTTATAGTCACCGCGGCGAGTGGGGGGGGGGCGAACTATTTTCTTTTTCCTAGGGGGGGCTTTGCAAAAAATAATTGAGAAGCACTGGACTAGAGGATTAGCACTAGTGAAAGCGCCTTGAGTGGTCTTTGTGACTAGAAAAGCGCTATATAAGTGCAGGTTAGTTAGTTAGTAATTCATCACTGCACCTGAGGCAGAAGACACACCTGCACCCGCTCATCAGCCAGCGTACTTAAGGAGGCTCTCTCCGCACAGTCAGCGCTGGCTCGTCTGGGTATACTGCCCGTGATTAGGCAAGCTAAAATAAAGTTATAAGTGTTGACACACCGTTAACCTTATTTCTCCTCTTTTGTCAGGTTGCTGCCACCGTGTAGGTGTGTCTCTAGGACTGCACACGCTTTCCTGCCACATCTCACTGTACCTCAGCTTCCTACTCCACCCGGTCAGGCACCATCAGCTCATCTTCCCCCCATCCTACTGGTTCATCTATTCATCACTGGTTCCCTGCCGGTTCTCCCTGGATTTCCCAAGTAAGCGGTAATTTGGCTCGCCCGTTTCTCCTTACGCCATTCCTCTGCTCACGGTTCTCGTCTTCTCTCCACAGGGCTATTCCTCTGGCGAGTGACTGTTTCTGCAGCTGTGCGCTTTGGTTTTTGCTATTTAATAAAACTTTCAAATGTGCCCCTCCGTGTGGTTCCTTCCTGTGCTTTGGCATTGTGCACGTGAGCTGTCAATCTTAATTAGTCATGACAATTAACTGTAGTTTAGCACATCTTTGGAAAGCTGAGTTCAATTTCTCTAGCCACACCCAGGCCTGATTACTGCCACACCTGTTCTCAATCAAGAAATCACTTAAATAGGACCTGCCTGAGAAAGTGAAGTAGACCAAAAGATCCTCAAAAGCTAGATATCATGCTGCAATCCAAAGAAATTCAGGAAGAAATGAGAAACAAAGTAATTGAGATCTATCAGTCTGGAAAAGGTTATAAAGCCATTCTAACTAACTAACTAACCTGCACTTATATAGCGCTTTTCTAGTCACAAAGACCACTCAAAGCGCTTTCACTAGTACTAACCCTCTATTCTAAGGGCCTATAGGAAACAGATATCTAGGGACAATTTAGAACAACCAATTAACTTAACATGCATGTCTTTGGATTGTGGGAGGAAACCGGAGCCCCCGGAGTAAACCCACACAGCACAGGGAGAACATGCAAACTCCATACAGAAAGGTTCCAACCCCTGCCAGCCTGGGGATTCGAACCAGGAACCTTCTAGCTGTAAGGCAACAGTGCTAACCACTGCACCACTGTGCTGCCCACAGCATTCTAAAGCTTTGGGACTCCACAGTACTCACACGCATCCGTAGTGAGCGCTATCCGTGCAGATGGATCTGGGTGCGCTAGTCACGTGGCCTTTGCGAGCGCTGTTTTGGCGTTCGAAAAAGCCTGACCCTGCTCGGGAGTCCACTCGATGCTGTCCGCAGGTTTCTTTTTTTAAGCACGTCGTACAACGGCTGCATAAGCTGGGCTGTGCGGGGGAGGAAACGGTTGTAAAAATTAACCATTTCCAAAAACTCCTGAAGTGCTCTCACTGTCTGAGGACGCGGAAAGTCTGCCACCGCGTGCACCTTGTCCAGTAACGGGGTTGCGCCCTCCGGCGAAATGCGGTGGCCTAAAAAAAAAAAAAAAAAATTGTTCGATGCCGCACCGAACTGGCACTTCGCTGGGTTGATTATCAAACTGTACGCTTCCAATCTCTGGAAAACCATCTTGAGATGGGCAATGTGCTTGTCCTCGGACGCGCTGGCTACCAGAATGTCATCCAGGTAGACAAAAATGAAAGGCAAATCACGCAGCACTGCGTCCATCATCCTTTGGAAGGTCTGCGCTGCGACTTTTAATCCAAAAGGCATGCACAAAAATTCAAGAAGGCCAAACAGGGTTATTCCCGCCGACTTTGGGACGTCTTCTGTACGCACTGGGACCTGGTGGTAACTGTGGACCAAATCCACTTTGGAAAAAATGCATGCCCCGGCCAGGTGCACAGAAAAATCCTGGATATGGGGGATAGGGTAGCGATCGTGTGCAGTAGCGTTCAATCACCGGAAATTACCGCATGGTTGCTACTACCTGTCGGCTTTAGGCACCATGTGAAGCAGGGATGCCCACGGGCTGTTTGAGCGCTTGATGATGCCCAACCTCTGCAAGTTGGTGAACTCCTTGCGTGCGCTGGCCAGTTTAGCTGCGTCCAGGTGCCGAGGTTGTGCGAATACGGGCGGTCCCTTGGTAGTGATAAAATGCTCGACCCCGTGTTTGGTTCTAGCCGCTGAAAACGTCGGAACCGTGACTGCTGGGAACTGGGTGAGTAAGTGTTTGTACTTACCCCCAGAACTGTAACGTTGGCTAGTGTTGCTGACCCGGCTCCTCGAGCTGTACAGGACAGTAAATCAAAAGAGACCGCATCCACCAGTCGTCTATTAGCAACATCAACTAATAAACCATGAGCACACAGGGAATCTGCACCCAATAAGGGGGAGGAACATGCAGCTATAATGAAAGTCCACTGGAAGTTGCACACATGCAAACATATAGTCAGTGTCCCTTCACCAAATGTCTATGTGTGATCCATTGGCGGCGACCAGCTCGGGGCTGCTACTTCCTGCCACCCTGTCTGAGTTGAACGGCAGGATGAGGCTCTTCTGGGAGCTGGAGTCCACCAGAAACCGTCTCCCCGAACGCGTGTCTGTGATGTATAGCAGCTTGTCTCTGTTGCCAGCGGTCGCAGCGACTACTGACTGCTGGCCTTGGCATTTCCCGACTGCTTGAATTGGCATGGTGGCAAGCATCGCTGTGTGTCCGATCTGAAACGGTGATGATAGTGGCAGATCGTCTCCTTCCTGCGCCTCCTGGCGTCTGCTCCAGCCACCACCAGTGGCTCCTCGATCTTGCTGGCAGCCCCTCTGGGCTCCAACGTCGCTGCATTCACGGCTAAGGTTCTGGTCACTAGGATGATGCGATCTGGTTCCTGCGCTAGTGCGCGGTAGTTCCTCACTGCCAGCAGTGGCGAGTTTGCCAGAATTGCTCTCGCTGCAGCCGGGAGGTTCCTGAGAAACAGGTGGGCGAACAGGAACGGCTCGCCATCTCTGCCCATCAACGCCAACATGCTCTCCATCAATTCCATGGCCGATCTGTCCCCTAACTCAGAACGTGTTAGGAGCCTTTCCACTCTAAAAATGTGTAACGCTGGATAAGCATGTTTTTGAGCGCCTTGTATTTTCCTTGGGCTGGCGGCTGTTGGAGCAGGCTCGCCACCTGTTGCGTGGTGCGCGCGTCCAGCACTGCGACCACATAGTAGTACTTTGTCTCGTCTGCTGTCACCCCACAGAGAGCGAACTGGGCCTCGGTGTGTAAAAACCACGCTGTCGGGTTGTGCAGCCAAAAATCCGGGAGCTGGACTGAAACACTGCACACAGCGCTGGTGTTTCCTCTCCAGGATGTCTCCGGGTTGCTTGTTTCGCCTTCCATTGCATGTCAAGGTCAGCAGTGTGGAGAGATTGATCAAGGCGAGGCAACGAACTGGATCAACACAGACTTTATTTTCTCTCTAACAAGTCAGGATCACATAAGAGCTCCCAGGCCACAGTGCATCTCACTTATACTGTATACCTTTAATCATTTGCATAGTGGCCCGGGGCTCTGACATAACTATTACATAACAAAGCCTGTGCAGTGCATTAACATAACATTATGCTGGTGCCGCACTTCACTCCTCTCCCGGCGGCCCAGCATCTCCTCTTCTCCCCAGGGGGTGTCCAGCCATGCTGTTCTGTCCGGACTCCCTGGCGACCTCTCTTCTCATGGTCCATAGCTCTCTGGGTGGAGAAGCCTAACACCTTGCCCCCCACACAGCAAAAAAACATTCTGGACTTGGTTGAGGAGGTGAAAGTGCTGCAGCTCCAGAACGCCGAGAATGACAAGAGGCTGGTGTATCTGGAGAGCAGAGTGGCGGACCTGGAACAATACACCTGGGTGAATGACGTGATCATCACAGGGCTCCACATTAAACCCCGATCGTACGCTCGGGCGGTGGCCGCGGACAGCAGAGGGGGCCTCGGTGAGCTGAAAGCCGAATCCACGGAGCAACAAGTGGCGGCCTTCCTGCAGTCCAGAGGAATCCATCTGGACTGTAACACCATTGAGGCCTGCCACCCTCTGCCCAGGAAAAACAACAGCAACAAACCAGCTGTCATCATGAGGTTTGCCAACAGAAAACACAAGACTGCACTGCTAAAACAAGGGAGGAAACTGAAAGGAACGAACATTTACATAAACGAGCACCTTACAAAAGAAAACGCAGAAATAGCCAGAAAAGCAAGATACATGAGAAAGCAAAAAAAAGATTCAAAACACCTGGACAACAAACTAAAATATACATCAAATTAAATTGATCATCTGAAGAAGCCAAAGTCATTAACATCTGAAATATTATGGAACCGGACAAATATCAATGAACATTATGAACTGGAGCCGACAGCAACAAATGATAACTGTAGGACACTGAAGGATTTTACTCATCTGCAGCAGGACATATAACTACATGAAACAAAAGATCAACAAACAGGATCAACAGAAACTGAAAGTTTTTGAATATACGGATCACAACCCACAGGATGTGGAATATAACAGACCTTGACAATGATTTGTTTACCTCCATCAATAATGACTGTAGTTACTACATGGATGAACAGTTTAACACAATGGTCACATCTGATTTCAATATTTCAGTGATCCACTTCAACAGCAGTAGTCTCTATGCCAACTTTAATAACAAAGATTATTTGCATCAGTTTAAAGAGCCATTCAATATAGTGGCAATATCAGAGATGTGGCTCAGTGAAGAGAAAGGAGTGGACTTTACATTGGATGGTTACCAATTAAATTATGAATAGAAAGGTGAAAAAATGTGGAGGAGTTGCAATTTATGTTGACAAGAGCTTGCAGTACAAGGCTGTTGAAAATTTGACCATGACTGTGGATGATTTATTTGAATGTATTACAATAGAAATCTGTTTGGACAATATGAAGAATGTAGTAGTGAGCTGTGTATATAGAACACCTGGATCAAATATTGACTTGTTCAAGGACTGGATGGAAAAAATGTATGCAAAATTTACTCAAAGTTATGTTCATCTGCGGGGATTTTAATATAGATCTTATGAATTCAGAATAACATAGTTCGACAGAAGAATTTATCAACACAGTGTACAGCATGGGCTTACATCCAACAATTACCAGACCTAGCAGAATCACGTCACACAGTGCCACACTAATAGATAACATATTCACAAACATTATGGAAAATAATATCAGGAGTGGGCTTGTAATAACCCTGGGCTGTAAGAGCAGTCTTACACGCCTCTCTGCAGCTCCTCTTCATCCGCCACCCCTCAGCTTAGCCCCTGTCTTCCCCATCAGAGAATCGTTGTCTGCTTCCTCCAAAGTAAATAAAAATATAATGTATAAGCATCCCAAAGTGATAAAGCAAAATATTGGTAAAACTCAAATTAAACATAAAGCCTCTAAATTGAATGATTTGGCCTCTGTTCCTCCTCATAATTTAAAAATTAAATGTGGTTTATTAAATATTAGGTCTCTAACTCCCAAGTCTCTGTTAGTCCATGATCTGTTAATTGATCATCAGATTGATTTAATTTCCCTTACAGAGACTTGGTTAGGGCAAGAGGATTATGTTGGTTTAAATGAATCAACTCCCTCTGGTTATTTAAACTGTCAAAATCCCAGAAGTTCTGGTCGTGGAGGAGGAGTAGCAACAATTTACCATTCCAAATTACTAGTTAATGTAAAGCAAAAAACATGTTATAATTCCTTTGAGGGCCTGGTCCTCAGTGTTGGGCACTTTAGCAATTTCAGGTTAAACCCAATTTTATTTGCCATAGTTTATCGTTCCCCATCAACCTATTCAGAATTTTTATCCGAATTTGCTGATTTCTTAGCTGATTTAGTGCTGAAATCTGATAGAATAATTATAGTAGGGGACTTTAATATACATGTGGATGTAGATAGTGACTGCCTTAATGTGGCTTTTAATTCAATATTAGACTCGATTGGGTTTTCTCAGAAAGTAGGAAATTCTACTCATTACCTCCACCATACATTGGACCTTGTTCTGACATATGGCATAGAAATAGAAAATCTTGTAGTGTCTCCTCATAACCCTGTACTGTCAGACCATTGTCTGTTAACCTTTGATTTTACTATTTCTGACTATTTGGCTCCTAAAGAAAAATATTATCACAGTAGATGCCTCTCAGATGATGCTGTTTCCAAATTTATGCAGATTGTTTCCTCTATGCCATGTGTCAACACAACGGAAATAAGCTATAGACAGCTTGCTCCTTCTGTAATTGATAACATGGTGGATAGTGTTTCAGCTTCTCTGCATCAGGCTCTAGACTTGGTGGCCCCCTTAAAAAAGAAAAAGTCTAATCAGAGATTTTTAACTCCTTGGTTCAACACAGAAACTCGTAGTTTAAAACAGAAGACTCGTCAATTAGAAAGAAAATGGCGCTCTACTAATTTAGATGAAATCTATTTAGCTTGGAGAAATCATCTTTTAATTTATAAAAAATCTCTTAGAAAAGCTAGAATGAGTTATTACTCTGCATTAATAGAAGAGAACAAGAATAATCCCAGGTTTCTTTTCAGTACTGTAGCCAGGTTGACAAAGAGTCAGGACTCTGTCAATCCTAGCATCCCCTGAGAGCTTACTAGTCAGGACTTTATGAACTTTTTCAATAATAAAATTTCATCCATCAGAGATAAAATCAATCAGATTCTTCCCACAGTTAACTTAAATACTGTAACTATTACAACTCCTTCTATTGATGTCTGTCTTGATGAGTTTACTCCAATCGACCTCTGTGAGTTAGACAAAATAGTTTCCTCATCCAAACCTTCAACTTGTCTTTTAGACCCTATTCCTACCAGGTTATTTAAAGAAGTCTTCCCACTTATTGGTAGCTTTATTCTTC
Source organism: Pholidichthys leucotaenia (assembly GCA_020510985.1). NCBI lineage: Eukaryota > Metazoa > Chordata > Actinopteri > Cichliformes > Pholidichthyidae > Pholidichthys > Pholidichthys leucotaenia. The sequence continues at coordinate 281,233,988 of CM035842.1, forward strand.
ATATAATCAATTCTTCATTAACTTTAGGCCATGCACCGCAGGCTTTTAAAACAGCTGTAATTAAACCCTTACTCAAAAAGCCAACGCTAGATCCAGGAGCTTTAGCTAACTATAGACCAATCTCTAATCTCCCTTTCATTTCAAAAATCTTAGAAAGAGTTGTTGCTACGCAATTATTTGACCACCTGCAGGGAAATGGTTTACTTGAAGAGTTTCAATCTGGGTTTAGAATCCATCATAGTACTGAAACAGCCTTAGCGATGGTCACTAACGACCTCCTCATTGCATCTGATAATGGACTTGTTTCTGTACTTGTCCTTTTAGATCTTAGTGCAGCTTTTGATACTATTGATCATAATATTCTACTTGATAGATTAGAACACTATGTTGGACTTAATGGAACTTCGTTGCAGTGGTTTAGATCTTATTTATCTGATAGGTTCCAGTTTGTTCATGTAAATGATGAGTTTTCTTTCAGCTCAAAGCTTAGTCATGGAGTTCCACAGGGATCTGTGCTAGGCCCTACTCTTTTTAGTTTATATATGCTTCCGTTAGGCAACATTATTAGAAAGCACTGTATACATTTTCATTGTTATGCAGATGACACACAATTATACCTGTCAATGAAGCCAGACAATAGTAATCAATTAGCCAAGTTAGAAGCCTGTCTTAAGGAAATCAAAGCTTGGATGACTTGTAATTTCCTGCTATTAAATTCAGATAAGACTGAAGTCATTCTTGTTGGTCCAAAAAACCTTAGAAATTCCTTTCCAAATCAAACTTTCAGTTTGGATGCAGTTACTCTTTCTCTTAATAGCTCTGTGAGGAACCTTGGAGTTATTTTTGATCAGGATTTGTCCTTCAATTCACATATTAAATTTGTTTCTAAGACTGCCTTCTATCATTTGCGTAATATTGCCAAGATTAGGAGCATCTTGTCTCAGAGTGATGCTGAGAAGCTGATCCACGCTTTTGTTAGCTCGAGATTAGATTATTGTAATTCTTTATTATCAGGCTGTCCTAAAACATCTTTAAAAAGTCTTCAGCTGATCCAAAATGCTGCAGCAAGAGTTTTAACAGGTACTAGAAAGAGAGATCATATCTCTCCGGTTCTGGCCTCCCTTCATTGGCTTCCCATAGAGTTTAGAATTAAGTTTAAAATCCTTCTTCTTACTTACAAAGCTTTAAACAATCAGGCTCCTTTTTATTTAAAAGATCTGATACTACCGTATCATCCTAACAGAGCACTACGCTCCCAAAATGCAGGATTACTTGTAATACCTAGAATCTCCAAAAGTACAATGGGAGGCAGAGCCTTCAGTTATCAAGCTCCTCTCCTGTGGAATCAGCTGCCAATCTGGATTCGGGAGTCAGACTCGATCTCTGTTTTTAAGAATAGGGCTAAAACTTACCTTTTTGATATAGCCTACAATTAGGGAGGGATCATGTGTTTCTGAACCCTCCCTTAGTTATGCTGCTAATAGGTTTAGTCAGCCGGGGGACCTCCAGTAATGCACTGGGCCTCACTCCTTTCCTCACTCTCTATGAAATATTTTTTTTTTGCTGGTCATTAACATTTGTTTGTTCTCTCCCATAGATTGAGTCCCCATCGTGCTGTTTGCTCTCTACATGTCTGTTCTTTTCTTCTTCTCTATCCCCTCACCCCCCAGCCAGTCGCAGCAGATGACTGCCCCTCCCTGAGCCTGGTTCTGCTGGAGGTTTCTTCCTGTTAAAAGGGAGTTTTTCCTCTCCACCGTCGCCAAGTGCTTGCTCACAGGGGATCGCCTGATTGCTGGGGTCTTTCTGCAACTGTGGGGGTCCCCCCTTCAGTTGATAGTGCTATGAGATGACTGTTGTTGTGAAATGGCGCTATATAAATAAAGTTGAATTGAATTGAATCGAATTGAATTTTATTGAATGATATCAGTGACCACCTGCCGATTATTGTTGTCTATCAATGTGATTATAGGAAGAAAAAGTATACCAAAAATATTAAATATAAAAGAATAAGAACTGAAGAATCTATGTATTCACTGGCAAAGGAATTATTAATACAAGACTGGAAGACAGATTGACGAAAATTATATCAATAAAGCAGATGATTAATTTTTACAAATATTTCAATCATTGTACAATAAAAACTGTCCTATAAAACAATACAGTGACAGACAACAACAAAAAATAGTCCATGGGTCACCAAGGGGTTACTAAATGCATGTAAAAAGAAGATTACATTATATAAACAATTCATTAAGTGTAGAACTGTACAGGTCGAAATCAAATATAAAAGATATAAAAACAAGCTACTGTAACTAATATAATGACGACTTGTAAAGAAGAATACAACATAATATTAGAGGATAATGAGAATAACTAAAGAGGAATATGACAAGTGCTAAATGGGATTATTAGTAACCGAACAAAGAATGCTAATTATCCAGAATATTTTATTGAAAATGACAATTTGATAAATAATATGGAGGATGTGGTCAGTGGTTTTAATAAATGTTTTGTAAACGTTGGTCCAGAATTAGAAAAAAACTGTCATGACTGATTAGAATATTCAGCCCACGTGCAAGGCTCAGCAACAAAGACAATCAAACAGTAAACATGTCTGAATGTTTTATTAAATCTCAAAACACGCTCTGCTACAGAACAGTCACTCGCCAGAGGAATGGGCCTGTGGCGAGAAAGTGAGAGTGTGAGCAGAGGAATGGAGATAGGGAAAATGGGCGAGCCAAATTACCACTTACGTGGGCTCCGAGGGAGCGCAGGTCGAACCCCAGTGGGGAATAGACGAACCGGCAGGGCAGGGAACTACGGGTGGAGTCTGACCGGGCGGAGGTTTCAGTCATGGGAAAAGTTGTGGCAGAAGAGCGCGCCCAGCCCTCAGCGACACACCTACACGATGGCAGCAACCTGCACCAAGGAGGAAAAGCCAACCTACAGCCAATATGCACATTACAAAATAAAGCTATAAGGATAATAAATAATGTAGGATATAGAGACCATACCAACTTGTTGTTTTTAAAGTCACATGCTATAAAGTTCATGGATTTAGTTAAATATAAGACAGCACAAGTAATGTACAGGGCAATTAATAATCAATTCCCAACTAATGTACAAAAAATATTCCCCAAAAAAGACAATGATTATAATGTGAGAGGAGACAAACTTTTCAAAACCTAAGGTACAAACAACAAAGAAAAGTATGTGCATATCTGTCTGTGGGGTGGATTTGTGGAACAGTCTGAAGCTGGAACTAAAACTATGTACAAATAGAAATCAATTCAAAAATAGGTATAAACATTATTTGCTGAAAGGATATATGCTAGAGGGGTAGTATTAATATGAACGATTCACTATGCTCACTCTGGGACACTATGGAATGGTAGGTGGGACAGTACTGTGCATATCTGTGCATATCTGTGTTGTTTGGGGCTGGGTATAGATGTATGGACTGTATGTATGTTGGGATGGATGGGTGTCAATGCTGATATGTATAAAATATAGTTAATTGTCTACTTGGGGTCTTAATTGAGGTAATATATATATATTTCACATGGCTTGTATTTAAGGAAAAGAGGAGTTGGCGTAAATAAGTGTTCACTCTTCCTTCTCCCTTTTGATCACTGTATACTGTCACTTTTGGTGCACTTGTCATTTGTTTTGTTTTTTTGTTCAAAATAAAGTATCTGTCTATCTAATGAAAAATTCAGAGCTTTACGTACAACATTTGGATTTATACTACAGTTCTTTTGGAGTCAAATTTGACAATGATTAAATCTCTGTTTTTAAATATGTTAAAAAAGGGTCCACACCAAAATTTTTTTGAAACATGGTGATTAAAAAAATATAGCTTTCACAGTTTTGTTCCCAGTTTTTTGATGGAGAACAGCAGCTAAATTTATGTGAAAATGTTTCGTTCATCTGTGGAAAAAGTTGCAGGTTTATGATAAAAAATTAATAAATTTTACATGAAAAATTCACAAATTTATGAGGAAAAAAGCAGCAGATTTTATGCTGAAATATTACAAAATATGAGACAAAAATACAAAATTTTAATGTGAAAAAGTTTCATATATCTCTAGAAAAAAATTGCTGATGTATGATAAAAAATGCAAAATCTACATGAAAAATTCACAAAAAAAGGATCAAATTTTATGTTGTTTTTATGGGGATAATGCAAATTTATTAGAAAAGAAGTTGCAAAACTTACATAAAAGTCACAATTGGGCAGTAAAATTTTGAAATTTTTATGAAGAAAATGGCACAAATTTATGAGGGAGAAAAGCAGCAAATTTTATGTGAAAATGTTGCATATATCTGTAGGGAAAAAGCCCAAATTTATGACAAAAAAGTTACAAAATTTATATGAAAAAATTAACAATTGGCACAGCCATGAATCTATATGAAAAATTTAAGTTGAAATGCAGGAATTTTTATGTGAAAATGTTGCATATACCATACTTAACATTTGTGCTGCAAAACTGCATATTTATGCCAAAAAAGTTGCAAAAATTTACATGAAAAATGTACATTTATGAGGTAATTTCCTTTCTGTAATTTCCCAGATTGGGATCAATAAAGCATCTATCTAAAAAATTGTACATTTTATTTTAAAAACTTGCACCTTTATGTGGAAAAAAAATCACAAATTGGTGTGAAAAATGTCAGAAAAAATGTCAGAAATCTATATGAAAAATGTCACAACATTCTGAGGAAGAAAAGAAGCAAAATCTATGTGAAAATGTTGCATATATCTGTGAGAAAAAAATCACAAAATTATGGCATAAGAGTTTCAAAATTTACATGAAAAATTCATGAATTTATGAGGAAAAATACATTTTTTGTGAAAAAGTTGTACTGTGGAAGATGTGAAAATGACGAGGCAGAGTTCTTTCTCAGAGTCAGCTTTATTCACATCTCCATCATTTCAAAGCAGAGAAAAAAAGAGAGTGAAACAGTAAACTCTCGTTCTTAAATATCAGGGACTTCACACCTCCTAGATCACATGTCACACAGACCACCTTGCATAATAAAGACAGTCACAATGCATTTCTCTCCATGATATCACTTCCACTGTCTCCCATGCATCCTTTCCTCAATCCCTTAATTGACCCCTCACAGTCTCCAGCCTTACATACCAAGGCTAAGATTCCTGCCTTTGTTCTGACCTAAAATGTGAGTCACAAAACCGGTCCAACAGGTCCCATGTGTGTTCACCACACAAGCCCCCCCAGCATTTTAGAAAAACGGAACAACAAGAAGATAACCACATGCATTCTGTGATAGCATCAATACACATCAGTCCACATGCTGGATAGGCTTCAGCCTCCTGTCGAATCTGCTGTAGCTGGGGTTCACCGTCTCTGCGGCGCTGTCACGCTGGGGGTTTGCCGTCTGGGGGCGGAAACACTTTGTCAGTCTCTGCGGGTGTTCTGGGGAAACATTACTGTGTGAAACCCTCCGTGGTGGTCTACCTCGCCGCGGGGCCTTCACCAACAGCACTTCCTCCTCTGCCACCACAAAAGCGGGTTTGAGTCTGTTTATGCCAATTTTCTCTTTCCTACCCCCCAAATCTAGCAAAAACTACTTGTCCCGTTTCTAGCACTCTGAATGGTCCGTCATAAGGCGGCCGCAACGGGGTTCGATGCGCATCGTGTCTAACAAAAACAAACTCTGCATTCTTCAAAGTCTTAGGCACAAAAACGCGCGGAAAACTGTGGTGCGCGGGGCCGGGCAGCGTGCTTGATTCTATGTTACTCCGCAACAGCTGAGACGGGGAGGCGTTTGGCGCAGGGTTATCTGGGAGAAACTCCCCAGGCAGACGGAGTGGCTGCGCAAACACGAGCTCCGCTGGTGAGGCTTCTAGATCCTCTTTAGGTGCAGAATGCAACCCCAATAACACCCATGGTAACTTGTCAACCCAATTTGTATCCGTCAGTGATGCTCTGAGAGCCGCTTTCAATGACCTATGAAAACGTTCGCATAACCCGTTAGCCTGCGGATTGTATGCGGTTGTGCGGTGAACTGTGACACCCAGGCTGCGGGCCATTGTCGACCAAAGCTCGGAAACAAATTGAGGGCCTCTGTCGGACGTAATGTCTGACGGAACGCCAAAGCGCACCACCCAAGCTGTTAAAAACACGCGCGCCACTTCCTCGGCTGTGGTTGATGCCAGCGGGACCACTTCAGGCCAGCGCGTGGTGCGGTCCACCATTGTCAGAAGATGTGCGCACCCCTGTGACAGCGGGAGGGGTCCAACGAGGTCCACATGAACGTGATCGAACCTCTTGGCCGGAATGTGAAACTGTTCCAAAGGAGCCTTCGTGTGCCTGTGTACTTTGGCTTGTTGACACGCCGTGCAGGCTGCTGCCCACTCTTTGACCTGTTTGCGGAGGCTCGGCCACACAAATTTCTCTCCCACCATTTTGACCGACGCGCGCACTCCAGGGTGCGCCAAAGAATGAACAGAGTCAAAAACCCGGCGGCGCCACGCAGCCGGTACTACTGGACGCGGCCGTCCAGTGGAGACATCGCAGATTGGGGGGGCATACCGTCTTGCAGCACCCTGCTCTCCAGCCTTAACCCTGTTGGTCCAGACTGGAGCGCGCGCACGTCCGCGTCATTAACCTGCTCCGTGGCCATGGCTGCATAATCTAACCCTACGCTGACTGGGGCTGCCACGGCGTGCGAGAGGCAATCTGCCACTACATTGAGTTTGCCCGCCACATGCTGAACATCAGTGGTAAACTCTGATATGGCGGCCAGCTGTCTCTGCTGCCGGCCTGACCACGGTTCAGAGACCTTGGCCATCGCAAATGTTTGCGGTTTGTGATCAACGAACGCAGTGAAAGCGCGTCCTTCCAGCCAGAACTGAAAGTGGCGGATGGCCAAATGGAGAGCGAGCAGCTCCCTGTCGAACGCGCTGTATTTACGTTCGCTATCGCGCAAGGTCCTGCTGAAAAATGCGAGGGGCTGCCAAACCCCGGCTAGATGTTGCTCCACGACCGCCCCTATGGCCACCTCTGACGCGTCAGTGGTGAGCGCTATGCGGGCCATTGGGTCTGGGTGTGCCAACAACGCAGCCTTTGCCAAGGCTGCTTTCACCTCCGAGAACGCTTGGTCCCGCTCCGGGGACCACTCGACCTTATCCGCGGATTTCTTTTTTTTGAGCGCGGCACACAGCGGCTGCATGAGTTGCGCCGCGCGGGGGAGAAAACGTTTATAAAAATTCACCATTCCCAAAAACTCCTGCGACGCCTTGACTGTCTGCGGCCGGGGAAAATCTGCCACAGCGCGCACTTTGTCAGGCAGTGGAACTGATCCTTCGGGGGAGACGCGGTGTCCTAAAAAATCGATCTGCGCCACCCCGAACTGACACTTCGCTGGGTTGATTATTAACCCGTGATCTCCCAACCTTCGGAAAACTGTGGCCAGGTGTTTTTCGTGTTCATCTTCGGACGCGCTGGCTACTAAAATATCGTCCAGGTAGACGAACACGAAAGGGAGATCGCGAAGCACCGCGTCCATCATGCGTTGGAACGTCTGAGCAGCCCCTTTAAGTCCAAATGGCATGCGTAAAAACTCGAATAAACCAAATGTAGTTATTACCGCTGTTTTGGGTATGTCCTCAGCGCGCACTGGGACTTGGTGGTGACCGCGGACCAAGTCTATTTTAGAAAAAATGCGCGCCCCTGCCAAATGAACCGAAAAATCTTGGATATGTGGGATTGGGTAGCAGTCGTGCGCTGTAGCGTTGTTTATAATAATAAAGACAGTCACAATGCATTTCTCTCCATGATATCACTTCCACTGTCTCCCATGCATCCTTTCCTTAATCCCTTAATTGACCCCCCACAGTCTCCAGCCTTGCACACCAAGGCTAAGATTCCTGCCTTTGTTCTGACCTAAAATGTGAGTCACAAAACCGGTCCAACAGGTCCCATGTGTGTTCACCACAGTACAACGTATGTGAGGAAAAAATCACAAATTTATTTAACAAACTAGCAAAATTACACAAAAAAGTCACAAATTGATCTGAAAAAGTCAGAAGTTTAGAGCAATAGAATAGAATAGGCTTTATTGTCATTGTACAGTTGTACAGCACAACAAAATTGTGGGTGCTCCACCAGGCTACTGCTCAATAAAGTAAGTGAGAAGATTTTGAAATAAACCAGTTACAGAACACACGATTAACCATACGACTGAAACAAAAATAAAAGTAAAAATAAATATCTGCGATGGAATGACAATCTGTCCAGGGTGGACCCTGCCTCTCACCCAAAAATGCTGGGATAGGCTCCAGCCGCCCCCCCCCCCCAAAAAAAAGGATTAAGCGGTAGAAGATGGATGGATGGAACTAATAAATAGCCTATTGGTATATACACAGGTACAGTAGTGGCTTCATGGGTGGAACTACAGTGGTGTGAAAAAGTGTTTGCCCCCTTCCTGATTTCTCTTTTTTTTGTATGTTTGTCACACTTAAATGTTTCAGATCATCAAACAAATTTAAATATTAGACAAAGATAACACAAGTAAACACAATATGCAGTTTTAAAATGAAGGCGTTTATTATTAAGGGGAAAAAAATCCAAACCTACATGGCCCTGTGTGAAAAAGTGATTGCCCCCCCCCCCCCCCGTTAAAACATAAATTAACTGTGGTTTATCACATCTTTGGAAAGTTGAGTTCAATTTCTCTAGCCACACCCAGGCCTGATTACTGCCACACTTGTTCTCAAATCAAGAAATCACTTAAATAGGACCTGCCAGACAAAGTGAAGTAGACCAAAAGATCCTCAAAAGCTAGACATCATGCTACGATCCCAAGATATTCAAGAACAAATGAGAAACAAAATAACAGAGCTATCAGTCTGGAAAAGGTTATGAAGCCATTTCTAAAGCTTTGGGACTCCAGCAAACCACAGTCAGAACCATTATCTGCAGATGGGGAAACATGGAACAGTGGTGAACCTTCCCAGGAGTGGCAGGCCAACCAAAATTACCCCAAGAGCTCAACGATGACTCATCCAAGAGGTCAAAAAAGACCCCACAACAACATCCAAAGAACTGCAGGCCTCACATGCCTGAGTTAAGGTCAGTGTTCATGACCCCATCATAAGAAAGAGATTGGGCAAAAATGGCCTGCATGGCAGAGTTCCAAGACGAAAACCACTGCTGAGCAAAACGATAAATAAAGGCTTGTTTCAGTTTTGTCATGAAATATCTTGATGATCACCCAAGACTATTGGGAAAACACTCTGCAGACTGATGAGACAAAAGTTGAACTTTTTGGAAGGTGTGTGTCCCATTACATCCGGTGTAAAAGTAACACAGCATTTCAGAAAAGGAACATCATACCAACAGCAAAATATGGTGGTGGTAATGTGATGATCTATGGCTGTTTTGCTGCCTGAAGACCGGGAAGACTTGCTGTGGTAAATGGAACCATGAATTCTGCTGTCTGCCAAAAATTCCTGAAGGAGAATGTCCGGCCATCTGTTCATGACCTCAAGCTGAAGTGTACTTGAGTTCTGCAGGGGGACAATGATCGAAAACACACCAGCAAGTCCACCTCTGAATGGCTTAAGAAAAACAAAATGAAATCTTTGGAGTGACCTAGTCAAAGTCCTGACCTGAATCTGATTGAGATGCTGTGGCATGATCATAAAAAGGCAGTTCATGCTTAGAAACCCTCCAATGTGGCTGAATTACAACAATTCTGCAAAGATGAGTGGGCCAAAATTCCTCCACAGTGCTGTAAAAGACTCATTGCCAGTTATCGCAAATGCTTGATTGCAGTTGTTGCTGCTAAGGGTGGCCCAGCAAGTTATTAGGATTAGGGGGCAATCACTTTTTCACACTTTTTTATGTACAGGAGTGATTTCACGGATGGATCAATATACATGAAAGTGAGGAGTGCAAAGACAGGTAAGCTTTAGGTGATGTGGGAAAAAAATTCACAAATTTATTTGAAAAAATTTGCAAAAATTACATGAAAAAGTCACAGTTTAGCTTGACAAAAACTCAGCAATCTATATGAAAAATGGTCACAAATTTATAAGGGAGAAAAGCAGCACATTTCATGTGAGAAGGCTGCATACATCTTTGTAACAAAAAAGTTGCAAAATTTACATGAAAAATTCACAAATTTATGAGGAAAAAAGTATCAACATTTTTGAGAAAAAGATGGACATTTATGTGAAAAAAATCTAATTTATAGAAAAAAGGCTAAATTACATAAAGTCACAAATTGATGTAAAAAAGTCAGAAATTTATGTGAGGGTCACAAATTTATGAGGGGGGAAAAGCAGCAAATTTTATGAGAAAGTACTGCATATATCTATGGGAAAAAAATCATAAAATTGTGAGGAAAAAGTTGCAAAATTTACACAAAAATTCTAAATTTATGAGGAAAAAAGTACATTTTTTTAGTGGAAAAAGTTGCACATGTTTTAGGAAAAAAAATCACAAACTCATGATAGGTATTTGTTTAGATATCACAAGTCATCACAATATTCAACAACAATATTACATATTGCAATATTCAATACTGCATGGGCGGGCAGTGCGGTGGCCGAGTGGTTAGCACTGTGGCAACACAGCAACTCACCCTTGGCCGGGGGATCCTGGGTTTGAGCCCAGCCCCTGACCAGCAGTGATCTGTGTGGAGTTTGCATGTTCTCCCCGTGTCAGCATGGGTTTACTCCGGGATTTCTCCGGTTTCCTCCCACAGATCAAAAACATGAAAGTTAGGTAAATTGGCATCAACTGGGGATTCTAAATTGTCCTTAGGTATGACTGTGAGAGTGAATGGTTGTCTGTGTCTCTGTGTTAGCCCTGCGATGGACTGGCGATCTGTCCAGGGTGTATCCTGCCTCTCATCCAAAGATGCTGGGGTAGGCTCCAGCTCTCCCCCACTCCCCCCCGGGCAACCTGAAAAGGATTAAGTGGAAGAAGATGGATGGATGGAATATTGCATGGGCAACCCTAATCAACTTGCAAACATAGTCATGATTGCACAGACAACAGCATTTAGGCTGATCCCCCCCACACACACATACACCCCATCTGTAACAGGAATGGCTGAGAAATGTGGAAGAATGGGACTGAGAACAGAGACGCAGCCGGCCATGTGGGTCAGAGCGGCAAGGAGAAGCTGCTAATGCATTCCTGTGATCTGTGTCCCGAAAACAGACAAATGGCACAAACAGAGAAAAAAAGACAGTAAATGAGAAAGAGAGATGCTAATACACAGGAAGGATTAAAGCGATGGAAGGCAATCAGTGTGACAACCAAAGAGAGTGAGGTGAGCCTGACACTTTGTCAGAGGTAGAGCTAGTTGTCAGATGGGCTAATGCTGCCTCACTTCAAGTCCCTCTTAAAGATGTCAGATCACACAGGCAGATTGCCCATGGAGGATTTGAGGCAGGCACCCGCCGGGGGAGCTGCGAAATTGCATTTGCTGCCTGCTACAAGATCCTGATAAGAGCAGATTTGTTCTAAGAACGCAATGACAGGGCAAGGTTATCACAAAGCGGCCTGCCCTCCCTACTGGAGAGCTGAGAAGAGGCGAGGCTTCATGACACTTCAGAAATTCTCTGAAGAGAAATGAAAACTCACAAATTACGGCGGAAACAAGCTGATGCTCGTCTATAATATCCTCACTGAGAGGTGCAAGAAAGTTCTAGACCAAGACCCAGTACTTGCAGAGTTTTTTTTTTTTTTTTTTAACTATAATGAGTTTTTTTTTAAAGGCTGGCTCCATTCTAGGCCAGTGAAGTTGTATAATTTATCTTTGATTTGTCTTCTGATGTACTACTTCAAAATCTAATGTATAAACTTGAGGAACCTTCACACTCACAACCACAACGGTATTCTTCAACAAAACACCAACTTTCATGCAATTCTGTCCATGTGCCAAAACCTGGGGCCATGTTGGGGGTCCCAGGTTCAAATCTTCCCAGGGACGTTGACTTTAGCCAAGATCTTTTCTGTGCATTTTAGAACCTAACTTGTAGCAAAACCTTGGTTTTAAATGCTGTTGGTGAACAGTATAAGCAGTTTATTTGTTGTCTTATTTTATTTTTTCTTTTGCAGTTGAATTTTCTCTTTGTGTTTTGTCATTTTCTTATTTTTTTTTTTATTACTTATTTTGTACCTGTAGGTAGATTTGTTTTGCAGACTGGTGACAAACCACCAGCTGCCGGTCGCTGTGTGCGCAAGCGCCCCTTAACTCCCTAACCTGCATGTTTTTGGCATGTGGGAGGAAACCGGAGAAATCCCGGAGTAAACCCACGCAAACACGGGGAGAGCATGCAAACTCCACACAGATCACTGTTGGCCGGGGGCAGGGATCGAACCCACGATCCCCGCGATCCCCCGGCCGAGGGTAAAACTGTGCTGCCACAGTGCTAACCACTGCGCCACCGTGCTGAGTTCTGCTTTATCTGCCATTGTCATGATGCCAAGTGTGGGTCTGTGCCACGTTTGGGTCTTTTGGTTTTTGGTCTTTTTCTGTATATGTACTGTTCTTGATTTTCATCCTCCCCTTCCCCCCCGTCCTGTCAGGCAGTTAGGCAAGCAGAACAGGGATCTGTCACCCTGACTGTGCCAAAACAGATTTACTTTGCCAAGAGGAGCTTATACAGTACCTAACTATGTATTGCATATTGTTGTAAACTCCTCTTGTAATAACTTTTAATACTTTATTTTAATTATTTTACCTGTGGAAGACCCGACAGGATGGGGAAGAGGGAAAGGAAGTGTGTAGTGGGGGAAAGAAAAGGGAGGGGAACAGACAAAAAACCAAACAAACCAACAACTAAAACAAACAAAAGACAAACTGCTTCTTCCACCGAAGATATCTCAAAACGAGTCTGGTTTCTGCACCTGTTAAAGGAGAGACACTTGTGCGTGTACGTCTGTATGGATATATATGAGAATGCATGCAAACTAAGTGTGTGCATGTGAGTGGTTTGTCAGGAAACATGCGAAGCAGGGGGCCTGTCGCAGCAGCTCTCTCCCCAGGAACCCCGAGCAGGCAAGGCAGTGCCACCAACCCCCACAGGGCACAAACGTCTGAGGTCAGCAAGCCCCAGGAAAGCCGAGCATCCGCCCCCGAAGGGACGATGGAGGGAGGCCAGGTTGCTCGGCGGCCGGTGCGGTGAGCCCTTCCCCCGACCCCCCCCCAGCGGGCCAACACCCGCCCCCGGGCCCCAGGCGCCAGGAGGCTAGTGACCCCACCCCCCGGGCCGGAGACCGACCCGCGCCCCCCCGGCACAAGCTCCCCCATGCACCCCCACAGCGGGCCTGTGCCCCCACCCCCCAGCACCACCGCCACACACCCCGGGGACCCTTATGTCCAAAGAAGTTCCCCCCACCCAGGGGAGACCACACTGCCTAGAGGCACTACCCCCCTTAATCCAGCACCTCCCGACTTGCAGACACACCCCTCCCCACCCACATGCTCCCATGCGCACCCATATGCACTAACTCACTCTCACTCACCCAGACCAACCCATTCTCTCTCACTCCTGTATCCATTCAAACTCACCCCTCATTCACCCTTGTTTCATAAGGCGGCTGCGAAGCAGATGCAGCAAGCCTGAACGCGCACCAGCACCTGGCAGTGGACGGGGGAAACCGCCAGCACAGGCCACAGAAGCAGACCCCCACCCCTGGTGCGCACCCTAGTGACTGCTCAGCAGACCACTGCAGGAGCCCTGAGATGCCACCCAACATGCAAAGCGCCGCACAAAACCGACCCACCATCACCACCTCCATTCATCACCCCCTCACTCTCCCTTAGACTCATATTCAGTCCTGCTCACACTCTCTTGGTTGTATCTATACATTCAGTAGCACCCAGGGATTCTGACAACAGGACGGGTCCCAGGCTCCCCACCGGGCCCCCACGCCCCCAGCAGGAGGAGGGCAACAGGGGTGGGGGAAGACCCCCACCCCCCTCCCCCTGCACAAAACATGGTGGGTGTATATCGGTTATATGATGTAATTGTGTGTAAATGTGTGGACTACCAAAGTGCAATTAAAATTGGGGGGATGGTGATTGGAGCACCGCTAGCCACTGCGATGGGCAGCGGGGCCCCCATCCCCCCAAGCCTTCAGTGTCTAAAATGAAATTAAAATTGAGGTGAGGGCAGCCCCACTGCGCAGCAAAGGTATCCCCTTTGCCGACACAGTGCGGCACACTCCCACCCCAAAACCCTAAATGTATCCAAGTAAGATGTAAATTCCACCCAGAGTCAGGGGGAGGGGGAGGGCGGGAAATAAGACTGGGAGGGAGGCGGTCTAAAAGTGAGGCCGTCCCCCCCTGAAGCCAGCTTGCAAACTGATTTATGAGGCCACCCACTGCCCCCAAATCCCAACCAAGGGCGAAGGCTGCCAGTGCGAGCAGCCCAGGACCCACCAGCATCCCGCCCTGGCACTCCCAGCACCACAAACATGACGGGGCAGCCATACCCATTCACACTCATCTTACATACACAAACATGGACCACAATAGTCACAATAGTGAACAATGGGCCGGACACACATGGCGCCCCACATGCCAAGCAACACCTCCGAGCGCCCACGCAAGCCCACCGACCCCAGATGCACACCGACAGCGGCAGGCCGCCCTGCAGCCACAGCCACTCTGGAGAAACCCGACGGAAACACGGCCGCCAACCTGCGCCGATGGTCCCCCCAACCATCCCTGAGCACCAATACACACTTGCCGCCAATGACACCAGGGGCAATGTGACAAAGTGCCCCACCCCGTGACACAACAGCAGGGTGGCCGGGACAAGCAGGCCCCGAAACGCCAACCACATGCCACTAGATGGACTGCCCAACCCCCGCCACCCAGCAAAGTTCTCCTACCCATACACACATCCTCCACCCCCAGACATCCACCCACAGGTAACTGCACCCATACACACATGTACCCCCACCCACCATCACACATGCCCACCTACACCCACACACAGCCCCACCTGCCCACTCACAACACACACACCCACTTCCGCACCCGCTCATACACAAGCCCCCACTCACACCCACTCTCTCTCTCTCACACACACACACACACACACACACCCACCCACACACACACACACCTGCAGACCCCAGTGGATGGCGAGGGCGACCCAGGACACAGGCACCTGCCCCAGGGTGCCACCAGGGCCCCAGGGAGAAGACGACCCCACCGCGCAAGGATGCACTGGGTATCAGGGGCCCAGGGCCAGACCCAGACCCCCCTGGGAGGTGAGGTCAGCCGGCCGGGGGCCACGACCCACCCCGACCAACCACCCCCACCCCCCCAGGCCAGACACACGGCCACCCCGGACACCTGCCGTCAGGGTGCAGCCTGCCGCCAGAGGTGCCAAGGAGAGTGAGCCACCGCCCGCCACCCCTCAGGTTATAGAATTAATACGCAGGGCCCAGAGAGAATTGAATTCTGCCAAATGATTATTTGAGGAGGCTGACAATCTCTCCAGGCTAATATAATCTAATAGTAAGCTATTATAATAAGTCATGCATAAGTTATTTCTTGATTTCCAGTTCATGATGGTTTTCTTTGTGATGCATAAAGCGGTGAAAACCATGTGTGACATCCTTGCATCTATTTTTATTTCACTTAAATCACCTAATATGCAAAGTGTGGGTGAGAATGGGACACTACCCAAGCCATGCCGACAAGTCCTCACATGTCTTCTGCCAGAACTTTTGAACTGGTGCACAAGGCCACATAGCATGCATATAGCTATCCAGGATGTTGCTGGTGCAGTGAGAGCAGATATTTGTGTGACTCAGGCCCATTTTGAACATCCTTTGTCCTGTATAATGAATTCTATGTAAAACTTTATACTGTATAAGTTGTAAGTTAGAGTTTGTAGTCATCTTAAAAGTGTTTAAACATATCTGTGCCCAGAAACTTTTTAAAATCTCCCATTTTATTATTGGAAGAGATACGGACTCATCCAGTTTTGATAATAGTCCATGTATTTTTGATATCAATTTAGGGGAACGAAGATTTAGAAACTCTGCCACCTTAACTGGTACCTCTAAATCTGTTTGATTAAGATTAAATCTTGCTTTTATTATGGATTTAAGCTGTTGGTATTCAAAATACTTTTTATCACTGATGTCATACTGTGACACTAGTTCCTGAAAATTGATAAGATTTCCACCTTGAATAAGATTTTCTAAGTTATTTGTTCTCTTCTCTTGCCATAGTGGAAAATTTAATGTCCTCTTTTGTTGCAAGATATCAGGATTATTCCAAATGGTCGTGAGTTTACAAGGGACAAGTGAAGACCCAGTTATCTTTAAAAATTTCCACCAAGCCGTCAGAGAGGAGCTGATATTAATGCTTTTAAAACAGTCATGGCGTTTAATAAAGGGACTTATAAAAGGTAAGTCGGAGATATTTAGTGACCCACAGAGAGTCTGTTCAGCATCTAACCATGGGTTTCCTAGTGGGGTTGATTTTGTCCATTTTGAAACAAACTGCAGTCTATTGGCTAAAAAGTAATTAAAAAAATTTGGTAGATCTAAGTCTCTGCACTCTTTCGCTTTTTGAAGAGTTTTTAAACTGATAAGTGATGGTTTATCTGTGATGTATGAGAGTGTGTGTGTCTGGGATGCCGTGCCCACCCACAGGGTGAAGTCAAGCGGGCACGGCCCACTCTGTATATAAACTCAAGTTCACATAATAAAGTTAGTTAGTTGGTCATTTATCAGATGGTCATTTATCAGATATAACATTTGGCGATGAGGAAAATCGGTGTTATTTTGAATAATGGATTACGCGTGCGAGGACTCTGTCACTCTTGTCAGGAGAAGATGCGAATTCCTGAGCCTTAGACAGCAGACGGGCGAGTCCATTACGTTGTTTCTGACGAGGCTTTGTAGCCGAGTTAAGAAGTGCAGGTTTGGGACTATGGAGGTTTACATGGTGAGGGAAGGGTTGGCCTAAGGCAAAAGCGACGTTTGGCTGGAGTGCACGCTGAAGAGACCTGAGGTGCTGCAGTCGTTGGAGGAGGTTCTGGCTTTGGTGGAGTGGAGGGAGTCCGTGATCCAGCGTGAGCTAGCGGCTAAGGCTAGCGTGGGGCCGACCGTGTGCAATTTCCCGCTGAGAGCAGAGGTTTGCGAGCTAACTGGGCGGCAAGATGCGGTAACGGCACAGTGGAGCACCAAGACTGTGGGTGCTGGGAGCAGCAGCCAGGAGCAGGGGTCAGAGGACAGGACCGGTGAGAATGACGTCGTGAGTCCCGGAGGTGAGCAGCAACAGCCGCTTGTAGAAGTGATGCAGGAGGCGAGTGAGGCCAGGCAGGCTGACGGCCCTGGGGAGGAGCAGCAGCCGCAGGACACGGTGATAGCGCAGCGGAGCACCGACACCAAGAGCGATGGATGCGGTGGTGAGGAGCCCAGGTTGGTGAGCGGGCACGACGAGGGTGATGGTGCATGTCCCGGGGAGGAGCAGCAGCCCCAGGACACGGTGACTGCGGAGCGGAGCGCTGACATAGAGTGATGGATGTAGCAGTGAGGAGCCCAGGTTTGTGAGCAGGCCCGACGACGGTGATGGTGCATGTCCCGGAGAGGAGCAGCAGCTGCGGAACACAGTGACAGTGGCAGCTGGACATGGCGGCAGCACAGCGGAGCATTCTGGACGAGGGTGCTGGATGGTATGGAGAGACGCCCGAGACAGCGAACGGCGCTGACGAGTGGGTTTCCATTTTCACCAGAGTGTGGTCACGGGGGCTGGACTAGTTGGAGCCATGATGGCGGTGCTGAAGGTGGTCGGGAGCGGTCCAAGGGACACGGTGGGACGGCACGCTGGGCAACAGCATTGCGGGGCACATTATAAAGTTAGTTAGTTGCTGCATGAAGACTTGCCTCTGTCCTGGTCATTTATCTGATATAACATTATCTTTCCATAAAAATTTACTTATCGATTTTGATCTTTTATGGTTGTGCTTTTATTTTGACAGTTCCGCTTGTCACTTCCTCTTGTCAGTTCTTTTCTTGGGTTGTCACAGCTGTTAGTTATCTTTAATTACTTTCTCACTCATGCATCCACACCTGGTTCAAATTTTGGTCTTCCCCTATTATTATTATTTAAGCTCGCTGGCGAGGTTCATTCCTCGCTGCAACCTTGCATTATACCAATAGGAATCCCCCCCATCTGATTCCTGTTTTACTCTCTGCCTTGTACACAGCCTTGCCTGTATAATTGTAAGTTTCCCTTCGTGGTTTTCTGTGTTTGTATTTTTCTGTAGTCACCCTTTGTGGTCCTCGTTTATCGCCTTTTTGTAAGTCTCTGTTCATGGCTAGTATTTGTGTTTTTTATTATTAATTAAATGAGCAAACTCACAGCACGCGTGATTTCTGCCCTGAAAGGGCCAATTATCACAGCCAGTGTTCTTTCACTTTTTATTTGCAGTTTTGGTTTATTCACTGTATTTCTCTTTTGTTGAGTTTTTTGTTATTTAAGTTTTTTTTTTTTCTATTTTGCAGTTATATTCTGTTGACAGTGTATTTCTTCTGGTGCTGTGGTGTTTTTGATGAAATTGAAACCATGACCTCCCACATCAAAGTCTAGCACCCTACCTTGTGTCGCCAGGGGGGTCAACACCAATTTGTGTAGGATTAGGGATTTTTTTTATTTCTCAATAAGGCTTTTGTGTTTTGTTATCAGGGTTCACAAGCAGCACAACTGCAGAAAATTTCTTCCTGTTCTTAACTATAAGTGCATGTGGAAGTGCAACATACCCCTTCTGTGCATTTGAATACTATGAGGCAAATTTACTAATGTGCTGCACCATCGCAAAACCCTGTTTTGGTGTTAAAAAACTACTGTTGAGATTTATTAAAGGGTGCAGGGCAAAATTTGTGATGGAAAGGCGTGGACTATGATAATTTTGCACCTGGCCTCATTGCATATGAATTTGTGGGAGTTGTCATGTCAATGCGCAAATTTGAGGGAGGGGAGTATTTAAATGACTGTGCAAGGTGATTTATTAAGGTTCGCGGTTGTCAGTCTCCTGCTAAATGTGCTAGGATTTAACATCCCAAAATGTTTGTCTTAATTCATCTGCACCTGACATGATAACGATCGTTAGTGCCAGGAGGAGAGACTGGCGAGAACTGAGGGCACGTGGCATAAGCTTCTCTCTGCCCGTGACTTTATTTGGTATGACAGAAGAACAGATTATTTTAATATCAACGGTCTGACAGAGATCAGTGTTATGCTGAACTGGACATCAGCTGGCATTTTTTAAAAAATTTTATTTGTTTATACTGCATACAGCCTACTACATGAATTTGTATCCATAAAATAGGATACAATAGGAGCCCTTATACCCGCTGGACATACAGATGTGTCAGCCGATAATGACTTTTTTTCTTTTCTGTGGCAGTTAGACTCAGATCTGGAGTTTTCCTATCAGCTCTCCCTCGCTCTTGAAACAAAATCTTCCACATTGCCAATTTTCGTTTTTTTCTCTATCCATATTTCTATATTTCCAGTATTTCTTTTTGCTATGCATAAAACCGTAATTCAGTTCCCTCTTCTTTCTGCAATTGTGGGGGTTTCCCCTGCAGTTGAAGGTGCTATGAGATGACTGTTGTTGTGAAATGGCGCTATATAAATAAAGTTGAATTGAATTATTTCTCTCTCCCAGTTCAGGATACACAATATAGGAGGAAAACAACAATGAGATTATTACCAAAAAGAGTGCACAGATCCATAGTGTCACGATCTGCCCTCTGGGCAGACGAAAGTGCAAAAGGAGGATTCAGAGATGCAGGCAGGGTTAGATGCAGTGATTTATTAACAGAACTTAACTGAACTCAAACTTGGCAAACAGAGCAAAACACAGCATGGCATGGCAAAACTTACATGGCATAGACATAGAACTTGACACGGGAACAAGACATGGAGAGAGTGCAATGCCCGCACAAAGAACACTGAACGGAGACAGACATAAATAGGGAACTCATAATTGAGGAAACACGGAACAGCTGAGAAGGTAATCAGGGCAACAGGTGGACTCACAGGATGGGAGGGGCAGCACAATGACACACTCACAGACAGGGAGACAGACAAACAGAACATGCAGGGCACCATACAAAAATACAATAGAATACAAAAGGCCAAACATAAGACACAGACAACAGATGACAGGGGAAGACATAATAACAATAAACAAGGGACTAAATCATAAACAAACTTATAATAATAATAATAATAATAATAATAATACAATGAAAACAAACTCATAAATGAACAAAGCGTGGGCACGGTCCCAACCGTGCCCCCGACCACGACAGAATCCCCCCTCCAAGGGGTGGAACCCAGACACCCCAAAGTACCAACAAAACCAAAAAAAAAAACCAAAACCCACAAACAAAAGAATCAGAATCAGAATCAGAATCAGAATGAGATTTATTGCCATTGTTCATGTAGTACACAAACTAGGAATTTGTCTCGGTGCAATGCTGCAACATTAAACATGGAGTAGCACTAAAGATAAAAAACTATGCATGCAATAAAAGGTAGAATATGAATAAGTAATACTAATCTATGTAATTTTTAAATATATTAACAAGCAAAAAGAAGGTCCCCCATCCTCCCCAGGACGGGCGGTGGGGGTCCAATGCCAGGTGGGCCAAAACAAAGTCCTCCCCCCACACACACAGAGTCCAAAACACCAAATCAAACATGGGTTGAGTGGTCTACCCAAGTGCGTGGACCACTGGACCGACCCAGCCAGCAGGTCAGGAAGCCTTCCCCAGTCCAATGATCTCTGGGCCGAAATCCAGGTCTGATCCTGTGGCTTACCTCTGTTCCTTGGCCACCGAACTGGGGAGCAGGGTGGATTGGCGGGTGGAGGTCTCCCAACCTCCTGGAACTCCAGCGTGACCGGTGAAGGTCCCAAGACCTCCGGCGTGGCTGATGAAGGTTCCACGACCCCCCGGGTGGCGACCCCGGACTGGGGCATGGCTGCACCCACGGCGGCCTCGGACTGGGGCATGGCTGCACCCGCAGGGACCATAGATGGCGGGTTGGCAGCACCCTCGGGGACAAAAGACGGCGGGTCGGCAGCACCCTCGGGGACCAAAGATGGTGGGTTGGCAGCACCCTCGGGGACCAAAGACGACAGGTTGGCAGCACCCTCGGGGATCATAAACGGCGGGTCGGCAGCACCCTTGGGGACCATAAACGGTGGGAAGGCGGCCCCCTTGGGGACTAGGGACGGTGGGAAGGCGGCTCCCTTGGCGGCCTCAGACTGAGGCGTTGCACCCCCCACGGACCCAAGCTGGGGCGCAGCACCCACAATGTCCTCAGGCTTGGGAGCATCATCCATGATGGCCTCAGGCTGGGGCGCAGCACCCACGGAGGCTTTGGGCAATGGGGCTGGCCCCACGGGGACCTCTGGTGAAGTTGAATGTTCTCCGGTGACCCTAGGAAAAAGCTCCGACAGGGGGAACATGGAAACAAGGCCAGGGTCACCGGTGGCAGTGGAGCCCGGTGAGGTGAGTTCAGGTGCAGCCGTCAGCTGCACCTGGCCCTCCCCACCCAGAGCCAGGCAAGATCTCTCCAAAACAGACAGAGTGAAAACAAAATAGAGCACTTGCCTGAGCTCAAGCTCCACTGCCATCCAGGACTCTGTTGATCCAGGCAGAGGAGTCACAACTCCGGCCCTCAGGACGTCCAACTCCGGCTCCACTGCAGCGGCCCCCACAGCAGGCACGATGGAAAGTGCAGTCCCTAAACCTCCAGGTGGCTCGTCCTGCATGGCAGCTGGAGGTCGGCTCACAGCTGGCAGTGGGACCGGGTCCTCCAGGACCGCACACTCCTCCATCATCCGGCGGCTTATCCGCGGGACCAGCGGACACCCAGGAGGCACTGGAGGAGATAAGGAGGGAACAGGTGAAGACATTATCTGCAGCAGGCAGTGAGGACTCAGCGGACTGCAGAATCTGAGCCTCACCACCGGGAATCAGGCAAGCTAATTCATCTTCTGGTAATAGAGAATGCAAAACCACTTGCCTGAATTCCCGGGGCATGATGGTGTCTGCTGCAGCAGGCCCAGTATCCTCCCTCTTCGTGGCTTCAGTGGTTATGGGCCCCCTTAAGGAACATGGAGGAGCCGCCCCTGGAGCCTTGGTGACAGATACGGAACTGGGGAGAGGCAAACCGGGGGGGGGGGGCGCTGAGAGCGAGGACGTCTCCTGGAGCTCTCCCTCCACCCAGTCCCAACCATGCCCCCAACCACAACAAATAGAAATGTCCCCCAAAATTGCAACACTGCAACTCAATGGCATTTATAAAAAAATGCAAACTGGGAGACCTGTAGACTTTGTTAAACAAAGTTATTCACATAATAAAACATAATAAAACCCCAGAATCTCCATCAGACCATCTTAATTGTTCTAGTGTTAATAAAATAAACACGGTTAAATAATCAATTTATTCATGGAGTCCTTTATTAAATTAGATACAAATGTTTCATTTATACATATTAAACACAAACATCTGCCATGTTAAATGAAAATCAAAATGAAAATAATGAACAAAAATAAACTATTTTAGTGGGGTTTGCACTTAAACAAAAACTTAAAAAAAAAGCTTTATATATTATGCTCCTCCGAACTGGCTGTGCCTGTGTTGATGACCTGCTTCCTCATCAGCTGTGCCTGTGCACAATTTTACAGTGCTCTTGACGGATGGGTGCTCATTATTGAAATGAAGTGACTGCGTCTGTGTTCATGATTTTGTGTGGTTAGTAGATCACTGGCAAAAATTGGCCACTCCCTGAGGCGCTATGTCTAATTTGTGCACTCGCTAATTTGCACTGCTTTAGTAAAATTTGCCCCTATGTGTAGTGCACATTCAGCTTTAAATACTGTACTACTACTGCTGCTGCTGAGAATCCTTTCAGTTGAACATTTATCATTTGAGAAAGAGTGCAAGCTAAAGTAGCTGTGTGGTGTTGTGGTTAAGGTTATTGTTCGGTAGAAGGTCCCAAGTTAAGATTTTCAACTTAAAATAATGTTTGCGAAATTATTTTGATAGTAGATTCCATTTGACCATGTGAATGTCACTTTTGCCATAGCCTGAGTGGACCCACATTGCCTGCAACAGATCTTTTTTCTTTTGTGGGATCACAGACAGCACCCGTGGTGGCTGTGGCCTTGGTCCAAGTAACAAGTCACAGGGCACGACTTTCGCCACCAACAGCAAAAAGTCGTGGTTCCTGTGGTTGTGGCCTTTTCAGTTAAGGCTGTGAATCTTTAGAAGTCACATGATTCGATCTGACTCCAATTTTTGGGGTCACGATTTGATTCAGAATCGATTTTTAATTCAGAACGATTTTCGATTCGCATTTGCATTTGCATCTCAGTTCAGTACAAAAACTCACTAATCTCAGGGGGAAAAAAAGTCCACTGCACTGCAAAAAATGCTGAGGTGAGCTTGAAAGCAGAGTACAGTGTGTCGATGATATTTGCCATAAAATACCTTTAAATGAAAAAAGTAGGCTTAGGTTAGTAACTGCTTTTTTAGTTCTTGAAAACTTGTGAGTTTTAAAAATGAAATTGTACACAAGTGAAATAAATTTTGAAAAATTTCCTTTTCAGCACATCACAATTTCTAACAGCTTTTACACAGTGTGTAGGTTTGGTCGCCCTCCAGCATTCTAGACATATAGGTTATTCATTTAAAAACAAAAATAAATTCTATCACAAATACTTTGAACATCCATTTAAGTAGTAATGCTACATGACTGTATGCAGTCAATGTAACCTATATAGTAACTTAATGCAATGAACAAATTCAATAAGAACTGAATGCAATTGATACATAAGATAAGTAACATTAATTTTAAACCTGCACAAATCTAAACTTCAGTATCTAAATTCTTGGGAGACTTAAAAGACAAATTGAAGTTATAAAACAAAATAAAGTGCTGCTACAAGTTTTTATGATTTTTTTTGCCCATTCAGAATTTGCTTGGAGTTTGTTAAAGTGGTGAAGTGTGCGTTGTTCAGCAAGAGGACTTGCACCTTTTTCCACTTCTTTTCAACTCTGGGTGATTATCTGGTCATGGTCCTTTGCCTGGTGAAGCTTCTTCAGTAAAAGGTAAAGTAAATGCAATAATTCAAAACAAACAAACAAAAATAAACTTCCATCCAGTGTTAATTTCATCAACTAAAACTATATTTTTTTCATCAATTAAAGCTAGAAATTAAACTAAAATGACCATTTATACATTTTACTTTTGACACCTAATTTGAGTCCAGATGTATTGTGATGATTTTATTTTTATAGTTTAATTTTAGTCTGTTCGTTATCAATCATTTTTGTCTACTTTTAGTCAATAACAAGATTTTTTCCCCTTGTCCTGCCAAGCAGCTAGGTGAGCACAACAAAAATCTGCTTCCCTTATTGTGCCAAACAGATTTACTTTGCCAAAAGGAGCTTTAGACAGTACATACAGTATATGTACTGTATATTATTTATAAACTCCTCTTCTAATAACTTTTAATACTTTATTTAAATTGTTTTACCCATGAAGGACCCGACAGGAGGGGGATGAAGAAAGGAAGAGAGAGGAACAAACAGAGAAGACAAACAGACTAACACAACTGAAACATACGGAAGACAAACTGTTTCTTCAACTGAAAAGTTCTCACCATGAGTCTGGTATCTGCAGCTGTTGAAGGAGAGACATATGTTTGTGTGTGCATGTGTGTGCGTGTGTATTAGAGTGTGCGCAAAGTAAATGTGTGAGTGGTTTGCCAGGAAACATACAAAAAGGGTGGCAGGTCACAGCAACCCCCCCCCCCCCCCCACCACCACCACCACCACCGGAAACCCTGAGCAAGCAAGACAGCTCCACCAAACCCCACAAAGCACAAATGTCCTGAGGCCAACAAGCCCCAGGATAACCAGGCATCCGCCCCAGGAGGGATGGCCAGGGGAGGCTGGACTGCCAAGCAGCCGGCGTGGTGCACCCCTTCCCCTGGACCAGCCAGCCTCTGCTCCCCTAGCAGGGCCAACGCCAGCCCCTGGGCCCCAGGCGCCGGAAAGCTAGAGGCACGAGCCCCCCCAAACACCCCCACAGTGGGGCAATGCCCACCCCAGTGCCACCCGGAACCCCCAGACCCCCATGCCCAAGGAAGGTGGCAGCAAGGCATACGAGCCCCATGGGGGGCCAGCCCCCCCCCCCCCCCAAGTCCAAGGGAGCCCACACAGCCAGGAGGTACCAGGATGTGCCACTCCCTCAGTCCAACACCCCCCGACCAGCACACTTACCCATTCCCACACACACACACCCTCACGCTGTCACACTCACCCACTTGAACCTGTTGTGTCCGGAAAAGGAGGAGGAGGCAAGGTGACAGTTTATATAGTTTATTATAACAACAGGAACCAAACAGGAGTCACTCCATACAGGTCAAAGGTCCCTCCCTCCACCCATGCTTACCTATACACACACTCACTTGCGCTCCGACAGATGTACAGTAGCGGGCATGAACACACACCAATGCCTGGCAGCAGCCGGGGAGACCATCGGTGCGGACCAGCAGCCACACCCCCACCAATCTGCCTCGGGGCAACCGCAGCTACAGAAGCAGACTGCCACCACCAACGGACCACCGCAAGTGCTCCAAGATGCCTCCCGACATACAAAGAGCCACACAAATCCAACCCACCACCATCATCACCATCTCCACTCATCACTCCCTCACGCTCACTTGCTCACTCACTCGCTCACTCCCTTGCTTGCACGTATTCATTTGGTAGCGCTCAGGGATGACGACAACATGATGGGCCCCAGGTCACCAGCCAGGCCCCAGGCACCCGGCAGAAGGAGGGCATGGAGGGTGGGGGAAAACCCCCAACCCCCATGCCCGAAATGTGATGGGTGAGTGTTAGTTGTGTGGTGTGATTGTGTGCAGGTGTGTGAACTACCAAAGTGCAGTTAAAATTGGGGGGGGGGGGTAGTAGTGTGTTAGGGTACCGCTAGCCACTGCTATAGGCAGTGGGGTTTCCACCCCCCCAACTCCTCAGTGTCTACAGTGCAATTAAAATTGAGGTGAGGGTGGCCCCCAATAAGATGTATGATCCACCCAGAATTTGGGGGGAGAGGTAAGACTGGGAGGGAAGCAGTCCCAAAGAGAGCCCATCCCCCCCAGAAGCCAGCTGTCTAACTGGCTCTGCAGACCACCCACTGGCCCCAGATCCCATCCCAGGGCAAGAGGCACCAGGCTGTGCAGCCAAGGACCCGCCAGTGTTGCACCCCAGCGCTCAGCAGCACCTCAGGCATGATGGGGCACACACAAGCAACATCCCAAAGCGCCCACCACAAGCCCACCAACCATCCACGACAGACAGACAGTGGCAGGCTACCTTACAGCCACAGTCGCCCCGGGGCAAACCGACAGAAATGGGGCCGCCAACCTGTGCCAACAGCCCCACCCCCAGCCCCCCCGAGCACCCACACACACCCATACCCGGTGCCACGGACACCAGAGGCAAGGCAGTGAAGCGCCCCGCCCAGGGACATAACGGCAGGACGGCTGGGAAAAGCAGGACCCGAACCGCCATCTCCCAAGCCACCAGATGGCCTGCCCTTCCCCCGCCTTCCAACGAGGTTTTCCCCTCCACATACACACCATCCACCCCTGCATGTCCACCCACAGGTACTTGCACCCACACACACGCCCACCCTCACGTGTACACACACATACCATCACATATGTCCACCTACACCCACCCACAACCTCGCATGTTTACACACAACACATATACCCACATGTTCACACACACATGCATGCACCCATATCCACACCCACACATATACACACGAACCCACACACACCCATACTCATGCACACCTGCATGCATACACACACACATGCATACACATACACATGCACACCCACACCCGTAGGCCCCAGAGAATGGGGGAAATTAATTAAATTAATTAAATGCTGTTGTTGTTTAATTGCTTAATTAAATTAAACAAAATTTGTTTTTTATTCAATAAAAAGAACACTGCTTCCATCACTGTCAAAAAATGTTAGGAAAAAAACCCTCAACTGCGGCTTTCAGGATTGGTAGGCAACAGGGTAGCACGTGGTCATGCAAACAAATGTCATCCAAAGACTAGACCAGGGCTATTCAATTACAAAATCAGTTGAGCGACAATTTGAAATCAAGACATGTAACTGGGCTGCACATGTTCAGCGATCTGCTGAATATGACAAATTTCAAACCAACACAGATCAGTATGACGAAAAATATGCACTTTTTATTCATTGTCTTGGTTTTAAATGTGCGCTTGGCACATGACAAAGGCATATGAAACGTACATAAAAACACAATAACAGTGCTGGGGTTGAGCAGAACTTGAAGTAGTAGAAATATTTTTTTCTCTTGGACAACAATTAAATAAGTAGAATGAAAAAAAAAATTCTGTAAATAACCATTTTGGTCACATCATACTCAGGCATATCTCAAAGTGCATAAGAACTCAGTGTGCACTGTTAGTAGTATTAACATTTGTTTCCCTTTTGAAATAAAATCTACTACATCCTGGTCATAACTGACCTTGGCACATCACAAAGTGTATTTAGCTGAATAATTGAACAGACTGATCGAAAAAGCTAGCTCTGTCCTGGGGTGGCGCCTCGACCCAGTGGAGGAGATAGGAGAGAGGAGGATGGTAGCTCAGCTGTCATCTCTGCTGGAGATGACAGATCCAGCAGAGATGACAGCTTTCTCAGGAGCCATGCCGAGTCAGTGCAGTCGTCTACCAGGAAATTTTAGAGCACTTCATGCTTCCCTGTGTTGACAAGCTTTATGGAGAAGGTGATTTCATTTTCCAGCAGGACTTAGCACCCCCCCCCCCCCCCCCCACACACACACACTGCCAAAAGTATTAAAACCTGGTTTAATGACCATGGCATCACTGTGTTTGATTGGCCAGCAAACTCTCCTGACCTAAACCCCATAGAGAATCTATGGCGTATTGTCAAGAGGAAAATGAGACACCAGACCCAACAATGCAGACTAGATGAAGAGCACGATCAACGCAACCTGGACCTTCATAACATCTCAGCAGTGCCACAGGGTGATCACCATCATGCCACGCCCTATTGATACAGTTTTTAATCCAAAAGGAGCCCCGACAAAGTATTGAGTGTGTACATGGACATACTTTTCAGTCGGCCAACATTTCTATTAAAAAAACTATTTTTTAAATTAATTTTATGTAATATTCTAATTTTTTGAGAAACTGAATTTGGAGTTTTCATGGGCTGTAAATGAAACAGTCATTGTCGCCCCCGACAGACTGCTATGATGATGATGATGAAGCCATAATCATCAAAATTAAAATAAACACTTGACATATATCACTCTATGTAATAAATCTATATAATACATGGGTTTTACTTTCTGAAATGAGTGACAAAAAATATTGAACTTTTTCATGATATTCTAATTTTTTGAGATGTACCTGTACGCTAAGCATGCAGAGCAATTGGAGGAGGAGGAGGTGGAAAAGGAGGACAAGAAATCAAAGTCACGACCAGCCCGTTTACATGATTGTTGACCCCCCTGGCGGAGCCGAGGCTTCCTCCACCTCTGTCTTTTATCAAGGTCCACCACGTGGGGGAGGAGGATGAGGACAGAGGAGAGGCCGTGGTCACGGAACCACCTACCCACAACCATGGGGGTGTGGCGTTTGCCTCCAATGTGGGCAGCGGGGGCACTGGCTGAAGGATTGCCCCGGGCACCTGCTGAATTGGGGGGAGGAGGGAGGACCACACACTGCCCTGCCACTGCCACAGCATCCACGAGACCACAACAGGTGACTAGCCGACCTGAAGCTAAGTACAACAGATGACACTGACAATGTTACAGCTGACATTTTTCATTTGCCTGATTTTGACTTGATGTTAACAATGCAGTGTCTACCTGAAGTGACATTGGAGGTTCAAGGCATCTCCATAAGATAAGATAAGATAAGATAAGATAAGCCTTTATTAGTCCCACAACGGGGAAATTCCAGGATTGCAACAGCACAGGGATAGCAACACTCAGAGCAACAATCAGAAGGCAAGAAAAAAACAAGAGCAGCTAATATACATATGTACATATTACTATAAAATATATATATATACACACACACACAGACACACAGTGCAGAGCATTGTAGCTGGATGGAATAAATATATGAATATATGAACACACAGTGCAGAGCATTGTAGCTAGATGGAATAAATATGTAAATATATAAACACCCACAGTACGGAGCATTGCAGCTAGGTGGAATAAATATGCAAGTATATAAACACACACAGTGCGGAGCAATGTAGCTAGATGGAATAATATGTAGATATATAAAAAACACAGTGCGGAGCATTGTAGCTAGATGGAATAAATATATAGATATATAAATATAAACATAAACACACCCAGTGCTGAGCATTGTAGCTAGATGGAATAAATATGTAAATATATAAACACACACAGTGCAGAGCATTGTTGCTAGATGGGATGAAACAGCATAACCGTCTACTTAGTTATCCTACATGGTATGATTATGTGCCCATACATATTCTCACCCTCCATAGCGACCGGTATGTTCCTAGTTGTATGCCGGAGGGGACCATTATGTAAGTCTATTGCATCTTTTGCATTCAAAAAAAAATAAGGTTTCTCTGTAATACAGGGGCATGCAGATCAGTCATTGCAGGGACAGATGTTGAAGGTTTCACAAAATCAGATCAAACAGTAACTGTCAAATCAGCAAATGGTATACTTAAAACAGAACACCTCTCCAAAACTGTAAAGGTAAAAGATCCTGTCACAGGGGACATTGCAGAAGGTTGACTCATATTATCACAGGCATGTCCCGTTAACCTTTTGGGCAGAGATTTGCTCACAGCTCTCAACATTGCCATAATCCCAACAGAGAACAGTATGAGAGCATCACACTTCCCACATGTGACAGGAGTACATGTGTTGCAGGATTTCGCTATGCCAAGGTATTTTTACTCACTCCGTTTGGTTTCAGCCGGGCCAAGTGCTGTGACCGCAGACCTGGCTGCGAAAGCTATGCAATATTTTAAATCAAACATCCCCACCACATAGCAGGCTACAGACCAATATCATTGCAGCATGTATGACAGACATCTGAGTGGCCCAGATCAAAACTATAAAACAAAAAAAACATTCCTTGCACATCCATCCTCCAGATTGGTGATCAAGAATCTCTACTGGTCGCCAAGGGGTTATGTGGGAGCATCTGTTGTGCTATGTGATGAAGACAACAGACATTTCAAACACTGGGAGGCACCCCACATTGCACTAATCAAACCCAAACACATGCACTGGAAAGATGTAGGACATTTTGTAACAACAGCAGAGGAATGTGGTCAATCTTGGAAACAAACTCCTCATCCAAAAGTTCAGTATTCTCCATAACTTGACACGTACTCACTGCCTTTGAATTGGGTGACCACAGTGCAGAAAGAGGTCCACATTGATGTCCCCAACTCACCAACATGATCACGTTTTCCATTAACAGGAGAGGAACATGCACTCTCACAAATTCCAAATTCTTTGTGGTCAACAGGAAAAGCAGATGCAGGCTTGAT
Organism: Pholidichthys leucotaenia; assembly: GCA_020510985.1. Lineage (NCBI taxonomy): Eukaryota > Metazoa > Chordata > Actinopteri > Cichliformes > Pholidichthyidae > Pholidichthys > Pholidichthys leucotaenia. Next base: position 281,264,677 of record CM035842.1, read on the forward strand.
GAAAAATGCAGAATTGGTTACAATAAATGCTAAATCCCATTACCGGCCTTACCAAAGACAGTATCCTTTACGTCTGGAGGCCCAAGAGGGCATTAAAGCTGTCATAGAGGACCTGAAAAAAGCAGGCGTCACTGTCCCATGTCCAAAATCGCCATGTAATACACCTTTGTTTCCCGTGAGGAAGGCTGAACCATCCTCTGGATGGCAAATGGTCCAAGACCTTCAGGCAGTAAACAAAGCAGTTATCCCAAGGGCTGTTTCAGTCCCATACCCACACACCTTGTTGAATGACCTACAACCACAAATGAAATATTTCACAGTGATCAACATCAGTAATGCTTTTTTCAACATCCCCATACATCCAGATCATCAGTTTTGGTTTGCATTCACATTTGAAAATAAAAGGTACACATTCACCAGATTGCCACAAGGTTATTGTGAGTCACCAACCATTTTTTCACAGACAATATCAGCAAACTTGGCACAGTTTATTCCTCCTAACGTGAGCCAGTTGCTCCTGTATGTTGATGACATTTTGCTGGCATCACCTGATGAAGAAACATGCAAAAAAGACACTATCGCTTTACTGAAGTTTTTAGCAGAACAAGGTCACAAAGTCAACAAGGAAAAATTACAGCTGTGGAAAAAAGAAGTTAAATACTTAGGCCACATTTTGTCAGCAGAGGGGAGACATAAGATAAGATAAGATAAGATAAGATAAGGTAAGATAAGATAAGATAAGATAAGTCTTTATTAGTCCCACAATGGGGAAATTCCGGGATTGCAACAGCACAGGGATAGCAACACTCAGAGCAATAAATAAGAAGATACGAAAAAATATAAATAAGAGCAGTGGATATACATACGTACACATAAATATATAAATATATATACAAAGTGCAGAGCATTGTAGCAAGATGGAATAAACAGCATAACCTTCTACTTAGTTATCCTACATAGTATGAATATGTACCCATACATATTGCCACCCTCTGTAGCGATTGATATTGTCCTAGTTGTATACTGGAGGGGACCATTTGTGTAAGTCTGTTGCGTCTTTTGCATTCAATACTACTAGGTCGTCACGTTTTTTTGCTATCTCTGCAAGCAGCCCTGCTTAGGTTATACAGTCTGACAGCCGTAGGTAGGAAGGACCTGCGAAACCTCTCGGTTGCGCACCTAGGATGATGTAGTCTACTGCTAAATGAGCTCCTCAGTGCGTTCAGTATGTCCTGCATAGGGTGGGACTCGGACTCCAGCAGAGATGACAGTTTAGCCACCATCCTTCTCTCTCCTATCTCCTCCACTGGGTCAAGGCGTTGCCCCAGGACAGAGCTAGCTTTCTTGATCAGTTTGTTCAGTCTCTTCCTATCGGCTGCTGTAATGCCGTTGCCCCAGCAGACCACTCCAAAAGTGATGGCTGATGCCACCACTGTGTCATAGAATGTTGATCAAGCTCACAAACAAGCCATTTTGTCTGCACCAAAAGCCCGCAGAAAAAGGGATATGATGTCATTTTTGGGTACTCTAAATTATTGTCGTTCTTGGATTGCAAATTATTCATTTGAAGTACAACCCTTGTCTGATCTCATCTACAAAAAACCCATGGCTCAGGTGGACAAATTGAGTGGACACCTGAGGCAGAAGAGGCATTTGTTAAAATGAAAAATCTTTTGGTCAGCACTGATGTTCTGGCACTCCTCAATTACAAGAAGCTATTTGGGCAAATGGCTGATTGTATGGCACATGATGTCAGTGCTCCTTCAAATTTTTCAATTTCTGGATGTTTGGTCTGTTGTAGGTTCCTTTCACTTGCTGTAGGGGAAGGCTACTGTTCAAGGGGTTCCTCCTCCAGTAAAAGTGAGGTATCGTGCCAAAAATCCTCCATTCCAGAAGAGGGAGCAGAGTTATGCCTGAGGGCAACCTTTTCCATTTCCTTTGATACCATTTCATCCAGTGTTTAGGAAATTGTTTGGAGGAAGGGTAGCGTTTAAGTTTGTAAAGGAAGAGAAATTATTGTCCTTCACTGACTGTGCTTGTTTTAGTTGAGCTTTCCACAGGTTTGTGGTATTCAACCCTTTTGTGCACACAAGAGTTTGTTATACATTTGAAATTTTATATCTGGGGTGCCATTTTTTTTGTGTAACGGATTGCTCATCTAATTTAACTTTTTGAAGTGCCAGCCGAAGCAAACTTGGACAAAAAAGAAAAAAAAACTTGTTTTCAACTTAGGACAATCTCCCACAAGGATGCAGGTAAATAAAACAAATACCATGGACCCTTAATAACAGGAACATCTCACAGACAAACTGTAGGTTACAGATAGCTATGCAAACACTAGTTAGCTTAGCTTACCGGTCGAGTAGCAAATAGGTGACCTCAGTATGGATTTTAAAACCTTTATGATTCCTCAGTTTGCACCAGCGATCTAAAGCTGAACCATGCATATTCTGGTCTTGCTCCTTCATTTATTGCTTCTTACTTAAGGATAACGGAATGAGCTATTCCTTTCAGAAGCGGCCGTGGCTGCCTCTGGCAACCTGCACTGATCTGGAAATGTAATTGCATGTGACATCAACAGATTAATTACATTGGATTAGAAACGGAACAATTTTCTGCCTAAAAAAAATCTTATGGAATATAAATATTTACATTATCGGTCCAGAAAAAATTTCAATTTTTTTTTCATCAATATACAAATTTTTTGAAGAACATTTAGACTTAACATTGTGCAAGTTTCTAAATGCTTTTTTTGATGTATTATTATTATTTTTTAAAATCTTTGTTTTCATAAAATTCTTATGGATTTCACCTTTAATAAATTGACCACTGAATTAATTTTATTTCCATGCTAGCTGTGGCTAACACCACCACAACAACCTGTTGGTCAAAAGTTCAATGAGAATGTCAAATATATTAACTTAATTTTTTATTGGCCGTTATCAGTATGGGCCATTTTGATTCTCGACTGGTTCATTATTACCTCCGCCAGGCCGAAAAGGCCAGGAGGAGGTTATGTTTTTGCCGGGGTTTGTCTGTTTGTTTGTCTGTCTGTCTGTCTGTCTGTCTGTTGGTTAGCAAGATAACTCAAAAAATCTTGGACGCATTTCCGTGGAACTTTCAGGCGTTGTTGGAAATGGTACAAGGAAGAACTGATTACATTTTGGGGATGATCCGCATCACCGTCTGCATACAGGAATTTTTTAAAGCATTTTTCCATACTGTGACATATGGCCATTTCCAACATGTGCGCAGGCGCAGTGGAGGGCGCTGGGCGTCGTGTCTGACCAACACAAACTCCGCCTTCTTCAACGTTTTAGCCACAAAAGCATGCGGAAAACACTGCTGGCCTGGGCCCGCCAGCCATAGGCGCTGCGCACATTGTGCTGCTTGTCGTGTCTGACCAACACAAACTCCGCGTTCTTCAACATTTTAGGCACAAAAGCACGCGGAAAACACTGCTGGCCTGGGCCCGCCAGCGTGCCCGCTTTTTCCGCGACGCTGCAAAACCTGACACGGCCACCTGTCCGCCGCCCGATTATTTGCCACAAATTCCCCGCCCAGCTATAGGCGCTGCGTAAAAACGACCTCTCTGCCGGGGAAAATTCTAAATTCTGTTTTGCCGCCGAGCGCAACCCCAATATAATATAAAATCCACGGCAACCTGTCTAACCAATCTGCATCCGTCAGTGGAGGAGATGGACACACCAACACTTCAGTTTATTACCTCCGCCAAGGAGGCAATGCTTTTACAACCGTAAAACGGGGCTATAAGGGACGGCGGGGTAATATGGGACACTTTTCTAAATGTAATTCTGCTTTTTTAATTTTGCTTCCGCCTACATTTGATGAAGGATTCATGGATATTTGACAATAAAAACACAACTCAGCGTCCTACTCAAAATAAAAAAAGCACAATTACATTTAAAACATTTCCCAGAAAAGTGTCCCTTATCAACCCGCCGTCCCTTATAGCCCCGTTTTACACTACTGAACCACTAATCCTATCACTATCACATTGATTGTCATTCATTAATTGTCTGTTTATTGCACTGTCCATGTCAAATAAACAAATAATCATTGTGAATCCAATTGCTAGTCATATCTTTTCATGCTCAGGGAATCTGAAAACGTACACACAAACACTGTATGGGGGGAACTGTGCCGCTTGGCGGAGGTCTGCGCTCTCCGAGTGCTTTTCTAGTTGAAAATGTGATAAGCATGTATCTACACCTTTTAGCTGCTAAGCTAGCTTACACAGAGGCTGATGGTCCGGCCCCGTCTGTACTAAAGATTGTTGGCAGCATTCCTGATTTTGATGCAACAGGTTTAGCAACATATTTGTACTGTATGACAATGTTGCCATTGCCGTGTAATAAATGCACAACAATGTTTTCACAGCAGTGATGGTACAGTATCTCACAAAAGTGTGTACACCCTTCTCATTTTTGTAAATATTTACCTTCGCCAGGCCACAGGCCAGGAGGTTATGTTTTTGCCAGCGTTTGTCTGTTTGTCTGTCTGTCTGTCTGTTTGTTTGTCTGTTTGTCTGTCTGTTGGTTAGCAAGATAACTCAAAAAGTTTTGGACGGATTTCGATGAAACTTTCAGGCGTTGTTGGAAATGGTACAAGGAAGAACTGATTAAATTTTGGGGATGATCCGCATCACTGTCTGGATACAGGAATTTTTTAAAGGATTCTTTAACATTGTGAGATACGGCCATTTTCAACATGTGTGCAGGGGCAATAGAGGGCGCTGGTCGTCGTGTCTGACGAACACAAACTCCGCGTTCTTCAAAGTTTTAGGCACAAAAGTATGCGGAAAACAGTGGTGGGCAGGGCCCGGCAACGTGCCTGTGTTTGTGCTACGCTGCAAAAGCTGAGACAGGCAGCTGTCCAGAGCCGGATTATTTGGCAGAAATTCCCCGGGCAGCCATAGGGGCTGCGCAAAAACCAGCTCTCTGCTGGGGAAGCTTCCAAATCCTCTTTTTTTTCCGCGGAGCGCAAACCCAATAAAACCCACCGCAACCTGTCTACCCAATTTGCATCCGTCAGTGAAGCCCTCAGTGCTGCTTTCAGTGATCAATGAAAACGCTCGCAGCCTGGCACTTTGCAGATGGAGGACATGGACACAACACCAACACTTCAGTTTATTACCTCCGCCAATGAGGTAATGCTTTTACTACTGAACCACTAATCCTATCATTGTGAATCCAATTGCTAGTCATATGTTTTCATGGTCAAGGAATCTGAAAATGTACACACAAACACTGTATGGGGGGGAACTGTGGCGCTTGGCGGAGGTCTGCGCTCTCCGAGTACTTTTCTAGTTTAATATATCTTTTCATGGAACAACACTGAAGATATGACACTTTGACACAATGTAAAGTAGTCAGTGTACAGCTTGTATAACTGTGTAAATTTACTGTCCCCTTGTGGCGTAACATTATGTAGCTCACATATTCCTTGGCAGAGACCCAAACATAAAAGAACTTTGAACTCGTGGTGTGTATTGACATCACGCCTCAAATGGACAATGAGTCTGGACCACCTGCGAACTGGGGAAGAAGTGAGAAGATCTGGAGAGTGAACCTTAAAGGACTGTCTGACCTCCTGGGGTCAGACAGAGGAGCCGAGAGGACAATGGAGGGATTAAATGTGGATGTGATTCTGTGTTTGATGTGGAGGTATAAATGTATGTGGTTTACCGCAGCTCGCCCTCTTATTCCCTGACTGAGAGAAGGAGCTGTGGGGCGTGAGATGGAAATAAACCAATACTGAGAAATCATCCAGTGTCATCATTTCAGGATTTCTACATTGGTGACCCACACATGAGACATATGGAGAGGCTTGGAGATCATCTCTCCGACCCGGATTCACCGGAGACCGCCCGCACGGGCGTAAACTCAATTAAACTCCCCGAGTTCTGGCAAAATGACCCGCACTCATGGTTCCAACACGTAGAATCGCGGTTCGTGCTCAACGGGGTATCAGCAGATGACATCAAGTTCCATAATGTAATCGCAAGACTCGACAGCCGCACAGCTCGGTGGGTGCGGAGCCTGGTGCAGCAGCCGCCCGCTGCTGGCAAATACGACGCCCTGAAAGCCGCCCTCATCCAGAGTTTTGTGCCATCACCCGAGGTGAGGGCCAGAACACTTCTGGACCTGCGCGACAGAGAAGGACGCAGGGCGACTGTCCTCATGGAGGACATGCTGCAGATGATCGGGGCAGACAACGATGCGTTTCTATTTAAACACATCTTCTTGAAGACCCTTCCAGCACACATGAAGGGTTCCCTGTCCAGCATGAGGTGTGTGAGCCAGCAGGATTTCCGCGCGCTGGCCGTGGAAGCGGAGCGGCTCCTCGACGCCTGCAGCGAGCAGGAGACTTCAGTGGCAGCAGCAGACCTCGGCGCGGCAGCCGAGGGCGGTGGAGAACCAGTGGCAGCAGAAGCAACCCCAGCGACGGCAGCAGCGGCGCGGTCCCGAAGCAGAGGAGGGGACGAGCTCTGTTTCTACCATCGACGCTTCGCTCACAAGGCACACATATGCATCCCACCATGCAGCTTCAAGAAGCAGGGAAACGCATGAGCCGGGGGTCGTTAGCAGCTTCGACCCTCGGTGAACAGAACAAGCTGCTGTACCTGACAGACGCGAGCTCCGGACGGCAATTCCTCGTTGACACCGGAGCACAGAGGAGTTTCATCACCGCAACCTACGCGGGCCGGGTGGCCGGCCCCCGCGGAGACAGGGCAACGGCCGCAAACGGCTCTTCGATCAAGACTTTTGGCGAAAGGACTCTGCGCCTGTCCTTGCACGGCCGCGTCTATGAATGGACCTTCATAGTAGCAGCGGTGAGTTTCAACATGTTAGGCGCTGATTTTTTGTGCTCACATGGCTTGTTGGTAGATCTGGTTAATAGATGCTTGGTTAATGCACTCTCTTTTTGTTCCATCCCTTGTGCAGCGCGAGTGTCCCCGCCGCCAGTACAGACCAACGTCGCCACAGCAGGAGGTAAGTTTCACACTCTCCTAAACCAGTTTCCAGCACTCACAGTTCCCACGTTTTCAGCTAAGGTGGCAAAGCACTGGGTGGAGCACTTTATAACCACAAGTGGCCCACCAGTTTTTGCGAAGGCTCGGCACTTGGATGCAGCTAAGCTCTCCATTGCACGTGAGGAGTTCACCAACCTGGAAAGGTTGGGCATAATTCGCTGCTCGAAGAGCGCCTGGACTTCCCCCCTGCATATGGTGCCTAAGGCTGACGGCTCGTGGACACCTTGTGGTGATTATCGCAGGTTAAACAATGCCACAGCGCAGGACTGCTACCCAATTCCGCATATCCAAGATTTTTCGGTGCATTTGGCCATGGCGCGCATTTTTTCTAAAATAGACCTGGTCCGCGGTTATCATCAGGTCCCGGTCCGACCAGAGGACATTCCCAAGACATTCCCAAGACATTCCCAAGACAGCGGTAATAACCCCGTTCGGGCTTTTTGAGTTTTTACGCATGCCTTTTGGCCTTAAAGGCGCCACGCAAACCTTCCAACGCATGATGGATGCCGTGTTGCGTGACCTCCCTTTTGTTTTTGTCTACTTAGACGATATTTTGGTCGCCAGCGCCTCTGAGGAGGAACACGAAAGTCACCTCATGACAGTTTTTCAGAGGTTGGGAGCGCATGGGTTGATAATCAACCCGGCCAAGTGCCATTTTGGCGCAGTGCAGATCGATTTTTTAGGGCACCGCGTCTCCCCAGAGGGAGCAGTCCCGCTGCCGTCCAAAGTACGCGCAGTGGCTGAGTTTCCCCAGCCACAAACGGTAAAAGCGTTGCAAGAATTTTTAGGTATGGTAAATTTTTACAACCGTTTCATACCCCACGCGGCGCAGCTCATGCAACCGTTGTACGCCGCGCTAAAAAAACAGAAGCCCTCCAATGTGGTTGAGTGGTCCCCAGAGCAGGAGCGCGCATTCACTGAGGTTGGGCTGCACGGTGGCGCAGTGGTTAGCACTGCGGCAGCACAGTTTACCCTTGGCCGGGGGATTGTGGGGATCGTGGGTTCAATCCCAGCCCCCGACCAACAGTGATCTGTGTGGAGTTTGCATGTTCTCCCCGTGTTGCGTGGGTTTACTCCGGGATTTCTCCGGTTTCCTCCCACAAGCCAAAAACATGCATGTTAGGTTAATTGGCTGTTCTAAATTGTCCCTAGATATTTGTTTCCTATAGGCCCTTAGAATAGAGGGTTAGTATTAATGAAAGCGCTTTGAGTGGTCTTTGTGACTAGAAAAGCGCTATATAAGTGCAGGTTAGTTAGTTAGTTAGTTAGTTAGTTAAAAAAGCACTGGCAGACGCAACACTGCTGGCTCACCCAGACCCAGCAGCCCGAATAGCGCTAACCACAGACGCGTCAGATGTGGCCATAGGAGCCATTGTAGAACAGCAGGTCACCGGGGTTTGGCAGCCACTCGCTTTTTTCAGCAGGTCCCTACGCGATGCGGAGCGGAAATATAGCGCGTTTGACAGGGAACTGCTAGCGCTCCACCTGGTCATTCGCCATTTTCAGTTCTGGTTGGAAGGGCGGCATTTCACCGCGTTTGTCGACCACAAACCGCTCACTTTTGCAGTGTCCAAAATCTCAGAACCGTGGTCAGGCCGACAGCAGAGGCAGCTGGCCGCAATTTCAGAATTCACCACCGATATACAGCACGTAGCCGGTAAACTTAATGTAGTAGCAGACTGCCTCTCGCGAGCGGTAACAGTGCCTGTCCGCGCGGATGGGGACTGTAATGCCGCAGACGCGGAGCGAGGTAACAGCGCGGATGCGCACGCGGCTCCGGTGCACGTGGGGATAGATTACGCAGCCATGGCAGCGGAGCAGAGCGAAGACACAGACGTGCGCGCACTCCTGTCTGGACCAACAGGGTTAAGGCTGGAGAGCATAAGTTTACAAACCGGTTCACCCCCGTTAATCTGCGATGTATCCACCGGGCGACCGCGCTCAGTGGTACCAGCCACGGGGCGCCGTCGCGTTTTTGACGCGGTGCACTCCCTAGCGCACCCGGGAGTACGCGCTTCGGTGAAAATGGTAGCGGAGAAGTTTGTTTGGCCGAGCCTGCGCAAGCACGTGAAGGAGTGGGCGAAAGCCTGCATGTCTTGCCAGCGGGCCAAAGTTCACAGGCACACGAAGGCTCCTTTAGAACCTTTCCGCATTCCGGCTAAGAGGTTTGATCATGTGCACGTAGATCTCGTGGGACCCCTGCCGCCGTCGCAAGGGTTCACACATCTCCTGACAATGGTGGATCGGACCACACGTTGGCCGGAAGTAGTCCCATTGCAATCGACCACAGCAGCAGAGGTGGCTCGCGCTTTTTTAACAGCCTGGGTAGCGCGGTTCGGAGTCCCGTCAGACATTACGTCCGATAGGGGTCCACAATTCGTGTCGGAGCTGTGGTCAGCAATGGCCAGCGGCTTAGGATCGACAGCCCATTGCACCACCGCTTATCACCCACAGGCCAACGGTTTATGCGAGCGTTTTCCACAGGTCATTGAAGGCAGCCCTCAGAGCATCGCTCACGGATACAGATTGGGTAAACAAACTACCATGGGTTTTATTGGGGTTGCGTTCGGCACCCAAAGAGGATTTAGATGCCTCACCTGCTGAATTAGTTTTTACTCAACCTCTCAGGCTGCCAGGAGAATTCCTGCCAGCCCATGCGGCACCAGAGCGCCCCCCGGTGCGGGAACCTCTAAGTGGCACGACGCCCAGCGTCACAGCCTCCGCCCACCTTACGACGGTCCATTTCGAGTGCTGGAAACCGGGGAGAAATGTTTTGTGCTAGATTTGGGGGGCAGGAAAGGAACAATCAGTGTTGACAGATTAAAGCCTGCTTTTGTGTTACGTGACGAACCTGTACGACCGGCGGGGGCGCCTCGACGCGGCAGACCTCCCAGGAAACGGCCCCTGGTTTCCCCGCAGGGGACAAATAACCCTTCTCCCCCTCATTCCACAGGTGCGCCGCAGGATGGCACAACACAGGCTGCGAAACCTGCGTTCAGCAGATTCGGGAGGAGATTGAAGCCTAGGCAACGGGCAGAGTGATGTGTATTTTGATCAACCCGTGTAGATTGTGCTGTAGATCCTGCAAAGGGGGGGGGGGGGTGACATAATGGTACAGCTCTTAGAGTGATGTTGGTGTGTGTATCCATTCTTGACATAATGTGTATGACTGTCCATTCTTGACGTAATGTGTATGACTGTCCATTCTTGACATAATGTGTATAACTGTTAGAGTAATGTTGGTGTGTGTCCATTCTTGGGCGTTTCGGGGGGAGTGATGTGGCATAACATTATGTAGCTCACATATTCCTTGGCAGAGACCCAAACATAAAAGAACTTTGAACTCGCGGTGTGTATTGACATCACGCCTCAAATGGACAATGAGTCTGGACCACCTGCGAACTGGGGAAGAAGTGAGAAGATCTGGAGAGTGAACCTGAAAGGACTGTCTGACCTCCTGGGGTCAGACAGAGGAGCCGAGAGGACAATGGAGGGATTAAATGTGGATGTGATTCTGTGTTTGATGTGGAGGTATAAATGTATGTGGTTTACCGCAGCTCGCCCTCTTATTCCCTGACTGAGAGAAGGAGCTGTGGGACGTGAGATGGAAATAAACCAATACTGAGAAATCATCCAGTGTCATCATTTCACGATTCCTACACCCTCAAAATAACTCAACACACAGCCATTAATGTCTAAACCGCTGGCAACAAAAGTGAGTACACCCCTAAGTGAAAATGTCGAAATTGTGCCCAATTAGCCATTTTCCCTCTTCGGTGTCATGTGACTCATTAGTGTTACAACATCTCAGGTGTGAATGGGGAGCAGGTGTGTTAAATTTGGTGTTATTGCTCTCACACCCTCTCATACTGGTCACTGAAAGTTCAACATGGCATCTCATAGCAAAGAACTCTGAGGATCTGAAAAAAAGAATTGTTGCTCAACATAAAGATGATCTAGGCTATAAGAAGACTGCCAACACCTGAAACTGAGCTGCAGCATGGTGGCCAAGACCATACAGCGGTTTAACAGGACAGGTTCCACTCAGAACAGGCCTCACCATGGTCGACCAAAGACGTTGAGTGCACATGCTCAGCATCATATCCAGAGGTTGTCTTTTGAAAATACATGTATGAATGTTGCCAGCATTGCTGCAGAGGATGACGGAGTGGGAGGGGGGGTCAACCTGTCAGTGCTCAGACCAGACGCCACACACTGCATCAAATTGGTCTGCATGGCTGTCATCCCAGAAGGAAGCCCCTTTTAAAGATGATGCACAAGAAAGTCTGCAAACAGTTTGCTGAATACAAGCAGACTAAGGACATGGATTACTGGAACCATGTCCTGTGGTCTGATGAGCCCAAGATAACCTTATTTGGTTCAGATGTTGTTAAGCGTGTGTGGAGGCAACCAGGTGAGGAGTACAAAGATGAGAGTGTCTTGCCTACAGTCAAGCATGGTGGTGGGAGTGTCATGGTTTGGGGCTGCATGAGTGCTGCTGGCATTGGGGACTTCATTTCATTGAGGAAACCATGAATGCCAATATGTACTGTGACATACTGAAGCAGAGCATGATCCCCTCCCTTCAGAAACTGAGCTGCAGGGCAGTATTCCAACATGATGACCACCCCAAACACACCTCCAAGATGACCACTGCCTTGCTAAAGAAACTGAGGGTAAAGGCGATGGACTGGCCAGGCTTTTCTCCAGACCTAAACCCTTACTGAGCATCTGTGGGACATCTTCAAGGAGGATCGCAAGGTCTCTAACATCTACCAGCTCAGTGATGTCATCATGGAGGAGTGGAAGAGGATTCCAGTGACAATCTGTGAAGCTCTAGTGAACTCCATGCTCAAGAGAGTTAAGGCAGTGCTGGAAAATAATGGTGGCCACACAAAATATTGACATTCTGGGCACAATTTGGACATTTTCACTTAGGGGTGTACTCACTTTTGTTGCCAGCGGTTTAGATATTAATGACTGTGTGTTGAGTTATTTTGAGGGGACAGCAAATTTGCACTGTTGTACAAGCTGTACACTGACTACATTGCATCAGTGTCATCTTCAGTGTTGTTCCATGAAAAGATATAATAAAATATTTATAAAAATGTGAGGGGTGTACTCACTTTTGTGAGATACTGTACATGGCTACTGCATGCTCCTTGTTTGCATGAAGTAGGGGTCTAAGATAATTTATGCAAACTGACGTGTGTGTTGTGCAGCCTAAAGGAAACTCATGCTAAAGTAGCTGTTAAAAATCATTCCAAGAGGGAGCAGTTCACCTCTGATCTGGTATCCAGAGCAAGGAAGTGAGAGGTTTGTTGCTGGGTGACCGTACTGTTATGTCCATAACTCGTGCTATCAAGAATCAGGCTGGAGATGCAGTTGAACGTAACTTTATTGAATGAACCACAAGTAACACAGGTGCTCCGTATAGGCAGATGGTCGACGATGAAAGAAAGAGTCTCTTCCGCATCGGCCCTTTATACCCTAAGGTGATGGTGGAACTGGAAAGGCGGAGTTGTCACCCCCAGTACACCCAGAGTACACCTAGCACCATATAATGTTATGTCTCATGCACTGCATTTCCCCTCCCCTGTAGAAAAATCATGGGTCGGGCCACTGGTGACTCAACCGGAGACCCTGCCCTTCTGAGGGTGTGAAGGGTGAAACTAGGCATTCTGGCAGAACTAAAAACAATATCTGTTACAGGTCTGTGGTGGACCACTACCAGTTACATGGGGTGAGACTAGACATCCAGGCAGATAAGCACATCTGTCGCAAGGTCTGTGGTGGACTATTGCCAGACTGTGTAGTGCATATCATGATGCACTACACAAAGAGCAAAGATAAACAAACCTATCATCTGGTCAGTCACTGCAACAGATACTGGAGTCAGTTTGTCTTGACCGGTCCTTGCCACAGATAATACCTCTATCTGCCAAGAATGTGCCGCTAGTCCAGCAAAAGCTGGCGATACTCAAATACTTTACAAGTAGTTTCATGAAATGGTCAGTCAGATAGCAACTCATACCAGCTCGGACTTCGCCCAGGTTAACAAGGTCAGGAGTTCCTGGCAGTGGAAGGCGAAGGACAGAGCTGCGTGGAGGAATCTGATCAAACCTAAATGAAACAGTCATTGTCGCCCCCGACAGACTGCTATGATGATGATGTAGAAAAAACAAAATCACACCAATTACAGTAGGCCCTCCCAAATTTAAAACCCGACTCACACGCTAACAATAACAATATATACAGGCTTATCCATACACACAAAACAATTAACTAGAGGAGGACAGGTAGACTACTGACCCACCTCTACATGGCTAGACTAGTTATTCTACCGTCTGTGACCCTGCAAAGTCTATAAAATAAAACAGCCTTGCTCCTAATAACTAAAATAATCCCAGAACAGTAGTATATACACAACCAATTTTCCATATCACACAACAACAGCCAACATATACATTTACATCCCGTTGCCAGCCCCCACCCCAACACACTCACCCCATAACTTGGGCATTTCACAAAATCACATGCACTTAAATGCAACCAAACAAACATTGTTGAGGATTAAAAAACAACAACAACAAAGCAATAATATGAGTATATGTAAAACATTAACTATGTGACTTGGGCAATCAAACATATCAACCATATGGGACAAGAGTTGCAAATTAGCTAATAGCTATACACTCTATGTGCAACACATCAGATTGATTGTCTTTGATTAATTGTCTATGTTTATTGCACTGTCCCTGTCAAATAAACTAATCTACTACTACCATAACACAATAATTCACCCCTTAGTCACCATACAGTCCCGGTGGAAGAACCACCCCCTGGATTTCCGTGTGGTGGATCCCGCCCAGAGCGCCTTCACCTCTGGGGATGAGCCACGTCTGCGTTTCTTCTCTTCAATGCACCGCAGCTCATTAGGTTGTCTCCACAAGTCATTGGACAGCCTGAGATAGCCGTCCTCCCGAGCAGCCACCACCTGCAGCCGCCCCTGGCCATCCCGTTGTTTCCTCTTTTCATGGACCCTCTCAGCTGAGACTCCCCTCTGGGCCAAACCTCATCATCGACCGGTAGGGGAGCTCGACTCTGCTTCAGATGTCCACTACGTTTCAACCGGGCCTCTTCTCCAGGTCAAACCACTCCACCGACCCAGTTCCCAGCCTGCCTCGGCTCCAGTGTTGCTGGTTGGCACATCTTGCTACCGTGCCAGCTGGTCCTGCCCCACTGTAACTCCTTGCTTCACGGTACCACCAGGCCGATCTCCGGAAGCAGAGGGAGCCACCATTCTGGCTCCATCCGCCATCACGGGTGTCCCACCGTGTCGTCCAGTTCCCACATCCAGGGTAACTAGAACTATGGCACCGGAACCCTCCCGTGAAGGCTATTTACGGCACTGGTCCTGGTCATCTCCCAGAATACTAGACCAGTCGCTGCCGCATTGTCGTCCACGTACGGAACCGGTCGGTCCCACAAACCACAACCTGACCACTCCTCTCCGACGACGCTGGTGATCGTGAATCCCAGACTGTAGAACATATCACATCCCATTATGTTTGACCCACTGGCGGTCACCACGAATTGGATGTTGGACGTCATAGCTGACTTGTACCTTGCCATCAACTCCAGCGAACCCACGATGGCCAACCTGTTTCCTCCATAGCCAAAGTACGACGTCGGCAGTCCTCTCACATGGTAATGTGGGAACAAACTCCTCACAGTGGGCCAGTTCAACACAGAAGCTGCTGCTCCTGTGTCCACCAACAACGGCATGTCCAGCAAAATGTTGAAATAAATCCGCCCATCTGTACTCGGGGAGACTGTATTAACAACCGTAGGAGTTGCAGCAGGGGAATTCGCTCCACGTCATCGGTCCCCTCGCTCAAAATGTTTGCAGGCCCTGGTGAAATGATGCAGGAGTCCACACTTGCCACAGCGTTTGCCTTTCGCCAGACACTCTCTTGCCTTATACCGGTGCCTGGTGGACCCACAGCCATAACACTTTGCTGTACCCGGGGCAGACCTAATTTTTATAGCTGCAGCATATTCCTCTTCATCCACACTGTCTTCGCTATCTGGGCCCACAGCCAGCGCCTTCGATTGTGGTTCAGTATGCCCCAACGTTGTTCTCTCACCGAGGTCCTTGGATAGTTTTTCAGCTGCTTCAAATTGTTGTGCTATCTTGACTACCGTGGCCAACGTCAGTTCACCCGAGTATGTTAGGAGCCTTGACCATGCCGCGGAACAAAGTGTGTGCTCCGCTAACTGATCGCAGACCATTTCTTCCTCAAAGGCTCCGAATTGGCACTCCCCCGCCAGCTGATGCAGGTCTGCAACATATCGCTGCACCAACTCTCCACCAACTCTGGCGCTGCTGAAACTGAATCCACTGGACTATGACACTTTCCGGAGCGTGAAAATAGTGCGCCATTAGCCCGACCATGTCGTCAAAACTATCGCTCTCTCCCAATGGACTGAGAATCCGTTGTCCCTCCATGCCAAGATTATGGACTAAAATAGTTCTCGCACGCAGTTTTCCAACTCTCTGAGGTTCAGGGCCACCAAGTAATTCCAAAAAGCCATATACCACCTCGCCCAGGGAACAGGCGGCTTGCCCGGACCCTCCAAAAACTGTTGAATGCCAGAAACAGCTCTCTCCATACCTTTATCCTCGTTGCCAAATGTTATATCCATAACTCGTGCTATCAAGAATCAGGCCAGAGGTGCAGCTGAACGTAACATTATTAAATGAACCACACATAACACAGGTGCTCCGTATAGGCAGATGGTCAACGACAAAAGAGAGAGGCTCTTTTGCATCGGCCCTTTATACCCCAAGGTGTTGGCGGAACTGGACAGGTGGAGCCGTCACCCCCCGTACACCCAGCACCATATAACGTTATGTCTAATACACTACACGTACAGGAAACAAGAAGGGTTGTCAGCAGGCTGGCAGGAAGACATGGGATCATCATGGGGTAAAAGCTGTTCACCCCGTGATGATCATACATCGAGCAGCTCCAGACTGAACCTTGTACAGCTCACGACCAGTGATTACCTGCAGGTGCGGGCAATCAGCCAGCTGCAACAAATCACCCACCTTGCTCCTGATGAGAGAAGTTATGCAAAACAAAGAGCAAAACAGAACAAGATGGTGCCACGCTACCCAGATCCACTACAAGAGGGAGCCTGTTAGCAGCTGTTTGAAGAAAAAAGATGACCACACACAAGTTCATGAGCCATCCATTCAGGGTGAGTTTTATAATGAAGGAGGCGTATCACTTTTGACCAGTTTGCCCACTAAGTGAGCTACAGGAAAGCAATGGTTTTACTCTTATGCTTCTAATTTGGACATTTTCCCCTAACATTTAGAGCAAAAACCTGATTTGTAAAATTTAATTTAGACTATAAATTCAACACCAAGCATCAGCTGGAAATAATTATGTGAAATTTTCATTTGTGTTTTGAGGCCGTTTTATTTGTGTATTCACATAATTACCCCGGTGTTTACAGAATCTAATTTATTTCTGATGCTCCAATAAAACAATTAGCATTTAATTGCATCATAACAGATTTTAACTTTCAAACAATGCAGAATTAGGCGCAGTTTATGCAGGGGAACAAGTGCATGGTCATGTAGACGGCAATAAAGTGTCACCCGGGAATGTCCCATGATGGGCAATCCAGGTGAATCCATCCTCTGTCCACCCAGTTTAAACCCAGCGTCCAGATGCCACATGATGACATTATGACTTTGACAGCTTTAAGCCTTAATGCTCCAACCCTGATGCATTTTTCTTTGAACTTTTGCTCTCCAGCTCTGCCTCCGACAGTGACAGACAAGCATGTGGAAAACAGATCAACCATCAGGCACGTGTCACATCTGTCTCCGAGCTAACCAGGACGGTCTGGCTGTCCATCTGTGTGTCATTTCACAAGATAACGCTGACTAAAGCCAAACAACTCAGTTAGGCCTTGGAGTTGGTGATCATTTTGGGTGTTTACTTTTTTTTGCTTTGGTCCAAATCAGTTAATGAATTTGTAATTTTGTACTGTAGCATTTTCCTCTTGGTTCAGTTCCCTTTCACACAGCAGAAAATCCAAGTGAGCAAAGGAAGAAAAGTGATTACAGGAAGTTGTTTTCCTTACCAGAATTACACTGAAATCTGTGACCCATCAGAATGTGTACCTGCAGCTGGCAATGTTGTACATTGCATGAGTGTGGTTAAAAAATGAAAATAGATGTTTCTAGGTTAATGTGAGAGGAGGACAGAGCTCCTGAAAATCATTATTTTGATGTTTGAATTATTTATTAAGCTGTTGAATTAAGATGCCAGATATCAGATCCTTCGAAGGCAATTATTCTGATGCTCACCAATTTTACAAACACACATGACCCTCACGTCAGTCTGCATCGAGATTAAGTTCAACATTAAAGTGTAAGTCAAAGGTCACAAGTATTATGGCATAATTTTGCAACTTTTTTCTCAAATTTTGCTACTTTTTTCTCCTAAGTTTACAAGTTTCTGTTTCTTGTAAATTTGCTACTTTTTCCTTTTAATTGTGCAATTTTTTTTAATCATAAATGTGCTACTTTTTTCCTTGTAAATTTGTTTACTTTTTCAAATACATCTGCAACCTTTTCTTGTGAATTTACAACTTTTGTCATATATTTACAACTTTCTCATAAATGTTAGTTTTTTCTTGTACATTTGAAATTTTTGTCATAAATTTGCTACTTTTTCATGTAAACCTAGTTATTTTTCTAATGCATTTGCAACTTTTTTTGTCTTTTTTCTTGAAATTTTGCAACTTTTTTCTCATAAATTTGAAACATTTTTTTCTCAAAAATTTGCAACCTTTACTATAAAATTTCAAACATTTCTCAGATTTGCAACTTTTTTCTTGTAAATTTGCAACTCTTTTCTCACAAATTTGCTATTCTTGAAATTTTGCATCTTTTTTCTCATAAATGTACTTTTTCTTGTAAATTTGCTACTTTTTTCTCATAGTTTGAGTAGGTTCATTCTGTCTTCTTTTTCAATTATAAGATTTTTGTTTTGGTGACAATGCCTGGGGCATTCATGCTTTCTCACACCTGGGACTACCTTCTCCAGAGACCATCAGATGGCAGGGGGTGTGGCCAGGCCAGTGGATCTGACAGTTCCGCTAGGCTGGCCATGCCTAGGAAAAACGGCTGATATACCACATGTCACAGCAATCAGCTGACACTTTTGAGGAAGACTGCAGACGCCAGTCGAAACATGTCAAGGTAAAGTTAAAACATCTCCTTTTCATCCTTGTCTGAAATAAGAAAAACTAAAAAAAAAAATAAATAATTTTTCTCATAATTGCCACTTTTTTTCATAATTTTATTATTTTAAATAAATTTGCAGCTTTTTAATGATTAATTTGTGACTTTTTTCTTTTAAATCTGTACCTTTTTCTTATTAATCTGCTACTTCATTGTAAATTTCCAACATTTTTCTCATAAATTTGCAACATTCATATGGACGCCGGGTAAATTTTAATTATATGATTACACTGTTTTTCTGTTAATCAAGACAACAAACCACGTTTATTATTTATATTTTCAGTGAGAGGAGAGAGTTTAAGGTTTTGAACTCTCCCCATTACAAAAATGGGAGTCCTTACACAATCATGCATAGGGCACCCAAAAGCTCCAAACGGACCACAGTGTCCCCCTTAATATTTACTCTTGAGAAAATGTTCTGTTTATTGTCCCCCAACAGTGGACTAAAATATACTAATAAATAGAAACTAAACAAAAGATTTCAACAACTACACTTTCCAGAATCCAAAGAAATACACTCTTCGTGGTCCACACACTTGTGTTCGGTGAAGAGACTTATCCCTTTTCTTCCACATATACATGTGCACCACTGCTGGCTCTATGTTACCTTTGCCTACTATCAACTTGTCCCAACTCTAACTCAGCCGTAAACTGGAAGCTTCCAGCAGGAAGACCAAAGCTAAGCAACTACCGGCTGCAACTAATACAAACTGACAGCACAATACGTGAACTACATCGACACATACAGGATGCACAATGAGGTTATTCTGACACTTGCATGACACACAACAATTCTTTTTTCCTAAATTGTTCCAAAATCTTAATACCCCCCCCCCTTTTTTTTTGGTCACAAGAGCAAAAGTCAAAACACAATTGCAAAAAGTAAAAATATTGCCACAATCAGTGATCACTGGGTTCCAAGCAGGTGTAGACTTCAAGGTCTTGTAATGTTTAGCAACACAATTTAAAGCCTAATATGTGCTCCACAAAGCAGCACTATGTAACTTTCTTGTTCCTGGTGGGAACGCTGGGAGAGACCTCGGTCCCAGCAGCCAATTACAGGGTGCTTTGTTGCTGGTAGCTAGGGTTGTGCCCTGTGGTTGGCTGTTGGGACTCTGGTCATGGTCATCATGGTTGTGGTCTTTTCAGGGATCCCACCAAAAAAAGAGCTGCTGCAGACAATGTGAGCCCTTTCAGGTTGTGGGAGAAGTGGCACTGACTGGTCAAACGTTGGTGTACCATCAAAATAATTTTGTAAATATTATTTTAAGAATAAAACCTTCCACAGTGTTGCTTTAAAATGCACAGGACAAGCATGCTGTACTTCAGAATAATAAAGCGTCCCTGGCAAGATTCATTCCTGGGAGCTCCAGTATACTGAGCCTTGGCCTTACCCACAACACCTGCTTCTGCTCAAATGCTAACTTTCTCAAATAATAAAAGTTTGATTGAAAGCACTTCCACGCAGCTGATGTACATTATTAAGATGTGCTGTACTTTATTTTCATATGCACAGGAGAGGCATGCTATACCTCAGAAAATACCTTGGTGCCTGGCGATGTCTCTTATTTTATATGTGTGTAAGAGAAGTAGGGGGTGGTGTATGTGGCTGTGTGTGTGTGTGCTTTGTGGGTATGTTTATGGGAGGGTTGGAATGGGTGGGATGTATCGCATAAATATATGTACAGTAACTAAATGTGTCTACCATTTTTATCTATGTAAAGCACTTTGCGCAGCATCTAATGTTTGAAAAGTGCTATACAAATAAAGTTTGAATGATTGATTGAAAATCAAGAGTTTGCTGTTGGAACCTTGGTCTCAAGCATGAGACACAATCATCCTAACCCCTACACCACACAATCACTTTGGGTCACACACTGACTTTCTCACACACTAACAAAATGTTCTATTGATAAGACACAAAGGCTGATGGACATTTCATTAACATGATTTTTTTTTTTTACATTAACAGAATTGCATGAAATCTGTCTTGCTGAAGAATACTGTTGTGAGTGTGAAGTTTCGTCAAATTTGAATAGCTAGATCAGAAGTTAATCTTGAAAGTACATGTCAAAGAGAAGCTGTATACAATTGATTGGCTTGTAAAATCAAAATGAATTGAAATATTTGGATAATTTTAACAACTTTTCATTATCAGTGTCTGTAGATGATCTCTGCTTAATTTCAAGCAATTTGGGTGAATGGCCAAGGAGGAATTCATTCGAGTTGACTTGCACATTTTTGAAAATATGGTGCCAAAAACTTTATTTTTAGAACATAACACCAGTGGGGAAAATTTGGGGAGATTTCAGAGAATAGAACGATGAAAGAATTTTGAGTCTAGGCCCAGACATTCTTGAGATATTTGCAAAAACATGAAACTGTTTATTATAGTATCACCTGCACTGTACTTGTGTTTGATATATATGGAGAGAGAGCTTTCTCTAGAACTGCAATGTTAAAATACAGCTGCAAGTGGTGACCAGCGGGTTCCAAGAAAGTGTAAACTTCAAGGTCTTATTTTGTTTAGCAACAGCATTTAAAACCTAAGGTCGACTACTCAATAGTTTTTAAAGCAGCACTGTGTAACTTTCTTGTTCCTTGTAGGAACACTGAAAATAGGGGTGTTGGGGGGGGGGATCGATTCACATAAGAATCTAGATTCTCATTTTGTGCGATCCAGAACCAATTCACAAAAATTAAGAACCAATTTTTTATTTTTATTATTATTTTTTGTTTGTTCGTTTTTGCGGTGGTGCCGGGGTCCCATCACGTAACACGTATTGCTGCTTCATGATATGCAATTACACATTGACACTGTCAACACAGGAGAACCACACAGAGTAGCTTACTAAGCTAGCAGCTGGATGAAACGGTTGGAATAAAGAAAAAATGGAGCAGCAAGAAATTCAAAACAGGTCTGTTTGCAGCTCGCAGACTCCGTCAAGTACACCCCTTCAACTAGTTACGCTTCCTCAGCAAGTTACGCCCCCACGTTATGTCACTCCACAAAATTGCTGACCGTAGCTGACCGTGCAAATATGACTGAGCCAGCACTGGGCTGATCATACACAAATTCAGATGTTGTAGCCTTGTAGACGGGCCAACGGTGGCCACACATTTCGAAGGACGGATGTATAAGAATCTAAAAATGAGAGTGTTTAGTCCATAGATGGTAAAAAAAAAAAAAAAAAAAAAAAAAAAGGTTATGGTCTAGCCCAGGCCTATTTAATTAGCAGCCCGCGGCCCACATGTGGCCCAGGACCAACCTCCAAGTGGCCCAGGCCACGTCAAGGAGATATAAATTTAAGAAAACAATATAAAGGAATGACTGTCCGCAAGCGCGCACACAAACAATGTGCATGACCATCATCCATGCGGAGTTCAGAAGCGCCCCACCCAAGTGACCATTCCAGTCAGCAGGCCAGGCAGAACGTCTCACTAGCATCACTATCCGAAAGAAGCATGAGCTTATTAAAGCACTTTAAACGCAGAAAAAAATCAGAAGAGGTATGTAAGCAGTGGAAGCATTTATGGTGGGTTTAACCCACTGGTAATGGGAACAATAAGAGTCACTGAGCAAAGGAACAATAAGAGTCACTGATCAAACAGGTGTGGTTAGGATTCATATGCAGGGAAAGAGGCAATAGTAACTGAATTACTGAGGATTTACTTCACCAGCTATAGAAATAATTTGTTCATTATTATGTACCTGGCAAGTTAAGATGACTGAAATTCACAAAGTCAATGACTTTAATCCGTCAACAGCCTTCAGACAAACTAAACGTGCCAACATTTGGATTTCAAAATAAGGGAGGTTTTTCCTGCTGTCTGGTTGGTGAGATTTCTAAAAAAACTATAAATATATAGAAATATTTTAACAGAAATAACTGCATCTTTGGTCATTAAATGTAATTTTATAAATATTTTTTCTTTGAAATCAGTTAAATTAATGTTCTGTTCTAGCTCTGCAAAATTATGGTTGAAAGTGTAAATTGTATCCACCTTATTCCTGGGGTTGCTGCTGTAGGAACGATTGCGGGCAGGGCTTCCGGTTTCGGCTGACGTAGTGTTAAGTCAGTAAGAGTGGAATAGCAGGGGTATTTAAAATAGCGTTTTTAAAAGGTTTTTCAAATTCATTTTAATGTATAGTCCACATACGTGTTTTGCACTCAAGTGGCAGCTAATTTCAGCTCTTCTAGTTTTTGTATTTTTTGAATGTTTTGGCGTAGTTCTGGTACTTGTTACTGGTGTTCGTAGTTGTGCCATTGACTGTATAAATGGAGGCCTCTCACCACACGGTGACAGATGACATCCAAGCACAGTGTTGTGGCATACATCTGCTCTAAGGTAAATTTGATTATGTCCAACGTATTTTAACAAAATGCAGCCAACTTTATCGTGGTGGAGACATGCTGGCAAAATTTGGAATGTGCACCGCATCATTACGAGCTACAGGCAACGAAAAGTCATAAATCATGACTCTCTGTTTGGTAGCAGCAAGTCCCGGGAAAACACCGTGAGTGCCTGGTATCATTGGAAAGCTTAGAAATCGTACTTTCTAAAAATACCTATGTTTTTGCGGAAGACGTAACTCCCAACCGATCAAACGCGAGTTTTCAACGTAGCCAAAATATATACCCTCAGATGACATGGTTCCTCAAATCATCACTGACTGTGGAAACTTCACACTAAACCTCAAGCAACTTAGATTCTGTGTCTCTCTGCTCTTTCTCCAGACTCTGGGAGTTTGATTTTCAAATGAAATGCAAAATTTACTTTTATCTGAACAGAGGTCATGTGCTGGTGTTTGTCTACTGTGTTTTATCAAGATCAAAGTCAGCGCAGTCGTCTACCAGGAAATTTAAGAGCACTTCATGCTTCTCTCTGCTGACAAGCTTTATGGAGAAGCTGATTTCTTCTTCCAGCAGGACTTAGCACCCCCCCCCCCAACACACACACACTGTCAAAAGTATCAAAACCTGGTTTAATGACCATGGCATCACTGTGTTTGATTGATCAGCAAACTCTCCTGACCTAAACCTCACAGAGCATCTGTGGAGTATTGTCAAGAGGAAGATGAGAGACATTTCAACTTTTGAGAATAATGTCAAAATTTTCTTTTGCCCATCCATCTGTCCGTCCGTCCTCCCTCAACAGCTTTTCTGGGGATCCGGGTCATTGAGGCAGCAGTCCAAGTAGAGCAGCCCAGACTTCCCTCTCTCCAGCCACCTTCTACAGCTCTTCAGAGGGGAGGCCAAGGTGTTCCATGCCAGCAGGGAGTCATAGTCTGCCCCGTGGTCTCATCCTCGGGGGACGTGTTCCAAACACGTGAAGTTGGAGGTGACCAGGAGGCATCCTGATCAGATGCCAAAACCACTTCTGCTGGAGGCTTCCTATTGTTAAAATTGAGTTTTTGCTCTGCACTGTATCTAAGTGATCCTCACAGTGGATCACCTGATTGTTGAGGTCTTTCTGGAATCGTGGGGTCTTTATACAACACTTCAAAGTTCTATGAGCTGACTGTTGTTGTGTATTTGTGCTATATAATAAAGTTTTATTAAAAGAGCCCTTTTTTCAAAGACAACTTTAGTTGTTGATTTGCTTTATAACATTATATTAGCACACTGTAAGTAAATGTAATATTGCTGAGAATTTTAACTTTTATAAAATACTAACAAAACTTTTAGATTATACAGAATCAGAATCAGAATCAGAATCAGATTTATTGCCATTGTTCATGTAGTACACAAACTAGGAATTTGTCTCGGTGCAATGCTGCAACATTAAACATGATAAGATAAAAGAAATAAAAAACTATACATGCAATAAGTGTAGAATAAGAATGAGTAATACTAGTCAAAGCAGTTTTTAAATATATTAGCGAGCAGCAGATATTGTGGAGTACCGCATAGTGCAGTCGGTAGTGCAACAGAAACAGTGATGATTGACATGAGTCTGGTTGAGCTGCTGTACATAGTGCACGAGAGTCAATAAGTCACTTAGTGTTCAGCAGTCTGATGGCAGAGGGGAAGAAGCTGTTCATGTGCCGGGAGGTTTTAGTCTGAATGGACCG
This sequence comes from Pholidichthys leucotaenia, assembly GCA_020510985.1. Lineage (NCBI taxonomy): Eukaryota > Metazoa > Chordata > Actinopteri > Cichliformes > Pholidichthyidae > Pholidichthys > Pholidichthys leucotaenia. The sequence goes on from CM035842.1 coordinate 281,289,139, forward strand.
AAGTCTTCTACCTGAGGGGAGGGGGGGAAACAGTACGTGACCAGGGTGTGAAGGATCGGCTATGATCCGGCCAGCACGCCTCCGGGTCCTGGAGATGTACAGGTCCTGGAGAGATGGGAGCTTGCAGCCGATCACCTTCTCAGCAGCGCGCACGACGCGCTGCAGCCTTAGTCTGTCCCTGGCAGTGGCTCCTGCGTACCACACGGTTATGGAGGTGGTGAGGATGGACTCGATGATGGCTGTGTAGAACTGCACTAACATCTTGGTGGGTAGCTTGAGCTTTCTCAGCTGCCGCAGGAAGAACATCCTCTGCTGGGCCTTTTTGATGAGGGAGCTGATGGTCGGCTCCCATTTGAGGTCCCGGGTGATGGTGGTGCCCAAGAAGCGGAAGGAATCTACAGTGGTGATGGGAGAGCCTGTGAGGGTGAGGGCGGGCAGAGGGGTTGTGACTTTCCTGAAGTCCACGATCATCTCAACTGTCTTCAGAGCGTTCAGCTGCAGGTTGTTGTGGCTGCACCAGGACGCCAGCTGGGCCACCTCTCTCCTGCAGACGGACTCGTCGCCGTTGGAGATGAGCCCGATGAGGGTGGTGTCGTCCGCAAACTTGATCAGCTTAACAGACCGGTGGCTGGAGGTGCAGGAGTTGGTATAAAGGGAGAAGAGTAGGGGGGAAAGTACACAGCCCTGGGGTGATCTGGTGCTGATGCTGACAGAGTCAGAGACAGTCTTCCCCAGCCGCACATGCTGCCTCCGGTCCGTCAGGAAGTCGGTGATCCACCTGCAGAGGGAGTCAGGCACGTTGAGCAGGGACAGCTTGTCCTGGAGCAGAGTGGGGCGGATGGTGTTGAATGCAGAGCTGAAGTCCACAAACAGGATCCTGGCGTAGGTTCCCGGGGAGTCCAGGTGCTGCAGGATGGAGTGGAGGACCAGGTTGACTGCATTGTCCACAGACCTGTTGGCTCGGTAGGCAAACTGCAGCGGGTCCAGGAGGGGAGTGGTGATGGACTTGAGGTGGGGCAGGACCAGGCGCTCAAAGGACTTCATGACTACAGAGTTGAGCGCTACAGATCTGTAGTCGTTAAGTCCAGTGATCCGTGGCTTCTTGGGGACAGGGATGATGGTGGAGGATTTGAGACAGGTCGGCACGTGGCATAGCTTAAGGGAGGTGTTAAAAATGTCTGTGAAGACAGGAGCCAGCTCTTTCGCACAGTGTCTCAGGGTGGAAGAAGACACGCCGTCCGGACCGGGAGCCTTGCGCGGGTTCAGTCTGGAGAACTGTCTGTGCACGTCCTGCTCACTGATGACAAGGGCAGGGGGGAGGAGGGGGGGACCGCTTTTGATGAAGTAGGGACCGAGGAGGCAGTGGAGCTGGGGGGAGGGGGGGAGTTGGACACAGCTGATGACGTGTCAAAACGGGCGTAATGTTGGGACAGTCTTTGACAAAGGGCTTTGTCATCCTGACCTTTAGAAGCCTGAGGCCAATAATTGGTAATTTGCCTCAGTCCTCTCCACACAGAAGCAGAGTCATTAGCAGTGAACTGCTGCTGGAGTCTCTCAGAATACACAGATTTAGCTCTCTTCAGCTCTCTGTTAAACCGATATTTAACCTCCCTGTAGCAGTCCCTGTCTCCACTTTTCAACGCTGCTTCCTTCTCCTTCCTGATCTGTCTGAGCTTAGCAGTGAACCAGGGCTTATCATTAGAGTACCTCACCCTGGTGTGCGATGGAAGAATGCTCTCCTCACAAAAGTGGATATATGAGTTCACAGTGTCCGTGTACTCATTCAGATCATGCGTGGCTCCTTTAAACATACCCCAGTCAGTTATTTCCATGCACGTGTTCAGCTTCTCCCCAGCTTCACTGGTCCATTTCTTCGTAGTGGTCACAACAGGTTTAGTGAGCTTCAGTCTCTGTCTGTATGTGGGAATGAGGTGGACCATCACGTGATCAGATAGTCCAAGCGCAGCGCGGGGAACAGCACGATACACATCTTTCACTGTAGTGTAACAGTGATCCAGTGTGTTCTCTCCTCTGGTGGGGCATTTAATAAACTGTTTGTATCGGGGGAGATCGTGGCTCAGATTGCTCTGGTTAAAGTCGCCAACCACAATAACCAGAGAGTCCGGGAAAGTCCGCTCCGTATGTTGAATGTGATCCGCAAGCGCGCGCTGAGCCTCGCGTGCGTCCGCGTCGGACGGGACGTACACAGCGGCGAGGATGAATGAGGCGAACTCCCGCGGGGAATAAAATGGCTTGCAGTTAATGAAAAGATATTCAAGGTCGGGAGAACAGTGTTGGGAAATCACCGTTACATCAGAGCACCAGCTGCTGTTAATGTAGAAGCAGACTCCTCCTCCTGTAGACTTACCGGAGAGCTCTGTGACACGATCAGAACGAAACAGCTGAAATCCATCGAGGTGAAGCACGCTGTCCGGTATATTCCCCCTGAGCCAGGTCTCAGAGAAGCAGAGAGCAGACGAGGAAGCGAGGTCCTTAAATCGCATCAGCAGTCTCAATTCATCTACTTTGTTAGAGAGAGAGTTGGCATTGGTTAGAAATATGCCAGGCAAGGGCGTGCGCGTGCCTCTCCTGCAGAGCCGAACGAGAGCACCCGCTCACCTTCCTCTCCTTCGCCGCCTCACCTTCCAAGCCAAACAGTGAATCAGATCGGCGGCAGGAGCCAAAAAAACCGGGAGCAGGTCCCGGTTTTTAGTAATCCAGTATAAATCCACAGTAATCCAATATAAATTTAAATATTTAAATCATGCTTTTTTATAGATATTATGAGGACTATGGCTAGTGATTTTGTGTCAGGTTGGATTAGTGATGTGCTTATTTTCTTAAATGCACTGAAATTTTTACACTGAGTATCCATATGAGAACAACTTGAGTATTACTGCACTACAAATAATTTAAAAAAGTGAGCTTACTGAAGAAAATGCTCTGCATATGTCTGATCAGATATGTATAACTGAAGTTCTCAGTAATTTTACAAGGTTATACAAAGGTTGACAGTATTTCAGTTGTGCTAACAATGACTCAACAACACCCTTTACATATAAATTAGAAAAGGCACAGACAATATCAGGTATCCATTTTACATTTATTTTAATAATATATAACAATAACAATAATATAAACAATAAATAACATTTAAATAAACAGAAAATGAGACAAAACCCCAAAATTAATTCCCACCTCCTGGTTTTTGATGCAGCTTGTACCATGGATGTACAAGTGGACCTGCCACAGACCAGGAGAGAACAAACCCAGTGTATTGTCTGTAGGGATCAGGGTAACGGTCCCTGATTGCCCACACACAGCAACTGGGGATGACTAAGGCAATGGATTAGCCATAGCAATAGCTCATTTTAGAACAGCATTCTTAGCTAAAACGCTGACCATAAACAAAGTTTGTTACAGCATATCTGCAAAAACCACTCTATCAACAGCAAAATCCTTACAGTCAGCTACAGTTTTGCCATGATTACATTATCAAAATTATGTAATTATCAGGTTCAATCACGTCTGTGAAACGCTAGCATTACCATAAATTATTAATAATTATATGACAGTAATTTTAAAAAATTGATGAATGGAGATAAACATCAAAGGATCACTGGGCACTGTACCACAAAAGATTTGTCGCTTGACAGCATTTCACTGGCTCGTAATCACAAAGAAACTGATTTCCATACAGTCTGCTGCTGCCTGTGAATGCTTGTTTCCAGCGCCATTTCTGTTTGTACATGGCAACACGTGCAATGTTATCATGAGGCAACAGTGAGTGCGACATCTACTGGCCAGGAGGTCAAAAAGTAATGGATTGCACCTTTGAAAGTCAGATTTTGCACCTTGCCATTGGAGCAAAAATTATAGAAGAATCTTTCTGGATTACACCTGATAGATGACTTTAATGCCAGTGAATGTTAGCGACTAGTCCAGAGGTCGGCAACCTCTACTACCTAAAGAGCCATTTTGAGAGATTTTTGACCAGCAAAATCCACAAAAATATCTGAGCCTGGAAACTAAGGTAAAACTGCAATGTTACCAGTCCCAACTGGAATGACATCCATCAATATTAACAGGTTTTTCCTCATAAAATTACAACTTTTTCCAAATTTAGTGAGATTTTTGGCATAAACTTTCTGCTTTTCTAATAATTTTGCTATAATTCCTTTGAAAATTTGTTACTCTTTCAATCAAAATTGCAGCCTCAGCCTTTTCACAGAAATTTGTTTGGGCTTCTTTCAGAAATTTTGTTTTTTCTTGTAATTTGCGAGTGTGTTTTTCTCATAAGATTGCAACTTTTTCCTCTAAATTTGTCACGTTTCTGTCAGAAATTTTCTGCTTTTCAAATAAATTAGTTCTATTCTTCATTGTAAATTTGTTACCCTTTCATGTAAATTTGCTGCACTTTCATATAAATTTGTTACATTTTTTATAAATTGCAACTTTTCCAGTAAATTTGTGGGTTTTTTCCTAAGAAATTTTCTATTTCTTGGAAATTTGTTATGACATTTTCCTCATTTTTTCCCCTAAATTTGTGATATTTTTTGCCAAAATTTTAAACTTTTCTGATAAATGTTATTTTTCTAGTGAATTTGTTTTTCCTCACAAATCTGTGCCCACTTTTCGGTTAAAGTTTTGAATTTTTTTTTATGAAGGCCTTAAGGAGCCACTGGTCATGTGCAAAAGAGCCACATGTGGCTCCAGAGCCGCAGGTTGCAGACCCCTGGACTAGCCTATTTTGTATTATTGGTTATTCTGACTATAATTTAGGGGTATCCCTGCTCTAAAATGTTGCTTTGAATGTGTTTTAACATGGATCATTTACTGCTTAATAAGTTTGGATTTGTAATTTGATGCTCTTTAACAGGATGATGCACCAACTCAGTGAGCTCAAATGTTACTGCATTACAAATCATATCTCTGTCTCAGCTTCTGCTTATTCATACTCCTGTGTGCTTGTTGTTTAGCTGATGAAATGTATTTGTATTTAGATTCACTGAATAAGCACTCTGTATATTAGTTTTTATTGCAGCCTGCCAGGGTTTCAAGATTCAAAGATTTTATTTGTTAATACTACTATATGTACAGGACATACAGGAGAATTGAAATGCCATTTCTCTCTCTTCAGTGGTGTGTGCAATATATAAAAAAGGAACAAGTCTGGAAAAACAACAGCAGTCTATGTACAGTAATGCTACCCATATTGCAAATAATGGTAAAAGATAAAACCCAGACATCCCATCGTGAAAATAAAGATAAACGATAAAACCCAGCAATCGTATATACAGAAAAGGTAGAGCAGTAATACTTGTAGTTGCAAGTTAGATGTGGTAGTGTAGGTGCAGACAGTGACAGATTGGACTGCACATGATCAGTATTGCAATGACAGCAGCAGGTATGACATTTGTTCAAATGGTTGCAGTAAGGTGCAGAGACATACAGCAACAGATGTATTACTGTTGGTGTGCCAGTCTTTCTGTGCCAACAGCTGAGGTAGTTATTGTGCAGGTGAGTGTGTTACTGTCCAGGGGTGGGGAGTGGGGGGGGGGGGAGAGAAGTGGACAGAGTTCAGGGTCCTGATGGCCTGGTGAACAAAGCTGTTTAGCAGTCTTGTGGAGTGGGCCCAGAGGCTCCGGTACCTTTTCCCCAAGGGCAGGGGGCCGAAGAGGGAGTGGGAAGGGCGGGAGGTGTTGCCTGCAATGTTGATGGCTCTGTGGATCAGGCGGGTGAGGTTGTTGTCCACGTAGGCACCAACAACACACCAGACTGTGAGAATGAGCGTTTAAAACATGATTTTATCAGTCTTTTTAACCTTCTTAAGGACTGTAATAAAACTATTTTTTATCTTTGGTGCATTCACCACCTATTGCCATGGGATTGGACATTTTAGCAGGCTGCTTGCTCTCAGTACTTGGGTACAGTCAGCCTGCTCCATTTACAGCAAAGTTTTTAATGACAACTTTAATCTTTTTTGGGAATGTGTACCATTTTTTTTTTTAAACAGAGATGGGATTCACCCCAGTAAACAAGGCACCTATGCTTTAACGGCAAACATTTTCCATGCTTTTTCAACACATCTATGACAATCCACTCTCACTGTGCTCCCAGATATATCTCATACCACACATACTTCCTCATTCTATCCTAAGTCACCAATCACTACTACCTACAGTCTATACACTGACTCTGCAAGCCCTGCCATGGCAATCCCAGCCATCATCATCACCAGACGAATATGCACAAGGACAACTGAAGTTAATCCTCAAAACCGCAGAGGCACAGATACTAAAACAGGTGGCTGCGGTCAGTATCAATGGGCCGAGAATCAGCTGTTGATGAGGAGATGACATCACCTATTTGGATTGCTCTTCTAAATGCCTGTTCTATTGACAATAAAGCTTTTTTTCTCAATGACTTTTTACAAGTGGGAATTTGGGTTTTCTGCTCCTCACAGAAACATGGCAAAAGGAGAACAAATTCATCTACTTGAACAAACTCTGTCCTGCAGGTTGCTGCACAATTAGATCTCCTAGGCTTTCAGGTTGTGGTGGAGGACTTGCTGGCTGTCAGGTCAGGCACTGGTTTGCTTGCTACCGGATAACCATGAAAACCGGTACTACCTGTCTCATGGGTTGGGCCATCGGCAACTCAACCGGCAACCACGCCCTTCCGAGGGTGTGGAGGCTGAAATAGGGCATCCTTGCAGAACTAAAAACAATATCTGTTACAGGTCTGTGGTGGACCACTGCTAGTTACATGGGGTGAGACTAGACATCCAGGCAGATAAGCACATCTGTCGCAAGGTCTGTGGTGGACTGTTGCCAGTCGGTGCATTGTGACATGCACTACACAAAGAGCAGAGACAAACAAACCTATCATCTGGTCAATCAGTGCAACAGATACTGGAGTCAGTTTGTCTTGGCCTGTCCTTGCCACTGATAATTTTTTTTTTTTTTTAATTTTGTACACTTTATTGATCCCCAGAGGGGAAATAGAGGGCATCCACCTGGATGGATGAAGCAGCCACGGTACGACGCTATCCCTTAACCATTCACACACACATTCACACCTAGGGCCACTTTAGAGTTTCCAATTAACCAAACCTGCATGTTTTTGGCCTGTGGGAGGGAACCGAAGAAATCCCGGAGTAAACCCACACAGATACAGGGAGAACATGCAAACTCCACACATATCACTGTTGGTCAGGGGCTGGGATTGAACCAGGAATCCCATGGCCAAGGGTGAGTTGCTGTGCTGCCGCAGTGCTAGCCACTGCGCCACCATACCACCCAATACCTCTATCTGCCAAGAATGTGCCGCTAGTCCAGCAAAAGCTAGCGGTACTCAAATGCTTTACAAGCAGTTTCATGAAATGGTCAGTCAGATAGCAGCTCATACCGGCTCGGACATTGCCCGGGTTAACAAGGTCAGGAGTTCCTGGCAGCGGAAGATGAAGGACAGAGCTGCATGGAGGAATCTGATCAGACCTAAATGAAACAGTCATTGTCGCCTCCGACAGACTGCTATGATGATGATGATGATGGAGGATTTGCTGCGGTTTATCAGGACAATTTCCAGTGCAGAGTATTAAGCTCTGAGGGCTTCTCTCCTTTCAAGTATCAGATGATTAAGGCTGGTTCTGTTAACATCTTTTACTGTGTTTTAATATACCAACCCCTTGGTCCTGCTGGCACCTTTCTTATTGTTTTTACTGTTTTTTTGTATCTTCCATTATTAAGTTGCAGAAAGTTTTAATTGTTGGGTATTTTAACCTTCATATTGATGATGTTAGATGTAACATGGCTGCAGATCTGCTGTCAACCACAGACAGTTTTGGTTTTACCCAACATATTTCTACAGCCACTCACACAAAGGGCCACATATGAGATTTAGTATTTTCTATTGGTCTAAATGTAAAAAATGTTAAGGTATAAGCTGTTCAAGTGAGTGACCACAGCTGTGTTTTCTTTGACCTGAATTTTACTTTAGATCCAGTCCCTCAGAAAATCAGATTCAAGAGGCATATTGCAATGAGTGATACCACTGTAAACATCCCATCATCAGCTCCTTATTGCTCTGCTGGTGATTTACCTCCTTATTCCTGGTCCTCTTTTAAGACTGTTACACAACAGGACATCAATGCCCTCCTTTGCAAAATAAAAACTTCCATGTGTCCTGTTGATGTTCTTCCTACTGTTCTGCTCACCAAAGTATTTGACAGTATTGGCTCTTCTGTTGCTAAAATTTTTAATTTGTCTCTTTCAACTGGTGTGGTTCCCAACTTTTTCAAACATGCCATTATTGAACCAGTTCTCAAAATGCCCAGTCTTGATCCTTCACTTTTTAAAAATTATAGGCCAGTTTCTAAATTGCCTTTTATGTCAAAAATTTTAGAAAATCTTGTTGCAGAGCAGCTGACTTCTTTTCTCACAGAACACAAAATCTTTGATAACTTTCAGTCTGGTTTCTGGAAGAATCACTCTAAAGAAACGGCATTACTAAAAGTTACAAATGACATCATGATGTAAGCTGACTCAGGGAAATATACAGTTTTAATATTATTGGATCTTTCATCGGCATTTGATACTGTTGATCATAAAACATTAATTAGCACATTGCAAAACCTTGTTGGCATGTCTGGATCTGTTTTAAAGTGTTTTTTTTTCCTTATATTTCTGATAGAACTTTTCAGTGTTTTTACAAATCATATGTCTGAAACTGCAGAGCTGTCATGGGGGGTTCTCCAGGGTTCCGTTTTAGGGCCTATTTTGTTCCTTTTATACATGCTTTCTTTAAGACAGATAATTAGACAGTTCAGTGATGTATCATTTCTATGCTGACGGTATCCAGCTATACTGCTCTTTTAAGCCCGCCTAGCTCCATAAGCTTACTTCCTTAACACACTGCCTAACTGCCATAAAACAGTGGTTAAGTGACAACTATTTCAAATCAAATCAAACTTTATTGTCATATTGCTGTACATACAACTGTAGTGCAGGCAAGATGAAATTGCGTTTCTCTCGGCTTCCATATAAATAGAAGCAGCGTGATTTAAGACACACTCCCACATAGCTTCACCCCCCACCCCCACCCCCCATCCATTCACACATCCCTGAGACATACTTGGGAAAAAACTAACTAACTATAATATACAAATAATATACAAAATGTCCGTAGGTGCAGTAGTATGTATGAGAGATTCCGGGTCAACTGTTCAGCATCCTGACAGCTTGTGGAAGGAAGCTGTTGATCAGACTGGTGGTTCTGCCTCTGTTGCTCCGGAATTGTTTACCAGATGGAAGAAGTTCAAAGTGTTTATGTAGAGGGTGAGAACGGTCCTTGACAATGTTCAGTGCCCTGCCCCTACAACGGTTCTGAAAAAGTTCTTGGACAGAGGGGAGGGAGACTCCAATTACCCTCTCAGCCACCTTGACTATCCTCTGCAGGGCTTTTTTGTCTGACATACTGCAGCTGGAGTACCATGTAGCAACGCAGTACGTCAGAACACTCTCCACCACACCTCTGTAGAAGGTCCTGAGGATGCAGATGGGGAGAGAGGCCTGTTTGAGTTTCCTCAAGAAGTGCAGTCTCTGCTGAGCCCGCTTCCTGATCCCCAAGGAATTCTTACTCCAGGTCAGGTCCTGCGAGATCTGCACTCCGAGGAACTTGATGTTCTCCACTCTCTCCACTAAACGGCCGCCGATGCTGAGGGGGACGTGCTCAGGCTGTGACCGCCGGAAGTCGATAATCATCTCCTTCGTTTTGTCCTCGTTGAGCACCAGATTGTTCTCCCTGCACCAGCCCTCCAGGTCTCTCACTTCTTCCCTGTACATTGATTCCTCATCCCTCTGAATAAGTCCCACCACCGTGGTGTCATCTGCAAACTTAATAATCTGGTTCCTCTCATGTCTGGATACACAGTCATGTGTTAGAAGTGTAAACAACAGTGGACTGAGTACACAGCCTTGAGGGGATCCGGTGCTCAGCGTGACAGAGTTGGAGATGTTGTTTCCAACCCGGACAGACTGAGGTCTTTCAGTCAGGAAATCCAGGATCCAGAGACATGTGGCGGTGTTCAGACCAAGAAGGAATAATTTCTCCATCAGTCTCTGGGGAATAATGGTGTTGAATGCTGAACTGAAATCAATGTACAGGAGTCTGGCGTAGGTGTCTTTCTGGTCCAGGTGGGTAATGACAGAGTATAGGGTGGTAACTATAGCATCCTCTGTGGAGCGGTTTGAATGATATGCAAACTGGAGCGGGTCGTGTGATGCAGGGAGGCAGGCTGTAATGTGTGGTTTGACAAGCCGTTCAAAACACTTCATCACAATTGGTGTCAGTGCAACAGGACAATTGTCATTCAAACAGGACACAACTGGTTTCTTTGCCACCGGTACAATGATAGAGGTCTTGAAGCATCTGGGAACGATGGCCTGACTCAGGGAGATGTTATAAATGTCAGTCAGGACATCCGCCAACTCGCTCGCGCAGTCTCGGAGCACACGTCCCGGAATGTTGTCCGGACCTGCAGCTTTGCGTGGGTTGACTCTGGTTAGGGTCCTCCGTGTGTCCGCCCCAACGGCCTCTCCGGCCACCACCGAGCATTTAAACATTTTTACACATTCATACCCAGTGTTATGGGCACTGGAGGCAATGTGGGTGAAGTGTCTTGCCCAGGGACACAACGGCAGGATATCTGGGGAGAGCATGATTCGAACCGCCAACCATCGGGTTATTAGACGACCTGCTCTTCCTCCTGAGCTGCTGCCGCCTCACTTTTTCCTCAACTTTCCCTCTTTAGGAAAGCTATGGAGGCTTACCCCGCTCTCTTTATTTCCCTTTGATTGGAAATTGCATCCAAAAGCCGCGCAATGTGGCATTTTCACTGACAAACGGCAGTAGTTCGTAGCTTCGCTTCTTGGCTTGTATAAGACAGAAAAAACGGCTGCAACCATTCTACGTCACTACCCAGAATGCATTGCGACGTAAACAAAAATGGCGATTTACATCGTATTAAAGTTTTTTAAAAATATATAAAACTGGGAATTATTTTCAAAAAAATTATATTATAGTTATGTTACTAACATCAAAATAAAGCATATAGAGCTAACATGCCAATATAATCGGAGTTCCTTTTAAGGGGGGAAAAAATCCAAACCTACATGGCCCTGTGCGACAAAGTGATTGCCCCCTAAACCTAATAACTGGTTGGGCCACCCTTAGCAACAACAACTGGCAATCAAGCTTTTGCGATAACTGGCAATGAGTCTTTTACAGAACTGTGGAGGAATTTTGGCCCACTCATCTTTGCAGGATTGTTGTAATTCAGCTACGTTGGAGGGTTTTCGAGCATGAACCGCCTTTTTAAGGTCATGCCACAGCATCCAAATTGGATTCAGGTCAGGACTTTTACTAGGCCACTCCAACGTCTTCATTTTGTTTGTCTTAAGCCATTCACAGGAGGACTTGCTTGTGTGTTTTGGATCATTGTCCTGCTGCAAAACCAAAGTGTGCTTCAGCTTGAGGTCATGTACAGATGGCCGGATGTTCTCCTTGAGGATTTTTTGGTAGACAGCAGAATTCATGGTTCCATTTACCACAACAAATCTTCCAGGTCCTGAAGCAGCAAAACAGCCCCACACCATCACACTACCACCACCATATTTTACTGTTGGTATGATGTTCATTTTCTGAAACGCTGTTACTTTTACGCCAAATGTAATGGGACACACACCTTCCAAAAAAGTTCAACTTTTGTCTTGTCGGTCCACAGAGTATTTTCCCAAAAGTCTTGGGGATCATCAAGATGTTTTCTGGCAAAACTGAAACGAGCCTCTACTGTATGTTCTTTTTGCTCAACAGTGGTTTTGTCTTGGAACTCTGCCATGCAGGCCATTTTTTCCCAGTTTCTTTCTTATGGTGGAGTTATGAACACTGACCTGAACTGAGGCAAGTGAGACCTGAAGTTCTTTGGATGTTGTTGTGGGGTCTTTTGTGACCTCTTGGATGAGTCATCGCTGTGCTCTTGGGGTAATTTTGGTTAGCTGGCCACTCCTGGGAAGGTTCACCACTGTTCCATGTTTTCCCCATTTGTGGATAATGGGTCTCACTGTGGTTTGCTGGAGTCCCAAAGCTTTAGAAATGGCTTCATAACCTTTTCCAGACTGATAGATCTCAATTACTTTGTTTCTCATTTATTCCAGAATTTCTTTGGATCGCAAGCATGATGTCTAGCTTTTGAGGATCTTTTGGTCTACTTCACATTGTCAGGCAGGTCCTATTTAAGTGATTTCTTGATTGAGAACAGGCCTGGGTGTGGCTAGAGAAATTGAACTCAGCTTTCCAAAGATGTGATAAACCACAGTTAATTTAATGTTTTAACTGGGGGGGCGGCAATCACTTTTTCACACAGGGCCATGCAGGCTTAATAAACACCTTCATTTAAAAACTACACTTTGTGTTTACTTGTGTTATCTTTGTCTAGTATTTAAAATTGTTTGATCTGAAACATTTAAGTGTGACAAAAAAAAAAAAAGGGAAATCAGGAAGGGGGCAAACACTTTTTCACACCACTGTAAGTGAACACCATTTACCATACATCTACACCGGAGGCGGTGTAGCTTCCATACCACACTGTGATGCAGCTGGTGAGGATGCGCTCGGTGGTGCCCCAGTCGAATGAGCACATGTTGGGGAGTGGAACTCATGCTCTCCTCAGTTTGCGGAGAAAATGGAGGCGAGTTTGAGCCTTCTTTGCCTGTGATGTAGTGTTTCTGTACCAGATACAGATCCGTGCCAAATGCAAAACACCGGTACAGGGTGAACAGAATGGAGCTCAGCACACATGCCTGGGGAACACCAGCATCAGGGTGGATGAAGCAGTGTTACCAAGCTTCATGTTTCAGGGCCCCTTTGAAAGGAAAATTAAATTAGTGTTCAGGCAGCATTAAGGCTCGGGTATAGTCGCTGTATTCGTTGTTGTGGGCACTAACCGTGACATCAAAATTATGTCATGAAATGCCATGTTTCGTGTTTTGGATTCGCTGCATTTTTCATGGTGAGTGGCACAGAGCTATTGTTTAATAAAGAATCTATACACATACAAATGCTTACATGTTAGAAAAAAAAAACATCTAAGGGACTATAAATTAGAATAAGGTCCTGTTGTTTCTGAAGTCTCAAAGCTTTATTACCCCAAATGTGTTTTGTAGCATTGTTGTATTCAGATGAATTTTGATAACACAATATTTTTTTTGTAAGTTGTTTGTGTTTTTGCAACTTATTTAAGACAATTTTAGATAGATAGATTTGTTTATTTGACAGGGACAGTGCAATAAACATAGACAATTAATCAATGACAATCTGATGTGTTGCACAGAGTGTATAGCTATTAGCTAACTTGCAACTCTTGTCCCTTTTGTACCGCTGAATCTGAAAATGACATCCGTTTCTCTTGATCAGGTGCTAAGTAAAAACTTGTACTTACTTAGTACTTACTTAGTACTGTGCATGTACTTACCTTTATATAAAGGTAAGTACATGTAAATTGAATGTTACGTCATCATTGTTCAAAATTCAGAGAATTTCAAGACATAAAAAAGAATTCTGCATCATATAAAGTGAAAATACCCGTACATGTAAACAAAAACGTATAAAACAACATGGGGCCATAATTCAAAAAGTTGACCTTATTGAGCAAAACCAATGTGATTTTTGAATCCAGCACATCAAAATTGTCCTAAATCAGCTAAAAAACTTAGACAATGAATTTGGTGTTGACCAGTGTAATAAGACTATGGAAATAATTTTGACTTTGAATATGAGCTACTGATTATCTGACACCAAATTAACAGTTCACATGGATTGCACTTCTCAGTAAATGGTGCTGATATCATGATGATGATTTATACTGAGAACTGGTGACAAACAAATTATTATCTATATTTTAAGACATGAACATAACATTCTGCTCTTCATGTTTACCAGCATCATGTCATAGTAAACTTATGTAGACTAATGCTTTAACAAACTTTTTAAAAGTGTGCTGTCTCTTAATTCACTGAGTGCATCCAGACTGAGAGATGGTGGGGAAAAAAGGAAAGAAAGCAGAGATGGTTCAGTTGTGTGTGTGTGAAGTAGATGTCGTTACTTGGGGGTGTGATTTAGTGGTTGTGGGAGTAAATTAAATCATTTCTCAAGGCTTCTCCAGTCAGGTCTGTCACACAGAAAGATAACACCGTCAATGCAGCTTCATCTCCACATAAGACACAGCTGGGACAGACCAGGGAGGAAATGCTGTAACTGGCCTAGCATCAAACCAAAACAATGTAAACAATCCAAATTTTTTAAAAAATGGAAAAAAAAAATGACTAAAAATAACTTTATACTTGACGGAACAGTGTGCAAGATTTTGGAGGATCTTTTAGCAAAAATTAAGAAAAATTACTGTAAAACAGTGATGTGCACTGACATTTCGGGGGCAGGTGCTGAGCCAAAATAAAGGCACTCCTAAAAACTGTCATGTTCGCTGCATAAACTGCAGCGAACATATGAAATAGCAGTGAGCTCAAAACGTAGAGTAAGTAACGTGTTTATTTACAATGGGTGTATGTATAGAAAGTCCAAATACAGTCACAGCAAAAGGGGAAGACACCCGGCTACAAACTTGATTGGTCAAAGGGAATGCCTAACGCGCTCCAATTAAGCAGGAGCGGAGAAAAAGGCACAAGAGACTTACAATAGTGTTGGAGCGGAAAGGCTCTAAGGGAACAACACGTTTCACTCCAGGGCTTGACCAACGGCCATGAGACTGGATGTCCAGAGTTGACATTGCTAAGTTGCCACACTAGCTGGTCACACTCTACCCCTATAAATACACAAACCCAGAATGAGGGCAAGTGGACAGCTGTGCAGCGGCCCGGTGCGTGACTGATTGTGTGTGTGCGTGTGTGTGAGTATTAGTATGAGTGTGTGTGTGTGTGTGTGTGTGTGTGTGTGTGTGTGTGCATGAGTGTGTGAGTGTGTATGTGGTGAACCAGACAGCTGGTGAATGCCTGGTGAGAGGAGGAGGCGTGGCTGTGGGACTGGCGGAGAACAAGGCTCAATCCACCAGCTGGAATTAATAGGCAATAATTAAACCCCACAGCCACAAGTCACCCCGAACATGACAAATACAGAATAAAGTAAAGGTACATATAGTAGCACAACCTTTTACTGTACTTCGTATATTTATTTTAATACCTATATTATTACTCCATAGATTTCTACAAAATTATCAACTCACACACATCATTAATCGTGTATTTACATGACAAAAATGGGCACCTTCCATTGAAAATAAATATCTGTTGAAAATAAATAAATCTCTGCAAAGTCTGTGAAAAATATATATATTTTTTCTTTTAGGGTTTGGGCATGAACTGTGCCCATGTATTTGTCTTGTTTTGGTTTTTTGAGTATTTTGTCTTGATCGGGACATTGTCCTCGCCTTGAGTTTGTTTTTGTTATTTTCTTTGTTTAGTTTCATTGGTTTCATGGTCTCTGTTTTGTGTTATTATTATCCCTGCCTTATTCTTAGTTCTTGATTGTCATTATTATCATGGCCATGTTTGTTTCTTTATTCTGCTCTTGGGTTTGAGTGAGCTTTTGTGTTGACAGTGTTCTTGTTTATTTCCAGGTTTTCTCATAGTCTGTACCTTGGTTTGTAATTCCTTGATTATCCACGGCTGTTTGTTATTTTACTCATTAGCTCTGCCTTATTTAAGGGACGCTACTCCTTACCTCGGGGCGGCGTCCTCATCATTCTGGTGTGAGTCTACACGCTTCTGCCTTGTCTGGAGTCTTGGGGTGTTTTCACACCTAAATTCATTTAATTTGGCCCGAATCAGTTGACAAGTTTGCTACTTTGTATCATTTTCTCCTTGGTTTGGTCTCCTTTCACACAGGCAAAAATTCAAGCTGACCAAACTGCGTCACCTTAAATCCCTTGAGACTTTATAAATTTGAGACTTTATGATTGAACTTTGCAACTCTTTTCTTTTTAATTTGTGACTGAAAAAAAACAAAAAACAAACAAACTTCCAGACCTCTAGTTCAGGCAGGGCTCAGGCGCCAGTCAAACAGAATTAACTGGATATCAAAATATAATTATCACACATTAAAGCACATTTGATCTGCGATTGGTGTCTCGAAGAGGAACATTAAATTCTATAATACCTTTTAAAAAAATGCTCTGCAGGAGTGCACATCAGCGAGCAAAGGGGCAGGTGTGAGAACAACACCTGGGGTCTATCTGTGCATGTGCCTACTATCAAATGTGTTTGATAGTGTCTAACCTTTATAAAAATATACCAGAGTGGTGGCCTAGTTAGTAGAGCATCTGCCCCACAACCGGGAGGACATGGGTTCAAATCCCGGCAGGGTCATACCAAAGACCATATAAAAATGGTACTTTCTGCCTTCTAGCTTAGTGGTCAGCATAGTAGATTGGGGAAAGGAAAGTTAATGCACAGAGCTACCAGAGGACTGACCCCCCCCCCCCCCACACACACACACTGTAGCTTTCACTACTTACAGTAGCTGTGTAGCCTAGGGTCAGTGAAATGGAGATAGGCGCCACCCCATACACCATATGGTGTCCCACATGCTGTGTAGCAACAGTTTCTTTTTTTCTAAAACTTTGGAGAAAATTGGTAATATAGGAACAGACACAAACCTGATTTACAGCTCTAGATTTAAATCCCTTACCATTTCAGCCAGTGTCCAGCCAATGTAAAACGTTCCACGGGTGGCACATCTTACACACATAGCAAGATAATTTAATTAATGGATTACATTATGGGCTTATTGATGTCAGGCTAAAAACAGATTGTTTCAGACAGAGCTTTTAGAACATGTTCAGTCTGTTTTATCCTGCCTTGAGAGCTCTTAAAGTGGGAAAAATCTCAAGAAAATCAACATGGTACTGCCAGTAATTTCCTCATTTTGGAGTGAGAGTTGGCAACACTGAATAAAGTTATCCGTGCTTATCTTATCTTTATGATATGGATTTAATCCGATGTGCAGTGATCTAAAGAAAATGTCCATTATGCACAGTCCACATTATCCAATGTCTGCTGTGACAGAGACATGATCCAGTCCTTCAAATTCCTTTTGGAGATCAAAGTCCATTTTTGAATGAATAATCTTTATCCAGGTAGCAAGTAAATGCACTTTAATTTCATTGGATCACAGTCCAGCTGTCTGATGGAAAGTGTTATCATGTCTTCAGTCTGGAACAAAGTGTCTGGCAATCAGTTGGTTTAATTCTTGCTGGGTCACAAACTGTCCAGATACATACCTGTGCTTGAAATCCAACCGTGGGTGTTGAGACAAGAGTTTTTCCACTTTACATCCAGTCAAGGCTGTTCAGATAGCGTAGATCCACTTCCTGGTGTTGTTAGCAGATCATAGCACTAGCTTTGTCGGACCTGAAGATTGCCGTAAGTCTCAACCGGTTCTTTAGTTTGTAACTCACCAATATGCGTCTTTTAATTGCGACAAAGGAAAAATAATCTATTTGCACAAAAACAAAGTAGCTTAATCTTTTTCTCCGTTCAGTAATTCAGACTTCAACAGGTCATGTTGACTGACCAATAAAGTACATCTATCTGTCTATCTATAGTGGTGTGGATAAAATGTTTGCCCCCTTTCTGATTTCTCATTTTTTTGTATGTTTGTCACACTTGTCATGTTCGCCCTTTTCAGGGCATAAATGAGGCGCCAGATGCCAACAGAGAGTTTGCTTGTTTATTATAGAAAACACAAAATAATGAGCCACGTGGGGCAAAACATTTACACTAAACGTAGAACACAAATAAAGAACACAAAGACCCAAACTGGGAATAGCGAGGGTGGAACCTGACGCTAGAGAATAAACACTTACAATAGATGAGTGAGGACGATCCAAACACAGAAAAAAGACTGGAGCCAGATGTAGGGACTCCAGTCAAGGTCGACATAGGTCGCAATGAGGAGTGAGCCTCAGCTGCTCCCTTAAATACTAAAGACAAAACGCAAAGAACCAAACAGGAGAGGAGGAAACGTAATTACAAAAATCATAATCAGCTGTGACAGTGCAAGCTAGACTTGACAGCTGAAGTCTGGCCTCGGCGCTGTCACAGTAGAAGCCCCGGGAGAACCAATAATAACAGGGCAGGAAAATATAAAGAAAAAAGAGAGAATACTGCGTGACTCAAGCGCGGATAAGCTCAGTGCTCGGATGACCACAGTACCCCCCGTTCGAGGGACGCATTCCAGGCATCTACAGTGACATCCACAGAGGCCTTCTCCCGCCAACCAGAAGGCTAACAAGACTGACCTCGGGTGGGCGGAGGGGGGAACAGGCTAGGAAGGAGAGAAACCCCAAAGAAAACAGGCACAAAAATGTCTAACAGCAGAGTACAGAGAACCCCCCCCCCCCCCGCACACACACACAAAGATCAAATAATAACAAAGGCTCAAGCACAAAATAACGCGGCTAAAACTTGCATACAACACCAATGTCGTCACAGAAATGTCCAAAACCAGATAAATAAGTGAAAAGAAAAAGTATATATGTACACTACTACTCAGAAAATGTTCACGTCCAGATAAATAGGCGAACACAGAAATATATAAGTACACTACAACTCAGAAATCAAGGCAAGGAAAAAATCTCTATTTAACAATATACGAGAGAGGAAGAAAAAAAAAACACACCATGAAAACACAAGTATGGGGGATACTGGCAGATAGAGAGAGAAAAAAAGGCAGTTCAGGTGGCCTACCCAAGTCCCAGAACCGGCAAAACAGAACCTCAGGCAGCCGACCCAGGTCGGAGAACCAGCAAAGCAGTCCTTCAGGCGGCTCTCCCAGGTCCCAGAAACAGCGGAACATTCCTTCGGGTGGTTGGCCCGCGTCCTTAGACCACCAGGACTGGAGGGGGGAGCTCGGAAGCGGCTTCCATACTGAAGCCGGACCAAATGAGAGGGACCCCAGTGGCCTCCGGTGGTGGAGAAAAGGGGGGGGAACAGGGAACCAGTCCGGTGTCAGGCAGGAGGGGATCTGCAGCTCCCTCGCCGACCTTGAACTGGGCCAGCGCAGCACCCTTGGTGGCCCCCGACCGGGCCAGCGCAGCACCCTTGGTGGACCCCGACTGGGCCAATGCAGCACCCTCGGTGGAGCCCGATTAGGCTAGCGCAGCACCTGGGAGGACCTCCAAACACGAACCCGGAGCCTCAACGAAAACGACCGGAGCTGACTCATCTCGATATACTCGAATACTGCGTGACTCGAGTGTGGATAAGCTCAGCGCTCGGATCACCACACTTAAATGTTTCAGATCGTCAAACAAATTTAAATATTAGACAAAGATAACACAATTAACCACAAAATGCAGTTTATAAATAAAGGTGTTTATTATTAAGGGTAAAAAAAAATCCAAACCTACATGGCCCTGTGTGAAAAGGTGATTGCCCCCCCCCCCCCCGTTAAAGCATAAATTAACTGTGATTCATCACATCTTTAGAAAGCTGAGTTCAATTTCTCTAGCCACACCCAAGTCTGATTACTGCTACACCTGTTCTCAATCAAGAAATCACTTAAATAGGACCTGCCTGACAAAGTGAAGTAGACCAAAAGATCCTCAAAAGCTAGACATCATGCTACATCCATCCATCCATCCATCTTCTACCGCTTTTCCGGAGGTCCGGGTCATGGAGGCAGCAGTTCAAGCAGAGAAGCCCAGACTTCCCTCTCCCCAGCCACCTGCTCCAGCTCTCCAGGGAGGATACCAAGGCGTTCCCAGATCAGCTGGGAGACATAGTCTCTCCACCGAGTCCTGGGTCTGCCCCGGGGTCTCCTCCCAGTGGGACGTGCCTGAAACACCTCAAGTGGGAGGCGTCCAGGAGGCATCCTAATCAGATGCCCATACCACCTCAACTGACTCCTTTCAATGTGGAGGAGCAGCGGTTCTACTCTGAGCCTCTCCCGGATGACTGAGCTCCTCACCCTATCTCTGAGGGTGAGTCCAGCAATCCTACGGAGAAAGCTCATTTCAGCCGCTTGTATCCGCGATCTTGTTCTTTCAGTCATTACCCAAAGCTCGTGACCATAGGTGAGAGTAGGAACGTAGACCGACTGGTAAATCGACAGCTTTGCTTTAGAACTAAGCTCCCTCTTCACCACAACAGACCGGTACAACGTCCGCATCACTGCAGATGCTGCTCCGATCCGTCCGTCAATCTCTCGCTCCATTTTCCCCTCACTCGTGAACAAGACCCCAAGATACTTAAACTCCTCCACTTGGGGCAGGAGCCTGTCCTCAACCTAGAGAGGACAATCCACCTTTTTCCGGCTGAGGACCATGGACTCAGACTTGGAGGTGCTGATTCTCATCCCAGCCGCTTCACACTCAGCGGCAAACCATCCCAGCAAGAGCTGTAGGTCATTGCTGGATGAAGCCAACAGGACAACATCATCTGCAAACAACAGAGATGAGATCCTGTGGTCACCAAGCATGACACCCTCCGTTCCCTGGCTGCGCCTAGAAATCCTGTCCATAAAAATTATGAACAGGATCAGTGACAAAGGGCAGCCCTGGCGGAGTCCAACTCTCACTGGGAATGACTCCGACCGAGTGTTGGCAATACGAACCAAACTCTCACAACAGTCGTACCGAGACCGAATAGCTCGTAACAACAAGCCCGATACCCCATACTCCTGAAGCACCCCCCACAAAAAACCACAAGGGACGCGGTCAAATGCCTTCTCCAAGTCCACAAAACACATGTAAACTGGTTGGGCAAACTCCCACGAACCCTCAAGAATTCTCGAGAGGGTAAAGAGCTGGTCTGATGTGCCACGGCCAGGACGAAAACCACATTGCTCCTCCTGAATCCGAGGTTCGACCAACGGCCGGACTCTCCTCTCCAGTACCTTGGCATAGACCTTCCCAGGGAGGCTGAGGAGTGTGATCCCTCTAAAGTTGGAGCACACCCTCCGGTCCCCTTTTTTGAAGAGAGGAACCACCACCCCAGTTTGCCATGCCAAAGGCACTGCCCCCGACATCCACGCAATGTTGCAGAGGCGTGTCAACCATGACAGCCCAACAACATCCAGGGCCTTGAGGTACTCAGGGCGAATCTCGTCCAGAATCAGAATCAGAATCAGAATCAGATTTATTGCCATTGTTCATGTGATACACAAACTAGGAATTTGTCTCGGTGCCATGCTGCAACATTAAAAACATAATGAGAAAAAGGGATAAACTAAAAAACTAAAGGACTAGAAACGTGCAATAAGTGTAGAAAAATAAGTAATAATAAGTAATAATAATAATAATAATAGTAATAATGAGTAGTACTAGTTAAGGCAGTTTTAAAAAATTAGCATGTAGCAGATAATGTGAAGTACCACATAGTGCAGTCAATAATGCAACAGAAAAACAGTGATGATTGACATGAGTCTGGTTGAGCTGCTGTACATAGTGCACGAGAGTCAAAAGTCACTTAGTGTTCAGCAGTCTGATGGCAGAGGGGAAAAAGCTGTTCATGTGCCGGGAGGTTTTAGTCCGAATGGACCGAAGCCTTCTACCTGAGGGGATGGGGGCAAACAGCACGTGACCAGGATGTGAAGGATCGGCTATGATCCGGCCAGCACGCCTCCGGGTCCTGGAGATGTACAGGTCCTGGAGAGATGGGAGCTTGCAGCCTATCACCTTCTCAGCAGTGCGCACGACACGCTGCAGCCTTAGTCTGTCCCTGGCAGTGGCTCCTGCGTACCACACAGTTATGGAGGAGGTGAGGATGGACTCGATGATGGCCGTGTAGAACTGCACTAACATCTTGGTGGGTAGCTTGAGCTTCCTCAGCTGCCGCAGAAAGAACATCCTCTGCTGGGCCTTTTTGATGAGGGAGCTGATGGTTGGCTCCCATTTGAGGTCTCGGGTGATGGTGGTGCCCAAGAAGCGGAAAGAATCTGCAAAGGTGATGGGAGAGCCTGTGATGGTGAGGGGGGGCAGGGGGGATGTGACTTTCCTGAAGTCCACAATCATCTCCGCTGTCTTCAGAGCATTCAGCTGCAGGTTGTTGTGGCTGCACCAGGACACCAGCTGGGCCACCTCTTCCCTGTAGGCGGACTCGTCGCCGTTGGAGATGAGCCCGATGAGGGTGGTGTCGTCCGCAAACTTAATCAGCTTAACAGACTGGTGGGAGGAGGTGCAGGAGTTGGTATAAAGGGAGAAGAGTAGGGGGGAAAGTACACAGCCCTGGGGTGATCCAATGCTGATCCCCGGGGGCCCCCGGGGCCCGGCCACCAAGGAGATTTTTAACCACCTTGGCGACCTCAGCCCCTGTGATAGGCGAGTCATCCCCCTCGTCCCCAAATCCTGCTTCCTCTGTGGAAGGCGTATCAGTGGGATTGAGGAGATCCTCGAAGTATTCCTTCCACCGCCCGACGATATCCCCAGTCGAAGTCAACAGTGTCCCATCCGCACCATACACAGGGTGGACAGGGAGCTGCTTTCCCCTCCTGAGGTGCCGGACAATTTGCCAGAATCTCTTTGAGGCCAATCGAAAGTCTTGTTCCATGGCCTCACCGAACTCCTCCCATACCCGGGTTTTTGCTTCAGCAACCACTCGAGCTGCACTCCGCTTGGCCTGCCGGTACACCTCAGCTGCTTCGGGAGTCCCACAAGCCAACCAAGCTTGACAGGACTCCTTCTTCAGCTTAATAGACCCCCTCACCACTGGTGTCCACCACTTGGTTCGGGGGTTGCCACCACGAGATGCACCGACCACCTTGCGGCCGCAGCTCTGGGCCGCCGCTTCAACAACAGAGGTGGAGAGCATGGCCCATTCAGACTCCATATCTCCAGACTCCCTCGGAATGTGGTTGAAGTTCTTCCGGAGGTGGGAGTTGAAGACCTCCCGGACAGGGGCCTCAGCCAGACATTCCCAGCACACCCTCACTATACGTTTGGGTCTACCAGGTCTGAATAGTTTCCTCCCCTGCCATCGGATCCAACTCACCACCAGGTGGTGATCAGTTGACAGCTCTGCACCTCTCTTTACCCGGGTGTCCAAGACATACGGTCGCAGGTCTAATGACACAATAACAAAATCGATCATCGACCTGCGACCTAGGGTGTCCTGGTGCCAAGTGCACATATGGACACCCTTATGCTTGAACATGGTGTTCGTTATGGACAAACTGTGGTTAGCACAGAAGTCCAACAACTGAACACCACTCAGGTTCAGATCGGGCAGGCCGTTCCTCCCAATCACACCCCTCCAGGTTTCACTGTCATTGCCCACGTGCGCATTGAAGTCCCCCAGTGGGACAATGGAGTCTCCAAGAGGAGCACCCTCCAGCACCCCAGTCACAGACTCCAAAAAGGGTGGGTACTCTGAAACATCATTTGGTGCATAGGCACAAATGATGGTCAGGACCCGTTTCCCAACCCGAAGGCGCAGGGAAGCAACCCTTTTGTCCACCGGGGAAAACTCCAATATAGAGGCAGCAAGGTGGGGGAATACAAGAATACCCACCCCTGCTCGTCGCCTCTTGCCTGGGGCAACTCCAGAAAAGGCCAAGCTCCAGCCCCTCTCCAGGAGACTGGTTCCGGAACCGGAGCTGTGTGTTGAGGTGAGGCCAACTATATCTAGCCGGTATCGCTCAACCTCGTACACCAGCTCAGGCTCCTTCCCCACCAGAGAGGTGACATTCCACGTACCAAAAGCCAGTTTAGAAAGCTTGGGATCAGTCCGCCAAGGTCTCCGCCTTTGACCGCCACCTAATCCACATAGCACCGGACCCCCATGATCCCTCCTGCAGGTGGTGAGCCCACTGGAGGGCGGACCCACGTAACTCCTTCGGGCTGAGCCCGATCCAATCGATACAATACAATGAATACAATCCAAAGAAATTAAGGAACAAATGAGACACAAGTAATTGAGACCTATCAGTCTGGAAAAGGTTATAAATCCATTTCTAAAGCTTTGGGACTTCAGCGAATCACAGTGAGAGCCATTATCCACAAATAGTGAAAACATGGAACAGTGGTGAACCTTCCCAGGAGTGGCCAGCAAACGAAAATTACCCCAAGAGCACAGCGACGACTCATCCAAGAGGTTACAAAAGACCCCACAACAACATCCAAAGAACTGCAGGTCTCCTGGAGAAGCCTGGGAGCATGGTGAGGATCATGCTCTTTGATTTCTCCAGTGCTTTCAACACCATCCAACCGGTGATCCTGAAGGACAAGCTACTGTGCACAGGGGTGGACCAGCATCTGTCATCGTGGATCGTGGACTACCTCATAAACCGGCCACAGTTTGTGAGTACCCAGGATTGTGTGTCCGACACTATCATCTGCAGTATGGGGGCCCCCATAGGGAACAGTTCTGGTTCCCTTCCTGTTCACCCTTTATACTGCGGACTTTTCACACAACGCACCACAATGCCATCTACAGAAGTTCTCTGATGACACTGCAATCGTCGGCCTCCTCTCTTTTTTTTCCCCCCGTCAGCCTCATCTCTGATGGAGATGATGAAACAAGTGAGAAACAAAGTAATTGAGATCTATCAGTCTGGAAAAGGTTATAAAGTCATTTCTAAAGCGTTGAGACTCCAGTGAACCACAATGAGAACCATTATCCAAAAATGGCGAAAACATGGAACAGTGGTGAACCTTCCCAGGAGTGGCCGGCTGATTAAAATTACCCCAAGAGCGTAGCGATGACTCATCCAAGAGGTCACAAAAGACCCCACAACAACATCCAAAGAACTGCAGGCCTCACTTGCTTCAGTTCAGGTCAGTGTTCATGACTCCACCATAAGAAAGAAACTGGGCAAAAATGGCCTGCATGGCAGAATTACAAGATGAAAACCACTGCAGAGCAAAAGAAAATAACAGGCTTGTCTCAGTTTTGCCAGAAAACATCCTGATGATTCCCAAGACTTTTGGGAAAATACTCTGTGGATTGACGAGACAAAAGTTGAACTTTTTGGAAGGTGTGTCCCATTACATCCGGCGTAAAAGTAACACAGCATTTCAGAAAAGGAGCATCATACCAACAGTAAAATATGGTGGTGGTTGTGTGATGGTCTGGGGCTGTTCTGCTGCTTCAGGACCTGGAAGAATTGCTGTGGTAAATGGAACCATGAATTCTGCTGTCTACCAAAAAATCCTCAAGGAGAATGTTCGGCCATCTGTTCGTGACCTCAAGCTGAAGTGCACTTAGGTTCTGCAGCAGGACAATGATCCAAAACACACAAGCAAGTCCTCCTCTGAATGGCTTAAGAAAAACAAAATGAAAACTTTGGAGTGGCTTAGTCAAAATCCTGACCTGAATCTGATTGAGATACTGTGGCATGACCTTAAAAAGGCGGTTCATGCTCGAAAACCCTCCAGTGTGGCCGAATTACAACAATTCTGCAAAGATGAGTGGGCCAAAATTCCTCCACATGACTGTAAAAGACTCACTGCCACTTATCGCAAACGCTTGATTGCAGTTGTTGCTGCTAAGGGTGGCCCAACCAGTTATTAGGTTTAGGGGGCAATCACTTTTTCACACAGCGCCATGTAGGTTTGGATTTTTTTTACCCTTAATAATAAACACCTTCATTTATAAACTGCATTTTGTGCTTACTTGTGTCATCTTTGTCTAATATTTAAATTTGTTTGATGATCTGAAACATTTAAGTGTGACAAACATACAAAAAAATGAGAAATCAGGAAGGGGGCAAACACTTTTTCACACCATTGTATGTACAGTCAATTTGTATCCTAAAATATTGCCCTAAAATATCTATCCATATTAATAAAATGAGTAACGAGTAATGCATCTGATCAAATTTCAGTAACTGTAACACATTACTGAATTTTTAAACAGTAATTTCGTTACACAGCACGTTACTGCAAAAGAAACGCGTTACTCCCAACATTGGTTATCAGGAGAATAAATTAATTTGACAAAGAGACTTACCGGAGACTGATGAATAGATGGACCGGCGGAGCTCTGTGACAGTTTGTATCCATTACTTGTTGAGTGCTGAAAACAGCCGACATCAAGATGCAGTTTCTGGAAGAGGTAGTGACATTTCCCAGGTTGGTGTGCCTCTCCAGATAATATTGTGAACTCAAACATGACAGCATTTTTTTTTTTTGATTTCCAAGGAACAAACAAAGTGGCTGCAGAAATTAAGATAACCCCATCTCTCTGCAAGGTGAATTTTTCGTCAAGAAGAGAAAGAAGAAAGATTGCATTCATACTACCACCCATGGACATGAAACAGTCAATGCACAACAATGGCAAATAAAATTAGATCATATCCCATGGCACCCCCAAGTGATCTCTTAGCACCCCGGTTGAAAATCGCTGCCCTAAGCCACCTAAAAATGTGCATTCATTATGTAAACAAAGTAAAAAGTATGATATGAATGAAACAACAGCAACAACAAAAAGACTTGATGGGGATACCAGCTTGAGAGAGCGACTTTAATCCCATTCACACATACAAGGATTTATGCAGTTTTGAATACAGTGTGAAATTTGGTGATGTTACAGTCTTATAAAATATGACATATAAGCTGGAGGATTTTTTATTAGAAGGCTTTATTATCAAATGTAAAGTGGGCAACGAATATACATTTTATGAGAGATTCATCTTCATTTTTAATTTATTCTTGTCCCCTAATTCAGCTTTGGTATAACAAAAGAAGGGTTAGGGGGCTTGCTATGCTGCTGTTTGTGTTTAGTTCCATTTAGTGGAGGGCAGCCAAGCAGAGCACTGACACTGGCTGGGGTTAGATAGATGGAGCCCTGTCTAGCTATAAATCATACTCTTATTAACCCACAAGCAAGTGAATGTAAAGTCCTATTGGCCTCAGGGGAGCTGAGAACACAAGGCTGTTTATGCTTTGAGCTGTTCCTCTTTAGCCTTCAGTCTGTGCTCACGGACACGTAGTTCTCTGGATTCATTGCCAGGTTGCTCTGTATTTTTGTGTGTATGTGTACGAAAGCATGAAGGTTTTGAGCTGTACAAGCAAACGTGATTGTTTCTTAAATATTACGAATTTATTCAAATTTACAAGCACAAAAGCATCTAATTTGCATGATTTTTCTTTCTTGCTATTATATTTATAACCTTATTTCTACAGCTCTCTCTCTCTCCATATCCTTCCTTCCCCCATGATAAATCTGGATGAATTTCACATTTTAACACATAGGCTGAAAAACTGTCATTTGTAACACCGCTAATTACAACACACACAATTTTAACATGTGTACTACCAGATGCATATGTAGTAGACATTAATAAAATTAGTATTTATTTGCTTATTTAGGTGCAGCATCCTTTTTTTTTTTTTGTTTCCAACAGCTACAAACAAAAGGGTATGTTTATTCCAGACTACTGGAGCTTTTATTATGTTTTCAAAACTTTTGGAATACACAAATACACCCTTTCTTTGTATGTTCATTCCACAAGAACTATGCAACTTCTTTAGAATATCTCCAATTTTAGCCTGATTCTGTCTTGCGTGCCTCTTTGGAACATATTGACAGACCCAAACCCCAGACAGGAGTTTGCGTGATTTATTCAAAGTGAATGATGCCCCAGGGCTGGACAATAGGGATGGGCATATCGATACTTCAATACCAGCTGGTCTATATTTTGGAGTCAACACTTTTTTAAAATATCACAATACCACCGTGTTAATACAAGACGTGCAATTTGTTTTCACTTCTGAGAGTTTTAGGTATTAAATTCATTTGTGAAAACTGGTGAAAAACAGCCCAGGCATAATTTAGAGATGGTCTGCTGTGCCATATGATTATGGTAGCCTATCAGATGTCAGAGCTGAAGACTCACTGCGCACTGTGCAGCCTCAGTCAAGCACTCACTGACTCCAGCTCAGCGTGAGCTCGGCAGCATGGCGGGCAGCGGAAGAAGGTCAGCCGGAGTGGTGGCCTAGTGGTAGAACACCTGCCCCTCAGCCGGGAGGTCATGGGTTCAAGCCCTGGTCATACTAAAGACTACATAAAAATGGTACTACACACCCTCTAGCTTGGTGCTTAGCATAATAGAATGGAGGAAGGAAAAATTGTAATCCAGGGACAAGAGATGGAAATTAGCCACTGGCTACAATCTGGCAAGTTAATATTGGCTGATATCAAAGTTCATCAACTTGCACTGTCCTTAAAAAACACCAGTTTATAATTGCAACATCTGAATTCTTTCATTGTAATAAAAATTAGTGAAAAAAAAATTTGATTGAAAAATTCCATATTATCCACATCCATCCATCCATCCATCCATCAATCTATCTTCCACCACTTAATCCCTTTTGGGTCGCTGGGGAGCTGGAGCCCATCCCAGCATCTTTGGACGAGAGGCAGGGTACACCCTGAACAGATTGCCAGTCCATCGCAGGGCCAACACAGAAAGACAGACAACCATTCACGCTCATATCCATACCTAAGGACAATTTAGAATCCCCAGTTGATGCCAATTAACCTCACCTGCATGTCTTTGGCATGTGGGAGGAAACCGGAGTACCCGGAGTAAACCCGGGCAGACACGGAAAGAAAATGCAAACTCCACACAGAAGGGTCACCGAAGGTCTGGGGGTGGGATCGAACCCACGATGGTCAAGGGTGGAATCAACCCCATGACCTTCTTGCTGTGCTGCCACTGTGCTAACAACTGCGCCACAGTGCTGCCCTATTATCCACATTATTATTATTAATAATGTATTATTATTATTGAGATGTATTATGCCTTTCATATGCCATGTTTAATGGTTATATGTGCATTCCACGTAGGATAAGTTCACATATTCTTGGCATGTTTCTGTGAGCAATTATTGGCCTTCAGAGAATTCAGACTGAGGGTCAGTACATGTGTAAAGGATGATCTAAGCTACATTGATAATCTCTTTGACATGCCCTGTTTTGCTTTGGGTCACAGGAATGCACAGGAACTCCTAGCTTGTGTAGATTAGGACACCCTGTCTCCAGAATGTCTGTGACGTTTCTTCATTTGCTCATCACCCAGGATAAGCAATCATATGTCATGCTGACCTGCTTATCAGGACTGTCTCTCTCTCTCTCCCTTCTTCCTCTTACCCCTCTCCTCCCCCTCCTTTCTGTTGCCCATATATACCAAACCTAAAGAATGTACCTTCAGAGATTCTATGTGTGTGCGGAAGGCCATGCTTTGTAATCTCTCCCTCAAAAATGGCCATTTGAGGTTAAGTTTGAACTGAAACTTTTCTTTTATCTATTTTTATAATAAATGTACCTAAATCCAATATCAAGCCTGATTTTTTTGACTTTGAATAATTTATGCTCAAAATTATTCTAACATTAACATTTAAAATTTTATATTGTTTTGAATATGATGTTGCTGCTGATGTTGAGGATGATGATGATGCTGCTAGTGGTGGTGATGAGGGTTTAAAGCAGGTTCTTGAGCAATATGTTGATCTTTCAATTTAAGAAATGGAATACTGTATGAAAGCTCAGTCAAGTCAACTGGATTCAAGTATTTTTTTACTTCTGAAATGTTACATCATTCATCCAACGCATCATCCACATTGGTATCATCCATTGTATGGTGATGCCAAGCAGCATAATTTTGAATATAAACAAAATAAGCACTATTTAAGTTTTGTAAAATAGTAGTGTAAAAATAAATAAATAAATAAATAATAAAATTTAAAAAAAGCATTGTATTGTGAAACAATTACACATATATGCTGCTTGGAATTGCCATACAATTTGGATGAATGGTGAAACATTTCAGAAGTAAAAAATATTTGAATCCAGTAGATTTGACTGAGCTTTCATACAGCATACACACCCGTCTGGATAACTGAGAATCTTCACCAAACTAAGAATTTGAATTAATTTTGCATTCATTTTAAGTCTTAATTATTTTTTATTATAATGGAAATAAAACATTTTATTTTTATTTACTTTGCTCATTGTTCTATTTTATTGACATTTTATAAGCATTTCTTTCAAGTGTTTATGCTCATGAGTATTTATTCATATTTCATATTGCCCTTGCAATAAAGTTAATGAAACTGCAATTGTGATATTCTTTTAAGATAAGATAAGATAAGATAAGATAAGCCTTTATTAGTCCCACAACGGGGAAATTCCAGGATTGCAACAGCACAGGGATAGCAACACTCAGAGCAACAATCAGAAGGCAAGAAAAAAACAAAAAACAAAAAACAAGCAAGCAAGAGCAGCTAATATACATATGTACATATTACTATAAAATATATATATACACACACACACACACAGACACACAGTGCAGAGCATTGTAGCTGGATGGAATAAATATATGAATATATGAACACACAGTGCAGAGCATTGTAGCTAGATGGAATAAATATGTAAATATATAAACACCCACAGTACGGAGCATTGCAGCTAGGTGGAATAAATATGCAAGTATATAAACACACACAGTGCGGAGCAATGTAGCTAGATGGAATAATATGTAGATATATAAAAACACAGTGCGGAGCATTGTAGCTAGATGGAATAAATATATAGATATATAAATATAAACACACCCAGTGCAGAGCATTGTAGCTAGATGGAATAAATATGTAAATATATAAACACACACAGTGCAGAGCATTGTTGCTAGGTGGGATGAAACAGCATAACCGTCTATTTAGTTATCCTACATGGTATGATTATGTGCCCATACATATTCTCACCCTCCATAGCGACCGGTATTTTCCTAGTTGTATGCCGGAGAGGACCATTGTGTAAGTCTATTGCATCTTTTGCATTCAAAAAAAACTATTAGTTTGTTACGTCTTTTTGCTATCTCTGCGAGCAGCCCTGCTTAGGTTGTACAGTCTGACAGCCGTTGGTAGGAAGGACCTACGAAACCTCTCGGTTTAAGGGGCAAAAAGTATTGGTATCAAAGAAAAAGTCCCATAAATTAATGGTATCATATCAAAAGGGAAAATGCTGTTATCGCCCATCCCTACTGGACAACACAAAATGCTGGCAAGGCAGACAACTTACAGTTGATGTGGAAATGTTCACAAGAATCTACGCAGTGATTTGAAGACAGGACTCTTTTGGATGCCGCAAGGAAGGACAGGAGGCAGCAGAATAAATAGAGGAACTAATAACACAGGGTCACAAAAATAATTTTTTTGTAAGTTGTCTGTGTTTTTTCAACTGATTTAAGACAATTTTGCACCGCTGAATATGAAAATGACATCCATTTCTCTCGATCAGGTGCTAAGTAAAAAACCTGTACTTAGTACTTACTTAGTACTGTGCATGTACTTACCTTTATATAAAGGTAAGTACATGTAAATTGAATGTTATGTCATCACTGTTCAAAATTCAGAGAATTTCAAGACATTAAAAAGAATTTTGCATCATATAAAGTGAAAATACTCGTACATGTAAACAAAAACGTATAAAACAACATGTGGCCATAATTCAAAAAGTTGACCCGATTGAGCAAAACCAATGTGATTTTTGGCTTCAGCACATCAAAATTGTCCTAAATCAGCTAAAAAAAACTTAGACAATAAATTTGGTGTTGACCAGTGTAATATCATTTTCAAGGTCTGTCAATACAGAATATTGAAAAAGACGTTACCTCAATTTTGATAATTTCCTCAAAGTGACTCATTTTGCCAGCACGGGTCACATTTGGCAGCGTGACTCAAGGCAGTTGATCAAGATCGATGGTCCATTTCTTGTGCTGATACGGATCAATCCCATTTATATTCTTTAATTTTTTGGAGGTAGTGCTCCTTTGCTTCCCTATTCAGCTTCTCTGAATAAAGAATTTTAATTTTCTGTTCGCTGTGTTCCATCGCATGTATGTCTGTCCTTGTTAGTAGTTGCCATAGACTACAAGTAAACAAAGAAGACCACAACATTGGCTACGACGGCCCAGAATTTTGTATTTATTTAACCTTTTATTTAACTAGGCAGGACAAATTAAGAACACATTCTTATTTACAACTGTAGCCTGGGGAAAAGGGGCAAGGGGTAAGGGACAACTCACATTCATACCTCCCCAGTTGATGCCAATTAACCTGCATGTTTTTGGCCCCTGTGGGAGGAAACTAGAAAAATCCCAGAGTAAACCCACGCAGACACAGGGAGAACATGCAAACTCCACACAGATCACTGTTGATCAGGGGGTGGGATCAAACCTGAGATCCCATGGCCAAGGGTGAGTTGCTGTGCTGCCACAGTTCTAACTACTGCTCCACCATGCTGCCCATTGTGCAGCACAGCATGACGTCAATGCCCATTCTGTATAGGGCTGGGGCCATAAGGTCAAAGGTCAAGGTCAAAATGCTATATAAACTTTATCTCAACAACAACGACAGAGGCTGAGGGGTACCACTGGCAACCACCAGTATTTTTATTTTTAGTGCTTAGGTGATTTAATGGTAAAGCCCTATAGGAGAAAGACCTTGAACTCTAGCCAAGGGAGGCGTGTTTTAAAAATCCACACCCACCGCACATCTGGGATGTAGAGCCAGGACCAAAACCGCCGGCAGAAGCCGTTGTTCTCTCATGTAGTCCCATGAGTGTCCACTAGATGACGCCAAAGTTTCCCTCCTCCCCTGTTGTCTTTGGGTCAAAATGACCCGAAGATAACAGGTGTTATAACAGTTTCCCCTGACCCACTTCCCAAGGTCCGAGGAGGCTGAAATGTCACAGGGGGAATCTGTTAGGGGTCCCTGGAAATCGGGATAAATTGCAGCCCAAAACTCCCCACAGTCCTCCTTTTATTCGACGTCAACCCAGAGGATCCTTCATTTTTTCTTTGGAATAATATTAATAAACTGACTAATAAACAGAATAAAAAAGATGACCGAGACATGGAACTTAACATTAATATCAAATTGGTGCAGAATCCTATGGTCATTGCCTCAGAGTTTAATATTTTTTTTATAAACTCCCTGTTAGAAATATCTCATTTATTTAATCCACCTGATCACAATTTTAGTCCCATTAACCTTACAAAACCAGCTTTTAGTATATCGGTAATAACTGAAAGCGAAGTCGAAAAAATCATCAGTTCATTAAACAGCTTGAAAGCAATAGATGAATATGGTTTTAACACCAACTTTTTTAAAGAACATAAAGAATTTCTCATTTGCCCAATTACACAATCTATTTGTCAAACATGCTGTTGTTCCAACTGCTTGGGAGATGGGAGTGGTCAGACCAATTTTTAAAACTGGGAATAAAACTGATATAAGCAATTACAGACCAATCGACATATTACCCTTGATCTCCAAAATAATTGAAAAATGGGTGGTTAAATTTTTATATGAACATCTGAACAATGGGGATACCCCCCTACATCATGCACAGTTTGGTTTCCATGCCCACCATTCAACAGAATTGGCAATAAGCCTGTTTTTTAGAAAAAATGAAATCCTTTTTAGATAAGTATGAGATAAGTAGATGCTGTATTTTTAGATTTAAAGAAGGCATTTGACACTGTTGACCACAATATTTTATTAACCAAACTTACTTGGTTCAATTTCTCAAAACTTGCTATTAAATGGATGAAATCATATTTAACAGACAGACAACAGTGTGTAGTGGTCAGCGATGTCAAATCGCCATATTTGAGGTGTCAGGTGTGAGTTCCACAAGGCTCCATACTAGGACCAATTTTATTTTCCATATACATAAATCATCTACCAAATGCAGGAAGAAACATTCACATACAAATGTACTCAGATGATAGTTATTTTCACTCCTGCAAAAAATACACAAGAAGTCGCTTATATTCTTACATCAGCAATAACCCAAATTCACAGTTGGCTCAATAATTCATGCTTACTGTTAAACACAAAAAAACCTGTTTGTATGATGTTTGATAAACAAACATAAAAAAATTACAAACTCAAATATTTTTTTTAAACGAGGAGGAGTTGGAACTAGCCAAGGAATTTAAATACTTCAGTGTGACTCTTGAGTCCACTCTAACTTTTAAAAATCACATTAAAAAAATATCAAACATAATCAAATTTCCATCCATCCATCCATCCATCTTCTACCGCTTTTCCGGAGGTCCGGGTCGCGGAGACAGCAGTTCAAGCAGAGAAGCCCAGACTTCCCTCTCCCCCGCCACCTGCTCCAGCTCTTCAGAGAGGATACCAAGGCGTTCCCAGACCAGCTGGGAGACATAGTCTCTCCACCGTGTCCTGGGTCTGCCCCGGGGTCTCCTCCCAGTGGGACGTGCCTGAAACACTTCAAGTGGGAGGCATCCAGGAGGTATCCTAATCAGATGCCCATACCACCTCAACTGACTCCTTTCAATGTGGAGGAGCAGCGGTTCTACTCTGAGCCTCTCCCGGATGACTGAGCTCCTCACCCTATCTCTGAGGGTGAGTCCAGCAATCCTACGGAGAAAGCTCATTTCAGCTGCTTGTATCCGCGATCTTGTTCTTTCGGTCATTACCCAAAGCTCGTGACCATAGGTGAAAATAGGAATATAGATCGACTGGTAAATCGACAGCTTTGCCTTAGAACTCAGCTCCCTCTTCACCACAACAGACCGGTACAACGTCCGCATCACTGCAGATGCTGCTCCAATCCGTCTGTCGATCTCTCGCTCCATTTTCCCCTCACTCATGAACAAGACCCCAAGATACTTAGACTCCTCCACTTGGGGCAGGAGCCTGTCCCCAACCCAGAGAGGACAATCCACCTTTTTCCGGCTGAGGACCATGGACTCGGAATTGGAGGTGCTGATTCTCATCCCAGCCGCTTCACACTCAGCGGCAAACCGTCCCAGCAAGAGGTGTAGGTCATTGCTGGATGAAGCCAACAGGACAACATCATCTGCAAACAACAGAGATGAGATCCTGTGGTCACCAAGCATGACACTCTCCATTCCCTGGCTGCGCCTAGAAATCCTGTCCATAAAAATTATGAACAGGATCGGTGACAAAGGGCAGCCCTGGCGGAGTCCAACTCTCACTGGGAATGACTCCGACCGAGTGTTGGCAATACAAACCAAACTCTCACAACGGTCATACAGAGACCGAATAGCTCGTAACAACAAGCCCGATACCCCATACTCCCGAAGCACCCCCCACAAAAATCCACGAGGGACGCGGTCAAATGCCTTCTCCAAGTCCACAAAACACATGTAAACTGGTTGGGCAAACTCCCACGAACCCTCGAGAATTCTCGAGAGGGTAAAGAGCTGGTCCGATGTGCCACGGCCAGGACAAAAACCACATTGCTCCTCCTGAATCCGAGGTTCGACCAACGGCCGGACTCTCCTCTCCAGTACCTTGGCATAGACCTTCCCAGGGAGGCTCTGTGATCCCTCTAAAGTTGGAGCACACCCTCCGGTCCCCTTTTTTGAAGAGAGGAACCACCACCCTGGTTTGCCATGCCAAAGGCACTGTCCCCGACCTTCACGCAATGTTGCAGAGGCGTGTCAACCATGACAGCCCAACAACATCCAGGGCCTTAAGGTACTCAGGGCGAATCTCGTCCACCCCCGGGGCCCGGCCACCAAGGAGATTTTTAACCACCTTGGCGACCTCAGCCCCTGTGATAGGCGAGTTATCCCCCTCGTCCCCAAACCCTGCTTCCTC
This sequence comes from Pholidichthys leucotaenia, assembly GCA_020510985.1. Classification (NCBI taxonomy): domain Eukaryota; kingdom Metazoa; phylum Chordata; class Actinopteri; order Cichliformes; family Pholidichthyidae; genus Pholidichthys; species Pholidichthys leucotaenia. Next base: position 281,324,816 of record CM035842.1, read on the forward strand.
TGTGGAAGGCGTATCAGTGGGATTGAGGAGATCCTCGAAGTATTCCTTCCACCGTCCGACGATATCCCCAGTCGAAGTCAACAGTGTCCCATCCGCACCGTACACAGTGTGGACGGGGAGCTGCTTTCCCCTCCTGAGGCGGCGGACAGTTTGCCAGAATCTCTTTGAGGCCGACCGAAAGTCTTGTTCCATGGCCTCACCGAACTCCTCCCATACCCGGGTTTTTGCTTCAGCAACCACCCGAGTTGCACTCCGCTTGGCCTGCCGGTACACCTCAGCTTCTTCGGAAGTCCCACAAGCCAGCCAAGCTTGACAGGACTCCTTCTTCAGATTAATGGCCCCCCTCACCACTGGTGTCCACCACTTGGTTCGGGGGTTGCCACCACGAGATGCACCGACCACCTTGCGGCCGCAACTCTGGGCCGCCGCTTCAACAACAGAGGTGGAGAACATGGCCCATTCAGACTCCATGTCTCCAGACTCCCTCGGAATGTGGTTGAAGTTCTTCTGGAGGTGGGAGTTGAAGACCTCCCAGACAGGGGCCTCAGCCAGACGCTCCCAGCACACCCTCACTATACGTTTGGGTCTACCAGGTCTGAATGGCTTCCTCCCCTGCCATCGGCTCCAACTCACCACCAGGTGGTGATCAGTTGACAGCTCTGCACCTCTCTTTACTCGGGTGTCCAAGACATACGGTCGCAGGTCTGATGATACGATAACAAAATCGATCATTGACCTGCACCCTAGGGTGTCCTGGTGCCAGGTGCACATATGGACACCCTTATGCTTGAACATGGTGTTCGTTATGGACAGACTGTGGTTAGCACAGAAGTCCAATAATTGAACACCACTCGGGTTCAGATCGAGCAAGCCGTTCCTCCCAATCACCCCCCTCTCCAGGTTTCACTGTCATTGCCCACGTGCATATTGAAGTCCCCCAGTAGGACAATGGAGTCTCCAAGAGGAGCACCCTTTAGCACCCCAGTCACAGACTCCAAAAAAGGGTGGATACTCTGAAACATCATTTGGTGCATAGGCACAAATGATGGTCAGGACCCGTTTCCCAACCCGAAGGCGCAGGGAAGCAACCCTTTCGTCCACCGGGGAAAACTCCAATATAGAGGCAGCAAGGTGGGGGGATACAAGAATACCCACCCCTGCTCGTCGCCTCTCGCCCAGGGCAACTCCAGAAAAGGCCAAGCTCCAGCCCCTCTCCAGGAGACTGGTTCCGGAACCGGAGCTGTGTGTTGAGGTGAGACCGACTATATCTAGCCGGTATCTCTCAACCTCGTACACCAGCTCAGGCTCCTTCCCCACCAGAGAGGTGACATTCCACGTACCAAAAGCCAGTTTAGAAAGCTTGGGATCAGTCCGCCAAGGTCTCCGCCTTTGACCGCCACCTAATCCACATAGCACCGGATCCCCATGATCCCTCCTGCAGGTGGTGAGCCCACTGGAGGGCGGACCCATGTAACTCCTTTGGGCTGAGCCCGGCCGGGTCCCATGGGTGGAAACCCGGCCACCAGACGCTAGCCTTCGAGCCCCTCCCCCAGGCCTGGCTCCAGGGTGGGGCCCCGGTAACCCCATACCGGGCGGGGTACACTGAATCCTTGATATACAATTTATCATGAGAGTCTGTTGGATCGTTCTTAGTCTGGCCCTTCACCCAGGACCAGTTTGTCTTGGGAGACCCTATCAGAGGCAAATTGCCCCTGACAACATAGCTCCTGGGATCACTGGGGCACGCAAACCCCTCCACCGCGATAAGGTGACGATCCATAAGGGGGATAATCAAATTTAATTTCAGAAATTTTAAACAAATCAGACCATTGCTGACAGTCAATGTGGCAAAAATATTCCTGCATGCAATGATCTTTCCTACATTTACTGTTTTACCAACTGGTCACTTACTGGCATAACTACAATCAAACCCATGGAATCACTCTACAAAAAAGCCTTAAAAATTTTGGATAAGAAAGACTTTTCATATCACTGTTGTCACATTCTCAAGAAATATGACATTCAAATTTGCTGGCCTATATAATACTTCAAATAATTCCATCCTAACAACAATCATAATACTATAATACCGCTGTAATATTCTAGTAATCAGATCAATAATAATAGTACTCAGCATATATATTCAACAATAACAACCTTTCTTCACTGAAGACACATTGCAATATTACTGTACTTAATTTTTATATTGTTCAAAAATCATTTCTTTATATGTTGATTTGAATATATGGATGTTAGGGCACTGCCTGTGTTTCTCCCCCAACCCATTCCACAATTTTACCCCACACACAGACACACAAAAACTTTTCCTAGTAGATCTTACTAGGTGCATTTTAAATTTTGTATTCCCCCGTAAATTGTATTTCCCTTCTCTCTCACTGAAAAGATTTTGTATATTGTGTGGCCAAATTTTTACTGACTTTAAATATTAACTGTGCTGTATAATAATCAACCAGATCCTGTAATTTCAATAACTTTGAATGTAAAAAACAATAAATGTTCAAGATACCCAACTTTGTGTATAACATGGACTGCCCTTTTTAGTAATATTAGCAATGAATAAAGTGTACTTTTATAATTGTTACCCCAGACCTCTATGCAATAGGTCAATCATCATCATCTTCTTCTTCTTCTTCTTCTTCTTCTTCTTCTTCTTCTTCTTCTTCTTCTTCTTCTTCTTCTTCGAACTGTGAGATTTCCATGTCTACATGATGTCTATAGCACTATCTGGTCCCACTCTATATTCTTCAGGTCATCTCACGTACTTCACTCTATATCTTCACTCTATATATCTTGCCCGTGGCAAATACCACCAACATCACTCCACTCTATATGTTGAGTTATCACGCTATACCGCCACATACTTCACGCTATATCATCACTCTATGTCTTCTTCTTTTAGATTTGATTGGCAGTTGGCAACCAGCTTACAGGTGCATTCTTCTTCTTCTTTTAGATTTGATTGGCGGCTGGCAACCAGCCCACAGGTGCATCACCGCCACACACCCCACTCTGAATCATCACTCTATCTGGTCAGGAGCTGTAGTCCTTCCATCATCATTGCTGTGTCCAATCGAATCTCAACTCTATCTTCAGACATCACTCCTCTTCATCTCCTCATACTTCACTCTATACCATCACTCTATCTGGTCAGGAGCTGCAGTCCTTCTATCATCATTGCTGTGCCCAGCCGAACCCAAACTCCATCTTCAGACATCACTCCTCTTCGTCTCCTTGTACTCCACTCTATATCATCACTTCACTCTATATTGATGTCTTTATGATGTCATATAGACCATCACTCACAATGCCTGCCTACCTATGATGTAGTGTCCTATGATGCCTGCCACAGGAGGAGACCCTTCACCAGCATAGGGTACGACAGACAAGGGATGCACAGACAGACAGAAGACATGTGGCAGTGCGCCATGCACGTGCTGAGTCACTTGAAGCCCCAAATGCCCGTAAAGCGAGCAACGCTGCACGCCAGGCAAGGCACAGACAAGCTGAGACCCAGGAGATGTGGAATAGTTGGCTGGCTGCCAACGCTGCACGCCAGGCAAGGCACAGAGATGCTGAGACCAAATAGGACACTACTTTAAACCACACCCATTCAAAGCAGGAAATCTGGAAATCTCACTCAGTAAGGCAGAAGGCACTCTATAAATTCAAGAAATCTCTGTCAGTGTGTCAGTCTGTCACCCAATTAAGAATAGAATACCCCACTTTAAACCAATCCCATTTGAAGCAGTACCCATGAAGAATGGCAGTCTACACTACAAATGTGTAAAATGCCAAGCAAAGTGCTGATTTTCTCCAGGTGCTCCGGTTTCTGGGTTTCGACGGGCATGCACAGGTCTTCCTGAACAGGGTCGAAAGCCACTTTTTGCTCAAATCGATTTGCATGATCCTATCCATGAACTGGAATTACAACACACCTATCCCTCAACCAGTCGTCTGAAGGAAGATGACAAAGACCCACCAGATGGAGAACAATAGAGTGTGGAGAACTGCTGCACGTCAGAAAAGATGCTGTGAAGATGAAACACCTCAGGTTCCAGCAGTACGCCGCAGGCATGACTGTGAACAACACAGCCATCTCAGACAGGAGGAGACCCTTCAGCAATGGGCATGCAGAAATACTTGCTTATACTTGGTTTCTATGGGCATGGACGGGTATACACGGGTATGTACTAGTGCACTAGTAATTCAAGAAATCTCTGTCTGTCTGTCAGTGTGTCACTATTATAGGACTGCTTATGCTGTGCCTATAATGTCTGCATGATGTCCTATGGTGTTCCTACGATGTCGACGATCATAGCACTGCCTGTGATGTTCCTATGATGCCTACCTGATGTCTATATGACATCATGTAAGCCATTAGACTGATGTTCCTATGATCTCTACATGATGTCTCCATGACTTCATACAGCCCATAGGACTAGCCAAAAGATCATATAATTCAAGAAATCTGTCTGTCAAGATGTCACGATCGTACGAGTATGTAAGATCAAAGGCAGGCATCACTCACGATCATAGGATTCACTATGACATCAGCAAAGATCAAAGGACTCACTATGACATCATCAAAGATCAAAGGCAGTCATCACTCGCGATCATAGCCCTCGCTATGAAATCAAAGATTATACGACTCGCTATGACACCACCAAAGCTCAAAGGCAGGCATCACTGAACGAGTGCTGACGTGCTTGCTTACACCCTTGCTTACACCTGCTTTCTTCTTCTTTTAGATTTGATTGGTGGTTGGCAACCAGCTTACAGGTGCATTACTGCCATGTACTTGGTGTTGTTCACAACATTATAAGTTCACTTCTTTTCTACACCTGCTTTATACGGGCATGCAGAAACACATGGTTATGTTTGGTTTCTATGGGCACGCATGGGTAGGCACGGGCATGCACGGGTATGCACTAGTCACTCTATCACTCTATAAATTCAAGAAATCTCTGTGTGTCTGTGTGTGTCTGTCATGTTTATAGGACATCATAGGACGGCTTATGATGTCTGCCTGATGTCCAATGATGCATCATAGGCCGTCCTATGATCTTAGGCATCATAGGACTCGCGATGCCATCATAAAGATATTCACGATGCCGTCATAAAGATATTCACAATGCTGTCATAAAGATATTGCCATCATAAAGATATTCACAATGCTGTCATAAAGATATGATGTGTATAAGGACATCATAGGATGGCCTATGATGTCTGCCTGATGTCCTATGATGCATCATAGGCCGTCCTATGATCTCAGGCATCATAGGACTTGCGATGCCGTCAAAAAGATATTCGCGATGCTGTCATAAAGATATGATGTCTATATGACGATACATAGACAGATAGGCGTTATAGGACTCGCAATACCGTCATAAAGATATGATGTTTATATGACGGCACATAGACAGAGCACATCATAGGATGGCCTATGACGTCTGCATGATGTCCTATGATGCATGATGTCCTGCGATGACCCAGCCTATGATGTCTCAGGTTCCAGCAGTACACCGCAGGCATGACTGTGAGCAACACAGCCGTCTGAGATAGGAGGAGACCCTTCAGCAACGGGCATGCAGAAATACTTGCTTATACTTGGTTTCTACAGGAGAACTGCTGCACGTCAGAAAGGATGCCATGAAGATGAAACCCCTGAGGTTCGAGCAGTACATCACAGGCATGACTGTGAACAACACAGCCTTGTGCCAACATGGGCATGCAGAAATATATAAAATTCAAGAAATCTCTGTCTGTCTGTGTGTCTGTGTCACATGCGCACACTGTGATCCTATGATTTCACATGACCATTAAAGGAGTTCCGAACAACTCCTCCTATGATGTCATAGGCACATTGTGAGGTCAGAACACTTTCTACGGGCATGCAGAACTGCTTGCTTACACTTGCTTTCGACGGGCATGCAGAAATACTTGCTTAACCATGTCAAAGAGCAAAGGCAGGCATCACCATGGTAAATGTTGCCATGGAAACAGTAACTTCTGATGGCCAAGCAGAAATGCTTGCTTACACCTGCTTTCTACAGGCATGCAGAGATACTTATATTTGGTTTCTACGGGCATGCACGGGTATGCACTAGTATATATAATTCAAGAAATTTCTTCTTCTTTTAGATTAGCTTTGTGATGTTTTCCTCATAGCTTTGTGACCTTCTTCTTCTTCAATCTCATATCTGTGTCTCATCTTATTATTCTTCTAGCTGTAGTCCATATCTGCGTCTCATTCTTCTTCTTCTTCTTCTTTTAGACTTGATTGGCGGTTGATCCACCGGCCCATGGTGTCGATGAACTTACAGATCCCCCACTTAACAAGTCCTCAACTGCTTCCCAATGTAGCCCCTTAATGTCAATATATTTTTCTGCTGCTTTCACAATGATTTTGATTTTTTCTGTTTTCTTGGAAGTCTGTGCAGTGCAGTTTATCACATCTACCACAAATAAGACAAAATCATTTTCCTTCAACACCAGAGTATCTTCCTTAATTCTACTGCATGCACTGCAAGTCTGCACACTTTCCCTGTTAGAGTCCACTCCCACTTTTTTAGCTGGCACCTTTTTTGCAGCTTCTGCATATGTTAATCCCTGGAAGGCTTCTTATCTGCTGAATTTCTGCAGTTCTTTTGCTGGCTCCACAACCTCAATATGCAGAGCTATGTTCACCACAGCAGTTACAGCACTTTAATTTGGCTCCTCTTTCACACTTTCCATATTCATGTTCAACGGAGCATCTGGAACATCGTCTACCTTTGCATATTGCTTCTACATGACCAAACTTTTGACATTTAAAACACTACTGCATACCCGTGCATGCCCATAGAGACCAAGTATAAAGTAAATATTTCTACATGCCCGTAGAAAGCAAGTGTAAGCAAGCATTTCTGCCTGCCTGCCTTTGATCTTTGACATGGTACCTGTACATGCCTGTAGAAACCAAGTATAAGCAACTACTTCTGCTGCATGCCTGCCTTTGAACTTTGACATGGTTACCATGGCACCAGTAACCATGGTGATGCCTGCCATTGATGACAATGTTACCATGGCAACAGTAACCATGGTGAAACCTGCCTTTGATCTTTGATGTCACCACTTGTTCAGTGATGCCTGCCTTTGATCTTTTGATGATGTCTTAGCAAGTCCTATGATGCCTGCCTTTGATCTTGTGATGATGTCATAGCGAGTCCTATGATCTTTGATGATGTCATAATGAGTCCTACCCGTGCATGCCTGTAGAAACCAAGTATAAGCAAGTATTTCTGCATGCCAGTAGAATGCAGGTGTAATCAAGCGCATCACCACTCATTCAGTAATGCCTGCCTTTGATCACTCTATACTATGGTGTCTATATGACATCATAGAGACTCATGTACAGAGCATAGGAACATCATAGGCGATCGAATGATCTTTTAGCGAGTCCTATGGTCGTGACAGTGTCTGTATGACGTCATATAGACATCATGTAGAGATCATAGGAACGTTAGTCCTATGGTCTATATGATGTCATATAGGCATCATGCAGACATCATAGGAACATCATAGGCGGTCCTATGATTTTTTTGCCCATGATCTTTTAGCGAGTCCTATGATCGCCAACATCATAGGACATCATGTGGACATCATAGGAACATCATAGGAGTCCTATGATTGTGACAGACACACTGACAATTTCTTGAATTTGAGAGGAGGAATGTAAAGTCTGACTTCCTAGCTCATGTAGCCAGTATACACCTTACTTGGCAGTCTTGTTTAATCAAATTTTAACATTACTATCACATTTTTCACCATTTCTATTAGTTTTCAATCTTTGTACCTCTGTCACTTTTGCTCCAGTTAAGTTTTTCATTATTTCATCAGTTGAGACAGCCGTTGAAATACCCAATATCACTCCTCTCATTGCCTTATTTCCTTCCAATACTGAACACTGCACAATTTCCCCCTCCATCTTATTGACTCTGATTGCTTTTCCTTGTTGAACACTATCTTTACATGTAACTAGTAATGAATCACTACGAAGAATTCTTGCATTTAAAACTCCTCCAAGTAACTTATTAATTGCATTTGTGAGCTTAATTGGGTTCCACTCATGAAATGATGCTCCCTTCTGAGTCAGTTTAATGATTACTTTACACTCCTGTTTATTCCGGGATTGTTCATCTTCTGATTCATCAGCACTTGATAACGGTCTTGAATGAGTTTCTTTACAACTACGTTTGCTTCTTTTAGACTCCATCGAGCTCCAAACCTCCTCTTCCCTGCTTCCCACCTCCATTGCTCCTAGTTGAATTATATCCACTTCCTTTAGATTTTCAGGAGCTGTCGTCTTCTGCACCTGCCTTGTCTCCTAGTCTTCACACACTCTCCACCACCAACCCTGAGAGAATCATTACTCTATCACTCTATATACTGTATAATTCAAGAAATCTGTGTGTCTATCTGTGTGTCTGTCACGGCCATAGGACTCGCTAAAAGATCATAGGATCGCCTATGATGTTCCTATGATCTCTACATGATGTCTATATGATGTCATATAGACACCATAGTATAGACTGATTCAAGAAAATCTGTGTCTGTGTGTGATCAAAGGCAGGCATATACTTATACTTGGTTTCTATGGGCATGCACGGGTTTCTACCGGCATGCATGGGTATGTACTAGTAAATCAAACAGAGGACTGTTACCAGTACAGCCACCAGAGCCACCACCAGAGGAGACTGTGAAGTCCCCCACAGACACACTACTTTTGCTCAGTCTACTGTATGCTATCAGTGAGGGCTACCAAGATCAGAGAACTTTCTACATTAAACTCTTTCAAAACTCATCTTCTTCTTCTAGATTTGATTGGCAGTTGGCAACCAGCTTACAGGTGCATTACCGCCTCGTACTTTATTTATTTATCACTCTATATATGGTCCACATACTCTCCAAAACTCTTCTTCTTCTCTCAGTTACTGGCGGACAGCAAAAACCGGCTGGTGGATAGCAAACAACTGAAGGGTGCATACCGCCACCTACTGTACAAGAGTGTACAACATTATGTCATTTGAGCCCGACCCCTAGGGGATCCTTTGCGGCATGCAGACAAGTATATATATGGTGTGTGTGTGCCCATGTTCCTTTTGCACTATTGCACAATGTTGTCATTGTTATTGTCTACTGTCATTGTGCAGTGCATACTGTATATGCGTGTGTGTGTGTGCACTGCACTTTGTGTGATGCACAAAACCAACAACCTTGGAGTTATTTTTGATCAAGATCTGTCTTTCAATTCACATATTAAATTGGTTTCTAAGACTGCCTTCTATCATTTGCGTAATATTGCCAAGATTAGGAGCATTTTGTCTCAGAGTGATGCTGAGAAACTGATCCACGCTTTTCTTAGCTCTAGATTAGATTATTGTAACTCTTTATTATCAGGTTGTCCTACAACATCTTTAAAAAGTCTTCAGTTGATCCAAAATGCTGCAGCAAGAGTTTTATCAGGTACTAGAAAGAGAGATCATATCTCTCTGGTTCTGGCCTCCCTTCAATGGCTTCCCATGGAGTATAGAATTAAGTTTAAAATCCTTCTTCTTACTTACAAAGCTCTAAACAATCAGGCCCCTTTTTATTTAAAAGATCTGATACTACCCTATTGTCCTAACAGAGCACTACGCTCCCAAAATGCAGGATTACTTGTAATACCTAGAATCTCCAAAAGCACAATGGGAGGCAGAGCCTTCAGTTATCAAAGCTCCTTTCCTGTGGAACCAGCTGCCAATCTGGATTCGGGAGTCAGACTCGATCTCTGTTTTTAAGAATAAGGTTAAAACCTTTCTTTTTGATATAGCTTACAATTAGGGAGGGATCATATGTCTCTGAACCCTCCCTTAGTTATGCTGCTAATAGGTTTAGACAGCTGGGGGACCTCCAGTAATTGCACTGGGCTTCACTCCTTTCCTCACTCTCAGTGAAATATTTTTTTTTTTTTTTGCTGGTCATTAATATCTGTTTGTTCTCTTTCATAGAAATGTCTGTTCTTTTCATCTTCTGTATCCACTCACCCCCCCAGCCAGTCGCAGCAGATGACTGCCCTTCCCTGAGCCTGGTTCTGCTGGAGGCTTCTTCCTGTTAAAAGGGAGTTTTTCCTCTCCACCGTCGCCAAGCGCTTGCTCACAGGGAATCGCCTGATTGCTGGGGTCTTTCTGCAACTGTGGGGGTTTCCCCTACAGTTGAAAGTGCTATGAGATGACTGTTGTTGTGAAATGGTGCTATATAAATAAAGTTGAATTGAACTGAAGTTGAATTGAATTGATAGATACCTGTGTTTGTTTTTAGACTGTCCAGTGATGTGTATTTTTGTGACCTGCCAAGGGACTGTGGATGTAATTTAGCAGGTTTGCTAAGTCTGGCATATTTACATCTACATTGATGTTCATTAAAATGCACTGTCCCTTTCAAATAAATAAATAAAATGAATAAATGTGTAACATATTTAGATATAGTAATTTCTTTCAGCGTCTGAGTTAAACTGAATTAGTCGCAAAGGTGTGGATGAAGAAATGTGTAACAATTCCAGGACAGCACCTGACTCTCCCTTTTTTTCTGTCATAGTAGACAAGCCATACATGAGTCCTATACAAACAAGCAGTGTTTTCCACCTGAAGAATGAATTTAGCTCACCTCTTTAATTTTTACACCCTCACACTAACACACACCTTTCTACCTGCCAATATATCACAGTCTCTAAGGTAGGAAGATTGATGGCATTAAATTGCTTCTATCCAGGTTTTTTTTATCAGGATTTACAGGCGTCGCTGTACCCAGCGCTTTCCAGCACCACTCCCTTCCATAAATCAAGCGATTTTTCCACCTTCCAACCACACACATTTTCCTCTCCAAGCATGCATGGTTGCACCACACATACACCTCAACACATATGTGCACACACACACACACACACACACACACACACACAGACTTTTGGATATGGCTCTAACAAGATGGATGACCTCCTTGTTGCCTACACACGCACACACGCGCACTCACAAACCAGGACGGAGCAACATGTGTACATTTTGACTCTGTAATGGAAAATGTCAATCTCTGTCGACGGCCGCCCCTGGAAACGCTGTGATTCCTTCCCCTTCCACCCATCGCTCTCATTATAGGAAAATGTCACCTCATTTCCGGAGTACACGTCGCCTGATTAATTTCTGAAAAGGGACAAGTGAGACAGGGATGGTGAGGAGGAGAGAGAGCTGGTATCTGTCCCAGTGGGCTCTGTGGGGGCAAAGGTGTGGCACGAAGGTGCGTTAGTGTGTCCTTGAATGCGACAAGGTGGCATTGTCCCACAAGTCCCATCAGTCATCCTCCTGATCCACTGAGGGAATCCCAAGGTCTTCCCTGACCAGGGTAGCTTTTAGCTTTTTGGGGGTTTTATGCAAAATGTGGTTGGGGGGAGACGTATTTTTGAAATGGGGAAGAGATAAAAAAAAAACAAAAACAACAACTTAAAGTACACTCCTATCAAAGCATATGGACCTCTTGCACAGTGTAGGGTGATATACTTCTGCATTCCGGTCCTCCCACAGCTCCAGTTCCACTTCCATTATATTTTCCCTTTCCCTGGTGCTTTCTCGTTAATACATCAATTTGATCACTTTCACTCATCATTGTACATACTGGAAGTAGTGAGGACAGATGGTTTATTCTATATAAAGTTCGTGTTTCACATTTTGATCGTTTTTGTAACCATACTGAGCTGTTTAATAGTTTGCTCAGTTAGCTTAGCATAGCACAGCTATTGTTGTTTATGTCTGTGCCATTCCAAATACCACTGCATGGGGTGTAATAGACCTGTGTGATGGACATGTATTGTGCAAAGTCTTTACATGAGCTTATTCATGTTCATTTGAGTCCATGCAGTGTTATTAGGAGTGAGTCGGAGTTATTATGAGAATAAATAACACACGAGTAACTGGAAGCTAAGCTAATATCAATAACTGAGGGATTCTGCATACACAAAGTAATCACTCTATAATTCAAGAAATCTCTGTGTGTCTGAGTGTCTGTCACGACCAAAGGACTCACTAAAAGATCATAGGACCACCTATGATCTCTACATGATGTCTATATGATGTCATATAGACACCATAGTATGATTCGAGAAAATCTGTGTGTGTCTGTGTGTGATCAAAGGCAGACATCACTCACGATCATTGGACTTCAAAGATCAAAGGCAGGCATCACTCACGCTCACAATCATAGGACAAAAAAGATCAAAAGCAGGCATCACTCACAATCATAGGAATTGCTATGACAAAGGCAGGCATCACTCACGATCATACGACCTGCTATGACATCATCAAAGATCAAAGGCAGGCATCACTCATGCTCCCTCACTATCATAGGACATCAAAGATCAAAGGCAGGCATCACTCACGATCATAGGATTCGCTATGACATCATCAAAGATCAAACGCAGGCATCACTCACAATCATAGGACTCGCTATGACAAAGGCAGGCACCACATGATCGTAGGACCCGCTATGACATCATCAAAGATCTTCTTCTTTAGATTTGATTGGCGGTTGGCAACCATCTTACAGGTGCATTACCGCCACTGACTTGATTATCATCACTCTACGTATATCTTGGTATAAGGAGCTCTGAACAACTCCCCATGTGTGAAAAAATTATCCGTCCTTAAGGCAGGCATCACTCATGCTCACTCACGATCATAGGACATCAAAGATCAAAGGCAGGCATCACTCACAATCATAGGCCATCATAGGCCTTCACAATCATAGGCCATCAGCCTATGGTGTTTATATACAGTAGATACATCATAGGACTGTTTACCAACAGAAGTCTGAGCTGTCATTTTGTTCCTTTAGATTTGATTGGCGGTTGGCAACCAGCCTACAGGTGCATTACCACCACTGACTTGATTATCATCACTAGATATCTTTGTATAAGGAGTTCTGAACAATTCCTTATGTGTGAAAAAATTATCCATCCTGTGTCCTCGGTGTGGCTCCAACAGCATGTGTGTCCTGCATTTTGAACTCCTGAAAAGATCAAAGGCCAGTTTCACCATGGCATGCAGAAATGCTTGCTTACACGTGCTTTCTATGGGCATGCAGAACAGCTTGCTTACATGTGCTTTCTACGGGCATGCAGAAATGCTTGCTTAACCATGTCAAAGATCAAAGGCAGGCATCACCATGGTTACTGTTGCCATGGTAAGAGTAACTTTCTATGGACATGCCGATAGGCTTGCTTACACCTGCTTTCCACGGGCTTGCAGAAATACTTGCTTATACTTGGTTTCTACGGGCATGCACGGGTATGCACTAGTATTAAAGGAAGTCAGGTAACAAGTGGGAGTCGGACATACACTACCGTTCAAAAGTTTGGGGTCACCCAGACAATTATTTTGTGTTTTCCATGAAAAGTCACACTTATTTACCATGAGTTGTAAAATGAATAGAAAATATAGTCAAGACATTGACAAGGTTAGAAATAATGATTTGTATTTGAAATAATAATTTTTTCCAGATCCTCAACCTGCTCAAAGGAAGGTCAGTTTTATAGCTTCTCTAACCAGCTAAACTGTTTTCAGCTGTGCTAACATGATTGCACAAGGGTTTTCTAATCATCCATTAGCCTTCTGACGCAATGAGCAAACACATTGTACCATTAGAACACTGGAGTGATAGTTGCTGGAAATGGGCCTCTATACACCAATGTAGATATTGCACCAAAAACCAGACATTTGCAGCTAGAATAGTCATTTACCACATTAGCAATGTATATTAGATATTAGAGTGTATTTCTGATTAGTTTAAAGTTATCTTCATTGAAAAAAACAGTGCTTTTCTTTCAAAAATAAGGAAATTTCTAAGTGACCCCAAACTTTTGAACGGTAGTGTATGTTTCAGTGAGTTCCACAGGTCTATTACAGCCCATACAGTGGTATTTGGAATAGCACAGAAATAAACAATACAATAACTGTGCTATGCTAAGCTAACTGGGCGAACCATTAAAGAACTCAGCATGATTACAAAAACGATCAAAATGAGAAACACGAACTTTATAAAGAAAAATGATCAGCCTGCACACTATTTCTCATATGTACAATGATTAGTGAAAGTGATAAATTTGATTTATTGACGAGAAAGCACCAGGGAATTGGCAAATATAATGGAACAGGAACTGGAGCTGTGGGAGGGCTGGAATGTGGCAGTCAGTGTTGGGAGTGCTGTAATTACAAAGTAATGTTACTGTAACACCACTACTTTTACAGTAACATGCTGTGTAATACAATTACTGTTTATAAATTCAGTAATCCATCAGTTACTGAAATCTGATCAGATGCGTTACTCGTTACGCATTTTATTATTATGGAAAGATATTTTTAGCACAAATAAATGAATATACAAACTGACCCTACCATAGGTGAGATGAGCCATCAGTTGACGTGACCTGTTGCAAAGAGCCCAAGTCTTCACTACTGAGCAGAGGAAAAGATGAAGCTACTTTGTTTTTGTGGAAATAGACAGATTTTTTTTTTCCTTTGTCGCGGTTAAGGACAAAAGAATATTGGTGGGTTGCAAGCTAAGTGCTGGTTGAGACCTACTGCAATCTTGAGAAGTGCCTGAAAACAGCAACAAGCTCAGACAAAGCTAGTGCTAAGTAACGGCTAGCTATGCTAACAACTAACACTGTGTTAGTGGATCTACTGTATTCTGAGCTGCCACGGCTGGATGTAAAGTGGGAATACTTGTCTCAACACCCACAGCTGGATTCAAGCACAGGTATGCATCTGGACATTTTGTGACCCAGCAAGAATTAAAGCAAGTGATTGCCAGGTAAAGACGTGATATACAGTAAAACAATGACTTTTAATCCGACAGCTGAGACTGTGATCTACTGAAGTTAACATATTTACTTGCTACCTGGATAAAGATTATTCAAAAATGGATTTTGATCTCCAAAAGGAATTGTCACAGCAGACATTTGGACTGTGGATAATGGACATTTTCTTTGGATCACTGGACATCAGATTAAATCCATATCATAAAAGTAAGATAAACATGAAAATGTCACAACTCGCCGCTCTCAGGCATTCACCTCAGCTGCGCGCACACCTGCGTCTCGTCAGTGATGGGCTATTTAGTCCACTCGGCCCTGAGCATCGGTCTGGAGCCGTCTGTTCTACTACGCGCTCAAACCCTCAGCAGGATCGTCTCTTCCCATCCTGCCACTCTTCGCTTCAGCACGTAAGCTGTTTGCCACTTACCTGTCTATCAGTCTTCCCCTGTGCACAGGTGGATTCCCTGGTGGCGGATTCTCCCGTCTTCGCCATCTCCTCCTCACGCATCTCCACGTCTCGTCGTGTGCGCAGCAGGGCGCTGTCTCCCAGGCCGAAGATCCTAGCCAACGCCAGCCACCTTCCCTTCTGCAAGTAAGCATTACTCAGTATTACTTCCCTGTTTGGTTAAGCCCAGCTCATTTCCCTGTGTCTGCTCTTCCCATAGGGTTGCCTGGCTGCACGGCGTGCTGCGCTGTTCCCGACTCTCATCGTCCACCCACAATCCACATACATATCTCGTACACGCACCCAAACACCCCTTTGCTGTTGAATAAAGCTATTAAATCTTACCTGAGCCTGTGTGCGTGTTTCCTGGGCCGATAAATATGTCAGTACGGCTCCAGCAAAGCGGCCCAGCGGACAGCGGGCTCGCACGCTGTCCCTCGAGGCTCGGGTGGATTTGATAGCTCATCAACAGCAGGTGATAATCAATTGACCACGATAACTCACCGGTTGGACCGTCTTGACCCCCAGCAGGCGTTCCCCCAGGCTCATCGGGGCGGACCGGCGCCGGCTGCCTCCGCGGCTGGCCAGCCTAGCTCGGGAGCGCCGACCCGGCCCACTCCGATCCCAACCCCTGCTCGCTTCAACGGGAAGCTCGGTGAGGCACGGGGGTTCATCTTACAATGTGAGTCAGTGTTCCTGCGCGTTCCCAGGGATTTCCCCTCAGACCACATTGGCTACATGGCTAATCTCTTGGAGGGGCGAGCGTTAGCTTGGGCTTGCGCCATTATGTCGAAGCCCAGCTACGCAAACCTCTCCTATGACCAGTTCGTGTGAGACTTTCTCGAGGTGTTTGACCACTCACGTCGTGACAGTGTCCTCACCAACTGGCTCCTTAGCCTTCAACAGGGTAGTTGGTCGGCGGCGGATTACACTGTTGACTTCCGGGTGGCAGCGGAGGAGGTTGGCTGGGGTGAGGCATCTCTCTGCAGCATCTTCCTCCATAGCCTCAGTTCTGGTCTGCGGGACGAGTTGGTCAGCCGGGACCTTCCAGAGCGGCTGTCCGAGCTAATCTCTCTGACCTTAGCTTGGATAACAGGCTGCGGGAGCGGGCCGCCGAGCGGAAATCTGTCAGCCGCCCGCGCGGATTCTTCGCCCGCGTTCCTCAGTCTCGCCCCCTGGCGTTACCCACACCGGAGTACGCCGATGAGCCAGAGGCTATGTTAGTCGGGCAAACCAGGCTCCCCCTAGCGGAGAGACAACGCCGCCGGGAGCTGGGCCTCTGCATGTATTGCGGAGGCGACCAGCATACCGTGGAGCAATGCCCGGTCAAGCCAAACGGGGGTGTCCGCGAGTCACTGTAGGGGGCCTCGCGGACTCTAACCGGCCAAATCCCCTCTCCAACTGCTCTCTGCCCATTAGATTTTGCCACAACTCCACCGGGCACCTCACTCACGCACTGGTGGACTCGGGGGCAGAGCAAAGCTTTATTTCCAAAAGCCTGGCAACACGTTTGGGTATACCCTGTCAACCGTTGTCAGCTCCACTCAACCTTGTCACCCTTTCTCGCTCACCCCTGGGAGTAGTGACACACCGCACCAGGCCGGTGCCAATTATAGTTTCTGGCAACCACCGAGAGGACCTCTGCCTGCATGTCCTGTCTTCCTCAGCGGCTCCCGTCATCCTGGGTTACCCGTGGCTGCGCCTGCACAACCCTGTCCTCGATTGGCAATCTAGAAGTGTCCTTTCATGGAGTTCCTTCTGCATGAGCACTTGTCTCCAGTCTGCGGCATGCGCCCCATCCTCTCCTCCGCCTGCTCCGGTCTCCTCTCCTCCGGACCTCACCCTGGTGCCCCAGGAGTTCCATGACTTGGGAATCGTGTTCAGCAAGTCCAAGGCAATGTCTCTTCCTCCTCACCGCCCGTATGATTGTGCCATAAACCTCCGCCTGAGGGCGCCATTACCATCCGGCCGCCTATACAGCCTTTCTGCTCCTGAACGTGAGGCTATGAACACGTACATCAGGGAGTCGCTCAGCGCCGGGATCATCCGCCCCTCCTCGTCCCCGCTCGGCGCCGGTTTCTTCTTCGTCTCTAAGAAGGATGGGTCCCTGCGTCCGTGCATCGACTTCAGAGCCCTCAATGACATCACGGTGAAGGATCGGTACACCCTGCCTCTTATGGACACCACCTTCCACTCCCTCCAGGGGGCGACCTGGTTCACCAAGTTAGACCTCCGCAGTGCCTACCATCTTGTCTGGATCCGGGAGGGCGATGAGTGGAAGACGGCCAGCGGCCACTTTGAGTACTTAGTAATGCCGTTCGGGCTCACCAATGCTCCCGCCGTCTTCCAGCGGCTCATCAACGATGTCCTGCGAGATTTCCTGGGGGTCTTCGTCTTCGTATACTTAGACGACATTCTCATCTTCTCCAGGTCTCGGGAGGAGCACCAGGCTCACGTGAGGCGGGTTCTGCAGCGGCTGTTGGAGAACAGACTTTACATCAAGGCGGAGAAATGTGAGTTTTATGCCAAGACCACCTCTTTCCTGGGTTTCGTTATTTCCCATAACCAGATCCTCCCCGACCCCGCCAAGGTTAAAGCGGTGGTCGAGTGGCCCACGCCTACCTCCAGGAAACAGGTGCAGCAATTCATCGGTTTTGCCAATTTCTACCGTCGCTTTGTTCCCAACTTTGGCGCCATCCCCTGACCCGCCTCACTTCTCCCAAGGTGCCCTTCCAGTGGACTGAGGAGGCAGCGACCGCGTTCGAGACCCTGAAGATGGAGTTCTCTTCCTCCCGGGTCCTAACCCAGGTTGACCCCACGCTGCAGTGTCTGGTTGAGGTAGACACATCTGACACGGGGGTGGGGGTGGTGCTTTCCCAGCGATCACCGGTGGATGGAGTCAAGTGGCCCTGTGCCTTCTTCTCTCGGCGGCTGTCGGCGGCTGAGCGTAACTATGACGTTGGCGACACGGAGCTTCTGGCTGTCAAGCTCGCGCTGCAGGAATGGCGTCATTGGCTGGAGGGGGCAGCTCAGCCTTTTGTGGTCTGGACGGACCACAAGAATCTAGAGTATTTGAGGTCAGCCAGGCATCTGAATGCCCGCCAGACGCGCTGGTCTCTGTTTTTTGCTCGGTTCCAGTTCACGATCACTTTCCGTCCAGGCTCCAAGAATGGGTTGCCCGACGCCCTGTCTAGACAGTTTGCCCCTGAGGCTCCGGAGGAGCTGGATCACATCATCCTGCCCAGCTCGTGTGTTGTGGGGGGCGGTTTCCTGGTCCATCAGGGACAAGATCTGCAGGGCGCAGGAGACTGAACCGGACCTTGGTGGCAGCCTGGATGGGAGGCTCTTCGTTCCATTGGCGGTTCGGGGGGAGGTTATTCACTGGGCCCACACGTCCAAGCTCGCCTGTCACCCTGGCGTCTCCCGACTGGTGGACCTCCTTCAACGCTCTTTTTGGTGGCCTGGTCTCCAGAAGGACGTCGCCAATTACGTCCGGGCCTGCCCCCAGTGTGCTACTGGCAAGACCCCGAATTCCCCCCCCCCCCCCCCCCCGCGGGTCTACTCCAGCCCCTGCCGGTCCTGAGCAGGCCCTGGTCACACATCACCCTCGACTTCGTTACTGGTCTCCCTGTCTTCAACACCTACGACACTGTTCTGACGATCGTGGATCAGTTCTCCAAGGCTGCCCACTTTGTGCCGCTCCGGGGTCTCCCTTCAGCACGAGAGACGGCCGATCTCCTCGTCCAACACGTGGTCAGGCTGCACGGGATCCCAGTGGACGTCGTATCCGATCGGGGCCCCAGTTCGTGTCCCAAGTGTGGAGATCTTTTTGCAATGCCTTGGGGGCCACGGTGAGTCTCTCCTCCGGTCACCACCCTCAATCCAACGGGCAGTGTGAGCGCACCAATCAGGAGCTGGAGGCTGCCCTGCACTGCGTCACCTCCTCCAACCCATCCTCGTGGAGCTCTTATCTGGCCTGGGTGGAGTACGCCCACAACGCAACACGGTCATCGGCTACTGGGATGTCCCCCTTCTGGGCGTCGTTGGGCTACGACCCCCCCTCTGTTTCCCGAGCAGGAGAGTGAGTTGGCCGTCCCCTCCATCCAGGCGCATGTGAGACGCTGCCGGAGCTTGTGGTCCAGGGCGCGCGAGGTGCTTTTACGCACGGCGGCGCGCAACAGCACCGCGGCTAATCGCCACAGGAAGCCGGCCCCCAGCTACCAGGTGGGCCAACAGGTCTGGTTGTCTTCCCGGGACATTAATCTTAAGGCCGAGAAGAGGAAGCTGGCTCCACGTTTCATCGGTCCCTTCACCATCTCCAGAATTATCAACCCGGTGGCTGTGCGTTTGCCCCCCCCCCCCTCCGTGTTTGCCCCACGTTTCATGTGTCTAAAATCAAGCCCGTGATCTCCGACCCACTCTGTCCTCCTCCTAGGGCACCGAGCGCTCCCATGATGATCGACGGCCACCCGGCGTGGGGAGTTGCTTCCAACCTGGACTCCCGGTGTCGAGGTCATGGGCTGCAGTACCTGGTGGATTGGGAAGGATATGGCCCGGAGTGGAGATCCTGGGTGCGCTCTTCTTTTGTGCTGGATAGGGATCTCATCACGGAGTTCCACCGGGCGCACCCGGATAAACCAGTGCCAGGAGGCACTGCTAGGGGGGGGATTACTGTCACAACTCGCTGCTCTTTGCTGTTGAATAAAGCTATTAAATCTTACCTGAGCCTGCGTGCGTGTTTCCTGGGCCGATAAATATGTCAGAAAAGGTTTATGCAGTGTTGCCAACACTCACTCTTTTGGAGTGAGTCTCACGCTTGTTCCCTCTCTCTCACTCCACAAAGCCAGGATTGGCAAGGCAAGAGGAGATTTTGTGACACTGAACAATATCTGGGCATCAAAAGAGATCTGCATGAGAACAAAACTTCACATCTTCAACTCTAACGTCAAGTCTGCTCTACTTTACAGATGTGAGACCTGGAGGATGACAAAAACGATACAGTAGAAGATCCAGACGTTCTTTAACACATGCCTGAGGTGCATCTTTAACATCAGGTGGCAGATCAGGAATGAAGACCTGTGGGAGCTAGTGGGACAGAAACCAGTGGCAGAACAGATTCTGTGGAGGAAGTGGGACTGGATTGGACACACCCTTGGGAAACCAGCATCCAGCATCACATGCCAAGTCTTGACCTGGAACCTGCAGGGGGAGAGAAAGAGAGGCCGGCCTCGAAACAGCTGGAGATGAGACACTAAGGTGGACCTGAAATGGCAGGAAACCAACTGGAGTGGAGTAGAGAGAGCAGCCCAGAACCGAGTGCGATGGCGAGGGGTCGTTGATGGCCTATGCTTCATGGCGAGCTATGGGCTTACGAAAGTCATGTGTTACTTTTCCAAGTAACTAATTACTTTAATCATGCGGTAATTGGTAAAGTAACTCAATTACTTTTGAAAAGAAGTAGCTAGTAACTGTAATTAATTACTATTTTTTCGTAACTTGTTCAACACTGGTGGCAATACATCAGTCTGCACTGTGCAAGAGGTCTATTGCATTCATTCCAAATTAAAAAAAAAAAATCTGTTTTTCTGAATTAGTGAGATACTTAAAGGCCCTGGAGCTGTCATCAGCAGAAAGTAACTGCAACATACTGGAATCATAAACCAAAGGTATTGTAGCAAAGCAGTCTGTGTGAGTCAAAAATGACCACGGTTGGAGGCAGATATTTGCTCTGGAACTTTATTAGGCCAGGAAAGTGCCAATGTTGGCCATGGCACACACCTTACAACTGTGAGAAGAGAGCGAGGCAAAACTTGGCAGCACTATTAATCTCTCCCTTCACTTCCTGTTGCTCCTCCCTCCCTCTCCCCTGTGGTGCTTTTAAGGTCCCTCAGAAAACACATAAATAATGAATGACAGATACCTGAACATGGTGAACACATAACATCAGACAGAACCCCACATGTTACACTGCCCCAATTAAGAGGTTAGCTGTCCCCAGCAACCTAAGCGTCCATGACAAATTGTCTAAAATGTCCTGGTAGTTGCCAGTGGTGGTGTTCAGGCCTAGCCGGTTCACCCACACCCTGGGGGGGGGGGGGGGGGGGGCTGGGCTGTTTGAGACTGGTTTAAAGCTTCTGGGTCCTCACCCCTAGGATCTTTGAGTCAGTAGGGTGCAAGGCATTCCCTGTGAAGCATCACCACCCGTCTCCACTTGACCAGGCATTCTCGGTACACCACGTCTGATCATCAATTTAGGGGACAACTCTTTCTTACGTTCAGGGTTGTAAACACCCACACCTGATCCCCTGGAGAAAAGTCTGTTCCCATGCAGCGGGTGTCGTAGGCCCTGTTCTGCTTGGCTTTTGCTTCAGTAAGAGCCTGCCAGGCCAATTCATGCACCTCCTGTAACCATTCTCGAAGGGAGTAGAAGTAGTCCAGTCCTGTCTCACCCACTAACTCTGGTTCTGGAAGTCTACCAAACACCAGGTCCATAGGTATACACAGCTCCCGCCTAAACATGAGGCTTGCAGGGGTGCATTTTGTCGATTCTTGGACAGCAGTGCGGTAGGCCCAGTGGACCAAAGGTAGATGCTGATCCCAATCTCTGTTGGTGGCTAGTAAGGATTGCCAACTGGGTGGCCAGGATGTGATTAAACCACTCGACAAGCCCATCACTCTGAGGATGAAGAGTTGTTGTTCTGGTCTTTTTGATGCCCAACTGCTGGCAGACCTGGCTAAAGACCTCAGCCTCGAAATTCCACCACTGGTCGCTGTGCAGTTCCTCTGGTACCCTGAAGCGGCAGAACATCTCATTGACAAGGTGTTCAGCAGTGGTGGCTGCGCTCTGATCTGGGACTGCATACGCCTCTGGCCACTTAGTGAAATAGTCCATGGCAACAAGGATGTAGCGGTTCCCCTGATTGGTGATGGGGAAGGGCCCTAGGATGTCAACACCCACTCGCTTCATTGGGCCCCCCACTTGATACTACTGCAGTGGAGCATGAGTGCTCCAAGTTGGTCCCTTTCTGGCTGTGCACAAGTCACATCGATGGACAAACAGCTCCATGTCCTGATGGCAACCTGGCCAGTAGAACCTGGACCGGAGCCAATGCAGGGTCTTGGCCACTCCAAAATGGCCCGACCCCATGGAGCCATGGACCATCTGCAGAACCTTGTGACGTAGCCAACGTGGCACCAGGAGCTGAAGGACATCATGGTGACCCCCCGGAGCCTGCTAGCATTGATAGAGAAGACCGTCCCAGCTGGTGAGGCTTGACCGCTGAGAGTAGAGCACCTTCATCTCAGGATCTAGTGCTGCCACTTCCATCAATGCTGGTCACTGTCCTGCCTCCATGCCTGAATCTGGGCAAGCACAGAATCCTGATTCTGCTCCTGCTGGAATTGTTTGGGTTTGGCGAAGTCCCAGTGATCAGTAGCTGCTGCTGGTGATATTGAACCTCCACCAACAGGGAGGTCGCCTTCATCCAGTGAAGCAGTCCGTAAGGTTTCCACCACCCCAGTTGCAGGATGCCGCTCCTCAACTCACTGGCAATAGTGGCACTCCTTTTCCAGGCAGGGCTGTCGGGACAGCACATCTGGATTGGCATGAAGACGGCCAGCCCAGTGATGAATCTCAAAGTCATAGCCCTGTAGCACCTCCAACCACCTGGCCAGCTGCCCCTCTGGTTCTTTAAAGTGAAGCAATTATGTGAGGGATGTGTGATCGGTGCACAAGATGAACCTCTTGCCATAGAGGTAGGGTCGGAAATGGTCCTTGGGTCATAGCTAACAGCTCCCTGTGGGTCATACAGTAATTCCTCTCTGCCTGGGAGAGAGCGCGGCTGTAGTAGCAGAAGCCTGCTCCCCTAGCTCCCCCTCCTGTGACAGGACCGCGGCGAGGTCCACATTACTGACATCAGTGTCCATGATGAATGGCGGTTGGGGATCTGGGAAGGAGAGCACTGGTGCCTCCACGAGTGCTGAGCGAAGCTGGCTGAAGGCATTGGAGCAGTCCTCACTCCACTGGAAGGCTTGACCCTTCTGCGTCAGCCAATGCAGCGGCCTGGTGATGGCAGCGAAGTCCTTGACAAGTCGCCGGTAGTAAGAAGCCAGCCCCAGGAAGCTCCACAGCTCCCAAATGTCATGGGGGATAGGCCAGTCCCTCACCATGGGAGGTGAGGGACTGGCAACAGGGGTGGCCACCAATCCTCCCAAACCTTGGGTGGATTGGTGGCCACCCCTGTTGCGCTGACGATGTGGCCGAGGAATGATGTCATTTCTTTGGGTGAAGGTGAAGCCCAGCCCATCGGATGGTGTAGAAGACACCCCTTAGGCTGGCCAGGGCACCCTCAAAGTCTGCACCATGGAAGAGGAAGTCATCAAGGTAAACTACGCACCGGCTTCGGGGGATACCAACCAGCACTCTCTCCATCAGTCTTTCAAAGGTGGAAGATGCGTTGCAGAAACTGAAGGGCATAACCCTAAACTGCCACAGCCCTTGGCTGAATGGTGAATGGTGAATGCAGTCTTAGGGTAGGCCTCTGGTATAAGCTCCACCTGCCAATAACCACTGTGGAGATTCAGGAAGCTGAACCAGCTGGAACCGGTGACACAGTCGAGGGTGTTGTCCACCTGTGGTAGCGGAAAAGAGTTCTTGTGTGTGGCCTTGTTGAGGAGGTGGTAGTCGATGCAGAACCTCCATATACCATCTTTCTTCTTCATGAGCACTGCTGGAGCTGCCCACGGGATACTGGAGGATTCTATGACCCCTGCCGCTGCCATCATCGTAATCTTAAGCTCTGCTGCCTTCCGCTTGGCAAGGGGCAGGCGATGAGGGCAGAGGCAGATTGGGTGAGCATCGCTAGTATTAATGTCATGCTGTACTAGGCTGGTGTACATGCAGTCTTCATGTTGGGCAGCAAAGATATTGGTGAAAAAGTCCAGCAGCTCCCACAGCTGATGTTGCTGTTTGGTGCTCAAACCCTCACAGCTCTGGCGATGCAACTCCTCAATCGTCTGCATGGTCTCTGGAGATGGCAACTGGGGCACTGATGATGATGTTGTAGACCCCATCTCCCACTGCGGCCATGCAAGGAGCTCCTCATCTGGCTGTGGTGATGCAGAGACATGCTGTGGTCCTCCCTTTAAAGTGGGGTGGAGCATCACGGCTTCCAAACCCAGATAGTGTCGCCCTGGGTACATCCACCATGGCCCCCAATTTGATCAGCAGGTCCTGCCTGATGATACAAGGGTCTTGTATTCTGGCTAACCAGAACTGGTGATCAACAGTGCAATCATCAACAGTCACCTTTAGCAGTCTCTTTCCCCTCATTGTTGTCTGTGCCCAAGTCACTGTGGTTATCTTCAAACCTGTGGCTTCCAAGCCTGCAGGCCTCTGCCCCTCAGTTCCCGGTAGAACCCCAGGGCGGACCAGGGAGACTGTGGAACCTGTGTCCACCAGGGCTCTGCATAAGATGCCATTCAGATGACAGTCCACATACAGCCTATTAGTACATCCCAAATACTGTAGTCGCTGGTGTGACATAATGAGGGGGCAAAGTTCATCAGTGGGGAGCTGTTCCCTTGCTGCTCCCCCCTCCTTTAGTTAAAAGGGGGCTGGGGGACTCGCTTCTGTGGAGCAGGAGCTGGGCAGTGTCGGACGACGTGACCCAGTTCCCTGCACCAGTAGCAGCCCTCCATGTCCTACTTAGATGCCATCCTGCTGTCCCGGCATTGCCACCGTGGAGATAAAGTATCAACTGCACATATTTTCTCCTCTAAGCCACTGCTTTCATAATCTGCCTGATGCACTCTGTGGTTTGCAGTCAGTGGACAATCACCCCCACACAGCATGTGTTCGACCCATTCAGCATTGGTAATGGCTGATGTCAAGGAGGTTGGTGCAAACAGGCGGATGTGCTCTCTTAAGCGGTCTGGACGCAGGCCCCGATCAAAGGCTTGGAAGGCCAGCTCCTGTTGGTCTTTATCATTGAACATATTTAACCCTGCTGTGCATTTCATATCCCAAATGTCTCCCAAGCCGGCAAGCGAAGCCATTGTTTACAGGAGGAGATGGTACGGCAGGAATCAGCTGTTGGCACTTAACCGCCCCACGGTGCTAATGCAAAATCTCAACATACCAAGAGAAATCAGGCAGAAACGATGCGGCCCTCGGTCTGAAGTAAGATGGCGAGTGAGGAACATAAGGTACAGACCAGTCCTTCCATCCATCATCATGGGGAATGTACGATCGCTACTTAATAAGACAGATGAGCTAGCGGCCATGTCCTGTTACGAGAGTGTCTTCAGAGAGATTAGCATGATATTGTTTACTGAGACGTTGCTAACAGAACTAGCAACAGATGCTAACATCAAACTGGAGGGTTTCCACGCAATACGGGCAGACTGGACACCAGACAGTGGGAAGACAAGGGGTGGAGGGGTGATAATGTATGTGAACAACAGATGGTGTAACCCTGGGCACATCACGGTTAAAGAGCAACACTGCAGCAAAGACATTGACTTGCTAGCTGTTAGCATGCGGCCTGTTTACCTCCCTAGAGAATACTCACACATGATCTGCATTGTTATTTATTCAAATCCGTCTTCGAACGCTGGGGCAGCGCGTGATGCCATCCACTCAGTCACTAGCAGGCTGCTGACACAACACCCAAATGCTCTCCTCCTCATCTCGGGTGATTTTAACCATACTTTACTGTCCTCCATTTTGCCCACGTTCACCCAGTATGTCACGTGCCACACCAGAGACAGTAAAACACTGGACTTATTTTATGCAAATGTTAAGGAGGCGTACACCTCATTGCCACTCCCTCTGCTCGGGAGATCGGATCACAACTTGGCTCACCGGCTGCCTGTGTACAAACCCCAAGTACACAGAAAAGCTCCGGTTATGTGCACAGTGAAGATATGGTCTGAGGAGGCAATAGACACTCTAAAGGACTGTTTTGAAATCACTGCATGGGAGCAGGTCTGCAATCCACATGGTGAGGACATCGACAGCCTCACACACACCATCACAGACTACATCAACTTCTGTGTGGACAACACCGTACCCACCAAGACCATACGGTGTTGCTCAAACAACAAACCCTGGATCAACCCTGAGATAAAGTCCCTACTGAAAGAAAAGAAAAGGATCTTCAGGTCGGGAAACAGGGAGGAGCTGAAGTCCGTACAGAGGGAGCTAAGGAGGAAGATCAGAGAAGGTAAGGACAGCTACAGGAAGACGACGGAGGACAAGCTGCAACAGAGTGACATCAGCGGGGTCTGGAGAAGCCTCAAAACCATCTCTGGGCACCACAATACCTCCTCCCTGGCCACGGGGGGCAGGGAGTGGGTGAACAACCTGAACCTGTATTTTTAACAGGTTTGACCAACCGCCCTTCCCTCCGCCTGCACACCAGCCACCACTGCCTCTACCGTCATCTAGTCCTGCTGTCCACCCCCCCTCCACCAACACCACCCACTCCCAGCACACGGCCCCCCTGCCCCAACCTGACCCTCACTAAGACCCAGGTGAGGGCAGAGCTGAGGAAGATCAAGGCAAGGAAGGCCTCGGGTCCGGACTGCATCAGCTCGAAGCTCCTCAAGTCCTATGCAGACCAGCTGTGTGGGATTGTGGAGCACATCTTCAACCTGAGCCTGAAGCTGGGGAGGGCACCACATCTGTGGAAAACATCATGTGTGGTACCCGTACCAAAGACTTCCCACCCCAGAAACCTGAACAGCTACAGACCAGTGGACCTCACATCACACCTGATGAAGACCCTGGAGAGGCTGCTCCTTGCCCACCTCCGCCCACTGGTGGGACCAGTGATGGATCCACTCCAGTTTGCCTACCAGCATGGCATCGGGGTGGAGGATGCAGTGATCTTCCTCCTACACCGTTCCCTGTCCCACCTGGAGAAGCCTGGGAGCACGCTGAGGATCATGTTCTTTGATTTCTCCAGTGCTTTCAACACCATCCAACTGGTGATCCTGAAGGACAAGCTACTGCACGCAGGGGTGGACCAGCATCTGTCATCGTGGATCCTGGACTACCTCACAAACTGGCCAGAGTTTGTGAGAACCCAGGATTGTGTGTCCGACACTATCATCTGCAGTACGGGGGGCCCCGTAGGGAACAGCTCTGGTTCCCTTCCTGTTCACCCTTTATATTGTGGACTTTTCACACAACACACCACACTGCCATCTACAGAAGTTCTCTGAGGACACTGTGATCATCGGCCTCATCTCTTTTTTTTTTTTCCCGTCAGCCTCATCTCTGATGGAGATGATGAGACAAATGAGAAACAAACTAATTGAGATCTATCAGTCTGGAAAAGGTTATAAAGCCATTTCTAAAGCTTTGGGACTCCAGTGAACCACAGTGAGAGCCATTATCCAAACATGGCAAAAACATGGAACAGTGGTGAACCTTCCCAGGAGTAGCCAGCCGACTAAAATTACCCCAAGAGCACAGCGATGACTCATCCAAGAGGTCACAAAAGACCCCACAACAACATCCAAAGAACTGCAGGCCTCACTTGCCTCAGTTAAGGTCAGTGTTCATGACTCCACCATAATAAAGAGACTGGGCAAAAATGGCCTGCATGGCAGAATTCCAAGATGAAAACCACTGCAGAGCAAAAAGAACATAAAGGCTTGTTTCAGTTTTGCCAGAAAACATCTTGATGAACCCCAAGACTTTTGGGAAGATACTCTGTGGACTGACGAGACAAAAGTTGAACTTTTTGGAAGGTGTGTGTCTCATCATTCTACGACATGGTGGTGGCATCAGCCATCACTTTTGGAGTGGTCTGCTGGGGCAGTGGCATTACAGCAGCCGATAGGAAGAGACTGAACAAACTGATCAAGAAAGCTAGCTCTGTCCTGGGGCAGCACCCTGACCCAGTGGAGGAGATAGGAGAGAGAAGGATGGTGGCTAAACTGTCATCTCTGCTGGAGTCTGAGTCCCACCCTATGCAGGACATACTGAACGCACTGAGGAGCTCATTTAGCAGCAGACTACACCATCCTAGGTGCACAATCGAGAGGTTTCGCAGGTCCTTCCTACCTACGGCTGTCAGACTGTATAACCTAAGCAGGGCTGCTCGCAGAGATAGCAAAAAAAAAACGTGACGACCTAATAGTATTGAATGCAAAAGACGCAATAGACTTACACAATGGTCCCCTCCAGTATATACAACTAGGACAATATCGGTCGCTACAGAGGGTGACAATATGTATGGGTACATATTCATACTATGTAAGATAACTAAGTAGACGGTTATGCTGTTTATTCCATCTTGCTACAATGCTCCGCACTTTGTATATATATTTATATATTTATGTGTATGTATGTATATCCACTGCTCTTATTTATATCTTCCGTATCTTCTTAATTATTGCTCTGAGTGCTGCTATCCCTGTGCTGTTGCAATCCTGGAATTTCCCCATTGTGGGACTGATAAAGGCTTATCTTATCTTACCTTATCCTATCATTACATCCAGTGTAAAAATAACACAGCATTTCAGAAAAGGAACATCGTACCAGCAGTAAAATATGGTGGTGGTAGTGTGATGGTGTGGGGCTGTTTTGCTGCTTCAGAACCTGGAAGACTTGCTGTGGTAAATGGAACCATGAATTCTGCTGTCTAACAAAAAATCCTGAAGGAGAATGTCTGGCCATCTGTTTGTGACCTCAAGCTGAAGTGCACTTAGGTTCTGCAGCAGGACAATGCTCCAAAACACACCAGCAAGTCCACCTCTGAATGGCTTAAGAAAAACAAAATGAAGACTTTGGAGTGGCCTAATCAAAGTCCTGACCTGAATCCGATTGAGATGCTGTGGCATGACCATAAAAAGGAGGTTCATGCTTGAGAACCCTCCAATGTGGCCGAATTACAACAATTCTGCAAAGATAAGTGGGGCAAAATTCCTCCACATCACTGTAAAAGACTAAATGGCAGTTATCACAAATGCTTGATTGCAATTGTTGCTGCTAAGGGTGGCCCAACCAGTTATTAGGCTTGGGGGCAATTACTTTTTCACATAGGGCCATGTAGGTTTGGATTTTTTTCCCCCTTAATAATAAACACCTTCATTTATAAACTGCATTTTGTGTTTACTTGTGTTATCTTTGTCTAATATTTAAATTTTTTGATGATCTGAAACATTTAAGTGTGACAAACATACAAAAAATGAGAAATCAGGAAGGGGGTAAACACTTTATCCACACCACTATAGACAGATGGATAGACAGACAGATGTACTTAATTGATCCCAAACTAGGAAATTACAGTCATACAGCAGCATGACAGTAGACAACTAAACGACAGAACCACACACAGCATTATAGACAAAGGGATTACCCATGGAAAGTAAAACTGCTAAAAACTTATATACATCATAGATAAATAGATGGTGACCTGTATAAAAACATGAATCATTCCCGCTGTACAATGCAGGACTATCAGGTGCATAGTGAAATGTGAGGCATCAATTGGACTGTAAGGTGCAGTATGGTAGCACAGCTATGACCAGACTACAACATCAGAGTGAGTTATTGTACAGTGAAGTGGCATGTGGCAGGAAAGATTTCCTGTACCTAACCATTAGGCAGCGAAGCTGTAGCATTCTGCTGGAGAAAGTGCTCCGCTGTCTGTCCAGTGTATGGTGGAGGGGGTGATCAGGATTGTCCATGATGGATTGCACTTTATTTAGTGTCCTCCTCTCCACCACAGTCTCAAAAGTCTCCGGCCTGAGACCAATTACAGAGTCAGCCCTCTTGATAATCTTGTCAAGTCTGTTGGTGTTACTGGCTCTGATACTGCTACCCTAACAGACAGCAGCAAAGAAGATAGCGCTGGCGACAACGGCCTGGTAGAAAAGCTCCAGCATCCTGTTGCACACGTTGAAGGATCTCAGCTTCCTCAGGAAGTTGAGTCTGCTCATCCCCTTCTTGTATGCAGCATTGGTGTTGGATTTCCAGTCCAATCCATTGCTGATCATGACATCCAGGCGTTTGTAGTCCTCAACTACCTCAACATCCTTCCCTCTAATCTACAGTGGCTATGAAGGCATCCTCCTCTTCCTGAAGTCAATCACCATCTCTCTAGTCTTGCTGACGTTTAGCCTCAGGTGATTCTTCTCAATCCACTCCACAAATCTGTCTACCAGTGCCCTGTACTCCCCCTCCTTTCCCCCTCTTATACACCCAACAACGGCTGAGTCGTCAGAGAATTTCTGCAGGTGGCATAACTCCGTGTTATTCTTAAAGTCAGTGGTGTATGAGGTGAAGAGAAAAAGAGAAAGCGTAGTCCCCTGTGGAGCTCCCGTATCACTAACCTCAATATCAGACAAGACACTGCCCAGCCAGAACAAACTGTGGCCTGCCTGTCCAGTAGTCAGTAATCCAGGAGATCACAGAGCTGTCAACCCCCATCACCTGTAGCTTTTTACCCAGCGGCAGTGGCTGGATGGTGTTAAAAGGCACTGGAGAAATCTAAGAATGTTGATTCTCACAGTGTCTCCTCCGCCATCCAAGTGCAGATGGGCTCGTTGCAGCAGGTAGATGACAGCATATTCAACTCCTAAATAGAGCTGATATGCAAACTGCAGAGGGTCTAGTCATGTCTTCACCTGTGGCCTCAGGTGGGCTAAGACCAGTTTCTCAAGGACCTTCTTCACATGGGATGTGAGGGCAACTGGTTGATAGTAATTCAGGTCTGATGGAAACGACTTCTTGGTGACAGGGACCAGACAGGACGTCTTCCACAGCAATGGTACTCTCTCCAGACTCAGGCTCAGGTTGTACAGGTGTTTCAGTACCAGAGCTAGCTGGTTGGCACCGGTCCTAAGGATCCTGACGGAGATGCCATCAGGGTCCGCAGCCTTCTGCTGATGGAGTCTCTCCAGCTGTTTCTTAACCTGGACTGTAGTGGGGGGATGGAGAGAGGTGCTGCACAGGAGGGTGGGGGTGTGTGGGGGTCTGGTTGTGTTGTAGGGGTGACAGATGCTAAGTTGAACTTATTAAAAAGTTGAATCTATTAAAAAACAGATTCAGCTCATCACCTCTCTCAAGGCTCCCCGATGTCTGTCTGTCTCTCCCCTTACACCCAGTGATTTGTTTCATTCCAGTCCAGACATCCTTAGTATTGTTTTGCCTGAGTTTATCCTCCAACTTCCTCCTGTAATTGTCTTTACACTTCTTCAGCATCTCTCTCAGTTCATGCTGTAGTCTCCTCAGTTTCTTCCTGTCTCCAGACCTAAAAGCTCTCTTCTTGTTCAGAAGTATTTTCAGGTCACTGGCGATCCATGGTTTGTTGTTGGGCAAACGGTGTACAGTCTGAGCTGGCATGGTTGTGTTTTCACAGAAACTGATGTATTCTGTGATGCAGTCAGTCATATTGTCTGTGTCCTCCCCATGTAGTTCACAGAGTACGCCCCAGTCTGTCGTCTTGAAGCAGTCCTGTAGTGCATCAGCAGCCTCCTGTGTCCACCTCCTCACAGTCCGTGTATAAGCAGGCTGCCTTTGCACAAGGGGAACATACTTGGGTGATAACAGGACCATGCTGTGATCCGATTTGCCAGTGGGGGGTAGTATATGCATATACTACTGTATATGCATCTCTTGCATTGGCATACAGTAGATCTAGTGTTTTATTTTCTCTGGTGGGACAGTCAACAAACTGGTGAAAGTTTGGTAGTGTTTTTCCCAGTGAGACATGATTGAAATCACCCGTGATGGCCATAGATGCGTCAGGGTGCTTCTTAAATTATGTGGCAGTAGTGGAGCTGATGACATCACAGGCCACTGCTGCATCATGGTGGCCAAATTGGTGTTGTAAGGCTCCCTCTACCGCTGGCCAGCTAGAGCGCTCCTCCGGTTGGAGGTCGGTGAGAACTTGTAAGGCCTTCCCCTCTAACGCTAGTGCCACCTGGATTGCAGTCTCTTCTGCTGACTATGCATTAAGCTGGGAAGCTAGCTGTACTTGAGTAAGGTATGTCTCAGGTAGTGTCTCCCTATTATATCGTGGCAGGTTTACCTTAGCTTGGCTGGGTGGTGAGGTTGTTGCCATTAGCATAGAATGGCTAAAACAGTCCCTCCAGGATTTCGTGGGATGTTTTCATTGTTGCAGCCCAAAAAGCCCGAATTCGCGGGAGCTTTTTTTTTTTTTAAAGGTGCAATAAAAATTGCAATGTTTTTAGAGTGTTTTTTGCACTCATAGTTGTGGGAAGAATTACAAATTTTAAAGCAGATGCTTTGTTTCTCCAGTTTACTACAGTGATATTCTATATACTAACAATACAAGAAAAGCTTGTATTGTTTGAAACTGCACGGTGGCGCAGTGGTTTAGCACTGTGGCAGCACAGTTTTACCCTCGGCCGGGGGATCGCAGGGATCATGAGATCGTGGGTTCGATCCCAGCCCCCGACCAACAGTGAGCTGTGTGGAGTTTGCATGTTCTCCCCGTGTTGCGCGGGTTTACTCCGGGATTTCTCCGGTTTCCTCCCGCATACCAAAAACATGTAGGTTTAGGGCACTCGCGCACGCAGCGACCGGCAGCCGGTGGCTTGTCACCAGACTGCAAACCAAGTCTACCTACGGGTACAAATAAGTAACAAAAAAAAACAAAAAAAAAAAATACAAGAAAAGCACGGGATTGTCAAAAATTTCCTGTTACAGTGATTTGTAAATTAAAGGTACAATCCATTCCTTTTTGACCTCCTGCCCAGAAGGTGTCGCACTCATTGTTGTCTCATGATAATGTTGCATGTGTTACCATGTAGAAACAGAAACGGCGCTGGAAACAAGCATTCACAGGCAGCAGCAGACTGTATGGAAATCAGTTTCTTTGTGATTACGAGCCAGTGAAATGCTGTCAAGTGACAAATCTTTTGTGGTATAGTGCCCAGTGATTTTAACAGTGTCTTCTTTGATGTTTATTTCCATTCATCAATTTTTTAAAATTACTGTCATATAATTATTAATAATTTATAATAATGCTAACATTTCACAGATGTGATTGAACCTGATAATTACATGGGCAGCACGGTGGTGCAGTGGTTAGCACTGTTGCCTTACAGCTAGAAGGTTGCTGGTTCGAATCCCCAGGCTGGCAGGGGTTGGGCCCCTTCTGTGTGGAGTTTGCATGTTCTCCCTGTGCTGCGTGGGTTTACTCCGGGGGCTCTGGTTTCCTCCCACAATCCAAAGACATGCATGTTAGGTTAATTGGCTGTTCTAAATTGTCCCTAGATATCTGTTTCCTATAGGCCCTTAGAATAGAGGGTTAGTACTAGTGAAAGCACTTTGAGTGGTCTTTGTGACTAGAAAAGCGCTATATAAGTGTAGGTTAGTTAGTTACATAATTTTGATAATGTAATCATGTCAAAACTGTAGCCGACTTTAAGGACTTTGTTGTTGGTAGAGTGTTTTTTGCAGCTATGCTGTAACACACTCTTGTGCTTTGCTTATGTTCAGCGTTTTAGCTAAGAATGTTGTTCTAAAACGAGCTATTGCTATGGCTAATCCATTGTCTTGATCATCCCCAGTTGCTGTGTGTGGGCAATCAGGGACCGTTACCCTGATCCCTACGAACAATACACTGGGTTTTTTCCAGGTTGCTAGCTCACGCTCCTGGTCTGTGGCAGGTCCACATGTAGATCCATGGTACAAGGTGTAATGATCAGTGTTTACCACTAGGCGTCGCTGCTACCTTGTTACCGCTTGTTGGAATGATGCACTCAGTAGAACAAGAAACGGCCAACATGGGAGCCGACATGAAAGTGTCTGTGTGAGCTGCCGCTAAAAAATAAAGTTACGTTGGTTCAACTGCAAGTCTCTTCTCTCCTCAATGAACACGAACACAACATGGTACCAGGAGTAAACTGCATGAACTGAGCGACCACGTGAGAAGTCGTCATGGAGTTGAAGCCGCCGGAAAACCTGAAATTGGCAGGTAACGTGGATGAAAAATGGCGGGCATTCAAGCAGCAGTTCAACTTGTATGTCACGGCCATGGGACTGGACACGAAGCCGGACTCGAGAAAGGTAGCACTTTTGCTGAACTTAGCGGGGCCACAGGCCATTGAAGTGTACAACACGTTCGTGTTCAGAACGGGTGAAGACCCAAATAAGCTGGATGTCGTGCTCGCTAAGTTTGATGCTCACTGCACTCCTAAGAAAAACGAGACATATGAAAGATACATGTTTAGATCTCGTATGCAGCAACAGAGTGAGCCCTTTGACAGTTTTTTGACAGCTCTCCGTTTGAAAGCACAATCCTGCAATTTTGGGACATTGAAGGACTCAATG
The DNA here is from genome assembly GCA_020510985.1 of Pholidichthys leucotaenia. Lineage (NCBI taxonomy): Eukaryota > Metazoa > Chordata > Actinopteri > Cichliformes > Pholidichthyidae > Pholidichthys > Pholidichthys leucotaenia. Next base: position 281,359,481 of record CM035842.1, read on the forward strand.
ATCAGAGATCAAATTGTTTTTGGTGTTGAGGACAAAAAGTTAAGAGAGACACTGCTTCGTGAGACGGAGTTGACGCTGGAGATGGCTGTTAAACTCTGCCAGGCAAGCGAACTGTCCCAGAAGCACATGAAAACGTTCTGCGGCATGCCAGGCGCCACACCTCCGAGTGAAGGAGCAGCGGTCGGCGCCGTGTCATCTCAGAGCGGGAGGCGTCGCTCACGGGCCGGGACTGCACAGCGGACCGAGGATCCCACGTTCTTCTGCAAGCGTTGCGGATTACAGCACAAGCCAAAGCAATGCCCAGCGTTTGGTAAAGTATGCTCCAACTGCCATGGAAAGAATCATTTTGCCAAGCAATGCTTCACCAAAAGAAAGGAAGGAAAGAAAGGCAAAAACGTGAATGTAGTCGAAGACACAGACTTAAGTGACACTTTCTTTGTGGGCATCGTTGACTGTGAAAATGAAGAAGAAAAAGTCAACAGCATTACCAATGAGGACAAGTGGACCACACCTCTGCTGGTTAACGGGACTATCGTCACTATGAGACTGGACACTGGTGCAAAAGCCAACCTCATTAGCATGTCTGATGTAAAGGAAATGCAGGTTAAGCCACACATATACGGAAAGAAATCAGGGTTGAAAGATTACAATGGGCAACCCATACAGTGTTTTGGTACCTGTAAACTGAATGTTGTTGTTAAAGGTAAAGTGCACAATGTAAACTTTTCTGTTGTGAATGAGAAATGTGAATCACTGTTGGGTGATAAAAGCTGTGAAGAGCTAGGGTTAGTGAAAAGAGTGTACTGCATTGAATCAGATTCCAAGTGTGACACTAACGCTATTGTGCAAAACTTTTCTGATGTGTTCAAAGGTTTTGGCACACTGCCCTTTACATATAAAATCCAGCTAAAAGAAGGCGCCCAACCAGTTGTGCACGCACCACGTAGGGTCCCAGCTCCACTGCGTGAAGCCCTCAAACGAGAACTGGACAGGATGACCAACATGGGCGTGATCAAAAAGGTGCAGGAGCCCACAGACTGGGTCAACTCGATTGTCGTCACAAAGAAAAAGAATGGTGAGTTGAGAATGTGCATGGACCCAAAAGATCTAAATGAGAACATTAAGCGCGAGTACTACCAAATCCCCACACGTGAGGAAATAGTCAGTGAGATGGCAGGAGCTAACTACTTCACAAAGCTCGACGCTTCTCAGGGTTTCTGGCAGTTACACACAGATCGTCCTAAATGTCTCCTGAGCCGGTGGACGGAGCCACTGTCTATAGCAGGATACGATACAGCAGAGAACAGCTGCTAGCATTCAACCGCCACCCGGTCCCATTGGAAAAACTCGACATACCGAGTGAACTGAGGCGAAAACGCCGCGGCTGCCGGGCTGGAGTAAGGCGGAGGACAAAAAATATAAGGTACAGACCCTCCCTTCCATCTGTTGTCATGGGAAATGTACGGTCGATACTGGGAAAGTTAGATGAGCTAGCGGCTATCTCCCGTTATGATAGCACATACCGGGAGTGCTCTCTCCTTTTGTTTACTGAGACGTGGCTAACTGAACTAGCAGCAGATGCTAACATTGAGCTGGAGGGTTTTCACATGATACGAGCTGACCGAACACCAGACAGTGGCAAGGCTAGGGGCGGTGGAGTGATCATGTATGTTAACAACAACTGGTGCAGACCGGGACATATCACTGTTAAACAACGACACTGCAGCAAAGACATTGAGTTGCTAGCTGTTAGCATGAGGCCTACATATCTCCCGAGAGAACACTCACACGTGATCTGCATTGTTGTTTATGCAAATCCGACGGCGAACGCTGGGACAGCACGTGACGTCATCCATTCAGTAACCAGCAGGCTGCAGACAGAACACCCAGATGCTCTTCTCCTCATCTCAGGCGATTTCAACCATGTTTCACTGTCTCCCATTCTACCCACGTTCACCCAGTATGTCACATGCCACACTAGAGACAATAAAACACTGGATTTATTCTACGCAAACACTAAGGAGGCGTACACCTCATCACAACTACCCCCACTCGGGAGATCGGATCACAACTTGGTTCATCTCCGGCCGGTGTACAAACCCCTAGTGCACAGACAACCTCCGGCCATGCACACTGTGGAGTTATGGTCTGAGGAGACAATGGACACCCTAAAGGGCTGTTTTGAAGCCACCGCCTGGAAGCAGCTCTGCGATCCACATGGTGAGGACATCGATGGCCTCATTCACACCTTCACGGGCTACCTCAGCTTCTGTGTGGACAAATCCGTTCCCACCAAGACCATACGGCGTCACTCAAACAACAAACCCTGGATCAACCCTGAGATAAAAACACTTCTGAGAGAGAAGAAGAGGATCTTCAGGTCGGGGAACAGGGAGATGCTGAAGTCCGTACAGAGGGAGCTGAGGAGAAATATCAGAGAAGGCAAGGACAGCTTCAGGAAGAAGATGGAGGACAAGCTGCAACAGAGCGACATCAGCGGGGTCTGGAGAAACCTCAAAACCATCTCGGGGCTCCAGAATACCTCCCCCCAGGCCACGGGGGGCAGGGAGTGGGCGAACAACCTGAATCTGTTTTTCAATAGATTTGACCAACCGCCCTCCCCCCTGTCTGCACAACAACCACTGCTGCCTCTAAAGAAATCAAGTCCTGCTGCCCACTCCCCACTCCACCAACACCCCCCCACTCCCAACACACAGCCCCCCATCCTGACCCTGACCGAGACCCAGGTGAGGACGGAGCTGAGGAAGATCAAAGCGAGGAAGGCGCCGGGACCGGACGGCATCAGCGCAAAGCTCCTCAAGTCCTGTGCAGACCAGCTGTGTGGGATTGTGACGTATATCTTCAACATGAGCCTGAAACTGGGGAGGGTACCACAGCTGTGGAAAACATCTTGTGTGGTACCTGTACCAAAAACTTCCCACCCCAAAGACCTGAACAGCTACAGACCGGTGGCCTTGACGTCCCACTTGATGAAGACCCTGGAGAGACTGCTCCTTGCTCACCTCCGCCCCCTGGTGGAACCAGCGATGGATCCACTCCAGTTCGCCTACCAGCATGGCATTGGGGTGGAGGATGCGGTGATCTTCCTCCTTCACCGTTCTCTGTCCCACCTGGAGAAGCCCGGGAATATGGTGAGGATCATGTTCTTTGACTTCTCCAGTGCTTTCAACACCATCCAACCGATGATCCTGAAGGACAAGCTGCTGCGCGCAGGGGTGGACCAGCACCTGTCATCATGGATCCTGGACTACCTCACGAACCGGCCTCAGTTTGTGAGAACCCGGGACTGTGTGTCCGACACGATCATCAGTAGCACGGGGGCCCCCCAGGGAACGGTGCTGGCTCCCTTCCTGTTCACTCTTTATACTGCGGACTTCTCACACAACACAACACACTGCCATCTACAGAAGTTCTCTGATGACTCTGCGATCGTTGGCCTCATCTCCAATGGAGATGAAGCTGAGTACAGAGGGCTTATCCAGGACTTCGTGGACTGGTGCCATCGGAACTGCCTCCAGATCAACGCGAGGAAAACTAAGGAGCTGGTGGTGGACTGCCGCAGGCATGGGCAGCCCCTCACAGTACCAGTAAATATACAGGGAACAGACATCGAGATGGTGACATCCTATAAGTACCTGGGTATTCATCTGAACAATAAACTAGACTGGTCACACAATACTGATGCACTCTACAAGAAGGGACAGCGCAGGCTGTTCCTGCTGAGGAGACTCAGGTCTTTTGGTGTACAAGGGGCGCTGCTGAAGTCATTCTATGACACGGTGGTGGCATCAGCCATCACTTTTGGAGTGGTCTGCTGGGGCAGTGGCATTACTGCAGCCGATAGGAAGAGACTGAACAAACTGATTAAGAAAGCTAGCTCTGTCCTGGGGCAGCGCCTTGATCCGATGGAGGAGATAGGAGAGAGAAGGACGGTGGCTAAACTGTCATCTCTGCTGGAGTCCGAGTTCCACCCTATGCAGGACATACTGAATGCACTGAGGAGCTCATTTAGCAGCAGACTACATCATCCCAGGTGCACAACCGAGAGGTTTCGTAGGTCCTTCCTACCAACGGCTGTCAGACTGTACAACCTAAGCAGGGCTGCTCGCAGAGATAGCAAAAAGACGTAACAAACTAATAGTTTTTTGAATGCAAAAGATGCAATAGACTTACACAATGGTCCTCTCCGGCATACAACTAGGAACATACCGGTCGCTATGGAGGGTGAGAATATGTATGGGCACATAATCATACCATGTAGGATAACTAAGTAGACGGTTATGCTGTTTCATTCCATCTAGCAACAATGCTCTGCACTGTGTGTGTTTATATATTTGCATATTTATTCCATCTAGCTACAATGCTCCGTACTGTGGGTGTTTATATATTTATATATCTACATATTATTCCATCTAGCTACATTGCTCCGCACTGTGTGTGTTTATATACTTGCATATTTATTCCACCTAGCTGCAATGCTCCGTACTGTGGGTGTTTATATATTTACATATTTATTCCATCTAGCTACAATGCTCTGCACTGTGTGTCTGTGTGTGTGTGTATATATATATATTTTATAGTAATACGTACATATGTTTACTAGCTGCTCTTGCTTGCTTGTTTTTTTTTTCTTGCCTTCTGATTGTTGCTCTGAGTGTTGCTATCCCTGTGCTGTTGCAATCCTGGAATTTCCCCGTTGTGGGACTAATAAAGGCTTATCTTATCTTATCTTATCTTAAAACTGGATGAGAGCAGCACTAAGTACTGTACTTTTAACACACCTTTCGGTAGATACTGTTTTCTTAGGCTGCCATTTGGAATAAAATCTGCACCAGAAATATTCCACAGAGCGATGGAACAGATCATTGAAGGCCTAGAGGGAGTCAGAGTTTACATAGATGACATTATTGTATGGGGCTCGACTCTCCAAGAGCACAACCAGAGACTTAACAAAGTGATGGAGCGCATTCAGAAGTACGGGCTGAAACTCAATAGAGCCAAGTGTGAGTTTGCAGTACAAGAGATTCTCTTCCTCGGAGACAAACTCACAGCTCAAGGCATACAACCAGATGGCGATAAGGTGAAAGCAATACTGAACATGCCAAGACCAACAGACAAAACGGGCGTGTTACGCATCATGGGAATGGTAAATTTCATAGGCAAATTTATTCCCAACCTCACAGCAAAGACGTCATGCATCCGAGAGCTCTTACACAATGACTGTGACTTTAAATGGGCCGAAAAACATGAGCAAGAGTGGCAAAGACTTAAGCAAACTCTTACCAGAGCACCAGCATTAGCCTACTATGACCACCGGAAAAAGCTCAAAGTGTCAACTGACGCGTCCAAAGATGGCATCGGAGCAGTGCTTCTACAGGCAGAGGGAGAGTACTGGAAACCAGTAGCCTATGCGTCAAGGGCTATGACAAAGTCTGAATGCAAATATGCCCAGATTGAAAAGGAGTGTTTAGGCGTTTCCTACGGGCTGGAGCGGTTTCACAGTTATGTCTATGGACTGCCGTCTTTTACTGTGGAAACTGACCACCGCCCACTCGTCTCCATTATCAAGAAGAATCTTAACGAAATGTCCCCACGGATCCAACGCCTAATGATGAAAATGCAAAGGTACGATTTTGAACTGGTTTATACACCGGGAAAGCACCTGATACTCGCAGATGCCTTGTCCAGAGCACCTGCTGAAAAGTGTCTGAGTTCCACAGATGAGGATATTGAAAATCACATCAACATGGTGTCGTGTGCTCTGCCAGTATCTGACACAAAGTCGAAACAAATAGCTGAGGTGACATCACAGGACACCGAGCTACAGCGTGTCATTCAGAACATGGACGAGGGATGGCCTGCAGGATCTTGCCCTCGCTATTACCATGTCAGAGGAGATCTCAGTTTTGTTGATGGACTATTACTGAAGAAAGGAAGAATAGTCATCCCTGAGGCTCTAAGACCAGATTTGTTAAACAGGATACATGAAGGACACCTTGGGATTGAAAAATGTAAAAGGAGAGCAAGGGAGTCAGTGTACTGGCCTGGACTAAACAAAGACATCGAGACGCTTGTGAGTAGTTGTGAAACGTGCCAGAAACACCGAAGTAAACAAAGCAAAGAGCCAATGGTGATATCTGAAAGTCCTGCATCCCCTTGGCACAAAGTAGGGATGGACCTGTTTCACCTTAAAGGCAAAGACTACTTAGTAGTCATGGACTACTTTTCCAACTTTCCAGAAATGGCACTACTCTCAAGCACTACATCAGCCTGTGTGATCACTCATACCAAATCCACATTTGCTCGGCATGGCATCCCACACATTGTGGTGACAGATAATGGACCATGTTTCAGTAGCAGGGAATGGCAGCAGTTTGCAGAACAGTATGAATTTCGGCATGTGACGTCAAGCCCACACTATGCACAATCAAATGGACAAGCAGAAAAAGGCGTCCACATTCTGAAGCAACTGCTTAAGAAAGCTGCAGACAGCAACTCGGATCCATACTTGGCTCTACTCAGTTACCGCGCCTCTCCACTTCAGTGCGGACTGTCACCTGCTGAGCTACTAATGAACAGGAAGCTGCGTACAACGCTTCCCAGCTACCCAAATGCTACTTCACAAAGGAAAGATACAAAACTCAGAAACAAGCTTGAGAAGCAGAAACTGAGACAAAAGACATTCTATGACATTTCAGCCAAACCACTCTCTCCACTGGCCAACAACGACCCAGTTAGGATCGAGGATGCATCTGGCTGGAACACTAAAGGAGTTGTATTACAGGAAGTTGCTCCAAGATCATTCACAGTGAGAACCGAGGATGGACAGGTGCTCAGGCGCAATCGCCGCAGTCTCCTCAAGACTCCACAAGCACCTGGTGGGCCCAATAATGCTCACCCAGAATCTCCCACAACCACACCTCTTATGAACTGTGAAGCAAATGTTCCACCTGACAAAGATGAACCGAGAAGATCAAAACGAGAAATAAAGAAACCAGATAGGTTGGACTTATAAGAAAAAAAAAAAAGAAGCAAAAAGCAAAGAATAAGAAAAATGTAACAGATGTTAATTTCTTTGGGCATGTTGATTCAGGGAGAACTGAAATTTGTGTTTTGTATTAGTCCATTCATACTGAATACATATACACTGTTTTGCATCAATGTTTATTAATGTTTATTCACCTCAAAGAAAGGGGGATGTAATGATCAGTGTTTACCACTAGGCGTCGCTGCTACCTTGTTACCGCTTGTTGGAATGATGCACTCAGTAGAACAAGAAACGGCCAACATGGGAGCCGACATGAAAGTGTCTGTGTGAGCTGCCGCTAAAAAATAAAGTTACGTTGGTTCAACTGCAAGTCTCTTCTCTCCTCAATGAACACGAACACAACACAAGGTGCATCACAAACCAGGAGGTGGCAATTAATTTGGGGGTTCTGTCTCATTTTCTGTTGATTTAAATTTTATTGTTTTATATTATTAAAATAAATGTAAAATGGATGCCTGATATTGTCTGTGCCTTTTCTAATTTATATGTAAAGGGTGTTGTTGATTCATTGTTATTTACCAAGTGATGGCTTACCTATCCTCAATACACAACTGAAATACTGTCAACCTTTGTATAACCTTGTAAAATTACTGAGAACTTAAGTTACACATACCTGATCAGACATGTGCAGAGCATTCTGTGGTAGAAATTTATTATTCACATATTCATCATGGAGGGCAGCGTGGTGGAGAAGTGGATAGCACTGCGGCAGCACAACAACTCACCCTTGGTTGGGGGATCCTGGGTTCGATCCCAGCCCCCGACCAACAGTGATCTGTGTGGAGTTTGCATGTTCTCCCCGTGTCTGTGTGGGTTTACTCCGGCATTTCTCTGGTTTCCTCCCACATGCCAAAAACATGCAAGTTAGGTTAACTGGCATCAAACTGGGGATTCTAAATTGTCCTTCGGTATGACTGTGAGAGTGAATGGGTTGTCTGTCTCTCTGTGTTGGCCCTGCGATGGACTGGCAATCTGTCCAGGGTGTACCCTGCCTCTCGCCCAAAGATGCTGGGATAGGCTCCAGCCCCCCTGCGACCTGAAAAGGATTAAGCAGAAGAAGATGGATGGATGGATGGATACTAATCTGTTGTGTAATTTAGGTGATGTGCAGTTATGATCAAATGTCTTTCTTCGTCAGTACAATTGCCATTAATACATGCCCTGAGTTTGACCATAGTCAGTGGAAAGTTACTACCAGAATGTTCTCGTACTTCAGTGGAAAGTTACTACCAGAATGTTCTCGCACTTGCTTGGCCAGTCTCTATGTGTCCATATAAGGTAATGTGGGGGGCGGGGGGCGCTCTGAGGGGGGCCTTTAAAACCGGAGGCCTCCTTTGTTTGAGCAGAGCAGTGCAGGGACCAGGCTTGCTGTTTTCTCCACTCCTCTCCTGCATGCAGCAAGAAAGGCTATTCAACTTGGCCGATCCGTCTGATTATTTTCTCCAGGACCTTATAAGCAGGGCTAGATAAAATTTGGTTACAATTCTCTTCAGTAAGCTCACGTTTTGAAATTATTTGTAGTGTAGTAATACTCCAGTTGTTCTCATATGGATACTCTGTGTAAAAAATTCAGTGCATTTCAGAAAATAAGCACATCACTAATCCAATCTGACACAAAGTCACTAGCCATAGTCCTCATAATATCTATAAAAAAGTATTATTTAAATATTTAAATTTATATTGGATTACTGTATAATCTGAAAGTTTTGTTAGTATTTTATAAAAGGTAAAGTCTCAGCAATATTACATTTTCTGACATTGTACTAATACGTTATAAAACAAATCAACATGAACTAAAGTTGTCTATGAAAAAAGGGCTTTTTTAATAAAACTTTATAATATAGCACCAATTCACAACAGCATTCAGCTCAAAGAGCTTTGGACTGTTGTATAAAGACCCCACAATTCCAGAAAGACCTCAACAATCAGGTGATCCCCTGTGAAGATCACTTAGATACAGTGCAGAGCAAAAACTCAACTTTAACAATAGGAAGCCTCCAGCAGAAGTGGTTTTGGCATCTGATCAGGATGACTCCCACTTCAGGTGTTTGGAACATGTCCTCTGAGGATGAGACCACGGGGCAGACTATGGCTGTATTCGGAATGTTCACTCACTCACTCCCTCCCTACTCGCTATATAGTGAATTTAGATATACTGGACTATATAGTAATCTCAAAATAACAATAAAATTAACAGCTTTCGGACACTACTGGCTTGTTTTCGCGGCACGGGTAATGACATCACGTGAGATAGTAAAACCTAACAGACTAATGGTGGTAAAAAAAAAAAAAAAATGAATACCTGCATGTTCTACCTTTAATCAGGTAGAACTGCTGCGCTCTACCCGAAGCGATTGCCAAGCTAACGCTAGTTAGCTTAACGCTGGCCCCAGTGCGCCACCTAACTCCAACACGAAACGGCTCAGTCCCTGGTGAGGGCTTACCGGAGGAACCAACCGAGGCGGCGGTTGGGAGCTCGGGCGCGGCGTTGGTGAGAGACGGGGGCCACCTGGACCCAGCAGGACAGTGGCCTGAGTCGGAACCCAGTTGCGAGGCCCAGCTGAGGAACTACCAGACTGACGGCGGTCAGTGACGGGGCCTAGCGGAGGTGCCACCCAGCCAGACGGCGGCGAGCGGCAGTGATCGGCGGTGATCGGCGGCGGTGATCGGCGGCGGTGATCGGCGGCGGTGATCGGTGGAGTTCGGCTGCGCCGGCGGTGTGCGGCATAACTGGCCAGGCAGACGGCGGCAGGCGGCGGCGATCGACGGCGGTGATCTGCGGAGCTGTGCGGCGTTGCTTGGCGGAGGAGCTGTGCGGGAGCTCGGTGCGGCGGGTCCAGCGGCGGCCGGGCTAGTTGAGGCCTAGCCGGATTCTCTGTTTATTTCTATCCACAGGTCAGTAAGATGCCACAAAAGAAAGAGGAAATGGAAGAAATCAAAAAATCTCTGAACTTTATGTCAGAAGAATTGGCCAAATTGACTAGCCAGCAGGCCAAAATAATACGCCTAATAGAACAGGTACAAGCCCTACATTTAATAATAAAAGAAAAAGACAAAAAAAATTATGGACCTGGAGCAACACAGGCGTCTTTTGGAGCAACGCGTCGAGGATCTTGAACAAGGTTCTCGTATTGATGACCTAGTTATAAGTGGACTAGACATCAGATATCAGTCATACGCCCATGCCGCAACAGGACTGAATGGTGAAAATGCTCCCATGAGTGAATCATTGTCCTTAGAAAATCAAGTGCTTCAGTTCCTTAATAATAGTGACATTAAGGTAGAAGCCAATGCAATCTCAGCCTGTTATGCTCTACCGAAGAAAGATAACAAAACAAAGAAATCAATTGTGATGCGCTTTGTGAACAGAAGGGTAAAGAATGACATACTGAGGCAGGCCAAAAAGCTAAAGGATACTCAAGTTTACCTAAATGAACACCTGACAAAAAAAAACGCTGAATTAGCACGACAGGCACGGATGCTAAAAAAACAAAATAAGATACAAGCAACCTGGACAAGAAATTGTAGAATTTGGATTAAACTAAATGGATCACCTGAGCAAGCAAAGAGTATAATGATCAGAGATGCTACTGACTTAGATAAATACAGATGAACACTGATTAAGAAAATTATGAGTCAGTGATAATCCATATTCATACACACGATAAGAATAGTTCTTTTGATACACCATGCCTAAGTACTTTAAAAAAAATAAGCAAAATAAACAAAAACTTATGACCGACTCGAGTAGACATCAATTATCCCCAGTTGGAGGAAGTCATTTGACACAGAATGAGGAAACTCAAACTCTGAAAACATACCATTATGCTGAACATAAACCACAAGAGATGGGAGAATGATATTGATCCTGATAACCACTTTTTCAATAATATTCATAACCACTGTGAATACTACACTGAAAAACAATTCAAAAGTCAAGTGCAATTAGATGGTAAACTGTCAACAATACACTTCAATAGCAGAAGTCTTAACAAAAACTTTCCACAGATTCAGGACTATTTAAAACAGCTAGACAGAAAATTCACAGCTATTGCAGTCTCTGAAACCTGGCTTAATGAAGAACTGGCTCCCCTGATGGCAATAGAGGGATATCAGATGTTTTATATTAACAGATCTCAAAAAAAGGGTGGTGGTGTTGCACTGTATATTGATGACCTGTATAGGTGTAAGCTTGTAAATGAAATGTCCTCAGCACTACCAGGGACTTTGGAATGTGTTACTGTTGAGATTGACCTAGACAAAACAAAAAATCTAATCATAAGCTGCATATATAGAACGCCGGGAACTTGCATTGAGACATTCAGAGATAAATTAGTCGAGCTGTACAATAATATTACTAGTAAGAAAATGGTAGCAATTTGTGGAGATTTCAATATTGATTTACTGAATCCACATCAACAAAATGTAGTTACAGAGTTCATGAACTCTATGTACAGCATGAGTCTATATCCCACAATAACACATCCCAGTAGAATCACAGTTCACTCTGCTACACTTATTGACAACCTGTTTGTCAATGTTTTCGATAAGAAAATAGAAAGTGGATTATTGATAAATGATATAAGTGACCACTTGCCAACCTTTGCACTTATCCATGGCCACACGGGGCCCAACGCAGAAAAAATTTCAAAATCGTTCAGACACAAATCACCAAATGCAATCAGTTCTCTTAAAGAGGACTTGCTGAAGCAAGACTGGACAGAAGTCTATGTATCAGATGTAAATGAAGCCTATGACACATTTATAAACATTGTAACCACTCTTTATGAAAAAAACTGCTCATTAGTAAAAAAAAAGCTTAAACACAAATTTGCTGATAAGCCATGGTTAACCAAAGGACTACAAAAGGCGTGTAAAAAGAAAAATTTATTATATAAAGCTTTCCGAAAGAAAAGAACAAAAGAAGCAGAGCAGCGGTATAAAACATACAAAAATAAGTTAACATATATAATAAGATGTAGTAAAAGAGACTATTACAGTAAAGAACTGATGAAAAACAAAGACAATATTAAAAATACATGGACAATACTCAACAGTATCCTTGGAAATAAAAGCAGAAATACAAGCTATCCAACTAATATTCCAAAAAATAATAAAACGACTCAGAGTGTGAATATAGCTTCACCTGCAGATGAATTTAATAATTTTTTTGTTAACATTGGACCTAAACTGGCCCGAGAAATACCCACTCCGGTGCCTACAGGTGATACAATATGCAATAACACTGCTGTAAAAGACACCATCTTCATTAAGAACACAGACGAAAGAGAGGTCATTGAAATTGTTAAATCGTTCAAAAGTAAAACATCTACTGACTGTGATGGTATTGACATGCTACTAGTCAAAACTGTTATCGAATGCATAGTGAAACCACTGACGTATATCTGTAACCTGTCTCTCCAATCAGGTATATTTCCCAATGCAATGAAAATAGCTAAAGTAATTCCGATATACAAGACGGGCGACAGAGGGGAACTCTCAAACTATAGACCAATTTCACTATTACCGCAATTTTCCAAGATACTTGAAAAAATATTCTATGAGAGAATTGACAACTTCATACTGAAGAATGATTTATTGTGTGAGCAGCAATATGGGTTCAGACACAAGAGGACAACTGCATATGCTCTAATGAAATTTACAGAAAAAATATCAACAGCCATTGAAAATAAAGAGTATTCAGTTGGAGTATTCCTGGATCTTAAAAAAGCATTTGATACAGTAGATCATAATTTATTATTAAAGAAACTACAAAATTGTGGTATTAGAGGGGTAGCACTGTCCTGGTTAAGTAGTTACTTAAAGAATAGATATCAGTATGTATGTGTTAGCAACAAAAACTCAGAGTTGCTGAAGGTCACCTGTGGAGTCCCACAGAGTTCAGTTTTGGGACCATTATTATTCAATATGTATATAAACGATATATGTAAAGTTTCAGAAAAAATGGACTTAATATTGTTTGCCGATGACACTAATCTGCTATGCAGTGGAAACAATTTGGAACAACTTCTGGATACACTCGGAAAGGAATTAGGAAAGCTTAAACTGTGGTTTGATTCAAACAAATTAACGCTCAATTTAAGTAAGACAAAATTTATAGTCTTTAACAACCATCACAACAACCCAGTACCCAAACTCAGTGTAAATGGTGTAGAGATTGAAAGGGTATCTGAAACTAAATTCTTTGGAGTAATAATTGATAACAAACTGTGCTGGAAGTCACATATTAATTATATTAAAGGTAAAGTATCCAAATCAATTGCAATATTACACAGAGTGAAATATTTGCTGAATCAACCCACACTATACACCTTGTATCATTCATTAATACTCCCATACATGACATATTGTAATGAAGTATGGGGAAATACATATAAAACAAACATATATCCACTCTTTATGCTTCAAAAGAGAGCTATTAGAATAATAAATAAAGCAGCTTACAGGGAACCAACAAACCCACTTTTTCTTAAACAAAAAACTCTCAAGTTGAAAGATCTGGTTGACTTTAAAACTGCAATAATAATGTTCAAAGTGAAGAATTTATCACTGCCCGCAAATATCCAAAAGTTGTTCCAAACAAGGGAGAAACGATATCACTTCAGAGCAACATGTATATTTCAAAAGCCTACAGTGAGAACAACCACCAAGCAACACTGTATTTCAGTGCAAGGAGTCAGATTATGGAACGATTTTGGACCTGAATTAAAATCATGTACAACGCTTGGACAATTTAAACAAAAACTAAAGGAAGAAATACTCCAAACATATTTACAAGACGACATGTAAACTCACATAAGGATTGACATATCCAGCCTGTGTTGTGTTGTAGCTTAGTTTTTTTTTTTCTCTCTCCGTGACATTTTGCCTTAGATTTGTTTTGAATAATAACCGCTTAACTTAGCTTAGCTTAGTTTTCTTTTTTTTTTTTTTCTTCTCTCAGTCACATTTTGTCTTAGCTTTGTTTTAAATTGTAATCGCTCTTGTCTTGTTTTCTCTTTTTTCTCTTTTGAATTCTTGGATGGAATATGGGTGGGCAACATAAGCTGCGGCTTCAGCCATCACCCATTTCGGATAACTTACGTGGAATTGTATAGTAGGAGGAGTCCTTGTCTAATTTGACCTTGTTGTTATATTATACAGTTTCTTTTAACCTGTACTGTACTATCCGAAATAAGATAAGCCTTTATTAGTCCCACAACGGGGAAATTCCAGGATTGCAACAACACAGGGATAGCAACACTCAGAGCAACAATCAGAAGGCAAGAAAAAAAAAAAAAAAAAAAAAAAAAAAGCAAGCAAGAGCAGCTAATATACATATGTACATATTACTATAAAATATATATATACACACACACAGACACACAGTGCAGAGCATTGTAGCTGGATGGAATAAATATATGAATATGTAAACACAAAGTGCGGAGCAATGTAGCTAGATGGAATAATATGTAGATATATAAACACACAGTGCGGAGCATTGTAGCTAGATGGAATAAATATCTAGATATATAAACATAAACATAAACACACCCAGTGCGGAGCATTGTAGCTAGATGGAATAAGTATGTAAATATATAAACACACACAGTGCAGAGCATTGTTGCTAGATGGGATTAAACAGCACAACCGTCTACTTAGTTATCCTACATGGTATGATTGTGTACCCATACATATTCTCACTCTCCATAGCGACCGGTATTTTCCTAGTTGTATGCCGGAGGGGACCATTGTGTAAGTCTATTGCATCTTTTGCATTCAAAAAACTATTAGTTTGTTACGTCTTTTTGCTATCTCTGCGAGCAGCCCTGCTTAGGTTGTACAGTCTGACAGCCGTTGGTAGGAAGGACCTAACTAACTAACTAACTAACCTGCACTTATATAGCGCTTTTCTAGTCACAAAGACCACTCAAAGCGCTTTCATTAATACTAACCCTCTATTCTAAGGGCCTATACGAAACAGATATCTAGGGACAATTTAGAACAGCCAATTAACCTAACATGCATGTTTTTTTGGCATGTGGGAGGAAACCGGAGAAATCCCGGAGTAAACCCACGCAACACGGGCAGAACATGCAAACTCCACACAGATCACTGTTGGTTGGGGGCTGGGATCGAACCCACGATCCCACGATCCCCACAATCCCCTGGCCAAGGGTAAACTGTGCTGCCGCAGTGCTAACCACTGCGCCACCGTGCAGCAACCTGCGAAACCTCTCGGTTGTGCACCTGGGCTGATGTAGTCTGCTGCTAAATGAGCTCCTCAGTGCATTCAGTATGTCCTGCATAGGGTGGAACTCGGACTCCAGCAGAGATGACAGTTTAGCCACCGTCCTTCTCTCTCCTATCTCCTCCACCGGATCAAGGCGCTGTCCCAGGACAGAGCTAGCTTTCTTGATCAGTTTGTTCAGTCTCTTCCTATCGGCTGCAGTAATGCCACTGCCCCAGCAGACCACTCCAAAAGTGATGGCTGATGCCACCACCGTGTCATAGAATGTCTTCAGCAGCGCGCCTTGTACACCAAAAGACCTGAGTCTCCTCAGCAGGAACAGCCTGCGCTGTCCCTTCTTGTAGAGTGCATCAGTATTGTGTGACCAGTCTAGTTTATTGTTCAGATGAACACCCAGGTACTTATAGGCTGTCACCATCTCGATGTCTGTTCCCTGTATATTTACTGGTGCTGTGAGGGGTTGTCCTTGCCTGCGGCAGTCCACCACCAGCTCCTTAGTTTTTCTTGCGTTGATCTGGAGGCAGTTCCGATGGCACCAGTCCACGAAGTCCTGGATAAGCCCTCTGTACTCAGCTTCATCTCCATTGGAGATGAGGCCAACGATCGCAGAGTCATCAGAGAACTTCTGTAGATGGCAGTGTGTTGTGTTGTGTGAGAAGTCCGCAGTATAAAGAGTGAACAGGAAGGGAGCCAGCACCGTTCCCTGGGGGGCCCCCGTGCTACTGATGATCGTGTCGGACACACAGTCCGGGTTCTCACAAACTGAGGCCGGTTCGTGAGGTAGTCCAGGATCCATGATGACAGGTGCTGGTCCACCCCTGCGCGCAGCAGCTTGTCCTTCAGGATCATCGGTTGGATGGTGTTGAAAGCACTGGAGAAGTCAAAGAACATGATCCTCACCATATTCCCGGGCTTCTCCAGGTGGGACAGAGAACGGTGAAGGAGGAAGATCACCGCATCCTCCACCCCAATGCCATGCTGGTAGGCGAACTGGAGTGGATCCATCGCTGGTTCCACCAGGGGGCGGAGGTGAGCAAGGAGCAGTCTCTCCAGGGTCTTCATCAAGTGGGACGTCAAGGCCACCGGTCTGTAGCTGTTCAGGTCTTTGGGGTGGGAAGTTTTTGGTACAGGTACCACACAAGATGTTTTCCACAGCTGTGGTACCCTCCCCAGTTTCAGGCTCATGTTGAAGATATACGTCACAATCCCACACAGCTGGTCTGCACAGGACTTGAGAAGCTTTGCGCTGATGCCGTCCGGTCCCGACACCTTCCTCGCCTTGATCTTCCTCAGCTCCGTCCTCACCTGGGTCCTGGTCAGGGTCAGGATGGGGGGCTGTGTGTTGAGAGTGGGGGGGTGTTGGTGGAGTGGGGAGTGGGCAGCAGGACTTGATTTCTTTAGAGGCAGCAGTGGTTGTTGTGCAGTCAGGGGCGAGGGCGGTTGGTCAAACCTATTGAAAAACAGATTCAGGTTGTTCGCCCACTCCCCGCCCCCTGTGGCCTGGGGGGAGGTATTCTGGAGCCCAGAGATGGTTTTGAGGTTTCTCCAGACCCCGCTGATGTCGCTCTGTTGCAGCTTGTCCTCCATCTTCTTCCTGAAGCTGTCCTTGCCTACTCTGATCTTTCTCCTCAGCTCCCTCTGTACGGACTTCAGCATCTCCCTATTCCCCGACCTGAAGATCCTCTTCTTCTCTCTCAGAAGTGTTTTTATCTCAGGGTTGATCCAGGGTTTGTTGTTTGAGTGACGCCGTATGGTCTTGGTGGGAACGGATTTGTCCACACAGAAGCTGAGGTAGCCCGTGAAGGTGTGAATGAGGCCATCGATGTCCTCACCATGTGGATCACAGAGCTGCTTCCAGGCGGTGGCTTCAAAACAGCCCTTTAGAGTGTCCATTGTCTCCTCAGACCATAACTCCACAGTGTGCATGGCCGGAGGTTGTCTGTGCACTAGGGGTTTGTACACCGGCCGGAGATGAACTAAGTTGTGATCCGATCTCCCGAGTGGGGGGAGTTGTGATGAGGTGTACGCCTCCTTAGTGTTTGCGTAGAATAAGTCCAGTGTTTTATTGTCTCTAGTGTGGCATGTGACATACTGGGTGAACGTGGGTAGAATGGGAGATAGTAAAACGTGGTTGAAATCGCCTGAGATGAGGAGAAGAGCATCTGGGTGTTCTGTCTGCAGCCTGCTGGTTACTGAATGGATGACGTCACGCGCTGTCCCAGCGTTCGCCGTCGGATTTGCATAAACAACAATGCAGATCACGTGTGAGTATTCTCTCGGAAGATATGTAGGCCTCATGCTAACAGCTAGCAACTCAATGTCTTTGCTGCAGTGTCGTTGTTTAACAGTGATATGTCCCGGTCTGCACCAGTTGTTGTTAACATACATTATCACTCCACCGCCCCTTGCTAAAATAAATAAATTCAAATTCATTCATTCATTCATAGTATGTAGTAAATATGTATTAAATCAAATCATTTTTTTCTGAATTAATAAATATAAATACCTTAAGGTAGCTTATGTTGTGATGTGAAACTCTCCTCTCACTGCTCCATTGGCTGCGCATTGCATTATGGGATATATTGTCTAATGTAGCGACCATCCGTTGTACACTGCTTTTCAAAATGCATTGTGGGATATTTTGAGTGTACTATATAGTGAATGAAATTTTCAGTTAAGATTTCGAACAGTACTACAAAGATGGCTGATTCACTATATAGTACACTATATGGGGAAGGAGTGAGCATTTCGAGCACAGCATATGACTCCCAGCTGGCATGGAACACCTTGGTGTCCCCTCTGAAGAGCTGTAGAAGGTGGCTGGAGGGAGGGAAGTCTGGACTACTGCCTCCATGACCCAGATCCCCAGAAAAGCTGTTGAGGACAGATGGACGGACAGATGGATGGGCAAAAGTAAATTTTAACACTATTCTCAAAAGTAGAAATAGTCTGTCTCTCAAATATCATAATTTGAAAACAAAGATGTAGACATCTTCCCCCTGTGTGACCGTTGAGTGAACTGGATCAGTGTGGTCCATGGAGCTGATCTGGGAAAGCAATATAGAAAAATAATATAAGAAATTGTCTCTTTAGTTTGTGTTGCCCTAGCTTCTTACAGTAAGGTACAAAATACCAATGTCCAAATTTTAAAAAAACCAAAACAGAAACAGTTTAAAGAAATAAAAATTGCATGAAAATATGACATAATCTGAACTTGTAGACATTTTTTTAAACATTCCAAATATGCTAGAATGAGTGTGCTTGGTTTACGAATGCAAAATATACTGTTGGTGACAGAAAGAGTGGGTAGAGAAATGAAATTGGATTTTACCTGTGTGCCGTGTTCACTCATTAGACCTGATTCAAAAACAGGAAAAATATTTTCAGTTCCACAAATTAAATTTACTTAGGAATAAATTGTGATACTTTTATTTTAATATGTGGGCTTATTGTTAACAATAACAACTGTATAACCCATTTAGTCTCCAACAAAGAAAAACTGCACATAAAGGGTGATACTTTCCTAACAAACTCATTGATTGGCACAATGGCACTGGTAGCACAATTATTTGTGTTGTTGCAGTAATACAAGAAATGTTGCGCCTACCTCTGAAGTCGTCATGCGTTGCAGCTTTGTTACTGCACCACCAAAAATGATTGACGATATCACGCAGCCACAGAAGCATTCCAGCCTGCCCTTTGTTTTACCCGCCTGAAGAGTACAAACACAAATCCATCTTTTATTTTTCGTAATTCATTTGTGGATAGTTAGGATATTGTAATGATTGGCAAGACTTACATACAGATGAGATCCTTTTAGATTCTTGGCCCCATGCTACATTTCAAAGCTTTGTCTGTCAAGTCTGAATGACAGAGATTGCATTTTCAATTGCATCACTAATTAAAATATTCAGCTAGAGAATTTTAATACCCACTTACCAATGAGTACCGCTCTGGTGAAAGTGACCCTGGTATATTTGATACAGGTGGCACTGGTGTCATGGTACGTTTCCTTTTTGTTTTTACAGGAGTAGATGTGATCGGGTCATAATTGCCATAATACCTGTAAACGGATAACATCAGTCTCTTCATTTAGTTATGGTGCAACATATTACATGACTTTTTATAGTTATACGTTTACCAACAAAAGACATGTACAATAGTTAAGGTCATTTACAACTGTATTTGCCATAAGTAGTAGGCTCGGTAAATCCAAAAAACACAACGTCATGGGCTGCTAGGCTGATAACACACACTGAAAACAAACCAAAAAGATTGAACGATAGATACAGGTCAAGTGGACCTCTGACCGAGTGAGCACCCTAAGTGGACCACGAGATCCTATCTGTTCATGTACAAGTACATTCTCAATCCTGTGATTTATAAAAGTTAAGGAGAACAAGAATACTTTTCACAGACACCAAGAAGTTTAAAAAAAATTATATATAGATGTAAGATGAGAACTAAGCTGACCCGGAGAAGGTTTTGGCTCCATTTCTCCTTTCTAAAGACTTTTATTCTCCACCACTACTGCTCATCACCGCTGGCTGCCCCCAGATTAATTTCACAGAATAGGTATGTGGGACTAGAATGTTCTTAATGAGGCTTTAAAAAGCTCTGAATCAGTTTGTAAATCACTGGATTGAAAATGTACTTGTACATGTATAGATTGGACACCGGGGTCCACATGGGGTGCTCACATGGTCAGGGGTCCACTTGACCTGTTCCCCTGCAAGATCATTAGCTGAAGATTCAAAGATTTTATTGTCAATACTACTATACGTGCAGGACATACAGGACGATTGAAATGGCGTTTCTCTATCTCTCTCTACACTGGTGTGCATTTTATAAAAAGAAAGGAAATAGGCTGGATTAAAAAAAAAAAACAAAAAGAAAAAAACAAGAACAAACAGCGACGGCAGCAGTCTATGTTCAGTCTATATACAGTTGCATACATTGACACAACAACATTTCGGGCAAAGAGTGCTTCTTTCAGTAAATGGGGATACATTGGGGTAAGATCATCTAACACAATGTAAAAGCAATTAATTTTCTAAACATCAACAGCTTATTTTCTAAACGTCAAAAACGTTTGATAACGTAAACAGATCCATTGTTCGACATATTATAAACTATTGCTATCAAATTTTGATTCTGGCGAAATTAGACAATATTAAAATTATGGGCAAAAAGTGCTTATTTAGATAAATGGCCACAAGTGTGTAGGAGATCATCGAACACAATGTAAAACTAATGTATTTTTGAAAACTCATAACGTTCGTTAGAAAAAAATTCCTTCCTTCATGGAAGCTAATGCTAATTGTAGCTACACTAGACCGGAGTGGAACAATTACTGTTTGGAAAGGATTACTGAGCAGTTCCTGTGGTCTATCCCATCGCCATACACCAGTTGATATTATCACACTGTCATATTAACAACAGGAACATCTCATAGACAAAATGTAGGTTACAGATAGATATGCAAACACTAGTTAGCTTAGCTTAGCTTACGGGCCGAGTAGCAAATAGGCAACCTCAGTATGGACTTTAAAACCTATGATTCTTCAGATCGCACCAGCAATCAAGAGCTAAACCAATACTTATTCTGGTCTTGGCCCTTCGTTTATTATTTCTTACTTGAGAAGGATAACGGAATGAGCCATCACTTTCAGAAGCAGCCATAGCTGTCTCTGGCCACCCCTGGTTTTACGCAAATGTAACAGCACGTGACATCAACAGATTCATTGTATTGGATCTGGATGGAGCAATTTTCTGTCTAAAAAAATCTTCTGGAATATAAATATTTACATGACTATTGTTCCGGAAAAAATTACAAAATATTTTATTTCATCAATATACTAATGTTTAGAAGAACATTAAGACTAAGAATGTGCAAGTTTCTAAGTGCTTTTTTGATGTATTATTTTTTTAAAAAAATCTTTGTTTTCATAAAAATCTTATGAATTTCACCTTTAAGCAGGAATTTCTGCTACACAGAAAAACTTTTGTGCAACAGCAAATACAGGCTTTAACACAATATCCATTACAACAGCTAAACTGCGTTGAATGCATGTTAAAGAGTATAGATTTGGAAATTATTGGCACCTTCATTTGAAAACTCCCTACGGTCTCCAACCACTCGGTACCAAGCGGAGAGAAAAAAAATAATTTATTCTGTTGTACTGTATTGTCCATAGGAGTCTGTGTTTTTCTGAAAAAAAAAAAAAGTTACAGACAATATTCTCTCTATTTCCGTGTCTAATTCCTACCTGTCTGTCTGCTGCATGTCGGTCTTGACACATACACTTTTCTCTTCAGACATAGATCTTTCATTTACAGCGGGATGGTGGGGGGGGGGGTGGTGGTGGTGGTGTTTGTCCATCCAGACTGGAGATCCACAGCTTTAAAGGTCATTGACCAGATGTAGTAATGATTTTACCTCTAAAGATGTATAAAATGTTCCAACACTGGCTGTAGTGTTACATCTACTCATACGGTGTCTATTCTCACACACGCTCCCACGACGGGACGCTTTTAGGGCAGGCAGACGTTTTCCAACACAAACCCAGCGCTTTGTACACGCGGTCAAGACAGAGAGATGGCGAGACATCCACCGGCAGGCTGGGGGAGACGGAGGAAGGGACGGTGTTGGAAACCTCGGGGGTGAGTGTTTTTTTTTTTTTTAAATCACATACTCTGTTTGCTGATGTGTTCCATTAAACTCACTATAAACACGGAAGTGAACGCGGTGCAGTGATGCATTTGATTGGTTAGACTGAGCGTTTCAGCGCCAGTCAGAGAAAAATTTGGTTGGTGAAATTGGCGGAAGTTGACGGATTGGCCAAAATTGTGGGAAAGTTGCAGTGATTGGACAAAGTTGAAAGGTTGGACAATAGTTGCGCTGATTGGCTGATTCTGCGTGAATTCATGCGATCGCAACATTGCAAAATCCAGGAGGGACTGCTAAACGTCTCCATGCATGGAGTTACAGGGCCCTGCAGCTTTTCTACGTATGCTGGCTCCATCAGGAAGGCCAGCAATCCTTTC
Organism: Pholidichthys leucotaenia; assembly: GCA_020510985.1. Classification (NCBI taxonomy): domain Eukaryota; kingdom Metazoa; phylum Chordata; class Actinopteri; order Cichliformes; family Pholidichthyidae; genus Pholidichthys; species Pholidichthys leucotaenia. The sequence continues at coordinate 281,381,848 of CM035842.1, forward strand.
CCCTGTTTGGCTCATCATGCATGGGTTATAGTCACTCACATGTAGTCTTGTAGCTGCAGTGGGCTCCTCTCCTAGTTGCCCTTCTATGGCCTCACGGCAAGCAATGAATTCCTCTACATCTGTTAGCCTAGCTGCCATTGGCATTCCACTTCTGACACCACGTAGCAAAGCAGTCTGTGAGTCAAAAATGACCACAGCTGGAGGCAGATATTTGCTCTGGAGCTTTATTAGGCCAGGAAAGTGCCACTGTTGGCCATGGCACACGCCTTACAGCTGTGAGAAGAGAGCGAGGCAAAAATTTCCAGCATTATTAATTTCTCCTTCACTTCCTGCTGCTCCTCCCTCCCTGTCCCCTGTGGTGCGTTTAAGGTCCCTCAGAAAACACATAACTGCTGAACAACGACAGATACCTGAACGTGGCGAACACATAACATCAGACAAAACCCCACACGTCACAGTATGTCATTAGTAGCATAAATCTGTGGAAGCGTATTGCATGCACTTGAAAATTCACTTCCCCATTGTGGGACTAATAAAGGCTTATCTTACCTTAAAAAAAAAAAAATCTGATTTAATGACATTTTTTTTTAGGAATTATCTTTTTAGAAAAACAGAGGAAAAAACTGTTTTTTTCCTTTAAAATTTATCAAATTAATTCTGAAAAAAACTTTTTTTTTGCATGACTGCAGTATGCTTTCACCCCCCCCCCCCCCAAAAAAAACATAAAAAAATAAATTTGGGTCATTGTCTATGAAAAAAAAAAAAAAAACATTATATAGGATACAAAATTAAACCAGCACCCACAGAAATGTTGCAAAATTTAAAGGGGGAAAAAAAGCTGAAAAAGCAAGAAAAAAGCTGAAAATTTCTGAAAAAAATAACACGGTAATTTACCATGAAAAAGATGGTGAACTAATGTGAAAAACTTTCAAATTTATAGAAAACAGTTGAAAAATTACAAGTAAAAAGTTGCAAATTAACAAAAAAACCCTGAAAATTTATGAGAAAAAAATTGCTAATCTATGATGAAAAAAGTATAACATTGAGATGAAAAAAATAGCAAATTTACTGGAAAAAAATTAGCAAATTTATGAGAACAGGTTCAAATTTGCAAAGAAAAGGTAACAAATCCATGAGTGAAAAAGTTGCAAATTCATCAGAAAAAACTTAAGCAAATTTGAGAAAAAAGCTGCAAATTTTCAAGAAAAAAAAAATAGAAAAATCTGCAAATTTACAAAGAAAGAGTCATACATTTATGAAGAAGAAAAGAAGTAAATTTATGAGAAAAAAAATCACAAATTTAAAGGGGTCGTTGACCGCACTTTTTCCACATTTTAACAGCTGACATATGTTTTAATAAAATGTGACATATTTTGTTCACATTTTCTTTATTTTGTTCATTATTGAAGCACATTTGTTTTGTATTTTCCCTGGCTTTTTTGAAACGCTCTGATTTAAAGCCTATCACTTTAAGAACCTTCACCTAATCCTTCACCTATTCAACTCCGCCCGCCCTCTTACGTCAGTTAGCCATTAACTGACTAGCTTCTAGTGTTCAGCTTTTAGTGTCCTTCTAGTTCGGATGAGCGGCGCTGATTCATTGATTCACAGTCGACAGCGCAGCGCATGCCACCTCGGCATCCCCCCCCCCCAACAGCCTCACCATGACTCCACAGCAAATTGCCAGCACCACGCGCCAAGCGGTTCCCCAGTCACCACAACTGACTCAGCTTGGGAAATGAGGTTGCCGGGCAGAGGCCGAGCCAAGGCAAAGCTTGCCAAGCTGAGCTACCGGGCCACTGGATCTCAAAGGGCAGTGTCCCACTCCGGTGGTCTCTACTCTGGTGATAGCAGAGTCTCAGAGCCCCGGAGGACTGTGGGGGAGCTGGCCATGAGAGCTGGCAGCCTCTGGTCCTGGGCCAGGTTGTTTGCAGCGACCGGTATGCCGGTGCTGGCAATCCACTGTGGAGTCACGAAGAAAGCACTGGGAGATGGGCCAGAGTGACACGAGGCACACTGCCGACTGCGGACTGGTGAACCACGTGGTAACAAGGATGGCTATTGGGGTGACTAAGATCTGAAGAAAAAAACAATATAAGCCACGCTTTCAGAGAACCTCCTAGTACCAGTGTTAGCTCGGGGGTAATAGACTACCTTTAGCTCCCCCTTCCATCTACATAACAGACATAGGCAGGCCAATAATAGAGTAGTGGGTGGGTCTTTAGGACGGAGGTGGGTTGGCTTTTTCTAATCGTGGCATATACGATTTACCCGGAAGAGTCAAAAACGTTTCTGGCATTTCTGGGAGAGAAAAATGAGATAAATGCTGTGTGTTTTTTAAAAAGAATTGACTGTTTTGAACAGTTTTTGATAATTACATGACCAGTGGACTCATTTCAGCCAGTTAAAACCTACAAACATCATTTTTCAGTCAATGACCCCTTTAAGAGGAAAGGTTACAAATTTAGAAAAAAACAAACAAACATAACTTTATGAGAAAAACAGCAAATTTACAAGGGAAAAGCAAGAAATTCACGAGCAAAAAATCCAAATTTATGAGAAAAAAAAATCACAAATTTTAGAGAAACGGTTGCAAATTCACAAGAAAAAAAAGTCGTAAATTTACAAGAAAAAAGTTGCAAATTTATGAGAAAAAGGTCACATAAAGTAAGAGTAAAAGTTACAAATTTACAAGAAAAAAGTTGGAAATTTACAAGAAAAACATTGCAAATGTACAAGAAAAAAGATGCACATTTATGAGAAAAGTGCTGCAAATTTATGAGGGGAAAAACAAGCAAATTTGAGAAGAAAATCACAAATTTTAGGGGAAAGGTTACAAATTTACAAGAAAAAATGATGCAAATTTATGAGAAAGTTACAAATCTACTAAGAAAAAGTCACACATTTATACAAATTTGAGGAAAAATGTAATAAATTTACAAGAAAACAGTCACAAATTTAAGAGAAAATGTCATAAATTTACAAGAAAAAGTTGCAAATTCACAAGAAAAAAGCATAGCAAATTTATACGGCAAAGAAAATAGCAAGATTAAGAAAAAGTTCCAAAGGGTGAAGGTAATCCCCCACCCCCACCCCACCCCGGCAAAGTTTGGGCTCTTCCTAGTGGCCGAGGAAGCCCATTGCATTTGTGTACTCTACAGTTAAAAAGCCGGCAGTCACTCTGCTCTTAATGCAGAGTTTTGGGTATAATCCACTGAAAACTTGTTGGACTGCAACAGAAACCCACACACAGACAGCCCAGGTTTCAAACCAGGTAGCAGCCTCTAAAACTGGAAAAAATTGAGGCCATCAGAGAGTTGCCAAAAACTCTAGTTTGTCCAGAAGCAGCTTGAGCTGACCAGTCCCGATAGACTCCCATGTAACAAATGACAAACCAGATTGGGAAACATGTTTAGAGTCTGGTACATGAAGTGACTTTTTTTTTTTTTTTTTAGCTCTGTGGTTTATTTTTCCTCTAAAACAACTCCACAGACTTGAATAACTCACTCCTTTGGATTGTGGCCACGTTTAAATTCAGATCTGGGCTGCTTTGACAGTTGTGCTAACACTAGCCGATATAGCTGATGGCTGTCCGCTTGGTCTCACATCAGTTAATTAGAGTCACTGACCTGGACCTTTCCACTGGGTTGGTGATGTTGGAGCCTTTCAGATTATATTTAATGGAATTGTCTGACAAATAATGTATAGTGCTTTCAAAGTTTTGGCAGTGAAAAAACTTTATGGGGCAGCGCGGTTGGCACTGCAGCAGCACAGCAACTCACCCTTGGCCGGGGGCTCCTGGGTTCAATCCCAGCCCCCGACCAACAGTGATCTGTGTGGAGTTTGCATGTTCTCCCCGTGTCTGCGTGGGTTTACTCCGGGATTTCTCCAGTTTCCTCCCACATGCAAGTCAGGCGCTGCTGGTGTTCATAGTGTGAGGCTCCTCACAGATCAGCACAGCTAAATCTGTGGCTTCAACAGCAATGAGTAGATCATGCACTGAAAACTAAAGGATTGTTCGTGTGATCGGTGGTGCAGACACAGCAGCACCAGGTATGTTTTCACTTGTATGAACATCACAGATCTGACGTTTTACCCCGAATTTAAAACATCCAAGCACAGTGTTGTGGTTCTTTGTGGCTCTGACTAGACTCTACGTCTGCTCTGAGGTAAATCTGATTATGTCCAACATATTTTAAAAATGCAACTGACTTTATTGCGGTGGAAACATTGATATATCTCAGAGCTTTTATTTGTTTACAGTGTTAACATGTTAGCAGCAGAGCTAATTAACGGAGCTACTGTTTGCAAGGCCACTTTTTAAGGTCATCTTCTCATCCCTTGATAGTCGTGGGAAGTGGTATGATTATATTCCTCTTTCTGAGGTGCAAAAGGCCGTGTTCCTGCATTTATGATGCCGAATGTTGTGTATGGGATTTGGGTGTCTAGGATGCCGTGCCCACCCACAGGATGACTCAGGCAGGCACGGCCCACTCTGTATATAGTTGAGCGTTCTGTATAATAAAGCTGTGTTGGATGTTCCTCAAGAAGCTTTCCGTCTCGTGTCATTTTCGCGGACGAGGGCCAGAGAGTTGTGGGCGAAGAGGCTGGTGGCGCTGGACACCCCGGAGCTAGTTAGCTTGGGAGAGCTAACGGCTCAGTCGGAGCCTATGGACAGGCTAGCTGACATGGTAGTTTTGCACCGAAACAGGGCTAAGGGCGCAAAACTGGGCCTCAAGGCAGAACCGGGGCCACGTGTGGAGAAGCCCCTGGCCACTGACGACAGCGGACAAGGTGTCAGCATCGCACGACCTGAAGGATGGTCTGGACCGCAACAGGTGGTGGAACTGGACGGTGTGGGGGTGCCCATACTGTTAGCCACTGCCGCTCCGCGCTCCATCGTGAGTGAAGCCTGGGTTCGGAGGCTCACACTCCGGCGCCCGAATACGGCGGAACTGCCGGACGATGAGGACCCCGGGAACGGCAGGTGTATCACGCTGGCGGTGCAGTATAGTGAAAAGACCATTCTTGCATTCAGGTTCCAGGTGGCATGCCGGAGCGAAGATGGAGAGAGCCCGAGTTAAGCGCGACCAACACCGGCGGAGAGGTGGCACAGCAGGAGTTAGCCCCGCAACTGGAGGCCATGCAGTGGGAGGCTGGACAATGGTTAGGCGAGACCAAAGAGGCTGACGGCCCAAAGGAGGAACAGCAGCTGCAGGACACAGTGACAGCGCAGAAGAGCACACAAATGTGCTTAACTAAAAAGTCCCCTGACTGAGTTACTGCACTTATGACATGAATTGCCAACATTGAGACAGTACAGTGTAATATCACTTTTAAGATTTAATTTTCATAATTTATAGCAGACAATCTGTGCCTATTCTGGGTGAACGCTGCACCTGAGGCATGTGTGAGAGCACAGCGGTTCCGCTCCTGCTTACAGCCGCTAATAAGGGAGAGTAAGAGCTGTGATTGGCCTGCTTTGTCTCCTTCACATTTCCTGGTTCTGCTCATTCACCGCGCCGCTACTTCCAACGTGAGTTGGATAAACAATGATGCAAATTTAAAAGAATATTGAGGAAGTTAAGCAGAGATATAGCATTTGTATGACTCGTTCTAACCCTAGTATTTACATAGATTGTCAAACGACAGCAGTGGTCATCGTCAGATGTATTGTAACGTCTTTTCTTTTTTTCTTTGTTGCAGCCACTGTATGAAAAGTTGCTTTTTTTAACATTTATTAGCTCCAACTCCATCACAGTCTGCTCTTGTCCATCGTTATTCAATGAGCAAAACACATGTCGAACACAAATCACTCCACACATCATCAGGAACCCATTTTAACAACGGAGCAATGCATTCAAACCAACACACAAGAAAAAAAATTGCCGATCACTGCATCAGCAACGTGTCAGTAATGGCAGCAACATGATGTGGGTGCATAAATTCAGCTTTTCACACTGTGGGGTCCTTCAGTCACATTAGGCAATCCACATCGATGACTCCCTGTCAAATGGCTGATATGTGAAAAATAATCAAGGCCAATTGTTTAAAAAAACTGCCAATAATCCTCCTGATTAATCAGACTACGTTTTTGTGATACAGTGGGGTAAAAAAGTATTTAGTCAGCCACCAATTGTGCAAGTTCTCCCACTTAAAAGATGAGAGAGGTCTCCAATTTTCATCATAGATACACCTCAACTATGAGAGACAAAATAAGAAAAAAAATCCAGAAAATCACATTGAATGATTTTTAATGAATTAATTGGTAAATTCCTCGGTAAAATAAGTATTTGGTCAATAACAAAAGTTCATCTCAATACTTTGTTATATACACTTTGTTGGCAATGACAGAGGTCAAACGTTTTCTGTAAGTTTTCACAAGGTTTTCACACACTGTTGCTGGTATTTTGGCCCATTCCTCCATGCAGATCTCCTCTAGAGCAGTGATGTTTTGGGGCTGTCGCTGGGCAACACAGACTTTCAACTCCCTCCAAAGATTTTCTATGGGGTTGAGATCTGGAGACTGGCTAGGCCACTCCAGGACCTTGAAATGCTTCTTACGAAGCCACTCCTTCGTTGCCCGGGCGGTGTGTTTGGGATCATTGTCATGCTGAAAGACCCAGCCACGTTTCATCTTCAATGCCCTTGCTGGTGGAAGGAGGTTTTCACTCAAAATTTCACGATACATGGCCCCATTCGTTCTTTCCTTTACACGGATCAGTCATCCTGGTCCCTTTGCAGAAAAACAGCCCCAAAGTATGAGGTTTCCATCCCCATGCTTCACAGTAGGTATGGTGTTCTTTCTCCTCCAAGCACGACAAGTTGAGTTTTTACCAAAAAGTTCTATTTTGGTTTCATCTGACCATATGACATTCTCCCAATCCTCTTCTGGATCATCCAAATGCTCTCTAGCAAACTTCAGACGGGCCTGGACATGTACTGGCTTAAGCAGGGGGACACGTCTGGCACTGCAGGATTTGAGTCCCTGGCGGCGTAGTGTGTTTCTGATGTAGCCTTTGTTACTTTGGTCCCAGCTCTCTGCAGGTCATTCACTAGGTTACCCCCATGTGGTTCTGGGATTTTTGCTCACCGTTCTCGTGATAATTTTGACCCCACGGTGTGAGATCTTGCGTGGAGCCCCAGATCGAGGGAGATTATCAGTGGTCTTGTATGTCTTCCATTTTCTAATAATTGCTCCCACAGTTGATTTCTTCACACCAAGCTGCTTACCTATTGCAGATTCAGTCTTCCCAGCCTGGTGCAGGTCTACAATTTTGTTTCTGGTGTCCTTTGACAGCTCTTTGGTCTTGGCCATAGTGGAGCTTGGAGTCTGACTGTTTGAGGTTGTGGACAGGTGTCTTTTATACTGATAACGAGTTCAAACAGGTGCCATTAATACAGGTAATGAGTGGAGGACAGAGGAGCCTCTTAAAGAAGAAGTTACAGGTCTGTGAGAGCCAGAAATCTTTCTTGTTTGTAGGTGACCAAATACTTATTTTACTGAGGAATTTACCAATTAATTCATTAAAAATCCTTCAATGTGATTTTCTGGATTTTTTTTTCTCATTTTGTCTCTCATAGTTGAGGTATACCTATGATGAAAATTGGAGACCTCTCTCATCTTTTAAGTGGGAGAACTTGCACAATTAGTGGCTGACTAAATACTTTTTTACCCCACTGTATATATTTCATGCACTGAATGTCCTTTAAAGTTTGATTTTACTTACATTTTTATTAGAAAAAAAGAATGGAAAAAATCATATTCATCACATACATCGTCATGGGCTGCCTCCGGCAGACAGTAAATTGACTCCTTTAGGCAAGCACTGTGTAAAGCAAAGAAGGATTTATTCCCCAAAACAGGATAAGGAAAACATACAGACTGAGTTGTCAAACAAACAACTAAACTGGGTATTAACCAAAAGATGAAGAAGGAATGGGCACTGGAGAAGCAACCCATGCAACGATCAGCACAACACACAATGTTCCAACACCAAGCAATAGAAGGGGATGGCTGATAAAGGAAACTGGTGATTACTAAACACAAAACAGGTAAGACTAATTGGGGCCAACAAATAACAGGGGATCAGCTACAGATGAGGGAGACAGGATGGGTGGGGCTGTGCAAATAATGGACATTTGGGAGCTAGAGAATGATACTAAACATACACCCAGGAACAAAACTACAGAACATGATTAGAGACATAATAATGAAAATAAATACCATGATCAACCAAGGCTAAGGTAGGGGACCACAGGGAAAACATACATGAGCAGCTAAAGATAAAGGAAACATTCAAGGATAAATGGTAGTGCTGGAAAACGGGGAACTTAAATAATATAAATGACAACATAAAGATAATAATGGTGCAGATAGTTCACAAACAGAAAGCGTGGACATGATGTCCAGATCAAAACCTATATACTGGAGGAACAGAGTTGGATTTTATTTGTGAAATTGCTGCATAATAAAATAAAATGAAAGCCCACCTCAGAGAAACGTCTTCACAACATGTAACTGATGAAAGCACTTTTTTTATCTTGCTTAAAAAACATTATCAAGTAGAGGTGGAAATACTTCCCGTTTCACACATAGTTAATAATTGAACTTGAACCTGGTTAGGCCTTCAACCATCCTGAGACAGGTCTGCCCGCTCACGATCTAACACACGAGTTTTGGCGGCTTTCAAGAGATGGCGCCAGCCGGAGCGACCTTAAGCTTGAAGTAGGGCCTGAGCTGGAGTGAGCCCAAGAAACCCCTCTAGGTCATCCTCGTAGGTCTTAATGAGGTTATTCCTAGGTCCGCGTAGCGGAGGGCATTAGAGTATTGCACCTGTAGTTACTGTATTCATTGATACCGTAATAATATTGCTTAAGTAACCCTAGCACTGTGTACAAGCTTACTGATGAGTCTAGCTTAGATGGTTTTAATGATATGTTAGTGTGAATTTGACACTGGCTCAAAACTACTCAAAAACTTAAAATGATATTCCACAAATAGTAGTCCATGGGTGAAATCTTAGTGGCTAAAAATCTTTAACAAGCAGTCTATGGTGCTGTGATGTCCAAAGGCAAACAAAACAGGATCTTTCAAAGTCTTGGTGATGACATTTTTTTATCCTGCTTTCTGTTTATGACCATAGACTATCAGGTTATGTATCCTTTCTTGTGACATAAGTCCTTACCAAGACCTTTAAGGTCTTGGAAAAGATCTTTGCTCAAGGAAATTTATGTTTCCCTTGATCTTTTAGTCATAATGTACATTTTAATCCCTAAACTCAAAACTGTAGTTGATGGTTTGATAATGGAAACTGAATTTTCCTGTTCAGATGCCAGTGCTTCATCAATCTGTTTGCCATTCATTGCAAAGACTTCAAACTGCACACATCTCTGCCCCAAAGCAATGGATAGGAATTAAAATATAGATACAAAATTAAAAAGAAAATTGTGGTCAGGGTGCAAGGAGTTAAGGAGTCACAGTCTGAACGAAGCCAAACTACATCTTTGGACAGATGCAAAAATGTTTCCAAGGTAGTGAAGGCAAATGGTCTTCACTCATTTGGATTCTGCTCATGGCAATTCCCCAAAAACAAAAATGTGGAGCTTAAACAACCCTGGCATATCCCAGTGCTTGAAAATGTGAATTGCCCAGAATAAGAACAATGCTTACACTCTAACTGTTGTGAATTTCATGGTTTTTTCAAATAATGTTCAAGAAAATAATACCTGTAGAAATGGTCAATAGCTTTAAGCCTTGAAGTATAAGGAGTACCATGTGCTTTTAAAACAAACTGAAGGAACTGTATTGCTTTAGTATTTCCCTTTAGTTATGAAACTGTGTCAGTATTACACATAGGGTAATGTTGTGTCAACCTTGTATAAATCCACCGCCTCTTAACCAGGGGTGAAAGCAAGGATGCCTGGTGTCAATGGGATAGGCCTCCCCATGCTTAAGATAAAATGATGAGATGCATATGTTTAAATGGGCTGAATCTTTATTGCCCAAATACTATGGTACAGCCATCCAATTATACTACTCACAAAAAGTTAGGGATATTCGGCTTTCTGGTGAAATTTCAGGATGCACCTAAAATGCACTATAACCTTAACAGGTGAACTTAATTTGACCTTCTCTAACCCTTTGAGAATGCCCATGTCAAGCTGTTCAATGTTTCAGCACTTTTTGCATAACTTGCTGTTCTCTAACAAGGTGCTTAATGGCAAAATTCACAACAGGTGTTTGATCCATAAATTGACCAATAAAAATTTTCTGGTTCAATTAGAATTGGTATTTAAACAGTCCTCTTCATCATGCTGTTCACATTTTGACATTATGAGACCAAGACGACACCTAACAATTGATCAACAGTACCTTGCCATTGCAAGGCTTCAAACAGGATGTTCTCAGAGGGAAGTGGCCACTGAGCTTAGAGTGTCACAGAGTGTCATCAGCAGGTTACAGCAGAGATACAGAGAGACTGGAAGAGTCACAGAAAGGCATAGAAGTGGACGTCCTTTGGCCACTTCCCACGCTGATGACCACTTCATTGTGAACAGTGCTCTGCAGAACTGGATGATGAATGCCACTCAACTTCAGGTACATTTAAGGGAGGTGAGAAGCACCAAGTGTCACGTCAGACCATTCGAAACCATTTACATCAGCATGGTCTGCGTGCTAGATGACCTGCAAGGGTACCTGACCACACCATCAGGCACAGGCATCATCCTCTTGCATGGGCCAGGGAGCATTTATGCTGGACAAGGGACCAGTGGGCCTCAGTGCTGTTCTCCGATGAAAGTTGATTCATATTGAGCAGAAATGATGTCCGCCGTCGATGTTGGAGATGTCAAGGAGAGCACTATGCATCAGCCACTGTTGTCACCAGACGAGTCTTTGGTGGTGGTGGTGTTACAGTATAGACAGGTGTGACTAGTCAATCCAGAATTGCCCTACACCTTGTGAATGGTACAGTGACAAGCCGATACTACTTGAATAACATCATTAATCCAGTCATTGTGCCCCTGCACGAGCAACACAGGCCTAATTTCATCTTCATGGAGGACAATGTTCCAGCTCATCAAGGTCACATGATGGGTACCTCCAGACCTGAATCCTATAGAAAACCTATGGGATGGTCCATATCGAGTAGCAGGAGGGGGGCTGATACTGTGATTGTGAGATGTTCCGAGACTGTTGTGCAAAAATCCAAAATGGTGACTCCTGTCAACCAAGCATAAACAAACTTCCACAGGTAGCTTTTCCCCCTCTTTTTGTAATTAATCCATTAACTGACTGTCTGTCTCTTTCTTTTTTCAATCAATCAACTTTATTTATAAAGCACTTTAAAAGCAACACTCACTACACAAAGTGCTGTACAGCAAGAAAACATAAAAGCAGGAAGCAGGGCACTAACACAAAAACAATATAGTGTCATAAACACTGGGCTGCACGGTGGCGCAGTGGTTTAGCACTGTGGCAGCACAGTTTTACCCTCGGCCGGGGAATCGCGGGGATCATGAGATCGTGGGTTGGATCCCAGCCCCCGACCAACAGTGAGCTGTGTGGAGTTTGCATGTTCTCCCCGTGTTGCGCGGGTTTACTCCGGGATTTCTCCGGTTTCCTCCCGCATACCAAAAACATGTAGGTTTAGGGCGCTCGCGCACGCAGCGACCAGCAGCCGGTGGCTTGTCACCAGACTGCAAACCAAATCTACCTACGGGTACAAATAAGTAACAAAAAAAACAAAAAAAACAAAACCTCCGTGCGCCATGGCTCGGCGCACGAGAGAGAGAATGAAAACCCAAAAGCGAGAGTGGATGGTGCACTTTTATTAACAACACAAGGAAATAACAAGTCCAATTATCACTGAGTATCAGTTCAGTTTAAGAACACAAAAATACAGAGAGGTGTAATGGCAGGATGAGGCCACCAGACATACAGGGCACCTGCAGGATGCTCTACAGCCCAGTCAAAGAAGCCTAGTGCTGCAGGACCGTTTAGCACAAAAAGGAAAGGCGATTAGCCTAGCGCTGCAGGGCTGCAAACAGCACGAAAGAAAGGTGAAACAAAATGACGCTTACAGGGCTGGAGCAATCCTAGGCGAACCGAGCAGTCTGGTAGAAGAGGATTGGAAACTGAGGCAGCCGCAAATACCCAGGGATTGATCGTCTGGAGATGTCGGGCTGAGTACGTGAAGGGAGTGATACGTCATTCATGGAGAGCTAGCTGCCATGAACGAGGGTGAATGCCCCGACAATTTCTTTCCTCTGGAGCGGCCAACAAATACTCCAGAAGCTAACGAGGAAAGAGATTGCCGGTGTGAGAATGCATGGGCAGAACTGATTGGCATCCAATATGTGAGAGCGTGTGTGAATGAGAGTGAATGGATCGTGTGCATGTGTGTGTGTGTGTGTGTTTGTGTGTGAGCATCCGTGACAGCGCAGCTGACGGTGCTTGACAGGGGGAGGGGCGTGCCAGAGCTGTCAGGAGGAAACTAAGACAAATCATAACAATAAGTCAGAATGGATTCCTGACATATAGAACCACAGTCAAAATAAAATAAAAGGTAAAATAAATAAATAAATAAAATACATTTCATTCAATAAAATCAATGTCTCACACTGGGTCGAAGGCCAGGGAGTAAAAATGTGTTTTAAGAGGGGTTTTAAAAATGGACCATGAAGGTGCCTGTCTGATGTCCAGGGGTAAATCATTCCATAACCTGGGTGCCATGATCAAAAAGGCTCTATCCCTTCTGAAATTCCGCCTCACCTTTGGCACCCCCAGAAGCAGCTGTTCAGCTGACCCGAGGGATCGGGTGGGACCGCAGGGATGCAGAAGCTCAGAAAGGTAAGGCAGAGCAAGACTGTTCAAGGATTTAAAGACAAATAAAAGAATTTTAAAATAAACTCTCAAATGCACTGGCAGCCAGTGGAGTGAAGCTAAGATGGATGTGATGTGATCTCTTCCACGTGTACCAGTTAAAAGACGAGCAGCGGCATTTTGAACCAGCTGCAGACGCGAAAGAGATGACTGGCTGACACTGGCATAAAGTGCGTTACAGTAATCCAGCAGAGATGAAATAAAAGCATGGATTACTGTTTCCAGGTGCAGTTTAGAGAGAATGGGTTTTACTCTTGCCAAACACCTTAGATGAAAGAAGCTGGATTTTACCACGGAACAAATCTGAGTGTCTGATTTAATTTAAAATCACTGTCCATGATAAAACCAAGGTTCCTAACTGTGGATTTCACGTAAGGAGTGAGGGGGCTCAAGGGGACCCACATGGGCCACTAGGTCCAAACACCATCACTTCTGTCTTCAGCTTTTTGTACAGAGCTGGAGGAACTATAGAACTATATTGATGAGTTTTATTACCGTTGCTGTGTCATGGAGCAGTCTCCCATCCCTGCTTCCCAGTCTAAATGACTGAGACCCACAGACAAAATAACGCCCAAGAAATCACCGGATGGCTCAGAGGTTAGTGATATCCTTTTTTCCATTGAAAATAAACTTACCAGCATGGATGGTAGACTGGCGTTGGTCGAGCTACTCTACAAAGAATTCCAGAGCGTACGGGAGAGTCTGGAATACAGTCGGGTGCAGCTTGTTTCTCTCTTACAGGAAAACAATAGCTTGAAAAAGTCAGTGAACACGCTAACCACGCAACTTGCCATTGTTGAAAGAGAGCACTGGAAAATGAAGGAAACGGTTCTCAATTTGCAGTCACGCAGCATGAGCGATAACCTTGTTTTTTCCGGAATTGCTGAAGAAAATAATGAAAAACCAGGACAGCTAGTCCGTGAATTCATGTCCATGCAGCTGAAACTGTCCCCCGAAATTACAAAATCAATTAACTTCCATTGAGTCCACCGCATTGGGCACCCCCCCCCCAAAAAAAAAATAAATAAACGTCCCAGACCTATTGTTACCAAATTTGAACATTTCAAGCAAAAATTCTGGTACAGAGGCAGGACAGGAAGCTTAAAAACACCAGTTGTGGTCTAAATGAGCAATTTCCAGAGGAAATCATGAAAAGGAGAAGGAGGCTTTTTCCCATGTGGAAACAAAAAATCCAAGAAGGTAAATGAGCTACTATCTCTGCGGATAGATTGTTTATAGATGGCAAGCTGTTTATGGATGAAACCATAACCCCCTGGCTGTTTTAGAGCCTCCTTTGTTTCCTTAGCTGCATGTGGAAAAAGAGTGAGACTGTTCGCAGGTCTCTTATTTGATCTCTGTTTAATTTGTTAACATTTGTCTAATATTTTTTGCTTTTTTGCTGAGGTTGTTGTTTGCTTGTTTGTCTGTTGTAGCTAATTTTGTTGAAGTTGTGAGGTTGTTGTATGTTATTTGTATCTCTTCACCATTTACCAAAGTGGACTTCATGGGAGACGACCAAGGAGGACACCACTGTTGAAAAATCATAAAAAAGCCAGACTGGAATTTGCCAAACTGCATGTTGACAAGCCACAAAGCTTCTGGGAGAATGTCCTATGGACAGACAAGACAAAACTGCAACTTTTTGTCAAGGCACATCAGTTCAATGTTCACAGACGCAAAAATGAAGCATACCAAGAAAAGAACACTGTCCCTACTGTGAAACATGGAAGAGGTTCTGTTATGTTCTGGGGCTGCTTTGCTACATCTGGCACAGGGTGTGTTGAATCCGTGCAGGGTACAATGAAATCTCAAGACTATCAAGGTATTCTAGAGAGAAACGTGCTGCCCAGTGTCAGACAGCTCGGTCTCAGTTGCAGGTCATGGGTCTTGCAACAGGATAATGACCCAAAACACACAGCTAAAAACACCCAAGAATGGCTAAAAGGGAAACATTGGACTATTCTAAAGTGGCCTTCTATGAGCCCTGATCTAAATCCTATTGAACAACTGTGGAAGGAGCTGAAACATGCCGTCTGGAGAAGGCACCCTTCAAATCTGAGACAATTGAAGCAGTTTGCTCATGAGGAGTGGGCCAGAATACCTGCTGAGAGGTGCAGAAGTCTCATTGACAATTACAGAAATCGTTTGATTGCAGTGATTGCCTCAAAAGGCTGTGCAACAAAATATTAAGTTAAGGGTACCATCATTGTTGACCAGGCCTGTTTTATGAGTTTGTTTTTTTTAAATAATTCTGTTGAACCACAATTCAAAAGCATTGTCTGTATTTCATTGGTTAATTTTCATAGAATTTTTATTTATTACCACTTTTGTCAGATTCAAGTTATTTCTGTGACCATTGTGGGTTTTTCTTTCATTAACAGAAGGGTACCAACAATTTTGTCCACGTGTGTATGTATGTGTTTTGCCCCACGTGGCTATTTACTTTATCCTTTTGTTAAATAAACAGACAATCATACTGCTGGCTTCTGGCGCCTCTTTAATGCCCGGAAAGGGGCATTCATGTCAGTAGACTGCAGCCAAGAGAGGTGCCAACCTCAGTAAGTTTGTTTTGGGCTTGAGTTTTTTCCCTTCTCTGGGTGCCAGTATTTTGGGAAAGATGTCGGCATTCGAGCGTGGGTTTTGCCCCGAGTGGATGTGGGAGGTTGATGATCTCCTGCCCAACGCCCGTCTGGTACCTGGACCTCGCACAAAGGATGCTAAAGCGCTATCACTTGACCTCGTTCCCGGAGGGCAAGGAGACAGTGTTGGTGATCGTGGCGCTGCGGGAACTGATAGAGAATGTGGCCGAGAAGCCTCCACTTCCTCCCCGGGACCTCCACCCTCAACCCTTCCTCTGCGAGGTCCCCGTCCGGATCCTGTTCCTGGCCACCGTTGGAACTCCGCCTCCCAGCCAGCTGTTTTCCTCGCATTTCGACTGAAGGGAAAGACAGCAGCCTCAGTCTCCGAGTCATCTTTCCCTGCTGTTCCATCAGCTCCTCGTCCCTGGACTGCCTCGGCTGCTCCTCCTTCCTCCTCGGTGCTTCCTTCAGCAGCTGTGAGCCCAGTGAGTCCTGCTCCGTCTGCGCCCGTCATCGATCCTGTGGGAACAGCTTGTCCTTGTCTTCCCGGGGGGCCCTCCATCACCATCCTTAGGGGAAAGGGGAGAACCAAGCCCGCTGCAGCAGCCACCATTGTTCCCTGGGAGAACAGGCAAGTGTTGTTTCATTCTGAATCTCAGTATAATGAATTGCCTTGTCTGACTCCTGGGGGTGGTGCTCGGGGTTCACAGTCCTCTGAGCTCCCACCATCTGCTGCAGCCATAAACATTGAACCTGCAACCTCTGTGTCTCCTTCCCTTCTGTCCGAGCATCCCCCGGTGCCAGGAATAGACCGTCAGACGGAGGAGGAGCCTGCAGCCCTGGAGAGCCTGGTTCCAGTCCCACAGCCGTGTCATGGGCAGAGGAGGGGGTCTGACTGTCGTTTGGAGCCTGAGCTGATGATTAAGCATCCCCGGGTCTCCGTGGAGGAGCAGTCGGCCCCAGCAGGTCACGGATCCCCTGCCACCATGCCGTGTGGGCCTTCGGCATGGGCTTCAGTGCCAGGGGGTTCCCGGACTGTGAGGACCATCATGCCAGCTGCGGAGCCTACTGTAGTTGAGTCGGAACCAGGATTGGACCTCCAGATTGTTGAGCCTGGATCGTTGGGAGTCTTGGACGGCGGTGGAGCCCAAGATCAGGCAAGTGCTCTATTTTGTCTTCTTGCTTTCTGTTCTGGAGCATTCTTGCCTGTCTCTTGGGGAAAAGAGCCAGGTGCAGCCGACTGCTGCATCCAAGCTCATCTCGCCAGGCTTTGCCACTGCCAGTGATCCTGACCCCTGTTCTCCCTGTCTATCCAAGCCTTCTCCCACGGTCACCGGAGACGAGTCAGCTCCTGTTGTCATCGAGGCTCCAGGTTCGTGTTTGGAGGTCATCCCAGGTGTTGTGCTGGCCCAGTCCGGGTCCATCGTGGGTGCTGCGCTGGCCCAATCTGGGTCCATCGTGGGTGCTGCGTGGGCCCAGTCCAGGTCCACCGAGGATGCTGCGCTGATTCGGTTCGAGGTCGGTGAGGGAGCTGCAGATCCCCTTCTGCCTGACACCGGACTGGTTCCTCGTCCTCTCCCCTATCCTCCTCCACCGGACACCACTGGGGTTCCCTTTATTCGGGTCGGCTTTCCCTCACTGTGCCTCTCAGTAGGGAAGGAAGCCACCTCTGTGCTCTCCCCTCTGGTCCTGGTGGTCTAAGGACGCAGGTCGGCCGCCAGAAAGACTGTTTCGCTGGTTCTGCATCCTTGATCGGCTGCCTGATGGACTGTTTTGTTGGTTGGCGACCTGGGCTGGCCGCTTGAAGTACTGTTTCCCCGGGTCTGGGACTTGGGTAGGCTGCCCGAACTGCCTTTATTTTTCTTTTGTTATGTAGAATCTGGATGCGGGTAGACCGCCTGAACTGCTTTTTTTTCTCCTCCGCTCTCTACCTGCCGGCGTCCCTGAAGTTGTGTTTTTTTCATGTGTTTTTGATGGGATGTTCTTTTCCTTGCCTGGATTACAGTGTGAACTATGCCTATATTTTTTGTGTGTGCCTACTGTGTGGTGTTAAGTAGCTTCTAAGGTCAAGTGTACCTCTATTTTTGTTCCCCTCTGCTCTTGGTACCGAGTTGTGCTGTACACACACACACACACACACATATATATATATATATATATATATATATATATATTTGTTTATGTATTCGGTTGCTCCTGAGTATGTCTCTAGTTGAAGTGTACTGGCTCTTTTGTTTTTCATTTGTTTTTCTAGTGTTGGACATTCCTGTGTTTAGGTCGCTCCATCATATATTTGACCCTTGTTGTTAATCGTTCCTTGTGGGGATTTTTTTCCTCCTTGGGGTGTCACTGTAGACATTTTTTGTTTTTTGGTTCTCTCCCTCCTGGCCCGTTTCTCCCTCTGCCCTCCCTGGGTCGGTCCTGGTAGCCTTCTGGTTGGGGGGGGCCCTTGGATGTTACGTTAGACGCCTGAAATGCGCCCTTTGAACGGGGGGCACTGTGGTGATCCGAGCGCTGACCCCATCCGCGCTCGGGTTACTCAGTATTTTCTCTTTCCTCCCATATTATTTTGGGTTTTGTTATTAGTACCCTTCCAGGGCTTTTATTGTGACAGCGTCACGGCTGAACTTCCGGCTGTCAAAGCCGAGCCGGCGCCGTGATAACTGTTCGTGATTTTGTTAATTACATTCCCCTTTCCTGTTTGATTCTTGTTCAGTATTTAAGGAAGCAGCTGAGGCTTACTGAGTTGATCTACATTTGTGTCCTGGACTGGAGTCCCTAACCCCGGCTCCAGTCTCTCCTCGGTGTTCTGATCCATCTTCGCTTCAGCACCGGTAAGTGTGTGTTTCATAGCGTTAGGTTCCGTCCTTGCTTCACCCTTACATCCTATGTCAGTAGTTATTATTTGGTGTTCTAGTTTATGTATGTGTTTCGCCCCACATGGCTGTTTACTTTATCCTTTTGTTAAATAAACAGACAATCTTACTGCTGGCTTTTGGCACCTCATTAATGCCCGGAAAGGTGCATTCATGTCAGGAGGCACTTAAGCACATTCCAAACAACAAAGCTCCGGGACCAGATGGTTTTCCAGTAGAATTTTATAAAGAATTTTGGCCTGTGATGGCACCTACTTTCTTTAAAATGGTGAACCAAATTAAAGAAGATAATGTAATCCCTCCAAATATAAACTTGTCTAGTGTTATCGTGCTCCTTAAACCTGGAAAAGAACCTACGCTTCCATCCAGCTACAGACCCATCTCACTGACGAATATCGATGTTAAAAATAATTTGCAAAGCTCTCGCCAAAAGACTAGAAAGGATAATTCTGTTTATTATACACCCAGATCAAACAGGCTTTATCAAGGGTAGGCACTCAGCTAATAATACACACAGGCTATTTAATTTAATGGAGAACTGTAAGATTAACAACTTGGAAACTACAATTTTATCTCTGGATGCAGAGAAAGCTTTTGACTGTGTTAATTGGAAATTTCTTTTTATGGTGTTAAACAAGTTTGGGCTTGGTTCATCATACATAAACTGGATTAAAACACTATATAGCTGTCCAACTGCATCTGTCCGAACAAATGATCAAACTTCTCGAAGCTTTAATCTCCAGAGAGGTACTAGGCAGGGTTGTCCACTCTCTCCTTCACTTTTTACCATCTACCACCTACTTTTTTAACCAAACCATTAGCAGCAGCCATACGACAAAATGTTGATATCAGAGGTATCCAAACTGGAGAAAAAGAACACAAGATAAGTCTTTATGCTGATGATGTACTGATTTTCCTTGAAAACTCACAAAGATCTCTTCTTCAGACAGTGGCGCTCATTGATAAATTTTCACTATTATCAGACTACTCTGTTAACTGGGGTAAAGCAACAGTCTTACCTATAAATTGTAATTTTTCAAATTTATCCATTATTCCATTACAGTCAGGTAATATTAAATATTTAAGAATAGATACAGCAGTGTGAAAAAGTGTTTGCTCCCTTCCTGATTTCTCATTTTTTTATATGTTTGTCAGATCATCAAGCAAATTTAAATATTAGATAAAGATAACACAAGTAAACACAAAATGCAGTTTTTAAATGAAGGTGTTTATTATTAAGGGTAAAAAAAAATCCAAATGTACATGGCCCTGTGTGAAAAAGTGATTTCCCCCTGTTAAAGCATAAATTAACTGTGGTTTATCACATTTTTGAAAGCTGAGTTCAATTTTCTAGCCAATTCTAAAGCTCTGGGACTCCAGCAAACCACAGTGAGAGCCATTATCCACAAATGACGAAAACATGGAACAGTGGTGAACCTTCCCAGGAGTGGCCAACTAACCAAAATTACTCCAAGAGCGGAATGACGACTCATCCAAGAGGTCACAAAAGACCCCACAACAACATCCAAAGAACTGCAGGCCTCACTTGCCTCAGTTAAGGTCAGTGTTCATGACTCCACCATAAGAAAGAGACTAGGCAAAAATGGCCTGCATGGCAGAGCTCCAAGATGAAAACAACTTCTGAGCAAAAAGAACATAAAGGCTTGTCTCAGTTTTGCCAGAAAACACCTTGATGATCCCCAAGACTTTTGGAAAAATACTCTGTTGACTGATGAGACAAAAGTTTAACTTTTTGGAAGGTGTGTGTCCCATTATATCCGGCGTAAAAGTAACACAGCATTTCAGAAAAGGAACATCATACCAACAGTAAAATATGGTGGTGGTAGTGTGATGGTCTGGGGCTGTTTTGCTGTTTCATCACCTGAAGATTTGCTGTGGTAAATGGAACCATGTATTCTGCTGTCAACAAAAAAATCCTCAAGGATAATGTCCAGCTATCTGTTCATGACCTCAAGCTGAAGCGCACTTGGGTTCTGCAGCAGGACAGTGATTGAAAACAAACCAGCAAGTCCACCTCTGAATGGCTTAAGAAAAACAAAATGAAAACTTTGGGGGTTGGTGGGCCCGGGGGTGTGGGCCCGCTGTGCCAGCGGCCTGGCCTCCATTGGCCATCCCTCCGGGGATGGATGCCTGGCTTTCCTGGGGCTTGCTGACCTCGAACATCTGTATCCTGTGGGGGTTGGTGGTGCTGCCTTGACTGCTCGGGTTTTTTTTTGGGGGGGGGGGGATTGCTGCAATCTGCCACCCTCTTCTTATATTTCCTGACAAACCATTCACATGCACACACTTATTTTGCATGCACTCTCATATACATGTACAAGGACGCACATGCACAAATGTCTCCCCTTTAACAGGTGCGAATACCAGACTCATGTTGAGACCTCTTCGGTGGAAGAAGCAGTCTGTCTTCTGTTTGTTTTAGTTGTTGGTTTGTTTATCTTTTTTGTCTGTCCCTGTCTCTTTTCTTTCCCCCTCCCAACACTTCCTTTCCCCATTCCCCATCCTGTCAGGCCCTTCATGGGTAAAATAATAATAATAATAATAATAATAATAATAATAATAATAATAATAATAATAATAATAATAATAATAATTTAAATAAAGTATTAAAAGTTATTACAGGAGGAGTTTACAACAATATTCAATACGTAGTAGGGTACTGTATAAAAGCTCCTTTTGGCAAAGTAAATCTGTTTTGGCACAGTAAGTGTAGCAGATTTCTGTTTTGCTCACCTAGCTGCCTGACAGGACAAGGGGAGAAAAAAAACACCTATGGGATCAGCTTAGTCACCACGTAGAGGCTCTTAACCCTGCACCCCACAACCACAATGAACTCAGGGCTGCCCTTCAAGAAGAGTGGAAGGCCATGCCTCAGCAGACAATAAGTCGACTTGTGAACAGCATGAAACATCGTCAAGTTGTAATTGATCCTTAAGGGCACATGACAAGTTACTGAGACATTGATATTTTTTGTTGAGGTATACCCACCACTGTTGTTGGCTTTTGTTTCAATGAATTGTTTGAGGTGAGGAAATCACCATTGTATTCTTCTACTTAAATGCCCTACTTTCATGATACAGTATAATATCACTGTAGCATGAACTTTTTACATTTTCACCCAGAAGCCAAATATCCCTAACTTTTTGTGAGTACTGCATATCTGTCCTTGTGTGAGTGACAGGTCTAAGACACACCCCCATGATCTGTAATCAGTTTTGGGCTAAAAGAAATCAGCCCACAGGTTACTGCAGGGTGTCTGCAGGTCTTTAGAAAGTCTCAAACTCAGAACATTTTTACTCTATAGTTTAATTTACTTTTGTGGGCTTTAGAGATCATAAGAGTCATCAAAACTCAGAATTAAACACTGGATATGTATAAGTGGGCTGAATTTTTGCAGCCCAAACACTGTAGCACAGCCATCCAATTACAGTATATCTGTCCATGTGTGAGTAGCAGGTGTACGGTAAGACACCCCCCTCGATTGCTTCTGTCAGGGAAGCATGACCCACAGTTGTGCTCCACTTTATGAACTGTCTCTCTCCATCCATCCATCCACATCCATCCTCTACCGCTTAATTCTTTTTGGGTCGTGGGGGGTGGGTGGGGGTGGGGGTGGGGGGTGTAGTCTATCCCAGCATCTCTGGGCAAGAGGCAGGGTACACCCTGGACAGATCAACAGTCCATCACAGGAGCAACATAAAGAGACGGATAACCATTCACTCTCACATTCATTCCTAAGGACAATTTAGAATCCCCAATTGATGTCAGTTGACCCAACTTGCATGTCTTTGACCTGTGGGAGGAAACCAGACTAAACCCTCGCAGACACAGGGAGAACATGCAAACTCCACACAGAAGGGTCACCGATGGCCGGGGAATGGGGGTGGGGGGGAATCAAACCTGCGATGGTCAGAGGTGGAATCGATCCCGTGACCTTCTTGCTGTACTGCCACAATGCTAACCATTGCTCCACTGAGCTGCCCCTCTCTGTCTTGCTGTTATGTTGTAATATTTGCAATGTCTAGTTTTGTCTCCCTTGTCATTAGTTTAGTTTTGTAGTGTCTTCCATGTTATTCCTCATTTTAGGCATGGTCATGCTCACAGTCTTTTGGGACCCGATGGGGTATTGATGATGGATTTTTTGGCACAGGGTATCACAATTACTGGGACTTACTACACTTCACTGCTACAGAAACTGTGAAAGGCACCATCTGACTTCTACCTGTTTCTAACTAGGAAGTCATTTTTGAAGGAGAAGCACTTCCAATATGATGAAACGCTGATTTCTGAGGTCAAGTCATGGTTTCCGATGCAGCCTGCAGACTTGGACAAGTGAGGTCCCCACAGCTGCATAAAGTGATGGGAGAAGTGTGTGACCCTTAGTGGCGCCTATAGAGAACAACCAATAACTGTTCCAAGTTTTGCTGTTTTTAGTCTATGATAAATGAGTCAGGGGAAATCTTTAATGAACAGCCCTCATCAGTTCGCTATAGTTGAAACAGAACATGTTAAATTAATCAAGTGTCACAAAATCTGTATCCCTTTGCATAATGCATCAAAGGTACTTGTTCTTTCTGGACACTTTTGTGCAATTGTGATAATACCTTACACAATGTTTTACTGCCAAAACAGTGCAGCAAAAAATGTGATACTGTGACAGCTTTGAACACAGATATGAGGGTTGCATGTCAAGCAGACAAGAATTTTTATTTCATGATGCTATCTCAACTTATTTTAATGGAAGCCTCTGTTATATTTGTCACGTTCTGAGCGCGGAGGGTTTCTCAGGTTGCCTGCTCTTTTCTTATTTGTACTGTGTTGTCATTTTGAGTTGTCACTTATCCTATATTGTTTTTCAGTATCATTTATTCTCCTGGCTGTGTTTGTTATAGTTTGTTTATTGTATTTTTGAGGTTGCCTACCTCCACTTTCTGCTTATCATTATATTTGTATTCTGTTATGTTCTTTCTCTTGAGGTTGACAGCTGTCAACGGCTTTATGGGATTTTGCTCTGTGTGGGCGTGGCCCTGTCAGCTGTCAGCTCTGATGGCTCTCTCATTATTCCCAGCTGGTCCAGATTGTATCTTTATTTTCTTTTGCCTGCTCAGATTGCCCACACCTGTTGCTACTTGTTGTACTCTGTTTGTAGCCCTGTTTAAAGAGCTGTGTACCATCGTCGGGTGCAGCACCCTATTATCGTCTACACACGTGTCTTTTGAATTTTCTCTTGTAATTCTCCTAGCGTGCACTCGACTGCTAGTATTCCCAGGTTTATCCAGCAACTCCCCTCGCCTTAGCCTTCACTATTTTTGGCTTCTCCTGTATCTCTTATTTCTACCAGTTTTTCGTTTGGTCTTGTTTGTTCTTTTGTGCATTTTCACTATTAAAATTTGCAAACTCACGGCGGGTGTTTGGAGCCTTTATTCTGCCCTGACAAGGAAGTTTATGACAGAAGGGTGCTGCCAGTGTGGGCACCAGCAGCTGTGGGTTTGCTTTTTTGTTTTGTTTTTTTTCATGTTTTCTGTTTTTTTGTTCGGAGGTTTAGAGCGGAATTGCCACCGTGGACTTTTGGGTATTTGGATTGAGTGAGGAGTGTGCGGTGGCGGAACTTGTCATGAATTTTGCCTCAAATGCTCAAGCCACTGACACTCCCGAGATTGCTTTGGGGTTTGTGGACAGCGCAGCCTGGTTAATTGAGGCGTGACCCAATCTCTGGAGCTACCCGAGTCTGACTGCCCTTCTCATCATGGTGGTTGACTCTCGACAACAACTCGGGGAGCTGGTGAAGGATTCTCCCTCAGTACAACCTGGACTGATGAAAAAACGTTCCCGGGAGTGGAAGGCTCGCTACTCTCGCCTCAAGCCTGTGTCATCATCCTCCAGCCAGATGGCCCTTGGAGCTCCCAGAGAGACAGAGCCTGACTCCGGAACAGCAGCTGATTCCATCACACCCCAGGAATTCAGGCAAGTTCTCATTCACTCTCTCTCTGTCTCTCTCTCTCTACTGAAACCTCTTGCCTAATTCCTGGTGGTGAGACTCAGGTATCATAGTCCACTGTGTCCTCACCATCAGCTGCTGTTGCCACTTCTTCACCTCCTTCTCCTGTCTCCCCAAAATGTCCGCCTGTCCTGGGAGGGAACCCCCAGACGACGGAAGGGTCAGTGGATTCGGGGACCCTTGGTTCGGCACCACCACCACGCCCAGTGAGGGAGAGGAGCGCCCGCTGTGTCCCAAAGCTGGTGTCAACGAGTGAGCGTTCCCTGGTTTCGGCATTGCAGGATCCAGCACCGTCGGCGAGACATTCTCTGGCTCCTCTTCTCAGGGCTGGGGACCTATCCATGTCAAAGTCGGTGCTGACGACCAAGTGCCCCCTGACACTGGCACCTTGCCCATTTCACCAGAAGCCCGAGTCTCCACCTGTCATTGTGTCTGCAGGTGCAGCGCCTCCATGTTCTCCTGGGGGACCCACAATCACCGCAGCCACTGAGAGGGATGACCCTGGGCCTGCTGTAGCAAAGACCATCGTGCCCCGGGAATACAGGCAAGTGAATTCTTGTTCTCCATTGCTTAAAAATGAATTATCTTGCCTGGTCCCCAGTGATGAAACCCAGTCCCAGCAGTCCACTGAGTTTTCACCACCTGCTGCAGACAATTGTCCCACACCTGCTACCCTTGTGTCTCCTCCTATTTTCCTTGAGTGTCCACCGGCCCCAGGATTGTGCCACCGGACGAGGGAAGAGCCTGTGGTCCTGGATGACCTGGTCCCAGTCCCGCAGCCATGGGTTGGACGAGGGGAGAACGCTGCCAGCAACTTGAAGCCTTTGCCAACGATTGAGCGTCCCATGGCTTCAGCTGCACAGGAGTTGGCGCTAGCACTGAGACGACCTCCAGCTACCACGCCCGATGAACCGTCTGCACCGGGCATTTTGCTTGGAGGCCCGGGGACTGCAACCACCATCATGCCAGCTGCTGAGGTCACCGCAGCGGGCTCACCGGAGTCCTGGATGGCGGCGGAGCTCAAGTTCAGACAAGTACCCTGTTCTGTTCCTTCTTCTGCAGATTCAGGAAAATCTTGTCTGGCTTGGGGTGGGGGAACTCAGGTGCAGAAGCCCTCTGCTCCTGAGATCCCCTTGCCGGGCTCAGCTGCTGTTGGTGATTCGTCTCCTGCGTCTTCTTTGTGTTTTCCTCCCAAGGTGACTACGCCAAGACTGAACGCCCAGAGGGATGGACTGGAGTTGCCCCCGCCTGGATCACCGGAGTTCTGGGCCGCGGTGGAGCCCAAGACAAGGCAAGTGCTCTGTTCTGTCATCACCTCATCAGAGCTAGAGCTTTCTTGTCCTGCTCAGGGTGGGGAGAGCCAGTTGCAGCAGGTAACTGCTTCTGGTCTTTCTCCTTTGGGCTCCACTGCTGCTGGTAGTAATAACCCGGCGTGTGTTTTCTCTCTTTTTTCTGAGTCCTCATCTGGGTCCGTGGTTGGTCATCCACCTCCTCCTCCCTGAGATCATCGTGGATTCAGCTCCTCCTTCTGAGATCGTCGCGAGTGCTCCGTTCCAGCCCGGGTCTTCTGTGGGTGTAGCCTTGGCCCAATTGGGATCCACCGAGGGTGCAGCTCCGCTCCTACCCGGATCCACCATGGGTGCAGCTCTGCTCCTGCCCGGAGCCACCATGGGTGCAGCTCCACTCCTTCCTGGAGCCACTGAGGGTGCCACTCCGTCCAGCCCGGAGCCACCGAGGGTACTGCTGGCCAGCCCGCGGGCATCATGGCCCCCTCTCCCTTGCCAGACACTGTCATGGTTCCCCATCCTCTGCCTGGTGCTGTCCTGGTTCCCCCTCCTCTGCCAGATGCCGTCGTGGTCCCTCATCCTCTGCCTGACGCCGTCATGGTTCCCCTTCCTTGGCCAGTCATCGTCGTGGTACCTTGTCCTCTGGTCATCCCGGTTGGGCAGCTGCCCTCTGGACCACCATCTCTGTGGTGGTGGCTCAAGAACTCTGGCCGACCGCCTGACAGGCATTGTCGTTGGGTTGGGTGGTTCGCATTCTCCGGCAGACCACCCGATTCTTACCACCTCACCATCTGTCAGGCCTGGGACTTCGACCAACCACCAGAACTGCTTTGTTTCTTGGTCTAGGGGGGGCTAGGTGCCCAGTTCTGTGTGGGTCCTGACCGGGATTTTGTTTTGTTTCCTTTCAGCATGGGCCTTGCTGGGAAGCTATCCTGAAGGTTTTTCTTGTTCCTTTTGGTTTGGTTCAGTCCCTCCGTGCCTGGGTCCCTCTCCTCCCACCCTCGGTGGGGTTGCTTTCTTGTTGGGGTGGGATTTCTGTGTGTGGGGATTCTTTTCCTTTGATGTTACCCTGGGGTGTCTAGGTTCCACACCTTGGGGGGGGGGGGGGGGCTCTGTCACATTCTGAGTGTGGGGGGATTCCACCAGGCTCAGGTTATCTGCTTTTTTTTCTTATTTGCACTGCTTTGTCATTTTGAGTTGTCACTTATCCTATATTGTTTTTCAGTATAATTTATTCTCCCGGTTGCGGTTGTAATAGCTTATTGTATTTTTGAGGTTGCCTACCTCCACTTTCTGCTTATCATCTTCTTCTGCTTAATCCTTTTCGGGTCGTGGGGGGGGGGGGGGGCTGGAGCCTATCCCAGCATTGGGCGAGAGGCAGGGTACACCCTGGACAGATCGCCAGTCCATCACAGGGCCAACATAGAGAGACAGACAACCATTCACTCTCACAGTCATACCTAAGGACAATTTAGAATCTCCAGTTTTTTGATGCCAGTTAACCTAACTTGCATATTTTTGGCATGTGGGAGGAAACCGGAGAAATCCCGAAGTAAACCCACGCAGACACGGGGAGAACATGCAAACTCCACATAGATCACTGTTGGTCGGGGGCTGGGATCGAACCCAGGATCCCCCGGCTAAGGGTGAGTTGCTGTGCTGCCGCAGTGCTAACCACTCCGCCACCGCGCCACCCATTTTCTGCTTATCATTACATTTGTATTCTGTTATGTTCTTTCTCTCTGGGACAGCTGTCAACGGCTTTATGGGATTTTGCTCTGTGTGGGCATGCCCCTGTCAGCTGTCAGCTCCAATGGCTCCTTCATTATTCCGAGCTGGTTCGGATTGTGTCTTTACTTTCTCCTGCCCGCTCAGATTGCCCACACCTGTTGCTACTTGTTGTACTCTGTTTGTAGCCCTATTTAAGGGGCTGTGCACCATTATCGGGCGCAGCACCCTACTATCGTCTACATCAGGGGTGGGCAATGAGGGCCATTCCATTACAGGTTTTCTGTTCCATCCAGTCTCTTCAGCAGGTGTTTGCTCTGATCAATTTCAAGGATAGCTAATTATTGAAAACACCTGCTGAAGAGACTGGGTGGAACAGAAAACCTGCAGTCGAATGGCCCTCCATGGCACATAATTGCCCACCCCTGGTCTCCACACATAAGTATCTTTTGAATTTTCTCTTGTAATTCTCCTAGTGTGCGCTCCACTGCTAGTATTCCCAGGTTTAGCCGGCTACTCCCCTTGCCTTAGCCTTCACTATTTTTGGCTTCTCCTGTGTCTCTTTTTTCTACCAGTTTTTAGTTTGGCCTTGTTGGTTCTTTTGTGCATTTTCACTATTAAAATTTGCAAACTCACGGCGGGTGTTTGGAGCCTTTATTCTGCACTGACAAGGGAGTTTATGACAATATTGTTAAAAACTGTCTTAAATGAGAAAGATTTTTGAAAGCACTTGAAGATTTTTCAGCTTCTCCAGTGGTTCATAACAACAAAAGTGTGAAACTATTTTCTACAGCAAGTGCAAAATGATAATATTAGTATTTATTTTTCTGCCTGGCTCACCAGTCACCAGACAAATTTTCCCCAAAATGTTGTAAGAATTCCATTAGTTTTCATTGTTAACTGTGGCTTCCAGTAAAAAAAGAAAAAAAAGAAAGAAGGAAAACAAGGTGAAAGAAGCAGGAGCGGGGGAAAATAGATGACAGACAAATGAGGTGGAGCCAAACCATAGAGACAGTGACAAGTGTTTTACAGCTGCTAAATAATTAGAATCTGATACAACAATGCCATTCTCCCGCCCTGCCTGTCATAAACTGGATAATGCAAACAAATGACCCTCAAATTGAAAGCTGCAGGACAACAATGGAGAGTAGCCTGTCTCATCAGTGTCTGACATCCACAGAAACAAACACACACCTCAGGGCTTGGAAAAGACACACTTTACAGTCCAAATTATTATGTGATGACAGTCCCATTTTTTTCAGTTTGAACACAGATTAAATTCTGCTGTTGGTTTTTGATTTTGTACTTGCAACTATGGTATACTGTATATGTGATTATACAACAGTTAGCTCCGACCTAGCAATTTGATTAGACAACAGCAATTCCAGGAGTTACTATATTCCACAATAATTGTACTCCAACGTTTCACTGGATATGCATCACTCTGCTTCAAAGGTGTTCTAGTAACTGTTAATTACTAACAGTGATTTATTGTCAAGTCTGCAGACTTGAGAATTGCAATACTGTGTTAGATACCTTAATTTCCACAATGAGGCACTGTTTGACAAAAAATTGTACATCTGTGACCTGGAAGTCCCACCCTTTAAAAAAAAAACAAAAAACCAAAAAAAAACCATTTAGTTTACAAAGCCTGCTCTTGTTTAAACATCATTAAGCTATTTCACATCTGTTTAAAAAAAAATAGGCAGTGCTAGAGTTGGATTTATTGTCTTGATTAACAATCCACAATACCTTTGTGGTGATGGACTCTTGATTTCATCTGAAAATGCCAAGAAAAAGCGAGCAAAGTGTGCTGAAGCCGAATCACTAGCATGCTAACTAGCCACCGGCATTGGTCACTTTTCAATCTCGGCCCTTCTGCGGTATCGACTCAACAGGTGACCGGTATGTACTATAAACACTGATTTTTGCACTTGACAATATTTAATTTGTTTACATGTGTGTGAAATGACAATAGACGTCTTCATGCTGATTGAAATGTTTAGCAACGGTTATTGGCTACATTTAGAAGGGTCAATTTTTTTCTCAGCTGCACAAAATAACTGGTTAAACAAACAAATCATAATATTTTGTCCAGTATTGCCATCCATCCATCCATCCATCTTCTACCGCTTTTCCGGAGGTCCGGGTCGCGGAGGCAGCAGTTCAAGCAGAGAAGCCCAGACTTCCCTCTCCCCAGCCACCTGCTCCACCTCTTCAGAGAGGATACCAAGGCGTTCCCAGACCAGCTGAGAGACATAAGGCACTTTTCCACAAGTATCACCTTAGCTTTACTTACTTTTACTTTACTCAGTTTCTCGCTCTTTCCACAGTACCCTACACGCTTTAACTGATACGATTTTCGTGCCAGTTTAGGGGCAGGGGACAAGCGAGAAAAAGCGAGGTGTGATTTTTCGTCAATCGACTGCTAGCCGCTGATTGGTCAGCGCGTAACGTCACAGAGAGAGCGTCCGTTTTCAGTTTTCTGTTGAAGCTGCACGACCGCCATTTGTAATCGGTCACGGAGTGAATATGATATTAATAGAGACAGCGTTGTAGGTTAGGTTTTGCGGAAATCTACACCGTGGTCCAACAAAGAGGTGCTGGGTTTTCTCTGCTTGCTGGCAGATCCACAGTCAGAAGAGTGATCCGGACCCTACAGATGACTGCGCAGAATAGAACCGTACTACTGACAAGCTGAATACGAAGTTGAGAGAACCATCCATGGTGAGTGATTTGTAATATTGTGCATCTGTTTGCTTATTTATCCTGTTGGTGGTCAGCTCACTTTTGAGCCATACAGCCCCGTTCTGTGCTGGCTAACTCGTTGTAGCTAACGAATTTTGGCTAGTAGCTAGATAATACCAACTGTTGATTCGCGCTTGTTTTCTCCTAAATATTCGCTTGTGAGAGCAAAAGATGAAATATATCAATCTTGGTTATAGTCCTGGTTTTTGTTTTGTATTGCACTTGGTGCTGCGCATTAAATTGTGTGCAATTTAATGCCGTTTTTTGCTGACTAACTCGTTTTAGCTAACGAGTTTTGGCTAGTAGAATCAGAATCAGAATCAGAATCAGAATCAGGTTTATTGCCATTGTTCATGTAGTACACAAACTAGGAATTTGTCTCGGTACAATGCTGCAACATTAAACATGATAAGATAAGAGAAATAAACTATACATGTAATAAAGTGTAGGATAAGATTAAGTGATACTGGTCAACAGTTAAAATATATATTAGCCAGCAGCAGATACTGTGGAGAACTATATAGTGCAGTCGGTAATGCAGGAAGAAAACAGTGATGATTGACATGAGTCTGGTTGAGCTGCTGTACATGGTGCACGAGAGTCACTTAGTGTTCAGCAGTCTAATGGCAGAGGGGAAGAAGCTGTTCATGTGACGGGAGGTTTTAGTCTGGATGGACCGAAGTCTTCTACCAGAGGGGAGGGGGGGAAAACAGTACGTGACCAGGGTGTGAGGGATCGGCTATGATCCGGCCAGCACGCCTCCGGGTCCTGGAGATGTACAGATCCTGGAGAGATGGGAGCTTGCAGCCGATCACCTTCTCAGCAGTGCGCACGACGCGCTGCAGCCTTAGTCTGTCCCTGGCAGTGGCTCCTGCATACCACACGGTTATGGAGGTGGTGAGGATGGACTCGATGATGGCTGTGTAGAACTGCACTAACATCTTGGTGGGTAGCTTGAGCTTCCTCAGCTGCCGCAGGAAGAACATCCTCTGCTGGGCTTTTTTGATGAGTGAGCTGATGGTCAGCTCCCATTTGAGGTCCCTGGTGATGGTAGTGCCTAGGAAGCGGAAGGAATCAGCAGTGGTGATGGGAGAGCCTGAGAGGGTGAGGGGGGGCAGAGGAGTAGTGACTTTCCTGAAGTCTACAATCATCTCCACTGTCTTCAGAGCGTTCAGCTGCAGGTTGTTATTGCTGCACCAGGACGCCAGCTGGGCCACCTCTCTCCTGTAGGCGGACTCGTCGCCGTTGGAGATGAGCCCGATGAGGGTGGTGTCGTCCGCAAACTTGATCAACTTGACAGACTGGTGGCTGGAGGTGCAGGAGTTGGTGTAAAGGGAGAAGAGTAGGGGGGAAAGTACACAGCCCTGGGATGATCCGGTGCTGATGCTAGTATAGTCTGAGACAGTCTTTCCCAGCCGCACATGCTGCCTCCGGTCCGTCAGGAAGTCGATGATCCACCTGCAGAGGGAGTCAGGCACGTTGAGCAGGGACAGCTTGTCCCGGAGCAGAGCGGGGCGGATGGTGTTGAATGCGGAGCTGAAGTCCACAAACAGGATCCTGGCGTAGGTTCCCGGGGAGTCCAGGTGCTGCAGGATGGAGTGGAGGGCCAGGTTGACTGCATCGTCTACAGACCTGTTGGCTCGGTAGGCAAACTGCAGCGGGTCCAGGAGAGGGGTGGTGATGGACTTGAGGTGGGACAGGACCAGGCGCTCAAAGGACTTCATGACTACAGAGGTGAGCGCTACAGGTCTGTAGTCATTAAGTCCAGTGATCCATGGCTTCTTGGGGACAGGGATGATGGTGGAGGATTTGAGGCAGGATGGCACGTGGCATAACTTAAGGGAGGTGTTAAAAATGTCTGTGAATACAGGAGCCAGCTGTTTCGCACAGAGTCTCAGGGTGGAGGGAGACACGCCGTCTGGGCCGGGGGCCTTGCGCGGGTTCAGTCTGGAGAACTGTTTGAGCACATCCTGCTCACTGATGATAAGGGGAGGGGGGGAGGGGGGGGTGCCTTAAATGAAGTAGGGAATGTGGAGGCTGTGGAGCTGGAGGGAGGGGGGGAGTTGGACACAGATGACGAGGTGTCAAAACGGGCATAGTGTTGGGACAGTCTCTGACAAAGGGCTTTGTCATCCTGACCTTTAGGAGCCTTAGGTCGATAGTTGGTGATTTGCCTCAGTCCTCTCCACACGGAAGCCGAATCATTAGCAGTGAACTGCTGCTGGAGTCTCTCTGAGTACACAGATTTAGCCCTCTTCAGCTCTCTGTTAAACCGGTATTTAACCTCCCTGTAGCAGTCCCTGTCTCCACTTTTCAGCGCTGCTTCCTTCTCCTTCCTGATCTGTCTGAGCTTAGCTGTGAACCAGGGTTTGTCATTAGAGTAACTCACCCTGGTGCGTGATGGAAGAATGTTCTCTTCACAAAAGTGGATATATGAGTTCACAGTGTCCGTGTACTCATCCAGATCATGCGTGGCTCCTTTAAGCATGCCCCAGTCAGATATTTCCATGCACGTTTCCAGCTTCTCCTCAGCATCACTGGTCCGTATCTTCGTAGTGCTCACAACAGGTTTAGTGAGCTTCAATCTCTGTCTGTATGTGGGAATGAGGTGAACCATCACGTGATCAGATAATCCCAGCGCAGCTCGAGGGACAGCGCGATATGCGTCTTTCACTGTGGTGTAACAGTGATCCAGTGTGTTTAATCCTCTGGTGGGGCATTTAATAAACTGTTTGTAGCGGGGGAGATCGTGGCTCAGATTGCACTGATTAAAGTCGCCAGCTACAATAATCAGCGAGTCTGGAAAACTCCGCTCTGTGTGTTGAATGTGATCCGCGAGCACGCGCTGAGCTTCGCGCGTGTCCGCGTCGGGAGGGGCGTACACAGCGATCATTATGAAAGAAGCAAACTCCCGCGGGGAATAGAAAGGCTTGCAATTGATAACAAGAAATTCCAAGGCAGGAGAACAGTGTTT
The DNA here is from genome assembly GCA_020510985.1 of Pholidichthys leucotaenia. NCBI lineage: Eukaryota > Metazoa > Chordata > Actinopteri > Cichliformes > Pholidichthyidae > Pholidichthys > Pholidichthys leucotaenia. The sequence continues at coordinate 281,414,944 of CM035842.1, forward strand.
GGAAATTACCGTTACATCAGAGCACCAGATGCAGTTGATGTAGAAGCAGACACCGCCTCCTGTGGTCTTGCCGGAAAGCTCTGTGTCACGATCAGCACGGAAGAGCTGGAAGCCGTCGAGGCGCAGCGCGCTGTCCGGTATATTTTCCCGGAGCCAGGTCTCAGTAAAGCAGAGGACAGCTGAGGAGGCGAGGTCCTTAAAACGCATCAGCAGTCTCAGTTCATCCACCTTGTTAGAGAGAGAGTTGGTATTGGACAGAAATATGCCAGGCAGCGCCGTTCGCGAGCCTCTCCTGCGAAGTCGCACGAGAGCGCCCGCTCGTCTTCCTCTCTTCCGCCGTCTCACTTTCCGAGCCAAACAATAAACCAGATCGGCGGCAGGGGCTAGAAAAACTGGGAGGAGGTCCGTGGGGGTCAAAGTCCTGATATTTAAAAGTTCTTCACGGGTATAAGTGCAAGCAGACACACAATTGACAAACAAAAACAAACAAAGAGCGCAGCGAAGCACCATGTCGACCGCTGTGGGCGCCATCTTGGATCATTCACTGATCATTGGCTAGTAGCTAGATAATACCCACTGTTGATTCACGCTTGTTTTCTCCTAAACATTTGCTTGTAAGAGCAATACGATGAAATATATCAATCCTGGTTATAGTCCTGGTTTTTGTTTTGCATTAAATTGTGTGCAATTTAATGCTAGAATGTGTTTCCACATGCCAGGGGTTAGCTTCCCTGTTTATAGTGGATACTGTTGAGATCACAGGAGCCGAAATCTCAACAATATAAAAGGGCTTTTTCAAACCAGTGATTTATAAAGTCATTCATATAATTTTCTAAAGCGTCAGAAAGAGAAATCCATATATCATTCATTACACAGACCATGATATATTTCAAGCATTTATTTATTTTAATTTGGGTGATTATGGCTTATAGCCCCTGAAAACCCCAAATTCCATTTGGCAAAAAATTAGAATATTACATAAACTTTAAAAAATAGTTTTTAAATAGAAATGTGGGCCGATGAGGTGTTGGTTAATATGGGCTGTAGCCATAATCATCAATATTAAAATAAACACTTTCAATATATCACTGTCCCTGTAATGAATCTATATATGGGTTTCACTTTCTGAAATGAGTGACAAAAATATTGAACTTTTTCATGATATTCTAATTTTTGAGATGTGCCTGTATAAGTGTTGAACTTGCTTGAAAAAACTAAACACCATCCATTTCTGTCGTTCGTCTAGGCAGGAGGGAATCAGCCGCTCAAGAACGGACTTTGCCACTGTGGAAAGTACTGAAATCCTTTGCTTTTATAGGTAAGTGTCAAAACCAAATTAGCACAATTTCCACTTAATGTAAAAGGGACTGAACTGAGATTTATTTGATTGTGTGAGTATTAATTACAGAATAACTGAAAAAGACTGGCTCATCAACTGTAAAATAAACCACTTGTTAATGTATTTATTTGTCAGATCACTTGTGTGATCCTTTGAGTTATGTTCATAACTGTATCTTTTGGGGAATGGCAGTTGTTCAGTCATCAATATAGTTTAGTTTATATGTGTAGTTTATACTCTATCATCAATAAAGTCATGCAGTAACAGGACACATTACAAATATTTGAGACCCATTGTAGTGCTTCCTTTTATATTTTAGCAATGCAAGTACAAAACACCACCCACACTTGAAGCCAGTGCAAGAAGAGACACTTTTACATTCCAGACAAACTTTTATTGATAAAAACTCCATATTTTGACTGAGCGACTCCATAATCTGTGATGCACACCTTCAGTTAAAGTACTAGATTCCATTCCACTGAATGTATTAATTCATTCTGATTGCTGAGGCCACAGTAAAAGCAGATGACTTTAAATGCAACCCAGCCCTTGTAAAATCGACTTTACATCAGTGCAGCTATATGAAAATTGTGGTTAAATACAACAACGAAGTACTTTATTGTCACATTGGAATCGGAATTGCTGCTGTTTGGTTTTTCTTTTGAATTCTTGGATGGAATATGGGTGGGCAATATAAGCTGCATCTTCAGCCATCACCCATTTCAGATAACCTACGTTGAACTGTGTAATCAGAGGAGTTATTGTTTAATTCGACCTTATTAAATTTTTTCCCCCTTTGTTATATTATTGTATTTTCTTTAAATCTATCCGAAATAAAGATTCATTCATTCACATTCCACCACTGGCTTTTAGCAACAAGTGTATTTCCCAAATATGTTTTAAACTTCATTTATTTAACCTCCACACATTTCTGTCTTTTGTCTAGGCAAGAGGTAAACGATCGATCCACCCCAAACTGGACCTTGCGTCACTATTTACAGAGATGCAGGCCTAAGATCTGCTGATCTGGGACCAGTGTGAGCTGCACATCCCAGCTGCTGAGTGACCCAGTCTGACAGTTTGAGTTTTGCACATTCTGAATAATCTGGAATTTGCTGCTGATTGTAATAAACAATTTAGTGACTTATGTGTTTGCATCATGATTTCTATTTTTGTCTTTTAATACACTGGTGGGAAAAGAGTCAATAGTACAAACCATTAATGGGTGACCTTGAAAATAATGACTCATTTTTAAGACATTTATGTCACATGGTGGTAACCTTCACATATAAAAAAGAGACATCTGCAAAAACTTCAGAGGTTTGTCAGTGCAATACTACATGAATGCATGTCTAGTACATTGTTGATGCAGAGAATATATATTTCTACAGTATATGTATCGAGTAAATCAAGCATTTTCCATGTAACCTTGTGACTGCATTATTTTAATTGCTTTTAATGCTAGATCAAGTTTGTTTTGGCCTAAAATGCATCATAACTGTCAAATACATCTTATTATACCGAACTCAGTAATGTTTACTTTTGAATATACATTTTGTGGCTAATATAGTTATTAACCTGGCGATCGAGTTGTGTCAGCTGATCATTTTTTGCTATGACAACATCTCAGACTCAGTGCAGCTGAAGCAGGTATGTCCATGATGTCTCAACAGTCCAGGATTTTCACGCAGATCAGAGCAATTTTTTTTCCCACAATATTTTTATTGAACCTTTTTTTTTTTTACAAACAGCACACACAGTCAGACACTAACACAAAAGTAATTTAAAAACTAAACAATAAAATGACAAAAAAAGGTTAAAAAACAGAAACCATTAACAAAAACAAGTCAACAATGTTCCTCTGTTTAGGTAATCTATTACATTAGAATACATAATATACATTCACCAGCTTGGAATTTGCAAGGTCCACACATATCATTCACCTTCTTCAGAAGTTATGTTTACTTAATTTACATAATCAATGAAAGGTCTCCATATATTCTCAAACACATTTCCTTTGATTTCAGTATGTATGTTATTCTTTCTAGTGAAAACCAAAAGTGAGTTGGTTGTAGTCATTTTTCTAAGGTGTTTTGACGTGTAATTACCCATCCCTGAACACATATGCCTTATAAATATCAATAGATGGGAAAAAGATACTCAAATGACACTCAACATGCAAAATGGTGCTACAGTTGGATTGCCTTTCTTTAAAATTTTTAAAGTTATTTTGTAAGTAAAAGTGGGCTAGGATTAACTGGAAATATAACAAGTTTCCACATATAATTCCAAGGTCAATTGGCAATTCAGTCAAACCAAAAAGGAATTGTTCAGCTGCTGCATTTTTCTGCAGTCATTTTCTACGGTGTTTTAGCGTGTAATTTCCCATCCCTGAACACATATCCCTTAAAAAGAACTATCAATGGGAAAATGATACAAAAAAACAAGAATTTTACTACAGTTGAATTGGCTTTTTTTTAAAAGTAATTTAAATTATTTTGTACGTAAAATAGGGCTATGATTAATTGGAAATATAACAAGTATCCACATATAAGTTCTTCATATAAGTTGTAAGGAAGTTCTGCAACCACTGTGTGCTTGAGAAGCTGGGGACAATATTCTCCCACCACTGCGAGCTACGGTTTACTGCCCAGGTCCATGGTCTGCAGCGTTGATTTTGCAACAACGCAGCCAACTAGAACACACACACAGCATACATATTAATACTGATAACCTGGCGACATCAAAATGCTGTACACAACAATGACATGACGATAAAATGACAATAGGAAGCATTAAATTACCAAAAACTTTTTCCTCGTGTGCTTGATGTGCCTGATATGCTGGGTAATTAAGCTCTCTGCTTCATATTCCCCAATGGCAACAACGAGTCTCTGGTACTGCTCCAACGTGTGTTCTCTCAATGCACGTCGTCTTCTCCTGTAAAACTCTCTTCTCCGCTTAAAAACATTCATTGTGTTCAAAACTCCACCGACACCCCCCCCACTCCCAACACACAGCCCCCCATCCTGACCCTGACCGAGACCCAGGTGAGGACGGAGCTGAGGAAGATCAAGGCGAGGAAGGCGTCGGGACCGGACGGCATCAGCGCAAAGCTCCTCAAGTCCTGTGCAGACCAGCTGTGTGGGATTGTGACGTATATCTTCAACATGAGCCTGAAACTGGGGAGGGTACCACAGCTGTGGAAAACATCTTGTGTGGTACCTGTACCAAAAACTTCCCACCCCAAAGACCTGAACAGCTACAGACCGGTGGCCTTGACGTCCCACTTGATGAAGACCCTGGAGAGACTGCTCCTTGCTCATCTCCGCCCCCTGGTGGAACCAGCGATGGATCCACTCCAGTTCGCCTACCAGCATGGCATTGGGGTGGAGGATGCGGTGATCTTCCTCCTTCACTGTTCTCTGTCCCACCTGGAGAAGCCCGGGAATATGGTGAGGATCATGTTGTTTGACTTCTCCAGTGCTTTCAACACCATCCAACCGATGATCCTGAAGGACAAGCTGCTGCGCGCAGGGGTGGACCAGCACCTGTCATCATGGATCCTGGACTACCTCACGAACCGGCCTCAGTTTGTGAGAACCCGGGACTGTGTTTCCGACACGATCATCAGTAGCACGGGGGCCCCCCAGGGAATGGTGCTGGCTCCCTTCCTGTTCACTCTTTATACTGCGGACTTCTCACACAACACAACACATTGCCATCTACAGAAGTTCTCTGATGACTCTGCGATCGTTGGTCTCATCTCCAACGGAGATGAAGCTGAGTACAGAGGGCTTATCCAGGACTTTGTGGACTGGTGCCATCGGAACTGCCTCCAGATCAACGCGAGGAAAACTAAGGAGCTGGTGGTGGACTGCCGCAGGCATGGGCAGCCCCTCACAGCACCAGTAAATATACAGGGAACAGACATCGAGATGGTGACATCCTATAAGTACCTGGGTATTCATCTGAACAATAAACTAGACTGGTCACACAATACTGACGCACTCTACAAGAAGGGACAGCGCAGGCTGTTCCTGCTGAGGAGACTCAGGTCTTTTGGTGTACAAGGGGCGCTGCTGAAGTCATTCTATGACACGGTGGTGGCATCAGCCATCACTTTTGGAGTGGTCTGCTGGGGCAGTGGCATTACTGCAGCCGATAGGAAGAGACTGAACAAACTGATTAAGAAAGCTAGCTCTGTCCTGGGGCAGCGCCTTGATCCGATGGAGGAGATAGGAGAGAGAAGGACGGTGGCTAAACTGTCATCTCTGCTGGAGTCCGAGTTCCACCCTATGCAGGACATACTGGATGCACTGAGGAGCTCATTTAGCAGCAGACTACATCATCCCAGGTGCACAACCGAGAGGTTTCGTAGGTCCTTCCTACCAACGGCTGTCAGACTGTACAACCTAAGCAGGGCTGCTCGCAGAGATAGCAAAAAGACGTAACAAACTAATAGTTTTTTTGAATGCAAAAGATGCAATAGACTTACACAATGGTCCTCTCCGGCATACAACTAGGAACATACCGGTCGCTATGGAGGGTGAGAATATGTATGAGCACATAATCATACCATGTAGGATAACTAAATAGACGGTTATGCTGTTTCATCCCACCTAGCAACAATGCTCTGCACTGTGTGTGTTTATATATTTACATATTTATTCCATCTAGCTACAATGCTCAGCACTGGGTGTGTTTATATTTATATATCTATATATTTATTCCATCTAGCTACAATGCTCCGCACTGTGTTTTTATATATCTACATATTATTCCATCTAGCTACATTGCTCCGTACTGTGGGTGTTTATATATTTACATATTTATTCCATCTAGCTACAATGCTCTGCACTGTGTGTTCATATATTCATATATTTATTCCATCCAGCTACAATGCTCTGCACTGTGTGTCTGTGTGTGTGTGTGTATATATATATTTTATAGTAATATGTACATATGTATATTAGCTGCTCTTGCTTGCTTGTTTTTTTTCTTGCCTTCTGATTGTTGCTCTGAGTGTTGCTATCCCTGTGCTGTTGCAATCCTGGAATTTCCCCGCTGTGGGACTAATAAAGGCTTATCTTATCTTATCTTATCTTATCTTAAAAGCCAGAGAAGAACCAACGTGGAAATCCTCCGCTCGTAATCCGCCATTTTCTTTGTTGTGAAGACGTCGGTCACCGGAGATGACGTCAGCAGAGTATGGGGCCGCCTCAATCCCGCCCACTACAGAGTTTACGCGGCTTTACAGGGTTGTAATGGGTCAACAACCCAGGGAGAGAGAAGTAGTGGAGAATCGAAACAAGTAAAAAAGAACTGTGACTATGGAAAAGAGCCAATAGTCTGTCCACCGAGTCCTGGGTCTGCCCCGGAGTCTCCTCCCAGTGGGACGTGCCCGAAACACCTCAAGTGGGAGGCATCCAGGAGGCATCCTAATCAGATGCCCATACCACCTCAACTGACTCCTTTCAATGTGGAGGAGCAGTGGTTCTACTCTGAGCTTCTCCCAGATGACTGAGCTCCTCACCCTATCTCTGAGGGTGAGTCCAGCAATCCTACGGAGAAAACTCATTTCAGTCACTTGTATCCGCGATCTCGTTCTTTCAGTCATTACCCAAAGCTCGTGACCATAGGTGAGAGTAGGAACGTAGATTGACTGGTAAATCGACAGCTTTGCCTTAGAACGAAGCTCCCTCTTCACCACAACAGACTGGTACAACGTCCGCATCACTGCAGATGCTTCTCCAATCCGTCTGTCAATGTCTCGCTCCATTTTCCCCTCACTCGAGAATAAGACCCCGAGATACTTAAACTCCTCCACTTGGGGCAGGAGCCTGTCCCCAACCCAGAGAGGACAATCCACCTTTTTCCGGCTGAGGACCATGGACTCGGACTTGGAGGTGCTGATTCTCATCACAGCCGCTTCACACTCAGCGGCAAACCGTCCCAGCAAGAGCTGTAGGTCATTGCTGAATGAAGCCAACAGGACAACATCATCTGCAAACAACAGAGATGAGATCCCGTGGTCACCAAGCATGACACCCTCCATTCCCTGGCTGCGCCTAGAAATCCTGTCCATAAAAATTATGAACAGGATCGGTGACAAAGGGCAGCCCTGGCGGAGTCCAACTTTCACTGGGAATGACTCCGACCGAGTGTTGGCAATACGAACCAAACTCTCACAAAGGTCGTACAGAGACCGAATAGCTCGTAACAACAAGCCCGATACCCCATACTCCCGAAGCACCCCCCACAAAAATCCATGAGGGACGCGGTCAAATGCCTTCTCCAAGTCCACAAAACACATGTAAACTGGTTGGGCAAACTCCCACGAACCCTCGAGAATTCTCGAGAGGGTAAAGAGCTGGTCCAATGTGCCACGGCCAGGACGAAAACCACATTGCTCCTCCTGAATCCGAGGTTCGACCAACGGCCGGACTCTCCTCTCCAGTACCTTGGCATAGACCTTCCCAGGGAGGCTGAGGAGTGTGATCCCTCTAAAGTTGGAGCACACCCTCCGGTCCCCTTTTGTGACGAGAGGAACCACCACCCCGGTTTGCCATGCCAAAGGTACTGCCCCCGACCTCCACGCAATGTTGCAGAGGCGTGTCAACCATGACAGCCCAACAACATCCAGGGCCTTGAGGTACTCAGGGCGAATCTCGTCTACCCCCGGGGCCCGGCCACCAAGGAGGTTTTTAACCACCTTGGCGACCTCAGCCCCTGTGATAGGCGAGTCATCCCCCTCGTCCACAAACCCTGCTTCCTCTGTGGAAGGCGTATCAGTGAGATATAGGAGATCCTCGACGTATTCCTTCCACTGGCCGACGATATCCCCAGTCGAAGTCAACAGCGGCCCCATACGCACCATACACAGTGTGGACAGGGAGCTGCTTTCCCCTCCTGAGCCGCCGGACAGTTTGCCAGAATCTCTTCGAGGCCGACCGAAAGTCTTGTTCCATAGCCTCACCGAACTCCTCCCATACTCGGGTTTTTTCTTCAGCAACCACCCGAGCTGCACTTTGCTTGGCCTGCCGGTACACCTCAGCTGCTTCAGGAGTCCCACAAGCCAACCAAGCTTGATAGGACTCCTTCTTCAGCTTAACGGCCCCCCTTACCACTGGTGCCCACCACTTGGTTCGGGGGTTGCCACCATGAGATGCACCAACCACCTTGTGGCTGCAGCTCTGGGCTGCCGCTTCAACAACAGAGGTGGAGAACATGGCCCATTCAGCCTCCATGTCTCCAGACTCCCTTGGAATGTGGTTGAAGTTCTTCCGGAGGTGGGAGTTGAAGATCTCCCGGACAGGGGCCTCAGCCAGACGTTCCCAGCACACCCTCACTATACGTTTGGGTCTACCAGGTCTGAATAGCTTCCTCCCCTGCCATTGGATCCAACTCACCACCAGGTGGTGATCAGTTGACAGGTCTGCACCTCTCTTTACCCGAGTGTCCAAGACATACGGTCGCAGGTCTGATGACACAATAACAAAATTGATCATCGACCTGCGACCTAGGGTGTCCTGGTGCCAGGTGCACATATGGACACCCTTATGCTTGAACATGGTGTTTGTTATGGACAAACTGTGGTTAGCACAGAAGTCCAATAACTGAACACCACAGATTGGAAGAACCAGACTGAACCAGATATTCTCTCATGGACAGTTTTGAGATAACAGGATGCTTAAAGACTGAAAGCTGTGTATGTGATTCAGAACAATTTCCATAGGCGGCTCTGAGTGTACCACTTATTGTTATCCACTGATCAGTGCAAATTAAATTTACTGAAACTTTGATCCTGCCTGATTCTTTGACTACTGGTTAAAGAGAATTTTTCCAACATAATTGGTGCACCGAACAGCGACTCCAGACATCTTTTCTCCAGACCTGCAGCGCTCTGGACTGTTCTCTCTGCCAGTGCACGGGCCTGCTGGAAAAGACTTCCCGCCCGCCTCCCCATTGGAAGTGGTTGGCTGAGGTGAGGCGACAGCAAGAGGCAGTGTGGAGCACTGGGGAGGAGAAGAGTGACGGAGAGAACCGAGGTGGATTGAAGTGAGTAAATTTAATTATTTAATAAATGAATTTAAATAATAAATATCTAAATAATAAATAAATTTAAGTATTCAGACATCTGGCGTGGTGGTTTCAGTCCAACCGTGGGATTACGCGTAGAATTTGGTACCAATGGTTTCGAGTCCGGTCAGGAAAAGTACCGTGGTTAAACGGAACCGCTCAGCAATAAATGCATTTTTACTGGATTTTAGCTTGAGTCTAAAATTGGGAAATGGGTGAGCAGAAGGATACGTAGTACCGCGGAGTGATATCGGTGCGGAAGTGCAGACCCCGGAGTGGTATCAGCAGTGGAAGGAACAGTACCTGGGGAGTGCACATTGGCGGAGCGATATAGGGCGCAGAAAGTTACAGTAGTGGTGGAAGGCACAGTACCCATGAAAAACCTGGGGGGGGGGGGGTGACTGGGAGGAATGGCCTGCCCAATCTGAACCCGAGGGGTGTTCAGTTATTGGACTTCTGTGCTAACCACAGTTTGTCCATAACGAACACCATGTTCAAGCATAAGGGTGTCCATATGTGCACCTGGCACCAGGACACCCTAGGTTGCAGGTCGATGATCAATTTTGTTATCGTGTCATCAGACCTGCGACTGTATGTCTTGGACACTCGGGTAAAGAGAGATGCAGACCTGTCAACTGATCACCACCTGGTGGTGAGTTGGATCCAATGGCAGGGGAGGAAGCTATTCAGACCTGGTAGACCCAAACGTATAGCGAGGGTGTGTTGGGAACGTCTGGCTGAGGCCCCTGTCCGGGAGGTCTTCAACTCCCACCTCCGGAAGAACTTCAACCACATTCCGAGGGAAGTCTGGAGACATGGAGGCTGAATGGGCCATGTTCTCCACCTCTGTTGTTGAAGCGGCAGCCCAGAGCTGCAGCCACAAGGTGGTTGGTGCATCTCATGGTGGCAACCCCCGAACCAAGTGGTGGGCACCAGTGGTAAGGGGGGGGGCATTAAGCTGAAGAAGGAGTCCTATCAAGCTTGGTTGGCTTGTGGGACTCCCGAAGCAGCTGAGGTGTACCGGCAGGCCAAGCAAAGTGCAGCTCGGGTGGTTGCTGAAGAAAAAACCCGGGTATGGGAGGAGTTCGGTGAGGCTATGGAACAAGACTTTCGGTCGGCCTCGAAGAGATTCTGGCAAACTGTCCGGCGGCTCAGGAGGGGAAAGCAGCTCCCTGTCCACACTGTGTATGGTGCGTATGGGGCCGCTGTTGACTTCGACTGGGGATATCGTCGGGCAGTGGAAGGAATACTTCGAGGATCTCCTCAATCTCACTGATACGCCTTCCACAGAGGAAGCAGGGTTTGTGGACGAGGGGGATGACTCGCCTATCACAGGGGCTGAGGTCGCCAAGGTGGTTAAAAACCTCCTTGGTGGCCGGGCCCCGGGGGTGGACGAGATTCGCCCAGAGTACCTCAAGGCCCTGGATGTTGTTGGGCTGTCATGGTTGACACGCCTCTGCAACATTGCGTGGAGGTCAGGGGCAGTACCTTTGGCATGGCAAACTGGGGTGGTGGTTCCTCTCTTCAAAAAAGGGGACCGGAGGGTGTGCTCCAACTTTAGAGGGATCACACTCCTCAGCCTCCCTGGGAAGGTCTATGTCAAGGTACTGGAGAGGAGAGTCCGGCCGTTGGTCAAACCTCAGATTCAGGAGGAGCAATATGGTTTTCGTCCTGGCCGTGGCACATCGGACCAGCTCTTTACCCTCTCGAGAATTCTCGAGAGTTCGTGGGAGTTTGCCCAACCAGTTTACATGTGTTTTGTGGACTTGGAGAAGGCATTTGACCGCGTCCCTCGTGGATTTTTGTGGGGGGTGCTTCGGGAGTATGGGGTATCGGGCTTGTTGTTACAAGCTATTCGGTCTCTGTACGACCATTGTGAGAGTTTGGTTCGTATTGCCAACACTCGGTCGGACTCATTCCCAGTGAGAGTTGGACTCCGCCAGGGCTGCCCTTTGTCACCGATCCTGTTCATAATTTTTATGGACAGGATTTCTAGGCGCAGCCAGGGAATGGAGGGTGTCATGCTTGGTGACCATGGGATCTCATCTCTGTTGTTTGCAGATGATGTTGTCCTGTTGGCTTCATTCAGCAATGACCTACAGCTCTTGCTGGGACGATTTGCCACTGAGTGTGAAGCGGCTGTGATGAGAATCAGCACCTCCAAGTCCGAGTCCATGGTCCTCAGCCGGAAAAAGGTAGATTGTCCTCTCTGGGTTGGGGACAGGCTCCTGCCCCAAGTGGAGGAATTTAAGTATCTCGGGGTCTTATTCACGAGTAAGGGGAAAATGGAATCGAGAGATTGACAGACGGATTGGAGCAGCATCTGCTGTGATGCGGATGTTGTACCAGTCTGTTGTGGTGAAGAGGGAGCTTAGTTCTAAGGCAAAGCTGTCGATTTACCAGTCAATCTATGTTCCTACTCTCACCTATGGTCACGAGCTTTGGGTAATGACCGAAAGAACGAGATCGCGGATACAAGTGACTGAAATGAGTTTTCTCTGTAGGATTGCTGGACTCACCCTCAGAGATAGGGTGAGGAGCTCAGTCATCCGGGAGAGGCTCAGAGTAGAACCACTGCTCCTCCACATTGAAAGGAGTCAGTTGAGGTGGTATGGGCATCTGATTAGGATGCCTCCTGGACGCCTCCCACTTGAGGTGTTTCGGGCACGTCCCACTGGGAGGAGACCCCGGGGCAGACCCAGGACTCGGTGGACAGACTATGTCTCCCAGCTGGTCTGGGAACGCCTTGGTATCCTCTCCGAAGAGCTGGAGCAGGTGGCTGGGGAGAGGGAAGTCTGGGCTTCTCTGCTTGAACTGCTGCCTCCGCGACCCAGACCTTCGGAAAAGCGGTAGAAGATGGATGGATGGATGGATAACAATACTGGACAAAATATTATGATTTGTTTGTTTAACCAGTTATTTTGTGCAGCTGAGAAAAAAATTGACCCTTCTAAATGTAGCCAATAACCGTTGCTAAACATTTCAATCAGCATGAAGACGTCTATTGTCATTTCACACACATGTAAACAAATTAAATATTGTCAAGTTCAAAAATCAGTGTTTATAATACATACCGGTCACTTGTTGAGTCAATACCGCAGAAGGGCCGAGATTGAAAAGTGACCAATGCCGGTGGCTAGTTAGCATGCTAGTGATTCGGCTTCAGCACACTTTGCTCGCTTTTTCTTGGCATTTTCAGATGAAATCAAGTGTCCATCACCACAAAGGTATTGTGGATTGTTAATCAAGACAATAAATCCAACTCTAGCACTGCCTATTTTTTTAAACAGATGTGAAATAGCTTTAGGATGTTTAAACAAGAGCAGGCTTTGTAAACTAAATGGGTTTTTTTTTAAAGGGTGGGACTTCCAGGTCACAGATGTACAAAAAAGCGAGCGGCTGCCAAGAACTGGCGATGCGTTGCTCCACGACGGCCCCTATGGCCACGTCCGAGGCGTCGGTAGTGAGTGCTATCCGGGCCACCAGGTCCAGGTGCGCCAACAGTGCGGCATTTGCCAGGGCTGTTTTAACCTCAGAGAATGCCTGCTCCCGCCCCGGAGTCCGTTCGACTCTGTCCGCCAGTTTCCGCTTCTTGAGCGCGGTGTACAATGACTGCATGAACTGAGCTGCGTGGGGGAGGAACCCGTTATAAAAGTTAACCATCCCCAAAAATTCTTGCAGTGCCCTGACCATCTGAGGCGGGGGAAAATTCGCCACGGCGCGCATCTTGTCGGCCAAGGGTATCGCTCCCTCCGGTGAGACGCGGTGCCCCAAAAAGTCAATCCTTGTCACGCCGAACTGGCATTTCGCTGAGTTGATTATTAATCCGTGCTCTTCCAACCTTCGGAAAACCGTCCTGAGTTGGGTTACGTGTTCGTCCTCAGACGTGCTGGCCACCAGGATATCATCCAGGTAGACAAACACAAACGGCAGATCGCGCAACACCGCATTCATCATGCGTTGGAATGTCTGTGCCACGCCTTTTAATCCGAAGGGCATGCGTAAAAACTCAAACAAGCCAAACGGCATTATTACCACTGTTTCGGGTATGTCTTCCACGCGCACTGGGACCTGGTGGTAACCACGGACCAGGTCTATTTTAGAAAAAAATGCGTGCCCCAGTGAGGTGAACGGAAAAATCCTGAATATCTGAATATGGGGAATTGGGTAGCGGTCGTGCACTGTGGCGTTATTCAACCTGCAGAAATCTCTGCACAGTTGCCACGATCCCTCGGCCTTGGGGACCATGTGTAGTGGGGATGCCCATGGGCTGTTTGAGCGCCTGATGATGCCCAATCTTTCCAAGTTGGCAAACTCCTCGCGCGCTATGGCCAGTTTAGCTACGTCCAGGCGCCGAGGTCGTGCGAAAACGGGTGGCCCAGTGGTGGTGAAAAAGTGTTCCACCCCGTGTTTAGTGCTGGCCGCCGAAAACGTCGGGACTGTGAGTGCTGGGAACTGAGTGAGCAGTGTGTGGAACTTACCGCCTGGAGCTGTGACATTGGCTTGTGTTATTGGCCCGGCCCCTCGAGCTGTACAGGGGAGAGAATCAAAAGACATTGCATTAACCAGGCGTCTGTTAGCAACATCGACTAGCAACCCGTGTGCACACAGAAAATCAGCTCCCAAGATTGGGAAACTCAATGCCGCTATAATGAATGTCCACTCGTACATACGGCCGTGTAGGGATAAAGTCAGTGTTCTCTCACCAAAAGTCTTAATGTCTGAGCCGTTTACAGCTACCAGCTGGGGGCCGCTAGCTCTCGCTAGCCGGTCGGCGTAGGACGGTAGTATGAGGCTCTTTTGGGAGCTGGTGTCTACGAGGAACCGTCTTCCCGAGTGCAAGTCCATCACGTAGAGCAGCTTGTTCTCTTCACTGGCGGTCGCAGCTGTTACCAACTGCCGGCCTTGGCGTTTCCCGAATGCTTGAATTGGCACGGTGGCACACATCTGCGTGCGTTCTCTCCAAAGCGGCGGTGGTAGAAGCAAACTGTGCCTCTCTGGCACTTCCTGGCCCCCGCTGCTGCTACCGTCGCTGGCTCCTCGCCTCCGCTGGTCATCTCGCTGGGTTCCGATGCCGCCGTGTTCACTGTGAGGGCTCTGGTGGTGAGGATGATCCGATCTGCCTCCTGGGCTAGCGCACCGCAGTCACGCGAGGCCAGCAAGGGCGAATTGGCAAGGACCGCTCTTGCCTCTGTTGGGAGGTTCCGGAGGAAAAGGTGGGCAAACAGAAAATGCCTGTCGTCCGTCCCCATCAACGCCAACATCTTCTCCATCAGTTCGACCGCCGACCCATCTCCTAACTTGGAGAGCCTCAGGAGCCTCTCTGCTCTCTCACAGTCCGAGAGCGTGTAGCGCCGGGTCAGTGCGGCCTTGAGAGCCTCGTATTTGTTGTGGGCTGGAGGCTGTTGGAGCAGGCTCGCTACCTGCTGAGACGTGTGAGTGTCCAGCGCTGCGACCACATAGTAATATCTGGTGTTGTCTGCCGTTTTTCCCCGGAGGGCGAAATGAGCCTCGGTGTGGTGGAGCCAAGACCGCGGGTCGTGCACCCAAAAGTCCGGTAGTTTGACCGAAACAGCGCACACGTTGCTGGGGCTTTCCGTCCGGGCCGCGTCTGGGATGCTTGTTGCGTTGCTGGGGCTTCCCGTCTGGGCCAACTCCGGGGTTCTTGCCTCGTGTTCCATAATTCGTCAAGGGTCACCAGTGTGGAGAGTGCAAATAATGGAGGCAGACTCATGCAGCAGACGACTTTATTCACTCTCACATCAGTCATACACAGAAAAAGCATTCCTTCAGTACACCAGGGTCTCTCCTTTTATATCATCCGCCCATCTCACATCTGCATGACATCTCGCATCACAATACATTTAACCCTTCTCCCCCCACTGTCCCCAAGCTCTCCTTCCTGCTACCTCACCATAATCTCTCCCATCTCAATACCTATTGTCCTCATCTGTTTACCCTCTGCATCCAGTCTGAGATGCTTATCCCAGCGTCTACATAATGTCTAAATAACGTCTTTGCGGTTTTATTTTTGATGAAAAATAGGTAACTGCTGTGGCAGAGGCAGAAATTGTGACAGGTAGGAAGAGACGATGTGTGTCGTACTGTGGAGTGCAAGAGGACGAGAATGAGATTTTGGTTTTAACGGAAGACGGCAAAAATATACATGGGAAAGTGATCGATGGTGAAAATCTTTGGTTGCCAGATCTGCTTATTATAAGTGTCTTTGGGATTGTTTACTAACGTGTGAGCTCATTTGGGCTTGCTACTGTATGTGTGTGTATGTGGGTGAAAGGACTAACGTGTTGTGCTGAAGCAGTAATAAAGTCACACTGAACGGGGGATTTTGGTAAGATGAAATGGATTAGATGCTTGTTTTTATCTCAAGATAGTTTTGTCAGTAATTTCTTTTGTTGTACAGTTTTCTGGGGTTTTTGCTGGCTTTATGATAGTTACTTGTGTTAAGCAATTTAATCTTATTTTGCTGGCAGATGTTTTTTTTTATTTTTAACTAACATTATCAATTGCCAGAATTTTCACTTATTTTAAGTAAAATTATCTGCCAGCAGAGCAAGAAAATTTGATTTTTCTTTTGTTTGGGTTGCTGAAGTCAGGTAAACAGCATTAGTTTATTTCATTTGACTTATATTTGACTTTTTGCAGTGTAATTGTATTCTCTAGCTCACAGTTACATTATCTTTCCAACTGAGGGGCTTGAGATGGGGAAAAAAACAGTGGCTTGAGATGGGGAAAAAAACGATAGGCTGACCTGAACCTTGTGACGGTTAAGTCTAAATCTGATGATAAATCTAAAAAAAAATAAAAAAATAAAAAAATTGACCATGGGGAAAAAAAAAAGATTTGACTAATATGTGCTCTGTTTCTTCTTTGGTGCATGATGAGCCTGATGTGGGGGCAAGGGGCTGTGTTTCTCCTCCTCCTCCTCCTCCTCCGTCTCCACCTGCTGTTGAGCCCATTTACTCCGACCCCGCAGAACTCCAGGCTGGAGAGGCTGCGGCTGACGTCACCCCGCCTCCGCTCGTCTCCACCCGTCTACCCACTGATGCCAAAACCAAAGTGAAGAAGGAGTGGGGTACCCGAGAGCAACCACACCGGGGCACCCAAGAATTAAGTAGATATGCACACATATCCACTCCACACTCACCATCAATATGATCAATTAAACTGAAGATTATGAAACATGTTGTCACTGAACAATATCCTATGATTAAATTTTCAAATCCAGCTTATATGGGATGATCCGAACCACAAAACAAGGTAAAGATGAAGGTGTGGAAGCTTATAGAACCAGGTTACAAGAGGTTTTTAATAGCCATTCTAGTTTAACTAAGACTAAGGAGTTTAACTAGTTTAACTAACATTCTAGTTTAACTAAGGCTGAGAATGATTCAGGTGTGGAGACTTATTGGCAACATTTGAAAAGTGTCTTTTTGCAAAACATGCACCCACACCTGGCTGATTACGTCCACAAACATTTGGTCACATACCCCACCTGTGCATTTGGTGAAATGCCAAACATGCAGAGACAATAGGGGAGGAAAGGAAAGAAAAGGAAAAAAAAATGAAAGAAAAACCAAGTCCTGTTTATGTGATTGCAGACAAAAAGGGGTAGGGAGGGGTGAAAGCTTCCCCCCGTTTCTATTTTTCAGGGTGGCACTGGAACTGGACCTCAGCAGTGGAGGGGAGATGGAAGGAGGCATGGGGCGGGCTGGTTGTGGCAAGGGGAACGTGACATTTGTCATCAATGTGGACAAAGGGGCCATTGGCAGAGGCAATGTCCTGAACGCCAGCAACAGCAGGGAGGGGGGTGGAGGACCTTATGGGCCGACTACCTGACTGACCGCTCTGAAGATAAGTGCAACTATTGACACTAACGCTGACATAAGATAAGCCTTTATTAGTCCCACAATGGGGAAATTCCAGGATTGCCACAGCACAGGGATAGCAACACTCAGAGCAACAATCAGAAGGCAAGAAAAAACAAGAGCAGCTAGTATACATATGTACATATTACTATAAATAAATAAATAAATAAATAAATAAATATATATATATATATATATATATATATATATATATATATATATATATATATATATATATATACACAGTGTATATATATATATATATATATATATATATATATATATATATATATATATATATATATATATATATATATGACCCTCTATATATATATATATATACCCTCTTGGCGTGGATGGCGCACAGGTTGGTGTCCTCGAAGAGACCCACCAGGTAGGCCTTGCTGGCCTCCTGCAGAGCCATGACGGTGGAGCTCTGGAAGCGCAGGTCGGTCTTGAAGTCCTGAGTGATCTCCCTCACCAGGCGCTGGAAGGGCAGCTTACGGATGAGCAGCTCCGTGGATTTCTGGTAGCGACGGATCTAACAGACATTTTCCATTTACCTGACTTTGATTTGATGTTGACAATGCAGTGTTTACCTGAAGGGATGTTGCAGGTTCAGGACGTTCCATTCAAGTTTCTGTGACACAGGAGTATGCAGATCGGTAATAACAGGCACAGACATTCACAATTTTACAAAATCGGATGAAAAAATAACTGTAAAACCCACAAATGGTAAGTTAAAAACAAAGCACCTTTCAAAAAATGTCAAGGTAAAATACCCCATCACCGCTGACATGGCAGAAGGTTATTTCATATTGTCTGAGCATGCCCTGTCAACCTTCTGGCAAGGGATCTCCCCACAACCCTCAATATTGCCATAATCCCAACAAGTAATGGTATGAGCGTATCACATTTTCCACATGTGGAAGGAATAAATGTAATGCAGGATTCCAATGTGCCTATAGGTACTGCTACTCATTACGTTTGGTTTTGACCGGACCACACTGAGTGACATCAGACCTGCACACAAAAGCTATGCAAAATCTAGAGTCTAAAACAGGGGTGTCAAACTCATTCCATGGAGGGCCAAGACCCTGCAGGTTTTACCTCCACCCAGTGTCTTCAACAGGTGATTCACAAAATTTCTTCCAACTGATTGCTGATCAGTGAAAACACCTGCTGAAGACACTGGGTGGAAGGAAAACATGCAGGGTCTTGGCCCTCCATGGAATGAGTTTGACACCCCTGGTCTAAAACATTCCTTGCAAATCCATCCTCCAGACTGGTCATTAAAAAAAATGCAGAGTTGGTCAAAATAAATGCAAAATCACACTATAGACCATACAAAAGACAGCATCCTCTATGCACTTTGCTAAATGACCCACAACCACACATGCAGTTTTTTTTTTACAGCGATAGACATCAGCAATGTTTTTTTTTTTTTTTTTTTTTTATAGCATCGCAGTACATCCAGATCATAGATAGATAGATAGATACTTTATTTTGAACAAAAAAGCAAAAAAACAAAACAAATGACAAGTGCAATAAAAGTGACAGTATACAGTGCTCGAAAGGGAGAAGGAAGAAGTTATCACTTATTTACTCCAGCTCCTCTTTTCCCTAAATACAACCCATGTGAAATATATACCTATTACCTCAATTAAGACCCCAAATAGATAATTAACTATATTTTGTACATATCAGCATTGACAGCCATCCATCCCAACATACATATGGTCCATACATCTATACCCAGCCCCAAACAACACAGATATAGACAGATATGCACAGTACTGTCCCACCTACCATACCATAGTGTCCCAGAGTGAACATAGTGAATTGTACATATTAATACTACCCCTCTAGCATATATCCTTTCAGCAAATAATGTTTACACCTATTTTTGAATTGATTTTTGTTTGTACATAGTTTTAGTTCAAGCTCCAGACTGTTCCACAAATCCACCCCACAGACAGATATGCACATACTTTTCTTAGTTCATCATCAGTTTTGGTTCGCATTCCACATTTGAAAACAAAAGGTATACATTCACCAGGTTACCACAAGGTTACTGTGAATCACCAACTATTTTTTCACAGGCAATGTCAGCAAATTTGACACCTCCTCACTAGAGCCAATTACGTTGACGACATCTTGCTGGCATCACCTAATGAAGAAGCATGCAAACAAGACACCACTGTCTTAATGTGATTTTTAGCAGAACAAGGTCACAAAGTCAATAAGGAAAAATTAGAATTGTGGCAAAAGAGGTCAAATATTTAGGGACCCATCACAAAAAGAGACAATATTATTTCTGGGTACTTTAAATTATTGTTGCTCTTGGATTGCAAATTACTCATTTGAAGTACAACCCTTATCTGATATAATACATACTAATATACAGTATAATAATATAATATTTTATCAAACAGCGGAAAGTAAGCTTTTATTTCTGGCCCCATTCCCACACTGCACTGTGGATCAGACCGTTTTAGCCGTATTCTTGCCCTTTCAAATCGGCTCAAGTCTGTCTGGAGCAGCAACAATATTAATTTTATTGACAATTTTAACTTGTTTTGGGGCCACCACACTCTCTATAAATTTGACGGCATACATTTAAATGCACCAGGCTTTTAGCAGCAAACCTTCCCCATTAGGACAATGATCACGGACAGACCTCCATCCTTAAAACATTTAGTTCACAAGAACTCATGTCCACGCTGCCTACATTCTGTGGATCAGTGTCCAAACAATAATCCACAGAAAACAAATTACCCACCCATAAATAACTCACCACCTACCCTAAATATGGCTCTTTTAAATATAGGGTCACTTGCTAACAAGATTTTTATCATCAATGACCTGATTTTAGATAATAACATTGACTGTTTATTTTTAACGGAGACGTGGCTTGGCATGGATGCACCAGCGGGTCTCACTGAGGCCTCCCCACCAAATTTTAGTTCAGTTTTTTCCATAAGAAAGGGCAGGAAGGGTGGGGGTACTGCTTCTATTTTTTCTTCCTCACTTGCAGTAAAGCAAATTTTACCTGATCAATATACCGCATTTGAGCACCACGCCTTTGTCTTTAACAACCCTGCAATTTTATGCATCACAGTTTACAGACCACCCAAATACTGCCCTGTTTTTATTAATGAGTTCTCTGAGTTTTTATCAATAATCCACTCCTCATATAATTTTATTCTCATTTCCGGTGATTTTAATCTACATACTGATAAGCAGGGTGATCATATGTCAGAAGATTTTAAAGACCTGCTCACGTCCATGAATTTTACTCAACATGTCAGGCAGCTGACTCACAACAGGGGACGGACTCTGGATCTTGTCATTAGCCATGGCCTGCCCACAAGTGTGTCCTCTGTTGTTGACTTGGCTGTATCTGACCATTACTGTGTGTTTTTTAACATCAGTGATTTTATGCAACGGGCGACCTTGGTGCGAATTGTGAGGAAGCGCCCTCTGACACCTGAGGTGGCTGCTGATTTTATCAAACTCTTACGCAACACTCCCCCAGTTATTTCACCTGCATCGTGTGATTTTATTGTTGATAATTTCAACAGTAAATTAAGATCTACCATTGACAGAGTTGCCCCAATAATCACAAGGACAGTTAGGAATAAACCAAGGCCCCCATGGAGAAATAATCAAATCCAAAAACTGAAAAGAGAGTGCAGGATGGCTGAGAGGAAATGGAGGAAAAACAATTTAACTATCAATTACCAAATACTACAGAATAAATTAAAAAATATACAATAATGCAGTCAAGACATCGAGAACAGAGTATTTTGCCAACAAAATCTCAACCCATAACAATAACCCTAAAGTCGTTTTTGCAGCCATTGACCACTTAATAAATCCAGATTTTAATAAAAACACAAACCTGCCAGCCAACTCTTTCTGTGAGAGTTTCGCAGACCACTTCTGGTGCAAGGTTGATTCTATTAGATCCAACATTTTATCTGACTAGAAGACTACTTTTAATGGAATCTTGGACTCACCTTTAGCTGAGGAAATGCTGGACTGTTTTGCCCCGGTTGATGCTAAAATACTTGGTAGAGTTTTCTCCCAGGTAAACTTGAGCTCCTGCCTTTTAGATCCGATTCCCACATCACTTTTTAAAACATTTTATGGATCCTTCGAACATGAGATTTTAAACATTGTAAATTGCTCTCTTCAGACTGGTGTTTTTCCCGCTGCCTTTAAAATGGCTGTGGTGAAGCCCCTGTTGAAGAAGAGTAATTTAGATTCTGATATTCTCAGTAACTATCGACCTGTATCCAACTCACCATTTTTAAAGAAAGTTTTAGAAGAAAATTATATTCTTCCACTTAAATAATTTTCTTATTGACCACGACATTTTTGAGAAATTTCAATCTGGTTTTAGGACAAACCACAGTACAGAGACACCCCTTTTAAAAATCAGTCCTGCCTTTGATACAATAGATCACCACATTTTATTAAGCAGACTCAAACACCTGGTGGGCCTCTCAGGTACTATTCTTGAATGGTGTCATTCCTATGTCACAGATCGCCGCTATTTTGTAAGTATGGATACATGTTGTTCGACAATGTCATATGGTGATCCTCGCGGATCACCATAAGACGCCAAGAGTCCACCGGTGAGTTTTGCAATGATGGTGATTTATTACAAGACACAAGACGTAACACAAGACTATGAGAGACTGGTGAAGATACACTAAACATAGCGCATGGGATCGTAAGGCTAACCCCAGCCACTTACGATCTAAAACATGACATGACATGAGCAAGCATAAGCACGAGAATATACACACGAACCTGACATGACGAGGACGATGAATGTCTGACGAGGTTTAGACGATACTCCTGCAACTCAACTGCTGTCAGCGCCCGCCTAATAAAGCCGAACGCTAACGAGCAGTAATGACAGCCAGCTGACCGACCTTGACAGACAGAAGCCCCACCGAGCGCCTTCACAATAAGAGCCCGGTGAAGCCAGAATATAACCCACAGCTGTCAAAGCCGGCAGCGAGCTATACGTAGCCCGAGCGCGGACAAGACCGGCGCTCGGGTCATAACAGTATCCTCCGTCCAAGGGCGGGCTTCCAGAACGCCCATAGGCCACCCTGCCCACCCCACCCCCTCCAGGGTGGGCGGCTGGGGGCAGGTCCAGAGAGAGAGAGAGAGACCAAACCCAGAATCAGTACAATAAGAACACAATCAAGACCAGGCAAGGGAAAAAAAAAACTAACACAGCACAAAGACACAAAAAAAATATACTAAATACTCAGATCAGATTAAAAACAATCACAAAATAACAATTACAGCAAAACAGCACAGGACAGCAAGAGAAAATTAAATCTTTGCCCACATGTTTCACAAGAAAATGGCTTCTCACTGTTTTATTTATTTGCATCTCATTTCCTTACAAGTGCAATGGGCCCCAACCAGGGGTCTATGATTACACTTTAAATCAAAAAGCTTTGTATCCAAGGGCTCTCTTTAAGATAGAGACTGTTCCTCTGATTGCTGAGATCTGTATTTCACAGATGCTAGGGCAGCCGGGTATTGCTTGTAGATATTTTTTCAAGTTCTTCTTAACCATCCCAGTTGCTCCCACCACCACAGGTATAATATCTGCATCCTGCAGATTCCAGGTACTCCTTAGGTCATTTTTGAGGTCTTGATATTTTGTTATTTTTTCTCTTTCTGCTCTGTTGAGGCCGTAGTCGTCTGGTATGGTTACATCGATTAATTTGGCAGTTTTGTCCTTTTTGTTCAAGATAACTATGTCCGGTTTTATTGCTCCTCCTTCAATGTGTCTTCCAGTTGGGATTTCCTTGTCATAAAAGATGGTAATATCTCCGTTGGAGCTAACTGGCTCTGGATCATGCTCCCATACTGGTCCTTTTACTTCTATTTTGAATTCTTTGCATATTTTCCAGTGTATATAACGGCAGATCTTGTTGTGGCGAGCAGTGTAGTGTCCATCGGCCATGAGGACCTGGCAGCCGGAGAGTAGGTGGCTTACACTCTCCACCGCTACATGACAGAATCGACATTTGTCACTCTGTGACAATCCTGCCATTTTTTTAAAAACCATTGGTTAGAAGTCCCTGGTCTTGTGCTCCAACCACTAGTCTCTCCTCGTCGTACCCCAGATCTCCATTCCTGATCCAGCACAATGTCTCTTCCCTATCAATATAATCCCTATTGAGTTCCTCCTGGAAACGTCCTGCTCGCTTATGTTGTTTCCATCTTTCTTTTCTTTCCTCCTGTGTCCTTTTGCTGTATTTTTCTCTCGTCTTTCTGGCTATTTTTGTTGCTGGGTTTTGCTGACTGGCTTTCATGTTATCTAATAAATCTGCTGCAAAGGTCTCGGCTTGTTTAGTTATGGATGTGTTAATGCTGAGGGTTTCATGATGTTGGGTGACCTTTTCCACCGTCTCATCATTAGCGCTTTTTAGGTATTGACCAATGCTTATTATTGTTGCCCTGTAGGCCTGGTTCATTTCAATTAGGCCCAGCCCTCCCTCTTTACGTGGCATATATATCCTATCTAGGCATTGGTTTCTGTATGTTACCTTATGAAGGGTTAGGGTCTTCCTGGTCCGAACATCCAACTTGTCCAGTTCCCCCTGTGGCCAGTCTATCACCCCAAATCCATATGTGGCAACTGGTACTGCCAACTGGTTTATTGCAGTGATCTTATTTTTAGGTGTTAAATTTGATTTACAGATTTTCTTTAGGCGATGTTGGTATTCTTTTTTGACCATTTCCCTCATTTTTCTGTGTTCAATAGTTGTGTTTTCTTCTATGCCCAGATATTTATATGCCGATTCCCCTGCCAGGTCTTTGATATGCTTACTGTCTTCTATTTGAATATTTTCTGATGCTGTTTTCTTTCCTTTTTTTATTGTACATTTTGCACACTTGTCAAGTCCAAATTCCATGGAGATGTCTTTTGAGAACATGTGAACGGTACTGACAAGTTGATTCAGTTTTTGTTCAGATTCTGCGTAGAGCTTGAGGTCGTCCATGTAGAGCAGATGATTCACTCTCTTGCTCCCTTTTCTTGTTCTGCCTTTGCTTAAGTCATACCCGATGTCAAGGTCTGATAAGATTTTGCTTAAGGGGTCAATACACAGACAGAAGAGCAGTGGCGAAAGGCTGTCCCCCTGGAATATTCCTCGCTGGATCCTGATGTCTGGGATTGTTATTTGTCCTTTGTGGTTAAGCGTAATTGTGGTTTTCCACTTAGCCATCTGGACCTCCAGAAAAGTTTTAATCTCTGGGCTGATGTTATACAGCTCCAGACAGCGTATTATCCAGGAGTGGGGGATGCTGTCGAATGCCTTTTTGTAGTCGATCCACGCCATGCTTAAGTTTCTCTCACGCCTCTTGCAGTCTTCCAGGATGGTTTTATTAATGAGTAGTTGTTCTTTGGCTCCCAGCTTATTTCTTATACAGCCTTTTTGCTGTGGTTGCAAGTAGTTTTCTGCGTCCAGATGTTCATAAATGGCCTCAGTAATGATTCCTGTCAGCCATTTGTATGTGGTCGGGAGGCAACAGATGGGTCTGTATTTATTGACTTGTTGGGTTTCAAGACTCTTGGGCAGGAGTATGGTGTTTCCATATGTGAGCCACTCTGGTGCTTCTTCTTCTCCCCTAACAAGTCGGTTAAATGCCTCTGCGTAGTGTTTATGTAGTGCTGTTATCTTTTTGAGCCAGAAGTTTGGTATTTTATCTATTCCAGGGGATTTGAAGTTAAGGTATTTCCTGATTTTTTCTTGAGCTGTTTCTTCTGTGATTTTTAATGAGGGCATCTGTTGTTTTCCTTTATTTTTCACAGCAATGTTTGAATCCAATTATTATTTTTATGTTGAACTGGGTCCTCAAACAGATGTCTCCAGAATGTTTCCAGTTGGGTTTTCTCAGGAGGTACCTCTACTTCAATAGTTTCATCTATAAACCTCCTGTAGACCTGTTTTGGGTTCTGTGCAAATAATTTATTTATCAGTTTTGAGTTCTCTCGCCATTGCCTGTTTCTGATTTGGGCTGCTAGGGCCTTGACTTGCGCCTGGTGCTCTGCTATTTTTCCTATTATTTGCTCTTTCCTGATGTTATATTTTTCTTGGATTCTGTTGATTACTCTCAGTAATTTAGTATTGCAGTTTTGGTTCTGTATATAATAAGTCATTTGAGAAATTTCTGCCCTAAATTGATTAATTTTTCCTTGAAGTTTATTTTTCCAAATGGGTGTGGAGATTTTTGTTTTGGTTTGACGTTCAGTTTTTTCTTTATGCTGTGGAGCTAGCTTACTCTGCACATACCACGCTGCACCAAAGTTTATGCAGTTAAGCTCTGTCAGACTGACCCCCTGAGGTATGAGTTCACATAGGCCTCTGTTGATCTTTTGCAGTAGTAATTTGAATTCTTTATTGTCTTTAAGCTTAATTAATTTAGGACGTTCTTTCATTGTCATTTTTTTTGTTTCTTCTATTTTGTTGGCAAGTTCCTCTTCCATTTCTAGTTGATGTTGGCTCATTTCTATTTGGGGGTTGATCTGTTTCCTTCTTGGATCCTGGTCTACACTCCCCCTTGTTGCTTCATCAGGATCAGAATCAGAATCAGAATCAGAATCAGCTTTATTGGCCAAGTATGCACAACACATACAAGGAATTTGACTTTGGCTAAAAAATGGATGTTCTGATTCTGAGCCAGAAGTTGCAGGGGATTCACCTGGGTGGCCGGGTGGCTCACCAGTGCCTGAGGGAAAAGGCCACCCTTCTAACCTGTGTGAATGCTCAAGTGAATTTTCAAAATAACCATGTACAGAAAACAGAACAATTACTGGCTCACCCCTAACTACACACAGAACAAAATAAGGCAACTGCAGGACATAACCACAAATACCCACAGATACCCAAATAACCATTACAAAAACACACAGGATAGCAAAAAAAACAAAAACAAAAACAAACAGAACAATTACTGGGACAGATCATCAACAGAAAATGACCACTACCCCCCCGACAGTTTATGCCGACCGGCGGAGACCAGGCGCCACAGGAACAGTTCAGGTGGTCTCCCCGTGTCCAACGGCCGACGGGTGGTCATGGGAGGCGGGACATGACCGGGCGGCTCACCACAGTCCAAAGCCCAGCACGTCCGCTCCTCTGGTGGCCAAACCAGGTCGCCCAGCAAAACACACAACATGTCGGGTGGCCAACCAGAGGCGCCGAACCGGCAAAGCAGTTCCTCAGGCAGCTGACCCGTATCCCTCAGCCATCAGTACCAGGGAAAAACAGCCCGTAGCAGCCTCTCTGGCGAAGACAAAACATGGGAGAGCTGGGGCGAGCGTAGCAGGACCCACACGGCCCCCGGCGATGAAGAGCAGGGGCGATGACTCTGACGAGGGACTGGGAAGCAAGGATGAGCCCGTACTCCGTCCGATGGTGAAGGGTCTGCAGCTCCTCCACCGTCCGCGGACCACACCGGCGCTGCACCTCTGCTGGACCCTGATTGGGTCCCAACTGCACCCACGTCGGGCCCCGATTGGGCCAGAACTGCACCTGCGGTGGACCCCGATTGGGCCTCTGGCACACCCATGTCGGACCCCGATTGGGCCAAAGCAGCTCCCGCGATGGACCCTGATTGGGTCTCGGGCGCACCCCCGTCGGACCCCTATTGGGCCACAGCAGCCTCCACAACGGACCCCGACTGGGTCAGTGCAGCTCCGCTGGCGACCTCCGCCCCTGAACCCGGAACCTCCAATTCAGCGACTCCGACTGGCCCCATGCCGGCAACACTGCAAAGAAGCTCACAGGAAACAGAAAAACCAGGATCAGTATTACCGGTAGCAACAGAACCCAGCAAGACGAGCTTGGGCGCAGCAGGCGGCTGCCCCTCCCTTGCCTCCCCGAGAGGCAGGCACAAATGCTCCAAAACAGGGGACAGAGACACAAGAGGGAGCACTTGCCTGCACTCGGGTTCTGTTGCCACCCAGGACTTCAATGATCCAGGTTCAGGGCGGCGATTTTCGTCAGCAGGCTCCAACTCAGCTGCATCGGGCTCCACAGCTGGCAAGATGACATCTGCAGCCTGAGGTTCCTCCTGCACTGATGTCCATGCCGATGACCCGTGTGGCGTGGGGGCAGGGGACACTCGACCCACCGGCTCGGACCGCTCCGGCGAGGAGACCCGGGGACGCTTCATCATCGGCTCAGGCTCCGGGCCGCAGTCCGCTTTTCTCCTCCGTCCACGACGTGGCTGCAGGGCCGGATCCAGGCTTTCCAGCACTGCAGGCCCCCTCCTCATCCAACGATGTAGGCCTGGCATCGCGGACCGCTCAACAGGGGGAGACACAGAGGCAGCAGGTTTAGTTATTATCACCACAGCAGGTAGAGGGAGCTCAGGGGGCTGCGAACCCCGAACTCCGCCCCCAGAAGTCAGACAAGGCAGGTTACAATTATGGTGTAATAAATTAACTTGCACTTGCCTTTCTCCCGGAGGAGAGATGGTGCCTGCTGTAGGGGACGTTGTTCCTCCTTCTCCCCGCTGGATGGCGACAGAGGGCCCCCTGGAAGGACGAGGTGGAGCCGCTCTCAGAAGTTCGCTGACGGGCTTCGCCGGCAGTGGGTCCAGCTGGGGATTCTGCTGAGGATTGCCTGGGCCGTGGCACCGATGTCATCATTGGCCCCCAGATGGCGCGAACTCCTGGACCGGGTCAAGGGCAGGAGCGGGCTCCCAGCACGGGGAGCGAGGATGCCTCCTCCGCTGCTTCCTGCCGTAGTCCTCCTCCACCATACGGAGTATCTCGCGCTGTGCGGCGATGTCATCCCTCCTCGCGCCGACTTCAGGGTGGTCAGCGTAGAGGGGAGAAAGATGATTAAGCACATCCTCAGCGCAGTCCAGGTACCAGCGTACATCGCTGTCGTAGTTGAGGAGGGAAGCAGAGATGAGCGTTTCATCCACGTATTCCAGGACGTCCGCCAGCTCGTGGCTCGGACTCCGAGCGCGGCCCCTCCACGACAGCATTCCTCCAGCACACCGTACCCAGACAGGAAAAGAACAAACGTCCAAAAAAAGCAAAAACTCACGGTGAAAAAGGCGTCTCGGTTTGGCGTCTCCGTTTAGACGTCTGGCAGGAGTATACTGTCATGCGGTGAACCTCGCGGATCACCATAAGACGCCAAGAGTCCACCGGTGAGTTTTGCAATGATGGTGATTTATTACAAGACACAAGACGTAACACAAGACTATGAGAGACTGTGGCGAAGATACACTAAACATAGAGCATGGGACCGTAAGGCTAACCCCAGCCACTTACGATCTAAAACATGACATGACATGAGCAAGCATAAGCACGAGAATATACACACGAACCTGACATAACGAGGACGATGAATGTCTGACGAGGTTTAGACGATACTCCTGCAACTCAACTGCCGTCAGCGCCCGCCTAATAAAGCCGAACGCTAACGAGCAGTAATGACAGCCAGCTGACCGACCTTGACAGACAGAAGCCCCACCGAGCGCCTTCACAATAAGAGCCCGGTGAAGCCAGAATATAACCCACAGCTGTCAAAGCCGACAGTGAGCTATACGTAGCCTGAGCGCGGACAAGACCAGCGCTCGGGTCATAACAGATAATCCATTAAATCAAGTGTGGGGTACCCCAAGGTTCAATTTTAGGGCCAATACTTTTTAATCTTTATATGTTACCACTGGGGGATGTTTTCAGGAGACATGGCATCAATTTTCATAGCTATGCTGATGATACACAACTGTACATTGCCTCATCTCCTGATGACACTAAACCAATTAATGCCCTTTTGAACTGTATTTTAGATATAAAGTCATGGATGGCAGAGAACTTCCTACAGCTCAACCAGGGCAAAACAAAAGTTTTAATCACTGGTCCTTAAGACAAGCGAGAGAAACTTCTACCAAAATTGCTAGGTCTTAAACCTACACATTGTGTCAAGAACTTGGCTGTTCTTTTAGACTCTGACTTTAATTTTATTTCACACATTAAAAATGTAACAAAAGTCAGATTTTACCATCTTAGGAATATAGCCAGAGTCCACCCTTTTCTCAGTTTTGCCAGCATGGAAGTCTTGATGCATGCTTTTATTACTAGTCGTATAGACTATTGTAATGCCCTGCTTTCTTGTCTTCCTCAAAAAAGAACATCAGATCTCCAACTGCTCCAAAATTCAGCAGCACGAATGTTAACGAGGACCAAGGGGCTAGTGCATATTACACCAGTTTTAGAATTGCTGCATCGGCTCCCCGTGCGTTTTAGGATCGATTTTAAGATTCTCTTAGTAGTTTTTAAATGCCTCAATGGTCTTGGGCTTTCTTATCTATCCGAGCTGCTTTTATCTTATGAGCCCTCGCGGACCCTGAGGTCCTCTGGTGCTGGCCTTTTAATGGTTCCCAAAGTCAAGACCAAGACCTTTGGTGAAGCTTCCTTTCACTATTTTGGTCCTCGTCTGTGGAACAGCCTGCCAGAGAGCCTCAAGGCCACAGAATGAATAGATGTTTTTAAAAACAGGCTCAAGACCCACCTTTTTAATTTGGCTTTTAATAAACCTGTTTAACTATTACTGAAGTAGTCATTTACGTACGTTCCATTTTTTTATGTTCTTCTTGGTGCCATTTGTTCTTAGATTTTCTCATTTTCTTATTGATGTTTTAGTTCAGTTTTTAAGTATGGGTTTTTAGTTCCTGTTTTATGTGTTCTTGGTTTATTTTTGTACCTTTTTAAATTCTGTTTTTTAACAAACCGCTTAACTATTATTGAAGTAGTCATTTATGTTCCTTTGCTTTACAATCTTCTTAGTGCCATCTGCTTTTAGATTTTCTTATTTTGATGTGTTTTTAGCTCAGTTTCTAAGTATGGGTCTTTAGTTCCCTTTGCTCTATCTGTTCTTAGTTTTACCTTGTATTTTATGGGTTTTAGCTTCAGTGTTTCCTCAGTGGGGCCCCTCATGCCGGATGCTGCCTGACCCGACTGCAGGGGTGTTGGTCTCGTGAGTCGTTCTAGCTTGAGTGAGTGGGGGCTTTATACCACTACCTACAGCTGTGGTGCGGGCCCCGGTCTGTCCCGGTTGGGGCGGTCTTTGTGGTGCCTTCTGTGGTTACGGGCTGTGTGGTCTCCCGGTGTGGGGGGCTCCACAGGATGGTTGCTCCTTCACGTCGTGCCTTGGTGCCAAGCAATGTCTCTTTTATTTTATATGTGTGTAAGATAAGTAGGGGGTGATGTGTGTACAGTACCTGTGTGTGTTGTGTTTGTGGGTATGTTTATGGGAGGGTTGGAAGGGGTGGGGATGTATTGTGTAAAATATGTAACTAAATGTGTCTACTGTATATTTATCTATGTAAAGCACTTTGCACAGCATCTAATGTTTAAAAAGTGTTATACAAATAAAGTTTGATTGATTGATTGATCGATTGATTGATTGACTGATTGATTGATTGATTGATCTCATTTACAAAACACCCATGGCTCAGGTGGACAAAATTGAGTGGACACCTGAGGCAGAAGAAGCGTTTGTTAAAATGAAAAACACTTTTGGTCAGCACTGGCGTCCTGGCACTCCCCAATTACAAAAAAAAACATTTGTGCAAATGGCTGATTGTAGAGAGGGACACATGGTGTCAGTCCTTCTCTGGCCAAGTGGTACAAAAATGTGTCCAATAGCATTTTGTTCCACAAGGCTGGACCCTGTGTGGCAGGGGCAGTGCCACCATGTGTGCATGCTGTCATAGCTGCCTCTATGGCGGTGCAGGCCTCAGCAGGGCTTGTTCTTTTTCATGCCTTGACCCTAAAGGTCACACATGCAGTATCAGTTATCTTGTCACAAAGTAAAATATCAGTTCTCTCACCATCCAGACACTTTGCATGCATGACAGTGTTATTATCACAGCCTCATCTAACCATTGAACATTGCATGGTAACAAATCCAGAAAGCTTCTTGCCAATTTCAACACAAGGCGAAGCACATGACAGTTTTGCAGAAATTGAGAGCAAAACATTGCCACGCCCTGATTTGCAGGACACATCTTTGGAGGACTCTGATCTCACATTGTTTGTTGATGGCTCCTCCAAACGTGACTGTACTGGTTCAAACTTATCCGATTTCGCAGTGGTCGCGCATGACACCATTTTACGGGCACAAAAACTCTCATCACATTATTCTGCACAAGTGGCTGAATTAGTTGCTCTAACTGAGGCTTGTCAATTAGGTCAGGGAAAAACACTCACAATATACACGGACAGCCAATATGCTTTTTCTACTATCCATCATTTTGCACAACAGTGGGAAAAAAAGAGGCATGATTACATCATCAGGAAAGCCAATCTAACACAAATATCTCAAAATTGTCCATATGCAAATGTGCCACACACACTATTGGCACAGATCGAATCTCTAAGGAAAACCACTTGCAGACAACACTGCAAAAGCAGCTGCACAAGGTCATATAGGAAACCACACCACAGCATCTCTTCTTTTAACACTGACAGAACAGCTATCACATGACACACTCACTAACGCCCAGGCCTTCACATTTATTTAGTTCAATGGAATCCATACAAATGTTTTGAAAAGGATAAGTTGATGCAGGGAAAGTACCCTTCTGAGGTCTTAAGTGTCCCTGAGCATTGGTTTTTGCAGAGATTAAGCTTTTTTTTTTTTACAAAATCAAGTAGCAAATTTACTAATCATACCCCCTCCCGAACAGCAGTCTGGTGGGATTTCCGTAGCAAAATGGGTTTGTTATTGCCTCATTTGTAGAGTCTTGAAGTGTTGTCAAATGTTGCCCCCTTTTTTTAATCCACCGGTAAATTTCAGCTTGTGGTGTTTGGTGATTATTGATACATTTACTAAATGGACAGAAGCCTTCCCTTGCACTCATCCAAATGCTGCTATGGTAGCAAAGAAACTCTTAACTGAAATAATACCAACATTTGGAACACCTGAAAAGATTTACTCAGATAATGGAACACATTTTGTAAATCAGGTTATATCACACTTACATACAGCACTCAGCATTAACTTGGAAAACCACTCATCTTACCATCCACAATCTGCAGGATTAGTGTAACGCACAAATAGGACCATTGAAAAAGGCTTAGGAAAACAATGACTGAAATAGGAAAAAAAAAAATAATGGATGGCAAGACTTATCTACTCCCACCATTAAGGCCATTTAATTCAGGTAATGAGGAAGGGTGTTTAGCTGATTACATGCAAGCAATGTTGACTGACAGAGGTGTTGTACATGCTGCTCTTCCCAGGACGGAACATGGGGGTGCACCCATCATAGCCAAACCATGGGGGAGCTGGTCCTCATCAAAGCCATCAAAAGGAAAACTGGGCCGACGCTCCATGGCAAGGACCACACAAGGTCATCCTGGCGACACCAACAGCTGTGAAAGTCGAATGATGTGATTCTTGGGTGCATTTAACACATTGCAAACTTTACCTCAGTCAAAACCCTCAACAAGAGATCGTTTAATACACATTGCAAACTTTATCCCACTAAAAATCCTCAGCAAGTGACTGTTTAGCTGTTTAACTGTTTCTCTATACAAGTGTCGACTGACGGTGCCCTTGGGCGCCCAGCAACGGCTTGTGTAGCTAAACAACTATTGTTTATCATGGAGAGACAAAATGCCAGAGAGAGAAGGTTGGCAGCAGAAGGATATGAATGGTACACCTGTTTTTTTCATCATCATTATCATCATCCTTGTGGTGACACTTGAATAGGTTAATTTTAGGGACACCATTACCTATTTATCGCAGGGCTAGGTACATTACTCACATGCATCGTGACTGGCTAGAAGGACCATGTTTATGCTGATAATGTGTGGTGGAAGTATGCTAACCACACAGCCAAAGCAGCTAATTGTTCAAATTGTTATGTGTGTTCTTCACTCCCACTCTCAGCTGGTCAAATATCTGTTACTGCTAAACCAATGGAACTGTCAGAAGCTGTTTGTTTCTTGCACGAGGCTATGTATGGAAATAGTACAGCAAGCATTAACTTGAATTGTGTGACTTGATAAGACACACAATTATACCTGTCAATGAAGCCAGATGATACTAATCAATTAGCCAAGTTAGAAGCCTGTCTTAAGGAAATCAAAGCTTGGATGACTTGTAATTTCCTGCTATTAAATTCAGATAAGACTGAAGTCATTCTTGTTGGTCCAAAAAACCTTAGAAATTCCTTTCCAAATCAAACTTTCAGTTTGGATGCAGTTACTCTTTCTCTTAATAGCTCTGTGAGGAACCTTGGAGTTATTTTTGATCAGGATTTGTCCTTCAATTCACATATTAAATTTGTTTCTAAGACTGCCTTCTATCATTTGCGTAATATTGCCAAGATTAGGAGCATCTTGTCTCAGAGTGATGCTGAGAAGCTGATCCACGCTTTTGTTAGCTCGAGATTAGATTATTGTAATTCTTTATTATCAGGCTGTCCTAAAACATCTTTAAAAAGTCTTCAGCTGATCCAAAATGCTGCAGCAAGAGTTTTAACAGGTACTAGAAAGAGAGATCATATCTCTCCGGTTCTGGCCTCCCTTCATTGGCTTCCCATAGAGTTTAGAATTAAGTTTAAAATCCTTCTTCTTACTTACAAAGCTCTAAACAATCAGGCTCCTTTTTATTTAAAAGATCTGATACTACTGTATCATCCTAACAGAGCACTACGCTCCCAAAATGCAGGATTACTTGTAATACCTAGAATCTCCAAAAGTACAATGGGTGGCAGAGCCTTCAGTTATCAAGCTCCTCTCCTGTGGAATCAGCTGCCAATCTGGATTCGGGAGTCAGACTCGATCTCTGTTTTTAAGAATAGGGCTAAAACCTACCTTTTTGATATAGCCTACAATTAGGGAGGGATCATGTGTTTCTGAACCCTCCCTTAGTTATGCTGCTAATAGGTTTAGTCAGCCGGGGGACCTCCAGTAATGCACTGGGCCTCACTCCTTTCCTCACTCTCTATGAAATATTTTTTTTTTTTTTTTTTTTTGCTGGTCATTAACATTTGTTTGTTCTCTCCCATAGATTGAGTCCCCATCGTGCTGTTTGCTCTCTACATGTCTGTTCTTTTCTTCTTCTCTATCCCCTCACCCCCCAGCCAGTCGCAGCAGATGACTGCCCCTCCCTGAGCCTGGTTTTGCTGGAGGTTTCTTCCTGTTAAAAGGGAGTTTTTCCTCTCCACCGTCGCCAAGTGCTTGCTCACAGGGGATCGCCTGATTGCTGGGGTCTTTCTGCAACTGTGGGGGTCCCCCCTACAGTTGATAGTGCTATGAGATGACTGTTGTTGTGAAATGGCGCTATATAAATAAAGTTGAATTGAATTGAATTGAATTGAATTGAACCACACCTGCCACGTTGTCTATGACTCCACTGACCGGAGACACGATGACACCCCTTACTCGGTGAAGGCAAGATTAACCTCGCCGAGGAATTTTTCCTTTTGTCTAAAAGTTTGTGGAAACATCTCTTTGGGCAGTTTATCATTTTCCAGATGTGCAACGGTATGTAGTGCATCTTGCCCCTGTACCGGACCGATGTAGTGGGCAAAAGCTGTCCTGAAGATCCTTGTTGTCAGTCTAGAAGTCTGGAATGCAATGTCACCCTGCAGGAGCAATGTAGCGCCAAAATTTGTGATTTTCACAAGTATGGCACGTATATGGTGACAGGGGGTTGGTGGCTGTGTGTCCATCGTGCCTACGCACACCTACCCATGAACTGGGGAGGGGTGTGTGCCCCCGTAGTGGTGACTGACCATACCATCATATTGTCAGCAGGACAGGTGGGCAGGGTAAAGAGAGACGTCTCTGTTTCACCACATGATCCCATCTGGGGCACAGATGTGCCGAAAGAATTCATGTTAGAAACTGTTGGGCAGAAGGTACTCTATTCCTTGTTTCCTTGGGTGGGAGTGGCGAAGAACACCTTATGGATTGAAACAACTACTTATAGATTACAATCATTTGTGAATTTTACTTTGTCTGCTTTTTCTGGTATAAATGAGGCGTTAACAGCTCTTAGACTTATGTTGACCCAAAATAGAATGGTTCTTGATGAAATAACTGCCACCCAAGGGGGTGTGTGTGCAATTGTGGGGGATTATTGTACTTTGATCCCTGAAAATGATGCAGATGGTCACGTGATTGCTTCAGCCATATGGAATTTAACTGCTTTGCAGGCTGCCATAGTCAAAGACAATGTCACTGATGAACATACATGGTTAAGTTGGTTATTCTCTTCATGGAGAAGTCTCATCATGAACCTGTTATTGATTTTGTCATGTTCGGGTTTGTTCTCAACCCTGTCCATGACCTGTGGCTGGAGGTTTTGATTATTGCTTATTAATTCCAGCTGGCAGATTGAGCCTTGCCCTTTGCCAGCCCTACGGCCACGCCTCCTCCTCTTGCCAGACATTCACTGGCTGTATTCTATTGCCACATGCACACACATGCATGCACGCACACACACACACTCACACATGCACACATCCAATCAGTCACGCACCTGCTTGCCACACAGCTGTGTCCACTTACTGTCATGAGTGGCCCTCGCGAGCCACCATAAGACACCACAAGTCACTGATGAGTTTGCAATGATGTTTATTAAGGGCAAGGGATAACACAAAGGAACGAAGTAATGAGCCACGATGGGCTAAAACACACTACACAGGAACGGAAACAGTAAGGCTGAACAAGTTCACTTACTTTACCAGATAAGGATGAAGGAAGATCGTAGACGTGGAATCCTAAAGGAATAATCAGCGTCTAACAAGGGAGTGTTTGACGACTCACAAAGGAATGTTTGACGAGACTGCTGCATTGGGCTGCATTCAGCGTCCGCTTAAAAGCCGGTCCACTGATGAGCCACAAATGCAGCACAGCTGTTCGGCTTTGACAGCAGGAAGCTCCTCTGAGCGCTGTCACAATAAGAGCCCGGGGAGCCAGAAGGTAAACACTGCTGTCAAGCCTGAAGGAGATGATGTATGACCCGAGCGCAGACGAAATTGGCGCTCGGATCATAACACTTACCTTCATTAGTGTATTGTTTACTTATAGGGAGACAGTGTGATCAGGCATCTTAAATCTGCAATGGACACCCTGGCTCACTGAGTATTGGCTCCCTTTCTTTTGGACTTCACCATGTTGTACCTCAGAGCCTTCCCGCTCCAACATATTTGTAAGTCTTTCTTTTGTGCCTTTTCTCTCCGCTCCTGTCTGCTTAGATTGCGTTTGGCATTTTCTCTGAGCCAGTGAAGTTTGTAGCTGGTTGTCTCATCCATTTTCACTGTGACTGTTAGTTGGACAATTTGTATGTTTTTTTTCCATTTATCATTAAACACGTTACATTACTGCATGTTGGGCTCGCTCCTATTTCATATGTTCGCTGCGAGATACGCAGCGGCCATGGCAGTAAGCTGCCACCACAAAGAGCCCAAGCAGTAGTAGCATGTTAACTTTCATTATTTTTGTGCTTTTTCCACCTACCTGTCCGGAGCGTTATGTCCTCATCTAGCTGATCCCACACTGGCGTTAGTGGATGGGCAGCAGGACATCCCAGTGCAGAGGAGCAGGAGGCAGCCTAGCTAATCTGGGAGTTACTAGAAGATGCGCGTGACTCCTTCGGAGAGCGATTAGCCAGCCTCGATGGAGCGATACGGATCTTGGGGGCTCACTGGGGCCTGTGGAATTATGCCGAATACTCCAAACTGCTGTCCGCTGTCTGCACCCTGGAACAGGCTTTTCCTGACCTGACGAGAAGGGCTTTCTGGACCAAGCCTAAACAGAAACGCTCTTCTGTGCCGGCGGCCATCGTTCCCTCTTCTCCATCACCCGCTCCAAGATGGCCGCCACCAGGTCGGCAGCATCGACGTCGTCCAGCCCTGGTTCACCGGAGAAGCCCCATCTCCTCCTCATCCATCGAGATAATTTCCGTGGCAGTCTTCTCTTCCAGTTTGCTTCCACTGGCTGTCACGTCAGCCTATTCTCCCTCTCCAGCTGCTGCGCAGTCTGACTCCTCAATGGCTCCTTCTGCTGCTCGGAGGCTCTCCGTACCGTCTCCGGAAGTTCCTGTTTCCAAGATGCCGAGGGTGGTCCCTACTCCTCCCATCATGGGGTCCAAGCTCTCCGGAGCCACGGAGAGGGATGACACTCAACACAGTACAGCAGCAGGCAGCATCCAAATCCAGGCTAACAGGCAAGTTAATTTTCATTCCTCTCCAACTTATAATGAAATGTCTTGCCTAATTCCTGGTAGGGAGGCTCAGGGAGTGCAGTTCCCTGAGTTCTTCCCACCTGCTGCTGCCATGAATGGCTCACCAGTCCTCTCTCTGCTCATTCCTGCTTCGTCCAAGGGTGCTCCGGAGCCGAACTATTAGGATTGGGAAGAGCCAGAGGTCCGGGAGAATCCTTCCCCCACAGCAATGGTGAGCCAGACACCAGCCGCCACATCAGAGGAATCTCCAGCATGGGTCACGACGGCTGACATAATGGCAGATCATGCCTGCTGCCGAGGCCGCCGCAGCAGAATCAGCGCCTGAGCTGCACCTCCAGGAGGCCGAGCCAGTTGAGACATCGCCCGGATTGCTGGAGTCCTGGACGGTGGTAGAGCTTGGGCTAAGGCAAGTGCTCTCTTTTGTCTTTCTCCTTTCCATAGTAGAGCATTTTTGCCTAGCTTTAGGTGAGGAGAGCCAGCTGCAGCCACACGCTGCTCCTGAACTCGCCTCGTCGGGCTCTGCTGCTGCCGGCGACCCTGACCCTTCCTCCTCTGTGTCTGAGTCCTCTTTTAGGGTCGCCGGAGAGAGGTCCATGTTGTCCGATGAGACCGAGGATCCAGGCTCGCCGCTGGAGGTAGCTGTGGCTGCAACTGTTCCCGGTGAGGTCAACCAGGATTCAGCTCCCTGTCTGTTAGAGGCCGTAGTTTGGGTTCTGCCTCAGCCTCGGTCTCCGTGAGTGCTGTGTCCCAGCCGGGGACCACTGTGGGTGCCGTGCCCGAGTATCAGTCCCACATGGGTGCTGCGCTCCAGCCTTGAGCCACCATGGGCACCGTGCGTCAGCCCGAGGTCCACCGAGGGTGCAGCGTTGGCCCAGCCGGGTCCCATCGAGGGTGCAGCAGGGGTCTAGCTCGACTCCACCGTGGGTGCAACCATGGCTCGGTCGGGGTCCACCGTGGGTGCAACACTGGCCCAATCGGGGCTCACCACGGGAGCAATGAGGTCCCGGGAAGGGGCCACCGCTGGTGCAATGTTGTCCCAGGACAGGATCATCGAGGGTCCAGCCAAGCTCCAGTCCCAGGCCGGGACCACCAAGGGTTCAGCCGACCAGCTTGGGAACACAGAGGTCCTTTCCTCCCTTCCAGAGGTCCTCGGGGTGTCCCTTCCTCTCCTGCCAGGCTCCGCTGTGGTTCGCCTGGTCCTGCCACCAGGAACCGCAGGGGTTCTCCTTCTCCAGTCTGGCCACCCACCTGTCAGCCTTCCGCACCGCCTCGTCTCTCCCTCCAGGCCTGGTGGCTCAACTATGTGGGCCGGCCGCCTGAAGGACTGGGTTCCTGGGTCAAGTGGCCCTTTTCCTCTGGCAGGTCACCTGATACCATTCTGCAGGCCGCCTGCTGGCCCTGGGTCTTTGGCCGGCCCCCTGAACTTACGGCCACCTGCTGAGCCTTGGACTCTGGCCGGCCTCCTGAACTGTGGGACTCTTGGGGGTGGGGTGGGTTAGTTTAGTTTTGGGGTTGGGAAGTGTTCATTGTGTTGTATTGTGGTGTTTTTCTTTTCTTGATTAATCCCTCCTAACCTGTTTTCCCCCACCTCCCTGCCTGGTTTGGTGTGTTGGCCTTCTGGGTGGGGGGGGGCAGGCTTTGTTCTCTGTTTTTGATGGTACGGTGGGTGTCTGGTATCCACCCCTTGAGGTGGGGGGACTCTGTCATGTTTGGGGTTGTTTTCAACTCCGTCCATGACCCGTGGCTGTAGGTTTTGATCATTGCTTATTAATTCCAGCTGGCACATTGAGCCTTGCCCTCTGCCAGCCCAACGGCCACGCCTCCTCCACTTGCCAGACATTCACTGGCTGTATTCCATCACCACATACACATGCACGCACGCACGCACTCACACACATTCATACAAGCACACATCCAATCAATCACGCACCTGCTTGCCACACGGCTGTGTCCACTTGCCTTCGTTAGTGTA
Organism: Pholidichthys leucotaenia; assembly: GCA_020510985.1. Lineage (NCBI taxonomy): Eukaryota > Metazoa > Chordata > Actinopteri > Cichliformes > Pholidichthyidae > Pholidichthys > Pholidichthys leucotaenia. The sequence continues at coordinate 281,454,496 of CM035842.1, forward strand.
TTGTGTACTTATAGGGAGGCAGTGTGATCAGTCAGTGTGGCAGCTTAAGTCTGCAATGGACACCCTGGCTCACTGAATATTGGCTCCCTTTCTTTTGGACTTCACCATGTTGTATCTCAGAGCCTTCCCTCTTCAACATATTTGTAAATCTTTCTTTTGTGCCTTTTCTCTCCGCTCCTGTCTGCTTGGAGTGCGTTTGGCATTTCCTCTGAGCCAATGAAGTTTGTAGCCGGTTGTCTCATCCATGTGCTCCATGACTGTTAGTTGGACAATTTGTATGTTTTTTCCATTTTTCATTAAACATATTACATTACTGCACATTGGGCTCGCTCCTATTTTATATGTTCACTGCGAGGTACGCAACGGACATGACAGATTTTTGTGGTAATATTTCTGGTCTTTTCTTGTGTTGTTCCCTGCAGCTGTAATTTGATGATGAGACTTGTGCATGTTAATTTAATGATGTACCATGGAGCGGTTGCTTGGGATGATGGGGATGATGAACAAAGAGTGTGAGCTCAAAGTGTCTCTCCATGACCCAAGTACAGAGTAAAAGTATGATTGACATGCAGAAAACCAAAAGAAGTTGCATGATCATGATGTGAAGTTGAAATGTACTAAATACATTTATGAAGTTTGAAATATTATTTTATTTTCTATTTTATTTTGTTACTTATATTTCTGTTTTTATATTTTATTATTTTTGTTTTGTTTTCATCTTTTAGGGTTTTTTTTATACAGTCATACACATATATCCTTATTATATCCTTACTATCATCCTTACTTTATTATCATTTGATTTTAATGTTTCTTTTATCATTAATTACTTTTATCATTACCTCCGCCAGGCCGCAGGCCGCAGGAGGTTATGTTTTTGCCGGGGTTTGTTTGTCTGTCTGTCTGTTGGTTAGCAAGATAACTCAAAAAGTTTTGGACGGATTTCGATGAAACTTTCAGGCATTGTTGGAAATGGTACAAGGAAGAACTGATTAAATTTTGGGGATGATCCGGATCACTGTCTGGATCCAGGAATTTTTTAAAGGATTCTTTAACATTGTGAGATAGGGCCATTTTCAACATGTGCGCAGGCGCAATGGAGGGCGCTGGTCGTCGTGTCTGACGAACACGAACTCCGTGTTCTTCAAAGTTTTAGGCACAAAAGCACGCGGAAAACAGTGGTGGGCAGGGCCCGGCAGCATGCCTGTGTTTGTGCTACGCTGCAAAAGCTGAGACGGGCAGCTGTCCGGCGTGGGATTATTTGGCATAAATTCCCTGGCCAGCCATAGGGGCTGCGCAAAAACGAGCTCTCTGCCGGGGAAGTTTCCAAATCCTCTTTTGGCGCGCAGCGCAACCCCAATAAAACCCACGCCAACCAGTCTACCCAATTTGCATCCATCAGTGAACCCCTGAGTGCTGCTTTCAGTGATCTATGAAAACGCTCGCATAACCCATTGGCCTGTGGGTTGTACGCGGTTGTGCGATGAATTGCAACGCCCGCAGCCTGGGAGTTTGGAGATGGAGGAGATGGACACAACAGCAACACTTGAGTTTATTACCTCCGCCAAGGAGGTAATGCTTTTACTGGCATTTGTCTGTTTTGTCTGTCTGTTTCACCAGAGGTGGTTCTTGGCCTAGAGAGGAACCCATTACATTTTGGGGATGAACTGGAACTGCATACCTCAGCCAAGGCTCTTCTCACAGTGTGTCAGCCACAAAACTCCAAAACTAATGGACAGACTTGGATGCAATTTTCACCACAAGTGGCGACAGGCCTACACACAAGCCCATTACATTTTGGAGGTGATCCATGAGAAACGGAAGGAGCCTTGGCAGAGGTATGTGCTCTATGCGTGCTTTTCTAGTTAATTAATAAGTTTTACTGTTCCATATTTCCTCCCAAAGGACTAAATGTCAGGCGGCACCTGGGGCAACAGGGTCGATAGTGGACTTTCCCCATCACTAGCTAGTTAGGGTCTGCTGCACATCAATGCACTGGAGCTTAGCATAGCTGCCAGATGGGGTTTTAGATGCCTTAACTTGTTATCATTTTTCATTTATGATGCCTTGCGTGGCATCAAAGGAAGTGGGGTGATAGAATAATTCTGTTTTCTTTATCTTTTGGTACCTCAGAGTCTGTGTGAAGTGTACAAGGTCGTGGCAGCATGGCATTTTATCTTTGTTTACCATACACATGTTCTGTAATGTCTGAGAAAGGAGACAGCTTGGAAGAACCAGACTGAACCAGATATTCTCTCATGGACAGTTTTGAAATAACAGGTTGCTTAAAGACTGAAAGTTGTTCAGAACAATTTCCATAGGCGGTGCTGAGTGTACCACTTATTCTCCATTGACCAGTGCAAATTAAATTTACTGAAACTTTTATCCTGTCTGATTCTTTGACTACTGGTTAAAGAGAATTTTTCCAACAATGTGAGATGAGTAAAAAACCTGTAAGCAGTAAATACTTTCTTGTGTAATCATTGTAATGCAATTTCTTTGTTCATTCAGTACATATTCACAGGTGAAAATTCTCATCTCAGACCCCACTGCCCTTGGCTGCCTTTTTTGGAAACTTTATTAACACACATGTTATATAAGGAAAATAAACATATGCAAAATAAAACATTTCATTTAAAATATTTCTTATCTGCATGTTATGTCTGAGCCTCAATACCTGCCACATAACAGAGCTTCAAACCTTCTAATTCTATTCTAACTACATGACCACAAATAGCACAATATTTTGATGATACCTGCAAGAAAACAAAGGAAAGGGAAGGGGCAAGAGGTTACTAGCACATGACCCACCGCAGGAGGGTGCCCTCAGCGCACCCCCTTTTCATGTAAGATTATATGTATGTGGGCAGTGTTGGATGTGTGGACAGTAAATGGAACAGTGGATAGCAGAAAGACACAATATATACATTTCAAACAATGGCCTCTTCTTCATCACTGTCAGTACCAAATTCACAGTGGTCCTTGTTGTGGAGGAGAGACCTAGACTCCTCTTGGGAGTGGACCTGAGCCATCATCCTCTGGATTGGCTCCTTGGATAGGGCTGTGATTATGTATCTCTCCAGCAATGCTCTCAAACATGGGATGCAGCAACACCCCACCCCGAGTATCACTGCTTGTGAGATGACTGCAACCAGGATTACTGAATGTATCACACTCGCCCAACGTCCAAAGATGGATTAGAGCCAAGTTGTGAAAGCATCTGGCTCATATCCAATATTTTGTCCAAATTCTGTGCGTAGGCCTTCCAATGCCTCTATAGCATGTGCAATACTTCTCTCTTATGGTGCAGTTTAAGCAGTATTGGTGACATCACTGCTATTTGCACTGACTATGTCAGCAACAATCTGCAGTAGAGGTTGATTTTGCTCAACAGCTCTTGCACAATGTGTCGCATAAATCCAATTGCCGAGGTTTTCTTTTCTTTTTTTTACCACAGTTGTACTGCATGTGAGGTGGCTCTTATTACTTTAAAAGGACCTGTACTGTCACAGTTCTACAGTTTGGCTATTCCTGAGTGCCAAGGGTGAGGTAGTAAATAGCTGGCATTTTCTTCCTATTAATAACTTATGGGGAATCCGGTAGAGCGTCATATTGGGGGTGGATTGCAGTGCCATCAGCACTAATGGCAGTGCATACACCCATGCCATACCTGTTCCTATATATTATTTGGCTATCACTTGCTTTAAAGTGCCACTTGCCTATCCTGAACCAAACCTATGCTTTATGCCTAGAACTTGTTCCATTTCCTTCAAATGTTTATTGGCAAAATAACTTCCATTGTCTGATCTGATTGTTCTGGGGAAAGCATGTCTAGGAATCACTTCTGCTGTTAGCCACTTTATCACTTCTTTTGCACTCTCATTTTTACAAGGTTTGGCTTCCACTCATCTTGCAAATGTGTCCACACAGACCAATAAATATCTGTAACCCCCACGCCTATTTTGGGGCCCATATCGATTCAATTCAACCTTATTTATATATCACCATTTCACAACAACAGTCCTCTCATAGCACTTTCAAACGTAAGGGAAGCCCCCACAATCAGGTGCAAAACCAAGCTCAGGGAGGGGCAGTCATCTGCTATGACTGGCTGGGGGTGTGGGGATAGAGAAGAAAAAGAAAAGAACAGACATGTAGAGAGCAAACAGCACGATGGGACTCAATCTATGGGAGAGAACAAACAGATGTTAATAATCAGCAAAAAATATTTCATGTGAAACCCAGTGCATTATTGGAGATTCCCCGGCTGTCTAAACCTATAAGCAGCACAACTAAGGGAGGGTTCAGGGGCACATGATCCCACCCTAATTATAAGTTATAGCAAAAAAGGAAGGTTTTAACCCTATTCTTAAAAACAAGGATCGAGTTTAACTCCCGAATTGGGATTGGCAGCTGGTTCCACAAGAGAGAAGCTTGATAACTAAAGACTCTGTGTCATGGCGGCCGCCGGGCTGTCATCAGCTCCAGCTGCGCACACACCTGCCGCCAATAACCAGCCCCCACAATCAGGTGCAAAACCAAGCTCAGGGAGGGGCAGTCATCTGCTATGACTGGCTAGGGGTGTGGGGATAGAGAAGAAAAAGAAAAGAACAGACATGTAGAGAGCAAACAGCACGATGGGACTCAATCTATGGGAGAGAACAAACAGATGTTAATAATCAGCAAAAAATATTTCATGTGAAACCCAGTGCATTATTGGAGATTCCCCGGCTGTCTAAACCTATAAGCAGCACAACTAAGGGAGGGTTCAGGGGCACATGATCCCACCCTAATTATAAGTTATAGCAAAAAAGGAAGGTTTTAACCCTATTCTTAAAAACAAGGATCGAGTTTAACTCCCGAATTGGGATTGGCAGCTGGTTCCACAAGAGAGAAGCTTGATAACTAAAGACTCTGTGTCATGGTGGCCGCCGGGCTGTCATCAGCTCCAGCTGCGCACACACCTGCCGCCAATAACCAGCAGGCCTTAAAAGCCAGTGTCACTGACTGCTCAGCACGGAGTAATCTGTCTACTTCGCCACGCAACGTGTCACGGACTCGACCTCTAGCCAGAGCATCCACGACTCATCATCGTCAAGCCTCGTCACATAAGCCACAGAATAACTCACCTTGTCAGAGTGTTCTTCCCTGTGCACAGGTGGACCTCCCTGGCGGCAGACTTGTCTCCCCTGGCAACGGAGCCTCTCCTCCTCCTCCTCAGATCTCCTCCTCGTCGTCACGACGCCAAGCTGCATGCTCACCTTGTCACGCCAAGTCACGGAGCGGATAGGAGTCTCTCAGCGGCACCTGCAAGTAAGCAGCACACATTATAACATCCCTCTGCTGCGAGCTGCATTAATCCCCTGTGCTTGTGTGTTCCCAGGGTTGTCAGGTCGCAGCGGGACTCGCTCAGCTCCAGCTGTCCTCCAGCGTCGCACTCACCCACACATCCACACACACAAACTACACATTGAGTTAAGAAATAATTGTCAAACTATTCTACTCGTGTAAGTGTCTGTCTCCTGGGTCAAGCAATCATGTCACTCTGCCTCCCATTGCACGTATTACAAATAATCCTGCATTTTGGGAGTGTAGTGCTCTATTAGGATGATAGGGTAGTATCAGATCTTTTAAATAAAAAGGGGCCTGATTATTTAGGGCTTTAGAAGTAAGAAGAAGAATTTTAAACTTAATTCTAAAGGAGGCCAGAAGTGGAGAGATATGATCTCTCTTTCTAGTACCTATTAAAACTCGTGCTGCAGCATTTTGGATCAGCTGAAAGCTTTTTTTTTTAATGTTTTAGGACAGCCTGATAATAAAGAGTTACAATAATCTAATCTAGAGCTATCAAAAGTGTGGATTAGGTTCCCAGCATCACTCTGAGACAAAATACTTCTAATCTTGACAATATTATGCAAATGATCAAAGGCAGTCTTTGAAATAAGTTTAATGTGTGAATTAATAACAGATCTTGATCAAAAATTATCTGTGAAAACAATCACTATTTCTTTCTATGGCTCTGTAAGGGCAGGGAATGCACCAAGCAGGTCCTCCCGTGTGTACTTTGGGTTGACCTTTTGACATGCTTCACGCTAGATTAACCTTTGATATGTGACCTCTCTCATGTGCCTCTTTGCATAACAACAACACTTTAGCAGGGTCTACCATTCCTGCATCTACAGTGTGAAATACACCTCTCCTCTTACCATATTTCACAACTGCATATGAGGCACTCAGAGACTCGTCTGCTCTCCTGTAGCAACAGGCATCACAAAAAAGGTTCAGATTTGGATGTTCGATAGGTTCAGATTGAAGATGATGGACAGCTTTCATATCAACCTCCACAGCTGCTAAACAGTTGTGAGGTTCACCTGTAAGCATGTCCTCTGCCATATTTGTCCCGTCACTTGTGTAAATGACATTTGGTACCTGCAGTATTCTTTTCAACCTTTGTGTTCTTTTAGCTGAGAGTGTGAACAGTACATTTTGTAAATAGGAGGCTACTCCATGCATGGTATGTACAGCCACAGTATGCTGCATTGTTATGTGAGAGGTTTTTTCCAATGCTTTAACTGTTGCTGCAATATGACATGTGCATAGTGGGTGTCCTTTCTCTTTGTTGTCTAATGATGAGCTGTAATACATTAGAACTGACCTTGACCCTGTACCTCCCCCTTTCTGATACAGTACGGCATTCACAATGCCGTGCTGTTCAGAAACATCTAGACGGAATGGTGAAACATAATCAGATGGTTAGAATGAACATGCATGTGACATTAATTGTTTTAGTTCAATGAAAGCACCCTCAGCTGAAATAGTCCATCGCAATGGTGACATTGTGGCGTAACATGCTGTAGCTCACATATTCCTTGGCAGAGACCCAGACATGAGAGAACTTTGAGCTCGCAGTGTGTATTGACATCACGCCTCAAACGGACATTGAGTCTGGACCCCCTGCGGACTGGGGAAGAAGTGAGAAGATCTGGGAGTGGACCTGAAGGGACTGTCTGACCTCCTGGGGTCAGACAGAGAAGCCGAGAGGACAATGGGAGGATTAAATGTGAATCTAATTCTGTGTTTGATGTGAATGTGATTCGTGTTTGATGTGAAAGTATAAAGGTATGTGGTTTACTGCAGCTCGCCCTCTTCATTCCCTGACTGAGAGAGGAGCTGTAGGACATGAGATGAAATAAACCAATACTGAGAAATCATTCAGTCTCTTCATTTCTTGGTTCCTACATTGGTGACCCACACGTGAGAAATATGGAAAGGCTTGGAGATCGTCTCTCCGAACCTGATTCACCGGAGACCGCCCGCACCGGCGTAAACTCAATTAAACTCCCCGAGTTCTGGCAAGAGGACCCGCACTCATGGTTCCAACACGTGGAGTCGCAGTTCGTGCTCAACGGGGTATCAGCAGATGACATTAAGTTCCATAATGTCATCGCAAGACTCGACAGCCGCACAGCCCGGTGTGTGCGGAGCCTGGTGCAGCAGCCACCCGCTGCTGGCAGAAACGATGCCCTGAAAGCTGCCCTCATTCGGAGTTTTGTGCCATCAGCCGAGGTGAGGGCCAGAACACTTCTGGACCTGCGCGACAGAGGAGGACGCAGGCCGACCGTCCTCATGGAGGACATGCTGCAGATGATCGGGGCAGACAACGATGCGTTTTTATTTAAACACATCTTCTTAAGGACTCTTCCAGCGCACATGAGAGGCTCCCTGTCTAGCATGAGGTGTGTGGATCAGCAGGACTTCCGTGCGCTGGCCGTGGAAGCGGAGCGGCTCCTGGACACATGCGGCGAGCAGGAGACGTCAGCGGCAGCAGCAGACCTCGGCGCGGCGGCCGGGGGCGATGGAGAACCAGTGGCAGCAGAACCGACCCCAGCGACAACAGCGGCGGCGCGGTCCAGAAGCAGAGGAGGGGACGAGCTGTGTTTCTACCATCGACGCTTCGCGCACAAGGCACACAGATGCGTCCCACCATGCAACATCAAGAAGCAGGGAAACGCAAGAGCCGGGGGTCATTAGCAGCTTCGACCCTTGGTGAACGGAGCAAGCTGCTGTACCTGACAGACGCGAGCTCCGGACGGCAATTCCTCGTTGACACCGGGGCACAGAGGAGTTTCATCACCGCAACCTACGCGGACCGGGTGGCCGGTCCCCGCGGGGATGGAGCAACAGCCGCAAACGGCTCGTCGATCAAGACTTTTGGCGAAAGGACTCTGCGCCTGTCCTTGCATGGCCGCATCTATGAATGGATCTTCATAGTAGCGGCGGTGAGTTTCAACATGTTGGGTGCCGACTTTTTGTGCTCACATGGCTTGTTGGTAGATCTGGCTAATAGACGCCTGGTTAATGCACTCTCTTTTTGTTCTATCCCCTGTGCAGCGCGAGTGTCTCCGCCGTCAGTACAGACCAACACCGCCGCAGCAGGAGGTAAGTTCCACACTCTCCTAAACCAGTTCCCAGCACTCACAGTTCCCACATTTTCGGCTAAGGTGGTGAAGCACGGGGTGGAGCACTTTATAACCACAAGCGGCCCACCAGTTTTTGCTAAGGCTCGGCGCTTGGATGCAGCTAAGCTCTCCATTGCGCGTGAGGAGTTCGCCAACCTGGAAAGGTTGGGCATAATTCGCCGCTCGAAGTCCGCTTGGGCTTCCCCCCTCCGTATGGTCCCTAAGGCGGACGGCTCGTGGAGACCGTGTGGTGATTATCGCAGGTTAAACAATGCCACAGCGCAGGACCGCTACCCAATTCCGCATATCCAAGATTTTTTGGTGCATTTGGCCAAGGCGCGCATTTTTTCTAAAATAGACCTGGTCCGCGGTTATCATCAGGTCCCGGTCCGACCAGAGGACATTCCCAAGACAGCGGTAATAACCCCTTTCGGGCTTTTTGAATTTTTACGCATGCCTTTTAGCCTTAAAGGCACTGCGCAAACCTTCCAACGCATGATGGATGCCGTGTTGCGCGACCTCTCTTTTGTTTTTGTCAACTTAGATGATATTTTGGTCGCCAGCGCCTCTGAGGAGGAACACCAAAGTCACCTCAGAACTGTTTTTCAGAGGTTGGGAGCACATGGGTTGATAATCAACCCAGCCAAGTGCCATTTTGGCGCAGCGCAGATCGATTTTTTAGGGCACCGCGTCTCCTCAGAGGGTGCAGTCCCGCTGCCCTCCAAAGTACATGCAGTGGCTGAGTTTCCCCTGCCACAAACGGTAAAAGCGTTGCAAGAATTTTTAGGTATGGTAAATTTTTACAACCGTTTCATACCTCACGCGGCGCAGCTCATGCAACCGTTGTACGCCGCGCTAAAAAAACAAGCCCTCCAATGCGATTGAGTGGTCCCCAGAGCGGGAGCGCGCATTCACTGAGGTTCAGAAAGCACTAGCGAACGCAGCACTGCTGGCTCACCCAGACCCGGCAGCCCAAATAGCGCTAACCACAGACGCGTCAAATGTGGCCGTAGGAGCCGTGGTGGAACAGCAAGTCGCCAGGGCTTGGCAGCCACTCGCTTTTTTCAGCAGATCCTTACGCGATGTGGAGCGAAAATATAGCGCGTTTGACAGGGAACTGCTAGCGCTCCACCTGGCCATTCGCCATTTTCAGTTCTGGTTGGAAGGGCGGCATTTCACCGCGTTTGTCGACCACAAACCGCTCACCTTTGCAATGTCCAAAATCTCAGAACCGTGGTCAGGCCGACAGCAGAGGCAGCTGGCCGCAATTTCAGAATTCACCACCGATATACAGCACGTAGCCGGTAAATTTAATTTGGTGGCAGACTGCCTCTTGCGAGCGGTAACAGCGCCTGTCCGCGCGGATGGGGGCTGTAACGCCGCAGACGCAGAGCGCGGTAACAGCGTGGACGCGCACGCGGCTCCGATGCATGTAGGGATAGATTACGCGGCCATGGCAGCGGAGCAGGGCGAAGACACAGACGTGCGCGCACTCCTGTCTGGACCAACAGGGTTAAGGCTGGAGAACGTAAGTTTACAAACCGGTTCACCCCCGTTAATTTGCGATGTATCCACCGGTCGACCTCGCCCAGTGGTACCGGCCACGTGGCGCCGTCGCGTTTTTGACGCGGTGCACTCCCTAGCACACCCGGGAGTACGCGCTTCGGTGAAAATGGTAGCGGAGAAGTTTGTTTGGCCGAGCCTGCGCAAGCACGTGAAGGAGTGGGTGGGAGCCTGCATGTCTTGCCAGCGGGACAAAGTTCACAGGCACACAAAAGCTCCTTTAGAACCTTTCCACATTCTGGCTAAGAGGTTTGATCATGTGCACGTAGATCTAGTGGGACCCCTGCCACCCTCGCAAGGGTTCACACATCTCCTGACAATGGTGGACCGGACCACGCGTTGGCCGGAAATAGTTCCATTGCAGTCTACCACAGCAGCAGAGGTGACTCGTGTTTTTTTAACAGCCTGGGTAGCGCGGTTCGGAGTCCCGTCGGACATTACGTCCGATAGGGGTCCGCAGTTCGTGTCAGAGCTGTGGTCAGCAATGGCCAGCGGCTTAGGGGCAACAGCCCATCGCACCACCGCTTATCACCCACAGGCCAACGGTTTATGCGAGCATTTTCACAGATCGTTGAAGGCAGCCCTCAGAGCGTCGCTCACGGATACAGATTGGGTAAACAAACTACCATGGGTTTTATTGGGGTTGCGTTCGGCACCCAAAGAGGATTTAGATGCCTCACCTTCTGAATTAGTTTTTACTCAACCTCTCAGGCTGCCAGGAGAATTCCTGCCAGCCCATGCAGCGCCAGAGCGCCCCCCGGTGCAGGGACCTCTAAGTGGCACGGGAGTGGAAATGCTCCCGGGCCCCGCTCATCACACTTTTCCGCGGGTTTTTGTTCCCAAGGCTTTGCAAAACGCAGAGTTTGTTTTTGTCAGGCATGACGCCAAGCCTCACAGCCTCCGCCCACCTTACGACGGTTCGTTTCGAGTGCTGGAAACCGGGAAGAAATATTTTGTGCTGGACTTGGGGGGCAGGAAAGAAACAATCAGTGTTGACAGATTAAAGCCTGCTTTTGTGTTACGTGACGAACCTGTACGGCCGGCGGGGGCGCCTCGACGCGGCAGACCTCCCAGGGAACAGCCCCTGGTTCCCCAGCAGGGGGCAAATAACCCTTCTCCCCCTCATTCCACAGGCGCACCGCAGGATGGCGCAACACAGGCTGCGAAGCCTGCGTTCAGCAGATTCGGGAGGAGATTGAAGCCTAAGCAACGGGCAGAGTGATGTGTATTTTGATCAACCTGTGTAAATTGTGCTGTAGATCCTGCAAAGTGGGGGGTGATGTAAGGGTATAATGTGTATGACTGTCCATCATTGACATGAAGTTGGTGTGTGTGTCCATTCTTGACATAATGTGTATGACTGCCCAGTATTGACATAAGGTGTATAACGGTTAGAGTAATGTTGGTGTATGTCCGTTCTTGGGCGTTTCGGGGGGAGTGATGTGGCATAACATGCTGTAGCTCACATATTCCTTGGCAGAGACACAGACATGAGAGAACTTTGAGCTCGCAGTGTGTATTGACATCACGCCTCAAACGGACATTGAGTCTGGACCCCCTGTGGACTGGGGAAGAAGTGAGAAGATCTGGGAGTGGACCTGAAGGGACTGTCTGACCTCCTGGGGTCAGACAGAGAAGCCGAGAGGACAATGGGAGGATTAAATGTGAATCTAATTCTGTGTTTGATGTGAATGTGATTCGTGTTTGATGTGAAAGTATAAAGGTATGTGGTTTACCGCAGCTCGCCCTCTTCATTCCCTGACTGAGAGAGGAGCTGTAGGACGTGAGATGAAATAAACCAATACTGAGAAATCATTCAATCTCTTCATTTCTTGGTTCCTACAACATGAAAATTTTGTGTCCTGCTTCCTTAAAAAGGTTGTGCAGTGGTTGAATAGGCACAGTGTAATTTGGAACAAAGTTTCTGCTGTATCCGTTAAGACCCAAAAATGACACCATTTCCCTCACAGTGCGTGGTTTAGGGTGTGAGAGAATTGATGACCTTTGCGACGGAGAGACCGCAGAGTTGCTGGATGTGATTAGCCTGCCCAAATAGTGAACTCTGGGGTGACAACACTGTACTTTTTTGCAGCTCAATTTGTAGCCTTTCTGGTAGAGATGTTTAAGGAGGAGCTCCGTGGCTGAGAACACAGAGGCAGCAGTGGGGCCTGCTAATAGCAAATCATCAACATACTGCAACATCAATGTGCCAGGGGACAGGAATAAATCCTGCACATGTTGACGCAGTATGTGATTGAAAATAGCTGGTGAGTCAACAAAACCTTGTGGTAGTCTGTTGTAATTGTATTGCTGACCCTGATAGGTAAATGCAAAAAGGGGCCTGCTGTCTGCATGTAGTGGAATGCTAAAAAAGCATTAGAAATGTCAACCAATGACTCATCCTTGTGATTTTCAAGATGTTGTTTGCACTGCTTAATCTGGACATGCGCAGTTCTCATGCAATGGGAATGCCACGTGGCTGTTTTGGTCATGTGCAAATGTGAATGCACAACGTGGCTGCGAAACCTGTTGACCACAAACCATGCCTTGTTTTTTCAAAGAAACTAAAGAGCTGCTTCCCTTAAATTTGTGGTGATCCGAGCGCTGAGCTAATCCGCACTCGAGTCACTCAGTATTCTCCCTTTTTTCCCTTATTATTCCTGCCCTGTTATTATGGGTTTTCCCAGGGCTTTTACTGTGACAGTGCCGTGGCCGGACTTCCGGCTGTCAAGTTGAGTCGGCACTGTCACAGCTGATTTTGATTTTGGTGATTACGTTTTCTCCTCTCCTGTTTGGTTCGTTGCTTTTGTCACCTTCCTGTGGTAACGTATCGTCACTTTCCGTGTTGCTGACTGTCTGTGGTTTGCTCTCCTCGTTCTCCCCAGGATTTTGCCTTTAATTGTATTTTAATCACTTTTTTTCATCTACCGTTAGCTCTCACTTCTGTTTATCAAGCCTCTTGCACCTGTGTGTGCACTCAGTGTCATCTAATTACCCTTCTGTTCACCTTTCATCGGTGTTTTTGTTAGCTTCGGGTTAGCCACTAGCTATGGCTACTAGCTCTCCTATCCCTTCTCCTCTGGTGTGCTCTCTCTGTCAAATGTTTAGCTACACCTCTGCCTCTTTTAGTGATAATGGTAAATGTAATAAATGTTGTCTTTTTGAGGCGCTCGAGGCGAGGTTGTCTGATTTGGAATCCCGGCTCCGCTGCATTGAAACACCGTCTGCGCCAGTTAATCTTGACGGATGTCCCTTAGCTGCAGCGGAGCTCCCTAGCATAGGGCCTGTTAGCGGTCCTCTGGTCCTCCTCAGCAACGAGGAGACTGGGTGGGTGACAGTGAGAAGGAAGCCTAGTCGCAAGGCCCCGGTTAACCACCAACCTGTTCATGTTTCTAATCATTTTTCCCCGCTCAGCGACACACCCGCTGAGGAAAAAACTCTGATCATTGGCAACTCTGTAGTCAGAAACGTAAACCTAGAGACTCCAGCGGCCATAGTCAAATGTATTCCTGGAGCCAGAGCAGGCGACATCGAGTCAAATTTGAAAATCTTGGCTAAAAGTAACAGTAAATACTCCACAATTGTTATCCACGCCGGCATTAATGATGTCTGACTCCGGCAGTTGGAAGTCATAAAAATTAATGTGGAATCGGTGTGTGACTTTGCCAAAACAATGTCTGCCTCTGTAGTATTCTCTGGGCCCCTCCCCAATCTGACCAGTGATGACATGTTTAGCCGCTTGTCATCCTTCAACTGCTGGCTGTCTGTGTGGTGTCCTGCAAATAACGTGGGCTACATAGATAATTGGAGCTCATTTTGAGGAAAACCTGGTCTTATTAAACGAGATGGTGTCCATCCCACTTTGGATGGTGCGTCTCATTTATTTAACAATATACCTTCATTTTTATCCAAATTTCCAAAACCTTGACAACTCAGAGTTGGGACCAGGAAGCAGAGTTGCAGTCTTACACGCCTCTCTGCAGCTCCTCTTCATCCACCACCCCTCAACTTAGCCCCTGTCTTCCCCATCAGAGAATCATTGTCTGCTCCCTCCAAAGTAAATAAAAATATGATGTATAAGAATTCCAAAGTGATTAAACAAAAAGTTGGTAAAACTCAAATTAAACATGAAGCCTCTAAATTGAATGATTTGGCCTCTGTTCCTCCTCATAATTTAAAAATTAAATGTGATTTGTTAAATATTAGGTCTCTAACTCCCAAGTCTCTGCTAGTCCATGATCTGTTAATTGATCATCAGATTGATTTAATATCCCTTACAGAGACTTGGTTAGGGCAAGAGGATTATGTTGGTTTAAATGAATCAACTTCCTCTGGTTATTTAAACTGTCAAAATCCCAGAAGTTCTGGTCATGGAGGAGGAGTAGCAACAATTTACCATTCCAAATTACTAGTTAATGTAAAGCAAAAAACACGTTATAATTCCTTTGAGGACCTGGTCCTCAGTATTGGGCATTTTAGCAATTTTAGGCTAAACACAATTTTATTTGCCATAGTTTATCATCCCCCATCAATCTACTCAGAGTTTTTATTGAATTTGCCGAATTCTTAGCTGATTTAGTGCTGAAATCAGATAGAATAATTATAGTAGGGGACTTTAATATACATGTGGATGCAGATAGTGACTGCCTTAATGTGGCATTTAATTCAATATTAGACACGATGGGGTTTTCTCAGAAAGTAAGAAATTCTACCCAGTATCTCCACCATACGTTGGACCTTGTTCTGACATATGGCATTGAAATAGAAAAGCTGGTAGTGTCTCCTCATAACCCTGTACTGTCAGACCATTGTCTGTTAACCTTTGATTTTTCTATTTCTGACTATTTGGCTCCTAAGGAAAAATATTACTACAGTAGATGCCTCTCAGATGATGTTGTTACCAAATTTATGCAGATTGTTTCCTCTATGCCATGTGTCAACACAACGGAAATAAGGTATAGACAGCTTACTCCTTCTGTAATTGATAGCATGGTAGATAGTGTTACAGCTTCTCTGCATCAGACTCTAGACATGGTAGCCCCTTTAAAAAAGAAAAAAGTCTAATCAGAGATTTCTAACCCCTTGGTTCAACACAGAAACTCGTAGCTTAAAACAGAAGACTCGTCAATTAGAAAGAAAATGGCGCTCCACAAATTTAGATGAAATCTATTTAGCTTGGAGAAATCATCTTTTAATTTATAAAAAATCTCTGAGAAAAGCTAGAACGAGTTATTATTCTGCATTAATAGAAGAGAACAAGAATAACCCAGGTTTCTTTTCAGCACTGTAGCCAGGCTGACAAAGAGTCAGGACTCTGTCAATCCTAGCATTCCCTTAGAGCTTACTAGTCAGGACTTTATGAACTTTTTCAATAATAAAATTTCATCTATCAGAGATAAAATCAGTCAGATTCTTCCCACCGTTAACTTAAATACACTAACTACTACAACTACTGCACTGGCTGCACGGTGGCGCAGTGGTTTAGCACTGTGGCAGCACAGTTTTACCCTCGGCCGGGGGATCGCGGGGATCATGAGATCGTGGGTTCGATCCCAGCCCCCGACCAACAGTGAGCTGTGTGGAGTTTGCATGTTCTCCCCGTGTTGCGCGGGTTTACTCCGGGATTTCTCCGGTTTCCTCCCGCACACCAAAAACATGTAGGTTTAGGGCGCTCGCGCACGCAGCGACCAGCAGCCGGTGGCTTGTCACCAGACTGCAAACCAAATCTACCTACGGGTACAAATAAGTAACAAAAAAAAAAAAACAAAAAAAAAAAAAAAAAACTACTTCAATTGACATCTGTTTGGATGAGTTTACTCCAATTGACCTTTTAGAGTTAGACAAAATGGT
The DNA here is from genome assembly GCA_020510985.1 of Pholidichthys leucotaenia. Taxonomy (NCBI): domain Eukaryota; kingdom Metazoa; phylum Chordata; class Actinopteri; order Cichliformes; family Pholidichthyidae; genus Pholidichthys; species Pholidichthys leucotaenia. The sequence continues at coordinate 281,470,365 of CM035842.1, forward strand.
TTCCTCATCCAAGCCTTCAGCTTGTCTTTTAGACCCTATTCCTACCAGGTTATTTAAAGAAGTCTTCCCAATTATTGGTAGCTTTATTCTTCAAATAATCAATTCTTCATTAACTTCAGGCCATGTACCACAGGCTTTTAAAACGGCTGTAATTAAACCCTTACTCAAAAAGCCAACGCTGGATCCAGGAGTTTTAGCTAACTATAGACCAATCTCTAATCTCCCTTTCATTTCAAAAATCTTAGAAAGAGCTGTTGCTACACAATTATTTGACCACTTGCAGGGAAATGGTTTATTTGAAGAGTTTCAGTCTGGGTTTAGAATCCATCATAGTACTGAAACAGCCTTAGTGAAGGTCACTAATGACCTCCTGATCGCATCTGATAATGGACTTGTTTCTGTACTTGTCCTTTTAGACCTTAGTGCAGCTTTTGATACTATTGATCATAATATTCTACTTGATAGATTAGAACACTATGTTGGACTTAATGGAACTTCGTTGCAGTGGTTTAGATCTTATTTATCTGATAGGTTCCAGTTTGTTCATGTCAATAATGAGTTTTCTTTCACCTCAAAGCTCAGTCATGGAGTTCCACAGGGATCTGTGCTAGGCCCTACTCTTTTTAGTTTATATATGCTTCCGTTAGGCAACATTATTAGGAAGCACTATATACATTTTCATTGTTATGCAGATGACACACAGTCATACCTGTCAATGAAGCCAGATGATAGTAATCAATTAGCCACATTAGAAGCCTGGATGACTTGCAATTTCCTGCTATTAAATTCAAATAAGACTGAAGTCATTCTTGTTGGTCCCAAAAACCTTAGAAATACCTTTCCAAATCAAACTTTTAGTTTGGATGCAGTTACTCTTTCTCTTAATAGCTCTGTGAGGAACCTTGGAGTTATTTTTGATCAAGATCTGTTTTTCAATTCACATATTAAATTCGTTTCTAAGACTGCCTTCTATCATTTGCATAATATTGCCAAGATTAGGAGCATCTTGTCTCAGAGTGATGCTGAGAAACTGATCCATGCTTTTGTTAGCTCTAGATTAGATTATTGTAACTCTTTATTATCAGGTTGTCCTACAACATCTCTAAAAAGTCTTCAGTTGATCCAAAATGTTGCTGCAAGAATTTTAACAGGTACTAGAAAGAGAGATCATATCTCTCCGATTCTGGCCTCCCCTCATTGGCTTCCCATAGAGTTTAGAATTAAGTTGAAAATCCTTCTTCTCACTTTTAAAGCTCTAAACAATCAGGCCCCTTTTTATTTAAAAGATCTGATATTACCCTATTATCCTAACAGAGCACTACGCTCCCAAAATGCTGGATTACTTGTAATACCTAGAATCTCCAAAAGTACAATGGGGGCAGAGTCTTAATTTATCAAGCTCCTCTTTTGTGGAACCAGCTGCCAATCTGGATTCGGGAGTCAGACTTGATCTCTGTTTAAGAATAGGGTTAAAACCTTCCTTTTTGATATAGCCTACAATTAGGGAGGGATCATGTGTTTCTGAACCCTCCCTTAGTTATGATGCTACTAGGTTTAGACAGCCGGGGGACCTCCAGTGATTGCACTGGGCTTCACTCCTTTCTTCACTCTCAATGAATTTTTCTTTTTTTTTGCTGGTCATTAACATCTGTTTGTTCTCTCCCATAGATTGAGTCTCCATCGTGCTGTTTACTCTCTACATGTCTGTTCTTTTCATCTTCTCTAGCCCCTCACCCCCCAGCCAGTCGCAGCAGATGACTGCCCCTCCCTGAGCCTAGTTCTGCTGGAGGTTTCTTCCTGTTAAAAGGGAGTTTTTCCTCTCCACCGTCGCCAAGCACTTGCTCACAGGGGATCGCCTGATTGCTGGGGTCTTTCTGCAATTGTGGGGGTTTCCCCTACAGTTGAAAGTGCTATGAGATGACTGTTGTTGTGAAATGGCGCTATATAAATAAAGTTGAATTGAATTGAATTGAATTGAATTGAATTGAATTGGATTGAATTGAATTGAATTGGATTAGTATTTAAGGGAGCAGCTGAGGCTCACTCCTTGCTGCGACCTACGTCAACCTTAGGCTGGAGTCCCTATGTCCAGCTCCAGTCCTGTTTCAGCATGAGTTTTCGTCCCCGCTACTTCATGTGTGTTTATTTTATAGCGTCAGGTTTTGCCCTTGCTACTCTCTCGTATTGGTGTTTGTGCTCTTTATTTGTGTTCCACGTTTAGTGTATGTGTTTTTTCCCCATGTGGCTTATTATTTTGTGTTTTCTGTAAATAAACAAGCAAACTCTCTGTCGGCACTTGGCGCCTCATTTATGCCCTGAAAAGGGCAATAAGATAAGACAAGATAAGATAAGATAAGCCTTTATTAGTCCCACAACGGGGAAATTCCAGGATTGCAACAGCACAGGGATAGCAGCACTCAGAGCAACAATCAGAAGGCAAGAAAAAAAAAAGCAAGCAAGCAAGAGCAGCTAATATACATATGTACACTACCGTTCAAAAGTTTGGGGTCACTTAGAAATTTCCTTATTTTTGAAAGAAAAGCACTTTTTTTCAATGAAGATAACTTTGAACTAATCAGAAATACACTCTATACATTGCTAATGTGGTAAATGACTATTATAGCTGCAAATGTCTGGTTTTTGGTGCAATATTTACATAGGTGTATAGAGGCCCATTTCCAGTAACTATCACTCCAGTGTTCTAATGGTACAATGTGTTTGCTCATTGCGTCAGAAGGCTAATGGATGATTAGAAAACCCTTGTGCAATCATGTTAGGTCTGCAATCTGTAATTGCTGCAAATGGAGGATTCTTTGACGAAAGCAAAGTTTGAAGGAAAAAAAATATTATTTCAAATACAAATCATTATTTCTAACCTTGTCAATGTCTTGACTATATTTTCTATTCATTTTACAACTCATGGTGGTAAATAAGTGTGACTTTTCATGGAAAACACAAAATAATTGTCTGGGTGACCCCAAACCTTTGAACGGTAGTGTACATATTACTATAAATATATATATATACACACAGACACACAGTGCAGAGCATTGTAGCTGGATGGAATAAATATGTAGATATATAAACACACACAGTACGGAGCATTGCAGCTAGGTGGAATAAATATGTAAATATATAAATACACACAGTGCGGAGCAATGTAGCTAGATGGAGTAATATGTAGATATATAAACACACAGTGCGGAGCATTGTAGCTAGATGGAATAAATATATAGATATATAAATATAAACACACCCAGTGCGGAGCATTGTAGCTAGATGGAATAAATATGTAAATATATAAACACACACAGTGCAGAGCATGGTTGCTAGATGGGATGAAACAGCACAACCGTCTACTTAGTTGTCCTACATGGTATGATTATGTGCCCATACATATTCTCACCCTCCATAGCGACCGGTATTTTCCTAGTTGTATGCTGGAGGGGACCATTGTGTAAGTCTATTGCATCTTTTGCATTCAAAAAACTATTAGGTTGTTACGTCTTTTTGCTATCTCTGCGAGCAGCCCTGCTTAGGTTGTACAGTCTGACAGCCGTTGGTAGGAAGGACCTGCGAAACCTCTCGGTTGTGCACCTGGGATGATGTAGTCTGCTGCTAAATGAGCTCCTCAGTGCATTCAGTATGTCCTGCATAGGGTGGAACTCGGACTCCAGCAGAGATGACAGTTTAGCCACCGTCCTTCTCTCTCCTATCTCCTCCACCGGATCAAGGCGCTACCCCAGGACAGAGCTAGCTTTCTTGATCAGTTTGTTCAGTCTCTTCCTATCGGCTGCAGTAATGCCACTGCCCCAGCAGACCACTCCAAAAGTGATGGCTGATGCCACCACCGTGTCATAGAATGTCTTCAGCAGCGCCCCTTGTACACCAAAAGACCTGAGTCACCTCAGTAGGAACAGCCTGCGCTGTCCCTTCTTGTAGAGTGCGTCAGTATTGTGTGACCAGTCTAGTTTATTGTTCAGATGAACACCCAGGTACTTGTAGGATGTCACCATCTCAATGTCTGTTCCCTGTATATTTACTGGTGCTGTGAGGGGTTGTCCATGCCTGCGGCAGTCCACCACCAGCTCCTTAGTTTTCCTCGCGTTGATCTGGAGGCAGTTCCGATGGCACCAGTCCACAAAGTCCTGGATAAGTCCTCTGTACTCAGCTTCATCTCCATTGGAGATGAGGCCAACGATCGCAGAGTCATCAGAGAACTTCTGTAGATGGCAGTGTGTTGTGTTGTGTGAGAAGTCCGCAGTATAAAGAGTGAACAGGAAGGGAGCCAACACCGTTCCCTGGGGGGCCCCCGTGTTACCGATGATTGTGTCGGACACACAGTCCCAGGTTCTCACAAACTGAGGCCGGTTCGTGAGGTAGTCCAGGATCCATGATGACAGGTGCTGGTCCACCCCTGCGCGCAGCAGCTTGTCCTTCAGGATCATCAGTTGGATGGTGTTGAAAGCACTGGAGAAGTCAAAGAACATGATCCTCACCACATTCCCGGGCTTCTCCAGGTGGGACAGAGAACGGTGAAGGAGGAAGATTACCGCATCCTCCACCCCAATGCCATGCTGGTAGGCAAACTGGAGTGGATCCATCGCTGGTTCCACCAGGGGGCGGAGGTGAGCAAGGAGCAGTCTCTCCAGGGTCTTCATCAAGTGGGATGTCAAGGCCACCGGTCTGTAGCTGTTCAGGTCTTTGGGGTGGGAAGTTTTTGGTACAGGTACCACACAAGATGTTTTCCACAGCTGTGGTACCCTCCCCAGCTTCAGGCTCAGGTTGAAGATGTACGTCACAATTCCACACAGCTGGTCTGCACAGAACTTGAGGAGCTTTGCGCTGATGCCGTCCGGTCCTGACGCCTTCCTCGCCTTGATCTTCCTCAGCTCCGTCCTCACCTGGGTCCTGGTCAGGGTCAGGATGGGCGGCTGTGTGTTGGGAGTGGGGGGGTGTTGGTGGAGTGGGGAGTGGGCAGCAGGACTTGATGTCTTTAGAGGCAGCAGTGGTTGTTGTGCAGTCGGGAGGGTGGTTGGTCAAACCTATTGAAAAACAGATTCAGATTGTTCGCCCACTCCCTGCCCCCCGTGACCTGGGGGGAGGTATTCTGGAGCCCAGAGATGGTTTTGAGGTTTCTCCAGACCCCGCTGATGTCGCTCTGTTGCAGCTTGTCCTCCATCTTCTTCCTGAAGCTGTCCTTACCTTCTCTGATCTTTCTCCTCAGCTCCCTCTGTACGGACTTCAGCATCTCCCTGTTCCCCGACCTGAAGATCCTCTTCTTCTCTCTCAGAAGTGTTTTTATCTCAGGGTTGATCCAGGGTTCCAGGCGGTGGCTTCAAAACAGCCCTTTAGAGTGTCCATTGCCTCCTCAGACCATAACTTCACTGTGCGCATGGCCGGAGGTTGTCTGTGCACTAGGGGTTTGTACACCGGCTGAGAATGAACCAAGTTGTGATCCGATCTCCCGAGTGGGGGGAGTTGTGATGAGGTGTACGCCTCCTTAGTGTTTGCGTAGAATAAGTCCAGTGTTTTATTGTCTCTAGTGTGGCATGTGACATACTGGGTAAACGTGGGTAGAATGGGAGACAGTGAAACATGGTTGAAATCGCCTGAGATGAGGAGAAGAGCATCTGGGTGTTCTGTCTGCAGCCTGCTGGTTACTGAATGGATGACGTCACGCGCTGTCCCAGCGTTCGCCGTCGGATTTGCATAAAGAACAATGCAGATCACGTGTGAGTGTTCTCTCGGGAGATATGTAGGCCGCATGCTAACAGCTAGCAACTCAATGTCTTTGCTGGAGTGTCGTTGTTTAACAGTGATATGTCCCGGTCTGCACCAGTTGTTGTTAACATACATTATCACTCCACCACCCCTTGCTTTGCCACTGTCTGGTGTTCGGTCTGCCCGTATCGCGTGGAAACCCTCCAGCTCAATATTAGCATCTGCTGCTAGTTCAGTTAGCCACATCTCAGAAAACAAAAGGAGAGAGCACTCCCGGTATGTGCTATCGTAATGGCAGATAGCCGCTAGCTCATCTACCTTTCCCAGTAACGACCGTACATCTCCCATGACAATAGATGGAAGCGATGGTCTGTACCTTATATTTTATGTCCTCCGCCTTACTCCAGCCCGGCAGCCGCGGCGTTTTCGCCTCAGTTGTCTCGGTATGTTGAGTTTTTCCAATGGCACCGGGTGGCGGTTGAATGCTAGCAGCTCTTCCCTGCTGTATCGCCTCCTGCTATAAAACAGTGGCTCTGTCCACCGGCTCAGGAGACATTTGGGACGATCTGTGTGTCCGTGATATAAATGGAGTGAAAAAAAAAATTACGACAAATTATATATTATAATTATATTATGTCAATTATGACAAAATTTAGTTTCATTAATCTAAGGATAATCTTACAATTTTAACTTTGTGTACAATTCAATGCTGTTACTTCAAACAATTTCCTCTCAGTAACTATTATCATGCTTTAAACACAATTTCTCAGTTCAGCTCAGGTGAGTGGGTGAGTTACTCCCTCCCCTCCGTGAACAAAGACACACAGACTCGCCTCCACCTCCTGCATGGCGATAAGTGCGCCGTTTTAGTTAAATCACCTATATGTATACTATGGGAAAAAGAGTTAGTAGATATTTACAGTCCTGCCATCCAAACTCCAGATCCCTGAACCCTTTCTACAATTCTGGCCACATCAGGCTTCTACTTGGATCCTGTTGACCAAAGTGGGTGTGGCCAACTCAGAATTATAGTGGAAAACATGATCTTTTGCTCCTGGTAGACCAAAAAATATTTACATTCCCCCATTCCCCTTTATTTCAAAACCCACAAAATGCACTTCCTGTTATTCCAACCACCCAGAAGTGGGAATTCAGGATCAGGGCTAGCCCCTTTCATCCTACACCACTCTTCGTGTCTTAAACTGGGATATAAGAGGTAACCACCCACACATTTTTCTCCACAAAATTTACAGAATCAACACAATATCAGCATACACAATATGGACAAGATCTGCAGCGTTTGTTGTGTATTTGTGTGTTTTTCCCTGCCGCTTTATTTGCATATACGCTTTTCTCTTTGCTTAACATTATGCAGCGGATACTTTCATTGAGCCGCGTCTGGTCATCAATGCAAGTGATATCGTATCATAAAGTTCAGTTCTGGACTGATTTTAACAAGCTATCTTTATTGTTACGGACAGTCGTTCACTACTGATGTATTTAAGATCTCATGCTGTAATATAACCTTTATTATTAGAATTAATCTTTTTTCTCACTTGCTGATGTTATTAAGTTCTTGTATTAGAGTATTTTATTTATGCTCACTAGTTGATGTAAAACACTTCTTGCATTGCAAATATTCCTTATTTATAAAAAGTGGCTCTTTGACCTGTCCCTGACATGTGAATGCATGCATATGAGACTTCCAGCGTGTTCTTACAATCATAAAAAATAGCCACAAAATGTAACATTATGTTAAGTTTTTTCAATAGAATTTAAAAAACAGGACAAAAGACTCACTTTGATTGAATGTCGCCGACAAACCTACAGAGGTTTTTAGAAGAGGTTCTGACCTTCTGATCAGTGGGCCCTGGTTTGTCCCCAACACTCAGACAAAAGCTTGTGTCCCAATGTCCGTTGTCAATAAAGTTGGCTAACTGCCCACATCCTCCACCACGAAACTGTAAAAAATAATTTAAGACAATTAGCAGAATCTTTTCAGTTAACCAACTAATAATTGCAGAAGAAATACTATTTCTCAGCTTATCTTTTATTGAATCACGCAGGAAGTCAAACACGGCCGTGGGTCTCAGCAGCTCAAACTGGTTAAGACCCAGAACAAAGCACTCCCCTCCCCCCCACATAAAGCTTCTGAGCTTTTGGGCATTCCCAGCAGTCCTCGGACAATACGTGTCCATTGTCCAAACAGGTCCAAACCAGTCTTCTCAGCCTCCAAATAGCTCCTACATCTCTCAGCATTCCAGTGGTTCCAGATGTCTCTTCAATTTTATAGCTCCTCTCCGGCCAGATTTCTCCGCTTTAGTCCTTTATGGCATCCTGTTGTTTAGCCCACGCAACCCCATGCCCATATATGGAAGCAGAAAACAGAGACTAGAGCTTTTGTGTGTGTGCATGTATGTGTGTGTGGAGCTAAAGCACTTTCTGGGTGTGTGTGTGTGTGGGTGTGAATGTATGTGTATAGCTTGTGTGTGAGAGCACTTTGTGTAATATCTAACTAACTAATCTTCAGTCTTTATTTATTATAACATAGCTAACACAGTCCAAGCTAACTAATGTAAATTTGTCTTGAAGAATAAGATAAGATAAGATACGATACGATAAGATAAGATAAGCTTTTATTAGTCCCACAATGGGGAAATACCAGAATTGCAGCAGCAAAGGGATAGCAGCACTCAGAGCAATAGTAAATAAGATAATAAGATAAGAACTGGTTAGCCAAAGCAGGAAATAAATATACATATGTACATAGCTATATACACAGTGCAGGAGTATTGCAGCTAGTTGGTATCAACAGCATTAGTTTGTGATATTACCCAGCAGGATATACGTAAATATGTACCCAGACAGTATATTTTGCATTTGAATCAACAGTGTTGTTGCCACCCTCAGTAATGACTGTAATTGTCTTAGTTGTGCATTGGAGGGGACAGTCTCTATTGTGCAAAGTTGTTGTGTTTAGTGCATTTAATACAACCTCTACGAGCAGCACTGGTTAGGTTATAAAGTCTGACAGCTGTAGGTAGGGAGGACCTGTGGAACCTCTCCCTCGAGCACTTAGGCTGGCACAGCCTACCTCTACATGAGCTCCTCAGTGCGTTCAGTATGTCTCACATGGGGTGGGACTCGGACTCCAGCAGAGATGGCAGCTTAGCCACCATCCTCCTCTCTCCTATCTCCTTCACTAGGTCGAGGCGTCACCCCAGAACAAAGCTAGCTTTTTTGATCAGCCTGTTCAGTCTCTTCCTGTCAGCTGCCATGATGCCACTTCCCCAGCAGACCACTCCAAGTGTGATGGCTGATGCCACTACCGAATCGTAGAAGGTCTTCAGCAGTGCCTCTTGCACTCCAAAAGACCTGAGTCTCCTCAGGAGGTACAGCCTGTGCTGCCCCTTCTTGTAGAGTGTGTTGGTGTTGTGTGACCAGTCCAGTTTATTGTTCAGGTGAACACCCAGGTACTTGTAAGATGTCACCATCTCGATGTCTGTTCCCTGGATGTTTAGCGGTGCTGTGGGGGGTTGTCCTCGCCTGCAGCAGTCCATCACCAGTTCCTTGGTTTTCCCCACATTGATCTGGAGGCATTTCTGTAGGCACCAGTCCACAAAGTCCTGGATAAGCCCTCTACTCTGCATCATCCCCATCAGAGATGAGGCCGACGATCGCAGAGTCATCAGAGAACTTATGTAGATGGCAGTGTGGTGTATTGTGTGAAAAGTCAGCAGTGTAGAGGTTGAACAGGAAGGGAGCCAGGACTGTTCCCTGGGGGGCCCCTGTATCGCAGATGATGGTGTCAGACACACAGTCCTGGGTTCTCACAAACTGTGGTTGGTCTGTGAGGTAGTCCAGGATCCATGATGACAGGTGCTGGTCCACCCCTGCACACAGCAGCTTGTCCCTCAGGATCACTGGTTGTATGGTGTTGAAAGCACTGGAGAAATAAAAGAACATGATCCTCACAGTGCTCTCAGGCTTCTCCAGGTGGGACAGGGATTGATGTAGGAGGAAGATACAGTGATACAGTGAGTGACAGGCTGTCACTCACTTCTGACAGCAAGATGGCCGCGCTGCCTGTGTTTCTGGCTGCTGGTCGTCTCCGCTTGTTGCCGTGCTTGTTTGTCCTGTTTTTGATTGTGTTATTGTGTCTGGATTATGTGCAATCAGCCATTGTTTGTGATCGCCAAGTACTGCTGGATATTCGATCTTCTATGATGGGGTTTGGCTGTCATAATCAGGAAGGAAGATTCTTCCATCGGTCTCTGCGTTTGCAACTTCCCGTTGGTACCTGGGATCCCCGCTGTGGTTATACCGGCAGAAAGTGATCCAAACCTTGGGGAAGACGTGCAGGTGCCGCGGTGAAATCCAGAAGGCTTGCTCGGCTTCGCAGTCTTGCTCGCTCCACCTCATCTTCTCCTAATTCTGCAGCTGGCGTCTTTCCTGGATCCTGGCCCTCAGGTGTGCCCGGAGTGAGGCCATCATTTCTCTGTGTTACGTATGGCTCTCGCGAGCCATACAATGAGAGCCGAAGGCGAGCCAGTGAGTTTGCGATGTTTATTATGATGAGGAAAAGGGAATAAAGGAACAGGGCCTCGTGGGGCCAAAAACACAAATAACAATACGAGGATAACACTTACATATAATGCAGAACGATGAGCAGGAGGCTGGCGCCAGACGAAGGGGTTCCAGCCTTAACCACGCCGGAGAAGAATGTGGATAATGATGTGAAGTCACAGTCCCGAATGATCGGAGCTGCTCCCTTAAATACCGGTTAACAGCGCCTCAGCTGATGAGGGTTAATTGGGCTCCAGCCATCTCGTAAAGCTTGACAGCTGGGAGCCCGCTGAGATGCTGTCACCATAAGAGCCGGGTTGAGGGGGAATATGGCCTGAGCACCGGATAGCACGGCGTCTCACCCCATATGACACTCTGGCCTGTTTTCCCTGTTCTACCGTGCCAACCGGCCTTCTCCCTGCTCCAAGCCAGCAAATCTCCTGCAGGTAGTGGGTGCCTACGTCAACTTTCACTGGCCCCCATTCCTGGCGAGAACTGCTGCTGTTACAGAGCCCATCCAGCTGGCGTTGCTTAACCCACGTTCCATCGCAAATAAATCATTCTTTTTGAACAATTTATTCATTACTGCAGGGCTGGACTTTTTATTTCTTGTTGAGACTTGGCAGAGAAGTGAGGAATTCACCTCCTTAATTGAACTTTGTTCACTGGATTGTACCTTCTCCTGTGCTCCGAGATTGACAGGCCCCGGCGGTGGTCTGGCCATCGTGAACCGACGCCGCTTCGTTACACGGACGGTAAGCCATGGAACTTTTTCATCATTTGAACTGATGAATTTAAAAATTGGCTCCTCAAACCCATTTTATTGTGTTTTAATTTACCGCCCTCCAGGAGTTTATGCCTCTTTTTTGTCTGAGTTTAGTGATTTTTTAACTTCTATTATTAAATTTGAGCGGATTTTATTACTTGGAGATTTTAATTTGCATATTAATGATCCCAATGACAGTTTTGCAGTTAATTTCTTGGGTATGATTGAATCATTTAATTTTGTTTTGTGTCTATCTGGCCCTACGCATATAAAAGGAAATACACTTGATCTTGTTTTTACACTTGGTCTTAATGTGAATAATGTTCAGACTAAGGAGCTTCATGTGTCAGGCCATTTTTGTGTTCTTTTTAATTTATCAGTTAAATCAGTCTGTTATACTGGCAAGCAGGTAAAATGCTCTCGTGTCATTGACCAGTTTTCAGCTGTGAAATTTTCTGCTGCCTTTGACAGCAGTGTGGTTTTATCCTCTGATGACGACACTGAGAGCTTGGTCTGCTCTTTTAACTCACACTGTTCAAGCATCTTAGATGTTCTATCAGAAAAACAACAACTGAACTGGTTAGGATATGGCTACGCTGCAATCTTTGCACATGTACTTAATGATGGCCGAGTTCAGATTTTTAAGCCATCACGCAAAACTACCGGTACAAGCAGACGAACAATCAACTGGCACATACGGCATATAGCCCAAACTCTACTACTACTGTTACTTCTAGCAGGGGGCATTCATCTCAACCCTGGACCTATCCATCAACAAGCGATTTCTGCAACCATGCAAATCTCCACCCCGAGCATGGAGCTTTTGACTCCGAGGTTGTTAGAATCGCCAATTGGTCCCCTTCAACCAACATCATTATCCTCGCAACTTACTCGGGCTTTGGTGCCGGGTGTCATCTGTGGGGCCCCTGCGGACGCTGCCTGTGGTGGTCGACTGGCCGAGGAGGAGTTCCGTCGGAGGGACTTGGAGGAAGAAGCATGGATGGATGAATGGCCTTGTTCCACCACTGCTGCTGGAGATGGCGTGTTGAACCATCTGGGCTCTGGCGCTGCAGCTGCTTCGGAGACTGCTGCAAGGCGACCAGTGTTGCATCCCGGAGGAATGCCGATGAAAATGTTATCCAGTGATTCCTGCTTACTTGCAGGGTTGGAAGAATCCAGGGTCGCTACCTCTGTCACTGGGGTGAGTCCTGAGGTTTGCATTCATGTATTATCAGACAGCAATCACATTGACTCATCTGGGGCAGAATGTAAATAACAACGGAATCCTGCGAGGGACAAAAGGACTTCCTATCAACGCGCATCGTCAAAACAGAGACAGCACAAGCTCTTCCAAACGGTAAACCACGCACAAGTTATTTGGAACCCAGAATCCAAATCTAAAGGTTTGCTAGGAGGTCATCTAAATATTAGAAGCATATTACCAAAAATGGATCAGATACGGAATATGCTTATTGAGTCTAGTTTGGATTTTCTATGTATCTCTGAAAGTTGGTTGAATTGTAATGTATCAAATGATCTAGTCAGTATACCAGGATATTTATGTTATAGAAATGATAGAACCACAAGCAAGGGAGGGGGTGTCCTAATTTATATAAGGGAATATCTTAAATGTGTCGAACTCGAACTGAATATAAATTTGGAGTGCCTGGGACTTAGTGTAATTCTATCACCAAATATGAATTTTAACATTGTTGTAGTCTATAATCCCCCATCTCATGGTGCTGAGTTTTACAATGAATTCAAGAGTCTTCTTTCCATCTGTGATAAATGTAATGAATGTATTGTATTAGGTGATTTTAACATTAATTGGATGGATAAAAGTGCCAAAGGCAAATTGAAATCAGCTACGGGGAAATTTAGATATGTACAATTGATTGATAAACCCACCCATATCACAAGGACATCTGAAACTCTTATTGACTTGATTTTCACTAATAGGCCAGAGAGAGTCGTAAAAACATATAATTTGATTACTGGACTTTCAGATCACAACATGACGCTGGTTGTAAGAAAGCTATCAAAACAACTCCTTGTCCACCATATTAAAAATGAAAATCAATCTAGGTTCACAACAGGTATTTCTAAATTAAACATGGCTCACTTTGAACAGGACTTAATGAATGCAAATTGGGAAAATGTAACCAAAGTGTCGAACTTAAAGAGTAGTGTCAGTAATTTTATGTCAACCTTAAGCAACTTACTTAGTAAATACACTAGAACCTGGAAAAGCAGACCTAAGAAATGCTCCTTCCCATGGTTTAATAAGGACATTCTTCAGCTTATGAAAAAGAGAGATCTTGCTCTCAAAAGGTCTCTGGTCACTAAAACCAACACTGACCATTTCATTTTCACTAGTCTAAGGAACAAAGTGGTGTCTGAGCTTCGGAAAGCTAAGACTAATTACTTCCTTAGACTAATTGAGGAGGCCAATGGGAGCAGTTCTAAATTCGGGCAACACATGAATAGATTAACAAATTCGAGTAAACAAAAGCATTCAAAAATAAGTAGTCTCAAGGTAGATGATAACCTCATTGATAGTAATGAGTCCATGGCCAATGTCTTCAACTGTTTTTTCACTGAATCCGTTCATAAACTGGCAAGTTATTTTAGACCACCTGAGTTATCCTCTAAGGAACATGTTAATGTTCACAACAGTTTTCGCACTAAAGAGGTATCCAGTGATGCATTTAAAGAGATTATTGGGAAAATGAATAACTCTATGGCAAAGGATGTTGATAACTTAAATGCTGCCTTAATTAAGAAACACCAGAATAGTCTGTTGGAGCCTATTACTCATTTAGTTAACTTGTCAATAAGAACAAATACCTTTCCAGAGAATTGGAAGACAGCAGTAATTACCCCGGTCTATAAGTCGGGAGACAAGGACTTAGCAAGCAACTACAGGCCAATTGCCATATTGCCCGTAGTGTCAAAAATTTTGGAGAAGATTGTTGCTGATCAATTGATAGAACATTTAGAGTCCAACCAATTACTTTATTCACAGCAATTTGGGTTTAGACCTAAGTATTCTACAGAAACAGCTAACTGTTATTTTATTGAGAAGGTCAAGGCTTTATTGGTTAAGGGGCATGTTGTGGGGACCATGTTTCTGGATCTAAAAAGGCCTTTGACACGGTAAACCACACTGTCCTGTTGTCGAAGTTAAAAGACCTCAAGATTTCAACTGAGGCAATACAGTGGTTTAGGTCATACCTGGAGGGGAGAGAACAATGTGTCAAGGTCAATGGGGAGAAATATGGGTTGCTCACCAATAACATGGGAGTACCACAAGGATCTATACTAGGGCCATTGTTGTTCACAATATACATCAACGACTTGCCCAATAGTTGCTCAGGTGCCAACTGCCAGATGTATGCTGATGACACCATAATCTATCTGTCTGCCAAAATGGCTAGCATGGCAGCTGAGCACCTGACCCAGGTTTTACAGAACACCTCTAAATGGCTTGTGTTGTCGCATTTAACCTTGAATGTCAAAAAAACTGTTGCTATGTGTATCTCTATTAGAAACAGGCCCATGACTGATGTTTTTGATGTTAAAATTGGAAATGAGGTGCTTACTGAAGTGAATGAGGTCAAGTATTTAGGGATCATTCTAGACAGGAACCTGCGATTCGACAAGCAGGTGCATTACATTTGTAACAAGGTCAAACCCAATTTAAATTGCTTCCGTCTCATTAGAAGGGATTTGTCATTTGTCATCTCAAATTACACTAAAACCCATAACTGCAATATATAAACAGGCTATAAAAATCTTGAACCGCAAACCAATGCGGTGGTATCACTGTGGTATTTTAGTCAAGCACAATCTTTTTACTTTTGAAAATTTTATTATCTTCTGTAATATCAGACTGATTTTTAAATGTCTATACAATCTTGTTTCACCTCCTTTTTCTGGTTTGGTAGCTAGACGCTCGAGCTCTAGCAGAGCATGCACACGAGCTTCCATCAACGGTAACTGCATTGTCACCATGTCTAGAACTTCATTTGGTCAGTCTGCTTTCTCCATAAAAGGGGCAAACTTATGGAACTCTCCGCCAACTCACTTAAAATTGGAGATAAATGCCAACCTCTTCAACAGAGGTGTTAAAGACTGGCTAAAATCCCACCAGCAATGTGTGCATGTCTAGTCCGAATTGTTGTTTGTTGTGATCATGGATCTCTTGCTCTATTTATAATTTGTAATGTATTTGTAATTTTAATTAGCTTATAAATTTTGTATGTACAGCCTAATTTATGACCTATATAAGCCACCTATGGACTGGTGTTGAGAATTAGCACTTGTGCTATATACACCTATGCAAAACATCTGGTCTCTCCTTGTGATTGTACTAATGTAATTTGTTATGCCCATATTAAATAAAGAAAGAAAAGAAAAAAGAAAAAAATGTAGTTGTTCCCTTTAAAACCAGGACTGTCCGTGCTGTTAATTTATCCTCCTGGTTAAATGATGATCTCTGTTGTTTTAGACGTAAATGTCGGAGGGTGGAAAGACTGTGGAAGTCCACTAAACTTGAGGTGCATCGATTGTACCTTAAGGAACTGTTAATTGAATTTAACAATATGATTAAAATGGCAAGGACTTCTTATTTTTCCAACATCATCTCCAATAGTAACAATCCAAAGATCCTCTTCAGCACAATAGACAGTATAGTTAATCCTGTCAGTTCTGCTCCCCCTGTTTATTCAATTAATGACTGTAACAAGTTTCTTTCCTTTTTTGTTGACAAGGTCACTGCTGCCAGGGCTGGTTTTACTCATTCCTTTCCCCTAATCCTTGATTGTCCTAACAGACAGGACTTTTTAAGTGATTTTACCCCAATTTCTTTTGAGGATTTGTTAGTGTTGGTGAGCTCCATGACATCCTCCTCCTGCGCTTTAGATATTTTGCCTTTCTCAATGTTTAAAGAGGTAATTGGCTCAGTGGGTACGTCTTTGGTTAATATCATTAACAGTTCTGTGGTATATATGACTCTTATATCCCATATCTACATATGTTAGAACAAGTGGAAATGTTTTGTGACAGCATATGTAAGGAACTTCACACCTGGAAAGGACAAAGGATCTCCCCCGCCGGGTTAAAGTCAATGGACCTCCCAAGACGCGGCGGCGGAGATGGACTTGACACCTTTACCCCCTAAGGCGAGAGGAGGAGTTCCCATCACCTCCCAAGACAAGGAGAGGAGATAGCAGAACAATGAGGGGGTTAAGATAACGGGGGGATGTCAGCTTTTTCAATGTGTGGCTTTGATGTCAGCTTTTTCAATGTGTGGCTCTATGTGTGCTTGTATTTAACCAGCGAGCGGAGCAGAGATCACTCTCTTGCCTTCTGCCAAGCTCTACACCTGATGAGACTCGATAGAAGAGCTATTCATTAAAAACCCTGTTTTTAATACAAAAATCGCCTCGTTATTTCAGCTCCTCTACACTGGTGACCTTGATGCGAGAATATGGACCGGAGGCGTTCTTCAAGCTGCTCATCCATGGTGACTCGGGCATACGCCAGCGACGACGCAGACGAGGGAACAAGCAGACAGCTTTTCCCCACGGCAGAGGGCACTGAGAGAGCTCAACTGAGCTCCAGCACCGCCGTGAGTGCCGAGGCAAGGCACTCTCACCCGGCGGGCACAACAGTGATGGTGTGCACGAACGCCGTTGCTGTCAACCTGCCAGACTTCTGGCGAGAAGACCCCGCCTCTTGGTTTCAACAAGCTGAAGCCCAGTTTATACTGGCGGGCATCACAGCAGACGATATTAAGTTTTACCATATCGTCTCCAAACTCGACTCCACCACTTTGAAGTGTGTGCAGAGGTCCGGCGACCACCAGCCCGGGACAAATATGAGACACTCAAGGCGACCATCGTGGCGAATTATGTCCCGTCAGCGGAGGAAAGAGCCGAGAGGATCCTGGCGGTCTACGGCCACAGAGGGAGCAATCCGAGGACCCTCATGGAGGATTTGCTACAACTCAAGGAGGAGGATAATGATAATTTCCTTTTCCAATTCATTTTCCTCAGCACGCTACCACCGCAGTTGAGAGGGACACTCGCCAGTATGAAGTGCAATAATCATCAGGATTTCCGCACACTGGCCGACGAGGCTTACCGGCTCGTCAACGCCTGCAGAGAACGGACACTCACAGCGGCATCTGCAGATCTGAAAACTGACACCCCGAGCCTTGGAGAGACTCAACCCACGGTGACAGCGGCGCGGCCCAAGCACAACGAGCAGAACGACGTCTGCTATTATCACCACCGCTTCGCAGAGAAAGCCCGCAAATGCGTTCCCCCCTGCAAGTTTACGATATCGTGGAAACGCCATAGCCGAGGGCCATTAACAGCAGCGGTTCTTGGCGAGAAGAATAAGCTGTTATACGTGACGGATGGATACACAGGCAAGCAGTTCCTCATTGACACGGGAGCTCAGCTGAGTTTTGTCATGCTCTCCCATGCAGATCGAACCATGGGCACCCGGGGCAACGGAGCAGTGGCAGCCAACGGCTCTGACATCGACACGTTCGGGGAAAAGAGCCTGCACCTCCTCATCCACGGCCGCAGTTACAGATGGACATTTGTTGTAGCAGCGGTGAGCTTTAACTTGTTAGGCGCAGATTTTCTGTGTGCACACAGGTTATTAGTGGATCTTGCAAATAGGCGCCTGGTTAATGCACTATCTTTTGCTTCTATTCCATGTTCAGCTCGAGTTTCCCCACCACCCGTGCAGGCCAACGTCACCACAGCGGGAGGTAAGTTTGAACAACTCCTCACCCAATTTCCAGCACTCACAACCCCCAAATTCTCAGCCACTGTAGCCAAACACGGGGTTAAACACTTCATTCCGACAACAGGACCTCCTGTTTTTGCCAAAGCTCGCCGCTTAGACGCGACCAAGCTCAACATAGCAAAGGATGAATTTGCAGCTCTCGAAAAATTGGGCATTGTTAGACGCTCGAAGAGCCCCTGGGCTTCACCACTTCACATGGTTCCGAAATCCGACGGTTCTTGGAGACCGTGCGGAGATTACCGCAGGCTAAACAACGCTACAGCGCATGACCGCTACCCCATTCCTCACATTCAGGATTTCTCACTACATTTAGCGGGTAAATGTAGTGGGTTGTAGTGGGTAAATTTAGCGGGTGCGCGCATTTTTTCAAAAATAGACTTAGTCCGCGGTTATCACCAAGTCCCAGTCCGAGCTGAAGATATTCCTAAAACAGCGGTTATAACCCCTTTCGGCCTTTTTGAATTCCTAAGAATGCCGTTCGGCCTCAAAGGCGCTGCTCAAACTTTTCAACGGATGATGGACGCAGTCCTGCGCAACCTACCCTTTGTTTTTGTCTACCTCGATGACATGCTGGTAGCCAGCTCATCCGAGGAAGAACACGAGCAGCACCTCACTACTGTTTTTCAGAGGCTGGAAGAGCACGGACTTATAATCAATCCAGCCAAATGCAAATTCGGCGTATCGCAAATTGATTTTTTGGGACATAGGGTCTCCCCGACAGGGGCATTTCCGCTTCCAGACAAAGTTCGTGCGATAGAAGGTTTTCCACGGCCTCAAACGGTTAAATTGCTACAGGAATTTTTGGGGATGGTTAATTTTTACAACCGTTTCCTCCCCCACGCAGATCAGCTCATGCAACCCCTATATGACGCGCTCAGAAAAAAGAAGGCTTCCAACGCGGTCGAATGGACCCCGGAGCGCGAACGCGCTTTCGCGGAAGTAAAAAACGCCTTAGCTAACGCCACAATGTTAGTCCACCCAGATCCCTCAGCCCGCATTGCTCTGACCACAGATGCTTCTGACCTGGCTATAGGGGCAGTTGTAGAACAACTTGTCAGCGGAGTCTGGCAACCTTTGGCATTCTTTAGCAAATCGCTAAACCCAACGGAACGCAAATACAGCACTTTCGACAGAGAGCTGCTAGCGCTTCATTTGTCCATCCGCCACTTCCAGTTTTGGTTAGAAGGGCGGAGTTTCACGGTCTTTGTGGACCATAAGCCGCTCACTTTTGCTATGGCTAAAATTTCAGAACCATGGTCGGGCAGACAACAAAGACAGCTAGCTGCGATTTCAGAGTTCACCACAGACATTCGACACGTAGCAGGCAAACTTAACGTTGTAGCTGACTGTCTCTCTCGCGCCGTGACACCGCCAGAGCACGAGGAGACAGATTACGCCACCTCAGCAGCGGAACTCTTCACTAACGCACACACATATGCAGCACCTATCCAGGATGGAGTAGATTATGCAGCCATGGTGGAAGAACAAAGCAGTGATGCAGACGTGCGCGCGCTCCTGTCCAGACCAACAGGGTTAAGGCTGGAGAAAAAAGGGTTGCGCGACGGCGTGCCCCCCCTAATATGCGACGTTTCAACCGGCCGACCTCGCCCGTTAGTACCAGCTGCTTGGCGCCGCCGTATTTTCGACGCAATTCACTCCCTCGCGCACCCAGGTGTGCGCGCCTCGGTCAAAATGGTTGCTGAAAAGTTTGTGTGGCCAGGCCTGCGCAAAAACGTAAAAGAATGGGCAAAAACTTGCATTCCTTGTCAACGCGCCAAAATACACAGACACACAAAAGCCCCTCTGGAGCCTTTTCCAATTCCTGCTAGAAGATTCGACCACATTCACGTCGAGCTCGTGGGGCCGCTACCTTCCTCCCAAGGTTTCACACACCTGTTAACAATGATAGACCGCACCACGCGCTGGCCAGAGGCAGTCCCTCTAGCGTCAACCACAGCGGAGGAAGTCGCTCGCGTTTTTCTAGCAAACTGGGTGGCACGTTTCGGCGTTCCATCAGACATCACGTCAGACAGAGGGCCTCAATTTATCTCAGAGCTCTGGTCAGCCATGTCTAACAGTTTAGGGGCAACAATTCATCGCACCACCGCTTATCACCCTCAGGCTAATGGGTTATGCGAGCGTTTTCACAGGTCCTTAAAGGCTGCCCTCAGGGCCTCACTAACGGACACAAATTGAGTAAATAAACTTCCCTGGGTTTTATTGGGGTTGCGTGCAGCACCTAAAGAGGATTTAGATGCTTCTCCTACAGAATTAGTTTTTGCCCAGCCTATCAGACTCCCAGGAGAATTTTTACCAGAGAACCCAGAACCAGGACACCTTCCAGTCCCAAGGTTTTTAGGCAGCAGTGGACCGGACTCTCTCCACGGTCCAGCTCATCACTCTTTTCCACGAGTTTTTGTTCCTCAAACTTTAAAAAACGCTGAGTTCGTTTTTGTTAAGCATGAAGCCATTAAACCAACGTTACGCCCAGTTTATGATGGCCCGTTCAGAGTGCTGGAAAATGGTGACAAACACTTTGTGCTTGATTATGGGGACAGAAAGGAAGTGGTCAGTGTTGACAGACTCAAACCCGCTTTCTTGCTGAGAGACGAACCTGCACAGTTGGCACGAGCACCTCGGCGTGGTAGACCCCCCAGAGGAAAAGTCTCAGCCCCCAGGCAGGGAACAAATAATCTCTTTCCTTCCCACAATGCAGATTCACCACGAGAAGGTCCCAGCGGGACACCTAAGCCAACCTACAGCAGTTTTGAGAGAAGAATAAAGCCCAGACAGCACAGGGACTGATACCAACCACCCCGCAATTATTCACTAATTGTGCTACAACAGTTTAAGGCTACTTATGATTTCACTATGCTGTTATGTTTACCACTGAACTTTCTTAGGAGCATGGCTGCTAGAAAACTTCTCCTGTGGCAACAGTTGTAACAAGTAGTATTTCATAGTTATTATCTTAGACTGTGATTCTTTCTGTGTCCTTTCCTAGTGTTTGGGGAGCCTGTGGTATATATGACTCTTATATCCCATATCTACATATGTTAGAACAAGTGGAAATGTTTTGTGACAGCATATGTAAGGAACTTCACACCTGGAAAGGACAAAGGATCTCCCCCGCTGGGTTAAAGTCAATGGACCTCCCAAGACGCAGCGGCGGAGATGGACTTGACACCTTTACCCCCTAAGGCGAGAGGAGGAGTTCCCATCACCTCCCAAGACAAGGAGAGGAGATAGCAGAACAATGGGGGGGTTAAGATAACGGGGGGATGTCAGCTTATTCAATGTGTGGCTCTGATGTCAGCTTTTTCAATGTGTGGCTCTATGTGTGCTTGTATTTAACCAGCGAGCGGAGCAGAGATCACTCTCTTGCCTTCTACCAAGCTCTACACCTGATGAGACTCGATAGAAGAGCTATTCATTAAAAACCCTGTTTTTAATACAAAAATCGCCTCGTTATTTCAGCTCCTCTACAGTTCACTTGAATTTGGTTGTGTACCCTCATATTTTAAACATGCAGTTGTGCAGCCACTTTTAAAAAAACCTAACCTTGATCCATCTGTTTTTAAAAACTTCAGGCCAATTTCTAAGCTTCCTTTTATTTCTAAGCTTTTAGAAAAAGTTGTTGCCAAGCAGCTCACTGACTTTCTGATTGAACACAATATTTTCGACAAATTTCAGTCAGGCTTTCGTCAGAAACACTCGGCAGAGACCGCTCTTCTTAGGGTGTCGAATGATATTTTAATGTCACCAGACTCTGGCAAATGCTCTGTTTTAGTGTTATTAGATCTTACTGCAGCATTTGATATTATTGATCATTGCATTTTGTTACAAAGGCTTAGAGATTGGGTAGGTATTTCTGGAAAAGCTCTGGATTGGTTTTTCTCCTACCTTTCTGGTAAGAGTTTTTCTGTGGCTGTTGGCTCTTATTCATCTGATTCTGCTCCTTTAACCTGTGGGGTGCCTCAGGGTTCTATTCTGGGTCCACTTTTATTTGCCCTATATATGCTGCCACTTGGTTCTTTCATCAGCAAATTTAAAGGTGTGTCTTATCACTGCTACGCTGACGATTTACAGCTACTTTTCTCTTTTAAACCTGACCATGTTGACAATTTAAAAATTATTCATGATTGTCTGTCTGCAATTAAGGACTGGATGTCTAGTAACTTTTTGCAACTTAATGCTGATAAAACTGAAGTCCTTATTGTAGCACCTGATAATCTAATTCCTAAGATGGTTAATAGCATTGGTTCATTAAGCTCTAATGTACGGTCTAATCTAAAAAATCTTTGTGTCATTTTCGATCAGTCGATGAGTTTTGATCAGCATGTCAAATCTCTGACCCGGAGTTGTTTTTTCCACCTTAGGAATATATCCAAAATTAGGTCATTGGTTTCCTACAGTCAGTTAGAAATCATTATTCATGCCTTTGTTTCTTCACGTTTGGACTACTGTAATGCTCTTTTCACATGTCTTAGCAAATCCTCTTTACACTACCTACAGTTAGTCCAGAACTCTGCTGCAAGATTACTAACTAGGTCCAGTAGATTCTGTCATATCACTCCCGTTTTGGCCTCCTTGCATTGGCTTCCTGTAAATTATAGAGTTGATTTTAAAGTTCTTGTTCTTACTTATAAAGCCATTCATGAAGAGGCGCCTTTTCATATTAGTGACTTGCTCCATCTACACCAGCCCAGCAGGTCTCTCAGGTCTTCTCATCAGAATCTATTAGTAGTCCCTAGTACTAGGCTCAGAACCAAAGGCGATAGAGCCTTTGCTGCTGTTGCTCCCAGACTTTGGAACTCCTTACCTTTTGAACTTACTGTAGGTCTGCACCTTCCATTGATGTTTTTAAGAAGCAACTAAAGACCCACCTTTTTAGCCTGGCTTTTTAATTAACTATGTGTTGATTGTATTTTTATGTGCTTTTACTGTTTACTTTGCTTTTATTTTTTTACTGTTTTATGTGCCTGTGTTTTTATTTTGTTTTTTACCATGTTAAGCACTTTGTGACTCTGTCTGTGAAAAGTGCTCTATAAATAAACTTATTATTATTATTATTATTAAGATCACTGCATCCTCCACCCCGATGCCATGCTGGTAGGCAAACTAAAGTGAATCCATCGCTAGTCGCACCAGGGGGCCGAGGTGGGTGAGGAGCAGCCTCTCTAGGGTCTTCATTAGGTGTGATGTGAGGGCCATTGGTCTGTAGCTGTTCAGGTCCTTGGGGTGCGGAGTCTTCGGTACGGGTACCACACAGGATGTTTTCCACAGCTGTGGTATCCTCCCCAGCTTCAGGCTCAGACTGACGATGTGCTCTGTGATCCCACACAGCTGGTCTGCACAGGACTTGAGGAGCTTTAAACTGATGCCGTCCGGACCTGCAGCCTTCCTTGCCTTGATCTTCCTATGCTCAGCTCTCACCTGGGTCTTAAAGCGCATTCACATGGCCACTGTTTGGTCTGGACTAAAGGACCAAAGTGTGTATTTCATGGATAGTTTGGTTTGTTTGGCGCCGTCTGAATGCGCCTGGAACTCTGGTGCAGCACCAAACAAGTGAACTCTGGTCCCTCTGAAAAGACGGGGGTGGGGGGGGGGGGGTTCTTGGTTTGCTTGCAAACACAGTCTGGTGCGTTTCACTTGCCATATGAATGCAAACGGAGTATCCAGCGGACCAAAGGGCGGATGTGCACCTTGACGTTTGTGTAACCACAGCAACACACAGTGAAAAGAGAAAGGTACCTTCATATCAAATGCAAACAGGCAAATATTTCGCACAGCACGATTACATTATAACTCAATGTAAATACATGAAAAGACATTAATTCACCGTCTGGGTAAGATGCAGACAGGCAAAGTTCCCATTCACCTGAAAAAGTTATCCCTGTTGAAAACTTGATGTGTGTTTCCTGGCAGCACGTCCGTGGTAGGAATCCATGGGTAAATAAATCCAACATCCTGATTCAGCTGAAGAACTCCTGGTTCTTCAGCCTCCATTTTGGGTAGAAAATAACAATAAAGTCAATCCAAGTCAATCCAAGAAATACTTTTACTGGAGAAAACTGAGGAGAAAAGTTTAAAAAAATGTCCCTTGGACTTGGAGTAGTGACGAGTGAGGAGTGAGATGCAGACACTGATAGATATTTGGTCTGATAACCAGATTTCTCAGCTGCTTGTGGCTACACATAAGAATACCGATGTTTTTAAAACTTTTAGCGACATGATGGCAGCATGGGGGGTTTATACAGACAGCGGAGCTTTTAATTTTTATTAGTTTGTGGTGCATAAACACCTTACTGAAGGGAACCTTGTTATGCTGAGAATTGCTCACTTGCTGAGAATTGCATCCCATCGTTGAATAAACATAATTTAAAGATAATTTACAAGAGGTAATAACAATTTTTACTTCTAAAAATGTATAATGGGTACTTCTAAAAATGCATAAATGGTTATAAGCCTGGTTGTAGTGTTATATTTTATAGTTTAGGTGCGTGGGATGCAATTCTTGGCAAGTGAGCAATTCTCAGTATAACACTGGTCCTGGCCAATTGATGAGTTGGATTCATCTTCTTCGCCGCGATTTTTTCTTCCTGGTGAGTGGTGGCTTTGGCTACATTGCCACAAACTAGCAGCTGTTGTAACTGCGTGACGTTGTCCAAGCATTTGGGGCCACTTGAGTGAAGTGCTGCGTGAATCTAGCTACAATGCTCTGCACTGTGTGTTCATATATTCATATATTTATTCCATCCAGCTACAATGCTCTGCACTGTGTGTCTGTGTGTGTGTGTGTGTATATATATTTTATAGTAATATGTACATATGTATATTAGCTGCTCTTGCTTGTTTTTTTTTTTTTTTTTTTTTTTTTTTTTCTTGCCTTCTGATTGTTGCTCTGAGTGTTGCTATCCCTGTGCTGTTGCAATCCTGGAATTTCCCCGTTGTGGGACTAATAAAGGCTTATCTTATCTTATCTTATCTGAATGCAAACCGAACCAAACAAAGGTATGAAAATTCTTGCCATGCTCCGCCGAGTCGAACCGAGACTCCCGGACTATCCTGGAGTGAATACAGTCTTAGTGAGAGTCAGGCTGGGGCAGGGAATGTGTGTGCTGGGGGGTGGGGGGATGTTGGGTCTGTGAGGGGAAAAACAGTGGGGGGCAGTGGACAGCGGGACTAGATGAAGGTGGAGGCAGCAATGGTTGGTGGGCAGGCGGAGAAGAGGGTGGCTGGTCAAACCTGTTAAAGAACAGTTGTTCACCCACTCCCTACCCCCGTGGCCTGGGAGGAGGTATTCTGGTGCCCAGAGATGGTTATGAGGCTTCTTCAGACACCGCTGACGCCACTCTGCTGCACCTTGTCCTCCATCATCTTCCCGTAGCTGTCCTTCCCCTCTCTGATCTTCCTCCTTAGTGCCCTCTATATGGACTTCAGCTCCTCCTTGTTTCCTGACCTGAAGATCCTTTTCTTCTCCTTCAGCAGTGTCTTTATCTCACGGTTGATCCAGGGTTTGTTGTTTGAGAAACATTGTATGGTCTTGGTGGGTACAGTGTTCTCTACACAGAAGTTGATGTAGTCTGTGATGGTGCATGTGAGGCCATTGATGTCCTCAACATATGGATCACAGAGCTGCTCCCATGCAGTGGATTCAAAACAGTCCCTCAGAGTCCCTCCGCCTCCTCAGACTATATCTTCACTGTGTGGGTAACAGGAGGTTGTCTGTGAAACAGGGGTTTGTACACAGGCAGGAGGTGAATCAGGTTGTTATCAGATCTTCCGGGGGGCGGGGGTGATGAGGTGTAAGCCTTCTTGGAGTTTGCATAAAATAAGTCCAGTGTTTTATTGTCTCTGGTGTGGCATGTGACATACTGGGTGAAAGTGAGCAGAATGGGGGACAGGGAAGCATGGTTAAAATCAGATGAGCTGGAGAGCATTTGGGTGCTGCGTCTGCAGCCTGCTGGTGACTGACTGGATGACGTTACACGCTGCCTCAGCTCTCGCGGACGGGCAATCACAATAACAATCATGATGACGTGAGATCTCTCTGGGTAGGTACGTCGGTCACATGCTAACGGTTAGCAGCTCAATGTCCTTGCTACAGTGTTGTTCTTTAATTGTGATGTGCCCAGGATTACACCATCTGTTGTTCAGAAATATTAACAGCCCCCCACCCCCCTGCTCTTCCCACTATCTGGCATCCAATCTGCCTGTATTAAGTGGAAACCCTCCAGTCCAATGTTAGCATCTGTAGTTAGGTCTGTTAACCACGTTTCAGTGAAAAACATGATCCTTGTTCATTGTTATGATCCGGTGAGAAGCACAAACCACAGTCTCTCCCCACCGAGGGGAGCTTTAACCCTTTGTTCGGCAAGATTAAATTTACAGATCGCGTCCCTAGTGGCACAGTGCAGCACTGCGCCTGTCAAGTGATATGACGTGCAAAACACTCCACAGTTGAACTGAGGATTGTACTGAGGATTTGTACTGATGATGCCAGCTCACAAGGTGGCAGACACGTATAACTTACTGCTGTTGCGTTGGCGGAATCATGGCTGACCTGGAAGCATCTGTATTACAGCAAAGAGGATGAAATTTTTCTTCTTCTTCTTCTTCTTTGAGATCAAATAGACATTACCGATTGACGGAGGAGCCATTTGCTCTCAAATTTGCCAAATATGATTCAAAAAAGAGATTATTTAGCTTATGAAGGTAAACGTTTACATTTTGTTATAGCAGAGGGTGCGGGAAACAGGTTGATTTCACCTGCTGTTCATCATAGCGCCACGTGACTGGGAGAACAATCGCTCCGCTTTATAACACAAATAGCGCCGGAATAAAAGCGAAATTGAGGTGCAATAATCCTAACCATTTCTGGATGTGGGAGAGAAAGCAAAAATGCCCAACAGAAGAGAAAATAATGGCCAACATGCTGCAAAAAGCCACCGTTCGCCAGCGGTAAGTGATGAATGTCTGTGCTTGTTTATTGTTTTGTTACATTGTATTGCATTGTACTGATCTTCTGGTTCATATACTTTGAAGATAAGATAACGAAATGCCCAAAACAAGAAACGTTAACAAAAGCAGAACCATTCTTTGTGTAAATATGTCCAAAGTCCACTTTTGACCAGTTATGTAATTTGATATGGCTACCGTGGCATTATGCAAATTAGATGCATAAATTTACTCCTATCTCAAACTTTGGATCATATTCTAGATCTTTCTAATTGACAGTAAGCCTTTATCTTTTACCACTTTCAAGTTACAGCCTTGGAAATCTCTGATATGGCTGCCGTGGCATTATGCATGGCATTATGCAAATTATATGCGTAAATGTACTCCTTTGTCAAACTTTGGATCATAAGCTACATCTTTTTAATTGACAGTAAGCCATTATCTCTTACCACTTTCAAGTTATAGTGTTGGAAAACTTTGACATCTGATCTGAATATTTTCTTGACAAAAATCTTTACCACTCTTGACCACTAGGGGGTTATGTCGCAATTTGGCACCTGTGACAGTTAAGAGCTTTTAATGTATTGAGAAAGACTGACTCCAACCACCTTACCAAGCTAATGCTAATGGTTGAATGAATGAATGAATTGATGAATCTTTATTTTGGATAAATTAGATTAAAAGAGAGGAACAGAATAATATAACAAGGGAAAAAAAATCCAACAAGGTCAAATTAAACAATAACTCCTCGGATTATACAATTCAACATAAGTAAATAGCATGATGCTAACCTCTCTGAAGAATGAATGAAATAGTGCATCACTGGTGAACAGGGGTGTGTGGTTTCAGTGGAAGACGGGATCTGACCGGTCTGTGGAGTACAATAAGCACAGAAATAATTGCAAATGAGTGAATGGGAAACTGCTAATGCTAGCTAGTCACCTTTGGTCCCGGTCAGAGAATCATAAACTGTTGTTGGACAGCTCAGTGGTGCAGTGGTTAGCACAGTGGCAGCACAGTAAGAAGGTTACGGGATTGATCCCACCTCCTGACCATCAGTGACCCTTCTGTGTGGAGTTTGCATGTTGTCTTCGAGTCTGTGTGGGTTTACTCCGGTTTCCTCACACAGGCCAAAAACATGCAAGTTAGGCTAATTTGATACTCTAAAGTGGCCCTAGGTGTGAATGTGTGTATGAATGGTGAAGGGATGGTGCCGTACTGTGGCTGCTTCATCCATTTAGGTGGATGCCCTGAATTTCCCCTCTGGGGCTCAATAAAGTACACAAAATAAAAAAAAAAATAAACAAATCTCTAAGAATGATATATATGATCAAGTGTTGGTAGATGAATGACACATTTTTGTATTCAGGACCCAGTAGCAGATACCACAACAAACAACAAGGACACAACTGCAATGTTAGGCATTTTTATTTAAAAGAGTAAGTGGAGTTGCTGCGCGATCTGACCTCCAGGGGAGAAGAGAGATGGTAAGTAACTGCAAGAGCTGTGCTTACTGTTAGGTTGAGTACTGGTGACTGTTCCACTTCCTGGAGAAGACTTGGAGAACCAGAGGTGAGAATATTGCAAGGGTGAGCATTAGTTGTCCACTTACAGGTTGGAGGAGAAGGATGAGGTGAGGAGGAGATTGCGCCACAGTGAGTATTCTTGCAGGTGGTGTTTAGTGAGAGAATCCAGTAGCAGGTGCAGCAGAAGGTAGGCATGAAGGTGCCCTGGGCCAGTGGCAACTATTTATACCCGGCAGTAATCAGGAGCAGGTGGTAAGAAGGCACCGCTACAGGTAATCACAGGCAATTAGAATGAATGCTGTGAATGTTTATTTTAGTTTATTCAGATACATACATCACACTGTAGGAGCATGTTCAAATAACGAGGCTGAGTTTCAGTCATAAACCAGCTTTATTTGACAGAACACAAGCTCCTAGCATTCTCAAAGCAGGAAAGAGAGAGAATCATATCCCCACACCCCTTATATACATTTCCAGCATCAGGATTCGAGTCACATAGTGTCTTCCGTAAACATACAGGTACAAAGCATCCCTTTGAAGCTTCACCCATTGTCTCTCATCTCCTGATGAACCGGAATCCCCTCCGGGGCATCTTCTGTGGGACAAAGAGACAAATCTCACACTTCCTTGTCATCTACTGCAGATTCGAGTCTTCTTGTCCTTGCAGACGTGACACCCCACAATACACATACAGTCCTGTCTCTGTGGCAACGTGAGCCCACAATGTGTGTCGACCACAACACATTATCAACATTATCAACAGCATGAATGAATGAATTACAGTATGAGTTGTCAACAGCATGAATTGCAGTATACAATAAGCTTTTTTCACATTGATTTTGAGTGTGAAAGGGTCACCCCAAGTAAGCTATTTAAAGCTTTTAGTAGGGGGCCCATTTCTACAGTAAAATGATAACAGATAGTATAAAATGATAATGGATATTATGTTATTAGTGTGTGCTTCTCACTGAATCATAGCAGTGAACAAGGATGTCTTATTGGGTGAATAAAATTTATAGAAAATTATGATCAAAACCACGATCAGATGACTAATGAGAGGTGGTCTATCTGTCAACCTCTCCCCACTGAAGGGAGCTCTAATGTGGTAAGAAAGACTGACTCCAACTACCTTACCAAGCTAATGCTAATGGTTCAATCTACCAACTATCACACCAAAAACATAACAATATAAGCCAGAATGAGGTGAGATATATTATCAACTGTGGATCATGTGGAATGTCTAGCGCAATGACTGAAATTTAAAGCAAACATCATAAACTGCGCTTGGTAAGCTAACTCCATAGTAGCACTGTTAGCTTTGACGCCAACGCCACAGGGTCAGAATTGATATCCTAGCCAATAGCATGGTTACAACTGAAGAGTGGATTATTTTTTTAGCAATGTAGGGATATGTAACCCTGAAGAGCTGTAGCTACCGGCTTCTGCTTATCTTGCTGAAATATTAAAATATAACTATTTCTAAATGATGAGTGATTTTAATATTTTTACTGTAATTATATGACTCAAGAAACGTTAAAACCCACAAACACACCATGTTTTAGTGAATGGGACCTCTGAGCCAGCCCCAGCATAACCTTTATAATCATTACTAAGCCTAATGCAATGATGGTAATAGATATCATTTGTAGCTTCAGTCGACTGTGTAACAAGGTAGAAGGATTTCACATCCTTCAGTAGTGAGCCTGAATGTGTGAAAGCTGAGTGGAATAATTGCTCCACAGGCCTGAAGATCATTTCGTATTAGGCTGATGTAGGGATTGCAGATGGAAAATTGGACTGAGGTGAAATATAAATGAAAATAAATGGACAAAGGTTTTATGAGGATGTGCTTCACCAAACCAAAAGAAAAGGCCTAAAAACTTCTGAAGTCCTGCAGAAATGAAACAAAAGGTGTGTTAGCAATAAGATTGTCACCAAAAAGAATTATACTCTTACTTTCAGAAATAAATAAAAATTTTAAATAACCAGAATCTATTCTAGTTTTTTCAACTCTAACCTACTTTTTAAGTGAATTAATAAGAATTCAATGAGTGCATGCATTTTCCCCCAAGTATGACCAAGCCAATTAAAATAAAACAGGCTGGTTGCGGGGCGACCATCCCCAACCTGGCGGGTCTCCCGGTGGTGGATAGGGGAAATGCCTGCAGATAATGAGGGCTAACTGTGGTATAAGTCAGGCTTGCCTGGTCGAATAAGCAGTCCCGAACCGACTGTAAAAAGAAGTCCTCTGCCCTTCTACTGAAAACCTTTGCAGAGGAGCTAACTCCAGTTTAAGAGTTAATCCCTTTCCACACCATGTGGTATATGGGGCAGCGCCTATCTCTTTCACTGACCCTAGGCCACACAGCTAATGTAAGTAGTGAAAGCTACAGTGGGAGGTTGGTCCTTCTGGTAGCTCTGGGTGTTACCTTTCCTTTCCCCATTCTATTGTGCTGAGCACCAAGCTAGAAGGCAGAAAGTACTATTTTTATATGGTCTTTGGTATGATCTGGCCAGGATTTGAACCCAGAACCTCCCGGTTGTGGGGCAGATGCTCTATCAACTAGGCCACCACTGCAGTTAACTCCAGCTTGGTGCCGTTTTTCAAAAGTCTATAGACTCTCATACAGTCCCTGCACTTTGGAGAAAAAATGTACCATCATTCCACTTGCAAAGAAATCCTGTCCTACTGACAACAATGACTATAGACCTGTAGCTTTAACCTCCATTGTTATGAAATGTTTTGAAAGATACATGGTGACTTTATTGAAACCGGAGATAAACGCTCAATCGGATCCACTCCAGTTTGCCTATAGGCGGGGGAGGAGTAGAGATGATGCAATAAATAGGATTGCTCATCTGACTCTTAGCATCTAGAAGATCCAAAGGCCTATGCTCGTGTTTTATTTATTGATTTCAGTTCAGCTTTCAACACTTTGCAGCCTCATCTGTTTTTACATAAAACAACCCAGATGAAGGTTAATCCTTTTATTATGAAATGGTTTTTATTCTTTTTAAACAGATAGAACTCAAAATGTCAGGATCAATAACACACTTTCTGACTTCAAACCCATCAGCACAAGTGCATCTCAGGGCTGTGTGAGCGCTCCAGTCCTTTTTACCCTGTACACTAATGACTATTAGTCATTATCCAGGTAATCTGCTTTTTAAATTTTCTGGTGGCACTGCCATTCTTTGCCTGTTACACCAAGATACTGACACCTCCTTGTGTTTCTCTGAGGTCAGTGGCTTTGCAAAGTGGTGTGATGAACATCTCTTGGTCATCAACACACAAAAAACTAAGGAGATGGTGGTGGACCCTCAGTCAGTGGGAGACCACACTCCACTGTCTATTAATAGTGTGGAAATTCAACAAGCCATCTCCTGCAGGTATCTGGGCATCCACCTGGATAACCTCTTTACCTAGGATGACCATGTTGAGTTTGTGTGCTCTCATCTACAGCAAAGGCTGTATTTTCTCCGTCGGCTGAGGGTGTTTGGAGTCAGTGACAAGATAGCGTTTTTATTTTACCAGGCGGTGTTAGAGAGCATCATAAGGTATGGGATGTCTGTGTGGTTTGGCAATATTTCTGTGCAGGCTAAATCTAAGTTGCAGCATCTGGTCCACAGTGCCATGATGGTGATGGGGAGAACTGAAAAGCTCTCCCTTAAGGTCATTTATGAGCAGTGTGTGTGCAGGCAGGCACAAAGAGTTCTGCAGCACCCCTCACACATCATTCTGAGTGTGAGCTCTTGCCTTCTGGTAGAAGATACAGAGTACTAAAATGCTGGTTAAACCGTTTTAAAAACTCATTTGTACCTGCTTATATTAGGCTCCTAAATTACTCCTAGGATTGTACAGCAGCATGGTGATTTTAACCTGTATTTACATGTTCTGTTTGTTTGTTTATGTTTTAGACTGGTTTTTATAATATGTGCATTAGGGGTAGTGTGCAATATATGTGAGCAGATGTCATGTTGTGATGTGATGCCTTGTGGTTCGATGGGAAGCAGGTTTGTGTCAGCACCGTGAGTCCACAGCAAATTTCCCCAAGGGGACAATAAATTCTATTCTATTTTATTCTATTCTATTCTAACTTGTGATGTTCCTATTAGGATGGGGCAGGGTAACAGGTGGTGCTGTTGCACTCATGAAATCCCCTATGTGTCCTATGATAGGTTTGTCATGCAAACAAGAGATGCGCTATAACCTCTAGCCCCAGGGAAGGAAAACCCCGGAGAAACAAAGCAGGGTAGGGGATGCTCATCAGCCTTGGCTGGCAAGTCGCCTATGAGAAGGAAAGTAGGACAAGAAAACCAATGCCAAAGATGGATGTACTGAGCCCAGGGCGCATAAAGGCAGTACCACGCATTTACACCATATGGATGGAAATGACAAAGAAGAAGAAATAAAATGGGAAGAACATTTTAATCACCATTTTTCATATCTACAAATTAAACAAACAAACTAGTCATTTTAGACATTGTGTTTGGGGGACCTCATCCCTGGAGCTTAAATACTGCTGTTCTGTTGGCTGCACACCAGTTATTTGGCGGCCTGTAAAACATTGGATGCAGATAGATTCCTGTTCCCAACATGGGATCTGCACCCCATTTGGCTTAAATGTGTTCAGCTTGCTACCAAAATTAGGTGAGCGTCTATAACAGGGGTCACCAACTAAAAGTGCAAGAGGTCCGATAAGTCAGTCCTCCTCCCCAGCTGAAGTCCAAATTAGGGTCGGGGATCTTTAGGCACCTCATGATACAATTATCATTCAGGGTCTCCGATTTGATTCTATAATGATTCTCGATGTATTTTTGTTTGGGGTTTTTTCAGGATTTTTTTCCTCTCACTGTGTGACTGTTGGATATTGACATGTTGATGATAAGCAGCACTAACGTGGGGACGTACACATGACATGACATCATCACGCCATGCTTATATTATGAGTCTGATGGTGGGAGTCGTCCTCTTTGGCGCCTCGCCTCCAAGCCAAGCACAGCCTGTATTACTTTAGTATTAGCTTATAGCCATTACCCCCCCCCCCCAACAGGTGTACCACCTGTGTCTGTTATTAATCATTCAGTATAACTCCAGCCTCCACTCTCCTATTTCCAGACATAACAAATGGCAACGAGGAGAAAAATGGATCTTCTGGAGGAAAACTTGACATTTTTCCTGTAGATGGATGTGTGTCTGGCAACCTGGTTGGAGAGTGACATGGCTGGACGAGCTGGACTCCGCTGTCTGGCGAGCAGGTGCAGGTTTGGGCAACTGGAGAATGAAATGGTGTGGGACCAGATAGCAGGGCACACCAGGAGCCCGCGGCTGTGGGATAAATTAATCAGGGCACCCGACGACCTACCGCTGGCGAAGACGGTGGAGTTGGCCTTCCAGTTGGAGGCCGCCGAAAAGCTAACATCACAACTAGGTGAGACACAACAATGAATCTCGCTAGCTTATGCAGTTACCCCAGCAGAAGTTCCCGTCAACATTGCAACTCACCTGGAGGATGCCAAAGTGAACGTTACGGGGCAACAGAACATCATGGGACACCATTCATGTGGTAACTGTGGCTCCCCGAGGCACTGAGAGCGGATGTGATCCTGCCTTGCCGGGGGGTCAGCGATCCAGACACTGTGGTAAGCTCAATCACTTCGCCAAGATGTACCGATTGACACGACTGACATCAAGCCTACCACCCAGTTCAAAAGAACCACCAACAGCCACCATCCATGCAGTGGGCTCCAGAAGGGTAGTGTACAAGTGGCACATGGTGAGGCTAGACGACGTAGGGTTACTGTTACTGCAGGACACCGCCGCTGTGAGGTCAGTGATGAACTGTGTTCCAGTAAAGAAATTCTGTTCCAAACATTCTGTTGAGAAGAATCCAGCGGGGCCTTATGGCTATGGGCACACACACATCAGCATAGTAGAGACCGTATTGCTGGCGGTTCGCTATAGGTCAAGAGTCCTCCTGGTGTTCGTTTTCCAGGGGCTCTGTGGGAACGCTGATGTTGGGAGCGCAACACACCCAGATGGGGATACAGCCACTCCGAGCTTGACACCGCAAGGAGAAGGAGTGAGGAAAAAAGGCAGAAACCGGACTCATCTGCTATCCGCACCTGGCGTTAGCAGCATGGAGCCACCGCAGTGCTGCGGGATAGAGAGTTTGTGGCCCAGCAGGATCCAGCGATCCAACGCCAACCGGGGCCACATCCTGCCACCAGCATGAGAATCATGCTGCCACAGCAGCAATCAGCAATAGGGACGAGAGAGCAGCAGCACCGAGTGCAGCCGAACAGATCGCCGCTCACAGTGTTTGATTGGGTTCGGGTCCGCCGATCCAAATGCCTGGGCCTGCTGATGTTCCTGTCCCTGCCTGTGCAGATCGCCGTGCGATTGGGGCCAACCACCGTCCAGATGACTGATGGTTCAAGATGCCACCCAGGTTTGCCGCAACCGGTGCCTCCAGGGCTGCGCCCACTGCAGGCTCACCTTAGGCCCCGAGGTTGAACTTAAAATGACTGTTTTTGAAATGTGTTTAGTAGAAGCACACCTGGTTTACGGTGGCAGAATAATCCACCCAGTCATGCTGGGCTGACCGGCGGTCTAGCCGGCGACTCAGGTTTGGAGAAAAAAAAAGAGAGAGAGAAAGCTGTTGTGAGTGAAAAAAAGAGAGCTGCTGTGATGCTCTAAAAAGGTGGCGCATGAACATGCAGCGGCCTCTCTTCTCTCTTCATGTTTTAAATTACGCTTAAGTGTATATTCATGTGTTTAATGTACATACATGATGCTGCGCACAAGCTACAGTCACCACAGCCTCTTGGAGATAAGGAAAATGGCCAAATATTATGTCCTGGATCAGTGTTACAGAGGATCTCCGTGGCCTGGGTCTTCTCCACCTAACCTCCACACCCCCGGACTCGACTACTGTGTCTCATCCCAAATGGAGATGCCACAGACGGTGTGAGCGGCGACAAAAGAGAGGTAAACGTGGAGGTATCCCAATGAAGCTAACTGCTAGCCCGCACAGACTGCCGATTTCTTCCCTCATTCTGGTCAACGTACACTCACTAGACAACAAAATAGTCCACACACAGCTCCTGAGAACTATGCAACGTGATGCGCAGAACTGCTGTGTTTTTATTTTTACGGAAACATGGATAAATAACAATATGCCGGACTCTGCCATTCAGTTAGCTGGGCTAAAATGCTACCACAGCGACAGAGTGCTCACGGAAGGAGGGAAAACCCAGGGTGGAGGTGTGTGCGTTTACATCAGCGACACCTGGTGCAGAGATGCAACTGTTGTACACTAACACTCTTCTCCATTGGTGGAGTTTATGATCATCAAGTGCTGGCCCTTTTACATTCCGAGAGAATTTTCATCCGTCCTACTAGCCGCCGTGTACTAGTACCCACTGGCACCGGAGAAAGGAGCAAAGCACTAAAAGAACTCTATTAGGCCATCAGTGAGACACAAATGGTGCATCCAGATGGATTCCTCATCACAGCAGGAGACTTCAACCATGAGGATTTAAAGGCCCTCCTACCAAACCAACACCAACATGTAGACTTTCAAACAAGAGGAGACAATTTGCTGGACCTGGTGTACACAACTCACAAGAAAGTAAACAGAGCCTCCCCCCTTTCCCCCTGGGTCTCTCTGATCACGTCACCATCCTGTTAAGGCCGACATACAAACCCAGAGTGAAAACAATCAGACCAACAAAAAAACAGGTATGTGTGTGGCCAGAGGGAGCCTCTGATGCTCTGAAAGACTGCTTCAGCACTACAGACTGGGACACGTTCAAGCATGCAGCCACTCACAATGGACACACAAACCTAGAGGAGTACACTGAGGTTGTTGTAGCATACATAGAAAAATGCCTTCATGATGTCACTCACTGCAAAACTATCGCTATTCATGCTAACCAGAAGCCATAGATGACAGCAGAGGTCCGCCGGCTCCTGAGAGCTCGGGACGCAGCCTTCAGGGCCAGTGACACTGCAGGACTAACAACAGCCAGGGCCAACCTGTTCCATGGCATCAAGGAGGCAAAACGACAGTACAGCAAGAAAATATCCGGACACTTCAGCAACACCAGAGATGCACATTCCCTCTGACGTAGCATACAGACCATCACCAACTACAAACCTCCACCTCAGACCTGTGCAAGTGACATCACACTACTCAACAACCTAAATGACTTCTTCGGCCATTTTGAAGCACAAAACAGCACATCAGCACAGAAGACCACTCCTCCTTCAGACGAGCAGGCCATGAGTCCAGATTTGGCCAGCGTGAAGAGGACCCTCTGCAGGATCAACCCACACAAGGCAGATGGTCCAGACAACATACCGGGTCACCTTCTGAAGGAGTGTGCAGAGGGGCTCAAGAATGTCCTGGCTGACACCTTCAACATCTCCCTGACTAAAGCTGTTGTCCCCACATGATTCAAAACTACCATCATAATACAAGTCCCAAAGAAGCCCGTCCCATCCAACTACAATGATTACCGGCCCATAGCACTGACCCCCATTATAAGGAAGTGTTTCGAGCGGCTGGTCATGCAGAACATCAAGTCCATCCTGCCTCCCTCCCACGACCCATCTCAGTTTGCATACAGGTCAAACAGATCCATAGAAGATGCTATCACTGCTGTTCTCCATGCAGCTCTCACCCATCTGGACTCAAAGAACTCCTATGTGCGTATGCTGTTCTTGGACTTCAGTTCAGCATTCAGCACAATCATCCCTCAGCACCTGATACAAAAACTCAAACACTTGGAACTCAAAACCTCACTGGGTGCTGGACTCTCTCACAGGGAGGCCACAGAATGTGCCGGTTGGCACAACACCTCCCAGACCATCACACTGAGCATAGGGGCCCCATAAGGGTGTGTGCTCAGCCCACTGCTCTTCACCCTGCTGACCCATGACTGTGTACCAGCCTACAACACCAACCACATCATCAAGTTTGCGGATGACACAATGGTGGTGGGCCTCATCACCAACAACGAGGAGGTCAACTACAGAAACGAGGTATGCCAACTGGACCAGTGGTGTAAAGACAGTAATTGCTTCCTGAACATGGGAAAAACCAAGGAGATTGTGGTCGACTTCAGGAGGGGTCACACACAACACCTCCCTCTGATCATCAATGGTGCAGCTGTGGTGAGGATGAGCAGCACCAAGTTCCTGGGGGTGCACATCTCTGAGGACCTCTCCTGGTCCAACAACACCACATCACTGGCCGAGAAGGCTCAAACTTGCCTCCATTTCCTCCACAAACTGAGGAGAGCACGAGTCTCACCCCCCAACATGTGCTCTTTCTACCAGGGCACCATTGAGAGCATCCTCACCAGTTGCATCATGGTGCGGTATGGAAGCTGCACCACCTACTGCCGAAAGACACTACAATGCACAGTGAAAGCAGTGAAAGCAGTCAGCAAGATCATCGGTGCCCTCCGCCCCAGACATCTACCTCACCCACCTCACCCACAGAGCCATCAACACCGCAGACGACACCTCCCACCCCTCAAACTCCCTCTTCAGCCCCCTGCCCTTGGAGAAAAGGTACCAGAGCCTCCGGACCTGCTCCTTCCTGGACCGTAACGCACTCACCCGCGTAATAACTACCTCAGCTGTTGGAACAGAAAGACTGGCACACCAACAGTAATGCATTTGCTGCTGTATGTCTCTGCACTTAAACTGCAACTATTTGCACAATTGCCATATCTGCTGCTGTCTGTCAGTCATTGCAATACTGATCATGTGCAGTCGTATCTGTTACTATCTGCACCTACACTACCACACTGAACAACCTGACAACCAGACTGAAAAACTCCTTCTTTCCCACTGCCACCAGACTCGTGAACAGACAACAACTCCCAAAACTCTGTAACACAGCTTTGCATATAGGAACTCACACACCGGCTCATAAATTTGCACACTGCTCACCTGTACAGTAGATATAGTATCACCTGTCTGATGTCCATATCATCTCTGCTGCTGCTTATCAATAATTTGCAATTATACACTGCTTGTTGCACAATGCTCATTTGCACACTGTACATAAGTCTATGCCATCTCAGGTTACATCAGGTTGCACAATACTTATTTGCACACTGTACATAAGTCTATGTCATCTCAGGTTCACATCATCTCTGATCAATATACCACTATCACTTTAGTCAGCCGGTGACTTTTATTTTCATTCCCCTACTGCCTAACTGTATGTTGGTGTATGTGTCTTAGCATCCATCAGTACTAGGATTGAGTTACTGTGTTCATGTGTCATGACCTATTAGAATTGTTGTTTCTGTACCTTTAACTTGGCATTCATTTGGAGAGCAAAAAAAGAATTTCATTGCTTAGGAAACGTAGCATTTCTTAACTGTGCACATGATAATAAAGCCTTTGAATCCTTTGAATCTTTGAATCTTGAACTGCAACTATGGGTATTACATCTCTAGTTTTCTGTATATATGGAATTTCCCCATTGTGGGACTAATAAAGGTTTATCTTATCTTATCTTATCTTATAGGATTGCTGGGTTTCATCATCGTTAATCGTTTATCTCTATTTGCTCTATGGGAGGTCTGGGTCTATCTTTTGTCGCCATTTGCACTATGAGTAGCATTCCTGTACATAGACTGCTGTTGTTGTTTTCTCCAGCCTTATTCCTTTTTCTTTTTTTATATTGCGCACACCACTGAAGAGAGAAACACCATTTCAGTTCTTTTGTATGTCCTGTACGTATAGTATTATTGGCAAATAAAATCTTTGAATCTTGATTTGAAATGTGTATAATGTTTTGGCTTTTTCAAGGGGGAGGTAAGTGTTGAATATTGACCTGTTGATGATAGGCAGCACAAACGTGGGGATGTACGCACGATGTGATGTCATCACACTGTGCTTATATTATGAGTTTGATGGTGGGAGTTGCCCTCTTTGGTGCCTAGGCATGGAATACTTTAGTATTAACTTATAGCAGGCCTGTTCAGTTAGCAGGCCGCAGGCCACATGCGGCCCAGAACCAACCTCCGAGTGACATATTATTCGGCCCAGGAAACACGCACGCAGGCTCGGACAGATTTGAAAGCTTTATTCAATAATAATGTGTGTGTGTGGATGCGTGTATGCGAGATGTGAATGTGGTGTGGGTGGAGGATGAGGTCAGGACAGAGCAGTTCGCCGTTCAGCCAGGCAACCCTATGAGAGAGGAGAGCAGGGATTAGCTGGGCAACCACACGGGAAAGTGACGAAGTAATTGTGCTTACTTGTAGCGACGCGGTGGCTGGCGTGGCAAGTCCCAAGCCTGGGAGACAGCGTTCTGCTGAGCATCCGTGAAGATGCAGCAAGTGGAGGAGCAGCGTGACGAGGGGAAGAGAGTCCGCCGCCAAGGGGATCCACCTGTGCACAGGGGAAGACTGGATGGGGAAGGTAAGGCAAAATGACAGCTTACGTGTCCGACGAGGAAAACAGCTGGCCCGAACGACAGGGAGGTAGCTGTGGAGAAATGCAGGGAGACAGATGGCTCCAGGCCGCAGCTCAGGGCAGGATGGAATAAATAGCAGGGCTTAACGAGGCGCAGGTGTGCGCGCAGCTGAGGTGGAAGCCCGTGAGCTGCGGGTGATGACAGTACTCCCCCCCCTACCAGCGCCTCCTGGCGCTGGCTTACCTGGGTGTGTCCGGTGAAACTCCGCGATGAGGTCAGGATCCAACACCCACGAAGAGCGCACCCAGGATCTCCACTCCGGACCATAACCTTCCCAATCCACCAGGTATTGCAGCCCACGACCCCGACGCCAGGAGTCCAAGATGGCATTAACACCCCACGCCGGGTCACCGTCGACCATCCTGGGTGCAGGAGGAGACCTAGGAGGAGGGCAGAATGAATTGGAAAGCACGGGTTTAATTTTGGAGACGTGGAAGGTGGGACACACACGAAGGGAGGGGGGGACGGCCAAGCGCACAGCCACCGGGTTAATAATCCTGGATATGGTGAAGGGGCTGAGAAATCTTGTTGCCAGCTTCTTCTTCTCACCCTTGAGGCAGATGTCCTGAGAGGAGAGCCACACCTGCTGACCCACCCGGTAGGCAGGAGCCGGCCTTCTGTGGCAGTTGGCGATGGAGCTGTTGCGCGCTGCTGTGCGTAATAGCGCGTCTCTGGTCTTCTTCCACACGCTCCAGCAGAGCCTGATGTGCGCCTGAAAAGAAGGAACTGCCAGTTCAACCTCCTGCTCCGGAAAAACAGGAGGGTCATACCCCAAGAATGCTTGAAAAGGAGACAACCCAGTAGCAGTGGACCGGGCCGAGTTATGGGCGTACTCCACCCAGCTCAGGTAGGAGCTCCAAGATGAAGGGTTGGATGATGTCACGCAGCGCAGAGCAGCCTCCAACTCCTGGTTCGTGCGCTCACACTGCCCGTTGGACTGGGGATGATAACCAGAAGAGAGACTGACTGTGGCCCCCAAGGCACTGCAGAAGCTCCTCCAAACCTGGGAGACAAACTGTGGACCACGGTCCGAGACCACGTCCTGCGGAATCCCATGCAGCCTGATGACATGCTGGACCAGGAGATCGGCCGTCTCACGTGCCGAAGGAAGACCCTGAAGGGGCACAAAATGGGCGGCCTTGGAGAACCTGTCCACGATGGTCAGGACCGTGTCATAGGTGTTGGAGACCGGGAGTCTGGTGATGAAGTCAAGTGCAATGTGAGACCAGGGCCTACCTGGAACCGGCAGGGGCTGGAGGAGGCCCGCAGGTGGAGAGTTCGGAGACTTGCCAGTGGCGCACTGGGGACAGGCCTGGACATAGTTGGTAACGTCTTTCTGAAGGCCCGGCCACCAAAACGAGCATTGCAGAAAACTCACCAGGTGGGTGATGCCAGGGTGACAGGCGAGTTTGGAGGTGTGGGCCCAGTGGATGACTTCACCCCGAACCGCCGAAGGAACATACAGTCTCCTCTCAGGCCCCCCACTGGGATCCGGCTCCGCCTCCTGAGCCCTCTTAATCTTGTCCTTGATGTCCCATGAAATCGCCCCCACGACGCACGACTCAGTCAGGATGGTATGCTCGGGCTCTTCTGGACCCTCCGGGGCGAACTGTCTGGAAAGGGCGTCGGGCAACCCATTCTTCGAGCCTGGATGGTACGTGATGGTAAAATTGAAACGAGTGAAGAACAGAGACCAGCGCGCCTGGCGTGCATTCAGGTGCTTCGCTGATCTCAGGTACTCAAGGTTCTTATGGTCCGTCCAGACCACAAAAGGCAGGGCTGCCCCCTCTAACCAGTGACGTCCCTCCTGTAGTGCGAGCTTGACAGCGAGGAGCTCCCTGTCGCCGACGTCGTAGTTCCGCTCCGCCGCCGATAGTTTCCTGGAGAAGAAGGCGCAGGGCCGTTTAACTCCATCCACCGGTGACCGCTGGGACAACACCGCTCCCACCCCTGTGTCGGACACGTCGACCTCCACCAGACACTGGAGAGCGGGATCAACCTGGGTCAAAACCCGAGAGGACGAGAACTCCGCCTGGAGAGTCTTGAAGGTGGCAGCAGCCTCCTCAGACCACTGAAAAGGCACCTTCGACGACGTGAGGTGAGTCAGGGGGGTAACGATGGTGCTGTAGTTGGGGACGAAGCACCGGTAGAAATTAACGAATCCGATAAACTGTTGCACCTGCTTTCTTGAGGTCGGCGTGGGCCACTCTACCACCGCTTTGACCTTAGCGGGGTCGGGGAGGATCTGGTTGTGGGAGATCACGAACCCCAGGAAGGAGGTGGTTTGGGCGTAGAACTCGCATTTTTCTGCCTTAATGAACAGGCGATTTTCCAGCAGATGTTGCAGGACCTGCCTCACATGGACCTGGTGCTCCTCACGTGATCTGGAGAAGATGAGTATATCGTCAAGATAGACGAAGATGTAAAACTCCCAGGAAATCCCGGAGAACGTCATTTATAAGGCGCTGGAAGACGGCAGGCGCGTTGGTGAGCCCGAATGGCATCACGAGATACTCAAAGTGGCACCAGGGTCAGGTCCGGGGGCTCAGAGACAGGGGCTGGCAGAGGGGCAGATGGAGCGCAGGCTGCCGACTGGAGACAGGTACCCAGGCAGAAGGTGCTCCAGGACAGGACGCTGCCGGTTCTCCAATCCAGGACAGGATTATGCAGCCTCAGCCAGGGGTAACCCAGAATGACATGGTCAGACAAAGAGGGCCGGATGTAGAAGGTCAGATCCTCCCAGTGGTTGCCGGAGACGATGATGGGAACTGGCTTGGAGCGATGAGTTACTGTACCCAGAGGAGAACGGGAGAGCGTTATCAAGTTCAGGGGATTGGGCAGCTGTTGGCTGGGTATGCCCAAACGGGTTGCCAGGCTCTTAGAAATAAAGTTCTGCTCTGCCCCAGAATCCACCAGTGCGTGAGTGGAATGTCC
This sequence comes from Pholidichthys leucotaenia, assembly GCA_020510985.1. Taxonomy (NCBI): domain Eukaryota; kingdom Metazoa; phylum Chordata; class Actinopteri; order Cichliformes; family Pholidichthyidae; genus Pholidichthys; species Pholidichthys leucotaenia. The sequence goes on from CM035842.1 coordinate 281,513,174, forward strand.
AGTGGAGTTGTGGCAGAAACAAATTGGCAATGTACAAGACGATAGGGGATTAGATCGGTTGGAGTCTGCGAGGCCCCCTATTGTGACTCGTGGACCTCCCGTTTTGGCTTCACCGGACACAGCTCCACGGGATGCCGGTCGTCTCCGCAGTACATGCAGAGACCCCGTTCCCGCCGGAGTTGTCTCTCCGCTAGAGGGAGCCTAGTGCGCCCGATAGCCATGTCCTCTGGTTCATCGGCGGACTCCGGGGCTGGTAACGCCAGAGGGCGTGACTGAGCTGAACGGATGGAAGCTCCGCGCAAGCGGCTGGCAGACTTCCGCTCCCCAGCCCGCTCACGCAGCCTGTTGTCCAGGCTAATCGTGAGCGAGATCAGCTCGGAGAGTTGCTCTGGGAGATCCCGACCAGCTAGTTCATCCCTCAGACCAGAATTACGACTATGGAGGAAAACGCTGCAGAGAGAAGCCTCTCCCCAGCCCACCTCCTCCGCAGCCACCCGGAAGTCGACTGCGTATTCCGCCGCGGACCGGGCTCCCTGTTGGAGACCAAGAAGCCGGTCCGCGAGGACGCTATCGAGCCGGGAATGATCAAAGACCTCTAGAAAGTCTCGCACGAACCGGTCATACGAGAGGTTTGTGTAACTTGGCTTCGTCATTACAGCGTAAGCCCAAGCTAACGCTTGCCCCTCGAGGAGGTTAGCCATGTACCCGATTTGGCTATGGTCACAGGGGAAGTCCCCGGGAACGCGCAGAAACACCGACTCACACTGAAGTATAAACCCCTTCGCTCCACCGAGTTTCCCGCTGAAGCGAGCAGGAATTGGGATGGGTGTGAGACGGGCTGGCACTCCCGAGATAGGCTGGCCGGCTGTGGAAGCACCCGTAGCCACGCCGCCAGAAGGGCCCAAAGGGAAAGGCCGCGGGGGGTCCAGGCGGTCCAACCGATTGGTAATTGAGGTGAGTTGATTTAGAATGACCTGTTGTTGATGAGCAATCAAATCTACCCGAGCCTCGAGGGTGGTAAAACGGCGCGCGAGCCTGCTATCCTTTGGGACGCTTTGCTGGAGCCGTACTGACATATTATTCGGTCCAGGAAACACGCACGCAGGCTCGGACAGATTTGAAAGCTTTATTCAATAATAATGTGTGTGTGTGGGTGCGTGTATGCGAGATGTGAATGTGGTGCGGGTGGACGATGAGGTCAGGACAGAGCAGTTCGCCGTTCAGCCAGGCAACCCTATGAGAGAGGAGAGCGGGGATTTGCTGGGCAACCACACGGGAAAGTGACGAAGTAATTGTGCTTACTTGTAGCGACGCGGTGGCTGGCGTGGCAAGTCCCAAGCCTGGGAGACAGCGTTCTGCTGAGCATCCGTGAAGATGCAGCAAGTGGAGGAGCAGTGTGACGAGGGGAAGAGAGTCCGCCGCCAAGGGGCAGCTGAGGTGGAAGCCCGTGAGCTGCGGGTGATGACACCGAGTGGCCCAGCCCATGCCAAAGAAATACAAATTTAAGAAAAAATATGAAGGAATTTGATGGTCCGAAAGCGCGCACATGAACAACACACATCACCGTCATCTGCGTAGAGTTCCGAAGCACCCGGCCCACGTGAGCGTTCCAGTCGGCAGGCAGAGAGAGTGGTTTTCTAGCGTTGCTGTCTGAGAGAAGCATGAGCTTAAAGTACTTTAAACTCAGAAAAAAAAGCAGAAGAGATATGTAAGCAGTGGAGGCATTTATGGTGGTTTTAACCCGCCGGAAATGGGAGCAATAATGAAGAGTCGCTTAGCAAATGTGTGGTGAGACTTCGTACTGTATGCCGGGAAATGCAAGAGTGACTAAATCGCTTAGGACTGACTTCACCAGCTACTACAATATCCATCCATCCTGGATGGATATTGTACTAGCTGGCAAGTTAAGATGACCGAAATTCACAATGTCAATGACTTTAATCCATCAACAGCCTTCAGACAAACTAAACGTGCCAATATTTGGATTTCAAAATAAGGGAGGTTTTTCCTGCTATCTGGGTGGTGAGGAGAGTTCTAAAATACTGTAAATATATAGAAATATTTTAACAGAAAAAAACTGCATCTTTGGTCATTTAAGTTAATTTACTATATAATTTTATTAATATGTTTTCTTTGAAATTAGAGTTAAATTATTGTTCTGTTCTGGCTCTGCAAACTTATGGTCAAAAGTGTAAATTATATAAAGAAAAAAGTCTGTTTCAAATTCATTAAAAAATAGCAATTTTATTAAAAAAATAAACAAAAAGTAGCCATAAAAAATCCACAAATTTATAATAAAGTCTCAAATGTACAAGAAAAGTCAATTTTACAAGAAAAAAAATACAAATTTGAGGAAAATGCTTTCAAATTTAGATAAATTTGCAGAGAAAAGTAGAAAACTATACGAAAATTGCTATAAATTTTGAAGTAAAACCTCAAACCTTCGAGACTGAAGTCATTACTCAAGTTTTTAAGTGGATACTTTTTGCATCCTTAACTCTACTAGAAATTTTTGGTTGACTGATATGTGTGTATAATGGAATGTGTAGTTATAAAAAGAAGTTCTACTCACATGTGATTTAAAACAAAACAAACCACAATAGTGGATGTGTAATGTTTGTTGATGTTATCAATCTTTTCTTGGGGGTTTGTGCCCTGAAGTGTTTGACAGTTCATTTTTTTCAGCTAAATGCACTTTGTGATGTACCAAGGACAGTTATGACCAGGATGTAGTATATTTTATTTCAAAAGGGAAACAAATGTAAATGCTACTAACAGTAGATATTGAGTTTTTATGCACTTTGAGATATGCCTGAGTTAGATGTGACCAAAATGGTTCATTTACCGATTTTTTTTCCATTCTATTTATTTAATTGTCGCTCAAGAGGAAAAATATTTCTACTACTTCAAGTTCTTCTCAATCCCAGCACTGTTATTGTCTTTTTATGCACTTTTGATGTGCCTTTGTCATGTGCCAAGTGCACATTTGAAGCCAAGACAATGAATAAAAAGTGCATATTTTTCATCATATTGGTCTGTGTTGGTTTGAAATTTGTCATTCAACAGATCGCTGAACATGTGCGGCCCAGTTACATGTCTTGATTTCAGATTGTGGCCCAACTGATTTTGTAATTGAATAACCCTGGCTTATAGCTATTACCCCCACCTGTGTCTGTTATTAATAAAGTCATCATTCGGAATAATTCCAACTTCCGCTCTCCTATTTCCAGACATAACAGTGACAGCTTGGTACTTTTAAAGCCAAGTGTTTGCAGTGACCCATGAATTCTCTTCAAACATCTTTTAATAAAAGAAATGGAAGAGAAATGTATGAAGTCACATGGACAATTTTATCTGAAAATGTGCTTTTCTTTTCATGGATATTCTTTAAGAAGACCACAGCTGTCTCCAGCAGGCCAGTATAATTTGCTTTTACACATTATTTTATTAAGCAGATGTTTTAGCTGCTTTTATTCCTGTATTTTTTAAACAAACAAAAAATCAAATAAATTCTTTGTCAATTTAAAATAAAACAGAATAATTTAATCATAATAATACAGGGGAACACTAAATGTGTTTTTGACTCCAAATAAATTGCTCTAAAATTCTAAAATCTAAAACTTAAATCCTAAAAATGGAAAGTTTTACAGGAGAACACAAACTAAATTACATACATGTTAAAAGATTAATATCTAAAAAACAAAATCTCACAAAAGTCCGCCTCTATACTATATTTTCAGTATTATAAAAAGTTTCAATCTGTAAGCCTAAAAAAGGGACAGAAAATATACATAATTAATTCCACAGTACAGAATTTCTTTGGAGGGTTTTTTTATGTCAATGTTTTAATCTTTATAACATTGTCTGTGTCTGTCTGGGTAACACTATCACAGGGAAAGAGGAGGCGAACCTGTGTGGAACTGTGATGACCCCTCGTGTATCATTACGCAGCGCACAGAGGGAGGAATGGAAAACCCACGACCAGAAGTAGTTTCATGCAGTTTATTAAACTCAAACCCAAATGTTGTCCAGCAAACAATCATGTAATAAACAGAGAGTTGAAATGATTGAAACTGAGGCCACCAGACATACAGGGACGCCACCTGGATGCTCAGCAGCCCGGGGAGGGAATGCCTAATGCTGCAGAACTGCTGATGGCACGAGGAGAAAGGCAAACATTAACTTACGAGCTGGAGCGATCCAAGGTTGTCCGTGCAGTCCGGTGGATGGGAGCGTGGCAGGAACAGCCGCTAACACCAAAAAACTAGCAACAGTCAAGTAGTGTTAGAGAAACCTACATTAGTCAGGCTGAAAATAAGCGTAGGGAATGATGGCTCGCAAACACAGAGGTACACGCTGCTGTGAATGAAGCGTAATGCTCCGGCGATCTCTTCCCATTCAAACTGAACTTAATCACAATACTAATGAGAGAAGAGACCGCTGGTGGGAAGGAGCGTGGGCTGGACATAATTGAAACCATATGTGCATGAGTGAGTGTTTGAGCATGTAAATGGATGTGAATGAGGTGTGTGTGTGTATGTGTGTGTGTGACACCAATAATAAGACACAGCTGGTGATACTAACAGGAGGAGGAGGCATGCCCAAGCTGTCAGGGAGCGAGGACCCAAAGGGCTTCCTGAAGCGCCTGATGGAAAACAAATAATGAAATGGGCCAAAATAGCCATGGGGTCAGAACTGGGTTGGGGACCACCAAACCCAGGTTCATGACAGGAACTTTTTATGTTCAGTAGCACACAGAGCAAATTATTGTTTTGACATGATATCAGAGGGTCGCAGAAATTACCTCCATAAACAACATTGTGCTGGCCCAACGGGGATGCTGTCCCAGGAAAGTGTGGAGCTGCTGCAGGGACCTTCCGCTAACAAACCCCTGGGTGGACCCGTACCATCACAGGCAGCCAGAGTGGCGGTGACCACAATTTCACAGCAGTGTTTCATTACGTGGGTTACACCAGGAAGGAAACATGGCTGTCCACCCACTGTATCCCACGGAGAACGTCCAAGGTCTCACGCCATAAAATCTACGAGCGGCCACCCCCAATACAGCACTTGAGTTCCACTTTTTCATTCAGTTAAAACAAAACAGTATAATTTTTCCCAAAATTATATTAAAAAGCTTTGGAGTCTGGATGGAGGTCTCTCGAGGTTCAGATCAGGACCAGAGTCCACCAGTTAGTGACCCCCGTTCTGTGAGATTCAATCTTAAAAACAAACTGTATATTCTTATCTGTTTTTGCAATGAAATAAGACAGATCAAAATTTCACTTTTGATTGTTTTTGGGTTTCTGAAGTGGCCCACATAAACTCACAAAATACAACCATGTCGTCTTGATTGGTTCCGCCTTGGTCTCATTGGGCCTCATTTAGTGAGCCGCTCAGATTTGTCTCGGACTGTGACATAACAGTCAGAATGCATTGGAATGATACCTTTCGTCCTTTCAGTTCACAAAACAGTTCGCCGAACATAGTTAGCAAGGTGAACTAACCTAAATGTCAGGCAGTTCTCAGGGAATGGTTTTTCTGTTTGGCTCACGCATAAAGTTTGGTGTCAGAGATCTCACTTTGGGAATGAAATCACTTGCAAAATAATATCAAAGTAGTAGAATGTTGAAGTAAAAGTGCAGAACATGAGATTAGAGGTAATTGCAGCTAAGAGTGGAAACAAAATTATGATAAGTGGCTTTACATTGTATTTTTTTCCCTTCCACCACTTTTTATTGAAGGATCATCTATGGTCCTCTGTCAGACAGTTAGAGGACCTTATTTATGTGGTAACTAATGCATAGACTGTAGCCTACTTCAACTTCAAATTACCTAAGAATTCTCCGTTACACCCCCACCAAAAACAATATTTTATGTGTGGTATGTTTTACTTACAAAGTGACATAGCCTCTACTCTTAAACTGATGGAATTGTTCCGAAAAGAAAAGAAAACAAATAGGATATTGCAAGCTATCTTATCAAGCTGTCATAGTTGTTCGCTATGCGAGTCACCTCCCCGAGAAGTTCGGCCAGTGAGAAAACGGTTTGCGGTGAGTGTGTCGTTCAGTTATGGAAACTAATGAACAACTCCGAACAGTTGCAACTGGTTTTGTCAACAGAACGCAAGACTTGTTCCATCTTTATTTCCACCCATTTTAAAGACAGTGGGAGTAGATGAGTGCCCAATACAGCACTACTTCATGATTTAATTTAGCAGACACCACCGTTTTTATGGCTACTGTTTCTATAGAATTCAATCTGGTTCATTAATTTGCAGTCGATTATATATCTCACTTCCTCATGTGATCCTGGGTTATTTTGTTATTATTTTAACTGGGATGGCCCTGTAATCCTGCCATTAGTTGAGTTAGCCTAGCTTAGCAATAGCAGTTCTTATGTCTGCTCTCTTCATATTCTACTCACCTTACTGGACATGTATGTTCCCAGCTGGTTCACTCACCCCCACTCAATACTATACTGCACTGCCAGGTGTTATTCTGACCCATTTTGGTGGGATAGCCCTGTAATTACTCTGGCAGACATGCTAACTGAGTTAGCCTAGCTTAGCCACTGTTGTGGCTCCCCTTGATATAGTTCAGCCACCCCATCCAACATCTGTGATCCCAGTCGGAAATCTACCAACACTTTGTTATGTCTGGAAATGAGGCGCTGACAACAGATGCGAACCAAACTCTCCTTTATTCAACATACAACTAACTATATGCAGAAGGGTGGTGCCATATGACACCATGGCCAGTTCGCCACGTGATGATGTCACCTACGGTGAGCCACCATGTCCAAAACACCCCATTTAGCCCCACTTGAAAAACCCCAAAGAACTTTATGCAACTACCTGGACACCCAGGTAGACGACCAGTATGCCCGTGTGACCAAATGGATTATTCTGCCACTGTTTTTGGTCACGTCCTTGCTACACTCAAAAGCTAGTCACAAAGTCCTTTAGGTGGCAGGATCTCTGCTGAACCTGGGCTGAACAGTGCTCGGGCTGTGCCGCCGCCTTCTCAGGAGTTACGGGTCCTGTGCCACCGAAGTCCCAGCCTGATCTTTTCGTGTCCACAGCCAACTCCTGATCCGGGGCCAAAGTCGGTGCCGCATTCCCAAGGTGGCTGGCATGCCATCGTGACCCATCAGCAAGGCAAAAGGTTGCTGGGCCCAGCTGTGCTGTGATCTGCATCAGCATTGTCCAAAATGCTGAGCGTGCCCAAATGCCAAGTCACGTTTCGTTACCTTGTACATGTGTAATGACAATAAAGTTGAATCTCATCTCATCTCATCTCAAATGACTGCTTGTGGGGGCGGTTGATTGGGTCTGATGTCTGGATGAACCACAACTGTCACAGGGCAGGCACTCACCAGTGTTGTCTCACTTCCAACCCTTCTTCTTCTGGTTGTAGCAGAGAGAAGCATAGCCGGTGCGCTGGGTGGCGGCGGTGACAGCCTGTGTTCGTGGCATCGGACGAGGGGATTGTTGGCTAGGCAGCATTAGCTGCGATAATACAGTGGGGTAAAAAAAGTATTTAGTCAGCCACCAATTGTGCAAGTTCTCCCACTTAAAAGATGAGAGAGGTCTCCAATTTTCATCATAGGTATACCTTGAACTATGAGAGACAAAATAAGAAAAAAAAATCCAGAAAATCACATTGAAGGATTTTTAATGAATTAATTGGTAAATTCCTTGGTAAAATAAGTATTTGGTCAATAACAAAAGTTCATCTCAATACTTTGTTATATACCCTTTGCTGGCAATGACAGAGGTCAGACGTTTTCTGTAAGTTTTCACAAGGTTTTCACACACTGTTGCTGGTATTTTGGCCCATTCCTCCATGCAGATCTCCTCTAGAGCAGTGATGTTTTGGGGCTGTCGCTGGGCAACACAGACTTTCATCTCTCTCCAAAGATTTTCTATGGGGTTGAGATCTGGAGACTGGCTAGGCCACTCCAGGACCTTGAAATGCTTCTTACGAAGCCACTCCTTCGTTGCCCGGGCGGTGTGTTTGGGATCATTGTCATGCTGAAAGACCCAGCCACGTTTCATCTTCAATGCCCTTGCTGGTGGAAGGAGGTTTTCACTCAAAATCTCACGATACATGGCCCCATTCATTCTTTCCTTTACACGGATCAGTCGTCCTGGTCCCTTTGCAGAAAAACAGCCCCAAAGTATGATGTTTCCATCCCCATGCTTCACAGTAGGTATGGTGTTCTTTCTCCTCCAAACATGACAAGTTGAGTTTTTACCAAAAAGTTCTATTTTGGTTTCATCTGACCATATGACATTCTCCCAATCCTCTTCTGGATCATCCAAATGCTCTCTAGCAAACTTCAGACGGGCCTGGACATGTACTGGCTTAAGCAGGGGGACACGTCTGGCACTGCAGGATTTGAGTCCCTGGCGGCGTAGTGTGTTTCTGATGTAGCCTTTGTTACTTTGGTCCCAGCTCTCTGCAGGTCATTCACTAGGTCCCCCAATGTGGTTCTGGGATTTTTGCTCACCATTCTTGTGATAATTTTGACCCCACAGGGTGAGATCTTGCGTGGAGCCCCAGATCGAGGGAGATTATCAGTGGTCTTGTATGTCTTCCATTTTCTAATAATTGCTCCCACAGTTGATTTCTTCACACCAAGCTGCTTACCTATTGCAGATTCAGTCTTCCCAGCCTGGTGCAGATCTACAGTTTTGTTTCTGGTGTCTTTTGACAGCTCTTTGGTCTTGGCTATAGTGGAGTTTGGAGTCTGACTGTTTGAGGTTGTGGACAGGTGTCTTTTATACTGATAATGAGTTCAAACAGGTACCATTAATACAGGTAACGAGTGGAGGACAGAGGAGCCTCTTAAAGAAGAAGTTACAGGTCTGTGAGAGCCAGAAATCTTGCTTGTTTGTAGGTGACCAAATACTTATTTTACTGAGGAATTTACCAATTAATTCATTAAAAATCCTTCAATGTGATTTTCTGGATTTTTTTTTCTCATTTTGTCTCTCATAGTTGAGGTATACCTGTGATGAAAATTGGAGACCTCTCTCATCTTTTAAGTGGGAGAACTTGCACAGTTGGTGGCTGACTGAATACTTTTTTGCCCCACTGTAGCTGGTCGGCCGTTTCCATTTGGGATGCTATTCTCACAGCCTTGTCTAGTTTTAGACTGTCTTCTGCTAAAAATAGCTTATTCCGCAGCCACTTGTTGTTAGTATTCGCTGCAAGCTTTTCGCGTATTTGTCCATCTTCTAAGTGGTCAAAAGCACACATGCTCGTTAGGGCCCGGAGCTCTGTAACAACCTGCAGGGTTGTCTCGTCCGCGTGCTGATAGCATTGGATGAAAACTGCTCTTCGTGCCATTACGTTGCATCTGTCAGTGAATATCATGTTCATCACAGCCACACAGTCCTCGTATGTGTTCGTAGGGCCCAGGGTTTGAAGCACATGTCGCCCTTCGGCGTCGAGACTGTATTTTAGCATCCCCTTTAGCCTCTTGTTGTTAGCATCGTTTAAGCCGGCAGCGGCGATAAAACTCTGGAATATCTCATGCCAGCGGGGCCAGGGGATCGGTGGCTCACCTGGTAGAGTGAGGAACAGCTGTAGGGGTGCCAAGCACGCTTTCATATCAAAGTTATCAGGGTTTATCCTCGTCGCCATTTGTTATGTCTGGAAATGAGGCGCTGACAACGGACATGAACCAAACTCTCCTTTATTCAACACACAACTAACTATATAAAGAAGGGTGGTGCCATACGGCATCACGGCCAGCTCGTCACGTGATGATGTCACCTACGGTGAGCCACCACGTCCAAAACACTGCACACTTGACAGTATACCTCACTTTATATGCTATTTGAGCTTATTTTACTATAGTTCATTAGATTCTGTCCATGACAGCTTGTCAACTTGTAGTGGTTTGCCAACATGTGGCAAAAAGGTAATAATATATCCCCTTTTAATACATAATGAACGTTGTGAATTTGTAAAGAAATCAGCATTTTAAGGCTTTATGGAAAACAGTTTTAGAACCACCGAGACATTCTTAAATTACCCAGAAAACTGTCAAATGAATGTAGGACAAGCATGACAGCATTGGCAGGTGGTTGGAACACCCCTGTAGGAAGGAGAGGGGAGAAGGTAAGTATTTTGCACTGGGTAGATATGATTGAAATTACAGAGTATTTGAGCTACTAACATTCTGATGGATGCAGAAGGTAGTGACTGTCACAGAGGAGACTGCAGGATTAGTCCAGGTAGAAAGAGGAGACTCTTCTGAGGTAGGTATGAACAAAGGGGTGCCCGGGCCCAGGGCATTTCCTGTGGTGAGGTTAATTGAATGTTTTCTGGTAATGTTCTTGTGAGGCAGGGAAAATGGTCTAGGTAAGATCCAGAGGAACCGAGAGATAGGTCCAGCAGGGAAGGGGGAGGTCCAAGGAGTTCTGGAGTGAGGGTGAGTATATGATTGATTTTTTCTAGAAATGGTTTACATGGGGAAATCCAACGGGGAAGACATGACTTCCCTGTCCCCAGCTACCTACTCCAGCTCTTCAGAGAGGATACCAAGACGTTCCCAGGCCAGCTGGGTGACATAGTCTCTCCAAAGTGTCCTGGGTCTGCCCTGGTGTCTCCTCCCAGTGGGACGAGCCCCAAACATCTCAAAAAGCATATCACAACAAAATGTGGCAAAAGGGAAGCACTGTGAATACTTTCTGGATGCACTGTATTTCAAAAACAAAGCGTTATTTCAAAATTCTGGCAAATTAAAATTCAAGAAAATATGGTGATACAATGATACAAGCCTTTACTTACTACTCCTGCGGGGTGAGGGCTGGGTGGCCATCACCATACGTAGAACCAATCAGGTTAACCAGTGCTTGCCAACATTGCCGGTTTTGAGCCAGCTCCTCTGCGTCGTCAACAGCGACTCCAAGCTGTCAGAGGTCTCTCTCTATGACATCGAACCATCTAGTGTGTGGCTTTCCCCAAGGTCTTTTCCACCCTGAGGCCCTGGAGGTGAACATGAGGATGGCTTTTGTCGGGTGTTTTGGTGGGAGGTGGAGGACATGGCCAAACCAGTGGATTGCTGCTGTGTAATAAGGTGGGATGCTGCAGGCTTATGTGTGGTCGGACCGTGTCATTAGAAGTGCGCTGGGCCCACCTGATGTTCTTGATGGTTCTGAAGGCCAACTATCAAACTCATCCACTCTCAAGGCCAGAGTCTTATTCAGTGGCCATGTCTCTGACCCATAGAGTAGGATGGAGAGGACTGACGCATTGTATATGTGGAGCTTCGTCTTTCGGGAGATTGAACGATAGCGCCAGAGAGGTTTCCATAGTGCCTGCAGGGCTGATACAATGAGGCCATGCATGTGGTTGATCTCTGGTTTCATGTCCCCATTGCTGGTCACTGTGGAGCCCAGATACACAAAGGAATTGACAAACTTGATGGTGTGGCCGACACACATTGTGGGCTCACGCTGCCACAGAGACAGGACTGAATGTGTATTATGGGGTGTCACGTCTGCAAGGACTGAGGACTCGAATCTACAGGAGGTAACAAGGAAGTGTGAGATTTGTCTCTTTGTCCCACAGAAGACGCCCCGGAGGGTATTCCGGTTCATCAGGAAATGAGAGACAATGGTGAAGCTTCAAAGGGATGCTTTGTAACTGTATGTTGACTGAAGACACCATGTGACTTGAATTCTGATGCTGGAAATGTATAAAAGGGTGTTGAGATATGATTCTTTCTCTTTCCTGCTTTGAGAATGCTAGAAGCTGTGTTCTGTCAAATAAAGCTGGTTTTATGACTGAAACTCAGCCTCGTTATTTGAGCATGCTTCTACACTGGTGACCTACGACGGAAAATGAGCAGACAGAATTCTCCCGAGCGGGGCTCGGTGGAAGCCAGCCTGATGGCCGCCTCCACGATCCGGCTGCTCGATTTCTGGCAGCACAGCCCGCGCTCATGGTTTAGCGCAATTGAGGTGCAGTTCAACCTCTGGAGAATCTTCAACGACGACACAAGATTCTACCACGTGGTAGCGAAGCTGGACAGCGACACGGTCCAGAGAGTGGAGGATCTGGTTAATCATCCACCAGACAGCGACAAGTACAGCGCATTGAAGGACGCGCTGATCAGCCATTTCACCCTCTCAGTCCAACAACGAGCAGAGGGGCTCCTGGCACTGACGGAGGCAGAAAATGATAGACCTGCGGACCTGATAGTGAAGATGCTGCAGCTCAAAGCCTCCGAAGATGGCGAATTCATTTTCGCCCACCTTTTCCTTCGAACCCTACCACCAGCAGTGAGAGTGTCCCTGGCAGAGTCACCCCGATTGGCCAAGCGAGACTACCATGGGTTGAGCAAGGAGGCGCAGAAGTTGGTCGACCCCCACAAGCGGAACGCCGTTTCGGCCGCGGCGGCCAGTCCGGGAACGGCGTCCGGAGACAGCGTGGGTCCAGTGGCCGTGCCGCCAGACGCACCAACAACGGCGGCGACAGGAGCCAGACGACGCGGAGCGGAGGACGGCTCGTGGTTCTACCACCGCCATTTTGCAGAGAGAGCGCACAGGTGCGTCCCACCGTGCAATTTTAAGCGCCAGGGAAACGCCAAGACCGAGGGCCGGTAGCAGCTGCGACCCTCGGCAACGAGAACAGGCTGCTTTACCTGACGGATGCACGCTCGGGGAAACAGTTCCTCATGGACACGGGCTCTCAGCTGAGCTTCGTCACACCCACCTACGCGGAACGGCTGTCGCCTTCTAAAGCCCCCTGGGTGTCAGTGTCAGCAGCGAACGGCTCCACGATTAAAACGTTTGGTGAGAGGACCATGCTTCTGTCCTTACAGGGCCGTTCATTTGAGTGGACATTTATTGTAGCAGCAGTCAGTTTCAACATGTTAGGGGCTGATTTTTTGTGCTCACATGGTTTATTGGTTGACCTTGCTAATAGACGTCTGATTAATGCACTGTCCTTTCATTCTATTCCCTGCACAGCTCGGGTGGCCCCGCCAACTGCACATGCCAGCGTCTCAGCTGCGGGTGGTAAGTTTCACACTCTGCTTGCTCAGTTTCCAGCACTTACAGTCCCCACGTTTTCAGCAACGGTGGCCAAACATGGGGTAGAACATTTCATAACAACCACAGGCCCTCCCGTTTTTGCAAAGTCTCGGCACTTGGACCCAGCTAAACTGGCCATTGCGCGCGAGGAGTTCACTAATCTGGAAAAACTAGGCATTGTTAGACGCTCCAAGAGCGCTTGGGCTTCGCCGTTACACATGGTCCCAAAGGCTGACGGCTCGTGGCGACCTTGCGGCGATTTCCGCAGGTTGAACAACGTTTCAGCTCATGACCGCTACCCGATTCCGCACATTCAGGATTTTTCTGTTCATTTGGCGGGGGCGCGCATTTTTTCTAAAATAGACTTGGTGCGCGGCTATCACCAGGTTCCAGTGCGCGCGCAGGATGTACCCAAAACAGCGGTCATAACGCCTTTCGGCCTTTTTGAGTTCTTGCGCATGCCTTTTGGCCTCAAGGGGGCCGCGCAGACTTTCCAACGCATGATGGATGCAGTTTTACGCGACCTGCCTTTCGTGTTCGTTTATTTGGACGATATTTTGGTAGCCAGCACGTCCGAAGGCGAACATGAAAAACACCTCACAGCAGTTTTCCAGAGGTTGGCAGAGCACGGGTTAATAGTTAACCCAGCGAAGTGCCAGTTTGGGGTGGCGCAGATTGATTTTTTGGGACATCGCGTTTCAGCAGAGGGAGCAGTTCCCCTTCCAAATAAAGTGCGTGCTATAACGGATTTTCCGCAACCTCAAACGGTCAAGGTGCTTCAGGAGTTTCTAGGGATGGTTAATTTTTACAACCGATTCCTCCCAAGCGCAGCACGACTCATGCAGCCATTGTACAGCGCGTTAAAAAAACAAAAGCCCGCAAATAAAGTTGAATGGTCTCCGGAGCGGGAGCGCGCTTTTGCCCAGGTCAAATCAGCCCTGGCAAACGCAGTTTTGTTAGCGCACCCAGTTCCAACGGCCCGCATGGCGCTCACCACTGACGCTTCCGATGTAGCGGTGGGGGCGGTAGTTGAACAGTTTGTGGCAGGTACATGGCAACCCCTCGCGTTTTTCAGCAGGACTTTGCGCGATAGTGAACGGAAATACAACGCGTTTGACAGGGAGCTTTTGGCCCTACACTTGGCCATTCGTCATTTTCAGTTCTGGTTAGAGGGGCGACGTTTCACCGCTTTTGTGGATCATAAACCGCTAACGTTTGCGATGGCCAAAATTTCAGAACCCTGGTCAGGCCGGCAACAAAGGCAACTAGCCGCAATATCGGAGTTCACTACTGATATTCAGCATGTCGCGGGTAAACACAATGTGGTGGCAGACTGCCTCTCGCGTGCGGTAGCACCGCCAAGCCCCATAGGGGCAGACTCTGTAGCCATGGACGCGGGCCCGGGCAGCGACGCGGGAGCGCGCGCAGCCCCGGTCTGTGTTGGGTTAGATTATGCAGCCATGGCTGCGGAGCAAGTTAACGACGCAGACGTGCGCGCGCTCCAGTCTGGACCAACAGGGTTAAGGCTGGAGCACAGGGTGCAACAAAACGGTATGCCCCCGCTAATCTGCGATGTCTCCACGGGACGGCCCCGCCCTGTGGTGCCAACCGCGTGGCGTCGGCGTGTTTTTGACTTGGTCCATTCTCTCGCGCACCCGGGGGTGAGTGCATCGATCAAATTGGTGGGGGAGAAATTTGTTTGGCCCGGGTTGCGCAAACAGGTCAAGGAATGGGCAGCAGCCTGCGTAGCGTGTCAGCGAGCCAAAATACACAGACACACTAAGGCCCTGTTAGAACCTTTCCACATCCCTGCTAAGCATTTTGATCAGGTGCATATTGACCTGGTCGGCCCGCTTCCGTTATCACACGGGCACACACATCTTTTGACGATGGTAGACCGCACCACGCGCTGGCCAGAGGCGATTCCTCTGACATCAACCACAGCGGAAGAAGTTGCGCGAGCATTTTTAGCAGCATGGGTTGCGCGTTTTGGTGTACCGTCGGACATAACGTCCGACAGGGGTCCCCAATTTATTTCCGAGCTATGGTCATCGATGGCCCGCAGCTTGGGGGTGAAGATTCATCGCACCACCGCGTATAACCCCCAGGCTAATGGTTTATGCGAACGCTTTCACAGGTCATTGAAAGCAGCCCTCAGAGCGTCGCTAACGGATACAAATTGGGTAGACAAACTTCCATGGGTTTTATTAGGGTTGCGTTCTGCACCTAAGGAAGATTTGCACGCTTCCCCGGCTGAATTAGTTTTCGCTCAACCGCTCCGTTTGCCTGGGCAATTTCTTCCTGATAATCCCACACCTAATGGCCCCCCCGCTCAGCCCTGGCAGAGCAGCTCAGGAGCAAACACGCTTCCTGGCCCAGTCCATCACAGTTTCCCACACGTTTTTGTGCCCAAGGCTTTAAAAAACGCAGAGTTTGTTTTTGTTAAACATGACGCCCAGCGTCCAAGTTTGCGGCCGTTTTACGACGGACCGTTTCAAGTGCTGGAGACCGGGCAGAAGCATTTTCTGCTAGATTTAGGGGGCAGAAGGGAGCTGATTTGCATTAACAGGCTCAAACCCGCTTTTGTTCTGGCTGACGAGGAGGTGCAGCTCGCGAGGCCCCCCCGCCGGGGCAGGCCGCCGAAGAGACATTCTCCAAAGTCTTCACAGAGAGGTGCTGACAGCTTTAATCCACAGGTGCAGAGAGACGTTGCAGGTGCAGCCAAGCCAGGTTGCAGCAGATTCGGCAGAAGATTAAAACCTAGGCAGTTGGTGGATTGATTAGCGATGTATGGAGTGCTTTGTGTTTCTCTTTTTGTTATGCCATGCAGATTTTGCCTTACTAGACGTTTGGGGGGGGGGGGGGGTAGTGTGGCCGACACACATTGTGGGCTCACGCTGCCACAGAGACAGGACTGAATGTGTATTGTGGGGTGTCACGTCTGCAAGGACTGAGGACTCGAATCTACAGGAGGTAACAAGGAAGTGTGAGATTTGTCTCTTTGTCCCACAGAAGACGCCCCGGAGGGTATTCCGGTTCATCAGGAAATGAGAGACAATGGTGAAGCTTCAAAGGGATGCTTTGTAACTGTATGTTGACTGAAGACACCATGTGACTTGAATTCTGATGCTGGAAATGTATAAAAGGGTGTTGAGATATGATTCTTTCTCTTTCCTGCTTTGAGAATGCTAGAAGCTGTGTTCTGTCAAATAAAGCTGGTTTTATGACTGAAACTCAGCCTCGTTATTTGAGCATGCTTCTACAATGGCATCATTCCCGAGCTGTAGCGAGGGTGGGTCCGGTCTGTCGCTGATATACATTAGCTTAGTCTTCGTTCAGCTCACCTGAAGGCCCAGCTTCATTGCCTCTTCATGGTAGACAGCTAGAGCATCTCTCAGCTGACTGTAAGACAGGCTGAACAGGATGGTATCATCAGCATATTCAAGGTCAGCCAATTGGTAGTTGCCAAACTGCATGCCAGGGACCTGCCCGCAGATCTTTGTCATCAGATAGTCTATGACACAATTGAAGAGATTAGGAGTAGCCACAAAACCTTGTTGGACCCCGCTGTTGATGGGAAACCAACTGGACTGCTTTCCATTCACAAGGACACAGCTCTCCAAGCTGCTGTAGAGCCGCTTAAACAGGGCTACGATCTTGGGTGGGGCTCCGAGGGTCTGCAGGATACCCCAAAGAGAAGAGTGGTCCACGGTGTTGAAGGCAGCCTTAAGAACTATAAAGACTATATAGAGATGGTGGTCCTTGCGGAATTCATAGGCCTTCTCTATTAATAGGCGAACAGCAGAGATGTGGTCTGAGGTCAAGCAGTTGAGCATGAAGCCTGCCTGCTGAGGGTGACGGCTGCCTCTGATGGCTGGAAGGGCATGACTGAGGAGGATCCTGGTGAAGAACTTACCAGGAATGGACAAAAGGGAGATGCCTCTGTGATTGCTGCAGACGAGTTTGTCACCCTTTCCCTTCCAGAAGGGAAGGGTGATGGCCCTGGTCCAGTCACTGGGGAGCTGCTCTGTCATCAAAACATGATTGATGACTTGGGTGAGCCACTGGATTGTGCAATTTCCGCCCATCCTCAGCATTTTGGCGGTTATAGCACAAATTCCAGAGGTTTTCCTGATATTTATCTTGGTCAGGGCAGCCACAACTTCTTCGGGGGTGACTAGATCGATCCTGCAGGAATCACAGGAAGCAGTGGCTTAATGATTGGGGTCAACGGGAACAGGAGGATGATGCAGGAGGTGACTGAAGTGCTCTTTCCAGTGGTTCAGGCAGTCTGTCTCAATGGTGATGAGATTGCCGTTGATGTCCTTCACTTGGACTGTCTTGGTGTGTGGGCCATTGCGTGCTTGATGGAGCATATTGGACTTGTGGCTCATGTTATTTCTGGCTGCTGATTCCAGGTGTTCAGCTTCTTCTGACCAGTACCTGTCTTTGTCTTCTCCTACGGCCACATTGCATAGATGGTTTAATCTGCGGTACTCCATCAGGTCACCTCGGAAGTGGGCATCTTGGTGATAGTCGATGGTGTTGAGAGTCTGCCGAGAGATCTAATGTCTTTTTGGGGAAGATTGTGAATGTCCCAGGGTATTGCGGGCAGACTGGATGATGTTTTTCTTGAAAATCTCCCTGTCGCCCACTTTGTCCTTGACCAGGGCACTGAAGTGGATGTTGATAGAACACTGGAACTCAGTGGCGATGTTGGGATTGCAGAGCTGGGAAGAGTCAAGGCAGGACTGGTACTTGGTAGAAGGATTGGTCTGTGGATTCAGCATAAGCTGCGTGACCAGGAGTCGATGGTCAGTGTTACCAAGCTCTGCTCCTCTGAATACATAGCAGTTTGTGGTCAAGGGCCTTTCCAGTTCTTCCCTCTGGGCTGTACCAAGTCCAGTGATGGATGAGTTTCTGAGGAAACCAGGTGTTGGTTATGCAGAGGTTATGGGGGTGACAGAGTAGAAGGAGACTGTTACCAGTGTTGTTCATGGATGGGTTGGAAAAGGTGGTGCCGACAGGTGGACCGGGAGACTGGGCTGGGAGCAGATCTCTAGAGGAGACGGTAGCACTGGCATTGGTAAGAATGATGGTGATGTCGTGCTGTGGAACCTGTCCAACAACCTGATGAAGCTGGTCAAAGAAAGCATCCTTCTTTTCCTCATCTGCAACATCAGTGGGGGCATAGGCAACAATGACTGTCATCTTTCCGTGCTGGTGAAGAAAGCGGGTCGAAAGTAGTCTGTCTCTCATCAGTATCCAGCTGATGAGTGACTTATGGATGGGCTTTGGCATGGCAAGTGCCACACCATAGAGGCCCGTCCGCTTCTCAGGGCCGCTTCAAATGAAACAATAATAGCCTACAATGGTTTAACCACTGCTTTGCCACTGTGATTCGCAGAGACCCGCAAGGGTGATTCTGTAACGTGTGAGTGCTCAGGACAGCAGTGTGGCTGCTCCGGTGTGAAGGAGTGTCTGGACATTCCACGTAGCAAAACAGGTGGTGTGGCGAAGGTCAATCCATACTTGTTGATGGGGGCATGCTGGGGTCCAATTTCAAAATGGGCAGGCTGGTTTCTTCTGATTGGTTTCATAACAAAGTAGGTTTCTCCTGGGTGGGTTGTTAGCCCTCCGCAGGATAGTCAGATGATGGGGCTGCCATCCATCTAATGGCATGCTAACATGCCATGGGTCACCATTTGTCTGGAACCTCCTCGAGGTACAAGTCTTTAGTTTCACTTAATTTTGAACGGGCGAGCTGAAAAGAGAGGTGGGTGTACAGATACACACATACACAAACAGACACATTAACTGACTACCATATGCCTCTCAGTTTCACCAAGGCATGATGAAGAACAAACAATGTGTCTTTGCTTTTCAACCCATTACGTTAATCCCTTCCACACCACGTGGTGTATGGGGTGGCGCCTATCTCCATTTCACTGACCCGAGGCCACACAGCTACTGTGAGTAATGAAAGCTACAGTGGGGGATCAGTCCTCTGGTAAGCCCTGTGCATTACCTTTTCTTTTCCTGTTCCATTATGCTGAGCACCAACTAGAAGGTGGAAAGTACCATTTTTTATATGGCCTTTGGTATGACCCAGCCAGGATTTGAACCCCCGACCTTCCAGTTGTGGGGCGGATACTCTACCAACTAGGCCACCACTCTGGTTTTCAACCAATTAAACACTGTAAAAACTAGAAAAGCACCCAGAGAGCGCATACCTGGGCCAAGGCTCCTTTCGTTCCGCATGCATCACCTCCAAAATGTAATGGGTTTGTGTGTAGGCCATGAGCCAATTCTGGTGAAAATTGCATCAAAGTCTATCCAGTATTGTTTTGGAGGATTCTTACTAACACACTATGAGAAGATAAGAGTCTTGGCGGAGTTATGCCTTCTTGGATCATCACCAAAATATTATGGGTTCCTCTGTAGGCTAATGACCACCTCTGGTGAAAATTTCATCAAAATCCATCCAGCAGTTTTTGTGTAATCCAGCTGCACAAATACAAACAAGGTTCTTGCCTTCAGGTATGCACTCTCAGATCATCACCAAAATTTAATGGGTTCGTCCTTGGCCCAAGGGCTACCTCTGGTGAAATTTTCACCGAAATCCGTCCAGTAGTTAAAATTTGTCCACTGGAACTCACAGGAAAAACAACATTCCATCTCCCATAAGGGAGAGCTGTTTGTTTACACTCGTTAGCCCTCGTTAATCCCGACACTTCATTTCAGCTCTGCAGAGCTTCGGTCCATTTGTCACCAGGTGAGTGTCAGTCTTATTTTTTAACCAGTTTAATTGCAGTGTTGATATGTTTACTGTACTCTGAAGCTGATTAGTGGCTCAAATTGTAATAAATATTCCTACCAAGCTGTGTCGTGTTTGCCCCTTTCAGGGCATGAATGAGGCGCCATATGCCAACAGAGAGTTTGCTTGTTTATTCACGAAAGAACAAAATAAAGAGCCACGTGGGGAAAAACACATACACTACACTAGGGCACAAAATAAAGAACACTAACATTAGTGCTAGAGCATAGCGATGACGGAAACAGTCACAAAAGAATACACACTTACCCCTGATGAAGCGAGGATGAATCAGACATAGAAGGAAGACTGGAGCTGGGGATAGGGACTCCAGTCCAGGTAGGCACAGGTCACAGCGAGGAGTGAGCCTCAGATGCTCCCTTAAATACTGATAACAAAAAAGCAAAGAACCAAATCGGAGAGGAGGAAACGTAATGACAAATCAAGATCAGCTGTGACAGTGCTGGCTCGGTTTAGACAGCCGGAAGTTCAGCCGCGGTGCTGTCACAATAAAAGCCCTGGGAGAACCAATAGTAACCAGCAGAAATAAATGGGAGAAAAAGAGGGAGAATACTGAGTGGCCCGGGCATGGACAACCTCAGCGCTTGGATCACCATACGCTGACACATTTGTCATCCCATTATGAGAAGGCAGCCCACAATATACTCGATAATCTCTGCTGGCCAATGTGAATCTAAAAAACTTGTATTTCTGATTGCTATCACCATCTTCCATAAGATGGTGATGGCTACATGAGCCAGTCATGCACCATTTCGGCATTTTCTTTATTTGGCTAACATTGCCATAGAAACGCATTGGAATCGCTGTTTGTTCATACCTCGCTGTGCCATTTGAAGAAGAAGAGGAAATCACAACAACAAATAACAACAGAAATCAGAATCAGAATCAGAATCAACTTTATTGCCAAGTATGTTTACACATACAAGGAATTTCACTTATCACTAAGGTGCGCTCATTATCTAAGCGCTCCCTAATGGCGCGGCAGCCATACAAGGTGCCTCATACAGTGGGGGGTAAAGAGGGGGAGGGGGAGGGGTGACACATTGGGCAGAGAGAAAAAACAAAGTTATCAAAATAGTGCTCGAGTGAGCAAGATTGTGATCACATAGAAAAAAACCCTCTAATTGCACAATTAGCAGACAATATACAGATCCACATTAACAAAGCAAGAGCAAGAGAGAGACCAGTGTGTGTATGTCAGTCATATGATATCAGTGTGAATGCAGTGTGTGAAGTATCAGTTACTGGTGGACAACAAAAATCCTCTCTTAGGCAACGGCTAGATGTTATGACCTTAGTGTCCTAAAACATAGATAACATGTCCACAGAGTTCATCTCTCTTCAGTTCATGCCAGATGGTAAAATTCCATGTTAGTCACATGGCTGTCCTTGGAGAGTTCAGATTGTTGCACATCAGCAATTGTTTGGGTTAGAGAGAAGCCAAGCCAAAACTCCCTTCTGCTTTATCTCTTCTCCTGGAGGAATGAGTTCTCCCAAGGACGCCGAATCAAGGCCTGATGAGCACAGTTCACTTAGAGCATAGAAATTTCCTCTCTCATGCAATTCTGTGCAGCACAATTTAACATTCACAGGCTTTAAAATCATTCCCTGGAGAGCACCCAGCGACTCCAAGATGTTTCCCACCTTTCCGATTCAGTTCGCCATTGCCACTATCAGTTCTCCCCAGCTGGTCGAATTTTTGAAGGAGCTTCGCTGGGTCCGCATTTTGATTAGCTCTTCCAACTTCTTTAATTTCCGATACACCAGGAAAACTCCAGAGCCAAACAACAGAAATCCTGTGATCATGAAGCCAAAACAGGTAGATGTCTTCCACATCTTCAATCGAATCACACAGACACATGAGTTCCAATTGTCCCATGAGTCTCTCCACTTGGGCTCCCCCTGGCCCGATTTTCTGTTTAAAAGTGGTGTCAATTGCATTAAAGCCCAGCTCACCAATTCCATAATTTCCATTTGGGTCGAGATGCAGCAGAAGAAGAGCGAGACACAGACAGGACACAGCAAGCTGGGATCAGTAAAGGGAGGAGGAGAAGGGAGAGGAGAAGAAATGCATCTGCTCTCTCTGATAGCCGGAAGAAGAAGAAGGAGAGGAAGCCATCTCTATTGTCATTCAGTCCATACAGCCAATCATGTACAGTAGAACAAAATCACGTTTCTCCTATCCACAATTTTAATCACATGTAGAATCAGAGAGGTCGCTGCCATGCAAGGCGCCGCCACAAACATCTTCACCTTCACCCATTCTGTTACACTGAGCACCAAGCTAGAAGGCAGGAAGTACCATTTTTTAAAATATGGTATTTGGTATGACCTGGCCGGGACGTGAACCCCCAACCTCCCAGTTGTGGGGTGGATGCTCTATAAACTAGGGTGCCCGTCTTGCTTTTTTCTTGCTTTTCTTGCTTTTTCTTGACATCTTCAGATGAAAAAATAATGTCAATCATCACATATTATGCACATCCACAACTTCTGGGTTGCAGACGTGCGTGGGCCGATGGCGTGGTGATGCATGTAACTCAGTGGACATGTCTTAAAGGAGCAGTACATGAAAAATGCCATATTAATATATCATACAATATTCAAAAAATTACTGGATCCAGATCATGATCCAGATCACCACCAAAATCTAATCATCTATTCTTCGTGCCATTATACACCTTTCCTGAAAATTTCATCAAATTCCGTTATGAACTTTTTGAGTTATGTTGCTAAAAGACAGACAAACAGACAAACCAACAAACTAACAAACTAACGCTTCCAAACACACTACCTCCTCCCTTGCTGGAGGTAAAAAATTGCTTGATAATCTAAGATTCGATCAATCAGCGGGTATGGATAATTTAGATGGTAGGTTGCTGAACATAGCTTCAGATATTATATCATTGCCAATATGTTATATTTTTAATCTGAGTCTGAAGGAAGGTTTATTTCCTCAGGCTTGGAAATCTGCCAAGGTTTTACCCCTTCAGAAAAATAAAAGAGAATGTTTCTCAGCTGTCAATAGCAGACCAGTCAGTATTTTTCCAGAATTAAGAATGTTAATGGAAAAAGTTGTGTTTGAACAAATACAGAGCCATTTTTCATTTGATGATTTAAATTCTCATTTTAAGCATGTTATATAAAGCAGATCACGCCACGTGCACAGCTTTGACAGAGATGATAGATAAATGGTTGGTATGTATTGATAATAGGATGATGGTAGCAACAGTCTTGACTTACAGTAAATGCTGCATTTGATATTGTAGACCATCAGTTACTGTTAACTAAGTAAACATATATGGGTTTAATCCATCATCAGTTAGTTGGATGAATAGTTATTCATCCAATGGAATGCAGTATGTGTACATTAATGGCAGCTTTTCTCATCCTAAATATACAGTGTGCTGTGTGGTAACCTGGGAGAAATAAGCACACACTTTATTCTGTTTGCGATTTAATTAATGTCTCGGTGCCTCACAAAACAGGTGGTGTCCTACAGTGGCAGCACATTGCATACACTGGAAGTTAACTGACAAACATGTCCCCTAGAGCACACCGGTAACAGCACAAAGGTTCCAGGTACTACCTATTATGTATTCACATAGTCACAGTCTGTAACACTTCTCCTCCTTAAGTTGAAACATCATAACATAACAAGACCTTAGGCATATAAACGATGCACTCATTTTTTTGTTCAAGTCTCAAAGAAATACAAAACCTGTTTTTTTTTTCCCAACAATTTGAACAGATCATGCACTCATAAATCCAATCTATCTGGAGGCTTATGCTGCCTCTTTGACCTTCTCAGCTCTGATGTGATGTTTTCTGACTTGGAAGGATTCTGAGCTTTGCTAGTCGTGATTGTGACTGGGGCAGGAGTCGTCTGCACAGGGAATTCACCTGAGTTTTCCTGAATTTCTGGCACAACCTCACAGATCACGGAGCTGCCTGGACTGTCCTTGGAAAAAGCATTCTGAGTTCCCTCTCCTCCTGCATTGTGGCAAGCATGCACATGATCCTGGTGCCTGCGAATCTGCCTGCCGTCACACAAGTCAATCACAAATGATACTGATCTTGTTTGGCAGTCAACCACTTGTGCCAACCAGGGTGGACCACTGGCAAAGTTTTAACATATACCTGGTGACCTGATCTGAAGTGCTTCTCTTGAGCATGCAGCTCTTGAACTATTTTCTGTCTGTTCTGTGACTGAACCACTCTGGTTCCAATGTCTGAGTGTAGAAAATCAAGGTGCGATTTTGGCCTCCTAGCCAGTAACATCTCTGCTGGAGATAACCCTGTAGTGGTGTGTGGAGTGATCCGGTATTGGAACAGGAATCGAGAGAATTTAGTTTCAAGGGTGGCTCCTGACATTTTTCATGGCCCCTCTTTCAGGGTTTCAACAGCCCGTTCTGCTAAGCCGTTGGATACTGGGTGATAGGGAGCTGTGCGAATGTTTCAGATCCAATTTTTCTGCATAAACTCTTGACAAACTTCACTAGTAAAAGTGGGCCCGTTATCGCTTACAACTGTGTTGGGTAGTCCATGAGAAGCAAAAATGCTTCTAAGCACATCTGTGGTGGCTGGGGCTGTAATATTTGACATGATGTGTTCTTCCACCTACTTTGAATGTGAATCAACTAACACCATGAACATGCGACTCATAAATGGACCTGCAAAATCAAGATGAAGTCGTGACCAGGGTCGGCTAGGCCATTCCCATGGGTGGAGAGGGGCAGGTGCTGGCTTGTTTTGGTTACGCTGACACTGCGAACATGCTTTGATTTTTTTCTTCTCATGCATTGTCCATGCCAGGCCACCATACAAAACACCAGGCCAGGCTCTTCATATGTGACACACCAGGGTGAGCTTCATGTAACTCCTCCATTATCTGTGTTCGACCCGGAGGTGGGACCACCACTCTGGAACCCCAAGGAATACAGCCATCCAACAAACTTAGCTCATGCTGTCTTTTAGCATATGACTTTAGCTTCTCCTGCTCTACTGTTGCTGGCCAGCCATGCATAACCCATCTCTTCACTTGCGACAACTGGGTCTTTCTCAGTCCACATTTTTAGTTGTTTTGCTGACGCAGGGGTGTAAGCCAATCTCTCTAATAGAAACACTGTTTCTGGTGGCATTGGAGTATGACTTAGACTCTCTGGAAGAGGAAGTCGGGAAAAAGCATCCGCATTTGCATTGCCACTCCCTGCTTTGTAGACTATGTGGTACTGATAGGCTGACAGTGTTAAAGCCCAGCACTGCACTCTTGCTGAAGCCATGGATGGGATGCCTTTTGACTCACTGAACAGACCGAATAGGGGCTTATTGTTATGACCCGAGCGCCGGTTCTGATCGCGCTCGGGCTAAGTTATGTCTCGCTGCCGGCCTTGACAGCTGCGGGCTGTATTCTGGCCTCGCCGGGCTCTTATTGTGAAAGTGCTCGGTGGGGCTTCCGCCTGTCAACGGTCGGCCAGCTGGGTGTCATTACCGTCATTAGTGTTTCACCATTTAAGCCCAGCACTGGCGACGGTAAGACACAGCAGTGTCAGTCGTTCTACGTCTGAGCTACGGATGACTTGGACTATTACCTACCTCGTCTGCTTGTGGTTGACCGTCGCTTCTCCGGCACCAGTAAGTGAGCTGTTAGCCTTACCCCTTCCGGTGAAAGTAGACCTCTGCGTGTCTTTGCCTCAGCAGCCTGTGTAGCCATTACGTTAACAGCCATTGCCTGTGTATGACCGTCTCCTCCTATGGACTCGTAAGTGAGCTGTCTAGCCTTACGCCTCCGAAAGTGTGTAAACTCATGTGTCATTGCCCCTGCATCTTATGTTGTTTACTTCTCACCGTAATAAACTCACTAAAACTCACTGGTGACTCTGTGCGTCTTATGGTGGCTCGCGAGGGCCACCACATGACAGTACACTGCTGCCAAAACAGCGTTTACGGTGACGCCAACCCAAGATGCTATTCACCAGTGGGTTTGAGTTTTTTGGACATTTGCTTTTTCCTGTCTGGGTACAGTGTATGTGAAGAATGCCGTCGCGGAGGAACCACGTTTGGAGTCCGAGCCACGAGCTGTCTGATGTGCTGGAAGTTGTGGATGAGCTGCTCATCTCCGCTTCCCTGCTTGATTATGACCACGGCATACGCTGGTACCTGGACGCCGCCGAGGATATACTTTGTCATCTCTCTCCCCGCTACGCTGACCACCCGGAAGTCGACGCGAGGAGGGAGGACATCGCTGCGCAATGCGAAATATACCTGATGATGGAGGAGGAACGCGGCATGAAGCAGGAGAAGAGGCACTCCTGCTCTTTGCTTATGGATCCCAATCCTGTCCTCGATCCGTTCCGGGGGTTCGCACCGTCTGGGGGCCGGCGAAGGCGTCGGCGCTGTGGCCGGGCGCATCTTCGGCAAGCTCCTGCTCCGGATCCAGTTCCGGGCCGCCGGGATGACCCCCTCAACCAGCCGGCTGTTGTGAGTGAGCTGAGTCCTGTGCCGGTGGGCTCCGTCCATGGGTCCGTTTCTACCACCCAGCGAGCGAGGGAAGGAGCAATGTCCGCTACAGCTGATACCATCCTCCCCCCGGGAGACAGGCAAGTTCAAGTTCACTTTCCTATCGATCATAGTGATCTGTCTTGTCTGACTCCTGGGGGTGAAGCTTGGGGTTCGCAGTTCCCTGAGTTTCTTTCCCCAGCTGTGGCCATTTATATTAAACCTGCTGCCTCTGTGTCTCCTCCTGCGGAGCAGTCCTCAGCGTCAGTCCCACGCCATCGAACGAGGGGGAGGCCTGCAGCTCTGGGAAATATCCCGGCCCTGCAGCCTTGTTTTGGACAGAGAAGAACGGACTGCAGTGAGGAGCCAGAGCTGACGAGAGAGCATCCCCAGGGTTCCTCAGGGATGCAGCCCGAGTCAGCAGGTCCAGGGTCCTCTGCCCCCACGCCACACGGGTTATTGGCGTGGACGCCTGCGCGTGAGGATCCAGCTGCAGAGACCATCAGGCCGGCTGTGGAGCCCGACGCAGCCGAGTGGGAGCCCGACGACGAGCTGCTTCTTGAACCTAGATCGGCGAAGTCCTGGACGGCTCCAGAGCCCGAGTGCAGGCAAGTGCTCTTTCTTGTTTTCCTGTATGGTGTATTAGAGCATTTTTGCCTGCCTCATGGGGAGGCGAGTGAGGGGCAGCCGTCCGCTGCACCCGAGCTTGTCTCGCTGGGCTCTGGCGCTGCCGGTGGAACTGATCCCGGTCCTCTCCTGTTTTCTGAGCACCTCCACAGCGTTACCGGTCCGGAGCCAGTCAAGGTCACGGGACTGGGGGTTCCAGGTTCGGAGATGGAGGTTGTCGCCGGAGCAGTCCTGACCCAGTCGGGGTCCGACGTGTGGGCCGAGATGACCCAGTCGGGGTCCGACGCGTGGGCCGAGATGACCCAGTTGGGGTCCGACGTGTGGGTCGAGGTGACCCAGTCGGGGTCCGACGCGGGCCGAGGTGACCCAGTCGGGGTCCGACGCGTGGGCTGAGGTGACCCAGTCGGGGTCCAACGTGGGTGCAGCGATTACCCAATCGGGGTCCGACGAGGTTCAGTCGGGGTCCGACTCAGGTGTGGCTGTGACCCAATCGGGGTCCGACGAGGTCCAGTGGGGGTCCAGCGCAGGTGCAGCTGTGACCCAATCAGGATTCGAGGGGGTCCAAGTTTTTGGTTGTCCCCCTCTCAGGAGCCACCAGCTGGGGGCCGTGAGAGGGCTTTGTTTGTCGGTCTGGCGCTCCCCTGTCTTGTCATGTTCAGGTGAGCGGCTGCATGCTATCCCTCCACGGTCCTGGTGGTTGTGGGATGCGGGTCGGCCACCTGAGGAACTGCTTGGAGCGTTCGGCGTCTTGGGTTGGCCACCCAATAAACTGTGTGTGTTATGGGGTGACCTGGTTCGGCCACCAGAGGACTTGTTTCTGGGGGCCTGGGACTGGGGCAGGCCACCTGATTATGTACTGTGCTTGCGGGACTATCTGTGGGCCCATACGGGGCCTGGTCATGTTAAGTACGTCTCGAGATTTTTTTTTGTTTCACGAAGTCATAGTCTTAGTCAAGTCTGAGCAATTTTTAGATTGCCTCTTGTTCCTTTTTTTTGTAAGCCACAGTCATGGTCACAGTCAAGTCTGAGCAATTTTTGATTGTCTCTTGTTCTTTTTTTGAAAGCCATAGTCATAGTCATAGCCAAGGCAAAGCAATTTTAGATTGCTCCCTGTGTGTTGGTATGTATTTCTCATTTTGTTCGTGTTTTGATTGCCTCATGTTTCTTTTTTTGGAGAACCATAGTTTAGTCATAGTCTAGTCATAGTCAAGTCAGAGTATTTTTCAGTTTGCCTCGTGTTTTTTTTTGAAAGCCACAGTCTTGCCATAGTCAGGTTATGTCATAGCAGTTTAGTTTAGTCAAGTCACAGCAATCTACATTGCCTCTTGTGTTTTGTATCCATAGTCTGGTTTTGTTTTGCTAATTGTTCTTTCCTCCCCTCTTTTTTTTTTGAGGGGCTATGGTCAAGTCTTGTCTTTGTTTTTGTTCTCCCCTCTTTCCTTGAGGGGCTATTGTATGGGGATTTTGTTCATTGTTTCCAGGTATTTACATGTTTTTTTTTTTGGTTTCGTATGTTTTTTTGGTCTGGTCATGGTCTTGTTCAGGGGTTGGCTTCTCTCCCTCCGCACCTGTCCTCCCACCTCCCACCCTGGGGGGGCGGGGGGGGGGGCAGGGTGGTTCCTTGGGGCGTTCAGAGTCCGCCCGTGGAGGGAGGGTACTGTTATGACCCGAGCACCGGTTCTGATCGCGCTCGGGCTAAGTTATGTCTCGCTGCCGGCCTTGACAGCTGCGGGCTGTATTCTGGCCTCACCGGGCTCTTATTGTGAAGGTGCTTGGTGGGGCTTCCGCCTGTCAACGGTCGGTCAGCTGAGTGTCATTACCGTTGTTAGTGTTTCGCCATTTAAGCCCAGCACTGGCGACGGTAGGACGCAGCAGTGTCAGTCGTTCTACGTCTGAGCTACGAATGCCTTGGACTATTACCTACCTCGTCTGCTTGTGGTTGACCGTCGCTTCTCCAGGACCAGTAAGTGAGCTGTTAGCCTTACTCCTCCCGGTGAGAGTAGATCTCTGTGTGTCTCTGCCTCAGCAGCCTGTGTAGCCATTAATTCCAACAACCTTTGCCTGTGTATGACCGTCTCCTCCTAAGGACTCGTGAGAGAGCCGTTTAGCCTTACGCCCCCGGATGTGTGTAAACGTATGTGTCATTGCCCCTGCATCTTGTGTTGTACTTCTCACCGTAATAAAAACTCACTGGTGACTCTGTGCGTCTTATGGTGGCTCGTGAGGGCCACCACATGACAGTACACTTTCTCCCGCCCGTGGAGGGAGGGTACTGTTATGACCCGAGCGCCGGTTCTGATCGCGCTCGGGCTAAGTTATGTCTCGCTGCCGGCCTCGACAGCTGCGGGCTGTATTCTGGCCTCACCGGGCTCTTATTGTGAAAGTGCTCGGTGGGGCTTCCGCCTGTCAACGGTCGGCCAACTGGGTGTCATTACCGTCGTTAGTGTTTCGCCATTTAAGCCTAGCACTGGCGACGGTAAGACGCAGCAGTGTCAGTCGTTCTACGTCTGAGCTACGGATGACTTGGACTATTACCTACCTCGTCTGCTTGTGGTTGACCGTCGCTTCTCCGGCACCAGTAAGTGAGCTGTTAGCCTTACCCCTTCCGGTGAAAGTAGACCTGCCTCTTTGCCTCAGCAGCCTGTGTAGCCATTACGTTAACAGCCATTGCCTGTGTATGACCGTCTCCTCCTATGGACTCGTAAGTGAGCTGTCTAGCCTTACGCCTCCGGAAGTGTGTAAACTCATGTGTCATTGCCCCTGCATCTTATGTTGTTTACTTCTCACCGTAATAAACTCACTAGTGACTCTGTGCATCTTATGGTGGCTCGCGAGGGCCACCACATGACACTTATGGTCTATAAAGATAGTAAAACTAAGACCATACAAGTACTGGTGAAATCATTTTACAGCAAATACTACTGTCAGCCCTTTTTCTAGCTGGGAGTAGCCTTTTTCAGCAGCTGTGAGTGTATGCGGCACATATCCAATAGGCTTCTCTGCTCCGCCCTCCATGCAGTGGGAGAGGACAGCCCCCAGCCCATAAGGCGAAGCGTCACATGACAACATGACCTCCCTGTATGGATCAAAGTGAACTAGTAGAGGTGATGATTGTAACAGTACTTTTACCCACCGAAAAGCCTCCTCCTGGGCTTCCTGCCACTTCCATGCGCTCTCTTTGTGTAGCAGCAGATAGAGTGGAGCGAGTACAGTGGAGGGGTCTGGCAGGAACTTTCCATAATAGTTCATTAAGGCCAAAAATGACCTAAGCTCTGATATATTCTTTGGATTTGGGGCTTCCTTTATTGCTTTCACCTTTTCTTCCACTGGAGAAAGGCCCTCAGCTTAAATCTTGTGGCCTAGGTAGGTGACACTTGGAGCATTAAAAACACACTTACTGCGGTTTAGACACAGTCCTGCCTCTACCATTCTTTTTAACACTTGGCCTAAGTTTTGCCGGTGCTCCTCCCCTATCCTCCCTGTGACCAAGATGTCATCTAAATAGACAGCCACATGAGGAATAGTTTGAAGGAGGTTGTCCATGGTGTGCTGGAAAATTGCTGGACTGGATGCTACACCAAAAACCAGGCAGTTGTATTTAAACAGTCCTTTGTGCGTATTGATTGTCGCATACTGTTTAAAGTAGTGCTGTCCAGCGATTAAAATATTTAATCATAATTAATCACATGATCTCATAGTTAACTCATGATTAATCACATTTTAGTTGCGTATTTTTGTCTCATGAAAAACCATTGTAATTCTCTTAACAGCACAAAAAGTGAGTGGGCTTGCTTTGTACAAATGTTTTTTATTATTATTATCATTGCAAAGCATCCATATCTTCCGTATTAGACCGAGAAAACAAAACAGGACATATTACTCTGAAAATAAAAAAATGTTTTCTTTTTTCCTTTTCATTAGTTTAGTAACCCTGCCACTGATATCTGAGATAAAAAAAGATACATACAAATAAAAAATATATAGGCACAAAAGCAGCCCCTTAAATACAAAATGAAAACAAGAGGAGAGTGTCCCCTGAGAGGAGTAGTACAGTCTAATGACTGTATAGTAGCCCAACTGCTGCAGTTTTAAACTTACCAACACAGCCTCTTGAACATGAACATAATGTAACCGCTAGCACGTAACAGGTGAGTCAACCTAAAGGCCTACTTTCTGTCTTTGAGCCAGTTGCTCAAACAGACAAGCCTATTGACATTTTCAGACAACAGGGAAGATCGTTTTTTTCTGAACGACATGTCCAGACAGTGAAAACAATCGTTCACATGGTACTGACGTGGCAGGCGTTGCTAAGTATTTGCATGCAAGGGAGGCCATCTCACTGTGTGACGCTTTATGTGTGGACCACCATTCCTGTGGAGAGTCTTCAATGCCAATCATAGGTTCTGCCTTGTAGCGCTCAATGCAGCGTTCCACGGTGTCCTCCTCTTCATCTGAGGAAGATTCTTGTGCAAACATGAGAGCTGGCTTCTTCTTCTCTGGCTCAGGCATGCTTTGGTCATCCAGTGCTGCTGGTCTCCCCTTCTCCTGCTGCTGGAGTAAGGCACGGATGGAATCCCACACGACAACCCGGTCAGGTTTGTTCAGACACTTGAGGTCCTTAAACCTTGAAATGAAATAAATAAATCATAATCATCAATCATCAATAAATCATCATAATAAATCATATATTCATATATTTATTCCATCCAGCTACAATGCTCTGCAACTGTGTGTCTGTGTGTGTGTGTATATATATATATATTTTACAGTAATACGTACATATGTTTATTAGCTGCTCTTGCTTGCTTGTTTTTTTTCTTGCCTTCTGATTGTTGCTCTGAGTGTTGCTATCCCTGTGCTGTTGCAATCCTGGAATTTCCCCGTTGTGGGACTAATAAAGGCTTATCTTATCTTATCTTATCTTAAATAATAAAAAATATCAACGTTATTGCCATACAAGCAAAGGCACTAGTAAAACAAAACATTGACCTAATCTCTATTCCAGATTCAGAAGAAAAAAATGGATATTGAAGAGAACCAACCCACAAAACAAAGTGGTGCTTAAGACAAACAAAATACTGAGAAGAATGTAGAATGAATATCTTACCTTGGGTCGAGTGCTGTAGCAACCCTGAGCCATGCGATGTTCAATTTCTCTTTGCGACCTTCCATATCCGCTGAAAAGGTTTCCTTGAACTTGATCAAGTACGCTGGGTCGAACTCAGTGACTTCCATTACTCGGGACAGGTGGCATAATGCTGGCATCACCACAGAGCAAGAAACAAACTTCTCTCCACCCAGAAGATCTGTCACATATCTGCAACAATATACAAAAGCTCTTTCACAAAACTCTGTCACACACATACGGACACCTGATAGATAACCTACAGTTACAGTGATGGGAGGGGATATGAGGAATCACATGTGTTCCTGCGCGCACACACACACACACACACACACACACATTACCCATTTACAGTGCTGTGCGGGACAAACACACACAGTTGAAGGGAGAGAGGTGATACCGCCAGACAGACATTAGGGCCTGTGTCCACCAAATGCGTTTTTAGGGCGGAAAGTGCTGAAAACCTAGCCTCTTGGGCGCTTCCTGGCCTTCTCTGTTGTTAAGTTACACAGGGAATCATAGCTATTGAAACAGTCACTGATTATGTCAAAATACAGAAAAAATATACAGATAATCACGAGCTACACTTTGAGTAAAATGAAGCAAATAAACAGTCTACACATAGAGATGGCCCATCTAAAACATGCCACAGGGTGGTATTTTACGTTGGGTGAGACAGGTGCTAATGTTTCTGTCTTGACACAGATCTACTTTAATTGTTAAAGAATCAGATATAGGCTACAAGACATAATTAGGCCTACCTGCAATGCTCCAACGCAGCTTCGAGCTTCTTTGTTTTCTCCAGCTCCGTTGCTGTTGGCATGGTGACTTTGGTTGAGTGTAGGGCCAGGGCAGCTGTCAGAGGTTCAATATTCCGGTTGACACGCTTTATCATTTCAAGGGTACTATTCCATCTTGTTGCTACCTCCTGCGTGAGCGCTTCTTCTTTCTGGTTGTGTGCGATTTGCTGCCGCTCGAGTTCCAGGACATTCGTTGGGCTGTGTTTAAAGTGTCCCACAAGTTTTCTGCATTTTGCCAATGCGCTGTCGAATGGGCTATTGTGCAGAGAAACCGTGACTGCTTGGTGCACGCTGTGTGCGATGCACGGCAGGTGTTCAAAGGGGAGCTCTCTGGCTGCAGCCATCATATTGCGTGCACTATCCGTGGTCAGTGAAACAACTTTCTTTTCGATGCCCCACTCTCTGGCTACATTCATGAAGTGCTCTGCAACATTATCAGCGAAGTGCCTCTCTTCTGTCTTCATAACAGTCAAAGCATGGGACTGAAGTTTCCACTGTGGGGTGAAATAATGTGCTGTGACCCCGAGGTAGTTGTCATTGCCAAGTGACGTCCAGTAATCTCCCGTTAGCGCGACTATTTCTGTCTGCCCCAATGCCTGTTGTAACTGGGACTTCTCCGTTTCAAACAACGTTTCTATCCGGCGTGTGATAGTAGCTCTGGAAGGAGTTTCGTAGGTCCAGTCGTTGGATGCGATGCGAATTATCTCGGCCAGACCTTCATCCTCCACGATACTAATGGGCCTGCATGCCGTAGCCACCCACTTAGCTATGGCAGCTGTTAGCTTCATTTTAGTAGCAGCATCCATGGGCCGCTGTCGGAAGCCATCCAAACTTGTTTGGTTCTGACGCGGAGGAGGCGAAGCTACTTTAACTTTAGTTTTATCGATCGAACCATCCTTTCCTATTTTAAATGTAAACTTTCCGTTCAGAAGTGTCCCTGGTGCGTCCATTACTGTGGCTGACTAGTGCCGCCAGTGCCGCGCGCTTTAGTCGTTGGGTTCTTCTTTGTTTGATATTTGAAATCGTATCCTTCGTTCCGCCACCATGTGTACGTGCGTGGTATTACAGCCAGTACACTGTGCTTATGAAAAACTACGGTCACAGCATTAATCTCGCGTTAAAAAAAATCTCGCCATTAAAAAGGCGCTTGAGTTAACGTGATATTTTGACAGCACTAGTTTAAAGTTCATTTAATAGGAGTTGCTGGTATGCGTGACTCATGTACAGCTTTGTGAATGTTTTTCCACCAGCCAATGTAGCAAACAGGTTGTCCGAATGAGGCAGCAGGTATGTGTCAGTTTGTGCTGCTTGATTAATGCTAAGTTTATAATCCCCACAGATGCGTACCTCACCATCCTCTTTTAGAACAGGCACAACTGGGGCAGCCCAATCTGAGAATTCAATAGGCTCAATGACCCCCAGTTGCTCCAGCCTTTCCAACTCTACCTCCACCTTGGCCTTCATGGCTTTAGGACAGTGTACGGTTTGAAAAAGCGAAGCTGAGCTTTGGGAGCTACACACAGTTTAACAGTTGGCCCTCTGAGTGTACCTAGCTCGTCCTTAAAAACCTCTGCATATTTCTCCAAAATATCATTTAGTACAGTCATGTACTTGATCTCATGCCAGTTTAGATGGATTTTCTGTAGCAGATCACATCCCAGCAAACTTGGTCCCTCCCCTTTAACTACCAGCAGCCTTGCTTCGGCCTCCTGGCCTTTGTATTTCACATTCACCACTATGGCACCAAGAAGTGGAATGCATTGACCTGTGTACTGCCGCAGTTTGATCTCAGTCTTTTTAAGTGGAGGCATACCTTCTGTGCCCCAGAGCTTGCGGTAGGTAGCTTCACTTATCACTGAGGCAGAGGCTCCTGTATCCACCTTCATTTTCAGCTCTTTTCCATTTACCTGCAGAGCCGCGTAAATAGGTTCTGCTCTAGCTCTGTTGAGATCACCAAGGTTAAACTTGTTAAAGGAACATTCCTCTTCGAGCTCCTCCTCCTGCAGGTGATGTGTTTTCAGTTTGGGTTTTATTCTGGCAGAGTCCCTTTCCACATTTTTATTATTGGCACTTCTACATTTTTTGATTAATGTCTCTGTTTCTGGCAATTGTGACACACAGTGCCCTTATACCCACTGTCATTTGCCAAATGTGCTCCCCCACACCTGTAACACTTAACTAATTTTATTGGCTTGCCTTTCTGTTCTTTGGACACCCTGTGAATTGTGCTTGGATGAGCGGCCTCTACAGCTTTTTGAATGTCTTTCATGTTACGTGCTGCCACTGCCATTGCTTGAGCAATCTCCAGTGCTTTTTTGAAGTTTATGCTGGCTTCCCCCAGCAATCTATGTTGTATGCCGTCATCTTTAATGCCACAGACCAGCCTGTCCCACAGCATGCCATCCAGGGCACTCCCAAAGTCACAGTGCTCAGAAAGTTGTCTCAACTCTGCTACAAATGAAGCAACAGACACCCCTGGTGTAGTGACCTGGACAGGGCTACAGCCCCTGTCCACATTTTGTGTTCCCTTTTGAGTCATTTGTCATGTTTGGTGTGTATTCCCTCTGTTTGTACAGTCCCGCCCATCCTGTGCTGCCTGATTGCCCTTGATGGTGCTCACCTGTCATGTATTGTCTCAATTGCTCGCCTGTCTATATATGTGCATTTTCAGCCTATGTCCTATGTCCTGTCAGTGTTTATTTTTTGTTTTGGTAATAAGTCATGGTTTTCCAGATTCGCCTGGTGAGTGGGTCCTCTCCTTCGCACAGAAGGGGCAAACATGACACCTGGCTTGCGTGAGTGACTGTGGAATTTAAAATGCTGAACAATCACTGAAGGCTTCGGGTTGTGATGATTCTCGACCAATGTTACCAGCTCCTTGAAGCTGATGTCCCCTGGCCTCCCTGGCATCGCCAGGTTACAAATCAATTTGTACATCTTCGGTCCGCATACACTTAGGAGAACTGACCTCTTCTTGTCCTCAGAGTCAATGTTGTTTGCCAGGAGAAAGTGTTCCAGCCTCTTGACATATTCAATCCAGTCACAGTCTGTTTCCACAAACTCACCAACTGAGCCGGTGGTAGCCATGCTAAGCTAATGCAAACTTCTTCTATGAGCCTCGCTAACTCACATACTGGTTTTATCCTCATCGCCAGTTATGTGTGGTAACCTCAGAGCAATAAGCATGCACTTTTATCTGTTTGTGTTTTTATTAATCTCTCGTGGTAACAGTTCAAACATGTTCCCTAGAGCACACCAGTAACAGCACAAAGGTTCTGGGTGCAACCTATTATGTATTCATATAGTCCCAGTCTATAACACTTCTCCCCCTTTAGGTCAAAACATCATACATAACAAGAGCTTAGGCATATAAACAATGCACTCAGTTTTTTGTTCAAGTCTCAAAGAAATACAAAACCTGTTTTTTTTTTTTTTTCCAACAATTTGAACAGATCATTCATTCACAAATTCAATCTGTCTAGAGGCTTATGCTGCCTCTTTGACCTTCTCAGCTCTGATGTGAGGTTTTCTGACTTGGAAGGATTCTGAGTTTTGCTAGTCGTGATTAGACAGGGGCATTATTTTTTTCTATATTCATAAATGACTTACCCTACGTTGCCCTGGTTAACAAGGTCAAGAGTTCCTGGCAGCGGAGGGCGAAGGACAGAGCTGTGTGGAGGAATCTGATCAAACCTAAATGAAACAGTCATCGTTGCCCCCCCACAGACTATGATGGGGATGATGGGATTCAATATGCTGATGATACAACTATTTATTTGGCATCACACAGTATGAATGAATAACAGAATATACTTCAGTCTGAGCTACAGTTAGTAGTGGAGTGGATTTGTGACAACAAACTTGCATTGAATGTGACAAAAACCAAAAGCATTTTGTTTCACTCTAGACAAGTTAGTGATTGCCAGTTTTGTCTGTCACTTAAAGGCTCACATAGTGAGCAGGTTCAAGAAGTTAAATTGCTTGGTGTC
The DNA here is from genome assembly GCA_020510985.1 of Pholidichthys leucotaenia. NCBI lineage: Eukaryota > Metazoa > Chordata > Actinopteri > Cichliformes > Pholidichthyidae > Pholidichthys > Pholidichthys leucotaenia. The sequence continues at coordinate 281,550,099 of CM035842.1, forward strand.
ACACTTGATGGGCAGCTGACATGGAGAAAGAATATTAATAATACTGAAGAGAATGGGTCAAGGGATATCTTGTATCAGAAGATCTTCCTCATTTCTTACTTTTAGTAAGAAAAAGTAAGAAACACAAGCTCTTGTCCTATCCACTCTTGATTATTGCTCACCTGTTTGGTCAGGTGCAGCTAAGAAATATATTTCTAAATTCCAAATAACACAAAATAAAACTGCAAGAGTTGCCCTGGCTTGCCCATCTAATGAGAGGCTGAGTATAGAAAATATGCATGTGCAGCGGCATGTAATATTAAGCAGCGTTGGTGAAGGTTTTAAGGAAGGTTTTATTAATCATACCGCCGTCACGAGCTCCGCTCCCGGTGCCGTGCATGCGCGCCGGGAGCGAGCCCACGGCTCTCAGAGAAGGAGGGGACACACGGAGGGGACACACGGTGGCATCACAATACATGCATGGCACATTGCATCACAATACATGCATGGCACATTGCATCTCAGTAGTGCAGCGGGAAAAACCGAGAGAAGAGAGCTGACTGTCCTTAATCTGTTGTGGGGGTTAACCGAACTGCCCACATGCTCCCCCCCAGAGGGCACGGCAGGGGGCCGAGACCTCAATAATCCCTCTATGGGAGCGAGCTGTGGGAGAAGCTCGCTGCAGGCGGAGGGGGAGGGAGGAGGGGGGTAGTAAATGCCGGCAGGGGGACGGTGAACTCGTCCGAGCCGCGCAAAAATTGCTTGCTGCTCCGCGACGTCGAGGGGCTGTCCCGTTGCGTGTGCGGAGGTCCGCAAGAAGAAAAATTAGTCTGACTCCTCTCGTGGCCATGAAGAAAAGCAGGAGCAGCTGTAAGAAAAAAAAAAAAAGAAGCAGAGGGACTTGGTTTGTTGGCTTTAGGTGCGGGCGCAGCCCTAAAGTCCTCGGGAAAAGCTGACGGCTGAATTCCCTTATGTGCCGTGGCTGAGACCATTAGAAAATCCAGTGGCGAGCTGCGTGCTTGCTTCAGGTGAACGAGCAGCCCTGAAGGTTCCGAGGGTGGCGATCGGCCATTTTTCTCTGGCATGTGCAGCGGTGGAGGACAATGGCGGTCTCTGTAGCCTTTATTGCCCCGTGCGTGGTGTGCCGTCCTCGTAACTCCCCGGTGCGTGTGCCGGGGTTCCGTGCGTGGGTGGGCCAGCTGGAGAGGAGAACCAGGGTGCAGAACCTTGGTGGAGATCGGCGCAGACAGCGCCGATAAAATCCAGGTTTGAGCTGTGGCTGCAGCTTGGCCATGGTGCGTTGGAGCGGTGGGAGGAAATAGACGATCTTTTGTCCCTCAGGCTCGTGCAGATGCATTGGAGCGGTGGGAAGGAATAGACGATCTTTGTCACCGCTCGGCCATGGTGCGTTCAGGTCCACGCGTTGCGTTCTCCGCCGGCCATGGAGGACGCCGTCTTGGAGAGGGGACGAGGTGCCCGCGCTCTCGTGTGGAGGAGCTGCGAGCGCGGCCGGTCCAGCGTGAACGAGCAGATCTCAGAAGTGCAGATCTCATCATGAAGAACGGGTCACCAGTGCAGCTGTCCAGATCAGAAGGTTGCTTTGCACAAACGTGTGCATGATCGGGGTCGCCAGTGAAGCGTTCACTGGCAGCGTGTTCCTTTCTGCCTTCAGGTCACGGTGCGTTGGGGCGGCGAGAGGGGGGAGACGTCTTGTGTCCCTCGGCCGGTTCAGCGTGGATGTCCAGACCAGAAGGTTGCGTCGCAGAAAGCGTGTGCGTCTTCGGGGTCACCAGTGCGGCGGATGAAAAAATAAGCAGCGATGCTGTGGTTTTAAGTAGAGTTTATTAATCATACCGCCATCACGAGCTCCGCTCCCGGCGCCGTGCATGCACGCCGGGAGCGAGCCCACGGCTCTCAGAGAAGGAGGGGACACACGGTGTGTGTCCAGCAGCAGCAGTTGCAGAAGTGAGATTGAGAGAGCGAGTTACAGAACCTGTGCAGTATTTATACCCCCAACTCAGACAATACATCAAAGGGACTGCAGAACAGGCATGAGACATTTGCATTTGTAAGACCTACATAACAATAGGCAGATGCAGTCCTCTGTTCCAGCTTGCAGGACAAAGAGGTTACAAGGCACATTTACATATTGATCTGTCTCTAGGTCACAGTAAGGACAGGACGCCTGAACACTATACATGAATGGCACATTACATCACAATACATGAATGGCACATTGCATCACAATACATGCATGGCACATTGCATCACAATACATGCATGGCATGTGCATGGCATGTGCTCTTCACTTCCGCTTCTGAGAGAGAGCAGACGCTTTTCTTCCCTCTCCCTCCTAATCCTCTCCCTTCTGATCCCAGCTTGCAATGTCACTCTTCTCCTGGCTGAATCTTAATCCAAATGGAAATTATGGATCTGGAAAGCGGCTTATATGCGATTGTCACCACTTTAAAAGATCGGGTCAGGGGGAACCCAAGGGAGACTCATGGCATTGGAATTCATGTGTCTGTGTGATTCGACTGAGACTGAGATTGAACTGATCACAGGATCTTCTGTTTGGCCCCTGGAGTTTTCCTAGTGTATCGAAATTATCTGGGTGAGCTAATCAAATGCGGACCCCGGCGTAGCTCCCTTAACAAATTCAACAATTCGTCCAGCTGGGGGGAGCACTGACTGTCAGCGGCAGGATTAACATGGAATTTACTATCTGGCATGCATTGAAGAGAGAACGAACTCTCTGGACATGTTTTACCTATGTTTCGGTAGGTGGATAACATCTGTGGATCGCTGAGTGTTCTCCAGAGAATGATCTAAAGTATGATTCAAGCCTGTATGAAATTGAAGCACAGAATCGAAGAGAGAGAAATTTTTATTCTCTGAGTGCACTGTGCAGATTTGACCTTGTGTTTTGGTGCCCTTGTTTACATTCCTCCTCGATGAAGATAACACCGGAGAAGTGGCTTATGTCTACCCATACATCAACAATCAGTTGTTGTCGTCAGCGGATTGGTCTCTCAAGGACAATGCTCATGTGCCTTCTGCAAGGAAGAGGAAAAGAGAGATAGACTCTGATCTCTGGACTTGTTTATAAGTCACATGATTATAACATCTATCCACTGCCAGGAGGCGCCCTCTGCTGCTCACTAACAACTGTTACACTCACACTACACAATGACATGCAAATATACACACACTGCTCTCCCTCCCTCTGCTGTGTGATTGTATCTATTGTCTGCTAATGTGCATAGAGGGTTTTTTTCTGTGTAATCAAAATTTGGCTCATGAGCTTATACGAGCGTGATTCTGATAACTATGTTTTTTCTCTCTGCCTATTGTGTTTCCCCCCCTTCCCCCCTTTACCCCCACTGCAGACAGGCGCCTTTATGGCTGCCGTGTCATTGGATGCGCCTAACGTGCGCGCCCAATGTCAAGTCAAATTCCTTGTGTGTTTACTTGTAAATATACTTGGCAATAAAGCTGATTCTGATTCTGCACATTACATCTCAGTAGTGCAGCGGGAAAAACCGAGAGAAGAGAGCTGACTGTCCTTAATCTGTTGTGGGGGTTAACCGAACCGCCCACACATGCACAATTGTCATGGCTGAGAGCGGACAAAAGGTTGGCATGTAACCTTTTTAATTTTTTTTTAGAAATATGAGGGAAGGGGGGGCTGAAAAATTCATAGGCTGACTAAAAAAGAGTTATGCTACAGCAACAAAACTAGTCATCCATTAAATTCAACTTTTTCTGCTAGAAACTGCATTGACTCTTTGATACACTCACATGGGACAGTATCAATCAATCAAACTTTATTTCTAAAGCACTTTAAAAACAACTACAGCTGATACAAAGTGCTGTACATCAGGAATAGATCCAGTAATCAAGGACCTTGAAAAGGAGACCAAGAGCCACTTGGTGAAGATGAATCAACCAGATCCAGCTGGTTTCCTTGAACATTTCTTCACCCAAGATGAGTGTTGGGTCCACCACTTCGACCCAGAGACTAAACAACAGTCTAAGCCGTAGAAACACACCTTCCCCCCAAAGAAGGCTAAGATGGTGTTATCAGCAGGGATGGTGATGGCCTCTGTCCTTTATCCAACTTCAGAAAGTGGCTCTAGGTCTCCTTTTCAAAGTCCTGGATTACTGTCCGCTGTGAGTGTATCTGAAAAGAAACAGTGCAGTTAGTATCAGAAAAGACTGAATTTAATGCATGACTAGTTTCATTGCTGTAGCATAACAACTTCACAGTCTTTTCAGCACCCCTGTAGACTGGTTGGGCAAACTCCCACGATCCCTCGAGGATTCTTGAGAAGCTAAAGAGCTGGTCCAATGTACCACGGCCAGAACGAAAACCACATTGCTCCTCCTGAATCTGAGACCATGGTCTTCATCAGTAATTATGTATTTAGAGAACAAAAGATTAATGACAAAAAATAGGCAAAAATAAATATCCGTTCAAAATTAAAAAAGAAAAAAAAATCTTTGAAATCTGAAAAGGTGTTTCGTTCAAAATTAAAATATTAAGTCTCCATTCAAATAATTTGCAAAAAATAAAAACGCCATTCCCCTTGTCAGTAAAATGATCCAAAATCCTTCACCCTTCAATCCCCATAAAGACTGCAAGGACAGTTTATACAGGACAACTTAGTATATCAATTTTTTACAAATTTTATAGAGTTGCAAATTTATGAGTATATTGTTGTAAATTCCTGTGGGTAAAAAGTTACAACTGTATCACAAAACATGGAACATTTATAGGAAAAAAAGTACTACATTTACTTCAACAGTAATAAATTTGCCAAGAAAAAGATGCAAATTTATATATATAAAGTTATAGCTTTTCTAAGAAAAATGTTAAAGTTTACAGGAAAAAAACTCACTAATTGGTGAGAAAGTTGAGTGCTTATGAGAGACAAAAGTACAAAAATTTATAAAAATGTAGAACATTGACAGTTTTTTCTTGTAAATGCATGACTTTATTGCAGTATTACATTTTTCTTGGAAATGTGTCTTTTTAGGCATTTGGAATTTGTGTTTTATCTCATGAAAATGTAACTTTTTTCTCATTAATTTGTGACTTCCTTATAGTAAATTTGTGACTTTTTAAATTGTAAATTAGCATCTTATCATATTTTTGCAAATTTATTCTTGCTAATTTGTCCTGAAATCACATTTACACCAGTATGCTAAATTTATAAATATCCCCCCAACAACCGACATCCCCCTTGCTAAAAAAAAATATAAAAAAAAAAAAAATCATCAACTGCACAACTGTACAGTAAATTGTAAATTGCGGTTTTTAAGGACAGTGCAAGTTAATCAACAGTGATATCAATGTAAACTTGCCAGATTGTAGCCAGAAGCTAATTTCCATCTGTTGTCTGTGGGTTACAATTTTCCCTTCCCTCATTCTATTCTATTCCTCCATTCCCCCTCTTCAGCCCATCCTAGTCAGCTGAGAGATGCTGTAATTGTCTACCACGAAGAGGCATTGAAGCTGGGCCTTCAGGTGAGCTGGACGAGACTGAGCTGATGCATGTCTGGACCCACCCCTGTTACAGCTCGAGAATGATGCCGTCAAGTTTGTCAATTCCTTTGTGTATCTGGGCTCCACAGTGACCAACAATGGGGACACGAAACCAGAGATCAACCGCAGACGTGGCCTCTCTGCATCAGCCCTGCAGGCACTATGGAAACCGCCATCGCTCAATCTTCTGAAAGACGAAGCTCCATATATACAATGCGTCAGTCCTTTCCATTCTACTCTATGGGTCAGAGACATGGCCACTGAATAAGACTCTGGCCTCGAGAGTGGATGGGTTTGATGGTCGGGCCCTCAGGATCATCGAGAACATCAGGTGGCTCCAGTGCGCTTCTAATGATGCGCTCTGAGCCCGCACACATCAGTCTGCAGCATCCCACCTTATTACACAGCAGCGCATCTGCTGGTTTGGCCATGTCCTCCGCTTCCCACTAGAACACCCGACAAAAGCCATCCTCATGTTCGACCCGATGGCTTCAGGGTGGAAAAGACTTCAGGGCAAGCCACCCACCAGATGGTCTGATGTGGTGGAGAGAGCCCTCCGACAGCTCGGAGTCGCTGTTGACAATGCAGAGGAGCTGGCCCAAAACTGGCAATCTTGGCACGTACTGGTTAACCTGATTGGGTCTACACATGGTGATGGCTGCCCAGTCCTCACCATGCAGGAGTAGTAAGTCATAAGCAAGCCATTCTACTATGCTGAGCACCAAGCTAGAGAGCGGGAAGTACCATTTTTATATGGTCGTTGGTATGACCTGACCAGGGCATTTTGTGTCACAATGGCAACACAAAATGCCCAAGCTCAGAGCAATTAAAACACTAACCTGAAACTCTGCTTGAAGGAGACAGAAACAGGCTGCAGCTGCTGTGGTGAGGTCTGTGCACAATGGCGCAGTGGGGGAGGGGGATGAGCATTCAGGGCTAACGCAGCAGCTCACACAGAATTCTTTGGAAATACAGTTATCAAACATTAAAACACGTTTGATCGGCAATTGGTGTCTCCCTGGGGGAAAAACTGAAATCTGTAATACCTTAAATTAAAAAAAAGCTCTCCCAAAGGGCACTTCTGGAGGCAAAGGGGCAGTCTTTGAGCTGCTGTTCATGCCTTCCTGTGCATGTGTGTGCTGTTAATTCAAGAACTGAAAAGTCCATGTTGTTTTCAACACTTATAACCCATTGGATATTTGAAGAGTTCTTTTGCAAAAGCATAAGTCCAGTTGTGTTCAAAATGAGCAAAAAACACTTTCCATCTGTAGGTTTATAGGTGTTAGTATTTTCAAATCAGCTTCTAAGACATGGTCACTTGAAATATGAGTATCTCAGACATAATAAAACAAAAAAAATCAAACAACTCATTGTTACTTTTTGGCAATTTATCCATACTTTTTTTTGCAAAAACATTTAAGTCCACAAGCCATTCTTTTGCAAAAACAGACAAGTCCTGAAAACCATGCTATTTTGTCTGGAACATCCTTGAATGTTGATAAGCATCAATGTAGTATGATTGACACACTGATTTAGGCATATCCAGTCAGTAATATGGTATACACACAGGGGATCGCCTGATTGCTGGGGTCTTTCTGCAACTGTGGGGGTCCTCCCTACAGTTGATAGTGCTATGAGATGACTGTTGTTGTGAAATGGCGCTATATAAATAAAGTTGAATTGAATTGAATTATAATATAGCTATAATAAAGCTATAATTCAAGATCCAAAGATTTTATTGGCAATACTACTATATGTACAGGACATACAGGAGAATTGAAATAGCATTTCTCTCTTCATCGGTGTGCACAGTATAAAAAAAAGGAATATAATGAATGCGCAGCAAATGGAACAGTGAAAGAAGAGCTTCACATCACAACATAAACTACCATAAGGTATTTATATTTAAAAATTCAGCAAAAACGATTTGATTTAATATATATTTACTACAAATAACATGCAGGTATTCATTTTTTTTACCACTGTTTGTCTGTTACATTTTACTGTCTCACGTGATGACGTCATTAATGGTGCTGCGAAAACAAGCCCAGTAGCGTCTGAAAGCGGTTCATTTTATTGTTATATTGAGTTTACTGTATCGTCCACTATATCTAAATTCACTATATAGCGAGTAGGTAGGGAGTGAGTGAACATTCTGAACACAGCCAGGGAAATCAGTCAGCACGAGTAGACCGGGAAGGCAGCCAAGATGAGTCACGTGACCCAAATACCAAGCACTGATTTGCCCTGTGGAGTTAGCTGCTTTTGTAAAAAAAAACAAAAACAAAAAAAAACCTCCCGGCATTTATCGGCTTTTGGAAAAAAAACAACACATGAATTTGTAGCATCTATAACATATTACATCTCGCCTTTTGACACAAAACAATTTGAACTTCTATAAGTAGGTAATGTTAACAGTTGTTTGATGTAAAGAGTGAAATTTTCATGGAAGTGGCGTTTATCAGTTTTTGCAAACTCTTCATTTGTAGATAATGACTGATTAAATGACAGCATTTGACTCCTTTGTGAATGAGAAAATAGATGTAATTTTCATCTTGTCAGCTATTACCAATAAGAAACCATTCTGACTGTGTGCTCCTATATTTACACCACATTCCAAGTTATTATGCAAATGATATTTGTCTCTGATTTTCCTAAATAGTCGATGCAAATGTCAGTATAATTTTCAAGTCATCAACCATTAGAACATAATTCAGATGTTTTTGAACAAACATCCCAATGATAACTATTTCTTTGCAAAAAAACAAAAAAAAACCAAACTCAAAATCATCTGCCTCTGTCGGTCTATGATGACCATGGAAGAGAATCCTAAACGTCTACTCTGCTGGAACAGCACCGCCTGTGGCTGAACAGGCCGACGCGCACCGGTGTTCTACCTTCCAGCGTTGGGCGTTGGTAGGATTCAAGCCTGGGCAGGAAGATATGGAGGACAAGATGCTACCCATGCAGCATGTCCCCCCTCTCCACGTCACTGATGAATCCAACGGAACAGCAGGGCTGCTATAGTTTGGCACCAGCGCCGTCGCAGGAGCTGCCAGAATGATGTTGAGCACAACATATTGGTTGTAAAGAACTGAAAATGGTCATTTGTTGAATTTGCAGCATTAGGAGGTCATATTTACTGAAATCAAAAGCTATTTCAATCAAAAACATCTTAACAGGTCAAGTTACATGTTAACATAGGACCCTTTCTTTGATATAACCTTCACAATTCTTGCATCCATTGAACTTGTGAGGTTTTGGAGAGTTTCTGCTTGAATTTCTTTGCAAGATGTCAGAATAGCCTCCCACAGCTGCTGTTTTGATGTGAACTGCCTCCCACCCTCATAGATCTTTTGCTTGAGGATGCTCCAAAGGTTCTCAATAGGGATGAGGCCAGGGGAGGATTGGGGCCACACCACGAGTTTCTCTCCTTTTTATGCCCATAGCAGCCAAAAGCACAGAGGTATTCTTTGCAGCATGAGATGGGGCATTGTCATGCATGAAAATAATTTCGTTTTCACACTTTCAGGGACCCTAAAAGGGCCTACCAGCTCTCTCTCCATGATTCTGGCCTAAAACATAACTCCACCACCTCCTTGCTGATGTTGCAGCCTTGTTGGGACATGGCCATCCACCAACCATCCACTACTCCATCCATCTGGACCATCCAGGGTTGCACGTCACTAACCAGTAACCAAGACTGCTTGAAAATTAGTCTTCATGTATTTCTGGGCCCACTGCAACCGTTTCTGCTTGTGAGCATTGGTTAGGGGTGGCTGAATAGTAGGCTTATGCACAACTGCAAGCCTCTGGAGAATCCCACACCTTGAGGTTTGTGGGACTCCAGAGGCGCCAGCAGCTTCAAATACCTGTTTGCTGCATCGTAATGGCATTTTAGCAGCTGCTGTCTTAATCCAATGAATTTGTCTGGCCAAAACCTTCCTCATCATGCCTTTATCTCATGAACCCATCGTGCTCTGAATCAGCCACAAATTTCTTCACAGTATGATGATCACACTTAAGTTTTTGTGAAATAGCTATTGTTTTCATACCTTGTCCAAGGCATTGCACTATTTGATGCTTTTTGGCAGCAGAGAAATCCTTTTTCTTTCCCATATGCCAAACCTGTGGCATGCTTAATAATGTGGAATATCCTTCTTAAGAAGTTTTCCTTTAATTGGGCTCATCTGCCAAACTAATTATGACAGGTGTCTGAGATTGATATCAGTGATCCAAAGAGCCCTGAGACACAATACATCCATGAGTTTAATTGAAAAACAAAAAACTGAATGATTATGACACTAAATCCTATTTGCATAATAATTTGGAAGGCAGTGTAAACTGTTAAATCTTTATATGGTTTCGTGCTGGTAGATGGTGCCTTTAGTAGCTATTGTAGTGCCCAACGATTTAATAAAATTCCACTTATTTATTTGCTTCAGTTTGACTTAATTGCTCAGCTGTTAATTTGTTACATTTTTTTTTTTATTTTTCAGTTTCCAAGAACAAAAACTTGACATGTTGAATTTTTGTAAAACAAAACCTTGCATTTAGAAGAAGGCTAAACACTGTTGTTATACGGTCATGTGTAGCTCTGACAATCCAATTATTAAAAAAAAGAAACCCTGAATGTTCTTCCAGAAGGCTTTGGATAAAAAACACTGCGAAGAGCTTTATTTATTTTGGTGCATTTGAGTTGCGGTGACAGTGACACTTTCCTTTGTTCTCTCATTTCTCTGCAAGCCCTTCTCCTGCTCACTGGTGCAGGAAGTGTACAGAGAAATTGAAACACTGATAGGTGCTGAAGATTTTTCGAAGAATTTCCTCTGTGTGTGTGTGTGTGTGTGTGTCAGGGTGAGGAGTATGGCTTATTTGGCATCTCTGTTTTTCTTCCTTCCACGTGTGTGTGACGGATGGGAGGGTTACCTGCAATAGATAGCTGCATTTTTTTCTGCTTAGCAGGAAATATGCTGCACTAGAGCTTTTATGACAGGGAGCCACTGCTGGAGTAAAACACATGCCGCTTGGCCAGTAGATTAAATATCATGACATGCTGTTAGTTGGGCAGCAAGATAGTGTGGTGGTTTGTGTTGTCACCTCACTGCTGGAAGGGTAATGATTTAAACCTTGAGAGGGTATCTGTGTGCATTTGTTCAGGTTTCTTCCCACAGTTAAAGAATGTTATGGATTTTTCTTTTTTTATTATTGTCCATTCATTCTTTCTCCTGTAATCATAAATTAAATTACACTCAATACTTTTTCCATGAGACAGTGAGGATCCAACACAGCCTTGAACATTGCAACAGAACATTTATGGCCCTTCTCCACTGGTACCTACTCAGCCGTACTCACCTCGGCTCTACTCAGTTTGTAGGGTTTTCCACTGGTACCAGGTACCAGGTACTTTTTTGGGACCTACTTCAGTGAGGTTCCAGCCATGCTGAGTCAAGTTGAAAATGTAATAACAGATTGCAGGCCATTGATTGGCCAGGCGTAACGTCAGTGGGGGAGAGTGACATTTTCACAAGATTCAAAACCACCATTTGTAAATTCAGCCATGAGATTTTATTATTTCTATGATGACAAAATAAATGGCTACACACAAATTAACACCGTCACAAAACACTGACCATCTTCCTCGTGATCAGCTTGGAGACCTCCTGGTTTTTCATTTCGGAACGCTCTGCCGGCACTGGGGCTGAAAAGTTCATAGCCTGAAAAGATCATATAATGGTCAAATTTGATCAAATGTGGTTATTTTTCAATAGTCTCCCCGTCGGTGCACACAGTTCTTCCATCGGTGTTGCAGCTCTTGTACCCTTGTGCTTGAAAAATAAACTACAGTTGGTCAAATTTGACAACTATGAACTTTTCAGCCCCGTTGGTCCCGCTGCGGTGGAGTGACCTGAAATGAAAAAGTATACCAAGAGGTCTCTGAGCTGATGGCTGCTCACAGGAAAGACAGTGAGTGTTTTGTGATTTTAAGCATCTTTTACGTTATTTATCAATGAAAACGTCAGCATGTAAACGGCATAATGGGATAACGGGCCGCCTTCCTGTAGTGAACCCACCCAGAACCCATCCACTTGAGGTGGTATTCAGTTGTAATGGAAAGGCAACCACACCATGTCGAGCCGAGTAGAGTTGAGGCGAGTAGGGCTGAGTAGTTGGTAGTGGAAAAGGGGCTTTAGATACCAACCGATCACGCCGCATTGTCAAAACTATGCTTATCTGTTTGGTCTATTGTATTAAAACTTTCTGCTGTTTTGAGGCTTTGGAGCATTTTCTGCTGTACTGCCTGCATGCGGTGATGTGTGGCATTTTCTTTTCTTGGCCAAGATGTAAAATATCGAGAAAAGCCCTCTTTGACTCTGCACTTTATTATTCACCAGATGAACAAGGGACCTTTAGTAATATAAATATACTCCATGACAAGAAGTTACTTTTATTTTTATTTGTAAATTTCCTGTGATTTTCTTTGTTGACTCTACAACAGATGGTGACCCTCTCTTGGCCTTAACCTCCATCATTAAACTGCCTATTTTGTCAGTGGTGAATCAGGTGGATGCTGTTTTTTTTCCATTTAAAGAGTCCCTATGATGCACTTTTTCCACATGTTGACACCATCCCCAGAGGTGTCAATGAAATACAGTTAGGCCCAAAAGTATTTGGACAGTGACACAAGTTTTGTTATTTTAGCTGTTTACGAAAACATATTCAGGATACAATTATATAATCAATATGGGCTGAAAGTGCAGACTCTCAGCTGTAATTTGAGAGTATTCACATCCAAATTGGAGCAAGGGTTTAGGAATTACAGCTCTTTAATACGTAGCCACCTCTTTTTCAAGGGACCAAAAGTAATTGGACAATTAACTCAGAAGGCTGCAAAAAAAAAAACAAAAAAAACAACAAGGCTGCATGGGCTCTTCCCTCGTTAACCTGTCATCAATTAAGCAGTTAAAAGGTCTGGAGTTGATTCCAGGTGTGGCGTTTGCATTTGGAAGCTGTTGCTGTGAACACACAACATGCGGTCAAAGGAGCTCTCAATGGAGGTGAAACAGACCATCCTGAGGTTGAAAAAAAGAAGAAATCCATCAGAGAGATAGCAGAAATGTTAGGAGTGGCCAAATCAACAATTTGGTATATTCTGAGAAAAAAAGAGTGCACTGGTGAGCTTGGGAACTCAAAAAGGCCTGGACGTCCACGGAAGACAACAGTGGTGGATGATTGCAGAATCCTTTCCATGGTGAAGAACAACCCCTTCACAACATCCACTCAAGTGAAGAACACACTCTCCAGGAAGTAGGTGTATCAGTATCTAAGTCTACCATAAAGAGAAGACTTCATGAGAGTAAATACAAAGGATTCACCACAAGGTGCAAATCATTAATCAGCCTCAAAAATAGAAAGGCCAGAATTGACTTTGCCAAAAAAACACCTGAAGAAGCCAGCCCAGTTCTGGAACAGCATTCTTTGGACAGATGAGACTAAGATCAACCTGTACCAGAATGATGGGAAGAAGAAAGTTTGGAGAAGAATCGGAGCAGCTCATGATCCAAAGCACACCACATCATCTGTAAAACATGGTGGAGGCAGTGTGGTGGCATGGGCATGCATGGCTTCCAATGGCACTGGGTCACTTGTGTTTATTGATGATGTGACAAAAGACAGAAGCAGCCGGATGAATTCTGAGGTGTATAGGGATATACTTTCTGCTCAGATTCAGCCAAATGCAGCAAAGTTGATTGGACGGTGCTTCACAGTACAGATGGACAATGATCCAAAACATATTGCAAAAGCAACCCAGGAGTTTTTTAAAGCAAAGAAGTGGAATATTCTGCAATGGCCGAGTCAATCACCAGATCCCAACCCAATCGAGCATGCATTTCACTTGCTCAAGACAAAACTTAAGGCAGAAAGACCCACAAACAAGCAACAACTGAAGACAGCTGCAGTAAAGGCCTGGCAAAGCATCACAAAGGAGGAAACCCAGCGTTTGGTGATGTCCATGGGTTCCAGACTTCAGGCAGTCATTGCCTGCAAAGGATTCTCAACAAAATATTGAAAAGTAACATTTTACTTAGGGTTATGTTTATTTGTCCAATTACTTTTGAGCCCCTGAAATGAGCAGCATTTGTATAAAAATAGCTACAATTCCTGCATGTTTAATCATATATTTTTGTTCAACCCCTTGAATTAAACCTTAAATCTGCACTTCAATTCCGTTGTAGTTGTTTCATTTCAAATCCAATGTGGTGGCATGCAGAGCCCAAATCATGAAGATTGTGTCACTGGCCAAATATTTCTGGGCCTAACTGTATTTGTGACATGATTTGGTCAAAACAACCCAGAGTTCAATTGCTGCAGTGCCATTTTACACATGGTGAAGGAGCTGTCTTCAAAATGGGCTGTTTTTTTAATGACCTATTGCTTTAAATGCTAATGAGTCCCAGCTCAATCCAGCCATCTTTCATCTGTTCACCGAAATTTCCATTTTGATCCCAACATTGTGTTTGAGGCAAACAGCTTTTAGCTTTGGTTGTCAGACTAGCATACTAACTAATACTGATAGAATGTTAAAGTTTAAAAGTCAAAATAAAGTATTATCATATACAATGATGTGTGATTAGAATGGTTGATCACTTATGACTGGTCCCTGGGGGGTATTAAGCACAGAAGCAACCCTGAATGAGTGAATAGCTAATTCTGCTAATGCCAGCTAACCATTACTAATCAAAGAGATGTTCGGTGCAGTCAAAAGTATAATAAAATAAGTATGGGCAGCGCGGTGGCAGAGTGGTTTGCACTGCGGCAGCACAGCAACTCACCCTTGGCCGGGAAATCCTGGGTTTGATCCCAGCCCCCGACCAACAGTGATCTGTGAGGAGTTTGCATGTTCTCCCCATGTCTGCATGGGTTTACTCTGGGATTTCTCCGGTTTCCTCCCACATGCCAAAAACATGCAAGTTAGGTTAATTGGTATCAAAAAACTGGGGATTCTAAATTGTCCTTAGGTATGAGTGTGAGAGTGAATGGTTGTCTGTCTCTCTGTGTTGGCCCTGCGATGGACTGGCGATCTGTCCAGGGTGTACCCTGCCTCTCGCCTAAAGATGCTGGGATTGGCTCCAGCCCCCCCCCCCCCCCGACCCAAAAAGGATTAAGCAGAAGAAGATGAATGAATAAAATAAGTGACAATCTGAGAATTAAATGCCATATATGGTCAAGGGCTGGTAGTGTTGTGATCTGGGCTTTTTGCCCTCTGACCTTGCCCACGCCTTATGTTCATTTGTGTGATCCCCTGATTTGGTTATTGTAATTATTCAGGATTCATCATTTGCATTTATTGCCCTCTGTGTTCACCGGAGTCCCCTATATTTGTCTTCTGTGTCATCCTCTGTTTGGTCCTGGGTCTGTGTGTGTGTGTGTGTGTGTGTGTGTGTGTGTGTGTGTGTGTGTGTGTGTGTGTGTGTGTGTGTGTGTGTTTACCTATTGTTCCTGCTCCTCATGTTTTTCGTACCCATACCCACTCTCCCTCATGTGTGCTCTGTTCAGTCCTTAATTGTTCCCCAGCTGTCTTAGGTTTAGTTAGTTATCTGTTCCCACCTGTCCTGTGTTCTGTATCAGTCTGGTGTGGCGTCAGTCATGTGTTCCCTCCTGCCCCCTTGTCAGTTAAAATTACCTGTCTGAGTGAGTTTTTGTCTTCTACAGCCCTTTGTGCTTCAGCCCTCGTGCTGTGTTATTTTTTTCTTTAATAAATCTTATTGCACCTAAGTCCTACCTGCAGACTGAGTCCATCATACCTGCCTGCCGGAGTGGTTTATGACAGGTAGATGGTCTAGCTGGGAAAACAAATGTCTACCGGAGATGGATAGAACACAGACTATACAATGTATGTCCAGTCGCAGCCAAGCTAGTAGGAGGTTAGTGGGCTTGTCTCTCAATATTTACCTAGTTGGTCTCCTGGCACAAGCTCTCTAATCAGCTGTGGATTAATGACCAAGCTGGAGTCATATGCTGACAAGAATTTACAAAAAGAGCCATAAAACCCTTTGTCATGCTGATTTGTGTCTCCAAGCTCCAAGCAAATGCTCTTGGTCCAAGAAAAAAATAACAAAAATAGCTCAGAATGAAGGGGGATTTATTGTGGTTTGTGGATTAATGAACAAACTGGTACTACTGATGTCTAGTGGGGTATCTGGCACTTATTGAGACAAGCTCAATAAACACCATGGTTGAGCCGCTAGCTAGCCTGCATGCTATATTAGCTGCACTGTGGCTTTGTGAGCTTTGATGCTCAGTGGGAAACTTCCTCTTCTACAAGGACAAGGTGTGCCAGGCTAGCCACAGGGCAGATCTGGATCAAGTGTGCTGAGTAAGCATAAGAGTTGTTGTTCATGTTACTGTGGGAGAGGAGAACTTCTGTGCAGATGGACTTTGGCTGTTTGTCGTTGCAGACAATCTACTGTACAATAAAGATTTTAAAAAATTACCGTCACACTGGGTTGTTGCAATTCTCCTGAAATTGCTACACAAAATAAAATTAAATAACTAATGAAAATAATATAAACTCATAACATTAAGAAATCAAAATTAAAACCCCAAGCAAATATTGCAACAAAAGAAAAAAACAAGACACAGCAAATTGACATGCAGCACAAATTCAAACAGGATCATGCAAATCGCAAAAGAAGTCAGGCATAACCATGCATGACTAATCATGCAGCAAAACAATTAAAGCAGGCCATGACACAGCCAGTAGACAGCAAAATGTATTACAACAAAACAGCAATTGATTGTTTGATCACTGCAAACTGGCCAATTCGTGCCTGTAAAAGTTCACAATATTCAGACTATGGTCAGCAATAATTAAGGCTCAATATTTGGCTTTTACATACCAAATCAGGGGCACAGCTGGGGTCAAAAGGATGAGGAGGAAGAACAACAAGCCGCTAGTTAAAAGAATGAAAGTGATTACATCAGCAATCTAAAATAGGAAGCTGTGAAAGATTACAAAAGTGGCTTACCTCTAGAAAAATAAACACCGAATGCTCCAACTCGACACAGCTGCCGGTAAAGCCTCCACCGCACTGCAAGCACGAGCGTGGGTGTCAAACACAGAAAAGTTGCTTTGTGTTTTAAAGCATAATTGATGGATCACTTGCATGGGTGAGATGAGACACAACATGCTAGCGACCACAGCAAATATAATTTTTTCTAGGGCCAAATCGACTTCTGCTTGTTCACAGACAGGCATACACCCTTAGGTGTTGTCTTGGTCTCATGATCTCAAAATGTGAACAGCATGATGAAGAGGACTGTTTAAATACCAATTCTAATTGAGCTAGAAAATGTATTGGTCGATTCATGGATCAAACACCTGTTGTGAATTTTGCTATTAGGCACCTTGTTAGAGAACAGCAAGTTATGCAAAAAGTACTGAAACATTGAACAGTTGGACATGCACATTCAAAAGGTTAGAGAAGGTCAAATTAAGTTCATCTGTAAAGGTTATAGTGCATTTTAGGTGCATCCTGAAATTTCACACAGAAGCCGAATATCCCTTTTTGTGAGTACTGTATATTTCCTACGCTCTATGAAACACAACTTTACAACTGTTTATTTGTGCACTACTGCCAGGTCGATCAGACTCTACGCTACACTGCTTCAGCTACAGAAACACAAATGCTCAAACTCATTTACTCCCCATAGCAGGGTGGTGGAACTACTGCAGCCCAGCAAAGGCAACACAATATTCTTTTTAAATCCAGCAGGTCTTGAGTTTGACACTTGATTTAAACTCTTCCTCATTACCAAAAATAGGGCCCCCCAAACACAATCTTGCACATGGCTCAAAAAAACATAGAAACAGCCTGTAGGTCAGAATACCTGCTGGTAAAAAAGATAGAATAGGGTGTTTTCAATCTTGTGTATCAGTGCTGTAATTCTGAATACACCTTGCTATTGTTAGAATTTCAGTACAGAATTTCTGCAATAATAACCTGAATAACTGGTGCAACAACCCGTGCTTTTGTAACATGCAGATTTCTGACCACCTTCATCTACTTGTGCATCAAGCATGCTGTTAAAATGTTATCTGATCCACTCTTCTGTATGCTCTCTGGCGTTTTTCAGCCTTTCAGAGGCAGCCCGGTCCTCAGAGACATTCAAATTGTTCAGTGCTTAATGGAAACCGTGACACCGCCAGGAGCTGTAATGCACTGTGCGGA
This sequence comes from Pholidichthys leucotaenia, assembly GCA_020510985.1. Classification (NCBI taxonomy): domain Eukaryota; kingdom Metazoa; phylum Chordata; class Actinopteri; order Cichliformes; family Pholidichthyidae; genus Pholidichthys; species Pholidichthys leucotaenia. The sequence continues at coordinate 281,567,859 of CM035842.1, forward strand.
TGTGTGATGAGCGAGTGTCGGGGCCCATTGAGAAGTGGAGGGCTCTTTGTGTGCCAGAAGAAGGTAAATGTCACCTTCCCGTTGGGGTTGATGTCCTCAGACTGTCGCCCCACTGAAGAGGGCACGCTGACAGTGTTAACTGCCTGTAGAGGTTGAAGCGGTAGGGCTGTTCTCTTTGTCTCCTTTTATCTCCTCACGTCTTGTATGTCACTAACCGTCTCCATGAAGCCCGACCTCTTTGGCAATGCAGGACGAGAACAGCTTCACTTAGTCTAAAAACATTAAAGCTACCAGGGCTGTGTCAATGCTCACAGGAGTGAAGGGAGGCAGATTGAGATTTATCCTCAGTGAAGGCAATGTGCACATGCCTGAAAGACAAACAAAATGACTTAAAATCTGAGGGATAAAAGCTCAGGTTGCATCTACTCAAGTAACTTTTTCACAGAATTGTACTCTTGTTCACTGATTAATATTTCATTTCACTGTTTGGGGGACAATAAACAGAGCATTAATACACAAGTATTACTGTAGTCAGAGCTGTTTCTAGCTTTTCACGGCCCTACGCAGAATTGTGTTTGCAGGACCCTGTTTCTTTAATGGGGAAAACCTTTAAAATGGAAAAAAAAATGCACCAAAAACCTTAAAAAAGGGTCATTGCCTTAACAGAGAAAAAAATTAAACTCAGCATAGAATTACCAGCATCCATGTGAAGCTTGCAAATTTACAAGAAGAAAGTTTATAATTTACAAGGAATGGAGCAAATTTATGAGAAGAAGTTGCAAAAATACAAGGAAAAAGTTCCAAATTCATGACAAAAAAAACTTTCCAATCTGTAAGAATGAAGTTGCAAATTTAAGAGAAAAAAACTCTAAAAAATTATCAGGAAAAATAACAAATTTATGATTAAAAAAGTTACAAATTTATAATTAAAAAATTGCAGTTGTATGAGGGAAAAAAGTAAATTTTTGAGAAAAAGATGCAAATTTACAAGCGGAATGAGGCAAATTAAAAAAAAAAGAGAAAAAAGTTCAGTGTTCATGAGAAAAAAAGTTTCCAATTTCTAAAGATAAAGTTGTGAAATTAAGAAAAAAAAATCTGCTAATTTTCAAGAAATTCTATGTAAAGTTTGAGAAAAAATATGAAATTTATGATAAAAAGTTGAAAATTTATAAGAAAAAAGTTGCAGTTTTATGAAAAAAAAGAAAATTTTTGAGAAAACAAAAAGCTGTAAATTCATGATAAAAAATTTGCAAGTTTAAGAGAAAAAAAGTGACTAATTTACAAGAAAAAGTTTCAGATTAACAAGAAAAAATAGAAAATTTATGAGAAATAAATTTGCAAATTTCTTGGGAAAAAAATTGCAAATTTCTGATAAAACATTATTTTTTTAAATCCATGTAATCTTGTCCATACTGGAAAATTAATTAGATTATATACAGTAACATTATTTAATGTTTCTTACTTCATTGATTGTTTATCCCTTTGAATCATAAGCATATAAAGCATAATGAAATTTACCAAAATGAAAAAAGAAAGAAAGAAATGTAACATTTTAAAAGAAGAAGAAAAAAGAGAACTTGAAGGTCAGAAATACTGTATAAATTATTGGTCATATTTATTTTGTATATCATTTTATGCTTCTATTAATTTAATATATTAAATTGTTTGATTTAATATTTTATTTATCTTTTTAATTTTTCTGACTCATCTTTGGCTTCCTGCCACGCACTAATAATAAACATTCTTATTATTATCAATATTTTTTTCTTCACCATGCTAAAATATTCCTCATACTATTCACACCGTAAAAACAACTTAACCGAGGATTTAAAAAAAAACCAACCCCAAACCACTTCATTTTCACATTTGCTCACCTCATGGCACTTCTAAATTTTCTTCAATTTGTGCCTCTTTGTCTCTTTTTTCTCTTCTTATAACAATAATGACACTCTTGTTGTGGGGGAAAGCAATTACAGAGTGTGCAGATCATTTCATTTACACGTTACACACACATACAGCATGCTCACATGCAGAGGGCAGATTGTTTCGGTGGTGCTGATTTGTTTTTCTTATTTTAGAATTCAACTTCCTTCCCTCCTGATCTGGATCTCATTTCCTGACACTTTCCCCCTCTGGAGTTGTGGGTACATGTCCGGTCCTGTGTGTTTCCGTTTTTTGTTTCTTTGTTTTGTTCTAAAAGTGTGATGCACAGAGGTTTCATTCCTAAGGGAAAAAAAGAAATGCTTCATCATATTAACTGGATGTTTTACATTTAAAAGTTTCACTCACTAAAACATGGTGTTTTTATGGCTTTTATAAATGTCTTCTTCGGTCATGTGACTATAGAATAAATATTAAAATCTCTCTTCAACAACTGCAGTCAAGCATTTACTAGAACTCGCAATGAGTCTTTTACATTGGTGTTGAAGAATTTTAGCTCACTTTTCGTTGCAGAAAAAAGCTGATGGCCGGACATTCTCCTTGAGAATTTTCTGGTAGAGAGCAGAATTCATGGTTCCATCAATGATGGCAAATTATCCAGGTCCTGAAGCAGCAAAGCAGCCCCACACCATGACACTACCACCACCATGTTTGACTGTTGGTATGATGCTCTTTTTATGAAATGTTGAGTCAGTTTTGGGTCAGATGTAACTAGATGCATGAATCAATTTGCAACCTGAAGAAAACAGAGAACTGCCCTCCCTCCATTTGCCCCCTGCCATTTGATGCGTAGGGGGCGACGGAGGCAGCGCAGATGGAATTCATTGAGTCGTTTCTCCTGTCTGGTATAGGTTGTCCAGGACTTGCTGCCGTACAGGAGAGTTGATGGGACACAGGCTTGGTAGATGCAGAATTTGATCCTCTCGCTCAACAGATCATTGTTCCACACTTGTTTGTTGAGCTTTGCCTCCACAGCAACTGCTTTGGCTATTCTGGAATTAATTTCAGCATCTAGGGAGAGGGAGTTTGTAAATGTGAACCCCAAGTAGATGAAGCTGTCGACCACAACAAGCTGAGTATTGTCGATGGTGATGACATGAACGTCTTGTGCCATGATGTTGGTTTTCTTTATACTGATGGTAAGCCCAAACTCTTTGCATGTATGGGATAGCTTGCATTGTCCGCAAAAAGTAGCTCTCTGATTAGGACCTCTGTCACTCTGGTTCTTGCACACAGTAGCACGATGTTGAAAAGTTTTCCGTCTGATCTCGTGCAAATGTAGACACTTCAGGGAAATCATCAAAAGCGTAATGGAGGAGCATTGAGAAGAAGATTCCAAACAGGGTTGGTGCCAGGATGCAGCCGTGTTTCACTCCACTGCTGACTGGGAAGGCGTCTGAAGTTGTACCGTCGAAGAGGACAGTGCTATGCATGTCTTTGTGAAATGAGGTGATTATCCCCAGAAATTTTGGAGGACAGCCTATTTTCTGCAGAAGCTGAAAGAGCCCACTTTGACTAACTAAGTCAAAGGCTTTTGTCAGGTCCACAAACGTGATGAATAGTGGCTGCTGCTGCTCTCGACACTTCTCCTGGAGCTGACGGAGGGAGAAGCTCATGTCCACTGTGGACCTTTTGGCTCTAAAGCCATATTGTGGCTTTAGAGCCACAAACGCCTTTTTTAAGAAGGCGTTTTAAGAAATGCCTATCATGCCGTCCCCCGTGCAGCTCTGGGTTTTTCTGACCACTGTCTGCTCCATCTTATTCCAACATACAGACAGAAACTAAAAACTTCCAAGTCTGTTGTAAGGACTGTGAAGAAATGGACTGAGGAATCAAAGCTGAAGTTACAAGCCTGCTTTGACTGTACAGATTGGAGTGTTTTTGAAGCTGCAGCCATTAACCTAAATGAACTCACTGACACTGTGATGTCATACATCTGTTTCTGCGAGGACATGTGTGTGCAGACCAAGACCTTCTGCATATACAACAACAATAAACCCTGGTTCATTCCTAAACTGAAGCAGCTACGTCAGACCAAGGAGGAGGCCTACAGGACTGGTGACTGGACTCTGTACAAGCGGGCCAGAAACATGCTGACGAAGGAGATCAGGCTTGGTAAGAGGAGCTACAGTGTGAAGTTACAAAAAAACTTCTCAGCCAACAACTCTGCTTCTGTCTGGAGAGGCCTGCAGAATATCACCAACTACAGGAGACCATCCCCCCACCCTGTGGAAAACCTCCAGCTGGCTAATGACCTAAACAGCTTTTACTGCAGGTTTGAAAAGAACCTACAGCTCTCACCTCCCACCCACACAAAAGGGTTATCTGCAGCCCCAGGAACTCCATCCCTCCTCCACTCTGACCTCTCACCAGCACTAACGATCTGTGAAGAGGAGGTGCGCCGGGTCTTTCAGAGACAAAAGATCAAGAAGGCTGCAGGACCTGATAGTGTGTCTCCGTCCTGCCTGAGAGTCTGCTCCAACGAGTTGGCCCCCATCTTCACCCGGATCTTTAACAGATCACTGGAGCTGCGTGAAGTGCCTTCCTGCTTCAAACGCTCCATCATCATTCCAGTTCCCAAGAAACCCTCTGTTACAGGATTAAACGACTACAGACCTGTTGCCCTGACCTCTGTGGTCATGAAATCCTTGGAGAGATTGGTGCTGAACCACCTGAAGGTCATCACAGGCCCCCTGATGGACACACTGCAGTTTGCCTACCGGTCAAACAGGTCAGTGGATGATGCAGTTAATATGGGACTACACTACATCCTGCAACACCTCGACTCCCCAGGGACGTACGCCAGGATCCTGTTTGTCGTCTTCAGCTCAGCGTTCAACACCATCATCCCAGGCATTCTTCATCAGAAACTCCTCCAGCTCAAGGTGCCCCCCTCCACCTGCCAGTGGATCTCCAGCTTTCTGACTGACAGGTGGCAACAGGTGAAGCTAGGGAGATTTACATCCAGCTCCCGAAAAATTAGTACTGGCGCCCCCCAAGGATGTGTCCTTTCCCCACTGCTCTTCTCCCTCTACTCCAACGACTGCACCTAAGAGGACCCTTCGGTGAAGCTCCTGAAGTTTGCGGATGACACCACAGTCATCGGTTTGATCCGGGATGATGATGAGTCTGCATACAGGCGGAAGGTGGAGCAGCTGATCCTCTGGTGCAGCCAGAACCATCTTGAACTTAACCCAGCCAAAACGGTGGAGATGACTGTGGATTTCAGGCGACACCCCCCTTCATTCCCCCCACTCACCATCCTCAACAGCACAGTGTCCACTGTTGACTCCTTCAAGTTTCTGGGTACCACAATCTCCCGGAACCTGAAGTGGTCCTCCCATATAGACACTGTCCGGAAAAAGGCCCAGCAGAGGTTGTTTTTTCTGCGTCAGCTCAAGAAGTTTGATTTGCCTCAGGAGCTGCTGGTTGTCTTCTACACCGCCATCATCCAATCTGTCCTCTGCTTTTCCATCACTGTCTGGTTTGGATCTGCCACTAGACAAGACCAGACTGCAGCGGATCATTAAGTCTGCGGAGAGGATCATTGGTACCGACCTACCCTCCATTGAGAACTTATATTGGTCCATAACCAGGAAACGGGCGGGAAACATCTGTGCTGACCCATCACACCCCGGCCACAAACTGTTTGAACTTCTATCTTCTGGTCGTCGTTACAGATCACTGAAGGTCAAAACCACCCGTCACAGGAACAGTTTCTTTCCTCAAGCCATCACTCTGATGAACTCCTAACATTCACCTAGTCCTACCTGTTGCTGTACTCATGACTTTTCATCCATTATTACATTGCACATAACTCTCACACTGCTTTTTACTTCATTCACATTATATCACTGAATCTGAGTTCACATTGAAATACTGTGTGACTGTATATTTTTTCATATATTTCTGCAAGTGTGGTTAGTCTGAGTAAATAACTGCATATATTCCTGTATATATTTGCATCCTTTTATAGAAACGTGGACAGACTGTAATTTACTGTACATACTCTGTTGTCATTGAATCCTTATTTAAATCCTCCACCTGAACAATGAGAGCAAGTTTTTAGCCAAAGTCAAATTCCTTGTATGTGTTGTGCATACTTGGCCAATAAAGCTGATTCTGATTCTGATTCTGATTCTGATTCTGATTGTGACTCAAGATAGACTCACGAAGCAAGACTCTGCGGGCGGGACAGAGTAACACGGGCGAAGACATTGCCAACAATGCTGAGTAATGAAATTCCACAATAGTTGTTACAGTCACTGTGATCCCCTTTGTTCTTGTACAATGTGACTATGTTTGCGTCACGCATATCTTGAGGCACATGTCCTTGCTCCCAGCAGAGGCAGAGAAGTTCATGAAGAGGCTGTAGAAGTGCTACTTTACCACTTTTTAAGACTTCGGGGGATGCCGTCTTTCCCTGGAGCTTTACCACTGCTAAGACAGTCGATGGCTTTGCTGAGCTCCTTCAGGCTGGGCATTTCTTCTAGCTCCTCCATGACTAGCAAGCTGGGTAAGGTGTCGAGGGCAGCGTCTGTCACGATGTTCTGGGTTGAGTAAAGCTCTAGGTAGTGTTCAGCCCAACGCTGAAGTTATTTGCTCTGGTCCGTGATGACTTTGCCTGACTTGGATTTGACGGGGGCTGTTTTGATGCTAGTAGGACCGGTTGCTGTTTTGATGCCCTCGTACATCCCTTTGGTGTGGCCACAGTTGGCAACTACCTGTATGTTGGTACACAGGTTCAGCCAGTACTCACTGGCACAACGGCGAGCGATCTGCTGGGCCTTGCTCCTTGTTGCTCTCAGGGCGTTGCGTGTGCTAGGACAAGGGTTCTGCTTATATGCTAGCAGTGCTTTCTGTTTGGCCTCTGTGACTGGTTGCATTTCATTCCAGTGTGCCTCGAACCAGTCTGTGTTTCTGCGTGCTTTTTTCCCATATGTGGTCACAGCGGAGTCATATATGGTATCACAGACATAGGACCATTTTGCATCTGCATCTGCTTGGTTGTTGCTGTTTGAATAATCTTCCAGTTTTTCGTTGAAGGATGTCGTCAAAAGTTTGGACCCTTTCAGTTTCAGAAGTGGTGCAGGTGTTAATGCGTGGTCGGCCCTTTGTTTTTGCATGGTAGATTTTCTTGGGAATCAGTCTGACTTTGCTGGCAGCAAGGTGAGTGGTCGGTATCACAGTCAGCGCTGTCATAGCTTCTTGTGTGGAGGGCGCTGTGGAGGTTGGCTCTTCTGGTGATGATGAGGTCTAACTGGTGCCAGTGGCGGGACTGGGGGTGTCTCCAGGACACTTTCTGCAGATCTTTACACTTGAAGTAGGTGTTGGTAATACACAGGCCGTGATGACAACAGACTTCCAACAACCTCTGTCTGTTCTTGTTCATCCTGCCAATGCCAAAGTGGCTGAGACAGGATGGCCAGGCCTGCCAGTCAGCTCCAACACAAGAGTTGAAGTCACCTAGCATGTATATGCCTTCTGAGCTGGATATTTTAGATATTTCCTCCTCGAGAGCCTCATAAAATTGGTCTTTGACCTCTGGGGTGGATGAAAGGGTTGGAGCATATACAGAAATAATGTTCACAATCCTGATGCTGTCTTCATGCAGAGAGCGAGTATCTTCTAAGAACCCCCTGTGGGAGTTTCCATGGAAGCAATCAATGAGTTCCTCACAGCAAATCCTACACCGTGCTGCCTGGGCTTGTTCTGAGACAAGCCCTGCCAATAGAAGGTGTAGTCTGTTTCTATAAGTAAAACACTGTCGGCTAGGTGAGTTTCTTGGAGGCAAGCAACGCTGATGTTGAGTTGTGCAAGTTTCTTGTTGATGATGGCTGTCTTACGTGAGTCGTCCATTCATTGGATATCATCAGAGAGTCCAGGGCACATTGTGCATACATTTCAGCTTGCGAATCGAAGAGCTGGATTCTTTGTTGTTTTTTCTTTCAAACTGCTTGGTGCAGATTGACGCTTGCTTGTCAGGAAGGTTCCCTAAGCTCTACGCACCCAGTGGAGCAAGAAAGCCATGGCGGGGCAACATCTTACTTGGTGGGGGCTGCCCAGCTTGAGGTGGGCGGTAGCTGCCCAATGAAGCTGCGATGACTTCTCCCACTGTCGAATGAGACCCCAGGTGCCAATCGGTCAGAGCTTTTAACCGATAGACTGCCTTGTCCCATGTTGTACTGGAATCTTGCGATGCCGCTGGAGTGGCCCCTCCAGTTTGCGCTTCAGGCCTGGGCAAGTGAATATGGAGACATTGGGCTGCCCATATGTCAGTGTTTCCCTCTCGGCATCACTGGCAGAGTCCAAAGCAAAGGATGAACCAATACATTTTGGGGCCAGATTCACTGCAGGAGCTGCCAGAAAGTAGTGCAGAGTGACTACTATCCGCCTCAGGGCTCCACTCCAAATTTGTCCACTGGGTTTACTCCTAAAGCCTTTCCTGCGATCAGGTATAGCCATAAGGCAGCGGAGGTTTAGAATCAGGGTTTTCCTTCCCCTAGATGGACTGCCTTCCCAGGATGAGAGCTCCATCTACCTTGGGCAACTGGTTTTAAGGCTCCAGTGGCTTGCCTTTGCCCCTGTCAGTGATAACAGTTTTGCCGCAGGAAGACTGGGAGTTGGACTTTGGCTGTCAGAGGCTATTTGAGTCACACGCCATAGGAAGCATTTCAAGAGGTTGTGAGAGCCCAGCCTCACAACCCGCTTCCCGGCGGGTCCCATAATGCAATGCACAGCCAACAGAGCAGTGAGCGTCACATCACAACATAAACAACCTTAAGGTATTTATATTTATTAATTCAGCAAAAACAATTTGATTTAATACATATTTACTACAAATTACATGCAGGTATTCACTTTTTACCACCGTCTGTTACGTTTTAATGTCTTACCATGATGGCGTCATTAACCACGCCGTGAAAACAAGCCCAGTAATGTCCAATAGCTGTTAATTTTATTGTTATATTGAGTTTACTGTATAGTCCACTATATCTAAGTAGGGAGGGAGTGAGTGAGCAAACATTTTGAGCACAGCCTTATTGTTGGATCATGGACCATCATGGCCTGCAGTTCTTTAGATCAGGGGTTCTCAACTGGTCTCAGCCTGGGACCCACATTTTCCCCTGGTCATTAACTCACAACCCACTTACATAAAATTCAAAACATGTAAATTTATCTTTCAAAGATAGCCTTTGAAAACACGTACATCATTTTTTTAAACATTAATACACATATTTATTACCTCCGCCAAGGGAGGAGGTAATGTTTTCAGTAGCGTTGTGTCATGGCCGCTAATCTGCTACACCTGTGTGTGCACCTGCCTGTCATCTTCCTCTGCCTATTTATACCGTCAGGTCCAGTGCTCGGTGCAGAGTCGTCTGTTTCTCTTCCCTGAAACCTGCTACGCCAACCTTCGAGCTTCCCAGCCTTGTGTGCTTCTACATCGGCTTCCAAGCCATCTCCACACCCAGTCCGGGCCTGCGCCTTCCGGACCGACCTACAACCAAGTAAGCCACCACTATTCCTTCTCACCCTGTCAGCTTCCCCTGTGCACAGGCGGAGATCCGTGGCGGCGGATCCCTTTTCCCCTGGCGGCGGATTCATCTGCCTCCCACACCGGCATTCAGCTCTCCGGCTTCCTGCGGGCACTATCCTCCTGGCTGCAGCTTGAGCGCTAACCTGGGCTACACTCTACCACCTCTGACAGTAAGCACTATTCAATCAGGTGTCTTTCGAGCCTAAAATGCATTTAACTCTCCTTTGTCTCTCTCCAGGGTTGCCAGGTCGTATGGTGCTCTGCTCGCCCCAGCTGACTCGCCCACTTACACTACACCCACATAACCTCACATACACGCACCCACTCACGTCCACTATACACAATAAATGGTTAATTGTATCTGTCTTGAGTCGTGTCTGCTTTGTGGGTCACTAGAACCATGTCACGTTGGTTGGTTGGTTTGTCTGTTCAAAAGTTATGAACGGATTTTGATGAAATTTTCAGGAATTTTCAGGTGTGTAATGGCACGAGGAACAGATGATTAGATTTTGGTGATGATCTGAGAGTGCATACCTCCAACAAGGGCTATGTTTGTATTTGTGCAGCAGGATTACACAAAAACTGCTGGATGGATTTGGATGAAATTTTCACCAGAGGTGCTTCTTGGGCTGGAGAGGAACACATTACATTTTGGTGAGGATCCAAGAATGCAAACCTCCGCCAAGGCTCTTATCTTCTCACAGAGTGTTAGCAATAATACTAATAATACTACTACTATTATAATACTAATAATAGCAATAATACTCCAAAACTAATGGACAGACTTTGATGCAATTTTCACTAGAGGTGGCTCTAAGCCTACACACAAACCCATTACTTTTTGGAGGTGATCCATGACAGACGGAAGGATCCTTGGCAGAGGTATATGCTCTCTGAGTGCTGTTCTAGTTTATATGTGCAAAGTGCATTTCAGAGCACATTATTAAGAAACTGAGGACTAAGAGACTAAGACAGCTGCCTTAATGAATAAAATAAAATTGAATATCAAAACTGCACAAAATAAATAAAGCTACAAAATTAGATACTGTATTTCACTTCTTTGGTTATCTCTGCATCCAGAACACAAGCTGAGGAGGAACATAGCAACTGCATGTATAAAAAATGATGAAAATAAATATCAAAAGTGCACAAAATCAAAAAGGCCCACAAAATGAGATGTTTCTACCTAGTTATTTGTGGAAATCAATGAGATAATCGAGCATGTGCTTTACTCTTGATCAGAGTTTCAAAGTCTGGAGTGACAGTGGAGAGAGCAACTCTCAGATCATGCTCAGTATCCAGTCTGTTTTTGGACCAAAGTAGAGAAGCCACGTTCACACAAATAGGTCGTGCTGAATGGTAGCATTATTCTGACTGCATGAACGACAAGAGATGGATACTCAACCATCACATCATGCACCAAAAGTGGGATAGACTTACTTTGCCAAATCTCTCTGTGATATCCTCAGTTCCTGGAGCCTTCTCTGAAAAAACTGCATCGGCTTGTCTTTGCACGAGGATGTTTAGTTTCTAAATGGCGCTTAAGTTTGGATGGTTTCATGCTGTCATGCACAAGCACTTCACTACAAATTTCACATTGTGGCTTCTGTCCCTTTTTATCCTCAATGTATGAAAATCCACATTTCAAATACTCTGGGTCATATTTGCCCTTCCGCATCTCACCTCTGAATAGCAACAAACTTGAAATAAACATCAATCAAATGACTGGTACCATGCCTACTGCACCAGAGCGCTGCACCTCTCTGATGCATGCCTGTCAAAATATTTTTTTTTTTTTTTAAATAAGACAAGTCCAACTTCAGATGTAACTGAACTTCAGAATATTATTTATTTTTTGACCTGGTGTCCACAACCCACTCAAAACTGCCCCACGACCCACCAGTTGAGAACCACTGCTTTAGATATTGTTCTGGGTTTTTGTTTCTCATCTGTTCTTGAATTTCTTTAGATCGTGGCATGATGTGTTGCTTTTTGAGATCTTTTAGGCCTATTACACTTTGTCAGACAGGTTATATTTAAGTAATTTCTTGATTCAACAGGTTTGGCAGTGATCAGGTGTGTGTGTGTGTGTGTGTGTGTGTGTGTGTGTGTGTGTGTGTGTGTGTGTGTGATTATGAGTATTTAAAGAGAGATGCACTGAACTGAAATGAAGGCTGCAGAAGTTGGGTCAAAATGGTGCTGCAATAATTAAACACTGAGGCTTTCTGAGCAAAGCACGTCACTGACATTTCATTAAGACCTGTGGGAACTGTCAACATATGGGAAAAGTGCAGTGAATGGGATCTTTACATCAGTCAAATGTATTATCAAATCATTCCCAAAGTGGACATGTTAATAAGCAAAACAAAGAGACAAATAACACAATTCAGCAACTTCACCTTTTCTTTTTCTGTATTGGTTAATTTATCATTTAAATGTGATATGACTTGAGAAGGAGGCTGAACTTCTCCAATTTGACAAAAAAGACATCAACCCCAAACCCTGAACTAGACAGAAAAAGCTTTGTTTGAGGTGTAAGTTGTCGCATTGCACCTCCCGTGTCAGTGCTTGCGGATATATCGGCGATCTAATGCGGGCTTAGGCTTCACTTTTTCTGATCTCAGAGATGGAGCAGAGCAGAAATGGCAGAAGACATTTCTCTGGGGGGATAATTCTCCCCAATACATCATCATTTCTGCTCCCGTTGGGACTTTTTTTGCGGGGGGGCTCAGAATTCTCATATAATTCAGTTGCTGTTAAATGTGCCCTATCAGTATTATCTGTTTGACATGCAATACTTTTTGATTTTCAGCTAGGTTTTGTGCGACTGGTATGTCTGTGCCTTTGAAATGAGATCTTCATGTTATAGTGGAGCAGCAACACAGTAAAATGGGTTAATGCTGAAGGATGATAACAGCTCAGTGTTTTGCTGTCTGGCTTCAAATACAGTATGTATTAGCCCTCCTATGGGAAAGACAGGCAAAGTGATATGCTTGGTCTATCCCTTTAGGGTAGAGTTTTTGTTAAATAGGAATCTGAAATACAAAATGTTTGCTTTTTCAGCTGGTAAAAATAGACTTCGGGGGCCAGTTACACCAACCAATACAACCTTTTTTTTTTTTTACAGCATTATTATATGATAAAGCACGTGACCGGTAATGTCACCAGCCGCTGTTTATGAGCACAACGGCACTCTAAAGGAGGCAGGTTACTGGTCAGTGTAAAAATCCTGCTATGGAGCGGAGGATGTGACTTCTTTCACCTGTGCCTTTTGTTAAGTCCACAAACCTGGAATGAAGACGGACGAGGACGCTGTGCTTAAACTGAACTTTGTTACAAACTGTAATGATACAAAAGCACACGTGAACACTTAGTCATAACTCTCACTTTGGTAACTGCCACTAGCTGCTCTCTACCCAACTAATAAACAACCAACTGCCATGAGATGGCAGACCGCACCAATGTATAGTGGCGTGGTGATATCAGCCGCAGGCCACATCACATGCTGTATACTGGCCATATTCCTACACTACATTCTCACCCCCCCCCCTTGTAAAAACAAAGAACATACTGTATATTAATTAGTTAGCCCTCCCCAGTTTGGTACATTTATATACTGTATATAATCAACATTTTCAGAACATTGCAACATTCAAAACCACAGTATAGAACCTGGAGCTAGGGTCTGCAGGTAGACCACCGCTGGACCCAGCGTGGCTGGGTGGTTTATTCTGCCACCTTTTTCAGCCTAGCTCCTGTCTGAACAGTCAGTCTCCTTTTTTTTTTTTAAACAATCTTCCATGGGGAAGGTGGAAGGACCTTGTAGCGGGCCCACAGTAGGCTTGCTCCTGGAGATGCTTGACCCCCGGGGCCAGGACCAATCTTCATCACGTTGGGGCCTGGGTCCCACATTGCATCAGCTGACTCCTCTGAAGCCTCACCATCTGGAGTAGCCACAACTGCATGTTGCATTTACTTGTGTTTCCTTTGTCTAATATTTAAATTTGTTTGATGCTCTGAAACATTTAAGTGTGACAAACATACAAAAAAAAAAAAAAAAAAAAGAGAAATCTGGAAGGGAGCAAACACTTTTTCACACCACTGTATGTAATGGTTTAATTTTTATTCTGTGTAGACAGTGACCTAAAGTTTTTTTTTTTTTTTTTTTTTTTTTTTTTTTTAGGGTTCCAATCAGCTGGGCTGCAGGAAACTGACTGTAATTGTCTTGATGATTCTTCTTCTTCTGTTGGAAAAAATCCCTGTTAAGATATAAGATGCTCAGTCAATGATCAGGCAGGATCAAAGTTTCAGCAAATTTAATGAGAGCGCTAATCAGCGGAACACAATACAGAGCACAGTTCTCACAATCTGTTAGCGTATTGCCTTAATTCAACAGAGTGATTCTGTCTAATATATACCCAAGAGACCATTGGGTTGGGGGCTACTTCTTGATTAGTTCATTCATGACTCAGTCTGATAAGATTCTATCTGCTGAGTACATGCAAAAACAAACAAACAAACAAAAAAACAAAAAAAATGGTTAAAACTAGTGATAGGGCTAAATAGTCACAGTGATAGAACTGAACATTCACAGTGATAAACTAACAGTCACATCAGCATCCTTCTCTCTGTATTTTTCCACTTCTCAACAACTCCTTATATGGTGACAGGATTTCCTGAGTAGGTACTGTATACACATTATCGTACATTAAGCTTTATAGAAAAATTCATATAACTCAGTGTAACAAAGAATTTTTCCATCATGTCCCCCCTTTGATCCCAAGAGGCATCATCTTTAGAGAAAAGTGGGTTACATTATGATGACGTCAAAAAACCCATCAGGCAGCTATGCTACGTTCTAATGCCTTTAAATGCAACAGATCCTAACTAGCTATGACAGGGAAAGTCCATCATCCAGCCCTGCTTCCCCAGGCACCGCTAACAGATAGTTCTCTAAGAGGAGAATAGACGTAATAAAATAAATGTGGTAAAAGTATACCATTGTAACTCATATAAAAGAAAAAGAGTAATATTTCAAAGTCTTCATAAATGTATTTACAAATAGTACATTTCAACTTCACATCCTGATCATGCAACTCCTTCCGGTTTTCTGCATTTCCATCATACTTTTACTCTGTACTGGGAGACATGGAGAGACAAGTTGGGTTACCCGGTCTCCTCGTCACCCTCACCACTGTGCGTGACCAGTCCATGGTATGTCACAAGATTGACATGTACTACTTGCAACATCATTTTATGGATACATGGTATCACACAGGAGAACACTAACATCGGTACTACAAAAATCATTAAGAAATTCATGAGGGCTTCGCCAAGAGGAAAACAACCATTTAAGCCAGGAAGAATCATCAGAGATATTGTCTCTGGCCATGACAGCTTGTAAGGCAATCAGGTTATGTATTGCTGAGGCAATGACATGTCCATCTGCAACATTTTCTGGCATGAATGTGAAACAGTTGTCCTCCACTATTGCACACAAACCCCCTTGAGCTGCCGTTATCTGATCAAGGACCATCCTCTTTTGAGTTGCCATAAGTCTAAGGGCTGTCATCTCCTCTTTTATTCCTGAAAAGGCTGACAGTGAAAAATTTACAAATGATTATAATCTATAATTATAGTCAGCAGGCTAAAATATTAGGCCTAATGGAATAAGTCCGAGAATTAAAATTAACAATTCAGGAAAAAGACAAAAAAATTACGGACTTGGAGCGACGCGTCGAGGATCTTGAACAATGTTCTCGTATGAATGATCTAATTATAAGTGGACTAGACATCAAATATCAATCATATGCTCATGCTACAACAGGATTGAGAGGTGAGGAGGCTCCCACAAGTGAATCAGTCTCCCTGGAAAACCAGGTGCCTCAGTTCCTTGATAGTAGAAATATAAAGGTCGAAGCAAATGCAATTTCAGCCTGTTATACTTTACCCAGAAAGGATAATAAAACAAACAAATCAATTGTGATGCGCTTTGCGAACAGAAGGGTAAAGAATGACATACTGAGGCAGGCCAGAAAGCTCCGGGGAACAGAAGTTTACCTAAATGAACACCTAACAAAAACTAATGCTGAAATAGCACGGCAAGCACGGATGCTGAAAAGACAAAATAAGATACAGGCAACATGGACAAGAAATTGTAGAGTTTGGATCAGACTAAATGGAACACCTGAGGAAGCAAAGAGTATAATAATCAGGGATGTTACTGACTTAAATAAATACAGATGAACACTGATTAAGAAAATTAAGAGACAATGATAATCCATATATACAGTGGGGTAAAAAAGTATTTAGTCAGCCACCAATTGTGCAAGTTCTCCCACTTAAAAGATGAGAGAGGTCTCCAATTTTCATCATAGGTATACCTCAACTATGAGAGATAAAATGAGAAAAAAAAAATCCAGAAAATCACATTGAAGGATTTTTAATGAATTAATTGGTAAATTCCTCGGTAAAATAAGTATTTGGTCAATAACAAAAGTTCATCTCAATACTTTGTTATATACCCTTTGTTGGCAATGACAGAGGTCAGATGTTTTCTGTAAGTCTTCACAAGGTTTTCACACACTGTTGCTGGTATTTTGGCCCATTCCTCCATGCAGATCTCCTCTAGAGCAGTGATGTTTTGGGGCTGTCGCTGGGCAACACGGACTTTCAACTCCCTCCAAAGATTTCCTATAGGGTTGAGATCTGGAGACTGGCTAGGCCACTCCAGGACCTTGAAATGCTTCTTATGAAGCCACTCCTTCGTTGCCCGGGTGGTGTGTTTGGGATCATTGTCATGCTGAAAGAGCCAGCCATGTTTCATCTTCAATGCCCTTGCTGATGGAAGGAGGTTTTCACTCAAAATCCCACGATACATGGCCCCATTCATTCTTTCCTTTACACGGATCAGTCGTCCTGGTCCCTTTGCAGAAAAACAGCCCCAAAGTATGATGTTTTAGATTAGATTAGATTCAACTTTATTGTCATTACACATGTATGAATACAAGGTAACGAAACACAGTTTAGCATCCAATCAGAAGTGCAAAGGACAGCAGTGCAGTATATACGGTAATTAACAGTATGTGCAATTTAAGCAAATATATGCAAATATATGCAGCAGTGCAGAAAGTTAAAAGTACTATTATGTGCAAATAATGTGCAATAAGTTAGCTGTAGTTATGTAGTTATGCAGTTATGTACAGGTGAGGATGGTAAAAGATGATTGTAAGAGAGTCAGCGGGGAACTAAGTTCAATAACGTGACAGCTGTTGGAAAGAAACTGTTCCTAAACCTACTGGTTCTAGTCCGAAGGCTTCTGAAACGTCTTCTGGAGGGGAGAAGCTGGAACAGTCCATGAGCAGGATGGTTGGAGTCCCTAAGAATGCTGCGTGCCCGGCGCAGACATCTTTTCCTGTAGACGTCCTCTATAGCTGGAAGTGGAGTCCCTGTGATGCGTTGGGCGGTTTTCACCACCCGCTGCAGCGCCTTGCGGTCAGCTACAGAGCAGCTCCCATACCAGAGTGTGATACAGTTGGTCAGAGTGCTCTCTATCACACAGCGGTAGAAGTTGCCCAGGATGTCAGTTGACAGATGGTTCTTCTTCAATGTCCTCAAGAAGAAGAGGTGCTGATGGAAGCTCCTCTCCTGTGGAATCAGCTGCCAATCTGGATTCGGGAGTCAGACTCGATCTCTGTTTTTTAAGATAAGGGTTAAAACCTACCTTTTTGATATAGCCTACAATTAGGGAGGGATCATGTGTTTCTGAACCCTCCTTTAGTTATGCTGCTAATAGGTTTAGTCAGCCGGGGGACCTCCAGTAATGCACTGGGCCTCACTCCTTTCCTCACTCTCTATGAAATATTTTTTTTTGCTGGTCATTAACATTTGTTTGTTCTCTCCCATAGATTGAGTCCCCATTGTGCTGTTTGGTCTCTACATGTCTGTTCTTTTCATCTTCTCTGTCCCCTCACCCCCCAGCCAGTCGCAGCAGATGACTGCCCCTCCCTGAGCCTGGTTCTGCTGGAGGTTTCTTCCTGTTAAAAGGGAGTTTTTCCTCTCCACCGTCGCCAAGTGCTTGCTCACAGGGGATCACCTGATTGCTGGGGTCTTTTTGCAACTGTGGGGGTTCCCCCCTACAGTTGATAGTGCTATGAGATGACTGTTGTTGTGAAATGGCGCTATATAAATAAAGTTGAATTGAATTGAATTGATGGGCCTTCTTGATCAGGCTGGTGGTGTTAACTGACCAGGACAGGTCCTCCGAGATGTGGGTCCCCAGGAATTTGAAGCTGGGGACACATTCAACAGCTATGCCATTGATATGGATGGGGCCATGTGTCTCTTCCCTCTCCTTCCTGTAGTCCACTATGAGCTCCTTGGTTTTGCTGGTGTTAAGGAGCAGGTTATTGTCAGCGCACCAAGTAGCCAAGTGCTCAACCTCTGCCCTGTAATCTGACTCGTCATTGTCCCTGATGAGTCCAATCACCGTGGTGTCATCTGCGAACTTTATGATGGAATTGGATCCATACATAGGCCTGCAGTCATGGGTGTAGAGGGAGTAGAGGAATGGGCTGAGCACACAGCCCTGTGGTACACCAGTGTTGAGTGTGATGACGGAAGAACGGTTGGGGCCTGACCTAATATGCTGGGGTCTGTTGGTCAGAAAATCCATGATCCAGTTGCAGGTGGAGGTACTGATTCCCAGGTCCCCAAGTTTGGTGAGCAACTTGGAGGGGATAACTGTGTTGAATGCTGAGCTGAAGTCAATAAACAGCATTCTTGCGTAGGTGTTCTTGTCATCCAGGTGTGAGAGTACATAGTGCAGCGCTGTAGAAACCGCATCCTCTGTACTCCTGTTGCTCCGGTAGGCGAACTGATGAGGGTCCAGTGTAGGGGGCAGGCCTTTTTTGAGCTGTGCCAAGACCAGTCGCTCAAAGCACTTCATGACTATGGGCGTCAGTGCCACAGGGCGATAGTCATTTAGGCACGATGGTGTTGAATGTTTCGGCACTGGTACTATTGAAGTGGTCTTGAAGCACGCTGGTACCACGGCCTGGGCCAGGGACAGATTGAAGATGTCTGTGAAGACCCCTGCCAGCTGCTCAGCGCATGCCCTCAGCACACGCCCAGGAATGCCATCAGGGCCAGCAGCCTTACGTACGTTGACATGACTCAGTGCATTACGGACGTCGGTGTGGGTGAGTGTGAGGTGGTGGAGGTCATCAGAGGGTGGGAAATTGATGTTCTTTTCATTGTTGTCCTTGTCAAAACGAGCATAGAAGTTATTTAGCTCATTGAGAAAGGGCACAGTCATGGCTATAGGTATGGAGTTGCTGGGCTTATAATCAGAGATAGCTTGAATGCCCTGCCACATACGTCGGGGGTCAGAGTCCCCAAAATGTTCCTCCACCTTCAGCTTGTAGCTGTGCTTGGCCTTCTTGATGCCCCTCTTCAGATCTGCCCTGGATGAACTGTAGGCCTGTGCATCACCAGATCTAAAGGCATTGTTACGTGCTTTTAGCAGAAGTCGCACTTCTCTGTTCATCCACGGCTTCTGATTTGGGTACGTGGTGATCTGTCTTTCCGTGGTGACACTGTCAATAGTGGTGTTGATATGGTCCAGGACTGAGTGGGTGTAAGAGTTGATGTTTATGTGGGAGCCACAGGTAGCCTGAGAGGTGAACATACTCCAGTCTGTGTTCCTAAACTTCTCCTGGAGTACAGAGTCAACCCCCTCTGGCCACACTTTGATGGTCCTCACTGATGGCTTCACCCGGTTGATGAGCGGTACATACTTGGGGGTAAGGAACAAGGATAAATGATCAGACTGACCTAGGTGGGGGAGGGGAGTTGCTGTGTAGGCTCCCACAATATTGGTGTAAACATGGTCCAATGTTTTGTCCCCTCTTGTGTGACAGGAGACATGCTGGTAGAATTTAGGAAGCACTGTCTTGAGGTTAGAGTGGTTAAAATCACCCGCCACAATAAATGCTGCCTCTGGGTGTGCAGTTTGTTGTTTGCTAATAGCTGCATGCAGTTCTTTCATAGCAAGCTTAGCATTAGCATCCAGAGAAATGTAAGCGGCTGTTATGATGGTACAAGTGAACTCGCGTGGCAGATAGGAAGGTCTACATTTAACCATGAGAAACTCCAGGTTAGCTGAGCAGTGTCTCTCAACAGTGACAGAGTTCGTGCACCAAGCCTTGTTAATATAAATGCACAATCCCCCCCCTCTTGTCTTACCGGAGTCAACTGCTGCTCTGTCTGCCCGGAGCGTGTGTAGGCCGGCTAGCTCGATAGCATTGTCGGGTATTCCACTGTGAAGCCATGTTTCCGTAAAAATCATGATATTGCAGTTCATAAGTTTCTTATTGTTGGTGATCCGAAGCCGTAGTTCACTCATTTTGCTCGCCAGAGACCATACATTAGCAAGGAAAATACTGGGTAGCGATAGCCGGTGCGGTGTTAGCTTTAGCTTAGCTCTTAGCCCACCGCGTTTACCCCTCCTTTGTTAACGGTCCTTATGCTGCCTGCGAGCACTTCCGGTTGGCCGGGAAGCCTGCCGAGCGTCGGGAGTTCTCCAGAGCTCCGGGATGAGATGTAGATTCAGACGTAGGTTGCTGATAAAAAGGTCGTTATCGTTGTTTTGTAAACCAATATTCAAAAGCTCATCTCGGGTGTAAGATGTAAAAGCAGAGCTGTTCTGAACGAACATACCCGAAATGAGCAGAAATAACACTGCTAGTCCCCAGAATCTGGTAGGACGCTGAGCCTCGCGTTGTGCACGTGCCGCCATCTTGCGTATTATTCACCCCCATGCTTTACAGTAGGCATGGTGTCCTTTCTCCTCCAAACACGACAAGTTGAGTTTTTACCAAAAAGTTCTATTTTGGTTTCATCTGACCATATGACATTCTCCCAGTCCTCTTCTGCATCATCCAAATGCTCTCTAGCAAACTTCAGACTGGCCTGGACATGTACTGGCTTAAGCAGGGGGACACGTCTGGCATTGCAGGATTTGAGTCCCTGGCGACGTAGTGTGTTACTGATGTAGCCTTTGTTACTTTGGTCCCAGCTCTCTGCAGGTCATTCACTAGGTCCCCCCGTGTGGTTCTGGGATTTTTGTTCACCGTTCTCGTGATCATTTTGACCCCACAGGGTGAGATCTTGCGTGGAGCCCCAGATCGAGGGAGATTATCAGTGGTCTTGTATGTCTTCCATTTTCTAATAATTGCTCCCACAGTTGATTTCTTCACACCAAGCTGCTTACCTATTGCAGATTCAGTCTTCCCAGCCTGGTGCAGGTCTACAGTTTTGTTTCTGGTGTCCTTTGACAGCTCTTTGGTCTTGGCCATAGTGGAGTTTGGAGTCTGACTGTTTGAGGTTGTGGACAGGTGTCTTTTATACTGATAACGAGTTCAAACAGGTGCCATTAATACAGGTAACGAATGGAGAACAGAGGAGCCTCTTAAAGAAGAAGTTACAGGTCTGTGAGAGCCAGAAATCTTGCTTGTTTGTAGGTGACCAAATACTTATTTTCCACCATAATTTGCAAATAAATTCTTTAAAAATCCTTCAATGTGATTTTCTGGATTTTTTTTTTCTCATTTTGTCTCTCATAGCTGAGGTATACCTATGATGAAAATTGGAGACCTCTCTCACCTTTTAAGTGGGAGAACTTGCACAATTGGTGGCTGACTAAATACTTTTTTTCCCCACTGTACACACACACACGGCAAAAATAGTTCTTTTGACATACCATGCCAATGTACTTTAAAAAAAATAAATAAACAAAACAAACAAAAAAAACTTATGACTGACTTGAGTAGACATCAATTATCCCCAGTTGGAGGAAGTCATTTGGCACAGAGTGAGGAAACTCAAACTCTGAAAATATGCCATTATGCTGAACATAAACTACAAGAGATGGAGAATGATATTGATCCTGATAACCACTTTTTCAATAATATTCATAACCATTGTGAATATTACACTGAAAAGCAATTCAAAAGTCAAGTGCAACTAGATGGTAAACTATCAATAATACACTTCAACAGCAGAAGTCTTAACAAAAACTTCCCACAGATTCAGGACTATTTAAAACAGCTAGACAGAAAATTTACAGCTATCGCAGTCTCTGAAACTTGGCTTAATGAAAAGCAGGCTCCCCTGATGGCAATAGAGGGATATCAGATGTTTCATATTAACAGATCTCAAAAAAGGGTGGTGGTGTTGCACTGTATATTGATGACCTGTATAGGTGTAAGCTTGTAAATGGAATGTCCTTTGCACTACCAGGGATTTTGGAATGTGTTACTGTTGAGATTGACCAAGATAAAACAAAAAATCTAATTATAAGTTGTATATATAGAACGCCGGGAACTTGCATTGAGACATTCAGAGATAAATTAGTTGAGCTGTACAATAATATTACTAGTAAGAAAATGGTAGTAATTTGTGGAGATTTCAATATTGATCTACTAAATCCATATCAACAAAATGTAATTACAGAGTTCATGAACTCTATGTACAGCATGAGTCTATATCCCACAATAACACATCCCAGTAGAATCACAGTTCACACTGCTACACTTATTGACAACCTGTTTGTTAATATTATTGATAAGAAAATTGAAAGTGGATTATTGATAAATGATATAAGTGACCACTTGCCATCCTTTGCACTTATCCATGGCCACATGGGGGCCAATATAGAAAAAATTTTAAAATCGTTCAGATACAAATCACAAAATGCAATCAGTTCTTTTAAAGAGGACTTGCTGAAGCAAGACTGGACAGAAGTCTATGTATCAGATGTAAATGAAGCCTATGACACATTTATAAACATTGTAACCACTCTCTATGAAAAAAAATTGTCCATTAGTAAAGAAAAAGCTTAAACATAAATTTGCCGATAAGCCATGGTTAACCAAAGGATTACAAAAGGTGTGTAAAAAGAAACATTTATTATATAAAGCTTTCCTAAAGAAAAGGACAAAAGAAGCAGAGCAGCGGTATAAAACATACAAAAATAAGTTAACATATATAATAAGATGTAGTAAGTGAGACCATTGCAGTAAAGAACTGGAGAAAAACAGAGACAATATTAAAAATACATGGACAATACTTAACAATATTCTTGGAAATAAAAACAGAAATACAAGCTACCCAACCAATTTTTCAAAAAATAATAAAACGACTCAGAGTGTGAATGCAGTTTCACCTGCAGATGAATTTAATAACTTTTTTGTTAACATTGGTCCTAATTTGGCTCGAGAAATACCCATTATGGCGCCTACAGGTGATACAATAAGCAAAAACACTGCTATAAAAGACTTCATTTTCATAAAGAACACAGACGAGAGAGAGGTCATTGAAATTGTTAAATCGTTTAAAAGTAAAACATCTATGGACTGTGATGGTATTGACATGCTCTTAGTCAAAACTATTATTGAATGCTTAGTGAAACCACTGACATATATCTGTAACCTGTCTCTCCAAACAGGTATATTTCCCAATGCAATGAAAATAGCTAAAGTAATTCCGATATACAAGACAGGTGACAGAGGGGAACTTTCAAACTATAGACCAATTTCACTATTGCCACAATTTTCCAAGATAACTGAAAAAAATATTCTATGAGAGAATTGATAACTTCATACTGAAGAATAATTTATTGTGTGAGCAGCAATATGGGTTCAGACACAAGAGGACAACTGCATTTGCTCTAATGGAATTTATAGAAAAAGTATCAACTGCCGTTGAAAATAAAGAGTATTCAGTTGGGGTATTCCTGGATCTTAAAAAAGCATTTGATACAGTGGATCATAATTTATTATTAAAGAAACTACAAAATTGTGGTATTAGAGGGGTAGCACTGTCCTGGTGATGTAGTTACTTAAAGAATAGATATCAGTATGTATGTGTTGGTAACAAAAACTCACAGTTACTGAAGGTTACTTGTGGAGTCCCACAGGGTTCAGTTTTGGGGCCATTGTTATTCAATATGTATAGAAAGGATATATGTAAAGTTTCAGAAAAAATGGATTTAATATTGTTTGCCGATGACACTAATCTATTATGCAGTGGAAGCAATTTGGAACAACTTTTGGATACACTTGGAAAGGAATTAGGAAAGCTTAAACTGTGGTTTGATTCAAACAAATTAACGCTCAATTTAAGTAAGACAAAATTTACAGTTTTTAACAACCATCACAAGAACTTAGTATCTAAACTCAGTGTAAATGGTGTAGAGATTGAAATGGTATCCGAAACTAAATTTCTTGGAGTAATTATTGATAATAAACTGTGTTGGAAGTCACATATTAATTATATTAAAGGTAAAATATCCAAATCAATTGCAATACTACACAGAGTGAAATATTTGCTGAATCAACCCACACTATGTACCTTGTATCATTCATTAATACTCCCATACATGACATATTGTACAGAAGTATGGGGAAATACATATAAAACAAACATATATCCAGTCTTTATGCTTCAGAAGAGAGCTATTAGAATAATAAACAAAGCTGCTTACAGGGAACCAACAAACCCACTTTTTCTTAAATTAAAAGCTCTCAAGTTGAAAGATCTGGTTGACTTTAAAACTGCAGTAATAATGTTTAAAGTGAAGAATCTATCACTGCCCGCAAATATCCAAAAGTTGTTCCAAATAAGGGAGAAACAATATCATTTCAGAGGAACATGTATATTTCAAAAACCTTCAGTGAGAACTACCACCAAACAACACTGTGTTTCAGTGCAAGGAGTCAGATTATGGAACGATTTTGGACCTGAATTAAAATCATGTACAATGCTTGGACAATTTAAACAAAAACTAAAGGAAGAAATACTCCAAACATATATACAAGATGACATGTAAAATCACATAAGGATTGTCATATCCAGTCTGCGTTGTGTTGTAGCTCAGTTTTTTTTGTCACATTTTGTCTTAGCTTTGTTCTGAATTGTAATCGCTCTTGTTTTGTTTTTCTTTTGAATTCTTGGATGGAATATGGGTGGGCAATATAAGCTGCGGCTTCAGCCATCACCCATTTCGGATAACTTATGTTGAACTGTATAATCAGAGGAGTTATTGTCTAATTTGACCTTGTTGGATTTTCTTTCCCCCTTTGTTATATTATTCTGTTTCTTTTAATCTGTACTTTTAATCTATCTGAAATAAAGATTCATTCATTCATTCATTCATATGACTGGTCGTTTCAATTAATAGAGTGTTCTCAGCAACTCCTACCCATGGGAACAAGGCCATTGCTGCCTTCTGCCCAGTAGTTTTTAATTTAAACCCTTCCGGTACATCCAAGCCCCAGATAGGGTCATGTGGGTTAAAGTCAACATCTCTCTTTACTCTGGCTGCCTGTCCTGCTGACATTATTATGGTATGGTCAGTCACTATCATGGGGGCACATACACCTCCCCAGTTCATGGGTAAGTGTGAGTACGCGCGATGACCACATCGCCACCATCCCTCAGTCACCATGAACGTGCCGTACTTGTGAGAATCACAAACTGTGGCATTGCAGAGTTCCTGCAGGGTGACATTTCCTTCCAGATGTTTGGACTGACAATAGGGAACTTCCGGACCGCTTTTGCCCTCCGTAGAGGTCAGGCAGGTGGCAGGACAGATACCAGATGTATTATAGACAGCTTTACACCTGGAGGCTGGCACCCTGGCCAGAGAGACATTTCCACACCCTCTCAAACAGAAGGAAAAATTCCCTGTTGAAGCTAGCCTCGCCTTTACGGAATAAGGGGTATCATTGTGCTTTTGATCAGTAGGCTTATAGACAATAGAGCAGGTGTGATTCAAGGTAACAATTGTTGTATCGGCTCCATATTCAGTCCTTTGTAGGAAACAGACAGCTTCTGACAGTTCCATTATATTAGCAGTGACAGAAATGTGACCAGCAGAGAGTGGGAGTAGTGAACACACATAACAATTTGTACGATTCACCATCCGGGCTGTATGGTTAGCATACTTCCACCACACATTACCAGCATAAACATGATCATAATAACCTGGCCCTTCCAACCAGTCATAATCAACCTGAGTAACATATCGAGTTGTACGATGCACATGCAAAGGTGCTCCGAGAAACAACCAAATCAAGAGTATCACTATAAGGGTGAGGATGAGGAAGAGACACGTGAACCATCCACATCTTTCTAAATTTTGTCTTAAGTTTTGTCTCTCTATGATGACCAACAAGTTGTTTCACTATGCAAGCCGTTACTGGACACTATGTACCGTCAGCCGCAGAAACAGTTGTTTCACTGGTATAGTTAAACAGTACTCTGTTGAGGGTTTTGAATGGGGTAAAGTTTACAATGTGTTAAATGAACCCAAGAATCACGTCCTTCAACCTTTACTGCAGTTGGTATTGACAGGATGACTTTGTGTGGTCCTTTCCAGGGAGCTTTTGTCCAGTTTTGTTTTGTTTTTTGTTGTTGATGGTTTTGATGAGGACCAGGTCTCCTGGCTTTACTGTGATTCTTCCTTCAATAGAATCCTTCCTGGGGAGAGTAGCATGCACAACACTTTTGTCAGATAACATTTTTTGCATATAATCAGCTAGACACACGTCCTCATCTTCTTGGTTAAATGGTCTCAATGACAGTAACAGGTAAGGTTTACCATGCATTACTTCAAATGGGGACAACCCCCCATTCATGGAAACTATTCTCATGTAGAACAGGACCAAGGGTAGACAATAAATCCAGTCGTCTTTGCCATTGTTTTACTTAACCTTTCCTGAAGGGTTTGATTTGTTTTCTTTTGTTTTTTATCCACTAACTCTACAGATTGTGGGTGATAAGCTGTGTGATTTTTTTTTAGGTTGATGTTAAGTGCTGTCCCTAAATGTGTTATAATCAGGTTTACAAAAAGGGCTCCATTATCTCAGTAGATTTTTTTCTGGGATCCTGAACCGAGGTGTAATTTCAGCCAATAGTTTTTTTTTTTTTTTTTTTGGCTACAGTAACAGCATTTGGATTAGCACACGGAAAGGCTTCTGTCCATTTTATATACATATCCACTATCACTAAACAGTACTTTTTCAGAATCAGAATCAGAATAAACTTTATTGCCAAGCATGTAAAAAACACACGAGGAACTTGACTTGACATTGGTGCGCATGCGCGCGACACGACACGGCAGCCATAATAGGCGCCTCATCAAACAGAGATAGATAAGAAAGGGAGGGGAGGGGAGGGAACGACACAAGGGGGGAGGAGAGAAAAAAAACTTCGTTATCAGAATACAGCTTATAAATATTTAAGCAGATTATGATTACAATGAAAAAAAATCTCTCAAAAACACAGAACAACAATCAACCACAAAAAACCAAAAGACCAAAAGTCAGAGAGAATCAGTGAATGGATGGGTGTAATTCAGTATTATGAATCAGTGTGTTCGTGTATGTTGAATGCAGGTGGGTATTTATCAGTTACTGGAGGTAGCAAAATCTCTCCCAGCCGAGATGTTATGTCTTAGTGTCTGAAACTCGGAAGCATGTCGTTGAGGCATGGCAGATGGAAATTTCCTGAGCCAGTCACATGTCAATGAGAGTTCAGATGCAGATTCCCTTCACATTTGTTCAGCTCAATAAAGTCCATGCAGATATTCTGGAATGGATATGTTGATGCAGGGAAGGTACCTTTCTGGGGTCTTAAGTTTCCTTGAGCATTATTTTCCAAAAAAAAAAAAAAAAAAATGCAATCTCTTTCAGCCTTTGTTTCTTGTCAATGGAACATTTTGTTAGTGTGTGAGAAAGTCAGTGTGTAACCTAAAGCGGTTATGTGGTGTAGTGGTTAAGACAATCATTTCTTCTTTCTTCTTCATCGTCTTTCTTCCTGCCCTTCAGAGAGAACGGTCATTTTTTCCTCTGCTCCCTCTTTCACCCTCCTCCACCCTTCCTAACTGAGAATCCCAGCTTGCTGTCTTGTCTGCGTCGCTGTTCTTCTGGCTGAATCTTGATCCAAATGAAAAAAATGGATTTGGTGAGCGGCTTTAATAAAATTAACAACTTTTTACATAAATTTGGGCCAGGAGGAGCCCCTATGGAGAGACCCATGGATTGGAACACATGTGTCTGCATGATTCGACTGATGATGTGGAAACATCTATCTGGTTTGGCACGATCACAGGATTTTTCTGCTGATTGGCTCTGGAGTTTTCCTGGTGTATCGAAAATTTAACCACTTGCACTCCGGGCAATTTTCCTAAAAATGCCCAAAAATAACATGCCCAAAGTAAATCGAAAGCTGTTATTCAACCCTTTGCAGCATCTTCATGGGGTTGGTCTCATTTAAAAGAAAACACTTTGAATTTTTTGGCAAAAAAAAAACATAATCTCTCTACGTGCTCCGGCCACTGAGTTACAGTCATCTAAACATACTGAACTTGAAGAAAAAAAAATTGGACACAGTGTTTTTTTGGATACAAATGCTTGTAAATAACACACAGCTGTCCGATCCGGCTGGAAAATGCAACAGAAATGTAGAACCAAGTGTTATCCAGCTGAGATCCAAATTTGGTAACAATACCACAAAAAATGAATATTTTACACAGCTTTGTTCTCAGGCTGTTCCCAGGCGTTTTGGAACTGTGCCAAATTGTGCCAAATGGCACAGTTTGGAAAAACGTCTGTAACTTTTGAATAATTCAATGTAGAATCTTCATTTTAGGCTCTAATGAAAGGTCACACTCAGGGCTGTGTCTGTGTGTGTGTGTGTGGGCGGGGGGTCGTTCCCCCCCCCCCCCCCCCGCTACCAAGGACCAAATTCGGCCCTCGCTACATGACGGAATACACTTTTTTTTTTTCCTTGCATGTTTTCACCGCGCCCCCCCCCCCCCTCACTACTGTGTGTGTGTGTGTGGGGGGGGAACCGTGAAAGGACCGTGAACGCCCCCCCCCTCGCTACGGAAGAGGGCCATCGCTACATGATGGAATAGGCTGATATGCTTCCTCCCGCGGACCGGGGAGCGTTTGGACCGTGCCGAACATGGCAAATGAACCGTTTATCGCGGCGCACGCACTTCGTATTTCGTGCGCAGTACAGTTGTAATTTACCGATCGGTCAAAAGTCATTTTTGGATTACAGTTTTCAGGGATAAATAATAATTTAGCTTATAACACCTTACCTCTTCAAAGCAGCAGAGTTGTGGCGAACAGCTCTTCCCACGCGTCAGACGAACGCGACGCTGCTCCGCTCGTGGATCCTGATCAAAACATAATTCCATTATTGCCGTTTTGGCAAATGATTTACGACTTTTGTCGTCGGCCTCCGTCTATTCTGCTGGAATGAGTGCAGGTTCCACTTGTGGGTGTTCTCCATGCTGCTGAGTGAGCCTGGGTCTGTAGGAGATTCGTACAGAGTCCTTCTGCAGCAGTAAATATTGCTTCACCCAGCCAGAATTTCTGTGCTTCAATTGGCTCCTGCGTTCACAGTAGGCGGGTCCTCCTTCCTAGATTTTCATTCATTGGTTCTTCAGGGTTTCAGAAACCCAATTCAAGGCTCTTATTAGTCGAATGAGAGGTCAATCAGATGAACTAATCTGTTCGCGGCTGTCTCTGCAGTTTCTTTTTGAGTGGCGCTTGGACGCTACTACATCACCATCACCACCATCATGCGTCATGCGCACGAGGGCGCACGAGCGCGCTCTCGCGCGCCCTCGTGCGTCATAGGACGCAGAGACTTGCCCGCCCGCGGAACAACGGAGCGCAAGTGGTTAACTAGAAGAGCTAATCAAAGCGGTCCCGGCGTAGCTGCTTCTTCAACAATTCGACTAGACGGGGGAGAGCACTAACTAATGGCAAGACTAACATGGAAATTACCATCTGGCATGCACTGTAGAGGGATGGACTCTGCCGGACATGCTTCCCATGTTTAGAAGGGAAACATCTGGAGTCATTTTGGTGCCCTCCAAGAATGGATTTAAAGCCTATGTATGGAAATTATGAACACAGGATTGCAAGAGCTGTAAATTCTATGCTCTGAGTGATCTGTGTTATCAGACCTTGAATTCGGTGCCCTGTTGACTATTTTCCTCCTGGATTAAGACAAAACAGAAGATTGTGCTTCTCTTCATAAACATTCTGGTGTGCTGCAATCTGAACTCCCAAGGACAGTGACTGGCTCAGGAAATTTCCATCTGCCATGCCTCAAGGACATGCTTCCGAGTTTCAGACACTAAGACATAACATCTCGGCTGGGAGAGATTTGCTGCCTCCAGTAACTGATAAATACCCACCTGCATTCAACATACACGAACACACTGATTCACATATACTGAATTACATCCATTCACTCACTGATCCTCTCTGACTTTTGGTTTTGTTGTCTGCTAAATGTGCATTGAGGTTTTTTTTTCCTGCAATCAAAATTTCGCTCACTAACTGAGCGCCATTTTGATAAACATGTTTTTTTCTCTCGCCTACTGTGTCATTCCATATCCCTTCCCTTTTTCTTTCTTTATCACCACTATGACTGGCGCCTAGCGGCTGCCCCGGCCTTGGATGCGCTCTGCAGAGTATGCCCAAATGCCAAGTCACGTTTCGTTACCTTGTATTCATACATGTGTAATGACAATAAAGTTGAATCTCATCTCATCTCATCTCATCTCAATCATTTGCCATGCTGGAGACCTGGATTCAAATCCTCTCAGCAAAAGTACTTTTCTCAAGAACAGTATACCTCACCTGTGTGTTTGAAAACAGTGGAACATTTATGCTTTAAGGAAAGTTTATTATTAGAGTGTGAGCTGAAGCAGTCATATTCACTTCCGCTCTTCAAGGAGAGTAGACGCTTCTCTCTTTTCTCTCTGCTCTAGCTCCCCACTTCCCTATTAACTGGATCCCAGCTTGCTGTTGTCTGTCTGCGTCTACTGCTGATTATCGAAAGAAATTATGGAATTGATAAGCTGGGCTTTGAACGCAATTGACACTATTTTTTCAACAAGGAATAATGCTCCGGGGGAAGCTGTTTGCCCCGCAGGGACGGCTCCAGCGGGCTATTTACGGGTGACAAGTGTTTGGAGGATCTTGTGCCTGAGTAATCTCTCTATCGAAGATATTGAAGATTTGTATATCTTCGTAATAATGGTGACTGGGATCGTTCTGATTGGAACTGGGATTGTCCTGGTGTACCGCAAATTGCTGAAGATGGATACAACCTATCAAAATGCTGGCCACGCGAGGTGCATCCATCAAATTGGAAAAATGGAGGAGAGTTTGATAGCGACAAATGGAGAACTGTCTCGGAAGGTGGATTACATCATGGTTACGCTTAAGTCTATCCACGACGGACTCAAAGCCCCACAATGAAGGATTAAGCACTGAATCTGCAGAAGAAAATAAAGTTCTTTCTCTGTGATCAGTCTATTTGGCTCAATTTCCCTTATAAAAATCCTCCTGATAATCCCCAGTCTTTGTTTTTCAAAACACTGAGCACACAGCCTCTGGACAGTAGCTGCTTGGGACAATTGCCAAGGACAATTGCTGCAGCCAGACAAAACATCTTCTGCCAAAGTGTCCTTGTGCTCATATTGATACAACATTGCTTCAACACTACATCCACACTGACCCAGAAACTGACAACAAGATAACATTCACTGCTCTCCTTGTGTCCTGTGAACTCTGGTCTTGAATGTGCATCGTGGGCTTTTTTTGTCTTTGTAATCATAATATTGATTACTTATGGTCAATATTCTGAATTCAATGATTTTTTTGCTCCTTCCCATTGTATGATTTCTTATCTGTACCATCCTGTTGGCAGGCACGTTCCCGATGCAGCCGTGTCACTGGAAATGCAGGTTCATTTTCTGTGTCAAGTCAAATTCTCTCGTATGTTATCAGTGATCTGTTAATGTACTTGGCAATAAATCTTTTTCTGATTCTGATTTCTGATTCTGATATGGTCTAGTGGTTATGGCAAGTGATTGCCATAACCACTAGACCCAGGTCTCCATAACCTGGAGACCCAGGTTTGAATCTTCCCAGAGAAGTCTTAGCAACACTTAAAGTACAATATACCTCTCCTGTGCATTTTAAAACCTAATGTGTAGCACAGCTCAGGTTTTAAATGCTGTTGATAAACAGTAAAAGCCCTTGAAGTCTACATCTGCTTGGAACACTTGGATCACAGCTTGCTGTTATATTTGTATTATATTTTTGTTTTGATGGATCCCCCTCCCATTTTAAAAGGTTTTAAAGAAAAATAAGGACCCCAAACACAATCTTACATAGGTCCTCCAAATAGCTCCAAATGTCCATGCTGATGGCATATAGGTACAGCGGGAAAAATAAGTATTGAACACGTCAACAATTTTTCTCATTAAACATACAGTGGGGTAAAAAAGTATTTAGTCAGCCACCAATTGTGCAAGTTCTCCCACTTAAAAGATGAGAGAGGTCTCCAATTTTCATCATAGGTATACCTCAACTATGAGAGACAAAATAGAAAAAAAAAATCCAGAAAATCACATTGAAGGATTTTTAATGAATTAATTGGTAAATTCCTCGGTAAAATAAGTATTTGGTCATTAACAAAAGTTCATCTCAATACTTTGTTATATACCCTTTGTTGGCAATGACAGAGGTCAAACGTTTTCTGTAGGTTTTCACAAGGTTTTCACACACTGTTGCTGGTATTTTGGCCCATTCCTCCATGCACATCTCCTCTAGAGCAGTGATGTTTTGGAGCTGTCGCTGGGCAACACAGACTTTCAACTCCATCCAAAAATTTTCTATGGGGTTGAGATCTGGAGACTGGCTAGGCCACTCTAGGACCTTGAAATGCTTCTTATGAAGCCACTCCTTCATTGCCCGGGCGGTGTGTTTGGGATCATTGCCATGCTGAAAGACTCAGCCACGTTTCATCTTCAATGCCCTTGCTGGTGGAAGGAGGTTTTCACTCAAAATCTCACGATACATGGCCCCATTCATTCTTTCCTTTACATGGATCAGTCGCCCTGGTCCCTTTGCAGAAAAACAGCCCCAAAGTATGATGTTTCCACGCCCATGCTTCACAGTAGGTATGGTGTTCTTTCTCCTCCAAACACAACAAGCTGAGTTTTTACCAAAAAGTTCTATTTTGGTTTCATCTGACCATATGACATTCTCCCAATCCTCTTCTGGATCATCCATATGCTCTCTAGCAAACTTCAGACGGGCCTGGACATGTACTGGCTTAAGCAGGGGACACGTCTGGCACTGCAGGATTTGAGTCCTTGGCGGCATAGTGTGTTTCTGATGTAGCCTTTGTTACTTTGGTCCCAGCTCTCTGCAGGTCATTCACTAGGTCCCCCCCGTGTGGTTCTGGGATTTTTGCTCACCGTTCTCATGATAATTTTGACCCCACGGGGTGAGATCTTGCGTGGAGCCCCAGATCGAGGGAGATTATCAGTGGTCTTGTATGTCTTCCATTTTCTAATAATTGCTCCCACAGTTGATTTCTTCACACCAAGCTGCTTACCTATTGCAAATTCAGTCTTCCCAGCCTGGTGCAGGTCTACAATTTTGTTTCTGGTGTCCTTTGACAGCTCTTTGGTCTTGGCCATAGTGGAGTTTGGAGTCTGACTGTTTGAGGTTGTGGACAGATGTCTTTTATACTGATAACGAGTTCAAACAGGTGCCATTAATACAGGTAACGAGTGGAGGACAGAGGAGCCTCTTAAAGAAGAAGTTACAGGTCTGTGAGAGCCAGAAATCTTGCTTGTTTGTAGGTGACCAAATACTTATTTTACTGAGGAATTTACCAATTAATTCATTAAAAATCCTTCAATGTGATTTTCTGGATTTTTTTTTCTCATTTTGTCTCTCATAGTTGAGGTATACCTATGATGAAAATTGGAGACCTCTCTCATCTTTTAAGTGGGAGAACTTGCACAATTGGTGGCTGACTAAATACTTTTTTGCCCCACTGTATTTCTGATGGAGCCATTGACCTGAGACTTTCACCAGATATCAGTTGCAACACAAGTAATCCATACATAGAAAGAAATCAAGGCAACTGTGTTCACAAAACAAGCTTGAACACGCTTGGTGAAATTCATTTAATATTTAGTAGAAAAGCCTTTGTTGGTAATAACATCTTCCAGATGCCTCCTGTATGGAGAAATTAGACACAGGCATTGCTCAGGAGTGATTTTAACCCATTCTTCCACACAAACTGTCTTCAAATCTTGAAGGTTCCTTGGGTGTCTTCTGTGAACTGTGAATTTCAGTTTGTTCCATAGATTTTCATTTGGATTCAGGTCAGTTGACTGACTGGGCCATTCTAGCAGCTTTATGTTCCTTCTCTGGAGCCAGTTGAGTTTCCTTGCCTGTGTGTTTGGGATCATTGTCTTGCTGAAATGTCCACCCTCGTTTCATCTTCAGCATCTTGGCAGATGGCAACAGGTTCTTATCAAAGATGTCCATTTGTCCATTCACCTTCTGTTATATGAAGTCTGCCTGTACCATGTGCTGAAAAACACCCCCACACCATGATGCTTCACTTCCAAACTTCACTGTTGGTATGATGTTTTTGGGCTGATGTGAAGTGTTATTTCTCCTACAAACATGCTCTGTGTTGTGGCATCCAAAAAGTTCAATTTTGGTCTCATCTGACCAGACTATATTCACCCAGTATTTTACTGGCTTTCCCAAATGTTGTGCAGTAAATTTTAATTCAATTCAACTTTATTTATATGGCACCATTTCACAACAATAGTCATCGCATAGCACATTCAAATGTAGGGGAAACCCCCACAATTGCAGAAAAACCCCAGCAATCAGGCGATCCTCTGTGAGCAAGCACTTGGCGACGGTGGAGAGGAAAAACTCCCTTTTAACAGGAAGAAACCTCTAGCAGAACCACGCTCAGTCATCTGCTGCGACTGGCTGGGGGTGAGGGGATAGAGAAGATGAGAAGAACAGACATACAGAGAGCAAACATTAAAGGAGTGAAGCCAAGTACATTATTGGAGGTCTCCCGGCAGTCTAAATCTATTAGCAGCAGAACTAAGGAAGGGTTTAGGGACACATGATCCCTCCCTAACCGTAGGCTATATCGAAAAGGAAAGTTTTTACCCTATTCTTAAAAACAGAGATCAAGTCTGACTCCCGAATCCAGATTGGTAACTGGTTCCACAGGAAAGGAGCTTGATAGCTGAAGGCTCTGCCTCCCATTGTACTTTTGGAGATTCTAGGTATTACAAGTAATCCAGCATTTTGGGAGCATAATGCTCTGTTAGGATGATAGGGTAGTATCAGATCTTTTAAATAAAAAGGGGCCTGATTGTTAAGAGCTTTGTAAGTGAGAAGAAAGATTTTAAACTTAATTCTAAGCTCTATGGGAAGCCAGTGAAGGGAGGCCAAAACCGGAGAGATATGATCTCTGTTTCTAGGACCTGTTAAAACTCTTGCAGCAGCATATTGGACTAACTGAAGACTTTTTAAATATATTTTAGGACAACCTGATAATAGTTACAATAATCTAGTCTAGAGCTAACAAAAGCGTGGATCAGCTTCTCAGCATCACTCTGAGACAAGATGCTCCTAATCTTGGTAATATTACACAAATGATAGAAGGCAGTCTTAGAAACAAATTTAATATGTGAATTGAAAAACAGATCTTGATCAAACATAACTCCAAGGTTCCTCACAGAACTATTCAGAGAAAGAGTAACTGCATCCCGGCTGCACGGTGGCGCAGTGGTTTAGCACTGTGGCAGCACAGTTTTACCCTCGGCCGGGGGACCGCGGGGATCATGAGATCGTGGGTTCGATCCCAGCCCCCGACCAACAGTGAGCTGTGTGGAGTTTGCATGTTCTCCCCGTGTTGCGCGGGTTTACTCCGGGATTTCTCCGGGATTTCTCCG
The DNA here is from genome assembly GCA_020510985.1 of Pholidichthys leucotaenia. Taxonomy (NCBI): domain Eukaryota; kingdom Metazoa; phylum Chordata; class Actinopteri; order Cichliformes; family Pholidichthyidae; genus Pholidichthys; species Pholidichthys leucotaenia. The sequence continues at coordinate 281,603,231 of CM035842.1, forward strand.
GTTTCCTCCCGCACACCAAAAACATGTAGGTTTAGGGCGCTCGCGCACGCAGCGACCAGTAGCCGGTGGCTTGTCACCAGACTGCAAACCAAGTCTACCTACGGGTACAAATAAGTAACAAAAAAAAAAAAAAAAAAAAAAAAAAATCCAAACTAAGAGTTTGATTTGGAAAGGTATTTCTAAGGTTTTTTGGACCAACAAGAATGACTTCAGTCTTATCTGAATTTAATAGCAGGAAATTACAAGTCATCCAAGCTTTGATTTCCTCAAGACAGGCGTCTAACTTGGCTAACTGATTACTATCATCTGGCTTCATTAACAAGTATAATTGTGTGTCATCTGCATAACAGTGAAAATGTATACAGTGCTTTCTAATGATGTTGCCTAACGGAAGCATACAGTATATAAACTAAAAAGAGTAGGACCTAGCACAGATCCCTGTGGACCTCCATGACTGAGCTTAGAGTGGGAAGAAAACTCATTCCTGACATGAACAAACGGAAGCCTATCAGACAAATAAGATGTAAACCACTGCAGCGAAGTTCCATTGAGTCCAACATAGTGTTCTAATTTATCAAGTAGAATATCATGGTCGATAGTATCAAAGGCTGCACTAAGGTCTAAAAGGACAAGTACAGAAGCAAGTCCATTATCAGATGTAATAAGGAGGTCATTAGTGACCTTCACTAAGGCTGTTTCAGTACTATGATGGATTCTGAACCCAGATTGAAACTCTTCAAATAAACCATTTCCCTGCAAATGATCAAGTAATTGCGTAGCAACAACTCTAAGATTTTTGAAATGAAAGGCAGATTAGAGATTGGTCGATAGTTAGCTAAAACTCCTGGATCGAGCGTTGGCTTTTTGAGTAAGGGTTTAATTACAGCAGTTTTAAAAGCCTGTGGTACATGGCCTAATGTTAAAGAAGAATTGATTATTTGAAGAATACGGCTACCAGTGAATGGGAAGATTTTTTTAAATAACCTGGTAGGAATGGGATCTAAAAGACAAGTTGAAGGCTGGGATGAGGAAATTATTTTATCTAACTCTAAAAGGTCAATAGGAGTAAACTTATCCAAACAGCTATCAATTGAAGGAGTTGTAGTAGTTACTGTATTTAAGTTTACGGTGGGAAGAATCTGACTGATTTGATCTCTAATAGATGAAATTTTATGATTGAAAAAGTTTATAAAGTCCTGACTAGTAAGCTCTAGGGGGTTGCGAGGATTGACAAGAGTCCTGACTCTTTGTCAGCCTGGCTACAGTGCTGAAAAGAAACCTGGGATTATTTTTGTTCTCTTCTATTAATGCAGAGTAATAACTTGTTCTAGCTTTTCTAAGAGATTTTTTATAAATTAAAAGATGATTTCTCCAAGCTGAATATATTTCATCTAAATTAGTGGAATGCCATTTTCTTTCTAATTGACGAGTCTTCTGTTTTAAGCTACGAGTTTCTGTGTTAAACCAAGGGGTTAGAAATCACTGATTGGACTTTTTCTTTTTTAAAGGGGCCACCAAGTCTAGCCTGATGCAGAGAAACTGTAACACTATCTACCATGCTATCAATTACGGAAGGAGCAAGCTCTCCATTGCTTATTTCCATTGTGTTGACACATGGCATAGAGCAGACAATCTGCATAAATTTGGTGACATCATCTGAAAGACATCTGCTGTAGTAATATTTTCTTTAGGAATCAAATAGTCAGGAATAGTGAAATCAAAGGTTAACAGACAATGGTCTGACAGTGCAGGATTATGAGGAGACACTACCAGATTTTCTATTTCTATGCCATATGTCAGAACACCCCTGAATGGGTATTCTGACCACACATGTTGAAAATGGCCGTCTCACAATGTTAAAGAATCCTTTAAAAAATTCCTGTATCCAGACGGTGATCCAGATCATCCCCAAAATTTAATCAGTTCTTCCTTGTACCATTTCCAACAACGCCTGAAAGTTTCATAGAAATCCGTCCAAAACTTTTTGAGTTATCTTGCTAACCAACAGACAGACAAACAGACAGACAGACAAACGCTGGCAAAAACATAACCTCCTGGCCTGCGGCCTGGCGGAGGTAATTAGCTAAAAATTTGGCGAATTCGGATAAAAACTCTGAGTAGGCTGAGGGAGGACGGTAAACGATGGCAAAGAAAACTGGGTTTAAGCTAAGATTGCGACATGCCCAATACTGAGGACCAGGCCCTCAAAGGAATTAAAACATGTTTTTTACTTTACATTAACTAGTAATTTAGAATGGTAAATTGCCGCTACTCGTCCTCCACGACCAGAACTTTTGGGATTTTGCTAGTTTAGATAACCAGAGGGAGTTGATTCATTTAAACCAACATAATCATCTTGCCCTAACCAAATCTCTTTAAGGGATATTAAATCAGTCTGATGATCAATTAACAGATCATGGACTAGCAGAGACTTGGGAGTTAGAGACCTAATGTTTAACAAACCACATTTAATTTTTAAATTATGAGGCGGAAGAGAGGCCAAATCATTAAATTTAGAGACTTGGTGTGTAACTTGAGTTTTACCAACTTTTTGTTTAATCACTTTGGGATGCTTGTACATCATATTTTTATTAACTTTGGGGGGAGTAGACAAAGATTCTCTGATGGGGAAAACGGGGGCTAAGTTGAGGGGTGGCGGAAGAGGAGGAGTTGCAGAGAGGCGTGTATTTATCAAGTTATGTTGTATTTGTCTTGGGTTATAATGTTTTGGGTAACGGGAGACAGACACAATCTCTATGGGGTTATGAATTGAAGACTGATCTAAACAGTGAGAATTATTTGGATTTTAAATGAGCTTCAACATGCTTTTTGTTCAGCAATGGAGTCTTGTGAGGTGAGCGGGCATAGAGCCCATGTTTGTTGAATGTATTACTTATTGTTTTCTTTGAAACAGCAGTACCTGCTAACTCCAGATCTTTCTGGAGCTCTCATGAGTGGTCTTTGGCTCTTGGATAACTCTTCTGATAATTATTTTGACTCCTCTGTCAGAAATCTTGTGAGGAGCTCCTGGTCGTGGCTGGTTTATGGTAAAATGATGTTCTTTCCACTTCTGAATGATGGCTCCAACAGTATTCACAGACCTTTTTAAAGGCCATCAGTCAGGACTTAACCAGCTGAAATTAATGTGCACTGAAGGGGGATGGGATGGCTTCCTAAATTCTGATGGATTTCAACTTGTTTCTTTGCTTTCTATGCCTTTTTGCACCTTTTTTTCTTCATGTGTTTAATACTTATTTCCTGTGTCATTCCAATTTATTAAATATAACTTGTTTTGTGAACATAGTTGCCTTGATTTCTTTGTATGTATGGATTACTTGGGTTGTTACTGATATCTGATGAAAATCTCAGGTCAATGGCTCCATCAGAAATATGTTTAATGAAAAAAATGTTGACGTGTTCAATACTTATTTCCCCCACTGTATATTACATTAGGACTGAGAACATGTTGGGCAAAAGTGCACAAATTTCTACCCCTATAATCACAATGAGTTGGACATACTGTAGTTAAGCACAACTTAAAAAAAAAGTATGTTCTGCAATTTGTTTCAGTGTTTCAACATCCCTGTATGTGCATTGACCTCCTTTGCAGCACTCTAAAAATAAACTCCTTTATGTCTTTTGAGGACAGCCACAAAATGCTTTTTTTTTTTTTTGTCAAGAAAACATATGCACAGCTGGCTTTTGGCACTCCTACCAAATGACCACTGCTTGCTGTTTGTCTGGTAAGAATAGTGTCTGCACATGTTTTGTCGCTGCATTGCTTCCTCTAAAAATCTATCTTCCCATCTTCCCCCCGCACACTTCTTCGCCCTCTTTTCACTTCGTTCATAATAGGATTCATAGATCCAGAGACATGTGCTATTCAGCTGCTGACAATGGAGGGACTCTCAGCACCTACGAGGAAGAAATAAGGACTGTGAAGCTAATGGGACTTTCTGACTCCCGGTCAGAGGGAGCAGGAGGGGGAACTCGTGTGTGTGTGTGTGTGTGTGTGTGTGTGTGTGTGTGTATCTCGTGTGGAATCTCACAGGGGTTGGTGCTGTGGGGGAAAAAAGCAGAAGATGTCACCACTCCAAAACCACTGTGTGCACACACAATGCACTGGTCACCTTACGATATCATCACAGGTGACTGCCCAATATGACAAATAAAAGGTGGCAGACTGTAATGAGAAACATTGTTGGAAAAGAAGTAAAAGATGGGCAAGGGAATGTGGATACACACATGGAAAAAAGCCAGAATGGGAAAGAAAAATAAATCCTACAAACAGTACTTCTCCTAATGACTTTCTCATTCTCTCATCTTCTCTCCATGTGCTCATATCAACGCGGTAACTCACCAGAACTAATATCTAGACAACTCCCAGAGACAGTGAGGAGTATTTCTGCGTGCCCTGACTTCCAATTATAAGTCCATTTGGTCACGGATATTTGAGGAACGGGAGGGGAGACAGCGAGCGGGTGAGAGATTTGAATATTTGGGTAATCTGCGAGTCCAACCCCCCCCCCCCACCCCCAGTTCTCTCCATCATCACTCAGCGCCGATCAATTTCCCCATCCCGTAACCTTGGAAACTGTTTGGGGTCAAGACGAATCAATGAGTGCTTTTCTCATGAAAAACTGAATAATTACCCAAAGATTGGAGCTTGGGTATGATTTATTCATGCGTTTGTTATTTTATTGAGGCGGCGCAGCATAATAGAGCTGTAATGAATGAAATGGCCGCTGACGGCTTTAGAAAAAAAATCAAGCGAGAGTGAGAGATGAAAGGAGAGGGGAGACTGGCTGTCAGGATTGATTGACTCAACTGGACTGATGGGAAGAGTAGATGGATGTTACAGTTACAGCTGCTTTTTAGACTGCAGGGAAATGTAGCGGCAGAAGTTTTAGGCTTGAAATACAGAGTGAGGATATAAAGTTGTTGCTGTGCTGCAAGTTATAGAGTATATCAGGCCTTTTGCAGGGCTTTGTTCTTTGCCCCACTAAGGATTGTACTTTAAGGGTAGTGTCACACGAACCCCTTTGGTCCAGACTTTTGAACTTTTTCACTTCAAAATTCAAAAGCCTGAAACTGTAGTATGTGAAACTACAAGGGGTTAACTGGTGCTGGCGTGGTGGCGCAGCCATGTGGTGATATCATCACGCTGGCCCATTATAAGGAGAGAGTCGGCCATCTTATGTCTATCTCGGCTCTTGGCAACATAGCGCTCAGCTCATAACCAAACCAATGTTGTAACTTACAGCTTGTTGTAATAAAAGTTTGTTTTCTGAACCAGTTCTACTCTCCGTTGGTTCCGGGTTTCTGGACATAACATTTGGTGACAAGAGTAAAACCGTGGAAGCGTGCCTGAGGCCACTATGACCGTTTCTGGCATACCCTGGTGAACCACCTGTACCCTGGCTGTGCTGGCTCGATGCCTTCGAGATGTATATGTCGGCGTTGGACCTGGGCAAACTGCACAAGGTACAGAAGCAGGCTCTGTTAATTCACAACCTGGGCTTAGAAGGCCAACATATTTTCCCACACACTAGGACCAATGGACTTCTTTGCTGATTCAGTTGAGCTGCTAGCTAGCTACTTTGCCACACCAGACAATGTGTTGGCATGGCCTATTAGGTTCCGCCAACAGTGACAGAAAGTTGGAGAGACGACACAACAATTAATCACAGACCTTCGCCACCTAACTAGCATGTGCTTTGGTTTACTGGAAGACAAAATGGTGCGGGACCAGTTGGCCAAGCACACTAGCAACCCGCAGCTGTGGACAAAGATGCTAACAGCGCCAAATGACATGACGCTAGCTAGTACCGTCGAGCTAGTGTTTTAGCTAGAGTCCGCCGACAATTTAGCATTGTAGCTAGGTGTGCAGCAACAGCAGTGGCCAAACAAAGCTACCCACCAGTGATGACCATTCACACGGTGAGGTCCGGAAGTGCTGTGTATGCATCCTGCATCGAGGAGCAGGACGATGTTATCCTGCTGCTCTTGCTCGACACTGCTGCAGTGAGGTCAATGTAAATTGGGCCACAGTGAAGAAGTTCTTTCCCAACTACACGATTGGCAAGAACTCAGCGGCGCTCTACAGGTATAGTGGCTACCGAGTTAGCAATGTAGGGACCATCACACTAATGGTCCACTATGCGTCGTCGTTACTGACTTTGTTTATCAAGTGACCACGCATGGAGACAGCATACTGGGATGTGTTTTGTTTTTATCAACTGGGCTTCTCCATCTGTGACAGGAACAGATTCAGTTTGACCGATGTCACTGAGTGGGACGCGACACACCTGGATGACGATGATGAGAGTACAGCTGTCCAGTGCGCACAGGAGGAACACTGCCCAGAGAGGGGGCAATGACCGGACTTACCTCAGATGCTCGCCCAGCATGAGCCCACAGGAGGTGCTGTGGAGTTGCAGGAGAGGGAGCACACACCTATCGAGTATCCCAGGAAACTGCTACCTGGCGTAGATCCTAATAACAATGATAGAGATGTACCGCCACAATCAGACTTCCCAGGTGAGGGAGAGAAAGGACCAGACTGCTTCCGAATCCACGCACAGCACCAGTCTACAGGAGCCACAGCTGAGCCACTGGATGAAGAGTCCGCAATTATACAAAACACAGTAGAGTCACTGGACGTCTTCCGAATCCATGATCAGCATCATCCTCCAGGAACCTCTGCAGTGGCGCAGGATGAAGAGTCCGTAACCAACCAGGTAACAGCAGAACCACTACAACTTGACAGACCACCCGCGATAGACGTGAGAACTGCATCACCATGATCATAGCAACATGTGCAGCCGAACAGAATGCCACTTGAGGTGTTGGACTGGGTTCGGGTCCTCAAAACCGAGCAACCGGACCCATAGTCAGCTACAACGCAGCCTCCAGCACCACCAGCACTCATGATGATCGCTGCGCAGCTGGGGCCAGTGACCTTCCAGCTGGAAGATGGTTCGGTGTGGCATGCCAGCCATCTCCATGAGGTTCGAGTGACAGCTCCGGATGATGAGATTTTACGGGAGCTGGCTTGCATGCTCAGTAACAGATGGAGGTTGCAACTGGGTCTCTTTACTGGGAGCAAGACAAGACCTCTTTAATACAGATATTAACCAAACAAAAACGAGGACTTGCTTTAACTCCTGCTCTTCCCCTGGTGAGGACCCCAGTGACTCTGCAGCTGGAGAGGCGATGACCATTGCCGGAGATGCTGAAGGAACAGCAGATGAGACAGTCAGAAGTGCAGCAGCGGGGTGGGCACCAGCACTGAAGATGTTGGAGCTGGCACCGCAGGCATGATGACAGATGAAGCAGATGGAGCACAAGCTGATGTGTGTATCGAGAAGAGAGATGGAGCTGTGGTGTGTGCCTCAGGAACAGCAGGAGCTGTTGTGTGCACCTTTGTGGCAACAGAAACTGGTGGGCGCACTTTGGGAATGGCTGGAGCTGTGATGTGCACCTCACGAACAGCTGGAACAATCTGAAGAGGAGCAGGAGCAGGTAGTGGTACGTGGCGTTGAGTGGAAAGGCATTTCCTGGAGCCTTCTTTCCACCCGTGTCCCCCGCATGCCAACCTACTGCCATAAAAAAAACTCCCTCCACTCTGTAGGAGTATACACAGGTGGGCAGTCAGCTGGCTCCGGCGAGGAGGAGGCGGATAGTAACGGTGGTAGCAGTGGAAGGGAGACATTCAGCACCCAGGGGTGGGAGTGCATGATTGGTCTGGCTTCTAACAGATTAGCGACTCCACCCCAGCAATTGACCTTGTCTTCCCGGGAGAAGCTGCGCCGACCTGCAGCCACTAAGTCCTCAATCGCCATGACGAACTGCTTCTCCTCCCTACTCCACCTCTTTCTCCTCTTACCAGACTCGCCCACTGGGTCCATTACTGGCTGCGTCCTACTGTCATGTTTGCCCTTTTGGGGTCAAGAAGAGGACCGAATCGCCAGGTGAATCTCGTAAACCATGATTTATTAATGGCAAAATAAACGCTGCTCGTGAGCAGAAATTAAATACAAAAATGGCCCAGACAACGTGGAGTGACAAAGCAATAATAAATCCAAACGACATGGTAAAGAACAAGGTGTTAACAGAAGGACACAGCAAAGAACACAGACTGAAAAATCACATATATAGACAGGGGAGCAGTCAGGACAAAACAGAACAGGTGAGAATCATCAAGGCCATCAGGCGATCCAGGACGGGTGGGGCAGTACAAAAACAGAGGGGATACACACCAAACATGATAAATGGGTCAAAACTGAAACACAAAGCATGGACAGGGGCTTCAGACCTGTCCAAAACACTACAACATCCATGAATCCTCTTTATGGTCTTCCTCTTTTCCTCCTGCCTTGCAGCTCCATCTTCAACATCCATTGTCCAATATATCCACTATTCCTCCTCTGCACATGTCCAAATCATCTCAGCCTTGCCTCTGTTACTTTGTCTCCAAACAGCTCAACCTGAACAGTCCCTCTGACATACTCATTTCTATTCCTGCTCCTCCTAGTCACTCCCAATGAAAATCTTAGAATCTTCAACTCTGCCACCTCCAACTCTGCCCCTTGTCTTTTTGTCAGTGCCACCGTCTCCAAACCATACGTCATAGCAGGTCTCACTACCATCTTGTAAATCTTCCCTTTCACTGTTGCTGCTACTTTTGTGTCTCAAATCACCCCTGACACTATTCTTCACCCACTCCACCCTGCCTGCACTCTTTTTCACCTCACTTGTGCATTTTTCATTGCTTTGGATGGTTGACCTCAGGTATAATAAACTCATCAACTTTCACTACCTCTACTCCTTCCATCTTCACCGTTACACCTGCCTCCCTCTCATTCACTCATGTATTCTGTCTTCCTTCTACTGTATTTCATTCCTCTTCTCTCCAGAGTATTCCATCACCTCTCCAGGTTCTCTTCCACCAGCTCCCTACTCTCACTACAGATCACAATGTCGTCTGCAAACATTGTGGTCCACGAAGTCTCCTGTCTGACCTCATCTGTCAGCCTGTCCATCATCATGGCCAACAAGAAGGGGTTCAGAGCCAATCCCTGATGTAATCCCAGCCCCACCTTGAACCCATCTGTCACTCCTACAGTACACTTCACCACTGTCTTGCTGTCCTCATACATGTCCTGCACCACCCTCACATACTTCTCTGCCACTCCTGCTTTCTCATACAGTACCTACCACACTTCCTCTCTTGGCACCCAATCATATGCTTTCTCTAGATCCACAAAGACACAGTGCAACTCCTAATGACCTTCTCTATACTTCTCCATCAACACTCTTGGAGTAAACATTGCATCTGTAATACTCTTTCTTCTCATGAAATTGTACTGCTGATCATTGATTGTCACCTCTCCTCTAAACCTGGCTTGAACAACTCTCCCATATCTTCACAGTGTGGCTGATCAACTTCATGCCTCTGTAGAGGCATCTCAGAGCCATAGTAATATGGCTCTGAGCATCACCTTTGTTCTTGAAAATTGGTACCAAAACACTTCTTCTCCACTCCTCAGGCGTCCTCTTACTCTTCAAGATTGTGTTAAATAATCTGGTTAAAAAGTGCACTGCCGTCTCTCCTAAACATCTCCATATCTACACAGGTATGTCATCTGGACCAACCACCTTTCCATTCTTCATCCTCTTCAAAGGTGCCCTCACTTCCACCTTGCTAATCCTTGGACTTTCTTGTTCACCATCTTTCCTTCATCCACCATCCTCTCTCTTGCATTTGCTTTATTCATCAGGCCTGCAAAGTACCCCTTCCACCTTCTCAACACACTCTTGTCATTTGTTAGCACATTACCGTTTCTGTCCTTTAACAACTTAACCTGCTGTACATCCTTTCCAGCTCAATCTCTCTGTGTAGCCAATACAAGTACTTTTCTCTGCCGTTAGTGTTTAGCCTCTCATACAACTCGCTATATGCCTTTTCCTTTGCCGCCTCCCTCTTTTCCATGTGCCTATTCCAAACACTCCTGTCTGCTTTCTTCATCTCCCTGACTATCTCACTTTTTCTTTGCTAACCTCTTCCTTTGAATACTTTCCTGTACCTTCTCATTCCACCACCAGGTCTCCTTGTCTTCCTTCCTCTGTCCACTGGATGCACCATATACCTTTCTACCCATTCCCTCAATACTTTTGCTGTACTTTCCCAGTTATCTGGAAATTCTTCACTATCACCCAGAGCCTGTATCAACTCCTTCCTGAGCTCTGTGTGACCTTCTTCCTTCTGTAATTTCCCCCACTTAATTTTTGGCTTTGCCTTCATTCTTTTCCTCTTGCTTTCAAAAGTCATCCTACAGATACTGTCTAGCTACATTCTCCCCTGCCACCACCTTGCAGTCTCCTATCTCGTTCAAATTTCTCCTTCTGCATAAGATGTAGTCCACCTGTGTGCACCTTTCTCCACTCTTGTAAGTCACCCTATGTTCCTCTCTTCTTGAAGTATGTGCTCAACACAGCCATTCCCCTCCTTTTAGCAAAGTCCACAACCATCTGTCCTTCCACATTTTTCTCCTTAAGATCATACCTACCAAGAACCTCCTCATCACCTCTGTTCCCTTCAACTAAATGCCACTTCAATCACTACTCTCTTCCCCCTGGGAACACACTCTACCACTTCATCCAACTTTCTCCAGAAGTCCTCTCTCTCTTCTGCCTGACATCCAACTTGTTGGACATAAGAACTGACAACATTCAACGTCACATCTTTGACTTCTAGCATCAAACTCATGATACTGTCTGACTTCCTCTTTACCTGTTGAACACTCTTCACATACTCTTCCTTCAAAATTACTCCTACTCCATTTGTCTTCCTATCTACACCATAGTAGAACAGTTTAAATCCACCTCCAACACTCCTAGCCTTGTTTCCCTTCCATCTGGTTTCTTGAATACAGTATATCTACCTTTTGTCTCTCCATCATATCAGCCAACTCTCACCTCCACACTTCTACCTTTCCTTTTTTCTCTCTCCCTCCTAACACGCCTTCCCCCCTCCTCCTCCTCGATCTTCGACCATCAATATCCCAATTAGCAGGTTTCACTACAGTCTTGTAAATCTTCCCTTTCACTCTAGCTACTATCCTTATGTCACAAATCACCCCTGACACTGATCTCCACTCACTCCGCTCTTCTTCACCTCTCTTGTGCATGCCATGGCTTGATAAAATGGTGGAAGACAATGCATTTTGACTACAACATGTCACAGACTTTTCATTAAGACCTGTGGGAACTGTGTCATTATGTGGGAAAACTGCATCATTATGTCCCCCTTTAAACAAAGTAGTTGCTTCTAGCACTGACAACAAAAAGATTCTTCTAGTAGCTACACTTTTTTTAAAAAAAAAATCAGCTATTTTACACTCAATATTAAAACACCAATACAGCAACTGAAAGCCAGGCGTTAAAAACCCAATAACCCATTCTTCCCTTTTCAACATCTGTTTGGTGTAATTTTTTTCTGTTACTGACCCATTTGGATTCCAATAAGGCTTTCCAAAGACATGCAGACAGAGGTAATTGTACCTGACGACTGTCTGCTAGATCTCAGCTAACCTGAATAACTGAAATATGGTATGTGTGGCTTTGGTGCCTTTGAAGCATTTTTTCCCCTTTGCTGCTAAGGATTTTTCTGATATATTTGTTTGTTTATTAGCATGGTAAAACAAACAAACAAACTAAAAAAAACATCCATCCATCTTCTAATGCTTTTCTGGAGGTCCAGGTCGCGGAGGCAGCAGTTCAAGCAGAGAAGCCCAGACTTCCCTCTAACCAGCCACCTGCTCCAGCTCTCCAGAGAGGATACCAAGGCATTCCCAGGACATCTGGGAGATGTAGTCTCTCCAGCGAGTCCTGGGTCTGCCCTGGGGTCTCCTCCCAGAGGGACGTGCCCGAAACAACTCAAAAGGGAGGTGTCCAGGAGGCATCCTGATCAGATGCCTCAACTGGCTCCTTTCAATGTGGAGGAGCAGCGGTTCTACTCTGAGCCTCTCCCGGATAACTGAGCTCCTCATCCTATCTCTGAGGGTGAGTCCAGCAATCCGATGAAGAAAGTTCATTTCAGCCGCTTGTATCCGCGATCTCGTTCTTTCGGTCATTATCCAAAGCTCGTGTCCATAGGTGAGGGCAGGAACGTAGATTGACTGGTAAATCGACAGCTTTGCCTTAGAGCTCAGCTCCCTCTTCACCACAACAGACCGGTACAATGTTTCCATCACTGCAGATGCTGTGCCGATCCGTCTGTCAATCTCTCGCTCCATTCTCCCCTCACTCATGAATAAGACCCCGAGATACTTAAACTCCTCCACCAGGAGCCTGTCCCCAACCCGGAGAGGACAATCCACCTTTTTTCGGGCTGAGGACCATGGACTCGGAGGTGCTGATTCTCATTCCAGCCACTTCACACTCAGTGGCAAACCATCCCAGTAAGACCTGTAGGTCATTGCTAGATGAAGCCAGCAGGACAACATCATCTGTAAACAACAGAGACGAGATCCTGTGGTCACCAAACATGACACCATCCGTTCCCTGGCTGCGCCTAGAAATCCTGTCCATAAAAATTATGAACAGGATTGGTGACAAAGGGCAGCCCTGGCGGAGTCGAACTCTCACTGGGAATGAATCAGATCAAGTGTTGGCAATATGAACCATACTCTCACAGTGGTTGTACAGAGACCGAATAGCTTGTAACAACAAGCCCGATACCCCATACTCCCGAAGCACCCACCACAAAAAAACCACGAGGAACACGGTTGAATGCCTTCTCCAAGTCCACAAAACACATGTAAACTGGTTGGGCAAACTCCCACGAACCCTCGACGATTCTCGAGAGGGTAAAGAGCTGGTCCGATGTGCCACAGCCAGGACGAAAACCACATTGCTCCTCTTGAATCCGAGGTTCAACCAACGGCTGGACTCTCCTCTCCAGGACCTTGGCATAGACCTTCCCAGGGAGGCTGAGAAGTGTGATCCCTCTAAAGTTAGAGCACACCCTCCGGTCCCCTTTTTTGAAGAGAGGAACCACCACCCCAGTTTGCCATGCCAAGGGCACTTCCCCCGACATCCACGCAATGTTGCAGAGGCGTGTCAACCATGACAGCCCAACAACATCCAGGGCCTTGAGGTACTCAGAGCGAAATCTCGTCCACAGCCGGAGCCTGCCCACCAAGGAGATTTTTAACCACCTTGGCGACCACAGCCCCTGTGATAGGCGAGTCGTACCCCTTGTCCACAAGCCCCGCTTCCTCTGTGGAAGGCATGTCAGTAGGATTGAGGAGATCCTCGAAGTATTCCTTCCACCACCCGAAGATATCTCCAGTCGAAGTCAGCAGCGCCCCATCTGCACCATACACAGTGTGGACACGGAGCTACTTCCCCCTCCTGAGCCACCGGACAGTTTGCCAGAATCTCTTCGAAGCCAACCGAAAGTCTTGTTCCATGGCCTCACCGAACTCCTCTCATACCCAAGTTTTTGCTTCAGCAACCACCCGAGCTGCACCCCACTTGGCCTGCCGGTACACCTCAGCTGCTTCAGGAGTCCCACAAGCCAACCAAGCTTGATAGGACTCCTTCTCCAGCTTAATGGCCCCCCTCTCCACTGGTTGCCACCACGAGATGCCCCGACAACCTTGCGGCCACAGCTCTGAGCTGCTGCTTCAACAATGGAGGTGGAGAACATGGCCCATTCACACTCCATGTCTCCAGACTCCTTCGGAATGTGGCTGAAGTTCTTCCGGAGGTGGGAGTTGAAGACCTCCCGGACAGGGGCCTCAGCCAGACGTTCCCAGCATACCCTCACTATATGTTTGGGTCTACGAGGTCTGAATGGCATCCTCCCCTGCCATAGGATCCAAGTCACCAATTCAATTCAGCTATATTTATAATGTGCCACATCACAACAAAAGCCGTCTCATGGTGCCACAGTGCAGATTAAAAAAAAAAAAAAATCACACAGTCACAGAAAGACCCAGCAATCAGGCGATCCCCTGTGAGCAAGCGCTTGGCGATGGTGGAGAGGAAAAACTCCCTTTTAACAGGAAGAAACCTCTAGCAGAACCACGCTCAGGGAGGGGCAGTCATCTGCTGCGACTGGCTGGGGTTGAGGGGATAGGGAGGATGGAAGGACAGACATAAAGAACATATCAGTAAGATGCCAAGTATAATATTGGAGGTCAACCAGCAGTATGGATCAGATAACAATAGAACAAGAGTGGGGTTAAAAGACACAAATACCCTCCTTAAACAAAAGCTATATTAAAAAGGAAAGATTTTACCCTGTTCTTAAAGACAGAGACCGAGTCTGACTTCCAGACCCAGAGTGGTAACTGGTTCCAGAGAAAAGGGGCTTGGTAGCAGAAGGCTCTGCCTCCCACCGTACTTTTGGAGATTCTGGGCACCACAAGTAAGCCAGCATTTTGGGAGCGTAATGCTCTGTTAGGATGGTAAGGTAATATCAGATCTTTTATATATTGGGGGGCCAGATTGTTAAGAGCTTTGAAAGTAAGAAGAAGGATTTTAAACTTGATTCTGAATTCAATGGGAAGCCAATGGAGGGAGGACAGAACCGGGGAAATATGATCTCTTATTCTAGAACCAGTTAAAACTCTAGCAGCAGCATTTTGAATCAACTGAAGACTTTTTAAAGATACTCTAGGACAACCAGATAATAGTGAATTACAATAATCTAATCGTGAACTGACAAAGGCGTGAATCAGTTTCTCAGCATCACCCAGAGACAAGATGCTCCTGATCTTAGCAATATTGCGAAGATGATATAAGGCGGTCCTAGAAACAGTTTTAATATGTGAATTAAAGGACAAATCCTTGTCAAAAATCACTCCAAGGTTCCTCACACAACTGTTCAGAGTGAGAGTGGCAGCATCTAAATTAAGGGCATAATCTGAAAAGGAATTTCTAAGATGTTTTGGGCCAACAACAATGACTTCAGTCTTATCAGAGTTAAATAGTAAAAAATTACAAGTCATCCAAGCTTTGATGACCTTAACACAGGCATCTAGCTTGGCCAACTGATCACAATCATCAGGCTTCATTGACAGGTATAGTTGTGTGTCATCAGCATAACAATGAAAATGTATACAGTGCTTTCTGATGATACTGCCCACCGGGAGCATATATAGACTAAAAAGAGTAGGGCCCAACACAGATCCCCGTGGAACTCCGTGAGTAAGCTTAGAGCTGGAAGAAAATCCATCATTGACATGGACAAACTGAAATCTATCAGACAAATAAGATCTAAACCACTGCAACAGAGTTCCACTGAGTCCAGCAAAGTGTTCCAGTCTATCAAGTAGAATGGCATGATCAATAGTGTCAAAGGCTGCACTGAGATCTAAAAGAACAAGAACAGAGACAAGTCCATTATCAGCTGCAGTGAGGAGGTCATTAGAGACCTTCACTAAGGCAGTTTCAGTGTCTGTGATGAGCTCTGAACCCAGATTGAAACACCTCAAACAAACCAACTCCCTGCAAATGGTCAGATAATTGCACAGCAACAACTCTTTCCAAGATTTTTGAAATGAAAGGCAAATTGGAGATTGGTCGATAATTGGCCAAAACTCCAGGATCGAGCGTCGGTTTTTTAAGTAAAGGTTTAATTACAGCAGTTTTAAAAGCCAGTGGAACATAACCCAGAGTTAAAGAAGAATTAATGATAAGAAGAATACGGCTACTAATAATTGGGAAAATAATTTTAAATAACCTGGAAGGAATAGGGTCCAGAAGGCAAGATGAAGGCTTAGAAGAGGAAACTACCCTATCCAACTCCAAGAGGTTGATTGGAGTAAATCTATCCAAGCAGATATCAGTTGAGGGAGCTGCAGTAGTTAATGTACTAGAGTTTATGGTAGGAAGAATCTGACTAATTTCATCTCTAATAGATAAAATTTTAAGATTGAAATAGTTCAGAAAGTCCTGACTAGAAAGCTCAGGGGGATACGAGGATTGACCGAGTCATGGCTCTTTGTAAGCCTGGCTACAGTGTTGAAGAGAAACCTGGGGTTATTCTTGTTTGCTTCTATTAATGCAGAATAATAGCTTGATCTAGCTTTTCTAAGAGATTTTTTGTAGATTAAGAGATGATTTCTCCACGCCAAGTAGAATTCATCTGACTTAGTTGAACGCCATTTTCTTTCCAATCGGCGAGCTTTCTGTTTCAAGCCACGAGTTTCTGAGTTAAACCAAGGAGTGAGAAATCTCTGGTTAGACTTTTTCTTTTTTAAAGGGGCTACCAAATCTAGAGTCCGATGCAGAGAGGCAGTAACACCATCAACCATGCTATCAATCACGAATGGAGCAGACGCTCCATCACTTATTTCAGGTGTTTGTTGTGTTGACCAATGGCATAGAGGAAACAATCTGCGAAAATTTAGCAACAACGTCATCAACGTCATCCCATCTAGCAACAATGCTCTGCACTGTGTGTGTTTATATATTTACATATTTATTCCATCTAGCTACAATGCTCAGCACTGGGTGTGTTTATATTTATATATCTATATATTTATTCCATCTAGCTACAATGCTCCGCACTGTGTTTTTATATATCTACATATTATTCCATCTAGCTACATTGCTCCGCACTGTGTGTGTTTATATACTTGCATATTTATTCCACCTAGCTGCAATGCTCCGTACTGTGGGTGTTTATATATTTACATGTTTATTCCATCTAGCTACAATGCTCTGCACTGTGTGTTCATATATTCATATATTTATTCCATCCAGCTACAATGCTCTGCACTGTGTCTGTGTGTGTGTATATATATATATATTTTATAGTAATATGTACATATGTATATTAGCTGCTCTTGCTTGCTTGTTTTTTTCTTGCCTTCTGATTGTTGCTCTGAGTGTTGCTATCCCTGTACTGTTGCAATCCTGGGATTTCCCCGTTGTGGGACTAATAAAGGCTTATCTTATCTTATCTTATCAGAAAGACATCTGCTGTAGTAATATTTTTCTTTAGAAAATAAGTGATCAGAGATAATGAAATCAAAAATTAACAGACAATGGTCAGACAGTACAGGATCATGAGGAGACACAACCAGATTTTCGATATCTATACCATATGTCAAAACAAGGTCCAATCTATGGTGGAAATAATAGGTAGAATTTTTTACTTTTTGGGAAAACCCCATTGAGTCTAAAATTGAATTGAAAGCCTTATTAAGAGAGTCACTCTCAACATCAACATGTATATTAAAGTCCCCTACAATAATTATTCTATCGGCTTTCAGCTAAAAATTCGGCAAATTCCGATAGAAACTCTGAATAGGCTGTGGGAGGACAATAAACTATGGCAAAGAGAATTGGGATCAAGCCAAGATTGCCAACAGGCCCCACACTGAGGACCAAACCTTCAAAGGAATTAAAACATAATTTCTGCTTTACATTAACCAGCAATTTAGGATGGAAAACTGTCGCCACTCCACCACCACGACCAGAACCTCTGGGGTTATGACAGTTTAAATACCCAGAGGGAGTTGATTCATTCAGACCAACATAATCATCAAGCCCGAGCCAGGTCTCTGTGAGGGATAGATCGATCTGGTGATCGATTAATAGATCATGGACCAGAAGGGACTTAGAGGATAGAGACCTTATGTTTAATAAGCCACATTTAATTTTTAAACTTTGGGGGGTGGGGGGAGAGGCCAAATTATTAATTTTAGAGACTTGAGGCTGGATTAGAATTTTCCCAACATTTTGTTTAATCAATCTGGGAAGTTTATGCATTCTATTTTTTTTTTTACTTTTTTATTAACTTTAGAGGGAGCAGAAAAAGGTTCTCTAAGGGAGGAGAGAGGGGCAAAGTTGAAGGGTGGTGGATGAGGAGGAGCTGCAGGAGTGCGAGTGTTTTTCAGGTTGTGTTGTAATAGTCCTGGGTTACAATATTTAGGGCAACGGGAGACAGACTCAATCTCTGAAGGATTATAAATGAAAGGCTGATCCAAACAGTAAAGACCACCCAAGTTAACGGGATCGATACAATACGTGGGAACAGGACCAAAAGAGGGCAGATTGGCAAACCCAGAAACTTCAGAGTGAGTAAACACACCAAATTTCAGTCACTGTACCAAAAAACACCAAATAAAATAGAGAAGATTGTCTGTTAAAACACGTGCACCAAGTCTATTTGGGTGGATGCCATCAGGCCTCATGAGTGATGGGCGATTCCAAAATAAGTTAAAATTGTCAACAAAACCAATGTTAAAAATAGGACAAGTAAAACACAGCCAAGAATTAAGGCTGAGATTTCTGCTAAAACGATTACAGCCTCGTCTGAAAGGTGCCAAAGGCCCAGAGATGAGCGCACGTCTGCCACAGTTCATGAGAGTGGACAGAAGGCTCCTGAAGTCACTTTTTAAAATCTCAGATGCTTCATCTGGGATGTTATTGCATCCCACATGCACAGCGACAGTTTGAACGTGAGGGAATTCATTCAGCAGGTCAGGGATAAGAGCCTCAATGTCAGAGACTCTAGCCCCAGGAAAAAAATCGAGTCACACAGTACCTGCTTCTGACGTTCCTCACGATCGAGTCACCAATTACCAGCGTCGTCTGGGGGGGGGGGGGGGGGGGTTGTCGGTGGATTCTGATGTGGAGAGAAATTCTGAAGAGGATGATGTTGTTGTTGCGAAGGTGGAGAGATGCTTTCTTTTCTGTCTGGAGCAGGTGTGTAGTTTGACACACCCTGTGTGGTCTTAATCCGGGGTTTGCGGACATGAGCCACCGCTGAAGGAGGGGAGGGAAGATGAGGGGCGTCCACGGGTGGATGGCCAGTGTCCAGGTGGGGAAAGTCCTCCAGGGAAAGGATACCAAATCTGTTTTCAAAGGACACCGGAAGAGAAGAGACGCGGCCCGTTTCGGTCGATCAACGATGGCCATTAGCTGGTCGAACCAAGGTCCAGGGCGCAGATGGAGGATGAGAGGGACCAAGCGAAGCTTTTGGTTTAGCCCCGAGACGAAACCAGTGTTTATTGCTGAGGTCATGGACGTCTGCGGAGGCTGGAGCAGGTGTGGAGGTAGGTGGAGACGCGCTGAGCTCACCCAAATAAGTAGCAGTTTCCGCCAGCTGCGAGGCAGTGACCGGGGCCGATGATCGCCCTAGAATGATGGCGTCGATAAGGTCTTCGGCCTCCCGAATCTTGTAAAGATTGGAGAGCCTTGTTTCCAGCTGAGAGACCTTATTGAGGAGCGTTGAACAGCGGGAACATGACGGAGAAGGAGCCATGGCGTTCCAGGCGCTGAGATGGGTAGCCCGCAGCTAGCCAAAAACAGCTACTCATGCATCCGGACGGACTTTTAGGCGAGGCCAATACCAAGATAACAGTAAATAAAAACTGATAACAACAAACAGGGATAAAAAATAAATAAATAAAATTGATAAAAACAATCAATATAAACAAACAAAAACGGAGAAAAAAGTAGTCTGACGCGAGTGAGTGTCAGACGCAGCTGTCCACAGAATTAACAGCTCTGTACCTCTCTTTACCCGAGTGTCCAAGACATACGGTTGCAGGTCTGATCACATGATAACAAAATCGATCATCGACCTGCAACCTAGGGTGTCCTGGTGCCAGGTGCACATATGGACACCCTAATGCTTGAACATGGTGTTTGTTATGGACAAACAGTGGTTAGCACAGAAGTCCAATAACTGAACACCACTCAGGTTCAGACTGGGCAGGCCGTTCCTCCCAATCACCCCCTTCCAGGTTTCACTGCCGTTGCCCACGTGCATGTTGAAGTCCCCCAGTAGGACAATGGAGTCTCCAAGAGGAGCACTCTCCAGCACCCGAGTCAGAGACTCCAAAAAGGGTAGGTACTCTGAACCATCATTTGGTGCATAGGAACAAATGATGGTCAGGACCCGTTTCCCAAACCGAACGCGCAGGGAAACAACCCTTTCATCCACTGGGAAAAACTCCAATATAGAGGTAGCAAGGTGGGGGGGATACAAGAATACCCACCCCTGCTCGTCGCCTCTTGCCCGGGGCAACTCCAGAGAAGGCCAAGCTCCAGCCCTTCTCCAGGAGACTGGTTCCAGAACTGGAGCTGTGTGTTGAGGTGAGGCAGACTATATCTAGCCGGTATCTCTCAACCTCATATACCAGCTCAGGCTCCTTCCCCACCAGAGCGGTGACATTCCACATCCCAAAAGCCAGTTTAGGAAGCCTAGGATCAGACCGCCAAGGTCTCCGCCTTTGACTGCCACCTAATCCACATAGCACCTGACCCCCATGATCCCTCCTGCAGGTGGTGAGCCCAATGGAGGGCGGACCCATGTAACTCCTTCGGGCTGAGCCAGGCTGGGTCCCATGGGCAGAAACCCGGCCACCAGACGCTAGCCATCAAGCCCTTCTCCCAGGCCTGGCTCCAGGGTGGGGCCCCAGTAATCCCATACCGGGCGGGGTACACTGAATCCTTGTTCTGGTATTTTTCATGAGAGTCTGTTGGATCATTCTTAGTCTGGCCCTTCACCCAGGACCAGTTTGTCTTGGGAGACCCTACCAGAGGCAAATTGCCCCGGACAACATAGCTCCTGGGATCACTAGGGCACGCAAACCCCCCACCACGATAAGGTGATGATCCACTAGGGGAACTAAAAAATCAAAAAAAACAACAGAATTTAAATGTCCCACCGGACAGAGGCTTACAACTAAACAAAAAACTAAAAATTAATAAACCAGGAGGGAGGAATCATAGAACAGAAGACTGGGGAACACTGGGAGAGATTCTAACAGCACGGCGCAGGAGACACACTAGTGATGTTGTGCTCAACACTGCCTAGTCGACCCTGATTCAAGCAATATGAAACAGAAGTGTTTTGAGCTGTGTCTTGAGTGCTGTTTCAACACGCCCACAGTCACATGATCGTAGCGAGTGAGGCCTTGTTATGCCGGTCACATCACGTGACTCAAGGACTCGCAGTATGTTTGAGAGGGTTGGGCATTTGAATATACTGTAAGTCAGGGAGAGTATTACAAGAGTTAGAATTAGGTTTAGGATCAGCAACATTAAACAAAAACACATTACATTTACTAAATATTACACAGAGATACATGCATGCACACTCATTCACACAAACATACAAGAAGATACAGTAGATAGATAACTAGATAGATAGATAAGAGTTGTTTGTGTGGTTGAAAGAGTGTCATTTTTTGAGAGTGTAAGGTGTGTTTTTGTCAGTGAGTGAGTGCGTGTGTGTAAGTGTAGTAAGCAGTCTTGGGAGTAACGCGTTACTGTAACACCACTACTTTTGCAGTAACATGCTGCATAACAAAATTACTGTGGGGGAGTGATGCTGTTCACAAATCCAGGAAAATCCAAATCCAAGTCCAAGATCCAAATCCACAGTCCAAAGACAGGCGAGGTGTCAATACATGGCAGAAGGGTACCAGACGAGCAGAGGCACAGAGGCAGCTGGCTGGAGGCAGGGTCTAGGACAAACAAAGGTCAAACACAACAGACAAGACTGCATGCAGTAACATTTGGCAGAACAAGGATACGGACTGGTGCGGAGTCAAATGTGACTAGGCAGAGTGATGGGAGAGTCTCCCTTATAAAGGACTCCTCTAATTAGCAGCAGGTGAGGATCAGGGCTGCAAAGAGGATGCTAATCAGCAGGGAGAGAAAAACACCCACACACCAGAGCAGACAGGAATTCTTACAAAATGTTTCATAACACTGTGTCGATCATAAAGCAATTGTCTCAAAGTTGTTCATTGTTTCATGAGGCCCGTTTCACCATCATTAACACACACACACACTGAACAGACTATAAAGGGGAGACAGATCATCAGGTGAGAACAATGGGCCAGGTGAGGACGATGACACAAATGAGGGAGGAAGGCAAACAGACAAAAACACAACAGCCAATAACAAAACAACTCACAAGACCACCAGAAATGCAAGGAACTAACTGTAATCAAACACAGAAAAAAATAAGGAAAAATACATTTGACTAAATCATTAAAAAAAAAAAAAATCCATAGAACCAATGCTGAAATAAGCTGCCGTAAGCTGAAAATCAGAAATCAGGACTAAAGAGGAAAGAGCTTTTCAAAATATTGAAGCCAATAGCTGGGGCCACTGTAGCATTGTTTTGTTTTTGCTCCTCTGAAGTGGCCACAGTTTTGTTACAGGAGGGTTAAAGTGATCGTAAAAAAGGCCACTGATCATTTTATTCCACTGATACTTTCATTGATCTCCCGGGATAACTGCTCTCCCCTGTTTTACGTCACCTCCGGGGCCTTTTACTATCCCCCTGCCGGATTTATATTTCTGTATTTTTTCCCCTTTTTCCTTCTGCTGCCTGACTTTCTCTGTCATCAGCAGGAACAGGGATCCATGTTCACTGTCCAATAAGTACAAATGATGAGAAGTGAAGCGGTTTACTTTCCTCCTGAGGGAACCCATGGATGATCACATCCAATGACTTAACACCGACCTGTATTGATCACAGTGGAGACGAGAGCCCTTAAACATGCTCCTGAGGAGAGGAGGGCTTTGTATTTGAGATTTTTTTTTGAAAAAAGTGAGTGTCTGCTGCTGTGAAACAGTCTGCTAGGATATTTCTATGGTCCCGATTCTCTGTTGAAATCTTTTACAGACAACAGAGTGTTTGTCTTTGCTTCAGTGGCTTGTATCCAGGAACAAAGCTTAACAAAAGAATATGATTCATGAATGAATATGCAAGAGCGTGTGCTCATTTGTGCATGAGTAGCAGTGCGTTTTCATCACACAGAAAAGGTACAGTTGTGTTGTTTTTAGAAAAGAAAAATGGAAGTTGACAGAAAATCCATCATCTTCACTGAGAACAGGTGCCTCACTACCTCCGTGGATTCAATATATCTGAACGAGGACAATAAATGGGTAGAATAAGGCAGATAAATATAAATAAATTTCATTTTTTTCTGATTATTGATAATGTGAATATAGTATGTTTTTTGTTGCATTTATACAAGGCAAGGACCCAATTTCAGGACACAAGCCCAAAGAGGCAGAAGTAAAAGGAAATTAACCTCTTAAAATTACAATGTTCCACCCGTGGAATGTTCCACATTGGCTGGAATGCTTGTGGTGTTTTTATTTGGCAGCGAATAAGGTCCTGCGTGGAGTAGATCCTGGCGGTACGGGAGCTGTTATTGAGTTTGCAAGAAGAAGGAGGGTCTGGCTTGGATTCCTTATAGTTCCAGCATTGTGAGGAGATCCAGCAGTAAGGGTGAGTTTGCAGTTAGGTGAGCATGGAGGAGCCAGTTGGAGACAGGTCGGCAGACTGGCAGAGTTTCCTGAAACTGGGGATCAGAGCATAGAGTTAGTGGGATTCAGAGGACACAGCAAAAATGTTTTTCATTCTTAGTAGCAGCCCCTAGGACAGGGTTACCATGTGGTGATCCCACATTGAGCTGCTCACAGACTGGAGCTTATATAGACTGGGGTCGCTGATTACCCACAGGTGCGAGCAACCAGCCATCTGCAGCCAATTGTACAGTGGCCCTACAATTGCCCTCCTTGACTCCTGACGTGAGAGGCTATGCAACAATGACACAAGATGGTGCACCTTCACCTGGAACCACTACAGTTTTCTCAAAGCTGAGAATATTGGCTTATGTTACTTTCCCTTTCAAAATTTTTGTCATAACTGGTAACATAGGAAATTTTAAGGGTATGCTTTAAAAAATTAATTTTCATTCAAAACTTATACGTTCTGTTCATTCAGCCACATCAACTTTTAGTCTGGGTTTACTCCCATAAACTTCACTTCTCCCAAAGACAACCACTATTGTGTGGAGCCATGATCCAGTAGCAAGGTGTTTTTCTTCACCTGGATTTTACCCCCCCCCCGCCCCCAAGTCCAATCAATCAATTTATATTCAAAATCCCACATACTCTTTGTGATATTTTTTTATTTTATTTGTTTATTTGACAGGGACAGTGCAATAAACAGACAATTAATCAAATGACAATCAATCTAATGTGTTGCACAAAGAGTGTATAGCTATTAGCTAATTTGCAACTCTTGTCCCTGGATGGGCTTTAGAAAGAAGAAACAGGTAAAAAGAAAGAAGGATAAGGAAAAGAAAAAATGAAAACAGAATAAACAATAACCACATACATCAATGCAAACAAGATTATAAATACACAACATAAAAATCTGGTTCACATTTGCCTATTTCAGGTCTCCCTCCCTTCGTCACTCACTATAAACAAACATTCATTCCTTCCCTTCATTCACTCTCACCCTGCAGACAATCATTTCATACATGGGTACATTCTTGTTTATTTTTCAGCCAGTTTTTAACCTTTGTAGTAAATGTTTTAAAGTCCGTTATTATTTTAATTTCATTTGGCATTGTGTTCCAGATATGACTGCCCTTTATAGAGAAAACCGTTTGTCCAAATGTGGTTCTGCGGTGGGATATTTTACAGTTATTGTTAACAGAACTCCTGGTGGCTCTGCTGCTGTCCTGTCTTTGGATGAAACCAGCAAGTGGCTCTGGTGCTGATTTATGGAAACATTTGAAAATTAATTTCAGAAAACAGAGGTCAATGAAACTCTCAAAACTCAATAGATTGTATTTTTTTTTAAAATATAACAGTGATGCCACCTAATGGGCTTTTTATCTAAGATTTTTAGAGTTTGATTATATAATGAATCTATATGTTTTATTGTGGAAGGAGCTGCTTGAGCCCAGACTGTCAAACAGTATGATATATGAGAAAAAACCATAGAATGCATATACAGTACAACTGCTTGGTATGGTATGTAATATCTAATTAATTTAAAGCATTTCAGATTTTTTTTTTACCGTTTTAGAAATTTTCTTTATATGAAGACTAAATTTGAATTGAGGATCTAGTACAATGCCAAGGTATTTGAATTCTGTAACTAAACTGATGTCTTGATCATGTATATTAACTTTAAAATGTTGCAGGTTACATTTTTTGATTGAAAAGAACATTGAAACTGTTTTCTGAAGGTTCAGCAATAGATGGTTCTGGAAGAGCCACTCTTGGACTTCAACCATACTTGTAGACAGTACATCTGCAGCCTGTGCTGGAGTCTTGGCAGCTGTGTAAATAACTGCATCACCTGCATAAAGTTGACATGTTGCAGCTGAGCAGTGTAGTGGCAAGTCATTAATAAAAATGCTGAAAAGCAAAGGACCAAGAATGAACCCTTGTGGGATACCCATACGGTTGTTTAAAAATAAGGATTTATCCTGGTGAACTTTTACACACTGTTCTTTATTCTGGAGATAAGATGCAAACCATTCTAATGTATCTGGAGAGAAGTTAAAAGATACCATTTTGTATTTAGTTCAATACATTCAATTTGAGTCTTTTTCACTAGTACAAGCTGCACTCCTATTGGCTGGTAGATAGATGTAAGATGTACACATCCCGTATTACTCCATTTTAACAGTATATTTGCTCAAAATCTTAAGAGTAAAACACTGCTGTTATTCATTTCCTTGTATAGGATGATGTCATGTGATGTCAAATAGAGAGCCTAAGTCATGCCCCCTCAATTTCTGCTCATGGAAATTTAAAATTGGAAAAATTCTCCATTGAAATGAATGACAGGAATGAAATTATCTTTTGATCCCGATCAAATTTTGCCACGAGTTACACATATCATGTTTGTCAACTTAAAAGATAATTTTCCATGGAAATAATGGTGTAGGTTGTTGTCTAACTGTTAAAGTATTAGGTTGTGAAAATATGTAACTTAAAAAAACTACAAACACAGACATCTTAAACTACATCACGTTTTCAAACAGCACTCAGGGGGAAGTAACTAACAGTCCTCTGGATCAGCTCCAGCTCTCAAAATACAAAACAATACCTCTGTGTGGTTTTTCTCCTCTTTGGATCCTTCTTTCATCGGTCAGGAAACATGAGATGAGGTTTGAATAAGCTCCCTCCATGATCATGTTTGGTGATGTGGGATGATGGGAGATGTCCCCTAATCATTTTCACAAAAACTAAATATTATTCTGTTATTATATGACAGCTGACAACTTTAATTACGTTGAAAATTATCTTTTAAATTGACAGACATCATATGTGTAACTCATGGCAAAATTTTCATCGGGATCAAAAGATAATTTTGCTCTTTCCATTCATTTCAGTGGATAATTTTTCCAATTTAAGGTCCCATATCCAGAAGTAGAGGGACTGTGACTTAGGCTCTCTACTGAATTGGTTGCTTTGGGTCCACCTCTGTTGGTGATCAGCTAATCTAAACTCTACTTATTCATATGCATCTCATCCACTAGGCAGTCAGAACGCATTATGGTATTAGACAGCAGCTAATAGTTTATGGAGTTGGTGAGAATTAAGCACATACTGTAAATTGTTCAACATATACAGTATGTATGAAAAAGAAAAAGTACCACAGATCATAATTAGCCACAGGCTAATAGATAAGCAAACAAGCAAAATTTATTTATATAGCACCTTTCACAGACAGTAATCCTAAAGTGTTCACAAAGAGCTTCACGCAGAAAGATAAATATCAAAGTAAAAACATAAAGATGATATTACAGAGCTCCTGACCCGATAAGAGTGAAAATATAGAGTGAAGTACGTGGCGGTAATGGACCTGTAAGCTGGTGGCCAACTGCCATCCATCCATCCATCCATCTTCTACCACTTTTCCGATACCAAGGCATTCCCAGACCAGCTGGGAGATGTAGTCTCTCCAGCGAGTCCTGGGTCTGCCCCGGGGTCTCCTCCCAGAGGGACGTGCCCGAAACACCTCAAGTGGGAGGCGTCCAGGAGGCATCCTGATCAGATGCCAAAACCACCTCAACTGGCTCCTTTCAATGTGGAGGAACAGCGGTTCTACTCTAAAGCCTCTCCCGGATGACTGAGCTCCTCACTCTATCTCTGAGGGTGAGTCCAACAATCCTACGAAGAAAGCTCATTTCAGCCGCTTGTATCCGCGATCTCGTTCTTTCAGTCATTACTCAAAGCTCATGACCATAGGTGAGGGTAGGAACATAGATTGACTGGTAAATTGACAACTTTGCCTTAGAGCTTAGCTCCCTCTTCACCACAACAGACCAGTACAACATCTGCATCACTGCAGATGCTGCTCTGATCCGTCTGTCAATCTCTCGCTCCATTCTCCCCTCACTCGTGAATAAAACCCCAAGATACTTAAACTCCTCCACTTGGGGCAGGAGCTTGTCCACAACCCGGAGAGGACAATCCACCTTTTTCTGGCTGAGGATCATGGACTCGGACTTGGAGGTACTGATTCTCATCCCAGCCGCTTCACACTCAGCGGCAAACTGTCCCACTAAGACCTGTATGTCATTGCGGGATGAAGCCAACAGGACATCATCTGCAAACAACAGAGATGAGATCCTGTGGTCACCAAACATGACACCCTCCGTTCCCTGGCTGCGCCCAGAAATCCTATCCATAAAAATTATGAACAGGATCGGTGACAAAGGGCAGCCCTGGCAGAGTCCAACTCTCACTGGGAATGAGTCCGACCGAGCGTTGGCAATACGAACCAAACTCTCACAACGGTTGTAAAGAGACTGAATAGCTCGTAACAAGCCCAATACCCCATACTCCCGAAGCACACAAGAAACACACAAAAAAACCAAGGTGCCAAAAAAAAGGTGCCAACTGCCAATCAAATCTAAAAGAAGAAGATATTAAAACCGAAAACATCAAAGAATTAAAAACAAACTAAAGCCTAAAACTAAAACTAAATGCCTGTTTAAAAAGCAGAGGCTTCAGCTGTTTTTAAAGGAATCAACACAATTTAAACAATGTGAAGAAAGTGGGAGTTCATTCCACAGTCTTGGTGCAACAGACTGAAATGATCGATCCCCTCTGGTTGGTGTGCGTGGAACATTCAAGAGCATCAAATCTGATGACCTTAGGTTTCATGCAGGGATGTGAGGGACACTCAGATCACAGATGTATGAGGGAGCTTGACTATGTAAGGCTCTAAAAGTAAGAACTAAGATTTTAAAATTAACTCTAAAATGAATTGGCAACCAGGGAAGAGAAGATAAAACCGGAGTACTGAGTAATGTGTGCTATTCTACTGGTGCGAGTTAAAAGCCTTGCAGCAGAGTTTTGAACAACTTGGAGAAGATCAAGCTCTCTTTTATTTAATAAAATAAAAAGACTGTTGCAATAGTCCAAACATGTTCCAATAAAAGCATGAATAATCATTTCCATATCATTCTTAGAGACAACTGTTTGGAAATGTTTCTCAGGTGAACATAACAGCTTTTAATAAGTTTCCGGCAGTGAGTCAATGATATGGTATCCAGGACCATGCCCAAGTTTCTGAGACTCGACTGCACAGAAGAAGAAAGAACACCAATCTTTTGTCTGATCTGTGGGATAATATTGTCAGATGCAATAATTAGGGTCTCAATTTTTTTCTGAATTTAGTGACTAATAGTTGTCACTTAACTGCTGCTTTATGGCAGTTAGGCAGTGAGTTCAGGAAGTGAGCTTATGGAGCTCAGCAGGCTTAAAAGAGCAGTATAGCTGGATATCGTCAGCATAGAAACAATACAGTACATCACTGAACTGTCTAATTAGGTATCCTAAAGGGATCATGTATAAAAGGAACAGAACAGGCCCTAAAACGGAACCCTGGGAAACCCCACATGATAGCTCTGCAGTTTCAGACATGATATGATTTGTAGAAACACTAAAAGTTCTATCAGAAATATAAGAAGAAAACCAATTTAAAACTGATCCAGACATGCCAGCAAGATCTTGTAATCTGCTAATCAATGTTTTATGATCAACAGAATCAAAAGCCAATAAAAGAGCCAATAATACTAAAACTGTATATTTCCCTGAGTCAGCTGACATCATGATGTCATTTGTAACTTCCAATAATGCCATTTCTGTAGAGTGATTCTTCCGGAAACCAGACTGAAATTTATCAAAGATTTTGTGTTCTGTCAGAAAAGAAGTCAGCTGCTCTGCAACAAGTTTTTCTAAAATTTTTGACATAAAAGGCAATTTAGAAACTGGCCTATAATTTTTAAATAGTGATGGATTAAGACTGGGCTTTTAAGAACTGGTTCAATAATGACATGTTTGAAAAAGCTGGGAACCACACCAGTTGAAAGAGACAAAAATTTCAGCAGAAGGGCCGATACTGTCAAATACTTTGGTGAGCAGAACAGTAGGACACATGGAAGGTTTCATTTTGCAAAGGAGGGCAATGATGTCCTGCTGTGTAAGGCTTAAAAGAGGACAAGGAATAAGGAGGTAAATCACCAGTATAGCAATGAGGAGCTGATGATGGGATGTTTGCCTGAATGTCTCTGACCTTGTTGATAAAGAAATTAAGAAGATTATTACAGTCTGCCTCTGAAGATACAGGCACCAGGAGAAACAATAGTTCTGATGGTGTTAAATACGATTTGTGAATTCTTCTTATTTGATGACATAAGCTGAGAAAAATATTCAGCTTTGGACCTTTTTATAAGTTCATTTAAAGAAGCCCTTAAATCCTTAAGGTGAAGCCTGTGTACCTCAAGTTCTTTTGTTTTCCAAAGTTGCTCAGTTTTTTTTGTTTTTTTTTACAAAATCTCTTAAAATTCAAAATTTCGACTTCCGGTCTGGACGCCATGGCGACTGCAGCTTAACACTGAAGCTCTCAGACCCAATCCAGGATAACACCTTGAAAATCAAACTTAACGGATTTTTGGAGGAGTGAAAATCAAAAGACAAAATCATCATGTCTAAAGGAAAACAGAAGAAACTGAAATTCTCCAGGCCAGGACACGTATCGGCCGGAGAATCTGAACTGGAAGATCTCCGTTCAGAAGACGAGGAACTGGTGATAGCTAACAAAAAGGTTAGCCTGAAATCACTATTTGAGGAGCTACGACGATTTCGCCGAGAAGTTACGGCCGAATTTCGGGAATTCAGAGAAGAATTGAAAAGGACAAACAGCAGAGTGGACCAGGCCGAGAACCGAATCTTGGAAACAGAGGAACGAATAAAAGTGCTCGAAGATTCTGTGCTGGACCTACGCAAAAGACAAGCATCTATAGAGGCTAAGCTAGCCAACCAAGAAGGAAGACAAAGAAGAGACAACATAAGAATTCATGGTCTGATAGAAGGAGCCGAAAACGGTTTTAACTCAATGGCAGAATGCGTGGAATCCTTACTAAGAGAGAAATTGGATATTCCACAAACCACCGACTTGAAGATAGAAAAGGCACATCGTTCATTAGCCGCTAGGCCAGCGGCGGAAGCGCCCCCACGTTCGGTGTTGGTAAGATTTTCCAATTTCAAAATAAAACAAGAGGTTGTAAGACTGGCCTGGCAGAAAAAAGGATTTATGCACCAGGAGAGAAAAGTCTACATGGAACACGATTACGCCCCGGAGGTCCTTAAAAAGCGCAGGGAATACAATGACGCGAAAAAGGTGTTAAGAGAGAAGAAATTGCGCTTTCAGACTCCATTTCCTGCGAAGTTAAGGGTCTTCTACGGCGAAGAAACGTGTCTCTATAATTCGGCGGAAGAAGCAACAGCTGACATGGCGAAAAGAGGGCTCCCGGTAACGGTATTTAAACCCGCAGCAGACCCGAGTGAGAAGATCAAAGCGCAAACATGGACAACACAAAGACCTTCAAAATCCACGGACCAGCAGCGGGAAACCCAGCGCCAGAGCGTCGCGGATAAACTATCCGTTTTCAGGTTGGAATAGCGACCTTTTTTTTTTTTTCTCTTGAATCAATCCGCACATCCAACCCCCCTCATACAAGGTAACAAACATTAAAGGAGATGCGTATTCAGCATGTGGTAAAACATTTCATGGAACAGTCATAATATTTGAAACAAATAAGTCTTTGTAATAAAAAAAAAAAAAAACTTGTTAAAATAGAAATGTGACAATAATCCACATGTTCTCCTCATACTAACAAATACTGTTTTTGCGTGAATGTTTGATGTGATGGGGGTGGGAGGGTGCACACAATTTCACAGGGTTTAGGCATAAAAGGAAAAAAAAAATCATTACAAGTTTGGATTGGGTTCTGAAACTCACGTTAAAAGCATGGGGCAGCTTACAGGGGTAAGAGAGGGCCCTCAACACGTAACAGAGTTTGAGGAATTTCCCTCAGGGCCTTCACTCCATCAAGGCTCTTCCAGGGTCTTTAAAAAGACCTCAGCTCAGGAAGTTCTTCTGACAGCTTTTTGTTTTAAAGTTTTATACACTATGTTCTTAATGTTTTTCTTGTTTTTAATGTTCTTTCAGTTTCTGAGTAGCACAAATGAGGGCCACCACACAGTTATACTAAACAAAACAACACAATGGAGAAACAGGGTGTAACCAAAATAATTTCATATAATGTAAAAGGAATCCTGAATCCAGTTAAAAGATCCAAGATTCTAGGCAAAATGAAAAAAGACAAAGCAGGAATAATATTTTTACAAGAAACCCACCTAACAGATGTGGAACACAATAAACTCAGTAGACAAGGGTTTAAAATGATCTCTTCATCTTCATATAAGTCAGGGAGGAGGAGGGGAGTAGCGACATTGATATCAACCAAAATTACATTTGAAAAAAAATCAGAACACAAAGATAAAGAAGGGAGATACAGTTTGGTAACTGGGCGGCTAGAGGGAGAAGATATCACCCTGCTGAATGTGTATGCTCCCCCAGGGGCTAACTGGAAATTTTATAAAAATGTATTCGACCTAATGATAACTAAAGCTCAAGGTTTAGTGATATGTGGTGGGGACTTCAATCTTAGACTGAATCCATACTGGGATGCTTCTGGTAATTCTCCACATTAAAATAACACCCAAAACAGGAAGACTCGGATGCTACTAAAAGAAATGGGAATCTGTGACGTGTGGAGGGAACTCAACCCCAGTGTAAAAGACTATACATTTTACTCAACTCCACATTCATCTTACTCAAGGATTGACTATTTTTTTATGTTTAATAGAGACATTGGAAGAGTAAAAACATGTAAAATAGGACTGATGGATCTCTCTGACCACAGTCCGATCTACATGGACTTAAATATCCAAAAATACACAAATAATACATTTTCTTGGAGGTTAAATTCAAATGTCCTGAAAGGACCATTGAAAGATGAATTGGAATCAGATATTCTCAGATATTTGGAAGATAACGATAATGGAGAAGTATCCCCTTTAATACTGTGGGATGCATGCAAAGCTGTAATAAGAGGAAAGATTATTGCAAAACTGGCAACCCAAAAGAAACTAAGACAAGAAAAACTATCCACATTAGAGTCAGAACTTAGGAACCTAGAAAAAGAACACAAAGGCAACACTCATTCTACTGACTCGCTCAAGATTAAGGAAATTAAAAACCAAATAAATGAGATCTACACAATAGAAATCCTGAAGAAACTTACATTTTTGAAACAAAAATACTATGAAGCAGGCAGTAAATCGGCAAAATTGCTAGCCTATAAATTGAGGAAACATCAAACAGAAAGAGCAATCTACAAAATCAGAGACCCAGTATCAAAGGAAATAAAATTCAGAATTCAGGATATTCTTAAAAGCTTCGAGAATTACTATAAGAACTTATACTCCCACAAAAAACATAAAAATGCATCCGAGGCATTCCTAAACACATTAAACCTTCCCCAACTTACGGAGTCACAAAATAAAACACTACTGTCAGAAATACATCCTAAAGAATTGGAAAAAGCAATTATGAAACTTAAAGCTAACAAATCCCCAGGAGCTGATGGCTATACAGCAGAGTGGTACAAAACCTTTAAACAGCAACTATCTCCTCTCCTCCTGAAAACATTTAATTATGTCCTCCACACAGGGGAAATCCCCCCCTCCTGGAGAGAAGGGGTCATTGCAGTTATACCTAAACCTGAAAAGGATAAACTAGACTGCTCCAACTACAGACCAATCAGTGTACTAAATCAGGACTATAAGCTTTTTACCATTATCCTTGCCAAAAGGTTAGAAAATATACTGACAGACCTAATTCATTTAGACCAAACAGGTTTTATAAGACAAAGACAGACACAAGACAACATTCGACGCACTTTACACATAATTCATCATATAAAAAAATATAACTTAAATGCAGTCATATTGGGATTAGATGCTGAAAAAGCATTCGATTCGGTTGACTGGTCTTTTCTATATAGAATCTTATCCAGTTTCAATTTTCATAACAACTTCATTAGAACTATACAGGCATTATATAAAAAACCAACAGCTAAAATAAGGATTAACGGTAATTTATCATCATCTTTTGAACTGGAAAGAGGATGTCGTCAGGGCTGCCCCCTGTCTCCACTGCTCTTTGCAATCTTCATAGAACCTCTGAGCCAATGGATAAGACAAAATCAAAAAATTCAAGGTATTACACTTGGTCAGAAGGAACATAAAATAGCACTCTTTGCTGATGACATTTTAATATACCTAGGGCAGCCGGACACTTCTTTACCAGAACTAACCTCAGTTTTTTCAGAGTATGGAGATTTATCGGGGTACAAATTAAACATGCATAAAACCCAAGTTTTAACATTCAACTATGACCCAAATCATTATTCACTAAGCAAACTCAAAACTAACTGGGAGTCGGAATCTATGAAATATCTGGGGGTCAATATCCCGAAACAACTCAACAAAATTATATCACTAAACTATGATCCACTGGTGACAAAAATAAAATCTGACCTAGCAAGATGGAATATGATACCATTCTTGGGTACTGCACAAAGAATTGAAGCAGTCAAAATGAATATACTTCCACGTCTTCTATACCTTTTCCAAACAATATCGGTAGAACCTCCCAAAAAAACATGGCAGGAGCTGGACAGAAGGATCTCAAGATTCATATGGCAGGGCAAGAGACCTAGAATCAGATATAGAACCCTACAGCTAAACAAAGACAAAGGTGGGCTCGCGCTGCCAAATATCAGGGACTACTTTAAAGCCGCACAAATTAAAACTTTAGTAGAGATATGTAACCCAGTCTACACTGCACAATGGAAGGAGATCGAATGCCAAATAACAAGTGACATCCCCCTACAGGCGATAATAGGGAACAATGCCTTGCCTAAGCTTTTGAATAACACTAACCCGTGGATAGAGACCCCGCTAAAAATTTGGTTTAAGATAGTCAGAGAGAATCAAACTAAAGAGCCCTATCGACTTCTGCAATGGATTGCCTATGATCAGGACTTTACTCCTAATAAAACAGACACCAGATTTAAAAAGTGGAAGGAGAAAGGGCTGATAAAATATTACGATTTTTTTAAAGGGCAAATCTTAAGAAGTTTTGAAGATTTGAAAAAACAAGGCCTAATAAATCAAGACCTTTACAGGTTCTTCCAGCTTAGACACCACATAAACAATATACTTAAAAAGGAGGTTTTGGAAAGGGCCCAGTCAGGTGTTCTGAAGGTCTTCTTAATGGCATATAAAGGGATCCCAGGGATCAGATACATTTCTAAAATATACCAAGGTCTTCAAGACTTAAAAGGAGACAACACATCTTATATAAAAGAGAGATGGGAAAAAGAGGGGAATTTCACTTTACAACTGGAAATATGGGAAAAGCTAAATAAACAGCAATGGAAAAGTACCTCATCCCTGCAGTGGAGAGAATTTGGATGGAAAAACTTGGTAAGATTTTTCAGAACACCTGCACAAAACAAATTTACCCATAAGGGATTGAACTGTTGGCGCTTGTGTGGTGAAAAGACTGCAAATCATTTTCATGTGTTTTGGTCATGCCCAGTTATCCACCAATATTGGACCAATGTACAGACAATATTGGGGAAAATATTCAAAATAACAGTTCCCTTTTCTTTTGTAACTTTGTATTTGGGTTTACTACCGGACTCACTGGAAAGACGAGGAGAAAAATACTTATTCAATGTTTTAATATTGGCAAGCAAAAAAGCTCTAACTAAAAAATGGATGTTGAAGGACTGTCCTACACCTGAAGATTGGATTAACGTGATCCAAGACATTTACTCGATGGAAAAGTTGACATTCGCACTGAGACAGGACATGGATGGGTTCATGAACTTTTGGCAACCCTGGATCGCATATGTGTCTTCCATTAGATCTAATCTTTGACAAATACCATTTCAATAATGGTTCCGCTCTTTGTTCCAACACTACTCAGATGCTCTTTTACCTTTATTTACTTACTTTTTCTTTTTGTTTGTTTTTTGCTGTTTGTTTGTTTGTTTGTTTGTTTGTTTTTTCTCTTTAATTTCAATTCAATTCAATTCAATTCAACTTTATTTATATAGCGCCATTTCACAACAACAGTCATCTCATAGCACTATCAACTGTAGGGAGGACCCCCACAGTTGCAGAAAGACCCCAGCAATCAGGCGATCCCCTGTGAGCAAGCACTTGGCGACGGTGGAGAGGAAAAACTCCCTTTTAACAGGAAGAAACCTCCAGCAGAACCAGGCTCAGGGAGGGGCAGTCATCTGCTGCGACTGGCTGGGGGGTGAGGGGATAGAGAAGAAGAAAAGAACAGACATGTAGAGAGCAAACAGCACGATGGGGACTCAATCTATGGGAGAGAACAAACAAATGTTAATGACCAGCAAAAAAAAAATATTTCATAGAGAGTGAGGAAAGGAGTGAGGCCCAGTGCATTACTGGAGGTCCCCCGGCTGACTAAACCTATTAGCAGCATAACTAAGGGAGGGTTCAGAAAACACATGATCCCTCCCTAATTGTAGGCTATATCAAAAAGGTAGGTTTTAGCCCTATTCTTAAAAACAGAGATCGAGTCTGACTCCCGAATCCAGATTGGCAGCTGATTCCACAGGAGAGGAGCTTGATAACTGAAGGCTCTGCCTCCCATTGTACTTTTGGAGATTCTAGGTATTACAAGTAAACCTGCATTTTGGGAGCGTAGTGCTCTGTTAGGATGATACGGTAGTATCAGATCTTTTAAATAAAAAGGAGCCTGATTGTTTAGAGCTTTGTAAGTAAGAAGAAGGATTTTAAACTTAATTCTAAACTCTATGGGAAGCCAATGAAGGGAGGCCAGAACCGGAGAGATATGATCTCTCTTTCTAGTACCTGTTAAAACTCTTGCTGCAGCATTTTGGATCAGCTGAAGACTTTTTAAAGATGTTTTAGGACAACCTGATAATAAAGAATTACAATAATCTAATCTCGAGCTAACAAAAGCGTGGATCAGCTTCTCAGCATCACTCTGAGACAAGATGCTCCTAATCTTGGCAATATTACGCAAATGATAGAAGGCAGTCTTAGAAACAAATTTAATATGTGAATTGAAGGACAAATCCTGATCAAAAATAACTCCAAGGTTCCTCACAGAGCTATTAAGAGAAAGAGTAACTGCATCCAAACT
The DNA here is from genome assembly GCA_020510985.1 of Pholidichthys leucotaenia. NCBI lineage: Eukaryota > Metazoa > Chordata > Actinopteri > Cichliformes > Pholidichthyidae > Pholidichthys > Pholidichthys leucotaenia. Next base: position 281,639,673 of record CM035842.1, read on the forward strand.
GAAAGTTTGATTTGGAAAGGAATTTCTAAGGTTTTTTGGACCAACAAGAATGACTTCAGTCTTATCTGAATTTAATAGCAGGAAATTACAAGTCATCCAAACTTTGATTTCCTTAAGACAGGCTTCTAACTTGGCTAATTGATTAGTATCATCTGGCTTCATTGACAGGTATAATTGTGTGTCATCTGCATAACAGTGAAAATGTATACAGTGCTTTCTAATAATGTTGCCTAACGGAAGCATATATAAACTAAAAAGAGTAGGGCCAAGCACAGATCCCTGTGGAACTCCATGACTAAGCTTTGAGCTGAGAGAAAACTCATCATTTACATGAACAAACTGGAACCTATCAGATAAATAAGATCTAAACCACTGCAACGAAGTTCCATTAAGTCCAACATAGTGTTCTAATCTATCAAGTAGAATATTATGATCAATAGTATCAAAAGCTGCACTAAGATCTAAAAGGACAAGTACAGAAACTAGTCCATTATCAGATGCAATGAGGAGGTCGTTAGTGACCTTCGCTAAGGCTGTTTCAGTGCTATGATGGATTCTAAACCCAGATTGAAACTCCTCAAATAAACCATTTCCCTGCAGGTGGTCAAATAATTGCATAGCAACAACTCTTTCTAAGATTTTTGAGATGAAAGGGAGATTAGAGATTGGTCTATAGTTAGCTAAAGCTCCTGGATCTAGCGTTGGCTTTTTGAGTAAGGGTTTAATTACAGCCGTTTTAAAAGCCTGCGGTACATGGCCTAAAGTTAATGAAGAATTGATTATATGAAGAATAAAGCTACCAATAAGTGGGAAGACTTCTTTAAATAACCTGGTAGGAATAGGGTCTAAAAGACAAGTTGAAGGTTTGGATGAGGAAACTATTTTGTCTAACTCACAAAGGTCGATTGGAGTAAACTCATCAAGACAGACATCAATAGAAGGAGTTGTAGTAGTTACAGTATTTAAGTTAACTGTGGGAAGAATCTGATTGATTTTATCTCTGATGGATGAAATTTTATTATTGAAAAAGTTCATAAAGTCCTGACTAGTAAGCTCTAAGGGGATGCTAGGATTGACAGAGTCCTGACTCTTTGTCAACCTGGCTACAGTACTGAAAAGAATCCTGGGATTATTCTTGTTCTCTTCTATTAATGCAGAGTAATAACTCGTTCTAGCTTTTCTAAGAGATTTTTTATAAATTAAAAGATGATTTCTCCAAGCTAAATAGATTTCATCTAAATTAGTAGAGCGCCATTTTCTTTCTAATTGACGAGTCTTCTGTTTTAAGCTATGAGTTTCTGTGTTGAACCAAGGAGTTAAAAATCTCTGATTAGACATCTTTTTTAAGGGGGCCACCAAGTCTAAAGCCTGATGTAGAGAAGCTGAAACACTATCCACCATGTTATCAATTACAGAAGGAGCAAGCTGTCTATAGCTTATTTCCGTTGTGTTGACACATGGCATAGAGGAAACAATCTGCATAAATTTGGAAACAGCATCATCTGAGAGGCATCTACTGTGATAATATTTTTCTTTAAGAGCCAAATAGTCAGAAATAGTAAAATCAAAGGTTAACAGACAATGGTCTGACAGTACAGGGTTATGAGGAGACACTACCAGATTTTCTATTTCTATGCCATATGTCAGAACAAGGTCCAATGTATGGTGGAGGTAATGAGTAGAATTTCCTACTTTCTGAGAAAACCCAATCGAGTCTAATATTGAATTAAAAGCCACATTAAGGCAGTCACTATCTACATCCACATGTATATTAAAGTCCCCTACTATAATTATTCTATCAGATTTCAGCACTAAATCAGCTAAGAAATCAGGAAATTCGGATAAAAATTCTGAATAGGTTGATGGGGGACGATAAACTATGGCAAATAAAATTGGGTTTAACCTGGAATTGCTAAAGTGCCCAATACTGAGGACCAGGCCCTCAAAGGAATTATAACATGTTTTTTGCTTTACATTAACTAGTAATTTGGAATGGTAAATTGCTGCTACTCCTCCTCCACGACCAGAACTTCTGGGATTTTGACAGTTTAAATAACCAGAGGGAGTTGATTCATTTAAACCAACATAATCCTCTTGTCCTAACCAAGTCTCTGTAAGGGATAGTAAATCAATCTGATGATCAATTAACAGATCATGGACTAACAGAGACTTGGGAGTTAGAGACCTAATATTTAATAAACCACATTTAATTTTTAAATTATGAGGAGGAACAGAGGCCAAATCATTCAATTTAGAGGCTTTATGTTTAATTTGAGTTTTACCAATATTTTGCTTTATCACTTTGGGATGCTTATACATTATATTTTTATTTACTTTGGAGGGAGCAGACAAGGATTCTCTGATGGGGAAGACAGGGGCTAAGCTAATTTCACTTTTTCTTTCACTTTAAAAAAAAAAAGGGGTGTTGTAAGAATTAATCTTCCAATGTTGTCAGATATCAGAAAATAAGGGAACATGTGATGAAAATGTAAACAATGCATTGCTGTAACGACCTGTATACCCTTTACAAAAACTTAAATTAAAAAAAAAAAAAAAAATCAAAATTTCTTCATTTATCCAAGGGGAAGACTTTTTGCACACAGCAATAGTGTTTTTTACTGGAGCCACTTTATCAAGAATGTCTATGCAACGGCTGTTAAAAGACTGCATATAAACCTCTCCATTCTTGTTCCTTCACTCTATTAAAGCAAGAAATTGTGTGTGTGTGTGTCACGTTTATAGGACATCATAGGACTGCCTATGATCTCTGCCTAAACATTGTAACGTGAAAAATAATATTAATAAATAATAAATATGATCAGGTATGAATTATTTAATTTATATTGATGTATTGGAATCTGAGCTCAAATCTCATTTCATATACATCAGAAAAGTTAATAACACTTGTAAGGGGCACCAGCTTCTATCTTTAAGAAGCAATTTGATCTTTAATTTCACTTTATACCTGTTTGATCACTCAATAAATTAATCAATAATCAGTCTCAAAAATTTTCCGTGAATTCGATACCTGGGCTTGAAACAGACTCAGAATGAAATAAATTCCCAACAACTTCTCATTTTTAAATATTTATTAAACGAAATGATTAATAGACATTGAAATAATTTCATTAATCATAAAATCAATCTTGTAAATGATAGATTAACAATGTCAATATTTTCGGAACCAGGGTTAAACTGAGAAACGAATTTCTATCAGTTTGAGTTAACAGATTATTAAAAACAACGCAAATTTATGGAGAAAGTTTGCTAATTATGAAAAAGTCCTAAATTAATCTTAAGAAAATAAAAACGGAATTTTAATGAAAAGGAGAGTTATGTTAAGGGCTTCTTAATTTGCATCTGATTAGATATATAAATTAGTACCGAACCTCAGAAGTTAATTCAGCAGGGGAATTAAAGTTTTTGCAGCTCACGTGTCCTGGTGATGGCAGTTCTGTCTTCCTTCTTCAGCCCAAGACTTTGTGGATGTGAGGGAAATATCTGCCCGCAGATACTTCAAAGTCCACACACTTCGACCTTTAAATTCAAGCGGTCGAAGGAGGCTGGATTCTGGGCTGTATGACCCAGAGTTGTAACTGGGTTAGATGACTTTTCTTCAGAGCGATGTGGGACAGCTGCGCGTTGATTTCTCAGCTGCGTCTTTCTTCAAGAGGTCTTCGGGGATAATTAAAGATATCTGATCAGATTTCAAATTAGAAGAAAAAAAAACTTTCGGACTTTAGGTAAAATAGTAGCTTCTGGTGGGTGCTTGGTCAAGAAAAGTATAAAAATAAAGTCAAGATTAAAGTTTACATTAAAATTAAACAAATGGTGGTTTTACAGAAAGTTTAACAGAAAAAGTGATGAATAAAATTGGAGTTTGACTCCGATTAAGAATTGAGCTCAAAGAAAAAGGAATTCCTAGGCATTTAAGAGAATAAAAGAAAATACAAAGTTACATGAATTACAAGTTATGAGTTATCTGCTCTGTGTTCAGAAAAGCACCATGTGGTCCTTTGTTCTTCCTTGCTGTGTGTAGACAATGGAGGAGATCAGAAAAAAGGGAGCAGCCGGGAAGAAATCCGGGGAGGAAAAGAGCGTCCGGAGCAGAAAGAGTGACGAAAAGAGAGTCTGACGAAAAAAGGCAAAAAGGCTGAAACCGAGTCTCTCTCTCCTTTTTATAAGCTCTGTTGAGTTTCGCGGGATTCTGGCCTGACCGGAGTCTCAGCCAATGAGCGTCCTTCGTGGGCGGGCTCGATGAACTTTTAGTCCAATGAACAAACAGTCTATTGTTCGGAGTCCTTTGGGGTGAAGAGCTGTCGTGCAGTGATTGGCTGTGGGAGTCACATGGTTTTAGAGGCAAACTTTGATACATGATATCAGTCCACAGGAATACACAGTTTTAAATACATTGGAATGTACTGTTACACTCTTATGTATAACTAAACTAACCTTAGTGTATCTTATAAGCAGTGCTTCTGAATCAACATGCAGGAATAAACATTCATTTAACATTACCATGCATATATACGTATATATATATATATATATATATATATATATATATATATATATATATATATATATATATAAAATCACAGATTAATGCATTTCACACATTATTGATTTTCCACATCAAAAACATCAGAGTCCATCTGCATTTTCATAGTTCTGAAAAGAATGAAGGTTTAGAATTGAGTTTGTAATAATGTACTTTAAAGCTGTTTAAATCCAGCGTTTTCACAGTTTAAGGAAATTAGCTGAGTGTGGATCTGTTGCATGATTTATGGGGCAATAAAATGGAGCAGGACATTGGGGAAATTCCTTAGGCTGGTTTTAACAAAAGGGGATTTCAGCTGTGGCCTGGGGGAAGAAAATCCGTTTCTTTGCATTATTCCTGGATGAAACAAAAATGTCTTTAAGCAGAAAAATAATTGTTGCTGAGCCAAAGCGAGATGATGCTACAACATCATAGGACGTCCTATGAACTCAGGCATCATACGACTCATCATAGGACTCGGCACATAGACAAATGTGTCTTTATGATGTCATATAGGACTCTCATATGATGCCTATATGACGGCACATAGATAAATGTGTCTTTATGATGTCATAGGACTCGCAATGCCTATATGACGGCACATAGACAAATGTGTCTTTATGATGTCATATAGGACTCTCATGCAATGCCTATATGATGGCACATGGACAAATGTGTCTTTATGATGTCATATACGACTCTCATGTCTTTATGATGTCATATACAGTGAGTCCATGCCCAAAAGCCTCTTTTTGCTCAGATCTATTTTCATGATCCTGTCCATGAACTAAAATTACGACACACCTATCCCTCAACCAGTGGTTTCAATGAACAAGAAGAAGAAGAAGAAGACCCACCAGATGGAGAGCTATAGAATGAGGAGAACTGTTGCATATCAGAAAAGAAGCCATGAAGATGAAACACCTGAGGATCCAGCAATACATCGCACCCGTCTATGAGACAGGAGGAGACCATTCACCAGCATAGGGTATGACAGACCAGGGATGCACAAACAGACAGGAAACATATGGCAGTGAGCCATGCACGTGCTGAGTCACTTGAAGCCCGAAATGCCTGCAAAGCGAGCAACACTGCACGCCAGGCAAGGCACAGACAAGCTGAGGCCGAGGAGGTGCGGAATATTCGGCTGGCCACTAATGCTGCACACCAGGGGACGCACAGAAAAGCTGAGACCGAGGAGATGTGGAATAGTTGAGTGGCCGCCAACGCTGGAATTACGACGCACCTATCCCTCAACCAATGGTCTGAATGAAGAAGAAGAAGACCCACCAGATGGAGAGCAATAGAATGAGGAAAACTGCTGCATGTCAGAAAAGATGCCATGAACATGAAACACCTCAGGTTCCAGCAGTACGCCACAGGCATGACTGTGAACAACACTGCCGTGTGAGACAGGAGGAGACCCTTCAGCCACGGGCATGCACAAATACTTGCTTATACTTGGTTTCTATGGGCATGGACGGGTATGCACGGGTATGTACTAGTATTAGTGAATCACAAACAATGCAGAGAAATATACAGCTGTATCACTGGTTACAATAACCCTGTTGGATCTGATTTTCTAAGGGACTGGATCTAAAATAAAATTCAGGTCAAAGAAAACACAGCTGTGGTCACTCACTTGAATATCTTGTACCTTAACATTTTTTTTTACATTCAGACCAATAGAAAATACTAAATCTAATATGTGGCTCTTTGTGTGAGAGGCTGTAGAAACATGTTGGGTAAAACCAAAATTTTCTGTGGTTGACAGCAGATCTGCAGCAATGTTACATCTAACATCATCAATATGAAGGTTAAAATCCCAGACAATTAAAACTTTCTGCAACTTAACAATGGAAGAAAAAAAAATCAGTAAAATCAATAAGAAAGGTGCCAGCAGAACCAGGGGGTCGGTATACGAAAAGAGTAAAAGATGTTAACAAAACCAACCTTAATCATCTGATACTCGAAAGGAGAAAAGTCCTCAGAGCTTAATGCTCTGCACTGGAATTTGTCCTGATAAACTGCAGCAAGTCCTCCACCATAACCTGAAAGCCTAGGAGATCCAATTGTGCAACAACTTGCAGGACAGAGTTCATTCAAGTGGATGAATTCATTCTCCTTTTGCCATGTTTCTGTGAGGAGCAGAAAATCCAAATTCCCACTTTAAAAAAAAATCATTTAGGAAAAAATACTTTATTGGCAATAGAGCAGGAGTTTAGAAGAGCAATCTAAATAGGTGACATCATCTCCACATCAACAGACAATTCTTGACCTGTTGACAATGACCGCAGCCACCTGTAGAGGTCACATGATCTCCTGTTGCACTCTTGAGCTGGTTTTAGTATCTGTGCCTCGTTGAGGTTTTGAGGATTAACTTCAGTAGTCCTTCTGCATATTCATCTGGTGGTGATGATGACTGGGATTGCCACGGCAGGGCTGGCAGTCAGTGTATAGACTGTAGGTAGTAGTGATTGGTGACTTAGGATAGAATGATGAAGTATCTGTGATATGAGATATGTCTGGGAGTACAGTGAGGGTGGATTGTCATAGATGTGTTGAAACAGCATGGAAAATGTTTGCCATTAAAGCATAGGTGCCTTGTCTACTGGGGTGAATCTCATCTCTGTTAAAAAATGGTGCACATTCCCAAAAAAGATTAAAGTTGTCAATAAAAACTGCTGTAAATGGAGCAGGCTGACTGTAGCCAAATATTGAGAGCAAGCAGCCTGCTAAAATGTCCGGTCCCACGGCGATAAGTGGGGAACACACCAGAGATAAAAACAGATTTATTACAGTCTTTAAGAAGGGTAAAAAGACTGATAAAATCACGTTTTAAAAGCTCACTCTCACAGTCTGGTGTGCTGTTAGTGGCTACTTGGACAACAATATTCTTGACATTTGGATGTTTACTTACAAGAGCTGGGATCTTCTGAATGATGTCCATAACCTTAGCACCAGGGTAATAGTATGTTTTGGAGGTCTTAGATTTAATGTGTCTGATGATGGAGTCACGATCACCAGTGTCACAGAAGGAGGTTCAGCAGGCTGACTGGGAGAGGCTATAGTTCCAGTGAACTGATGAGCACCCGTGGAGGGGTGTGTTGCTGTACGTGTGACAGTTATGAGTAAGTAGGGGACTCAGAGGTGAAAGCAAAAAAAAAAAAAAAAATCCTGAGCCTGAGCTTTTTTCCAGGGGCAGGGTTTTTTTTTTTTTTAAATCATTTGTCAATTAGGACATCTTCCCCAGACACATATGTGTGTGCGAACATACATATACTTTAAAAAAAAAATAATAATGTCCATTTTTTCCACTACCAAGTGGGTTGGACCAGTTGCTATGGCAGACATTGATTTATCTGCCATAGTCTTATAGCTTTTGAAGAAGAGTTTTTATGCCAGATACCCTTCATGGCACAACCCTGCCCATTTTATCTGGGCTTTGGACCGGTGCAGGGAGTACACTGGCTTGTGCACCCACTGTGGCTGGGTAACCAACATTTCCCTCCTCTGTTCCATTACTGCTGAGCACCAAGCTGGACAGCAGGAAGTTCCACTTTTATATAGTCTTCGGCATGACCCAGCCGGGACTTCAACCCCAGCCTCCTGGTTGTGGGGCGGATGCTCTACCTTTAGGCCACCACTCCGGTAAATCCAGAGTGTTGGTTTCATATATATGTGAAAATGATTTTCCTGGAAACTAGCTAGTAACATATCTGGCATACCCATTGATAAATTCAGACTAGATTATGGTGGACAGTTTGAAACAGCAATACTAAGGAAGGTCAGTAGGTGGCTATAGTACCATCTCACTCTAATATGGTGCAAATATCTAACATTTGGGATGCTATTGCTATCAAGTTATATTAATTATGTACAGAATGACCTACAATCTATAACATAAAATTCATGAATAAGGGTATATGAAACTCAGTCAAGCAAACTAATTCACAGGTGGAATAAGATTTGATTAGCAACCATTCAGTAAACGGTATAAGGAAAAGGCCATTGATTTACTATTTTTTAATGGAATGTGTAACATTTGCACCATGTATTTTTAATAACAAATTGTAAATTGTGTGTCTCCGTCCTGCCTGAGAGTCTGCTCCAACGAGTTGGCCCCCATCTTCACCCGGATCTTTAACAGATCACTGGAGCTGCGTGAAGTGCCTTCCTGCTTCAAACGCTCCATCATCATTCCAGTTCCCAAGAAACCCTCTGTTACAGGATTAAACGACTACAGACCTGTTGCCCTGACCTCTGTGGTCATGAAATCCTTGGAGAGATTGGTGCTGAACCACCTGAAGGTCATCACAGGCCCCCTGATGGACCCACTGAGGTTTGCCTACCGGTCAAACAGGTCAGTGGATGATGCAGTGAATATGGGACTACACTACATCCTGCAACACCTCGACTCCCCAGGGACGTATGCCAGGATCCTGTTTGTCGACTTCAGCTCAGCGTTCAACACCATCATCCCAGGCATTCTTCATCAGAAACTCCTCCAGCTCAAAGTGCCCCCCTCCACCTGCCAGTGGATCTCCAGCTTTCTGACTGACAGGTGGCAACAGGTGAAGCTAGGGAGATTTACATCCAGCTCCCGAAAAATTAGTACTGGCGCCCCCCAAGGATGTGTCCTTTCCCCACTGCTCTTCTCCCTCTACTCCAACGACTGCACCTCAGAGGACCCTTCGGTGAAGCTCCTGAAGTTTGCGGATGACACCACAGTCATCGGTTTGATCCAGGATGATGATGAGTCTGCATACAGGCAGGAGGTGGAGCAGCTGATCCTCTGGTGCAGCCAGAACCATCTTGAACTTAACCCAGCCAAAACGGTGGAGATGACTGTGGATTTCAGGCGACACCCCCCTTCATTCCCCCCACTCACCATCCTCAACAGCACAGTGTCCACTGTGGACTCCTTCAAGTTTCTGGGTACCACAATCTCCCGGAACCTGAAGTGGTCCTCCCATATAGACACTGTCCGGAAAAAGGCCCAGCAGAGGTTGTTTTTTCTGCTTCAGCTCAAGAAGTTTGATTTGCCTCAGGAGCTGCTGGTTGTCTTCTACACCGCCATCATCCAATCTGTCCTCTGCTTTTCCATCACTGTCTGGTTTGGATCTGCCACTAAACAGGACAAGACCAGAATGCAGCGGATCGTTAAGTCTGCGGAGAGGATCATTGGTACCAACCTACCCTCCAATGAGAACTTCTAATCTTCTAATCTTCTAATCGGTCCATAACCAGGAAACAGGCAGGAAACATCTGTGCTGACCCATCACACCCCGGCCACAAACTGTTTGAACTTCTATCTTCTGGTCGTCGTTACAGATCACTGAAGGTCAAAACCACCCGTCACAGGAACAGTTTCTTTCCTCAAGCCATCACTCTGATGAAATCCTAACACTCACCTAGTCCTACCTGTTGCTGTACTCATGACTTTTCATCCATTATTACATTGCACATAACTCTCACACTATTTCTGCAAAGTGTGGTTAGTCTGAGTAAATAACTGCATATATTCCTGTATATATTTGCATCCTTTTATAGGAACGTGGACAGACTTTAATTTACTGTACATACTCTGTTGTCATTGAATCCTTATTTAAATCCTCCACCTGAACAACAAGAGCAAGTTTTTAGCCAAAGTCAAATTCCTTGTATGTGTTGTGCATACTTGGCCAATAAAGCTGATTCTGATTCTGATTCTGATTCTGATTCTAAACAGCAATAGATGAACTGTATACAGTAATCTAACTTGCATTATTTTGAGCACAATGTGCAGAAACAAGCTCCTGGTTCTTTAATTTTTTACACCAGCTACCAAAAGGCTTGCCGTCTCTGCCCATTTCTTTGATCCATGCCCACTGCCATTTTTTTTTAAATCCTTTGTCAATTAAAACATCCTCCCCAGGCTTCAAAAACTTATTCTCCATCCTACAGAATGTATGAAAGGTTTTGTGTATGCTGAAGGACGAACACTCACATTTCCAGTCATTCACTCTTGCTGTCACTATCTGAGGAGCGCGCCACTGATCTCTATAGAAAAACTGGATGGATCATTGGCCGTCAGAAGTGAAGCCACCTGGCCGCCATATTAGTACAGCCAAAACACTCAGCGAGTCAATGGAGAATGAATGGGTTTAGTAGTAAATGGTGCCACTTTTACCTCAATAACTTCCCAAAAAATTAACAGATTTTGAACTTCTTGGTATGGAGACCCAGCTTATAACCTTGCGGAACCGGTGAACTATTGAGATCAACGGCCGCTAAACATAATGACAACTCGATTCCCTCCCTAATATGGTGGCCAGGTGGCTTCACTTGGCTCTGAACTCATTAATGGGGTATAAGCTATCCAGGTTTTCTATAGAGATCAGTGGAGCGCGCAAGCTCAATACGTTCCGCCATCCCAAATACTATATTCACCACTCTAAATATCTTAAAAGAACTGCAAACTTTGCAGAACTGACTGATTATTTGGAGCATTGTTCATCCACCATTGTAGATAACTTGGACAAAAAGTGTCTCTGCATACAGAAATAGGAAGTAAATTTCCCTGCAGCCAAAAAACAAAACAAGACAAAAACAAACAAACAAAAAAAAAAGGCACATGCCAGAAATCTGGCACGGTGTCAGAAAACTTTAAGCCCTGGGGACTGTTTCACCATCCCATTCTCCTTAGTGTTGCAGTTCCTTGTCATACCTGGTTGGGTGAAACCTCCTGAGCTTCTCCTGATTACAGTCTCCCACAGTAGTCTGCGGCGGGAGATGGATGATGGCCTGACTGACCTTTGTGGGATGCCGAGATGGATGCTGGTGACATGGTCCTGCAGCAGAGAGACTTGCATCACTAGTGACAGGGAGTGACTGATGCACAGAGTTCACTGGTGCTGATCCTCCAGAGTGTAGGGCTACGGGGAGTACCAACTGTTGACCATGGAGAGGGAGCCATAGTGTTCCCAGATGGTGCAGGAACACCACCAGTGCTCAGAGTAGTGGGATCTCCAGTTTTCCTTGAGTAACAGGAGAGTGGGGCTGCAGAACCATCATCAACCACCACTGAGGATGAAGCTTCTTGGGGTGTAGGACTGTGTCCAGGACCATCAGCTGGGTTTACATCTGAGTGGCTGGTTCTTAAAGCGGTTGGAGAGGCTGAGACACGAGGGTGGAGGATCTCTATTTTGAGCCCTCTTATGACCACGAGCTACCACCTCGGTCCATGATAATAGGTGGTTGGGCATTGAACAGGAGGGGGGTGATAGTAGTGGTAATAAGATCCCAAGGCTCTGTGACCTGGAGGGCTGCAATGAGTGAGGCAATCCTTAGTGATTGCTCATGAGCCACATCCATATACCTGATCAACTGGACATTCTTAACCTTTAATTCATCAGTGAACTGTTGAATGTCCTCTTTAAGATCAGCAATTGTTTTTTTTTTTCTTTCAAAAGTAGTTGACTATCTTCATCAGGCATGGTTGTAGCATTTAGCATTGCTTGTTTTAGCTCAGTGACAGCTTGAAACTAGCTGAATGCTAATAAGTTCCACTTTGACAAACGCTACAAACAAATTGAACAAACCAATAGTTTCTCTTGGACACAGAGATATATCATCCAGAGGTAGATCGGGGTCCACAAAGAGGTCAAGAAGCTGAGGTGCCAACACCTGAATTCACAGGCTAGGGTCCAAACAGTAGCAGAGCTGCTAGGCCAAGGAAGGAATCCATCCAGTATTTGTGCTTACAAGCCCATCCATGGGGATGAGAGCCCACTGAGTTATTCAATGTCCAGTGCCACTTTAGATGAAAACCTTAAAGGCTTAAAAACAGTGATAAGATGGTGAGAAAATAGTTAAGGTGTCAGGAGCCCAACTGACTCAGCTGCCCAAACAGGTAAGCCCCTCATGGATCATCACCTTATCATGGTGAGAGGTGGGGGATTGCGTGCCCTAGTGATCCCAGGACCTATGTTGTCTGGAGCAATTTGCCTCTAGTAGGATCACTCAAGATAAACTGGTCCTGGGTGAAGGGCCAGACTAAGAACAATCCAACAGGCTCTCATGATAAATGTTTGATGTGAGGTTCTTGGGTGCAAGTATGTGTATGCATACACAACAGTTGACTTGTGTGACATTTGAATGTTTTGTTTTGTAGCACCTTAACTCTTGCACTTTAGCATATCCACTTTGGACAGTTTCATTGCAGATGTTCTCGTGTATGATTGTTTGTTTATGTGTTTTTGTGACCCACTGGGGGACTACAGATGCAAATTAGCAGTACTGCTAAACCTGGCATACTTACATTTATATTAATGTTCATTAGTATGTAATGTCCCTTTCAAATAAACATTAAACATAAACATAGAGAAAGTTATTGAGTGTACCCCACCCAGTATGGGGTTACCAGGGCCCCGCCCTGGAGCCAGGCCTGGGGGAGGGGCTCGATGGCGAGCATATGGTGGCCGGGTTTCTGTACATGGGACCTGGCTGAGTTCAGCCGGAAGGAGTTACAGTAGTGTGAAAAAGTGTTTGCCCCCTTCTCGATTTCTCGTTTTTTTTTTTGTATGTTTGTCACTTTTAAATGTTTCAGATCATCAAACAAATTTAAATATTAGACAAAGATAACACAAGGAAACTCAAAATGCAGTTTTTAAAAGAAGGTGTTTATTATTAAGGATAAAAAAAAATACAAACCTACATGGCTCTATGTGAAAAAGTGATTGGCCCACCTGCTAAAACATAAATTAACTGTGGTTTATCACATCTTTGGATAGCTGAGTTCAATTTCTAAACACACAGAGGCCTTATTACTTCCATATCTGTTCTCAATCAAGAAATCACTTAAATAGGACCTGCCTGACAAAGTGAAGTAGAAAAAAAGATCCTCAAAAGCTAGATGTCACGCTGAAATCCAAAGAAATTCAGGAACAAATGAGAAACAAAGTAATAGAGATCGATCAGTTTGGAAAAGGTTAGAAATCAATTTCTAAAGCTTTGGGACTCCAGTGAACCACAATGACCATGTTTACATGGACACAAGTAACTGGATTAAAAGCCTGATCAGAATAAAAATTTTTATGTAAACACGTCAATCTGAATAGTCTGACCCGATCACGCTCATTCGGATCAAAATTTCGTTCCGATTGAGGCGGGTGAGTTATGCCGATTGTCAATCCGAATGGTGCGCATATAAACACTTATTCTGAAGGTTGGGAAGAAAATATGTTTACTGCGCATGTCTGTACGTCAGCCACACATCGACGTGACGTATTTCCGTCTTTACAGCAGCTAGCGGAATACATAGTGAGAGTAAAACAAAAGTGGTCTGTATCGTCCTGCTGTCTCCCTCTGTTCGTCATATGAAGAAGTATGTACTTGTAGCTTCATTACGGAGACCAGCAGACGCAAAAGTACAGTATGAATAACACAATACAGGTCCATTTCAAAAAGAGAAAGACAAGAAGCGGGGCTTGTTCACACCGGAAGTTGCTTCTTCTTCTACTATTTTCAAAATGTCGAAATGTCGACGTGCGCATGTCAAAATGATTTAGTCCGTTCAAATGTGTGACACATGGAAACGAATGTCCTAATCGGATCAACTTTTTCAGGATCCATGTAAACAGTAAAGATCTGATCTGAATTGTAATCAGATTGAAGAAATTTTGCCCATGTAACCATGGCTAGTGAGAGCCATTATCCACAAATGGCGAAAACATGGAATAGTGGTGAAACTTTCCAGGAGTGGCCGGCTGACCAAAATTACCCCGAGAGCGCAGCAACAACTCATCCAAGAGGTCACAAAAGACCCCACAACAACATTCAAAGAACTGCAGGCCTCACTTGCTTCAGTTAAGGTCAGTGTTCATGACTCCACCATAAGAAAGTGACTGGGCAAAAATGGCCTGCATGGCAGGGTTTGAAGGTGACAACCACTACTGACCAAAAAGAACATAAAGGCTCATCTGTTTTGCAAGAAAACATCTTGATGATCCCCAAGACTTTTGGGAAAATACTCTGTGGACTGACGAGACAAAAGTTGAACTTTTTGGAAGGTGTGTGTCCAATTACATCTGGTGTAAAAGTAACACAGCAATTCAGAAAAGGAACATCATACCAACAGTAAAATATGGTGGTGGTAGTGTGATGGTGTGGGGCTGTTTTGCTGCTTCAGGACAAGGGAGACTAGCTGTGGTAAATCGAACTATAAATTCTGCTGTCTACCAAAAAATCCTGAAGGAGAATGTCCAGTCATCTGTTTGTGACCTCAAGCTGAAGTGCACTTGAGTTCTGCAGGAGGACAATGATCCAAAACACACCAGCAAGTCCACCTCTGAATGGCTTAAGAAAAACAAAATTGAAGACTTTGGAGTGGCCTAGTCAAAATCCTGACCTGAATCCGTTTGAGATGCTGTGGCATGACCTTAAAAAAGCGGTTCATGCTCGAAAACTCTCCAATGTGGCTGAATTACAACAATTCTGCAAAGATGAGTGGGCCAAAATTCCTCCACAGCGCTGTGAAAGACTCATTGCCAGTTATCACAAATGCTTAATTGTAGTTGTTGCTGCTAAGGGTGGCCCAACCAGTTATTAGGTTTAGGGATGATGGAAAAATTCCATATTATCTACATTATTATTGATATTAATAATGTATTATTAAATTTGAGAAGTATCATACCTTTCATATGCCATGTTTAATGTTTATACAGTGGGGTAAAAAAGTATTTAGTCAGCCACCAATTGTGCAAGTTCTCCCACTTAAAAGATGAGAGAGGTCTCCAATTTTCATCATAGGTATACTTCAGCTATGAGAGACAAAATAAGAAAAAAAAAAAATCCAGAAAATCACATTGAAGGATTTTTAATGAATTAATTGGTAAATTCCTCGGTAAAATAAGTATTTGGTCAATAACAAAAGTTCATCTCAATACTTTGTTATATACCCTTTGTTGGCAATGACAGAGGTCAAACGTTTTCTGTAAGTTTTCACAAGGTTTTCACACACTGTTGCTGGTATTTTGGCCCATTCCTCCATGCAGATCTCTTCTAGAGCAGTGATGTTTTGGGGCTGTCGCTGGGCAACACAGACTTTCAACTCCCTCCAAAGATTTTCTATGGGGTTGAGATCTGGAGACTGGCTAGGCCACTCCAGGACCTTGAAATGCTTCTTACGAAGCCACTCCTTCGTTGCCCGGGCGGTGTGTTTGGGATCATTGTCATGCTGAAAGACCCAGCCACGTTTCATCTTCAATGCCCTTGCTGATGGAAGGAGGTTTTCACTCAAAATCTCATGATACATGGCCCCATTCATTCTTTCCTTTACACGGATCAGTCGTCCTGGTCCCTTTGCAGAAAAACAGCCCCAAAGTATGATGTTTCCACGCCCATGCTTTACAGTAGGTATGGTGTTCTTTCTCCTCCAAACACGACAAGTTGAGTTTTTACCAAAAAGTTCTATTTTGGTTTCATCTGACCATATGACATTCTCCCAGTCCTCTTCTGGATCATCCAAATGCTCTCTAGCAAACTTCAGACGGGCCTGGACATGTACTGGCTTAAGCAGGGGGACACGTCTGGCACTGCAGGATTTGAGTCCCTGGCGGCGTAGTGTGTTTCTGATGTAGCCTTTTGTTACTTTGGTCCCAGCTCTCTGCAGGTCATTCACTAGGTCCCTCCATGTGGTTCTGGGATTTTTGCTCACCGTTCTCGTGATAATTTTGACCCCACGGGGTGAGATCTTGCGTGGAGCCCCAGATCGAGGGAGATTATCAGTGGTCTTGTATGTCTTCCATTTTCTAATAATTGCTCCCACAGTTGATTTCTTCACACCAAGCTGCTTACCTATTGCAGATTCAGTCTCTCCAGCCTGGTGCAGGTCTACAATTTTGTTTCTGGTGTCCTTTGACAGCTCGTTGGTCTTGGCCATAGTGGAGTTTGGAGTCTGACTGTTTGAGGTTGTGAACAGGTGTCTTTTATACTGATAACGAGTTCAAACAGGTGCCATTAATACAGGTAACGAGTGGAGGACAGAGGAGCCTCTTAAAGAAGAAGTTACAGGTCTGTGAGAGCCAGAAATCTTGCTTGTTTGTAGGTGACCAAATACTTATTTTACTCAGGAATTTACCAATTCATTCATTAAAAATCCTTCAATGTGATTTTCTGGATTTTTTTTTCTCATTTTGTCTCTCATAGTTGATGTATACCTCTGATGAAAATTGGAGACCTCTCTCACCTTTTAAGTGGGAGAACTTGCACAACTGGTGGCTGACTAAATACTTTTTTGCCCCACTGTATGTGCATTCCATATAGGATAAGTTAATATATTCTTGGCATGTTTCTGTGAGCAATTTCAGAGAGTTCAGACTGAAGATCAGTACAGGGTCAGTACATGCGTAAGGAATGATCTAAGCCACTTTTTATAATCTCTCTGACATGTCCTGTTTCAGGTCACAGGAATGCACAGGAACTCCTCAGCTTATATAGATTAGTGTTTTATGGACTTTCTGCTAGATTTACATTCTTGTCTCCAGAGTGTCTGTGACGTCTGCCCGGATAAGCTTTGATTATCAGGACTGTCCCGTTCTGTCCCTTCCCTTATCCTCATCCTCCCTCTCCTTTCTCCTACCTATATATATCAGACCTAAAGAAATGGATCCTTTAGAGATTCTAGATGTGTCTGAATGCCATGCTTTGTAACCTCTCCCCCAAGTGGCCATTGGGGTGACTCATTTGTTTTTTGAAATAAATGTACATAAATCCAACTTTCCGCCTGATTTTTGACTTTGAATAATTTAAGCTCAAAATTATTCTAACAAGGGGGCGATCACTTTTTCACAAAAGGCCATGTACGTTTGGATTTTTTTTCCCTTAATAATAAGCACCTTCTTTTAAAAACTGCATTTTGTGTTTACTTGTGTAATCCTTGTCTAATATTTAAATTTGTTTGATGATCTGAAACATTTAAGTGTGACACACACAAAAAAAGAAAAATCAGGAAGGGGGCAAACACTTTTTCACACCACTGTTCATGGGTCCACCCTCCAGTGGGCTCACCACCTGTAGGAGGGACCATGGGGGTCTGGTGCTTTATGTATCAGGTGACGGTCGAAGGCAGAGACCTTGGCAGTCTGATCCTGGGCTTCCTAAATTGGCTTCTGCAACATGGAATGTCACCTCTCTTGTTGGGAAGGAACCTGAGCTGGTGCACGAGGCTGAGAGATACCGGCTAGATATAGTTGGGCTCAGCTCAATGCACATGAAATGGAGATAGGCGCCTCCCATACAACATATGGTGTCCCATATGCTGTGGAAGGGGAATTAACTAACCTCAACGCACAGCTCTGATTCTGCAACCTGTCTCCTGGAGAGGGGCTGGAGCTTGGCCTACTCTGGAGTTTCCCCGGGTGGGAGGCGATGAGCAGGGGTGGGTATTCTTGTACCCCCCCCCCCCCCCCGCACCACCACCACCACCACCACCTTGCTTCCTCTACACTGGAGTTTTCCATAGTGGACGAAAGGGCTGTTTCCCTGCATCTCCAGGTTGGGAAATGGGTCCTGACCATCATTTGTTCCTATGCACCAAATGATGGTTCAGAGTACCCACCCTTTTTGGAGTCTCTGACTGGGATGCTGGAGAGTGCTCCTCTCGGGAACTCC
Source organism: Pholidichthys leucotaenia (assembly GCA_020510985.1). Lineage (NCBI taxonomy): Eukaryota > Metazoa > Chordata > Actinopteri > Cichliformes > Pholidichthyidae > Pholidichthys > Pholidichthys leucotaenia. The sequence goes on from CM035842.1 coordinate 281,657,866, forward strand.
ATTGACCTACTGGGGGACTTTAATGCACACATGGGAAATACCAGTGAAACCTGGAGGGGTGTGATTGGGAGGAACGACCTGTCCATAACGAACACCATGTTCAAGCATAAGGGTGTCCATATGTGCACCTGCCATCCAGACCTTGTAGACCAAAATATATAGTGAGGCTGTGCTGGGAATGGTTGGCTGAGACCCCTGTCTGGGAGGTCTTCAACTCCCACCTGCAGAAGAACTTCAACCACATTCTGAGGGCGTCTGGAGGCATGGAGTCTGAGTCGACCATGTTCTCCACTTCCATTGTTGAAATGGCTCCCCAGAGCTGCAGCCACAAGGTCATCAGTGCATCTCGTCGTGGCAACCCCCGAAGCCAAGGGGTGGACACCAGTGGTGAGGGGGCCATAAAGCTGAAGAAGGAGTCCTATTGAGCTTGGTTGGCTTGTGGGGCTCCCAAAGCAGTTGAGGTGTACCAGCAGGTCAAGTGGAGAGCAGCTCGGGTGGTTGCTGAAGCAAAAACTCAGGTGTGGGATGAGTTTAGTGAGGCCATGGAACAAGATTTTTGGTCGGCCTCGAAGAGATTCTGGCAAACTGTCTGGCGGCTCAGGAGGGAGAAAGAGCTCCCTGTCCACACTGTGTATGGTGCAGATGGGGCACTGCCGACTTCACCTGGGGATATCGTCTGTTGTTGGAATGAGTACATCAAGGATCTTCTCAACCCCACTGACAAAAACTCTTTGGTGGTCGGGCCCCTGGGATGGACAAAATTCTCCATGAGTACCTTAAGGCTCTGGATGTTGTAGGGCTGTCTTTGCTGACACGCCTCTGCAACATTGCATGGAAGTTGGGGACAGTACCTTTGGCATGGCAAACTGGAGTGGAGGTTCCTCTGTTCAAGAAGGGGGATTGGAGGGTGTTTTCCAACTTTACGGAGATCACATTACTCAGCCTCCCTGGGAAGGCCTATACTGAAGAGAAGAGTCCGGCCGTTGGTCGAACCTTGGATTCAGGAGGAGCAATGTGGTCTTCGTCCTGGTCGTGGCACATTGGACCAGCTCTTTACCCTCTTGAGAATCCTCAAGGGCTCGTGGGAGCTAGCCCAACCAGTCTATTTGTGTTTTGTGGACTTGGAGAAGGCATTTGACCGCGTCCCTCATGGTTTTTTATCGGGGTGCTTCGACAGTATAGTTTGTTGCTACGAGCTATCCGGTCTCTATACGACCCCTGTGAGAGTTTGGTTTGCATTGCCAACACTCGGTCGGACTTTTTTCCAGTAAGAGTTGGCTTCTGTCAGGGCTACCCCTTGACACCGATCCTGTTCATAATTTTTATGGACAGGATTTCTATGTACAGCCAAGGAGTGGAAGGTGTCATGTTTGGTGACCAGAGGATCTCATCTCTGCTGTTTGCAGATGATTTTGTCCTGCTGGCTTCATTGAGCAATGACCTGCAGGTCTTGCTGGGATGGTTTGTTGATGAGTGTGAAGTGGCTGGGATTCAAATCAGCACCTCCAAGTCTGAGCCCATGGTTCTCAGCCAGAAAAGGGTGGATTGTCCTTTCTGGGTTGGGGAAGTGCTTCTGACCCAAGTGGAAGAGTTTAAGTATCTCGGGGTCTTATTCACGAGTGAGGGGAGAATGGAGCGAGAGGTTGACACATGGATCGGAGCAGATCTGCAGTGATGCGGACATTGTACCAGTCTGTTGTGGTGAAGAGGGAGCTGAGCCCTAAGGCAAAGCTGTCAATTTTCTGCTCAATCTACATGCCTACCTTCACTTATGGTCATGAGCTTTGGGTAATGACTGAAAGAATGATATCGCAGATACAAGTGGCTGAAATGGGCATTCTCTGTAGGATTGCTGGACTCACCCATAGAGATAGGTGAGGAGCTCAGTCATTTGGGAGAGGCTCAGAGTAGGACTGCTACTACATATCAAAAGGAGCAAGCTGAGGTGGTTTTGGCATCTGATCAGGGTGTCTCCTGGATGCCTCCCACTTGAAGTGTTTCGGGCACATCCCACTGGGAGGAGACCCCGGGGCAGACCCAGAACATGCTGGAGAGACTATAGCCACTTTTCCACTTGCATCTACTCAGCTCAACTCGCCGCGACTCTTCTGTGTGACTCCCGACATGGTTTAGATCCTTTTTCATTACAACTGAGTACCACCTCAAGGTGGGTGGGTTCATTACAGGAAGGTGACCTGTTATGTTGTTGACATGCTGACATTTTGCTTTCAGAAGTGAATACTTACTACAGCAAGTGCAAAATACAAGCAAAGCACAGAGTTAGCATTGATGGCTAGCTCACAAGCTAACTAGCTAGCTCACTGTCTACATACAGGAGATAATGATGATATCTGTTCAAAGTGAGCTTGCCACCAATGGGATAAATAACTTAAAAGATGGTTAAAATCATAAAGCACTCACCATCTTCCCTGTGAGTAGCCATCAGCCCGGAGACCTCCTGTTATACTTTTTCTTTTCGGGTCGCTCTGTCATGGAAGCGGTTGAAAAATTCATAGGCTGAAAAGTTCATAGTGGTCCAATTTGACCAAATGTGGTTTATTTTTAAATTGCAGGGATCAAAGTGCTGCAACACCGATGAAAGAAGTGTGTGCACCGATGGAAAGACTGTTGAAAAATAAACCACATTTGGTCAAATTTGACCATTAAATGAACTTTTCAGCCTATGAACTTTTCAGCCCTGTAGCTCCGTCTGGATTCTCCCATGAGCCACCAAGCACAGAAGAGTCCGCATCTCGTCATTGGACCACGGTGTTGATTTGTGTGTAGCCATTTATCTCATTGATTATCATAGAAATAAAAACTCACACCTCATGGATCATCACCTTATGGTGGTGGGGGTTTTGTATGCCCTAGTGATCCCAGGAGCTATGTTGTCTGGGGCAATTTGCCTCTGGTAGGGTCACTCAAGATAAACTTGTCCTGGGTGAAGGGCCAGACTAAGAACGATCCAACAGACTCATGATGGATGCTAAAACAAGGATTCAGTGTACCCCGCCTGGTATGGAGTTACCGGGGCCCCACCCTGGAGCCAGGCCTGGGGGAGGTGCTTGATAGCTAGTGCCTGGTGGCCAGGTTTCTGTCCATGGGACCCGGCCGGGCTCAGCCTGAAGGAGTTACATGGGTACGCCCTCCAGTGGGCTCACCACCTGCAGGAGGGATCATGGGGGTCCGGTGCTATGTGGATCAAATGGCGGTCGAAGGCAGAGACCTTGGCGGTCTGATCCCAGGCTTCCTAAACTGGCTTTCAGGATGTGGAATGTCACCTCTCTGGTGGGGAAGGAGCCTGAGCTGGTGCATGAGGTTGAGAGATACCAGCTAGATATAGTCTGCCTCACCTCAACACACAGCTCTGGTTCTGGAACCAGTCTCCTGGAGAGGGACTGGAGCTTGGCCTACTCTGAAGGTGCCCCGGGCAAGAGGTGGTGAGCAGGGGTGGATATTCTTGTATCCCCCCACCTTGCGGCCTTTATATTGGAGTTTTCCCCGGTGGACTAAAGTGTTGTTTCCCTGCACCTTCGGGTTGGGAAAACGGGTCCTGACCATCATTTGTGCCTATGCACCAAGTGATGGTTCAGAGTACCCACCTTTTTTGGAGTCTCTGACTGGGGTGCTAGAGGGTGCTCCTCTTGGACACTCCATTGTCCTACTGGGGGACTTCAATGCGCACGTGGGCAATGACAGTGAAACCTGGGGGGGGGGGTGATTGGGAGGAACAACCTGCCCAATCTGAACCTGAGTGGTGTTCAGTTATTGGACTTCTGCGCCAACCACAGTTTGTCCATAGCAAGCACCATGTTCAAGCATAAGGGTGTCCATATGTGCACCTGGCACCAGGACACCCTAGGTCGCAAGTCGATGATTGATTTTGTTATCATGTCATCAGACCTGCGACCATACATCTTGGACACTCGGGTAAAGAGAAGTGCAGAGCTGTCAACTGATCACCACTTGGTGGTAAGTTGGATCCGATGGCAGGGGAGGACGCCATTCAGACCTGGTAGACCCAAACATATAGTGAGGGTGTGCTGGGAATATCAAATTTAAATATCAGACAACGATTACACAAGTAAACACAAAATGCAGTTTTTAAATGAAGGTGTTTATTATTAAGGGGGAAAATATCCAAACGTACATGGACCTTTGTGTAATAGTGATTGCCCCTAAACCTAATAACTGGTTGGGCCACCCTTAGCAGCAACAACTGCAATTAAGCATTTGTGATAACTGGCAATGAGTCTTTCACAGCGCTGTGGCAGAATTTTGGCCCACTCATCTTTGCAGAATTGTTGTAATTCAGCCACACTGGAGGGTTTTCGAGCATGAACTGCCTTTTTAAGGTCATGCCACAGCATCTCAAACGGATTCAAGTCAGGACTTTGACTAGGCCACTCCAAAGTCTTCAATTTTGTTTTTCTTAAGCCATTCAGAGGTGGACTTGCTGGTGTGTTTTGGATCATTGTCCTGCTGCAGAACCCAAGTGCACTTCAGCTTGAGGTCATGAACAGATGGCTGGATATTCTGCATCGGAGGAGTTGTGATTTCCCTGAAATGTGGATGGACGGACTCCCCATCACTTAGCTACTTTTGGCTTCGCTGGTATGAGCTAAAACTATAATACGTATTACGAAACACATCTCTGTTATGGTCTTTTCTGGAATCCATATGAAGAGAGAGTTGCTCTTTGACAGATTCCTTAGTAATCAATGTGACCTTCTGAGAAAACATCTTTTTCTGCATTAAGAAGCTTTTCATGCAAATGGAACATTAGGAACATTAAAACAAGTTCACTTACTGTAGAAAGAGACAGGTTTTATATATATATATATATATATATATATATATATATATATATATATATATATATATATATATATACGTATATATATAATCTGTGCACAAATGTTTTAATATACACATCACAGCTATAAGCCACTGCAACAATAAGGAGTTTCGAGTAATTTTCAGCATTGTTCCATGGGTGGGCACTGACACACTCGTACACATGAAGATTGCAAAGACCTCAACAATGAGTCATAGGAGTAAAATGAGAACTCCCTGAAGCAAACTGAAATGAAACTCTTGTAGTTCACATTATGTCCTGTGTTGGCTTTCATGAAGTCTATAATAAGAAAAGAAGAAATTATGCTATTTGGGTAATACTTCAAAAATATATTGGAAAACACTCCATTCTGGTCTCATTTACTCATAACAGTAGGGCCAAATGGTATGAGACCCGAGTTTCCCGAAGTTCCAAAGAGTAACTTTAAAGTTTTTAAGGGCACATCGGCAAAAAACATTAGACATTAATGGCTGTGTGTTGAGTTATTTTGAGGGGACAGCAAATTTACACTATTACACAAGCTGTACACTGACTACTTTAAATTGTATGAAAGCGTCATATCTTCAGTGTTGTCCCATGAAAAGATATTATAAAATATTTACAAAAATGTGAGCGGTGTACTCACTTTTGTGAGATACGGTAACTATAAAGAATGAGATTTGCATTTTGGACATAAAACATGTACTTGTCAAGTCTAATATGATCTGCTTTTAACTGACAGGCGACCGTGGCTACCCACTAAATAGATTCATATTGCCTTCTTTTTCGTGACTGTTTTCCTTTAATTCAACTAGCTGATCCACTCTACTGGTCACAAATTGATTGATTTATTCATCGTTTAAAATAACATTGTGTAAAAGATACAACATATATTTATAAACAATGGGATGACACAAGAAAGTGTGCACACTCATTTCCATTGTGGAATCTAAAAGAGGTCTCAGCTGGTCTTGTATCTAGAACCTTCTGCTTTGAACTCTGGCAATTTAATCACTAAGCTATACGTAGTGTAAATCACAGCGATCAGCTGACACCTCTGAGGACGACTGCAGATGTCGGTCTAAACATGCCAAAAACATCTTATCCCTGTCTGAATAAAGGGAACAATGAACTAATCTTTTATGGCTGTGAGCAGGCTATTAAATTACCTGTATCCAGTGATAATGCTGGAGGACAGCGTGCCAAACAAAATGTTTTTACATGCCTCTGCCTCATTCAGCAGCACCCCTAACTCACAGTCCATGAAATTCCATTAAATGCATTATTTTTGATTGTGGATACAGGGAAATCAAATATGCAGCGCTTGTATATATTTATTTGCATACATATCTGCATCTAATTGCATATTCAAAAGGAGGCATGTCAAGGGGGGAGTCTGCTATTTCCTCACGTGTGTTCAATTTCAGGCAGATCAGTATTTACAGAGGCAATGTGCTTGGATTCCTGCGTACGGATGGTTTCATCTGGATTTTTTTTTTTTTTGCTTAGTGTTTTCTTCATTTAAACATACGTCATCTTTCAGTAGGAAATCCATGCGTCTTTGTACATGAGGCCCCAGGTCTTCTGGCCTTGAGCACAACAAGTATCTCAATTTTGTTGCATTTTAGCAATGGAATGACAATAAAGGCACTTTGACTTTGACTTTGAACCTAGATGCAGACCCACCTGAGGATCATTGTGTTATGGGGGGCATGATCTGTGAGGTTGATCATGCCCCACCTTTTGAGTATTCATTCCTCCTTTTGTGGACTTTGGAATATTATAATCTGCCCGTGTTTAGTTCTAGCTTATTCTGTAAGTATCTCCTGTCTTGTTTCTTCTTTGGTTTAGGGTAAATTTCCTTGGTTGCATTTTTTTTCCTGGATTGATGATTAAAGAACTCGTTGTCTTGGACTTCTTGTTTGTTAATGTTATAATGTTTAGTTTAGTTTATTCACACACACACACACACACACACACACACACACACACACACACACACACACACACACACACACACACACACACACACACACACATCACAGATTATTAACAGCATGAATTGCAGTATACAATGGGCTTTTTTCACATTGATTTGGAGCGTAAAAGGATCACCCCAAGGAAGCTATTTAAAGTTTTTAGTAGGGGGCCCAGTTTCTACAATAAAATGATAATGGATTAGATATTGGTTGGATGTCTCTGGGTAGAGCAAGATACAAACATATAACAGACATATAACACATAATCCCAGCATTTGCTTACATTGAATTAGTAGGTAAGGTCAAGATACAGTACATTGGCAAGTTATTAAATACTGGTGGAGTGACATCAATATATAAAACAGAAATAACAGTGGGATCAGGTTCAGGTTACTTTATTTGCACCCGTAGGTAGATTTGTTTTGCAGTCAGGTGACATCCTTTTAGACACATATTTACAAACAATTACATTCAACATGAAAAAAAAGGAAGGTGACATTTTTAGATTCTTATCAAGCTCATTCCAAATCTGCGGTCCTCTACACACTAAAGCTGGCAGATTTTAGTCTTCGTTTTTTTCCCAGTAATTTGTTTTTTTATTTCTGGTGGTACAGGTGTGCATGGGGAGGAAGATTGGAATGAATTCACAAAAAATGATGTCAATGGAAAACAAAAGCGTACATAAATTTTTATTTTTCCATCTACTGCAGCAGCAGGAACAAACTGTATGTTATATTCTAATTATGCTGAGTTGTCAGTAGCTTGTATATTCTAAAATTCTCCCAGGGAACCAACCAATGAGACTCATCCAACAAACTGTGCCTTAGTAAACTGGGATGAACTGCAACTTCTAGCCTCTCTTTTTCTGTCAGATATTTAAAGCAGCAATATGTAGCCTTCCACATCCATGACAGTACATATAAAATTCAAAAGTTTGTCTTTCAGTTGTCAAGACAAGCACAGTCTGCACACATTAACATTAATGGGTTACTGTTTTCAATGACGCTTTCATAACAGATAAATGCCTTCCTTTGATTGCACATCAATCTTCCAACTGGGCCATCAAGTAGCTCATTCCGGCCTGATGAAATCACCCCAAGAGTGCTCAAATCTCCTGACCATTGACCTTGAACACAGTCTAGATGCTGATCCATCTGAGGATCATTGTACATGAGATGGCTGAACATTGGGGAAATTGCCTCGGAAGAGTAACGATTTTCATTAAATCGCGAATGCTCAGATCTCCTGATCTTTGACAATGACCCTGACACTGAGCTCAGAGTGGATGCAGGTCAACCTCGGGATCATTGTGTCTCAATTTGTTGAGAATAAGGGAAATTGCCTCAGACAGTGGTTGGCAACCTCAACTACACAAAGAGCCATTTTGAGTGATTTTTTCACCTAAAAAGTTTGCATGGAGCCACAAAAATATATGAGCCTGACAAAGTAAAACAGCAGAACTAAATGTACAAACTAACTTGAAAATATCAGTATTATGAGTGGGTTTTTTTTTGTTTGTTTTTTTACAAATTTTCAACTTTTGTGTAAATGCGTGACTTTTTCTTATAAAAGGGCAACTTTTTCTATAATATTTTTTAAAACTTTTATGTCTTTTGTCTTTAATTTTTTTGGGCTGTTTTCCTCATAAATGTTCTGTTTTTGTGATAAATTTTTCATATTTTTATTTGTAAATTTGTTAGCCTTTTCAGGTAAGGTTGCAGCATTTTTTTCACACAAATTTTGTAACCTTTTTCTCATATAATGGAAAGCTTTTTTTCATGAAATTTGCAATTTTTTTTCAGAAATTTTGTGACGTTATTTTTTACAAATTCATGGGGACAATTTCCTGATAAAAATTAAAGATGCACTCTAGTAGCTATAAATCCCCTATAAAAACAAATCTACATTGTCTAAAATGGTATCTTATGCCCTTTTTTCTACAAAAAAACCCTTTCATAGTCTTACAGGTAAGTGTCAAAATCTTTTTACTCTCTGTCCCCCCTATTCAAACGCCAGAATCGGTGACTAGGCCCAACCCACATACCACAAGGCTAATAGTGACTAGTGCTACATTAAACAGCATAAATCCTGTGATAAAAAGACTTACCGGTTGAAGGACATGCCCAGTTGTATGCACAGTGCCCCACAATAATGATTGAAACAGCATTGGTCCTTAAAAGCAGTTTAATGGTAAAACCCATCTTAATGTGGGTCAAGTTTTCAAAGCAGTTTGTTAAAAAATGCTAACTAGCCTGGAGGATAACTTCATTTAGGCCAGAGAGTCCTGATTGGCTCAACACTACTCAGATGCCAGCTTCAAGCATAGTTACGTCACCAAAAATGCGCCGTCTCAACTTGCTTTTTCTCAGGGGGCAGGGCTCAAGTGAAACTTCACAGCAAAAAAACAGAGATATGAGACATTTGAATGATTTCACTCTTGTAAAGGTAAAGCCAACTTTATTGTCATTCAATCCATACAGGAGAACAAAATTACATTTCTCCTATATACAGTGTTAATCCCATCGAGAATCAGAGGGGTCACTGCCATGCAAGGCGCCACCACAAATTTCCCTCCTTCGTTCCATTATTGCTGTGCACCAAGCTGGATAGCAGGAAGTTCCGCTTTAATATGGTCTTTGGCATGACCCAGCTGGGATTTGAACCCAGGCCTCCCGGGTGTGGGGCAGATGCTCTACCAACTAGGCCACCACTCTGGCTGTAAGTCATAAAAAACATGTTACAGACATGTTAACAAGAAAAAAAACCTCAATTTTTGGTGGAGTGTCACTTTAAACCTTTTGCTCTACTTTTTTGGCATAAATTTTATGCTTTATTCTTACATTTGTGACATTTTTCTAGTAAGTTTGTAACCCTTTCCACATACATTTCTGGCTTATCTTCTCTGAAATATTTGAGGCCTCAGGAAGCCACTGGCTATGGGCGAAGAGCCACATGTGGCTCGCGAGCCACAGGTTGCAGACCCCTGACCTAGGAGGAATAGCAATTTTAGTGAAATTGTGTATGTTCCCAGGGGCTTCATGTATAAAGCGTACTTACACACAAAAACATGGCATACGTCCTTTTCCACGGAAACTTTCAGCTGTATCAAGAATGAAATGACCGTGGAAATATGTGCAGCCCCACAGCAACTTCATGGCTACCGTACATACGTTTCTACTGTTATTGGTCTGTTGGCGACACTTAGAGGTGATGTTGGGAGACTGATAATGACGTGAAAATTATTGTGCACATCAGAGACTCATGTAGAATAAAAATCCAAGTGTGCGCAATTAGATGAGTGGATATAAAAGCAAGCACAAAGAGATGCAGAGAATGCTTCTAACAACAGAGGATTAGAGGATATTGCAAATTGCGCAGTGAGAAGAGAACGGGTGTTTAGAGACAGAAGATTTTCTGGCTCAGGATAATGACTGGTTTGTCAGCCGGTTTAGGTTTTCACGGACTGTCTTTGTGGAACTGTGCTCAGAGCTACGGCTGCTCTTGAAGTGTGTGACATGGTGAGAAGCCGTGCGCTGCCCATCCCAGTGCAGGTGCTGACAAGCTGGGGTTTCTGGAAACGGGCAAGCTATGTATGAAAATACCTGGGTGATGAATGAGGCAAGATGAAGCTGGTGAACAAAGCTTTATTGATATAAATGGAAAGCAGGGGTTGCATGGCAGGCACCTGGCCTGGGCACCGGTCAAAGAGACTGTAAGATGGTGGTCCACCCACTATACAGGGCAGTGCGGTGACATGACAGGAAGTCCACGTCACCACACTGCACTTCACAATAAAGTGCCACATTTCCCTATACCACCCCCCCTTAGAAAAGTCCAAAACCACACATACGATTGAGCCCCCACCCCCACCCCCCAATTTAGAACCTGAATCACACTCTAAAATAATGAAAACTAATGTACTAAACTGGCCTAACACACTCACACAAAGCAACCTAAAATAGGGCTGGCAGGTGGACTGTCACACAGACCGCACAACATGGTGGATTATTCTGCCACCAAATAGCCAAAAGAGAGTCCTTTATCAAGCTAAAATACTTGCCATGCTCCTAAACTGAAACACACACACACACACACACACACACACACACACACACACACACACACACACACACACACACACACACACACACACACACACACACACACACACACACACATTTATACGTATATAAAACCCCATAACATGACATGCATAACACACAGAACTATAAACACCCTTTTACAGCACACAGTCACTTGGGTGGAAGAGGTAGAACCGACATGGGTGGGCCCAGGGCAGCCCCTCAGCAAGCACACCCCTGGAAGCAGCAAGCCTCCGGGAAGATGGATCATCTTCTGGATAGTGGAGCCGACTCCTTGACTACCAACACGACTCTCGTCCAGCCTCCCGGAGCGTCCTCCTTGACATGCCGAAGCTGATTGGCGTGCCTCGAAGAGCCGTCGGACAACTGGAAGTATGCTGTACCCAACTTTGCCACTATGCGCAGACATCCTCGGTGTTTTACTGGCTGTTGTTTGGCCCATCTTCGCCTTGGACATTCATCACCCCAAACCTGAACCAAGTCCAAAACCGTCAGAGGGGCCTGGCTCGGCCTGACTTGGTGCTGCTGATCATGTGGTAACTCCATGCTCGTTGGTCTGGCCCCACCCTCTTCTAAAATTGTTGTAGTGGTCATCATCGTAGCTGCAGACCCTCCATCCTCCTGCGGCCAAGCTCCGGAGGCATCTGGGGCTAGCATGGTGTCACTCGCCGATGCAGGTGCCCCACCGCCACGCTTGATACCCCCTTCTACCCTGTCCTGTGCGGCGGCTCTGAGACTTTCCTGTGCCAAACCTGAGTGAAACTGGTCCTGCTTGACCGCCATGGTGTCCGATAGCTCCTCATCCCACACATCTTCTTCGACCACTGGAACCAGAGGGTTCCAGCGGCCACAGCCCCACCATCTTTAATGGCAAAACCCAGTCTGTAGAACAAATCACAGCCCATGATGTTATTGCCTCGTGCTGTCATATGGAACGTGAAGTCAACCATCTTCGCAAGACTTGCACAGAACCGTTAATGCCAAAGTCTCAACCGTGCACAGCCTGTCACCTCCTTAGCCATACAATGGTGCCGGGTTACCTCTAATCCTGTAGTGGGGAAAGAACTTCCCCACAGTGGCCCAGTTCAGCAATGATCCCTTCGCCGCTGTGTCGAGCAGCAGTGCCATCTACATGCCGGCCAACTCCACTATGCAATACGTGTACCCACTTATGCTGGGGGACACCGTATGGATGGTTGTCGGGGACGGGAGTGATTTCTTCGGTGGGCTCTCCGGTTCAGATACACAGCACACTCTAGCATAATGGTTCAAGCATCCACATCTGCTACAACGTTTTCCCTTAGCCGGGCAGTCCTTCGCCTTATTTCGGTGCGTTGCAGACCCACAACCCTTGTACAGGGGTTTTCCCAGGGCAGACCTTTGGCTGACAGCATTGGTTTCCATAACGTTGTCTTCCAAGCTATCCTCACTTTCCGAGTCTGCAACATTTGCTGTGGCGGGAGGCTCTGGCAGCCTCTGTGACTGGCACCAGGTTAGCTCCGATGCTAGCTTGTCTGTGGCCTCCAGCTGGAGAGCTAGTTTGACAGCTCTGGCTAATGTTAAGTCATCGGGTGCCGTAAGTAGCCTAGCCCGCAATGCAGCACTGCACGTGTGCTCCACAAGCTGGTCATGTACCATTTCATCTTCCAACGGCACAAAGCAGCACTCGCTAGCTAGCTGCCTCAAGTCGATGACAAGCTGATGGATAGGCTCACCTGCCCGCTGATGTCGCTGCCGAAAACAAATCCTCCAGACAGTCACGCTATCCGGGGTGTGGAAATGGTTGGCTACAGCTCCATGATGTCCTCAAACAAGTCTGACGCACCAAGCGTAAGCAGGACTCGCTGTCCCTCAATACCCAGGTTATGGATGAGAAGTGCACGTGCCCTTAGCTTGTTGAGCTGTTCGAGGTCCAGCGTGGTGATGTAGGTCTGAAAAGCCTAGAAACCACCTGAGCCAAGGCACCGGCAGTTCACCAGGAAGCTCAAGAAAGGGATGAAGTGCGGTGATACATGCCTCCATGAGTTAATCCTCAATCGCCAAATGTTATGTATGGAAATGCCTGGGTGATGAATGAGACAAGATGAAGCTGGCAAACACAGCTTGATGCAACTGGAAAGCAGTGGTTACACAGCAGGCAACTAGCGTGGACACTGGTCAAAAAGACCACAAGATGGTGGACTGCCCACTATATAGGGCAGTGCGGTGAGTCCACGTCACCACACTGCACTTCACAATAAAGTGCCACATTTCCTGATACCACAGGGCATTCCAGAGTGAGCTTGCAGGCCAATTGGGAATTTCACGGTAAACCCTGGGCTGAGCTATGCCAGCACACAGAGGAAGCAAAGGACAGAGTTGTCTCAGGAGATTAGAAAGAAAATTATAGACAAGCATGTTAAAGGTAAAGGCTATAAGACCATCTCCAAGCAACTTGATGTTCCTGTGACTACAGTTGCACATATTATTCAGAAATTTAAGATCCACGGGACTGTAGCCAGCCTCGCTGGACACGGCTGCAGGAGGAAACTTGATAAAAAATAGAAAAGACGGATAATACGAATGGTAACAAAAGAGCCCAGAACAACCTCTAAACACATTCATGGTGAACTCCAAGGTCAAGGTACATCAGTGTCAGATCGCACCATCCGTCATTGTTTGAGCCAAAGTGGACTTCATGGGAGATGACCAAGGTGGACACCACTGTTGAAAACAAATCATAAAAAACCCAGACTAGAATTTGCCAAACTGCATGTTGACAAGCCACAAAGCTTCTGGGAGAATGTCCTATGGACAGACAAGACAAAACTGCAACTTTTTGACAAGGCACATCAGCTCTATGTTCACAGACGCAAAAATGAAGCATACCAAGAAAAGAACACTGCCCTACTGTAAAACATGGAGGAGGTTCTGTTATGTTCTGAGGCTGCTTAGCTGCATCTGGCACAGGGTGTCTTGAATCTGTGCAGGGTACAATGAAATCTCTGAAATGAAATGAAATTTTTATTTATTACCATTTTTGCCAGATTCATGTTATTTCTGTGACCATTGTGGGTTTTTCTTTCATTAACAGAGGGGTACCAACAATTTTGTTCATGTCTGTAAAGCTTTTAGTAGGGGTCCCAGTTTCTACAATACAATGATAACGGATTAGATATTGGTTGGATGTCCTTGGGTACAGCAACATACAAACATATAACAGACATATAACACATAATCCCAGCATTTGCTTACATTGAATTAGTAGGTAAGGTCAAGATACATTGGCAAGTTATTAAATACTGGTGGAGTGACATCAATACATAAAACAGAAATAACAGTGGGATCAGGTTCAGGTTCAGGTTACTTTATTTGTACCCATAGGTAGATTTATTTTGCAGTCAGGTGACATCCTTTTAGACACATATTTACAAACCACAATTACATTCAACATGAAAAAAAAAAGGAAGGTGACATTTTTAGATTCTTATCAAGCTCATTCCAAATCTGCGGTCCTCTACACACTAAAGCTGGCAGATTTTAGTCTTCATTTTTTTTTCCCAGTAATTTGTTTTTTTATTTCTGGTGGTACAGGTGTGCATGGGAAGGAAGACTGGAATGAGTTCACATAATTTATAGTTGAGTTTGTGGACAACCTGATACATTATACAGGCATTCTGGAAGTAATTGTGCTCAGTAAGTCTTAGAAGACTGCAACAATGGAAAAGATTACTTGTGGGAGAATTATATTCACACCATGATAAGGCACATGCAGTCATGTGAAAAAATTAGGACACCCCATTAAATATTCAGTTCTTTATTAAGAAATGTTCACATATCTATGTCTAACCTTGTTTTTGTTTTTATTTGCATTTTTAACATTTATTTTAGCCATTTTAAGTGGGAATGAATGTGAGGGTGTCCTAAAAAAGATGGGGGGGGGGGGTTGTACTAATTTATTCCTCACTATTAGTTTAGAATTACATTTTATAGAAAATGTGAAAAAGTCTTCAATTCATTTTTAACTGCTTAGTTGTATTACATGAATCTCCCAGTATTTTTAACATTGATATTAAATATCTATATGTCCAAATATGTAAAAAAAAACAAAAACAAAACACACACAGGCTTACACAGGGTGTCTTAATTTTTCACATGAATGTATAACTTTATTTTGGAGAATTTCTAACTTTTTTAGGTGAGTTGGAAATGTGTTACACCATATGATATTGCAATAATGTAAATGAGGCTCAAATAAAGTTTTATACAGAGTGAGAAGTGCTGAAAGTGGAAGAAAATGTCTCATTTAAAAAAAAACACGGCAACATATTTGGCCAGTTTTTTGGTTAGATCATCAATGTGACATTTGAAACTGAGTCAGTCATCGATGAAGACCCCCAAGAATTTTGTAGAGCTGACTCTTGTATTATTCTGTCCATTAATTTTGGGGCAAAGTTGCTTGGTGTCTGGCTTTTTATTAAAACGGAATACAATACAATTTGTTTTACTGATGTTCAGAGAAAGTCTGTTACACTGAAACCAGGTGTCTATTTTCAATAGTTCACTATTTATTATCTGTTCAAGTTCATTTGGATTCTGGTGTGCAAAAAATATATTAGTGTCATCAGTAAACAATACTTTATGTCGTAGAGATGAGGATTTAGCAATGTCATTTATCATTTATCATCTATCAGCTATCATCTATCACTCTATCACTGTTCATCATCATCATCACTCTATAAAAGCAAAAACTCTCTGTGTGCCTTATACAAAGATATAGTGATGATAATCAAGTCAGTGGCGGTAATGCACCTGTAAGCTGGTTGCTAACTGCCAATCAAATCTAAAAGAAGAAGTGTCTGTCTGTGTGTGTGTCTGTCAAGTTTCATCATCACTCTATCACTCTATCACTCTTCACTCTATCGCTCTTCTTCTTCTTCTTCTTCTTCTTCTCTCAGTTACTGGCGGATAGCAAACAACTGAAAGGTGCATACCGCCACCTACTGTACAAGCGTGTGTAACATTATGTCATCTGAGCTCGACCCCTAAATTCTATGACTTAATCCTGTGTTATTTAAAAAAGAGAAAGGAGCCCTTCTCGTGATTCTTATTGCCTCTCCATCTCCATCTGTTCCCAGAATCTCAGTTTAAATCCCATTCCCTACTGGCCTCTCGAACTTCATTTTCCATTATCTGTCTTTCATTTACGTATTTGTGACAGTGTAATAAGATGTGCTCGACATTTTCTTTTACTCCATTCTCTACATTTGTCACTTTCACTTTTCCCCATGGTGAATAATGTGCTGTTTAAATGTATGTGATCCAGTCTGAGTCTTGCCATAATGATGTCTTCCCTCCTATTGGTTGTTATGAAATTCTTTATTGCAACAGATTTTTGTATTTTGTAATACGATCTACCTTTATGATCTTCATCCCATCTTTTTTTCCTTAGCTCAGTTCCTATTTTCTTGATTACTGCTTTCCCTTCTCCTTTTCCAAGAGACAATGGTATAGCTATCTCTTTTCCAAGAGCACTTTTTGCTAATTTGTCTGCACAGTCATTCCTTTTCAACCCTTCATGTGCAGGAACCCAACAAAACTGAACTTCTCCACCACCCCTGTGTACCCTAAATAAACTGTGATATAGCTCAATCATCAAGTCTTCCATTGTAGATTTTAGTGTCTGTATGGTTTTTAGTGCTGCAAGTGAGTCCGTGCACACCACCACCCGGTCCGACATGACCTCCTCCACCCACTGCAAAGCAATAATTATTGCCACCATCTCTGCTGTAAACACAGATGTATTGTTGGAGAGTCTTTTTGCGATGGTCACTTTAAACTCTGGGATGTATACTCCAACTCCAACAGAGCCCTCTTTATTCTTTGAACTGTCAGTATAGAGCTGCAGGAAGTTATAGTGGTTGTTCCTGAGGTAAATGCTTATTTTAACACTAACTTCACTCATATGCCAATCCTTTTTCCTCACTAGCAGACTAGCATCTACTTCTATTCCCGGAAACAGCCAAGGGGGAACATTACTCACTGGACTGGTGTTAGCTACAGTATATCAATAGTGTGCAGGCCATACATCCTGGTCCTTCTTTCAATTGTCCATCCAAACGTGCGTGGAAAAAGTGCCGGGATCCATGCTAGGCTAAAGGTTAACCCCTCCAGGCCAGCGGTACCGTCGCTCATTCTCTCTAACGTCCGCTCCCTCGAAAACAAGCTGGACGAGCTGCGTCTGCTGAGAGAAACCCGGAGAGAGTGGAGAGACTGCTGTGTGTTTGTTTTCACGGAGACATGGCTCCACCACAACATCCCTGACGAGGCCATTCAACTGGAAGATAAGGCGATGTTCCGTGCCGACAGGGAAACGGCGAGCTCCGGTAAGAGCCGGGGGGGTGGGCTATGCATCTATGTTAACAAGAACTGGTGCGTCAATGCCACATTAGTGTCTAAACACTGCTCTCCATTGGCGGAGTTCCTTATTGTAAATTGTTGGCCATATTATTTGCCGAGGGAATTCAGCAACGTGTTTGTAGCTGGTGTTTACATAGCGCCGAGCGCTAGTGCTAAAGCTAATGCTAAGAAGGCACTCGGGGAACTGCACAATGCGATTAGTGAAATCCAAACTTCACACCCGGACAGTTTTGTGGTGGTTGCGGGGGATTTTAACCACACCAGCCTAAAGACTGTGCTCCCCAATTTTAAACAATGTGTAGACTTTAAGACCAGAGGAGAGAATATGTTGGACTTAGTGTACACAAACACAGATGCATATAAGGCGATACCTCGCCCCCATCTCGGCCTTTCTGATCACATATCCGTGATGCTGCTGCTGCCTGCCTACAAATCTTTACTGAAGCGCAGCAGGCCAGCAGTGAAACAAATTAGAATTTGGCCAGAGAGTGCAACCTCTGCACTGAAAGACTGTTTTCTGCACACAGACTGGGAGGTCTTCAAAATAGCAGCCTCCCAGGAAGACAAGACAGATGTGGAGGAGTATGCTGATACGGTCACCAGCTACATCGCGAAGTGCACAGAGGATGTCACTACAGTGGTCTTAAGACCATCACTATGCAGGGTAACCATAAGCCTTGGATGACTGCAGAGGTGCGCTCGCTGCTTACAGCCAGAGATGCAGCCTTCAGAGCAAAGGACAGGATCGCCCTCCGCTCAGCCAGGTCTGCGTTCTCAAAGGGAATTAAGGCAGCAAAGCGCGCCTATGCGGAGAAAATCCAGGGTCACCTCTGGGACACTAGGAACACCAAGCAGATGTGGCAGGGAGTTCGGACACTGACGGGCTATAAGTCTAGGCAGGGGGTCGATGATGACGACGCTTCACTTCCAGACAGGCTTAACGACGTCTTTGCACGTTTTGAAGCATCAAACTCGACAATCAGAGGGAGGGCTGGCCCACCCCCACCATCGGTCGGACCAGCTTTTACCATCAACACAGCGGATAAATGGAGGACCCTAACCAGAGTCAACCCACGCAAAGCTGCAGGTCCGGACAACATTCCGGGACGTGTGCTCCGAGACTGCGCGAGCGAGTTGGCGGATGTCCTGACTGACATTTATAACATCTCCCTGAGTCAGGCCATCGTTCCCAGATGCTTCAAGACCTCTATCATTGTACCGGTGGCAAAGAAACCAGTTGTGTCCTGTTTGAACGACTATCATCCTGTTGCACTGACACCAATTGTGATGAAGTGTTTTGAACGGCTTGTCAAACCACACATTACAGCCTGCCTCCCTGCATCACACGACCCGCTCCAGTTTGCATATCGTTCAAACCGCTCCACGGAGGATGCTATAGTCACCACCCTACACTCTGTCATCACCCACCTGGACCAGAAAGACACCTACACCAGACTCCTGTACATTGATTTCAGTTCAGCATTCAACACCATTATTCCCCAGAGACTGATGGAGAAATTACTCCTTCTCGGCCTGAACACCGCCACATGTCTCTGGATCCTGGATTTCCTGACTGAGAGACCTCAGTCTGTCTGGGTTGGAAACAACATCTCCAACTCTGTCACGCTGGGCACCGGATCCCCTCAAGGCTGTGTACTCAGTCCACTGTTGTTTACACTTCTAACACATGACTGTGTATCCAGACACGAGGGGAACCAGATTATTAAGTTTGCAGACGACACCACAGTGGTGGGACTTATTCAGAGGGATGAGGAATCAATGTACAGGGAAGAAGTGAGAGACCTGGAGGGCTGGTGCAGGGAGAACAATCTGGTGCTCAACGTGGACAAAATGAAGGAGATGATAATCGACTTCCGGCGGTCACAGCCTCAGCACGTCCCCCTCAGCATCGGCGGCCGTTTAGTGGAGAGAGTGGAGAACATCAAGTTCCTCGGAGTGCAGATCTCGCAGGACCTGACCTGGAGCAAGAATTCCTTGGGGATCAGGAAGCGGGCTCAGCAGAGACTGCACTTCTTGAGGAAACTCAAACAGGCCTCTCTCCCCATCTGCATCCTCAGGACCTTCTACAGAGGTGTGGTGGAGAGTGTTCTGACATACTGCATTGCTACATGGTACTCCAGCTGCAGTATGTCAGACAAAAAATCCCTGCAGAGGATAGTCAAGGGGGCTGAGAGGGTAATTGGAGTCTCCCTCCCCTCTGTCCAAGAACTTTTTCAGAACCATTGTAGGAGCAGGGCACTGAACATTGTCAAGGACCGTTCTCACCCTCTGCATAAACACTTTGAACTTCTTCCATCTGGTAAACGATTCCGGAGCATCAGAGGCAGAACCACCAGACTGATCAACAGCTTCCTTCCACAAGCTGTTAGGATGCTGAACAGTTGATCCGGAATCTCTCATACACACTACTGCACCTACGGACATTTTGTATATTATTATTTGTATATTATAGTTAGTTAGTTTTTTCCCAAGTATGTCTCAGTGATGTGTGAATGGATGGGGGGTGGGGGTGGGGGGGTGAAGCTATGTGGGAGTGTGTCTTAAATCATGCTGCTTCTATTTATATGGATGCCGAGAGAAACGCAATTTCATCTTGCCTGCACTACAGTTGTATGTACAGCAATATGACAATAAAGTTTGATTTGATTTGATTTGATTTGGAAACCCATGTCCCTGGAAATTTGAATATTCCCAGCAGTCTTGTAGTGTTGTTTTTGAAATATTTGCTTCATCACTTCCTTTCAGCTTGACCCAGTATGATAATGCGAGTTTATCTCTTCTCAAATCCATTGGCATTTCTCCTGCTTCTATTAAAACTGCATTGTTTGGTGTTGTTTTGACGGCTTCGATGCACAGGCGAAGCGCTCTATGCTGCTATTTTGTCTCTTTTTTTCAGTCGTCTTTGCCGCTGCTCCATAAATCATGCATCCGTAGTCTATTGTCGATCACATTAGTGCTCTGTAAATGACAATTAATGCCTGTTTATCTGCACCCCATTCGTGTCCAGCTACAGCTTTTATGAGATTAATGACTTTTTTGCATTTTGTCTCCAGATATCAAACCACAATCCTAGATATTTGAACTCACTGACTTGACTTTCTCTATTGGTTGATTATATAACGTTAATGGTTCTGTGCCAGTTCTGTGTTGTTTTTTTTTGTGAAAGTCATATAGCAGGTTTTACTGTTTGAAAATTTAAATCCCCAGTCATATGACCACTTTTCCACTTTCTCCATTGCTTTTCCTGATGTTTTTGAACACAAATTTCTCATTTCTTCCCCTCGCCCATATGGCTCCATCATCTGCATATAGTGCTGTTTTGATGGCTCCCTCTTGATCCTCAAACATGCCATTAATTATTATATTGAATAAAACAGGGCTTATCATACTCCTTGAGGAACACCATTTTCTATTTCAAAGTCATTAGAAACTTCTGATCATACTTTAACCCTAATTGTCCTGTGTGTTAAAAAATCCATTATCCAATTGTACATCCTACCACCAATGTCCTGGTTTTCACTCCTTTTCCACAAAGATGCTGCTGCCACTAGCCGTCTGCATCTTTTCTCTTTTCCACCCACTTCTCAGCAACGTTGTTTTAAAGAGGTGCTTTCTTGTGTGTCTGTGTGTCTGTCACATTTATAGGACATCATAGGATGGCGTATGATCTCTGCCTGAATATCATAGGACGTCCTATGAACTCAGGCATCATAGGACTCGCGATGCCGTCATAAAGGTATGATGTCTATATGATGGCACATAGACAAATGTATCTTTATGATGTCATATAGACCATCACTCACAATGCCTAGACTAATGTGTCTTTATGATGTCATATGACTTATAATTGGCAAGGTGAATAAGTTACAGGGCCAGTCTTTACAGCGCGTTCGTGTTTTCTGCACAACATTCTGCGTTGCTGCAAGCAGAGTTGCCAGATCAAGCAGTCTTCGTATTGTTGCTAAAGATGAAGAAACTAAGCAAAAGCGTCACTTTCTCAGCAATGTCGGTTTTAAAGAGGTGCTTTCTTGTGTCTGTGTGTCTGTCACATTTATAGGACATCATGGGACGGCCTATGATCTCTGCCTGATAATCATAGGATGTCCTATGAACGCAGGCATCGTAGGACTCGCGATGCCGTCATAAAGATATGATGTCTACATGACGGCACATAGACAAATGCGTCTTTGTGATGTCATATAGACCATCACTCACGATGGCTAGACTAATATGTCTTTATGATGTCATATGGCTCATAGACAAATGTGTCTTTATGATGTCATATAGACCATCACTCGCGATGCCTAAACTAATGTGTCTTTATGGTGTCATATGGCTCAAAATTGGCAAGGTGAATAAGTCACAGGGCCAGTCTTTACAGCACATTTGTGTTTTCTGCACAACATTCTACGTTGCCGCGAGCAGAGTTGCCAGATCAAGTAATCTTCATATTGTTGCTCAAGTTGAAGAAACTAAGCAAAAGCGCCGCTTTCTAAGCAATGTCGTTTTTAAACAGGTGCTTTCTTGTGTCTGTGTGTCTGTCACATTTATTAGGCTATCATGGGACGGCCTATGATCTCTGCCTGCTCATCATAGTATGTCCTATGAACGCAGGCATCGTAGGACTCACGATGCCGTCATAAAGATATGCTGTCATATAGACCATCACTCACGATGCCTAAACTAATGTGTCTTTATGGTGTCATCCATCCATCCATCTTCTACCGCTTTTCCGGAGGTCCGGGTCGCGGAGGCAGCAGTTCAAGCAGAGAAGCCCAGACTTTCCTCTCCCCAGCCACCTGCTCCAGCTCTTCAGAGGGGATACCAAGGCGTTCCCAGACCAGCTGGGAGACATAGTCTCTCCACCGAGTCCTGGGTTTGCCCCGGGGTCTCCTCCCAGTGGGACGTGCCTGAAACACCTCAAGTGGGAGGCGTCCAGGAGGCATCCTAATCAGATGCCCATACCACCTCAACTGACTCCTTTCAATGTGGAGGAGCAGCGGTTCTACTCTGAGCCTCTCTCAGATGACTGAGCTCCTCACCCTATCTCTGAGGGTGAGTCCAGCAATCCTACGGAGAAAGCTCATTTCAGCCGCTTGTATCCGCAATCTCGTTCTTTCGGTCATTACCCAAAGCTCGTGACCATAGGTGAGAGTAGGAACGTAGATTGACTGATAAATTGACAGCTTTGCCTTAGAACTAAGCTCCCTCTTCACCACAACAGACCGGTACAACGTCCACATCACTGCAGATGCTGCTCCAATCCGTCTGTCGATCTCTCGCTCCATTCTCCCCTCACTCGTGAACAAGACCCCAAGATACTTAAACTCCTCCACTTGGGGCAGGAGCCTGTCCCCAACCCGGAGAGGACAATCCACCTTTTTCCGGCTGAGGACCATGGACTCAGACTTGGAGGTGCTGATTCTCATCCCAGCCGCTTCACACTCAGCGGCAAACCATCCCAGCAAGAGCTGTAGGTCATTGCTGGATGAAGCCAACAGGACAACATCATCTGCAAACAACAGAGATGAGATCCTGTGGTCACCAAGCATGACACCCTCCATTCCCTGGCTGCGCCTAGAAATCCTGTCCATAAAAATTATGAACAGGATCGGTGACAAAGGGCAGCCCTGGTGGAGTCCAACTCTCACTGGGAATGACTCCGACCGAGTGTTGGCAATACGAACCAAACTCTCACAACAGTTGTACAGAGACCGAATAGCTCGTAAAAACAAGCCCGATACCCCATACTCCCGAAGCACCCCCCCCAAAAAATCCACGAGGGACGCGGTCAAATGCCTTCTCCAAGTCCACAAAACACATGTAAACCGGTTGGGCAAACTCCCACGAACCCTCGAGAATTCTTGAGAGGGTAAAGAGCTGTTCCGATGTGCCACGGCCAGGACGAAAACCACATTGCTCCTCCTGAATCCGAGGTTCGACCAACGGCCGGACTCTCCTCTCCAGTACCTTGGCATAGACCTTCCCAGGGAGGCTGAGGAGTGTGATCCCTCTAAAGTTGGAGCACACCCTCCGGTCCCCTTTTTTAAAGAGAGGAACCACCACCCCGGTTTGCCATGCCAAAGGCACTGCCCCCGACCTCCACGCAGTGTTGCAGAGGCGTGTCAACCATAACAACCCAACAACATCCAGGGCCTTGAGGTACTCAGGGCGAATCTCGTCCACCCCTGGGGCCCGGCCACCAAGGAGATTTTTAACCCCCTTGGCGACCTCAGCCCCTGTGATAGGCGAGTCATCCCCCTCGTCCCCAAACCCTGCTTCCTCTGTGGAAGGCGTATCAGTGGGATTGAGGAGATCCTCGAAGTATTCCTTCCACCGCCCGACGATGTCCCCAGTCGAAGTCAACAGTGTCCCATCTGCACCATACACAGTGTGGACGGGGAGCTGCTTTCCCCTCCTGAGCCGCCGGACAGTTTGCCAGAATCTCTTTGAGGCCGACCGAAAGTCTTGTTCCATGGCCTCACCGAACTCCTCCCATACCCGGGTTTTTGCTTCAGCAACCACCCGAACTGCACTCCGCTTGGCCTGCCAGTACACCTCAGCTGCTTCGGGAGTCCCACAAGCCAACCAAGCTTGATAGGACTCCTTCTTCAGCTTAATGGCCCCCCTCACCACTGGTGTCCACCACTTGGTTCGGGGGTTGCCACCATGAGATGCACCGACCACCTTGCGGCCGCCGCTTCAACAACAGAGGTGGAGAACATGGCCCATTCAGACTCCATGTCTCCAGACTCCCTCGGAATGTGGTTGAAGTTCTTCCGGATGTGGGAGTTGAAGACCTCCCAGACAGGGGCCTCAGCCAGACGCTCCCAGCACACCCTCACTATAAGTTGGGTCTACCAGGTCTGAATGGCTTCCTCCCCTGCCATCGGATCCAACTCACCACCAGGTGGTGATCAGTTGACAGCTCTGCACCTCTCTTTACTCGGGTGTCCAAGACATACGGTCGCAGGTCTGATGACACAATAACAAAATCGATCATCGACCTACGACCTAGGGTGTCCTGGTGCCAGGTGCACATATGGACACCCTTATGCTTGAACATGGTGTTCGTTATGGACAGACTGTGGTTAGCACAGAAGTCCAATAACTGAACACCACTCGGGTTCAGATCGGGCAGGCCGTTCCTCCCAATCACCCCCCTCCAGGTTTCACTGTCGTTGCCCACGTGCGCATTGAAGTCCCCCAGTAGGACAATGGAGTCTCCAAGAGGAGCACCCTCCAGCACCCCAGTCACAGACTCCAAAAAGGGTGGGTACTCTGAAACATCATTTGGTGCATAGGCACAAATCGATGGTCAGGACCCGTTTCCCAACCCGAAGGCACAGGGAAGCAACCCTTTCGTCCACCGAGGAAAACTCCAATATAGAGGCAGCAAGGTGGGGCGATACAAGAATACCCACCTCTGCTCGTCGCCTCTCGCTCGGGGCAACTCCAGAAAAGGCCAAGCTCCAGCCCCTCTCCAGGAGACTGGTTCCGGAACCGGAGCTGTGTGTTGAGGTGAGGCAGACTATATCTAGCCGGTATCTCTCAACCTCGTACACCAGCTCAGGCTCCTTCCCCACCAGAGAGGTGACATTCCACGTACCAAAATCCAGTTTAGAAAGCTTGGGATCAGTCCGCCAAGGTCTCCGCATTTGACCGCCACCTGATCCACATAGCACCGGACCCCCATGATCCCTCCTGCAGGTGGTGAGCCCACTGGAGGGCGGACCCATGTAACTCCTTCGGGCTGAGCCCGGCCGGGACCCATGGGTGGAAACCCGGCCACCAGACGCTAGCCTTCGAGCCCCTCCCCCAGGCCTGGCTCCAGGGTGGGGCACCGGTAACCCCATACCGGGCGGGGTACACTGAATCCTTGATATACAATTCATGAGAGTCTGTTGGATCGTTCTTAGTCTGGCCCTTCACCCAGGACCAGTTTGTCTTGGGAGACCCTATCAGAGGCAAATTGCCCCGGACAACATAGCTCCTGGGATCACTGGGGCATGCAAACCCCCCCACCACGATAAGGTGACAATCCATGAGGGAGCTTTATGGTGTCATATGGCTCAAAATTGGCAAGGTGAATAAGTCACAGGGCCAGTCTTTACAGCACATTTGTGTTTTCTGCACAACATTCTACGTTGCCGAGAGCAGAGTTGCCAGATCAAGCAATCTTCATATTGTTGCTCAAGTTGAAGAAACTAAGCAAAAGCGTCGCTTTCTCAGCAATGTCGTTTTTAAACAGGTGCTTTCTTGTGTCTGTGTGTCTGTCACATTTATAGGACATCATGGGACGGCCTATGATCTCTGCCTGATCATCATAGGACGTCCTATGAACGCATGCATCATAGGACTCGCGATGCCGTCCTAAAGATATGATGTCTATATGACGGCACATAGACAAATGTGTCTTTATGATGTCATACAGACCATCACTCACGATGCCTAGACTAATGTGACTTTATGACATCATATAGACCATCACTCACGATGCCTAGACTAATGTGTCTTTATGATGTCATATGGCTCAAAATTGGCAAGGTGAATAAGTCACAGGGCCAGTCTTCACAGCGCGTTCGTGTTTTCTGCACAACAGATTTCTGCAGCCATGGCCAATTCTACGTTGCCACGAGCAGAGTTGCCTGATCAAGCAGTCTTCGTATTCTTGCTCAAGATGAAGAAACTAAGCAAAAGCATCGCTTTCTCAGCAATGTCGTTTTTAAAGAGGTGCTGACACAGTAAAAATGTGTAACCTTGAAGAATGTCAATCTACACTACAAATGTGTAAAATGCCAAGCAAAGCACTAATTTTCTCTGGGTGCTCCGGTTTCTTGGTTTCTACGGGCATGTACGGGCCTTCCTAAACCGGGTCGAAAGCCACTTTTTGCTCAGATCTATTTTCATGATCCTGCCCATGAACTGGAATTACGACGCACCTATCCCTCAACCAGTGGTCTGATCGAACAAGAAGAAGACCCACCAGATGGAGAGCTATAGAATGAGGAGAACTGCTGCATGCCAGAAAAGATGTTGTGAACATGAAACACCTCAGGTTCCAGCAGTATGCTGCAGGCATGACTGTAAACAACACAGCCATCTGAGACAGGAGGAGATCCTTCAGCATGCGGCATGCAGAAATACTTGCTTATACTTGGTTTCTAAGGGCATGGACGGGTATGCATGGGTATGTAACAGTATACAGAATGAAGGAGAACTGGTCCCAAGATGGAACCCTGGGGGACCCCATATTCGATAGATTTATATGATGATTTGTGGTTATTTATATAAGCATAATGAAGTCTTCCAAACAGATAGCTAATAAACCAATCTAATGCTAGGCCTTTGATACCATAATGATGTAATTTATTAATTAGGATGTCAAGGTTAATGGTATCAAATGCTTTAGATAAGTCTAGGAAAATGCCAATGCCATAGTTGCCTCTTTCAGTTGCATGATTGATTTTTTCAATTAGGCTAAGTATTACAATATAAATAGTGTTTCTTTCTTAAACCATATTAAGATTGGGATAATAATGTTAAGCTTGTCAAGGTAGCTGGTCAGTCTGTCATAAACGTCTCTTTCCAAAACCTTGGAGAGAGTAGACAAAATGGATATTGGACGATCATTTGTGCAATTTTTGCTATTTGTGGCACTTCACTGGAGATTAGAGACAAATTAATGCAGTAGGTAAGAGGTTCCAGTATTACATTAATACTTTTCAAACTTTTGCTGGAAATTTCATCATCTCCAGCAGAGTTCAAGTTCTTTATGTCCTTGATGATTTTCCAGACTTTCTCACAATCAGTTGGCTTCAGGAAGAAAGAATTCAGGTAGTTTCCTGATAAATAATGTTTGAAAGAGGCACCCTGGGGTTGGTTGATTTTATTAGATAAATTTTCTCCAATGGAGGCAAAATAATTATTAAATTTATCAACCACAGTGGCATTACTGGTGAGATTGCTGACCGCGTTATTGTTAGGAAGTGGGTGTGTGTGTGTATGTGTGTGTGGGGGGGTTGGTTCCTGTTTAGAACCTTGCATAGTACTCTCCAAGATTTCTTGGAATCACCCTGTGATGCATTTATTTCTGCATAGTAATTAATCTTACTCTTTTTAATAATATGTGTTAG
Source organism: Pholidichthys leucotaenia (assembly GCA_020510985.1). Classification (NCBI taxonomy): domain Eukaryota; kingdom Metazoa; phylum Chordata; class Actinopteri; order Cichliformes; family Pholidichthyidae; genus Pholidichthys; species Pholidichthys leucotaenia. Next base: position 281,685,344 of record CM035842.1, read on the forward strand.
TTTATTTCTAAACTTAGTATATTCATTTTTATTATTAATATCTTGATTTTTTATGTAGCATTTATATAGTTTATTTTTGTGCGTAATAGATTTTAATATGCCCTTAGAAAGCGATGGATGTTGAATAGTACCACTACACATGACAGTCTTGATGGAAATTGTTTCCTGAATGGAGTGTGTTATTTCCTTAGTCAAGGTGTCAAATGCAGCATCAGCATCACTACAACTGTAGATTCTATTCCATGCCTTGGTGTGCAAGTCCTCACTCAGTCGTTGTAACGTTTCTTTGTTGAGTGTTTTTATTTTTAGTTTATGAAGTGAGATTGAGGGCCCAACAGCAAGGTCAAGAAACAGAACAATAGGGAAATGATCAGAAATCTCAGAAAGTACAACTCCAGATGCCAGTGTGGAATTGCGAATGTTAGTGATGATATTATCAATAATGGACTTGGTAGAGTGAGTGATTCTGGTATAAGTATTAATGGTAAGGAAGAAGGAAGAAGAGTGTAGTGTATTCATAAAATCATTTTTAGCTGCATCATCCCTGGAGAGGTCAATGTTGAAGTCTCCAAGGAGGATACAACTTTTATTTTCATTGTTGATTGACAATAAAATTTCTTCAAGTTTGGTCGTAAAAATATCAAGGTCAGTGTCTGGGACACGATAGATCACACCTACAATTAGATTTTTTTTCCATTTTTGACATGTATCTCAGCAAAAAGAGAGTCAGTATAACAGTCTGCTATGACAATATCATCTCAAACACCCACATCATGCCTAAGGGAAACATAGAGACAGACGGCACCGCCAGATCTGCCACATCTGCTCTTGGTGAACAGTTTATAGCCATCAAGGTTTAAGATATCTGTGTATGACCCACTGTTCAATCAAGTTTCACTACAACCAATTACATTGAAGCTGCAGCCAGTGATGGTAAGTAAAGTAACATACATTGTGTCGCATCCACTCCTTCTTCAATAGATTCATTGAAGACCATATGCTTGATAGCTGATGGAATTTACTGGGGTCACACAGCAACAATCAGAATCAGAATCAGAATCAAAATCAGATTTATTGCCATTGTTCATGTAGTACACAAACTAGGAATTTGTCTCGGTGCCATGCTGCAACATTAAAAACATGATGAGATAAAGAGATAAACTAAAAAACTAAAAGACTAAAAACATGCAATAAGTGTAGAATAATAAATAATAATAATAATAATAATAATAATAATAATAATAATAATAATAATAATAATAATAATAATAATAATGAGTAATACTAGTCAAGGCAGTTTTAAATAAATTAGCAAGTAGCAGATAATATGGGGTACCACAGTGCAGTCGATAATGCAACAGAAAAACAGTGATGAACGACATGAGCTGCAGTATATAGTGCACGAGAGTCAATAAGTCACTTAATGTTCACCAGTCTGATGGCAGAGGGGAAAAAGCTGTTCATGTGCCGGGAGGTTTTAGTCTGAATGGACCGAAGTCTTCTACCTGAGGGGAGGGGGGCAAACAGTACGTGACCAGGGTGTGAAGGATTGGCTATGATCCGGCCTGCACGCCTCCGGGTCCTGGAGATGTACAGGTCCTGGAGAGATGGGAGCTTGCAGTCGATCACCTTCTCAGCAGTGCACACGACGCGCTGCAGCCTTAGTCTGTCCCTGGCAGTGGCTCCTGCGCACCACACTGTTATGGAGGAGGTGAGGATGGACTCGATGATGGCCGTGTAGAACTGCACTAACATCTTGGTGGGTAGCTTGAGCTTCCTCAGCTGCCGCAGAAAGAACATCTTCTGCTGGGCGTTTTTGATGAGGGAGCTGATGGTTGGCTCCCATTTGAGGTCCCGGGTGATGGTGGTGCCCAAGAAGCAGAAGGAATCTGCAATGGTGATGGGAGAGCCTGTGATGGTGAGGGGGGGGGGCAGGGGGGTTGTGACTTTCCTGAAGTCCACAATCATCTCTGCTGTCTTCAGAGCGTTCAGCTGCAGGTTGTTGTGGCTGCACCAGGACACCAGCTGGGCCACCTCTTTCCTGTAGACGGACTCGTCGCCGTTGGAGATGAGCCCGATGAGGGTGGTGTCGTCCGCAAACTTGATCAGCTTAACAGACTGGTGGGAGGAGGTGCAGGAGTTGGTATAAAGGGAGAAGAGTAGGGGGGAAAGTACACAGCCCTGGGGTGATCCGATACTGATGCTAACAGAGTCCGAGACAGACTTCCCCAGCTGCACATGCTGCCTCCGGTCCGTCAGGAAGTCGGTGATCCACCTGCAGAGGGAGTCAGGCACGCCAAGCAGAGACAGCTTGTCCTGGAGCAGAGCGGGGCGGATGGTGTTGAATGCAGAGCTGAAGTCCACAAACAGGATCCTGGCGTAGGTTCCCGGGGAGTCCAGGTGCTGCAGGATGGAGTGGAGGGCCAGGTTGACTGCGTCGTCCACAGACCTGTTGGCACGGTAGGCAAACTGCAGCGGGTCCAGGAGGGGAGTGGTGATGGACTTATGGTGATGGACAACAATACACACTTAGAGACATACAGTCATGCGAAAAAATTCGGACACCCTGTATAAGCCTGTGTTGTTGTTTTTTTTAACATATTTGAACATGTGGATATTTAATATCAATGTTAAAAATACTGGGAGATTCATGTAATACAACTAAACAATTAAAAATGAATTAAAGACTTTTTCAAATTTTCTGTGAAATGTAATTCTAAACAAATAGTGAGGAATAAATTAGGACACGCCCCATCTTTTTTAGGACACCCCCACATTCATTCCCACTTAAAATGGCTAAAATAAATGTTAAAAAATGCAAATAAAAGCAAAAACAAGGATAGACATAGATATGTGATCATTTCTTAATGAAGAAATGAATATTTAATGGGGTGTCCTAATTTTTTCACATGACTGTAGACATGGACAAACTCTCATCCATACAGAAAATGGTCAGACAGGCACACACAAGTACACACACCCTCAGATACGCAGACACATTGTCAGCACAACCCGCTGTATCATACTATGTGTCGGCATCTGAAAACTCAGTCGCTCTTACACATACTAGTTATTTTATCTGTTTTTATTTTTTTTCCTTACTCCGTTTTAAATTTTTTATCTCTTTTATTGATATTAACTTTTTACTTAGTGCTATTAACTTTTTAAACTGGAGCTAGAACTTTATTGATCATACAGCTCCCAACGGCTGGACTGCTTATATTTTTAAAGTAAAAAAATGGACACGCCAGTGCCTGGGGATGATAAAATTCTCCTGCAGAAAGCACAAAAGAAAATTGCTGACGAGGGAGGATATCCGACGGCTCTCCGTTGAACTGCAGCAGAAAAATACACTCCTCTCCAACTTCAGCTTACATCTTCCACTGCTGTCACAGACTATGAGTCTTTTAGTGGCCTAGGAGTCCACAAAAAATGGCTTTGAGTGACTCAGCCCTCCGAGACACAGTCACCTGTGACCCCTCCGCCTGTCCACGGCCCTCCTCCTGCTCAACGCCAAATCAAATGGCCTGGTCTTAAGTGGTGGTCTTGGGTAAAAAAAGGGTTTCAGACGCGTCTACCACCAGCCCTCCTCTGTCTGTCTCCAACCGCTACGAGGCTCTGGCAAAGGCTGAGAAACCACCTTCCACCGAGGCTCCTGCTTCATCGGTTCCAGCTTGTCTGGGCTTCGCTCAGCACGCAGCCCCCACTGACGTCGCACCCGTCCCTTCGCTGGAAGACCCGGCGGCCTTTCCTCCGCTGAGGCCTGGCTGCAGTGGGGTGGCTGGCGCAACCCCAGCCAAGCCTCAGCAGCTCCGGCCCCATTCTGGAGAGTCCTGTGCCCGACGTATGATCCTGAGGTAGGCTGTTTGCTGGCACGCCAGGAGGCCACACTGCATGGAGCTGTCGGGGAATCCCTCTTCCAGTTCTGGTGTCGCTTTGCTGCCCTGCTTGTTGGCTGGTGAGGTAAGGGGCCCTACCTCTCCCAATGGTAGCACTGAGAGACCCTGCAACCACCAACATCCTGCCGGCTTTTTCCTCCAACCACGATGATTGTCGGTGACTCCACCAAAAGGCACATCAGTCATTTTATCTATAGAGTTAAACAGTGAGTGATATATCACACGGATTATTTTTCACGTAGGGACCAACGACACCACCCGCAGACAGTCTGAAATCACTAAAAATGACTTCTGCAAATTTTTAATATTCTATCAAACAGCAGAAAGTCTATTTTTATTTCTAGCCCCATTCCCACACTGTGCTGTGGATCAGATTGTTTTAGTCGTGTTCTTGCCCCTGCAACTTGGCTTAAGTCCATCTGTAGCAGCAACATTAATTTTATTGACAATTTTAACTTGTTTTGGAGTGGCCACACCGTCTGTAAATCCAACGGCATACATTTAAATGCATCAGGTAGTGGCTTTTAGCAGTAAACCTGATGCAAATCATTCAATCCACAACATGCAATTGACTGTTTACATCTCACGACCCCTCTCTCCCTGGATCCACTCACATCTCTGACCCCCAGGAAGACTACTATCCAGCACCAGTCCCGTTTTTGTCAGTCTCCACCATCTGGTCTGAAAATTCATTCACTACCTACTTTCCCCATTAGGACATTGATCATGGACAGACCTCCATCCATAAAACAGTTAGTTCACAAGAACTCAAGCCCAGGCTGCCTACTTTCTGTGGATCAGTCTCCTAATAATAATTCATAGAAAACAAATTACCCATCCATAAATAACTCACCACCTACCCTAAATATGGCTCTTTTAAATATACGGTCACTAGCTAACAAGACTTTTATCATCAATGACCTGATTTTAGATAATAGGATTGACTGTTTATTTTTAACGGAGACGTGGCTTGGCATGGATGCACCAGCGGTTCTCACTGAAGCCTCCCCACCAAATTTTTAGTTCATTTTTTTCCATAAGAAAGGGCAGGAAGGGTGGGGGTACTGCTTCTATTTTTTCTTCCTCACTTGCAGTAAAGCAAATCTTACCCGATCAATATACCACATTTGATCACCATGCTTTTGTCTTTAGCAGCCCTGCTATTTTATGCATCACAGTTTACAGACCACCCAAATACTGCCCTGTTTTCATTAATGAGTTCTTGAGTTTTTAGCAATAATCCACTCCTCTTATAATTTTATTCTCATTTCCGGTGATTTTAATCTACACACTGATAAGCAGGGTGACCATATGTCAGAAGATTTTAATGACCTGCTCACGTCCATGAATTTTACTCAACATGTCATGCAGCCAACTCACAACAGGGGACACACTCTGGATTTTGTCATTAGCCATGGCCTGCCCACTACTGTGTCTTCTGTTGTTGACTTGGCTGTATCTGACCATTACTGTGTGTTTTTTAACATCACTGGTTTTATGCAACGGGAGACCTCGGTGCGAATTGTGAGGAAGTGCCATCTGACACCTGAGGTGGCTGCTGATTTTATCAAACTCTTACACAACACTCCCCCAGTTATTTCACCTGCATCGTGTGATTTTATTGTTGATAATTTTAACAGTAAATTAAGATCTACCATTGGCAGAGTTGCCCCAATAATCACAAGGACAGTTAGGGATAAACCAAAGCCTCCATGGAGAAATAACCAAATCCAACAATTGAAGAGAGTGCAGGATGGCTGAGAGGAAATGAAGGAAAAATAAATTAACTATCAATTACCAAATACTATAGAATAAATAAAAAAATATACAATAATCCAGTGAAAACATCAAGAACAGAGTATTTTGCCAACATAATCTCAACACATAACAATAACCCCTAAAGTCCTTTTTGCAACCATTGATCACTTAATCAACCCAGATTTTAATAAACACACAAATCTGCCATCCAACTCTCTCTGTGAGAGTTTTGCAGACCACTTCAGATGCAAGGTTGATACTATTAGATCCAACGTTTTATCTGACCAGAAGACTGCTTTTAATGGAATCTTGGACTCACCTTTAGCTGAGGAAACGCTGGACTGTTTTGCTCTGGTTGATGCTGAGATGCTTGGTAGAGTTTTCTCCCAGGTAAACTTGAGCTCCTGCCTTTAAGATCCGATTCCCACATCACTTTTTTAAACATTTTATGGATTCTTTGAGAATGAGATTTTAAACATTGTAAATTGATGTCTTCAGACTGGTGTTTTCCCCACTGCCTTTAAAATGGCTGCGGTGAGGCCCCTTTTGAGGAAGAGTAATTTAGATCCTGATATCCTCAGTAACTATCAACCTGTATCCAACTTACTGTTTTTAAGTAAAGCTTTAGAAAAAATATTTTTTTATCCAGTTAAACAATTTTCTTATTGACCACAACATTCACCATCTTTCAGGTTCAACAGTTGTCATGGCGAAGGGAACACGCTGATGACGTCTTCATCATGCATCTGTGCTTACACTGCTAGAGAGCCAGCATGCTAAAGTCCCGGTGGTTCCTCCTGAGATTCAGCAGTGATATTTTGATCGCCTCCAGTTAGCCAATATGTGATTTGAGGATTCCTATACAGTTTGCCATCGATATAAAGTTTATCAATGAACAGATTAGCATTCCTTTTACTGTTTCTCACCTCTGTCATGATTGGGTAGAGCAGCCTCCGTCTGTTCATGATCTCAGGTGGAAACTGATCATTGGTGGAGTAGTTGGTACCTTTTCACTACCCTTGGACATGATGGCGGCTTTCATCTTGGAATCGGTGGGGTTGGCCACAATAGGACAGGGCCTCGTCTGTTGGTTGGCTTTGATCCTTCCAAAGTGATAGACACTGAAGAGGTGAATAGCCCTGGCCTCTTCCAGAATCAGAATCAGAATCAGAATCAGAATCAGCTTTATTGGCCAAGTATGCACAACACATACAAGGAATTTGACTTTGGCTAAAAACTTGCTCTCATTGTTCAGGTGGAGGATTTAAATAAGGATTAAATGACAACAGAGTATGTACAGTAAATTACAGTCTGTCCACATTTCTATAAAAGGATGCAAATATATACAGGAATATATGCAGTTATTTACTCAGACTAACCACACTTTGCAGAAATATATGAAAAAATATACAGTCACACAGTATTTCAATGTGAACTCAGATTCAGTGATATAATGTGAATGAAGTAAAAAGCAGTGTGAGAGTTATGTGCAATGTAATAATGGATGAAAAGTCATGAGTACAGCAACAGGTAGGACTAGGTGAATGTTAGGAGTTCATCAGAGTGATGGCTTGAGGAAAGAAACTGTTCCTGTGACGGGTGGTTTTGACCTTCAGTGATCTGTAACGACGACCAGAAGATAAAAGTTCAAACAGTTTGTGGCCGGGGTGTGATGGGTCAGCACAGATGTTTCCCGCCCGTTTCCTGGTTATGGACCGATATAAGTTCTCAATGGAGGGTAGGTCAGTACCAATGATCCTCTCCGCAGACTTAATGATCCGCTGCAGTCTGGTCTTGTCCTGTTTAGTGGCAGATCCAAACCAGACAGTGATGGAAAAGCAGAGGACAGATTGGATGATGGCAGTGTAGAAGACAACCAGCAGCTCCTGAGGCAAATCAAACTTCTTGAGCTGATGCAGAAAAAACAACTTCTGCTGGGCCTTTTTCCGGACAGTGTCTATATGGGAGGACCACTTCAGGTTCCGGGAGATTGTGGTACCCAGAAACTTGAAGGAGTCCACAGTGGACACTGTGCTGTTGAGGATGGTGAGTGGGGGGAATGAAGGGGGGTGTCGCCTGAAATCCACAGTCATCTCCACCGTTTTGGCTGGATTAAGTTCAAGATGGTTCTGGCTGCACCAGAGGATCAGCTGCTCCACCTCCCGCCTGTATGCAGACTCATCATCACCCCGGATCAAACCGATGACTGTGGTGTCGTCCGCAAACTTCAGGAGCTTCACCGAAGGGTCCTCTGAGGTGCAGTCATTGGAGTAGAGGGAGAAGAGCAGTGGGGAAAGGACACATCCTTGGGGGGCGCCAGTACTAATTTTTCGGGAGCTGGATGTAAATCTCCCTAGCTTCACCTGTTGCCACCTGTCAGTCAGAAAGCTGGAGATCCACTGGCAGGTGGAGGGGGGCACCTTGAGCTGGAGGAGTTCCGGCTTCATTTTCAATTCATTAACTAGGAATGACTTTAGAAGTTCTTCTGATTTTTGGTGAGTTTAATTTTTTACTTCTGGAAGTCCATTATCCTTCATACTCCGACATTGCAGATCAAGTATGTTTTTTGCCATGTTAACTTTATCTTTTGGGAGTTTGGCTGTCAGATGTTTGAGGTTGTTTACTTCAATCCTAAGTGATGCATTGTCAGTCTTTAGCACCACGATCAGTGAGTTGTTGAATTTCATGGAATGCTTTAATTCATTAATATCAGTTGTCAACTGATCGAGTAAATCAAGCTACTTGAGTTGGCGTTTAATAGACATGGATTCACACATGTTACAGGGTGGAGTATCATACATTTTGCTCGAGCTTGGTTTAGTCTGGGTGGGTTTGGATGCCGGTTTATTGCCAGTCATAACGTTGTTGTAGTAAAGTGCGTTAATATAGGATTGCAAATCCTCTATCAGCTTGTCAACAGGCGAATCCAGTTTGTTATAGGTTCAGTCAGTCACTACTCCAATTAAGTTTCATGGCATAATTTTGGGAAATTTTGGCAGAGAGGCCAGCTCAGTTCAGCTCTGCTCAGCACTTCATGCACCCAACCATCTTGAAAGTTACAAAGTTATGTAAGATATCTTATTCTGAAAGTATTTTCTGTTTTGTTCTGGTTTGGTCTTGTGTATCTTGATTCTTGTTTTATTTTGTAATTACTTTCTGGTTGTCCTTTGTTTTTAGGTTCAATTCTGGTAATCTCCATTAGACCATCTTATTCCAACTTAATGTTTTTCCTTTGCTTCCTCCCAGTCACGCCCTAGTTTCTATTTCCCAGTGTCTGTCTCCTTTTCCTCCAAGTTATTGCACTTTGTCTGATGTGCTCCTCTCTGCCTCTCTCCTTTGTCCTCCTTTGTGTCACCCGTTGTCCATTCCTTTGATTGTCTGCTCTCCTTTAAATCCTGTCTTGTTCTTCCCCCACTCGTGTGTCATTGATGTTGTTTTCCTTCACGTTCCCTGGTGCATCCTCTGTGTTTCCTGGCTCGTCGTCTTCCTCCTGGTTTGTTTATACAGTATGCGGTTATCCTTTCTTTCTTTCTTTCTTTCTTTCTTTCTTTCTTTCTTTCTTTTTTTCTTTCTTTGTGGCAGCACCTTGCATGGCAGTGAACCCCTCTGATTCTACATGTGATTAACATTGTAGATAGGAGAAACATAATTTCATTCTACTGTATATGATTGGCTGTATGGACTGAATGACAGTAGAGATGGCTTCTTCTCCTTCTTTCTGTTGTTATATTCCTTATTTTTTCCCAGTGTTTGAGTTTAGCATTGATTCCAGCCCTCGTGCCATAGTTATTCAGGATTTCACTTTAGTTAGTTTTCCCAGATTGTACCTTGGCCTTTTGTTTGTTTATTTCATCAAATCCTCGAGTACCTGCATGCAGTCAGTGTAGATTTGTGGTGCGGCAGAGAAACCTGGTGTGTGGCAGAATTATTTGATCATATCAAATTATACTGAGCAGTGCATCCTTTCAGGTAAGATGTTAGCCTTGTGTTATATTTAGATGAGTGTTTTAATGATTTACTTTAAAGATAAAGAAGCTGGTTTCAGTAATTACAAATGTTCCAAACACAGTTATATCACTGCAGCAAATACTATGGCAGATTTAAGCAGAAAATCTAAAAACTACAGTTATTTAATGGAATGGAGAAAACTGAATTAAACTTTTAGGTTCTGAAACTTGAAATTTTTTATGCAATTGTGATTGAACTCATCATTTTTTACAAATATGCTTTTTTATTCCCTGTATGATATATGCACACTGGATATCATGGCTATATAGATTCAAATTATAAACCTCAGCTGGAGTTCAGCTGGCCACATTTATCCAGGATTTACACTGAGTCTGGATGCAGTACGTTGTAGATGCAGTGCGGATGAAGCCTTGCATTTGTTCCCACCAAATCCGTTTGTTTTGCAGCGGCATGGATGAGAACAGAGTTTGAAATACAAGATCACGTGAGAATTATACAAAATAACTTGAGATCTCAGGAAAGACCCAAGAGTGACCAAGATAATAATAATAATAATAATAATAATAATAATAATAATAATAATAATAATAATAATAATAATAATAATAATAATACATTTTATTTCTAGGTGCCTTTCAACCCCAAAGGTCGCCTTACAATGAGCATTAAAACATTAAAAACAGATTTAAAATGCAGTAACAAAACTTAAGTAACAAACCAAACATTGAATTAAAGGTAGATTATCAAAGAGAGTAAGTTTGTTAAACATATAAGTTTGAGTCTGGATTTAACTAATGGAAGAGAGTCAGTGTTGCGAATGGCTGGTGGAAGTGAGTTCCAGAGCTGGGGAGCAGAGCGACTGAAGGATCTATACCCCATAGTGATGAGGCAGGCTGAAGGAATGATGAGGAGAAGGGAAGAGGAGGACCTCAGAGAGCGGCTAGGAGTGACAATGTGGAGGAGTTCAGACAGGTATGGCGGGGCCAGGTTATGAAGGGCTTTGAAGGTGAGGAGCAGTATCTTAAAGTTTATTCTGTACTTTATTGGGAGCCAGTGAAGATGCTGAAGGACAGGGGTAAGATGTGTTCTATGGGTGGAGTACGAGTGATGATCCAGACAGCAGTGTTCTGAAGGAGCCGTAGCTTGTGGAGGGATTTATTTGGGAGACCAAAGAGAAGTGAGTTGCAGTAGTCAATGTGGGAAGTGACAAGGCTATGGATAAGGATGGCAGCAGTGTGTGGAATGAGGGAGGGATGCAGTCGATTAATGTTGCCAATATGAAAACAGGAGGACCGAGTAATATTACTGATATGAGACTGGAATGATAAAGTGCTATCGAGGAAGACACCCAGGCTCTTAACCTGAGGGGAAGGGCAAATGGGAGAGTTATCAATATCAATGGAGAAGGTGGGGGATTTGGTTAAGATGGAGGGTGCACCAACAAGTAAAATTTCTGTTTCTGAGATGAATCGATCGCGATCACGTGATAACAGCAAGGAAGTGTGATGTAGCGGGGGCTCCCCGCCTACATTTTTGGGCTCTAAATAAAATGCAAGTAGCCCATTAATTTTAATTATATGAAGAATTTGCATGCTATGTGAAGGTTTTACTTTCTCTGACACAGTGGGGGAGGAGTAGATCTCAGGAAATAACAGAAGATCCTTAAATCGTTTTTGATGATCAAATGGCTATTAAATACCACAGGATTTCCTTGCGGATTGTATCTGGCATCCATCAAAAATAGACTTGTTGCATTTCATTAGCACACCAAATCTGATGAGCCGGATTTGTTCCACAGTGGTCGGGACCAGGTGGGGATTAGAAAATTAACGAGAATGAGAACTATTTGCTGTGGAAGCTGGATCACGGCTATAACATACTGCATCTGGATGGATGGATGGATGGATAGATAGATAGATAGACTTTATTGATCCCAAACTGGGAAATTACAGTGTAACAACAGCATGACAGTAGACGACCACACGACAGAAACACACTGCATAATAGACAAAGGGATTACCCATGGAGAGTAAAACTGCTAAAAAACTTATATACATCATAGATGAATAGATGGTGACCCATATAGATACTGTACATGAATCGTTCCCCTTGTACAAAGCAGGACTATCAAGTGCAGAGTGAAATGTGAGGCACCAATTACACTGTAAGGTGCAGTATGGCAACATAGTAGTTATGACCACAGTATAACATCAGAGTGAGTTATTGTACAGTGAAATGGCATGCAGCAGGAAAGATTTCATGTATCAAACTGTTCAGCAGCAAAGCTGCAGCAGTCTACTGGAGAAAGTGCTCCGCTGTCTATCCAGTGTGTGGTGGAGGGGGTGATCAGGATTGTCCATAATGGATCACATTTTATTTAGTGTCCTCTTCTCCACCACAGTCTTAAAGTTCTCCGGCCTGAGACCAATTACAGAGCCAGCCCTCTTGATAATCTTGTCAAGTCTGTTTGTGTCGCTGGCTCTGATACTGCTCCCCCAACAGACAGCAGCAAAGAAGACGGCACTGGCAACAATGTCCTGGCAGAAAAGCTCCAGCATCCTGTTGCACACATTGAAGGATCTCAACTTCCTCAGGAAATAGAGTCTGCTCATCCCCTACTTGTACGCAGCATCGTCGTTGGATCTCCAGTCCAGTCCATTGTTGATCATGACACCCAGATATATGTAGTCCTCCACTACCTCCACATCCTCCCCCCTAATCTGCAGTGGCTTTGAAGGTGACCTCTTCTTCCTGAAGTCAATCACCATCTCTCGGGTCTTGCTGACGTTCAGCCTCAGGTGATTCTGCTCTGTCCACTCCACAAATCTGTCTACCAGTGCCCTGTACTCCCCCTCCTCTCCCTCTCTTATATACCTAGCAACAGCTGACTCATCAGAAAATTTCTGCAGGTGGCATGACTTGGTGTTGTACTGAAGGTCAGTGGTGTATAAGGTGAAGAGGAAACGAGAGAGCACAGTCCCCTGCGGAGCTCCTGTATCACTGACCACCATGTCAGACAAAACACTGCCCAGCCGGACAAACTGTGGCCTGCCTGTCCAGTAGTCAGTAATCCAGGAGATGACAGAGCTGTCGACCCCCATCACCCGTAGCTTCTCACCCAGCGGCAGTGGCTGGATGGTATTAAAGGCACTGAAGAAATCAAAGAACATGATTCTGACAGTGTCTCCTTTGCCATCCAGGTGCAAATGGGCTTGTTGCAGCAGGTAGATGACAGCGTCTTCAACTCCTAAATGAGGCTGATATGCAAACTGCAGAGGGTCCAGCCACGTTTTCACCTGTGGCCTCAGGTAGGCTAAGACCAGTTTCTCCATGACCTTCATCACATGGGATGTGAGGGCAACTGGTCGATAGTCATTCAGGTAAGATGGAAACGACTTCTTGGGGACAGGGGCCAGGCAGGACGTCTTCTACAGCACCAGTACTCTCTCCAAACTCAGGCTCAGGCTGTACAGGTGTTTCAGTACCGAAGCTAGCTGGTTGGTACAGGTCCTCAGGATCCTGGTGGAGATTCAACTCAATTCAACTTTATTTATGTAGTGTGGAGCGTGTAAATGAAGAGGCAGATTCATTTCAGATGATTTATTACACACTCACTCTCAAGCAAAGAACAGACTGACTGGTCACATTAAACATCCCTCTCTCTATATCAAGTCACACTTCACAAGATTCAAGGCACTTCCTCATAACAGCAGGACATCTACACCACACTTCATTCAACCCCCTCTCCCACTGTTCTCCCATGTGTATTCATTGTCTCTGTCTAAGGTGTGAAATAACCTGAGGCCCACACTGCCCCCCACCAGCATCTTAGATAGAACAATAGAACATCAGTCCACACGCTGTTTCAGCTTCAGTCTCCTCCCATATCTGCTGCAACTGGGGTTTACCACCTCCGTGGCACTGCTGTGCCGGTGGGAGGCTGCTGGGAGTGTGTCTGACTGCGGGTGAGCCATGGAGAGGGGAGGGGGGGGATCACTCTGTCCGTGTGGCTGATCTGGTGAATTGTTTCCCTGGGGAGCTCTCCGTGGGGGTCTTCCACGCCGAGGGGCCCAAGCCAACAGCACTTGCTCGTCCGCCACAATGAAAGCGGGTTTGAGTCTGTCTATGCCAATCTTTTCCCTCCTACCCCCAAGTCTAGCAAAAAATGCTTATCCCCTGTTTCCAACACTCTGAACGGTCCATCATAGGGAGGGCGCAATGGAGGGCGGTGGGCATTGTGTCTGACGAACACGAACTCCGCGCTCTTCAAAGTTTTAGGCACGAAAACACGCGGAAAACTGGCGTGCCGGGCCCGGCAGCGTGGCTGTGTTTGCGCTACGCTGCAAAAGCTGAGACGGGGAGCTGCCCGGCGCGGGATTATCTAGTAGAAATTCCCCGGGCAGCCGTAGTGGCTGCGCAAAAACGAGCTCTGCCGGGGAAGCTTCCAGATCCTCTTTCGGCGCAGCGCGCAACCCCAATAAAACCCACGGCAACCTGTCTACCCAATTTGCATCCATCAATGAAGCCCTGAGTGCTGCTTTCAGTGATCTATGAAAACGCTTGCATAACCCATTGGCCTGTGGGTTGTACGCGGTTGTGCGGTGAATTGTAACACCCAGGCTGCGGGCCATCGCAGACCAGAGTTCGGAAACAAATTGAGGGCCCCTGTCGGACGTAATGTCCGACGGGACTCCAAAACACGCCACCCATGCTGTTAAAAAAGCGCGTGCTACATCTGCGGACGTGGTTGCCGCCAGCGGGACCGCTTCTGGCCAGCGCGTGGTGCGGTCCACCACTGTCAGGAGGTGCCGTGCACCCCTGTGATGGCGGGAGGGGGCCCACGAGGTCCACGTGAACATGGTGGAACCTCTTAGCCGGAATACGAAACGGGTCCAAGGGAGCCTTCGTGTGTCTGTGTACCTTGGCTTGTTGGCACGCCACGCAGGCTGCAGCCTACTCTTTCACTTGTTTGCATAGGCTCGACCACACAAACTTTTCTCCCACCATTTTGACCGATGCTCGCACTCCTGGGTGCGCCAGAGTGTGAATCGACTCAAACACGCGGCGGCGCCACGTGACTGGGACCACCGGACGCGGGCGCCCCGTGGAGACATTGCAGATTGGGGGGGGGGGGGGCGCCACCTTGCAGCACCCTGCTCTCCAGCCTTAACCCTGTTGGTCCAGACTGGAGCACGCGCACGTCTGCATTGCTAATCTGCTCTGCGGTCATGGCTACGTAATCTATCCCCACGCAGACCGGGTCCACCACGGCGCGCGAGAGGCAGTCCGCCACCACAGTCAGTTTACCCGACACATGTTGAATATCGGTAGTAAACTCTGAGATCGCGGCCAGCTGTCTCTTCTGCCGGCCCGACCACGGTTCTGAAACCTTGGCCATCGTGAATGTTAGCGGCTTGTGGTCCACGAATGCGGTGAAGTTGCGTCCTTCCAGCCAGAACTGGAAGTGGCGTATGGCCAGGTGGAGAGCCAGCAACTCTCTGTCGACCGCACTGTATTTACGTTCGCTGTCGCGCAAAGTTCTGCTGAAAAAGGCGAGCGGCTGCCAAGTCCCGGCGATGCGCTGCTCCACGACAGCCCCTATGGCCACGTCTGAAGTGTCGGTGGTGAGCGCTATGCGGGCCGCCGGGTCCGGATGCGCCAGCAGTGCGGCGTTCGCCAGGGCTGCTTTAACTTCTGAGAACGCCCGCTCTCGCTCCGGGGTCCATTTGACCCTATCCGCGGGTTTCTGTTTCTTGAGCGCGGCGTACAATGGTTGCATGAGCTGCGCCGCACGAGGAAGGAAACGGTTATAAAAGTTCACCATCCCCAAAAATTCCTGCAGCGCCCTGACCGTCTGAGGCCGGGGGAAATCCGCCACGGCGTACACTTTGTCGAACTGGCATTTCACTGGGTTGATTATTAACCTGTGCTCCTCCAACCTCCGGAAAACCGTCGTGAGGTGGGTTTCGTGTTCGTCTTCGGATGCACTGGCTACCAGGATATTGTCCAGGTAGACGAACACAAACGGGAGATCGCGCAGCACTGCATCCATCATGCGCTGGAACGTCTGTGCCGCTCCTTTTAACCCGAATGACATGCGCAGGAACTCGAATAGACCGAACGGAGTTATTACCGCTGTTTTGGGTATGTCCTCAGCGTGCACTGGGACTTGGTGGTAACCGCGGACCAGGTCTATTTTGGAAAAAATACGTGCTCCGGCAAGGTGAACGGAAAAATCCTGTATGTGGGGAATTGGGTAGCGGTTGTGCGCTGTGGCGTTGTTCAACCTGCGGAAATCTCCGCACGGTCGCAACGATCCCTCAGCCTTAGGGACCATGTGTAGCGGGGATACCCATGGGCTGTTTGATCGCCTGATGATGCCCAACCTTTCCAGGTTGGCAAACTCCTCGCGCGCTATGGCCAGTTTAGCTGCGTCCAAGCGCCGAGGTCTTGCAAAAACGGGCGGACCCGTGGTGGTGATAAAGTGCTCCACCCCATGTTTAGCGATGGCCGCGGAAAACATCGGGACTGTGAGTGCTGGGAACTGAGTGAGCAGTGTGTGGAACTTACCGCCTGTAGCTGTGACGTTGGCGTGTGCTGTTGGCTGGGTCACTCGAGCCATACAGGGGAGAGAGTCAAAGGACAGTGCATTAACCAGGCGCCTGTTAGCAACATCAACCAGTAAACCATGTGCACACAAAAAATCAGCCCCCAGGATATGGTAATTCTGTGCTGCTACGACAAAAGTCCACTCATATGTACGGCTGTGTAGAGATAACAGCAGAGTCCTCTCACCAAAGGTCTTAATATCCGAGCCGTTTGCTGCCAACATCTCGGGGCCGCTAGGTCCTGCCAGCCGGTCAGCGTAGGTCGGCAGGATGAAGCTCTTCTGGGCTCCGGTGTCCACGAGGAAATGCATCCCGGAGCGTGCGTCCGTCAAGTAGAGCAGCTTATTCTCTTCACTGAGGGTCGCAGCTGCTACCGACCTCCGGCCTTGGTGTTTCCCGAGCGCTTAAATTGGCACGGTGGCGCACATCTGCGTGCCTTCTCTCCGAAGCGGCGGGGGTAGAAACAGAGCGTGTCTCTCTGGCGCTCCTTGGCCCCCGCTGCTGCTACCGTCGGTGGCTCCTCGCCTCCTCTGGTCATCTCGCTGGGCTCCGTCGCTGCCGCGTTGACTGTGATCGCCCTGGTGGTGATGATGATCCGGTCTGCCTTCTGGGCTAGCGCATGGTAGTCCCGCATGGCCAGCGACGGTGAATTGGCCAGGGCCGCTCTCGCCGCTGTCGGAAGGTTCCGGAGGAAGAGGTGGGCAAACAGAAAGTGCCCGTCATCCGTGCCCATTAACGCCAGCATCTTCTCCATCAGGTCTACGGCCGAACCATCTCGGTCCGCGTCAGGAGCCTCTCTGCTCTCTCACAGTCCGAGAGCGTGTAGCGCTGGATGAGCGCAGCCTTGAGCACCTCGTATCTGTTGCCGGCTGGTGGCTGATCGAGCAGGCTCGCTACCTGTTGAGCTGTGCGGGCGTCGAGCGCTGCGACCACATGGTAAAATCTGGTGTCGTCTGCCGTTACTCCCCGAAGGGCGAACTGAGCCTCGGTGAGGTGGAACCAAGAGCGCGGGTTGTGCTGCCAGAAATCCGGTAGCTTGACTGAAACCGCACACGCGTGGCTGGGGGTTCCAGTCCGGATGGCTGCCACCTCGCTGTAGCTTCCTGACCGGGCCGGCTCCGGGGATCTTGCCTTGTGTTCCATAATACGTCTTGGGTCACCAGTGTGGAGCGTGTAAATGAAGAGGCAGATTAATTTCAGACGATTTATTACACACTCACACTCTCAAGCAAAGAACAGACTGACTGGTCACATTAAACATCCCTCTCTCTATATCAAGTCACACTTCACAAGATTCAAGGCACTTCCTCATAACAGCAGGACATCTACACTACACTTCATTCAACCCCCTCTCCCACTGTTCTCCCATGTGTATTCACTGTCTCTGTCTAAGGTGTGAAATAACCTGAGGCCCACAGTAGTGCCATTTCACAACAACGGTCATCTCATAGCACTTTCAACTGTAGGGAAAACCCCCACAACTGCAGAAAGACCCCAGCAATCAGGCGATCCCCTGTGAGCAAGCGCTTGGTGACGGTGGAGAGGAAAAACTCCCTTTTAACAGGAAGAAACCTCCAACAGTACCTCCAGCGGAGATGGCATCAGGGCCCGCTGCCTTCCACTGACGGAGTCTCTCCAGCTGTTTCTTAACCTGGTCTGTAGTCACAGTGATGTGTGTGTGTGTGGGGTCCCCGGAGGAGGGGGAGGGGCGTGAGGGGGGAGATGGAGAGAGGTGCTGCACAGGAGGGTGTGTGTGCGTGGGGGAAGGTCTGGCTGTGTTGTGGGGGTGACAGACGGTGAGTTGAACCTATTAAAAAACAAATTCAGCTCATCACCTTTCTCAAGGCTACCTGATGTCTGTCTGTCTCTCCCCTTACACCCAGTTATTTGTTTCATCCTATCCACACATCCTTAGTGTTGTTTTGCCTAGGTTTATCATCCTACTTCCTCCTGTAATTGTCTTTACACCTCCTCAGTATCTCTCTCAGTTCGTGCTGCACTCTCCTCAGTTCCTCCTTGTCTCCAGACCGCTCTCTTCTTCTTGTTCAGAAGTGCTTTCAGGTCACTGGTGACCCATGATTTGTTGTTAGGGAAACAGTGTATTTGTCTGAGCTGGTATGGTTGTGTTTTCACAGAATCTGATGTATTCTGTGATGCAGTCGGTCATATTGTCTATGGCCACCCCATGTGGTTCACAGAATACACCCCAGTCCGTCATCTCGAAGCAGTCCTGTAGTGCATCAGCAGCTACCTGTGTCCATCTCCTCACAGTCTGTGTATAAGCAGGCTGCCTTTGCACAAGGGGAAGGTACTTGGGTAAGAACAGCACTATGTTGTGATCCGATTTGCCAATGGGGGATAGAGCTGTGGCACAATATGCATCTCTTGCACTGGCATACAGTAGATCCAGTGTTTTATTTTCTCTGGTGGGACAGTCAACAAACTGGTGAAAGTTTGGTAGTGTTTTTCCCAGTGAGACATGAATAAAATCACCCGTGATGGCCATAAATGCGTCAGGGTGCTTTTCCAGTAATGTGGCAGTAGTGGAGCTGATGACGTCACAGGCCACCACTGTGTCAGCAGATGGAGGGATGTAGACGATAATTACGATAGCACACGTAAACTCTAGCAGCATATAATAGGGTTGCATACTCACAGCCAACAGTTCAGTGTCTGGGCTGCAGCACCTTTCCTTCACATGAATGTGTCCAGGATTACACCACCTTTCATTAAGAAGTGTCAATCCTCCTCCCCTTTTTTTCTCGCTACTTATAACAGCCCTGTCCCACCGGATAGTCTTAAAGCCAGGTATCGCTATGTTGATATCCAGGATCTGTGAGTGTAACCATGTCTCTGTAAAACACATGATGCTACACTCACGATATTCCCTTTGTTTCCTGACCAGCGCTGTGAGCTCATCTGCTTTGTTTTCCAGCGACCTCACGCTACCAGTGATGGACATCGGTATGGATGGTTTATGCTTTCTCCTCCTCATTCTTACGTTAGTTCCAGCCCTTCTTCCGCTGTGTTTCCTCCTGAGCTAATGTGGGATGAGGGGCTTCGCTCCGGGCAGTGGCGTTGGCCTCCTCATCACGATCAGCTGGTCCCGTGTGTAAACAATGCATTTGCCCCCACCTCTGTTGTTCTCCATTGCCCCGAGGAAGTAAAAATAAGAGAAAGACCAGGGCTAAAGTAGAAAAAAACTTGGTCCAGTCGTTAATCCGAGTCTTACTACCGAGCCCTGGTGAAAAGAGACACAATTTTACAAGAATAAGCAGATAGACTTTTTTTTTTTTTTTTCCAGTTCCGGTTCCGCCGGACCGGCGGCACCACACGAGTTGGCTGCCCGTTGCAATAGCCTTTTTTATCTTCCTTCTTCTTTCTACACCTTTCACTCTATATATATATCATGGAAACACAGATCGCCCCAAAGGTCTCTCGAGTCGGCGGACGGAGCCACTGTTTACAGCAGGAGACATTACAGCAGGAAGAGCTAGTGCTAGCTAGCACTCAACCACCACCCGGGCTAACGGAGAAACTCGACATACTGGGAACTGTAGCGAAAATGATGCGGGTGCCGGGCTGGAGTTTAGGCGGCGTGCAAGAAATATAAGACAGAATAATAAAGAGCGATGGCAAGAACCAAGCAGACCGCCCGTAAAATCTACTGGAGGAAAAAGCCCCCCAGGAAGCAGCTAGCCACCAAGGCTGCTCGGAAAAGCGCTCCGGCCACCGGCGGAGTGAAGAAGCCTCACCGTTACAGGCCCGTGGCTCTGAGAGAGATCCGTCGCTACCAGAAATCCACGGAGCTGCTCATCTGTAAGCTGCCCTTCCAGCGCCTGGTGAGGGAGATCGCTCAGGACTTCAAGACCGACCTGCGCTTCTTGAGCTTCGCCGTCATGGCTTTGCAGGAGGCCAGCGAGGCCTACCTGATGGGTCTCTTCTTCGCTAAGAGGGTCACCATCATGCCCAAAGACTTCCAGCTGGCCCGCCGCATCCGTGGAGAGAGAGCTTAGACTTTCTGCTGCACATTCACCAACCATAATGCTCCGCACTGTGTGTATATATATATATATATATATATATATACATATATATATATATATATATATATATATATATATATATATATATATATATATATATATATATATATATATATATATATGTGGTATATATATATATATATGCGACTCGTGTGGCGCCGCCGGTCCGGCGGCGCCACACGAGTCGGCTGCCTGTTGCAACAGCCTTTTTTTTTTATCTTCCTTCTTCTTTCTACACCTTTCACTCTGTATATATATCACGGACGCACGGATCGCCCCGGGGGTCTCCCGGGTCGGCGGACGGAGCCACGGTTTGCAGCGGGAGACGTTACAGCGGGGAGGAGCTAGTGCTAGCTAGCACTTGGCCGCCGCCCGGTGCTAATGGGAAACTCGACATACCGGGAGCTGTAGCGAAAACGAAGCGGGTGCCGGGCTGGAGTTTAGGCGGCGTGAAAGAAATATAAGACAGATAAAGAGCGATGGCAAGAACCAAGCAGACCGCCCGTAAAATCTACTGGAGGAAGAAGCCCCCCAGGAGACAGCTAGCCACCAGGGCTGCTCGGAGAGGCGCTCTGGCCACCGGCAGAGTGAAGAGGCCTCGCCGTCACAGGTCCGTGGCTCTGAGAGAGATCCGTCGCTACCAGAAATCCACGGAGCTGCTCATCCGTAAGCTGCCCGTCCAGCGCCTGGTGAGGGAGATCGCTCAGGACTTCAAGACCGTCCTGCGTTTCCTGAGTTTCGCCGTCATGGCTCTGCAGGAGACCAGCGAGACCCACCTGGTGGTCTCTTCTTCGCTAAGGGGGTCACCATCATGCCCAAAGACTTCCAGCTGGCCCGCTGCATCCGCGGAGAGAGAGCTTAGACTTTATGCTGCACATTCACCAGCCATAATGCTCTGCACTGTGTGTCTATATATATATACATTTATAGTAATATGGACATATGTTTGCTAGATGTTGTTTTTTCTTGCCTTCTGATTGTTGCTCTGAGTGTTGCTATCCCTGTGCTGTTGCAATCCTGGAATTTCCCCATTGTGGGACTAATAAAGGCTTATCTTATCTTATATATATATATATATATATATATATAGGTATATATAGGTATATATATATATATATATATATATATATATATATATAGGTATATATAGGTATATATATATATATATATATATATATATATATATATATATATATATATATATATATATATATATATATATATATATATATATATATATATATATATATATATATATATATATATATATAGTAATATGTACATATGTTTACTAGCTGCTCTTGTTTTTTCTTGCCTTCTGATTGTTGCTCTGTGTGTTGCTATCCCTGTGCTGTTGCAATCCTGGAATTTCCCCATTGTGGGACTAATAAAGGCATATCTTATCTTATCTTATCTTAAAAACACAAAGACAGGGGAGAGCTGCTGCTGATAAGGCTGCCTCTCCTTATGGAGCCTTAAAAAAAAATCCTGGGTTTGGCAGTGAAATCCTTTCAGATGTGGCTCTCTTGCTGTTAAATACCACTTTTGATATTGCCACACAACAATGCTTTATTATTTTTCACTTCAAATTTGTCTTTTTTTGCCATCATACATTCTGTGATGTAAATGGTGGGGGTGAGGCCACCTAATACAGGGGCGTGCTGCATGATATTTAAAGGGGTGACTGACTGAAAAATTGTGATTTCAAGTACCCACATTTACCTGCATTTAGATCCTCTTTGCCTGATCCTCAAGACTAACACATGACACATTGTGAGTGAGTTTGGTGACCATCAGGGTAGAAGCGATTGATAGCTCTTTTCAGCTTTGCCAGATTGAGGTAAAAATGAAACAAGGAAACATTAAAATTAGAGCAATAAGGACTTTTTTTCCTCCTGCATATGGACAAAACAAAGAAGAAAGAAATTCAATTCAGATCCAGTATTCTTCTTTATAACCGCTTTATTTTACTTTTGATTTGCTTCATACAGACAGGAACTGCTGCTGAAAATCTACAATAGTATACAGTACAAGAGGCATGTTGCCAGTTTGTCCGGGTGTTTGGGACTTTAGCAAATGTCATGTATTATAACCCAGTTTGGTTTTCCTTGAGTCTGTACAGAAGTGTGGGTTATAACTCAAATCTCTTCTTCTTCCTTACACCAGGATCCACCATAGATAGAAGTTTGTTTATTTTTTTTTTAACTCATTAATTTTCAGTCCCTACACGCAATACAATTGTCTTGTTTGAACCATGCAACACATACTGTAGGTCTGTGGTCAGGGCTGGTTTGAATGTGTCCGGGTCTCCGCTGCATGTGTCGTCATGCATTTATATTTACGTGTACTGTCACAAACGGCAGGTATGCACAGTTGGTTGCTGTTATCAGCCACACATACAGAAGCAGATTTTTTTTAAAAAAATCTCTTCATAGGAATATGGATTTAAAGGTCCTACACACACCTTTGTGTTTTGTCTTTTATGCATCCAGTGGAAGTGTGAATTTTCCCTTTTAGTCCTCTCAAACTAGAAAAATCCCAAAACGTCTTACTTCCCATCACAGCCGCTCGATGTCCCTGTATTTCTTCCTCAGGATGGAAACCTGGTCCCTGAACAGCACAGGGTCCAGCCTCATCTGGGAGTGCACGAGGGGCATGAAGCCCAGCCAATGACTGAAGGTATTCATGCAGGTCTGTCGCTGGGCGAAGTGGTCCGGGTCGGCCCAGCGAGATGCTTTGGCGCCCTTGGTTTGGGGAAAAAAGCAGACAGGGAGGGAGAAGATAACTGTGTTAGCATAACTACATATTCAACCAGCTTAGGTCTGTAACAAGCAATAATGTAATAACAAGAGTCATAAATGGCAAAAGAAAAAAAAATGGCAAACTTGAATGTGAGGAAATTAATAATGCATACATTAAATGCATAATTAATCAGCATTAACACCCCAGTAAGTGGTTCGGTGAAAATATTACACACATCTTTGAGAAATATTTGGTTTTAGAGACTGGATATAAATGATGTATGCGTAAGTAGATTATGTGTCTAAAAAATTAACCCAATAAGAAAGTTGTTTAAACTTTCATTATTTCTAATGGCCAGCAGGCCCGAATGACTTCTTTTCTGAAAGTTTAAAGGGAAAATGGCGTGGCTGCTCCTGTGATTTATGACATCTGTAAAGACTTTACTGATGAGGTTCTTGTCAAAAATATTAGTTTAGTGTTTTATTTGATACAAAATTGAATTTTGGTCATAAGAAGAGTGAAAAAAGATGCTAAATCACAGCATGTTTTAACGTTGATCTGTCATGTAGGCCAGTCGTTGCTTCAATCTCCCACTGACTCAAACATAAAGGGTTTGTGGGTTTTAGTGTTCTAAAATGCTTTCTTTGGTCATATGAATACACTAAAAACATGAAAATCTCTCCAATTAGAAATACAGTGGGTAAAATGAGTATTTAACACGTCAACATTTTTCCCAATAAACATATTTCTGATGGAGTCATTGACCTGAGATTTTCACCAGATATCAGAAACAACCCAAGTAATCCATACGTACAAAGAAATCAAAGCAGCTTTGTTCACAAAACAAGTTACATTTAATAAAGTGGAATGACATAGGGAATAAGTATTGAACACATGAAGAAAAAGAGGTGCAAAGAGACAGAGAAAGCCAAGAAACCAGCTGAAATCCATCAGAATTTAGGACGCCATCCCATCCCCCATCAGTGCAAATTAATTTCAGCTGGTTGAGTCCTGACTGATAGCCTTTAAAAAGGTCTATGAATATCAGATTGTCACACCACAAAGAACTCATGATGGGCAGAAGCAAAGAGCTCTTTCTAGACCGTTGCAACCTTATTGTTGCATAGTGATGGCATTGGTTACAGGCACATTTCTAAACTGCAGAATGTTCCATTGAGCACTGTTGGGAGCCATCATTCGGAGATGGAAAAAACATCATTTTAACATAAACCGGCCATGGCCAGGAGCTCTTTACAAGATTTTTTTTTTTTTTCTGTTTTCCCCTTTGTTTTGTCAAGCAGCTAGGCAAGCAAAACAGAAATCTTCTTCCCTTATTGTGCCAAACAGATATACTTTGCCAAAAGGAGCTTTATACAGCACATACTGTATATACTGTATGTACGTATATTATTTATAAACCCATCTTGTAATAACTTTTAATACTTTATTTAAATTGTCTTACCCATGAAGGACCCAACAGGGGGGAATGGAGAAAGTAGGGGTGGGGAGGGGGAAAGAAAAGAGAGAGGAACAAACAGAAAAGACAAACAGACTAACACAACTGAAATACACAGAAGACAAACTGTTTCTTCTACTGAAAAGGTCTCATAAAGAGTGTGGTATCTGCACCTGTTAAAGGAGAGACATATGTGTGTGTGTGTGTGTGTGTGTGTGTGTGTGTGTGTGTGTGTGTGTGTGTGTGTATTTAGATTTTTAGATTTAGTATACTTTATTGATCCCCAGAGGGGAAATTGAGGGTCATCCACCACCTGGATGGATGAAGCAGCCACGATACCGCGCTATCCCTTAACCATTCACACACACATTCACACCTAGGGCCACTTTAGAGTCTCCAATTAACCTAACCTGCATGTTTTTGGCATGTGGGAGGAAACCGGAGAAATCCCGGGGTAAACCCACGCATACACGGGGAGAACATGCAAACTCCACACAGATCACTGTTGGTCGGGGGCTGGGATTAAACCCACAATCCCACGATCCCCACGATCCCCCGGCCAAGGGTAAACTGTGCTGCCGCAGTGCTAACCACTGCGCCACCGTGCAGCCCATGAGCCCATGTATGAGAGAGTGTGCAAAGTAAGTGTGTGCATGTGAGTGGTTTGCCAGGAAACATACAAAAAGGGTGGCATGTCACAGCAACACCATCCCCCCAAGAAACCCTGAGCAAGCAAGACAGCATCACAAACCCCCACAGAGCACAAATCTCATCTGCCCCAGGAATCTGCCCCAGGACAGACGGCTGAGGGAGGCCGCAAGACTTCTGACAGAGGAGTCAAGATAATTATCAGAAGAGTCATCCAAGAGCCAAAGACCACTCGTAGAGAGCTCCAGAAAGACCTGGAGTTAGCAGGTACTGCTGTTTCAAAGAAAATAAATAATGCACTCAACCAACATGGGCCTTATGCCCACTCACCTTGCAAGACTCCATTGCTGAAGAAAAAGCGTGTTGAAGCTCATTTAAAGTTTAATGAACAACATTTGGGCAAGCCAGTAAATTACTGGGAGAATATAGTCTGGTCAGATGAGACCAAAATGGAACTTTTTGGATGCTACAAAACACGGCATGTTTGGAGGAGAAATGGCACTGCACATCCCATCATAGATAGATAGACAGACAGACAGACAGACAGACAGACAGACAGACAGACTGACAGACTTTATTGATCCCAAACTGGGAAATTAGTGTAACAGCAGCATCACAGTGATGACCAAAACGACAGAAACACACACAGCATAATAGACAAAGGAATTACCTATGGAAAGTAAAACTGCCTAAATAGCATATACTGTATACATCATAGATGAATAGATGGTGACCCGAACAGATGGGGACCTGTATAGATACATGAATCATACCCGCTGTACATTGCAGGACTATCAGGTGCAGGATGAAATGTGAGGCATCAATTAGACTGCAAGGTGCAGTATGGCAGCAAAGTTATGACTACAATTCAACATCAGAGTGACTTATTGTACAGTGACATGGCATGTGACAAGAAAGATTTTCTGTACCTAACCATTCGGCAGCAAAGTTGTAGCAGACTGCTGAAGAAACTGCTCCACTGCCTGCCCAGTGTGTGGTGGAGGGGGTGATCAGGATTGTCCATGATGGATCGCAGTTTGTTTAGTGTCCTCCTCTCCACCACAATCTCAAAGATCTCTGGCCTGAGACCAATCACAGAACCAGCCCTGTTGATAATTTTGTCAAGTCTGTTGGTGTTGTTGTCTCTGATACTGCTCCCCCAACAGACAGCAGCAAAGAAGATGGTGCTAGCGACAGTGGCCTGGTAGAAAAGCTCCAGCATCCTGTTGCACATGCTGAAGGATCTCAGCTTCCTCAGAAAGTAGAGTCTGCTCATCCCCTTCTTGTATGCAGCATCAGTGTTAAATTTTCAGTACAGTCCGCCGCTGATCATGACACCCAAGTATTTGTAGTCCTCCACTACCTCCACATCCTTCCCCCTAATCTGCAATGGTTGTGAAAGTGTCTCTTCTTCCTGAAGTCAATCACCATCTCTGTGGTTTTACTGACGTTCAGCCTCAGGTGATTCTGCTCTGTCCACTCCACAGATCTGTCTACCAGTGCCCTGTACTCCCCCTCCTCTTCCCCGTTATACACCCAACAACAGCTGACTCGTCAGAGAATTTCTGCAGGTGGCATGGCTCGGTGTTGCACTGAAAGTCAGTGGTGTATAAGGTGAGGAGGAAAGGAGAGAGCACAGTCCCCTGCGGAGCTCCCGTATCACTGACCACCACGTCAGACAAAACACTGCCCAGCCGGACAAACTGTGGCCTGCCTGTCAGGTAGTCAGTAATCCAAGAGGTCACAGAGCTGTCGACCCCCATCATCCGTAACTTCTCACCCTGCAGCAGTGGTTGGATGGTGTTAACGGCACTGGAGAAATCAAACAATGTAATTCTCACAGTGTCTCCTCTGCCATCCAGGTGCAAATGGGCTCATTGCAGCAGGTAGATCAGAATCAGAATCAGAATCAGAATCAGAATCAGAATCAGAATCAGCTTTATTGACCAAGTATGCACAACACATACAAGGAATTTGACTTTGGCTAAAAACTTGCTCTCGTTGTTCAGGTGGAGGATTTAAATAAGATTTAAATAAGGATTCAATGACAACAGAGTATGTACAGTAAATTACAGTCTGTCCACGTTTCTATAAAAGGATGCAAATATATACAGGAATATATGCAGCTTATTTACTCAGACTATCCACACTTTGCAGAAATATATGAAAAAATATACAGTCACACAGTATTTCAATGTGAACTCAGATTCAGTGATATAATATGAATGAAGTAAAAAGCAGTGTGAGAGTTATGTGCAATGTAATAATGGATGAAAAGTCATGAGTACAGCAACAGGTAGGACTAGGTGAATGTTAGGAGTTCATCAGAGTGATGGCTTGAGGAAAGAAACTGTTCCTGTGATGGGTGGTTTTGACCTTCAGTGATCTGTAATGACGACCAGAAGACAGAAGTTCAAACAGTTTGTGGCTGGGGTGTGACGGGTCAGCACAGATGTTTCCCGCCCGTTTCCTGGTTATGGACCGATATATGTTCTCAGTGGAGGGTAGGTCGGTACCAATGATCCTCTCCGCAGACTTAATGATCCGCTGCAGTCTGGTCTTGTCCTGTTTAGTGGCAGATCCAAACCAGACAGTGATGAAAAAGCAGAGGACAGATTGGATGATGGTGGTGTAGAAGACAACCAGCAGCTCCTGAGGCAAATCAAACTTCTTGAGCTGACGCAGAAAAAATAACCTCTGCTGGGCCTTTTTCCGGACAGTGTCTATATGGGAGGACCACTTCAGGTTCCGGGAGATTGTGGTACCCAGAAACTTGAAGGAGTCCACAGTGGACACTGTGCTGTTGAGGATGGTGAGTGGGGGGAATGAAGGAGGGTGTCGCCTGAAATCCACAGTCATCTCCACCGTTTTGGCTGGGTTAAGTTCAAGATGGTTCTGGCCGCACCAGAGGATCAGCTGCTCCACCTCCCGCCTGTATGCAGACTCATCACCATCTCGGATCAAACCGATGACTGTGGTGTCGTCCGCAAACTTCAGAAGCTTCACCGAAGGGTCCTCTGAGGTGCAGTCGTTGCACTCAGAGTCGTTGTCATCTCATCCTGAGATGACAGCGTCTTCAACTCCAAACTGGGGCTGATATGCAAACTGCAGACATTCCAGCCACATGTTCACCTGCAGCCTAAGGTGGGCTAAGACCAGTCTCTCCAGGATCTTCATCACATGGGATGTGAGGGCAACTGGCCGATAGTCATACAGGTAAGATGGAGATGACTTCTTGGTGACAGGAACCAGGCAGTACATCTTCCATAGCACCGGTACTCTCTCCAGACTCAGGCTCAAGTTGTAAAGATGTTTCAGTACCAAAGCTAGCTGGTTGGTACAGGTCCTCAGGATCGTGGTGGGGATGTGGGGGTGTTTTTCAGCACATGGTACAGGCAGACTTCATATAATTGAAGGAAAGTTACATGGACAAATGTACAGAGACATCCTTGATAAGAACCTGCTGCCATCTGCCAAGATGCTGAAGATGAAACGAGGGTGTAAATTTCAGCAAGACAATAACCCCAAACACACAGCCAACGAAACTCTCAACTGGGTCCAGAGAAGGAAAGTAAAGCTGCTAGAATGGCCCAGTCAGTCACTTGACCTGAATCCAATTGAAAATCGATGGAACAAACTCAACATCAGACTTCATAGAAGACACCTACAGAACCTTCAAGATTTGAAAACAGTTTTTGTCGAAGAATGGGCTAAAATCACTCCTGAGCAATGCCTGTGCCTAGTTTCTCCATACAGGAGGAAGATGGAAGCTGTTATTACCAACAAAGGCTTTTGTACTAAATATTAAATGAATTTCACCACACGTTTAATACTTATTCCTTGTATCATTCCACTTTATTAAGTAGAACTTGTTTTGTGAACACAGTTGCCTTAATTTCTTTGTATGTATGGATTACTTGGGTTGTTCCTGATATCTGGTGAAAAACTCAGGTGAATGGCTCCATCGGAAATATGTTTAATGAGAAAAATGTTGATATGTCCAATACTTATTTTCCCTGCTGTATTTATTTTTCTAGGTTGTGATATTGATCCAATCCCTGCCCCGGCATTAGCTTCAGAACTAACAATGTTAGTATGGGGTTAGCTTAGCGAGTGTGGTTTTTGTTGTTATTTTCTTTAAATTCAAGTCGCCACACTAGACATCCCTGTTCTCACCTGGTTCAGTGTGCTTAAAGACTGTACGCCCCGAAATTCTACCAACATTTTAAAGTGTCCCACAAGAGGGGATGAAACACTGGATCATGTTTACAGCAACATTAAGCAAGCCTACAGAGCCACCCCCCTCCCTCACCTTGGACAGATAGACCATCTCTCCTTGCTTTGAATACCTGCTTACACCCCCCTTTGGAAGAGTCCCCCCAACCAAACAAGCACTTAAAACCTGGCCTGAAAATACTCTCGTCCAGCTGCAGGATTGCTTTTGCTGCACAGAGTGGAACATCTTTGAACAACAGGACCTGGACTCGTACACTGAGTCTGTCCTCTTCTACATTAAATGCAATGGAGAAAATGTGACAGTCACCAACACATCTGGGTCTTTCCAAACAGGAAACCCTGGATGACCAATGAGGTCCAGGCTCTGATCAGAGCCCGCAACTCAGCCTTCAGGCAGAGAGACAGCTCTCTGTATAGCACTGAGAAAGCCAACCTTAGAAGAGGCATAAAACACACTAAGAATGCCTACAGGAGGAAAGTGGAGGGCTTCCTCACAGACAACAACCCAAGACAGATGTGGAGCGGCATCCAGGCCCTCACCAACTACAGGAGGCAAGTGCCCCCCAACCTCATTCTGGCAGAGGAGCTTAACAACTTCTTTGCCCAGTTTGAGCTCACCCCCCCCCCCCAACTCATCCCCCCTCCCCCCCTCTCTTTACAGGTGCATGAGGTGAGGATGCAACTGAGAGCAGTAAACCCCGGCAGAGATGCTGGTCCTGACGGTATCCCAGGAGTGGTGGTCAAAGCATGTGAAGACCAGCTGGCAGAGATCCTCACCAAGCTGTTCAACCTCTCCCTGACACGTGCCACTGTCCCCTCCTGCCTCAATGCCTCCACCATCATCCTCATCCCCAAAAAGTACACAACTGACAGCCTGAACGGCTACAGATCCATAGCATTCACGTCTGTAGTCATGCAGTGTTTAGAGCGAATGGTGCCCCAGCACACCAGGGACTGTCTTTCCCCCTCCTTTGACCCCCACCAGTTCCCCTTACAGAGAGAACCGGTCTACAGAAGACGCCATCGCCACCACACTCCACAGAGCGCTGACCCACCCGGAGAACCCAAGGAGCTATGTGAGGATGCTCTTTGTGGATTACAGCTCAGGTTTCAACACCATCATCCCGGACATGTTGATCAATAAACTGCACCTTCTCCAGATCCCCCCCATACACCTGCTCCTGGTTTAAAAAACCTTTCTCACCAACCGCTCACAAACAGTCAGACTTGGCCTTGGCCCCCACCACTCCTCCACACTGACTCTTAGCACTGGCTCTCCCTAGGGCTTCGTGCCCTCTTTGAGCCCTCTACTGTACTTCCTGTACACCTTTTATTGTATTCCAACCCATCCAACCACAGTCATCGTGAAGTACGTGGATGATACCACCTTGATTGTGCTCACCACTGATGAAGATGAGAAGATATAAGGTGGAGATAGAGAATCTGCTGCTGTGGTGCCAAGCAAACAATCTGAAACTGAATGTCCAAAAAAACCCCCCACAGAACTCATACTGGACTTCAGAAAGAACAGACAGAACCACCCCCCCTCCTCATAAATGGCGACCACATGGAAAACGTCCCCACCTTCAGGTTCCTGGGCATCCACATCTCCTCTAACCTCTCCTGGACTGTCAACACCAAGGCCCTGGTGAAGAAAGCCCAGCAGTGGCTACACTTCCTTCATGTCCTGGGGAAGAACAACCTAAACCAGAAGCTGCTGCTAGCCTTCTACCACTGCTCAGTGAAGAACACGCTCACCTACTGTCTGGGTGTGTGGTATGCTGGCTCCACGGCCAATAACAGGAAGGCTGTGCAAAGGGTCATCAACACCGCCCAAAAAAATCATCCGTGGCCCTCTGCCCTTCCTGGAGGACATCTCCAGATCCTCCTGTCTGAGAAAGACCAAGGCCATCACAGGAGACCCCTCACATCCCGCCCACCACCTGTTTGACCTGATTCCCTCTGGACGACAGTTCAGATCGATCACGTCCCACACCTCCAGACTGACAAACAGTTTCTTACCCTGGGCCATCTGAACTGCAAACAGTCAGAGCCCCCCCTCCTCCCGAATGCTCACATGCACAGAACTGAGGACCTTTTTAACTATCACAATAACTCACCTGTCTTTGCAGTCCGCACTTTCTTGTATATTGACCCATCCGTGAAACCACTACTGTGTATATTTTCCATAATCCTTGGGCCATTTTTCCCAATTGTGTGTTCAATTGTGTGTTCTGCACTCCACACTCTTACGTACATAGTTCCATCCGTGAAGCCTAACTACCATACCTGTGTATATTTCCAGAATCATGGGCTATTTTTTATTTCAGTCATGTGTTTAATTGTGTGTTCTGTAACTGTGTTTTAACTGATCCTTCTTTCTTACTTTATTGCACAGTAGCCTGGTGGAGCACCCACAATTTCGTTGTACTGTACAACTGTACAATGATGATAAAGCTTATTCTATTCTATTCTATTCTAATCCACAGCTGATAATATGTCTAGTGTCATTCTGGCTTATTTTGTTATGTTTTTGCCCTGATAGTAGATACGAGTGAGGGAAATAATTTTTCTGGTACATTTCGATGCAGACTCTAACGATTTTGAATCAATGCACCAATGTCTAGATTCTGATTGTTAAATGTGAATTTACAGCGTAACTCATTTTGGCAGAACGAAAAAAGCAGAACCTTAAACGCAGAGGTTGGCACCTGCCTGGACGTACAACATCAGAAGACAGTCTTCATTTTATTGGGGTCTGTGCATTCGGGTCGGGTTGCTTGGGTATCACATATGGACTGTAGATTAATAACATAATTAAATTTGATAGAACAAAATAAAGTGGACTCTTAAAGGTGGAAGTTGGCACCCGCATGGACAATCTTTGTTATACCACATATGTTTATATCTATGGCTGCAGCACACAGCATTAGCAAAAACCTCATTTTATTGAGATCTCGGTGTTCAAATTAGTTAGCTGGAGCATCGCTGTCATCCTAGATATCGGACCGTAGTTTACATTCTGTGCACGTGTGTGAAACACAGCAAACCAAAACATGGAATGACTGAAAACAGCAGGTAGGAATATTTCTATTTTTCATTAGAAATCCAATATATTATAGAGGAAAAGACAGTCTAGAGCACACTGTCAAATTCACAGCCTTTATTGGTGTTAAGCCTGTTTCAATACATTTCTGACTCTTAAGAGTTGCCTGTACACAAGTAGCAACAGTTACTTTACAAGCAGTTCTATGCACCTTTAAATGTACATTTATTGAGTAAAAAGTGAATCTGCAATTTTAAATTAACATACAAATTCTGTAATGAACAAAGTTTCAAACCTACACTGTTGTGGATATAGGTGGGCGTAGCACCATCTTGCCATGCATTACTCTTTGTTACTGCATAACATTATGGAGGTTAACTGGTGGCAGCTGGTGATCTCCCTCGCTGGCTGGTGGCAGTCCAGAGGTTTCTTAAGCTCCAGTCAGTGAGTGGATCATCATGAGACTGTCATGTTGGTAAACTTGCTAATTGTAATCACCGGGACTGAACACCATTATCTTCCTCAGTATTCTGACTCCCACTCACCTGCCTTCTTGTCCTTCTGTCCCCAGATTAACCCTACTCACCTGCCAGCCTGCCACCCTACCTGCTGGGCTCCTCGCCCAGCAACCTGCCCTCACCTGGCTGCCCATTTCCCCAGACTAACCACCTTCACCTCAGGAGCTGGATACTCACACTCAACAAGAACCCTCTCTTGGACCCCCAGCCTCATAAGGAACCCACATAAGGACTTATACTCACACATATGGCCCTTTTCCACTAGTACCTGTTTGACTCTACTCACTTCAACTCGATGTGCTTTGTAGGCTTTTCCATTAGTACCTGGTACAAGCTTCCAGGTACTTTTTTCGTACCCATCTGATTCAGGTTCCAAGTGAGCTGAGTCGAGCTGAAAATTTGACGTCAACAGACTGCAGGCCACTGATTGGTCAGGGCATAACGTCATGAGAGCGACATCTTCAACAGAATCTTCAGCCACCATTTGCAAAGATTCGTCTGTGAGCCAGCAAGCAAGTGTCAGTATAACCAACAATGATACAATGGCTTCACAGAAATCAACACCATGGTCCAGCAGACTTTTCTGTGCCTTTGGCTGATGAGACAATCCGAATCCGAATCCGAATCCTAATCAGAATGAGATTTATTGCCATTGTTCATGTAGTACACAAACTATGAATTTGTCTCGGTGCAATGCTGCAACATTAAACATGGAGTAGCACTAAAGATAAAAAACTATGCATGCAATAAAAGGTAGAATATGAATAAGTAATACTAATCTATGCAATTTTTAAATATATTAACAAGCAGCAGATATTGTGGAGTTCCACATAGTGCAGTCGGTAGTGCAAAAAGAAAACAGTGATAATTGTCATGAGTCTGGTTGAGCTGCTGTACGTAGTGCACGAGAGTCTAATAAGTCACTTAGTGTTCAGCAGTCTGATGGCAGAGGGGAAGAAGCTGTTCATGTAGCGGGAGGTTTTAGTCTGAATGGACCGAAGTCTTCTGCCTGAGGGGAGGGGGGCAAACAGTGCGTGTCCAGGGTGTGAAGGGTCGGCTATGATCCGACCTGCACGCCTCTGGGTCCTGGAGGGATGGGAGCTTGCAGCCGATCACCTTCTCAGCAGCGCGCACAACACGCTGCAGTCTTAGTCTGTCCCTGGCGGTGGCTCCTGCGTACCACACGGTGATGGAGGTGGTGAGGATGGACTCGATGATGGCCGTGTAGAATTGCACCAACATCTTGGTGGGTAGCTTGAGCTTCCTCAGCTGCCGCAGGAAGAACATCCTCTGCTGGGCCTTTTTGATGAGGGAGCTGATGGTCAGCTCCCACTTGAGGTCCCGGGTGATGGTGGTGCCCAGGAAGCGGAAGGAATCCGCAGTGGTGATGGGAGAGTCTGTGATGGTAAGGGGGGGCAGAGGGGCTGTGACTTTTCTGAAGTCCACGATCATCTCCACTGTCTTCAGAGCGTTCAGCTGCAGGTTGTTGTGGCTGCACCAGGACGCCAGTCGGGCCACCTCTCTCCTGTAGACAGACTCGTTGCCGTTGGAGATGAGCCCAATGAGGGTGGTGTTGTCCGCAAACTTGATCAGCTTGACAGACTGGTGGCTGGAGGTGCAGGGGTGATCCGGTGCTGATGCTAACAGAGTCTGAGACAGTCTTTCCAAGCCGCACATGCTGCCTCCGGTCCATCAGGAAGTCAGTGATCCACCTGCAGAGGGAGTCAGGAACGTTGAGCAGGGACAGCTTGTCCTGGAGCAGAGCGGGGTGGAGGGTATTGAATGCAGAGCTGAAGTCCACAAACAGGATCCTGACGTAGGTTCCCGGGGAGTCCAGGTGCTGCAGGATGGAGTGGAGGGCCAGGTTGACTGCATCGTCCACAGACCTGTTGGCTCTGTAGGCGAACTGCAGCGGGTCCAGGAGGGGAGTGGTGATGGTCTTGAGGTGGGGTGGGACCAGGCACTCAAAGGACTTCATGACTACAGAGGTGAGCGCTACAGGTCTGTAGTCATTAAGTCCAGTGATCCGTGGCTTCTTGGGGACAGGGACGATGGTAGAGGTTTTGAAGCAGGCCGGCACGTGGCATGACTTCAGGGAGGTGTTAAAAATGTCTGTGAAGACAGGAGTCAGCTCCTCCGCACAGTGTCTCAGGGTGGAGGGAGACACGCCGTCCGGACCGGGGGCCTTGCGCGGGTTCAGTCTGGAGAACTGTCTGTGCACGTCCTGCTCACTGATGGCAAGGGCAGGGGGGGAGGAGGGGGGGCGCCTTTGATGAAGTGGGGACCATGGAGGCAGTGGTGCTGGGGGGAGGGGGGAGTTTGTCACAGCTGACGAGGTGTCAAAACGGGCATAGTGTTGGGACAGTCTTTGACAAAGGGCTTTGTCATCCTGTCCCTTAGAAGCCTGAGGCCGATAGTTGGTGATTTGCCTCAGTCCTCTCCACACAGAAGCAGAGTCGTTAGCAGTGAACTGTTGCTGGAGTCTCTCAGAATACACAGATTTAGCTCTCCTCAGCTCTCTGCTAAACCGGTATTTGACCTCCCTGTAGCAGTCCCTGTCTCCATTTTTCAACGCTGCTTCCTTCTCCTTCCTGATCTGTCTGAGCTTAGCTGTGAACCAGGGCTTGTCGTTGGAGTAACTCACCCTGGTACGCGATGGAAGAATGCTCTCCTCACAAAAGTGGATATATGAGGTCACAGTGTCCGTGTACTCATCCAGATCATGCATAGCTCCTTTAAACATGTCCCAGTCAGTTATTTCCAAGCACGTGCGCAGCTCCTCCACAGCTTCACTAGTCCATTTCCTCGTAGTGCTCACAACAGGTTTTGTTAGCTTCAGTCTCTGTCTGTATGTGGGAATCAGGTGGACCATCATGTGATCAGATAGTCCAAGCGCAGCGTGGACTATCTGATCCAAGATGGCACCAACAGTGGTCGCCATGGTACTTCGCTGCTTTTTTTTGTTTGTTTTTGTTCGTCAATTGTGTGTCTGCCTGCTCTTACACCCGAGAAGAGCTACTAAATATCAGGACTTTCACTCCCACGGACCTACTCCCAGTCTTTTTGGCTCCTGCCGCCGATCTGGTTCACTTTTTAGCCCAAAAAGTGAGACGGCGAAAGAGAGGAAGACGGGCGGGTGCCCTGGTGCGGCTTCGCAGGAGAGGCACGCGCACGGCTTTGCCTGGGATCTTTCTGTCCAACGTCAACTCACTTTATAACAAGGTAGATGAACTGAGACTGCTGATGCGATTTAAGGACCTCTCCACCTTGTGTGCCCTCTGCTTCACTGAGACCTGGCTCAAGGAAAAGACACTCTGGCAAGACCACAGGTGGAGGAGTCTGCTTCTACATCAACAGCAGCTGGTACTCCGATGTAACTGTGATCTCCCAACACTGTTCTCCCGCTCTGGAATATTTATTCATCAACTGCAAGCCATTTTATTCCCCGCGTGAGTTTGCTTCATTCATCCTGGCCGCTGTCTACATCCCACCCGACACGGACGTGCGCGAGGCTCAGTGCGCGCTCGCGGATCACATTCAACAAGCGGAGCGGACTTTCCCGGACTCTCTGGTTATTGTGGTTGGCGACTTTAACCAGAGCAACCTGAGACACGAACTCCCCCAGTACAAACAGTTTATTAAATGCCCCACCAGAGAAGAGAACACGCTGGATCACTGTTACTCTACAGTTAAGGACGCGTATCGCATATCCAGAGGGAACTAGACAGAGCCACCCAAAATGCATTTACGGCCACCGACCGGCAAATCACGGGAGCACCCGACCACGGCGGTTGAAGTCCGTGATATTAGGATATAGAGGGTGGTGAGTGATGTGATATGATGTGATATTATGTATCTTTTATGTTATTTATCCCAGCAGTGGAAAGCTCACTTTGAACAAACAACACCATTGTCTCCTGTATGCAGAGAATGACCTAGCTAGTTAGCCATCAATGCTAACTCTGGTTAAAAAGCTCTGGCTAAATTCTGGTTAAAAAGGCACTTTTTTACATGTTGCACTTTCGTGCTGTGCATGTACTTAAGTTGTGTGTATTTTCGTTCTAGAGTCCGACCAGCATCTGCTTGGACACCGCAACGTAGCACGACACAACAATGTGTTATGACTGGTAAGTTGCACACCCTGTTCTTTTTTAGTAGTGTTGGACAAAAAAGTACTAAAGTCCTTTACTTTTTTAAATTAAAGTGTAGATAAAGTGCCAAAACTAACGTAGCACAGTTTCCACTTAATATGAAAGGGACTGAACTGAGCTTTATTTGATTGTGTGAATATTAATTACAGAAAAATTGAAAATGAATGTTACATCCAAAATTAGCCACTGTTTTAAGAACCACTTGTTTATTTTTTTGTCTGATCACTTCTGTGATCTTTTATGAGTTATATTCATAATAGTGTATCTTGCACTTTTGGGAATGGGAGTTGTTCAGTCACCATTATAATTTAGTTTATATGTGTAGTTTACAGTCTATCATCAATAAACTCATGCAGCACTATAACAGGACACATTACAAATATTTGAAACCCATTGTAGTGCATCCTTTTATATTTTAGTAATACAAGTACAAAACACTGCCCACACTTGAAGCCAGGGCAAGAGGAGACAGAGTGGTGACAGAGCAGTGCCTAAACTTTTATTGATAAAAATTACATATTTTGACTGAGCGACTCCATACTCGGGGATGCACACCCTCAGTTAAAGTACTAGATTACATTCAACTGAAGGCTGAATTTCATTCTAATTGCTGAGGCCACAGTAAAAAAAAGATTTTAAACAAAACACAGCCCTTGTAAAATCTACTGAAGCACAGCTACATGAAAATTGTGGTTAAATACAACAACAAAACACTTTTTTGTCACATTCCAGCACTGGCTTTTAGCAACAAGTGTATTTTTCAAATATGTTTTAAACTTGCTTTGATTAACCACCACCCATTTCTGTCTTTCGTCTAGGCAAGAGGAAAACGATCCACCCCAAACCAGATCTTGTGTCACTATTTACAGAGATGCAGGCTGAAGATCTGCTGAACCGGGAGCAGTGTGAGTGGCACATCCAGTTGCTTCTCAGTGAGGCAGCGTGGCCGGTGGGTGTGATCCATTCCAAGTTTTTGTCAGTTTAGAGTTTGAATTTTGCACATACTAAATAATCTGGATTTTGCTGCTGATTGTAATAAACAATTTAGTGACTTATGTGTCTGCATCATGATTTTCTATTTTGTCTGTTAAGACACCAGTGGGAAAAGAATCAACAGTACAAACTATTTATCAGTGATGTTGAAAATAATGGATCATTTTTAAGAAAAAGTAACCAAAAACAATTTTATTTACTGAAGACTGTATTGTTGGATGTGCCAGTACAGACGGCACTGCACACGTTAGTGATAGTACCAGTATACGGAGGAATTCTGGGCCATATTAGCATCTGTATTTTCTAATAATAGGTTAGGGCAGGGGTGTCCAATCATGTGCCATGGAGGGCCAAGACCCTGCAGGATTTACCTCCAACCAGTGTCTTTATCAGCAGACTGCATTGAATTTCTTCCCACTGATTGCTGATCAGTGAAAACAACTGCTGAAGAGACTGGGTAGAAGAGAGAGCCTGCAGGGTCTTGGCCCTCCATGGCACATGATTGGACACCCCTTGGTTAGGGTTTAATGGGATTTAACATTTTAACACAAATTGCATTATGGTTCATAATTCTGTTGGCAGACTTACACCAAACCAAAAGTGATTTCTCAAACTGCTGGATTGTTCTTAGACAGCTTTTCCAATCTTTTAGTACTTAATTTATGTCACTTGGTGGTGACCTTCACACATAAAACAAAAGTGGGAACAGATCTGCAAAAAGTAAAAAGGTTTATTGTCAAAATTCCCAGTTCTTCTTCCGGCTTTCAGAGAGAGCAGACACTTTTTCTCTCCTCTCCTCCTTCTCCCTCCCTGACTGACTGAATCCCAGCTTGCTGTACTGTCTGTGTCTGCGTCGCTCTTCTACTCTTCTACTGGCTGATTCTTGATCCAAACGAAAAATTATGGATTTGCTAAGCTGGGCTTTGAATACAATTGACACCGTCTTTTCAACTAGGAAATCGGGCCCGGGGGAGCCCAACTGTCCTGCAGGTACTGCTGCTGCGGGTTATGTGAGGGACACATACAATTGGAAACCTATGTGTCTGTGCGACCTTTCGATCGAAGATGTGGAAGACATCTACCTGTTTGGCGTCATGATCTCAGGACTACTACTGATCGGCTTTGGTGTGGTCCTGGTGTACTGAAAACTAAAGAAGATGGAAAGAGCTAATCAAAATGCTGACCCAGCGAAGCTCTTTCATCAATTTGACCAGTTGGGGAGGGCTCTGATAGCGGCTAATGGTGAACTGAACAGGAAGATTGGTAACATCTCGATGTCGCTAGGAGCTCTCCAGGAAATGATTTTAAAGCCTGGAAATGTACATGGAAATTATGAAGCACTGAATCGCACGAGAGATGAAAATTCCTACTCTGAGTGAACTGTGCTTATTTGACCTTGTTTCGGCTCCCTGCAGCTCTCACTCCTCCTGGATGAAGATAAGGCAGTAGGTTGTTTTGGCTTGACTTCTCTCTAACATAAACAACCTGGCGTACAGTAATCTGAACTCTCAAGGACAGCGCCACGTGACTGGCTTAGGAATTCCATCGGACATGCACTGAGAGTTGATCTCTGGAGGACATGCTCTAAGTTTCAGACACTAAGTCATAACATCTGCTGAGAGAGGATTTTTGCTGTTCACCAGTCTGATACACACACTGCTCACAACACCACATGACTGATACACATACACTGACTATCATATACTTACACTGTCTCTCTCAACTTGCTGTTTGTTAATGTGTGATCCATTGTCTGCTAATTGTGCATAGAGGGTTTTTTTTCTGTGTAATCACAATTTGGCTCATTCGAGCTTTATTTGAGCTTATACAAGCGTTATTTTGATAACTATGTTTTTTCTCTCTGCCTATTGTGTTCTCCCCCCTCCCCCTCCCCCTCTTTACCCTCCACTGTATGACAGGCGCCACATCATGGCTGCCGCGTCATTGGGATGCGCCATCATGCGCGCCCAATGTCAAGTCAAATTCCTCGTATGTTTACTTGTAAACGTGCTTGGCAATAAAGCTCATTCTGATTCTGATTCTGATTCTGCAATACTAAATGAATACATGTATAGTACATTGTTGATGCAGAAAATATATATTTATACAGTACATGTATATATCCGTGTATTTCTCCATGTAACCTTGTGACTATTATTTTAATTGCTTTTAATCCTATATCAAGTTTGTTTTGGCTTAAAAATGCATCATAATTGTTAAATATATCTTATTATACCTAACTCAGTACTGTTTACCTGTTGAAATATATATTTTACAGCTAATATAACCCCATAACGACAATATGGCACCTGGCAATCAAGTTTTGGCAGCTGATCACTTTTTGCCATGACACCACCACAGACTCAGTGCTGCTGGAGCAGGTACATCCCATGACGTCTCAACAGTCTTTCTGTGATTTTCACACAGATCAGAGCAATTTGTGGCACAGGAAGCTAAACGTTTCTACTGACGTTCTTAAGTTCTATCACCACTGAGCATTTGTGAAGCTGGGGTGACATCAGTGAGAGGCTGTGTTGAACGGCCAGACCCATGTTTTGAAGAAGTAATTTTGCCACAAGAGAGCAATCTGAAACACACACAGCATACATATTTTAGTACCTAATAGTGATAACCTGCTGACATTACAATGTAGTACAGTGGACTTAAAGCAAACTAGCTTTAGCAATCATTAGCTTACCTTCATATATTATCTAGTTCGTATCCTCACGTCTTCGGTTTTATGGATCTATGGCTTCCTAAACACTCCAGTACTTTTCCAGAGTGTTTTGTCTCACTGCCTGTAGCCTTCTCTGGCTCTCCTTTTTTGCTTTTACTCTGACAAAAAGCCAGAGACCGAGCAGTCACCTCGTAATCCACCATCTTGTGTTTTTCTTGTGTCGCGTGCTTTACGTCATGGGAGTGTGGCGCCGCCTTGCTGTAAAAAAATCTCACCCACCCCAGCAGTACTCAGCTGTAATGGAAACAAAAGCGAACTGAGTTGAGTAAAGTTGTGTCGAAGTGAGTAGGGCTATATAGGTCCTAGTGGAACAGGGGCTATAATCACTCTTAAAGAACTCTTATCTCAGGACCTAGAGGTTGAGGACCCCTACCTGTCAGATGCCACACTCTTCAAGGAAGAACTCATTCAATATTCTTTCTATACTTCCCGTCCATGATCTGCAATCACTTACCCTAATCAAGTGATCTACAACCTGCGATTGAAGCCACGTGTGACTTTTTTGCCCATAGCTAGTGGCTCCTTAAGGCCTTGATAATAAATTCAAAACTTTCAGTAAAAAGAGATTTGTGGAAAAAAAATGTAAATTTACTAGAAAAATAACAAATGCATAAGAAAAGCTGGAAATTTATGTCAAAAATTCTCACAACAAATTTGTGAGAAATAGTCATAAAATTTATTTTAAAAGAAAAATATGACAAATTCATTAGCAAACTAGAAAATTTATGCCAAAAAATTGGAGAAATTTTGGAAATAAATTTACAATTTTATGAGGAACAAACCCCTGAATATTGACGGGGTCAGGCCAGTTTGTACTAGTAATGTTGCTATTTTACCTTAGTTTTCAGGCTCAGATATTTTGTGGCTCCATGTCAATTTTGTCAGTGAATAATCTCCCAAAGTGGCTCTTTACATTGTGGAGGTTGCCGACCTCTGCCCTAATCTCTTTCTGTCCCCCTGCAGGATCAGTCTCCACACACTGTGTCTCCACCCTTGTAAATATTCTAATAAAGGATCTCTCACTTGCTTCAATCTGCGTCTCCGTGTGTTGTGTCCTGCTATTCCATTCAAACCCAGGTTAAATCATGACACGCTTTTTTTCTGTCTACTTAGTTATTTGTTTTATGGAAAATATAGTTTATTTGCCATGAATAGACAAAACTTCAAGATTTCAACTCGGTGTCATGGATTTTCTTTCTATTAAAAAACGTCCGTTATTGATCTGATGAATAAATAGTGCAGAGTCAAAGATGCCTTTTCTGGGTAGGCAGTGTAGCAGAAAAAGTCTCAGAACAGAGAGTTTTAATACAATAGACCAAACAGATAAGCATCATTCTGAGAATGCGAAGTGAGCAGTCTGTCAGAGC
Source organism: Pholidichthys leucotaenia (assembly GCA_020510985.1). Taxonomy (NCBI): domain Eukaryota; kingdom Metazoa; phylum Chordata; class Actinopteri; order Cichliformes; family Pholidichthyidae; genus Pholidichthys; species Pholidichthys leucotaenia. Next base: position 281,727,518 of record CM035842.1, read on the forward strand.
TATATCTCAGAGACACAAATGTTCTGTTACAATGTTCAAGGCTGCGTTGGATCCTCACTGTCTGAAGGGAAAGGTACTGAGTGAAATTACAATGTAAGGAGACAGAATGAACGGACAATAAAAAAAAATCCATACCACCAGGATGTCTGCATGAGCACACCATTAGGACCATCCACCATCAGCTACCCGTCTCTGAAGTTGGTTTTGAGCATTTTGTTTTTTGTTTTTTTTTAACTTGAAATGTTTTTGCTCGTATGGGGAGGGTGGGAACTCTAAATGCAAAGTAACTAGAGAAATTTTTGGGTGGTTAGGTAAGCAAGTTTCGTCAACCAGGGAGTACTCTCTGGTCCACTTCAAATTTGTGGTTTTCCCTTCAGTAGTTGGAACTGCCTCCAACTACGGTTTCCTCACTTATTTATCTTTGTTGTGAACTGGTTGATTGCTGACATGGTGGGTGGCTCCTAGGGGTAGGGTTGAAAAAGGAGAAGTTGGGGGCAAGGTGAAGGGTAAAATAACTATTTGTGAGTGTGGCAGGGGGCTGTGTAGCTGGACAAAATTGATCTTGTAGCAACAAAAGCTGTCAGGGGTCAGGTAGAATAATTAAACTGAAAAAAAAAAGAGTAACGGATGCAGCCTGGCACTTTCACCTGAAATACAAAACAAATGGCTAAATAACACACAGAAAGGGTTGAATTAATAGTCGTGGTCTTGCTGTTACTTCATTAAAACTGTTGCTGCTGGTCAAAATTTCCCAGAAGACGTCAGCTCCTTCCACTTCCTCCATGCTAAATGTCTGTCTGCTGTTGCTTGAAGCGAAGCAACAAATCATGGGTGAGAGGGGGAAGGAAGGTAAGAGGGAGACATTTGGAACAAAGACTGAATGAGAGGGAGGGTGAGGGAAACTGGTGGGAGGGGGAGAGGTAAATTTAGGTTCGCCATGCTGCTTTCACAATTAAGACATTAATCACTGAGTCTATAGTGCAGAGTCATCGTCCTGCCTGTGGTCAGGCCATCAATCAGCTTGATGATGGGCTGGCCCATAGACACACACACACACACACACACATGTATATATGCGTCAGTGCTGCATTGAGCAAAAAAACTTTTCCACTGTTGCTCAGTCAACACAAGAAAAGGTGATTCTGTTTACAACTTCTTTTTTTTTAAATTTATGACAGAGCAGCTCATTCCAGCTTGATGAACCCACCCTAAGATTTCTGTACGTGCACATTTACATACAGTAGCTTATGCATACCAATCATTTAAACGACACACTCTTTGCACAACATGGATGATGATCATTGTGCACGAGTTTGATGAGCATCAGAGCAGTTTCCGAGCAGCTGTAACAATTCTCATGAAATGTCGACAGACAACGAACACAGCGTAAATATAAAATGGGCCTCATTTATCATGTGTAGGGCAGAAAGCTTGTCTTAAGCGATCATTTTAGTGCAAAGGTCAGCATTCATCAATCTGGACGCGATCAGTGGATACGCTCAAATCTAACGACGGGTCTCAGCCCGTGTACGTAGGTTTTCACGTCAGTGTGGACTTGCGGTGCAGCAGAGAAACCTGGCTGTGTTTGAGTTATTTGATCATATCAGATTATATTAAGCAGTGCAACTTTTCGAGTGATATGTTCACCTTGTGTTATGTTTACATGAGTGCTTTAATGATAATCCACACGATGGTGTTCCTCCACGTGGTACCTCGGTGCCAAACCATGTCCCTTCTATTTTATATGTGTATGTGAGAAGTAGAGAGTGGTGCATGTGCCTCTGTGTGTGTGTGTATGGGGTGTGTGTGTGTGTGTGTGTGTGTGTGTGTGTGTGTGTGGGGGTTGAAAGGGGTGGGATGTATCGTGTAAATATATGTCTTAAAATTTGTCAACTGTTTTTATCTATGTAAAGCACTTTGCACAGCATCCAATGTTTGCAAAGTGCTATACAAATAAAGTTTGATTGATTGATTGATTGATTTACTTTGAAAATTAAAAAAGCTGCTTTCAGTAATTATAAATCCTCCACACACAGTTATGTCACTGTAGCAAATACTGTGGCAGATTAAAGCAGAAAAACAATTAGTTATTTGATTGAATGGAGAAACTATTTTAAATTTTTAGGTTCTGCAGTTTGAAACATTTCATACAATAGTTAGTGCCTGAGCTCAGGGCTTTTTCACAAATATTCTTTTTTTTTATTCTTTATCTGTGTGATACTGTATATGCACACTGGATATGATGGCTACATAGATTTAAATTATAAACCTCAGCTGGAGTTAGGATGGCCACACTTTTGTAGTGAAATCCTTTCAGATGTGGCTCCCCTGCTGTTAAACGTCACTTTTGTTGTTGCCACACGACAATCAATCAATCAATCAAATTTTATTTGTATAGCACTTTTCAAACATTGGATACGGTGCAATGTGCTTTACATAGATAAAAACCTCCATCCATCCATCCATCTTCTACCGCTTTTCCGGAGGTCCGGGTCGCGGAGGCAGCAGTTCAAGCAGAGAAGCCTAGACTTCCCTCTCCCCAGCCACCAGCTCCAGCTCTTCAGAGGGATTACCAAGGCGTTCCCAGACCAGCTGGGAGACATAGTCTCTCCATCGAGTCCTGGGTCTGCCCCGGGGTCTCCTCCCAGTGGGACGTGCCTGAAACACCTCAAGTGGGAGGCGTCCAGGAGGCATCCTAATCAGATGCCCATACCACCTCAGCTGACTCCTTTCAATGTGGAGGAGCAGCGGTTCTACTCTGAGCCTCTCCCGGATAACTGAGCTCCTCATCCTATCTCTGAGGGTGAGTCCAGCAATCCTACGGAGAAAGCTCATTTCAGCCGCTTGTATCCGCGATCTCGTTCTTTCGGTCATTACCCAAAGCTCGTGACCATAGGTCAGAGTAGGAACATAGATTGACTGGTAAATCGACAGCTTTGCCTTAGAACTAAGCTCCCTCTTCACCACAACAGACCGGTACAACGTCCGCATCACTGCAGATGCTGCTCCAATCCGTCTGTCGATCTCTCGCTCCATTCTCCCCTCACTCGTGAACAAGACCCCAAGATACTTAAACTCCTCCACTTGGGGCAGTAGCCTGTCCCCAACCCGGAGAGGACAATCCACCTTTTTCCGGCTGAGGACCATGGACTCGGACTTGGAGGTGCTGATTCTCATTCCAGCCGCTTCACACTCAGCGGCAAACCGTCCCAGCAAGAGCTGTAGGTCATTGCTGGATGAAGCCAACAGGACAACATCATCTGCAAACAACAGCGATGAGATCCTGTGGTCACCAAGCATGACACCCTCCATTCCCTGGCTGCGCCTAGAAATCCTGTCCATAAAAATTATGAACAGGATCGGTGACAAAGGGCAGCCCTGGCGGAGTCCAACTCTCACTGGGAATGACTCCGACCGAGAGTTGGAAATACGAACCAAACTCTCACAACGGTCGTACAGAGACCAAATAGCTCGTAACAACAAGCCCGATACCCCATACTCCCGAAGCACCCCCCACAAAAATCCACGAGGGACGCGGTCAAACGCCTTCTCCAAGTCCACAAAACACATGTAAACTGGTTGGGCAAACTCCCACGAACCCTCAAGAATTCTCGAGAGGGTAAAGAGCTGGTCCGATGTGCCACAGCCAGGATGAAAACCACATTGCTCCTCCTGAATCCGAGGTTCGACCAACGGCCGGACTCTCCTCTCCAGTACCTTGGCATAGACCTTCCCAGGGAGGCTGAGGAGTGTGATCCCTCTAAAGTTGGAGCACACCCTCCGGTCCCCTTTTTTGAAGAGAGGAACCACCACCCCGGTTTGCCATGCCAAAGGCACTGCCCCCGACCTCCACGCAATGTTGCAGAGGCGTGTCAACCATGACAACCCAACAACATCCAGGGCCTTGAGGTACTCAGGGCGAATCTCGTCCACCCCCGGGGCCCGGCCACTAAGGAGATTTTTAACCACCTTGGCGACCTCAGCCCCTGTGATAGGCGAGTCATCACCCTCGTCCCCAAACCCTGCTTCCTCTGTGGAAGGCGTATCAGTGGGATTGAGGAGATCCTCGAAGTATTCCTTCCACCGCCCAACGATATCCCCAGTTGAAGTCAACAGTGTCCCATCCGCACCATACACAGTGTGGACAGGGAGCTGCTTTCCCCTCCTGAGCCGCCGAACAGTTTGCCAGAATCTCTTTGAAGCCGACCGAAAGTCTTGTTCCATGGCCTCACCGAACTCCTCCCATACCCGGGTTTTTGCTTCAGCAACCACCCGAGCTGCACTCCGCTTGGCCTGCCGGTACACCTCAGCTGCTTCGGGAGTCCCACAAGCCAACCAAGCTTGATAGGACTCCTTCTTCAGCTTAATGGCCCCCCTCACCACTGGTGTCCACCACTTGGTTCGGGGGTTGCCACCACGAGATGCACCGACCACCTTGCGGCCGCAGCTCTGGGCCGCCGCTTCAACAACAGAGGTGGAGAACATGGCCCATTCAGACTCCATGTCTCCAGACTCCCTCGGAATGTGGTTGAAGTTCTTCCGGAGGTGGGAGTTGAAGACCTCCCGGACAGGGGCCTCAGCCAGACGCTCCCAGCACACCCTCACTATACGTTTGGGTCTACCAGGTCTGAATGGCTTCCTCCCCTGCCATCGGATCCAACTCACCACCAGGTGGTGATCAGTTGACAGCTCTGCACCTCTCTTTACTCGGGTGTCCAAGACATACGGTCGCAGGTCTGATGATACGATAACAAAATCGATCATCGACCTGCGACCTAGGGTGTCCTGGTGCCAGGTGCACATATGGACACCCTTATGCTTGAACATGGTGTTCGTTATGGACACACTGTGGTTAGCACAGAAGTCCAATAACTGAATACCACTCGGGTTCAGATCGGGCAGGCCGTTCCTCCCAATCACCCCCCTCCAGGTTTCACTGTCGTTGCCCACGTGCGCATTGAAGTCCCCCAGTAGGACAATGGAGTCTCCAGGAGGAGCACCCTCCAGCACCCCAGTCACAGACTCCAAAAAGGGTGGGTACTCTGAAACATCATTTGGTGCATAGGCACAAATGATGGTCAGGACCCGTTTCCCAACCCGAAGGCGCAGGGAAGCAACCCTTTCGTCCACCGGGGAAAACTCCAATATAGAGGCAGCAAGGTGGGGCGATACAAGAATACCCACCCCTGCTCGTCGCCTCTCGCCCGGGGCAACTCCAGAAAAGGCCAAGCTCCAGCCCCTCTCCAGGAGACTGGTTCCGGAACCGGAGCTGTGTGTTGAGGTGAGGCCGACTATATCTAGCCGGTATCGCTCAACTTCGTACACCAGCTCAGGCTCCTTCCCCACCAGAGAGGTGACATTCCACGTACCAAAAGCCAGTTTAGAAAGCTTGGGATCAGTCCGCCAAGGTCTCTGCCTTTGACCGCCACCTAATCCACATAGCACCGGACCCCCATGATCCCTCCTGCAGGTGGTGAACCCACTGGAGGGCGGACCCATGTAACTCCTTCGGGCTGAGCCCGGCCGGGTCCCATGGGTGGAAACCCGGCCACCAGACGCTAGCCTTCGAGCCCCTCCCCCAGGCCTGGCTCCAGGGTGGGGCCCCGGTAACCCCATACCGGGCGGGGTACACTGAATCCTTGATATACAATTTATCATGAGAGTCTGTTGGATCGTTCTTAGTCTGGCCCTTCACCCAGGACCAGTTTGTCTTGGGAGACCCTATCAGAGGCAAATTGCCCCGGACAACATAGCTCCTGGGATCACTGGGGCACGCAAACCCCCCCACCACGATAAGGTGACGATCCATGAGGGAGTAGATAAAAACTTTTTTTTCTACTGTTTTTTTTTTTTTTTTTTTTAGATAAAAACAGTAGAAAAAATTTGTTACATATATTTACACGATACATCCCACCTCTTCCAATGCTCCCATACACACACCCATAAAATCAGAGGGAGGGCCGGCCCACTCCCACCATCGGTCGGACCAGCTTTTACCATTAACACAGCGGACACACGGAGGACCCTATCCAGAATCAACCCACGCAAAGCTGCAGGTCCAGACAACATTCCGGGACGTGTGCTCCGAGACTGCGCGAGCGAGTTGGCGGATGTCCTGACTGACATTTATAACATCTCCCTGAGTCAGGCCATCGTTCCCAGATGCTTCAAGACCTCTATCATTGTACCGGTGGCAAAGAAACCAGTGGTGTCATGTTTGAATGACTATCGTCCTGTTGCACTTACACCAATTGTGATGAAGTGTTTTGAACGGCTTGTCAAACCACACATCACAGCCTGCCTCCCTGCATCACACGACCCACTCCAGTTTGCATATCGTTCAAACCGCTCCACGGAGGATGCTATAGTCACCACCCTACACTCTGTCATCACCCACCTGGACCAGAAAGACACCTACGCCAGACTCCTGTACATTGATTTCAGTTCAGCATTCAACACCATTATTCCCCAGAGACTGATAGAGAAATTACTCCTTCTCGGTCTGAACACTGCCACATGTCTCTGGATCCTGGATTTCCTGACTGAGAGACCTCAGTCTGTCCGGGTTGGAAACAACATCTCCAACTCTGTCACGCTGAGTACCGGAACCCCTCAAGGCTGTGTACTCAGTCCACTGTTGTTTACACTTCTAACACATGACTGTGTATCCAGACACGAGGGGAACCAGATTATTAAGTTTGCAGATGACACCACGGTGGTGGGACTTATTCAGAGGGATGAGGAATCAATGTACAGGGAAAAAGTGAGAGACCTGGAGGGCTGGTGCAGGGAGAACAATCTGGTGCTGAACGTGGACAAAACAAAGGAGATGATTATCGACTTCCGGCGGTCACAGCCTGAGCACGTCCCCCTCAGCATCGGCGGCCGTTTAGTGGAGAGAGTAGAGAACATCAAGTTCCTCGGAGTGCAGATCTCGCTGGACCTGACCTGGAGCAAGAATTCCTTGGAGATCAGGAAGCGAGCTCAGCAGAGACTACACTTCTTGAGGAAACTCAAACAGGCCTCTCTCCCCATCTGCATCCTCAGGACCTTCTACAGAGGTGTGGTGGAGAGTGTTCTGACGTACTGCATTGCTACATGGTACTCCAGCTGCAGTATGTCAGACAAAAAAGCCCTGCAGAGGATAGTCAAGGGGGCGGAGAGGGTAATTGGAGTCTCCCTCCCCTCTGTCCAAGAACTTTTTCAGAACCGTTGTAGGAGCAGGGCACTGAACATTGTCAAGGACCGTTCTCACCCTCTGCATAAACACTTTGAACTTCTTCCATCTGGTAAACGATTCCGGAGCATCAGAGGCAGAACCACCAGACTGATCAACAGCTTCCTCCCACAAGCTGTCAGGATGCTGAACAGCTGACCCGGAATCTCACATACACACTACTGCACCTATGGACATTTTGTATATTATAGTTAGTTATTCTTTTTCCCCAAGTATGTCTCAGGGATGTGTGAATGGATGGGGGGGTGGGAGCTATGTGGGAGTGTGTCTTAATCATGCTGCTTCTTATATGGATGCCGAGAGAAACGCAATTTCATCTTGCCTGCACTACAGTTGTATGTACAGCAATATGACAGTAAAGTTTGATTTGATTTGATTTGATTTGATTTGAAAACACACACACAGAGGCACATGCACTACTCCGTACTTCTCTCACACACATAAAATAAAAGGGACATAGCTCGGCACTGAGGCACCATGTGAAGGTGCAACCATCCTGTGGAGCCAACCCCACCACCACCACCACCACCAGGAGACCACACAGCCCATGACTACAAGGCGGCCACAGAGGCCACCCTGACCAGGACAGGTCAGGGCCCACACCACAGCTGAAGACAATGGCATAAAGACCCCACCCACCCAAGCTAGAGTGACCCATGAGACCAACACCCCTGCAGATGGGCCAAGCAGCATCCGGCATGAGGGGCTCTACTGAGGAAACACTGGAGCTAAAACACAAAAAATACAAAATAAAAGTTAAACATCACTAGCCTTGATACCTGCCCGCTGCTCTATTATTAGCTAGCCTAGCTGGCTGTCATATTAATGGGCAGGGAGCCAAAAGGCGTTAGCTTCAAGAGGCACTCCGGTGGCTATAAATTTTCTATAAAACAACTCTACATTGCCTAAAATGGTATCTTATGCTATTTTTTCTACAAACAGAACCTTTCATTGTCTTACAATTTTGTTTCAAAATCTTTTTACCCCCCCCCATCCCCCAAACTAGGCCCAAACCGCATACCACAAGGCTAATAGTGGCTAGTGTGGCTTATATGGTTCATATATCTATACCTACATATGTATAGACACAAGAGGAATGTTTAGAGATTGCACATGTGGAATGACCTCACGTCTCAGAGCAGGATAATAGGTCTGGACCGCCTGCAGAGATCAACGAGGAGGTGGAGGCGCAGCGGTGAGACCTGAAGGGACTTCCTGACCACCCAGGTTCAGGTGGAGGAACGAGAGGACATTGAGAGAGATAACAGGAATGTGTGATGTCGGCTTTTGTTATGTGATGTATAAGTATGAGGGTCTGACTGCGTTCAGTCTCTTTTCTGCTTCTGCCTGGAGATGTGACATGTTGGGGATGGGAAGCCGACAATAAACCTGATTTATAAAATCACTTTGCTTCCTTATTTCAAGCTCCCTACATTGGTGACCAGATGTGAGAATGGACGAAAGACGTTCTCCCGCTACAGGCTCGTCAGAGGCGACCCAAGCAACCGCCGTCGCCAACCCTGACATGGGAACGGATGAAAGGCGTTCCCCCGCAGCAGACTCGTCGGAGGCGGCCCAAGCAATCGCCGTCCCCAACCCTGTCGTGAGAACGGAGGAAAGGCGTTCTCGCGCTGCAGACTCGTCAGAGGCGGCCCAAGCAAGCGCCGTCGCCATCAAACTCCCAGAATTCTGGCAGAACGACCCAAACTCGTGGTTCAAGCAGGCTGAGGCTCAGTTTGCACTCGCAGGGGTGACGGCTAATGAAACCAAATTTTACCACATCGTCGCCAGACTCGATGCCGCCACAGCACGATGCGCGCGGAGCGTGATACAACAGCCGCCCGCCAACGACAAATATAAGGAGCTGAAGGCTACCCTCATCGAGAGTTTCGTTCCCTCGGCCGAGGAAAGGGCCGGGAGGATACTGGCGATTTACGGCCATGGGGGGCGCAGACCGATGGCCCTCATGGAAGACATGCTGCAGCTGAGAGAGGCAGACAATGACAACTTCCTTTTTCAACACATCTTCCTCAGCACTCTTCCGACGCACATGAGAGGGACCCTGGCCAACATGCATTGTAAGACCCAGCAGGACTTCCGCGCACTAGCCCGAGAAGCGCAGCGGCTCCTCAACTCCTGCGGCGAGCAGATGGCCACAGCAGCATTGGCAGATCTCGGCGCAGAAGCCCAGAGCATCAAGGAGCCAGAGGCGATGGAGCAAAACCCGCCCACCATGGCAGCAACGCGACCGAGGCGCAACAAACGGGACGACCTCTGCTACTATCACCGACGTTTCGCCGAGAGGGCATACAAATGCGTGCCACCTTGCAGTTTCAAGAGCTCGGCAAACTTCAAAGCCGGGAGCCGATTAGCAGCTGCGGCTCTCGGCGAGACAAACAAGCTGCTCTACGTGACTGACGGACGCTCCGGGAGACAGTTCCTCATTGACACCGGAGCTCAGGTGAGCTTCATCACCCCGTCCTACGCAGACCGGGCAACAGGACCCCGTGGAAACGGAGCGATGGCAGTGAACGGCTCGACCATCAACACTTTTGGTGAAAGAACCCTGCCTCTGTCCATACACGGCCGCAACTATAGGTGGACCTTTATTATAGCGGCGGTGAGTTTTAACTTGTTGGGTGCTGATTTCTTATGTGCACACGGGTTATTAGTCGATCTTGCAAACAGGCGCTTAATCAATGCACTGTCATTCTCTTCTATCCCCTGTTCAGCTCAAGTGTCTCCTCCACCCGTGCAGGCCAGCATCGCCACAGCAGGAGGTAAGTTTGACCAACTCCTCACCCAATTTCCAGCACTCACAGTTCCCAAATTTTTGGCAACAGTAGCGAAACACAGGGTGGAACACTTCATGCCCACAACGGGCCCACCCGTGTTTGCTAAAGCTCGGCGCTTAGACGCGACCAAGCTCGCCATAGCACGCGACGAGCCTGGAAAAACTGGGCATTATTCGGCGCTCGAAATGCCCATGGGCCTCGCCACTGCATATGGTCCCGAAAACCGACGGTTCCTGGAGACCTTGCGGTGATTATCGCAGATTAAACAATGCTACAGCACATGACCGTTACCCAATCCCTCACATTCAGGATTTTTCACTACATCTGGCGGGCGCGCGCATTTTTTCTAAAATAGACCTGGTCCACAGCTACCACCAAGTCCCAGTCAGACCCGAGGACATCCCTAAAACGGCCGTAATAACCCCTTTTGGTCTTTTTGAGTTTTTGCGAATGCCGTTTGGCCTCAAAGGCGCTGCACAAACTTTTCAGCGTATGATGGACGCTGTATTACGCGATCTCCCTTTCGTGTTTGTCTACCTTGACGATATTCTGGTAGCCACCACGTCTGAGGAAGAACACGAACAACACCTCACTACGGTTTTTCAGAGGCTGGAAGAGCACGGGTTAATAATTAACCCAGCCAAATGCCGATTTGGCGTATCGCAGATTGATTTTTTGGGACACAGAGTTTCACCAGAAGGGGCAGTTCCATTACCGGACAAAGTGCGCGCAGTGGCAAATTTCCCCCGACCACAAACGGTCAGATCGCTACAGGAATTTTTAGGAATGGTAAATTTTTACAACCGTTTCCTCCCCCGTGCAGCTCAACTCATGCAGCCCCTATATGCCGCGCTTAGAAAACAAAAGCCCTCCAACGCGGTTGAATGGTCCCCGGAGCGGGAACGTGCGTTCGCAGAAGTAAAAAAAGCACTGGCGGATGCCACATTGTTGGTCCACCCCGACCCCTCGGCCCGCATAGCGCTTACCACAGACGCTTCAAACCTGGACATAGGGGCGGTCGTGGAACAACATGTTGACGGAACTTGGCAACCACTGGCATTTTTTAGCAAGTCCTTAAACGAAACCGAGCGCAAATACAGCACTTTTGACAGAGAGCTGCTAGCACTTCATTTATCCATCCGCCATTTCCAGTTCTGGCTGGAAGGGCGGCGTTTCACGGCTTTTGTCGACCACAAACCGCTCACTTTTGCGATGTCTAAAATCTCAGAACCGTGGTCAGGCCGGCAACAAAGGCAGCTGGCCGCAATTTCAGAGTTTACCACAGACATTCGACATGTAGCAGGCAAACTTAATTTGGTGGCAGATTGCCTCTCCCGCGCGGTGACATCATCAGGGCACGCGGAAACAGATTATACTACTGCAGCCGCAGAGCACAAGGCCAATGCGGACGCATATGTGGCCCCAATTCACGTAGGGATAGATTACGCAGCCATGGCAGCGGAACAAAGCAGTGACGCGGACGTGCGCGCGCTCCACTCTGGACCAACAGGGTTAAGGCTGGAGGAAAGGGGTTTGCGTGACGGTATTCCCCCCCTAATCTGCGACGTGTCGACCGGTCGACCTCACCCGGTAGTCCCAGCCGTGTGGCGCCGCCGCGTTTTTGACTCGGTGGGTGCACGCTTCGGTGAAAATGGTCGCGGAGAAGTTTGTTTGGCCAGGCCTGCGTAAAAACGTGAAGGAGTGGGCGAGAACATGCATGTCTTGCCAACGCGCTAAAATTCACAAGCACACGAAAGCCCCCCTGGAACCTTTCCGAATCCCGGCCAGGAGGTTTGACCACGTGCACGTCGACCTCGTGGGACTACTACCGTCGTCCCACACCTTTTAACAATGGTGGACCGGACCACACGTTGGCCAGAAGCGGTCCCGCTGGCGTCAACCACGGCCGCGGAAGTGGCTCGCGTTTTTTTAATGACCTGGGTGGCGCGTTTCAGTGTCCCGTCGGACATCACGTCCGATAGGGGGCCTCAATTTGTCTCAGAGCTCTGGTCAGCCATGGCCAGCAGCTTAGGAGAGACAATTCATCGCACCACCGCGTATCACCCTCAGGCTAACGGTTTATGCGAGCGTTTTCATAGGTCTTTAAAAGCTGCCCTCAGGGCCTCACTGACGGATACAGATTGGGTAAACAAACTTCCGTGGGTTTTATTGGGGTTGCGTTCTGCGCCTAAGGAGGATCTTGACGCCTCCCCGGCAGAATTAGTTTTTGCACAACCTCTCAGGCTCCTGGGTGAGTTCTTACCAGAACATCCAGAGCCCGGGCGCCTCCCAGCCCTGAGGCTGCTAAGCAGCACGGGACCGGACACGCTCCCCGGACCCATCCATCACTCTTTCCCGCGGGTTTTTGTTCCCCAAGCTTTGAAAAATGCAGAGTTCATTTTTGTTAGGCACGAAGCTTTAAAACCAACCCTCCGCCCACCATATGATGGCCCATATAGAGTGCTGGAACCTGGTGATAAGCATTTTGTGCTTGATTTGGGGGACAGACAAGAAACAGTCAGCATTGACAGACTTAAGCCTGCCTTCATGCTGAGTGACGAACCTGCACGGGTGGCGAGAGCACCTCGGCGTGGTAGACCCCCCAAGGGACACACCTCAGCCCCCCCGCAGGGATCAATTAACCACTCTTCTCCCCAAGCTGCAGATTCCTTACAGGACGGTGCCACCAGGACGCCGAGGCGGGCGTACAGCAGATTTGGGAGAAGATTGAAACCCAGACGACACATAGACTGATGTAAAATTGATAATGTGTTGTAAGCTATGCTGTCGAAGTTGTCGTAGCAGTTTTAGGGCGGACATATACATAGACTATACTGTACTGTTATCACTGAATTTTTGACATGATCATGCCGTATAGCTTGTGTGGTTGGCGTGGCTGCTGAGGATTTTTTTCCTCTTTTCCCTTTAATGTGAATAACTGTATAGTATGTCATGGATGTTACCATAGGCTGTGAACTTAATTGTATTGTCCTTTTCTTAGACATTTGGGGGGGGGGGGGGGGCTGTGGCTTATATGGTTCATATATCCATACCTACATATGTATAGACACAAGAGGAATGTTTAGAGATTGCACATGTGGAATGACCTCACGTCTCAGAGCAGGACAATAGGTCTGGACCGCCTGCAGAGATCAACGAGGAGGTAGAGGCGCAGCGGTGAGACCTGAAGGGACTTCCTGACCACCCAGGGTCAGGTGGAGGAACAAGAGGACATTGAGAGAGATAACAAGAATGTGTGATGTCGGCTTTTGTTATGTGATGTATAAGTATGAGGGTTTGACTGCGTTCAGTCTCTTTTCTGCCTCTGCCTGGGGATGTGACATGTTAGGGATGGGAAGCCGACAATAAACCTGATTTATAAAATCACTTTGCTTCCTTATTTCAAGCTCCCTACAGCTAGCACTACATTAAACAGCATGAATCATGTGATAAAAAGACTTACTGGTTGAAAGACATGCCCAGTTGTATGCACAGTGGCCCAGAATAATGACTGAAACTGCATCGGTCCTTAAAAGCAGGTTAATGGTAAAACCCATCTTAATTTGAATCAAGTTTTCAAAGCAGCTGCCCAAAATTGATAAGTGACCAGAGGTTAACTTCAGTCAGACCAGTGAGCCCAGATTGGCTGAAGACTATAGACATGCCAGTGGCTGTATATACTACGTTGTGGAGAAAGGAATCAGGCGAGGCAACGAGCTGAACGACAAAGAAACTTTACTCTTTCTCCAACAAAAAGTACAGCAAAAGAGAAGCCTAGGTCTCAGTGCATTCCTCTTTTATATCTTTAATACCATGCATTGAGACCCGGAACTTCCGACCATCATATATTGTGTTGAGAACAAAGCCTGTGTGGCACATTAACATGACATAATGCCGGCGCCGCTCTCACACCTTATTCTTCCAGCGGCTCCAGCATTTACTCCTCTCCTGGGGGGGTGCATAGTCCTTACTGTCCCATCTGATACCCCCCGGTGACACCTCCTCCTTTGGTCCATTGTTCCCCCGTTCCCCTGCTGCCTTCTTCTCTGGAGGAGTCCCACTCAATGCCCCCACACAACCCCCCCCCAACCCGAACACCTAGAAAGGGCACTAACCCCCCCCATCCTTTGGGCTTGAGCTGGCGACCATAGCGGCTGTAGCGAGGGGTCGCCGATCCAGTGGAACCGCCCTGCTGGCAGGGTATACAGGAGGGCACGTCAATCTGTGGAGGGGAAAAGGGAGGAGGGAAAACACATCAGCTTCGTGAGTGCAGGTCCCTGCCAAGGGATCACCAACTTGCGGTGACGCCGACGGTGGCCGTCCGCACCGACAAGCTTGGGCCAAAACCAGCTGCTCGTCTGCCAACACAAAAGCGGGCTTCAGCCTGTTGATGCAGACAGTCTCCCTAACACAAAATGCTTTGCCCCAGTTTCCAACACACTGAACGGTCTGTCGTACAGTGGGTGCAGCAGGGCTCAGTGCACATCGTGCCTGACAAAAACAAAACTGGCATTCTGCAAGCTTTTTGGGACGAAGGTGCGGGGAAAACAATGGTGGGCCGGATCTGGTACATTAAAAGCCTCCGTACTGTGCAAAAATTGCGTGGGCGGATCAGCCCCAGGCACGGGGTTTTTCGTTAAAATTTCTCCAGGGATCCACAGCGGCTGAAAAAAAAAATTAGTTCTGCCGTGGAGGCTGCCAAATCCTCCTTAGGTGTGGAGCTCAACCCTAAAAGAACCCAGGGCAGGCGGTCGACCCAATATGCATCCGTAAGTGAAGCTCTGAGAGTTGCTTTAAGTGACCTATGAAAATGCTCACATAACCCATTAGCCTGGGGTTTGTACGTCGTAGTGCGGTGAATTTTGTCCCCCAGGCTCTGGGCCATCGTGATCCAGAGTTCCAAAACGAATTGTGGACCCCTGTCGGAAGTGACGTCCGATGGGGATCCAAACCGTGCAACCCAAGCCGACAAAAAAGCACGAGCAACTTCTGCGGATGTGGTAGAAGCCAGTGGGACCACTTCAGGCCAGCGCGTGGTGCGGTCCACGATTGTTAAAAGGTGCGTGAAACCTTGCAATGGCAGGAGGAGTCCCACCAAATCCATGTGGACATGGTCAAACTTCCTGGCCGGGATTTGGAACGGCTCGAGGCCGGCTCTGGTGTGCTTGTGCACTTTGGCCTGCTGGCACACGACGCAAGCTGCAGCCCACTCTTTCACGTCCTTGCACAAGCGCGACCAGACGAATTTCGCCCCCACTTGCTTCACTGAAGCACGCACTTCCGGATGTGAAAGGGAGTGGACCGACTCAAAAATGCGACTGCGCGACCAGACGAATTTCGCCCCCACTTGCTTCACTGAAGCACGCACTTCCGGATGTGAAAGGGAGTGGACCGACTCAAAAATGCGACTGCGCCAAGAGCTCGGAACCCAGTGGACACGTAGCAGAGCAAGGGAGGGCACCCTTCTTGCACCACCCTGCTCTCCAGCCTTAACCCAGTAGGCACAGACTGGAGTGTGCAAATGTCCTCTTCCCCGGCTTGCTCTGCGGCCATCGCAGGGAAATCTATTCCCATGTAGACTAACATGCGCGACAGACAATTGGCCACAATGTTGAGCTTACCGGCGATGTGTTGAATGTCAGGTAGTAAACTCCGAAATTGCGGCCAAATGCCGTTGCTGCTGGGCCGACCACGGTTCCGAAACCTTGGACATTGCGTACGTCAGTGGCTTATGGTCTACGAATGCAGTGAACATGCACCCCTCTAGCCAAACCTGGAAATGGCGCATCACCAGGTGGAGAACCAGCAATTCTCTATTGAACATGCTGTGTTTACGTTCGTTGTCATGCAAAGTTTGGCTGAAAAATGTGAGCAACTGCCACGAACCTGAGACATACTGCTCGACAACTGCCTCTATGGCAACATCAGATGTGTCAGTAGTTAGCGCTATCCGTGCAGATGGATCTGGGTGGGCTAGCAACGCGGCATCCGCCAGCACTGTTTTGGCACTTGTTAAAGCCTGGACTCGCTCAGGAGTCCAGTCGATGGTTTCTGCTGGCTTCTTTTTTTTAAGGCCTGCATACAGCGGCTGCATCAGCTGAGCTGCCCGGGGAAGGAAACAGTTATAAAAAGTAACCATTCCCAAAAACTCCTGTAGTGCTCTCACGGTCTGCGGACGTGGAAAGTCTGTCACCACGCGCACCTTATCCGGTAACGGAATCGCGCCCTCCAGCAAAATGCGGTTGCCCAAAAAATCAATCTCTGGCATGCCGAACTGGCACTTTGCCGGGTTAACTATCAGCCCGTGCACCTCCAACCTCTTGAAAACCATCTTGAGATGGGCGATGTGCTCCTCCTCGGACGTGCTAGCTACCAGAATGTCGTCTAAGTAGACAAAAACGAAGGACAAGTCATGAAGCACTGCGTCCATCATCCTCTGGAAAGTCTGCGCCGCGCCTTTTAATCTGAATGGCATGTGTAAAAAGTTGAAAAGGCTGAAAGGAGTTATTACCACTGTTTTTGGAATGTCTTCCGCGCACACCGGGACCTGATGGTAAAAACACACGCCCTGACCAGGTTCACGGAAAAATCCTGGATGTGCGGAATGGGATAATGATAGTGTTCATTGGTGTTATTCAAACGCCGGAAATTGCAGCACGGTCACCACGACCCATCAGCTTTAGGCACCATGTGTAGTGGGGATGCTCACGGGCTGTTTGAGCTTCTGATGATGCCCAACTGCTCTAAGTTGGCAAACTTCTCTCATGCACTGGCCAGTTTAGCTGCATCCAAACACCGAGGTCGTGTGAACACCGGCGGGCCTTTTGTCGTTATAAAGTGTTCAATCCTGTGTTTCGTTATCGTAGCCGAAAAAGTTGGGACTGTTAGTGCTGGGAACTGTGTGAGCAAATGTTGGTACTTACCCCCTGGAGCTATAACATTAGCCAGTGTTGTTGACCCAGCTCCCTGAGCTGAACAGGGCAGTGAGGTAAAAGAGACAGCATCCACGAATCTCCTATAGCAACATCGACTAATAATCCATAAGCACACAAAAAATCTGCGCCTAAACTAGGGCCGGAACATGCAGCTATCACAAAGTCCCACTGAAAGTTGCGTCCATGTAAGCATATTGTCAGTATCCGCTTGCCAAATGTCCTGATGGTGGATCCCTTGGCGGCCATGAGCTCGGGACCGCTGCCTCCTGCCACCCTGTTTGTGTTGACTGGCAGGATGAGGCTCTTCTGGGAGCCGGAGTCCACCAAAAACCGTCTCCCTGAATGTGTGTCCGTGACATAAAGCAGTCTGTTCCTGTCGCCATTGGTTGTAGCTGCCACTGAATTCTGAACGCGCTATCTTCCTGGCTTCTTGAATTGGCATGGTGATAGGCAGCGTTGGGCATTCGAGCCAAAACGGCGATGATAAAAACAGATCACCATGTTCCTTCATCTCCTGGTGATGTCCCAGCTACCATGAATGGCTCCTCGACCTCGTTGGAGTTCCTCATGGATACCGGTGCCACTGTCTGCACGCTGAGAGTTCTGGTCGCCAAAATGATGCGGTCCGCTTCCTGCGCCAGGGTGCGGTAGTCCTTGGCAACCAGCCGCGGTGAGTTGGCCAGGAGCGCCCTCACTGTAGCCAGTAGATTCCTGAGGAACAAGTGGGCAAACAGGAAAGATTCATCGTCCTTCCCCCTCAGTGCCAACATGCTCTCCATGAGCTCCAATGCTGATCTGTCCCCTAACTTCAAACGCGTTAGGAGTCTCTCTGCCCTCTCACTGTCAGAAAGGGTATAGTGCTGGAGAAGCATCCTCTTGAGTGCTTCATATTTTCCTTGGGCCAGCAGCTCCTGGAGCAGGCTCGTCACCTGTTGCGTAGCACGCACATCCAGCGCAGAGACCACATATTAGGACTTGGTATCATCCTTTGTTATCCTGTGGAGTGCAAACTGGGCTTTTATGCGCAAGAACAACACGGTAGGGGTTGTGAAGCCAGAAGTCTGGGAGCTAGACTGAGACCATGCACGCAGCACTGGTGCTCTCCCTTCAGGTAGTCTCCGGGGCAGTGCTCGGCTTGCTTTCCATGGCACATATTAGGGTCACCAATGTGGAGAAAGGAAGCAGGCGAGGCAACGAGCTGAACGACACAGAAACTTTATTCTTTCTCCAACATAAAGTACAGCAAAAGAGAACCCTGGGTCTCTGTGCATTCCTCTTTTATACTGTTAATACCATGTATCGAGACCCAGAAATTCCGACCATCATACATTGTGTTTAGAACAAAGCCTGTGTGGAGGTGTGCTGGTAATGGAGTAGGTGTGTGCGTTGCTGGCTCCTGCTATATTTTTTTTCAGTCTTACTTTTTAAACCCTACTTTGCTGTAAACTGTCAACGTTTTGGACGTTTAATACGTGCAGAATCTGTTTTGAGTTGAGAAATATGTCCAAAACAAGAAAGCAGACTGAAAAGGAGGCAGCAGCGAACAATGCTAACACCAGCTTAACTGAGGATGCTAATAAAAGCCTTAACCCTGCACTTGTTGCCTTGCTTGAGCAACACAGAATGTTCATAGCTGCTGATTTTAAAGCTTCATTTGAACTTATTAATGGTAAGCTGGACAAGATTCAAGCAGATGTGGCGAACCAGGAGCAACGCATTGGCGACCTTGAAAGCAACGCGGAGGACGTCAGCCAGCGCCTAGCAGCGCTTGAAGTTACGTGTGAGTCAATACAGGAGGAGAGCAAGCTTTTGAAAAACAAACTTTCTGACCTGGAGGGAAGAAGCAGGAGGCTGAATATTCGTCTGGTGGGTCTGCCGGAGTTCTTTGATGTGGGTCCATGGCCATCTGAATTTTTTTCTCGGCTGTTGGTGGACGTTTTTGGCGTACAAACTTTGCCATCTCCCCCAGAGCTGGATAGAGCCCACCGCAGCCTCATGCCCAAGCTGGGTCCGAAAGGGAAGCCGCGCGCTGTCATTATTTGTTTCCAGCGGTTTCGGGCCAAAGACTTGGTGATGAGAGAAGCGTGGAGACACCGTGGGACTTTGGAGTATCGTGGACATAAACTTCAGTTCTACGAGGATTATAACGCCGACGTTCAGAAGCATCGAGCCGAATATAAGGAGGTTATGTCCGAGTTGTATAAGAGAGGTTTTCGTCCTTCTCTTCTCTTCCCCGCCAGGCTCCGGATAACTCTTCCAGACGGCAAAAACCAGTGGCTGGCGTCCGTTCCGGAGGCCACCCGCTTCATGCAAACCATGGAGAGAAATCAGTGATTTTCACCCTGAACTGGACATTCCTGGGTTGACCAACTACCACACTGGACTACTTGATTATTACTTCATTAAAGCTGCACTGACTGGACATTGATGCATTTTTAGATGTTCAAAACAAGGTAAAATTGGCTCCCTATACGTTGTTGTTTACTTTTTTTTTTTTTTTTTTAGGGTAAAATGTTCATACTATGCAGGATTAAAGCCAGTTGTATGGGAGTATTTTGTTAGGATGAGAATAGAGCAGGAGATGGAGCGGTTGCTGTTTTTTGCAACCGGCTGGAGTGTTGTTATAGGTTTGGTTGTTGAATTTTTTTTTTTAATTTTTAATTTTTGTTATAGATTTATTTACACCCCCCTCACCCCCTCACCCCCTCCCCTTTTTATTTTTTTTTACCCGTACATCACCCCATTCTTTTTTTGGGCTACACAACACAATATATAAATTTTACTCTTTGAATGAATAGTAATCTTACTTTGGTAAGCTGGAATGTGAAGGGGTTGAACCATCCAATTAAACGAAAGAGAGTCATGTCACGTCTAAAGCAATTTAAGCCTGGGGTACTGTTTTTGCAGGAAACCCATTTGCAGGATTCCGACCACTTGCGCTTGTCAAAATGTTGGTGAGGACAATTTTTTCATTCAAATTTTAAAGCTAAGGCCAGGGGCGCTGCTATTCTTATTGATCGGAATATCCCATTTATTCTCTCTAATGTTGTATTAGATAAAAATGGACGATTTGTAATAGTATCAGGTAAACTTGGCAATAAACATGTCACCTTGGCTAATCTGTATGCGCCGAATTTTGATGATGTACACTTTTTTCGCAACCTTTTTTCGCAGCTTCTAGATTTAAATACTCATTCTCTAATTCTTGGGGGTGACTTTAATTTGTATATGGATCCGATCTTAGACCACTCATCCTCAAAACCTGCTAGTCTTAATAAATCTGCAACTTATGTTAAGTCTTTTCTTGAGGAATATAGCCTTACAGACCCTTGGCGTTTTTTACATCCTAACGGCAGGGACTATTCTTTTTTCTCTCACGTACACCATACTTATACCAGAATAGATTATTTTTTTGTTGACAATTTATTAATTAATAACCTTAGCTCTTGCAGTTATGATAGCATCTCGGTTTCTGATCATGCCCCTCTTGTACTTAAAATGATCCTCCATGGATGTGACTCCATGAGAAAGCACTGGGGACTGGATCCATTATTACTTACAGATGAAAAATTGGTTGCGAATATTTCTTCTAAAATTATTTTTTTTTTGAAAGAAAATAAAACTCCTGGTATGCCAAACAAAACGATATGGGAGGCCATGAAGGCATTTCTTAGGGGGGAATTTATTTCAGTGGCAGCATTTAAAAGACGATCCACAATACAGGAACAGAAGGCTATTATAGCTCAAATCTTGGACATTGACAGACAATATGCTCAATCTCCATCACCCGCTCTGTACAAGGAACGTATGACATTACAAACTAAACTTAATTTACTTTCTACTCGACAAATTGAAGGTTGTTTAATAAGAAACAAGAGTGAATTTTATTAACATGGCGAAAAAACTGGTAAACTTCTAGCTAATCAACTGCGTGGTATTAGAGCTAAGCAAATTATTACTGGAGTTAGGACAGATAAAGGAGAGGTGACATCTGACCAACAAGTGATTAATGATATTTTCAGGTCATTTTATTCCAAATTATTTACCTCAGAATATACAACAAACTTGAAGGATTTGCAAAATTTTTTTGATTCTATTGATATCCCTTCGATTTCCTCAGAATCTCGGCAAATTCTAGAAGCTCCCATCACAAAAGAAGAAATTCAGCTGGCAATATCATCCATGCAATCAGGAAAATCTCCAGGACCTGATGGGTTTTCCGCTGATTTTTTCAAAAAATTCTCTAACGACCTTGCCCCTTTCCTTTGTCAAGTTTTTACAGAGTCGCTTGACTCTGGTACACTTCCGCCTTCATGTTATCAGGCCTGTATCACTGTGTTGCTTAAAAAAGACAAGGATCCTGTTGATTGTGCTTCTTACAGGCCTATGTCCTTGTTAAATACCGATGTTAAAATTTTGTCAAAGTTGTTAGCTTCAAGGTTGGAAAAGATTCTTCCTTTTAAAATTTCACAGGACCAAACCGGTTTCATTAAAAATCACCATTCTTTTTTTAACTTGCGACGGTTGTTTAATATTATTTATACTCCTCACCACAACATACCTGAATGTCTTATTAGTTTGGACGCTGAAAAGCATTCGATAGGGTTGAGTGGGAGTATTTGTTTTTTACTTTGGAGAGGTTCGGTTTTGGTCCTTCCTTCTGTTCCTGGATTAAACTTCTCTATGCTAGTCCTTTAGCTTCAGTGTTAACTAATTGTCGCTATTCTGACTATTTTAGAATTTACTGTGGTACGAGGCAAGGCTGTCCTTTGAGCCCGTTGCTCTTTGCTTTGGCAATTGAGCCGTTAGCTATTGCAATCCGTGGGAGCCGGGACTTTCTAGGCATTTGTAGGGGTGGCATTGAGCATAGGGTTTCACTTTATGCCGACGATCTTTTACTATTTCTCTCCAACCCACTTACTTCATTACCCGCTATACTTAACATTTTGGATAGTTTTAGTAGGTTTTCTGGTTATAAAATTAATCTTAATAAGAGTGAATTGTTTCCGATTAATGAAAAGATTCGAGTTCAGGATCTTGAAAATTTTCCTTTCAAGGTTGTTATTGATCATTTTAATTATCTTGGGATATGTGTTACTAAACAACTTAATTACTTGTTTAAAAATAATTTTCTCCCCTTATTTGACCAGTGCAAGCTAATACTTTCCAAATGGTCCCCATTATCCTTGTCTTTAATTGGCAGAATCAATTCTGTAAAAATGATGTTACTTCCAAAGTTTTTATATTTGTTTCAATGTCTCCCCATTTTTATTCCTAAATCCTTTTTTTAAGTCTTTGGACTCTCTGATTACCTCATTTATTTGGAAAGGTAAACATCCGAGATTGAGGAAAGTTTTTCTTCAAAGACCCAAATCAGTGGGTGGCATGGCTCTGCCTAACTTTCAATATTACTACTGGGCAGCAAATATCAGGTGCATGTTATATTGGAAACATTTCTATCTGGAACCCAAATCACCCATTTGGATCCTTATGGAGTCACATGTGGACAATCAAACCTCCCTACTGGCAGTTTTAGGTTCACCACTTCCCCTTGCTTTGTCTACACTGGGTAATAACAAAGTAGTTCGTCAGTCTCTTAGAATTTGGTCTCAATTCAGGAAAAATTTCGGTCTTCAGTTTTTCTCCATTAGAAGTCCAATTGCCGCAAATCATTTATTTACCCCATCAACTATTGATAGTGCATTTCATATATGGCACAGAAAAGGTTTAACATCTTTTGCAGATTTATATTTTGATGGTCAATTTGCAAGTTTTTCTCAACTTTCCACTAAATTCGACATCACTTCTACACATTTTTTCTGCTTCCTTCAGGTCAGACATTATGTGCAAACCATGACAAAACAATTCCCTCAAAAACCTTCTGATAATCCTCTAGATGATTTTTTATTAGTTAAACCAACTTCTAAGTATCAGTTTTATATAATTTAATTTCAAATTTACAATCTTCTTCTCTGGCCGCTATTAAATTGAATTGGGAACAAGATCTTAATTTTACTTTTAATGATGAACTGTGGGACTCTATTCTTGGCCAGGTTCACACTGCATCAATGTGTGCTCATCACGCTCTTATTCAATTTAAGATTGTACACTGGGTGCACCTGTCCAAGGTTAAGTTAGCACGTATTTACTCGGATATAGACCCAACTTGTGAAAAGTGTGGTAGCGCTCCTGGCACTTTGCTTCACATGTATTGGTCCTGCCCTTCATTGATGAATTTTTGGCATTCTGTTTTTATCACTATGTCTGAAGTCTTGCAATATCAAATTAAACCTGATCCATTATGCGCCATTTTTGGTGTGGCTCCAGAACTTGTCTTGCCAAATTCCAAATTAAAAGTATTCAAATTTTCATTATTATTGGCTAGACGTGCTGTATTACTGAAGTGGAAAGACTCTTCGCCCCCTTCACATTTACAGTGGATAAAAGATATAATGTCCTGTTTGGATTTAGAAAAAATCAGATATACAGTTCGTGGCTCTGAAAACAAATTCTATAAATTATGGCGCCCGTTTCTTGATTTCTTTGAAAGACCCACAATTATAGTTTCTGAGTAACTCATATCCCCTTTACCCCACCCCCACCTCACACACACAGTTTTTCTTTTTATATTTTTTATTATTGTTTATTTAAAGGTTTTTGTGTTTTGAAGCATCCACATTTGTTAGTTTTAAATTTTAGTTTTGCACTGTTTGGTTAAAACAAAAATGAAAATTTCCAATACTTTGTATTGTATTGATACTTCAATTAATAATAATAAAAAGACCTTTGAAAGAAAGAACAAAGCCTGTGTGGCACATTAACATGACAAAACACCGGCGCCATTCTCACACCCTTCTTCTTCCAGCAGCTTCGGGATTTACTCCTCTCCCTGGGGGGTGCATAGTCCTTACTGTCCCATCTGATACCCCCCAGTGACACCTCCTCTTTCGGTCCATTGTTCCCCCATTCCCCTACTGCCTTCTCTAGGGGGAGAAGTCCCACTCTATGCCCCCACAACGTCACCAAAAACATTCCGTCGAAACTCACCCTTTTTCAGGGGGTGGAATTAAGTGAAACTTTAAAGCAAAATAACAGACATATGAGAGATTTGAGTGATTTCACACTTGATATGTCTTTTAAGTGATAAAAAATATGTTACAGACACATTAACAAATAAAAACACCTTTATTTTTTTGGACGGTCACTTTTAGAGCCAACAGTGATATTAGGTAGCTCGAATTTATATATTTTTTTCTTTAGAATTCAGTCACCGTAATAGACATCACCGTTTCTACCTTGTTCAATAATCCACAGTCAATCATACATCATCATTCTGGCTTGTTTTGTTATATTTTGCCATCATGTTACATTGTTTGCACCATTAGTCACACCATGATGGCTTGCTGAAGCTAGCAACTTAGCCACTAGTTTTGGCTCACTCACAAATGTTTCTGTGCTTACTGTACTCCAGGGGACTCCATCGACCACTGAAACCACACACCCCTCCCCACTAGTGATTTACTTTAGTTTGCTCAGGTTGGAAGGGAGCTAGCCAGATCACGCTAACAACAGTGACATAACATGGAGGGTGGAGTTGAATGCGCTCCGAGAGATTTAAAGAGACATGCACTCAAATCGGGTGTTCTCAGAAAGCCTGGAAAAGGTGAAAACCAACTTTGCTGAAATAATTAAATAAAGAAAATTTGACCAAAATATGTCACAAACATTTCAATAAGGCATGTGTGAGCTGTCAAAATGATGGACAAGATGCAATCAATGACCCCTTTAAAATTCAATCGTTTCCAACTGCTAGATTTATCAGCAACCAATTACCCATGCTTCATAAACACCACATGCAATCATTTCTTCACCTGGATGTGTGCACCTTTTCTCTGTGTACTTCTGATAAACGAGGGTGAAAGCACATATTTCTAAACTATATATGCCTGCTGTAACTCTAATTTATGATCTTTAGAAATGTTTCTCTCTTTCTCTGCTGCCATACTCATTGATGAGCTTAGGTGAACGATGGATTCCGATGTCAACGCTGGCATCGGTAATACATTGCCGCTGGCGAAGGTAATACATTGGCCGCCACAGGTGCGCTTCCCTGGAGTTTTTCCTGACAAGCTCAGGTCTTCCAGGCCTTGCTTTTTAATGCTATGCCCAACAAAAGAGTGCTGTTTTTGCTGAATAGGAGATGCTTACTAGCATGTGTCTGAGAGTCAAAGGGACATATTTATTTCTATTGATTGTCTCTCTCTCTCCTTCTATGAGGCAATAGTAAGATTTCTTGCAAACAAGCAGAGATGTCAGTGAAGAAATGTTTAAGCACTACCATGACCTGGACATCACAGTTATATTGAAGCCTTTAAGGGTCCTTAAAACAGCGTTTCCGCCCAATATTTGATTGATTTCAGACATTCTTGTCCCTCTTATTAATTTAGATAAAAAAGTGTAATGACATCCTGAAATTTTTCCATAAATGGACACTCTAAATTACCCATAGGTGTGATTTTTGAGCATGGACACTTGTCTGTCAATAGGTTTCAAACCCTGCGATTGACTGGCAGCTTCCTCAGGATACATTTCAATTGTCACCACTCGGAAAAACGTAGGGTAAAACTTTGAACCCAAGGCACCATGATCTGAATCTTCCTATTCTTACCACTGAGCCAAAGAGGTATTCCCCTGACTTATTCCCTATGCAGGAAGGCTCCGTAACATAGACAAATAATGCAATTTCTAATAGAGGAAATAAGCACTGACCCCTACTAATGTACAGATTCGATTCTAAAGTTTAGGCATTTTAAATGTATGTGAGTGTAAGGAGAAATCCTGAAATGCAAGAAGGATTTTCAGAATTAAACCAGCTTTGTCTCTGGGGATGTAGGGTTGTTGCAGAGTAAAAACTAGAAAAGCACTCAGAGAGCACATATTTCCGCCAAGGCTCCTTCACTCTCTCCCTTTGTCCATCCAACTGTCTGTACCTCCCTGCCTTCATCCCACCGTACACTGCAAGATAGGGTCTTGGTGGAGGTATGCACTCATGGATTACCTCCAAAGTGTAATGGGTTCATGTGTAGCCTAAGAGGCACCTCTGGTGAAAATTACATCAAACTACAGTATGTCTAGTAGTTTTGGCGTATTCTTGCTAACACACTGTAAGAAGATAAGAATCTTGGCAGAGGTATGCATTATCAGATCATCACCAAAATTTTATGGGTTCCTCTGTATCCCAAGGACTACCTCTGGTGAAAATTTCATCCAAATCCATCCAGTAGTTCTTGTGTAATCCTGCTGCAAATATGCAATGGTGGAGGTACCCACTCTCAGATCACTACCAAAATCTATTGATCTGTTTCCCGTGCCATTACACACCTTTCCTAAAAATTTCATCAAAATCCATTCACAACTTTTTGAGTAATATTGCGAACAGGCAGACAGACAGCCAAACACTGGCAAAAACATTACCTGCTTGGCGGAGGTCATAATTCATACAGTACAGTGGAATGAAAAAGTCTTTGCCCCCTTCCTCATTTCTCACTTTTTTGTATGTTTGTCACGCTTAAATGTTTCAGATCATCGAACAAATTTAAATATTAGATAAAGATAACACAAGTAAACACAAAATGCAGTTTTTAAATGAAGGTGTTTATTATTAAGGATAAATAAAAGTCCAAACCTACATGGCCCTGTGTGAAAAAGTGACTGCCCCGCCCTGTTAAAACATAAATTAACTGTGGTTTATCACATCTTTGCAAAGCTGAGTTCAATTTCTCTAGCCACACCCAGGCCTGATTACTGCCACACCTGTTCTCAATCAAGAAATCACTTAAATAGGACCTGCTTGACAAAGTGAGGAAGACCAAAAGATCCTCAAAAGCTAGACATCATGCTGCGATCCAAAGAAATTCAGGAACAAATAAGAAACAAAGTAACTGAGATCTATCAATCTGGAAAAGGTTATAAAGCCATTTCTAAAGCTTTGGGACTCCAGCGAACCACAGTGAGAGTCATTATCCACAAATGGTGAAAACATGAAACAATGGTGAACCTTCTCAGGAGTGGCTGGATGACCAAAATTACCCAGAGAGCACAGTGACGACTCATCCAAGAGGTCACAGAAGACCCCACAACAACATTCAAATAACTGCTGGCCTCATTTGCCTCAGTTAAGGTCAGTGTTCATGACTCCACCATAAGAAAGACTCTGGGCAAAAATGGCCTGCATGGCAGAGTTCCAAGACAAAAACCACTGCTGAGAAAAAAGAACATAAAGGCTCGTCTCAATTTTGCCGCAAAACATCTTGATGATCCCCAAGACTTTTGGGAAAATACTCTGTGGACTGATGAGACAAAAGTTGAACTTTTCGGAAGGTGTGTGTCCCGTTACATCTAGCATAGAAGAAACACAGCATTTCAGAAAAGGAAAATTACACCAACAGTAAAATATGGTGGTGGTAGTGTGATAGTCCGAGGCTATTTTGTTGCTTCAGGACCTGGAAGACTTGCTGTGGTAAATGGAACTATGAATTCTGCTGTCTACCAAAAAATCCTGAAGGAGAATGTCCGGTCATCTGTTCGTGACCTCAAGCTGAAGTGCAGTTGGGTTCTGCAGCAGAACAATGATCCAAAACACACCAGCAAGTCCACCTCTGAATGGCTTAAAGCGTACCTGTGGTGGTCGTGAAAAAAAAGATATTATATTGAGCCCCTGTCTCACGTTCTAGTTCAAGTTTAAGTTGAAATTCATGTTCAAAGCAATTTGATATAAATCCATTGCTGATGTGCTGGTTCAGCTATGTCAGCAAAACATGAGTGCAGCCATACTAGCGGCTACATGGCCTTCCAGGATGCTTCCTGTGACGTAATTTCGTTGACACCGCAATCTGGATCAGTATTGGCTGAGCCTGCAGTGCCCGGATGTGCAGTGGCTTTCGGGATATTCAAATTAAAATTCAAACGTTTATTTCAAACTCAGGGTTCATATTAAATGCAGAACTAAAACGAGTAGAAAATAAATAAATAAATGCTTAAATTCAGCGGCTTGTCTAGTCTGATCTGAGCTCGTAAGAGCCGCTAGACAGGCTGGGCTCCTCCCTCGCCACGGGAGCAGCAGAGAGAGAGAGCAGCAGAGCAGAGCGGCAGACACTCGGCGCTCTTGTAAAAACAAAAACATACAATGCGATATGGATATCGCAACATGGCGGAATGTAAAGCCTTTGGATGTCTCAATAATAAGCGAAAAAACAAAGATAAACACTTCTTTTGTGTACCCAAACCCAGCTCACCTTGTCAGAAGATCGGAGCGGAAAAGTGATCTCGGAACAGGGCACAGATGAATCCTTTCAGACGAAATTGCGTTGTGTGTGAGGACCACTTTGTCACTTTAAGACCTTTCTGGCTCAAACCTGTAGCCATGTTGGACGAATTCTTCCCCAGAGTCCAACAATTCAGCCATAATAGAATAAAAACACTCACAAAAGCACCCTAGTCTGTCATACAGGCGGAGCATTGACTGTTGAGTATCAACGAAGTGACGTCACATCCGCATCTGTCATGGCTGCGCTCAGAGTTTTCATTGGCTGGCCATGCCTGCGGTCATATTTGCATATTTCTCTGGTGGTATTTGGCTGGCAATAATTATTTAACCAAATAACAAATAATTTGCCTAATGTTTTCAAGTTGAATGCGTTTAGACGACCACCACAGGTACCCTTTAAGAAAAACAAAATGAAGACTTTGGAGTGGCCTAGTCAAAATCCTGACCTGAATGCATTTGAGATGCTGTGGCATGACCTTAAAAAGGTGGTTCATGCTCGAAAACCCTCCAGTGTGGCTGAATTACAACAATTCTGCACAGATGAGTGGGACAAAATTCCTCCACAGCGCTGTAAAAGAGTCGTTGCCAGTTATCGCAAACACTTGATTGCAGTTGTTGCCCAACCAGTTAATAGGTTTAGGGGACAATCACTTTTTTCACACAGGGCCATGTAGGTTTGGATTTTTTTCCCTTAATAATAAACACCTTCATTTAAAAACTGAATTTTGTGTTTCCTTGTGTTATCTTTGTATCATATTTAAATTTGTTTGAAGATCTGAAACATTTAATTGTGATAAACATAAAAAATGAGAAATCAGGAAGGAGGCAAACACTTTTTCATACCATTGTATGTCTGCATTTGTGCATCCATATTTACCAACAGAGATGGGTTGGCGGGTCGGTCCCGTCCTACCTGTGTCATCATTGTTTCCTTGTACTGCTTCTTCTGTGTGACTTTGATCGGCGGCTGCTTGGTCACGGCCGAAACCAGGAAGTTCATCAGGATGTCTTCACAGTTAGCTATGCGGTCCACCATGCTAAGCAGGCTGGCCGGGATATAGTGAGTGAACAGGTAGGGGTAGTATCTGGGGGAATAAAAGATGCACAATGTTACCCATGTGTCCCTGTCTTTTAGAGTCCCTTCTGTTTTATATGGTTGCTGTGTCGCCCTCTCAACAGCATTAGAGCACTCTATCACTGTCAAGCACTACCTACCCAACAAGGCCCAACACAGTTTTACACACTTTTACTTCCACTTTTTCCTGCTGACTTTTTTTTCCCACCTCACTTTTGTATTTGGGGTCTACACAACAGCAAAAAAGACTAAAGAGGTATGTTATGCGTCCTAAAAATGGAGCAACAAGAGAGCTGTTTATCTGCCTGACAAGATGCTCTAAATCCCTTCGGAGAGAAGCACTCCTCTCTGTTCAATTTACCGCTCTGCTTAATACTCGAGTTTATAATTTTTTTATTTCAGCTCCAGCATTGTATTTTTGACAATCACTTTAGGATATAACAGAAAGGTGGAGAGGAATTATATTACTCCATTTCTTTTTCCATTACCTCTGTAACAAATGTAATAAAACTAGTAATAGCTCATTTTTAATGTGTTTTGTATCGTTTGTTGAAGGTGTAATACATTTAAGTTTGTACCTATGGTAGAAAGCTGCTCCTGTAAGGACCATGGAGTACTCATTGGTCCACTTGGACGTATAGCCCCAGCGTGATCGGGAACTATCCCAGTAGTGGCTCCTGGCTGGATAGCCGATAATCCGCTCTGGAAAACTCTGCCACACAATGAAGGCGAAATCCACCTGCGTTAGGAGAAAAATGGTAGCCAGAGATGACACAGGTGGAGGGAATGAAGAAAGAGAATAGAGATGGACCAATCTGCTATTTAGTATCTGCACTGGGTTCAGTGCAGACAAAATGACTGGATCGGTACGATGGAGCATTAAATAAAAAAACAATCCATTAACTAGAAAAGCACTCGGAGATCGCAGACCTCAGCCAAGAGCAACAGTCCCCCCAGTATTGTGATTTATACCATAAATATTCTAAAGTAATTTTGTTATTGTTCTTTCCCTGTATTATGTGTTTCTGTATGTGATATGATTGGTCAAGAAAACAAAAAAAATGTTATTTGAACTACACAAATACAATTTATTTAATTTAACAAGAGATACAACATGTACAAATCTTTAGTTGGAGAACACATTCATGAAATTTATTCCTAATAATAAGTTCTGGATATTGAAAAGCTACCATTAACATAATTTTTCTAACTTCGTTTCTTTCCAGGAAATTAAAAATATGTACATATACGTAGTGTAGAATAGAACAATATTAACTCCAATCTTCTTTTAAAAAAAAAACATAACCTCCTGGCGGAGGTAATAAGAAAAAATCTCTGTCTCTGTCTCTGTCTTTAGCACGGCGAGAAGCAGCAGCCTGTGGGCTCTCATTCAGTCTATGCTGCATTTTAGCGGCTCTGTCATAAGCTCAACGAGCCTGTGGGCTCTCATTCAGTGTATGCTGCATTTTAGCGGCTGTCACAAGGTCGTCGAGCTTCAATATGTAGTTCAGTGCTTCCTGCTGGCGGAAGCACTGAACTACACATTGCCTCCGGGCCCTATGTCACAATGTTAAAGAATCCTTTAAAAAATTCCTGGATCCAGACGGTGATCCGGATCATCCCCAAAATTTAATCAGTTCTTCCTTGTACCATTTCCAACAATGCCTGAAAGTTTCATCGAAATCCGTCCAAAACTTTTTGAGTTATCTTGCTAACCAACAGACAGACAGACAAACAGACAAACCCCGGCAAAAACATAACCTCTTGTGGCCTGCGGCCTGGCGGAGGTAAAAATATAAAATAAACCAATAAACATTGATTAAAACTGCCAATATTCTGTAAAAATCTCAGTCCCTCCACAGCTGAGACTGTGATACAGGCTCTGGTCTGTGAGCAGAGACTGCATGTCAAAGGTGTACGGGGGGGGGGGGGGGGCTGAAAAGTTCATAGTAGTCAAATTTGACCAAATGTGGTTTATTTTTCAGCATAGTCTCCCCTTCAGTCCACACACTTCTTCCATCGGTGTTGTAGTGCTTGGATCCCTGCGGCTGAAAAGTAAACCACATTTAGTCAAATTTGAGCACTATGAACTTTACAGCCTATGAACTTTTCAGCCCCCCTCGTAATGTTAGAGAGAAGATGATTGTTAAGGACCATATTTTAGGATAAAAAAAATACATGAAAACTAAATAAAAAATATATCATTGCAAACAAAAATGTTGTTAAACATAAATAAAATGGAAGATCTGCAGACAAATGGATAACTGATTTTTATTTGCTCTGCAAATTTAGCTTCTTAAAATCTTTCTAGATTGACAGAGTGAATGCTCTTGCTATAGAGATCTTTGTTTGAAATAATTTCAAGCATTTTTATCTTCCAGAAGACACAATTTAGGGCCGACAAACAGATTAAAGACAATTTTTCATCTGTCCGATTCCTGTGTTGCTGAGGTGAGCAGTTAATTATTTAGGATGTTATTAATTTATTCTAAAAAAAGCATGTTTTTAAAATGTCAGTGTTCATGTATATTATAGTAGGCATTTATCCCCTGAGATATTTCATCAATCATAATTAGATGCTACAGAAAATGACTAAAATATAACTTAGCTTTATGTTAGAGCTGTGATGGAGGACAGATGTCTGTGACTGTTTTTAGGGCTTCATATCAGATTCATCAAAATCATACTGACCATAAACTCACATCTTTTACAAATGTATTTTTCTTGTGATGTTTTCACAAAGTTCTGACTGTCCTTTGCAATTTAGCGACTGATTTTAAAAAAAAAAAAAAAGATAGTCAATAATGATCAATCTTAATTTTAATCAGTTGCTGTACATTCATGCTACTGTTTGGTATTAATTGGTATTAAAATTAGTTGCCCCTTCTGCTGTTATCAATCTTATGCTGATACAGAAATGTTACAGCTTAACATTATCTGCTATTATTTTTATTAAAATGGAGATAAATGACAAAACGTAAACCCTTAAAAGTGCAGTTGCAAAAGTGTAGTTTTCAAATTTTAACATCTCCAACATTAAACACTTGCAGTTCATTCAGGTTAAAAGCTGCCTATCAGTTTTTTTTATCAATATTGGCCAATACCCAACTTTAAAAATATTGGATTGGATTGGGCGTTAAAAAAGTTTTATCATTACATCTCTAAAAGGGAATCAGAAAAAGAGAGAGTTGATTCAAAATATAGACATATTTAAAACACCTGCCAAGCCAACAAGGCCAGACTATTTTGAATTGCTTTCCCTGACTGCAACACTTCCTTTGAAAATGTCATTTAAATATGAAAGCAGACTTATCTGCTCTCATCACAGTACCCTTATTGCCCTCATAATACCTGACTGAGATTGACCTGAGTCATACTTTCCCTTTGGTTACATCAGGTGAGGCTTACTTTAGACTTAATGTATCCTGCCAGGGAGGAAGGGGTGGTATTAACAGCAGTTTCCTAATCTGACCCTTTCAACTGCTAGCAACACTGACCTTTTCACTCACAGATACACACACTTCAGGCACTCAGCACTTAGCCCTTTCACACACATGAAAAAAAAAAACAAACTGAGAAATGTCCTGATGATTTTCAAAAGTATTCTGCCTCTGGCAACCCCGGCAACCATGTCCACCTCTTTAAGCAAGACCTCTCATTTATGGCATTCCATATTTGTTAAGGACACCATGAGTAAATCGCTATGATGTAAGCGGGGTCGACGAAAATGGCAAAGTTGAGAACTTTTCCCATGGCTGCTCATCTTTCAAGCAGGTGTACCAGACTAGGCAGCGTCTCTCCTTCCATTTCCCCCTCTCAGACCGCCTATTTTACAGATAAAGAAGAAATTCAATGTGGAGTTGTCTGGAGCAGCTGGTGTCCTTGAAGGAGCTCGAACTACCTGACAAAGACCCTCTTTTGAATTCAAAAACACCGCCGAGACATGGCAGGCAGACACTCCAGAGAGTAAAGGGGATCAGCACATAATGAAATACTTGGTTACACACACACGCGCGCGCGTGCGCACACACACGCGCGCGCGCGTGCGCGCACACACACACACACACACACACGAACCAAGAGAAGGAAATTAATTACAAGAAAAGTACAGGTAGAGAAATGGTGTCCGAGAGGAGAGAACCAAAAGTGGATGATCTTCAGTGATACATAGCAGCTTCTGCCAAGAATCATATGAACAATTTCTTAGGTGAGAAAGACTCCTTCTGAGTGCAGCCTCTCATCATCACCAGAAAGGTTGTCTGCTTGTGTATGTTTTTTCCAACACGTGTTAATGTGTCTCTGCTGTTGCACTGAAGGGATTACTAATATTATGCAAATATAGTTTGGCCTGCAGATATAAAGTCTCTTTGTAATGTGGAATGACGGGTGTGAGAGAGGGCTTACAAACTAGTGAGTGGCAGAGCTCATCTTCTATGCACTTATAAACTGTCTGTCTTAATTATGGTTTAAACCAGGACTGATATGGCCAAGGATTTCAGACACCTTAAGGATTGTGTGTGTTTGTGCATTTGTGCATGGTTTCAAATGTCCATTGAGATGAATCTTTAAATAAAGAAGGGGCACTTCATTAGTGAAGATAGCAGCTATAGTTGAGGTCAGAATAAAACTTCAGGTCACCAGTGCTGGTCGATGCAATGTCTTGAAATTATGAAAATGCATCTCTGTGCGCGCAATAAATACTAAGATTCTACAAGGTCAAAATTGAACTGACTAGTGAAGGGTCTATCTGGAAACAGACCTGATACAAATCTATCCTGGCATTTGGATTTAACAGGTCAAATGCTATAGGCCCTGTTACTGTATGATGATTTAAAGAGTGCATTTGCACCACACTTTGCGGCTTACACCAATGGTATTGGTAGCTTCTGGTGGTGCGCTGCCCATTTTAAACCTTTGCACACTCATCTTCCAAATAATGATTGATGATGCACCACTGTTAATGTCCATAGGAGTGGACTCATTTAAAAGGAGTGCGTCTGAACACAAAGTCGGTGCACTGACATTTTTGGCATTACACTTTTAACCAACAAAAATATGTCTAACATCACTGGTGCATTATCAATTGCTATTCAAGCAGTGTACTTTTCTTTTGCCATCAGAACAGCAAAATGAAGTCAGACACGCCCACAAATGAATTTATGACATTGCACTTTTGACTACGTAGACCGTCATAATACATTACTATGAGATAACAAGAACTGTATAATTTTTTGGAGACCTTATCTCCTTTCTCTCCATCTGCTCTTGTTTAATGTTTGGAGCTTGAAAAGCTGTTTTAATTTTTTTTTTCTTTTAAATCTGAGAAGTAGTGTCAATCTGTCAACCTACACTAGTTTTCAGAGTGAAAAGGTCAGAAAAATTAGTCTCAAACCAATCTTGTATCACAGTTTTGGAGTACTGTGGCTTTCAAGAAGTGCTACCAGTGGTCTTCATGTGATTGGAGGCTACCAGCTGAGGTTTAAGGCCCACACTGGAGCAGCTACAGCAAGGGAATGCATTGAAACATCTTTGAATTGTAGATATTTGCACCCTAATGAAACCAAATAATGTTTGATGAAGCACTGCTTTTAATGATCATAGGAGAGGACTTGTTTAAAAGCTGGACACAAAACTGGTGCATTGCTATTTCCTGGCATTGCACTTTTAACCTCCTCCCCCCAAAAAAAAAGTATAAAGTCATGGGTGCATTATCAATTGCTATTCAAACGGTGCACTTTAAATACATGTATGTGTACATCCATTGATCTGCTAAGGGCATGCAAGGACACATTCAGAGGCTAAACTAGAATTTCTGAGCTCTCAGACAGAGTTGTAAATTATGTGTTTAGTTTAGTTTAATGTTTATTTGAAAGGGACAATATATACTAATGAAAATTAATACAAATGTAAGTATGCCATATTTAGCAATACTGCTAATTTTCATCTGTAGCCCCCTGGTGGGTCACAAAAACACACAAACTAACAGTCATACACGAGAAGAACAACTGCAATAAAACTGTACAAAGTGGATATGATAAAGTGCAAGAGTTAAGGTGTTACAAAACAAGACATTCAAATGTCACATGAGTGAAGTACTGTGTATGTGTACACATGCACCCAGGCACCTCACAGCAACAAGAGACAGCAACAAACAAGAGGCAGGGCACATGTGTGTGATGCACAGGTGCATATGTTTAAAGGTGCATGCTGCAGAGCAACCACTAGTTATGGGTACAGTTTTGGTTGTTTAAAAGCCAATTTTTATGATGTGTCTTAAAGGTGTTGAGTGTGGTATGCTTTCTGATTGCAGGTGGTATGTTATTCCAGATCTTGGTGCCCATCACTGATAGCACAGACTGAGCAAATGTGGTGCATCTGTGGGGGACCTCACAGTCTCCTCTAGTGATTGCTCTGGTGGCTGTACTGGTGACAGTTCTCAGTTTAACATATTCTCCCGGGGGGTGGTGCTTAGCCATTTAATATTTTATGAATTGAACAGGCAAATTTGAGAGTTTTATAATTTTCAAAAGACAGAAGATTGTTTTTTTTTTTTTTTTTTTTTTTTGTAAATGTCAAGGTAATGATATGTGGGATCTTGTCAAGGATTTTTATGGCTTTTTGTATAAAGATTCAATGGGTTTGACTATGGTCACACCAGTGAGTGACCAGCTGGAAAAACAGTAATCGAAGTGTGAAAAGATCATTGCATGCAGAAACATTTTGGCCACATTAACTGTCAGTGATGGTCTAATTTGTTAAAAATTTCTTAGATTGAATTTGAATATATTTAAGATTTTTTTTTAATGTGTTTTCTGAAGGTTAGTGAGGAGTCTAAAATCACGCCGAGGTGTGTTATCCAACATTTTAATTTTTATATGATAACACACTGAATAGCTTTTATTTTCATTTATTTTTTCATTTTAATCAAAATCTTACAAGATAATAGCATATAAATTAGACATTCATATCTTTTAAATGAACAAATGAACAGGGATTGTGTGATTGTCCTTCTCTTTGCAGTGAAGTCTCCTAGGACACAAAGCCAGATTAGATCCTGTGAAACCCAATCATGTCTGCATGTTGGGGCCCCTTTACACAGCACGGAGATCAATGAGTGACCATTGAGAGATCACAAATTGGCCCAATCTCTTGAAGGCGCAACGTCAGTGCAGTGGTATTTTCTAGCGTTGGGCTTTTGACCAACAAAAACCACGTCTAAAGCCCATGGTAGATTATCAGTCACTATTTAAGAGGTGTGCTTTAAATACCTGTAATACGCACATGTAGACACACCCAGAAGCTGTCCTAGAATTTTATTGTCAATTGTTTTGACAGACAAAGTTGTTAAATTTGTATTTTTTTTAACTTGCCATTTTAATTTTCAGGTGATAAAACATGGAATAGCTTTGGTTTTCAGTAAAATAATAATTTTAATTACAAATCTAGCACCCCTTTGCTTGTCCAGGCATTAATAGGGGTGGCTATCCTGAGTTCTTTAAATTAAGTGGTATCTCTACCGTTAATGTTGTGCTACATTGTTTCAATTTTAGATAAAAACAGGTATATAGTAAGATTCTTTCACCTTTCAAGTATTCACGCTAACTTAATTTCTTTAACCCTTAAGTCTAGTCATGCAACTCAAACACTAATGTGAAAGTTTACCTTGAAATAAAATCTTAAACCCAAAAGTTCAAAATCTTAATGACAAATGACCATTCAGAATCAATGAAATGATTTTATAAAAAAATAAGAACTATTTATTTGCACATCCAAGTAATTAATCCTTTTTTCAAATGTTCTCTTTCAGTCTGTTAAATGAAATAAAAATATCTCAGCACTTGAATTACCAGAATAAATCACTGCTTTGCAATATTCCAATGGTCACAACCACCAAAAAAACAAAGAAATAATAAATGGAAAATGGAAAAGGGGCCCTTTAAACCTTAATTAAAGGAAACTTA
Organism: Pholidichthys leucotaenia; assembly: GCA_020510985.1. Classification (NCBI taxonomy): domain Eukaryota; kingdom Metazoa; phylum Chordata; class Actinopteri; order Cichliformes; family Pholidichthyidae; genus Pholidichthys; species Pholidichthys leucotaenia. Next base: position 281,764,847 of record CM035842.1, read on the forward strand.
AAGCCGGCAAAAAATATATTCTAAATACTACACAGTCCTAAGCATTGTAGGCCTGGCGTGAAACTTGCGTGCGTGGTATCCAACCCGTAATGGCGGCTCCTTTCCTCTGGACTAGAAATGACTTGGGCAACTCATAGGGTCCACGGGCATCAGCATACGCACAGCTCCTCTGCCTGGAATCCAGTGCAGTTGTCTCTCCCAAACACAGGAACGTTAGGGCTAGGTTAATGTCCCTTCTAGGTTATGCAGTCATCTTCAGCTCACTGTGTCTGCAGGCGTACAGTCCACACACAGTCCGGCAGGATAAGCTTTCTTAGTTTCCCATTAGGCTGAGCAGGATGGCGGACTCCAGAACTGCTACTCCTCGTTGGAATAAAACAACACAGTCCCATCGTCCAATATAATAACATACAGAGCTCACTTGTTGTGCACCTTATCGCCTTTCACCCGAAACGGGTATATCCACAGTTCCTTCCTTACTTCTCTCCGCTCTGCGTCGAGCCCGTCTTTTCTCGTGAGCTATCACTCTCTTTGTATTATGCGCCCTGCAAATTTTCCTCGTGAGGTTCTTCCATTCCACTCTATCATGTACTACCAATTGCCATTGATCTAAAACATCGGCAAACTTCAATGCATTTTTGCATGTGTCCTTAAAACGGAGTTTGGGTCGACCTACTTTGCGAGAACCATGAGCCAGCTCACAATACAGGAGTTCCTTCACCGGCCTATCATCATTCATTCGACAGACATGACCTAACCAGCGCAGGCGACTCATTACTTGATCTCGATGTCTTCGACGTGTGCCCGCCGCAGCACCTCCTCATTGCTGATGAAATCGTCCCACTCGATGTTTAGTATCAAGCGAAGGTGATGCTGTTGGATTATGTGAAGCTGCCTGACTTCGTGCTGGTATAGGGTCCAGGTTTCGCTGCCATACATCAGGAGGGGCATAAGGCACTGATTGTAAACTGCGACTTTGGTAGAGACTGTGAGGTCATGCGAATCAAGCACCCTCTTGTGCAGACGGCCAAAAGCACACGATGCTGCTTGAATGTGAGATGCAAGTTCCTCCTTCATAGAGCAGTCACTGCTGACATAACTGCTGAGATACTTGAAGCGAGTAACGTTGGCCAATTTGATGTCGTCAATAAAGAACTCAGCTGTATTGCCAATACACATGGTCTCCGTTTTGACTGTGTTGATGCAGAGACCCATTCTCTTAGCGACGTCATTGTAGGAGGATAATAACGTCTGCAGGCCCTCTGGTGTATCACTGAAGATTGCGATATCGTCAGCATACTGAGCTTCTCTAATATAATCTGTGAGGACTCTGGATTTCGCTTTTAATCTGCGGAGGTCAAAAAGATCTCCATCGTAACGCAGTCTGATCTGTACGCTGCAGGTGTGCTTGATTTCTTTGAAAGCGAGCCAAAGTAGGACTGCTGCGTACATGCCAAAGAGTGTTGGAGCTCGTTTACACCCCTGCTTGACCCCCACTGTGGTATTCAAGGGATTGGGTGAGTTCATCATTGATAGCAAGTCGGGCGTGTACGTCCGTGTATAGTCTCTTGATGATTCTTATAAACTTTGGAGGACAGTCAAGTTTGCCAAGGATGATGAAGAGGAGCTCGCGATTGACCATGTCAAATGCCTTCACAAAATCCACGAAAGCTATGTACAAACATCTGCGCTGCTCTCTTGTTTTTTCCCATCACCTGGCGAAGGGTGAAAATCCCATCTATTGTACTTCTACCGTTTCAATACCCTGACTGCGACTGGGGGTAGATATATTCTGCTAACAGGTGAAGCCTCTGCAAGATAACACCCGCGAAGACTTTACCGACAGCAGTGAGCAGTGAGATTCCTCTGTAATTGCCACAGAGGCTTCTGTCACCTTTTTTGAACAGAATTGCGATGATGGCGTCTATCCAGTCGGTTGGGATAATCTCTGTAGTCCAGCAGATGTTGAATAGGACAAGTAGGAAAGCTCTTAAGCGACATCCTCCATGCACAAGTACTTCAGGTAGAATACCGTCTGGACCTGGGCTCTTTCCTAATCAGGTGTTTCTAAGGGCTTGGTCAAGTTCTTGGTCTTCAATTGGAAGGCTCATTGATTCGATAACTGGAAGCTGGTCTATGTCATCGACGATGCTCAAGTCAACATCCGTTGGTTGGTTTAATAAGTCGCTGAAGTGCTCAACCCATCTGTCTTTTATCTTGCCAGGAACAGTCAGGAGCTCACCATCCTTGGACTTCACAGGATGGGTGCTTCTGGATCTAGGGCCATAGACGGCATTGAGGGTAGCATAAAACTCTCTGGTTCTTCTCCTGAGAGTGCCGCTCTGCCTCCTCAGCTCTGCGCCGAAACCAGTCATTCTTTAGCTCTCTGATCCGCCTTCTTAGAACATGCCTGTCCAAGTTCTTGTCTTGAAGCAGCTTTTGAATTTCTTGGTCCTGATCATCAAACCAGTCATTCTGCACTCGTTTCTTTTTGCCGAAGACATGTGTGGCAGCATTCTGGAGAATAAGTCTGAGTTCATCAAAGTCCGCCTTTCTTTTTGCCGAAGACATGTGTGGCAGCATTCTGGAGAATAAGTCTGAGTTCATCAAAGTCCGCCTTACAGGTAGACAACTTTTTGTCTAGGAAGAGCTCCAGTAATGCTTTTTTATCATCATCCAAATGTGTGTCTAGCTTCTTGGGAGGCCTTGTACCACTCTTCTTGTTTTTAATAAAGAACAGGCACTTAGATATCAGGAGCTTATGATCGGTGAAGCAGTTTGCTGCTTGATTGACTCGTGTCACTGTAATATATGGTTTTGCGGCCTTATTGGATAGTACATGGTCGATTTGGTGCCGGTGCTTTGAACGTAGGTGTTGCCATGTGTTATTTAAGGTGTTTTTCTGTTGGAACATAGTACCCATGACACTGAGCTGGAATCTGGTGCAGAATTCTAAGAGCATAAGCCCGTTGGAGTTGATTTTACCAACGCCATGTTTTCCAATTACATTCGGCCATGATTTCCAGTCCTTGCCCACTTGAGCATTAAAGTCGCCCAGGATGATGATGATGTCCATCGCGGCGGCAGATGTGCAGCTGCTAAGCTTTTCATAGAACTGCTCTTTTTCTTCCTGAGATCTTTGCATGGTCGGCCCATATACACTAATGAGAGTTAGATTGTTTCCTCCCTTTAGCTGTATGCGCATTGACATGAGCCTGTCGCTAATTGGTGTAGGGGTGATACCTTGAGCAGCTAACCTGTTGGAAATAGCAAAGCCAATGCCAGCTGTTCTCTCTCCTCCTCCACTCCAGAAGATTGTGTGACTCCTCTCAACTACGTTTCCGGTGCCAGGTCGCCGAGCTTTGCTTAGGGCACAGATGTCAATGGATGCTTTCTCTAGCTCACGACAGATAAGGGCTGTTGCTTTTTCAGGTCTGATTGAAGACTCACTGTCATTGGTTGTACAGACATTCCAAGCACCGAGATTGAGGCATTGTTTGCATGAGTTCGAAACAGAAGGTCGATGGTGTTGTTCGTCGGTTACCCCGGACACGGTAGCAGTATATGGACTTCGTCCACTTATCGCCACTGCCGTATTGAGTGGCACATCGGTTCCCCTGTATGCGGTAGCCATATCTTCTCTCCTTAACTGTACTTCCATTGAAAACTGTGGGGCTGCACCTATGGTGAGGACGACACTGCTTGGCGCATAGGCAGTGTCCCTTGGCGAGGTGCTCTGTTGGTCGACAACACAGCAAAGCTGAGATGGTCGCAGAGAAGCTCGTTGCATTTTGCCGTAACTGAAGCCGAGTAGACAGTCAGAGACGCCTGCTGCAACTGAAGCCGAGTTGACATTCAGAAGCGCCAATGATGTAGTGCCAGAGATGCCAACGAGTTGATGACATAACTACCGTGCTGTGACCCTGGCAAGGGAGGCTGCGGGTGTACTAGCACTTGCCCAAGGTGCGCACCCAAGGCTAGTGGAGGGAAGGAGGTGCCTCACTACTCCATTCTAGACCGGCTCTGAGCAAAGCTCCAAGCAGAGTCAAGCCACTGCCCCCTGTTACTATATCACTTCCAAAACTCCAGAAACACATTGGCCATGTATTTCACCAGTTGTTAGCTTCTACCACCAGTATACTCCTGCCATGGCTTGCGCTCTCTCTCATTGTCTTGTTCGGTCCCTTTTTACTTTTTTCCTCTTCGTTCTCTGTTTTCGTTCACCCAACGTCACGCCCATTTCCAGCCAACCCTTGACCTTCAGCTCACTTTAGAAAATAAACAATACAGAAAAAACATAATTCCCATTTCTTTTGCAAATGTATCCACCTTATTCCTGGGGGTGCCACTATAGGAACAATTATGGACGGAACTTCCGGTTTTGGCTGCAGTAGTGTTAAATCAGTCAACAAGAAAGGAGTAGCAGGGGTGTATAAAATAGCGTTTTTAAAAGTTTTTCAAATTAATTTTAATGTATAGTCCACATACATGTTCTCCACTCAAGTGGCAGCTAATTTCAGCTCTTCCAGTTTTTGTATTTTTTGAATGTTTTGGCATCATTCTGGCACTTGCTAGTGTTCGTGGTTGTGCCAGCAGTTTGGATAAATGGAGGCTTCTTACCACACGGTGACAGACAACATCCAAGCACGGTGTTGTGGCGTACGTCTGCTCTAAGGTAAATTTGATTATGTTTGATAGAAAAATCCCATATTATCCACATTGTTATTGTTATTAATAATGCATTATTATTCTTAAGATGTATCATGCCTTTCCTATGCCATGTTTAATGTTTATATGTGCATTACATGTAGGATAAGTTCATATATTCCTTTATATTATTCTTTCATATTATATTTCATAATTTATGCTCTGATATATTCTTGGCATGTTTCTGTGAGCAATTATTGGCCTTCAGAGGATGTGTGCAAGCACTGAGACTCAGGGTCAGTATAAGCGTCTACACTGATAATCTCTTTGACATGCCCAGCTTTACTTTGTGTCCCAGGAATGCACAGAAACTCCCAGTTCGTGTGGGTTAGATTTATAGACACCCTGTCTCCAGGATGTCTGTGACGTTTCTTCATTTGCTCATCACCCAGGATAGACGCTCATGTCATATTGACCTGCTAGGATACCAGGACTGTGATAGGCATTTGAACTGTCTCTGAGGTGTCTGCTCTCCCCCTTTTCTTCTCCTCCCCCTCCTTTCTGTCTACCCATAAATACCAAGCCTAAAGAGTGTATGTTCAGAGATTCTAGGTGTGCCTGAATGCCATGCTTTGTAATCTCTCCCTCAAATGGCCATTGAGGTTGAACTGGATATCTATTTTTATAATAAATGTACATAAATCCAATTTTCCGCCTGATTATTTTTTTTAAAAATTGTATTTATTTAATTTTTTTGTTTTCCACACACACACAACCCCCCCCCCCCCAACAATCAAAACGTGAAAAACAGCTCAGCACAACATTGATCTAAAAAGAAAAAAAAAAAAAAAAAAAGGAAAGGGGTAAAAAAGGGGATATACTTCAGAGCTAGAAACTCATACATGTAAATACATAAACCAGCACTTGTACACTTGTACAGAGGAGTGTATTCATCACAGCACCACAAACAAGGTCCAGGAAAAAAGAAGTCATATTTATCCGCCTGATTTTTTGACTTTGAATAATTTAAGCTCCGAATTATTCTAACAATGTCCAACATATTTTAACAAAATGCAGCTGACTTTATTGCAGTGGAGAGACATGCTGGTTTGAATGCCCACCATGTCATTATGAGTACAGGCAACGAGAAGTCATAAATCATGACTCTTTCTTTGTTTGGTAGCGGCAAAGTCCCAGGAAACCCCCCATGAGTGTCTGGTATCATTGTAAAGCTTAGAAATGGTACTTTCTAAAAATACCTATGTTTTTGCGAAAGATGTAACTCTCGACCGATTGAACACGAGTTTTCAACCTAGCTAAAATATAAACAAATCATCTTTTTCTGGGTCAGTTTTTGCATACTACCTACAAATTAAATATCATTTCGAAGGTCTTTCAATACAGAATATAGAAATAATGTTACATCAGTTTTGAAAATGTTCTCAAAGTGACTCATTTTACCAGCAAGGGTCATTTGTTTACATCGTTAGCATCTTAGCAGTAGGGCTAACTAACGGAGCTACTGTGTACGAGGCCACTTTTTAAGGTCATCTTCCCATCCCTCGATAGTCGTGGGAAGTGATATGATTATGTTACTGTTTTGAGGTGCAAGAGGCCATGTTCCCGCATTTCTGACGCTGAAGTCATTGTTTTTTAACAAGGAAAAGTGTCCCATTTCAGTGACAACCATATGTTCTAAACTAGTACCAGAAGTTGCTACCATAATTCACGCAAGGCAACATGGGGCCTAGGAATAAGGTGGATAGAAAATTAAATATTCTTACAATATTTCCAGCTTTAAGAATTTAGTATAAAAAACAAAACACATTTCACACCATTTAAATAATAAAACACACAACCCCAATCATGAAATTCCAAAGTTAGTGCATTATATGAAATATCAAACCATGAATACTTTTTAACCATTTTTAACTGCTATTTATTTGGTTAATGAACATGCTCTATTTTCTATTTATTAACTCCTATTTATGAATCAATGAACTATATAGTCTATTTTTCAAAGGGCTACACAAAGGAGAATTGCATATAAATTAGGTATTTCTTTCAGTGAATGAATGAATGGACTATGTGGGTTCTTCTCTTTGTACCATAACTTCATCAGACCCACAGCCAGACAGGATGCTATCAAACCCATTCATGTCTGTTTGTTGCACAATCGGGGAACGGAGCAAGTCAGGTGTGCATCAGCTGGCGCTGCGCTGAATTTAAAATAATTTAACTACATTCCAGTTGTTCAGTCATCTCCTCCTTATCCTTCTCTGTAAAAAATAACTGCCTGGGTATTAACAACAATTAATGCCTTTCTTAATACAAAGCAGCACAGACCAATAATGTTCGCATGCATTTTCACTTTGTGTACAAGGCACAAAATCATGCTGCTATAGTAGCCTGTTAAAGGTGGGGAGAGATACCATTCTGTTAAAGTTGCTGCACATTATACTAAAAACACACCTGAATAATTAAGAGAATTAAGACAACAATTGCTTTCACTTTTTGACAGGCACAAACTTTTTTTTGTCATCAGAACAGCAAAATGAACTCGGACATGAGTTTTGCACTTTTATCAATGCACTTTGACCAATGCACTTCCTCTACATCTGGTCATGTCTATTGTTTGAATCTTAAAATGCTCAGTTTTAACTGTTTCTTTCCCTTCTCTTTTAAATCTCAGAAATAGTGCCATTGCTGTGCTTTTATTGTCAACCTACATAAGCTCTCATCTTCCTCTTGACAATACGCCATAGATTCTCTATGGGGTTTAGATCAGGAGAGTTTGCTGGCCAGTCAAGCACAGTGATGTCATGGCCATTAAACTAGGTTTTGATACTTTTGGCAGTGTGTGTGTGTGGGGGGGGGAGTCCTGCTGGAAAATTAAATCAGCTCCTCCATAAAGCTTGTCAGCAGAGGAAAGCATGAAGTGCTCTAAAATTTCCTGGTAGACGACTGCGTGACTTTGGTCTTGATAAAACACAGTGGACCAACACCAGCAGATGACATGGTACCTCAAATCATCACTGACTGTGGAAACTTCACACTAAACTTCAGGCAACTTAGATTCTGTGCCTCTCCACTCTTTCTCCAGACTCTGGGACTTTGATTTCCAAATGAAATGCAAAATTTACTTTTACCTGAGCAGAGGTCATCTGCTGGTGTTTGTTCACTGTGTTTTATCAAGACCAAAGTCAGCGCAGTCGTCTACCAGGAAATTTTTAGAGCACTTCATGCTTCCCTCTGCTGACAAGCTTTATGGAGAAGCTGATTTCATTTTCTAGCAGGACTTGGCACCCCCCACACACTGTCAAAAGTATCAAAACTTGGTTTAATGACCATGGCATCACTGTGTTTGATTGGCCAGCTAACTCTCCTGACCTAAACCCCATAGAGAATCTGTGGAGTATTGTCAAGAGGAAGATGCGAGACACCAGACCCAACAATGCAAATGAGCTGAAGGTCACTATCAAAGCAACCTGTTATGACCCGAGCGCTGGTCCTGTCCGCGCTCAGGCCACGTATAGCTCGCTGCCGGCCTTGACAGCTGTGGGCTGTATTCTGGCCTCACCGGACTCTTATTGTGAAGGCGCTCGGTGGGGCTTCCGCCTGTCAAGACCAGTCAGCTGTCTGTCATTACTGCTCGTTAGCGTTCTCCTTTATAAGGCGGGTGCTGACAGCAGTCCAATTGCAGGAGCATAAGTCAACCTAAGTCGACCTTAAGTCAACAATCATTAAACAATCCTCGTGAGGCCTCGTTTGACCTTCATGTCAGGTTCGTCCTTATTCCTGTCTTGTCTTGCAAATAAAACATCCTGCAAAACTCACCGGTGACTTGTGGCGTCTTATACTGGCTCGTGAAGGCCAGACATGACAGTATGCTCCCGCCGCCAGACGTCTAAATGGAGACGCCACACTGAGACGCCTTTTTCACCGTGAGTTTTTGCAGTTATTGGACTGTTGTTCTTCCTGTCTGGGTGTGAAGTGTCAATTCCTGGGAGAATGCTGTCATCCAGGGGCCGCGGTTGGCGCCCGGGCAAGGAGCTAGTGAGCGTCCTGGAGTATGTTGATGGGTCGCTCCTGGCCGCTACCTTTGTCGACAACCCTTACGACATGCTCTGGCACCTGGACTACGCTGAGGTTCTGCTGGACGACCTTCCTCTCCACTACGACGTCCACCCGGAGGTTAGGATGAGGAGGGCTGAACTCGCCGCGCAGCGCAAGACACTCCGTGGGCTGGTGGGAAATCCCGGCAGGAAGCCGAAGAGGAGGCATCCCCGCTCTTCACATCCGGATCCCATTCCTGCCTCCACTCCGGTCTAGGAGTTCGCTCTGCCCAGGGGTGATCCCCACCAGAGAGCTTCGTCATTTGGGGATCCCCTGGAGAAGCTCCAGCTTGCAGCTGCTTCCATCTGGGACCGCGTGGCGGCTGCTCGTTCAGCAACACACCTCTCTCTGATTATGGAACATGTGACGGCGGCAGTCAGACTGGTGGAGAGGAATCCCAGATTAAGTGACTTCCCGGAGTTTGCCGACCTCCTCGCCTCGGTCTCGGCACAGGAGCGGCGATTCCCGGACCTTACCTTCGCCTCGCCCTCTGCCAGAAAACGCTGTCACCTCCACAATGGACCTCAGCAGAATCCTCAGCTGGACCCACTGCCGGCAAAGCCCGTCAGCGAACCTCTTAGAGCAGCTCCACCTTGTCCTTCCAGGGGGCCCTCTGTCGCCATCCAGTGGGGAGAAGGAGGAACAGCGTTCCCTACAGCAGGAACCATCTCTCCTCCGTGAGAAAGGCAAGTGCATGTTAATTTATTACATCATGATTGTAACCTGCCTTGTCTGACTCCTGGGGGCGGAGTTTGGGGTTCGCAGCCCCCCGAGCTCCCTCCACCTGCTGTAGAGATAATGACTAAACCTGCTGCCTTTGTGTCCCCCCCTGTTGAGCGGGCCGCGACGCCAGGCCAATGTCGTCGGATGAAGAGGGGGCCTGCAGTGCTGGAAAGCCTGGATCCAGCCCTGCAGCCACGTCATTGATGGAGGAGAAGAGCAGACTGCGGCCCGGAGCCAGAGCCGACGATATAGCGTCTAGATTGAGTGTCCTCTGCCCCCACGCCATACGGGTCATCGGCGTGGACATCAGCGTGGGAGGAACCTCAGGCTGCAGATGACATCTTGCCAGCTGTGGAGCCCGACGCAGCTGAATTGGAGCCTGCTGATGAGAGTCGCCGCCCTGAACCTGGATCGTCGAAGTCCTGGGTGGCAACAGAACCAGAGTGCAGGCAAGTGCTCCCTCTTGTTTCTCTGTCCCCTGTTTTGGAGCTTTTCTGCCTGCCTCTCGGGGAGGCGAGTGAGGAGCAGCCGCCTGCTGCGCCCGAGCTTGTCTCGCTGGGTTCTGTTGCTACCAGTGATTCTGATCCCGGTTTTCTTATTGTTTGTGAGCCTCGTTGCAGTGTTGCCAGCATGGAACCAGTCGGAGTCACTGGGTTGGAGGTCCCAGGTTCGGGGGTGGAGATCGTCAGCGGAGCTGCACCGACTCAGTCGGGGTCCGTCGTGGAGGCTGCTGTGGCTCAATCGGGGTCCGACGTAGGTGCAGCCGGAACTCAATCGGGTTCCAGCGGAGGTGCAGCGCCGGTGTGGTCCATGGACGGGGGAGGAGCTGCAGACCTTTCACCGTCGGACAGATTACGGGCTCATCCTGGTCTTGTCCCTCTACTCGGTCATCACCCCTGCGCATCATCGCCGGGGGCCGTGGGGGTCCCTGTTCGCTCGCCCCGTTATGTGTTATGTGTTTCGTTGGGCGACCTGGTTCGGCCACCAGAGGAGCGGACGTGCTGGGCGTTGGACTGTGGTGAGCCGCCTGGTCATGTTCCGCCTCCCATGACCACCCGCCGGCTGTTGGACGCGGGGAGACCGCCTGAACTGTTCCTATGGCACCTGGTCTCCACCGGTCGGCATAAACTGTCGGGGGGGTAGTGGTTACTTTCTGGTGTTGTCCTGATCCAGTTATTGTGCTGTTTTTTTTCCTTGATATTCTGTGTTCCCCTATGTCTTGCAGTTGCACTATTTTGTTTTGCGTATAGTTAAGTATGAGTCAATAATTGTTCTGTTTTCCCGTATTTGGTTATTTGAAAATTCACTTGAGCATTCACACAGGTGAGAAACCATTTTCTTGTGAAACGTGGGCAAGGATTTAATTTTCTCTTTCTGTCCTGTGCTGTTGCTGTAATTATTCGAGCATTTAATCTGATTTGAGTATTTAATCTGTGAAGTTGGTATTTCTTGTCATTGCCCTGCATTTAGTTATTCTGATCCAGTAATTCTGTTTTTGTTTTTTGTTTTTTTCTCCATGATATCCTGTGCAGTTTTCTGTAATCGTTGGTTAAGTATCTAATTTAATCTGAGTATTTGGTGTTTCTTGTCATTGTCCTGTGCTTAGTTTTTCTCTCTTCCTGGTCTTGTTTTGGGTTTGGTCTCTCTCCCTCCGGATCTACACCCAACCGCCCACCCTGGATGGGGTGGGGGTGGGGGGGCAGGGTGGCCCATGGGCGTTCTGGAAGCCCGCCTTCGGGGGAGGGTACTGTTATGACCTGAGCGCTGGTCCTGTCCGCGCTCGGGCCACGTATAGCTCGCTGCCGGCCTTGACAGCTGTGGGCTGTATTCTGGCCTCACCGGGCTCTTATTGTGAAGGCGCTTGGTGGGGCTTCCGCCTGTCAAGGCCAGTCAGCTGTCTGTCATTACTGCTCGTTAGCGTTCACCTTTATTAGGCGGGCGCTGACAGCAGTCCAATTGCGGGAGCATAAGTCAACCTAAGTCAACCTAAGTCGACCTTAAGTCAACGATCATTAAACAATTCTCGTGAGGCCTCGTTTGACCTTCATGTCAGGTTCGTCCTTATTCCTGTCTTGTCTTGCAAATAAAACATCTTGCAAAACTCACCGGTGACTTGTGGCGTCTTATACTGGCTCGTGAGGGCCAGACATGACACAACCTGGACCTTCACAACACCTCAGCAGTGCCACAGGCTGATCACCTCCATGCCACGCCACATTGATACTGTAATTGATCCAAAAGGAGCCCCGACAAAGTATTGAGTGTGTAAATGGACATACTTTTCAGTCGGCCAACATTTGTATTAAAAAAAAGTATTTTTTAACATTAATTTTATGTAATATTGTAATTTTTTGAGAAACTGAATTTGGGGTTTTCATGGGCTGTAAGCCATAATCATCAAAATTTAAATAAACACTTGAAATATATCACTCTCTGTGTAATGAATCTATATAATATATGGGTTTCACTTTCTAAAATGAGTGACAAAAAATATTGAACTTTTTCATGATATTCTATTTTTTTGAGATGTACCTGTATACTTCCAAGATGTTTAGATTTTTGTACTGTCAAATTTTTTAACCTCAACTGATTGTAATATTTATGATAGAACCTGACTGAAACTGACCTAGCCACTTTCTTGAAATTATTTAAAAAACAGTGAAATTCATATCCTTTCATTTCCCTTCAATTCCCTCCCCCATTCCCATCTGTCAGGTCCAGCATAAGTAAGACAATATATGTTATTATATAGCAAGAGGAGTCTACAACTCTTACACAGGGTTACAAAAATATTTTTTTTGTAACTTGTCTGTTTTTTCAACTGATTTAAGACAATTTTGCACTGCTGAATCTGAAAATGACATCCGTTTCTCTTGATCAGGTGCTAAGTAAAAACCTGTACCTTAGTACTTAGTACTGTGCATGTACTTACCTTTATATAAGGTAAGTACATGTAAATTGAATGTTACATTGTGGCACACATATGCACATATGTATATCACTTCATGCTTCATATGTATACCACTTTAGGCTTCACATCTTAGATTGAACAAAGAACTGGTTCTCTTTGGAGATAACAGGAGGATGTGAAAGTTTTGTCTTTGGTATGCAAAGAGACGGCCTGGGGGGATTTTCCTGGCCACCAGAGGCTTTGGGAGGAGGTGTTAAGATCCGAAAGAAGATGCATTGTTACTTGGGATTAAATACAATGTGACTGTGTGCTTTGAAGTTCCTGAGGTATTTAAAGGACGAATGTCTGGGTTTCTTCCTCTTTTTCTGTTTTTGCTGATGATGGAAGATGTGAATAAATCTGACTCGTGAGATAAACTCTGCCTCGTCATTTTCACATTTTCCACACTGGTGACCCTAAGACGTATCATGAGTGAAAGAAATTCCCCCGAGCCAGCCGGGTCAGGAGCTCCTAGCCAAGCGTATGCTGCTACCGTCCAGCTACCGGACTTTTGGTGAGACAACCGGCGCTCCTGGTTCCACTTGGTCGAAGCACAGTTCGCCCTCCGGGGGATAACGGTAGATGACACGAAGTTCTACCATGTTATTGCCAAGCTCGACAACCGCATGGCTCAGCATGTGCAGAGCCTTGTGGAGCAGCCACCGGCCGACGACAAATACGGTGGGTTGAAGGCTGCGCTCATACAGCGCTTCACTCTCTCAGTCCAGGAGAGAGCGGAGAGGCTCCTGGCTCTGAACGACTTGGGAGATGGCACGCCCGTTGACCTGATGGAGAACATGCTGAGCTTGAGGGGCTCAGACGGCGACGACTTCATCTTCACCCACATTTTCCTGAGAACCCTACCGTTGGCCACGAGAGCGGCCCTGGCCAGTTCGTCATTGTTGGCCCAGCGGGACTTCCGCACGCTGGCCCAGGAGGCGCACCAGATTCTCAACGCCAGCAAACAGCGCGCGGCCACCACGGCAGCGACGGAGTTCGGCGCGACGGCCGGAGATGGTGAGGGGCCAGAGACGGCGGTAGCAGACCCACCGACGACGGCGGCAGCGGGGGCCAAGGATCACGGAGGAGACACCCTCTGTTTCTACCATCGCCGCTTTGCAGAGAAGGCACGCAAATGTATACCACTGTGCCAGTTCAAGCACTTGGGAAATGCCAAGACCGGGGGTCGGTAGCAGCTGCAGCCCTCGGTGAAGAGAACAAGCTGCTCTACTTGATGGATGCGCGTTCGGGGAGGCAATTCCTCGTGGACACAGGCTCCCAAGTGAGTTTCATCATGCCTACCTCCGCTGACCGGCTGGCGGGTCCCGGAGGTCACGGGGCGTCAGCAGCGAACGGCTCGGAGATTAAGACCTTTGGTGAGAGGAACCTGCTTCTGTCCCTACACAGCCATACATTTGAGTGGACTTTTGTTATAGATGCAGTGAGTTTCAGTATGTTGGGGGCTGATTTTCTCTGCTCACATGGTTTGTTGGTTGATCTTGCTAACAGGCGCCTGGTTAATGCACTTTCTTTTTATTCTATTCCCTGTGCAGCCCGAGTGACCCCACCCACAGCACAAGCCAACGTCGCAACAGCAAGCGGTAAGTTCCACACACTGCTCACTCAGTTCCCAGCACTCACGGTTCCCACATTTTCAGCAGCCATCGCTAAACACGGAGTGGAACATTTTATTACTACCACTGGACGGCCCGTTTTTGCAAAACCTCGGCGCTTGGATTCAGTTAAACTGACCATAGCGCGCGAGGAGTTCGCCAACCTGGAAAATTTGGGCATCATCAGGCGTTCGAACAGCCCATGGGCTTCCCCACTTCACATGGTCCCGAAAGCTGATGGCTCGTGGCGACCTTGCGGAGATTTCCGCAGGTTGAACAACGCCACAGCGCACGACCGCTACCCAATCCCGCATATCCAAGATTTTTCCGTTCATTTGGCGGGGCGCGCGTTTTTTCTAAGATAGACTTGGTCCGCGGTTACCATCAAGTCCCAGTGCGCGCTGAGGACATACCCAAAACAGCGGTAATAACTCCGTTTGGCCTATTCGAGTTTTTGCGCATGCCGTTTGGGCTTAAAGGCGCTGTGCAGACATTCCAATGCATGATGGACTCAGTGTTGCGCGATCTCCCCTTCGTATTCGTCTACCTGGACGACATCTTAGTAGCCAGCGCGTCCGAAGACGAACACGAAAACCACCTCACGGCAATTTTCCGGAGGTTGGGAGAGCACGGGTTAATAATCAACCCAGCGAAGTGTCAGTTCGGGGTGACGCAGATTGATTTTTTGGGGCATCGCGTCTCCCCAGAAGGAGTGGTTCAGCTGCCTGACAAAGTGCGCGCGGTAACAAATTTCCCCCAGCCGCAAACAGTCAAGGCGTTACAGGAGTTTTTGGGAATGGTGATTTTTTATAACCGTTTCCTCCCCCGCGCAGCGCAGCTCATGCAACCATTGTATGCCGCACTAAAAAAACAAAAATCCAAAAATAAGATCGAATGGTCTCCGGAGCGAGAGCGAGCATTCTCTGAGGTCAAAACAGCCCTGGCAAACGCTGCGTTGTTAGCACATCCAGACCCAACGGCCCGCATAGCGCTCACTACTGACGCGTCAGATGTGGCCATAGGGGCGGTCGTGGAGCAGCATGTAGCCGGGGCTTGGCAGCCGCTCGCCTTTTTCAGCAGGACTTTGCGCGATAGTGAACGAAAATACAGCGCATTCGACAGGGAGTTGTTAGCTCTCCACTTGGCCATTTGCCACTTCCAGTTCTGGCTGGAGGGACGCCGTTTCACCGCGTTCGTTGACCACAAGCTGCTGACATTCGCGATGGTCAAGGTTTCAGAACCGTGGTCAGGCCGGCAGCAGAGGCAGCTGGCCGCAATCTCAGAGTTTACTACCGATATTCAGCATGTGGCGGGTAAACTGAATGTAGTGGCAGACTGTCTCTCGCGCGCCGTAGTGGCCCCAATCCGCGTAGGGATAGATTATGCAGCCATGGTCGCGGATCAGGGTAGCGACGCGGATGTACGCGCGCTCCAGTCTGGACCAACAGGGTTAAGGCTGGAGAACAGGGTGCTGCAAGACGGTATGCCCCCCCAATCTGTGATGTCTCCACTGGGCGACCGCGTCCTGTGGTACCGGTCGCGTGGCGCCGCCGCGTTTTTGACTCGATTCATTCTCTGGCGCACCCGGGAGTGCGCGCATCGGTCAAAATGGTGGAAGAGAAATTTGTTTGGCCGAGCCTGCGCAAACAAGTTAGAGAGTGGGCAGCAGCCTGCATGGCTTGTCAACGAGCCAAGGTACACAGACACACGAGAGCTCCCTTGGAGCCGTTTCACATCCCGGCTAAGAGGTTCGATCATGTTCACGTGGACCTCGTAGGCCCCCTCCCGCCGTCACAGGGGTGCACACACCTTCTGACAATGGTAGACCGCACCACGCGCTGGCCGGAAGTGGTCCCACTGTCGTCAACCACAGCCGAGGAGGTGGCGCGCGCGTTTTTAACAGCATGGGTAGCGCGCTTTGGAGTCCCGTCGGACATTACGTCCGATAGAGGTCCTCAATTTGTTTCCGAACTTTGGTCAGCAATGGCCCGCAGCCTGGGGGTAACGATCCACCGCACAACTGCGTACAATCCGCAGGCTAATGGGTTATGCAAACGTTTTCATAGGCCATTGAAAGCGGTGCTCAGAGCGTCGCTTACGGATGCAAATTGGGTAGACAGGCTACCGTGGGTTTTATTGGGGTTGCGTTCCGCACCTAAAGAGGATTTAGAAGCCTCCTCGGCTGAGCTAGTTTTTGCGCAGCCACTTCGGCTGCCCGGGGAATTTCTCCCAGATAATCCTGCGCCAGAATGCTCCCCGGCTCAGCGGTTGCAGAGTGGCACGGAATCGGGCACGCTGCCTGGCCCCGTTCACCACAGTTTTCCGCACGTTTTTGTGCCTAAGGCCTTAAAAAACGCGGAGTTTGTTTTTGTCAGACACGATGCTCATCGCCCACCGTTACGACCACCTTATGATGGACCATTTAGAGTGCTGGAAACAGGGGATAAGCATTTTTTGCTAGATTTGGGGGGCAGGAAAGAAAAGATTGGCATAAACAGGCTCAAACCCACCTTTGTGTTGGCGGACGAGGATGTGCTGCTGGCCAGGGCTTCTCGGCGTGGCAGACCCCCTAGGGGACATTCCCCAGAACACCCACAGGGATCGACTAACAGTTCTCACCCTCAGACAGCAGCTCCCCAGCAGGACGGCACCGCGGAAGTGGTAAAGCCCGCTTACAGCAGATACGGGAGGAGACTGAGGCCCAAGCAGCATGTGGACTGATGTGTAATGGTTTATCATGACATGCAGACTGTTATTCCGTTGTTCCATCTTAGACGTTTGGGGGGGGGTCATGTGGCACACATATGCACATATGGACATGGACATACTTTTCAGTCGGCAAACATTTGTATTAAAAAAAGTATTTTTTAACATTAATTTTATGTAATATTGTAAT
Organism: Pholidichthys leucotaenia; assembly: GCA_020510985.1. Classification (NCBI taxonomy): domain Eukaryota; kingdom Metazoa; phylum Chordata; class Actinopteri; order Cichliformes; family Pholidichthyidae; genus Pholidichthys; species Pholidichthys leucotaenia. The sequence goes on from CM035842.1 coordinate 281,781,792, forward strand.
TTTTTGAGAAACTGAATTTGAGGTTTTCATGGGCTGTAAGCCATAATCATCAAAATTTAAATAAACACTTGAAATATATCACTCTCTGTGTAATGAATCTATATAATATATGGGTTTCACTTTCTAAAATGAGTGACAAAAAATATTGAACTTTTTCATGATATTCTATTTTTTTGAGATGTACCTGTATACTTCCAAGATGTTTAGATTTTTGTACTGTCAAATTTTTTTAACCTCAACTGATTGTAATATTTATGATAGAACCTGACTGAAACTGACCTAGCCACTTTCTTGAAATTATTTAAAAAACAGTGAAATTCATATCCTTTCATTTCCCTTCAATTCCCTCCCCCATTCCCGTCTGTCAGGTCCAGCATAAGTAAGACAATATAAATAAAGTATTAATGTTATTATATAGCAAGAGGAGTCTACAACTCTTACACAGGGTTACAAAAATATTTTTTTTGTAACTTGTCTGTTTTTTCAACTGATTTAAGACAATTTTGCACTGCTGAATCTGAAAATGACATCCGTTTCTCTCGATCAGGTGCTAAGTAAAAACCTGTACTTTAGTACTTAGTACTGTGCATGTACTTACCTTTATATAAAGGTAAGTACATGTAAATTGAATGTTACATTGTGGCACACATATGCACATATGTATATCACTTCATGCTTCATATGTATACCACTTTAGGCTTCACATCTTAGATTGAACAAAGAACTGGGTCTCTTTGGAGATAACAGGAGGATGTGAAAGTTTTGTCTTTGGTATGCAAAGAGACGGCCTGGGGGGATTTTCCTGGCCGCCAGAGGCTTTGGGAGGAGGTGTTAAGATCTGAAAGAAGATGCATTGTTACTTGGGATTAAATACAATGTGACTGTGTGCTTTGAAGTTCCTGAGGTATTTAAAAGACGAATGTCTGGGTTTCTTCCTCTTTTTCTGTTTTTGCTGATGATGGAAGATGTGAATAAACCTGACTCGTGAGATAAACTCTGCCTCGTCATTTTCACATTTTCCACAACATCATCATTGTTCAAAATTCAGAGAATTTCAAGACATAAAGAATTTTGCATCACATAAAGCGAAAATACCCATACATGTAAACAAAAACGTATAAAACAACATGTGGCCATAATTCAAAAAGTTGACCTGATTGAGCAAAGCCAATGTGATTTTTGGATTCAGCACATCAAAACTGTCCTAAATGAGCAAAACAATATGAGACAATAAATTTGGTGTTGACCAGTGTTATTTACAGCATATACTTTTTGGAAAAATAAATCAGTTTGGCACAATAAGGCAAGCAAGTATGATTGTACAACTGTATAATGACAATAATGTCTATTCTATTATATTCTATCTCTTCTGCTTGCCAAGCTGTTGGACAGGATGGGTTAAAAAAACAGTGAAATTGGTTAGTGCTAAATTTGTGCTGAAAACTGTCTTTTGTGGTGTCTGTTTTTTTTTTCCTGCTCCCATTGAGCTCATTTTTTTTTTTTATTTAAGTTTTTGTAAAGGGTATACAGGTCATTACAGCATTGCATTGTTTACATTTTCATCGCACGTTCCCTTATATTTTGCTATTTGACAACATTGGTAGAATAGTTATTACAACACCCCCTTTTTTTTAAAGTGAAAGAAAAAGTGAAATTAAAGAGAATTAAATTTAAAAAAACAAACAAACAAACAAACAAAAAACCGAATAAACAAACAAACAGAACAGCAAAAAACAAACAAACAGAAAATTAAGTAATTAAAAGTAAAAGAGCATCTGAGTAGTGTTGGAACAAAGAGTGGGACCATCATTGAAATGGTATTTGTCAAAGATTAGATCTAATGGAAGACACATATGCGATCCAGGGTTGCCAAAAGTTCATGAACCCATCCATGTCCTGTCTCAGTGCGAATGTTAACTTTTCCATCGAGTAAATGTCTTGAATCACGTTAATCCGATCTTCAGGTGTAGGACAGTCCTTCAGCATCCATTTTTTAGTTAGGGCTTTTTTACTTGCCAATATTAAAACATTGAATAAATATTTATCTCCTCGTCTTTCCAGTGAGTCCGGTAGTAAACCCAAATACAAAGTTATAAAAGAAAAGGGAACTGTTATTTTGAATATTTTCCCCAATATTGTCTGTACATTGGTCCAATATTGGTGGATAACTGGGCATGACCAAAACACATGAAAATGATTTGCAGTCTTTTCACCACACAAGCGCCAACAGTTCAACCCCTTATGGGTAAATTTGTTTTGTGCAGGTGTTCTGAAAAATCTTACCAAATTTTTCCATCCAAATTCTCTCCACTGCAGGGATGAGGTACTTTTCCATTGCTGTCTATTTAGCTTTTCCCATATTTCCAATTGTAAAGTGAAATTCCCCTCTTTTTCCCATCTCTCTTTTATATATGATGTGTTGTCTCCTTTTAAGTCTTGAAGACCTTGGTATATTTTAGAAATGTATCTGATCCCTGGGATCCCTTTATATGCCATTAAGAAGACCTTCAGAACACCTGACTGGGCCCTTTCCAAAACCTCCTTTTTAAGTATATTGTTTATGTGGTGTCTAAGCTGAAAGAACCTGTAAAGGTCTTGATTTATTAGACCTTGTTTTTTCAAATCTTCAAAACTTCTTAAAGTTTGCCCCTTAAAGAAATCGTAATATTTTATCAGCCCTTTCTCTTTCCACTCTTTAAATCTAGTGTCTGTTTTATTGGGGGTAAAGTCTTGATCATAGGCAATCTATTGCAGAAGTCGATAGGGCTCTTTAGCTTGATTCTCTCTGACTATCTTAAACCAAATTTTTAGCGAGGTCTCTATCCACGGGTTAGTGTTATTCAAGAGTTTAGGTAAGGCATTGTTCCCTATTATCGCCTGTAGGGGGATGTCACTTGTTATTTGGCATTCCATCTCCTTCCATTGTGCAGTGTAGACTGGGTTACATACAGTGGGGTAAAAAAAGTATTTAGTCAGCCACCAATTGTGCAAGTTCTCCCACTTAAAAGATGAGAGAGGTCTCCAATTTTCATCATAGGTATACCTCAACTATGAGAGACAAAATGAGAAAAAAAAAAATCCAGAAAATCACATTGTCTGATTTTTAAATAATTTATTTGCAAATTATGGTGGACAATAAGTATTTGGTCAATAACAAAAGTTCTTCTCAATACTTTGTTATATACCCTTTGTTGGCAATGACAGAGGTCAAACGTTTTCTGTAAGTCTTCACAAGGTTTTCACACACTGTTGCTGGTATTTTGGCCCATTCCTCCATGCAGATCTCCTCTAGAGCAGTGACGTTTTGGGGCTGTCGCTGGGCAACACGGACTTTCAACTCCCTCCAAAGATTTTCTATGGGGTTGAGATCTGGAGACTGGCTAGGCCACTCCAGGACCTTGAAATGCTTCTTACGAAGCCACTCCTTCGTTGCCCGGGTGGTGTGTTTGGGGTCATTGTCATGCTGAAGGACCCAGCCACGTTTCATCTTCAATGCCCTTGCTGATGGAAGGAGGTTTTCACTCAAAATCTCACGATACATGGCCCCATTCATTCTTTCCTTTACATGGATCAGTCGTCCTGGTCCCTTTGCAGAAAAACAGCCCCAAAGCATTATGTTTCCACCCCCATGCTTCACAGTAGGTATGGTGTTCTTTCTCCTCCAAACACGACAAGTTGAGTTTTTACCAAAAAGTTCTATTTTGGTTTCATCTGACCATATGACATTCTCCCAATCCTCTTCTGGATCATCCAAATGCTCTCTAGCAAACTTCAGATGGGCCTGGACATGTACTGGCTTAAGCAGGGGGACACGTCTGGCACTGCAGGATTTGAGTCCCTAACGGCATTGTGTATTACTGATGGTAGCCTTTGTTACTTTGGTCCCAGCTCTCTGCAGGTCATTCACTAGGTCCCCCCGTGTGGTTCTGGGATTTTTGCTCACCATTCTCGTGATCATTTTGACCCCATGGGGTGAGATCTTGCGTGGAGCCCCAGATCGAGGGATATTATCAGTGGTCTTGTATGTCTTCCATTTTCTAATAATTGCTCCCACAATTGATTTCTTCACACCAAGCTGCTTAACTATTGCAGATCCAGTCTTCCCAGCCTGGTGCAGGTCTACAATTTTGTTTCTGGTGTCCTTTGACAGCTCTTTGGTCTTGGCCATAGTGGTGTTTGGAGTCTGACTGTTTGAGGTTGTGGACAGGTGTCTTTTATACTGATAACAAGTTCAAACAGGTGCCATTAATACAGGTAACGAGTGGAAGACAGAGGAGCCTCTTAAAGAAGAAGTTACATGTCTGTGAGAGCCAGAAATCTTGCTTGTTTGTAGGTGACCAAATACTTATTTTCCACCATAATTTGCAAATAAATTCTTTAAAAATCAGACAATGTGATTTTCTGGATTTTTTTTCTCACTTTGTCTCTCATAGTTGAGGTATACCTTTGATGAAAATTGGAGACCTCTCTCATCTTTTAAGTGGTAGAACTTGCACAATTGGTGGCTGACTAAATACTTTTTTGCCCCACTGTATCTCTACTAAAGTTTTAATTTGTGCAGCTATAAAATAGTCCCTGATATTTGGCAGCGCGAGCCCACCTTTGTCTTTGTTTAGCTGTAGGGTTCTATATCTGATTCTAGGTCTCTTGCCCTGCCATATGAATCTTGAGATCATTCTGTCTAGCTCCTGCCATGTTTTTTGAGGGGGTTCTACCGGTATTGTTTGGAAAAGGTATAGAAGACGTGGGAGTATATTCATTTTGACTGCTTCAATTCTTTGTGCAGTACCTAAGAATGGTATCATATTCCATCTTGCTAGGTCAGATTTTATTTTTGTCACCAGTGGATCATAGTTTAGTGTTATAATTTTGTTGAGTTGTTTCGGGATATTGATCCTCAGATATTTCATAGATTCCAGCTCCCAGTTAGTTTTGAGTTCACTTAGTGAATAATGATTTGGGTCATAGTTGAATGTTAAAACTTGGGTTTTATGCATGTTTAATTTGTACCCCGATAAATCTCCATAGTCTGAAAAAACTGAGATTAGTTCTGGTAAAGAAGTGTCTGGTTGCCCTAGGTATATTAAAATGTCATCAGCAAAGAGTGCTATTTTATGTTCCTTCTGACCAAGTGTAATACCTTGAATTTTTTGATTTTGTCTTATCTATTGGCTCAGAGGTTCTATGAAGATTGCAAAGGGCAGTGGAGACAGGGGGCAGCCTTGACGACATCCTCTTTCCAGCTCAAAAGATGATGATAAATTACCGTTAATCCTTATTTTAGCTGTTGGTTTTTTATATAATGAATGAATGAATGAATGAATGAATGAATGAATTTATTTCGGATAATACAGTACAGGTTGAAGAAACTGTATAATATAACAACAAGGTCAAATTAGACAAAGACTTCTTCTACTAAACAATTCCACGTGAGTTATCCGAAATGGGTGATGGCTGAAGCCGCAGCTTATATTGCCCACCCATATTCCATCCAAGAATTCAAAGAAAAAAGAGTAAACAAGACAAGAGTGATTACAATTTAGAACAAAGCTAAGACAAAGTGTGACTGAGAGAAAAAAAAAAAGAAAAAAAAAAAGAAAACTAAGCTAAGCTAAGTTAAGCAGTTACTATTCAAGACAAATCTAAGACAGAATGTCACAGAGAGAAAAAAAAAAAAAACTAAGCTACAACACAACACAGGCTGGAAATGTCAATCCTTATGTGAGTTTACATGTCGTCTTGTAAATATGTTTGGAGTATTTCTTCCTTTAGTTTTTGTTTAAATTGTCCAAGCGTTGTACATGATTTTAATTCAGGTCCAAAATCGTTCCATAATCTGACTCCTTGCACTGAAATACAGTGTTGCTTGGTGGTTGTTCTCACTGTAGGCTTTTGAAATATACATGTTCCTCTGAAGTGATATCGTTTCTCCCTTGTTTGGAACAACTTTTGGATATTTGCAGGCAGTGATAAATTCTTCACTTTGAACATTATTATTGCGGTTTTAAAGTCAACCAGATCTTTCAACTTGAGAGTTTTTTGTTTAAGAAAAAGTGGGTTTGTTGGTTCCCTGTAAGCTGCTTTGTTTATTATTCTAATAGCTCTCTTTTGAAGCATAAAGACTGGATATATGTTTGTTTTATATGTATTTCCCCATACTTCATTACAATATGTCATGTATGGGAGTATTAATGAATGATACAAGGTGTATAGTGTGGGTTGATTCAGCAAATATTTCACTCTGTGTAATATTGCAATTGATTTGGAGACTTTACCTTTAATATAATCAATATGTGACTTCCAACACAGTTTGTTATCAATTATTACTCCAAGGAATTTGGTTTCAGATACCCTTTCAATCTCTACACCATTTACACTGAGTTTGGGTACTGGATTGTTGTGATGGTTGTTAAAGACTATAAATTTTGTCTTACTTAAATTGAGCGTTAATTTGTTTGAATCAAACCACAGTTTAAGCTTTCCTAATTCCTTCCCGAGTGTATCCAGAAGTTGTTCCAAATTGTTTCCACTGCATAGCAGATTAGTGTCATCGGCAAACAATATTAAGTCCATTTTTTCTGAAACTTTACATATATCGTTTATATACATATTGAATAATAATGGTCCCAAAACTGAACCCTGTGGGACTCCACAGGTGACCTTCAGCAACTCTGAGTTTTTGTTGCTAACACATACATACTGATATCTATTCTTTAAGTAACTACTTAACCAGGACAGTGCTACACCTCTAATACCAGAATTTTGTAGTTTCTTTAATAATAAATTATGATCTACTGTATCAAATGCTTTTTTAAGATCTAGGAATACTCCAACTGAATACTCTTTATTTTCAATGGCTGTTGATATTTTTTCTGTAAATTCCATTAGGGCATATGCAGTTGTCCTCTTGTGTCTGAACCCATATTGCTGCTCACATAATAAATCATTCTTCAGTATGAAGTTGTCAATTCTCTCATAGAATATTTTTTCAAGTATCTTGGAAAATTGTGGTAATAGTGAAATTGGTCTATAGTTTGAGAGTTCCCCTCTATCGCCCGTCTTGTATATTGGAATTACTTTAGCTATTTTCATTGCATTGGGAAATATACCTGATTGGAGAGACAGGTTGCAGATATACGTCAGTGGTTTTACTATGCATTCGATAACAGTTTTGACTAGTAGCATGTCGATACCATCACAGTCAGTAGATGTTTTACTTTTGAACGATTTAACAATTTCAATGACCTCTCTTTCGTCTGTGTTCTTTATGAAGATGGAGTCTTTTACAGCAGTGTTATTGCATATTGTATCACCTGTTGGCACCGTAGTGGGTATTTCTCGGGCCAGTTTAGGTCCAATGTTAACAAAAAAAATTATTAAATTCATCTGCAGGTGAAGCGATATTCACACTCTGAGTCGTTTTATTATTTTTTGGAATATTAGTTGGGTAGCTTGTATTTCTGCTTTTATTTCCAAGGATACTGTTGAGTATTGTCCATGTATTTTTAATATTGTCTCTGTTTTTTTCCAGTTCTTTACTGTAATAGTCTCTTTTACTACATCTTATTATATATGTTAACTTATTTTTGTATGTTTTATACCACTGCTCTGCTTCTTTTGTTCTTTTCTTTAGGAAAGCTTTATATAATGAATTTTTCTTTTTACACGCCTTTTGTAGTCCTTTGGTTAACCATGGCTTATTAGCAAATTTGTGTTTAAGCTTTTTTATTACTAATGGGCAGTTTTTTTCATAAAGAGTGGTTACAATGTTTATAAATGTGTCATAGGCTTCATTTACATCTGATACATAGACTTCTGTCCAGTCTTGCTTCAGCAAGTCCTCTTTAAGAGAACTGATTGCATTTGGTGATTTGTGTCTGAACGATTTTGAAGTTTTTTCTGCGTTGGGCCCCGTGTGGCCATGGATAAGTGCAAAGGTTGGCAAGTGGTCACTTATATCATTTATCAATAATCCACTTTCTATTTTCTTATCGAAAACATTGACAAACAGGTTGTCAATAAGTGTAGCAGAGTGAACTGTGATTCTACTGGGATGTGTTATTGTGGGATATAGACTCATGCTGTACATAGAGTTCATGAACTCTGTAACTACATTTTGTTGATGAGGATTCAGTAAGTCAATATTGAAATCTCCACAAATTGCTACCATTTTCTTACTAGTAATATTATTGTACAGCTCGACTAATTTATCTCTGAATGTCTCAATGCAAGTTCCCGGCGTTCTATATATGCAGCTTATGATTAGATTTTTTGTTTTGTCTAGGTCAATCTCAACAGTAACACATTCCAAAATCCCTGGTAGTGCTGAGGACATTTCATTTACAAGCTTACACCTGTACAGGTCATCAATATACAGTGCAACACCACCACCCTTTTTTTGAGTTCTGTTAATATAAAACATCTGATATCCCTCTATTGCCATCAGGGGAGCCTGTTCTTTGTTAAGCCAAGTTTCAGAGACTGCAATAGCTGTGAATTTTCTGTCTAGCTGTTTTAAATAGTCCTGAATCTGTGGAAAGTTTTTGTTAAGACTTCTGCTATTGAAGTGTATTATTGACAGTTTACCATCTAATTGCATTTGACTTTTGAATTGTTTTTCAGTGTAATATTCACAGTGGTTATGAATATTGTTGAAAAAGTGGTTATCAGGATCAATATCATTCTCCATCTCTTGTGGTTTATGTTCAGCATAATGGTATGTTTTCAGAGTTTGAGTTTCCTCATTCTGTGTCAAATGACTTGCTCCAACTGGGGATAATTGATGTCTACTTGAGTCGGTCATAAGTTTTTGTTTGTGTTGGTAATGCCTGTATAGTTCTAATGAAGTTGTTATGAAAAGTGAAACTGGATAAGATTCTATATAGGAAAGACCAGTCAACCGAATCAAATGCTTTTTCAGCATCTAATCCCAATATGACTGCATTTAAGTTATATTTTTTTATATGATGAATTATGTGTAAAGTGTGTCGAATGTTGTCTTGTGTCTGTCTTTGTCTTATAAAACCTGTTTGGTCTAAGTGAATTAAGTCTGTCAGTATGTTTTCTAACCTTTTGGCAAGGATAATGGTAAAAAGCTTATAGTCCTGATTTAATACACTGATTGGTCTGTAGTTGGAGCACTCTAGTTTATCCTTTTCAGGTTTAGGTATAACTGCAATGACCCCTTCTCTCCAGGAGGGGGGGATTTCCCCTGTGTGGAGGACATAGTTAAATGTTTTCAAGAGGAGAGGAGATAGTTGCTGTTTAAAGGTTTTGTACCACTCTGCTGTATAGCCATCTGCTCCTGGGGATTTGTTAGCTTTAAGTTTCATAATTGCTTTTTCCAATTCTTTAGGTTGTATTTCTGACAGTAGTGTTTTATTGTGTGATTCCGTAAGTTGGGGAAGGTGTAATGTGTTTAGGAATGTCTCGGATGCGTTTTTATGTTTTTTGTGGGAGTATAAGTTCTTGTAGTAATTCTCGAAGCTTTTAAGAATATCCTGAATTCTGAATTTTATTTCCTTTGATACTGGGTCTCTGATTTTGTAGATTGGTCTTTCTGTTTGTTGTTTCCTCAATTTATAGGCTAGTAATTTTGCCGATTTACTGCCTGCTTCATAGTGTTTTTGTTTCAGAAATGTAAGTTTCTTCTGGATTTCTATTGTGTAGATCTCATTTATTTGATTTTTAATTTCTTTAATCTTGAGTGAGCCATTAGAATGAGTGTTGTCTTTGTGTTCTTTTTCTAGGTTCTTGAGTTCTGACTCTAGTGTGATTAGTTTTTCTTGTCTCAGTTTCTTTTGGGTTGCCAGTTTTGCAATAATTTTTCCCCTTATTACAGCTTTGCACGCATCCCACAGTATTAAATGGGATACTTCTCCATTATCGTTTTCTTCCAAATATTTGAAAATATCTGATTCCAATTCATCTTTCAGTGGTCCTTTCAGGACATTTGAGTTCAACCTCCAGGAAAATGTATTATTTGTGTATTTTTGGATGTTTAAGTCCATATAGATCGGACTGTGGTCAGAGAGATCCATCAGTCCTATTTTACATGTTTTTACTCTTCCAATGTCTCTATTAAACATAAAAAAGTAATCAATCCTTGAGTAAGATGAATGTGGCGTTGAATAAAAAGTATAATCTTTTACATTGGGGTTGAATTCCCTCCATACGTCACAGATTCCCATTTCTTTTAGTAGCATCCGAGTTTTCCTATTTTGAGTGTTATTTTGATGTGAAGAATTACCTGTTGCATCCCAGTATGGATTCAGTCTTAGATTGAAGTCTCCACCACATATCACTAAACCTTGGGCTTTAGTTATCATTAGGTCGAATACATTTTTATAAAATTTCCATTTAGCCCCTGGTGGTGCATATACATTCAGCAGGGTGATATCTTCTCCCTCTAGCCACCCAATTACCAAACTGTACCTCCCTTCTTTATCTTTGTGTTCTGATTTTTTTTCAAATGTAATTTTGGTTGATATCAATGTCGCTACTCCCCTCCTCCTCCCTGATTTATATGAAGATGAAGAGATCATTTTAAACCCTTGTCTAATGAGTTTAGTGTGTTCCACGTCTGTTAGGTGGGTTTCTTGTAAAAATATTATTTCTGCTTTGTCTTTTTTCATTTTGCGTAGAATCTTGGATCTTTTAACTGGATTCAGGATCCCTTTTACATTATATGAGGCTATTTTGGTTACACCCTGTTTCTCCATTGTATTTTCTTATTTAGTATAACAGTGTGGTGGCCCTCTTTTTTGCTACTCAGAAACTGAAAGAACATTAAGAACATAAAAAACATTAAGAACATAGTGTACGAGACTTTAAAACAAAAAACTGTCAAAAAAACTTCCTGAGCTGGGGTCTCTTTAAAGACCCTGTAAGAGCCCTGATGGAGTGTAGGCTCTGAGGGAAATTCCTCAAACTCTGTTACGTGTTGAGGGCCCTCTCTTACCCCTGTAAGTTGTCCCATGTTTTTAACGTGAATTTCAGATCCCAATCCGAATTTGTAATGATTTTTTTTTTTTTTTTTTTTTTTTTTTTTATGCCTATACCCTATGAGATTGTGTGCACCCTCCCACCCCCATCACAGCAAACCTTCACTCTAATACAGTATTTGTTAGTGTGGGGAGAACATGTGGGTCATTGTTACATTTCTATTTTAACAAGATTTTTTTTTTCCTTTAAATTAAGAAGGCATTTGTTTCTAATGCTATAACTGCTCCATGAAAGGTTTTACCACATGCTGATTCTGCATCTCCTTTAATGTTTGTTACCTTGTAGGAGGGGGGATGGAAGTGCAGAATGACTGAAAAGAGAGAAAAAAACAAAAAGGTTGCTATTCCTTCCTGGAACTGGAAAGCTTATCTTTGTAGCTATGGGGCTGGGTTTCCCACTGCTGGCCCGTGGATTTAGAAGGTCTTTGAGTGGACCACGTTTGAGCTCTGATTTTCTCGCTCAGATTCGCTGCGGGTTTAAACACCGTTACCGGGAGTCCTCTTCTCGCCATGTCAATTGTTGCTTCTTCCGCTGAATTGTAGAGACATGACTCTTCACCGTAAAAGACCCTTAACTTCGCCGGAAATGGCGTCTGAAAGCGTAGATTCTTTTCCTGTAGAATCTTTTTGGCGTCGTTATATTCCCGTCGCTTTTTAAGAACCTCAGGGGGGTAATCGTGCTCCACGAAGACTTTTCTTTCTTGATGCATAAATCCTTTTTTCTGCCAAGCCCGTCTTACAACCTCTTGTTTTATTTTGAAATCGGAGAATCTTACCAACACTGAACGTGGGGGCTCCTCTGCCGCTGGCTTTGCGGCTAATGTACGATGGGCCTTTTCTATTTTCAAATCGGTGGTTTGTGGAATATCCAACTTCTCTCTCAATAAGGATTCCACGCATTCCGCCACTGTGTTGAAACTATCTTCAGCTCCTTCTTTCAGACCGTGAATTCTGATGTTATCTCGTCTCTGTCTTCCTTCTTGGTCGGCTAGCTTAGCCTCCAGCCTTGACTGTTTTCTGTGTAAATCCAGCATAGAATCTTCAAGCACTTTTACTCTTTCTTCAGCTTCCAAGATTCGGTTTTCGGCCTGGTCCATTCTGCTGTTCGTCCTTTTTAGTTCCTCTCTGAATTCATGAAATTCGGCCTGAAATCGTTGTAATTCATCATATAGCGATTTCAGGCTAACCTTTTTGTTAGCTAGGACCAGCTCCTCGTCTCCTGAATGGAGGTCCTCGGGATCAGATTCTGCGGCCGCCGCGCGTCCTGACCTGGGGAATGTCAGTTTCTTCTGTTTTTGGTTAGGCATGGTGTTTTTGTCTTTTGATTTTTATTCTTCCAAAAATCCGTTAAGTCTGATTTTGAAGATGTTTTCCTTGGATTGGATCTGGGAGGTTCAGCGTTAAGTTGCTATCACCATGGCGTCCAGACCGGAAGTCCGTGGTGTCTGTTTTTGAGATATTATGAACATTAGCAATTGTGCACCTCTAATTTGTGTACTGTCTTAAAAGAGTGCTGAATATAAACAAGGATTGACCTAAAGATTAGTTAGTGCTGTCAAAGCTGACACGATAATAATGAGTTAACACACCACCCCATTTGATTCCACTATTTTTTTTAATATGTGTTTTTGATCCTGATGACTAGTTTGGGGAATCAGGAAGTAATGCAGCACACTGGTAGAAACAACCCAGGGAAACAAAATCACATTAATCCAAAATGGATAAAGAAAATGCAGTTTTGAACAACAAGTCCAGCTTTACTTTTACACTATGACAGATAGAAAATGTGCCATTAAAATGCAATTAATCAAGAGTTAACTATGGACATCAGTTTTAATCGACTGACTTCTTCACTAAAGATTAGTGATGTAACAAAAAGTAACTACAATAATCATACAATAAGAGAAGACGAACTCGATAAGCTTTCTGGCCTCGATATATAGCCATTTAGGTGTGTATCCTTCTCCCATGCTTATCCAGGGATATAGCTACAGTTGCAATTGAAATTACTCAACCCCCACTGTAAATTAGGTTTATTGGCAAAATGTACAAACTAGCAGCTGTTTGCAATAAATAAATCAAACAAGAACAATTTAAATAGCTCAACACGATGAAAATTACAAATGGTTTCTCCAAATTTAACACAAAAATGCCTCTCAAAAGCCACTTTTCCATGAGCACCTACTCAGCTCAACTCGCCACGACTCTACTCGACACAGTTTAGGTTGTTTTCCATTACAACTGAGTACCACCTCTAAGTGGGTGGGTTCATTACAGGAAAGCGGCCCTTTTTGTTGTTGACATGCTGACATTTTGCTGTCAGAAGCGAATACTAAAGAGACAACACAAAATACAAGCAAAGCACGGCGTCAGTGTTGACTGCTGGTTAGCTAGCTAACTAGTTAGCTCATTGTCTGCATACAGGAGGCAATGGCGATATCCTTGTTCGTTCAAAGTGAGCTTGCCACCAATGGGACAAATAATGTAAAAGATGCTTAAAATTACAAAACATTCACCATCTTTCTCATGAGCAGCCATCAGCTCGGAGATCTCCTGGTATACTTTTTCATTTTGGGTTGCTCCGTCGACAGGGCTGAAAAGTTTTCAGTGGTCAAATTTGGGCGATCTGGGCGCATGCGCACGCAGCGACCAGCAGCTTGGTGATATAGTGCGTGTGTGCGTGTGTGTGTTTTTTGTACTTTTTTACGTTTTTAGAAAATCCTCTGTGTCGTTTCTGCCCTGGAGCGTTGGTGGAATATATGGCGAACAGCTCCCTGGTATCTGCAACATGGATTTCCTGTCATATCTCGCACTGCTGCTTTCTGTGCTGTGGCTCTTTGTCTCTGAGGTAAACGCGTTCGGCTCCATGGCGAGCAGAATAGCAGGCAGAATACAATATTCCAGGGACGTGTTGCTGCGCTTTAACACAGCTGGTGCAGAGTCTCTGATTGCGCCCAGATTTCAGCTGCCGGACTTTATTTTGAGAGACGGACACAGCGGTGAAAAAAGAAGCGGCAGAAGGAAGCGTGGAAGACGTGGAGGTGTGAAATTGCGCCTTAGGAGACGTCAGTTTGGTAACATTCCTCTTCCTTCGATCATTTTTGGGAATGCACAGTCTGTGAGAAACAAGGTGGAGGAAATTCAAGGCAACGTACGTTACCAGAAGGATTTTAAGAACTGCTGCGTCATGGCTTTCACTGAATCTTGGCTTACTGCGCATGATCGAGACGCAGACCTGTGGATTGACGGCTTTGGAGCTCCGCTGCGCTCGGATCGGCAGGAAGAGGTAACGGGGAAGCGTCAGGGGGGCGGAGTATGTTTATACATTAATAAGCAGTACTGCACATCTGTCACGGTCAGAGAGCGCATCTGTACACCCCATGTGGAGCTGCTGTCTGTGTCGCTTCGCCCCTTTTATTTGCCTCGAGAGTTCCCCCAACTTTTCATCACAACTGTGTACATTCATCCGAGGGCAGACGCTGACTCCGCCTCCAGCACCATCTCTGATGTGATCCAGCGGCTGCAGTCAATTTCTCCAGAGGCGCCAAACTTCATTCTTGGGGATTTTAACCATGTTTCTTTAAAGAAGACACTTAAAAACTTTCATCAGTATGTCTCCTGCCCAACCAGGCGAAAAAAGACATTGGACCTGTGCTATGGATCCATAGAGAGGGCCTATAAATCACTCCCCCTTCCTCCTTTAGGATCATCAGATCACAACTGTGTTCATTTGCTGCCCACATATAAAACTGCTCTCAGAAGAGGCAAGGTGGAGATGAGAGACATTGATGTGTGGACAGAAGATTCAGAGCACAGCCTCCAGGAATGCTTTGACTGTACAGACTGGAAGATGTTCATAATGGCCTGCGGGGATGATTTGGACTCTCTGGCTGAGCTCACATGCTCATACATGGCTTACTGTCAAAATAAGTTTGTTCCACGTAAACGTGTCAAAATATATCCCAACAACAAACCATGGGTTACTAAATCAGTTAAATCCTGCTTACAGAGGAAAGCACTTGCCTTTTAACAGGGGTCTGTTTCTGCGCTACAGGTTGCCACTAAGGAGCTAAAGGCCAAAATTTTAAGAGCAAAACAGAATTATAAATCAGAATTGGAAAGCAAGATGGCAGCAAATAAACTTGGTTCGGCCTGGGCCAGTATGAAAAAAATTGCAGGCCTTCAGAGCACAGAGCGCAGTAATCGTGTGTTTTTAGATGGTTTTAGTTCAGACACAGAGCTGGCTAATGCTCTTAATTGTTTTTATGGTCGTTTTGACTCCTTTGATTTTAGCACAGAAATCCAAGATTTGAAACAGAAACTCAAAGACAATCAGCACTTTAATATTGAGATGCAGGATGTTGAAAGGGAGTTCCGCGCTGTAAAAGTGAACAAAAGTCAGGGCCCTGATAATATATGTGGGCGCTTGGTAAAGTCCTGTGCACATGAACTGAGTCCTATATTTCACTACATTTTCAATAAGTCCTTACAGACACAACATGTGCCTAAGATCTGGAAAGATGCCGTGGTTGTTCCCGTTCCAAAATCCAGCTGTCCTAAAACGGTAAATGACTTTAGACCAGTTGCTTTGACTTCAATTTTAATGAAAATTTTTGAAAAACTGGTCAGATGTGAGGTCCTAAAGCAGACTGAACATGCATTGGATCCTCTGCAGTTTGCCTATAGGCCTCACAGAGGAGTGGAGGATGCCACTGTCACTCTGTTTAACATGCTTTTTAAACATCTGGATTTTAATGGGACACACGCCAGGCTTTTATTTGTGGACTTTTCTTCTGCCTTTAATACAATCCAACCTCATATTTTAGTTGAAAGGCTCCTGCAACAATTTGATTTAAGCAATAATCTGGTGGGTTGGATTCTGGATTTCTTAACCAACAGGACGCAGAGAGTAAGGGTCAATGGCACATTGTCTGACCTAAAGTGCTCTTCTACTGGCTCTTCTCAGGGGTGTGTGTTGTCACCACTACTCTTCATCCTGTACACAAACATGTGTCGGAGCAGACATGACAACAGACACATTATAAAGTATGCTGATGACTCAGTCATTGTCAGTCTCCTCCAGGATGGTGAGAGTGGCCACGGCCCAGTAGTTGATGACTTTGTTCACTGGTGTGAGGATTCCTACCTGCAGCTGAATACAACAAAAACGAAAGATATGATTATTGACTTTAGGAGGAAAACTCCCAGGCACAAAGTCACCATACTAAAAGGCCAGACCACTGAATGTGTACAATCGTACAAATATCTTGGGACGATTATTGATAGTGGATTGAACTTTGAGGTGAACTGTGAAAGGGTGTGCAAAACGGGTCAGCAAAATTTGCATTGTTTGAGGAAACTTGCACGCTTCCAAATTGACCGAACCATAATGACTATGTTCTATCCGGCTTTTATTGAATCTGTTTTATCCTTTTCTTTAATGTCATGGTTTGGTCAGATAAAACTGAAACAGAGGAAATCCTTGGATCAGGTAGTCAGATGGTCCAGTCGTTTGCTTGGTGAGTCACAGCTGAGCCTGACATCCCTGTACACCAGACAAGTACAGAGGATGGCCGACTCGATTTTAAATGATGACTCCCACCCTTTGCACTGCAACTTTCAGCTTCTTCCCTCCAGACGGAGGTTTGCTGTCCCAAAAAGTAGAACCCAGCGCTACAAAAACAGCTTTGTCCCTGCTGCTGTCAAAGAGTTGAACAAGCTATAAAAATTATATTGTACATATTTTATATTTACCTACTTTGTAAGATGTGTGCCTGTGTTTGTGTCTATGTTGAATGTAATTGTGGCTTGTAAATATGGATGTCACCAACTGCAAAACAAATCTACCTACGGGTACAAATAAAGTAACCTGAACCTGAACCTGAACCTGAATTTGATCAAATGTGGTTTATTTTTCAACCGCAGGGATGCAAGCGCTACAACACCGATTGATAAAGTGTGTGCACTGACAGGGAGACTGTTGAAAAATAAACCACATTTGGTCAAAAAATTTCCCTCTATGTGGCACGTGAACACGCAGCGGCCTCCCTTCTCTCTTAGTGTTTTGTGCCATTTAGTGTTGTTTAAATTACACCTAAGTATATATTTATGTGTTTAATGTCTGTATATGATGCTGCGCACAAGCTACAGTCGTCACAACCTTCTGGAGATAAGGAATATGGCCAAACATTACGTCTTGGACCAGAGCATTACAGAGGAACTCTGTGGTCTAGGTCTTCTCCACCAGACCTCCACACCCCGGACTTGACTGCTGTGTCCCATCTCAAATGGAGATGCCGTAGATGGTGTGAGTGGTGACAAAAGAGAGGTAAATACGGAGGTCTCCCAATGAAGCTAGCTGCTAGTCCACACAGACTGTTGATTCCTTCCCTCATTCTGGCCAACATACGCTCACCCGACAGAACTGTGCAACGTGATGTGCAGAACTGCTGTGTTTTTATCTTCAGTTAACAGGGCTAACATGCTCTCATGCTGATAGGGTGTTCATGGAAGGATGGAAGACCCATGGGGGAGGCGTGTGTGTTTTTACATCAGTGACGCTTGGTGCCGAGATATAACTGTTGTGCATAAACACTGTTCTCCAATGGTGGAGTTAATGATCACCAAGTGCCGACTTTTACATACCGAAAGAATTTACATCTGTCCAGGTAGTCGCCGTGTACGTCCCACCCACCGCCATCGGCGAGAGGAGTAAAGCACTAAAGGAACTCTATCAGGTTATAAGTGAGACACAAACAGCGCATCCAGGCGGATTCATCATCATAACAGGAGACTTCAACCATGCAGATTTACAGGCCCTCTTACCAAAATTACACCAATATGTGGATTTTCCAACAAGAGGAGACAATTTGCTAGACCTGGTGTACACAACTCACAAGAGAGTGTACAGAGCCTCCCCCCTTCCCTACCTGGGTCTCTCTGATTACATCACCATCTTGCTAAGGCCTGCATACAGACCCAGAATGAAAACAATCGGATCAACAAAAAAGCAAGTATGTGTGTGGTCAGAGGGGGCCTCGGATGATCTGAAAGACTGCTTCAGCACCACAGAGTGGGACACTTTCAAGCATGCGGCCACTCACAGTGGACACACAAACATAGAGGAGTACACTGAGGTTGTTGAAGCATACACAGCAAAATGCAATGATGATGTCACTCACTGCAAAACCATCATTGTTCGTGCTAACCAAAAGCCATGGATGACAGCAGAGGTCCACAGGCTCCTGAGGGCTCGGGATGCAGCCTTCAGGGCCGGTGACACTGCAGGACTAACAACAGCCAGGGCCAACCTGTCCCGTGGCACCAAGGAAGCAAAACAACAGTACAGCAAGAAAATATCCGGACACTTCAGCAACACCAGAGATGCACGTTCACTCTGGCATGGCATACAGACCCTCACCAACTACAAACCTCCACCTCAGACCTGTGCGAGTGACATCACACTGCTTAACAACTTAAATGACTTCTTTGGTCACTTTGAATCACAAAACAGCACATCAGCACAGAAGACCACTCCTCCTCTAGATGAGCAGGCCATAAGTCTGGATCTGGCTAGTGCGAAGAGGACTCTCTCCAGGAGAGAGGACGCAAGGCAGCTGGATCAGACAACATACCAGGTCACGCTCTGAAGGACTGTGTGGAGGAGCTCAAGAATGTCCTGTGCGACATCTTCAACATCTCCCTGAGTCAAGCTGTTGTTCCCACATGTTTCATAACTGCTACCATAATACCAGTCCCAAAGAAGCCCGTCCCATCCAGCTACAATGATTACCAGCCCGTAGCACTGACCCCCATCATAATGAAGTGCTTTGAGCAGCTGGTCATGTAGAACATCAAGTCCATCCTGCCTCCCTCCCACGACCCATCTCAGTTTGTATACAGGTCAAACAGATCCACAGAAGGCACCATCTCTGCTGCTCTCCATCCAGCCCTCACCCACCTAGACTCAAAGAACTCCTACGTGTGAATGCTGTTCTTGGACTTCAGTTCAGCATTCAACACAATCATTCCCCAGCACCTAAAACAAAAACTCAGACACTTTGAACTCAAAACCTCTCTCTGGAACTGGGTGCTGGACTTTCTCACAAGGAGGCAATAGAACATGCGGGTTGGCAGCAACACCTCCCAGACCATCACACTGAGCAGAGGGACCCCACAAGGGTGCATGCTTAGCCTGCTGCTCTTCACCCTGCTGACCCATGACTGTGTACTAGCCTACAGCACCAACCACATCATCACGTTGGCGGATGACGCGACGGTGGTTGGCCTCATCACCAAAAATGAGGAGGCCAACTACAGAAATGAGGTGAGCCAGCTGGTCCAGTGGTGTAAAGACAACAATCTCTTCATGAACGTAGGAAAAACCAAGGAGATTGTGGTCGACTTCAGGAGGGAACACACAGCGCCCCCCTCTGATTACTGATGGAGCAGCTGTGGAGAGGGTGAGCAACAGCAAGTTCCTGGTGGTGCACGTCTCTGAGGACCTCTCCTGGTTCAACAACACCACATCACTGGCTAAGAAGGCTCAAACTCACTTCTACTTCCCCCGGAAACTGAGGACAGCACAAGCCCCATCATGTGCTCATTCTACCGGGGCACCATTGAGAGCATCCTCATCAGCTGCATCATGGTGTGGTATGGAAGCTGCACCGCCTCCTGCCGGAAGATACTACAACGCACAGTGAAAGCAGCCAGCAAGATCATTGGTGCCCCTCTGCCCCCCCCCCCCCGACATCTACCTCACCCGCCTCACCCGCAGAGCCATCAACATTGCAGGCGACACCTCCCACCCCTCACACTCCCTCTTCAGGCCCCTGCCCTCAGGAAAAAGATACCGGAGCCTCCGGGCCCGCTCCACAAGACTGCTAAACAGAAGCCTACTTACATCTTTTACATTACAGCAACTCAATTATCTTAATTTATTTTATTTTTTTTGCTTTGTTGTCCCCTAAGTACCATTAACTTATTTAAAATGAATGTCAAGTTAGGAGTTAGGAGTGCAGTGTTTTCTATCAATTCCAGTGTTACATTTTACAGTGTACATATAAAGGCATTTGGATCTCTTTAAGCATAATATTTATCCATCGCTGTTTTTCATCTTGTCACCACTGCCTCTAACATGTCTTCACAAGGTCATTAACCTCTGTAAAACACACAAAAAAGAAGAAGACAGATGCCATTATTATTATATTCATACTGCCACCCACTGATATGGAAAAGCAACTACACCCATGCACAACAAAGGCAAATTATTTGCAGTTTTTAAACCTGTTAAGATGTGAAATTATACAATTTTCCAAGGACTCCTGAACATCTTTTCAAGGACTCCCTGGGGTCCTTGGACCCCTCGTTTAAAAACAAAGCATTAACTGACAAAGACGGGAGTGATTGCCTAGTAAAGTCGATTGAATAAAATATTTGCATTTGCATCAGTGAACACATTTGTATCGCCCACTGCAAACCTGTGAGTGAGGTTGAATTATGGTTTATACATGAAAGAAAAAAATGAAAGTGAAGCAAAAAAAAATGCACCAATGCGAGGAACACAAAGAAATACATTTTTTTGAACATCTGAGCCCAAGTTTACAAGTGAAACTCTGCATGAAGCTTAGCACTCAGAGTTCAAATACAGTGAAACTACAATCACACATGCAGACACATCAAAATAAAAGTATTATTTTAAATACCTTTGGTTGTATCATAGAGATGTTGACTTTACAGCAAGGGGAGTATCAGATAGTTTTGTGTTAAAATCTGCTTATAAATTATTCATACTATATTATGTCCAGATCATCTGTCAAGTATGAAAAGATGTTATGGTTGTTAGAGTTGCCCCTTTGGGGCAATGAAGAGGAGAACCCACATTCGAGGCAAATCTCACACGGTGTGGGGGACCCAATCAGTACATTCTCCACTCAGACTGAATGGCACGGCAGGAGGAGATGCATAAGAGAGGAGAGACGCATATGCAAGGCAGTCTATGGTTTTTGCATGAGAATATGCATTCTCCTCCGGTCTGCATTTTAATGCGCCGACAGGTTGGGTGACAAAGAGAATTGTCATGGTAAATTGATTCATGTTAATGCAAACACCACAGGTCGCAGGGCGAGTGGTATGGTATAAAAACAGAGGTGCCCGCGACCTGATTTTTAAGCTTCTGATTCTTGTGAATGTTAGAGAGAGATTAATAAAGTCTACTGTGCTCCGGACCGCCTCGCCTGATTATTCCTCTCTCTACACTGGTGACCCTTGACGCACAACGGAACTCGGGGCGAACACCCTGGGGACGACCAGGACTGGAGGTGCCAGCACCACGTGTGCCGTTTTGGTCAAACTCCCAGACTTTTGGCTACATGACCCGAAGTCTTGGTTCCTCCACACCGAGGCCCAGTTCGCACTCCGGGGAGTAACAGTGGATGACACCAAATACTACTACGTGGTTGTAGCACTGGACGCACGCATAACACAGCAGGTGACGAGCCTGCTCCAACAGCCCCCAGCCCACGACAAATACGACGCTCTCAAAACCGCTCTGACCCAGTGCTACACGGTCTCGGACTGCGAGAGAGCGGAAAGGCTCCTGACGCGCTTCAAGTTGGGAGACAGGTTGGCAGTCGAATTAATGGAGAAGATGTTGCCGTTGATGGGCACAGATGACGGGCATTTCCTCTTTGCCCACCTTTTCCTCCGGAACCTCCCAACAGCGGTCAGAGTGGTCCTTGCCAATTCACCGCTGATGGCCATGCGCAACTACCGGGCGCTAGCACAAGAGGCAGATCGGATTATCCTCACCACCAGAGCCTTTGCTGTGAATGCATTGGCGTCAGAACCCAGCAAGACGGCCAGTGGAGGTGAGGAGCCAACAACAGTGGCTGCAGCGGAGGCCAAGAAGCACCGGAGAGACACGCTCTGCTTCTACCATCGCCGTTTTGGAGAAGACACACGTTGATGCGTGCCACTGTGCCAATTCAAGCGCTTGGGAAACACCAGGGCTGGCAGTCGGTAGCAGCTGCAACTGCTGGTGACACAAACAAGCTGATCTATGTGACAGACTCACACTCGGGGAGACGGTTCCTCGTGGACTCCGGCTCCCAAAAGAGCCTCATCCTGCCGTCCTACGCAGACCGGCTGGAGGGAAGTAGCGGCCCCGAGCTGGTGGCCGCAAATGACTCAGACATTAAGACTTTTGGTGAGAGGACACTGACTATATCCTTACACGGCCGTACATACCAATGGACATTCGTCATAGCGGCATGGAGCTTCCCCATTTTGGGCGCTGATTTTTTGTGTGCACATGGACTATTCGTCGATGTGGCTAACAGATGCCTGATTAACGCAAAGTCTTTTGATTCTCTGCCCTGTACAGCCCGAGGAGCCGGGTCCACAACACTAGCCAACATCACAGCTCCAGGGGGTAAGTTCCACACGCTACTCACCCAGTTCCCAGCACTCACGGTTCCAACGTTTTTGGCGGCCGTCACTAAACACGAGGTGTAGCACTTCATTACCACCACGGGGCCGCCCGTTTTCGCATGACCTCGGCGCCAGGATGCAGCTAAACTGGCCATTGCGCACGAGGAGTTTGCCAACTTGGAAAAGTTGGGCATCATCAGACGCTCAAACAGCCCATGGACATCCCCGCTACATATGGTTCCTAAAGCCGAGGGATCGTGGCGACCATGGGGAGATTTCCATAGATTAAACAACGCCACAGTGCACTATCGCTACTCAATCCCCCATATTCAGGATTTTTCCGTTCACCTCACCGGGGCACGCATTTTTTCCAAGACAGACCTGGTCCGCAGTTACCACCAGGTCCCGGTGCGCATGGAGGACATACCTAAAACGGCAGTAATAACCCCGTTTGGTCTTTTTGAGTTCTTACACATGCCTTTCGGGTTAAAAGGCGTGGCGCAGACATTCCAACGCATGATGGATGCGGTGTTGTGCGATCTGCCGTTTGTCTACCTGGATGACATCCTGGTGGCCAGCGCGTCCTCAGGACAGTTTTCCAGAGGTTGGAGGAGCACGGGTTAATAATCAAACCAGCGAAATGCCAGTTCGGGGTGACGGGAATCGATTTTTTGGGCCATCGCATCTCACTGGATGGCGTGATACCCTTACTGGACAAAGTGTGCACAGTGGCAGATTTTCCCCGGCCTCAGACGGTGAAGGCGCTGCAGGAGTTTTTGGGGATGGTGAACTTCTACAACCATTTCCTCAACCACGCAGCCCAGCTCATGCAGCCGTTGTACGCCGCACTTAAGAAATGGAAACCGGCGGACAGAGTCAACTAGACTCCTGAGAGAGAGCAGGCATTTTCTGAGGTTAAAACAACTCTAGCGAACGCCGCAGTACTGGTGCACCCGGACACGGTGGCTTGGATAGCGCTCACTACCGACGCATTGGACGTGGCCATAGGGGCCATTGTGGAGCAGTGCGTCAGCGGTTCATGGCAGCTGCTCACGTTTTTTAGCAGGTCTTTGCGTGACAATGAGCGTAAATACAGCGCGTTCGACAGGGAGTTACTGGCTCTCCACCTGGCCATACGTGACTTCCAGTTCTGGCTGGAAGGGTGCACCTTCACTGCATTTGTGGACCACAAGCCGCTAATGTACGCAATGGCCAAGGTTTCGGAGCCATGGTCGGCTCGGCAGCAGAGACAGCTGGCCGAAATCTCGGAGTTTACGACCGATATTCAGCATGTGGCCGGTAAACTCAACGTGGTGGCAGGCTGCCTCTCACGCACATTAGTGGCCCCAGTCTACATAGGGATAGATTACACAGCCATGGCCGCTGAGCAGATCGGCGATGCGGACGTTTGCGCACCCCAGTCTGGACCAAAATGGTTAAGGCTGGAGAGCAGAGTACTGCAAGATGCCCCCCCCCCCAATCTGTGACGTCTCCACAGGCCGTCCGTGCCCGGTGGGCCGACGCGCTTGGCGCCGCCGTGTTTTTGAGTCACCCAGGAGTGCGTGCATCAGTCAAAATGGTGGCAGCAAAGTTCGTCTGGCTGAGCCTGCGTAAACAGGTGAAAGAGTGGGCTGCAGCCTGCGTAGCGTGCCGATGAGCCAAGGTGCACAGGCACACAAAGGCCCCCCTTGAGCCGTTCCATGTCCTGGCTAAGAGGTTCGACCACATCCACGTGGACCTCGTAGGCCCCCTCTCGCCATCACAGGAGTTCATGCACCTCCTGACAGTGGTGGACCGCACCACGCACTGGCCCGAGGCAGTCCTACTAGCTTCCACCGCATCTGCAGAAATGGCACGCGCTTTTTTGACAACATGGGTGGCACATTTCGGTGCCCCTTCTGATATCACATCCGACCGGGGCCCGCAGTTTGCTTCCGACCTCTGGTTCATGATGGCCCGGAGCCTGGGTGTCACAATTCCTCGCACAACCGCGTACAACCCCCAGGCCAATGGGTTATGTGAGCGTTTCCATAGGTCACTTAAAGCAGCACTAAGGGCTTCACTTACGGATGCAAATTGGGTGGACCGGGTGCTGTGGGTTCTATTAAGGTTGCGTTCAGCCCCGAAGGAGGATTTGGCGGCCTCCCCAGCAGAGCTGTTTTTTTCCCAGCTGCTGCAGCTCCCTGGAGAACTTTTGCCGGACAACTCCGTGCCGAACACCGATCCATCCCCGCCTTCACTGCATAGCGCAGAGGCAGGGATGGTACCTGGCCCGGCCCACCACTGTTTTCCCCGCACTTTTGTGCTAAAGACCTTGAAGGATGCGTCGTTCGTGTTTGTCAGGCACGATGCCCACCGGACCCCGTTGCACCCACCCTACGATGGCCCGTTCAGAGTGCTGGAACCTGGGGAGAAACATTTTGTTTTAGACTAGGAGGGACGCAGAGAAACAATCTGTATAGACAGGCTTAAGCCCGCCTTTGTTTTAGCAGACGAGCAGGAGGTGTTGGCCCGAGCTCCTCGACGCGGATGACCCCCGCTGAGAACTTCCCAGGTAAATGAGTCGTCAGATCAGTCACAATGACATGCTGAAGATCCCCCCCCCCAATGCCCCCCCCACAGACGGCCGCACCTCCAAGAATGCCCCACCGGCACAGCAGCGCCTTGGAGCCGGCGACCCCCTGTTACAGCCACTATGGATGTAGGCTGAAGCCCAAAAGACATGAGGTTTAAGGCTCAGTCTGAGTTTCTCGGGGGGACGGTGTGGGGGACCCAATCAGTACGTTCTCCACTCAGACTGAATGGCATGGCAGGGGGAGATGCATAAGAGAGGAGAAATGGATATGCAAGGCAGTCTATGGTTTTCGCATGAGAATATGCATTCTCCTCCGGTCTGCATTTTAATGCACCAACAGGCTGGGTGAAAAAGGGAATTGTCATGGGGGATGTATGTGTGTTAACGCAAACAGTGACAAAGGGAATTGTCAAGGTAAATGGATTCATGTTAATGACAAACACCACAGGTAGCAGAGTGAGTGGTATGGTATAAAAAGAGAGGTCCCCGCGACCTGATTTTTAGGCTTTTGATTCTTGTTAATGTTAGAGAGAGATTAATAAAGTCTGCTCTGCTCCGGACCACCTCGCCTGATTATTCCTCTCTCTACAACACCACTATTTATTGTAAGACTTGGACAGGAAACAGAAAATAAAGCAATGCATGGGCTGAACAAAAACTAAGACTTGACTCATCAAAGACTAGGGCAAGATAAGATAGAAGCATGTAATCACGCCAACATGAGACAAGGACACCGCCCAGGACATAGACTGAGGCTGGTATATATGGACAGGGGAGTAATCAAGACAGCACGAGACAGGTGGGAACAATCAGGGGAAATCAGAGACAGCAGGGAGTGGCTATAGGAATGGAAAACATGAGGGATTGAGACAAAGGGTAAACCAGAGATATGAATACAGGATCAGAGGATACAAAACCATGGCAAATAATGATAATAATAAACAAAGAATCATACAACATAAAACTCAAACCCCAGACCAGAAAAAAAGAACATAACATGACTATGAATAATAATAATAATAATAATAAATACAGAGAATTAAAAAAAAAAAAACAAGAACAAACAACTGAACTAAGGCAGGGGAAACACAGAATAGTAAAAACAAACTTAAAGTGGAAGCATGGTCCCCAACCCTTGCTCAGACCCTATTACAGCCCCCAACCCGAGGGGTGGATTCCAGACACCCCTAGACATTACCAAAAAAAAAGAAGAAAAAAAAAAAAACACCTTCCGAGGGTGGTGACAGCACAGGCCAGGCGGGCTGAAGCACACTCTATCTCCCCACCATAGTGTCCAGAGCTAAAATGCAGCTTGGAGAACCAAACAAAGCTCCGGGCCTCAAATTAATGAGCAGGATGGGTCATGGGGTCTTCCATCCACCCACGGCCATCAGACCGGGGAACAAAGCAGATCCAGGAGCCTACCCAAGTCCATGGGTCCCCAGACCCATGGCGACCTACCAAAGTCTAAAGACCAACTGATGGATGAACATGCACATCGGGTGGCCTACCAAAGCCCAAGGGCCACCAGACAGATGAACACGGCACCGTGGGGGCGTTGACCTCAGCAGCTTTTAACACAGGCGCTAAAGCTGGGTTTACACTACAACGTTTGGACTGACTTTTACTGACATTTTGAAAAATCAGAGAAATCAATCCAAACATTGGTGAAAATACTTTTACAAGCTTTTGCTAGCATGTCCCAGTGTTGCATTCAGCGTTGTCAAACTTTTGCCAACTTAGGCTAGCGTATGTGTAGCAGTTGCCAACTTAGGTTGACTTAAGCTAAGAATACTCAGGGCAGTTTAGCTGACATCAGCGTCAGGCAATGCTCATATAAAGATCAGCATTTGTGGAGGCTTCCTGCCATCCTGGACCTGCTTTTTTTTTTTGGTGGATTCACACTACAATGTTTGGACCAACTTTTAGTGACTTTTTGGCAAATGTGCGGTTCTGCTGGCATAAGTTGATAAAAGTTAATGATAGTTGGTGTTTGCTGGCAAACGCTGGCCAAAGTTATATTTGTTGGAATTGTTAGCATGCTGAAAATTCACCGACATTTGGATATAAACACTGGTGAAAGCTGTGCTCAGTTTGTAAAAGTTCCTGAGTGCTGTGCTTAGTTACGCAGCATTTGTCTAAGTCAGCCTAAGTTATGCTCCTTTGGCAAATGCTGACTGAAATGCTGGTAAAAACAGATGTTTTTAGATTGAAATTTACTTCAGACATGCACAAACGAAAGAGAAATAGAAGGGGGAATTAAAAAAAGACTATATATATATATATTTTTTTTCAAAGATGCAAGGATTCAAAGGCTTTATTATCATGTGCACAGTTAAGAAATGCAACATTTCCTGAGCAATGAAATTCTTACTCTGCTGTCCGTAATGAATGCCAAGGTAATAAATACAAATCAATATTAATACTAATAAAGGTAATAAACACACCTTAATACTAATACTAATAAATACTAATAAATACACATTAAAAGCAATTAGGACAGTTAAAGCAGTTAAGACTAGAGGAAGCAAGAACAATGAAAAATTCACTGGGTGACTATAACTTGTCCCTGAGTAAAATAAAAATTCACTGAGTGAGTATGGCTTGTCTCTGATAATACCCAGTACACTGTGCAGTTGTAATTTTAATATCAGAGATGATATGATCGTGAGATGCATGACACTGCACAATGTGCAAATGAACAATGTACAAATTAGCATCCAGTGTGAGAATTCCTCTGTGTAAAGCCGTGTGCCCTGATAATTGGAATTTGATTAGTTTTGAGTTGTTTGTAGGTTTGTTTGCTCCAGGTGATGGGTGTGGTCTGGTGAGTGGTTTGGGATTTCATGTCTTTGCAGTGTTATTTTTCTACCACTAGGCTGTGCTGTTTCACAAACGTGTCTTTTGCCACTACGGATTGCTGGTTGCCTTGGAAACAACAGCCGTTGGAAATGTCGATCTCGTTTTTTTTTTTTTTTTTTTTTCTGTCTGAAAAACATTTTCTTGGTCTGTGGAATAAAGTTTGTTTTCGTGAAATTTTCAGTGAGAGTCTGTCTACTCTCTGCCTGCGAGATATATATATATATATATATATATATATATATATATATATATATATATATATATACACACACACACACGGGCTGCACGGTGGCGCAGTGGTTTAGCACTGTGGCAGCACAGTTTTACCCTCGGCCGGGGGATCGCGGGGATCATGAGATCGTGGGTTCAATCCCAGCCCCCGACCAACGGTGAGCTGTGTGGAGTTTGCATGTTCTCCCCGTGTTGCACGGGTTTACTCCGGGATTTCTCCGGTTTCCTCCCGCATACCAAAAACATGTAGGTTTAGGGCGCTCGCGCACGCAGCGACCAGCAGCCGGTGGCTTGTCACCAGACTGCAAACCAAGTCTACCTACGGGTACAAATAAGTAACAAAAAAAAAAACAAAAAACAAAAAACACTACCGTTCAAAACTTTGGGGTCACCCAGACAATTATTTTGTGTTTTCCATGAAAAGTCACACTTATTTACCACCATGAGTTGTAAAATGAATAGAAAATATAGTCAAGACATTGACAATGTTAGAAATAATGATTTGTATTTGAAATAATAATTTTTTCCTTCAAACTTTGCTTTCATCAAAGAATCCTCCATTTGCAGCAATTACAGCATTGCAGACCTAATATGATTGCGCAAGGGTTTTCTAATCATCCATTAGCCTTCTGACGCAATGAGCAAACACACTGTACCATTAGAACACTGGAGTGATAGTTGCTGGAAATGGGCCTCTATACACCTATGTAGATATTGCACCAAAAACGAGACATTTGCAGCTATAATAGTCATTTACCACATTAGCAATGTATAGAGTGTATTTCTGATTAGTTTAAAATGATCTTCATTGAAAAAAAGTGCTTTTCTTTCAAAAATAAGGAAATTTCTAAGCGACCCCAAACTTTTGAACGGTAGTGTATATATATATGCTCTCCCAAAAATGTGACAGCTCAAAAGAAAAGTAATCTCCTCATTGAGAAATTTACTATTCTTAATTTTCTGCTCCTTGTGTAATCATTCTCCTGGATTTATTGGTTCAGCTTCCATTGTGGGGAATCAAACAGCACTGATGTGGTGTCAAAAAGTAAATGACATTTAACAAGATTTTATATTATTTTAATGGAGAGAGGTGTAGCAGTCAAAAGATAATCACCCGTCATTTTATTTATATGATGATTCCCTAAATAGTTTTTTTATTCCATCCACATTCACATTTTAATTGCGGACTTAGAGTTGGATTCTATTTATCCATCCACCTTCCTCCGCTCAATCCCCTTCGGGTCGCGGGGGGGCTGGAGCCTATCCCAGCATCTTTGGGGGAGAGGCAGGATACACCCTGGACAGATTACCAGTCCATTGCAGGGCCAACACAGAGAGACAGACAACCTTACACTCTCACAGTCACACCTAAGGACAATTTAGAATCCCCCAGTTTGATGCCAATTAACCTAACTTGCATGTTTTTGGCATGTGGAAAGAAACCGGAGAAATCCCGGAGTAAACCCACGCAGACATAGGGAGAACATGCAAACTCCACACAGATCACTGTTGGTTGGGGGCTGAGATTGAGCCCAGGATCCCCCGGCCAAGGGTGAGTTGCTGTGCTGCTGCAGTGCTAACCACTCCGCCATCACGCCATTTAAAAATAGAAAATAATATATTTTAATATTTTTATAATAATAAAAATAATAAAATAAATGGATTCTATTTATTATATTATTTTTATATGAATGAATGAATGAATGAATGAATGAATGAATGAACAAACAGGGGAAAATGATATGCAGAAGTAACTACATAGGAATATAAAATGAAAATAAATACTGAAATGTATGCCCAAAGGAGATGTGTTCATTCCAAAAGCAGGTTCAGAATGGCAGGAAGTCTCCACAAACACATATGAGCATTGACTAACGCTGATGTCAGCTGACCTGCACTGACTATTTCTCTAATTTTTTAAAACGTCTGTAAAAGTTGGTCCAAACCCCATAGTGTGAACTCAGCTTTAACTTAGGCTGATTTAGGTAAACTCTGTATAATTTAGCCCAGTGCTCAGGAACTTTTGCAAACTGAGCAAAACTTTTATGAACTGAGCACAGATTTCACCAACGTGTATTCCCAAACATCAGCAAATTTTCAGCAGGCTGAAAATTTTTGAAGAACACAACTTTCCCCAGCGTTTGCCAACAAACACCAACTATCATTAACTTTTGCCAGCACAGCCAGACGTTTGCCAAAACATCAGTAAAAGTTGGTCCAAACGTTGTAGTGTGAATCCACCTTAACATAGGAACTTTAAGCTCAGGAAGTGATAACAAAGACCCTTTAAGCTCAGAAAATGACATGGGAGTTTTTTGCTCTGAACACCACAAAGGAGCCTTTTGCCCTGGAGATCACAAAGTACCTTTTTGCTCTGGGGACAACAACAAAGGAGTTTTAAACATCATAATAGCCTCTGGCTCTGGTAGCAACATAGGAGCTTTATGCCCTGGAAATAACACAGAAATTATAAGCTCAGAGGATAACAGCATCTAATCTCTGAACTCTGGAGAAAACACAGGAGGTTTTTGCTCAGAAGAAAACAACAAGGGGCTCTCAAACTCAGAAGATAACATTGGAGTCTCCTGCTCAGGAGCTAATAACACAGGTGTTTCTAGCTCTGGAGTTACCAACACAGCAGGTCTCGCTTCAGAAGCTGATAACAGTAAAGTTTTTAGCTCAGGAGACACTGATACAGGAACTCTAGGCTCTGGAGACAATGATACAGAAGTTTGTAATTCACAAAATGATGAGAAGTGAGTTGTTAGTTCCAGAGCTGGTGATGAAGGAGCTCTTAGCACTGTAGCAGGTGGCTGAGGCATGCAACCTTCAGAAACATATGACAGGAGCGCGCTGAACTCATGAACAGATGACTGTTGTGCACTAACCTCAGGTATTGGTGACAAGGGTGCGCTGACTTCAGGGACAGATGGCAGCAGTGCACAGTCCTCTGGGGTGTCAGCAGTGCACCAAACCCAGGAACAGACGGTTGGAACACATCGCTCTCAGAAGCAGATGACAGTGGCTCACAGGGCTCAGGAGCAGGGGTCAGTGACGTGCTGAATACAGGAATACAAGGCGAAGGCTCGCCGTCCTTTGGAACAAACGGCGGTTGCGCCTCGGCCTCTGGAATAAAGAGTGGGTGTGCACCGGCCTCAGGAACAAACGGCAGTTGCGCCCCCGCCTCTGGAACAAATGGTGGGTGCGCACCGGCCTTGGGAACAAATGATGGATGTGCACCGGCCTCAGGAAAAGATGATGGTTCCTCCTCCTCTGGCGCTAAGGTGAATTTGTCGGACAACAGGAAATCGTTGAGGAAGTCAGGAATGTCCTGACGATCTGAAGAGCGTGCCTCCATGCCGCATTCCTCCACACCACGTCCTCCCACCCGTCCAGACACAGGCAAAGGGTGTAGCACTCTCCCACATCCCTAATGAGGTCCTGCAGCTCTCTGCAGCAGGCAGCGTCCTCTGGTGTGGAGCTCGGGGAAGAGGAGAGAGGAAAGGCAGGTGAGAGTGAGGGTATGGGAGCGGCAGCAGAGTTGACAGCAGAGACAGGTGGAGGAAACTCAGCAGCAGTTGAGGGCTGCTGCTGAGCCCCCTCCATGAGGACATGGCAAGACCTCTCATTACATGGTGTTAAAAAAAAAGAAGAAAATTGTACTTGACTTATCCCCTGCTCTGCTGCCGATGGAGTGCCAGGTGCACACAGTGGAGTAAACCGCCCGGGTGAAACAGGTGAGCAGGTGCTGGTGTGTGCGCCATGGAGAGAGCTGGAGCTGTGGCCTGCACCTCAGGGACAGCAGGAGCTGTTGTGTGTATTTCGGGGACAGCGGGAGCCATTACAGTGGGGCAAAAAAGTATTCAGTCAGCCACCAATTGTGCAAGTTCTCCCACTTAAAAGATGAGAGAGGTCTCCAATTTTCATCATAGGCATACCTCAGCTATGAGAGACAAAATGAGAAAAAAAAATCCAGAAAATCACATTGATGGATTTTTAATGAATTAATTGGTAAATTCCTCAGTAAAATAAGTATTTGGTCACCTACAAACAAGCAAGATTTCTGGCTCTCACGGACCTGTAACTTCTTCTTTAAGAGGGTTCTCTGTCCTCCACTCGTTACCTGTATTAATGGCACCTGTTTGAACTCGTTATCAGTATAAAAGACACCTGTCCACAACCTCAAACAGTCAGACTCCAAACTCCACTATGGCCAAGACCAAAGAGCTGTCAAAGGACACCAGAAACAAAACTGTAGACCTGCACCAGGCTGGGAAGACTGAATCTGCAATAGGTAAGCAGCTTGGTGTGAAGAAATCAACTGTGGGAGCAATTATTAGAAAATGGAAGATATACAAGAATACTGATAATCTCCCTCGATCTGGGGCTCCACGCAAGATCTCACCCTGTGGGGTCAAAATGATCACGAGAACGTTGAGCAAAAATCCCAGAACCACATGTGGGGACCTAGTGAATGACCTGCAGAGAGCTGGGACCAAAGTAACAAAGGCTACATCAGAAACACACTACGCCGCCAGGGACTCAAATCCTGCAATGCCAGACGTGCCACCCTGCTTAAGCCAGTACATGTCCAGGCCCGTCTGAAGTTTGCTAGAGAGCATTTGGATGATCCAGAAGAGGAGTGGGAGAATGTCATATGGTCAGATGAAACCAAAATAGAACTTTTTGGTAAAAACTCAACTTGTCGTGTTTGGAGGAGAAAGAACACCATACCTACTGTGAAGCATGGGGGGTGGAAACATCATACTTTAGGGCTGTTTTTCTGCAAAGGGATCAGGATGACTGATCCGTGTAAAGGAAAGAATGAATGGGGCCATGTATTGTGAGATTTTGAGTGAAAACCTCCTTCCACCAGCAAGGGCATTGAAGATGAAACGTTGCTGGGTCTTTCAGCATGACAAAGATCCAAACACACCGCCCGGACAACGAAGGAGTGGCTTCGTAAGAAGCATTTCAAGGTCCTGGAGTGGCCTAGCCAGTCTCCAGATCTCAACCCCATAGAAAATCTTTGGAGGGAGTTGAAAGTCTGTGTTGCCCAGCGACAGCCCCAAAACATCACTGCTCTAGAGGAGATCTGCATGGAGGAATGGGCCAAAATACCAGCAACAGTGTGTGAAAACCTTGTGAAAACTTACAGAAAACGTTTGACCTCTGTCATTGCCAACAAAGGGTATATAACAAAGTATTGAGATGAACTTTTGTTATTGACCAAATACTTATTTTACAGAGGAATTTACCAATGAATTCATTAAAAATCCTTCAATGTGATTTTCTGTATTTTTTTTTCTTATTTTGTCTCTCATAGTTGAGGTATACCTATGATGAAAATTGGAGCCCTCTCTCATCTTTTAAGTGGGAGAACTTGCACAATTGGTGGCTGACTAAATACTTTTTTACCCCACTGTATGTGCACCTTGGGGACAGTGGGACCTGTTGTATGCACCCAAAGGATGGCTGGAGCTGTGATGCGCACCTCGCAAACAGCTGGAACTCTTTGGGGAGGAGCTGGAGCAGATGGTGGTCTATGGCGCTGAGAGGAGTGGGGTCTCTTGGCGCCTTCCTTTCACTGCTGAATACCAACTGAGATCTGAGAAACTGCTCCCTCTTGGCGGCAGATTCCTCCCAAGGGGCCCGTGGTGCCACAGACCCTGCAGGAATTATCTCTGGTGGGAAGGCTGCCGACTCTGGTGAGGAGGAGGCCAATGGTACGGGCATAGGAGCGAGAGGAAGCCCCTGCAGCGATGAAATGGAGCACAGGTTCGGGCAAGCCTCGGGGATGTTGGCTACAGCTCCCCAGCAGTCTGTGGCTTCTCCCGGGGTCCCTGCGCTGTGGGCAGAGGCAATCAATTCCTGCAGCACCTCCGTAATGGGCCACTCTCCCCCTCTCTGTCTCCTCCTCCTTTTGTTGCCTGCTAGGTCCTGTACTGCCAGCGTCCTTCTGTTAGAGCTGCCCCTCTGGGGCAACGAAGAGGAGAACCCACATGCGAGGCAAATTTCATACACCATTATTTATTGCAAGACTTGGACAGGAAACAGAAAATAAAGCAGCATATGGACAGAACAAAAACTAAGACTTGACTCAACAAGGACTCTGACTAAAGACTAGTGTGTAATCACGCCAACATGAGACAAGGACATCACCCAGGACACAGACTGAGACTGGTATATATGGACAGGGGAGTAATCAAGACAACACGAGACAAGTGGGAACAATCAGGGGTAATCAGGGACAGCAGGGAGTGGCTATAGGCAAGGAAAACATGACGGACTGAGACAAAAGGTAAACCAGAGACATGAAGACAGGACCAGAGAATACACGACCATGGCAAATAATAATAATAATAATAATAATAATAAACAGAATCATACAACACTAAACTCAAACCCCAAACCAGAATAAAGAACATAACATGACTATGATAATGAATAATGAATTATAATAAATACGGAGAATCCCCCCGCCCCCCACCCCCAAAAAAAAATAATAAAAAAACAACTGAACTGAGGCAGGGGAAACACAGAATAGCAAAAACAAACTTAAAGTGTGAGCATGGTCCCCAACCCATGTTTAGACCCTGACAAATATTTGAAGAGGAAAGACTCTGAACTAGGCCCTGTACTGATGGAGCAGCGGGGGCACCCAGATGTTGTTATACACTGTTTTTTTGCATTTTGCATTTGCCAAGACTTTACCGGTAGACAGTAGACAGTTCTGTGCTGGATGATGTCATGTGCATGGTAAACTTTGTAAAGACAAGACCTCTGAAAAGCCTCATATTTGCATCTTTAATTGAGGAAAGGGGAGTGGAGCATAAAACTTTATTGTTCCATACGGAGGTCTGATGGTTGTCACATGGCAAAGTGCTGGCCTGCATGCATGAGTTCCAAGAGGAACTAAAAGTGTTTTTGATTGATGAGAGGTGTGATGATGCAAAGCCGCTTACAAGTGATGACTGGTATGCAAGACTGGCATACTGTACATGGCATATATATGCTGTATTTCAGCCTCTGAATGAACTGAGTACATGAATGGAAAGCAAAGATGAAAACCTGCTCAGAAGCACAGACAAAATAAATGGATTCCATTTAAAGGCATACCTCTGGCAAAAACATCTAGAAAGTGCCAACACTAACATGTTCCTACATTACTATAATAGGCTACAATGTGTCATTTTGCAACATTTTTGGTTGGTGGCATTCCCCAAGATTTTTTCAAAGTATAAAGGGTTCCTTAAATGTTGACAAACACAGAGTTAATGAATGCAATATGTTGTTGGTGAAGGCCAATCAATCAATGCATCAATAAGCAACATTTTCTTTAAGACGAGGAACATTTTTCTTTAACACTTTCTTACTCTGACATACATTTGGGACATTGACGGAATTTATCTGACGGAATTTAAAAAGCTTTACTTCCTTTACATTTTCACCTTTATCTAGTGTAAGTGTGTAACAGGAAACCCTCATTAATGCTGTTGGAATTTCCCAGTGCTCTGGCATGTGCCTCTAAATGTGAGAAGGATCAAATTTTTAGTGACTATTTCCATTGCCACCATATTGAAAATGTCTTTCAAAGGGCATAATGCAGCAGCGTGCTTGACCAGCTGATGAAAGACGAAAGCTTTGTCGGGTTATATTCCCGTCTCTGATCTCCCTTCATGGAATGATCATATATTTAATGAGGTAGGACAATGTAATTAGAAAAATTGGCACTGCTATTCTTCTGCTGAGGTATTGTAATACGAAAGGACCTATTAAAAAGGGTAATGTTCTCTACTGCAGATTTTCAGTCACTTGACATATTTCATATCCTTTCAGCAAATCCCATCGATATGTTAAAAGGGCAATTAGAGTAACGGGTTAGTAAGCACAGCACAGATTCACTCCACTTCCTCCTCATTGTGTGCGTCTCCCTTGCTGACATCTTCCTCCTCCTCGTTTCATAAAACAAGACAGTAAAAGTTTAGCTGCAAAAAGTTGCTCCTATTGCTGTGGCACAAATTGTGGCACCATAAAGTGTAATTGCGATCCCGTTTGCGTAGAAAAGGTGAACATTGACTCGCTCCAATCAATAAAGCATCTCGGGGTTTAAAGATATATTGGATCTCTTGGGCCTCAAAAATCCATTAAGGATTGCATCTTTCATTTGCTGACGATCAGTCAAGACAGAAAAAAGGGTTGGAACACATAATGACTTTTAAAGTAGGAGCACTAATTTAACATCATAGATGAGCTTTGATAGTTTTACTGCTTAAAAATGACCTTGCTTCATACAGTATTTGATTTACAGCAGTATACATTTGTCTTGTGAACTGAAATATATAAAAAGACAGTAATTCACTTTTAACACTTAAATAATAGTTGTATAATATTATTAAATAATACAAACCAGAGGGCACTCAGAGAGTGCATACCTCCGCCTCGGCTCCATCCCTCCTTGCCTCACTTCATCCGTCTGTCCGTCCCTCCATCTGTCATCCCTTTGCCTCTTCGTCCATACCGCCGTCCATCCGTACATTGCGAGATAAGGCCTTGGTGGATGTATGCACTCATGGGTCACCTCCAAAATATAATGGGTTCATCCATAGGCCAAGGGCCACCACTGATGAAAATTTCCTAAAAATTCATTCACTAGTTTTTGTGTAATCACACTGCACAAAAACGAAAAAACAGGGAGCTTGGCGGAGGTAAAGCGGGGAAAATAAATATTGAACACGTCATTTTTCTCATTAAACACATTTCTGATGGACCCATTGACCTGAGATGTTCACCAGATATCAGTAACAATCTAAGTAATCTAACAATCTAAGTAATCCATACATACAAAGAAATCAAGGCAATTGTGTTCACAAAACAAGTTATATTTAATAAAGTGGAATGACACAGGAAATAAGTATTGAACACCCTTAGTGAAATTCATTTAATATTTAGTAGAAAAGACTTTGTTGGTAATAACAGCTTCCAGATGCCTCATGTGTGGAGAAATGAGGCACAGGCATTACTCAGGAGTGATTTTAGCCCATTCCTCCACACCAACTGTCAACTCTTGAAGATTCTGTGGGTATCTTCTATGAGCTCTGATCTTCAGTTCATTCAATAAATTTTCAATTGGATTCAGGTCAGGTGACTGACTGGGCCATTCTAGCAGCTTTACTTTCCTTCTCTGGAGCTAGATGAGAGTTTCCTTGGCTG
Source organism: Pholidichthys leucotaenia (assembly GCA_020510985.1). NCBI lineage: Eukaryota > Metazoa > Chordata > Actinopteri > Cichliformes > Pholidichthyidae > Pholidichthys > Pholidichthys leucotaenia. The sequence continues at coordinate 281,819,109 of CM035842.1, forward strand.
TGTGTTTGGGATCATTGTCTTGCTAAAATGTCCACCGTTGTTTCATCTTCAGCATCTTGGCAGATGGCAACAGGTTCTTATCAAGAATGTCTCTGTACTTTTATCCATTCATCTTTCCTTCAATTATATGAAGTCTGCCTGTACCATGTGCTGAAAAAGACCGCCACAACATGATGCTTCCACCTCCAAACTTCACTGTTGGGATGGTAATTTAGGGCTAATGTGCAGTGCCATTTCATTTCTCCTCCAAACATGCTGTGTGTTGTGGCATCCAAAAAGTCCAATTTTGGTCTCATCTGACCAGACTATATCCCCCCAGTATTTTACTGGCTTACCCAAATGTTGTGCAGCAAATTTTAAACAAGCTTCACCTTACTTTTTCTTCTGCAATGGAGTCTTGCTAGGTGAGTGGGCATAGAGCCCATGTCGATTGAATGCATTACTTATTGTTTTCTTTGAAACAGCAGTACCTGCTAACTCCAGGTCTTTCTGGAGCTCTCCACAATTGCTCTTTGGTGCTTGGATAATGCTTCTGATAATTCTTTTGACTCCTCTGTCAGAAATTTTACGAGGAGCTCCTGGTCATAGCCGCTTTATGTTAAAATGATATTCTTTCCCCTTCTGAATGATCGTTCCAACAGTGCTCACTGGAACATTCAGCAGTTTGAAATGCACCTGCAACCAATGCCATCGTTATGTTTTGCGATAATAAGGTTGCAAAGATCTAGAGAGAGCTCTTTGATTCTACCCATCATGAGTTCTTTGTAGTGTGACAATCTGATATTCACAGACCTTTTCAAGGGCTATCAGTCAGAACTTAACCAGCTGAAATTAATTTGCACTGATGGGGGATGGGATGGCTTCCTAAATTCTGATGGATTTCAGCTGGTTTCTTGGGTTTCTATGCCTTTTTGCACTTCTTTGTTCATGTGTTTAATACTTATTCCCTGTGTCATTCCAATTTATTAAATATAACTTGTTTTGAGAACAGAGCTGCCTTGATTTCTTTGTATGTATGGATTACTTGGGTTGTTGCTGCTATCTGGTGAAAATCTCAGGTCAATGGCTCCATATGTTTAATGAGAAAAATGTTGACGTGTTCAATACTTATTTTCCCTGCTGTATATGTTCTCTGAGTACTTCTCTAGTTATTATTATGTGATTTGTGCCTTATGTATCTGACACCTTGAAGAAGACCTTTTGCTCTGATTAGATAATATACAGTATAAATAAAAGTTTCAGACTTCACATAGACTTTCAGACTGTATATGCAAGTCAGTAAAGGAATTCAGGTAATGTTGCTATCCCAGCACTGCAAACAACTATCTACACTTTCAATCCAAAAAACATAATAAAGAAACAGATTTAGAAGGAAGTGAGGCAAAAAGAGAGCATGACAATTGATGGGACAAAACTCCTGTCAACATCAGGAAGCCCTTTTAACAAAAGAGTGAATTTTCTGATTCAGTCAGATTACAATTTTATTTAGGTCTTACAATCATTCTTCCTGACAGGTGAGCTGCTAAATGCTGCACAGTTACTTTAAATTGTTTATGTACATTTATCATCATAATGGACAATTACTTTTTTGCATACTAACAAAAGTTTAGCTTTCTGCAAAAGAAAACTGAAATTCGTGGCTTCTGCTGACGATATTTAGTTTTGACTGCAGCTTTTAAGAGATGTAAACATAAACTATTCTGGTTTGTTGCAATCACTTCAAATGAAAACCACTGCAATACATGGTGGAATTGGAAATATTAGAACAGGTTAGAAGCACAGTCTAATAATTGCTCTGTCCAATATAAAGGTGGACCAAGGTGAAGGCTTTTAGATTTCAGACAACAGGAACAATTGTTAGACTACTGTGACACATTTTAATGTTATTTATTTTTGCCAGTGGGTCAACAAGACAATGAATAATATATCACAGTAAGGGCCCCTTTACACAGATCATTGGGAGATCAATGAAATCGTTGAATGCTCGTTGAGAAATCACTTCCCTTTAGTGATCGTTGAGAGATTGCTTTGGAATGAGTCAAAACTTTGAGGACTTCCTGGACATCACTAAAGATTACTGAGAGATCATTCAGAGATCTTGGTGATCACTGGGAGATCACTGAAAGATCGTTTGGAGATCTGGCCATTTTGTCATCACTCAGTGATCTGTCAACGATCTCCACCCCTGTGTAAAGGGGGTATAAATAAACAAGAAGTGACTTTTAAAATCACTTAATAAATCATATATAATTGTTCTATCTGTCCCCAATGAATTTTAAGATGAAGAACGATCTGAAGGGATACAGTGTGAGTAGGTTTTATTTTGTTGTAAAAACAATCACACCAAATAACCCATATCAGATACTTACAAATGTAGGTTAAATGTTAGAATTTATGTTCAAATATTGAATATATTTCCAGCCTACAGTCTCTCTGCTGTTTTTCCATTTCAATAGTTACAAATACAGACATAATTTTCTCACTTGATTAAGCTTTAGACACCGCGGGTGTCTAATTTGCTCTAAAAGAAGACATCAGTTCAACAAGCTGATGGGCTGCTTCTCATCCTCGCCTTTAAGTAACCAGTGAGACTTTAATCAAAGAGGTGCTCTGTGTTTTGACAGTGCAGTGATACAGAAACAGAGGTAATGGCTCTCGTCAAACTCCCAACTCTGTGAAAACTGTTTTCATTAAGCACCCCTCAAACGGTGTTTTGAGTCCTCTTATTTCTTCTAGTCTTTGCTTCACATCTTTATTATGCATATTGTCTTGTGTATAACTTTTATACTGCCAATATTAAAGGTTGTTCTTTCAAATCCTACTCCCTTGCCTTCTTTTCCTCTTACCTTTTTAATTGTATTTAGCTATTTCTATTTATGTACCATTTGACTATAACTAGATCTAAAAAGTAATGAACTTCAGCAGCTGGCTAGTTGTAAATGGTAAATGGTAAATGGCATTCACTTATATAGCGCTTTTATTCTCATCTCTTGATGACCAAAGCGCTTTACAGATCCTGCAATCCACCCATTCACACACACATTCACACACTGATGGTGGCATGTTGTCTGGGGGGATTAGGTCACTTCAGAACCCAGACACAGACTATTGTTGTATTTTTCTTCCTTGTTTTGTCCATTTATTGTCTAGAGTCATTCTGTGTTCTGTTCTGCCTCTCCCTCTTCCTCCAGGCACACCCCATTGGTTGCTCAGCCTGTCGCTGCAGTGTGCAGCCTGTAATCAGTACACCTGTGCAGACACTCACCTGTATTCACTTTGCACCATTAGTTCACTGTGTATTTATTCCCCATCAGTTCATTCACTCTTTGTCACTTCATTAGTCTGCATCCTGCATGCAGTCAGTCGCTCAGTTCAGTCCACTCTCTGTGTTTGGACTATTTCCCCCGGGACTACGTTTTGTGGTGTTTTTTTTCCCAGAGCCCAGATGCACTCCGGCACATTCATGTAAGTCCTCCTTTTCCCAGTTCATGTTTCTTGTTTCCCCCAGCGGCCAGTTTTACCCTGGGGCTTTATGTGAACTGTTTCCCTAGTAGCCAAACCTGACCCAGCTGAACAGTACTCATCTACTGTGTAGCTAATTGTGTTGGATTACTTATGTTGGACACTTGTTGCATTTTTTTTAACTCTTTTTTAATAAACACACTCTTCACCTGCAAGTGGGCTTATCTCTCTTCATTCATGCGTGTGTAAAGGCGCACGCTCATGACAGAACGCTGTGACCAGAAAGGAGACGAGCGGTGAAGTAATGTGTTTCTTTTTTCTTTTTTTCACCTTTCCCTGTATATTTTTCACCCACCTGAGTTCCGGGCGCCATGGCTGATCTGGAGGAGAGGGAGCTGCGCTCGCTGTGCGTCCTGGACGAAATTCTTTTGTGGACGCTGGAGCCCTGTTCCCCTGAAGCAGTTCAAGGGGCTCAGGACGCAGCGGTGAAGATTATGGACAGGGACAGCCTTTGGGACCATCCAGAGGCAACAGAGATTCTCTAGTTCATCTTGTCTCTGCCATGTGAGGAACCGGGTGAGGAGCTTTCAGCATTCAAGCCCCCTGCGGCCCCCCCACCGTCATTCTCGGATGCTACGGAGCTTCTCCGCTCACTTCACTCGTTGCCAAGCGATGAGCCAGTGGTGAGGGTTTGTATTGTGCCTGAACTGTCCACAGCGAAGAGGAAGCGCCCTCGCCATAAGAAGCCTCCAGCCTCTCCCACGACAGCCCCGCTTCCTTCTCCAGAGTCGCAGTCTGCTCCGTCTGCAGAGGAGATGGAGGAACGCAGACAGGTGTTGCTGGGGGAGACAGACCTCCTCTTGGAGGTGAAGCCGTGGCTCCTCCCGGAATTAGCGTTGGGGTTAGGAGAGTATTCTCTGAGGGAGCCGGAGCTCCAGCCTGAAGTCGAGCGTGCTCCAATTCCGAAGCCTCCTCATCTCTATGACGAGCCCGACCTTGGGATGACATCTGACGTCATCACCTCCTAGGAGTTCAGATAAGTGCTTATTCAGTCACTTTTACTCTCACCTGAAACTGCTTGTCTGATTCCTGATGAACTGTCAGCTGCCGTCGCCGCATCTCCGTCTGTTTCTCCCGTCTTCCCTGAGTTCCTGCTGATTCCAGAGGGAGGTCTTCGGGCGATGGAGAAGCTTTCCCCGAGGGAGTCAAAGTCCACGCCGGAACCTGAGCATGCGCTGACTGTGGAATCACCTGCTCCTCCACGTCGTCGCCTGCCGGGCACCACTGTGATCCACCATCCTCCACCACCAGAGGCCATTGGGGTTTCCCTTCTCTAGTCGGGCTTCCTGCCTTTAAGTCTCCTGGTAGGAAGACCGCCTCCTTCACCCCTCTGGTCCTGGTGGCTCAGCAACGCTGGCTGGCTGCCCGATGGACTGAGTCTCAGGGTGGGTCAGGTGGCCCGTTTGCACTGGCAGGCCGCCTCACACTGTTCAGTGGGCCACCTGCTGGGCTGGGGACTTTGGTCAGCCGCCAAAACCCTCGAGCCCTGTGACTGTGGGGGCTTAGGGGTTGTCAGGGCACAGGTGCAGTGTATTGATTATTCTTTCCTCCTAGCAGTTTTTTCCCACCTCCTGCCCTGGGAGATGTTCTATGGTTCTCCTTTTTTTTGGGGGGGGGGGGGGGTGGCCTTGGGTGTTACTTGGGGGTGTCTGGAATCCACCCTTGAGGGGGAGGCTCTGTCATGTGTCTGGGGGGATTAGGTCACTCCAGACCTGAGACACAGACTATTGTTGTATTTTGCTTCCTTGTTTTGTCCACTTATTGTCTAGAGTCATGCTGTGTTCTGTTCTGCTTCTCCCTCTTCCTCCAAGCACTCCCCATTGGCTGCTCAGCCTGTCGCTGCAGTGTGCAGCCTGTAATCAGTACACCTGTGCAGACACTCACCTGTGTTCACTTTGCACCATTAGTTTACTGTGTATTTATTCCCTATCAGTGTCACGCCGCGCCATTCATCAGCGGCGCCACCTGCTCACGCACCTGACAATCATCAGCGGCGAGGGATAAAGGCCGTCTCGCCCGGAGGCTCGGCCTGAAGCCGTCAGACTTCGTCCCTCACCGTTGTGAGCTACTTCTCTTCAGCAAATATTATTTGGGTAAGAACCCTTACCTCTCTTTCCCAGTCTGCTCCCCTGTGCACAGGTGGATTCCCCGGCGGCGGACGTCTCCACTCCATCGCCCAATCCTCGCTGCTGTACGGAGCTCTCCAGGTGGCTGTCTTCCGGGCTTCGCCCCCTTGTTGTGCCAGCTATCCTGACAAACCAAGTAAGTCCTTCTCTCGCCATAAATCCCTCCTGTGTTGGTGTATGCCCGTCACCCTCTCCCTGTGCTCTCTCCATAGGGTTGCTCGGCTGAACGGTCACCTGCCTCTGTGCCTGAAGCAGACGCCATCACCAACACATTTACATCCCGCAGACACGCACTCATTCACTCCTGCTGTTAATAAACTCTTTGAACTACTCTAAGCCTGTGTGTATGCGTCTCCTGAGCCGTGCGTTATGTCAGTACCGCTTCAGCAAAGCGGCTCGGCGGACGGCGGGCTCGCACACCGGTTTACCACTCTCAAGGCTAGAGTGGAATCTAATCATTATCAATCAATTATTAAACTTAACTAACCGGTTGGGCCGCTTAGATCCTCAACAGCCGTTCCCCCTGGCTCGTCAGGGTGGCGCGGCTCCTGCTGTTCCAGCGGCCGTCCAGCCGGCTCCAGTGGCACCGGTTCGGCTCACACCGATTCCGACCCCCGCCCGCTTTAGCGGTAAGCTCGGCAGAGCGCGGGGGTTCATTATGCAGTGTGAGTCCGTGTTCCACCGTGTGCCCGGAGATTTTCCCTCGGATCACAGCCGGATTGGTTACATAGGGAATCTTCTGGAGGGGCGTGCGTTAACTTGGACCTACGCCGTAATGGCGAGGCCCAGTTATGCCACCCTCACCTATGACCAGTTCGTGAGGCGCTTTCTGGAGGTCTTTGACCATTCTCAAACCGAAACGGTCCAGGTCGATCGGCTTCTCACTCTCCAGCAGGGAGGCTGGTCGGCAGCGGACTACTCGGTCGACTTCCGGGTAGTGGCGGAGGAATTGGGCTGGGAGGAACGCTCCCTCTGTGGCCTGTTCCTCCGCAGCCTCAATAATGATCTGAGGGATGAACTGGCTGGACGGGATATCCCTGGGACGCTAGCGGAGCTGACATCCTTAGCGGTAAGTTTGGATAACAGGCTGCGCGAGCGCTCCTCGGGGCGGAAGTCTTCTTCTTCTCACCCTCGTGGAGTCTCGCCGCACCTGTTCCAAGCTCGCCCCCTGGCGGCGCCGCCAGCATCGTGCCCCGAGGAGTCGGAGCCGATGGTGACGGGCTGGACCAAGCTTTCCCCTGCGGAGAAACAACGCCGCCGTGAGTTGGGCCTCTGCATGTATTGCGGAGGTGACCAACACACTGTGGAGCGTTGCCCGCGGAAAGCCAGTCGGCGGGGTCCGCGAATCGCTGTAGGGAGCCTCGCGGATCTCAACCGGTTAGACACCCTCACCCAATTAAAGCTGCCCATCCGTTTCTGCCACAATCCAACTGGGCACCTCACCCACGCACTGGTGGATTCGGGCACAGAGGGCAGCTTCATTTCACAAGGCCTTGCAACCCGATTGGGCATCCGCTGTCAGGCATTAAAACACCCCATCTCCCTGGTCCATCTCTCCCGTGCCTCCCTTGGGAGAGTTTCTCACCAAACCATGCCTGTCCCAGTCATCATCTCAGGGAACCACCGGGAGGAGATGGTATTTTACGTCCTGCCCAACTCTGTGTCGCCCGTCATCCTGGGGTATCCCTGGCTACGCCTCCACAACCCTGTCCTGGACTGGAGGTCAGCTGGGGTATCGGCGTGGAGTACCTTCTGTATGGGCACCTGCCTTCAGTCCGCTGCCTGCTCCCCGTCCGCGGCTCCCCCTGTGGCGGATACAGCACCTCCGGACCTGTCGCTGGTGCCTCCAGAATTTCACGACCTGGGTATGGTATTTAGTAAATCGAAAGCTATGTCTCTTCCCTCGCATCAACCCTATGACTGTGCTATCAACCTCCGCCAGGGGGCTCCCCTGCCTTCTGGTCGGCTCTACAGCCTGTCGGCGCCGGAGAAGGAGACTATGAATACTTACCTGAAGGAATCACTGAGCGCTGGGATTATTCGCCCATCGTCGTCACCCGTGGGGGCAGGGTTTTTCTTTGTCGGGAAAAAGGACGGATCCCTCCGCCCCTGCATAGACTACCGAGCGCTAAATGACATCACTGAGAGGGACCGTTACACCCTGCCCCTCATGGACACTGCCTTTCACTCCCTCCAGGGGGCGACCTGGTTTACCAAGCTGGATTTACGCAGCGCTTACCACCTCGTCCGGATCCGGGAGGGAGATGAATGGAAAACAGCCTTCCGTACCCCGAACGGCCACTTTGAGTATCTTGTCATGCCGTTCGGGTTGACCAACGCTCCTGCCGTCTTTCAGCGCCTCATTAATGACGTCCTCCGGGATTTCATCGGCCTCTTCGTGTTCGTCTACCTGGATGACATCCTTATCTTCTCCAAGTCCAGGGATGAGCACCAGGTCCATGTGAGGTGGGTCCTCCAAAGACTGCTGGAGAATCGGCTCTACGTGAAGGCTGAAAAATGCGAATTCTACGCTAGGACCACATCCTTCCTGGGATTCATCATCGCTCAAGACCAGGTGCTCCCAGACCCAGAGAAGGTGAAGGCGGTGGTGGAGTGGCCTACTCCCGCATCCCGGAAGCAGGTGCAACAATTTGTTGGCTTCGCCAATTTTTACCGCCGCTTTGTCCCAAATTTCAGCTCGATCGTCGGACCGCTGACCCGCCTCACGTCCCCGAAGGTCCCGTTCCGCTGGACCGAAGAGGTCGCTGCTGCCTTTAAGGCGCTGAAGGCGGAGTTCTCCTCCTCCCGGGTCCTTCGCCAGGTCGACCCCGCGCTGCAGTGCATTGTGGAGGTGGACGCATCGGACACGGGAGTGGGAGCAGTGTTATCCCAGCGGTCGCCTGACGATGGCGCCAAACGACCGTGCACCTTCTTCTCCGGGCGCCTGTCCCCGGCGGAGAGGAACTACGATGTGGGGGACAGAGAGCTCCTGGCCATTAAACTCGCCTTACAGGAGTGGCGCCACTGGCTAGAGGGGGCGGACCTGCCGTTTGTGGTCCTGACGGACCACAAGAACTTAGAATACTTACGATCTGCCAAGCGCCTGAATGCCCGCCAGGCGCGCTGGTCTTTGTTCTTCGCCAGGTTCCGCTTCTCAATCACCTTCAGGCCGGGCTCCAAGAACGGCCTGCCTGACGCCCTCTCTAGGCAGTTCACCCCCGTGGAGGCTGAGGAGACGCCCCACACTATCCTGCCCAGGTCGTGCGTCGTGGGAGCCATCTCTTGGGACATTGAAGACAAAATCCGGAAGGCGCAGGAGGTGGAACCTGATCCTGGCGGCGGACCAGAGGGAAGACTGTTCGCCCCATCTGCGGTCCGAGGAGAGGTCATCCACTGGCTCCACACCTCCCGGCTCACCTGTCATCCTGGCACCTCTCGGATGATCAGCCTCCTCCAACTGTCCTTTTGGTGGCCAGGCCTGCGGAGGGATGCAGCCCGCTACGCCCGGGCTTGCCCAATCTGTGCCACCAGCAAGTCGGGAAATGCCCCTCCAGCGGGTCTGCTCCAGCCTCTGCCCGTCCCCGGCAGGCCCTGGTCGCACATCGCACTGGATTTCGTCACCGGACTCCCCGTTTCCAACTCCTTTGACACCATCCTGACCATCGTGGACCGTTTCTCCAAGGCGGCATACTTCGTCCCCCTGCGAAGTCTCCCTACCGCCCTGGAGACGGCGGGCCTCCTCGTCCAACACGTGGTCAGGCTGCACGGGATTCCGGTGGACGTGGTCTCGGACCGGGGTCCCCAATTTTCATCCGAGGTTTGGAAATCCTTTTGTAACGCCATCGGAGCCAAGGTGAGCCTCTCCTCCGGCCATCACCCCCAGTCTAACGGGCAGTGTGAGAGGACCAATCAGGAGCTGGAGGCTGCGCTCCGCTGTGTTACCAGATCCAAGCCGACGTCCTGGAGCAACCATCTCGCCTGGGTGGAGTATGCCCACAACACCGCCCGCTCTTCTGCAACGGGGATGTCCCCCTTCAAGGCGTCCCTGGGTTACGACCCCCCGCTGTTTCCAGCGCAGGAGAGCGAGGTAACTGTCCCCTCTGTTAGGGCGCACCTTAGGCAGTTCCGCTCCACCTGGGTTGCCACGCGTCATGCGCTTTTACGCACGGCGGAGCGCAATAGGACCGTGGCGGACCGGCACAGATGACCTGCCCCGGCGTACAGAATTGGGCAACTCGTGTATGTGTCTACCCAGGACGTCACATTAAAAGGCGAGAGGAGGAAGCTGGCACAGCGGTTCATGGGTCCCTTTCCCATCACCCGGATCATCAACCCGGTGGCTGTGCGCGTGGCTATTCCCCCCTCCCTTCGCATCCATCCCACTTTTCACGTGTCGAAGGTGAAACTGGCAGTCACCGACCCCCTTTGCCCTCCTCCTGCAGCGCAACCCGCGCCCCGGATGATTGGTGGCCATCCGGCCTGGTCCGTCTCCTCCATCCTGGACTCCCGGCGTCGAGGTCGTGGGTTGCAATACTTGGTGGACTGGGAGGGCTATGGGCCCGAGCATCGACAATGGGTGCCCCCGTCGTTTGTGTTGGACCCATCGCTCATCGCGGACTTCCACCGAGCGCACCCGGATAAGCCATCGCCAGGAGGCGCTGCTAGAGGGGGGAATACTGTCACGCCGCGCCATTCATCAGCGGCGCCACCTGCTCACGCACCTGACAATCATCAGCGGCGAGGGATAAAGGCCGTCTCGCCCGGAGGCTCGGCCTGAAGCCGTCAGACTTCGTCCCTCACCGTTGTGAGCTACTTCTCTTCAGCAAATATTATTTGGGTAAGAACCCTTACCTCTCTTTCCCAGTCTGCTCCCCTGTGCACAGGTGGATTCCCCGGCGGCGGACGTCTCCACTCCATCGCCCAATCCTCACTGCTGTACGGAGCTCTCCAGGTGGCTGTCTTCCGGGCTTCGCCCCCTTGTTGTGCCAGCTATCCTGACAAACCAAGTAAGTCCTTCTCTCGCCATAAATCCCTCCTGTGTTGGTGTATGCCCGTCACCCTCTCCCTGTGCTCTCTCCATAGGGTTGCTCGGCTGAACGGTCACCTGCCTCTGTGCCTGAAGCAGACGCCATCACCAACACATTTACATCCCGCAGACACGCACTCATTCACTCCTGCTGTTAATAAACTCTTTGAACTACTCTAAGCCTGTGTGTGTGCGTCTCCTGAGCCGTGCGTTATGTCAATCAGTTCATTCACTCTTTGTCAAGGCGTTAGTCTACATCCTGCACGCAGTCAGTCGCTCAGTTCAGTCTACTCTCTGTGTTTGGACTATTTCCCCCGGGACTACGTTTTGTGGTGTTTTTTCCCAGAGCCCAGATGCACTCCGGCACATTCATGTAAGTCCTCCTTTTCCCAGTTCATGTTTCTTGTTTCCCCCAGCAGCCAGTTTTATTCTGGGGCTTTACAGTATGTGAACTGTTTCTCTCGTAGCCAGACCTGACCCAGCCGAACAGTACTCATCTGCTGTGTAGCTAATTGTGTTAGATTACTTATGTTGGGCACTTGTTGCATTTTTCGACTTTGTTTAATAAACACACTCTTCACCTGCAAGTGGGCTTATCGCTCTTCATTCATGCGTGCATAAAGGCGCACACTCATGACATGTTGAACGGGTCATGGACTTTTATTTCACCTTTCCTAATCTTCCTGTCTTGCATTGCAAACAGAGAAGGGCGAAGGAAAAGGAGGATAGAAGATGGCTTTATTTTACCAGAGCCATTTCTGGCTGCATAGCAGAGTACACAAATGTAATGGTGCCCTCTAACCTACTAGTTCATAATCAGCATTTTCTGGGGTAGAGAATTAAAAATTGCTTTCAACTTTTTTAATTTTCTAAATTTGCAACTTTTTTGGTGAATTTTGTGACTTTTTTCTTTTATATTTACAAAACACTACAAGAAAAATACCTTTAAAAATCTCTTTTAAATGTCTCAAAATAAAAAGTAAAAATTTTACAAAATACCAGCTGCCAGTGGTACCCCTCAGTCTGCTGGCTGGCTGGCTGGCTGAATATTTGTGTTAGAAAACCTTGACTTTTGACCTTTTGGCTGCCAAAGTTCAAGGTCAGGATCCCAAGGTGAGCCTGTTTACCAAGTTTGGTGACCCTAGCTTTGTTTGTTGTTGACATATAGTTTATATGACATTTTGACCTTGATCTTTGACCTTGCAATCTCAAAACCATAGTCACAGTTCAGGGTCATAGGGTGAACCTTTATACAAAGTTCTGTGACCCTAGCTTTACTTGTTTTTAGTAATAGAGAATAGGGAATGTTAAGCTTGATCTTTGACCTTTTGACCCCAAACCCATAATCAGACATCAGGGCCTAAGTTGCTCAAGATTTGTCTTAGATACATCTATGGTATTGATTTGAAAAGCTTACAAATATTTCTTTCTCTAATTATCACGTTTAAAGGGTAGGTGTTGACGCCGATGCCTCCATCCATCCTCCCAACTGGGTGAGGACAATTTCTTTTCAACGTTTTTAGGCTGATATTCAAAAAAAAATCATTGAAGTTTATGACAAAAAGTTTCAAATTGACATGAGAAAAAAAACAAAACACAAACTGGTAAGTATAAAGTTACTACCCCCCTTTAAAAAAAATACTTTCTTACTCTTACTGAAGTCATTTCTTTGTGGACAACTCTTACTTGTACTTGAGTAATTAATTTCACAAGGTAAATTATTAGTCTTTTTTGTTTTTCTTATATCAGACAAGGATGAAAAGGATATGTTTTAACTTTACCTTGACATGTTTCGACTAGTGTCTGCAGTCTTCCTCAAAAGCATCAGCTGATTGCTGTGACGTGTCGTATATCAGCTGTTTATCCTAGGCATGGCCAGCCCAGCGGAACTGTCCACTCCACTGGGCTGGCCACACCCCCTGCCGTCCAATGGTCTCTGGAGAACATAGTCTCAGGTGTGAGAAAGCATAAATGCCCCCTCATCTCGATTCATGCTGACTTTACCCCACTTCCTGATTTCTATGGCCTCCTTGATACAATGTTTGTGTCTGTTGCTCTCCAATCCAATGATTTTTGCGTTGTCCCAGTCCATGATATGTTTTTTGCCATGATCTGATATTGCTGATTTGAGTGTCACTTGTTCCGCCTTTTCTTTTTGTGATCTTGTGAGTCATCCTTGTTTTTCATTATTACATTCCATCTGGAGTTCTTTTTCTCTTGTAGTGAATGATCTTCCCGTTTCTCCAATGTAAGTCTTGCTACATGATCTGCATGATATCTCATATATTACGTTGCACTTATTTTATGCATTCATGCTTTCTCACATCTGGGACTACGTTCTCCAGAGACCATCGGACAACAGGGGGCGTGGCCAGCCCAGTGGATCTGACAGTTCCGCTGGGCTGGCCACACCTTGGAAAAAAAAAAAAACTGATATACGACATGTCACATCTATCAGCTGACACTTCTGAGGAAGACTGCAGACACCAGTTGAAACATGTCAAGGTAAAGTTAAAACATCTCCTTTTCATCCATGTCTGATATAAGAAAAACAAATAATTGAAAAAGAAGACAGTATGAACCTACTCAAGCTATTCACAAGGTAAAGCTATTTTTACTCAAGTACAATTTCTGGGTACCCTACCCACCACTTTAATCCTCAACGTCAATAGCTGCCATCTTGTGCCCTGAGCCCATACTGATGTCTATAATCAGAACTCTTTATTTTGAGAGTTGTGTGACTTCCTACACAGGCGTATCAGTCTGATTATATCTGATGCTTCTGGAATCTCCCTTTAAAGGCGAAGCACATTTTCCACCTCTCATTCCATGGGGCCGCCGCACTGTTTGGCAGACTGAGGCAATTCATTTATAATGAATGGTATTCATGACTGTGCGTGAACAGATTGCTTCATTCCAGTGGGGATCGATACTGTGTTAAGATATCACCACTTTTTGCCACCAGCCGACATAAAACTATGCAGATGGGAGCTTGTTATAGAAACATTTCCCAAGCCATTCTTTCACTGAGTGCTACTTCCCTTAACTTTTTTTCCATTATGTTCTGGGTTTTCTGTTATGATTGGATATCTTCCAGCTCCTTTTTTTTGGAAAAGTAAATTGTGGAAATGAGAACCAGAAATGTTGTTTTTTTTCTTATCATTTTCACCAAAGTAGTTAAACAGTTTCATCAGCTTTTCAGTGTTAACCAAACAGTATCGAATTTTGTGAAGTTTAACAAATCAATAGCCTCTGGCAAAAATACCTGACTCTGCAGTCCTTTTTCCAAAGGCATTGATTAAACTTCATCGAAGACCACAATTTTGCAAAGAATTCAGAAGTGCAAGCGTTCAATTATGTGATAGACAGTGAAAACTGTACTGCAAATAAGAGATTTGCAGCTCTTCTTTTAATTTTTTTTTTTTTTTATTCCACACAGTTTGTTTTGTCTAATTTTCAGGCCATATAAATCATAACTGCAGCTGCATTCATCACAGTAAAGTTTGCCCAATTTCTTGATGACAGTTCAGAGTTGCAGGGAAGCAGGAGTCGTCCTCAGTTGTCACTGGGTACACCCCGGACAACTTAGAAACATGTAAATAGACAACCACATTGTCCCACATCCACGCGTACGCAGTTTATTTAAAATGAACCCAACATGCATTTCTTTGGCCTGTGGAAGAAACCCACAAAGACAAAGGGAGAATAATTAGATGAGATTGTTCTCAAGCTGGGAACCTTCTGTCTCTGAGACAACAGCACTGACCACTGCAGTTCTGAGATATCAAATGTGATATTAAAATAAAACTCTAATGTTTTCTTTACTTGTACCAGCAACAACTTTAGCTTAACAGCAGATAGACTGTAAGATACTTTTAATGGTGCTTAATTTTTAAAATGAAACAGAAAACAAAATGTGTTCATAAGCAACTTTTACAGTTACATAATATTGGCTTGATTTAGCTAGCTAGGGACATCTATAAAAACAATGGAAAAAGTTGCTTAAGCTGATGTAAAGTATTACTCACCAGCTAACCAGAAATAAGAAGCTACGTTTGACACTGCACTCTAACATTAAAAATAGTTCAAAGGTACATAAAGCATCATTTAAGGGTACATTATGAAACTTTTCAAAACCCAGATTTTTAGTGTCACCTTGTGGTTGCTAAGTGACCTGCAGCCATACACTCCATTCACACACATCACAGCTGCAGCCACTTTGACACAATCTGACACAGTCCTCAAAAATGAACAGAAAGCGGGAGCCACCATTTCTGTGTCATGCCAGTCCACTTTAATGCTTGTGCCCCCCATGGCCACACAACTTGAATAGGCGTTATAATCAATCTGACGGTTCCCCTCTGCAGTCACGGCTATATTGGATTTTACATTTTTAGACATTACACACAGAGCTGTCCAAGCATCACCAGTGGCAGCTTGGATATGCTGTATAATATGATCTGACTGTTCCTCTCCGCAACCACGGCAGCATTAGATTTTAAATGTTTAGGAATTTGATCTTTGCTATGATCTTTTTCTTGTGGCCTTTTGATCTTCTTTCCCCCCCTTCTCAGCACAAGCCATAATTTAGATGTTGTGTTATGGGCTAAATCAGGTCTGTCAGTCCAAGCCTTAATTTAGCTAAAACTTAGACGTTGAAAATTGGGCTATGTTCAGTCTGTTAAATATGGACCATATACGTATAACCAGAAAATAGCTATTGAAAATTGGTACTGTTTGAATACCAGCGTATTTTGCAAATTTCTCTGTGTTGTGTTTCTTCATTGATGTGCACACCTTGGGCTCCAAGTGTCCCCCAGCACCTGTGGTCTCATCTGAGCTTGGAAGCTAAGCAGCATCTGGCTTGATTAGTATTTGGATGGCCATTAGACTGCTTGGGAATACCAGGTGCTGTGATGGACTGGTGATCTGTCCAGGATGTTCTCTGCCTCTTCCCAGCCCCAAAAAGGTTAAGAAGATGAATGAATGATATTGGTGTAACAAAAGCTGGTTGATGATGTCATTTCAACAACCTGAAAAATGCAGCTTTTCAACCAAATTTAGACCATACAGAAACATCTATATGAAGACATCTTTGAAATGATCTGACAAAGACGGTTTATCATCTTTCACTTTTAAACCAAATCCAGGCATTTTTTGATAGCTGGCAAAGCCATCTTTTCAACATTTTTTCAACCAATTTGTGCTGGGAGAGTTGGCTTCTCTTTTATTTATGATGTGACACTGGGCTGTATCCATTCAGCACTGATTCAATTCTAAACCCCACTGAGCACCTTTTCGAAGCCACTTTAAAATACTTACCCCAGTTTCTGAAAACTTCCTCTTACAGGGGCGGCTCCAAGTGTGGAGTTCTTGTAAAATTTGTTCCTAGTTTCTGTAGTGGAAATGGGGCCATTACATCACTTTAAAGGGCGCGGCTGTGGGGCAGGTGTAGCGTGGCTGACTACTGATTGGAGGGTCAGGGGTTCGATTCCCGCCCTGTCTGAAGTCTGCATGTCGAAGTGTCTTAAGAAAGACACTGAACCCCCAGTTGCTCTTGGTGGGTCAGGCCAGTGCCGGTGCATGGCAGCTCCACTGCCATCAGTGTGTGAATGTGTGTGTAAATGGGTGGATAGCAGGATCTGTAAAGCACTTTGGTCATCTAGAGATGAGAAAAAGTTCTATAAAAGTGAATGCCATTTACTGTTTTCAAAAGTTTCATAAAGTACTTTTAAAATATACATGCCAGTTTGTAGATCTAAAACTGATAGAATTAATGTTTTAACTCCAACTGTTTGCTCAAAAGTCAGTGGTGGGGACTTTAGTCCTGATCTTTGACAACACTGTTTTTTTAGTCGTTAAGGAACATTTGTTGAGAAGCTTCAATCAATACTTCAGCTTACTTTCTGGAAAAAAGTTCAAAGCTGCAAAGATGTTTTTTTCTCTTTGGTGATCTGTCAGTAACTCACCTCATTGGTTGAGAGAACCGAGTCTTCGTCCAGACTGAGAACAGCATCGGTGACAATGACGTTGTGGGGGAAAAAACGACTGCTCATCATCTGCAGACAGAAAGAGAGGCTGTCAGAGTTCATCAGCCGTCACTGACTGAACAATGAGAGCTGTGTCTGGAGTCAATCGAATAAGCATTTTAAAGGTATTCAGTGGGTATAAAGACAAAATCATCCAGACAAAGGCAAAAACAACAAAAGTGTGTGTTGAACCCCCAGCTGTGTGTTTTATTACTCAGTGAGCACACTGAGGTTCTGTGATTTCATTATTTTACTGCCAAACAGCAAATGTAGTAGACCTTCATCCATTAGCCTTAAGATGGCTACTGCTGATGTTATTGACTTGTAATTAAAGTATAAATTATTTAACTGGTCGTGAAGAAAATGAATGTGGGCATTGGAAAACAAATAATTAAAAAGGGGGGTTTGAAAGAAGTTTCGATCCACCTCCTCACTGAATGATGCATACACACAGGGCCAAAAGTTAAAAACGGATGATGGCAATTTGGTCTTTTGGTCTACCCATGAGACTGATTGAGTCAAGTCATGAGTAGGGCTATCATTTCCACCTGTCTGTACACATGCTAACCTGAGAACAAATTAAGCTACGATCACCAAACCCTGTACGATGGTTGGCCTTGTGAATAGCATCTGTGATTTTGAGGTGTTTTTGCAGTCAAAAGGTCAAATGTCCAGGTCACAGAATCATAAAATGTCAAAGACTGTTTTGGCCTACAGTCACTTTAGTATAGACTCTTTAGTATAGACCAACTCAGTGACTAGGGGTGGGAATCGCAAGGGACCTCACGATATGATGCATACTGCGATACTTTGGTCATGAAGCAATGCTATCACAATACTGCAGTTCCTTAAGTATTGCAATGCCATATATTATATATAATTAATAAAAGATTAGTACAGACGTTTAGAGATGGGTGCATCATCGCGAGTGCCAAGTATTGCTGAATCAATCTTTTGCCCCACCCCAGCACCATCTAATGGACTGTAAAGTCAGTTGTTTTTTATTTCTCTGGTACCTAAATAGTTAAGTTTGTGTTTCTATCATTTGTTAATAATTTTTTTTTAAAGTATCACAATATTGTGCCTCTGAATCAAAACAGCTATCACCACCACAAAGTATCGCAACACACTGATTTTTTCCCCACCCCTACCAGGCACCTATTTTTTTGTACTGCCATCTTGTGCCACCGCCATTACTGTGGTGACTGGTGGCAGATGATTAGTCTCTGCTGCTGTTTTCTGACAGCAGGATGGTAAGTTGAATTGACAACATTTAGCACACTTATAGACAGAGACACTACTTATTGGTAGGCAATGTCATGTCCGCTACGTAACTACGCAGCAAAGAAGTGAATTAACACTAGCCCAAAGTGCAGGTGAAGTAAATGTGTTTATTAAACAAAGGGAATGAAAAACACAAATGTCCAATGTAATACAGTCTGGAACACACAGTAACGGATGACCGAGCTCAGAAGGTTGGAGGAGGAAGCCTATGTCACGCCCAGGGGTAGACACTGACCACTGGGGAAACACAGAAACATAGACCATGGGAGAGGAAAAGAGGAAGACTTACATACGGTGTTGGAGCGCGACTGGCCTGGAAGGAACAACACTGAAGTAGCCCAAAATAAGAGAAACCAACTGGCTCCAGGACATCAATGTGGACTAGTGTTAACATGATACTTAAACTTGACAATAGACTAATGACTACTGACTATTGACTGTAGTCTGACGCCGCAACAATAAGTGCTCCCACTGCCACACACAAATACCCATGGGCTAATGAGAGATAAGTGGGAGCAGGTGCGCAGCGGGAGTCTGTGCATGGTGCGTGTCGGCGTATAAGAGTGAATGTGTGTGTAAGTGCATGTATGAGAGAGTGTGCTTGAGTGCGTGCATGTGTGTGTATGTGTATCTGAGGAACACACAGGTGATGGCAATAGAGTGTGTGCATGTGTGTGTGTGCTGAATGATGCAAAGTATGTGAGTGAGAATAAATGTGTGTATGTGCATGTATAAGAAGATGTACCTGGACAAATGAAAAACAACAGACAGCTTGGTGGATGCCGACAGAGAGGGAGAGGCGTGGCAGTAGGCTGGCAGGGAGCCCAGGCTCAGAGGCTCCAATAACCTGCCAGCTGGAGATACTTAACGACAATCAGAGAACTACAGGCACAAATCATGGAACAGGGCTGAAACATCAACCCCGTCCATGACAGAGCCCCCCCCCCCCCCAAGGGGTGGATGCCAGATACCCACCGTACCATCAGAACAAAAACAAAAATCAAAAAGGAAAACCTGCCCCCGCCACCCACCCAGAGAACTATCACACAACCCCGGGCGGGTGGTGGGAAGAACAGGTCAGAATGGGATAAACCAATGAAAAATCATACAACAATGCAACACAAGGAAACAAACTCTCCCAACCCCAAGACTAGCGTAAAACCCTCCTCAAAACCCAAGAGTCCCCAAGTTCAGGGGGCCAGCCAAAGTCCCAGGGCCTGTAGGTGGCCTGCAGTACAGCATCAGGCGGCCTGCCAGAGAAAAAGGGCCACCTGACTCAGGAACCCAGTCCTTTGGCCGGCCGGCCCACATAGTTGATCCACCAGGGCCGGAGGGTTGGACAAGGTGGCGGCCTACCCACCGGAAGGTTAAGAGGTGGGTGGCCGGACCAGGTTAGGGGAACCCCAGCGGCTTTAGGTGGCAGGGCCTTGTGGACCAAGGCGGAGCCTGGCAGAGGAGGAAGGGACACCCCGAGGACCTCTAGAAGAGAGGAAGAGACCTCAGTGTCCCCAAGCTGGCCGGCTGCATGCCCGGTGGTCACAGTTAGACCCTTGGCTTCACCCCCGGTGGTCCCGACTTGGGACTGGGGCTCAGTCACACCCACGGTGGACCCAGACTGGGCCATGGCTGCACTTGCAGTGGTCCCGGCCTGGGACAGAGTTTCACCAGCGGTGGTCCCAGCCTGGGACCTCATTGCTCCTGCGGTCAGCACCGGCTGGGCCTGCATTGCACCCATGGAGGATCCCGACCGGGCCATGGTTGCACCCACGTTGGAGCCCAGCTGGGCTCCTGCTGCACCCACAGTGGACCCTGACCGAGCCATGGTTGCACCCATGATAGAACCCGGCTGGGTCCCTGCTGCACCCACGGTGGGACCCCACTGGGTCACTGCTGTGTCCTTGGTGGGCCTTGGGCTGCGGCATGGTGCCCATGGTGGACCAAGGCTGGAGCGTAGCACCCATGTGGGACTGACACTGGAGTGCAGCACCCACGATAGTCCCCGGTCGGGATACAGCACTCATGGAGGCTCGGGCTGAGGAGGAACCCAGATGATGGCCTCAGGCAGGAGGCGAGCGGCACCCACGATCTGCTCCGCGAAGGCTGGACCTTCGGCTGCCGTAGGTGGGGAGCCCGAACTCATGGAGACCTCTGGCACATCTGGAACCTCTCCGGTGACCCTGGAATTGAGCTCAGAAATAGAGAGAGAAGATGGATCGGGGTCACCAGCAGCGGTGGAGCCCGACGGGGCGAGCTCAGATGCAACGAGTGGCTGCACCTGGCTCTCCTCACCAAGAGTCAGGCAAGATTGTTCTAATACAGAGAAGAGACAGACAACATAGAGCACTTGCTTGAGCTTAAGCTCCACCGCTGCCCAGGACTCCAACAAACTTGATGAGGAAGTCCCGGGCCCAGCCTCAAGGAGGTCCAGCTCTGGTGCTGACTCTGCTGCGGTGCCCTCTGCAGCAGGTGTGATGGTCTCTGCAGTCTTAGTAGTCCCAGCCGTCGTGACCCACGCTGGTGATTCCTCCGGGGTGGCAGCTGGGGTCTGGCTCACCATTGCTGAGGGGGAAGGGTCCTCCCGGACCTCTGGCTCCTCCTGGTCCTGACAGTTCGGCTCTGGTGCCGGCGTGCAAACAAAGGAAACAGAAGAGAGCAGGGAGAGGGCTGGTGAGCCATTTGTGGCTGCAGCAGGTGGAGAGATCTCTGGGGACTGCACACCCAGAGCCCCCTACCAGGAATCAAGCAAGAAATTTCATCAATTTTAGAAACTAATGCAGAGCAAACTTGCCTGTTTTCCTGGTTAATGGTGCTTCCTGCTGCAGCTGGTGAGGTGACACTCCTCGCAACGGCTGTGGTGGGGCTGGACTCCTCCATTAGTTGCGGAGAAGCCTCCCAGAACGGCGCTGGAGAGGGAGGGGTGGCCGCCAAGTTCTCCTCCTCCAAACGGCAGTCTATCTCCGCCAGCATGGCCAGTCTGTGTTTCTCCCAGCCATCTGAAGATGAAGCGGGACCGTCCTCCAACTGGATTCTCTGTTCCTCCTCCATAAGGCAGTCAATATCAGCTAGGATGGCTAGGCTGTGTTCCTCCAAACCTCCCCAGGGTAGAATGGACCCGAGCTCTGGAGACAAGGGCGGGGCTGGAGCGGAAGAGCTGAGGGAGGAGGATGGCTTCGCCCGGCGAGAGCGCCTCTTCCGTGTCGGGGGCTGCTCCAATGCTGGTGATTCCCTCCCGGACTCCTCTTCATGTAGCACAAAGATGAAATGGAGGATGTTGGCCGACTCTGTAAAAAATAGAAGGTCGGGACACTCCTCCAACACTTCCACTGCGGTGTCCTGAGCTGTGCGAACCGCCTCAGAGGAATATTGCCCCTGTATCCCGGAGAAGATGTGCTCCAGATGGGCCAGTATGAGCCACTCTGCGTTGCTCCAGCAATCTGCCATGGCTCCAGTAGCAGGTAGGAAGAAAAACACACACAAAAATGAAAAAACAACACGCTACTTCACAGCTTGGGCTCTTTCTTTTGGTTGCGATGTACTGTCATGTCCGTTGCGTACTTGTGCAGCGAACAAGTGAATTAGCACGAGCCCAAAGTGCAGGTGAAGTAAGCATGTTTATTAACAAAGGGAACAAAAACCACAAATGTCCAATGTAGTACAGTCAGCAACACACAGTAACGGATGACCGAGCTCAGAAGGTTGGAGGAGGAAGCTTACGTCACGCCCAGGGGTAGGCACTGGCCGCTGGGGAAACACAGCAACGTAGACCATGGGAGAGGAAAAGAGGAGGACTTACATACGGTGTCGGAGCGCAACTGGAAGGAACAACACCGGAGTAGCCCAAAAATAAGAGAAACCAACTGGCTCCAGGACATCAACGTGGACTAGTGTTAACATGAAACTTAAACTTGACAATAGACTAATGACTACTGACTATTGACCGTAGACTGATGCTGCAACAATAAGTGCTCCCACTGCCACACACAAATACCCATGAGCTAATGAGAGATAAGTGGGAGCAAGTGCACGGCGGGAGTCTGTGCATGGTGCATGTCAGCGTATAAGAGTGAATGTGTGTGTTAGTGCATGTATGAGAGAGTGTGCTTGAGTGTGTGCATGTGTGTGTGTATGTGTATCTGAGGAACACACAGGTGATGGCAATAGAGTGTGAGTGCATGCATGTGTGTGTGCTGAATGATGCAAAGTATGTGAGTGAGAATGAATGTGTGTATGTGCATGTATAAGAAGATGTACATGGACAAATGAAAAACAACAGACAGCTTGGTGGATGCCGACAGAGAGGGAGGGGCGTGGCAATAAGCTGGCAGGGAGCCCAGGCTCAGAGGCTCCAATAACCTGCCAGCTGGAGATAATTAACCACAATCAGGGAAATACAGCCACAAATAATGGAACAGGGCTGAAACACCAACCCAGTTCATAACAGGCAAGGCTCTCAAACACTTGGGGCCCCACACCAGAAGGCAGACCCTGAGGGTTGACCAACTTTGAATCACTACAGAAGTGACAATGTGGAGAGTTTGTAATGACAGTGGTAGGCCAGTGCAGAACTCCCTAAAAGGGCCCCACCCCCACCTCTCACTTTTGCAATTACCAATGCATGTTTTTTGTAAACAAACAAGTGAGAGAGGCTGTATCAAAATTAACCAATTTTATCCACCTGGCAGTGACAAAAGAAAGAAGATAAAAGAGGAAAAGGAGAAAAGGAAGCAAGACAGTGGTAAGTAGTGCAGATAATACAGTAGTTAATTTAGCCCAGAGCAGCTTAGTGTGTCCTGTCTCAGCTGGTCCTGATGTGACAGTGTTGAGAACCAGCGTGTCACAGTAAGGACACCGGTACTCATCTTTTCTTTAAAGAAGACACTTAAAAACTTTTATCAGTATGTCTCCTGCCCAACCAGGCGAAAAAAGACATTGGACCTGTGCTATGGATCCATAGAGAGGGCCTATAAATCACTCCCCCTTTCTCCTTTAGGATCCTCAGATCACAACTGTGTACATTTGCTGCCCACATATAAAACTGCTCTCAGAAGAGGCAAGGTGGAGACAAGAGACATTGATGTGTGGACAGAAGATTCAGAGCACAGCCTCCAGGAATGCTTTGACTGTACAGACTGGGAGATGTTCAAACTGGCCTGCGGGGATGATTTGGACTCTCTGGTTGACCTCACATGCTCATACATGTCTTTCTGTAAAAATAAGATTGTTCCATGTAAAGGTGTCAAAATATATCCCAACAACAAACCATAGGTTACAAAATCAGTTAAATCCTGCTTAAAGAGGAAAGCACTTGCCTTTAAACAGGGGTCTGTTTCTGAGCTACAGGTTGCCACAAAGGAGCTGAAGGCCGAAATTTTAAGAGCGAAACAGAATTACAAATCAGAGTTGGAAAGCAGGATGGCAACAAAGAAACTTGGTTCAGCCTGGGCCTGTATGAAAACTATTGCAGGCCTTCAGAGCACAGAGCGCAGTAATTGTGTGTTTTTAGATGGTTTTAATTCAGACACAGAGCTGGCTAATGCTCTTAATTGTTTTTATGGTCGTTTTGACTCCTTTGATTTCAGCACAGAAATCCAAGATATGAATCAGAAACTCAAAGACAATCAGCACTTTAATATTGAGGTGCAGGATGTTAAAGTCCTCGGACGGTGACATTTTTTTATTGAACCAATAAACTGATTGTATGAAAATATTCCATTCTGGCCATTCCCGTGATTTAATATGTGTCACCAGCCTCCATAAATGACTTTATTTGGTAATAGCCCATCTTTCACTTAGTGATGCTGCAGTACCGCCATCTGTCGATAGGCGTGGGCGGCAGTGACGTCAGCACAGGAAGAAGTGAGGGTGATGTTGCCTGCCTGTGCTGTGAGCCTCATCAGAGAAACATTCCCATCGGATCACTACAAGGGATTTTGCCTACCAAGATTAGATTTGTGAAAAATGATATTTAAATAAAGTTTTGTAAAATCATATGAGTTTATTAATGTTCATGTCAATTTTATAATTCTAATATTTCAGCATTCATCAAAGTCGCATGTCATATACATTTGAATAATTTTTCTACCATTTTATGGTATAAAATTCGGGTTCCATTTTTAAAAGCACATTTCTCTTAAAATCTTAGGCTTATATTTGTTTGTCTTAGCAAAATATGTTGCTTCCCTAACAATTGAAAGCTGAACTTTCATTGCTATTTGGAAATTTCTTCTACTTTTACATGTTTGATTTTGAAAATCTAGATACATGTTGCTCAACAGCATCAGCTTTGATGGGACGCTGAAATTTGGCACTCAGTGTGGCGGGAACTCTGTCTTGTACAGAGTGCCACTGCTCCCATAAGTGGGTTGGATCAACCAAGGTTTTGTTGAACAGAGTATTCATCAGATCATCCACATATTCTGAAAAAAAATATATTCAATAAAAATTAGACATCCATTTGACATCCATTTGACTAGAGTATGAAATACAAATTTGACCCAAATTAACATAATTTGATAAAAGCTATGAAATGTGAAAGTTGAATGAAGACCAACCCTCCACCCACTGTAAATATCATATACAAGCCTAGAAAATGATACTAATATTTCTTATACTCCCCGAAAGTTGGATTAACTTTCTTTGCTTGCAGTGTATATCCGCCTTTTATGAATTTTGGGTACCTGATGATGAAGACCGGCTCACCATCACGATTCTGTGCCTGCTTGCGGCCTGCATTTTCATTAAAGTGCATTGCAGCTAAACAAAGTCTGTAATTAGAATATTATCACAATGATTTATTTTTGGACATATAAGTGATCTATCAGCAGAAACTCTATGTAATTGGCACTGTTATTATAATTGCATTTCATATTTTTGGTCACATATTGCATCTCCTCACCTTGTCAACATTCCAAGGAATGAGAAGTGTACACTCTTTGGTGCAAAATGAATAATCAGACTGTGGAAAGCCTCCACATTTGAAGTTTGCTGCCCTGGACTCAGCTTTCGCACATCCCTGAGGACCCGTGTTTTGTTGATCATATCAACAACTTTTTCACAGCCCTTTGTGCCTGAAATAAATAAATTGTAGGTGTGAGATAGGTCACCAAAAATGATGAAAATCAATGGGATAACAATTTATATATATATATATATATATATATATATATATATATATATATATATATATATATATATATATATATATACCGTATATAATACATGCACTGTTGTTTCATTGTGTGAAACTGTTTTTTGTGTTAGGTTGCAGTCTCTCAGGAGCTGGGGGATCGTATGTAGTGCTCGCATCTTTGTACTTGGGTTGATGCGCAGGCAGCAGAGCAGCGTGCTGTTCAGCTGGAAAAGAGCAGAGGACAAGGGTAACGGGCACCACACCGAGACAGGGATAATCAGTGATAATGTTGCTTACTTGCAGGGACAGGTGGCTGGCGTCGGCAGGTGATGAGCCCGGGAGACAGCGTCCTGCAGGTGGGCTAAATAGCCCGCTGCTGACGAGGCGCAGGTGTGCGCGCAGCTGAAGCCGCTGATGAGCGGCGAGTCGTGACACAAATTGCATCTTATTCTCGAAATCGCTGTCAACGAAATGTCTACTGCACATGTTGGGTGATTTACCGACATCATTCCAATTTTTTCGCGTTTTCTGAACGAATTTCACCCATGCCGTTCTGATTTTCCCAGGGACGGGAAATTCATAAACACTCACCGCATGCTCCGCTGGTATACCGTCGCACCCGTAGACAACACAACGCCAAACCATAATTAATTCGATTACTGAAATCCTAATCTTAATAAATAATCTATTTGTAATCCACAAGTACTCCGAGAAATATCCGTAATCGCCGATTTTAAAATGTAAACAACAAGCAATGTCCGCCGAGCGTGTGCGTGTCTCTTCCTGAAATGACGTCACACAGTCAGTGGCCATCTTAGCCGCTGATCGCTTGGCTGAGTCAGACAGCTCTCAAGGACAGCATACTTCAAGAGCGCATTGTCACCTTATGCGACATTTGTTGACACCAAAACACGTGCGGTTCAAATTAGCTCGTCTCACACAAAAATTTAAGATATGATTTAGCGATATTGAATTTTCGTCCGGCCGACGCCTTTAAAAGGGAGTTCTGCGCTGTAAAAGTGAACAAAAGTCAGGGCCCTGATAATATATGTGGGTGCTTGGTAAGGTCCTGAGCACATGAACTGAGTCCTATATTTCATTACATTTTCAATAAGTCCTTACATACGTACATATGTATATTAGCTGCTCTTGCTTGCTTGTTTTTTTCTTGCCTTCTGATTGTTGCTCTGAGTGTTGCTATCCCTGTGCTGTTGCAATCCTGGAATTTCCCCGTTGTGGGACTAATAAAGGCTTATCTTATCTTATCTTATCTTACAGACACAACATGTGCCTAAGATCTGGAAAGAAGCCGTGGTTGTTCCCGTTCCAAAATCCAGCTGTCCTAAAATGGTAAACGACTTTAGACCAGTTGCTTTGACTTCAATTTTAATGAAAATTTTTGAAAAACTGGTCAGATGTGAGGTCCTAAGGCATACTGAACATGCATTGGATCCTCTGCAGTTTGCCTATAGCCTCACAGAGGAGTGGAGGATGCCACTGTCACTCTGTTTAACATGCTTTTTAAACATCTGGAATTTAATGGGACACATGCCAGGCTTTTATTTGTGGACTTTTCTTCCGCCTTTAATACAATCCAACCTCATATCTTAGTTGAAAGGCTCCTGCAACAATTTGACTTGAGCAATAATCTGGTGGGTTGGATTCTGGATTTCTTAACCAACAGGACGCAGAGAGTAAGGGTCAATGGTACACTGTCTGACCTAAAGTGCTCTCCTACTGGCTCTCCTCAGGGGTGTGTGTTGTCACCACTACTCTTCATCCTGTACACAAACATGTGTCGGAGCAGACATGACAACAGATACATTATAAAGTATGCTGATGACTCAGTTATTGTCAGTCTCCTCCAGGATGGTGAGAGTGGCCACGGCCCAGTAGTTGATGATTTTGTTCACTGGTGTGAGGTTTCCTACCTGCAGCTGAATACAACAAAAACTAAAGATATGATTATTGACTTTAGGAGGAAAAATCCCAGGCACAAAGTCACCATGCTAAAAGGCCAGACCACCGAATGTGTACAATCGTACAAATATCTTGGGACGATTATTGATAGTAATTTAAACTTTGAAGTGAACTGTGAAAGGGTGTGCAAAAAGGGTCAGCAACATTTGCATTGCTTGAGAAAACTTGCACGCTTCCAAGTTGACCGAACCATAATGACAATGTTTTATCCGGCTTTTATTGAATCTGTTTTATCCTTTTCTTTAGTGTCATGGTTTGGTCAGATAAAACTGAAACAGAGGAAATCCTTGGATCAGGTAGTTAGATGGTCCAGTCGTTTGCTTGGTGAGTCACAGCTGAGCCTGACATCCCTGTACACCAGACAAGTACTGACATAATGCACGGCCCAGGAGACACACATGCAGGCTCAGGATAGATTTAACAGCTTTATTAGCAACAAGGAAGTGTATGGCTGCGTGTCTGTGGAATAAGAATGTATTGGTGGTGGCGTCTGCGTCAGGCACGGGGGCAGGAGGCCGTACAGCCGGACAACCCTGTGGGAGAGAGCAGAGGAAGAAGGGTAACGGGCACCACACCAATACAGGGAATAATGATGGTAGCTGGCTTACTTGGTTATGACAGGTGGCTGGCGTCGACAAGGGTGAAGCCCGGGAGACAGCGACCTGCGGTACCTGTGGCAGCAGCGTAGAGCCAATGGCGAAATGATGAAGTCCGCCGCCGGGAATGTCCACCTGTGCACAGGGGAAGGCTAGAGGAGAGAGGTAAGGGGAGCTTACCAAGGATATCTTCACTAGTCGGTTTGAGATCCGTAGTAGCAAAGGGGCCGAAGTAGAGAGACGGCTTCAGGCCGAAGACCAGGGCAGAGTGGATTAAATACCTCGCCGCTGACGAGGAGCAGGTGTGCGCGCGGCTGGCGCCGCTGATGAGCAGCGAGCCATAACAGTACTCCCCCCTCTAGCAGCGCCTCCTGGCGATGGTTTTTCCGGGTGCGCTCGATGAAACTCAGAAATGAGTGACCGGTCCAACACCAGCGAGGAAGGCACCCAGTGTCTCCACTCGGGTCCATAGCCCTCCCAATCCACCAGGTACTGCAATCCGCGACCCCGGCGTCGGGCGTCCAAGATGTCAGCGACGGTCCAGGCCAGATGGCCACCAATCATCTGGGGAGCGGGGTGCGCCGCAGGTGGAGGGCAGAGAGGGTCAGAGACCACCGGTTTAATTTTGGAAACATGGAAGGTGGGATGGATGCGGAGGGAGGAGGGAATAGCCACACGCACAGCCATCGGGTTGATGATTCTGGTTATGGGATAGGGGCCGATGAACCGTTGGGCCAGCTTTCTCCTCTCACCCTTTAGGTTTACGTCCTGTGTGGATACCCAAACTTGCTGTCCCACCTGGTAGGCAGGTGCAGGTCTCCTATGTCGGTCCGCCGTAGACTTATTGCGCTCCGCCGTGCGTAAAAGCGCATTACGCGCCGTGGACCAAAGGGAGCGGCACCGCCTCAGATGTGCCTGGACAGAGGAGACAGCCAACTCGCCCTCCTGCGCGGGGAACAGGGGTGGATCATAGCCCAAGGATGCTTTAAAGGGCGACATCCCGATGGCTGTAGAGCGAGAGGTGTTGTGGGCGTACTCCACCCAGGCGAGGTGAGAACTCCAGGACGTGGGTTTGGATGAAGTAACGCAGCGGAGCGGAGCCTCCAGCTCCTGGTTAGTCCGCTTACACTGCCCGTTTGACTGGGGGTGATGGTCGGAGGAGAGGCTTACCTTGTCTCCCAGGGCATTGCAAAATGACCTCCAGACGTCCGAAGAAAACTGGGGGCCGCGGTCGGGAACCACGTCGACCGGGATTCCATGCAGTCTGACCACGTGCTGGATGAGGAGGTCCGCTGTCTCCAAGGCTGAGGCAAGTCCACGTAGGGGCACGAAGCGGGCGGCCTTGGAAAAACGGTCTACAATGGTCAGAACTGTGTCAAAGTTGTTGGAGACAGGGAGCCCGGTGACGAAGTCCAGAGCGATGTGCGACCAGGGCCTGCCAGGAACGGGCAGGGGCTGGAGCAGACCCGCAGGGGGAGCATTGCCTGACTTATTGGCAGCACAGACGGGGCAGGCCCGGGCGTAACGGGCGGCATCCTTCCGCAGGCCTGGCCACCAAAAGGATCGCTGGAGAAGGTCAATCATCCGCGAAGCTCCAGGATGGCAGGTGAGCTTGGAGGTATGGAGCCAGTGTATAACGTCCCCCCCGGACGGCAGATGGCACGAAGAGCCTCCCCTCCGGTCCGCCGCCAGGGTCCGGTTCCGACTCCTGCGCCCTCCGGATCTTGTCTTCTATGTCCCATGTAACAGCCCCCACGACGCACGACCTGGGCAAGATGGTGTGAGCAACGTCTTCTGCGGCCTCTGGGGCAAATTGCCTGGAGAGGGCGTCGGGCAGGCCATTCTTGGAGCCAGGCCTATATGTGATGCTGAGCTTAAACCTTGCAAAGAACAGGGACCAACGCGCCTGGCGGGCGTTCAGACGCTTGGCAGATCTCAGGTACTCCAGGTTCTTGTGGTCAGTGAGGACCACAAAAGGCAAGGCTGCCCCCTCCAGCCAGTGACGCCATTCTCGAAGGGCAAGCTTGATGGCAAGAAGCTCTCTGTCCCCCACGTCGTAGTTTCGTTCCGCCGGGGACAGGCGCTGAGAGAAGAAGGCGCAGGGTCGCTTGACTCCATTGGCTGGGGACCGCTGGGACAACACCGCCCCCACCCCCGTGTCCGAAGCGTCCACCTCCACAATGCACTGCAGCGCGGGATCAACCTGGCTGAGGATCCGGGAGGAGGAGAACTCCGTCTTCAGCGCCTGGAAGGCCGAAGCAGCCTCTTCAGTCCACCGGAACGGGGTCTTAGGAGAGGTGAGGTGGGTCAGGGGCCCGACGATGGCTCCAAAGTTTGGGACAAAGCGGCGGTAGAAATTGGCGAACCCGATGAATTGCTGAACCTGTTTCCGAGAAGTTGGTGTGGGCCAATCCACCACTGCTTTGATCTTCGCTGGGTCAGGAAGCACCTGGTCATGGGAGATGACGAACCCCAGGAAGGAAGTCGTTTTGGCGTAGAATTCACATTTTTCCGCCTTGACGTACAGACGGTTCTCCAGCAGTCTCTGCAGGACCCGCCTCACGTGGACCCGGTGTTCATCCCTGGACCTGGAGAAGATGAGAATGTCGTCCAGGTAGACGAATACAAACAGGCCGATGAAGTCCCGGAGGACGTCATTGATGAGGCGCTGAAAGACGGCTGGAGCGTTGGTCAACCCAAACGGCATCACGAGATATTCAAAATGCCCGTTTGGGGTTCGGAAGGCGGTTTTCCACTCATCTCCCTCCCGGATCCGGACGAGGTGGTAAGCGCTGCGGAGATCCAGCTTAGTAAACCAGGTCGCCCCCTGGAGGGAGTGGAAGGCAGTGTCCATAGGGGCAGGGTGTACCGGTCCTTCTCCGTGATATCGTTGAGAGCTCGATAGTCGATACAAGGACAAAGAGATCCGTCCTTCTTTCCCACGAAGAAGAACCCTGCACCTACTGGAGAGGAGGACGGTCGGATGATCCCAGCACTGAGCGACTCCTTCAGGTAGCTATTCATTGCCTCCTTCTCCGGCGCTGACAGACTATAGAGGCGTCCTGAGGGTAAGGGCGCCCCCTGGCGGATGTTAATGGCGCAGTCGTAGGGCCGGTGAGGGGGCAGAGACATCGCCTTGGACTTACTGAAAATGGCACCCAGGTCGTGGAACTCTGAGGGCACTAGGGTGAGATCCGAGGGCGCGATGTCCTGAGCTGTGGGAGGCGAGGACGGGGCGCAGGCCGCGGATTGGAGGCAGGTACCCATGCAGAAAGTGCTCCACGCTGACACCTTCCCAGTCTTCCAACCCAAGGCGGGGTTGTGGAGGCGGAGCCAGGGATAACCAAGGATGACAGGAGTTACTGAGGTGGGCAGGACGTAAAAGGAGATATCCTCCCGAAGGTTTCCAGAGATGATCACAGGAACGGGGGAAGTTTGGTGAGTTACTTTTCCCAGGGAAACTCGGGAGAGATTAACCAGGGCGAGAGGAGTGTCGAGGGAGTGACAATGGATGCCCAGTCGGGTTGCCAGGCTTTGTGAAATAAAGCTACCCTCCGTGCCTGAATCCACCAGTGCATGTGTGAGGTGCCCAGTGAGGTTGTGACAGAAGCGGATGGGCAGCGTCAAATGTGTGAGGGGACTTAACCGATTAGAGTCCGCGAGGCCCCCGACAGTGACTCGCGGACCACCTCGTTTGGCTTCTCCGGACAATGCTCCACCGTGTGCTGGCTACCTCCGCAATACATGCAGAGGCCCAGGTCACGACGGCGCTGTTTCTCCGCCAGGGGGAGCTTTGTCCGGCCCATCACCATTGGTTCCAACTCCTCGGAGACCTCCGGCGGCGGCAACGCCAGGTGGCGAGCTTGGGGCAGATGTGCAGAGGCGCCCCGCGAGCGAGAAGACTGCTTCCGCTCGGAGGCGCGCTCGCGCAGCCTGTTATCCAAACTGATGGTGAGAGAAATCAGCTCCGCCAGCGTCTCCGGGGTATCCCGTCCAGCCAGCTCATCCCTCAGACCGGAATTTAGACTGCGGAGGAAGATGCCGCAGAGCGCACACTCTTCCCAGCCAACTTCCTCCGCGGTAACCCGTAAATCGATCGCGTAGTCGGCCGCCGATCGGCTCCCCTGTTGGAGTCCGAGAAGGCGGTCGACCTGGACACTGTCCAAACGCGAATGATCGAACACTTCCAGAAATTGTCGCACGAACTGGCCATAGGTGAGGGTGGCGTAGCTGGGCTTCACCATAATGGCGTAAGCCCAGGTAAGCGCACGACCCTCAAGGAGATTACCTATATAGCCAATTCTGCTATGGTCTGAGGGAAAATCTCCGGGAACGCGAAGAAACACGGACTCACACTGCATAATAAAACCCTGAGCTCCACCCAGCTTACCGCTGAAGCGAGGAGGAGTGGGGATTGGTGTGAGCCGTGTTGGCGCACCCGGAGCAGGCTGGACGGTCACCGGAGCCGCAGGAGCCACGCCACCCGGACGAGCCGAGGGGAACAGCTGCTGGGGGTCCAAGCGGTCTAATCGGTTAGTGATGATAATTAATTGATTCAATATCACCTGTTGCTGATGAGCTATTAAATCCACCCGAGCCTCGAGGGTGGAAAGACGGCGTGCGAGCCCGCTGTCTGCCGAGCCGCTCTGCTGAAGCCGTACTGACATAATGCACGGCCCAGGAGACACACACGCAGGCTCAGGATAGATTTAACAGCTTTATTAGCAACAAGGAAGTGTATGGCTGCGTGTCTGTGGAATAAGAATGTATTGGTGATGGCGTCTGCGTCAGGCACGGGGGCAGGAGGCCGTACAGCCGGACAACCCTGTGGGAGAGAGCAGAGGAAGAAGGGTAACGGGCACCACACCAATACAGGGAATAATGATGGTAGCTGGCTTACTTGGTTATGACAGGTGGCTGGCGTCGACAAGGGCGAAGCCCGGGAGACAGCGACCTGCGGTACCTGTGGCAGCAGCGTAGAGCCAACGGCGAGATGATGAAGTCCGCCGCCGGGAATGTCCACCTGTGCACAGGGGAAGGCTAGAGGAGAGAGGTAAGGGGAGCTTACCCAGGATATCTTCACTAGTCGGTTTGAGATCCGTAGTAGCAAAGGGGCCGAAGTAGAGAGACGGCTTCAGGCCGAAGACCAGGGCAGAGTGGATTAAATACCTCGCCACTGACGAGGAGCAGGTGTGCGCATGGCTGGCGCCGCTGATGAGCGGCGAGTCATAACAAGTACAGAAGATGGCTACCTCCATTTTAAATGATGACTCCCACCCTTTGCACTGCCACTTTCAGCTTCTTCCCTCAAGACGGAGGTTTGCTGTCCCAAAAAGTAGAACCCAGAGCTACAAAAACAGCTTTGTCAATGCTGCTGTCAAAGAGTTGAACAAGCTGTTAAAATATGTTGTACATAATTTAGGTACCTATTTATTAACTTCATTTTATATTTACTTATTTTTGTAGGATGTCACTTGGGTTCTAAATATTTTATTGGGTTTTAGACCTTTGAGTTTTTTAACCTCTTTGACTAGTTTTTAACCTTTAATATGACCCTTCTCTCTTACCTCTGGTTTCTCTCTCATCTCTTTGTCTTTTTATACCCTGATTGATGGAGCCTTGAGTATTTGTATCATGTTTATAGTCAGCTTCATGTGTGCCTGTGTTTGTGTCTATGTTGAATGTAATTAGTGGCTTGTAAATATGGATGTCACCAGACTGCAAAACAAATCTACCTACGGGTACAAATAAAGTAACCTGAACCTGAACCTGATCTTGCTTGCTCAGCTAGCAGGCTGAATATTAAAACAGCTAACTTGGACAATACTTTTTCTTTAGTTATCAAATGAAAGCTGTGTTCAGCCAAGCTTGACAGTGAAGCTAAGAATGCTACAGAATGCTATGTATGAATGCTATGTATGTATATTAGCTGCTCTTGCTTGCTTGCCTTTTTTTTTTTCTTGCCTTCTGATTGTTGCTCTGAGTGTTGCTATCCCTGTGCTATTGCAATCCTGGAATTTCCCCGTTGTGGGACTAATAAAGGCTTATCTTATCTTATCTTATCTTATCTTATCTTATCTTATCTTATCTTATCTTACCGTAAAGTTATAGAATCTATATGCAAGAAATTTGGATAATATACTACTACACGGCATTCCAAATTATTATGCAAATAGGATTTTAGTGCCATAAACATTCAGTTTTTTGTTTTTCAATTAAACTCATGGATGGTATTGTGTCTCAGGACTCTTTGGATCACTGATATCAATCTTAGACACCTGTCCTAATTAGTTTGCCAGGTGAGCCAAATTAAAGGAAAACTACTTCGACTAAGAAGGATACTCCACATTATTAAGCATGCCACATGTTTCAAGCAATATGGGAAAGAAAAAGGTTCCCTCTGCTACCGAAAAGTGTCAAATAGTGCAATGCCTTGGACAAGGCATGAAAACAATAGATATTTCATGAAAACTTAAGAATGATCATCGTACTGTGAAGAAATCTGTGGCTGATTCAGAGCACAGACGGGCTTGTGCAGATAAAGGCATAATGAGGAAGATTTCTGCCAGACAAATTCATCAGATTAAGAGAGTAGCTGCTAAAATGTCATTACAAAGCAGCAAACAAGTATTTGAAGCTACTGCTGCCTCTGGAGTCCCACGAACCTCAAGGTGTAGGATCCTCCAGAGGCTTGCAGTTATGCATAAACCTACTATTCAGCCACCCCAACCAATATTCACAAGCAGAAACAGTTGCAGTAGGCCCTGAAAAACATGAAGCCTAATTTTCAAACAGTTTACTGATGAGTGCCGTGCAACCCTGGATGGTCCAGATGAATGGAGTAGTGGATGGTTGGTGGATGGCCACCATGTCCCAACAAGGCTGCAACATCAGCAAGGAGGTGGCGGAGTCATGTTTTGGGCCGGAATCATGGAGAGAGAGCTGGTAGGCCCCTTTAGGTTCCCTGAAGGTGTGAAAATGACCTCGGCAAAGCACAGTATATAGAGCTTCTGACTGACCACTTTTTTCCATGGTACAAAAAGAAAAACCATGCCTTCTGTAGCAAAATTATCTTCATGCATGACAATGCACCATCTTGTGCTGCAAAGAATACCTCTGTGTCATTGGCTGCTATGGGCATAAAAGTCAAACTCATGGTGTGGTCCCCATCCTCCCCTGACCACATCCCTATGGAGAACCTCTGGAGCATCCTCAAGCAAAAAATCTATGAGGGTGAGAGGCAGTTCACATGAAAACAGCAGCTGTGGAAGGCTATTCTGACATCTTGCAAATAAATTCAAGCAGAAACTCTCCAAAAACTACAAGTTCAATAGATGCAAGAATTGTGAAGGTTATATCAAAGAAGGGGTCCTATGTTAACATGTAACTTGGCCTGTTAAGATGTTTTTGATTGAAATATCTTTTGATTTCAGTAAATATGACCACCTAATGCTGTAAATTCAACAAATGATGATTTTCAGTTATTTACAACCAATAAAATGTTTTGAAACTCTGTTGTGCATAATAATTTGGAACAGTGCATTTTGAGGTTTTTTTATTTTTGCAAAAAAAATACTTATCAGTGGGAGGTTTGTTCAATAAAATTTGAATTATGCTCTAATGGTTAATGACTTGAAAATTATACTGACTTTCATTTGCATCAATTATTTAGGAAAATCAAAGACAACTATCATTTGCATAATGATTTGGAATGCGGCGTAAGATGCACTGATGGAAGTTATTGTGTGCTGTGTGCAAGTGGTGTGTGTAGTTTATTGTATTTTCCATATGTGTCGAGTAGGCTTTGTGGTTTTATGGTAGTGAAAACTATGTCTTTATATTATGCTGTAAATGTTATCCTAAAGAGGCATAATGCAGGTTTCACATTTTTTGTGAGTGTCATATTATTTAATATATAAGGGTGATGAACGCTGGTTAGAGGGGCCCCATGTGAATTTTTGCCTAGAAACTCTAGAATTGCCTCTGTTTATAAAATAGCTGTCACTGCCTAACTACCTTACATTACTACATTATTCTGAGTGGTTTCATGTCACCCAAATCAGTTTTAATATCACAGAGATTACATTTATTAAACCAAAATCAACAACAGAATGTGCTACCCAATTCTTCTGAAGGCCACACGGTATTATTAAGTATAAAATAGCTATTCCCTCCACAATGATGAATAAGTAATATTAATCTTTTTGAAAAGGTTATCAGCATTTTAATTAAAAATGAAATGTGGCCATTGTCAACTGTGCTGACAGTTACTTTAGTTCTACCAAATATAAGGCTGCTACTGTTGTTTTGGTTGTGGTTCCGTGACATTTGCTTTGCAGTCATTAGGTTGTCCTGGCTGAAGCGTCCATCCATCCATCTTCTTCCGCTTAATCCTTTTCAGGTTGTGGGGGGCTGGAGCCTATCCCAGCATCTTTGGGCGAGAGGCAAGGTACACCCTGAACAGATCACCAGTCCATCGCAGGGCCAACACAGAGAGACAGACAACCATTCACTCTCACAGTAATACCTAAGGATAATTTAGAATCCCCAGTTTGATGCCAATTAACCTAACTTGCATGTTTCTAGCATGTGGGAGGAAACCGGAGAAATCCCGGAGTAAACCCACGCAGACACGGGGAGAACATGCAAACTCCACACAGATCACTGTTGGTCGGGGGCTGGGATTGAACCCACGATCCCCCGGCCAAGGGTGAGTTGCTAGGCTGCTGCAGTGTCAACCACTCATCCACCGCGCTGCCCCTGGCTAAAGCAATTAATGTTAAATTTCCTAATAATTAAGAGTTACTATGTGTATGCTAGCCCATTAATGTTAGCTAGCTGAGCAGTGTTAAAAACATCACTGTTGCCTGGTAAGCTGGTAGCTGCATGCTAATGATTTTACTGCTGTTATTGGGAAGAACATCCTTCCTGGTAATAGTGCTGACCCACTTCTGTTGAGCATCTCTGTCCACCACACATTCAGGAAATTTGTGCAGACTATGCAGTTTCAGACACGGAAATGCGTTGCACAGTAAAGGCTTGTGTATTTAGCCTTCTGTTTCTTTTTCCTCAAAGATGAAGTTTGCCACTGCTGATGGAGCATCCAAGAACTGCACACATGTTCTTCCAGCTTTCCTTGGCATTTTTATGAAAGGTTAAATAAAAGGAACTGAAAAAAGAAACTGTCGTGTTCTGAAACCAACTTTTGCTCAAACAGTTGTAGATCTCTGGAAGTGATTACCACGGTAATGGCGGCAGCTTGTTTACTTCTGGTATTTTGCCAAATTGGTTTACAGGAGGCCATCGGGTCACCAAGTTTGGTGCACAGGTTGACCTTGAGACATCTTTGCTGCGACTATGGCTTTAAGGTCAAGCTCACAAGGTCATGATTCTGGAAAGCCCACATAGAACTGGAGTACAGTGGTACTTTAAAGTTTGTGAACCCTTTAGAATTTTCTACATTTCTGAATAAATGTGGCCTAAAACATCATCAGATTTCACACAAATTCTGAAAGTAGATAACGAGAACCCAGTTAAATAAATGAGATAAAAAAATTACTTGGCCTTTGAGTTATTGAAGAAAATGATTCAATATTACATATCTGTGAGTGACAAAAGTTTGTGAACCTTTGATTTTAGTATCTAATGTGACCCTCTTTTGCAGCAATAACTGCAACTCATCATTTCCTGTAACTGTTGATCAGCCCTACACCAGTCCCTCCAGGATTTAGGGATGTTGCGATCGCATCAATTCACACAAAATCAGCCAATCAGCGCGACTTTTGCGCTACCTTGCAACTTTGTCCAATCACCGCAACTTTCCCGCAATTTTGGCCAATCCTCGTCAACTTCCACCAATTTCACCAACCAAATTTGTCTCTGAGTGATGGTCAAACGCTCAGTCTAACCAATTAAATGCATCGCTGCACCCATTCACTTCCGTGTTTACAGTGAGTATTAACGGAATACATCAGTAAAAGTGTGGAATTTAAAAAAAACTGACCCGCGAGGTTTCCAACACGTCTCTTCCTCCATCTCCCCCAGCCTGCTGATGGACGTCTTGCCACGTCTCCATCCTGACCGCGTGTATGAAGTTCTGGGTTTATGCTGAAAAATGTCCACCTGCCCTAAAAGCACCCCGTCATGGAAGCACGCGTGAGGAGAGACTCCGTAAAACCACAAATAAAACAAGCAAATCTAACACTACAGCCAGTGTTTGATCATTTTATACATCTTTAGAGGTAAAATCATTACTACAGCTTGTGTAGCCCATTCTTCTGTACAGAACAGCTTCAGCTCTGGAATGTTGGTGGGTTTCCTCGCATGAACTGCTCACTTCAGGTCCTTCCACAACATCTCAGTTGGAGTAAGGTCAAGACTTTGACTTGGCCATTCCAGATCATTAACTTTATTCTTCTTTAAACATTCTTTGGTAGAACGACTTGTGTGCTTGGGATCGTTGTATTGCTACTTGACCCACTTTCTCTTGACATTCAGTTCATGGACAGATGTCCTGACATTTTCCTTTAGTATTTGCTGGTATAATTCAGAATTCATTGTTCCATCAATGATGACAAGCTGTTCTGGCCCAGATACAGCAAAACAGGTGCAAACCATGATACTATCACCACCATGTTTCACAGATAGGATAAGGTTTTTATGCAGTAATTCAGTGTCTTCCTTTCTCCAAACATAACACTTCTCATTCAAACCAAAAAGTTCTATTTCTGTCTCATCACAAAAATGTGGATATTAAAATAAGGAAAAACAAAACTCTGGACCAGGGGCCTCATGTACAAAGGGTACTTAAGCACAAAAACATGGCGTATGTCCTTTTTCACAAAAAAATTCAGATGTATCAAGAATGAAATGACCATGGCAATATGCACAACCAACTTCATGGCTGACATATGTACGTTTCTACTGTTATTGGTCCATTGGCGACACTTAGAGGTGATGTTGGGAGACTGATAATGACATGAAAATTGTTGTACACAACAGAGACACATGATGAACAAACATCCAAGTGTAAACAATTAGATGAGTGGATATAAGAAGTACAGGACCTCTGGCTTACCTCTGGTTTTTCTCTCATCTCTTTGTCTTTTTATACCCTGATTGATGGAGCCTTGAGTATTTTTATCATGTTCATAGTCAATTTCATGTGTGCCTGTGTTTGTGTCTATGTTGAATGTAATTTGTGGCTTGTAAATATGAATATCACCAGACTGCAAAACAAATCTACCTACGGGTACAAATAAAGTAACCTGAACCTGAACCTGAAAATGTCTCTAACAACAATGGCGTTAGCATTATTAGAGGATATTGCAAATTGCGCAGTGAAAAGAGAAGGGGTATTTAGAGACAGAGAAGATTTTCTGGCTCAGGATGATGACTGGCTTGTCAGCAGGTTTAGGTTTCCACAGGCAGTCCTTGTGGAACTGTGTTCAGGGCTACGGCCGCTCTTGGAGTGCGACATGGAGAGAAGCTGCGCGCTGCCCGTCCCAGTGCAGGTCCTGACAACACTGGGGTTCCAGACAACAGGGGCATTCCAGAGTGAGCTGGCAGACCAATCGGGAATTTCCCAGTCGACCCTGAGCCGAGCTATGCCAGCTGTGTGGGATGGCATTATCTGACTGTCACCCAGGTACATCATATTCTCATACAATGCAGTTGAACAGGCCAACATCAAAGGGAAATTTGCAGTGACAGCCAGTTTTCCTAATTTAATCGGAGCTATGGACTGCACACACATTGCTATAAAATCACCTCCACAAGATGAATATGTGTATGTTAACAGGAAACATTTCTATTCTATCAATGTACAAATTCTATGTGATGCGCAAATGCAACAAACCAACATTGTTGCAAGGTGGATGGGTTCAACGCATGATTCATTCATTCTAATGAACAGCATTGTTGGGAGCAAACTACAAGCTGGGTGGCTTCTGGTTGAGTAAATTAATGTAATTGTCCTAAATAACCCACCTCATGCGCAACGCGCCTGTGTGCCCCCAAATATCACCATGTCTTCAAGACTTCAACACAAGTCAGTAGCTTGAGTAAGTGACTTCCCTTTTTTGCTGATTAAACTACATTTCACAGCATTCTACCAAGCCCCCAATTGCCTCTGTGTGTACAGTAGTTATGTCAATAAACACATGTGTAAAGTCTGAAATGCAACTGTGTCACCCTTTCTGCGGCGCACCAAACAAAACTTTTTTACGTGCCTCTACCTCCTTCAGGCGCACCTCCAACTCACAGTCCATGAAATTCCATTAAACCCATTATTTTTGATTGTGGATACAGGAGAATTAAATGTGCAGGGCTTGTATATATCTACAGTGGGGCAAAAAAGTATTTAGTCAGCCACCAATTGTGCAAGTTCTCCCACTTAAAAGATGAGAGAGGTCTCCAGTTTTCATCATAGGTATATCTCAACTATGAGAGACAAAATGAGAAAGAAAAAAAAATCCAGAAAATCACATTGAAGGATTTTTAATGAATTAATTGGTAAATTCCTCAGTAAACTAAGTATTTGGTCACCTACAAACAAGCAAGATTTCTGGCTCTCACAGACCTGTAACTTCTTCTTTAAGAGGCTCCTCTGTCCTCCACTCATTACCTGTATTAATGGTACCTGTTTGAACTCATTATCAGTATAAAAGACACCTGTCCACAACCTCAAACAGTCAGACTCCAAACTCCACTATGGCCAAGACCAAAGGGCTGTCAAAGGACACCAGAAACAAAATTGTAGACCTGCACCAGGCTGGGAAGACTGAATCTGTAATAGGTAAGCAGCTTGGTGTGAAGAAATCAACTGTGGGAGCAATTATTAGAAAATGGAAGACATACAAGACCACTGATAATCTCCCTCGATGTGGGGCTCCACGCAAGATCTCACCCCGTGGGGTCAAAATTATCCCGAGAACGGTGAGCAAAAATCCCAGAACCACATGGGGGGACCTAGTGAATGACCTGCAGAGAGCTGGGACCAAAGTAACAAAGGCTACATCAGAAACACACTACGCCACCAGGGACTCAAATCCTGCAGTGCCAGACGTGTCCCCCTGCT
Organism: Pholidichthys leucotaenia; assembly: GCA_020510985.1. NCBI lineage: Eukaryota > Metazoa > Chordata > Actinopteri > Cichliformes > Pholidichthyidae > Pholidichthys > Pholidichthys leucotaenia. The sequence goes on from CM035842.1 coordinate 281,859,879, forward strand.
TAAGCCAGTACATGTCCAGGCCTGTCTGAAGTTTGCTAGAGAGCATTTGGATGATCCAGAAGAGGATTGGGAGAATGTCATATGGTCAGATGAAACCAAAATAGAACTTTTTGGTAAAAACTCAACTTGTCGTGTTTGGAGGAGAAAGAACACCATACCTACTGTGAAGCATGAGGGTGGAAACATCATACTTTGGGGCTGGTTTTCTGCAAAGGGACCAGACGACTGATCCATGTAAAGGAAAGAATGAATGAGGCCATGTATTGTGAAATTTTGAGTGAAAACCTCCTTCCACCAGCAAGGGCATTGAAGATGAAACGTGGCTGGGTCTTTCAGCATGACAATGATCCCAAACACTTCGCCCGGGCAACGAAGGAGTGGCTTCGTAAGAAGCATTTCAAGGTCCTGGAGTGGACTAGCCAGTCTCCAGATCTCAACCCCATAGAAAATCTTTGGAGGGAGTTGAAAGTCTGTGTTGCCCAGCGACAGCCCCAAAACATCACTGCTCTAGAGGAGATCTGCATGGAGGAACAGTGTGTGAAAACCTTGTGAAAACTTACAGAAAACGTTTGACCTCTGTCATTGCCAACAAAGGGTATATAACAAAGTATTAAGATGAACTTTTGTTATTGACCAAATACTTATTTTACTGAGGAATTTACCAATTAATTCATTAAAAATCCTTCAATGTGATTTTCTGGATTTTTTTTTTCTTATTTTGTCTCTCATAGTTGAGGTATACCTATGATGAAAATTGGAGACCTCTCTCATCTTTTAAGTGGGAGAACTTACACAATTGGTGGCTGACTAAATACTTTTTTACCCCACTGTATTTGCTTATCTATTTACATGTAATTGCATATTTAAATGGAAGCATGTCAAGGAAGGAGTCCGGTATTTCCTCACGTGCGTTCAATTTCAAGTAGATTGGGACGCACAAAGGAAATGTGCTTGGATTCCTGTGTATGTGTCATGAACTGAGCACTGGAGGTTCCGCCATGCTCAGTCTCATGGCTTTTCTCTATATTTGTATATTTGCAGTATTTTGTGCCTTTTGGTTCCTGTATATCTTGCACTGTTTCTTATTTATGTCATAATTTTGTTACTCTTGTATGTGGTATTAGTTTGTATTTATTTCTCAGTCTGTATTGGATGACATTTAATTCTTTATATCTTACTGTTGTGTTCTTTCTCTGGGTTGACAGCTGTCAGTGGCACTTCCGGGTTTTTGCTCCATGGTGGGCAGTGTCCCTGTCAGCTGTCAGCCCCGTCCTCTCCCCTCTCATTGCTGCCAGCTGACCTGAGTTGTAATTATTGTTTCCTCCTGCCTGCTCTGATTCCTACACTTGTTTTCATTTGTGTTATGCCTTATTTAAGAGCTGCTGCTCCATGTATTCCTTGCTGTGGTCTTGATGATGACTACTCCCAGACATAAGTTTGACGTCTTCTATTTTTCTCTTAGTACCGTGTTAATCTCTTTGTGTTTTTTTTTTAGTTATTTTGTGCACTTTGTACTCTACGCTTGTAATAAATCATCACAAACTCACAGTTCATCTCCTCTCTGCCCCGGAGGAGCATTTATCACAGTATGCACTGTTTCATACATATGTATTTATTTATTTATTTTTTTTTGTTACGGCGTTTTCTTAATTTAAACGTACGTCATCTTTCAGTAAGAAGCAAGTCTTTGTACATGAGGCCCAGGTGTACATGAACATCCCTGGAGCATACACAACTCACTCGTCTTCCCACTTAGGACACTCTTACCACCTATCTCTGTTTCTAACACCAGCCTACAACCCCTTTATTTGCAGAGCAAAACCACAATATAGGACTGTGCGGTGCTGGACTGAGGAGGCCTCATCATCCTTGCAGGACTGCCTTGAGATTTTTGAACATCCAGGCATTGAATATCACACCACTACAATACTATCCTAAATCAAATTTTGTACAGACAAGGTAATCAAGATGGCGCCCACAGCGGTCGACATGGTGCTTCGCTGCGCTCTTTGTTTGTTTTTGTTTGTCAATTGTGTGTCTGCTTGCACTTATACCCGTGAAGAACTTCTAAATATCAGGACTTTCACCCCCACGGACCTCCTCCCAGTTTTTCTAGCCCCTGCCGCCGATCTGGTTTATTGCTTGGCTCGGAAAGTGAAACGGCGAAAGAGAGGTAGACGAGCGGGCGCTCTCGTGCGGCTTCGCAGGAGAGGCTCGCGAACGGCGCTGCCTGGCATATTTCTGTCCAATACCAACTCTCTCTCTAACAAGGTAGATGAACTGAGACTGCTGATGCGTTTTAAGGACCTCGCCTCCTCAGCTGCCCTCTGCTTCACTGAGACCTGGCTCCGGGAAAATATACCGGACAGCGCGCTGCGCCTCGACGGCTTTCAGCTCTTCCGTGCTGATCGTGACACAGAGCTTTCCGGCAAGACCACAGGAGGCGGAGTCTGCTTCTACATCAACTGCAGCTGGTGCTCTGATGTAACGGTAATTTCCAAACACTGTTCTCCTGCCCTGGAATTTCTCGTTATCAATTGCAAGCCTTTTTATTCCCCGCGGGAGTTTGCCTCTTTTATAATGATCGCTGTGTACGCCCCTCCCGACGCGGACACGCGCGAAGCTCAGCGCGTGCTCGCGGATCACATTCAACACACAGAGCGGAGTTTCCCAGACGCGCTGATTATTGTGGCTGGCGACTTTAATCAGTGCAATCTGAGCCACGATCTCCCCCGCTACAAACAGTTTATTAAATGCCCCACCAGAGGATTAAACACACTGGATCACTGTTACACCACAGTGAAAGACGCATATCGCGCTGTCCCTCGAGCTGCGCTGGGATTATCTGATCATGTAATGGTTCACCTCATCCCCACATACAGACATAGATTAAAGCTCACTAAACCTGTTGTGAGCACTACGAAGATACGGACCAGTGATGCTGAGGAGAAGCTGGAAACGTGCATGGAAATATCTGACTGGGGCATGCTTAAAGGAGCCACGCATGATCTGGATGAGTACACGGACACTGTGAACTCATATATCCACTTTTGTGAAGAGAACATTCTTCCATCACGCACCAGGGTGAGTTACTCTAATGACAAACCCTGGTTCACAGCTAAGCTCAGACAGATCAGGAAGGAGAAGGAAGCAGCGCTGAAAAGTGGAGACAGGGACTGCTACAGGGAGGTTAAATACCGGTTTAACAGAGAGCTGAAGAGGGCTAAATCTGTGTATTCAGAGAGACTCCAGCAGCAGTTCACTGCTAATGATTTGGCTTCCGTGTGGAGAGGACTTAGGCAAATCACCAACTATCGACCTCAGGCTCCTAAAGGTCAGGATGACAAAGCCCTTTGTCAAAGACTGTCCCAACACTATGCCCGTTTTGACACCTCGTCATCTGTGTCCAACTCCCCCCCTCCCTCCAGCTCCACAGCCTCCACATTCCCTACTTCATTAAAGGCACCCCCCCTCCTCCCCCCCTCCCCTTATCATCAGTGAGCAGGATGTGCTCAAACAGTTCTCCAGACTGAACCCGCGCAAGGCCCCCAGCCCAGACGGCGTGTCCCCCTCCACCCTGAGACACTGTGCAAAACAGCTGGCTCCTGTCTTCACAGACATTTTTAACACCTCCCTTAAGTTATGCCACGTGCCGTCCTGCCTCAAATCCTCCACCATCATCCCTGTCCCCAAGAAGCCACGGATCACTGGACTTAATGACTACAGACCTGTAGCGCTCACCTCTGTAGTCATGAAGTCCTTTGAGCGCCTGGTCCTGTCCCACCTCAAGTCCATCACCACCCCTCTCCTGGACCCGCTGCAGTTTGCCTACCGAGCCAACAGGTCTGCAGACGACGCAGTCAACCTGGCCCTCCACTCCATCCTGCAGCACCTGGACTCCCCGGGAACCTACGCCAGGATCCTGTTTGTGGACTTCAGCTCCGCATTCAATACCATCCGCCCCGCTCTGCTCCGGGACAAGCTGTCCCTGCTCAACGTGCCTGACTCCCTCTGCAGGTGGATCATCGACTTCCTGACGGACCGGAGGCAGCATGTGCGGCTGGGAAAGACTGTCTCAGACTATACTAGCATCAGCACCGGATCACCCCAGGGCTGTGTACTTTCCCCCCTACTCTTCTCCCTTTACACCAACTCCTGCACCTCCAGCCACCAGTCTGTCAAGTTGATCAAGTTTGCGGATGACGCCACCCTCATCGGGCTCATCTCCAACGGCGACGAGTCCGTCTACAGGAAAGAGGTGGCCCAGCTGGTGTCCTGGTGCAGCCACAACAACCTGCAGCTGAACGCTCTGAAGACAGTGGAGATGATTGTAGACTTCAGGAAAGTCACTACCCCTCTGCCCCCCCTCACCCTCTCAGGCTCTCCCATCACCACTGCTGATTCCTTCCGCTTCCTAGGCACTACCATCACCAGGGACCTCAAATGGGAGCCGACCATCAGCTCACTCATCAAAAAAGCCCAGCAGAGGATGTTCTTCCTGCGGCAGCTGAGGAAGCTCAAGCTACCTACCAAGATGTTAGTGCAGTTCTACACAGCCATCATCGAGTCCATCCTCACCACCTCCATAACCGTGTGGTACGCAGGAGCCACTGCCCGGGACAGACTAAGGCTGCAGCGCGTCATGCGCACTGCTGAGAAGGTGATCGGCTGCAAGCTCCCATCTCTCCTGGATCTGTACATCTCCAGGACCCGGAGGCGTGCTGGCCGGATCATAGCCGATCCCTCACACCCTGGTCACGTACTGTTTGCCCCCCTCCCCTCTGGTAGAAGACTTCGGTCCATCCAGACTAAAACTTCCCGTCACATGAACAGCTTCTTCCCCTCTGCCATCAGACTGCTGAACACTAAGTGACTTATTGACTCTCGTGCACCATGTACAGCAGCTCAACCAGACTCATGTCAATCATCACTGTTTTCTTCCTGCATTACCGACTGCACTGTAGTTCTCCACAGTATCTGCTGCTGGCTAATATATTTTAACTGTTGACCAGTATCACTTAATCTTATCCTACACTTTATTACATGTATAGTTTATTTCTTTTATCTTATCATGTTTAATGTTGCAGCATTGTACCGAGACAAATTCCTAGTTTGTGTACTACATGAACAATGGCAATAAACCTGATTCTGATTCTGATTCTGATTCTTCTAATCACAGAAAAACAGCTTAAAACATATCCCAAACAAAAACCATGGTTCAACAACAATGTGAGAAAGTTGTTTAAGGCCAGAGATACAGCATTCAGGTCAGGGACCAAAGAAACCTAGTATAGGGAAGCAAGAGCAGACCTGAACAGGGGCATCAAAGCAGCAAAAATGAAATACAATCAGCGCATTGAGGACAATTTCAGAGAAAATAACCCATGAGCTATGTGGCAAGGTATCAAGACTATTACTGATTATAACCAAAACCACAGAATTCCCATCAACATTTCCCTCTTAAATGACCTTAATGCGTTCTTCGCTCGATTTGAGGAGAATCATAGGTGAGAACCAAACATGTCTATGACAACATCTGAGAGCGACCAGCCACTCATTCTCCAGTCACCAGTCACATCAAGTCCAGCAAGTCCTGTGTAACATCGATACCAGCAAGGCACCAGGGCCAGATGGAGTTACAGGTTGGGTACTGAAAACATGTGCTAGCCAGCTAGCTGCAGTAATTACAACCATCTTAAACCAATCACTTCAACAAGCCACAGTCCCCACTTGCCTCAAAACTGCCACTATTATCCCTCTGCCCAAAACTTCAGCTGCCACAGGCTTAAATGACTATCAACCCATTGCTCTCACACCAGTAATAATGAAATACATGAAAAGACTGGTGCTGCAACATATCAAATCCTGCATCCCCTTTGACCTGGATCAACATCAATTTGCCTACAGACCAAACAGATCAACAAATGATGCTATTTCAATATCACTGCACACAGCTCTTACCCCCCTCGGAAATCCAAATACTTATGTCCGGATGCTGTTTATTGATTTCTGTTCTGCCTTTAATTCCACCAGTCCCAATTTACTGGTCAGCAAACTGCAGCCATTACAGCTTGGAACATCCCTCTATCTGTGGATCAAAGATTTTCTCACAAACCAACCCCAGCATGTTAAGCTGGGCAGTTTCGCCTCCTCTACATCACTCTCAACACTGGTGTACCCCAGGGCAGTGTTTTTAGCCCAATCCTGTACTCCCTGTATACCCATGATTGTGCCCCCACCCAGAGCTCCAACGCAATTTTTAAGTTTGCCGACGATACAACCATAGTGGGCTTGGTGGTAAACAACAGTTAAACAGCTTATAGGGAGGAAATTCAGACATTGCTGGCATAGTGCAGAGACAACAGCCTGTGCTTAAACACAAAGAAGACTAAAGAAATATTTTAAGACTTCAGGAAATCAAAGGCACAGCATGCACGACTGAGCATCAAATGGGAGGAAGTAGAGCAGGTTGCTGACTTTAAATTCTTGGGTGTGTATATATCTAAAGACCTAAGCTGGAGTGTGGGTGCAACCTAAAGCATCAAGAAAGCCCAGCAGCGACTCTTCTTCCTCAGAACTCTGAAGCACAACAAACTTCCTCCATCTCTGCTTAACCTCTTGCACTCCGTTGTACCGCGGACGGGCAAGTCTCTGCGTCCGAGAGCGCACGAGGGTGCACGAGAGTGCCCTCGTGCGCTCTAGGACGCATGATGGAGATTGTGATGTAGGTGGTGTATGGCGTCCAAGCGCGCACTGAAAATAAAAGCTGCAGACACAGCCGCGAACAGATTAGTTCATCTGATTGACCTCTCATTCGACTAATAAGAGCCTTGAATTGGGTTTCTGAAACCTTGAAGAACCAATGACTGAAAACCTAGCAAGAAGGACCCGCCTCCCAACGCTGTGAATGCAGTGAGCCAATTGAAGCAGAGAAGTTCGCGAGTTGTTTTTTTTAAGGCTGGGTGAAGACTGACTGCTGCAGCGGATCAAAAAAAAGGACCCGCAGGAAGAACCCCACAGACCCAGCAGCACGGAGACCATCCACAAATGCAACCTGTGTGACAGGGAGTGCCATTCGCGCATCGGCATGTTCGGCCACAGGCGGTGCTTATTTTGTTTTTGTTCCAGCAGAGTAGACGTTATGATTTCTTCCATGGTCGTAGACCGATGGAGGCTGACGACGAAGGCTGAGTGACACACACGCCTTCGCCAGTCTTTTTTTAATTACTACTGTTATTTGTTTTGAAAAATCGTTCGCCAAAAACCGCAATCATGGAAGCACAAAACGGCAATAATGGAATTATGTTTTGATCGGGTTGCGAGACCAGAACCACGAGCGGACCAGCGTCACGTTCGTCTGACAATGGGGAAGAGAAGTTCGCCAGGACACTGCTGTGAAGAGGTAAGGTGTTATAAGCTAAATTATTCTTTATTCCTGAAAATTGTAATCCAAAATGACTTTTGACCGATCGGTAAATTACAACTGTGCGGCGCACGAAGTCTGAAGTTTGTGCGCCACGGTACAAGGGGTTGTTTGCCGCGTCCAGACTGTGAACGCCGCCCCCCCACCCCCGCTATTCTTCTGTAGCGAGGGGGGGGGGCGCGGTGACTGCAACCCTCTTGTGGGACAACCCCCCCCCCCCACATACACACACACAGACACAGCCCTGAGTGTCACCTTTCATTAGAGCCCAAAATGAAGCTTCTACATTGAAGCATTCAAAAGTTACAGACGTTTTTCCAAACTGTGCCATTTGGCACAGTTCCAAAACGCCTGGGAACTACCTGAGAACAAAGCTGTGTAATATATTCATTTTTTGTGGTATTGTTACAAAATTTGGACCTCAGCTGGAAAACACTTGGTTCTACATTTCTGTTGCATTTTCCAGCCCGGATCTGAAGCTGTGTGTTATTTGCAAGCATTTGTATCCAAAAAAAACAAATGGAACAAGACTTTTGGTCGGCTTCAAAGAGATTCTGGCAAACTGTTCGGCGGCTCAGGAGGGGAAAGCAGCTCCCTGTCCACACTGTGTATGGTGCTGATGGGACACTGTTGACTTCAACTGGGGATATCGTCGGGCGGTGGAAGGAATACTTCGAGGATCTCCTCAATCCCACTGATATGCCTTCCACAGAGGAAGCAGGGTTTGGGGACGAGGGGGATGACTCGCCTATCACAGGGGCTGAGGTCGCCAAGGTGGTTAAAAATCTCCTTGGTGGCCGGGCCCCGGGGGTGGACGAGATTCGCCCTGAGTACCTCAAGGCCCTGGATGTTGTTGGGTTGTCATGGTTGACACGCCTCTGCAACATTGCGTGGAGGTCGGGGGCAGTGCCTTTGGCATGGCAAACCGGGGTGGTGGTTCCTCTCTTCAAAAAAGGGGACCGGAGGGTGTGCTCCAACTTTAGAGGGATCACACTCCTCAGCCTCCCTGGGAAGGTCTATGCCAAGGTACTGGAGAGGAGAGTCCGGCCGTTGGTCGAACCTCGGATTCAGGAGGAGCAATGTGGTTTTCGTCCTGGCCGTGGCACATCGGACCAGCTCTTTACCCTCTCGAGAATTCTTGAGGGTTTGTGGGAGTTTGCCCAACCAGTTTACATGTGTTTTGTGGACTTGGAGAAGGCATTTGACCGCGTCCCTCGTGGATTTTTGTGGGGGGTGCTTCGGGAGTATGGGGTATCGGGCTTGTTGTTACGAGCTATTCGGTCTCTGTACGACCGTTGTGAGAGTTTGGTTCGTATTGCCAACACTCGGTCGGAGTCATTCCCAGTGAGAGTTGGACTCCGCCAGGGCTGCCCTTTGTCACCGATCCTGTTCATAATTTTTATGGACAGGATTTCTAGGCGCAGCCAGGGAATGGAGGGTGTCATGCTTGGTGACCACAGGATCTCATCTCTGTTGTTTGCAGATGATGTTGTCCTGTTGGCTTCATCCAGCAATGACCTACAGCTCTTGCTGGGACGGTTTGCCGCTGAGTGTGAAGCGGCTGGGATGAGAATCAGCACCTCCAAGTCCGAGTCCATGGTCCTCAGCCGGAAAAAGATGGATTGTCCTCTCCGGGTTGGGGACAGGCTCCTGCCCCAAGTGGAGGAGTTTAAGTATCTTGGGGTCTTGTTCACGAGTGAGGGGAAAATGGAGCGAGAGATCGACAGACGGATTGGAGCAGCATCTGCAGTGATGCGGACGTTGTACCGGTCTGTTGTGGTGAAGAGGGAGCTTAGTTCTAAGGCAAAGCTGTCGATTTACCAGTCAATCTACGTTCCTACTCTCACCTATGGTCACGAGCTTTGGGTAATGACCGAAAGAACGAGATCGTGGATACAAGCGGCTGAAATGAGCTTTCTCCGTAGGATTGCTGGACTCACCCTCAGAGATAGGGTGAGGAGCTCAGTCATCCGGGAGAGGCTCAGAGTAGAACCGCTGCTCCTCCACATTGAAAGGAGTCAGTTGAGGTGGTATGGGCATCTGATTAGGATGCCTCCTGGACGCTTCCCACTTGAGGTGTTTCAGGCACGTCCCAGTGGGAGGAGACCCCGGGGCAGATCCAGGACTCGGTGGAGAGACTATGTCTCCCAGCTGGTCTGGGAACGCCTTGGTATCCCCTCTGAAGAGCTGGAGCAGGTGGCTGGGGAGAGGGAAGTCTGGGCTTCTCTGCTTGAACTGCAGCCTCCGCGACCCGGACCTCCGGAAAAGCGGTAGAAGATGGATGGATGGATGGATGTATCCAAAAAAAAACACCCAGGCCAAATTTATTTTCTTCAAGTTCACTATGTTTAGATGACTCTAACTCAGTGGCCGGAGCACTTAGAGAGATTATGACTGTTTTGCCAAAAAATTCAAAGTGTTTTCTTTTAAATGAGACCAACCCCATGAAGATGCTGCAAAGGGTTGAAGAACAGCTTTGGATTTAATTTGGGCATGTTAATTTTGGGCGTTTTTAGGGAAATTGACCGGAGTGCAAGGGGTTAAGAACTTCTATCGCTGCACAGTAGAGAGTGTTCTGACATACAGCTGCACTGTCTGGTACTCCAACTGTACAGAGGCAGAAAAGAAGGAGCTGCAACTGGTCATAAAGACAGCCCAGTAGATTGTGGGGGCATCTACTCCACACTCCTCCTCAGAATTGCTAAAAACACCAAAAATGACCTAACACACACAGGACATTACCTATTTTCCACCTTCCCCTCAGGTAGGCTCAGAGTCATCAAAACCTGGACTAACAGAATGAAAAAGAGCTTCTTTCCTAGAGCAGTAGACAGACTGTTGCCCTCATAATCTTTTTTAGCAGGCATGCACACAGACACATATACTTAGATTGCATTGGTATTTTATCTATTATTATTTATTAATATTTATTATTTATTATTATGATGATTGTATTTTATGCTGCTGACAGGAGATTTTTGCTAAACAGAGTTTTGCTGTATTTTTGTGTACAATGACAATGAGGATACTATTCTATTCTATTCTAGTCACCTGTCCACAAGATATTTTTCCAACAGCCTTCAGGTTTGTCCACGTGATCTTTAGAAAACTGCAGACGAGCGGCAATGTTCTTTTTGGAAAGCAGTGGCATTCTCCTTGCAACCCTGCCATGCACACCACTGTTGTTCAGTGTTCTCATTGATGGTGGACTCATGAACGTTAGCATTAGCTAATGTGAGAGAGGGCTTCAGTTGTTTAAAAGTAACCCTGGGGTCACAGATATGTAATATTGGATCATTTTCCTCAATAAATACATGACAAAGTAAAATATATTTTGTCTCATTTAATTAACTGGGTTGTGTTTATCTACTTTGAGGACGTGTGAAAATCTGCTGACGTTTTAGGTCATATTTATGCAGAAATGTAGAAAATTCTAAAGGGTTCACAAACTTTCAAGCCCACTTTATGTCACTGATGCAATATTTGCATTATGCATGTCTAAAGATGGCAGAGAGAATGCAGAGGAAACGGATGGGTCTGCAACCCTCTTGTGTGACATTCTTCTTTTCTTTTGTGTCTTCTTTCCATCTTTATATAATGTTATGGCACCTTCATGCCTAATTAACACAGCATTTTTGACAATTGAAACTTTTTTCATTTACACTTGAAATGCAGCTTGTTTTAAAACATTTCTGTCAAATCACTCACAAATGCAAAATGAATACAACTTATTTTAAAAATAAGAAAAAATAATCACACATACAGTAGAAAGAATAACTCAATGCTCAGTCAGGTATTTCTGTCATATTTTAAGTTGAATAACTGAGTGTATGGTGACAATATAGTTTTCCTTCAAATAGCAACAAAAGTACTTTGATTTATCGGACTGGTGACCTAGTGGTAGAGCATCCACCCCACAGCCGGGAGGTCATGGGTTCAAGCCTCGGTCGGGTCATACCAACGACCATATAAAATGGTACTTCCTGCCTTCTAGCTTGGTGTTCAGCATAACAGAATGGGGGAAGAAAAAGTTGTTTGTGGCGGTGTCTTGCATGGCAGGGGCCCCTCTGATACAACATGTGATTAACATTGCAAGATAGGAGAACCGTAATTTCCTTCTACGGTACATGATTGGCTGTATGATTTGAATGACAATAAAGTTGGCTTTTTCTTACATTTCTAATAAAATTTTCAGCAAGAAATGTTTTGAGTTTACCTGTAACTAATTCAATGCTATTTTTTTTCTCTAAAGATGTTTAAAAATCATAAATATTTGTCAAAAGCTTACTGCAATTACGTCTTGTTTTCCTATGGATTTATTTTGGGGCAAGTGCAAAATTATGCAATTGAAATAAACCTCCGATTTAACTACTGTGGTGCCACTTTGCAAGGATTCATGGCCTAAAATAAAGCGAGAATTAAATATACACCTCCAGGGGTGGCATTAAGAGGCTTATTTTGCCGAGTGAGATGGCAAATATCCTAAAGCTTAATGTCTACTCCAGTTTCAGCTTAATGATCTGATGGATGCTGAGTCAAAATTAATAAAGAAATTAAGCGTAACTTCAAATGAATTTGAACACAAATCTCTTAAATTCCTCCAGTTATTTGAGAGTGCCACATAAAACGTTGCATTAAATTGCTGTTAAAGGTGAGAACTCTTGGCATGAAAATAATTTCATCTGGGTGGTTGTGCTCTGATCAGCCGACATGTACTTAGTTCAGTGAAAAAAAAAGACTCACAGTCAGAAACAGTTTCTTTGTATTATTGAGAAAAAAAAAAAAAAAAAAACATGGCCAGATTAGTGCATTCTTGTTATTCGATTGCATTTCCTCTGACGTAATGGTTCAAAACCTTTAAATGTTTGTTTTTGTAAAGAGGAAGATTTCAAGTGTTGTAATGAGCAAATGAATGTAATTGCAGCGGCGCGGTGGTGGAGTGGTTAGCACTGTAGCAGCACAGCAAATCACCCTTGGCCGGGGGATCCTGGGTTCGATCCCAGCCCCCGACCAACAGTGATCTGTGTGGAGTTTGCATGTTCTCCCCGTGTCTGCGTGGGTTTACGCCGGGATTTCTCCGGTTTCCTCCCACATGCCAAAACCATGCAAGTTAGGTCAACTGGCATCAACTGGGGATTCTAAATTGTCCTTAGGTATGACTGTGAGAGTGAATGGTTGTCTGTCTCTCTGTGTTGGCCCTGCGACGGACTGGCGATCTGTCCAGGGTGTACCCTGCCTCTCGCTCAAAGATGCTGGGATAGGCTCCAGCCCCCCCGCGACCCAAAAAGGATTAAGCGGAAGAAGATGAATGAATGAATGAATGTTTAATAGTCCATTGTCTTAAGGCACAAAGCTCATTTGAGGGCATGTCCAAGTCCATTTTGTAGAAAAAACAAAACAAAACAAAAAAACAGACTTTGCACTGGCAAAAGGGTAAAGAAGTTGTCTGAACTCTTCTAATTAATCAGAGGTGTGTTTTAGGTGTAACATGCAGTAAACCAATCAGCATAGCTCCTCTCCCTTTCACCTTTGAAAGACAGATAAGATAAGCCTTTATTAGTCCCACAATGGAGACATTACAGGATTGCAGCAGCAAAGGGACAGCAGTATTCAGAGCAATAGTAAATAAGATAATAAGATAAGAATAGGTTAGCCAAAGCAGTGTAACTGTGTACATATGTCATCATCATCATCATCATCATCATCATAGCAGTCTGTCGTGGGTGACAGTGACGGCTTCATTTAGGTCTGATCAGATTCCTCCACACAGCTCTGTCCTTAGCCTTCTGTTGCCAGGAACTCCTGTCTATGTCCAACTTCTTCAAGTTTCTTTTTACAGTGTCTTTAAAATCTGAGCCTTGGTCTACCCTGATTGTGTTTGCCCTCGCATAACTGTGAGTAGAGTAACTGCCGAGGGGGACGCTGGTGGTCCATCCTCTCAACATGTCCGAGCCATCTCAGGTTCATCTGTATTAGCATGTCCTCCATTGATGGTAGACCAGCTCGTTTCAACACTTCTATGTTGGTTATCTTGTCTTTCCATGAGATGTTGATTATGGCTCGAAGGTGTCTCATCATGTACGCGTGGCATTTCTTCACCTGCACTCTGTAGACAGTCCAAGTTTCAGAACCGTACAATAGAGTAGCCAGTACTGTCGCTCTGTACACTTTGCATTTCACACGGATAGACACATGTTGATTGTTCCACAGTCTCTCCCTCAAGTTTCCAAACACAGCGCTCGTACACAGTTACAGTACATACACAGGGCAGGAGCATTGCAGTTAGATGTTGTCAGCAGCAATACAGTAAGTTAAATTACCTGGCAATATATAAATACAAACCCAGACAGTATATTTCACATTGAATGAACAGTGTTATTGCCACCCTCAATAATAATTGTAATTGTCTTAGTTGTGTATTGGAGGGGACGAGGATGTGCATGATTTAAGGTAGAATCCTATTCTAATGGCATGCTTACCTCAAACGACAGTTTGGTTTTTGTGCTGGCGAAAGGATGTGCTCATTCACAAATTAAAAATGCATGTGAACATACAGTGGGGAAAATAAGTATTGAACACATCAACATTTTTCTCATTACCTCTGCCAAGGAGGTTATGTGATCATCGGCGTTGGTTTGTCTGTCTGTCTGTTTGTCTATTTGTTTGTTTGTTTGTTAGCAAGATAACTCAAAAACTTATGGACGGATTTTCATGAAATTTTCACAGATTGTCAGAAATGGGGTAACCTACAGATGATTACATTTTGGTGGTGATCCGGATCACCGTCCAGAAGAAAACCGCCATTACGGAAAATGCCATTTTCGTGAATAACTACTGAACCACTAATCCTATCATTGTGAATCCAATTGCTAGTCATATGTTTTCATGGTCAAGGAATCTGAAAACGTACACACAAACACTGTATGGGGGAAACTGTGGCCGCCATTACGGAAAATGCCATTTTCGTGAATAACCACTGAACCACTAATCCTATCATTGTCAATCCAATTGCTAGTCATATGTTTTCATGGTCAAGGAATCTGAAAACGTACACACAAACACTGTATGGAGGGAACTGTGGCCGCCATTACGGAAAATGTCATTTTCGTGAATAACTACTGAACCACTAATCCTATCATTGTCAATCCAATTGCTAGTCATATGTTTTCATGGTCAAGGAATCTGAAAACGTACACACAAACACTGTATGGGGGAAACTGTGGCGCTTGGCGGAGGTCTGCGCTCTCCGAGTGCTTTTCTAGTTTCCTGATGTGCTCGCCAGTTTTGTATGTTGGAGCACTTCATAGTTATTCTTTATTTTCCTAAATGCTCACCAGTTTGCTTGGGAGCATTTTTACCTCCGCCAAGGAGGTTATGTTTTCATCGGCGTTGGTCTGTCTGTCTGTCTGTTTGTCTGTCTGTCTGTTTGTTTGTTAGCAACATAACTCAAAAAGTTATGCATTGATTTTCATGAAATTTTCACACATTGTCAGAAATGGGGTATCCTACAGATGATTACATTTTGGTGGTGATCCAGATCACCGTCCAGAAGAAAACCGCCATTACGGAAAATGCCATTTTCATGAATAACTACTGAACCAATAATCCTATCATTGTCAATCCAATTGCTAGTCATATGTTTTCATGGTCAAGGAATCTGAAAACGTACACAAAACACTGTATGGGGGGGACTGTGGCACTTGGCGGAGGTCTGCGCTTTCCGAGTGCTTTTCTAGTTAAACATATTTCTGATGGAGCCACTGACCTGAGATTTTCACCAGATATCTGTAACAACCCAAGTAATCCATACAAAGAAATCAAGGCAACCGTGTTCACAAAACAAGTTATATTTAATAAAGTGGAATGACGCAGGGAATAAGTATTGACCACATGAAAAAAGAAGCAAAAAAAGTATAGAAAGGCAAGGAACCAGCTGAAATCCATTAAAATTTAGGAAGCTATCCCATCCCCCATCAGTGCAAATTAATTTCAGCTAGTTAACCCTGCTTCATGCTACATTCCCCTCGAGTCCGCTGTGGTCCGCGTACGCTTTGGACGAGCCCGGCACACACGTGGCGCTGCTCATGCTCACTTTTTTCATCTACTCAAGCCAAGCGGTTGATGCATGCGCACAACCATCATTTGTAGTTTCACTCCCACCCGATAGGTAGTGCCAAGGTGCTGACGCAGCACGATTTTCACCAATGAAGAAATGACGGACTTCTTCACAAAGTTTCTCTTCAAATATAAAGTCCATTTCTGTTGTTTGACTTCCAGGTTTTCAATCCTTTTCCACGAAGATGCTGCTGCCGCTGTGAAAGAAAGTATGTATGTATGATTCATGTATGTTTTTATTCTTGTTTTCCGCCTCCTCGTTGTTTTCTTCGTCTGTTGATGTATGCTGTGTCAGTATCGCCACCTCGTGAATGGGACATTCAGTCTTGCGCATGCGCTTTTCAACACGTTCTGGTTGTGGGCAGGCAGCGCGGTCACAAAATTTGGGCTGCACATGGTCATCCGCGGTCAAGCACTGCGGACACTAGCAGAGTGGAGACGATGATGCAAGTGTCATCACATGAGGTTTCCAGTTACGCGTTCGCAGACAGCAGAGGTGTCGCATGAAGCAGGCTTGACAGTGCATCCGAAAAGTATTCACAATGCTTCACTTTTTCAACATTTTGTTATGTTACAACCTTATTCCAAAATGGATTAAATTCATTTTTTTCCCCACACAATTCTACACACAATACCCCATAATGACAATATGATTTTTTTTTTAGATATTTGCTAATTTTTTTTCCACAATATTTTTATTGAACCTTTTTTCAACAAACATGACACCAACAATCAAACCCCAACACTAGAAGAAACCAAAAAAAAAAAAACAACCAAATATTCCAAAAACACCATCAACCATTAACAAAACAAGTCAAACAATGCTCCTCTGTTTAGCCTAGGCAATCCACTGCATAAGCACACACACTATACATTCACCAATTTGGAAATTACAAGGTCCACACACATCATTCACCTTCTTCTTCAGTAGTTATGTTTAGTTTCTTTACATAATCAATGAAAGGTCTCCATATATTCTCAAACACATTTTCCTTTGATTTCAATATGTATGTTATTCTTTCTAGTGGAAGGTTTGTTAATATCTGTCTTAACCACTGAGTCACATCTGGTCTATGAGTCTTTTTCCACAGCAGTGCAATACATTTTGTGGCGTTAAGCAAACTGAGGTCTATGAATGTTCTTTCACTCTTATTAAAGTTATGCTTTTCTGGATACAGACCCAACAAAAACAATTTAGGATTCAATATGAGTTGTTTTGAAATTATTTTTTCAATTGTTACCCTCACCTCTTCCCAAAACATTCTAATTTTTCTACATTCCCAAAAACAATGAAATAGAGTTCCTTTACTTTCCATACATTTTGTGCACGTATCTGGTATGTTTTTGTTATATCTATTTAACTCCACCGGTGTAACATACATCCGCATTAACCATTTAAAATGTATCAATTTAAGACGTACATTTATTGATTTGGTTTGAGCTTCTGTGCAAGCCAATTCCCATTGTTCCTCTGAAATTTCAATTTGTAGGTCTTCTTTCCAATAATTCATTCTTTTCTGTGAGTTTTCACTTGAGGATAATATCAGTGAGTTATAGAACTCTGAAATAATACCCTTTCTCTTACTATTTTTCGTCAAAATTTTTTCCAAGTATGAATAGGTAGGACGGGTGAGAGCATTATTTTGATTTGATCGAATGAAATTCCTAAGCTGAAGATATTTAAAAAAAATGTGTTCTATTAAGATTAAATTTAGCCCTCAGTTCTTCAAAAGACATTATGTTGTCTGAACATGCTAAATATAAGTCTTGAATCTTTTGAATCCCTTTTAAATTCCATAATTTAAATACAGCATCCGCTCTCCCTGGTGTAAAATATTGATTACCCCATATTGGGCTAAATTGTGACAATAAGTGCGGTTCTTTTAAATATTTTTTGATTTCATACCATATTTTGATCATATGCTTTACAATTGGATTTTTAACTTGTTTCTGTAATTTTTTAGCCGAGTCTGAGTATATGAATAAGGGAAGAGGTAAAGGCAAATTGTATGATTCCATCTCCGTCCAGTGAGGGAGATCATTTGATGAAAAATAATATGTCATAGACCTCAGTTGTGCTGACCAGTAATACAACATAAAGTTTGGACATTTCAGACCTCCACGATCAAATGGCAAATATAGTAAGGACAGACGTAATCTAGCCTTCCTATTGTTCCATATAAATTCCACTAACTTTTTTTTAATTCTTGAGAATAGATCTGAAGGTGGTGGTAAAGGAATGTATTGAAATAAATATAGTATTTTGGGTAAGATATTACTTTTAAGTATATTAATTCTCCCGATCATCGACATTGGCAGTGACATCCATCTCTGAAGCGACTCATTAATATCTGTCATTAAGGCTTCATAGTTGATACTAGCAGCTGATTCTAACTTAGGCACAATTTGAATTCCTAAGTATTTAAACTGATTTACAACATTGAATTGATTTACCTCAGGAGCTGGATGCTTTCTCTGGGTCTCATTTAGCATTAATATTGAAGATTTATTTTTATTTATTTTATATCCTGATATTTCCCCAAAGTTCTTTATTATATTTAACAAGGTTGGAATTGATTTTTTAAGATTTGACATAAACAAAATTATGTCATCAGCATACAGGGAGATTTTATGTTCTATTGGTCCTACTTTAATTCCATATATTTGTGGATGTAAACGCACTGCCATCGCCAAAGGTTCAATTGCCATAGTAAACAGTAAAGGCGAAAGTGGGCAGCCTTGTCGACAACCTCTATTAATTTTTATTGATTTTGAGATATTGCTATTTGTTAGTATTTCTGCTGTAGCATTATTGTATATTATCTGAACCCATTTTATGAAATTCTTTCCAAGTCCAAACCTTTGTAAAACTTCAAAAAGAAAGGGCCATTCGACCCTATCAAAGGCCTTTTCAGCATCCAATGATAGGAGAGCTGTATCCAGTGCTTCTTTATTAGAATAAATTATATTAAATAATCTTCTTACATTATGGAAGCCTTGTCTTCCCATTATAAATCCATTCTGATCTCGGTTAATTATATTTGGTAATATTTCTTGTAGTCGTCTTGCTAAAATTTTACAGATTATCTTAAGGTCTGCATTTAATAGGCTTATTGGTCTCATGTTTTCACATTTATTAGAAGGTTTACCTGGTTTTGGCAACAGTATAATTAAGGCATTATTTATATATGGTGGTAATTTACTATTTTGAAATGCTTCTAAAACCATTTCCAAAAATGGTTTTATTAATTTATTCTTAAATTTTTTATAGAGGTCAACTGGAAGACCGTCAGGTCCCGCACTTTTTCCTGATTTCATATTATCAATGGCTAGCCCAACTTCTTCTTGACTAATTTTTGACTCCAGTATCTCCCTGTTTTCATTTGGAATACATGGTATAGATAATCCGTCCAAAAACCCATTTAGTTTTGTTAAGTCAGTTTCATTTTTTGTATCATATAGTTTTTCATAATAATCTCTAAAGGCACTGTTAATTTCTAAAGGATCTACGACTGCCTGTCCGTTACTTATAATACTGGTAATTGGTGTTTTAAATTCTAATTGTTTAATCTGCCATGCCAATAATTTTCCTGATTTTTCACCTTGCTCATAAAAGGTTTGCTTCAATCTTAGAAGACTCGAGGCAGCTCTATTTGCTGATTTTTTGTCATATTCAGCTCTCAGAATCAATAATTCATTCTCTAATTTGGGATTACTTCCTGCATACACTTTTTCTTGAAGAATTTTTATTTTACGTTCCAATTGGACTCTCTCCTCTCGAGTCTTCCTAGATTTTGAACCTGTATAACTAATAATATGCCCCCTAATAAAAGCTTTGAAAGCTTCCCACTTTATACATGCTGATGTTTGTGTAGTGTTGATATCAAAGAACTCATCTATCTGTTTTTCTATGTACTTAACAAATTCCTCATCTTGAAGCCATTTATGCTGAAATTGCCACCTACCAGGAACCTTTGTCAATTTATTATCTACATATATTATACAGCAGGGTGCATGATCAGAAATCACAATGTTATCATAGAAACAATTTTGAATCTTGGACCTTAATTCCATAGAGATCAAAAAATAGTCAATACGTGAAAATGTCTTGTAGGTGTTAGAATAACAAGAATAGGCTTTGACTTGTGGTTTCATTTCTCTCCATATATCTAGCAATCTCAATTCTTTCATAAAATGATTAATGGTCATCCTACATCCATTGTGCGTACAGTCTTGTCCTGTTGACCTATCTATACTGGGATTCAATGTACAGTTAAAATCCCCTGCTATTATATATAGCCCTGTGAGTGATGCTAAAGTAAGAAATAAATTAACAAAGAAGCTTTGATCATCTATATTGGGACCATATATGTTCACCAGATTTATATTTTCTAATAACAAAGATCCTTGGATGATTAGATATCTTCCCAATTTATCTCCAATTACATTTTTCACTTGAAATGGGACTGATTTATGTATGAGAGTCATAACTCCCCTGGCTCGGGATGAAAACGATGAGGTGAACACACTTCCCTGCCATCTCCTCCTTATTCTTTTTACATCCTCCTCTATTAGATGAGTTTCTTGTAAAAACACAATTTTTGAACCTATGTATTTTATTTTATTCAAAACTTGTTTAAGTTTTTTTAGGTTTTGTAGACCTCTGCAATTCCATGATGTTAAATTAAGCTTAACGCTTTGGTCTATGATCAATAAAGAGTTTGAGATTACCTTGCAATATAAACATGCTCATACAGAGAAGCAAAAACATGGATGGTTGAACATTCATCCCACAGACTACACACAAACAAATTCCCCCTCCCCACATTCGTGGTAATCCCCCCAAAATAAAAAAAAAATTCTGTCTCCCGTTATAGCCTGAATCTGCTCCTCCCCCGTGAGGATCAGTCAAACCACTCACTCTTTCCTCCTCTCAATCACCCTGACTCTGCTACTTTTAATGACATGACAATAACTCTCTTCTGTAGTTTTTCCAATTTAACTCCAAAATTTTATAGCAACTTTGTACATCATAGCCTTTTTTTTAAAATATATCATACCATCTATATTTTGTAGACATGCTATATATTTCAAATCAATCAGATACTTGAACACTTGCTTAAATATTCTACCTTTTATATCTTGTTCTTGCTTCATGCTTGGCTCTCGCCAGTCTCTCCTTGGATCTGCTTAATGAGTTCCTGCGCCTCCTGAGGGGACTTAAAGACTTGGGTTCTCCCTTTATACGTGACCAGCAGTCTTGCAGGATAAATCACCCCGTGACGAATTCCAAGGCTGCGCAGCTCTTTACGGGCGGGGTCAAACTGTTTCCTTAATTGTTGGATTCCTGCGGCCAAGTCTGGGTAGAACTGCACCTGTTGGTCCTGGTATTTAATTTCTCCTTTAGTGCGGGCTGCGCTGGAGACCGTCATCTTGTCCCTGTAGTTAAGGAACTTCATTATCAGCGTCCTCGGTGTTGTCTTCTTATCTCTCGATGGGCCTATTCGGTGTGCACTTTCCAAGACGACTGATGACCGTAGATCCACATTATCCAGCACCTCTGGGATCCACTTCTCCAAAAAGGAACACGCATCCTGTTCCTCCGCCCCCTCCAGAAGGCCCACAAGCCTTAAATTATTCCGTCTAGACCGGGATTCCAAGTCCAAGACGTTTTCTTCCAGATGTTTATTCTTTAATTCCAATGTTTGGACCTTTAATTGCAGGCTGTTGACGTCATCTTCAGTGTTAGAGATCCGGAGCTCCGCCTGCGTTATTCGCTCCATACAGTCGCTTATTTCTTTTCTCATAGCTTCAATCGCAGCTATAATCCCATCAAACTTAGACGAAAAGTCTGTTCTCATAGCGCTGATGGCAGCAAGAACTGCATTCATTCCTTCGGCAGTCACCGCCCCGCCGGTAGCTCCCTCCTCAGCCATGGTCACAGGTGTTTTATCTGCTGCGTCACGAGCGTGGAAATCTGTTAACTTGGCTTGTTTCGTCGAATCAGTTTTTCCTCCGCCTGATTTTGCAGCCTTAGTTTTTACCATATCCGCCCCCAAACGCTAGAGCAGGTTTTTGTTCCAATTGGGAGAGTTTTAGCCAACTTTTTTATCATTAGGAGCAGAGCAGAGTGAAGCACACCCTTCTAAGCGGCCGCCATAACCGGAAGTCCGATATTTGCTATTTTATTTAAAATAAAAAACTAAGAAATCACATGTACATAAGTATTCACAGCCTTTGCCATGAAGCTCAAAATTGAGCTCAGGTGCATTCTGTTTCCACTAATCATCCTTGAGATGTTTCTACAGTTTAATTGGAGTCCACCTGTGGTAAATTCTGTTGATTGGACATGATTTGGAAAGGCACACACCTGTCTACAGTATATAAGGTCCCACAGTTGACAGTGCATGTCAGAGCACAAACCAAGCATGAAGTCAAAGGAATTGTCTGAAGACCACTGAGACAGGATTGTCTCGAGGCACAAATCTTGGGAAGGGTACAGAAAAATTTCTGCCGCTTTGAAGGTCTCAATAGCCCAATGGCCTCCATCATTTGTAAATGGAAGTTTGGAACCACCAGGACTCTTCCTACAGCTGGCCAGCTGTCTAAACTGACTGACTGGGGAAGGAGGGCCTTATTCAGGAAGGTGATCAAGAACCAGATGGTAACTCTGTCAAAGCTCCAGCATTGCTCTGTAAAGTGAGGAGAACCTTCCAGAAGGACAACCATCTCTGCAGCAATCCACCAATCAGGCCTGTATGGTAGTGTGGCCAGATAGAAGCCACTCCTTAGTAAAAGGCACATGGCAGCCCACCTGGAGTTTATCAAAAGGCACCTGAAGGACTCTCAGACCATGAGAAGCAAAATTCTCTGGTCTGATGAGACAAATATTGAACTTTCCAGCATGTTTGGAGGAAACCAGGCACCATTCATAACCACGCCAATGATGGTAGCAGCATCGTGCAGTGGGGACATTTTTCAGTGGCAGGAATTGGGAGACTAGTCAGGATAGAGGGAAAGATGAATGCAGCAATGTACAGAGACATCCTGGATGAAAACCTGCTCCAGAACGCTCTTGACCACAGACTCGGGCGACAGTTCATTTTTCAGCTGGATGACAACCCTAAGCACACAGCCAAGATATCAAAGAAGTGTCTTCAGGACAGCTCTGTGAATGTCCTTGAGTGGCCCAGCCAGAGCCCAGACTTGAATCCAATTAAACATCTCTTGAGAGATCTGAAAATGGCTGTGCACCAATGCTTCCCATCCAACCTGATGGAGCTTGAGAGGTGTTGCAAAGAGGAATGGGCAAAACTGCAAAAAGATATGTGTGCCAAGCTTGTGGCATCATATTCAAAAAGACTTGATGCTGTAACTGCTGCCAGAGGTGCATCAACAAAGTATTGAGCAAAGGCTGTGAATACTTATGTACATGTGATTTCTTAGGTTTTTTTATTTTTAATAAATTTGCAAAAATTAAAAAAAAAACTTTTTTCACATTGTTATTATGGGGTATTGTGTGTAGAATTTTGAGGAAAAAATGAATTTAATCCCTTTAGGAATAAGGCTGTAACATAACAAAATGTGGAAAAAGTGAAGCTCTGTGAATACTTTGTGGATCCACTGCAAGTCTTGACTGATAGCCTGTTAAAAGGTCTGTGAATATCAGATTGTCACATCACAAAGAACTCATGATGGGTAGAATCAAAGAGCCCTCTCTAGAATTTCCCAACCTTATTGTAGCAAAACAAAACTAGAAAAGCACTCGGAGAGCGCAGACCTCCGCCAAGTGCCACAGTTCCCCCCATACAGTGTTTGTGTGTACGTTTTCAGATTCCTTGACCATGAAAACATATGACTAGCAATTGGATTGACAATGATAGGATTATTGGTTCAGTAGTTATTCATGAAAATGGCATTTTCCGTAATGGCGGTTTTCTTCTGGACGGTGATCCGGATCACCACCAAAATGTAATCATCTGTAGGATACCCGATTTCTGACAATGTGTGAAAATTTCATGAAAATCCGTGCATAACTTTTTGAGTTATGTTGCTAACAAACAAACAGACAGACAGACAGACAGACCAACGCCGATGAAAACATAACCTCCTTGGGGGAAGTAAAAATGCTCCCAAGCAAACTGGTGAGCATGTAGGAAAATAAAGAATAACTATGAAGTGCTCCAACATACAAAACTGGCGAGCACATCAGGAAACTAGAAAAGCACTCGGAGAGCGCAGACCTCCACCAAGCGCCACAGTTCCCCCATACATTGTTTGTGTGTACGTTTTCAGATTCCTTGACCATGAAAACATATGACTAGCAATTGGATTGACAATGATAGGATTAGTGGTTCAGTAGTTATTCACGAAAATGACATTTTCCATAATGGCGGCCACAGTTCCCCCCATACAGTGTTTGTGTGTACATTTTCAGAGTCCTTGACCATGAAAACATATGACTAGCAATTGGATTGACAATGATAGGATTAGTGGTTCAGTAGTTATTCACGAAAATGGCATTTTCTGTAATGGCGGCCACAGTTCCCCCCATACAGTGTTTGTGTGTATGTTTTCAGATTCCTTGACCATGAAAACATATGACTAGCAATTGGATTGACGATGATAGGATTAGTGGTTCAGTAGTTATTCACGAAAATGGCATTTTCCGTAATGGCGGTTTTCTTCTGGACGGTGATCCGGATCACCACCAAAATGTAATCATCTGTAGGATACCCCATTTCTGACAATCTGTGAAAATTTCATGAAAATCCGTCCATAAGTTTTTGAGTTATCTTGCTAACAAACAAACAAACAAACAGACAAACCAACGCCGATGATCACATAACCTCCTTGGCGGAGGTAATGATGGTATTGGTTACAGGTGCATTTCTAAACTGCTGAATGTTCCAGTGAGCACTGTTGGAGCCATCATTTGGAAGTAGAAAGAACTTCATTTTACCATAAATTGGCCACAACCAAGAGCTTCTAGAAAGACTTCTCACAAAGGAGTCAAAGGAATTATCAGAAGAGTTATCCAAGAGCCAAAGACCACTCATGGAGAGCTCCAGAAAGACCTGGAGTTAGCAGGTACTGCTGTTTCAAAGAAAACCATAAGCAATGCATTCAACTGACATGGGCTCTATGCCTGCTCACCTCGCAAGACTCCATTGCTGAAGTAAAAGCATGCTGAAGCTCACTTAAAGTTTGCTGCACAGCATTTGGGAAAGCCAGTAAAATACTAGGAAAATAGTCTAGTCAGATGAGACAAAAATTAAACTTTTTGGATGCCACAACACAACATGTTTGGAAGAGAAATGGCACTGCACACCAGCCCCAAAACACCATATCAACAGTGAAGTTTGGAGGTGGGAGCATCACGGTGTGGGGGTCTTTTTCAGCACATGGTACAGGTAGACTTCATGTAATTGAAGGAAAGATGAATGGACAAATGTACAGAGACATCCTTCATAAGAACCTGTTGCCATCTGCCAAGATGCTGAAAATGAAACGAGAATGGATATTTCAGCAAGACAATGATCCCAAATACACAGCCAAAGAAATGCTCAACTGCCTCCAGAGAAGGAAAATAAAGCTGGTCCAGTCAGTCATCTGACCTGAATCCAATTGAAAATCTATGGAATGAACTGAAGATTAGAGTTCATAGAAGACACCCACAGAATCTTCAAGATTTGACAGTTTGTGTGGAGGAATGGGCTAAAATCACTCCTGAGCAATGCCTCCACCTAATTTCTCCGTACAGGAGGCGTCTGGAAACTATTATTACCAATAAAGGCTTTTCTGCTAAATATTAAATGAATTTCACCAAGTACATTCAATACTTAATTCCTGTGTCATTCCATTTTGTTAAATATAACTTGTTTTTGTGAACACAGGTGCTTTCATTACTTTGTATGTATGGATTGCTTGGGTTGTTACTGATATCTGGTAAAAATCTCAGGTCAATGACTCCATCAGAGATATGTTTAATTAGAAAAATGTTGACATGTTCAATACTTATTTTCCCTGCTGTACAGTGGTGTGAAGGAGTGTTTACCCCCTTCCTGATTTCTCATTTTTTTGTATGTTTGTCACACTTAAATGTTTCAGATCATCAAACAAATTTAAATATTAGACAAAGATAACACAAGTAAACACAAAATACAGTTTTTAAATGAAGGTGTTTATTATTAAAGGGAAAAAAAATCCAAACCTACATGGCCCTGTGTGAAAAAGTAATTGCCCCCTAAACCTAATAACTGGTTGGGCCACCCTTAGCAGCAACAACTGCAATCAAGTGTTTGCAATGACTGGCAATGAGTCTTTTATAGCACTGTGGAGGAATTTTGGCCTACTCTTCTTTGCAGAATTGTTGTAATTCAGCCACATTGGAAGGTTTTCAAGCATGAGACGCCTATTTAAGGTCATGCCACAGCATCCCGATCAGATTCAGGTCAGGACTTTGACTACGCCACTCCAAGGTCTTTATTTTGCTTTTCTTAAGCCATTCAGAGGTACACTTACTGGTATGTTTTAGATCATTGTCCTGCTGCAGAACCCATGTGCGCTTCAGCTTGCAGTCATGAACAGATGGCCGGACATTCTCCTTCAGGATTTTTTGGTCAACAGCAGAATTCATGGTTCCATTTACCACAGCAAGTCTTCCAGGTCCTGAAGCAGCAAAACAGCCCCAGACGGTCACACTACCACCACCATATTTTA
Organism: Pholidichthys leucotaenia; assembly: GCA_020510985.1. Classification (NCBI taxonomy): domain Eukaryota; kingdom Metazoa; phylum Chordata; class Actinopteri; order Cichliformes; family Pholidichthyidae; genus Pholidichthys; species Pholidichthys leucotaenia. Next base: position 281,886,139 of record CM035842.1, read on the forward strand.
CTGTTGGTATGATGTTCCTTTTCTGAAATGCTGTGTTACTTTTATGTCAGATATAATGGGACACACCTTCCAAAAAGTTCAACTTTTGTCTCATCAGCCCACAGAGTATTTTCCCAAAAGTCTTGAGTATCATCAAGCTGTTTTCTGGCAAAACTGAGACGAGTCTTTATGTTCTTTTTGCTCAGCAGTGGTTTTCGTCTTAGAACTCTGCCATGCAGGCCATTTTTGCCCAGTCCCTTTCTTATGGTGGAGTCATGAACACTGACCTTAACTGAGGCAAGTGAGGCCGACAGTTCTTTGGATGTTGCTGTGGGATCTTTGGTGACCTCTTGGATGAGTCATTGCTGCGCTCTTGGAGTAATTTTGGTCAGCCGGCCACTCCTGGGAAGGTTCACCACTGTTCCATATTTTCGCCATTTTTGGATAATGGCTCTCACTGTGGTTCGCTGGAGTCCCAAAGCTTTAGAAATGGTTTTATAACCTTTTCCAGACTGATAGATCTCAAATACTTTGTTTCTCCTTTGTTCCTGAATTTCTTTGGATTGCAGCATAATGTCTAGCTTTTGAGGATTTTTTGGTCTACTTCATTTTGTCAGGCAGGTCCTATTTAAGTGATTTCTTGATTGAGAACAGGTGTGGCAATAATCAGGCCTGGGTGTGGCTAGAGAAACTGAACTCAGTTTTTCAAAGATGTGATAAACCACAGTTAATTTATGTTTTAACAGGGGAGGCAATCACTTTTTCACACAGGGCCATGTACGTTTGGATTTTTATTACCTTTAATAATAAACACTTTCATTTAAAAATGCATTTTGTGTTTACTTGTGTTATCTTTATCTAATATTTAAATTTGTTTGATGATCTGAAACATTTAAGTGTGACAAACATACAAAAAAATGAGAAATCAAGAAGAGGGCAAATACTTTTTCACACCACTGTAAGTGGTCTGTGCTGCTTGACATTAATTACAGTTAATGCACAGGCCCTATCAATAAAGACTGAACAGCAATGATCTGTCAATAACGTCCATCACCGGTCACCTTGGCTGCATCAGCTAGAGGCTAAGTGGAGAGTGCTGCACTTTTCCTGAATGTAAAAACTGACACACATACACTCCCTGTTCATTCATTTATTAAAAAATAAATAATGCCTAATCTCAAGGCAATACCCCTCCTGTAAATTTCTGATTAAAATGAATATGTGAATGGAAAAAGAAGCTATTCAGTGTCTTATCATATGTAAAGTAAAACGACAGGTAACAATACTTTTTGATTAGATTATAACATTGACAACTCTGTCCAATAAGAAAATGGAAAACCCTAGTAGGGTTTCCCAAGGCAAACTGGTCCCGAGTGAAGAGCCAGACCAAGAGCAATCCAGTGGATCCCCAAGAAAAAGTTACAGCAAGGATCCAGGGTACCCTGCCCATTTTGGGCTCTAGGGCAAGCACCTGGTACCTGGGTTTCCATCCACAGGACCCCACTGGGATCAGCATGGGCAAGCCACATGGGTCCACTCTTTAGTTGGCTCACCACCTACAGGAAGGATCATGTGGATCATGGGTGCTATGTGAACTAGGCACCAAGACCTGGACCCCTGGACAAATGGCAGAAGATGATTGATGGATGGATGGATGGATGGATGGATGGAAAATTCCGGCCATTCTGTGTGTTTTCTCATGTGCCCGTGTCAGTATGTGAACGTATCTGATTTTAAATTGTGCTGCTTTAAAAGCGACTGACAATGTGCAGCTGACTTTCAACAAATTTTTCATTAATTAGAGGCAAATTGTCAGAAAATGAAACAAAACAGCAACCACTGAGATTGTGCTGATGTTGGTGCAGCACAAATGCGAACTTCAGATCATCATAAAAGGACCTTAAAACTGTCCAGACATAGCCTGACCAAAGGGCAACATACAACATACTACACGCCTCAATGAGGGGGGGGAAAAGGCTTTCGACCTAAAGTGAATAGAGTTATAAAATCCTCCTCCAGCATTGTTGACTTCATCAGTAACACATTCCTTTCAAACCTCATATTGGCTGAGTCCAGCAGTACCCTGCCCTCATCGTTCCATCACGTCCCCCATGCCTCCCTCTGGCTGGATTCAATGCCTTTCTGCCTCTGGATTGAGATTAGATCCCACTGAGATCTCCAGCAGTTCAATGGTCTGAACCTTATCTTAGTCGCCATTTCACCCCCACTCATTTCTTCTCTTTATATTTGCCATTGCTCCTGTTACTTCAAGGGGAGTCTTTGGAGATATCCCGTCTGCTTTTATGTGATTTATAAATAGATCTGAAAATATTACGATTAAAAGTCAAAGATCACATTCAGCAGGGCTATCGCAAGCATTTTTTTACCGATTACTTGTCATTATTGGTTAGAGGAACGTTACACTGGGATGACTGAAAGGTTCATTACTGATGCATTCAGTTCCTGCTTATTGGTAATAATATGTAAACATATGATTCAAAAACAAAATCAGTTAAATTTGGTTACACTGTATTCAAATATGAAAGTGTTGTACTGTATATTTTCAGACTCAGTTTTATCTCAGTGATATTACAATGTTTGCCAATAAACTCTCAATCAGCAAATAACAAATGATCCCTTTGGAAATATTTTTTTTATTAACATAGTAGAGCTCAAATAGACATCGAAGCTTAATAATCTATGTTTTTAAGTACCATGAATTTTAATTACTTCTGTAATGCTAAATGGGTGGCAGCGCAGTGATGGAGTGGTTAGCACTGTGGCAGCACAGCAACTCATCCTTGGCCGGGGGATCCTGGGTTCGATCCCAGCCCCCAACCAACAGTGAACTGTGTGGAGTTTGCATGTTCTCCCCGTGTCTGCGTGGGTTTACTCCGGGATTTCTCCGGTTTCTTCCCACATGCCAGAAACATGCAAGTTAGGTTAATTGGCATCAAACTGGGGATTCTAAATTGTCCTTAGGTATGACTGTGAGAGTGAATGGTTGTCTGTCTCTCTGTGTTGGCCCTGCAGTGGACTGGCGATCTGTCCAGGGTGTACCCTGTCACTCGACCAAAGATACTGGGATAGGCTCCAGCTCCCCCGCGACCCGGAAAGGATTAAGCAGAAGAAGATGGATGGATGGATGCTAAATGGGCTGCTTGAGCTGAGGAAACCACAGAGAATAGCTTTAATATACAGTGGCCATTTTTATTAGTGATTCAAGGGAAACATTTACATAGTCCAAGGTGTCATGAGCCGAGTGCTGGAGTTTTTCCCCAGACTTGGTCTCATGACTTTTTCTGCCATATTTCTCATTTATTACATCTCATGCCTTTTGGGTTTATGGGTTTTTGTTTTGCTTGCCATTTTTCTGTTTGTGTTAGTGTCATATTTTTTTCCTTATTTATTTATATTTATTACCTCCGCCAGGCCGCAGGCCAGGAGGTTATGTTTTTGCCAGCGTTTGTCTGTTTGTCTGTCTGTTTGTCTGTCTGTTGGTTAGCAAGATAACTCAAAAAGTTTTGGACGGATTTCGATGAAACTTTCAGGCATTGTTGGAAATGGTACAAGGAAGAACTGATTAAATTTTGGGGATGATCCAGATCACCATCTGGATACAGGAATTTTTTAAAGGATTCTTTAACATTGTGAGATATGGCCATTTTCAACATGTGTGCAGGCCCAATGGAGGGCGCTGGTCGTCGTGTCTGATGAACACAAACTCCGCGTTCTTCAAAGTTTTAGGCACAAAAGCACGTGGAAAACAGTGGTGGGCAGGGCCCGGCAGCGTGCCTGTGTTTGCGCTATGCTGCAAAAGCTTAGAAGGGCAGCTGTCTGGCGCCAGATTATTTGGCAGAAATTCCCCGGGCAGCCATAGTGGCTGCGCAAAAACGAGCTCTCTGCCGGAGAAGCTTCCAAATCCTCTTTTGCCGCGGAGCACAACCCCAATATAAAACCCACGGCAACCTGTCTACCCAATTTGCATCCGTCAGTGAAGCCCTGAGTGCTGCTTTCAGTGATCTATGAAAACGCTCACATAACCCATTGGCCTGTGGGTTGTACGTGGTTGTGCGATGAATTGCAACGCCCGCAGCCTGGGACTTTGCAGATGGAGGAGATGGACACAACACCAACACTTCAGTTTATTACCTCCACCAAGGAGGTAATGCTTTTACTACTGAACCACTAATCCTATCATTGTGAATCCAATTGCTAGTCATATGTTTTCATGGTCAAGGAATCTGAAAACGTACACACAAACACTGTATGGGGGGGAACTGTGGCGCTTGGAGGAGGTCTGCGCTCTCCGAGTGCTTTTCTAGTTTAGTACGTTATTTTATTCTGGTTTTTCTTTAGTGTTTTCTTTTTCTGTTGACAGCTGTCAGGGGCGTGAAGCTTATGTGGGTGTGCCTGTCAGCTGTCAGTTGGGTTTGCCTCCCTCTCATTGCCACAGCTGATTCCCATTATGCATCATTGCTTTCTCCTGCCTGTTCAGATACCCACACCTGCTTTTTTATCATGGTAATGGGTTTTGATCCCTATATATGGGCTTTATTTTCATTCTGTGGTTGCCGCTGTCTTCTTGGACTTCCTCCTTATCTCTGCCAGAGCCCTGCATCACTCTGATGTGCAAATCTCGTAAGTTTTTTCTCTCATTGTGTTTTTATATTTTGTAGCACTTGTTGAATCTTTTGTTGTTTCTGTAATAAATTGCCCAAACTCACAATTGGCGCGTGAGTCTCGTCTCTCTGCCCAGAGGGGCCATTCATGACACAAGGTTTGTTTACTATAACCTGTTAAACAGAATGGGAAACAAAATTAATTTTTTATCAATTATACCTGTGTTAGAACAGGCACTGTGGAAAGGGCCTGCACCTCAATATCAAATCTTTACTGAACCAACCTAGCCATTGTGCTTATGAACTTGAATTAACTTTTTCTCAAGAAAATCATCCAATTACTTACAACAAAAGCTCACCTGTCCTGGACAAAATATCATAAATAAATTTGACTTTATCGAGGGGGGGGGGCGGTGTCGATGTGCGGCACCGCTTGGGGGCTATCCTCTCGCTTTCTCTTACTGGGTGCCTCCTGACAGGGGGGCCTTCTTGGTATTGGCTACTTTTTTCTTGTTATTTTGTTACTTTTTTCTTTCATATTTACAAAAAAACCACAAGAAAAATACCTTGGAGAGGGGGGTTCTTAAATTACCATCAACATTTTTCTCATGACTTTTCATCTTTTTTCCTCATAAATACTTCTCACGTCACACGAGGCAGCTGCTTTTTTGCAGCAGCAGCTCAATTCTGAGTTTCTTTCTCATTTTTATTTACTATCCGTTTTTTTTTTTCTTGCCACAACTTTCTGATCCTGTTACCCCATATCCATCACAGATGCCAAGGACACATATATCGCCCCACTGGTGTGGATATTAGCCATCCTTCTGCTCATATCGCCAATGACTTCTAACCCAGTGAGTGAAGGAGCTATTGTTTACAGTAGGATCCAGCTGTTAGCATTGGGCTGCTCTGTGGTACTAACACAAAGACCCGATATCCCATGAGAAATCAGGCAAAAACGATGGGGATGTTGAGCTGGAGTGAAGCGACGTGCGAGGAAAACAAGGTACAGACCGGTCCGTCCATCCATTATTATGGGAAATGTGAGATCGCTGCTTAGCAAGACGGCTGAACTGGCAGCTGTGTTACGGTCTGAGAGCGTCTTGAGAGAGATTAGCATTATGTTGTTTACTGAAACATGGCTGACAGAGCTTGAAACGTGGCTAACAGAACTAGCAACAGATGCTAACATCGATCTGGAGGGTTTCCACTTAATACGGGCAGATCGGACATGAGATAGTGGGAAGAGCAGAGGCAGGGGGCTGATAATGTATGTTAATATGGCTGTCAGACTGTACAACCTAAGCAGGGCTGCTCGCAGAGATAGCAAAAAGACGTAACAAACTAATAGTTTTTTTTTTTTGTTTTGTTTTTTTTTGAATGCAAAAGATGCAATAGACTTACACAATGGTCCTCTCCGGCATACAACTAGGAACATACCGGTCGCTATGGAGGGTGAGAATATGTATGGGCACATAATCATACCATGTAGGATAACTAAATAGACGGTTATGCTGTTTCATCCCACCTAGCAACAATGCTCTGCACTGTGTGTGTTTATATATTTACATATTTATTCCATCTAGCTACAATGCTCTGCACTGGGTGTGTTTATATTTATATATCTATATATTTATTCCATCTAGCTACAATGCTCAGCACTGGGTGTGTTTATATTTATATATCTATATATTTATTCCATCTAGCTACAATGCTCCGCACTGTGTTTTTATATATCTACATATTATTCCATCTAGCTACATTGCTCCGCACTGTGTGTGTTTATATACTTGCATATTTATTCCACCTAGCTGCAATGCTCCGTACTGTGGGTGTTTATATATTTACATATTTATTCCATCTAGCTACAATGCTCTGCACTGTGTGTTCATATATTCATATATTTATTCCATCCAGCTACAATGCTCTGCACTGTGTGTCTGTGTGTGTGTGTGTGTGTGTGTATATATATATATATTTTATAGTAATATGTACATATGTATATTAGCTGCTCTTGCTTGTTTTTTTTTTTTTTTTTTTTTTTTTTTTTTCTTGCCTTCTGATTGTTGCTCTGAGTGTTGCTATCCCTGTGCTGTTGCAATCCTGGAATTTCCCCGTTGTGGGACTAATAAAGGCTTATCTTATCTTATCTTATCTTAAATAACAGATGGTGTAATCCTGGGCACATCACAATTAAAGAACAACACTGCAGCAAGGACACTGAGTTGCTAGCTGTTAGCATGTGACCGGCATACCTCCCCAGAGAGTTCTCACATGCCATCGGGATTGTTATTTATGTACCCCCCTCTGCGAGCGCAGAGGCAGCGTGTGACGTCATCCACTCACTTACTAGCAGGATGCAGACCGAGCACCCAAATGCTCTCCTCCTCATCTCTGATGATTTTAACCATACCTCACTGTCCTCCATTCTGCCCACTTTCACCCAGTATGTCACATGCCACACCAGAGACAATAAAACACTGGACTTATTTTATGCAAACACCAAGGAGGCTTACACCGCTTCACCACTCCCCCCCCTTTGAAGATCGGACCACAACTTGGGTCACCACCCGCCTGTGTACAACCCCCCTGGTACACAGACAACCTCCTGTTACCCGCACAGTGAAAATATGGTCTGAGGAGATGGAGGACGATGTGAAGGGTTGTTTTGAATCCACTGTGTGGGAGTAGCTCTGTGATCCACATGGTGAGGACATCGACGGCCTCACACACACCATCACAGACAGCATCAACTTCTGTGTGGATAACACCGTACCCACCAAGATCATACGGTGTTTCCCAAACAACAAACCCTAGATCAACCCTGAGATAAAGTCACTGCTGAAGGAGAAGAAAAGGATCTTCAGGTTGGGAAACAAGGAGGAGCTGAAGTCAGTACAGAGGTAGCTAAGCAGGAAGATCAGAGAGGGGAAGGACAGCTATAGGAAGAAGATGGAGGACAAGCTGCAACAGAGTGGCGTCAACAGTGTCTGGAGAAGCCTCAAAACCCTCTCTAGGCACCAGAATATCTCCTCCCAGGCCACGGGGGGTAGGGAGTGGGTGAACAACATGAACCTGTTTTTTAGCACGTTTGACCAACCACCCTCTTCTCCGCCTGCCCACCAACCACTGCTGCCTCCACGTTCATCTAGTCCCACTGTCCACGGCCCTGCTCCCACCCACCTCATATATCCCGTGCTGTTTTTCCTCCCACAGACCCCACCCCAACCCCCACCCACCCACCTGCCAGCACACAACCCCCCTGCCCCAACCTGACCATCACTAAGACCCAGGTGAGAGCTGAGCTGAGGAAGATCAAGGCGAGGAAGGCCAGAGGTCCAGACAGCATCAGCTCGAGGCTCAAGTCCTGGGCAGACCAGCTGTCCAGGATCGTGGAGCACATCTTCAGCCTGAGCCTGAAGCTGGGGAGGATACCACAGCTGTGGAATTTTTTTCTTTTTTTTTTTTTGGAGGGGAGCTTCAATTGTGTGTGTGTTTTGGACTTTTCTAAAGGTGTGTGTGTGTGTGAGATATGTATTTGGACACATTTATTGGGAAGTATAGTGTGATGGCATGATGGGAAGTGCATATCACCACACTGTGATGTGAGGGCCACTGGTCTGTAGCTGTTCAGGTCCTTGGGGTGAAGTGTCTTCGGTACGGGTACCACAGCTGTGGAAAACATCCTGTGTGGTACCCGTACAGAAGACCCCTTTATGAGTTAAAGCCAGAAAGCGCTCCACCTCAAGTTTCAAGTTAAGGTGGTGTGAGAAGTGGTTTAACTTGGACATTGCAATAAGGACTCAGATCTATCAGCTTGTGTGCTATTTAGTTGTTGTGGTTGGAGATTATCAGATGTCCTGATTTTCACAGTTGCTTCATGTTACAAGGTTAAAGTCGATGTTAAATTTATATGTAAATTAACAATCTTTGATGAACGTTAAAAAATAAGGGCATTTTAATCTGAAACTAAGATTTATTCAAGCTTTGTGTCTATAAAATTTCAACAAGCTTAAAGGGCATTTTCAGTGACGTTAAAGGGCACTTTAACCCAACTGTTTTCCTATCTTGTAAAATAAGCAATTTAATGCATTTCTAAACATATTATCTCAGCTGTTAAAGTTCATATTTACATATTGTGTTAAAGTAATTTCACTGTTCTTATTCTTGCTTTGAAATTGAAGTTAGCTGAAAAGTGGCTAAGTTTAAATGTTTATACAGTTATCTTAATGCAGTATTGAAGTCAGTATAATTACAAACTAGTCATCATCCAGTTGTTTCACGGTTGTTCAAGTTATCTCAGAATGTCTGACACAAACACTGAGACCTGCCACAAGATGGCTGACTCATCTGCCCAACCTGAAGTTACCAAATCTCCAGAAGCAGAAGGGCTGCGAAGAGGCGAAAGAATTCGAACCCTCACAGAGAAGGGGAGAGAACTTCAAGAAGACAAGATGAAAAGTATCCAACGACGGTACAGAATCATTTATGAGAAATGGAGGTACCATGCTAGAATAGGCAAGGAAATACTGACCAATGAAGCCTCAGAGGATGAATTGAGTGAGCTGATTGAAAATATAAGCAGCACTTGCTCCGATGTAAAAGCCATATATGAAACATTACGCAAAATACAAACTCCTGAGCCAGATCTGCGACGCAGAGTAGACACCTGCGTTTCACTCTCAGAGTTAATTATTCAAAAGGCAAAAGGGCAGCTTAAGGAGCCTAAAACAGAAGAAGAGGATGAACCTTGGCCCGATGTTGGATCAGTTCTAGACTCAACTTGCTCCTTATCAAGGCCACCATCTCAACAATCAAAATGTTCTATTTGTTCTAGTACTAACTCAGCCAAAAGATGCGAGGCTGCAACGGAGGCTGCCACATCCCAGGAAGTTTTAGCAGTATTGGATGAACAAGAAAGAGAAGAGGCTGAACTCCAAAGGCTAGAGGCTGAAGATAAACAACGGCTTGCACAATTTGAATCTGAAACCTTTGCCAGACAACAAGAAATGCAAGACAAACATAGAAGGCTTAAACGCTTGGAAGAAGTTAAATGCTGCAAGAGCACGAGTAATGGTCTATGATCAAGTTGAAGAAAATTTTAAAACAGCTGAATTGCTGTATGATGTTGAATTTGGAGAAACACAAGCCCTCAATGCCTCAAGTCCCTCCTTCATCCCTCAGTCTCTGCCAGTCACCACACAAGCCCTCAATGCTTTAAGTCCCTCCTTCATCCCTCAGTCTCTGCCAGTCACCACACAAGCCCTCAATGCCTCAAGTCCCTCCTTCATTCCTCAGTCCCTGCCAGTCACAGCTCAAGCTCCACCCATTCCTACAGTACAGAACACCTCAGATTTGGTCCGCATGCTAACAGAAGCTATAAATGCGAGTCGTCTTCCAACACCAGAGCCTGCATTATTCACTGGAGACCCCTTGAGATTCAAGGACTGGCGACTCTCCTTTGAAACATTGATTGACAGGAAAAACATCCCAAAGAATGAAAAACTGTATTACCTAAGGAAGTATTTAGGTGGTGCTGCAAAAAAGGCTGTTGAAGGATTCTTCTTATTGGGCACTGAAGCTGCATATGACTCGGCCTGGCAGCTTTTGGAAAAACGTTTTGGAGACCCATTTATAATTGGGAAATCCTTCAGGGACAAACTACATGGATGGCCAAAAATAATCACAAAAGATGGTTGTGAATTAAGGGAATTTGCAGACTTCCTTAAGAGCTGTGAGGCTGCAATGCCCCACATGAAGACATTAGAAATTCTTAATGACTGTAATGAAAGCCAAAAAATTCTGCTGAAGTTACCAGATTGGTTGGTATCCAGATGGAACCGTAAAGTGATGGAAGTCAGAGAAGCAAACGCTGATTATCCACCATTTAAAGAGTTGGTAGACTTCCTGTCTAAGGAAGCAGACCTTGCTTGTGATCCCATATCCTCAATTCAAGTGCTCAAAAGTGTGGAAAGTGAGAAAACAAAACACACCCGAAGCCAAACTATTCAAGCAAAGACACTGGCCACAGATACAAAACAGAGCAGCATTCCATCATGTGTTTTCTGCAAAAGAGCAGGACATGACCTTGCTAAGTGCAGAAAGTTCAGTGAAAAGACAGTTCAAGATCGTGTCAAGTTTGTGCAAGCAGAGAAGCTTTGTTTTGGATGTCTGAATGTAGGACATCACTCAAAGGAGTGTGACAACAGAAGTACATGCCAGAGGTGCCAAAGAAGACATCCGACATGTTTGCATGAGGAGAAGTTTAAAGACCGTCAAAGGCTGACTGCTCCAAAAGGAGAAGATAACTCAAAGGACAAAGCAGAGATCAAAGAAGTAGCTGCGACAGCAACTACCAACAGAGTCATACAAGAGGGCCCAAACACACAAACATCCTCAATCGTACCAGTCTGGATCTCGTCTACAAAGCACCCAGACCACGAAGTTCTTGTGTATGCACTCTTAGACACTCAAAGCGATACAACTTTCATCCTAGACGAAATAGCCCAAGACCTCGATACAAGCAAGGAGAATGTCAGCTTGCGGCTATCCACAATGACTACAAAATCAGTAGTCATAACCTCTCAGAAACTGACAAACTTGCAAGTGAGAGGATACAACTTAGAGAGAAGAATTCCATTGCCAGCACTTTTCACACGAGAGTTCATCCCAGCAGATAGGTCACACATTCCAACCTCTGAAACGGCACTAAAGTGGCCTCATCTTGAACAACTGGCAGACAAGATTCCACCACCACTAGATTGTGAAGTAGGACTACTAATCGGCTACAACTGCCAACAAGCCCTTCTTCCAAGAGAAATTCTGTTTGGGAAAGACAATCATCCATATGCACTGCGAACTGATCTTGGCTGGAGTATTGTCGGCTGTGCAAATCCCGAAGCTAACTACAATGATGCAAAGAGATTCCACACATTCGTAGCCAACCGGATCCAATGCATAAGATCTAGCACAGATCCCGCACAATGGCGACATGTCAGCACTGAAAACAACCCAGCTGACTGTGCTTCAAGAGGACTGAGTGCAGCTCAGTTAAAGGAGTCTAATTGGCTGACAGGACCTGATTTTCTTTGGCACCAGAATCTTCCACGTGAAGAGGAAATGGTGGGAGATGTTGAAAGAACTGACCCTGAACTTTGCAAAGCCCATGTCCATACAGTCATGATGAAAGGAATAGAGTCAGTGGCGAAACGCCTCGCCAAATTCTCTGACTGGTCCAGGGCAGTTAGAGCCATTGCTAGGCTCAAGAGATTTGCCAAAGAAATCAAAGGACTTCAGCCAAGAACAAATGAAGCAACCAGTCTTGAAGAAAGAAAGGAAGCAGAAAGCTTTATCATCAGGCTAGTGCAAGAAGATAAGATAAGATAAGATAAGATAAGCCTTTATTAGTCCCACAATGGGGAAATTCCAGGATTGCAACAGCATAGGGACAGCAACACTCAGAGCAACAATCAGAAGGCAAGAAAAAAACAACATCTAGTAAACATATGTCCATATTACTATAAATGTATATATATATAGACACACAGTGCAGAGCATTATGGCTGGTGAATGTGCAGCAGAAAGTCTAAGCTCTCTCTCCACGGATGCAGCGGGCCAGCTGGAAGTGTTTGGGCATGATGGTGACCCCCTTAGCGAAGAAGAGACCCACCAGGTGGGCCTCGCAGGTCTCCTGCAGAGCCATGACGGCGAAGCTCAGGAAACGCAGGACGGTCTTGAAGTCCTGAGCGATCTCCCTCACCAGGCGCTGGACGGGCAGCTTACGGATGAGCAGCTCCGTGGATTTCTGGCAGCGACGGATCTCTCTCAGAGCCACGGGCCTGTGACGGCGAGGCCTCTTCACTCTGCCGGTGGCCAGAGCGCCTCTCCGAGCAGCCCTGGTGGCTAGCTGTCTCCTGGGGGGGGGGGGGGGGGGGCTTCTTCCTCCAGTAGATTTTACGGGCGGTCTGCTTGGTTCTTGCCATCGCTCTTTATTATTCTGTCTTATATTTCTTTCACGCCGCCTAAACTCCAGCCCGGCACCCGCGTCGTTTTCGCTACAGCTCCCGGTATGTCGAGTTTCCCATTAGCACCGGGCGGCGGCCAAGTGCTAGCTAGCACTAGCTCCTCCCCGTTGTAACGTCTCCCGCTGCAAACCGTGGCTCCGTCCGCCGACCCGGGAGACCCCCGGGGCGATCCGTGCGTCCGTGATATATATACAGAGTGAAAGGTGTAGAAAGAAGAAGGAAGATAAAAAGAAAAGGCTGTTGCAACAGGCAGCCGACTTGTGTGGCGCCGCCGGTCCGGCGGAACCGGAACCGGAATGAAGGCATCAAGAAGATGCCTTTGCTGCGGACATACAAAAAATCAAAGCTCAGAAGGGAGACACCTTGAACAAGTACAGCAAGTTATATAAGTTGAACGCCTTCTTGGACAAGAACAATGTCCTAAGGGTAGGAGGACGATTGTCCCAGTCAGCCTTGCACCATGACGTAAAACATCCGGCGATCCTTCCAAAGAAATCCCATGTTTCAACACTGCTTGTCAAGCATCATCATGAGCGTGTATACCACCAAGGAAGAGATATAACCTAGACTGGTTTACCTTCAAAGGCCCATTCACAAGGTGGTTACCTTGCTTGAGGCAAATTAAGTAGAAATTAAACAAAGTGGGTCACATTCTTTCAGAGTTAAAACAACCCAAGCCATTGATTCCATTTATAATCTGTGTTTAAAAGAAATCCCGCATTTAAATCAGTGAGTGATTTGGTGGGAGTGTAAGTGTTGTTATAAAATTATATATTTTCTGTACGTTACATGTTGGTTGTTGCAACTGTATATTTTGTTGAAATTTATTGTTTCCTGACCGGAACTGATGTTTCCGTCTGGAGTGCCGCTGGGATTGTTTTCATTGTAGCACATAGCAGAAATAAGAAGAACGCTGTGCCACGTTATTCAGCTATCTGGCACTTAAGTTTGATTGAAGATTGAAGCCAAGCAGTTTGTTTTACCTTCAGAACTCTTTTCATGACAAGCGGCCAACGAGGTATTTGTTTTGTAACTTGTTTATATTATTTCGCTCTGTACTGCGTTATGTTTGCCCATACAGTTCTCACGGCGTGACCATGAGGGAGGTGCATAAGTCCCAATAAACGCCCGTTTAAAGGAACCAACCTGTGTCTGTTGTCGTGAAGAGAGCTACAGGTCATGAAAGACCCAACAACAACATCCAAAAAACTGCCGGCCTCACTTGCCTCAGTTAAGGTCAGTGGTCATGACTCTATCATAAGAAAGAGACTGGGCAAAAATGGCCTGCATGGCAGAGTTCCAAGACAAAAACCACTGCTGAGCAAAAAGAACATAAAGGCTGATCTCAGTTTTGCCACAAAACATCTTGATGATACTCAAGACTTTTGGGAAAATACTCTGGATTGACGAGACAAAAGTTGAACTTTTTGGAAGGTGTGTGTCCCATTACATCCGGCATAAAAGTAACACAGCAATTCAGAAAAGGAACATCATACCAACAGTAAAATATGGTGGTGGCAGTGTGATGGTGTGGGGCTGTTTTGCTGCTTCAGAACCTGGAAGACTTGCTGTGGTAAATGGAACCATGAATTCTGCTGTTGACCAAAAAATCCTGAAGGAGAATGTCCGGCCATCTGTTCATGACTGCAAGCTGAAGCGCACATGGGTTCTGCAGCAGGACAATGATCTAAAACATACCAGCAAGTCCACCTCTGAATGGTTTAAAAAAACAAAATGAAGACTTTGGAGTGGCCTAGTCAAAGTCCTGACCTGAATCTGATTGAGATGCTGTGGCAGGACCTTAAAAAGGTAGTTCATGCTAGAAAACCTTCCAATGTGGCTGAATTACAACAATTCTGCAAAGATGAGTGGGCCAAAATTCCTCCACAGCGCTGTAAAAGACTCATTGCCAGTTATCACAAATGCTTGATTGCAGTTGTTGCTGCTAAGGGTGGCCCAACCAGTTATTAGGTTTAGAAGGCAATCACTTTTTCACACAGGGCCATGTAGGTTTGGATTTTTTTTCCCTTAATAATAAACACCTTCATTTAAAAACTGCATTTTGTGTTTACTTGTGTTATCTTTGTCTAATATTTAAATTTGTTTGATGATCTGAAACATTTAAGTGTGACAAACATACAAAAAATGAGAAATCAGGAAGGGGGCAAACACTTTTTCACACCACTGTATATCTGTGTACATGTATATTCATCTACTGCTTTGGCTAACCAGTTCCTGATACCATCGAGTTCAGCCGCATCCCGGACACAGTCCAAGGACGGATAATTTTTTCACACATAAGGAGTTGTTCAGAACTCCTTTTACGAAGATACAGAGTGATGATAATCAAGTCAGTGGTGGTAATGCACCTGTGAGCTGGTTGCCAACCGCCAATCAAATCTAAAAGAAGAAGAAGAAGAAGATTATTTTGTTGACTATTGCTCTGAGTGCTGCTATACCTGTGCTGCTGTAATCCTGGAATTTCCCTTTGTAGGACTAATAAAGGCTTATTTTATCTTAAATTTGTGACTTACAACTTTCTTCTTTCAAAGATGCAATGTTTTCTTGTAAATTTGTCAATTTTTTCTTGTAAATGATCACTTTTTTACTCATAATTTTTTTTTTTTTTTCTTGTAGATTTGGAAACCTTTTCATCAAAATGTGACCCTCCCCATTACAAAAATTGGGGCCCCCAAATGCAGCCATGCATAGGACCCCCAAAAGCTAGAAACGGTCCTGCGAGGGTATTTTTAGTTGTCAACAGAAAATCATCAAACCGTTTTAAAATCTATTCCTCTGACCTTCTATCCAATGACATTTCACCATCAGAGATTCTACTTGATCTTTGATCGAGTCCCTTTCATGCAACTTGTCTGTAATGTAAATGCACAACCTAAGAAATCAAAATCAATATCTGAGATTAACCTATCAATATCATATGCAGTGCCTGAGGGCAAGATGGGTGATACTGAGATGAGATTGATGATGGCGAGATGTAGTGGACATATTAACTGCAGCAAAGGGATGGTCATGGATCATTATTGATTTGTGGGTCATAAATGCATAGCAAGCAGGTCTCAACCGATATCCCCCCCCCCCCCTTTAAACCAAACAGTCGAATTCCCTGTAAACGTAATGTGCTTAATTTGTAGGCATGCTGTTGAAACCATGACTGCTCAAAAGAGGCAACACAGATGTACAGGCCTAACTGAACAAATATACTGTTCCGGCTCAGTTACACATAGCTTTATTAAAAATATATATATGTATAAATACACATCCCGACTTGCAGACAATTAGCCATGTCCATTCTCCTTCTGCATACTTTATACGAGAAATACCACTCTGGTTTCATTGTTCTGGCCTTTTATTTATAGACAGTTATGCTTCAATTTTTCCATTTTATAAATTTCATTCTTTATATATTTACACTTTATAAGCAAAAAAGTATAATGAAAGTGAAAGGAAAAGTTTTCAGACTCTTTAAACACCATCAGCTTTTGAGGGTAAAAATTTCTTCATATTTTAAGCTAGAAAAAACATCCATCCATCCACCCATCCATCCATCCATCTTCTACCGCTTTTTCGGAGGTCTGGGTCACGGAGGCAGCAGTTCAAGCAGAGAAGCCCAGACTTCCATCTCCCAAGTCACCTGCTCCAGCTCTTCAGAGAGGATACCAAGGCGTTCCCAGACCAGCTGGGAGACGTATCTCTCCAGCGAGTCCTGGGTCTGCCCCAGGGTCTCCTCCCAGTGGGACGTGCCCAAAACACCTCAAGTGGGAGGCATCCTGATGAGATGCCCATACCACCTTAACTGGCTCCTATCCATTCACTTTATGCCTAAAAACTAAACTCAGCTTTTATGCTTTTTTAACAGTTTATCTTCAAGCTTTTTGACTTTTAAGCCATCCTTTTTAAGCTTTAGGCTTTTCTTTATCATAATTTTCCTCTACTTTAAGCTAATTTATTTTATTGATTTTAGTATAGTGAAAATTTAGGTCATTTTAGCCCTTTAAGCTAGCATCTTTCAGCCTTAAGCTATTATTTAGGATGCTTAAACTAGCTTTATTCAATCCTTGCCAGCTTTTATGCTATCACTGACTCTGTTTACATGGTCACGAGTAAACCGATAAAGGTAATAAACAGCTTATGGTGTTTACATGCACCGAGTAAACAGTTTATTGGGCAAATAAACTAGGTGTGTTAATCCATTTTCTCATAAACCGATAATGGCCATTAACTGATAAAGGTAATCAGATTACTCTGTTTACATGATAGTTTGAATAATCAGGTAACTCCAGAAAGCCGATTATAATCGGGTTACTCATGACCATGTAAACAGGGTCACTGACCCTGGTTACATGGTGACAATAATCTGACTACTGGGAATACAGTAAACCAATAGTGGCAATAATCAGTTTAGTCGTGTTTACGTATGCCATGCTTTTTGGTCTGTGAGGAGAGGGGAGAATTTCTGATCCCACTGTAAAAATTCACGTTTCTGCGTGTTACTGTTTTGCTCCCCATGCACTTTTAGAGAAGAAAAACAGAACAGAAACTGGTTTCTCACAGCTGTTCTGCTTGGAACCCTAAAACACGAGCAGTGGAAAAATGCAAGGTGACTGTGTCATGTTTAGTAGGTTTGACTTCAGAAGAAAAACATCAGGGGCAGGCATAGTACTGAGGTTGATGATAAAAAGAGCGAGGGGAAGCAAAAGATCGTTGATGGAGTGCTTCCATTTAGCATCACAGAGTAGATACACTCATAACTGACGGCAAATTACTCTGCTGCTGCACTCCATCGAAGCAAATGACAAACTTTCTGTGTGTATGTGCCACTACTACAGTGGGAACAAGCACGACAAGCTCATGGGGGGAGGGGGGGTGCTGTGAGGAGCATCTGTCTAGGCTGGGTGACAATATACCGCATGACTAATTATAGGACCGAACACAAACGCATTCTGCTTCTGAGATGCGTTTTACTGTCGCCAGCGGAAACATTGTTCTCGTATTACAAGGGGTGGGGGACGTTTGCATGGAAACAAACAGAGACAATTAGACGATAAAGCGAGAGGATGACATAGATGGAAAGAGAGAGCTGCTTTGCTTAGTGAGCATGTGACGGAGTGTGTTTTTACCAATCTCAGTTGTTAAAGTCAATGAGAAAAGTGAAAAACATGAGACAACACCCCCCCCCCCCCACACACACACACACACCACTCCTGTGCTTTTATAAAACATCACATGATATAACAGCTCCGGTGTTTCTGTGCAAAGACAACCCGCTAATACCACAAATGAGAACAATCTCAACAAAGTCACACTCCTGACTTGACTCTAATAGCTGACAATCAAAGCTTGCACTGCTTCAAATTTACCATTAAGAGTCTATTTAAACCTGGAATAGCACCGCATTAGAATTTAGTTGACGGAACGTTATTCAATAACAGTCTGTCTGCTCACAGTACATCGCTCCCTCCTTCCTCTGCACCCATAGATGCCTTTAGAAAGATTGGGAACACAATGGTAGTATCTGCTCTAATTACTATTAGTTTGTGCATTTAAACAATTACATGTAGAGGACAGTATAGGTGAGTTGTTGTTTTTTGTCCTGCCCAACAGCTTGTGCCAACTAAATTTACTTGGCGTAAAGGAGCTCTGCTCATATTTGATATATACTGTATATAAACAGAACTTGTAGACTCCGCTTGTTGTATAATAACTTTAACACTGTGGGAAGCCACTCAGTAGGTTTCCCTCAGTAGTTTTCCCTTAGACTGAAGAGATGGCAGATCAAAGGTGCTAGGGGACAAGGGGAATTGCCATGGGGGGTTAATATGTAAATACATCTCCTCAGGTTGCGGAGGAGGGTTAATATAAAAGAGTGTGCCTGCAACTCGGTCGGACTGAGTTGGGTGGAACGTTATTTAAGTAACAGACAACAATTTGTACAAATTGGTGAGCACAAATCACCCTTCATGGACATAACTTATGGTGTGCCCCAGGGATCAGTTTTGGGACCCCCACTCTTTATTTTGTATATAAATGACATGCCAAGTATCAAAAATTCTGAAATTTATTTTGTTTGCGGATGACACAAATATTCTTTGCACTGGTGAGAATTTGCAGCAGGTTTTAGAGGTGGTCACAACTGAAATGAAAAAGTTAACGCAGTGGTTCAACAAAAATAAATTATCTCTAAATCTAAAAAAAACAAAGATTATGTTGTTTGGAAATTATAAAATAAATCATGAAATAATGGTAATGATAGATGATACCAGAATAGAAACAGTACAGGAAAATAAGTTTCTGGGGGTGACGTTAGACAATAAAATCTGCTGGAAACCTCACATCATTCACATCTGGGCCAAGTTAGCAAAATGTATAGGCATACTGGGGAAGACAAGACACATCTTGGACTATAAATCATTGGTCTTACTGTACAATTCACTGTTTCTACCTTATCTTAACTACTGTGTAGAAGTCTGGGGAAACACCTACAAGACCAACCTACAGTCAATATGCACATTACAAAAAAGAGCTATAAGGATAATAAATAATGTAGGATATAGAGACCATACCAATTTGTTGTTTTTAAAGTCACATGTCATAAAGTTCATCGATTTAGTTAAATTTAAGACAGCACAAGTAATGTACAGGGCAATTAATAATCAACTCCCAACTAATATACAAAAAATATTTTAAAAAAAGAGACAATGATCATAATTTGAGAGGAGACTTAAACTTTACAAAACCCAAGATACAAACAACCAAGAAAAGTATGTGCATATCTGTCTGTGGGGTGGATTTGTGGAACAGTCTGGAGCCGGAACTGAAACTATGTACAAACAGAATTCAATTAAAAAAGAGGTATAAACATTATTTGCTGAAAGGATATATGTTAGAAGGGTAGTGTTTATATGTACGATTCACTATGCTCACTCTGGGACACTATGGGACACTATGGAATGGTGGGTGGGACAGCACTGTGTATATCTGTGTTGTTTGAGGCTGGTTTTGATGTATGGACATCAATGTATGTTAGGATGGATGGGTGTTAATGTTGATATGTACAAAATACAGTTAATTGTTTACTTGGGGTCTTAAATGTGGTAATTTTTATATAATTCACATGGGTGTATTTATGGAAAAGAGGAGATGGAATTAATAAGTGTTCACTTCTTCCTTCTCCCTTTCGAACACTGTATACTGTTACTTTATTGCATTTGTCATTTGTTTTGTTTTTGTTATACTTTTTTGTTCGAAATAAAGTATCTATCTATCTATCTATCTATCTATCTATCTATCTATCTATCTATCTATCTATCTATCTAACCTGTGTTTCTAATGTTTTGGATTCTGGTGGATATGAGAGGAAGAGAATAAAGTTTCATCTGCTCTGAACACTCAGCCTGATTATTCATCTCTCCACACTGGTGACCCTTGACGCACAATGGAACGCAAGGCGAACACCCCGGAGACGACCCGGACGGGAAGTGCCATCAACGCGTGCGCCGTTTCGGTCAAACTCCCAGACTTTTGGCTACACAACCTGAAGTCTTGGTTCCTTCACACCGAGGCCCAGTTCGCGCTCAGGGAATAACGGCAGATGACACCAGATACTACTACGTGGTTGCAGCACTGGACGCACGTACAACCCAGCAGGTGGCGAGCCTGCTCCACCAGCCACCAGCCCGCGACAAATACGACGCTCTCAAAACCGCGCTGACCCGGCGCTACACACTCTCGGACTGTGAGAGAGCGGAGAGGCTCCTGACGCGCTCCGACTTGGGAGAGGGGTCGGCAGTTGAATTGATAGAGAAAATGTTGGCATTGATGGGCACAGATGACGGGCATTTCCTCTTTACTCATCTTTTCCTCCGGAACCTCCTGACAGAAGCCAGGGCGGTCCTTGCCAATTCGCCGCTGCTGCCCACGCGCAACTACCGGGCTCTAGCCCAAGAGACAGATGGGATCATCCCCACCACCAGAGCCCTCACAGTGAACGCAGCGGCGTCGGAACCCAGCGAGATGACCAGTGGAAGTGAGGAGCCAGCGACGGTCGCTGCAGCGGAGGCCAAGAAGCACCAGAGAGAAACGCTCTGTTTCTACCACCGCCATTTTGGAGAGGACGCACGCTGATGCGTGCCACCATGCCAATTCAAGCGCTCGGGAAACGCCAGGGCCGGCAGTCGGTAGCAGCTGCAACCGCCAGTGAAGCAAGCAAGCTGCTCTATGTGACAGACTCACACTCGGGGAGACGGTTCCTCGTGGACTCCGGCTCCCAAAAGAGCCTCATCCTGCCGTCCTATGCCAACCGACTGGCGGGAACAAGCGGCCCTGAACTGACAGCCGCAAATGGCTCAGACATGAAAACTTTTTGTGAGAGGACACTGACTGTATCTTTGCGTGGCCGTACATACCAATGGACATTTGTCATAGCGGCATGCAGCTTCCCCATTTTAGGCGCTGATTTTTTTGTGTGCACAGGGACTAATAGTCGATGTTGCTAACAGACGCCTGATTAACGCAATGTCTTTTGATTCTCTCCCCTGTACAGCGAGAGGAGCCGGGCCCACAACACTAGCCAACGTCACACATCCAGGGGGTAAGTTCCACACACTACTCACACAGTTCCCAGCACTCACGGTCCCGACTTTTTCGGCGACCGTCACTAAACACGGGTAGGAGCACTTCATTACCACCATGGGGCCGCCCGTCTTCGCACGACCTCGGTGCCTGGACGCAGCTAAACTGGCCATAGCGGGCGAGGACTTTGCCAACTTGGAAAAGTTGGGCATCATCAGACGCTCAAACAGCCCATGGGCATCCCCACTACATATGGTTCCTGAGGCTGAGGGATCGTGGCGACCTTGCGGTGATTTCCGCAGATTAAATAACGCCACAGCGCACGACCTCTACCCCATCCCGCATATTCAGAATTTTTCCATTCACCTCACCGGGGCACACATTTTTTCCAAGATAGACCTGGTCTGCGGTTACCACCAGGTCCTAGTGAGCACTGAGGACATACCTAAAACGGCAGTAATAACCCCGTTTGGTCTGTTTGAGTTTTTATGCATGCCTTTCGGGTTAAAGAGCGCGGCGCAGACATTCCAACGCATGATGGATGCGTTGTTGCACGATCTGCCGTTTGTGTTTGTCTAACTGGACGACATCCTGGTGGCCAGCGCGTCCGAGGACGAACACGTAGCCCACCTCAGGACAGTTTTCCAGAGGTTGGAAGAGCACGGGTTAATAATCAACCCGGCGAAGTGCCAGTTTGGGGTGACGGGAATTGATTTTTGGGCCACCGCATCTCACCGGAGGGAGCGATACCTTTGCCAGACAAGGTGCGCGCAGTGGCAAATTTTCCCCGGCCTCAGATGGTCAGGGCGCTGCAGGAGTTTTTGGGGATGGTTAACTTTTACAACTGTTTCCTCCCCCGGGCAGCCCAGCTCATGCAGCCATTGTACGCCGCACTTAATAAACGGAAACCGGCGGACAGAGTCGACTGGACTCCTGAACGAGAGCAGGCGTTTTCCGAGGTTAAAACAGCCCTGGCGAACGCCGCACTGCTGGTGCACCCGGGCCCGGCGGCTTGGATAGCGCTCACTACCGACACATCGGACGTGGCCATAGGGGCCATTGTGGAGCAGCATGTCGCCGGTTCTTGGCAGCCACTCACCTTTTTTTAACAGGTCTTTGCGCAACAGTGAGCGTAAATACAGTGCGTTCGACAGAGAGTTACTGGCCATATGCCACTTCCAGTTCTGGCTGGAAGGGCGCACTTTCACTGCGTTTGTTGGTCACAAGCCGCTAATGTATGCGATGGCCAAGGCTTCAGAACCATGGTCGGACTGGCAGCAGAGACAGCTGGCTGCGATCTCGGAGTTTACGACCGACATTCAGCATGTGGCCAGTAAACACAACGTGGTGGCGGACTGCCTCTTGCGCGCATTAGTGGCCCCAGTCTACGTGGGGATAGATTACACGGCCATGGCCGCTGAGCAGATTGGCGATGCGGACGTTTGCGTGCTCCAGTCTGGACCAACAAGGTTAAGGCTGGAGAGCAGAGTACTGCAGGACGGGGGGCCCCCCCAATCTGTGACGTCTCCATGGGCCGCCCGTGTCCGGTGGTCCCACATGCTTGGCGCCACCGCGTTTTTGAGTCGGTTCACTCCCTGGTGCACCCAGGAGTGCGTGCGTCAGTCACATCGGCAGCAAAGTTCGTCTGGCTGAGCCTGCGCAAACAGGAGAAACAGTGGGCTGTAGCCTGCGTAACATGCCAACGAGCCAAAGTGCACAGGCACACAAAGGCCCCCTTGGAGCCGTTCCATATTCCGGCTAAGCGGTTTGACCACGTTCACGTGAACCTCATGGGCCCCCTCCCGCCATCACAGGGGTTCATGCACCTCCTGACAGTGGTGGACAGCACCACGCGCTGGCCCAAAGCAGTCCCGCTAGCTTCCATCGCATCTGCAGAAGTTGCACGTGCCTTTTTGACAACATGGGTGGCACGTTTCGGCGCCCCTTCGGACATCACGTCCTATTGGGGCCCACAGCTTGTTTCCAACCTCTGGTCCACCATGGCTCGGATCCTGGGCATCACAATTCATCGCACAACCTCGTACAACCCCCAGGCCAATGGGTTATGCGAGCGTTTCCATAGATCGCTTAAAGCAGCGCTCAGGGCTTTGCTTACGGATGCAAATTGGGTGGACCGGTTGCTGTGGGTTCTATTAGGGTTGCGTTCAGCACCGAAGGAGGATTTGGCAGCCTCCCCAGCAGAGCTGGTTTCTTCCCAGCCGCTGCAGCTCCCCGGGGAATTTTTGCCGGATAACCCCGCGCTGAACACCGATCTGTCCCCGCATTCACGGCATAGCGCAGCGGCAGGGACGCTACCTGGCCCGGCCCACCACTGTTTTCCCCGCGCTTTTGTGCCAAAGACCTTGAAGGACACGTCGTTTGTATTTGTCAGGCATGATGCCTACCGGACCCCATTGCGCCCGCCCAACGATGGCCCATTCAGAGTGTTGGAACCCAGGGACAAACATTTTGTGTTAGACTAGGGGGGTCACCGGGAGACAATCTGTATAGACAGGCTTAAGCCCGCCTTTGTTTTAGCAGACGAACAGGTGGTCTTGGCCCAAGCTCCTCGGCGCGGAAGACCCCCACTGAGAACTCCCCAGGTGAATGACTTGTCAGATCAGTTACACGAGCATGCTGAAGGTGTCCCCCCCCCCATTGTCCCCCCACAGACGGACACACCCCCAGGAACCCCCCGAAGAGCCCCCATTACAGCAGCTATGGACGGAGGCTGAAGCCCAAAGACATGAGGGTTAAGGCTCAGTCTGAGAGTCTGGAGGGAGCGGTGTGGGAAGCCACTCAGTAGTTTTCCCTCAGTTTTCCCTGTGTTTCTAATGTTTTGGATTCTGGTGGATATGAGAGGAATAAAGTTTCATCTGCTCTGAACGCTCGGCCTGATTATTCATCTTTCCACAATACGTTATTTAAATTGTCTTACTTGTACTGGACCAGACAGGGGGAAAGGGGGAAGGAGTTGAAGGGATATGAAGTTGTTGGAAGGGGTGAGGAAGAGAAAAAAAAGAAAAACAAAGGGAGAGAAAACACAAGAAACAACAGGACTGTGAGCAAGCAAGACAGTACCCCCCCCCCCCCCCCCCATCTCCTGAGCAACCCGTAGCCCCCGCAGGGCACGAATGCTTGGTGAGTTATTGAGGAAGAGTGAATGTCTCTTTTCCTACCCAGATGCTGTCCTTCAGGTTTGGGGAAGGAACCGTGGACTGTATCATAAAAGATGGACATTCTCACGACGATGTCATCAGTTGCTGTGTGATCTATTATTTTGAAGCTTGTGATTTTAAGTTTTTTTTGGACTGAGAGAACAGAAACTGGAAGTCTTTATCATTTAACTTGGTTAACTTTATTTGTAATGAAAAGATGAGTGCTGGGAATCGATTAAATATTTTTAACTAATTAATCACACCTTTCCTAAAAATTAATCTTGATTACTAGTGATTAAAATATTCTAACTAGTCAGCTGTAATTATCGGGGAAGGGGTGAAGCGAGCGTGGATAGGCACAAGACATAATAACAGTTACTTTTTCAACACACACACTTTTTTTTAACCTCAGAATCAATTTTAGAACATGGTCAGTCTGCTCGGCATGGCAACAAGCCTTGACCATACCTTGACAGCACCGCCTTGAGAACTCTTACTGTGTAAAAATCTGAAGGAAATCAACAGGATATTGGCAGTATTTTCCTGATTTTTCAATGACAAATAGGGTTTGTGGTGTGAGACAGAGAATAAAAGAGTGACACTCACTTCCAAAAAGTGAGAGTCAGCAACATTGATGTTGTGTTGCTGACTGCAGACAGTATCCTAGCCTCATGTTTTACTCATTAATGTTACCTAAATTTACTAATCCAGTGGGAAATATTCCAAGAACATACTAAACTGCTCATGCCCATTTGATTCCAATGGGCTGATAATATAAAATCGTAAACATTTAAGGGGACTATATAGTGAACTCAAAATAACAACAAAAACATTTGAGTTTTTGGATTTTACTCTGCTTATTTTCTCAGCACCGTTAATGACATCATCATGGTGAGACAACTGAGACATAATGAGATCATTGAGTGCTCCTTGAGCTCTCCTTGACCACTCACCAATCTCATTGATCTCCCAATGATCTCTCAGCAATCTTTCAATGAACGCCAAATTTTTCCACCCCAGACGTAGAGATGGCTGAGAGATCAGTGAGGGATCACTGAGCGTTTAATGAAAGACAAATAGAGTTCATTGAAAGATTGCTGGGAGATCACTGGAAGATTGACAAGATTGTTAAGCATCGTTGAGATCACTCAGCGATCTCTCCTGGTGTCTCAATGATCTCTCAAGGAGCTTTCAAGGATCTCTATCGATCACCATGAAAACCTTACAATGAGAAAAGGCTTTTTTTGAGGCTTTAGAAGATCATTGAGAGAGCAGGCCAATTTTTGTTCTCTCTACTATGGTCACCCAGCAATCTCAGTCTGTGTAAAGGGCACCTTAAAAAGTAATTGGAGGATGATTTGGAAATCCATCCATCCATCCATCCATCTTCTACCGCTTTTCCGGAGGTCCGGGTCGCGGAGGCAGCAGTTCAAGCAGAGAAGCCCAGACTTCCCTCTCCCCAGCCACCTGCTCCAGCTCTTCAGAGGGGATACCAAGGCGTTCCCAGACTAGCTGGGAGACATAGTCTCTCCACCGAGTCCTGGGTCTGCCCCGGGGTCTCCTCCCAGTGGGACGTGCCTGAAACACCTCAAGTGGGAGGCGTCCAGGAGGCATCCTAATCAGATGCCCATACCACCTCAACTGACTCCTTTCAATGTGGAGGAGCAGCGGTTCTACTCTGAGCCTCTCCCGGATGACTGAGCTCCTCACCCTATCTCTGAGGGTGAGTCCAGCCATCCTACGGAGAAAGCTCATTTCAGCCGCTTGTATCCGCGATTTCGTTCTTTCGGTCATTACCCAAAGCTCGTGACCATAGGTGAGAGTAGGAACGTAGATTGACTGGTAAATCGACAGCTTTGCCTTAGAACTAAGCTCCCTCTTCACCACAACAGACCGGTACAACGTCCGCATCACTGCAGATGCTGCTCCAATCCGTCTGTCGATCTCTCGCTCCATTTTCCCCTCACTCGTGAACAAGACCCCAAGATACTTAAACTCCTCCACTTGGGGCAGGAGCCTGTCCCCAACCCGGAGAGGACAATCCACCTTTTTCCGGCTGAGGACCATGGACTCGGACTTGGAGGTGCTGATTCTCATCCCAGCCGCTTCACACTCAGCGGCAAACCGTCCCAGCAAGAGCTGTAGGTCATTGCTGGATGAAGCCAACAGGACATGGAAATATGGATTGGAAATAGATGTGAGCTGGATATGGTTAAAGGCTGGCTCAAGTGGCATTCCCTCATAAGATCCGCAAAATTGTGACTGGAATGTGAGCAGGCAGATTCATCGCAAGATCACTGAAGACCTCCCCAAGGTAAGGTAAGGTGAGGTGCTCATGACCCATAATTTGGACACCCTTCGTCTACTGTATGAGTGGTCACATGAGAAGATTTGTCTATAATCAGAAAGCAAATCAGATTTTTTTTTTTTGTATTTTAGTATTCCTTATTAATCCCAGAGGGAAATTCAGGGCATCTAGCTGGACGGATGAGGCAGCCGCGGCATGCTGTCAATCCCTTCACCATTCACACACACATTCACTCCTAGGGCCACTTTAGAGTTTCCAGTTAACCTAACTTGCATCTTTTTTGGCCTGTAGGAAGAAACCGGAATACCTGGGGTAAACCCATGCAGACACGGGGAGAACATGCAAACTCCACACAGAAGGGTCACCGATGGTCAGGGAGTGGGATCGATCCTGTGACCTTCTTGCTGTGCTGCCACAGTGCTAACCATTGCACCACCGAGCTGCCCCAGATGTCCAAAGTGTCAAAGAGAGCTTGGCACTTTAACAGTCTTTATCGATCCATTTGCTAAACCCAACTCTACATCCCTGAGTTTATGTCAATTTAGAAAAATATCTGCATCATTTATCTTTTCCAGATTTTGGACTTACTCCAGTCACAGAATTCATGTTTGTGAAACAAAAGAGAAGGAAACTGATATTCCAGTTTCCTACAATACCACCCAGGCATAGAAGCCATAAATATTCTGGGATCCTGTGACTGTTCCTCTGGAAACGCCAATTGATTTTTTGTATTTTCTCAGAAAACAACACAATGTCAGTTTCAGGTATCTAACCTTAGTGCCAAATGCCTTCCTGCTCTTTTGTTAGTTTTTTCGTCTTCTAAACTTAAAATGTCAATTATAAGGTGCATCTGGAAAGTATTCACAGCGCTTCATTTTTTTCCACATTTTGTTATGTTACAGCCTTATTGCAAAATGGATTAAATTCCTTTTTTTCCCCTCAAAATTCTACCCACAATACCCCATAATGACAATGTGAAAAAAGTTGTTTTGAGATTTTTGCAAGTTTATTAAAAATTAAAAACTAAGAAATCACATGTACATAAGTATTCACAGCCTTTGCCACGAAGCTCAAAATTGAGCTCAGGTGTTTCCACTGATCATCCTTGATACGTTTCTCCAGCGTAATTGCAGTCCACCTGTGGTAAATTCAGTTGATTGGACATGATTTAGAAAGGCACACACCCGTCTATATAAGGTCCCACAGTTGACGGTGCATGTGTAACGGATGCCAACTAGTGCTGTTCGGCGTAGAACGTTAGTAAAACCTCCCTCCCAAAGCCTCATACAGTATCGGTAGCGCTGAGCTACCGGTCGGACCTTTAGCTCAGCACGATCGTGCTGTGTGTGTCTCTGTGTAGTTAACTGCGAGGTCGCGGGTTCGTGTCCTGTGTAGGGCGAACTGCGCTGATGACCTCAGTTAGTTAAAAGTGGTGCTGTGAGCCCCAGATGGTAGCGCTGAGCTACTGGTCGGACCTTTAGCTCAGCGCGATCGTGCTGTGTCTCCCATGCTCGAACTGTGTAGTTGACTGAGAGGTCGCGGGTTCGTGTCCCGTGTGGGGCGAACTGCGCAGGATGATCTCTGTCACACTGGTGCCGTGACCCGGATGGGAGTGAGGTTTAAGGGGGAGAGTGTAACGGATGCCAACTAGTGCTGTTTGGCGTAGAACGTTAGTAAAACCTCCCTCCCAAAGCCTCATACAGTATCGGTAGCGCTGAGCTACCGGTCGGACCTTTAGCTCAGCACGATCGTGCTGTGTGTGTCTCTGTGTAGTTAACTGCGAGGTCGCGGGTTCGTGTCCTGTGTAGGGCGAACTGCGCTGATGACCTCAGTTAGTTAAAAGTGGTGCTGTGAGCCCCAGATGGTAGCGCTGAGCTACCGGTCGGACCTTTAGCTCAGCGCGATCGTGCTGTGTCTCCCATGCTCGAACTGTGTAGTTGACTGAGAGGTCGCGGGTTCGTGTCCCGTGTGGGGCGAACTGCGCAGGATGATCTCTGTCACACATGTCAGAGCACAAACCAAGCATGAAGTCAAAGGAATTGTCTGTAGACCTCCGAAACAGGAGTATCTCAAGGCACAAATCTGGGGAAGGGTAAAGAAAAATTTCTGCTGCTTTGAAGGTCCCAGTGAGCACAGTGGCCTCCATCATCCATAAATGGAAGAAGTTTGGAACCACCAGGACTCTTCCTAGAGCTGGCCGGCCGTCTAAACTGAGCCATCGGGGGAGAAGGGCCTTAGTCAGGGAGGTGACCAGGAACCTGATGGTCACTCTGTCAGAGCTCCAGCGTTCCTCTGTGGAGAGAG
The DNA here is from genome assembly GCA_020510985.1 of Pholidichthys leucotaenia. Taxonomy (NCBI): domain Eukaryota; kingdom Metazoa; phylum Chordata; class Actinopteri; order Cichliformes; family Pholidichthyidae; genus Pholidichthys; species Pholidichthys leucotaenia. Next base: position 281,915,123 of record CM035842.1, read on the forward strand.
GAGAACCTTCCAGAAGGACAACCATCTCTGCAGCAATCCACCAATCAGGTCTGTATGGTAGAGTGGCCAGATAGAAGCCACTCCTTAGTAAAAGGCACATGGCAGCCCACCTGGAGTTTATCAAAAGGCACCTGAAGGACTCTCAGACCATGAGAAACAAAATTCTCTGGTCTGATGAGACAAAGATTGAACTCTTTGGCGTTAATGCCAGGCATCATGTTTGGAGGAAACCAAGCAACGATCATAACTACACCAATGATGGTGGCAGCATCATGCTGTGGGGATGTTTTTCAGCAGCATGAACTGGGAGACTAGTCAGGATAGAGGGAAAGGTGAATGCAGCAATGTACAGAGACATCCTGGATGAAAACCTGCTCCAGAGCGCTCTTGACCTCAGACTGGGGCGACGGTTCATCTTTCAGCAGGACAACGACCCTAAGCACACAGCCAAGATATCAAAGGAGTGGCTTCAGGACAACTCTGGTGAATGTCCTCGAGTGGCCCAGCCAGAGCCCAGACTTGAATCCAATTGAACATCTCTGGAGAGATCTGAAAATGGCTGTGCACCGACACTTCCCATCCAACCTGATGGAGCTTGAGAGGTGCTGCAAAGAGGAATGGGCCAAACTGCCCAAAGGCAGGTGTGCCAAGCTTGTGGCATCATATCCAAAAAGACTTGAGGCTGTAATTGCTGTCAAAGGTGCATCAACAAAGCAAAGGCTGTGAATACTTATGTACATGTGATTTCTTTTTTTTTAATTATTTTTAATAAATTTGCAAAAATCTAAAAAAAAAAAAAATCACTGTCATAATGAAGTATTGTGTGTAGAATTTTGAGGAAAAAAAATGAATTTAATCCCTTTAGGAATAAGGCTGTAATATAACAAAATGTGGAAAAAAATGAAGCACTGTGAATACTTCCCGGATGCACTGTATGCATCTTTATATAAATCAGATCCTTCGTCTTTTGTGATTTTCCCCACTGTTAGAAGTCTCATATTATGCTGATCGTACTCCATCCAACTTAAACTTAAATCTACGGTTACAGGACATTGTAACAGTCCTTCCAGTTTACTGCAATAACACACTAGACTCGACTTCCTTGGAGTGTCTAAGTAGTTCTCAGAACAGATTTTGCATTCAGATAAATCATATTTTTAAAACGCATCTGAAACCTAGCAAGTGTAATTGAAAAGGTTATTCCAGTTTATTGCAATAAAAGACTATTAACCATACAGGCAAGAAATGATAAACATTCTATGATTCTGTGACGATTTCTCAGGAAACAGAAGTTGTCACATTTTCTCAGAAAACAAGCCAATGTCTATTCCTAGCATATAATCTTATTGCTTGCTACACGAGGTCATCTATTTCTCTTTGCCTTTATTTTTCACTGAAAACATCACTTATGTGTTCTTTTAAGTGCTCTCCATCCTTCCTTATTTGATGTTTTCATTGCCTTCAAGAAAGTATGTTTCAAGAGGCGATGAGCTATCTTCACAGCTAAAGCATAAAAGTTTATTTTGATGCATAATGGATGGAAAAAGCCAACAGCCATTACCTTGGTCTGCCCTTCAATGACAGTGAGAGGCACGCTGGTGGAGGGCCACTTGTTTCTAGGAGGTAAAGGCTTGTCGCAGTTCCATAAAACCACAATCTGGATGGGGATAAAGTATGGGAGGTCAGTTATTATTAGGCAGAACAGTTGAAAAAGAGCTTCTATAGAGGTAGCGTTGCACGCATGCACTGCCCGTCCAACAGATCAGTCACACACTTGCTCTGCTTTCAATCTACAATTGGTTGCTGCAGTTGCCGGTTCCATTAGCATAAATTAACACCACAACAACCCTCCATGGCTTTTTCAGATTTCAGGGAGACAAGGGTCTGATCTTCCACAGATAACAGTGCATTTCTACAGTGTGTCAACTTACACGTCCTCACATCACTGATGTTTCACGAATGCGCCAGTGAGCCTGGAAGCTGGAGATGTTGACCACTACTGATTAGTTGAGTCACCAGCATTTTAACAAGTCTTTTAACTTTGTTGCCTTGTGTCAAACTCATTTGCTACTTTTGTCATCATAAATTTGCATCTTTTTACATTCAAATTTTCTTTTTTTTTTCCCATAAATTTGTGACTATTTCTCTCATAAATCTGCAATGTTCAGACTGACGCTGGTTTATTTTTTTTTTCCTGTTCACCTTGAAAAATACTCAGGTTCTTTTTTTAATGTTTTTGTTGGGAGGGGAGGGATTTGGGGGAAAAGAAAAAAAAAAAAGCTAGAAATGGCCCAGGTTGAGTGACAGTGCTGTAACCTTCCTGATTTCTTATATTTTTCCATATTTACCACATTTAAATGTCTCACATCATCAAACAAATTTTAATATTATACAAAGATAATCCAAGCAAATACAAAATGCAGTTTTTAACTGATGATTTCATTTGTTTAGGGAAAAAAAAGCTGTCCAAACCTACCCATATGTGAAAAGTACCCCCCCCCCCCAATTACACCAAGAACTAACTGTGATTAACCATATTTTCTAGAAAGCTGAGTGCAATTTCACTATCCACACCGAGGCCTGACTACGGCCAGACCTGTTGAATCAAGAAATCACTTAAATAGAACCTCAGCACAGCAAGGCCTGGGGAAAGGAAAGATGCTAGTTGGTCCAGGATGAAATTAAAGTGGGGGTGGAGGCAACACTAACCAGCAGGATAGTTGCAATGACCCATCAGTGGGCATGGACCAGGTGGGATGAGGCAATGGAACATAAAGTCTCATGGTCAGAGTTCTGGAGAGCGGAGCCACACTGGATCAAATTCTTCATCCAATCGGTGTATGATGTCCTTCCAAGCCCAACCAACCTCTTCTCTTGGGGCCTGACAGAAGCTCCTGCATGCTCTCTATGCCAGCAAAGAGGTTCCCTAGAACGCATTCTAAGTAGCTGCCCGAAAGCCCTCAGTGAGGGGCCCTGTCAGTGAAGGCATGACCAGGTACTGAAGGCCGTTGCAGAGTCCATCAGTGCAGGGATATCTTTCAGCAGGCAGCAACACCCAGCAGAGCATGCCATAGCCTTCATCAAAGCTGGTGAGAAGCCACAGCATTGCACAAACCTATTTGGGGGGGGACTTCTGGTAACAGCCCAAGACTGGCAACTGAAGGTCAACCTGGGAAGACAGTTGAGATTCTCTGACAACATCATAATGACTACACTTAGACCAGACATGGTTCTTGTGTCAGAATCTTCCAAGAAGGTGGTCTTGTTGGACCTGACTGTGCCCTGGGAAGACTGGATGGAAGAGACCTTTGAAAGGAAGAGGGCCAAGTATGGGGACCTTGTCGGTGATTGCAATGGCAGGGAATGGAAGATTTTGTTCTAGCCCATAGAGGTTGACTGTCGAGGTTTTGCCAGCCAATCACTCTGCAGGGCCCTCAAGCAGCTAGGGATCAGGGAGAGACACAACAAGAAAGCCATCAGGAACATCACTGATGCTGCTGAAAGAGCAGCATGATGGCTGTTGATCAGAAGGAGTGATCCATGGACTTCTCAAGCCACGTAGACACAAGTCGAGGTCTGATCAACCCCGGCTGGGTTGCTTGTGCTAGGGTGTATGATGTACAATGACCCAAAACATCCAATGACCACTGGTTACATCACTGATGATGTGTCTAGGCAGCACCATAAGGTGTGTGCTAAAATCAATAAAGATCTCAAAAAGCAACACATCATGCCACGATAAAAAAAAAAAAAATCAAGAACAGATGAGAAACAAGAACCCAGTACAACATCTAAAGAACTGCAGGCCTCACTTGCCTCAGTTTGGACACTGGTCCACGATTCAACAATAAGAAAGAGACTGGGCAAAAATGGCATCCATGTGAGAGTTCCAAGGAAAAAACAGCTGCTGACCAAAAAAGAACACAAAGACTTGTGTCACATTTGCGAAAAAAAACATCTTGATGATCATCAATATTGTGTAGACTGACTAGACAAAAGTTGAACTTTTTGGAAGGCATGTGTCACGTTACATCTGGTGTAAAATTAACACAGCATTTCATAAAAAGAACATCATACCAACAGTCAAACATGGTGGTGGTACTGTGATGGTCTGGGGCTCCTTTGCTGCTTCAAGACCTAGACAATTTGAGTTCTACTCTCTACCACAAAATCCTGTAGGAGAATGTCTGGCCGTCACTTGGTAACCTCAAGCTGAAGCCCTTCATTGTAACTGAATTACAACAATTCTGCAAAGAAGATGGGCCAAAATTCCTCAACAGCAACGTAAAAGACTCATTTTATGACAAACGCTTGACTGCAGTTGTCACCAAGGGTGACACAAGTTATTAGATTTAGGGGGCAATTACTTTTTCACACAGGGCCAGGTAGGTTTGGATAGCTTTTTCCCTTAATAATGTTAATCATCATTTAAAAAACTGTATTTATCTTTGTCTAATATTTAAATTTATTTGATGATTTGAAACACTTAAGTGTGACAAATATGCAAAAATATAAGAAATCAGGAATGGGGCAGATGCTTTTTCACAGCACCGTAACTGGACTATTGTAATAAAGAGAAATATTTACTAAAAAACTTCAGTAAGATGAAACGGATACATCATAACATTTTAAAGGCACCGAAACCCTGCTCGTCTTTGTTTCCTGCAGCACCAGCTCACACTTTATCACAGACACACTTTCCCCACCTGTGCACAGAACTTGGACTTGGCTACGGCGATGATGAGCTTCACCACGGGGGAGATCTGGGACTGCAGAGGAGTGACCGTGTGGACCACAGCGGTGAACTGCAGCGGCGGGCTCTTACCTGCAAAAACACACGCACACCGTTCAGACAGTTGTCAGGGGTGAACTCCATTTACTTTTTTTTTCTCCCCCTAAAATACAGATTTGTGCAGATGCAGCCTCCCATAAAGCTCCATCACGGTTAACTGGACACAGAGTGCTCTGGGTTGCACCCTTCATCCATCTTTCTGACAGTGTATGGACCCCTGATTCAGCTGACTGACCATGAGTAAATATGTCTAATCCAGGGGTGAACACTCTGTTTTGAGTCTTTTATCACTAGGTTGTAAATGACGCTGATTGGTTTATTAAACCATCTGATTGCCTCTTGTTATTAGCCCTATGCAAGATTGTGTTTAGGGTCTCTGTGACTGAGAATATTCCAAAGCCTTAAAAACAAAAACATTATAAAACTTGAGCCACTGGATGAACAAAGGAAATTTAATCAGTTAAATTTACAAGAAAAAAGCTGCAAATTTACAAGAAAAAAGTTTTAAATTTATGATGGAAAAGGTTGCAAATTTACAAGGAAAAAGCTGCAGATTTACAAGGAAAAAGCTACAAATTCATGAGAAAAAAGTTGCATTATTTACAATAAAAGAGATGCAAATTTATGAGGAAAAAAGTTGCAAATTTACAAGTAAAAACACAGCAAATTTATAAATTTTTATAAATGTATGAGAAAATGGAAATTTACAACAAAAAACTGCAGATTTATTAGAAAAAAAATTCAATTTATGAGGAAAAAAGTTGCAAATTTACAATAAAAACACTGCAAATTTATGAAATTAAAGTTTTAAATGTATGAGAAAAAAGTAGCAAATTTACTAGAAAAAAATTGCAAATTTATGATAAAAAAGTTGCAGATTAAAGAGAAAAAAGCTGCAAATTTATGAGGAAAAAAGTTGCAGATTTGCAAGAAAAAAACCCTGCAAATTTATAAGAAGAAAGCTGCAAATTTACAAGGAAAAAGCTGCAAATTCATGAGAAACAAGAGCACTCTGAGGTGAGTGCAATACCCCCTGCATCCATTTTCTTTGAAGATCCCAATACTTACTGACGGAGAGCAGTTTTCAACTTTTCAATCTAATTACTGTGGCAAAACCATCCATACATCTTCAACTGCTTTTCCGGAGGTCCGCGTTGTGGAGGCAGCAGCTCAAGCAGAGAAGCCCAGATTTCCCTCTCCTCGGCCACCTGCTCCAGCTCTTCAGAGAGGATACCAACACGTTCCTAGGCCAGCTGGGAGATGCAGTCTCTCCAGCGTGTCCTGGGTCTGTCCCGGGGTCTCCTCCCAGTCGGACGTGCCCGAAACCCCTCAAGTGGGAGGTGTCCAGGAGGCATCCTGATCAGATGCCCAAACCCCCTCAGCTGGCTCCTTTTGATGTGGAGGAGCAGTGGTTCTACTCTGAGCCTCTCCCGGATGACTGAGCTCCTCACCCTATCTCTAAGGGTGAGTCCAGCAATCCTACGGAGAAAGCTCAGTTCAGCCGCTTGTATCAGCGATCTCATTTTTTCGGTCATTACCCAAAGCTCAACATCATCCGGACAACATCATCCGCAAACAGCAGAGATGAAATCCTTTGGTCACCGAACATGACACCCTCCAATCCTTGGCTGCACCTAGATATCCTGTCCATAAAAATTCTGAACAGAATCGGTGACAAAGGGCAGCTCTGGCAGAGTCCAGTTCTCACTGGAAACAGGTTTGACTGGGTGTTGGCAATACGAACCAAACTCTTGCAACAGTCGTATAGGGATAAGACCGTATAGGATAAGGTGGCAATCCACAGAGGGGCAAATTTAGAATAAAAATGATGCAAATTTATGAGAAAAAAGTTTTAGATGCATAAAAACAGTTGCAAATTTACAAGAAAATAGTTGTGGAAATAAAAGAAAAAAGTTGCAAATTTGCATTTTATTCTGTTATGTAGCATGATATCAAAAAGGTTAATGAGGAGCTGGAGGGGGAAATTCTCTGCTTCATCCAGGTTGGAATGGCCATACTCCCTCCCCCCACCTCTCAGCCGATTTACGCCTATGAAACCCTTGACGCTCCTGTTAATAAATGACACCCAGCATGCAGTGCAGTGAGTATATCTGTAATTTCTCTGAAGTGATTTTCTGCCTGTGCCGAGGAATAAGAGCAAATAATGTGATTAGTCACTAAAAATTTCAGTTAGATGAAAGGAACAATTAAAAAGATATCATGGAAACAAATCTCATAAACTGACGACACTGTGGGGGGAATGTGGCTGCTGAGAACAGTGTAAACACTTTAATTACATTAACCATCTATTTACTCACAATGACAAGGTTACACTGGTGTATGTTAATGGTGAGATTGCCGTATGAGCCCAATAGCAGAAAAGCACAGAGAATTTAAAGCTTTTATTGTAGCATGGCTGGAAAATAAATTAAGATCTTACAATTTATTCAGAGAAAACAAACACAAGGTTGCTGATGCTAAACAAACGACCTTTATCTAATGTGAATTTAACATGGATCCTGATGAGTGAAACAATTATAAATGTGTTGTGTAAATTATTTTTGACATCTGAAGTGGAGCATGTAAAAAAAGAACATTTGAGTACATTTGAACTTGTTCCATGTTAAAACAGCCATGTTATGCTTTTCCATATTTCTATACTTGTAAAGAGCCCCTGTTATACTCTTTTTCCACATGTTGACACAACTGCCAGAGGTATTAACGAAATGACTCCACCTTTCCTCATGTGATATCTCCTTTTGATGACAAGACAGTGTTTGAGGCTAATGTTCGCTTTGGTTGTTGTACAAAGTAACGTACAAACGATGTTTTCGTGAATGTTAGTTAATGTTAGAGTTTAAAACTCTAAAGAAAACATTATCAGAACCAGCTGTCTGCGGTTTGAGTGGCTGATAGCATATGACTGGTCCTATCATGGTCTGAGCGCTGATATTGTCCATGCTCAGATCATTCAGTATTTTCCCTGTTCTCCTGTGTTGTGTTTCCTATGACATCCATCTTTTATTATGACAGCGTCACAGCGGGACTTCCGGCTGTCAGAGCCGAGCTGCGTCGTGACAGCTGTTCAACATTCCACTGATTAGTTTCTCATTGCCTGATTAGTCCTCTAGCCCTATTTAAGGGAGCAGCTGAGGTTACTCCTGGCTGCAACCTTGCTTAACGTTGCATCCGTACAACGTTTGGCTGGAGTCCCTAAGCCCCGGCTCCAGTCACCCATTGATTCTCCGTGTCTCCGTAAGTTTATTCCTTAGCCTGAGTATATCTTTACTGTGTCTTAGCCGTAGTTCATGTTTGTGTTTTTGCCCCACGTGGCTGTTTATTTTGTCATCCTTGTCTTTTGTTAATAAATACGCAAACTCATCGGTTGCCTATAGTGTCTCATTAATAGTGTCTCTGACACCCATGACAGTAGGTCGCAGCTAAAACGAGATACCAGTCGCCGTGAGTTTGTGTTTTTTGGGCTTGTAGTTGTTTCCTTGTTTTCCACATACCAGCGTGTCGGAGATGGCGTCACCAGGAGCGGGCTACTCCTTGGACTTGGGCTACGAGCTGATCGTAGCTCTCAGAGAGGTAGACTACTTTCTTGATGGCGTTCATAAGGCCTTCACTCCCTTTGACGCATGCTGGTTTGTGGACTTCGTCGAGGCGGCTATTAACCGCAATCCTCCCCTTGCCAACAACGCCGAAGTCAGGAAGAGGATGGCGGAAATTACGGCTCTCCGAGAGAAGACCCATTGACCGGAGGGGAACTCCGGCAGGAAGCTGAAGGTGAGGCATCCCCGTTCCTCGCCTTGGGATCCAGTTCCTGTCGCCCATCCAGTCCAGGAGTTCACGTCACCCCAGGGCCGTTCCCATCCACAGCGGAGGAGGATGTCAGCCGGGACCCCCCGTGAAGAGACACAGTGGGTAACTGAGCTCATCAGGGGTCACTTGGCTGAAGCTCGCTCTTCCTCTAATACCAGTGACATCCAAAAGAATGTGGTGGTGGCAGTTAGACTGGTGAAGATCAATCCCGAACTCCATGATTACCCCAAATACGCTGACCTGCTAGCTTCTGTCTCTGTGCAGGAGCGGCATTCCCCAGACCTGACTCAAGCCTTGCTCTTTCCCGATAAACGCCGTCACCCTGCTCATCTCCAGCCTCAGCGAGATCCCCGTCCAGATCCAGTTCCGGGGAGCCGTAGGAACTCTGCCTCCTGGCCAGCAGTGAGCTCCATGAGTTTAACTCCGGCTGTCCCCGTTCCTGATCTTGTGCGAGCGGCTCCTCCTCGTCCTCCCTGGGGGCCCTCCGTCACCATCCAGAGGGAGAAGGAGAGAACCAAGCCTGCTGCAGCAGTTTCCATCGGCCCTCAGCGGAGCAGGCGAGTGTCTTTTCATTCTTTTTCTTCACTGTGTGAATTGCCTTGTCTGACTCCTGGGGGTGGAGTTCGGGGCTCACAGTCCCCCGTGTTCCTTCCACCTGCTGCAGTTACTAATTGTGAACCTGCATCCTCTGTGTCTCCTTCCCCTGAGCGTTCCCCGGTGTCAGGATTACACCGCCGGACGAGAAAGGAGCCTGCAGCCCTGGAGAGCCTGGTACCAGCCCCGCAGCCACGTCACAGGCAGAGGAGGAGAGCGGACTGCCGGTTGGAGCCTGCGCCAACGATTAAGCATTCCCGGGTCTCCGTTGAAGGGCAGTTCCACCCAGCAGGCCACGGATCCCCTGCCACCACGCCGTGCGGACCTTCGGCGTGGACTTCAGTGCCAGGGAATCCCCAGACTGTAAGGACCATCATGCTGTCTGCGGAGCCTGACGCAGTCGAGTGGGAACCAGGAGTGGACCTCCAGCTAGTGGAACCTGGATCGTCGGACTCCTGGACGGCGGTAGAGCCCGAGATCAGGCAAGTGCTCTATTTTGTCTTTCTCTTTTCCATTCTTGAGCATCATTGCCTATCTCTCGGGGAAACGAGCCGGGTGCAGCCGACCGCTGCATCGGAGCTTGTCTCGCCGGGCTCTGCCGCTGCCAGTGACCCTGACCCCGGTATTCTTTGTTCTTCTGAGCTTTTTCCCAGGGTCCCCGTACATGAGTTGGTTCTGGTCGCTGTCCTGGAAGTTCCAGGTTCGTGTTTGGAGGTTGTCCCTGGTGCTGTGCCAGCCCAGTCGGGGTCTGTCGTGGGCGCTGTTCTGGCTAAGTCGGGGTCCATCGTGGGTGCAGCTTTGACCCAATCAGGGCCCATTGTGGGCGCTGTTCCAGCCCAAACGGGGTCCGTCGTGGGTGCAGCACTGTCCCGATCGGGGTCCAGCAAGGGCGCAGCGCCGTTTCGAGTGAAGTTCGGAGAAGGAGCTGCAGATCCTCTGCCGCTCAACGCCGGACTGGCCCCTCATCCTTTCCCCGATCCCTTTTTTCCTCCACTGGGTGCCGCTGGGATTCCCCATATTCGGCTCTGCTTCCCCTCGCTATCCCTCTTGGTAGGGAGGCCACCTCTGAGTTCTCCCCTTCGGTCCTGGTGGCCTAATGACATGGTTCGGCCACCTGGGAAACTGCTTCGCCGGTTCGGCGTTCTGGGTCGGCCACCCGACGGACTGCTTTCTTTGTTCGACGACCTGGTCCGGCCGCCAGATGTACTGTTTTTCCGGGCCTGGGACTGGGGTGGACCGCCCGAACTGATTCTTTTTCCCCTGCCAGTGTTCTGGGAGCTGGATGCAGGTAGACCTCCCAAACTCTTTGTTTTCTGTTTCACTGTGCTCTGCCTGCCAACATTCCTGTAGTGTTTTTTTTTTTTTTTGTCCCCTTGTGATGTTAGGGATGCTCTTTTGTTTTGTCTATGGACTATATTGAACTGTTTGTATATCGCCGCTCTGTCGCGTGTTGAATTATTTTTTCCTGGTGTTATGGGGTACGCTGTATTATGTGCCTGTATTTCAGTTTTCCTTGTTCCTCTGTGGTTGAGAGATGTTTTTTTGTTTTGTTTTGTTTTCCTTGCCGGTTACGTGATTTGACTGTATTCTTAGTGTGCTGCGCTGCTTGTAGTGGTCTGAGTATTTTTTTCTTCTTGTTATTTTTTTGGGTGCAGTGTGTTGTACGCTTCTGTATTTTAGTTTTCTTGTGTGTTCTACTATGCTCTGGGATTGTAGTAACATGTCTTTATTTTTCTATGTTTAAGCCTTGTCATTTCTGGTTCGTTGTTGCCCTCCTGCGTTTTTTATTTCCTCTTTCTCTTCTCCTTGATTTGGTGTTTTGTTGGTTCTGGCCCTCCTAGCCGGTTTCCCCCTCCGCCCTCCCTAGGGCGGCCCTGGTGGCCTTCTGGGTGGGGGGCTTGGATGTTACGTTGCACCTGGAATGAGCCTTTTAAGGGGGGAGTACTGTCATGGTCTGAGCACTGATATTGTCCGCGCTCGGATCATCCAGTATTTTCCCTGTTCTCCTGTGTTGTGTTTCCTATGACATCCAGGGCTTTTATTATGACAGCGTCACAGCGGGACTTCCGGCTGTCAGAGCCGAGCTGCGTCGTGACAGCTGTTCAACATTCCACTGATTAGTTTCTCATTGCCTGATTAGTCCTCTAGCCCTATTTAGGAGAGCAGCTGAGGTTACTCCTGGCTGCAACCTCGCTTAACATTGCATCCGTACAACGTTCGGCTGGAGTCCCTAAGCCCCGGCTCCAGTCATCCTGTGATTCTCTGTGTCTCCGTAAGTTTATTCCTTAGCCTGAGTATATCTTTACTGTGTCTTAGCTGTAGTTCATGTTCGTGTTTTTGCCCCACGTGGCTGTTAATTTTGCCATCCTTGTCTTTTGTAAATAAATACGCAAACTCATCGGCTGCCTATACCTGTATGTCATGGGTGGCCCGTCCCTGGGGTGGAATAAACACAGAAACAACCATGAGTGAGTGAATTACTAACAGTGGTAATCGCAGCTGACCGCAGTTAGTTGAGAAGAGGTCTACTTCAGAGTACAATAAATTATATCAAAATACTGTAAGCTAACAGAATATGACTGAATGATGGTCAAGGGTACAAGATGATCCAGCTTGGAAAATGGGTGTCTAGCATGGATGGATAGAATATATAGGGTATGACATGCAGGCACTGAAGTCACAGCTAAGATGAAGGCTATAGCGGACTTCTCTCTCAGTTTGTCCCTGACATGTGGACTTTGATCAGAAATCCAGGCTGTGTCTGCTCAAACAGTTCATCAACTCATCAACAGTTAAGCTAACACTAGGCGACCTGACTGCCTAGCCAAGTTAATCCTAAAAAGCGAAAATGGGAAAAGCGTAGCAGTTGTGCCGCACAAGGAAACACTACAGCGTAGAGACACAGCCGCACAGAGAAACGCTACAGTACTCACAGCCTAGCAGTCCAGGTCCTCCAATTGAACAACAAGCAAAGTCCTTCAGTGACTGACGGTCACACGACGAAGAATGACGGTGTGACTCGTAGAATGTTCCAGCAGTGCTTGTCCAGCAAAGGGCTGCTTTTATACAAACACCGCTGGCCTCACAAATAGGCAACACTTTGGGCGAGGCGCGGGGAGGATAATTACTGGGACTAGGAACAGCTGGTGGAAAAGCAAGGGAGAGCGAGGGGGCGTGGTTGGACCGACAGACTGTCAGCAGCGTGGGAGAAAGTAGATTGCTGATGCTGACAAACAGCTGCCGTTCAGGAAGTGGCTATGGTTACAGAAATACACAAAGTGCACATACACAACAGAACCAACCCCCACAGAGAGATCAGGACCAAGCCAGGGAAAGCCAGGCCGGCTTGGCCCATGACACTTTGAACCTATATGTAACTTAGTGAACATGTTTCTAACTTACATCTACCGTATAATGGTGTATTGGCAGCATCGAATCACAGGAGGAAACCGTCAAGACTCCACGGTGAGCAGCTGTCCATGTCAAACTGGTCTTGTTCTTCTATTCAGACAAAGTAAAGAGATATTTCATACCTTGACATGTTTTGAGTGTCATCTGGCGTCCATGATGTGTCACATCAGCTGTTTTATCCTTTCCGTAGATGTGACCGACCTGACAGATTTGACAGATCTGCCAGGTCGGTCACACCCCCAACGTGCCATGGTCTTTGGAGAAGAGAATCATCTCAGTTGAACCAAGACTGACTTTTTTATTAACTTTTTTATGTGCCTGTGAGCGAGATGATGAAGTCTTCATGCTCTCGCACACCTAGGATTCATGGATCAGGAGGCGACGGCAGTTTAGCATGACCGTGTATGCATAAGTTAGGATAAGTTAGACTATCATTGGGCATAAGTTGTGAATGCTGGCAACACACTAAGTATTCATTGGTATAAGTTATCGAGACATTCTGTATAAGTTATATGTTATGTAAACATCCAACTCGTTATGGAGAAGTGATGTATACAGCCAAAACTGAAATTTTGGCCAACATTTTAGAGAAATTTTCATATGTCAGCAAACTCTACATAAATCATCAAGGTGTGACAGGGCCTTAATCTAGCTTGTTAGCTTACTATTGTCCACATGAATGACAGCTTGGCTGGTCAATAATAAAGCAGCAGATGGGTAAAAAAAACACAATTTTTCAGTCAATAAACCCTTTAAGATGGAACTGAAAAAGATGATGGAACAAGCTCTGCTCCGATCTGCAAAACATGGTGTTTGTGTTTTTGGATCAAACGATGCCCCCCCCCCCAAAAAAAAGGGTTTGAACTCTTCCCCATTCCAAAAATAGGGGGTCCCAAACATAATCTTGCACAGGGCCCCCAAAAAGCATGAAACAGCTTTGACGTGTAGCACCTATGTGTATCCTTTATTTTTGCTGTGTACAGACTGAATGATAATAAAATCATTAAATAAGCGCACCTTTTTGAGAAGTTGTTTCCAGTTTTGCTCAAGAAGTCCTGTTCAACAAAATGCTAATACTTGTACAATATCTAAACTTGCCATATAGCTCTAAATAGGACACCTACATGACAGAAAAAGCCCTCAGTTAAAAAGTCTCGCCTTAATTGGTGCAACTGATGAATCTGCTGGGACAAGCACGATTTAATGGCTGTTGTTTCCTTAACTCACGCAAGCCTAAACTGCAACCACACCTCTGTTCTATTTCTGTATACATTTAAAGGCTAATTATAATAAGCTAGACCCCTCGTGTGAGCTGCTAAAATTAGTTTTTTGCAGAAATCTATTATAGATAAATGGGCAGAGGCACACAGAGGGGCATGAAACACTCAGACGAACCGAAGGCCGGCGCTGCAGGCACATGGCGTGGCAAGCGTCGGGATGGTTTGGGAATAGGGGGAAAGCACTTCCTCATGGATAAGTGGAGCCAGAGTGCTCTTTAGTGTTGCTCTATCCATCTCTCTGACACGAGGCCCCCCGACCAGCCATCTCAGGTGGGCTTAGTGGTATTTATGGAAGTACAAGCTCTGCCCTTGTGGGGGTCACAGAAATGGGCCTCCAAGAAAGCAGAAGGCTTTCTTGGAGGAAGCTATTCCACCGTGGCTTTTTTCAAATGGCAATTTATGTGAATGTTTGCAAGCAGTGCTGCACTAATTAGGAGGCGGGCTGGGTTTCTATCTGGCTCTTTTACAGTTATAATGGTTAAGTTTGATCATTTTATTAAAGGCCATCAGAGACCACCCAAAACAGCTCTCGGTGCACATGGGAGCTTAGGTGGGTGGAGTAGTTCTTTGTGTATTTGATATTGTACAGTTTTTCTTTTTTTTATGTTTCTGTAAAAATCATTCTTTGTCTACATAGAAAAATGTATGCCCATAGTGGACAAAACTTGACTACTCCACAAAGGAAAAAGTAAACATGAGAGTTAAAGTCAGGATATTTAACTTCTCAGGCTGCTATATCTTGGCGGCAAGTCAAACTTTTTAAACTACCAGGCAAAGACTGCGACCACTTTGCCATCAAAAGTTATGAGAAGTGAGCAGAGCGAGATCGGACACATAAGCATTTTCCACAAGTTATTCCCCGAGCGGCCACACTGAAGATGGCAGCGGCAAAAATAGGGATTTACTGCAGAGGCATAAACAAAACGGCTCTATCTTGCCGTCTCTCCCTCCCACCGTCTCTTCTTTCTTCCTTCTAACCCCTGTGTCCACAACTCCTCAGAGGAAGGCAAACATCGATCTGAGTTACAGCCACAGTCTAGCGAGGATCACCCCGGTGTGCATGCACGCCCACATAGATGTGCATATACAGCAACCTCCTATCTCTGTCCGCAGCCTGAAGTTTCTGAACTGTGCCCTCATGGGAGTCTTATTTTATTGGAGAATATAAATGTTTCTAACATTACTGCACATTTAATTGCAGTTGTAGTTGATAACCAGCAGAGTTGTCTGCATTGTTAGCTTTGAAACAACAGTTTCTAACTGTCTGGTGCAATGTAGCATCCATTGAAAGGTTTTAAACATTTTACTGCATCCACTTTTTTTACCAGTTGCTCAGTCTCGTTCTGTTCTGTTTAAGAGACAGTGTGTGCATCCATCAGTGACAATCCTTGTCAGTAGGAGGCACCTAGCTTTTCCAGTTTGAAGTAACGTGTTTTGTCTTTTGCTGTTATGTTTTATTTCCTGTCGTATTTGCTATTCAGGGCCACTGCAGTTTAATGATGTAACTGTGTAAAGATGGCAGCATGCTAAAGCAACACAAGTGGGCAACTGGGATTACAGAGAACGGTCTGAAAAAGAGAAAATATCCAGTGAGCAGCAGTGCTATGGAACTCAATGCCTTGTTGATGCCAAAGGTTAGAGGAGAATGACCAGACTGTGTCGAACTGATAGAACTCATTACTCATTACAACAGAGGCATACAGAAGGGCATTTCTGAAGGCACAACCTCCCAAGCACAAGCCGTAATCTAGACACTTGTGTTTTGGGCTAAATTAGGTCCGTCAGTCTGTCTTAATTTAGCCCACAAATAGACACTGAAAACTGGGTTGTGTTTAGTCCGTCTAATATGGACCATAGTTAACCCAGAAATAGATGCTGAAAATTGGGCTAGGTTAAGTCCATCTACCACAGACCACAGATATTTAATCAGAAAAAAGTTGTTGAAAATTGGGCAAAAAATAGTGCGATAATTGTGCTGTTTAGTCCACAGGATTTGTCCCAAATTTATCCTCAAAATAGTTTTTGGTATTTGGTGATGGTGGTGGGGGGCTGTCTCTCAAAAGTCAATTAAACTTTTACAACCGCTGGGGGTCTTTGTTAAAAGTGCTTTATAAAAATGCATATTTTTAACAGCTTTTTTTTTAAAGTTCAACATTTGGCATAATGCTTGTCACATAATATCTGGAACAATCTGAAACCAGTGCTAGTGCTATTGTGCTGTACACTTAAAAGGCCCCATTACAAATACGTTCTACAAATTTCTCTCTATGTTGTGTCTTTTTATTGATGTCTGTACATTGGGCTCTGGGTGTCCCCAGACATGCCTGGTCTTGTCTGATCTTGGAAGCTAAGCAGGGTCCACCTTGGTTAGTACTTGGATAGGAGACTGCTTGGGAACACCAGATGCTGTGATGGACTAGTGATCTGTACAGGATGTACTCAGAGATGCTGGTGTAAAATGGTGTTCACTTATATAGCGCTTTACAGATCCTGCTACCCACACATTCACACACTGATGGTGGCGGAGCTGCCATACACAGGTGCTGGCCTGACCCACCAGGAGCAGCTGGGTGTTCAGTGACTTGCTCAAGGGCACTTCAACATGCAGACTGAACACAAAGCGGGAATCAAACCTCTGACCCTCCGATCAGTAGTCAGCCACACTACACCTGTGCCACAGCTGCCCTGCCACACACAACTCAGAAAGAATCAGGATGTTAGTGACAATACGTTGTTTTTTTTAAAACAACCTTAAAAAGATGGCTTTTCATCTTTCACTTTTCAACCAAATCTGTACGTTTTTTAGACAGTTGGCAAAGCCATTTTTTCAACCAATTTGTGCTGGGAGGGAACACACTGATCCTTGAAGCAGATGGACTACAGCAACAGAAGACCTCAACTGGTGCCACTCCTGTCTGCTAAGAACAGGAAACCAAGGCCACAATTCACACAGTTCTACAAAATAGGATGTAGAAAATTAGAAAATGTTGCCTGGTCTGAGTCTCAGTTTTTGCTGCAAGATTCAGATGGTAGGGTCAGAATCTGGTGTAAACAATATGAAAGAACTGATGCCCACATGGAGCATCATGGATGTGCACCAAACAAATCTGCAAACTATGTGATGCTACTATATGAAGACGGACCAGTGTCTCTTGTTGAATCTATGCCATGAAGAACTAAGGCAGTTCTGGAGGCAACCGGCCCAGTAATAGCAAGGTGTACCTATTAAGGAGGTTGCTGAGTATACATGGAAATGTGATTTAAAACGGTCCCATGCATTGTGAGCAATTAGGTCTTCATCAGCAATATGATACCATGTAGAGAAAAATGAGACCCATCTTATACTGTATATGCTGTATGGTACACTGTAACTACCAATCACATATGCTGATATGTCGTCGGCCTCCGTCGGTCTATGATGACCATGGAAGAGAATCCTAAACGTCTACTCTGCTGGAACAGCACCGCCTGTGGCTGAACAGGCCGATGCGCGAATGACAGTCCCTGTCACACAGGTCACACTTGTGGGTGGTCTCCGTGCTGCTGGGTCTGTGGCGGTTCTTCCTGCGGGTCCTTTTTTCATCTGCTGCAGCAGTCAGTCTCTCTTCACCCGCCTTGAGCTGTCTGGTCAGGGTGCCTCTCCATTTGGAGCGGTCCGTTGCAAGGTCCTCCCAGCGCTCTGTGTTGATATCCAGGGCCTTCATGTCTCTCTTGCAGACGTCTCTAAAGCGCAGCTGTGGGCGGCCAACGTCTCTCCTGCCAGTTGCCAGTTCTCCATAGAGGACGTCTTTGGGGATTCTGCCATCCTCCATACGGTGAACGTGGCCTAGCCAGTGGAGCCTGCGCTGCCTGAGTAGAGTGAACATGGAGGGAAGGCCGGCGCGGGACAGAACTTCTGTGTTGGGCACTTTGTCCTGCCAGGATATGTCCAGGATGTGGCGAATGCAGCGCAAGTGGAAGGAGTTCAGTCTCTTTTCCTGCCGGGCGTATGTTGTCCACGTCTCACTCCCATAGAGCAGTGTGGTGATGACGCAGGCGTTGTACACTGCCATCTTCGTCTTGACAGAGAGTTTGGGATTCTCCCACACTCGTGTGGTGAGGCGAGCGAATGTGAAGGCTGATTTTCCAATCCTCTTGTTGATCTCTGTATCAAGGGAGAGGTTGTTGCTGATCGTGGACCCCAGGTACGTGAACTGATTCACGACCTCCAGCTTGTAGTCATCAATGGTGATGGTTGATGGTGCTTCCGTGCCTTGCGCCAAGACGTTAGTCTTCTTCAGGCTGATGGTAAGCCCGAAGTCCTTGCATGCCTGGGAGAAGTGGTCCATCAGGGTCTGAAGCTCCTGCTGTGTGTGGGTTGTGACTGCAGCGTCGTCTGCGAACAGCATGTCTCTGATTAGAGCCTCGCGTACTTTGGTTCTGGCTTTCAGGCGGGCGAGGTTGAAAAGCCTGCCGTCAGATCTTGTGTGCAGGTAGATTCCCTCTGTTGCTGTGCTGAAGGCATGCCTCAGGAGCATAGCAAAGAAAATCCCAAAGAGGGTTGGCGCAAGTACACAGCCCTGTTTCACTCCGCTGCGTATGTTGAATGGCTCTGAGACGTTGCCATCGTGCTGCACTATCCCCTGCATGTTGGTGTGAAACGATTCGATGAGGCTTTGCAACTTTGGTGGGCATCCTATCTTTGGCAGGATCTTGAAAAGGCCCTCTCTGCTGACCAGATCGAACGCTTTGGTGAGGTCGATGAAGGCGACGTACAGAGGCATGTTCTGTTCTCTGCATTTCTCCTGGAGTTGGCGGATGGAGAATATCATGTCTACCGTCGATCGCTCAGCGCGGAAGCCACACTGAGACTCGGGGTAGACACGTTCGGCAAGCTTCTGTAGACGAACGAGAACAACTCGTGCGTAAACTTTGCCAACAACGCTGAGGAGGGAAATGCCCCTGTAGTTGTTGCAGTTGCTTCTCTCCCCTTTGTTTTTGTAGAGGGTGATGATCTTGGTGTCCCTCATGTCCTGTGGTACGGCACCTTCCTTCCAGCACTGGCAGAGGACGTCATGCAATGGCAGCAGTAGGGCGGTCTTGCAGTGCTTGATCAGGTCGGGGGGTATGCTGTCGTTGCCGGGTGCCTTGCCAGCGGCCAAGCTATCAATGGCCTTACTGAGTTCGTCGATGGTTGGCTCGGCGTCAAGTTCGTCCATGGATGGCAGGCAGTCGATGGCATCAAGGGCTGACGGTGTCACGGTGTTCTGTCTAGAGTAGAGGTAGGAGTAGTGTTCCACCCATCTCTCCATCTGCTTGTTCTTCTCTGTGATCATCTCCCCAGTGGAAGATTTGAGGGGGGGCGTCTTGCTCTGAGCCGGACCAAGTGCTTTCTTGATGCCATCGTACATACCACGGATGTTCCCTGTTATGGCAGCGGTTTGAATGTCTTGGCTGAGCTGAGTCCAGTACTCGTTGGCACAGCGCCGAGCAGTCTGCTGAACTTTGCTTCTCGCAGCCCTGAGAATCTGGAGATTCTTCTCGTTTGGGTACTTCTTGTACTCAGCAAGTGCTGAGCGCTTGGCTTCAATGACGGGGGTCATCTCGGTCAACTTGGCATCAAACCAGTCCTGTGACTTCGAGGTCTTCCTCCCAAAGGTAGCCAAGGCTGTGCGGTAGATGGTGTTTCGCAGCTCTTCCCACTTCTGCTTTGCAGATTCTCCTGCTTGTGGTACACCAAGTTCCTTCTCAAAGGTGGAGGCAAACTGCTCAACAAGTTCTGGTTGAGCCATCTTGCTGGTGTCAATCCGTGCCTTTCCAGGTTGTCTAGCAAAATGGAATTTCTTCAGCTGCAGCTTGACCTTGCAACACACCAATGAATGGTCTGTGTCGCAATCTGCACTCTGGAACGAACGGGTGATTAGCACGTTCTTCAGTGAGGTGCGCCTGGTCAGGATCAAGTCTAGCTGGTGCCAGTGCTTTGAGCGCGGATGTTGCCAGGAAACCTTGTGTTGGGGCTTGGTCTTGAAGAACGAGTTTGTGATGCACAGATCGTGATATGTGCAGAACTCGAGCAGCCGCTGTCCGTTGTCGTTCATTCTGCCCACGCCAAAAGGTCCAAGACAGGAGGGCCAGGAGTCGTGGTCAGCACCCACTCTGGCATTGAAGTCTCCAAGGAGAATGAGTTGTTCAGAGTTGGGGATGATCCTGACAGTTGTTGCGAGATTCTCGTAGAACTCGTCTTTTGCCTCTGGTGTGGCTGTCAGTGTTGGGGCATACACACTGACGAGGGTGACTGGGCCTTCAGTGGTGTTCAGGCGGAGGGTGAGGAGTCGTGCAGAGCCAGTGCTGCCCGGTTCCACCATCTTCAGCAAAGTGTTCTTCACTGCGAAGCCCACTCCGTGTTCCCTGTGTTCGTCACTGCCCTTTCCCTGCTAGTAGAACGTGTAGTCCTTCTCTCTCAGTGTGCCTGCATCAGCTAACCGTGTTTCCTGGAGAGTGGCGATATCCACTCCCAGTCTCTTCAGCTCATTATTGATGATGGCAGTCTTCCTGGTGTCGTTGATGTCCTTGAGGTTAGCAGCGAGTCCTGTCATCATAGTGCGGACGTTCCAAGTTCCCAGTTTTAGAGTTGGTCTCTTTTGTTTTATTGTCTTGCCTGGTGCGAAGGTTCTCAGCCTGCTGTTTGGATTTCTCCTTATCCCCATGCACCCAATGAGGAAAGCAAGCTGTGGCGGGACAACACCTTATTGGCTGGGGGCTGCCCAGCTTGAGGCGGGCGGTAGCTGTCCAGTGAGATCTGATGATCCCTCCCACCGTCGGGAACAACCCCTGGCGCCACGCTCTACGCCAATTGAGCAGTGGCTTATAACTGGTAACTGTCATTCCCCGTGTTTTGTCTACGCCAAAGGTGAAGCTGGAGTGTCCTCTCCAGTGATCCGGTGTTCTACCTTCCAGCGTTGGGCGTTGGTAGGATTCAAGCCTGGGCAGGAAGATATGGAGGACAAGATGTTGCCCATGCAGCATGTCCACCCTCTCCACGTCACTGATGAATCCAAAGGAACAGCAGGGCTGCTACAGTTTGGCACCAGCGCCGTTGCAGGAGCTGCCAGAACGATGTTGAGCACAACATAGAACTGCCTTAGGGGCTCCGACTCCGGATTTTTCCTCAGGGTTGACTCCTGAAGCCTTTCCCGTGACCGGGTATGCCGCAAGGCAGCAGAGGTTTGAAATCAGGGTTTACCTTCCCCTAGATGGGCTACCTTCCCAGGTTGACGAGCCACCATCTACCCGAAGCATCTGGTTTTAAGGTGCCAGAGATCCGCCCTCGCCCCTTCTCCTATTAGTAAAAGCAGTTCCGCCGGGCTTAGAGACTAAACCACACGGGCAGGCTAGGAGTTGGACTTAGTTGTCAGAGGCTTTTCGAGACGCACGCCATAAGGAGCATTTTATGAGCACTGGGAGCTTAACCCCAGTGCCGCTCCTGGCTATGACAACCTTGGAACCATGCTGATATGACCCTTGTGAATTTATCCAGAATCCACTTGTTGGAGTTTCTGTTTGAATTATCTGAAAACCTGAAAGCCCATGTGAGATAACAATGCTTGTTTCTGGTACTCTATGTTTAATGACATGGAAGTTATAAAGATCAGCTATTGAAATCATGACGCACCCCGAGATATTGCTACTCCAAGAAGGTTACAGAAATTAATGTGATGAACAAAATCAAGATTTCAGCTTTAGATTGGAACACTCTGAGTGGATTTGAAATTGATGTCTATAATTTGCATAGTACCAGATGCTGGTGAAAGAACTTCAAACTTAGCTCTCATTAAAACCTTGGTCAAATGCTTAATTTAAGAATATTAGTACATACCCAGTATGGCATAGTAAAAGGGGAACTGGGCCGGGTCAGTTGAGTACTGTGGTAGTGCGAAGAGTCCCCCGGGAAGGGAATTCCACAAGAACCGGTTTCTGGATACAAGGGGGTCCACACGGTCCTGGATGATCTGGGTAAAAACAATAATTTTTTTGAGAGTTACAAAAGTTATGAAAAAGACACAAATCTGAGATAAAAGAATGAAGTTGTGATATCACAGTGTGAACAGAAGATGACAAGGGTGTAATATTTTGCATTTTAATTTCACTGATTTGTATCAGTCATAGACCTACATTAGTCAAAATCTATATATACCGCAAAGCCTGGTCTTTATGCCCATGAAAATTGAATCCACATTGCCATGTAACCTTCACTGTATACCATAATCTGACATCCACCTTTCCAGAAATGTAGCTACCCATTGTGGTGATGTAGACCACAACAATTTCACCTTCATTGAATTTCTTCTTCTCTGTTCATTCTATACAGTACCATCCTTGGCCACAGTGTTTGATAAAAAGTGGACCAAATCAAAGGAAGTTTACACTTTTAGAGCCTTATTATGATGATCAACAGTGTGTTTTTTCACCAGACTTCCCACCTTACGCCAGTGCTTTTGCTCATTTCTGTCAGCGCATTGTCTGGTTTTTATGCTTTGCATTACATCATCTAATTACCAGTAGAGCACACGTCAGCTTTGCGCTGGGAGGTGGAGGCTCGCTTCAAAACAGTGTGGCAGCATGCAATCTCATGTGCATTGGTATTTTGGTTCTTATTATGACAATGTGCTTTTGATCAGGAAAAGGGAGGTCTGTCGTCATTAGTGCATTGTTTATGAGCTCATGAGGAAACACAGCATGTGCTGGGATTTTCAATTATTTTAGTGGGGAGAGTTGTAACATTTATAATTACCTGTCATTTTAATTATACTATAATGACACATTTAATAGTTTTTTTATTCCATCCACATTTTCATTTTAATTGCAAATTTATTAGGCATTGATGTGTTTACTTTTAGAGGAATGAATGAATGAATGAATAGGGAGTGTGCACATTTACTTTTCACTGTAACTTCTTGGAGAGACAGGAAGTGCATCTACATCTGCCTCGGCTGGTGTGGCCTTTGATCGGTTCTGGACATACCAATGGTTTCTGTATCCTTATCAGCCAGTGTTTACCCTCTCTCTCCTCTGAACGGAAGAGAGAGAGGGCAGAGGCTGTAGGATAGAACTGTCAGTCTGAAAGTTTTAGCCTACAAACCTCTCTGCTATGACAAAGTATTATGGTGTCCACATCCGGTGGGGGGGGAGGGGGGGAGTTCATAGTGATCAGATAGATAGATAGATAGATAGATAGATAGATAGATAGATAGATAGATCCCAAATTGGGAAATTGAAGTGTAACAGCAGCATGACAGTAGACAACCAAACAACAGAAACAAACGCATGACAGACAAAGGGATTGCCCATGGAAAGTAAAACTAACACTACTTTGAAAACCTATATACACACGTGGACAAAATTGTTGGTACCCCTCTGTTAATGAAAGAAAAACCCACAATGGTCACAGAAATAACTTGAATCTGACAAAAGTGGTAATAAATAAAAATTCTATGAAAATTAACCAATGAAAATCAGACAATGCTTTTGAATTGTGGTTCAACAGAATTATTTTAAAAAACAAACTCATGAAACAGGCCTGGACAAAAACGATGGTACCCTTAACTTAATATTTTGTTGCACAACCTTTTGAGGCAATCACTGCAATCAAACAATTTCTGTAACTGCCAGTGAGACTTCTGCACCTCTCAGCAGGTATTTTGGCACACTCCTCACGACCAAACTGCTCCAGTTGTCTCAGGTTTGAAGGGTGCCTTCTCCAGACGACATGTTTCAGCTCCTTCCACACATGTTCAATAGGATTTAGATCAGAGCTCATACAAGGCCACTTTAGAATAGTCCGATGTTTCGCTCTTAGCCATTCTTGGGTGTTTTTAGCTGTGTTTTGGGTCATTATCCTGTTGCAAGACCCATGACATGCGACTGAGGCCAAGCTGTCTGACACTGGGCAGCACATTTCTCTCTAGAATACTTTGATAGTCTTGAGATTTCATTGTACCCTTCACAGATTCAAGACACCCTGTGCCAGATGCAGCAAAGCAGCCCCAGAACATAACACAACATCCTCCATGTTTCACAGTAGGGACAGTGTTCTTTTCTTGGTATGCTTCATTTTTGCGTCTGTGAACATAGAGCTGATGTGCCTTGTCAAAAAGTTCCAGTTCTGTCTCGTCCGTCCATAGGACATTCTCCCAGAAGCTTTGTGCTTGTCAACATGCAGATTGGCAAATTCCAGTCTGGCTTTTTTATGATTTGTTTTCAACAGTGGTGTCCTCCTTGGTCGTCTCCCATGAAGTCCACTTTGGCTCAAACAACGGCAGATGGTGCGATCTGACACTGATGTACCTTGACCTTGGAGTTCACCATGAATGTGTTTAGAGGTTGTTCTGGGCTCTTTTGCTACCATTCGCATTATCCATCTCCTCCTGCGGCCATGTCCAGGGAGGTTGGCTACAGTCCTGTGGATCTTAAATTTCTGAATAATATGTGCAACTGTAGTCACAGGAACATCAAGCTGCTTGGAGATGATCTTATAGCCTTTACCTTTAACATGTTTGTCTATAATTTTCTTTCTAATCTCCTGAGACAACTCTCTCCTTTGCTTCCTCTGTTCCATCTTTAGTGTGGTCACCAAACAGCACAGTGACTACTTGTCACCCTTTAAATAGGCCGACTGACTGATTACAAGTTTGTAGATACCTGTGATGTTAATTAGAGGACACATCTTGGTTGAACATGTCCCTATGGTCACATTATTTTCAATCTTTTCTAGGGGTACCATCATTTTTGTCCAGGCCTGTTTCATGAGTTTGTTTTTTAAAATAATTCTGTTGAACCACAATTCAAAAGCATTGCCTGATTTTCATTGGTTAATTTTCATAGAATTTTTATTTATTACCACTTTTGTCAGATTCAAGTTATTACTGTGACCATTGTGGGTTTTTCTTTCATTAACAGAGGGGTACCAACAATTTTGTCCACGGCTGTACATGATAGCTGAATATATGGTGACCCGTATACACACATGAATCATACCCGTTGCACAATGCAGGACTATCAGGAGCAGAGTGAAATGTGAGGTACCAGTTAGACTGTAAGGTGCAGTGTGGCAGCATAGTTATGACCAGAATACAACATCATAGTGAGTTATTGTACAGTGAAATGGCATGCGGCAGGAAAGATTTCCCATCAAAGGGATAGGCAGGAGTGCATTGGAATGGATTATCCAAAACATACCTCTGAATAATTAGATCAGCCTCTTTATACTTTTCGTTGATGCATAGACACTTTTCCCAATACTCATAATAACAAAATGGACTGGGGCACACCCACAAATGCGTTATGTGCATTTGACAACTGATGAGTGAATAGAATGCCATAATACAGCCCACGAGCATTTACATGGCTTAAACTCACCTCATTACAAAGATTGTCAAATGGCGACAAATCACAAACATTAGTTTGGGCATTATTGAGTGTATTTTAAAAAATTAACAACATTTATTCTTATTTTACATTTCTATAGAAAATGTGATTCATGCCTCTATGACTACAAGGTCAGATCATATAGTTCATAAAAGCCAGCATCACCTTCCCTCACTTATTTTAGCTAATAGCCTCTTTACACTCTCTTAGCTCCAGACATGCACTCATTTTTGGAACTAAAAATAGGCAGCTGTTTAGCTGGCATCTGGCGCTCAGGGAAGTCTCTAAAAGGAGGGGGATGGTTCATGAGGAGAAGGAGACTCGAGATACTTCTTCACATGGAGCAGCGCCGCGATCCCAACATGAGATGGCCATTAGTTATATAGCTAATATCTGTCAGGCTTGTTACCAAAAGGTCAGGTTGAGCTGGCTGAATGCCCTATGAGATGTTAGGAGAGAGACAGATGTGGCACTCAAAGACAGTGATAGGAGTAAAGCTTGTTGGGGAAGAAAGCATTTAAAGCCTTATTTTTGGGCAAAGTCACCGGTTTTCATTTTGTTAATTTATTGAAATTTACAGGGAATTTCCAATTTAAAAAAAAAAAAATCACAAATTTTAAATTTCGACAAATTGACTAGATAAAAGAAATGTTACTGTGATGACTTTCAAGTGGCAAAACTTGCCCCCCCCCAAAAAAAAAATGATGACAAGTTGCTACCAAAGCTTTTATACAAGTAAGCAAATTTTCTAATAAACATGAACATAATTAAGCAATTTTACACAAGACAGATGTGGTATTAATGAATATAACGCTGTAGTGATTCAGTCATAGGCCGAGCCAAAGCCATCACCATGGTGCTATATTCATAATAATGCATAACCTTGAATGTAAAACTGCTTTTATACAACAGTTGTAAAATGCTGCTTATAAGTTGACAGTAATAAGGAACAACAAATTATTTTCTTTGTTTTTTTTAATGATACACTCTTCTGCCAAGACTAGTATCGCTACGCAAAAACAAATAATTCCCAACTGGTACTGTTGGATGTTGCTAACAAAATATAGCTTAATATAGAATATAATAGATTTAATGTTATTTTACACATATGGCCAATAAAATCTGATACCATAAAATAGTCATCATTTATATACAGAGTTTTCCAGCGGTCATCATTTCAGGCTCTTCAGTTGAGTTTCCTCATGGGTATCTCCAGTTTTGCTTACATTCTCTGCCATCTTATAAGCATCTTCAAAAAAATAGAGCCAGAAGCATGAACTACATTGCGAGACTTCAGTAGAAATGGTCCTCGGTGAAGTTTTAACCTAAACTCTGGGATAACCAACTATATAACTGAGCTAATGCAGCTAATGACTAACTATTAGCAGGATTCCAGAACAAAAACAATTTCTGTGTTGTGAAGTCTGCCTCTTTTTAAACAGTCTCACCGTAGAACACAAGTTACAACACATGACAATCATCACATATAAGAATCCACAGATAAAAAAAATTATTAGAACACTGCTAAGGGGAGCGTTACATATCCAGTGTAGTGTTCAAGTGTCTTTCTTAGGGGATATAATAACTCGTAGATTCCCTATTGTCCAATCAAATTGTTCTGTTGGAACCAACTGCTGTATTATTAAATAACAACAAACAATAGTGTGGTCATAGTGAATATAGCATGGCTGTGATGCGGTAAAGGTGCAAGTTTAACACTGAGTGGAAATACAAAGAACAAAGTATGTAACTTACTTTTTTTGGTCTCTTAGTTTAGAGCTTTCTGTGGAAAAGTGACACAGCTGACTCCATGAGCGCACGCGTGCGCACACACACACACACACACACACACACACACACACACACACACACACACACACACACACACACACACACACACACACACACACACACACACACACACGCACGCATGCACACACACCTCCTGACACCAACTGTCAGGTTCTCGGTATGTGGGACACTACAGTTATCAACAATGCTTCATTTCACCCATTTAGCACGGTGGCATGCTGGCACTGGGTTTTTCGCACATCTGGCTAGCAGTATATGGCTGTCAGTGGACTGCTATCTAATTTCATACCCTGCTAGCACTGGGCTTTGGTGGAGTCACTGAGGTCTTGTTTGTGCTGAGAATTCTAAAAAAAATTAAATGCCTCAGTCTGAGAACTGATTGTATGAGAGCTCTTCGTAAGCCTAAAGATGGATGTAAACATGAATTATAAATAAAAGGGACGAATGACTCATCTGCATATCAGGAGATAAATATTATTTTCAATCCATAAAAAATCTACAAGAACACCCCATGCAGTGGCTCTTCAAAAAATATTTTCTTCTATTACACATAAAGTTAAGCTTTGCTCTCTGGGTGTGTACATTTTAAATGCTAGAAAAAATAATTTTAAGTAACTGTTTAATGCATCCTTTCTACATTTTGACATACTTGGTGTGACGATAGATTGCAAATAGGGCTTTCAGGTCTGAGTTTGGAGTTGACTGGGGAATCCAGGCAAGCATTATCAATAAGAATGTTTTCTTAATGCCCAGCCAGATTAAAGTGACACTCCACCAAAAATCTTTTTTTTTCTTGTTAACATCTCTGTAACATGTTTTTTTTTAATGACTTACAAGACATATCAAGAGTGAAATCACTCAAATATGCCATTTCTCTGTTTTAGTGAAGCCCCGCCCCCTGAAAAAAGGGGAGTTTGGACGGAGCATTTTTGGTGACGTAACTGTAGGTCTGTAGTGTTGAGCCAATCAGGACTCTCTGGCCTAACTGAAGTTAGCCTCCAGGGCCAATTAGCATCTTGGCCAGCTGCTTTGAAAACTCGACCCAAATTAAGATGAGATTTACCATTAAACTGCTTTTAAGGACCAATGCAGTTTCAATCATTATCCTGGGCCACCATGCAATCAACTGGACATGTCCTTCAACTGGTAATTCTTTTTATCACAGGTTTTATTCTGTTTAATGTAGCACTAGCCACTATTAGCCTTGTGGGATGTGGGTGGACAGATCCTGGCATTTGGAGGAGGAAAAGTGACAAGATTTTGACACAAAACTGTAAGACAATGAAAGTTTTTTTGTTTTTGTTCTTTTTTTTAGAAAAAAGGACATAAGATACAATTTTAGACAATGTAGATTTGTTTTTATAGGGAATTTATACCCGTCTTTAAATAAAGATTAAAAAAATGTGAAGTACCTGAAAACCTGTCAGAGTTTATAAAAGAGAAAGAACTCTTCATTTGCTCCAAGTTAACAGGAATCACTTTCCCAGTGAGTTCTATATATAACATAAACATGACATGCTGTAATTAATTTTTATAGTTTCAGATGGAGAAAAAAAATGCAATAACACTAAGACTTTGTCAAACTCTCGGGTGTAAGTGACACCATGTTGTCACAGGGTAAACTGCAGCCTCATTTACATAATTAATTTCTAGAGGTGTGATAGAAATTTTTAATGTTTAATGCTTATTTTCTGTGCGATGCCTATTAAGTGCTTCTTCTTGACTGTAAAATTATAAATATACAGTGGGGAAAATAAGTATTGAACACGTCAACATTTTTCTCATTAAACATACAGTGGTGTGAAAAAGTTTTTGCCCCTTCCTGATTTCTCATTTTTTTGTATGTTTGTCATGCTTAAATGTTTCAGATCATCAAACAAATTTAAATATTAGACAAAGATAGCATAAGTAAACACAAAATGCAGTTTTTAAATTAAGGTATTTATTATTAAGGGAAAAAATTCCAAACCTACATGGCCCTGTGTAAAAAACTGACTCCCCCCCCCCCCGTTAAAACATAAATTAACTGTGGTTTGTCAGCCACATTGGAGGGCTTTCGAGCATGAACTGCCTTTTAAAGGTCATGTCACAGCATCTCAATCGGATTAAGGTCAGGACTTTGACTAGGCCACTCCAAAGTCTTCATTTTGTTTTTCTTAAGCCATTCAGAGGTGGACTTGCTGGTGTGTTTTGGATCATTGTCCTGCTGCAGATCCCAACTGCACTTCAGCTTGAGGTCACGAACAGATGGCTGGGCATTCTCCTTCAGGATTTTTTGGTAGACAGCAGAATTCATGGTTCCATTTACCACAGCAAGTCTTCCAGGTCCAGAAGCAGCAAAACAGCCCCACACCATCACACTACCACCACCTTATTTTACTGTTGGTATGATGTTCCTTTTCTGAAATGCTGTGTTACTGTTATGCCAGATGTAATGGGACACACACCTTCCAAAAAGTTCAACTTTTGTCTCGTCAGTCCACAGAGTATTTTCTCAAAAGTCTTGGGGATCATCAAGATATTTTCTGTCAAAACTGAGACAAGCCTTTATGTTCTTTTTGCTAAGCAGTATTTTTTTGTCTGGGAAATCTGCCATGCGGCCATTTTTGCCCAGTCTCTTTCTTATGGTGGAGTCATAAACACTGACCTTTGCTGAGGCAAGTGAAGCCTGCAGTTCTTTGGATGTTGTTGTGAGGTCTTTTGTGACTTCTTGGATGAGTCGTTGTTGCACTCTTGGTGTAATTTTGGTCAGCAGGCCACTCCTGGGAAGGTTCACCACTGTTCCATATTTTCGCCATTTGTGGATAACGGCTCTCACTGTGGTTCGCTGGAACCCCAAAGCTTTAGAAATGGCTTTATAATCTTTTCCAGACTGATAGATCTCAATTACTTTGCTTCTCATTTGTTCCTGAATTTCTTTGGATCGCAGCATGATGTCTAGCTTTTGAGGATCTTTTGATCTACTTCACTTTGTCAGGCAGGTCCTATTTAAGTCATTTGTTGATTGAAAACAGGTGTGGAAATAATCAGGACTGGGTGTGCCTAGAGAAATTAAACTCAGGTTTCCAAAGATGTGATAAACCACAGTTAATTTATGGTTTAACGGCACGGGGTGTGTGTGTGTGTGTAATTTTTCACACAGGGCCATGTAGGTTTGGATTTTTTTTACCCTTAATAATAAACGCCTTCATTTAAAAATGGCATTTTGTGTTTACTTGTGTTATCTTTGTCTAATATTTAAATTTGTTTGATGATCTGAAACATTTAAGTGTGACAAACATACAAAAAACTTAGAAATCGGAAAGGGGCAAAACACTTTTTCACACCACTGTATTTCTGATGGAGCAGCTGACTTGAGATTTTCACCAGATATCATCAACAACCCAAGTAATCCATACATACAAAGAAATCAGAATCAGAATCAGAATCAGCTTTATTGCCAAGTATATTTACAGGTAAACATACAAGGAATTTGACTTGACATTATTAATTAAGGCAACTGTGTTCACAAAACCAGTTATATTTAATAAAGTGGAATGACACAGGGAATAAGTATTGAGCACATGAAGAAAAAGAGGTGCAAAAAGGCATAGAAAGCCAAGAAACCAACTGAAATCCATCAGAATTTAGGAAGCCATCCCATCCTCCATCAGTGCAAATTAATTTCTGTCATGAAGCTGGGTTTAGTGGTTTCAAACCCAGTTCTGACTCAGGGTTATTTTGCCTTATTTTCCACCAAGCGCTTCAGGGAGCTATTGGGCCTTTGCTTCCTGACAGCTCGGGCACGCCCCCTTCTCCTGTCAAGTGCCATCAGCTGTACTTCATTTCGGGTGTTTACACATACATACGCACACACTCCATTCATTCCCATTCACATGCTCATACACTCACTCATGTACTCCAGGGTTCAATTATGTTCAGCCCACGCTTCCTCACACCGGCAATCTCTTCCCTCGTTAGCATTATGATTACAAATACGCTGTGTTTGTGGGAAGAGATTGCTGGGGTATTCACCCTCATTCGTGGCAGCGTGTTCCTCCATGTTTGTTGTATTACTACCTTTGCGTATTCAGCCTGACATTTACAGATGGTTAATCCCTGGATGTTAGTGGCTGACCCTGTTTCACTTCTTCATCTACCAGACTACACGGACAGCCTCGGATTGTTCCAGTCATAAGTGTATGTTTTGCCTTTCTCTTGACGATGGCACTAGGCATTCCCCCTCCCCAGCTGTAGAACATCCGGATAGCTTCCCTGTATGTCTGGTGGCCTATATTTATCATTTCAATCAACTGTATTGTGTGGTCTTGCTGGACTTGTTATTTTGTTGGACTTTAAGTTAATAAATGGTACGTTCTCCTCTCACAACTGGGTTTTTCATTCCCTCTCTCATGCACTGTGGCATGGCACATGGGGATTCATGACAAATTTCAACTGGTTAAGTCCCAACTCATAGCCTTTAAAAAGGTCTGTGGCTATCAGACTGTCACACCACAAAGAACTCATAATGGGTAGAAGCAAAGAGCTCTCTCTAGACCTTCGCAACCTTATTGTCGCAAAACACAATGATGGCATTGGTTACAGGCACATTTCTAAACTGCTGGATCTTCCAGTGAGCACTGTTGGAGCCATCATTCAGAAGTGGAAAGAACATCATTTTACCATAAACCGGCCCCGACCAGGAGCTCCTTGCAAGATTTCTGACAGAGGAGTCAAAATAATTATCAGAAAAGTTATCCAAGAGCCAACGACCACTCATGGAGAGGTCCAGAAAGACCTGGAGTTAGCAGGTACTGCTGTTTCAAAGACAACAATAAGTAAAGCACTCAACTGACGTGTGCTTTGTACCCGCTCACCTCGCAAGACTCCATTGCAAGAAAAAGCATGTTGAAGCTTGTTTAAAGTTTGCTACACAACATTTGGGAAAGCCAGTAAAATACTGGGAGAATATAGTCTGGTCAGATAAGACAAAAATTGAACTTTCTGGATGCCACAACACAGCATGTTTGGAGGAGAAATGGCACTGCACATCAACCCAAAAACACCATACCAACAGTGAAGTTTGGAGATGGGAGCATCATGGCATGGGGGTGTTTTTCAGCACATGGTACAGGCAGACTTCATATAATTGAAGGAAAGATGAGTGGACAAATGTATAGAGACATCCTTGATAAGAACCTGTTGCCCTCTGCAAAGATGCTGAAGATGAAATGAGGGTGGACATTTCAGCAAGACAATGATCCCCAACACACAGCCAAGGAAACTCTCAACTTGCTCCAGAGAAGGAAAATAAATTTGCTAAAATGGCCCAGTTAGTCACATGAGCTGAATCCAACTGAAAATCTATGAAACAAACTGAAGATCAGAGTTCAAAGAAGACATCCACAGAACCTTTAAGAATTGAAGACAGTTTGTGTGGGAAAAATGGGCTAAAATCACTCCTGAGCAATGCCTACACCTAGTTTCTCCATAGAGGAGGCATCTGGAAGAGGTTATTACCAACAAAGGCTTTTCTACCAAATATTAAATGAATTTCACCAAGTGTGTTCAATACTTATTCCCTGCGCCGTTCCACTTTATTAAATATAACTTGTTTTGTGAACACAGTTGCCTTGATTTCTTTGTATGTATGGATTACTTGGGTTGTTACTGATATCTGGTGAAAATCTCAGGTCAATGGCTCCATCAGAAATATGTTTAATTAGAAAAGTGTTGATGCGTTCAATACTTTTTTTCCCCGCTGTATTGTGATGCTAATGGAAAACACGCTATCTGTACAGGACAGATCAGTGGGAAGGCATTATGACCTTCTCCAACTGTTCTGTGACTGCCTGTAGGAACCAGAAGTTTCCACATTACAGGTCACAGAAAATATTTGACTACTCAAAAATAAATTGAGTGACTGAGGTTGCAGTTCACTTAAGCCTGTTTTCCACTAGCCCAGCACACCTCGGTACGGCTCGATTCACTTCAGTACGGCTCGGAATGCTTCTGTCTCCATTAGCACGGTGTTGTGCTTGTGCTGTGATGGTTTGTGTTAGGAGGTTTTAGAAGCGGGGCGGCGGCAGATTCCCAGCAAGGCGGGTCCACACTCCCGTGATGTTACACACCCGACTGAGTCCTTATTTACACGAGACAAAAAATGGAGGATCCAAGGATTATTGCCTTGCTCGCTCTGTGGTTTTATCTCACAATTAATTTTATCTCATAATTAAGCTGCAACAACACAAGTCACTTTTGTTTTGAATTAACTGCCAAATGACCTAGAAATAATGAGCTGAAACTTGTTTTTATTCGTATTAAATAATGAGACAGTGGCACACTGGCCAACACCAAATTGTATTATTTTTTACATCCTAGGGCATTTTGGATGTACTGAATAAAAAAAATTCATGTTTTTCACCTTCAGGTCAACGTTTGGAACAACAGTATTATTATTTTCCGTTTAGATGATGCTACACTCCTTCTAAAGTATTGTAATTCTCTGAATTTGGAATGCCGATAGAACATTCAATTTACATATACTTGTACCTACTTTGACTTGGTGCTAATTTTTTATGATATTTCAATAAAAAGAACAGAAAGCTTACAAAAACATTTGTTTTTTGGTCTAGTTAAAAATTACATTACCTTTACAATGGTTGACCCCTGACAGGATGATCAGCATCATTTTCATCAGACTAGGCAATGGAATTTCTATGTAATTATACTGTTTTGTAATTCAGTGTTATAACAGACAAACCACACTTTCCAAAACAATTCCATTTTATTATATACAAAATATTAAAATAAAAAAAAACTTTGCAACACAACATGAAGGTTAATCGACATTTTATACACGCCGACCACTGAGTGCCTCTACACCAGCTTCCCAAACTGGGTCAGGAAGACTCAGTTGAATGAAGCCGTCTCTGCCAGCTCTGGTTCAGGAAGGCTTGGTTGAATTAATCCGGACGGGCTGTCGCGGCGGACGCGTGGGATGATTCTACAAGGAAAATGCACACAATAAAATACAGCACGAAAGTGCAAGATATACAGAAAAGACAATAGTTTTTAACAAGATTACATAAGCTTATTTCAGCGTATTGTTCACATGAATAATTAAAATAAAAGCTTTAGTCCGCAGTGTGCTGCAATAAATAGCAGCGATCATCATCCACAAATGAACAGCTTTTTTATTGCATAAATAAACTGAGCGTCTTACCGAATATATTTGCGAAAAAACGCACAATAAAAAAAAATTAAAACTCACCATTAAAGGACTCCGATGTCGAGA
The DNA here is from genome assembly GCA_020510985.1 of Pholidichthys leucotaenia. Taxonomy (NCBI): domain Eukaryota; kingdom Metazoa; phylum Chordata; class Actinopteri; order Cichliformes; family Pholidichthyidae; genus Pholidichthys; species Pholidichthys leucotaenia. The sequence goes on from CM035842.1 coordinate 281,949,516, forward strand.
CCTCCCGGTATATTTTTTCATTCCGGGTGGCTCCGTCTAACTCGCGCTGGATACGTTCGTCTGACAATGCAGTGAGCAGACACTACACCTCCTTATTGGTCCATGGAACACCCTTATTACGCGAAACCATTTTTGATAGAGAATAAATGAAAATAGCACAGCAATACACTGAAAAGAAACCGCCAACAGTGGTTGCGTGCTGAGTAATGGTGGTCGTGAAAATTATTTATTTATTTTTTTTTCAAAAACTTTATTGAGAAGGTCGTGAAGATTCGGTAGAAGAGGAGGAGGAGAGGGGCGGTTACAACCTGACCAATCAGCGCCGGTTACGACCTGACCAATCAGCGGCGACCAGTCTGTTAACGTCACAACACGGCACAGCTCAGCACTGCTGTACCCTGCCCTTGAGCGGGGCTGAGAATCGCGGCTGTTAAACCGTGTTGGGGCTTGTGGAAAAGCGTACAAAGCGTGCTGAGCCGTCCCGTGTCGCGCTAAAGCGTGCTAGTGGAAAAGGCCCTTTAGTGACCAAAAGGCAAAAGGTGCCACCAAAACTTTAGTTTTCAAAAGTTTCACACTGTGGTGGTCTGGGTTGGGCCAGACCAGGCCACACTTTGGTGTCCTCTGTATTTGTTATCTGTGTTCATTATTATCATTATTGGGGTTTTATTTCCATCTCAGTCTTACTATTATTATTTTCCATCTCCAGTGACATTTGTATGTTGTTTGGTTTTCCCTTTTTGTTATTTGTTTCTGATCGGGCTTTTATTTTGACAATGTTTGTTTACTTCCTTTTGAGCACAGCTTATCCTTATGTCACTCATTATTGGTCATGGCTGTTGCTCATTAGTCTCATTATGTTAGTTAGTTAGTTAGTTAGTTAGTTAGTTAGTTAGTTAGTTAGTTAGTTAGTTAGTTAGTTAGGCCCATCGCTCCTCCTGGAGCATAGGCCGATGACAACAGTCCGCCAGAGTGCTTTGTCCTGGGATGCTCTCTCCAGCTGTCTCCAGGTCTTTCCCATCATCTTGATGTCAGCATCGAGGTCTCGTCGCCAGGTGTTTCTTGGCCTTCCTCTCTTCCGCTTCCCTTGGGGGTTCCACTTGAGTGCTTGCCTTGTGATGTTACTGGCTGGCTTCCTCAAGGTGTGCCCAATCCATCCCCATCTTCTATGCCGGATCTCATCCTCGACTGGCAGCTGGTTGGTACGCTGCCACAGGTCTACGTTGCTGATGGTATCGGGCCAGCGTATCTGGAGGATCCTTCTCAGGCAGCTGTTGCGTCTGCACTTTCCTGATGGTGGTCTTCGTTGTCCTCCATGTCTCTGCTCCATACAGTAGGACTGACTTGATGTCAGAGCTGAACAGCCGGATCTTTGTGCATGTTGACACCATCTTGGAGCGCCAGATGTTCCTCAGCTGCAAGTATGCTGCCCTCGCCTTGCCGATTCTTGCTCTGACGTCTGTGTCTGTGCCACCCTGCTTGTCAATGACGCTGCCCAGGTATGTGAAGGCCTCTATCTCTTTCAGCTCACTCCCGCGCAGTGTAACTGGGTCCTCATTTGTGTGTTGATCTTGAGGATCTTGGTCTTGCCCTCGTGGATCTTGAGGTCAACTTGTGCTGAGGTGGCTGCCAACTCTGTTGTCTTGTCCTGCATCTGCTGGTGGCTGTGGGAGAGCAGGGCCAGGTCGTCTGCAAAGTCCAGATCATCTAGCTGGTCAAACAGTGTCCACTGGATTCCATTTCTTCTGTCTGCTGTTGATGTCTTCATGGTCCAGTCGATCGCCAGGAGGAAGAGGAATTGTGACAGGAGGCAGCCTTGTCTGACTCCGGTCTTCACCCTGAAGCTGTCTGTTAGCTGTCCTTCATGGACTACTCGACAGGTCATTCCTTCATAGGAGTTCTTGATCAAGTTGACCAGTTTGGTTAGCACTCCGTAGTGGCGAAACAGCTTCCAGAGGGTTTCGAGGTCCACGTTGTCGAAAGCCTCATTATATTAGGTTCTATTTATTGGGTTTCACTCCCTCATTCCATTGTTGGGTCCTCGTCATTACTTTCAGTTGTGAGTATATGTTGTTTGTGTTTCACACTTATTATTACCAAGTGTATAAGTGCATTATTATTATTTATTATTATTATTATTAGTCATTTGCTGCTTGGGTTTCGTCCCTCAGCATTCCTGTGCCAGCTGTTATTTGCTGTTTGGGTTTTGTCCTCTTGCATATATGTTTCAGCTGTATATATTACTTTATGTTCACCTTTCATGTTGCAGTTTATCTTTATTAAAATATGCTTCAATTTTGCTCCGCGAGTGTGCTGTTCATCTGCCCCTGAGGAGCTTACATGACATACACAGCAACCTAAAAAACAGACTTCACTAATCCATGGAGGACATCACAGTGGCTGTCTACATTCCATGTTATTATGCCTTGGTGCAAAGGAGGCATATGGTAGTCTATAGATGCATTTGTGTGTTGTTGTGTGTGTGTATCGGTCTGTTACCAGGTTTTCAGCTCACCCGGTCAAAATTAAGTGGAACTAAAGGCTTGTATCACTGTATCACCATATTTCCTTGACTTCTGATTTGCCCGAATTTTGAGATAAGGCTTTCTTTTCAAAATAATCACAAATTTAACTCACCATTACTGTCAACAATGGAGCTTCTAAATAAGGTATTGTAATAACTATGCTGGGCCACTAGAGGCTTTTCAGCTCGCCCATTTAGTGGAACTTAAGGCTTATATCATTGTATCACTATATTTTCTCACCTTTAATTTGCCGGAATTTCCAGATATAACTTTGCTTTCAAAATAAAGACAAATTTAACTCACCTTTATCATCAATGGAGCTGGGGAAAAGGTATTGCAATAACTATGCAGGGCCAGTAGAGGTGGCAGTGTGCCTTTTTACAGCCCCCCTCCTCCCCAATGCTGCCATGCCACAGGCACCAAAGCATCAGCACCTTGGTGCTTTCACTTATGGGTATAAAGAGCAACTTAAGTTGGCTAATTTCAGCATTAGTCACAGATTTAGGGTATTTTCACACCTGGAAGTCCACACCAAGGTCTGGACCAAGGTTCATATTTTTGTTATATATTTGGTCCAGTTAGATTTGGTTTCCCATGGCTCCTTTTCCAAGTAAACTAAACAACTTTACGTGACAGTATCTGTCTTGGTGTCATGATGATGCCCTGTTGTTCTCACGTTTCTGTTATTAGCGCGGACTGTCCCGCTGGGCCCCTTGGGGGAGAAGGCAGGACTCATTTGCTTGGCGAGTTTTTGCCATGATTGTTTATTAACAAAACCCAAAAATAATTCACAGCTTGAGGGTTGGAACGAAAAACAAAAAGCAAGACACACAAGGAAAAACACACTAGGCTTCAGGCTCAGGTGAAAACAGACTAGACAGGAGTGTGTAATCATGCAAGAACGACTGAAGGTCACCACACCAGATAATGGGTGGTGATCATTAAATAAGGCCAGCCTAATTACAAAAGCAGAAACACATATGGACAATCAAGAAATCAACACGGATCGGGCTGAGGTGGAAATCAACAATAAACACTATCAATGTAAAAGCCCAAACCAGAACTAAAGAAAACCATGACTTAGATAATAATAAAAAGAACAATGGGGAATACAGATGAGAAAAACAAAACATAAACATGACTACGATAATAATACTAAGGGTGACAATCAAGAACTAAGAATCAGGCAGGGATCTAAATGATACAGAACATAAAAAAAACATGATACTGAAAGAAAACACAGAGGATCATATAAAAATTAACTGAAAGCATGGGAAAGGTCTCCAGACCCTGCCCAGACCATGACATAGCACCCCCCCCCCCAAGGGGTTGATTCCAGACACCCCAAGAAGTAACATTAACAAAACAAAACTCAAAAACACTCACAGTGTGGGTGGTGGGGCCCCAAGGGTAGGCAAGTCAAAAAAAATCCTTACCCCCCCCCCCCCACAGAGTCCAAACCCAAACAGTCTTGTGGGGCCAACCCAAGTCCAAAACCCCAAAACTGGTCAGATTGTCTGTCCAAGTCCATGGCCCATCTAACCGGTGTACCAGGCGGGTCAGGGGACCTACTACAGTCCAAGGGCCCCTGGACCGGAGAACAAGGTGGATCTGGTGGCTTCCCAGAGTCTCAGGGCCACTAGATCATGGGGCAAAATGGCTCAGGGGGTCTACCCGGGTCTGCAGGCCCCCAAATTACAGACAAGGCAGGTTTGGGTGGCCCCTCTGAAGCTGATGACGAAGGCCCAGGTGAAGAGGATTGCTTGGCCACTGGAACAATGGGTGGAGACCCACCGGCCACTGGAATGATGGATTGAGGGCCACCGGCCTCTTGAACGATGTGTGGAGGCCCATCGGCCTCTAGAACGATGGGTGGAGGTCCCCCGACCTCTGGAACTGGTGATGGAGGCCCACCGGCACCAGGAACACATGACGGTGACTGGGGAGTGCTGACCACCAGTGAGGGCTGCTGAGGTACGAGAGCGTCTGGCCCAGATGCCTGGGATACATCTTCCAATGCAGCCACCTCAGACAGGGGAGACAAGCAGGGAGTGTGTGAGGTGACACCACTATCACCAGGAGCTAGGAAAGTCTTTTCTAATGTTTATGTTAAAGATGAACTGAAAAGAACTTGCCTTAGCTCCTGGTCCTCTGCTGTTAGGGTGACCATCTCAGGGTGAGCTGAATCAGAATCAGAATCAGAAAGCTTTATTGCCAAGCATGTTAAAAACATGCAAGGGATTTGACTTGACATTGGCGCGCTAATGTAAGCGCATCACAATGACATGGCTGCCATAACAAGGCGCCTCATCAAAACAGTGGGAGATAAGAGGGGAGGAGGGAGGGAATGACACATTGGGCAGAGAGAAAAAAACATCGTTATCAAAATACAGCTCGTTGTATAAGCGGGATTGTGATTACATAGAAAAAACCCTCTCTATTGCACAGAGCAGACAAAACAAATCCACACAAAAACAAAGCAAAGCAGAGAGACCAGTGTGTGTGTATATCAGTTTGTGATATCAGTGTGGGTGCAGTGTGGGTGTATCAGTTACTGGAGTACAACAAAAATTGTCTCCTAGGCAACGGCTAGATGTTATATTCATGTATTGTAAACACAGATAGACATGTCCCAGAGTTTATCTCTCTTCATGCCAGATGGTAAAATTCCATGTTAGTCCCATGACAACGCTGTCCTTGGAGAGTTCTGATTATTGGAAGATAAGATAAGATAAGATAAGCCTTTATTAGTCCCACAAAGGGGAAATTCCAGGATTGCAACAGCACAGGGATAGCAACACTCAGAGCAACAATCAGAAGGCAAGAAAAAACAAGCAAGCAAGAGCAGCTAATATACATATGTACATATTACTATAAAATATATATATACACACACACACACACACACACAGACACACAGTGCAGAGCATTGTAGCTGGATGGAATAAATATATGAATATATGAACACACAGTGCAGAGCATTGTAGCTAGATGGAATAAATATGTAAATATATAAACACCCACAGTATGGAGCATTGCAGCTAGGTGGAATAAATATGCAAGTATATAAACACACACAGTGCGGAGCAATGTAGCTAGATGGAATAATATGTAGATATATAAAAACACAGTGCGGAGCATTGTAGCTAGATGGAATAAATATATAGATATATAAATATAAACACACCCAGTGCAGAGCATTGTAGCTAGATGGAATAAATATGTAAATATATAAACACACACAGTGCAGAGCATTGTTGCTAGGTGGGATGAAACAGCATAACCGTCTATTTAGTTATCCTACATGGTAAGATTATGTGCCCATACATATTCTCACCCTCCATAGCGACCGGTATGTTCCTAGTTGTATGCCGGAGAGGACCATTGTGTAAGTCTATTGCATCTTTTGCATTCAAAAAAAAACAAAAAAAAACAAAAAAAAAAACAAAACTATTAGTTTGTTACGTCTTTTTGCTATCTCTGCGAGCAGCCCTGCTTAGGTTGTACAGTCTGACAGCCGTTGGTAGGAAGGACCTACGAAACCTCTCGGTTGTGCACCTGGGATGATGTAGTCTGCTGCTAAATGAGCTCCTCAGTGCATCCAGTATGTCCTGCATAGGGTGGAACTCAGACTCCAGCAGAGATGACAGTTTAGCCACCGTCCTTCTCTCTCCTATCTCCTCCATCGGATCAAGGCGTTGCCCCAGGACAGAGCTAGCTTTCTTAATCAGTTTGTTCAGTCTCTTCCTATCGGCTGCAGTAATGCCACTGCCCCAGCAGACCACTCCAAAAGTGATGGCTGATGCCACCACCGTGTCATAGAATGACTTCAGCAGCGCCCCTTGTACACCAAAAGACCTGAGTCTCCTCAGCAGGAACAGCCTGCGCTGTCCCTTCTTGTAGAGTGCGTCAGTATTGTGTGACCAGTCTAGTTTATTGTTCAGATGAATACCCAGGTACTTGTAGGATGTCACCATCTCGATGTCTGTTCCCTGTATATTTACTGGTGCTGTGAGGGGCTGCCCATGCCTGCGGCAGTCCACCACCAGCTCCTTAGTTTTCCTCGCGTTGATCTGGAGGCAGTTCCGATGGCACCAGTCCACAAAGTCCTGGATAAGCCCTCTGTACTCAGCTTCATCTCCGCTGGAGATGAGACCAACGATCGCAGAGTCATCAGAGAACTTCTGTAGATGGCAATGTGTTGTGTTGTGTGAGAAGTCCGCAGTATAAAGAGTGAACAAGAAGGGAGCCAGCACCGTTCCCTGGGGGGCCCCCGTGCTACTGATGATCGTGTCGGAAACACAGTCCCGGGTTCTCACAAACTGAGGCCGGTTCGTGAGGTAGTCCAGGATCCATGATGACAGGTGCTGGTCCACCCCTGCGCGCAGCAGCTTGTCCTTCAGGATCATCGGTTGGATGGTGTTGAAAGCACTGGAGAAGTCAAAGAACATGATCCTCACCATATTCCCGGGCTTCTCCAGGTGGGACAGAGAACGGTGAAGGAGGAAGATCACCGCATCCTCCACCCCAATGCCATGCTGGTAGGCGAACTGGAGTGGATCCATCGCTGGTTCCACCAGGGGGCGGAGATGAGCAAGGAGCAGTCTCTCCAGGGTCTTCATCAAGTGGGACGTCAAGGCCACCGGTCTGAAGCTGTTCAGGTCTTTGGGGTGGGAAGTTTTTGGTACAGGTACCACACAAGATGTTTTCCACAGCTGTGGTACCCTCCCCAGTTTCAGGCTCATGTTGAAGATATACGTCAAGGGCGCCGAATCAAGGCCAAATGAGCACGGTTCACTAAGAGCAGAAATTTCCTCTCTCATGCGATTCTGAGCATCACAATTACAATTACATAGGCTTTAAAATCATTCTTTGGAGAGCACCAAGCGACTCCAGATGTTTCCCCTTCCACAGTCATTTGCCGCTATCAGTGCTATCCTCAGCTGGTCGAATTATTAAGAAGCAGCTACGCCGGGTCTGCATTTTGATTAGCTCTTCTAGTTAATTTCCGATACACCAGGAAAATTCCAGAGCCAATCAGCAGAAAATCCTGTGATCATGAAGCCAAAACAGGTAGATGTCTTCCACATCTTCAGTCGAATCACGCAGACACATGAGCTCCAATCCATGTCTCTCCGTTGGGGCTCCCCCTGGCCCAAATTTTTGTAAAATGGTGTCAATAGTATTAAAGCCCGCTCATCAATTCCATAATTTTCCATTTGGATCGAGATTCAGCCAGATGAAGAGCGAACATAGACAGACACAGCAAGCTGGGATAGTGAAGAGGGGAGAGGAGTGGGGAGGAGGGAGAGAAAATATGACTGCTCTCTCTGAAGGAAGGAAGAAGAAGGAAGAAGAGCTGCAGGAGCGAACTGCTCGGATGAACACGGTGGAGGGGACTGCCCAGATGAAACAGGTGGAGCAGACCACTCATGCGAGGTAACAGCTGCAGCAGATGGATCACCAGTCCTGGAGGCTACAGCTGCTAGGGACCCACTCGTGGAGGCATCCATCCTCTCTGATGCGGTACTCAGTGAAACAGAGAAGGGAGAAGCAGGTGAGGATAGATGGATGGAAAAGGCAGCAGCAATAACAGCAGAGTCGGGGAGAGCTCAGCGGTGGTAGGTGGCTGATGCTGAGCCCCCTCACTGGGACGGAGGCAAGACCCATCATCAAATGATATAAAATAATTAATGTCACGCGCGGCTCTAGGGAGCCACGCAATAAGAGCCAAGGGCGAGCCAGTGAGTCGTGATGTTTTATTAAAGGTGAGGGATGAGGGATGAGGAGAGCACAGATACTCGTACAGAGGTACACTCACAGGTTGCACAGCGCAGGAGCAGGGAGCTCGTACCGGACATAGGGGTAACAAGGCGTACATACTCACAGCGGGTTACAATCATAGGAATGCTGTAAGGGGAGTAGAGGCTGACACCAGACGAAGGGGCTTCAGCCTAGCAGTGCTTATGTTGCAGCCCCGAGTCATCGAGGCTACTCCTATTTATTCTCATTGGCAGCGCCCCAGCTGATGAGGACTAATTGGCCCCAGCCGTCCGTAATGCTGCCAGCTGGGAGCCTGCTGAGACGCTGCTCAATGAGAAGCAGGGATGAAGGAAAACATGGGCTGAGCGCTGAGACGGCATCTCATCCCATGGTGACAGAGCCTCCCCCTCAAGGTCGGGCTCCTGAACGACCAGGAACATCCCAGCCCCCCCCCCCCCACCTAGGGTGGGAGGAAGGGAGGCAGGACCGGAGGGGAATAAGCAAAGGGAAGGACAACACCAACAGACCAATGTAGGGTAACAGGGAAAAAAAAAAAAAACAAATACAGTACTCCACATCGCACCAAAAAAGAGAAAAAAGAAAAACCAGGGCACAGATGGGGAGAATACAGAACACGGGAACAGATAACCCACCAAAAGAATGACAAAAAACGGATAAAGCAATTACAGAGTGTGGATAACAGAACAAACACTACTCCATAATGCAAACAAAACTAAGAACAGGACAAGAGTGATAAAAAACGCTGAGTACGGGTAATGAAGAGGGAGAAAAAAAAAACACAATACACAGCACCATATATATATATATATATCAACACGCACAGTCACCTAAAGGAGTGAAAGTGACTGGGGCAACGGACAACTACAGAGCATGGTAAGATGGAAAACAAAACACATAACTCTATAATGCACAGACAAAGCTAAAAACAAGGCACAAAAAGGAAAATGCTGAGTACGGGAAATGGAAAACACACAGCACTATGAATATATATCCACCAACAGGACAAAAATAATGGGAATGACATGCACCGGTAAATAAAAAGCTAACAGAATACCCGGCGCCAAATACAAAGAGGGACACCTAGGAGAATAACGGTGACAGGGTAAAAGAACAACAATAAGGTAAAAAGCTGAGTATGGTTAAGGGGAAAACACAATACACAGCGCGAAATCTACAGGAGGTCCCCTAGAGGGAAAATGGGGACAGGTTCACAAGATAATGAGGTAAGATGCCGAGTACGGTTGATAAGGAGAGAACACAATACACGGCGGCAAATATACGGGGGGCCACCTAGGGAAACACTGGTGACAGGTACATAAGAACAATGGGATAAGATGCTGAGTACGGTTAATACGGGAAAAAAAAACAATACACAGCACTATGAATATATATTTACCAAAAGGATAAAATATTTCCCCCGAGTGACCATAACAAAAATAAGCGGCACCCGAGGAATATGACAGGAAGAGTCCAAAATGGCCGAGGTTGCTCCGGAGGTCTCCCCGCCCATTGTCCAGTTGGCAACCGGGGAAAGGGAAATGTTCGGACAGCGAACTCCGAAGCCAGATCCCAGGAACCCAGTCCACCGGCAGCCGAACCAGGCCACCCAGAGGCAAACACAGATCATCGGGGGGAACCAGATCACCGAACCGAAAGTCTTGCGGGTCGGGTCGTCGACCCGCATCACTCAACCACCAGGACCGTTGAGAAGGGTCAAAACGGAGGGTCAAAACGGGTCCCGGTGGAAGAGGCTCAGGGGAGAGCCGATGACGAGGGCGACGAGCGTCAGGCCACAGGGAAGCGGCCACCTCCTCACCGGACCTGGACAACACTGGGGCAGCACCCACGTCGGACCCCGATCAGGCCTTAGGCAAACCCACGTCGGACACCGCTGGAGCAGCACCCACGTCGGACCCCGATTGGGTCTCGGGCGAACCCACGTTGGACACCGCACCAGAACCGACCTCCAACGTTGAACCTGGACCCTCCAGCACCACGAGGAACAGCAACTCCTCGCCGGTGACCCTGGGAGAAGGCTCAGAAGAGAAAACAGAACCGGGATCAGGATCACCGGCAGTGCCAGAACCCGGCGAGACGAGCTCAGATGCAGCGGGCGGCTGCACCCGGCTCATCTCCCCTAGAGACAGGCTGAAGTGCTCAAAGATATAAAGGGAGAAAAGAAAGGAGAGCACTCGCCTGATCTCGGGTTCTGACACCGTCCAGGACTGCGAAGATCCAGGATCCGTCGTCAGGAGGTCGTTGTCAGGCTCCCATCCAGCCGCGTTGGGCCCCACAGCCAGCACGATGGTCAGCGCAGCTTGAGGTTCCTCCAGCTCTGGTAACCCCGCCGACGATCCACTCGGCGTGAAGCCAGAAGAACCTCGTCCCGCTGGACCGAACCGCTCCTCCATGGAGACCCGGGGACGCTCAGTCGTCGGCGCAGACTCCATGCAGCAGTCAGTCCCCCTCCTCCGTCCGCAACGTAGCTGCGGAACCACAGGCCCTCTCCTTATCCCACCACGTTGACCCGGAGCCGGGGATCGCTCGGCGGAGAGAAACACAGAGGATGCAGGATTAGGAACACAGGTTACAGCAGGTGGGGGGAGTTCAGGGAGCTGCAAACCCCGAACTCCTCCTCCAGGAATGTGACAGAGCAAATCATTAAGCTGATGTGAAAAAACTATGACTTGCCTGCCTCCTGGAGGTTGAATATCGCCTGCTGTGGTGGATACCGCTTCTTCCTCTCCCCGCCCGGCGATAACGGAGGACCCCCTGGGGAACCGTCTGAGGGTCGCTCGCGTAGTCTCCAGCAGAGAGCTCACCAGGCCGGGATTCCAGGCACACACAGCAGTCAGGAAGCGCGTCGAGGAGGAGGGGCAAACAGCCGGGGCGAGCCAGCCCAAATGTCCAGGAATGACAGCGGGGGAACGAGGCTCAGGGAACGAGGCTGTGAAATCTCCACACTGACGAGACGAGGAGGTGACAGCTGCGTGGGGGGAACGGTCCTGGCGGCAGCCCAGAACTGGATCCGGACGAGGTCTCCAGACCCTGCCCAAGGACCATGATACGGACCATTAATTAGCCAACATGCTACTCACCCTCCAAGTTGTTTTCTGCAGCTCTTGATATAACTGATAACAGCATTTTAAGTTGAAGCTGGGGAAGACTCCATCATATTAATGGGTGAACTAGTTCAGTGAGGCTAGAATATTATCCAGGTCTTCACTGAAAAGTACGCTTGTCCTTCTCATCATCCGTTATGATTTTCAGGTGTATTATTTTTACAAAAATATCTGGCAAGTTTCTGCATTTTTATGATTTTTTTCTTCAATTCACTATTGATATTTCTTCTTTCCAAATGCTTCTATTAATCATTTTCCATCTTATCAGCTTCCTCAACTTCCTGTGTTTGGTCCAAAAGTCCCACCTTTCTGAAAATTTCTTTTGCACTCTAAACAAACGGGACCAAGGTTCAGTTTGATCCAGACCAAGACAACTTCCTTTTGCCGGGCCGAATTTTGGCTCTTTGCTCCGGACTGCGGTTCGGGGAAGGTTTCTCACCTAACATTTGCAGAATCAAACTGAAAAGTCAGAAAGTCTGGACCAAGCAGGTTAGATGTGAAAGCACCCTTACAGACGTGGACAAAATTGTTGGTACCCCTCTGTTAATGAATGAAAAACCCACAATGTCACAGAAATAACTTGAATCTGACAAAAGTGGTAATAAATAAAAATTCTATGAACATTAATCAATGAAAATCAGACAATGCTTTTGAATTGTCATGCGGTGGCCCTCGCGAGCCACCATAAGACGCCGAAAGTCGCTGTGAGGTTTGCATAGGTGTTTATTATGAACACAAGAACACACAAGATAACAGAAAGCAATGAGTCACGGTGGGCTAAAGCACGTAACACTAGACACAGGAAATCATAAGGCTAACCCGAAGCACACGATCAGCAAGGATAAACGTGGAACCATAGACAAGGAATTGTTGACCATTCGTTGACCATTATTGACAAGACTGCTGCATCATACTGCTCTCAGCGCCCGCTTAAGTACAGGGCTGATGATGAGCCGCAGATGCAGCGTAGCTGTCAGGCTTTGACAGCAGGAAGCTCCTCCGAGCGCTGTCACAGTAAGAGCTCGGGTCTCATCGAAAGACATGGGATAGCCGGGCCAAGCGTAGAGGCCCCCCAACGGCCCCCGGCAATGATGAGCTGGGTCGGTGGCTCAGACGAGGGGAATGATGGAGAAGACGAGCCCGCACCATGTCAGGCGACGAAGGGTCTGCAGCTCCTCCACCGACCTTGACCCATACCGATGCTGCAGTCGTGGCTGCACCCACGCTGGACCCCCACTGGGTCTCGGCTGCACCCGCGTCGGACCCCCACTGGGTCTCGTCGGACCCCGACTGGGTTTTGGCTGCACCCGCATTGGACCCCGATTGGGTCTTGGCTGCACCTGCGTCGGACCCCGATTGGGTCTCGGCTGCACCCGTGTCGGACCCCCACTGGGTCTTGTCGGACCCCGACTGGGTCTTGGCTGCACCCACGTTGGAACCCACAGGGTCTCGGCTGCACCTGCATCGGACCCTGATTGGATCGGCGCAGCACTGGAGACGACCTCCAACCCTGAACCTGTAACCTCCAGCACAGCAACCATGACTGGCTCCACACCGGTGACTCTGTAAGAAGGCTCGGAAGACAAGGAAGAACTGGGATCAGAATCATCGGTAGCGACAGAGCCCAGCAAGACGAGCTCGGGCGCAGCAGACGGCTGCCCCTGACTCGCCTCCCCGAGAGGCAGGCAGAAATGCTCCAAGACGAAAAGAAGAAACAGAAGGTAGAGCACTTGCCTGCACTCGGGTTTTGTCACCGTCCAGGACTTCGTCGATCCAGGCTCAGGACGGAGAAGTTCATCTTCGGGCTCCCACTCGGCTACGGTGGGTTCCGCAGCCGGCATGATGGTCACTTCAGTCTGTGGATCCTCCGGCACTGATGTCCATGCTGATAACCCGCACGGCGTGGTGGCAGGGGACCCTCGACCCGCTGGCTCGAACTGTTCCAGCGTGGAGACCTGGGGACGCTTTATCGTTGGCACAGGCTCCAGGCTGCAGTCCGCTCCTCTCCTCTGCCCATGACGTGGCTGCGTGGCTGGAACCAGGCTCTCCAGAACCGCAGGCCCCCTCCTCGTCCGGCGACGTAGGCCTGGCGTCGTGGACCACTCAGTGGAGGGAGACACAGTGGCAGCAGGTTTAGTAATCAGAGCTACAGCAGGTGGTGGGAGCTCGGGGGACTGTGAACCCCGAACTCCGCCCCCAGGAGTCAGATTAGGCAAATCACAACTGTGATGAGAAGAAGGAACTTGCACTTGCCTGTTTCCTGGAGGGAGGATGGTGCCTGCTGTAGGGGACGTTGTTCCACCCTCTCCCCGCTGGATGGTGGCAGAGGGCCCCCTGGAAGGACGAGGAGGAGCCGCTCGTGAGGGTCCACTCACGGGCTTCGCCGGGAGCGGATTCAGACGGGGATCTGGCTGAGATTCTCCTTGGGTGTGATGCCGACGTCTGGGATGGCCCCCAGATGGCGCAAACTCCTGGACCGGATCGGGGACAGGAACGGGATCCCGAAACGAGGAGCGACGATGCCTCCTCTTCGGCCTCCTGCCAGCGTTTCCCTCCAGCCCACGGAGTAACTCACGCTGGGAAGCGATCTCCGTCCTCCTTGTCATAACTTCCGGGTGGTCGGAGTAACGAGGAAGGTTATCAAGAAGACCCTCAGCATAGTCCAGGTGCCGGTGTATATCGTTGGGGGTGTTGTAAAGCGTAGCGGTGAAGAGCGTTCCATCTACATAGTCCAGAGCCTCCGCTAGCTCGTAGCCCAGGTGCCGAACGCGGCGCCTGAAAAACGACATCCTCCCAACAAGCAGTCACCCAGACAGGGAGAACAATCGTCCAATTAAGCAAAACTCACCGGGAATGGCGTCTCGGTTTGGCGTCAGTTAGGGCGCCTAGTGGCAGCAGTCTACTGTCATGCGGTGGCCCTCGTGAGCCACCATAAGACGCCGAAAGTCGCTGGTGAGGTTTGCATAGGTGTTTATTACGAACACAAGAACACACAAGGTAACAGAAAGCAATGAGCCACGGTGGGCTAAAACACGTAACACTAGACACAGGAAATCGTAAGGCTAACCCGAAGCACACTTACGATCGGCAAGGATAAACGTGGAACCATAGACAAGGAATTGTTGACCATTCGTTGACAATTATTGACGAGACTGCTGCATCATACTGCTCTCAGCGCCCGCTTAAGTACAGGGCTGCTGATGAGCCGCAGATGCAGTGCAGCTGTCAGGCTTTGACAGCAGGAAGCTCCTCCAAGCGCTGTCACAGTAAGAGCTTGGGGAGCCAGAAGGTAAACACTGCTGTCAAACCTGGCGGAGATGATGCATGGCCTGAGCGTGGATGAAATCGGCGCTCGGACCATGACATGAATTGTGGTTCAACAGAATTATTTTAAAAAACAAACTCATGAAACAGGCCTGGACAAAAACGATGGTACCCTTAACTTAATATTTTGTTGCACAACCTTTTGAGGCAATCACTGCAATCAAACGATTTCTGTAACTCTCAATGAGACTCCTGCACCTCTCCGCAGGTATTTTGGCACACTCCTCATGAGCAAACTGTTCCAGTTGTCTCAGGTTTGAAGGGTGCCTTCTCCAGACGGCATGTTTCAGCTCCTTCCACACATGTTCAATAGGATTTTGATCAGGGCTCATAGAAGGCTACTTTAGAATAGTCCGATGTTTCGCTCTTAGCCATTCTTGGGTGTTTTTAGCTGTGTGTTTTGGGTCATTATCCTGTTGCAAGACCCATGACCTGCGACTGAGACCAAGCTGTCTGACACTGGGCAGCACATTTCTCTCTAGAATACTTTGATAGTCTTGAGATTTCATTGTACCCTGTACAGATTCAAGACACCCTGTGCCAGATGCAGCAAATCAGCCCCAGAACATAACACAACCTCCTCCATATTTCACAGTAGGGACAGTGTTCTTTTCTTGGTATGCTTCATTTTTGCGTCTGTGAACATAGAGCTGATGTGCCTTGCCAAAAAGTTCCAGTTTTGTTTCGTCTGTCCATAGGACATTCTCTCAGAAGCTTTGTGGCTTGTCAACATGCAGTTTGGCAAATTCCAGTCTGGCTTTTTTATGATTTGTTTTCAACAGTGGTGTCCTCCTTGGTCATCTCCCATGAAGTCCACTTTGGCTCAAACAACGACGGATGGTGCGATCTGACACTGATGTACCTTGACCTTGGAGTTAGCCATGAATGTGTTTAGAGGTTGTTCTGGGCTCTTTTGTTACCATTTGTATTATCCGTCTCCTCCTGCGGCCATGTCCAGGGAGGTTGGCTACAGTCCCGTGGGTCTTAAATTTCTGAATAATATGTGCAACTGTAGTCACAGGAACATCAATCTGCTTGGAGATGGTCTTATAGCCTTTTCCTTTAACATGCTTGTCTATAATTTTCTTTCTAATCTCCTGAGATAACTCTCTCCTTTGCTTCCTCTGGTCCATGTTTAGTGTGGTACACACCATGTCAACAAACAGCACAGTGACTACTTGTCACCCTTTAAATAGGCCGACTGACTGATTACAAATTTGTAGACACCTGTGATGTTAATTAGAGGACACATCTTGGTTGAACATGTCCCTATGGTCACATTATTTTCAATCTTTTCTAGGGGTACCATCATTTTTGTCCAGGCCTGTTTCATGAGTTTGTTTTTTAAAATAATTCTGTTGAACCACAATTCAAAAGCATTGTCTGATTTTCATTGGTTAATTTTTATAGAATTTTTATTTATTACCACTTTTGTCAGATTCAAGTTATTTCTGTGACCATTGTGGGTTTTTCTTTCATTAACAGAGGGGTACCAACAATTTTGTCCAGGTCTGTAAATAGACACTGACATACTATATGAGTCAGTCTGTTCGCTACAAAACACAATTTAACATTTTGTTTCCTCAAAGGTTGCTAAGTTTATTCTTCAATGATTATGCAATTATAAACAAATTAAATGAAATATATGACTATGAGGACTTAAATCATGACTATCAAAAAAGGAACTTACTTTGATTTTTTAAGGATTTTGGCTATTGGTGATTCGTCCACTATAAATACCAACTGCCAAAATAGAATAGAGAATAGTTTAGAATAGAATAGAATAGGCTTTATTGTCATTGTACAGTTGCACAGTACAACAAAATTGTGGGTGCTCCACCAGGCTACTGTGCAATAAAGTAACAGAGAAGGATTAGATAAAATACGATTACTGAACGCACGATTAAACACATGACTGAAATAAAAATAGCCCAGGATTATAGAAATATACACAGGTATGATAGTGGCTTCACGGATGGTGCTATTGTAGCTATTTACATAAGAGTGCGGAGTGCAGAACACACAATTGAGTAAAATGGCCCAAGGATTATGGAAAATATACATAGTAGTGGTTTCACAGATGGGTCAATATACATGAAAGTGCAGAGTGCAAAGACAGGTGTGCTACTGTGATAATTAAAATAGTCCTCAGTTCTGTGCATGTGGGCGTTCAGAAGGAGGGGGGTGGGGCTTTTGACTGTTTGCAGTTCAGATGGCCCAGGGGAAGAAACTGTTTGACAGTCTGGAGGTGTGGGACCTGATTGATCTGAACTGTTGTCCAGAGGGAAGCAGGTCAAGCAGGTGGCGGGTAGGATGTGAGGCGTCTCCTGTGATGGCCTTGGTCTTTTTGAGACAGGAGGATCTGGAGATGTCCAAAAACATTGATTTCTAATAATTGTGATGGAAATGTTTAATGTTTAGGCTCCATTCAGTGCTTATTCGATGCTTATCTTTTGTTGCAAAATTATAAAAAATCTTGTAATTTTGAAGAAAATGTAATAACTGTACAGGGCAGATAAGTGGAAGGTATGATGACCTTCTCTGACAGAGTATGGACTATTATCTGAATAAGAAGGTCAGAGGGAAGTCCATTTATAAAAACAGCTCATATTGTTAGTTTTTTTAGCTTTTCTCTCAGTAGAGATAATAAACTCACAAAAAGTCATATCTGGTTGCATCGTCCCTATTTCAGTCTTCAGTGTAGAAGAAGATAAACTTCCACAACATAATCAAATATAACATGCTGTGTATTGTATTCACAAATACCAAAAATGTACTATATGCAAACACATTCAACGGGTCAAATAAATTCAGTGAATAAATAAAGCAATCCCATATTACATACTCAAAATCGACAGAGGACATCCAATTGGTAACAAAACTGTTATCATATCAAAGCAAAGGTGATGTTTCCACATTGTAATAACATAATGAAAACTGTTTCACATCCCTGTGGACATAAAGGTTCACGACACTATGAGTTTAGCATCCATGCTGGATATGAGTTAAACAATAATCTGTGCTATAAAAAGAATCATACTGATGTTTCTAAGCATGAGGGTGCTGCTGATGGCGGCGATAAAGAGGATTATTATCTTCTGTGTCTGTGCTCAGAGATGACAGAGAGAGCAAACAGTCCCCGAGGACTGAATCAAGGCTGCGAGGAAGTCAACTAGCAACAGCTTAGAGTAAAATAAGATGTAGTACATGCTGATGAGTCAAGTTCATCTTCTGCACTTGAACTGGTTAGGTCATGGGATGAGTCAAGTTGTGAGTCTCTAGCTTTGAATACAAGTACGATCGCCCACTCACATGCCGCAGCCTCCACCACCCGAAGGCTGCCATACAGCATGGACACAACCTGGCACTGCACTGATGTCTCTCTGCGCTGTTGTGTTCAGTTTAGTTATGGCTATACGTCACATTTAAAATCATGTTGTTTCATTGTAGTTTTCATCATCTTCTAATGTTTCACACACTTCGGGGTATCTATTGTGTAACATTTGTGAAAACAGTGCTAACACTCGTAAAACAGTAAAGTTTTGAGGTTGTGCAAAGCAGATAAATCAATAGTGTTGAATTCATTAAAGGTCAAATGCTTTAGCCATAGTGGCAAAAGATGTTAAGCAAGGTACAATTTATTATGTTGGCTATGAGGAGTCAGACACAAATGCTTTTTCAAAACAGTATTTGAGTATGAGATGACAAATTTGGAAAACAGTTACATGAAACATACCTAATTAATAATGTTCTGATCCATGCAAATAAAACAGGCAGGACAGTTTCTAGCTTTGTCCCTATTTTTGTTATGAGGAAAAGTTAAAAAAGTTTAGAATAGGGGAGAATTCTCTCCCCTCCCAACAAATTGTTAAAAAATTTAACTTAGATTATTGTTGAGATCAACAGAAAAAATGCATTACATAGAATAGCAATTACCAGCATCAATATGAATGCTACATATTTGTAAGAAAAAAAGTTGCAAATTTATGATGAAAAAAGAACGTGCAAATTAGCAGGAAAAATGTTGTACATTTACAAGAAAAAAGTCACAAATTTACAAGAAAAAAAGTTACAAATTAATGAGAAAAAAAGTTGCAAGCTGACCAAAACATCACAAACTTTGGAAAAAAGTTCAAAGGAAAAAAAAGTCACATATTTAAGAGAAAAAAGTAAAACATTCACAAGAAAAAAATACAAAATAATGAGGAAAAAAATGCTACACATTTATGACAAAAAAAGTCAAAAATTAATGAGAAAAAATTGCAACTCAATAAGAAAGAAGTTACAAATTTACAAGAAAAACCTCCAAAATTATGAGGAAAAAAATTAAGGCTGGGGTAATTAACACATTAACTTTTTTAAATGAATGTGGGCCAATCAATGCATTTTTTAAATTGACACTGTCAAGTCAGTCCCTGAGGTAGTGTCAGCAGCAGTGACTGATTTGTCTCAGTAGCTGGCTCAGCTTAAAACAAAAGTAGATCTTCTTTTCAGCATACACATTTACACCAAACTACTCAGGGCGACCTCATCCTGCACACATACCCCACTGCACTGTTTCTTTTCAGATATGCTGACATTGGAGACTACGCTGAAAAAGAAACCAAATTTGATCAAATTTGACCACTGCATCATGGTCAGCCTATGAACTTTTCGGGCCCCCCTCGTGTACACACACACACGCGCACACAGAGCGTAGCCTTATTGATTGGGGCTGCTTGGTCAAAAGTATGAAAAGAGTTTCTATCATAATGAGTGCAGAAAAAAACCCACACTCCAATATAAAGTGAATAAAATCTTCTAACTCACCATTAAGGTCAGGAGCTTTGGAAATCAATGAAGAATTGCTCCATTTGTTTGTACTTTTAACACTTTGAGGAATGTTACCTTAAGCAGAAGCACTAGCTACATTCTGATCTACAATGTACTTCAACTTTATTCCCTACTCCCTGCTCCGTTCTCAGGGAATATTAGTTAAGTTAACTGCCCTTCATAAAATTTTTTCCGTATGAAACACCCTGTAACAGTCAGACCCCTCCTCCATGAGTTACCATGGTAACCATGGACACATACTGATACTCAGGCGGATAATTTGTATTTTTTAAATAAAATATTAATACAAATATTATTAAATTTTATCATTTGATATAAATCACTTGTAACAGTTTGTTTTACTCGTATTTGAGGTGCAATGGCTTATGGGTAATTTTCTTGTCAACTTCTGGTGAAGTGATGTACTGTTCACTTCTCCCTGCTCAGTTCTCAGTTCCCTTTGAACTGAAGACTGTTCCCTCCCTTTGGTTTGGAATCTCACTTAATATGACGGAATACTCTGTGCAGTCCACTTTGGGCGATAGGAACGCACCTACTGATTTCCTCTTTGACCATGTCAAAACAAAACAAGAAATGCAACAACAATATTAAAAATGGTATCTTTGCAGATAAATCGACTCCATCTTTACAATGAACTGAAAAAGAATAATACAAATTGCTATCATAAAGTGTAATTTCTTAATGCTGAATATACATTCATGATTATCAAGTATTTCATATTGCTCTAGCAGTATTGAATATGACGGTAACAAATATGTGACCCGTGCTGGCAAAATGAGTCACTTTGAGGAAATTATCAAAACTGAGGTAACGTTTTCTCCATATTCTGTATTGAAAGACCTTCAAAATGATATTTAATTTGTAGGAAGTGCGCAAAAATGGACCTGAAAAAAGCCGATTTGTTTATATTTTGACTAGGTTTAAAACTTGTGTTCGATTGGTTAGAAGTTACGTCTTATGCCAAAACATATATGTTTTTTAGAAAGTACGATTTCTAAGTTTTATAATGATACCAGGCACTCACAGGGGTTTTTCTGTCATGGCCGCCAATCACGACACCTGTGTGCGCACCTGCCGGTTATTGCCTGCAGCCTATTTATTCCCATCAGGACCAGTGCTGGGCGCAGAGTCGTCTGATTCCTTTGGTGAATCACGCCACTATCTGCCTCTGTGCTTCCCTGCACTGAATTCTCCTGCCTTCGGTTTCCAAGCCCAGCAGAACGACGCCCGAGTCTGTTTACCCGGACCAACAACCAAGTAAGCTCTAAAGCTGCTAATCTGTCCATTTCCCCTGTGCACAGGCGGAGCCCGCCACGGCAGACCTCCTTCTCCCTCCAGGCGGCGGACTTATACCTCTCCTGCTAGGTAACTCGTGGACACTGTCTCCCTGGCTGCAGCTTCGGTGCGACCTGAAGACTCGCCTACATCTGTTGACAGTAAGCCCAGTTACATCTGATGTGCTGCATAGGTGTACTGTTGCTAACGGCCCTTGTCTCTGTTTCAGGGTTGCCAGTCTGTACGGTGCTCTGCCGGCCCAGCGGGAATACTCGGATTGCACACACTACATTACACCTCATAACCGCACTCACGCATCCACGCACTCACGTTAACAAATAAAGAACGTTAATTGTGTTAATCCTGAGCCATGTCTGTCTGTTGGTCACCTGAACCATGTCAGTACGACTCCGCCAAAGTGACCCGGCAGACAGCGCACTCATGCACCATATTAACCATCTCGAGGCTCGGGTAGACCAATTGGCGTATCAGCAACAAGTGATGCTAACCCAGCTAACTCGCATCACCGAAAGGTTAGATCATCTAACTAACCCACAGGGTTTTTCCACAGCACCCATTAGCTCCTCAGCCCCTGCTAGTTCTACCGCTAGCTCCACCACTAGCTCTTCGCCTAGCCCTCTCTCTACGGGTTCTGCTAGTCGGCTCACCCCTGTCCCTACTCCCGCCCGGTTTAAAAGAAGTTTTGGGAGAAGCCAGGGGGTTTCTCATGCAGTGTGAGATTGTGTTCCAACGGGTTCCTGGGGATTTTCCCACTGACCAGAGCCGCATCGGCTATATAATCAATCTGTTAGAGGGGCGGGCTTGAGCATGGGCTTATGCGGTTATGGCTAGGGCTGATTATACTTCCAGGACATACATTCAGTTCACACAGGAATTCCAGGAAGTGTTTTGTCACTCGAACCGGGAGGATGTTCTTACCTCTCGCCTGTTAAATCTTCGGCAGGGGTCGAGGGAAGTCGCCGATTACGATGTTGATTTCTGGGTCGTAGCTACGGAGGTCGGGTGGGAAGACGCCTCTTTGAGTAGTATATTCCTGAGGAGTTTCAGCCCTAGTCTACGGGACAAGCTGGCCCCCCTGGAGAAACCCTCCACGCTGCATGGGTGTATCTCTCTGGCCATTAGCGTCGACAACCGTCTGAGGGAACGAGCGGCGGAACGTAAGACTTCTGGCCATATGGAGAATAGGCCACGCCAAGCTCTCCAGCCCCCCCTACTGGCCCTTCCGTCTACTGACCTTTCTGAGGGCCAAGAACCTATGATAGTGGGGGGGGGGGGTCGAAACTTTCTGCTGAGGAGAGACAGCGCCGCCATGAGTTGGGGTTGTGTGTCTATTGCGGGAGTGAGGAGCATGACCTGAATTCTTGTCCCAGGCGGCCAAAAGGGGAAGTCCGTGTGTCAAAGTAGAGGGCCTCATGGACGTAAAAGATAGCAATCCCCTCACCCGCTTTCTCATCCCTATTCGGTCTTGCGTTGGTCACAAAGAACACAATACACATGCACTCATTGACTCAGGGGCCGAGCAGAGCTTCATTTCTAGGAGTCTGGCAACCCGTCTAGGTCTACCTATGCAGCCGTTGAAAACTCCCCTTAAAATTATTGCCCTAAGGCGGCGTTGGCTTCTGTCACTCATTGGGTCGCCTCGGTGCCAGTCATCATTTCGGGAAATCATCGGGAGGAGCTAAACTTATTTGTCCTACCAGTGTTATCGTCCCCGGTCATTCTGGACTACCCTTGGCTGCATCTGCACAACCCTACCATTGACTGGCGATCGGGGAATATTGGTCGTGGAGCCCTTTCTGCCTGAGTGCCTGTCTGCAGTCCGCTGCATGCTCGCCTGCCACTCCTTTGGATGTCCCTGCCTCTCCTCCCCCGGATCTGTCTAAAGTGACTCCGGAGTACCATGACCTTGGGGCCATCTTTAGTAAATCCCAAGCCCTTTCCCTCCCCCCTCACCGTCCGTATGATTGTGCTATTAATCTGCGGGCCAGCACTCCTCTGCCATCTAGCGGACTTTACAACCTGTCTGCTCCGGAGCGCACGGCCATGGACTCATATACTGTATTAAGGAGTCCCTCAGTTCAGGTATCATTAGACCTTCATCTTCGGCGGTGGGGGCGGGGTTTTTCTTCGTGGGTAAGAAGGACGGCTCCCTCAGGCCCTGCATCGACTTCAGAGAACTTAACAATATCACGATCAAGGATAAGTATACTCTCCCCCTCCTTAACTCTGCATTTGATTCCCTCCGGGGGGCTTGCTGCTTCACTAAATTAGATCTGCGCAATGCCTATCACCTGGAGCGGATACGTGAGGGGGATGAGTGGAAGACGGCCTTTAGGACCCCTAGTGGGCACTTTGAATATCTGGTCATGCCGTTCGGGCTGACTAATGCCCCGACCGTCTTCCAGCGCCTTATTAATGATGTTTTGAGAGATTTTCTGGGCACTTTTGTGTTTGTCTACCTTGACGACATTTTAATCTTTTCCCAGTCCATGGAGGAGCATCGCGTGCACATCAGGCGAGTCTTGCAGTGACTGCTGGAGAACAAACTCTACGTCAAGGCAGAGAAATGTGAGTTCCACATCTCCAGGACCTCTTTCCTTGGCTTTATTATTGCCCCTAAGGAGATCATCCCGGACCCAGCAAAGGTGACTGGCCCACCTCCGCATCGAGGAAACAGCTGCAGCAGTTTTCGGGCTTCGCAAACTTCTACCGCCGATTTATTAAGGACTACAGCCACATCACCCTCCCACTCACCAGCTTGACCTCCACCAAGGTCCCCTTTCGCTGGACGGAAGAAGCGGACGCCGCATTCTCGGAATTAAAGAGCAGATTTTCATCTTCGCCGATCCTGATGCAAGTGAATCCCACCCTTTGAGGCCTGGTGGAGGTGGACGCCTCGGATTCTGGGGTAGGGGCTGTGTTGTCTCAGTACTCTCCGGCAGATGGTAAGATCTGCCTCTGCGCCTATTTCTCTCGCCGCCTGTCCCCAGCGGAACAAAATTACGACATCGGGGATAGGGAGCTGTTGGCAGTGAAACTGGCCTTGGGGGAGTGGAGACATTGGTTGGAAGGAGTGTCGCAGCCATTCATTGTCTGGACCGACAACAAGAACCTGGAGTACCTTCGGACCGCCAACAGGCTGAACACCCGACAGGCCTACTGGTCGCTGTTTTTTGGATGATTCAACTTTACCATCACCTACCGCCCTGGGTCCAAGAACACCAAGCCCGACGCCCTGTCCCATCAGTTCGCCCCGAAGACAGCAGAGAAGGCCAAGCATCCCATCCTCCCTCCAGCATGTGTCATGGGCGCCCTCGCTTGGTGTATCAGGGATAAGGTTATTAGGGCGCAGTCTGACGAAGGTGACCCGGGGGGGGGGGGTGTCCAGCGGGCAAATTATTTGGTCCCACAACGGTCCAAGGGGAGGTCATCCAGTGGGGGCACACCTCTAAATTCGCCTGCCATTCTGGTAGGGCGCGCATGGTGGCGCTCCTACAAAGGTCGTTTTGGTGGCCATCCCTCCAGAAGGACGTGGGGGAATACATCCGCGTCTGTCCAGAGTGTGCCACGGGGAAGACATCTTCATCGCCGCCGGCCGGGCTACTCCACCCCCTCCCTATCCTGGGTAGACCATGGTCCCACGTGGCGTTGGATTTTGTCACAGGCCTCCCCACGTCCAATAATTTCACCACCATCCTCACACTGGTGGACAGATTTTCTAAGGCGGCTCATTTCATCTCTCTGCGGGGGTTACCGTCTGCCAAGGAGACAGCTGACCTGCTGGTTCAGCATGTTGTTCGGCTGCATGGCATCCCTCAGGACATAGTGTCGGACCGAGGGCCCCAGTTCATCTCCAAAGTGTGGAAGACTTTTTGCACCGCTTTGGGGGCTACGGCGAGCTTGTCCTCCGGCTATCACCCGCAATCCAACGGGCAATGTGAACGAGCCAACCAGGAGGTGGAAGCAGCGCTGCGGTGCGTCACTGCCGCCAATCCTGCATCATGGAGCACCCCCCCCCCCCCCCCCTTGGATCGAATACGCTCACAACACAGCGGTGTCCACTGCCATCGGAATGTTCCCCTTCGAGGCGTCATTGGGCTATAACCCCCCACTGTTTCCCGAAGAGGAGGGAGATATCGCCGTCCCATCAGTTCAGGCCCATCTAAGACGCTGTCGGCAGATTTGGAAGGCAGCTAGGAAGGCACTGCAACGGACGGCAGAGCGCAACACTGCGGTGGCAAATTGGCATAGGGTTCCAGGCCCGACTTATCAGGTGGGTCAGCAGGTATGGCTTTCTACCAAGAACATCAACTTGAAAGCAGAACGTAAGAAGACCATCCAGCGGTTCATTGGCCCGTACCCTATTTGTCATATTATTAACCCAGTGTCTGTGCGTTTAACTCTCCCCCCCCGCATCTGTCCAACCTTCCATGTCTCTCAGATTAAGCCTGTCTCCTCCAGCCTGTTGTGTCCCCCTCCCAGGTCTCTACCTCCACCGAGGGTGATTGACGGCAACCCGGCGTGGCCCATCACGTCCATCCTAGACGTCCGCCGCTGGGAGCGTGGCTTGCAGTGTCTGGTGGACTGGGAGGGCTACGGGCCGGAGTGGAGGTCCTGGGTGCGTCCCGCCCTCGTGACTCGACAAGCAACTCATCAGGGACTTCCATCGGACGCACCCGGGCAGGTTGGAATGCACATCGAGAGGCGTGCCGTGGGGGGGAGTACTGTCATGGCCGCCAATCACGGCACCTGTGTGCGCACCTGCCGGTTATTGTCTGCAGCCTATTTATTCCCATCAGGACCAGTGCTGGGCGCGGAGTCGTCTGATTCCTTTGGTGAATCACACCACTATCTGCCTCTGTGCTTCCCTGCACCGAATTCTCCTGCCTTCAGCTTCCAAGCCCAGAAGAACGATGTCCGGGTCTGTTTACCCGGACCAACAACCAAGTAAGCTCTAAAGCTGCTAATCTGTCCATTTCCCCTGTGCACAGGCGGAGCCCGCCACGGCGGACATCCTTCTCCCTCCAGGCGGCGGACTTATCCCTCTCCTGCTAGGTAACCCGCGGACACTGTCTCTCTGGCTGCAGCTTCGGTGCAACCTGAAGACTCGCCTACATCTGTTGACAGTAAGCCCAGTTACATCTGACGTGCTGCATAGGTGTACTGTTGCTAACGGCCCTTGTCTCTGTTTCAGGGTTGCCAGTCTGTACGGTGCTCTGCCGGCCCAGCGGGAATACTCGGATTGCACACACTACATTACACCTCATAACCGCACTCACGCATCCACGCACTCACGTTAACAAATAAAGAACGTTAATTGTGTTAATCCTGAGCCGTGTCTGTCTGTTGGTCACCTGAACCATGTCATTTTCCAGGACTTGCCGCTAGCAAACAAAGAAAGAGTCATGATTTATGACTTCTCCTGCCTGTAGCTCCGACTCATTTTGCCACATATGTTCAATGAATGAAAATGCAATTAATAGCTGCTAAAGTATACTTCTTTTTCATTGACTCTTTTATCCAAGTTTAGCATATTATCACAATTATAGAAAAATGTTCAATTAATTTGTTTTGTTTTTTTTTTTAATTGATGGAGAGCCCTGGAAAAAAGTAACAAATTTACAAGAAAAATGTTGCAAATTAACAAAGAAAAAAAAACCCTGAAGGAATTTCAATTAACCCCCCACTAACAAAAGAATGTTGAGGGTGAACTTGTAGCTTGGGAGTCCTCTAATGGCTGAGTAGACCATAGCACTTGCATACTCTAGGGCTGGAAATGGCTCTGAAAACAGGTACATTTAGCAGCACAGCCTGCACAGATAATTACATTAAAATTCGGTCTAAAGGGTATTAGTTTGTGGGAAAAAATTAAGAGGTTTAAATACATTTTTTTTTTCACTTTCACAGTTTCACTTTCTTTACTTGAAGTAAACAGTACATTTATAGCTATAGAGTGTGATGATAGAGCAGTGTCTTATCCATTTAATGGGTGCTGTTTTTTTCTGCAGATCTCCAGAACATTAAAAATACAGTTTTGTAAGAAGTCACATAATGGCACTGACATCAAAACAAACCTTTAGAGAGACAAATAACCCACAGTTACTTCAGTACAACTACATTACTTGGCTACCTTAAGTGATTTTTGAGTGAAAATGTGTAAATATGAAACAAAACTGCTGGAAAAAGAGGGCATATCCAGTGAACCTTCTTCAAATTTAAAAAAATGACATCTGGGAGAAGGATTTCTTTCAAAAGTTTATCTTTGGGAGGTGATGCATAGCCAGCGGCAATGTGGAATATGGAACAACACATAGCATTCAGTTGATTGAATGGAGTTTTTTTTCTTTTGCAACAAACGTACCTCCAGAGTGGTTAAGACTATTTTGGCTACAGAAGAGAAGTAGGCGTCCCAGAGGAACTGAGTCTGCTGGCGGAGAGCCAAGATCCTGTCACGGCCCACAGATCGGGTAATGGAGGGCACCTGGATGAAGAGCCGGGAAGAAAGGAGGGAAAAAAATGACAGGCAGATTACAGTAAGTTTGAATTTAAAACATTGCTGCGTGAATAAGTTGGTATGTTTAAAAAAATGGTGGAGAAAGCATGAATAATTTGTGGAAATTTGCCCCTCAGGACTCTTCACACCTCCACATCTTAATCTGTCCACCAGCTAATGTTTTCCTAAAGACAGTATGGGAACTGAGCCACCTGCACCCCAGCTCTTTAACTGCAGCATCTACCAGTGAGGGCCATTTGAACAAATAAACATCAATGGTAGGCAAATTATGTCTTCTTTTCCTCCTAGATAGATGTAAATATCTAATCAACCAATCACATGGCAGCAACTCAATGCATTTAGGTGTGTCGATATGGTCAACATGAGTTTAAATTGAGCATCAAAGGAGAAGAAAGGTGATTTAGATGACTCTGAATATGGTATGGTTAACAGAAACTGCTTATCTACTGAGATTTTTGGATGCAATCATCTCTAGGGTTTACAAAGAATGAAAAAGAGAATGTCCAGTGAGTCTGAATGCCTTGTTGATGCCAGAGGTCAGAGGAAGATGGTCAGACTGGCTCTAACTGACAGGACGACCACGGTAATCCATATAACCGCTCATTAGCAATATACAGAGAGCATCTCCATTGAAGCAGAAGGGTTACAACAGCAGAAGGCCTCAACTTGTGTCACTCCTGCCAGCTAAGAACAGGAAACTAAGGCTACAGTTCATACAGGCTCACCAAAATTGGACAATAAAGGACTGGAAAACCAATGCTTTGTCTAAGTCTTAAATTTTTGCTTGTACATTTGATAGATATGGTCAGAATTTGGCATAAACAACATGAAAGAAAGAATGCATGCATGGAGCATCATGGATGTGCAGTCGCCAAACAGCAGTAACTGTGTGATGCTTGCATATCAGTATGGACCCGCATCTCTGAGGAATGTTTCCAGCACCTTGTTGAATCTATGCCATGGAGAATTAAGGCAGTTCTAAGGGCGATAGGGGTGCAAACCTGTAATGGCAAGGTATACCTATAGAAGTGGTGCCTCCCTGTAGCCTAACCCAGGATTTACACTGACTCTGGATGCTGTCTGTTGCAGATACAGTGCAGGTGTTCCCTTGCATTCATTTCTACCAGCTCCATTTGTGTTTTGTAGTGTCATGGATAAGAACAAGGTTCAAAACACAAGATTGTGAGAGAATTATGCAAAATAACACAAGATCTCAAGAAAGACCCAAGAGTAACCGAGAAGAACTGATCGCAAACACATGATAACAACAAGGAAGTGTGATGTAGCAGTTCTCCACCTGGATTTTTGGGCTGTAAATAAGACATAAGTAGCCTGTTAATTTTAATTCTAAGAAGTGTTTGTATGTTAAGTTTTAACCTTCTCTGACACGGTGGTGGAGGAGGAGACCTCAGAAAATAACAGACGATCCTTAAATCATTTTTAATGATCAAATGACTATTAAATACCACGAGATACTGTGGCATTTCCTTGTGGATTGTATCTGTCAAAAACAGACTTGTTGCTTTTCATTAGCAAACCGAATTTGACAAGCCGGATTCGTTCCACAGTGGTCCGGACCAGGTGGGGATTAGAAAATTGATGAGAATGGGAACTATTTGCTGTGGATGCTGGATTGCAGCCATAACGTACTGCGTCCAGAGTCAGTGTAAATCCAGGGCTGGGGTAACAACATATACCACAGGAGCATGACGCTTCAACACCCTAACCCCTGGATTGATCCAGCCAGAGTGATCCTTCCTGTATGTATTTCCCCTTGATCTTCACCTCATTTCTTTATTTCATCTGTCCAATAAAGGTGAAAAAATGATGAAAAAAATGTTGTTTCCTAACATGCAGGTCAAAGTTTCATCCATCTTTATCTGGACAACAAATAAAGCAGTTTTAGTCAGTGAAACTTCTACACTGAAAAACTTTCAGCTTTCTCTGAACAGGCCTGTTTGTGTGCATGTGGACAGGCGGAAACACAAAATTATAAACACATGAGTATTGTTTGCTGTTTCTTTGCAGAAGGAGGGCTCACAATTATTCCTTTTCCTCACTGATTTCAGTTAAAAAACAAGTGCACTCTGAGGCAAGGTCAATGCCCCCATCTCTGTTTTCTTTGAAGATCTCAATATCTTACTGAAGGAGAGCAGTTTTCAACTTTTCAGTGCACATCATCGGTGTATATCAAACCCTGGTACCAAGTTTCAAAACATTTGGAGCAAAACTGTAGGAGAAGTTAATTTCACAAGGCAGTTACTGTCTACTGAGGTGAAATAGGACATCATTAAATAGGTAAAATAGGACATCATGCGTCAGGGGCTATAACTCCTGCAAAAATCATCCAGTCGGAGCCAAATTTCAATACGGGCATCATCAGTGTATATCAAACCCTGTTGACAAGTTTCAAAACATTTGGAACAAAACTGTATGAGGGGATAATTTCACAAGACAGGTACCTTTTGTGGGATGGACATCATCATTAAAAAAAAAATCTGTCTTTGATCTTCGACCAGTGGAGGATAACTAAAAGTGGACTGGCAAAGCTGTCTATCTTATGTTGACACCATTATGAACAACTAAGGTGGCCTAATAACCTAATAATATTGTCTGAGTTGACCAATAAATGTGAAATTGCCTGAATAATCTATTAAAAATTTCACCAAATCTCACTGAATTTGAAGTTTGAACACTGGAAGTTATCTCTTTTTTCCTACAGCATTATGCCGACAAGACAAAATAGGGACAGACTGTGGACTGATTTGATTTTAAGCTCATTTTGTTTTAGTTTAATAATTCAGACAAATATTAAAATTGATGTAATCACAGTGGTCAACAGACTATGTTGATCTGCTGAGAGCTCGAGGTCCCAGCCCACATTACTATAGAAAACACGAGCAGCTGGTTTGTGGATTGCCCCATCGACGGCCTCGGGGAAGGGATGAAATCAGCTGAAACAATGATCCTGGCCAGGGATCTCAACATCCACTTAAGCCAGAAACAGCAGGATGCGCTCTGGATGCTCAGCTTGGACAGAAAACAAACTACCTTCTTGATGAGGCCACTCATGACTGTACCTGCCTCCCCGAGGATGAAAATGAAGCCTCATCAGCCCACGGGAGATAGTAGTGGATTAGGAGAGCTTTACCCATCTGGACTCACCAACGAAAATCTCTAGGGTGAGCTCTAGAGTTCTAACCTGTTGGACATGGCTGCTGAATTGTAAAATGGAATGAGTGATCGATGATAATATTAGCTGACTTGGATGCTGTGTGAGGATTTTCAGTTTGGCCCCATTTCTCATATGGTGTCCAAGGAGCTCCTATCTAACCAGGGTTGTAAGGCCTAATGAGGGAACTGAGAGTGACAGTGAGCCTGTCTGGAGTGTTTTTAATTGAATGGTGTTTACTGAATCCACAATTATTTCAATGAGCCTGCTGCAGAGAAAAGGTACCATTACACAGGGATTTGGCAACACAGTTTCATTATAGAGTTTCATGAAGTTACTGTATGTAATAACAGAAAAAAAAAAAAAAACAGTCCTAATTTGCTCTCCACAATGTCAGAGTGTCTAGTATGTTTTAGGGTTGGGCAATATGTCTCAATTAGTTTATCAGGATATACATTTTCTATATTGTGACACATGATATACTGTATATCGTAATTTGTAAATTAGAATGTGCACCAAATGTCCCTTAAAATTTGACCTTAAACTTTTTTTGAGAAAAATAAAATCATCACTGACTGTGGAAACTTCACAGTGGACCTCAGGCAATTTGTTTCTGTGCCTCTCCACTTTTCCTCCAGACTCTGGGACCTTGATTTCCAAATGACAGGACTTGGCAACTGATTTTGGGAGCCATGTCATCTACTGGTGTTGGTCCACGGTGTTTTATCAAGTCCAAAGTCAGCACAGTCTCCTCTACCAGGAAATTTTAGAGCACTTCATGCTTCCCTCTGCTGACAAGCTTTATGAAGATGCTGATTTCATTTTCCAGCAGGACTTGGCACTTGCCCACACTGCCAAAAGTACCAATAACTGGTTTAATGGCCATGGTATCACTGTGCTTGATTGGCCAGCAAACTCTCCTGACCTAAACTCCATAGAGAATCTATGGCGTATTATCAAGAAGAAGATGAGAGACACCAGACCCAACAATGCAGACGAGCTGAAGGCCATTATCAAAGCAACCTGGGTTTCCACAACACCGCAGCAGTGCCACAGGGCAATCACCTCCATGCCATGCTGCACTGATGCAGTAATTTATGCAAAAGGATCCCCACTCAAGTATTGAGTGTGTACATGGACATACTTTTTAGTCAGCCAACATTTCTATTAAAAATACTTAAAAAAAATAATTTTATGTGATATTCAAATTTTTGGAAAAACTGAATTTGGGGTTTTCATGAGCTGTAAGCCATAATAGTCAAAATTAAAAGAAACAAACACTTTAAATATATCACTGTGTGTGTAAGGAATCTATATAATATAGGAGTTTCATTTTTTGAATTGAATTACTGAAATAAATCAGCTTTTTGATGACATCCTAATTTACTGAGATGCACCTGTACATTTGGTAGTCACGATACAGGCATTTTATGTATCTCACATGAACAAATGTACCCCATAGCATCTTTACTTCACAACTACAGGTTTCCTGGTCTGAACCTCTCTCCTTGACCTTGCTCACAACCTGGGCGCAGACCCAGCGGAGGATTATGTATTAGTTTGGTGAATATCCAGGCAGTTGCCTATAAGAAGTATTGATTTTATCAAGTTGCAGATGGATTAATGGACAGATGGATGATGCACCATGCCATTAGCTAATTTCACCTTTGCTCAGTAGAACTAAAACGTCTGAAGAATAATTACATTGCTTAATCTAAAAAAGCATTTACAAGAATTACATTTATGCGTTTTAATTTTGTTTCACATTAGTGTGGAAGATAATTTGATTGTGATTAGAACAAACGAAAAATAAAGCATATCCTTAACCATGAACTCAGTGTTTGGTGTTGCTGACGTTGACGTCACAGGGCTCAGTAAGCAGCGATGCGGCCTCTAATTGTTCAGCTCTCTGAGGTGGAATATAAACAACACCAATCAAATCAGCTCCATTCGCTTCCCCTCGATTTAATCTAATAGTGTTTATGTATCTCAGCGGGAAGGGGGGGGGGCGTTTTGTGTTAAGTGTGTGTTCGCGAACACCCCAGTGTCTCTGTGCAGCTCACGTCTCCCCCCTCCATGGAGCGAGCAGAAGCTAAACAGCCAGTTCTCAATGATGTAATTGAAAGTAATGAGATTCAATTCTCTCAGCAGGTGTTAAAGCTCCGGTGGTTGTGCTGAACTGAAAATAAAGACAGAGGGCAAGCAGCCAGAATCTGTTTACCAACCTAAAAGAAAAGAGGGAGAATACGTTCAAGCCTAAAAAAACAAATGTATTTATCATGACCTTCTTCATAGATATGTTTAAAAATTGCTTAAAGACATAAGGACGATGGAATAAATCAGAAACCCTGAGGCTAAAGGCTACTCTGACATTTTCAGAAACTGATTTTATTCCCGCTACCCTGTCAGCTGTAGTGCTTAAGGAAACAAATGAAGCTGCTTGAAGTTGTCCTCAAAATATAGGGCATGTTCCATAAAGTGAAAAAGGCAAGAAAAGCTGTTATTATGTGCTCAGTCTTATTGTGCTTTTATGCAAACACAAAAATATCAGGTCGAATTACAGTGGTGTGAAAAAATGTTTGCTCCCTTTCTGATTTCTCATTTTTTGTATGTTTGTCACATTTAAATGTTTCAGATCATCAAACAGATTTAAATTTTAGCCAAAGATAATACAAGTAAACGCAAAATGCAGTTTTTAAATGAAG
Organism: Pholidichthys leucotaenia; assembly: GCA_020510985.1. Lineage (NCBI taxonomy): Eukaryota > Metazoa > Chordata > Actinopteri > Cichliformes > Pholidichthyidae > Pholidichthys > Pholidichthys leucotaenia. Next base: position 281,982,788 of record CM035842.1, read on the forward strand.
GTGTTCATTATTAAGGGAAAAAAATCCAAACCTACAGGGCCCTATGTGAAAAAGTGATTGCCCCCTAAACCTAATAACTGGTTGGGCCACCCTTAGAAGCAACAACTGCAATCAAGCGTTTGTGATAACTGGCAATGAGTCTTTGACAGCGCTGTGGAGGAATTTTGGCCCACTCATCTTTGCAGAATTGTTGTAATTCAGCCACTCTGCATGATTTTTGAGCATGAACCACCTTTTTTAGGTCATGCCACAGCATCTCAATCAGATTAAGGTCAGGACTTTGACTTGGCCACTCCAAAGTCTCCATTTTGTTTTTCTTAAGCCATTCAGAGGTGGACTTGCTGGTGTGTTATGGATCATTGTCCTGCTGCAGAACCCAGGTGCGCTTCAGCTTGAAGTCACGAACAGATGACGGGACATTCTCCTTCAGGATTTTTTGGTAGACAGCAGAATTTATGGTTCCATTTACCACAGCAAGTTTTCCAGGTCCTGAAGCAGCAAAACAGCCCCAGACTATCACACTACCACCACCATATTTTACTGGTGGTATGATGTTCCTTTTCTGAAATGCTGTGTTACTTTTATGCCGGATGTAATGGGACACACAGCTTCGAAAAAGCTCAACTTTTGTCTCGTCAGTCCACAGAGTATTTCCCCAAAAGTCTTGGGGATCATCAAGGCGTTTTCTGGCAAAACTGAGTCAAACCTTTATGTTGTTTTTGCTCAACAGTGGTTTTCGTCTTGGAACTCTGCCATGCAGGCCATTTTTGCCCAGTCTCTTTCTTAAGGTGGAGTCATGAACACTGACCTTAAAGTGCTGATAACACGTTTTTGACTTCATCTAATTTTTTAACACATAATGCAATATGACAAAATAGGTTGGTCTGTGCAGTTCTAAGTCAAACAGGCTTTTTTCACGCGAATATCCGACGTTTTCATGAGCGCCATGTCACCAATTACGTCAGTGGCTGGAAAACCCCGCTGCCATGTAGTCACGTCATCGACAGAACACAGCGCTTGGCTGCTCATTGTACACACAGGATGGAAGCGGTTGAAAACATCGACGATGGTTCCAGCACATGTAGTCTGGAATTGGTTTGTGTTGTCCAATCTTCAGACAATTATAGTTCCGAAGAATGGGATGATAATGAAGAATCTGGGGGCATCAGACCATATAGGTTTGAGCCATGCCAAGCAGGCATTGTACCAAGCCAGTCGCACTCAGAGAGTGACGATGGAGAGGTACACATGCCCGCTGCAGCAGCAGCGACTAACACACGGCAGGGGAACACCAGTGTTATTCTTTTGTTACAGATATTGTAACAAATTATTTGTTCATAAATATAATTTATTTAAACCCGATTTTTCAATAAAATCATAGCAGTGTATTCTCTGTGGTTCAGGCATTGGTTTTATTATGGATTATAGTTTGAGTTCTTGTTTTTGTTTTGTACAGGTGTTTTATGTGCGTTTTGAGCCACTTTCAGGTGGGCACTGTCCAAGATTCACCAGTCCGAACACACGCTCCTTCTCTCTTTGACAGTAAGCTGTTCATGGTTTGTGTACATCATCTGCTGTGTTGTCAGCCAGCCAGTGCTGCCGGCACTATCACGACGTGCTGGCCGCTCCACACAGCCGTGGTTCTGTTGCGCCCCTTGAAGCGATGTCGGCCCTGGGGCGCAACCGTGGTTAACACATCTCCTCTCCATGTTCTCTGGGCGATTTATTTGTTTTATAGTTTGTTTTATTTATTTGTTATTTGTTTATAGTCAGCTTCATGTGTGCCTGTGTTTGTGTTTATGTTGAATGCAATTGTGGCTTGTAAATATGGATGTCACCAGACTGCAAAACAAATCTACCTACGGGTACAAATAAAGTAACCTGAACCTGAACCTGAACCTGATGTCGGCTCTGAACGCCAACTGTGGGTGTTTCTGTTTATTTTTGTGGGTCTTCACCTTTTTGGGAACTGTTGTCATCATTCTTATGTTCAATACATGTGCTGTGGTGAATTCTGCGCGTAAATCCATTCATCATGACCCTCCATGCGCTCTTACGCAGGGCAAGGAGAGGGAGGATGAAATAACGAGGATTTGCGTGCAGGGTTCACCACAGCACATTTAATACAGAAAGACAGACAGTTCCCTGAAAGGTGAAGACGTACAAGAAACACGGACACGCTTGCTGATGGTGTTTGGGGGTTGGCATTGCCCAGCGAACGAATGAGAGGAGACGTGTTTGCCACAGGTGCACCCCAGAGCCAACATCGCTTCAAGGATGCATGAGAGCCACGGCGAACATGGAGTGACTAGCGTATCGTGAGAGTGCTGAAAATACTGACAGACAAACAGCACAGATGACAGTACTATGGACCAGTAGTGCATGACTGGCAAACGGCTGCGAAGTACACGCACTGCTGGTGATGGTGTGATGAGAAGCACCTGGGCGAGGACCAGGAAACATGATCAGTGGGAGTTTGAATCAGCTGGTGATAATGATAGAGGGGATGTGGCTGGACTGGTGAGATGTCAGCATGGGATCACAGAAAGTAGGTCAAAGCTGTGTGTAAATCCATTAATCCTTCCCTCCTCGTGTGCTCCTCCTGCATAAAAGCACATGAGGAGCGGAGGAGGCTTACGACAGTTGGAGCTGAAGCATGTGATGTGGTCTTTCACGGCTTGCTGTTTATCTAAGCCTGCAACACAACGCGAAGGCACAGCCGTAAAATTAAAACAAGAAACCAGAGAAACTGTGAGCTACAAAGCTGCTGCCATTCCAGTCAACAACACCGGAGTCCGTTCTGTCACTTACGTCATGGGGGTGTCGCCCTTAATTCGGTGGGTGGCACCACAGTTCAGTCAGCGGCTGCTGTTTTTTGATGATAACTAGTTTATGCAGGCATGGTTGTAAATGTTATATTGATCATCGACAATGACTTTTGGGTTTACACAACATCTTAAAAAATGTCAAAATCATGTCATCAGCACTTGTCACATTTAAGTGTTTCAGAGCATCAAACAGATTTAAATATTAGATAAAGATAATGCAAGTAAACGCACAATGCAGTTTTTAAATGAAGGTGTTCATTATTAAGGGAAAAAATCCAAACCTACATGGCCCTGTGTGAAAAAATGATTGCTCCCTAAACCTAATAACTGGTTGAGCCACCCTTAGCAGTAACAACTGCAATCAAGCATCTGTGATAACTGGCAATGAGTCTTTTACAGCACTGTGGAGGAATTTTGGCCCACTCATCTTTGCAGAATTGTTGTAATTCAGCCACACTGCACAGTTTTTGAGCATGAACCACCTTTTTCAGGTCATGTCACAGCATCTCAATCAGTTTCAGGTCAGGACTTTGACTTGGCCACTCCAAAGTCTCCATTTTGTTTTTCTGAAGCCATTCAGAGGTGGGTTTGCTGATGTGTTATGGATCATTGTCCTGCTGCAGAACCCAGGTGCGTTTCAGCTTGAAGTCACGAACAGATGACGGGACATTCTCCTTTAGGATTTTTTGGTAGACAGCAGAATTTATGATTCCATTTACCACAGCAAGCTTTCCAGGTCCTGAAGCAGCAAAACAGCCCCAGACCATCACACTACCACCCCCATATTTTACTGGTGGTATGATGTTCCTTTTCTGAAATGCTGCGTTACTTTTATGCCAGATGTAATGGGACACACAGCTTCGAAAAAGCTCAGCTTTTGTCTCGTCAGTCCACAGAGTATTTCCCTAAAAGTCTTGGGGATCATCAAGATGTTTTCTGGCAAAACTGAGACAAACCTTTATGTTGTTTTCTTTTTTATGGTGAAGTCATGAACACTGACCTTAACTGAGGCAAGTGAGGCCTGCAGTTCTTTGGATGTTGTTGTGGGGTCTTTTGTGACCTATTGGATGAGTCATCACTGCGCTCTTGGGATAATTTTGGTTGGCCGCCACTCCTAGGAAGGTTCACCACTGTTCCAGGGTTTCACCATTTGTGGATAATGGCTCTCACTGTGGTTCACTGGAGTCCCAAAGCTTTAGAAATGGCGTTATAACATTTTCCAGACTGATAGATTGCAATTACTTTTTTCTCATCTGTTCCTGAATTTCTCTGGATCGCAGCATGATTTCTAGCTTTTGAGGATTTTTTGGTCTGCTTCCCTTTGTCAGGCATGTCCTATTTAAATGATTTCTAGATTGAGAACAGGTGTGGCAGTAATCAGGCCTGGGTGTGGCTCGAGAAACTGAACTCAGCTTTGCAAAGATGTGGTAAACCACAGTTAATTTATGTTTTATTGGGGGGCAATCACTTTTTCACACAGGGCCATGTAGATTTGGATTTTATTACTCTTAATAACAAACACCTTCATTTAAAAACTGCATTTTGTGTTTACTTGTGTTATCTTTGTCTAATATTTAAATCTGTTTGATGATCTGAAACATTTAAGTGTGACAAACACACAAAAAAAATGAGGAAGGGGGCAAACACTTTTTCACACCACTGTATTTGTTTTCATTCCTGCTGCTATATTTTCCTTTAGACATTTGCATCGAGATGAGTTTTTAATCGTGTTAATATCTTTAGTAAATGTGAATGTAGTCCGTCTCACAGTCCCTGTCAAAACATGAATACAACTTCACATTGTCTTAACCAACAATTATCACCCTTTAAAAGTGTGCTTTTATCTTCTTGAAGAAAACAAGCACCAAAAAACTGACATTAGTGCTCTACATCAAGACTTCGTATTGTTTAATGATTGAAAAAAGCTACTTGATTTCATCTAACAGCCACATTGTAAAACCGCTAATGATATCGTGTCTGCCAACATCATGGCAATAATTTGATAGAAGGCTGGTGGGGAAAAGACACAGTGTGGGGGCACGGTGGGGGTTTCTCCACCAAGAAAGGGCAGGGGGAAGGGGGAACAATGGACCGAAGGAGGAGGTGTCACCGGGGGGTATCAGACAGAAGTGTTGGGTCTATGTGCCCCCTGGGAAAAGTGAGAGCTGCTGGAGTCGCTGAGGGTAGAAGGGTGTAAGAGCAGCCCCGGCATAATGTCATGTTAATGTGCCACACATTCCTTTGTTCAAACAACAGTGTGTGTGGTTGGAAGTACAGGGTCTCGTACTGTTTGCCCCCCTCCCCTCTGGTAGAAGACTTCGGTCCATCCAGACTAAAACCTCCCGTCACATGAACAGCTTCTTCCCCTCTGCCATTAGACTGCTGAACACTAAGTGACTTATTGACTCTCGTGCACCATGTACAGCAGCTCAACCAGACTCATGTCAATCATCACTGTTTTCTTCCTGCATTACCGACTGCACTATATAGTTCTCCACAGTATCTGCTGCTGGCTAATATATATTTTAACTGTTGACCAGTATCACTTAATCTTATCCTACACTTTATTACATGTATAGTTTATTTCTCTTATCTTATCATGTTTAATGTTGCAGCATTGTACCGAGACAAATTCCTAGTTTGTGTACTACATGAACAATGGCAATAAACCTGATTCTGATTCTGATTCTGATTCTGTTCTCAATGCATGGAAATAAAGAGATAAAAGTGGAACGCACAGAGACCCGGGTCTGTGTTGTCCAGCTCATTGCCTCACCTGCCTCCTTTCCCCACACTGGTGACCCTAAGACGTTCCATAGAAAGTAAGCCGAGCATCGCCCCGGAGACTACCTGGAGGGGGAGCACCAGCGCCACGTGCGCCGGCTCAGTCAAGCTCCCAGACTTCTGGCTTCACAACCTGACTGCGTGGTTTCTGCACATAGAAGCCCATTTCGCACTCTGCGGGATAACAATGGATGACACAAGATATTACTACATGGTCGCTGCGCGCGCCACGGAACAGGTGATGAGCCTGCTACAGGAGCCACCGGCCCAAGGAAAACATGAAGCGCTCAAGAGGATGCTTTTCCAGCATTACATCCTTTCTGACAGTAAGAGGGCAGAGAAATTCCTAACGCATTCAGAGTTAGGGGACAGATCAGCAGTGGAGCTCATGGAGAGCATGCTGGCGCTGACAGGGAAGGACGATGAACCTTTCCTGTTCGCCCATTTGTTCCTCAGGAACCTACCAGCTACAGTGAGGGTGATCTTGGCCAATTTGTCACGGCTGGTTGCTCAGGACTACCGTGCCCTGGCACAGGAAGCAGAGCGCATCATTTTGGTGACCAGAACTCTCAACGCGCAGGCAGTGGCACCAGCATCCATGAGGGACTCCAGCAAGGTTGAGGAGCCGTTCGTGGTAGCCGGGACGGACACCAGGAGACGAAGGAACTGGGCGATCTGTTTGTATCATCGCTGTTTTGGCTCAAATGCCCAACACTTCCTAGCGCCATGCCAATTCAAGGAGCCAGGAAGACGGCATGTTCGGAATTCGGTTGCAGTTGCGACTGATGGTGACAGGAACAGACTGCTTTATGTCACAGACACACGTTCGGGGAGACGGTTTCTGGTGGACTCTGGCTCCCAGAAGAGCCTCATCGTACCAGTCAGTGCAGACAGGGTGGCAGGAGGCAGCAGTCCCAAGCTCACTGCTGCTAACGGATCCACCATCAGGACATTTGGCGAGCAGACACTGACAATATGCTTACATGTACGCAACTTTCAGTGGGACTATGTGATAGCTGTGTGTTCCGGTCCCATTCTAGGCACAGATTTTTTATGTGCATATAGGTTGCTAGTTGATGTTGCTAATAGGAGATTAGTGGATGCTGTCTCTTTCACCTCACTGCCCTGTAAAGCTCAGGGAGCTGGGTCGACAACACTGGTTAATGTTATAGCTCCAGGAGGTAAGTACCAATAGTTGCTCAGACAGTTCCTGGCACTCACTGTCTCGACTTTTTCGGCTACGGTAGTGAAACACGGGATCGAACACTTCATAATGACAAAAGGCCCGCCGGTGTTCGTGTGACCTTGGCGCTTAAACGCAGCTAAATTGGCCAGTGTGCGAGAGGAGTTTGCCAACTTAGAGCAGTTGGGCATTGTCAGGCACTCCAACAGCCCGTGGGCATCCCCGCTACACATGGTGTCTAAAGCCGATGGGTCGTGGTGACTGTGCGGCGATTTCCGGCGCTTGAATAACACCACGGAACACAATTGTTATCCAATTCTGCACATCCAGGATTTTTATGTGTACCTGGCCAGGGCGCACGTTTTTTTCAAAAGTGGATCTGGTCCGTGGACATCATCCGGCCCTGGTGCACGCAGATGACGTCCCAAAAACAGCAGTAATAACTCTTTTTGGCCTTTTCAAGTTTTTACGCATGCTGTTCAGATTAAAAGGCGCGGTGCAGACTTTCAAGAGTATGATGGATGCGGTGCTTTGCGGCTTGTCCTTTGTTTTTCTCTACTTAGACGACATTTTGGTAGCCAGCGCTACCGAGGAGGAGCACATCGCCCTTCTCGAGACAGTTTTCCAGAGGTTTGAAGCGCACGGGCTGATAGTTAACCTGGTAAAGTGCCAGTTTGGTGTGCCAGTGATTGATTTTTTGGGCAACCGCATTTTGCCAGAGGGGGTGATCCCGCTGCCGGATAAAGTGTGCGCTTTGTCGGATCTTCCGCGTCCGCATACCATGAGTGCATGACAGGAGTTTTTGGGAATGGTTTATTTTTATAACTGTTTCCTTCCCTGGGCAGCCCAGCTGATGCAGCCTTTGTATGCCGCGTTTAAAATAAAAAAGCCTGTGGAAACCGTGGACTGGACTCCCGAGCAAGACCAGGCTTTTATAAATGCCAAAACAGCGCTGGCGGATGCCGCGTTGCTAGCCCACCCGGATCCGTCTGCACAGATTGCGCTCACTACGGATGCATCTGATGTTGCCATTGGGGCAGTGGTGGAGCTGTGCGTCTCAGGTTCATGGCAGCCGCTCGCATTTTTTAGCCAAACTTTGTGCGACAATGAACGCATATACAGCCCGTTCGATAGAGAATTGTTGGCTTTCCACCTGGCGAAGCGCCATTTCCAGTTCTGGCTGGAGGGGCGCAAGTTCACCGCGTTCGTGGACCATAAGCCACGGACGTACGCAATGTCCAAGGTCTCTGAACTGTGGCTGGCCCGGCAGCAATGGCATTTGGATGCAATTTTGGAGTTTACGACCGACATTCAACACATTGCCGGTAAGCTCAATGTTGTCGCCAATTGCCTGTTGTGTGCATTAATCGCCCCGGTGTACATGGGAATAGATTTCCCTGCCATGGCCGCGGAGCAAGCCGGGGGCGCGGGCATTTGCATGCTCCAGTCTGTGCCAACTTTCTAACTGTCCCAGGCACCGTTTGGCACCATAACCCCTAGTGGTCAAGAGTGGTAATGATTTTTTTCAAGAAAATAGTTCAGATTTCCAAGGCTATAACTTGAAAGTTGCAAGAGATAACTGCTTGCTGTCAATTAGAAAGATGTAGAATATGATCCAGAGTTTCAGATAGGAATAAATTTATGCATCTAATTTGCATAATGTCACAGCCGCTATATAAATTATATAACTCAGTCAAAAGTGGACTTTGGACATATTTACACATTTTTTTTTTTTGACACCATTTTATCTACAGGGGCATTTTGTTATTTTATCTTCAAAGTATATGAACCACAATATCAGTACAATGTAAAAAAAAACAAATATCACATACCAGTGGCGGGGGGGGGGTGCTCACTTGTTTTCGCCCATCGGGGTTGTTGTTTTGCATTTTGTTGGTCATTTACGCTCTCTACCACATCTACAAACTCTTATGATTATCCCAAATGAATTTTGTTTGTATTACGCGGCTATTTTGCCTATATGATGCAGTTTTCTGTGACAATCCATGACGATCGTGGTGCCCATATTAGCTTTCTGGGCTAAAAGGATGAAAACAGGAAAAGGAAATGAGGAGTTCTTCTTTTCACGGTGGCGCAGCCCCACCACTGCGCCACCGTGCACCGGGGCTGCACGGTGGCGCAGTGGTGGGGCTGCACGGTGGCGCAATGGTTAGCACTGCGGCAGCACAGTTTACCCTTGGCCGGGGGATTGTGGGGATCGTGGGATCGTGGGTTCGATCCCAGCCCCCGACCAACAGTGATCTGTGTGGAGTTTGCATGTTCTCCCCGTGTTGCGTGGGTTTACTCCGGGATTTCTCCGGTTTCCTCCCACATGCCAAAAAACATGCATGTTAGGTTAATTGGCTGTTCTAAATTGTCCCTAGATATCTGTTTCCTATAGGCCCTTAGAATAGAGGGTTAGTATTAATGAAAGCGCTTTGAGTGGTCTTTGTGACTAGAAAAGCGCTATATAAGTGCAGGTTAGTTAGTTTTTTGGTGTATTACGTGTCATCCATTGAGTATTCCAACGTGTGTCTGCCACCTTCTGAAACTAGCAGATCAGTCCAAGTCCTGGCACAGCTGGGGAGTTAAAGGGATGTCAAGAGTCACTTGACAGAAGCAGTTGCGGCGCTGCGCCACTAGGGGCGCGTGAAAACTTGGACAGTTTAAGAGTTAAGGCTGGAGAGCAGGGTGGTGCAAGGAGGGTGCCCTCCCTTGCTCTGCGACGTCTCCACCGGCCACTCGCACCCGGTGGTTCTGAGCTCTTGGCGCCGTCACATTTTCAAGTCAGTCCACTCCCTTTTGCATCCGGGACTGCACACTTCGGTGAAGCTAGTGGGTGCGAAGTTCATCTGGCAGCGCTTGCGCAAAGACGTGAAAGAGTGGGCTGCAGCTTGCGTCACGTGCCAGTGGGCCAAAGTGCATAAGCACACCAGAGCCCCTCTCGAACCATTCCAAATCCCTGCTAAGAGGTTCGACCACGTCAATGTGGATTTGGTGGGACCCCTCGCACCGTCACAAGGTTTCACGCACCTTTTGACAGTCGTGAAAGTGGCTCGCGCTTTTTTGTCTGCTTGGGTTGCACGTTTCGGATCTCCGTTGGACATCACGTCAAACAGGATTCCACAATTCATGTCAGAACTCTGATCCGTGATGGCACAGAGCCTGGGGGTCAAAACTCACCGCACTACTGCGTACAATCCCCAGGCTAATGGGTTATGCAAGCGTTTTCATAGGTCGCTTAAAGCAGTGCTCAAAGCTTTGCTCACAGACACAAATTGGGTCGACCGCCTGCCCTGGGTTCTTTTAGGGTTGCGCTCCACACCTAAGGAGGATTTGGCAGCCTCACCGGCAGAACTCGTTTTTCTGAGCTGATGCGGATCCCCGGAGAGTTTTTAACGGAAAACCCCACGTCCAAGGCTGATACGCGCGTGCAATTTTTACACAATACGGAGGTTTTGAGCATACCGGGCCCGGCCCACCATTGTTTTCTCCGCATATTTGTCCCAAAAACCTTGCAGACCTCCCGTTTTCTTTTTGTCAAGCATGATGCGCACCAGACCCCGTTGCACCCACTGTACGACTGACCGTTCAGGGTGTTGGAACCTGGGGCGAAGTATTTTGTGTTGGCAGACGAGCAGGTGATGTTGGCCCAAGCCCCCTGGCACAGACGCCCACTGTTGGTGGCTCCGCAGGTTGGTGATCCCTCAGCAGGGACCTGCGCTCACGAAGATAATGTGCATTGCTCCTCTCCCGTTTTCCCTCCACAGACTGATGTGCCCTCCTGTACACCTTGCCAGCTGGGCAGTTCGACTGGATTGGCGACCCCCACTACAGGCGCTTTGGACGTCAGCTCAAGCCCAAAGGATGGGGGGGGGGAATTAGTGCCCCTTCTGTTTTTTTTTTTTTGGGGGGGTGGCTGTGTGGGGGTACGGTGGGGGTTTCTCCACCCAGAGAGGGCAGGGGGAAGGGGGAACAATGGACCGAAGGAGGAGGTGTCACGGGGGGGGGGGGGGGGGGGAGGGTATCAGACGGGACTGTTGAGTCTATGCATCCCCCCCGGGAGAGTAAGAGCTGCTGGAGCCGCTGAGGGTAGAAGGGTGTAAGAACGGCCCCGGCATAATGTCATGTTAATGTGCCACACATTCCTTTGTTCAAACAACAATATGTATGGTCGGAAGTTCCGGGTCTCGATGCATGGAAATAAAGAGATAAAAGTCGAATGCACAGAGACCCGGGAGCGCTGTTTGCTGTACTTCATGATGGAGAAAGAATAAAGTCTCTGTGTCATTCAGCTTGTTGCCTCGTCTGCCTCCTTTCCCCACAACAGACCAATTAAAGGCAAATATGAAAAGTATGTAAAGTTTAATTATAAAGCACTTTTAACAGGCATATAGTCACAAAGTGCTGTACAACAAAACACAGTTAGGGACAATACAAAAACCTAATTAAAACACAAAAATAAGAAGAAAATATTAGATTATTAAAATAGACAACAGGAATCTTATCAGAAAGCCCGTTTTCAATTGTTTCTAAAGGAGTCCACAGAGTCAGCTGAAAGTAGTTGGTGTGGGAGATTATTCCAAAGCCTCAGTGATACACTTTTAAAAGCTCCTGCTCCTGTCCACAAGGGAGGACAAGTAACAATGCGGCAGGGAAAAACACACACTGAACAGAATATATAGTGGAACAATCTGGGGATGAACAACAGGTAAGAACAATGGTGAAGGCAATGACACAAACAAGGGAGGAGCAGGGAGGAAGGCAAACAGACACCCAGACTACCAATGATGGAGTAGCTCATTCCAGCCTGATGGAACCACCCCAGGAGTGCTCAGATCTCCTGATCATTAACCTTGACCTTAAGCAGAGCCTAGATACAGACACATATAGGATGTATAAAAAAAAAACAACAAGACCTTCTTGCTTGGTTCCAGATGTGCCCTTAGAACAGATGAGGAGCTGTGTGTTTCCTTCAAAGGAGTACCTATTAAACAAGTTAAAGAAATTAAACTGCTAGGAGTTACATTTGATTAAACACTGTCATGGCCAACACACACAGCCACAGAAAGAACAATAAAACAAGCACAACAGTCTCTGGTTCTTCAAGGCAAGACCTTAATAAGATCCAACTCACTCAAAACTGAGCTGCTCACCTGGCTCTCAGTTGCCCGTTACTAGATAATGTTGAGGAAATGCATGCTGGACTATCATGGTTGAGGGTGGATAAAAGGCTGACATGTAGTTTGGCTCAGTTCCTATGTAACATTGTTGTCCTTAGAAGACCCTCAAATTTGTATTCACAGCTGATTTATAGAAATGATAGACATTACAATACCAGACACTGTTTAATGTGATGATTTACTCAACCATTACCAAAAACAAATACTTTATAAAGAAAACTGTGAAGTACAGGGTTTTATCACACTGGAACAAACTTCCACCTTTTTTTAAAACTCAGAACAACAATGGTAAAAGTTTCAAAAAGAAATTAAGAACGACACTTATTAAGAAGGGATTATGTCTTTAATTGTGAATGAGTCAGGAATTGTTAGTTTTATGGACTGACATAGAACTTAATTACTTCTGTATTCCTGTAATTTTTATCAATTTTTCAGACTGTATGTTGTTGAATGAATTTATTAGTCTTTTTTAAAACTGTAAACTATGTTTACTGTATTAAGATAAGCCTTTACAGTATCTCGCAATAGTGAGTAAACCCCTTACATTTTTGTAAATATTTTATTATATCTTTTCATGCCACAACACTGAAGATATGACACTTTGACACAATGTAAAGTAGTTAGTGTACAGCTTGTATAACGGTAAATTTGCTGTCCCCTCAAAATAACTCAACACATAGCCATTAATGTAAAAACTGCTGGCTACAAAAGTGAGTACACCCCTAAGTGAAAATGTCCAAATTGTGCCTAAAATGTCAATATTTTGTATGGCCACCATTATTTTCCAGCACTGTCTTAGCTCTCTTGGGCATGGAGTTCACTAGAGCTTCAAAGGTTGCCACTGGAATCCTCTTCCACTCCTCCATGATGACATCATGGTGTTAGAGACCTTGCGCTCCTCCACCTTCCATTTGAGGATGCCCCACAGATGCTCAATAGGGTTTAGGTCTGGAGACATGCTTGGCCAGTCCATCACCTTTACCCTCAGTTTCTTTAGCAAGGCAGTGGTCTTCTTGGAGGTGTGCTTGGGGTTGTTATCGTGTTGGAATACTGCCCTGCAGCCCTGTGGCCCAGTTTCCGATCATGCTCTGCTTCAGTATGTCACAGTATATGTTGGCATTCATGGTTCCTTCAATGAACTGTAGCTCCCCAGTGCCAGGAGCACTCATGCAGCCCCAAACCATGACACTCCCACCACCATGCTTGACTGTAGGCAAGACACACTTGTCTTTGTACTCTTCACCTGGTTGCCACCACACACGCTTGACACCATCCGAATCAAATAAGTTTATCTTGGTCTCATCAGACCACAGGACATGATTCCAGTAATCCATATCCTTAGTCTGCTTGTCTTCAGCAAACTGTTTGCGGGCTTTCTTGTGCATCATCTTTAAAAGGGGCTTCCTTCTGGGACAACAGCCATCCAGACCAATTTGAAGCAGTGTGTGGCGTATGGTCTAAGCACTTACAGGCTGACCCCCCCACTCCACCCTACCCCTTCAACCAATTCTTTTTTTCAGATCCTCAGAGAGTTTCTTGCCATGACGTGCCATGTTGAACTTCCAGTGACCAGTATGAGAGAGTATGAGAGAGTGTGAGAGTGATATCACCAAATTTAACACACCTGCTCCCCATTCACACTTGAGATCTTGAAACACTAACAAGTCACATGACACTGGGGAGGGAAAATGTCTAACTGAGCACAATTTGGTCATTTTCACTAGAAGGGTACTCACTTTTGTTGCCAGTGGTTTACACATTAATGGCTGTGTGTTGAGTTATATTGAGGGGACAGCAAATTTACACTGTTATACAAGCTGTACACTGACTACTTTACATTGTATCAAAGTGTCACATCTTCAGTGTTGTCCCATGAAAATATATAATAAAATATTTACAAAAACATGTGGGGGGGTACTCACTTTTGTGAGATACTGTATTAGTCCCACAATGGGGAAATTCCAGGACTGCAGCAGCACAGGGATAGCAGCACTCACAACAATAGTAAATAAAATAATAAGATAAGAATTGGTTAGCCAAAGCAGTAAATAAATATAATACCGTGTTCCAAATAATTATGCAAATAGGATCTTAGTGTCATAAACATTCAATTTTTTGTTTTTCAATTAAACTCATGAATGGTATTGTGTCTCAGGGCTCTTTGGATCAAAGATATCAATCTCAGACACCTGTCATAATTAGTTTGCCAGGTAAGCCCAATTAAAGGAAAATTACTTAAGAAGGATGTTCCATATTATTAAGCATGCCACAGGTTTCAAGCAATATGGGAAAGAAAAAAGATCTCTGACAAAAGCGTCAAATAATGCAATGCCTTGGACAAGGTATGAAAACATTAGATATTTCCCGAAAACTTAAGCATGATCAACGCACTGTGAAGAAATTTGTGGCTGATCCAGATTACAGATGGGTCCGTGTAGATAAAGGCATAATGAAGAAGGTTTCTGCCAGACAAATTCATCGGATTAAGACAGCAGCTGCTAAAATGCCATGACAAAGCAGCAAACAGGTATTTGAAGCTGCTGATGCCTCTGGAGTCCCAGGAACCTCAAGGTGTAGGATCTTCCAGAGGCTTGCAGTTGTGCATAAACCTACTGTTCGGCCACCCCTAACCAATGCTCACAAGTAGAAACGGTTACAGTGGGCCCAGAAATATATGAAGACTAATTTTCAAACAGTCTTGTTGTCTGATGGGTGCCGTGCAACCCTTGATGGTCCAGATGGATGGGGTAGTGGAGGGCTGGTGGATGGCTGCCATGTCCCAACAAGGCTGTGATGTCAGCAAGGAGGTGGTGGAGTCATATTTTGGGTTGGAATCATGGGGAGAGAGCTGGTAGGCCCCTTTAGGGTCCCTGAAGGTGTGAAAATGACCTCTGCAAAGTAAACAGAGTTTCTGACTGACCACTTTCTTCCTTGGTGCAAAAAGAAGAACCATGCCTTCCGTCGCAAAATTATCTTCATACATGACAATGCACCATCTGATGCTGCAAAGAATACCTCTTGTCATTGGCTGCTATGGGCATAAAAGGGGAGAAACTCATGGTGTGGCCCCCATCCTCCCCTGACCTCAACCCTATTGAGAACCTTTGGAGCATCCTCAACCAAAAAAATCTATGAGGGTGGGAGGCAGTTCAAATCAAAACAGCAGCTGTGGGAGGCTATTCTGACATCTTGCAAAGAAATTCAAGTAGAAACTATCCAAAAACTGACAAGTTCAATAGATGCATGAATTGTGAAGGTTATATCAAAGAAGGGGTCCTATGTTAACATGTAACTTGGCCTGTAAAATATATTTTTGATTGAAATAGCTTTTGATTTCAATAAATATGACCTCCCAATGCTGCAAATTCAACAAATGACCATTTTCAGTTCTTTACAACCAATAAAATGTTTTGAAACTCTGTTGTGCATAATAATTTGGATCAGTGCATTTTAAGTTTTTTGTTTGTTTTTGCAAAAAAATAGTTATCATTGGGAGGTTTGCTTAATAAAATTTGAATTATGCTCTAACCATTGATGACTTGAAAATTATACTGTCATTTGCATCGATGATTTAGGAAAATGAGAGACAAATATTATTTGCATAATAAATTGGAAGACGGTGTATGTACACAGTTTTATACACAGTGCAGGAGCGCTGCAGCTAGATGGTATCAACAGCATTACAGTTAAATTAGAAGAAGAAGCAATGTCTCTTGGCATTCAGTCCGTACAGCCAATCATGTACAGTAGAACAAAATTATGTTTCTCCTAGCTACAATGTTAATCACATGTAGAATCAGAGGGGTCACTGCCATGCAAGGCACCGCCAGAAACAACTTCTTCTTACCCCATTCTATTATGCTGAGCACCAAGCTAGAAAGTGAGAAGTATCATTTTTATATGGTATTTGGTATGACCCAGCTGGGACATGAATCCGGCCAGGTTACCCGGCAAAATATAGTGTGTGGGGGGCACGGTGTTGGACTTCTCCACCCAGTGAACAATGGACCAAAAGACACATAGAAGCCCAGTTTGCACTCCGTGGGATAACAACAAATGGCACAAGGTACTACTACGTGGTCGCTGCGCTGGACGTGCACGCCACACAACAGGTGGCAAGCCTGCTCCAGGAGCCACCGGCCCAGGGGAAATACGAGGTGCTCAATAGGATGCTCATCTAGTGCTATACCCTTTCGGACAGCGAAAGGGTGGAGAGACCCCTAACTCATTCAGAGTTGGGGGACAGATCAGCCATTGAACTAATGGACAGCATGTTGGAGCTGATGGTGAGAAACGACAAGTCTTTCCTGTTCGTCCATCTGTTCCTCAGGAACCTACCGGCTGCAGCGAGGGCGATCCTGGCCAACTCGCCGTTGTGGTGACGAAGGACTACCACGCACTGGCGCAGGAAGCGGTTCGCATCAGTTTAGCAACCAGAACACTCAGCGTGAATGCAGTGACACCGACGTCCAGAAGGGACGCAACCAGAAGGTTGCGGAGCCGTTGGTGGTAGTCGGAGCAGACCCCAGGAGATGCAGGAACAGGGCGATCTGCCTCTATCATTGCCATTTTGGCTCAAACGCCCAGCGATGTGTGCAGCCATGCCAATTCAAGAAGTCGGGAAATGTCACGGCCAGCAGTCAGTAGCATCTGTGACCGCTGGCGAAAGAAACAAGCTGCTGTATGTCACAGACACACATTCAGGGAGACAGTTTCTGGTGGACTCCGGCTCCCAGAAGAGTCTCATCCTGCCAGTAAATGCAGACAGGGTGGCATTGGGCAGCGGTCCCGAGCTTACGGCTGCCAACGGATCCACCATCAGGACATTTGGTGAGCGGACACTGACAATATGCTGACACGGACGCAACTTTTAGTGGAACTTTGTGGTGGCTGCATGTTCCGCCCCCATTTTAGGCGCAGATTTTTTATGTGCTTTTGGGTTGTTAGTTGATAAGATAAGATAAGATAAGATAAGATAAGATAAGCCTTTATTAGTCCCACAATGGGGAAATTCCAGGATTGCAACAGCACAGGGATAGCAAAACTCAGAGCAATAATTTAGAAGATAAATTAAACGAAGATAATAATAAATTATAATTATAGAAAGAAGATAATAAACTTAAATAAATTATAATTATAATTTATTTAATTTATTTAATTAATTTTAATTATAAATAAATAAATTATAATTATAGAAAGAAATTATAGAAAGAAGATAATAAACTTTTGAACGGTAGTGTACATACACCACTGTTCAAAAGTTTGGGGTCACCCAGACAATTGTTTTGTGTTTTCCATGAAAAGTCACACTTATTTACCACCATGAGTTGTAAAATGAATAGAAAATATAGTCAAGACATTGACAAGGTTAGAAATAATGATTTGTATTTGAAATAATAATTTTTTCCAGCTACTCAACCTGCTCAAAGGAAGGTCAGTTTTATACAGTAGCTTCTCTAACCAGCTAAACTGTTTTCAGCTGTGCTAACATGATTGCACAAGGGTTTTCTAATCATCCATTAGCCTTCTGACGCAATGAGCAAACACATTGTACCATTAGAACACTGGAGTGATAGTTGCTGGAAATGGGCCTCTATACACCTATGTAGATATTGCACCAAAAACCAGACATTGGCAGCTAGAATAGTCATTTAATACATTAGCAATGTATATTAGATATTAGAGTGTATTTCTGATTATTTTAAAGTTATCTTCATTGAAAAAAACAGTGCTTTTCTTTCAAAAATAAGGAAATTTCTAAGTGACCCCAAACTTTTGAACGGTAGTGTATGTACGCATAAATATATAAATATATATACACAGTGCGGAGTATTGTAGCTAGATGGACTAAACAGCATAACCGTCTATTTAGTTACCCTACATGATATGAATGTGTACCCATACATATTGTCACCCTCCATAGCGACTGATATTGTCCTAGTTGTATACTGGAGGGGACCATTTGTGTAAGTCTGTTGCATCTTTTGCATTCAATACTATTAGGTCATCACGTTTTTTTTTTTTTTTTTTCTATCTCTGCGAGCAGCCCTGCTTAGGTTATACAGTCTGACAGTCGTAGGTAGGAAGGACCTGCGAAACCTCTCGGTCACGCACCTAGGATGATGTAGTCTACTGCTAAATGAGCTCCTCAGTGTGTTCAATATGTCCTGCATAGGGTGGGACTTGGTCTCCAGCAGAGATGACAGTTTAGCCATCATCCTTCTCTCTCCTCCAATGGGTCAAGACGTTGCCCCAGGACAGAGCTAGCTTTCTTGATTAGTTTGTTCAGTCTCTTCCTATCGGCTGCTGTAATGCCCAGCAGACCACTCCAAAAGTGATGGCTGATGCCACCACCGTGCCATAGAATGTCTTCAAGAGCACCCCTTGTATACCAAAAGACCTGAGCCTCCTCAGTAGGAACAGCCTGCGCTGCCCCTTCTTGTAGAGTGCATCGGTATTGTGTGACCAGTCTAGTTTATTGTTCAGATGAACACCCAGGTACTTGTAGGATGTCACCATCTCAATGTCTGTTCCCTGAATGTTTACTGGTGCTATGAGGGGTTGTCCTTGCCTGTGGCAGTCCACCACCAGCTCCTTAGTTTTCCTCATGTTGATCTGGAGGCAGATGCTGCTAACAGGAGATTAGTGGATGCTGTCACTTTTGCCTCTCTGCCTGGTACAGCTTGGGGAGCCGGGTCAACAACATTGGCCAACATTATAGCTCCAGGAGGAAAGTACCAACAGTTACTCCCACAGTTCCCAGCACTCACGGTCCTGACGTTTTCGGCTATGAAAACAAAGCACGGGGTTGAACACTTCATAACTACAAAAGGGCCACCGGTATTCATGTGACCCCGGTGCTTGGATGCAGCTAAACTGGCCAGCGCACAAGAGGAGTTCACCAATTTGGAACAGTTGGGCATTGTCAGGCGCTCAAACAGCCCATGGGCATCCCAGCTACACATGGTGCCTTAAGTGGACAGGTCGTGGCAACCATGCGGCGATTTCCGGCGCTTGAACAACGCTATGGAACACCGTCACTATCCTATCTCATACATCCAGGATTTTTCCGTACACCTGGCCGGGCAGCGTGTTTTTTCAAAAGTAGATCTGGCCTGCGGTTACCACAAGGTCCCAGTGCACGAGGAAGATGTTCCAAAAACAGCTGTAATAACTCCTTTCGGCCTTTTCGAGTTTTTCCGCATGCCACTCAGATTAAAAGATGCGCCACA
This sequence comes from Pholidichthys leucotaenia, assembly GCA_020510985.1. Taxonomy (NCBI): domain Eukaryota; kingdom Metazoa; phylum Chordata; class Actinopteri; order Cichliformes; family Pholidichthyidae; genus Pholidichthys; species Pholidichthys leucotaenia. The sequence continues at coordinate 282,001,998 of CM035842.1, forward strand.
GACCTTCCAGAGTATGATGGATGCGATGCTTCATGATTTGTCCTTTGTTTTTGTCTACTAAGATGACTTTCTGGTAGTCAGTGTGTCTGAGGAGGAGCACATCGCCCATCTCAAGACAGTTTTCCGGAGGCTGGAAGCACACGGGCTGACAGTTAACCCAGCAAAGTGCAAGTTCGGTGGGCCATTGCATTTCGCCGGAGGGCACGATCCCATTACTGGACAAAGTGCACACTGTGTCAGACTTTTCGTGCCCGCAGACAGTGAGGGCACTACAGGAGTTTTTGGGAATGGCTAATTTTTTTAACTCTTTCCTTCCCCGGGTGGCCCAACTGATGCAGCCGTTGTATGCCGCGCTTAAAAAAAAGAAGCCCATGGAAGCCATCGATTGGACTCCCGAGCGAGTCCAGGCTTTCACTAATGCCAAAACAGCGCTTGCAGATGGTGCATTGTGAGCCCACCCGGATCCGTTTGAACGGATTGTGCTTACAACGGATGCGTCTGACATTCCCATAGGAGAAGTGGTGGAGCAGTGCGTAGCAGGATCGTGCCAGCCGCTTGCATTTTTTAGCCGAACTTTGCATGACAACGAACGCAAGTACAGCACATTCGATAGAGGATTGCTGGCTTTCCACCTGACGATACGCCATTTCCAGTTCTGGCTGGAGGGGCGCAAGTTCACCGCGTTCATGGACCACAAGCCGCTGATGCACGCGATGTTCAAGATCTCAGAACCGTGGTTGGCCCAGCAGCAACGGCATTTGGCCGCAATTTCGGAGTTTACTACTGACATTCAACACGTTGCCGGTAAGCTCAAGGTTTTGGCCAATTGCCTGTCGTGCGCATTAATCGCCCTGGTCTACATAGGAATAGATTTCCCTGCCATGGCCGCTAAACAAGCCGGGTACGCGAACATTTATGCGCTCCAGTCTGCACCAACTGGTTTAAGGCTGGAGAAGAGCGTGGTGCAAGAAGGGTGCACTCCTTTGCTCTGCGATGTCTCCACCGGCTGCCTGCACCTGGTGGTTCTGAGCTCTTGGCACGTCGCGTTTTTGAGTCAGTCCACTACCTTTTGCATCCGGGAGTGTGTGCTTCAGTGAAAGCAGTGGGGGCGAAATTGGTCTGGCCGCACTTGCACAAGGACGTGAAAGAGTGGGCTGCAGCTTGCATCACGTCCCAGCGGGCCAAAGTGCACAAGCACACCAGGGCTCCCCTCGAACCGTTCAAAATCCCGGTCAGGAGGTTCGACCACGTCCCTGTGGATTTGGTGGGACCCCTCCCGCCGTTGCAAGGTTTCACACACCTTTTGACAGTCGTGGACCGTACCACGTGCTGGCCTGAAGCGGTCCTGCTTGCTTCTACCATGTCTGTGGAAGTGGTGCGTACTTTTTTGTCAGCTTGGGTTGCACATTTTGGATCTCCATCGGACATCATGTCCAACAGGGTCCACAGTTCGTTTCAGAACTCTGGTCGGCAATGGCCCAGAACCTGGGGGTCAAAATTCACCACACTACCGTGTACAACCCCCAGGCTAACGGGTTATGTGAGCATTTTCATAGGTCGCTTAAAGCAGTGCTCAGAGCTTCACTCACAGACACAAATTGGGGCAACCGCCTGCCTAAGGTTCTTTTACGGTTGCTTTCCGCACTTAAGGAGGATTTGGCAGCCTCCCTGGCAGAACTCATTTTTTCTCAACCGCTGCCGATCCCCGGAGAGTTTTTACCGGAAAACCCCGCGCCCGGGGCCAATCTGCCCACACAATTTTTAGACAGTAAGGAGGCTGTGAGCGTACCGGGCCTGGCCCACCATTGTTTCCCCACACATTGGTCCAAAAAAGCTTGCAGAACACCAGTTTTGTTTTTTGTTGTTTAAGCACGATGCGCACTGGACTCCGCTGCGCCCAACGTACGACGGACTGTTCAGGGTGTTGGAACCTGGAGCGAAACATTTTGTGTTAGACTTAGGGAGACCATCTGCATCAACAGGCTGAAGCCCGCTTTTGTGTTGGCAGACGAGCATGTGGTGTTGGCCCAAGCTCCCTGGCGTGGACGCCCACCGTTGGTGGCTCCGCAGGTTGGTGATTCCTCAGCAGGGACTGGCGCTCGTGAAGCTGATGTGTTTTCTCCCCCTCCTTTTTTCCCTCCACAGACTGATGTGCCCTCCTGTACACCCCGCCAGCAGGGCAGTTCGACTGGATCAGCAACCCCCCGCAACAGCTGCGATGGGCGCCAGCTCAAGCCCAAAGGATGGGGGGTTAAGGCCCATTCTGGGTGTTCAGGGCGGGGGACTGTGTGGGGGCATGGTGTTGGATCTCCTCAATCTTGGGTGCTGCGGCTTCCTGTGGTAACGTATCGTCACTTCCTGTGTTGCTGGCTGTCTGTGTGGTTTGCTCTGTGGCTAGCTCTCCTCATTCTCCTGAGGATTTTGCCTTTAATTGTATTTTAATCACTTTTTTCCCATCTACCGTTAGCTCTCACTTCTGTTTATCAAGCCTCTTGCACCTGTGTGCACACTCAGTGTCATCTAATCACCCTCTTTAGCCTTCTGATCACCTTTCATTGGTGTTTTTGTTAGATTCGGGTTAGCTACTAGCTATGGCTACTAGCTCTCCTTCCCCTTCTCCTCTGGTGCGCTCTCTCTGTCATCTGTTTAGCACCTCACCTCAGCCTCTTTTAGTGATAACGGTAAATGTAACAAATGTTGTCTTTTTGAGGCGCTCGAGGCGAGGATGTCTAATTTGGAATCCCAGCTCCGCTGCATTGAAACACCGTCTGCACCAGTTAACCCTCAAGTGACCGAGTGGGGTCATTTACGACACCAGCCATATAATTTAATGTGCCGTCTCTTTATTTTTTATCCAAATTTTATTTCCTAGCATGAATTTGTCAGTCTACTAATCCTACACATTTTCATAGTTTTTTGCAGGGATCAACCAATTGGTGTGGCGTAGACATCGCAAACTCTTGTGGGGTCATTTATGACCCCGAAGAGAAGCACTGGTTTTCAAACATTGGTTTTATAAATTTTATTCAAATGTTCCACTTCTAATAGTTAGTTAGTTAATCCCTTCACACCTGAAGGTGTATATGGGCGGCGCCTATCTCCGTTTCTCTGACCCTAGGCCACACAGCTACTGTAAGTAATGAAAGCTACAGCGGGGGGTCAGTCCTCTGGTAGCTCTGTGTGTAACTTTACTTTCCCCATTCCATTATGCGGAGCACCACGCTAGAAGGCAGAAAGCACCATTTTTATATGGTCTTTGGTATGACCTGGCCGGGATTTGAACCCCTGCCTCCTGGGTGTGGGGCGGATGCTCTACCAACTGAGCCACCACTCCGGTTTCCACTTCTAATCAGTACTTTATATTGTATTGCAGTGAACCATGGCTAACAGACCTAGGATAGCAAGATTTACATTTGTCTGTTTGTCTGGATTTGTCTGTTTGTCTGTTTGTTTGTCTGTTTGTTAGCAAGATAACTCAAAAAGTTATGGACGGATTTTCATGAAATTTTCACAGATTGTCAGAAATGGGGTATCCTACAGATGATTAGATTTTGGTGGTGATCCGGATCACCGTCCACAAGAAAACCACCATTACGCAAAATGCCATAATAGGTATCATGATCATCATTGTAACTACAATAATAGGTATCATCATCATAGTGATGATGATATGATGACTATGATGATGATGATGATGATGATGATGATACCTATTATTGTTACTGCGATGATGATGATACCTATTATTGTTGTAACTATGATAAGATAAGATAAGATAAGATAAGATAAGATAAGATAAGCCTTTATTAGTCCCACAACGGGGAAATTCCAGGATTGCAACAGCACAGGGATAGCAACACTCAGAGCAACAATCAGAAGGCAAGAAAAAAAAAACAAGCAAGCAAGAGCAGCTAATATACATATGTACGTATTACTATAAAATATATATATATACACACACACACAGACACACAGTGCAGAGCATTGTAGCTGGATGGAATAAATATATGAATATATGAACACACAGTGCAGAGCATTGTAGCTAGATGGAATAAATATGTAAATATATAAACACCCACAGTACGGAGCATTGCAGCTAGGTGGAATAAATATGCAAGTATATAAACACACACAGTGCGGAGCAATGTAGCTAGATGGAATAATATGTAGATATATAAATATATAAACACACCCAGTGCTGAGCATTGTAGCTAGATGGAATAAATATGTAAATATATAAACACACACAGTGCAGAGCATTGTTGCTAGATGGAATGAAACAGCATAACCGTCTACTTAGTTATCCTACATGGTATGATTATGTGCCCATACATATTCTCACCCTCCATAGCGACCGGTATGTTCCTAGTTGTATGCCGGAGGGGACCATTGTGTAAGTCTATTGCATCTTTTGCATTCAAAAAACTATTAGTTTGTTACGTCTTTTTGCTATCTCTGCGAGCAGCCCTGCTTAGGTTGTACAGTCTGACAGCCGTTGGTAGGAAGGACCTACGAAACCTCTCGGTTGTGCACCTGGGATGATGTAGTCTGCTGCTAAATGAGCTCCTCAGTGCATTCAGTATGTCCTGCATAGGGTGGAACTCGGACTCCAGCAGAGATGACAGTTTAGCCACCGTCCTTCTCTCTCCTATCTCCTCCATCGGATCAAGGCGCTGCCCCAGGACAGAGCTAGCTTTCTTAATCAGTTTGTTCAGTCTCTTCCTATCGGCTGCAGTAATGCCACTGCCCCAGCAGACCACTCCAAAAGTGATGGCTGATGCCACCACCGTGTCATAGAATGACTTCAGCAGCGCCCCTTGTACACCAAAAGACCTGAGTCTCCTCAGCAGGAACAGCCTGCGCTGTCCCTTCTTGTAGAGTGCATCAGTATTGTGTGACCAGTCTAGTTTATTGTTCAGATGAATACCCAGGTACTTATAGGATGTCACCATCTCGATGTCTGTTCCCTGTATATTTACTGGTACTGTGAGGGGCTGCCCATGCCTGCGGCAGTCCACCACCAGCTCCTTAGTTTTCCTCGCGTTGATCTGGAGGCAGTTCCGATGGCACCAGTCCACGAAGTCCTGGATAAGCCCTCTGTACTCAGCTTCATCTCCATTGGAGATGAGGCCAACGATCGCAGAGTCATCAGAGAACTTCTGTAGATGGCAGTGTGTTGTGTTGTGTGAGAAGTCCGCAGTATAAAGAGTGAACAGGAAGGGAGCCAGCACCGTTCCCTGGGGGGCCCCCGTGCTACTGATGATCGTGTTGGACACACAGTCCCGGGTTCTCACAAACTGAGGCCGGTTCGTGAGGTAGTCCAGGATCCATGATGACAGGTGCTGGTCCACCCCTGCGCGCAGCAGCTTGTCCTTCAGGATCATCGGTTGGATGGTGTTGAAAGCACTGGAGAAGTCAAAGAACATGATCCTCACCATATTCCCGGGCTTCTCCAGGTGGGACAGAGAACGGTGAAGGAGGAAGATCACCGCATCCTCCACCCCAATGCCATGCTGGTAGGCGAACTGGAGTGGATCCATCGCTGGTTCCACCAGGGGGCGGAGGTGAGCAAGGAGCAGTCTCTCCAGGGTCTTCATCAAGTGGGACGTCAAGGCCACCGGTCTGTAGCTGTTCAGGTCTTTGGGGTGGGAAGTTTTTGGTACAGGTACCACACAAGATGTTTTCCACAGCTGTGGTACCCTCCCCAGTTTCAGGCTCATGTTGAAGATATACGTCACAATCCCACACAGCTGGTCTGCACAGGACTTGAGGAGCTTTGCGCTGATGCCGTCCGGTCCCGGCGCCTTCCTCGCCTTGATCTTCCTCAGCTCCGTCCTCACCTGGGTCCTGGTCAGGGTCAGGATGGGGGGCTGTGTGTTGGGAGTGGGGGGGTGTTGGTGGAGTGGGGGAGTGGAGTGGAGATGATGATGATGATACCTATTATTGTTGTAACTATGATGATGATGAGGATGATGATACCTATTATTGTAACTATGATGATAATAACTATGATGATGATGATGATGATGTTCCAAGAGTGAACTGACAAGGACTGTCTAAATAAATGTAATGTTGTTTTTACAGTCTGCGTTTTGGTTATTTCTTGCAATAAAAGTATTATTAGCAAACACATTTTACATTAGATCATTATAAAATACCTGTCTTAAATACAGGGAGTAGTTTTGGTATGATAAACCTCCAACCAGCCATTTATAATAAGGATCCCTGTACAGAGCACAATGGGGTCATAAATGACCCCACTTGGTCATTTCAGTCCATAAAATAGCTTGGTCGCTTGAGGGTTAATCATCACGGACGTCTCTTAGCTGCAGCGGAGCTCCCTAGCATAGGGCGGCCTGCTAGTGGTCCTCCGGTCCTCCTCAGTAGCGAGGAGACTGGGTGGGTGACGGTGAGAAGGAAGCTTAGCCGAAAGCCCTGGTACACCGCCAACCTGTTCATGTTTCTACTCGCTTTTCCCCAGCGACACACCCGCTGAGGAAAAAACTCTGATCATTAGCGACTCTGTAGTCAAAAACGTGAACCTAGAGACTCCAGCAGCCATAGTCAAATGCATTCCTGGGGCCAGAGCAGGTGACATCGAGTCAAATTTGAAAATGTTGGCTAAAAGTAACTGTAAATACTGCACAATCGTTATCCATGCCAGCATTAACGATGTCCGACTCCGGCAGTTGGAAGTCTCAAAACTTAACGTGGAATCGGTGTGTGACTTTGCCAAAACAATGTCTGCCTATGTAGTATTCTCTGGGCCCCTCCCCAATCTGACCAGTGATGACATGTTTAGCCGCTTGTCATCCTTCAACCGCTGGCTGTCTGTGTGGTGTCCTGCAAACAACGTGGGCTACATTGACAATTGGAGCTCATTCTGTGGAAAACCTGGTCTTATTAGACGAGACGGCATCCATCCCACTTTGGATGGTGCGTCTCATTTATCTAACAATCTGGCATCATTTTTATCCAAATTTCCAAAACCTTGACTACTCAGAGTTGGGACCAGGAAGCAGAGTCACAGTCTTACACGCCTCTCTGCGGCTCCTCTTCATCCGTCACCCCTCAACTTAGCCCCTGTCTTCCCCATCAGAGAATCATTGTCTGCTCCCTCCAAAGTAAATAAAAATATAATGTATAAGCATCCCAAAGTGATTAAACAAAAAGTTGGTAAAACACAAATTAAACATGAAGCCTCTACATTTAATGATTTGGCCTCTGTTCCTCCTCATAATTTAAAAATTAAATGCAGTTTGTTAAATATTAGGTCTCTAACTCCCAAGTCTCTGCTAGTCCATGATCTGTTAATTGATCATTAGATTGATTTAATATCCCTTACAGAGACTTGGTTAGGGCAAGGGGATCATGTTGGTTTAAATGAATCAACTCTCTCTGGTTATTTAAACTGTCAAAATCCCAGAAGTTCTGGTCATGGAGGAGGAGTAGCGACAATTTACCATTCCAAAATACTAGTTAATGTATAGCAAAAAACACGTTATTATTCCTTTGAGGGCCTGGTCCTCATTATTGGGCATTTTAGCAGTTTTAGGCTAAACCCAATTTTATTTGCCATAGTTTATTGTCCTCCGTCAATCTCCTCAATTTTTATCCGAATTTGCCAAATTCTTTGCTGATTTAGTGCTGAAATAAGAAGAAATTTGTAGTAGGGGACTTTAATATACATGTAGATGTAGATAGTGATTGCCTTAATATGGCATTTAATTCAATATTAGACTCATTGGGGTTTTCTCAGAAAGTAGGAAATTCTACCCATTATCTCAACCATACATTGGACCTTGTTCTGACATATGGCATAGAAATAGAAAATCTGGTAGCGTCTCCTCACAATCCTGTACTGTCAGACCATTGTCTGTTAACCTTTGATTTTACTATTTCTGTTTGGCTCCTAAGGAAAAATATTACTACAGTAGAGGCCTCTCAGATGATGTTGTTACCAAATTTATGCACATTGTTTCCTCTATGCCATGTGTCAACACAACGGAAATAAGCTATAGACAGCTTGCTCCTTCTGTAATTGACAGCATGGTAGATAGTGTTACAGCTTCTCTGCATCAGACTCTAGACATGGTGGACCCCTTAAAAAAGAAAAAGTCTAATCAGAGATTTCTAACTCTTTGGTTCAACACAGAAACTTGGAGCTTAAAACAGAAGATTTGTCAATTAGAAAGAAAATGGCACTCCACTAATTTAGATGAAATCTATTTAGCTTGGAAAAATCATCTTTTAATTTATAACAAAATCTCTTAGAAAAGCTAGAACGAGTTATTATTCTGCATTAATAGAAGAGAACAAGAATAATCCCAGGTTTCTTTTCAGCACTGTAGCCAGGCTGACAAAGAGTCAGGACTCTGTCAATCCTAGCATTCCCTTAGCACTTACTAGTCAGGATTTATGAACTTTTTCAATAAAATAAATTTCATCTATCAGAGATAAAATCAGTCAGATTCTTCCCACCGTTAACTTAAATAAAGCAACTACTACAACTCCTTCAATTGACATCTGTTTGGATCAGTTTACTCCAATTGACCTTTTAGAGTTAGACAAAATAATTTCCTCATCCAAGCCTTCAGTTTGTCTTTTAGACCCTATTCCTCCCAAGTTATTTAAAGAAGTCTTCCCATTTATTGGTAGCTTTATTCTTCAAATAATCAATTCTTCTTTAACTTTAGCCCATGTACTGCAGGCTTTTAAAACTGCTGTAATTAAACCCTTACTCAAAAAGCCAACACTGGATCCAGGAGTTTTAGCTTCCTATAGACCAATCTCTGATCTCCCTTTCATTTCGAAAATCTTAGAAACAGTTGTTGCTACGCAATTATTTGACCACTTGCAGGGAAATGGTTTATCTGAAGAGTTTCAATCTGGGTTTAGAATCCATCATAGCACTGAAACAGCCTTAGTGAAGGTCACTAATGACCTCCTGATCGCATCTGATAATGGACTTGTTTCTGTACTTGTCCTTTTAGACCTTAGTGCAGCTTTTGATATTATCGATCATAATACTTTACTTGATAGATTAGAACACTACACTACTGTTCAAAAGTTTGGGGTCACCCAGACAGTTGTTTTGTGTTTTCCATGAAAAGTCGCACTTATTTACCACCATGAGTTGTAAAATGAATAGAAAATATAGTCAAGACATTGACAATGTTAGAAATAATGATTTGTATTTGAAATAATAATTTTTTCCTTCAAACTTTGCTTTCGTCAAATAATCCTCCATTTGCAGCAATTACAGCATTGCAGACCTAACATGATTGCACAAGGGTTTTCTAATCATCCATTAGCCTTCTGACGCAATGAGCAAACACATTGTACCATTATAACACTGGAGTGATAGTTGCTGGAAATGGGCCTCTATACACCTATGTAGATATTGCACCAAAAACCAGACATTTGCAGCTAGAATAGTCATTTACCACATTAGCAATGTATAGAGTGTATTTCTGATTAGTTTAAAGTTATCTTCATTGAAAAAAAGTGCTTTTCTTTCAAAAATAAGGAAATTTCTAAGTGACCCCAAACTTTTGAACGGTAGTGTATGTTGGACTTAATGGAACTTCATTGCAGTGGTTTAGATCTTATTTATCTGATAAGTTCCAATTTGTTCATGTCAATAATGAGTTTTCTTTCAACTCAAAGCTCAGTCATGGAGTTCCACAGAGATCTGTGCTAGGCCCTACTCTTTTTAGTTTATATATGCTTCCATTAGGCAACATAATTAGAAAGCACTGTATACATTTTCATTGTTATGCAGATGACACACAATTATACCTGTCAGTGAAGCCAGATGATAGTAATCAATTAGCCAAGTTAGAAGCCTGTCTTAAGGAAATTGAAGCTTGGATGACTTGTAATTTCCTGCTATTAAATTCAGATAAGACTGAAGTCATTCTTGTTGGTCCAAAAAACCTTAGAAATACCTTTCCAAATCAAACTTTTAGTTTGGATGTGGTTACTCTCTCTTAATAGCTCTGTGAGGAACCTTGGAATTATTTTTGATCAAGATCTGTTGTTCAATTCGCATATTAAATTTGTTTCTAAGACTGCCTTCTATCATTTGCATAATATATTGCCAAGATTAGGAGCATCTTGTCTCAGAGTGATGCTGAGAAACTGATCCATGCTTTTGTTAGCTCTAGATTAGATTATTGTAACTCTTTATTATCAGGTTGTCCTAAAACATCTCTAAAAAGTCTTCATTTGATCCACAATGCTGCAGCAAGAGTTTTAACAGGTACTAGAAAGAGAGATCATATTTCTCCGGTTCTGACCTCCCTTCATTGGCTTTCCATAGAGTTTAGAATTAAGTTTAAAATCCTTCTTCTCACTTTCAAAGCTCTAAACAATCAGGCCCCTTTTTATTTAAAAGACCTGATATTACCCTATTATCCTAACAGAGCACTACGCTCCCAAAATGCTGGATTACTTGTAATACCTAGAATCTCCAAAAGTACAATGGGGGGCAGAGCCTTCAGTTATCAATGTCAAAATCACCCTTTATTGTCATTCAACTGTACAACCAATCATGTACAGTAGAACGAGATTGTGCTTTACCTATCTACAGTGTCAATCACACACACCCCAAGTGCAGAATCAGAGGGCCGCTGCCATGCAAGGTGCCACCACAAATTTCCCTCCTCCATTCCATTATTGCTGAGCACCAAGCTGGACGGTAGGAAGCGCCACTTTTATATGGTCTTTGGCATGACCCGGCCGGGATTTGAACCCCTGCCTCCCGGGTGTGGGGCGGGTGCTCTACCAACTGAGCCAAGCTCCTCTCTTGTGGAACCAGCTGCCAATCTGGATTCGGGAGTCAGACTCGATCTCTGTTTTTCAGAATATGGTTAAATTGGATTGATTGGATGCAGAGAAAGCCTTCGACCGAGTTGAGTGGCCTTATCTATTTAAAGTATTACAAAAATTTAATCTGGGGGATAACTTTATCAAATGGATCAAACTTTTGTATAATAAACCCTTGGCATCAGTCATAACAAATGGTTATAGATCAGATAATTTCCCAATTTATCGCTCAACATGTCAAGGCTGCCCCTTAGCCCTGCTCTTTTTGCCCTTGCGGTAGAACCTTTAGCTGAAGCCATCAGACAGGATCCAGCTGTCAGGGGTATAGATGTAGGGGAGACGCAACATAAAATTTCCCTTTATGCGGATGACATTTTGTTGTATGTAGCAGAGCCTGCTACCTCTGTTCCGTGATTGGTTGATATCATTAATTATTTTGGGTCTTTTTCTGGTTACAAAATTAATTTTTTCTAAATCTTTACCTATGCCCATGGGAAGCCTCAGAAATAGAATGAACTCCCTTATATCATTTCCATTTCGCTGGTCTATGTTAGGTTTTGTGTACTTGGGTATTCAGATTACTCCTATGTTTCATCAGATGTTTAAAGCCAATTTTAACCCTCTCCTAGACACTATAAAGAAGGATTTAAACAGGTGGTGCTCACTTCCCTTATCATTACTCGGCAGAGTGACTATTATCAAAATGAATATCCTGCCTAGGTTATTGTACCCCCTACAGATGGTTCCAATATTTATAACTAATAAGGTTTTGAAGTTATTGAATGGTTGGTTGAGTGATTTTATTTGGAGCAAAAGGAAGCCAAGATTAAAAATGGTAAAACTACAACTTCCAAGTTCAATGGGAGGTTTGGATGTTCCTAACATTAAATGGTACCAAATAGCATCTCAACATTTTTTTTTTTTTTCCTCCCGGCGCCACACGAGACCCTTTGCAACAGCGGCTCGATTCCGAGTCTTTTTCCCTTCCTCTCTCTTTTTGATCCATCTTTTTTTCACTCCACTTATATCACGGACTCACAGATCATCCCAAATGTCTCCTGAGCCGGTGGACGGAGCCACTGTTTATAGCAGGATACGATACAGCAGGGAAGAGCTGCTAGCATTCAACCGCCACCCGGTCCCATTGGAAAAACTCGACGTACCGAGAGAACTGAGGCGAAAACGCCGCGGCTGCCGGGCTGGAGTAAGGCGGAGGACAAAAAATATAAGGTACAGACCCTCCCTTCCATCTATTGTCATGGGAAATGTACGGTCGTTACTGGGAAAGGTAGATGAGCTAGCGGCTATCTGCCGCTACGATAGCACATACCGGGAGTGCTCTCTCCTTTTGTTTTCTGAGACGTGGCTAACTGAACTAGCAGCAGATGCTAACATTGAGCTGGAGGGTTTCCACAAGATACGGGCTGACCGAACACCAGACAGTGGCAAAGCAAGGGGCGGTGGAGTGATAATGTATGTTAACAACAACTGGTGCAGACCGGGACATATCACTGTTAAACAACGACACTGCAGCAAAGACATTGAGTTGCTACCTGTTAGCATGCGGCCTACATATCTCCCGAGAGAACACTCACACGTGATCTGCATTGTTGTTTATGCAAATCCGACGGCGAACGCTGGGACAGCGCGTGATATCATCCATTCAGTAACCGGCAGGCTGCAGACAGAACACCCAGATGCTCTTCTCCTCATCTCAGGCGATTTCAACCATGTTTCACTATCTCCCATTCTACCCACGTTCACCCAGTATGTCACATGCCACACTAGAGACAATAAAACACTGGACTTATTCTACGCAAACACTAAGGAGGCGTACACCTCATCACAACTCCCCCCACTCGGGAGATCGGATCACAACTTGGTTCATCTCCGGCCGGTGTACAAACCCCTAGTGCACAGACAACCTCCGGCCATGCGCACAGTGGAGTTATGGTCTGAGGAGACAATGGACACTCTAAAGGGCTGTTTTGAAGCCACCGCCTGGAAGCAGCTCTGTGATCCACATGGTGAGGACATCGATGGCCTCACTCACACCTTCACGGACTACCTCAGCTTCTGTGTGGACAAATCCGTTCCCACCAAGACCATACGGTGTTGCTCAAACAACAAACCCTGGATCAACCCTGAGATAAAAACACTTCTGAGAGAGAAGAAGAGGATCTTCAGGTCGGGGAACAGAGAGATGCTGAAGTCCGTACAGAGGGAGCTGAGGAGAAAGATCAGAGAAGGCAAGGACAGCTTCAGGAAGAAGATGGAGGACAAGCTGCAACAGAGCGACATCAGCGGGGTCTAGAGAAACCTCAAAACCATCTCTGGGCTCCAGAATACCTCCCCCCAGGCCACGGGGGGCAGGGAGTGGGTGAACAACCTGAATCTGTTTTTCAATAGGTTTGACCAACCGCCCTCCCCCCTGACTGCACAACAACCACTGCTGCCTCTAAAGAAATCAAGTCCTGCTGCCCACTCCCCACTCCACCAACACCCCGCCACTCCCAACACACAGCCCCCCATCCTGACCCTGACCAGGACCCAGGTGAGGACGGAGCTGAGGAAGATCAAGGCGAGGAAGGCGTCGGGACCGGACGGCATCAGCGCAAAGCTCCTCAAGTCCTGTGCAGACCAGCTGTGTGGGATTGTGACGTACATCTTCAACTTGAGCCTGAAGCTGGGGAGGGTACCACAGCTGTGGAAAACATCTTGTGTGGTACCTGTACCAAAAACTTCCCACCCCAAAGACCTGAACAGCTACAGACCGGTAGCCTTGACGTCCCACTTGATGAAGACCCTGAAGAGACTGCTCCTTGCTCACCTCCGCCCCCTGGTGGAACCAGCGATGGATCCACTCCAGTTCGCCTACCAGCATGGCATTGGGGTGGAGGATGCGGTGATCTTCCTCCTTCACCGTTCTCTGTCCCACCTGGAGAAGCCCGGGAATATGGTGAGGATCATGTTCTTTGACTTCTCCAGTGCTTTCAACACCATCCAACCGATGATCCTGAAGGACAAGCTGCTGTGCGCAGGGGTGGACCAGCACCTGTCATCATGGATCCTGGACTACCTCACGAACCGGCCTCAGTTTGTGAGAACCCGGGACTGTGTGTCCGACACGATCATCGGTAGCACGGGGGCCCCCCAGGGAACGGTGCTGGCTCCCTTCCTGTTCACTCTTTATACTGCGGACTTCTCACACAACACAACACACTGCCATCTACAGAAGTTCTCTGATGACTCTGCGATCGTTGGCCTCATCTCCAATGGAGATGAAGCTGAGTACAGAGGGCTTATCCAGGACTCCGTGGACTGGTGCCATCGGAACTGCCTCCAGATCAACGCGAGGAAAACTAAGGAGCTGGTGGTGGACTGCCGCAGGCATGGGCAACCCCTCACAGCACCAGTAAATATACAGGGAACAGACATCGAGATGGTGACATCCTATAAGTACCTGGGTGTTCATCTGAACAATAAACTAGACTGGTCACACAATATTGACGCACTCTACAAGAAGGGACAGCGCAGGCTGTTCCTGCTGAGGAGACTCAGGTCTTTTGGTGTACAAGGGGCACTGCTGAAGACATTCTATGACACGGTGGTGGCATCAGCCATCACTTTTGGAGTGGTCTGCTGGGGCAGTAACATTACTGCAGCCGATAGGAAAAGACTGAACAGACTGATCAAGAAAGCTAGCTCTGTCCTGGGGCAGCGCCTTGATCCGGTGGAGGAGATAGGAGAGAGAAGGATGGTGGCTAAACTGTCATCTCTGCTGGAGTCCGAGTTCCACCCTATGCAGGACATACTGAATGCACTGAGGAGCTCATTTAGCAGCAGACTACATCATCCCAGGTGCACAACCGAGAGGTTTCGCAGGTCCTTCCTACCAACGGCTGTCAGACGGTACAACCTAAGCAGGGCTGCTCGCAGAGATAGCAAAAAGACGTAACAAACTAATAGTTTTTTGAATGCAAAAGACGCAATAGACTTACACAATGGTCCCCTCCGGCATACAACTAGGAAAATACCGGTCGCTATGGAGGGTGAGAATATGTATGGGCACGTAATCATACCATGTAGGATAACTAAGTAGACGGTTATGCTGTTTCATCCCATCTAGCAACAATGCTCTGCACTGTGTGTGTTTATATATTTACATATTTATTCCATGTAGCTACAATGCTCCGCACTGTGTGTTTATATATCTACATATTATTCCACCTAGCTACATTGCTCCGCACTGTGTGTGTTTATATATTTACATATTTATTCCACCTAGCTGCAATGCTCCGTACTGTGGGTGTTTATATATCTACATATTTATTCCATCTAGCTACAATGCTCTGCACTGTGTGTTTATATATTCATATATTTATCCCATCCAGCTACAATGCTCTGCACTGTGTGTCTGTGTGTGTGTATATATATTTTTTATAGTAATATGTACATATGTATATTAGCTGCTCTTGCTTGCTTGCTTTTTTTCTTGCCTTCTGATTGTTGCTCTGAGTGTTGCTATCCCTGTGCTGTTGCAATCCTGGAATTTCCCCGTTGTGGGACTAATAAAGGCTTATCTTATCTTAACTTATCTCTTAACTAAGGTTTATAGCAGAATGGGTTAAAGATGATCCTGCTTCTATTTGGTTGGGCCTTGAAAAGTCACAGGCCTCCTGTTCACTGTTGGGCCTTTTGTCTTGTAAGAATTTAAAGTCAGTTAGAAATCTCTGTGATAATAACCCCATAATTTGCAATACTTTAAAGGCCTGGTTTATGACACGAAAGCTTGAAGGAAGATCAGATTTAACTACTTTATTAATTTCTATTCAAGGCAATCCGGACTTTGTTCATGGTATGATGGACAGTGGTTATAATATATGGACAGTTAAAGGGTTAAAGAAAATTTATGACCTTTTTGATAGTGCATTGTTATCATTTGAACAGCTTCAGGAGAAATTTGGTCTTTCTAAACAGAATTTTTTTAGATACCTTCAGATCCGAGATTTCATAGCTAGAAAGACCACACTCAATGTAAATGTCACAGTGTCTGCAGTTGAGCGGTTACTTCTTTTAGGCCCAACCAAAAAATTTATAACTCGCTGTTATAGTGCCTTAAGTCAGTCAGATGTGATATGTATGTCAATTATGCAGGATCTTAATGTCACGCGGTGACCCTCGCGGGCCACCATAAGACGCCAAAAGTCACCAGTGAGTTTTGCATTGATGTTTATTAACACGAACACAAGACACGAATACAAACACAATGAGCCGCTGTGGGCAAAAACACACTATACAAGAGTTGTATAGGACGTCTGAGAACCCCTCGCTCAACGTCTGGCACCAGGTAATGTTAGACGATACTGCTGCATTAGGCTGCCGCCAGTGCCTGCCATAAAAAGCCGGCAGTTAACGAGCCGTAATGCAGAACAGCTGATCGGCTTTGACAGCAGGAAGCCCCACCGAGCGCTGTCACAATAAGAGCCCTGGGAGCCAGAAGGTAATCCACTGCTGTCAAAGCCAGCAGATAAGATGTGTGGCCCGAGCGCGGACAAGATCAGCGCTCGGGTCATAACACTTCAACAGAAATGGCAAAGTGAACTTGGTGTAAATATTTGTGAGGATTCATGGGATGCAATCTGGGAGTGTGCCAAGAAGATTTCAATATGCAATCGTGCAAGATTATTGCAATACAAAATTTTACATCGCTTACAAATCTCTCCCAGTAAAAGATCCAACATGAATCCCCAGCTTTCACCCATGTGTCTGAAATGTAAAATTTCAGTTGGTACCTATACTCATTGTGTTTGGCCTTGTCCTAAAATCCAAGCATACTGGCTAGACGTTGTACAAGACATGAATCAAATATTTAGTGTGAATGTAGACATGGATCCTCGCTCTCTGCTACTGGAACACCCAAACCAGGACTTACTTTTTGGAAGCTCTGCAAGACTGTACAATATCCTTGCATACGCGGCAAGAAGGAATATTTTTTTGTCATGGATATGTGACAGACCACCAACTACAACAAACTGGCATAAAATCATCATGGAGTGTTTCCCTTTGGAATATTTAACATGTTTACTTCACTCAACAAAGAGATATTTTATGAAAATATGGACCCCATATCTGAAATTCTCTAACCTTACGGTGGCCTCGATTCTTGGGAGCGTTAACTTGGATTAAATATGACTTTTTTTTTGACCTTCTTTGTGGTGCCATGATGGTTATGATCCTCTGTACAAATGTACAAGTGCTGGTTTATGTGTGTACATGTATGAGTTTCTAGCTAAGTATATTTTCCTTTTTTTTTTTTGTTTAAATTTCAATCTTTAATTTTGTGTAGATCAATTTTGTGCTGAGCTGTTTTTCATGCTTTGATTGTTGGAGGGGGGTTGTGTGTGTGTGCAAAACAAAACAAAAATTCAATAAACACAATTTGAAAAAAAAAAGAATATGGTTAAAGCCTTCCTTTTTGATATACAGTAGCCTACAATTAGGGAGGGATTATGTGTTTCTGAACCCTCCCTTAGTTATACTGCTAATAGGTTTAGACAGCTGGGGGATCTCCAATAATTGCACTGGTTTTCACTCCTTTCTTCACTCTCAATTAAATATTTTTTTTTGCTGGTCATTAACATCTGTTTGTTCTCTCCCATAGACTGAGTCCCCATCGTGCTGTTTGCTCTCTACATGTCTGTTCTTTTCATCTTCTCTATCCTCTAACCCCCCAGCGAGTCGCAGCAGATGACTGCCCCTCCCTGAGCCTGGTTCTGATGGAGGATTCTTCCTGTTTAAAGGGAGTTTTTCCTCTCCACCGTCACCAAGCGCTTGCTCACAGGGGATCGCCTGATTGCTGGGGTCTTTCTGCAATTGTGGGGTCCCCCTTACAGTTGAAAGTGCTATGAGATGACTGTTGTTGTGAAATGGCGCTATATAAATCCAGCGCCTGGTGAGGGAGATCGCTCAGGACTTCAAGACCGTCCTGCGTTTCCTGAGCTTCGCCGTCATGGCTCTGCAGGAGACCAGCGAGGCCCACCTGGTGGTCTCTTCTTCGCTAAGGGGGTCACCATCATGCCCAAAGATTTCCAGCTGGCCCGCCGCATCCGCGGAGAGAGAACTTAGACTTTCTGCTGCACATTCACCAACCAACCATAATGCTCTGCACTGTGTGTCTATATATATACTGTACATTTATAGTAATATGGACATATGTTTACTAGATGTTGTTTTTTCTTGCCTTCTGATTATTGCTCTGAGTGTTGCTATCCCTGTGCTGTTGCAATCCTGGAATTTCCCCATTGTGGGACTAATAAAGGCTTATCTTATCTTATCTTAAATAAAGTTGAATTGAATTGAATTGAACTTCTCCACCCAGGAAACACTGGACCAAAAGAGGAGGTGTCACCGGGGGGTTCAGACGGGACAGTAAGGACTATGCCCCCCCCCCCCCCCCCCGGCGAGAGGAGTAAATGCCAGGCTGCTGGAAGAAGGGTGTGAGAGCGGCACCGGTGTGATGTCATGTTACTATGCCACACAGGTTATGTTCTAAACATAATGTGTTATGGTCGGAAGTTCCGGGCCTCGGTGCATAGAAATAAAGATATAAAAGAGAGATGCACAGAGGCCCACGATGCGCTTTTACTATACTGTTTTGTTGGAGAAAGAATAAAGTCTTGTGTTGTTCAGCTCGGTGTCTGGCCTATTCCTTTCTCCACAAGTGCATCCGAGAAGTATTCACAGCGCTTCACTTTTTCCATATTTTGTTTTGTTACAGTCTTATTCCAAAAGGGAATAAATTCATTTTTGTCCTCAAAATTCTACACACAATACCCCATAATGACAACATGATTTTTTCATCCATCCATCCATCTTCTACCGCTTTTCCGGAGGTCCGGGTCGCGGAGGCAGCAGTTCAAGCAGAGAAGCCCAGACTTCCCTCTCCCCAGCCACCTGCTCCGGCTCTTCAGAGGGGATACCAAGGCGTTCCCAGACCAGCTGGGAGACATAGTCTCTCCACCGAGTCCTGGGTCTGCCCCGGGGTCTCCTCCCAGTGGGACGTGCCTGAAACACCTCAAGTGGGAGGCGTCCAGGAGGCATCCTAATCAGATGCCCATACCACCTCAACTGACTCCTTTCAATGTGGACGAGCAGCGGTTCTACTCTGCGCCTCTCCCGGATGACTGAGCTCCTCACCCTATCTCTGAGGGTGAGTCCAGCAATCCTATGGAGAAAGCTCATTTCAGCCGCTTGTATCCGCGATCTCGTTCTTTCGGTCATTACCCAAAGCTCGTGGCCATAAATGAGAGTAGGAACGTAGATTGACTGGTAAATCGACAGCTTTGCCTTAGAACTAAGCTCCCTCTTCACCACAACAGACCGGTACAACGTCCGCATCACTGCAGATGCTGCTCCAATCCGTCTGTCGATCTCTCGCTCCATTTTCCCCTCACTCGTGAACAAGACCCCAAGATACTTAAACTCCTCCACTTGGGGCAGGAACCTTTCCCCAACCCGGATAGGACAATCCAACTTTTTCTGGCTGAGGACCATGGACTCGGACTTGGAGGTGCTGATTCTCATCCCAGCCGCTTCACACTCAGCGGCAAACCGTCCCAGCAAGAGCTGTAGGTCATTGTTGGATGAAGCCAATAGGACAACATCATCTGCAAACAACAGAGATGAGATCCTGTGGTCACCAAGCATGACACCCTCCATTCCCTGGCTGGGCCTAGAAATCCTGTCCATAAAAATTATGAACAGGATCGGTGACAAAGGGCAGCCCTGGCGGAGTCCAACTCTCACTGGGAATGACTCCGACCGAGTGTTGGCAATACGAACTAAACTCTCACAATGGTCGTACAGAGACCGAATAGCTTGTAACAACAAGCCCGATACCCCATACTCCTGAAGCACCTCCCACAAAAATCCACGAGGGACGCGGTCAAATGCCTTCTCCAAGTCCACAAAACACATGTAAACTGGTTGGGCAAACTCCCACGAACCCTCAAGAATTCTCGAGAGGGTAAAGAGCTGGTCCGATGTGCCACGGCCAGGACGAAAACCACATTGCTCCTACTGAATCCGAGGTTCGACCAACGGCCGGACTCTCCTCTCCAGTACCTTGGCATAGACCTTCCCAGGGAGGATGAGGAGTGTGATCCCTCTAAAGTTGGAGCACACCCTCCGGTCCCCTTTTTTGTAGAGAGGAACCACCACCCCGGTTTGCCATGCCAAAGGCACTGCCCCCGACCTCCAAGCAATGTTGCAGAGGCGTGTCAACCATGACAGCCCAACAACATCTAGGGCCTTGAGGTACTCAGGGCGAATCTCGTCCACCCCCGGGGCCCGGCAACCAAGGAGATTTTTAACCACCTTGGCAACCTCAGCCCCTGTAATAGGCTAGTCATCCCCCTCGTCCCCAAACCCTGCTTCCTCTGTGGAAGGCGTATCAGTGGGATTGAGGAGATCCTCTAAGTATTCCTTCCACCGCCTGACGATATCCCCAGTTGAAGTCAACAGTGTCCCATCCGCACCATACACAGTGTGGACAGGGAACTGCTTTCCCCTCCTGAGCCGCCGAACAGTTTGCCAGAATCTCTTTGAGGCGACCGAAAGTCTTGTTCCATGGCCTCACCGAACTCTCCCATACCCGGGTTTTTGCTTCAGCAACCACCCGAGCTGCACTCCGCTTGGCCTGCCGGTACACCTCAGCTGCTTCGGGAGTCCCACAAGCCAACCAAGCTTGATAGGACTCCTTCTTCAGCTTAATGGCCCCCCTCACCACTGGTGTCCACCACTTGGTTCGAGGGTTGCCACCACGAGATGCACCGACCACTGTGCGGCCGCAGCTCTGGGCCGCCGCTTCAACAACAGAGGTGGAGAACATGGCCCATTCAGACTCCATGTCTCCAGACTCCCTTGGAATGTGGTTGAAGTTCTTCCGGAGGTGGGAGTTGAAGACCTCCCGGACAGGGGCCTCAGCCAGACGCTCCCAGCACACCCTCACTATATGTTTGGGTCTACCAGGTCTGAATGGCTTCCTCCCCTGCCATCGGATCCAACTCACCACCAGGTGGTGATCAGTTGACAGCTCTGCACCTCTCTTTACTCGGGTGTCCAAGACATACGGTCGCAGGTCTGATGATACAATAACAAAATCGATCATCGACCTGCGACCTAGGGTGTCTTGGTGCCAGGTGCACATATGGACACCCTTATGCTTGAACATGGTGTTCGTTATGGACAGACTGTGGTTAGCACAGAAGTCCAATAACTGAACACCACTTGGGTTCAGATCGGGCAGGCCGTTCCTCCCAATCACCCCCCTCCAGGTTTCACTGTCGTTGCCCACGTGTGCATTGAAGTCCCCCAGTAGGACAATGGAGTCTCCAAGAGAAGCACCCTCCAGCACCCCAGTCACAGACTCCAAAAAGGGTGGGTACTCTGAAACATCATTTGGTGCATAGGCACAAATGATGGTCAGGACCCGTTTCCCAACCCAAAGGCGCAGGGAAGCAACCCTTTAGTCCACCGGGGAAAACTCCAATATAGAGGCAGCAAGGTGGGGCGATACAAGAATACCCACCCCTGCTCGTCGCCTCTCACCCGGGGCAACTCCAGAAAAGGCCAAGCTCCAGCCCCTCTCCAGGAGACTGGTTCCGGAACCGGAGCTGTGTGTTTTGGTGAGGCCGACTATATCTAGCCGGTATCTCTCAACCTCGTACACCAGCTCAGGCTCCTTCCCCACCAGAGAGGTGACATTCCACGTACCAAAAGCCAGTTTAGAAAGCTTGGGATCAGTCCGCCAAGGTCTCCGCCTTTGGCCGCCACCTAATCCACATAGCACCGGACCCCCATGATCCCTCCTGCAGGTGGTGAGCCCACTGGAGGGCGGACCCATGTAACTCCTTCGGGCTGAGCCCGGCCGGGTCCCATGGGTGGAAACCCGGCCACCAGACGCAAGCCTTCGAGCCCCTCCCCCAGGCCTGGCTCCAGGGTGGAGCCCCGGTAACCCCATACCGGGCGAGGTACACTGAATCCTTGATATACAATTTATCATGAGAGTCTGTTGGATCGTTCTTAATCTGGCCCTTCACCCAGGACCAGTTTGTCTTCGGAGACCCTATCAGAGGCAGATTGCCCCGGACAACATAGCTCCTGGGATCACTGGGGCACGCAAACCCCCCCACCATGATAAGGTGACGATCCATGAGGGGGAACATGATTTTTTTTATTAAAAATTAAAAAAAAACCCTAAGAAATCACATGTACATAAGTATTCACAGCCTTTGTTCAGTACTTTGTTGATGCACCTTTGGCAGCAATTACAGCCTTGTTTTTGTTGAATATGATGCCACAAGCTTGGCACACCTATCTTTGGACAGTTTCACCCATTCCTTTTTGCAGCACCTCTCAAGCTCCATCAGGTTGGATGGGAAGCGTTGGTGCACAGCAATTTTCAGATCTCTCCAGAGATGTTCAGTTGGATTCAAGTCTGGGCTCTGGCTGGGCCACTCAAGGACATTCACAGAGTTATTCTGAAACCACTCCTTTGATATCTTGGTTGTATGGTAAGGGCCGTTGCCCTGCTGAAAGATGAACCATTGCCCCAGTCTGAGGTCAAGAGCACTCCAGAGCAGGTTTTCATCCAGGATGTCTCTGTGTATTGCTGCATTAATCTTTCCCTCTATCCTGACTAGTCTCCTAGTTCCTGCTGCTGAAAAACATCCCCACAGCATGATGCTGCCACCACCACTGGCATGGTTATGAGTGGTACCTGGTTTCCTCCAAACATGACACCTGGCATTCACGCCAAAGAGCTCAACCTTTGTCTCATCAGACCGGAGAATTTTGTTTCTCATGGTTTGAGAGTCCTTCAGGCGCCTTTTAACAAACTCCTGGTGGGCTGCCATGCGCCTTTTACAGTGGAGTTGCTTCCATCTGGTCACTCTACCATACAGGCTTGATTGGTGAATTGCTGCAGAGATGATTGTCCTTCTGGAAAGTTCTCCTCTCTCCACAGAGGAACACTAGAGCTCTGACAGAGTGACCATCGGGTTCTTGGTCACCTCCTGGACTAAGGCCTTTCTCCCCTGATCGC
Organism: Pholidichthys leucotaenia; assembly: GCA_020510985.1. Lineage (NCBI taxonomy): Eukaryota > Metazoa > Chordata > Actinopteri > Cichliformes > Pholidichthyidae > Pholidichthys > Pholidichthys leucotaenia. The sequence continues at coordinate 282,024,934 of CM035842.1, forward strand.
TCAGTTTAGACGGCTGGCCAGCTCTAGGAAAAGTCCTGGTGGTTCCGAACTTCTTCCATTTATGGATGATGGAGGCCACTGTGCTCATTGGGACCTTCAAAGCAGCAGAAATTTTTTTGTACCCTTCCCCAGATTTGTGCCTTGAGATAATCCTGTTTCGGAGGTCTACAGATAATTCCTTTGACTTCATGCTTGGTTTGTGCTCTGACATGCATTGTCAACTGTGTGACCTTTTATAGGCAGGTGTGTGCCTTTCCAAATCATGTCCAATCAACTAAATTTACCACAGGTGGACTCCAATTAAGCTGTAGAAACATCTCAAGGATATTCAGTGGAAACAGGATGCAACTGAGCTCAATTTTGAGCTTCATGGCATAGGCTGTGAATACTTATGTACATGTGATTTCTTAGATTTTTATTTTTAATAAATTTGCAAAAATCTAAAAAAAAAATCACATTGTCATTATGGGGTATTGTGTGTAGAATGTTGAGGGAAAAATGAATTTAATCCCTTTTGCAATAAGGCTAAAACATAAAATGTGGAAAAAGTGAAGCACTGTGAATACTTTCCAGATGCACTGTAAATATAGACCCAGACAGTATATTTCACAAATGAATGAACAGTGTTGTTGCCACCCTCGATAATAATTATAATTGTCTTAGTTGTGTATTGGAAGAGACGATCTCTATTGTGCAAAGTTGTGACATTTAATCCAGCCTCTATGAGCAGCACCGGTTAGATTATAAAGTCTGACAGCCTTAGGTAGGAAAGACCTGTGGAACCTCTCCATCGTGCACCTAGGACTGCACAGCCTATCGCTAAATGAGCTCCTCAGTGCATTCAGCGTGTCCTGCATGGGGTGGGACTCGGACTCCAACAGAGATGAAAGCTTAGCCACCATTCTCCTCTCTTCTATCTCCTCCACTGGATCGAGGCATCACTCCAGAACGGAGCTGGCTTTTTTGATCAGCCTGTCTAGTTTCTTCCTGTCGGCTGCTGTGATGCCACTGCCCCAACAGACCACGCCAAATGTAATGGCTGATGCCACCACCGAATTGTAGAAGGACTTCAGGAGTGCCCCTTGCACTCCAAAAGACCTGAGTCTCCTCAGAAGGAGCAGCCTGTGCTGCCCCTTCTTGTAGAGTGCGTTGGTGTTGTGTGACCAGTCCAGTTTATTGTTCAGGTGAACACCCAGATACTTGTAAGATGTCACCATCTCAATGTCTGTTCCCTGGATGTTTACCGGTGCTGTGAGGGGGTTGTCCACACCTGCGGCAGTCCACCACCAGTTCCTTGGTTTTCTGCACACTGATCTGGGGGCAGTTTTGCAGGCACCAGTCCATGAATTCCTGGATAAGTCCTCTGTACTCCATGTTATCCCCATCGGAGATGAGGCTGACAATCGTAGCCATCAGAGAACTTCTGTAGATGGCAGTGTGTTGTATTGTGTGAAAAGTCAGCAGTGTAGAGGGTGAACAGCAAGGGAGGCAGAACTGTTCCCCAGGGGGGCCCTGTACTGCAGATAATGGTGTCAGACACACAGTCCTGGGTTCTCACAAACTGGTTGGTCAATGAGGTAGTCCAGGATCCACGATGACAGGTGCTGGTCCACCCTGCACACAGTAGCTTCTCTCTCAGGATCACCAGTTGGATGGTGTTGAAAGCACTGGAGAAATCAATGAACATGATCCTCACACTTCTCCCAGGCTTCTCCAGGTGGGACAGAGAACGGTGTAGGAGGAAGATCATTGCATCCGCCACCCCAATGCCATGCTGGTAGGAAAACTGAAATGGGTTTATTGAAGGTGTGATGTGAGGGCCACTGGTCTGTAGCTGCTCAGGTCCTTGGGGTGCGGAGTCTTCAGCACGGGTACCACGTAGGATGTTTTCCACAGCTGTGGTACCATCCCTAGCTTCAGGCTCAGGCTGAAGATGTGCGCCACAATCCCACATAGCTGATCTGCACAGGACTTGAGAAGCCTCGAGCTGGATGCCGTTTGAACCTGTGGCCTTCCTTGTCTTGATCTTCTTCAGCTCAGCTCTCACCTGGGTCTTAGTAAGGGACAGACTGGGGCACGGGGGCTATGTGCTGGTAGGGGAGTTGTTGGGTGTGTGAGGGGAAAAACAGCAGGAGATGTGCATTGAGAGCTGGGGGATGTAAGAGGGGGTGGAGAGAGGGCAGTGGACAGGGGAACGAGATGAAGGTGTTGGCAGCAGGGGTTGGTGGGCAGGTGGAGAAGAGGGCGGTTGGTCAAACTATCATGATCCTGGGGCACGGGTTAGAGCAGTGCCCAGTTTTCCTGGCCAGTGAGCATTTTTCTGTCTGTTTTTTGTATCTATAGGATTATTATTATGGTTTTGAGTTTTGTTGTGTTTGTATTTTTATGTTTCCAGTTTGTTTATTTTGACAGTGCTGTGCAGCTTCCGGCTGTCAATTCCTTCGAGGCTGCACAGCTGCTGTCCATTCTGTTACTCATGGATTACACCTGTCTCTGATTATGTGTTTGGGACTTAAGGGACACGACAACCCCTGCCCGTTGTCGTGTCCTTCTTCATCGTCACCTTCATCTACTCCTTCCATGGTTTCCTACCCTCTGGACTGCTACCGTGGGTTAGGTCCCGCTGCCAAGGTGAGTTGGTGCGCTCTGTCCTGGTGCCTTTTTTCTCTGTTGTCTCAGCCGTCGAGCCTCACAGTCCTCGGAGTCCTGCGGCTGAGCTTCTCCGCTGGTCAGGCGTTCCCTGACTTTGTACCGCTGACGTTGAGCCCCACTCTCCTCCAGCGTTTGTGTTTCTTTATTTCATTCGTTGTATTTATATGAAAAGTTCTTGTTTGTGTTTTTGTTCATAAATGTGCCAACTTACAGCAAGTGTTTGGTGCTCTATTTGCACCCGTGAAACGGGGGCATTACGACACAAACCTGTTAAAGAATAGGTTCAAGTCGTTCACCCACTCCCTACCCTCAATGGCCTAGGATGAGCTATTCTGATGCCCTGAGATAATTTTGAGGCCTCCCCAGACATTGCTGCTGTCACTCTGCTTCAGCTTGTCCTCCATTTTCTTCCTGAAACTGTCCTTCTCCTGTCTAATCTTCCTCCTTAGCTCCCTCTGTACTGACTTCAGCTCCTCCTTGTTCCCCGACCTGAAAATCATTTTCTTCTCCTTCAGCAGTGTCTTCATCTCAGGGTTGATCCAGGGTTTGTTGTCTGAGAAACACCATATGGTCTTGGTGGGTATGGTGTTCTCCACACAGAAGTTGATGTAGTCTGTGATGGTGTGTGTGAGGCCGTCAATGTCCTCACCATCTGGATCCCAGAGCTGCACCCATGCAGTGAATTCAAAACAGTCCTTCAGAGCGTCCTCCGCCTCTTTGGACCATATCTTCACTGTACGAGTAACAGAGGGTTGTCTGTGTACCAGGGGTTTGTACACAGCCAAGAGGTGAACCAGGTTGTGATCAGATCTTCCAAGGGGGGGAAGGGATGATGTTTGCATAAAATAAATCCAGTGTTTTATTGTCTCTGGTGTGACACATGACATACTGGGTGAAAGTGGGCAGAGTGGAGGACAGGGAAGCATGGTTAAAATCACCAGAGATGAGGTGGAGGGCATTTGGGTGCTGGGTCTGTGGCCTGCTGCTGATGGAGTAGATGATGCCACACCCTGTCTCAGCGCTTGAAGTGGGAGGTAATCAATAGCAGTCACAATGACGTGTGACAACTCTCTGGGGAGGCATGTAAGTTGCATGCTAATGGCTACCAACTCAATGTCCTTGCTTCAGTGTTGTTCTTTATTTGTGATGTGCCCAGGATTACACATTCAATTCAATTCAACTTTATTTATATAGCGCCATATCACAACAATAGTCATCTCATGGCACTTTCAAATGTAGGGGAAGCCCCATAATTGCAGAAAGACCCCAGCAATCAGGCCAATCCCCTGTGAGCAAGCGCTTGGCGATGGTGGAGAGGAAAAACTCCCTTTTAACAGGAAGAAACCTCTAGCAGAACCAGGCTCAGGGAGGGGCAGTCATCTGCTGCGACTGGCTGGGGGGTGAGGGGATAGAGAAGATGGAGAGAACAGACATAAAAAGAGCAAACATTAACGAGAGAAGCCGAGTACATTATTGGAGGTCACCCGGCAGTCTAAATCTAGTATTAACAGCAAAACAAAGGGACGGTTAAGAGACACAAGGTCCCTCCCTAATCGTAGGCTATATTGAAGAGGAAGGTTTTTACCCTGCTCTTAAAAACAGAGATCATGTCTGACTCCCGAACCCAGATTGGTAACTGATTCCACAGTTACAACAGATGTTTGTGAACATCTGTTGTTCACAAACACAGCCAGCCCCCCGCCTCTGTTTTTGCCGCTATCTCATGTCCGATCTGCCCGTATTAAGTGGAAACCCTCCAGTACAATGTTGGTGTCTGTTGTTAGCTCTATTAGCTACGTTTCAGTGAATAGCATGATGCCAACCTCTCTGAAGATGCTCTCATACCGGGACCGAGCCATTAGTTTGTCTGTCTTGTTAAGCAGCGATCTCACATTTCCTATCATAACGGTATGCATGCTTAATGTATGCTTTTTTAAAATTGTTTTCATCTTTGTGTGTGAAGACCCCAGGAGTCAAACTGCTGCTGCTCTGAGTGTGGCTAGCTTTGCCTGCCTGGAGTCAACCTGCTACTCTTCTGAGTGTGGCTAGCTTAGCCTCCCTGGACTCAACCTGCTGCTGCTCTGAGTGTGGCTAGCTTAGCCTCCCTGGAATCAACCTGCTGCTCTTCTGAGTGTGGCTAGCTTAGCCTCCCTGGAGTCGACCTTCTGCTGCTCTGACTGTGTCTAACTGGGCCTACCCAGAGTTAACCTGTTATTTCTCAACCTAGCCTACCTGGAGTCCAAATGCTACTGTTGCTCTGAGTGTTGCTCTGAGTGTTGCTCTGAGTGTGTCAAGGTTACGTTTGGAGAAGGATGAGCATTGGATTGCAGATAATGGTCCACAGCAAGACCGCTTAACTCCACAAAGGTACTGTGCAGATATGATGGGCATTTGGTTCAAATGGTGGCAACAGCAGACAAGCTAATGAGTTAGAGAGTGATCCATATTAACCAGAATCTATTTGAATCAGTTGGCACCAATAACAACACAATGCCACCCAAAAGGAATGTAATATATGATGAGGTTGAGGAATTTAAAAAATCACTTCAAACAACAACAACAACAACAAAAAATCAAACAACAAAAACAGATAATTGATTTGGTGGAAGAGGTCAAAGCCTTGAGGCTGCAAAATGAGGAGAAAGACAAAAAGATTGCTTTTCTGGAAAATAAGGTGGACAACCTGGAACAGTACACTCGAATGAATGACATTATTGTTTCAGAATTAGAAAAACAGCCCAGATCCTATGCCCAGGCTGTGGCAAGAATGGATGATACAGACCTTCGTGAACTGGATGCCAGATCGATGGAAGAAGAGGTGACAACCTTCCTCCATTCTAAAGGCATAGAGATAGACAGTAACAACATAGAGGCTTGTCATCCTCTTCCTAAAAGAAGGAAGGGTGAAAAATTGGCAATAATCATCCGTCTTAGAAACAGAAAGTATAAAATGGATCTGCTGAAACAAGGAAGGAAGCTGAAGGGGACAGAAGTTTATCTGAATGAGCACCTGGCCAAGAGAAATGGAGACATCACCAAAAAGGTGTGTTTCTTGCAAAAACAGAAGAAAATCCAATCAACATGGACTTTCAACTGCAAAGTCTTTATAAAACTGAATGGAACATCAGAGGAGTCCAAAGTGCTGGTAATCAGAAATGTGGAGGAGATGGATAAATATATGTAAGGAAATAAATCACAGTGAGGACAAATGTTTACTTTAAAAAACGAAACAAAACCAACAAAAAAAACAAAACTTATGACTGACTTTAGCAGACATCAATCATCCCCAGTTGGAGGAAGTCATTTGACACAGAGTGAGGAAATTCAGACTCTGAAAATATGCCATTATGCTGAACATAAACCACAAGAGATGGAGAATGATACTGATCCTGATAACCACTTCTTCAACAATATTCATAATCATTGTGAATATTATACTGAAAAGTAATTCAAAAGTCAAGTGCAATTAGATGGTAAACTATCAATAATACACTTCAACAGCAGAAGTCTTAACAAAAATTTTCCACAGATTCAGGACTATTTAAAACAGCTAGACAGAAAATTTACACCTATCGCAGTCTCTGAAACTTCGCTCAATGAAGAGCAGGCTTCTCTGATGACAATAGAGGGATATCAGATGTTTTATATTAATAGATCTCAAAAAAAGGGTGGTGGTGTTGCACTGTATATTGATGACCTGTATAGGTGTAAGCTTGTAAATGGAATGCCCTTTGCACTACCAGGGATTCCAGAATGTGTTACTGTTGAGATTGACCAAGATAAAACAAAAAATCTAATTATAAGTTGTATATACAGAATGCGGGAACTTGCGTTGAGACATTCAGAGATAAGTTAGTCGAGTTGTACAATAATATAACTAGCAAGAAAGTGGTTGTAAACTGTGGAGACTTCAATATTGATTTACTAAATCCATTTCAACAAAATGTAATTACAGAGTTCATGAATTCTATGTACAGTATGAGTCTATATCCCACAATAACACATCCCAGTAGAATCACAGTTCACACTGCTACACTTATTGATAACCTGTTTGTTAATATTATTGTTAAGAAAAGAGAACGTGGATTATTGATAAATGATATAAGTGAACATTTGCCAGTCTTTGCACTTATCCATGGCCACACGGGGGCCAATACAGAAAAAAAAAAACTTTAAAATCTTTCAGATACAAATCACAAAATGCAATCAGTTCTTTTAAAGAAGACCTGCTGAAGCAAGACTGGACAAAAGTCTATGTATCAAATGTAAATGAAGCCTATGACACATTCATGAACATTGTAACCACTCTTTATGAAAAAAAAATGTTCACTAGTAAAGAAATAGCTGAAACAGAAATTTGTCAACAAGCCATGGTGAATCAAAGGATTACAAAAAGTGTGTAAAAAGAAAAATTCATTATATAAAGCTTTTCTAAAGAAAAGGACAAAAGAAGCAGAGCAGCGGTATAAAACATACAAAAATAAGTTAATGTATATAATGAGATGTAGTAAAAGAGACTATTACAGTAAAGAACTGGAGAAAAACAGAGATAACATTAAAAATACATGGACAATACTTAACAATATTCTTGGAAATAAAAACAGAAATACAAACTACCCAACCAATCTTTCAAAAAAAAAAAAAAAAAATGACTCAGAGTGTGAATGCAGTCTCACCTGCAGATGAATTTAATAAATTTTTTTGTTAACACTGGTCCTAATTTGGTTCAAGAAATACCCATTACGGCATCTACAGGTGATACAATAAGCAAAAACATTGCTATAAAAGACTCCATTTTCATAAAGAACACAGACGAGAGAGAGGTCATTGAAATTGTTAAATCATTTAAAAGTAAAACGTCTACGGATTGTGATGGTATTGACATGCTTTTAGTCAAAACTCAAAACTATCATTGAATGCTTAGTGAAGCCACTGACGTATATTTGTAACCTGTCTCTCCAAACAGGTATATGTCCCAGTGCAATGAAAATAGCTAAAGTAATTCCGATATACAAGACGGGTGACAGAGGGGAATTTTCAAACTATAGGCCTATTTCATTATTGCCACAATTTTCCAAGATACTTGAAAAAATTTTCTGTGAGAGAAATGACAACTTCATAATGAAGAATAATTTATTGTGTGAGCAGCAATATGGGTTCAGACACAAGAGGACAACTGCATTTGCTCTAATGGAATTTATAGAAAAAATATCAACTGCCATTGAAAATAAAGAGTATTCAGTTGGGGTATTCCTGGATCTTAAAAAAGCATCTGATACAGTGGATCATAAATTATTATTAAAAAAAACTACAAAATTATGTTATTAGGGGGGTAGCACTGTCCTGGTTATGTAGTTACTTAAAGGACAGATATCAGTATGTATGTGTTGGTAGCAAAAACTAACAGTTACTGAAGGTTACTTGTGGAGTCCCACAGGGTTCAGTTTTGGGGTCATTGTTATTCAATATGTATATAAATGACATATGTAAAGTTTTGGAAAAAATGGATTTAATATTGTTTGCAGTTGACACTAATTTGTTATGCAGTGGAAGCAATTTGAAACAACTTTTGGATACACTCGGAAAGGAATTAGGAAAGCTTAAACTGTGGTTTGATTCAAACAAATTAACACTCAATTTAAGTAAGACAAAATTTATAATTTTTAACAACCATCATAACAACTCAGTATCTAAACTCAGTGTAAATGGTGTAGAGATTGAAAGGGTATCCAAAATTAAATTCCATGGAGTAATAATTAATAATAAATTGTGTTGGAAGTCACATATTAATTATATTAAAGGTAAAATTATCCAAATCAATCGCAATACTACACAGAGTGAAATATTTGCTGAATCAACCCACACTATATACTGTACTTTGTATCATTCATTAATACTCCCATACAGTACATGACATATTGTACTGAAGTATGGAGAAATACATATAAAACAAGCATATAGCCAGTCTTTATGCTTCAGAAGAGAGCTATTAGAATAATAAACAAAGCTGCTTACAGGGAACCAACAAACCCACTTTTTCTTAAATTAAAAGCTCTCAAGTTGAAAGATCTGGTTGACTTTAAAACTGCAGTAATAATGTTTAAAGTGAAGAATCTATCACTGCCCGCAAATATCCAAAAGTTGTTCCAAATAAGGGAGAAACAATATCATTTCAGAGGAACATGTATATTTCAAAAACCTTTAGTGAGAACTACCACCAAGCAGCACTGTGTTTCGGTGCAAGGAGTCAGACTGTGAAACACTTTTGGACCTGAATTAAAATCATGTACAACGCTTGGACAATTTAAACAAAAACTAAAGGAAGAAATACTTCAAACATATATACAAGATGACATGTAAAATCACATAAGAATTATCATATTCAGTCTGTGTTGTGCTGGTGCTTAGTTTTTTGGGTTTTTTTTTTTTTTTGTCACGTTTTGTCTTAGCTTTGTTCTGAATTGTAATCACTGCTGTTTTGTTTTTCTTTTGAATTCTTGGATGGAATATGGGTGGGCAATATAAGCTGTGGCTTCAGCAATCACCCATTTCGGATAACTTATGTTGAACTGTATAATCAGAGAAGTTATTGTTTAATTTGACCTTGTTAGATTTTTTTCCCCCATTGTTATATTATTCTGTTCCTTTCTTTTAATCTTTACTTTTAATCTATCCAAAATAAAGATTCATTTATTCATTCATTCATTCATTCAAGAATAGTCGCCGCTGTGGTAGCAACTAATGGGGATCTGAATAAACAAATAAACAAATAGTGTAAGAGGAGTGATGTTTTTTGTGAAATCATAAATGCCCAGATCTTCTGACCTTTGACAATGACTTTGACCTCAACCTGAATGCAGACTCGTCTGAGGATCATTGTGAGTGAGTTTGGTGACCACTGGGCAAATGCCTAGGAGGAATAGCATTTCCCGTGAAATGTGGACGGAAGGACAGATGGACTCCACATCATGGCATTAGCTCGTTTTGGCTTTGCTGGAATGAGCTAAAAAATGCAGCAACCAAAGAGGCAAACAATTGCACAAGGGGAGAAAAGACAGACAATGCAAGATGAGGAGGAAACACATGCAGAGGGAGAAACACAATGGAACAAACCCTAACCAAACATGGAATTAACTAAGAAAACTACATTTAACTGAGCACCAACAGCAGTAAACTGAAAAAAGAAGCAAGGATTAAACAGAAAGAGCTATCAAAATAAAGCAAGAGTCAAGCCAACCTAAACCAAACAAGAATAGAGCAGGAAATACTTTCAGTGTTAAGCTAGAACTATACAAGACCAGAATGTGATATTAAGAAATGAAGACAATAGAATTATTTATAAACAGGATACACAGTGAGGTAAATGGAGCAGGAGGACCTGAGAGAATGGCATGAAGTGGCAACATCGAGCAAGTGGAACAGGTATGGAGGGGCCATGTTATGGATTGATCTGAAGGTAAGTAGTAATATTTTGATGTATATTTGTGTTTTATTGAGTCACTTGAGCTGTTGACGGACAGGGGTGATGTGTTCTATGGAAGGGGTGCAAGTTATGATCTGGGCTGCAGAGTTTTGAAGGAGCTGTGATTTGTAGAGGGATCTGTTGGGGAGATCAAAAAAAAGTGAACTGCAGTAATCAATACGAGAAATGATGATTCTTTGGACAAGGACAGGAGCAGTGCCTGGCATTTACAAATGAAAATGAGCAGACCAGGTGACGTTATTGATGTGAGACTGAAAGGATAGAGTGCCAACGAGGACGAAACTGTCATGGCTCCCTCAGGGCCGTCATCAACTACAGCGGTACACACACCTGCTGCCAATCTCCAGACGGCTTTATAACCGGGCCTGCCTGAGACTCAGTATGGAGCCGTCTCTCATTCTCCATTGACACGCCTCGCGTCAACAGCCAAATCCCTGGCCTCATCGTCAGAGTTCCTGATCTCCTCGTCGCTTCACGTAAGCCTAATTATAAACTCACCTTTGTCAGTCGTCTTCCCCTGTTCACAGGTGGATCTCCCCGTCGGCGGAACCCTCATCTCCCGGCGGCGGTCTAGCCTTCATCACCACTACAGGGCTACTAGCCCAATTCCCTGCACGGAGTCAGACGCTGTCTCCCTGGCTGCAGCCCTCAAGGCCAACCTGAGCATCTCCATGACCATCTGCAAAGGTTGCCAGGCTGAACAGCGTTCTGCTCTCCCCCAGGCACAATTCCTGTACTGCACTTCTTCTTCACACGCACAACATACACACTGTACATACGCACACCCACACACCCACTGTTAGCAATAAAAAGGATAAATTGTATTCACCCAAGCCTGTGTTTTGTTCCCTGGGTCTATAATTATGTCAGTATGGCTCTGTCAGAGCAACCCAGCGAACAGCGTGCTAGCACACCAAGTTAACAACCTAGAGGCTCGGGTGGATCAATTAGCTTACCAACAACAAGTAATCCTTAGCCAGCTAACACAAATTAACAGCCGGTTGGATCGTCTGGATGGAGAGTGGACGTTTCCTCCGGCCTCCGGGAGTATGCCGGCTCCCGCTAGCTCTCCTCCTAGCCAGGCTAGTCAGGTCCCCTTGGCTCGGCTCACACCGGTCCCCACACCCGCTCGCTTTGGCGGCAAGCTCAGGGAGGCCCGTGAGTTCATCCTCCAGTGCAAGACGGTCTTCCAGCGGGTTCCGGGGGATTTTCCCACAGATCATAGTCGGATTGGTTATGTGGCTAACCTGTTAGAGGGTAGAGCGCTAGCTTGGGCAAATGCCATTATGGCTAAACCTAGCTATGCTAGCTTAACTTACCAGCAGTTTGTTGCCGATTTTCACGAGGTATTTGACCATTCCGACCGTCATAGCGTGCTAACCACCCGGTTGTTAAATCTTCGACAGGGGGGCAGGTCCGTGGCAGACTATGCTGTCGATTTCTGGGTGGTGACCGTGGAGGTCGGGTGGGAGGATGCCTCGCTCTGTAGTATATTCATTTGGAGCCTAAGCCCTAGCCTATGGGATGAGCTAGCCCGTTTGGATAAGCCAGATAGACTTACAGAGCTAATCTCCCTAGCTATCAACTTGGATTACAGGCTGAGGAAGCGGGCAGCCGAGCGAAGAGCTTTCGGTCGCTTGGGCACCCAGTTTTTCCACTCCTCCCAGTCATCTCAATTGGCCCTGCCTTCATCTGAAGCTCTAGACAGGCAGGAAGCTATGGTAGTCAGGCGCTCCAAGATTTCCTTAACTGAGAAGCAGCGCCGTAGGGAGCTGGGACTTTGCATGTACTGCGGTAGCAATGAGCATGAGGTAGAGAGTTGCCCTGTTTGGCCAAAACAGGGGGTCCATGCGTCGCAGTAGGGGGACTCACGGACTCGTCCCGGCCTAATCCCCTCACCAAATGCCTCGTACCTATTAGGTTCATTTACAGACAAACAGAATATGCCACACATGCACTGATTGACCCGGGGGCTGAGCAGAGCTTCATATCGGGGGACCTGGCAACCTGATTAGGGCTTCCCTGCCATCCACTCCAGTCACCCTTTAAGCTCATTGCCCTGTCTAAGAACCCCCCTGGCAACGGTCTCACAACAGACTGCCCCGGTGTCAGTAATTGTCTCCGGAAATCATCGGGAGGACCTACGCTTGTTGGTGCTGCCCTCTTCAACATCTCCGGTTATCTTGGGCTACCCCTGGCTCCAGCTCCACAATCCATTGTAGCATCATCGTCTCCTCAAACCAAGACAGAAGCTCATTTCTCTCCATTTTACAGGAATTTCACTTTATTCCTTCTATGGGAATACCACTTTTCTGCATTCTACAGGAATATCACTGGCTTTCATATCGACTCATCCAGGCCAGACCCAAAGATGTTTTCCCAGGACCCCAATGTAAACAGCTGCCTCTTGTAGAGATTGTAAGGATCAGAATTTGCTTTTAAAGGCTCAAAGGAACATAAAACTTGGGAGACCAGACCTCCAACGTGAACATTGCATTTGGATAACATCCTCCTTTACAGGAAACCAATGCTCTTAAAAGGGTCATAAACGGCTTAATCAGACAGGTTTATAACCCCCGATGTTTTTCAGATTATCTCTTCCAGATACCATGGACCTAAAAGAAATCATCTACAGCTCAACAGTACCTCCTAGCGGATACCTACGAAATGTGTTTCGGTATGTAGGATAACTTTTTAATTTGTTCTAAACATTAAGTTTCTTTCAGCTTATCCTCTTCTCCCCTGGATCCTAAGGACACTGAAAATCATCCCTTTTTTATCACTAACCATAGTTTGCTGTACTACCTTAAGCTTTGATCTAAATATGAATGCCTGTATTATAATTATGTATAAGAAATGTTATGTTCACGAGTGTTATTCAAACAAATGTAATATTAGAGTAATGGTATAAATGCATGATCACCAAATATTAGCCAAGTCATTTAATTTAGTTGGATTTTATATTGAGCACCTAATTTCATAAGAACTGACTGAGTGTTGATTTTTCTCTGCAATTTCATGGGATGGTGTCTTCGTTTGATTGGCTGCTCTCAAACAAAGAAATGTTCTCACATTGGATGGCAGCCATTTCAAACTGCTTTTGATAAAGTCGATTGGTCAGTCTTGTGATCGACATCACCAGTTTATGACCAGGCGGGGTCATTTAAAAGTAGTGGAAGCTGCTCTGTGGACAGTTATGTAAAAGAGAACAAGAGAAGATCAAAGATGAAAGAAAAGTTAAGTTAAGTCAGGAGAGCAAGAGAAACACCTACACAGAGACAAGCTATGCAGTTAAAAGGTTAAGTTAGAATTAGAAACACAGAAAAGAAGAAAGAAAGAGACTTTGAGAAAATTAGGAACTAAGTTAAGATTAAAGAAGCAGAATAGTAATCTAGATCTCAGAGGAAGATTTTATTCCACCGTTTCAAGGTTCCGTGTAGTTTTATTTTATCTAAATTGTTCTGTGTGAAGTTTGTCAAATCCTGCGTTAGTTTTTCTGGTTACTGAGGAGAAATCACCTTTTCTTTAGAGCTCGCTTTCTCAGAGAATCAAATTCTCAAACTTTTTCCTTCACCTCAGAAGCCATTCTTATCCTAGTAAATGTCTTTCTTGTTTTTTTTATGACTTTTCACGCCGGTTAAAGTGGACCTTTAATTTTCCTAGTTTAAAGTGAACAGACTGTGGTTTTTTTTTTTGGACTCTCTTTCCGGCCTCATACCCTCCTGACTGAAAAGTTTCTCCTTCAGTTTTTTTGGTCTATCCCGCTACAAGAGACCTCAAATTCGGACTCTTTTCCAAGGACTTGTCACGCCGCTCGGTGACAGACCACCCACTGCTGCCATTGTCTGGAGAGCCCCCAGCTGAGTTTGCACTTCCACGGCTGTGAGGAAGCATTGCAGCAGCCGCTTCCTCCGACGTCCTAACTCCCAACTCGGCCGGTATCGACCCGCTGAAACGTGGACCTACAGCTGTTTTGTAAGTGAAACTCCTACTTCACCTATCTGCTGGGTTAAAACATGATGTCCGAACAATTAAATTACAATTGAATATAGCCCGTATTTCAGGGCTCAATTAGTCTCTTAGCCACAGGATAAAGCTATAAACTGAAGGAAGACTCTTAGTCATTTTTAAGTAACTGCCCTTAAATTTTGTAGATTAATTCAGAAGTCATTTTTAGATAATTAGCTTATGAATTTTCCCCATAAAATTGTGTTGTTTTGTTAGACATTTCAGCCTTCATTTACCGTTGAAACATAAGTCTGGTTCCTCCTTGGTTCTACAGAGGTGTAACGCTGGATTTTATATTCAGGAATCCAATATCAGTGGATGTGATATCGTACGCTGTTATCATTTGAATCTGTTCATCCATCATTTGAATGCCATATCATGTAACCTGAATGAGTTTAATAAAAGGGTGAATGAGAGAAGTTGAAGTGTTTTCCTTCGCATATATATGTTTCCTAATCACGGCAGGAGAAGAACTCACTGAAACTTTGAGACTGATTCATTAAGTAATTGAAGGTACAACATTAATTAAAATTAAAGTTAATATTATTGTCCATTGTGACTGGTGCCCCTTTTACGAGTGCTTTTATTTAATTTAGCAGGTGTAGAAGTGATGGTTTAACTCCGCCCCCTTTCACACCCACTATTAAATAAAATAAATAATTCCTGTACCTTATGACAAATATTTAGCTCATTGCCCTGTCTAAGAACCCCCCTGGCAATGGTCTCACAACAGACTGCCCCGGTGTCAGTGATTGTCTCTGGAAATCATCGGGAGGACCTACGCTTGTTGGTGCTGCCCTCTTCAACATCTCCGGTTATCTTGGGCTACCCCTGGCTTCAGCTCCACAATCCATCATTTGATTGGTGGACAGGGAGTGTTATGGAACCTGTGGAACAAGCTGCCAATCTGGATTCGGGAGTCAGACTCGATCTCTGTTTTTAAGAATAGGGCTAAAACCTACCTTTTTGATATAGCCTACAATTAGGGAGGGATCATGTGTTTCTGAACCCTCCCATAGTCATGCTGCTAATAGGTTTAGTCAGCCGGGGGACCTCCAATAATGCACTGGGCCTCACTCCTTTCTTCACTCTCAATGAAATATTTTTTTTTGCTGGTCATTAACATCTGTTTGTTCTCTCCCATAGATTGAGTCCCCATCGTGCTGTTTGCTCTCTACATGTCTGTTCTTTTCATCTTCTCTGTCCCCTCACCCCCCAGCCAGTCACAGCAGATGACTGCCCCTCCCTGAGCCTGGTTCTGATGGAGGTTTCTTCCTGTTAAAAGGGAGTTTTTCCTCTCCACCGTCACCAAGTGCTTGCTCACAGGGGATCGCCTGATTGCTGGGGTCTTTCTGCAACTGTGGGGGTTCCCCCTACAGTTGATAGTGCTATGAGATGACTGTTGTTGTGAAATGGCGCTATATAAATAAAGTTGAATTGAATTGAATTGAATGTCATGGAGCTCGTTCTGCCTCAGCGCTCGTCTGCAGTCCGCAGCATGCACCCCATCAGTGTCGCTGGTCCCTCACGCCCCTCCTTCTCCTGATTTGTCCAAGGTGCCGTCTGAATACCACGACCTGGGGGCGGTATTTAGTAAGTCGCAGGCGCTGTCTCTTCCCCCCCCACCGCCCTTATGACTGTGCCATCAATCTTTGGGCTGGTGCCCTGCTGCCATCGAGCCGCCTCTACAGCCTGTCTGCTCCAGAGCGGGACGCGATGGATACCTATATCAAGGAGTCGCTCAGCTCGGGCATTATTTGACCATCTTCTTCGTCGATGGGGGCAGGATTCTTCTTCATGGGCAAGAAGCATGGCTCCCTGCGGCCATGTATCGACTTCAGGGGTCTCAACGATATTACGGTAAAGAACAAATACACCCTTCCCCTCATGGACATGGCATTCGACTCCCTCCAGGGGGCCTCTTGGGTCACCAAGCTCGACCTCCGCAACGCTTACCACCTCGTGCGGATCAAGGAGGGAGACGAGTGGAAGACGGGATTCCGGACCCCAAGCGGCCACTTCGAGTACCTTGTGATGCCGCTTGGGTTGACCAACGCGCCGGCCGTCTTCCAGCGCCTCATAAATGATGTTCTCCGGGATTTCCTTGGCTCCTTTGTCTTCGTCTACCTGGATGACATCCTCATCTTCTCCCAGTCACTGGATGAGTATCGGGTCCAAGTGAGACGGGTCCTCCAACGGCTCCTGGAAAACAAACTGTTTGTTAAAGCCGAGAAAACAACACAACCTCATTTCTCGGTTTCATAATATCCCATAACCAGGTTCTCCCCGACCCTGAGAAGGTCAAGGTGGTGGTGGAGTGGCCCCCTCCCCCCTCGTCAAGGAAGCAACTCCAGCAGTTCCTGGGGTTCGCCAATTTTTATCGCCGCTTTGTGCCGAACTACAGCGTGATCGCTCTCCCCTTGACCCGTCTCAAGTCCCCCAAGGTGGCTTTCTGGTGGACGGAGGAGGCTGCAGCGGCGTTCAACACCCTCAAGGGGGAGTTTTTGTCCTCCCATGTCCTCACGCAGGTGGATCCTTACCTCCATTGCCTGGTTGAGGTGGACGTCTCTGATACCGGGGTGGGGGCAGTTCTCTCCCAGCGCTCTCCCGTGGATGGGGTGGTCCGCTCCTGTGCTTTCTTCTCACGCCATCTGTCCACGGCTGAGAGGAACTACGACATCGGCGACAGGGAGCTCCTGGCGGTGAAGCTCGCTCTGGAGGAGTGGCGTCACTGGTTGGAGGGGGCCACCCAACCTTTCATAGTATGAACCGATCATAAAAACTTAGAATGCCTGAGGACCGCCAAGCAGCTAAACTCCCGGCAGGCCCATTGGTCACTATTTTTGGGCGTTTTAACTTTACGATCACCTATCGCCCTGGGGTAAAGAACGCCAAACCAGATGCCTTCTCCAGGCAGTTTGCTGCGGATGTGGCTGAGGGCCACGAACACACCATCCTTCCAGCATCTTGTGTCGTTGGCGCCCTCTCGTGGGGCATCAGGGAGAAGGTCTTGAAGGCGCAGGAGGCTGAGCCCGATCCTGGAGGTGGACCCGCGGAGCGGCTGTTCGTCCCCATGTCAGCTCGGGGTGAGGTGATTCATTGGGCCCATTCCTCTAAGTTTTCGTGCTATCTAGGGGTGTCCCGCATGGTGGAGCTCCTTCAGAGGTCGTTCTGGTGGCCGGGGCTTCAGAAGGATGTTACCACTTATGTCCGTGCCTGCGCTCAGTGCGCCACCGGGAAGACGTCTTCCTCTCCGCCGGCCGGTCTCCTTCACCCGCTGCTGGCTCCCAGCTGTCCTTGGTCCCATATAGCACTGGACTTTGTGACTGGTCTTCCACCCTCCAACCACTTCACCACAGTCCTCACCATTGTGGACCGGTTCTCTAAGGCCGCCCACTTCGTTCCTCTACAGGGGCTCCTTACGGCACGGGAAACAGCGGACCTGCTGGTACAACACGTCATACGCCTCCACGGGATCCCCACCGATTGGGATCCCCACCACGGGATCCCCATCGATCCCCACCGATCGACCCCACCAATTCGTGTCCCAGGTTTGGAGGACGTTCTGCAACGCACTGGGGTCAACAGTGAGCCTGTCATCCGGGTACCATCCACAGACCAATGGGCAGTGCGAGTGGGCCAATCAGGAGCTGGAGGCTGCTCTTCATTGTGTCATCGCCTCCAGTCCATCGTCTTGGAGCAGCCACCTCCCCTGGATCGAGCATGCCCATAACTCGATGGTTTCCTCGGCGATCAGCATGTCCCCCTTCAGGGCCTCTTTGGGTTACAACCCCCCGCTCTTTCCCGAGGAGGAGAAGGAAGTGGCGGTGCCTTCTGTCCATGCCTACGTGAGGCGCTGCCGCCGGCTCTGGACTGCCACCCGCAGAGCTCTCCTTCGCACAGCTGAGGGCAACACCAGGACGGCTAACCGCCGCAGGAGACCAGCTCCCCAGTACCAGGTGGGTCAACAGGTATGGCTGTCCACATAGAACATTAATTTGAAGGCTGAAAAACAGAAGTTGGCCCAGTGTTTCATTGGCCCCTTCCCTATTACACGTATTGTTAACCCTGTGGCTGTACGCCTAGCTCTCCCCCCCTCTCTCCGCATCAGTCGGACATTTCATGTCTCCCAGGTGAAGCCCATCTGCTCCAGCCCTCTCTGTCCCCCTCCCAAGACTCCACCTCCACCAGTATTGATTGACGGCGATCCGGCTTGGAGAGTCAACGCCATCCTGGACGTCCGCCATTGGGGTCACGGCCTGCAGTACCTGGTGGACTGGGAGGGGTATGGCCCCGAGTGGAGGTCCTGGGTACGTCTGTCATTCATGCTTGAATAAGCAGCTCATCAGGAACTTCCACCAGACGCACCCGGGTAGGCTGGGTCAGGTGCCAGGAGGCACCTCTTGGGGGGGGGGGGGGTACTGTCATGGCTCCCTCAGGGCCATCATTAACTACAGCTGTATGCACACCTGCTGCCAATCTCAAGCAGGCTTTATAACCGGGCCTGCCTGAGACTCGGTATGGAGCCGTCTCTCATTCTCCATTGACACGCCTTCGCGTCAACAGCCAAATCCCTGGCCTCATCATCAGAGTTCCTGATCTCCTTGTCGCTTCACGTAAGCCTAATTATAAACTCACCTTTGTCAGTCGTCTTCCCCTGTGCACAGGTGGATCTCCCCGGCAGTGGAACCCTCTCCTCCCGGCGGCGGTCTAGCCTTCGTCACCATTACAGGGCTACTAGCCCAATTCCCTGCACGGAGTCAGACGCTGTCTCCCTGGCTGCAGCCCTCAAGACCAACCTGAGCATCTCCACGACCATCTGGAAAGGCTGCCAGGCTGAACGGCGTTCTGCTCTCCCCCAGGCACGATTCCTGCACTGCACTTCTTCTTCACAAGCACAACATACACACTGTACATACACGCACCTACACACCCACTGTTTAGCAATAAAAAGGATAAATTGTATTCACCCGAGTCTGTGCTTTTTCCCTGGGTCTATAATTATGTCAGAAACCCAGACTCTTAACCTAAGGGGAAGGGAGAATCAGTGGAGAAACTGTGAGATTTGGATAGGGTAGAGGTCATGCAAACAAGTAATACTTCCGTTGTATTGCCATTAAATGAGAAAAAAATATTTGGAGAACCATGATTTAATTTCATGGAGACAATCAGAAAGGAAGGTCAGTAGAAGTGTGGAGCTGGGTACGGAGGAGAGATAGAGCTGGGTGTCATCCACATACTGTAGCAGTGAAAACTGATACTGCATTTACAGAATATGTAGCCAAACAGAACTACATCGGGGAAACTAAATACCGTATTGAGCACATCAACATTTTTCTCATTAAGCATATTTCTGATGGAGCCATTGACCTGAGATTTTCACCAGATATCAGTGACAACCCAAGTAATCCATACATACAAAGAAATCAAGGAAACTGTGTTCACATGACAAGTAATATTTAATTAAGTGGAATGACACAGGGAATAAGTATTGAACACTTGAAGAAAAAAAGAGGTGCAAAATGGCATAGAAAGCCAAGAAACCAGCTGAAATCCATCTGGATTTAGGAAGCCATCCCATCCCCCATCAGTACAAATTAATTTCAGCTGGTTAAGTCCTGACTGAAAGCTTTTTAAAAGGTGTGTGAATATCAGATTGTCACACCACAAGGAACTCATAATGGGTAGAAGCAAAGATCTCTCTCTAGACCTTTGCAACCTTACTGTTGCAAAACATAATGATGGCATTGGTTACAGGCGCATTTCTAAACTGCTGAATGTTCCGGTGAGCACTGGAGCCATCATTTGGAAGTGAAAAGAATATCATTTCACCCTAAACCGCCCACGACGAGGAGCTCCTTGCAAGATTTCTGACAGAGGAGTGAAAAGAATTATCAGAAGTTATTCAAAGACCACTCATGGAGAACTCCAGAAAGACCTGGAGTTAACAAGTACTGCTGTTTCAAAGAAAACAATAAGTAATGCACTCAACTGACATAGGCTGCGTGCTCGCTCACTTCGCAAGACTCCATTGCATAAGAAAAAGCATGTTGAAGCTCACTTACAGTTTTGCTGCACAACGTTTGGACAAGCCAGTAAAATACTGGGAGAGCATAGTCTGGTCAGATGAGACCAAAATTGAACTTTTTGGATGCCACAAAACACAGCATGTTTGGAGGAGAAATGGCACTGCACATCCATCATGGTGTAGGGGTGTGAACAAACTGAAGATCGGAGTTCATAGAAGACACGGAACCTTCAAGATTTGAAGACAGTCTGTGTGGAAGAATGGGCTAAAATCACTCCTGAGCAATGCCTGTGCCTAGTTTCACCATACCGAAGGTGTCTGGAAGCTGTTATTACCAACAAAGACATTTCTACTAAATATTAATTGAATTTCACCAAGCATGTTCAATATTTATTCCCTGTGTCATTCCACTTTAATAAATATAACTTGTTTTGTGAACACAGTTGCCTTGATTTCTTTGTATGTAGGGACTACTTGGGTTGTTACTGATATCTGGTGAAAATCTCAGGTTAATGGCTCCATCAGAAATATGCTTAATGAGAAAAATGTTTGCATGTTCAATACTTATTTTCCCCGCTGTATGTAAAGACCCCAGGACAGAACCCTAGTAGACACCAGTGGAGATGGGGAGTGAACTTGATGTCATCTAGGCATGAGGAAAAAAAATATGTATAAGCTTTCCAAGTTCATTTGAAAATACTATAGCTCTCAATTTAGAAATGTTCCTTAAATTAAAGCTTTACATGGGAGTCAAAACCAAGAGAGGATGAAACACTACACCAAGATTTCCAAAGCTGGACCAAGAAGTTGAGCAAAATGAAGCAAGCACCAGGCAGATTTTAGGATATAGGTTAGAAGGAGCTGTAATCATGGCCTCAATCTTGTTGGAATTTAGAAGTAGGTAGCTGTTGGAGAACCAGTCATTCTGGGATAGATGGCTTGGTGGAATAGTGGTTAGCACTGTGGCAGCACAGCAAGAAGGTCACGGGATCGATTCCACCTCTGACCATCGTGCGTCTGATCCCACCCTCTGACCATTGGCAACCCTTCTGTGTGGAGTTTGCATGTTCTCCTTGTGTCTGTGTGGGTTTACCCCGGGTACTCCAGTTTCCTCCCACAGGCCAAAAACATGCAGGTTAGGTTAATTGGAGACTCTAAATCAGGGGTCACCAACCTTTTTGAAACCAAGAGCTACTTCATGGGTATCGAGTCATGTGAAGGGCACAAGCTTGACACACTCCTCTAAAATAACAAATTGTGTGTGTGTGTGTGTGTGTGTGTGTGTGTATATACTGTATATATATATATATATATATATACAGTATATATATATATATATATATATATATATATATATATATATATATATATATATATATATATATATATATATATATATATATATATATACTATATACACACATAAATAAATAATTATCAATGACTTAGAGTGGGTAACAGACAAGATCAATATTCAACACTTTATTTTTATTAATCTCAGCAATTGTTCAGATGATCACGTCTACATTTCATAAAAAAATGTCCAGTTTTCACCAGTCCCTTTTAACCATAAAAAACTAAACCCTTTTAATTCATGAACTATGTTGAACCATGTTTGAAAAAGTTATGCAACATTTAAGAAAAATCAGCTTTCATATTAAATAAATCTTATCACATTTTTAACTGAACAAATCTGCTGCAATTCTGCTCAAAATCTATTACATTTAATAAACACACTTTTGTGTGTTCTTCTTCACTGGAATTACACTACCGTTCAAAAGTTTGGGGTCACCCAGACAATTACTTTGCGTTTTCCATGAAAAGTCACACTTATTTACCACCATGAGTTGTAAAATGAATAGAAAATATAGTCAAGACATTGACAAGGTTAGAAATAATGATTTGTAATAATATTTTTTTCTTTCAAACTTTGCTTTCGTCAAAGAATCCTCCATTTACAGCAATTACAGCATTGCAGACCTAACATGATTGCACAAGGGTTTTCTAATCATCCATTAGCCTTCTGACGCAATGAGCAAACACATTGTACCATTAGAACACTGGAGTGATAGTTGCTGGAAATGGGCCTCTATACACCTATCTAGATATTGCACCAAAAACCAGACATTTGCAGCTATAATAGTCATTTACCACATTAGCAATGTATAGAGTGTATTTCTGATTAGTTTAAAGTTATCCTCATTGAAAAAAAGTGCTTTTCTTTCAAAAATAAGGAAATTTCTAAGTGACCCCAAACTTTTGAACGGTAGTGTATATCCATACAGTTCTTGCCAAGAATCATGCTTGAGCAACCAGCACTGTCCTTTCATGAGAAGCTAAACAGCACTGAAAGTGCTTATATGCACAGTGGCGCAGTGGTTAGCACCGCAGCAGCAGTTTACCCTCGGCCGGCGGGATCGCGGGTTCGATCCCGGCCAACAGTGATCTGTGTGGAGTTTGCATGTTCTGGTGGTGCATGTTCTCGTTTTTAATGCAAAAACATGCAGGTTAGGGAGTTAAGGGGCGCTTGCGCACGCAGCGGCTGGTGGCTTGTCACCGGACTGCAGAACAAATCTGCCTACGGGTACAAGATAAGTCCAAAAAAAAAAAAAAAGAGTGGGTAGTGAAGTGGTGCTTCACCATCGCCCCACAAATGAAATACACGCAGCTTCCTTTCACGGTAGTAAAAAAGAACTCTTCCTCCCGCTCACTTTGAAAATGATAAATTTTCTGTCTTTTTTTTGCCATGTTTTTGGGCTTGGAAACCACTCCGCTCACCATCTTAACTGCCCGGCCCGCTAGCATACGCTCCACAAGCGCGAAGGTTTGTCATGCGCACAATACTGACCTTTGAACTAGGTCAGAGTTCACCTTAACTTTACGTATAATAAACATATTTTCATTTTTTTTATTTTTAAGACATTGTCAATTTAAAATCTATGCAAGTGTGATTTTAAAAAATATAAAAAATATAAAATAAAAAATAGCGGCAGAAAAAATTACATCTTAGACGCAGCTCACTTGCAAGTTGTGCTATTTTTAGAACAGGCCTGCGGGCGACTCATGTGGTCCCTGCGGGCGACATGGTGCCCGCGGGCACCGCATTGGTGACCCCTGCTCTAAATTAACCATAGGTGTGAATGGTGAAGGGATTTGCGCTGCACATTGGCTGCCTCATCCATCCAGCTGGATGCCCTGTAATTTCCCTCTGGGGATTAATAAAGTATACAAAAAAATAACTAGAGATTCTAAAGATGTACAGTAGTGTGAAAGTGTTTGCCTCCTTCCTGTTTTCTCTTATTTTTTTGTATGTTTGTCACACTTACTGTAAATGTTTCAGATCATCAAACAAATTTAAATATTAGACAAAGACAACACAAGTAAAAACAAAATGCAGATTTTAAATGAAGGTGTTTACTATTAAGGGGGAAAAAAATCCAAACCTACATGGCCCTGTGTGAAAAAATGATGCCCCCTAAACTTAATAACTGGTTGGGCCACCCTTAGCAGCAACAACTGCAATCAAGCATTTGCGATAAGTAACAATGAGTCTTTTACAGTGCTGTGGAGGAATTTTGGCGCTCTTGGGGTAATTTTGGTCGGCCGGCCACTCCTGGGAAGGTTCACCACTGTTCCATGTTTTCGCCATTTGTGGATAATGGCTCTCACTGTGGTTCGCTGGAGTCCCAATGCTTTAGACATGGCTTTATAACATTTTCCAGACTGATAGATCTCAGTTACCTTGTTTCTCATTTGTTCCTGAATTTCTTTGGATTGCAACATGATGTCTAGCTTTTGAGGATCTTTTGGTGTACTTCATTTTGTCAGGCAGGTTCTATTTAAGTGATTTCTTGATTGAGAACAGGTGTGGCAGTAATCAGGCCTGGGTGTGGCTAGAGAAACTGAACTCAGCTTTCCAAAGATGTGATAAACCACAGTTATTTTATGTTTTAATGGGGAGGGCACTTTTTCACACAGTGCCATGTAGATTTGGATTTTTTTTATCCTTAATAATAATCACCTTCATTCAAAAACTGCATTTTGTGTTACTTGTGTTACCTTTGTCTAATATTTAAATTTGTTTGATGAGTTGAAACATTTAAGTGTGACAAACATACAAAAAATGAGAAATCAGGAAGGGGGCAAACACTTTTTCACACCACTGTACGCATGCATGCACCACGACCATCCCACACACCCATCCATCCTGCACTTCCTGTCCAGCAGTGACGCGCAGTTAGGGGAGGCAAGTGAGGCAAAGCCGCACCTGTCATCATGAAAAATAAAGATATAATGATGGATAAATATTATTTGTCCTCTGATCTGCCTTGTTGTTCTAAATGTAATTTCTGAATGATTCTCATTATTTCATTAATATTTAGATTTAAAAATCGCTGAATCTGCATATTTCCTGTTCACATTCAAGGCAGAGAGGTGAAGTGATGCAACAGCAAACGGAACCTCACGTGATTGCGCAATCCTTCACAAACTGGATTGAGCTTGTGCAATGTGCACGTTTCCGTCACCAACTCTCTGTATGTCAATACAAAACTGTTCGTAATAACTTTTACTGTGTGTGCTCACCTTCCATAGTCTAGATAATGTCCTTCACGTGTGTTTATAACATACTCAGTCTTCCTAATCTTACTTTAGTTAAAAATCACCATAAGAGGCTGTGTAGTAGTGCTGCCTCAACTGGGTTCATATTTGTAAATGTGACTCTGAACGCATCAGTGCCTCACCAGCCATGAACCTCACCGCACATCACTGCTGTCCAGGTGGTGGTATAGGTCATACAGGTCATGCATAATCACACTGAGAGTCGTTAGAGAAGGTAAACATCACAAACTCTGCCTGCTGCAGTAATTAGAGGGAACAGAAGGCGATGCAATCACAGAATAATCTGTCTCTGGTAAAAATACATTCTTGTGTTGATGTGAGTGACTATCACAGCTGCCACATCTGTATAGAACCAAGTTATGAATTCATATTTATCTGAGATAAAGGAGAAAGAAGATCATATTCAGGGAGTGAGACATAAAACCTACAAAGCATCAACCTTGAAATGCCTATCCATCTAGTTTACATAAGTAATACACCATATGATTACTTCCCCAGTAGCAAGTACATAACTACACCAGCACTGCATAAGTCCAATCTGTTTAACATCTTGTGAAATACCAATAAGCTATTTACCAATTCCAATTTTGAATTTTGTAGCGCTGTGATGTCCAGAAACACGGAACACAAACTGAAAACCGCTAACATTTTCATTATGCTGAAAGAAATTGTGCATCGCTGCGAAAATAGAAGATACTTTGAAAAACTAAATAGTCTACACAATGACACCAAGCTGGTTATACTAAACAACAGCAGCAACAGCCTGTTGCACTCCGGGGTCACACATCTGTTTTCCCGCATTGCTCAATCCCTCATCTGTGTGTTTTGCTTCAAAGTTTGATTCAGCCTCAGCTGGACCTCAGCAGATGCCCGGGGGAATCAGGAGCCAGGAAGCACAATTACAACCGGGAAGCTGGTGGCATTTCACCACCCAGACAATAAATTAGCTGCTGCTGAAAGGGCACATTTTATCTGTTTATGCTGCAATACGTGAGTGGAGTTTGCTCTCTTTACCCTAGGTATTTGGTCACAGTTTTTACATACTTCAATTTTTATATGCCCAGGAATTACTTAGTATAAAATGTAATAATTCTCCTTTAATTGCTGTTTCTTTTAACAGAAACAGACACCTCCATATTTCTATTTACACCTTCTTTACTTCATTTCTTCAATGTGATCTTGTACCTGTAACAGCAGTCTCTCGTCTCCAATGATGGCAGCTTTCCTCCAGTCGATCACTTCAGAGAAG
Organism: Pholidichthys leucotaenia; assembly: GCA_020510985.1. Classification (NCBI taxonomy): domain Eukaryota; kingdom Metazoa; phylum Chordata; class Actinopteri; order Cichliformes; family Pholidichthyidae; genus Pholidichthys; species Pholidichthys leucotaenia. Next base: position 282,050,974 of record CM035842.1, read on the forward strand.
GGAAGCTCCCATCCATTACTCAGAATTACTGGAATGCATGCAGCCTGTGAGAAAATAGAAATACACAAAGAGGAAGAAGACATAAGTAGCACAAAAATCACTCTGTTAGGGGTTCAATTGAAATACATGATAGGTATAAAGATATATTTGTAATAGGAGTGGGCAAAAAATCGATACAATATCAGTAGTAATACTGTATCATTTCAGAGACATCAGCATCAGTACGCTTTATCAAAATTATTAATAAATGTTGCAAATACAAATTTTTTAACTACCAAAGTAATAAGAACAAACTGACTTTTCAGTCCACTAGATGGTGCTAAATGGTCACTGTCTGATTCGGTCAGCACAGCAAAGGAGTGACTCCTGAAGTCTAGCCAAGAGGTGGATGAGACAAACATCAGGATAGGAAGTCCTAACAGATGGTATCACAATACTCAGTGTATTACAAGAATGCAATAATATTGTATCATGACCCAAATGCCACGATAATATCGTATTGTGGGACCTTTGGTGATTCCTACCACAATTTGTAAAATTTACTGTATTGTGGGGGACACATTAGGTCATGGCACTCCACCCAGGACAGGGGGTTGGTGGGAGCAGAAGATAGTCAGAAATAGTAATGGGGAAAAGATGAGAGGAGTGCCCAAGGGTGCCAGAGCGCTCCCACCACTGTATGCGCCGCTGCAGTCAGACTCCCGGACTTTTGGCTTCACAACCCGGCCGCTTGGTTTATTCACGTGGAAGCCCAGTTCGCCCTCCGTGGAGTCTCAACAGATGACACAAAGTACCATCATGTGGTAGCTGCGCTGGACGGGCAAGTCATGCAACAAGTCATAAGCCTGTTCCAAGACCTGCCAACCCAGGGTAAATGTGACGCTCTCAAGCAAACACTGCTGTAACGTCATATCCTTTCGGACGGGGAGAGGGCAGAGAAACTCCTCACATGCTCGGAGTTAGGTGAGAGATCGGCTGTGGAACTGATGGAGAGCATGCTCGCGCTAATGGGTAAAGATGACAGATTTTTCCTGTTTACCCACCTCTTCCTCAGGAACCTACTAGCTACAGCGCGGGCGATCCTCACTAACGCACTGCTGCTGGCGACCAAGTACTACCATGCACTGGCACAAGAGGCAGAGCCCTGTTCGCTGAGAGCAAACAGGGCTCTCAGCGTGCACGCAGTGACACGGGGATCTCCAGAGGAATCCAGCAAGGTCGGAGAGCCGATGGTGGCAGCAGGGAAGGCCACCTAGAGACACGGGACCGGGACGCTGTGTTTTTATCACCGCCATTTTGGCAAGGAAGTGCAGTGTTGTCTGCCACTGTGCCACTCCAAAAAAGTCTGGAAGCGAGACAGCCAGCGTTCGGTAGCAGCTGCAACCACTGGCAACAGGGAGAAGCTGATTTTCATCATGGACACACATTCTGGGAGACATTTTCTGGTGGACTCCGGCTCCCAGAAGAGCCCCATTTTGCCAGTCAGCGCGGACTCGTTGGCAGAAGGAAGCGGCCTGGCTCTTACGGCCACCAATGGATCCCACATCAGGACGTTTGGAGAAAGGACGGTGACTGCATGTTTACACAGACGCAATTATCAGCGGGACTTGGTGGTAGCTGCATGTTCGGTCCCCATCATTAGGTGCAGATTTTCTGTGTGCTCACGGATTGCTGGTTGATGTTGCAAAGAGACGTTTGCAACATCAACGTTGGACGTTGTTTCTTTTTCCTCCTTGTCCTGCACAACTCGGGGAGTTGGGCCACCAACACACGCTAATGTTCTAGCTCCAGGGGGTAAGTACCAGCGGTTGCTTTCAGAGTTCCCAGTACTCACGGTTCCCACCTTTTCCGCTGCTGTAACCAAGCGCAGGGTCGAACATTTTATTACAATGAAAGGTCCACCTGTGTTTGCATGCCCTCGCCGCCTGGATGTAGCTAAACTACCCAGTGTGCGCAAGGAATTTGCTAATTTAGAGCGATTAAGCATCGTTAGTTGCTCCAACAGCCCACTCACCACAGATGCATCTGACATCGCAATAGTGGCAGTGGTGGAGCAGTACATCTCCGGTTTGTGGTAGCCACTTGCATTTTTCAGCTGTACTGTGCACGACAACAAGCATAAATACAACACTTTTGACCGGGAGTTGTTGGCCCTCCACCTGGCTACACGTCATTTCCAGTTTTGGCTCAAGGGCCGCGAGTTCACCGCATTTGTTGATCACAAACCACTAACGTATGCAATGTCCAAAGTCCCAGAACCGTGGTCGGCTCGGCAGCAGTGACACTTGGCGGCAATCTCTGAGTTCACTACCAACATTCATGTCGTGGCTGACTGCCTGTCGTGCACGTTAGTCTCCCCGGTCTACATGGAGATAGATTTTCCCACTATGGCTGCCTACCAAACCGGGGACGCAGACATTCACTCTCTCCAGTCCGCAGCTACTGGATTAAAACTGGAGAGCAGGATGGTGCAAGAAGGGTGCCCCCACCCCCCGCCCCGCTCTGCGACGTCTCCCCCATTTGACGTTTCCAAGTTCTTGGCGCCGCCGCATTTTTGAGTCTGTTCACTGCCTTTTGCAGCCCGGCATGTGCGCCTCAGTTAAACTGGTGGGGTCCAAATTTGTCTGGGCTTGCCTAAGTAGGGATGTGAAAGAATGGGCTGCAGCATGCGTCGCGTGTCAGCGGGCTAAAGTACACAAGTACACCAAAGCCCCACTTGAGCTGTTTCAGATTCCAGCCAGGAGGTTCGACCATGTACACATGGATTTAGTGGGTCCCCTTTCACCGTCACAGGGGTTCACACACCTTTTCACAATCGTTGACCGCACTATGCGTTGGTGGGAGGTGGTTCCACTGAGTTCCAATACGTCTGCCGAGGAAGACCGCGCGTTCTTGTCAGCTTGGGTTGCACGGTTCGGATCCCAGTCGGACATCACTTCCAACAGGCGTCCACAATTTGTTTCAGAGCTTTGGTCCACGATGGCCGATAGCCGGGGGTCAAAATCCACCGCATGACCGCGTACAACCCACAGGCTAGCGGTCTGTGTGGGCGCTTTCACAGGTTGCTTAATGCAGCGCTCAGGGCCTCGCTAACGGATGCAAATTGGGCCGACCGCCTGCCTTGGGTTCTATTGGGGCTGCGCTCCGCACGTAAAGAAGATTTGGCAGCTTCCCCGGCAGAACTTATTTTTTCTCAGCCATTGTGGATCCCGGGAGAATTTTTGCCCTAGATCCCTGTGCCCTGGACCATCCCACCGGGGCACCTTTTTCCCAGTACAGGGGCTGCAAGCGTTCCGTGCCCAGCACATCACTGTTTTTCCCACACTTTTGTTCCAAAGCGCTTAGAGAACGCCAAATTTGTTTTCGTCAGGCATGACACTCACAGAACCGCGCTGCAGCCGCCATTCGACGGCCTGTTCAGAGTGTTGGGAACTGGGGAGAAACATTTTTTGTTAGACTTGGGGGGCACGTAAGGAAACCATCTGCATAGACAGGCTGAATCCCGCTTATGTTTTGGCAGACGAACAGGTGGTGTTGACTCAAGCCCCCCGGTGCAGATGCCTACCCGCAGCAGCTCCACAGGACGGTGTTTCCCCAGCAGAGAATAGTTTTCACCGGACTAACCTTTTTCCCTCCCCACCCTTTCCCCCTCCAGAAACCGACCTCCCTTCCCACCCAAATCGACAAGAAGGTGCTTTGACCAGCCCAGCGGCTCCACGCTACAGCCGCAACGGGCACTTGCTCAAGCCCAAAAGTCCAGAGGGATAGGACCCCTTCTGGGTGTTCAGGGCGGGGGAGGGCTGTGTGGGGGACACAGTAGGTCATGGAACTCCACCCAGGATAGAGGGTTGGTGGTGGTGGTGGGGGGGTGATAGTCAGAAATGGCAATGGGGAAAAGGCGAGAAGAGCGCCAAAGGACAGAGGGGTATGAATATATTGTATCAAGACCCGCTCTGTGACGTATGTTAATGTGGATGTGGATGTGTGTGTATGTTTCACAGTGTGTATGTTAATATGCTTACCCTGGGTGCCAGAGAGGTGGGAATAAAGGGTATAAAAGAGATCGCTCTGGCACTCAGACGCAGTCTGTTATATTTGATGGAGGAAAAGTAAAGTCAGTATCATCAGCTCGTGGTCTCATCTGATTACTTCCTCTACAGTATGTGTTATGCCCGTAAAGCATGGCACAATAATGAGGCAAGTGGTGAACTGAACAGGAGTTTATTATATAACTCACTAGATATAGCCAGACGCTCCCGCTAGGCAGAGAGGTGGTCAAACAGAGACCGTGCCTCTTCCGGGTCGGCCTTTTATACTCTGGGTGGTGGCAGAACCGGAAAAGTGTAGCCATCACCCATAACACACAATATAATAATAATAATAATCATATTGAATACATTACACCCCACCCCACCCCACCCCCGCGGAAAAGTCCAAAACACACACACCATTTAGGCCCACCCAAATTTGTAACCCAAATCACACACTAGCAGTAAGTATAACAATAGGGCCTATCCATGCACACAAATAACTAAAACTAGAGGGGGCCAGGTGGACTACTGACCCACCTCCACAAAGCCAGACGAATTATTCTGTCATCTTTCTTGTTGTATAGTCCATTAAATAAAATGCTGCTGTATTCCAAATATACTGCAAAATAACCCCCATAACATATGCATACACAGGTAAAACCTTGAATTACCAGTCAGCATGCACATTCTTGCCCTGCTATCAACATTCCCAATTTATTTAGCGAATGCAAAGTCCTTAAGCCAAGCAGTTGCCTCCTGGTTTGCTGTATGGAGGGTGTGTAATCCTCCTTCCAGTCTTTGGAGCGGGCAAGCCTCTATGATGTGTTCCATTGTTTGCTCCTCTCCACATGCGCACAGTGAGCTAGGGCTACTGCCCCATCTGTGAAGGCTGGCCAAGCAGGGGCCATGTCCAGTCCTGAAGCGATTGAGTGTAGACCACTGTCTCCTTGGGAGGTTGGTGCCCGGGACCTGTTGGTTGGGGTTTATCACCAGCTGTTTGTTTGGGACCTCCTTGGTCTCCCATTCCTCTTGCCAAGCTGTCTGGATGGTAAAGTCAGCTGGGGGAGGGTTTTTCCAAATCGGCCGTCTGGATGAAAGTCGGGCAGTGGGTGGGGTGTAGATATCTGCATGGATTGGTAAGTGAGGAGAATCTTTAACTTTTTGGAGCATCCTTTGAGTTAATGCTGCTCGCCGGATGTGTGGAGGGGCTATGTTTGACAGTACAGAGAGCCAGGGGAGTGGTGTTGAGCGGATTGTTCCAGTTATAGTTCTCATGGTTGAGTTGAGCTGGGTGTCTACATGGTGTGTGTAAGATGACCTGGACCAGACAGGGGCACAATATTCTGCTACAGAGTATGAAAGGGCCAGTGCTGAGGTGCGCAGGGTGGAGACTGCCGCCCCCCATTTTGCACCAGCGAGCTTGCAGAGCAGGTTGTTTCGTACCTTCACCTTAGCAGCCGTCCCCTTTAGATGTTCCTTGAAGGATAAGGTCCTATCAAGGGTCACTCCAAGATAAGTTGGATTTGGGGCATGCTTAAGCTTGAGTCCGCTCAGGTGGATGTTTGGTTCTCTGGCAGCTTTTGCATTGTGGAGATGGAATACACTGGAGACGGTTTTTGCTGGGCTTGGTTTTAGGCGCCAGATTTTGCAGAACTGGTCCAGTTTGGCAAGATCTTCCGTGAGCACCCGTTCCAGTGGTTCAAAGTCTGGTGCTTGAAATGCCAAACAGATGTCGTCTGCATAGATGAATTTGCGGGATTTTATTGGGAACATTCCCAATAAAAGCACCCCATAACTTGGGCAAACCACACAGTAATATAAACCCCAAACACGCTAACACCAACATTACTTGGTTTTTTTTTCACATGGGCAATTAATAATAACACATCTTAAACACATTGCCTTCTTTAACTTATCAGTCACACACCATGGAGAGCCCACCCCCCGGGAGATCCATCAGGCGGGTCCCGACAAGAGTGTCATCTGTTCTTGGCGCCCAGGGACGACCCACGCCAGTACCGAAGCACCTCACCTTCCTCATAAACACGTCGCAGCTCATTGGGGTGTCTCTCCATACCATATGTCAGCTGCAGGTAACCGTCCTCCCAGACAGCCACCACCTGTAGCCGCCCCTGGTCCTCCTGTCTCCTCCACTTCCTGTGGGCTCCTCTCACTCGGGCCTCTTCTCTGGGTCGAACCAAATCAGCGACCCCCAGAGGAGCCCTGCTCGTCTTCCAGTGTTCCTGTGTGGTCCATCGTTTAACCATGCCAGCCGGTCCTGCCCCGATCATTTTCATTTTAGATGCCAGCGAAGCCGATGTGACCCCCTGCTTCTCGGTACCTCCCAGCCGAACTCCAGAAGCAGAATGAGTTAGTCACTCGGCTCCATCCGCCGTCACAGGCATCCCATGGTGCCACCCAGTTCCCTCAGGTAGGGCAACTTGGGCTCTGGCACAGGAACCCTCCCGTGATGGCCCTGGATGGGGTTAGTCCTGTTCACTTTCCAGATTACTAGGCCAAGGTTCGTCCCATATTGCATCATCCACCACTGCCGGGATTGGTTGGTCCCATAAAACACAGCCCGACCACTCTTCAACGCCGCTGATGGAAAACCCCAGGCCATAGAAGAGGTTGCAGCCCATCACATTCTCGCCACTGCCAGTCACAATAAACTTTAGGTTGGTGACCACTGCCAACTTGTATCGAGCCGTCAGCTCCACCAAACACACGATGGGCAGCCTCCGTCTTCCATAGCTGCACAACGGCTTTAAATGACCTCTCAGCTGATGATATGGGAAGAAACTCCTCACGGTGGGCCAATTCAACACCAACCTCACTGCGCCCGTGTCAACCAGTAATGGTACTTCCACTCCGTACAGTTCCACCGCACAATACGTACGGCCGTCGGTGTCGGGGGAAACGGTGTGGATAACTGTGGGAGTTGGAGCAGGGGTGTCCGCTTTATGTCGCCGTTCCCCTCGCTCGAACCTATTACAGGCCCTGTCACAGTGATGCAGGAGTCCACACTTGCCACAGCGGTTGCCTCTCGCCAGACACTCTCTCGCCTTGCACCGGTGTTTAGTGGACCCACAACACAAACACTTGGGTGATCCCGGGGCGGACCTCATCTTTACAGCTGCAGCGCATTCCTCTTCTTCGCTGTCTCCGCTTTCCAGATACACAGCCTGTGTCGTTGATTGTGAGTCGAGGGGGTGTAGTGTAGCTCTCTCACCGAGGTCGTGTGACAGCTTGTCCGCTGCTTCACACTGCTGAGCGATCTCCACAGCTGTTGCAAAAGTCAATTTGCCGGAGTGTATAAGCAATCTTGACCATGCTGACGAACACAGCGTGTGCTCCACCACCTGGTCGTGGACAATTTCTTCCTCTAAATCACCAAATTGGCAGTCTCCAGGCAGCTGCCGCAGGTCTGCAACATAGTGCTGCACCGACTCGCCAGTCCACTGGAGGCGCTGCCGAAACTGGATCCCAAGGTAGGAAGGATACGCTGTCCCTCCATACCTAAATTGTGGACTAAAATCACCCATGCTCATACTTTCTTCAGTTCGCTGTTGTTTAGTGCAACCAGATAGTTCTGGAAAGCGACGAACCATATCACCCAAGGCACAGGAGGCGCTCCCAGAGTCTCCAAAAATGGATGAATAGTCGACACGCCCGCATCCATACTTTATCCTCGTCGCCAAATGTTATGTTCGTAAAGCGTGGCACAATAATGAGGCGAGTGGTGAACTGAGCAGGACTTTATTATATAACTCACTAGATACAGCCAGATGCTTTCGCTAGGCAGAGAGGTGGTCAAAGAGAGACTGTGCCTCTTCCAGGTCGGTCTTTTATACCCTGGGTGGCAGCGGAACCGGAAAGGTGTAGCCGTCACCCATAACACACAATATAATAATAATAATCATATTTAATACATTACAGTATGTAAATTAGCTTTCACCTCAGAAGTCAGCAAAAAATATAGTCATAACAGAGGCTGTGCTAGAATTTAGTGTTGCCTGTCATTAAAGTAGCCTTTAATAACCAGCAAAACAAAGACAATATATTTAAATCATTATTTTTGGTGGAAAATGTGCTGTAAATAACCCAGCAAATCGGAAGCGCCACCTTGAATTTAATTAATAAGAAAATATCTGATAAAAACGGAATTATTATTCATTTTAATATATATTTTTTAATGAAAAAATACCTTTTTCTAATGACAAAAATACTTGCAACTAATGAAAAGCTTGTTCATAAAAGGTGCAGGACTCACAAGCAAAGATTCAAGTTTCAGTCACGCAGTGAAAATTCATTCTTAAGGAGGAAAATAAATTGAAAAAAGTTCTTTTTTGTTACAGATCTGGCATTAACCAGGTCCTTCCTGATGGGTCCAGAGCAGCAGTAGATGGTGTAGTGTTCATCAGTGTCATAACTAGTAGATTTTATTAACAAAATTTTAAAATTGCTATTCTATTAACAACAGACCTACTGGTATAATCTACCAGTGGGAGCTATTTACAGAAAGCCAAAACAAATCCCAGTTCAGATTTTTGAATTTTAACATTTTTCTAACCAAAGATTATGGCAAATACCATCATAGGTCATGTTAATGCCAGTCTTTCAGAGCCTCTGACAAGCCCCATTTAATTACAAGGTGTCCACCAGAGACTCTAAAAACAAATAAATAAACTAGAAAAGCACTCGGAGAGCGCAGACCTCCGCCAAGCGCCACAGTCCCCCCCCCATACAGTGTTTGTGTGTAGGTTTTCAGATTCCTTGACCATGAAAACATATGACTAGCAATTGGATTCACAATGATAGGATTAGTGGTTCATTAGTAAAAGCATTACCTCCTTGGCGGAGGTAATAAACTGAAGTGTTGCTGTTGTGTCCATCTCCTGCATCTGCAAACTCCCAGGCTGCAGGCGTTGCAATTGAATGAATGAATGAATTAATCTTTATTTCGAATAGATTGAGAGTACAGGTTAAAAGATAGTGAATAATATAACAAAGGGGGTAATAAAATCCAACAAGGTCAAATTAGACAATAACTCCTCTGATTATACAGTTCAACATAAGTTATCCGAAATGTGTGATGGGTGAATCCGCAGCTTGTATTGCCCACCCATGTTCCATCCAAGAATTCAAAAGAAAAAACAAAAGAAATCATGACACAACCGCGTACAACCCACAGGCCAATGGGTTATGCGAGCGTTTTCATAGATCACTGAAAGCAGCACTGAGGGCTTCACTGACGGATGCAAATTAGGTAGACAGGTTGGCGTGGGTTTTATTGGGGTTGCGCTCCGCGGCAAATGAGGATTTGGAATCTTCCCCGGCAGAGAGCTTCTTTTTGCGCAGCTACTATGGCTGGCCATGGAATTTCTGCCAAATAATCCGACGGCGGACAGCTGCCCGTCTGAGCTTTTGCAGCGTAGCACAAACACAGGCACACAGGCACGCTGCCAAGCCCTGCCCAGCACTGTGTTCCGCGTGCTTTTGTGCCTAAAACTTTGAAGAAGGCGGAGTTTGTGTTCGTCAGACACGACGAGCAGCGCCCTCTATTGCCCCTGCACACATGTTGAAAATGGCCGTATCTCACAATGTTAAAGAATCATTTAAAAAATTCCTGTATCCAGACGGTGATCCGGATCATCCCCAAAATTTAATCAGTTCTTCCTTGTACCATTTCCAACAAGGCCTGAAAGTTTCATCGAAATCCGTCCAAAACTTTTTGAGTTATCTTGCTAACCAACAGACAGACAGACAGACAAACAAACAGACAGACAAACGCTGGCAAAAACATAACCTCCTCCTGGCCTTCGGCCTGGCGGAGGTAATAAATAAACTACATGAAGCCTATACATCCCAATATCCCTCTAGTGGTTTGCTGCAGTGAGATAAGCCTTTATTATCCCATCATGTGCAGCATTTTTACCAAACTGGAAACCAAATACGCTCCTCAAATACATTTTTTCAAAAGACTGTTTCTATCCTCATATGTACTCCTTATCATGGTGGTTTATGTTCAAATGTTCATTTTACAGATCAGTGCGGTTTAAATTAGATGCTTAAAAAACAGGGATGTATCACTGCTTAGGATGGTCACAACTGGTCGTGATTGAGGGAGCTGCCAATGGGCTGCACTGTATGGGCGGGGACTCAATGCTGTGGTTCTGTCTGAGTGGCTACTGCCCAGAATCTTGCAGCAAATGACACTAAAAGTGCAAGATGGGAGTGCCTTTAATTCATGAAGAAGAGCTTAATTTTTTCTAAAGTGGAAGTGAAGGGACATTGTCCACAGTATAATCCTTTTATTTACTCAGATGAATAAACAGTGAAGTGCAGTTAGTTTGACTGAATAGCTAATAGTTAGGGAAGTATTAGAGTAGCTGTAAAGGGAACACCTACATCACAATGAGCCTCTTACTGTCATGTCCGCTGCGTAATATCGCAGTGAACATATAAATTGATGCGAGCCCAACGTGCAGTAATGTAACGTGTTCAATTACAAAAGGGAAAATATACAAAATGTCCAAATAACAATCACAGTAGAGGGTGGATGAGACAACCCGCTGCAAACCTCATTGGCTTGGAAGGAATGCCAAACGTGCTCCAAGCAGGCAGCAGCGGAGGGAAAAAGCAAAAAGGAATGACTTACAAATATGTTGGAGCAGAAAGGCTCTAAGATACAACACAATAAGTCCAAAAGAAAGAAGCCAAACATCGGTGAGTCAGGATGTCCAAGATTGACTGAAGCTGCCACACTGACTGATCACGCTGCCTCCCCATAAGTACACAATACACTAAAGAAGGCAAGTGGGCACAGCAGTGTGGCAAGCCTGTGCATGATTAATTGGAAATGTGTGTGTATGCATGTGTGAGTGTGTGTGTGTGTATGTGTGCATGTGGTGATACCATACAGCCAGTGAATGTCTGGTGAGGAGGAGGCGTGGCTGTAGAACTGGCAGAGAGCAAGGCTCAATATGCCAGCTGGAATTAACTCTTTGAGTGTGAGAATTTACGTGCCCCTAGTGGCAGAGCGCGGCACTGCACCTTTCTTCTCACTCTGACATGATCGCCTGCCTTGGGGATTTGTACTGATTGTACTGATTTGCCAGTTTCAAAAGGTGACAGACATATGTTGGAGGACTCAGTGGATGACACATAATACACCAAAGAAGAAGAACTCCTCATTTCCTTTTCCTGTTTTAGCATTTAGCCCAGAAAGCTAATATGTCCGCAATCGTCACGTCACTTTTTCGGCTTTGTACGCTGAAAATAGCCGCTGGATACAAGCAAAATTTATGTGGGATAATCATAAGACTTTGTAGATGTGGTAGAGATTTTATATTACCGACAGAATGCATAATAAGGACCATAATGGGTGAAAACGCAACAATCACGCCAGCCCCCCTTTGTCAGCAGACTGTACAACAGTAAGTGACTTATTTTGGGGGGTTTTAAATGTATTGATTTCTTCTTCATATACTTTGAAGATAAGATGATGAAGTACCTCTGTAAAAAAAAAAAAAAAAAGAAACTGTGTCAAAAGACTGAACCATTCTTTGTGTAAATATGTCCAAAGTCCAGTTTTGACTGAGTTTTGGAATTTAAAGAGGTGCCGTGACATTATGCAAATTAGATGTGTAACTTTATTCCTATCTGAAACTTTGGATCATATTTTACATCTTTCTAATTGACAGTAAGCCATTATCTCTTGCAACTTTCAAGTTATAGCCTTGGAAATCTGAACTATTTTATTGACAAAAAATACTCTTGACCACTAGGGGTTATGTCGCAGTTCAGCAACATACACACTCAGAGGGTTAATAAGCAATAATCAAAAACCTACAGCCACAGGTCATGGATGGGGTTGAAAACAACCCCGAACATGACAGAGCCTATCCACCCCCACAAGGGGTGGACACCAGACACCCACCGTACCATCAAAACAGAAACAAAACCTGCCCGCCCCTCCCCACCCTACCCAAAAGGCCAACACAACAAACCAGGGCAGGAGGTGGGAAGAAACAGGTTAGGAGGGAATAACCAAGGGGAGAGAACACCACAATACGACATAAGAAAAACACACTTCCTGACCCCAAAACTAACTAACCCACCTCACCCCCAAGAGTCCCACAGTTCAGGGGACCAACCACTGTCCCAGGCCCACGAACGGCCATAAGTTCAGGGGGCCAGCCAAAGTCCCAGGGCCAGCAGGTGGCCTGCAGAATGACATCAGGCGGCCTGCCAGAAAAAAAGGGCCACCTGACCCAGGAACCTAGTTCTCCGGGCGGCCGGCCTGCATAGTTGAGCCACCAGGCCTGGAGGGCCAATATCATAATCCAGGAGAACAGGCAAGTTATTTTCCATTTGACTCCCATTAATAATGAAATGCATTGTCTGATTCCCGGTAGGGAGGCTCAGGGAAAGCAGTCCCCTGCTGTTAAAAGCTGTTAAAAACTAATCCACAGTCGATAATATATCTCACATCATTCTGGTTTATTTTGTTATATTTGTTTATATATATCGATGCCACATTGAACTGTCAGCATTAGCTTGGCTAGGCAATTGATATTGCATTAGCTATTTTGATAGCTATTTTCTGTAAATTCTATTCATCCACACTAGAATCCTTGATCATCTACAGCACAGGACCATGCATGTCATTTTAAGATGTTACTTTAGCTTATTTTCTTGCAGTATTATCTCTAACTGGGGCCAAAGGCAGCTAGCTGAAGCTAGCAGTTTAGCCACTCATTGACTGATATGACTGGTCATATACTACCAACCACTGACAAGATATACATCTATCTATCTATCTGGGGAGGCTGAAAAGTTCATAGGCTGACTATGAGGCAGTGGTCAGATTTGAACAAATGTGGTTTATTTTTCAACATTTTACCATCGGTATTGCAGTGCTTGGATCCCTCTGGTATAGAAGCTCTCTTCTTGCCCTCAAAGATGTCAGCCCATGAACTCACACACACACACACACACACACACACGCACGCGCACACACACACACACATATATATATATATATATACTATATATATAATATATATATAAAAAGTAGGGGCAAAAAAGTATTTAGTCAGCCACCAATTGTGCAAGTTCTCCCACTTAAAAGATGAGAGAGGTCTCCAATTTTCCTCATAGGTATACCTCAACTATGAGAGACAAAATGAGAAAAAAAAATCCAGAAAATCACATTGAAGGATTTTTAATGAATTAATTGGTAAATTCCTTGGTAAAATAAGTATTTGGTCACCTACAAACAAGCAAGATTTCTGGCTCTCGCAGACATGTAACTTCTTCTTTAAGAGGCTCCTCTGTCCTCCACTCGTTACCTGTATTAATGGCACCTGTTTGAACTCATTATCAGTATAAAAGACACCTGTCCACAACCTCAAACAGTCAGACTCCAAACTCCACTATGGCCAAGACCAAAGAGCTGTCAAAGGACACCAGAAACAAAATTGTAGACCTGCACCAGGCTGGGAAGACTGAATCTGTAAGAGGTAAGCAGCTTGGTGTGAAGAAATCAACTGTGGGAGCAATTATTAGAAAATGGAAGACATACAAGACCACTGATAATCTCCCTCGATCTGGGGCTCCACGCAAGATCTCACCCTGTAGGGTCAAAGTGATCACGAGAATGGTGAGCAAAAATCCCAGAACCACACGGGGGGACCTAGTGAATGACCTGCAGAGAGCTGGGACCAAAGTAACAAAGGCTACCATCAGTAACACACTACGCCGCCAGGGACTCAAATCCTGCAGTGCCAGACGTGTCCCCCTGCTTAAGCCAGTACACATCCAGGCCCGTCTGAAGTTTGCTAGAGAGCATTTAGATGATCCAGAAGAGGATTGGGAGAATGTCATATGGCCAGATGAAACCAAAATAGAACTTTTTGGTAAAAACTCAACTTGTCGTGTTTGGAGGAGAAAGAACACCATACCTACTGTGAAGCATGGAGGTGGAAACATCATGCTTTGGGGCTGTTTTTCTGCAAAGGGACCAGGACGACTGATCCGTGTAAAGGAAAGAATGAATGGGGCCATGTATCGTGAGATTTTGAGTGAAAACCTCCTTCCATCAGCAAGGGCATTGAAGATAAAACGTGGCTGGGTCTTTCAGCATGACAATGATCCCAAACACGCCGCCCGGGCAATGAAGGAGTGGCTTCGTAAGAAGCATTTCAAGGTCCTGGAGTGGCCTAGCCAGTCTCCAGATCTCAACCCCATAGAAAATCTTTGGAGGGAGTTGAAAGTCCGTGTTGCCCAGCGATAGCCCCAAAACATCACTGCTCTAGAGGAGATCTGAATGGAGGAATGGGCCAAAATACCAGCAACAGTGTGTGAAAACCTTGTGAAGACTTACAGAAAACGTTTGACCTCTGTCATTGCCAACAAAGGGTATATAACAAAGTATTGAGATGAACTTTTGTTATTGACCAAATACTTATTTTACTGAGGAATTTACCAATTAATTCATTAAAAATCCTTCATTGTGATTTTATGGATTTTTTTTCTCATTTTGTCTCTCATAGTTGAGGTATACCTATGATGAAAATTGGAGACCTCTCTCATCTTTTAAGTGGGAGAACTTGCACAATTGGTGGCTGACTAAATACTTTTTTGCCCCACTGTATATGCACATACATATACATACACACACAGTGGTGTGAAAAAGTGTTTGCCCCCTTCCTGATTTCTCTTTTTTTTGTATGTTTGTCACACTTAAATGTTTCAGATCATCAAACAAATTTAAATATTAGACAAATATCCATCCATCCATCCATCTTCTACCGCTTTTCCGGAGGTCCGGGTCGTGGAGGCAGCAGTTCAAGTAGAGAAGCCCAGACTTCCCTCTTCCCAGCCACCTGCTCCAGCTCTTCAGAGAAGATACCAAGGCGTTCCCAGACCAGCTGGGAGACATAGTCTCTCCACCGAGTCCTGGGTCTGCCCCGGGGTCTCCTCCCAGTGGGACGTGCCTGAAACACCTCAAGTGGGAGGCGTCCAGGAGGCATCCTAATCAGATGCCCATACCACCTCAACTGACTCCTTTCAATGTGGAGGAGCAGCGGTTCTACTCTGAGCCGCTCCCGGATGACTGAGCTCCTCACCCTATCTCTGAGGGTGAGTCCAGCAATCCTATGGAGAAAGCTCATTTCAGCTGCTTGTATCCGCGATCTCGTTCTTTCGGTCATTACCCAAAGCTCGTGACCATAGGTGAGAGTAGGAACGTAGATCGACTGGTAAATCGACAGCTTTGCCTTAGAACTAAGCTCCCCCTTCACCACAACAGACCGGTACAACGTCCGCATCACTGCAGATGCTGCTCCAATCCGTCTGTCGATCTCTCGCTCCATTTTCCCCTCACTCGTGAACAGGACCCCAAGATACTTAAACTCCTCCACTTGGGGCAGGAACCTGTCCCCAACCCGGAGAGGACAATCCATCTTTTTCCAGCTGAGGACCATGGACTCGGACTTGGAGGTGCTGATTCTCATCCCAGCCGCTTCACACTCAGCGGCAAACCGTCCCAGCAAGAGCTGTAGGTCATTGCTGGATGAAGCCAACAGGACAACATCATCTGCAAACAACAGAGATGAGATCCTGTGGTCACCAAGCATGACACCCTCCATTCCCTGGCTGCGCCTAGAAATCCTGTCCATAAAAATTATGAACAAGATCGGTGACAAAGGGCAGCCCTGGCGGAGTCCAACTCTCACTGGGAATGACTCCGACCGAGTGTTGGCAATACGAACTAAACTCTCACAACGGTCATACAGAGACCGAATAGCTCGTAACAACAAGCCCGATACCCCATACTCCCGAAGCACCCCCCACCAAGATCCACGAGGGACGCGGTCAAATACCTTCTCCAAGTCCACAAAACACATGTAAACTGGTTGGGCAAACTCCCACGAACCCTCAAGAATTCTCGAGAGGGTAAAGAGCTGGTCCGATGTGCCACGGCCAGGACGAAAACCACATTGCTCCTCCTGAATCCGAGGTTCGACCAACGGCCGGACTCTCCTCTCCAGTACCTTGGCATAGACCTTCCCAGGGAGGCTGAGGAGTGTGATCCCTCTAAAGTTGGAGCACACCCTCCGGTCCCCTTTTTTGAAGAGAGGAACCACCACCCCGGTTTGCCATGCCAAAGGCACTGCCCCCGACCTCCACGCAATGTTGTAGAGGCGTGTCAACCATGACAACCCAACAACATCCAGGGCCTTGAGGTACTCGGGGCGAATCTCGTCCACCCCCGGGGCCCGGCCACCAAGGAGATTTTTAACCACTTTGGCAACCTCAGCCCCTGTGATAGGCGAGTCATCCCCCTCGTCCCCAAACCATGCTTCCTCTGTGGAAGGTGTACCAGTGGGATTGAGGAGATCCTCGAAGTATTCCTTCCACCGCCCGACGATATCCCCAGTTGAAGTCAACAGTGTCCCATCCGCACCATACACAGTGTGGACGGGGAGCTGCTTTCCCCTCCTGAGCCGCCGAACAGTTTGCCAGAATCTCTTTGAGGCCGACCGAAAGTCTTGTTCCATGGCCTCACCGAACTCCTCCCATACCCGGGTTTTTGCTTCAGCAACCACCCGAGCTGCACTCCGCTTGGCCTGCCGGTACACCTCAGCTGCTTCGGGAGTCCCACAAGCCAACCAAGCTTGATAGGACTCCTTCTTCAGCTTAATGGCCCCCCTCACCACTGGTGTCCACCACTTGGTTCGGGGGTTGCCACCACGAGATGCACCGACCACCTTGCGGCCGCAGCTCTGGGCCGCCGCTTCAACAACAGAGGTGGAGAACATGGCCCATTCAGACTCCATGTCACCAGACTCCCTCGGAATGTGGTTGAAGTTCTTCCGGAGGTGGAAGTTGAAGACCTCCCGGACAGGGGCCTCAGCCAGACACTCCCAGCACACCCTCACTATACGTTTGGGTCTACCAGGTCTGAATGGCTTCCTCCCCTGCCATCGGATCCAACTCACCACCAGGTGGTGATCAGTTGACAGCTCTGCACCTCTCTTTACTCGGGTGTCCAAGACATACGGTCGCAGGTCTGATGATACGATAACAAAATCGATCATCGACCTGCGACCTAGGGTGTCCTGGTGCCAGGTGCACATATGGACACCCTTATGCTTGAACATGGTGTTCGTTATGGACAGACTGTGGTTAGCACAGAAGTCCAATAACTGAACACCACTCGGGTTCAGATCGGGTTAGACAAATATAATTAATTTTAATGTATAAAATTAAATATTAGACAAATATAACACAATGCTGGATAGCTCGGGCTTGTTATTATGAGCTATCCGGCCTCTATATGACCATTGTGAGAGTTTGGTTCGTATTGCCAACACTCTGTCAGATTCATTCCCAGTGAGAGTTGGACTCCACCAGGGTTGCCCTTTGTCACCAATCCTGTTCATATTTTTTATGGACAAGATTTCTAGGCATGTATTGGCATCAAACTGGGGATTCTAAATTGTCCTTAGGTATGACTGTGAGAGTGAATGGTTGTCTGTCTCTTTGTGTTGGCCCTGCGATGGACTGGCAATCTGTCCAGGGTGTACCCTGCCTCTCGCCCAAAGATGCTGGGATAGGCTCCAGCCCCCCCCCGCGACACGAAAAAGGATTAAGCGGAAGAAGATCGATGGATGGATGGATGGATGGATGGATGGATTTCTAGGCGCAGCCAGTGAAGGGAGGGTGTCATGCTTGGTGACCACAGGATCTCATCTCTGTTGTTTGCAGAAAATGTTGTCCTGTTGGCTTCATCCAGCAATGATCTACAGGTCTTACTGGGATGGTTTGCTGCTGAGTGTGAAGCGACTGGGATGAGAATCAGCACCTCCAAGTCCTAGTCCACGGTCCTCAGCCGGAAAAAGGTGGATTGTCCTCTCCAGGTTGGGGACAAGCTCCTGCCCCAAGTGGAGGAGTTTAAGTAACTCAGGGTCTTATTCAAAAGTGAGGGGAGAATGGAGCGAGAGATGGATAGATGGATCGGAGCAGCATCTGCAATGATGCAGACATTGTACTGGTCTGTTGTGGAGAAGAGGGAGCTTAGTTCTAAGGCAAAGCTGTCGATTTACCAGTCAATCTACGTTCCTACCCTCACCTATGGTCATGAGCTTTGGGTAATGACCGAAAGAATGAGATTGCGAATACAAGCAGCTGAAATGAGCTTCCTTCGTAGGATTGCTGGACTCACCCTTAGAGATAGGGTGAGGAGCTCAGTCATCCGCAAGAGGCTCAGAGTAGAATTGCTGCTCCTCCACATTGAAAGGAGCCAGTTGAGGTGATTTGGGCATCTGATCAGGATGCCTCCTGAGCGTCTCCCACTTGAGGTGTTTCGGACACATCCCACTGGGAGGAGACCCCGGGGTAGACCTAAGACTCGCTGGAGAGACTATGTCTCCCAGCTGGTCTGGGAACGCCTTGGTGTCCTCTCTGAAGAGCTGGAGCAGGTGGCTGGGGAGAGGGAAGTCTGGGCTTCTCTGCTTGAGTTGCTGTCTCTGTGACCCAGACCTCCAGAAAAGCAGTAGAAGATGGATGGACAAATATAACACAAGTACACACAAAATGCAGTTTTTAAATGAAGGTGTTCATTATTAAGGGGGAAAAAAATCCAAACATACATGGCCCTGTGTGAAAAAATGATTGCCCCCTCAACCTAATAACTGGTTGGACCACCCTTTGCGGCAACAACTGCAATCAAGCATTTGCAATAACTGGCAATGAGTCTTTTACAGCACTGTGGAGGAATTTTGGCCCACTCATCTTTGCAGAACTGTTGTAATTCAGCCACACTGGAGGTTTTTCAAGCATGAACCACCTTTTTAAGGTCATGCCACAGCATCTCAATTGGATTCAGGTCAGGACTTTTACTAGGCAACTCCAAAGTCTTCATTTTTTTTTTTTTTTTAAGCCATTCAGAGGTGGACTTGCTGGTGTGTTTTGGATCATTGTCCTGCTGCAGAATCCAAGTGCGCTTCAGCTTGAGATCACGAACAGATGGCCAGACATTGTCTTTCAGGATTTTTTGGTAGGCAGCAGAATTCATGCTTTCATTTACCACAGCAGGTCTTCCAGGTCCCGAAGCAGCAAAACAGCCCCAGACCATCACACTACCACCACCATATTTTACTGTTGGTATGATGTTTCTTTTCTGAAATGCTGTTACTTTTACACTGGATGTAATGGGACATACAGCTTCGAAAAAGTTCAACTTGTCTCATCAGTCCACAGAGAATTTTCCCAAAAGTCTTGGGGATCATCAAGATGCTTTCTGGCAAAACTGAGGCGAGCCTGTATGTTCTTTTTGCTCAGCAGTGGCTTTCGTCTTGGAGCTCTGCCATGCAGGCCGATTTTGCCCAGTCTCTTTCTTATGGTGGAGTCATGAACATTGACCTTAACTGAGGCAAGTGAGGCCTGCAGTTCTTTGGATGTCATTGTGGGGTCTTTTGTGACCTCGTGGATGAGTCATTGCTGTGCTCTTGGGGTAATTTTGGTCGGCTGGCCACTCCTGAGAAGGTTCACCACTGTTCCATATTTTCGCCATTTGAGGATAATGGCTCTCACTGTCGTTTGCTGGAGTACCCAAGCTTTAGAAATGGCTTTATCACCTTTTCCAGACTGGTAGATCTCAATTACTTTGTTTCTCATTTGTTCCTGAATTTCTTTGGATCATAGCATGATGTCTAGCTTTTGAGGATCTTTTGGTCTACTTAACTTTGTCAGGCTGGTCCTATTTAGGTGAATTCATGATTTAGAACAGGTGTGGCAGTAATCAGGCCTGGATGTGGATAGAGAAACTGAACTCAGCTTTCCAAAGACGTGATAAACCACAGTTATTTTATGTTTTAACAGGGGTGGGGGGGGCACAATCACTTTTTCCACACAGGGCCATGTAGGTTTGGATTTTTTTTTACCCTTTATAATAAACACCTTAATTTACAAAGCTGCATTTTGTGTTTGGTTCCAAGGTTGTCATAGCCAGGAGCGGCACTGGGGTTAAGCTCCCAGTCCTCATAAAATGCTCCTTATGGCGTGCGTCTCAAAAAGCCTCTGACAACTAAGTCCAAATCCTAGCCTGCCTGTGTGGTTTAGTCTCTAAGCACGGCGGAACTGCTTTTACTAATAGGAGAAGGGGCGAGGGCGGATCTCTGGCGCCTTAAAACCAGATGCTTCGGGTAGATGGTGGCTCGTCAACCTGGGAAGGTAGCCCATCTAGGGGAAGGTAAACCCTGATTTCAAACCTTCACTGCCTTGCGGCACACCCGGTCACGGGAAAGGCTTCGGGAGTCAACCCTGAGGAAAAATCCGGAGTCGGAGTCCCTAAGGCAGTTCTCTGTTGTGCTCAACATCGTTCTGGCAGCTCCTGGGACGGCGCTGGTGCCAAACTGTAGCAGCCCTGCTGTTCCTTTGGATTCATCAGTGACGTGGAGAGGGGGGACATGCTGCATGGGCAGTATCTTGTCCTCCATATCTTCCTGCCCAGGCTTGAATCCTACCAACGCCCAACGCTGGAAGGTAGAACACCGGATCACTGGAGAGGACACTCCAGCTTCGCCTTTGGAGTAGACAAAACACAGGGAATAACAGTTACCGGTTATAAGCCACAGCTCAATTGGCGTAGAGCGCGGCGCCAGGGGTTGTTCCCGACGGTGGGAGGGATCAGCGGATCTCTCTCTAATCTTATCCTACACTTTATTACATGTATAGTTTATTTCTCTTATCTTATCATGTTTAATGTTGCAGCATTGTACCGAGACAAATTCCTAGTTTGTGTACTACATGAACAATGGCAATAAACCTGATTCTGATTCTGATTCTGATTCTGATCTCACTGGACAGCTACCTCCTGCCTCAAGCTGGGCAGCCCCCAGCCAATAAGGTGTTGTCCCGCCACAGCCTGCTTTCCTCATTGGGTGCATGGGGATGAGGAGAAGTCCGAACGGCAGGCTGAGAACCTTCGCACCAGGCAAGCAAACAAAACAAAAGAGACCAACTCTAAAACTGGGAACTTGGAATGTCCGCACTATGATGACAGGACTCGCTGCTAACCTCAAGGACATCAGCGACACCAGGAAGACTGCCGTCATCAATAATGGGCAGAAGAGACTGGAAGTGGATATTGCCACTCTCCAGAAAACACGGTTGGTTGACGCAGGCACACTGAGAGAGAAGGACTACATGTTCTACTGGCAGGGAAAGGGCAGTGACGAACACAGGGAACACGGAGTGGGCTTTGCAGTGAAGAACACCTTGCTGAAGATGGTGGAACTGGGCAGCAATGGCTCTGCACGACGCGTCACCCTCCGCCTCAACACCACTCAAGGCCCAGTCACCCTCGTCAGTGTGTATGCCCCAACACTGACAGCCACACCAGCGGCAAAAGACGAGTTCTACGAGAATCTCGCAACAACTGTCAGGATTATCCCCAACTCTGAACAGCTCATTCTCCTTGGAGACTTCAATGCCAGAGTGGGTGCTGACCATGACTCCTGGCCCTCCTGTCTTGGATCATTTGGCATGGGCAGAATGAACGACAACGGACAGCGGCTGCTCGAGTTCTTCACATATCATGATCTGTGCATCACAAACTCGTTCTTCAAGACCAAGCCCCAACACAAGGTTTCCTGGCGACATCTGCGCTCAAAGCACTGGCACCAGCTGGACTTGATTCTGACCAGGCGCACCTCACTGAAGAACGTGCTAATCACCCGTTCATTCCAGAGTGCAGATTGCGACACAGACCATTCATTGGTGTGTTGCAAGGTCAAGCTGCAGCTGAAGAAATTCCATCATGCTAGACAGCCTGGAAAGGCACGGATTGACACCAGCAAGAAGGCCCAACCAGAACTTGTTGAGCAGTTTGCCTCCACCTTTGAGAAGGAACTTGGTGTACCACAAGAAGGAGAATCTGCAAAGCAGAAGTGGGAAGAGCTGCGAAACACCATCCACCACACAGCCTTGGCTATCTTTGGGAGGAAGACCTCGAAGTCACAGGACTGGTTGGATGCCAAGTTGACCGAGATGACCCCCGTCATTGAAGCCAAGCGCTCAGCACTTGCTGAGTACAAGAAGTACCCAAACGAGAAGAATCTCCAGAATCTCAGGGCTGCGAGAAGCAAAGTTCAGCAGACTGCTCGGCGCTGCGCCAATGAGTACTGGACTCAGCTCAGCCAAGACATTCAAACCGCTGCCATAACAGGGAACATCCGTGGTATGTATGATGGCATCAAGAAAGCACTTGGTCCGGCTCAGAGCAAGACGGCCCCCCTCAAATCCTCCACTGGGGAGATGATCACAGAAAAGAACAAGCAGATGGAGAGATGGGTGGAACATTACTCCAACCTCTACTCCAGACAGAACACCGTGACACCGTCAGTCCTTGATGCCATCGACTACCTGCCATCCATGGACGAACTTGACACCGAGCCAACCATCGATGAACTCAGCAAGGCCATTGATAGCTTGGCCGCTGGCAAGGCACCCGGCAACAACGGCATACCCCCCGACCTGATCAAGCACTGCAAGACCGCCCTACTGCTGCCATTGCATGACGTCCTCTGCCAGTGCTGGAAGGAAGGTGCCGTACCACAGGACATGAGGGACGCCAAGATCATCACCCTCTACAAAAACAAAGGGGAGAGAAGCGACTGCAACAACTACAGGGGCATCTCCCTCCTCAGCGTTGTTGACAAAGTCTAAGCACGAGTTGTTCTCGTTCATCTACAGAAGCTTGCCGAACGTGTCTACCCCGAGTCTCAGTGTGGCTTCCGTGCTGAGCGATCGACGGTAGACATGATGTTCTCCATCCGCCAACTCCAGGAGAAGTGCAGAGAACAGAACATGCCCCTGTACGTCGCCTTCATCGACCTCACAAAGTGTTCGATCTGGTCAGCAGAAAGGGCCTTTTCAAGATCCTGCCAAAGATAGGATGCCCACCAAAGTTACAAAGCCCCATTGAATCATTTCACACCAACATGCAGGGGATAGTGCAGCACGACGGCAACATCTCAGAGCCATTCAACATACGCAGCGGAGTGAAACAGGGCTGTGTACTTGTGCCAACCCTCTTTGGGATTTTCTTTGCTATGCTCCTGAGGCATGCCTTCAGCACAGCAACAGAGGGAATCTACCTGCACACAAGATCTGACGGCAGGCATTTCAACCTCGCCCGCCTGAAAGCCAGAACCAAAGTACGCGAGGCTCTAATCAGAGACATGCTGTTCGCAGACGACGCTGCAGTCGCGACCCACACACAGCAGGAGCTTCAGACCCTGATGGACCGCTTCTCCCAGGCATGCAAGGACTTCGGGCTTACCATCAGCCTGAAGAAGACTAACGTCTTGGTGCAAGGCACAGAAGCACCACCAACCATCACCATCGACGACTACGAGCTGGAGGTCGTGAATCAGTTTACGTACCTGGGGTCCACGATCAGCAGCAGCCTCTCCCTTGATACAGAGATCGACAAGAGGATTGGAAAATCAGCCTTCACACTCGCTCGCCTCACCACACGAGTGTGGGAGAATCCCAAACTCTTTGTCAAGACGAAGATGGCAGTGTACAACGCCTGCGTCATCAGCACACTGCTCTATGGGAGTGAGATGTGGACAACATACGCCCTGCAGGAAAAGAGACTGAACTCCTTCCACTTGCGCTGCATTCGCCGCATCCTGGACATATCCTGGCAGGACAAAGTGCCCAACACAGAAGTTCTGTCCCGCGCCGGCCTTTCCTCCATGTTCACTCTACTCAGGCAGCGCAGGTTCCGCTGGCTAGGCCACGTTCACCGTATGGAGGATGGCAGAATCCCCAAAGACGTCCTCTACGGAGAACTGGCGACTGGCAGGAGAGACGTTGGCCGCCCACAGCTGCGCTTTTGAGACATCTGCAAGAGAGACATGAAGGCCCTGGAGATCAACACAGAGCGCTGGGAGGACCTAGCAGCGGACCGCTCCAAATGGAGAGGCACCCTGACCAGACAGCTCAAGGCGGGTGAAGAGAGACTGATTGCTGCAGCAGATGAAAAAAGGACCCGCAGGAAGAACCGCCACAGCTAAAGCAGCACGGAGACCACCCACAAGTGCGACCTGTGTGACAGGGACTGTCATTCGCGCATCGGCCTGTTCAGCCACAGGCGGTGCTGTTCCAGCAGAGTAGACGTTTAGGATTCTCTTCCATGGTCATCATAGACCGACGGAGGCCGATGAAGTATTTTGTGTTTACTTGTGTCATATTTGTCTAATATTTAAATTTGTTTGATCTGAAACATTTCAGTGTGACAGACATACAAAAAAATGAGAAATCAGGAAAGGGGCAAACACTTTTTCACACCACTGTATATGCACACACACACACACACACACACACACACACACACACACACACACACACACACACACACACACACACACACACACCAGTTAGTTCCGACCAAGCAATTTGGTTGGACAATAGGGATTCCTGGAGTTAGCATATTCCACGATAATTACACTCCAACGTTTCACTGCATATGTAACACTCCGCTTCAAGGGTGTTCTAGTAACCATTACTTACTAAGAAACAGACAGACTTACCAGTCTGTAATTTCTATCACTGACTTTAGATAAGTGTAATACTGTGTTGGAGACCTTAATTTCCACAGTGAGGTGCTGTTTGAAAATTCATTGCAGTGACCTGGAAGTCCCACCCTTTTTAAACAAAAATTTTATTCAGATTCTCTACCTTTGTAAACACCCTTAAGCTATTTGATGTCTGTTTCAAAAAACAGGCAAGGCTAGAGTTGGATTTAGTGCCTCAATTAACAAACACAATAGTTCTTCACAACAGTATGAAACTGATGAAAGTGTTGTTTTCCCTTGCTTAGCAAAACTCACATTACGAAATTATCAGGTTTCAGTTTACCACATATACAGTGGGGAAAAAAAGTGTTTAGTCAGCCACCAATTGTGCAAGTTCTCCCACTTAAAAGATGAGAGAGGTCTCCAATTTTCATCATAGGTATACCTCAACTATGAGAGACAAAATGAGAAAAAAAAATCCAGAAAATCACATTGAAGGATTTTTAATGAATTAATTGGTAAATTCCTCGGTAAAATAAGTATTTGGTCAATAACAAAAGTTCATCTCAATACTTTGTTATATACCCTTTGTTGGCAATGACAGAGGTCAAACGTTTTCTGTAAGTTTTCACAAGGTTTTCACACACTGTTGCTGGTATTTTGGCCCATTCCTCCATGCAGATCTCCTCTAGAGCAGTGATGTTTTGGGGCTGTCGCTGGGCAACACGGACTTTCAACTCCCTCCAAAGATTTTCTATGGGGTTGAGATCTGGAGACTGGCTAGGCCACTCCAGGGCCTTGAAATGCTTCTTACGAAGCCATTCCTTCGTTGTCCGGGCAGTGTGTTTGGGATCATTGTCATGCTGAAAGACCCAGCCACGTTTCATCTTCAATGCCCTTGCTGGTGGAAGGAGGTTTTCACTCAAAATCTCACGACACATGGCCCCATTCATTCTTTCCTTTACACGGATCAGTCATCCTGGTCCCTTTGCAGAAAAACAGCCCCAAAGTATAATGTTTTCACCCCCATGCTTCACAGTAGGTATGGTGTTCTTTCTCCTCCAAACACGACAAGTTGAGTTTTTACCAAAAAGTTCTATTTTGGTTTCATCTGGCCATATGACATTCTCCCAAACCTCTTCTGGATCATCCATCATGGATCAAATGCTCTCTAGCAAACTTCAGACGGGCCTGGACATGTACTGGCTTAAGCAGGGGGACACGTCTGGCACTGCAGGATTTGAGTCCCTGGCGGCATAGTGTGTTACTGATGTAGCCTTTGTTACTTTGGTCCCAGCTCTCTGCAGGTCATTCACTAGGTCCCCCCCCCCCCCATGTGGTTCTGGGATTTTTGCTCACCGTTCTCGTGATAATTTTGACCCCACGGGGTGAGATCTTGCGTGGAGCCCCAGATCGAGGGAGATTATCAGTGGTCTTGTATGTCTTCCATTTTCTAATAATTGCTCCCACAGTTGATTTCTTCACACCAAGCTGCTTACCTATTGTAGATTCAGTCTTCCCAGCCTGGTGCAGGTCTACAATTTTGTTTCTGGTGTCCTTTGACAGCTCTTTGGTCTTGGCCATAGTGGAGTTTGGAGTCTGACTGTGTGAGGTTGTGGACAAGTGTCTTTTATACTGATAATGAGTTCAAACAGGTGCCATTAATACAGGTAACGAGTGGAGGACAGAGGAGCCTCTTAAAGAAGAAGTTACAGGTCTGTGAGAGCCAGAAATCTTGCTTGTTTGTAGGTGACCAAATACTTATTTTACCAAGGAATTTACCAATTAATTCATTAAAAATCCTTCAATGTGATTTTCTGGATTTTTTTTTTTTTCCCATTTTGTCTCTCATAGTTGAGGTATACCTATGATGAAAATTGGAGACCTCTCTCACCTTTTAAGTGAGAGAACTTGCACAATTGGTGGCTGACTAAATACTTTTTTGCCCCACTGTACGTAACTAATAAGTAACAGAAGTATAAGTTGTTACTTAATGTTTTTATGTGTCTATGATCCATCAGTTCTTCATTTGGCCAGCTGCTTGTTCTTATTTTAAAGGTTTGCAAGATTTGACAGGAGCTCTTGTTTTGAAAGTGCGCTCACAAAATGAGTTTGATTTTCATACCTGCAGAGTTCAGACGGGAAATGTTCCGTGTGCTCAATATGGACTTGCTTTGATTCTATTTATTCTGTTATTCTACTTTTTTTTTTTTTAATCTCTGCTTGCTGCAGTGCCAACATTCTCTGGGGGAAGCTGCATGCCGGGGGGGGGGGGGGGGGTGTTCAGGGGAGAGAGAGAGAAAGAGAGAGAGAGCGAGAGACACTGCATGGATTGAAGTGGCTCATATTAACGTATTAACGTGACAAATTATACTTGATGTGCACGATATAGGCATTTTTAGTATTGCAGGCTGTCAAATGTACCAATACTTCAAATATATTCAGTATATTGCATAGGCCTATAGGCAATTTAACCAAAATATGTCACAAACATTTCATTAAGATCTATGGGAGCTTCTAAAATGTGGAAGAGTCCAGTGAATTGGCCCTTTAATCAACTGACGGCACTGGTACCTAATATATAAGAAAAAAAGTTGTAAATTTAGGAGAAAAAAGTTGAAGATAATTTTAATTCTTCTCCAAAAGGTTGACAGCAGGTTGTTCCTGTCAACCTGCTGTCAGATCCTGTCAATCGGTGGATTTCTGTCTTTTGGTGCTCGGTTGTTGACTACTTTTTTGCTTTTGATAACTGAATTTTGATTACGAACTGGACATCCTAGTTTCGACCCCTGCCTGATTTAAGATGCCGATAGCGGCATTTACGGACTGGGAAACGAGAGCGGAGCGGTCCGCCATTCAGCTAGCTAAACAGCTGTTCATTGGCTGTTTTGTCAACCCAAATCGTCCGGGATCATGGGTCCCAAGAAAGCTCAGCAGATAGAGGAGGTGGACGATTTTAAAAGATCGCTCGACTTCTTTGTTGAAGAGATTTCTGCTGTTAAGCTGCAGCAAAAAAAACATTCTGGGCCTGCTCGAGGAGGTGAAAGCGCTGCGGATCCAGAACGCCGAGAAGGACAAGAGGCTGGCGTATCTGGAGAGCAGAGTGTCGGACCTGGAACAATACACCTGAGTGAACAACATGATCATCACAGGGCTCCACATTAAACCCCGATTGTATACTCGGGCGGTGGCCGCGGACAGCGGAAGGAGGCTCAATGAGCTGGAAGCCGAATCCACTGAGCAACAAGTGGCAGCCTTCCTGCAGTCCAAAGGAATCCAGCTGGACTGTGACACCATTGAGGCCTGCCACCCTCTGCCCAGGAAAAACAGTGACAAACCAGCTGTAATCATGAGGTTTGTCAACAGAAAACACAACACTGCACTGCTAAAACAAGGGGGGAAACTGAAAGGAACGAACATTTACATGAACGAGCACCTCACAAAAGAAAACGCAGAAATAGCCAGAAAAGCAAGATACCTGAGAAAGCAAAAAAAGATTCAAAACACCGGGACAACAAACTGTAAAATATACATTAAATTAAATGGATCATCTGAAGAAGCCAAGGTCATTAACATCCGAAATATTATGGAACTGGACAAATATCAATGAACATTATGAACTGGAGGCAACAGCAACAAATGAAAACTGTAAGACACTGAAGGATTATACTCATCTGCATCAGGACATACTGTATAACTAAATGAAACAAAAGATCAATAAACAGGAACAACAGGAACTTAAAGTTTTTGAATGTACAGATCACAACCCACAGGACATGGAATATAATATAGACCCTGACAATAATTTATTTACCTCCATCAATAATAACTGTAGTTACTACATGGATGAACAGTTTAATACAATGGTCATATCTGATTTCAATATTTCAATGATCCACTTCAACAGCAGAAGTCTCTATGCCAACTTTAATAACATTAAAGATTATTTACATCAGTTTAAAGAGCAATTCAATATAGTGGCAATATCAGAGACGTGGCTCAGTGAAGAGAAAGGAGTGGATTTTACCATGGATGGCTATGAATTAAATTATATAAATAGAAAAGTGAAAAAAAGGAGGAGGAGTTGCAATTTATGTTGACAAGAGCTTGCAATACAAGGTTGTTGAAAATTTGACAATGACTGTGGATGATTTATTTGAATGTATTACAATAGAAATCTGTTTGGACAATATGAAGAATATAGTAGTTGACATAGTGCACGGCTCAGGAGACACACACGCAGGCTCAGAGTAGCTCAAATAGCTTTATTAACAACAAGGGTGTATGAATGTGTGTCTGCGAGATGTAAATGTGTTGGTGGTGGCGTCTGCTTCGGGCACGGAGGCAGGAGACCGTACAGCCGGACAACCCTATGGGAAAAGCACAGGGAGAAGGGTGACGGGCACACACCAACACAGGAGATGTAAAAGTTGGAGAGGAGCTTACTTGGAGTGAGCAGGTGGCTGGCACAGCAAGGACGAGGTCCGGTAGACAGCAACCTGGAGAGCCCGGTGCAGCAGCGAGGGAATGGAGATGGAGAGGAAAGGTCCGCCGCCGGGAAATCCACCTGTGCACAGGGGAGCAGACTTGAAAGGGAAAAAGGTAAGGGCTTCTTACCGCGATGCTTGCTGGGGAGTAAGAGGTAACTCACAGCAATCCAGCGAGTGAAGTCTGACGGCTTCAGGCCGAAGCCCAGGGCGAGGCGGCTTAAATCCCTCGCCGCTGATGATGTGCAGGTGTGCGTGCAGGTGGCGCCGCTGATGAGCGGCGCGGCGTGACAGTAGTGAGCTGTGTATATAGAACTCCTGGATCAAATATTGACTTGTTAAAGGACTGGATGGAAAAAATGTATGCAAAACTTACTCATAAAGTTATGTTCATCTGTGGGGATTTCAATATAGATCTTATGAATTCAAAACAACATAGTTTGACAGAAGAATTTATCAACACAGTGTACAGTATGGGCTTACATCCAACAATCACCAGACCTAGCAGAATCACGTCACACAGTGCCACATTAATAGATAACATATTCACAAACATTATGGAAAATAATATCGTGAGTGGGCTTTTATTGAATGATATCAGTGACCACCTACCGATTTTTGTTGTCTATCAATGTGATTATAGGAAGAAAAAGTATACCAAAAATATTAAATATAAAAGAATAAGAACTGAAGAATATATGTATTTACTGGCAAAGGAAATATTAATGCAAGACTGGAAGATAGTTTGATGAAAATGATATAAATAAAGCATATGATGAATTTTTACAAATATTTCAATCATTTTTTTTTTTTTTTTTTTTTTTTTTTGTTACTTATTTGTACCCGTAGGTAGACTTGGTTTGCAGTCTCGTGACAAGCCACCGGCTGCTGGTCGCTGCGTGCGCGAGCGCCCTAAACCTACATGTTTTTGGTGTGCGGGAGGAAACCGGAGAAATCCCGGAGTAAACCCGCACAACACGGGGAGAACATGCAAACTCCACACAGCTCACTGTTGGGCGGGGGCTGGGATCGAACCCACGATCTCATGATCCCCGCGGTCCCCCGGCCGAGGGTAAAACTGTGCTGCCACAGTGCTAAACCACTGCGCCACCGTGCAGCCAATCATTGTACAATAAAAACTGTCCTATAAAACAATACAGTGACAGAGGGGAAAACCACAGCATGGGTCCCCCACAAACCAAACAAAGAATGCTAATTATCCAGAATATTTTATTGAAAATGACAATTTTATAAATAATATGGAGGATGTGGTTAGTGGTTTCAACAAATTTTTTGTAAACGTTGGTCCTGAATTAGCAAAATCAATAGACACCAGAAACAAACAATAGTGGTTCTGTAAATGAAATAGAAGATAGAAATTCAAACACAATCTTTTTGAGTGCAGTAACTGAAAAGGAAATTATCGAGGCTGTGAGTAAATTTAAGAACAAAAAAATCAACTGACTGGAATGAAATTGACATGACAGTAGTGAAAAAAGTAATTGAAGGAATTGTTAAACCACTCACCCAGATCTGTAACCTGTCATTTCAAACTGGTACATTTCCAAACAAAATGAAAATAGCAAAAGTAATACCACTATACAAAACAGGAGACAGTCATTATTTCACAAATTACAGGCCGGTCTATTTACTCTCTCAATTCTCCAAAATACTTGAAAAAATCTTCACTAAGAGACTGGATAATTTCATAGAAAAACACAACCTCCTCACAGACAGCCAGTATGGTTTTAGAGCAGACAAATGTACATCTTTGGCACTGCTCGAACTCATAGAAGAAATTACTAGTTGTATAGATAAAAAAAAAAGTTTGCTGTAGGAGTATTTATAGATTTAAAGAAAGCTTTTGACACCATTGACCACACAATTTTACTGAGGAAATTGGAACGGTGTGGGATAAGGGGTCGAACTGAGTTGGGTGGAAAGTTATTTAAGCAACAGACAACAATTTGTACAAATTGGTGAGCACAAATCACCCTTCATGAACATCTCTTGTGGTGTGCCCCAGGGGTCAGTTTGGGACCCAAACTCTTTATCTTATATACAGATGTGGACAAAATTGTTGGTACCCCTCTGTTAATGAAAGAAAAACCCTCAATGGTCACAGAAATAACTTGATTCTGACAAAAGTGGTAATAAGTAAAAATTCTATGAAAATTAACCAATGAAAATCAGACAATGCTTTTGAATTATGGTTCAACAAAATTATTTTAAAAAACACACTCATGAAACAGGCCTGGACAAAAATGATGGTACCCTTAACTTAATATTTTGTTGCACAACCTTTTGCGCAATCACAGCAATCAAATGATTTCTGTAACTGTCAGTGAGACTTCTGCACCTCTTGGCAGGTATTTTGGCCCACTCCTCATGACCAAACTGCTCCAGTTGTCTCAGGTTTGAAGGGTGCCTTCTCCAGACGGCATGTTTCAGCTCCTTCCACACATGTTCAATAGGATTTAGATCAGGGCTCATAGAAGGCCATTTTAGAATAGTCCAATGTTTCGCTCTTAGCCATTCTTGGGTGTTTTTAGCTGTGTTTTGGGTCATTATCCTGTTGCAAGACCCATGACCTGCAACTGAGACCAAGCTGTCTGACACTGGGCAGCACATTTCTCTCTAGAATACCTTGATAGTCTTGAGATTTCATTGTACCCTGCACAGATTCAAGACACCCTGTGCCAGATGCAGCAAAGCAGCCCCAGAACATAACAGAACCTCCTCCATGTTTCACAGTAGAGACAGTGTTCTTTTCTTGGTATGCTTCATTTTTGCGTCTGTGAACATAGATCTGATGTGCCTTGCCAAAACGTTCCAGTTTTGTCTCGTCTGTCCATAGGACATTCTCCCAGAAGCTTTGTGGCTTGTCAACATGCAGATTGGCAAATTCCAGTCTGGCTTTATTATGATTTGTTTTCAACAGTGGTGTCCTCCTTGGTCGTCTCCCATGAAGTCCACTTTGGCTCAAACAATGACGGATGGTGCAATCTGACACTGATGTACCTTGACCTTGGAGTTCACCTTGAATGTGTTTAGAGGTTGTTCTGGGTTCTTTTTTTACCATTCGTATTATCCGTCTCCTCCTGCGGCCACGTCCAGGGAGGTTGGCTACCGTCCCGTGGATCTTAAATTTCTGAATAATATTTGCAACTGTAATCACAGAAACATCAAGCTGCTTGGAGATGGTCTTATATCCTTTACCTTTAACATGCTTGTCTATAATTTTCTTTCTAATCTCCTGAGACAACTCTCTCCTTTGCTTCCTCTGGTCCATGTTTAGTGTGGTACACACTATGTCAACAAACAGCACAGTGACTACTCGTCACCCTTTAAATAGGCCGACTGACTGAGTACAAGTTTGTAGACAACTGTGATGTTAATTAGAGGACACATCTTGGTTGAACATGTCCCTATGGTCACATTATTTTCAATCTTTTCTAGGGGTACCATCATTTTTGTCCAGGCCTGTTTCATGAGTTTGTTTTTTAAAATAATTCTGTTGAACCACAATTCAAAAGCATTGTGTGATTTTCATTGGTTAATTTTCATAGAATTTTTATTTATTACCACTTTTGTCATATTCAAGTTAATTCTGTGACCATTGTGGGTTTTTCTTTCATTAACAGAGGGGTACCAACAATTTTGTCCATGTCTGTATAAATGACATATGCCAAGTAACAAAAATTCTGAAATTTATTTTGTTTGCGGATGACACAGATATCCTTTGTACTGGTGAGAATTTGCAGCAGGTTTTAGAGGTGGTCACAACAGAAATGAAAAGGTTAATGCAGTGGTTCAACAAAAACAAATTATCTCTAAATCTGAAAAAAAAGCAAAGATTATGTTGTTTGGAAATTATAAAATAAATCATGAAATAATGGTAATGATAGATGATACCAGAATTGAAATAGTACAGGAAAATAAGTTTCTGGGGGTGACGCTCGACGATAAAATCTGCTGGAAACCTCACATCAGTCACATCCAGGCCAAGTTGGCAAAATGTATAGGGATACTGGGGAAGACAAGATACATCTTGGACTATAAATCATTGTTCTTACTGTACAATTCACTGTTTCTACCATATCTTAACTACTGTGTAGAGGTCTGGGGAAACGCCTACAAGACCAACCTACAGCCAATATGCACATTACAAAATAAAGCTATAAGGAAAATAAATAATGTAGGATATAGAGACCATACTAACTCATTGTTTTTAAAGTCACATGTTATAAAGTTCACGGATTTAGTTAAATATAAGACAGCACAAGTAATGTACAGGGCAATTAATAATCAACTCCCAACTAATATACAAAAAATATTCAAAAAAAGAGACAATGATTA
This sequence comes from Pholidichthys leucotaenia, assembly GCA_020510985.1. NCBI lineage: Eukaryota > Metazoa > Chordata > Actinopteri > Cichliformes > Pholidichthyidae > Pholidichthys > Pholidichthys leucotaenia. Next base: position 282,084,451 of record CM035842.1, read on the forward strand.
TAATGTGAGAGGAGACTTAAACTTTACAAAACCTAAGGTACTAACAACAAGTATGTGCATATCTGTCTGTGGGGTGGATTTGTGGAACAGTCTGGAGCTGGAACTGAAAGTACGTGCAAACAGAAATATTCAAAAATAGGTATAAACATTATTTGCTGAAAGGATCTATGTTAGAGGGGTAGTATTAATATGTACGATTAACTAAGCTCACTCTGGGACACTATGGTATGGTAGGTGGGACAGTACTGTGCATATCTGTGTTGTTTGGGGCTGGGTATACTGTAGATGTATGGACCGTATGTATGTTGGGATGGATGGGTGTCAATGTTGATATGTACAAAATATAGTTAATTGTCTACTTGGGGTTTTAAATGAGGTAATATGTATATATTTCACATGGGTTGTATTTAGGGAAATGAGGAGTTGGAGTAAATAAGTGTTAACTTCTTCCTTCTCCCTTTCGAGCACTGTATACTGTCACTTTGATTGCACTTGTCATTTGTTTTGTTTTTTTACTTTTTTGTTCGAAATAAAGAATCTATCTATCTATCTATCTATCTATCTATCTATCTATCTATCTATCTATCTATCTATCTATCTATCTATCTAAAATGTTGAGGGTGACCTTGTAGCCTGATGGACCCTTAGTGGCTGAGGAGGCCTGTAACATTTGCGTACTCTGCTTTCTAGCCAGAAAGAGCTTTGCTTATGTGTAATTGCTTTCTTATTTACTCTGTAAGTAGTCATTACAAAGTTATCAAGGGTACAGCGGTAGTTAATAGCCTATTCCTATTAGAATATGGTCATAAGATAAGATAAGATAAGATAAGCCTTTATTAGTCCCACAACGGGGAAATTCCAGGATTGCAACAGCACAGGGATAGCAACACTCAGAGCAACAATCAGAAGGCAAGAAAAAAAACAAGCAAGCAAGAGCAGCTAATATACATATGTACATATTACTATAAAATATATATATATACACACACACACACAGACACACAGTACAGAGCATTGTAGCTGGATGGAATAAATATATGAATATATGAACACACAGTGCAGAGCATTGTAGCTAGATGGAATAAATATGTAAATATATAAACACCCACAGTACGGAGCATTGCAGCTAGGTGGAATAAATATGCAAGTATATAAACACACACAGTGCGGAGCAATGTAGCTAGATGGAATAATATGTAGATATATAAAAACACAGTGCGGAGCATTGTAGCTAGATGGAATAAATATATAGATATATAAATATAAACACACCCAGTGCTGAGCATTGTAGCTAGATGGAATAAATATATAGATATATAAATATAAACACACCCAGTGCAGAGCATTGTAGCTAGATGGAATAAATATGTAAATATATAAACACACACAGTGCAGAGCATTGTTGCTAGGTGGGATGAAACAGCATAACCGTCTATTTAGTTATCCTACATGGTATGATTATGTGCCCATACATATTCTCACCCTCCATAGCGACCGGTATGTTCCTAGTTGTATGCCGGAGAGGACCATTGTGTAAGTCTATTGCATCTTTTGCATTCAAAAAAAAACTATTAGTTTGTTACGTCTTTTTGCTATCTCTGCGAGCAGCCCTGCTTAGGTTGTACAGTCTGACAGCCGTTGGTAGGAAGGACCTACGAAACCTCTCGGTTGTGCACCTGGGATGATGTAGTCTGCTGCTAAATGAGCTCCTCAGTGCATCCAGTATGTCCTGCATAGGGTGGAACTCGGACTCCAGCAGAGATGACAGTTTAGCCACCGTCCTTCTCTCTCCTATCTCCTCCATCGGATCAAGGCGCTGCCCCAGGACAGAGCTAGCTTTCTTAATCAGTTTGTTCAGTCTCTTCCTATCGGCTGCAGTAATGCCACTGCCCCAGCAGACCACTCCAAAAGTGATGGCTGATGCCACCACCGTGTCATAGAATGACTTCAGCAGCGCCCCTTGTACACCAAAAGACCTGAGTCTCCTCAGCAGGAACAGCCTGCGCTGTCCCTTCTTGTAGAGTGCGTCAGTATTGTGTGACCAGTCTAGTTTATTGTTCAGATGAATACCCAGGTACTTGTAGGATGTCACCATCTCGATGTCTGTTCCCTGTATATTTACTGGTGCTGTGAGGGGCTGCCCATGCCTGCGGCAGTCCACCACCAGCTCCTTAGTTTTCCTCGCGTTGATCTGGAGGCAGTTCCGATGGCACCAGTCCACAAAGTCCTGGATAAGCCCTCTGTACTCAGCTTCATCTCCGCTGGAGATGAGACCAACGATCGCAGAGTCATCAGAGAACTTCTGTAGATGGCAATGTGTTGTGTTGTGTGAGAAGTCCGCAGTATAAAGAGTGAACAGGAAGGGAGCCAGCACCGTTCCCTGGGGGGCCCCCGTGCTACTGATGATCGTGTCGGAAACACAGTCCCGGGTTCTCACAAACTGAGGCCGGTTCGTGAGGTAGTCCAGGATCCATGATGACAGGTGCTGGTCCACCCCTGCGCGCAGCAGCTTGTCCTTCAGGATCATCAGTTGGATGGTGTTGAAAGCACTGGAGAAGTCAAAGAACATGATCCTCACCATATTCCCGGGCTTCTCCAGGTGGGACAGAGAACGGTGAAGGAGGAAGATCACCGCATCCTCCACCCCAATGCCATGCTGGTAGGCGAACTGGAGTGGATCCATCGCTGGTTCCACCAGGGGGCGGAGATGAGCAAGGAGCAGTCTCTCCAGGGTCTTCATCAAGTGGGACGTCAAGGCCACCGGTCTGAAGCTGTTCAGGTCTTTGGGGTGGGAAGTTTTTGGTACAGGTACCACACAAGATGTTTTCCACAGCTGTGGTACCCTCCCCAGTTTCAGGCTCATGTTGAAGATATATGTCACAATCCCACACAGCTGGTCTGCACAGGACTTGAGGAGCTTTGCGCTGATGCCGTCCGGTCCCGACGCCTTCCTCGCCTTGATCTTCCTCAGCTCCGTCCTCACCTGGGTCTTGGTCAGGGTCAGGATGGGGGGCTGTGTGTTGGGAGTGGGGGGGGGGGGGTGTCGGTGGAGTGGGGAGTGGGTAGCAGGACTTGATTTCTTAGGGGCAGCAGTGGTTGTTGTGCAGACAGGGGGGAGGGCGGTTGGTCAAATCTATTGAAAAACAGATTCAGGTTGTTCGCCCACTCCCTGCCCCCCGTGGCCTGGGGGGAGGTATTCTGGAGCCCCGAGATGGTTTTGAGGTTTCTCCAGACCCCGCTGATGTCGCTCTGTTGCAGCTTGTCCTCCATCTTCTTCCTGAAGCTGTCCTTGCCTTCTCTGATCTTTCTCCTCAGCTCCCTCTGTACGGACTTCAGCATCTCCCTGTTCCCCGACCTGAAGATCCTCTTCTTCTCTCTCAGAAGTGTTTTTATCTCAGGGTTGATCCAGGGTTTGTTGTTTGAGTGACGCCGTATGGTCTTGGTGGGAACGGATTTGTCCACACAGAAGCTGAGGTAGCCCGTGAAGGTGTGAATGAGGCCATCGATGTCCTCACCATGTGGATCGCAGAGCTGCTTCCAGGCAGTGGCTTCAAAACAGTCCTTTAGAGTGTCCATTGTCTCCTCAGACCATAACTCCACAGTGTGCATGGCCGGAGGTTGTCTGTGCACTAGGGGTTTGTACACCGGTCGGAGATGAACCAAGTTGTGATCCGATCTCCCAAGTGGGGGGAGTTGTGATGAGGTGTACGCCTCCTTAGTGTTTGCGTAGAACAAATCCAGTGTTTTATTGTCTCTAGTGTGGCATGTGACATACTGGGTGAAAGTGGGCAGAATGGGAGACAGTGAAACGTGGTTGAAATCGCCTGAGATGAGGAGAAGAGCATCTGGGTGTTCTGTCTGCAGCCTGCTGGTTACTGAATGGATGACGTCATGCGCTGTCCCAGCGTTCGCCGTCGGATTTGCATAAACAACAATGCAGATCACGTGTGAGTGTTCTCTCGGGAGATATGTAGGCCTCATGCTAACAGCTAGCAACTCAATGTCTTTGCTGCAGTGTCGTTGTTTAACAGTGATATGTCCCGGTCTACACCAGTTGTTGTTAACATACATTATCACTCCACCGCCCCTAGTTTTGCCACTCTCTGGTGTTCGGTCAGCTCGTATCATGTGAAAACCCTCCAGCTCAATGTTAGCATCTGCTGCTAGTTCAGTTAGCCACGTCTCAGTAAACAAGAGGAGAGAGCACTCCCGGTAAGTGCTATCATAACGGGAGATAGCCGCTAGCTCATCTACCTTTCCCAGTATCGACCGTACATTTCCCATGACAACAGATGGAAGGGAGGGTCTGTACCTTATATTTTTTGTCCTCCGCCTTACTCCAGCCCGGCAGCCGCGGCGTTTTCGCCTCAGTTCTCTCGGTATGTCGAGTTTTTCCAGTGGGACCGGGTGGCGGTTAAATGCTAGCAGCTCTTCCCTGTTGTATCGAATCCTGCTATAAACAGTGGCTCCGTCCACCGGCTCAGGAGACATTTGGGACGATCTGTGTGTCCGTGATATAAGTGGGGTGAAAAAAAAAAAAAAAAAAAAAAAAAAAAAGTGATCAAAAGAGAGAGGAAGGGGAAAAAAAACTCGGAATCGAGCCGCTGTTGCAAAAGGCAGCCGACTGGTGTGGCGCCGAGAGAGAAAAAAAAAAAATACAGAATAAAGCATTAATAAGTGCTTTAAAATGACCAATAAAGGACTAAGAGGGTATTAATAAACATACAAAAATAAAAATCAATGTGTTGCAGATATGTAATAGTATTGAAACGGTTACTGAGCCAAACATAGATAAAACTGTCATCTGGCAAGTTAAATATCAAATCTGGCTTTTTAATATCCAGTCAGGCTGTCTGTAAGATACTGATTTAAGAGAATCACAGGGCAACCTATTTCACAGTGATTGTTAATTTTTCGGTAGGACTGCTCTCTGCCTTTGAAACAGGGACCAACAAATATATTTTAAACTGATTCCAGCGTTTCACAGCTTGAATAAATGGAGAAAAAAGCCCTGTGACACATAAAGTGTAAGCAGAAGTTTTAAGTAGAGCACGGAGAGGGATTGGTTTTTTGCTCTTTTTTTTCCTCCATGGAAGGATTTATTCTTTTTGGTCGTTCCTGTCTGAGGGGACACTTTTAATACGTTCCAAGTAAGTTTTTCAGAAACAAATGGAGCTGCCAAAAAGATTAAGGACAAAACAAAGTGTAGTCATTTATTTTATTTTTTTCCTGTGCGACTCAATATTTAGAAGATTCATTTGTGTGACTTGATTCATTAGGAGCTGTGGTCATTTCCTGCTGGAGTCCTCCGTCTACGTTGGTGGAAATTCATTTTATGAATCAGAATAACTTTATTAATCCCCACAGGGGAATTACTTTTTTTTTTTTACTGTTGCTCAAGACCAAAGAAGTTGTAAATTTATACAAGAAAGCCTACATTCACATTACAAGCCACATTTTTCGGTTCCAATTTTTTTTTTTTTTTTTTTTTTTTTTTTGGTCAGATCAGATTTGGCGGTCACGATAGATCATGTTTATAATTACAAGACTTTTAACTGACTTTGATATGAAAGCATCTGTCCCCCAAAATTGCACACAAACACACTGATGGGTCATTGTGTCTTCAACAGAACACCGGTGATGGAGTAGCTCATTCTGGCCTGATTAAATCACCTCGAGAGTGCTCAGATCTCTTGACCACTGACCTTGAGCACAGCCTAGATGCAGACCCACTTGAAGATCATTGTGCGCAAGATCTAACAATTCCCGTGAAATCCAGACAGATGACAAGCACCATGCCATTATATTAGCTCCTTCTGGCTTCAGAATGAGCAAAAATGTCATATTTGTGCCACTACTTGATTGCTTTGAACAGAGAAAATTTGTGTTTTTAGTGAAGATATGCTTGGGACTGGCATACTGCTAGCACTAACAACGGTGCCTACTGATCAAGAACTGCATGACCACATATCGCGTGGCCTGTACAGCTGATGTGGGACCAAAAGTGAAAGTGACTCTGAAAGCTCCGACTTTAGACATGCCCAACAAAAATCAGGCCTATGTCACAATAGAGTGTTTTTGTGAAATCACTGATGCCCAGATCTCCTGACCTTTGACCCTGACATTGACCTTGAGCACCACTTGGATGTAGACCCACCTGAGGATCATTGTGAGTGAGTTTGGTGAGCATCTGGGCAGATGCCTAGGACAGGGGTTGGCAACCCGCAGCTCCAGAGCCTCATGTGACCCTTCAGCCCCCAAGCTGTGGCTCCTTGCAGTTATATCTCAAAGCACATGGAAATTAATGAAGTTCATTTTAATTATTTTATTTTTCAAATTATTGTTTATCGGATGCATTTCTCAACGGAAACACTTTCATGAACGTAAAATATATATTTTTAAAATTATTTATTATGTTGTCAACCATGCGTCACAATTGACAGTGGCTCACATGCACACGGAGAGCCTCTGCCTCTCTGTGCAGCGCATGTGGAGAGCACGGGGAGCAGCAGCTTCCTTCTTATCATTCTCCCCCACTCTCGGTAAGACATGAACAGATCCCAAAAAAGTCGAATCACATTCTTTGTGGACAGATTCATCTGCTTTTATGTATGGTTGTTATGTGAGAGAATTTCTCCACAAAAACACAAACAAGGAGGAAAAACAGCTGTATCATTAGTGCCTATCAATCAATCAGTGAATCAAAGCTTTATTTATATAGCACTTTTCATACAAAAAAACACAAAGTGCTTCACACATTGAAATAAAACACAATTAAGCCCCCCCCACACACACACACACAAAAAAAAAAAAAAAAAAAAAAAAAAAAAAAAAACTTTTGACTTGAGGCTTATGGCTGGGCACTGAGGATCCAGGTGTGAAAATACCATCACTAGAGAGCCATCACCAGCAGGGAAAGTGCCAAGTCCACGGCTAAAGGAGCACCACCTCTGAGACTGCCCAAGTCCAAACCGAGGGGTTGACACCGCAGTGTACGATGCCCTGAGCTGGGCAGACCAGGGCAGTCATAGGCCAGTGCCCCGCGGCCAGAAAACAGGCACAATTCACCATGGGAGGGCTCCCCATGAGGAAACATTGGAGCTTGGACAGGGTGATTAAAAAATAATAAAACAATCACTGATAAATGATAATAAGATAATTTGCTGACAAAAAGAGTAAACAGTCTACAGGTCCATAAAAAGTCTTAAATGTGATTATCTAAAACCAACGCCTTAATTGTCCTTCAAAATGAGAAACAATCCTTGAATTCCTGCTCAGCAACCTTAAAATTAGTCACCTGCGCTATAGACGGATTCACCAGACATGACTGAAGTCTGAATGAGTGTGAATTTATTTTCGCCATCACAACTCAATACTTCTTGAGTTATGGAAAAATAAAAGCCCTTCATGGCAATTCCATCCATCTTCTTCCGCTTAATCCTTTTCGGGTCACGGGGGGGCTGGAGCCTATCCCAGCATCTTTGGGTGAGAGGCAGGGTACACCCTGGACAGATCGCCAGTCCATCGCAGGGCCAACACAGAGAGACAGACAACCATTCACTCTCACATTCATACCTAAGGACAATTTAGAATCCCCAGTTTGATGCCAATTAACCTAACGTGCATGTTTTTGGCATGTGGGAGGAAACTGGAGAAATCCAGGAGTAAACCCACACAGACACGGGGAGAACATGCAAACTCCACACAGATCACTGTTGGTTGGGGGCTGGACAATTCCATTTTAAGAATTGTTGTGTATGTTATGTGCTATTATTGTGAAATGCTGTCAACCGGATATACTTGATTAAATAAGACCTACAGCCGACAGTTTTCCATCACAATTTGTAAATAAAAATGTAGAGGTGAGCATTTAATAATAACTGACTGGGGCATGTTTAAAAGAGCCACACATGATCTTAATCAGAATCAGAATCAGAATCAGCTTTATTGGCCAAGTATGCACAACACATACAAGGAATTTGACTTTGGCTAAAAACTTGCTCTCGTTGTGTACACATACACTGTGAACTCATATATCAACTTCTGTGAAGAGCACATTCTCCCATCGCGCACCAGGATAAGATATTCTAATGACAAGCCTTGGTTCACAGCTAAGCTCAGACAGATCAGGAAGGAGAAGGAAGCAGCGTTGAAAAGTGGAGACAGGGACTGCTACAGGGAGGTCAAATATCGGTTTAACAGAGAGCTGAGGAGAGCTAAATCTGTATATTCTGAGAGACTCCAGCAGCAGTTCACTGCTAATGACTCGGCTTCTGTGTGGAGAGGACTGAGGCAAATCACCAACTATCGGCCTCAGGCTTCTAAAGGTCAGGATGACAAAGCCCTTTGTCAAAGACTGTCCCAACACTATGCCCGTTTTGACACCTCGTCAGCTGTGTCCAACTCACCCACTCCACCCAGCTCCTCTGCCTCCTCAGCCCCTAATTCATCAAGAGCGGTCCCCCCCTCCTCCTCCTCCTCCCCCCCCCCCCTCCCCTTGTCATCAGTGAGCAGGACGTGCACAGACAGTTCTCCAGACTGAACACGCGCAAGGCCCCCGGGCCGGACGGTGTGTCTCCCTCCACCCTGAGACACTGTGCGAAAGAGCTGGCTCCTGTCTTCACAGACATTTTTAACACCTCTCTTAAGCAATGTCACGTGCCGACCTGCCTCAAATCCTCCACCATCATCCCTGTCCCCAAGAAGCCACGGATTACTGGACTTAACGACTACAGACCTGTAGCGCTCACCTCTGTAGTCATGAAGTCCTTTGAGCGCCTGGTCCTGTCTCACCTCAAGTCCATCACCACACCCCTCCTAGACCCGCTGCAGTTTGCCTACCGTGCTAACAGGTCTGTGGACGACGCAGTCAACCTGGCCCTCCACTCCATCCTGCAGCACCTGGACTCCCCGGGAACCTACGCCAGGATTCTGTTTGTGGACTTCAGCTCCGCATTCAACACCATCCGCCCCGATCTGCTCCAGGACAAGCTGTCCCTGCTCAACGTGCCTGACTCCCTCTGCAGGTGGATCACCGACTTCCTGACGGACCGGAGACAGCATGTGCGGCTGGGGAAGTCTGTCTCAGACTCTGTTAGCATCAGCATTGGATCACCCCAGGGCTGTGTACTTCCCCCCCTACTCTTCTCCCTTTATACCAACTCCTGCACCTCCTCCCACCAGTCTGTTAAGCTGATTAAGTTTGCGGACGACACCACCCTCATCGGGCTCATCTCCAACGGTGACGAGTCCGCCTACAGGGAAGAGGTGGCCCAGCTGGTGTCCTGGTGCAGCCACAACAACCTGCAGCTGAATGCTCTGAAGACAGCGGAGATGATTGTGGACTTCAGGAAAGTCACATCCCCCCTGCCCCCCCTCACCATCACAGGCTCTCCCATCACCTTTGCAGATTCCTTCCGCTTCTTGGGCACCACCATCACCCGAGACCTCAAATGGGAGCCAACCATCAGCTCCCTCATCAAAAAGGCCCAGCAGAGGATGTTCTTTCTGCGGCAGCTGAGGAAGCTCAAGCTACCCACCAAGATGTTAGTGCAGTTCTACACGGCCATCATCGAGTCCATCCTCACCTCCTCCATAACTGTGTGGTATGCAGGAGCCACTGCCAGGGACAGACTAAGGCTGCAGCGCGTCGTGCGCACTGCTGAGAAGGTGATAGGCTGCAAGCTCCCATCTCTCCAGGACCTGTACATCTCCAGGACCCGGAGGCGTGCTGGCCGGATCATAGCCGATCCTTCACATCCTGGTCACGTGCTGTTTGCCCCCCCTCCCCTCAGGTAGAAGGCTTCGGTCCATTCGGACTAAAACCTCTCGGCACATGAACAGCTTTTTCCCCTCTGCCATCAGACTGCTGAACACTAAGTGACTTTTGACTCTCGTGCACTATGTACAGCAGCTCAACCAGACTCATGTCATTCATCACTGTTTTTCTGTTGCATTATTGACTGCACTATGTGGTACTTCACATTATCTGCTACATGTTAATTTTTTAAACTGCCTTGACTAGTACTACTCATTATTACTAGTATTATTATTATTATTACTTATTATTACTTATTTTTCTACACTTATTGCACGTTTCTAGTCCTTTAGTTTTTTAGTTTATCCCTTTTTCTCATTATGTTTTTAATGTTGCAGCATGGCACCGAGACAAATTCCTAGTTTGTGTATCACATGAACAATGGCAATAAACCTGATTCTGATTCTGATTCTGATTTTATTTGAAGGTGTGGCTCATATATTTTTGCCTACATATGTATAAGCACAAGGAGAAGCTTAGGACTGCATATGTTGATTGACCTCATGTCTCGGATGGGACAATACATCTGGACTGACTGTGGATTATGACTGGAGGATGGAGGTGCTGTGATAAGACTCTGAAAGGACTTCCTGACCTCCTGGAGCCAGACGGAAGACTAAGGGACTCGAGGGGAGAATTATTGTCAAATGGGGGTTTGACAGCAATGTGTGATGTGCTATGTATAAATGTGGGGGTTTTGATGCAGCTCAGTCTCTTCTGTTCTTGAGAGAAAAGCTGGGGATGTGATTTCTGCAACAAACCTGAATTGAGAAATAATTCAGTCTCTTCATTTCACGCTCCCCACATTGGTGACCAGTAACGTGAGAATGCCTAGAGATGATTTCCCCGACCCAGACTCGTCGGAGTCTGCCCGAGCGAGCGCCGTGTCCATCAAGCTACCAGAATTCTGGCAGGACAACCCGGACTCGTGGTTCCTCCAGGCCGAGGCACAGTTCGCTCTCGGGGGAATAACGGCAGATGACACTAAATTCTACCACGTCATCGCAAAGCTCGACAACCGCACAGCGCGATGCGTGCGGAGTCTGGTACAGCAGCCGCCTGCTGACGACAAATACGGCGAACTGAAGGCTGCACTCATCCAGTGTTTCACGCCCTCACCCGAAGAGAGGGCTAGAAGACTCCTCGCTATGCACGACCGGGGAGGACGCAGGCCAGTCGACCTGATGGAAGACATGCTGCAGCTGAGAGACACAGACAACGACGATTTTCTGTTCAAGCACATCTTCCTGAGAAACCTCCCGATGCAGATGAGAGGGACCCTGTCCAGCATGCGTTGTGTGACCCAGCGGGACTTCCGTGCGCTGGCCCGAGAGGCGCAGCGGCTCCTCGACTCCTGCCGTGAGCAGACAGCCACCACGGCAGCGGCAGACCTCGGCGCGGCGACCGGGAGCAGCGGAGAGCCGGAGGCAGCGGAACCAATCACACCAATGATGGCAGTGGCGCGGCCCCGATGCAGCGGAGAAGATGGCCTCTGCATTTACCATCGGCGCTTCGCAGAGAAGGCGCAGAGATGTGTGCCGCCGTGCAACTTTAAGTCATCGGGAAACGCCAGAACCGGGAGTCGGTAGCAGCTTCGGCTCTCGGCAAACAAAAAAAGCTGCTCTACCTCACGGATACGAACTCCGGGCGACACTTCCTCGTAGACACCGGAGCCCAAGTGAGTTTCATCACCCCGACCTACGCTGACCGGCTGGCGGGCCCCCGTGGTGATGGGGCAACGGCGGCGAACGGCTCGAGCATCAAGACCTACAGAGAAAGGACTCTACTTCTGTCCTTGTACGGCCGCTCTTATGAGTGGACTTTTATTATAGCGGTGGTGAGTTTTAACATGTTAGGTGCTGATTTTCTGTGCTCACATGGTTTGTTAGTTGATCTTGCCAACAGGCGCTTGGTTAATGCACTATCTTTTCAATCCCTTGTGCAGCTCGAGTGTCCCCGCCACCAGTGCAGGCCAACGTCGCCACAGCAGGCGGTAAGTTCCACACACTCCTCACCCAGTTTCCAGCGCTCACAGTTCCCACATTTTCGGCAACAGTTGCGAAACACGGGGTGGAGCACTTTATCACCACAGCTGGCCCACCCATCTTCGCGAAAGCTCGGCGTTTGGATGCAGCTAAACTCTCCATAGTGCGCGAGGAGTTCGCCAACCTGGAAAGGCTGGGCATTATTCGACGTTCGAAGAGCCCATGGGCCTCTCCACTGCATATGGTCCCTAAAGCTGACGGCTCGTGGAGACCTTGTGGTGACTACCGCAGGTTAAACAATGCCACAGCGCATGACCGCTACCCAATCCCACACATCCAGGATTTCTCGGTGCATCTAGCGGGGGCGTGCATTTTTTTCTAAAATAGACCTGGTCCGCGGCTATCATCAGGTCCCAGTCCAAGCCGAGGACATTCCCAAAACAGTGGTAATAACCCCGTTCGGACTTTAGGACTGCATATGTTGATTGACCTCACGTCTCGGATGGAACAATACGTCTGGACCGACTGTGGATTATGACTGGAGGACGGAGGTGCCGTGATAAGACTCTGAAAGAACTTCCTGACCTCCTGGAGCCAGACGGAAGGCTAAGGGACTAGAGGGGAGAATTATTGCCAAATGGGGGTTGACAGCAATGTGTGATTCTGCCTTTGATGTGCTATGTATAAATGTGGGGGTTTTGATGCAGCTCAGTCTCTTCTGTTCTTGAGAGAAAAGCTGGGGATGTGATTTCTGCAATAAACCTGAATTGAGAAATAATTCAGTCTCTTCATTTCATGCTCCCCACAAAGGGTGTTTTCAACTTTTTGTCTGTAGGATGACAGTGAACGATATGTGCAGACTGTCTATCAATGCCATGCCTTTTTTTTTAATTATAACCAACATTTAGCACAGCAGAAGAAGGTATTTTTAAACTTTTTTTTTGCCCCACTCTGCTGTAATTATTTCTAATTGGCTTAATTTGCACCAAATAGTTTTTAATGTTATATAATTTAGAAAGTTATTTAGAATTATTTTTGTTCCATTCCAAAATAAATAAAGAAGAATATCAGACAACCAGTTACCAGACAACCAATCCACTAGTTGTCAAATTGAGAGTCTGGAGAACATGTGAAGGATACAGATTTATATTCTATTAATACATCTGAATCAGGAGCATTATGAGGAAACAAAAAAGATGAAAAGTAGCTTCTTCTAAATAAGGCTTTCTTCTCTAATTTATTAAAGTATCAAGAACTAAAGCTATGTGATCACTGCTGAAAGTAGGAGATGGATGATATTTTTCATACTTAAACAATTTATGAATGTGCTGATAATAACCTTGGATAACCCTGGACCCCCCGCAGTACGCCTACCGGCCCAACAGGTCCACCTCAGACGCCATTGCTGCTGCACGCCATTATTCTCTTTCCCACCTGGAAGATGAAGACTCCTACATCAGGATGCTCTTTGTCAACTACAGCTCCGTTTGCAACACAGTCATCCCCCACAAACTCACCTACAAACTGTCTTTACTTGTTCTGCACCTCACCCCCTGTGACTGGCTATTGGACTTTTTAACTGGCAGGCCTCAGTCTGTCAGGATTGGTAACAGGACCTCAGCCAGCATCATCACGAACACAGGTGTCCCACAGGGTTGTGTTCTCATCCCCATCCTCTACAGCCTCTTCACCCATGACTGTGTCGCTTCCCACAAGGACAATGTTATCTTAAAGTTCGCGGACAACATAGCAGTGATAGGACGGATCACTGGTGGTGATGAAGCGTCCTACAGAAGGGAAATGACCAGCCTGGTATCATGGTGTGAGGACAACAACCTCACCCTCAACACAGACAAGATGAAGCAAATGATAGTGGACATGAGGAAGGGGAGGAGACCTCATCGGCCACTGTTCATCCGGGAGCTTCAGGTGGAGAGGGTTTGACATGTCCTCCGAGATCCTCAACAACTTCTACAGCTGCATCATCGAGAGCATCTTGACCAACTGCATCACTGCATGGTATGGCAGCACTACTGCTTTGGACCACAAACGCCTGCAGAGAGTGGTGAAGACAGTGGAGAAGATCATCAGGACTCCACTCCCCTCTCTGCAGAGCATCTACCACTGCAGAGTCCAAAGGGGAACTGACGCCATCCTCCAGGACCCCACCCACCCCCAGCACAGACTGTTCACACTTCTACCCTCAGGCCGGAGGTACAGAAGTGTGAAATGCAGGACAACCAGACTGAAGAACTCCTTCTTTCCCCCCGCCATCAGTCTCCTGAACAAATAGCACAATTCTGGACACAGCTCTGCAAATAGGAATTCACACACTGGATGCTTAATTTGCACATTGTTCATTTGCACATTGTACATACTCTCACCCCGTCTCATGTCAATATCATCTCTGCTGCTAAATTATCATTGTACAATCTACTGGATATTATCAGGGCACACAGCTTTACAAAGAGGAATTCTCACACTGGATGCTAATTTGTACATTGTTCATAGTCTCATGCCATCTCACGTTCATATTATCTATGATATTAATTTACCATTGTACAGTCTATTGGGTATTATCAGAGACAAGTCATACTCACTCAGTGAATTTCATTTTACTCAGGGGCATGTTATGGTTACACAGTGAATTTTCATTCTTCTGTTCCCTCTAGTTTTAACTGCTTTAACTGTTCTAATTACTTTTAATGTGTATTTATTAGTATTTACAAGTATTGTGGAGGAAGAAAGCAGACGAGGCCACGGGCTGAACGACACCCAAACTTTATTTTCTCGTCCAGCATCAAGTACAGTAAAAACTCTAAAGCCTGAGTGAACTCCTTTATACTCTTTAATTCAAGCTTCCGGCACTCAGGGTGAACACATTAACATTCAGACTGCAAGACATGCACACACATTAACATAACATTGAAGCACACGTCACAGAGCATGTCTTGCGATAATACATTCACATAACACCAGACCTGCTTTTCACACCCTCTCTTCATTCAGTGGCTCTGGCATCTCCTGAACTCCCCGGGGGGCGAATAGGCCTTTCTGTCCTGTCTCAGACCCCCCGGTACCACTTCTTCCTTCAGTTCATTATTCCCTCTTCCCCTGGCTCCCTACTGTGGGTGGAGAATTCCCCACACATTGCCACCACACAGCCCCCACCCCCCCGAACACTCAGAAAGGGCATTAACCCCTCCGTCCTTTGGGCTTGAACCAGTGCCCATAGCGGCTGTAGCGGGGGGCCGCCCCGCTAAAAAGAAAAAGGGGTGTGTGGGGGGGAACATGTTAGCTTCACAAGCGCAGGTCTCTACTGAAGGAACACCAACTTGCGGAGCCACCAACGGTGGGTGTCCACACCGGGGTTTGGGCCAACACCACCTGCTCGTCTGCCAACACAAAAGCGGGCTTCAGCCTGTCAATGCAGACGGTCTCCCTACATCTCCCAAGTCTAACACTTTGCCCCAGGTTTCAGCAACCTGAACGGTCTGTCATACGGTGGGTGCAGTGGGGTCCAGTGCACATCGTGCCTGACAAAAACAAAACTGGTATTCTGTAAGCTTTTTGGGACAAAGGTGAAGGGAAAACAATGGTGGGCCGGGCCCAATACATTAAAAGCCTCCGTACTGTGCAAAAATTGCGAGGGCAGATCAGCCCCGGGCGCGGGGTTTTCTGGTAAAAACTCACCGGGGATCCGCAGCGGCTGAGAAGAAATGAGTTCTGCCTGGGAGCCTGCCAAATCCTCCTTAGGTGCGGAGCGCAACCCTAAAAGAACCCAGGGCATGCGGTTGACCCAATTTGCTTCCGTGAGCAAAGCTCTGAGTGCTGTCTTAAGCGACCTATGAAAATGCTTGCATAACCCGTTAGCCTGGGGGTCGTATGCGGTAGTGTGGTGAATTTTGACCCTCAGGCTCTGGGCCATCGCAGACCAGAGTTCCGAAACGAATTGTGCACCCCTGTCGGAAGTGATGTCCAATGGGGATCTGAACCGTGCAACCCAAGCCAACAAAAAAGTGGGAGCCACTTCCGTGGACGTGGTGGAAGCCAGCAGGACCATTTCAGGCCAGCGTGTGGTGCGATCCAAGATTGTCAAAAGGTGTGTGAAACCTTGCAACAGTGGGAGGGGTCCCACCAAATCCATGTGGACGTGGTTGAACCTCCTGGCCGGGATTTGGAACGGCTCGAGGGGGGCTCTGGTGTGTTTGTGCACTTTGGCACGTTGGCATGCAACGCACACTGCAGCCCACTCTTTCACGTCCTTGCGCAAGTGCAGCCAGACAAATTTCACCCCCACCAGTTTAACCGAAGCGTGCACGCCTGGATGCGAGAGGGAGTGGACTGACTCAAAAAGGCGGCAGTGCCAAGAGCTCGGAATCACCGGGGGCGGGTGACCGGTGGAGACGTCACAGAGCAAGGGAGGGCACCATTTTCGCACCACCCTGCTATCCAGCTTTAACCCAGTAGGCGCAAACTGGAGCACGTAAATGTCCGCATCCCCAGCTTGCTCCATGGCCATGGCGGGGAAATCTATTCCCATGTAGACCGGGGAGACTAACACATGTGACAGGCAATCGGCCAGGACGTTGAGCTTTCCGGCAACGTGTTGAATGTTGGTCGTAAACTCCAAAATCGCAGCCAAATGCCTTTGCTGGCGGGCCGACCACGGTTCAGAGACCTTGGACATCGCATACGTCAGTGGCTTATGGTCAACGAACACGGTGAACTTGCTCCCCTCTAGCCAAAACTAGAAATGGCGCATTGCCAGGTGGAGAGCCAACAATTCTCTGTCGAATGTGCTGTATTTGTATTTGATGTGGCACAAAGTTTGACTGAAAAATGAGAGAGACTGCCATGAACCGGAGACGTACTGCTCCACCACTGCCCCTGTGGCAACATCAGACCCGTCCGTGGTGAGCGCTATCCATGCTGACGGGTCCGGGTGGGCTAGCAAAGCAGCATCTGCAAGCGCTGTTTTGGCGTCTGTGAAAGCCTGGACTCACTCGGGAGTCCAGTTGATGTTTTCCGCTGGCTTCTTTCTCTTAAGCGCGGCATACAATGGCTGAATCAGCTGGGCTGCCCAGGGGAGGAAATGGTTATAAAAACTGACCATTCCCCAAAACTCCCGTAGAGCCGTCATGGTCTGCGGATGTGGAAAGTCTGACACAGCACACACCTTATGCGGTGGCAGAATCACACCCTACGGCAAAATGCGGTTGCCCAAAAAATCGATCACTGGCACACCGAACTGGCACTTTGTTGGGTTCACTATAAGCCCGTGCGCTTTCAACCTCTGGAAAACCGTCCTGAGATTGGCGATGTGCTCCTCCTTGGACACGCTAGCCACCAGAATGTCATCTAAATAGACAATAATGAAGAACAGGTCATGGAGCACAGCGTCCATCATCCTCTGGAAGGTCTGCACTGCGCCTTTTAATCCGAACGGCAAGCGTAAAAACTCAAAAAGGCCGAAAGGAGTTATTACCGCTGTGTTAGGAACATCTTCCACACGCACCGGGACCTGGTGGTAACCGTGGACCAGATCCACTTTTGAAAAAACACGAGTCCCGGCCAGGTGCACGGAAAAATCCTGGATGTGCGGGATGGGATACCGATCGTGTTCCGTGGCGTTGTTCAAGCACCGGAAATCACCGCACGGTCACCACAACCCGTTGGCCTTAGGCACCATGTGCAGCGGGGATGCCCATGGGCTGTTGGAGCATCTGATGATGCCCAGCTGCTCTAAGTTGGCAAACTCCTCACACGCGCTGGCCAGTTTAACCGTATCCAGGCGCCGAGGTCACGCGAACACTGGCGGGCCTTTAGTAGTTATGAAATGTTTGACCCCGTGTTTCTTTACCGTAGCTGAAAAAGTCGGGACCGTGAGTGCTGGGAACTGTGCAAGTAATTACTGGTACTTACCCCCTGGAGCTATAACATTAGCCAGTGTTATTGACCCCGCTCCCCAAGCTGTGCAGGGGAGTGAAGTGAAAGCGATAGCGTCCACTAATCGTCTGTTGGCTATATTAACTACCAACCCATAAGCACATAAAAAATCTGCGCCTAAAATGGGGGCAGAACATGCAGCTACAAAGTCCCACTTATAATTGCATCTGTGCAAGCTTGTCGTCAGTGTCCGTTCACCAAACGTCCTGATGGTGGATCCGTTGGCGGCTGTGAGATTGGGACCGCTGCCTCCTGCTGACCTGTCTGTGCTGACTGGCAGGATGAGGCTCTTCTGGGAGCCAGAGTCCACCAAATACCGTCTCCCTGAACGTGTGTCCGTGATGTAAAGCAGCTTGTTTCTGTCGCCAGCGGTTGTAGCTGCTACCGTCTGCTGGCAGCGCTGTCCTCCCGACTTCTTGAATTTGCACGGCGGCAGACAGCGTTGGGCATCTGAGCTAAAACGACGATGATAGGAACAGATTGCCCCATTCCTGTGTCCTTTGGCGTCCGTCCCAGCTACCACCAATGGCTCCTTGTTCTCGCTGGAGTCCCTCACGGATTCCGGTGCTGCTGCATGCTCGCTGAGAGCTCTGGTTCCTAAAATGATGCGGTCTGCTTCCTGCGCCAGGGTGCGGTAGTCCTTCGTCACCAGCAACGTTGAGTTGGCCAGGATCGCCCTCGCTGTAGCAGGCAGGTTC
Source organism: Pholidichthys leucotaenia (assembly GCA_020510985.1). Classification (NCBI taxonomy): domain Eukaryota; kingdom Metazoa; phylum Chordata; class Actinopteri; order Cichliformes; family Pholidichthyidae; genus Pholidichthys; species Pholidichthys leucotaenia. The sequence continues at coordinate 282,102,900 of CM035842.1, forward strand.
CCGAGGAACAAGTGGGCGAACAAGAAAGACTCGTCATCCTTCCCCCTCAGCGGGGAACTCATGCTCTCCATGAGTTCCACGGTTGATCTGTCACCTAACTCTGAACATGTTAGGAGTCTCTCTGCCCTCTCACTGTCAGACAGGGTATAGCGCTGGAGTAGCATTCACTTGAGCGCCTCATATTTCCCCTGGGCCTGCGGCTCCTGGAGCTTGAGCTTGATCCTTGAGCTCTCTTGATCTCTAGGGCAATGTTGCAGCATCCTGTGCACTGATACAGAGCCTTGTTCAAGATGGTGTTTGGCCAGAATACAGGTACATCTCAAAAAATTAGAATATCATGAAAAAGTTCAATATTTTTTGTCACTCATTTCAGAAAGTGAAACTCACATATTATATAGATTCATTACACAGAGAGTGAAATATTTCAAGTTTTTATTTATTTTAATTTTGATGATTATGGCTTACAGCCCATGAAAACCCCAAATTCAGTTTCTCAAAAAATTAGAATATTACATAAAATTAATTTAAAAAAATATTTTTTTAATAGAAATGTTGGCCGACTGAAAAGTATGTCCAGGTACACACTCAATACTTGGTCGGGACTCGTTTTGGATTAATTACTGTATCAATGTAGCGTGGCATGGAGGTGATCAGCCTGTGGCACTGCTGAGGTGTTATAAAGGCCCAGGTTGCTTTGATAGTGACCTTCAGCTCATCTGCATTGTTGGGTCTGGTGTCTCTCATCTTCCTCTTGGCAATACTCCATAGATTCTCTATGGGGTTTAGGTCAGGAGAGTTTGCTGGCCAATCAAACACAGTGATGCCATGGTCATTCAACCAAGTTTTGATACTTTTGGCAGTGTGTGTGTGTGTGTGGGGGGGGGGGGGGGCAAGTCCTACTGGAAAATGAAATCAGCTTCTCCATAAAGCTTGTCAGCAGAGGGAAGCATGAAGTGCTCTAAAATTTCCTGGTAGACGACTGCGCTGACTTTGGTCTTGATAAAACACAGTGGAAAAATACCAGCTGATGACATGGTTCCTCAAATCATCACTGACTGTGGAAACTTCACACTAAACTTCAAGCAACTTAGATTCTGTGCCTCTTCACTCTTTCTCCAGACTCTGGGACTTTGATTTACAGATGAAATGCAAAATTTACTTTTATCTGAACAGAGGTCATCTGCTGGTGTTTGTCCACTGTGTTTTATCAAGACCAAATTCAGCGCAGTCGTCTACCAGGGAATTTTAGAGCACTTCATGCTTCCCTCTGCTGACAGGCTTTATGGAGAAGCTGATTTCTTTTTCCAGCAGGATTTGGCACCTGCCCACACTGCCAAAAGTATCAAAACCTGGTTTAATGGCCATGGCGTCACGGTGTTTGAATGGCCAGCAAACTCTCCTGACCAAAACCCTATAGAGAATCTATAGAGTATTGTCAAGAGGAAAATGAGAGACACCAGACCCAATAATGCAGATGAGCTGAAGGTCACTATCAAAGCAACCTGGACCTTCATAACACCTCAACAGTCCCACAGGCTGATCGCCTCCATTCCATGCCACATTGATACAGTAATTAATCCAAAATGAATCCCGACCAACTATTGAGTGTGTACATGGACATACTTTGCAGTCAGCTAACCTTTCTATTTAAAAACTATTTTTTAAAATTAATTTTCTGTAATATTCTATTTTTTTGAGAAACTGAATTTGGGGTTTTCATGGGCTGTAAGCCATAATCATCCAAATTAAAATAACACTTGAAATATATCACTCTCTGTGCAATGAATCTATATAATATATGAGTTTCATTTTCTGAAATGAGTGACAAAAAAATATTGAAACTTTTCATGATATTCTAATTTTTTGAGATGTACCTGTATGTTGAGGATGCAGCAAAGGCATCTGCTGTGGAAGACTTCCACAGAATGGACTAAGACAATAAAGAGTTTTATAAACTCATAAAGTAACTTTAAAATTGATTGTAAAACTCACAGGGAGCCAGTGCAGCGATTCTAAAACCATGTGGTAACGTATCGTCACTTCCTGTTTTGCTGTCTGCCTGTGTGGTTTGCTCTCCAGCCACTAGCTAGCCACTAGCTATGGCTACTAGCTCTCTTTCCTCTCCTCCTCTGGTGTGCTCACTCTGTCAGATGTTTAGCTACACCTCTGCCTCTTTTAGTGATAACGGTAAATGTAATAAATGTTGTCTTTTTGAGGCGCTCGAGGCGAGGTTGTCTGATTTGGAATCCCGGCTCCGCTGCATTGAAACACCGTCTGCGCCAGTTAATCTTGACGGACGCCCATTAGCTGCAGCGGAGCTAGCTAGCTTAGGCCCCCCTGTCAGCGGTTCCCCGGCTCTCCTCAGCAGCGAGGAGACTGGGTGGGTGACGGTGAGAAGGAAGCCTAGTCGCAAAGCCCCGGTACACCACCAACCTGTTCACGTTTCTAATCGTTTTTCCCCGCTCAGCGACACACCCGCTGAGGAAAAAACTCTGATCATTGGCGACTCTGTAGTCAGAAACGTGAACCTAGAGACTCCAGCGGCCATAGTCAAATGCATTCCTGGGGCCAGAGCAGGCGACATCGAGTCAAATTTGAAAATGCTGGCTAAAAGTAACTGTAAATATTCCACAATTGTTATTCACGCCGGCATTAATGACATCCGTCTCCGGCAGTCGGAAGTCACGAAACTATATATAGATAGATATAGACTATATATAGAATCGGTGTGTGACTTTGCAAAAACGATGTCTGCCACTGTAGTATTCTCTGGGCCCCTCCCCAATCTGACCAGTGATTACATGTTTAGCCGCTCGTCATCCTTGAACCGCTGGCTGTCTGTGTGGTGTCCTAAAAATGACGTGGGCTACATTGACAATTGGAGCTCTTTTTGGGGAAAACCTGGTCTTATGAGACGAGACAGCATTCATCCCACTTTGGATGGTGCTTCTCATTTATCTAACAATCTGGCATCTTTTTTATCCAAATTTCCAAAACCCTGACTACTCAGAGTTGGGACCAGGAAGCAGAGTCGCAGTCTTACACGCCTCTCTGCAGCTCCTCTTCATCCGCCACCCCTCAGCTTAGCCCCTGTCTTCCCCATCAGAGAATCGTTGTCTGCTCCCTCCAAAGTGAATAAAAATATAATATATAAGCATCCCAAAGTGATAAAGCAAAATATTGGTAAAACTCAAATTAAACATAAAGCCTCTAAATTGAATGAATTGGCCTCTGTTCCTCCTCATAATTTAAAAATTAAATGTGGTTTATTAAATATTAGGTCTCTAACTCCTAAGTCTCTGTTAGTCCATGATCTGTTAATTGATCATCAGATTGATTTAATTTCCCTTACAGAGACTTGGTTAGGGCAAGAGGATTATGTTGGTTTAAATGAATCAACTCCCTCTGGTTATTTAAACTGTCAAAATCCCAGAAGTTCTGGTCATGGAGGAGGAGTAGCAACAATTTACCATTCCAAATTACTAGTTAATGTAAAGCAAAAAACATGTTATAATTCCTTTGAGGGCCTGGTCCTCAGTATTGGGCACTTTAGCAATTTTAGGTTAAACTCAATTTTATTTGCCATAGTTTATCGTCCCCCATCAACCTACTCAGAATTTTTATCCGAATTTGCTGATTTCTTAGCTGATTTAGTGCTGAAATCTGATAGAATAATTATAGTAGGGGACTTTAATATACATGTGGATGTAGATAGTGACTGCCTTAATGTGGCATTTAATTCAATATTAGACTCGATTGGGTTTTCTTAGAAAGTAGGAAATTCTACTCATTACCTCCACCATACACTGGACCTTGTTCTGACATATGGCATAGAAATAGAAAATCTTGTAGTGTCTCCTCATAACCCTGTACTGTCAGACCATTGTCTGTTAACCTTTGATTTTACTATTTCTGACTATTTGGCTCCTAAAGAAAAATATTATTACAGTAGATGCCTCTCAGATGATGCTGTTACCAAATTTATGCAGATTGTTTCCTCTATGCCATGTGTCAACACAACGGAAATAAGCTATAGACAGCTTGCTCCTTCTGTAATTGATAACATGGTGGATAGTGTTTCAGCCTCTCTGCATCAGACTCTAGACTTGGTGGCCCCCTTAAAAAAGAAAAAGTCTAATCAGAGATTTCTAACTCCTTGGTTCAACACAGAAACTCGTAGCTTAAAACAGAAGACTCATCAATTAGAAAGAAAATGGTGCTCCACTAATTTAGATGAAATCTATTTAGCTTGGAGAAATCATCTTTTAATTTATAAAAAATCTCTTAGAAAAGCTAGAACGAGTTATTACTCTGCATTAATAGAAGAGAACAAGAATAATCCCAGGTTTCTTTTCAGTACTGTAGCCAGGTTGACAAAGAGTCAGGATTCTGTCAATCCTAGCATTCCCTTAGAGCTTACTTGTCAGGACTTTATGAACTTTTTCAATAATAAAATTTCATCCATCAGAGATAAAATCAATCAGATTCTTCCCACAGTTAACTTAAATACTGTAACTACTACAACTCCTTCTATTGATGTCTGTCTTGATGAGTTTACTCCAATCGACCTTTGTGAGTTAGACAAAATAGTTTCCTCATCCAAACCTTCAACTTGTCTTTTAGACCCTATTCCTACCAGGTTATTTAAAGAAGTCTTCCCACTTATTGGTAGCCTTATTCTTCATATAATCAATTCTTCATTAACTTTAGGCCATGTACCGCAGGCTTTTAAAACGGCTGTAATTAAACCCTTACTCAAAAAGCCAACGCTAGATCCAGGAGCTTTAGCTAACTATAGACCAATCTCTAATCTCCCTTTCATTTGAAAAATCTTAGAAAGAGTTGTTGCTACGCAATTATTTGACCACCTACAGGGAAATGGTTTACTTGAAGAGTTTCAGTCTGGGTTTAGAATCCATCATAGTACTGAAACAGCCTTAGCGAAGGTCAATAACGACCTCCTCATTGCATCTGATAATGGACTAGTTTCTGTACTTGCCCTTTTAGACCTTAGTGCAGCTTTTGATACTATCGATCATAATATTCTACTTGATAGATTAGAACACTATGTTGGACTTAATGGAACTTCGTTGCAGTGGTTTAGATCTTATTTATCTGATAGGTTCCAATTTGTTCATGTAAATAATGAGTTTTCTTTCAACTCAAAGCTCAGTCATGGAGTTCCACAGGGATCTGTGCTAGGTCCTACTCTTTTTAGTTTATATATGCTTCCGTTAGGCAACATTATTAGAAAGCACTGTATACATTTTCATTGTTATGCTGATGACACACAATTATACCTGTCAATGAAGCCAGATGATAGTAATCAATTAGCCAAGTTAGAAGCCTGTCTTAAGGAAATCAAAGCTTGGATGGCTTGTAATTTCCTGCTATTAAATTCAGATAAGACTGAAGTCATTCTTGTTGGTCCAAAAAACCTTAGAAATTCCTTTCCAAATCAAACTTTCAGTTTGGATGTGGTTACTCTTTCTCTTAATAGCTCTGTGAGGAACCTTGGAGTTATTTTTGATCAGGATTTGTCCTTCAATTCACATATTAAATTTGTTTCTAAGACTGCCTTCTATCATTTGCGTAATATTGCCAAGATTAGGAGCATCTTGTCTCAGAGTGATGCTGAGAAACTGATCCATGCTTTTGTTAGCTCGAGATTAGATTATTGTAATTCTTTATTATCAGGCTGTCCTAAAACATCTTTAAAAAGTCTTCAGCTGATCCAAAATGCTGCAGCAAGAGTTTTAACAGGTACTAGAAAGAGAGATCATATCTCTCCGATTCTGGCCTCCCTTCATTGGCTTCCCATAGAGTTTAGAATTAAGTTTAAAATGCTTCTCCTTACTTACAGAGCTCTAAACAATCAGGCTCCTTTTTATTTAAAAGATCTGATACTACCGTATTATCCTAACAGAGCACTACGCTCCCAAAATGCAGGATTACTTGTAATACCTAGAATCTCCAAAAGTACAATGGGAGGCAGAGCCTTCAGTTATCAAGCTCCTCTCCTGTGGAATCAGCTGCCAATCTGGATTCGGGAGTCAGACTCGATCTCTGTTTTTAAGAATAGGGCTAAAACCTACCTTTTTGATATAGCCTACAATTAGGGAGGGATCATGTGTTTCTGAACCCTCCCTTAGTTATGCTGCTAATAGGTTTAGTCAGCCGGGGGACCTCCAGTAATGCACTGGGCCTCACTCCTTTTCTCACTCTCAATGAAATATTTTTTTTGCAGGTCATTAACATTTGTTTGTTCTCTCCCATAGATTGAGTCCCCATCATGCTGTTTGCTCTCTACATGTCTGTTCTTTTCTTCTTCTCTATCCCCTCACCCCCCAGCCAGTCGCAGCAGATGACTGCCCCTCCCTGAGCCTGGTTCTGCTGGAGGTTTCTTCCTGTTAAAAGGGAGTTTTTCCTCTCCACCGTCGCCAAGTGCTTGCTCACAGGGGATCGCCTGATTGCTGGGGTCTTTCTGCAACTGTGGGGGTTCCCCCTACAGTTGATAGTGCTATGAGATGACTGTTGTTGTGAAATGGCGCTATATAAATAAAGTTGAATTGAATTGAATTGAATTGAATTAAAACCAGCGTAATATGCTCTCTCTTTCTGGTCTTCGTCGGCGCACGGGCTGCTGAATTCTGTAATAATTGTAAGTTACTGATCATCTTTATAGGAAGATAAGAAAGGAGAGCATTGCAATAATCAATACGACTGGAAATAAAAGCATGCATTAGCGTCTCTATGTTTTCTTGAGAGAGAAATGGGTGGACTCTGGTTATATTCTTTAGATGATAAAATCCAATTTTTAAAAAAAATATTATTAGCATGTGGAATAAAACTAAGCTCAGAGTCAAAAATAACACCCAAGTTTTTAACTTCTTTTGATGAATAAAAGACAACGTTTGTAATTTTGGTACAAGTTTCTCTCTCTGAGCTTCAGGACCAATAACTAAAACTTGAGTTTTGTTCTTGTTGAGCTGTAGGAAATTCTCTGCCATCCTGGTCTTGATCAGACTCCAACCATCCATCCATCTTCAACCGTTTTTCCAGAGGTCCGGGTCGCAGAGGCAGCAGTTCAAGCAGAGAAGCCCAGACTTCCCTCTCCCCAGCCACCTGCTCCAGCTCTTCAGAGAGGATACCAAGGCATTCCCAGGACAGCCGGGAGACGTAGTCTCTCCAGCGAGTCCTGGGTCTGCTCCGGGGTCTCCATGCAGTGGGATGTGCCTTAAACACCTCAAGAGGGAGGCGTCCAGGAGGCATTCTGATCAGATGCCCAAATCACTTCAACTGGTTCCTTTCAATGTGGAGGAGCAGCAGTTCTACTCTGAGCCTCTCCCAGATGACTGAGCTCCTCACCCTATCTCTGAGGGTGAGTCCAACGATCCTACGAAGAAAGTTCATTTCAGCTGCTTGTGTCCGCGATCTCGTTCTTTCAGTCATTACCAAAAGCTAGTGACAATAGGTGAGGGTAGGAACGTAGATTGACTGGTAAATCGACAGCTTTGCCTTAGAGCTCAGCTCCCTCTTCACCACAACAGACCAGTACAACATCCTCACCACTGCAGATGCTGCACCAATCTGTCTCTCAATCTCTCACTCCATTCTCCCCTCACTCGTGAATAAGACGCCAATATACTTAAACTCTTCCACTTGGGGCAGGAGCCTGTCCCAAACTCGGAGAGGGCAATCCATCTTTTTCCGGCTGAGGACCATGGACTCGGACTTGGAGGTGCTGATTCTCATCCCAGCCGTTTCACACTCACCAGCAAACTGTCCCAGTAAGACCTGTAGGTCATTGCTGGATGAAGCCAACAGGACAACATCATCTGCAAACAACAGAGATGAGATCCTGTGGTCACCAAGCATGACACCCTCCGTTCCCTGGCTGCCCCTAGAAATTCTGTCCATAAAAATTATGAATGGGATCGGTGACAAAGGGCAGCCCTGGTGGAGTCCAACTCTCACTGGGAATGAGTCCGATCAAGTGTTGGCAATACGAACCAAACTCTCACAATGGTCATACAGAAACCGAAAAGCTTGAAACAACAAGCCCGATACCCCATACTCCCGAAGCACCCCCCACAAAAAACCATGAGGGACACGGTCGAATGCCTTCTCCAAGTTCACAAAACACACGTAAACTGGTTGGGCAAACTTCCACGAACCCTCGAGGATTCTTGAGAGGGTAAAGAGCTGGTCCAATGTGCCACGGCCAGGACGAAAACAACATTGCTCCTCTTGAATCTGAGGTTCAACCAATGCCTGGACTCTCCTCTCCAGTACCTTAGCATAGACCTTCCCAGGGAGGCTGAGGAGTGCGATCCCTCAAAAGTTGGAGCACACCCTCCGGTCCCCGTTTTTGAAGAGAGGAACCACCACCCCGGTTTGCCATGCCAAGGGCAGTGCCCCGGACCTCCACGCAATGTTACAGAGGCGCGTTAACCATGACAGCCCAACAACATCCAGGGCCTTGAGGTACTCAGGGCGAATCTCGTCCACCCCCGGGGCCTGCCCACCAAAGAGATTTTTAACCACCTTAGCGACCTCAGCTCCTGTGATAGACGAGTTGTCCCCCTCATCCACAAGCCCTGCTTCCTCTGTGGAAGGTGCATCAGTGGGATTGAAGAGATCCTCGAAGTATTCCTTCCACCGCCCGACGATATCCCCAGTCGAAGTCAGCAGCGCCCCATCCACACCATACGCAGTGTGGACAGGGAGCTGCTTCCCCCTCCTGAGCTGCCCGACAGTTTGCCAGAATCTCTTCGAGGCCGACAGAAAGTCTTGTTCCATGGCCTCACTGAACTCCTCCCATACCTGGGTTTTTGCTTCAGCAACCACCCGAGCTGCACTCTGCTTGGCCTGCCGGTACACCTCAGCTGCTTCAGGAGTCCCACAAGCCAACCAAGCTTGATAGGACTCCTTCTTCAGCTTAATGGCCCCCCTCACCACTGGTGTCCACCACTTGGTTCGAGGGTTGCCACCACGAGATGCACCGACCACCTTGCGGCCGCTGCTTCAACAAGGCAGGTGGAGAACATGGCCCATTCAGACTCCATGTCTCCAGACTCCCTCGGAATGTGGTTGAAATTTTTCCGGAGGTGGGAGTTGAAGACCTCCCGGACAGGGGCCTCAGCCAGACGTTCCCACCAAACCCTCAATATATGTTTGGGTCTACCAGGTCTGAATGGCATCCTCCCCTGCCTTCGGATCCAACTCACCACCAGGTGGTGATCAGTTGACAGCTCTGCACCTCTCTTTACCTGAGTGTCCAAGACATACGGTCGCAGGTCTGATGACATGATAACAAAATCAATCATCGACCTGCGACCTAGGGTGTCCTGGTGCCAGGTGCACATATGGACACCCTTATGCTTGAACATGGTGTTCATTATGGACAAACTGTGGTTAGCACAGAAGTCCAATAACTGAGCACCACTCAGGTTCAGATCGGGTTGGCTGTTCCTCCCAATCACCCCCTTCCAGGTTTCACTGTCGTTGCAAACGTGCGCATTGAAGTCCCCCAGTAGGACAATGGAGTCTCCAAGAGGAGCACTCTCCAGCACCCCAGTAAGAGACTCCAAAAAGGGTGGGTACTCTGAACCATCACTTGGTGCATAGGCACAAATGATGGTCAGGACCCGTTTCCCAACCCGAAGGCACAGGGAAACAACCCTTTCGTCCACCGGGAAAAACTCCAATATAGAGGCAGCAAGGTGGGGGGATACAAGAATACTCACCCCTGCTCATCGCCTCTCGCCCGGGGCTACTCCAGAGAAGGCCAAGCTCCAGCCCCTTTCCAGGAGACTGGTTCCAGAACTGGAGCTGTGTGTTGAGGTGAGGCCAACTATATCTAGCCGGTATCTCTCAACTTCATACACCAGCTCAGGCTCCTTCCCCACCAAAAAGGTGGCATTCCATGTCCCCAAAGCCAGTTTAGGAAGCCTGGGATCAGACCGCCAAGGTTCTGCCTTTGACCACCACCTGATCCACATAGCACTGGACCCCCATAATCCCTCCTGCAGGTGGTGAGCCCACTGGAGGGTGGACTCATGTAACTCCTTTGGGCTGAGCCCGGCCAGGTCCCATGGGTGGAAACCCGGCCGCCAGATGCTGTCCATCGAGCCCCTTCCCCAGGCCTGGCTCCAGGGTGGGGCCCCGGTAACCCCATACCGGGCGGGGTACACTGAATCCTTGTTCTAGTATTTTTCATGAGTGTGTTGGATCATTCTTAGTCTGATCAGACTGTGTTGACTAATTTTAGGCCTATTTCAAAGCTGTCTTTTCTTTTGAAAATATTGCAGAAAATAGTTTACTCTCAGTTAAAGGCCTTTCTGGATGAGAATGGTGTCCTGGAGGTGTTCCAGTCTGGATTTAAAACCCTCCATAGAGTCAGCTTTGATAAGGGTCTTTATTGATATCTTCCTGGCATCTGATGCTGGTGATTTTGTGATTCTCATCCTGCTTGACTTAACTGCTGCCTTTGATAGAGTGGACCATGACATTTTAATATATCGTCTACAGCATTTTGTGGGTATTTGTGGTACTGCTCTGGAATGGTTCAGGTCATACTTGACAGATAGAACCATGTGTGTAAGCCTTGCTGGTTTTGAATCTTCCTCTGCTTCCCTGTCATGTGGGGTCCAACAGGGCTCAATTTTAGGGCCCCTGCTTTTCTCCCTTTATCTGCTTCCACTGGGTTCCATTCTTAGAAAGCATGGTATCTCCTTCCATTGTTACACTGATGACACTCAGATATATGTTCCATTAAAGCGGAAGGAGGCCTTTTCCTTAAAATCACTCCGTGCATGTCTTGATGACATTAAAGATTAGATGGCTTTAAACTTGTTAAGTTTTAATGAAAATAAGACTGAAGCGATGATGTGTGGACCCAGTGGCTCTAGTGTGTCCCCACCTGTTGACTTGGACCCCTTGGCATGGTTTGTTAAGCCAACCGTTACTAATTTGGGTTTTAAGTTGGACAGTGGTTTTAAATTAGATCCTCAAATCAGTGCAGTAGTGAAGTCCAGCTTTTTTCATCTAAGGTAGTTGGCAAAGGTTAAATCAGTTCTTTCAAAGCAACACTTTGAAACAGTAATCCATGCTTTCTTCACATCTCAGCTGGATTACTGTAATACACTTTATTTTGCAGTCAGCCAGTCTTCCCTCTCACATCTCCAGTTGGTTCAAAATGCAGCTGCACGTCTTTTAACTGGAATACGTAAGAGGGACCACATTACACCCATTTTAGCTTCCCCTCACTGGCTGCCTGTGTACTTAAGGGTTCATTTTAAAATTATTTTTCTCTTTTTTAATTCATCATTATATGGCCTTGCCCAGCCTTACCTCTCTGAGCTGCTTCACCCTTACACCCCTGGTCAGTTCTCAGGTCAGCTGATCAGCTGCTCCTGGAGATACCAAAATAGAAGAGGAAGCTCAGAGGTGACAGACCTTATTCTGTTGCTGTTCCTAAATTGTGGAATAATCTGCCTTTGTCCATCAGACAGGCCTCTTCACTGTCCAGTTTTAAAGCTCATCTTAAAACCCATTTTTATTCTCTGGTTTTGACCCAGTTTGAGACATTGATTTTATTTGTTCTTATTGTCTCTATTGTATGACTACTGTTTTGTTTCTGCTGTTTTGTACTTTTTTAGCTATATTTTATTGGTTTTATTGTTTTTATGTTCTATGTTTTTATGTTTTATTTATCGTTGATGTACAGCACTTTGTGTCAGCTGTCGTTTTTAAAGTGCTGTATAAATAAAGTTGAATTGGCTTGTATAGGATCCAGGGCTTAATGTCTAAAATGCACTTAAAAAGGACATCAATTGGTGCTGGATCATCAGGAGATACGGAAATGTAAAGCTGGATACCATCAGCATAACTATGGAAACTAATTCTGTGTCTCCTGATGACATTGCCTAGTGGCAGTGTGTACAAATTAAAAAGGACTGGACCTAAAATTGAACCTTGGGAAACACCACAATTCATACTGTATCTCTTTGATGAGGAGTGTTTACCCAGGGTGACATAAAATTCTCTGCCAGTGAGGTAGGATTTAAACCAGTTAAAAACAGTGCCTGAGAGGCCAATCATATTGCGCAATCGGTTTAAAACAATGTCATGGTCTACTGTGTCAAATGCTGCACTTACGTACTGTAAATCCATTAAGACCAGGTCCGAGAGCTTGCTCTCGTCCATGTTAATTCTAAGATCATTTAAAACCTTGATCAGGGCCATCTCAGTACTGTGATTTGACCAAAAACCAGATTGAAATGTTTCATACAAATCATGAGTTTTCATAAAATCATTAAACTGGTTTAAAAATACTTCCTCTAAAATTTTACTTAAAATGGCTGGTTGGACACTGGTTTGTAATTGTTCAGTACTTCAGTGTCTAAATTATTTCTTGTCAGAACAGGCTTGACAATGGCTGTCTTAAAAGCACTAGAAAAAACTCCGGTCTGAAGAGAATAAGTTAAAATATTAAGAACATCATCAACTAAAAAGCTACAAATGAATTAAAAAAAAAATGATGCAGGAATTAGATCTAAAAGGCAGGCTGCTGGTTTTAACTGGGAAATAACGTTCTCCAGCACTTTAGCATTAACCAGGACAAAACTGTCTAGTGTATCCCCACATAAAAATAAAAGTTCAGCTGTATTAAAAGCAGCAGATTGTAGTAGACCAATAGCTGACCTTATAGTTTTTATTTTACTGCTGAAGTGAGCTACAACCTCCTCACATTTGGAGTCTGTAGACATCCTCCTAGACATGTTAAAAACCGGGTTTATTAACTTATCAATTTCTGAGAAAAGAGTTTTTGGGCTATTTTGATTGAAGTTGATGAATCTGGAAAAAATGTGCCCGTCTTGCTTCTTTTATTGCTTTATTGTTGGTGGTAAGTTAATTATTTTTTTTTTAAATTCGGAGGTTAATTTCTAATTTGTTTTTTCTCCATTCCATTTCAGCAGCTTGACATTTTTGTTTTAGATGTTTAATTTCTTCAGTTCTCCAGAGTGAGGCTAGATTAGTGGAACATTTTTTTTGTTTGTTTTAAAAGGAGTGACTGTGTCAAGTGCTGTTTCCAGTTTTCTGTTAAAACCATCTACAATAAAATCACAAGATGAGGGTAAAAGTCTTCAGGAATGTCACTTAAAAGATCAATAAATTTAGCAGCCACCTCAGCAGTGAGATCGTGCCCCCTCACAGTGCGTTCTGGGATAAAATCACTCTGTTTAAAACAATCGATAGTAAAAATATACAAAAATGATCAGAGATGGCTAAATGTAAAATAGAGGTGATGTGTGTTTACAGGCCTGAGGTGATGACTAGGTCCAGAATGTAACCTTTAAGATGGGTGGGTTGTGAGATACGTTGGGTGAAATTCATAAAGATTCATTCATTCATAGCCTTCTATTTATGGACATAAAAAGCGTCCTCACTGTCTATGTCGCAGTGCTGCGCCTGTCATGTGACGTGTCATGTGATGTCATAAACCCCCCCAGTTGTACTAAGTATTCCACCTCACAAGGTGGCAGGCACGTATAACTTACTGCTCTTGCCTTAAGAACCAATGGCCCCAAAATACCCCCCCCCCAAAAAAAAATGTCACTTCTGGACACCAGAGGAGAAGAGTTTGTAAACAAATGTTTTTGTGTTCGATCACAGGACAGAGGAGGCATTTGCTCCCAAATTTGCCAACTATGATTCTAAAAAGAGATTATTTAGCTTATGAAGGTAAATATCTACATTTTGTTATAACAGAGGGTGGGCAAAGCTGGTTGCTGGTCATCTGCCATCGACCCCCAGTGCCATGTGACTGGACAGAACAATCGCACTGGTTCTGTGTCATCATATAAGATAAATTGAGGCAGAATAAAAGCAAAATTGAGGTGGGATAATCATAAGAGTTTCTGGATGTGGGAGAGAAAGCGAAAATAGCCGAGAGAAAGCAAAATAATCACCAGGATGGACAAAAATGGACGAAAGAAGAGCCACCTGGCCAGCGATAAATGACGAATTTCTTTGTTTGTTTACATTGTAACTGATTTTCTGGTTCATATACTCTAAAGATAAGATAACAAAATGCCCAAAACAACAAACAGTGACAAAAAACCAAAACAAAACTATCCTTTGTGTAAATATGTCCAAAGTCCACTTTTGACTGAAAGTTATGTAATTTGATATGGCTGTCGTGGCATTATGCACATTAGATGCCTAAAATTTACTCCCATCTCAAACTTTGGATCATATTCTACATCTTTCTAATTGACAGTAAGCCATTATCTCTTACCACTTTCAAGTTATAGCTTTGGAAATCTCTGACATCTGAACTGAATATTTTCTTGAAAAAAATCTTGACCACAAGGGCGAGAGGAGGAAACGGCGCAATTGAGCACCATAAGCAGCCATTGGATTAAGAACATTTAAAAAATCAGTTGCAAGAGAGTCTGATTCATTATTCAGTCCCTCCAGGATTTTGCGATGTTGTGAATGCATCGATTCACACGAAATCAGCCAATCAGCGCAACTATTGAACGACCTTGCAACTTTGTCCAATCACCGCAACTTTCCCACAGTTTTGGCCAATCTTCGTCAACTTCTGCCAGTTTCACCAATCAAATTTGTCTCTGACTGGCGCTGAAATGCTCAGTCTAACCAATCAAATACATCGCTGCACCGCGTTTACTTCAGTGTTTACAGTGAGTAACGGAACACATCAGCAGAGTGTGTGATTTAAAAAAAAAAAAACCACTCACCCTTGAGGTTTCCAATACCGTCCCTTCTTCCGTCTCCCCCAGCCTGCCAGTGAACGTCTCGCCACGTCTCCATCCTGACTGTGTGTACGAAGTGCTAGGTTTGGGTTGAAAAACATCTGCCTGCCCCACAAGAACCCCATTGAGCATGTGTGAGGAGAGACACCGTAAAACCACAAACACAGCGAGTAAATCTAATACTACAGCCAGTGTTTGAACATTTTCTACATCTTTAGAGGTAAATTGATGACTACATCTAGTCAATGCACTTTGAAGCTGTGGATCTCCGGTCTGGATGGACAAACACACCCCCTTCCCCCATGCCGTCCTGTCGTAAATGAAAGATGTGCGTGTGTCACACACTGTTTTTCAGAAAAACACAGATTTTTCCTCTCTGCTCGGTACCGAGTGGTTGGGGACCGTAGGGAGTTTTCAAATGAAGGTGCTGCCAATGATTTCCAAATCTATGCTCTTTAACATGCGTGCAATGCAGTTTAGCTGTTGTAATGAATATTATGTTAATGTTTGTATTTGCTGTTGCACAAAAGAGTTTCTCTGTATAGCAGAGGTTTCTGCTTAATTTACAAATCACTATAATAGGAAATTTTTTGACAATCCTGTGCTTTTCTATGGTGTTCTATAGAATATCACTGCAGTAAACTGTAAAAAAAAAAAAAAATCTGCTTTAAAATTTGTAATTCTTCCCACAACTTTTAGTGCAAAAAACGCTGTAAAAACATTACAATTTTTATCGCAGCTTTTCAATAAAAGCTCCCTGGAATTTGGGCTTTTTGGGCTGCAACAATCATAAAACATCCCGTGAAATCCTGGAGCGACTGATTATCAATGTGTAAGTTAAAATTACCTAAAATAATAATCTAGCTGTTCCTCATGGAGAGAATCTGTGAAAAATCAGAAATAAAAGATGAACAGTATTTGGGAGGTGTCAGAGCGTGGGTTGAGTCTCATGTCTTCATTTTCAGTCATTGTTTGTATTTCTTTAAAGCATAGACTCAATCCATGTCCTTGCCTTGAGTTATTGTGTATCTTTTGTATTTTCTCCATTTATCATTTTTTGTTGGATTCTTGATTCTGTTTTCAGTTCTGTCATTGTTGTAATGGTCATGTCTCCCTCTGTGTGCGTGTGTGTGTGTACAGCTCCACCCCTCCTGTCACTGCCAGCTGCCTCATGTGTCAGCTGTCAGTGATTAGTCTCTCCACCTGTCCTGTGTTGTCCTGATTGTGTTCTTTGATTATTTAAGGCCTGTGTCCACTTTGTTCATCTCTGGTTCTTTTTTGTCATGCTGGCATGATTACATGCTTTCTGTTTATTTTTTTGTCGTGTTGGCATGATTACATGCTTTAGTTTAGTCTACCTGTCTGTCGGCATGAGTACATGCTTCTGTTTAAATCTGTTTCCAGTCACGTCCTGATCCGTCTGTCTGTTTTTGCCTTTTGTTGCCCTTCCGAGCTGAAAAGTTATTTTCTGTTAAGCCCTCGAGTTGTGTCAATGTGGCCAGCTCTTAATAAAATCACTGTTAAACTTACATCCAGCAATTGGGTCCAGACCTTTTACATCACCTGACAGGAGGCCTGTAAACACACATACAAAATATAGGAGTACTGCTAAAAACAAAGGAGTGGTGTTCAAAGGAGGGATAAAAATCAATGGTATTGTCTCTGTCATACCCGGCTCTAGGGAGCCGGGCAATCAGAGCCAGGGACAAGCCAGTGAGTCGAGATGTTTTATTAAGGGTGAGGGATAAGGGATGAGGAGAGCACAGATACTCATGCAGACGTACACTCACAGGTTGCACAGCGCAGAGGTAAGCAGCTCGTACCGGACGTGGGGGTAGCAAGACGTACATACTCACAGCGGGATACAAACACAGGAATGCTGCAAGAGGAGTATAAGCTGACACCAGATGAAGGGGCTTCAGCTTAGCAATGTGTTTATGTCGCAGCCCCGAGTCATCGAGGCTGCTCCTATTTATCCTCATTGGCAGCGCCCCAGCTGATGAAGACTAATTGGCCCCAGCCGTCCATAATGCTGCCAGCTGGGGGCCAGCTGAGACGCTGCTCAATGGGAAGCAGGGATGAGGGAAAACATGGGCTGAGTGCCGAGACGGCATCTCAACCCATGGTGACAGAGCCCCTCCCTCAAGGTCGGGCTCCTGAAGGACCAGGAACATCCCAGCCCCCCCCCCCCCCCCACACACACCTAGGGTGGGAGGAAGGGAGGCGGACCGGAGGGGAAGAAGCCAAGGGAAGGACAACACCAATGGGGCAATGTAGGGTAGCGGGAAAGAAAAACCCAAATACAATACTGACAAAACAGAATAATTAACCCAGGTACAGATGGGGAGAAGAACTGGGTCAGCACGCCGGTTACATACTACCCAGAGAGTACCAACCATGCGTGACCCAGAGCAAGGAAAAAAGAACCACCAAAAAGGTACAGGGCAAAAAATGCTGAGTACGGTTAAATAAAGGGGAACCTATACACAGCGCTAATTTAAGTACATACACAGTCACCAAGAAAAGTGAGGGTGACTGGAACAAATGACAATTATAGAGCATGGTGTTACGGAAAACAAAGCACATGACTCTATAATGAACCAACAGGACAAAAAAGAAATACTGAGTGCAGGCAAAGAAAAACCCCCACACACGAATATATAAATACCCAGTCACCTAAAGAAATGAAAGTGACTGGAATAAATGGATAACTGCAGAGCATGGTGTTACGGAAAACAAAACATAACTCTACAATACAAAAAACGAGGCTAAAAACATGGCACAAAAAGTAAAATGCTGAGCATGAGCGATGGAAAACAGCACTATAAAAACGAATCCACCAACAGGACAACACATTACACCCGAGTGACCTTAATAACAAAAGAAAAAGTGACACCCGAGGTGAATGGCAGGCAGAGTCCAAAAATGGCCGAGATGGCTCCGGAGATCTCCCCGCCCATCGTCCAGCTGGCGAATCAGGGAAAGAGAAGTGTTCGGACGGCGAACTCTGGACCCAGATCCCAGGAATCCAGTCCACCGGCAGCCGAACCAGGCTGCCCAGAGGGAAACACAGACCAGTGGGGGGAACCAGATCACCGAACCGAAAGTTCTGTGGGTCGGGTCATCGACCCGCATCACTCAACCACCAGGACCGTTGAGACGGGCGAAGGATCAGAGCGGATCCCGGTGGAAGAGGCTCAGGGGAGAGCCGATGACGAGGGCGGCGGGCGTCAGGCCGCAGGAAAACGGCCACCTCCTCACCGGACCTGGACAATACTGGGGCAGCACCCACGTCGGACCCCGATCGGGCCTCAGGCGAACCCACGTTGGACCCCGACTGGGTCTCGGGCGAACCCACGTTGAATACTGCACCAGAACCGACCTCCAACGTTGAACCCGGACCCTCCAGCACCACGAGGAACAGCAACTCCTTGCCGGTGACCCTGGAAGAAGGCTCAGAAGAGAAAACAGAACCGGGATCAGGATCACCGGCAGCGCCAGAACCCGGCGAGATGAGCTCAGACGCAGCGGACGGCTGCACCCGGCTCGTCTCCCCTGGAGATAGGCTGAAGTGCTCGGGGATAAAAAGAGAAAAGAAAGGAGAGCACTCGCCTGATCTCGGGTTCTGACGCCGTCCAGGACTGCGAAGATCCAGGATCCGTCGTCAGGAGGTCGTTGTCAGGCTCCCATCTAGCCGCGTCGGGCCCCGCAGCCAGCACGATGGTCAGCGCAGCTTGAGATTCCTCCAGCTCAGGTGACCCCGCCGACGATCCACTCGGCGTGAAGCCAGAAGAATCTCGTCCCGCCGGACCGAACCGCTCCTCCGTGGAGACCCGGGGACGCTCAGTCGTCGGCGTAGACTCCACGCAGCAGTCAGTCCCCCTCCTCCGTCCGCAATGTAGCTGCAAAACCACAGGCCCTCTCCATATCCCACCACGTTGACCCGGAGCCGGGGACCGCTCGGCGGAGAGAGACACAGAGGATGCAGGATTAGGCATACAGGTTACAGCAGGTGGGGAGAGTTCAGGGAGCTGCGAACCCTGAACTTCTCCTCCAGGGATGTGACAGAGCAAATCATTAAGCAGGTGTGAAAAAACAATGACTTGCCTGCCCCCTGGAGGTTGAGTATCGCCTGCTGTAGTGGATTCTGCTTCTTCCTCTCCCCGCCCGGCGATAACGGAGGACCCCCCGGGAATTCGTCTGAGGGTCGCTCGCGTTGTCTCCAGCAGAGAGCTCACCAGGCCGGGATTCCAGGCACACACAGCGGTCAGGAAGCGCGTCGAGGAGGAGGGGGAAACAGCCGGGGTGAGCCAGCCCGAATGTCCAGGAATGACAGCGGGGGAACGAGGCTCAGGGGACGAGGCTGTAGAATCTCCACACTGACGAGGCGAAGGGATGACAGCTGCGTGGGAGGAACGGTCCTGACGATGACCCAGAACTGGATCCGGACGAGGTTCGTGCAGAGGTGACTCGGCGATGTGATGACGACTACTCCCAGGGGACGAAGCGAGGGGGAAACCCAGGATTCGCCGCTCCAGATCGGAGATCGAGACGAGGAAGGCGTCGAGCACGGGAAAGCTTCGTAGCCCTGAAGTCCTCACCATCAATCTCACTGCCGCCGCCACATGCCTTAAGGTGGTGACAGGAAACACAGTAGAGCTCGCGACAGCCACTCGACCCCGGACATAACTGCTGTCAGCTGCGGCTCCTAGAAGGGAATCCCGAGTGACGTGGCGCAGGTCGGGGGAAGTCCTCTGGTTGGCGCGAACTCCCGGACTGGAATAGCGGCAGGAACGGGACTCCGAAGCGGGGAAAGACGTCGCCCACTTCTACTCCCTGCCGGGATTTCCATCCACCCCTTGGAGCTTCTCTCGCTGTGTACCTGCAGCGTCTATCCTGGCACTGTCCTCCAGATGGTACAGAGAGTGAGGGTGACAGTCCAGGAGTTCCTCAGCACGGCCCGGATGCCAGCGTCTCGCGTTGGAGGCGTCGTGCAGGGTGAAGAATGTCCCGTCGACAGCCTCCGAGATGGACCTTAGCTCGTCGCCCTGGCGCCGGAAGTGACTCCTGGGAAACGGCATGCTAGCAGCGCTGACACTCGGACAGAAAGGTACATTTCCACAGCGACTCACGGCCGCCGGCAACTCTTCTGGCTGCGACATACTGTCATACCCGGCTCTAGGGAGCCGGGCAATCAGAGCCAGGGACAAGCCAGTGAGTCGAGATGTTTTATTAAGGGTGAGGGATAAGGGATGAGGAGAGCACAGATACTCATGCAGACGTACACTCACAGGTTGCACAGCGCAGAGGTAAGCAGCTCGTACCGGACGTGGGGGGTAGCAAGACGTACATACTCACAGCGGGATACAAACACAGGAATGCTGCAAGAGGAGTATAAGCTGACACCAGACGAAGGGGCTTCAGCTTAGCAATGTGTTTATGTCGCAGCCCCGAGTCATCGAGGCTGCTCCTATTTATCCTCATTGGCAGCGCCCCAGCTGATGAAGACTAATTGGCCCCAGCCGTCCATAATGCTGCCAGCTGGGGGCCAGCTGAGACGCTGCTCAATGGGAAGCAGGGATGAGGGAAAACATGGGCTGAGTGCCGAGACGGCATCTCAACCCATGGTGACAGTCTCTAAAATTCAACGATGATGATCAAGTAGCTGCCCCCGCTTTTCCCCCCTCTATTAGAAAATGAAAAGTTATAGTTGGGAGGGGAGGCTTAACTGATGGTCCATCTGTGCCCAGCCACGTCTTACATAAAAACGAACAGTCAAGATCATGCTCTAAAATCAAGTCATTGATAATAAAAGACTTATTGGATAGTGATCTGACATTTAAAAGTACCATTTTGAGAGGTGTGCTATTGGATGGTGTGTGTTTGTGTGTGGTTAACAGAGAGTACAGAGGATTTGTAATAGTGGGTATTAGACCTGGGCATGGTTATAACTGGGATACTATGTGTGCTGTGTGAGTGAGGAGGAGATGCAATATGTCTGGAGGATAGCAGAGTCAGTTCAGTGTTTGTAGATAAAATACCCACTCCATCCCGAGAGGGGGGGAGCCCATCAGGTCTAAAAATTGTCCATGAAGGGGGTGTCTTTATTGCTGCAGTAGCCTTTCAGCCAGATGTGAAGCTGTCGCAGGCGGCTGAACTTCACATCACCAAAAAGGGGAAGAGGGAGTGGCCCAGAAATGACCACCTGCTTCCTCGTGTCCAGCAGGTAGTCAGCAAAGTGGACAAACTCCTGTTTCAGAGTCTCAGACTGCTGCTTCTTCAGGTCATTTGTGCCCACATGCACAATGATTGAAGCAGCAGATGGATGAGTCTGAACCCGGTGCAGAGCTGCATGTGTAATGTCCGCTACACAGGCACCTGGGTGGCAGAAGGTCTGTCCACCAATGACCGCCGCATGCTGGACCATGGAGGTGCCCACTACAAGCACCGCTGGAGAGTGCCGCGCCGATGTGGACGCAGGAGGCCGGCGGTCCTGGCAAGCAACAATGGTGGAGGGGCCACGAGTGGCCATGACAGCAACAGCAGCTGCAGCAGCACCAGAGGGAGCCTTTGGTGGACACGCTGGCAGACGCTCTGTGCTGGAGGTAGCAGGGGAGCTCCAAGGGTGAGCTGGAACTTGTGCCAGATGCAGCAGGGAAGCCTCTACAGGTAGCCGAGTGGCTGTGGGGGCTGGCCCGGCTCTCGATGTTGTCCAGTGGCTGCTTCTTGGCGGGGACCACAGCCCCAGCAGCAGCGTTGGCAAAAGTCGTCATCTGAGCAGGTGGAGAAGAGTGGTGTTCAGCGGCATCATCCAGGATCTGGAATTTATTGCTCAGCTCCAGAGTGTCTGCTGAAGATGAAGTCTGAGGGAGGGGTTGTCTGGCACGGCATTTGCCCGTTTTAACTGGCAGCCAGCAGACAAGAACTCACAAGGGTTTTTTTTTTTAGACTGATTCATAATTGGTACAAATGAAGACTTGTTAATAAATTGTCCATTATCTGGACTGGTGCCCTATGAGGATATGTTTGTGCAACGAAAGGAAATTTTCATCCCTACTCACATTCATATTTACATTAATACTTGTACCAACAATAAAACACCTACAAAAACCCATAAGTCCACTACACATACAAATGCATTTTGTTGAAGATTCAACTGGAAAGGATAAAAAAACACACCAAATGCCTCAAAACCTGTAACGTCAATACTTGAAAATACCAGAAAATGTTAGAAAGCTAACTAATCATCATATTTTTTTTTCTGTAGTGTATGTAATTAGCTAACTCATCATGATCTTTGCATACTTAAAAAAGCAAGAAAATCTCATCACGTATTTTCAGCTTTCTGTGTCACGGTCTGAGCGCTGATATTGTCCGTGCTCGGATCATCCAGTATTTTCCCTGTTAATCCGTGTTTTCCTTATGGCCTTCCAAGGCCTTTATTATGACAGTGTCACAGCAGGACTTCCGGCTGTCAGAGCTGAGTGCCCGTGACAGCTGATCTACATTCTGTTGATTACTGCCTCATTATTGGTGGTGCCCTATTTAAGGGAGCAGCTGTGGTTACTCCGGGCTGCGACCTCGTCGATCATTCGTCTATCATTTGTCTATCATTCGTCAAACATTCCCTCGTCAAACCTCCATCTAAGATTCATGTCTCGTTCGTCTCACGGTAAGTGTATTTCCTGAGACTCTGTATCCTGTGTCTGAATCATAGCCTTAGTTGTGTTTTTGCCCCTCGTGGCTCATTATTTTGTCATTTGTCTTTTGTTAATAAATTATGCAAACTCATCGGCTGACATTCGGAGTCTTATTGATCGCTCGTGAGGGCCATCGTTGACAGTAGGTCGCAGCCAGAAGGAGACGCCAGTCACCGTGAGTTTGTTTTGGGCTTGTTGTTTTTCCCTGTTTTCCGTGTACCAGTGTGTTGGAGATGGCGTTGCCGGGAGAGGGCTACTCTTTAGACCTGGGTTACAGACTGATTGTATTCCTGATAGATCTAGATGGCCTGCTCTCCAACGCTCGCAGCGGCATCACTCCCGACGACACATGCTGGTACTTGAACCTCACAGAGGCGGCTATTTCCCGCAATCCTCACCACGCCAACCACACCGAAGTAAGGAAGAGGATGGCGGAGATTACGGCTCTCCGGGAGAGGACCCGTGGACCGGAGGGGAACTCCGGCAGGAAGCCGAGGGTGAGGCATATCCGTTCCTTGCCTCGGGATTCAGTTCCTGTCACCCATCCAGCCCAGGAGTCCACGTCACCCAAGGGTCGTTCCCAGCGGAGGATGACGTCAGCCGGGATTCCCTCAGAGGAGACACAGTGGTCTGCTGTGATCCTCCAGGACCGTGTGGCTGCGGCTCGCTCTGCTTCCCATCCATCGCAAATCTTAAAGCATGTGACGGCGGCAGTTAGGCTGGTGGAACTCAACCTGGAGCTCCATAATTATTCTGAATACGCCGAATTGCTGGCTTCTGTCTCTGCGCAGCAGCGGCGGTTCCCTGACCTAACCGTCGCCTCGCCCTCTGCCGGTAGACGTCGTCACAATGCCCGGATTAAGCCTCAGCGAGAACCTCGTCTGGATCCAGTTCCGGGTCACCGTAGGAACTCTGCCTCCCAGCCAGCTGTTACTCCTGCGTCACGACAGGAGGAAAACCCAGCAGCCTCCGCCTCCGGGTCATCTGTCCCTGCTGTTCCGTCAGCTCCTCATTCCCAGTTCGCCTCGGCTGTTTCTCCCTCCTCCTCGACACTCTCCCCAGCTGTTGTGAGCTCCACGAATCCTGCTCCGGCGATGCCCGTCATCGATCCTGTGCGAACGGCTCCTCCTCGTCTTCCCGGAGGGTCCTCCATCACCATCCAGCGGGGGAAGGGAAGAACCAAGCCCACTGCAGCAGCTTCCACCGGCCCTCAGCGGAGCAGGCAAGTGCCTTTTCATTCTTTTCCTTCATTGGGTGAATTGCCTTGTCTGACCCCTGGGGGTGGAGTTCGCTGCTCACAGTCCCCTGAGCTCCCTCCACCTGCTGCAGTGATTAATTTTGAACCTGCTTCCTTTGTGTCTCCTTCCCCTGAGAGTTCCTCGGCGCCAGGTCTACGCTGTCGGACGAGGAGGGAGCCTGTGGGCCTGGAGAACCTGGTTCCAGTCCTGCAGCCATGACATGGGCAGAGGAGGAGGGCGGACTGCAAATTGGAGCCTGTGCCAACGAGCAAGCGTCCCCGGGTCTCCACGGAGGGACAGTCCGACCCGGCAGGTCACAGATCCCCTGCCACCACGCCGTGTGGGCCCTCGGCGTGGACGTCAGCGTCAGGGAATACCCAGACTGTGGACACCATCATGCCGGCTGCAGAGCCCGCCGTAGCCGAGTGGGAACCAGAGGAGGACCTTCTACTTGCTGAACCCGGATCGCCGAAGTCCTGGACGGCGGGAGAACTCAAGATCAGGCAAGTGCTCTATTTTGTCTTTCTCCTGTCTATTCTGGAGCATTTTTGCCTGTCTCTCGGGGAGACAAGCCAGGTGCAGCCGTCCGCTGCATCCGAGCTCGTCTTGCTGGGCTCTGTCGATGCCGGTGATCCTGAACCCGATTCTCTTTCTTCTCCTGAGCCTTTTCCCAGTGTCACCGGTGTTGAGTCGATTCCAGTCGCTGTTCTGGAGGTTCCGGGTTTGGGTTTGGAGGCCGTCCCTGGTGCTGCGCCGGCCCAGTCGGGGTCCATCGCGGGTGCAACATTGACCCAGTCGGGGTCCATCATGGGTGTGGTTCCGGCCCAATTGGGGTCTGTCGTGGGTGCAGTATTGGCCCGATTGGGGTCTGTCGTGGGTGCAGCACGGTCCAGATTGGGATCCAATGGAAGCGCAGTGCCAGTCCATGTGGGGTTCGGAGAAGGAGCTGCAGATCCTTCGCTGATCGATGCCGGACTAGCCCCTTTTCCTTCCCCCGTTCCCTTTTCCCTTCCATCGGGGGCCGCTGGGATTCCCCATTATCGGCTCAGCCCTCCCTCGCTATTCCTCTCAATAGGGAAGCCGTCTCCGAGTTCTCCCCTGCGGTCCTGGTGGCTGAATGACGTGGGTCAGCCGCCTGGGAGATTGCTTCGCCTGTTTGGCATTCTGGGTCGGCCACCCGACAAACTGAACTCTCTGTTCGGCGATCTGGTCCGGCCGCCAGAGGTACTCTTTTTCCTGGCCTGGGACTGGGGTAGGCCACCCAAACCTATCCATTTTCCCTTGCCAGCAATCTGGACGCTGGATGCAGGAAGACCCCCTGAACTATTTGTTTTTGTGTTATTGTGCTCTGCCTGCTGCCATCCCTGTGGGTTTTTTTTTTCTCTGCCTGCTCTTCTGAAATATTAGGGATGTACTGGTGTTTTGTATCTGAACTGTGTATTCCGCCACTCTTTAGCATGTGTTTTTTTTCTCTCCTCTGTAGTCTGAGGGTTGTTTCTTTGTTGCCTATGCCCGTTATTTGGACTATATTGAACTGTATTTATCGCCGCTCTGTAGCATGAGGTTTTTTTTTTTTTCTTCTCCCTGGTATTATGGGATACGCTGCATTTTTGTGCCTGTACTTGAGTTTCCTGTTTTCTCTGTGGGTCGTGAAGATGTTTTTTTTTTTGTTTTTTTCCTGTGACTCTATTGGACTGATTATGGTGTTCTGTTTGTAGCCATTTGAATTTTTTTCTCTGTCTTCTCCTCATGGGTCTTCTTTGGGTGCAGTGTATGTGCCTGTATTTTTTGGCCTCTGTATTTTCTTACCATGTTCTGGTTGTTGGAGTGATTTTATTTTTTCTCAATTGAGGTTTGGTTGTTGCCCTCCTGGCCTCTCCCCCACCTCCCTCCCTGGGGCGGTCCTGTTGACCTTCTGGGTGGGTGGGTGGGTGGGTGGGGGGGCTTCGATGTTCTATCGCTCCTGGAATTCGTGTTTTGAGGGGGGAGTACTGTCATGGTCTGAGTGCTGATATTGTCCGCACTCGGATCATCCAGTATTTTCCCCGTTAATCCGTGTTTTCCTTATGGCCTTCTAAGGCCTTTATTATGACAGCATTACAGCAGGACTTCCGGCTGTCAGAGCTGAGTGCCCGTGACAGCTGATCTACATTATGTTGATTACTGCCTCATTATTGGTGGTGCCCTATTTAAGGGAGCAGCTGTGGTTACTCCGGGCTGCAACCTTGTCAATCATTCATCTATCATTCGTCTATCATTCGTCAAACATTCCCTCGTCAAACCTCCATCTAAGATTCATGTCTCGGTCATCTCACAGTAAGTGTAATTCCTGAGACTCTGTATTCTGTATCTGAATCGTAGCCTTAGTTGTGTTTTTGCCCCTCGTGGCTCATTATTTTGTCATTTGTCTTTTGTTAATAAATTATGCAAACTCATCGGCTGGCATTCGGCGTCTTATTGATGGCTTGTGAGGGCCATCGTTGACATTCTGTCCTGTAAAGAAGGTTTGATATTCTCTTGCTTTCTCTCCTGTGCCAGTGACAGCATATCTGAAGTCAGCAGCCATTCCTCACAGCTGGTCCAATGTTGCCACACAGCATGTGGTGCTGAGTTCATGGTGCGCTGTTAATGTCACCAGCAGAATTGCTCCTAACAACTTCTCTGATGGAAACACACTTCATTCTGTGTGGCTTAGGAGAAACACGGCAGGCTGGTTGTGCAGCTTTTGTCAACAGTCGTTAAAGCAACCGAATGTCTGTCAAGGTTGCCACTCCGGAACAGGGAAGAGAAACCCAGATGTGAGGTGAATTTGAAAAAACATGATTAAGTAATAAACAGAAATCAATACAGCTCGTGGGCTGGAACCAAAAACACAATTAGGCATAAACCAGACTCAAAATATCCACTGGCATGGCAGAAGTGTGGGTAACACGCCAACATAAGGCAAGGACATCGCACTGGACATAGACTTACACTGGCATAAATAGACGAGGGGCCAATCAAAACAACACAGAGCAGGTGAGAACAATAAGGGGCAATCAGAGACAGCAGGGCATGGCAACAGGTACAGAAAACATGAGGGGCTGAGACAAAAGGTAAACAGGAATGGAGGACACTCAAGAAACATGAACGTAGGACCAGGGAATACATGACCATGACAAAAGATAACGATAATAACAAAGAATATGATACAAAACTTAACTCAAACCCCAGACCAGAATAAAGAACATATCCCGACTATAAAGAATAATAATAAACACAGAGAATTGCAAGGTACAAACTGGGCTGAGGTAGGGAAAAAACAGAAAAAAAAAACAAAAATAAGTTCAAAGCATGAGCATGGTCCCCAGACCATGTCCAGAACCCTGACAGTACCCCCCTTAAGGGTCGGAAACCAGACAATTCAAACAAACACAAAATAACCCTCCCAGGGCGGGGGTAAAACACTAAGTGGGCAAAAACAAACTCTTACCCCCACAGAGTCCAAAACAAAACACAGTTTGTGGGGGGGCAAATGGAGTTCGACAACCCCACAGCATCGGGTAGATCAGGTGGTCTTCCAGCATCCCTAAGCCACCGGACTATGAGATGAGATGGGTCAGGAGGCCTGCCCAAGTCCATGGGCCACCTGATGAATGAGCACGGCGTGTCGGGTGGTCTTCCAAAGTCCATGGGCCGCCAGATGGAGCAACACAGTGCCGCAGATTCAAGATTCAAAGGGTTTATTATCATGTGCACAGTTAAGAAATGCAGCATTTCCCGAGCAATGAAATTCTTGCTCTGCTCTCCGAATGAATGCCAAGGTAATAGATACACATCAATACTAATAAGGTAATAACACACCTAATACTAATGAATACTAACACACTAATAATACACATTAGGCAATTAGGACACTTTAAACACACCTTAATACTAAGTACTAATACTAATGAATACTAATAACACACATTAGGCAATTAGGACAGTTAAAGCAGTTAAACTAGCCGAAACATGAAGAATGAAAATTGAAAATTCACTGGATGACTATAATGGACAATAGTATATTAAGATCAAAGATAATATGAACCTGAGACGGCATGACCCTATGTACAGTGTGCAAATGAGCAATGTGCAAATGAGCAATGTACAAATTAGCAGCCAATGTGAGAATTTCTCTGTAATGATTATACCCAGTAGACTGTACAATGATAATTTAGCAGCAGAGATGATATGGACATGAGACGGGATGAGACTATGTACACTGTGCAAGTGAGCAATGTGCAAATTTAGCAACCAGTGTATGAATTCCTTTTTGTAAAGCTGTGGCAGAGTTTGTTATTTATTCAGGAGTTTGATAGCAGTGGGAAAGAAGGAGTTTTTTAGTCTGGATGTCCTGCATTTCACACTTCTGTACCTCCAGCCTGAAGGTAGAAGTGTGAACATTCTGTGCTAGGGGTGGGTGGGATCCTGGAGGATGGTGGCAGCTCTCCATTGGACTCTGCGGTGGGAGATGCTCTGCAGAGAGGGGAGTGGAGTCCTGATGATCTTCTCCGCTGTCTTCACCACTCTCTGCAGGAGTTTGCGGTCCAGGGCAGTAGTGCTGCCATACCACGCAGTGATGCAGTTGGTTAAGATGCTCTCGATGATGCAGCTGTAGAAATTGTTGAGAATCTTGAGGTACGTGCCAAACCTCTTCAGCCTCCTCAGAAAGTACAGCCTCTGTTGAGCTCTCTTAACCGTCTCTGTGGTGTTGAGTGCCCATGTAAGGTCCTCACTGATGTGGATGCCGAGGTATTTAAAGCTGCTCACCCTCTCCACCTCAAGCTTCCGGATGAACAGTGACCGATGGGGTCTCCTCCTCCCCTTCCTCATGTCCGCTATTATCTCCTTCGTCTTGTACATGTTGAGGGTGAGATTGTTGTCCTCACACCATGAGACCAGGCTGGCCACCTCCCTCCTGTAGGATGCTTCATCACCACCAGTGATGTGCTCTATCACTGCTATGTCATCTGCAAACTTTACGATGATATTGTCCTTGTGGGAGGCAACACAGTCATGGGTGAAGAGGCTGTAGAGCAGGGGTGTCAAACTCATTCCATGGAGGGCCAAGACCCTGCAGGTTTTACTTCCACCCAGTCTCTTCAGCAGGTGTTTTCACTGATCAGCAATCAGTAGGAAGAAATTCAGAGAAATCACCTGTTGAAGACACTGGGTGGAGGTAAAACCTGCAGGGTCTTGGCCCTCCATGGAATGAGTTTGACACCTGTGCTGTAGAGCATGGGGCTGAGAACACAACCCTGTGGGACACCTGTGTTTGTGATGATGCTGGCTGAGGTCCTGTTACCCATCCTGACAGACTGGGGCCTGCCCGTCAGAAAGTCCAGTAGCCAGTCACAGAGGGTGGGGTGCAGGCCAAGTGAAGACAGTTTGTTGGTGAGTTTGTGGGGGATGACTGTGTTGAAAGCAGAGCTGTAGTTGACAAAGAGCATCCTGATGTAGATGTCTTTATCTTCCAGGTGGGAGAGAGAATAATGGAGTGCTGCAACAATGGTATCTGAGGTAGACCTGTTGGGCTGGTAGGCATACTGCAGAGGGTCCAGGGAATGGCTGCCTCTGTGGCAAAGGAATTGTATAAGGAGTTCTTGCAGCATTTGTCATAGAGCCTGTTGCTTTTCCTGTATGGTTACTTCAGTACTGAATATACGTGTGCATGTATATATATTATATATCAACTAAAAGCATATTATAAACCCATTTAAAGTAAGCTGTCCTCACTACCAACATTTGGGGCTGTGAATATTCTGTCCAATCTTTTTCTCCCTTAATAAACTTCATCAGTGTTTTATGTAGCACTGTAACGTTTCTAATGTCACTTTTTTGTGTGTGTAACTTTTTTGTCATAGTTATACAGATTTTCTTGTAAATCAGAGACATTTTTTTCTTGTAAATTTGCCTAATTTTTGTATAAAAATGCAGTGTTTCCCTCATGTTGTTCTCCGCCTAAATTCACAGTTTCTCAAAAATGTAGCATTTTTCTCAAATTTGTATTTTTTTGTCATGGAAAATAAGCCTTTTACCTTACATATTTGCAAAATCATTTAAATTTCTGAATTAAAAAAAAATGATTATCATCAAGTTCCTACTTTCTTCTTGTGAATTTATACTATTTTTTCCTAAATTTGGATGTTTTTTTCTGGTAAATTTGGTAAGGTTAAATTTGTTATTTTCCTTTTGTTTTGTTTTGTTTTTGTTTTGTTTTTTTGGGGGGGAGGGGGGCAAATACCTGAATCCTAAATTTGAAAACTGAATGTCATTGTAAAAATTAAATGTCTAGATAATGAATCCAGAGTAAGTTTTTAATACCAAGATGATTTAGTCACAAATCTACTCACAGATTTTCTATTACTTCATGAATAAAACGGCACACCTAAGGTGTGGTGTGCTGTGTTCATAATGTCTCTCCAGGCAGGATAACTGTTACTTTTGTCATAGTCTAGCTGATTAAATCCCAGTAGTGTCCTTAGTTCATCTGCTTGGTAAGAAATAGTCACATGGTGGCAAGTGTTAACATCATAAATTAATGAAAAAGCATTAGTCCTGTCAGAATAAATGTGTTAATCACCACAACTGATAAATAACAAAATAAAATGAGTTAAGAAAAATGGTGATTAAGCCTCAATCAGCAGCTAGATTAACCTCAGTTAATAATGATTGCACTGTTAAGATGCTATTAAGAGGGAAGAAGGGCAAAAATCTAGCATGAATTACATCCTCCAAAATTGTCCATGAAGTACTGTACCTCTTTTAAACCATTTGAACATTAACTGAGCCTTTTTATATCAGGAGCAAGAATGTGGCAGCAGCAGGGTGAACCAAGAAGGAGAAGAGGTAAAGGTAACCAGAGAGGCACAGGAGGCACACATGACCAGTCAAAACTTGATTTCTGCCAGTGCTGAAATAACACATAATGGGAATTAAGTAGGCCTGGTGCTTCATAGTGGCATAGACTATTACAAGGCTGAATACAGATTTGGTATATTAGGGAAATAATTTTTATAACTGTTACTAATATGGGAATGCCTAAATAAAGGGGTAAATTAGCCTTGTCCTTTTAGCAAAGTTAATGATTTTGCACTCTTCCTCCACACTGGGATACATACTGTATACTGTCATTTTTTGTTTAAAAAATCCTTTTCCTTTAAAAATTAAAAAAAAAAAAAAAAAGGACATTGGAGACAACTGTCCTTACTGATAACCTGACAGTCCTATAATAAAAAGACTTTTTTTTTTAATCCTTGTATGGGCAGAAATCTCACACACACACACACACACACACACACACACACACACACACACACACACACACACACACACACACAATGTTTGAAACAAAGTTACGCCCTTGGTTGGGAGAAACATGGGGTGAAACATGGCATTCAGAGAGAGCAGACGCTTTTCTCCCTCCTCTCCCTCCTAATCCTACTCCCTTCTGATCCCAGCTTGCAATGTTGCGTTTTTGTCTGTGTTTTTGTCGCTCTTCTTCTGGCTGAATCTTAATCCAAACGGAAATTATGGATCTGGAAAGCGGCTTAAATGCGATTGACACCACTTTAAAAGAAGATCGGGTTAGGGGGAACCCAAGGAGGAAGACTCATGGACATTGGGAACTCATGTGTCTGTGTGATTCGACTGGAGATGCAGAAGACATCTATTGGCTATGATCACAGGACTTCTACTTTGGCTTTGGAGTTTCCTGATGTATCAGAAATTGAGGAAGGTGGGAGAGCTGTTCAAAATGTGGACCCAGGCAAAGTTCCTTCATCAAATTCGACCAGTTGGGGAGTGCACGAATAGTGGCATGGTGAACTGAATGGTAACTGATTCAGATGGTGGAATACATCTCGAGTCGCTAGTGCTCTCCATGGAATGTTTTTAAGCCTGTATATGGAAATTATGAAGCACAGAATCGCATGAGAGAGGAAAATTCTATGCTCTGTGTGCACTGTGCAGATTTGACCTTGTTTTTGGTGCCCTGTTTACATTCCTCCTTGATGAAGATAAGGTAGAAGAGGTGGCTGGCTTCTCTCCCTAACACAAACAATCTGGCGTACAGTAATCTGAACTCTCAAGGACAGCACCATGTGACTGGCTTAGGAATTACCATCGGACATGCACTAAGAGCTGGATCTCATGTGGACATGCTATCTAAGTTTCAGACACTAAAGACATAACATCCAGTTGCTGAGAGAGGATTTTTGCTGTACACCAGTAACTGACACACACACTGCATACAACATCACATGACTGATACACATACACTGACATACATACTCTTACACTGTCTCTCTCAACCTGCTGCTTTGTTAATGTGTGATCTATTGTCTGCTATTTGTGCATTAAGAGGGTTTTTTTCTATGTAATCACAATTTTGCTCATACGAGCTTTTTACGAGCTTTATACGAGCTTTATTTTGATAACTATGTTTTTTCTCTCCGCCCAATGTGTTCCCCCCTCCCCACCTTCCCCTCTTTACCCTCCACTGTATGACAGGCGCCTTTGCATGGCTGCCGCGTCATTGGGATGCGCTTATCGTGCGTGCCCAATGTCAAGTCAAATTCCTCGTATGTTTACTTGTATGTTTACTTGTAAATGTGCTTGGCAATAAAGCTCATTCTGATTCTGATTCTGATTCTGGTTCTGAAAGATACTTGGGATATAGACTGGTTTATTTTTTTAATACATTTGAAAACAAGTGATTATTTTAAGTTGGTAAACAAAGAGTCGAATGTTAAAAACAAACATTCTAAAAACAATTGTCATATTTATAGATGTGAAATACTCAGTTTTATAAAATGGCTCACTTGAAAATAATAATAATAAAAAAAAAACCTAACTGAGCTATCCACCTTATTCCTGGGGATGCCACTGTAGGAATGATTATGGGCGGAGCTTCCGGTTTCAGCTGACTTAGTGTTAAATCAGTCAGTAAGAGTGCAGTAGCAGGGGCATTTAAAATAGTGTTTTTAATAGTTTTTCAAATTCATTTTAATGCATAGTCCACATATGTGCTTTGCACTCAAGTGGCAGCTATTTTCAGCACTTGTAGTTTTTGTATTTTTGAATGTTTTTGCGTAATTCTGATACTTGCTGATGTTTGCGGTGTGAGGCTCCTCATAGATAAGCACAGCTAAATCTGTGGCTTCAACAGCGATGAGCAGATCATGCACTGAAAACTAAAGGATTGTTCATGTGATCGGTGGTGCAGACACAGGACAGACACCAAGACAAGAGCCAGGTATGTTTTCACTTGTATGAATGTCACAGATCTGACGTTTTACCCCGAATTTAAAACGCCCAAGCACGGTGTTGTGGTTCTTTGTGGCTCTGACTAGACTCTACGTCTACTCTGAGGTAAATTTGATTATGTCCAATATATTTTAACAAAATGCAGCTGACTTTATCGCGGTGGAAACATTGATATACTGTATCTCAGAGCTTTTATTTGTTTACAGCGTTAGCATGTTAGCAGCGGAGCTAATTAACGGAGCTACTGTCCATGGAGCTACTGGCCACTTTTTAAGGTCATTGTTTCATCCCTCCATAGTCGTGGGATGTGGTATGATTATATTACTGTTTTTGAGGTGCAAAAGGCTGTGTTCCCACATTTTTGATGCCAAAGTCATTGTTTTTTAACAAGGAAAAGTGTCCCGTTTCAGTAACAACAATACGTCCTAAACTAGTACCGGAAGTTGCTGCCATAATTCACTCAAGGCATCATGGGGCCTAGGTATAAGGTAGATTAACAGAATATATTTTCTATCCTTTGTAATTCTGTTCTGGTTCAGGAAATTCATTTTATTTATGACTGTATATGAATTTGATTGTTTTACAGAGTACACGTGTATAGTTTGTATTTTCTCCTCATGTTTAAACTTTTAAGAGAAAAATGTAACATTTCCAAAATAGTTCACAAATGTGTGCATAAAAAGCTAGAATGAAAAAAAACTTTCAAATTTAGTATAAAAATACATAAATCTGTAAGAAAAAAGTAATGATTTTTTGAAAATTAAAAAACAGCCACATTACAATTTGAAAATAGTCTCAAATATACAATAAAAATCAGAGTTATGAGACAGAAATACAATACTATGAGGATAAAGTAGCAAATTTATGTGAAAAAGTAAAATTTGGAATAAAGAAGGTAGTACATTTAAAAGGAAAAAATACACAATTCTGTCAAAAAGTGTTAATGTTGCTTGTTTGTATTATAATACATTTAAATCTGTTCATTATAAGTTTAACAATATACCTACCGATAGGTATTTTGAATATTTGCCTAATATGGCTAAAAAATGTTTTTATGCTGCAGATCGTCACAGCTGCCATTCACACACCATTATAGAAAGGCCATTTTTTGGAACTGTTATGAGCTCCATGAGCCACGTGACCGGGCAGCGGCGAGTTCAAAGTGTGTCACAACTATCATATTATAAGGCTATGATCCAAGTCAGCAAAGTTTTTTTTCCCCATGTCAACAAGAGGAGCTTTTCATTGGCCATCCAAAAACTTGACCCTGGGACACTTATCTGTGTGCCCTGGAGCCAATTGTAAGTTTTTTTGTATTTTTATCTTAATGTGATTGGGGGTAAAATCTGTCAATCATCAGATCCCACCCACTTGCCAGGAAACACAGAGCCTTTTTTAAAAACTTTATTTGATAGAACACTCCTTTACCTCTGGAAGCTTACCTCGGTCATTAAGAGAAGCTGACATCTCCCTAATTCTTAAAAAAGGCAAGTGTCCTGAAGACTGTTCAGGATATAGACCTATTGCTCTTTTAAATCAAGATGCTGAACTGCTATCTAAGATCCTAGCTCTGCGTTTAGAGAAGGTTCTGCCTTTCATCATTAAGGAGGACCAGACAGGCTTTATAAAACATCAGGAGGCTTTTAAATATTGTTCATTTCTGTCAAACACAAGAATATGACACTGTAATCATCTCATTGGATGCAGAGAAAGCCTTCGACCGAGTCGAGTGGCCTTATTTATTTAGCGTAATTTAATTTGGGGGATAATCACTCTATTAAAGCAAGAAATCTCTGTGTGTCTGTCAGTCACGTTTATAGGACATCATAGGATGGCCTGTGATCTCTGCCTGAACACCATAGGACATCCTATGATCTCAGGCATCATAGGAATCACAATGCCATCATAAAGATATGATGTCTATATGACGGCACATAGACAAATGTGTCTTTATGATGTCATATAGACCATCACTCATGATGCCTAGACTAATGTGTCTTTATAATGTTGCTCAAGATGAAGAAACTAAGCAAAAGTGTTGCTTTCTCAGCAATGTCGTTTTTAAAGAGGTGTTGACAAGCAAAGCGCTGATTTTCTCCGGGTGCTCTGGTTTCTTGGTTTCTACAGGCATGCATGGGCCTTCCTGAACAGGGTTGAAAGCCACTTTTTGCTCAGATCTTTTTTCATGATCTTGCCCTTGAACTGGAATTACGACGCACCTATCTCTCAACCAGTGGTCTGAACGAAGAAGAAGAAGACCCACCAGATGGAGAGCAATAGAATGAGAACTGCTGCACGTAAAGATATGATGTCTATATGACGGCACATAGACGTAGACAAAGCACATCATTGGACGGCCTATGATTTCTGCATGATATCCCATGATGCATGATGTCTTATGATGACCCTAAAAGATATGATGTCTATATGATGTCATATAGACATAGCACCTCATACAACGCCCTATGGCGTCTGCATGATGTCCTATGATGATCCGATGATGAACTAGAATTACGACGCACCTATCCCTCAACCAGTGGTCTGAACGAAGAAGAAGAAGACCCACCAGATGGAGAGCAATAGAATGAGAACTGCTGCACGTCAGAAAAGATACCGTGAACATGAAACACCTCAGGTTCCAGCAGTACGCCGCAGGCATGACTGTGAACAACACAGCCGTCTGAGACAGGAGGAGACCCTTCAGCAACAGGCATGCAGAAATACTTGCTTATACTTGGTTTCTACGGGCATGGACGGGTATGCACGGGCATGTACTAGTCAACATAACACAGAACAATAACAGGCAGGAGAAGAAGTAATAAGCAGGGCCAAACAGAGACAGCAGGGCATGAGTCCAGAAAATGGGAAGGGTGGGGCTGCACAGATAATCACACACAGGGGACCAGAGGGGAGACAACACCAAGGCAATCACTCTATAAATTCCAGAATCTAGGCCGCACTATGATCTCAGGCATCATAGGACTCACGATACCATCAAAGATATTCGTGATGCCGTCATAAAGATATGATGTCTATATGACAGCACATAGATAGGCATCGTAGGACTGCCTATATGACTGCACACAGACAGATAGGCATCGTAGGACTCGTGATGCCGTCATAAAAATATAATGTCTATATGACGGCATGTAGACAGATAGGCATTATAGGACTGTCTATATGACGGCAGAGCACATCATAGGACAGCCTTCTGTCCAATGGTGATCCTATGATCTCAGGCATCATAGGACTCGCAATGCTGTCATAAAGACTCGCTATATGACAGCACATAGACAGAGCACATCATGGACATCATGCAGACATCATAGGGCATCCTATCACGGCACACAGACAGAGAGTACATCATAGGACCGCCTATGAAGGTCTGTGTGTCTGTCACGTTTATATGATGGCACATAGACAGATAGGCATCAAAGGACTCGCAATGTCATCATAAAGATATGATGTCTATATGACGGCACATAGAATGATAGGCAACATAGGACTGTCTATATGACGTCTATGTGACGGCAGAGCACATCATCGGACGGCCTTCTGTCCTATGGTGATCCTATGATCTCAGGCATCATAGGACTGACATCATATCTTTATGATGGCACATAGACAGATAGGCATCATAGGACTTGCGATGCCGTCATAAAGATATGATGTCTATATGACGGCACATAGAATGATAGGCATCATAGGACTGTCTATATGACGGCAGAGCACATCGTAGGACAGACTATGGTAATCCTATGATCTCAGGCATCATAGTACTCGCGATGCCGTCATAAAGACTTGCTATATGACGGCACATAGACAGAGCACATCATAGGACATCATGTAGACATCATAGGCCGTCCTATGATGGCACATAAACAGAGAGCACATCATAGGTCGGGCTATGAAGGTCTGTGTGTCTGTCACGTTTAAATGATGGCACATAGACAGATAGGCATCATAGGACTCGCGATGCCGTCATAAAGATATGACGTCTATATGACTGCAGAGCACATCATAGGATGGCCTTCTGTCCTATGGTGATCCTATGATCACAGGCATCATAGGACTCGCGATGCCGACATAAAGAATCGCTATATGACGGCACATAGACAGAGCACATCATAGGACGGCCTATGATGTCTGCATGATGTCCTAACTCCTCCTATGATGTCAAATAGACATCATGGGCACATTGAGAGGTTAGAACACTTTCTACTGGCATGCAGAACTGCTTCCTTACACTTGCTTTCGACGGGCATGCAGAAATACTTGCTTTACCATGTCAAAGATCAAAGGCAGGCATCACCATGGTTACTGTTGCCACGGTAACAGTAACTTTCCACGGGCAAGCAGAAGTGCTTGCTTACACCTGCTTTCTACGGGCATGCAAAAATACTTGCTTATATTTGGTTTCTACGGGCATGCACAGGTATGCACTAGTTTTATCAAATGGATCAAACTTTTGTATAATAAACATTTGGCATCAGTCATAACAAATGGTTATAGATCGGATAATTTCCCAATTTATCGTTCAACACGTCAAGGCTGCCCCTTTAGCCCTGCTCTTTTTGCCCTTGTGGTAGAACCTTTGGCTGAAGCCATCAGACAGGATCCAGCTGTCAGGGGTATAGATGTAGGGGAGACGCAACATAAAATTTCCCTTTATGCGGATGACGTTTTGTTGTATGTAGCGGAGCCTGCTACCTCTGTTCCGCGACTGGTCGATATCATTAATTATTTCGGGTATTTCTCTGGTTACAAAATTAACTTTTCTAAATCTTTAGCTATGCCCATGGGAAGCCTCAGAAATAGAACAAACTCCCTTATATCATTTCCATTTCGCTGGTCTATGTTAGGTTTTGAGTACTTGGGTATTCAGATTACTCCTATGTTCCATCAGATGTTTAAAGCTAATTTTAACCCTCTCCTAGACGCTATAAAAAAGGATTTAAACAGGTGGTGTTCACTTCCCCTATCATTACTCAGCAGAGTGTCTATCATCAAAATGAATATCCTGCCTAGGTTATTGTATCCCCTACAGATGATTCCAGAATTTATAACTAATAAGGCTGTGAAGTTACTCAATGGTTGGTTGAGCAATTTTATCTGGAATGAAAGGAAGCCGAGGTTAAAAATGTTAAAATTACAACTTCCAAGTTCAATGGGAGGTTTGGATGTTCCTAACATTAAATGGTATCAAATAGCATCTCAACTAAGGTTTATAGCAAAATAGTTTAAAGATGATCCTACTTCTGTTTGGTTGGGTCTTGAAAAGTCACAGTCCTCCTGCTCACTGTTGGGCCTCTTGTCTTGTAAGAATTTAAAGTCAGTTAGAAATCTCTGTGATAATAACCCTATAATTTCCAACACTCTAAAGGCCTGGTTTATGACACAAATGCTTGAAGGAAGATCAGATTTAACTACGTTATTAATCCCTATTCAAGGCAATCCTGACTTTGTTCCTGGTATGATGGACAGTGGTTATAATATATGGACAGTTAAAGGGTTAAAGAAAATTTATGACCTTTTTGATGGAGCGTTATCATCATATGAACAGCTTCGGGAGAAATTTGGCCTTTCTACAAAGAATTTTTTTAGATACCTTCAGATCCGTGATTTCATAACTAGAAAGACCACATTCAGTGTAAATACCACAGTGTCTGCAGTTGAGCGGTTACTTTTTTAGGCCCAACCAAAAAATTTATAACTCACTGTTATAGTGCCCTAAGTCAGTTGGATGTGTTGAGTGTGTCAATTATGCAGGATTTTAAACAGAAATGGCAAAGTGAACTTGGTGTAAACATTTGTGAGGATTCATGGGATGCAATCTGGGAGTGTGCCAAGAAGATATCAATATGCAATTGTGCAAGATTATTGCAATATAAAATTTTACATCGCTTGCAAATCTCTCCCAGTAAAAGATCAAATATGAACCCTCAGCTTTCACCCATGTGTCTGAAGTGTAAAATTTCAGTTGGTACCTACACTCATTGTGTTTGGTCTTGTCCTAAAACCCAAGCATACTGGCTGGACGTTGTACAAGACATGAGTCAGATATTCGGTGTGAATGTAGACATGGATCCTCGCACTTTGCTACTAGGACACCCAAATCAGGACTTACAAGCTTTGCCAGACTATACAATATCCTTGCATATGCGGCAAGAAGGAATATTTTTTTTTGTCATGGATATGTGACAAACCACCAACTAAAACAAACTGGCATAAAATTATCATGGAGTGTTTCCCTTTGGAATATTTAACATGTCTGGTCTCTTAGTGATCTCTCAAGGATCTTTCAAAGATCTCTATAGATCACCATGAAAATCATACAATGATCTCTCAAACATTTCTACAGAAACAGCTTTTTTGAGGCTTTAGGAGATTGTTGAGAGATTGGGTCAATTTCTGACCTCTGAATGGTCACCCAATGATCTCCGTCTGTGTAACGGGGCCCAAAATATCATATAAAGACTGCATTAGATAAGTAACAATGGTAGGAACAAATACAGCCCATTCTTACCTGGGCTTATGTGTGCTGCTTGTCTACAACAGAATATATAATCAGGAGGGGGAGAAACACAAGCAGAAACACAGTAAACATGACAGCCGAGGGCAAGCAGAAGGCAGAGGAAGATACTTAATGTCAAAACAACAAAGACACAAAAACAAGATGTTAATGCACAATGAGCACATGTGGTCCTAATGTTCTTTTTCTCCTGCTCTGCCAGGTTGGTAACAGGTTGTCAATAACAATGAAATTCTGCAGTGATGCTGCACAGGTGAACCTTTACAGGCTGACTGACAAGCCCGCATCAGTAATTATGAGAAAACATTAAAGTGAAGGAGAA
Source organism: Pholidichthys leucotaenia (assembly GCA_020510985.1). Lineage (NCBI taxonomy): Eukaryota > Metazoa > Chordata > Actinopteri > Cichliformes > Pholidichthyidae > Pholidichthys > Pholidichthys leucotaenia. The sequence goes on from CM035842.1 coordinate 282,142,766, forward strand.
TCTAATTAGTTGCTTTATTTTTCCTTATAATCTTCAATGCAATATTCCTGAGAAATTTTAATTATTTTTATGGCCTGAGGGTAAAACATTATTACCTACATGACAAAAGAATTGTTTCTAAGGCAATAAATATAAAAAAGATAATAAAACTTTATTGAATTGATGAAAGCAAAGTGGTCATTTAAGGACCAGCTTCACTAAGACATGGTGTGTTTGTGGGTTTTACCCTTCAAAAATATTAATATATTGCATTGCTTAGAAACATTTACAGTTAGGCCCAGAAATATTTGGACAGTGACACAATCTTGATGATTTGGGCTCTGCATGCCACCACATTGGATTTGAAATGAAACAACTACAATGGAATTGAAGTGCAGACTTTAAGGTTTAATTCAAGGGGTTGAACAAAAATATATGATTAAACATGTAGGAATTGTAGCTATTTTTATACAAATGCTCCTCATTTCAGGGGCTCAAAAGTAATTGGACAAATAACATAACCCTAAGTAAAATGTTACTTTTCAATATTTTGTTGAGAATCCTTTGCAGGCAATGACTGCCTGAAGTCTGGAAGCCATGGACATCACCAAACGCTGGGTTTCCTCCTTTGTGATGCTTTGCCAGGCCTTTACTGCAGCTGTCTTCAGTTGTTGCTCGTTTGTGGGTCTTTCTGCCTTAAGTTTTGTCTTGAGCAAGTGAAATGCCTGCTCGATTGGGTTGAGATCTGGTGATTGACTCGGCCATTGCAGAATATTCCACTTCTTTACTTTAAAAAACTCCTGGGTTGCTTTTGCAGTATGTTTTGGATCATTGTCCATCTGTACTGTGAAGCGCCGTCCAATCAACTTTGCTGCATTTGGCTGAATCTGAGCAGAAAGTATATCCCTATACACTTCAGAATTCATCTGGCTGCTTCTGTCTTTTGTCACATCATCAATAAACACAAGTGACCCAGTGCCACTGGAAGCCATGCATGCCCATGCCATCACACTGCCTCCACCATGTTTTACAGAAGATGTGGTTTGCTTTGGATCATGAGCTGTTCCAATTCTTCTCCAAACTTTCTTTTCCCCATCATTCTGGTACAGGTTGATCTTAGTCTCATCTGTCCAAAGAATGCTGTTCCAGAACTGGGCTGGCTTCTTCAGGTGTTTTTTGGCAAAGTCAATTCTGGCCTTTCTATTTTTGAGGCTGATTAATGATTTGCACCTTGTGGTGAATCCTTTGTATTTACTCTCATGAAGTCTTCTCTTTATGGCAGACTTAGATACTGATACACCTACTTCCTGGAGAGTGTTCTTCACTTGAGTGGATGTTGTGAAGGGGTTGTTCTTCACCATGGAAAGGATTCTGTGATCATCCACCACTGTTGTCTTCCGTGGATGTCCAGGCCTTTTTGAGTTCCCAAACTCACCAGTGCACTCTTTTTTCTCAGAATGTACCAAACTGTTGATTTGGCCACTCCTAACATTTCTGCTATCTCTCTGATGGACTTCTTCTTTTTTTTCAGCCTCAGGATGGTCTGTTTCACCTCCATTGAGAGCTCCTTTGACCACATGTTGTGTGTTCAGAGCAACAGGTTCCAAATGCAAACGCCACACCTGGAATCAACTCCAGACCTTTCAACTGCTTAATTGATGACAGGTTAACGAGGGAAGAGCCCATGCAGCCTTGTTATTTTTTTTTTTGCAGCTTTCTGAGTCAATTGTCCAATTACTTTTGGTCCCTTGAAAAAGAGGCGGCTACGTATTAAAGAGCTGTAATTCCTAAACCCTTGCTCCAATTTGGATGTGAATACTCTCAAATTACAGCTGAGAGTCTGCACTTTCAGCCCATATTGATTATATAATTGTATCCTGAATATGTTTTCGTAAACAGCTAAAATAACAAAACTTGTGTCACCGTCCAAATATTTTTGGGCCTAACTGTAGATGTTACCATTTCGGCAGAATGGGTAGAAGCTGGTATTGCTCTTCTGTATAACATTTCCCTACGTCACTAACAAATGATCCGGTCTTCAGTTTCAAGCCATCACTATGTTATTGGCTGTGGCGATGGCAGTGGTGGCCTAATGGTTAATGATGTGGACTGGTGACTGGAGGGTCGCTGGTTCAATTCCTGGACTAGCTGGTCCCATCTGACCAGCATCAGATTTAGGTGGGACAGTGTTTGCCCCACCCTCCTTAACCCCGCTGTGATGCCCTTGAGCAAGGCTTGCAACCCCAACTGCTCCAGTGGTGCTGCTCAGTGGCCACAGGCCAGTCTGTGGTTGTACTGGGCAGCTTCTAGGTGTGAATGTGTATCTGTGTGAACAGGACATTCTTGAAAAAGAGAGGTTCCTTCTCACTGGAACTTCCCTATTTAAATAAAGGCTAAATAAAAATGATCCAGTCCCCGGCTAGAGTTTCTGGGCTTAATATGGTAGCTTCAGAGCTAACAGTGCTATTATGGAGTTAGCTTACCAAGTGTGTGTGTGTTTTTTATCGTTATTTTTTGACATCCCTGTTTTCCACCCAGCTCACTAATCCACAGTCCATGTTATGTCTCGCACCATTCTGGCTTATTGTTAGGATGAGACTTATGAAGACATGATGAACAAAGATGCTAACACACTGATCTTCAGCTGAGGCAGCTTAATGCAGCGCTGGGAGACAGAAAGGCATCTCAGCATTCTCCTATCTCGCTACAACCTTTATACTCAAATCCTCCTCACCTAAACCAGATGTGCAGACTCGCTGGCACTTAAGCTGTTATTACTCCAAAGATCTCTCATGGCCAACACAAACAGTCCACAGCGTATCACATTATGCTTTCCCATCTGTCTCTCGTCGACTCTGTTGCTGACTTCACCAGAGTCACACTATAGGTTAAGTTCAACCTTACACTTATTCTGTTATATTTTCACTGTGATGGTAGATCAAACCATCAGTATTAGCTTGGCTAGCTAGTCATAGTCAGATTGTCAAACAGGTTTAGTGCTCACCTTGGAGGGGTGAGGCTGACAGGTTAGGCTACCTAGCATTATCTTAAGTTTCTGATCGATGCCACTGGGGTGGATCAGAAACTCATGCTCATAAGCATTTTTAAATTCGCTGAGACAAGCCATTCTCAAGAAGGCTGCAAAAGATGATTCACAATGATGCTGCAGTAATTGAATATTTAAAGGCAATTTGACCAAAGTATGTCACAGACATTTCTTTTAGATCCGTGGGAACTGTTTCAACATGTGGCAAAAACTGTAGTGAACGGGTCCTTTAAACTCATTTTAGATGAAAAGCATTTCCTATATTGGAAGCACATATTATAAAAGCAGCAAACTGATACTCCAAATAATCTGCCAACAGCTAAACTGTGCCAAAATGCATGCAGACGAAATCACAGTATGCAGTGGCATTATCGGTGTGAGCAGAAGCCCACTGACACACCTGCAGGGCCTCCAGGAAGCGGAAGGATCCAAGACGGCGGCCCCGCGGCACCAGGCAGAAACTGGAGTTGTGAAGCAGCTCCTGGTAATCAAACCTACACAAGAAAAATAATGAAATGGTTAGAAAATGAGCCAAAAACCACAAAAGACAACAGAACTTGGCAGGAGCGGTATATGAGGCTACGCTTCAACTGATACTTTGAAATTCAACAATCAGAAAAAGGAAAAGAAGAATAACTGCAAAAGGGATAAGAACAAAGGAAAACATTAGTTAGGTACATCTTTAACTTTATCAGATCCTTTCTCTTTTGAGATTTAAAAGTACAATTACATGCTGATTAATTGTACTCCATTCCACAGGCATAAACCAAAGGGGGGTACGGGGGGGACATGTCCCACCCCAACCTGGAAAAAAAAAACAGCAGAGAATCGTCCCCCAATATATCATCATATACCTTTTTATATCATGTTTATAACTGAATAAAATGCATTTGAAGCACAAATTCTAATCATAAATATGGAGAAAAAAAATCCTAAATTTGCTATTTTCTTCTGCTGAATTTGCAGCTATTTTCTCATATTTATATTTTTTTTCACTTTTTTCTTGTAACTTTTCAACCTTTCCTCATAAACTTGCTATTTTTTGTCAGAAGTTTGTAAGTTTTTACTCATGAACTTGTTACATTTTCATGTAAATTTGGAAATTATTTTCATTATTTTCTCATAATTTTTTTAAACTTTTTTTCTTATAAATTTGCAACTTTTGCTCACAAACTTGATAGTCTATTTCTGATAAATTTGTAACTTTTTCCTCAAACTTGCTACTTTTTTCATATACATTTATAAATTATTTCTTTCAAATACTAACTAGTTGGTAGAGCATCCACCCCACAACGGAGAGGTCGTGGGTTCAAATCCCGGCCGGGTCATACCAAAGACCATGTAAAAATGATACTTTCCACCTTCTAGCTTGGTGCTCAGCATAATAGAATGAGGAAAGGAAAGTTAACGCACACAGCTGCCAGAGGATTGACACCCCCCCCCCCCCCCCCGTAGCTTTCACTACTCCACATGGTGTCCACAGGCTGTGGAAGGGATTAACTTTTTTCTTTCAAATTTGTAATGTGTTCTCATAAATTTGGAACTTTATTCCTGTAAATCTGAAACTTTTTTCTCTTAAATTTGCCACTTTCTTCCAGTACATTTCTATTTTACTTATAAATTTGCAGTTTTTTTCTTATAAATTTTCAATCACTTTCTCATAAATTTGTGACTTTTTTCCTTGTAAATATTCTACTTTTTTCTTAAAATTTTGTGACCTGTATTTCTTGGAAATTTTCAACCTTTTTCCCATATCTTTGCAATAATTTCCTCATAAATTTGATAGTTTTTTCCTTGTAAAATAGCATTTTTTTTCTTGTAAAGTTGTGACTTTTTACTTGCAAAATTGGCAACTTTTGTTCATAGACTTGCTAGTTTTTGGTCATAAATGTGTAACTTTTCTCAAATTTTCTACTTTTTTCGTGTAAATTTGTAAATTATTTCTTTCAAATTTGTAATGTTTACTCATAAATTTGGAACTTTATTCTTGTAAATTTGCAACTTTTTTCTCTTAAATTTGTCACGTTCTTCAAGTAAATTTGTACTTTTTTTTCTCATAAATTTTCAACTTTTTTTCTTGTAAATTTTAAGCCACTTTCTCATTTTTTCTTGTAAAATTTCTATTTTTTTTCCCTCAGAATTTGGTGACCTTTATTTCTTGGAAATTTTCAGCCTTTTTTGCATAAATTTGCAATGATTTCCTCATAAATTTGATACTTTTTCCTTTTAAATTTGCAGCTTTTTTCTTGTAAATTTATGACTTTTTTTCTTTTAAATTTGCAACTTGTTTCTGATCAATTTGTAACTTACTTCTCATAACATTGCTACTTTTTTCATGTCAATTTGTTAATTATTTTCTCATAAATTTTTCACTTGGGAAGGATGCCAAACAAGTGGCTGACAAGTTAATGATAGCAATGGAGAAAGTGTCAAAATGACTCAATCAACCATGCCTCACTCTGAACATAGGGAAAACAGTTACCGTGTACTTTACCATCAAACAAAATCATATGCACTATCCAACTATAACTGTAAATGGATCAAATATAGAAATTGTAACAGAGTTGAAGTATTTGGGCGTTACATTAGATCCCACACTCAGCTTCAAAAAGCACATAAAATGGATGAGCCGCACTCTGAAATATAACCTTGCAAACTTTCAATACATCAGAAACTCACTCAAAAAGCATCAAAAACCTTTCTGAATGCCATGATTTTTATACATTTCTCCTATTGCATCTCATGCTGGTCATAAGTCAACAGTATGACTCTGAAACCCTTGGAATGCCTGTATAAACAAGCCATCAAAATTCTGGATAAGAAGACACGACAGTATCACCATTGTGGTATACTTGCCAAACACAAGATGTTAAGCTTTGAAAATATGATCATGTATGCAAATATACGGTTGGTCTTTAAAATTATCCATGGTTCTGCACTCCCGCCCCTTAAGACTTTTGTGTACCTGACTTCTGAACAAAATACTAGAGTAACAAGGACTTCCTCTAGGTGGCATTGTTGCATCCCCCTACGTTAAACTGCTTTTGGAGAATCAGCCTTCTCATACAAAGCTATAACAGAATGGAACAAGCTCCCCACTGCTTTGAAGACCAGAACAAATTACAGAGACTTTACCACAGAAACTAAAAACTGGATTTTAAGTCATCAAGCCTGCCGGCACCGACTCTCCCCCTTAAATGGGATTTGAAATTGTACTCTTAAATTGTATTTATGTGTGCCGTCTCTCTTATCTTTTTACCTTTAACCTTACTCCCTGCTTGTTTCAGGGTCAACAGTTTCTGAAACCTAACCTGAATTGCTTTCTATATCTGCTGTTTTCTTTTAATATCTTCCTGCCTGCCTCGGGGACTACAGATGGAAATTAGTGAGAATGCTATAATCTGGTACAGAGCATCTTCACCCTGTGTTTAAGATTTTTTTTTTTTTTCTGTACATGGTCCCTGACAAATAAACCAATAAACTAAACTAGAACTTTTTTCTTGTAAATTTGTAACTTTTTTCTCAAACTTGCAACTTTTTTCATGTAACTTTGTAAATTATTTCTTTCAAATTTGCAACATTTTCTCATAAATGTGGAACTTTTTTCTTGTAAATTTGCAACTTCTTTTCCCTCTTATACTTGCTACTTACTTCTAGTAAGTTTGTACCTTTTTTTTTCAGAAATTTGCATCTCATAAATTTGTGAGTTTTTTCTTGTAAATTTTTAACCTTTTTCCAGTAAATTTGCAATGATTTCCTCATAAAACTAATCATTTTTTTTTGTAAATCTGTGACTTTTTCTTTTAAATTTCCAACTTTTGATACTTTTGTATAAATGTTCAACTTTTTTCAAATTTTGCAATGTTCATGTAAATGCAGGGTTTTCCTATTCATTTAGACAGTGACCTGATTTTTTTTCATGGTTTTGTTGGGAGGGATGAGGTTTTCTTTTTCAGTTTAATTTTTGAGGATTTGAACTCTTCTTTTTTCCATAAACATTGGTCCCCAAACACAATCTTGTACAAGGCCTCTAAAAGCCAGAAACAGCCAGTGTCCCCCTAAATATTTGCTCTGTTTATTGTCCTCCACAGCAGTGACATGAAATACCACCCACACTTAAACGTCACCAAAAGCGCTTTACTCAGGACATTTTCCTTGCAATAATAAACTCTTCAGAGTTGAACAAGAGAAAAGCTAAAGTGAAAAATGATTGTCAGACCAACTCTCATGTTCCCACGTTCCTCCCTCATTGTGCACAAACTCAGTTTCAGTGAACAATCAGAAAGCAGCTACTAAACAGCTCCCACAAACTCCTTTGAAAACTTGATACCACTGCTGAAATGTGTTGCTACAGAAGTGCATCAAAAGATCTGGTGGATGGTGGATAAATAATGAAAAGTGCTGGAAACGGTGCTCCCCAGCTGTTACAGAATCAAACACAGTGGCCTTCAACACATTTCATCTGATCAAATATGAGGGGAGAGCGTCATCCACAGTGGGTTACCTCCACTGAAGGTTTTGCTCGGCTGTGTTGCAGAGAGCTGAAGTATTGATCTGAAAGCAGCGTGGATCTTGTCTGTCAAACGAGATCAATGGGAACATTTGAAGACTGCTGCTAATATTTTACTGACAAAATTCCTCCGATGCAGGTTGGAGGGGGTCAGAATTCACAGGAAGCGCGGCTAGTTTTTTAAAGATCACAAGGCCCTTTCTAGATTTTGGGGGGCCCTATGCAAGATTAGAAAGACAGGGAAGAGTTCAAACCCTTTAAAATGGGGAAAATACATCTCCCTCCCACAAAAACATTAAAAAAATTAACTTGGGTCATTGTCTAGATAAGCAGAAAAATTAGACTATTACATACAATTTAAAAAAAAAGCAAATTGATGAGAAAAATCTTGAGCCTATATGAATGTTGCAAATTTAAGCAAAAAAGTGACAAATTTACAACAGAAAAAAAAGTAAATTTATAAGAAAAAAAAGATAATTTCAATTCTCCCTTCAAAAATGTTGCGGATAACCTTCTAACTGTGTAGCCCCCTGGTGGCTGAGGGGGCCTGTAGCATTTATGTTCTCCACTTTATAGGCAGAAATAGCTCTGGAGTTTAAAAATAAGCCAAAATCCCGCACACGTCTTTGGAAATTTCATGGAAAAATTTAGGACACTGAACTCCAAAGACAAGTGAAGTCGCAGCAAAACATTTCACAGCTGAAGACATGTGCAGCTGACAAACGGGAATCTGGTGAATCTTCTGACATGAATAATGTGGAGTCACCTGGAGGAAATCAAACGTATTTATTAAACTGCTTATATTCTTTACTGCCAAAATATAGAAAAGCAACGATTCAGAGATGTACTTTAACAATCAACACCATGCCTTAATAGAACTGCCACAGTTATAAAATTCTGTCTGTGTGACCAAACTTCCAATGGAATCTTCATTCAAAAACTGCTTTTACTGCATCATGTCAGTGTGAAACTTTTGCTATTGCATGTACAGTACAACCGTATACTCCATTTTTGCTGTGAAAGTACTGCACCTCAGACATATGTGGGGACCCCTATATACAGTAGGTGATTTGAGCCCAAACCCAAGCATCACCCTGTTTTAGTCTCCCTAAGGTAAAAGTTGCAAACACACAAAATTGGGGGAAAAGTCAGAAATTTATGTGACTTAGGAAAAACAAGTTGTGAATTAATGTGGACAGAAAAGTTGGAAATTTACAAGAATGGGATAAAAGTCACAAATCTACAAGACTGGTGAAAAAAGTTAGAAATATATGTGACTGCGGGAAAAAAAAAACCCTCAAGACTTTAAGAATTTGGGGAGAAAAAGAAGAAATTTATGAGTACAAGACTGGAAATTTACAGTATAAGACTGGGGAAAAGTGGCAAATCCACAGAACTTTAGGGAAAAAGTCTGAAATTTATGTGACTTGGGCAAAAAAGGTTATAAGTTTACAGATCTGGGGAGAAAAGCAGGAACTTTGGAAGACTGGAGTAAAAGTTGCAAATTTACAAAACTGGGGGAAAAGTCAGAAATCTACGAGACTGGTGAAAAAAGCCAGAAACGTATGTATATGAGTAGGGAAAATAGTCAAAAATTTAGGAATTTGGAGAGAAAAGTTGGAAATTTATGAGTATAAAATTTGGGGAAAAAATTGGAAATGTACAAACTTTGGGGAAAAGTTGCAAATTTACAAAACCGGGGCAAAAGTCTGAAATATAAGTAAAAGGGAAAAAAATCAAGAATTTAAGAATCTGGGGGAAACAAACACTGGAAATTTATGAGTACAGGATTGTGGGAAAAGTCCCAAATTTACAAAACGGGGCGGGGGGGGGGGGGACGTCTGAAAATTATGTGACTTGGGAAAAAGTCATGAATTTAAGAATCTGGGGCCAAAAGTTGGAAATTTATGAGTACAACATTAGGGGAAAGGTAGGAAGTTTATCAAGCAGGAAAAAAGTTGGAAATTTATGTGGCGTGAGACAAAAGTCGTGAATTTAAAAATATGGGGAGAAAAGTTGGAAATTTACAAGACTGAAGTAAAAGTTACGAATTTAGAAAACTGAAAGAAAAAGCTGGAATCTTCAGGGAAATCCCAAGACCAAAAGTCGGAATTTAGGAAACAAAGGGAAAAAGTCAAAAAATTAAAAGTATTAAAGAAAAGTCACAAACTCTGGGAAAAAAAAGTTGTAAATTTAAAAGTTTATAAAACTATGGGTATGAAGTTGCAAATTTACAATAATGACCTCTGTGGTGTAAAGCAAGCATTATCCCTTGAACAGCCACGAGCATCAACAGGAGGAGTTGCTTCACGACGCTCAGAATTTTCAAGCACATACTGTATACAGTAACTGTTCAATTTTGTAGAAATAAAAACGTTCATGCAGCCATCAAAAGTCTGTCAAAGCTGGACATCAGGTTTTTTCTCGCGTCTTTAACTCGCCCATCAATTCATGATCTCAGGGCTGGCTCGAGGAGATTTCCGTTTTAAAGGGTAATCTGTCTGGGGATCAACTGTCCCCACAACCAGACAGCTGTGTGTGTGTGTGTGTGTGTGTTTGTGTGTGTGTGTGTGTGTGTGTGTGTGTGTGTGTGTGTGTGTGTGTGTGTGTGTTGCCACGTCTGTCTGATAAGTCGTCTGTTAATGACAGTCGGTCTGCCATATCACTGACTGTCACCATAAGCATGTGCCTTGATGGGCCTGTGCGGAAAAAGAAAAAAAGTAAGAGCAAATCACAAGATGTCAGGCGTCCAGTTTGTCAACCAAAGACAAGGTCGTTTTTGGTGCAGCTGAGGGAAATGCACAAAAACGGAGATGGCTCGTCACATTTGAAGACAGTTATTTGGGAATATGTGGTGAAATGGTTCAACTAAAATTAAATTGCACTTCACCAATTTGTAATTTCTTTACAAAATAAATTCTTTGTGACCCTGTATCGATCCTCCTGAATTCCTGAAGAGACTTTTACTGCTTATGAAATCACCTGAAAGCCTTTCTGAATTTGGTGAAATTTTGAAAGCGGTGCTTCGTTACTGCAACATGAAGCCTGATTCCTCCCAGTAATCACATCTGTAGCAGAGATACTGAGCTGAAAGAACGGACATGATTGCTTGTTTTCATCATTCATGCGTCCTGAGCCAACATCCATTGCCTTAAAGAAAATGCACACAGAATTCTTCTTTAATGAGACATCAAGGCTGGCAACATTTAAAACATAATGTATAAAGCTATTACTACTATTATTATTATTTTTAGTGGTGTAGTGCTACATTTTACAGTGATAATTTTTTTAAATTGTGATTATTCGCAAATAACTGCAGAACAAAAAAAGCGGAACCTTCGAAACGTGGGCACTGTTTCCAGTCTATGGTGTGACTAAAAATTGAGATGTAAACCTCAATTCATGGCAGAAACTCCTAAATTGATTGAATTCTTGGTATTCAAATCAGTTTGCTGGAGTGTCACTGTCATACTATGTGGACATATGGACTGTATTAATCCACAATCTGGAAAACACTAGAGAGAAGAGACCCAGGGAAAAGAGAGGGGAGGCGGACATGCAGCTAATGAGGAGAGCTAACAGCTAAGCTAAGGGCTAACAGGTAAGATAGCAACTGGTGTAATAATGTCAAAGTTGTTAGTTTTTTGCAGTACTTTTTTGAAAATCTTCTGGATAGTTGTTACCAATTTTGACATATTGAAAGCTTGAAAGTGACACTCCACCCCAAATTGAGGTTTTTTTTTCTTTTTAACATGTCCGTAAATGTTTTTTTATGACTTACGAGACAAATCAAGAGCAAAATCACTCAAATGTCTGATGTCACAGAACAGAGCAGAGAGTTTTAATACAGTATGCCAAACAGATAAGCATTGTTTCGAGAATGCAGAGTGAGAAGTCTCTCAGAGCTACGTACATCTACAGTAAATGTTCTGTTACAACATTCAAGGCTGCATTGGATCCTCGCTGTCTCATGGGAAAAGTACTGAGAGTAATTTCAGTTATGATTACAGGAGACAGAATGAATGGACAATAATTTAAAAAAATCCATAGCAGAGCCCTAAAATTCTTAGCCAACAGCTAAATCAGGCACCAATGTGATCCATGAAATAGCAGTTACTTAAAAATGTAAAAAAAAAATAAAATAAAAAAGTTTCAAATGATTTAGTCAAAATACAAAACGTTTAACTGTTGGCTAAGAGAGGGAATTTAATAGCTAAAGTTTGGTATTAATAGTTACAAAAGACCTTGCTAATAATGTGGCATGCAGTTAAATCATTAGTGGCATAAGCACAATTGTTTGCATACATAAGCGGAAAACTGGTGAAACAGTTGTGTAATAACTATGAAGGGTGGAGTCGCCTCAAGTAAAAAAGACAAACACCTGTCTTAATCAAACAAGGAGACAGCTTCAGGTGAAAGGAAAGGTGGACCAGAGGGAGCTTTAATCAGATATTCCTCCTTTCCGATCCTCTCTAAACATAATTCCTCAGCTGATTAATCTGTCATCACACCTCCTCAGCCTCCTGTGTCAGTGTTTGTGGTGACGGAGCTGCGGTATCACATCGCCACTCCTACACCTCTGTACGTGAACATTCACACGCTCACGAAGTGCTGCCGGTGCAGCTGTCGTGTAAGTGGAATGTTACTGTGATGACTGCCTTGGGTTTGGATCATGTGACCACACTGAGTTGATGAGGAAGGTGTTATTGTGTGTGGCAGGGAATTCTACTCCAACATGCTAACAGGTTAAGGCTATACAGGGCTGTTTCTGGCTATCCACCTTATTCCTAGGCCCCATGATGCCTTGCGTGAATTATGGTAACAACTTCCGGTACTAGTTTAGAACATATGGTTGTCACTGAAACGGGACACTTTTCCTTGTTAAAAAACAATGACTTCGGCATCACACGATCATCAACACGGCCTCTTGCACCTCAGAACAGTAACATAATCATACTTCCCACGACTATCGAAGGATGGAAAGATGACCTTAAAAAGTGGCCTCGTACACAGTAGCTCCGTTAGTTAGCACCGCTGCTAAGATGCTAACAGTGTAAACAAATGACCCACGCTGGCAAAATTAGTCACTTCGAGGACATTTTCAAAACTGATGTAACGTTATTTCCATATTCTGTATTGAAAGACCTTCAAAATGATATTTAATTTGTAGGTAGTGTGCAAAAACTGACCCAGAAAAAGATGATTTGTTTATATTTCAGCTAGGTTGAAAACTCGTGGTCGATCGGTTGGGAGTTACGTCTTCTGCAAAACCATAGGTATTTTTAGAAAGTACAATTTCTATGCTTTCCAACAATGCCAGGCACTCATGGGGTTTTCCCGGGACTTTCCCTACCAAACAAAGAAAGAGTCATGATTTATGACTTCTCGTTGCCTGTACTCATAATGATGCGGTGGCCATTCCAACCAGCATGTCTCCACCGCAAAAAAGTCGGCTGCATTTTGTTAAAATATGTTGGACATAATCAGCTTTACCTTAGAGCAGACGTTCGCCACAACACCATGCTTGGATGTCGTCTGTCACCGTGTGGTGAGAAGCCTCCATTTATCCAGTCTATTGGCACAACCACGAACATCAGCAAGTACCAGAACTATGCAAAAACATTTGAAAAATACAAAAATACAAAAACTAGAAGAGCTGAAATTAGCTGCTACTTGAGTGCAAAACAAATATGTGGACTATACATTAAAATGAATTTGAAAAACTTTTAAAAACGCTATTTTAAATGTCCCTGCTACTTCACTCTTACTGACTGATTTAACACTAGGTCGGTTCCAAGGTTGTCATAGCCAGGAGCGGCACTGGGGTTAAGCTCCTAGTGCTCATAAAATGCTCCTTACGGCGTGCGTCTCGAAAAGCCTCTGACAACTAAGTCCAACTCCTAGCCTGCCCGTGTGGTTTAGTCTCTAAGCCCGGCGGAACTGCTTCTACTAATAGGAGAAGGGGCGAGGGCGGATCTCTGGCGCCTTAAAACCAGATGCTTTGGGTAGATGGTGGCTCGTCAACCTGGGAAGGTAGCCCATCTAGGGGAAGGTAAACCCTGATTTCAAACCTCCGCTGCCTTGCGGCACACCCGGTCACGGGAAAGGCCTCGGGAGTCAACCCTGAGGAAAAATCCGGAGTCGGAGCCCCCAAGGCAGTTCTCTGTTGTGCTCAACATCGTTCTGGCAGCTCCTGCGACGGCGCTGGTGCCAAACTATAGCAGCCCTGCTGTTCCTTTGGATTCATCAGTGACGTGGAGAGGGGGGACATGCTGCATGGGTAACATCTTGTCCTCCATGTTTTCCTGCCCAGGCTTGAATCCTACCAACGCCCAACGCTGGAAGGTAGAACACCGGTGCGCATCGGCCTGTTCAGCCACAGGCGGTGCTGTTCCAGCAGAGTAGACGTTTAGGATTCTCTTCCATGGTCATCATAGACCGACGGAGGCCGACGACGACGAACACTAGGTCAGCTGAAACCGGAAGCTCCGCCCATAATTGTTCCTACAGTGGCACCCCCAGGAATAAGGTGGATAGAATACACAAATGCAATGGGCCCCGGTCAGACTCTAGGGGGCCCCCAAGCTACAAAGTCATCCTCAAAATGTTTCAGGCGGGAGAATAAAAATGACCTCAAACTTTTTATTTTTCTTTTAAATATGCCACTTTTTTCCTCATAAATTTGCTACTTTGTTCTTGAAAAATTGTAACTTTTTTTTTTTAGAAAATTTTAAGGTTTTTACTTGTTATTTTATGACTTTTGAATTTGAAACTACATTCTCATAAATTTGTGATTTTTTTCCCTTTAAGTTTTGCAACTTTTCTAATAAATTTGCAACTTTTGTCACAATTTTTGTCTTGTAAATTTTCACTTTTTTAAATTTGATTTTTTTTATATAAATTTGAACATTTTTCTAGCAATTTTTTTTTACTTTTTTCTTGTAAATTTGCAGCTTTTTTGGTAAATTTGTTACATTCATATGGATACTGGTTCAGTTTTTATTCAGTGCAATGGTTTCATATTTTCTGTTCATCACTTCCCAAACACAATCTTGCATAGGACTCTCAAAAAACTGGAAATGCCCCTGAGACTAAAAACCAAAGCCATTCGTATCTGATAGTATTGTATTTCTAACTCGAGCCTACCTTTTGATTGATGAATGATCATATGAGTATTATTCAGCAGCATGGTGAGGGCACAAATGCTTTTGCCTAAAGGTTCATATCACTGTCTAGGTGCATCAGTGAGCGGCGATGTCTTTATTCAAACATGTTTTGATAATTGACATGCCTTTTATCCCTCCTGTTGCGGTCACTTCTTATTCAGTCTGATGTTCAAAAATGACTGCTATGATTTATGAAGCAAACCCAAATTTACACATGAAAACCATGTCATAAAAGACTGTCCATATTCAATAACAACAATAACATCACTGACAAAAGCAAAATGTGGACTTTATGTTATCCACCCGGGATGTGGCGTATCTTGTTGGCCCTTGGGTCGTTCTGATAACATTTTCAGCTGACAACCAACCTCTGCTCTCAGGTGTAGATGAAGATGAGGAAAAACTCCCATTCTTGGTCTGGAATGTGACAACGACCTCAGGAGTGTCCTCTTTGTTGGCACTAGAGTGTTGTCCCTTTGTCTGGAATCGGTTCTGTGCTGTCTTCAACTTCTAACACTTCGTCCTCTAAAGCATCTTTTCTGACAGTTTCGTGGCTTCTCTCCTTTTCACCACTGCCATTACTGAACCATTATTGAAGATATAATACAGAGCATCACATCCATTACGTTGCTTTGGCAACTGTGAGCAATATTTAAATACCAGAGTTACAAGACAATTGAACATATGCAGCCTGGTATCACGGCCATGCCTGTTGGTCCCTTCATTGGCCACTACAGGACACCATGTCACTTTCACGGTTTCTCCCTCCAGTGCATAGCTGCTACACATTATGTGTCCTACCAAATTTGAACAGCACATATCCTGGAAGAACGAGGCAATTTGATGAGACAAAAAGAGGATGAAAGCTGCTACTGGGCACACGATCAGGTCGAAGGTGTATGGAGTAATTTTAGTGTCAAAACTATTTAATATTCAAGTTATTGCACTGTTTTAAGGTGTAAATTAAGTTTTATTTCAACCCTATAAAATAAATCTGTATGAGAAATCCAGGTTTGTCCATGTGTAGAAAGATTTGCATTTGCAAGGAAAATTTCTGAACTGGCTAAGGGCATTTTCACAGCTGAAAGTCTGCACCGAAATCCGGATTTTTGTTACATTGTCTACATTTGGTCCAGTTTGGTTTGGTTTCACGCTGCCCCTTTTCTAAGCGAGCTAAAAACCTTTTGTGACTGCACCAACACCTTGTTGTCATGATGATGTTTGTGTTGTTAACACAGACTGGTAATTAACAAACATGCTACTCACTCTAAGGTGTTTTCTGCAGCTCTGGGCACATCGGTAACCACACTAAGTTGAAACTGGTTCGGACTCCATCATATCAGTCGGTGAACTAGTTTAGTGACGCCAGAATATTATCCAGCTTTCCATTAAAAAGGACGCTTGTCCTCCCCAGTACCCATGATAATTTTCAGGTGGCATTGTTTGTCAGTCTTATTTTTTTTTAAACTCTGTTACATCTTCTCCCAAAAATATCTGGTAAGTTTCTGCATTTTAATGATTTATTTCAAGTGACTATTATGCTGCTAACACTCATATTTGTTCTCTGAGTGCTATCACAGCTCATTTTCTTTCTTAGCAACTGCCTTAACTTCCTGTGCTTGGTCTGAAAGAACGAACCTTTCTGAAAATAACTTTTGCACGCTAAAAACAACCCTGACCGAGGTTCAGTTTGATCAGAACTGAGACCACCTTTTTGCTGGACCATATTTCAGCTCTTTAGCGCAAACCATGGTTCAGAAGAGGAGTCACACTGAAAATTTTGGTTCAAATCAAAATGAAAAATCCTAAAGTCTGGAGGGAGGGGCTACCTTCATAACTTCTATAGCTGTATTATACCTGCTGTGGAAATTCCAAAAATCCAGTCATGTTTAGGTTTACAACATTATCTGGTGGGGCACACAGTTGGGGAAATGTCACTGCCTCCTCCAGAAACTACACCTGGTTGATGATTAATTTCAGTACTTAACTTAAGCCAACTGGTGGCCAGTTTCAGGCACTGATAGTCCTCATTAGCATATTGGAAGCAGGAGTTCATGGGTAGATACAAACTACAGACACGCCTTCTCAACAGCCGAGCTTCGGTCCATCGCTCCAATGAATGGCAGTCTCATTTTCAAAATAGCTTACTCTCCAGTGATGGTGGAATCTCAATGCTGATTGGCTAACGCAACCAACTCATACGCACACAAATTCACTGTGCCATGTGAAAAATAAATTTGGTCTGAATGCACCATGAGTGGGTATAAACAAATTACAAGCCTAAATTGCCATTACATATGCTGTAATACTCGTAGGCTACAATGTGTCATTTTGTAACATTTTTAGTTGGTGGTGTGTCATAGGATTTTTTCCAATGTAAAAAATATGCCATGGCTCAAAGAAAAGTTGAAAAACACTGCTTTAAGGTGTTTTCAGAACCTATTCAAAAAGCTGTGATTAATATGCAATTAATTTTGAGTTAATTATAAAGCCAAAAAAATTATTAATTATGAATCAATGTTTTTAATGGATTAAATTTTAACTCCTTTCATTTCACTTCTTTTATGTCTCTGGTCTCTCTGCATGTACTTATTTTTACAACCACTAGAAGGTGCAGTTTACATTACTTATATTGTCTCTGCCATGGTATCCACTTTACTCACCTTTACAAACAGGAAAAAAAAAAGTTTTCTCAGTGCGGATAAATATGGCATGAGAAAAAGGGGGGGGATATGTTTTAACTCTGTTTTATACAGTAATTGTAGACTTAACTATTCATTTCTAGTGAAAGGGCATTTTTGACTAGGAATATCAAGTGTGTATAAGTACAAATTCCATGAAACACCAAAAATTTCATAAAAATCTGTGTTCAGATGCTATCAGTAAACACGATCATGGAACCTTATGACAAACTGATACAATTACATTTATCAATCACATTTAACTAAAACACAATAAAGGGCTCAACTTCATCCTCTTACTGAACTTTGTGGTGAACTAGAGCGCGTACAGCCCCAAAAAAGTGAACACACGTACAAGTAGCAAATGGTCACAGTGGGAGGCGCATGCGCCCGGAAACTCCCGCCAGAGGGAAGTACTGAGCAATCCACCAATACTGGGTGAACAAATGTCCGTCTTTTTGCCTGTCTGTTTTCTTCCTCTGCCACTAAACAGCAAAAGCTCCTGTTCATCTTGATTGTCATTGTATCCACGTACCTCCATCGCTTCTGCCATTTTAAACAACTGCCACCGTGTTCTTCTTTTGTGTTTGGATTGCAGCTGTTCAAATCAGGTTGGTGGCTCTTGGCTGCCGCCGACAGTATGGGCACGTGAACTGCAGATGATTTTCGCTGCACATGCATGAAACACGGCTGCTGAGCAGCAGCTGCAGTGGCTCAAAAACCACTCTGAATATTGCTGTGTAGGCAAACACAGTCTACAGAATGCAAACATTTTCCCCTCAGAGGGACTCTAAACAGGCTTTTCGGAGCAGAAGGACATCTCACACACCAGGGGGTTTTATTACTGCATCTACCAAGAGAGAGACTCCTGAGACTCTCACTGTTCTGTTTGCATTGCTTGTTTGTTATAAAATATCTGTGCATGTTGTTCTTATTATGAATTCTCATAGATTAGACAAAAAAAATTCCCTCAAAAAGTAGAGATGCCTGTAAACTTTACCATTCCAAGAAATTTGGTGCTGTTTACGTCACATGACCAACACATCCCATTTGGGCAAGCTGGATCACACACGGGGTAGAGAGTTAGTCATGCACTCCCAGATTGGTGGGTTTGCAGTAAGCCCTGCCCATGCATGTGGATCTGCGCCCCTTATCACACACTGGGTGTGTTCGGATCACCCAATAGTATACTCTGAAGTGGACTGCACAGAGTATTCCGCCATATTAAGTGAGATTCCAAACCGCAGGGAGCGAACAGTCTTCAGTTCAAAGGGAACTGAGAACTAAGCAGGGAAGAAGTGAACAACCGTACATCGCTTCACCGGAAGTTGACAAGATTACCCATAAGCCATTGCACCTCAAATACAAGTCAAACAAACTATTATTGCTAACGTTATTAATAAACTAAATTGATGCTGGTCATTGTTTATATTTACTGATTGTAATAAAAAAATATATTTGTATAAATATTTTATTTAAGAAATATAAATTATCCACCATAGTATCAATGCATGTCCATGGTTACTGTGGTAACGCATGGAGGAGGGAGCCAACAGTTACAGGGTGTTTCAAATGGAGAAATGTTGTGAAGGGCAGTTAATTTAACTGATATTCCCTGAAAATGAAGCAGGGGGTAGGGAATACAGTTGAAGTAGACTGTGGATCGGAACGTAGCTATTGAGAGCTGAGGCTCTCCCTCTTTTCTCTTTTGCTTCTGGGCCCTTTGGAGCCACTCTGCAGCTCTACCACTTTTTACACAAGGTAAATACAACTCTTTGTTCCCTGGAATTCTTTCTTTACCTAAACTTTTACACTTATAAATTTTTTTCCCTAAAGCTTGCCGTTTTTCTTTGAAAGACAGTACTATTTTTTTTTTATTTAAAGTGATTTTAATTTTTTCTCCTTCTTTAAGTTGCCTAAGCCTTTTCTTTTTTTAACTCATCAATTTTGATAATATTTTTCAGTAAACTCAAGCGTACCTACATACTATAGAGCGTGCCTAGTTAATCTAGCTTTAGGCTTCCATTTGGGCTGTCTTCCAACGCCAAAACGCCATCCTAGAGAGTACGACCTATTGTTCAAAGAAGATGCAAACAGACCCATGCTACAGGCCCTAAGCCGGGCCCCCACTTCTCAGAAGGTTCCCAGTTCAAGACCCCAGGCGCAGAACCCCAGAGATGATCCCTGCCATCAAGGGCCTATCTCAAACCCAGGGTTGGGCCAGCTGGGCTGCCAGAAGCCCTAATCCTCCAGCATCTGTGACCCAGTGAGGCTTGACTATTCCATTCTGGTTTTGATCTGAGTCTCTTAAGAACCCCAGCCATCCCAGGAGAGGAACTCCGGCACTGCTTCCAAGAAAGCAAGGCAGCCGACAGCCTTATTTTCAGGGCCAGTCTTTTATTCATCTCAACATAACCTTCTCCATAACTGCTGTTCCTTTTTGAGCATAATGGAAAGTTAATCTGCTTTTCATTTTCAGAACATTTTTTCTCAGATCCCTTTTTCCATAGCCTTGCATTATACTCAATTTTTCTACAGCCGTTTCACTGATTCTTCACTCAGACACACAATCACATACCAGCCTTATTTCATATATGCAAAACCTGTAAATACATAAATATTACTCTTTCTTCATATATGCAAAATTACCACTGTTATTACAACATCTGGTCATCTCTTCACGTTACAAAGCTCCACAGATGTTTGTGTCACTTTGGTCCTTTCATTAAAATCTGCTAAACTGAGTTAATGGTGTGGTGTTGTGTGCCGAGAATCAAGAATCACTCAGTGTTAAGAACTGACTTACAGATTATGAGACTGATCAAATAATTATCAATTAAATTATTAATTAAACTTCATTTAGTGATTGCCAAATTCTTAAGCTAAGTATTTATCCGTGTTCTCACACCTCCAGAGAAAGAGTGAGTGGTGCCCCCTAGTGTTAAAATGAGGTAAGTCAATAATTAATTAATTAGTAAATAATTACTATTTATGGTTATTAATTATTAATAATCATATTCATATAATTATAGCCTTATCGCTACATATTTAATGTTGCAACCCATGTCATCGTTCATTTTTGTTACACTATATAGAAAGGTGGAAATGCAACTTTTGTATGTATGGGAACCAAAAACTCCTTTTAAATGTTTCCCGAATTAACTTTTTTGTCACTGTTTGGGTCTATCAATATGTGTGATTCTTCTTCTCTTTCTGTACAGGAAAGAGACAAAGAGAAAGATAGTATTGGATGGTATCCAGTGAGAGAGAATTAGGAGTCAATATGTGCTACAGAAAATCACTCAGAACATTTTAGCTGAAAAACAAAAAGAGTGCTGTTCACTGGAAAGTAAAAGGGTTCTCACAGTAGAAGACACTAAATAGTTTCAGGAGTGACTGATCAATATGAGGCCTCACAGAGCAGGCTCTGGTTTACAGGGTGAAAAATGTGTGCTTTTATAGCTGCAGACAAGCCAGAATCCACAAAACAAAATATTTCACACAGAAGTAATTCTGTCGGAGAGCTCCCCTTGCACCAAAGACAGACACAAACACTGCAGGTAATTGACAGCTCTGTGTATCCATCTGTTGTTCATGGTCTGATTTAAAAAATATTTCAAAAGGGTGCCTTTGAACAATTCTTAACATAATTTCATGATAAAAGCCGAAACTTCTGAAGGTGTACAAAAGAAAGAAAAGTTTATGTAAACTCCAAATTGGCAAGAATTTAATCAACGCTTAGCCCTCAGATCGTCTGATTTTGATGGTTAAAGCTTATTTTATCATGTCATGCTGTGCATGTGAGACAACACATATTATACAACAGTTAGTTCCAACTGATTAATATGATTGGACAATAGTGTTATGTACATTATGGAAATTGGACTGTGGGGGGAGTAGGTGACGTCAGGCAGGCTACGGTGGGGAATATAAATTGGAATAAGAACTCAATAAAGTTCAGTTGTATGTTCCTCGAGAAGCTCTCCATCTTGTGTTATTCCTGACATAACATTTGGCGACGACAGAAAACAAATGGGCGCGTGTATCATAGAACCACCTCCGTTCCTGCAGTGCCAGGCTACGCCAGATATACCATGGACACAGTGGAGGAATATGTTTGAGGTCTATGTGACAGCGGCCGGACTCGGCGATATCACCGATGAAAGATGGAGGAGCTTGTTGGTGCATCATTTGGGCATGGAAGGGCAGCGCATTTTCTTTGGGCTGTGTGGTGACGGCCCACTGGAAGAGGGTTTGCTAATGATGGACAATATTTTCGGCGACCACTCCACAGTCACCGAAAGAAGATATGAGTTTTTTGACCGCCAGAAACATGCTGGTCAGTCCACCCTGTCATTTATTATGGAGCTACACAGCCTAGTGGGAAAGTGCGCCTTTGGGCCACTAGCAGACGAGCTAGTAAGGGACAAGTTAGTCCATAGCACAACCAGTTCATGGCTGGGAAGCATGCTAAGATTAGCCCGACAGCCTTTATCCCTAGACGGGGTGGTGGACTTGGTGAAGCTACGGGAGTCCACGT
Source organism: Pholidichthys leucotaenia (assembly GCA_020510985.1). Taxonomy (NCBI): domain Eukaryota; kingdom Metazoa; phylum Chordata; class Actinopteri; order Cichliformes; family Pholidichthyidae; genus Pholidichthys; species Pholidichthys leucotaenia. The sequence goes on from CM035842.1 coordinate 282,164,688, forward strand.
CGCTACAGAGGCTAACCATGTCAGCTAGCGAGGAGCTGGCGGACTGTGCCCCCGCGCCAAGGGCAACGGTTAGCATGCTAACTAGACCTCGAGGGTGGGCTAGGAAGAAGAAGAAGAAAAAGTGGCCAGTGGCGCGCGACGGGGCTCATGTAACGTTTACAGAACTGGTGAGAGTGGGACCCGGGGAAACTGGCTGTGTGTGTGTAGTACATGTGGGAAGAGGGCCACTCAAATGGTATGTTGTGCAGCTCGATGGCATTGAGGTGGCCCTTATGGTGGACTCGGGGGCCAGAAGATCCATCCTGAGTCTGGCTACGCTGAGGAGGCTGTTCCCAGTGAAGAGTGTCAAAGCAGGAGCAGTGAGAATGTTCGGCTATGGCCTCGCTGAGATTGAAATGGTGGGCACAGCGGAGTTTGATGCGACGTGTGGGCCGAAGATGGTGCCTAAATTCACCTTCCAGGTGGCACGACAGGGGGCGGACCTGTTAGGGATCGATCTGCTGGGGGAGCTGGGCTTCTCCATACAAGATCCGGAGGGATCAGTGCTGTTAACAGTATACACTGACTGGCAACTTCGTTGGCTGGCGTTGTTCACAGGCCTAGGCCACATAAACACTTTCTATCATCGCCTGCTGGTAGATGAGACGGTAACACCTAAGATTCAACTGTTGTGGTGCCTGCCCCTAGCGCTACACGATGAAGTCTTGGCGGAGCTGTCTAGGCTGCTGGATTCCGGGATCATTGAGAAGGTGGACGCCTTGCCTTGGATTTCTAACCTGGTGGTGGCGAAGAAGAAAGGAGGGGGGATAAGACCTTGTATAGATCTGCAGATGGTAAACAAGGTGATCATTCCGGACAAATACCCCCTTCCAACCATGGAGGAGCTTACAGTGACGTTTAGTGGATCCCAGGTGTTCACGAAGCTGGACCTTCGACAGGGTTTTCTACAGGTGCCGCTCCACTCGGACAGCAGGAACCTGATGGCATTTGTGACCCACATGGGGGTCTTTAGATATACAAGGATGCCGTTCGGACTGAGCTCCGCCCCCAGCTGTTTCCAAAAAGTGATGTTGACGATGCCTGCAGGTCTTAAGGATGTGGTAGCCTATTTGGACGATATCGTGGTGCACGGTGTGTCAAGGGAGGTGCATGATGAGAGACTGGGGAAAGTCCTGAAAACACTGCAAGACTACGGGTAACCCTAAATGGGGAAAAGTGTCTCTTCGCGGCGGACGCCATTGAATTCGTGGGTTTTCGGCTGACAGGGAAGGGCCTTCAACCACTACATTCAAACGTGGAGGCGGTCCTATGCATCGTGGACCCTTGTACGCCTGCCCAGATCTCTTCATTCCTAGGCATGATGAACTTTTATGGGCAATTCATTCTGCACTATTCGGAAACGACTGAGCCTCTCCAGGCCCTGTTAAAGTAAGACGCGCCATGGGAGTGGACACCGGCCTGTTCGACGGCGGTCTCCAAATTGACACATCAGCTTACCTCCCCACCGGTGTTGGCACACTTTGACCCTAACCTTGAGACAGAGGTGACCTGCGATGCATCTGGTTCGGCGCTGGGGGCAGTCATGTCACAAGTACAAGGGGGTACGGAGAGACCAGTGGCGTTCGCGTCAAGGTCCCTCTCGGTGGTGGAACAAAAATATGCTGTGGGCGAGAGGGAGGCGCTAGCTTGTGTCTGGGCGTGTGAGACGTGGCATAGAGCGGGTCGTCCAATAACCGGATGGTTGGCGGTGCAAATCTCGCTCTACACAGATATCCTGCCGTTGTGTCCCTGGGCAAGACACTTTACCCACCTTGCCTCCATTGTCCATAACACTGGGTATGAATGTGTATAAATGTTCGGTGGTGGCCGGAGAGGCCGTTGGCGCGGATTGGCAGCCACGTTTCTGTCAGCCTGCCCCAGGGCAGCTGTGGCTGCAGTAGTAGCTTGCCACTACCATTGTCTGTCTGGAGTGAATGAATAATGTATCTACTTGTAAAGCGTCTTTGAGTGTCTATGATAAAGCGCTATATAAATCTGATGCATTATTATTATTATTATTATTATTATTATTATTATTATTATTATTATTATTATTATACAGTATATACCTCTACAGGTGCCGTTTCACTTTGAGGACTAATCACTGGGCTCTCACAACCCTACTGGAGACGTCTGGGTTGGGGCATAGACCAGTGAGGATACATAGGTGGTCTGAGAGATTGAGAGCCTATGATTTTACCACCAAGTTCACCCCAGGCAGGGAAAACATAGTAGTGGACCTCCTACCCTGAGCCACGGCGGGGACTCCCCGAGCGGACGATGATGACGCTGACTCAGCTGAGGACAAAATGGTCAACGCGCTGTGCGGACCTCTCCAGGTAGTTGTTTCTCCCCAGGATCTCAGGGAGGAGTCAGAGCGGGACCCGGTTCTGGTACAATTACGTGCGGTGATCAGAGAGGGATGACCTGTGAGGATACGAGGCGACCTGGCACTCTATCACCATTTTAAGGACGAGTTAAGTTGCTGGAATGAGGTATGTGTGGCCAGGGGCCAGTGCACTCTGATTCCAACTTCCCTGAGGAAACTTGAAGAAGTTGGACATAGACAGGAGTTCCTGGCAGCAGAAGGCTAAGGACAGAGCTGTGTGGAGGAATCTGATCAGACCTAACTGAAACAGTCATTGTCGCCCACGACAGACTGCTATGATGATGATGATGAGGGTGCTGGTCCTGGACATGTTGCATGACGGCTACTTGGGGGTGGTGAGAGTGAAACAACGTAGTAGAGGATCGTTCTGGTGGCCAGGCATTGATAATGACATCGAGGCCATGGTGAAGCACTGTGTACCATGCCTGGAGAGTGGCAAGATTGGCGGACTCCCCCCCCCACCACCACCACCACTTAGGCCAGTCGTATACCCAGAGGGACCCTGGAAACACGTTGAGCTGGACATCTGAGGAGTCAGAGCGGGACCCGGAGCTGGACATCTGCGGTGAACTCCGTGCAGCGCCTCCGAACAGCCGATTCCTACTGATGGCCTATGACATGTTCTCAAAGTGGCTGGAGGTGCTTCCTACCAGCTCATTGATGACAGAAGTGGTTACGGGGTTCCTGACATCTTTGTTTGCTAGGTGGGGGACCCCAAACACGCTCACAATGGACATATCATCCGCAGGCCAATGGGGGGATCGAAAGGTTTAATAAGACCCTAAAGAACAGACTGAGAGCGCACCTGGCGGATGGCTTCCCTTTTTCGGATGCCCTCCAGAACACATTGCTTTATTATAGGGCGTCAGTCCACGCCACGATGGGCTGTTCCCCAGCGGCCCTCATGTTGGGACGAGAACTGTCCTTGCCGGTAAACCGCTTGGGACCACCGGTGGTGTCTCCCCAGCAGGATATGGAGACACTGAAGAGCAGGGTCACCGGTCAGCAGCGCAAGATAAAGCGGCAATTTGATAAGAAGCATAGAGAGAGGGACCACGGCCTGAGGGAGAGGGAATGAGGGAGGGATTGCATCCTGGTCGGACTCACAAGTTGCAGCCGCTTTGGATGGGACCATGGCAGATTGCAAAGCAGCGGGGCCCGGACACTTTCGAACTCGATGATGGGTCCAGGTGGCGTGCCAGCAGATTGAGACGTTCGTTGCCTGGCCGGGATTTGGATACCATGGGACATCTCAGTGAGAGCTGGGACTGAGCAGTCCCACCTGATGTGGACTCTTAAGTTATATATATATATATATATATATATATATATATACATAATTAAAATGACAGGGGATTATGACTGTTACAAGATCCCAGCGCTGCCGTTTCCTGAGCTCCGGAGCCACGTGATGTCAAAACACACCACTGAAATATCATTAAACAATGCATTTCTGACGATAGACCCCCTTTTTTTCTGATCAAAAGTGGATTGTCATGGAATGCACTATAATAGTAATGCGCATTAGATTGTGTGCCGCCACACCTCTTTGAAATGAGGCACCGAGCTCCGGTGCCTCAGCTCCGGCTACGAGCGCAGAACGGGCGCACTGTCTACTGGTAATTTGATGGCGTGACACAAGGCGTAAAAAACAAACAATGCGCTGACAGAAAAACACTGGCGCATGGCAGAAAGTCTGTCTGAAAAGTGCGTGGATGACCCTCCGTGCACATTCAACTGATTTTTCAGCCCATTCTTCACCATTTGTCTTTTTTACATAACTAACTGTGCACCAACTGTGATTTACGTCTTCCTTTTTACCAAGCAGCGTTACTATCACATGCATTTTGGCTCACACACATGGGCTTTGGTCAGTGCAAAACCTGCCTTAAACTGTCATGATCACAATTCACTTTAGATAATATGTCCTTTCCATTAAAGGGATGGGAAGGAGCGCTTTGGATGGATTATTCAAAACACACCTCTGAATGTTTAGAACGGCCTTTTTGCATCATGCGCCAGTGGAAAGTTCATTTTTACACTGTTGTGATAAGGAAATGAACTTGGACACACCCATAAACGCTTTCTGCGTCAGTGACAACTGATCAACCGACCCCGTCGTTGTAATACGGCCTTTTGTTTCTCTGGAAAATGCCAAAAAGAAGCGGACAAAGTGTGCTGAAGTTAATGTGGAAATGGGGCTAGTTTAGTATTTAGCACATACATTTGTTGTTATGCCATATCTGCTGACAACAAAATGGACAAGTTTTAGTTGGATTGCTCATCCTGACCACAATACCTAGGGAGTGATAGACTCTTTATTTCATCTGAAGATGCCAAGAAAAAACAATCAAAACTGATGGAAACTAAGGTGGATATGACCCAAAGCTAAACATCCCGTTCAGCCACTCGTAATACCTACGTATGTGGTGATAAGACAATCATGGCTTTATCCAGAACTCTCTCAGTGCAGGCATTAAGCTAACTCGCAGTAGGTAAGATGGCGCGAGTCATGTGATCCACCAGACACTCAAATAGAACAATGACTGGACTGGTGCACTCCACAATATCTGATATCAGTGTAGATGTGTGTGAATTAAGCTGTAGTACAGAAGAGGGATGCTGTATCAATGAATATATCACTGTGGTGATTTGGTTGTAGGCCTGACGTGAAGTGAAGGGCCAAAGACACCACCGTGAACTTGCCAGATGGCCAATCGCCAGCTTATGTGTCTCCAGGCTTAAAGTTTGTGCTTGGCAACTTTTGGTCAAACAGTATTTGGAATTCCATATTAAAAAGTTTCCAATTAGCCCACAAAATGACAGTTTTACACAGAAAATAAAATAAAATTAAATGATTTATGTATTGAATTCCATCTCATTTTACATCATTGTATACTTTTTACCTCAAGCTTAGCTCTTCCGCAGCCATCATGTCGCCAGTTCAGCAGTTCAGCAAAGTGCCTTAACAATGCAGGGATCCACATAACATGCAGACACAAATTCAGCCAAACAAATGAGCACAGAAAGGCACTTACAGTTATTTCACTGAAGGCCTAAGGATTCCATACTCCCACCATTTATCATTACAAGTCTGGTGTACTATGCAAATTGCAAATGGCATCACCGGTAATTACTACAAGCAGGTACCTCAAGGAACAAAAAGCCTTGTCTTAAAGACTATGGGGCCCTTTAGGTGTAATTGTTCGCCGTCTCTGTGTGTGTGTGTGTGTGGCCTGACACTGTATGTCGTGCGGACCCATAAATTATGAAGCAGTGAAACGACCGGGGGTGTCCTTGAAGAGAAAACAAACTGCCTGTTTTCAAAGAAGAGCAAACAACAAGGCTAAAATCTTGCTCACTTGTGCAATTTATGTAGACAATAGAAATAAATTGAATAACGGGATGCCAGAGTGGAAAAATATTTTCCTCAGCACCAAGGTCTTGTTTGTATGGGAACCACGTAGCAATGTTCAGTTCAGTCCCTTCAGAGTCATGCAGTGTGTAAAGTTAAAAAAAAAAATTACTTCAATCTTTAATTTTATAGCGGCGACTCTGTACTACAAATGCTATCAAAGTGAAATGACAGTTGCTTCTTTGATCTATGGGTTGGATTTCCCATGAAAGGAGTGAAGATGGTTGCAGTTATGAGTGATAAGAAGCGAAAAAGGAAAAATGTTAATAAATACAGAAAGCAGTCGTTGGTGGATTTTACGGTAGATGTTGCATTTACATGTTATAACTGCAAAACTCAGCCGTTTTCTTATTCAGTGAATAGAATTCATTGATTTACATTAATGTTAAATGTAGCATAACTTCCTTCCGATGTACTATAACTGAAGCACATTCAGTGTTTGAATGCCATCAAATAAACTGTCACATTGGCTTATATGATATACACTCTCACTCCTGAAAATATAGTCTGGATAATTAGTCAGTAGGGAAGGTCAGGGACAGTTGCACCGTGAAAATGCATCATAGGGTGCCAAGAGAGGAACTGTGGTAGTGTATGAGGAAATCAAGAGTGGCAGAGAAGTATGTGAGGGTGGTGCAGGACATGTATGCAAATTTACTGCAAATTTACTCACCCAACGACTGTGTGGGAACTTTTTATACATTCGACCCACCAGTTGAGAATCACTCATCTAGAGCATTTTTACATGCTCAGCGAACATGCAGCCTTACTCCAAAAGTAAAAGGACTCTAACTGGACTGTTTTATTGCATCCTTGATCCTTCTATGTCGGTACTTTGGAGGACAATTTTTTTTTTTTTTATCAGCAAAACTCTAAACATACTCTGTCAAAACAAAGCTAAACTTGTTCATTATCATCATCATCATCATTTTTTTTTCCACGTGGCACATTACTGGCCTTGGGGTGCTCCTGACAGGGGGAACCTCACATGTATCAGTTGCATGAAGGCTGTCTTTGTCATCATTGTCTTCCTAGCCTGATGGATATCTACACCCAGCAGCTTTTCAACATAGTTTCATACTTTCCTGGGCGTTCTGACATCAAAAAGCATCTGCTTTTGAAGTGCATCATTTCCAAGTCGGCATATGTGTCCAATATTTAAGATGTTGATGGTAGCAGAAGTCTTCATTGGGTAGCATGTTGGTGATCTTACATTGGTTTTTGTTAGAGATTTTAAAGCTCCAATCCAGCTCTCTGTCCACCAGGGTATCAGTCCGTTCTCTCCTCCCAGGTGCATTTTTGCATTCTTATCCACCTTTCACCATTTTCCTCAAGAACCCATGCCATATAATTTCAATTTTATCCAACTCTCTTTCTGTCAAAGCCCGTGCTTGAATACTATATAGGAGACGAGAGCGCACACAAGCAGTCAGAAACGTCATTCTTGATGATAGCTTTATTCGATGGTCTGTTAACACATGTTTTGTTGCTTTAAAGTCCTCCACGTAGATCTGGGAGAAATGGATCAGGGGCCCCCATTGCCTGCATTCTGAGCTCGTCACTGATTACACATGAAAAAGGACAACTTAAAACAATTTCCAGACCATATCCCACAGTTCATGTGTACAATAGTTTAAAACATCTCAATACAACAAAGAAAATGCTTCAGGGAAACAGGATCTCAGTTTAAGTTATTAATACAATCCGGGGACACAGCTGATCATACATCTTACTAACCCATGAAGAGAAAAGTGGTCAAGGCTAAGGATGGACTGAGGAGAATGAAACGAGCCGCTGCACCGGCCCCAGTCAACTCTATCAACACCCGGCTCTTTGGAGTGTGTTGGAAGCTGTTTAAATACTCATCAAAGCATCAACAAGCTATTTAGCCCATCATCAAAGAGCGTGGCGGGGAATGCAAGCGTGTGTGAGTGTAATACTGAAGGAGAGAGAGCGAGAGTCGCCGCTTTCTGGCTAATGTGTGTTCTCACATTAGTGCCAAGGCATGCTCGTGCATTTAAAAAGGGCTGCCATTGTCTCCAATCTGTATTCAACAAATCACATTATTCGGAGGCTGTATGGAAAGTGTTTTAATGTGTTAATGGATAACAGCAACAATGGATGGGAAAGAGTGGAATTGTATGTGTGTCTCTGCTTACCGTAACTATGAAAGTAGAAAAAAAAAATGGCCATTTCTCAAAAGTTAACCATTTTTGGTCATCAAGAGTTTAAGATTCTGCTGGTGAGAGTCAAAGTGGACTTTTTTCTTGTTTTTATCATGTACAATATTCACTGCTGGCTCCATTTTATGAGTAATAATGTCAGCATATGTAGATGTAATTGACATAAGCAAAAGGCTCCCACTTTAAATTGTCATAAACACTTCGTAACTGAGTTTTTTTTTCTATCTTTTGAGCTCTATGTTGTTAAAGAAAGATAAAAGTTGGCAAAAAAGGGCAGATGGTCTCAAATAGAGGAGAGCTAAAACTGCTTGTTTAGGACAGACTGCCAGAGATAAGCTAGTCATGTAGAAAGCAGAAACTAGAATCACAGGTCCACTTTAAATTCCTCCATAAACATAGCAGTATCATTTAAGAAGAAGAAAAGATCACCCAGAATGACCCTAACAGCATCCCCGAATATGGACTGTATGGACATATCTGTCATTTCAACATTTTATGCTCAAATTCATATTTCATGCATATTTTCCTATCTGAATTTGGTTGCCCATTTGGAACTGCTCCACCCCCTCCAGCTCTTCTGGGTAGATATGAGGCATTCCCAAGCCAGCAGAGGCAAGTGAGCTTTCATTTAATTCAGTCCATTTAAATTCAAAACTCACTCATGTTACACTGATACACAGAATAATCATTAAAGATTTCCCCTGACTCAATTCCCATGGACCGAGAGGAACCAAACTTGTCAAAGTTATTTGTCGCTCTACATTGGTCACACACACGCCAAGGGTCACACACTTCTCCCGTCACTTTCTGCAGCGGTGGAGACTTCACCTGTTGAAGTCGGCAGGTTGCATCAGAAGCCATGATTTGACCTTGGAAATCAACCTTTTATCGTCTTGGAAGTGCTTGCCCTTCAAAAATGACTTCATCGTTGGAAGGAGGTGGAAGTCAGATGATGTGAGGTTGGGAGAGTAAGCTGGATGAGGAAGGAATTCATAGCTGCAGCACCCTCCTTCCATCCAAGCAACTTGCATGTTATGAAGTGGGACATTGTCTTGCTGGAGGCAGACACCTTTGGTCAACATGCCATGCCTCTTGTTTTGATTACCACATGACCCATAGAGATATGGATTATTATACATGTGCAATTTCAGCCTCCTACAATAACTGGAAGTGGGTCAGGGGAAATCATTGATGAGCAACACATTTACTAGATTTCCAAAACTAACAAGACCAGTACAACAACTCCCTGTAGCAACTATCAAGGTTGAAGAAGGAAAAGATTTGACATCTTTTACATTTACGCCCATCATTATTAATAATACACAAGTTTTAAGTACTGTAGATGATCTGCAGGTGGGCACAGCAATAGCTTCCTGTTCCTCCATCTCACTGTTCCAGAGGAGCTCGTAGGAGGACCCCACATGAGCGGGCACAGCTCTCCTCGTGTCTCTGGTTCACATGAAGGTGACCCACAGCATCTGCTCATCAGGTCACTAAATAAATGAACGCAGAATCTGTTTGCTCTTCTTGTAATAAATTCACAATTAATACTGGAAATGCAAATGAAACTAAAAGCCGTTTAGTGTCTTATCATATTAAAATTGTCATGACAGATACTAATATATCATCATCATGGAAATTTTTACAACTCTGTCCATCAAAATGAGAGAGAAAGAGAAAGAATAGTGCAACCTCTGACATAAGCTGCAAGTTATTTTTGAGGCAGCAAGTGTTCCATGTTTGTTCTCATGAGCGCCTACAAAAAAGTGACTGATAGTTTACAGTGTGAGGAGGGGTTACATACAGTTCATATATGTTTTATATCCTGTCAGAGACTACCCTTTCACCATTTGAGCTTGATTGAAGTCAAACACAGTTTGTGATCAAACAGTAGAAAAACTCAGCAGCGCTTTCATATTGCTGGCCAGACAAATTTACCAAGATAGGCGCTAGATGAAGGGCACTTATTTTAATTTCTTTGTCTGTACAAACGTCCACATGGTTCTGCCTGTCAGTACATCATTTTCATGCTTCCAAACAATCTAATTTCCTTGCTGACATAGAAAACATCCTCACACGCTGATGAATGGCCACAGGTTTGGTAGCGGAGGAGTGTGGATGAAGAGATGGGAAGTCAAACTTTGTTTCAGAATCAAAAGGAGAAACCCAGAGTGAAAACAAACATGTTCACCGCTGTGTGCTTGCAGACTGGGAATGTGATATACACAAGCACTGCTTTTAACCTTCAACACCAAAACAACAGTGGCTCATGAGGTCTCTAGTGGGGCATGGGAGACCGAGGAAGAGTCCCGGAGGGGGGTGCATCAAAGTTTGTCACACCCAAACTACTCTGAAGGGAAAATAACCGTACAGCGTCCGCTCCCATCAAGTTCCATTAAAACACCTGAAGACAGATGGCAGAGCTTCACAGGAACACCTCAGCTTTGAGTGCGTGTGTTCCACGGAGAATCATTTGCATGTTCATTGCTGTGTCTTTGAGTCAGAGAGGAAATTTCCATATTTATCACCAAGTGTACGTGCAAGCGCGTACGTAAACATCACAGCCCAGACTGTTCGCTTCCCTCACTGAGTTGAAACGTAGGTCTCTGGGCTGGTATTAAAGCTTAATGTTGCAGACTGGTCTGGCACAGAATGTAAATGCACATTCACTAATATATACATACAGAAACTCGTGCTGCAAACAGCTATAGAGTATGTGCAAACACAGGGAGCATGAATGCTGGAAAAGACAGAAAACAAAGTGGAGCAGTTACAATGGCAGCTTTGGAGCTCAAAACACACATCCAGTAAATCTAAGAGTCAATTTCCACCCAGTCTCTGGTGCCTTAAATGCACCACATCAATTCTGATTAATAAATGTTCAGTTTTTTACACTACCAACATCCACTGTAGCCTCATTTTGTACAAGTATCGTGTGAAACTTTTTCCATCCATTGTCTCCAGTCACTGAAGGCAGTCAGGCAGGCAGTTCTTTGCATACGTTGTTCCAAATAAGAGCTTTGCAAAGATCCTTTAAGTATGTCAACTGTTAAATAGTTCTGCCCTGCTGTCATGTAAAATCAGATATTTGAACTGTTTGTAACAGACACAAATTACTAAAGAGCACAGCTGCACTAGTACATTTTTACATTCTGAATAACTGTTAGTTTGGCCTCATTCCGCTTTATATTAAACCTATTTTTAGCTTATTTAGGGGAAGGCAAAATTACTTTATGCCATGGCACTGCATCTGTGTGTCGATCCGTCTGCCCATCCTCCATCTACAGTTTGAGAGAATCTCTACTCTGAGTAAATTGAGAGATCATATCTTTCCCATTTTGACCTCCCTTCATTGGCTTCCGTTGGACCATTTACATCAACCTTGCACTGTGCTCGCAGCATCGAAAGTTAAACAGGAGTGCTGCAGCACTCATCAGCAGCACACCTCTAATCATCCAATCAGAATTATTAGATAGCTGAAAGGATAGCATGATCAATCATCATCATCATCATCATCATCATCATCATCATAGCAGTCTGTCGGGGGTAAAAACTTAGATGGATGCATGTTTTCATACCTGTTTGATGCAGTTTAGTGCAGTTAGTGCAGAGTTTCAGGGCAAGTTGTAAAACCCCAAAGGCAAGCTTTGATTAACAGGTCAAGCAGTTGCTAGGATATTTTTTTAAGAGCACCCGTGACACACCCAGGAAAACAGGCTTAGAGTGTTTTTATGCACTTGGTGGAAAAGCAGCCAAAATGAAGATGCCAGGCAACTGCTGTAGCGTGATACCCAAAATGGCTAATAAACACAGTCAGGTTAGCGGTGATGTCACGTGAATATGGTCCATAGAACAGAATTAAATTTTAAATCCTTCTTACTTACAATGCTCTAAATGATCAGGCTCCTTGTTTTCATAAAGATCTCAAAGTACCTTTTTTGGTGTACTTCATTGATCCCCAGGCGGGAAATTTAGGGCATCCACCTAGATGGATGAAGCAACCACGGTATGGCACCATCCCTTCACCATTCACACACACATTCACACCTAGGGCCACTGTATAGTCTCCAATTAACCTAACTTGCATGTTTTTTGCCTGTGGGAGAAAACCGGAGTACCCGGGGTAAACCCACGCAAATACAGGGAGAACATACAAACTCCACACAGAAGGGTCACTGACAGTCAGGGGTGGAATCGATCCTGTGACCTTCTTACTGTGCTGACCATTGCACCACCGTGCTGCACTACCTAAGGGTAGTGTCTCACAGAACAGCAAATGCTGAGGAATGATCATGAACGTTGCGATTGTTGAGATGTCTTCATGGTTTGTAAAATATTGCAAAACAGTTTACCAACAGTTTTTATGGTGGCAAGAAAAACTGTTGGCAAACTGTTGTGTAACATTTTATTAACCCTGACAAAACTTCAACAGTTGCAATGTTCATGAATGTTCCTCAGCTTTCACCACTCTGTGAGATATGGGCTTAACAGAGAACTGTACTTCCAAAATGTATTATTACTTGTAGTACCTTAAATCTCTAAAAGTACAGTTGGGGGGAGCAGAGCTTTAAGTTATCAGGCTCCTCTCCTATAAAAAAAATCTGCTACTTTAGGTTCCAGGGACAGACTCATCTGTTTTTAAGAACTGACTATTTCTAATTATTATTTTTGACTAAACTTCTAGCTAGGTTTGGATCAGGTGATCCAAACCTTTCTCTTAATTATGCTGCTATAGGTTTAGACAGCTGGGGGACCTCCCACAACGCACTAGGTTTTACTCCATATAATTTTTCCACAATGGAATGAACTGTTCCATCAATGGTTTTCTACTTTCTTTTCAAATTCTAATAACAGTCCTCATCTAAGAAAAGTTTCTTAGAATCAGCTCTTTATTTTCTTATTGCCATTTTTACAGCTGTAGTGTGACAGTTTTTATTTTAATTCACCCTTGCAGCTGACTGTGTGCCACAATAACAGAAGTCTATTTGGCCTTGGGTACATCTAAAAGGAATTTAGTGGTATCCAGTCTCATTTTAAGTGGACACAACAAAGTATGTTGCTGTTGGGCAGACGGCACCACACAGAACAGGTAAAAGCTTTCTGCTGTTAACCAATCAACTGTGACCTTTCAGGGTCGGTCTCCTCTTGCTCCTACAGAAGAAGAAGAATAAAAACTCTAAAGGAAAGAAATAAAAAGCTGCAAACAGTGCATCTTTATTAAGTGTTGTTCAAAACACAGAGCAGGAGGTTATGGTCTGACATTTCCAAATCGCAGAGGTGGACTGTTATTGTGTGTAATCAGCAGGTGTTATTTGAGGCACTCTGTTTTGGCAGAAAGACTTTAAAAGAAATGACAATTTGACTAAGCAGTTTTAATAATTCCTCTCCTTTTGCTATTTTCTGAATATCATTATAAAGCCAGCTGTTATTAGAATTATCCATACAGTATTGCCAAAAGCTAACAAAGATTACAGCTTTTGTTTTGATGAAGCATTCTGTATATTAGACTGTGATGTATCTCAGCCTTGCTGATATTCAGTACATGGCACATGCTATTCTGTGATATTGCTTAACTAAACATCGCATGGTTGTTTGTCCCAGGTTGGTTGGTCCAGGTATTTCAGAAACTACTGATCTACTGGGGTTTTCATGCAAACTATCTCTAAGCTTTAGTACAGAAAATGGTCTGATAAAGAGAAAATATGCAGTTCTGTGTAAAAATGCCTCGTTGGGATGCCAGGTGAGAATGCCAAGACTGGGTCAAGCTCATAGAAAGACAACAGTAACTAAAAGTGCCCTCACACAGTAGTGCCTGTTCGATGTTTACCAAGGCTTGGCTCCTTAAGCCTGGAACATTTGATAAGTGTGGTCACTACTGTTCTGCAGAATGGAACACTTCCCCAGCTTTGGAACGGTTGGAAGAGGTAGCCTCAGGAATAGAAGGAATGCAAATATTGTTGGGGTTAGGTGAAGAAGCTGCACTTCTAATGTTAGGGCCTCCTCAAGGAAGTCTGGGAACTATGCTCAACAAAAATAATGTGATTGCTGACTGGTGCAGGTCCCCCACTGACAGAGGAGCAGAGTGCCATTTCACTTTGCACGGAACCAATCACCTGGCACCAGTGAGAGTGCACCCTAGAGTAATGAAGAGCATCTTTTAATGCACAACACGTCCAAACCTGAAGCAGATCGGCCACACTGGGTGCCATAGGCATAAATCAAGCTGTTAAGGTGCGTTCAGATCAAACGCAAGAAAAATTTTCATGCAGCTTGATTACATGTTAAGTCAAAGTAAATGCGCAAATTTGTGCATTTGTGTCTAAGAGAGTTGGTCAGAATAGCTGGAGTAAAAGTATCAACACTGGAGGGTAAAGTAGTTTAACTTTTGGTGCTGCACCTGTCTCGTGATGTGTCCGAAAAGCACAGAAAACAAAGATAGCTTACTGCTCTTCACTGGAGGACTGGAGGACTTCACCCAACAAACCGTGGCAAACATCATTTCCGGTAACGCAAAGAAGAAAATGTAAACCAAGGTTCCATCTCAAAATATATTTCCACACAGAGGAAGCGTTTGCTCCAAATTTTGCCAACTATGATCCTAAAAAGAGATTATTTGGCTTCTGAAGGGAAATATTTACCTTTTGTGACAGGAGAAGATGGTCTGGAGCATGTACACTTTCAGTCTGTCATCGACGGAGCTGCATGTGATGACAGAGAACAATAGTGCCGGTTCAGCAGCATAATGTAACCAAAACTGAAGTGGAATAATTCATAACATACATGTGAGTTTCTGGATGTAGGAGAGAAAGTGAAAATTACTGGCAGAAGATGAAATAAGGACCGCGGATGACAAAAATGGACGAATGAAGACACGACGAGTGGTAGGTCTGACCGGTTTTTATCACATTGTGTACATTCTACTGATTTTCTGGTTCATATACTTTGAAGACAAAAAAACAAAAACAAAAACAAAAAACAAAACCATCATTTGTGTAAATATGTCCAAAGTCCACTTTTGACTGAAAGTTATGTAATATGTTCAATATGGCTGCCGTCGCATTATGCAAATTAGATGCATAAATTTACTCCTATCTCAAACTTTGGGTCATATTCTACATCTTTCTAATTGACAGTAAGCCATTATCTCTTACCACTTTCAATTTACAGCCTTTGGAATGTTTGATATCCAGACTGAATACTTTCTTCAAAAAAACCTGGCCACCAGAGGAGGGACGCTGACAGGCGCACCATTGTGCCACAGAATATTAACCACTTGCGCTCCGTTGTTCCGCCGGCGGGCAAGTCTCTGCGTCCTAGGGCGCATGAGGGCGCACTCCTGCGCCCTCGTGCGCCCTCGTGCGCCCTAGGACGCATAGTCCAGATTGTGGTGATGTAGGTGGTGTTGGCCTCCTAGTGCCACTGAAAAAAAAAGCTGCAGACACAGCCGCAAACAGATTAGTTCATCTGATTGACCTCTCATTCGACTAATAAGAGCCTTGAATTGGGTTTCTGAAACCTTGAAGAACCAATGAATGAAAACCTAGGAAGGAGGACCCGCCTACTGTGAATGCAGGAGCCAATTGAAGCACAGAAGTTCGGGCTGGGTGAAGAGAGATTTACTGTTGCAGCTGATGAAAAAAAAGGACGCTGGACGAACCTGCTACAGACCCAGCAGCATGGAGAACACCCACAAGTGGGACCTGCACTCATTCCAGCAGAATAGACGTTTAGGATTCTCTTCCGTCATCATAGACCGACGGAGGCCGACGACAAAAGTCGTAAATCATTCGCCAAAACTGCAATATTGGAATTATGTTTTGACCGGGATCCACGAGCGGACCAGCGTCGCGTTCGTCTGACAATGGGGAAGAGAAGTTCGCAAGGACTCTGCTGCTGTGAAGAGGTAAGGTGTTATAAGCTAAATTTATTATTTATCCCTGAAAATTGTAATCAAAAAATGACTTTTGACCGATCGGTAAATTACAACTGTACGGCGCATGAAGTACGAAGTGCGTGCACCGCGATAAACGGTTCATTTGCCGTGTTGGGACCGTGAATGCCCCCCCCCCCGCTGCAGAAGAGGAGCGGGGGGGGGGCGTTCACGGTCCGAACGCCCCCCGGTCCGCGGGGGGAAGCATATGAGTCTATTCCGTCATGTAGCGATGGCCGTCCTCTGTAGCGAGGGGGGTGGACAAACCCCCCCACACACACACACAGTAGCGAGGGGGGGGGAGCCGCTGTGACAGCGTTGCTGTGGAAACATGCAACGAGTGTAATCCGTCATGTAGCGAGGGCCGAACTCCGTTCTTTGTAGCGGGGGGGGGGGACAACCCCCCCCCACACACACACAGACACAGCCCTGAATGTGACCTTTCATTAGAGCCCAAAATGAAGATTCTACATTGAATTATTCAAAAGTTACAGACGTTTTTCCAAACTGTGCCATTTGGCACAATTTGGCACAGTTCCAACACACCTGGGAACTACCTGAGAACAAAGCTGTGTAAAATATTCATTTTTTGTGGTATTGTTACCAAATTTGGATTTCAGCTTGATAACACTTGGTTCTACATTTCTGTTCCATTTTCCAGCCGGATCGGACAGCTGTGTGTTATTTGCAAGCATTTGTATCCAAAAAAACACCGTGGCCAAATTTATTTTCTTCAAGTTCAGTATGTTTAGATGACTGTAACTCAGTGGCCGGAGCACGTAGAGAGATTATGTTTTTTTTGCCAAAAAATTCAAAGTGTTTTCTTTTAAATGAGACCAACCCCATGAAGTTGCTGCAAAGGGTTGAATAACAGCTTTCGATTTACTTTGGGCACGTTATTTTTTGGCATTTTTAGGAAAATTGCCCGGAGTGCAAGGGGTTAAGAGGTTAAAAATGAGACTGTCACTCACCTGAGACAGATGGACTGGGAGTTCTGCAGCTGAAAGGGAGTGTTGTGAGTTTATCCACCCACGTACTCCTCCTACAGATGTGCTAATGAGAGCTAGTGTGCTAGCAGTGTAAACAGCCATCATCTAGATGCAGTTTCTGGAGGAGGCAGTGGCATTATCCCAGCTGTGTGCCCTGCTGGATAACAATGTAAAACTAAACATGATGTGTTTTGGGGATTTTCACATCAGGTAGGAAGCAGCTGCAGAAGTTATGAAGGCAACTCCGCCCCTCTGCAACTCGCTCAGATGCAAATTTGTGTCTATTTGGGTCTTTGCATTGAGTTTACATGCAAAAGTGGAGTATGACAAATTTGCATTTTCACATTTGGTCTTAATACCCCCCCCCCCATCACTATCATCATAACACTTTCTTTTGAACACCTATGCTAAACCTACAGTAAATGAAAAGAAAGGAGATTGTTTTAATTTTAAAATGTTGAGCAACCAGCTTTCAGTAGAAGCCTAAAGCATGTTGTGATGCCCAGGCTGTTAATAACTACTTTGTAAATTTTATCTTAAAACAAAGGATGTGCCAAACATTTGTGTACACATACTGCAGATACGGTAAAACGTGTTTACTATAATAATTCTTATAGCGTTCTCCCCTCAATATTTACGCTTCAGAAAATATTCTGTTTATTTATTTCCACCCATGCCAGCTGCCACTGCTGTCAGCTAAGAACAGGAAACTAAAGTCCAATTCATAGTGGCAAAAACGCGTTGGTATGCAAGCGAGCACAATAGACGCATCCGTGCGCAAACCCTACGCAGAGGGTGAGCGCTAACCGAGCGCATGCAGGCCCCAAAAAAATGACCGCACGTATAAGAACGCAGTGGTTGCAGTAAACTGCATATGCCAGGAAACTCCGACCATGGTAAAGCCTTATTCATGCTGCATTTCCCCTCTGGTCCGCGTGCACCTTGGATGAGCCCGGTGTGCACGCAGCATTGTACATGCTCACTTTTTTCGTCTATCAGGCCAAGCAGTTGACGCATGTGCACAACTGTTATTTGTAGTTTTGCCCCAGCCCTATAGGTAGCGCAAATGCGCTAACACGCCAGTTTGTTCACTGGCTATAAAACATGAGAGTGACGCACATTTTTTTTGTAGCAACAACAGTGGCGTCATTTCAAGGAAAAGGAGGAATTACCGTTTTCCAGTGCTCTTCTCCGCTCAAGCTGCTGCTGCTGCAAAAGGATTCATGTATGTTTATTCTCGTCTTCCGCCACCTCATTGTCTTCCTCGTCTACTTGGTCGTTGTATGCTGTGTTGATAGCGCCATCTCGTGAATGGGATGTTCAGTTTTGTGCATGCTCTGTCAGCACGTTCGGATCGTGGGAAGGCAGCGCAGTCATCCAAAGTAGAGCCCTGCATACACTAGCGGAGTGGAGACGTGATGTAAATTTTGTCACACGAGGTTTCCGGTTGCACGTACACGGACAGCGGAGGTGCAGCATGAATCCAGCTTTAGGATAAACAGATGTGCATGGGTTTCGCTATTAAAACATGTTTTTCACATCACCTTGAAATAAACGTTGTGCATTCTTCTACTGTTCATCCAGAACACCAAAGCAGTAAATTATCTTCCTACCGGTTTCATTGCTTTGTGCTTCTCCATAGCTTGTGACAGCAGCTGCTACAGGTCACTTTATTGTAAATATATGTATTTAAGACATTTAATCCTGTTGGCCCTGCGATGGACTGGCGATCTGTCCAGGGTGTACCCTGCCTCTCGCCCAAAGATGCTGGGATAGGCTCCAGCACCCCCCCCCCACCCCCCCCGCCCCGGCGATCCGAAAAGGATTAAGCAGAAGAAGATGGATGGATGGATGGATTACTAGAAGTTAAAAAAAAAAAACCTCCGCCACCGAGCTCTTCTTTTGTGTTTCAATTTATTTTCATTGCACATAAGCGAAACGCAGCTGCTGAACGGTAGCCGCAGTGAGTCAAAAACAACTCAATATTGCCGTGTACGCAAACACAGTTTACAGAATGCAAACATTATGCTCTTGGAGGGACTCTGAGCCTGAACAGCCCTTAACTAAAGTGAACTTCCTTCCTCCTTTATTTCCTTCTGACTCCATGCTGAACTGCTTCTCATGAGTCGTGCCTTTATAAGTCTATAGCACATACTGTGGAGAAGTGTGTGGATTTGTGCATGCCGTGAGACCCCATTAGCACCCTCCCTGTGTCCCTGCAGGTTTCAGCGAGACAGAGCGGGGGAGATGTGTGTGTCTGCCAGAGCAGATGTGTTAAAACACCAACCCCATTATTTCACTGCCTATTTAAAATGTGGTTGTTTTTTTTCATTTTTTTCTTAAGATGCAGCATTAGAGCATTTCATTTAATTTCACATTCACTAAATCTTGGTGTGTTTGTGTGTTTTAGCCTCATAAAATGCTTTCTTGGGTCATATGATTATAGAAAAACATTTTTTAAATCTCTCTTCATTTAGAAATATTTATATTTTTACACTTTGGCAGAACGAGCAGAAGCCAGTGGTTCTGGACATGGTAGATTATCAGTTATCGTTAGACAAACATCAGAGAGGCTCTGCAGACACGACCAACACTTTTAACACCTCCATCCCCACAGCAGGAGCCTCCGTAGCCATGGAGCTTCTACTCAAACCCAGGGATCCAAGTGTGGCCTGTTAGCATCAGAGCTAATGTTAGCAGATGGCTTGACTGAAACAAAGTTTGTGTTTCATGTCAAGCTGCTTCTTATGGATGCTGTTGCCTCCCCACTGTTGAGCTGTACTTCATACCAATGACCTTTAAGTAAATTATTTTAACATTTTATCAGGAACACCGAATAACCGGAGGTTGTTGCTGTTGAAGCTGTTAGCCTAGCATTGATATACTGTTGAATTCAGGGAAAATATGTACGATATACTGTATCTATAAGTGTGCTGGTGGAGGTTTAATTTTTTTAATGGATGGAGTGAGTGCTGTCCTGCTTTTTGTACAAATTACTTAAGGTAGTGTTAATGGTTAGCTTTGTAGCTTAGCATTGTGTCAGTACTTTTAATTGGCCTTTACTGCACTTAACCCAGAAAAAAAAAAAAAAAAACTTTCTCCAATAATAGGGGCTCATAAATGTGAATGGGTATGCAGAAAATGAGGGACAGGAGCCATTTTTAATGAGCCTTTTGTCTTTAATTTTGGATTTCCGTCTTTAATTCTACATAGATATGTCACTGTGGATGTCAAAACTTAACACCTATCCCTGGAAATGGAAGGAAATGAGACTTTTAAAAAGCAGAATTATTTTATAACCATGTCATGTTTTGCTCTGCTATATTCAACTTAAAATTCAGTGAAGGGATGCTTCGAATAGTTTTGTGAAAAGTGTGGGCAAAGTGGTTTCTATGAACAGATGGCCTTGAGCACAGTTCTTCTTCTTATTTTAGATTTGATTGGCGGTTGGCAACCAGCTTACAGGTGCATTACTGCCACGTACTTCACTCTATATCATCACTCTATCTGGTCAGGAGCTGTAGTCCTTCTATCATCATTGCTGTGTCCAATTGAACCTCAACTCTATCTTCAGACATCACTCGTTTTCGTCTCCTTGTACTTTGCTGTATATCATTACTTCACTTTATTGCCATGGGCAAGATGTCGGCCACCCAGGCCGGTCTCTCATCACTATATCTTTGTATAAGGAGTTGTTGTTGTTGTTGTTGTTCTTCTTCTTCTTCTTCTTCTTCTTCTTCTTCTTCTTCTAACAGTGAAATTTGCATGTCTACATGATGTCTGTAACACTATCATCATCACTCTTCAAACATCACTCTATTTCTGTATCATCACTCTATATATAATTCATCCAAATCTTCAAAGTCAACTTCACTCTATCCTTGAGCACAATTTCTGTTCATCACTCTATATAATTCTAGAAATCTCTGTCAAGATGTCACAATCATAGGACTCGCTAAAAGATCATAGGACTCGCTATGCGAGCAAAGGCAGGCATCACTCACAATCATAGGTCTCACTAAAAAATCATAGGACTCGCTATGACATCATCAAAGATCAAAGGCAGGCATCACTCATGATCATAGCACTCACTATGACATCATCAACGATCAAAGGCAGGCATCACAGATCAAAGGCAGGCATCACTCATGGTCATAGCACTCACTATAACATCATCAAAGATCAAAGGCAGGCATCACTCATGATCATAGCACTCACTATGACATCATCAAAGATCAAAGGCAGGCATCACTCATGGTCATAGCACTCACTATGACATCATCAACGATCAAAGGCAGGCATCACTGAACGAGTGGTGATGTCAAAGTTCAAAGGCAGGTTTCACCATGGTTACTGTTGCCATGGTAACAGTAACTTTCTACAGGCATGCAGAAATGCTTGCTTACACTTGCTTTCTATGGGCACGCACGGGTATGCACAGGCATGCACAAGTATGCACTAGTAGATAAAATGTTTGTAAAATTCTGTTACGTTGATTTAGACGGTCAAATATTTCACTGAAAACGTGCTCTTAAAAAGTCACAAGCAATCAATGTCAAGGTGAAGGAGTTTCTTTTGAATAAAGACGCACGTTCATATTAACAAGAATTTACCTTTCAGAACTCATTCAAAAATAAGCTAAACAAAGACATCTAATGTAGAGAAAGTAACACTACATCTTTGAGCAGCAGGACCTGGACTCCTACACCGAGTCTGTCCTTTTCTACATCAAATAGGCTACTGTGTAGAAAATGTGACAGTCACCAAACACATCTGGGTATTTCCAAACCACAAATCCTGGATGACCAGTGGAGTCCAGGCTCTGATCAGAGCCCACAACTCAGCCTTCAGACAGAGGGACACCTCTTTGTACAGCACTGCTATAGCCAAAATGAGGAGAGGCATAAAACTCCCTAAGAACGCCTACAGGAGGAAAGTGAAGGACTTCCTCACAGACAACAACCCCTGACAGATGTGAAGAGGCATCCAGGCCCTCACTAACTACAGGGGCCAGGGCCCCCCATTGTGTATGGTTTTACCCTAGTTCACAGATGAAACGAGATGACTTGTAGAACACGGCTTTATTGAACACAATGAAGATGTTGGTCACAGACAAGGCACCGGCCAAGGCGCAGGCGAGAAAAGAGGCCACAAGATGGCTGACCCTGGCCTTATATAGGGTGGTGTGGTGACGTCACCGAAGGTGTGCGTCACAACCCCACACTTCACAATAAAGGTGCCATATAACACCCACCCCAAAAAAAAAAAAAATGTCTAAAACCAGTCACACAATCGGGAACCCCCCCCGCCCCCCCCCCCCAAAAAAAAAAAAAATATTGGGACCCGAATCACGCACTAAGTTATTAAGACTAAAGAGAAGTGGCCTAACACACTCACACAAACCAACTAAAAATAGGGCTGACGGGTGGACTACCGTGCAGCCCGCTGGCGGGGTGGATTATTCTGCCACCCCTAACTAAAGAAAAAGTCCATTGTTAAACTAAAATTGTGCACCGTGCTCCTAAACTAAAGAAAAACACAAAAAAATCCCATATATAACATTTCTACTAACACCAGAACTTTAATATATACTATTTACAACCCAGTTCTTTATGTGAAAGGATAGAACTGGCACGGGGACCTAGGGCACCCCCTCATCAGATGTACCCCTAAAAACAGCTGGTCCCCGGGGTGATGGCTGACCCTCCGGATGCTGAAGCCGCTCCTCCTCACCATCGGCCTCATCTCAAGTTCAGCCACATGACCCCAGAGCCTTCTCCTGGACACGCCAAAGCCGATTTGCGTGCCACACCGAGCCATCAGACAGCCTGAAGTATGCTGCGCCCAGTTTGGCCACTATGCGCAGACACTCCCGACACTCCTGAGGTTGTCATCTGGCCCATCTTCGCTGCGGACATTCTTCACCTCGAATCCAAACCCAATCCAGGGTCCTCAACGGGGCCCGGCTCGGCCCGAGATATTGTTGTTGAGCACATTGATCCCCCGTGCATCTCAGTCCTGCCCCGACCTCTTCTAAGGCTGTTGTAGCGTGTGCCATTGTAGCCGCAGACCCCCTCGTCCCATTGCGGCCAAACTCCGGAGGCATCTGGGACTAACACATTGGCGCCACTCGCCGGCGCAGGCACTTCGCCGTCACACTTGGTAGTTTCCTCCACCATTTCCCGAGCGCCGGGACTGAGACCCCCCCTGCACTGAACCTGAGCAAAACTGGTCCTGCTTTACTGCCATGGCGTCCATTAGTTCTTCATCCCACACCACGTCCTCATCGATCGCCGGAACTGGAGGGTTCCATAGGCCACAGCCCGACCACTCATTCCCAGTGCCGTCTTTAATGGTGAAACCCAGTCCGTAAAATAAATCACAGCCCATGGTGTTATCACCCCGTGCTGTAACATAGAGCATGAAGTCAGTCACCATTGCAGACTTGTACCGAACAGTCAACTCCAAAGTCCCGGCCGTGCCCAGTCTTCCACCTCCATTACCGTGCAACAGCGTTGGGTTACTTCTAATCCTGTGGTGGGGAAAAAATCTTCTTCACCGTGGCCCAATTCAGCAATGACCCCTCCACCCCCACGTCGATCAACAGCAGCACCTTCACGTCATCCAGCCCCTCTGTGCAAAACGTGTACCTGCTCGTGTTGGGGGACACCGTGTGGATGGTTGTCGGGGGCAGGCAGAGCGATTTATTCCATGGGCTCTCTAGGTTAAATTCACGGCACACCCTGGCAAAATGATTCACGCAACCACATCTCTTACAACGTGCTCCTCTTGCTGGACAGTCCTTAGTCTTTTTGCAGTGCGTCGCAGACTCACAACCCATGCAGAGGGGTTTTCCTGGGGCAGACCTTCGGCTGGCAGCGTTGGCTTCCATATCTTCGTCATCCAAGCGATCTTCACTATCCAGGTCCGTGACATTTGCCGCAATGAGAGGCTCTGGTGGCTGATGTAACTGGCACCTGGTTAGCTAGCTTGTCCGCGGCTTCCATTTGGAGAGCTAGCTTAACGGCTCTGGCTAATGTGATGTCACTAGTAGCCGTAAGTCGCCTAGCCCGTAATGCAGCACTGCATGCATATTCTGCCAGCTGGTCACGAATCATTTCCTCCTCCAGTGTCCCAAAATGACACTCGCTAGCTAGCTGCCTCAAGTCGGCAACAAACTGCCGAACGGGTTCACCTACCCACAGTTGCAGCTGCCGAAAACGGATCCTCCAGACAGTCATGTTATCCGGGGTGGGGAAAAGGCCAGCTAGCAGCTCCACTACATCTTCATAAGTGTCCAAAGCACCGAGCGTTCGCAGGACTTGCCGGCCCTGTGAACCCAAATTGTGAACCAGAAATGCCCAGGCCCTTAGCTTATCGAGCTCACCAAGTCCCAGCGCGGCAACATAGGTCTTAAAGGCCTCGAACCACCTAGGCCAGGAGACTGGCAGGTCCCCGGGAAACTCGAGAAAAGAGCGACTTGGAGCTATGCACGCCTCCATGAGTTAAATCCTCTATCACCAAATGTTGTGTATGGTTTTACCCTGGTTCACAGATGAGGCAAGGTGACTTATAGAATACAGCTTTATTGAACACAATAAAGGTGTCGGTCACAGACAAGGCACCGACCAAGGCACAGGTGAGAAAAGAGGCCGTAAGGTGGCCGACCCTGGCCTTATATAGGGCGGTGCAGTGACGTCACCAGAGGTGCATGTCATCACCCCGCATTTCATAATAAAGGTGCCATATAACACCCCCAACATCAAACAGCAGCTTCACTCTGGAAGAGGAGCTTAAAAGCTTGTTTAATTCATTTTGAAAAGGAGCTCTGAAACCAAACCTAACTGGACTAAATATAAACTATGTAACAAACTATGAACCTTGATGCAGACTTTCAGGGATGAAAATGCCATTCTTAAGTCATTCTTAGAATAAATCAGAATACATAATTATAGTTTTGCTGACACAATGCTTTCTTCATGCACACCACGGAGACTAAAACATGGCAGAAAAACAAAAAATAATGTGTATACTTATGGTGAAGAACCAGCCCGAACTATAGCAATAGCTGATGGGGGACAGCACCTGAAAATATTTCTCTCTGAGACGAAGTGTCACTAACACATCCTTTGCTTTTCGTTCCACATTATTTATCAAGTGAGCTGAATCATGTGGCTTTAACTGCAAGTTTTATTCCACATGGCAGACACCGGTGTTTCCATGAGGACCGACCAATGATCGCAGAAACACACACCGTTCACACTCACAGATGATGGAAAATAAACCTGTGAGGTTACCCTCAGTGTGAACAGTCAGAAATCAATTATTCTGAATACACACCTCTTAACTCTCACCCACTCCGCCTCTAACTCACTCTCTATCGCTGTCATTTCAGAGAAGAGACAAAGTGAAGATGGAGAACAGGCGAGTCAAAGTCATCCCCCCAATCCCCCAACCGCTTGAGTCTGCCCTGTTTCCAGAGATAGCGACAAACATTAAACCACATCGGGCAGGAAATCAGAGATGTAACGTCTTCTTCTTCCTGCTGCTGAATTATTCAACGCTACAAAGGTAGCTAACGCGAACACACAGTTTGATGCACAAACATGCATCAATATAAAATTTCATGCAGAGATACTGATGATGACTTTGAAAAGAGTTGGCCCACACAACGTGCTGCTGTATATTTTATCATCATCATCACTCCATTTGTCTCTCAGCGTCAGCATTACAGGATGTTTCTGATAACTGCTATAACATATGTTGACAGCAGAGAATCAACTGCACTATCTATAATGATGAAAATATGAATCATAATTATCATATCAGGTTTTAAGATATTTTATTCTTATATGGCAGGTTGTCCTACTTGCAAATAAGATGATAAGAAATCAGACTCAACTTCAGACATAAGAGTGGATTTCCAGATTAAAGAAAAAATGTATATATGTTAGCAGTAGTTGATTCTACAAACGTGGTTGTGGTCAATGAATGCGTACATGAGCTAATAATAAAATAACACACTTAACCACTGGGACTAAGACACGTGTTCTGATTTGTTTCACAGGTTTATTAGAGCCCATGTATTGTTATTTGAAATGGGCCAATGACTGAAACAATATCATGGTTAGGCTAGACTAAGCTAAGCATGCTAACAAATTCAGCCACCATATGCTGCATACATAGATTAATACTTAAAATAAACCAGACCATAACTGGAAGTAAAATATGTGTTTCCATATGATTCAGTTTCATTAGAGGCCATTCAGTCTATCTTGGAATGGGTAAAGGTTTGATAAAAGATGTTAACAAAAACAAGAATTACACTATGCTGCGGTATCTGGCGTAACAAACAACAGCCACAGAATGCTACACACATGAGTTAATAATAAAACAAGCCACATAATAACTGGGAGTAAGATTTATGTTCTGGTGTGATCTTCAGGGTCACTAGAGCCCATGCAAAGGATAAATGTTTAGTAGCTTGAGTAAACAACACACTAGCTTAGCAATATGGTAACTGAATACACAGCCCATAAGCCTTTGCAGCAGCCTTGGGTAGTTTTGATTTATTTCATAGGTTTATTAGAGCCCATGCATTGTTATTTGGAGTGGGTAAATGATGGAAACATGATGGATAGACTAGGCTAAGCATGCTATCAACTTCAGCCATGGTATGCTGTGCATATAAATTAATAATAAAATAAATCAGACCACAACTTGAAGTAAACCAAGTGTTTTGGTGTGAATCACAGGTGCATTAGAGCCATGCAGTGCTATTTGAAATGGGTAAATGTTTGATAACAGACCTAAACAAACATAACACTTGGGGTAACAAAGAATAGCCACAGGATGCTGCACACATAAGTTAATATTAAAATAAGCCACATAATAACTAGGTGCATGATACATATTTTGGTGTGATTTGCAGGGTCACAAGAGCCCATGCAAAGTTTTTTTTGGAAAGGATAAATGTTTAATAACTTGAGGAAACAACACACTAGCTTAGCAATCTGGTGACTGGCTCCCATAAGCCTTTGCAGCATGATGGCACTGAAGATTTCAGTTGTTAATTCATTTAAATAAAAAAGTGCTAAATCTAACTTACTGCAACTTTAAAAGGTAAAGTTCACAAATTCTGCTGCTGACTTCAGTTTCTATATGCTCTTATAAGTGGTCTGGTGGCTTTGAAAATAGCAGTTCATTTCATAACAATCATTTCTATTAAATAAGTAACTGACAATTGTAAACGTGCAATTGTAACATGAAAATACTGACAAATTCGGAGGAGCTCTAAATCCACTGTGCAGGCAGACTTTGGTTTAATAAGAAAAGATGACTGTAGCAACTCAAAATTATAACCATAAACATCAAATTCTATCATGGTCGGCTGGTGTAATGAAACTCTCTACTGCTTATATCATCTACCATTTATACCCCCACTCCTAATTGTAAAAGAAGCTGAGATGGAAAAACTCAAAGCATGTAAGCCATAAAAGAAAAAAAAAATCCATCCCCAATATTCAAGTACTGTATTTGTGAGTGTTGTTGTTGCGTTAGTGAAGAATGAAAGCTGCCAGGACGTCGTCAGTTCCCATATTGATTTTCCTGCTCACTTTCTTAATTGAAGTTGTTGGGGTATACATAAATGAAGTTGGTTCTCTCAGTCATCCCCCCTTTCCTCCCCCCAAAAAACAACATTAAAAAGAGCCAAACCTCTCCCCTCTTTCCACTTTTTTCTCATTTCTGCTGAAGAGACAAGTGTTAATGGGAAGGCCGGTGGCTATGTAGCTTTAATGGGGCGGTCAGTGCATGCAGTATGTGCTTGTTTGAGTCACTAAGCTGTGAACACGAAAGCTTGTGTGTGCTGTTGTTAATTTCATTTTTTCCTTCCTTTTAAAGGACTGTAACTAAAAATTGAGTTATGAGTAATGTTTATTTAGAAATCATATTGACCTGTTTTTTTTTATTTCTAATTTTCATTATCCGCAAAACTTAGATTTATCACACGATCAGATGGATGTGTGCTAATAACACAAGGGAAAAATAAGACCCCCTACTTGTTTTCTATTTTCTTTCCGATCGGACCTCCTGCTGATTTTATTCATTAAAGCAAGCAACCTCTACCATAGTTATTACAAGCCCGAATGTTCCATAATCGCCAGGGTTCTCATTTATTCATTTCTTAACAAGGATGATAAAAAAAAAAAAATTAAGACCAAGAAAGTAATCTAAAAATGCACTCATGGTTCAATCATTCTCTGTCTTCCTACTGTGAGCCCTATGCTAAAAGCAGTGTCGAATTATCAGATGTGTCTGACCAATTCTGTCTTTCTGATTTCAGAAACCTTGGTCTCGGTGGTTTTGCTATTACCAGTGCAACAAAAAAAAAAAAAAAAAAATCAATTTCTAAATTTTATGTTAGACTGAGTTTATGACAGTAAGAGTGATTTTTTTTTTTTAAACAGGGATTTCAAAGGAGTTTAGATCCTGATGAGGATGTATCTTTTTGCCCCATATTTTGAAGTAGTCACATTCAAATTCTAAACCATTGTATGTCAGTTTTAATCAATAATCACCAATTATTCATAGTGTTTGTAGATGCATGCCGTAAACATGGATGAATATTTAATTTCACTGTTGTTGTCAAATAATGTGCTACTACCTCCAGTACGGTAGAATAAAAGGACTCAGTGGTAGAGCCTGCAGGCAGAGCTCCAGCGTAACATGATTTAAGTTAAGAAAACAAAACACAGCACGAGGGCTGAAAACTAATTCAGGACACGACTGGCAAAAATACACTACTTTAGACACAGGGTTACCGGCAGGGAACAACAATTATGTTAATGACGTCACACCAGAACACAAACTCAGACTGACATAAATAGGGTAACTGATAATTACGAATGTGAGGCAGCTGTGGAACAATCAGGGGCTAAACAGGAGCACTTGAGGGGAAGTGGCTACAGGTACAGAAAACATCAGGAACTGGGAACAATAGGTAAACCAATATGCACACAAGACCCAAAACCAGACCAAAGACAAAAACAAGGTCAGGGAAACACAAAGACAAACAGGGTATGCCACAACAGACTGGGAGAACACAGGAGACAATAACAGAGGACCCAGGGGAATACAGAAGTCAAATTATGCAAACAATGATCAGAGAAAACACAGTGACATCAAAAATGCATATTCTCAAGATATGGGCATGGTCCCAAAACATGCCCAGAACATGACAGTTGGGGGGACAATAAAAAGAACATTTTCCGAAGTGGACTGCATAGGGCAGGGGTGCTCATTACGTCGATCGCGATCTACTGGTCGATCGCGGAGGTAGTACTGGTCGATCGCAGCGGGACATTAAAAAAAATATTTGTCAGCCTATCAAACATCCCGTCACTTGATTGACATACAGGGCAACCATTCAGATGACAACTGAATTTTGACCTTTAGGTCACCGCTCATGCGTAAACAACGGCGCTAAGCGCAGCAAAACTTACAAGCTAGTCAGCGAATTACCTCAGATTTTAAGCCCTTCCTAAAACATATGGTGATCAAAATGAGTGAGAAAGCTGGACCAAGTAAGAAGGCAAAAACATATCACTTTCATATGGAATGGGAGGTGGACTTTTTTTTCACGATGTCATTTTCGAAGTGCGTTTGCCTCATCTGCCAGTCTACCATCGCAATACCAAAGAAGGGAAATGTGGAGCGGCATTTTCGGACTGTTCATGGAAAATACGACATCGACTTTCCGCCGAAAAGCCAGCTGAGAAAGAGAAAGGTGGAGGAACTAAAATCCCAGTTGTCTGGACAGCAGTCATTTTTCACTCAACAAACTTCAAAAGCGAAAGCCGCCACCGAAGCATTGTTCCGGGTGAGTCACGCCATTAAATGTTAAAAACAATAAGTCCTTCCAAGATGGAGAGATGGTAAAAGAAACATTCGTTGAAGCATTCATTGTTCTGATTCAATTCAGTGCAAGTCATCAAAGTAAACTCAGGTAATTACAAAAAATGTTAATAGTTATTTATTATGTGTGTTGTGCAATATTGGCTTATTCAGTTATGCACGGTACATCAACATACATTGTACATACAAAGAATCCTTAATACATTTGAAAATAATTATATGTTTTGCATTTTTGTAGTGGGTAGATCATTTTGACTTGGTTGTTTTATAAGTAGCTCGCATGCTGAAAAAGTGTGAGCACCCCTGGCATAGGGTATTCCACCATCATTATGCCTCAGAAGAATCAGACAAATGGAGAGGAGTTGGAGGAGATCAAACTCTCACTAAATTTTATGCCTGAAGAAATATCTAAGATAGCAAAACAACAAACTCTGCTTATTGGCCTTAAAGAACAAGTGTGTGAATTAAAGGCTGAAATTATGGAAAAATACAAGAAAATTAATTTCTTAGAAAGACGTGTAGATGAATTAGAACAATACGTATACAAGAATGGATGATGTCATTGTTAGTGTTCTTAACATCAGACACCGCTCCTATGCACGTGTGACAGCTGGAGTTGATAACCAGGATGGGGAGGATGAGACATTGGGAGAATCACACACTCTTGAGCAGCAGGTATTAAATTTTTTCAACTCTAAAACATTGCTGTCGACAATAAGACTATTTTGGCTTGCCACACATTACCTAGAAAAGACAGTAAAGGAAAACCAGCGATTATCATCCCATTTGTCAACAGAAAGGCAAAAACTGATCTTCTGCGACAAGAAAGAAAAACAGAGGAACGGCTGTCTATGTTAATGAACATTTAACAAAAAAGAACTCTGAAATAGCTAGACAAGCCAGGGTTCTCAGAAAACAGGGAAAAATACAATCGACATGGACAAAGAACTGTAAGGTGTGGATAAAACTGTTTGGCACTCCAGAAGAAGCTAAAGTAATAATGATTAGAGATATGGAGGAATTAGACAAATTTAAACCTTAGCTCTTATCCGCGAATAACAGTGCAGTAAGATTATAAGTGGACATTTTTGTGTTTTGTTTTTTTTTTTTCTTGTTTTTTTTTTCTCTTTTTTTCTTTTTGGTGTACATTGTTGACACAACTTATAATTAGCACTTTAACCAATCATCCTTCCTCATTTAATAATGGAAGTGTATTAGCTCAAATTGAAGCTGAAACCTTTGTAAAAACTGAACAGCAACCACAAGATATTTTAGGTGATACTGACCCAGATAACAACTACTTTGATCATATTAACATTAAGTGTACTTATTATGATGAACAACAATTAAATGGATTTATGAACTCAGATCAGACATTGACAATAATACATATTAATAGTAGGAGTCTCTATGCCAACTTTGATAGTATTAAGGAGTTTTTAAATCAATTTAATACCCCATTTAGGATTATAGCAATAACTGAAACATGGATTAATGAAGAAAAAGATGTAAATTTTGAATTACATGGATATGAGATGTACACACAAAATAGGAAAAGTAAAAGTGATGGGTGGGGTAGCACTGTATGTTGATAGAAATTTAAAAAGTAAAAAAGTGTACAGCATGACATAACAGTGAATGAAATTATGGACTATTTAACAATTGAAATCACGATGGAAAAGAGAAAAAACATAATAGTAAGTTGTATATATAGAGTACCGGGATCTGATATGGAAAAATTTAGAAATGGTATGGAAAAGATGTATACAAAAAGATATCTTTATTTGTGGTGACTTTAATATAGAGCTATCCATCCATCATCCATCCATCTTCTACCGCTTTTCCGGAGGTCCGGGTCGCGGAGGCAGCAGTTCAAGCAGAGAAGCCCAGACTTCCCTCTCCCCAGCCACCTGCTCCAGCTTTCCAGAGAGGATACCAAGGCGTTCCCAGACCAGCTGGGAGACATAGTCTCTCCACCGAGTCCTGGGTCTGCCCCGGGGTCTCCTCCCAGTGGGACGTGCCCGAAACACCTCAAGTGGGAGGCGTCCAGGAGGCATCCTAATCAGATGCCCATACCACCTCAACTGACTCCTTTCAATGTGGAGGAGCAGTGGTTCTACTCTGAGCCTCTCCCGGATGACTGAGCACCTCACCCTATCTCTGAGGGTAATATAGATCTAATGAAAACAAAACAACTTAAACCAACTGAAGATTTCTTAGATACAATGTATAGCTTAACCTTATTTCCAAAGATTACAAAACCTACGAGAATAACGACACAGTGTGCTACCTTGATAGACAAGATTTTTACCAATGTTATTGAATATAATATGGTGAGTGGTATACTAATAAATGACATTAGTGACCACTTTGTCACCATTTGTTTCTTTAGATGTTAATTATGGGGTTAATGAGAGTAAGAATAATAATAATAAACTGCGGCGCATGATAAAATAAGCAGTGATGCTGTGGTTTTAAGTAGAGTTTTATTATATCATACCGCCGTCACAAGCTCCGCTCCCGGCGCCGTGCATGCGCGCCGGGAGCGAGCCCACGGCTCTCAGAGAAGGAGGACACAATGTCTGTGTCCAGCAGCAGCAGTTGCAGAATCAGAATGAGAGAGGATTTGCGTTACAGAGTTGCAGCATATATACCCAACTACAACAATACATCAAAGAGCATTCCCCAGCAGTTGGCATGATCAAAGAGATAACAGAAGAGGCATGAGACATTTGCATTTGAGAGACATATTGATCTCAGTCCCTAGGTCACAGTAAGGACAGAATTGGGATGTTGTCTATAGAGAGAAGGAAGTGGACGTGCCTTATGATAAATTTATTGATATATTTAAATCACTATATGATAAAAAATGTCCAATTAAAGAAATTATTAAAAAATATTAATACAAAAAATGCCCATGGTTAACCATGGGGCTACAAAATGCTTGTAAAAAGAAAAATTATCTCTTTAAGAATTTTATTAAATTAAGAGCTAAAGAATCTGAAAAAAGATATAAAACATATAAAAATAAATTAACTGAAATAATACAAACTAGTAAAAAAATATACTCTAGGAAAATGTTAAAAAAAATAAGAATGATATAAAAGGAGTCTGGGACATATTAAATAAAATAAGGAAAAATGGAACTAAGAAAATGATATTTTTTTTAGTATTTCACTGATAATTGTGGTGATAATTATGATAAGAACATGGTAGTAAATAGAATGAATTAATATTTTGTAAATGTTGAACCAGCGTTGGCAGCAAAAATTACAAACCAAGGAAGAGACACCGTGAGTGAAACATTGATTGGAAATAACCCTCGGTCAGTCTTTCTGTCAGCAGTGGATGAATTAGAGGTAAAATCTGTTGTTGAAAAGTGTAAAAATAAATTATCTACTGATTGTGATGGTATTGATATGTCACTAGTAAAAAGAACTGTTGATAGTATATTAAAACCATTTACATATATTTGTAATCTATTTCAAACTGGCTCATTCCCGCAGAAAATGAAAATAGCAAAAGTGATACCATTATTTAAGCAAGGAAATAAACACCAATACACAAACTACAGACCAGTATCGCTTCTCCCACAATTTTCAAAGATTCTGGAAAAACTTTTCAACAACAGATTAGAAAAACATGATCTGCTTAATCAGAATCAATATGGATTTAGAGCAAAGAGTACAACATCATTAGCAATAATGGAAGCAACAGAGGGAATAATAAATGCATTAGATCAAGGAAAATATGCAATTTGTGTATTTATAGATTTTAGAAAAGCATTTGATAGAATAAATCATTCAATACTTCTTGATAAACTACAGTTGTATGGTATTAGGAGAGTGGCACTGAATTGGGTTACAAGTTATTTATCTGAGAGACAACAGTTTGTGAAGATGGGAGAATATCTGTCTGGATGTATGGGAATTGCGTGTGGGGTCCCCCAGGGGTCAGTATTGGGCCCCTAATTATTTAACATATATATAAATGATATATCCCAAGTTTCTAAATTATTAAAAATAATATTATTTGCTGATGATACTAATATATTTTATTCTGGAAATAATTATAAGGAACTAATCCATACTCTAAATAATGAATTAAATAAGCTTAAAAAAATGGATGGATAGTAATAAATTATCACTAAATACAGATAAAACTAAGGTAATGATATTTGGTAATTGTAAAAATAAAGAAGATATGCATATTCATATAGATAATGTAATTATTGAAAATGTTAAGGAAATCAAATTTTTGGGTGTAATACTAGATGATAAAATTAGTTGGAAACCACACGTCAGATACATACAAAACAAAGTCACAAAAAAAATTGCATTAAAAATCAAATTACGCAAGTCCTAGATTACAAATCGCTTCATATCTTGTATTGCCCATTAATACTTCCATACTTGACCTATTGTATAGAGGTCTGGGGTAACAATTATAAAAGTACACTTAATTCATCGCTAATATTACAAAAAATGGCGGTCCATGTTATACACAAAGTTGGGTATCTTGAACATACTAATTGATTGTTTTTACATTCAAAGCTATTGTAATTACATGATCTGGTTGATTATTACACAGCACAGTTAATGTTTAAAGTCAGTAAAAAAAAAAAATTGCCACACAATATACAAAATCTTTTTAGTCAGAAAGAAGGGAAATACAATTTACAGGGGAATACAAAATTTAAAAATGCACCTAGTAAGATCTACTAGGAAAAGTTTTTGCGTGTCTGTGTGTGGGGTAAAATTGTGGAATGGGTTGGGGGAGAAACACAAGCAGTGTCCTAACATCCATATGTTTAAATCAACATATAGTATATGATTTTTGGACAATACTAACTAACTAACCTGCACTTATATAGCGCTTTTCTAGTCACAAAGACCACTCAAAGCGCTTTCACTAGTACTAACCCTCTATTCTAAGGGCCTATAGGAAACAACAGATATCTAGGGACAATTTAGAACAGCCAATTAACCTAACATGCATGTCTTTGGATTGTGGGAGGGAACCGGAGCCCCCGGAGTAAACCCACGCAGCACAGGGAGAACATGCAAACTCCACACAGAAAGGTTCCAACCCCTGCCAGCCTGGGAATTCGAACCAGGAACCTTCTAGCTGTAAGGCAACAGTGGTAAACAACGCACCACCGTGCTGTCCAATAAAGGACAGTAATATTACAATGTGTCTTCAGTGAAGAAAGGTTGTTATTGTTGTTATTGTTGAATATACTGCATATATGCTGAGTTATTGTTGAATATACAGTATATGCTGAGTACTATTATTATTGATGTCATTATTACTAGAATATTACAACGGTATTATAGTATTATGATTGTTGTTTAGGATGGAATTATTTAAAGTATTATGTAGGCCAGGTGGTATCATTATTGTTATTATTATTATTATTATTATTATTATTATTATTATTATTATTATTGTTGTTGTTGTTGTTGTTGTTGTTGTTGTTGTTGTTGTTGTTGTTTTTGTAACTACTACATAGCTCCCTATTATTATGGTTATTACCTCCGCCAGGCCGCAGGCCGCAGGAGGTAATGTTTTTGCCGGCGTTTGTTTGTCTGTCTGTCTGTCTGTTGGTTAGCAAGATAACTCAAAAAGTTTTGGACGGATTTCGATGAAACTTTCAGGCGTTGTTGGAAATGGTACAAGGAAGAACTGATTAAATTTTGGGGATGATCCAGATCACCGTCTGGATCCAGGAATTTTTTAAAGGATTCTTAAACATTGTGAGATAGGGCCATTTTCAACATGTCTGCAGGCGCAATGGAGGGCGCTGGTCGTCGTGTCTGACGAACACGAACTCCACGTTCTTCAAAGTTTTAGGCACAAAAGCACGCGGAAAACAGTGGTGGGCCGGGCCCGGCAGCGTGCCTGTGTTTCCGCTACGCTGCAAAAGCTGAGACGGGCAGCTGACCCGCGCGGGATTATTTGGCAGAAATTCCCCGGGCAGCCATAGGGGATGCGCAAAAACGACCTTGCTGCCGGGGAAGCTTCCAAATCCTCTTTTGGCGCGGAGCGCAACCCCAATAAAACCCACACCAACCTGTCTACCCAATTTGCATCCGTCAGTGAACCCCTGACTGCTGCTTTCAGTGATCTATGAAAACGCTCGCATAACCCATTGGCCTGTGGGTTGTACGCGGTTGTGCGATGAATTGCAACGCCTGCAGCTTGGGAGTTTGGAGATGGAGGAGATGGACACAACAGCAACACTTGAGTTTATTACCTCCGCCAAGGAGGTAATGCTTTTACTGGCATTTGTCTGTCTGTCTGTTTCACCAGAGGTGGTTCTTGGCCTAGAGAGGAACCCATTACATTTTGGGGATGATCTGGGAATGCATACCTCAGCCAAGGCTCTTCTCACAGTGTGTCAGCCCCAAAACTCCAAAACTAATGGATAGACTTGGATGCAGTTTTCACCACAAGTGGCGATAGGCCTACACACAAGCCCATTACATTTGGGAGGTGATCCATGAGAAACGGAAGGAGCCTTGGCGGAGGTATGTGCTCTATGAGTGCTTTTCTAGTTATTATATGGTTTCTTATTGCTCCTAAGTATTGTAAGCCATGTGGAGGTATATGGTGGTATATACTGTATTGTGATTATGATGATGATGATATTGTCTATAATTATATTAAACATACCAGAAGTATTTACTTATTATTATTACAATTATTATTAGATGTTGGTATTATTGTCACTATAAACTGTCATTGTTGTATTATTTCTGTTGCATATTTACCTCCGCCAGGAGGTTATGTTTTTGCCGGGGTTTGTCTGTTTGTCTGTCTGTTTGTCTGTTGGTTAGCAAGATAACTCAAAAAGTTTTGGACGGATTTTGATGAAACTTTCAGGCGTTGTTGGAAATGGTACAAGGAAGAACTGATTAAATTTTGGGGATGATCCGGATCACCGTCCAGAAGAAAACCGCCATTACGGAAAATGCCATTTTCATCAATAACTATTGAACCACTAATCCTATCATTGTGAATCCAATTGCTAGTCATATGTTTTCATGGTCAAGGAATCTGAAAACGTACACACAAACACTGTATGGGGGGAACTGTGGCGCTTGGCGGAGGTCTGCGCTCTCTGAGTGCTTTTCTAGTTTAATTATAAGATGCATTATATATTGTGGTATCGTATAATGAATGTAATTATGGGATGGATAATGACTAGAATTATATTATAATTTATTGGGTATGGAGAAGGGGTGGGACTATATAATCGTTGGCTTCTTCCCACTTCTTTTGAACAAGGTATTTTTTTGTTATGTATATTTTTTTTGGTTTTGATTCCTTGTTTTTAATTTTTTTTTTGTCTTGATGTTCAAAGTAAATCAATAAATAAACATTTTCTCAAGAGTAAATAATGAGGGTGAGATTGTAAGTATTACCATAAGGTGCGCTCCAATCGCCCAATAGTGTACTCCGAAGTGGACTGCATAGGGTATTCCACCATATTAAGTGAGATTCCAAACTGAAGGGAGCAAAGGGTGTTCAGTTCAAAGGGAACTGAGAACTGAGTAGGGAAGAATGAACAATGTATCACTTCACTGGAAGTTGACAAGAAGATTTCCCATAAGCCATTGCACCTCAAATATGCTATTAACAAGCTAAACTGATGCTGCTTATTTTTTATATCAACTGATAGTAATAAAAATGCATTTGTATTAATATCTGATTGAAGAAATATAAATTATCCATCGTAATATCAGTACATGTCCATGGTTACCGTGGTAAGGGACAGAGAAGGGGGTAACTGTGACTGGCAGTTCACTGATATTCCCTGAAAATGGAGCAGGGAGTAGGGAATATAGCTGAAGTACAGTGTGGATCAGAACGTAGCTACAGTCATAGCCGGTTTTTTGGGTACCCATGTTTTTGGAATGAGGAAGAGTTCAAACCCTTTAAAATTAAAAAAAAAAAAAAAAAAAAAAAGCTTTTGCAGCCCCAGTTCCTCACCACTTTTTTAAGATTGAAATCACTATGGGCCAAAATGGAGTCTGACCTTTGACCCCAAAAGTATAGCCATAGGTGCTAGACCCAAGGTCAACCTGTGTACCAAGTTTGGTGGCCATAGCATCATTCTCTGTCGAGCTAGAGCAGACAGCATCGATTGCTCTACCCACACCACCTCGTCAGCATGGGTAGCTAGAATATACTCAACTGAGATGCAGACCCACACCTTTTGCTGGTCTGGATTTACAGAATGTATAAACTGTAGCATTCAAAAGCATAATTGGAGTCAGTGCTTAACTTTCCTTCTAGTAGTTCCTTTGGGTGTGAAAAAATAATGTTTACCTAAATTTAAAAGTATTTACTTTTGCTTTACGGCATTGGGAATAAGACAGAAAGTTTTTTTTTTTTTTTTTAGACTTGATGAACTAGTAACCTGAATTCACACCCTACCGATCATCAAGGTCAAAGCCCAGGTCAAAGTCACTTGACCTTCACCAGATGCCAAAGATTCAGTTCTAACTTGCATTAAAATTTCTTGCCCCTAGTTGCAGTAATGAAGTCACTATAGTCACTATATATATTATCACCCTCTAACCTTAACCTTTGACCTTTTGACCCCAAAAGTATAGCCATAGGTGCTAACCCTAAGGTCAACCTATGCCGTAGCCTCATTCTCTTTCAAGCTAGAGCAGCGATGTAGCTGGATAGCTGGCCGGTCGACAGAGGGTAGTAGAGGGTAGTGACAACTCTCCCCACGCGACCCATGTTGATGTGGGTAATACAAATGTTAAATTACAAAATTATGAGGAAAAAATCATTCATGCTTTTTAATGTATTATATCTCAGTTATGTAACGTAATATAGACAAGTTCATGATGATAAATGGGGGATAATTCTTTCTTTTCTTCAGGTTGGGGGGACAAGTCCCCCCCCCAAACCTTGATTTATGCTTATGGCTGTAAACAGAACAGCACTGGGATGACATCATCCCATTTTGAAGCCTCACTCTGGGCTTAACAATCATTGATTTTTAGACAAATTAAAGACCATCAAAATAAAAAATGAAAAGAAAAAGAAATCCTTGATAGAAACATATGAAAACCCTCTTAACTACAATATGCCCTTTGTAGAGGTGGATCTAATGGAACTGATGATTTAATTAAACTGATGGTGTGGTGATCAATATGCTAAATGGCCATGCATTCTCTCTGTTTGTATAACATGTATAAAAGAGCTTGCTATACATGCCTCAGTAGCGCAACACGATACAGCACACACAGCACAGACAGCACAGCACAGTAGACCACTGTAGCGCACAGCGCTACAAGTGCGTCTCATTTTGATGGAGGAAATAAAACTCTGCAACCTTCCAGCCCATCGTACCTCGCCTGAACTTATTCCTCCACAATGGAAACAAATTCTTTTACAATGAAAATGAGGCCATGGCATGTTTAGATGGTCACAACAACCACAGTCTCTACAGGAACTAGACAATACTGAATGGGCGAGGTAACAACAGATTCTCTTAGCAACCATACCAGCTCTAATTACATGTGCCTGAAGCACACTCAAAATAAGATAATTTCACGTTTTCTTTAAACGGCCCATGTTGTGCTTTTCCATATTTTCTGATTTATGTACAATTTTACATGTTGAATTATCATCTTAAAAGTGTCAAAATGCTTAAAAAAAACAAGGTAAACATATTCTGTAGTAATTCTGTTAAAAATAAACTAATTTTGCCCAAGTCTCATAGACTTTTCTTATGAGACTCACCACTATGATATACTAGTGGTTGATTTATTTGATTGGTCATATTTTTCAGCAAGCAGAAGATGGTGGGAGTGGCCCTGTGAGTGTCTAAACCCGCCTACAGGACTGTGCTACTACAGAGTTAGTTTAGCAGTCTGACTGGACTTGTGGCTTTCTCTGTAAAATCTAGTCCCCTACTAGACTTCTGTGTTCCCCGCAGGGTCATTAAATCACAGTCGATAATATAACTTGAGTTACTCTGGCCTGTTCAGTTGTTTCTTTTGGTTGGAGTGGCCCAGGAAATTGTTCATTAATGCAGTTAGCTTAACCCTTAAACTGCCTTGGTTCTTGCACAGGTAGCGCTGTGGAGTGTCTGTGTCACAGTTCTGCGACTGTCATGTGACGTGGCCTTAAACCATGATAAATCCCCAGTTGTACTAAGTATTGCACCTCATAAGGTGGCAGGCACGTATAACTTAATGCTCTTGCCTTGGAGGACCAATGGCCCCTATATAAATTAAATCACCCTTATTGTCATTCAACTGTACAACCAATCATGTACAGTAGAACGAGATTGTGTTTTACCTATCTACTGTGTTAATCACACACACCCCAAGTGCAGAATCAGAGGGCCGCTGCCATGCAAGGCGCCGCCACAAATTTCCCTCCTCCATTCCATTATTGCTGAGCACCAAGCTGGATGGCAGGAAGTTCCACTTTTTATATGGTCTTCGGCATGACCCGGCCGGGATTTGAACCCCTGCCTCCTGGGTGTGGGGCGGATGCTCTACCAACTGAGCCACCACTCCGGTATAACCCCCCCATTTCTGGACACCAGAGAAGAAGAGTTTGTAAACAAATGTTGATTGATCGTAAGATGGAGGTGAAATTTGCTCCCAAATTTGCCAACTATGATTCTAAAAAGAGATTATTTAGCTTATGAAGGTAAATATCTACGTACATTTTGTTATAACAGAGAGTGGGCGAAGCTGGTTGATGTTCATCTGCCATCAACCCCCAGCTCCATGTGACTGGACAGAACAATCGCATCGGTTCACAGTCATCATATGAGATAAATTGTGGCGGAATAAAAGCGAAATTGAGGTAGAATAATCATAACAGTTTCTGGATGTGGGAGAGAAAGCGAAAATGACCGAGAGAAGACAATCACGACCAGGATGGACGAAAATGGATGAAGCAAGCCACCTGGCCAGCGGTAAGTCTGACAAATTGCTTTGTTTGTTTACATTGTACTGATTTTCTGGTTCATATACTTTAAAAATAAGATAACAACCCCAAAACAAAAAACGGCGACAAAAAACCAAAATCATCCTTTGTGTAAATGTGTAAATATGTCCAAAGTCCGCTTTTGATTGCTTTTGAAATTATGTAATTCAATTTGGCTGCTGTGGCATTATGCAAATTGGATGCATAAATTTAATCCTATCTCAAACTTTGGATCATATTCTACATCTTTCTAATTGACAGTAAGCCATTATCGCTTACCACTTTCAAGCTATAGCTTTGGAAATCTCTGACATCTGAACTGACTATTTTCTTAAAAAAAATCTTGACCACTAGGGGCTGATGGCACAATGGAGCACCTCAGGCAGTCAAACAGCTGACAGTGTGAATCTTTGCTACTGTGGCAATTTTCTACCTGACTAGACACGTCAATATTTGGCATGGCCTGACAGATTAGGCTGTTAGCTTTAGCTTAGCTGAACAATGGCAGTAAGTCTTTTTGGAAATTTTGTACATAATCTATTCCCTCCACTAGATATTCCCAGAGGTACTGCATTGCATGCCAGCTGGCAAGGTGGACAAATGCTTGGGGCCCCTGGCAAGAAGCCCCCTCCCCCCCGAGGGCTAACCAACTTTGAATCACTACAGCAGTGACAATCTTTAGAGTTTGCAGTGGTAGTGATAGGCTGGTGCAAAACTCCCTAAAGGGGCCCCACCCCCACCTCTCACTCTCACAAATACTGGTGCATGTCTTATGTAAACAAATGAGAGCGGCTGTATCAAAATGAAGTGAAGTTATCCATCTGGCAGTGACAAAAGAAAGAAGAAAAAAGAGGAAGAGGAGAAAAGAAAGAAAGACAGTGGTAAGTAGTGGAAATAATACAGTAGTTAATGTAGCTCAGGGGGCAGCGTGGTGGCGGAGTGGTTAGCACTGCGCACAGCAACTCACCCTTGGCCGGGGGATCCTGGGTTCGATCCCAGCCCTCAACCAACAGTGATCTGTGTGGAGTGAAAAGGACCTGAAAAGGATTAATCAGAAGAAGATGAATGAATGAATGAATGTAGCTCAGAGCAGTGCAGTGTGTCCTGAAGCTGCTGGTCCTGATGTGACCGTGTTGAGAACCCCCCCCCCCCCCCCCATCAAATACTACTGACCACTCAAACCACACACCAAAATCTCCAATAATGCTTCATTTGGGCTTTTAGATTGTCACATTCAGCTAGTTTTACTTTTGTTAGCTGAGACTGTATTTAGTACTGCAGCTTTGAGCTAACCAGCTAACATTAGTCACATAAAACAGGTTGCTGTGAGAAAGGCCCCTTCAATTGGGTTTAAAATGGTACTGTAATATTTAAACCCTGTGGTGTTTTGACCAAACTAAGTCACAGGCATTTCATTACAACTAGAAACTGTCAACGTGAGAAAAAAGGCCATGGGCACTTAAATGATTGTAAATACACTTTAAATTTGGGGGAAAAAGAAAACTTATTAGGAGCTCGGTACTGTATGTTAGCAGCTAGGAACAGCAAGCTAGATTATTAAAAAAAACAAACATAAATCAGTGATTATTTGATGATTAATTTCACATCTTGGACAAGCCATCAAGAAAGAAAAGATCAATTGTTTTTACATAACTGACTGGAATGTGACCCTTCCCTGTTTTTTCTCAATCTTCAAGAAGAAAAATGTTCTCAGGACCAGATTAATTGCTCCGAGTGTTAATTTGCTGACCGCCCTCTACATGCCACTTGTCTCCATTGATTAAAATTAGCCTGTGTCCCGTTGCTGTTCTCCACTCATTTAACAGGGTAATTGATGGAGCCAATTGTCTAGTCCTCGGTCCTGCTTTCATCCCCCTTTCTCTTATTTATTTATCTATTTTTCCTTTTCTCCTAAACGTTTCTGCTCGCCAGTTGCCTAGCTCCTAAATCATGCTGTTTGCAAGCTGTCTCCTCAGGCAAGATGTGTGCGTCGATGTGGATGCATGCACGCTCGCTGCACACACTACCCCGAGTTATCCATTTCACATGCTAACATTACTGCCTGCCAGTATTTTGTTTTGGTTTATTAATCCTGACTGGTATATAGGTCAATATAACAAGCAACAAATAGGAAAATATTTAGTGTTGGAGTCCCACGCCAGGCTCCAGCATCCTTATACCACTTGCGATTTATCTAAATGTAGCGGCTCATTTTATGTTGGGACTGTGCCTGGGCATGGTCAGAGACGGCTGAAGGGACAGTCTTCAGATTTGAACCATGGTGATCTCACAGAAGAAAATCATAAATCACAAGTTCATGAGCAGGTGGGAATAGTGGCAAATTTATGAGTGGGAGGGAAACATCTCAAATTTATGTGCAGGCCGGGGGTCAGCAACCTCTACTACTAAAAGAGCCATTTTGAGAGATTTTTGACCAGCAAAATCTGCATGGAGCCACAAAACCTGTTGTGGCAGGACAACATAAAATACTGTAGATAAAATCATAAAATTCCAAGTTTTTTTCTAAAATTTGAGAGATTATTAGCATAAATGCTCTGGTTTTCTAATAAATTTTTCATGTTTTCCTTTGAAAATTTGTTACTTTGTCAGGTAAAATTAATACCTCTTTCCACATAAATTTTTAGTTTATAAATGCTTCGGCTAGGCAATATTATTAGAAAGCACTGCATACACTTTCATTGGTATTGCAGATGACACACAATTATATTTGTCAGTGAAGCCAGATGGCAGTAATCAATTAGCCAAATGAGAGGCTTGTCTTAAGGAAATCAGAGCTTTGATGACTTGTAATTAATTTCTTGCTATTAAATTCAGATAAGACTGAAGTCATTGTAGTTGGTCCAATAAACGTTAGAAATACCTTCCCAAATCAAACTCTTAGTTTGGATGCGGTTACTCTTTCTCTTAATAGTTCTGTGAGGAACCTTGGAGTTATTTTTGATCAAGAGCTGTTCTTTAATTCACATATTAAACTTGTTTCTAAGACTGCCTTCTATCATTTGCATAATATTGCCAAGATTTGGAGCATCTTGTCTCAGAGTGATGCTGAGAAACTAATCCATGCTTTTGTTAGCTCTAGATTAGATTATTATAACTCTTTATCAGGCTGTCCTAAAACATCTTCATCCATCCATCCATCTTCTTCCTCTTAATCCTTTTTGAGTTGCGGGAGGGCTGGAGCCTATCCCAGCATCTTTTGGGCGAGAGGCAGGGAACACCCTGGACAGATCACCAGTCCATCGCAGGGCCAACACAGAGAGACAGACAACCATTCA
Organism: Pholidichthys leucotaenia; assembly: GCA_020510985.1. Taxonomy (NCBI): domain Eukaryota; kingdom Metazoa; phylum Chordata; class Actinopteri; order Cichliformes; family Pholidichthyidae; genus Pholidichthys; species Pholidichthys leucotaenia. The sequence goes on from CM035842.1 coordinate 282,208,815, forward strand.
CTCTCACAGTCATACCTAAGGACAATTTAGAATCCCCAGTTTTAATGCCAATTAACCTAACTTGCATGTTTTTGGCATGTGGGAGGAAATCAGAGAAATCCTGGAGTAAAGCCACGCAGACACGGGGAGAACATACAAACTCCTCACAGATCACTGTTGGTCGGGGGCTGGGATCGAACCCAGGATCCCCCAGCCAAGGGTGAGTTGCTGTGCTGTCGCAGTGCTAACCACTCCGCCACCGCGCTGCCTAAAACATCTTCAGCTGATCCAAAATGCTGCAGCTGGAATTTTAACAGGTACTAGAAACAGAGATCACATCTGTATGGTCTGGCCTCCCTTCCTTGGCTTCCCATAGAATTTAGAAATAAGTTTAAAATCCTTCTCTAAGTAATCAGCCCCCTGTTATTTAAAAGATCTGATGACTTTATCATTCTAACAGAGCACTACGCTCCCAAACTGGTAAATGGCATTCATTTATATAGCGCTTTTTCTCATCTCTAGATGACCACAACGCTTTACAGACCCTGCTATCCACCCATTCACACACTGATGGTGGCAGAGCTGCCATGCACCGATGCTGGCCTGACCCACCAGGAGCAACTAGGGGTTCAGTGTCTTGCGCAAGGACACTTCGACATGCAGACTGCAGACAGAGTGCGAATCGAACCGCTGACCCTCTGATCAATAGTCGGCCACACACTATACCTGCGCCACAGCCACCACAGCCACACCTAGAATCTCTAAAAGTACAATGGGAGAGAGAGCTTTCAGTTATCAAGCTCCTCTCCTTTGGAACCAGCTGCCAATCTGGATTCGGGAGTCAGACTTGATCTCTGTTTTTAAGAATAGGGTTAAAACCTTTCTTTTTGACATAGCCTATAGTTAGGGTGGAATCAGGTGACCCTGAACCCTCCCTTAGTTATGCTGCTAATAGATTTACACAGCCAGGGGACCTCCAACAGTGTACTGGGCTTCACTCCTTTCTTCACTCTCAATGAAATATTTTTGCTGGTCATTAACATCTATCTGTTCTCTCCCATAGACTGAGTCCCCGTCATGCTATTTGCTCTCTACATGTCTGTTCATTTCTTCTTCTTCTCTATCCCCTCACCCCCCAGACAGCTGGAGCAGATGACTGCCCCTCCCTGAGCCTGGTTCTACTGAAGGTTCCTGCTAAAAGGGAGTTTTTCCTCTTCACCGTCACCAACTGCTTGGTCACAGGGGATCACCTGATTGCTGGGGTCTTTCTGCAGTTGTGGGGTTTTCCCCTACAGTTGAAAGTGCTATAAATTGACTGTTGTTGTGAAATGGTGCTATATAAATAAAGTTGAATTGAATTGAAGTTTCAGGGGAAAAGTTGCAAACTGATGGGGGTATGTGGGAAAAGTTACACAATGACTAGCGGAATGAAAAATCACAACCTTACAAGCAAGGGAAAAAATAGAAAATTGCAAGTTGTGAGGGAAAGATGCAAATTTATTAGCAGGCCAGCTAAAATATAGTGGAGGACCATATCTGGCTCCTGGGCCCTGATTTGGATACATGTGCTATAAGGGGTGGAGACTAAGACCAAGGCAGACAGAGGCCAAGTTCAGAAGAAGACCAGTGTGTATAGAGGCCTTTGTCTTGACCCCATATTAGGAGTGGACCTCACGATACGATACATATTGCAATACCTGGGTCATGATGCAATACTGTCACGATACTACATTTCCTTAAGTATTGCAATACCATGTATAGAATTAGCAAAAGATCGGTTCATGTTTTTAGGCATCGGTGCATCATTGCGTGTGTCAAGTATTGCAATACTACCCCAAATCAGTCTTTTGCTCCATCCCAGCACCATCTCATGGGCTGAAAAGTCAACTGGCTTTTATGACTCTGGTACCTAACTATGTAAGTTGGTATTTGCAAAGAAATATATTTGGCCAAAAAATCTGGCCTTTTCAAAGGTTTTGGGGTGACAAGGAAAGTTATTTGGGACCTTAAAAATTGTTTGTGAACTGTTTGGCAAACTTTTATGAACCCTGACAAACCCAAAAAGCACCACGTTATGGATGTTAGTGACATATGTTACAACTGTCTGAAAATATGTAAAATAACTGTTTACAGTTATTTTTCCAAGTATTTGCAACGGTTTGCGGAAAAATACTTTGGCAGGAAAAACTATTGGAGACCTTAAAAACTGATGGCAAACTGTTTGGCAACCTTTTATGAACCCCGGAGAAATCCAAAAAGCGCAATGTTCGCCAGCACTCGTCACTCTGTGAGATACAGGGGTAAAGGCTAAAGGTGTCTGTTCCAGAATGGGAAGTGCAGTGAATGTGAAAATGTGTGGGTGTTTTTAAGACAGCTCAATACCTCTGTGCATTCTGTGAATTTAGTAAGAAAGAATAAAGTTGAAGGGGAACATATCAACTAAACATCTGATTGGTTGACCTGGGAAATAAAGCAGACCTGCTTATGGGAAATTTATAGCTTATTTAGCTGGCTGATATTACAATTTGGAGGCAATATCATCAACTCCGAATACTGACGAGGTGCGCTTTTGTTGGGAGTGTCAGGGGTCCTATGCCAGTGGCACCCTCCCCGGTTGCTGTGACCAAGGTGAAGTAAAATATGCACAAAAAATAAGAGTGTGTTCGATAGATTTATTGAGTGGATCTCAGATGGTGGCATAGGGGTACAACAGTTAGCGCTAAGGCCTCACAGTAAGAGTACCAGGGGTTTGAACCATCCTAGGACTTCTCTGTGAGGTGTTTGCATGTTCCTGGATGAAGCAAACACACGAATATGAGGTAAATTGGTGGTTTTATAGCTGTCGTTGTGGATGTGAGAATGTGTCTCTCCCTCCCTATGACAAAATGGATGGCTCAAACACACCAAGTATCTACAAATTAGTGCTAACCTAAAAAAAATGCTAAGAAATCATTCACTAAACTAGAGAAACTGGAGTAGACAACCCTTTGACTGTCAGTGTTATTCTTTATGTCAATAGCAATTCTTATAGTGAAGTGAACTCTGACCATCAAACAGCAGAAGAAAACAGGATCCATATTAAGTCCATTATAGCTGGCTTAGCGGGCTTGTTTATCAGTTGGTTTGTAGACATGGAAAGCCCAGCAACATTGTCCTGAACCTCAGACAGCCCAGCAGCAGTGTGATTAATGAAGCAGGCCGTAATGCCCAAGAGTCAAATAAACAAGGAAAATGTCTGACTAGTCCTACAGCATGGTGAGCTCTGACACCATTTTTTCCCCTCACGGTATTTTAAACGGCTGCCCTGTTCACCTTTCCAAATGAGCACACATTTGATCGAAATTAATTCCAAAGTAGGTCACAGATTGAGGTCCACTTTGACATTTTTAAAGAGAAATATTGTGGCAGATTCATAAGATGAAATAACTTCATTGTGCATAAGGATCACCAAATTTCAACTTTAAGTGCAGAGGGCACATATCTTCCAAACTGAACAGAAAACAGATGGATTTGTCTAAATATAAAAGTGACATCTTTAAAATGTTGGTAAAATGTATTTATCCTTAATCTGCTATTTTAAGATAAACTGTAAACAGGTATTTTATAGCTCTCATAGTGTCCCTGCAGGCTTTTGCTCAAATCTATTAAATAAATGTATAAACAGATTTATTAAACAAAATATAGCAGCCTATTTTGTACAGGTAGAGAAAGAAAAGTCAAGATTTGAACACATTCTTTACAAGAAACCATTTATCTAGAGACAAAAAAGGTCAGATCCATCAGCCAGGCTTGGAGTACTAAAGATGCAATGTTTGCTTTAAGAGTGATAGGGTGCCAAGACAGCAAGTGTGATATTGTATGAGGAACTCTGGAGTGGCAGAGAACTATATGAGGGTGGCGCAGGACATGTGTGAGGACAGTGAAGCAGTGGTGAGGTGTGCTGTAGGAGTGACAGATGGATTCAAGGTGGGGGTAGAGTTACATCAGGGATCTGCTCTGAGCCCGTTCTTGTTTGCCTTGGTGATGGACAGGCTGACAGATGAGATGAGATGATGAGATGAGATTCAACTTTATTGTCATTACACATGTATACAAGGTAACGAAATGTGACTTGGCATTTGGGCACGCTCTGCAGAGTGCATCCAAGGCCGGGGCAGCCGCTAGGCGCCAGTCATATGAGGTCAGGCGGGAGTCTGCGTGGACCATGATGTTTGCAGACATTATGATCTGTTGTGAGAGTAGGGAGTAGGTGGAAGAGAACTTGGAGAGGTGGAGGCATGCACTGGAGAGAAGAGGAATGAAAGTCAGTAGAAGCAAAACAGAACACATGTTTGAATGAGAGGGAGGCAGGCATAATGGTGAAGATGCAAGGAGCAGAGGTATAGTGAAGGTAGATGAGTTTAAATACCTGGGATCAACCATCTAATGCAATGGACAGTGCATAAGAGAGGTGAAAAAGAAAGTGCAGGTGGGGTGGAGTGGGTGGAGACAAGTGTCGGGGGTGATTTGTGACAAAAGGATAAAAGCAAGAGTGAAAGGAAAGATTGGCAAGATGGTAGTGAGACCTGCTATGATGTATGGTTTGGAGATGATGGCCCTGACAAAAAGACAGGAGATGGAGCTGGAGGTGGCAGAGTTGAAGATGCTGAGATTCTCATTGGGAGTGACTAGATTAGAAATGAGTATATCTGAGGGGCAGCTCAGGTTGAGCAGTTTGGGGACAAATACTCAAGGCTGAGATGGTTTGGACATGTCCAGAGGAGGGATAGCGGATATATTGGACAAATGATGTTGAAGATGGAGCTGCCAGGCAGGAGGAAAAGAGGAAGACCACAGAGAAGACTCATGGATGTAGTGAAGGAGGACATGGAGAGGGTTGGTGTTACAGAGGAAGATGCAAGGGATGGGGTGAGATGAAGGCAGATGATCTGCTGTGGAGACTTCTAAAGGGAGCATCCGAACGAAGAAGATGTGTTCTATGTGGGCACTGATTGCTGATCCTCCCTTGAGCTTTTGAAAATTTCAAGTGTAAGCCATCTAGTCAAGCTCAATTATTTACTGAATCTACAACAACTTTATCATATAATTCTCTTTGATATTAAGTGATACTGTGTATATCTGGAATGGCTTCAATTTTAATTACATTTATATTTTCATAATCTTGGTAATGCATGAAAACATGAATAGAATCAAAGAAACACTTCTGACCTTGCACTTTTGAATCTGAGTTGACACAAAAGCAAGTGATGATCAGTGCATTTTCAACCCACATTATATACTGTATCAAAAAAGCTGTACATAAAAATACTGAACAAAAAAAACCCATATTAGTTTAAAAACAGAACAACACAAACATCCATTCAGCAGGTCAGACAGCAAAACTGTTTTCAACACCAAATAATCCTTTCATTTTAATGTTAAATAATATAAAGCTGTTTTACACACAAAAGAAGGTGTAGATCATTTGAGTGTTATTAAGAAAGCTGATCTTAGGTCACAGTAAGGATATGAAATGTGTAAAAGGCAAAAGGAAATGAGCTTACAATGTGTGAATAGTAAATCAGGCAATGAATCAAATGTAGCCAAATGTGTTGATGAGGTTATGATGAATAAAATGAGAAAGAACAAGGCTCATGATGAGAGGATATTAAAGATTAGACCAGAGGGTGTATAACGGCGGTGGGGGCTTTGTCGAAGCCAAGGTGGACCGAGTAAAGTCACAAATGGCACATTTGTCACACTACCAGTGAGTCAAAACGGTTCACACATAGGGCTGAGAGAGGCATTATATTATACAGACGGTCAGCGGTGGAAAACTGAGGAGAGGAAATATGGATTATCTATCTATAAATGCAACAAATCTCTGTCTGTGTGTCTGCTCCTCACGTATCTTCTAAACCATTCATCAGACTGGCCTCAGATTTTATAAGTGCTTAGCTGAGGTTATGAGGGTGTGCACCCCCGAGTATGGATTTGCTCAGTCAAAATATATAATTTCTATCAATAAAAGTTTAACCACCACTCCGTTTCCTCATGCTCTCGCTTCTAGAAGTGTGAGCAGGGTTTCAGGTTGACTTCGTACTGATTGGATAACACGTGGCATTACGACCAGTCACCAGAGCGCTCTGTAAACAAGACAAGGAAATGAAAAGCAATAAATCTGACTAGAAAATGAGAATACTGAAGATGTAATGCTTAAAAATTATACTATAATGTTGCTGTGATTGCATAGCTCTAAAGGATAATTTGGCATATGTGGAGAACACGAGGTGTGCTGGGAGGGGGGAAGCAGCAGCCAGACTGCCTTACCGCAGTCCTTCGCAAGGAGCCAAGCCCAGCCTGCCTGGTTACTGGAGTCTCGGCTGCTGCTTCACCCGTGTGCCACTGCTGTCCTTTGCGGCACCGCGGGTTCAACGTGGCACTCCTCCTGGTGCTCGTGTGCTCGCACGGCTATCTAAAAATTAAAAGTTAATAATAATACCACCATGATTGTGGAGCGGAATGGCCAGATCAAGTGCATATCATATGCAATTGATTAAATGACGACAGTGACCAAACACACAAAAATGGCCAAATAACGAAATAAATAATTTTTTATTTACTGACAAATGGGCTACACTGATGCAACAGTTGCAGGCAAACGGGTCATTCTGCTGTGTATAATAATGTTCAGTATTTTGTACTTATAATGTCATGGTGTGGTCCTCGTGGACCACTAATGAGACGCTATAGGCAGCCAATGAGTTTGTATATTTATTAATAGACTGAGATGACAGAATAATAAGCCACATGGGGCAAAACACAAATAACGGCTACAGCAAAGGCACATTAATAATACACTCAGGATAATGGGAGTAAACTTACGGAGAATAAGGAGAACATGAGCGTGACTGGAGCTGGGGACTAGGGACTCCAGCCGAACGTTGGGGAGACCAGCGTTATACGTGTGAGGTCGCAGCCTCGAGTAACCTCGGCTGCTTCCTTAAATGGGGCTTAGAGGATTAACAGATGATTAGGGCGTCATCAGTGGAATGACAATCAGCTGTCACCACGCAACTTGGCTTTGACAGCCTGAAGTCCCTCAGAGACGCTGTCAGAATAAGAGCCCGGGAGGGCCATAAGGAAAGCTAACACAGAACGGGAGGAAAATACTGCATGACCCAAGTGCGGACAATATCAGCGCTCAGACCATGACAGTACTCCTCCCTGAATGGTGCACTCTGGGCGCAGCGTAACACCCAAGCCCCCCCCACCCACCCAGAGGGCTACGAAGACCCACCCAGGGTGGGTGGAGGGGGAACAAAAAGGCTAGGAGGGCGAGAACCAGAAGAAAAATACATCAAGGGCGAATATAGAAAAAATAAGAACATGGTGCAACAAACAGAGCACGGGGGAAAAAAAACAAAACCACAAATACACTCCATAATACTCAGGTGAAAATACAGAGACAGAACAATGGAAGCAATAACACAGCGAAACTAAGCATATAGACCATGATTTACAGGCAACGGCAACAACAGAGCCTCTCTCAACCAAGAGGAGGGAAAAAAAATCTCAAAAAACAGAAAAACAGGCACAAACACCATGTACCCTAATAATACCAGGAAAAAGGGGAAAAGAAAAAACACGCTAAAGAGCGGCGATATATACACAGTTCCAAGTAGTCCAAATGACAACACAAGAGCATCCCTACAATTACAGAGAAGAGGAAAAACAAAAACACAGGGATGACGGCAGCCAGAGCACAATGAAACAACAACAAAAAAACAATTAGTTCAGGAGGTCTACCTGCGTCCAGCGTCCAGATCACTGGCAGGGGAACAAAGATGAGTTTGGGCAGTCTACCTCAGTCCCAGGCCCTTAGAAACAGTACCTCTGGTGGCCGGACAAGGTCACTGAACAAAGAGTCCAGTTTGTCGGGTGGCCAACCCAGAACACCAAACTGGCGAAGCAGTTTCCCACACGGCCGACCTGCGTCATTAAGCCACCAGGACTGCAGGGGAGAACTCGGAGGCGGCCTCCCTATCGCGATGAATAGCGAGGGAGAGCCGAACCGAATACGGGGAATCCCTGCGGCTCCCAATGGAGGGAAAAAGGAAATGGGGAAACGATGAGGGACCAGTCCGGTGTCAATCGGTGGAGGATCTGCAGCTCCTTCTCCGAACTCCACACGGTCTGGTGCTGCGTCTTTGCTGGAACCCAAGCGGGACCGTGCTGCACCCACGACGGACCCCGATTGGGTCAAAGTAGCACCCACGAGGGACCCTGACTGGGCCGGAACAATACCCACGACGGACCTCGATTGGGCTGGCGCAGCCCCAGGGATGACCTCCAGACATGAACCCAGAACCTCCAAGGCGACGACCGGAGCAGGCTCGTCACCGGTGACCCTGGGAGAAGGCTCAGTGGAGAAAAGAAAACCGGGATCAGAATCACCGGCAGTGGCAGAGCCCAGCGAGACAAGCTCAGACACAGCAGATGGCTGCATCCAGCTCGTCTCCCCGAGAGACAGGCAAAAATGCTCCAAAATAGAAGAAAGGAAGACAAAATAGAGCACTTGCCTGATCTTGGGCTCTACCACCGCCCAGGACTTCGACAATCCGGGTTCAGTGCACTGAAGGACCAGTTCTGGTTCCCACTCGACTGCGGCGGGCTCTGCAGCTGGCATGATGGTCTCCACAGTCTGGGGATTCCCTGATGCTGACGTCCACGCTGAAGGCCTGCACGGCGTGGTGGCAGGGGATCCGTGACCTACTGGGTCGGACTGTTCCACAGTGAAGACCCGGGAACGCTTGATCTTCGGCGCAGGCTCCAAGTTGCAGTCCGCCCTCCTCCTCTGCCTGTGTCATGGCTGCAGGGCTGGAACCAGGCTCTCCAGGGCCGCAGGCTCCCTCCTTGTCCAGCGGTGTAGTCCTGGCACCAGGGAACGCTCAGGGGGAGGAGACACAGAGGTAGCAGGTTCATAATTAATAATTGCAGCAGGTGGAGGGAGCTCGGCGGACTGTGAACCCCGAAATCCACCCCCAGGGATCAAACAAGTCAATTCACCCAGTGAGGGAAAAGAATGAAAGGACACTTGCCTGATCCACTGAGGACCGATGGAAGCTGCTGTGGTGGGCTTAGTTTTCTCCTTCTCCCTTTGGATGGTGATGGAGGGCCCCCCGGGAGGATGAAGAGGAGCTGCTCCCATGGGATCAGGAACGGAGATAGCCGGAGTCGGACTCGCGGAGCTCACAGCAGCTGGGGAGAGCATCGAGGAGGAGAAAGGAGCAGCAGAGGTAGTCCGGGGACGAGGAACATACAACCCAGAGGAGACTGATGTCTTACCCCTCTGATGAGACGCAGAGACTACAGCTGGCTGGGAGACAGAGTTCGTGCGGCCTCCTGGAACTGGATCTGAACAGAGTTCTCACTGAGGCTTGTTATGGGTGCGGCGGCGACATTTACTGGCAGAGGGCGAGGCGGAGGGGAGGTCAGGGGAACCCCGCACCTGGGCTGGACGGGTGACATGAGCTGAATCCCGAGGCGAGGAGCAAGGATGCCTCACCGTCGGCCTCCTGCTGGAGTTTTCTTCCAGTCCGCGGATCTCCTCCCTCGTCGGGACGGCCATGTTCCGGGGAGGAGGTGAGGGTTCCTTGGCCGCCCTCTCTATCTGCTCACGTAGCGCCACAATCCATGTCACTCTCTCCCTCCCTTCCGGAAAGGAGGTTAAGTGATATTTTAACAATGTCCTCTGGGTGAGATCCAGGTGCTCATATGCAGCGTAGGTGGGCATAAGGAGGCAAGCATCGGCCAGGTAGCCAATTACCTCCCACAACCACTCGGGGCAGAACCCACACTCGAATGCAGACATAATGTCAAAAATACCAGCACCCAGAAAAGGGAAAAACTACCATCCCAAATAAAGCAAACTCACGGTCACCGGCGTCTCGTCTGGCTGCAACCTTCTGTCATGGCGTGGTCCAGACCACTAATGAGACGCTATAGGCAGCCAATGAGTTTTTTTTTTTTTTTTTTTTTTTTTTTTAAGTTTTTGTAAAGGGTATACAGGTCGTTACAGCAATGCATTGTTTACATTTTCATCACATGTTCCCTTATTTTCTGATATCTGACAACATTGGAAGATTAATTCTTACAACACCCCCTTTTTTTTTTTTAAAGTGAAAGAAAAAGTGAAATTAAAGAGAAAAAAAACAAAAAACAAATAACAAAAAAACAAACAAACCAGTAAAAAACAAACAAAAAGAAAAAGTAAGTAAATAAAGATAAAAGAGCATCTGAGTAGGGATGGAACAAAGAGCGGAACCATTATTGAAATGGTATTTGTCAAAGATTAGATCTAATGGAAGACACATATGCGGTCCAGGGTTGCCAAAAGTTCATGAACCCATCCATGTCCTGTCTCAGTGCGAATGTCAACTTTTCCATCGAGTAAATGTCTTGGATCACGTTAGTCCAATCTTCAGGTGTAGGACAGTCCTTCAACATCCATTTTTTTAGTTAGAGCTTTTTTGCTTGCCAATATTAAAACATTGAATAAGTATTTTTCTCCTCGTCTTTCCAGTGAGTCCGGTAGTAAACCCAAATACAAAGTTACAAAAGAAAAGGGAACTGTAATTTTGAATATTTTCCCCAATATTGTCTGTACCTTGGTCCAATATTGGTGGATAACTGGGCATGACCAAAACACATGAAAATGATTTGCAGTCTTTTCACCACACAAGCGCCAACAGTTCAATCCCTTATGGGTAAATTTGTTTTGTGCAGGTGTTCTGAAAAATCTTGCCAAGTTTTTCCATCCAAATTCTCTCCACTGCAGGGATGAGGTACTTTTCCATTGCTGTTTATTTAGCTTTTCCCATATTTCCAGTTGTAAAGTGAAATTCCCCTCTTTTTCCCATCTCTCTTTTATATAAGATGTGTTGTCTCCTTTTAAGTCTTGAAGACCTTGGTATATTTTAGAAATGTATCTGATCCCTGGGATCCCTTTATATGCCATTAAGAAGACCTTCAGAACACCTGACTGGGCCCTTTCCAAAACCTCCTTTTTAAGTATATTGTTTATGTGGTGTCTAAGCTGGAAGAACCTGTAAAGGTCTTGATTTATTAGGCCTTGTTTTTTCAAATCTTCAAAACTTCTTAAGATTTGCCCTTTAAAAAAATCGTAATATTTTATCAGCCCTTTCTCCTTCCACTTTTTAAATCTGGTGTCTGTTTTATTAGGAGTAAAGTCCTGATCATAGGCAATCCATTGCAGAAGTCGATAGGGCTCTTTAGTTTGATTCTCTCTGACTATCTTAAACCAAATTTTTAGCGGGGTCTCTATCCACGGGTTAGTGTTATTCAAAAGCTTAGGTAAGGCATTGTTCCCTGTTATCGCCTGTAGGGGGATGTCACTTGTTATTTGGCATTCGATCTCCTTCCATTGTGCAGTGTAGACTGGGTTACATATCTCTACTAAAGTTTTAATTTGTGCAGCTTTAAAGTAGTCCCTGATATTTGGCAGCGCGAGCCCACCTTTGTCTTTGTTTAGCTGTAGGGTTCTATATCTGATTCTAGGTCTCTTGCCCTGCCATATGAATCTTGAGATCCTTCTGTCCAGCTCCTGCCATGTTTTTTTGGGAGGTTCTGCCAGTATTGTTTGGAAAAGGTATAGAAGACGTGGAAGTATATTCATTTTGACTGCTTCAATTCTTTGTGCAGTACCCAAGAATGGTATCATATTCCATCTTGCTAGGTCAGATTTTATTTTTGTCACCAGTGGATCATAGTTTAGTGATATAATTTTGTTGAGTTGTTTCGGGATATTGACCCCCAGATATTTCATAGATTCCGACTCCCAGTTAGTTTTGAGTTTGCTTAGTGAATAATGATTTGGGTCATAGTTGAATGTTAAAACTTGGGTTTTATGCATGTTTAATTTGTACCCCGATAAATCTCCATACTCTGAAAAAACTGAGGTTAGTTCTGGTAAAGAAGTGTTTGGCTGCCCTAGGTATATTAAAATGTCATCAGCAAAGAGTGCTATTTTATGTTCCTTCTGACCAAGTGTAATACCTTGAATTTTTTGGTTTTGTCTTATCCAATGGCTCAGAGGTTCTATGAAGATTGCAAAGAGCAGTGGAGACAGGGGGCAGCCCTGACGACATCCTCTTTCCAGTTCAAAAGATGATGATAAATTACCGTTAATCCTTATTTTAGCTGTTGGTTTTTTATATAATGCCTGTATAGTTCTAATGAAGTTGTTATGAAAATTGAAACTGGATAAGATTCTATATAGAAAAGACCAGTCAACCGAATCGAATGCTTTTTCAGCATCTAATCCCAATATGACTGCATTTAAGTTATATTTTTTTATATGATGAATTATGTGTAAAGTGTGTCGAATGTTGTCTTGTGTCTGTCTTTGTCTTATAAAACCTGTTTGGTCTAAATGAATTAGGTCTGTCAGTATATTTTCTAACCTTTTGGCAAGGATAATGGTAAAAAGCTTATAGTCCTGATTTAGTACACTGATTGGTCTGTAGTTGGAGCACTCTAGTTTATCCTTTTCAGGTTTAGGTATAACTGCAATGACCCCTTCTCTCCAGGAGGGGGGGATTTCCCCTGAGTGGAGGACATAATTAAATGTTTTCAGGAGGAGAGGAGATAGTTGCTGTTTAAAGGTTTTGTACCACTCTGCTGTATAGCCATCTGCTCCTGGGGATTTGTTAGCTTTAAGTTTCATAATTGCTTTTTCCAATTCTTTAGGATGTATTTCTGACAGTAGTGTTTTATTTTGTGACTCCGTAAGTTGGGGAAGGTTTAATGTGTTTAGGAATGCCTCGGATGCGTTTTTATGTTTTTTGTGGGAGTATAAGTTCTTATAGTAATTCTCGAAGCTTTTAAGAATATCCTGAATTCTGAATTTTATTTCCTTTGATACTGGGTCTCTGATTTTGTAGATTGCTCTTTCTGTTTGATGTTTCCTCAATTTATAGGCTAGCAATTTTGCCGATTTACTGCCTGCTTCATAGTATTTTTGTTTCAGAAATGTAAGTTTCTTCTGGATTTCTATTGTGTAGATCTCATTTATTTGGTTTTTAATTTCCTTAATCTTGAGCGAGTCAGTAGAATGAGTGTTGCCTTTGTGTTCTTTTTCTAGGTTCCTAAGTTCTGACTCTAATGTGGATAGTTTTTCTTGTCTTAGTTTCTTTTGGGTTGCCAGTTTTGCAATAATCTTTCCTCTTATTACAGCTTTGCATGCATCCCACAGTATTAAAGGGGATACTTCTCCATTATCGTTATCTTCCAAATATCTGAGAATATCTGATTCCAATTCATCTTTCAATGGTCCTTTCAGGACATTTGAATTTAACCTCCAAGAAAATGTATTATTTGTGTATTTTTGGATATTTAAGTCCATGTAGATCGGACTGTGGTCGGAGAGATCCATCAGTCCTATTTTACATGTTTTTACTCTTCCAATGTCTCTATTAAACATAAAAAAATAGTCAATCCTTGAGTAAGATGAATGTGGAGTTGAGTAAAATGTATAGTCTTTTACACTGGGGTTGAGTTCCCTCCACACGTCACAGATTCCCATTTCTTTTAGTAGCATCCGAGTCTTCCTGTTTTGGGTGTTATTTTGATGTGGGGAATTACCAGAAGCATCCCAGTATGGATTCAGTCTAAGATTGAAGTCCCCACCACATATCACTAAACCTTGAGCTTTAGTTATCATTAGGTCAAATACATTTTTATAAAATTTCCAGTTAGCCCCTGGGGGAGCATACACATTCAGCAGGGTGATATCTTCTCCCTCTAGCCGCCCAGTTACCAAACTGTATCTCCCTTCTTTATCTTTGTGTTCTGATTTTTTTTCAAATGTAATTTTGGTTGATATCAATGTCGCTACTCCCCTCCTCCTCCCTGATTTATATGAAGATGAAGAGATCATTTTAAACCCTTGTCTACTGAGTTTATTGTGTTCCACGTCTGTTAGGTGGGTTTCTTGTAAAAATATTATTCCTGCTTTGTCTTTTTTCATTTTGCCTAGAATCTTGGATCTTTTAACTGGATTCAGGATTCCTTTTACATTATATGAAATTATTTTGGTTACACCCTGTTTCTCCATTGTGTTGTTTTGTTTAGTATAACTGTGTGGTGGCCCTCTTTTGTGCTACTCAGAAACTGAAAGAACATTAAAAACAAGAAAAACATTAAGAACATAGTGTAAAAAACTTTAAAACAAAAAGCTGTCATAAGAACTTCCTGAGCTGAGGTCTTTTTAAAGACCCTGGAAGAGCCTTGATGTTGTGAAGGCCCTGAGGGAAATTCCTCAAACTCTGTTACGTGTTGAGGGCCCTCTCTTACCACTGAAAGTAGTCCCATGCTTTTAACGTGTTTCAGAACCCAATCCAAACTTGTAATGATTTTTTTTTTTCCTTTTATGCCTAAACCCTGTGAAATTGTGTGCACCCTCCCACCCCCATCACATCAAACATTCACGCAAAAACAGTATTTGTTAGTATGAGGAGAACATGTGGATTATTGTCACATTTCTATTTTAACAAGTTTTTTTTTTTTTTAATTACAAAGACTTATTTGTTTCAAATAATATGATTGTTCCATGAAATGTTTTACCACATGCTGAATATGCATCTCCTTTAATGTTTGTTACCTTGTATGAGGGGGGTTGGATGTGCGGATTGATTCAAGAGAAAGGAAAAAAAAAAAAAAAAAAAAAAAGGTCGCTATTCCAACCTGAAAACGGATAGTTTATCCGCGGCGCTCTGGCGCTGGGTTTCCCGCTGCTGGTCCGTGGATTTTGAGGGTCTTTGTGTTGTCCATGTTTGCGCTTTGATCTTCTCACTCGGGTCTGCTGCGGGTTTAAATACCGTTACCGGGAGCCCTCTTTTCGCCATGTCAGCTGTTGCTTCTTCCGCCGAATTATAGAGACACGTTTCATCGCCGTAGAAGACCCTTAACTTCGCAGGAAATGGAGTCTGAAAGTGCAATTTCTTCTCTCTTAACACCTTTTTCGCGTCATTGTATTCCCTGCGCTTTTTAAGGACCTCCGGGGCGTAATCGTGTTCCACGTAGACTTTTCTCTCCTGGTGCATAAATCCTTTTTTCTGCCAGGCCAGTCTTACAACCTCTTGTTTTATTTTGAAATTGGAAAATCTTACCAACACCGAACGTGGGGGCGCTTCCGCCGCCGGCCTAGCGGCTAATGAACGATGTGCCTTTTCTATCTTCAAGTCGGTGGTTTGTGGAATATCCAATTTCTCTCTTAGTAAGGATTCCACGCATTCTGCCATTGAGTTAAAACCATTTTCGGTTCCTTCTATCAGACCATGAATTCTTATGTTGTCTCTTCTTTGTTTTCCTTCTTGGTCGGTTAGCTTAGCCTCTATAGCTGCTTGTCTTTTGCGTAGGTCTAGCACAGAATCTTCGAGTACTTTTATTCGATCCTCTGTTTCCAAGATTCGGTTCTCGGCCTGGTCCACTCTGCTGTTTGTCCTTTTCAATTCTTCTCTGAATTCCTGAAATTCGGCCGTAACTTCTCGGCAAAATCGTCGTAGCTCCTCAAATAGTGATTTCAGGCTAACCCTTTTGTTAGCTATCACCAGTTCCTCGTCTTCTGAACGGAGATCTTCCAGTTCAGATTCTCCGGCCGATACGTGTCCTGGCCTGGAGAATTTCAGTTTCTTCTGTTTTCCTTTAGACATGATGATTTTGTCTTTTGATTTTCACTCCTCCAAAAATCCGTTAAGTTTGATTTTCAAGGTGTTATCCTGGATTGGGTCTGAGAGCTTCAGTGTTAAGCTGCAGTCGCCATGGCGTCCAGACCGGAAGTCGGCAGCCAATGAGTTTTCATATTTATTAATAGACTGAGATGACAAAATAATAAGCCATATGGGGCAAAACACAAATAACAGCTACAGCAAAGGCACATTAATAATACACTCAGGATAATGGGAGTAAACTTAC
Organism: Pholidichthys leucotaenia; assembly: GCA_020510985.1. Taxonomy (NCBI): domain Eukaryota; kingdom Metazoa; phylum Chordata; class Actinopteri; order Cichliformes; family Pholidichthyidae; genus Pholidichthys; species Pholidichthys leucotaenia. Next base: position 282,224,769 of record CM035842.1, read on the forward strand.
AGAGAATAAGGAGAACACGATCGTGACTGGAGCTGGGGACTAGGGACTCCAGCCGAACGTTGGGGAGACCAGTGTTATACGTGTGAGGTCGCAGCCCCGAGTAACCTCGGCTGCTTCCTTAAATGGGGCTTAGAGGATTAACAGATGATTAGGGCGTCATCAGTGGAATGACAATCAGCTGTCACCACGCAACTCGGCTTTGACAGCCGGAAGTCCCGCAGAGACGCTGTCAGAATAAGAGCCCGGGAGGGCCATAAGGAAAGCTAACACAGAACGGGAGGAAAATACTGCATGACCCGAGCGCGGACAGTATCAGTGCTCAGACCATGACATATAATACTGCTAAAATATAAAAGGAAACACTACAATGGGCCACAAATATTTGTAAATGTGTCCTGTTATAGTACTGCATGAGTTTTTTTTGACGATACACTATAAACTATACATTTAAACTAAAACAATTATAATGGTGACTGAACAACTCCCATTCCGCAAAGTGCAAGATACAACACTTATGAATGTAAGTGAAAAAAGAAACGATCACACAAATAAGTCTGACAAACAAATAAACAAGGGCTCTTAAAGAGTTCCTAATATTGGATGTCCCATTCATTTTCAACAATTTTGTAATTAATATTCACACAATCAAATTAATCTTTGTGTTCACCCCCTTTCACATTTGTCAAAGTTCAATATGTGTGATTGCCTACATATAGGCTACACCTCTTTGAATTCCACTTTCAAACACAGCCTACATTTTGGCCTGTAAAGCCTAATTGGACTACCCGTTTTCAGACAAGAATACTTGCGTTCTACGGGCATGCACTAGTAACAGTTAAAGAAACAATTTGATAGTTGAACAAAAATAATGTTTTGGTAAGAGTCTTTCAACCCATAACCATTAAAAATGCATATAAATAACATGGTTTCCTAGGGTTCCTACTCATGAAAATAACATTTATACATGTTCTGGTTACATGTTCCATTGGTGCAATACTAGTTCATGCTGACAGAGATAACAAAACTGTGCAAAACAGCACTTACTTGAGGTGGAAAAAAATAACTACATGAAGTAAGATGGGAGAGAGGAGAGGAGTGAGAGGAGTTTGAAAAACATTTCCAAGCTACACACTTGGACAAAATTGTTGGTACCCCTCTGTTAATGAAAGAAAAACTCACAATGGTCACAGAAATAACTTGAATCTGACAAAAGTGGTAATAAATAAAAATTCTATGAAAATTAACCAATGAAAATCAGACAATGCTTTTGAATTGTGGTTCAACAGAATTACTTTAAAAAACAAACTCATGAAACAGGCCTGGACAAAAGTGATGGTGCCCCTAGAATAGATTGAAAATAATGTGACCATAGGGACATGTTCAACCAAGATGTGTCCTCTAATTAACATCGCAGGTGTCTACAAACTTGTACTCAGTCAGTTGGCCTATTTAAAGGGTGACAAGTAGTCACTGTGCTGTTTGGTGACATGGTGTGTACCACACTAAACATGGACCAGAGAAAGCAAAGGAAAGAGTTGTCTCAGGAGATAAGAAAGAAAATTATAGACAAGCATGTTAAAGGTAAAGGCTATAAGACCATCTCCAAGCAGCTTGATGTTCCTGTGACTACAGTTGCACATATTATTCAGAAATTTAAGATCCACGGGACTGTAGCCAACCTCCCTGAACGTGGCAGCAGGAGGAAACTTGATGAAAAACGGAAGAGACGTTTAATATGAATGGTAACAAAAGAGCCCAGAACAACCTCTAAACACATTCATGGTGAACTCCAAGGTCAAGGTACATCAGTGTCAGATCGCACCATCTGTCGTTGTTTGATCCAAAGTGGACTTCATGGGAAACGACCAAGGAGGACACCACTGTTGAAAACAAATCATAAAAAAGCCAGACTGGAATTTGCCAAACTGCATGTTGACAAGCCACAAAGCTTCTGGGAGAATGTCCTATGGACAGATGAGACAAAACTGGAACTTTTTGGCAAGGCACATCAGCTCTATGTTCACAGATGCAAAAATGAAGATACCAAGAAAAGAACACTGTCCCTACTGTGAAACATGGAGGAGGTTCTGTTATGTTCTGGGGCTGCTTTGCTGCATCTGGCACAGGGTGTCTTGAATCTGTGCAGGGTACAGTGAAATCTCAACACTATCAAGGCATTCTAGAGAGAAACCCTTGTGGGATACCCATACGGTTATCCCACAAGGGTCCATTCTTGGTCCTTTACTTTTCAGCATTTTTATTAATGACTTGCCACTACACTGCTCAGCTGCAACATGCCAACTTTATTCAGATGATGCAGTTATTTACACAGCTGCCAAGACTCCAGCACAGGCTGCAGATGTACTGTCTACAAGTATGGTTGATGTCCAAGAGTGGCTCTTCCAGAACCATCTATTGCTGAACCTTCAGAAAACAGTTTCAATGTGCTTTTCAATCAAAAAATGTAACCTGTGTGGAGTGTGTGAAATCAGAAGCAGATTCATTTCAGATGATTTATTGCACACTCACATCTCACGAGCACAGAACAGACTGACTAGTCACATTCAACATCCCTCTCTCTATATCAAGTTACACTTCACAAGATTCAAGGCACTTCCTCATAACAGCAGGCCATCTACACCACACTTCATTCAACCCCCTTTCCCACTGTTCTCCCATGTGTATTCATTGTCTCTGTCTAAGGTGTGAAATAACCTGAGGCCCACACTGCCCCCCCCCAGCATCTTAGATAGAACAATAGAACATCAGTCCACACGTTGTTTCGGCTTCAGTCTCCTCCCATATCTTCTGCAACTGGGGTTTACCACCTCCGTGGCGCTGCTGTGCCGGTGGGAGGCTGCTGGGAGTGTGTCTGACTGCGGGTGAGCCGTGGAGAGGGGAAGGGGGGGTTTACTCTGTCCATGTGGCTGCTCTGGTGAATTGTTTCCCTGGGGAGCTCTCCTTGGGGGTCTTCCACGCCGAGGGGCCCTAGGCAACAGCACTTGCTCGTCCGCCACAACGAAAGCGGGTTTGAGTCTGTCTATGGCAATTTTTTCCCTCCTACCCCCTCAAGTCTAGCAAAAAATGCTTATCCCCTGTTTCCAGCACTCTGAACGGTCCATCATAGGGTGGGCGCAATGGAGGGCGGTGGGCGTCGTGTCTGACAAACACGAACTCCACGTTCTTCAAAGTTTTAGGCACAAAAACACGCGGAAAACTGTGGTGGGCAGGGCCCGGCAGCATGCCTGTGTTTGCGCTACGCTGCAAAAGCTGAGACGGGGAGCTGCCCAGCACGGGATTATCTGGCAGAAATTCCCCGGGCAGCCGTAGTGGCTGCGCAAAAACGAGCTCTGCCGGGGAAGCTTCCAGATCCTCTTTCAGCGCAGAGCGCAACCCCAATAAAGCCCACGGCAGCCTGTCTACCCAATTTGCATCCGTCAATGAAGCCCTGAGTGCTGCTTTCAGTGATCTATGAAAACACTCGCATAACCCATTGGCCTGTGGGTTGTACGCGGTTGTACGGTGAATTGTAACACCCAGGCTGCGGGCCATCGCGGACCAGAGTTCGGAAAGAAATTGAGGGCTCCTGTCGGACGTAATGTCCGACGGGACTCCAAAACGCACCACCCATGCTGTTAAAAAAGCGCACGCCACGTCTGCGGACGTGGTTGCCGCCAGCAGAACCACTTCTGGCCAGTGCGTGGTGCGGTCCACCATTGTCAGGAGGTGCGTGCACCCCTGTGATGGCGGGAGGGGGCCCATGAGGTCCATGTGAACATGGTCGAACCTCTTAGCCGGAATACGAAATGGCTCCAAGGAAGCCTTCGTGTGTCTGTGTACCTTGGCTCGTTGGCACTCCACGCAGGCTGCAGCCCACTCTTTCACTTGTTTGCGTAGGCTCGGCCACACAAACTTCTCTCCCACCATTTTGACCGACACACGCACTCCTGGGTGCACCAGAGTGTGAACCGACTCAAACACGCGGCAGCGCCACGCAGCCGGGACCACCGGACGCGGGCGACCCGTGGAGACATCGCAGATTAGGGGGGGGGCACCATCCTGCAGCACCCTGCTCTCCAGCCTTAACCCTGTTGGTCCAGACTGGAGCGCGCGCACGTCTGCATCGCTAACCTGCTCTGTGGCCATGGCCGTGTAATCTATGCCCACGCAGACCGGGGCCACCATGGCGTGCGAGAGGCAGTCCGCCACTACATTCAGTTTACCCGACACATGCTGAATATCGGTAGTAAACTCTGAGATCGCAGCCAGCTGTCTCTGCTGCCGGCCCGACCACGGTTCTGAAACCTTGGCCATCGCGAATGTTAGCGGCTTGTGGTCCACGAACGCGGTGAAGCTGCGCCCTTCCAGCCAGAACTGGAAGTGGCGTATGGCCAGGTGGAGAGCCAGCAACTCTCTGTCGAACGCGCTGTATTTACGTTCGCTGTCGCGCAAAGTTCTGCTGAAAAAGGCGAGCGGCTGCCAAGCCCCGGCGACGCGCTGCTCCACGACAGCCCCTATGGCCACGTCTGAAGCGTCGGTGGTGAGCGCTTTGCGGGCCGTCGGGTCTGGATGCGCCAGCAGTGCGGCGTTTGCCAGGGCTGCTTTAACTTCCGAGAACGCCCGCTCTCGCTCCGGGGTCCATTCGACCCTATCCGCGGGTTTCTGTTTCTTGAGCGCGGCGTACAATGGTTGCATGAGCTGCGCCACACGGGGAAGGAAACGGTTATAAAAGTTCATCATTCCCAAAAATTCCTGCAGCGCCCTGACCGTCTGAGGCCGGGGAAAATCCGCCACGGCACGGACTTTGTCGGAAGGTTCTGGAGGAAGAGGTGGGCAAACAGAAAGTGCCCGTCGTCCGTGCCCATTAACGCCAGCATCTTCTCCATCAGGCCTACGGCCAAACCATCTCCTAACTCGGTCCGTGTCAGGAGCCTCTCCGCTCTCTCACAGTCCGAGAGCGTGTAGCGCTGGATGAGCGCAGCCTTGAGCACCTCGTATTTGCTGCTGGCTGGTGGCTGATTGAGCAGGCTCGCTACCTGCTGAGCTGTGTGGGCGTCGAGCGCTGCGACCACATGGTAGAATCTGGTGTCATCTGCCGTTACTCCCCGGAGGGCGAACTGGGCCTCGGTGAGGTGGAACCAAGAGCGCGGGTTGTGCTGCCAGAAATCCGGTAGCTTGACTGCAACCGCACACGCGTGGCTGGAGGTTCCAGTCCGGGCTGTCTGTGGGATGGCTGCCGCCTCGCTGTAGCTTCCTGACCGGGCCGGCTCCGGGGATCTTGCCTCATGTTCCATAATACGTCTTGGGTCACCAGTGTGGAGTGTGTGAAATCAGAAGCAGATTCATTTCGGATGATTTATTGCACACTCACATCTCACGAGCACAGAACAGACTGACTAGTCACATTCAACATCCCTCTCTCTATATCAAGTTACACTTCACAAGATTCAAGGCACTTCCTCATAACAGCAGGACATCTACACCACACTTCATTCAACCCCCTCTCCCACTGTTCTCCCATGTGTATTCATTGTGTCTGTCTAAGGTGTGAAATAACCTGAGGCCAACACCTGCAACATTTTAAAGTTAATATACATGATCAAGACATCAGTTTAGTTACAGAATTCAAATACCTTGGCATTGTACTAGATCCTCAATTCACATTTAATCTTCATATAAAGAAAATTTCTAAAACAGTAAAAAAAATCTGAACTGCTTTAAATTAATTAGATATTACATACCATACCAAGCAGCTGTACTGTATATGCATTCTATGGTTTTTTCTCATATATCATACTGTTTGACAGTCTGGGCTCAAGCAGCTCCTTCCACAATAAAACATATAGGTTCATAAAATAATCAAACTCTAAAAATCTTGGATAAAAAGCCCATTAGGTGGCATCACTGTTATATTTTAAAAAAAAATACAATCTATTGAGTTTTGAGAGTTTCATTGACCTTTGTTTTCTGAAATTATTTTTCAAATGTTTCCATAAATCAGCGCCAGAGCCACTTGCTGGTTTCATCCAAAGACAGGACAGCAGCAGAGCCACCAGGAGTTCTGTTAACAATAACTGTAAAATATCCCACCGCAGAACCACATTTGGACAAACAGCTTTCTCTGTAAAGGGCAGTCATATCTGGAACACAATGCCAAATGAAATCAAAATAATAACGGACTTTAAAACATTTACTACAAAGGTTATTAACTGGCTGAAAAATAAACAATAATGTACCCATGTATGAAATGATTGTCTGCAGGGTGTGAGTGAATGAAGGGAATGAATGAATGTGTTTGTTTATAGTGAGTGACGAAGGGAGAGAGACCTGAAATAGGCAAATGTGAACAAGGTTTTAATATTGTGTATTTATAATCTTGTTTGCATTGATGTATGTGGTTATTGTTTATCCTGTTTTCATTTTTTTTCTTTATCTTTCTCTCTTTTTACCTGTTTCTTCTTTCTAAAGCCCATTCAGGGACAAGAGTGGCAAATTAGCTCAAACAGTTTATTAAATGCCCCACCAGAGGATTAAACACACTGGATCACTGTTACACCACAGTGAAAGACGCATATCGCGCTGTCCCTCGAGCTGCGCTGGGATTATCTGATCACGTGATGGTTCACCTCATTCCCACATACAGACAGAGATTGAAGCTCACTAAACCTGTTGTGAGCACTACGAAGATACGGACCAGTGATGCTGAGGAGAAGCTGGAAACGTGCATGGAAATATCTGACTGGGGCATGCTTAAAGGAGCCACACATGATCTGGATGAGTACACGGACACCGTGAACTCATATATCCACTTTTGTGAAGAGAACATTCTTCCATCACGCACCAGGGTGAGTTACTCTAATGACAAACCCTGGTTCACAGCTAAGCTCAGACAGATCAGGAAGGAGAAGGAAGCAGCGCTGAAAAGTGGAGACAGGGACTGCTACAGGGAGGTTAAATACCGGTTTAACAGAGAGCTGAAGAGGGCTAAATCTCTATACTCAGAGAGACTCCAGCAGCAGTTCACTGCTAATGATTCAGCTTCCGTGTGGAGAGGACTGAGACAAATCACCAACTATTGACCTAAGGCTCCTAAAGGTCAGGATGACAAAGCCCTTTGTCAAAGACTGTCCCAACACTATGCCCGTTTTGACACCTCGTCATCTGTGTCCAACCCCCCCCCTCCCTCCAGCTCCACAGCCTCCACATTCCCTACTTCATTTAAGGCACCCCCCCCCTCCCCTTATCATCAGTGAGCAGGATGTGCTCAAACAGTTCTCCAGACTGAACCCGCGCAAGGCCCCCGGCCCAGACGGCGTGTCTCCCTCCACCCTGAGACTCTGTGCGAAACAGCTGGTTCCTGTATTCACAGACATTTTTAACACCTCCCTTAAGTTATGCCACGTGCCGTCCTGCCTCAAATCCTCCACCATCATCCCTGTCCCCAAGAAGCCACGGATCACTGGACTTAATGACTACAGACCTGTAGCGCTCACCTCTGTAGTCATGAAGTCCTTTGAGCGCCTGGTCCTGTCCCACCTCAAGTCCATCACCACCCCTCTCCTGGACCCGCTGCAGTTTGCCTACCGAGCCAACAGGTCTGTAGACGATGCAGTCAACCTGGCCCTCCACTCCATCCTGCAGCACCTGGACTCCCCGGGAACCTACGCCAGGATCCTGTTTGTGGACTTCAGCTCCGCATTCAACACCATCCGCCCCGCTCTGTGACATAACGTTCGGCTCAGGAGACGCACACACACAGGCTCAGAGTAGTTCAAACTGTTTATTAACAACAGGGATGTTTGGGTGCGTGTCTGCAGAATGTTAATGTGTTGGTGGGGGCGTCTGCTTCGGACCCAGAGGCAGGAGACCGTTCAGCCGGCAACCCTATGGGAGAAATCAGACACAGGGTGATGAGCACACACCAACACGGGAGGAGAATAGGCGAGGGAGAGAAGCTTACTTGTTTGGGCAGATGACTGGCGCTTCAAGGATGGAAGCCCGGGAGACAGCCACCTGCAGGGCTCGGTGCAGCAGCGAGGAGAGACGAGGGACGGGATTGTCCGCCGCCGAGGAATCCACCTGTGCACAGGGGAGCAGACTGGAGAGATGAGGTAAGTGAACTTCTTACCGGTAAAGAGGATGCTGAAGAGAATGTGGTAGAAGTCCATGCAAAGGAAACGAAGTCTACGGCTTCAGGCCGACGCTCAGGGCGAGGCGGCTTTTATCCTTCGCCGCTGACGAGTAGCAGGTGCGTGAGCAGGTGGCGCCGCTGATGAATGGCGCGGCGTGACAGTACTCCCCCCTCTAGCAGCGCCTCCTGGCGATGGCTTATCCGGGTGCGCTCGGTGGAAGTCCGCGATGAGCGATGGGTCCAACACAAACGACGGGGGCACCCACTGTCGATGCTCGGGCCCATAGCCCTCCCAGTCCACCAAGTATTGCAACCCACGACCCCGGCGCCGGGAGTCCAGGATGGAGGAAGCGGACCAGGCCGGATGGCCACCAATCATCCGGGGCGCGGGTTGCGCTGCAGGAGGAGGGCAAAGGGGGTCAGAAACCGCCAGTTTCACCTTCGACACGTGGAAAGTAGGATGAATGCGGAGGGAGGGGGGAATAGCCACGCGCACAGCCACCGGGTTGATGATCCGGGTGATGGGGTAGGGACCCATGAAGCGCTGTGCCAGCTTTCTCCTCTCGCCTTTTAGAGTGACGTCCTGGGTGGAAATGTAAACAAGCTGCCCAACTCTGTACGCCGGGGCAGGTCTCCTACGCCGGTCCGCCACAGTCCTGTTGCGCTCCGCTGTGCGTAATAGCGCATGGCGCGCGGCAGCCCAGGTGGAGCGGAACTGCCTGAGATGGGCCCTAACTGACGGGACAGTTACCTCACTCTCCTGCTCCGGAAACAGCGGGGGGTCGTAACCCAGGGACGCTTTGAAGGGGGACATCCCTGTAGCAGAAGAGCGAGCGGTGTTGTGGGCATATTCAACCCAGGCAAGATGGTTGCTCCAGGACGCGGGTTTGGATCTGGACACACAGCGGAGCGCAGCCTCCAGCTCCTGGTTGGTCCTCTCACACTGCCCGTTGGATTGGGGGTGATGGCCGGAGGAGAGGCTCACCTTGGCTCCGATGGCGTTGCAGAATGACCTCCAAACCTCAGATGAAAACTGGGGGCCCCGGTCCGAGACCACGTCCACCGGAATCCCATGCAGCCTGACCACGTGTTGGACGAGGAGGTCCGCCGTCTCCAGGGCAGTAGGGAGGCCTCGCAGGGGGATGAAGTGCACGGCCTTGGAGAAGCGGTCCACGATGGTCAGGATGGTGTCATAGGAGTTGGAGATGGGGAGTCCGGTGACGAAATCCAGAGCGATGTGCGACCAGGGCCTGCCAGGGACGGGCAGGGGCTGGAGCAGACCCGCTGGAGGGGCGTTTCCCGATTTGCAGGTGGCACAGATTGGGCAAGCCCGGGCGTAGCGGGCTGCATCCCTCCGCAGGCCTGGCCACCAAAAGGACCGTTGGAGGAGATCTATCATCCGGGAGGTGCCAGGGTGACAGGTGAGCTTGGAGGTGTGGAGCCAGTGGATGACCTCTCCTCGGACCGCGGATGGCACGAACAGCCTCCCCTCCGGTCCGCCGCCAGGGTCAGGTTCCACCTGCTGTGCCTTCCGGATCTTGCTCTCAATGTCCCACGAGATGGCTCCCACGACGCACGACCTGGGCAGGATGGAGTGGGGCGCCTCCTCCGACTCCACGGGGGCGAACTGCCTGGAGAGGGCGTCAGGCAGGACGTTCTTAGAGCCAGGCCTGAAGGTGATGGAAAATTGGAACCTGGCGAAGAACAGGGACCAGCGCGCCTGGCGGGCGTTCAGGCGCTTGGCAGATCGTAAGTATTCCAAGTTCTTGTGGTCCGTGAGGACCACAAACGGCAGGCTTGCCCCCTCCAACCAGTGGCGCCACTCCTGCAGGGCGAGCTTGATGGCCAAGAGCTCTCTGTCCCCCACATCGTAGTTTCTCTCCGCCGGGGACAAGCGCCGGGAGAAGAAGGCGCACGGTCGCTTGGCGCCATCGTCCGGTGACCGCTGGGACAGCACTGCTCCCACTCCCGTGTCCGAGGCGTCTACCTCTACAATGCACTGCAGCGCGGGGTCGACCTGGCGAAGGACCCGGGAGGAGGAGAATTCCGCCTTCAGCGCCTCAAAGGCGGCAGCGACCTCTTCGGTCCACCGGAACGGGACCTTCGGGGACGTGAGGCGGGTCAGTGGTCCCACGATGGCACTGAAGTTGGGGACAAAGCGGCGGTAGAAATTGGCGAAGCCAACAAATTGCTGCACCTGTTTCCGGGATGCAGGTGTGGGCCATTCCACCACCGCCTTTACCTTCTCTGGGTCGGGGAGCACCCTATCGTGGGCGATGATGAACCCCAGGAAGGACGTGCTCCTGGCGTAAAATTCACACTTTTCTGCCTTAACGTACAGACGGTTCTCCAGCAGCCTCTGGAGGACCCGCCTCACGTGGACCTGGTGCTCATCCCTGGACTTGGAGAAGATGAGAATATCGTCCAGGTAGACGAACACAAAAAGGCCAATGAAGTCCCGGAGGACGTCATTTATGAGGCGCTGGAAGACTGCAGGAGCGTTGGTCAACCCGAACGGCATCACCAGATATTCAAAGTGGCCGTTCGGGGTACGGAAGGCCGTTTTCCACTCATCTCCCTCCCGGATCCGGACGAGGTGGTAAGCGCTGCGTAGGTCCAGCTTGGTGAACCAGGTCGCCCCCTGGAGGGAGTGGAAAGCAGTGTCCATGAGAGGCAGGGTGTAACGGTCCTTCTCCGTGATATTATTGAGGGCCCGGTAGTCGATACAAGGGCGGAGGGACCCATCCTTTTTCCCCACGAAGAAGAACCCTGCCCCCACGGGTGACGATGATGGGCGGATAATCCCAGCACTTAAAGATTCCTTCAGGTAGGCGTTCATCGTCTCCTTCTCCGGCGCAGACAGGCTATAAAGGCGACCAGAAGGTAAGGGAGCCCCCTGGCGGAGGTTGATGGCGCAGTCATAGGGCCGATGAGGGGGAAGAGACATAGCTTTCGCTTTGCTGAACACCATACCCAGGTCGTGAAATTCTGGGGGCACCAGAGACAGGTCCGGGGGTGCAGCGTCCGTCGCAGGGGGAGGAGCGGACGGAGAGCAGGCAGCGGACTGAAGGCAGGTGCCCATACAGAACGTACTCCATGCCGAGATCCCAGCTGATTTCCAATCCAGGACCGGATTGTGAAGGCGGAGCCAGGGATACCCCAGGATGACGGGCGACACAGAGTTGGGAAGGACGTAAAAGGTCATTTCCTCCCGGTGGTTTCCCGAGATGATGACCGGTAGGGGAACAGTTTGATGTGTCACTCTCCCGAGGGTGGCACGGGAGAGGTGGATTAGGGAGATGGGAGTATTGAGTGCCTGGCAGCGGATGCCCAATCGGGTTGCCAGGCTTTGTGAAATGAAGCTGCCTTCTGCGCCCGAATCCACCAGTGCGTGGGTGAGGTGCCCAGTAGGGTTATGGCAGAAACGGATGGGCAGCTTCAATTGAGTCAGTGATCCTAACCGATTGACATCCGCGAGGCTTCCAACAGTGACTCGCGGACCCCACCGACTGGCTTTCCGTGGGCAACACTCCACGGTGTGTTGGTCGCCTCCGCAATACATGCAGAGGCCCAACTCACGGCGGCGTTGTTTCTCCACAGGGGAAAGTTTAGTCCAGCCCGTCACCATCGGCTCCGACTCCTCGGGGCGCGATGCTGGCGGCGCCGCCAGGGGGCGAGCTTGGAACAGGTGCGGCGAGGCTCCACGAGGGCGAGAAGAAGAAGACCTCCGCCCCGAGGAGCGCTCGCGCAGCCTGTTATCCAAACTTATCGCTAAGGACGTCAGCTCCGCTAGCGTCCCAGGGATATCCCGACCAGCCAGTTCATCCCTCAGATCACTATTGAGGCTGCGGAGGAACAGGCCACAGAGGGAGCGTTCCTCCCAGCCCAATTCCTCCGCCGCTACCCGGAAGTCGACCGCGTAGTCCGCTGCCGACCGGCTTCCCTGCTGGAGAGCGAGAAGCCGATCGACCTGGACCGTTTCGGTTTGTGAGTGGTCAAAGACCTCCAGAAAGCGCCTCACGAATTGGTCATAGGTGAGGGTGGCATAACTGGGCCTCGCCATTACGGCGTAGGTCCAAGTTAACGCACGCCCCTCCAGAAGATTCCCTATGTAACCAATTCGGCTGTGATCCGAGGGAAAATCTCCGGGCACACGGTGGAACACGGACTCACACTGCATAATAAACCCCCGCGCTCCGCCGAGCTTACCGCTAAAGCGGGCGGGGGTCGGAATCGGCGTGAGCCGAACCGGTGCCACTGGAGCCGGCTGGACGGCCGCTGGAACAGCAGGAGCCGCGCCACCCTGGCGAGTCGGGAGGAACGGCTGTTGGGGGTCCAAGCGGTTCAATCGGTTAGTCAGTTCTAATAATTGGTTAAGAACCACCTGTTGCTGATAAACAATCTGATCCACCCGAGCCTCGAGGATGGTAAACCGGTGTGCGAGCCCGCCGTCCGCCGAGCCGCTCTGCTGAAGCCGTACTGACATAACGTTCGGCTCAGGAGACGCACACACACAGGCTCAGAGTAGTTCAAACTGTTTATTAACAACAGGGATGTTTGGGTGCGTGTCTGCAGAATGTTAATGTGTTGGTGGGGGCGTCTGCTTCGGACCCAGAGGCAGGAGACCGTTCAGCCGGCAACCCTATGGGAGAAATCAGACACAGGGTGATGAGCACACACCAACACGGGAGGAGAATAGGCGAGGGAGAGAAGCTTACTTGTTTGGGCAGATGACTGGCGCTTCAAGGATGGAAGCCCGGGAGACAGCCACCTGCAGGGCTCGGTGCAGCAGCGAGGAGAGACGAGGGACGGGATTGTCCGCCGCCGAGGAATCCACCTGTGCACAGGGGAGCAGACTGGAGAGATGAGGTAAGTGAACTTCTTACCGGTAAAGAGGATGCTGAAGAGAATGTGGTAGAAGTCCATGCAAAGGAAACGAAGTCTACGGCTTCAGGCCGACGCTCAGGGCGAGGCGGCTTTTATCCTTCGCCGCTGACGAGTAGCAGGTGCGTGAGCAGGTGGCGCCGCTGATGAATGGCGCGGCGTGACACTCTGCTCCGGGACAAGCTGTCCCTGCTCAACGTGCCTGACTCCCTCTGCAGGTGGATCATCGACTTCCTGACGGACCGGAGGCAGCATGTGCGGCTGGGAAAGACTGTCTCAGACTATACTAGCATCAGCACCGGATCACCCCAGGGCTGTGTACTTTCCCCCCTACTCTTCTCCCTTTACACCAACTCCTGCACCTCCAGCCACCAGTCTGTCAAGTTGATCAAGTTTGCGGACGACACCACCCTCATCGGGCTCCTCTCCAACGGCGATGAGTCCGCCTACAGGAGAGAGGTGGCCCAGCTGGCGTCCTGGTGCAGCAATAACAACCTGCAGCTGAACGCTCTGAAGACAGTGGAGATGATTGTAGACTTCAGGAAAGTCACTACTCCTCTGCCCCCCCTCACTCTCTCAGGCTCTCCCATCACCACTGCTGATTCCTTCCGCTTCCTAGGCACTACCATCACCAGGGACCTCAAATGGGAGCTGACCATCAGCTCAATCATCAAAAAAGCCCAGCAGAGGATGTTCTTCCTGCGGCAGCTGAGGAAGCTCAAGCTACCCACCAAGATGTTAGTGCAGTTCTACACAGCCATCATCGAGTCCATCCTCACCACCTCCATAACCGTGTGGTACGCAGGAGCCACTGCCAGGGACAGACTAAGGCTGCAGCGCGTCGTGCGCACTGCTGAGAAGGTGATCGGCTGCAAGCTCCCATCTCTCCAGGATCTGTACATCTCCAGGACCCGGAGGCGTGCTGGCCGGATCATAGCCGATCCCTCACACCCTGGTCACGTACTGTTTGCCCCCCTCCCCTCTGGTAGAAGACTTCGGTCCATCCAGACTAAAACCTCCCGTCACATGAACAGCTTCTTCCCCTCTGCCATTAGACTGCTGAACACTAAGTGACTTATTGACTCTCGTGCACCATGTACAGCAGCTCAACCAGACTCATGTCAATCATCACTGTTTTCTTCCTGCATTATCGACTGCACTATATAGTTCTCCACAGTATCTGCTGCTGGCTAATATATATTTTAACTGTTGACCAGTATCACTTAATCTTATCCTACACTTTATTACATGTATAGTTTATTTCTCTTATCTTATCATGTTTAATGTTGCAGCATTGTACCGAGACAAATTCCTAGTTTGTGTACTACATGAACAATGGCAATAAACCTGATTCTGATTCTGATTCTGATTCTGATTAGCTAATAGCTATACACTCTTTGTGTAACACATTAGATTGATTGTCATTAGATTAATTGTCTATGTTTATTGCACTGTCCCTGTCAAATAAACAAATAAAATAAAAAATAAATGTGCTGCCCAGTGTCAGACAGCTTGGTCTCAGTCGCAGGTCATGGGTCTTGCAACAGGAAAATGACCCAAAACACACAGCTAAAAACACCCAAGAATGGCTAATAGTGAAACATTGGACTATTCTAAAGTGGCCTTCTATGAGCCCTGATCTAAATCCTATTGAACATCTGTGGAAGGAGCTGAAACATGCCGTCTGGAGAAGGCACCCTTCAAACCTGAGACAACTGGAGCAGTTTGCTCATGAGGAGTGGGCCAAAATACCTGCTGAGAGGTGCAGAAGTCTCATTGACAGTTACAGAAATCGTTTGATTGCAGTGATTGCCTCAAAAGGCAAAGGCAAGGCAAAAGGCAAGGACAACCCCTCACAGCACCAGTAAACATAAAGGGAACAGACACTGAGATGGTGACATCCTACAAGTACCTTGGTGTTCATCTGAACAATAAACTAGACTGGTCACACAATACCGACGCACTCTACAAAAAGGGACAGCGCAGGCTGTTCCTACTGAAGAGGCTCAGGTCTTTTGGTGTACAAGGGGCGCTGCTGAAGACATTCTACGACACTGTGGTGGCATCAGCCATCACTTTTGGAGTGGTCTGCTGGGGCAACGGTATTACAGCAGCCGATAGGAAGAGACTGAACAAACTGATCAAGAAAGCTAGCTCTGTCCTGGGGCAGCGCCTTGACCCAGTGGAGGAGATAGGAGAGAGAAGGATGGTGGCTAAACTGTCATCTCTGCTGGAGTCCGAGTCCCACCCTATGCAGGACATATTGAACGCACTGAGGAGCTCATTTAGCAGTAGACTACATCATCCTAGGTGTGCAACCGAGAGGTTTTGCAGGTCCTTCCTACCTACGGCTGTCAGACCGTATAACCTAAGCAGGGCTGCTCGCAGAGATAGCAAAAAAACGTGACGACCTAATAGTATGGATGCAAAAGACGCAACAGACTTACACAAATGGTCCCCTCCAGTATACAACTCGGACAATATCAGTCGCTACAGAGGGTGACAATATGTATGAGTACATATTCATACTATGTAGGATAACTAAGTAGACGGTTATGCTGTTTATTCCATCTTGCTACAATGCTCCGCAATTTGTATATATTTATATATTTATGTGTACGTATGTATATCCACTGCTCTTATTTAAATTATTCATATCTTCTTAATTATTGCTCTGAGTGTTGCTATCCCTGTGCTG
Organism: Pholidichthys leucotaenia; assembly: GCA_020510985.1. NCBI lineage: Eukaryota > Metazoa > Chordata > Actinopteri > Cichliformes > Pholidichthyidae > Pholidichthys > Pholidichthys leucotaenia. The sequence goes on from CM035842.1 coordinate 282,240,482, forward strand.
TTGCAATCCTGGAATTTCCCCATTGTGGGACTAATAAAGGCTTATCTTATCTTATCTTATCTTAAAAGGTTGTGCAACAAAATATTAAGTTAAGGGTACCATCATTTTTGTCCAGGCCTGTTTCATGAGTTGTTTTTTTTTTTAATAATTCTGTTGAACCACAATTCAAAAGCATTGTCTGATTTTCATTGGTTAATTTTCATATAATTTTTATTTATTACCACTTTTGTCAGATTCAAGTTATTTCTGTGACCATTGTGGTTTTTTCTTTCATTAACAGAGGGGTACCAACATTTTTGTCCACGTGTGTAGCTTTTCACTCTACCATAACCCTAATTCTAACAGTTACTGTAACAAGTGTCTGATGCCTCATTTCCACTGCCTGCAGTCAAGGTGTACGGATTGCAACAAGGTTCCTATGACAAGATCATGCGAGAATAATAATGCAAAAAATGAGAGATCACATGACTACAAGGACATGTGACAAGGTGGATTTGTTTGTGCTTTAACAATGGGTAACTAGCCCATCAGTTTTAATTCTATGATATGTTTGCATGTTATGTCAAGTTTTTGTGCTCTTGGACACAATAGTGGAGGAGTAGTCATCGGAAAATAACAGTCAATATCTAAACATTTTTTGTTTAAACTCATTCTATTGGTCAGCCTTTATCAAACCAATGATAAGCATTAGAAACACCATGTGAATAATTCCTGTAGTTGATAAATTATTCAGAAATATTCAGGGTTTTCTTATTTCCTGAAAAAAGATAACACTCACACACTTCTTAACTTTAAAGCTTGTAAAAACTGTGGTGTTAGTATGCATTTGAATGAGATCAGGATGACATTTTAGATAAAGAGAACTTAACAAATTGTTTAAAAATACTTAAATTTCAGCACTTTGGTTTCCAACCTGGAGCTCACAGGCATCCTGAGAAGATCACAGGGGAGGTATGAAGTGCTGTGGGGAAATTGAAAAAAGGTTGATAATCATACAGTAGAGCAGAAGCTCTCACTGAACAAATCACTAGCTGGTGATAATTTTGGTTTTAAGTACAATATTTGTAGTAACACATTTTTTCTTATCTAATGCATTACACACCGGGTGTTTTCTTAACTTCCTGTGATTGGTCCAAAAGTCTGAACCTTTCTAAAAACTGCTTTCACTCTCTAAACAAACTGGACCAAGGTTTAGTTTGATCTGGACCGAGACCACCTCTTTTTGTTGGACCAAATTTTGGCTCTTTGGTCCAGATCATGGTTCAGGGCAAGTTTCACAACTAAAATTTTGGTCCGAATCAAAATTTCAAAAGTCCAGACCAAATGGGTTAGGTGTGAAAGCACCCACTGAATCTTAGGGTGCTTTCATGCCTAAATTTGTTTACTTTGGTCTGACTCAGTTGATGAGTGTGTTACTTTGCATAATTTTCTCCTTGTTTTGGTTCCCTTTCACAAAGGGAAATATTCCATCCATCCATCCATCTTCTTCCGCTTAATCCTTTTCGGGTTGAGGGGGTGCTGGAGCCTATCCCAGCATCTTTGGGCGACAGGCAGGGTGCACCCTGGACAGATCGCCAGTTCATTGCAGGGCCAACACAGAGAGACAGACAACCATTCACTCTCACATTCATAAATATTCAAGCAGACCCAAATGTGTCACGCCAAATCACACAAGAATCATATGAGAAGTTTCTGTTCTCTGGTTAATCAGCTGCTTTTTTTTTTTTTTTTTTTTGTTACTTATTTGTATCCGTAGGTAGACTTGGTTTGCAGTCTGGTGACAAGCCACCGGCTGCTGGTCGCTGCGTGCGCGAGCGCCCTAAACCTACATGTTTTTGGTGTGCGGGAGGAAACCGGAGAAATCCCGGAGTAAACCCACGCAACACGGGGAGAACATGCAAACTCCACACAGCTCACTGTTGGTCGGGGGCTGGGATCGAACCCATGATCTCATGATCCCCACGATCCCCCGGCCGAGGGTAAAACTGTGCTGCCACAGTGCTAAACCACTGCGCCACCGTGCAGCCCATGGGAACAAGAAAAGAAAATGTAAGAAGTTAGTTTCCTTACCACTGTTACATGGAAATCTGTGATCCATCAAAATATGTGACTGCATATGGTGATATGGTGAACCTATGATATCCAGACGATACCACCATCCTTGCAGAGAACAGTCAAGACCTGAAGAGGATGATCACCAAGGTCAAGTAAGAAAGTGTTCAAGCTGGATTGCATCTAAATATCAGAAAGACGAAAGTCATGATGACTGATGAAACAAGTGACTTTGAGGTGGATGGGAAGAACACTGAAGTTATACAATCATTCAATTTCCTCGGCAGCTTGATCACTAAGGACAGTACAACTTCTACAGAGATCAAGAGAAGGTTCGGCCTGACAAGAATAGCTACGATAAAGTTCAAATGCCTTCTGAAAAGCAGTAGACTCAACAAAAACACCAAGATCAAGATGGTGACTATGCTTGTGTTTCCCATGGCCATATATTGATGAGAGATTTGAACCATCAGGAAACAGGACAGATGTCGTATACTAGATGCATTTGAGCTATGGTGCTGGAGGAGAGTGCTGAAGATTCCTTGGACCAAGAAGGAAACCAACAAGTCTGTACTTGAATGAATATGTCCTAAAACATCTTTTGAAGGTGAAATTGTGAAGAGGATGCTCAAGTACTTTGGCCATATAATGAGGGACGACGAGAGTCTGGAGAAAAGTCTCATGCTGGCCAGGTGCGATGGACGATGAAGAGGAAGGCTGTAACAAAGATGGGTGGAAGGCATCACCGAAGCCACGGGAATGTCACTAGTGTTCCTGAAGGAAGGACGAGGGATTGAGAAGGATGGAGAAAGTTGGTGTGTGAAGTCACCATGGGTTGTACACGACTTGACAGAACTTGGAAGAGATTCCGTGATATTTTACATTGTCTGTATGTGTGTGGCCAAAAAATCAGAACAGAAGTGTCTATATTAATTTGAGAGGTAAACAGAGCTCCCATTCATCCATCCATCTTCTTCCACTTAATCCTTTTCGGGTCCCAGGGGGTGCTGGAGACTATCCCAGCATCTTTGGGCGAGAGGCAGGGTACACCCTGGACAGATCGCCAGTCTAAACAGAGCTCCCGAAAAATGTTATTTTAATGTTTGTATTATTTATTAAGTAGAAAAAGTAATAAGGTGGCAGATTGTCAGGGGTAACAGATTTCTGTGCAACACTGAAGCTCCCCACTTTATTCGGCACGTTTTACACTTCATTGTCCTCTTCCCAGAGCTTTTTACAGTTGTTATGGCATGGAGCAGCTGATTTCTGAATTCCCCTTTCCATGAACCTTTTCTGTATTTTTGTATTTTGGATTGCGGAGCGTTTATGTGATCATCTGACCAGTCTGCGCCTCCTCACCACTCCAGATTTGTGCGTGATTCATCCTGCCACGTGTTTTAGGTGCTTGAAAGAAATAAATTTAAATCTGCTCACAATCTAATGCTGTCCAATCATGCGTTTCCTAGCTTATGGTCCTGTTTTAGTTAGCTTCTCACCTGGAGGATCGCACCAGAGTTTGCCAGATGATTTGGTGCTGTCGTTTTGGTGCACACCTGAATTAAATTACCACGAACTAAAGCCCATAGGTGTGAAAGCACCCTTAAAGGCAACTATTAACTAGCTGAAAACTACAGCAAACTAACTCAAAACAAAATGGGGTTTTACTACAACTGAAATCATAACCTAAGAATTGTATCTTTCTAGAGTAAACCATTTGGGGGATGTTAAACAGCTGCATTAGACAGACATTGAGCTGAGCTGTGGGGTTAGCTTCAGGACTAACAAAAGATTTAGCCTCAAGCCAAGTTGTCTGCATACTGAAGAATTCAAGGGCAGTGGTGGGTAAAACATAAACACAACACTATTTTGCTCTTGGCAGTGTATTGCGATCAGCAGACTCTGGTTTGCCTTTGAGGTGTATATAAATATATATTTGTGTCTGTGTGTGCCACGGGCTTCTCTGGCAGATTCTCTGGTATTTGATAGGCTTTTTTAAAAAAAAAAAAACAGAGAAGAACTTTGTTATTCCAACACCACACACACACACTGTCACACACATGATCACGTACACGGACCGTCTGTGGCAGGTAGCCTGCTCATATGCTGCATCCTGCTCCTGCGGTGATGGTGTCCCGCAGGGCAGGACGGGGAGTGGATCAAATGCTGAAATCGCTCCAGCAAACAGAAAGCTGTCTGTGTGTCGAATTCATAAAGCAATTCACTTGGTTTCACTTCACTTAAAAACCGTGCTGCTTTTTAAACTAAAATGTTTCAGTGCGGTTGGAATACTCCCTTCTTCTTTATTGCTGCAATTTGTCGCAGTGCAGAATACATACCCCCTCTTTTTGTGTCTTTTGTCACAGACAGTGATGTTACCTGACAAGTCAAGTGACAGTCTAATGGACTTGGATCTTTATGAGACACTCTTAGATATCGGCATGGTGTCAGTTTAGTTGGCATCCAAGTGAGCTTTATGGTAGAGTAAATGCATGTGTGATTATGCGTATTTTCTGACAGTTGCAGAAGACAGCTGCATTCATCATCAACACACCAGTCAAGTCATCCACCAATGAGATTTTTCAGGTATAAAAAATTCAGGGAAATTGTTTTGAAGCAGTAAACAGAGTCCGTTGTGTGCCCCATCCCACCTGGCTACCCCAGAGGAGGAAGTCACAGTGGGAAAGGAGAGATTAATTCCCCCTTGTTCTCTCTGGAGGAGGGACAAAAGTTGGAAATCTCGAGGACACACATGGTGAAGCTGCCACAACCGTGCTGTAGCAAAGTTTCTCAGCAGTAGATGGAGGCCACCCTTCCTATTCCTGGCTTCCCATGAGTGCCCCGACAGCCACCCACCACCAAGAGTGAGCTTGCTTTGACATAATCATCAGCCAGCACAACTCGCATGAGGAAGGGGTGCGCAAGGCACGGGTAATGATCCTTCCACTGGTTTAGAATCTCTGGGGCGTCAAATTCAGTTTTGCTGAGGGCCATGAATGAATAAAGCTAGGGGCCATGTGTTCATTTTTAGTATTTCTTTCAGTCGTGGGCCACAATTAAAAAAAAAAAAGTCACAATTAATATTTTGCCATTATGATTATTTGATTTATTTTTCTCAATGTGATATACCTTAGAATTTTTATTTTTCAAGTTTTTCATACTTAACATTGGAGGGGACAAATATGCTTTTAAACCTTTATTCAGGGGAGGTCCACTTTTTCAAGGATGCCCTGATGACATTCCCATCTGGAAGTGTCCCAGTATAACCACAGACTAACCTGTGGCCACTGAGCTTGCTTTCTTCAACTGCAGGTTTATTTAAAGGGAATGTCTGCAAATACGGAAGATGTACCCTATACAAAGTGTCTACAGATATGAAAGAGTTGACCAAGCCGACAAAACCTTTTCAGATCAACTCAAGTTCACTGTGGCTGTGGCACAAGTGTAGAGTGTGGTCATCCTCTGATTGGTGGGTCTTTGGTTCGCTTCCTGCTTGCACCGCCCTGCCCCATTTATTTTACTTGATATGAGATGGAATAGAATCCTAAATTAAGAAGTGAGCCATAGGATTTGGGAAAGGGTAAGGTTAAGAAGGCAATAAATAGATATGAATATAAAAAATTGAAACAGATTATTATATACAGGTTAATATGAGAAATATTTTTTCTTCAACTGTTGATAAATGCCTCAGATTTCTGTACTTGTAGCTGCTGCCTTTAAGATATCGCATTGATAGAACATACTGGCCAATCAGATTTGAGCTATATCTGTAGCAAGCATTCTATGTGTATGATTCTGTACCTGTAGCCACTGCCTAATTTTGTCATATCCGGCTCTAGGGAGCCGGGCAATCAGAGCCAGGGGCAAGCCAGTGAGTCGTGATATTTTATTCAGGGTAAAGGGGAAGGGATGAGGAGAGCACAGACACTCATACAGACGTACATTCTCAGGCTGCACAGCGCAGGGGTAGGTAGCTTGTACCGGACGTGGGGGTAACAAGACGTGCATACTCACAGCGGGATACAAACACCGGAATGCTGCAAGGGGAGTTGAGGCTGACACCAGACGAAGGGGCTTCAGCCTAGCAGTGCTTATGTCGCAGCCCCGAATGATCGAAGCTGCTCCTCTTTATACTCATTAACAGCGCCCCAGCTGATGAGGATTAATTGGCCCCAGCCGTCCCGTGACACTGACAGCTGGGAACCAGCTGAGGCACTGCCCAATGAGAGGCAGGGATAAAAGGAGCATGGGCTGAGCGCCGAGCCGGCGTCTCACCCCATGGTGACAGAGCCTCCCCCTCACGGTCGGGCTCCCGAACGACCAGGAAAATCCCAGCCCCCCCCCCCCCCCCTCCCCACCTAGGGTGGGCGGAAGGGAGGCAGGACCGGAGGGGAAGATGCAAAGGGAAGGACAAAAAAAACAATAGACCAATGTAGGGCAGCAGGGCAGAGAAAAAAAAACCCAAATACAATACCCTACAACACAGGGAAAAGGATTAACCCAGAGCACAGTTAGGGAGAAAACTGAGTTAGGACACAGGTAGGGAAAATACCAAATATGACTACAGACAGCATACAAATAACGTATAGATCGGGGCAAAAAAAGAAAACCAAAAACCCACCAAAAAGGTGGCAGGGATGAATAAAGCAATCACAGAGTATAGTTAAGGGGAACAAAACACACTACTCCATAATGCACCAACAAGACAAAGGTCAGGACAAAAAATGATGAAAAACGCTGTGCATGGATACTAAAGAAAACAAAACACACAGCACTGAATATATAAAAGATCACCTAAAGAAACAGAGGTGACAAGGACAAATGGGTAATAATGAAGTACGGTTAAGTGGGAATGAAACACATTACTTCAAACAATAACAAACACAGTCAATGTTAAAGTCGGGGCTAGGGAAGGCCCCCCACGAGGATAATAAGACAGAATGGGGTGATCACAGAGTATGGTTGAACAGGAAACCACACGCATACTCCATGATGCACCGACGAGGCCAAGGCTAAGGTAAGGATGAATGAAAACGCTGAGTAAAGATAAGAAAATGCAATACACAGCGCAATACATAAGGTGAGTCACCAAGAGGAAAAAAAGGTGACAGGGTAACAGGATAACAATAAGATAAAAATGCTGAGTATGGTTAATAAAAAAAAACAACACACAGCACAAAAACATATATCCCCTAATGGACAAAGAAACTACACCCGAGTGACTTCAATAATAATAAAAGAAGTAAAGGACACCCGAGGAGACGGCAGGCAGAGTCCAAAACGGCCGGAATTGTTCTGGTAATCTCCCCGCCCATTGTCCAGTTGGCAACCCGGGGAAGAGAAATGTTCGGACGGCGAACTCTGGGCCCAGATCCCAGGAATCCAGTCCAACGGCTGCGACATACTGTCATATCCGGCTCTAGGGAGCCGGGCAATCAGAGCCAGGGGCAAGCCAGTGAGTCGTGATATTTTATTCAGGGTAAAGGGGAAGGGATGAGGAGAGCACAGACACTCATACAGACGTACATTCTCAGGCTGCACAGCGCAGGGGTAGGTAGCTTGTACCGGACGTGGGGGTAACAAGACGTGCATACTCACAGCGGGATACAAACACCGGAATGCTGCAAGGGGAGTTGAGGCTGACACCAGACGAAGGGGCTTCAGCCTAGCAGTGCTTATGTCGCAGCCCCGAATGATCGAAGCTGCTCCTCTTTATACTCATTAACAGCGCCCCAGCTGATGAGGATTAATTGGCCCCAGCCGTCCCGTGACACTGACAGCTGGGAACCAGCTGAGGCACTGCCCAATGAGAGGCAGGGATAAAAGGAGCATGGGCTGAGCGCCGAGCCGGCGTCTCACCCCATGGTGACAGATTTAAAGCTTGACATCTTAAAAATGACAATAACAATCCACAATATTCTCCAAAAAATCCTAAGTACTGCAGAAATACTGCATGTGCAAACAACTAGATAGATAGATAGATGTACTTTATTGATCCCAAACTGGGAAATTACAGTGTTACAACAGCATGACAGTAGAAAGCAAATGACAGGAACACACATGGCATAATAGACAAATAGACAAAGGGAATATTTGATTGATTTGATTTGATTTTGTATACTTTATTGATCCCCCAAGTAAAACTGCTAAAAACTTATATGCATCATAGATGAATAGATGGTGACCAGTATAGACACATGAATCATACCCACTGTACAATGCAGGATTATCAGGTGCAGAGTGAGATGCGAGGCACCATTTAGACTGTAAGGTGCAGTATGGTAGCATAGTTATGATCAGAGTACAACATCAGAGTGAGTTATTGTACAGTGAAATGGCATATGGCAGGAAAGCTTTCCTGTACCTAACCATTCGGCAGCAAAGCTGTAAGCAGTCTGCTGGAGAAAGTGCTCCGTTGTCTGTCCAGTGTGTGGTAGAGGGGGTGATCGGGATTGTCCATGATGGATTGCAGTTTATTTAGTGTCCTCCTCTCCACCACAGTCTCAAAAGTCTCCAGCCTGAGACCAGTCACAGAGCCAGCCCTCTTGATAATCTTGTCAAGTCTGTTGGTGTTGCTGGCTCTGATACTGCTACCCCAACAGACAGCAGCAAAGAAGATGGTGTTGGTGACAACGGTCTCGCAGAAAAGCTCCAGCATCCTGTTGCACACGTTGAAGGATCTCAGCTTCCTCAGGAAATAGAGTCTGCTCATCCCCTTCTTGTACGCAGCATCGGTGTTGGATTTCCAGTTCAGTCCTTTACTGATCATGACACCCAGGTATTTGTAGTCCTCAACTACCTCCACATCCTCCACCCTAATCTCCAATGGCTGTGAAGCTGTCCCCTTCTTCCTGAAGTAAATCACCATCTCTCTGGTCTTGCTGACATTCAGCCTCATGTGATTCTGCTCTGTCCCCTCCACAAATCTGTCTACCAGTGCCCTGTACTCCCCCTCCCCTTCCCCTCTTATACACACAACAACAGCTGAGTCATCAGAGAATTTCTGCAGGTGGCAGAAATTCAGTGTTGTGCTGAAAGTCAGTGGTGTATAAGGTGAAGAGAAAAGGAGAGAGCACAGTCCCCTGTGGAGCTCCCATATCACTACCACGTCAGACAAGACACTGCCCAGCCGGACAAACTGTGGCCTGCCTGTCAGGTAGTCAGTAATCCAAGAGATCACAGAGCTGTCGACCCCCATCCCTCACAGCTTCTCACTCAGCAGCAGTGGCTGGATGGTGTTAAAGGCACTGGAGAAATCAAAGAATGTGATTCTCACAGTGTCTCCTCCGCCATCTAGGGACCAGTTTAGCATTATTACACCAGTTGTTACTTACCGGAGTGGTGGCCTAGAGGTAGAGCATCTGCCCCACAACTGGGAGGTCATGACCAAAGACCATAGAAAAATGGTACTTCCTGCCTTCTAGCTTGGTGCTCAGCATAATGGAATGGGGAAAGGAAAGTTGGTTACCCGGCCACAGGGGGTGCAAAAGCCAATGTATTCCCTGTGCCTGTCCCAAGCCTAGATAAATGGGGAGGGGAGGAAGGGTATAAAAATCTTTGCCAAATTGGCATGTGGATCACTGTGACATTGACAGGAAGCAGCCGAAAAACACACAAAAAGCACACCAGTTGTTATTTGTGTACATGCACACACCACCCAATTAGTTTCCCAGCTTCTGTGTAGCTGCCCCTATAGAGGAATTCTTTCACCTTTATTTAACCAGGTAAGATCCTATTGAGATGAAAAACCTCTTTTCCAAGGGAGACCTAGGCGAACTGCATTGGAACATAACTCTTGGCAGTTACGGGGCTGTTACCATAGCTGCACAACACTGAATAGCAAAACTGTGTCAGCTCTAGCCTGCATTCAGCAAAACACAACAATCACACACAATCTAGCCACAGCAGTTTCTCACCTCCATTTCCGATGAATTCCAGTAGCAGGTAATCCAGTTTGTTTTCTAGGGAGCGGACATTCGTGAACAGAACTGAAGTGGTGTTTGCCCAGTAAAAAAGAAAAAGGTGCCAACTTGTGTTTGTGTGGCGGGGGTCATAAAGTTATTAGCAGGCCATGCACCAAATACTGCAGGGCCACATCTCATCCCTGGGCGTTCTTGTTGACACCTGTGACCTATGGAAACCTTCTCACAACCTTTCTTCCTTTACATAGTCAAGTTTTGCCTGAGCACCTCACTAAACTATCCCAGGGGTGTACAAATTTTTTTCCCACAGCCACAGAAAACTCCTGGTTATGGGAATAAGAGCCGCAAGTAGCTCCAGAGCTGCAAATTCTAAACCCCTGTCTTAGAAGAGCATTTTCTGACTTCCACATTTAAAAGTCGGTCTACCCCTTTCTCTGCACAGTATGTTAATTAAAGGTAAAGGTTAAAAAGGTGGCTGGTTAGCACTGCGGCAGCACAGCAACCCACCCTTGGCCGGGGGATCCTGGGTTCGATCCCAGCCCTCGACCAACAGTGATCTGTGTGGAGTTTGCATGCTCTCCCCGTGTCTGCATGGGTTTACTCCGGGATTTCTCCAGTTTCCTCCCACATGCCAAAAACATGCAAGTTAGGTTAATTGGCATCAAACTGGGGATTCTAAATTGTCCTTAGGTATGAATGTGAGAGTGAATGGCTGTCTGTCTCTTTGTGTTGGCCCTGCGATGGACTGGCGATCTGTCCAGGGTGTACCCTGCCTCTCGCCCAAAGATGCTGGGATAGGCTCCAGCCCCCCCGCGACCCGAAAAAGGATTAAGCGGAAGAAAATGGATGGATGGATGGATGGTTAAAACCTGAACAAGTCGAGTGTGTTTTCATTTGCAGGAGAATATTATTAGCACATAGTTTACGTATAATTTATGCAAGTCCTGTATTACTGACATGCATTTATACCCACATTTAATTTCAATGCTTTAATTTCTATCAGGTTTCTACTATTGTGAGGTCTTATTTGTGCTTTTGGGTGTCGTTTTTACTCCTTTGAAGAGATTTCTAGCTTTTGATTTGCACATACACATAGGTTTGATATCATAATTACACTTAAAGTTTAAGATTCAGTATAAAAAAAAAAAAAACATCCTAGAGGGTTTTCACGAGTAAAGGAATCCAAAACCCCGTGTGTCTTGGGGCGTTTGTACATTTGGCCCACCACCAGCAGTTCGCCGGGCTCGTCTGAAGTGAAACAGGGAGACAAGCGGAGCGTGCCGGTGGCAACCCTCAGCTGTCACTCTCAATATCCCCGGTCACACACAAGCAGCGCGAGAACGGTTCTCGTATTTCTCACACACAATGCTCTGCCTAATTATGGTTGTAATGTGAACAAAGGCAGCGGGCCCTATCTGCCACCGCAGACCTCTGAGCACTCAAGTTCAAGAAGGGAAACCTCTTAGTGAAGACACGTGGGCGCCTTCATTTGTCTCTTCCAGACATAGACACACCCACCCACCCACCCACCCACCCACACACACACACAGACATACACAAGTGTAAAATAACAACAACAGCAAAACAAAGAATCCTGCTAATTTATGCTGTAAGGAAAAGTTGTGTATAAAATGTTATGAAGAAATGAAATGAAAACAAACGAGTCTGTTAGAGTTTACAGAAATGTGTTAATTACACAAATAGTGATTTTTTGAAAATATATTTTTACAATATGCAATTATATCTTTCAAAGGTGATAGACAAAACATCATGGCCTCCTAGCCACTAGGTGTCACACTTACTCTTGCCCCAACTGGTTGGTAGAGACACGTGACATCAACCCAGTTATGCTATTGGTTGTGACTGGCTGTGACATGCTGACCAACCATACATAAACACCAGATAGGACATGACTAACATTTTCATGGTAAATTGAGGCCATTCTCTAGGTAATTAATGAATTAGAATAAAGAAAACACGGTGCATGCCTATGTGGCACGATGAGTTTCTTTGCCTGGTCAATATGGCGGCCGTGCCTGGCTGACTCTGACAAGCCTGGCAGCTAGCCATGTCCTATCTAGTGTTCGTGTATACACTATGGTGCCAAACGAATTAGGACACCCCTCCAAACAACTGGGTACCAGTGCTCAAAGCAAGGTCCACAAAGACATTAATGAGCGAGTTTGGTGTGGAGGAACTTGACTGGCCTGCACAGAGTCCTGACCTTAACTCGACAGAACACCTTTGAGATGAGTTAGAGCGGAAACTGCGAGCCAGGCCTTCTCGTCCAACAACAGTGTCTGACCTCACAAATGCGCTTCTGGTAGAATGATTAAAAATTCTTATAAACACACTTCTAAACCTTGTGGAAAGCCATACTTTGCAGCTATACAGTTGCAATCAAAGTAATTCACACACACACCCCAATTGTATTTTAGGTTTATTGACAAAATTAAAAAAAAAAAAATCACAAGAACACTTTAAACAGTTAAATAAAACTAATATTACAAAGATTTTTTTAATTTTTTTTTTACCAAATTCACCACTGGCATTTTGTGTTGAATGTGGAGAAACTACTTAAAATTGTTATGTTTATCCATCCTGGGCATAATGATGGACTCAAATGCAAGCGATAAGTCTCCAAAATTTATTACAAAATGCGTGCAGCTCGAGGCTGAGAACAAAAGCAAGCTGACACGACTGAGCAACTTACTGGTTGATGAGGTAATAAATCCAAAGCGTCATGACCAGTGACACTGGGTGATAAAAAATGGGGGGGGGGGGCACACTTGGATGTGATGGGTGACATCATCTAAGGACCCTCACCTTGCTTGGGGTTTTGGTTTATATTGAAGAAGTATGATTTTTGAATTGGAAATAAACATTTTTGAGGAAGATAGATAGATAGATAGATAGATAGATAGATAGATAGATAGATAGATAGACAGATAGATAGATAGATAGATAGATAGATAGATAGATAGATAGATAGATAGATAGATAGATAGATGTACTTTTGTCATATATTGACCCTTCAGGGCAGAATGGAGACCCAAACGCAGGGCTATGAGTTGCAAAAGTTTAATGAAAAAACAAAAAGCAAAGGGCAGGAACACAAACTTACAAGGCTTGGTTGACCAGGCAGGGTAACGAGAAGGTAGAATAGCATTCAGCTAAGATGTGGGACACAAGTCAGGAAGACAAGTAGACAAAGTAGACTAGATGTGGGACACACGTCTGGACGAAGCGTGGGACACATGCCAGGATGACAATGTGAATAAAGCATGGGATACATGCTGGATAAACCCAGTACATTGAAGTGTGGGACACACACCGGGAGACAAAGAGAATAAGACATGGGACACACGCCGTTACACTGAATAGGACATTGCCCTGAACTGTGGGGCGGCGTCCCTTAAATAGAGCAAAGAGAAATTAACAAAATGATAATCAGATCTGGATAACAAAGAGACAAGAGTGAGAATAATCAGCCCAAAATAGTGACAGCTGTGACAACTGCAAAACTGAACAAGGAACAACAGAAGTAAATAAAGAATGCTGTCAAAATAAGCACAGACTGGAATGAATAATAACTGAGATATACAAATAATATACAAAGAATGATGACAACCCACCAAAGCAAGGGCAAGAAAGAATACAAACGAGAGATGATAATAATAATACCATACTAGTAATACCAACATACAAAAAGAGAAGGGAAGATGAAGGCGAGGTGTCCAAAAACAGGAAGATATAATTTGACAAACAAAATTATCCAAAAACACAAAATATTAGTAAACAAGGCTACAATGACAGAACTAAGATTAAGATAACAAGACCAGTCTTAACAAACAGAAACAGAAGGCAACAAAATAACATAATACAGGCAACCATAAGCAAATACAATGATCAATCTGAGGTAGGAAATGTACAGAAAGAAATAAGGATAAACTGAAAGCATGAGTGTGGTTCCCAAACCATGCTCAGCATTGTCTCAACTTTAGTGAACCCAAACTGGGAAATAACAAAAATAAAAATATTACAGCTACAGTATTGCACTTATAAACACAGAGAAGATAAGATAAAGTACAATAAGCCTTTCTTAGTCCCACAATGGGGAAATTCCAGGATTGCAACAGCACAGGAATAGCAACACTCAGAGCAGTAATTCAAAAGCTAAAATAATAAGAGCAGGGAATATACATATGTACACAGAAATATACACAGTGCAGAGCATTGTAGCTAGGTGGAATAAACAGCATAACGGTCTATTCAGTTACCCAGCATAGTATGAATATGTACCCATACAGGAAATTTTGTATTTGAATCAGCCTAGTTGTCACCCTCTATAGCGAATGATATTGTCCTAGTTGTGTAATGGAGGGGACTATTATTGTGCAAGTTTGTTATGTTTTGTGCATTCAATACAATCTCTACGAGCAGCCCTGGTTAGGTTATAAAGTCTGATAGCCGTAGGTAAGAAGGACCTGTGAAACCTCTCAGTCGTGCACCTAGGATGGTACAGCCTACTGCTACAGTAAATGAGCTCCTCAGTGCGTTCAGCATGTCCTGCATGGGGTGGGACTCGGACTCCAGCAGAGATGACACCTTAGCCACCATCCTCCTCTCTCCTATCTCCTTCACTGGGTTGAGGCACCGCCCCAGGACAGAGCTAGCTTTTTTGATCAGTCTATTCAGTCCCTTCCTGTCGGCTGCAGTGATGCTGTTGCCCCAGCAGACCACTCCAAATGTGATGGCTGATGCCACCACCAACTCATAGAAGGTCTTCAGGAGTGCCCCTTGTACACCAAAAGACCTGAGCCTCCTCAGGAGGAACAGCCTGCGCTGTCCCTTCTTGTAGAGCGCATCGGTATTGTGTGACCAGTCCAGTTTATTGTTCAGATGAACACTCAGGTGCCTGTAGGATGTCACCATCTCAATGTCTGTTCCCTGGATGTTTACTGGTGCTGTAGAGGGTTGTCCTCACCTGCAGCAGTCCACCACCACTTCCTTAGTTTTCCTCGCATTGATCTGGAGGCAGTTCCGATGGCATCAGTCCATGAAGTCCTGGATAAGTCCTCTGTACTCCGCATCATCTCCATCAGAGATGAGGCTGACGATCACAGTGTTGTCAGAGAACTTCTGTAGATGGCAGTGTGGTGTGTTGTGTGAAAAGTCCACAGTATAAAGGGTGAACAGGAAGGTAGCCAGAACTATTCCCTGGGGGGTCCCCTGTACTGCAGATGATAGTGTCGGACACAAAATCCTGGGTTCTCACAAATTGTGGCCGGTTTGTGAGGTAGTCCAGGACTCATGACAGATGCTGGTCCACCCCCTGCGCACAATAACTTGTCCTTCAGGATCACCAGTTGGATGGTGTTGAAAGCACTGGAGAAATGAAAGAACATCATTCTTACCGTGCTCCCAGGCTTCTCCAGGTGGGAGAGGGAACAGTGTAGGAGGAAGATCACTGCATCCTCCACCCCGATGCCATGCTTGTAGGCGAACTGCAGTGGATCCATTGCTGGTCCCACCAGGAGGTGGAGGTGGGCATGGAGCAGCCTCTCCAGGGTCTTCATCAGGTGTGATGTGAGGGCCACTGGTCTGTAGCTGTTCAGGTCTTTAGGGTGGGAGGTCTTTGGTACGGGTACCACACAGGATGTTTTCCACAGCTGTGGTACCCTCCCCAGTTTCAGGCTCAGGATGAAGATGTACTCCACGATCCCACACAGCTGGTCTGCGCAGGACTTGAGGAGCTTTGAGCTGATCCAGTCCGGACCCGAGGCTTTCCTCGCCTTGATCTTCCTTAGCTCCGCCCTCACCTGGGTCTTAGCGAGGGTCAGGTTGGAACAGGGGGGCTGTGTGCTGGGAGTGGGGGTGTTGGTGGGGGGGGCTGGACAGCAGGACTAGATGATGGTAGAGGCAGCAGCGGTTGGTGTGCAGGGAGAGGGGAGGGCGGTTGATCAAACCTGTTAAAAAACAGGTTCAGGATGTTCACCCACTCCCTGCTCCCCTGGCCTGGGAGGAGGTATTCTGGAGCCCAGTGATGGTTTTAAGGCTTCTCCAGAGCCCGCTGATGTCACTCTGTTGCAGCTTGTCATCCATCTTCTTCCTGTAGCTGTCCTTACCCTCTCTAATCTTCCTCCTTAGCTCCCTCTGTACGCACTTCAGCTCCTTGATGTTTCCTGACCTGAAGATCCTTTTCTTTTATTTCAGTAGGGACTTTATCTCAGGGTTGATCCAGGGTTTGTTTGAGCAACACTGTATGGTCTTGGTGGGTACGGTGATGTCCACACAGAAGTTGATAAAGTCTGTGATGGTGTGTGTGAGGCTGTTGATATCCTCACCATATCAATTGCAGAGCTGCTCCCATGCAGTAGTTTCAAAACAGTCCTTTAGAGCGTCCGTCACCTCCTCAAACCATACTTTCACTGTGTGGGTAATCGGAGATTGTCTGTGTACTTGGGGATTGTACACAGGCAAGAGGTGAACCAAGTTGTGATCCAATCTCCCGAGCGGGGGGAGTGGTGATGAGGTGTACGCCTCCTTAGCATTTGCATAAAATAAGTCCAGTGTTTTATTATCGCTGGTGTGGCATGTGACATACTTGGTGAACGTGGGCAGAATGGAGGACAGTGAAGTATGGTTACAATCACCAGAGATGAGGAGGAGAGCATTTGGGTGTTGTGTTAGCAGCCTGCTAGTGACTGATTGGATGGCGTTGCGATGCCCCAGCGTTCGCAGATGCATTTGCATAAATAACAATGCAGATTATGTGTGAGTATTCCTTAGGGAGGTAAACTGGCTGCATGCTAACAGCTAGCAACGCAGTGTCTTTGCTGCTTATTTTCTCTAGTTTTAAATTCCTTGGATCAACTTGTGATCTTTAATTTGAATTTTAGATTCACAGTTCTAGCCATTTTTTCTTAACTTTCTACAACACCACATTGGAAATAAGTGTTTTCACTTGCATGCGTCATCCTGGATTTTGTATGATATTTCATATGTATATTTACATTTTGTATGTTTGCATAGCATATCTAATGTCATTTTTTCCGAATAAATAAATAAAAAAAAACCACAAACTCACCTCTGCAATCCTTTAATGGTCACATTCTGAGAGAAGCTCCTTGTATAAGTTTTCCTGCGATCTTTGGTCTGTCGCTGGATGATTAAATCTGGACGATTGGGTCCCGACTCCTTTATCCTCTGTTTTCCCCATCAAAATGGTGTTTGTTTTGAAACTAGCCACTCCGGTAGTGCCGGCTCTGTGTTTCCTGGCAAGTGGGAAGGATCTGATGATTGACAGATTTTACTCCCAATCAGATTAAGATAAAAATACAACAAAACTCCAGATTGGCTCCAGGGTGTCCAGATATGCATCCCAGGATTAAGTTTTGAATTTGAATTTGAATTTTGAATCCTTTATTAATCCCACAATGGGGAAATTACAGGGCATCCACATGAGTGGATGAGGCAGCCACTGGTGCGGCCCCCAACCCTTTCACCATTCACACACACATTCACACCTGGGGCCACTTTAGAGTCCCCAATTAACCTAACTTGCATGTTTGGCTGTCCATTTCAAAGCTGCTCCCACTCACATGGGGAGAAAAAGTTTGCTGACTTCAGTGGTGATGAATTCAATGGGCGCACCTAACCAGAAAGTGGTCGATAATGTAAGCGTTCATTTTGAAATGTTATATAAGATGGCTGCTGCTACAGAAGCTTACATATCAACTACAGGCGGACATGCCGTCTCTCATTTATTTTGCACATTATGATTGATTTATTTAGGAAATATCTTTATCTCTGAATATTTTAAGGGGGCGGCACACTTGCACCCTCTATTAACACACCACCTCTGGTCAACACACAGGTGGGCAGATGAACCTCTAGAGTGTCGCAGTGAAACACAGTAGGCGGCAGCTTAAATACTTAACTGATAATTGGGAAAATAAGGAACAGCTAGGCAGAATTACATAACCAAAAAGAGTAAATGGCAAATCATGGGTAAGAACAAGAAAAGAACCGCGCAGCAATAAGACTACATGAGAACAAAACCAGAAATACGTCAAAATAAGAACAAACTCAGAAACAGTGGCAAAGAATGAGACCTGAAACTATCAAAGTAACTTAAGATCAGCAGAATAATAATAATGATACTGACAATACAATAATTTAAAGTCCCAGACCATGTCCAGAATACTACAGAAATATTAGCTGTGTTGCGCTATTTAAGTTGTTCTTGTTTGATTTGTTTATTGCAAACAGCTGGTGGTTTGTATATTTTGCAAATGAAATTTATAGCGGGGGTTGAGTTATTTTGATTGCAACGGTAACACCTTCAACTCTTCAGGGGAAGGCTTTCCACAGGGTTTAGGAGTGTATTTATGAAAATTCTTGACCATTCTTCCAGAAGCGCATTTATGAGGTCAGGTACTGATGTTGGATGAGAAGGCCTGGCTCACAGTCTCCGCTCTAATTCATCCCAGAGGTGTTCTATCAGGTTGAGGTCAGGGCTCTGTGCAGGCCAGACAAGTTCCTCCATACCAAACTTGTTCATTCATGTCTTTATGGACTTTTCTTTGTGCATTGGTACCCAGTCGTTTAGAGGGGTGTCCCTATTCTTTTGGCAGTTAACAAGCTAATGACTGGGGTGATGTCTTCTCCCCTCCACTTCATGTCAGGCCTATGACCAAATTACCACAGTGATATACAGTATATCCATTGATACCACACTGAAAGAACAACTACAGATCAAGATGGCTGAGCAGTGGGTCATACAGGACCTCTTTTCTGAACCCTCTTTATTACTATTCCATAACTCTGAACTCTAAACGGTTGAATTGAGAGACTTAAAACAACTTTTTTTTACAGTAACTTCTCAAGTTTCTGTGAATGACATAAATGACTCTGCTGCATTGTTTACAAAATTCATCCCCACATCCTTTTCTGTGGAATGAAAAGCTGCAAGAGTCTCTAATAAACCCATAGGATGGGGTTGGTTAACTTTTTGGCTCGCAAACGTCTACGTAAGCACACAGAGGTTGGAAAATAAATAAACACACACACACACACACACACACACACACACACACAAAAACCCCTCTTTCACATACACACTCACACTGGCACGTATCGCCCCCTGCCAGTAATGAAGCAGATAATAAGCTACTTCACGCTCTGCTGTAGCAAAACCAGAATCAAAACACTGTTGATTTAAGAATCAAAATGCGTACACTCATGGGTTTTTCATCTTCCATGCTCTGTGGCAATGATGAGGTAGAGTCACTCCGTGTGTGTGTGTGTGTGTGTGTGTGTGTGTGTGTGTGTGTGTGTGTGTGTGTGTGTTGTCGCCTTATATCAAAAAACTGGGGAGGAGGCCGCGCGTTTGCTAGGCAGCGTTGAGAATCCATTTCTTGTGCCTCCCACCTCATTTGAGCTGTCTGTATTTCCAAGAAACGATTCTCTGACTGACACTGATGTCGTCACTGGACTTTTAAAAAAAAATGTTTGATGTTGTGAGGAAAGAAAAAAGATGTAAACAAAACCTTGTTAAACACAAGGATGTGGGAAGAAGATTAGAGTGAAAATGAAGAATAAATTAACCGAGGTTGCAGTTTTGTATGTAAATTGAAAATGTATTTTGCCTACAATAAAGTCAAAGGTTTGTTGATTTCTGAGTCAAGTATCAAACTAAAAAAAAAAAAAACATGAGGACTCACCATGGCATCAATCAATTTAGGGAACTATGGAAGAACTCAGGCTGCCATTACCGCAGTGACCGCTTCCAGAGATTTGTGAATGTTTGAACATAATTTGTCCTTAGAACTCTAAAATTTCTTTATATTTTTCCCTTTACTTAATGTCATGTTTTGACAATAATTCCAGGGCAAGCAGGAAGAATGTGTGCAGTTCTCGAATACTTCAAAAGCAGTGGCAAACTTGAACTTAAAGGTAAAGAAACACAGCACAAAATACACAGGCCTTTACTGTACCAAACCTGTCCCTGTCTGACTATGGTTTACACAGATTCTCTGAATGTTCAGTGGACAGAGGTACATGACAGAAGCCTGTTAACTGGAAGGATTTTGCTCCTTAACAACAGCAAAATGATTACCTAGCTTACCATGCAACAGTAATGTTTTCAGCTCTGCTCAGCCAGCTAACATTAACCGGCTAACACACTCTCTGGGGACTGTGGTGGTTGCACATAACAACTCTTAGTTATGAAATTTGAGAATTGCTCAAGCTAGGGCAACCTAATGACCACAAAGTAAACATCAAGGAACCACAACCAAAACAACAGCAGCAGCCTTAAATTTCATAGGACTGAAGCAACTGTCAACACAGTCAGAAAAGCCCACATTTCATCTTTGATCAAAACATCAACAACCTTCTCTAAAGATGAATATTTCTTCACCAATGTGGATGGAATATTTATTTTGATATTTCGGAATACTGTGTGGCATCTAGGGTTTTAAGTTGATTAAATGTAATTTCTGTGATATTAAAAGTGATTTAAGTGACATCAAACAGTTCACAGTACCACTGTAATGTAATGTAGTTAAGCACATTTACTTTAAAGCAACATTACTGTATGTAAGATTTTCTCCTTAAACGGAAGTGGTGGTCTATTGGTTAGGAATGTGGACTGATGACTGGAGGGTTGGCGGTTCGATCCCTGGACCGGCAGGATCAGATCTGGGTGGGACAGATAACATAGCGGTGTTTGCCCCACCCTCCTTAACCCCATTGTGGTGCCCTCGAGCAAGACCCTTAACCCCAACTGCTCCAGTGGAGCTGCTCAGTGGCTACAGGTCAGTCTGTGGTTGTACTGGGCAGCTTCCAGTCTATAGATTAGGCATTAATGTAGGATTTTTGGGGGAGCAATGAATGAATGAACAGGGAGGATGTGTGTGTTCCAGTGTGATGTGCGATGCATGGGGACAGGCGTGTCAGTCTAAAGATTCTAAAGATTTTTATTTCATCCGCATTTTCATTTTCATCAAGGACTTATTAGGCATTAATGTGTTTAATTTGAGGAGAATAAATGAATGAACAAGGAGTGTGGGGCATTTTACTTTTCACTGTAACTCCCCAGAGGGGCAGGAGATGCATCCACATCTGCATCAGTCGTGCACCCCGGGCTTCCAGCTGGGCCGAGGCTGCCTGCACTGCACCTATAGGGTCACAGTTCTGCCCCAGCAAGCTTCCCGGCTGCCACCCGTCAGGGGCTGCAGAGAGTGGGCTCGCTTCATGGCGGAGGTTGCTGGTGGACAGGAAGCCACGCCAGATATTGTCCTTTCCTTCCGCTCAGGAAGAATTGGGATAGAAATCCACAAACCTTGGCAGATCCCAACATGAGATGGGGTGAGACCCTTGATCGGCGAAAGCAACAGGAGAGGGAACACTCCATCTCCCCACAGGCCGGAAGCAACTTCCGCGCCATCGTTAATGAAAGTTTATGAAAGTTTGCACAGGCATCATCCTCTTTTCCTGAAGTTTTAAATCCATTCATGGCTGTGTTGC
The DNA here is from genome assembly GCA_020510985.1 of Pholidichthys leucotaenia. Taxonomy (NCBI): domain Eukaryota; kingdom Metazoa; phylum Chordata; class Actinopteri; order Cichliformes; family Pholidichthyidae; genus Pholidichthys; species Pholidichthys leucotaenia. The sequence goes on from CM035842.1 coordinate 282,261,988, forward strand.
ATCCGTGCACACCATGTTAAACTAGTCAGCTGATTTTTCAGCTCATCATTCTTCCCCGTTTGTTCTTTCTAAAACAACTAGCTGGGCATCAACTGATTGATATCTTCCTTATTACCAAGCAGCATTATTATTGTGTGCATTTTGGCTCACATGCATGGGCTTTGATCAACGCAAAACCTGTCTTAAACCGTCATGATCATAGTTCACATTAGATACAGTAATACGTCTCTTTGCCTTAAAGGGTTGGACATGAGTACTTTGGATTGGATTATCCAAAACACACCTCTGAATGATTAGATCAGCCTCTTTGCATCATGCGCCCGGCAGAAAGTTTGTTTCTACGCTGTTGTGATAAGGAAATGAACCTGGAAACGCCCATAAATGCATTCTGCATCAATGACAACTGACTGATCAACTGTGTTCTTGTAATACAGCCCCATTATGTGTAAATGATATCCTTAAAATATTGTAGAATATGTGTAACATGAAAAGATATAATATTTAGTCTGTCATGGTTGCATGAAAACAATGAATTTATGCTTAGGATTTAGTTATTTTTTGCAGGGTGGGTGTTATTTTTCATTTTATTAATCTACAAAAATAAATGCATTCACCTCTTGGGGGAGCCTACATACTGCATAAACTAAAACATTTAAGGTTAAACCATCCCATCCCTGTAAGCATTCTGGTAAAATCATTAGTACAAGATCAAATTTGGCATAATTTTTTATTCATAAATGCTTTAGACAAAACCATGAAAAGAGCGCAAAGAAGTTAAATTACATATAAAACTACAGAACAAGTTTTACAAACATAATAAATTAACTAAAACAAACAAAATATCACTCGTACCAAAGGACTGATTTATTGAAAGTCTACTTATAAAAGAGCAAATGAGCATATTTGCAGATGTATTTGTTTCTCTGTGAAAAGATGGAACAGAAAAATACATGTGGAGGACGTTGTTATTCTCCCATGTTTGACACATCTTTTGATATTGTCTCCAGTCTGGATGTCAAATGTTTGAAAAGAGAAGAAATCCCTCCTGTTTTTGTAGCGGCTCTTCTATCAGTTACAACAAGCAAGGGCGCTGTCAGAAAACCCTCCTATGTTCTTTCAGTGACCCCATTTACAATGAAGAAAAAGCCAGGCTTACTCAGTTTGTCCCACATTGCAAGAGAGTGACAGCTCAAGAAGAAACAGATACAACGGCAGCAAACATTCTCTTGAAGTTTGAAAAAAAAAATGTCTTACATCTGGTGAATCTCTGTTTTTTTATGTTCACGGCCTAAGAGGCATATTCAGCTAAAGGTGAATATTATAGATGCATATCTGCTCACTTTGGGTTTTACTGCACGCTTCAGAAAGTTTCCCCCATGACAATCTATTTGAAGAGTGTCACCCTATAAGTTTTGTTTCTATAAATGCTTCGGTGTCCTTTTATTTTCTTTTTTAAATGTTTACATGATACTGAACAAGGCTGGGTTTCTTTGTCTTTAAAACTTGGTCGAATTTCTTTTTGAAGTCACTGACATTCATGTATATCTTAGTGAAAAATACAAAATTTATGGTCATATATACTTTTTGCAAGTATATTTTTCATGATAATGGAATACATACAACTAACCTACTGTGCATGCCATCATAGACACAATTTCCCCAACATGAAAAAGACAGAATTGTCCCCCAGTACCATCATAAACATTCTTCATCATGTTACATAACTAAATAAAATGCATTTGAAGCACCAATGTTAAGCAAACTATATAAAAAATACTTTTCTCTTGTGCATTTGCAACTTTTCTTTTCATAAAATTTTCCACATAGTAATATTTTCAAAATTTGGCGGGCATTGCCATGCGCATGTTGACATTTGTACAATATTTGTGCAACATACCCAAATATGCCAATTCACTGTGATTTCAAGTGAAATTTGTTCCAAATTTGCATATTTGTCACAAGCTTTTTTAATCTCCAACTAGTCCCAAGCTGTTGCTGTCATGATGCCAACAGAGAGTTTGCTTGTTTATTAAAGAAGATACAAAATAAAGAGCCACGTGGGGCAAAACACAAGCACTAAACTTGGGCACAAATAAAGAAAACTAACACTGATACAAGAAAGTAGCAAGGGCAGAACCTGACACTATGGAATAAACACTTACAGATATGTAGGATCAAGGAAGGAAACTGGAACAACAATGTCTAAAAGCAACATACAGAGAAAAAAAAAACCCTCACAAAGATCAGATAATAACAAGGCTCAAACACAAAATAACACGGCTAATACACGTCACAGAATGTCCAAAACCAGATAAATAAGTGGAAACAAAAATATATGTACACTTCAACTCAGAAAATGTTCAAGTTCAGCAGAATAGGCGAACACAAAAAACATAAGTACACTACAACTCGATCTAAAAGCAAGGAAGAAAAAACTCTTTAGCAGTATATGAGAGGAAAAAAAAAAAAACACCACGGAAACACAAGTATGGGGATACCGGTAGATAGAGAGAAAGAAAAAAAACAAAAGGGCAGTTCAGGTGGCCTAACGGCATCCAGACTCCACATTAGAAAAAAAAGAAAAAAGCAGTTCGGGTGGCCTACCCAAGTCCCAGAACCAGGGAAACGGTACCTCAGGTGGCCGGCCCAGGTCACCAAACCAGCAAAGAAGTCCTTCAGGTGGCCGACCCAGGTCGCAGAACCAGCAAAAAAATCCTTTGGGCGGGCAGCCCACGTCCTTAGACCACCAAGACCGGAGAGGGCAGCTCGGAGGCGTCTTCCCTACCGAGGGGAACAACGAGGGGAAGCCGAACTGAATGAATGGGACCCCAGCGTTGTCCGGTGGTGGAGAATGGGGGTGAAGGGGGGGAAACTGGGAACGTGACCGGTGTCAGCCAGAAGGGGATCTGCAGCTCCCTCACCAACCTCGAACAGGGCCAGCGCAGCACCTTCGGTGGACCCCGACCAGGCCAGCGCAGCACCCTTGGTGGACCCCGACCGGGCCAGCGCAGCACCCTCAGTGGACCCTGATCGGGCCAGCGCAGCACCCTATGTGGACCCTGACCGGGCCAGCGCAGCACCCTTGGTGGACCCCGATTGGGCCAGCACCCAGGATGACCTCCAAACACGAACCCGGAGCCTCGACGATAACGATCGGAGCTGACTCACCCCTAGTGACCCTGGAAGAAGGCTTGGACAGAGAGGGAGAACAGGGGTCAAGGTCACTGGCAGCGGGAGAGCCCGGCGAGATGAGCTCCGATGCAGCGGCCGGCTGCACCCGGCTCCTCTCCCCAAGAGACAGGCAGGAATGCTCCAAGACAGAAAGTAAGAAGACAAAATGGAGCACTTGCCTGATCTCAAGCTCTACTGCCGTCCAGGACATCGTCGATCCAGGCTCAACGATCTGGAGGTCCACTTCCGGTTCCCATTCTACTGCGGTGGCCTCCGCAGCCAGCATAATGGTCTTCACAGTCCGATAGCCCCCTGGTGCTGAAACCTACGCCGATGGACCACTCAGCATGGTGGCAGGGGATCGATTGCCTGCAGGAGCTGACTGCTGCTCCACGGAGACCCAGGGACGCTTTATCGGCAGCGCAGGCTCTGAATGACAGTCAGCCCTCCTCCTCTGCCCATGACACGGCTTCGTGGCTGGAACCAGGCTCTCCAGGGCCGCAGACTCCTCCTCCATCTGACAGTCTACTCCTGGCACCGGGGGACACTCGGAGAGAAGGGGACGAAACACAGAGGTAGCAGGTTCAATTTCAATGGCTGCAGCAGGTGGTGGGAGCTCAGTGGACTGTGAACCCTGAGCTCAACCCTCAGGAATCAGACAAGGTAATTCATCAAACAGAGATTTAGAATGAAAAAACACTTGCCTGCTTTCCCAGGGAACGATGGTGACTGCTGCAGCGGGCTTGATTCTCCCTTTTCCCATAGGGATGGTAAAAATGGTAAATGGTAAATGGCACTCACTTATATAATGCTTTTATTCTCATCTCTTGATGACCAAAGCGCTTTACAGATCCTGCTATCCACCCATTCACACACACATTCACACACTGATGGTGGCATGCTGCCTAACATGGCGCTTCCAGACCCACCAGGAGCAATTGGGGATGGTGACGGAAGGCTCCTCCGGAAGACAAGAAGGAGCCGTCCCAACAGGATCGGTAATGGGCGGAGCTAGACAAGGAACCATAGGGCTCACAGCAGCTGAAGGGAGCGCCGAGGAGGAGGGAGGAGCAGCTGAGGCAGTCTGGGGATGTGGAGCTGACGGAATAGCAGGAAAAGATGACCCGGAGGCTGAGGCTGCTGTGAGATACTACTTTAACTTACCAACTACAAACTTATTACTACTAACAAATGTTGTGTGGCCAATAACTCGGCCTATCACAATAATTACTATATTGACTTATCAAAATAAAATGGTTTATCAGGTTCATTTTTAAACTTATTGTATACCATTTTTTGTAATGAAATGAGCTGGCTTTGTGTTCTTCCTACTTGTGTTTGATTCTTGGTGTTCAAATTAGTTTGGTGGTATATGAACAACTTTTTTAATTTCCACATCTCCATTTCAATGTTGTTGATAAATGAAAGTTCCATGTCCTTGTACAAAGGCAGCTGCTTATACACGGATTGTGAGGAGGTGGACACAGTAGGCTGCTGATGCACTACAGGACTGCTTCGAGACAACAGACTGGGGCGTACTCTGTTAACCACATGGGATGGATACAGACAATATGACCGACTGTATCACAGAATACATCAGATTCTGTGAAAACACAACCATACCAGCTCAGACCATACACTGTTTCCCCAACAGCAAATCATGGGTCACCAGTGACCTGAAAGCACTTCTGAACTAGAAGAAGAGAGCTTTTAGGTCTGGAGACAAGGAGGAACTGAGGAGAGTGCAGCGCGAACTGAGAGAGATACTGAGGAGGTGTAAAGACAATTACAGGAGGAAGCTTGAGGATAAACCTAGGCAAAACAATACTAAGAATGTGTGAATGGGAATCAAACAAATAACTGGATGTAAGGGGAGAGACAGACAGACATCAGGTAGCCTTGAGAGAGCTGATGAGCTGAATCTGTCTTTTAATAGGTTCAACTCACCGTCTGTCACCCCCACAACACAGCCAGACACACGCACCCTCCTGTGCAGCACCTCTCTCCATCTCCCCCCTTACACCCCTCCCCCTCCTCTGGGGACACCAGCCCCCACCCCCAACACAAACGCACACACACATCATTGTGACTACAGACCAGGTTAAGAAACAGCTGGAGACACTCTGTCAGCAGAAGACTGCCCTGATGGCATCTCCACCAGGATCCTGAGGACCTGCACCAGCCAGCTAACTTCTGTACTGAAACACCTGTACAATCTGAGCCTGAGTCTGGAGAGAGTACCGGTGCTGTGGAAGACATCCTTCCTGATTCCTGTCCCCAAGAAGTCATCTCCATCTGACCAGAATGACTATTGACCAGTTGCCCTCACATCTCATGTGATGAAGGTCCTGGAGAGACTGGTCTTAGCCCACCTGATGCCGCAGGTGGTGACATGGCTGGGCCCTCTGCAGTTTGCATATCAGCCCCATTTAGGAGTTGAAGATGCTGTCATCTACTTGCTGTAATGAGCCCATTTCCACCTGGATGGCGGAGGAGACACTGTGTGAATCACGTTCTTTGAGTTCTCCAGTGCCTTTAATACCATCCAGCCACTGCTGCTGGGTGAGAAGCTGCGAGTGATGGGGGTCAACAGCTCTATGATCTCTTGGATTACTGACTACCTGACAAGCAGGCCACAGTTTGTCCGGCTGGGCAGTGTCTTGTCTGATGTGGTGGTTAGTGATACAGAAGCTCCACAGGGGACTGTGTTTTCTCCTTTTCTCTTCACCTTGTACACCATTGACTTTCAGTACAACACCAAGTCATGCCACCTGCAGAAATTCTCTGACGACTCAGCTGTTGTCGGGTGTATAAGAGGGGGAGAGGACGGAGAGTACAGGGCACTGGTAGACAGATTTGTGGAGTGGACAGAGTAGAATCACCTGAGGCTGAACGTCAGCAAGACCAGAGAGATGGTGTTTGACTTCAGGAAAAAGAAGACGCCTTCACAGCCATTGCGGATTAGGGGGGAGGATGTGGAGGTAGTGGAGGACTACTAATACCTGCGTGTCATGATCAGCAACAGACTGAACTGGAAATCTAACACTGACTAACTGATAATTTAGTAATATTCTATATATATAACTAACACTCACATAATTTAGATATATCCTTTATATTATTTCACACTTAATTTAATTTGCAGTCACTTAAACTAAAACGTTTTCTGACATTACACTGTTTTAAATAGTGACATGAGCATTTGTTTTACATTGCTTTGTCATTAATTTATATAAGTTGCATTAATTATATTTTTCTCTATTTTCTGAGTTACCTGCTGGTTCACTCCTTCCTGTCTGGTGTCAAAGAGGATGCTGATGGTGAAGCTGGTTTAAAGGCAGAGGCCAATAAAGTGGACTGAACCATCTGCCGTGACAGCATGGGGAAAAATGGAGCTACTTTGTATTGCATTCCACTGTTATTTCTGTAGTTTCTACCTTTTAATTTGAGATTATTTATTCTGCTGATATATAGGTTGAGTTTTTCCTCATTTACTGAGGTCAGTTTGTTGAGATCAGGTCTTGCTATGTTGAACTTTTTTTTAGTAGAGTTCTGTTTAGTTGGCCTCTTTTAAACAAATGGACTATTTTCTGTTCACTTGGGTATAATAAAACTCATATTTTGAAAATTATACCTGCGTCGGTATATCTTTTGACTGCTTGGCCCCTCACAAAGACACTGAACAAACTGCAATCCATCATGGACAACCCTGATCAGCCCCTTCACCACACACTGAACAGACAGCGGAGCATTTTCTCCAGCAGACTGCTACAGCTTTGCTGTAGAACGGTTAGGTACAGGAAATATTTCCTGCCACATGTCATTTCACTGTACAATAGCTTACTCTGATGTTGAATTCTGGTCATAACTTTCCTGCCATACTGCACCTTGCAGTCTAATTGGTACCTCACATTGCACCCTGTGCCCGATAGTCCTGCACTGTACAGCGGGTGTGATTCATGTATCTATACGGGTCATCATCTATTCATCTATGATGTATATAAGTTTTCGAGACAGTTTTACTTTCCAGGGGTAATTGCTTTTTCTTTTATGCTGTGTGTATTTCTGTCATTTTGGTTGACTACTGTCATACTGTACTTTCCCAGTTTGGGATCAATAAAGTACATCTATCTTTTTTTATTATATTTTTTCATTTGTTACAGCCCTACTACGCCAAGGCCAGAAACACCAGGACTAACCTATTGTCTTTTTCACCATTAGGTAAGGTAGATTCACACCTGTATCCATGCTGGAATGTGAACTCCTGTCCCCATAATCCAGAGTTTCACACTCTAACCACTAAGCCAAAGAAGAATTTCTCTAGAAGCTGTGAGGTAGCAGTGGAGGCAAACCTTAGTGTGTCAGGAAACTGCACCACTGATTAATTTCTTCTGGAAGGATCCACAGCACCTCTTCCCTGAAGGAAGTGCTGCAGTTGTGAGATTCCAGACGAGTCCCCACGTGTTACTCCCCTTCGATCAGGGGTCGGCAACCAGTACTATACAAAGAGCCACTGTGAGTGATTTTTGGATTAAAAAAAAAAGTCTGCATGGAGCCACAGAAATATCTGAGCCTAAAAATTACAGTGTAACAGAATTATAGCTACAATCTGGCCTGACTACATCAGGATTAAGAGGGTTTTTTTTCCTTATAAATCTGCAGCTTTTTTTCTTTTAAATATTTTACCCTTTTCTCACAAAATTGCTACTTTTTCTGGTAATTTTTTTTTTCAAAAAGTTTGTGTCTTTTTTCTTGCAAAATTGTGTGGGTGATTTTCTCATAAATGTTTTATTTTGTTTTTTAAATTGTCATATTTTTGGCATGAATGTTTTACTTTTTTCTAAAATTGGCATGTTTTTCTTTGGAAATTTAAAACCTTTATATTAAGTTTATTGAGTAAAACTGAAGACTTTTTCCATGTGAATTTGTGACATTTTCCCCAATGAAGTTCTAAGCTTTTTCCATAAATTTTGACATTTTGGAAATAATCTTCTGTTTTTCTCATAACATTGTCTTATCTGATTCTTACCATTTTCAGGTAAAAATGCTGCTTTTTTCATATAAATTTGCAACAGCATTCTAATAAAATTGTAGCGTTTTCAGGAGAATTTGTGACTTTTTCCTGCCAATTTGTGTTTTTTCCCCTCATAAAATTGCAATATTTTCTTTAAATTTCTACAATTTTTTCCATATATTTTCAGCTATTGTCATCAATTTATTGTATTTTTCTTTGTAAATTTGCTAGTTTTCATGGCCAAAACTGAAGCATATCTTACATGAATTTATTACATTTTTCTCATAAAACTTCAGCTTTTTCCAGTAATTTTGTAATTTCTCTTCCAGATATTTTGTAACTTTTTTCTTATGAATTTATATATATATATATATATACTGTGTATATATATATATATATATATATATATATATACGTATATGTTTCAGAATTTTTTTCTGTAAATTTGTGAGGGTTTTGCATCATTTTTCAGATGTTCTTTTTCTGCTTTTATATTTTTCTCATGAATGTGCAACCCTTGATCTTGTAAATTTATTGCTTCTTTTCTTGGAAATGTATGAGTTTTTTTAAGGCCTCAGGGAGCCACTATCTATGGGCAAAGCAGCCACATGTGGCCCCAGAGCCACAGGTTGCAGACCCCTGTCCTAGACAAAGGGGTCATAACATAGCTGCATGAAATAGTTTTCATGGCATCAGCAATGACATCTTTCGTCATGTTAATTTCTGGGACAGTTTTTCACCCGACAAAATTTGTTTTTGTTACAGGCCCACCAACTGCTTATGAAATCTATGAGCCACAGTGGTTCTTGAGCACAGAAATTAATGCCTTGCTCTGAATGCCAATATCTGAAGCCCTTTATTACCAGCACCTTGGGAAAAGGAAAATGTAAGACCATTCATTCAACTTGTCTTTCTACAAAGTGTACATTACCTTAAAAGGCTCACAATCACAGCATATGTGAAACTATAGAAAGGGATTAAAGTCGTTCCTACAGAGTACTTCTCCTCAAACAGGCATCACTGTAAGCAGCAAAATCCCTGTATTAAATGCTACATCCAGATTTCCTTGACACTTCTGTCATTATTAAGCACCTGTATGTTGTTGGAGAAGTCACTCAAGTCTGGACACATTAATCCAGGTGCCTACGTGTGTTTGTGCCACGCTCGCCTGTTTCCAGCAAGGGTTTAAAGAGGGATTGAATTAGAGGAAGGATAGCTTTCAAGTAGGGATTAGGCGAAAGCTGGGTCTCTGAGGGTCATTATTCAATAGTCGGTGAGTGGCATCAGGACCTGTAAAACCCAGCAGAGAGCAGCCAGAGAGTGACTACTCCATCTGTGATTTAATGGAAGAGAGTACAGTGGTGTGTGCTGAATGCCGTATTGTTATCGGAGTGAGATGGATCGTTTATAATCACAGCAATAACTTTGAAAAACATGTGGTTATAGATATGACATGATGGTGTGAGACTATTTGTATGTATGATTTGGTTTCTGCTAATACTTGTACACTTTCTTAAGCTATGGTCACAAAGATTCTTATGAATGATGGGTTTGTCAGAATCTCCCAGTTCCTATGAATTGTGGAGATCGTAGACATTCGTGGAGGGAGGGCATAGTTTCTTTCAGCTGCCGTTCAATTTGAAAGACAAACTTGAGAAATGCCGTACTTTTCTTTTATAACATCGCCCTAGAGTTCTTAAGTGTTTTGTAAGGGTGCCTTGGGATCTTCCTACAGCATTTTTAATGCCATCTTGCGAAAATTTTTGTGCAACTCCCGGAGTGTTTTGTAAGGGTGCCTTGGGATCTTCCTACAGCATTTTTAATGCCATCTTGCGAAAATTTTTGTGCAACTCCTGGACCTCTCAAGTGGTTGGGAGGAAGATCTTAAGGCTTTTGGGACATTTTGTTGTCACAAGTGTTGCATGAATGACATACTTCCACCTTATGAGCACCTCACTACCGCTTTACACAGTCTGTACGAACGGGGATTTGTACTGCATTTCCTAAAACTGCTGTAAGGGGTCCTCAGCAACAACTTAAGGTGTTCTTAAGGCATACTTAAAGCCAACATCGTGTGTAGTTCATATGTTGTTCCTATGGCATTCATTGGGATTTAAGATGGCGGCAGCGCGCACGGACGCAGCAGCCCCTCTTGGCATCAGCGAGTGTGAGAGTTTTGAGTGTTTTGATCTTCCCAGACATACATTCTGTAAAACTTACAACCGTGAGACCTTATTAAACATCAAGGTACTGCACGCTGCAAGAATCGCGGCGATCGGTTGTGACTTGGACATTCTACGCCAGCATGGAATTCTGGCGGAGTCCCTGCTGGAAGCTACCCGAGAGAGGAGGAGGCGTAAGCGGAGCGAACGCAAGCAAAAGCGTGGAAAAAGGGCCGGGATCCATGCTAGGCTAAAGGCTAACCCCTCCAGACCAGCGGTACCATCGCTCATTCTCTCTAACGTCCGCTCCCTCGAAAACAAACTGGACGAGCTGCGTCTGCTGAGAGAAACCCGGAGAGAGTGGAGAGACTGCTGTGTGCTTGCGTTCACTGAGACATGGCTCCACAGCAACATTCCTGACGAGGCCATTCAACTGGAAGATATGGCGATGTTCCGTGCCGACAGGGAAACGGCGAGCTCCGGTAAGAGCCGGGGGGTGGGGTGGGCTATGCATCTATGTTAACAAGAACTGATGGGTCAATGCCACGTTAGTGTCTAAACACTGCTCTCCGTTGGCGGAGTTCCTTATTGTAAATTGTCGCCCATATTATTTGCCGAGGGAATTCAGCAACGTGTTTGTAGCTGGTGTTTACATAGCACCGAGCGCTAATGCTAAAGCTAATGCTAAGAAGGCACTCGTGGAACTGCACAATGCGATTAGTGAAATCCAAACTTCACACCCGGACAGTTTTGTGGTGGTTGCGGGGGATTTTAACCACACCAGCCTAAAGACTGTGCTCCCCAAGTTTAAACAATGTGTAGACTTTAAGACCAGAGGAGACAATATGTTGGACTTAGTTTACACAAACACAGATGCATATAAGGCGATACCCCGCCCCATCTCGGCCTTTCTGATCACATATCCGTGATGCTGCTGCCTGCCTACAAACCTTTATTGAAACGCAGCAGGCCAGTGTCATATCCGGCTCTAGGGAGCCGGGCAATCAGAGCCAGGGACAAGCCAGTGAGTCGAGATGTTTTATTCTGGGTAAGGGATAAGGGATGAGGAGAGCACAGACACTCATACAGACGTACATTCTCAGGCTGCACAGCGCAGGGGTAGGTAGCTCGTACCAGACATGGGGGTAACAAGACGTGCATACTCACAGCGGGATACAAACACCGGAATGCTGCAAGGGGAGTTGAGGCTGACACCAGACGAAGGGGCTTCAGCCTAGCAGTGCTTATGTCGCAGCCCCGAATGATCGAAGCTGCTCCTCTTTATACTCATTAACAGCGCCCCAGCTGATGAGGATTAATTGGCCCCAGCCGTCCCGTGACACTGACAGCTGGGAACCAGCTGAGGCACTGCCCAATGAGAGGCAGGGATAAAAGGAGCATGGGCTGAGCGCCGAGCCGGCGTCTCACCCCATGGTGACAGAGCCTCCCCCTCACGGTCGGGCTCCCGAACGACCAGGAACATCCCAGCCCCCCCCCCCTCCCCACCTAGGGTGGGCGGAAGGGAGGCAGGACCGGAGGGGAAGATGCAAAGGGAAGGACAAAAAAAAACAATAGACCAATGTAGGGCAGCAGGGCAGAGAAAAAAAACCCCAAATACAATACCCTACAACACAGGGAAAAGGATTAACCCAGAGCACAGTTAGGGAGAAAACTGAGTTAGGACACAGGTAGGGAAAATACCAACTACGACTACAGACAGCATACAAACAACGTATAGATCGGGGCAAAAAAAAGAAAACCAAAAACCCACCAAAAAGGTGGCAGGAATGAATAAAGCAATCACAGAGTATAGTTAAGGGGAACAAAACACACTACTCCATAATGCACCAACAAGACAAAGGTCAGGACAAAAAATGATGAAAAACGCTGTGCATGGATACTAAAGAAAACAAAACACACAGCACCGAATATATAAAAGATCACCTAAAGAAACAGAGGTGACAAGGACAAATGGGTAATAATGAAGTACGGTTAAGTGGGGATGAAACACATTACTTCAAACAATAACAAACACAGTCAATGTTAAAGCCGGGGCCAGGGAAGGCCCCCCACGAGGATAATAAGACAGAATGGGGTGATCACAGAGTATGGTTGAACAGGAAACCACACGCATACTCCATGATGCACCGACGAGGCCAAGGCTAAGGTAAGGATGAATGAAAACGCTGAGTAAAGATAAGAAAATGCAATACACAGCGCGATACATAAGGTGAGTCACCAAGAGGAAAAAAAGGTGACAGGGTAACAGGATAACAATACGATAAAAATGCTGAGTATGGTTAAAAAAAACAACACACAGCACAAAAACATATATTCCCCTAATGGACAAAGAAACTACACCCGAGTGACCTCAATAATAATAAAAGAAGTAAAGGACACCCGAGGAGACGGCAGGCAGAGTCCAAAACGGCCGGAATTGTTCTGGTAATCTCCCCGCCCATTGTCCAGTTGGCAACCCGGGGAAGAGAAATGTTCGGACGGCGAACTCTGGGCCCAGATCCCAGGAATCCAGTCCAACGGCTGCCGAACCAGGCCGCCCAAAGGCAAACACAGACCAGTGGGGGGAAACCAGATCGCCGAACCGAAAGTTTTGCGGGTCGGGTCGTCGACCCGCATCACTCAACCACCAGGACCGTTGAGACGGACGAAGGGTCAGAGCGGATCCCGGTGGAAGAGGCTCAGGGGAGAGCCGATGACGAGGGCGGCGGGCCTCAGGGAAACGGCCACCTCCTCACCGGACCCGGACAACACTGGGGCAGCACCCACGTCGGACCCCGATCGGGCCTCAGGCGAACCCACGTTGGACCCCGATTGGGTCTCGGGCGAACCCACGTTGGACACTGCACCAGAACCGACCTCCAACGTTGAACCCGGACCCTCCAGCACCACGAGGAACAGCAACTCCTCGCCGGTGACCCTGGAAGAAGGCTCAGAAGAGAAAACAGAACCGGGATCAGGATCACCGGCAGCGCCAGAACCCGGCGAGACGAGCTCAGACGCAGCGGGCGGCTGCACCCTGCTTGTCTCCCCTGGAGATAGGCTGAAGTGCTCAAAGATAAAAAGAAAGAAAAGAAAGGAGAGCACTCGCCTGATCTCGGGTTCTGACGCCGTCCAGGACTGCGAAGATCCAGGATCCGTCGTCAGGAGGTCGTTGTCAGGCTCCCATCTAGCCGCGTCAGGCCCCGCAGCCAGCACGATGGTCAGCGCAGCTTGAGATCCCTCCAGCGCAGGTAACCCCGCCGACGATCCACTCGGCGTGAAGCCAGAAGAATCTCGTCCCGCTGGACCGAACCGCTCCTCCGTGGAGACCCAGGGACGCTCAGTCGTCAGCGTAGACTCCACGCAGCAGTCAGTCCCCCTCCTCCGTCCGCAATGTAGCTGCGGAACCACAGGCCCTCTCCATATCCCACCACGTTGACCCGGAGCCGGGGACCGCTCGGCGGAGAGAGACACAGAGGGTGCGGGATTAGGCATACAGGTTACAGCAGGTGGGGAGAGTTCAGGGAGCTGCGAACCCTGAACTTCTCCTCCAGGGATGTGACAGAGCAAATCATTAAGCAGGTGTGAAAAAACAATGACTTGCCTGCCCCCTGGAGGTTGAGTATCGCCTGCTGTAGTGGAATCTGCTTCTTCCTCTCCCCGCCCAGCGATAACGGAGGACCCCCCGGGAATTCGTCTGAGGATCGCTCGCGTTGTCTCCAGCAGAGAGCTCACCAGGCCGGGATTCCAGGCACACACAGCGGTCAGGAAGCGCGTCGAGGAGGAGGGGGAAACAGCCGGGGTGAGCCAGCCCGAATGTCCAGGAATGACAGCGGGGGAACGAGGCTCAGGGAACGAGGCTGTAGAATCTCCACACTGACGAGGCGAAGGGATGACAGCTGCGTGGGAGGAACGGTCCTGACGATGACCCAGAACTGGATCCGGACGAGGTTCGTGCAGAGGTGACTCGGCGATGTGATGACGACTACTCCCAGGGGACGAAGCGAGGGGGAAACCCAGGATTCGCCGCTCCAGATCGGAGATCGAGACGAGGAAGGCGTCGAGCACGGGAAGGCTTCGTAGCCCTGAAGTCCTCACCATCAATCTCACTGCCGCCGCCACATGCCTGAAGGTGGTGACAGGAAACACAGTAGAGCTCGCGACAGCCACTCGACCCCGGACATAACTGCTGTCAGCTGCGGCTCCTCGAAGGGAATCCCGAGTGACGTGGCGCAGGTCGGGGGAAGTCCTCCGGGTTGGCGCGAACTCCCGGACTGGAATGGCGGCAGGAACGGGACTCCGAAGCGGGGAAAGACGTCGCCCACTTCGACTCCCTGCCGGGATTTCCATCCACCCCGTGGAGCTTCTCTCGCTGTGTACCTGCAGCGTTTATCCTGGCACTGTCCTCCAGATGGTACAGAGAGTGAGGGTGACAGTCCAGGAGTTCCTCAGCACGGCCCGGATGCCAGCGTCTCGCGTTGGAGGCGTCGTGCAGGGTGAAGAACGTCCCGTCGACTGCCTCCGGGATGGACCTCAGCCCGTCGCCCTGGCGCCGGAAGTGACTCCTGGGAAACGGCATGCTAGCAGCGCTGACACCCGGACAGAAAGGTACATTTCCACGGCGACTCACGGCCGCCGGCAACTCTTCTGGCTGCGACATACTGTCATATCTGGCTCTAGGGAGCCGGGCAATCAGAGCCAGGGACAAGCCAGTGAGTCGAGATGTTTTATTCTGGGTAAGGGATAAGGGATGAGGAGAGCACAGACACTCATACAGACGTACATTCTCAGGCTGCACAGCGCAGGGGTAGGTAGCTCGTACCGGACATGGGGGTAACAAGACGTGCATACTCACAGCGGGATACAAACACCGGAATGCTGCAAGGGGAGTTGAGGCTGACACCAGACGAAGGGGCTTCAGCCTAGCAGTGCTTATGTCGCAGCCCCGAATGATCGAAGCTGCTCGTCTTTATACTCATTAACAGCGCCCCAGCTGATGAGGATTAATTGGCCCCAGCCGTCCCGTGACACTGACAGCTGGGAACCAGCTGAGGCACTGCCCAATGAGAGGCAGGGATAAAAGGAGCATGGGCTGAGCGCCGAGCCGGCGTCTCACCCCATGGTGACAGCCAGCAGTGAAACAAATTAGAATTTGGCCAGAGAGTGCAACCTCTGCACTGAAAGACTGTTTTCTGCACACAGACTGGGAGGTCTTCAAAATAGCAGTCTCCCAGGAAGACAAGACAGTTGTGGAGGAGTATGCTGATACGGTCACCAGCTACATCGCGAAGTGCACAGAGGATGTCACTACAGTGAAGACCATCACTATGCGGGGTAACCATAAGCCCTGGATGACTGCAGAGGTGCGCTCGCTGCTTACAGCCAGAGATGCAGCCTTCAGAGTGAAGGACAGGATCGCCCTCTGCTCAGCCAGGTCTGTGCTCTCAAAGGGAATTAAGGCGGCAAAGCGCGCCTATGCGGACAAAATCCAGGGACACCTCTGTGACACTAGGAACACCAAGCAGATGTGGCAGGGAGTTCGGACACTGACGGGCTATAATTCTAGGCAGGGGGTCGATGATGACGACGCTTCGCTTCCAGACAGGCTTAACGACTTCTTTGCACGTTTTGAAGCATCAAACTCGACAATCAGAGGGAGGGCTGGCCCACCCCCACCATCGGTCAGACCAACTTTTACCATCAACACAGCAGACACATGGAGGACCCTAACCAGAGTCAACCCACGCAAAGCTGCAGGTCCGGACAACATTCCGGGACGTGTGCTCCGAGACTGCACGAGCGAGTTGGCGGATGTCCTGACTGACATTTATAACATCTCCCTGAGTCAGGTCATCATTCCCAGATGCTTCAAGACCTCTATCATTGTACCGGTGGCAAAGAAACCAGTTGTGTCCTATTTGAATGACTATCGTCCTGTTGCACTGACACCAATTGTGATGAAGTGTTTTGAACGGCTTGTCAAACCACACATTACAGCCTACCTCCCTGCATCACACGACCTGCTCCAGTTTGCATATCGTTCAAACCGCTCCACGGAGGATGCTATAGTCACCACCCTACACTCTGTCATCACCCACCTGGACCAGAAAGACACCTACGCCAGACTCCTGTACATTGATTTCAGTTCAGCATTCAACACCATTATTCCCCAGAGACTGATGGAGAAATTACTCCTTCTCGGTCTGAACACTGCCACATGTCTCTGGATCCTGGATTTCCTGACTGAGAGACCTCAGTCTCTCCGGGTTGGAAACAACATCTCCAACTCTGTCACGCTGAGCACCGGATCCCCTCAAGGCTGTGTACTCAGTCCACTGTTGTTTACACTTCTAACACATGACTGTGTATCCAGACACAAGGGGAACCAGATTATTAAGTTTGCAGATGACACCACGGTGGTGGGACTTATTCAGAGGGATGAGGAATCAATGTACAGGGAAGAAGTGAGAGACCTGGAGGGCTGGTGCAGGGAGAACAATCTGGTGCTCAACGTGGACAAAACAAAGGAGATGATTATCAACTTCCGGCGGTCACAGCCTGAGCACGTCTCCCTCAGCATCGGCGGCCGTTTAGTGGAGAGAGTGGAGAACATCAAGTTCCTCGGAGTGCAGATCTCGCAGGACCTGACCTGGAGCAAGAATTCCTTGGGGATCAGGAAGCGGGCTCAGCAGAGACTGCACTTCTTGAGGAAACTCAAACAGGCCTCTCTCCCCATTTGCATCCTCAGGACCTTCTACAGAGGTGTGGTGGAGAGTGTTCTGACGTACTGCATTGCTACATGGTACTCCAGCTGCAGTGTGTCAGACAAAAAAGCCCTGCAGAGGATAGTCAAGGGGGCTGAGAGGGTAATTGGAGTCTCCCTCCCCTCTGTCCAAGAACTTTTTCAGAGCTGTTGTAGGAGCAGGGCACTGAACATTGTCAAGGACCGTTCTCACCCTCTGCATAAACACTTTGAACTTCTTCCATCTGGTAAACGATTCCAGAGCATCAGAGGCAGAACCACCAGACTGATCAACAGCTTCCTTCCACAAGCTGTCAGGATGCTGAACAGTTGACCCAGAATCTCTCATACACGCTACTGCACCTACGGACATTTTGTATATTATTTGTATATTATAGTTAGTTATTTTTTTTTTCCCCCAAGTATGTCTCAGGGATGTGTGAATGGATGGGGGTGGGGGGTGGGGGGGGTGAAGCTATGTGTGAGTGTGTCTTAAATCATGCTGCTTCTATTTATATGGATGCCGAGAGAAACACAATTTCATCTTGCCTGTACTACAGTTGTATGTACAGCAATATGACAATAAAGTTTGATTTGATTTGATTTGATATGGTCGCTCTATAATGAAGGGTTTTCGTGGGGTGTTCGTAGAAATCTTTGACAAGACCATCAACCTGGCCATGAACACACAAATGGTCCATAAATGCTATATTCTCCAACGGCTGCCTTAAGACGGCATTGCAGCCATGTGTAAGGGTATTTGTGACCGTGTGGACACATGGTGTGGGGGTTTCTCCACCCAGAGAAGGCAAGGGGAAGGGGAGAACAATGGACTGAAGGAGGAGGTGTCACCGGGGGTTATCAGATGGGACTGTTGGGTCTATGCACCCCCCTGGGGAGAGTAAGAGCTGCCGAAGCCGCTGAGAGAAGAAGGGTGTGGGAGAGACACCGGCGTTATGTAATGTTAATGTGCCACACATTTCTTTGTTCAAACAACAATGCATTATGGTCGGACGTTCCATGTCTTGATGCATGAAAATAAAGATATAAAAGAGGAATGCACAGAGACCCGGGATTCCTTTTTGCTGTAAGTTATGTTGGAGAAAGAATAGTTTCTGTGTCGTCTAGCTCTTTGCCTCGCCTGCCTCCTTCTCCACAGCCGTAGTTTTACCAATTTTACTAGGCACCACAATAGGTGGGTAACATAAATGAAGGCAAGTTGACATGCTACTGCTCATATTCAGTGACATAAAGGCTACTGATGCAGTAATGTCATTTGCTGTTGATAATGACTGTCCTGTAACTTTTTTGCTAATACTGGAAGGTAACACACTGCATAGACTTAGTCCCATTACTTTTAGAGCAGGTTGTCCAGTCCCATGGAGTGCAATGAAATGACTGTGAACTTTTACTGTAAATAATAGTGCAAACAGTGTAGTGCAGTTTAAAATCAGGGTAACAACCTGTAGTTGTATCATGTTTCTAGCCTTGTGCCATCACTGGTCTAGTGTTTGATGAACTATTTCACACCATGCTTCAGACTACCTAAATTGCCTCTTTATCATAACCGGCTCTGTCAAGACATGAAAATCTCAGCATTCTTGGCAAAACCAGATTTCAGCTGTTTCAAGATTTTATATTGTGAGCATCCATGATTCACACCTGTTGTCAGGAATCGGGCCCCTTTGGGGCAGAGAAAAAAGACCCAAGCACTGAACTGCAGTTTGTGGAGTTTAATAAAGAAACACAAATTCCAAACAGTGTACAAAAATAAACTTACAAATGAGGTGAACAGGTAGACGGCGAGGTGAAAAAAACTGGAGTACACACCAGAACAGGGTAAGGGTTCTGGTTGGGAAGAGTATATCATTGATGAGGCTCTGACAAGGGGTGAAGACAAAGCCAGACTATAAATAGGGCAAGCAATTAATCAAGACAAATGACAGCAGATGTGGAACACATGAGTGGGCAGGATGACCTAACTACTGAACAGGGAAAAGACTGAGCTACAAATACAAGATGATTACCAGGTGGGAGTGTCTGGAGAACAAGGTGGGGAGCTCGTGTCAAAAAAGGAAACACAATATAAACACTAAGACCAAGATGAACAAAGATGCGTAAAGGAACTGACAAAATAATACTGAGAACAGGAGTTACAAAAACAGAAATAACTGGCAACTCATCATACATCCTGGAACAGTGCATAGTAAAACAATCACACAAGACCGAGAAAATACAGGAAATAGCCAGAAATAAAGTCAGAGCATGAGCACGGTGGACCACCACACTCCGCCTTATGACACCTATTAAGAAGAGTCAACCTAGCATATTTTTTAAGTAGACCAATTTTGATTTCTTGTAAGAGCCTGCGATTCATGAAGATGTTGCAAAGACAGGAGAATTGATCTTTAGTGAAACCAATTCTTCTTCAAATGTCTTTTTGCATCAAGACTCTCAGGTGACAAGCGCTCCAGGATAAATTAAATTAAATCACCCTTATTGTCATTCAACTGTACAACCAATCATGTACAGTAGAACGAGATTGTGTTTTACCTATCTACTGTGTTAATCACACACACCCCCCAAGTGTAGAATCAGAGGGCTGCTGCCATGCCGGGCGCTGCCACAGATTTCCCTCCTCCATTCCATTATTGCTGAGCACCAAGCTGGACGGCAGGAAGTTCCACTTTTATATGGTCTTCGGCATGACCCGGCCGGGATTTGAACCCCTGCCTCCCGGGTGTGGGGTGGGTGCTCTACCAACTGAGCCACCACTCCAGTAAAAGATGCAAAAGATGCATAGGTGAAAGATGCAACTTTTGTTACCATTTAGGAACCCTGAGCTTTACATACAGTACTTTGGACAAGTTTAATAGTTCAGATAGTTTCACTAAAATCAGAAGCTGTGCTATCATACTGCATACTGTGTAGCCATGTGTTGTTATATAATATTTCAGAAAATGCACTCAGAATACAAAAAAATCATAAAAAAACATTTAATTCTTTTAAATAGCTCACTGTGTATGATGAATATAGGGACATGAAAGTTTAACTTTTTTTGAATTGAATTATTAATTACTTTTTTCACAATATTCAAATTTTTTGAGATGCACTAGAAGGAAATGATCGATATACAGTATCTGCAATAGTTGATAGCCCTAGTTAATAGTTAGTTTGTTTGCACAAATATTAAAATGACTATGGTCAAGAGGATAAAAGCCAAGCGTATACTCCAATAAAATCATGCAGTTCTACTTGCAGTTTTCATGTTTAACACCTAATACATTAAATATAGGTCAAAAATGTACCTTTTTAAAAATTTTCATAATACTGCATTAGAAATGAAGCAGAGTACTTTCTCCACCCACTTTTCAAACAATCTTTATTTGTATAGCACTTTTCAAATATTGAGTGCTGCACAAAGCGCTTTACATAGTAAATGGTATTCACTTTTACTCATCTTTGGATGACCAAAGCAATTTACAGATCCTGCTATCCACCCATTAACACACTGATGGTGGTGGAGCTGCCATGCACCGGCGCTGGCCTGACCCACCAGGAGCAACTGGGGGTTCAGTGTCTTTCTCAAGGACATTTTGACATACAGACAGGGCAGGAATCGAACCGCTGACTCTCCGATCGATCAGTAGTCGGCCACACTACACCTGCGCCACAGCCGCTCCCAGTGCTGCCCCCATAGTGCCCCCCATAGTGCTTTACAAAACAGGTAAAGCAGGAGGTAAAGCAGATCATCCAATAAATGGAGGGTTTGAATCCTGCTCTCCCCAGTCATCCTGCTATTGTGTGCTTAGGCAAGACACTTTACCCACCTTGCCTACACTGTCCACCATACTAGATATGCATGTGTATAAATGTTCAGTAGTGGTCGGAGAGGCCATTGGTGCTGATTGGCAGTCACATTTCTGCCAGTCTGCCCCAGGGCAGCTGTGGCTACAGTAGTAGCTTATCACTATTAATGTCTGTCTGTGGAGTGAATGAATAATGTATCCACTGTAAAGCATCTTTGAATGTCCAAGAAAATCGCTATATAAATCCAATGCATTATTCATATTATAAACACAGTAGACAAATTTAAATACACATACGTATTTACACGATACATCCCAACGCTCACACACACATTCACACACATGCACAAACACACACACACAGAGGCACATGCACCACTCCCTACTTCTCTTACACACATATAAAATAGAAGGGACATAGCTTGGCACAGAGGCACCATGTGAAGGAACACCACCCTGTGGAGCCTCCAACGTCGGGAGACCACACAGCCCATGACCACAGGACATGCTACAGAGCCCACCCCAACCAGGACAGACCGGGGCCCACACCACAGCTGATGGTAAGATGATGGCATAGAGCTCTCACCCACCCAAGCCAGAGTGACCCACAGGACCAACACTCTTGTAGATGGGCCAAATAGCGTCTGGTATGAGGGGCTCCACTGAGGAAAACACTGGAGCTAAAATGCATAAAATACAAAATGAAGCTAAGAACACATAAAACAAGAAGAACTAAAAAAACATGCTTACAAACTGAGCTAAAAACACATCAAAATAAAAAGAGATGAGAAAATCTAAAAACAGATGGCGCTAGGAAGAACGTAAAACAATGGAACATAAATAACTACTTCAATAATAGTTAAACAGGTTTGTTAAAAGCCACATTCAAAAGTTGGGTCTTGAGCCTGTTTTTAAAAAATATCTATTGATTCTGCGGCCCTGAGGCTGTCTGGCAGGCTGTTCAACAGACGAGGGCCATAGTAGCGAAAGGAGGCTTCACTGTAGATCTTGGTCTTGATTTTTGGAACCATTAAAAAGCCAGTACCAGAGGATTTCAGGGTCCACAAGGGCTCATAAAGTAAAAGCAGCTCAGATAAATAAGAAGGCCCAAGACCACTGAGGCATTTAAAAACTACCAAGAGAACCTTACAATCAATCCTAAAATGCACGAGGAGCCAATGCAGTGATTTTAAAACTGGTGTAATATGTGCCCACCCCCTGGTCCTCATCAGCACTTGTGCTGCTGAATTTTGGAGCAGTTGGAGATGTGACCAGAGAGCAGGGCATCACAGTAGTCTATACAACTGGTAATAAAAACATGCATCAAGACCGCCATGTTGGCAAGAGAGAGAAAAGGGCGGACAATTTTTTCATGTTTTTAATGTGTGAAATAAAATTAAAATCAAAGTCTAGAAGGATGCCCAGGTTCTTGACACAATATGTAGGTTTTAGACATAACAATTTTGGTAAATTCTCTGCCATCCATGACTTTATATGTAAAATACAATTCAAAAGGGCATTATTTGGTTTTGTGTCTTCAGGAGACTTGGCAATGTACAGCTGTGTATCATCAACATAGCTATGAAAATCGATGCCATGTCTCATGATAACATCCCCAAGTGGTAGCATACTGTATAAAGATTAAAAAGTATTGGGCCTAAAATCGAACCTTGGGGTACCCCACACTTGATTTCATGGATTCCCAAAGTGCATGTATCCATACTTACTGTGAGACAGGAATGAAACCATTCAAGAACAGTACCTCAGAGGCCTACCAGGTGCTTGAGTGTACTTAATAGAATTTGGTGATCTACATGTATCAAAGGCAACGTGAATAATTTATCACCATATATGTTACATTTCTTCTGTATCAACTTTAAAACTAAAATTCTAACTTTTTTTGTCAACTAATTGCACAAGAGGTCGATACCAACATACTTATGGTTTGGTTTTCTACTTCTCGTGTGAATGCAGTCACAAATGCTGAATAATACTTGAATGCGGTGGTGGTTTCTGTAACTGTAGATAACTTCAGGATGTTTACTTGACATTGACAGTAAGTCGCCATTTTCTGAACTGAAAAAAAAAAAAATATGCATTCAGGTATATTTTCTGAACTGTTTTTAATATTTTATTCTAAATGGGTAAAAGTTAATATTTCAGAGGGTTATTATACAATATTCATTTTCATCAAGTGTACTTATACTACATTCTTCAAGTATATATAGCAAGTGTACTTTATGCCGTATGCACAATACCTGTATAGTAGTAGTATACAGGTACATCTCAATAAATTAAAATGTCATCAAAAAGTTGATTTCAGTATTCAAATCAAAAAATGAAACTCATATATTCATTACACACAGAGCGATATACAGTGGTGTGAAAAAGTGTTTTCCCCCTTCCTGATTTCTCATTTTTTTATATGCTTGTCACACTTAAATGTTTCAGATCATCAAACAAATTTAAATATTAGACAAAGATAACGCAAGTAAACACAAAATGCAGTTTTTAAATTAAGGAGTTTATTATTAAATGGAAAAAATCCAAACCTACATGGCCCTGTGTGAAAAAGTGATTTCAAGTGTTTATTTCTTTTAATTTTGATGATTATGGCTTATACGTAGTCCTTCAAAACCCAAAACCAGCTTCTTTTTTTAATCAATATATTTATTGAAATTTTTACAAAGTATAAGGAAAAACTGACAAAGAAACAAATCAAATTCAGTTTCTCAAAAAAAAAAAAAAAACAAAACCCAACAGAATATTACATGACATTAATTTAAAAAGAATGAGTTTTAATAGAAATGTTTGCCAGCTGAAAAGTATGTCTATGTACACACTCAATACTTGGTCGGGACTCCTTTATTCATGAATTACTGCATCAATACAGCAGGGCATGGATGCGATCAACCTGTGACACTCCTGAGGTGTTATGCAGGCACAGGTTGCTTTGATAGCAGCCTTCAGCTCGTCTGCATTGTTGGGTCTGGTGTGTTTCATCTTCCTCTTGACAATACTCCATAGATTCTCTATAGGGTTTAGGTCAGGAGAGTTTGCTGGCCAATCAAGCAGAGTGATACCATGGTCATTAAACCAGGTTTTGGTACTTTTGGCAGTGTGAGCAGGTGCAAAGTCCTGCTGGAAAATGAACTCATCATCTCCAAAAAGCTTGTCACCAGAGGGAAGGATGAAGTGCTCTAAAATTTCCTGGTAGATGGCTGCACTGATGTTGGACTTGATAAAACACAGTGGAAAAACACCAGCAGATGACATGGCTCCCCAAATCATTACTGATTGTGGAAAATTCACACTGGACCTCAAGCAACTTGGATTCTGTGCCTCTTCACTCTTCCTCCAGACTCTGGGACCTTGGTTTCCAAATGACAGGACTTAGTACCTCAATAAGCATATAAGCATAATATAAAAAAGAATAGGCCTATTCTCATTTAATACATATGCAACCAGTTGAAATATTGTCCAGTGCAGAAATCAGTGTTTAAAAACACACTGCTCCACCTGTTGATTAGGTTTTGCAGGTCACGTTGAGTTGCAGTGGGGGCTAGTTTGTTGTAAGCTTGTTAGTGGTTTAGCTTCAGTGCGTCTCTGTAGTTTCTGTGCACTTCGCTTGTTTTTCTTGGCATTTTCTGATTAAACAAATAGTTTTCAAAGTTATCATTGTGGGCTAGTTGAGACAATAACTCCAACTTTGGCTTGTTTATTTTGTTGTAAACAGGCGTGAAACATCTAGCCAGATGGTCACAAGGGCGGGGCTTCCAGGTAACGGACGGGTTGATTTTTACACAGTCTCTTTTCAAACAGTGCCTCCATGTAGAAATTAAAGTATCCAACACAGTTACATATTATTAGAAACCATTGATATTAACTATAATTTAAAGATTATTAAAGTACAGCTGAAGCGGCGTGATAAATATTCAGTCAAATGTCCAAGTGTGATTATCAGAGAATATAATAACTCTTGAAATCTCTATTGCCCAATCAGATTGCTCGATCAGAACAAACAGTTGTATAACAAAGTTTTAACCTTAACTTTAGCGTATATGGCAAAAACACTAACTTATTCTTTTCTGAAGTACATCATGATTAAAAAAATTAGGTACAGTTTTAGGCCAAATAAAATTAAACTTTTTTTTCATTTCCTATATCTGTGAAAAACAGTTTGTCATCGCATAGTCAAGTCACTTCAACAAATAAAAATCATCTGGGATATTGTAGACTACAAGTTTGTTAAAACTGAACTACCTCTAAATTTCTTCCCCTCTTAGTAAACAGTGTTTCATATTCTTTATAAGAGATAGTGATATTAAGGAAGGGAAGAGTGCATACAACATAGTAGGACGTGAGGATGTATTTTTGCTGTTTCTGTGAATTCGGGCCCTGCTGAGCTCTTTGCGGTATCGTGCAATTTGACTGAGGCAGCAGACAGTGGACTTACACCAGGATCAAACACAAACCCTCAGCCCATGGCTCCTTATTGTCTGTTGGTTTGACAGGATCTTTCTGAGAAGCGGGTTTCTTGGCATTCCACGTCACATTAATGCCTCAGACGTCTCACTATCTCTCCTGTCACAGGAAGGGAAGCTGCCACTTGTTAAAGAATCCACAAAGGTCATGCTGGATGGGCGTGAAGCTCTACCATTTCATGAAACAAGTTTCTGCACACACAAGCATACAAAATCTGATCCTTGTGTGGTCAAGTAGAGAGTTTTTACCTGAATATGTCCATTAAACAAAATCAATAAGCTGTATTTGGTTAGGCCCATTTATAGCTCACATGGCCACCAGAGAGGTTTCGTTTTACACAAATCACTATTCTATCTATAGATTCATTAGGGCCACTGACTAGGGTTAAGTGCTAAGTTTAAATTATGACTTTCAGCATAAATAACAACTATTACACCCTCCATGACAATGTTGAGGGTTTCACTGAGGTATGACAACCTGCCCTGGATAATGCACAGATGTGGACAAATTTGTTGGTAACCTTCCGTTAAAGACAAAAAAAATCCCAGCAAGCTGTTCTAGCAGACACAGGTTTGAAGGCTGCCTTCTCCAGACTGCATGCTTCAGCTCCTTCCACCGATCAATAGGATGTAGGTCAAGGCTCAGAGAAGGCCACTTCTGAGTAGTCCAGTGTTTTGTTCGTAGCCATTCTTGAGTGTTTTTAGCTATGTGTTTTCAGTCACTGTCCTGTTGGAGAACCCATGGCCTGTGACTGAGACCAAGCTTTCTGACACTGAGCAACACATTTCGCCCCAGAATGCCTTGAGAGTCTAGAGATTTCATTGTATCCTGCACAGATTCAAGACACCCTGTGCCCAAAGCAGCACAGCAGCCCCAGAACATAACTGAGCCTCCTCTATGTTCTTTTCTTTGAATGCTTTGGTTTTCCTTATGTAAACATAGAGCTGATGACAGGCCCAAAAGCTCCATTTTGGTTGTTTTTAATGTTGGGTTTGGGGGGACGGTGTTTGTCTTATATCAATATAATTGCTGAAATAAGACAGACAAATGTATGATCCTTCCCCGGAGTTTGAATTGACAAACATTACATTTTGTGTGACTGAAAGATTGATTGAATGTAGAAATATAGGGCTTGTCTTCCTTACATATAGAAAACTGTATTTCACTGGCCAGTTTTGGTAATAAATGAATGCTTTGTATGTGTATTGACTTATGGAATTCATTAGTTTAAAAAAAGTCTGATTATTGCATGTTTTAAGTTTCTCACTGTTGGTGAGAAGTGGTATGAGAAGAGGAAGCAGCACATGAGGAAGTTATATGATGCACTCAAGCTGTTAACACTGATAGAGCAAAGGACACTGCATTCTCATTGCCCGATTCGGATGAAGTTAACAGCACAAAAACGCACATTCACCACCCAATAGCATGAAATGCATTTCTTATTTCTGTAACAAAAGAGTTAGCCAAGGTGTAAATACTGTTCTAACAGTTTGAATATGCCCCTAAAAGGACTCATGCGACCTGCAATAATCAAATGTACATTATACTTGAGGCTTTTATCAGTCCCTGTCTCCAAATTTCTAAGATGGCCTAGTTTGCAGAGATCCTTGAAAATGAATCATAAGTGAATGTTAAGTCTCCATAGGGTTCAACTTGATGTCTTACCGAGGATAATAACATGTCTTTAAAATGAAGGTTTCCTCACATTTCATATGGGAAAAAGGCTGTTATACTACCTTTACACTAACATTCACATAAATCCTTTTCCCTAGAAAAACAGATACCATAAAGTTTCCAGAATCACACATATTGTCCCTTGTGCAGACATTTTTATGGCGCATTCAGACAAAATACAAAGTGAAAATTAGCTCTGCTTGGGTGAATATGGCCACCACAGTCGAGAGCAAAAAGTGAAAATTCACCTGCGGAGTGGTGGGTTTTCCTTCATGACTTCTGCTGCTTCCTTGCACCTGCTGTGGAAATACCAAAAACGCTGTCATGTTTGTGTTTACAAAGTTGTCTGGCAGTGCACACAGTTGGCGTCTTGATGACAGCTGATTTCAGCATCAACTGAGGCTGACCGGTTTCCAGTTTAATGAGCTGCTAGCCCTCACTAGCTGATTGGTACCAGGGTTTCATGGATGGATGCAAACTACAGACACTCCATCTCACTTGTGGAGTGTCTGTCTGACTTTCTCTGGTGACTGGCAGTCTCATTTTCAGTTTGTCCTCCATTACTGAAACTCCTGATAACAGCAGCATTTTGACACTCATTGGCTATTGAGACCAAGCTTCAAGCAAATTTCTCACTGAGTGTGGTATCGGGATGTGGAATCCCACCTGAAATCTTCTTAATGCTTCAGAGTTTTTGAAACAAGATTTTGATGGACCCATTCTTGTGCAACAAAGCAACATATTTTAAATACTTTATTAGAGAAGATGCAACAGTCAACCCTGATCCAACCACTAATGGACAGTAGGAGGACACCCAGGCTCCCAGAGTTAACAAATATAAGCATGAAAAAGCCATGCACACCCTACTATGAAGGGCACAGAACGGTCATGTACAGCCATAATGAAATTAATTAGTGATGCAACAATTACATAGGAAATTTATAGTAAATTTACTAGGATAATCCACTTGAGATGTAGTACAGTGATCCCTCGCTACTTCGCGCTTCACCTTTCGCACCCTCAGTGCATCGCGGATTTTTCAAAAATATTCATCAAAAATTCAAAATTGAGAAAAAATGCATTAGAACATCACGTATCAACACGGAGAGCCCGCACAACTCAAAATCCACCTCTCTGATTCGCTGGCCAGCATCTCCCCCCTAAGAGATCGCTCCCGACTCTAGATTTTGTTCTCGTGTTGACTCGGCTCGGGAATCTCGCGAGAGATGCACTCTTGCGAGATTCTTTTCATTCTCTCGCTCTCTCTCTCTCCCGAGAGAGAGAGAGTGAGAGAATGAACGTACGTATTATTTATATTATTTATACATTATTTTATGTATCAAAAAACTAACGAGATCAGCCTGGAATTCCACAAAGGGGGGTTACGCTACTTCGCGGTTTTTCACTTTTCGCGGTCGGTTCTGGAACCCATTAACCGCGATAAGTGAGGGATCACTGTATCTCATTTTCAAGGGGGTATTGATGTTGAAAATAATAAATTGGCCAATAGCAATATCTGCTACCTCCACCAAGGAGGTAATGTTTTCTTGTCAGTTTGATTGTCTATCAATCCGTTAGCAAGATTATGCAAAAACTAATGGACCAGTTTTTCTTGTTGTAAATACATTTTGAACATACTCAAGAAAAACTGGTTGCGACTGTAAAAACTGTTGGCAAACTGTTAGATTATGCAGATGATCTGGGTCAGGATGCGGATTCTGGATCACTTTTTCACTTTCTTTAACAGTGCAAGATAGGACCTTGGTGGCAGTATGTGCTCTCTGAGTGCTCTCTAGTTTTGTTTGTTTTTTGTTTTCAGTTTCATTGCTGGGGAGAGAAAGAAACATGCATTACAAAAATAATTGAAATACTTCAAAATGATTCAGTCTGAGATTTTTTATTTTTTTTTAGTTTGCAGCTGTAGTCTACTGTTATGTGTTTCAGGGCGACATCAGTACAACACAACTTTTTTTTAGTTTGCAGCTGTAGTCTACTGTTATGTGTTTCAGGGCGACATCAGTACAACACAACTGAGACACGACTGAAAAATATAAGCAACTGCCAATATCTTATTTGGCAATAGTTGATATTGGTCAGTAAGCTAAATATTGGCCTACAACAATGTTAAGCTGATATGTCTGTACATCCCTAAAACAAATGTATTTTATTAAAACTAAAAATGTGAATAATGTTTTCAAAACTGCAGGGTTTATCCAACTAAATATATAATAATTTATTTATATAGCACATTTCATAACATCAAAACTCAGCACAAGATGCTTTTGTTATGTCTAGCTGCCGGGGAGGAAGAGATGTCGGACTCAAACGCAGGTATAACTTTCAGCAATTTATTTAATGAATGAACAACTGTTCGGGGGGTGGGGGTGGGGGGCGTGTCATTATGGTATGGCTTTACGCTCCCATTAATTATTGATTTCCACAGATCTGCGGACAAGGATCATCCTCCCATCTTCATCAATGGCGGTCATGTGGAACAAGTTTCATCCTTCAAATTCTTGGGAACCCCCATCTCAGACAATCTCTCGTGGACATTTAACACCAATGCTCTACTGACGAAGGCCCGACAGCGTCTCTGTTTTTGAAATTGCTGAAAAAATCTGGCCTTTCTCAGTGTGTCCTGCTCACCATAGAGAGCATCCTTACAGTGCATCCGGAAAGTATTCACAGTGCTTCACTTTTTCCATATTTTGTTATGTTACAGCCTTATTACAAAAGGGATTAAATTAATTTTTTCCTCAAAATTCTACACACAATACCCCATAATAACAATGTGAACATTTTTTTTTGAGATTTTTGCAAATTTATTAAAAATAAAAAACTAAGAAATCACATGTACATAAGTATTCATAGCCATTGCCATGAAGCTCAGAATTGAGCTCAGGTCCATCCTGTTTTCACTGATCATCCTTGAGATGTTTCTACAGTTTAATTTGAGTCCACCTGTGGTAAATTCAGTTGATTGGGCATGATTTGGAAAGGCACACACCTGTTTATATCAGGTTCAACAGTTGACAGTGCATGCCAAAGCACAAATTAAGCATGACATCAAAGGAATTTTCTGTAGACCTCAGAAACAGGGTTGTCTCAAGTCACAAATCTGTGGAAAGCTACAGAAAAATTTCTGCAGCCTTGAATGTCCCAGTGAGCACAGTGGCCCCCATTATCCATAAATGGAAGAAGTTCAAAACCACCAGGACTCTTCCTAGAGCTGGGCAGGCGTCTTAAATGAGCGATCGGGGGAGAAGGGCCTTAGTCAGAGAGGTGACCAAGATTCCGATGGTCACTCTGTCACAGCTCCAGTGTTCCTCTGTGGGGAGAGGAGAACCTTCCAGAAGGACAACCGCCTCTGCAGCAATCCACCAATCAGGCCTGTATGGTAGAGTGGCCAGACGGAAACCACTCCTGAGTAAAAGGCACATGGCATCTCGCCTGATGATCCTTGACCATGAAAACATATGACTAGCAATTGGACTCACAATGATAGGATTAGTGGTTCAGTAGTTATTGAGGAAAGTGGCATTTTCCGTAATGGCGGTTTAGCGCCACAGTTCCCCCATACAGTGTTTGTGTGTACGTTTTCAGATTCCTTGACCATGAAAACATATGACTAGCAATTGGATTCACAATGATAGGATTAGTGGTTCAGTAGTTATTGACGAAAATGGCATTTTCCGTAATGGCGGTTTAGCGCCATAGTTCCCCCCATACAGTGTTTGTGTGTACGTTTTCAGATTTGTTGGCCATGAAAACATATGACAAGCAATTGGATTGACAATGATAGGATTAGTGGTTTAGTAGTTATTCACGAAAATGGCATTTTGCGTAATGGCGGTTTTCTTGTGGACGGTGATCCGGATCACCACCAAAATCTAATCATCTATAGGATACCCCATTTCTGACAATCTGTGAAAATTTCATGAAAATCCGTCCATAACTTTTTGAGTTATCTTGCTAACAAACAAACAAACAGACAAACAGACAGACAAACCAGCGCCGATGATCACATAACCTCCTTGGCGGAGGTAATTAAAAAGAATTGGGCCTAACACAGATCCCTGTGGAACTCTGTGACTTAACTTTGAGTTAGAAGAAAGCTCATTATTAAAATGAACAAACTGGAACCTATCAGATAAATAAGATTTAAACAACTGCAACAAAGTTCCATTAAGTCCAACAAGGTATTCTAATCTATCAAATAAAATATTATGATCGATAGTATCAAAAGCTGCACTAAGGTCTAAAAGGACAAGTACAGAAACAAGTCAATTATCAGATGTGATAAGGAGGTCTTTAGTGACCCTTACTAAAGTTGTTTCAGTACTATGATGAATTCTGAACCCTAATTGAAACTCTTCAAATAAACCATTTCCCTGCAAGTGGTCAAATGATTGTATAGCAACAACTCTTTCTAAAATTTTTGGAAAGAGGTAAATTGGCATGGGACCAATTTTCAGCCCGGAGTTTCATGCCCAAGACTAGGCATTTTTTTTTTGGGGGGGGGGGGGGTCGTGGGGGGATAAATAAAAACAAAGTTCAATGTCTCTCCTATAGTTTTTTTTATTATTAATATTAATATATGTTTAATATATAACTTAAATATTCCTCTTCATTAAACCATAACTCAATAAAGACAAACTGGAAGAAAACAAAATCCCCCCTTCACTCTGCACTGAAAATGGTTAAAGCAACGCTATGTAAGTTTTTTCCTTAAAATAATGTTTCCAAAATTATTTTGATGGTACATCAACCCTTGATTGTGACTTCCCCTTAGCCTGCGTGGTCCCACAATGCTTGTAACAGCTCTGCTCTTAGGAGGAACATTGAAAAGACTACAACTATAGCAACTATTATCTCAGCCTTAACAGCCAATCACAGGGTACTTTGTTGTTGTTGCACTGCTTAGATGCACGGTGGCGCAGTGGTTTAGCACTGTAGCAGCACAGTTTTACCCTCGGCCGGGGGACCGCGGGGATCATGAGATCGTGAGTTCGATCCCAGCCCCCGACCAACAGTGAGCTGTGTGGAGTTTGCATGTTCTCCCCGTGTTGCGCGGGTTTACTCCGGGATTTCTCCGGTTTCCTCCCGTACACCAAAAACATGTAGGTTTAGGGCGCTCGCGCACGCAGCGACCAGCAGCCGGTAGCTTGTCACCAGACTGCAAACCAAGTCTACCTACGGGTACAAATAAGTAACAAAAAAAAAAACAACTATAGCAACTATTATCTCAGCCTTAACAGCCAATCACAGGGTACTTTGTTGTTGTTGCACTGCTTAGATGCTACTTTAAGGCCTACAGCATCTAAGCAGTGAACAGGTTTCTGCTACTTTGTTGATCACTGTCTCATTGTCTATAAACATGAAAATTTCTTCTTTCCGTGTTCATAAGCAAGAAAGCTTCTAAATGCTCTGCCAGTGAGCTTCTCAGCCTGTTCTTCACAAATTTCAGAGTAGAAAAACTTTGCTCACATGCAACTTCTCATACATTTACATAGCTTTTATTCAAAATATGCAGCTCTTCCTTTTAAATTTAGTTTTCCATTAATATTGGTGCATTTCTTGTAATTTTTATGATTTTTTTTCAAATTTGTAATGTCTCCAGTAGCTTTCATCTTTTTTCATACATTGCATTTTCATATATTGCAGGTTGCTATTTTTACTCTTGTAGATTTATGAACCTTTTCTCCTAAATTTGTATTTTTATAAATTTGGTATTAAAATCAGAAATTGAGGTTGGGAGGGGGTACATACAGTGCATCTGGAAAGTATTCAAAGCGTTTCACTTTTTCCACATTTTGTTATGTTACAGCCTTATTCCAAAATGGAGTAAATATTTTTTTTTCCTCAAAATTCTACGCACAATACCTCATAATGACAAAATGAAAAAAAAGTTTTATATACATATATATATATATATGCAAATTTATTTAAAATAAAAAACTAAGAAATCACATGTACATAAGTATTCACAGCCGTTGCCATGAAGCTCAAAATTGAGCTCAGGTGCATCCTGTTTCCACTGATCATCCTTGAGATGTTTCTACAGCTTTATTGGAGTCCACCTGTGGTAAATTCAGTTGACTGGACATGATTTGGAAAGGAACACGCCTGTCTATATAATGTCCCACAGTTGACAGTGCATGTCAGAGCACAAACTAAGCATGAAGTCAAAGGAATTTTCTGTAGACCTCAGAGACAGGATTGCCTCAAGGCACAAACCTGGGGAAGGGTACAGAAAAATTTCTGCTGCTTTGAATGTCCCAATGAGCACAGTGGCCTCCATCATCCATAAATGGAAGAAGTTCAGAACCACCAGGACTCTTCCTAGAGCTGGCCAGCCGTCTAAACTGAGCGATCGGGGGAGAAGGGCCTTAGTCAGGGAGGTGACCAAGAACCTGACGGTCACTCTGTCAGAGCTCCAGTCCTTTGTGAAGAGAGAAGAACCTTCCAGGAGGACAACTATCTTTGCAGCAATCCACCAATCAGGCCTGTATGGTAGAGTGGCCAGATGGAAGCCACTCCTTAGTAAAAGGCACATGGCAGCCCACCTGGAATTTGCCAAAAGGCATCTGAAGGACTCTCAGACAATGAGAAACAAAATTCTCTGGTCTAATGAGACAAAGATTGAACTCTTTGGCGTGAATGCCAGGCATCATGTTTGGAGGAAACCAGGCACTGCTCATCACCAGGCCAATACCATCCCTACAGTAAAGCATGGTGGTGGCAGCATCATGCTGTGGGGATGTTTTTCAGAAGCAGGATCTGGGAGACTAGTCAGGATAGAGGGAAAGATGAATGCAGCAATGTACAGAGACATCCTGAATGAAAACCTGCTCCAGACCACTCTTGACCTCAGACTGGGGCAATGGTTCATCTTTTAGCAGGACAACGACCCTAAGAACACAGCCAAGATATCAAAGGAGTGGGTTCAGGACAACTCTGTGAATGTCCTTGAGTGGCCCAGTCAGAACCCAGACTTGAATCCAATTGATCTTCTCTGGAGAGATCTGAAAATGGCTGTGCACCGCTTCCCATGCAATGCTTCCCATGCAACCTGATGGAGCTTGAGAGGTGCTGCAAAGAGGAATGCGTGAAACTGCCCAAAGATAGGTGTGCCAAGCTTGTGGCAACATATTCAAAAAAACTTGCGGCTGTAATTGCTGCCAAAGGTACATCAACAAAGTATTGAGCAAAGGCTGTGAATACTTATAGACATATGATTTCTTAGTTTTTTATTTTTAATAAATTTGTAAAAATAAAAAAAAAAAAAAACTTTTTTCCCATTGTCATTATGGGGTGTTGTGTATAGAATTTTAAGGAAAAAAAATGAATTTAATCCCTTTTGGAATAAGGCTGTAACATAACAACGTGTGGAAAAAGTGAAGTGCTGTGAATACTTTCCAGATGCACTGTACTTGAATACTGCATTTGAAAGCAAAATACCAGTTTAATGACGGAATATTCAGATAATCAAATATTTGGTGCAGCCCTAAGTGATAGACCTTTATTTTCATAATAATCCACAATGTAGGCAATACTCTACTGCATTTCAAAATATGAGAATATTCATAAATTAATTCAAAGAACTAAGTCATAATAATCACACTTTAAAATAAATGCTTCAAATAGCTCTATTTGCATGATAAATATAGGAAATTACAAAGTTTAACTTTAAATCAAAATTATTAATATATAACTGTTTCACACTCTGAGGGAGTCTGGTGACATGGAGTCTGAATGGGCCATGGTCTTCACCTCCATTGTTGAAGTGGCTGCCCAGAGCTGCGGCCACAAGGTCGTCGGTGCATTTTGTGGTGGCAACTCCCAAACCAAATGGTGGACACCAGTAAGCTGAAGGAGTCCTATCAAGCTTGGTTGGCTTGTGGGACTCCCGAAGTAGCTGAGGTGTACTGGCAGGCCAAGCGGAGTGCAGCTCAGGTGGTTGTTGAAGCAAAAACTCGGGTGTGGGAGGAGTTCAGTGAGGCCATGGAACAAGACTTTCAGTCGTCCTCGAAGAGATTCTGGTAAACTGTCCGGTGACTCAGGAGGGGGAAGCAGCTCCCTGTCTACACTGTGTATGGTGCGGATGGGGCACTGCTGACTTTGATTGGGGATATCGTCGGGTGGTGGAAGGAATACTTCAAGGAGCTCCTCAAGCCCACTGACACGCCTTCCACAGAGGAAGCAGGGCTTGTGGACGAGGGGACGACTCACTTGTCACAGGGGTTGAGGTCACCAAAGTGGTTAAAAACTCTTTGGTTGCCGGGCCCCAGGGGTGGACAAGATTCACCCTGAGTACCTCAAAGCCCTGGATGCTGTAGGGCTGTCATGGTTGACACACCTCTGCAGTATTGTTTGGATGTCAGGGACAGTGTCTTTGGCATGGCAAACTGGGTGGTGTTTCCTTGCTTCAAGAAGGGGGGCTGGAGGATGTGTTCCCACTTTAGAGGGATCACACTCCTCAGCCTCCCTGGGAAGGTCTATGCCAAGGTACTGGACAAAAGAATCCGGCCGTTGGTTGAACCTCGGATTCAGGAGGAGCAATGTGTTTTCAGCCTGGTAGTGGCACATCGGACCAGCTACTTACCCTCTCAAGAATCCTCAAGGGTTCGTGGGAGTTTGCCCAACCAGTTTATATGTGTTTTGTGGACTTGGAGAAGGCATTCGGCCACAGTCTTCATGGTTTTTTGTGGGGGGTGCTTTGGGAATATGGGGAATCAGGCTTGTTGTGACAAGCTATCTCGTCTCTATACGACTGTTGTGAGAGTTTGGCTCATATTGTCAACACTCAGTATGACTCATTCCCAGTGAGAGTTGGACTCCACCAGGGCTGCCCTTTGTCACCGATCCTGTTCATTATTTTTATGGATAAGATTTCTAGGCGCAGCCAGTGAACGGAGGGTGTCATGCTTGGTGACCACAGGATCTCATCTCTGTTGTTTGCAGATGATGTTGTCCTGTTGACTTCATTCAGCAATGACCTACAGGTCTTACTGGGACGGTTTGCTGCTGAGTGTGTAGCAGCTGGGATAAGAATCAGCACCTCCAAGTCCGAGTCCATGGTCCTCGGCCGGAAAAAGGTGGATTGTCCTCTTTGGGTTGGGGACAACCCAAGTGGAGGAGTTTAAGTATCTTGGGGTCTTATTCATGAGTGAAGGGAGAATGGAGCAAGAGATTGACAGACGGATCGGAGCAGCATCTGCAGTGATGCGGACATTGTACTGGTCTGTCATGGTGAAGAGGGAGCTGAGCTCTAAGGCAAAGCTGTCGATTTAGCGGTAAATCTACGTTCCTAACCTCACTTATGGTCATGAGCTTTGGGTCATGACCGAAAGAATGAGATTGCAGATACAAGCGGCTGAAATGATCTTTCTCATAGGATTGCTGGGCTCACCCTTAGAGATAGGATGAGGAGCTCAGTCATCCGGGAGAGGCTCAGAGTAGAACTGCTGCTCCTCCACATTGAAAGGACCCAGCTGAGGTGGTTTGGGCATCTGATCAGAATGCCTCCTGGATATCTCTCACTTGAGGTGTTTCAGCCACGTCCCACTGGGAGGAGATCCCGGGGCAGACCCAGAACTCGCCGGAGAGACTATGTCTCTCAACTGGTCTGGGAACGCCTTGGTATCCTCTCTGAAGAGCTGGAGCGGGTGACTGGGGAGAGGGAAGTCTGGGCTTCTCTGCTTGAACTGCTTCCTCTGTGACCCAGACCTCCGGAAAAGAGGTAGAAGATGGCTGTATGAATGGATGAATGGATGCTTCACAGTATTAAGATGCACTAGTATAGTTCAGAACATCTGGTTTTTATGCACAGTAGAACATCTATCACTTTATATCTGTTTTCTGCTGCAATAATACTTAAATTAAAGAGATATTTGCTTTAATTAACAAAGCATATATTTTATGCTCTATGTTCTCTACCTGTCCTCTCTGTCCAGCTGGCCTCCCCCTGGTCCTGGCTAATTGCTGACTCTTCATCTGAGTAACCAAGGGGTTGGGTTTTTTGCTGCCCAGATGCCGCAAAAACATTTAGTAAAGCTGTTATTTTGCTGCAAACACAGGCCATAAATTAACATTTTCTGAGTAAAATTCTGTGATATGTTTTACTGGGCCAAATATTATTTCATTTCACTTGGCATTTTTCTTGATAATAGCTGTCCACATAATAATTAGGTCTACACAGCTTCATCATCCATCCTCTGTCTTTACCTTTAATTTCCACCTCCATGCCTTTTGAAAATAAATCTGTTAATTTAGCACATTTTACAGCGTCGTTATCCAAAATCCTTTAAAAAAAAAAAAAATCTGGCCTTTTTCTGCTCCTGCAGGTCTTTCTTTTTCCTTCCATGTTTATCAGGTCAGGTAAGACAGAAGTTGCCAACAGGGATGAGCATATTGATACTCAAGTATTGATACTTCGATACCAGCTGGTTGAGACTTTGGAGTTGATACTTTTTAAATATCACAATACTACCATGTTAATACAATATGTGCAATTGGTTTTCACTTCTGAGAGTTTTAGGCATTACATTTTTGTGTGAAAACCTGTGAAAACCTAGCTCAGGCATATTTTAGAGATGGTCTGCTGTGTCACATGAATGTAGCCTAAGACTCACTGCACACTGGCAGCCTCATGGTACGTGTCCACTGGTTCTGTGGTTTTTCCACTTCCCATTCATTGTGTATTGGAAATGCAACAGAAAGCAATTGGGTCTGGACCAGTGAAAACTGGACTGTGGTGTGCAGAATCTCCCGTGGGTTTTCTAGAGCTCATTTGCATAATCCTGACGATCGGTCATGATATTATCCGTACGGCCATGCACCGGAGGCAGCGCTCTCATCCTGAACTTTAAAATCAGCGGTTTTTGATGTCAAATAACAACAGATTCATTAACTGAACCTAGTATTTCTCACACAAAGTGATGTTAGAAACACTTTTTGCTGTTTTGTTTTAAAGATATGGAGACCAAGGATGCCATATTGCCTGGTAGCAGCGGAGAGCTGAAGACCACCCAATCCAGTGAACCAGCCAGCTGGAATTAATAACCGCCGTTTCAGGCATACCATATGACCAGTCCCTGCCGTCATACAGAAACAACATACAAAGGAACGAGGCGTGGAGAACAGTGGAACATGGGCTCATTCACAAACCAGATGGTCAAATTCGCCATGTATTATGCGGGCCTGTAGGACTGAGTGAACCCAAAACTGGTGGCGATGACAACAAAGTTGCCTTTTGTAGTGCAAATATACCAGCACTATTAAAAACAGACTTATCAATCTGCTCATGGTTAATAATGACTATTCCAGTATTTCCTCCCATATTGCTCTGACTCCACCTATCTGAGAACTGTACCTGTCCCACGCCCATGCCCCTTTCCTGCACCTAACTGGTACTGGTGATGGATTCCTTTCCGAAAAATCCAGACCAGTGGACACGTAGCATCAGTCAAGCAATCACTGACTCTGGTGCAGAGCAGAGTGCGCTCAGCAGAGTGCGCTCAGCAGCGTCGCTCGCGGCAGAAGACGTGTTACTTTTGAAATGTTACACCATTCATTCAAATTCTATAGTGATACCAAGCAGCATAATTTTGATAAATAAGCTCTATTTATTTTTGTAAAATAATAGTGTAAAAATAAATAAATAATAAAATAAAATAAAAATTAAAAAAAACATTGCATTGTGAAAAAAATTACACATAAATGCTGCTTAGTATTACCATAGAATTTGGATGAATGGTGAAACATTTCAGAAGTAAAAAATACTTGAATCCAGTTGACTTGCCTGAGCTTTCATACAGCATACTTACTCGCCTGGATGACTGAGAATCTTCAGCAAATTAAGAAACTGAATTAATTTTGCATTCATTTTAAGTTTTAATTATTTTTATTTCATTGAATTAGCAGCACGGTGGCACAGTGGTTAGCACTGTGTCAGCACAGCAAGAAGGTCATGGGTTCAATCCCACTCCTGACCATCGGTGACCCTTCTGTGTGGAGTTTGCATGTTCTCCCCATGTCTGCTTGGGTTTACTCAGGGTACTCCAGTTTCCTCCCACAGGCCAAAGATGAGATGAGATGAGATTCAACTTTATTGTCATTACACATGTATGAATACAAGGTAACGAAACGTGACTTGGCATTTGGGCACGCTCTGCAGAGCGCATCCAAGGCCGGGGCAGCCGCTAGGCGCCAGTCATAAAGAAGAAAGAAAAAAAAAAGAAAAAGAGTGGATATCACACAGTAGGCGAGAGAAAAAAACATGTTTTATCAAACTGACGCTTAAGTAAGTAAGCGAAATTTTGATTGCAGGCAAAAAAAACCCTCAATGCTTATTTAGCAGACATTTAGTAGACAAATCACACAGCAGGGAGAGAGCAGTGTATGTATATCAGTATGATGATATCAGTGTGTGTGCAGTGTTGAGTGTATTAGTTACTGGAGCACAACAAATAGTCTCCTAGGCAACGAGAGATGTTATAGTTCATGAACGCTGTCCCTGAAGAGTTCTGTTTATTGCACAGCAGCGATGTTTGGGTTAGCGAGCCAGCTGACACATCCGCTTATCTCAACTCTGGAGGAGTGAGTTATCCAGGGGCGCCGATCAAGGCCGAATCTGCTCAGACAGAGTATAGGAGTATAGGATTTCCCTATTGTCATATTCTGAGCTTACAATTCAAATTAACATTCACTGGCTTTAAATTCATATCATTCCCTGGAGAGCACGAAGCGACTCCAGATGTTTCCCCTTCTAAACACAGATGAACATGTCCGAGAGAGTCCATCTCTCTACAATGCATGCAGATGGTAAATTCCATGTTGGTCATTTGCCGCTACTTCGTGCACTCCCCATCTGGTCGAATTATTGAGAAGCAGCTCCGCCGGGTCCGCATTTTGATTAGCTCCTCCAGTTAAATTTTCAATACACCAGGAGAACTCCAAAGCCCAATCGGCAGAAATCCTGTGATCGTAGCCAAAACAGGTAGATGTTTTTCCACATCCTCAGTCAAATCACACAGACACATGAGTTCCAATCCATGGGTCTCTCCACATTTGGGCTCCCCCGGGCCCAATTTTCTGTTTGAAAAGGTGGTGTCAATTGCGTTTAAAGCCCAGCTTATATCCATTTTCCGTATTTTCCATTTGGGTTGAGATCAGCAAGATGGTGAGACGGCACAGACACTCACTCAGACGCAGCAAGCTGGGATTAGGTCAGGAAGGCAGGATAGGAGGAGGGAGGAAAAAAAATGCGACTGCTCTCACTGAAGGCAAAAGGAAGAATGACATGCAGGACATGACATGCAAAGACATGCAGGTTAGGTTAACTGATATCAACTGGGGATTCTAAATTGTCCTTAGGTGTGACTGTGAGAGTGAATGGTTGTCTGTCTCTCTGTGTTGGCCCTGCGATGGACTGGTGATCTGTCCAGGGTGTACCCTGCCTCTCACACAAAGATGCTGGGATAGGCTCCAGTCCCCCCACAACCCAGAAAGGATTAAGCGGTAGAAAATGGATGGATGGATAATTGAATTATATTTCATTTTATTTTCATTTACTTTGCTCATTGTTCTATTTTATTATCATTTTATAAGCATTTCTTTCAAGTATTTATGACATGAGTTTTATTCATATTTCATATTGCCCTTGCAATAAAGTTGTTAATGAAACTGGAATCATGAGATTTTCCTTTAAGGTGCAAAAAGTATCTGTATTGGTATCGGTATCGAAGAAAAAGTCCCATAAATTAATGGTATCGTATCAAAAGGAAAAATGCTGGTATCGCCCATCCCTAGCTGCAGAGCTGCTGCTGAACTGTAGGGGCTGACTGACTATGGTGGGGTGGGGGTGGGGGTAAATTCCCACAGGGGGAGGAACATCTATTTCACCTATTTCCATGCATCCAGAGACTGTGGTGCAGTGTCTCCGCTGTAGAATGTGAAAACGTCATGTGAACTTTTATCGCACATTATTGGGTTAAATTTGATTGTTGTTGGGTTTTTTTTTGTTTGTTTGTTTTTTTTCCCTCACTGGCCCACCGGGAATCCGCCCCACTCTCCCTATGGACCACTCCAGGCCTGGTGAACCGGAAGAAGGACTACAACAATAAGACTACCAGAAAAAAAAAAAAAAAAACAACAGGCAGGATTTCAAAATAAGACCAAACACAGAAACTAGGATAAACTAAGCAGTAAGCATAACAACGACGATATTGATAACTACGCATAGAAAATGCTGGGAATGGCCAGGAGTCAAGCCCAGACACTACAGCTTTACAGGGAAAAAAAATAAATAAACAAAAAATTAAAATTAAAAAAAAAAAAAAAAAAAAAAAAATATATATATATATATATATATATAATGTATACTGTATCCATTAACTGTAAATTCATCATTATTCCACATTCATCATTTTACAGTAAAGAAAGGATTTCCAATTTAAAACTCAACTTTGTATGTAAGTATTGGTGGGAATGGGTATGGTTCTCAAATGCCTCAAAAATATGCACAGATTTGACTTGCAGTCCTGCATAAATTCAAGGAAAGACATTTTCAAATAATACATTTCAAATTTCACCCACATCAGCTTCATTAAAAAAAAAAAAAAACAACTTGTAATACTTACAGTATATGAAAGCATAAAATATTTAGATTTTTGCTATCTTTGAATTACCAATGGAAAATTATTGCAAGACATAAATTATATTAAACATCACATATCCATATTGCTCTCATTATTACATTATATATTGCTTAGATTTTGCAACCGTTTCAGGTATTCATGTGTGACTTGTTTCTGCATTTCATTCAAAGTCTAAGAGTTTAATGAACTCTGTAGTCACCCTTGTGAACCAATTTCAGCCAGTCAAGCACCTTAC
Organism: Pholidichthys leucotaenia; assembly: GCA_020510985.1. Taxonomy (NCBI): domain Eukaryota; kingdom Metazoa; phylum Chordata; class Actinopteri; order Cichliformes; family Pholidichthyidae; genus Pholidichthys; species Pholidichthys leucotaenia. The sequence goes on from CM035842.1 coordinate 282,303,940, forward strand.
CCAGATAACCTTACCCCTCCAGCCTTCCCCGGAAGGAAGGGGTAAAGTTATTTGGTTAAACTGCCTGTCTGTTTTGAATATTCAGAATTCTTCTGAATAGATGAAACAAGTTTTTATCTTAATTTTAGTATGAGACTCTTTATTTCTGACAATTACTTCTAGAAAAGCCTATTTAGGTGGTTTTTTTTACTGCCAAATGTCAAATTGTTATGACTCCCGTGTGCTTTTACGCAGTGCATGGAGGAAAGAGACAAGTCCACTCGCAGGAGACATTGTGTGCAATTTATTGAGCAAAACAAAAGGCAAACAGTTCAGCAACAACAGAAAATACCAAAAAGGCGAGGAGGCTCTGGGAATCCCAGAGCCCACCCACCCCCCCACCCCCCATGCCAGACACACCCTTCCAACAACGTCCAAACAAACCAGGGTAGGCGGTGGGGGAAAACAGGTAAAGAGGGGAAAAAAGAATCCAAACTCAAAAAAAAAAAAAAAATGAACCTCCCCCCAACCCTAAAACCCAGAACAACCCCCCTAAGACCCAAAAGTCCAAGGTTTCAGGGGGCCGACCTAAGTCCCAGGTCCACGAGGTGGAGAAAGGGCGCCGGTCTGGTGGTCTGTCTAAGTCCAGGACCAGACCGACCGCCCGGGCAAGCGGGTCTGGTGGCCGACCAGGAAAACTGGGCCACCTCCCCCCACGGCACAGTTCGCCGGGCGGACGACCAGTGTCCTTGAGCCACCAGCTCAAAAGCGGTGACCCGGGAGGCGACTTCCCCATGGAAAGATCCAACATAGGATGGAGAGGCCAAGGAAGGATAGCCCCGGCGTCACTATCCAGCGATAAGGAAGGAGCCCCCCCACCCCTCATGGCCCCGAGCTGCACCCACAGTGGTCCCAGTCTGGGACAACGCTGTACCCACGGTGGTCCCAGTCCGGGACAACGCTGTACCCACGGTGGTCCCGGTCCGGGACAACGCTGTACCCACAGTGGTCCCGGTCCGGGACAACGCTGCATCCACGGTGGACCCCGGCTGGAGCCCCGCTGCACCCGTGATGGACCCCGGCTGGTGCCCCACTGCACCCACGGTGGACCCTGGCTGGAGCTCTGTTGCACCCGTGGTGGAGCAGCTGACACCGTGGGTAGCTGGACCCTCTGGTGGTGGATCTAGATCCTAGGCGGCCTCTGGCAGTGCTGATTCCTCGCCGATGACCCTGGGAGTAAGCTCAGAGATAGCGGACAAGGGAGAGGGGTCAGGGTCGCCAGCAGTGGCGGAGTCCGGCAAGGCAAGGTCAGGTGCGGCAGGAGGCTGCACCCAGCCCGCCTCACCAACGGCCAGGAAAGGATGCTCAGAAACAGGGGAAGGAGAAATAAATGAGAGCACTTGCCTGGACTCGGGATCCACCGCTGTCCAGGACTCCAACAATCCAGGATGCGATGACTCAATCAGCTCGGGAGGTGCTGCATCCACATTGGTTTTCATTGGGGAAGCTGGACCCTCACCGTCGTCCGTGAAATCTTCTGGTAGCAGTGGTTCCTCTCCGGCGACCCTAGGAAGGAGCTCATGGGTGACAGGAAAGGAACAGTGGTTAGGGTCGGAGCCCGGTGAGGCAAGGTCAGATGCAGCTTAGGGCTGCACCCAACTCTCCTCACCAGAAGCCAGGCAAGATTGCTCCAACTCAGTAGGGAGAGAGACAAAAGAGAGCACTTGCCTGCACCCAAGCTACACTGCCATCCAGGACTCCGACAATCCCGATGATGACATCTTGGGCCCAGCCTCTAGGTGGTCCAGTTCAGGAGCTGACTCTGCTGCAGCGTCCCCCACAGCAGGCATGGTGGTGGTGGCAGTCCTAGTTCCCCCAGGTGAATTTCCCCATGCAGGTAGTCTCTCCGGCGTGACAGCTGAGGGTCCACTCTGTGCTGGAACTGGACCACGATCCTCTAGAGCCACAAGCTCCTCCACTCTCCGACAGCTTAGTTCTGGTTCTGGCAGGCACTCGGAAAAAATGGAAGGAGACCCGGAGGGGATAGGTGAGTCTTTTAATTACAACGGCAGAAGGAGAGCACTCAGGTGACAGCCTAACCTAAGGCTCTCCTCCCAGAGACAGACAAGGTTAATCATTATTAACTGAAATAAAATGAAAACACACTTGCCTGCTCTCCCGGGTCTGGATGTAGACTGCTGCTGACGGTGAGCTGTCATCCTTCTCCCCATCCACGGCCATCCTAGGCCCCCCAGAGGATTGTAGAGGAGCCGGCTTGGCTGACACAGGAGTGGACATGACAGGAGAAGCCTTGGAGGTCTCCCTGGTGGCAGGATGGGACGTCTCGTCCACAGATGCCACAGCTGAAGTGGAGAGGCCACGGGCTGACGTGACAGCTGGCTCTGAGAAAGGCTTTGCTGCAGAAGTGGATGGGTACGACATTGGGGATTCGGACACCGATGAGGTGATGGGCTTCTTGCAGCACATCGCTGCAGAATAATCCGCCCACCATGGTGTTGACTACTCAAGGTTCTGTGGCTCCCTCAGCATCTGGCTGCTCCTTCTCGGGACTGGCAGGGAATTAGGGGAGACAGAGGGAGATGATTGAGGAGCGGGGACAGCAGCTGACTGGGGAGCTCCAGCGGGCTGTAAGATCTGGATCTCCTCCACAGGAATTTGGCAAATAACATCAGGCGAAAGTGCAAGAGACTGAAGAAGCACTTGCCTGAGTTCCTGACTGGTGATGACGTCAGCCGCTGTATCAATGTCCTGCTCCGTCTCCCCGGGAGTAGGGCAGGAGGTCTGGTGGGGAGCAGAGGACACAGGCTTGGGAGGCGAATGATGGGTTTCCGGCTTCCGGAAGCGCTTCTTTGGCTGCCTCGATGGTAATGTGGAGGACCCACTCACTATTCCCTCCAGGCGCTGCCGTTCATCACAAATTTGGGTTAGCAGCGGCACCAGCCCCGGATAGTTCTAGAGGCTGGGACACGTCTGCATCAGCCCGACGGCAATGTCCATTAAATAAAAATCCATCTCCGGAGAGTGGGTGGCACAAGCCCAGGAAGCGAAGTTAACCACTCGCTCGGCCACAGCACACTCCTTTGGGTTGAGTCCAAAAAGTGACAAGTCCATGATGGAGGGACTACTGGCAGGTGAGAAAAAACACAAAAGGTGAATGGACACACGGTCACAATGCCTCCACTGGATTTTAACCTGGCTGGATTATTCTGTTATGACTCCCGTGTGCTTTTATGCAGCGTACAGAGGAAAGAGACAAATCCACTCGCAGGAGACGTTGTGTGCAATTTATTGAGCAATACAAAAGGCAAACAGTTCAGCAACAGCAGAAAATACCAAAAAGGCGAGGAGGTTCTGGGAAGCTCACAAGACGCTCTTCAGTTCGACAGTGAGTAAGCCCAGGGGACCCAAAGAGCTTCAGGCAGAGCTGATAGTGGAAGAGGGCAGCCTGGACACCCGAGCGCTTCCACGACGGAACTGGAAGCGGCGGGCAAAGGAATACTCACTGAGACGTCCGTGGAGGGAATCCCAGAGGGGGCGTGGCTGCGAGCTGTCAAAGAACCGGAAGACCTCAAGGCTCCCAAGGAGGTGCCTGACAGAAAATAAGAGAATCAAAAAACACTCCAGACAGGGCAGCCACCGTGCCATGAAGCTGGGATGGAAGTCCACCCCAGTTCATGACACAAATAGGTCAAGTTTTACCAAAAGATATCTCAGGGTTAAAGACACCATAATCTTAGTCAAGTCAAGTCACATTTATTTACAGTATAAAGCACATTTAAAACAACAAATGTTGACCAAAGTCCTGTGCAGTTTAGGGACAACATAAAATATCAAACACAAGGAAACAAAGAATAATTCAAACAAACACAAGAAAGGTAAACTGATAACACTGGTCAACACCAAATTTATTGTCTAAGTTTTTTAGCTGATTTAGGACAATTTTGATGTGCTGAATCCAAAAATCACATTGGTTTTACTCAATCAGGTCAACTTTTTGAATTATGGCCCCATGTTGTTTTATAGGTTTTTGTTTGCATGTACGGGTATTTTCACTTTATATGATGCAAAATTCTTTTTTATGTCTTGAAATTCTTTGAATTTTGAGCAATGATGACGTAACATTCAATTTGCATGCACAGTACTAAGTAAGTACAGGTTTTTGCTTAGCACCTGATCAAGAAAAGCGGATGTCATTTTCGGATTCAGCGGTGCAAAATTGTCTTAAATCAGTTGAAAAAACACAGACAACTTACAAAAAAATTATTTTTGTAACCCTGTGTAATTTAACAAATCAGCAATATAATGAACTCAAAAGACTGGATTAAAAGGCTAGCGAATAAAAATAAGTTCTTAAGCAAAACCTAAAAATGGATAGGTTAGGTGGCAGCCTCACATGTAGGGGTAGCTGGTTCCACAGTTTAGGGCAGGGGTGTCCAAACATGTGCCATGGAGGGCCAAGACCCTGTAGGCTTTACCTCCAACCAGTGTCTTCAACAGCACATTACACTGAATTCCTTCCCACTCATTGCTGATAAGTGAAAACACCTGCTGAAGAGACTGGGTAGAAAAGAAAACCTACAGGGTCTTGGCCCTCTATGGCACATGATTGGACACCCCTGGTTTAGGGGCAGCAACTGCAAAGGCCTGGTCATCTCTGTGAACCACCCTTGACCTTGGGTCAGCTAAAAGCAGTTGATTTGACCTCAGTGACCTTACCGTGGTGCGGGGGAGTAAGAGGTCAGAAAGGTATGATGGGGCAAGTCCATTAAGAACTTTAAAAGTCAAAAGCAAAATTTTGAAATCAATCCTAATACGAACAGGGAGGCAGTGAAGGGTTGCAAGGAAAGGGGTGATGTGTTCATGTTTCCAAGTGTCATAAACTGCCCTTTAAGGGCAGTGGAAGGACACCAAATGCTCACTGTGTGTTTTGCACATTTATTAAAGAAAAAACAGACAGAAACTCACAATACATACAAATAGTGGATGGCTAAGGCCCTGGAGGACAGCGAGGGCTCAACGTCAACAGGCAGGCAGAAGCCTGGGAATGCCTGGCAAAAAAGGGGAAAACACTGACCTGGACAGAGCTCTCCTGTTCTCCTTGACAGCAGCCCAAAACACTCAGAGTTTGATGCAACTGAGGACATCCCACAGTATAGAAGACATGACAATGAGAACAAATTGTCGCATCCTTAAATACCTGTACACAAATAGGCAGCAGGTGTGGAGTATGAGTGGCGAGAAGAATGCAATCAATGACAGCTGCGCAGCCTGTGAGCCAGTTTGACAGCTGGGAGATGCACAGTGCTGTAAAAATCAAACACTAACCAGAAACCATAAAGACGCAAAAATAACGCAACCCCAAAATGTAAATAATAACACAACAGAATGGCAACAATAAAACAGGAACCAAATACAACAAATAGGAGAAATAATGAAACAAACAGACAGAAAAAGATTAACTAAAACAGGAGACTGGGCACAGCGCCCACCCGTGCCCCAGGTCATGACACGTGTCCTTGAAAGGAGATGGGCAGCAGCATTCTGGACTAACTGCAAATGAGATAGACAAGCTTGGCTGACACCAAAATAAAGGGAATTACAGTAGTCATGTTGTGATGTAATAAAAGCATGAATCACCCCTTCAAAATCTTCAAATGATAAAAAGGATTTGACTTTCGACAGAAGTCTCGGTTTAAAAAAGTTGCTTTTAACAACAGAATTGATCTGTTTTTCAAGTTTAAAAATGTTGTCCAGTAAAACGCCCAGGTTTCTAACATGAGGTCTGACATAGCCACCAAGGCCACACAGATCAGTCATGGGGGGGCTGCAGGCACCACTCCGGCCAAAGATAAGGACCTCGGTTTTGCTTTCATTAAAAAAAAAAAAAAGTTATCCAGGCCTTGAGCTCCATTAGACAATTGTGCAGCAGCTTGAAGGACAGTGAAATGTTAGATTTAAGGGGCATATAGATTTGTGTGTCGTCCACGTAGCTATGAAAAGAGATGCCATATTTTCTGAGGATTGAGCCTAGAGGGAGCATATCTAAAGAGAATCATAGTGGACCAAGAATTGACCCTTGAGAGTCTCCACAAAACACAGGGGAGGACGAGGAGATGGAGTCATCAAGACAGACACGAAATGTTTTGTCAGACAAATAAGACCTGAGCCATTCCAGGCCCATGCCTTTAATAGCAATACAGTGCTCAATCCGAGAGATGAGAATGTTGTGATCAACTGTGTTGAAGCAGCTGTGAGGTCCAAAAGGATTAAAATGGCATTGCCACAAGAGTCTCTTGCTAATAAAAGGTTGTTAAGAATGTTTAAAAGTGTTGTTTCAGTGCTGCGACAGGCCGTAAAACCTGACTGGTACACCTCAAGAATGTCATGGTTATTTAAAAAGGTTTGCAGTTGCATGAATGCAACCTTCTCCAATATTTTGGATATAAAAAGTAGCTTAGAGATAGGTCTAAAATTTGAGAGTAATGAACTGTCCAGGTTGGGCTTTTTAGGCAATGGTTGGACAATTGCTTATTTAAAAAGAGAAGGGACAACACCAGAAGTAAGAATACTGTTAGTAATTTGTTGGATATTTGGACCAGCGGTTTCAAATATCTCCTGCAGAAAACAGGAAGGAAGAATGTCTGAGGGACAGCTGGAGGCCTTCATGGAGCAAACTACTTTCTTTAGGTCACATAATGACACTGGTTCAAACTGACTAAAAACAACAGCACACAGACTTGGGCCTTGTGTGGAAGCACTGGAGGGCAATACAGAATTAAAAAGTCCCTTTAACAATCCAGCTGTGGGATGAGTGAAAAGACAAGGTGGAACAATCAGATCTAAGCATAAAATGGGAGAGGAGAAAAATCCAACACTGGTTGCAATGACAGTGAAGAAAGAAAATCCTCCCAAGTGAGGACTCATCAAAACACTCATTGTGAAATATCCTTTCAGGTGGGCTTTGATCAGAAAAAAGGCCTGAGTGACATACTGTCTGGCGGCTGATGACTGGTTGATGTTAGACTGATAAACTGACTGGCATGAATGCAATAGAAACTGTATGTTCTGTAATTTTTGAACAATATTGCACAATTAGTAAATGAAACCTCAGTCCTGCAGATACAAATATATAAAGAAGTTTGAGAGTCTACAGCAGACATCGAGCTGTCCTGGAATCCTTCATAGCTGATAAGCAAAAAATTTGAGTTTCAGTCACAGTAACAGAAAGGTAAGAACTCAATATTTACTATATACATATGTATTTTTTAAACTACTGGGCACAGGTAGAACACTGGTAACCATATGTCAGCATGCTTATTTTTGATATTTTTATTGTAATGATTCCTAAAGCATGCTAACATGTTGGATCCGTGACTAGCACTGCTGCAAGAGGGCTGAGGGCTGAACTCCACCTCATACCAAGGTCAAAATCATCAACTCCAGTTCTAGATACGATTAAAATTGTTGACAGGAGAAATGTACTGTAATTCCATTCTACTCCACATGCTTAGTTGTGTATAGACTGACTGACCATGAAGTTGTGTTTCTCGTAGTGCTGTCAGTGTTAATGCACCATCCAGTTTAACACAGCTATGTTTTTTTTTTTTTTTTGACAAATGACATGCATGTGCATTTTTTGACCCTGATGGCTTTCCATACTTTTGTAAGACCCTCAGCCCACATCATAGTTTGAGAAATTAGGAAGTAATGCAGCATGCTGTGGAGAGCAGCATGGGGGGAAAAAAAAGCCTCCATAAGCTCCATGCACAAAGAAAAGATTATTTTTAACAGAAAAAGGAAATGACTGTTGATTTTTTCATTAAAAGTATGTTAAATTGATTCATGGATGCACTGATTGAGTGATATTAAACTCAAACTTGAAAGCAAATAAAATAAAATAAATAAAAGCAAATAAATAAAATTCATTCATTCATTCATTCAATTCATTCATTCATTCATTCATTCAAGCAAACATAAACTTCTATCACTGGTATTATAGCCATAGGAGTTAACACAGATTAAATTTATGTAGAAAACAATCATTTAGAAGATGTGTTTTTATCAGCTTTTTACTAGGATGAAGTGCACTGTGGTGTTTCTTGTGCTGTCCATGGTCATCCTCATGGCTCAACCCGGAGAAGGAATTTGGGGGCATGTTCTGCATTCAGGTGCAATTTTGCTTTGTTTTTTTTGCAAATGGAAAAAAAAACAAAAAAAAACAACTAATTGTAACTGCAAAGTTGGGGTGACTACATTGCCTTTGCAAGTGCTCACTAATAATTGTGATGGTGATTATATTCCTTTGTGTGTTTTATTCAGCCGGACATTTCATCCATGGGTAAGTGCATTGCTTCTGTCAAACCTTATTCTTGTACTTCATCTGTTATTTCTTCTGCTTCATTCAGTACTATTATTATTACTATTATTATTAGGGGTGCAACGATACATTAGGGCTGGTCGATATGGCTTTTAACATGTATCGCGATACATTTAGGGTTTTATCACGATACCCAATATATATCACGATATCTTGAGATTTCCTCCAAACCAGTGTATAAATGTAAAACTTTTGCATAAAATGGCACTGACATTATGATAGAAATAGACCCATGTATTTCATTGTTTTAAATTGCATACAAAAGGAGGGTGGAGTAAATCAAGTTAAATTAAGCAAACATTATTGAACCAGTCAGACAACCCCACTCATAAATTTGCATCAAATTAGAACAAATATTGGTAGACCTTCCTATTATGGCCTGTAATAAAACCATTACAAATAAAACAAAACAAGAAAATGACTCAAAAGAACAAATTTGTGGGAAAAAAAGAGACCTGGCAATGACCTTGAAATGAAACATGGCATGGGGAGGCGGGGGCAAGTGCCTGCAGTGCAGCTGTGTGAGAGGAGAGCAGAGGAGAATGCTTGAGCTTTGTGATAAAAACATTTTTTGTATCACGCATAGTAGAATGTATTGATATAACAAATATATCCATTGTATCTCCCAGTCCTATGATACATGTATTCGTATTTTGATTTTTTGGTATGCCACCCACGGTATGGTACAGAGGCTTGGTGAGGTACGGGCACAGACTATACTGAATGACAGACAGACAGTGTAACTGCCATATTCTGCCTCCTCTTCCACTCCGTTGCCCGTCTTCGGCAGCCTGACAGCGGACTTGTGCTGCTCTCCACTCTGGGGATAAACAACTCTAGTGGGGCAACTTCTATGTAAACACTATACTGGCAAGGGAAGTGAGTATTAGCAAGTAAAGTTGGCACTTCTTATTTTCAATGAGCGACCATCTGAGCTTTAGAAAACTGATTAAACTGTTAGCGTGTGCTAACATTACCTGTCGGACAATAATCTCTCTTGGATAATATTTGCTGACGGCTGAGCTGTTTCAGTTCTTCTGGTAACATGTTAACTGCAGTAAATGAGTGAATCACACGAGTAGCTTACTCTTTTTCATCCTCTTTGTTATTGTCGCGGTAATATAAGCCCTCATTCTGAATATTAGTGCATCTAAGGAATTTAGAATACCATGATTTGTATGTGAATTAAAAAAAAAAAAAAAAAAAAACTTAATTATCACAAATAAATTTAAACACCTTAAATATTTCACTGTATTTGTAGTGAAGACTCACATTCCTCTACTGTAACTTAAAGAAATTGTAAACTGATATTTTGGAGTGGAAAAAGGTCTTTAAATTTTCATCTGAAGTCTAATTAAACTTAAACCTCTAGACCAAACATGGTTTCAAACAGGTTGGACTAGTTTGTTATTTTCTTTTTGACTTCAATGGAGTTGAATATTATATTATTATTCCAGTTTGTTTTGAATATTCAGAGTTACAACAGCAGCTGCAACAGATGATATTTGAGTTTTATTTCTTTCATTTTGGGGTTAAAAGACCAAACTTTAATGTCTGATATTTAATTGTGTTGCTACAAATACTTTTGATTAAGCTGTCAAATTCAAACTTCCAACTCATATTTCATGGTCCATTATTATTTTGTGGCGGCGCCTTGCATGGCAGCGGCCCTCTGATTCTACACTTGGGGTGTGTGTGATTAACACAGTAGATAGGTAAAACACAATCTTGTTCTACTGTACATGATTGGTTGTACAGTTGAATGACAATAAAGGGTGATTTTTTAAATTTTTATTTAGCTATGGGAACTTTTTATAATAGGCTGTTCAAACTTCTATTGTTGCACTTGCCTCCATCATTCAATTCCTAAAAAGAGTTTATTTATTTTATTTTTATTCTGTTTGTTTGAGAATATTTTATTTATTGGAGAATTTACTGCTGGCGGTTTGCAGTTTTTTGTCAATAAAGCTGTTCCTGCTTATACAAAAAGTAAGCAGTTTTATATTGTGCATTTTGTTTCCTTACTGTACCAAAAATGAATGGAACCGTGACCTTAAAACCAAGGTATGTACCGAACCGTGATTTTAGGCGTACCGTTACACCCCTAATTATTATTACTATTAGTAATAATCTAGTACAAATCTTACATAAATTAGTAGTAGTAGTTATAGTATGTTTTATTGATGTGATTTCCAGACTCATCCATGGAAAGCAAGCAATGGAAAACCAACAACAACAGCTTGAGCAGGAGCAGAAGCTGGACAGGCGTTCAGACATGTACAACGCAAGGCTGCGCAAATTTGAATAAACTGCAAGATATTACTCTGAGGATGTGAAGAGATTTTAATCAAAATAAATTCTTCTTGATCAGTAATAAAGGTAAAATTTAAAAAGCAGAATTATTTCATGCAAATATATATTTAAATACTTGCATTAAAATTTAAATGTGAAGCTTCTCAATAAATTTGCTTACAGCATGTTAAAAGATATTTATTGTCACTGAGTTTTTATAAATACTTTAATTAATCTGGAGGGAAAAGGGGGGTGTTTTCACACCTGGAAGTCTGCACCAAGATCCACATTAATTTATGGATTTTGATGATTTTATTAATCCCAGAGGGAAAATCAAGGGCATCCACGGTAACATTGTTCTCAGTCTTTCATAGACTCTCTCTACTGTCCTCTCCAAAAATATCTGGTAAGTTTCTGTATTATTATGAATTTCCCCCCCCGTTTGACTATTTACCACACCAACAGACCAGCAGTTAATGGATACGCTAACACTGATGGTTACTTCTTCTTTTTCTTCTTTTGGCTGCTCCCTTTAGGGGTCGCCACGGCGGATCATCTGCCTCTATCTCACCCCATCCCTTGCATCTTCCTCTGCAACACCAACCCTCTCCATGTCCTCCTTCACTATATCCATGAATCTTCTCTGTGGTCTTCCTCTTTTCCTCCTGCCTGACAGCTCCTTCTTCAACGTCCTTTGTCCAATAGACCCACTATCCCTCCTCTGCACATGTCCAAACCGTCTCAGCCTTGCCTCTCTTATTTTGTCTCCAGACCGCTCAACCTGAGTTGTCCCTCTGATATACTCATTTCTAATCTTGTTCCTCCTAGTCACTCCCAGTGAGAATCTTAGCATCCTCAAGTCAACCACCTCCAGCTCTGTCTCCTGTTTTGTTTTGTTTTTTTGTCAGTGCCACTGTCTCCAAACCATACATCATAGCAAGTCTCACTACTGTCTTGTAAATCTTCCCTTTTCACTCTAGCTGCTATCTTTCTCTCACAAATCACCCTGACACTTGTCGCCACCCACTCCACCCTGCCTACACTTTCTTTTTCATCTATTTTCAATAAAAGATTTGGTGTTTTCCTCTCCCTGAGTGCTATCACATTAGTATTATGATTGTTATCATCTTTTTTATATGTACCATGCACAGGTTAATTAGCATCAACTGGGGATTCGAAATTGTCCTTAGGTATGAATGTGAGAGTGAATGGTTGTCTGTCTCTCTGTGTTGATCCTGTTATGGACTGGCAATCTGTCCAGGGTGTACCCTGCCTCTTGTCCAAAGATGCTGGGATAGACTCCAGCCCCACTGCAACCCGAAAAGGATTAAACGGTAGAAGATGGATGGATGGATGGATGGATGCACCATCTCACCTCTTTATTTGATTTGATTTCAGCCAAGTCACTCTTGTTGAATTTGTTCTCCATTTCTGTGTAGTCCTCACCATATGTGAGAATTTGTAATTTTTTTTTAATTATTGTTCCAAAGTTCCAAATAAAAAAAAATAAAAAAATCTACCACTGCTCATTTCCCCTGTTTTCAGCTCCAGTGACTTCTATTGGTGGGTCAAAAAGTCTAAACCTTTCTGAAAATTGCTTTCACATTAAAAGGAAAGTGGACCAAGGTTCAGTCTGATGGTCCGGGACACATTTTAAACCTACAATTTTTGTTAACTGAAAATTAAAAGAGATATTATGAACCAGTGCAAATGCTATACAGAAGAGCCCATCTTCAGTTTAACCCAAGTTCCTCTTACTGTGAGGTAACAGCACAAACCACTGAACTATAATTCTACTGCTTTATCAACAGAAATGCATCCATATAATATGATTAGTTTAAAATATTGCCAGACCTCACACATTTAACATGTATAGAAAGTGACAAACTTAAACTAAAAAATGACTGAGTTAATTATTTATGAGAACATATTTTAGTGAACTGATGAATTCATCGGTCTTCGTGCATCCAGTCCACTCATCTAGATCAAGGCTGCACAGAGGAAGTGGGGAGAGCAGGGCAACCAGAGTCAAAATGAGAGGGCCGTAAGACCTGGGAGGAGCCACCTCCTTTAAATTCACAGAATTAAGCTGATATAAATTAAGGTATCCCGCTTGAAGATATTCACATCATACGTGAATCTTTCAGTGCTGACAGTTCTGTGTGAAAGAGGTCTCGTGTCACTGGCGCAGTCAGCGGAAAGGTAACGTATTTTATTATTGCACAGACAGAAGAACATTAAGAAATGATACTCAAACCTGTTTTACAAAACTTCATCCTTTTCTTTTCTTTTCTAGAATGAAGGCCACAGTGGTATTTCTTGTGTTGTTCATGGTTGTCCTCATGGCTGAACCTGGAGAAAGTTTCATTGGCCTGCTCATACACGGAGGTACTCTACTGTTTTTATCTTATTTTCAAAGTTAAACAACACTGCATTGATTTTAGCAACTGCTGATTTATAACTGTGATGGTGATTATTGTATTTTTTTTAATCATTTTTTGTTAGCTACACACTTGATCCATAGGTAAGAACATTCCTACTTGTCCTTTTTCTTCTTTATTTTTATTTTTTGTCATTATTAGGCATATTGTTATCAGTATTGAAATTTGTTTCTAATTTCCAGGCTCATCCGTGGGCAGGAAAACATCAATGAGCAGCAACTTGAGCAGGAGCTGGAGAAACGTTCAGACATTTACCACCCAAGGATAGTTCATTTTAACTAGAATTAAAACTCAAGATGCAGCTCAGAAGATATATTTGAATTAAAGCAAATTCTTGTTTTAAAAAGGAAATCATTTCTGAATGCTTTCACACGATCTTTGCAGAGAAAATAATTTTTTTGTTCAATTTGGTTAAATGTCAATTTCTTAATAAATTTGCATCCCTGCTTAAAAAAAAGTGATTTTGTGTCTTTATTAAAAATTCAGTGATTTTCAGTAAGTAAATGTGTAAACTAATGTTATGCACCCACTGCTCTTTTAAACTAGAAAAGCACTCAGAGAGTGCATACCTCCGCCAAGGCTCCTTCCGTCCCTCCAAAATGTAATGGGTGAAATTTACATCAAAGTCTATCCACTAGTTTTTGAAGATTCTTGTGAACATACTGTGAGAAGATAAGAGCCTTGGTGGAGGTATGCATTCTTGGATCATCACCAAAATGTTATGGGTTTCTCTCTAAGCCAAGTACCACTTCTGGTAAAACAATTTCATCCAAGTCCATCCAGTAGTTTTTGTGTAATCCTGCTGCATAAATACAAACAAGGTCCTTGATGGAGGTATGCACTCTCAGATCACCACCAAACCTTAATGGGTTCATCCTTGGCCCATGGGCTACCTCTGGTGAAATTTTCATTAAAATCCATCAAGTAGTTTTTGTGTAATCCTGCTAACAGACAAACAGACGAACAAACAAACAAACAAACCACCCCAATTACATTACCTCCGTGTTGGAGGTAATAATGCCGAAGTTGCACTGTATGCAGATGATTATGCACTGTGTTTTTCAGCTTTTAGTTTTAATGAGTTAAATATTTGTTTAAATTCTGAAATGCAATCTGTGGTTAAACGGATAAGAGATAATAAAATGGTTGTTGATGTTTCTAAAACAAACGGTGTCATATTTGGTTTGAAGAACTCCACCAATAGGACCTCGGAGATAGATAGATAGATTAACTGATTGATTACAAGCTTTTGCTTTGTCACATTGGGATTATTGCAAAGCAGTTTGGTCTAATAATACAGAAAATCATATCAGGAAACTTTAAATGGTGCAAAACAGACACTACATTGTGAATACAGAATAAACACCATGTTAATGCAGAGACATCTTGGCAGGTTAAATGTTAAATATAGATTGTTTTATTCATTGCTTGTATTCTTTAGAATCATTATTGTTTCTAATAATCCAGCTGCCCCTCTGTGGATCGCCACCTTATCGTAGTGGAGAGGTGTGAGTGTCCGAATGATCACAGGTGCTCTGTTGTTGGGGGCAACTTGCCCCTTGTAGGTTCTCCCAAGGCAAACTGGTCCTGGGTGAAGGGCCAGAGTAAAGGTGTGTTCAGACCAAATGCGAATGGGTGAAGTTTTCACGTGGCATGACATTATTACTCAATGTAAATACATGAATAGATATGAATTCACCATCTGAGTGAGTTGCAAATAGGCGAAGTTGCCTTTATAACTTCTGCAGCTGTGTTCAACCTGCTGTGGAAATCCCCAAAACACTGTCCATGCTTAGGTTTACATTATCCGTCAGGTCTCACCTGAAAAAATTGTCCTTGCCTCCAACATTTCACCTGGATGATGGTTGTTTACACTGCTATCCTGCTAGCCTTGTTAACACATCCGTGGCAGAAGTCCATGGGTAAAAAAACTGACATTCTGATTCAGCTGCAGAGCTCACGGTCCATCTGTCTCCAGGTGAGTGTCAGTCCCATTTTTAAACTAGTTTGAATAGTTCCAATGTTGACACTTTTACTCCAGTGATGATAGAATCTCAAGACCATTACTAGCTAGCGCTATCCCTTGGACATGAATGCACAAATGTGCGAGATTCACATGTGCTTGCCTCTTTTCATTGACTTTGTATGTATTCACACTGCGCAAAAAATTTGCTTCACGTTTGTTCTGAGCACATCTTAAGAGCGGTCCAGTGGATCTCCATGAAAAATGTTACATTAAGGCCTGAGTGTACCCAAAGGAGGCACATGGGTCCGCCCTCCAGTGGGCTCACCACCTGCAGGAGGGATCATGGTGCTATGTGAACCGGGCGGAAGTCTGGGCTGCTCTGCCTGGACTGATGCCCCCACGACCCGGATCCCCAGATAAGCGGTTGTAGATGGATGGATGGGTGGATGGATGGATAATCCAGCTGCATTGTACAAATATGTATCTTTCAGTTCAGACACACATGCTTATTCTGTTTGGGCAACTGGGAAATATTTTATTTTTCCAAAAGCTAGAACAAACTATTAAGAGAAATGTTATCTATAGAGCTATGAAGGAATGGAATTTGCTCTCCACATCAACTTTAATATCCACCAATACAGTATTTAAAAAAACATTAAGAGAACATTTTCTTGAGAAGAATTGTGAAGTGACAAAGAGTTGAAGAAAATGATGCTATATTTGTGGGCTTCAGATGTTGTTTTGATCATGGTAAATGCTGTATGTTACAAAACTTTGGTATATCCATACTGGGAGATGATAGCATCAAAGATATACTGCAAGTTTCTACATAGTCAATGTTTTATTGACAAAAGCTTGTTATGTATGTATGCTTTTTGGCTTCTGTTGTGTCAGTGTGTGTATGCTTTATGTGTTTCATATTTATCATGCTATGGGCATGGTCGGGGGACCATGTTTATGCTTTAGGTTTATTTTCTGTGCTTGGTATCATTGGTATCCTGGTTTGCTTTGAATTATTTGTCCCTACCATGTCTGTAGTTCTGATTTCCATTATGTGATTATTTTCCCTGCCTCAGCTCGGTTTGGTTATTGTGTTTATTTTCACAATCATGTCCCTATTTATGTTCCTTTGAATTTGCCATTTATTTCTGGTTGTTGTGATTATGTTCTTGGTTCTGCCTTGTCATTTTTCTTATCTTAGTCTTAGTTTAGTTTTCCTTAGTCCCATTTATTAGTATTATCATTATCATGGTCACAGTTGTTTGGTCTTGATGATTATTGTTTTCATGTTATATTGTCATGTTTATTCCTGTCATGATCTGGGTTTGGGCTTTTTGTTTTGACAGCACCTTCTGTTTATTTCCGGTTTTGCGTTTTGCGTTTCTGCTTTGTTGTTAATGATTCACGGCTGCTTTTGATTTCTTGATTATTGATCGTTCACAGGTGTTCTTGATTTTTGTTCCCTTAATTATAGAGGTCGCGCGCTGCCTTCGGGACGGCGACCTTCATGCTATCACATTATCATGCTCACGGTGTTGCATCTTGTTCTTGTTTCTCGTTCATTTTTAGAAGTTAGTTTTTGTCAATAAATCATGCCTAAGAAGAGAACGCCTGCACACGGGTCCAATCCTTTGCCCCGGAGGGGCATTCATGACAATGTATAATGGCATGCACGTGGTCCTATTGTAGCTTTGTTATGGACCTCAGGAAGAATAGCTGCATTTTAGAAGCTAATGACGATCCTAATAAACAACCTGCATTATTATAATAAGGTACTGTAAAAGTATCAATCAGCTTTTTCCCCTCCAAATGAATGCTCATAATAATTTACTGCTAATGCAAACCAAATACTTTCTGCTATTCCATCTTCACATTAGGAATTTTTGGCTTGTTAGAATATAAGTTAACTTCTGCAGTACAATTCCTCTACTCTCTGCATTAGCCTTTTGGCATACGCCAACAGTTACATGTGGGGAAGTGAGACGAGTATGGCAGCATGTATATTAGAAAAAAAATTGGGCTTGTTAGCACCTTCTGTTGTGGCACTGTTGTGAAATGAATGATGAATTCGCTTAGGCAAACACAAAGAGAGGTGTTCCTGCCAATCTGCAGCCACAGCCACTTATCACACACATATACAGTAGCTGTATTGCCACCAAGGTTAAGAATCACCTGTGTGGATGAAAAAAAGTCCTCTGCTGCTCACACTGAGCCAGTGGAAACACAATATTTTAACTTTATTTAAAAATAGTATAGACGAGTTTAATGTTATCCTTGAAAAGTATTCATGCTCATGGGTGAAACTGGAGAGCTTAAATCAGGCTGATGTTACACGGAGCTGCTACCGGTGCAGACATGCTAAATGATTGTATACACTGATAATGGAAATTAATACAAATTTGTTTACTTTCAATAATTAATCATAACATCATATTGATTGATGTGTTAGAAAATATGAAGCATGGGAATTACTACACTTTACACACACACACACACACACACACACACACACACACACACACACACACACACACACACTGATTTGGCAAGGATTTTACACTGGATGCCCTTACTGATGAAACCCTCCCCATTTACCTGGGTTCGGGATCCGCACAAGGAGCACACAGGTGTTTGTGCTGCCCCCGTGACTGGGTAACCAACTTTACTTTCCCCATTCTAGTTATGCTGAGCACCAAGCTAGAAGGTGGAAAGTTCCATTTTATGGTCTTTAGTATGACCCGGCTGGGGCTGAGACAGCCTCCGGGCTGTGGAGCAGACACTTTACCCCATACGCCACCACTAAATAGCTCCTAAAATTCTATGCAATTAGTTTGTGCTTTTGGCATAGATAGTGCTGTATATTTACAAAACAAACTAGAGCCAAGGCTCTGTCAAGTAATTTTTGTGTAATCCTGCTAACAAACAGCCATTGGGTGGATTTTGATTAAATTTTCAAGGGTGGTCCTTTGTGCCAAGGATGAACGCATTAGATTTTGGAGGTGATCCAAGAGCATATACCTCCAAAAAATGGCATGTTTTACTAAGAATGGACCCAAAGACAGAGAGGAGATCAGAGTAGATGCAAAGTTTATGTATTTATTGTGAAATAATAAAGATGGTAAGTGAATGGTGCTGGCAACCTTTTGCAGGTGCAGAGAGGAACGGTGAGTATAATAGGAGATAGGTTACATTTTCCTTTTCTTGCAGTTTGGGAGAGGATCTAAGGTTAAGGCTGGTAGGTATAGGGGGACAACGCAGGTTGGATATGCTGCCCCAGGCCCGGGGACAAAGGAACCAACAGTTATGTGAATTGTACTCAAGATTAACTTAGAGCAAAGTCGTGATTCCAGGTGAGATGGAGGTCCACCAGAGAATTATTCCAGGCCTGCCGCAGGGAGGCTTGCAGGTAGGAAAGACATGAGTGAGTGAGTGAGTGAGTGAGTGAGTGAGTGAGTGAGTGAGTGAGTGAGTGAGGTGGTGTAAGGAAGAATCATGTTTCAGTGTACTGCAGAAACAGAGGCCAAAAATTCTGATTCATTAATGACACAGTCTATTACCAGATCCAGCCGGTGGATTATTAATACTTTTGTTCTTTCTTTTATTATTTTCCTGAGAAAAAATGATTCTCTTATCCACAGTTAGAGTGACTAAAATGAAAGTTTGGAGGTGCTACACCTCACTGTTGCCATGCTAGTTAGTTTAGTTATGGAAGTCCATCGGTAGTTGATGATGACATCCATCTCTTCTGGGGTAAAGATAAAAACTATGAAGTGGTGTTGCGCCACCTATGACTTCTCAGATGGGAGCGAAGGCCGAATTCGGAGGCACACCTCCGTCACCGGGGGGGGTAGGTTGACACTCCTGACGCTCACGCCTACGCTGGCGGTGCTCCTCACGGGCGCGGGTATGGTCACTTTCAAAAATGTAACTTTATATGTTTTCTGCAGTCATTCAGGATCTCCAACATTACCCGTGTGATTAATTTCATAATTACCAATGAATGACATGCCTTCTTGCTGCTGAGACCATGAACCTTAGAACCACAAATCATGTCTCATACTCAAAATTTAGCATATGGCGACTAAACTATGAGGGCTAGCAAACAGCAAGGACATGCACAAGCTCAGAGGCATTTAGCGTCATTATGCTAATACAATGTGTCATGCTAGAGTCCTCACTAACTTTTAAAAACACATCAAAAACATCTCAAACATAATCAAATTCAATCTGAGAAATTTTAAACAAATTAGACCATCGCTGACAGTCAGTGCCGCGAAAATGTTGCTGCATGCGATGATCTTCTCACACATTGATAACTGTTTTACCAATTGGTCACTGACTGGTGTAACCATAATCAAACCCACTGAATCCTTATCCAAAAAAGCCATAAAAATCTTTGATAAGAAAGATCCCACATATTGTTGTTGTCACATTTACAAGAAATACTATTTCCTGTCTTTTGAAAATTATAAAGCACTCAAATTTGCCTGTTCAATTTATAAAATATTAAATGGTTACCCCCCACCCCACCCCCCGGGGAAAATGTGTTAAACTGAGACCTGCCACCGGTACAACCACCAGAGCAATCACTAGAGGAGACTGTGAGTTCCCCCACAGACTCACCACATTTGCTCAATCTGTGCTATCAATGAGGGGCACCAAGATCTGGAATAATATACCACCTGCAATCAGAGAACGTACCACACTAAACACTAAGACTCATTGTAAAAACTGTAACCATAACTATTGGTTGCTCTGTGGCAAACACATATATATGTGCCCATGTGTCACACACATACGTATGCCCCGTCTCTTGTTTGTTGCTGTTGTCTGTTGTTGCTGTGAGGTGCTTGGGTGCATGTGTGTGTACACATACGCAGCACTTCACTCGTGTGACATTAGAATATTTAGTTTTGTAGCACCTTAACTCTTGCACTTTAGCATATACACTTTGTACAGTTTCAGTGCAGTTGTTCTTCTCATGTATGATTGTTGGTTTGTGTGTTTTTGTGACACGCTGGGGGACTACTGATTCAAATTAACAGTATTGCTTAATCTGGCATATTTGCATTTGTATTAATGTTCATTCATATGTAATGTCCCTTTCAAATAAACATTAAACTTAAACATAATGGCCAGTCATGCTATTGTCATTAGTCTTGTGGAGAGGAGACCAACTGTTGACCTTATACTGTAAAGTAGAAAAACTGTGTAGAGTGGCTACGGTTTTAGCTGTTTTATTTATTTTTATTTCATGGTATTTGATTTAAACCTCTGTCAGTGTTAAATTGTGCAACACATCAATAAAGAATACACCCACTGATATATAAATAGATAGCCTGCCAACACACAGAGTTCATTGCCTATATATGTGCTGCTGCTTCCTCATCTTCAATTGAGAACTTGTTGACTTCACATTCAGTCAGAAAGGTAAGAACGAAAAATGTCTTGATTTACTTATAAGTTATGTCTTTACAGCCTGAGAGGTTCCATTTTAACACTTCCAAAAAAAAGCTGTTACTCTTTTTTTTTTAATTTAAAAACTGAGGAATTCACTGTTATGTGCTTTGCTTATGTTTAAAGGATGAAGTGCGTGACACTGTTCCTTGTCCTGTCGATGGTGGTCCTCATGGCCGAACCCGGGGATGCCTTTTTTCACCACCTCCTCAGGGGAATTTCTCATGGTAAAAAATAACAAGTGTGGTTTAGCTATAAGCGATTATCAGGTCACTGAGCAACTGACAGTGTGGCTACTTGTTACTTATTTTATTTACTTATATTTAAAAATGCAAAACATTAAAAAATGGAAAGAAAAAAATAACTAGACAAACACAGGCTGAATTTCTGTGTTTTATTTGTTTATTCCTTATTCTTAAACTGTTTTTAGATGGCCACACCGAAACACACTTTCTCATCCAAATGTACAAATTTTAAATATGATGTCAAGAGAGGTTTTATGTATTTACCTGATTGTAATTCAACCATTGCACAATGTTGGCAACTCTCACTCATTGAAAGTGAGACTCACTGGGTTGCTCCCTTTCACCGTCAAGGTATTGTCCAGGCTGATTTCCGTGGCTTTTAATTGGAAAGCAAACCAAAGCATCTTGTGCCCATGGTAGACTGGTAACTTTAGGTAACCTTGTCTTATCCAGAAGACTGTGGCATACTATGTTCAACCTACTGTCGCTCCAAACCATAATTTAAACATGCCTATATCATTGCTAACTTAGTTATCATTAGCTAAAGAAGTGTACCTGTTTGGGGGAAAAAATGTTGCGTATGCATATTGATCCCATCCACCAGTTTTGCGTTTTAGCTAGGGCTACACGATTTGAGAATATTGTACAATTGTAATTATAGTTAAAAATATTGCAATTTGCAATGCAATTTTGATTATTTGCAGTATTATTTTAACAGATTTTTTCACGAGTCTTCTTGCTTCATTATCAAAGAAAATGCAGAGTAAATTGATAATATTGAAATGTTGTTTTTTCTTACCTGGAATATTCTGTTGAATTAAAAAAAAATACAAAACCATAAGCTTGCACAGTAGTTTCCAAAATAACATTTATACTATTAAAATCTAAATTGTACTATTTTGTGCAGTTATATATTTGCAGACATTGACATTCATTTAATAGTGCAGCCCAAATTTTAGTTCTCTCTATATGAAGTAGCTAAAATGTTACTGTTTTAGAGTAATTTATTTTCAATTTTTCTTTTTAAATTCAGTTATTGAGAGAGAAACAGCATTATGGGAGTAAAAACAGCTAATGCTGAAGTTCCTGCAAAGCATTTCAACAATAAATTCTTTAGTAAGGTACAATTCTAGCAGTTTTTGTGTTTGACCCAGGGATTAATGTTTATAAAATACAGAAGTACAGCATTTTTATTAATGCTATGAAGGTTTTAAGTATCTTTAAACCAATATGCTGGTTCAATGCTACAACAATATACTGTATATATCTTATCATGCAGTGCCTACCCCTACAATTTTAAAATCATTCATTCATTCATTCATTCATTCATTCATTCATTCATTCATCTTCTTCCGCTTAATCCTTTTTGGGTCGCCGGGGGGGGGGGGGGGGGGGCTGGAGCCTATCCCAGCATCTTTGGGCGAGAGGCAGGGTACACCCTGGACAGATCGCCAATCCATCGCAGGGCCAACACAGAGAGACAGACAACCATTCACTCTCACAGTCATACCTAAGGACAATTTAGAATCCCCAGTTTGATGCCAATTAACCTAACATAAAAATTTAAGTCATACCCAAAATCAACAAAGAAAATCAAACAGAACAAGTAGACAAAAAAAAACAAAAAAAAACTTTAAGTTATTACACATTTATCTCCCAGCATTTACAGTGAGATACTGGGAGATTTTCTCATCTTTGTACATTTTTTTGAATTGCTTCAGAGTTGAACATGTTTTAATATTTTCAGAGCAACAGTTCCACAGTTTAACTCCAGTGACAGACATGCAATGATACTTTGTATTTGTTCTAATCTTTGGCTTATTGAAAACAGAGTTACCTCTTAGCTCATATTTGCTTTCCCTTTTTTTAAACAGTCTCTGAATATTAACAGGTAATTGGTTATTATTTGCTTTGTACATGATTTGAATGACATTATAATCTACTAGAACTCTAAATTTAAGAGTATGTAATTGAATGAATATTGGATTTGTTGGTTCACAGAAAGGTTTCTTTGATACAATGCATACGGCTTTTTTCTGTAGTAAAAAGATTAAGTTTGTTTTATATGTGTTTCCCCAGATCTCCACACAGTATGTCATATAAGGAACTATCAGTGGATTATATAAAATGAATGAATGAATGAATGAATGAATGAATTGAATGAATGAATGAATTTATTTCGGATAGTACAGTACAGGTTAAAAGAAACTGTATAATATAACAACAAGGTCAAATTAGACAAAGACTCCTCCTACTATACAATTCCACGTAAGTTATCCGAAATGGGTGATGGCTGAAGCCGCAGCTTATGTTGCCCACCCATATTCCATCCAAGAATTCAAAAGAGAAAAAAGAGAAAACAAGACAAGAGCGATTACAATTTAAAACAAAGCTAAGACAAAATGTGACTGAGAGAAAAAGAAAACTAAGCTAGGCTAAGTTAAGCGGTTACTTTTCAAAAACAAATCTAAGACAAAATGTCACAGAGAAAAAAAAGCAAAAAAAAAGCAAAAAAACTAAGCTACAACACAACACAGGCTGGATATGTCAATCCTTATGTGAGTTTACATGTCGTCTTGTAAATATGTTTGGAGTATTTCTTCCTTTAGTTTTTGTTTAAATTGTCCAAGCGTTGTACATGATTTTAATTAAGGTCCAAAATCGTTCCATAATCTGACTCCTTGCACTGAAATACAGTGTTGCTTGGTGGTTGTTCTCACTGTAGGCTTTTGAAATATACATGTTCCTCTGAAGTGATATCGTTTCTCCCTTGTTTGGAACAACTTTTGGATATTTGCGGGCAGTGATAAATTCTTCACTTTGAACATTATTATTGCAGTTTTAAAGTCAACCAGATCTTTCAACTTGAGAGTTTTTTGTTTAAGAGAAAGTGGGTTTGTTGGTTCCCTGTAAGCTGCTTTGTTTATTATTCTAATAGCTCTCTTTTGAAGCATAAAGAGTGGATATATGTTTGTTTTATATGTATTTCCCCATACTTCATTACAATATGTCATGTATGGGAGTATTAATGAATGATACAAGGTGTATAGTGTGTGTTGATTCAGCAAATATTTCACTCTGTGTAATATTGCAATTGATTTGGATACTTTACCTTTAATATAATTAATATGTGACTTCCAACACAGTTTGTTATCAATTATTACTCCAAGAAATTTAGTTTCAGATACCCTTTCAATCTCTACACCATTTACACTGAGTTTGGGTACTGGGTAGTTGTGATGGTTGTTAAAGACTATAAATTTTGTCTTACTTAAATTGAGCATTAATTTGTTTGAATCAAACCACAGTTTAAGCTTTCCTAATTCCTTTCCGAGTGTATCCAGAAGTTGTTCCAAATTGTTTCCACTGCATAGCAGATTAGTGTCATCGGCAAACAATATTAAGTCCATTTTTTCTGAAACTTTACATATATCGTTTATATACATATTGAATAATAATGGTCCCAAAACTGAACCCTGTGGGACTCCACAGGTGACCTTCAGTAACTCTGAGTTTTTGTTGCTAACACATACATACTGATATCTATTCTTTAAGTAACTACTTAACCAGGACAGTGCTACCCCTCTAATACCACAATTTTGTAGTTTCTTTAATAATAAATTGTGATCTACTGTATCAAATGCTTTTTTAAGATCTAGGAATACTCCAACTGAATACTCTTTATTTTCAATGGCTGTTGATATTTTTTCTGTAAATTCCATTAGGGCATATGCAGTTGTCCTCTTGTGTCTGAACCCATATTGCTGCTCACACAATAGATCATTCTTCAGTATGAAGTTGTCAATTCTCTCATAGAATATTTTTTCAAGTATCTTGGAAAATTGCGGTAATAGTGAAATTGGTCTATAGTTTGAGAGTTCCCCTCTGTCGCCCGTCTTGTATATCGGAATTACTTTAGCTATTTTCATTGCATTGGGAAATATACCTGATTGGAGAGACAGGTTACAGATATGCGTCAGTGGTTTTACTATGCATTCGATAACAGTTTTGACTAATAGCATGTCAATACCATCACAGTCCGTAGATGTTTTACTTTTGAACGATTTAACAATTTCAATGACCTCTCTTTCGTCTGTGTTCTTTATGAAGATGGAGTCTTTTACAGCAGTGTTATTGCATATTGTATCACCTGTAGGCACCGTAGTGGGTATTTCTCGGGCCAGATTAGGTCCAATGTTAACAAAAAAATTATTAAATTAATCTGCAGGTGAAGCTATATTCACACTCTGAGTCGTTTTATTATTTTTTGGAATATTAGTTGGGTTGCTTGTATTTCTGCTTTTATTTCCAAGGATACTGTTGAGTATTGTCCATGTATTTTTAATATTGTCTTTGTTTTTCTCCAGTTCTTTACTGTAATAGTCTCTTTTACTACAATGCAAATGTCAGTCAAATGTCAATGTCAGAAATGCAAAGAGATTTCTGACACAGGAGATCCTTAACTTTATACAGTACTGCAATGAATTTAGACATTTTAGTTTTGACATAATTTATGTGTGATTTCCATTTTAGTATGTTGTCAACAATGACCCCTAGGAACTTGTTTTCTAAAACTGTGTCAATTTCAACATTGTTTATTTTAATTTTTCTGTGATTATATAATTTGCAGTTTCCAAATATTGTACATTTTGTTTTTCCAAGGTGAATAGACAATTTATTGGCAGTGAACCACTGATTGATTTGTTAAAGTTCATTTTCTACTGAATCCAGAAGCTGCTTAAGATTTTCTCCACTACAAAAAAAAGTTGTGTCATCTGCAAATAAAATACACTTGAACAATTTAGACACAGAACATAAATTATTAATATACAAAATAAACAGCAATGGACCAAGCACAGAACCCTGTGGTACCCCACACGTCATCTTCAGCAACTCAGAGTCTGTATTATTCACATGAACATACTGATACCTGTCTTCTAAATAGCTGTGTAACCAGTCAAAAGCAATTCCTCTGATGCCATACTTATGTATTTTACTGAGGAGTAATTTATGGTCAACTGTATCAAATGCCTTTTGTAAGTCCAAAAATATTCCAACTGTGTATTCTCTTCTATCTGTGTATCCTCTTCTGCTCCTCTGCCTTACGGGGTCCCACAGGGGTCAATTCTAGGGCCCATGCCTTTTTCTCTGTACATACTTCCACTGGGTTCCATTTTTAAAAAGCATGGTATCTCTTTCCACCTGTATGCTGATGACTGCCAGATTTATGTCCCTCTAAAACAAAAAGCTGCCTCATCAGTAAACTCACTCCTGGCGTGCATTGAAGACATAAAGTCTTGGATGGCCCTAAACTTCCTAAATTTTAATGACAAGAAGACCGAAGTGATGGTGTTTGGACCTAGTCGCCCCTGTGAGTCCCTTCCTGTATACTTGGGCCCCCTTACTCCTTATGTTAAATCCACAGCTAGGAACCTTGGTTTTATCATGGACAAAGATTTTAAATTAAACACGCAGATTCATTCTGTGGTAAAATCCAGCTTCTTTCATCTAAGGCATTAAGCAAAAGTAAAACCCATTCTCTCTAGACCACACTTGGAAACAGTAATCCATGCTTTTATTTCATCTTGGCTGTAATACTGTAACACACTTTATGCCAGTGTCAGCCAGTCATCTCTTTCTTTTAACTGGTACACGTGGAAGCGATCACATCACACCCATCTTAGCTTCACTCCACTGGCTGCCCGTGTATTTTAGAGTTCATTTTAAAATTCTTTTATTTGTTTTTAAATCCTTGAATGGTCTTGCTCCACCTTACCTCTCTGAACTTCTGCATCCTTACGCTCCCACAAGGTCCCTTAGGTCAGCTGAACAGCTGTTTTGTAGGTACCAAAGGTGAGGCACAAGCTCAGAGGGGACAGAGCCTTTTCGATCATGGCCCCCAGGTTATGGAATGATTTACCCCTGGACATTAGACAAGCACCTTCACTGTCCATTTTTAAAACACGTCTTAAAACACATTTTAAACACATTCTCCCTGGCCTTCGACCCAGTATGAGACATTGACTTTATTGAATGAAATGGATTTTTATTTATTTTACTTTTTTTTTATCTTGTGTTAGAGCCCTTTGTGTTAGTGCCCTGCTTTTACGTTCTCTTGCTGTACAGCAGTTTGTGTAGCCAGCTTTGCTTTTAAAGTGCTTTATAAATAAAGTTGATTGATTGATTGATTGATTGATCTGTTGCATCTGTAATCTATTCAACAAAGTCCATGAGTGCCAGTGAGGTGGTCCAGTTCTTCCTGAATCCATACTGTTGTTTGCAGAGCATATTGTGCTTATCAGTGAAATCATTTAGTTTCTTAACAAATATTTTTTCCAGTATTTTGGACAACTGAGGCAACAAGGAGATGGGTCTGTAGTTTGACAATAAGTGTTTGTCAACCAGTCTTATACAGAGGAACAACTCTTGCTATTTTCATTTTCTTTGGAAATTTACCAGCAGTAAGTGACATGTTGCATATGTAAGTGAAGTGTTTAACAATACAATCAATAATACATTTAACCAAGAACATACTGAAATCATTACAATCAGTTGATTTTTTGTCTTTGAATTTGTTAACAATGTCAAGAATTTCTTTTTCATCTGTTTCTTTCATAAACATTGAGCAAGTGTTTATGTTGACGACATTGTCAGCGCCACTTGTATTTGCTGATGATACAGTGGAGTTGGCGATCTTTTTTGCTGTATTAAAATATTCATTAAATGTTTTGGAAATCAAGCTATTTTCATTGATCATTACATTTTCTGAATTTAAATAAGAGATGTGGTTGGAATTTAGTTTTCCTCTCTTTGTTATATTATTTAACACCTTCCATATATTACATGTATTAGTTTTGTTATTTTCCAATAATTTACTGTAATATGTTTTTTTACTCAATCTTAAAATACTAATGAGTTTATTTTTATAAGTCTTGTATTTCTTTTCTGCTTCCACAGTTCTTAATTTCAGAAACGTTTTGTATAACAAGTCTTTCTTTTTACAAGCATTTTGCAGGCCCTTGGTGATCCAAGGCTTATCTCTGTATTTAATTTTAGTTTCCTTCACCACTAGAGGGCAGTGTTTAATATATAGTTGTGATAAAACAGAGACAAATTCTCCATATGCTGTGTCAACGCCGTCAACATAAACACTGCTCCAGTCTTGTATCTTTAGATCATCTCTAAGATTGTTGATTGCAGTTTCTGTTACAAGTCGTTTAAAAACCTTTTCTATTTCAACGCTATGTGTTACACCAGTGTGTGAAGAAACAAAAACAGGCAGCTGGTCTGACACATCATTGACAATAAGACCAGCAGTTACATTCCCCTCAGTGACATTTGTGAAAATGTTATCAATAAGCGTTGCTGAATGTGTTGTTATTCTAGTGGGGTATGTTATTGAAGGGTAGAAACCCATACAAAACATGGAATTTATGAATTCACTTATTTGGATATGGTCATTTGGATTTAATAAATCAATACTGAAGTCTCCACAAATAAATACCAGCTTCTTATTACCTTCTGCACTGAAAAGCTCAGACATTTTTTCTTTGAAAATGTCAATATCGGTACCTGGTGCTCTATAAATACAACTTATTATGATGTTTTTTGTAGCTGTAATTAATTCCACAGTTACACACTCCATGATGTTTTCCATTTCAAAAGACATATTATCTACAACTTGGTTTTGGTAGCAGGACCTGATATATAAAGCAACACCACCACCCCTTTTTTTTGACCTGCTTGTGGTATGTAAATCATAGCCTCTCATTTACACTGTATTTGGTCAGAAATTGTATTTTTTAGTTGGTCTGAGCTAAAGTATTTACACTGATGTTTTATACTGTTGAAAAAGTGATTTTCAGGATCAGTTTCATATTCAACACTGTGTGGCTTATGCTCAGTATATTCCTACCCTTTAAAAATGAGGTTATTTCCTATAAAGGTTTGCATCTTAATTATTCCAGTCAATGGAAACAAATGCACGGTTTATATCTCTTAGATGATAATGAAATGACAATCATTTCTGGTTAATTATTATGTATATTCTGTATGTATAATTATTAATTATAATTATTATGTAGTGGTGAAGGACGATTAAAAAATGTAATTGTGATGAGCTTCGGAAATTGCTAGTTAACTGCTATTAATAACTAGTTACCTTGGATTTTTTGATACAATGTACCTTCAATTGGTAATTTTTCAAGTTTTTCATACTCTTATCAACATGAGAGTGGACAAACATGCTTGCTCTCTGCAGCTGCAGGTTTTATAAGGGTCTTAACATGTCAAAACATGTTTGACTGGCAATCAGTGTCTCTGTGGGGGAAATAATAACTTTTAAAAAAATGCCTCCAGAAGGGCACTTTAGAGGGCAGAGGGCAAAGGGACAGGTGCTGGACCACTACCTGCGGTCTGTCTGTGTACACGCCTGGTATGCACACATAAAGGAGAGTATACGCATCCTGCCTGCGGTCAGTAATTAAGTGCCCCCCGTACGTGTTTTGTATTTACGGAACGCTCCGTATATAGAGTATATTAGAGACTGAGAATTAGAGAATTAGACTGCTACTCACCTGCAGACAGATGGACCGGGAGCTATGGGGCTGAAACAAAGAATCTTTTTTATACTCATGCTATGGATGTGCTAACAAGGGCTAGCAGCCAGCTAGCAGTATAAACAACTGTCATCCAGGCGATGTTTTGGAGGAGACTGTGACAATTTTTCAGGTGCCAGATAACATTGTAAACTTAACATGACAGCGTTTTGGGGATTTCCATGCTGTGATCCAGCTTGTTTGACTTCACAATGTCTGTATGGCACACGGAGCGGCTTCGGTATGGAAAGCAGCAAGGTTAAAAAAACAAAAAAAAACCAAAACGTTCACGCTTAAGATTAACCATAACTAATCATGAACAAAAAATTTGTCGGCTTTAAATGGGTTGTTGCGTTAACTGGTGATTAACACGTTCATTCCTTCACCACTATTATTAAGTAATAACATAGTATCATTTGACTTCTGTTTTACACATTTCAGTATCAGTATGTGGATTTCAACTTGAATAAATATATATTCTCTTCTCCTTTTTTACTCAGGTGTTAGAATCATTCATGGGTAAGAATCGGCACTACTTGCAAAATCTTGACTGCTTCAAAGCTTGTAAAAAAGTTAAACTTCATCAAACCTCTCTCTTTGCCATACAGGTTATTCAGAAACAACCGTGGAGGGAACGGACAGGGACAACACGAGCAGCAGGAGCAACAAGAGCAGCTTGACCAACGCTTACTTAACCGAGAGCGGCTCAGCCGGCAGCGCGTTGCTTTTGCATGAATCTCCATGGGAACAAGTTGCTCTGAAAGGCTTCACTTTAGATGAACTGGGATAGCTATGCTAGGAAGTGCTTTAGAATAAAAAGAAATCATACTGCTTGAATGTCTTGGCTTAAAAATATTTTTGACTTTTACTTATGAAAGTAATGTCAATTGTTGTACTTAATGGACAAATCAATGGAAATTATGTAATTTCTGTGGTTTGGCTTTAATAAAGAGGCAAGCTTTGCACATTTTTTTGTGATAATATTGTTGTTGTAGTCACAAGCACATCAAGACCAGAGTCTTCCAAGACCAAGTCGAGAATAAGGTTGGACCAAAACCTTCATATACAGTAGTCTTGGCCTCGACTTGGGGTCTGCCTGAATTTTTCTTGGTCTCGACCTTTTAAAGTCTTGGTCTTTCTACACTCTGGTGTTCGTCTAGTCTTGACTACACCACTAAATAATATGCAGCACATTCAGACAGTTTGTATTCAGTAAATCTGCTTTATTGGGCATCGTGTCTGTGTTTTTATATTTTTTTGTGAAAATAATTGTAATGCACTGCTGGCTCAAAACACATTCTTTGGAAAAATGCAGTGTAATTCTACTATTTTTTCCATATTCCCAACATTTAAAAAGTCTTTGCTAAGTGCCGTCTACACTGACTAAAGAAGAGGAAGTTCCCTATTTGATGCCCTATATGCCATGTCTGCTGTACGATCTCACAGTGAGCATATGAATGAATGCGAGTCCAACGTGCAGTAATGTAACGTGCTTATTAATGAAAGGGAAAATGTACACAGCATCCATATAACAGTCACCAGTAGACGAACAGACAACCAGCTTCTAGCTTAGTTGGTGGGGGAAGAACAGCCAAGCACGCTCCAGACGAAACAGGAGCAGAGGGAAAGGCATTAATAAAAGGACATACATACGCGTAGGAGCGGAAGGGCTCTGGAGAAACTACACGGTTCAGTCCAGGGGAAAACCAACAGTCTGCAAGCCAGGATGTCCAATGTTGACTGAAGCTGCCACCCTGACTGCGCACACTGCCTCCCTATAAATACACAATATGTTAACAAAGGCAAGTGGGCACAGCCATGTGGCAAGCAGGTGCCTAGTTAATTGGATGGATGTGTGTATGCGTGTGTATGCGTGTGTGAGTGTGTGTGTGCATGTGAGTGTGTGTATATGTGAGTGTGTGCATGTGGTGATCCCACACAGCTGGTGAGTGTCTGGTAAGAGGAGGAAGGTGTGACTGTGGGACTGGCAGAGAGCAAGGCTCAATCTGCCAGCTGGAATTAATAAGAAGTAATCAAAACCCCCAAGAGTCCCACAGTTCAGGGGGCCAACCAGAGTCCAAGGCCCAGTGGGAAGCTTACAGAATAATATCAGGTGGCCTGCCAGGGCACATGGGCCACCCAGCTAGGGAACCCAGTCTTTCGAGTAGCTTGCCCACACGATTAGGCCACCAGGACCAGAAGGGCAAATGAGGCAGTGGCCTACCCACTGGAAAACTGAGAGGTGGGTGGCCGGGCAGAGGAAGGGAAACCCCTGCAGTCACAGGTGGCAAGGAAAACAGGACCATGATGGTGCCCAGCAGAAGGAGGAGGAACACCCACAGAGCCTCCAGAAAGGAAGGGATGACCCTGGTGTCCCTAGACTGTCTGGTGCATCCTTTATGGTCCCGGCGTGGGACTGAGACTCCATAGAACCCGTGGTGGGCCCAGGCTGGGCAATGACGACATCCGTGGTGGTCCCCGCCTGGGACAATGTTGCACCCATGGTTGACCCCAACCAAGCCATAGCTGCACCCACGGTGGAATCCGGCTGGACCCCTGCTGCACCCGCAGTGGGACCTGGCTGGGCCACTGCTGACCCCAACACCATCTTGGCCATGGGCCAGCCAACCTGTATGAGCACCCAAGCGAGGAGGCAATCGATGACGGGCACCCTGGACTGGTGCTGGGTGCCCCCGACAACCACCTCAGCCGGAACTTCGGTGACTTCCGGTTGCGAACCTGGATCCACGGACTCGTCGGGCGATGGAGGATTCTCTCCGGCAACCCTGGAAAAGGACTCAGATAGAGAAAAGGAAGGGTCAGAGTTGCTGGCAGTGGCAGAGCCTGGCAAGGCGAGCTCGGGTGCAGTGATGGGCTGCAGCTGGTTCTCCTCACCTAAAGCTAGGCAAAAATGTTCAATTATAGAAAGGAGAAAGACAAGAGAGAGCACTTGCCTTAGCTCAAGCTCCACCACCGTCCAGGACTCTGGCGATCCGGGAGATGTCTCCACAGGTTCGGCCACCAAGAGGTTCCGTTCGGGTGCTAACTCTGCTGTGGCGGCTTCCACAGCAGGCGTGATGGTCACTGCAGTCTCTACCTCCTCCAGTGAAGATTCTGATGTGGGTGACTCTCCCAGCATGGATTCTGGAGGTGGAGTCTCACCTTGCACTGGACCCCAGGTGACTGAGGCCAGGGGATGCTCTCTCGTTAGCTCAGGCCTCAGGCCAGTCGCAGCACCCTTCCTCAGTCCAAAGGAGCTCC
This sequence comes from Pholidichthys leucotaenia, assembly GCA_020510985.1. Lineage (NCBI taxonomy): Eukaryota > Metazoa > Chordata > Actinopteri > Cichliformes > Pholidichthyidae > Pholidichthys > Pholidichthys leucotaenia. The sequence goes on from CM035842.1 coordinate 282,336,576, forward strand.
ACAGGGCTGGGATAGAGTCATTCCGCGCTGTGGGCTCCTCCTTCGTCCGATGACTGAGCTCCAGGGCCGAAGGATGCTCAGAGGCGACAGGGAGAGATATGGAGAGGGCTGGTGAGATAGTTTCTGCTGCAACGGGTGATGAGGACCCAGTGGACTGCAAACACTGGGCCTCACACCTGGGAGACTGGCAAGAAAATTTATCAAATTGAGGAGTGGAATGAAAAATCACTTGCCTGTTCCTCCCAGGTGTGATGGTCTTCGCTGCAGCTAGCCTGGACTCCTCCATCCACATGTCCATGATGAACTTGGGACCCACAGGCAGAGACGGGGGAGACACAGAGGGAATAGAGTTCTTAGTTCCCACAGCTCGAGGAGAAAACGCAGGAGACAGCACAGCCTGCGTCTCTCTCCTGGGTGACAGACAAGGTTTATCATTTTCAGAGGAAAAAACACTTGCCTGGCAACCCGGGTGTGGGAGTCAGCTGCAGACTTGTGTAGAGGAGGAGTGCCCCCATTGTAGAGACAAGGGTGACGAGCCTCCAGCTTCCGGGAACGCTTCTTCTCCCCACGGGATTGTTCCTGTGTTGGAGCGGCTTCCTCCTTTCCCTCACTCTCCCATGAATAGGAGAAAATGGAGGCCAAGATGGAGGTGGCCACCGCGCAGCTCCACAAATAAGGACGCTTCTCCATTAATCACGCTGCGCTGTCCCCGCTCATACGGACTGTCTCGGGAGTGCCGGTGGTCTCGATCTGTGACAGGAGACTCTCCAGGACACACACACCCCGCAGCTCCGCTTCATCCAGCCAGGACATGATTCTCCAGGTGGGTGAAAAATACACAAAAAATGAAAAAAGCATGCTACACACTGCTTGTCCTCTTTTGGTGGCAGCTTACTGTCATGTCCGCTGTGTAATTTCGCAGTGAACATACGTATAAATTGGCAACGAGCCCAAAACGCAGTGTAAGTAACGTGTTAATTAACAAAGGGAAAATGTACAGAATGTCCAAATAACAGTTACTTTGAATAAGAGTAGACAACCCGCTACAACCCTCGTAGGCTTAGAGGGAATGCCTCACACTCTCCGGACAGTCAGGAGCGAAAGGGAAAGGCACAAAGGAAGACTTACGAATATATTGGAGCGGAAAGGCTCTAAAACACAACATACAGAGTTCAGGGGAAGGAAGCCCATAATCCGGGGAGTCAGGTTGTCCCATGCTGACATAAGCTGCCACACTGGCTGAGCACACTGCCTCCCAATAAGTACTCAATATACTGAGAAAGGCAAGTGGACACAGCCATGTGGCAAGCAGGTGCATGACAATTGGATAAGTGTGTGTATGCGTGCGTGCGTGCGTGCGTTTGTGTGTGTGTGTGTGTGTGTGTGTGTGTGTGTGTGTGTGTGTGTGTGTGTGTGTGTGTGTGTGTGTGCATGTGGTGAAACAATACATGCCGGTGAATGTCTGGTGAGGAGGAGGGAGCGTGACTGTAGGACTGGCAGAGAGCAAAGCTCAATCTGTCAGCTGGAATTAATAAGCAATAATCAAAACCCTACAGCCACAGGTCATAACCTTGAACATGACACTATAGGTGGAGATAAATAATTGTGGGCCATCTGTACTGGTCTTGTGAGCAATAGATTATGATAATAATAGAAATAACAATCACTGAAACAATCTTCTAATATCTGCCAATAACGGTAATAAGGATTGAAATTTTGAATTTTCAGGTATATTAATAAGTGCCCTATAAAGAGTTAATAACACTTAACAAAAATTAACTATTTTTCTTTAAGTCTGCAACCTTGATTTTTTTTAAAAATATAAAAATGATGATAACAATACAGGGCAAGTGAGTTATATCACTCAGAATTGATGGCATTAAGTTTAGTTTTGTTGCTTCCATGCATCATTCATGATTCATACCTGTGTCCCTGTTTCCCACAGAACTCGTATCTTTACCATCTTCACTTTGAAATATACCTACATACACTATAAATAAATCCCTCACCAGCAAGAAACAGCTGAAATATACAAACTGAGCATCAACATCAGATGAAGCTACTAACTCACTAACATAACCTCCTAGAGCAGGGGTCTGCAACTTGTGGCTCTGTGGCCACATGTGCCTCTTTTGCTCATAGATTGCGGCTCCCTGAAGCCTTGAGGGGAAAAAAAACCTCCCAAATTTCCAGAAATTAAGCAATATCTGATCAAGGAAAAAAAAGTTCCATATCCACAAGAAAAAATATCCTAAAAACCAGAAAATGAGAAAACCTGAAAATTTATTCAAAAAAATATCACAAATGTATGAAAAAAAAATATAATTTTCTGAGGAAAACATACCCACAAATTTGCAAGAACCCCCCCCACACACACACAATTCCTGGAAAAGAAATCATAAATGTACTGTTAAAAAAAATGAGTTATATGAGAAAAATGTAATATTTATGTAAGAAATGCTGCAGTTTTACCCATGAAAGGTAACACAAAGAAAAATATATTTTTTTATGAATAAGAATAGCTGAAAATCCATGGCAAAAATATTCAACATTCAGGAAAAATGTTGCAAATTGATAAGGCAAAAACCCCACAAGCTGGCAAGAAAAAAGTCACAAATTTAACAAATTTTTATGGAAAAAGGCAACATTTTTAAATGGAAAAAGTTACAATCATATATGACAGTTTCATGAGAAAAGCGAAAGATTACGCCAAAAATATTAACATTTACAGTGGTGTGAAAAAGTGTTTGCCCCCTTCCTGATTTCTCATTTTTTTTGTATGTTTTTCATACTTAAATGTTTCAGATCATCAAATTTAAATATTAGACAAAGATAACACAAGGAAACACAAAATGCTGTTTTTAAATGGTGTATATTATTAAGGGGCAAAATCCAAACCTACATGGCCCTGTATGAAAAAGTGATTGCCCCCTAGATCTAATAAGTGGTTGGGCCACCCTGAGCAGCAACAACTGCAATCAAGCGTTTGCGATAACTGATAATGAGTCTTTTACTGCGCTATGGAGGAATTCTGGCCCGCTCATCGTTGCAGAATTGTTGTAACTCAGCAACATTGGAGGGTTTTCCAGCATGAACCACCTTTTTAAGGTCATGCCACAGCATCTCAATCGGATTCAGGTCAGGACTTTGACGAGGCCACTCCAAAGTCTTCATTTTGAATTTCTTAAGCCATTCAGAGGTGGACTTGCTGGTGTGTTTTGGATCATTGTCCTGCTGCAGAACCCAAGTGCGCTTCAGCTTGAGGTCACAAACAGATGGCCAGACATTCTCCTTCAGGATTTTTTGGTAGACAGCAGAATTCATGGTTCCATTTACCACAGCAAGTCTTCCAGGTCCTGAAGCAGCAAAACAGCCCCAGGCCATCACACGACCACAACCATATTTTACTGTTGGTATGATGTTCCTTTTCTGAAATGCTGTTACTTTTATGCTGGATGGAATGGAACACACACCTTCCAAAAATTTCAACTTTTGTCTCATCAGTCCACAGAGTATTTTCCTAAAAGTCTTGGAGATCATCAAGTTGTTTTCTGGCAAAATTGAGACAAGCCTTTATGTTATTTTTGCTCAGCATTTGTTTTCGTCTTGGAACTCTGACACGCAGGCCATTTTTGCCCAGTCTCTTTCTTATGATGGAGTCTGGAGTGAGTCCTGCAGTTGTTTGGATGTTGTTGTGGGGTCTTTTGTGACCTCTTGGAGAGTCGTCAGTGTGCTCTTGGGGTAATTTTGGTTGGCTGTGCTTTTACTGCGGTACTTCCGGGCACTTTGTTGCGATTGTCTGGAAAACCCAAACGACTCTGCCCACCAGTCGCAGTAGGGGGACTGACGGGTGAGGAGTCAACACCCAAATGTAATTTGAGTTTGAGCATTAAAACTGTTAACGGTGTATAGAAGTTTATGCTTGGTTTCTTTTTTTTGTCTGCTTTCCTGGGTCATGGCAGAAGAATTCACAAATTTGAGACTGGTTTATGAAAGGTACAAGGATTAGTTATTAATAAATTGTCCAAGGTTTGGACTGGTGTCCCAAAATGAGTTTCTTTTGTTGTTGTTGTTGTTGTTGTTGTTGTGTGTGCGTGGACCCAAAGCAAACCTTCATTTCCACACACACCTATACGGATAAATTAAATAATATTTGTACCTTATAACTAATTGCTCCTACAACAAATAGTGAGGAATAAATTAGGACACCCCCATCTTTTTTCAGGACACCCCCACATTCATTCTCACTTAAAATGGCTAAAATAAATGTTAAAAATGCAAATAAAAACAAAAACAAAGTTAGACAGATACGTGAACATTTCTTAATAAAGAACTGAATATTTAAGTGGGTGCCCTAATTTTTTCACATGACTGTATATGTGTCTCTATCACCTCTAACATTTGTTTAAACTCTGAATTTATTGTACACTAGTGCAGTGCCCATATAAAGCAAGCAGCCTGGTAGAAAACTGGTAGGCCAGTTGGTGTTTACATGCACAAATGTGCAGACACACACACAGAAAGACATAGGAATATACACCATTACGTGCAATGCATATGGAGCGCCTCCCCTGATGGCCGGGATTTAGCTGATCATCATTTGCTGGCACTGATGTTTAGAAGGCTCATTATGACATTAACCTGCTTGACAGAGGGTTTTATGGTGCTTTTGATTTTACCCCATCCATCTTAGACTGAACAATCACTTTAATGCAAGGAACGGTTGTTTGGATGTTAGCTCTGCTGGCTAATCACCTAACATGGCTTGACCTCAGTGATTAAATTGGCTAGCCAGAGCCGGTCAGTGGCTCTTATGTGTGAGCGTCCCCAGTCAGGCAGAACGGGTCAAAGAGGATCAGACAAAAAGAATTAGTAGGAGAAACCGGCCAGTAAAACAAAAAAACAGTATAACAGTCTGTAAATGTGCATACCTTCCACAGCAACTTTCCACAGAAACATTCCAGTTTGCAGAGTGCATGCCAGTTGGCAAACAACAATGAATGACCACATACAACCCCATGTGGACTGGTGAAGCCACCACATCATAGAAAAATAAGAACAGCAATAGAAGTGAAAACTTTTATTGATAATAATTATATGTTTTTTTTCTGAACAACAGCAAAACACATATAAACTCTTAGAAGAGTCTGACAAACGGTTCAAGAGATATACAAGGAACAGACACACAGCCACACACACACACACACACACACACACACACACACACACAGATTCCTTGCATTTATAGATAGACTACAAGTACAACAAAAAATCTGGGATTTTTCTTCATCCTCTAAGAGAAATTATTTTCATCAGTATGTTAAGTATATGTGTGACCATTGTCGTGGATATTTATCTCTTATTCTGTGTGGTGAGGACTGAAATAGACTTACTAGAGCTGTCAAAAGATGAGAGGAAATGGACCCATTCGTTAGACGTAAGTTCAAAATAATTTATGAAGAGCTGGTCAAACTGACACTGCTCAAGGGCTTTAACAGTAAGTAACAAACTGCTACTCGGAAGTGGAACAAAAAGGCAAAAAACAGGACTGGCAGGATACAGATAGGACTAGACTAAAACAGAAGCTTGTAATCACGCCAGCATGACAAAAAAAAAACAAAAAACCCCCCGAACCTAACAGAAGTGAAACCAAACCTTAAATAACACTGAACACAACCAGGACAACACTGGACAGGTGGATAAATCAATAATTACTGACAGCTGACACATGAGGCAATTGGCAGTGACAAGAGGGACTACGCACCCACAGAGGGAGACAGACATGAACAGCGAATAAAGGGAGACATGACTATAACAAACAAAGACAGAACTAAACTCAGATCATAAATAATTATAATAATAATAATCAGAATTGAGGACAGAAAGAAAGAATCCAACAAACAATGCAAAAAATACAAAACACAAGGCGAGGATGTGGATTGAGTCTATGCTTTAAAGAAATACAAACAATGACTGAAAATGAAGACATAAGACTCGACCCATGCCCTGACAGTATCCCCCCTTCTGAAGGGGCGGATTCCAGACAACCTTCAAAACTTCATGAAAAATAAAGAGACACCCCCTCCCCCCCAAGGGTGGGTAGTGGGGATTCAAGACCAGGTGGGCAAAACAATCTTCCCTATGATAACCCCAGTCCAAGATCCCAAAGTCCAACACAAAATGGGTCAGGTGGTTTACTCCAGTCCATGGACCACTGGACCAAAAAACAAGGTGAATCTGGAGGACTCCCAGAGTCCCAGAGCTGCCAGATCATGGGACAAAATAGTTCAGGGGGTCTACCTGAGTCCATTGGCCCCCACATCAGCGCACCAAGCAGGTTGGGTGGCCAGACAAAATCCCAGGGCCACTAGACCAGAAAGCAAGGCAGTTCAGGTGGTCTTCCAGAGTCCCTGGACCCCCAGATCAGAGCACAGAGCGGGTCCAGAAATAACTGTAGGGGTATTTAAACTCTGGATAAAATGACATTGAATCTTCAAACAACGGAACTGATAACAAAGAACCCTCAAACTCAGGAGATGACAGCATAAAAAGTCCATATTCAGGAGATGATAACATGGAACATTTAACTCTGGAGACGTCATAGACGTCTAACCTCAGAAGGTTACACAGGAACTTTAGGTTCTGAAAACATAGGGCTTCTTTGCTCAGAAACTAACACAGGAGTTCTTTACTCAGAAGCCAACACAGGAGCACTTTGCTCTGAAGCTAATACAGGAGCACTTTGCTCTTAAGCTAACACAGGAGCACTTTGCTTTGAAGCCAACATAGGATCTTCTCATACAGAGGATAACAAAGATTTCAATACAGAATTTTCTTGTTCACAAGATATCAACAAAGGATTTTCCAGATCAAAAGATAACATGGAATCCTTAAACTCAGGAGATGATAACATGGAAACCTTAAACTCAGGAGATGATAACAGACATTTCAACCTCTGGAGATGATAACATAGACATATCAACCTCTGGAGATGATAACATGAACATATCAATAGACTCATGCAATAGACTTACACAATGGTCCTCTCCGGCATACAACTAGGAACATACCGGTCGCTATGGAGGGTGAGAATATGTATGGGCACATAATCATACCATGTAGGATAACTAAATAGACGGTTATGCTGTTTCATCCCACCGCAACAATGCTCTGCACTGTGTGTGTTTATATATTTACATATTTATTCCATCTAGCTACAATGCTCTGCACTGGGTGTGTTTATATTTATATATCTATATATTTATTCCATCTAGCTACAATGCTCAGCACTGGGTGTGTTTATATTTATATATCTATATATTTATTCCATCTAGCTACAATGCTCCGCACTGTGTTTTTATATATCTACATATTATTCCATCTAGCTACATTGCTCCGCACTGTGTGTGTTTATATACTTGCATATTTATTCCACCTAGCTGCAATGCTCCGTACTGTGGGTGTTTATATATTTACATATTTATTCCATCTAGCTACAATGCTCTGCACTGTGTTCATATATTCATATATTTATTCCATCCAGCTACAATGCTCTGCACTGTGTGTCTGTGTGTGTGTGTGTGTGTATATATATATTTTATAGTAATATGTACATATGTATATTAGCTGCTCTTGCTTGCTTGTTTTTTTTCTTGCCTTCTGATTGTTGCTCTGAGTGTTGCTATCCCTGTGCTGTTGCAATCCTGGAATTTCCCCGTTGTGGGACTAATAAAGGCTTATCTTATCTTATCTTATCTTATCTTATCAACTTCTGGAGATGATAACATGGACATATCTATCTCAGGGGGTAATAAAATGGAAATTTCAACCTCAGGAGATGACACAGGAGCTTCAGGCTTTGGGGAACAAAACATGAAAGCCTTCTGCTCAAAAACTGATGACTAAGGCACGCTAACCCTAGTAGTAAACAACAGGTGAGCGTTAGCCTCAGGAACACATGATGTAGGTTCTCCAGCCACAGGAACACATGACGGAAAATCCTTGGCCTCCAGGACAACAGAGGCAAGCCGACTCTCAGCGAAGCTAGATGATAAGGGCTGAAGATCCTCAAGTCCTTACATCTGGGAACCCATCCCTGAAACAGCCACCTCAGACGGGGAGGAAAAAACAACCAGGTCACTACAACAGGTAGCAGTGGAGCTCGGCAAAGGAGGCCCAGAAGCAGATGGCAGCTGCAACCGGGTCCCCAACCAAGAGTGAGGCAAGATTTCTCTAAACCTGATGCTAATGGTACAAAGAAGAGGACCTGCCTAAGCTCTTGCTCCAAACGAAGACCCTGGTGACTCTGCTGTAGCAGTCCAACTAGCAGGCAAGATGGCAGATGAGGCAGGGGTGATGAAAGGCTGAGCAGGAACAGGAATGTGCATTTCGGACTGGGAAGGAACAGAATCGTGCACCTCAAGCAGAACAGAAACAAGAACGTGCACCTCGGACACAGGCTGAGCAGGGACAGCAGCCTGCACCTCTGGCTGAACAGGAACATGCTCTTCAGGAACAGCTGGAGCTGTGGCATGCACCTCAGGGACAGCGAGGGCCATTGTGTGCACCTCAGAGACAGCAACGGCCGTTGTGTGTGCCTCGGAAACAGTGGGGACTGTAGTGCGCTCCTCGGGGACAACTGGAGCTGTTGTGTGCACTTCAGGGACAGCAGGAACTGTAATGCACACATTGCGAGCAACTGGAGCAGGTACTGGAGCAGGAACAGGAACTAGAGAGCAACGTAGTGCAGGCAGTGGAGCTAGGGAATGACGTGAAGCAGGAACAGGAACTAGAGAGCAACATAGTGCAGGCAGTGGAGCTAGGGAATGACGTGGAGCAGGTACAGGATAATCCTCACATAGTCCAGGGGCAGCAACAGGGGCAGCCGGCTCATCCCAGAGCAGAAGATTGCTTCCCAGCACGGCCAGTTCCTCAGAAAAAACAGAATAGGAAACCGGAGAAGCAGGTGAGGATGAATGGATGGAAATGGCACCAGAAATAGCAGCAGAGATCGGTGGAGAGAGCTCAGTGGTGATATGTGGCTGACACTGAACTCCCTCACCAGAAACAGGACAAGACCTTTCATTTAATGGTGTTAAATAATGAACAGGTACTTGCCTCTGTTTCTGCTCTGCTGCCGCTGAAGAGTCAAATGATCTTTCCTGGGATTTGACGGGACTGGCCCGACGAGGATCCATTGCGCAGTGGTATGAAGCTGCATTGAGGGAGGAGGAAGCGGATATCTGGAGCACCTCCACAGGAGAAGAAGGGCCAGGCCGCTGTGCTCGTTGACGCCGGCGTGAGCTGTGCCTCCTGTCAGCTCGCTGTGTCGTCTCCTCCTTCTGCTCCTCAACCAGCCCACTGACCAGCAGGTACTGGAACGGAACAGACTGCAGAAGTCTGGTAAGCTGGGGGTGACGCTGGAGTGTGGGAAAAGCCTCAATCACCTCGATGGCACCTCCGAGGAGACTGGGAGCTTTAGCCAGTGTTTCGGCGTCATAGGCGTCTTTGACTAGGGCCTCGATACGGGAAGCAGCCCAAACTTCCTCCTGATCGAGACCCATAAGAGAAAACTTTCAGTCCACTGGGTACATACTGTCGGGTTCTTTCTGTCACAAGATGAGAGGAACTGGACCCATTCACTGGATGTAAGTTCAAAATAATTTATTAAAAGCTGGTCACACTGACACTGCTCAAGGGCTTTAACAGAAAATAACAAACTGATGATCGGGAGCGCAACAAAAAGGCAAAAAGTAGGACTGGCAGGATAAAAACAGGACTAGACTAAAACAGAAGCATGTAATGAATGAATGAATTAATTAATTAATTTGTGAATGAATGAATGAATGAATGAATGAATGAATGAATGAATGAATGAATTTATTTCGGATAATACAGTACAGGTTAAAGAAACTGTATAATATAACAACAAGGTCAAATTAGACAAAGACTCCTTCTACTAAACAATTCCACGTGAGTTATCCGAAATGGGTGATGGCTGAAGCCGCAGCTTATATTGCCCACCCATATTCCATCCAAGAATTCAAAGAAAAAAGAGTAAACAAGACAAGAGTGATTACAATTTAGAACAAAGCTAAGACAAAGTGTGACTGAGAGAAAAAAAAAAAAAAAAAGAAAACTAAGCTAAGCTAAGTTAAGCAGTTACTATTCGAGACAAATCTAAGACAGTATGTCACAGAGAGAAAAAAAAAAAAAAAAAAAACTAAGCTAAGCTAAGTTAAGCAGTTACTATTCGAGACAAATCTAAGACAGTATGTCACAGAGAGAAAAAAAAAAAAAAAAAAAAACTAAGCTACAACACAACACAGGCTGGATATGTCAATCCTTATGTCAGTTTACATGTCGTCTTGTAAATATGTTTGGAGTATTCCAAACATATTTATATATAATCACTCCAGTATGACAAAAAAGAACCCGAACTGAACAGAAGTGAAACCAGACATTAACCTAACCACAATCAGGACAACCCGGAACAGGTGAAGAAATCAATAATTACTGACAGCCGACACATGAGGCAACTGACAGTGACATGAGGGGCTAAGCACCCACAGAGGGACACAGACACGAGCAGGGAATCAGGGGAGACATGACTGTAATGAACAAAGACAGAACTAAACTCACATCATAAAGAACCATAATAATAACACTGGTCAACACCAAATTTATTGTCTAAGTTTTTTGTAGCTGATTTAGGACAATTTTGATGTACTGAATCCAAAAAGCACATTGGTTTTGCTCAATCAGGTCAACTTTTTGAATTATGGCCACATGTTGTTTTATATGTTTTTGTTTACATGTAGCAGTATTTTTGCTTTATATGATGCAAACTTATTTTTTATGTCTTGAAATTCTCTGAATTTTGAACAATGATGACGTAACATTCAATGTACATGTACTTACCTTTATATAAAGGTAAGTACATGCACAGTACTAAGAAAGTACTAAGTAAGAACAGGTTTTTACTTAGCACCTGATTGAGAGAAACGGATGTCATTTTCGGATTCAGTGGTGCAAAATTGTCTTAAATCAGTTGAAAAAACACAGACAACTTACAAAAAACATATTTTTGTAACCCTGTGTAATAACCAGAAGTGAGGACAGAAATCAAGAATCCAACAAGCAATAATGCAGAAAATACAAAACACAAGGCAGGAATGTGGATTGAGGCTATGTTTTAAAGAAATACAAACAATGACTGAAAATGAAGACATAAGACTCAACCCACGCCCTGACAAGAACTGTGTTTTATTGGTTTATTATCTCTGCAGAAATGGGTAATTCCACTTAGAAGCAGCAGTGAGAGAAAGCTCAAAACACAAACAATCTGGGCTGTTTTTATAAAGAGACATCCCCTGGATGATAACTGCTTAAATTCAGCCACGGACAAGTTGAAACCTCAGAGAAGGTCATCATGCCTTCCCACTTATATCTGTCCTGCACAAACAATGAGTTTTCCTTAAGCATCACAAGATATTTTTAATTCTACAGCCAAGGATGATGCATTGAATAAGCAATGAACAGAGCATTCTTAATGTTTAACATTAAAATTTCTACTACACCATAAATCAAATAAAAAAGTATATAATATTTTCTAAAAATACATAAAATGCTCAAAAGTAGAGTGAATAGCACAGAGACCACACTTTCTTGGTTATATTTTTTTCCCTTTTTGCATTGCAAAATTTCACAATGATCTGGATAACTTCCTACAATACTAAATTGCACAAGACAAATAGAATACACCCACTAGTATATAAAATGATGCTCTGACAATACACCTAGATCCTTACACAGAGATCTGCCACTTCTCTCTCATCTCCCGTTGACAACCTGTGGACTTCACACTCAATCTGAAAGGTATGGATCTACTTTGTTGCGGTCTACGAGGTTCCATTTTGACGCTTAGAAAACCAGTCACTTTTATAAGATTTAAAACAACACGTCTGTGCATTCTGTTCATGTTTAAAGGATGAAGTGTATCACACTGTTCCTTGTGCTGTCCATGGTGGTCCTCATGGCCGAACCCGGGGAAGCTTTTTTTGGCGCTCTCATCAAACTGGCTGGCCATGGTAATAAATTCCTGTTCAAATGCGGTTTAGCTATAAGAAATTTGTCAGCTTCATAACATTTGGTGATCATTGCATTTTTAACTTGTTTTTAAAATGCACATATTTAAATTCTCCCCTTCTCTCCCTCAAAAATCTAAAATATTTAAGACAATATAAAAAAATATATATATATAGTTCTAGCAGCTTCTGAATCTGGGTAGGCATTAGAGTTTTTAAAATACTGGAGTACAACATTTTTTTTTAACTAATGTCATGCAAGCTTTAGGTATCTTTATACCAACATGCTTGTCCAGTTATAAACATTCGTCATATTATAATGTAAAATACCGTGAGTGCATGGACAGATATTTCATGTCCAGAGTAAAGATTGAGGGAAAGTCAGGGTCTTATGCAAGATTGTGTTTAGAGGGCCCCCTTTATTGTAATAAGGAAGACATCAAACCCTCTAAAACAAAAACAAACAAGTCATTGTCAATGAAGAGAGAAAATTGGATGCATTTCATAAAATAAAAACTTAACCAGCATTCATTAATGTTGCAAAGTTAAAGAACAAAGTTACAAATTTACAACAAAGTTTCAGATTTATGATGAAAAATTTTGTGAATTCACAAGAAAAAAATTTGCAAATTCATGTGGAAAAAAAAACAAATTTACAAGAAAAAGTCACAATTTAACAACAAAACATTACAACAAAAATTTACAAATTTTTGAGAAAAAAGTAGCAAATTTACAAGAAAAAAAGTCACAATTTGATTATAAAAAGCTGCAACTTTGCAACATAAAAGTAGCAAATTTATGAAAAAGTTGCAAACTTATAAGAAAAAAGTAACAAATTTAGAAAAAAGTCACAATTTAAACATGAACCTTTACAACAAAAAGTTACAAATTTATGAGAAAAAGGTAGCAAATTTACAAGAAAAAAGTCACAATGTGATGAAAAAAGCAACTTTGCAACATAAAAGTAGCAAATTTATGAAAAAGATGCAAACTTATGAGTAAAAAGTAACACATTTAAAAGAAATAATGCCACAATTGGATTTAAATAAGTTTCAATTTCACAACAAAAAAGTAGCAACTTTACAAGAGTAGCAAATTTATAAGAAAAAAGTTGCAAATTTATATAAAAATTTGCAACTTCAGAACAAAAAATAACAAATCTAAAAGAAAAAAAAATCCAAATTTATGAGAAAAAGTTGCAGGTTTAAAAGACAGGAGTTGAAATTTACAAAAAATGTTCCAAATCTGCAAAGTTTTTTTTTTTTTTTTTTTTTTTTTGTATTTAGCATTGGCGTTTCAAAGTCTCATGTAGCATGATATTAAAGGTTTATGATGATATTGGGGAGGGGGAGGGGCAGTTCTCTGTTTTTTCTTTGATTTACACCAATGCATGAGTGTATTATCATGTCATAACACCACTGAGTCATTTGTCATTCTGTAATGCACATAAGAGTGTGTGGGGTTAACACAATTTTTTTTTCCTCCTTTGCATTTCATTTAGGAGCCAGAATGATCCATGAGTAAGAATATGTACTTTTTGCATGTTTTTAAACACTTTAATGGTATTTTGATGCATCTGAAGCTAAACTTTGTCAAACCTCTCTTTATGCCAAATAGGCTCGTCCAGTCAAGACATAATAAGCACGGGGAGCAGCTGGACCAGCAGGAGCAGCTGAACCAGCGTTTATTTCAACAAAATCGGTTTAACCAGGAGCGTGCTGCTTTTGCCTAAACCTCCATCAGAGATAGTCACCCTGGAAGACTTTGGATCAGCAGGGATAACCGTATAAGTGCTTCAAAATAAAAGACATCAAATTGCTCAAAAATCTTCTTGGATTTTGCTTGAGAACGAAATGTCGATTATTTTTGATAAGCCTCACTGCAATGCACAAAGTTTGCTTATATTGCTGCATTTAAATGAGAAATTAACGTGGAAGTGATCCAGTGCTTTGGCTTTTATAAAAAGGAAAACTTTGTGGTCTTTCCAACAAAACCAATATGTAACATCTTAAAGAAAATAAATATGCTTTGTTGATCATCATACATGTGTAGTTTTTTTTTTTTTTTTTTTTTGATGAAAACTGTTTACATTATGGATAGAAACGTAAAAAAAAACAAATTCTAAGGTTATCTCCAGCAACCATTAACTGAATGTCATACATATACTGTCTTCCAACACATGGGTGGATAATGAGGGGCAATAAAAACAACATTTTCTCAAGAGTAAATATTGAGGGGGACACGATAGGTGTTCCTGTAGATTGTATTTAGGGGCCTTTATATTTGTAACTGAGAAGAGTTCAAACCCTTAAAAACAAAAACATTATAAAAACTTGAGCCATCGTATAGATGAACAAAGAAAATTTAATGAATTAGACAGAATAAAAATTAAACCAGTATCAATATGAATTGCAAATTTAAGGAAAAATAGTCTCAAATTCACAAGAAACAAATTGCAGATTTATGATTAAAAAAAAGTATTGAATTTATGAAGAAAAAAATAGCAAATTCATGAGGAAAAAAAGTTGGAAATTTAAAAGAAAAATTTGGAAAATTTCTGAGAAAAAAGTTGCAGATTTAAAAGAAAAGTTGGCAAATTTATGAGAAAAAAGTAGCAAATTTTTAATGAACTCTGCAAATTTATGAACAAAGTTTTAAATGTATGAGAAAAAAGCTGCAAATTTACTCAAAAAAGTTGCAAATTTATGAAACAAAAGTTTCAGATTTACACGGAAAAGTTGCAGATTTAAAAGAAAAAAAGTGCAAATTTATAATAAAAACTGCAAATTTATGAGACAAACGTTTTAAATTTATGAGATGAAAAGTTGTAAATTTACAATAAAAACATTGCAAATTTATGAGAAAAAGTTTTGAATGTATGAGGAAAACTTGCAAATTTACAAGAAAAAAGTTGGAGGTTTAAAATTGGTGCTTCAGATGCATTTTATTCTGTAATGTGATATAAAAAAAAAGGTTTATGATGAATTAGGGAGGGAAAAATTCTGTTTTTTCCAGGTTCCCCCTTTGATTTCCCCTTTGATTTATGCCTATGTTTTAACAGAAATAAACTATAAAATCATTTTTACCAGCAGGTAATACACTCATATGGGCCTGATTTATAAAGATCCTGAATAGTGGGTACTAAAATGCACAAAATTGTTTTCTTAAAGGGAATTTGGCACATGATACAAGGGAAGAAATGTGTGTCTGAATGCATTAAAGGAGAATAAGATAAGATAAGATAAGATAAGCCTTTATTAGTCCCACAACGGGGAAATTCCAGGATTGCAACAGCACAGGGATAGCAACACTCAGAGCAACAATCAGAAGGCAAGAAAAAAACAAGCAAGCAAGAGCAGCTAATATACATATGTACGTATTACTATAAAATATATATATATACACACACACACAGACACACAGTGCAGAGCATTGTAGCTGGATGGAATAAATATATGAATATATGAACACACAGTGCAGAGCATTGTAGCTAGATGGAATAAATATGTAAATATATAAACACCCACAGTACGGAGCATTGCAGCTAGGTGGAATAAATATGCAAGTATATAAACACACACAGTGCGGAGCAATGTAGCTAGATGGAATAATATGTAGATATATAAATATATAAACACACCCAGTGCTGAGCATTGTAGCTAGATGGAATAAATATGTAAATATATAAACACACACAGTGCAGAGCATTGTTGCTAGATGGAATGAAACAGCATAACCGTCTACTTAGTTATCCTACATGGTATGATTATGTGCCCATACATATTCTCACCCTCCATAGCGACCGGTATGTTCCTAGTTGTATGCCGGAGGGGACCATTGTGTAAGTCTATTGCATCTTTTGCATTCAAAAAACTATTAGTTTGTTACGTCTTTTTGCTATCTCTGCGAGCAGCCCTGCTTAGGTTGTACAGTCTGACAGCCGTTGGTAGGAAGGACCTACGAAACCTCTCGGTTGTGCACCTGGGATGATGTAGTCTGCTGCTAAATGAGCTCCTCAGTGCATTCAGTATGTCCTGCATAGGGTGGAACTCGGACTCCAGCAGAGATGACAGTTTAGCCACTGTCCTTCTCTCTCCTATCTCCTCCATCGGATCAAGGCGCTGCCCCAGGACAGAGCTAGCTTTCTTAATCAGTTTGTTCAGTCTCTTCCTATCGGCTGCAGTAATGCCACTGCCCCAGCAGACCACTCCAAAAGTGATGGCTGATGCCACCACCGTGTCATAGAATGACTTCAGCAGCGCCCCTTGTACACCAAAAGACCTGAGTCTCCTCAGCAGGAACAGCCTGCGCTGTCCCTTCTTGTAGAGTGCATCAGTATTGTGTGACCAGTCTAGTTTATTGTTCAGATGAATACCCAGGTACTTATAGGATGTCACCATCTCGATGTCTGTTCCCTGTATATTTACTGGTACTGTGAGGGGCTGCCCATGCCTGCGGCAGTCCACCACCAGCTCCTTAGTTTTCCTCGCGTTGATCTGGAGGCAGTTCCGATGGCACCAGTCCACGAAGTCCTGGATAAGCCCTCTGTACTCAGCTTCATCTCCATTGGAGATGAGGCCAACGATCGCAGAGTCATCAGAGAACTTCTGTAGATGGCAGTGTGTTGTGTTGTGTGAGAAGTCTGCAGTATAAAGAGTGAACAGGAAGGGAGCCAGCACCGTTCCCTGGGGGGCCCCCGTGCTACTGATGATCGTGTCGGACACACAGTCCCGGGTTCTCACAAACTGAGGCCGGTTCGTGAGGTAGTCCAGGATCCATGATGACAGGTGCTGGTCCACCCCTGCGCGCAGCAGCTTGTCCTTCAGGATCATCGGTTGGATGGTGTTGAAAGCACTGGAGAAGTCAAAGAACATGATCCTCACCATATTCCCGGGCTTCTCCAGGTGGGACAGAGAACGGTGAAGGAGGAAGATCACCGCATCCTCCACCCCAATGCCATGCTGGTAGGCGAACTGGAGTGGATCCATCGCTGGTTCCACCAGGGGGCGGAGGTGAGCAAGGAGCAGTCTCTCCAGGGTCTTCATCAAGTGGGACGTCAAGGCCACCGGTCTGTAGCTGTTCAGGTCTTTGGGGTGGGAAGTTTTTGGTACAGGTACCACACAAGATGTTTTCCACAGCTGTGGTACCCTCCCCAGTTTCAGGCTCATGTTGAAGATATACGTCACAATCCCACACAGCTGGTCTGCACAGGACTTGAGGAGCTTTGTGCTGATGCCGTCCGGTCCCGGCGCCTTCCTCGCCTTGATCTTCCTCAGCTCCGTCCTCACCTGGGTCCTGGTCAGGGACCAGGACCCAGAATTTAGGATTCTTTAGGAGGAAACCAGGCACTGCTCATCACCACGCAAATGGTGGTGGCAGCATCATGCTGTGGGGATGTTTTTCAGCGGCAGGAACTGGGAGACCAGTCAGGATAGAGGGAAAGATGAATGCAGCAATGTACAGAGACATCCTGCATGAAAACCTGCTCCAGAGTGCTCTTGACCTCAGATTGGGGCAATGGTTCATCTTCCAGCAGGACAATGACCCTAAGCACACAGCCAAGATATCAAAGGACAACTCTGTGAGAATTTAGGAGGTCTCACTGTGGCTGTCATTCCTGAGACTCTTGTGCAGCCACACACGGTGGGCTCGTGAAGCACATGAACCCTTTTAATAATACCTCAGTAAGCAGAACTGGAGAGATGGGCGGAAAGTGTTGCAGTGAATATGATTCTGCTAATACGGAGCTGTATTAGATGTACAAAGAAATGATATTGTGGAGACTCTCAACATGTGAAAATAACACAATGTAATTTACTGTACTGATGAAATAAAATTGGCATTACCTTAGAATTGACACAAGAAAACAAAGAAATCAGTCTGGAGCCCTTAAAGATGGATAGTCATTAGCGTTTTAACAGCTGGGCCAGTGTCACGCTCCAGGCATCTGATCAGTGTTTTATCTGCTCTGACAATCTGCAGCAGCATCTACTGTACGTGATTAATGTAACAACATCAAAATCCCAAATCATATGGTAAATACACAAGCTGAATTCATGTAGCGAAATAATGAGCGACAGCACATGTACAAACTTAGAGGCATGTAGTGTATTCTTTGGAGAGGGGATAAACTTTTGGCTTTAAACATGTAAATGAATGCTTCATTGTTATTAAACCATTCAGTTCATTTGATACTCAGTATCATTGGTAGTAAATTCAATATTTCATGAATTAATGGTGTGTTTTGCTTTGTTTTGCCAGTTGATCAAATCTACAATAAAATGCGGATTAACAGAGAACAGTTTCCCCACTAATGTTTGTATGATTTTAAAAATGTTTTTTTTTTAAGACATAAAATATTATGATGTGATCTAGTCATTTTAGTGAAGTATAGCCTTGCAAAGACAATAAATTAATTGAAAGTATTACCATCAAAAACACTATTAGAATGCTTGGATTTTAAGGTTCTGTTGCAGCATAAAATTAAACACCTAAAAAATATATCTTTGTACAGTTTACCTGAGGCAAAGCTCAGTGTCACAAAGCAAAGGATTCTGATCATGCAAGTGATGGAGCATTTATTTCCTCTTTCCTTGGCATTACCTAAACATCAATGTGTGCTTTTCTGATTAATTTTGTGACACAACACCTGATAACATGATCAGCTCCACAGTTCCTCTACAACAGTTCCTTTTGCATACAGAAACTGCACTCTGTGCTTTAATGCAATTTAGTCAAATAAGTTATTATTAGTGTAATGCCTAAATGCATGCAAACGTTAAGATGTAAAATGCGCTAAAACATAACAGACATACAGTAGTCGAAAAGTTTCTGCAGCTTTTTAAATTTATTTTTTGGTCTTGGACACTGGTTTCACAACAGTATGCAAATAAGAAATTAAAAAGGACAATTTCATCCTTGTAGAGAATTTGCCAGTAACCTTAGTCACAGTGTTACAGTTAAATGGCGCAACAATGATGTTCCATTGTTGAAACACTTTAAACAATAAAGCAGTGACAAAGTGCATGAGTTTTATTCACTGATATTTTATTTGACATCAGTTTTCCAGTTTGTGAATATATGCATTGTATATTTTATTCTTATTATAAAGTATTCATTGCACAAATTATTATGGACATAGAGTGGAAAAGCCTGATGTCAAATCACAGAACGGAATTAATATCAATAAAAACATTACACAGGATATCAGAAGGTTTGCTATTAATTTCAAACACAAATTCAGTGTGTCTTATCTTATTTAACATTAAATGTTTTTCAATTATATTTATAAATCTTTTACTGAATACTGTACACTGAATCAGGTGCTCCTGTCATGTGGAAATCCAGGTCCCAGAGTCTGGAGGAAGAGTAGAGAGGCACAGAATCCAAGTTTCTGGAGGCCAGCAGTCAGTGATGATCTGAGGAGCCATGTCATCTGCTGGTGTTGATCCACTGTGTTTTAACAAGTCCAAAGTCAGTGCAGTCATCTACCGGGAAATTTTAGAGCACTCCCTGCTTCCCTCTGCTGACAAGCTTTATGGAGAAGCTGATTTCATTTTCCAGCAGGACTTGACACCTGCCCTCACTGCCAAGAATACCAAAACCTGGTCTAATGACCATGGCATCAACGCACTCCACTGGCCAGCAAACTCTCCTGACCTAATCCCCACAGAGAATCTAGGGAGTATTGTCAAGACAAAGATGAGAGACACCAGACCCAACAATGCAGACGAGCTGAAGGCCACAGTTAAAGCCACCTGGGCCTCCCTAATACCTCAGCAGTACCATAGGCTGATCACCTCCATCCCATGCCGCATTGATGCAGTAATTCATGTAAAAGGAGCCCCAACAAAGTACTGAGTATGTACAAAGTGTTCTATTGGACTGCATCACTGACATTAAGTTGTAGTTAAGCCAAAATTTTCTCCACTTAAATGAAGAAAAAACGGAATGTATTGTGTTTGGGGATACTGTAATGGCTGGCTTTGGTACCCTCTCTTTAAGGCTCAGTTCAGCTGTCAGAAATTTGGGGGCAATTTTTTACAGCCATTTACAATTTAATAAACAGATTGACAATGTAGTCAAGATGAGCTTCTATCAATTATGTCTGTTATCCAAAGCCAAACCTTTCCTGAGCCGTCATGATCTTGAGATAGCCATCCATGCTTTAATCACATCTCGACTCGATTACTGCAATGCACTTTATGTTGGCATCTCTCAGTCTTCTCTCTGCCACCTTCAACTTGCGCAAAATGCAGCGGCCCGTCTTTTGACCAACACACCTAGGTGAGAGCACATTACTCCGATCCTTTTTTCACTTCATTGGCTTCTAGTCCATTTTAGAATTAATTTTAAAGTTTTGCTTTTTGTTTTTAAAGCTCTTAATGGCCTTGCTCCAGTTTATATGTCTGAGACTTTGACTGTCCGTGACCAAGGCAGGGCTTTGAGGTCATCCAATCAGCTTTTGCTGGATGTGCCCAGGTCAAGGTATAAACATTGGGGTGACCGAGCCTTTTCTGTTGCCGCCCCCAGGCTCTGGAATAATCTCCCCCCTGACCTACGTGCTATCTCTGACCTGGCCCTTTTTAAATCAGAACTTAAAACATATTTGTTTAGGATGGCTTTTAATACCCAGTAGTGGTGATATTTGTCTTGGCATTTGTTTTTATTTTATTCTCATTTTTAGTTATTTATTCTTATTTCTTTGTTTATGTTTTTTGTTTTTAACGCTGTGTGTTTTTAATTGCTGCTTAATTTTCTGTAAAGCACTTTGGTCACCTATGGGTTGTTTTAAAGGGCTATATAAATAAAGTACATTACATTACATTACATGAACATACTTTTCAGTAGTCCATCATTTCTATTAAGAATTTTTTTATTGGTCTGATGTAATATTTTATTCTTCTGAGAAAATTAATTTTGGGTTTTCATTAGCTGTAAGAAGATGGAGATGGAGCTGCCAGGCAGGGGGGAAAGAGGAAGACCACAGAGAAGATTCATGGATGTAGTGAAGGAGGACATGGCGAGGGTTGGCGTTACAGAGGAAGATGAAGGGATAGGGTGAGATGGAGGCAGATGATCTGCTGTGGAGAACCCTAAAGGGAGCAGCCAAAAGAAGAAGATTAGCTGTAAAAAAATAATCATCAAAATTAAAAGAAATAAATGCTTGAAATATATCACTGTGTGTAATGAATCTATATAATGATTTTCAGCTTTTGAATTGACTTACTGAAGTTGTCATGATGAGGGGGCACGGAGGGTGCCATGCCCCATCTCTAGTTTAATTTAGTCCTTTTCTGTTGTTTCTTTGTGTATTTTTAGTTATGATTCTCACTTTAGGATTCTGTTGTGCTTGTATCATTATTGTTTCCAGTTATGTTTTATTTTGACAGCGCTGTGCAGCTTCTGGCTGTCAAACTGGCCGGAGCTGCACACCTGTTATTCATTCTGTTATTTTCTCCACTCATGCATTCACACCTGTTTGTAATTATGTGTAGGGTATTTCAGGGGCACGACAACCATCCCTGTTGTTGTGCCCTACTGCTCTGTCCTCTGATGTTTACCCATGATCTGAGTGTGTTTTGGGGCCGCTGTCGAGGAGAGTTGGAGAGCTCCGTCCAGGTACTTTATCCCTTATTTCCAGCCATGAGCCCCTGCAGCCTTTGGGAGAGCTCTGGCTGGATTCTACCCCTGGCCAGGCGTTCCCTTGTTTCATGTCCCCCTGGACGTTGAGCCCCACTGTCCTCCACCATTTATCCCGTTGTCCTTGCTTGTACTTTGGCACTGCATTGTTTTTGTATGTTTATAGTCTTGTCTATTTTTACTTTAATTAAACTGTGCAAACTCACAGAGAGTACTTGGCGTTTCTGTTTCGCCTGTAGAACAGGCAGTTTTTGACAGAAGTAAATAAACTTTTTGATGATATTGTAATTTGTTGAGATACACCTGTATATGCAACAGAATACACAACAAAGAAAAGATATTTGATGTTCAGAGGTCTGTAGATGGAATTCTTTCCCATTTTTGCTTGATGTACTCAACTCTCTGTTGAGTCTCTGTTGGCGTATTTTGTTCTTCATAATGCACCACACATTTTCAATGTGAGACAGGTCTGGACTGTAGGCAGGCCAGTCTGGTAGTCATACGTTTTTACTACAAAGCCACGCTGTTGTAACACATGCAGAATGTGGTTTGGCATTATGTTGCTGAAATATGCAGGGAGGTCCCTGAAAAAAAACATTGCTTGGATGGCAGTATATACAGTATATATGTTAAGACAAGATAAGCCTTTATTAGTCCCACAATGGGGAAATTCAAGGATTGCAGCATCACAGGGATAGCAGCACTCAGATCAATAATAAATATGATAATTAGATAAGAACTGGTGAGCCAAAGCAGTAAATAAATATACATACAGTGGTGTGAAAAAGTGTTTGCCCCTTCCTGATTTCTCATTTTTTTGTATGTATGTCACACTCCGATGTTTCAGATCATCAAACAAATTTAAATATTAGACAAAGATAACACAAGGAAACACAAAATGCAATTTTTAAATGAAGGTGTTTATTATTAAGGGGAAAAAAATCCAAACCTACATGGCCCTGTGTGAAAAAGTAATTGCCTCCAAAACCTAATAACTGGTTGGGCCTCCCTTAGCAGCAACAACTGCAAAAAAGCGTTTGTGATAACTGGCAATGAGTCTTTCACAGCGCTGTAGAGGAATTTTGGCCCACTGGTCTTTGCAGAATTGTTGTAATTCAGCTACATTGGATGGTTTTCGAGCATGAACTGCCTTTTTAAGGTCATGCCAACAGCATCTCAGTAGGATTAAGGTCAGGACTTTGACTAGGCCACTTCAAAATCTTCATTTTGTTTTTTTTTTATTTTAAGCCATTCAGAGGTAGACTTGCTTGTGTGTTTTGGATCATCGTCCTGCTGCAGAACCCAAGTGCACTTCAGCTTGAGGTCACAAACAGATGGCCAGACATTCTCCTTCAGGACTTTTTGGTAGACAGCAGAATTCATGGTTCCATTTACCACAGCAAGTCTTCCAGGTCCTGAAGCAACAAAACAGCTCCAGCCCATCACACTACCACCACCATATTTTACTGTTGGTATGATGTTCCTTTTCTGAAATGCTGTTACTTTTACACCAGGTGTAATGGGACACGCACCTTACAAAAAGTTCAACTTTTGTCTCGTCAGTCCACAGAGTGGACTGACTCAGTTTTCTGGCAAAACTGAGACAAGCCTTTATGTTCTTTTCACTCAGCAGTGGTTTTTGTCTTGGAACTGTTTCATGCAGGCCATTTTTGCCCAGTCTCTTTTTTATGGTGGAGCCATGAACACTGATCTTAACTGAGGCATGTGAGGCCTGCTGTTCTTTGGATGTTGTTGTAGGGTCTTTTGTGACCTCTTGGATGAGTCGTCGTTGTGCTCTTGGGGTAATAACCCTAAGTATTAGATCTCAATTACTTTGTTTCTCATTTTTTCCTGAATTTCTTTGGATCGCAGCATGATGTCTAACATTTGAGGATCTTTTGGTCTACTTCATTTTGTCAGGCGGGTCCTATTTAAGTGATTTCTTGATTGAGAACAGGTGTGGCAGTAATCAGGCCTGGGTGTGACTAGAGAAAATGAACTCAGTTTTCCAAAGATGTGATAAACCACAGTTAATTTATGTTTTAACGGGGGGGCGGGGGGGGGGTCACTTTTTCACACAGAGCCATGTAGGTTTGGATTATTTTTTTTTTTACCCTAAACACTTTCATTTAAAAACTGCATTTTGTGTTTACTTGTGTTATCTTTGTCTGATATTTAAATTTGTTTGATCTGAAACATTTAAGTGTGACAAGCATACAGTGGTGTAAAAAAGTTTTTGCCCCCTTCCTGACTTCTCATTTTTTTGTGTTTGTCACCCTTAAATGTTCTTAAATCCCCTTCTGGAGGCATTTTTTTAAAGTTATTATTTCTCCACAGAGACACTGATTGCCAGTCAAATGTGTTTTGACATGTTAAGATCCTTATAAAACCTGCAGTTGCAGAGAGCAAGCATGTTTGTCTACTCCCATGTTGATAAGTAGGAAAAACTTGAAAAATTACCAATTGAAAGTACATTGTATCAAAAAACCTGATTAAACTTGTTATTAATCACGATTAACTAGCAATTTCTGAAGATCATCACGATTAAATTCATTACTCGTCCTTAACATGACTGTATATAATACAGTCGTGAAAAAATAGAACACCCTGTTAAAGCCTGTGTGGTTTTTTTTTTACATATTTGGACACATGAATATTATCAATGTTAAAAAATACTAGGAGATTCATGTAATACAACTAAACAATTAAAAGTGAATTAAAGACTTCTTTCAAATTTTCTGTAAAATGTAATTCTAAACAAATAGTGAGGAATAAATAAGGACACCCCCATCTTTTTTAGGACAACCTCACATTCATTCCCACTTAAAATGACTAAAATGAATGTTAAAAAATGCAAATAAAACAAAAACAAGGTTAGAAATAGATATGTGAACATTTCTTAAAGAACTGAATATTGAATGGGGTATTGTGGGGGACCTAGATAAGACATTCTCCACTCAGGCTGAATGGCACAGGAGGAGATGCTTAAAAGCTGTTAAATGGATATGCAAGACAGACTGGTTTCCTCCATAAGACCGCATGATAATATGCGTTCTCCTCCGGACTGCATAATAATGCGCCGACAGGCTGGGTGACAAAGGGAATTGTTATTGTAAGTCTATGTATTGTAATGTGAACCCCCCCAGGTTGCGAGGCGAGTTTGTATGGTATAAAAGAGAGATGCCAGAGACCTGGGTTATTCTTGTTGTTGACTGATGATAGAGAGAGAGTAATAAAGTCTGCTCTGCTCCATCTCACTGCCTCGCCTGCTCATTCCTCTCTCTACAGTGTCCTTATTTTTTTTCACATGACTGTAGTTAGCAGTATGATAAGATACATACATACAGTATATTATTCCTAACTTTTCCTTATTGTACTGGGTCATCTTTGTCCTAAACATGCTCCTCTTCAAGAATGAAGGGATCGAAAAGTTCAAAGAGCTTGAAAGACGTGGACTGGACTCCATCCCTGAGCACCGTGCTTTTGGATAGACTTATGATGCCCCATAAGTCTCAAGCATTGGACCAAAAGAGCAACCAGCATTCATTAAGATTACTTGCAATGACCTGTTTATGAGGAATTCTGAGAAGTGAATTTTTTAAAAAAAATTGAGTAAATCTTAACCAAACAAATGTTATTTTTTGTAATATCAGATTTGATCAATGGATTTTAATGCATTTAATTTTTAATGTCCTTTGATTTGGATATTTGACTGTAATGTGCAAATTCCAAAACATAAGACACAACACTGACAGTAGGAATAAAAAAATAAAATAAATAAATAAATAAATAATAATAATAATAATAATAATAATAATAATAATAATAATAATAAAAAATATCCATCCATCTTCTACCGCTTTTCCGGAGGTCCGGGTCACGGAGGCAGCAGTTCAAGAAGAGAAGCCCAGACTTCCCTCTCCCCAGCCACCTGCTCCAGCTCTTCAGAGAGGATACCAAGGCGTTCCCAGACCAGAAGGGAGACGTAGCCTTTCCAGCAAGTCCTGAGTCTTCCCTGGGGTCTCCTCCCAGAGGGACATGTACGAGACACCTCAAGAGGGAGGCGTCCAGGATACATCATGATCAGATGCCCATACCACCTGAACTTGCTCCTTTCAATGCGGAAGAGCAGCAGTTCTACTCTGAGCCTCTCCCGGATAACTGAGCTCCTCACCCTGTCTCTGAGGGTGAGTCCAGCGATCCTACAAAGAAAGTTCATTTCAGCTGCTTGTATCTGTGATCTCGTTCTTTCAGTCATTACCCAAAGCTTGTGACCATAGGTGAGGGTAGGAACATAGACTGACTGGTAAATCAACAGCTTTGCCTTAGAGCTCAGCTCCCTCTTCACCACAACAGACCGGTACAACGTCCACATCACTGCAGATGCTGCTCCCATCCATCTGTCAATCTCTCGCTCCATTCTCCCCTCACTCATGAATAAGACCACAAGATACTTAAACTCCTCCACTTGGGCAGGAGCCTGTCCCCAACCCAGAGAGGACAATCCACCTTTTTCCGACTGCAGACCATGGACTCGGACTTGGAGGTGCTGATTCTCATCCCAGCCGCTTCACACTCAGTGGCAAAGCGTCCTAGTAAGACCTGTAGGTCATTGGTGGATGAATCCAGCAGGACAACATCATCTGCAAACAACAGAGATGAAATCCTGTGGTCACCAAGCATGACACCCTCCGTTCCATGGCTACACCTAGAAATCCTGTCCATAAAAATTATGAACAGGATCGGTGACAAAGGGCAGCCCTGGTGGAGTCCAACTGTCACTGGGAATGAGTCCGATCGAGAGTTGGCAATATGAACCAAACTCCCACAACAGTCGTACAGAGACTAAACAGCTCGTAATAGCAAGCCCGATACCCCATACTCCCGAAGCACCCCCCACAAAAAACTGTCATGGGCAGCAAGAGCGCACCCCTCGCATCCTGCCTCACATTCACCAACTCATCACTGCACCTGAGGCAGAAGACACACCTGCACCTGCTCATCAGCCAGCGTACTTAAGGAGGCTCTCTCCACGCAGTCAACGCTGGCTCGTCTGGGTATACTGCCCAGTGATTAGGCAAGCTAAAATAAAGTTTAAAGTGCTGACACGCCATTTGCTTTATTTCTCCTCTTTTCTCAGGTTGCTGCCACCGTGTAGGTGTGTCTCTGGGACTGCACACGCTCTCCTACCACATCTCACCGTACTTCAGCTTCCTACTCCACCCGGTCAGGCACCATAAGCTCATCTTCCCCCATCCTACTGGTTCGACTATTCCTCGCTGGGTCCCTGCTGGTTCTCCCTGGATTTCCCAAGTAAGTGGCAATTTGGCTCACCCGTTTCCCCTTACTCCATTCCTCTGCTCACGGCTCTCGTCTTCTCTCCACAGGGCTATTCCTCTGGCGAGTGACTGTTTCTACAGCTGTGTGCTTTGGTTTTTGCTATTTAGTAAAACTTTCAAATGTGCCCCTCTGTGTGGTTCCTTCCTGTGCTTTGGCATCGTGCACATGAGCTCAACGCAATTACCATCAAAGATACAGTAAGTACCTTTGCCTTTGATTAACTCTTTGAGTGTGTCTGTTGCCGAATTGTGACATAACCCCCAGTGGTCAAGAGTGGTAAATATTTTTTGTCAATAAAATAGTTCAGATTTCCAAGGCTATAACTTGAAAGCGGTAAGAGACAATGGCTTACTGTCAATTAGAAAGATGTAAAATATGATCCAAAGTTTTGGATAGGAATAAATTTACACATCTAATTTGCATACTGTCATGACACCTCTTTAAAATCCATGACTCAGTCAAAACTGGACTTTGGACGTATTTACACAAAGAATGGTTCAGCCTTTTGACACCGTTTTTTGTACAGAGGTACCTCATCATCGTATCTTCAAAGTATATGAACAAGAAATCAGTACATTAAAAAAACACAAAAAAAACAGAAATTCCTCACTTACTTTTGACAAAGGGCTGCGTTTCCACCCATCCTGGTGGTTATTTTGCGTTTTGTCAGTCATTTAAGGTCTCTACCACATCTACAAAGTCTTATGATTATCCCACATAAATTTTGCTTGTATCCCACGGCTATTTTCCGCATACAAAGCCGACAAAGTGAAGGTGACCGATCGTGGCCATATTAGCTTTTTGGGGTAAAATGCTAAAAACAGGAAAAGGAAATGAGGAGTCTTCTTCTTTGGTGTATTACGTGTCATCCATTGAGTCCTCAAACGGATGAGTGACACCTTCTGAAACTGGCAAATCAGTACAAATCCCCAATGCAGCAGATCATTTCAGAGTGAGATGACAGGCACAGTGCCGCGCTCTGCCACTAGGGGCACACAAATTCACACACTCAGAGGGTTCAAGCTCCTTCAGCGCTCATGGGTTTTCACCAAGCTAGACCTTAGGAATGCATACCATCTGGTCTCGCGAGAGTGATGAGTGGAAGACGGCTTTTAAAACACACCAAGGGCAATTTGAACATTTAGTGATGCCGTTTGGGCTCACTAATGCCCCCGCTGTCTTCCAGCGGTTAATAAATGACATCCTTCGCGATATGCTTTACCAATTCGTGTTTGTCTACCTTGATGATATTCTTATTTTCTCCCGCTCGCCAGAGGAACATGTAGCCCATGTCAGGGCCATTTTACAATGGCTCTTGGAGAACCAGCTCTACGTCAAGGCTGAGAAGTGTGTTCTCCATAACATCTACCACCTTCTTGGGCTTCATAGTGGCTGAAGGGAGACTGATTGCCAACCCGGCCAAGGTGAGGGCAGTGTTAGATTTTCCAGCTCCCCACTCCCATAAGGAGCTTCAACGCTTCCTCGAGTTCGCAAATTTTTACCGCAAGTTCATCAGGAACTATAGTGGGGTGGCACTGCCCTTGACACAGCTGACCTCTGTTAAGGTCTCCTTTCAGTGGACTGAGGCAGCTGAACAGGTGTTTGTCAAATTAAGGCGCCTGTTCACGGAAACACCTATCTTGGCCCATAATAGCTCAAGTAGGTTCATTTTGTCTTCTTTTAATTATTTAAAGGCTGCAGTGAACAGTCAAAACATGTAAAGAAGGTAAAAAAAAATCTCCTTTCAACAAAAGGTAAATAAATATCTTGGCCCAGGTCGACACGCAGCTCCAGTTTGTCCTTGAGGTGGATGCATCTGACTTGGGGGTTGGAGCTGTGCTGTCGCAGCGCACGCCCCCCGATCAGAAGAAGCTTCACCCATGCACATATTTCTCTCATTGGATCATGCCGGCCAAGAGGAATTATGACGTAGGGGACAGAGAGCTGCTTGCCATTAAGTTATCATTGGAGGAGTGGAGGCACTGGTTAGAGGGGGCCATTCACCCCATCGTCGTGTGGACCGATCACAAAAACCTTGAATATTTGCAGTCGGCCCGCCAACTGAACGCCAGGCAGGCTCGCTGGGTGCTATTTTTCCAGTGATTTAATTTTACCGTCACTTACCAGCCTGGCGCCTGGAAGACAAAACCGGACACGTTATCGCGCCAGTTTGATTCCGGGGAGGTAGCCCCCCACCCCCGACAACCATCATACTGCCTTTGTGCGTCCTTGAAGCCCTTACTTGGGATATTGAGTGGAGGGTCCGTCAGGTCCAGTCCCAGGAGCCTGTGCCAGTAGGGTGCCCCCAGAACCATCTCTTTCTCCTCTTTTCTCAGATTGCTGCCACCATGTAGGTGTGTCTCTATCACTGCGCGCGCTCTCCTGCCATATCTCACCGTACTTCAGCTTCCTACTCCACCTGGTCAGGCACCATAAGCTCATCTTCCCCTCACCCTACTGGTTCGTCTATTTCTTGTTGGGTCCCTGCTGGTTCTCCCTGGATTTCCCAAGTAAGTGGCAATTTGGCTCGCCCATTTCCCCTTACTCCATTCCTCTGCTCACGGCTCTCGTCTTCTCTCCACAGGGCTATTCCTCTGGCAAGTGACTGTTTCTGCAGCTGTGCACTTTGGTTTTTGTTATTTAATAAAACTTTCAAACGTGCCCCTCTGTGTGGTTAATTCCTGTGCTTTGGCATTGTGCACGTGAGCTGTCAATCTTAATTAGTCAGGACAAAAAACCATGAGGGATGTGGTTGAATGTCTTCTCCAAGTCCACAAAACACATGTAAACTGGGTGGGCAACTTTCCACGAACCCTCAAGGATTGTTGAGACGGTTAAGAGCTGGTCCGATGTGCCACGGCCAGGACGAAAGCCACATTGGTCCTCCTGAATCCGAGGTTCAACCAATGGCCGGACTCTCCTCTGCAGTGCCTTGGCATAGATCTTCCAGGGGAGGCTGGAGTGTGATCCCTCTAAAGCTGGAGCACAACCTCCGGTCCTCTTTGTTGAAGAGAGGAACCACCACCCCGGTTTGCCATGCCAAGGCCACTGCCCCCGACCTCCACGCAATGTTGCAGAGGCGTGTCAGCCATGACAGCCCTACAACATCCAGGGCCTTGAGGTACTCAGGGTGAATCCCCCCCCTCCCCGGGGTCTGGCCACCAAAGAGATTTTTAACCACCTTGGCGACTTCAGCCCCTGTGATAGGTGAGTCATCCACAAGCCCTGCTTTCTCTGTGGAAGGTGTATCAGTGGGATTGAGGAGATCCTTGAAGTATTCCTTCCACTGCCCTACGATATCCCCAGTCAAAGTCAGCAGCGCCCCATCCGCACCATACACAGTATGGACAGGGAGCTGCTTCCCCCTCCTGAGCTGCCGGACAGTTTGCCAGAATCTCTTCGAGGCTGATCAAAAGTCTTGTTCCATGGCCTCACCAAACTCCTCCCATACCAGAGTTTTTGCTTGAGCAACCACCCGACCTGCACTCCGCTTGGCCTGCCAGTACACCTCAGCTGCTTCGGGAGTCCCACAAGCCAACCAAGCTTGATAGGACTCCTTCTTCAGCTTAATGGCCCCCCTCACCACTGGTGTCCACCACTTGGTTCGGGCGTTGCCACCACGAGATGCCCCAACGACCTTGCAGCTGCAGCTCTGGGCCGCCGCTTCAACAATGGAGGTGGAGAAAGAACATGGCCCATTCAGACTCCATGTCTCCAGACTCCCTCGGAATGTGGTTGAAGTTCTTCAGGAGGTGAGAGTTGAAGACCTCCCGGACAGGGGCCTCAGCCAGACGTTCCCAGCACACCCTCACTATACATTTAGGTCTACCATGTCTGAATGGCATCCTCCCCTGCCATCGGATCCAACTCACTACCAGGTGGTGATCAGTTGACAGCTCTGCACCTCTCTTTACCTGAGTGTCCAAGACATACGGTCCCAGGTCTAATGACACCATAACAAAATCGATCATCGACCTGCGACCTAGGGTGTCCTGGTGACAGGTGCACATATGGACACCCTTATGCTTGAACATGGTGTTTGTTATGGACAAAGTGTGGTTAGCACAGAAGTCCAATAACAGAACACCACTCAGGTTCAGATCGGGCAGGCTGTTCCTCCCAATCATCCCCTTCCAGGTTTCACTGTTGTTGCCCACGTGCGGATTGAAGTCCCCCAGTAGGACAATGGAGTCTCCAAGAGGAGCACTCACCAGCACCCCAGTCAGAGGCTCCAAAAAGGGTGGGTACTCTGAACCATCACTTGGTGCATAGGCACAATTGATGGTCAGGACCTGTTTCCCAACCCAAAGATGCAGGGAAACAACCCTTTCGTCCACCGGGGAAAACTCCAATATAGAGGCAGCAAGGTGGGGGGATACAAGAATACCCACACCTGCTCGTCGCCTCTCACCCGGGGCAACTCCAGAGAAGGCCAAGCTCCAGCCCCTCTACAGGAGACTGGTACCAGAACCAGAGCTGTGTGTTGAAGTGAGGCCGACTATATCTAGCCGGTATCTCTCAACCTCATGCACCAGCTCAGGCTCCTTCCCCACCAGAGAGGTGACATTCCACGTCCCAAAAGCCAGTTTAGCAAGCCTGGGATCAGACCGCCAAGGTTTCCGCCTTTGACTGCCACCAGATCCACATAGCACCGGACCCCCATGGTCCCTCCTGCAGGTGGTGAGACCACTGGAGGGCGGATCTCCAGGAATAAAATAATAACTGTAATTTACAACACTGCATGCACTTGAGATAATAATGCTTTTATGGCTTTTGAGAAAAAATAAACACCTACAGTGCATCGGGAAAGTATTCACAGCACTTCATTTTTTCCACATTTTGTTATGTTACAGCCCTATTCCAGAATGAACTAAATTCATTTTTTCCTCAAAATTCTAAACACAACACCCCATAATGACAATATGATTTTTTTTTTTTGAGATTTTTGCAAATTTATTAAAAATAAAAAACTGAGAAATCACATGTACATAAGTACTCACAGCCTTTGTTCAATACTTTGTTCATGCACCTTTGGCAGCAATTACAGCATCAAGTCTTTTTGAATATGATGCCACAAGCTTGACACATGTATTGCTGGGCAGTCTGGGCCATTCCTCTTTGCAGCAACTCTCAAGCTCCATTAGGTTGGATGGGAAGTGTCGGTGCATAGCCATTTTCAGATCTCTCAAGAGATGTTCAATTGGATTCAACTCTGGCCTCTGGCTGGGTAACTCAAGGACATTCACAGAGTTGTCCTGAAGCCACTCCTTTGATATCTTGGCTTTGTGCTTAGGGTCGCTGTCCCACTGAAAGATGAACCATCACCAAGTCTGAGGTCAAAAGTGCTCTGGAGCAGGTTTTCATTCAGAACGTCTCTGTACATTGCTGCATTCATCCTTCCCTCTATCCTGACTAGTCTCCCAGTTTGTGCTGCTGAAAAACATCCTTACAGCATGATGCTGCCACCACCATGCTTCACTGTTGGAATGGTATTGGCCTGGTGATGAGCGGTGCACCCCCAACATCCCCATACCATGATGCTGCTACCAACATTGGCGTGGTTATGAATGGTGTGTGGTTTCCTTCAAACATGACACCTGGCATTCACACCAAAGAGTTCAATCTTTGTCTCATCAGACCAGAGAATTCTGTTTCTCGTGGTCTGAGAGTCCTTCAGGTGCCTTTTGGCAAACTCCAGGTGGGCTGCCATGTGCCTTTTACTAAGGAGTAACTTCCGTCTGGCCACTCTACCATACAAGTCTGATTGGTGGATCGCTGCAGAGATGGTTGTCCTTTTGGAAGGTTCTCCTCTCTCCACAGAACAACGCTGGAGCTCTGACAGAGTGACCATCAGGTTCTTGGTCACCTCCCTGACTAACCCCCCCCCCCCCCCCCCCCCCGATCGTTCAGTTTAGATGGCTGGCCAGCTCTAGGAAGAGTCCTGGTGGTTCAAAACTTCTTCCATTTACAGATGATGGAGGCCACTGTGCTCACTGGGACCTTCAAAGCAGCAAAATTTTTTTCGTACCATTCCCCAGATTTGTGCCTCGAGACAATCCTGTCTCGGTGGTCTACAGAAAATTCCTTTGACTTCATGTTAGGTTTGTGCTCTGACATGCACTGTCAACTGTGGGACCTTATATAGACAGGTGTGTGCCTTTCCAAATCATGTCCAATCAACTGAATTTACCACAGGTGGACTGTAATTACACTGTAGAAACATCTCAAGGATGATCAGCGGAAACAGGATGCACCTGAGCTCAATTCTGAGCTGCATGGCAAAGGCTGTGAATATGTATGTACATGTGATTGCTTAGTTGTTTTTTTTTTTTAATAAATTTGCAAAAATCTCAAAACTTTTTACACATTCTCATTATGGGGTGTTGTGTTTAGGATTTTGAGGAAAAAATGAATTTAATCCATTTTGGAATATGGCTGTAACATAACAAAATGTGGAAAAAGTGAAGTGCTGTGAATACTTTACGGATGCACTGTATGTGCTATGAAAAAGTGTCATGTCTTTATTTCTCTTTTAAAGTTACAAAAATCAACCAGCTGCTTGTGAAAATAAAGTTTATATTGCACTTCCAAATATGAATTTTTATTTTTTTTTCTAAGTGAAGGCCCTATTTGTAAACAATAAAATCTGCATACAGGTACAGTATATGAATGTCCTGTATATTAAACACTAAAATTATTATATCATTCACCTACAGTTATTCTATATCACATGATACACATTACAAGGTTTAATATGTATTTTCAATAAGTAAAACTTTTCATGATGGTAGTGGACAATGACAGGCCAGTACAAGCAAATGCAAACATTATTTAATAATTAGATATCAAATGATGCTGTGCACATCACTCAGTTATAATACAGCAACATCAAGAAGGAGACCGAGTCGAGCCTTGATCTTGCCCCCCTGGGGAGACGCAAGAGATCCCAGCAGGGCATGATGCTTTGCCTGCTTTGAAGTTATGAAAATCTTACTTGTGCATGCTTAAAAAAATAATCATAATAACCAACAATCAAAACTGTGAAAACATAAACCCACTTAAAATCAGAACTGTCTTTAAAACCAGTTTAGGGGATCTCAATTTTCTGAAATATTTTTCAGTATTCAATGCTCTCTCCTGGTCTGTCAATGATCTCTCAATGATCGTTCAGAGATCTCCATGAAAATCTCACACTGATCTTGGAGGCATTTACACAGTAACTGCTTTTTTGAGGCTCTAGGAGATCATTGAGAGAGAAGGTTTGATCTCAGTGGTCTCGCAACGATCTCTATGCTCTGTAAAGGGGCCTTAATCATTTTCTCTCAAAACATATTTTGTGGTGACCCAGCACAATGCAGATTGACTCTTTTTCACACTCAGTGGGGCTGGAGAAACGGAAGACAAATAGCATACAGAGGACAATGCACAGACGGACAAAGAGCCACAGGAGGCAGTCAGACGGGACTGTATGCATGTGTCCTCGAGCCAACCAATGTCATGCTAATCACGTGTATTGACTGTGATGCTAATGTGCCATGCATTCTCTCTTCCTGTATCACTGCATAAAAGAGCATGTGTGACATGTCTCAAGAGCACAGTAGCTCAGAGCTACGATGTGTGTCTCATTCTGATGGAGGAAATAAAACTCTGCAACCTTCCAACTTGTCCCATCTCGCCTGATCTTTTCCCTCCACAATTTCACAATTTTGAATTTATAGAAGCAGCAGGGTTAGTACAGGGTCAGATCAAATAAAGGCCTGTTGTTTGTTATTGCAAGTGCAGGTTGCAAAATACTGAAAATGACCACACACCATGCTTTGGTTGAATCTGTCCCATCTCTACCATTATAAAGGTACAGGATGTAGGGATGGGCGTATTGACACTCTAGTATTGATACTTTGATACCAGCTGGTCGATACTTTTTAAAATATCGTGATACCACTGTGTGAATACAAAATATGTCATTTGTTTTCACTTCTGAGAGTTTTAGGCATTCAATTTATGTGTGAAAACCAGTGAAAAACCAGCCCAGGCATATTTTAGAGATGGTCTGCCATGCCACATGATTATGGCAGCCAAACAGATGTCAGAGCTGAAGACTCACTGCACAGCCTCAGTCAAGCAGTCACTGACTCCGGTGCAGAGCAGAGTGAGCTCAGCAGCGTCGCGGCAGGCAGAAGAAGTATTACTTCTGAAGTGTTACACCATTCATCCAAACTGTATGGTGATACCAAGTAGCATAATTTTGAAAAATAAACAAAATAAGCACTATTTAAGTTTGCAAAAATAATAGTGTAAAAATAAGATAAATACTGTAAATGAATAATAAAATACAAATTTAAAAAAAACAGTGTTGTGAAAAAATTACACATACGGTGGGGTAAAAAAGTATTTAGTCAGCCACCAATTGTGCAAGTTCTCCCACTTAAAAGATGAGAGAGGTCTCTAATTTTCATCATAGGTATACCTCAACTATGAGAGACAAAATAAGAAAAAAAAATCCAGAAAATCACATTGAAGGATTTTTAATGAATTAATTGGTAAATTCCTCGGTAAAATAAGTATTTGGTCAATAACAAAAGTTCATCTCAATACTTTGTTATATACCCTTTGTTGGCAATGACAGAGGTCAAATGTTTTCTGTAAGTTTTCACAAGGTTTTCACACACTGTTGCTGGTATTTTGGCCCATTCCTCCATGCAGATCTCCTCTAGAGCAGTGATGTTTTGGGGCTGTCGCTGGGCAACACAGACTTTCAACTCCCTCCAAAGATTTTCTATGGGGTCGAGATCTGGAGACTGGCTAGACCACTCCAGGACCTTGAAATGCTTCTTACGAAGCCACTCCTTCGTTGCCTGGGCGGTGTGTTTGGGATCATTGTCATGCTGAAAGACCCAGCCACATTTCATCTTTAATGCCCTTGCTGGTGGAAGGAGGTTTTCACTCAAAATCTCACGATACATGGCCCCATTCATTCTTTCCTTTACACGGATCAGTCGTCCTGGTCCCTTTGCAGAAAAACAGCCCCAAAGTATGATGTTTCCACTCCCATGCTTCACAGTAGGTATGGTGTTCTTTCTCCTCCAAACACGACAAGCTGAGTTTTTACCAAAAAGTTCTATTTTGGTTTCATCTGACCATATGACATTCTCCCAATCCTCTTCTGGATCATCCAAATGCTCTCTAGCAAACTTCAGACGGGCCTGGACATGTACTGGCTTAAGCAGGGGTACACGTCTGGCACTGCAGGATTTGAGTCCCTGGCGGCATAGTCTGTTTCTGATGTAGCCTTTGTTACTTTGGTCCCAGCTCTCTGCAGGTCATTCACTAGGTCCCCCCATGTGGTTCTGGGATTTTTGCTCACCATTCTCATGATAATTTTGACCCCACAGGGTGAGATCTTGTGTGGAGCTCCAGATTGAAGGAGATTATCAGTGGTCTTGTATGTCTTCCATTTTCTAATAATTGTTCCCACAGTTGATTTCTTCACACCAACCTGTTTACCTATTTCAGATTCAGTTTTCCCAGCCTGGTGCAGGTCTACAATTTTGTTTCTGGTGTCCTTTGACAGCTCTTTGGTCTTGGCCATAGTGGAGTTTGGAGTCTGACTGTTTGAGGTTGTGGACAGGTGTCTTTTATACTGATAACGAGTTCAAACAGGTGCCATTAATACAGGTAACGAGTGGAGGACAGAGGAGCCTCTTAAAGAAGAAGTTACAGGTCTGTGAGAGCCAGAAATCTTGCTTGTTTGTAGGTGACCAAATACTTATTTTACTGAGGAATTTACCAATTAATTAATTAAAAATCCTTCAATGTGATTTTCTGGATTTTATTTTTTTTCTCATTTTGTCTCTCATAGTTGAGGTATACCTATGATGAAAATTGGAGACCTCTCTCATCTTTTAAGTGGGAGAACTTGCACAATTGGTGGCTGACTAAATACTTTTTTGTCCCACTGTATATGCTGCTTGGTATTACCATAGAATTTAGATGGATGGTGAAACATTTCAGAAGTCAAAAATACTTGAATCCAGTTAACTTGACTGAGCTTTCATACAGCATACTTACCTGCTTGGATGACTGAGAATCTTCACCAAATTAAAAAAATGAATTTATTTTGCACTCATTTTAAGTCTTAATTATTTTTATTATAATTGAAAAAAAATATTTTTATTTACTTTGCTGATTTTCTATTTTATTATCATTTTATATGAATTTCTTTCAAGTGTTTATGTTCATGAGTTTTATTCATATTCCATATTGCCCTTGCAGATTAAGCGGAAAAAGATGGATAGATGGATAAAGTTGTTAATGAAACTGCAATCGTGTGATTTTCCTTTAAGGGGCGAAAAGTATCGGTATCAGTAGGGAAGAAAAAGTCCCATAAATTAATGGTATTGTGTCGAAAGTTAAAATGCTGGTATTGCCCACCCCTACCAGGAGGACACAGAGATTCACATCATACCTACGTCTCTCTCATACTTACTTTGGTAGTCAGTCTGTAGAAAGGTTTTTTTTTTTCACTTTTATTTATAAATGTTTTCTTTATGTGAATGATTGATACTGAACGTAACAATTTCTAGCAGGGATTTTGCTGATTTTAATGAATTAGTGCATGCTCGTAGAAAGCAAGTATTCTTGAGTGAAAAGAGGTAGGCCAATCAGCCTTTCCAGGCCCAAATGTAGGCTGTGTTGGAAAGTGGAATAATGTTGGCAAATATGAAAGGGAGTGAACACTAAGATTTATTTGATTGTGTGAATGTTAATTAAAGAATTACTGAAAATGAATGGGACATCCAATATTAGTGACTAATAAGATAAGAACCCTTGTTTATTTGTTTGTCAGACTTATTTGTGTGATTTTTATGACTTTCATAGGTGTTGTATCTTGCACTTTTGGGAATGGGAGTTGTTCAGTCACCATTATAATTGTTTTAGTTTATATGTGTAGTTTATAGTCCATCATCAATGAATTCATGCAGTACTATAACAGGACATGTTTACAAATATTTGAGACCCATTCTATTGCATCCTTTTATATTGTAGCAATACTATAAATACAAAACACCGAACATTATTTTACACAGCAGAATGATCCGTTTGGCTCCAGCTGTTGCATCAGTGTTGCTCATTTGTCAGTATATATTTAAAAAAAAATGATTTATTTTATTATTTGGGTGTTTTTTGTCACAGTCGTCATTTAGTCAAAGCGTGCATGTGTGTCCGCATATGGTTTGCAATTGATCTGGCCATTCCACTCCACAGTCATGGTGGTATTATTATTAACTTTTAATTTTTAGATAGCCGTTTACCAGGAGGAGCGCCATGTTGAACCTGTGGTGCCGCAAAGGACAGCGGTGACACACGGGCGATGCAGCAGCCAAGACTCCTGTTAACAAGGAAGGCTGGGCTTAGAGCTCTGCAAAGGACCCCACCCCCACCCCCCACACCTAGTGTTCTCCACATATGCTGAATTATCCTTTAGAACTAGGAAATCACGGCAACATTATAGTATGATTTTAAGCATTAAATCGTCAGTACTCTCTTTTTCTGGTCAAATTTGTCGCTTTTCACTTCCTTGTTTTGTTTACGGAGTGCTCTGGTGACTGGTCGTGATGCCGCATATTATCCAATCAGTACAGAGTCAATCCAAAGCCCTGCCCACACTTCTAGAAGCCAGAACATGAGGAAATGGAGCAGTGGCTAAATTTTTATTTATAAAAATTATGTATTTTCACTCAGCAACTCGATACTCGGGGATGCATACCCTCGTAACCTCAGCAAAGCACTTATAAAATCTGAGGCCAGTCTGATGAACGGTTTGGAAGATATGTGAGGAACAAACAGACAGACAAACACACACAGATCTGTTGTATTTATAGATAGATGAAGAGAGTTTGTATGTCTACTGGGAGATGTTTGTGTGTTTCAGGATGAAGTGGTTCGTGATCTTTCTGGTGGTGTCACTGGTCATCTTCAGTTCTGAATCTGGGAAGGCTAAGGAGGAAGGAGCTACAAACACCTGGCTTAGATTCGCACCTAAAGGTAAATTAGACCTACTTAATCTTGACAAAAGTGATTGGAGGGTTTCAGCTTATACAAAGCACAAAAGATTGCTTTGATTATTGAGCTTTTATACAACACAGCAGACAGTTAACCACCATGTGGTGCTTGTGGTTTTGATAGTCAGCGTTTCCATTTTTTTACATTGTGGTTTTAAATCAGAATATACAGCTATAATTATAAAAGGTATGTAAAAACACCATATGTTTACGTACTTCATCCCAATTCCAAGTAACAAAGACAGTTTATGTGCTTACTATTTAACATGGGCTGCACGGTGGCGCAGTGGTTTAGCACTGTGGCAGCACAGTTTTACCCTCGGCCGGGGGACCACGGGGATCATGAGATCGTGGGTTCGATCCCAGCCCCCGACCAACAGTGAGCTGTGTGGAGTTTGCATGTTCTCCCCGTGTTGCGCGGGTTTACTCCGGGATTTCTCCGGTTTCCTCCCGCATACCAAAACATGTAGGTTTAGGGCGCTCGCGCACGCAGCGACCAGCAGCCGGTGGCTTGTCACCAGACTGCAAACCATGTCTACCTACGGGTACAAATAAGTAACAAAAAAAAAAAAAAAAAAAAAAAAAAAAAAATTATCTCTGTTGGGTCACATTTTTAAACAGTGGCATTTTTTTAGATAAAGAACACTTAAGAAAAAAAAAAAACAATGTCGGGGAACTTTAAAATGTGTATTTATTTGACTTACTAACTCCCTTTAGCATAAGTACAGTAGATGAATGACACTGTTTTGATGTTTCTTTGTTTTTTTGAAGCCCACAAACGTGCTATCTAAGGTACCATTAAAGCTGGATTCACACTACAGTTGTGACGGGTCGCACGAGTGCATGTGGCAAGAAGCAGTACGCAAGCAATGGGGAACCACACTGCTTGTTTTTAATAAAGAAAAACAGTATACAGACCGGGCAACGCGGTGGCGGAGTGGTTAGCACCGTGGCAGCACAGCAACTCACCCTTGACTGGGGGATCTCGGGTTCGATTCCAGCCCCCAACCAACAGTGATCTGTGTGGAGTTTGCATGTTCTCCCTGTTTCTGCGTGGGTTTACTTTGGGATTTCTCCGGTTTCCTCCCACATGCAAAAAACATATAAATTAGGTTTTAACTGGCATCAACTGGGGATTCTAAATTGTCCTTATGTATGGATGTAAGAGTGAATGGCTGTCTGTCTCTATGTGTTGGCCCTGCGATGGACTGGCGATCTGTCCAGAGTGTACCCTGCCTCTCGTCCAAAGATGCTGGGATAGGCTCCAGCCCCCCACGACCTGAAAAGGATTAAGTGGAAGAAGATGGATGGTATACAGACTGGCTGCAGAGCCACTGACGTGTCACACATGCATTCAGCCTTTTACATACCCCGACTGCCGTCACAAGTAAAAAAATTAATAAGAGTCCTGAAGCTTAGACAATGGCATACGTGTGTCTCAATGAACTCCTTCCAGCCGAAGAATTGGTGTTGAGGTGTACTCTCATGACATCACAAGAAGGTGACGGAGACAGAGTCCCTTAAAGTCACAATAATGTAATTTCACTTGTTATACAATGTTTAGACCGATGTTTACTGACATTTTTTCAAATGTCTGACTCTGCTGGCAAAAGTTGGTAAAAGTTAATGATAGTTGGTGTTCACTGGCGAAAGCGGGCGAACATCATTCGCATGGTTGGCTGAAAATTTTCAACATGCTGAAAATTTACTGACATTTGGAAATAAATGTCGGTGAAAGCTGTGCTCTGTTTGTAAAAGTTCCTGAGCGCTAAGCTAAGTTGTGCAGAGCTAGCCCACATCGGCCCAAGTTGGGCTCCATTGGCGAATGTTCACTGAAATGCTGGTGGAAGCAGATGTTTTAAGACAAAATTCTAAACTTTTTCTTGCTTCAGTGAAAATGTAGGACTAATCCTATATAGGCCGTTCAGTCTCTCTCTAAAAAAAAAAAAAGTTCAGGGTGGTCTCAAATTCAGTCCAAGTGGGAATAATAAAGTTAAAATTATCTAATGAAACTGACAAAGTGTATGTCCAAGACGGGAGACAGGTAGATGTGTACAGTCAAAAAGCAGGTCCAGAATGGCACGAAGCCGCCACAAATGCTGACCTTTAAATGAGGGTCACCTGATGCTGACCTCAGCTGACCTACACTCAGTATTCCTTTGCTTAAGTTGACCTAAGATGGCAACCGTTGCTCATACGCTAGCCTAAGTTGGCACAAGTTTGCTTCCGCTATAGAAAATAAATGCAACACTGGCAAACATTTGCAAATGTTCATAAAAGTTGGTGTGCGCTGGGTTTTAAAAAATCCTGTTTGTCAACGTAATTTCACCGACATTTGGACTAATTTCTCTGATTTTCAAAATGTTGGTAAACATCAGTCCAAACATTGTAGTGTGAATCCACCTTCAGGCAGAGGCCATGTAGGGACTCCTGATGATTGCTATAAAATTGTTATTTTTTCAGGTCAGATAACTTTTTTCTCATGATTAAATCTGTCTAGTTAACATAGGTCTGCGTTTCCTTACCATGCTTGGACTGAAAAACCTGAGAAGCTCCAACACTGGAGAAAATTAGGAGGCTGACCTATTAACGCTTTTTCTGGTTGACGATTTACTGTCATTCACATAATAAACTTTGAGTCTCCTTTAAAAAATATGACCGTTAATTCTAAGCCTGGAAACACTTCCTAAAAAATGATGAAATGCTAAGATGGAACATTTTCTCAGTGCTTTAATGGACTGTGAAAACTGTGAAACTGCTTGTTGTTGCAAAATGTCCAGATGAATAAAATTGAAAATTAAAAAAGACACCAACAGTGTGCTGTTACTAGCCCTAATTTCCACTACAAGAAACAGGAACTAATTTTACAGGAACTTCACCTTTGCTGTGTGTCTCTACTAGTGATATAAAATTGGCAATGCACTAGTACGTATGGCTGAACATACTGAACTGAATCCCTTATGAAAACAACACACCGCTTCTGTTTCTCGTATGCTTGCTGTTGCTGAATACAAATCATCATTTCTGTCAAAGGAGCTTTACTGTGATTATTAATGTTTTTGTGAGAACTGTTAATAGTGCCTGGTGAAACATGCAGTGCTATGTCAACAAAGTGTTAGGACAATTACAACATACAAACAAGGCATGCACAGTATGTCACAAAAGTGAGTACACCCCTCACATTTTTGTAATTATTTTATCTATTTACCTTTTGTTCTTATTAAAGACAAAAATAGAAAGGAGATATTTTTACCTTCTTTACATGTTTCGACTGTGCACTGCAGCCTTCGTCAGAAGAGTCTACTGATTGCTGCCAGGTGTCATTTTATCAGCTGACTTTCATAGGCGGGGCCAGCCCAGCAGACCTGTCAGATCCACTGAGCCGGCCCCACTTTCCGCGTCAGATGGTCTCTGGAGAATGTGGTCCCAGGTGTGGGAAAGCATAAAGGCCCCCTCATCCTGGTTCATGGTATCTTTTCCCCGCTTCCTGATTTCTATGGTCTCCTTGATCCAGCATTTGTGTCTGTTGCTCTCCGATCCAATAATTTTTGCGACTAAAGTCAGCTGATAAAATGACACCTGGCAGCAATCAGCTGACTCTTCTGGCAAAGGCTGCAGTGCACAGTCGAAAAATGTAAAGAAGGTAAAAACATCTCCTTTCTATTTTTGTCTTTAATAAGAACAAAAGGTAAATAATTATAAGAAGACAAAATGAACCTACTTGAGCTAAATATTATATCTTTTCATGGGACAACACTGAAGATATGATACTTTGATACAATGTAAAGTCATCAGTGTACAGCTTGTAAAAAAGTGTAAATTTGCTGTCCCCTCAAAATAACTCAACACACAGACATTAATGTCTAAACCGCTGGCAACAAAAGTGAGTACACCCCTAGTGGAAATGTCCAAATTGTGCCCAATTAGCCATTTTTCCTCCCTGGTGTCATGTGACTTGTTAGTCTTACAAGGTCTCAGCCGTGAATGGGGAGCAGGTGTGTTAAATTTGGTGTTATTGCGTTCACACTGTCATACTGGTCAGTGAAAGTTCAACATGGCACCTCATGACAAAGAACTCTCTGAGGATCTGAAAAAAGGAATTGTTGCTCTACATAAAGATGGCCTAGGCTATAAGAAGATTGCCAACACCCTGAAACTGAGCTGCAGCACAGTGGTCAAGACCATACAGCGGTTTAACAGGACAGGTTCCACTCAGAACAGGCCTCACCATGGTCAACCAAAGAAGTTGAGTGCAAGTGCTCAGCGTCACATCCAGAGGTTGTCTTTTGAAAATAGACGTATGAGTGGTGCCAGCATTGCTGCAGAGGTTGAAAGGGTGGGGGGTCAGCCTGTCAGTGCTCAGACCATATGCCGCACATTGCATCAAATTGGCTGTCATCTCAGAAGGAAGCCCCTTTTAAAGATGATGCACAAGAAAGCCCATAAACAGTTTGCCGAAGACAAGCAGACTAAGGACATGGATTACTGGATCCATGTCCTGTGGTCTGATGAGACCAAGATAAATTTATTTGATTTAGATGGTGTCAAGCATGTGTGGTGGCAACCAGGTGGGGAGTACAAAGACAAGCGTGTCTTGCCTACAGTCAAGCATGATGGTGGGAGTGTCATGGTTTGGGGCTACATGAGTGCTGCCGGCACTGGGGAGCTACAGTTCATTGAGGGAACCATGAATGCCACCAGGTACTGACATACCGAAGCAGAGCATGATCTCCTCCATTCAGAAACTGGGCCACAGGGCAGTATTCCAACATGATAACAACCCCAAACACACCTCCAAGATGACCGCTGCCTTGCTAAAGAAACTGAGGATGAAGGTGATGGACTGGCTAAGCATGTTTCCAGACCTAAACCCTATTGAGCATGTGTGGGGCATCCTCAAACTGAAGGTGGAGGAATGCAAGGTCTCTTACACCATGATGTCATCATGGAGGAGTGGAAGAGGATTCCAGTGGCAACCTGTGAAGCTCTAGTGAGCTCCATGCCCAACAGAGTTAGGGCAGTGTTAGAAAATAATGGTGGCCTCACAAAATATTGACATTCTGGGCACAATTTGGACATTTTCACTAGGAGTGTACTCACTTTTGTTGCCAGCAGTTTAGACATTAATGGCTGTGTGTTGAGTTATTTTGAGGGGACAGCAAATTTACATTGTTATACAAGCTGTACACTGGCTACTTTGTATCAAAGTGTCATATCTTCAGTGTTGTCCCATGAAAAGATATAATAAAATATTTACAAAAATGTGAGGGGTGTTCTCACTTTTGTGAGATACTGTGCTGTGTGTATGTGAATGCATGTACATATACACTACCGTTCAAAAGTTTGGGGTCACTTAGAAATTTCCTTATTTTTGAAAGAAAAGCACTTTTTTTCAATGAAGATAACTTTAAACTAATCAGAAATACACTCTATACATTGCTAATGTGGTAAATGACTATTTTAGCTGCAAATGTCTGTTTTTTGGTGCAATATCTACATAGGTGTATAGAGGCCCATTTCCAGCAACTATCACTCCAGTGTTCTAATGGTACAATGTG
Organism: Pholidichthys leucotaenia; assembly: GCA_020510985.1. NCBI lineage: Eukaryota > Metazoa > Chordata > Actinopteri > Cichliformes > Pholidichthyidae > Pholidichthys > Pholidichthys leucotaenia. The sequence continues at coordinate 282,381,264 of CM035842.1, forward strand.
TTTGCTCATTGTGTCAGAAGGCTAATGGATGATTAGAAAACCCTTGTGCAATCATGTTAGGTCTGCAATGCTGTAATTGCTGCAAATGGAGGATTCTTTGACGAAAGCAAAATTTGAAGGAAAAAATTATTATTTCAAATACAAATCATTATTTCTAACCTTGTCAATGTCTTGACTATATTTTCTATTCATTTTACAACTCATGGTGGTAAATAAGTGTGACTTTTCATGGAAAACACAAAATAATTGTCTGGGTGACCCCAAACTTTTGAACGGTAGTGTACATACTATATATATACACAACACACATAAAGAATATATAATAATTATCTACCTACATACATGAGCGCCTACCTTCTTTTATTTCGTGTCTGTTAAGAAGTTAACAACAATAACAAATTATTTGCATTTTTTGGGTCCATTTAAGAAGTGAAAATAGATAATTTCGCACAAAACCCTCAGTGTACCAGGGCACCCTGGTTGAAAAACACTGACTTAACTGAATAAAATACTTTTGAACCAACAATGCTAAAGCAAAAAATGGGGAGTAAAATGCAGAAAAATTTCAACATTTTCTGATAAATTTGTAGCATTTTTCTAGTAAATTTGAAACGTTCTCATGAATTTGAAACTTTTTCTCATAAACTTTAAGCTTTTTTCCTCATAAATTGGTATCTTTTCTGGTAAATTTGCATCTTTTTTTTTAAACGTGCAATTTTTTTTCTCATTAATTTGTGGCTCCTTTTATGTAATTTTTTTTCACTTTTTTCTTTTACATGTGCAACTTTTTTCATAAATGTGTGCCTTTATTTTGTAACTGTAAAAACTGTTTTCTTGTAACATAATATTGTTGTTGTGAGGGGACTTTTTCCATTTTTAAGGATTTAGACTCTTCCCCATTATAAAAATGTCGGCCCCAGGCACCATCTAACATAGGGCCCCCAGAAAGCGAGAACTGGTCCTGACTACATTACTAATAGTGTCCCCCCTCAATATTTCCTCTTTAGAAAATGTTCTTTTTATTGTCTCCCAACAGTAAAATAAAATATCTGCCCATGTCCGATTCTAACACCAAAGCATATGGTAATAGAAAATGCTTTCCATAGTTTTAACTTTTAACTCGTTCATACTGTATACAGACCACCTTGTGCTACATGAAACAAAAAAAAGAGGCAAGTGATCATAAAAACTGTTGCTTTTTGGTTAAATTAACTTTATCTACATCAGCCCATTGGCTGTTACTGAATTTGTATGTGAGGAAGTGAGGCAAAAATATGTGAAACAGTAGAATAACAGGCCGTGTTTGGTCTTCCTTTAATGGTACTGTTGCAAAACCAATGATGATGAATTCATTTTAGCAAATATAAAGTGAGGCCTTCCTGCTACTCTGCAAGCACAGTCAGTTCTATCTCCGTCAAGCTTACAGTGCTCGCTTTGGTGACTGCATTTTGCTGTTGGCACCCAACCTGTGGAAAGGTAACAAGATTTAATGATAAAACTTCAGAAGCAATGCTACAGAAAACTTTGATGTTGTCTTAGGAGTCTATACTTCTTCTTTTTTTTATAGCATGAAGCGTGCAGCGATTGTTCTCGTGCTGTTTCTGGTCGTACTCATGGCTGTACCTGGAGAGTGCATCATCGGGGCGATTATAACCGGAGTTTCGACTCGTATGTTCATTCATTCTGTGACTGCAGATATTTTCACTGAATTAGAAAAGCAAAGAAATAGTCATAATTGATATTTTAGTATATTGACTGATATATGATGTGAAATGCCAAAAATTACTGAAATATTTTTGCTGTTCTTTGTTTTTGTCTCATTCAGTTGGCAGTTTGATCCATGGGTAAGGACCTGTCACTATAGTACTAACAATATGCCATATAGAAAACCATAATGCATATGAGTCAGAATACTCTGAAATTCTGCATAGATGTACTACTATTCTTACTTCCTGAATACATACATTATTCCTGACTTTCCCTTATTGTACTGGGTCTTCTTTGCCCTAAACAGGCTCGTCAACAGGAATAGAGGGATGGAAAACTTGGAAGAGCTTGAAAAGCGTGGAATCCGTGGCTACCCTGAGAACCGTCTTTTTCAACAGACTTAAGATGCCGCTTAAGTCTCACACTTTCGCACAAAAAAGCAACCAGCATTCAGTAAAACTGCCTGCAATGACCTGTCCATGTGGCATTCTGTGAGTTTTGAAAATATATAACACATCTTAACCAAACAAATGTTGTTTGTAATATCACATTTAATGAATGGATTTTAATGCATTTAATTTTTTAATGTCCTTTGATTTGGATATTTGATTGTAATGTGCAAATTCTGAAACATAAGGCACACAACATTGACATATTAGAAATAAAATAATAGCTGTAATTTACAACACCACATGCACTTGAGTTGATAATGCTTTTATGGCTTTTGAAAAAAAATAAATAACTATGCACAATGAAAAAGTGCAATGTCTTTATTTCTTTAAGCTGCAAAAATCAACTAAGTTTGTACTGCACTTCCAAATATGAGTAATTAAAGACCAAAATGCACCAGATGTCAAACCATTAAGGTTGACTCAGCTTACTCTGGAAACAAAAGGTTCACAGTAGCAACCAACTTTTCCAAACTGAAGAGCTGAACTGTTGCCTCAGTACCGAAAACATGAAGTGCCCTATTATGATGATCTAAAGCATGCATTTGCACCACCCTTGCACTAGTGGTTTAGGATGGAAGACCTTCAGTCAGCAAAAGGCAGCAGAAAAGCATGGCGAGCCATGGACTGTGTGCCTCCAACAGCTGCAGAGGGAAGGTGGAAGAGGAGAAAGATGGCCGTTGTTATGGAGGTGTGGCCAAGCTGCTGTTTTCGTTTCGGGTGCAACATTAGCACAGAACCTTCATAATAGATAAAATTCACTAACCAGTTCGGTTGAAGTGGCTGTATGACACAACACAGTTACAAATTTCACTATTTTTAATTCAAGGACATTAATTGTGTGAACTGTGAAACTGCTTGTTGCTGATGAATAAAATGGCCGAAAAAAGACACCAAGAGTATGCTATTATTAGCCCCATTTCCACTACAGGAACCAGCTTTACAGGAACTTCCCTCTTGGTGTGTGTCTCCACTAGGTCTCAGCTTAATAAAATTACATTAAAATTCAACACTTGTTGACACTTTGTCAAATCACAAGTTGGATAAAGAGTGCATTGTTGTGGCTGATTTGGGGTCAGTTCTGAATGTGATAATTTATGTATTTAATTAACCAGGTTGGAGTATTCCTGTTACAGTTTTTAAAGTGGAGTCCCAGTGTGACATTCAGTAGTGGATAAAAATCCTGAGTGGGCCTTCTAAATACATTTTCTGAATACATTTAATGATGATTATATTTGCTGTAAGCAAAAACAGAAAGTGATTTCAGAAAAAAGAAAAACATCAAAGGGTTGAGGGCAACGTTAACACACAACTTCATAATAGATAAATATCACCAACCACTTTTAGACATGGACAAATTTGTTGGTAACCTTCCATTAAAGAAAGAAAATCCCACAAAGGTCAATGAAATAACTTGAAACCGACAAAAGTAATAATAAATTTAAAAAAAAATATTCTGAAAAATTACTAATGAAAATCAGACATTGCTTTTGAATTTTGGTTCAAAAGAATCAATTTTAAAAACAAACTAATGACACTGGCGTGGAAAAAAATGATAATACCCTTAAAGATACACTCCAGCGGCTCTAAAGCCACCTCAGAAACCAATGTGTAGTGTTCAAAATAGTATATAGTGGCTTTTTATACACAAAAAGAAACTTTCATTTCCTTAGAATGGCTTGGAAAGCGCTTTTCCATCTTTCACCTACTTAAGTATGCGCAGATCTATGGATATTGTAATTAGTTCCACCCACACTCCTGCCCACCAGTAGCTGGAAGAAGATGAGGACTCCCAGAAGGTGATCCAACTGGAGGAAGTGAAAAGTTGCAACAAGGTTTCAATAGGTGAACCTATGGAATGATAATTCTTGGTTTAGCGGAGAGTCACTGCCATGCCCGACGTGGAGGCTGGAAGGTTTCCCGCCGGTCTCTGGTTACCCACTCACTGTGGATCACCCCAGTGGGGGCTGGTGAGCAGTTTACTTTGGTCCGGTGCAACAACCAGCCGGCTCCCATCCGAGGTGAACTGCTTGCCCACCCTTAGCAAGGCAATCCACGGTAAGTGAGTAACCAAAGATCGCTACTTCGGAGCTCTCACCTCTGTCTGGTGTGCCCGCCAGCTGGCTTCCAACCAAGGCAAACTGCTCAGTGGCCCTCAGTGAGGCGATCTGCGGTGAGACCACTTCTCAGTCCCTGGAGCAAATCGCGGTCAGGTGCACTCGCCCGGGGAGCCCTCCAGCTGGGCAGCAACTCTTGGCTCCACCAAGAGCAATCCTTCCAAAGGTTCAATTCAATTCAGTTCAATTCAGCTTTATTTATACTGTGCCACATCACAACAGAGGCCATCTCATGGTGCCAGAGTGCAGAGAAAAACCCCACAGTCTCAGAAAAACCCAGCAATCAGACGATCCCCTATGAGCAAGCACTAAGCGACAGTGGAGAGGAAAAACTCCCATTTGGCCGGAAGAAACCTGTAGCAGAACCAGGTGCAGGGAGGGCCAGTCATCTGCTGCGACTGGCTGGGGGTGAAGGGATAGGGAGGATGGAGAGGGCAGACATAAAAACATAACAGTAAGGTGCCAAGTACATTATTGGAGGTCAACCAGTAGTATGGATCAAATAACAGCAGAACAAAAGTGGGGATAAAAGACATAAAATTCCTCCTTAAACATAAGCTATATTAAAAAAGAAGGATTTTACCCTGTTCTTAAAAACAGAACGAGTCTGACTCCTGGACCCAGAGTGGTAACTGGTTCCAGAGAGAAGGAGCTTGGTAGCAGAAGGCTCTGCCTCCCACTGTACTTTTGGAGATTCTATGATGATACTTGCCCCAGCCGTTGCACCACGCACACCAGAGCCGTCTCCCCCAGCATGCAAGCTGCAAACCCATGTCCTCTCCAGTATTTTAGCAGGGACACTGAGATTTTTCCAAATAAAATTAATCATTGCTGTCGTATTTTCAAGTCTGTGTGTAATTTAAAACCCCTTGATGCCTGAATTTATTTCCAATTGTTAACATTTTTTTTTTCATAATTGAAAATCGTTGTTTTGTTTTTTTTTTGGTTTGATGTGAATTCCCGACAATAGGCATCAAGGGGTTAAAAGAGAATTTCTTGCTCACAGCCAGAAACTGAACATGTACAATACATGGGCTGAAAAGTTCATAGTGGTCAAATTTGACCAAATGTGGTTTATTTTTCAACACAGTCTCCCCTTCAGTCCACACTCATCTTCCATAGGTGTTGCAGTCCTTGGATCTCTGCAGGTGAAAAATAAACCACATTTGGTCAAATTTGACCACGACGAACTTTTCAGCCCCCCTCCCCCCCGATAGTCTGCTATCTTTCCCAACTTGTAAAAAGCTCAGCTCCTTCTTGCTCCTCAGCTCCACCCTTCTCCCCTGAGAGAGTCAAGTAGGGGTCTAAGTGCTTAACCTCATTGGTTAATGTTATAACCAATCAGACTAAGCAGGAATACTAACGTAGCTAGAAATACTCTGACCAAACTGGCATTTTTTGGGTAGGCAAAGCTTAAGTGAAGCTCTACAGCAAAACAACAGAGATATGAGACATTTGAGTGATTTCGCTCTTGATATGTCTTGAAAGTCACAAAAAACATGTTACAGATATGCTAACAACAGAAAAAAAAACTTGATTTTTGCCAGAGTGTCACTTTAACTTAATTTTTGTTGCACAATCCTTTGATGCAATCATTGCAATCAAGTAATTTCTGTAACTCTCAATGAGACTTCTGCACCTGTCAACAGGTGTTTTGGCCCGCTCCTCCTGAGCAAACTGCTCCAGCTGTCTCAGGTATGAAGGCTGCCTTCTCCAGACGGCATGTTTTAGCTCCTTCCACAGATCAGTAAGATTTAGATCAGGGCTCATAGAAGGCTACCTCAGAATCATCCAGTGTTTTGGTCTTAGCCATTCTTGGGTGTTTTTAGCTATGTGTTTTGGGTCATTATCCTGTTGGAGGACCCATAACCTGTGAGTGAGACCAAGCTTTCTGACACTGGGCAGCATATTTGACTTCACAATGTGTTGATAGTCTTGAGATTTCATTGTATCCTGCACAGATTCAAGACACCCTGTGCCAGAAGCAACAAAGCAGTCCCAGACATAATCAAGCCTCCTCCATGTTTCACAGTAGGTACAGTGTTCTTTTCTTTGTATACTTTGGTTTTCCTTCTGTCAACATAGAGCTGAAGTGACTGGCCCAAAAGCTCCAGTTTTTTTCTCATCAGTCCAAAGGACAACCTCACAGAAGCTTTGGTGCTTGTCAGCATGCATTTTGGCTGTCTTTTGAATGTTTTTCTTGTCAATCAGTGGAGCTCTTCTGGTCCCATGGTGTGATTAGAAAGCAACATACCTTGATCTTGAAGTTCAGCTTAAACCATTTTGGATGGTTTCCTAGGGTCTTTTACTACAATACGCATTATTCGTCTGATCAAACTAAGGTTGCATTTCCTCTCGGGTCTACACCCTGGGAGGTTGGCTACAATCCTATGAACCTTATACTTGGAAATGGTCCTATTGTCAGGAGCCGAGCCGGCTTGGGTTCCCCGGCTCGGTCCTGATCTCTCTGTGGGTCTAGGTGCCACTGTGTATGTGCTTATTATGTATTCTGTGCTGCTTCCTTCCCGGCTCTGGGACGCTTCAGTGGTTAATCACTTCCCCTCATGCGTTCATTGGACGATGCTGGCCCAGGAACGCCCAATGTAAGTGTTTTGTCTTTTTGTATGTTTTCACCCTTTTGGGACTGTTGTCTTTGTGTTTAATAAATGTGTGTGGTGTAACTCCTGCACGTAAATCCTCATCCTTTAATCCCTCGCCGTGCGCAATGGAGAAGCGTATGGGAGGGTCCATGACAGAATGACCTAGCCCTAAAGGAGGATTTAGAGGGTTCACCCACACATCCCTTTTCCCTTTTTCTTTGTGTGCCGCTTGTTGGAACTAACCTTGTTTCGAGATGTCCATGGACTGGAGTTATCTGATGAGCCTCGGCTGGGAACACTGCCGAGCTCTCATGAACATTGATGGCCTTATATTTTCGGCGAGTGATTATTCCACCCTGGTGGACATCACGTGGTACGTCAAGCAAGCAGAGGCAGAGGTTTGGCAGTGCCCTCAGCTCTCCGAGCATCCCAAGGGAGGTGAGAGGATATCCCAGCTGGCAGCGCTACGACGCGAGTACATCAAGAGGGAGAGGAAGCCCCCAAAGAAGACAGGGCTCACTGAGGAGAGCACGCTCCCGGGACGCCACTGAGACTGCCGTTCGCCAGGACTCTGCTCCCGCTCTCACCAAGCCGGTTCCAACAGGCAGGGGACAGCGTCGCCCTGCGTGGAAGCACCGGGAAAAGCCCTCTCCTCCGTCAGCTGCCATCGTCCCTCCAGCTGCTGTGAGGTCCAATGAGGTCACTCCGGGAACGTCTAGCTCCGTTGTTGTGGAGATGGCTCCTCCGCAAGCTCTCGAGAGGACCCACGTCACCGCTGACACGGAGAGGGATGATTTTCTGCCACCTGCAGCTGACAGCATCAATTGCCGGGAGGACAGGCAAGTATTTTTTCATTCTAAACCACTCATTGACACTGAATCTTGCCTGTCTCCCGAGGGAGAGGCCAAGTTTCAGCAGTCCACTGGGTCCTCTCCTCCAGCTGCAAATAATAATTCTTTTCTTCCCCTCTCTGTGTCTCCTCCAATTATCCCTGAGTGCCTGTCAGTCCTAGGACTGAGCCGTCAGACGGTGGAGGAGGTTGGGTCCCTGGATGATCCTGCCCAGGGGCCCGCACAGAGGTGTTTTCCGGCAGCCACGCCGGTGGAATCCCCAGTGTTGGAGCCACTGCAGGAGTTAAAAGAGACTGCAATGACCATCTCGCCTGCTGTGGAGGCTTCTGCGGCGGAATGGGAGCCAGAGATGGACGTCCTCGAGGCCAGACCCAGGTTGTCATCGTCAAGTTCAATGGAGTCTTGGACAGCGGTGGAGCTCCAGCTCAGGCAAGTTATCTCTCTTGTTTTCCTTATGTCTGTACTTGAGAGATCTTGCCTGACTCTTGGGGAGGAGAGTTGGATGCAGCCCTCGGCTGTATCAGAACTTGCCTTACCGGGCTCCACCGCTGCCAACAACCCTAACCATCTCTCTTTTCCTGCTTGCTCTGAGCCTTCGTTTAGGGTCACTGGAGAGGGTGTGTTGCCACTGGAGGTTGCAGAGAGTCCGGTCCAGCCGGAGGACGTTGCCGCTGCTCCAGCTCCTCCTGCCAGGGTCGTCAGGGCTCCCCCCATCGACCACCTCCTCAGCTTGGTGCTCCTGCAGGTTGGCCTGTTCACCAGGGGTGCAGCATTGGCCCAGTCAGGGTCTACCACAGGTGCTACAGAGCTCAAACCGGAAGCCACCGCATGTGCAGCGCTGGCCCGGTCGGGGTCCACCGCAGGTGCAGCTGTGTCCCAAGCCGGAACCACCGAGAGTGCTGTGGGTCAGCCTGAGGATGCCGTGGCCCTCTTCTCCTCCCTGCCCGATGCCATGAGGGTTCCCTCCCTAGGATCCGGTCACCCGCCAGTGAGCCTCACTGTGGGCAGGCCACCTCCTGCTTCACCCCTTCTGTCCTGGTGGCTTAACAATGCTGGCCAGTCGCTGGAGGGACTGAGTTTCTGGGCTAGATGGCCCATGTTTTCCGGTAGGCCACCAGACTGTTCGCCGGACGGCCTGCTAGGCCTGGGACTCTGGGCGGCCTCCCGAGCCTCCACGCCTTTGGACTTGGGGGGGTTAATTGTGGGCCCTGAGCAGGGTATTGTATTCCCTCCTTTCCTGTTCCCCCTACCTCCCACCCGGGTTCGTGTTGTTTGTTGCTGTTGTTCCTGTTGGGGGGGAGTGGCATCGCAATATTACCTTGGATGTCTGGGAATCCACCACTTAAAGGGGGGGGGGGGGGGTTCTGTCGGGACCGGCTTGGTTTCCCCCAGCTCGGTCCTGATCTCTCTGTGGGTCTAGATGCCACTGTGTATGTGCTTATTATGTATTCTGTGCTGCTTCCTTACCCATAGCCACTGCTTTCTGGCCGGCAGCGGTGAGGCAGTCTCTTTGGCTCAAGCTGGTGTGAGTGCTGTCTGATTGTCTGCCGGTCTGACCATGCCCCCTCTCTAATTACCATCAGCTGTTCCCATGCCCATTTGCCATCTTCCTGCTCCTCGCCCAGGTGTTCCTAATTACATCATCACCAGCAGTGTGTGTACTTAAGTGCCTTTTGCCAGTCATGCACTGCTGGGTCATTGAATAGATTTCCGACTGAAGTACATAGTCGTGTGCAATCTGTGTGCCATGAAGGATTAGCCACCTCCACTGCAGCCGTGGTTCTCTGCACCCTTCGAGCGATGTCGGCTCTGGGACGCTTCGGTGGTTAATCACTTCCCCTCATGCGTTCGCCGACCCAGGAACGCCCAATGTAAGTGTTTTGTCTTTTTGTATGTTTTACCCTTTTGGGACTGTTGTCTTCATGTTTAATAAATGTGTGTGGTGTAACTCCTGCACGTAAATCCTCGTCCTTTCACCCCTCGCCGTGCACAATGGAGAATCACACGGGAGGGTCCATGACACCTCTAGCCTTTACCTTTAATATGCTTGTCTATAATTTTCTTTCTGATCTCCTGAGACAACCCTTCCCTTACCTTTCTGTGGTCCATGTTCAGTGTGGTACACACCATGATACCAAAAAGCACAGTGATGATTTTTCACCCTTTAAATAGGCAGACTGACTAATTACAAGTTTGAAGACACCTGTGATGCTAATTCCAGGACACACCTTAGTTTAACATGTCCCTGTGGGAGCCCAGTCTCAGCAAAAAAAACGTTCAATAGCACGTTTTGCAAGTCAGAGAAAACGTACAGAGGCACGCAAAAAGTATTTTTGACGTGCAGTAGCTATGTGGCATTTACAACTTTAAGAAACGTGTGTAGCGGCATTTTGGTTTTTCACTTTTATTGTGTGTGAGCATGGAGCAACTAACCTAACCTAACCCATACTTTAATGCCTAACCCTAACCTCACAGGAACCTTTGATTAGTGGAGTGAAAAACAAAGTAAGGAAAAAAAGCAAGGAAAAAAAATGAAGAAAAAGGTCAGTGACACATGAGAGTGGGAGTTGAACTCGTGTTTTTGCTGAAACAGCTATGTAAGTAACCATCCCCCTCCTAACAACCGAATGAGCGCTGGGAAAGCCAAGTAAAAGATGCATTGTTCTGCACATGCGCGGTGAGGACTGTGCAGTGAGTGAACTTGTGAAAACGTAGTGAGGCACGTTATTTTTTGATTTAATGTGGAAATGTATGTTTTTAGAGGGGTGGGAAAACGTTTATTAGATACGTTTTTTACTGAGACTGGGTTGCCCTGTGCTCAAATTATTTTCTTTACTAGGGGTATCGTCATTTTTGTCCAGACCAGTTTCACTAGTTTTTTTTTTTAATGCTTCTGTTGAACCAAAATACAAAAGCAATGTCTGATTTTATTAATTAATTTTCAAAAATGTTTTATTTATTAATACTTTTGTCAATATCAAGTTATTTCTGTGACCATTGTGAGATTTTCTTTCTTTAATGAAAGATTACTAACAAGTTTATCTGTCAGTTGAAATAACCGTATGACACAACATAGATTCTAATCCTTTTCTCTCAAAACAAATTTCACAATTTTGAATTTATGGAAGCAGCAGTACAGGGTTAGATAAGATAAAGGCCTGTTGTTGGTTAATGCAAGAGCAGGTTGCAAAATATTACAAGTGACCACACACCGTACTTTGGTTGAGTCTGTCCCATTCCTGCCATTATAAAGGTCCAGGAGGACACAGAGATTCAAATCATACAAACATTTTTCTGTCAAACTTGTTTTGGTTGTCAGTCTGTTGAAAGGTAATTAAAAAATATTTCACTTATATTTTTTTCTGTGTGAGGTTGATTGACACCGGTTATAAGGATGTTGGGGTTGGGGGGATTTTGGTGATTTTAGTGACTGATGAGAGTTGATATTTCTAATGGGACATGATTTTATGTTTAAGGATGAAGTTTCTCATGATCTTTCTGGTGGTGTCACTGGTCGTCTTCAGTTCTGAACTTGGGGAGGCTGCCACTGAGGAACGCTTCAACCCTCCAATACGCATAAATTCTGGTTCATGGGACAATGGACGATTTAAATTTGGAGGTAAATTAGAACTAGTTTATTTTGACAAAAGTGAATGTGTGAAACGGAAAAAAAACCCCAAAAACATTGTTTTGATTATTGAGCTTTTATCTAACTCAGCATAATGTTATCCATTGTGTCATGCAAAGGTACCATTAAGGGAGAGGCCATGTAGGAAAGATTGTTATAAAAGTTGTTGTTTTGCAGGCCTGATAACTTTTTCCTTCTCCTCCTCATAGGAATCCGCTTCCCTGGCTTACTGCGACTGAAAAACCTGAGAAATAATGAAGCTCAAGTTGATTAGCAGGGATGACCGAATGCATTTTCTGGTTGACGATTAACATTCATTCAGATATTTAACTTTGAGCCTTGTTAAAAACATATGATCATACAGTCTAAGTTTGGAAGCAATTCTGAAAAGATCGTGAACTAAGCTCAATCATATTCTCAAAGCATTAACTGACTGTGAGAAATTTAAAACTGCTTGTTGCTGCAAAATGATCTGATGAATAAAACTGCAGATAAAAAAAGACCCCAACAGTGTGCTGTTATTGAATGAATAAATGAGATGCACTCACCTGATTTAATTAATGTATGAATTAATTAACATTAGCATTTGCATCAATTGTATGGTCCAGATATTACCTGTCTTACTACTAGATTTGCTGTTGTTGTGAATGGGAACTGTAGTCACCCCCACACAACAATGGCAAAGTATTTGCATTTTTTTTGGACCAATTAAGAAGCAAAATTAGACCATTCTTCACAAAAACCTGAGTGTACCAGGGCACCCTGGTTGAAAAACATTGACTAAACTGAAAAAATGCTTTTGAACCAACAATGCTAAAGCCAAAAAAAAAAAAAAAAAAAAGAATCTTTTCTTGTGAATTTGTAACATTTTTCTTATAAATTTGAAGTATTTTTCTTGTAAATTTTAAACTTTCTGATAAACTTGAGACTTTTTTCTCATAAATTTTTCAGGAGCCGAGCCAGCTTGGTTTCCCTCGGCTCGGTCCTAGCCTCTCTGTGGGTAAGGTGCCATGTTGTATATATGTTGGTATGTATTTCTGCGTGCTGTGCAGTACCCATAGCCACTGCTTTCTGGCCGGCAGCGGTGAGGCAGCCTCTTGGCTGTCTGCCGGTCTGACCACACCCCCTCTCTATTACTGCCAGCTGTTCCCACTCCCATGTGCTGTCTCCCCGCTCCTTGCCCAGGTGTGCTCAATTTGTGGAGCCAGCAATGCATGTACTTAAGGAGCCTTTTTCCAGTCATGCATTGCTGGGTCATTGTGCTTCATACAATCATTTATCGTCTAGTGAAGTCAAGGTCAACAAAAGGATTGTAACCCTCAGAGCTTTATTTGGACTCACTCGGACAGCTCCAGTGTGTGAGTATTAACTGTGCGTGTTTTCCCGGTTGAACGTCCTGGAGGACTCCTTAGCTTCTGAGGCATTTGTCTGTTGGAACTGTTGGTCTGTGTTTTGTGTTTAATAAATGTGTGTGGTGTAACCTGCGCCTAAATCCTCATCCTTTACTCCTCCTTCGTGCACTGTGGAGAAGCGCACGTGGAGATCATGACAAAATTGGTATATTTTTCTTGTAAATTTGCATCTTTTTTTTTTCTCAAACGGTCATGTTCTGGGGAATGATCGTAGGGTCATGCCCACTCTTTGAGTTTATTTTTGTATTTCTTAGTATTTAGTGCTGTCTGTATCCCGGATTCATGTTCTGTATCATTCCTGTCATCACTGGTTTAGATTTTAACGTGACAGCGTTTTCTGTTCATATTCAGGTTCTAGTTGTGGTGTTAATTCCTTTTTTTTTCCATACTGTTTTCTACCTTTTTAAACATATACTAAAAAGAAAACACACATATATAGGAACCCCCCCCCCCCCCCAATTCCTCAAGGCTGAAAAAACAGAGACGGGGTCTTCCTGCTATGTTTTAGCTTAAACCAGAGTGACACACATCGTCACCTTGCGATTTTCCAGCCAAACATTCATTTGTTTTTTTGACAGTTTTCAACAAAAAGAAAAGCCCTCAATATAATCTATAAAGGGACTCCAGGTCAAGGAAAAGTTCCTACGAGTATTACAAACCTTATATCTGAGTTTTTCTAGCGGTAGAAAGGAAAACACCTTCAGCCAATGCGAGAAAGATGGAGCGTTATTTGACTTTCACTGGAAAAGAATAAGCCTGCGGGCAAGTGAAGAAGCGAATGCCAGAGCGTTACCTTGATGAGTTGTGAGTTTGCAATCTGGGGGTTTTATGCCAAAAATGGCTATATAGCAACTGGGAATTATTTCTTGTTTGCAGATATATGAAAAGACCTCAAATATAGATCCCCAAAAATTTGTAAGAGTGGGGCACAGCCAAAACATGTCCTACCGAGGCTGGGACATGACTACATCTTGGACAGCTAGGGTCAATAGTGGGAAAAATCTTAGCAAGCTTATCCTTTGCATAGTGGAGACGATGGAGCACCTTGAATTGAATAAGGCCATGGCGAACACACAAAGAAGTGTGTGTGTGTCAGACTTTCACGCAACTGCCCTTCAGAAAATTTTATCCCTAAAGCTTTTTCCCACTCTGCTTTTGTTTTATCCCATGATATCACAACTAAATTTTGTATGATCCCCATAAATCTTAGAGAGGTGTTTCTTGGCATAGGGATCTAAGTCTAGAATTTCATCCAGTTGGTTTGTCGGTATCAAAAAGGAAAAGAGGGAACCCCCCCCCCTTTTTTTTTTTACAAAACTACTAATTTGAAGATATCTATAAAAGTGGGATCTAGGTATGTCGTAATCTTTTACAAACATATTAAAAGAAGAGAAAGTGTTTTCCAGGAATAAATCCTTTAAAAAACTAATCCCTGTCTGCACCGAAGGCGAAAAGCATCATCAAGCACAGAGGGTGTGAAAAACTGTTTACTATTGGGCAGAGCGTGCTGGCCTGAACTAAATCAAAGTGTCTTCTGAACTGGAGCCATATTTTTAGAGAGGATCTAACCACCGGACTCCCAACTCAGGCCCTCCATATTCTTATATGTATTGATACAATGTAAAAATTTTACTATATTTGCTGCCCAATAATAAAAAAGTTGGGTAGGCCCAAACTGTCACGCCTGAGCGCTGATTGCTATCCGCGCTCAGGTTGTCCAGTTTCGCTCCAGCTCCATCCCATTCCGGGCCTGGTCTTATGGCCTCCTCCGAGGCTCGTAGCTTTGACAGCATCTCAGACTTCCGGCTGTCAAGCCCAGCTGCTCCGGGACAGCTGTCTGTTATTATTATCAATTACCTTCCCCGCTCCTGATTGGGTTCTGTCCCTCATTTAAGGGAGCAGCTCAGAATCACTCCTTGCTGCGACCTAAACAGAGGAAAGACGTACATTGTGTTTCCGCGACTGGAGTTCCTATGTCCAACTCCAGTTCCCTCGGTGTTTCTGCTCCTCACCCACCTTTAAGTGTTACTGCTCAGTGTGGGTTTCTTCCCCGCTGCACTTCTTAGCCTCTCACCCTAGTTGTAGTTCTACCTTGTGTATGTGCATATTTTTGCCCCTCGTGGCTCTTTACTTTGCCATTTGTGTATTCTGCTCCTTTGTTAATAAAGTTACGCAAACTCACTGGTCGCCTATAGCGTCTCCTTTATGGCTCGCGAGAGCCATTCATGACAGTAGGTCGCAGCCAGACTGAGACTCCAGAGACCGTGAGTTTAGCTAATTTAGACTTGTTGTCTTTACCCTTTTTCTGGGTACTGGCGAGCTGGAGTTATGTCGTCCTTCAGGAGGCGCGTGCGGCGCCCAGGCTACGAACTCACAGAAGCCCTGGGTTACGTGGATGGGACGCTTTTCACCGCGGGCCTCTACGACACTCCCAGCGATGTACGCCGGCACCTGGACCTCGCTGAGGATATTATCAACGGCCTTCCTCGCTTCTTCCAACATCTCGAAGTTAAGGCGAGGAGGGCAGACATCTTTGCACTCCGGGAGAGACTCCGTGGGCTGGAGGAAAACCCCGGCAGGAAGCCGAAGACAAGGCACCATCGCTCCGTTCCAGCCTCCGATCCAGCCCAGGAGTTCGCACCACCCAGGGGTTACCCTCATGAGGCAGTGACGTCAGCCGGGGTTCCCCCGGAGAGAATACAGGTGACAGCAATCTGCATTCGGGACCGGGTGGCTGCCGCCCGCTCCGCCGCCCATCCCACTGCTATCATGAAGCACGTTACGGCAGCGGTCAGGCTGGTAGAGAGGAACCCTGAGCTGCATGATTATCCGGAATACGCTGACCTGCTCGCTTCAGTTTCTGCGCAGGAGCGGCGTTTCCCTCACCTCACATTCGCCTCGCCCTCGGCCAGAAGACGTCGCTCCCAACCCTCTCAGACACCTCAGCGAGAACCCCATCCGGATCCAGCTCCGGGTACTCGTACGAACTCTATCTCCCTGCCAGCTGTTGCCTCCGTGTCTCGCCGAAGAGGTAAATCAGCCGTTTCCGGGTCATCTCTCCCCGCTGTCCCGTCAGCTTCGGGTTCCCGGTTCGCCTCGGCCATTTCTTCCTCCTCTTCGACGCTCACTCCAGCTGCTGTGAGGAGCATGAGTCCGTCTCCGGATGCCCCCGGTCCTGATCCAGTGCGAGAGGCTCCTCCTCGTCTTCCCAGGGGGTCCTCCACTTCCATCCAGCGGGGGAAGGGAAGACTCAAGTCCACTGTGGCGGGTTCCACCGGTTCTCTGGGAATCAGGCAAGTGCCTTTTCAGTCTCTTCCACTATTTGATGAATTGCCTTGTTTGATTCCTGGAGGTGGAGTTCGGGGTTCACAGTCCCCTGAGCTCTCTCCACCTGCTGCAGACATAAGATATGAACCTGCGCCTTCTGTGTCTCTCCCCCCTGAGCGCTCCCCGGTTCTGGGACTGCACCACCGGACGAGGAGGGAGCCTGCGGCCCTGGGAAGCCTGATTCCAGCCCCGCAGCCATGTCGTGGGCAGAGGAGGAGGTCGGACTGCCACTTGGAACCTGCGCCGACGATCAAGCGTCCCCGGGTCTCCACGGAGGAATGGTTCAGCCCAGCAGAACTCAGATCCCCTGCCACCACGCCGTGCGGGCCTTGGACATGGACTTCGGCGCCAGGTGATCTTCAGACTGTGGGAACCATCATGCCGGCTGCGGAGCCCGTCGCAGTCGAGTGGGAGCCGGAAGACGAACTCCTGCATACTGAACCTGGATCGTCGAAGTCCTCGATGGCGTCGGAACTTGAGATCAGACAAGTGCTCAGTATTGTCTTTGTCCTTTCCATTATTGAGCATTTTTGCCTGTCTCTTGGGGGGACGAGCCGGGTGCAGCCGTCCACTGCATCTGAGCTTGTCTCGCCGGGTTCTGGCGCTTCCGGTGATCCCGGTTCCTTTTGTTCCTCTGAGCCTTTCCCCAGGGTCGCCGGAGACGAATCCGCTCTGGTTGTCGCCACGGAGGTTCCGGTTCTGTGCACGAAGTTAGCCTCTGATGCTGCGCCGGTCCAATCAGGGCCCACCGGGAGTGCTGCGCCGGTCCAATCGGGGCCCACCGGGAGTGCTGCGCCGGTCTGGTTAAAGGCCGGTGAGGGAACTGGATGATCGTTTTCCCCGGACGTCGGGCTGATTCCGTCCCTTGCCTTCGTCTTCTCTCCTCCGGGTGCTGTTGGGGTTCCCCTCATCCGGGTCACTTTCCTCCTGTCCCGCAGATCTGCCTTTTCCCCCTCGGTGAGGAAGCCGCACCTAAGCTTCTCCCTCTGCTCTCGGTGGTCTGAGGACGCGGGACGACCGCCTGCGAAACCGTCTGGTTGGTTCGGTGATCTGGGTGGGCCTCCTGAGATACTGTGTTCCCAAGCCTGGGACTCGGGTAGGCCGCCCGAACTGTGGATGTTGCTCCTGGCCAGGTGGAATCCGGGTCTGGGTTGCCCGCCGGACGAACTGTCATCTCTTGCCCCTCTCCACCTGCTGGCATCCCGGGAAGGATTGACTGTTTAGTCATTTTGTGTTTGGATTGTCCTCCTTTATTTGTTTCTATTTGGAACACTGAAGTTTTTTTTTTTTGCAAGCGTTTCAGCTGTGGTATCAGTCCAGCTAAATTTTCTTTGGAAGAACTGTTTCCTATATCCTATTTTGCCCATAGGACGGACAGTATTTATGCTAATTTACGTTGGCCCTTAAAGTAGTATTTTTGCTTCATGTTACCTGGCCTCATTCTGAGTAATTTAACTTATCTGCATTCATACCCTCCTCCAGACTGATTTATGACATCTGTAGTGCCGATATGATGTGATTGAGGAACTGAATTTTTTTTTTTTTTTTTTTGGATCAGTATGTCAATTTGCAATACCAGGCTCAATTTCTTGGAGTTACTCCCAGATTGTTTTTCTCAGTGTACTGATCTGTCTTGGCCGGGTTTGCATGAGTGGGAACCTACTTTAACCTCAAGTTTATAGAATTAATTTGTTTTCTATGACCTTCGGGACATGAATTTTGTCTTGTCCTCACCTTGAGTTCATTGTGGTTTTTTTCCCTTTTGCCCTGCCTTCTGTGGTTATTTGTATCAACCGTTTGGTCATTGCAGAAGAGGGGGTGATGGTTATTTTTGTTTAAGACTGGCTATGTGGCATGCTTTACTAAGTTCTGAGTTAGGCCTCCAGGTTCACCTTTTTTTTCTCTTCTGATTGGAAGGATCTGTCTGCCTGCTCTGTAATATTGAATTTTTCTTTTTCCCTTTTCCCAGTGTTATATGGTCTTGAGTATGTCTATATTTTTGTTGTGGCCTGTCGGGCAGCATGTTTATTATGTCGTTTATTCCATTGTACCTGGGTTTCTCCCTATGTTTTTTTTTCCCCTTTCTCGTTTCTCTCCCCCCTGGCCGGTTCCCCCACCACCTGCCCTGGGTCGGTCCTGGTGGCCTTTTGTTTGTGGGAGGGGGTAGGCCCGCGCCGGGAGGCGCGGCTCGTGGGGGGGGAGTACTGTCACGCCTGAGCACTGATTGTTATCCGCGCTCAGGTTGTCCAGTTTCTCTCCAGCTCCATCCCATTCCGGGCCTGGTCTTACGGTCTCCTCCGAGGCTCGTAGCTTTCACAGCATCTCAGACTTCCGGCTGTCAAGCCCAGCTGCTCCGGGACAGCTGTCTGTTATTATTATCAATTACCTTCCCCGCTCCTGATTGGGTTCTGTCCCTCATTTAAGGGAGCAGCTCAGAATCACTCCTCGCTGCGACCTAAACAGAGGAAAGACGTACATCATGTTTCCGCGACTGGAGTTCCTACGTCCAACTCCAGTTCCCTTGGTGTTTTTGCTCCTCACCCACCTGTAAGTGTTACTGCTCAGTGTGGGTTTCTTCCACGCTGCACTTCTTAGCCCCTCACCCTAGTTGGAGTTCTACCTTGTGTATGTGCGTATTTTTGCCCCTTGTGGCTCTTTACTTTGCCATTTGTGTATTCTGTTCCTTTGTTAATAAAGTTACACAAACTCACTGGTCACCTATAGCGTCTCCTTTATGGCTCGGGAGAGCCATTCATGACACAAACCTCCTGTTTCCTTTGGTACCTCCAAGTATTTCTTTTTCATCCTAGGATTGGAACTGTTCCAAATAAATGATGAAATCAGCCGGTCTAACTGTTGGAAAGCTGTTTTAGATATAAAAATGAGGATCATTTGGAAATATATAAAAATCTAGGCAGAATTGTCAGTTTTACTGTATTTATCCGGCCTGCTAATGAAATGGGTAGATTCAACCATTTTTTAATGTCTTGAGCTGTCCGTTCAGTTATTTTTCTAATATTATGATTGTACAATCCACCTGTTGAACAAGTAATCTTAATGCCTAGATATGTGAATATATTCTTCTCTAATTTAAATGAAAATCCAGAGTAGGGATGGGCATTCGGTGAAATTTTCTTCACCGATCGTCGGGAGAATTAATGATTAATAATCGGTTAATCATTAACATTTTTAGGTACGTAACAAGGCAGGTAGAGTACATTAGAACATCAGGAATCAGCACGGAGAGCCCTCTCTCTGTTCTCGTGTTGGCTCGGCTCGGGAATCTCGCAAGCTGATTGGCCGAGACGTTTCACCCCGCAAGCTGATTGGCCGAGACGTTTTACCCAGCTTCTGTCCCTGCCGAGCGGCCACCCAACAAACGAAGACCGCATTCATTGCTCTATCGCTCGTGTTACTTAGTCTAGCCGCGCAGAACTTTTTGCTGTTCTCTTGTGCCATTTTGTGCGAAATAGTCTTCCCGTCGAGCCACTACGCCGCCTCCTGCAGCTTCCCTCGACGTGTGTACACCGAATCTTCATGACCTTCTCAATAAAGTTTCTGAAAAAAAAAAGAATCTTCACGACCGCCATTACTCAGCGCGCAACCACTGTTGGCGGTTTCTTCGCGTAATAAGGGTGTTCCATGGACCCTGTCGATGAGGTATACAGTATTTGTATGCTGCATTGCAGTGATTGCAGTACACCTGGTCATTTTTTAAATTGAAATGGTCCCACGCAACACTTCGCCGTAACCGCTTCATGATTTGGCGATTGCCCTACGGAAGCCCGCATGTATCAACTGAGGCACACCAGGGTACAGCGATGGTGTAATGTTGCCCCCTGGTGCCCAAATTTTGCCATTGCATTGTTTGAGGACGGCCGTGCACTAGGCCTAATAACGTCGGATTGTTTAAAAAAAAAAAACGGTTTGTCGACGAAAATGAACTTCCTCGGTGAAATTCTTAATGATCAATTATCGGTTAATCAGTAAATTATGCCCATCCCTAATCCAGAGTAATCACCATCTACATCGTTAATAGGAAATAACAAACTCTTAGAGTAATTTTATAGCCTGAGAGATAACCAAAATTATCTAAAATACATAATTTTGGTATGGTTCCTTCTGGATTAGATGCATACAGTAGCAGATCATCTGCATATAGCGATACCTTGTGAAGTTTGCCGCCCCATGAAATGCCTATCACCCTGTCTTCTTTTCTAATAGCTATGGCCAGCAGTTAAATCGGTAAGGGGAGAGGCTGCAGCCCCTGTGAAGCCCAAAATAATCAGAGTGTGGTGTTCGTCCGTACGGTTGCCATAGGAGAATCATAATATTCTGATCCAGGCTTGGAATGATGGGCTGAAAGCAAATCTTTCTAAAACAGTGAATAAGTATTGCCACTCCACACGATCAAACGCCTTTTCGGCATCTAACGAAATCACTACTTTTGATTCTTCAGACGGGTGTGGTGTATACAGTATATTCAAAAGGCGACGCATGTTATCATTGTTCATCATGGGCTGCACGGTGGCGCAGTGGTTTAGCACTGTGGCAGCACAGTTTTACCCTCGGCCGGGGGATCACGGGGATCATGAGATCGTGGGTTCGATCCCAGCCCCCGACCAACAGTGAGCTGTGTGGAGTTTGCATGTTCTCCCCGTGTTGCGCGGGTTTACTCCGGGATTTCTCCGGTTTCCTCCCGCACACCAAAAACATGTAGGTTTAGGGCGCTCGCGCACGCAGCAACCAGCAGCCGGTGGCTTGTCACCAGACTGCAAACCAAGTCTACCTACGGGTACAAATAAGTAACAAAAAAAAAAAAAAAAAATTGTTATGAAAAGATTGCCAGCCGGGTATAAAACCGGTTTGGTCATTGTTCACAATCGATGGTATAACTGTTGCAATACAAGTGGCCAGAATTTTTGGAAGGATTTTGTAGTCACAATTTAACAAACTTATCGAGCAATATGAGCCACATAGCAAGGGGTCTTTTTCTTTAAGCAAAATCAATATAATTGACTGCGTCATGGTCTGGGGTAATTTCTGTTGAAGGAAAATATCTGTGTATACTTGTTTAAGAATTGGAGCCAACTTAAGTGCAAATTCTTTATAAAATTCAAGAGAAACCATCGGTGCCTGGGGCTTTATTACTCTGCACTTTAGGATCCTGTTTGTGGACTTCAGCTCTGCATTCAACACCATCCGCCCCACTCTGCTCCAGGACAAGCTGTCCCTGCTCGGCGTGCCTGACTCCCTCTGCAGGTGGATCACCGACTTCCTGACTGACCGGAGGCAGCATGTGCGGCTGGGGAAGACTGTCTCAGACTCTGTCAGCATCAGCACCGGATCACCCCAGGGCTGTGTACTTTCCCCCCTACTCTTCTCCCTTTATACCAACTCCTGCACCTCCAGCCACCAGTCTGTTAAGCTGATCAAGTTTGCGGACGACACCTCCCTCATCGGGCTCATCTCCAATGGTGACGAGTCCGTCTACAGGAGTGAGGTGGCCCAGCTGGCGTCGTGGTGCAGCCACAACAACCTGCAGCTGAACGCTCTGAAGACAGTGGAGATGATTGTGGACTTCAGGAAAGTCACAACCCCTCTGCCCCCCCCTCACCCTCACAGGCTCTCCCATCACCACTGCAGATTCCTTCCGCTTCTTGGGCACCACCATCACCCAGGACCTCAAATGGGAGCCGACCATCAGCTCCCTCATCAAAAAGGCCCAGCAGAGGATGTTCTTCCTGCGGCAGCTGAGGAAGCTCAAGCTACCCACCAAGATGTTAGTGCAGTTCTACACAGCCATCATCGAGTCCATCCTCACCACCTCCATAACCGTGTGGTATGCAGGAGCCACTGCCAGGGACAGACTAAGGCTGCAGCGTGTCGTGCGCACTGCTGAGAAGGTGATCGGCTGCAAGCTCCCATCTCTCCAGGACCTGTACATCTCCAGGACCCGGAGGCGTGCAGGCCGGATCATAGCCGATCCTTCACACCCTGGTCACATACTGTTTGCCCCCCTCCCCTCAGGTAGAAGACTTCGGTCCATTCAGACTAAAACCTCCCGGCACATGAACAGCTTCTTCCCCTCTGCCATCAGACTGCTGAACACTAAGTGATTTATTGACTCTCGTGCACTACATACAGCAGCTCAACCGGTCTCATGACAATTATCACTGTTTTCTTTTGCACTATCAACTGCACTATGTGGAACTCCACAATATCTGCTGCTCGCTAATATATTTAAAAACTGCTTTGACTAGTATTACTCATTCTTATTCTACACTTATTGCATGTATAGTTTTTTATTCTTTTATCTTATCATGTTTAATGTTGCAGCATTGCACCGAGACAAATTCCTAGTTTGTGTACTACATGAACAATGGCAATAAATCTGATTCTAATAAATCTGATTCTGATTCTGATTCTGCACAGATCTTATTGCTTGTAATATTTCTACTGTCGATATTTCTCTGTCCATTTGAGCGAAGTCATTTGGTGTAATTTTTGGGATAATCAGACCATCTAGAAATTCGGATACATGTGAAAAATCTCTAGAAGTTTCAGGAGAGTAAAGACTAGTATAAAATTGTTTAAATTGGTCATTTATATCATCTGGGTTGGCGGTTTCTGTTTCTAATGATGTACAGATTTTAAGAATGGTGTTGGCAGCTGCAGATTGTCTAATTTGGTGCACCAATAATTTCCCCGCTTTCTCTCAATGTTCGTAAAAAGTCTGTTTAGATTTGGAAAAACAATCACTCAATATGTTTAATAGAAATATTGTCAAATTCTGTTTTTAAACATAACCTTTTTTTATCTAATTCAGGGGTAGGAGAAACGGCATATAGGCGATTTGTTTCTGCTACATTCTGAGATGGTTCTATCATACGTTTGTTTTGTTTTTTTCTCTCTCATATGTGGTATATGAAATTATTTGGCCTCTGAGATAAGCTTTGAGTGCTTCCCAAATAACAGATAATTGGACATTAGGAGTTTGGTTGATCTCCATAAAATCTACGATTTGTTGTGAAAGGAAGTTTTTGAAGGAGTCCTTAGAAAGCAGGAGGGGGATCAAACCGCCAGGTGCGTTGGGGTCTTTGGCAATCTGGGAAGCTCATATCCAATTGTACGAGGCTATGATCGGAGATAACAATAGCATTATATTGACATCCCTTAACCATGGAGGAGGTTCTACCATCTAAAAGAAAAAAATCAATTCTGGAGTAGGAATGATGTACAGGGGAGAAAAGAGAATTGTTTCGTAGTTGCATTATTTTTCCTCCAGGGGTCAAAAAGAGCATACGAGTCCATAAACGACTGGATGACACTACCTGCCCTTGAAATCTTACTGTTGGGTGTTGGGTTGGACCTATCTAAAAAATGGTGTAATACACAGTTAAGTCTCCTCCCAGTATCAATAGTCATTCAGATCTTGAAGGGTTGTTATAAAATTAATGAAGAAAGAGGGATCATCCCAGTTTGGCCCATAGATATTCGTTAAAACCACTTGTGTACCATACATATTGCCCATGACCACCACATACATTCCGGGGGGGGGGGGGTGTCAGAGATGGTTGACAAAGAGACGAATGGAACACCCTTCTTGATCAGGATGGCTGTGCCCCGTGCTCTGCTCTCATATCTCGAACCAAAAATCTGTCCAATCCAGGCTTTTTTTTAGTCTCGCGTGTTGGTTCGATAGAAGGTGTGTTTTCTGTAGAAACATAATGTCCAAACCATGAAATTTTAAGTGTCCCAGAACCCTATTACGCTTCACAGGATTATGAATTCCTTTCACATTCCAGCTCAGGAAACAAAGAGAACTTGGAGTGTCACACATTAACCCTGTTTCAAAACACAAAGAAAGAAAAGCAGGTGATCTAATCTCTTAACTACAAACAAAAAAATAAAATAAAAAATAAAGCCTTGAGACCACATGCTGATCCAATAAATCCTTCAGGATTGCATTTCCCTTTGCTGGTATGACACAGTCAGTGCACATAAAAGAAAACTCTCCTAGCGGGCCCTGGCTAGGGTAGACAGTCCACAGATTAAAAAAAAAAAAAGAGGAAAAAATGTTACACTTAGAATATGAGACAATTTAAATTTCAACCCTTGAAATATCAATTTCGGTCTGGCTCTCTGATGGTGGGTAAAGTTAAATTGTCTATGATGGTTGTGGTGTTAATTCTGTATTATGTATTTTCGCTTTTTTTTTTGTCATGTCATCATGTTTTATGTGTATCCCGTTTTCAGTTATGCTTTTGTCTCAGTCCCTCGTGTTTTCTGAACCTATTGCAATTCCCTGCGTCCCCTTGATCGTGCCCACCTGTTCCTTGTTGCCGTGATTACTCCCCTGTCTATACAGTCATGTGAAAAAATTAGGGCACCCTGTTTAAGCCAGTTTTTTTTAAACATATTTGGACATATGGATATTTAATATGGATATTTAATATTAATGTTGGGGTCTTAAAGGTAGTAATTTGTATAAAATTCACATGGGTGTATCGATGGAAAAGAGGAGTTGGAATTAATAAGTGTTCACTTCTTCCTTCTCCCTTTCGAACAGTGTATACTGTAACTTTATTGCATTTGCTATTTGCTTGTTTTTTGTTATATTTTTTGTGTTCGAAATAAACTATCTATCTATCTATCTATCTATCTATCTATCTATCTATCTATCTATGTTAAAAATACTGGGAGATTCATGTAATACAACTAAACAATTAAAAATGAATTAAAGGCTTTTTTCAATTTTTCTGTAAGGAATCAATTAGGACCCCCCCCCCCCCCCATCTTTGTTGGGACATCCCCACATTCATTCCCACTTAAAATGGTCAAAATAAATGTTAAAAAAAATGCAGATACAAACAAAAACAAGGTTAGACGGATATGGGAAGATTTCTTGATAAAGAACTGAATATTTAATGGGGTGTCCTAATTTTTTCACATGACTGTATATGTGCATTTCAGTCTGTGTCCTGTGCAATGTCGATGGTTTGTGTCTGTATTTCACACACGCTCCTGCCAAGTCTGTGTTCCTGCTCTACAAAGCTTGAGTTTTGTTTCTGTTTCTGCCCACGAGCAGTTTTGATTTCTATTTTCTGTTTGAAGAATAAATAATTGTTTACCAGATTCGCCTGGCATTTGAGTTGTCCTCTTGGGAAATCTTGGAAGAGCTTGAAAAACATGGACTCAACTACAACCCCGAGAACCATGCTTTCCAATAGACTTAAGATGCCACATAAGTCTCAAACATGGGCCCAAAAGAGCAACCAGCTTTCAGTAAAACTGCCTGCAATGACCTGTTTATGTTGCATTCTTTGAATTTCGAAAATGTATAATAAACCTTAACCAAAGAAAGCCAGTAATGTTATTGGGTGGAATATCATTTGAATGAATGGATTTGATAGTTACATTTTTTAATGTATTTTACTTGGCTATTTGACTGTTGAAATGTGCAAACCATCCTCCTCATGGATCGTCACCTTATCGTGGTGGGGGGGGTTTGCGTGCCCCAGTGATCCCAGGAGCTATGTTGTCCGGAGGCAATTTGCCTCTGATAGGATCTCCCAAGACAAACTGGTCCTGGGTGAAGGGCCAGACTAAGAACGATCCAACAGACTCTCATGATAAATTGTATATCAAGGATTCAGTGTACCCCGCCCGGTATGGGGTTACCGGGGCCCCACCCTGGAGCCAGGCTTGGGGGAGGGGCTCGAAGACTAGCGTCTGGTGGCCGGGTTTCCACCCATGGGACCCGGTCGGGCTCAGCCCGAAGGAGTTACATGGGTCCGCCCTCCAGTGGGTTCACCACCTGCAGGAGGGATCATGGGGGTCCGGTGTCCGGTGCTATGTGGATTAGGTGGCGGTCAAAGGCGGAGACCTTGGCGGACTGATCCCAAGCTTTCTAAACTGGCTTTTGGTACGTGGAATGTCACCTCTCTGGTGGGGAAGGAGCCTGAGCTGGTGTACGAGGTTGAGCGATACCGGCTAGATATAGTCGGCCTCACCTTAACACACAGCTCCGGTTCCGGAACCAGTCTCCTGGAGAGGGGCTGGAGCTTGGCCTTTTCTGGAGTTGCCCCGGGCAAGAGGCGACGAGCAGGGGTGGGTATTCTTGTATCGCCCCACCTTGCTGCCTCTATATTGGAGTTTTCCCCGGTGGACGAAAGGGTTGCTTCCCTGCGCCTTCGGGTTGGGAAACGGGTCCTGACCATCATTTGTGCCTATGCACCAAATGATGTTTCAGAGAACCCACCCTTTTTGGAGTCTGTGACTGGGGTGCTGGAGGGTACTCCTCCTGGAGACTCCATTGTCCTACTGGGGGACTTCAATGCGCACGTGGGCAACGACAGCGAAACCTGGAGGGGGGTGATTGGGAGGAACGGCCTGCCCGATCTGAACCCGAGTGGTGTTCAGTTATTGGACTTCTGTGCTAACCACAGTCTGTCCATAACGAACACCATGTTCAAGCATAAGGGTGTCCATATGTGCACCTGGCACCAGGACACCCTAGGTCGCAGGTCGATGATCGATTTTGTTATCGTATCATCAGACCTGCGACCGTATGTCTTGGACACCCGAGTAAAGAGAGGTGCAGAGCTGTCAACTGATCACCACCTGGTGGTGAGTTGGATCCGGTGGCAGGGGAGGAAGCCATTCAGACCTGGTAGACCCAAACATATAGTGAGGGTATGCTGGGAGCGTCTGGCTGAGGCCCCTGTCCGGGAGGTCTTCAACTCCCACCTCCGGAAGAACTTCAACCACATTCCGAGGGAGTCTGGAGACATGGAGTCTGAATGGGCCATGTTCTCCACCTCTGTTGTTGAAGCGGCGGCCCAGAGCTGCGGCCGCAAGGTGGTCGGTGCATCTCGTGGTGGCAACCCCCGAACCAAGTGGTGGACACCAGTGGTGAGGGGGGCCATTAAGCTGAAGAAGGAGTCCTATCAAGCTTGGTTGGCTTGTGGGACTCCCGAAGCAGCTGAGGTGTACCAGCAGGCCAAGCGGAGTGCAGCTCGGGTGGTTGCTGAAGCAAAAACGCGAGTATGGGAGGAGTTCGGTGAGGCCATGGAACAAGACTTTCGGTCGGCTTCAAAGAGATTCTGGCAAACTGTTCGGCGGCTCAGGAGGGGAAAGCAGCTCCCCGTCCACACTGTGTATGGTGCGGATGGGACACTGTTGACTTAAACTAGGGATATCATCGGGCGGTGGAAGGAATACTTCGAGGATCTCCTCAATCCCACTGATACGCCTTCCACAGAGGAAGCAGGGTTTGGGGACGGGGGGGATGACTCGCCTATTACAGGGGCTGAGGTTGCCAAGGTGGTTAAAAATCTCCTTGGTGGCTGGGCCCCGGGGGTGGACGAGATTCGCCCTGAGTACCTCAAGGCCCTGGATGTTGTTGGGTTGTCATGGTTGACACGCCTCTGCAACATTGCGTGGAGGTCGGAGGCAGTGCCTTTGGCATGGCAAACCGGGGTGGTGGTTCCTCTCTTCAAAAAAGGGGACCGGAGGGTGTGCTCCAACTTTAGAGGGATCACACTCCTCAGCCTCCCTGGGAAGGTCTATGCCAAGGTACTGGAGAGGAGAGTCCGGCCGTTGGTCGAACCTCGGATTCAGGAGGAGCAATGTGGTTTTCGTCGGACCAACTATTTACCCTCTCGAGAATTCTTGAGGGTTCGTGGGAGTTTGCCCAACCAGTTTACATGTGTTTTGTGGACTTGGAGAAGGCATTTGACCGCGTCCCTCGTGGATTTTTGTGGGGGGTGCTTCGGGAGTATGGGGTATCGGGCTTGTTGTTACGAGCTATTCGGTCTCTGTACGACCGTTGTGAGAGTTTGGTTCGTATTGCCAACACTCGGTCGGAGTCATTCCCAGTGAGAGTTGGGCTCCACCAGGGCTGCCCTTTGTCACCGATCCTGTTCATAATTTTTATGGACAGGATTTCTAGGCGCAGCCAGGGAATGGAGGGTGTCATGCTTGGTGACCACAGGATCTCATCTCTGTTGTTTGCAGATGATGTTGTCCTGTTGGCTTCATCCAGCAATGACCTACAGCTCTTGCTGGGACGGTTTGCCGCTGAGTGTGAAGCGGCTGGGATGACAATCAGCACCTCCAAGTCCGAGTCCATGGTCCTCAGCCGGAAAAAGGTGGATTGTCCTCTCCGGGTTGGGGACAGGCTCCTGCCCCAAGTGGAGGAGTTTAAGTATCTTGGGGTCTTGTTCACGAGTGAGGGGAAAATGGAGCGAGAGATCGACAGATGGATTGGAGCAGCATCTGCAGTGATGCAGACGTTGTACCGGTCTGTTGTGGTGAAGAGGGAGTTTAGTTCTAAGGCAAAGCTGTCGATTTACCAGTCAATCTACGTTCCTACTCTCACCTATGGTCACGAGCTTTGGGTAATGACCGAAAGAATGAGATCGCGGATACAAGCAGCTGAAATGAGCTTTCTCCGTAGGATTGCTGGACTCACCCTCAGAGATAGGGTGAGGAGCTCAGTCATCCGGGAGAGGCTCAGAGTAGAACCACTGCTCCTCCACATTGAAAGGAGTCAGTTGAGGTGGTATGGGCATCTGATTAAGATGCCTCCTGGACGCCTCCCACTTGAGGTGTTTCAGGTACGTCCCACTGGGAGGAGACCCCGGGGCAGACCCAGGACTCGGTGGAGAGACTATGTCTCCCAGCTGGTCTGGGAACGCCTTGGTATCCCCTCTGAAGAGCTGGAGCAGGTGGCTGGGGAGAGGTAGGTCTGGGCTTCTCTACTTGAACTGCTGCCTCCGCGACCCGGACCTCTGGAAAAGCGGTAGAAGATGGATGGATGGATGGATGGAAATGTGCAAATTCTGAAACATAAGACGTATAACATTATCATTCAATCTCAATTCAATTCAACTTTTTTTATATAGCGCCATTTCACAACAACAGTCAGCACTTTTTGACGGTGGAGAGGAAAAACTCCCTTTTAACAGGAAGAAACCTCCAGCAGAACCAGGCTCAGGGAGGGGCAGTCATCTGCTGCGACTGGCTGGGGGGTGAGGGGACAGAGAAGATGAAAAGAACAGACATGTAGAGAGCAAACAGCACGATGGGGACTCAATCTATGGGAGAGAACAAACAGATGTTAATGACCAGCAAAAAAAAATATTTCATTGAGAGTGAAGAAAGGAGTGAGGCCCAGTGCATTATTGGAGGTCCCCCGGCTGACTAAACCTATTAGCAGCATAACTAAGGGAGGGTTCAGAAACACGTGATCCCTCCCTAATTGTAGGCTATATCAAAAAGGTGGGTTTTAGTCATATTCTTAAAAACAGAACAAGTCTGACTCCCGAATCCAGATTGGCAGCTGGTTCCACAGGAGAGGAGCTTGATAACTGAAGGCTCTGCCTCCCATTTTACTTTTGGAGATTCTAGGTATTACAAGTAATCCTGCATTTTGGGAGCGTAGTGCTCTGTTAAGATAGTACGGTAGTATCAGATCTTCTAAATAAAAAGGAGCCTGATTGTTTAGAGCTTTGTAAGTAAGAAAAAGGATTTTAAACTTAATTCTAAACTATATGGGAAGCCAATGAAGGGAGGCCAGAACCTTAGAGATATGATCTCTTTCAAGTACCTTTTAAAACTCTTGCTGCAGCATTTTGGATCAGCTGAAGACTTTTTAAAGATGTTTTAGGACAGCCTGATAATAAAGAATTACAATAATCTAATCTCGAGCTAACAAAAGCGTGGATCAGTTTCTCAGCATCACTCTGAGACAAGATGCTCCTAATCTTGGCAATATTACGCAAATGATAGAAGGCAGTCTTAGAAACAAATTTAATATGTGAATTGAAGGACAGATCTTGATCAAAAATAATTCCAAGGTTCCTCACATAGCTATTAAGAGAGTAACCGCATCCAAACAGAAAGTTTGATTTGGAAAGGTATTTCTAAGGTTTTTTTTTGACCAACAAGAATGACTTCAGTCTTATCTGAATTTAATAGCAGGAAATTACAAGTCATCCAAGCTTTGATTTCCTTATGACAGGCTTCCAACTAGGCTAATTGATTACTATCATCTGGCTTCATTGACAGGTATAATTGTGTATCATCTGCATAACAATGAAAATGTATAAAGTGCTTTCTAATAATTTTGCCTAACGGAAGCATATATAAACTAAAAAGAGTAGGGCCTAGCACAGATCCCTGTGGAACTCCATGACTAAGCTTTGAGTTGAAAGAAAACTCATTACTGACATGAACAAACTGGAACCTATCAGATAAATAAGATCTAAACCACTGCAACGAAGTTCCATTAAGTCCAACATAGTGTTCAATCTATCAAGTAGAATATTATGATCAATCGTATCAAAAGCTGCACTAAGGTCTTAAAGGACAAGTACAGAAACCAGTCCATTATTAGATGTGATGAGGAGGTCATTAGTGACCTACGCTAAGGCTGTTTCAGTACTATGATGGATTCTAAACCCAGATTGAAACTCTTCAAGTAAACCATTTCCCTGCAGGTGGTCAAATAATTGCGTAGCAACAACTCTTTCTAAGATTTTTGAAATGAAAGGGAGATTAGAGATTGGTCTATAGTTAGCTAAAGCTCCTGGATTTAGCGTTGGCTTTTTGAGTAAGGGTTTAATTACAGCCATTTTAAAAGTCTGCGGTACATGGTCTAAAGTTGATGAAGAATTGATTATATAAAGAATAAAGCAACCAATAAGTGGGAAGACTTCTTTAAATAACCTGGTAGGAATAGGGTCTAAAAGACAAGTTGAAGGTTTGGATGAGGAAACTATTTTGTCTAACTCACAAAGGTCGATTGGAGTAAACTCATCAAGACAGATATCATTTGAAGGAGTTGTAGTAGTTACTGTATTTAAGTTAACGATGGGAAGAATCTGATTTATTATTGGAAAAAAATATTTATTTATGAAAAAAAATTATTATGATTTTATTATTGAAAAAGTTCATAACGTCCTGACTAGTAAGCTCTAAGGGAATGCTAGGATTGACAGAGTCCCGACTCTTTGTCAACCTGGCTACAGTACTGAAAAGAAATCTGGGATTATTCTTATTCTCTTCTATTAATGCAGAATAATAACTCATTCTAGCTTTTTTTAAGAGATTTTTTATAAATTAAAAGATGATTTCTCCAAGCTAAATAGATTTCATCTCAATTAGTGGAGCGCCATTTTCTTTCTAATTGACGAGTCTTCTGTTTTAAGCTACGAGTTTCTGTGTTGAACCAAGGAGTTAGAAATCTCTGATTAGACTTTTTCTTTTTTAAGGGGGGCCACTGAGTTTAGAGTCTGATGCAGAGAAGTTGTAACACTATCCACCATGTTATCAATTACAGAAGGAGCAAGCTGTCTATAGCTTATTTCCGTTGTGTTGACACATGGCATCGAAGAAACAATCTGCATAAATTTGGTAACAGCATCATCTGAGAGGTATCTACTGTAATATTTTTCTTTAGGAGCCAAATAGTCAGAAATAGTAAAATCAAAGGTTATCAGACAATGGTCTGACAGTACAGGGTTATGAGGAGACACTACAAGACTTTCTATTTCTATGCCATATGTCAGAACAGGGTCCAACGTATGGTGGAGATAATGAGTAGAATTTCCTACTTTCTGAGAAAACCCAATCAAGTCTAATATTGAATTAAATGCCACATTAAGGCAGTCACTATCTACATCTACATGTATAATAAAGTCTCCTCCTATAATTATTATTATCTGATTTCAGCACTAAATCAGCTAAGAAATCAGCAAATTCGGATAAAAATTCTGAGTAGGTTGATGGAGGATGATAAATTATGGTAAATAAAATTGGGTTTAACCTAAAATTGCTAAAGTGCCCAATACTGAGGACCAGGCCCTAGAAGGAATTATAACAAGTCTTTTGCTTTACATTAATTAATAGTTTGGAATGGTAAATTGTTGCTACTCCTCCTCCACGACCAGAACTTCTGGGATTTTGACAGTTTAAATAACCAGAGGGAGTTGATTCAGTTAAACCAACATAATCCTCTTGTCCTAACCAAGTCTCTGTAAGGGATATTAAATCAATCTGATCAATTAACAGATCATGGACTAACAGAGACTTGGGAGTTAGAGACCTAATATTTAATAAACCACATTTAATTTTTAAATTATGAGGAGGAACAAAGGCCAAATCATTCAATTAAGAGGCTTCATGTTTAATTTGAGTTTTACCAATTTTTTTCTTAATCACTATAGGATACTTGTATATTATATTTTTATTTACTTTGGAGGGAGCAGACAATGTTTCTCTGATGGGGAAGACAGGGGCTAAGTTGAGAGGTGGCGGATGAAGAGGAGCTGCAGAGAGGCGTGTAAGACTGTGACTCTGCTTCCTGGTCCCAACTCTGAGATGTCAAGGTTTTGGAAATTTGGATAAAAAAGATGCCAGATTGTTAGATAAATGAGACACACCATCCAAAGTGGGATGGACGCTGTCTCGTCTCATAAGACCAGGTTTTCCCCAAAATGAGCTCCAATTGTCAATGTATCCCACGTTGTTTGCAGGACACCACACAGATAGCCAGCGGTTGAAGGATGATGAGCGGCTAAACATGTCATCACTGGTCAGATTGGGGAGGGGCCCAGAGAATACTACAGAGTCCGACATTGTTTTGGCAAAGTCACACACCGATTCTACATTAAGTTTCATGACTTCCGACTACCGGAGACGGATGTCATTAATGCCAGCGTGAATAATAATTGTGGAGTATTTACAGTTACTTTTAGCCAGCATTTTCAAATTTGACTCGATGTTGCCTGCTCTGGCTCCAGGAATGCATTTGACTATGGCCGCTGGAGTCTCTAGGTTCACGTTTCTGACTACAGAGTTGCCAATGATCAGAGTTTTTTTTTCCTCAGCGGGTGTGTCGCTGAGAGGGGAAAAACGATTAGAAAAGTGAACAGGTTGGAGGTGTACCGGGGCTTTGCGACTAGGCTTCTCCTCGCTGCTGAGGAGAGCCGGAGGACCGCTAATGGGGCCTATGCTAGTGAGCTCCGCTGCAGCTAGGGGACGTCCGTCGAGAGTAACTGGCGCAGACGGTGTTTCAATGCAGCGGAGCCGGGATTCCAAATCAGACAACCTCGCCTCGAGCGCCTCAAAAAGACAACATTTATTACATTTACCATTATCACTAAAAGAGGCAGAGGTGTAGCTAAACATCTGACATAGAGCACACCAGAGGAGGAGAGGAAGGAGAGCTAGTAGCCATAGCTAGTGGCTAACCTGAAGCTAACAAAAACACCGATGAAAGGTGAACAGAAGGTTAAAGAGGATGATTAGATGACATGGAGTGCGCACACAGGTGCAAGAGGCTTGATAAACATAAAGGAGAACTAACGGTAGATGGAAAAAAGTGATTAAAATACAAATAAAAGCAAAAACCTCAGGAGAATGAGGAGAGCAAATCACATGGACAGACAGCAATACAGGAGGTGACGATACGTTATCACAAGTGACGTTCTGTTGTAGGTCATATAAGGAATAAAAGAATAACTCTAATTTACAATGCCACATGCATGAGAGTGCATGTTTTTATGGCTTTTAAAAAATAAAGAAATGTGCAAAATGGAAAAAGTGTAATGTCTTTTTGAAAATAATGTTGCAAAATTTAACCAGTGGCTTGCTTAAATACCTAAATAATTTACAATATTTTGTAAATTACATTACTTTGATTTGGATATTTGCTTGCAGTGTGCAAATTCTGAAACATAAGGCACACAACACTATGGATTAAAATAATCCTAACTGACAACACTGCATGCACTTGAGTCGGCAGTGCTTTTATGGCTTTTGAAAAAAATAAATACCTATGCACAATGAAAGTCTAATGTCTAATAAAAGTTGCAAAAATCACCCAGCAGCTTGCTTAAAGCCTATATTGCACTTCCAAATATTACTCGTCGGCCTCCGTCGGTCTATGATGACTATGGAAGAGAATCTTAAACGTCTACTCTGCTGGAACAGCACCGCCTGTGGCTGAACAGGCCGATGCACGAATGGCAGTCCCTGTCACACAGGTCGCACTTGTGGGTGGTCTCCATGCTGCTGGGTCTGTTGCGGTTCTTCCTGCGGGTCCTTTTTTCATCTGCTGCAGCAGTCAGTCTCTCTTCACCCGCCTTGAGCTGTCTGGTCAGGGTGCCTCTCCATTTGGAGCGGTCCGTTGCAAGGTCCTCCCAGCGCTCTGTGTTGATCTCCAGGGCCTTCATGTCTCTCTTGCAGACGTCTCTAAAGCGCAGCTGTGGGCGGCCAACGTCTCTCCTGCCAGTCGCCAGTTCTCCGTAGAGGACATCTTTGGGGATTCTGCCATCCTCCATACAGTGAACGTGGCCTAGCCAGCAGAGCCTGCGCTGCCTGAGCAGAGTGAACATGGAGGGAAGGCCGGCGCGGGACAGAACTTCTGTGTTGGGTACTTTGTCCTGCCAGGATATGTCCAGAATGTGGCGAATGCAGCGCAAGTGGAAGGAGTTCAGTCTCTTTTCCTGCCGGGCGTATGTTGTCCACGTCTCACTCCCATAGAGCAGTGTGCTGATGACGCAGGCGTTGTACACTGCCATCTTCGTCTTGACAGAGAGTTTGGGATTCTCCCACACTCGTGTGGTGAGGCGAGCGAGGGTGAAGGCTGATTTTCCAATCCTCTTGTCGATCTCTGTATCAAGGGAGAGGTTGTTGCTGATCGTGGACCCCAGGTACGTAAACTGATTCACGACCTCCAGCTCGTAGTCGTCGATGGTGATGGTTGGTGGTGCTTCCATGCCTTGTGCCAAGACGTTAGTCTTCTTCAGGCTGATGGTAAGCCCGAAGTCCTTGCATGCCTGGGAGAAGCGGTCCATCAGGATCTGAAGCTTCTGCTGTGTGTGGGTTGCGACTGCAGCATCGTCTGCGAACAGCATGTCTCTGATTAGAGCCTCGCGTACTTTGGTTCTGGCTTTCAGGCGGGCGAGGTTGAAAAGCCTGCTGTCAGATCTTGTGTGCAGGTAGATTCCCTCTGTTGCTGTGCTGAAGGCATGCCTCAGGAGCATAGCAAAGAAAATCCCGAAGAGGGTTGGCACAAGTACACAGCCCTGTTTCACTCCGCTGCGTATGCTGAATGGCTCTGAGACGTTGCCGTCGTGCTGCACTATCCCCTGCATGTTGGTGTGAAACGATTCAATGAGGCTTTGCAACTTTGGTGGGCATCCTATCTTTGGCAGGATCTTGAAAAGGCCCTCTCTGCTGACCAGATCGAACGCTTTGGTGAGGTCTATGAAGGCAACGTACAGGGGCATGTTCTGTTCTCTACATTTCTCCTGGAGTTGGCGGATGGAGAATATCATGTCTACCGTTGATCGCTCAGCGCGGAAGCCACACTGAGACTCGGGGTAGACACGTTCGGCAAGCTTCTGTAGACGAACGAGAACAACTCGTGCGTAGACTTTGCCAACAACGCTGAGGAGGGAGATGCCCCTGTAGTTGTTGCAGTCACTTCTCTCCCCTTTGTTTTTGTAGAGGGTGATGATCTTGGCATCCCTCATGTCCTGTGGTACGGCACCTTCCTTCCAGCACTGGCAGAGGACGTCATGCAATGGCAGCAGTAGGGCGGTCTTGCAGTGCTTGATCAGGTCGAGGGGTATGCCGTCGTTGCCGGGTGCCTTGCCAGCGGCCAAACTATCAATGGCCTTGCTGAGTTCGTCGATGGTTGGCTCGGCGTCAAGTTCGTCCATGGATGGCAGGCAGTCGATGGCATCAAGGGCTGACGGTGTCACAGTGTTCTGTCTGGAGTAGAGGTCGGAGTGGTGTTCCACCCATCTCTCCATCTGCTTGTTCTTTTCTGTGATCATCTCCCCAGTGGAGGATTTGAGGGGGGCCATCTTGCTTTGAGCTGGACCAAGTGCTTTCTTGATGCCATCGTACATACCACGGATGTTCCCTGTTATGGCAGTGGTTTGAATGTCTTGGCTGAGCTGAATCCAGTACTCGTTGGCACAGCGCCGAGCAGTCTGCTGAACTTTGCTTCTCACAGCCCTGAGAATCTGGAGATTCTTCTCGTTTGGGTACTTCTTGTACTCAGCAAGTGCTGAGCGCTTGGCTTCATTGATGGCGGTCATCTCGGTCAACTTGGCATCAAACCAGTCCTGTGACTTCGAGGTCTTCCTGCCAAAGGTAGCCAAAGCTGTGCGGTGGATGGTGTTTCGCAGCTCTTCCCGCTTCTGCTTTGCAGATTCTCCTTCTTGTGGTACACCAAGTTCCTTCTCAAAGGTGGAGGCAAACTGCTCAACAAGTTCTGGTTGGGCCATCTTGCTGGTGTCAATCCATGCCTTTCTAGGCTGTCTAGCATGATGGAATTTCTTCAGCTGCAGCTTGACCTTGCAACACACCAATGAATGGTCTGTGTCGCAATCTGCACTCTGGAACGAACGGGTGATTAGCATGTTCTTCAGTGAGGTGCGCCTGGTCAGGATCAAGTCCAGCTGGTGCCAGTGCTTTGAGCGCGGATGTCGCCAGGAAACCTTGTGTTGGGGCTTGGCCTTGAAGAACGAGTTTGTGATGCACAGATCATGATATGTGCAGAACTCGAGCAGCCGCTGTCCGTTGTCGTTCATTCTGCCCATGCCAAATGGTCCAAGACAGGAGGGCCAGGAGTCGCGGTCAGCACCCACTCTGGCAATGAAGTCTCCAAGGAGAATGAGTTGTTCAGAGTTGGGGATGATCCTCACAGTTGTTGCGAGATTCTCGTAGAACTCGTCTTTTGCCTCTGGTGTGGCTGTCAGTGTTGGGGCATACACACTGACAAGGGTGACTGGGCCTTGAGTGGTGTTGAGGCGGAGGGTGAGGAGTCGTGCAGAGCCATTGCTGCCCGGTTCCACCATCTTCAGCAAGGTGTTCTTCACTGCGAAGCCCACTCCGTGTTCCCTGTGTTCGTCACTGCCCTTTCCCTGTGAGTAGAACGTGTAGTACTTCTCTCTCAGTGTGCCTGCGTCAGCCAACCGTGTTTCCTGGAGAGTGGCGATATCCACTCCCAGTCTCTTCAGCTCATTATTGATGATGGCAGTCTTCCTGGTGTCGTTGATGTCCTTGAGGTTAGCAGCGAGTCCTGTCATCATAGTGCGGACATTCCAAGTTCCCAGTTTTAGAGTTGTCTCTTTTGTTTTTTTGTCTTTCCTGGTGCGAAGGTTCTCAGCCTGCTGTTCGGACTTCTCCTCATCCCCATGCACCCAATGAGGAAAGCAAGCTTTGGCGGGGCAACACCTTATTGGCTGGGGGCTGCCCAGCTTGAGGCGGGCAGTAGCTGTCCAGTGAGATCCGATGATCCCTCCCACCGTCGGGAACAACCCCTGGCGCCGCGCTCTACGCCAATTGAGCGGTGGCTTATAACCAACTGTCATTCCCCGTGTTTTGTCTACGCCAAAGGCGAAGCTGGAGTGTCCTCTCCAGTGACCCGGTGTTCTACCTTCCAGCGTTGGGCGTTGGTAGGATTCAAGCCTGGGCAGGAAGATATGGAGGACAAGATGTTGCCCATGCAGCATGTCCCCCCTCTCCACGTCACTGATGAATCCAAAGGAACAGCAGGGCTGCTACAGTTTGGCACCAGCGCCGTCGCAGGAGCTGCCAGAACGATGTTGAGCACAACAGAGAACTGCCTTAGGGGCTCCGACTCCGGATTTTTCCTCAGGGTTGACTCCCGAAGCCTTTCCCGTGACCGGGTGTGCCGCAAGGCAGCGGAGGTTTGAAATCAGGGTGTACCTTCCCCTAGATGGGCTACCTTCCCAGGTTGACGAGCCACCATCTACCCGAAGCATCTGGTTTTAAGGCGCCAGAGATCCGCCCTCGCCCCTTCTCCTATTAGTAAAAGCAGTTCCGCCGGGCTTAGAGACTAAACCACACGGGCAGGCTAGGAGTTGGACTTAGTTGTCAGAGGCTTTTCGAGACGCACGCCGTAAGGAGCATTTTATGAGCACTGGGAGCTTAACCCCAGTGCCCCTCCTGGCTATGACAACCTTGGAACCTCCAAATATGAACACTATTAATATTTTTCAAAGCGACTACCATATTTGCAAACACAATTAAAATCTGCATGAATGTCTTGCATATTAAACATTTAAATTTTTATAATATTCACTTGCAATTATTCTATATTGCACCATACACATTACAATGATTAATAAGTATTTTCAATAAGTAAAACTTTGCATAAAGGTGGTGGAAAATGACAGGCCAGTACAAGCAAATGCGCACACACTATTTGATGTTGAGCACATCATTCAGTTAGAATAGATCAGAATTCTTTGGTTGTGTATGTTAAGTATAAATAAATATTCAAATACGAGAACTCAAACACTGAAACATACAGTAGCAGCATGATGGAGACCAATTAGAGCCGTAATCAAGAAGACATGAAGCCCAGCATAAAAAAACAGGTCTCTCATTAAACAATAGACTGAAATGTACCTGATGTCAAACCATTAAGGTTGACTCAAATGACTGGAAACAAAGGAGTCACACTAGCAAACAACTTTTCCAAACTGAGGAGCTGAACTGTTGCCTCAGTACCACCTGCAGGACACATGAAGGGCCCTATTTTGATGATTTAAAGCATACATTTGCACCACCCTTGCACCAGTGGTTTGGGAAACTTGCCGATTGATATAGAAGACCTTGAAAGGCAAAAGTGTGGCAAGCCACTGACTGTGGGCCACTGACAGTAGTAGAAAGGTGGAAGACGAACCACAAGCTACTGTTCTGTTTTGGGGGCAATGTTAACACAGAATTTCAAAATGGATAAAATTCAGGAACTTCTTAAGTTGAAATGACCAAATGACACAACATAGTTTCTAATCATTGACTAGAAAAGCGCTATATAAGTGCAGGTTAGTTAGTTAGTTAGTAATCATTTTCTCTCAAAAACAAATTTCACAGTGTTGAATTTATGGAAGTAGCAGCACAGCGTTAGATCAGATAAAGGCTTGTTTGTTAATGCAAGAGCAGGTTGCAAAATACTGAAAAGGACCACACACCGTGTTTTAGCTTAGTTGGTCCCATCCCTGCAATTATAAAAGTACAAGAGGACACAGACTCACATCATAGTACATACACCCCTCTCTCCCATTTGGTTTGGTAGTCAGTCTGTAGAAGGTAATTTTTTCCACTTTTATCTACAAGTGTTTTCTTTATGAAGCTGATTGATGCTAGATGTGAGGATGTTATGACTAGCGGGGATTTGGGGGATTTTAATGAAGGATGAGTTTGTCTAATGGGATATGTTTCTGTGTTTCAAGATGAAGTGGATTGTGATCCTTCTGGTGGTGGCAGTGGTCATCTTCAGTTCTGAACATGGGGAGGCTACCAGTGAACCAGTCCGAAATCCTGATGATAATGTACTTTATAAAGGTACATAAGACCGAGTTAATTTTGACAAAAGTGATTATAGGGTTTAAGCTTTCATAAAACTCAGCAGAACATTAACCACTGTGTGGTGTTTGTTTCTTATGCTACTTATGTTATTAAATCAAAACGTATATCATTTTTAATTACCAAATTATCTAAAAACACTACACATTTACTAACTATATCCCAACTCTTTAAAAACTTTAAAATGTGTATTTGTTTGCTTACTAGTTTACTTTACTCAAGATATAGTAAATGAATAATATTGTTTTTATGTTACTTTTTTTTAAGCTCACAAAGGTGCCATCAAATGTACTATTAAGGGAGAGGCCATGTAGGGACTCCTAATGGCTGTTATAGAAATTGTTATTTTGCAGGTTTGATAACTTTTGACATGCTTGACTCTGTCTTCTCCACACAGGACAACCGGTCTACCTTGGACTGACAAAGCGGAGAGGATTTATTGGCAATTTACTGTTGTTCAGATATTAAACTTTGAGTCTTGTTTATAAAAATATGATTATACAGTAAGTTGAGAAACAATTCCTAAATGATCATGAGCTAAGCTGCATAATTTGCTCAACGCATTAATTCATTGAAAACTGTGAAACTGCTTGTTGCTGCAAAATGTCCTGATGACTAAAACTGCAGATGATTAAAAAAAAAAAAATCCCAACGGTGTGCTGTTATTAAGTGAATCAAAGAGACGCACTCACCAGATTTAGTTAATGTATGAATTAATAACATTAACCTTTATATCCATTGTATGGTCCTGATGTTACCTCAGCTTTACCAGTCAGGAACATCAAGTTATACAGTATATGCTGAGACATTAAAAAGCAACGTTATACTTTATCAATCCCAGAGGGAAACATTGCATCATTTTCAGAAATGCAGGTTGTCACTGAATAAAATGAATGAATTTCCACTCCATAATGTTTATAAGCTAATGACAATTACTGCACAAATTCAGATCATCTGGATGTTCAGATAATGCAACAAAACTCAATCCTTAATAATTTCACTTGACTTTGTTGTTCATAAATATTGCGTGTGTGACCTCCATTTGCTGCCAGCAAAGCTTCAATTCTCTTAGGGCTTCAACTCTTCTCGATCACCCCCCCCCCCCCCCCCAAAAAAAACCCACTATTTCACATAGGGCCCACAGACAGTGAGAAACAGCTGTGACTATAACATAACCCTGTGTTCCTCTCAATATTTCCCCTTGAGAAAATGCTTTTTTTTTTATTGTCCTCCCAACATTAAAATAAAATATCTGCCCATGTCTGATTCAAACACCAAAGCATATGGAAATTAATTTTAAAAAAAAACCCTGTTTTCTGCTGTTTCAACTTTTTACTCATTTATACTGTACACAGATCATCTTGTGCAACATGAAGCAAAAAAAAGAGGCAAGTGATTATAAAAACTGTTTTTAGTTAAATTAACTTTATCTACATCAGCCCATTGGCTGTTAATGAATTTGTATGTGAGAAAGTGAGGTGAAAATGTGTGAAACAGAATAACAGGCCGTTTTTGGTCTTCCTTCAATGGTACTTGTTATGTTTGCCCCTTGCAGGGCAAAGATGAGGCGCCAGAAGCCAGCAGTGAGTTTGTTATCTTATTAAGAAAAAGTACAAAATAATGTGCCACAAAGGGCAAAACACAATACTCAAAACACATACGACCCCGGAGGGTGAAATGACTAAGCAAATAAAGGATCAGAAAAGTCACTTACATATAATACAGCAAGGGCAAAACCTTTACACTGTAAATGAAGGCTGGCATCGGAGGTAGGGATACCAGCCAGGAAGGGCTGGTATCCCTACATCCCTATCTCACTGTTTATGAACCATCCTACAGACAAAAGCTGAAACAAACAAACCCTGTTATAAAGCAGATTAAGCGCTAAACTCCAGAGACTGATAGCACCCTACAAGATTGTTTTGCCTGGACAGAATGGGATGTGTTTAACGCTGGAGCCACCCGAGAAGACTCTTCTGTAAATGTACAGGATGATGCTGAATACGTGATTGGGTACATCAGCACGTGCGTTGATACCATTGTACCCACCATACAGGTCAGGAAGTTCCCCAACAAGAAGCTCTGGATCAACAGTCAGGTATGTCAGATGCTGCGTGCTTGCTCTCCTGAATTTAAATCAGGCTGTGAGGTCGAGTACAAAGCTGCAAAGTATGGACTGATAAAGACTATAACAACAACTAAGAGGCAATACAAAGAAAAGCTGGACAGCCTCTACTCCACTCCTGACCCGGGGTACATGTGGCAAGGTCTGCAGCACATCACAGACTACAAGAGGACCAACAGCAGCACCACTAGCTCTACAGACAGCCTGCTGGACAATCTCAACATCTTTTACACCCACTTTGAGACCACCAGCCACAGCATAGAGAAGAGACACACACTCACGCACCCCCCCCCCCCCCCCCCCCCCACACACACACACTAAAGCCCCATTTCCACCAGTAAGTCTCACCAGGCCAGGTAAACAAAGCACTGAGGAATAGTAGCAACTGGCTACTGGACTTTCTAACTGGCAGGCCCCAGTCTGTCAGGATGGGAAATACCTGGACATCAAAC
This sequence comes from Pholidichthys leucotaenia, assembly GCA_020510985.1. NCBI lineage: Eukaryota > Metazoa > Chordata > Actinopteri > Cichliformes > Pholidichthyidae > Pholidichthys > Pholidichthys leucotaenia. The sequence goes on from CM035842.1 coordinate 282,423,356, forward strand.
TGTAAAATATACATCATATTAAATGGATCACCTGAAGAAGCCAAGGTTATTAACATCCGAAATATTATGGAACTGGACAAATACCAATGAGCATCGTGAACTGGAGTCGACAGCAACAAATGATAACTGTAAGACATTGAAGGATCACACTCATCTGTATCAGGACATTTAATTTCATGAAACAAAAGATCAACAAACAGGAACAACAGGAACTGAAAGTTTTTGAATATACGGATCACAACCCACAGGACGTAGAATATAACATAGACCCTGATAATAATTTATTTAGCTCCATCAATAATAACTGTAGTTACTACACGGATGAACAGTTTAATATAATGGTCACATCTGATTTCAATATTTCTACGATCCACTTAAACAGCAGAAGTCTCTATGCCAACTTTAATAACATTAAAGATTATTTACATCAGTTTAAAGAGCCATTCAATATTGTGGCAATATCAGCGACGTGGCTCAGTGAAGAGAAAGGAGTGGATTTTACCATGGATGGCTATGAATTAAATTATATAAATAGAAAAGTGAAAAAAGGAGGAGGAGTTGCAATTTATGTTGACAAGAGCTTGCAATACAAGGTTGTTGAAAATTTGTCAGTAACTGTGGATGATTTATTTGAATGTGTTACAATAGAAATCTGTCTGGAAAATGTGAAGAATATGGTGTGTACTGTATATAGAACACCTGGATCAAACATTGACTTATTTAAGGACTGGATGAAAAAAATCTATGCAAAACTAACTCATAAAGTTATGTTCATCTGTGGGGATTTCAGTATATATCTTTTGAATTCAAAACAACATAGTTTGACAGAAGAATTTATCAACACAATGTACAGTATGGGCTTACATCCAACAATCACCAGACCTCGCAGAATCACGTCACACAGTGCCACATTAATAGATAACATGTTCACAAACATTATGGAAAATATCATGAGTGGGCTTTTATTGAATGATATCAGTGACCACCTGCCGATTTTTGTTGTCTATCAATGTGATTATAGGGAAGAAAAAGTATACCAAAAATATTAAATATAAAAGAATAAGAACTGAAGAATCTATGTATTTACTGGCAAAGGAATTATTAATGCAAGACTGGAAGATAGTTTGTGATGAAAGTGATATAAATAAAGCATATGATAATTTTTTACAAATATTTCAATCATTGTACAATAAAAAAACTGTCCTATAAAACAATACAGTGACAGACAACAAAACAAAAATATTCCTTGGGTTACCAAGGGGTTAATAAATGCATGGAAAAGAAGAACACATTATATAAACAATTAATTAAGTGCGGAACAGTAGAGGCTGAGATCAAATATAAAATATATAAAAACAAGTTTACTAATATAATGAGGACTTGTAAGAAAAAATACTACAACAGAATATTAGAGGATAATAAAAATAACTTAAGAGGAATATGGCAAGTACTCAATGGGATTATTAGTAACAGATCAAAGAATGCTAATTATCCAGAATATTTTACTGAAGATGAAAATTTGATAAATAATATAAAGGATGTGATTAGTGGTTTCAATAAATCTTTTGTAAACGTTGGTCCTGAATAAGCAAAATCAATAGCGACACCAGAAACAAACAATAGTGGTTCTGTGAATGAAATAGAAGATAGAAATCCAAACACAATCTTTTTGGGTGCAGTTACTGAAAAGGAAATTATCAAGACTGTGAGTAAATTTAAGAACAAAAAATCAACTGACTGGAATGAAACTGACATGACAATAGTGAAAAAAGTAACTGAAGGAATTGTTAAACCACTCACCCACATCTGTAACCTGTCATTTCAAACTGGTAAATTTCCAAACAAAATGAAAATAGCAAAAGTAATCCCACTATACAAAACAGGAGACAGTAATTATTTCTTAAATTGGAGGCCGGTCTCTTTACTCTCACAATTCTCCAAAATACTTGAAAAAATCTTCACTAAGAGACTGGATGATTTCATTGAAAAACACAACCTCCTTACAGACAGCCAGTGTAGTTTTAGAGCAGACAAATCTAAATCTTTGGCACTGATCAAACTTATAGAAGAAATTACTAGTTATATAGATAAAAAAGAAAGTTTGCTGTAGGAGTATTTATAGATTTAAAGAAAGCTTTTGACACCATTGACCACAGAATTTTACTGAGGAAATTGGAAAGTTATGGGATAAGAGGGGTCGGACTGAGTTGGGTGGAAAGTTATTTAAATAACAGACAACAATTTGTACAAATTGGTGAGCACAAATCACCCTTCATGAACATCTCTTGTGGTGTGCCCCAGGGGTCAGTTTTGAGACCCAAACTCTTTATCTTATATAAATGATATATGCCAAGTATCAAAAATTCTAAAATTTATTTTGTTTGCAAATGACACAAATATCCTTTGTACTGGTGAGAATTTGCAGTAGGTTTTAGAGGTGGTCACAACAGAAATGAAAAGGTTAACGCACTGGTTCAACAAAAATAAATTATCTCTAAATCTGAAAAAAACAAAGATTATGTTGTTTGGAAATTATAAGATACATCATGAAATAATGGTAACGATAGATGATACCAGAATAGAAACAGTACAGGAAAATAAGTTTCTGGGGGTGACGCTAGACAGTAAAATCTGCTGGAAACCTCACATCAGTCACATCCGGGCCAAGTTGGCAAAATGTATAGGGATACTGGGGAAAACAAGACACATCTTGGACTATAAATCATTGTTCTTTGACATAACGTTCGGCTCAGGAGACGCACACACACAGGTTCAGAGTAGTTCAAACTGTTTATTAACAGCAGGGGTGTATGGGTGTGTGTCAGTGGAATGTTAATGTATTGGTGGTGGCGTCTGCTTCGGACACAGAGGCAGGAGACCGTTCAGCCGGCAACCCTATGGGAGAGAACAGACACAGGGTGACAGGCACACACCAATACAGGAGGAGAATAGGCGAGGGAGAGAAGCTTACTTGAGTTTGACAGATGGCAGGCACTACAAGGACGGAACCCCGGGAGACAGTCACCTGCAGGACTCGGTGCAGCAGCGAGGAAGGACGAGGGACGGAGTTGTCCGCCGCCGAGGAATCCACCTGTGCACAGGGGAGCAGACTGGGAGAGGTAAGGCAAGGAATCTTCTTACCAATAGCTTGATGCTGAAGAGAGGGTTGACGCTTCGCATTGAAGGCGATGAAGTCTAACGGCTTCAGGCTGAAGCTCAGGGCGAGGCGGCTTTTATCCCTCGCCGCTGACGAGTAGCAGGTGTGTGAGCAGGTGGCGCCGCTGATGAATGGCGCGGCGTGACAGTACTCCCCCCTCTAGCAGCGCCTCCTGGCGATGGCTTATCCGGGTGCGCTCGGTGGAAGTCCGCGATGAGCGATGGGTCCAACACAAACGACGGGGGCACCCACTGTCGATGCTCGGGCCCATAGCCCTCCCAGTCCACCAAGTACTGCAACCCACGACCCCGGCGCCAGGAGTCCAGGATGGAGGAGGCGGACCAGGCTGGGTGGCCACCAATCATCCGGGGCGCGGGTTGCGCTGCAGGAGGAGGGCAAAGGGGATCAGTAACTGCCAGTTTCACCTTCGACACGTGGAAAGTAGGATGAATGCGGAGGGAGGGGGGAATAGCCACGCGCACAGCCACCGGGTTGATGATCCGGGTGATGGGGTAGGGACCCATGAAGCGCTGTGCCAGCTTTCTCCTCTCGCCTTTTAGAGTGACGTCCTGGGTGGAAATGTAAACAAGCTGCCCAACTCTGTACGCCGGGGCAGGTCTTCTACGCCGGTCCGCCACTGTCCTGTTGCGCTCCGCTGTGCGTAATAGCGCATGGCGCGCGGCAGTCCAGGTGGAGCGGAACTGCCTGAGATGGGCCCTAACTGACGGGACAGTTACTTCACTCTCCTGCTCCGGAAACAGCGGGGGGTCGTAACCCAGGGACGCTTTGAAGGGGGACATCCCTGTTGCAGAAGAGCGAGCGGTGTTGTGGGCATATTCAACCCAGGCAAGATGGTTGCTCCAGGACGTGGGTTTGGATCTGGACACACAGCGGAGCGCAGCCTCCAGCTCCTGGTTGGTCCTCTCACACTGCCCGTTGGATTGGGGGTGATGGCCGGAGGAGAGGCTCACCTTGGCTCCGATGGCGTTGCAGAAAGACCTCCAAACCTCAGATGAAAACTGGGGGCCCCGGTCCGAGACCACGTCCACTGGAATCCCATGCAGCCTGACCACGTGTTGGACGAGGAGGTCCGCCGTCTCCAGGGCAGTAGGGAGGCCTCGCAGGGGGACGAAGTGCACGGCCTTGGAGAAGCGGTCCACGATGGTCAGGATGGTGTCATAGGAGTTGGAGACAGGGAGTCCGGTGATGAAATCCAGCGCGATGTGCGACCAGGGCCTGCCAGGGACGGGCAGGGGCTGGAGCAGACCCGCTGGAGGGGCGTTTCCCGACTTGCAGGTGGCACAGATTGGGCAAGCCCGGGCGTAGCGGGCTGCATCCCTCCGCAGGCCTGGCCACCAAAAGGACCGTTGGAGGAGATCTATCATCCGGGAGGTGCCAGGGTGACAGGTGAGCTTGGAGGTGTGGAGCCAGTGGATGACCTCTCCTCGGACCGCGGATGGCACGAACAGCCTCCCCTCCGGTCCGCCGCCAGGGTCAGGTTCCACCTCCTGAGCCTTCCGGATCTTGCTCTCGATGTCCCACGAGATGGCTCCCACGACGCACGACCTGGGCAGGATGGAGTGGGGCGCCTCCTCCGACTCCATGGGGGCGAACTGCCTGGAGAGGGCGTCAGGCAGGACGTTCCTAGAGCCAGGCCTGAAGGTGATGGAAAATTGGAACCTGGCGAAGAACAGGGACCAGCGCGCCTGGCGGGCGTTCAGGCGCTTGGCAGATCGTAGGTATTCCAAGTTCTTGTGGTCCGTGAGGACCACAAACGGCAGGTTCGCCCCCTCTAACCAGTGGCGCCACTCCTGCAGGGCGAGCTTAATGGCCAAGAGCTCTCTGTCCCCCACATCGTAGTTTCTCTCCGCCGGGGACAAGCGCCGGGAGAAGAAGGCGCACGGTCGTTTGGCGCCATTGTCCGGTGACCGCTGGGACAGCACTGCTCCCACTCCCGTGTCCGAAGCGTCTACCTCCACGATGCACTGTAGCGCGGGGTCGACCTGGCGAAGGACCCGGGAGGAGGAGAATTCCGCCTTCAGCGCCTCAAAGGCGGCAGCGACCTCTTCGGTCCACCGGAACGGGACCTTCGGGGACGTGAGGCGGGTCAGTGGTCCAACGATGGCACTGAAGTTGGGGACAAAGCGGCGGTAGAAATTGGCGAAGCCAACAAATTGCTGCACCTGTTTCCGGGATGCAGGTGTGGGCCATTCCACCACCGCCTTTACCTTCTCTGGGTCGGGGAGCACCTTGTCATGGGCGATGATGAACCCCAGGAAGGACGTACTCCTGGCGTAAAATTCACACTTTTCTGCCTTAACGTACAGACGATTCTCCAGCAGCCTTTGGAGGACCCACCTCACGTGGACCTGGTGCTCATCCCTGGACTTGGAGAAGATGAGAATATCGTCCAGGTAGACGAACACAAAAAGGCCAATGAAGTCCCGGAGGACGTCATTAATGAGGCGCTGGAAGACTGCAGGAGCGTTGGTCAACCCGAACGGCATCACCAGATATTCAAAGTGGCCGTTCGGGGTACGGAAGGCCGTTTTCCACTCATCTCCCTCCCGGATCCGGACGAGGTGGTAAGCGCTGCGTAGGTCCAGCTTGGTGAACCAGGTCACCCCCTGGAGGGAGTGGAAAGCAGTGTCCATGAGAGGCAGGGTGTAACGGTCCTTCTCCGTGATGTTATTGAGGGCCCGGTAGTCGATACACGGGCGGAGGGACCCATCCTTCTTTCCCACGAAGAAGAACCCTGCCCCCACAGGTGACGATGATGGGCGGATAATCCCAGCACTCAATGACTCCTTCAGGTAGGCGTTCATCGTCTCCTTCTCCGGCGCAGACAGGCTGTAAAGGCGACCAGAAGGTAAGGGAGCCCCCTGGCGGAGGTTGATGGCGCAGTCATAGGGCCGATGAGGGGGAAGAGACATAGCTTTCGCTTTACTGAACACCATACCCAGGTCGTGAAATTCTGGGGGCACCAGACACAGGTCCGGGGGTGCAGCGTCCGTCGCAGGGGGAGGAGCGGACGGAGAGCAGGCAGCGGACTGAAGGCAGGTGCCCATACAGAACGTACTCCATGCCGATATCCCAGCTGATTTCCAATCCAGGACCGGGTTGTGAAGGCGAAGCCAGGGATACCCCAGGATGACGGGCGACACAGAGTTGGGAAGGACGTAGAAGGTCATCTCCTCCCGGTGATTTCCCGAGATGATGACCGGAACGGGGATGGTTTGGTGTGATACTCTCCCAAGGGAGGCACGGGAGAGATTAACAAGGGAGATGTGATTCTTCAGTGCCTGACAGCGAATGCCCAAACGGGTTGCCAGGCTTTGTGAAATAAAGCTGCCTTCTGCACCCGAATCCACCAGTGCGTGGGTGAGATGCCCAGTGGGATTGTGGCAAAAACGGATGGGCAGCTTCAATTGGGTGAGGGGACTTAACCGATTGACGTCCGCGAGGCCCCCTACAGTGACTCGCGGACCCCGCCGTTTGGCTTATGTGGACAAAGCTCCACCGTGTGTTGATTATCCCCGCAGTACATGCAGAGATTCAACTCACGGCGGCGTTGTCTCTCTGCCGGGGAGAGCTTTGTCCAGCCCGTCACCATCGGCTCCGACTCCTCGGAGTGCGATGGCGGCGGCGTCGCCAGGGGGCGAGCTTGGGGCAGGCGCGACGAGGCTCCCCGAGGGCGAGAAGAAGACGACTTCCGCCCAGAGGAGCGCTCGCGCAGCCTGTTATCCAAGCTGATGGCGAGAGAAGTTAGCTCAGCTAGCGTCCCAGGGATATCCCGACCAGCCAGTTCATCCCTCAGATCATCATTCAGGCTGCGGAGGAACAGGCCACAGAGGGAGCGTTCATCCCAGCCCAGTTCCTCCGCCGCTACCCGGTAGTCAACCGCATAGTCCGCTGCCGACCGGCTTCCCTGCTGGAGAGCGAGAAGCCGATCGACTTGGACCGTCTTGGTTCGGGAATGGTCAAAGACCTCCAGGAAGCGTGCCACGAACTGGTCATAGGTGAGGGTGGCGTAACTGGGCTTCGCCATAATGGCGTAGGTCCAAGTTAACGCGCGCCCCTCCAGGAGATTCCCTATGTAGCCAATTCGGCTGTGATCCGAGGGGAAGTCTCCGGGCACACGGTGGAATACGGACTCACACTGCATAATGAACCCCCGCGCTCCGCCGAGCTTTCCGCTAAAGCGGGCGGGGGTTGGAATCAGCGTGAGCCGAACCGGTGCCGCAGGAGCCGGCTGGACGGCCGCTGGGACAGCAGGAGCTGCGCCACCCTGGTGAGCCGGGGGGAACGGCTGTTGGGGGTCCAGGCGGTCCAATCGGTTAGTGATGGTAATAAGTTGATTTAAGATCACCTGCTGCTGATAAGCAATTTGATCTACCCGAACCTCGAGAGTGGTAAGCCGGTGCGCGAGCCCGCCGTCTGCCGAGCCGCTCTGCTGAAGCCGTACTGACATGACGTTCGGCTCAGGAGACGCACACACACAGGTTCAGAGTAGTTCAAACTGTTTATTAACAGCAGGGGTGTATGGGTGTGTGTCAGTGGAATGTTAATGTATTGGTGGTGGCGTCTGCTTCGGACACAGAGGCAGGAGACCGTTCAGCCGGCAACCCTATGGGAGAGAACAGACACAGGGTGACAGGCACACACCAATACAGGAGGAGAATAGGCGAGGGAGAGAAGCTTACTTGAGTTTGACAGATGGCAGGCACTACAAGGACGGAACCCTGGGAGACAGTCACCTGCAGGACTCGGTGCAGCAGCGAGGAAGGACGAGGGACGGAGTTGTCCGCCGCCGAGGAATCCACCTGTGCACAGGGGAGCAGACTGGGAGAGGTAAGGCAAGGAATCTTCTTACCAATAGCTTGATGCTGAAGAGAGGGTTGACGCTTCGCATTGAAGGCGATGAAGTCTAACGGCTTCAGGCTGAAGCTCAGGGCGAGGCGGCTTTTATCCCTCGCCGCTGACGAGTAGCAGGTGCGTGAGCAGGTGGCGCCGCTGATGAATGGCGCGGCGTGACATTCTTACTGTACAATTCACTGTTTCTACCATATCTTAACTACTGTGTAGAGGTCTGGGGAAACACCTACAGGACCAACCTACAGCCAATATGCACATTACAAAAAAAAAAGCTATAAGGATAATAAATAATGTTGGATAAAGAGACCATACCAACTCGTTGTTCTTAAAGTCACGTGATAAAGTTCATGGGTTTAGTTAAATTTAAGACAGCTCAAGTAATGTAGAGGGCAATTAATAATCAACTCCCAACTAATATACAAAAAATATTCAAAAAAAGAGACAATGATTATAATTTGAGAGGAGACTTAAACTTTACAAAACCTAAGGTACGAACAACTAAGAAAAGTATGTGCATATCTGTCTGTTGGGTGGATTTGTGGAACTGTCTGGAGCTGGAACTGAAACTATGTACAAACAGAAATCAATTCAAAAATAGGCATAAACATTTTTTGCTGAAAGAAGAATGTTAGAGGGGTAGTATTTATATGTACGATTCACTATGCTCACTCTGGGGCACTATAGAATGGTAGGTGGGACAGTATTGTGCATATCTGTGTTGTTTGGGGCTGGGTTTAGATGTATGGCCTGTATGTATGTTGGGATGGATGGGCATCAATGCTGATATGTACAAAATATAGTTAATTGTCTACTTGGGGTCTTAAATGAGGTAATTTGTATATATTTCACATGGGTTGTATTTAAGAAAAAAAGGAGTTGGAGTAAATAAGTGTTCACTTCTTTCTTCTCCTTTTGAGGACTGTATACTGTCACTTTTATTGCACTTGTCATTTGTTTTGTTTTTTTACTTTTTTGTTCGAAATAAAGTATCTATCTATCTATCTATCTATCTATCTATCTATCTATCTATCCATCTATCTATCTATCTATCTACATCAGCCCATTGGCTGTTACTGAATTTGTATGTGAGGAAGTGAGGCAAAAATATGTGAAACAGTAGAATAACAGGCCATGTTTGGTCTTCCTTTAATGGTACTGTTGCAAAACCAATGATGATGAATTCATTTTAGCAAATATAAAGCGAGGCCTTCCTGCTACTCTGCAAGCACAGTCAGTTCTATCTCCGTCAAGCTTACAGTGCTCGCTTTGGTGACTGCATTTTGCTGTTGGCACCCAACCTTTGGAAAGGTAACAAGATTTAATGATAGAACTTCAGAAGCAATGCTACAGAAAACTTTGATGTTGTCTTAGGAGTCTATACTTCTTCTTTTTTTTATAGCATGAAGCGTGCAGCGATTGTTCTCGTGCTGTTCCTGGTCGTACTCATGGCTGTACCTGGAGAGTGCATCATCGGGGCGATTCTAACCGGAGTTACAACTCGTATGTTCATTCATTCTGTGACTGCAGATATTTTCACTGAATTAGAAAAGCAAAGAAATAGTCATAACTGATATTTTAATATATTGACTGATATATGATGTGAAATGCCAAAAATTATTGTCAATATTTTTGCTGTTCTTTGTTTTTGTCTCATTCAGTTGGCAGTTTGATCCATGGGTAAGGACCTGTCACTATAGTACTAACATTATGCCATATAGAAAACCATAATGCATATGAGTCAGAATACTCTGAAATTCTGCTATTCTTACTTCCTGAATACATACATTATTCCTGACTTTCCCTTATTGTACTGGGTCTTCTTTGCCCTAAACAGGCTCGTCAACAGGAATAGAGGGATGGAAAACTTGGAAGAGCTTGAAAAGCGTGGAATCCGTGGCTACCCTGAGAACCGTCTTTTTCAACAGACTTAAGATGCCATTAAGTCTCACACTTTCGCACAAAAAAGCAACCAGCATTCAGTAAAACTGCCTGCAATGACCTGTCCATGTGGCATTCTGTCAGTTTTGAAAATATATAACACATCTTAACCAAACAAATGTTGTTTGTAATATCACATTTAATGAATGGATTTTAATGTATTTAATTTTTTAATGTCCTTTGATTTGGATATTTGATTGTAATGTGCAAATTCTGAAACATAAGGCACACAACATTGACATATTAGGATTAAAATAATAGCTGTAATTTACAACACCACATGCACTTGAGTTGATAATGCTTTTATGGCTTTTGAAAAAAAAAAATAACTATGCACAATGAAAAAGTGCAATGTCTTTATTTTTTTAAGCTGCAAAAATCAACTAAGTTTCCACTGCAGTTCCAAATATGAGTAAATAAAGACCGAAATGCACCAGATGTCAAACCATTAAGGTTGACTCAGCTTACTCTGGAAACAAAAGGTTCACAGTAGCAAACAACTTTTCCAAACTGAAGAGGTGAACTGTTGCCTCTATACCGAGAACATGAAGCGCCCTATTATGATGATCTAAAGCATGCATTTGCACCACCCTTGCACCAGTGGTTTAGGATGGAAGACCTTCAATCAGCAAAAGGCAACAGAAAAGCATGGCGAGTCATGGACTGTGTGCCTCCAACAGCTGCAGAGGGAAGGTGGAAGAGGAGACAGATGGCGGGTGTTATGGAGGTGTGGCCAAGCTACTGTTTTCTTTTCGGGTGCAACATTAGTACAGAACCTTCATAATAGATAAAATTCACTAATCAGTTAGGTTGAAATGGCTGTATGACACAACACAGTTACAAATTTCACCATTTTTAATTCAAGGACATTAATTGTGTGAACTGTGAAACTGCTTGTTGCTGATGAATAAAATGGCCAAAAAAAAAAGACACCAACAGTGTGCTATTATTAGCCCCATTTCCACTACAGGAACCAGCTTTACAGGAACTTCCCTCTTGGTGTGTGTCTCCACTAGGCCTCAGCGTAATAAAATTACATTAAAATTAAACACTTGTTGAAACTTTGTCAAATCACAAGTTGGATAAAGAGTGCATTGTTGTGGCTGATTTGGGGTCAGTTCTGAATGTGATAATTCATGTATTTAAGTAACCAGGCTGGAGTATTCCTGTTACAGTTTTTCAAGTGGAGTTCCAGTGTGACATTCAGTAGTGGATAAAAATCCTGAGTGGGCCTTCTAAATACATTTTCTGAATACATTTAATGATGATTATATTTGCTGTAAGCAAAAACAGAAAATGATTTCAGAAAAAAGCAAAACATCAAAGGGTTTAGGGCAACGTTAACACACAACTTCATAATAGATAAATGTCACCGACCGCTTTTAGACATGGGCAAATTTGTTGGTAACCTTCCATTAAAGAAAGAAAATCCCACAAAGGTCACTGAAATAACTTGAAACCGACAAAAGTAATAATAAATTTAAAAAAAATATTCTGAAAAATTACTAATGAAAATCAGACATTGGTTTTGAATTTTGGTTCAAAAGAATCAATTTAAAAAAACAAACTAATGACACTGGCGTGGACAAAAATAATAATACCCTTAAAGATACACTCCAGCGGCTCTAAAACCACCTCAGAAACCAATATGTAGTGTTCAAAATAGTATATAAAGGCTTTTTATACAAAAAAAGAAACTTTCATTTCCTTAGAATGGCTTGGAAAGAGCTTTTCCATCTTTCACCTACTTAAGTATGCGCAGATAGGATAAGATAAGATAAGCCTTTATTAGTCCCACAATGGCGAAATTCCAGGATTGCAACAGCATAGGGATAGCAACACTCAGAGCAACAATCAAGAAGACAAGAAAAACAAGAGCAGCAAATATACATACACTACCGTTCAAAAGTTTGGGGTCACCCAGACAATTATTTTGTGTTTTCCATGAAAAGTCACACTTATTTACCACCATGAGTTGTAAAATGAATAGAAAATATAGTCAAGACATTGACAAGGTTAGAAATAATGATTTGTATTTGAAATAATAATTTTTTCCTTCAAACTTTGCTTTCATCAAAGAATCGTCCATTTGCAGCAATTACAGCATTGCAGACCTAACATGATTGCACAAGAGTTTTCTAATCATCATTAGCCTTCTGACGCAATGAGCAAACACATTGTACCATTAGAACACTGGAGTGATAATTGCTGGAAATGGGCCTCTATACACCTATGTAGATATTGCACCAAAAACCAGATATTTGCAGCTAGAATAGTCATTTACCACATTAGCAATGTATAGAGTGTATTTCTGATTAGTTTAAAGTTATCTTCATTGAAAAAAATGCTTTTCTTTCAAAAATAAGGACATTTCTAAGTGACCCCAAACTTTTGAACGGTAGTGTATGTACATATAAATATATATACACACAGTGCGGAGCATTGTAGCTAGATGGAATAAACAGCATAACCGTCTGCTTAGTTATCCTACATAGTATGAATATGTACCCATACATATTGTCACCCTCCGTAGCGACCGATATTGTCCTAGTTGTATATTGGAGGGGACCATTGTGTAAGTCTATTGCGTCTTTTGCATTCAATACTATTAGGTTGTCACGTTTTTTTTGCTATCTCTGCGAGCAGCCCTGCTTAGGTTATACAGTCTGACAGCCGTAGGTAGGAAGGACCTGCAAAACCTCTCGGTTGCGCACCTAGGATGATGTAGTCTGCTGCTAAATGAGCTCCTCAGTGCGTTCAGTACGTCCTGCATAGGGTGGGACTCGGACTCCAGCAGAGATGACAGTTTAGCCACCATCCTTCTCTCTCCTATCCCCTCCACTGGGTCGAGGCGCTGCCCCAGGACAGAGCTAGCTTTCTTGATCAGTTTGTTCAGTCTCTTCCTATCGGCTGCTGTAATGCCACTGCCCCAGCAGACCACTCCAAAAGTGATGGCTGATGCCACCACCGTGTCGTAGAATGTCTTCAGCAGCGCCCCTTGTACACCAAAAGACCTGAGTCTCCTCAGTAGGAACAGCCTGTGCTGTCCCTTCTTGTAGAGTGTGTCGGTATTGCGTGACTAGTCTAGTTTATTGTTCAGATGAACACCCTTGTAGGATGTCACCATCTCGATATCTGTTCCCTGTATGTTTACTGGTGCTGTGAGGGGTTGTCCTTGCCTGTAGCAGTCCACCACCAGCTCCTTAGTTTTCCTTGCGTTGATCTGGAGGCAGTTCACAAAGTCCTGGAGAAGTCCACTGTACTAAGCTTCATCTCCGTTGGAGATGAGGCCATTGCAAAAAGGCAGCCTACTCGTGTGGCGCCGGAAGTGATTTGATTGATTTGATAGATCTATGGATATTGTAATTAGTTCCACCCATACTCCTGCCCACCAGTAGCTGGAAGAAGATAAGGACTCCCAGAAGGTGATCCAACTTGAGGAAGTGAAAAGTCACAACAAGGTTTCAATAGATGAACCTATGGAAGGATAATTCTCGGTTTAGTGGAGAGTCACTGCCATGCGCGACGTGGAGGCTGGAAGGTTTCCCGCCGGTCTCTGGTTACCCACTCACTGTGGATCACCCCGGTGGGGGCTGGTGAGCAGTTTACTTTGGTCCTGTGCACCCACCAGCCGGCTCCCATCTGAGGTGAACTGCTTGCCCACCCTCAGTGAGGAAATCCACGGTAAGCGAATAACCAAAGACCGCTCCTTCGGAGCTCTCACCTCTGTCTGGTGTGCCCGCCAGCTGGCTTCCAGCCAAGGCAAACTGCTCGGTGGCCCTCAGTGAGGCGATCTGCAGTGAGACCACTTCTCAGTCTCTGGAGCACATCGCGGTCAGGTGCACTCGCCTGGGGAGCCCACCAGCTGGACAGCAACTCTTGGCTCCACCAAGAGCAATCCTTCCGCAGGTTCAATTCAATTGAATTCAGCTTTTTTTATACTGCACCACATCACAACAGAGGCCGTCTCATGGCGCCAGAGTGCAGAGAAAAACCCCACAGTCTCAGAAAAACCCAGCAATCAGACAGTCCCCTATGAGCAAGCACTAAGCGACAGTGGAGAGGAAAAACGCCCATTTGGCAGGAGGAAACCTCTAGCACAACCAGGCTAAAGGAGGGGCAGTCATCTTCTGTGACTGGCTGGGGGTGAGGGGATAGGGAGGATGGAGAGGGCAGACATAAAAACATAACAGTAAGGTGCCAAGTACATTATTGGAGGTCAACCAGCAGTATGGATCAAATAACAGCAGAACAAAAGTGGGGATAAAAGACACAAAATCCCTCCTTAAACGTAAGCTATATTAAAAAAGAAGGATTTTCACTGTCACGACCTGAACGCTATCTTTCTCTGCGTTCAGGTTGTCCAGTTTCGCTCCTGCTCCGTGGCAGTCCGTGTCGGGTCTTCCAAGGCCCGCTCTTTGACAGCGCCCAGCTGATTGCCAGCTGTCTAGTTCAGCTGCGCTGGGACAGCTTTCTCCTATTCCCAATCATCTCCCCCACTTAAGCGAGCAGCCGAGAGTTACTCGTTGCTGCGACCTCGCTATGGGAAGACATGCCTTGTGTTTTCCACGACTGTTAGCTCCTACGACTAGCTTCAGTTCGCCGTTATCTCGGCGCTTCCCCAAAGTAAGTGCTGCGACTCGGCGTGCGTTTTTCCCTCGCCGCCTCTCTAGCCTTTCTCCCTGGGTTGTATGTTATCTTCAGTTCTGTGTGTATTTTTGCCCCACGTGGCTCTTTACTTTGCTGTTTGTTATTTAGTGTAGTGTGTGTGTTTGTATTAATAAATTACGCCAACTCACTGGTCGCCCTGGTATCTCCTTTCTGGCTCGTGAGAGCCAGAGTTATGACAGTAGGTCGCAGCCAGACTGAGACGGCCGCGACCAGTGAGTTTGCTGTGGGACTCGACGTTTTTTTTTTCCTTCCTCTGGGTGCAGGCAGGCCTGTATCATGTCTCCCTCCAGGAGAAGCATGCGGCACCCAGGCCACGATCTCTCGGAGGCTCTGGACCTTGTGGACGGAACGCTGTTCACCACGGACCTCTACGATTCTCCCAGCGAGATACGCTGGCGCTTGGAGCTCGCCGAGGGTATGATTAACAACTTTTCTCACTACTTCCTTCTCCCCGAGGTTAAGGTGAGGAGGGCAGACATCTCTGTGGCCTGGGAGAGACTCCGTAGGCTGGAGGAGAAACCCGGCAGGAAGCCGAAGACAGGACGCCATCGCTCCTCGCTTCGGAATCCCGCTCCTACCGCTTATCCAGTCCAGGAGTTCGCCTCACCCAGGGGTGAACCCCAAGATAGAGTGACGTCAACCGGGGTCCCCCCGGAGAAGATGAGAGTGACAGCGATTCGCATTGCGGACCGAGTGGCAGCCGCTTGTTCCGCCGCCGTTCCTCCTGTAGCCATGAAGAACGTGATTGCGGCGGTCAGGCTGGTTGAGAAGAACCCTGAGCTGAATGACTATCCGGAATATGCTGACCTGTTGGCTTCGCTCACCGCACAGGAGCGGCGTTTCCCCGATCTCATATTCAGAAGACGTCGCTCCCAAATTCCCCGCTCATCTCAGCGCGAGCCCCGTCCGGATCCCGCTCCAGGAAACCACATGAATTCCGCCTCCCAGCCTGCTGTAGCTCCCGTGTCTTGCCGAAGAAGCGAATCAGCTGCTCCCGCTCCTGGGCCCGTTCTCCCCGCTGTCCCGTCAGCTTTGGGCCACCGGCTCTCCTCAGCTGTTTCTCCCCCCTCTTCGTCATTCACTCCGGCTGCTGGGAATGGCACAAATTCATCTCCAGGTGTTCCCGGTCCCGATCCGGTGCGGGTAGCACCACCTCGTCTCTCCGGGGGGTCCTCCACTTCTATCCGGCTGGGAGAGGAAAGACTCAAGTCCCTTGTAGCGGATTCCACCGGCCCTCCGGGAATCAGGCAAGTGTCCTTTCATTCTCCTCCCATTATAAGTGAATTGCCTTGTTTGATTCCTGGGGGAGGAGTTCAGGGTTCACAGTTCCCTGAGCTCTCTCCTCCCGCTGCAAAAATTGAATATGAACCTGCGTCCTCTGTGTCTCTTCCCCCTGAGTGTGCCCCGGTGCCAGGTGTACACCGCCGCGCGAGGAGGAGGCGGCCTGCGGCCCTGGAAGGTTTTGCCCCAGCCCCGCAGCCACGTCATGGGCAGAGGAGAAGGTCGAACTGCCTGTTGGAGCCAGCGCCGACGATTAAGCATCCCCGGGTCTCCATGGAGGAATGGTTCGGTCCAGCAGAGTCCAGATCTCCTGCCTCCACGCCAGGCGGGCTGTCGACGCGGTCTTCGGTGTTTGGAGGTCGTTTGACTGTGGAAACCATCATGCCGGCTGTGGAGCCATTCGCTGTCGAGTTGGAGCCGGAGGACGGAGTCCTGCACGCTGAGCCCGGAGCATCGAAGTCCTGGATGGCGGTAGAACCCGAGATCAGGCGAGTGCTCTATTTTCCTTCTTTCATTCATTCTCTGGAGCATTATTGCCTGTCTCTCGGGGGGGCGGGCCAGGTGCAGCCGTCTGCTGCCCTCGAGCCTGTCTCTCCAGGCTCTGCAGCTGCCGGTGATCCTGATCCCGGTTCCTTTTGTCCCTCTGAGCCTCTCCCCAGGGTCACCGGAGACGAACCTGCTCTGGGTGCCATCTCGGAGGTTCCGGTTCTCTGCACGGTGTTCGCCTCAGATGCTGCGCCCGGGAGCGCTGTCCCGGTCCAGCTGGAGTCCACCGGGAGTGTTTCGCCGGTCCAGCTGGAGTCCACCGGGAGTGTTTCGCGATCGGGGTCCACCGGGGGTGCTGCGCCGGTCCGGGTAAAGGTCAGTGAGGGAGCTGGAGGATTGTGTTCGCCTGACATCAGGCTGACTTCGTCCCTTGCCTCCATCATCTCTCCTCCTGCCGCTGTTGGGGTTCCTCTCACCCGGGCCAGTTTCCCCCTGCCCTTGTTGTCATTAGATGGCAGGCTGACTTTGCCCCTTGCCTCCATCTCCTCTCCCCCTACTACTGTGTGGGGTTTTCTCACCTGGGTCAGTTTCCTCCTGCCTTTTCCCTCAGGGAGGAAGCTGCACCAAGACTTCTCCCTCAGCTCTCCGTGGTCTGAGGTCACGGGACGACCGCCTGGGGAGCCGTCTGGCTGGTTCGGTGATCTGGGTCGGCCTCCGGAGAAACTGTGTCTCCTAGCCTGGGACTCGGGTAGGCCACCCGAACTGGTGTTGTGGTTCCTGGCTTGGTGGAGTTCGGGCCGCCCGCCGGACAAGCGGTCATCGCCTGCTCCACCTGCTGTCGTTCCTGAAGGATTGACTGACTGTTCGTAGCCTTATTTATTTACCCTTCATTATTTAATTTCATTCAGGACATCGAGGAACTTTCTGTGCTTGAGTCCTTATTGTGGTGTCGTTGCAAACAAGCGTTTCCTTAGACTATTTTCTATGTTTTACTATCCCTGTATGTACTCTTATTCTAATTTGTCCCTTAGGTTGCATTTGCTTCACATTGCCTGGCCTCATTCAGAGTAGCCTGGTTTATCTGCATTTTTATCCTCCTCCACACTGTTTGGTGATATCTGTTGTACTAATATCTGTTGTACTAATTCATGATCGAGGAGTGGTTTCCTTTGTGTTTATATGCCAATCGGTAGCTCCAGGCTCTATTTTCAGGGCTTGTGCCCGGATTACCTTTTTTTTTGTATATTCTGTCTTGGCTGGGGTTACATGGGTAAATCTTCTTTAACCTTATATTCACTGAGTTTTGTAGTTTTTTTTGTGGTCGTCGGGACACGAGTTTTGCATTATCCTCGTCCTAAGTTATTGTGAACCTTTTTTTTTCCGTGACTATGTCGCTATATTTCTGCAGGTTGTTCTCCCCACCTCCTGTGGTCACCTGCACAGACCGTCTGGCCTCTGCAGAGGAGGGGGTGATGTTTTTTTTTCCTGTTTTTGAAATTATTATGGTATCTGACCCTATACTGTACCTAGGTTTTTGGGTTTTTTTTCTTCCCTGCCTCCTTTTCCTGGTCCCTCCCTTTCTCCCAGATCTGGCCCCCACCGCCCTCCCTGGTCTTCCCTCGGGGGGGGGGGGGGGGGTTAGCCCACTCCAGGAGGCGCGGCTCGGGGGAGGAGTACTGTCACGACCTGAACGCTATCTTTCTCTGCGTTCAGGTTGTCCAGTTTCGCTCCTGCTCCGTGGCAGTCCGTGTCGGGTCTTCCAAGGCCCGCTCTTTGACAGCGCCCAGCTGATTGCCAGCTGTCTAGTTCAGCTGCGCTGGGACAGCTGTCTCCTATTCCCAATCATCTCCCCCACTTAAGTGAGCAGCCGAGAGTTACTCGTTGCTGCGACCTCGCTATGGGAAGACATGCCTTGTGTTTTCCACGACTGTTAGCTCCTACGACTAGCTTCAGTTCGCCGTTATCTCGGCGCTTCCCCAAAGTAAGTGCTGCGACTCGGCGTGCGTTTTTCCCTCGCCGCCTCTCTAGCCTTTCTCCCTGGGTTGTATGTTATCCTCAGTTCTGTGTGTATTTTTGCCCCACGTGGCTCTTTACTTTGCTGTTTGTTATTTAGTGTAGTGTGTGTGTTTGTATTAATAAATTACGCCAACTCACTGGTCGCCCTGGTATCTCCTTTCTGGCTCGTGAGAGCCAGAGTTATGACATTCACCCTGTTCTTAAAAACAGAGACTGAGTCTGACTCCCGATCCCAGAGTGGTAACTGGTTCCAGAGAGAAGGAGCTTGGTAGCAGAAGGCTCTGCCTCCCACTGTACTTTTGGAGATTCTATGACGATACTCGCCCCGGCCGTTGCACCATGCTCACCAGAGCCGTCTCCCCCAGCATGCAAGCTGCAAACCCATGTCCTCTCCAGTATTTTAGCAGGGAAACTGAGATTTTTCCAAATAAAATTAATCATTGCTGTCATATTTTCAAGTCTGTGTGTAATTTAAAAGAGAATTTCTTGCTCACAGCCAAAAACTGAACATGTACAATACATGGGCTGAAAAGTTCATAGTGGTCAAATTTGACCAAATGATGTTTATTTTTCAACACAGTCTCCCCTTCAGTCCACACTCATCTTCCATAGGTGTTGCAATGCTTGGATCCCTGCAGGTGAAAAATAAACCACATTTGGTCAAATTTGACCACGATGAACTTTTCAGCCCGCCCCACCCACCCAATAGTCTGCCATCTTTCCCAACTTGTAAAAAGCTCAGCTCCTGCTTGCTCCTCAGCTGCTCCCTCCTCCCCTGAGAGAGTCAAGTAGGGATCTCAGTGTTTAGCCTGATTGGTTAATGTTATAACCAATCAGACTAAGCAGGAATACTGACGTTGGCATTTTTTGGGTAGGCGAAGCTTAAGTGAAGCTCTACAGCAAAACAACAGAGATATGAGACATTTGAGTGATTTCACTCTTGATATGTCTTGTAAGTCACAAAAAACATGTTACAGACATGCTAACAACAGAAAAAAAAACTTGATTTTTGCCAGAGTGTCACTTTAACTTAATTTTTGTTGCACAACCCTTTGATGCAATCATTGCAATCAAGTAATTTCTGTAACTCTCAATGAGACTTCTGCACCTGTCAACAGGTGTTTTGGCCTGCTCCTCCTGAGCAAACTGCTCCAGCTGTCTCAGGTATGAAGGCTGCCTTCTCCAGACGGCATGTTTCAACTCCTTCCACAGATCAATAGGATTTAGATCAGGGCTCATAGAAGGCTACTTCAGAATCATCCAGTGTTTTGGTCTTAGCCATTCTTGGGTGTTTTTAGCTATGTGTTTTGGGTCATTATCCTGTTGGAGGACCCATAACCTGTGAGCGAGACCAAGCTTTCTGACACTGGGCAGCATATTTGACTTCACAATGTGTTGATAGTCTTGAGATTTCATTGTATCCTGCACAGATTCAAGACACCCTGTGCCAGAAGCAACAAAGCAGTCCCAGACATAATCAAGCCTCCTCCATGTTTCACAGTAGGTACAGTGTTCTTTTCTTTGTATGCTTTGGTTTTCCTTCTGTCAACATAGAGCTGAAGTGACTGGTCCAAAAGCTCCAGTATGTTTTCCACATCAGTCCAAAGGACAACCTCACAGAAGCTTTGGTGCTTGTCAGCTTGCATTTTGGCTGTCTTTTGAATGTTTTTCTTGCCAATCGGTGGAGCTCTTCTGGACCCATGGTGTGATTAGAAAGCAACATACCTTGATCTTGGAGTTCAGCTTAAACCATTTTGGATGGTTTCCTAGGCTCTTTTACTACAATACGCATTATTCGTCTGATCAAACTAAGGTTGCATTTCCTCTCGGGTCCACACCCTGGGAGGTTGGCTACAATCCTATGAACCTTATACTTGGAAATGGTCCTATTGTCAGGAGCCGAGCTGGCTTGGGTTCCCCCGGCTTGGTCCTGATCTCTCTGTGGGTCTAGGTGCCACTGTGTATGTGCTTATTATGTATTCTGTGCTGCTTCCTTCCCGGCTCTGGGATGCTTCAGTGGTTAATCACTTCCCCTCATGCGTTCATTGGGCGATGCTGGCCCGGGAACGCTGGCCAGCATCTTACTTACAGCAATGTAAGTGTTTTGTCTTTTTGTATGTTTTCACCCTTTTGGGACTGTTGTCTTTGTGTTTAATAAATGTGTGTGGTGTAACTCCTGCACCTAAATCCTTGTCCTTTAACCCCTCGCCGTGCGCAATGGAGAAGCGTATGGGAGGGTCCATGACAGAATGACCAAGCCCTAAAGGAGGATTTAGAGGGTTCACCCACACATCCCTTTTCCCTTTTTCTTTGTGTGTCGCTTGTTGGAACTAACCTTGTTTCGAGATGTCCATGGGCTGGAGTTATCTGACGAGCCTCGCCTGGGAATGCTGCCGAGCTCTCAACAACATTGATGGCCTGATATTTTCGGCGAGTGATTATTCCACCCCGGCGAACATCATGTGGTATGTCAAGCCAGCAGAGGCAGAGGTTTGGCAGTGCCCTCAGCTCTCCGAGCATCCCGAGTGAACTGAGAGGATATCCCATCTGGCAGCGTTACGACGTGAGTACATCAAGAGGGAGAGGAAGCCCCCAAAGAAGACCGGGCTCACGGAGGGAAGGGCTCTCCCGGGACGCCGCTGAGACTGCCGTTCGCCAGAACTCTACTCCCGCTCTCACCAGGCCAGTTCCAACAGGCAGGGGACAGTATCGCCCTGCGTGGAAGCACCGGGAAAAGCCCTCTCCTCCGTCAGCTGCCATCGTCCCTCCAGCTGCTGTGAGGTCCAATGAGGTCACTCCGGGAACGTCTACCTCCGTTGTTGTGGAGACGGCTCCTCCGCAAACTCTCGAGAGGACCCACGTCACCGCTGACACGGAGAGGGATGATTGTCTGCTGCCTGCAGCTGAGAGCATCAATTACCGGGAGGACAGGCAAGTATTTTTTCATTCTAAAACACTCATTGACACTGAATCTTGCCTGTCTCCCGAGGGAGAGGCCAAGTTTCAGCAGTCCACTGGGTCCTCTCCTCCAGCTGCAAATAATAAGTCTTTTCTTCCCCTCTCCGTGTCTTCTCCAATTATCCCTGAGTGCGTGTTGGTCCTAGGACCGAGCCGTCAGACGGTGGAGGAGCTTGGGTCCCTGGATGAGCCTGCCCAGGGGCACGCACAGAGGTGTTTTCCTGCAGCCACGCCAGTGGAATCCCCAGCGTTGGAGCCACTGCAGGAGTTAAAAGAGACTGCAATGACCATCTCGCCTGCTGTGGAGGCTTCTGCGGCAGAATGGGAGCCAGAGATGGACGTCCTTGAGGCCAGACCCAGGCTGTCATTGTCAAATTCAGTGGAGTCTTGGACAGCGGTGGAGCTCCAGCTCAGGCAAGTTATCTCTCTTGTTTTCCTTATGTCTGTACTTGAGAGATCTTGCCTGACTCTTGGGGAGGAGAGTCGGATGAAACCCTCGGCTGTATCAGACCTCACCTCACCGGGCTCCGCTACTGCCGGCGACCCTAACCATCTCTCTTTTCCTGCTTCTCTGAGCCTTCGTTTAGGGTCGCTGGAGAGGGTGTGTTGCCGCCGGGGGTTGCCAAGATTCCGCTCCAGCCGGAGGACGCCGCCGCTGCTCCAGCTATTTCTGCCAGGGTTGTCAGGGCTCGCCCCATCGACCGCCTCCTCAGCTTGGTGCTCCTGCAGGTTGGCCTGCTCACCGGGGGTGCAGCATTGGCCCAGTCAGAGTCTACCACAGGTGCTACAGAGCTCAAGCTGGGAGCCACCGCAGGTGCAGCGTTGGCCCGGTCTGGGTCCACCACGGGTGCAGCTGTGTCCCAAGCCGGAACCACCGAGAGTGCTGTGGGTCAGCCTGAGGACGCCGTGGCCCTCTTCTCCTCCCTGCCCGATGCCATGAGGGTTCCCTCCCTAGGGTCCGGTCACCCGCCAGTGAGCCTCACTGTGGGCAAGGCCGCCTCCTGCTTCACCCCTTCGGTCCTGATGGCTTAACAATGCTGGCCAGCCGCTGGTGGGACTGAGTTTCTGGGATAGATGGCCCATGTTTTCCGATAGGCCACCGGACTCTGTTCGCCGGACTGCCTGCTGGGCCTGGGCCTCCTGAGCCGCCGCACCTTTGGACTTGGGGGGGTTAATTGTGGGCCCTGGGCGGGGTATTGTGTTCCCTCCTTTCCTGTTCCCCCTACCTTCCACCCGGGTTCATGTTGTTTGTTGCTGTTGTTCCTGTTGGGGGGGGGGGGCATTGCAATATTACCTTGGGTGTCTGGGAATCCACCACTTAAAGGGGAGGGGCTCTGTCAAGACCGGCTTGGTTTCCCCCAGCTTGGTCCTGATCTCTCTGTGGGTCTTGGTGCCACTGTGTATGTGCTTATTATGTATTCTGTGCTGCTTCCTTACCCATAGCCACTGCTTTCTGGCCGGCAGCGGTGAGGCGGTCTCTTTGGCTCAAGCTGGTGTGAGCGCTGTCTGACTGTCTGCCGGTCTGACCATGCCCCCTCTCTAATTACCATCAGCTGTTCCCATGCCCGTTTGCCATCTCCCCGCTCCTCGCCCAGGTGTTCCTAATTACATCATCACCAGCAGTGTGTGTGCTTAAGCACCTGTACTTAAGCACCATGGCTGGGCGCATGTGCATGCAGTGACTGGCAGCTGGTGAAAAAAGTCTGTCGTCTGTGTCTCTGTTTTTACGCACTTTTAATGTGTTTAAACGAAATTCTCTGTGTTGTTTTGGTCCTTGAATGTTTGTGGACTGTATAACGAAGAGCTCCCTGGTTCCATCAATATGGATCTCCTCCTTACGTTTGCACTGCTGCTTCTTTCCCACCGGCTCTTTGTCTCTGAGGTAAGCGCAATCACGATCATGCCCGGGAGAATATGTAGAGGGTTGGAAATAGTTAATAGTTATGTAAGAAAAAACAGGCACCCCTACAATTTTATTTTGTTCTTTAATTGTTTTATTTTTCTACAATGCATTTGTAATCCACCTGGTTCCATTATAACTCATGTGAGTTGAGTGCAGTTCCGTACGCCGACCAATAGATGGCACATGTCGCACAGTGATAGAGAGTAGACTCACGCACCGGAGGACGAAGAATAAACTCCTTTGTGTGAAGATAACGAAACGTGTTCTGCCCATTCTTCTATCACAGGTTGGTAAATACTAATAATTCAAGAGTGCAATATAAACTGTAAGAATCCTAAGATGTCCGAGATCATATTGTCATAAGTGTGAGGCGAAAAGCGGGTTTGTAAGGGTATTTCTGTTAAAGTTGATGTGTTGTTGTATAAGCTAACCTGCTAATGTTAATGATCGAGTGTATGGGACGTGCCACAACAGTGAAATCCGCCCACATGTTAGGAACCATTTGCTTACTTTATTTGAAGACAGTTATGAAACGGTTTTCATACAGTACGACATTTACTTGTTTGATTTGTCACCAAGTGTGCATATTTCGGGTGTATTACCGAATACCAGGAATACTATTGTAAGTGTGTTAGGTACACAGTGGCCAGGTCAGTGCATTGTTAAGAATAACACCACATGCTGTACATTTATGACAGTGCTTAAAATGATTAATGTAAATGTAAATTCATGGGTTATTGTTTAAGATATAAATATTTGAACAAGTTAAAAGCTATATACATGGGAAGGAGATAAAAACAATAATTCATTTCATGTTAGGGTAATTTGTTAAGAATGTTAAGTATACAGTTAATGTCACATCGAAATTGTGATAAATGGACATGATTGTGTTTTGTGTAACGGTGATGTGATCAGATAATAAGAGAGAAACTATGGACTTTAATAGTAAATACTAGTCAGTTGATGTTGGTCATGTGAATGACTAGGACGAAGAATAAACTCCTTTGTGTGAAGATAACGAAACGTGTTCTGCCCATTCTTCTATCACAGGTTGGAGAGTTAACTTCCACATGCACGTTTCCTCCTCCTGGGCCGCTACCCAGGGGAGCAACAATTTTGGGGGCTCGTCCGGGATTAGCGCCACCTACTGGTCTGGCACTAATCATTGAAGAACCAAGGGATGCTGACCACCTGTTCCTGAGCCATTGACCTAAGCGACTGACTACAGGAGACCACAGCCATGTCTGCTCTACATGACCTGAGATGGGAAATCCAGCAAGAGCTTCGCCAGCTGACCATTGCCCGCTGCAGAAACATTCTTTACAAGCTGGCTGAGTCGTTCAAGAATGAGGTGGGAGAAGATTTGCCAGGCGCAGAATCGACCGAAGTGGAACTCTTCGACTTCATTGTTGACTCGCTGAGAAGTCCACAACCGAAGAGCCTTGAGGACCAGGGGATGTCTCGCCTGCTTGCTTTCCGTGACCTCATCATTGAACTACAACGGCCCACAGCAGCTGGAGAAGTGGATGCAGAGGTGTCACCTGACGATGATCCGGTCATAGTAGTTCCTGTGACCACTGGAGCTGCAGCACCATCAGGGAAGAACCATCCGACATCACCATCTGTAGTTCCTGACCCAGGGTTAGTCAGACTGACTGAACTTACGTCACTGTTGCCACGTAGAGAGTACAAGATTTATGGTGGTCAAATCTCTGATTTTGATTCTGATTTGAGTTACAATAACTTGTGCAAACAGCTTGATGAAGGGCTAAATGAAGGGTTCACAGAGGCTGAGATTATCAGAACGGTGTTTAAGATAATTAAGCCTGGTACCTTTAAAGATATGCTTGTAACCAAGGATAGCCTTACTGTAGCTGAGTTAAAACGTCTCTTAAGGACACATCTACGCGAGAAAAGCAGCACTGAATTATTTCAGGAGCTGAGTAATGTTAAGCAAAATGACAAAGAAACACCACAACAGTTTATGTATAGATTAATGGGGCTAAAACAGCGTGTGTTGGTTGCATCTAAAAACAGTAGTGGGTTTCATTATGACGAGGAGTTGGTACAAGGTGTGTTTATCCATTCACTGTATCAGGGTTTGAATGAAAAATACTCTTATGTTAGGAGAGACCTTAAACCTCACATCTCCAACACCAGTGTCACAGATGACTCCATCCTGGAGCTCATAGCAAATCTTGTTAGTGAAGAGACAGAGAGATTGAGTAGGTTGGGACAAAGTCACCAGTGTTAATGCGGCACAGGTAGAAACAGATCAGAGCTCTATTAAAATGCACACTGAAGTCCAAGCTAATCGTGTAGCTATCCAGGAGCTGACGGCACAGGTCTCCTCCCTAACCAAGAGTTTAGAAAAGGCCCTAACCCCAATGGTAAATACAGTAAACACCAGTCCCACAGCACCTGTCCCTAAACAGCCAGCACTGAAACCCGCAGTGAAAGGAAAATGCCAAAAGTGTATCGCCCAAGACACTGAGCGCTGCACACACTGTTTTCAATGTGGAAAGGAGGGGCACAGAGCTATAGGGTGCCTGCAGAAAAGCAATGTGTTGGGAAACTGGAGGAGGTCGCTGGGGAGGGACCACCAGTGACTGAACCACCAGCAGAGTCCCACAACACTAAAAGACTGAACTCTGAACAGACTACTGCCAAGTCCCAAAAGTCACCCAACACAAAGCGTGTGGCACAGCTCATTTGCGGTAGGTGTATGATCAGTTGCCAGTTAAATGGAGTAAACCTACAGATGCTATTGGACAGTGGAGCACAAGTAAGCATTGTTGAAAAGTCATGGGTACAAGCAGCCTTACCAAATGTGAAAATACAGCCACTCGAGAGCCTACTCCCAGGCCATCCACTCGAAATCACTGCAGCCAATGGAACGGATGTTCCGTTCGAGGGGTGGATAGATGTCCTGCTCGAGATCACAAGTTCACAGTATGGTTCTGTATCCTTGTATGTTCCAATGCTTGTCAGTCAGCAGCATTTAAGCACTCCGCTGCTGGGCTTTAACGTGATCCTAGAGATAATAATGGCAAACAGTGAACAAAGTGACGATATTAGCTTAGTGAGCTTACTGTCGGAGACTTTAAAGGTCCAGAAAGGTAATGTTGAGTCACTCATCTCTGTTGTCCACACCAAGTCAACAGAAAATGAACCAGAAAGTCCAGTGGTGAGAGTTGGAAAAAAAGGACTCACTGTTCACAGTAGCCAAATCTGTATGGTAAAATGGCACATCAGAGCATTTCCTGGAGGAGGAGAAATGTTGTTCGAGCCAGCTGTGAAATGTAACTTACCGGATGTGTTGGAGTGATTCCCAGCTCTTATTGATGTACCCGCTGGTGCTTCAAAAACTGTCAAAATCCCAATCCAAAACTCAACAAAGCACAACATTTTTCTAAACCCAAAGACTGTTTTAGGACTTATTTCAGAGATCACTGAATACAAACCTGTAAATGTTTGTTCCAGTGCTGAAAATGCAACCAAAACTACAGACAAGCCATTTTGTCACTCTGCTCAAGTGACATGTGACAGTCAAGGTGAGGGTGAAGAAACATTAAGCACTGCTCCCTCACACCTGAGATGGCACCCTAATGTCAATTTAGACCATCTCTCAGAGGGTGATCGGGAGGTGGTTCGGCAGATGCTCTATGAACAGTCTGATGTGTTTGCTCATGATGAAGGAGACATTGGATGTATTCCTGGACTACAGCTGAAAATCAACACCACTGACAACACACCCGTGCAGAAGAGTTACAACTCCATTCCAAGACCACTGTATAAAGAGGTGAAGGAGTATGTTCAAGACCTTTTAAGCAGGGGCTGGATCAGGAAATCAGTGTCAAACAACTTGTCGCCAGTAGTGTGTGTGCGTAAAAAGGACAATACTTTGCGCTTGTGTGTTGATTTTCGTGAGCTGAACCGAAAAACCATACCCGACAGGCATCCGTTACCACGGATACAAGATCTACTGGACAGTCTTGGGGGTAACTCCTGGTTTTCCATATTGGATCAGGAAAGTGCCTACCATCAGGGTTTTGTAAGTGAGGAGTCAAGACATTTAACTGCTTTTAGCACACCCTGGGGACTATACGAGTGGGTGCAGGTTCCATTCGGGTTGTCACACGCACTGGCCGCATTCCAAAGGTGTACGGAGGGGGTGTTAGAAGGGATCAGAAACGAGTGTTGCGTGCCTTACTTGGACAATGTACTGTGTTACTCCAAAACCTTTGATGAGCACGTAGAACACCTTAAACAGGTTTTGTTCAAAATGCGACAACACGGCATAAACCTTCGGCCAGCCAAATGTGAACTGTTCAAAAACCAAGTATGCTACCTGGGTAGGCTAGTGTCGGGAGAAGGAGTCCAGATTCACCTAAAAGACTTGGATGCTGTGTTCGCTCTGAAAGACAAGAACCCTCGCACAGTCAGAGAACTCAGAACGTTACTGGGTTTTCTCAGTTATTACCGATCATTTATTCAAGATTTTTCACGTCTGGCGAGACCCTTGTTCGAACTCCTCCAGAGCACTAATGAAACAAGCAATGACAATAAACCAGCACCAAAAAGGAGTAAAGGACAAACAAAGAAAGGAGACAGAAACCAGCTTCCTTCTCGCACACCAATAATATGGACCAGTGAACATCAGGAAGTTGTGTCAAGATTTGTGGACATTCTGACTAATCCTCCCATTCTAGCCTATCCCAATTTGGACCTTCCATTTGTATTGCATACAGATGCGTCAAACAAAGGCCTGGGAGCCGTCTTGTGTCAAAAACAAGAAAACAAACTTAAGGTGATTGGCTATGGATCCAGAACTCTCACACCGGCCGAGAAGAATTATCACTTACATTCCAGTAAACTAGAGTTTCTAGCTCTCAAGTGGGCCATCTGCGGCAAATTCCGCGACTATCTGTATTATGCACCGACTTTTACTGTCTATACAGATAACAATCCTTTAACCTATGTCCTCAGTTCAGCCAGGTTGAATGCAGTGGGTCATAGGTGGGTCGGGGAGTTGGCTGACTTCCATTTTGACATCAAGTATAGGCCAGGGAAAAGGAATGCAGATGCAGATATGTTGTCCAAACACCCATTAGATCTGCAAGAGCAAATGAATGAGTTCACAGAGACAGTTTTACCGGAAGTAGTGTCCGCAGTGTGGCAAGGGAGCAAGGCAGCACAAAACAGTGATGTGCCATGGATAGCTGCATTACAACTGAGTTCTAATGACAACAATGTGCCAACTGACAGTGTTTTGAGCATGACACCTAAAGACATCAATGCTGCTCAACAAGACGATGAGTCAATTAGAGAAGTAATCTCACTCAAACTCAAAGGATGGAAACCAAACGATAAAGATAAATGGACAATGAGTAAACGGACATGGAGACTACTGTATGAGTGGAACAAGTTGGAAGTTCACAATGGATTATTGTACAGAAAGACAGAGCACAGCAAACAACTTGTCCTACCTGAACAGCTAAAGCCGATGGTGTTAAAGAGTTTACACAATGACATGGGTCACATAGGGTGTGATAAGGTGATACATCTGGCCCGTGAGCATTTCTATTGGCCATATATGCAACAAGATGTTGAAGATTATGTAACAAAAAAATGTCCGTGCATCAAACAAAAACGCCCAAATGTTCCCCAGAGAGCTCCAATGGGATCTATCACAACCAGTGCTCCCTTTGAGTTAATCTCCATCGACTACTTACACCTTGAGCCAAGTAAAGGAGAGTATGAGTACATCCTCGTACTAGTGGACCATTTCACTCGTTTCGCACAGGCATACCCTACAAGGAATAAATCAGGCAAAACAGCTGCAGAAAAGATATTTCAGGATTTTATTCCTCGTTTCGGGTACCCTGAGAAGTTGCATCACGATCAGGGACGTGAGTTTGAAAACAGTCTCTTCCACAGATTACAACAACTGTCTGGAATTTCTCACTCACGAACCACTCCATACCATCCGCAGGGCAACCCCGTGGAGCGCCTGAATCGTACACTACTCCAAATGCTTCGTACCCTACAGGAGGAGAAAAAAAGTGAATGGAAGGATCACCTACCCCAAATTGTACATGCTTACAATTGTACAAGACACGAGTCAACAGGTTATTCTCCATTTTTCCTTTTATATGGCAGAGTCCCAAGGTTGCCTGTAGATCTACTATTGAACCAGACAAAAGACATTGACACACACAACCATCAAACCTACGCTAAAAAATGGGCTGATAGGATGCGTGTTGCTTACAAAATCGCTGCAGAAAACAGTCAAAAGTCTTCAGATAAAGGCAAAAAGCAGTACGACAAACGCTTGAAAGGTGTCACACTCCAACCAGGCGACAGGGTGTTGGTCAGAAACCTCTCTGAAAGAGGACGCCCAGGAAAACTGCACGCTTACTGGGAGTCAGCAGTACATCGCGTAGTTGAGAGAGCGGGAGATGGACCAGTCTATAAAGTACAAGCAGAGAGAGGCAGCAAAGTGATGCGAGTGTTACACAGAAACCTGCTGTTGCCTGTAAATGACTTGCCTTTAGAAGAAGAACTGCCTGCAAAAGAAAAGACAAAACAGAAACGGAAGAAGAGGACAGAGACAAATCCTAACAGTGACAACACAGACAATGACAGCTCGGAGGAAGAAGAGGAAAATACTTACCGCTACAACCTCCGTAGCCAAATCCCATGTTACAGACCCGTAAATCCTCAGCAAAATGCCTCAAATCTCCCAGACCAAAACACTCAGCAACCAGTACCTGTCATGCCAGAGCAAAATCCTCAAAATCATCAAAGGCTTCGAGCGACAGCTAGAGAGTTCTGCCCACCAGTAAGGCAGGAACCGGTCCCCGCTCAGCGGGATGCGGAGGAGCAAATGGATGGACCAGCTTTGCTGCAGGAAGAACGTCAAGGACAAGTGGAGGTGATGGATGGAGAACAGGAGGAACTGAGAAGGTCACAGCGGAGAGCAAGGCCAGTAGAGAGACTGACCTACGACGTCCTAGAACAGCCATCGTACCAGCCTTGGACTGCAGATGGAAGACCTGTCTTACTCCCTACCCCTGTGCCGCTAACTCAAAACTATATGCCATTCCACTACCTCGCCCAACCTCAGTCCCATGGTTATTATTGGTACACTCTCATGCATTAAGTCACCCTAGAACATGAAATGTCGGGAGACATTTATTTGAAGTGGGGGAGAGTGTAGAGGGTTGGAAATAGTTAATAGTTATGTAAGAAAAAACAGGCACCCCTACAATTTTATTTTGTTCTTTAATTGTTTTATTTTTCTACAATGCATTTGTAATCCACCTGGTTCCATTATAACTCATGTGAGTTGAGTGCAGTTCCGTACGCCGACCAATAGATGGCACATGTCGCACAGTGATAGAGAGTAGACTCACGCACCGGAGGACGAAGAATAAACTCCTTTGTGTGAAGATAACGAAACGTGTTCTGCCCATTCTTCTATCACAGGTTGGTAAATACTAATAATTCAAGAGTGCAATATAAACTGTAAGAATCCTAAGATGTCCGAGATTATATTGTCATAAGTGTGAGGCAAAAAGCGGGTTTGTAAGGGTATTTCTGTTAAAGTTGATGTGTTGTTGTATAAGCTAACCTGCTAATGTTAATGATCGAGTGTATGGGACGTGCCACAACAGTGAAATCCGCCCACATGTTAGGAACCATTTGCTTACTTTATTTAAAGACAGTTATGAAACGGTTTTCATACAGTACAACATTTACTGGTTTGATTTGTCACCAAGTGTGCATATTTCGGGTGTATTACCGAATACCAGGAATACTATTGTAAATGTGTTAGGTACACAGTGGCCAGGTCAGTGCATTGTTAAGAATAACACCACATGCTGTACATTTATGACAGTGCTTAAAATGATTAATGTAAATGTAAATTCATGGGTTATTGTTTAAGATATAAATATTTGAGCAAGTTAAAAGCTATATACATGGGAAGGAGATAAAAACAATAATTCATTTCATGTTAGGGTAATTTGTTAAGAATGTTAAGTATACAGTTAATGTCACATCGAAATTGTGATAAATGGACATGATTGTGTTTTGTTTAATGGTGATGTGATCAGATAATAAGAGAGAAACTATGGACTTTAATAGTAAATACTAGTCAGTTGATGTTGGTCATGTGAATGACTAGGACGAAGAATAAACTCCTTTGTGTGAAGATAACGAAACGTGTTCTGCCCATTCTTCTATCACAGGTTGGAGAGTTAACTTCCACATGCACGTTTCCTCCTCCTGGGCCGCTACCCAGGGGAGCAACAAATACAGTATTCCAGAGACATGTTACTGCATTTAAACACGGATAATGCAGCATCTGTGATTGAGTCTATGCCGCAACTGCTGGACTTTATTTTAAGAGACTTTCATGGACACAGCGATGAAAAGAGAGACAAGAGGAGGAAACGCGGAAAGTGTGGAGGCGTGAAATTAAGCCTGAGGAGACATCAGTTTAACAGCATTCCTCTTCCTTCCATGATTTTGGGGAACGTACAATCCCTGAGAAATAAAGTGGATGAAATTCAAGGGAATGTACGATATCAGAAGGACTTCAAGAACTGCTGTATCATGGCATACACGGAGACGTGGCTTATGGCGCAAGACCCGGATGCGGACCTGTGGATTGACAGCTTTGGAGCCCCACTTCGCTCGGATCGGCAGGAAGAGGTAACAGGAAAACGTCAGGGGGGCGGCGTATGTTTATATATTAATAAACAGTACTGTACATCTGTCACGGTCAGAGAGCGCATCTGTACACCTCATGTGGAGCTTCTATCCGTGTCACTACGCCCCCTTTATCTGCCCCGCGAGTTCCCCCAACTTTTCATAACGACTGTATACATTCACCCGAGGGCAGACGGTGACTCCGCCTCCAGCACCGTCTTTGATGTGGTACAGCAGCTGCAGTCGATTTCCCCAGAGGCTCCAAACTTTATTCTTGGGGATTTCAACCATGTTTCTTTAAAGAAGACACTTAAAAACTTTTATCAGTATGTCTCCTGCCCAACCAGACGAAAAAAGACATTGGACCTGTGCTATGGATCCATTGAGAGGGCCTATAAATCACTTCCCCTTCCTCCTTTAGGATCCTCAGATCACAACTGTGTACATTTGCTGCCCACATATAAAACTGCTCTCAGAAGAGGCAAGGTGAAGATCAGAGACATAGATGTGTGGACAGAGGATTCAGTGCTCTGCCTCCAGGAATGTTTTAACTGTACAGACTGGGAGATGTTCACACTGTCCTGCGGAGATGATTTGGACTCTTTGGTAGACGTCACATGCTCATACATGGCTTTCTGTAAAAATATGATTGTTCCACGTAAACGTGTCAAAATATATCCCAACAACAAGCCATGGGTTACAAAATCAGTTAAATCCTGCTTACAGAGGAAAGCACTTGCCTTTAAACAGAGGTCTGTTTCTGAGCTACAGGTTGCCATAAAAGAGCTGAAGTCCAAAATTTTAAGAGCAAAATGGAATTATAAATCAGAATTGGAAAGCAAGATGGAAAAAAGAAAATTGGTTCAGCCTGGGCCAGTATGAAAACTATTGCAGGCCTTCAGAGCACAGAGCGCAGTAATCGTGTGTTTTTAGATGGTTTTAATTCAGACACAGAGCTGGCTAATGCTCTTAATTGTTTTTAGGGTCATTTTGATTCCTTTGATTTTAGCACAGAAACCCAAGATTTGAAACAGAAACTCAAAGACAGTCAGCACTTTAATATTGAGGTGCAGGATATTAAAAGGGAGTTCTGTGCTGTAAAAGTGAACAAAAGTCAGGGCCCTGATAATATACACTACCGTTCAAAAGTTTGGGGTCACTTAGAAATTTCCTTATTTTTGAAAGAAAAGCACTGTTTTTTTCAATGAAGATAACTTTAAACTAATCAGAAATACACTCTACTATCTAATATACATTGCTAATGTGGTAAATGACTATTCTAGCTGCAAATGTCTGGTTTTTGGTGCAATAGCTACATAGGTGTATAGAGGCCCATTTCCAGCAACTATCACTCCAGTGTTCTAATGGTACAATGTGTTTGCTCATTGCGTCAGAAGGCTAATGGATGATTAGAAAACCCTTGTGCAATCATGTTAGTACAGCTGAAAACAGTTTAGCTGGTCAGAGAAGCTATAAAACTGACCTTCCTTTGAGCAGGTTGAGTATCTGGAAAAAAATATTATTTCAAATACAAATCATTATTTCTATCCTTGTCAATGTCTTGACTATATTTTCTATTCATTTTACAACTCATGGTGGTAAATAAGTGTGACTTTTCATGGAAAACACAAAATAATTGTCTGGGTGACCCCAAACTTTTGAACGGTAGTATATGTGGGCAATTGGTAAAGTCCTGTGCACGGGAATTGAGTCCTGTATTTCATTACATTTTCAATAAGTCCTTACAGACACAACATGTGCCCAAGATCTGGAAAGATGTCATGGTTGTCCCCGTCCCAAAATCCAGCTGTCCTAAAACGGTAAACGACTTTAGACCAGTTGCTTTGACTTCAATTTTAATGAAAATTTTTGAAAAACTGGTCAGATTTGAGGTCCTAAAGCAGACTGAACATGCATTGGATCCTTTGCAGTTTGCATATAGGCCTCACAAAGGAGTGGAGGACGCCACTGTCACTCTGTTTAACATGCTTTTTAAACATCTGGATTTTAATGGGACACACGCCCGGGTTTTATTTGTGGACTTTTCCTCCGCCTTTAATACAATCCAACCTCATATTTTAGTTGAAAGGCTCCTGCAACAATTTGATTTGAGCAATAATCTGGTGGCTTGGATTCTGGATTTCTTAACCAACAGGACACAGAGAGTAAGGGTCAATGGTACATTGTCTGACCAAAAGTGCTCTTCTACTGGCTCTCCTCAGGGGTGTGTGTTGTCACCACTACTCTTCATCCTGTACACAAACATGTGTCGGAGCAGACATGACAACAGACACATTATAAAGTATGCTGATGATTCAGTTATTGTCAGTCTCCTCCAGGATGGTGAGAGTGGCCACGGCCCAGTAGTTGATGATTTTGTTCACTGGTGTGAGGATTCCTACCTGCAGCTGAATACAACAAAAATTCAATTCAATTCAATTCAATTCAACTTTATTTATATAAAGTTATAAAAACTAAAGATATGATTATTGACTTTAGGAGGAAAACTCCCAGGCACAGAGTCACCGTACTAAAAGGCCAGACCACTGAATGTGTACAATCCTACAAATATCTTGGGACAATTACTGATAGTAATTTAAACTTTGAAGAGAACTGTGAAAGGGTGTGCAAAAAGGGTCAGCAACACTTGCATTGTTTAAGGAAACTTAACACTTCCAAACTGACTGAACCATAATGACAATGTTTTATTGGGCTTTTATTGAATCTGTTTTATCCTTTTCTTTCGTGTCATGGTTTGGTGAGATAAAACTGAAACAGAGGAAATCCTTGGATGAGGTAGTTAGATGGTCCAGTCGTTTGCTTGGTGAGTCACAGCTGAGCCTGACATCCCTGTACACCAGACAGGTACAGAGGATTGCTACCTCCATTTTAAATGATGACTCCCACCCTTTGCACTGCCACTTTCAGCTTCTTCGCTCAAGATGGAGGTTTGCTGTCCCAAAAAGTAAAACCCAGCGCTACAAAAACAGCTTTGTTCCTGCTGCTGTCAAAGAGTTGAACAAGTTGTAACAATACATTGCACATAATTTAGTTACCTATTTATTAATTCCAGTTTATATTTACTTATTTTTGTAGGATTTTTGTTTGGGTTCTAAATCTTTTATTGGGTTTTAGACCTTTGAGTTTTTAACCTCTTTGACTAGTCTTTAACTTTTTAATATGACCCTTCTCTCTTATTTCTGGTTTTTCTCTCATCTCTTTGTCTTATATCCTGATTGATGGAGCCTTGAGTATTTTTATCATGTTTATAGTCAGCTGCATGTGTGCCTGTGTTTGTGTTTATGGTGAATGTAATTGTGGTTTGTAAATATGGATGTCACCAGACTGCAAAACAAGTCTACCTACGGGTACAAATAAAGTAACCTGAACCTGAGCCTGAACCTTTTTCCAGTCATGCACTGCTGGGTCATTGAATAGATTGCCGACTGAAGTACATAGTAGTGTGCAATCTGTGTGCCATGAAGGATTAGCCACCTCCACTGCAGCCGTGGTTCTCTGCACCCTTCGAGCGATGTCGGCTCTGGGACGCTTCGGTGGTTAATCACTTCCCCTCATGCGTTTGCTGGGCGATGCCGACCCAGGAACGCCCAATGTAAGTGTTTTGTCTTTTTGTATGTTTTCACCCTTTTGGGACTGTTGTCTTCATGTTTAATAAATGTGTGTGGTGTAACTCCTGCATGTAAATCCTCGTCCTTTCACCCCTTGCCGTGCACAACGGAGAATCACACGGGAGGGTCCATGACACCTCTAGCCTTTACCTTTAATATGCTTGTCTATAATTTTCTTTCTGATCTCCTGAGACAACTCTTTCCTTACCTTTCTGTGGTCCATGTTCAGTGTGGTACACACCATGATACCAAAAAGCACAGTGATGATTTTTCACCCTTTAAATAGGCAGACTGACTGATTACAAGTTTGAAGACACCTGTGATGCTAATTCCAGGACACACCATTGTTTAACAAGTCCCTGTGGGAGCCCAGTCTCAGCAAAAAAACATTCAATAGCACGTTTTGCAAGTCAGAGAAAACGTACAGAGGCATGCAAAAAGTATTTTTGACGTGCAGTAGCTATGTGGCATTTACAGCTTTAAGAAACGTGTGTAGCGTCATTTTGGTTTTTCACTTTTATTGTGTGTGAGCATGGAGCAACTAACCTAACCTAACCCATACTTTAATGCCTAACCCTAACCTCACAGGAACCTTTGATTAGTGGAGTGAAAAACAAAGTAAGGAAAAAAAGCAAGGAAAAAAAAATGAAGAAAAAGGTCAGCGACACATGAGAGTGGGAGTTGAACTCGTGTTTTTGCTGAAACAGCTATGTAAGTAACCATCCCCCTCCTAACAACCGAATGAGCGCTGGGAAAGCCAAGTAAAAGATGCATTGTTCTGCACATGCGCGGTGAGGACTGTGCAGTGAGTGAACTTGTGAAAACGTAGTGAGGCACGTTATTTTTTGATTTAACGTGGAAATGTATGTTTTTAGAGGGGTGGAAAAATGTTTATTAGATACGTTTTTTACTGAGATCGGGTTGCCCTGTGCTCAAATTATTTTCTTTACTAGGGGTATCATCATTTTTGTCCAGACCAGTTTCACTAGTTTTTTTTTTTTTTTTTTTAATGCTTCTGTTGAACCAAAATACAAAAGCAATGTCTGATTTTATTAATTAATTTTCAGAAATGTTTTATTTATTAATACTTTTGTCAATATCAAGTTATTTCTGTGACCATTGTGAGATTTTCTTTCTTTAATGAAAGGTTACTAACAAGTTTATCTGTCAGTTGAAATGACTGTATGACACAACATAGATTCTAATCCTTTTCTCTCAAAACAAATTTCACAATTTTGAATTTATGGAAGCAGCAGTACAGGGTTAGATAAGATAAAGGCCTGTTGTTGGTTAATGCAAGAGCAGGTTGCAAAATATTAAAAGTGACCACACACCGTACTTTGGTTGAGTCTGTCCCATTCCTGCCATTGTAAAGGTACAGGAGGACACAGAGATTCAAATCATACATACATTTTTCTGTCAAACTTGTTTTGGTTGTCAGTCTGTTGAAAGGTAATTCAAAAAATATTTTACTTACATTTTTTTCTGTGTGAGGTTGATTGATACCGGTTATAAGGATGTTGGGGTTGGGGGGATTTTGGTGATTTTAGTGACTGATGAGAGTTGATATTTCTAATGGGACATGATTTTATATTTAAGTATGAAGTTTCTCATAATCTTTCTGGTGGTGTCACTGGTCGTCTTCAGTTCTGAACTTGGGGAGGCTGCCACTGAGGAACGCTTCAACCCTCCAATACGCATAAATTCTGGTTCATGGGGCAATGGATGATTTAAATTTGGAGGTAAATTAGAACTAGTTTATTTTGACAAAAGTGAATGTGTGATTGAGCTTTTATCCAACTCAGCATAATGTTATCCATTGTGTCATGCAAAGGTACCATTAAGGGAGAGGCCATGTAGGAAAGATTGTTATAAAAGTTGTTGTTTTGCAGGCCTGATAACTTCCTTCTCCTCCTCATAGGAATCCGCTTCCCTGGCTTACTGCGACTGAAAAACCTGAGAAATGATGAAGCTCAAGATGATTAGCAGGGATGACCGAATGCATTTTCTGGTTGACGACTAACATTCATTCAGATATTTAACTTTGAGCCTTGTTAAAAAAATATGATCATACAGTCTAAGTTTGGAAGCAATTCTGAAAAGATCGTGAACTAAGCTCAATCATTTTCTCAAAGCATTAACTGACTGTGAGAAATTTAAAACTGCTTGTTGCTGCAAAATGATGTGATGAATAAAACTGCAGATAAAAAAAGACCCCAACAGTGTGCTGTTATTGAATGAATAAATGAGATGCACTCACCTGATTTAATTAATGTATGAATTAATTAACATTAGCATTTGCATCAATTGTATGGTCCAGATATTATCTTTCTTACTACTAGATTTGCTGTTGTTGTGAATGGGAACTGTAGTCACCCCCACACAACAATGGCAAAGTATTTGCATTTTTTTTGGACCAATTAAGAAGCAAAATTAGACCATTCTTCACAAAAACCTGAGTGTACCAGGGCACCCTGGTTGAAAAACATTGACTAAACTGAAAAAATGCTTTTAAACCAACAATGCTAAAGCGAAAACAACAACAAAAAAAAAGAATCTTTTCTTGTGAATTTGTAACATTTTTCTTATAAATCTGAAGTATTTTTCTTGTAAATTTAAACTTTCTGATAAACTTTTCTCATAAATTTGTCAGGAGCCGAGCCAGCTTGGTTTCCCTCGGCTCGGTCCTAGCCTCTCTGTGGGTAAGGTGCCATGTTGTATATATGTTGGTATGTATTTCTGCATGCTGTGCAGTACCCATAGCCACTGCTTTCTGGCCGGCAGCGGTGAGGCAGCCTCTTGGCTGTCTGCCGGTCTGACCACACCCCCTCTCTATTACTGCCAGCTGTTCCCACTCCCATGTGCTGTCTCCCCGCTCCTTGCCCAGGTGTGCTCAATTTGTGGAGCCAGCAGTGCATGTACTTAAGGAGCCTTTTTCCAGTCATGCATTGCTGGGTCATTGTGCTTCATACGATCATTTATCGTCTAGTGAAATCAAGGTCAACAAAAGGATTGTAACCCTCAAAGCTTTATTTGGACTCACTCGGACAGCTCCAGTGTGTGAGTACTAACTGTGCGTGTTTTCCCGGTTGAGCGTCCTGGAGGACTCCTTAGCTTCTGAGGCATTTGTCTGTTGGAACTGTTGGTCTGTGTTTTGTGTTTAATAAATGTGTGTGGTGTAACCTGTGCCTAAATCCTCTTCCTTTACTCCTCCTTCGTGCACTGTGGAGAAGCCCACGAAGGACAAAATTGGCATATTTTTCTTGTAAATTTGCATCTTTTTTTTTTCTCAAACTGTCATGTTCTGGAGAATGATCGTAGGGTCATGCCCACTCATTGAGTTTATTTTTGTATTTCTTAGTATTTAGTGCTGTCAGTATCCCGGATTCATGTTCTGTATCATTCCTGTCATCACTGGTTTAGATTTTAACCCATTGCACTCTGGTCAATTTCCCTAAAAACGCCAAAAAATAACATACCCAAAGTAAATCTAAAGCTGTTCTTCAACCCTTTGCAGCATCTTCATGGGGTTGGTCTCATTTAAAAGAAAACACTTTGAATTTTTTTGGCAAAACAGTTATAATCTCTTTAAGTGCTCCTGCCACTGAGTAACAGTCATCTAAACATACTGAACTTGAAGAAAATAAATTTCGCCTGGGTGTTTTTTTGGATACAAATGCTTGCAAATAACACACAGCTTCAGATACTGGCTGGAAAATGCAACAGAAATGTAGAACCAAGTGTTATCCAGCTGAGGTCAAAATTTTGTAACAATACCACAAAAAATGAATATATTACACAGCTTTTTTCTTAGGTTGTTCCCAGGCGTTTTTGAACTGTGCCAAATTGTGCCAAATGGCACAGTTTGGAAAAACGTCTGTAACTTTTGAATGATTCAATATAGAAGCTTCATCTTGGGCTCTAATGAAAGGTGAAGGGCTGTGTGTGTGTGTGTGTGTGGGGGGGGGGGTGTTGTTTATTCATTCATGAATGAATGGATGAACAAACAAGCCCCACACACAAAGAAGCATGCCACGTAAAAAATGTGTGGCTTTTTTTTTTTTTTACAAGAAAAAATAACCTACAGTGCACTAAAAATTATACTAAAATATTTGTAATGTAGAAGATAACAACTCCCCCCCCACCCCCACTACAGAGGACGGACATCGCCCATCGCTACATGACGGAAAGCGGTGACGGTGCGCCGCGGTCTACTACGCACAGTTGGACTAAAATATCTGCAATCCGCTACAGAAGAGTAGCGGGGGAGGGGGGCATTCACAACATGACGGGGGGGGCCGTTCGCAACATGACGGACCCGGACTGGAGCGGTACCGATCGGTCAAAAGTCATTTGGATTACAATTTTCAGGGATAAAGAATAATTTAGCTTATAACACTTACCTGTCCACAACAGCAGTGTAGCTGGCGAACTTCTCTTCTTCTTTGTCAGATGAACATGACGCTGGTCCGCTTGTTACGGACTCGTGGTTCTGGTCGTGCGACTCGGTCAAACCATAATTCCATTATTGCTGTTTTGCGCTTCCATGATTGCGGTTTTGGCAAACGATTTTTCAAAACAAATAAGAACAGTAGTAAGAAAAATAGACTGGCGAATGCCTGTGTGTCACCCAGCCTTACACAAAACAGCTTTCGAACTTCTGTGCTTCAATTGTCTGGCTGTATTCGCAGCCGTTGGTAGGCAGGTCCTTCTTGCTAGGTTTTCAGTCATTGGTTCTTCAAGATTTCAGAAACCCAATTCAAGGCTCTTATTAGTCGAATGACAGGTCAATCACATCTAAACCAATCAAAGCACTCCTTTGGCTTTCTGTTCGTGGCTGTGTCTGTAGTGGAAGAACGGAAATGCAGCTTTTTTTTTTCTTCAGTGCGCCCTAGGATGCACAGTGTGCGTCCTAGGGCGCCCTCGTGCGCTCTAGGACGCAGAGACGTGTCCGCCCGCGGTACACCGGAGTGCAAGAGGTTAATGTGACAGTGTTTTCTGTTCATATTCAGGTTCTAGTTGTGGTGTTAATTCTTTTTTTTTTCCATACTGTTTTCTACTTTTTTAAACATATACAAAAAAGAAAATGTATATATACAGGACCCCCCCCCCCCCCAATTCCTCAAGACTGGAAAAAAAAAAAACAGAGACGGGGTCTTCCTGCTATGTTTTAGCTTAAACCAGAGTGACACACATCGTCACCTTGCAATTTTCCAGCCAAACATTCGTTTGTTTTTTTGACAGTTTTCAACAAAAAGAAAAGCCCTCAATATAATCTATAAAGGGACTCCAGGTCAAGGAAAAGTTCCTACAAGTTCTATAAACCTTATATCTGAGTTTTTCTAGCGGTAGAAAGGAAAGCACCTCCTTCAGCCAATGCGAGAAAGAGAGCGTTATTTGACTTCCACTGGAAAAGAATAAGCCTGCGGGCAAGTGAAGAAGCGAATGCCAGAGCGTTACCTTGATGAGTTGTGAGTTTGCAATCTGGGGGTTTTATGCCAAAAATGGCTATATAGAAACTGGGAATTATTTCTTGTTTGCAGATATATGAAAAGACCTCAAATATAGATCCCCAAAGTCTGTAAGAGCGGGGCACAGCCAAAACATGTTCTACCAAGGCTGGGACATGACTACATCTTGGACAGCTAGGGTCAATAGTGGGAAAAATCTTAGCAAGCTTATCCTTTGCATAGTGGAGACGATGGAGCACCTTGAATTGAATAAGCCTATGTTGGACAGACACAGAAGTGTGTGTCAGACTTTCACGCCACTGCTCTTCAGAAAATGTTATCCCTAAATCTTTTTCCCACTCTGCTTTTGTTTTATCCCATGATATCACAACTAAATTTTGTACGATCCCATGAATCTTAGAGATGCGTTTCTTGGCATAGGGATCTAAGTCTAGGATTTCATCCAGTTGGTTTGTCGGTATCAAAAAAGGAAAAGAGGGAACCACCTTTTTTTTTTTTTTTTTTTACAAAACTACTAATTTGAAGATATCTAAAAAAGTGG
Organism: Pholidichthys leucotaenia; assembly: GCA_020510985.1. Taxonomy (NCBI): domain Eukaryota; kingdom Metazoa; phylum Chordata; class Actinopteri; order Cichliformes; family Pholidichthyidae; genus Pholidichthys; species Pholidichthys leucotaenia. Next base: position 282,465,000 of record CM035842.1, read on the forward strand.
GATCTAGGTATGTCGTAATCGTAAAAGAGAAAGTGTTTCCCAGGAATAAATCCTTTAAAAAACTAATCCCTGTCTGCACCAAGGGCGAAAAGCATCACCAAGCACAGAGGGTGTGAAAAACTGTTTACTATTGGGCAGAGCGTGCTGGCCTGAACTAAATCAAAGTGCTTTCTGAACTGGAGCCATATTTTTAGAGACGATCTAACCACCGGATTCCCAAATCAGGCCCTCCTTATTCTTTTATGTATTGATCCAATGTAAAAAAAATTTACCAGATTTTCTGCCCAATAATAAAAAATAAAGTTGGGTAGGCCCAAACCTCCTGTTTCCTTTGGTACCTCCAAGTATTTCTTTTTCATCGTAGGATTGGAACTGTTCCAAATAAATGATGAAATCAGTCGGTCTAACTGTTGGAAAGCTGTTTTAGACATAAAAACGAGGATCATTTGGAAATATATAAAAATCTAGGCAGAATTGTCAGTTTCACTGTATTTATCTGGCCTGCTAATGAAATGGGTAAATTCAACTATTTTTTAATGTCTTGAGCTGTCTGTTCCGTTATTTTTCTAATATTATGATTGTACAATCCACCTGTTGAACAAGTAATCTTAATGCCTAGATACGTGAATATATTCTTCTAATATAAATGAAAATCCAGAGTAATCCCCATCTACATCGTCAATAGGAAATAACAAACTCTTAGAGTAATTTTATAGCCTGAGAGATAACCAAAATTATCTACAATACATAATTTTGGTATGGTTCCTTCTGAATTAGATGCATACAGTAGCAGATCATCTGCATATAGCGATACCTTGTGAAGTTTGCCGCCCCGTGAAATGCCTATCACCCTGTCTTCTTTTCTAATAGCTATGGCCAGCAGTTAAATAGGTAAGGAGAGAGGCTGCAGCCCTGTCTGCAGCCCCTGTGAAGCCTAAAATAATCAGAGTGTGGTGTTCGTCTGTACTGGTGCCGTAGGAGACTCATAATATTCTGATCCAGGCTTGGAATGATGGGCTGAAAGCAAATCTTTCTAAAACAGTGAATAAGTATTGCCACTCCACACGATCAAACGCCTTTTCGGCGTCTAACGAAATCACTACTTTTGATTCTTCAGACAGGTGTGGTGTATACAGTATATTCAAAAGGTGACGCATGTTATGAAAAGACTGCCGGCCGGGTATAAAACTGGTTTGGTCATTGTTCACAATCGTATAACTGTCTCAATACGAGTGGCCAGAATTTTTGGAAGGATTTTGTAGTCACAATTTAACAAACTTATCGAGCAATATGAGCCACATAGCAAGGGGTCTTTTTCTTTTTTAAGCAAAATCAATATAATTGACTGCGTCATGGTCTGGGGTAATTTCTGTTGAAGGAAAATATCTGTGTATACTTGTTTAAGAATTGGAGCCAACTTAAGTGCAAATTATTTATAAAATTCAATAGAGAAACCATCGGGGCCTGGGGCTTTATTACTCTGCACAGATCTTATTGCTTGTAATATTTCTACTGTCGATATTTCTCTGTCCATTTGTGCGAAGCCATCTGGTGTAATTTTTGGGATAATCAGACCATCTAGAACTTCAGATACATGTGAAAAATCTCTAGTTTCAGGAGAGTAAAGACTAGTATAAAATTGTTTAAATTGGTCATTTATATCATCTGGGTTGGCGGTTTCTGTTTCTAATGATGTACGGATTTTAAGAATGGTGTTGGCAGCTGCAGATTGTCTAATCTGGTGTGCCAATAATTCCCACGCTTTCTCTCAATGTTCGCAAAAAGTCTGTTTAGATTTGAAAAACAATCACTCAATATGTTTAATAGAAATATTATCAAATTCTGTTTTTAAAAGTAACCTTTTTGTATCTACACTACCGTTCAAAAGTTTGGGGTCACCCAGACAATTATTTTGTGTTTTCCATGAAAAGTCACACTTATTTAGCACCATGAGTTGTAAAATGAATAGAAAATATAGTCAAGACATTGACAAGGTTAGAAATAATGATTTGTATTTGAAATAATATTTTTTTCCAGATACTCAACCTGCTCAAAGGAAGGTCAGTTTTATAGCTTCTCTGACCAGCTAAACTGTTTTCAGCTGTGCTAACATGATTGCACAAGGGTTTTCTAATCATCCATTAGCCTTCTGACGCAATGAGCAAACACATTGTACCATTAGAACACTGGAGTGATAGTTGCTGGAAATGGGCCTCTATACACCTATGTAGCTATTGCACCAAAAACCAGACATTTGCAGCTAGAATAGTCATTTACCACATTAGCAATGTATATTAGATAGTAGAGTGTATTTCTGATTAGTTTAAAGTTATCTTCATTGAAAAAAACAGTGCTTTTCTTTCAAAAATAAGGAAATTTCTAAGTGACCCCAAACTTTTGAATGGTAGTGTAATGCAGGGGTAGGAGAAACGGCGTATAGGCAATTTTTTTCTGCTACATTCTGAGATGGTTCTATCATACGTTTGTTTTTCTCATATGCGGTATATGAAATTATTTGGCCTCTGAGATAAGCTTTGAATGCTTCCCAAATAACAGATAATTGGACATTAGGAGTTTGGTTGATCTCCATAAAGTCTACGATTTGTTGTGAAAGGAAGTTTTTGAAGGAGTCCTTAGAAAGCAGGAGGGGGGTCAAACCGCCAGGTGCGTTGGGGTCTTTGGCAATCTGGGAAGCTCATATCCAATTGTACGAGGCTATGATCGGAGATAACAATAGCATTATATTGACACCCCTTAACCATGGAGGAGGTTCTACCATCTAAAAGAAAAAAATCAATTCTGGAGTAAGAATGATGTACAGGGGAGAAAAGGGAATTGTTTCGTAGTTGCATTATTTTTCCTCCAAGGGTCAAAAAGAGCATACGAGTCCATAAACGACTGGATGACACTACCTGCCCTTGAAATCTTACTGTTGGGTGTTGGGTTGGACCTATCTAAAAAATGGTGTAATACACAGTTAAGTCTCCTCCCAGTATCAATAGTCATTCAGATCTTGAAGGGTTGTTATAAAATTAATGAAGAAAGAGGGATCATCCCAGTTTGGCCCACAGATATTCGCTAAAACCACTTGTGTACCATACATATTGCCCATGACCACCACATACCTTCCGGGGGTGGTGGTGGTGGTCAGAGATGGTTGACAAAGAGACAAATGGAACACTTCTTGATCAGGATGGCTGTGCCCCGTGCTCTGCTCTCATATCTCAAACTAAAAATCTGTCCAATCCAGGCTTTTTTTTTTTAGTCTCGCATGTTCGTTCGATGGGAGGTGTGTTTCCTGTAGAAACATAATATCCAAACCATAAAATTTTAAATGTCCCAGAACCCTATTACGCTTCACAGGATTATGAATTCCTTTCACATTCCAGCTCAGGAAACGAAGAGAACTTGGAGTATGAGTGTCACACATTAACCCTGTTTTGAAACACAAAGAAAGAAAAGCAGGTGATCTAATCTCTTAACTACAAACAAAAAAAAAATGAAAAAATAAAGCCTTGAGACCACATGCCAATCCAACAAATTCTTCAGGATTGCATTTCCCTTTGCTTGTATGACACAGTCAGTGCACATAAAAGAAAACTCTCCTAACGGTCCCTGACTAGGGTAGACAGTCCACAGATTAAAAAAAAAAACGAGGAAAAAAATATGTTACACTTAGAATATGGGACAATTTAACTTTCAGCCCTTGAAATATCAATTTCAGCCTGGCTCTCTGATGGTGGGTAAAGTTAAATTGTCTATGATGATTATGGTGTTAATTCTGTATTATGTACCCCCGCTTTTTCTTTTGTCCTGTCATCATGTTTTATGTGTATCCCCTGTTTTCAGTTATGCTTTTGTCTCAGTCCCTTGTGTTTTCTGAACCTATTGCAATTCCCTGCGTCCCCTTGATCGTGCCCACCTGTTCCTTGTTGCCGTGATTACTCCCCTGTCTATACAGTCATGTGAAAAAATTAGGGCACCCTGTTTAAGCCTTTTTTAAAAAAAATATTTGGACATATGGATATTTAATATTAATGTTAAAAATACTGGGAGATTCATGTAATACAACTAAACAATTAAAAATGAATTAAAGCCTTTTGTCAATTTTTCTGTAAAATATAATTCTAAACCAAGTGAGGAATCAATTAGCCCCCCCACCCCCCCATCTTTGTTGGGACATCCCCACATTCATTCCACTTAAACTGGTCAAAATAAAGGTTAAAAATGTAGATACAAACAAAAACAAGGTTAGACAGATATGGGAACATTTCTTGATAAAGAACTGAATATTTAATGGGGCATCCTAATTTTTTTCACATGACTGTATACAGTAGGGTAAAAAAGTATTTAGTCAGCCACCAATTGTACAAGTTCTCCCACTTAAAAGATGAGAGAGGTCTCCAATTTTCATCATAGGTATACCTCAACTATGAGAGACAAAATGAGAAAAAAATCCAGAAAATCACATTGAAGGATTTTTAATGAATTAATTGGTAAATTCCTCAGTAAAATAAGTATTTGGTCAATAACAAAAGTTCATCTCAATACTTTGTTATATACCCTTTGTTGGCAATGACAAAGGTCAAACATTTTCTGTAAGTTTTCACACACCGTTGCTGGTATTTTGGCCCATTCCACCATGCAGATCTCCTCTAGAGCAATGATGTTTTGGGGCTGTCGCTGGGCAACACAGACTTTCAACTCCCTCCAAAGATTTTGTATGGGGTTGAGATCTGGAGACTGGCTACGCCACTCCAGGACCTTGAAATGCTTCTTACGAAGCCACTCCTTCGTTGCCCGGGCGGTGTGTTTGGGATCATTGTCATGCTGAAAGACCCAGCCACGTTTCATCTTCAATGCCCTTGCTGGTGGAAGGAGGTTTTCACTCAAAATCTCACGATACATGGCCCCATTCATTCTTTCCTTTACACAGATCAGTCGTCCTGGTCCCTTTGCAGAAAAACAACCCCAAAGTATGATGTTTACACCCCCATGCTTCACAGTAGGTATGGTGTTCTTTCTCCTCCAAACACGACAAGTTGAGTTTTTACCAAAAAGTTCTATTTTGGTTTCATCTGACCATATGACATTCTCCCAGTCCTCTTCTGGATCATTCAAATGCTCTCTAGCAAACTTCAGACGGACCTGGACATGGCTTAAGCAGGGGGACACGTCTGGCACTGCAGGATTTGAGTCCCTGGTGGCGTAGTGTGTTACTGATGGTAGCCTTTGTTACTTTGGTCCCAGCTCTCTGCAGGTCATTCACTAGGTCCTCCCATGTGGTTCTGGGATTTTTGCTCACCGTTCCCATGATCATTTTGACCCCACGGGGTGAGATCTTGCGTGGAGCCCCAGATGGAGGGAGATTATCAGTGGTCTTGTATGTCTTCCATTTTCTAATAATTGCTCCCACAGTTGATTTCTTCACACCAAGCTGCTTACCTATTGCAGATTCAGTCTTCCCAGCCTGGTGCAGGTCTACAATTTTGATTCTGGTGTCCTTTGACAGCTTTTTGGTCTTGGCCATAGTGGAGTTTGGAGTCTGACTGTTTGAGGTTGTGGACAGGTGTCTTTTATACTGATAACGAGTTCAAACAGGTGCCATTAATACAGGTAATGAGTGGAGGACAGAGGAGCCTCTTAAAGAAGAAGTTACATGTCTGTGAGAGCCAGAAATCTTGTTTGTTTGTAGGTGACCAAATACTTATTTTACTGAGGAATTTACCAATTCATTAAAAATCCTTCAATGTGATTTTCTGGATTTTTTTTTCTCATTTTGTCTCTCATAGTTGAGGTATACCTATGATGAAAATTGGAGACCTCTCTCATCTTTTAAGTGGGAGAACTTGCACAATTGGTGGCTGACTAAATACTTTTTTGCCCCACTGTATGTGCATTTCAGTCTGCGTGTCATGGCGGCCGCTGGGCCGTCATCATCATCCTCAGCTGCGCATACACCGGTAGGTGATAATCAACGGGCTTTAAAAGCCAGAACCTCAGACTGGCACTCGGAGCCAGCAGGATTCTCTCTGTGGCGCCTGCAAGTAAGCATCACAAGCTTCAGCTTCCTATTCTGGTGGACAGTAGTAATCTCCTGTGCTTGTGTGTTCCAGGGTTGCCAGGTCGCCGCAGGAAACGCTCAGCTCCAGTGACCAGACAGCCACACACTCATTCACTCACTCACTCACTCACACAACACTCACTATCTTATCAATAAATGATTGTCTATCTACTCGTGTCAGCGTCTGTCTCCTGGGTCCCTAACCATGTCAGTACGACTCTGTCACGTTGACCCAGCTGACAGCGCGCTGGTGCGCCGTCTAAACACTCTTAGCGCCCGAGTAGATATGATTTCACACCAACAGACAGTTATTTTGAATCAGTTAACTCAGGTTAACAGCTGGCTGGACCGTCTGGAAGGACGCCAGGTGTTCCCTCCGACTGCCGGGGCATCTCCAGCCCCCGTAGCCTCTCCTACTAGCCAGGTTAATCAGTTAACCAGTTTCGCTTCAGCGGAAAACTCGGGGAAGCGCAAGGTTTTTTGCTCCAGTGTGAATCAGTGTTTCACCGCGTCCCGGGAGATTTTGCCACTGACCAAAGCAAAATTGGGTATATCGCCAACCTACTGGGGGGTAGGGCATTAGACTGGGCTTACACAGTTATGGCTAAACCAAATTATCCCTCTTTGACTTACCAGCAGTTTGTGGCAGAATTCATGGAAATATTTGATCATACAGACCGGGGCGCGGTGCTAACCGAACGGCTGCTAAGCCTTCAGCAGGGCAGTAGATCTGCTGCCGATTATGCCATAGACTTCCGGGTATTAGCCGCGGAGATTGGGTGGGGGGAGCCAGCGCTTTGTGGTATCTTCCTCCGCAGTCTTAGCTCAGAGCTGAAAGATGAGCTAGCGGCATGGGATAAACTGGACAGGTTAGGGGAATTAATTTCCCTCACCATCAGCCTGGATAGTAGGCTAAGGGAGCGAGTGGCCGAAGGTCAGACAGCCGGCTGTTCGAGTAAACCCTGCCCTTGCTCCCCTGGGTCACCTCTCCTCTCTCTGCCTTCATCAGAGGAACTTCCAGAGCAGGAGGATAAGGTCATTGGACAGTCGGGAGTTTCAGTGGCTGAGAGACAGCGCCACAGGGATCTGGGCCCTTGTTTTTATTGTGGCAATGGGTCTCATGGGGTTACTGAATGTCCGAACCGGCTGAAAAGGGGAGGTCCGTGGATCACAGTAGGGGGATTCACGGACGAGAAACAGAAAAAGCCCCTCACTAGTTACCGTATTCCCATTAGGCTACTTCACAAACATAAAGAACATACCACACATGCCTTAGTTGACTCTGGAGCTGAGCAAAACTTCATCTCCAGAGACCTGGCAACCCAGATGGGCCTCAGCTGTCAACCTCTGTGCCCTCCTGTCAATCTCGTCACGTTGTCGAAGACGTCACTGACCTCTGTTTCCCACCAGACGGTCCCCGTGTCAGTGATTGTTTCTGGGAACCACCGGGAGGAGATTTGCTTCTTGGTTTTGCCCATCTCCTCCTCCCCTGTAATTCTGGGGTACCCATGGCTTCGGCTTCACAACCCCACCTTTGATTGGCAAGCTGGGAGTATTACTGCTTGGAGTTCTTTCTGTTTGAATGCCTGCCTCCAATCTGCGGCGTGTGCTCCCTCGGTTTTGGTGCCTCCTCCTTCGACGCCACCCCCGGACCTGTCCATGGTACCAGAAGTCTACCACGATCTGAGGGCGGTGTTCAGCAAGTCACGGGCGCTGTCCCTTCCCCCTCACTGTCCTTATGACTGTGCGATCAACCTCAGGGCAGGGGCCCCTCTCCCGGCAAGCCACCTATACAGCCTGTCCGCCCCGGAGCGCGAGGCTATGGACACATATATCAAGGAGTCTCTGGCTTCCAGAATTATTCGTCCTTCGTCCTCGGCCGTGGGTGCAGGGTTCTTCTTCATGGGAAAGAAGGACGGTTCGCTGCGTCCCTGCATCGACTTCCGAGGGCTCAACGAGATCACAGTTAAGGACAAATATACGCTGCCATTAATGAACACAGCCTTTGACTCTCTCCAGGGGGCGTCCTGGTTTACAAAGTTGGACCTGCGGAACGCCTACCACCTGGTGCACATCAGGGAGGGCGATGAATGGAAGACGGCTTTCTGGACCCCAAGCGACCACTTCGAGCATCTGGTGATGCCGTTTGGGTTAACCAACGCTCCAGCCATGTTTCAGCGCCTGATAAATGACGTCCTCTGGGATTTCCTCAACTCCTTCATGTTTGTCTACCTCATCGACATCCTCATCTTCTCACGCACGTTGGAGGAGCACCAGGTGCATGTGCGACGGGTCCTGCAGTGCCCCCTGGAGAACCAGCTGTTTGTCAAGGCTGAAAAATGTGAGTTTCACACTGATAAAACCTCCTTTCTTGGGTTTATTATCGCCCGCAATCAGGTGCTCCCCGACCCGGCCAAGGTCAAGGCGGTGGTGGATTGGCCCACCCCCAAGTCCAGAAAACAGCTACAAGGGTTCCTGGGTTTCGCCAATTTCTACCGTCGGTTCGTGCCGAATTTTGGGAACATCGCCCGCCCCCTGACCGCTCTCACGTCCCCTAAGGTGCCTTTTCGTTGGGGTGAGGAGGCTGCCATGGCGTTCGGGAGATTGAAGGAGGAGTTCGCTTCGGCCCGCGTACTGACCCAGGTGGACCCGGAGCTGCAGTGCCTTGTGGAGGTGGATGCCTCTGATTCGGGAGTTGGGGCCGTTCCCTCCCAGCGTTCTCCGGTGGATGGCAGGATCCGACCATGTGCATACTTCTCCCACCGCCTGACACCCGCAGAGAGAAACTACTGCATTGGAGACAGGGAGCTGCTGGCTGTGAAACTTGCCCTGGAAGATTGGAGACATTGGCTGGAGGGGGCTGCCCAGCCGTTCGTCGTCTGGACTGACCATCGTAACCTTGAGTACCTCAGGACGGCCAAGCGATTGAACGCACGCCAGGCCCGCTGGTCTCTTTTCTTCGGCTGGTTTAATTTCACCATCACCTACCGGCCGGGGAGCAAGAATGGCAAGCCTGATGCCCTCTCGAGGCAGTTTGACGCACCGTCCACCGAAGAGCAGGAGGAGACCATCCTGCCATCATCTTGTGTGGTGGGTGCATTGTCTTGGGAAATCCGTGACAAGGTCAGAAGAGCGCAGGAGACGGAGCCTGACCCGGGTGGGGGTCCCCCAGGCCGTCTGTTCATCCCTCTTTCTGTCAGGAGCCAGGTAATCGAATGGGGCCATGCGTCCAAACTGGCGTGCCATCCAAAAGTGGGCCGAACCACTGATCTTCTCCTGAGAGCCTTTTGGTGGCCAGAGTTGAGGAAGGATGTCAACAACTATGTCCGGGCCTGCGCCCAGTGCGCCACTGGGAAATCATCATCATCCCCCCCGGCGGGGCTTCTTCACCCTTTGCCTGTCCCTTCTCGCCCCTGGTCCCATGTGGCCATGGACTTTGTAACCGGCCTGCCCCCCTCTGGTCATTTCACGACAGTTCTGACAATAGTGGACCGTTTTTCCAAGGCAGCTCACTTTGTGCCTCTCCGGGGGCTGCCTTCGGCGCGGGAGACGGCGGACCTTCTCGTTCAACATGTGGTTCGTCTTCACGGAATCCCCGCTGACATCGTATCGGATCAAGGACCACAGTTTGTATCCCAAGTCTGGAAGGCATTCTGCACGGTGCTGGGGGCCACGGCTAGTCTCTCCTCAGGGTACCACCCGCAGAGCAATGGTCAGTGCGAGCGAGCCAATCAGGAGCTGGAGGCTGCGCTGCACTGTGTCATCTCCTCCTGCTCCTCTTCTTGGAGCACGTTTCTACCTTGGATCGAGTATGCCAATAACACCACGGTGTCCTCTGCTACGGGGATGTCCCCTTTCAAGGCGTCCTTGGGGTTTGATCCACCACTGTTCCCTGAGGAGGAGAAGGAGGTAGCGGTTCCTTCAGTGCAGGTCCACGCCAGGCGTTGTCGGCAGATCTGGTCCATCACCCGCAGAGCCCTCCTAAGGACTACGGAACGTAACATCCAGGTGGCCAACCGCCACAGGAGGCCCGCCCCGGACTATAAGGTGGGTCAGAAAGTTTGGTTGTCCACTAGGAACATCAGTGTGCCGGCCGAGAAGCGCAAGCTGACCAAGCGCTTCATCACCCCTTATGTTATTTCCCATGTTATCAACCCTGTGTCTGTGCGCCTTGCTCTCCCCTCTTCCATGCGCATCTGCCCTACCTTTCACGTCTCCCAGGTCAAGCTGTACATTGCCGACCCTCTGTGCTCGCCCCCCGCGGTTCCTGCCCCCCCCCCCCGAGGATGATCGATGGCCATCCGGCTTGGGGGGTGACTGCCATCTTGGATGTCTGCCGGTGGGGTTGGGGCCTTCAGTATTTGGTGGACTGGGAGGGGTTTGGTCATGAGCATCGCTCCTGGATTCGCCCAGCGTTGATCCTTGACAAGCAGCTGATCTGCGATTTTCATTGGGCGCATCCAGGTAGGATTGGGCAGGTGCCTGGAGGCACCTCTAGAGGGGGGAGTACTGTCATGGCGGCCGCTGGGCCGTCATCATCCTCCTCAGCTGCGCACACACAGCGCACACACATTCAGATTCTGATTCTGATCATCATCCTCAGCTGCGCACACACCGGTAGGTGATAATCAACGGGCTTTAAAAGCCAGAACCTCAGACTGCTCTGCACAGAGTCGTCTGTTGCCTTTGCCCAGCAATGCGTCGAGGATACGACCTCAAGCCAGAGCCACAGCCAAGTTATCGCGTCAAGCCACGTCAAGTAAGCAACCTCTTCACTCATCCTCTCCTAGCCTTTTCCCCTGTGCACAGGTGGACCTCCATGGCAGCGGACTAACCTCCCCAGCTGACGGGACGCCATCTCCTCCACCTCGGAGTTCCTCCTCACCTCCTCAACGTCGAGCACCACGCCGCACGGGCACTCGGAGCCAGCAGGATTCTCTCTGTGGCGCCTGCAAGTAAGCATCACAAGCTTCAGCTTCCTATTCTGGTGGACAGTAGTAATCTCCTGTGCTTGTGTGTTCCAGGGTTGCCAGGTCGCCGCAGGAAACGCTCAGCTCCAGTGACCAGACAGCCACACACTCATTCACTCACTCACTCACTCACACAACACTCACTATCTTATCAATAAATAATTGTCTACTATCTACTCGTGTCAGCGTCTGTCTCCTGGGTCCCTAACCATGTCACTGCGTCCTGTGCGATGTCCATGGTTTGTGTCTGTATTTCACACATGCTCCTGCCAAGTCTGTGCTCCTGCTCTACAAAGCTTGAGTTTTGTTTCTGTTTCTGCCCACGAGCAGTTTTGATTTCTATTTTCTGTTTAAGATGAGATAAGATAAGATAAGCTTTTATTAGTCCCACAATGGGGAAATTCCAGGATTGCAACAGCACAGGGATAGCAACACTCAGAGCAACAATCAGAAGGCAAGAAAAAACAAGAGCAGCGAGTATACATATGTACATATAAATATAAATATATATATATATATAGACACACAGTGCGGAGCATTGTTGCTAGATGGAATAGATATATAAATATATAAACACAGTGCGGAGCATTGTAGCTGGATGGAATAAATATGAGTATATAAACAGTGTGGAGTATTGTAGCTAGATGGAATAAATATGTAGTTATATAAACACACACAGTGCGGAGCACTGTAGCTAGATGGAATGAAACAGCACAACCATCTACTTAGTTATCCTACATGGTATGATTATGCACCCATTCATATTCTCACCCTCTATAGCGACCGGTATTTTCCTAGTTGTATACTGGAGGGGACCATTGTGTAAGTCTATTGCGTCTTTTGCATTCAATACTATTAGGTTGTCACGTCTTTTTGCTATCTCTGTGAGCAGCCCTGCTTAGGTTGTACAGTCTGACAGCCGTAGGTAGGAAGGACCTGCGAAACCTCTCGGTTGTGCACCTAGGATGATGTATTCTGCTGCTAAATGAGCTCCTCAGTGCATTCAGTATGTCCTGCATAGGGTGGAACTCGGACTCCAGCAGAGATGACAGTTTAGCCACCATCCTTCTCTCTCCCACTTCCTCCACTGGGTCAAGGCGCTGCCCCAGGACAGAGCTAGCTTTCTTGATCAGTTTGTTCAGTCTCTTCCTATCGGCTGCTGTAATGTCATTGCCCCAGCAGACCACTCCAAAAGTGATGCTGATGCCACCACCGTGTCGTAGAATGTCTTCAGCAGCGCCCCTTGTACACCAAAAGACCTGAGTCTCCTCAGTAGGAACAGCCTGTGCTGTCCCTTCTTGTAGAGTGCATCGGTATTGTGTGACCAGTCTAGTTTATTGTTCAGATGAACACCCAGGTACTTGTAGGATGTCACCATCTCGATGTCTGTTCCCTGTATGTTTACTGGTGCTGTGAGGGGTTGTCCTTGCCTGCGGCAGTCCACAACCAGCTCCTTAGTTTTCCTCGCGTTGACCTGAAGCACCAGTCCACGAAGTCCTGGATAAGTCCTCTGTACTCAGCTTCATCTCCGTTGGAGATGAGGCCGACGATTGCAGAGTCGTCAGAGAACTTCTGTAGATGGCAGTGTGTTGGGTTGTTTGAGAAGTCCACAGTATAAAGGGTGAACAGGAAGGGAGCCAAAACCATTCCCTGGGGGGCCCGATGATCGTGTCGGACACACAGTCCCGGGTTCTCACAAACTGAGGCCGGTTTGTGAGGTAGTCCAGGATCCATGATGACAGGTGCTTGTCCACCCCTGCGCACAGCAGCTTGTCCTTCAGGATCATTGGTTGGATGGTGTTGAAAGCACTGGAGAAGTCAAAGAACATGATCCTCACCGCATTCCCGGGCTTCTCCAGGTGGGACAGAACGGTGAAGGAGGAAGATCACCGCATCCTCCACCCCAATGCCATGCTGGTAGGCGAACTGGAGTGGATCCATCGCTGGTCCCACCAGGGGGCGGAGGTGAGCAAGGAGCAGTCTCTCCAAGGTCTTCATCAAGTGGGACGTCAGGGCCACTGGTCTGTAGCTGTTCAGATGTTTGGGGTGGGAAGTCTTTGGTACAGGTACCACACAAGATGCTTTCCACAGCTGTGGTACCCTCCCCAGCTTCAGGCTCAGATTGAAGATGTGCTCCACAATCCCACACAGCTGGTCTGCACAGGACTTGAGGAGCTTTGCGCTGATGCCGTCCGGTCCCGACGCCTTCCTCGCCTTGATCTTCCTCAGCTCCATTCTCACCTGGGTCTTAGTGAGGGTCAGGTTGGGGAGCTCTGTGTTGGGAGTGGGGGGGGGTGTTGGTGGAGTGGGGAGTGGGCAGCAGGACTTGATGTCTTTAGAGGCAGCAGTGGTTGTTGTGCAGTCAGGGGGGAGGGCGGATGGTCAAACCTATTGAAAAACAGATTCAGATTGTTCGCCCACTCCCTCCCCCCCCCCCCCCCCCCCATGGCCTGGAGGGAGGTATTCTGGAGCCCAGAGATGGTTTTAAGGTTTCTCCAGACCCCGCTGATGTCGCTCTGTTGCAGCTTGTCCTCCATCTTTTTCCTGAAGCTGTCCTTGCCTTCTCTGATCTTTCTCCTCAGCTCCCTCTGTACGGACTTCAGCATCTCCCTGTTCCCCGACCTGAAGATCCTCTTCTTCTCTCTCAGAAGTGTTTTTATCTCAGGGTTGATCCAGGGTTTGTTGTTTGAGCAACACCGTATGGTCTTGGTGGGAACGGTGTTGTCCACACAGAAGCTGATGTAGTCCGTGATGGTGTGAATGAGGCCATCGATGTCCTCACCATGTGGATCGCAGAGTTGCTCCCAGGCGGTGGTTTCAAAACAGCCCTTTAGAGCATCCATTGCCTCCTCAGACCATGACTTCACTGTGCGCATGGCCGGAGGTTGTCTGTGCACTAGGGATTTGTACACCGGCCGGAGATGAGCCAAGTTGTGATCCGATCTCCCGAGTGGGGCAAGTTGTGATGAGGATGAGGTGTACGCCTCCTTAGTGTTTGCGTAGAATAAGTCCAGTGTTTTATTGTCTCTGGTGTGGCATGTGACATACTGGGTAAAAGTGGGTAGAATGGGAGACAGTGAAACATGGTTGAAATCGCCTGAGATGAGGAGAAGAGCATCTGGGTGTTCTGTCTGCAGCCTGCCAGTTACTGAGTGGATGATGTCACGCGCTGTCCCAGCGTTTGCAGTCGGATTTGCATAAATAACAATGCAGATCACGTGTGAGTATTCCCTCGGGAGATATGTAGGCCACATGCTAACAGCTAGCAACTCGATGTCTTTGCTGCAGTGGTGTTGTTTAACAGTGATATGTCCCGGTCTGCACCAGTTGTTGTTAACATACATTATCACTCCACCGCCCCTTGCTTTGCCACTGTCTGATGTTCGGTCTGCCCGTATCGCCTGGAAACCCTCCAGTTCAATGTTAGCATCTGCTGCTAGTCCTGTTAGCCAAGACTCTGTGAATAGGAACAGGCTACACTCCCGGTATATGCTATCATAGCGGGAGATAGCCGCTAGCTCATCTACCTTTCCCAGTATCGATGAGCTAGCGGTTATCTCCCGCTACGATAGCATATACCAGGAGCGTTTGAAGAATAAATAATGGTTTACCAGATTCACCTGGCATTTGGGTTGTCTTCTTGGGAAATCTTGGAAGAGCTTGAAAAACATGGACTCAACTACAACCCCAAGAACCATGCTTTCCAATAGACTTAAGATGCCACATAAGTCTCAAACATGGGCCCAAAAGAGCAACCAGCTTTTAGTAAAACTGCCAGCAATGACCTGTTTGTTGCATTCTTTGAATTTCGAAAATGTATAATAAACCTTAACCAAAGAAAGCCAGTAATGTTATTGGGTGGAATATAGTTTTGAATGAATGGATTTGATAGTTACATTTTTTTTAATGTATTTTACTTGGCTATTTGACTGTTGAAATGTGCAAATTCTGAAACATAAGACGTATAACATTATCATATAAGGAATAAAAGAAGAACTCTAATTTACAATGCCACATGCATGAGAGTGCATGTTTTTATAGCTTTTAAAAAATAAAGAAATGTGCAAAATGGAAAAAGTGTAATGTCTTTTTGAAAATAATGTTGTAAAATTTAACCAGTGGTTTGCTTAAATACCTAAATAACTTACATTGCATTTCCATACATGAATAGTTTTTTTGAAAATGTCATAAATGTTAACCAGACAAATGTTATTGCTTGTGATATCACATTTAATCAATGAATTTTAATGCATGTAATTTTTTAAGTACTTTGATTTGGATATTTGCTTGCAGTGTGCAAATTCTGAAACATAAGGCAAACAACACTATGGATTAAAATAATTCTAATTGACAACACTGCATGCACTTGAGTTGGCAGTGCTTTTATGGCTTTTGAGAAAAATAAATACCTATGCATAATGAAAGTCTAATGTCTAATAAACGTTGTAAAAATCACCCAGCAGCTTGCTTAAAGCCTATATTGCACTTCCAAATATGAACACTATTAATATTTTTCAAAGCGACTGCCATATTTGTAAACACAATTAAAATCTGCATGAATGTCTTGCATATTAAACATTTAAATTTTTATAACATTCACTTGCAATTATTCTATATTGCACCATACACATTACAATGATAAGTATTTTCAATAAGTAAAACTTAAAAGTAATGGTGGTGCAAAATGACAGGCCAGTACAAGCAAATGCACACACACTATTTGATGTTGAGCACATCATTCAGTTAGAATAGATCAAAATTCTTTGGTTGTGTATGTTAAGTATAAATAAATATTCAAATACAGGAACTCAAACACTGAAACGTACAGTAGCAACATGATGAAGGAGACCAGTTAGAGCCGTAATCAAGAAGACATGAAGCCCAGCATAAAAAAAAACAGGTCTCTCATTAAACAATAGACTGAAATGCACCTGATGTCAAACCATTAAGGTTGACTCAAATGACTCTGGAAACAAAGGAGTCACACTAGCAACCAACTTTTCCAAACTGAGGAGCTGAACTGTTGCCTCAGTACCACCTGCAGGACACATGAAGGGCCCTATTTTGATGATCTAAAGCATACATTTGCACCACCTTTGCACCAGTGGTTTGGGAAACCTGCCAACTGATAAAGACCTTGAAAGGCAAAAGTGTGGCAAGCCACTGACTGTGGGCCACTGACAGTAGTAGAAAGGTGGAAGACGAACCGCAAGCTACTGTTTTGTTTTGGGGGCAATGTTAACACAGAATTTCAAAATAGATAAAATTCAGAAACTTCTTAAGTTGAAATGACCAAATGACAACATAGTTTCTAATCATTTTCTCTCAAAAACAAATGTCACAGTGTTGAATTTATGGAAGTAGCAGCACAGCGTTAGATCAGATAAAGGCTTGTTTGTTAATGCAAGAGCAGGTTGCAAAATGCTGAAAAGGACCACACACCATGCTTTAGCTTAGTTGGTTCCATCCCTGCCATTATAAAAGTACAGGAGGACACAGACTCACATCATAGTACATACACCTCTCTCTCCCACTTGGTTTGGTAGTCAGTCTGTAGAAGGTAATTTTTTCCACTTTTATCTACAAGTGTTTTCTTTATGAAGCTAATTGATGCTAGATGTGAGGATGTTATGACTAGCGGGGATTTTGGTGATTTTAATGAAGGATGAGTTTGTCTAATGGGATATGTTTCTGTGTTTCAAGATGAAGTGGATTGTGATCCTTCTGGTGGTGGCAGTGGTCATCTTCAGTTCCGAACATGGGGAGGCTACCAGTGAACCAGGCCGAAATCCTGATGATAATGTACTTTATAAAGGTACATAAGACCGAGTTAATTTTGACAAAAGTGATTATAGGGTTTAAGCTTTTATAAAACTCAGCAGAACATTAACCACTGTGTGGTCTTTGTTTCTTATGCTACTTATGTTATTAAATCAAAACATATATCATTTTTAATTTTACTCACTTTACTCAAAGTAAACTTTGAGCTTACTTTGAGTAAAGTGTAGTAAAGTAAAGTTTACTCTGAGTAAAGCCTACTTTACTCAGAGTAAACTTTACTTAAAGTATAGTAAATGAATAATATTGTTTTTATGTTACTTTTTTTTTTTAAGCTCACAAAGGTGCCATCAAATGTATCATTAAGGGAGAGGCCATGTAGGGACTCCTAATGGCTGTTATAGAAATTGTTATTTTGCAGGTCTGATAACTTTTTGACATGCTTGACTCTGTCTTCTCCACACAGGACCAAATCCGCTCTACCTTGGCCTGATTGGACTGAAAAACCTGAGAAGTTACAACGCTCGAGAAGATTAGGAGGGTTGACCTATTAATGCTTTTTCTTGTTGGCAATTTACTGTCGTTCAGATATTAAACTTTGAGCCTTGTTTTTAAAAATATGATTATACAGTAAGTCGAGAAACAATTCCTAAATGATCATGAGCTAAGCTGCATAATCTTCTCAACACATTAATTCATTGTGAAAACTGTAAAACTGCTTGTTGCTGCAAAATGTCCTGTTGACTAAAACTGCAGATAAAAAAAAATAAATCCCAACGGTGTGCTGTTATTGAGTGAATCAAAGAGATGCACTCACCAGATTTAATGTATGAATTAATAACATTAACCTTTATATCCATTGTATGGTCCTGATGTTATCTCAGCTTTACCAGTCAGGAACATCAAGTTATACAGTATATGCTGAGACATTAAAAAGCAACGTTATACTTTATCAATCCCAGAGGGAAACATTGCATCATTTTCAGAAATGCAGGTTGTCACTGAATAAAATGAATGAATTTCCACTCCATAATGTTTATAAGCTAATGACTATTAGTGCACAAATTCAGATCATCTGGATGTTCAGATAATGCAACAAAACTCAATCCTTAATAATTTCACTTGATTTTGTTGTTCATAAATATTGCGTGTGTGACCTCCATTTGCTGCCAGCAAAGCTTCAATTCTCTTAGGGCTTCAACTCTTCTCCATCACCCCCCCCCCCAAACAAAACCCACTATCTCACATAGGGCCCACAGTGAGAAACAGCTCTGACTATAACATAACCCTGTGTCCCTTTCAATATTTCCCCTTGAGAAAATGTTTTTTTTTTATTGTCCCTCCAACATTAAAATAAAATATCTGCCCATGTCTGATTCAAACACCAAGGCATATGGTAATTAATAAAAAAAAAAAAAAACTGTTTTCTGCTGTTTCAACTTTTTACTCATTTCTACTGTACACAGATCATCTTGTGCAACATGAAGCAAAAAAAGAGGTAAGTGATTATAAAAACTGTTTTTAGTTAAATTAACTTTATCTACATCAGTCCATTGGTTGTTAATGAATTTGTATGTGAGAAAGTGAGGTAAAAATGTGTGAAACAGAATAACAGGCCGTTTTTGGTCTTCCTTCAATGGTACTTGTTATGTTTGCCCCTTGCAGGGCAAAGATGAGGCGCCAGAAGCCAGCAGTGAGTTTATCTTATTAAGAAAAAGTACAAAATAATGTGCCACGAGGGGTAAAACACAATACTCTAAACGCATACGATCCCGGAGGGTGAAATGACTAAGCAAATAAATGATCAAAAAAGTCACTTACATATAACACAGCAAAGGCGAAATCTTTACACTGTAAATGAAGGCTGGCATCGGACATAGGGATACCAGCCAGGAAGGGCAAGGCCGCAGCGAGGAATGAATCTCGACTGTGATCTTAAATAGAGAATAACTAAACAATAAACAGGTGTGCAAAGATAATAAGTGCCAGCAGCTGTGACATCTCTTGAGCAGTCTGACAGGCAGAAGTCCCACCACAGCGCTGTCAAAATAAAAGCACAAATAACACCATAATACACCCAAGTAAAGAGACTAAAAGGAGAAAGTGGGAGCAGACCCGCGCTCCCACTTATATAGATAAAGTGAGGCGTTAAAGTTAGATAAAGTGAGGCGTTCCTGCTTCTCAGCAAGCACAGTCAGTTATATCCCTGTTGATCTTACAGTGCTCGCATTGGTGACTGCATTTTGCCATCGGAACCGATCCAGTGGAAAGGTAAAGAGATGAAGGGCAGTATTACAATGACGGGGTCAGCTGATCAGTTGTCTGAACGCATTTATGGGTGTGTCCAAGTTCATTTCCTTATCACAACAGCATAAAAACAAACTTTCCACCGGTGCATGACGCAAACAGGCCAGTCTAATCATTCAGAGGTGTGTTTTGGATAATCCAATCCAAAGTGCTACTTCCCATCCCTTTAATGAGATTCATAGTCTATAGTGAACTGTGATTGTGATGGTTTAAGATGGGTTTTGCACTGACCAAAGCCAGTGTGTGTGAGCCAAAATGCACACGGTAGTAATGCTGCTTGGTAATAACCCGTGATAAAAGCACATTGGATCATATTTCTTCCAACATATGTGGCACCTACAGAGCAACACCCCGTTCCTACTTCAGACAGTCAGATCACATCTCACTGTTTATGTACCCAGCCTACTGACAAAAGCTGAAACAAACAAACACTGTTATTAAGCAGATTAAGCGCTAAACTCCAGAGACTGAAAGCACCCTACAAGAATGTTTTGCCTGGACAGAATGGGATGTGTTTTAAGCTGGAGCCACCCGAGAAGACTCTTCTGTAAATGTACAGGATTATGCTGAATACGTGATTGGGTACATCAGCACGTGCGTTGACACCATCGTACCCACCATACAGGTCAGGAAGTTCCCCAACCAGAAGCTCTGAATCAACAGTCAGGTATGTCAGATGCTGCGTGCTTGCTCTCGTGTATTTAAATCAGGCTGTGAGGTCAAGTTCAAAGCTGCAAAGTATGGACCGATAAAGACTATAGCAACAGCCAAGAGGCAATGCAGAGAAAAGCTGGACAGCCTCTACTCCACTCCTGATCCGGCATACATGTGGCAAGGCCTGCAGCACATCACAGACTACAAGAGGACCAACAGCAGCACCACTAGCTCTACAGACAGCCTGCTGGACAATCTCAACATCTTTTACACCCACTTTGAGACCACCAGCCACAGCACAGAGAAGAGACGCACACTCACCCCCCCCCAACACACACACACACACACACACACACACACACACACACACACACACACACACACACACACACACACACACACACTAAGAGTCTCACCAGGCCAGGTAAACAAAGCATTGAGGAATAGTAGCAACTGGCTACTGGACTTTCTAACTGGCAGGCCCCAGTCTGTCAGGATGGGAAACAGGACCTCAGTCAACATCATCACAAACACAGGTGTCCCACAGGGTTGTGTTCTCGGCCCATCCTCTACAGCCTCTTCACCCATGATTGTATTGCCTCCCACAAGGACAATATCATCCTAAAGTTCGCGGATGACACAACAGTGATAGAACGCATCTCTGGTGATGATGAAGCATCCTACAGGAGGGAGGTGGCCAGCCTGATGTCATGGTGTGAGGACAACAACCCCACCCTCAACACGGACAAGACAATGGAGATGATAGTGGACATGAGGAAAGGGAGGAGGAGACCCCATCTGCCGCTGTTTATTTGGAAGCTTGAGGTGGAGAGGGTGAGCAGCTTTAAATACCTGGGCATCCACATCAGTGAGGACCTTTACGTTACGTGTCCACCAAATGCATTTTTTGTCACCCGACCCCCCTGAGCATTTTTTTTCAGCATTTGTGCATGGCACTCTGGGGAAAAAAAAAAAAAAAAGTCTGTGCCCTGTATCCCAGCAACAGCTTGTCACTCTCAGCTCAGCCCTTCCACTTTTCCTATTGTCAGACTTTCTACTGATTTTTTTAATAGCAGTCTCTAAATATCAATGGACAGGAAACGTTTTCTAGCAGCCCTGGATGTAAAATATGATGACACAGAAAGCAGGAGTCTGAGTACAGACTAGTACCGGCGTCCTATGTCCCGACCATGCAGCAGTTCTGATTTGCTTCTTGGCCTGACATTGACAAGCTCAGCTACAGTCCCTGAAAAGTTGAACTTTCTTCAGCTCTGAGCGCCCTGAGCACCTCAACAAAAAACAACCAAAATCAACAACGTTTCTGCACCAAGGGCGCTCAGCGCTGTAAACGCTTGACTACATGGAGAATAAATGGAAAATAGTCATTCAGAACGGAAAAACATGTTTGGTGGACACGCAGCCTAAGTGGACACACAACACCACAGAGCTGGTTAAGAGAGCTCAACAGCAACTGTACTTTCTGAGGAAGCTGAAGAAGTTTGGCATGTCTTCCAGGATCTGCAACAATTTCTACAGCTGCATCATCAAGAGCATCCTGACCAACTGCATCACTGCGTGGTATGGCAGCACCACTGCCCTGGACCGCAAACGCATGCAGATAGTGGTGAAGACAGCGGAGAAGATCATTAGGACTCCACTCCTCTCTCTGCAGAGCATCTACCACCGCAGAGTCCAAAGGAGAGCTGACGCCATCCTCCAGTACTATCAACACAATTTAAAAACTGGGAAAGAGTTTCATATCTGCACTTTCAACACAAGTTGAAATGACAATGCTGCAAGGCTGCATCTTACTACTACCTCATCCTAAAGCAGTCACGTGATTTGGGCGTACTGGCAGGACTTCTCACAACGATGGAAGACCAACTGTATGACCAGCTTTTGACTTTCTTCACTGCAACACAACAAAAGTATCCCCCATGGATCTATGATATACCCCTAAAGAAACGTGTAAATGCCAAGTCCCATTTTAGACAAACAGCTAAGCCGTATCGAGCAGAAAGAGGGATTCTTTACCATGGGGAAAAGGAGGCCTTTATGAAAAGCTAACTACCAAATGTCCTGAAGGCCTATCATGATAACTAGGTTTCGGGTGGCCATTTTGGCAGAGATAAAATGTTAGCCAAAATCTCTGACTATTCTGACTATTATTACTGGAAGGGGATGAAGAATGACCTTCACCAACATGTCAAAGCCGGTCATAAATCCCAAAGTCAGAAAAGGAGGTTCCAGCACCCAACAGTATACCAGTGCCTGGAAAAGTATGGAGCTTAGTCGGGATTGATATGATCGGTCCCCTTCAGAAAATACCGAATGGCAACAAATATATAGTTGCTGTCACTAATCATTTCTCCAAGTTGACTGAAGCAACAGTTGTCCCAAATAAGAGTCCCAAGTCAGTAGCAAATTTTTTGTACTCCGTTATTTGCCAAATTGGCCGCATGGACACTCTGATTAGTGACCAGGGACAAGAGTTTGTGAACTCAATCATCAACAACCTGATGAACAAAGAGATCACCGCATTTTATCTGCCTACCACCCACAAATTAATCGCCAGCGGGAATATGACAATCGAACACTCAAAGAATATCTTGAATATCTTGGTAAGCTTGTCAATGACCAAGGAAACAACTGAGACCAGTTCATTCCTGGTGTGCTGTTTGCCTGTTACACATTTGTGCATGCCTCAACCAAGTGCACTCCATTTGAGGTTATGGAGGGATGGAAGGCCAAGCTTCCTGTGGACCTCAAATCTTCAAAACATGACACTGTGGACTGCATGCCACTTCCAGTTTATGTTAACCCTGATGTGTTGGATATGCTGACAGCTTCACTCAACCATCAGTACCAATATCCACTCTGCCCAGGAACACCAGAAACATGCCTTTGATCACCGACACAACAGCAACAAAGAAATCCCTGCTGGTTCCATCATTTACGTATATCATGAATCAGCACTGTATGCATTGCATGGGTTCAAAGATGGAACCACGCTGGATTGGACCCTACACAGTTGTGGAATCCTTGACCAAGGGATGAGTAAAACTCAAGAACAATAAGATTGGTAAGATATTGAGCAACATCTACCATGCCAGCAACCTTAAGATTTACCAGGATGGAGAGGCTCCACCATCACCTCAGTCCCTTGATGATTGCCCCATTGATTCTGCCAGTGACAGCCCAAAGCAAAAGACACTCAAAAGACCATGTGAAGAATCAAACAATGATGATATCCACATCTCACAGAAACACAGGCAGGCCAAGACTTTCAACCCACTACCGAGTTCAGGAAGAAAGTATCTTTGCACTGCTCTTGGCCTTATGTTTCATAAAATTGTGTACTATGGACAGACAGGGAATCTTGGACAATGACAGCGTACACACAAAACCAAAGATGATGGGAACTGCTACTTTCAGGCCATCACCTACATCCTTACAGAATCAGAGGACAACTACTCCCTTCTCTGAGATAAAGTCATCCACCACATGAACACTGCCTTGACAGAAAAACTACAGAAGTACTTGAACCAAAATGTGAATGAATATATAAACACCTCTGACATCTGTGGTGCTGGAGTCTGGGCAACTGATGCAGAGATCATGGCCACAGCAAATCTTTTGGGCTGTAACATCATAATACACACAAAAGACGGTGACTCCATGGACTGGCTAACCTACCCCACAAGCTTCAATCTTCAGTCAACAACAGAACATGCATTTTATCTTGAAAACAAGCATTGTCATTTTGATGTTTTTATCATGTTTAACTTTGTACATTTATATTGTAACGAGGACTTGTTAGTCTTAGATGTTTCAGGAGGTTATGAGTTTTATCACATTATGAACAGTCAAGATAATTGAACATTATGTTACAATTGCATTATGTTGTTAATGTGTTCTATGTGTTCAGAGTTGTGGTCTTTTTTTCAATATTTAGCTTTCTCAATGAATATACCTGACAAAACTGAAACCCCAATAAAATGTTAAACAAGAGCACTCTGAGGTAAGTGCAATATCCCCCACCTCCCTTTTCTTTGAGGATTCCAATACTTACAGATGGAGAGCAGTATTCAACTTTTCAATATAATTATTGTGGCAAAATTGACAAACCCATCATCCATCAATATACAACAAAGTATACAAACCATAGTTGTAGGGTAGGATCCTGAGGTGAACCTGTGTAGTAAGTGTGGTGAGCCTAGCTGTACTTGTTTTATAGTAATATTAAATTTACCATTTACCATAGTGCAAGTGGAATGTTAACCTTGACCTTTGGTCCCCAAATCCATAGTCAGGTCAGGGTGTAAGTTATCCAAGAGCTGCCTTAGATACAACCACTATATCAATTTGAAAAGCTTATATCATTTCTTTCAGTAGTTATTGTGTTTAGAAGATTTAGGGAAAATCTGACGTCTGACCTCAAGGTCATCCGATGAGAGTCAAATTGCAATATGCACATTTCAGAGTATGTCAAACCATGTAACCAAGTTTCAAAACAGTCAGAACAAAACTGTAGGAGGAGTTGATTTCACAAAAGTGGGATGGACGGACAGATGGAGGGAAGGACACATAAAATAATACCCCTTCAGTCTTCGACTCCTTTGGGACCGGTGGGGCATAAAAATTAGAAAAGCACTCAGCGTGCAAACCTCGACCAAGGCTCCTTCCACCCCTCAAGGATCCCCTCCAAAATGTAATGGGTTCGTGTGTAGGCCACAAGCCAGCTCTGGTGAAAATTGCATCAAAGTCTATACAGTAGTTTTGGAGTATTCTTGCTAAAGCTGGGTTTACACTATAAAGTTTGGACCAACTTTTACTGATGTTTGGAAAAATCAAAGAAATCAGTCAAAATGTTGATGAAATTATGTTAGTGAGCACATACAAACTTTTACGAACTTTTGCCAGCATTTGCAAGCGTTGCATTCAGTGTTGTCAAACTTTTGCCAACTTAGGTTAGTGTATGTGTAGCTGTTGCCAACTTAGGTTAACTTAAGCAAATGAATACTTAATGCAGTTCAGCTGACATCAGCGTCGGGTGACGCTCACATAAACATCAGTGTTTGTGGAGGCTTCCTGCCATCCTTGACCTGCTCTTTTAGGTGGATTCACACTACAAACCGCCATCAGTGTGTGAATGTGTGTGTGAATGGGTGGATAGCAGGATCTGTAAAGCGCTTTGGTCATCAAGAGATGAGAATTAAAGCGCTATATAAGTGAATGTCATTTACCATTTACAACGTTTGGACCAACTTTTACTAACATACTGGCAAACGTCAGGCTCTGCTGGAAAAAGTTGATAAAAGTTTGTATTTGTTGGCAAATGCTGGCAAAAGTTGTATTCGTTGAGAATTTTCAGCATTATCAGAAAATTTGCTGATGTTTGGAAATAAATGTTGGTGAAAGTTGTGCTCAGTTTGTAAAAGTTCCTGAGCACTGGGCTAAGTTATGCAGAGTTCGCCGAAGTCAGCCTAAGTTAAGCTCCATTGGCAAACATTGATTGAAATGCTGGTGAAAACAGATGTTTTTAGACCAAAACTCAGTTCAGACATGCAGAAACGAAAGAGAAATAGAGAGAAGGGGGAGTTAAAAAAAGAAAATATATATATGTAATAGGACAATGTAGAGTATTTGTTTGGTGATATCATGGTGAATATGACATGTTTTTTAAATTTTTCTTAATGGATGATATATATATATATATATACAGTATATATATATATACAGTATATATATATATATATATGGGTTTGTTTGCAGGTGATGGGTGTGGTTTGATGGGTGGTTTCGTGTCTTTGCAGTGTTATTTTTCTACCACCAGGCTGTGCTGTTGCACAAACGTGTCGTTTGCCAGTACGGATTAGTGGTTGCCTTGGAAACAACAGCCTTTTTTCTTTTGCTGTCTGAAAAAAACATTTTGTTGGTCCATGGAATAAGGGTTTTTTTGTGAAATTTTAAGTCAGAGTCTGTCTACTCTCTGCCTGCTACATATAATCTCCCAAAAATGTGACAGCCCAAAAGAAAAAAAAAAAAAAAAACTCCTCATTGAGAAATTTACTGTTTTTAATTTTCTGCTCCATGTGTAATCATTCTCCAGGATTTATTGGTTCACTTCCAGTGTGGGAATCAAACAGCGCTGATGTGTGTCAAAAAGTAAATGACATTTAATGGGATTTTATGATATTTTAATGGAGAAAGTTTTAACAGTCAATATAATCATCCGTCATTTTATTTATATGATGATTCATTAATAGTTTTATTTAATTCCATCCACATTCACATTTTAATTGCAGACTTAGTGTTGGAGTCTATAGCATTATTTTATTATTTTTTTAGATGAATGAATGAACAGGAGAAAAGGGAATGCAGAAGTAACTACATAGGACTACAAAACAAAAATAAATACTGGAACATATGTCCAAGGGAGATGTGTTCACTCCAGAAGCAGGTCCAGAACAGCAGGAAGCCTCCACAAACACTGATCTTAATATGAGCTTCATCTGACGCTGGTGTCAGCTGACCTGCACTGAGTAGTTCTCTGATTTTTAAAAACGTCGTTAAAAGTCGGTCCAAACGCTATAGAGGGAACCCAGCTTTATCTTAGGCTGACTTAGGTAAACTGTTCATAACTTAGCTCAGCACTCAGGAACTTTTACAAAATGAGCACAGTGTTCACCAATGTGTATTTCCAAACATTGGTAAATTTTGAGCAGGCTGAAAATTTTCATAGAAACACAGCTTTTGCCAGAATTTGCCAACAAACACC
This sequence comes from Pholidichthys leucotaenia, assembly GCA_020510985.1. NCBI lineage: Eukaryota > Metazoa > Chordata > Actinopteri > Cichliformes > Pholidichthyidae > Pholidichthys > Pholidichthys leucotaenia. Next base: position 282,491,554 of record CM035842.1, read on the forward strand.
TGCAATCATTAACTTTTCCCAGCAGAGCCAGACGTTTGCCAAAACGTTAGTAAAAGTCAGTTCAAACGTTGTAGTGTTAATCCACCTTAACACACTATGAGAAGATAAGATCCTTGGTGGAGGTATGCATACTCAGATCATCACCAAAATATGGGTTCCTCTCTAGGTGAAGAACTACCTCTGGTACAAAATTTATTCAAATCCATCCAGTAGTGTTGGAGTATTCTCGCTAGCACACTGTGAGAAGAAAAGAGCCTTGGTGGAGGTACAATTCAATTCAGTTCAGCTTTATTTATATAGCGCCACATCACAACAAAGGTCATCTCATAGCGCTACAAAATGCAGAGAAAACCCCACAATTTCAGAAAGACCCAGCAATCAGACGATCCCCTGTGAGCAAGCACTTAGCGATGGTGGAGAGGAAAAACTCCTATTTAACAGGAAGAAATCTCTAGCAGAACCAGGCTCATGGAGGGGCAGCCATCTGCTGCGACTGGCTGGGGGTGAGGGGATAGAGAGGATGAAGAGAACAGACATAAAGAACATGAAACAGTGAAAAACCAAGTACATTATTGGTGGTCATCAAGTAGTCTGAATCATATTAACAGTAGAACAGAAGCGGGGTTAAGAGACACAAAATCCCTCCCTAATCATAGGCTATATTGAAAAGGAAGGATTTTACCCTGTTCTTAAAAACAGAGACCAAGTCTGACTCTCGGACCCAGAGTGGTAACTGGTTCCACAGAGAAGGCGCTTGATAGCAGAAGGCTCTGCCTCCCAATATACCTCTGGAGATTCTGGGCACCACAAGCAATCCAGCATTTTGGAAGCGTAGTGCTCTATTTGGATGATAGGGTAATATCAGATCGTTTATATATAAGGGGGCCTGATTATTAAGAGCTTTGAAAGTGAGAAGAAGGATTTTAAACTTAATTCTAAACTCTATGGGAAGCCAATAAAGGGAGGACAGAACCGAAGACATATGATCTCTCTTTCTAGAACCAGTTAAAACTCTTGCAGCAGCATTTTAGATCAACTGAAGACTTTTTAAGGATATTTTGGGACAACCTGATAATAACGAGTTACAATAATCTAGTTGAGAACTGACAAAGGCGTGGATCAGTTTCTCAGCATCATTCAGAGACAAGATGCTCCTAATCTTGGCAATACTGTACAGATGATAGAAGGCAGTCTTAGAAACAAATTTGATATGTGAATTAAAGGACAGATCGTGATCAAAAATAACTCCAAGGTTCCTCACAGAACTATTCAGAGTGAGAGTGGCGGCATCCAAATTAAGAGTATGATTTGGAAGGGAATTTCTAAGATTTTTTGGGCCAACAAGAATGACTTCAATCTTATCTGAATTTAATAGCAGAAAATTACAAGTCATCCAGTATTTGATTTCCTTAAGACAGGCATCTAATTTGGCTAATTGATTACAATCATCGGGCTTCATTGACAGGTATAGTTGTGTGTCGTCTACGTAACAATTTAAATGTATACAGTGCTTTCTAATGATATTGCCTAATGGAAGAATATATAAACTAAAAAGAGTAGGGCCTAACACAGATCCCTGTGGAACTCCGTGACTGAGCTTAGAGTTGGAAGAAAATTCATCATTGATGTGAACAAACTGAAGTCTATCGGACAAATAAGATCTAAACCACTGCAGTGGAGTTCCATTTAGTCCAGCACAGTGTTCTAATCTATCAAGTAGAATGTCATGATCGATAGTGTCAAAGGCTGCACTAAGATCTAAAAGGACAAGAACAGAAACAAGTCCATTATCAGATGCGATAAGGAGGTCATTAGTGACCTTCACTAAGGCTGTTTCAGTGCTGTGATGACCTCTGAACCCAGATTGAAAGTCTCCAAATAAACCAACTCCCTGCAAGTGGTCAAACAGTTGCGCAGCAACAACTCTAAGATTTTTGAAATGAAAGGCAGATTAGAGATTGGTCGATAGTTAGCCAAAACTCCTGGATTGAGCGCTGGCTTTTTGAGTAAGGGTTTAATTACAGCAATTTTAAAAGCCAGTGGTACATAACCCAGAGATGAAGAAGCATTAATTATGTGAAGAATATGGCTACCAATAATTGGGCAGACAATTTTAAATAACCTGGCAGGAATAAGGTCCAAAAAACAAGATGAAGGCTTAGATGAGGAGATTATTTTATCCATCTCTAAAAGGTCAATTGGAGTAAACTTATCTAAACAGATATCATTTGAGCGAGTTGTAGTAGGTAATGTACTTGAGTTTACGGTAGAAAGAATCTGACTGATTTTATCTCTAATAGATAAAATTTTATGATTGAAAAGTTCAAAAAGTCCTGACTAGAAAGCTCAAGGGGGATGCGAGGATTGACCGAGTCCTGACTCTTTGTCAGCCTGGCTATAGTGTTGAAAAGAAACCTGGGTTTATTCTTATTCGCTTCTATTAATGCAGAATAATAACTTGTTCTAGCTTTTCTAAGAGATGTTTTATAAATTAAGAGATGATTTCTCCACGCTAAATATACTGCTCAAAAAAATAAAAGGAACACTTTTCAATCTGAGTAAGTTTTGGAGTGTTTTGAATTCAGCCCTCTGTAGGTTGTAGGTTGATAATTTTCATTTCCATCAAAAGATGTGGCATCTTTTCATTCTTAGCACATTATCCAGTCCATATCAGTGTAGATATCCAGCTTATTTTTTTCCCATTAAAATCTGATGTGTTTTCAAAGTGTTCCTTTTATTTTTTTGAGCAGTATTGAATTCATCTAAATTAGTAGAACGCCATTTCCTTTCCAACTGACGAGTCTTCAGTTTTAAGCTACGAGTTTCTGTGTTAAACCAAGGGGTTACAAATCTCTGGTTAGACTTTTTCTTTTTTAAAGGGGCCACCAAATCTAGAGTCTGATGCAGAGAGGCTGTAACACTATCTACCATGCTATCAATTACGGAAGGAGCAGGCTCTCCATCTTTTATTTCCATTGTGTTGACCCATGGTATAGAGGAGACAATCTGCAAAAATTTGGTAACAACGTCATCTGAAAGACATCTGTTGTAGTAATATTTTTCTTTAGTAGTCAAATAATCAGAAATAGTGAAATCAAAGGTTAACAGACAATGGTCTGACAGTACAGGATTATGAGGAGACACTACCAGATTTTCTATATCTGGACGCCTCCCACTTGAGGTGTTTCGGGCACGTTCCACTGGGAGGAGACCCCGGGGCAGACCCAGGACCCAGTGGAGAGACTATGTCTCCCAGCTGGTCTGGGAACGCCTTGGTATCCTCTCTGAAGAGCTGGAGCAGGTGGTTGGGGAGAGGGAAGTCTGGGCTTCTCTGCTTGAATTGCTGCCTCCGCAACCCGGACCTCCGGAAAAGTGGTAGAAGATGGATGGATGGAAGTCAAAACGAGGTCCAATGTATGGTGGAGATAATGGGTAGAATTTTCTACTTTCTGGGAAAACCCCATTGAGTCTAAAATTGAATTGAATGCCTTATTAAGACAGTCACTATCTACATCAACATGTATATTAAAATCCCCTACAATAATTATTCTATCTGATTTCAGCACTAAATCAGCTAAAAATACAGCAAATTTGGATAAAAGCTCTGAGTAGGCCAAGGGAGGATGGTAAATTCTGTAATTTCCCAGTTTGGGATCAATAAAGTACAGTATATCTATCTATCTATCTATCTATCTATCTATCTATCTATCTATCTATCTATCTATCTATCTATCTATCTATCTATCTACACTATGGCAAAGAAAATTGGATTCAAGCCAAGATAGCCAACATGCCCCACACTGAGGACCAGGCCCTCAAAGGAATTAAAACATGATTTTTGCTTTACATTAACTAGTAATTTAGGATGGTAAATTGCCGCTACTCCTCTTCCATGACCAGAACTTCTGGGATTATGATAGTTTAGATAACCAGAGGGAGTTGATTCATTCAAGCCAACATAATCATCTTGCCCTAGCCAAGTCTCTGTAAGGGATATTAAATCGATCTGATGATCAATTAATAGATCATGGACTTAAAGAGACTTGGGTGTTAGAGACCTAATATTTAATAAACCACATTTAATTTTTAAATTCTGAGGAGGAACAGAGGCCAAATCATTAAATTTAGAGACTTGAGGTTTGATCTGAAATTTACCAATATTTTGTTTAATCACTTTGGGGTGTTTATGCATTATATTTTTATTAACTTTGGGGGGAGTAGACAAAGGTTCTCTAAGGGAGAAGACAGGGGAAAAGTTGGGGGTGGTGGATGAGGAGGAGCTGCAGAAAGACGTGTTTTTATCAAGTTGTGTTGTATTTGTCTTGAGTTATAATATTTTGGGTAATGGGAGACAGACACAATCTCTGTAGGGTTATAAGTCGAAGACTGATCCAAACAATGAGGATTATTTGGATTAATGGGATTAATATGAGAAGTGGAAACAAGACAAGAAAAGGGCTGATTGGCAGACCCAGGAACTTCAGAGTGAGTTAACACACCAATTTTCAGTCACTGTACTAAAAAACACTGAATGGAAAAGAACAGATTGTCCCTTAAAACACGTGCACCAAGTCTATTTGGGTGGATGCCATCTGGCCTCATAAATGATGGGCGGTTCCAAAACAAGTTAAAATTGTCTACAAAACCAATGTTAAAAATAGGACATGTAAAACAACCAAGTATTAAGACCGAGAGTTCTGCTAAAATAATTGCAACCTCGTCTGAGAGGTGCCAAAGGCCCAGAGATAAACGCACGTCCGCCACAGTTCATAAGAGTGGACAGAAGGCTCCTGAAGTCACTCTTTAAAATTGCCGACGCTTCATCTGGGAAGTTATTGCATCCAACATGTACTATGACAGTTTTAATGTGGGGGAATTCATTTAGTAGGTCAGGGGTAAGAGCCTCAATGGCTATGTTTACATGGACACAAGTAACCGGATTAAAAGCCTGATCGGAATAAAAATGCTTCATGTAAACATGGCAATCTGAATATTCTAACCCGATCACGCTCATTCGGATCAAAATTTCAGTCCGACTGAGAGGGGTGGGTTATGCCGATTGTTAATCTGAATGGTGCACATGAAAACACTTATTCCGAACGTAGGGCAGAAAATATGTTTACTACGCATGTCCGTACACCAGCCACACGTCGACGTGATGCATTTCCGCTTTAGCAGCAGCTAGCGAAAAATATAGCGGGAGTAAAACAAAACTGGTCTGTATCGTCCTGCTGTCTCCCTCTGTTCGTCATATGCAGAAGTATGCACTTGTACTGTAGCTTCATTACGGAGACCAGCAGAAGCAAAAGTACAGTCTGAAGAACACAATACAGGTCAATTTCGATACGAAGCGGGGCTTGCTAACACCAGAAGTTGCTTCTTCTTGTACTATTTTTGGAATGTCGAAATGTCGACGTGCGCATGTCAAAATGATTTATTCCATTCAAACATGTGACACATGGAAACGCACGTCCTAATCAGATCAGCTTTTTCAGGATCCATGTAAACAGTAAAATTCTGATCTGAATTGTAATCAGACTGAAGAAATTTTGCCCATGTAATACAGTACCTGCTTCTGACGTTCCTCATAATCGAGTCACCAATTATCAGCTCGGGGGGGGGGGGGTGTCAGTTGATTCTGACGAGGTGAATAATTTTGTCAATGGTGTTGTTGTTGTGATGGTACAGTGGTGTGAAAAAGTGTTTGCTCTCTTCCTGATTTTCTCATTATTTTGTATGTTTGTCACACTTAAACGTTTCAGATCATCAAACAAATTTAAATGTCAGACAAAGGTAACACAAAGAAACACAAAATGCAGTTTTTAAATGAAGGTGTTTATTATTAAGGGTAAAAAAAAACAAACAATCCAAACCAATATGGCTTTGTGTGAAAAAGTGATTGCCCCCTAAACCTAATAACTGGTTGGACCACCCTTAGCAGCAGCAACTGCAATCAAGCATTTGCGATAACTGGCCATGAGTCTTGTACAGCGCTGTGGAGTAATTTTGGCCAACTCATCTTTGCAGAATTGTTGTAATTCAGCTACAATGGAGGGTTTTCGAGCATGAGCTGCCTTTTCAAGGTCATGCCACAGCATTTCAATTGGATTCAGGTCAGGACTTTGACTAGGTCACTCCAAAGTCTTAATTTTGTTTTTCTTAAGCCATTCAGACGTGGACTTGCTGGTGTGTTTTGAATCATTGTTCTGCTGCAGAATGCAAGTGTGCTTCAGCTTGAGGTCACGAACAGATGGCTGGACATTCTCCTTCAGGATTTTTTGTGAGACAGCAGAATTCATGGTTCTATTTACCACAACAAGTCTTCCAGGTCGTGAAGCAGCAAAACAGCTCCAGACCATTACACTACCACCACCATATTTTGCTGCTGGTGTAACATATAGGCCAAGGCCTCTTTAAAAACATACCTGCAAGGTTCTTTAAAACCAGGTGAAGTTTTAAACTTCACCTGGTTCACCTGGTAAAAAGTTTTTAACTTTTTACTTAAGTAAAAAGCCTAACTTAAAAACTAAGGACTAAAATTAAGTTAAAATAGAAGAAAATACTAACTATAAAACAAGCTAAAAATGTCATGAGCAGCGAGAGCACAGCCCTCCCCTCCAGTCCCATCTCCTCCAGCTCATCACGGCATCTGAGGCAGAAGACACACCTGCACCCGCTAGTCAGCCAGCGTACTTAAGGAGGTTTCCTCCACGCAGTCTACGCTAGCTCGTCTGGGTATACTGCCCGTCCTACAGACTAGCTATTAACCGGAATCGTTAACACATCGTTAACCTCCGTGTTCTCCTGTCTTTCACGTTGCTGCCACCATGTAGGTGTGTTCTCGGGACTGCGCACGCTCTCCTGCTCCACCTCACAACCCATCAGTAACTTCTTCTACCCAGTCAGGCACCATCAGCTTCACTACTCCCCCCTACCCTACTGGTTCGTCTATTCCTCGCTGGGTCCTGCCGGTCATCCCTGGATTTCCCAAGTAAGTGGCAATTTGGCTTGCCCATTTTTCCCTTACTCCACTCCTCAGCTCACGGCTCTTGTCTTCTCTCCGCAGGTCCATTTCCTCTGGCGAGTGACAGTTTCTGTAGCTGTGCAACGCTGTGTTTTGAGATTAATAAAACTGTCAAAAGTGCCCTTCTGTGTGGTTCACCCTGTGTTTGGCAATTGTGTGCGTGAGCTGTCAAAAACACAATAACACGTCATGACAAAAAGGACTAAAAGTGGACTGAAAACAAACTATAAGTCCTTAAAAGCTGAGGAGGAAGCTGAGGATCCACTCTTCCTGGCCAGGCGCCGTCGGTCACCACGACACTGACGCCCTCAGGAAACCTGTGCAGGGGAAGACACTTGCCAGCAGTATATCCAGATTTCATCATCATCTTCATCATCGGGTGCTGCTATCTGGGAACCAGATACTTACAGAAAAGGCAGAGCTCCTCACTGCCTCTCTCACCTGAAGCACCCCAACTGCTCCACATGGAAGTGTCCTCCCCCATATGCCGGCATCTTGGTGGCCCTGGCCGTTACTGCTTCTCCTCCTCCTCCTCCTCCTCCTCCTCCTCCTCCTCCTCCTCCTCCTCATCCTCCTCCTCCTCCTCCTCAGTAATGCCCTACTAGAGCCATCTTCCTGGAACCAGCAGCCTCCTCTTGTCCTGGCAGGGCTTTCATCTGGCTGGGCTCCCCTCCAGCAGGGCTCTCTCCTCCCCAGGCAGGGCTTCTTCCTCCTGGCAAAAGCTTTCCTCTGGACTGCCAAAGCATCTTTTATACCATGTGCCGTCGCAGGTGCTGCACATCCCCAATCAACACAAGTGCTGCTGATCAGTAATTAAGGGAAGCACAGAGTGGGAGTAGAAAACATCTTCAATTTAAAAATACACCAATTAAAATATAAAAACTACAAAACATGTAAAGTTACAAAACATGCAAACTTAAGACCATATAAAACCCCAAAAACACAATAAAATGCTTCCACCCCGTGGCACTGGTATGATGTTACTTTTCTGAAATGCTGTTGGGTTTTTTTTTTTTTACACTGGACGTTATGGGAGACACAGCTTCCAAAAAGTTCAACTTTTGTCTTATCAGTCCACAGAGTATTTTCCCAAAAGTCTTGGGGATCATTAAGATGTTTCTTGGAAAAACTTTGATGAGTCTTTATGCTCATTTTGCTCAGCAGTGGTTTTCGTCTTGGAGCTTTGCCATGCAGGCCATCTTTGCCCAGTCTCTTTCTTATGGTGGAGTCATGAACAATGACCTGAACTGAGGCAAGTGAGGCCTGCAGTTCTTTGGATGTTGTTGTGGGATCTTTTCTGACCTCTTGGATGAGTCGTCGCGGCACTCTTGGGGTAATTTTGGTTGGCCGACCTCTCCTGGGAAGGTTCACCTCTGTCCCATGCTTTCACCATTTGTGGATAATGGCTCTTGCTGTGGTTCCCTGGAATCCCAAAGCTTTAGAAATGGCTTTATAACTTTTTTTCCCGACTGATAGATCACAATTGCTTTGTTTCTCATTTGTTCCTGAATTTCTTCGGATTGCATCCTGATGTCAAGCTTTTGAGGATATTTTGGTCTACTTCACTTTGTCAAGCAGGTCCTATTTAAGTGATTTCTTGATTGAGAACAGGTGTGGCAGTAATCAGGCATGGGTGTGGCTGGAGACATTGAACTCAGCTTTCCAAACATGTGATGAAACACAGTTAATTTATGTTTTAACGGGGGGGGGGCATTTTTTCACACAGGGCCATGTAGGCTTGGTTTGTTTTTTACCCTTAATAATAAACACCTTCAGTTAAAAACTGCATTTTGTATTTACTTGTGTTATCTTTGTCTAATATTTAAATTTGTTTGATGATCTGAAACATTTAACTGTGACAAACCTACAAAAAAAATGAGAAATCAGGACACTGATGAGAAATCACACCACTGTAGATAGCCAAAAGGAACTTTGCTCCTATTTGTTATATTCAGTATACAGCGGGGAAATATGTTTAATGAGAAAAATGTTCAATAATAATATTAAATAATTATTTTCCCTGCTGTATAAATGGTATTTATATGGTCCTCTTGTTCAAAACTTTCTTACTTTATTTAAATTGTCTTAATAATCCTTGACCTGATGGTATGAATGGGGAAGAGAGTTGAAGGGATATGAAATGGTCAGAGCTGTGATGATTATCGGTACCATCTAATGTTTGGGACATCTAAACCTCCTTTTGAGTTCTGTAGCTGTGACTTTTAATCTAGGTTCTCTTTTATTCCAGATGAAATCACTCAATCAATCATTAAGCAGCTCCGGTGCCTTTGCTGTAAGCAGAGAGAAAAAAAGATTTCAGAAAAAGCAAAACATTAAAGGGATGAGGGCAACGTTAACCCAGAACTTCATAATGGATCAAATTCACCAACCACTTAAGATTAAATGGTCTCATGACATAACAAAGTTTCTGATCATTTTCTCTCAAAACAAATTTCACAATTTTGAATTTATGGAAGCAGCAGCACAAAGTTGGATTAGATAAAGGCCTGTTGTTTGTTAATGCAATAGTAGGTTGCAAAATAGGCCGAGTCTGTCCCATCCCTGCCTTTATAAAGGTACAGAAGGACACAAAAATTCACATCATTCATGTACCTCTCTCTCATACTTGTTTTGGTAGTCAGTGTGTTGGAAGGTAATTATTTTTTACTTTTATCTACAAAAATTTTCTTTATGAAGCTGATTGATGCTGGATGTAAGGATATTGTGGCTAGTGGGAATTTTGGTGATTTTAATGAATGATGAGAGTTTATGTCTAATGGGATGTGTTTCTGTGTTTCAGGATGAAGTGGCTTGTGGTCTTTCTGGTGGTGGCATTGGTCGTCTTCAGCTCTGAACCTGGGGAGGCTCGCTTATGGAGCCCCCGTCGTCCTCCTTACATCAGTCCTGGAACATTTCCAGGTAAATTAGATCTACTTAATTTTGATAGAAGCGATCGCAGAGTTTAGGCTTTTATAAAACAGAAAAAGAGGATTTTAATTATTCAGATTTTATACAAGTCAGCTGAACATAAACCCTTTTATATTGTTAATGGTTTTGTTCAGTGTTTGCAGGTCTGGCAGATCCACTGCATTGTTGTGTTATTAAATCAAAACATATTATCTATAATGAACAAATTGTCACGATCTGAGCGCCGGTCTTGCCCGCGCTCGGGCTACGTATACGCGCTGCCGGCTTTGACAACTGTGGGTTATATTCTGGCTTCACCGGGCTCTTATTGTGAAGGCGCTCGGTGGGGCTTCCGGCTGTCAAGGTCGGTCAGCTGTTTGTCATTACTGCTCGTTAGCGCCCGGCTTTATTAGGCGGGTGCTGACGGCAGTTTAGTTGCGGGAGTATTGTCGAACATTCGTCAGACATTCATCGTCAAACGTTCATCATCCTCATCATGTCAGGTTCGTGTTATCCTTGTTCATGTCTAGTTTATAGTTAAGGTCGTAGTGGCTGGGGTTAGCCCTACGATCCCCTCGTATCCTGTAGTATTGCTCATGTCATAGTTTAGGTCGTAGTGGCTGGGGTTAGCCCTACGAACCCCCTGTACCCTGTAGTGTGTGTTTTGCCCTTAGCAGCTCACAGTCTTGTGTTACGTCTTGTCTTGTTAATAAACCACCATCATTGCAAAACTCACCGGTGACTCTTGGCGTCTTATGGTGATCCGCAAGGATCACCGCATGACACAAATTATGTAAAAAAAAACACTGTTCTAACTTTATCAAAATTCCAAGCAAAAAACACAGTTTATTTGCTTAATATATAACATTTACCTTTGTAGAATCATATTTTTAAACAGTGTCATATGATTTTTTTTTATGATAAACAAGGAGGAAAAAACACAACCTCAGAACTTTAAAATGTGTATTCATTTGGCTTACTAACTCGCTTAGCCCACAGTGTAGTAAATGAATGTTTTTGAAACTTTTTTTTAAATAAAGCCCACAAAGGTGCCATCAAATGTATCATTTAGGGAGAGGCCATGTAGGGACTAATAACGACTGTTATAACAATTATTTTTTAGGTCTGATAGCTTTTTTCCTCATACTAAAGTCTCTCTCTCCTCTACATAGGAACAAGAGATGACTTTTTGAGACAGGTACTGAAAAACCTGAGAAATGACATCGCTCAAGAAGATTAGCAGGGCTGACCTATCAATGCTTTTTCTGGTTGACAATTTACTGTCATTCAGATATTAAACATGATGTTGCAGTCTAAGTCTGGAAACAATTCCTAAATGATCATGAGCTAAGCTGCAGAATTTTCTCAAAACATTAACTGATTGTCATGAATATGAAACTGCTTGTTGCTGCAAAATGTCCTGATGAAAAAAACTGCAAATTAAAAAAGATGCCAACAGTGTGCTGTTGACCCATTTCCACTACAGAAAACAGGAACTTTCAAGTGTGTGTCTACACTACAGGAACCTCTCTGAAATAAGACCCTGGTCAGGTTTGAGTAAGAGTAACTGACATTAGAATAAAAAAAAATGTCAAAAAAGAAACATTCTTGCAGAAATTCATGTCACAAGCTGTAACACAGCCAAAATGATCACCAAATGAACAAAAGACAAAAATGTACAAAAATGATGGGAGAGTCCATAAGTGAAACAGAAAGGTGAAAATTGCGGATTAATTTGATGACTTTTATTTGGAAAAAATCTGGCATGATTGCACACTGATATTCTCTTTGTATTCTCCAGTAAAATTAGTCAAGTTCACTTTGCCACATATGTTCCACTTCATACATATTTGACTTAGGGTATTATAAAATTTTGTGTGGGGGGGGGGAGGTGGGGGGGTGGAGACTAACGGAAGCAACTGTTCAACTAGAGAAGCCACAGCAATGACTGAAGAAATACTTGTATAAAGATATGAAATCCAGAGTTTGAAGTTATCTAAAAGGATCGTCACTTCCTTGTGGTAACGTAACGTATCGTCACTTCCTGTTTTGCTGTCTGCCTGTGTGGTTTGCCTGTGTGGTTGCTCTCCAGCCATTAGCTATGGCTACTAGCCCTCCTTCCTCTCCTCCTCTGGTGTGCTCTCTCTGTCAGATGTTTAGCTACACCTCTGCCTCTTTTAGTGATAACGGTAAATGTAATAAATGTTGTGTTTTTGAGGCGCTCGAGGCGAGGTTGTCTGATTTGGAATCCCGGCTCCGCTGCATTGAAACACCGTCTGTGCCAGTTAATCTTGACGGACGCCCATTAGCTGCAGCGGAGCTAGCTAGCTTAGGCCCCCCTGTTAGCGGTCCCTCGGCTCTCCTCAGCAGCGAGGAGACTGGGTGGGTGACGGTGAGAAGGAAGCCGTCACCCAAAGGAAGCCCCGGTTCACCACCAGCCTGTTCACGTTTCTAATCGTTTTTCCCCGCTCAGCGACACACCCGCTGAGGAAAAAACTCTGATCATTGGTGACTCTGTAGTCAGAAACGTGAACCTAGAGACTCCAGCGACCATAGTCAAATGCATTCCTGGGGCCAGAGCAGGCGACATCGAGTCAAATTTGAAAATGCTGGCTAAAAGTAACTGTAAATACTCCACAATTGTTATTCACGCCGGCATTAATGACATCCGTCTCCGGCAGTCGGAAGTCACGAAACTTGATGTAGAATCGGTGTGTGACTTTGCAAAAACGATGTCTGCCACTGTAGTATTCTCTGGGCCCCTCCCCAATCTGACCAGTGATGACATGTTTAGCCGCTCGTCATCCTTGAACCGCTGGCTGTCTGTGTGGTGTCCTAAAAATGACGTGGGCTACATTGACAATTGGAGCTCTTTTTGGGGAAAACCTGGTCTTATGAGACGAGACAGCATTCATCCCACTTTGGATGGTGCTTCTCATTTATCTAACAATCTGGCATCTTTTTTATCCAAATTTCCAAAACCCTGACTACTCAGAGTTGGGACCAGGAAGCAGAGTCGCAGTCTTACACGCCTCTCTGCAGCTCCTCTTCATCCGCCACCCCTCAACTTAGCCCCTGACTTCCCCATCAGAGAATCGTTGTCTGCTCCCTCCAAAGTGAATAAAAATATAATGTATAAGCATCCCAAAGTGATAAAGCAAAATATTGGTAAAACTCAAATTAAACATAAAGCCTCTAAATTGAATGATTTGGCGTCTGTTCCTCCTCATAATTTAAAAATTAAATGTGGTTTATTAAATATTAGGTCTCTAACTCCCAAGTCTCTGTTAGTCCATGATCTGTTGATTGATCATCAGATTGATTTAATTTCCCTTACAGAGACTTGGTTAGGGCAAGAGGATTATGTTGGTTTAAATGAATCAACTCCCTCTGGTTATTTAAACTGTCAAAATCCCAGAAGTTCTGGTCGTGGAGGAGGAGTAGCAACAATTTACCATTCCAAATTACTAGTTAATGTAAAGCAAAAAACATGTTATAATTCCTTTGAGGGCCTGGTCCTCAGTATTGGGCACTTTAGCAATTTTAGGTTAAACCAAATTTTATTTGCCATAGTTTATCGTCCCCCATCAACCTACTCAGAATTTTTATCCTAATTTGCTGATTTCTTAGCTGATTTAGTGCTGAAATCTGATAGAATAATTATAGTAGGGGACTTTAATATACATGTGGATGTAGATAGTGACTGCCTTAATGTGGCTTTTAATTCAATATTAGACTCGATTGGGTTTTCTCAGAAAGTAGGAAATTCCACTCATTACCTCCACCATACATTGGACCTTGTTCTGACATATGGCATAGAAATAGAAAATCTTGTAGTGTCTCCTCATAACCCTGTACTGTCAGACCATTGTCTGTTAACCTTTGATTTTACTATTTCTGACTATTTGGCTCCTAAAGAAAAATATTATTACAGTAGATGCCTCTCAGATGATGCTGTTTCCAAATTTATGCAGATTGTTTCCTCTATGCCATGTGTCAACACAGCGGAAATAAGCTATTGACAGCTTGATCCTTCTGTAATTGATAACATGGTGGATAGTGTTTCAGCTTCTCTGCATCAGGCTCTAGACTTGGTGGCCCCCTTAAAAAAGAAAAAGTCTAATCAGAGATTTCTAACTCCTTGGTTCAACACAGAAACTCGTAGCTTAAAACAGAAGACTCGTCAATTAGAAAGAAAATGGCGCTCTACTAATTTAGATGGAATCTATTTGTCACGCCGCGCCATTCATCAGCGGCGCCACCTGCTCACGCACCTGACAATCATCAGCGGCGAGGGATAAAGGCCGTCTCGCCCGGAGGCTCGGCCTGAAGCCGTCAGACTTCGTCCCTCACCGTTGTGAGCATACTTCCCTTCAGCGTCACCATTTTGGTAAGAAGATCGCTTACCTCTTTTCTTCAGTCTTCTCCCCTGTGCACAGGTGGATTCCCCAGCGGCGGACATCTCCACTCCATCGCCCAATCCTCGCTGCTGTACAGAGCTCTCCAGGTGGCTGTCTTCCGGGCTTCGCCCCCTTGTTGTGCCAGCTGTCCTGACCCACCAAGTAAGTCCTTCTCTCGCCATAAATCCCTCCTGTGTTGGTGTATGCCCGTCACCCTCTCCCTGTGCTCTCTCCATAGGGTTGCTCGGCTGTACGGTCACCTGCCTCTGTGCCTGGAGCAGACACCATCACCAACACATTTACATCCCGCAGACACGCACTCACTCACTCCTGCTGTTAATAAACTCTTTGAACTACTCTAAGCCTGTGTGTGTGCGTCTCCTGAGCCGTGCGTTATGTCAGTACGGCTTCAGCAGAGCGGCTCGGCGGACGGCGGGCTCGCACACCGGTTTTCCACTCTCGAGGCTAGAGTGGATCAAATAGCTTATCAACAACAGGTGATCTTTAATCAATTATTGAATTTAACTAACCGGTTGGGCCGCTTGGATCCTCAACAGCCGTTCCCCCCGGCTCGTCAGGGTGGCGCGGCTCCTGCTGTTCCAGCGGCCGTCCAGCCGGCTCCGGTGGCACCGGTTCGGCTCACGCCGATTCCGACCCCCGCCCGCTTTAGCGGTAAGCTCGGCGGAGCGCGGGGGTTCATTATGCAGTGTGAGTCCGTGTTCCACCGTGTGCCCGGAGATTTTCCCTCGGATCACAGCCGGATTGGTTACATAGGGAATCTTCTGGAGGGGCGTGCGTTAACTTGGACCTACGCCGTAATGGCGAGGCCCAGTTATGCCACCCTCACCTATGACCAGTTCGTGAGGCGCTTTCTGGAGGTCTTTGACCATTCTCAAACCGAGACGGTCCAGGTCGATCGGCTCCTCGCTCTCCAGCAGGGAGGCCGGTCGGCAGCGGACTACTCGGTCGACTTCCGGGTAGCGGCGGAGGAATTGGGCTGGGAGGAACGCTCCCTCTGTGGCCTGTTCCTCCGCAGCCTCAATAGTGATCTGAGGGATGAACTGGCTGGACGGGATATCCCTGGGACGCTAGCGGAGCTGACATCCTTAGCGATAAGTTTGGATAACAGGCTGCGCGAGCGCTCCTCGGGGCGGAAGTCTTCTTCTTCTCGCCCTCGTGGAGTCTCGCCGCACCTGTTCCAAGCTCGCCCCCTGGCGGCGCCGCCAGCATTGTGCCCCGAGGAGTCGGAGCCGATGGTGACGGGCTGGACCAAGCTTTCCCCTGCGGAGAAACAACGCCGCCGTGAGTTGGGCCTCTGCATGTATTGCGGAGGTGACCAACACACTGTGGAGCGTTGCCCGCGGAAAGCCAGTCGGCGGGGTCCGCGAATCGCTGTAGGGAGCCTCGCGGATCCCAACCGGTTAGACTCTCTCACTCAATTAAAGCTGCCCATCCGTTTTTGCCACAATCCCACTGGGCACCTCACCCACGCACTGGTGGATTCGGGCGCAGAGGGCAGCTTCATTTCACAAGGCCTGGCAACCCGATTGGGCATCCGCTGTCAGGCATTAAAACACCCCATCTCCCTGGTCCATCTCTCCCGTGCCTCCCTTGGGAGAGTTTCTCACCAAACCATGCCTGTCCCAGTCATCATCTCAGGGAACCACCGGGAGGAGATGGTATTTTACGTCCTGCCCAACTCTGTGTCGCCCGTCATCCTGGGGTATCCCTGGCTACGCCTCCACAACCCTGTCCTGGACTGGAGGTCCGCTGGGGTATCGGCATGGAGTACCTTCTGTATGGGCACCTGCCTTCAGTCCGCTGCCTGCTCCCCATCCGCGGCTCCCCCTGTGGCGGATACAGCACCTCCGGACCTGTCACTGGTGCCTCCAGAATTTCACGACCTGGGTATGGTATTTAGCAAATCGAAAGCTATGTCTCTTCCCCCGCATCGACCATATGACTGTGCCATCAACCTCCGCCAGGGGGCTCCCCTGCCATCTGGTCGGCTCTACAGCCTGTCGGCGCCGGAGAAGGAGACCATGAATACATACCTGAAGGAATCTCTGAGCGCTGGGATTATTCGCCCATCGTCGTCTCCCGTGGGGGCAGGGTTTTTCTTTGTCGGGAAAAAGGACGGATCCCTCCGCCCCTGCATAGACTACCGAGCGCTGAATGACATCACTGAGAGGGACCGTTACACCCTGCCCCTCATGGACACTGCCTTTCACTCCCTCCAGGGGGCGACCTGGTTTACCAAGCTGGATTTACGCAGCGCTTACCACCTCGTCCGGATCCGGGAGGGAGATGAATGGAAGACAGCCTTCCGTACCCCGAACGGTCACTTTGAGTATCTCGTCATGCCGTTCGGGCTGACCAACGCTCCTGCCGTCTTTCAGCGCCTCATTAATGACGTCCTCCGGGATTTCATCGGCCTTTTTGTGTTCGTCTACCTGGATGACATCCTTATCTTCTCCAGGTCCAGGGACGAGCACCAGGTCCATGTGAGGCGGGTCCTCCAAAGACTGCTGGAGAATCGTCTGTACGTGAAGGCTGAGAAATGCGAATTCTACGCTAGGACCACATCCTTCCTGGGATTCATCATCGCTCAAGATCAGGTGCTCCCAGACCCAGAGAAGGTGAAGGCGGTGGTGGAGTGGCCTACTCCCGCATCCCGGAAGCAGGTGCAACAGTTTGTTGGCTTCGCCAATTTTTACCGCCGCTTTGTCCCAAATTTCAGCTCGATCGTCGGACCGCTGACCCGCCTCACGTCCCCGAAGGTCCCGTTCCGGTGGACTGAAGAGGTCGCTGCTGCCTTTAGGGCGCTGAAGGCGGAGTTCTCCTCCTCCCGGGTCCTTCGCCAGGTCGACCCCGCGCTGCAGTGCATTGTGGAGGTGGACGCATCGGACACGGGAGTGGGAGCAGTGTTATCCCAGCGGTCACCTGACGATGGCGCCAAGCGGCCGTGCGCCTTCTTCTCCCGGCGCCTGTCCCCGGCGGAGAGGAACTACGATGTGGGGGACAGAGAGCTCCTGGCCATTAAACTCGCCTTACAGGAGTGGCGCCACTGGCTAGAGGGGGCGGACCTGCCGTTTGTGGTCCTGACAGACCACAAGAACTTAGAGTATTTACGATCTGCCAAGCGCCTGAATGCCCGCCAGGCGCGCTGGTCTTTGTTCTTCGCCAGGTTCCGCTTCTCGATCACCTTCAGGCCGGGCTCCAAAAACGGCCTGCCTGACGCCCTCTCTAGGCAGTTCACCCCCGTGGAGGCTGAGGAGACGCCCCACACTATCCTGCCCAGGTCGTGCGTCCTCGGTGCCATCTCTTGGGACATTGAAGACAAGATCCGGAAGGCGCAGGAGGTGGAACCTGATCCTGGCGGCGGACCGGAGGGAAGACTGTTCGTCCCATCTGCGGTCCGAGGAGAGGTCATCCACTGGCTCCACACCTCCCGGCTCACCTGTCATCCCGGCACCTCTCGGATGATCAGCCTCCTCCAACGGTCCTTTTGGTGGCCAGGCCTGCGGAGGGATGCAGCCCGCTACGCCCGGGCTTGCCCAATCTGTGCCACCAGCAAGTCGGGAAATGCCCCCCCAGCGGGTCTGCTCCAGCCTCTGCCCGTCCCCGGCAGGCCCTGGTCGCACATCGCACTGGACTTCGTCACCGGACTCCCCGTTTCCAACTCCTTTGACACCGTCCTGACCATTGTGGACCGTTTCTCCAAGGCTGCGCACTTCATTCCCCTGCGAGGTCTCCCTACTGCCCTGGAGACGGCGGGCCTCCTCGTCCAACACGTGGTCAGGCTGCACGGGATTCCGGTGGACGTGGTCTCGGACCGGGGTCCCCAATTTTCATCCGAGGTTTGGAGATCCTTTTGTAACGCCATCGGAGCCAAGGTGAGCCTCTCCTCCGGCCATCACCCCCAGTCTAACGGGCAGTGTGAGAGGACCAATCAGGAGCTGGAGGCTGCGCTCCGCTGTGTTACTAGATCCAAGCCGACGTCCTGGAGCAACCATCTCGCCTGGGTGGAGTATGCCCACAACACCGCCCGCTCTTCTGCAACGGGGATGTCCCCCTTCAAGGCGTCCCTGGGTTACGACCCCCCGCTGTTTCCAGCGCAGGAGAACGAGGTGACTGTCCCCTCTGTTAGGGCGCACCTTAGGCAGTTCCGCTCCACCTGGGCTGCCGCGCGTCATGCGCTTTTACGCACGGCGGAGCGCAACAGGACCGTGGCGGACCGGCACAGAAGACCTGCCCCGGCGTACAGAGTTGGGCAACTCGTGTATGTGTCTACCCAGGACGTCACATTAAAAGGCGAGAGGAGGAAGCTGGCACAGCGATTCATGGGTCCCTTTCCCATCACCCGGATCATCAACCCGGTGGCTGTGCGCGTGGCTATTCCCCCCTCCCTCCGCATCCATTCCACTTTCCATGTGTCGAAGGTGAAACTGGCAGTCACTGACCCCCTTTGCCCTCCTCCTGCGGCGCAACCCGCGCCCCGGATGATTGGTGGCCATCCGGCCTGGTCCGTCTCCTCCATCCTGGACTCCCGGCGTCGAGGTCGTGGGTTGCAATACCTGGTGGACTGGGAGGGCTATGGGCCCGAGCATCGACAATGGGTGCCCCCGTCGTTTGTGTTGGACCCATCGCTCATCGCGGACTTCCACCGAGCGCACCCGGATAAGCCATCGCCAGGAGGCGCTGCTAGAGGGGGGAGTACTGTCACGCCGCGCCATTCATCAGCGGCGCCACCTGCTCACGCACCTGACAATCATCAGCGGCGAGGGATAAAGGCCGTCTCGCCCGGAGGCTCGGCCTGAAGCCGTCAGACTTCGTCCCTCACCGTTGTGAGCATACTTCCCTTCAGCGTCACCATTTTGGTAAGAAGATCGCTTACCTCTTTTCTTCAGTCTTCTCCCCTGTGCACAGGTGGATTCCCCAGCGGCGGACATCTCCACTCCATCGCCCAATCCTCGCTGCTGTACGGAGCTCTCCAGGTGGCTGTCTTCCGGGCTTCGCCCCCTTGTTGTGCCAGCTGTCCTGACCCACCAAGTAAGTCCTTCTCTCGCCATAAATCCCTCCTGTGTTGGTGTATGCCCGTCACCCTCTCCCTGTGCTCTCTCCATAGGGTTGCTCGGCTGTACGGTCACCTGCCTCTGTGCCTGGAGCAGACACCATCACCAACACATTTACATCCCGCAGACACGCACTCACTCACTCCTGCTGTTAATAAACTCTTTGAACTACTCTAAGCCTGTGTGTGTGCGTCTCCTGAGCCGTGCGTTATGTCACTATTTAGCTTGGAGAAATCATCTTTTAATTTATAAAAAATCTCTTAGAAAAGCTAGAACAAGTTATTACTCTGCATTAATAGAAGAGAACAAGAATAATCCCAGGTTTCTTTTCAGTACTGTAGCCAGGTTGACAAAGAGTCAGGACTCTGTCAATCCTAGCATTCCCTTAGAGCTTACTAGTCAGGACTTTATGAACTTTTTCAATAATAAAATTTCATCCATTAGAGATAAAATCAATCAGATTCTTCCCACAGTTAACTTAAATACTGTAACTACTACAACTCCTTCTTTTGATGTCTGTCTTGATGAGTTTACTCCAATCGACCTTTGTGAGTTAGACAAAATAGTTTCCTCATCCAAACCTTCAACTTGTCTTTTAGACCCTATTCCTACCAGGTTATTTAAAGAAGTCTTCCCACTTACTGGTAGCTTTATTCTTCATATAATCAATTCTTCATTAACTTTTGGCCATGTACAGCAGGCTTTTAAAACGGCTGTAATTAAACCCTTACTCAAAAAGCCAACGCTAGATCCAGGAGCTTTAGCTAACTATAGACCAATCTCTAATCTCCCTTTCATTTCAAAAATCTTAGAAAGAGTTGTTGTTATGCAATTATTTGACCACCTACAGGGAAATGGTTTACTTGAAGAGTTTCAATCTGGGTTTAGAATCCATCATAGTACTGAAACAGCCTTAGCAAAGGCCACTAACGACCTCCTCATTGCATCTGATAATGGACTAGTTTCTGTACTTGTCCTTTTAGACCTTAGTGCAGCTTTTGATACTATCGATCATAATATTCTACTTGATAGATTAGAACACTATGTTGGACTTAATGGAACTTCGTTGCAGTGGTTTAGATCTTATTTATCTGATAGGTTCCAGTTTGTTCATGTAAATAATGAGTTTTCTTTCAACTCAAAGCTTAGTCATGGAGTTCCACAGGGATCTGTGCTAGGCCCTACTCTTTTTAGTTTATATATGCTTCCGTTAGGCAACATTATTAGAAAGCACTGTATACATTTTCATTGTTATGCAGATGACACACAGTTATACCTGTCAATGAAGCCAGATGGTAGTAATCAATTAGCCAAGTTAGAAGCCTGTCTTAAGGAAATCAAAGTTTGGATGACTTGTAATTTCCTGCTATTAAATTCAGATAAGACTGAAGTCATTCTTGTTGGTCCAAAAAACCTTAGAAATTCCTTTCCAAATCAAACTTTCAGTTTGGATGCAGTTACTCTTTCTCTTAATAGCTCTGTGAGGAACCTTTGAGTTATTTTTGATCAGGATTTGTCCTTCAATTCACATATTAAATTTGTTTCTAAGACTGCCGTCTATCATTTGCGTAATATTGCCAAGATTAGGAGCATCTTGTCTCAGAGTGATGCTGAGAAGCTGATCCACGCTTTTGTTAGCTCAAGATTAGATTATTGTAATTCTTTATTATCAGGCTGTCCTAAAACATCTTTAAAAAGTCTTCAGCTGATCCAAAATGCTGCAGCAAGAGTTTTAACAGGTACTAGAAAGAGAGATCATATCTCTCCGGTTCTGGCCTCCCTTCATTGGCTTCCCATAGAGTTTAGAATTAAGTTTAAAATCCTTCTTCTTACTTACAAAGCTCTAAACAATCAGGCTCCTTTTTATTTAAAAGATCTGATACTACTGTATTATCCTAACAGAGCACTACGCTCCCAAAATGCAGGATTACTTGTAATACCTAGAATCTCCAAAAGTACAATGGGAGGCAGAACCTTCAGTTATCAAGCTCCTCTCCTGTGGAATCAGCTGCCAATCTGGATTCGGGAGTCAGACTCGATCTCTGTTTTTAAGAATAGGGCTAATACCTACCTTTTTGATATAGCCGCCAATTAGGGAGGGATCATGTGTTTCTGAACCCTCCCTTAGTTATGCTGCTAATAGGTTTAGTCAGCCGGGGGACCTCCAGTAATGCACTGGGCCTCACTCCTTTCCTCACTCTCTATGAAATATTTTTTTTGCTGGTCATTAACATTTGTTTGTTCTCTCCCATAGATTGAGTCCCCATCGTGCTGTTTGCTCTCTACATGTCTGTTCTTTTCTTCTTCTCTATCCCCTCACCCCCCAGCCAGTTGCAGCAGATGACTGCCCCTCCCTGAGCCTGGTTCTGCTGGAGGTTTCTTCCTGTTAAAAGGGAGTTTTTCCTCTCCACCGTCGCCAAGTGCTTGCTCACAGGGGATTGCCTGATTGCTGGGGTCTTTCTGCAACTGTGGGGGTTCCCCCTACAGTTGATAGTGCTATGAGATGACTGTTGTTGTGAAATGGCGCTATATAAATAAAGTTGAATTGAATTGAATTGAATTGAATTAAAAAAATGTTGTCTAGGAAGATTATATTAACAATATTCCTTGTGGATTGTAATTGTATCTCCCTGGCAGTGTTTGAAATATTCACTCCTTCCCCATAATGGCTGCACGGTGACGCAGTGGTTAGCACTGCGGCAGCACAGTTTACCCTTGGCCGGGGGATTGTGGGATCATGGGTTCGATCCCAGCCCCCGACCAACAGTGATCTGTGCGGAGTTTGCATGTTCTCCCCGTGTTTGCGTGGGTTTCTCCGGTTCTCCGGTTTCCTCCCGCATGCCAAAAACATGCAGGTTAGGTTAATTGGAGACTCTAAAGTGGCCCTAGGTGTGAATGTGTGTGTGAATGGTTAAGAGATAGCGCCGTATCGTGGCTGCTTCATCCATCCAGGTGGTGAATGACCCTCAATTTCCTCTCTGGGGATCAATAAAGTATACTAAATCTAAAAAAAAAATATATATATATAGTGTACTATATAGTAAATCAGCCATTTTGTAGTGTTGTTCAAAATCTTAACTGAAAATTTCATTCGCTAAATAGTACACTCAAAATATCTAATAATGCATTCTGAGAAGTAGTGTACAACGGATCACTACGTTCAACCATATAGACCACAGGTGTCAAACTCATTCCATGGAGGGCCAAGACCCTGCAGGTTTTACCTCCATCCAGTGTCTTCAACAGGTGATTTCTCTGAATTTCTTCCTACTGATTGCTGATCAGTGAAAACACCTGCTGAAGAGACTGGGTGGAAGTAAAACCTGCATGGTCTTGGCCCTCCATGGAATGAGTTTGACACCCCTGATATAGACCATAATGCATTGCAGCCTGACGTCATGAGCGATAGAGCCAGCGGAGAAATGGGAGATGACCTACAAGTGTAAGTAGTATTTTAGATTTATTTATACTGAAATAACTTTTGTAGCTTGGTAAAACTTGATCAAGTGAAACCACTAACCACTAGTGTCTCCATTGCTCTTTTACAAGCAGGTTTATTGTTGTAGTACGGTGATGATAGCACGTTAACATTAGCTTGCTAATGGGTATGTTAGCAATAGGCTAATCAGCTATTTTGAAAAATGGCAATTAAAACCCATTAACTGTCACAGGCACCATTTGGTGACATAAGCCCGAGTGGTCAAGAGTGGTAAAGATTTTTTGTCAAGAAAATATTCATGTCATGGAGCGGTCCTCGCGGACCGCTAATGAGATACTATAGGCCGCCGATGAGTTTGCATAATTTATTAATGAAAAGACAGATGACAGATGACAAAATAATGAGCCACGGGGGGCAAAAACACAACTAAGGTTATAAAAAAAAAACAAAAAAAAAAACAAACAACTGCACACAGGATACGGAGTCCCAGGGAAACACTTACTGTGATGAAAGAGAGTAGACGAATGTTCAGTGAGTGAACGTCAGACGACGTCTGACAAATGTCTGACGAGATTGCAGCCCTGAGAGACAGAAGCTGCTCCCTAAAGTAGGGCGAGATAATTAATCAGCTGCTGAGGCATCAACAGCTGAATCAGATCAAGGCCAGCTGTCACTGCTGAGCTCGGCTATGACAGCCGGAAGCCCCGCAGAGACGCTGTCAAAATAAGAGCTCAGAGAGCCCACAAGGAATTACTAAAGAATGCGAGAAAACACTGCATGGCCCGAGCGCAGACGAGATCGGTACTCAGACCATGACAATTCAGATCAGATGTCAGTTTATCAAGGCTATAACTTGAAAGTGGTAAGAGATAATGTCTTATTGTCAATTAGAAAGATGTAGATTATGATCCAAAGTTTCAGATAGGAGTAAATGTATGCATCTAAATTGCATAATGTGACAGCAGCCTCATCAGATTATGTAAGTTTTGGTCAAAGTGGACTTTGGACATATTTACACAAAGGATGGTTTTGTTTTATTGTCTTCGTTTTTGTTTTTTTGTTAGCTTATCTTCAAAGTATATGAACCAGAAAATCAGTACAATGCAGTACCATGTAAACAAAACAATAAAACAAACATTCGTCACTCACCTTGCGAATGGCGGCTCGCTTCGCCTTTTTTGCAGCATATTTTCTCTTCTGTCGTGCATTCTTGCTTTCTCTCCCACATCCAGACACTCTTACAATTATCTCACCTCAGTTTCGCTTTTATTCCACAGATATTTATGTTATGAAACATCAAGAAACTGGAGTGAGTCTCTCCCCGGTCACATAGCTGTGATTGACTACAGGTGAAATCAGCTTCCCGCACCCTCTGTCATAACAAAATGTAAATATTTACCTTCATAAGCTAAATAATCTCTTTTTTGTATCATAGTTGGCAAATTTGGGAGCAAATCCTCCATTTCAGTCCATCAACCGCGATCAATACCGTCCATATTGGATTGTCTTCTTCTACTACTCTTGGTTTCTCAAAGAAGAAAAATGAAGAGGAAGATTTCTTCTGTGGTGTATTCCGTTTCAGCCATGATTCCTCCAACATGTGTCTGTCACCTTGTGAACAGGCATAATCAGTACAAATCCTTAGTGCAGCTGGGCACTGTTTCTGTACATCATGTCACTTGACAGGCGCAGTGCTGTGCTGTGCCACGAGGGGCACGTGACCCGTCCATAAAACGTGGGCAGTTAAAAGGTTAAATCAAAGAATCCACCTTATTCCTGGGGGTGCTGCTGTAGGATCGATTATGGGTGGAGTTTCCAGTTTCAGCTGACCTAGTGTTAAATCAGTCAGTAAGAGTGGAGTAGCAGGGGCATTTAAAATAGCATTTTTAAAAGTTATTAAAATTAATTTTAATGTATAGTCCACATACGTGTTTTGCACTCAAGTGGCAGCTAATTTCAGCTCTTCTAGTTTTTGCATTTTTTGAATGTTTTGGCGTAGTTTTGAATGTTTTGGCGTAGTTCTGGCACTTGTTGGTGTTCGTGGTTGTGCCAGACTGAATAAATAGAGGCTTCTCACCACACTGTGACAGATGACATCCAAGCACGGTGTTGTGGCACACATCTGCTCTAAGGCAAATTTATTTATGTCCAACATATTTTAACAAAATGCAGATGACTTTATTACGATGGAGATGTGCTGGTCTGAATGCGCACCGCGTCATTATGAGTACAGGCAACGAGAAGTCATAAATCATGACCCTTTGTTTGGTAGCGGCAAAGTCGCGGGAAAACCCCCATGAGTGCCTGGTATCATTGGAAAGCGTAGAAATCAGACTTTCTAAAAATACCTATGTTTTTGCGGAAGATGTAACTCCCGACCTATCGAACGCGAGTTTTCAACCTAGCTAAAATATAAACAAATTAAATATCATTTTGAAGGTCTTTCAATACAGAATATGGAAATAACATTACATCAGTTTTGAAAATGTCCTCAAAGTGACTAATTTTGCCAGCAAGGGTCATTTGTTTACAGCATTAGC
Source organism: Pholidichthys leucotaenia (assembly GCA_020510985.1). NCBI lineage: Eukaryota > Metazoa > Chordata > Actinopteri > Cichliformes > Pholidichthyidae > Pholidichthys > Pholidichthys leucotaenia. Next base: position 282,516,939 of record CM035842.1, read on the forward strand.
ATCTTAGCAGCGGTGCTAACTAACAGAACTACTATCTATGAGGCCACTTTTTAAGGTCATCTTCTCATCCCTTGACAGTCGTGGGAATTGGTACAATTATATTACTGTTTTGAGGTGCAAGAGGCCATGTTCCCACATTTCTTATGCTGAAGTCATTGTTGTTGAACAAGGAAAAGTGTCCCGTTTCAGTAACACCCATATGTTCTCAACCATATGTTCCGGTTCTAGTACCGGAAGTTGCTACCACAATTCATGCAAGGCATCATGGGGCATAGGAATAAGGTGGATACAAATGACTAAATTGAAATATTCCAGTCTAATTACATATTTTTAAAAAAATGCTATACTTCATTGTGTTCCTTTTTTCCCCCCTCCATTCCTTGGCTGACATACAGCTGTACAGAATATTTGTAAACTTCGGAACAAGAGTAAGCATAAACACATTTTTCAAGCATAAGCTCGGTAATTGATAATATATTATATGAAGACAATTTAAGGTCCACTGAAATTTCGCTATTATTTAGATAAAGCAAAAAAAAAAAAACAAAGAAGGTACAATTTAGGGGTTTCTTATTTGTGCCAACACAGACTTATGAATCTTTTGAATGAATAACAGCTACTTATAAATGTTTGGACTATGCACTGACATAAATTGGTTATTATCACAGCTTCACATAAAGCAGTGCCTTAATATGTTGGATCAAAAAAAGGATTAGATAATCTGGGTATAAAATTTGACAGTAGTGCTGTTTCTGACTCTTGCCCGCTTTTATGAACCCTTTTTCAGTCTGGAGAACTGTTTCCTTTTTTTGATCTGAACTTTTGTAGGTCTTCATCTGTGTTTTTAACTGGCTTGTTTCATAGTTTATATCAATAAATATAAGTAAAGCAAAATCCATATTTTATCATTGGACAGATTAAAGCCATTTACCCTTTAGAACTGTTCACCACTACAAACCATATTTCAGATTTTTGTCAAGGTAGTTGCATGGATTATCCAGTAGGCTGTAGTATTTGAAGGTTATTTAGTTACAGTAATATTTTTTATTAACCTTTTTTATACAGGTAATCCTATTGAGACATGGGATCTCATTTTCAAAAGAGACCTGTCAAGGTCTGTCAAGTAATAAAATAATGCTGGAGTGTCTGAGCCGCAGCCTACAATGATTTATTATGTACAGCAGTTATAAAAAATGCTTTCCTCTTTTATTGTTTTAGGGACAGATGAAAATGTAGAAACCCTAATAAGGCTAAGACAAAAACATAACGGCCTGTTTTCTGGACGGCGTAATGTTGCTCAGCATGGATGGGAATAAGTTTTAGCAGGTTTTTTTTTAAGTGCAATTTTTACTCATGAAGACTTGTTTTCTTCTTGTTTTTTAGCGTTATCCTGAAGGAAATGGATCTTCAATCCCTCATCTCACCTGCAAGGGCAGCCAAAAAATGGGAGAATTTGAAAAAACCTACAAAGTACTGTATGTATTGCTCGACAGTGCAATGCAGTGTTCAGTTCTGTGCTGTTAGTATTTGTATATCGCTATACAGTAGATAAATGTACCACCTGTGTTTTGTGCTAGTTTATGAAAAACCTGGCTGAATATTAATATTATTTTAATGACATTTAAAGGATCTTAAACGGGCTCCATCTGGGGTAGGGACAGAATCAGGGGAAGCCACAGCAGGGTCCTGGAAATGGTATCCACTGATGAACGAAGTGCTGGGGGGAGACCTTCTGTTAGTCCTCCCCTCGTCATTTCGTCTGCAGGGGTGACCACTCCTTTACAGCTGTAACGACTTCCCCTGAGCCACAAGTTCAGGAGGAGGTAGACAACGAAGATGAGACAATTGCAGGGACCTCAGAGCCCAGTAGCACTGTCAGGCGAAAGAGAAGGAGGGACCCTATTCTGGAATTTCAGGAGAGGGAAGCAGAGAAAGCAATGGAAAGAGTCAGGAGAGATGAGGAGAGGGAGGACAGACTCCTTGCAATTTTAAATAAAATGGCAGAAAAAATGTGTTTTTTTTTTATATTCTTTGCATTTTGTTCATGTTTGTTCTCTTTAAGTTACTTATGTATATATGGACCCACTGCAGTTTGCCTACCGGTCAAACAGGTCAGTGGATGATGCAGTGAATATGGGACTACATTACATCCTGCAACACCTCGACTCCCCAGGGACGTACGCCAGGATCCTGTTTGTCGACTTCAGCTCAGCGTTCAACACCATCATCCCAGGCATTCTTCATCAGAAACTCCTCCAGCTCAAGGTGCCCCCCTCCACCTGCCAGTGGATCTCCAGCTTTCTGACTGACAGGTGGCAACAGGTGAAGCTAGGGAGATTTACATCCAGCTCCCGAAAAATTAGTACTGGCGCCCCCCAAGGATGTGTCCTTTCCCCACTGCTCTTCTCCCTCTACTCCAACGACTGCACCTCAGAGGACCCTTCGGTGAAGCTCCTGAAGTTTGCGGACGACACCACAGTCATCGGTTTGATCCGGGATGATGATGAGTCTGCATACAGGCGGGAGGTGGAGCAGCTGATCCTCTGGTGCAGCCAGAACCATCTTGAACTTAACCCAGCCAAAACGGTGGAGATGACTGTGGATTTCAGGCGACACCCCCCTTCATTCCCCCCACTCACCATCCTCAACAGCACAGTGTCCACTGTGGACTCCTTCAAGTTTCTGGGTACCACAATCTCCCGGAACCTGAAGTGGTCCTCCCATATCGACACTGTCTGGAAAAAGGCCCAGCAGAGGTTGTTTTTTCTGCGTCAGCTCAAGAAGTTTGATTTGCCTCAGGAGCTGCTGGTTGTCTTCTACACCGCCATCATCCAATCTGTCCTCTGCTTTTCCATCACTGTCTGGTTTGGATCTGCCACTAAACAGGACAAGACCAGACTGCAGCGGATCATTAAGTCTGCGGAGAGGATCATTGGTACCAACCTACCCTCCATTGAGAACTTATATCGGTCCATAACCAGGAAACGGGCGGGAAACATCTGTGCTGACCCATCACACCCCGGCCACAAACTGTTTGAACTTCTATCTTCTGGTCGTCGTTACAGATCACTGAAGGTCAAAACCACCCGTCACAGGAACAGTTTCTTTCCTCAAGCCATCACTCTGATGAACTCCTAACATTCACCTAGTCCTACCTGTTTGCTGTACTCATGACTTTTCATCCATTATTACATTGCACATAACTCTCACACTGCTTTTTACTTCATTCACATTATATCACTGAATCTGAGTCCACATTGAAATACTGTGTGATTGTATATTTTTTCATATATTTCTGCAAAGTGTGGTTAGTCCGAGTAAATAACTGCATATATTCCTGTATATATTTGCATCCTTTTATAGAAACGTGGACAGACTGTAATTTACTGTACATACTCTGGTTGTCATTGAATCCTTATTTAAATCCTTCACCTGAACAACGAGAGCAAGTTTTTAGCCAAAGTCAAATTCCTTGTATGTGTTGTGCATACTTGGCCAATAAAGCTGATTCTGATTCTGATTCTGATTCTGATATATGAGTTCAAATGATCATTAAATTTTTTTGAGAAGCTGAATGTGTATGAGCTTGGCTTTGAAATCCCATTAAGGGTGTATTGGATGTTTGTACCGCGTTTTCATTGTTGTCCAACAATTTCTTCTACTTTTTCATACACAGAGGGTAATGTCTTTTGCTGTCTATGGTAAGTTCAGCCTTAACAGTGATCAACCACCCGCCAGCCCCCCACCACCGCCGCTCCCCTGTGTCCTGGTTATAGTGCTTTCTGTTCTATGAGTTTGTGGGAAAAAAGAGGCACAATACAGTTCAGTAAATTATATTTATTATTATGAAGGATAACTATATACACTTCCATTGCTTGTAAAGGTTTCTTGGGAAAAAAAAAAAACTTTCTACACTAAGATCCAGAACGTCTCAATTATAATATTATTTAAGTAGTGAAGTTGGTCAGAAGTGTCAGAGGGTAGTGGATGGGTCTTTCGCTCTCTCAGGTCTGTGATTCTGTCATGAACTCCACGTGAGCTTTTCCACAGCGCACGGAGGAGGGGAAAAAGGACGAGGATTTATGCGCTGGGTTTCACCACACACACATTTATTAAGCTCAACACACTGATACACAGTTGCAGTGTCTACAAATCACTATGGCTCAGGAGTCCTCCAGGACGCTCAACAGTCAGCGGTGAGAATACCGGGGAAAGCACACACACAGGTTATACTCACATGACTGGAGCCTGTTCGAGTAAGTCCAACAGCACTGAGTGACACAGTCCTTTCGACGAGACTTCATATGATGAGCGCTGATTGATAATGAAGTACAATGACCCAGCAATGCATGACTGGAAAAAGGCTCCTTAAGTACATGTATTGCTGGATCCACAAATTGATCACACCTGGGCGAGGAGCAGGGAGATGGCACACGGGAGTGGGAACAGCTGGCAGTAATAGAGAGGGGGCGTGGTCCGACCGGCAGACAGTTATACAGTGTTCACTTCAGCGTGAGCCCAAGAGGCTGCTTCACCTCTGCTGGCCAGACAGCAGTGGCTATGGGTACAGCAGAGTACACAGCAATACATGTTAACCCTCTGAGTGTGTATGGTGCAGAACTGCGACATACCCCCTAGTGGTCAAGAGTGGTAAATATTTTTTGTCAATAAAATAGCTCAAATTTCCAAGGCTATAACTTGAAAGTGGTAAGAGATAATGGATTACTGTCAATTAGAAAGATGTAAAATATGATCCAAAGTTTCAGACAGGAATAAATTTATGCATCTAATTTGCATAATGTTGCGGCACATCTTTAAATTCCATAACTCAGTCAAAACCGGACTTTGGACGCATTTACACAAAAAAATGGTTCAGTCTTTTGACACCATTTTTTGAACAGAGGCACCTCATCATCTTATCTTCAAAGTATATGAACAAGAAATCAGTACATTAAAAAAAACAAAACAGAAATCTCTCACTTTCTTTTGACAAAGTCAGAGTGAGAAGGCAGGCGCAGTGCCGAGCTCTGCCACTAGAGGAACTCAAATTCTCACACTCACATACAATGTGGCACGTACCCACAGAGAGGCCAGGACCGAGCCGGGGGAAACCAAGCCGGCTCGGTTCCTGACAGGTGAAGGTTTATTCTTTCTTTCTTTCCGGTGAAGGGTTGGTATCTCATTCTGTGGTGAGTATGGTGAAGGGTTAGAATGGCAACTGTGTCTCTGTTTAACCTTGGAAGGCTCAGTTACCTTGCATTTTTTTTTTAAAGATAATCATGCTCCTCGAGTGCCCCCACCAGCACCTCAGGTGCTGACACAGCAGCTGCCAGCTGTTCCCTGACTTGTTCCCCCATGTAGTACAAGGTGATGCTGATCATTATCGTCTTCTGCAACTGATTTGTCTGGCTCCAGCTGATCACCAGAATCAATAGCTATGTCGTGCAGAATTGCACAGCATGCCACAACATCTGGCATGAAGACATGATTCACTTCCAGTGCCTTGAAAAATATTGCCCACCACCTTGTCTTCATGATGCCAAAGGCCCGTTCAATTATTGAACGGGCCTTTGCATGGTGGTAGTTCAATCTTCTCTCCACCGGTCTCACCACAGGTTCCCGGTATGGTGTTATGATGGCAGGAGTCCAGGGGTACCCACCATTACCCAGGAGGATGTGTTCCTGTGGTGGGTAAAGTTTTTGAACAAAGATGGGGCTGTTCTTTAACACTTAGGCATCACGCACTGATCCAGGATATCCAACAAAGATATCAAGGAACCATCCTGTGTGGTCACACACAGCCTGAAGATGAACTGAAAAAAACAAAAAACAAAAAAAAACAGCTTCCTGTTGAGGTAACAGGCTGCATCATGGGAGGGGGGCTTTATGCGAATTTGGCAGCCATCAATACATCCAAGAACTTTGGAGAAGGCTGGTGACCCTCCAAGCTGAGCAAATCCACTTCCTATTGCTTCATACTCTGGTGCATGAGGAAATGAAAGTACTTTATCAGCTTCATGATCTTTTTAGACATCCTATGAATAATATCAGGAATGGTTGTTTTTGGGGATGTCAAAAGCCCTTGACACACCTCTATAGGATGTTGCACTTGCAAGCCAGAAGAGGAATATAAATATCTCAAAGTCAAGTCCCCAGCCAGAGTTTCCATGTTCTTCAGCCTTTAAAATATTAACTTGTTTGGTTATAGTTGGCCTCCCAAGTCTGTAGTCTGCCCTGAGGTCAGAGGTACCATCAAAAAACATCCTGAGGAGTGGCACATTTTCATTAAGGGTGCAGTGTCTTACTGTAGCATCTGTCTGTAATAGATCATACAAAATGTCATTAATAAAATATTTATTAAGCTATGTGTGGTTTTTATATGGTGTGTATTACTGTTTACATTTTTGGGCCTCCATTTTAAAGTTCATATAAATTTGATGAGTAAAAATTACGTGGACACATAATGCAGAGTTATGTACAAGGTTAGCATATCTCTGTTATTCCAAATAATATCCACAAAGACACTCCTGCTGAAATTATAAGGGTATTCAAAGTAATGTCAAAACAGAGCGGCATTTTTTTAAACAATTTAATAATTATAGAGGGTGTCAACACACTATTGAATTTACAGGCTAGCGCACTTGTCACTTTAAACACACCTGTGAAATGTAATTTAATCCAAAATAACAGCTGTCATTAATTCTTTTACGGAATGGATACATTTTAATTTTTTGTCAATAAGGTGATAATTCTGATTTATGTTTATCTCTGAGCTCTAAGTGATTGGTTATTTTTTTCTTATACAGTATTTAGCCCACTCCATAACGTACATAAGGTGGGGAACACCTTACAGTATATATTATGCAGTCACAGCTCAGTGAATAACAAAACAAAAATTATCACCTTTTTGACAACCTGAAAGCATATCATATTTGGTAATCTAAATTAAGCTGTTGGATTTCATTAGCTATCAGATGTGTGCCTAAAATAGAGGCCACTGACTGCGTATTCACCTGTTGGGTTGTACTTACTACTGTATTACACATCATGCTAACACAACAGGTAGGGCTCAAACCAGTTAATTTTATCAATTATCACCCCAAGAAATTTGATTTCATTGACTCTTTCAATATCTGTTCTACCTATTTGTATTTTTTTTCTACAGTTGCCAAATAACATCATTTTTGTTTTGCCTAATTTTAGTGATAACTTGTTTATGTCAAACCACATCTTCAGTTTTTCCATTTCTGTTTGTCATCCAGTAATTGTTGTTGGTCTTCTCCTGCACAAAAAAAAAAAATGTTCATGTCATCAGCAAACAAAACCAGTTTTAATATTTGTGACACTTTACAAATGTCATTGATATGAAGAATGAACAATTTTGGACCCAACACTGACCCCTGGGGGACACCACAAACAATATCCAAACATAAAAAGCACCATTTATGGGTGACCCCCACAGCCACGGACAAGCAGAGCGCACATCTGGAGCAATTAGCAGAACAATGACTGATATCAATAGGCAGCCTTCCTTTGTCTGGTTTCTTCCTGCCTGTAATCTGCTTTGATATGTGTGACTCCTAATGCAGGTGTTCATGCCTCCTGTTCTGTAATGTGATGCAAATGTCCTATGTCCCCCTGCAGTTACTTTGATACCAACATGCCTTTCATGTATTATCTGTGACTGGGTATAAATACCGCATATGTTCTGTAACTCATTCTCTCTTTGACTGCTCAACTGACCACACCATTTCCTGAGAGCCTGAGGACCGGCTCTAGCCCGTCTGCACAGGGCTGGGGTGCGTTCCTATGATGGCGATGACTGATGAATAAACTTCCTTAAAAACTCCAGTTCGCCATGCCTTATTTTAACATCGCCACACTGGTGACCCCGAGAAAGCACACGCTTTGTGCGATGCAACCTTCTGGTCTGGACAGCTACGCTGGTGACCCGATGCTTCATGGTGAGATCTGCACGCCTGATCTGCACATCCATGCTGGGACCGGCTGAGGGACAAAGATCGTCTATTCCCTCTCATCGCTCCTCCGCATCGACACGAGCCCGGGGGACAAAGATCGTCTATTCCCTCTCACCGCTCCTCCGCATCTACACGAGCCCAAGGAACAAAGATCGTCTCCTCCCTCTTTCCGCTCCAACGCATCTGCACGAGCCCGAGGGACAAAGATCGTCTATTTCCTCTCGCCGCTCCAACGCACCATGACTCGGCAGGAGCGACGACCAACAGCCCGAACAGGGGAGACCATCGGCGCCGACTGCGCAGATCTCCATCAAGCCCCCTGACCCTGATTCGCCTCGCGACAGCGGACCGGCCATGCACAGAAGCCTCGCATCAGAACAGTGCAGCTGGAAGGTACGTGGCCACAGCGCGTGCTGCGCACCAGAGACAAGCTGGCTCTACAGGCTTATACATCATCCTCCGCCGCTGCACACGGCTCTTCAGGACTACGCACACACCTGAAGCACACACGCAGCCCGCACACAGGATTTTGTGTAGGTCTCAGCCATGGCGCACGACGGGAATTCAGCCGTCAGCTGTCCCCGAGGGCTTTAGGGCCGCGCACGCGCCTAAAGCCAAAAGGCCAAGTCCCTCACACAGCTTCAGCTCCTGTTCCTCTTCATTGCCGGACTGAATCGCGAGAGGAACCAGAGACTAATTTTTCTTCTCACAACCGCTGTGGACCTCCGCCACGTTAACGGACAGTCCCTCAGCATCGCGGACCCACATGCAATTTTTGCGCTGCCCAGACAACGGGCCGGCACTTGCTACCCCCCCCTCCACCGCCGCCTGCAGCGAGCCTTCCCCACAGCTCGCTATCAAAGCTGGACTATCGAGGCCTCAGCTCCCCGCTAAGCCCTCTGGGGGGGAGTGTATGGGTGACCCCCACAGCCACGGACAAGCAGAGCGCACATCTGGAGCAATTAGCAGAACAATGACTGATATCAATAGGCAGCCTTCTTTTGTCTGGTTTCTTCCTGCCTGTAATCTGCTTTGATATGTGTGACTCCAAATGCAGGTGTTCATGCCTCCTGTTCTGTAATGTGATGCAAATGTCCTATGTCCCCTTGCAGTTACTTTGATACCAACATGCCTTTCATGTATTGTCTGTGACTGGGTATAAATACCGCATACGTTCTGTAACTCATTCTCTCTTTGACTGCTCAACTGACCACACCATTGCCTGAGAGCCTGAGGACCGGCTCTAGCCCGTCTGCACAGGGCTGGGGTGCGTTCCTATGATGGCGATGATTGATGAATAAACTTTCTTAAAAACTCCAGTTCGCCGTGCCTTATTTTAACATCGCCACACATTTACCCAAATTCACAAACTGTCTCCCATTACTCAAATAACTCTTTATCCATTGCAACACAGCCCCTCTGATACCAAATCGTTCCAATTTTCTTACTAATATGTCATGATTTAGTGTGTCAAATGCCTTTTTTAGATCCATGAATAGTCCAGCAGTATGTTTTTCCTGGTCAATACAATGCATTATATTCTCTATTGTATCTAATAATGCAAGTGATGTGGATCTGTTTGATCTCACACACAAAACTGCAGATACTGTGAATGTCTAGAGCCATTCTTGATTATACTGTTCAATATGTCCCATATTCATTGAATATTATCTTTGTTTTTATCTAGTATTCTCTTATAATAATCATTCTTGTTATTCCTAGTAGTAGTAATTAATTTATTTCTATAATTCTTGTATTTATTTTCTGCCTCTTTGGTTCTTTGTCTTATGGATTCTCTATACAGTCAGTTTTTCTTTTGTCATGCATTTTATAAACCTTTGGTTATCCATGGACATTTTTTATACTTTACTTTTTTATTTATCTGAGTTATAGGACAATTTTTATTATATAAAAGCACAACTATTTTAAGAATTTCCTCATATGCACTATCCACATCTTTAATTTGATTTAGGTCGTTCCAGTTATATGATATTAAGTCATGTTCTAGAGCAGCCAGCAATTCATCTGTTCTCACTCGTTTGTTTATTTTAATTCTGTTGGGTTTAGTTTTTGTCACGCCGCGCCATTCATCAGCGGCGCCACCTGCTCACGCACCTGACAATCATCAGCGGCGAGGGATAAAGGCCGTCTCGCCCGGAGGCTCGGCCTGAAGCCGTCAGACTTCGTCCCTCACCGTTGTGAGCATACTTCTCTTCAGCATCACCTTTTTGGTAAGAAGATCGCTTACCTCTCTTCTTCAGTCTTCTCCCCTGTGCACAGGTGGATTCCCCAGCGGCGGACATCTCCACTCCATTGCCCAATCCTCGCTGCTGTACGGAGCTCTCCAGGTGGCTGTCTTCCGGGCTTCGCCCCCTTGTTGTGCCAGCTGTCCTGACCCACCAAGTAAGTCCTTCTCTCGCCATAAATCCCTCCTGTGTTGGTGTATGCCCGTCACCCTCTCCCTGTGCTCTCTCCATAGGGTTGCTCGGCTGTACGGTCACCTGCCTCTGTGCCTGGAGCAGACACCATCACCAACACATTTACATCCCGCAGACACGCACTCATTCACTCCTGCTGTTAATAAACTCTTTGAACTACTCTAAGCCTGTGTGTGTGCGTCTCCTGAGCCGTGCGTTATGTCAGTACGGCTTCAGCAGAGCGGCTCGGCGGACGGCGGGCTCGCACACCGGTTTACCACTCTCGAGGCTAGAGTGGATCAGATTGCTTATCAACAGCAGGTTATCCTAAATCAATTATTAAACTTAACTAACCGGTTGGGCCGCTTAGATCCTCAACAGCCGTTCCCCCCGGCTCGTCAGGGTGGCGTGGCTCCTGCTGTTCCAGCGGCCGTCCAGCCGGCTCCAGTGGCACCGGTTCGGCTCACACCGATTCCGACCCCCGCCTGCTTTAGCGGTAAGCTCGGCGGAGCGCGGGGGTTCATTATGCAGTGTGAGTCCGTGTTCCACCGTGTGCCCGGAGATTTTCCCTCGGATCACAGTCGGATTGGTTACATAGGGAATCTTCTGGAGGGGCGTGCGTTAACTTGGACCTACGCCGTAATGGCGAGGCCCAGTTATGCCACCCTCACCTATGACCAGTTCGTGAGGCGCTTTCTGGAGGTCTTTGACCATTCTCAAACCGAGACGGTCCAGGTCGATCGGCTTCTCGCTCTCCAGCAGGGAGGCCGGTCGGCAGCGGACTACTCGGTCGACTTCTGGGTAGCGGCGGAGGAATTGGGCTGGGAGGAACGCTCCCTCTGTGGCCTGTTCCTCCGCAGCCTCAATAATGATCTGAGGGATGAACTGGCTGGACGGGATATCCCTGGGACGCTAGCGGAGCTGACATCCTTAGCGATAAGTTTGGATAACAGGCTGCGCGAGCGCTCCTCGGGGCGGAAGTCTTCTTCTTCTCGCCCTTGTGGAGTCTCGCCGCACCTGTTCCAAGCTCGCCCCCTGGCGGCGCCGCCAGCATCGTGCCCCGAGGAGTCGGAGCCGATGGTGACGGGCTGGACCAAGCTTTCCCCTGCGGGGAAACAACGCCGCCGTGAGTTGGGCCTCTGCATGTATTGCGGAGGTGACCAACACACTGTGGAGCGTTGCCCGCGGAAAGCCAGTCGGCGGGGTCCGCGAATCGCTGTAGGGAGCCTCGCGGATCCCAACCGGTTAGACACTCTCACTCAATTAAAGCTGCCCATCCGTTTTTGCCACAATCCCACTGGGCACCTCACCCACACACTGGTGGATTCGGGCGCAGAGGGCAGCTTCATTTCACAAGGCCTGGCAACCCGATTGGGCATCCGCTGTCAGGCATTAAAACACCCCATCTCCCTGGTCCATCTCTCCCGTGCCTCCCTTGGGAGAGTTTCTCACCAAACCATGCCTGTCCCAGTCATCATCTCAGGGAACCACCGGGAGGAGATGGTATTTTACGTCCTGCCCAACTCTGTGTCGCCCGTCATCCTGGGGTATCCCTGGCTACGCCTCCACAACCCTGTCCTGGACTGGAGGTCCGCTGGGGTATCGGCATGGAGTACCTTCTGTATGGGCACCTGCCTTCAGTCCGCTGCCTGCTCCCCGTCCGCGGCTCCCCCTGTGGCGGATACAGCACCTCCGGACCTGTCACTGGTGCCTCCAGAATTTCACGACCTGGGTATGGTATTTAGTAAATCGAAAGCTATGTCTCTTCCCCCGCATCGACCATATGACTGTGCCATCAATCTCCGCCAGGGGGCTCCCCTGCCATTTGGTCGGCTCTACAGCCTGTCGGCGCCGGAGAAGGAGACCATGAATACATACCTGAAGGAATCACTGAGCGCTGGGATTATTCACCCATCGTCGTCACCCGTGGGGGCAGGGTTTTTCTTTGTCGGGAAAAAGGACGGATCCCTCCGCCCCTGCATAGACTACCGAGCGCTAAATGACATCACTGAGAGGGACCGTTACACCCTGCCCCTCATGGACACTGCCTTTCACTCCCTCCAGGGGGCGACCTGGTTTACCAAGCTGGATTTACGCAGCGCTTACCACCTCGTCCGGATCCGGGAGGGAGATGAATGGAAGACAGCCTTCCGTACCCCGAATGGCCACTTTGAGTATCTCGTCATGCCGTTCGGGCTGACCAACGCTCCTGCCATCTTTCAGCGCCTCATTAATGACGTCCTCCGGGATTTCATCGGCCTTTTTGTGTTCGTCTACCTGGATGACATTCTTATCTTCTCCAGGTCCAGGGACGAGCACCAGGTCCATGTGAGGCGGGTCCTCCAAAGACTGCTGGAGAATCGTCTGTACGTGAAGGCTGAGAAATGCGAATTCTACGCTAGGACCACATCCTTCCTGGGATTCATCATCGCTCAAGATCAGGTGCTCCCAGACCCAGAGAAGGTGAAGGCGGTGGTGGAGTGGCCTACTCCCGCATCCCGGAAGCAGGTGCAACAGTTTGTTGGCTTCGCCAATTTTTACCGCCGCTTTGTCCCAAATTTCAGCTCGATCGTCGGACCGCTGACCCGCCTCACGTCCCCGAAGGTCCCGTTCCGGTGGACTGAAGAGGTCGCTGCTGCCTTTAGGGCGCTGAAGGCGGAGTTCTCCTCCTCCCGGGTCCTTCGCCAGGTCGACCCCGCGCTGCAGTGCATTGTGGAGGTGGACGCATCGGACACGGGGGTGGGAGCAGTGTTATCCCAGCGGTCACCTGACGATGGCGCCAAACGGCCGTGCGCCTTCTTCTCCCGGCGCCTGTCCCCGGCGGAGAGAAACTACGATGTGGGGGACAGAGAGCTCCTGGCCATTAAACTCGCCTTACAGGAGTGGCGCCACTGGCTAGAGGGGGCGGACCTGCCGTTTGTGGTCCTGACGGACCACAAGAACTTAGAGTACTTACGATCTGCCAAGCGCCTGAATGCCCGCCAGGCGCGCTGGTCTTTGTTCTTCGCCAGGTTCCGCTTCTCAATCACCTTCAGGCCGGGCTCCAAAAACGGCCTGCCTGACGCCCTCTCTAGGCAGTTCACCCCCGTGGAGGCTGAGGAGACGCCCCACACTATCCTGCCCAGGTCGTGCGTCCTCGGTGCCATCTCTTGGGACATTGAAGACAAGATCCGGAAGGCGCAGGAGGTGGAACCTGATCCTGGCGGTGGACCGGAGGGAAGACTGTTCGTCCCATCTGCGGTCCGAGGAGAGGTCATCCACTGGCTCCACACCTCCCAGCTCACCTGTCATCCCGGCACCTCTCGGATGATCAGCCTCCTCCAACGGTCCTTTTGGTGGCCAGGCCTGCGGAGGGATGCAGCCCGCTACGCCCGGGCTTGCCCAATCTGTGCCACCAGCAAGTCGGGAAATGCCCCCCCAGCGGGTCTGCTCCAGCCTCTGCCCTTCCCCGGCAGGCCCTGGTCGCACATCGCACTGGATTTCGTCACCGGACTCCCCGTTTCCAACTCCTTTGACACCGTCCTGACCATCGTGGACCGTTTCTCCAAGGCGGCGCACTTCATCCCCCTGCGAGGTCTCCCTACTGCCCTGGAGACGGCGGGCCTCCTCGTCCAACACGTGGTCAGGCTGCACGGGATTCCGGTGGACGTGGTCTCGGACCGGGGCCCCCAATTTTCATCCGAGGTTTGGAGATCTTTTTGTAACGCCATCGGAGCCAAGGTGAGCCTCTCCTCCGGCCATCACCCCCAGTCTAATGGGCAGTGTGAGAGGACCAATAAGGAGCTGGAGGCTGCGCTCCGCTGTGTTACTAGATCCAAGCCGACGTCCTGGAGCAACCATCTCGCCTGGGTGGAGTATGCCCACAACACCGCCCGCTCTTCTGCAACGGGGATGTCCCCCTTCAAGGCGTCCCTGGGTTACGACCCCCCGCTGTTTCCAGCGCAGGAGAACGAGGTAACTGTCCCCTCTGTTAGGGCGCACCTTAGGCAGTTCCGCTCCACCTGGGCTACCTCGCGTCATGCGCTTTTACGCACAGCGGAGCGCAACAGGACCGTGGCGGACCGGCACAGAAGACCTGCCCCGGCGTACAGAGTTGGGCAACTCGTGTATGTGTCTACCCAGGACGTCACATTAAAAGGCGAGAGGAGGAAGCTGGCACAGCGATTCATGGGTCCCTTTCCCATCACCCGGATCATCAACCCGGTGGCTGTGCGCGTGGCTATTCCCCCCTCCCTCCGCATCCATCCCACTGTCCATGTGTCGAAGGTGAAACTGGCAGTCACTGACCCCCTTTGCCCTCCTCCTGCAGCGCAACCCACGCCCCGGATGATTGGTGGCCATCCGGCCTGGTCCGTCTCCTCCATCCTGGACTCCCGGCGCCGAGGTCGTGGGTTGCAATACTTGGTGGACTGGGAGGGCTATGGGCCCGAGCATCGACAATGGGTGCCCCCGTCATTTGTGTTGGACCCATCGCTCATCGCGGACTTCCACCGAGCGCACCCGGATAAGCCATCGCCAGGAGGCGCTGCTAGAGGGGGGAGTACTGTCACGCCGCGCCATTCATCAGCGGCGCCACCTGCTCACGCACCTGACAATCATCAGCGGCGAGGGATAAAGGCCGTCTCGCCCGGAGGCTCGGCCTGAAGCCGTCAGACTTCGTCCCTCACCGTTGTGAGCATACTTCTCTTCAGCATCACCTTTTTGGTAAGAAGATCGCTTACCTCTCTTCTTCAGTCTTCTCCCCTGTGCACAGGTGGATTCCCCAGCGGCGGACATCTCCACTCCATTGCCCAATCCTCGCTGCTGTACGGAGCTCTCCAGGTGGCTGTCTTCCGGGCTTCGCCCCCTTGTTGTGCCAGCTGTCCTGACCCACCAAGTAAGTCCTTCTCTCGCCATAAATCCCTCCTGTGTTGGTGTATGCCCGTCACCCTCTCCCTGTGCTCTCTCCATAGGGTTGCTCGGCTGTACGGTCACCTGCCTCTGTGCCTGGAGCAGACACCATCACCAACACATTTACATCCCGCAGACACGCACTCATTCACTCCTGCTGTTAATAAACTCTTTGAACTACTCTAAGCCTGTGTGTGTGCGTCTCCTGAGCCGTGCGTTATGTCAGTTTTCTTATAATTCTTGCCATACATAGATTGTAAAAATTGGTAGGTGATCACTAATGTCATTTATTAATAGTCCACGTGTCATTATTTTCTGTCATTAGTGAATATATTGTCAATGAGAGTGGCAGAGTAAGATGTGATTCTGGAAGGTCGAGTTATTTTTGGATGTAATCCCATACTATACACTATTTAAAAATCCATCTGTAGCTTAGTATTTGTTTGGGTTCAGCAAATCAATATTAAAATATCCACAAATAAACGTGGATTGGTTTCTTAGTTTTGAAAAGGTTTCCTCAATCCAACCATTAAAGATTTCAACATCAGAGCCAGGTGCTCTGTAAACACAACTGACAACTGCATTTTTTTATTTTTTTTTTGCTTTTTGTTGCATATTTCAACTGTCATGCATTCCAATATATTATCAATTGCTGTTGTCATATTGTCCAGAACCTCAAATTTTAAATCCTTGTCCACATACAGAGCCACTCCTCCCATAATAAATAAGGAAAAAACAATATAAACACATTGCTAAGGACTGTACATACTCCTTAAGAACAGAGAAATGGGGATGTTTTCTTGAGGTGTCAAAAACATGAGCAAAGTTCTTTTTGGCCAGGACATTTCATACTTAACAAGAAACTCAAGTGCAGAACTCCTGGGAAATTCAAATTTCTTACCCATCACACAATAGTTGTTGGATGCCACACAACAAAAAAGTTCTGCCCAGATATGTCAAGAACAAGCTGCAAGAACTGCCAAACCAGGGCTGCAAGATAAAAAAAAAAAAAAAAAAAAATTGTCATTGATTTCTTGCAGCCCTGGGAAAGGGAACAAATTTTTCTGTTCTTGCGGAGTACGTAAAAGCCTTAAGGAGTAAGAAAAAAAGAAGTAAAATAGTTTTTGCAGTTAAAGATAAGTAAAATGGTATTTACAATGTCTATTTACAATTTACAAGGTGTACTGATATCACTACGTGTTGTATACACTGTGTATGTGAACGCAGATCAACAGCAAGCCAAACTCGTCTTTCATGAGCCAGGAAACCGAGCATCTTGCTCCTTTATTACAGTCTTCTAGACAGCTTACAATTCTTTACAATTGTGGCTTGAAAAGCTCAATGAAAGGCCCAAGTGAAACTGAAAATATTGTGACGTTTGCGGGATTCACACAAAGAAAGAGGAGCAAGATGATTGAGACTAACAGGCTTTATTTACAAACCAACAACCCCAACTACTTCAGAGCACAGAGAGGAGGGGAGGTCATTCTCCCAGACCTCCGTTTCAATCATGGTTACACACACATGATGCATCTTGCCCTAATCCTGCTAAACACTGTTGGGTCATTATAACACAGTTATAATGACACAGCAGTATAATAACTCAGTAATAACACATTTAATACACACACACACAGTAACATTTCAAACTGGCAAAGCATGCTGGGAAATCCCTGCCCCCCTTAACATGGCCCCGACGTCACACTGCCCTCCCCTGGACTGGTTTCTGTCCCCAGAAAATTCAAAGTCCACTTTCAGAAGTCCAACGCGAGTCAGCCCGGTGCCAGGGCGGCATGCACAGGCCATCCAGTGTACATCTGAGTCTCGGTCGGAGTATCTGGTTGGGGTAGGGTTCTGATTTGGCCACCAGTGGGCGGATGGACACATCTGACAGCCTCTGTAGGACCACGCACAGTCCCTTCCCTGGCAGCGGGAGTCCCATGCCCACTCTGGCCGACTCCCACCGCTGCCAAGTCTCCCAGGCGGCCGCTGGCCCACGTCCATGCGTCCAGCCCTTGCCGCGCCTGGGAAATGGCCGCATCTTCGTCCTGCTCACTCCGCTACTGCTGCGCTCCGAAGGCCTCTGTGACGTCACCACCAGGGAAGCATCTGCGGGAAGCGGCCTTTACCCGTCCATGCCACCTCGCTCTAATTTAACGTTGGCGAAGGGCCAGTTTGTCGTGCGCTGCATGCGGGGCAGTACCGTGTGAAGTACCCTGGCTCTGTGCAGTGGAAGCCCCCCTTCCTCGCATTGCCGCGGCTGCCTCCTCCATGCACGCACTGCCGTAGCTCCTCCTCCCACTCGCTCTCAGCACAGTGATTTCCTCCGATGACCAGTCGTTCAGCGCGGCAGCCAACTCGACCTGGGCCAGGTGGTCATCCAACAGGTTCTCGCCGTTGTAGCGGGGAATCTTGGCCCGCTGCTGGATGGATGGGACGGTCACCTCCCTGTCGATCGCCGCTCCCAATCGCTCTGGAATCGCCAGCCCGTCCTGCCCTGAAAAGGGTGGGAAACGGGGCTGGTTTGCTCTGTTCGGCCCGCTCTGCCTTGAAAAAGGCAGAGCAGTCCCGTCGGGTCTGCTGCTCCGTCCATCGCGGCGAGCCTCTCCGGGGGCCGGTGTCTCAGCTCTACGCTCCGTTCCCAGCAGAGCGATGAACCGCTCCGGCCGCTGGACCTCCGCCTGGATCCTCATCTTGCTCCATCCCCACTCCTGACACCAGTGTGACGTTTGCGGGATTCACACAAAGAAAGAGGAGCAAGATGGCTGAGACTAACAGGCTTTATTTACACACCACCAACCCCAACTACTTCAGAGCACAGAGAGGAGGGGAGGTCATTCTCCCAGACCTCCGTTTCAATCATGGTTAAACACGCATGATACATCTTGCCCTAATCCTGCTAAACACTGCTGGGTCATTATAACACAGTTATAATGACACAGCAGCACAATAACTCAGTAATAACACATTTAATACACACACACAGTAACGTTTCAAACTGGCAAAGCATGCTGGGAAATCCCTGCCCCCCTTAACATGGCCCCGACGTTACACTATAAACAGAAAATAAATATATTTTAGCTCTTCGTCAAGTGAAAAATAAATGCACCAAAAAATGGTTAACGTCAGAAACTTGCACAGAAGTTAACTCTAGCTGCTACTAAAGGCAAACAACACGTTTTCGCTATCTTTTCATATGCTAATTAGATCGCTAGTAGCAGCGTTACTATGCTAATACACAGCACTCTCGGTGTAAAGCAAGCTAGTAAGCTCCTGGGATAAGGCTAATTCCTGGTGGCATCATATTCACAAAACGATCTCAAAATCACGTCTCATAAAACTTATAAAGTTAACAAGACACTAATTAAACTCACAGCTATTGCTTTCGAAGGTGTAGAAAAGGATATAACACACAGGAGGAGCATCTTAGACATTCACAGGCAGGTTTTTCTTTTCTCCTTTTTAACTTCTCTCTTTCACTGACTTCTGCTTCTGCTACCCATAAAACATAGTGACCACTGGCTGCACCTTTAACATGAAATACAGGTAAACCAGTACTGACTGTATAGAAGTTACTTTTAACCCAGTGACTGTTTTTTAGCATGAATTATTACAGATGAATTATGACATTTTATTATTAACTTATGGTGAACTATTTTTAACCTTCTATGAAACACACTCTACTGTGGGCAGAACACAAGGTAAGCAATTAGATTCAATTATTCAGCAATACGTATACAGTTGCAAACAATATCATTCAACCCCCATTGCATTTTAGAGTTACCTAAAACCCCCTTAATAGAATTCCTCATAAGAACACACATTTGCAAATCAGGTGTGGTCTCAAGCACACCTGATGCTACCAATAAAGGGCTTCATTAGTTGTATCAGGTGTGCTTGAGATAGAACACCTCAAATACCTGCACTGATGATGGTGACGTCTGATTGCATGTTAGAAATGCAGAAATGCCTGAAATCAAAGGAAAATGTGTTTGAGAATATATGGAGACCTTTCATTGATTATGTAAAGAAATTAAACATAACTTCTGAAGAAGAAGGTGAATGATATGTGTGGACCTTGCAAATTCTAAGCTGGTGAATGTATATTGTGTATTCTTATGTAATAGATTACCTAGACTAAACAGAGGAGCATTGCTGTTGACCTGTTTTTGTTAATTTCTGTTGTTGTTTTTATTACACATTTTTTTGTTATTGTTCTTTTTAATTTTTAAATTACTTTTGTGTTTGTGTCTGACTGTTTGTGCCATGTTTGTAAAAAAGGTTCAACAAAAAATATTGTGGAAAAAAAAAGAAATGCAGAAATGCATGGCTCAGTCAAGAGAATTGTCAACCAAGTTCAGAGAAGACATCATTGCCTTGCATAAACAAGGAAAAGGATACAAAACTATAGCAAAGGCACTGAAAGTTTCTCGAGATCCAACTGGATGCACAGTTCACAAGTTTAAAGTTAACAGTGGCTACACTACCTGTCCAGAGGAGGTGGTGAAGCTACTATGTCACACAATGCAAAGTTTAATATGTATTTTCAATACGTAAGGCACACATTATTTGATAAGATGTCAGCTGATGTAAGCACAGGGGTGTGTCAGAACAGATCAGTTTTATGTATTTGGTTGTGTAGTCATGTATTATTGTTATACAGTTAGGCCCAAAAATATTTGGACAGTGACACAAGTTTTGTTATTTTAGCTGTTTACAAAAACATATTCAGGATACAATTATATAATCAATATGGGCTTAAAGTGCAGACTCTCAGCTGTAATTTGAGAGTATTCACATCCAAATTGGAGCAAGGGTTTAGGAATTACAGCTCTTTAATACGTAGCCGCCTCTTTTTCAAGGGACCAAAAGTAATTGGATAATTGACTCAGAAGGCTGCAAAAAAAAAAAAAAAAACAAGGCTGCATGGGCTCTTCTCTCATTAACCTGTCATCAGTTAAGCAGTTAAAAGGTCTGGAGTTGATTCCAGGTGTGGCGTTTGCATTTGGAAGCTGTTGCTGTGAACACACAACATGCGGTCAAAGGAGCTCTCAATGGAGATGAAACAGACCATCCTGAGGCTGAAAAAAAAGAAGAAATCCATCAGAGAGATAGCAGAAATGTTAGGAGTGGCCAAATCAACAGTTTGGTACATTCTGAGAAAAAAAGAGTGCACTGGTAAGCTTGGGAACTCAAAAAGGCCTTGACGTCCACGGAAGACAACAGTGGTGGATGATCACAGAATCCTCCATGGTGAAGAACAACCCCTTCACAACATCCACTAAAGTGAAGAACACTCTCCAGGAAGTAGGTGTATCAGTATCTAAGTCTACCATAAAGAGAGGACTTCATGAGAGTAAATACAAAGGATTCACCACAAGGTGCAAACCATGAATCAGCCTCAAAAATAGAAAGGCTGGAATTGACTTTGCCAAAAAACACCTGAAGAAGCCAGCCCAGTTCTGGAACAGCATTCTTTGGACAGATGAGACTAAGATCAACCTGTACCAGAATGATGGGAAGAAGAAAGTTTGGAGAAGAAGTGGAACAGCTCATGATCCTAAGCACTACATCTTGTGTAAAACATGGTGGAGGCAGTGTGATGGCATGGGTATGCATGGCTTCCAATGGCACTGGGTCACTTGTGTTTATTGATGATGTGACAAAAGACAGAAGCAGCCGGATGAATTCTGAAGTGTATAGGGATATACTTTCTGCTCAGATTCAGCCAGATGCAGCAAAGTTGATTGGACAGTGCTTCATCAATGATCCAAAACATACTGCAAAATCAACCCAGGAGTTTTTTAAAGCAACAAAGTGGAATATTCTGCAATGGCCGAGTCAATCACCAGATCTCAACCCAATTGAGCAGGCATTTCACTTGCTCAAGACAAAACTTAAGGCAGAAAGACCCACAAACAAGCGACAACTGAAGACAGCTGCAGTAAAGGCCTGGCAAAGCATCACAAAGGAGGAAACCCAGCGTTTGGTGATGTCCATGGGTTCCAGACTTCAGGCAGTCATTGCCTGCAAAGGATTCTCAACAAAATATTGAAAAGTAACATTTTACTTAGGGTTATGTTTATTTGTCCAATTACTATTGAGCCCCTGAAATGAGGAGCGTTTGTATAAAAATAGCTACAATTCCTACATGTTTAATCATATATTTTGTTCAACCCCTTGAATTAAACCTTAAAGTCTGCACTTCAGTTCCATTGTAGTTGTTTCATTTCAAATCCAATGTGGTGGCATGCAGAGCCCAAAACATGAAGATTGTGTCACTGTCCAAATATTTCTGGGCCTAACTGTACATAACCTGGGGCTTTGAGGTAGGGGAAATATTTTGTGTTAAATTAAAACACACACACACACACACACACACACACACACACACACACACACACACACACACACACACACACACACACACACAGAGGAACTGACAATTAAAAGTCAGTATAAAAAAATCTGAATATATACACTATCGTTCCAAAGTTTGGGGTCACCCAGACAATTATTTTGTGCTTTCCATGAAAAGTCACACTTATTTACCACCATGAGTTGTAAAATGAATAGAAAATATAGGCAAGACATTGACAAGGTTAGAAATAATGATTTGTATTTGAAATAATAATTTTTTCCTTCAAACTTTGCTTTCGTCAAAGAATCCTCCATTTGCAGCAGTTACAGCATTGCAGACCTAACATGATTGCACAAGGGTTTTCTAATCATCCATTAGCCTTCTGACTCAATGAGCAAACACATTGTACCATTAGAACACTGGAGTGATAGTTGCTGGAAATGGGCCTCTATACACCTATCTAGATATTGCACCAAAAATCAGACATTTGCAGCTAGAATAGTCATTTACCACATTAGCAATGTATAGAGTGTATTTCTGATTAGTTTAAAGTTATCTTCATTGGGAAAAAAAAGTGTTTTTCTTTCAAAAATAAGGAAATTTCTAAGTGACCCCAAACTTTTGAACGGTAGTGTAAATCCACTTCAAATTTAAACTGTCCTTAACTTTGGAGGTCTTGATATTCTATAAATTTGTGACATTTTTTTATTCTTTAAGGATTGTTATATTTTTCCCATAAATGTGATTTTTTTCCCTAATAGATTTATGACTTGTCTATTAACAAGTTTTTGTGATAAATGTGCAACATTTTTCTTTCAAATTTGCAACTTTTGTCTCTCTCAGTAAACTGCATCAGGATCCTTATGTGAGGGAGGTCACTGAGCCTAACCCAAACAGCAAATTTGAAAACTGGACACCAATGTAATCAATGAATATTAGGGTAGTTGAATATTTGAGTAGAGCCCAACTTAAAACATTAAAGCATATTTTTGCTTTGTATTAGAAACAAATTTTACATTTTTTCTCCAATTTTTATTGGATATGGTGGTCTGAATTTCCATGAATTGCCTGTCTGAAGAATGAAGCAGACAAGTCACATATTTCCAAAGCAAAGCAGTCAACAATTACATGTTGCAAATTTGCTTTAGTAGATTTATCAATCACCCATGACATGAAAATGTTTTTACCTTGCAACATACAGTGATGTGAAAAAGTGTTTGATACTGATTTCTCATTTTTTTGTATGTTTGTCGCACTTAAATATTTCAGATCATCAAATAAATTTAAATATTTGACAAAGATTACACAAGTAAACATAAAATGCAGTTTTTAAATTAAGTTTTTTGTTATTAAGGGTAAAAAAAACAAAAAAAACCCAAAAACCTACATGGCCCTGCATGAAAAAGTGATTACCCCCTAAACCTAATAACTGGTTGGGCCTCCCAGAGCACCAACAGTTGCAATCAAGCAATTGCGATAACTGGCAATGAGTCTTTTACAGTGCTGTGGAGGAATTTTTCCCCACTCATCTCTGCAGAATTGTTGTAATTCAGCCACATTGGAGGGTTTTGAGGTCGTGCCACAGCATCTCAATCGGATTCAGGTCAGGACTTTGACCAGGCCACTCCAAAGTCTTCATTTTGATTTTCTTAAGCCATTCAGAGATGGACTTGCTGGTGTGTTTTGGATCATTGTCCTGCTGAAGAACCCAAGTGTGCTTTAGCTTGAGGTCACAAACAGATGGCCGGACAGTCTCCTTCAGGATTTTTTGGGAGAAAGCAGAATTCATGGTTCCATTTACCACGGCAAGTCTTCCAGGTCCTGAAGCAGCAAAACAGCCCCAGACCATCACATGACCACCACCATATTTTACTGTTGGTATGATGTTCCTTTTCTGAAATGCTGTGTTACTTTTACGCTGGATCTAGTGGGACACACACCTTGCAAAAAGTTCAACTTTTGTCTCGTCAGTCAACAGAGTATTTTCACAAAAGTCTTGGGGACCATCAAGATGTTTTCTGGCAAAACTGCGACGAGCCTTTATGTTCATTTTGCTCAGCATTTGTTTTCGTCTTGGAACTCTGCCATGCAGGTCAGTCTCTTTCTTACGGTGGAGTCATGAACAATGACCTTAACTGAGGAAAGTGAGGCCTGCAGTTCTTTGGATGTTGTTGTGGGATCTTTTCTGATGTCTTGGATGAGTTGTCGCTGTGCTCTTAGGGTAATTTTGGTTGGCTGATCACTCCTGGGAAGGTTCACCACTGCTCCATGCTTTCACCATTTGTGGATAATGGCTCTTACTGTGGTTCCCTGGAATTCCAAAGCTTTAGAAATGGCTTTATAACTTTTTTCCAGACTGATAGATCACAATTGCTTTGTTTCTCATTTGTTCCTGAATTTCTTCGGATTGCATCCTGATGTCAAGCTTTTGAGGATCTTTTGGTCTACTTCACTTTGTCAGGCAGGTCCTATTTAAGTGATTTCTTGATTGAGAAGAGGTGTGGCAGTAATCAGGCATGGGTGTGGCTGGAGAAATTGAACTCAGCTTTCCAAACGTGATAAAACACAGTTAATTTATATTTTAACGGGGGGGGGGGTCATTTTTCCACACAGGGCCATGTAGGTTTGGATTTTTTTTATACCCTTAATAATAAACGCCTTCAGTTAAAAACTGCATTTTGTGTTTATTTGTGTTATCTTTGTCTAATATTTAAATTTGTTTGATGATCTGAAACATTTAAGTGTGACAAACACAAAACATGAGAAATCAGGAAGGGGGCAAACACTTTTTCACAGCACTGTAGATAGCCAAAAGGAACTCTGCTCCTATTTGTTATATTCAGTATACAGCGGGGAAATACAGTGGGGCAAAAAAGTATTTATTCAGCCACCAATTGTGCAAGTTCTCCCACTTAAAAGATGAGAGAGGTCTCCAATTTTCATCATAGGTATACCTCAACTATGAGAGACAAAATGAGAAAAAAAAAAATCCAGAAAATCACAATGAAGGATTTTTAATGAATTAATTGGCAAATTCCTCGGTAAAATAAGTATTTGGTCAATAACAAAAGTTCATCTCAATACTTTGTTATATACCCTTTGTTGGCAATGACAGAGGTCAAACGTTTTCTGTAAGTCTTCACAAGGTTTTCACACACTGTTGCTGGTATTTTGGCCCATTCCTCCATGCAGATCTCCTCTAGAGCAGTGATGTTTTGGGGCTGTCGCTGGGCAACATGGACTTTCAACTCCCTCCAAAGATTTTCTATGGGGTTGAGATCTGGAGACTGGCTAGGCTACTCCAGGACCTTGAAATGCTTCTTACGAAGCCACTCCTTCATTGCCCGGGCAGTGTGTTTGGGATCATTGTCATGCTTAAAGACCCAGCCACGTTTCATCTTCAATGCCCTTGCTGATGGAAGGAGGTTTTCACTCAAAATCTCACGATACATGGCCCCATTCATTCTTTCCTTTACACTGATCAGTTGTCCTGGTCCCTTTGCAGAAAAACAGCCCCAAAGCATGATGTTTCCACCCCCATCCTTCACAGTAGGTATGGTGTTCTTTCTCCTCCAAACACGACAAGTTGAGTTTTTACCAAAAAGTTCTATTTTGGTTTCATCTGACCATATGACATTCTCCCAATCCTCTTCTGGATCATCCAAATGCTCTCTAGCAAACTTCAGATGGGCCTGGACGTGTACTGGCTTAAGCAGGGGGACGCGTCTGGCACTGCAGGATTTGAGTCCCTGGCGGTGTAGTGTGTTTCTGATGGTAGCCTTTGTTACTTTGGTCCCAGCTCTCTGCAGGTCATTCACTAGGTCCCCCCGTGTGGTTCTGGGATTTTTGCTCACTGTTCTCGTGATCATTTTGACCCTACAGGGTGAGATCTTGTGTGGAGCCCCAGATCGAGGGAGATTATCAGTGGTCTTGTATGTCTTCCATTTTCTAATAATTGCTCCCACAGTTGATTTCTTCACACCAAGCTGCTTACCTATTGCAGATTCAGTCTTCCCAGCCTGGTGCAGGTCTACAATTTTGTTTCTGGTGTCCTTTGACAGCTCTTTGGTCTTGGCCATAGTGGAGTTTGGAGTCTGACTGTTTGAGGTTGTGGACAGGTGTCTTTTATACTGATAATGAGTTCAAACAGGTGCCATTAATACAGGTAACGAGTGGAGGACAGAGGAGCCTCTTAAAGAAGAAGTTACATGTCTGTGAGAGCCAGAAATCTTGCTTGTTTGTAGGTGACCAAATACTTATTTTACCAAGGAATTTACCAATTAATTCATTAAAAATCCTTCAATGCGATTTTCTGGATTTTTTTTTCTCATTTTGTCTCTCATATTTGAGGTATACCTATGATGAAAGTTGGAGACCTCTCTCATCTTTTAAGTGGGAGAACTTGCACAATTGGTGGCTGACTAAATACTTTGTTGCCCCACTGTATGTTTAATGAGAAAAATGTTGACATGTTCACTACTTATTTTCCCTGCTGTATAAATGGTATTTATATGGTCCTCTTGTTTAAAACTTTCTTACTTTATTTAAATTGTCTTAATAATCCTTGACCTGATGGTGCGAATGGGGAAGAGAGTTGAAGGGATATCAAATGGTCAGAGCTGTGATGATTATCGGTGCCATCTAATGTTTGGGACATCTACACCTCCTTTTGAGTTCTGTAGCTGTAACTTTTAATCTAGGGCCTCTTTTATTCCAGATGAAATCACTCAACCAATCATTTAGCAGCTCCGGTGCTTTGCTGTAAGCAGAGAGAAAAAAAGATTTCAGAAAAAGCAAAACATTAAAGGGATGAGGGCAACGTTAACCCAGAACTTCATAATGGATAAAATTCACCAACCACTTAAGATTAAATGGTCTCATGACATAGCAAAGTTTCTAATCATATTCTTTCAAAACAAATTTCACAATTCTGAATTTATGGAAGCAGCAGCACAAGGTTGGATTAGATAAAGGCCTGTTGTTTGTTAATGCAAGAGTAGGTTGCAAAATAGGCCGACTCTGTCCCATCCCTGCCTTTATTACGGTACAGGAGGACATAGAAATTCACATCAGTCATATACCTCTCTCTCATACTTGTTTTGGTAGTCAGTCTGTTGGAAGGTAATTATTTTTTACTTTTATCTACAAATGTTTTCTTTGTGAAGCTCATTGATGCTGGATGTAAGGATGTTGTGGCTAGTGGGAATTTTGGTGATTTTAATGAATAATGAGAGTTTATGTCTAATGGGATATGTTTCTATGTTTCAGGATGAAGTGGCTCGTGATCTTTCTGGTGGTGGCAGTTGTCGTCTTCAGCTCTGAACCTGGGGAGGCTTGCACCTGGGGCCGCTGTCCTTATCCTTACAACAGGGGTGGAACAAATCTAGGTAAATTAGTTCTACTTAATTTTGATGGAAGCGATTGCAGAGTTTAGGCTTTTATAAAACAGAAAAAAAAGAGGATTTTAATTATTCAGATTTTATACAAGTCAGCAGAACATTAACCCTTTTATATTGTTAATGGTTTTGTTCATCAGTGTTTGCAGGTCTGGCAGATCCACTGCATTGTTGTGTTATTAAGTCAAAACATATTATCTATAATAAACAGATTATGTAAAAAAAACACTGTCCTATCTTTATCAAAATTCCAAGCAAAAAACACAGTTTATTTGTTTAATATTTATCATTTACCTTTGTAGAATCATATTTTCAAACAGTGTCATATGATTTTTTTTTTTTTTTTGATAAATAAGAAGGAAAAAAACAACCTCAGAATTTTAAAATGTGTATTTATTTGGCTTACTAACTCACTTAGCCCACAGTGTAGTAAATGAATGTTTTTGAAACTTTTCTTCAATAAAGCCCACAAAGGAGCCGTCAAATGTACCATTTAGGGAGAGGCCATGTAGGGACTCCTAATGACTGTTATAAAAATTATTTTTCAGGTCTGATAACTTTTTCCTCATGCTAAAGTCTCTCTGTCCCCCACATAGAAAGAAGAGCTATGTTTTTGAGACTGGGACTGAAAAACCTGAGAAATGACATCGCGCAAGAAGATTAGCAGGGCTGACCTATCAATGCTTTTTCTGGTGGACAATTTACTGTCATTCAGATATTAAACATGATGTTGCAGTCTAAGTCTGGAAACAATTCCTAAATGATCATGAGCTAAGCTGCAGAATTTTCTCAAAGCATTAATTGATTATCATGAATATGAAACTGCTTGTTGCTGCTAAATGTCCTGATGAAAAAAAAACAAACCTGCAAATAAAAAAAGATGCCAACAATGTGCTGTTGACCCATTTCCACTACAGAAAATTGGAACTTTTAAGTGTGTGTCTGCACTACAGGAACCTCTCTGAAATAAGACCCTGGTCAGGTTTGAGTAAGAGTAACTGACATTAGAATAAAAAAAATGTCAAAAAAGAAAAATTCTTGCAGAAATTCATGTCACAAGCTGTAACACAGCCAAAATGATCACCAAATGAACAAAAGACAAACATGTACAAAAATGATGGGAGGGTCCATAAGTGAAATAGAAAGGTGAAAATTGGGATTAATTTGATGACTTTTATTAGGAAAAATCTGTCGTGATTGCACACTGACATTCTCTTTGTATTCTCCAGTAAAATTAGTCAAGTTCACTTTGCCACGTATGTTCCACTTCATACATATTTGACGTCTCAACTTGACTTAGGACTTAGAATTATAAAATTCTGTGTGTGTGTGGGGGGGGGGGACTAAAGGAAGAAACTGTTCAACTAGAGAAGCCACAACATTGACTGAAGAAATACTTTTGTAAAGGTATGAAATCCAGACTTTGAATTTATCAAAAAAATGTTGTCTAGGAAGATTATATTAATAATATTCCTTGTGGATTCTAATTGTATCTCCCTGTTATCCTCTCGGTTTTCTCATTTTGACATTAGGTTTATTTTGAAAGTACTTCCTGATTTGGATGCGTATCATTTTCTGTGACCTTTCTGAGACTTACCAAACAGATGTTTAATTTCCTTTAACTCATTCTGTTATAAAGTGTTTTTTTTAACTTAATTTTTTACCTGTTCTGTCAAGCTGCTTGGCAAGAAGAATAAATATCTGATTGCCTTGTTGTGGAAACACAGTTTGCCAAAAAGAACTCTTCTCCTATTTGATGCTGAATATCAATGGTATTTATAGGGTCTTCTTGCTAAAAACTTTCATACTTTATTTAAATTGTCTTAGTTACACTGGACCTGATGGCGTGAATGGGTGAGAGAGTTGAAGGGATACGAAATGGTCAGAGTTGTGATGCTAATCGGTACCACCTAACGTAAGGGACATCTAAACCTCCTATTGAGCTCTGGAGCTGTGGAAGTTTTTATCTAGGTTTTCGTATATTCTAGATGAAATCACTCAACCACTTATTTTTTAATGTAAACCATCTTTGAGTGCCATGTAAAATGCTATACAAATAAAATATAATATTATCAAGCAGCTCCTGTGCCTTTGCTCTAAGCAGAGAGAAAAAAGATTTCAGAAAAAGCAAAACATTAAAGGGTTGAGGGCAACGTTAACCCAGAACTTCATAATGGATAAACACTTAAGCTGACATGGTCTCATGACACAGCAAAGTTTCTAATCATTTTTTTCTCTCAAAACAAATTTCACAATTCTGAATTTATGGAAGCAAAAGCTGAAGGTTGGATTAGATAAAGGTCTGTTGTTTGTTAATGCAAGAGTAGCTTGCAAAATATTGAAAATGACCACACACAGCACTTGGCTGAGTCGGTCCCATCCCTGCTATTGTAAAGGTAGAGGAGGACACTGTCATAAGCCTCGTGTGCTTTTACGCAGCACACGGAGGAGGGGAAGGAGGAATGGATTTATGTACTTGGTTACACCACCACACATTTATTGAACAAAAAGGTAAACAAAACCCCAACTGTACTGTTATGTCCTGAAATAATGACAAATCGGAGAGGATGTGGAAGGAACATTCTCTTTATTCATAAACAGGAACTCCCCTATTTATATGTACAGCTGCAGCCCACCTGACATCACACCGCACCCCCCAGGCCAGGCTATGGTAACCCCAAAGGTACAAATCGCTATGCTATATGTACAAAACAATAAAACAGTACAGTGCACACGAGGAGTCCTCCAGGACGCTCACAGTCACTGGGTGAGAATACCAGGAAATAACACATCCAATACTCACAAGCTGGAGCAGTCCGAGTAAGTCCCAAGGTGGCCTGGCAAAAAACCCTCGTACATGACCAGCAATGCTTGACTGGTGAACACCGCTAAAGTACACACATTGCTAGTTCAACAAATTGGAGACACCTGGCCGAGGCGCGGGAATGACAATCACCAGAGTAGAATCAGCTGGCTGTCAGAGGAGAGGGGACGTGGTTGGACCGGCGAATGTTAGACGCCTACCTGAAAGTAAGTCAAAGAAGCTGCCTAACTGCCGCCGGCCAAAGCAGTGGCTACAGGCATGGAAAAGAAAAGACCAAAGACAAAAACACCACAAGAACTAAAAAGGTAGCAAAGTACATAAATACCCCAACACCCGAGCCACAGAAAACGGTCAGAACTGAGCCTAAAGGAAAACACTGGCTTGGTTCATGACAGACAAAGAGACTCATATCATTCATATACGTCTATCTCACTCTTGCTTTTGTAGTTAGTCTGTTGAAAGGCAATTATTTTTCAGTTTTATTTATAAATGCTTTCTTTATGAAGCTGATTGGTGCTGTATGTAAGGATGTTATAGCTAGCAGGAATTATGGTGATTTTTGTGAATGATGAGAGTTTATGAGCCCTATTTTGACAGTCATCCAGATAGTTTCCCGAAGGACTTTCCGCCATGTGCCAGTGTTTTTGTTAGTTTCTGTCAGCACATTGTTTTTTTATGCCTTGCAACACACCATCAAATTATCAGTAGACCATGCTCTCGCTATGTGCTGGGAGGAGGAGAGTTATTTCAAAGAGGTGTTGCGGCATGCAGTCTAATGCACATTACTATTATAGTGCATTCCATGAGAATTTACTTTTGATCAGGAAAAAAGAGGTCTATTGTCAGAAGCGCATTGTTTAATGATGTTTCAATGGCGTGTTTTGAAATAGCATAACTCAGGAAACAGATAAATAAATTGGATAAATTGTATATCAAGGATTCAGTGTACCCCGCCCGGTATGGGGTTACTGGGGCCCCACCCTGGAGCCAGGCCTGGGGGAGGGGCTCGAAGGCTAGCGTCTGGTGGCCAGGTTTCCACCCATGGGACCCGGCCGGGCTCAGCCCGAAGGAGTTACATGGGTCCGCCCTCCAGTAGGTTCACCACCTGCAGGAGGGATCATGGAAGTCCGGTGCTATGTGGATTAGGTGGCAGTCAAAGGCGGAGACCTTGGCGGACTGATCCCAAGCTTTCTAAACTGGCTTTTGGTACGTGGAATGTCACCTCTCTGGTGGGGAAGGAGCCTGAGCTGGTGTACGAGATTGAGCGATACCGGCTAGATATAGTCGGCCTCACCTCAACACACAGCTCCGGTTCCGGAACCAGTCTCCTGGAGAGGGGCTGGAGCTTGGCCTTTTCTGGAGTTGCCCCGGGCGAGAGGCGACGAGCAGGGGTAGGTATTCTTGTATCGCCCCACCTTGCTGCCTCTATATTGGAGTTTTCCCCGGTGGACGAAAGGGTTGCTTCCCTGCGCCTTCGGGTTGGGAAACGGGTCCTGACCATCATTTGTGCCTATGCACCAAATGATGTTTCAGAGTACCCACCCTTTTTGGAGTCTGTGACTGGGGTGCTGGAGGGTGCTCCTCCTGGAGACTCCATTGTCCTACTGGGGGACTTCAATGCGCACGTGGGCAACGACAGTGAAACCTGGAGGGGGGTGATTGGGAGGAACGGCCTGCCCGATCTGAACCCGAGTGGTGTTCAGTTATTGGACTTCTGTGCTAACCACAGTCTGTC
The DNA here is from genome assembly GCA_020510985.1 of Pholidichthys leucotaenia. Lineage (NCBI taxonomy): Eukaryota > Metazoa > Chordata > Actinopteri > Cichliformes > Pholidichthyidae > Pholidichthys > Pholidichthys leucotaenia. Next base: position 282,548,541 of record CM035842.1, read on the forward strand.
CATAACGAACACCATGTTCAAGCATAAGGGTGTCCATATGTGCACCTGGCACCAGGACACCCTAGGCCGCAGGTCGATGATCGATTTTGTTATCGTATCATCAGACCTGCGACCGTATGTCTTGGACACCCGAGTAAAGAGAGGTGCAGAGCTGTCAACTGATCACCACCTGGTGGTGAGTTGGATCCGATGGCAGGGGAGGAAGCCATTCAGACCTGGTAGACCCAAACATATAGTGAGGGTGTGCTGGGAGCGTCTGGCTGAGGCCCCTGTCCGGGAGGTCTTCAACTCCCACCTCCGGAAGAACTTCAACCACATTCCGAGGGAGTCTGGAGACATGGAGTCTGAATGGGCCATGTTCTCCACCTCTGTTGTTGAAGCGGCGGCCCAGAGCTGCGGCCGCAAGGTGGTCGGTGCATCTCGTGGTGGCAACCCCCGAACCAAGTGGTGGACACCAGTGGTGAGGGGGGCCATTAAGCTGAAGAAGGAGTCCTATCAAGCTTGGTTGGCTTGTGGGACTCCCGAAGCAGCTGAGGTGTACCGGCAGGCCAAGCGGAGTGCAGCTCGGGTGGTTGCTGAAGCAAAAACCCGGGTATGGGAGGAGTTCGGTGAGGCCATGGAACAAGACTTTCGGTCGGCTTCAAAGAGATTCTGGCAAACTGTTCGGCGGCTCAGGAGGGGAAAGCAGCTCCCCGTCCACACTGTGTATGGTGCGGATGGGACACTGTTGACTTCAACTGGGGATATCGTCGGGCGGTGGAAGGAATACTTCGAGGATCTCCTCAATCCCGCTGATACACCTTCCACAGAGGAAGCAGGGTTTGGGGACAAGGGGGATGACTCGCCTATCACAGGGGCTGAGGTCGCCAAGGTGGTTAAAAATCTCCTTGGTGGCCGGGCCCCGGGGGTGGACGAGATTCGCCCCGAATACCTCAAGGCCCTGGATGTTGTTGGGTTGTCATGGTTGACACGCCTCTGCAACATTGCGTGGAGGTCGGGGGCAGTGCCTTTGGCATGGCAAACCGGGGTGGTGGTTCCTCTCTTCAAAAAAGGGGACCGGAGGGTGTGCTCCAACTTTAGAGGGATCACACTCCTCAGCCTCCCTGGGAAGGTCTATGCCAAGGTACTGGAGAGGAGAGTCCGGCCGTTGGTCGAACCTCGGATTCAGGAGGAGCAATGTGGTTTTCGTCCTGGCCGTGGCACATCGGACCAGCTCTTTACCCTCTCGAGAATTCTTGAGGGTTCGTGGGAGTTTGCCCAACCAGTTTACATGTGTTTTGTGGACTTGGAGAAGGCATTTGACCGCGTCCCTCGTGGATTTTTGTGGGGGGTGCTTCGGGAGTATGGGGTATCGGGCTTGTTGTTACGAGCTATTCGGTCTCTGTACGACCGTTGTGAGAGTTTAGTTCGTATTGCCAACACTCGGTCGGAGTCATTCCCAGTGAGAGTTGGACTCCGCCAGGGCTGCCCTTTGTCACCGGTCCTGTTCATAATTTTTATGGACAGGATTTCTAGGGGCAGCCAGGGAATGGAGGGTGTCATGCTTGGTAACCACAGGATCTCATCTCTGTTGTTTGCAGATGATGTTGTCCTGTTGGCTTCATCCAGCAATGACCTACAGCTCTTGCTGGGACGGTTTGCCGCTGAGTGTGAAGCGGCTGGGATGAGAATCAGCACCTCCAAGTCCGAGTCCATGGTCCTCAGCCGGAAAAAGGTGGATTGTCCTCTCCGGGTTGGGGACAGGCTCCTGCCCCAAGTGGAGGAGTTTAAGTATCTTGGGGTCTTGTTCACGAGTGAGGGGAAAATGGAGCGAGAGATCGACAGACGGATTGGAGCAGCATCTGCAGTGATGCGGACATTGTACCGGTCTGTTGTGGTGAAGAGGGAGCTTAGTTCTAAGGCAAAGCTGTCGATTTACCAGTCAATCTACGTTCCTACTCTCACCTATGGTCACGAGCTTTGGGTAATGACCGAAAGAACGAGATCGCGGATACAAGCGGCTGAAATGAGCTTTCTCCGTAGGATTGCTGGACTCACCCTCAGAGATAGGGTGAGGAGCTCAGTCATCCGGGAGAGGCTCAGAGTGGAACCGCTGCTCCTCCACATTGAAAGGAGTCAGTTGAGGTGGTATGGGCATCTGATTAGGATGCCTCCTGGACGTCTCCCACTTGAGGTGTTTCAGGCACGTCCCACCGGGAGGAGACCCCGGGGCAGACCCAGGACTCGGTGGAGAGACTATGTCTCCCAGCTAGTCTGGGAACGCCTTGGTGTCCCCTCTGAAGAGCTGGAGCAGGTGGCTGGGGAGAGGGAGGTCTGGGCTTCTCTGCTTGGGCTGCTGCCTCCGCGACCCGGACCTCCGGAAAAGCGGTAGAAGATGGATGGATGGAGGAAACAGCATGCACTGGGACCTTCTTTTAATGGAGAGAGTTGTAACAGTCACCATATAATCACCCGTCATTTTAATTATATGATGATCAAATTAGTTTTTTTTTTTTTTTTTAATTCAATCTACACTCTCATTTTAATTGCAGACTTACCATTGGAGTCTATAGATTAGTTATTAATGTAGGATTTTTTTAATGGACAGGCAGTGTGATGTGCGGCGCTTAGGGGATGTCTGTTAGTCGGAGGTGTGTTCTATTCACATTTTCATCACGGACTTATAAGGGATTAATGTGTTTATTTTTAGCGCAATGAATGAATGAACAAGGAGTGTGCAGCATTTTACTTTTCACTGTAACTCCCCAGAGAGACAAGAGAAGCGTCTATACATCTGCCTCGGCCGCATGTCCCGGGTTTCCAGATGGGCACCTGCACTGCACCAAGGGTTGTGTTTCTCCATCAGCAAGCTCCCTGACTGCCACCCATCAGGGGCTGGCTGAAGCTGGTGAAAGCGGGCTCGCTTCGTGGCCGGGAAGCTGTGCCAGATCTCCTCCTTTCCTCCATCTCTCAAGGAAAGGAGGAAGCGATGGTATGGAGCGACTTCCGTGCCCTTGTTCATGAAGGTTTTTGAAAGTTAATGAAAGTTTGCACAGGCATCATCCTGTCTGGGTATGACTTTGAAGAGTCAAACCAATTCATGTCAGTGTGTTGCAGCCATACGCACTAAATTAAACCATTCAGCTGATTTTTTTTAACCCATTCTTCCCTGTTTGTTCTCTCTAACATAACTAACTGGGCATCAACTATGATTGATGTGTTCCTTATTACCAAGCAGCATTACTATCGTGTGCATTTTGGCTCACACACACACAGCCTTTGGTCAGCGCAAAACCCGTCTTAATCCGTCAAAATCACAGTTCATTTTCGATAATGCACCTCTTTGTATTAAAGGAATGGGAAGAAGTTGCTTTGGATTGGATTATCCAAAACACACCTCTGAATGATTAGACTGGTCTCTTTGCATTATGCACTGGCGGAAAGCTTGTTTTTACGCCTTTGTGATAAGGAAATGGACTTGGAAACACCCATAAATGCATTCTGCATCAATGACAACTGACTAAATGATCCCGTCACAGTACAGCCCAATATGTCTAATGGGATATGTTTCTGTGTTTCAGGATGAAGTGGCTCGTGATTTTTCTGGTGGTGGCGGTGGTCGTCTTCAGCTCTGAACCTGGGGAGGTAAGAAGAATGCCCATGATTTGTTCAGGTATTAGTCGTGGACATTATGAACAATATTTAAGTAAATCAGACCTACTTAATTTTGACAACTGTTGTACGGCTTAGACTTTTATGAAACAGAAAAAAGATTACATTAATTACTGAGATTTTATACAACTCAGCAGAACAAAAACCAATGTTTATTGTTTATGATCTTTAGTCATGGAACTTTTAAATGTGCTTTATTTGGCTTAGTAACTCACTTAACTAATAGTAAAGTAAATGAATAATTTTGTTTTTATGTTACTTTGTTTTCCCCCTCATGGATCGTCACCTTATCGTGGTGGGGGGGTTTGCGTGCCCCAGTGATCCCAGGAGCTATGTTGTCCGGGGCAATTTGCCTCTGATAGGGTCTCCCAAGACAAACTGGTCCTGGGTGAAGGGCCAGACGAAGAACGATCCAACAGACTCTCATGATAAATTGTATATCAAGGATTCAGTGTACCCCGCCCGGTATGGGGTTACCGGGGCCCCACCCTGGAGCCAGGCCTGGGGGAGGGGCTCGAAGGCTAGCGTCTGGTGGCCGGGTTTCCACCCATGGGACCCGGCCGGGCTCAGCCCGAAGGAGTTACATGGGTCCGCCCTCCAGTAGGTTCACCACCTGCAGGAGGGATCATGGAAGTCCGGTGCTATGTGGATTAGGTGGCAGTCAAAGGCGGAGACCTTGGCGGACTGATCCCAAGCTTTCTAAACTGGCTTTTGGTACGTGGAATGTCACCTCTCTGGTGGGGAAGGAGCCTGAGCTGGTGTACGAGATTGAGCGATACCGGCTAGATATAGTCGGCCTCACCTCAACACACAGCTCCGGTTCCGGAACCAGTCTCCTGGAGAGGGGCTGGAGCTTGGCCTTTTCTGGAGTTGCCCCGGGCGAGAGGCGACGAGCAGGGGTAGGTATTCTTGTATCGCCCCACCTTGCTGCCTCTATATTGGAGTTTTCCCCGGTGGACGAAAGGGTTGCTTCCCTGCGCCTTCGGGTTGGGAAACGGGTCCTGACCATCATTTGTGCCTATGCACCAAATGATGTTTCAGAGTACCCACCCTTTTTGGAGTCTGTGACTGGGGTGCTGGAGGGTGCTCCTCCTGGAGACTCCATTGTCCTACTGGGGGACTTCAATGCGCACGTGGGCAACGACAGTGAAACCTGGAGGGGGGTGATTGGGAGGAACGGCCTGCCCGATCTGAACCCGAGTGGTGTTCAGTTATTGGACTTCTGTGCTAACCACAGTCTGTCTATAACGAACACCATGTTCAAGCATAAGGGTGTCCATATGTGCACCTGGCACCAGGACACCCTAGGCCGCAGGTCGATGATCGATTTTGTTATCGTATCATCAGACCTGCGACCGTATGTCTTGGACACCCGAGTAAAGAGAGGTGCAGAGCTGTCAACTGATCACCACCTGGTGGTGAGTTGGATCCGATGGCAGGGGAGGAAGCCATTCAGACCTGGTAGACCCAAACGTATAGTGAGGGTGTGCTGGGAGCGTCTGGCTGAGGCCCCTGTCCGGGAGGTCTTCAACTCCCACCTCCGGAAGAACTTCAACCACATTCCGAGGGAGTCTGGAGACATGGAGTCTGAATGGGCCATGTTCTCCACCTCTGTTGTTGAAGCGGCAGCCCAGAGCTGCGGCCGCAAGGTGGTCGGTGCATCTCGTGGTGGCAACCCCCGAACCAAGTGGTGGACACCAGTGGTGAGGGGGGCCATTAAGCTGAAGAAGGAGTCCTATCAAGCTTGGTTGGCTTGTGGGACTCCCGAAGCAGCTGAGGTGTACCGGCAGGCCAAGCGGAGTGCAGCTCGGGTGGTTGCTGAAGCAAAAACCCGGGTATGGGAGGAGTTCGGTGAGGCCATGGAACAAGACTTTCGGTCGGCTTCAAAGAGATTCTGGCAAACTGTTCGGCGGCTCAGGAGGGGAAAGCAGCTCCCCGTCCACACTGTGTATGGTGCGGATGGGACACTGTTGACTTCAACTGGGGATATCGTCGGGCGGTGGAAGGAATACTTCGAGGATCTCCTCAATCCCACTGATACGCCTTCCACAGAGGAAGCAGGGTTTGGGGACGAGGGGGATGACTCGCCTATCACAGGGGCTGAGGTCGCCAAGGTGGTTAAAAATCTCCTTGGTGGCCGGGCCCCGGGGGTGGACGAGATTCGCCCCGAGTACCTCAAGGCCCTGGATGTTGTTGGGTTGTCATGGTTGACACGCCTCTGCAACATTGCGTGGAGGTCGGGGGCAGTGCCTTTGGCATGGCAAACCGGGGTGGTGGTTCCTCTCTTCAAAAAAGGGGACCGGAGGGTGTGCTCCAACTTTAGAGGGATCACACTCCTCAGCCTCCCTGGGAAGGTCTATGCCAAGGTATTGGAGAGGAGAGTCCGGCCGTTGGTCGAACCTCGGATTCAGGAGGAGCAATGTGGTTTTCGTCCTGGCCGTGGCACATCGGACCAGCTCTTTACCCTCTCGAGAATTCTTGAGGGTTCGTGGGAGTTTGCCCAACCAGTTTACATGTGTTTTGTGGACTTGGAGAAGGCATTTGACCGCGTCCCTCGTGGATTTTTGTGGGGGGTGCTTCGGGAGTATGGGGTATCGGGCTTGTTGTTACGAGCTATTCGGTCTCTGTACGACCGTTGTGAGAGTTTAGTTCGCATTGCCAACACTCGGTCGGAGTCATTCCCAGTGAGAGTTGGACTCCGCCAGGGCTGCCCTTTGTCACCGGTCCTGTTCATAATTTTTATGGACAGGATTTCTAGGCGCAGCCAGGGAATGGAGGGTGTCATGCTTGGTGACCACAGGATCTCATCTCTGTTGTTTGCAGATGATGTTGTCCTGTTGGCTTCATCCAGCAATGACCTACAGCTCTTGCTGGGACGGTTTGCCGCTGAGTGTGAAGCGGCTGGGATGAGAATCAGCACCTCCAAGTCCGAGTCCATGGTCCTCAGCCGGAAAAAGGTGGATTGTCCTCTCCGGGTTGGGGACAGGCTCCTGCCCCAAGTGGAGGAGTTTAAGTATCTTGGGGTCTTGTTCACGAGTGAGGGGAAAATGGAGCGAGAGATCGACAGACGGATTGGAGCAGCATCTGCAGTGATGCGGACGTTGTACCGGTCTGTTGTGGTGAAGAGGGAGCTTAGTTCTAAGGCAAAGCTGTCGATTTACCAGTCAATCTACGTTCCTACTCTCACCTATGGTCACGAGCTTTGGGTAATGACCGAAAGAACGAGATCGCGGATACAAGCGGCTGAAATGAGCTTTCTCCGTAGGATTGCTGGACTCACCCTCAGAGATAGGGTGAGGAGCTCAGTCATCCGGGAGAGGCTCAGAGTAGAACCGCTGCTCCTCCACATTGAAAGGAGTCAGTTGAGGTGGTATGGGCATCTGATTAGGATGCCTCCTGGACGCCTCCCACTTGAGGTGTTTCAGGCACGTCCCACTGGGAGGAGACCCCGGGGCAGACCTAGGACTCGGTGGAGAGACTATGTCTCCCAGCTAGTCTGGGAACGCCTTGGTATCCCCTCTGAAGAGCTGGAGCAGGTGGCTGGGGAGAGGGAAGTCTGGGCTTCTCTGCTTGAACTGCTGCCTCCGCGACCCGGACCTCCGGAAAAGCGGTAGAAGATGGATGGATGGATGGATGGATGTTACTTTGTTTTGTCTAAAGCCCACAAAGGTGCCATCAAATGTACCATTAAGGGAGAGGCCATGTAGGGACTCCTGGTCTGATAACTTTTTCCTCATGCTAAAGTCTCTCTCTCCTCCACATCGGAAGAGGAGATGACTTTTTGAGACTGACTGAAAAACCTGCGAAATGACATCGCTCAAAAAGATTAGCAGGGCTGACCTATTAATGCTTTTTCTGGTTGACAGTTTACTGTCTTTCAAATATTAAACATGATGTTGCAGTCTAAGTCTGGAAAACAATTCCTAAATGATCATGAGGTAAGCTGCAGAATTTTCTCAAAGCATTAATTGACTGTCATGAATATGAAACTTCTTGTTGCTGCTAAATGTCCTGATGAATAAAACTGCAAATTAAAAAAGATGCCAACAGTGTGCTGTTGACCCATTTCCACTACAGAAAACAAGAACTTTCAAGAGTGTGTCTCCACTCCAGGAACCTCCCTGAAAGGGTAAGTTTTCAGAAACTTGTAGAGCCTGAAATAAGGCCCTGGGGCCTCATGTACAAAGGATACTTATGCACAAAAACATGGTGTCCATCCTTTTCTGCGAAAAATTTCACATGTATCAAGAATGAAGTGACCGTGGAAATATGCGCAGCCCCATGCCAACTTCATAGCTGGCGTACATACGTTTCTACTGATATTGGTCCGTTGGCAACACTTAGAGGTGATGTTGGGAGACTGATGAACAAACATCCAAGTGAGCGCAATTAAATGAGTGGATTTAAAAACAAGGGCAAAGAAGTTCAGAAAACACCTCTAACAACAATGGTGTTAGCATTATTAGAGGATATTGCAAATTGTGCAATGAGAAGAGAGGGTATTTAGAGACAGAAGATTTTCTGGTTCAGGATGATGACTGGCTTGTCAGCCGGTTTAGGCTTCAACGGGCATTCCTTGTGGAACCCTGCTCAGAGCTACGGCCGCTCTTGGACCGCGACACGGTGAGAAGCCGTGCGCTGCCCGTCCCAGTGCAGGTGCTGACAACTCGTGACAGGGGCATTCCAGAGAGAGCTGGCAGACCCATCAGGAATTTCCCAGTCGAGCCTTAGCCAAGCTATGCCATCTGTGTGAGATGGTATTATCTGGCTGTCACCCAGGTACATCATATTCTCATACAATGCAGGTGAACAGGCCAACATCACAGCACAATTTGCAGTGAGAGCCAGCTTTCCCAATGATTCTAATGAACAGCATTTTTGGGAACAAGCTACAAGCTGCCACTATGCGGATGGGTGGCTTCTTGGTGAGAAAATTCATGTAATTGTCCTAAATAACCCACCTCATGTGCAACACACCTGTGTGCCTACAAAAATCACCCTGTCTTCAAGGCTTCATTACAGTCAGTGGTTGGAGTAAGTGACTCTTTTTTTGCTGATCAAACTACAGTTTCACAGCATTCTACCACACCCCCAACTGCCTCTGTGTGTACAGTAGTTATGTCAATAAACACACGTAAAGTTTGAAATGTAACAGTCTCACCCTTTCCACGGCGCACTTCACTCATTTAAAATAGTAGTGTGTGTATTCCATGTAAGTTGTGTATATAACTATAAACGATGAGATTTGCATTTTCGACATAAAATATGTACTTGTCGAGTCTAATATGATCTGCTTTAAGCTGACAGGTGACTGTGGTTACCCACTAAGTTCATATTGTCTTCTTTTTCATGACTGTTTTCCTTTAATTCAAAAAGCTGATCCAGCTGGCTGGTCACAAATCACAGCGATCAGCTGATGCTTCTGAGGATGACTGCAGACGTCAATGGAAACATGTCAAGGTTAAATAAACATCTCCTTCTCATTCCTGTCTGAATAAAGGAAAACAGTAAACAAATCTTATAGGGCTGTGAGCAGGCTATTGAATTACCTGCATCCGGTGCTAATGTTGGAGGACAGCATGCCAGACAAAATGTTTTTATGTGCCTCTACCTCATTTAGGAGCGCCTCCAACTCACAGTCTGAAATTCCGTTAAATCCATTATTTTTGAAAGAGGATACAGGAGAATCAAACATGCAGTGCTTGTATTTATCTATTTGCATGTAATTGCATATTCAAATGGAGGCGTGTCAAGGGAGGAGTCCGGTATTTCTTCATGTGCATTCAATTTCAAGTAGATTGGGATGTACAAAGGAAATGTGTTTGGATTCCTGTGTATGCACTGTTTCATACTGTCATGGTCTGAGCGCCGATCTCGTCCGTGCTCAGGTCATGCAGTATTTTCTTCCCATTCTTTAATTCCTTGAGGGCTCTCTGAGCTCTTATTTTGACAGCGTCTCTGCGGGGCTTCCGGCTGTCAGAGCCGAGCTCAGCAGTGACAGCTGGCGTTGATTTGATTCAGCTGATGATGCCTCATCAGCTGATTAATTATCTTGCCCTATTTAAGGGAGCAGCCTCTGTCACTCAGAGCTGCGACCTCGCTCACATACATCAACGTTGGTCTCCCCGACGTTCGGCTGAAGCCCCTAACCCTAGCTTCAATAACTCCCTTGATCCTCTGTGTTCCCAGTAAGATTCTCCTTGTTCTCAGTATATCCTAGTCATAGTCTTTATTTGTGTTTTGCCCCACGAGGCTCATTATTTTGTACCATGTATCAGTCCTTTAATAAATACGCAAACTCACTGGTTGCCTATAGCGTCTTATTAGTGGTCCATGAGGACCACACCATGACAGTAGGTCACAGCCAAAACGAGATGCTGGTGACCATGAGTTTGCTTAATTTGGGCTTGTAGTTTTTCCTCTTTCCGCGTACCAGTGTGCTGGGAGATGGCGCCTCCCAAGGACTATGCAATGAGCTTGGGCTACGAGCTGGTAATGGCCATCATCGATATTGATGGTATCCTTTCCACCGCTTGCCTTTACGACACTCCCAGCGATGCATGCTGGTACCTGGACCTCGCTGAGGCAACTATCAACTGCAATCCTCGCTATGCTGACCACCCTGAAATCACGGCGAGGATGGCGGATGTCTCTGCTCAACGGGAGAAGCTCCGTGGGCTGGAGGGAAACTCCGGCAGGAAGCCAAAGAAGAGGCATCCTCGCTCCTCGCCTCGGGATCCCATTCCTGTCCCCCGTCCAGTCGAGGAGTTCGCACCACCCAGGGGTCATCCCCAGCGAAGAAAGACGTCAGCCGGGATTCCCTCAGCGTATCCTCAACAAGAACCCCGTCCGGATACAGTTCCGGGTAGCCGCATGAACTCTGCCTCCCAGCCAGCTGTTGCTCCTTTGTCACAACAGGAGGAAAACCCAGCAGCCTCCGTCTCCGGGTCATCTGTCCCTGCTGTTCCGTCAGCTCCCCATTCCCAGATCGCCTCGGCTGTTTCTCCTTCCTCCTCGACATTCCCCCCAGCTGCTGTGAGCTCCACGAGTTTGTCTCCGGCTGCCCCCGTTCCTCTTCCTGGGGGGCCCTCTGTCTCCATTCAGCGGGAGAAGGGAAGAACCAAGCCCACTGCAGCAGGTTCCATCGATCCTCAGCAGATCAGGCAAGTGTCTCTTCATTCTTTTCCTTCACTGGGTCAATTGCCTTGTTTGATCCCTGGGGGTTGAGTTCGGGGTTCATAGTCCCCCGAGCTCCCTCCACCTGCTGCAGTGATTAATTATGAACCTGCTACCTTTGTGTCTCCTTCCCAAGAGCGTTCCTCGGCGCTAGATCTATGCCTTCAGACGAGGAGGGAGCCCTTGGGCCTGGAGAGCCTGGTTCCAGCCCTGCAGCCACGACATGGGAAGAGGAGGAGGGCAGACTGCAAATTGGAGCCTGCACTGATGAGCAAGCGTCCCCGGGTCTTCACGGAGGGACAGTCCGACCCGGCACGTGACGGATCCCCTGCCACCACGTCGTGCGGGCCCTCGGCATGGACGTCAGCATCAGGGAATCCCTGGACTGTGGACACCATCATGCCGGCTGTGGAACCCGCCACAATCAAGTGGGAGCCAGAACTGGACCTTCACCGCACTGAACCTGGATTGACGGAGTCCTGGGCTGCGGTGGAGCCCCAGATCAGGCAAGTGCTCTATTTTGTCTTCCTTTCCTCTATCCTGGAGCATTTTTGCCTGTCTCTCGGGGAGACGAGTCGGGTGCTGCCGTCCGCGGCGTCTGAGCTTGTCTCGCTGGGCTCTGCCACTGCCGGTGATCCTGATCCCAGTTTTCTCCTCTCTTCTGTGCCTTCTCCCAGGGTCACTGGTGATGAGTCTGTTCCGATCTTCGCCTTGGAGGTTCTGGGTTTGTGTCTGGAGGTCATCCCTGGTGCTGCGCCGGCCCAGTCGGGGTCCGTCGTGGGTGCATTTTAACACAAACTGCTTTGTGGCTCATAATTCTGTTGGCAGACTTACACCAAACCAAAAATGATTTCTCAAACTGCTGGATTGTTCTTAGACAGCTTTTCCAATCTTTTAGTATTTAATTTATGTCACTTGGTGGTAACCGTTACACATAAAACAAAAGTGGAGACAGATCTGCAAAAAGTACAAAGGTTTATTGTCAAAATTCCCAGTGCAATACTACATGAATACATGTATAGTACATTGTTGATGCAGAGAATGGATGATATCTGGATGGATATCTACCTGTATCCATCCAGTGACTCAAGTATTTCCATGTAACCTTGTGACTGCATTATTTTAATTGCTTTTAATCTTAGATCAAGTTTTTGTGGTTTAAAATGCATCGTAATTGTTAAATATTATAGATAACTCAGTACTGTTTACCTGTTGAAATATACAGTATATTTTATGGCTAATATAACCTCATAACTACAATATGGCACCTGGCGATCAAGTTTTGGCAGCTGACCACTTTTTGCCATGACACCACCACAGACTCAGTGCTGCTGGAGCAGGTACATCCCATGACGTCTCAACAGTCTATCCATGATTTTCACACAGATCAGAGCAATTTGTTGCACAGGAAGCTAAATGTTTCTACTGTAGAGGATGTGCTCGAATGATGAGGCTGAGTTTAGTTCGTAAACCAGCTTTATTGACAGAACACATCATCTAGCATTCTCAAAGCAGGAAAGAGGAAGAATCATATCTCATCACCCTTTTATATGTTTCCAGCATCAGAATTCAAGTCACATGGTGTTTTCAGTAAACATACAGTCACAAAGCATCCCTTTGAACCTTCACCATTGTCTCTCATTTCTTGATGAACCGGAAATCTCTCCGGGGCATCTTCTGTGGGACAAAAAGACCAATCTCACACCTCCTCGTTATCTTCTACAGATTCGAGTCCTTTGTCCTTCCAGACGTGACACCCTCAATACACATGCAGTCATGTCTCTGTGGAAATGTGAGCCCACAATGTGTGTCGCCCACACTACTGACATTCTTAAGTTCTTTAACCACTGAGCGATTGTGAAGCTGGGGTGGCATCAGTGAGAGGCTGTGTTGAACGCCAGACCCATGGTTTGAAGCAGTAATTTTCCCACAAGAGAGCAATCTGAAACACACACACAGCGTACATATTTTAGTAGCTAATAGTGATAACTTGCAGACATTACAATTTAGTATGCTGGTCTTAAAGAAAAGTAGCGTTAGCAATCATTAGCTTACCTCCATATGTGATCTTGTTCGTATCGTCACGTCTTCGGCTCTATGGCTTCATAAACGCTCCAGTACTTTTCCAGAGTGTATTGTCTTGCTGCTTGTCACCTTGTCTGGCTGTTCTTTTTGGCGTTTACGCTGACAAAGAGCAAGAGACCGAGGAGTCGCCTCGCACAGCCGCCATGTTGTGTTTTGCTTGTGTCGCATGTTTTACGTCACGGGAGTGTGGCGCCGCCTTCCTGTAAAAAAATCCCACCCACCCCAGGTGGTACTCAGCTGTGATAAAACAGAAGTGAACCGAGTAGAGTAAAGCCAAGTCAAAGTAAGTAGGGCAAAACAGGTACTAGTGGAAGAGGACCTAAAACCTCCTTAGGAGCTCTGTAGCTACTGAAGTTTTCATCTAGGTTTTCGTTTATTCTAGATGAAATCACTCAACCAATCATTTTTTTAATGTAAACCATCTTTGAGTGCCTTGTAAAGTGCTACACAAATAAAATGTAATATTATTAATCAGCTCCGGTGCCTTTGCTGTAAGCAGAGAGAAAAAAGATTTCACAAAAGCAAAATATTAAAGGGTTGAGGGCAATGTTAACCTAGAACTTCATAATGGATAACCACTTAATTTGACATGGCCTCATGACATAAAGTTTCTAATCACTTTCTATCAAAACAAATTTCACAATTCTGAATTTATGGAAGCAGCAGCACAAGGTTGGATTAGATAAAGGCCTGTTTGTTAATGCAAGAGTAGGTTGCAAAATAGGCTGAGTTGGTCCCATCCCTGCCATTATAAAGGCAGAGGAGGACACAGAGACTCACATCATTCATATACCTCTCTCTCACGCTTGCTTTGGTCGTCAGTCTGTTGAAAGGTAATTATATTTAACTTTTATTTATAAATGCTTTCTTTATGAAGCTGATTGGTGCTGTATGTAAGGATGTTATAGCTAGCAGGAATTATGGTGATTTTAGTGAATGATGAGAGTTTATGGACCCTATTTTGACAGTCACCCACACAGTTTTTTGAAAGACTTTCCGCCATGTGCCAATGTTTTTGTTAGTTTCTGTCAGCCCATTGTTTTTTAACACCTTGCAACACACCATCAAATTACCAGTAGACCATACGCTCACTATGCACTGGGAGGATTAGAGTTATTTCAAAGAGGTGTTGCGGCATGCAATCTAATGTCCATTACCATGATAGTGCATTCCATGAGAATTCCTTTTTGATCAAGAAAAAGGAGGTCTATTGTCAGAAAAACATTTTTTAATGATATTTCAGTGGTGTGTTTTGAAATCGCGTAGCTCAGGAAACAGCATATGCTGGGACCTTCTTTTAATGGAGAAAGTTGTAACAGTCATCATATAATCAACCGTCATTTTAATTATATGATGATCACACTAGTTGTTTTTTTTATTATTATTCGATCTACACTCTCATTTTAATTGCAGAATTACCATTGGAGTCTATATATTAGGTACTATTGTAAGATTTTGTTTAATGAACAGGCAGTGTTATGTGTGGCGCGGAGGGGAGGTGTGTTAGTTGGAGTTGCATTCCATTCACATTTTCATCACGGCCTTATAAGGGATTAATGTGTTTATTTTTAGCGCAATAAATGAATGAACAAGGAGTGTGAAGCACTTTACTTTTCACTGTAACTCCCTAGAGAGACAGGAGAAGCATCTACACATCTGCCAAGGCTGCATGTCCTGGGTTTCCAAATGGGCACCTGCACTGCACCAAGGGTTGTGGTTCTCCATCAGCAAGCTCCCTGACTGCCACTCGTCAGAGGTCGGCTGAAGCCGGCGAAAGTGGGCTTGCTTCATGGCTGGGAAGCTGTCCCAGATCTCCTCCTTTCCTCCATCTCCCAAGGAAAGGAGGAAATGATTGCATGGAGCGACTTCTGTGACATCGTTCATGAAGGTTTATGAAAGTTAATGAAAGTTTGCACAGGCATCATCCTGACTGGGTTTGACTTTGAAGTGTCAAACCCATTCATGTCTGTGTGTGGCAGCTGTAAGCACTAAATCAAACCATTCAGCTGATTTTTTTTTAACCCATTCTTCCCCATTTGTCCTCTCTACCATAACTAACTGTGCACCAACTGTGAGTGATGTGTTCCTTAAAAGCAGCATTACTATCGTGTGCATTTTGGCTCACACACACACACAGGCTTTGGTCAGCGCAAAACCCGTCTTAAACCGTCATGATCACAGTTCATTTTAGATAATGCACCTCTTTGTATTAAAGGAATGGGAAGGAGTGCTTTGGATTGGATTATTCAAAACACACCTCAGAATGATTAGACTGGCCTCTTTGCATCATGCATCATGAAAGTTCGTTTTTACGCCATTGTGATAAGGAAATGAACTTGGAAACACCCATAAACGCATTCTGCATCAGTGACAACTGACTAAACGATCCCATCATTGTAATACAGCCCAGTATGTCTAATGGGATATGTTTCTGTGTTTCAGGATGAAGTGGCTCTTGATCTTTCTGGTGGTGACAGTGGTCGTCTTCAGCTCTGAACCTGGGGAGGCAAGAAGCATGCCCATGATTTGTCCACCTTACCCAAAACTACCATTTCGTTTTGGACAATATTTCGGTAAATCAGACCTACTTAATTTTGACAACTGCTGCACGGTTTAAGCTTTTATGAAACAGAAAAAAGATTACAATAATTATTGAGATTTTATGCCACTCAGCACAACAAAAACCAATGTTTATTGTTTATGATCTTGTTAGTCATGGAACTTTAAAATGTGCTTTATCTGGCTTACTAACTCACTTAACTCATAGTATAGTAATTGAATAATTTTGTTTTTATGTTACTTTGTTTTGTCTAAAGCCCACAAAGGTGCCATCAAATGTAGCATTAAGGGAGAGGCCATATACGGACTCATAATGATATAAAAACTGTTATTTTTCAGGTATGATAAATTTTTCCTCATGTTAAAGTCTCTGTCTCCTCCACATAGAAAAGCGTGGCTTTGTGAGACTGGGACAGAACAACCTGAGAAATGACAACGCTCAAGAAGATTAGAGGGCCTGACCTATTAATGCTGTTTGTGAATGACAATCTATTGTAATTCAGATATTAAACATGATCATTCATTCTGGGACAAAAAAAAATCTTACATGATCATGAGCTAAGCTGCATAATTTTCTCAAAGTATTAATTGATTATGAAACATGTGAAACTGATTATTGCTCCAAAAATGTCTTGATGAATAAAAGCACAGAATAAAAAAGACACCCCAGTGTATTATTATGTTGACCCATTTCCACTACAGGAAACAGAAACCAATTTTACAGAACTTTCCTGTGAAATAATAATAATAACCCTTTATTTGACCCACAGCAGGTAAATTTACAGCATTACAGCAGCAGAGGGATAGTAGAACTAAGAGCAATAATTAATAAGGAAAAAACAATATATACACATTGTTAAGGTCTGTACATACTCCTTAAGAACAGAGAAATTAGGATGTTTTTTTGAGGTGTCAAGAAAGGATCAAAATTCTTTCTGGCCAGGACATTTCATAGTTGACAAGAAACTCAAGTGCAGAACTGCTGGGAAATCCAAATTTCTTACCCATCACACAATAGTTGTTGGATGCCACACAAGAATAAAGTTCTGCCCAGATGTGTCAAGAACAACCTGCAAGAACTCCCAAACCAGGGCTGCAAGATAAAAAAATGCCATTTATTTCTTGCAGCCTTGGGAAAGGGAACTAATTTTTCTGTTCTTAAGGAGTATGTTAAGGCCTTAAGGAGTAAGAAAAAAGAAGTAAAATAGTTTTTTCAGTTGAAGATAAGTAAAATAGTATTTACAGTGTTTATTTACATTTTACAAAGTAAGCAATTCGATTAAATTATTAAGCAATATGTATACAGTTGCAAGAAAAATCATTCAAACCTCACTGCATTTTAGGGTTATCTAAACCCCCCTGAATAAAATTCCTCATAAGAACACACATTTGCAAATCAGGTGTGGTCTCAAGCACACCTGATGCTACCAATCAAGGACTTCATTAGTTATATCAGATGTGCTTGAGATAGAAAACCTCAAATACCTGCACTGATGATGGTGACGTCTGATTGCATGTTAGAAATGCAGAAGTGCATGGCTCAGTCAAGAGAATTGTCAACCAAGTTCAGAGAAGACATCATTGCCTTACACAAACAAGGAAAAGTGTCATGCGCTGGCCCTCACGAGCCAGCATAAGACGCACACAGTCACCAGTGAGTTTACAGTGAGTTTTATTACGGTGAGAAGTGAACAACACAAGATGCAGGGGCAATGACACATGAGTCTACACACTTCCGGAGGCGTAAGGCTAGACAGCTCACTTACGAGTCCATAGGAGGAGACAGTCATACACAGGCAAAGGTTGTTTAAATAATTGGCTACACAAGCTGCTGAAGCAAAGACACACAAAGGTCTACTTTCACCGGAAGGGGTAAGGCTAATAGCTCACTTACTGGTGCCGGAGAAGTGACGGTCAACCACAAGCAGACAAGGTAGATGATAGTCCAAGTCATCCGTAACTCAGACGTATAACGACTGACACTGCTGCGTCATACCATCGCCAGTGCCGGGCTTAAATGGCGAAACACTAACGACGGTAATGACACTCAGCTGGCCGACCATTGACAGGCGGAAACCCCACCGAGCACTTTCACAATAAGAGCCCGGTGAGGCCAGAATACAGCCCGCAGCTGTCAAGGCCGGCAGCGAGACATAACTTTAGCCCGAGCGCGATCAGAACCGGCGCTCGGGTCATAACAAAAAGGATACAAAACTACAGCAAAGGCACTGAAAGATTCTCGAGATACAGTTGGATGCACAGTTTACAAGTTTAAAGTTAACAGTGGCTACGCTACCTGTCCAGAAGAGGTGGTGAAGCTACTATGTCATGCAGAGCAAGGTTTAATATGCATTTTCATTAAGTAAGGCACACTGTTATGAATGCCCCTTGCAGGGTATTCAAAAAAGTGTGACACACAGTTTGTCAACTGTGTGTCAACTGTGACACACAGCTGTCACAGCACCGGCTCGGCTTTGACAGCCGGAAGTCCCGCCATGATGCTGTCACAATAAAAGCCCTGGAGAAGGCCACATAGCCAATCCCAAAATAAAATGGGAGAACAGGGAAGGTACTGAGCAACCCGAGCGCAGATGGGATCAGCGCTCAGGCCACCACAGTACCCCCCATTCAAAAGGCGCATTCCAGGCGTAGACGAAACATCAACCCCCACCCCCCCACCCCCAACCAGAAGGCTATTATGACCGACCCAGGGAGGGCAGAGGGGGAAAAAGGCCAGGAGGGAGACAACCAAAAAACAAAAAAACCCCACAAGGAACGGGTAATATGGATAAACAAAGTGGTGTGGCTAACACAGGAATGACCAAAACTAGACAACACTGCAGAGAAATACTCAAGCACAATAGAATGAATAAACAAACAACAACAACAAAAAAAACATAAGTAACGTACTTGCCAGGAAGAAAACAAGAGAAAACCAAAATACAGGTACCCCTCAACATATATAAGTACCATATAAACACTAGAAAAATAACGAGTAGCAGAAAGGACAAAAATATGTAAAGTACAGCCCGAGAAAACAAAGGAAAGGAAACAAAAATACAGACACATTTCAAAATACCCCAGTACCCAATAACACTAACTAGAGATAACACGGGAGAAAAAAAAAAACAAACCCTCAAGCACTACAGGATAAGAAAAGGGAAAGGGAAAAAAAAGTATCTGCAAGGTGCACACCGAAATTCAAAGTATGACTTTAACTGACAAAAAATGTGCTCAAGAGTTAAAGGTGAGTGTCTCATCTGGTAACTGGTGTACAGTGATCCCTCGCTACTTCGCGCTTCACCTTTCGCGCCCTCAGTGCATCGCGGATTTTTCAAAAATATTCATCAAAAATTCAAAATTGAGAAATAATGGGCGGGCGCTAGCAGAAGGCAGGGAGACTACATTAGACCATAAGGTGTCAACACGGAGAGCCGCACAACTCTCTGTTCGCTGTTCTCGTGTTGGCTCAGCTCGGAAATCTCGCAAGCTGATTGGCCGAGACGTTTCACCCACCTCCTCTCCCTGCCGCGCGCCCATGAAGGGAAGGAAGACTGCATTCATTGCTTTTTATCACTCGTGTTACTTAGTCTCGCCGCGTGGAACTTTTTGCTGTTCTCTTGTGCCATTTTGTGCGAAATAGTCTTCCCGTCGAGCCACTACGCCGCCTCCTGCAGCTTCAGCTCTATCGGAAGCTGCCCTCGATGATCCTGCGCCTCCAGCACCTCACGATGAGGCGTCACCTGAGGAGCAGTAAAGCTCTCATTAACCTGTGCAGTAAATCATTTTCATCTTGAGTTACGTATCTTGTTATAAGAATAAAAGAGTTCTAAAAACATATTTATGTACACTTTGTTTACATCTACGTATGTATGTACACGTACACACACACACACGTATCATATGAGAGAGAGAGAGTGAGAGAATGAACGTACGTATTGTTTATGGATGACGTCATTAGGGGTGACGCTACTTCGCGGTTTTTCACTTTTCGCGGTCGGTTCTGGAACCCATTAACCGCGATAAGTGAGGGATCACTGTATAAAGTTCTCTGAAAACATAACTCCTTGTGTGGCACCTTTCTGCGACAGAGGAATTAACATTCTACTAGTGCCTAAGCATTTGAATGATACGGGGAAATTCCTGCCTTGGTAGTCTTTCGTTCTAAATGGAGGTCAAAAGAGGATTTAAACAGTTTACTCAAAGCAGGTTCTGCAGCCAGCAACTAGCAGCTCAGTTTACTCACTCACTAGTAGCACAAGGGTTAAAGAGGGCCTAACTTCAAATGACGTAGCAGAGTCGGCAAAAAACAGGGACTCCTTCAGATTACATGAAAATATGCATACCAAAAAAAAAATCACCATTAATTAGGGCAAAGAACAGAGAATCCAACGATATACGAGAAAACAACAACAACAACAACAACAACAACAACAAAAACACCATTAATTCGGGCAACAAACCAAGAGTCCTTCAATATACATGCAATCAAACAAAAAAAACAAAACAAAAAAACCCACAGTTTCACAGGCGCCAGCAGGTAGAAAGCTGAGAACGGGGAGACAAAAACAGTTCGGGGGACCGACCCGCATGTGGAATCCATCTGCCATAAAGGGAAAAGAAGAGTTTGGGCGGTCTACCAAAGTCCCAAACCCCAGGAAACAGTACCTCAGGCGGCCGGACCAGGTCGCCGAACCAACAAGGCAGTCCTTCTGGCGGCCGACCCAGAACGCAGAACCAGCAAGACAGTTTCTCGGACGGCTGAATCAGGTCGCCGACCCAACAAGACGGTTCTTCGGGCGGGCGTCCCGTGTCCTTAGACCACCAGGACCGGAGGGGGAAGTTCGGAGGTGGCCTCCCAACCGAGAGGGATAGCGGGGGAGAGCCGGCCCGAATAGAGAGGACATCAGCAGCACCCAGTGGAGAACAACAGGAGGGAGGAGGAACCACTCTGGCGTCCAGCGGAAGGGAATCCGCAGCTCCCTCACGACCCCGAACCCAACCTGCGCTGCACCCTCGATGGGCCCCGATCGGACTGGCGCAACACCCACGATGGGCCCCAACTGGACCGGCGGAGCACCCACGATGGGCCCCTATTGGACCGGCACAGTAACCACGATGACCTCCGAACACAACCCTGGGGACTCGACGGCGATAACCGGAGCTGATTCGTCTCCGGTGACCCTGGGAGAAGGCTCAAAGGGACAAAAGAGAACTGGGATCAGGATCACCGGCAGCGGCAGAGCCCGGCGAGCCGAGCTCGGATGCAGCAGTCGGCTGCCCTCGGCTCATCTCCCCGAGGGACAGGCAAGAATGCTCCAGAATGGAAAATAGGAAGACAAAATAGAGCACTTGCCTGATCTCAGGCTCCACCGCTGTACAGGACTCCGACGATCAAGGCTCGATGATCTGGAGGTCAATTCCAGGCTCTGGCTCAACTGTGGCGGGCTCCACAGCCAGCATGATGGTCATCACAGTCTGGAAACCCCCAGGCGCTGAAGCTCAAGCCGACGGCCCGCACGGAGTGGTGGCAGGGGATCCGTGACCTGCTGGGTCCGACTGCTCCTCCACGGAAACCCAGGGACGCTTAATCATCGGCACAGGCTCCAAACGGCAGTCCGACCTCCTCCTCTGCCCGTGATGCGGCTGTGAGGCTGGCATCAGGCTCTCCAGGGCCGCAGGCTCCTCCTTCGTCCAACGGTCTACTCCTGGCACCGGGGGATGCTCAGAGAGAGGGGAAAGAGACACAGAGGTTGCAGGTTCAATGTTTATGGCTGCAGCAGGTGGAGGAAGCTCAAGGGACTGTGAACCCCGAGCTCCACCCCCAGGAGTCAGACAAGGCAATTCATTGTACGGAATGTGAGAATGAAATAACACTTGCCTGTTCTCCCGGGGAGCGGTGGTGGCTGCTGCAGCGGGCTTCGTTCTCCCCTTTCCCCTTTGGATGGTGACGAAGGGGCCCCCGGGAAGACGAAGAGGAGCCGCTCTCACGGGACTGGAGATGGGCGGAGCCAAAGCAGAACTCGCTGAGCTCAAAGAAGCTGGAGAGAGCGCTGAGGTGGAGGGAGGAGCAGCCGAGCCAGTCTGGGGACGAGGAGCTGACAGAACAGCGGGAACCGATGACCCGGAGGCTGAGGCTGCTGTCTTTCCCTTCCGTCGTGACACAGGGGCAACAGCTGGCTGGGAGGCCGAGATTTCTCGGTGGCCCAGAACAGGATCTGGATGGGGATCTCGCAAAGGCAGATCGCCAGTGAGATGGCGACATCTTCTGGATGAGGGCGAGGCTAGGTTTAAATCTGGAAAGCGCCACTGTTGCGCAGAAATGGAGGCCAGCAGCTCAGCAAACTCAGGATAATCACCGAGCTCAGGATGTACCTTGACCAGTCTAACAGCCGCCACGACATTCTTCAGAATCTTGCTAGGATGAGAGGAAGAGTGTGCTTCAGCCACACGACCCCTGATGAGCTCAGCTTCCCACTGTGTCTCTTCACGGGGGATCCCAGCTGTCCTCTTCATCTGCTGCGGACAGAGACGGCCCTTCGGTGACGCAGAACCCTTGGCTAAATGGGTGGCAGGAACCTGATTCCGGGGTGAAGAGCGAAGATGCTTCACCGTCGGCTCTGGCTTCGGCTTGCCGCCGGAACTCTTCTCAGGCCCACAGATTCTCCTTCGAAGCGCCGCAATCTCGGCCGTCCTCTCCCTGCCTTCAGCGTGATCAGCAAGGTGAGGATTGCGTTTAATTGCCGCCTCTGTGAGGTCCAGGTACGAGCAGGCGTTTTTGAGGGTGAATAGCCTACGGGAGTTGGCGAGGAGGTCATTTACCTCTATGAGAGCAATGATCAGCTCATAGCCCAAGTTGAAGGAGTAGCCAGTTCTTGGTGACGCCATCCCACGAAAACACACTGGTACTTAAAAAGGGTAAAACTTAACCCCCCCCCCAAAAAAAAAACAACAACAACAAAAAACTCACTGGGGCTGGCATCTCGTTTGGCTGCGACCTAGTGTTATGAATGCCCCTTGCAGGGCATTAATGAGATGCCAAGTGCCAAGCAGTAAGTTTACGGGTTTATTCACAAGAAGACTAAATGGCAAAATAAACAGCCACATGGGGCAAAACATGAAAATAAACTGAGGTACAAGACAATTGACTCTGACGATAAACTAAGAGAGGTAGCGGGGATGGAGCTCACGCTGTACAATAAACACTTACGAGAGGGTGAGCAACGATGAATCATAGAGACGACTGGAGTCGGGGGTTGGAACTCCAGTCGCGTTCACGGAGGTGCACGGGGTAGTAGGTCGCAGCGAGGAGTGAGCCTCAGCTGCTCCCTGAAGTGTGAAACCAAAACCAATCAGGAAAATTAATGAAATGACACACAGCTGTCACAGCGCCGGCTCAACTTTGACAGCCGGAAGTCCCGCCATGATGCTGTCACAATAAAAGCCCTGGAGAGGGCCACATAGCCAGACCCGAAATAAAACGGGAGAACAGGGAAAATACTGAGCAACCCGAGCGTTGATGGGATCAGCGCTCAGGCCACCACACACACATTATTTGATAAGATGTTAGCAGATGTAAGCACAGGGGTGTGTCAGAACAGATCAGTTTTATGTATTTGGTTGTGTAGTCAAGTATAATTGTTATCCATAACCTGGGGCACGAGGCTCTGCCTGCTTTGATGTAGGGGAAATCTTGTGTGTTAAATTAAAAAAAAAGCACACACACATAGGAACTGACAATTAAAAGTCAGTATAAAAAAATGTGAAAACATAAATCCACTTAAAAATGAAACTGTCCTTAATTCTTAATAGGTCTTAATATTCTGTAAATTTGTGACATTTTTATTCTTTAAGGATTGTTACATTTTTCCCCTAAATGTGATTTTTTTCCCCCTAATAAATCTGTGACTTGTCTATTAACAAGTTTTTGTGATAAAAGTGCAACATTTTCTTTTTTTCTTTCACATTTGCAACTTTTGTCTCTCTCAGTAAACTGCATCAGGATCCTTGTGTGAGGGAGGTCACTGAGCCTAATCCAAACAGCAAATTTGAAAACTGGACACCAATGTAATCAATGAATATTAAGGTTAGATTAGATTTAGATTAGATTCAAGTTTAGTGTCATTGCACATGTATGAATACAAGGTAACGAAACACAGTTTAGCATCCAATCAGAAGTGCAAAGGACAGCAGTGCAGTATATACAGTAATTGACAGTATGTGCAATTTAAGCAAAAATATGCAAATATATGCAGCGGTGCAGAAAGTTAAGAGTACTGTTATGTGCAAATAATGTACAATAAGTTAGATGGGCAGTTATGTACAGGTGAGGATGGTAAGAGATGATGATAAGAGAAGGTAATTTAATACTTGAGTAGAGCCCAGAATCTCTTTGATGCCGACCGAAAGTCTTGTTTCATGGCCTCACCGAACTCCTCCCATACCCGGGTTTTTGCTTCAGCATCCACCCGAGCTGCACTCCGCTTGGCCTGCCGGTACACCTCAGCTGCTTCGGGAGTCCCACAAGCCAACCAAGCTCGATAGGAATACTTCGAGGATCTCCTCAACCCCACTGATACGCCTTCCACAGAGGAAGCAGGGTTTGGGGACGAGGGGGATGACTCGCCTATCACAGGGGCTGAGGTCGCCAAGGTGGTTAAAAATCTCCTTGGTGGCCGGGCCCTGGGGGTGGACGAGATTCACCCTGAGTACCTCAAGGCCCTGGATGTTGTTGGGTTGTCATGGTTGACACGCCTCTGCAACATTGCGTGGAGGTCGGGGGCAGTGCCTTTGGCATGGCAAACCGGGGTGGTGGTTCCTCTCTTCAAAAAAGGGGACCGGAGGGTGTGCTCCAACTTTAGAGGGATCACACTCCTCAGCCTCCCTGGGAAGGTCTATGCCAAGGTACTGGAGAGGAGAGTCCGGCCGTTGGTCGAACCTCGGATTCAGGAGGAGCAATGTGGTTTTCGTCCTGGCCGTGGCACATCGGACCAGCTCTTTACCCTCTTGAGAATTCTTGAGGGTTCGTGGGAGTTTGCCCAACCAGTTTACATGTGTTTTGTGGACGTGGAGAAGGCATTTGACCGCGTCCCTCGTGGATTTTTGTGGGGGGTGCTTCGGGAGTATGGGGTATCGGGCTTGTTGTTACGAGCTATTCGGTCTCTGTACGACCGTTGTGAGAGTTTAGTTCGTATTGCCAACACTCGGTCGGAGTCATTCCCAGTGAGAGTTGGACTCCGCCAGGGCTGCCCTTTGTCACCGATCCTGTTCAT
This sequence comes from Pholidichthys leucotaenia, assembly GCA_020510985.1. Taxonomy (NCBI): domain Eukaryota; kingdom Metazoa; phylum Chordata; class Actinopteri; order Cichliformes; family Pholidichthyidae; genus Pholidichthys; species Pholidichthys leucotaenia. The sequence goes on from CM035842.1 coordinate 282,573,284, forward strand.
AATTTTTATGGACAGGATTTCTAGGCGCAGCCAGGGAATGGAGGGTGTCATGCTTGGTGACCACAGGATCTCATCTCTGTTGTTTGCAGATGATGTTGTCCTGTTGGCTTCATCCAGCAATGACCTACAGCTCTTGCTGGGACGGTTTGCCGCTGAGTGTGAAGCGGCTGGGATGAGAATCAGCGCCTCCAAGTCCGAGTCCATGGTCCTCAGCCGGAAAAAGGTGGATTGTCCTCTCGGGGTTGGGGACAGGCTCCTGCCCCAAGTGGAGGAGTTTAAGTATCTTGGGGTCTTGTTCACGAGTGAGGGGAAAATGGAGCGAGAGATCGACAGACGGATTGGAGCAGCATCTGCAGTGATGCGGACGTTGTACCGGTCTGTTGTGGTGAAGAGGGAGCTTAGTTCTAAGGCAAAGCTGTCGATTTACCAGTCAATCTACGTTCCTACTCTCACCTATGGTCACGAGCTTTGGGTAATGACCGAAAGAACGAGATCGCGGATACAAGCGGCTGAAATGAGCTTTCTCCGTAGGATTGCTGGACTCACCCTCAGAGATAGGGTGAGGAGCTCAGTCATCCGGGAGAGGCTCAGAGTAGAACCGCTGCTCCTCCACATTGAAAGGAGTCAGTTGAGGTGGTATGGGCATCTGATTAGGATGCCTCCTGGACGCCTCCCACTTGAGGTGTTTCAGGTACGTCCCACTGGGAGGAGACCCCGGGGCAGACCCAGGACTCGGTGGAGAGACTATGTCTCCCAGCTGGTCTGGGAACGCCTTGGTATCCCCTCTGAAGAGCTGGAGCAGGTGGCTGGGGAGAGGGAAGTCTGGGCTTCTCTGCTTGAACTGCTGCCTCCGCGACCCGGTCCTCCGGAAAAGCGGTAGAAGATGGATGGATGGATGGATGGAGTAGAGCCCAACTTAAAACATTAAAACATATTTTTGTTTCGCATGAGAAACAAATTTCACATTTTTTTCACTCAATTTTTATTGGATACAGTGGTCTGAATTTCCATGAATTGCCTGTCTGAAGAATGAAGCAGAAAAGTCAGATATTTCCAAAGCAAATAAGTCAACAATTACACTATGCAAACTTGCTATAATAGATTTATCAATCACCCATGACATGAAAATGTTTTTTGCCTTGCAACATACAGTGATGTGAAAAAGTGTTTGCCCCCTTCCTGATTTATCATTTTTTTGCATGTTTGTCACACTTAAATGTTTCAGATCATCAAACAAATTTAAATATTAGACAAAGATAACACAAGTAAACACAAAATGCAGTTTTTAAATGAAGGTGTTTATAATTAAGGGTAAAAAAAAAAATCCAAACCTACATGGCCCTGCGTAAAAAAGTGATTGCCCCCTAAACCTAATAAGTGGTTTGACCACCCTTTACAGAAACAACTGCAATCAAGCATTTGCGATTACTGGCAATGAGTCTTTTATAGTGCTGTGGAGCAATTTTGCCACACTCAGCTTTGCAGAACTGTTGTAATTTAGCCACATTGGAGGGTTTTTGAGCATGAACCGCCTTTTTAATGTCGTGCCACAGCATCGTAATCAGATTCAGGTCAGGACTTTGACTAGGCCACTCCAAAGTCTTCATTTTGTTTTTCTTAAACCATTGAGAGATGGACCTGCTGGTGTGTTTTGGATCATTGTCCTGCTGCAGAACCCAAGTGTGCTTCAGCTTGAGGTCACAAAAAGTTGGCCGAATAATCTCCTCCAGGATTTTTTGGTAGACAGTAGCATTCATGATCCCATTTAACACAGCAAGTCTTCCAGGTTCTGAAGCAGCAAAAAAGCCCCAGACCATCACACTACCACCACCATATTTTACTGTTGGTATGATGTTCCCTTTCTGAAATGCAGTGTTACTTTTACGCAAGATGTAATGGGACACACACCTTCCAAAAAGTTCAACTTTTGTCTCGTCAGTCCACAGAGTATTTTCACAAAAGTATTGGGGATCATCAAGATGTTTTCTGGCAAAACTGAGACAAGCCTTTATGTTCATTTTGCTCAGCAGTGGTTTTCGTCTTGGAACTCTGCCATATAGGCCATTTTTGCCCAGTCTCTTTTTATGGTGGAGTCATGAACACTGACCTTAACTGAGGAAAGTGAGGCCTGCAGTTCTTTGGATGTTGTTGTGTGATCTTTTGTGACCTCTTGGATGAGTCATCGCTGCACTCTTGGGGTAATTTTGATCGGCCGACCACTCCTGGGAAGGTTTACCACTGTTCTATGCTTTCGCCATTTGTGAATAATGGCTCTTACTGTAGTTCCCTGGAATCCCAAAGCTTTAAAAATGACTTTATAACCTTTTCCAGACTGATAGATCTCAAATACTTTGTTTCTCATTTGTTCCTGAATTTCTTCAGATTGCATCCTGATGTCTAGCTTTTGAGGATCTTTTGGTCTACTTCACTTTGTCAGGCGGGTCCTATTTAAGTGATTTCTTGATTGAGAAAAGGTGTGGCAGTAATCAGGCCTGGGCGTGGCTCGAAAAATTGATCTCAGCTTTCCAAAGATGCGAAAAACCACAGTTAATTTATATCTTGGGGGGGAGGGGCAATCACGTTTTCACACAGGGCCATGTAAGTTTGGATTTTCGTTACCATTAATAATCAACACCTTCATTTAAAAACTGAATTTTGTGTTTACTTGTGTTATCTTTGTCTAATATTTAAATTTGTCTGATGATCTGAAACATTTAAGTGTGAAAAATACACAAAAAAATGAGAAATCAGGAAGGGGGCATACACATTTTCACACCACTGTCGATAGCGAATATCTAATATATATAATATTTTGATATATACAGTATACAGCAGGGAAGTATGTTTAATGAGAAAAATGTTGACATGTTCAGTACTTATCTTCCCTGATGTATAAATGGTATTTATACGGTCCTCTTGTTCAAAACTTTCTTATTTTATTTAAATTGTCTTAATAATCCTTGACCTGATGGTGTGAATGGGGAAGAGAGTTGAAGGGATATGAAATGGTCAGAGCTGTGATGCTTAACGGTACCATCTAATGTTTGGGACATCTAAACCTCCTTTTGAGTTATGTAGCTGTAACTTTTAATCTAGGGTCTCTTTTATTCCAGATGAAATCACTCAACCAAACATTAAGCAGCTCCGGTGCCTTTGCTGTAAGCGGAGAAAAAAAAGATTTCAGAAAAAGCAAAACATTAAAGGGATGAGGGCAACGTTAACCCAGAACTTCATAATGGATAAAATTCACCAACCACTTAAGATGAAATGGTCTCATGACATAACAAAGTTTCTAATCATATTCTTTCAAAACAAATTTCACAATTCTGAATTTATGGAAGCAGCAGCACAAGGTTGGATTAGATAAAGGCCTGTTGTTTGTTAATGCAAGAGTAGGTTGCAAAATAGGCCGAGTCTGTCCCATCCCTGCCTTTATAAAGGTACAGGAGGACACAGAAATTCACATCAGTCATATACCTCTCTCTCATACTTGTTTTGGTAGTCAGTCTGTTGGAAGGTAATTATTTTTTACTTTTATTAACAAATGTTTTCTTTGTGAAGCTGATTGATGCTGGATGTAAGGAGGTTATGGCTAGTGGGAATTTTGGTGATTTTAATGAATGATGGGTGAGTTTACTCCAGGATTTCTACGGTTTCCTCCCACAGGCCAAAAACATGCAAGTTAGGTCAATTGGCATCAAAACTGGGGATTCTAAATTGTCCTTAGGTATGACTGTGAGAGTGAATGGTTGTCTGTTTCTCTGTGTTGGCCCTGCGGTGGACTGGCGATCTGTCCAGGGTGTACCCTGACTCTCACCAAAGATGCTGGGATAGACCTCCAGCCCCCCCGCAACCCGAAAAGGATTAAGCGGAAGAAGATGGATGGATGGATGGATGAGAATTTATGTCTAATGGGATATGTTTCTGTGTTTCAGGATGAAGTGGCTCGTGATCTTTCTGGTGGTGGCTGTGGTCGTCTTCAGCTCTGAACCTGTGGAGGCTTGCACCTGGGGCCGTTGTCCTCCTTACAACAGGGGTGGAACAAATCTAGGTAAATTAGATCTACTTAATTTTGATAGAAGTGATTGCAGAGTTTAGGCTTTTATAAAACAGAAAATGAGGATTTTAATTATTCAGATTTTAAACAAGTCAGCAGAACATTAACCCTTTTATATTGTTAATGGTTTTGTTCATCAGTGTTTGCAGGTCTGGCAGATCCACTGCATTGTTGTCTTATTAAATCAAAATATATTATCTATAATAAACAAATTATGTAAAAAAACAACAACACTGTCCTATCTTTATCAAAATTCCAAGCAAAAAACACAGTTTATTTGCTTAATATTTATCATTTACCTTTGTAGAATCATATTTTTAAACAGTGTCATATGATTTTTTTTGATAAATAAGAAGGAAAAAAACAACCTCAGAACTTTAAAATGTGTATTTATTTGCCTTACTAACTTACTTAGCCCACAGTGTAGTAAATGAATGTTTTTGAAACTTTTTTTCAGTAAAGCCCACAAAGGAGCCGTCAAATGTACCATTTAGGGAGAGGCCATGTAGGGACTCCTAATGACTGTTATAAAAATTATTTTTCAGGTCTGATAACTTTTTCCTCATGCTAAAGTCTCTCTGTCCCCCACATAGAAAGAAGAGCTATGTTTTTGAGACTGGGACTGAAAAACCTGAGAAATGACATCGCTCAAGAAGATTAGCAGGGCTGACCTATCAATGCTTTTTCTGGTTCACAGTTTACTGTCATTCAGATATTAAACATGATGTTGCAGTCTAAGTCTGGAAACAATTCCTAAATGATCATGAGCTAAGCTGCAGAATTTTCTCAAAGCATTAATTGATTATCATGAATATGAAACTGCTTGTTGCTGCTAAATGTCCCGATGAAAAAAAAACAAACCTGCAAATAAAAGAAAGATTCCAACAATGTGCTGTTGACTCATTTCCACTACAGAAAACAGAAACTTTCAAGTGTGTTTCTGCCCTACAGGAACCTCTCTGAAATAAGGCCCTGGTCAGGTTTGAGTAAGAGTAACTGACATTAGAATAAAAAAAATGTCAGAAAAGAAACATTCTTGCAGAAATTCATGCCACAAGCTGTAACACAGCCAAAATGATCACCAAATGAACAAAAGACAAAAATGTACAAAAATGATGGGAGGGTCCATAAGTGAAATAGAAAGGTGAAAATTGGGGATTAATTTGATGACTTTTATTAGGAAAAATCTGTCATGATTGCACAATGATATTCTCTTTGTATTCTCCAGTAAATTTAGTCAAGTTCACGTTGCCACTTATGTCCCACTTCATACATATTTGACGTCTCTACTTGACTTAGGGTATTATAAAATTCTGTTTGTGTGTGTGTGTGTGTGGGGGGGGGGGTGGAGACTAAAGGAAGAAACTGTTCAACTAGAAAAGCCACAACACTGACTGAAGAAATACTTTTGTAAAGGTATGAAATCCAGAGTTTGAAATTATCTAAAAAAATGTTGTCTAGGAAGACTATATTAATAATATTCCTTGTAGATTCTAATTGTATCTCCCTGTTATCCTCTTGGTTTTCTCATTTTGACATTAGGTTTATTTTGAAAGTACTTCCTGATTTGGATGCGTATCATTTTCTGTGACCTTTCTGAGACTTACCAAACAGATGTTGAATTTCCTTTAACTCATTTTGTTACAAAGTGTTTTTTTAACTTAATTTTTTACCTGTTGTATCAAGCTGCTTGGCAAGAAGAACAAATATCTGATTGACTTGTTGTGAAAACACAGTTTGCCAAAAAGAACTCTTCTCCTATTTGATGCTGCTAAAAACTTTCATACTTTATTTAAATTGTCTTAGTTACACTGGACCTGATGGCGTGAATGGGTGAGAGAGTTGAAGGGATACGAAATGGTCAGAGTTGTGATGCTAATCGGTACCACCTAATGTAAGGGACATCTAAACCTCCTATTGAGCTCTGTAGCTGTGGAAATTTTTATCTAGGTTTTCGTTTATTCTAGATGAAATCACTCAACCACTTATTTTTTAATGTAAACCATCTTTGAGTGCCTTGTAACGTGCTATACAAATAAAATATAATATTATTAAGAAGCTCCTGTGCCTTTGCTGTAAGCAGAGAGAAAAAATATTTCAGAAAAAGAAAAACATTAAAGGGTTGAGGGCAACGTTAACCCAGAACTTCATAATGGATAACCACTTAAGCTGACATGGTCTCATGACACAGCAAAGTTTCTAATCATTTTTTTCTCTCAAAACAAATTTCACAATTCTGAATTTATGAAAGCAGCAGCTAAAGGTTGGATTAGATAAAGGCCTGCTGTTTGTTAATGCAAGAGAAGCTTGCAAAATATTGAAAATGACCACACACAGCACTTGGCTGAGTCAGTCCCATCCCTGCTATTATAAAGGTAGAGGAGGACACTGTCATAAGCCTCGTGTGCTTTTACGCAGCACACGGAGGAGGGGAAGGAGGAATGGATTTATGCACTTGGTTACACCACCACACATTTATTGAACAAAAAGGTAAACAAAACCCCAACTGTACTGTTATGTTCTGAAATAATGACAAATCGGAGAAGATGTGGAAGGGACATTCTCTTTATTCATAAACAGGAACTCCCCTATTTATATGTACAGCTGGAGCCCACCTGACATCACCCCCCCCCTTTTCCAGGCCAGGCTACGGTAACCCCAAAGGTACAAATCGCTATGCTATATGTACAAAACAATAAAACAGCACAGTGCATACGAATGGTATTCCACCCAGTGACTCACAGTCACTGGGTGAGAATACCAGGAAATAACACATCCAATACTCACAAGCTGGAGCAGTCTGAGTAAGTCCCAAGGTGGCCTGGCAAAAAACCCTCGTACATTACAGTACATCTCACAGATGATTCAAAGGACCAGCAATGCTTGACTGGTGAACGCCGCTAAAGTACAGACATTGCTAGTTCCACAAATTGGAGACACCTGGCCGAGACACGGGAATGACAATCACCGGAGTAGAATCAGCTGGCTGTCAGAGGAGAGGGGACGTGGTTGGACCGGCGAATGTTACCTGAAACTAGGTCAAAGAAGCTGCCTAACTGTCACTGGCCAAAGTGGTGGCTACAGACATGGAAAAGAAAAGACCAAAGACAAAACCACCACAAGAACTAAAAAGATAGCACAGTACATAAATACCCCGACACCCGAGCCACAGAAAACGGCCAGAACTGAGCCTAAAGGAAAACACCGGCTTGGTTCATGACAGACACAGAGACTCACATCATTCGTATACGTCTATCTCACTCTTGCTTTTGTAGTTAGTCTGTTGAAAGGTAATTATTTTTCAGTTTTATTTATAAATGCTTTCTTTCTAAAGCTGATTGGTGCTGCATGTAACGATGTTATAGCTAGCAGGGATTATGGTGATTTTCGTGAATGATGAGAGTTTATGAGCCCTATTTTGACAGTCACCCAGATAGTTTCCTGAAAGACTTTCCGCCATATGCCAGTGTTTTTGTTAGTTTCTGTCAGCCCATTGTTTTTTTACGCCTTGCAACACACCATCAAATTACCAGTAGACCATGCTCTCGCTATGTGCTGGGAGGAGGAGAGTTATTTCAAAGAGGTGTTGCGGCATGCAATCTAATGCGCATTACTATTATAGTGCATTCCAGGAGAATTTACTTTTGGTCAGGAAAAAGGAGGTCTATTGTCAGAAGCACATTGTTTAATGATGTTTCAATGGCGTGTTTTGAAATCGCATAACTCAGGAAACAGCATGCGCTGGGACCTTCTTTTAATGGAGAGAGATGTAACAGTCACCATAATTATATGATGATCAAATTAGTTTTTTTTTTTTTAATTCAATCGACACTCTCATTTTAATTGCAGACTTACCATTGGAGTCTATAGATTAGTCATTAATGTAGGATTTTTTAATGGACAGGCAGTGTGATGTGCGGCGCGGAGGGGAGGTCTGTTAGTTGGAGTTGTGTTCTATTCACATGTTCATTATGGACTTATAAGGGATTAATGTGTTCATTTTGAGCACAATGAATGAATGAACAAGGAGTGTGCAGCATTTTACTTTTCACTGCAACTCCCCAGAGAGACAGGAGAAGCGTCTACACATCTGCCTCGGCCGCATGTCCCGGGTTTCCAGATGGGCACCTGCACTGCACCAAGGGTTGTGGTTCTCCATCAGCAAGCTCCCTGACTGCCACCCATCAGGGGCTGGCTGAAGCTGGTGAAAGCGGGCTCGCTTCGTGGCCGGGAAGCTGTGCCAGATCTCCTCCTTCCCTCCATCTCTCAAGGAAAGGAGGAAGCGATGGCATGGAGCGACTTCCGTGCCCTTGTTCATGAAGGTTTATGAAAGTTAATGAAAGTTTGTACAGGCATCATCCTGTCTGGGTTTGACTTTGAAGTGTCAAACCCATTCATGTCTGTGTGTGGCAGCCGTACGCACTAAATTAAACCATTCAGCTGATTTTTTTTAACCCATTCTTCCCTGTTTGTTCTCTCTAACATTGTCATGGGTGGCCCTCGCGAGCCACCATAAGATGCCAACAAGTCACCGGTGAGTTTGCAATGATGTTTATTAATGACGATGAACAGAAGATAATACACAAAGGAACGGAAAGTAATGAGCCTCGGTGGGCTAAAACTCACAACACAAGACACGGGGACCGTAAGGCTGAACAAGCTCACTTACGATTAAGACGAAGGATGATCACAAACGTGGAAATAATAAGGAGTATTGATGTCTGAGCAGAGGAGCGCTCGCTCGACGTCTGACGAGGAATCTTCGACGAGACTGCTGCATTGGGCTGCATTCAGTGTCCGCTTAAAAGCCGGCCACTGATGAGCCCCGAATGCAGTACAGCTGTTCGGCTTTGACAACAGGAAGCTCCTCCGAGCGCTGTTACAATAAGAGCCCGGGGAGCCAGAAGGTAAACACTGCTGTCAAGCATGAAGGAGATGATGTATGACCTGAGCGCGGACGAGATCGGCACTCGGATCATAACAGTACCTCCCCGCCGAGGGCGGGCTCCGAACGCCCAGTGACACCCAAGCCCCCCCGCCCCCCCCCCAGGGTGGGCGGATGGGGGAACAGGCCAGGGGGGAGAGGACCACCATAGACCAAAAAAAACCATGATGAAAATAGGAGCACACAGACAGTCAGAGAAAAAAACCCGATACTCTCATGCACAAATTACAACCAAGTTAGAGCGTAAAGGAGACAATCATAGCGCAAAATAACAGCAAACAGGATATTCTCAAATACACAAACCATGATCAAGGCAGACTGGGAAATAAAACAATTACAGGGCACGACAACAGAAAATACCATATCCCCGAAGGCAAAAACACACCAACTGCTACAGGCAATGAATGGACATTTAACAGAGGAAAAATGAACAAAAAAAAACCACCCGCTAGGAAGGGGTGAGATGCACAATAGCAAATACAAGACCCCCCGCACATCCCAAAAGGTTACAGAAACAATGAAAATGAAAACCCGGGATGATGGCAGTCCTAGCACCGTGGCATGAAGGCCGATAGTTCGGGTGGCCGCCCTGCATCCAGCGTCCACATCGCAGGCAGGAGGAAAAGGAACAGTTCGGGCGGCCTACCCCAGTCCCATGCTCGGAAACACAGTTCCTCTGGTGGCCGGGCCAGATCGCAGAAAGGGCGGGAAAGTTTGTCGGGTGGCCAACCCAGAACGCCGATCCGGCAAAACAGCTCACCAGGTGGCCGACCCGCATCACACAGCCACCAGGACCGAAGGGGAGAAGTTGGAGGCGGCCTCCCTGGAGAGGGGGAAGGCGAGGGAGAGCCGGGCGGAGTGTTAGGAACCCCAATGGCCCCCGGTGGAGATGAGCTGGGATGAAGATCCTGAGAGTGAGGATGATGATGATGATGAGCCGGTCCGGTGGCAGGGGATCTGCAGCTCCCTCACCGACCTTGACTTCTGCTGGTGCTGCACCCGCAACGGACCCCAATTGGGTCACGGCTGCACCCCCGTCGGACCCCGATTGGGTTGGCGCCGCACCAGAACCGACCTCCAACCCCGAACCCGGAACCTCTGGCGCAGTGAACGGAATCAGCTCTGCGCCGGTGACCCTGGGAGAAGGCTCAGGAGAGAGAAAAGAACCGGGATCAGGATCACCGGTAGCGACAGAGCCCAGCGAGATGAGTTCAGGCGAGTTCTGCCCCTGGCTCGTCTCTCCGAGAGACAGGCAAAAGTGCTCCAGAATAGAAAGGAGAAAAGCAAAGTAGAGCACTTGCCTGTACTTGGGTTCTGTTGCTGTCCAGGACTCCGACGATCCGGGCTCAGACGGAAGGAGATCGTCTTCTAGCTCCCACTCAGCTACGTCGGGCTCCGCAGCTGGCATGATGGCTTCTGCAGCCTGAGGAACCTCCGGCACAGACGTCAACGCTGACGACCCGTACGGCGTGGTGGCTGGGGACCGTCGACCCGCTGGACCGGATCGCTCATCTGTGGAGACCCGGGGACGCTTCGTCGTCGGCGCAAGCTCCACGCTGCAGTCCGCTGCAGTCCGCTCTCCTTCTCTGCCCATGATGTGGCTGTGGGGCTGGAACCAGGCTCTCCAGAACTGCAGGCCCCCTCCTCATCCGGCGACGTTGGCCTGGCGTCGAGGACCGCTTAGCGGAGGGAGACACAGAGGCAGCGGGTTTAATAATAGAAGCTACAGCAGGTGGTGGGAGCTCAGGGGACTGCGAACCCTGAACTCCACCCCCAGGAGTCAGACAAGGCAAATCACAAATATGAGGAGATGAGTGAGCTTGTACTTGCCTGTCTCCCAGAGGCAGGATGGTGCCTGCTTTAGCGGACGTTGCTCCTCCCTTTCCCCACCGGAGGGTGACAGAGGGCCCCCTGGGAGGACGAGGAGGGGCCGCTCGCGACGGACAACGAACGGGCTTCTCCGGGGCAGGACTCAGAACTCTCTCTGCAGCAGGAGGTGACGTCACAGAGGAAGGGACGACAGCCGAGACGAGCTGATGGGACAGCAGGAACAGGTGGCCCGGGGGGAGAGGCTGCAGGGATTCCCTCCTGACATGACGCCGAAGGAGCAGCTGGCTGGGAGGCAGAGTTCTTCCGACGACCCGGAACAGGATCTGGACGGGGTTCTTGATGAGGGTTATCTTGGCCGGGGCGCCGACGTCTTCGACGACCCCCGGGTGGCTCGAACTCCTGGAGTGGATCGAGGACAGGAATGGGATCCCAAAGCGGGGAGCGGGGATGCCTTCTCTTCTGCTTCTCACCGTAGTCCTCCTCTACCATGCAGAGAATTTCGCGTTGTGCAGCGATGTCTGCCCTCCTAATGTCGACTTCGGGATGGTCGGCGTAGCGAGGGAGATGATTAAGGACGTCCTAAGCACAGGAGGGAGGCGGAGATGAGTGTTTCATCAACGTATTTCAGGGTGTCCGCCAGCTCGTAGCTCTGACTCCGAGTGCGGCCCCTCCGCGACGGCATGCGACGGCATGCTTCCAGCACGCAGTACCCAGACAGGAAAGAGCAAAGTACAAATGCAAACTCACCAGGAATGGCGTCTCGGTGTGGCGCCTCCATTTAGGCGTCCTGGCAGCAGTCTACTGTCATGGGTGGCCCTCGCGAGCCACCATAAGACGCCAACAAGTCACCAGTGAGTTTGCAATGATGTTTATTAATGACGATGAACAGAAGATAATACACAAAGGAACGGAAAGTAATGAGCCTCGGTGGGCTAAAACACACAACACAAGACACGGGGACCGTAAGGCTGAACAAGCTCACTTACGATTAAGACAAAGGATGATCACAAACGTGGAAATAACAAGGAGTATTGACGTCTGAGCAGAGGAGCGCTCGCTCGACGTCTGACAAGGAATCTTCGACGAGACTGCTGCATTGGGCTGCATTCAGCGTCCGCTTAAAAGCCAGCCACTGATGAGCGCCGGAGGCAACGCAGCTGTTCGGCTTTGACAGACGGAAGCTCCTCCGAGCGCTGTTACAATAAGAGCACGGGGAGCCAGAAGGTAAACACTGTTGTCAAGCCTGAAGGAGATGATGTATGACCCGAGCGCGGACGAGATCGGCGCTCGGATCATAACAAACATAACTAACTGGGCATCAACTATGATTGATGTGTTCCTTATTACCAAGCAGCATTACTATCGTGTGCATTTTGGCTCACACACACAGCCTTTGGTCAGCGCAAAACCCATCTTAAACCGTCAAAATCACAGTTCATTTTAGATAATGCACCTCTTTGTATTAAAGGAATAGGAAGAATTGCTTTGGATTGGATTATCCAAAACACACCTCTGAATGATTAGACTGGTCTCTTTACATCATGTGCCGGCGGAAATCTTGTTTTTACGCCTTTGTGATAAGGAAATGGACTTGGAAACACCCATAAATGCATCTTGCATCAGTGACAACTGACTAAATGATCCCGTCACAGTACAGCCCAATATGTCTAATGGGATTTGTTTCTGTGCTTCAGGATGAAGTGGCTCGTGATGTTTCTGGTGGTGGCAGTGGTTGTCTTCAGCTCTGAACCTGGGGAGGTAAGAAGCATGCCCATGATTTGTGCAGGTATAAGTCGTGGACAATATGGACAATATTTAAGTAAATGAGACCTACTTAATTTTGACAACTGTTGTACGGTTTAGGCTTTTATGAAACAGAAAAAAGATTACATTAATTATTGAGATTTTATACAACTCAGCAGAACAAAAAACAATGTTTATTGTTTATGATCTTGTTAGTCATGGAACTTTAAAATGTGCTTTATTTGGCTTAGTAACTCACTTAACTAATAGTAAAGTAAATGAATAATTTTGTTTTTATGTTACTTTGTTTTGTCTAAAGACCACAAAGGTGCCATCAAATGTAACATTAAGGGAGAGGCCATGTCAGGACTCATAATGATATAAAAACTGTTATTTTTCAGGTATGATGAATTTTTCCTCATGCTAAAGTCTCTTTGTCCTCCACATAGAAAAGCGTGGCTTTGTGAGGCTGGGACAGAACAACCTGAGAAATGACAATGCTCAAGAAGATTAGAGGGGCTGACCTATTAATGCTGTTTGTGAATGACAATCTATTGTAATTCAGATATTAAACACGATCATTCATTCTGGGACAAAAAAAATATCACATGATCATGAGCTAAGCTGCATAATTTTCTCTAAGTATTAATTGATTATGAAACATGTGAAACTGATTATTGCTCCAAAAACGTCTTGATGAATAAAAGCGCAGATTAAAAAAGACACCCCCAGTGTGTTATTATGTCGACCCATTTCCACTACAAGAAACAGAAACCAATTTTACAGAACTTTCCTGTGAAATAATAATAATAACCCTTTATTTGACCCACAGCAGGTAAATTTACGGCATTACAGCAGCAGAAGGATAGCAGCACTAAGAGCAATAATTAATAAATTTCACATTTATTATAAAATAAATAAATAAATAAAATTTCACATTTTTTTCACCCAATTTTTATTGGATACAGTGGTCAGAATTTCCATGAATTGCCTGTCTGAAGAATGAAGCAGACAAGTCACATTTTTCCAAAGCAAACAAGTCAACAATTACACTATGCAAACTTGCTTTAATAGATTTATCAATCACCCATGACATGAAAATGTTTTTGCCCTGCAACATACAGTGATGTGAAAAAGTGTTTGCCCCCTTCCTGATTTCTCATTTTTTTGCATGTTTGTCACACTTAAAGGGCCTATATCATGCAAAATCGACTTTTTTGAGCTTTTAAGCATGTAATAATATTAATTCCTCACCAAAAACGTGGTATTTTGCTCCATTCACGCATCTCTGAGTATTCTTCCTAAACCCTGCTCTCTGAGCTGCTGCTCCGCCCTGTCCCTGATAATGACTGGGTCCCCACGTTCATACGTATGAACGTGGGTGAGCCATAGATATAGAACCCTAGATTGGCAGCGCTGGCCAATCCGTGGTCGCAGGGGCGTGACCACGCGCGTCCGCCATCTTGGTACAGGATATCTGTAGCACAACCCTGTGGTCCAGTGCAGACACCTGCTTGGGTCATTCTCCTTTGTTAAACGTTTGACAGGCTTCAGTGAACATGTTTACAACACAGCACAACACAGTGCATAGTGGTTTACTTTCAGCATAATCTGCATAAATATTAGGTGTTTAAGAGCTTCATAATTATTAAATTATGGCATTTTGCAGTGTCTCAATCAAGAACTGTCAAATGAGCTGAAAAAAAAAAAAAAGTTACCATACCCCCTGATTAATAATTAAGGCTAGCTCTTTCATTGTGGCCATTTATGCATAAATATATGGCCGAAATTGATTAATTCATACTTTGTCCTGGGCTGTATTTGTTATATTTGCCACCCCAGGCAACCAGCTTATTGCCCCCCCCCCCCAAATTGTCAAAAATGTTTGTCAAAGAAATATTTCAGCCTGTGCTATACAAATTGGCCTAGATATGTAAACTTTGAAATAAATAAAGAGAATAAAAAATTACAAATCAATTATTCAAGTTTCTTCATTTAACTAGACAGACATTATACACTCCCCCCCCCCCATCTACCTGGATCTGTATAGCAGTTGTTTAAAATCAATTTGAAATTCTTATTGATTTTAGGCCCACATAACACATTTATACAATACACCAATGTTCATTACAAATTTATTAAATTTATTGCATAGAATAATGCACTCAACATGAAAGCAGCAAGCTCATATTAATCAATTGCAAAGTGAGGTGAAGTGTTAATTGAATCAAAACCCAGTTTAAAGCAGTAGATGTAGGCTTTATAAATTTAACCCAGAGCCAGGTCAAGAATTCGGGCAATATAGAACATGTATATAGGCTTATATATTAATGCGGTAGACATGTACATTTATTTGCATACATACATGACCATTATGACTGGCGCCTAGCGGCTGCCCCGGCCTTGGATGCGCTCTGCAGAGCGTGCCCAAATGCCAAGTCACGTTTTGTTACCTTGTATTATACATGTGTAATGACAATAAAGTTGAATCTCATCTCATCTCATCTCACATGAAGGGCTAGGCCTATAGGCCCTATTGATTTAAAAGTACTAGTGCTGAAAAAATTGAAGCTGAAAAATTGATATAATATATACCTTGTAGCTGAACACAGACCTGTTGCTCACTCTTCTGAGAATGCCACAGATCAACTTTAAAGACCACTGTTATATAATTCTTCCTCTTGTAATGGAAACTAAGGTGATATGTATGGCTGTGTTGTGAGACATGTATATGTTGGACACTGCATATGTGATTTAACCACGATGAAGGAGAGCCAGCCCCCTGCGGTGCGGAGCCACAGAGCCTGGACCCCCTGCGGAGGACAGGGGACAGAAGACTTCCTGACCACTGAGGCTCGGGAAGAGAGAAGGGGGAGTTATGTAAATAAAAGGCTAATGAATGTGAATAAAGAGACTTTGATATAGATGTGTGATTTCCCCCGCGAGGGAAATGGTTTGATGTGAGAAGGTTTAAATGAGAGAACTTTGTGGTGTTCACTCTCTTTGTTCGCTGCTCAAGAATAAGAGCAGACAGTGGAATGATTTCTTGAATAAACTGAAATGAAAGACAATTCGGTTTCGTTATTCAAGTCTCCCCACATTGGTGACTGACGACGTTGAGAATGAACGAAGAAATTCTCAGGGTCCCGGACTCACAGCGCTCAGAGCTGGCGAGCGCAGTGGCCGTTAAGCTGCCTGATTTCTGGCAGGATAACCCACGGTCGTGGTTTCTGCAAGCAGAGTCGCAGTTCGCGCTCGCAGGAGTAACGGTGGATGACACTAAGTTCCACCATGTCATCGCTAAACTGGACAACAGCACAGCTCGGTGCGTGCAAAGCTTGGTGGAGCAGCCACCCGCGACCGACAGGTACAGCAAGCTGAAATCCACCCTCATCAAGTTTTTCACCCCCTCGGCTGAAGTGAGGGCGAGGAGGATCCTGTCTTTGCTAGACCAAGGTGGACACAGGCCGAGCGCCCTGATGGAGGAGATGATACAGCTGAGAGGGTTGGACAACGATGATTTCATTTTTCAGTTCATCTTCCTCTCCAACCTCCCGGCGCATGCGAGAAGCACGCTGGCCGGCAAAAAGTGTCACACCCTGGAGGAGTTCCGGGAGCTGGCCCAGGAGGCAGACGGGATCCTGGACGCCTGCGGCGGGCAAGCAACCACAGCAGCGACCCGAGACAGCGGGGAGCCAGAGGCGGCAGAACCAGACTGGCCGACGATGGCGGCAACACGGCCGCGACGAGGGGGAGCCAATAGCCCGGCGACAGAGGCGCGGGCACGACACAGCGGAGGAGAAGATCTCTGCTTTTACCATCGGAGGTTCGCAGAGAAGGCACGCAGGTGTGTGCCGCCCTGCATCTTCAGGAGTTCGGGAAACGGCAAGACCGGGGGTCGCTAGCAGCTTCGACCCTCGGAGAACGCAACAAGCTGCTCTACATCACGGATGCGCGCTCCGGACGAGTGTTCCTCATTGACACCGGAGCACAAGTGAGCTTCATCACCCCAACATACGCGGACCGGGTAGCTGGACCCCACGGTGACGGAGCTACAGCGGCAAATGGCTCGAACATCAACACCTACGGGAGAAGGACCTTGCCTTTATGCTTACATGGCCGCACATATGAATGGACTTTTGTAGTAGCGGCGGTGAGTTTCAACATGTTGGGCGCGGATTTTTTGTGTTCACACAATCTGTTAGTTGATCTTGCTAATAGACGGCTGGTAAATGCACTCTCTTTTTACTCTCTCCCCTGTTCAGCTCGAGTGTCCCCGCCACCAGTACAGACCCACGTCGCTACAGCAGGTGGTAAGTTTCACACACTCCTCACCCAATTTCCAGCGCTCACTGTGCCCACTTTTTCAGCGACGGTCGCGAAGCACGGGGTGAAACACTTCATCCCCACTTCTGGTCCTCCCGTGTTTGCAAAAGCTCGGCGCTTGGATGCAGTTAAGCTCGCCATTGCGCGCGAGGAGTTCGCCAGCCTGGAGAGGCTGGGCATCGTTCGTAGGTCGAAGAGCCCGTGGGCTTCGCCGCTGCACATGGTACCGAAAGCCGATGGCTCCTGGAGACCGTGCGGGGATTACCGCAGGCTAAACAACGCTACGGCACACGATCGTTATCCCATCCCGCACATTCAGGATTTTTCGGTGCACCTGGCGGGGGCGCGCATTTTTTCAAAGATTGATCTAGTTCGCGGCTATCACCAAGTCCCGGTCCAACCGGAGGACATTCCTAAAACAGCGGTAATAACCCCGTTCGGACTTTTCGAATTTTTACGCATGCCGTTTGGTCTCAAAGGGGCGGCGCAAACATTTCAGCGGATGATGGATGCCGTGTTACGCGATCTCCCTTTCGTGTTTGTGTACCTCGACGACATTTTGGTCGCGAGTACTTCAGAGGACGAACACGAAATGCACCTCACAGCAGTTTTTAGGAGGCTGGGAGAGCACGGCTTAATAGTTAACCCAGCCAAGTGCCAGTTCGGCGTTGAGCGGATTGATTTTTTGGGTCACCGCGTCTCCCCGGAGGGAGCGGTTCCGTTACCAGAGAAAGTACGCGCGGTAGCGGATTTTCCCCGTCCACAAACGGTCAAATCACTACAGGAATTCTTGGGGATGGTGAATTTTTATAACCGGTTCCTGCCCCACGCAGCTCAAATCATGCAACCGTTATATGCCGCGCTCAAAAAACAAAAGCCGACCCAGGCGGTCGAATGGTCCCCGGAGCGGGAGCGCGCGTTCACAGAGGTTAAAAAAGCCTTGGCTGACGCTGCGCTCCTGGCCCACCCAGACCCTGCAGCACGTATCGCGCTGACGACAGACGCTTCAGATTTAGCCATAGGGGCCGTTATTGAGCAACAGGTAGCCGGAGTTTGGCAGCCTTTGGCTTTCTTTAGCAAATCTTTAAGCGCGGCTGAGCGAAAATACAGCGCGTTTGACAGAGAACTGTTGGCGCTGCATTTGGCTATTCGTCATTTCCAGTTCTGGCTGGAAGGACGGTGCTTCACCGCTTATGTGGACCACAAGCCGCTCACATACGCCATGGCCAAAATTTCAGATCCGTGGTCCGGCAGGCAGCAGAGGCAGCTGGCCGCAATCTCGGAATTTACCACTGACATTAGGCACGTCGCGGGCAAATTCAATGTAGTAGCGGATTGTCTCTCACGCGCGTTCACGACCCCGACACGCGCAGAGGCA
Organism: Pholidichthys leucotaenia; assembly: GCA_020510985.1. Classification (NCBI taxonomy): domain Eukaryota; kingdom Metazoa; phylum Chordata; class Actinopteri; order Cichliformes; family Pholidichthyidae; genus Pholidichthys; species Pholidichthys leucotaenia. Next base: position 282,591,563 of record CM035842.1, read on the forward strand.
GAACGGGCCACCGTGACCGCGCCGCAGGAGAGCGGCACGGTGGCGCGCGCAGCCCCGGTGCACGTGGGTATAGATTACGCAGCCATGGCAGCGGACCAGGGGGCGGACGCAGACGTGCGCGCGCTCCAGTCTGGACCAACAGGGTTGAGGCTGGAGAGCAAGTGTTTACAAACCGGTATGCCCCCCCTGATCTGCGACATGTCGACGGGGCGCCCGCGTCCGGTGGTTCCGGCCACGTGGCGCCGCCGTGTTTTTGACTCGGTCCACTCACTGGCGCACCCGGGGGTGCGCGCGTCGGTGAAACTAGTGGCGGAAAAGTTTGTTTGGCCGTGCCTGCGCAAGCACGTGAAGGAATGGGCAAAAACCTGCATTTCCTGTCAACGGGCCAAAATTCACAGGCACACAAGAGCCCCGTTAGAACCGTTCCGCATTCCGGCCAGAAGGTTCGACCATGTGCACGTCGACCTTGTGGGCCCCCTACCGGCATCACAGGGGTTCACGTATCTTTTGACAATGGTGGACCGCACCACACGTTGGCCGGAAGTGGTCCCACTTGCGACGACCACGGCCGCGGAGGTGGCTCGCGTTTTTTTAACGGCTTGGGTGGCGCGCTTCGGGGTTCCGTCGGACATTACGTCCGATAGAGGACCGCAATTCATCTCTGAGCTGTGGTCAGCGATGGCCAACGGCTTAGGAGCCAAAATTCACCGCACTACGGCTTACCACCCTCAGGCTAATGGTTTATGCGAGCGTTTTCATAGGTCTTTGAAGGCAGCACTCAGAGCGTCGCTCACGGATGCAGATTGGGTAAATAAACTCCCTTGGGTTTTATTAGGGTTGCGTTCTGCGCCTAAAGAGGACTTAGACGCCTCCCCAGCGGAGCTGGTATTCGCACAAACTCTGAGGCTGCCGGGCGAGTTTTTACCAGAGCACCCAGAGCCCCCACCTCTCTCTGCTCTGGGACCGTTAGTTGGCACGGGGGCAGACACGCTCCCGGGTCCGGTTCATCACGCTTTTCCACGAGTTTTCGTCCCCAAGGCTTTGAAAAATGCCGATTTCGTTTTTGTCAGGCGCGAAGCCCTTAAAGCAACGCTCAAACCACCTTACGAAGGGCCATTTCGAGTGCTGGAGGCAGGTGATAAGCAATTTGTGCTAGATTTTGGGGACAGAAAAGAGACAGTCAGTATTGACAGACTAAAACCTGCTTTTGTCATGAAGGACGTGTCTGTACCGGTCGCGGTGGCGCCTCGACGAGGCAGGCCCCCGCAGAGGGCAATTAACCACTCTCTTCCTCAGTCAACAGACCCGGAGCAGAACAGCACCGCAGGCAAGGCGGGGCCAACGCACAGCAGATTCGGCAGACGGCTGAAGCCCAAGCGGCGCACAGACTGAATGTTGGTGTTGATTATTCAGTAGTGAGTAAGGTGCTATTAAATTTTGGGAATTAGTCTGTTCTTCATCGTTTGGGGGGGGGTTATATGGCTGTGTTGTGAGACATGTATATGTTGGACACTGCATATGTGATTTAACCACGATGAAGGAGAGCCAGCCCCCTGCGGTGCGGAGCCACAGAGCCTGGACCCCCTGCGGAGGACAGGGGACAGAAGACTTCCTGACCACTGAGGCTCGGGAAGAGAGAAGGGGGAGTTATGTAAATAAAAGGCTAATGAATGTGAATAAAGAGACTTTGATATAGATGTGTGATTTCCCCCGCGAGGGAAATGGTTTGATGTGAGAAGGTTTAAATGAGAGAACTTTGTGGTGTTCACTCTCTTTGTTCGCTGCTCAAGAATAAGAGCAGACAGTGGAATGATTTCTTGAATAAACTGAAATGAAAGACAATTCGGTTTCGTTATTCAAGTCTCCCCACAATATGCATAATAACAATAGTAAGTTAACATACATAATAACAATATTACATGATCTGCAAATGGTAAAAGGTAGCAACTTACACATGGAAAGTGTGTCCATTTCCCTTCCTCTGCACATTCCTACAAGTTGCATGTGCACACTGTCTCGGCATCTCAGAAGCCTTGGCAAAAGGGAATTTCCCATGAACTGTAGACCTACACCTAACAGCAATAAGCACATATTTTAAAAAATATTATATTATGTAGCACAATAAGCACATGCCTACAAAGTAAAAAATATCACAAAGACTTAATGCTTTTATAAACCAACATTAATAAATTACAAAGTACAATTACTTTTAAATGCTTTGCAGGAATATCCACAATGTCCCCTCCTATCCATCATAGCAAATATTTATAGTAATGTCAGGCAAAATGTAATATAAGACAGAAATAGTAATGTCTATGAGATATGACTGCATTAATCATCACCAGATCTTCTTGTACCCCCTCCCTGTAATAGACAAATGTGAAATAGGTACTGTAAAATTCTATCTGTAAAGTTTCAATTTTCAAATAACATATCTGTAAATTACTATCTGCAAACCTTCATGATGTTGGTCTGATACAGGAGGTAGATGTTTGTACACATATATGTGTAATTATTGTGTAAAGACGGTTTGATAAACCTAAATCTTTCATTAGGCCAAGTGTATACAGGAAAAAGAAAAACTATCCTCACGCTGTTTGAGTAACTACCAAACTAGTTACAAGAACCCAAAGTTCATTGTTGATAATATTGGCTACCAATACTGACCCAGTAACAAAGAACACAATGTAACACTGTATACTAATATTACATGAGAAATATTGCCATAAGTATCGATACTGAATTACAATATATATTACACTCATGGCAGTCATGCATGTACAGAAATCAGTGACCTCCCAAATGAAAATCAGAGTTTTTACCTTTATTTTTGACAACACGCCATTGAATTATTTAAAAACAAATACTCGACACTTACCTGATCGTTTAGACACCAGTTACACACTGTGTAAACAAACGAGAACCTTGGAAATGAAGACTTAATCAGAGTGTTGTGAGATGAGATTGAGATGAGATTCAACTTTATTGTCATTACACATGTATGAATACAAGGTAACGAAACGTGACTTGGCATTTGGGCACGCTCTGCAGAGCGCATCCAAGGCCGGGGCAGCCGCTAGGCGCCAGTCATAAAGAAGAAAGGAAAAAAAGAAAAAGAGAATGGATATGACACAGTAGGCGAGAGAAAAAAACATGTTTTATCAGAATGACGCTCGGCAAGTGAGCGAAATTTTGATTGCAGGCAAAAAAACCCTCAATAAGATAAGATAAGATAAGATAAGATAAGCCTTTATTAGTCCCACAACGGGGAAATTCCAGGATTGCAACAGCACAGGGATAGCAACACTCAGAGCAACAATCAGAAGGCAAGAAAAAACAAGCAAGCAAGAGCAGCTAATATACATATGTACATATTACTATAAAATATACACACACACACACACACACACACACACACAGTGCAGAGCATTGTAGCTGGATGGAATAAATATATGAATATATGAACACACAGTGCAGAGCATTGTAGCTAGATGGAATAAATATGTAAATATATAAACACCCACAGTATGGAGCATTGCAGCTAGGTGGAATAAATATGCAAGTATATAAACACACACAGTGCGGAGCAATGTAGCTAGATGGAATAATATGTAGATATATAAAAACACAGTGCGGAGCATTGTAGCTAGATGGAATAAATATATAGATATATAAATATAAACACACCCAGTGCAGAGCATTGTAGCTAGATGGAATAAATATGTAAATATATAAACACACACAGTGCAGAGCATTGTTGCTAGGTGGGATGAAACAGCATAACCGTCTATTTAGTTATCCTACATGGTATGATTATGTGCCCAAACATATTCTCACCCTCCATAGCGACCGGTATGTTCCTAGTTGTATGCCGGAGAGGCATACAAATGTGCTAAATGCACATTTAGCAGACATTTAGCAGGAGATCACACACAAAAGTTGAGAGGCAGTGTATTGTATGCATGTAATGTTGTATGCATTGTGTAGTGTAAATGTAACAGTTGTTAGTGAGCAGCAGAGGGCGCCTTCTGGCAGTGGATAGATGTTATAATAATGTGACTTATAAACAAGTCCAGAGTCTATCTCTCTTGCTTGCAGAAGGCACATGGGCATTGTCCTTGAGGGTCCAATCCGCTGATACGACAACAACTGATTGTCGATTGTTTGGGTAGACATAAGAGCCGGTCCTTCCGCTTATCTCAATCAGGAGGAATGTAAACACGGGGCACCAAACAAGGTCAAATCAAATCAGCACAGTGCACTCAGAGAATAGAATTTGTCCTCACCCGTGTAATTCTGTGCTTCCATTATATGTGCAGGCTTAAACTGTTTTTCCATGGAGAGCACAGGGCTCCAGATGTATTCCTCCACTGAATCACTGTCATTCAGTTCACCGTTTGCCGCTACTCATGCCCTCCCCAACTGGTCGAATTTGATGAAGGAGCTTGCTGGGTCCGCTTTGATCAGCTCTCTCCCCTTCCTTCAATTTTTGATGCATCAGGGAACTCCACAGGCAAAAATAGAAGTCCTGAGATCATAACCAATAATGTTTCCACAGACGCATGAATTCCAATGTCCATGAGTCTCCTCGCAGGTTCCAATTCTTGGGCTCCCCCTTGGCCCAATTCTTGTTGAAAAATAGTGACAATAGCACATTTAAGCCGCTTCCAAATCCATAATTTCCGTTTAGATTAAGATTCAGCAGAAGAAGAGCGACTAAACACAGACAAAAACGCAACATTGCAAAGCTGGGAATAGATCAGGAAGGCAGGAGAGGAGGGAAGAAAAATGCGACTGCTCTCTCTCAAGGCAAGAAGGAAGAAGAAGGTTGTGCGTTGAGCTGTGGATTTGCTGTGATTCCTGTACCAATATGGCGGCCCAAAATCACGCGCTCCAGTGACCTACTGCCAATCTAGGGTTCTATATCTATGGGGTGAGCCGCCCGCTCCAGGAAGTGCCTGTGCTGCCAGCACCGCCCCCAGGCTAACGCACACACCCACTTTCTCCGCGCAGCAAACAGAGCGGTGATCGGCAAAATTCTTTCACTTTAGCACGACGCTGCAAAGAAGTAGTTCCTCTCACACCTAATCTGCTCAGTGACAACAACTGTTTGCTTTTTTACATAAGACAATGTCTTCTAAGTGGCGTAAATGTGTCTTTGGCTGTGAGAGATTTAGGAGTTTCTTCAGCCTTCCTAAAGAAGAGCCTACTCGTCAGAAATGGTTGGAGTTTATTTTTGGGAGCGCATGTCAAACCAGCCAGCAACTTTTTGTCTGTGACCGCCATTTCACAGATGACTGCTTGGTGAACCTTGGCCTGTATCAAAGTGGATTGTCCGGAAGACTAAACCTTAGAACTGACGCAGTTACAACAATCAAACCTGATGGAGAGACCCGACCCGTAAGTACATTAAACAGCTAACTAAAATTACACAATACAAACGTCTGTATAATGCACTAGCTAATGCTACATTTTCACACACATTGCACCTCAAATTGTTACATATGGCTCTGCGAGCCATACAATGAGAGCCAAGGGCAGACCAGTGAGTTTGCGATGTTTATTGTTATAAGGGAAAGGAACAAAGGAACAGGGCCTCGTGGGGCCAAAACACAAACGATGACACAAGGGTAAACACTTACACACGATGCTGAATGACGAGCGGGTGGCTGGCGCCAGACGAAGGGGTTCCAACCTTACCCACGCCGGAGAAGAGCGTGGATTTATACTGGTTGACAGCGCCTCAGCTGATGAGAGGTAATTGGACTCCAGCCGTCCCGTAGAGCTTGACAGCTGGGAGCCCACTGAGACGCTGTCACAATAAGAGCTGGGCTGAGGAGGAATATGACCTGAGCGCCGGATAACACGGCGTCTCGCCCATATGACACAGCCCCCCCCCCCCCCCCACGGCCGGGCTCTGAACGGCAAGTAACACCCAAGCCCCGCAGGCCAGGAGGGAGAGAATCAGTAAAAGGAAAAACATCAGCAATCAACAATGAAACAATACAGAGTATGAGGGGAAAAAAAAAATCACACAATACTCCATAGACAACAACATGAGGACGGAAGAAAAAAAAAAACGCTACTAGGCAGAGAATAAATGTGGCAATAACAGAGACTGAGGCACAGGAAAAACCCACAATACTCCACAGTCAAGAATAATAATGTACAGACCAATTCAAAAGAAGACAACCCAGGAGACCATAAAATGAGAGGAAAGACTCCTAAGGGCGAAATCTAATAGGCACAGGCATCCCTCAAACAGGAGGGGAAGAGAGAAAAAAAAAAACACGCTAAATGTGAAGCAATTACAAAGGATCACATGGCTGCACCCATCCAAAAACACAAAGACTAAGCACAGCAGAGAAAATTCAGTTCGGGGAGTCTCCCCGCACCCAGCGTCCAAACCGCCAGCAGGGGTGAAGGGAAAAGTTCCGGCGGCCTACTCGAATCCCAGGCCAGAAAACACAGTCTCTCAGGCGGCCGAACCAGATCGCCGAACAGGAAGTCCAATGGGTCGGGCGGCCGCACCAAAGAGCCGAGTGGGCATGGCAGTCCCTCTGGCACCCCGACCCGCATCGCTCAGCCACCAGGCCCGAAGGGGAGAGAGGGGCAACGGCTTCCCTGTGGGGGAAGATAATGAAGGCAAGCCGGGCCTAAAGTGAGAGGTCCATATGGACCCTGGTGGAGAAAGCTTGGGGGGAAGATGAGGGTGACTCAGATGACGATGAATAAGGGGAAGGAGATGATGACGAGCCGGTCCAATGTCCGATGGCAGGGGATCTGCAGCTCCCTCACCGGACCTGGATATCACTGGTGCAGCACCCGCGACAGACCCCGATTGGGTCTCGGTAGAATCCCCGTCGGACCCCGATTGGGTCGGCGCCGCACCAGAACCGACCTCCAATCCCGAACCAGGAACCTCTGGCACCGCGGGCGATAGCAGCTCCTCGTCGGCGACCCTGGGAGAAGGCTCAGGAGAGAGAAAAGAACCGGGATCAAGATCACCGGCAGCGCCAGAACCCGGCGAGATAAGCTCAGACGCAGCGGGCGGCTGCGCCCGGCTCATCACCCCTAGAGACAGGCTAAAATGCTCTAATATAAGAAAGTGAAAGACAAAGTAGAGCACTTGCCTGATCTCAGGTTCTGACGCCATCCGGGACTGCGAAGATCCAGGTTCAGACGGTAGAAGGTCGTGCTCAGGCTCCCACTCAGCTGCGTCGGGCTCCGCAGCTGGCATGATGGTGTGCGCAGCTTGTGAGTCCTCCGGCACCGGTGCCCACACCGATGGCCCACACGGCATGGTGGCAGGAGAACCTCGACCTGCTGGACCGGACCGCTCCTCCGTGGAGACCCGGGGACACTTCATCATCGGCGCTGGTTCCACGCTGCAGTCCGCTCTCCTCCTCCGCCCACGGCGTAGCTGCGGAACCGGAACCAGGCTCTCCAGAACCGCGGGCCCCCTCCTCATCCCGCGACGTTGGCCTGGCGTCGAGGACCACTCAGCGGAGGGAGACACAGAGGATGCGGGGTTAATAATCACAGCCACAGCAGGTGGTGGGAGCTTGGGGAGCTGCGAACCCTGAACTCCACCTCCAGGAGTCTGACAGAGCAAATCACAAGGAGAGTGTGAATGAACTGGGACTTGCCTGTCTCCTGGAGGCTGGATGGTGACCGCTGTGTTGGACGTTGCTCCTCCCTTTCCCCGCCGGACGGTAACAGAGGACCCCCTGGGAGGACGTCTGGGAGCCGCTTGCGATGATTCTGGGACGGAGCTCGCCAGGTCAGGACTCTGGGTGCACACAGCAGCCGGGGAATGCGTCGAGGAGGAGGGGGTGACAGCCGAGATGAGCCGGGCCCGGAGCGCTGACGTAACAGCGGGGGAAGATGGCTCGGGAGACGAGGCTGTGGGATTTCCCCTCTGATGAGGCGCAGGAGTGACAGCTGTGTGGGGGATTGAAACCTTGCGGCGGCCCGGAACTGGATCCGGACGGGATTCGTGCTGAGGTGGACAGGCAGTGTGACGACGGCTACTTGCAGGCGGCGAAGCAAAGGTGAGACCCGGAAATCGCCGCTCCTGTGCAGAGACAGAGGCAAGGAGGTCGTCGAACTCGGGGAAATCACGCAGCCCTGGATTCCTCTCCACCAGTCTAACTGCCGCCGTCACATGCTTAATGATTATAGAGGGATGCACAGCGGAGCGAGTAGCAGCCACTCAGTCCCGGACCTTGATTGCTGTCAGCTGCAGCTCCTCCGGGGGAATCCCGAGTGACGTTGTGCTGAATCGAGAAAGACCTCTGGATGGTGCGAATTCCCGGGCCGGAATAGAGGCAGGAGCAGGATCCCAAAGCGAGAGACGGCGTTTCATCCTCTTCGGCTTCCTGCCGGGATTTCCTTCCAGCCCGCGGAGTATCTCGCGCTGTGCAGCAATGTCCAACCTCCTCGCGCTCACCTCAGGATGGTCGGCAAAGCGGGGAAGATAGTCGAGGACCTCCTCAGCTTGGTCCAGGTACCGGTGCACATCGCTGCTGAAGTCGAGGAGGGGGGCGGCGTTAAGGATTTCGTCCACGCACTCGAGGGCGTCTGCGAGGACATCACTCGGACTCTGAGTGCGGGACCTCCGTGACGGCATGCTTCAGCAACGGTACCCAGACAGGTAAGAGCAACAGTCCAATACTGCTAAACTCATGGTCGCTGGCAACTCGCTTGGCTGTGACCTACTGTTACGTATGGCTCTGAGAGCGATACAATGAGAGCCAAGGGCAGACCAGTGAGTTTGCGATGTTTATTGTTATAAGGGAAAGGAGCAAAGGAACAGAGCCTCGTGGGGCCAAAACACAAACGATGACACAAGGGTAAACACTTACACATGATGCTGAATGACGAAGGGGTTCCAGCCTTACCCACGCCGGAGAAGAGCGTGGATAATAGTGCGCGAGGTCACAGCCCCGAATGATCGGAGCTGCTGCCTTTTATACTGGTTGACAGCGCCTCAGCTGATGAGAGGTAATTGGGCTCCAGCCGTCCCGTAGAGCTTGACAGCTGGGAGCCCGCTGAGACGCTGTCACAATAAGAGCTGGGCTGAGGAGGAATATGACCTGAGCGCCGGATAACACGGTGTCTCGCCCATATGACACAAATTCCCAATCGGACTCTGGGTCAAGAGTCTAAGGCTCCACAACATGCTCATCCGTCTTTTCTAAAGTTTACTGTAGATGTTGTTTTCATGGGCGGAACCCAGCGACACACTGCAGCAGCCGGCTCAGGGGTTACATCATGAAATGGGCGGCAGCCACAAGAAGGAGAGGCATTGCCTCAGAGATCGAGGCATCTTACTTCCGGGTTGGAAAAGGAGCTCGTGAAAATAATTCATATTTCATAAGAAATTCATTCTCCAGTGTACCAAAGGTAATATACTATCACATACATGCATATAGTTTACTCTGAAAGGCTTAAAATAGCATGATATAGGCCCTTAAAATGTTTCAGATCAAACAAATTTAAATATTAGACAAAGATAACACAAGTAAACACAAAATGCAGTTTTTAAATGAAGGTGTTTATAATTAAGGGTAAAAAAAAAAATCCAAACCGACATGGCCCTGCGTATAAAAGTGATTGCCCCCTAAACCTAATAAGTGGTTGGACCACCCTTTGCAGAAACAACTGCAATCAAGCATTTGCGATTACTGGCAATGAGTCTTTTATAGTGCTGTGGAGGAATTATGCCACACTCATCTTTGCAGAACTGTTGTAATTTAGCCACATTGGAGGGTTTTTGAGCACGAACTGCCTTTTTAATGTCGTGCCACAGCATCTTAATCGGATTCAGGTCAGACTTTGACTAGGCCACTCCAAAGTCTTCATTTTGTTTTTCTTAAACCATTCAGAGATGGACTTGCTGGTGTGTTTTGGATCATTGTCATGCTGCAGAACCCAAGTGTGCTTCAGCTTGAGGTCACAAAAAGTTGACCGAATAGTCTCCTAGAGGATTTTTTGGTAGACAGCAGAATTCATGATCCCATTTAACACAGCAAGTCTTCCAGGTCCTGAAGCAGCAAAACAGCCCCAGACCATCACACTACCACCACCATATTTACCTCCGCCAGGCCGCAGGCCAGGAGGTTATGTTTTTGCCAGGGTTTGTCTGTCTGTCTGTCTGTTGGTTAGCAAGATAACTCAAAAAGTTTTGGACGGATTTCGATGAACCTTTCAGGCGTTGTTGCAAATGGTACAAGGAAGAACTGATTAAATTTTGGGGATGATCCGGATCACCGTCTGGATACAGGAATTTCTTAAAGGATTCTTTAACATTGTGACATAGGGCCATTTTCAACACACAGGATGCGGAGAATCACCGTGCTGCAGCGACACAAGAAATGCAGCGACTCAGGCGCTATTGAAGCTCGTCGAGCTTAGTTTTATTTTTTTTTTATTGATTTTTTTTTTCTTTTTACCTCCGCCAGGAGGTTATGTTTGGGTTTTTTTTTAAAGAAGATCTGCTCGATATTGCCAGTCATGCCTCGTTCAAAGTCTAAAAGTGTGAAACACAGAAGGCAACAGAGTGCAGAGTGCATGAGAAAGAAAAAAGGCAGCGAGATAACACAGACGATGCGGAGAATCACCGTGCTATTGCTACTCATATGTTTTCATGGTCAAGGAATCTCAAAACGTACACACAAACACTGTATGGGGGGAACTGTCGCCGCCGTTATGGAAAATGCCATTTTCGTGAATAACTACTGAACCGCTAATCCTATCATTGTCAATCCAATTGCTAGTCATTTGTTTTCATGGTCAAGGAATCTGAAAACGTACACACAAACACTGCATGGGTGGAACTGTGCCGCTTGGCGGAGGTCTGCGCTCTCCGAGTGCTTTTCTAGTTTACTGTTGGTATGATGTTCGTTTTCTGAAATGCTGTGTTACTTTTACGCCAGATGCAATGGGACACACACCTTCCAAAAAGTTCAACTTTTGTCTCGTCAGTCAACAGAGCATTTTCCCAAAACTCTTGGTGATCATCAAGATGTTTTCTGTCAAAACTGAGACGAGCCTTTATGTTTATTTTGCTCAGCAGTTGTTTTCGTCTTGGAACTCTGCCATGTAGGCCATTTTTGCCCAGTCTCTTTCTTATGGTGGAGTCATGAACACTGACCTTAACTGAGGAAAGAGAGGCCTGCAGTTCTTTGGATGTTGTTGTGTGATCTTTTGTGACCTCTTGGATGAGTCATCGCTGCACTCTTGGGGTAATTTTGATCGGCCGACCACTCCTGGGAAGGTTTACCAGTGTTCCATGCTTTCACCATTTGGAATAATGGCTCTTACTGTAGTTCCCTGGAATCCCAAAGCTTTAGAAATGACTTTATAACCTTTTCCAGACTGATAGATCTCAATTACTTTGTTTCTTATTTGTTCCTGAATTTCTTCGGATTGCATCCTGATGTTTAGCTTTTGAGGATCTTTTGGTCTACTTCACTTTGTCAGGCGGGTCCTATTTAAGTGATTTCTTGATTGAGAACAGGTGTGGCAGTAATCAGGCCTGGGCGTGGCTAGAGAAATTGATCTCAGCTTTCCAAAGATGCGATAAACCACAGTTAATTTATATCTTGGAGGGGGGGGCAATCATGTTTTCACACAGGGCCATGTAAGTTTGGATTTTCGTTACCATTAATAATCAACACCTTCATTTAAAAACTGCATTTTGTCATGGCGGCCGCTGGGCCGTCATCCAGCTCATCAGCTCCAGCCGCGCACAGACTAACAGGTGTTAATCAGCGGCTCTTAAAAGCCAGCGTGATGGACAGCCCAGCACGGAGTCGTCTGTCTACCTTGACTGAGTATGAGCCAGAGCTTCGTTCCACAGCCAAGTCAAGAACGCCACGACAAGACCTACCACGTAAGAAGACTATTTGCTTCTCTATGCCTAACCTTTACCCCTGCGCAAAGGTGGACCTCCCAGGCGGCGGACCGGTATCTCCAACGGACGGAGAATTACCCTCTCCCTTCCGGAGCTCCTCCTGGCCTTCACTGATTCAGGAATTCTCTCCACTGCAGCTGCAGGTACTGTCACTCCCTCAGTCACAGGAGTCATTGTCACCACGGTTACGGACATTATCACTGTCACGGCTACGGAAACAGTCAACGTCACAGCTGTCAGTGCAGTCACTGCTCTCGCCACAAACTCCACCACGATTACTGGAGTTATCACCGTCACAGCTTCAAGCACCAGAATCACCACAGCTCTCGACCATCGGGGAACAGCCAGATACAGTCAGAGACAACCTCAAGTAAGCTGCACACCTGCACTTGTCCTTTTGTGCTGAACAGCCTTAACGGTTTCTGCTTGTGTGTTCTAGGGTTGCCAGGTCGTCTTCTGTATCGCTCAGCTCCGGTGACCAGGCTACTATATCTGCACTTACACTTGCACTACACTCACTCACACTTGACAATAAAGAATAACTATTTTGTATCTGCCCGTGTCTGTGTCTGTCTCTTGGGTCCTGCAACATGTCAGTACGACTCCGTCACGTTGACCCAACGGACAGCACACAGCCGCGTGGACTTAACACCCTTAGCGCCCGGGCAGACATGCTCGTACATCAGCAAACAGTTATTCTTAATCAGTTGTCACAAATTAATGGCCGGCTGGATCGCCTGGAGGGACAACAGGCGTTTCCCCCGGTCGCTAGTGCCTCAACCCCTGCAGATTTAGCACCGACTCAAGCTAACACCACATTCGTATCTCGCCTCACCCCTGTTCCCACTCCAGCTCATTTTAGTGGCAAACTCGGAGAGGCTCAGGGATTTATTCTCCAATGTGAGTTAGTTTTTCTCCGAGTCCCGGGGGACTTCGCCATAGACTCAAACAAAATAGGATATATCATTAACCTACTGGGAGGTAGAGCCTTAGATTGGGCCTATACTGTAATGGCGAGCCCAGGTTGTCCTACATTAACTTACCAGCAGTTTCTGGCGGAGTTTATGTCCGTGTTCGATCATTCGGATAGGGGTGCGGTATTGACCGAACGGCTGTTGAGCCTGCAGCAGGGCGCAAGATCAGCTGCTGACTATGCAATAGACTTCCGGGTCCTTGCCGCTGAGATTGGGTGGGGGGAACCGGCACTATGCGGTATTTTCCTCCGCAGTCTCAATGCGGAGTTAAAGGACGAGTTAGCGGCACGGGACAAACCTGATAATTTGGGTGAGCTAACTGCCCTTGCCATAAGCATAGACAGTAGATTAAGGGAATGAGCGGCAGAACGGCGGTCTGCCGTCCTGTAAAACCCCGCCCTCGTTCCACCAGCTTTCCCCCGCTCGCTCTACCAGCATCAGGGGAGCTTTCAGATCAGGAACCCATGGTAATAGGACAATCTAAAGTGTCAGCGGCTGAGAGGCAGCGCCGCAGAGATTTAGGCCTTTGTTTTTATTGTGGAAAGGAGTCACATGGAGTTTTTGAGTGCCCGAGTCGGTTAAAAGGGAGGGTCCGTGGGTTGCAGTAGGGGGATTCACGGACACGGACCCAGAAAGACCCCTCACGAGTTTTCGAATACCCATTAGACTTATCCACAAACACGCAGAACATTCCACGCTAGCCTTAGTGGATTCAGGAGCTGAGCAAAACTTTGTTTCCAAGGACCTGGCAACCCAGATGGGCCTCAGCTGTCAGCCCCTGGATCCACCTGTCAAGCTGATTACGTTATCTAAGGCATCACTGACCACCATAGCCTATCAGACGGCCCCAGTGTCCGTGATAGTCTCAGGGAATCACAGAGAGGAGATTAGGTTTTTAGTCTTGCCTGTCTCTTCTTCGCCTGTCATCCTGGGTTACCCCTGGCTCCACCTTCATAACCCCACCATCGATTGGCAAGGAGGGAATATTACAGCGTGGAGTACCTTCTGCTTAAGCGCCTGCCTCCAATCGGCGGCATGCGCCCCTTCTGTCAAGGTGCCACCACCCTCGACGCCAACTCAGGAGCTCTCTGAGGTACCAGAAGTTTACCACGATTTGGGACTAGTGTTCAGCAAGTCACGGGTGTTGTCTTTACCCCCTCACCGGCCGTACGACTGCGCAATAAATCTGAAGGCTGGGGCCCCTCTCCCTGCGAGCCGCCTGTACAGCCTGTCAGCCCCGGAGCGCGAGGCCATGGATACCTATATTAAAGAATCCCTGGCCTCAGGAATCATCCGCCCATCGTCCTCGACCGTGGGGGCCGGCTTCTTCTTTGTTGGAAAGAAGGACGGGTCGTTACGCCCTTGCATCAACTTCAGGGGGCTTAATGAAATCACTATAAAAGATAAATACACTTTGCCTTTGATGAATACTGCCTTTGACTCCCTCCAGGGGGCGAATTGGTTTACTAAGCTTGATCTTCACAATGCCTATCACCTGGTGCGCATCAGAGAGGGGGATGAGTGGAAGACGGTGTTCAGGACCCCAAGCGGCCACTTCGAGTACCTGGTAATGCCGTTTGGGTTGACCAACGCTCCGGCCGTCTTCCAGCAGCTAATTAACGACGTGCTGCGGGATTTCCTTAACTTCTTTGTGTTTGTGTATCTAGATGATATATTGATCTTCTCCCGCACTCTGGAAGAGCACCAGGTGCACGTGCGCAGAGTGTTACAGCGCCTCCTGGAGAATCAACTTTTTGTCAAAGCAGAGAAGTGTGAATTCCACACAAACCAGACCTCCTTCCTTGGGTTTATCATCGCCCGGAACCAGGTGCTTCCCGACCCAGCCAAGGTTAAGGCGGTAGTGGATTGGCCCACTCCGTCCTCTAGGAAACAGCTCCAGGGGTTCCTGGGCTTTGCTAATTTTTATCGCCGTTTTGTGCCCAATTTTGGGAACCTGGCTCGCCCTTTGACTGCGTTCACCTCCCCTAAGACCCCATTTTGCTGGAGTGAGGAGGCAGCCAGGGCGTTTAAGAAATTAAAGGACGAGTTTGCTTCAGCCCGTGTTCTCTCTCAGGTGGACCCGAATCTTCAGTGCTTGGTGGAAGTGGATGCCTCCGATTCGGGGGTGGGAGCGGTACTCTCCCAGCGTTCTCCTGAGGACGGCAAAATTCGGCCATGTGCATATTTCTCCCGTCGCTTGTCACCGGCAGAGAGGAACTACAGCATTGGGGACAGGGAACTGTTGGCAGTGAAGCTCGCCTTGGAGGAGTGGAGACATTGGCTTGAGGGGGCCGCTCAGCCGTTCGTTGTATGGACTGACCACCGCAACCTGGAGTACCTCAGGACAGCGAAGCGGCTGAACGCACGTCAGGCTCATTGGTCTCTCTTCTTCGGCCGCTTCAACTTCTCCATCACCTATCGGCCAGGAAGCAAGAACGGTAAGCCGGATGCCCTCTCACGACAGTTTGACGCACCATCTTCCGAGGATCAGGACGCACCCATCCTACCACCCTCCTGTGTTGTGGGCGCGCTGTCCTGGGGTATCTGTACCAAGGTCCGGAGAGCGTTGAAGATGGAACCAGACATGGGGGGGGGGGGGCGCTTGTTTGTTCCACGCTCTATTCGGGGTCAGGTGATTGAATGGGGTCACGCCTCCAAGTTGGCTTGTCATCCGGGAGTAGGCCGGACTGTGGACCTGCTCCAGAGGACCTTCTGGTGGCCGGGGCTACGGAAGGACGTGGTGAACTACATCCGGGCTTGCGCTCAATGCGCCACTGGGAAAACGTCATCTTCTCCTCCGGCGGGTCTGTTGCATCCCCTGCCCGTTCCTTCCTGCCCCTGGTCTCATGTGGCCATGGATTTTGTGACTGGTTTGCCCCTTTCTGATACTTTCACCACTGTCTTGACTATTGTGGACCGTTTTTCGAAGGCGGCCCATTTTGTGCCTCTTCGGGGCTTGCCTTCGGCTCAGGAAACGGCGGACCTCCTTGTTCAGCATGTGGTTCGCCTCCATGGTATCCCCGCTGACATAGTGTCAGATCGAGGACCACAGTTTGTCTCTCAGGTATGGAAGGCGTTCTGCGCAGCGCTGGGAGCCACAGCTAGCCTTTCTTCTGGGTACCATCCTCAAAGTAATGGCCAGTGCGAACGGGCTAACCAGGAGCTCGAGGCCGCACTGCGCTGTGTTATCTCCTCCTGTTCCTCCTCTTGGAGCAAACATCTTCCCTGGATTGAGTACGCCCATAATACTACGATCTCTACGGCCACGGGCGTCTCTCCTTTCAAGGCTACTTTTGGATTTGATCCACCATTATTCCCGGAGGAGGAGAAGGAGGTAGCGGTTCCGTCTGTCCAGGCCCAGATTAAGCGCTGCCGGCGAGTTTGGTCCATCGCCCGCCGAGCCCTTTTGAGGACCACTGAACGCAACATCCAGGTGGCCAACCGTCACAGGAGACCTGCCCCGGACTACAAGGTGGGTCAGAAGGTTTGGTTATCCACCCGGAATATTGGTGTACCGGCCGAAAAGCGTAAACTCACTAAGCGCTTTATTGGCCCCTACACCATCTCACGTATTGTCAACCCTGTGTCTGTGCGCTTGTCTCTCCCCCCTTCCATGCGCATCTGCCCCACTTTTCATGTCTCCCAGGTTAAACCGTACGTTATGGACCCTCTGTGCCCAGCCCCTGCGGCGCCTGCCTCCCCGAGGATGATCGATGGCCATCCAGCCTGGGGCGTGGCTGCCATCCTGAACGTGCACAAGCGGGGTCGTGGTCTTCAGTATTTGGTGGACTGGGAGGGTTTTGGACCGGAGGATCGTTCTTGGATTCGCCCAGCGTTGATCTTGGATAAGCAGTTGATCCGCGATTTCCATCGGGCGAATCCAGGTAAGATTGGGCAGGTGCCTGGAGGCACTGCTAGAGGGGGGAGTACTGTCATGGCGGCCGCTGGGCCGTCATCCAGCTCATCAGCTCCAGCCACGCACAGACTAACAGGTGTTAATCAGTGGCTCTTAAAAGCCAGCGTGATGGACAGCCCGGCATGGAGTCGTCTGTCTACCTTGACTGAGTATGAGCCAGAGCTTCGTTCCACAGCCAAGTCAAGAACGCCACGACAAGACCTACCACGTAAGAAGACTATTTGCTTCTCTACGCCTAACCTTTACCCCTGTGCACAGGTGGACCTCCCAGGCGGCGGACCGGTATCTCCAACGGACGGAGAATTACCCTCTCCCTTCCGGAGCTCCTCCTGGCCTTCACTGATTCAGGAACTCTCTCCACTGCAGCTGCAGGTACTGTCACTCCCTCAGTCACAGGAGTCATTGTCACCACGGTTACGGACATTATCACTGTCACGGCTACGGGAACAGTCAACGTCACAGCTGTCAGTGCAGTCACTGCTCTCGCCACGAACTCCACCACGATTACTGGAGTTATCACCGTCACAGCTTCAAGCACCAGAATCACCACAGCTCACGGACATCGGGGAACAGCCAGATACAGTCAGAGACAACCTCAAGTAAGCTGCACACCTGCACTTGTCCTTTTGTGCTGAACAGCCTTAACGGTTTCTGCTTGTGTGTTCTAGGGTTGCCAGGTCGTCTTCTGTATCGCTCAGCTCCGGTGACCAGGCTACTATATCTGCACTTACACTTGCACTACACTCACTCACACTTGACAATAAAGAATAACTATTTTGTATCTGCCCGTGTCTGTGTCTGTCTCTTGGGTCCTGCAACATGTCAGTACGACTCCGTCACGTTGACCCAACGGACAGCACACAGCCGCGTGGACTTAACACCCTTAGCGCCCGGGCAGACATGCTCGTACATCAGCAAACAGTTATTCTTAATCAGTTGTCACAAATTAATGGCCGGCTGGATCGCCTGGAGGGACAACAGGCGTTTCCCCCGGTCGCTAGTGCCTCAACCCCTGCAGATTTAGCACCGACTCAAGCTAACACCACGTTCGTATCTCGCCTCACCCCTGTTCCCACTCCAGCTCATTTTAGTGGCAAACTCGGAGAGGCTCAGGGATTTATTCTCCAATGTGAGTTAGTTTTTCTCCGAGTCCCGGGGGACTTCGCCATAGACTCAAACAAAATAGGATATATCATTAACCTACTGGGAGGTAGAGCCTTAGATTGGGCCTATACTGTAATGGCGAGCCCAGGTTGTCCTACATTAACTTACCAGCAGTTTCTGGCGGAGTTTATGTCCGTGTTCGATCATTCGGATAGGGGTGCGGTATTGACCGAACGGCTGTTGAGCCTGCAGCAGGGCGCAAGATCAGCTGCTGACTATGCAATAGACTTCCGGGTCCTTGCCGCTGAGATTGGGTGGGGGGAACCGGCACTATGCGGTATTTTCCTCCGCAGTCTCAATGCGGAGTTAAAGGACGAGTTAGCGGCACGGGACAAACCTGATAATTTGGGTGAGCTAACTGCCCTTGCCATAAGCATAGACAGTAGATTAAGGGAATGAGCGGCAGAACGGCGGTCTGCCGTCCTGTAAAACCCCGCCCTCGTTCCACCAGCTTTCCCCCGCTCGCTCTACCAGCATCAGGGGAGCTTTCAGATCAGGAACCCATGGTAATAGGACAATCTAAAGTGTCAGCGGCTGAGAGGCAGCGCCGCAGAGATTTAGGCCTTTGTTTTTATTGTGGAAAGGAGTCACATGGAGTTTTTGAGTGCCCGAGTCGGTTAAAAGGGAGGGTCCGTGGGTTGCAGTAGGGGGATTCTTCAGCCTTAACGGTTTCTGCTTGTGTGTTCTAGGGTTGCCAGGTCGTCTTCTGTATCGCTCAGCTCCGGTGACCAGGCCACTATATCTGCACTCACACTTGCACTACACTCACTCACACTTGACAATAAAGAATAACTATTTTGTATCTGCCCGTGTCTGTGTCTGTCTCTTGGGTCCTGCAACATGTCACATTTTGTGTTTACTTGTGTTATCTTTGTCTAATATTTAAATTTGTCTGATGATCTGAAACATTTAAGTGTGAAAAATACACAAAAAAATGAGAAATCGGGAAGGGGGCAAACACTTTTTCACACCACTGTAGATTGCCAAAAGGAACTCTGCTCCTATTTGATATATACAGTATACAGCGGGGAAAAATGTAGACATGTTCAATACTTATTTTCCCTGATGTATAAATGGTATTTATATGGTCCTCTTGTTCAAAACTTTCTTACTTTTTTAAATTGTCTTAATAATCTTTGACCTGATGGTGTGAATGGGGAAGAGAGTTGAAAGGATATGAAATGGTCAGAGCTGTGATGCTTATCGGTACCATCTAATGTTTGGGACATCTACACCTCCTTTTGAGTTCTGTAGCTGTAACTTTTAATCTAGGGTCTCTTTTATTCCAGATGAAATCACTCAACCAATCATTAAGCAGTTCCGGTGCCTTTGCTGTAAGCAGAGAGAAAAAAAGATTTCAGGAAAAGCAAAACATTAAAGGGATGAGGGCAACGTTAACCCAGAACTTCATAATGGATAAAATTCACCAACCACTTAAGATGAAATGGTCTCATGACATAGCAAAGTTTCTAATAATTTTCTTTCAAAACAAACTTCACAATTCTGAATTTATGGAAGCATCAGCACAAGGTTGGATTAGATAAAGGCCTGTTGTTTGTTAATGCAAGAGTAGGTTGCAAAATAGGCCGAGTCTGTCCCATCCCTGCCTTTATAAAGGTACAGGAGGACACAGAAATTCACATCAGTCATATACCTCTCTCTCATACTTGTTTTGGTAGTCAGTCTGTTGGAAGGTAATTATTTTTTACTTTTATCTACAAATATTTTCTTTATGAAGCTGATTGATGCTGGATGTAAGGATGTTATGGCTAGTGGGAATTTTGGTGATTTTAGTGAATGATGCGTGAGTACTCCAGGATTTCTTCAGTTTCCTCCTACAGGCCAAAAACATGCAAGTTAGGTCAATTGGCATCAAAACTGGGGATTCTAAATTGTCCTTAGGTATGACTGTGAGAGTGAATTGTTGTCTGTCTCTCTGTGTTGGCCCTGTGGTGGACTGGCGATCTGTCCAGGGTGTACCCTGCCTCTCGCCAAAGATGCTGGGATAGACTCCATCCCCCTGCAACCCGAAAAGGATTAAGCGGAAGAAGATGGATGGATGGATAGATGGATGGATGGATGGATGAGAATTTATGTCTAATGGGATATGTTTCTGTGTTTCAGGATGAAGTGGCTCGTGATCTTTCTGGTGGTGGCTGTGGTCGTCTTCAGCTCTGAACCTGGGGAGGCTTGCACCTGGGGCCGCTGTCCTCCTTACAACAGGGGTGGAACAAATCTAGGTAAATTAGATCTACTTAATTTTGATAGAAGCAATTGCAGAGTTTAGGCTTTTATAAAACAGAAAAAGAGGATTTTAATTATTCAGATTTTATACAAGTCAGCAGAACATTAACCCTTTTATATTGTTAATGGATTTGTTCATCAGTGTTTGCAGGTCTGGCAGATCCACTGCATTGTTGTGTTATTAAATCAAAACATATTATCATTAATAAACAAATTATGTAAAAAAACCACAGTCCTATCTTTATCAAAATTCCAAGCAAAAAACAGTTTATTTGCTTAATATTTATCATTTACCTTTGTAGAATCATATTTTTAAACAGTGTCATATGATTTTTTTTGATAAATAAGAAGGAAAAAAAACAATCTCAGAACTTTAAAATGTGTATTTATTTGCCTTACTAACTCACTTAGCCCACAGTGTAGTAAATGAATGTTTCTGAAACTTTTTTTCAATAAAGCCCACAAAGGAGCCGTCAAATGTACCATTTAGGGAGAGGCCATGTAGGGACTCCTAATGACTGTTATAAAAATTATTTTTCAGGTCTGATAACTTTTTCCTCATGCTAACGTCTCTCTCTCCCCCACATAGAATGAAGAGGTCGTTTCGGGTCGTCGAGACTGGGACTGAAAAACCTGAGAAATGACATCGCTCAAGAAGATTAGCAGGGCTGACCTATCAATGCTTTTTCTGGTTGACAATTTACTGTCATTCAGACATTAAACATGATGTTGCAGTCTAAGTCTAGAAACAATTCCTAAATGATCATGAGCTAAGCTGCAGAATTTTCTCAAAGCATTAATTGATTATCATGAATATGAAACTGCTTGTTGCTGCTAAATGTCCTGATGAAAAAAAAACAAAACCTGCAAATAAAAAAAGATGCCAACAATGTGCTGTTGACTCATTTCCACTACAGAAAACAGAAACTTTCAAGTGTGTGTCTGCACTACAGGAACCTCTCTGAAATAAGACCCTGGTCAGGTTTGAGTAAGAGTAATTGACATTAGAATAAAAAAAAATGTCAAAAAAGAAAAATTCTTGCAGAAATTCATGTCACAAGCTGTAACACAGCCAAAATGATCACCAAATGAACAAAAGACAAAAATGTACAAAAATGATGGGAGGGTCCATAAGTGAAATAGAAAGGTGAAAATTGGGATTAATTTGATGACTTTTATTAGGAAAAATCTGTCATGATTGCACACTGATATTATCTTTGTATTCTCCAGTAAAATTAGTCAAGTTCACTTTGCCACGTATGTTCCACTTCATACAAATTTGACGGCTCTACTTGACTTAGGACTTAGGACTTAGAATTATAAAATTCTGTGTGTGTGTGTGGGGGGGGGGTGGAGACTAAAGGAAGCAACTGTTCAACTAGAAAAGCCACAACACTGAAGAAATACTTTTGTAAAGGTATGAAATGAAGAGTTTGAAGTTATCAAAAAAAAATGTTGTCTAGGAAGATTATATTAATAATATTCCTTGTAGATTCTAATTATATCTCCCTGTTATCCTCTTGGTTTTCTTCATTTTGACATTAGGTTTATTTTGAAAGTACTTCTTGTTTTGGCTGTGTATCATTTTCTGTGACCTTTCTGAGACTTACCAAACAGATGTTGAATTTCCCTTAACTCATTCTGTTATAAAGTGTTTTTTTAACTTAATTTTTTACCTGTTCTATCAAGCTGCTTGGCAGCTGATGAGGCGCCTGTATGGCTGTCGCGTCATTAGGGTGCACTTAACATGAGCGCACCTTAGTGATAAGTAAAATTCCTTGTATGTGTAAGCATACTTGGCAATAAAGTTGATTCTGATTCTGATCCTGATTCTGATTCAAGAAGAATAAATATCTGATTGCCTTGTTGTGAAAACACAGTTTGCCAAAAGGAACTCTTCTCCTATTTGATGCTGAATATCAATGGTATTTATAGGGTCTTCTTGCTAAAAACTTTCATACTTTATTTAAATTGTCTTAGTTATGCTGGACCTGACGGCGTGAATGGGGGAGAGAGTTGAAGGGATACGAAATGGTCAGAGCTTTGATGCTAATTGGTACCACCTAATGTAAGGGACATCTAAACCTCCTTTTGAGCTCTGTAGCTGTGGAAGTTTTTATCTAGGTTTTCGTTTACTCTAGAGTAAAATTAAATTAAATTAAATTAAATTAAAATTAATTTAATTAATTTTAATTTAAAAATCACTCAACCAATCATTTTTTTTTTAATGTAACCAATCTTTGAGTGCCTTGTAAAGTGCTATACAAATAAAATATAATATTATTAAGAATCTCCTGTGCCTTTGCTGTAAGCAGAGAGAAAAAAGATTTCAGAAAAAGCAAAACATTAAAGGGTTGAGGGCAATGTTAACCCAGAACTTCATAATGGATAACCACTTAAGCTGACATGGTCTCATGACACAGCAAAGTTTCTAATCATTTTTTTCTCTCAAAACAAATTTCACAATTCTGAATTTATGGAAGCAGCAGCTGAAGGTTGGATTAGATAAAGGCCTGTTGTTTGTTAATGCAAGAGTAGCTTGCAAAATATTGAAAATGACCACACACAGCACTTGGCTGAATCAGTCCCATCCCTGCTATTATAAAGGTAGAGGAGGACACTGTCATAAGCCTCGTGTGCTTTTACGCAGCACATGAAGGAGGGGAAGGAGGAATGGATTTATGCACTTGGTTACACCACCACACATTTATTGAACAAAAAGGTAAACAAAACCCCAACTGTACTGTTATGTCCTGAAATAATGACAAATCGGAGAAGATGTGGAAGGAACATTCTCTTTATTCATAAACAGGAACTCCCCTATTTATATGTACAGCTGGAGCCCACCTGACATCACCCCCCCTCCCCCAGGCCAGGCTACGGTAACCCCAAAGGTACAAATCGCTATGCTATATGTACAAAACAATAAAACAGCACAGTGCCCACGAGTGGTATTCCACCCAGGTGAGTCACTGGGTGAGAATACCAGGAAATAACACATCCAATAGTCACAAGCTGGAGCAGTCCGAGTAAGTCCTAAGGTTGCCTGGCAAAAAACCCTCGTACATGACAGTACATCTCAAAGATGATTCAAAGGACCAGCAATGCTTGACTGGTGAACGCCGCTAAAGTACAAACATTGCTAGTTCCACAAATTGGAGACACCTGGCCGGACGCGGGAATGACAATGACCGGAGTAGAATCCGCTGGCTGTCAGAGGAGAGGGGACGTGGTTGGACCGGCGAATGTTAGACGCCTACCTGAAAGTAGGTCAAAGAAGCTGCCTAACTGCCGCCGGCCAAAGCAGTGGCTACAGGCATGGAAAAGAAAAGACCAAAGACAAAAACACCACAAGAACTAAAAAGACAGCACAGTACATAAATACCCCGACACCCGAGCCACAAAAAACGGCCAGAAACGAGCCTAAAGGAAAACACCGGCTTGGTTCATGACAGACATGGAGACTCACATCATTCATATACGTCTATCTCACTCTTGCTTTTGTAGTTAGTCTGTTGAAAGGTAATTATTTTTCAGTTTTATTTATAAATGCTTTCTTTATGAAGCTGATTGGTGCTGTATGTAAGGATGTTATAGCTAGCAGGGATTATGATGATTTTCGTGAATGATGAGAGTTTATGAGCCCTATTTTGACAGTCATCCAGATAGTTTCCCGAAAGACTTTCCACCGTGTGCCAGTGTTTTTGTTAGTTTCTGTCAGCACATTGTTTTTTTACACCTTGCAACACACCATCAAATTATCAGTAGACCATGCTCTCGCTATGTGCTGGGAGAAGGAGAGTTATTTCAAAGAGGTGTTGCGGCATGCAATCTAATGCACATTACTATTATAGTGCATTCCAGGAGAATTTACTTTTGATCAGGAAAAAGGAGGTCTATTGTCAGAAGCGCATTGTTTAATGATGTTTCAATGGTGTGTTTTGAAATCGCATAACTCAGGAAACAGCATGCGCTGGGACCTTCTTTTAATGGAGAGAGTTGTAACAGTCATCATATAATCACCCGTCTTTTTAATTTTATGATGATAAAATTAGTTTGTTTTTTTTAATTCAATCTACACTCTCATTTTAATTGCAGACTTACCATTGGAGTCTATTGAATAGTTATTAATGTAGGATTTTTTAATGGAAAGGCAGTGTGATGTGTGGCGCGAAGGGGAGGTCTGTTAGTTGGAGTTATGTTCTATTCACATTTTCATCACGGACTTATAAGGGATTAATGTGTTCATTTTTAGCACAATGAATGAATGAACAAGGAGTGTGCAGCATTTTACTTTTCACTGTAACTCCCCAGAGAGACAGGAGAAGCGTCTACACATCTGCCTCGGCCGCATGTCCCGGGTTTCCAGATGGGCACCTGCACTGCACCAAGGGTTGTGGTTCTCCATCAGCAAGCTCCCTGACTGCCACCCATCAGGGGATGACTGAAGCTGGCGAAAGCGGGTTAGCTTCGTGGCCGGGAAGCTGTGCCAGATCTCCTCCCTTCCTTCATCTCCCAAGAAAAGGAGGAAGCGATGGCATGGCGCGACTTCCGTGCCCTTGTTCATGAAGGTTTATGAAAGTTATTGAAAGTTTGCACAGGCATCATCCTGTCTGGGTTTGACTTTAAAGTGTCAAACCCATTCATGTCTGTGTGTTGCAGTTGTACGCACTTAATTAAACCATTCAGCTGATTTTTTTTAACCCATTCTTCCCCGTTTGTTCTCTCTAGCATAACTAACTGGGCATCAACTATGATTGATGTGTTCCTTATTACCAAGCAGCATTACTATCGTGTGCATTTTGGCTCACACACACATCCTTTGGTCAGCACAAAACCCGTCTTAAACCGTCAAAATCACAGTTCATTTTAGATAATGCACCTCTTTGTATTAAAGGAATAGGAAGAAGTGCTTTGGATTGGATTATCCAAAACACACCTCTGAATGATTAGACTGGTCTCTTTGCATCATGTGCCGGCGGAAAGCTTGTTTTTACGCCTTTGTGATAAGGAAATGGACTTGGAAACACCCACAAATGCATT
Organism: Pholidichthys leucotaenia; assembly: GCA_020510985.1. Classification (NCBI taxonomy): domain Eukaryota; kingdom Metazoa; phylum Chordata; class Actinopteri; order Cichliformes; family Pholidichthyidae; genus Pholidichthys; species Pholidichthys leucotaenia. The sequence continues at coordinate 282,616,824 of CM035842.1, forward strand.
CTGCATCAGTGACAACTGACTAAATGATCCCGTCACAGTACAGCCCAATATGTCTAATGGGATATGTTTCTGTGTTTTAGGATGAAGTGGCTCATGATCTTTCTGGTGGTGGCAGTGGTTGTCTTCAGTTATGAACTAACTAACTAACTAACTAACCTGCACTTATATAGCGCTTTTCTAGTCACAAAGACCACTCAAAGCGCTTTCATTAATACTAACCCTCTATTCTAAGGGCCTATAGGAAACAGATATCTAGGGACAATTTAGAACAGCCAATTAACCTAACATGCATGTCTTTGGCATGTGGGAGGAAACCGGAGAAATCCCGGAGTAAACCCACGCAACACGGGGAGAACATGCAAACTCCACACAGATCACTGTTGGTCGGGGGCTGGGATCGAACCCACGATCCCACGATCCCCACAATCCCCCGGCCAAGGGTAAACTGTGCTGCCGCAGTGCTAACCACTGTGCCACCGTGCAGCCCACCTGGGGAGGTAAGAAGCATGCCCATGATTTGTGCAGGTATAAGTCGTGGACAATATGGACAATATTTAAGTAAATCAGACCTACTTAATTTTGACAACTGTTGTAGGGTTTAGGCTTTTATGAAACAGAAAAAAGGTTACATTAATTATTGAGATTTTATACTACTCAGCAGAACAAAAATCCAATGTTTATTGTTTATGATCTTTAGTCATGGAACTTTAAAATGTGCTTTCTTTGGCTTAGTAACTCACTTAACTAATAGAAAAGTAAATGAATAATTTTGTTTTTATATTACTTTGTTTTGTCTAAAGCCCACAAAGGTGCCATCAAATGTCCCTTTAAGGGAGAGGCCATGTAGGGACTCCTGGTCTGACAACTTTTTCCTCATGCTGAAGTCTCTCTCTCCTCCACATAGGAAGAGGAGATGACTTTTTGAGACTGTGACTGAAAAACCTGCGAAATGACATCGCTCAAGAAGATATGCAGGGCTGACCTATTAATGCTTTTTCTGATTGACAGTTTACTGTCATTCAGATATTAAATATGATGTTGCAGTCAAAGTCTGGAAAACAATTCCTAAATGATCATGAGCTAAGCTGCAGAATTTTCTCAAAGCATTAATTGATTGTCATGTATATGAATCTTCTTGTTGCTGCTAAATGTCCTGATGAATAAAACGGCAAATTAAAAAAGATGCCAACGGTGTGCTGTTGACCCATTTCCACTACAGAAAACAAGAACTTTCAAGAGTGTGTCTCCACTCCAGGAACCTCCCTGAAAGGATAATTTTTCAGAAACTTGTAGAGCCTGAAATAAGGCCCTGGGGCCTCATGTACAAAGGATACTTGTGCACAAAAACAAGGCGTCCATCCTTTTCTGCGGAAAATTTCACATGTATCAAGAATGAAGTGACCGTGGAAATATGCGCAGCCCCACACCAACTTCATAGATGGCGTACATACGTTTCTACTGTTATTGGTCTGTTGGCAACACTTAGAGTTGATGTTGGGAGACTGATGAACAAACAACCAAGTGTGCGCAATTAAATGAGTGGATTTAAAAACAAGGGCAAAGAAGTTCAGAAAATGCCTCTACCAGCAATGGTGTTAGCATTATTAGAGGATATTGCAAATTGTGTAATGAGAAGAGAAGGTATTTAGAGACAGAAGATTTTCTGGCTCAGGATGATTACTGGCTTGTCAGCTGGCTTAGGCTTCCACGGGCATTCCTTGTGGAACCGTGCTCAGAGCTACGGCCGCTCTTGGACCGCGACACGGTGAGAAGCCGTGCGCTGCCCGTCCCAGTGCAGGTGCTGACAACTCATGACAGGGGAATTCCAAAGAGAGCTGGCAGACCCATCAGGAATTTCCCAGTCGAGCCTGAGCCAAGCTATGCCATCTGTGTGAGATGGTATTATCCGGCTGTCACCCAGGTACATCATATTCTCATACAATGCAGGTGAACAGGCCAACATCACAGAACAATTTGCAGTGAGAGCCAGCTTTCCAAATGATTCTAATGAACAGCATTTTTGGGAACAAGCTACAAGCTGGCACTTTTTCGGATGGGTGGCTTCTTGGTGAGAAAATTCATGTAATTGTCCTAAATAACCCACCTCATGCACAACGCGCCTGTGTGCCCACAAATATCACCCTGTCTTCAAGGCTCTATTACAATCAGTGGTTGGAGTAAGTGACTTTCTTTTTTTGCTGATTTAACTACAGTTTCACAGCATTCTACCACACCCCAACTGCCTCTGTGTATACAGTAGTTATGTCAATAAACACACGTAAAGTTTGAAATGTAACAGTCTCACCCTTTCCACGGCGCACTTCACTCATTTATAATAGTAGTGTGTGTAATCCATGTAAGTTGTGTATATAACTATAAACGATGAGATTTGCATTTTCGACATAAAATATGTACTTGTCGAGTCTAATATGATCTGCTTTCAACTGACAGGTGACCGTGGTTAACCACTGGGTTCATATTGTCTTCTTTTTCCATTACTGTTTTCCTTTAATTCAACCAGCTGATCCAGCTGGCTGGTCACAAATCACAGCGATCAGCTGATGCTTCTGAGGACGACTGCAGACGTCAATGGAAACATGTCAAGGTTAAATAAACATCTCCTTCTCATTCCTGTCTGAATAAAGGAAAACAGTAAACTAATCTTATAGGGCTGTGAGCAGGCTATTGAATTACCTGCATCCGGTGCTAATGCTGGAGGACAGCGTGACAAACAAAATGTTTTTATGTGCCTCTACCTCATTTAGGAGCGCCTCCAACTCACAGTGTAAAATTCCGTTAAATCCATTATTTTTGATTGTGGATACAGGAGAATCAAACATGCAGTGCTTGTATTTATCTATTTGCATGTAATTGCATATTCAAATGGAGGTGTGTCAAGGGAGGAGTCCGGTATTTCTTCATGTGTGTTCAATTTCAAGTAGATTGGGATGTACAAAGGAAATGTGTTTGGATTCCTGTGCATTATTATTCGATCTACACTCTCATTTTAATTGCAGACTTACCATTGGAGTCTGTAGATTAGGTGCTATTGTAAGATATTTTTTTAATGAACAGGCAGTGTGATGTGCGGTGCTGAGGGGAGGTGTGTTAGTTGGAGTTGTATTCCATTCACATTTTCATCACGGACTTATAAGGGATTAATGTGTTCATTTTTAGCACAATGAATGAATGAACAAGGAGTGTGCAGCATTTTAATTTTCACTGTAACTCCCCAGAGAGACAGGAGAAGCGTCTACACATCTGCCTCGGCCGCATGTCCTGGGTTTCCAGATGAGCACCTGCACTGCACCAAGGGTTGTGGTTCTCCATCAGCAAGCTCCCGACTGCCACTCGTCAGAGGTCGGCTGAAGCCGGCAAAAGTGGGCTCGCTTCGTGGCCGGGAAGCCGTGCCAGATCTCCTCCTTTCCTCCATCTCCCAAGGAAAGGAGGAAATGATGGCATGGAGCGACTTCCTTGCCCTTGTTCATGAAGGTTTATGAAAGTTAATGAAAGTTTGCACAGGCATCATCCTGAACGGGTTTGACTTTGAAGTGTCAAACCCATTCATGTCTGTGTGTTGCAGCCATACACACTAAATTAAACCAATCAGCTGATTTTTTTTTAACCTATTCTTCCCCGTTTGTTCTCTCTAACATAACTAACTGGGCATCAACTGTGATTGATGTGTTCCTTATTACCCAGCAGCATTACTATCGTGTGCATTTTGGCTCACACACACACACAGGCTTTGGTCAGCGCAAAACCCATCTTAAACCGTCATGATCACAGTTCATTTTAGATAATGCACCTCTTTGTATTAAAGGAATGGGAAGGAGTGCTTTGGACTGGATTATTCAAAACACACCTCTGAATGATTAGACTGGCCTCTTTGCATCATGCGCTGGCGGAAAGTTTGTTTTTACGCTGTTGTGATAAGGAAATGAACTTAGAAACACCTATAAATGCATTCTGCATCAGTGACAACTGACTAAACGATCCCATCATTGTAATACAGCCCAATATGTCTAATGGGATATGCTTCTGTTTTTCAGGATGAAGTGGCTCATGATCTTTCTGGTGGTGAAAGTGGTCGTCTTCAGCTCTGAACCTGGGTGAGGCAAGAAGCATGCCCATGCTTTGTCCACCTTTCCCAATTCCACCATATGGCCGTGGAAAAAATGGACAATATTTCGGTAAATCAGACCTACTTAATTTTGACAACTGTTGCACGGTTTAGGCTTTAATGAAACAGAAAAAAGATTACATTAATTACTAAGATTTTATACAACTCCGCACAACAAAAAACAGTGCTTATTGTTTATGATCTTGTTCGACATGGAACTTTATAATGTGCCTTATCTGGCTTACTGACTCACTTAACTCATAGTATAGTAATTGAATAATTTTGTTTTTATGTTACTTTGTTTTGTCTAAAGCCCACAAAGGTGCCATCAAATGTAGCATTAAGGGAGAGGCCATATCTGCACTCATAATGATATAAAAACTGTTATTTTTCAGGTATGATAAATTTTTCCTCATACTAAAGTCTCTGTCTCCTCCACATAGAAAAGCGTGGCTTTGTGAGACTGGGACAGAACAACCTGAGAAATGACAACACTCAAGAAGATTAGAGGGGCTGACCTATTAATGCTGTTTGTGAATGACAATCTATTGTAATTCAGATATTAAACATGATCATTCATTCTGGGACAAAAAAAAATCTTACATGATCATGAGCTAAGCTGCATAATTTTCTCAAAGTATTAATTGATTATGAAACATGTGAAACTGATTATTGCTCCAAAAACGACTTGATGAATAAAAGCGCAGATTAAAAAAGACACCCCCAGTGTGTTATTATGTCGACCCATTTCCACTACAAGAAACAGAAACCAATTTTACAGAACTTTCCTGTGAAATAATAATAATAACCCTTTATTTGACCCACAGCAGGTAAATTTACGGCATTACAGCAGCAGAAGGATAGCAGCACTAAGAGCAATAATTAATAAGGAAAAAACAATATATACACATTGTTAAGGTCTGTACATACTCCTTAAGAACAGAGAAATTGGGATGTTTTTTTTTTTTTTGAGGTGTCAAAAACAGGATCAAAGTTCTTTCTGGCCAGGACATTTCATAGTTGACAAGAAAGTCAAGTGCAGAACTGCTGGGAAATCCAAATTTCTTACCCATCACACAATAGTTGTTGGATGCCACACAAGAATAAAGTTCTGCCCAGATGTGCCAAGAACTCCGAAACCAGGGCTGCAAGAAAAAAAATTGTCATTTATTTCTTGCAGCCTTGGGAAAGGGAACTAATTTACCGGAGTGGTGGCTCAGTTGGTAGAGCATCCGCCCCACACCCGGGAGGCAGGGGTTCAAATCCCAGCCGGGTCATGCCGAAGACCATATAAAAGTGGAACTTCCTGCCGTCCAGCTTTGTGCTAAGCAAAAATTGAATGGAGGAGGGAAATTTGTGGTGGCGCCTTGCATGGCAGCAGCCCTCTGATTCTACACTTGGGGTGTGTGTGATTAACACAGTAGATAGGTAAAACACAATCTCGTTCTACTGTACATGATTGGTTGTACAGTTGAATGACAATAAAGGGTGATTTAATTTAATTTAATTTTTCTGTTCTTGCGGAGCATGTAAAGGCCTTAAGGAGTAAGAAAAAAGAAGTAAAATAGTTTTTGCAGTTGAAGATAAGTAAAATAGTATTTACAATGTTTATTTACAATTTACAAGGTAAGCAATTCGATTAAATTATTCAGCAATATGTATACAGTTGCAAGCAAAATCATTCAAACCCCACTGTATTTTAGGGTTATTCAATTCAATTCAATTCAACTTTATTTATATAGGGCCATTTCACAACAACAGTCATCTCATAGCACTATCAACTGTAGGGGGAACCCCCACAGTTGCAGAAAGACCCCAGCAATCAGGCGATCCCCTGTGAGCAAGCACATGGCGACGGTGGAGAGGAAAAACTCCCTTTTAACAGGAAGAAACCTCCAGCAGAACCAGGCTCAGGGAGGGGCAGTCATCTGCTGAGACTGGCTGGGGGGTGAGGGGATAGAGAAGAAGAAAAGAACAGACATGTAGAGAGCAAACAGCACGATGGGGGCTCAATCTATGGGAGAGAACAAATAAATGTTAATGACCAGCAAAAAAAATATTTCATTGAGAGTGAGAAAAGGAGTGAGGCCCAGTGCATTACTGGAGGTCCCCCGGCTGACTAAACCTATTAGCAGCATAACTAAGGGAGGGTTCAGAAAAACATGATCCCTCCCTAATTGTAGGCTATATCAAAAAGGTAGGTTTTAGCCCTATTCTTAAAAACAGAGATCGAGTCTGACTCCCGAATCCAGATTGGCAGCTGATTCCACAGGAGAGGAGCTTGATAACTGAAGGCTCTGCCTCCCATTGTACTTTTGGAGATTCTAGGTATTACAAGTAATCCTGCATTTTGGGAGCGTAGTGCTCTGTTAGGATAATACGGTAGTATCAGATCTTTTAAATAAAAAGGAGCCTGATTGTTTAGAGCTGTGTAGGTAAGAAGAAGGATTTTAAACTTAATTCTAAACTCTATGGGAAGCCAATGAAGGGAGGCCAGAACCGGAGAGATATGATCTCTCTTTCTAGAACCAGTTAAAACTCTTGCTGCAGCATTTTGGATCAGCTGAAGACTTTTTAAAGATGTTTTAGGACAGCCTGATAATAAAGAATTACAATAATCTAATCTCGAGCTAACAAAAGCGTGGATCTGTTTCTCAGCATCCCTCTGAGACAAGATGCTCCTAATCTTGGCAATATTACGCAAATGATAGAAGGCAGTCTTAGAAACAAATTTAATATGTGAATTGAAGGACAAATCCTGATCAAAAATAACTCCAAGGTTCCTCACAGAGCTATTAAGAGAAAGAGTAACTGCATCCAAACTGAAAATTTGATTTGGAAAGGAATTTCTAAGGTTTTTTGGACCAACAAGAATGACTTCAGTCTTATCTGAATTTAATAGCAGGAAATTACAAGTCATCCAAGCTTTGATTTCCTTAAGACAGGCTTCTAACTTGGCTAATAGATTACTATCATCTGGCTTCATTGACAGGTATAATTGTGTGTCATCAGCATAACAATGAAAATGTATACAGTGCTTTCTAATAATGTTGCCTAACGGAAGCATATATAAACTAAAAAGAGTAGGGCCTAGCACAGATCCCTGTGGAACTCCATGACTGAGCTTTGAGTTGAAAGAAAACTCATTATTTACATGAACAAACTGGAACCTATCAGAGAAATAAGATCTAAACCACTGCAACGAAGTTCCATTAAGTCCAACATAGTGCTCTAATCTATCAAGTAGAATATTATGATCGATAGTATCAAAAGCTGCACTAAGGTCTAAAAGGACAAGTACAGAAACTAGTCCATTATCAGATGCAATGAGGAGGTCGTTAGTGACCTTCGCTAAGGCTGTTTCAGTACTATGATGGATTCTAAACCCAGATTGAAACTCTTCAAGTAAACCATTTCCCTGTAGGTGGTCAAATAATTGCGTAGCAACAACTCTTTCTAAGATTTTTGAAATGAAAGGCAGATTAGAGATTGGTCTATAGTTAGCTAAAGCTCCTGGATCTAGCGTTGGCTTTTTGAGTAAGGGTTTAATTACAGCCATTTTAAAAGCCTGCGGTACATGGCCTAAAGTTAATGACGAATTGATTATATGAAGAATAAGGCTACCAATAAGTGGGAAGACTTCTTTAAATAACCTGGTAGGAATAGGGTCTAAAAGACAAGTTGAAGGTTTGGATGAGGAAACTATTTTGTCTAACTCACAAAGTTCGATTGGAGTAAACTCATCAAGACAGACATCAATAGAAGGAGTTGTAGTAGTTACAGTATTTAAGTTAACTGTGGGAAGAATCTGATTGATTTTATCTCTGATGGATGAAATTTTATTATTGAAAAAGTTCATAAAGTCCTGACTAGTAAGCTCTAAGGGAATGCTAGGATTGACAGAGTCCTGACTCTTTGTCAACCTGGCTACAGTACTGAAAAGAAACCTGGGATTATTCTTGTTCTCTTCTATTAATGCAGAGTAATAACTCGTTCTAGCTTTTCTAAGAGATTTTTTATAAATTAAAAGATGATTTCTCCAAGCTAAATAGATTTCATCTAAATTAGTGGAGCGCCATTTTCTTTCTAATTGACGAGTCTTCTGTTTTAAGCTACGAGTTTCTGTGTTGAACCAAGGAGTTAGAAATCTCTGATTAGACTTTTTCTTTTTTAAGGGGGCCACCAAGTCTAGAGTCTGATTCAGAGAAGCTGAAACACTATCCACCATGTTATCAATTACAGAAGGAGCAAGCTGTCAATAGCTTATTTCCGTTGTGTTGACACATGGCATAGAGGAAACAATCTGCATAAATTTGGTAACAGCATCATCTGAGAGGCATCTACTGTAATAATATTTTTCTTTAGGAGCCAAATAGTCAGAAATAGTAAAATCAAAGGTTAACAGACAATGGTCTGACAGTACAGGGTTATGAGGAGACACTACAAGATTTTCTATTTCTATGCCATATGTCAGAACAAGGTCCAATGTATGGTGGAGGTAATGAGTAGAATTTCCTACTTTCTGAGAAAACCCAATTGAGTCTAATATTGAATTAAATGCCACATTAGGGCAGTCACTATCTACATCCACATGTATATTAAAGTCCCCTACTATAATTATTCTATCAGATTTCAGCACTAAATCAGCTAAGAAATCAGCAAATTAGGATAAAAATTCTGAGTAGGTTGATGGGGGACGATAAACTATGGCAAATAAAATTTGGTTTAACCTAAAATTGCTAAAGTGCCCAATACTGAGGACCAGGCCCTCAAAGGAATTATAACATGTTTTTTGCTTTACATTAACTAGTAATTTGGAATGGTAAATTGTTGCTACTCCTCCTCCACGACCAGAACTTCTGGGATTTTGACAGTTTAAATAACCAGAGGGAGTTGATTCATTTAAACCAACATAATCCTCTTGCCCTAACCAAGTCTCTGTAAGGGAAATTAAATCAATCTGATGATCAATCAACAGATCATGGACTAACAGAGACTTGGGAGTTAGAGACCTAATATTTAATAAACCACATTTAATTTTTAAATTATGAGGAGAAACAGAGGCCAATTCATTCAATTTAGAGGCTTTATGTTTAATTTGAGTTTTACCAGTATTTTGCTTTATCACTTTGGGATGCTTATGCATTATATTTTTATTTACTTTGGAGGGAGCAGACAACGATTCTCTGATGGGGAAGTCAGGGGCTAAGCTGAGGGGTGGTGGATGAAGATGAGCTGCAGAGAGGCGTGTAAGACTGTGACTCTGCTTCCTGGTCCCAACTCTGAGTAGTCAGGGTTTTGGAAATTTGGATAAAAAAGATGCCAAATTGTTAGATAAATGAGAAGCACCATCCAAAGTGGGATGAATGCTGTCTCGTCTCATAAGACCAGGTTTTCCCCAAAAAGAGCTCCAATTGTCAATGTAGCCCACGTCATTTGCAGGACACCACACAGACAGCCAGCGGTTCAAGGATGACGAGCGGCTAAACATGTCATCACTGGTCAGATTGGGGAGAGGCCCAGAGAATACTACAGTGGCAGACATCGTTTTTGCAAAGTCACACACCGATTCTATATTAAGTTTCGTGACTTCCGACTGCCGGAGACGGATGTCATTAATGCCGGCGTGAATAACAATTGTGGAATATTTACAGTTACTTTTAGCCAGCATTTTCAAATTTGACTCAATGTCGCCTGCTCTGGCCCCAGGAATGCATTTGACTATGGCCACTGGAGTATCTAGGTTCCCGTTTCTGATTACAGAGTCGCCAATGATCAGAGTTTTTTCCTCAGCGGGTGTGTCGCTGAGCGGGGAAAAACGATTAGAAACGTGAACAGGTTGGTGGTGTACCGGGGCTTTGCGACTAGGCTTCCTTCTCACCGTCACCCACCCAGTCTCCTCACTGCTGAGGAGAGCCGGGGAACCGCTGACAGGGGGGCCTAAGCTAGCTAGCTCCGCTGCAGCTAAAGGGCGTCCGTCAAGATTAACTGGTGCAGACGGTGTTTCAATGCAGCGGCGCCGGGATTCCAAATAAGACAACTTCGCCTCGAGCACCTCAAAAAGACAACATTTATTACATTTACCGTTATCACTAAAAGAGGCAGAGGTGTAGCTAAACATCTGACAGAGAAAGCACACCAGAGGAGGAGAGGAAAGAGAGCTAGTAGCCATAGCTAGTGGCTAGCTAGTGGCTGGAAAGCAAACCACACAGGCAGACAGTAAAACAGGAAGTGACGATCCCAGATCCCAGCTAATGGAGGTCATTAGTAGGGCTTTTTTTATAGGAATTTTATTCAGGGGGTTATCTAAACCTCCCTGAATAAAATTCCTCATAAGAACACACATTTGCAAATCAGGTGTGGTCTCAAGCACACCTGATGCTACCAATCAAGGGCTTCGTTAGTTATATCAGATGTGCTTGAGATAGAACACCTCAAATACCTGCACTGATGATGGTGACGTCTGATTGCATGTTAGAAATGCAGAAGTGCATGGCTCAGTCAAGAGAATTGTCAACCAAGTTCAGAGGAGACATCATTGCCTTGCACAAACAAGGAAAAGGATACAAAACTACAGCAAAAGAACTGAAAGATTCTCGAGATACAGTTGGATGCACAGTTTACAAGTTTAAAGTTAACAGTGGCTACGCTACCTGTCCAGAAGAGGTGGTGAAGCTACTATGTCATGCAGAGCAAGGTTTAATATGCATTTTCAATAAGTAAGGCACACTGTTATGAATGCCCCTTGTAGGGCATTAATGAGAAGCCAGGTGCCAAGCAGTAAGTTTACACGTTTATTCACAAGAAGACTAAATGGCAAAATAAACAGCCACATGGGGCAAAACATGAAAATAAACTGAGGTACAAGATAATTGACTCTGATGATAAAGTAAGAGAGGCAGCGGGGACAGAGCCCACACTGTACAATAAACACTTACGAGAGGGTGAGCAACGATGAATCATAGAGAAGACTGGAGTCGGGGGTAGGAACTCCAGTCGCGTACACGGAGGTGCACGGGTAGTAGGTCGCAACAAAGAGTGAGCCTCAGCTGCTCCCTGAAGTGTGAAACCAAATCCACTCAGGAAAGGGGAATGTAATTAATGAAATGACACACAGCTGTCACAGCACCGGCTCGGCTTTGACAGCCGGAAGCCCCACCGTGACGCTGTCACAATAAAAGCCCTGGAGAAGGCCACATAGCCAATCCCAAAATAAAATGGGAGAACAGGGAAGGTACTGAGCAACCCGAGCGCAGATGGGATCAGTGCTCAGGCCACCACAGAACCAACCATTCAAAAGGCGCATTCCAGGCGTAGACGTAACCCCCCCCCCCCCCCCCCCCAAGCAGAAGGCTATCAGGACCGACCCTGGGAGGGCAGAGGGGGAAACAGGCCAGGAGGGAGACAACCTAAAAACAAAAAACCCCACAAGGAAAGGGTGATATGGATAAACAAAAAAGTGTGGCTAACGCAGGAATGACCAAAACTAGACAACACTGCAGAGAAATACTCAAGCACAATAGAATGAATAAACAAACAAACAAACAAAAAAATAAGTAACGTACTGCCAAGTAAGAAAACAAGAGAAAACCAAAATACAGGTACCCCTCAATATATGTAAGTACCATATAAACACTAGAAAAAATAACGAGTAGCAGAAAGGACAAAAATACTGTATGTAAAGTACAGCAGGAGAAAACAAAGGAAAGGAAACAAAAATACAGACACATTTCAAAATACCCGAGTACCCAATAACACTAACTAGACACAACACGGGAGGAAAAAAAAAACCCTCAAGCACTACAGGGTAAGAAAAGGGAACGAAAAAAAAGTATCTGCAAGGTGCACACCGAAATTCAAAGTATGACTTTAACTGACAAAAATTGTGCTCAAGAGTTAAAGGTGAGTGTCTCATCTGGTAACTGGTGTATAAAGTTCTCTGAAAACATAACTCCTTGTGTGGCACCTTTCTACGACAGAGGAATTAACATTCTACTAGTGCCTAAGCATTTGAATGATACGGGGAAATTCCTGCCTTGGTAGTCTTTAGTTCTAAATGGAGGTCAAAAGAGGATTTAAACAGTTTACTCAAAGCAGGTTCTGAGGCCAGCAACTAGTAGCTCAGTTTTCTCACTCACTAGTAGCACAAGGGTTAAAGAGGGCCTAACTTCAAATGATGTAGCAGAGTCAGCAAAAAAAAGAGACTCCTTCAGATTACATGAAAATACACATAGCAAAAAAAACAAACAAAAAAACACCACTAATTAGGGCAAAGAACAGAGAATCCAACGATATATGAGAAAACAACAAAAACAACAAAAAAACACCACTAATTCGGGCAACGAACCAAAAGTCCTTCAATATACATGGAATCAAACACAACAAAACAAAACAAAAAACCCCCACAGTTTAAAGGGCGCCAGAAGGTAGAAAACTGAAAATGGGGAGACAAAAACAATTCGGGGGACCGACCCGCATCTCGAATCCATCTGCCATAGGCGGTCTACCAAAGTCCCAAACCTGGGGAAACAGTACCACAGGTGGCCGGACAAGGTTGCCAAACCAACAAGGCAGTCCTTCGGGCGGCCGTCCCGCATCCTTAGACCACCAGGAACAGAGGGGGAAGTTCGGAGGTGGCCTCCCTACCGAGAGGGACAGCAGGGGAGAGCCGACCCGAATAGAGGGGACATCAGCGGTACCCGGTGGAGAACAGTAGGAGGGAGGAGGAACCAGTCCGGCAACCGGTGAAAGGGAATCCGCAACTCCCTCATGACCCCGAAGCAAACCGGCGCTGCAGCCACGATGGGCCCCGATTGGACCTGCGCAGCACCCACGATGGGCCCCAACTGGACCAGCGCAGCACCCATGATGGGCCCCGATTGGACCGGCGCAGGACCCACGATGACCTCCGAACACGACCCTGGAGCCTCGATGGCGATAACCGGAACTGATTCGTCTCCGGTGACCCTGGGAGAAGGCTCAAGGGGACAAAAGAGAACTGGGATCAGGATTCACCGGCAGCGGCAGAGCCCGGGGAGATGAGCCGGGTGTAGCCGACTGCTGCATCCGAGCTCGGCATGATGGTCATCACAGTCTGGGAACCCCCAGGCAATGAAGCTCATGCCGACGGCCCGCACGGTGTGGTGGCAGGGGATCTGTGATCTGCTGGGTCCGACTGCTCCTCCACGGAGACCCAGGAATGCTTAATCATCGGCACAGGCTCCCAACGGCAGTCCGACCTCCTCCTCTGCCCGTGACGTGGCTGTGGGGCTGGCATCAGGATCTCCAGGGCCGCAGGCTCCTCCTTCGTCTGACGGTCTACTCATGGCACCGGGGGATGCTCAGAGAGAGGGAAGGAGACACAGAAGTTGCAGGTTCAATGTTTATGGCTGCAGCAGGTGGAGGAAGCTCAAGGGACTATGAACCCTGAGCTCCACCCCCAGGAGTCAGATAAGGCAATTCATTGTACGGAGTGTGAGAATGAAACATCACTTGCCTGTTCTCCCGGGGAGCGGTGGTGGCTGCTGCAGTGGGCTTGGTTCTCCCCTTTCCCCTATGGATGGTGACGGAGGGGCCCCTGGGAAGACGAAGAGGAGCCGCTCTCACGGGACCGGAGATGGGCAGAGCAAAAGCAGGACTCGCTGAGCTTGCAGCAGCTGGAGAGAGCGCTGAGGATTAGGGAGGAACAGCCGAGGCAGTCTTTGGTCGAGGAGCTGACGGAACAGCGGGAACCGATGACCCGAAGGCTGAGGCTGCTGTCTTCCCCTTCTGTCGTGACGCAGGGGCAACAGATGGCTGGGAGGTCGAATTTTCTCGGCGGCCCGGAACAGGATCTGGACGGGGATCTTGCTAAGGCAGATCGCCGGTGAGGTGGCAACGTCTTCTGGCTGAGAGCGAGGCTAGGTTTAAATCTGGAAAGCACTGCTGCTGCGCAGAAATTGAGGCCGGAAGCTCGGTGAACTCAGGATAATCACCGAGCTCAGGATGTACCTCCACCAGTCTCACAGCCGCCACGACATTCTTCAGAATCTTGCTAGGATGAGAGGAAGAGTGTGCTTCAGCCACACGACCCCTGATGAGCTCAGCTGCCCACTGTGTCTCTTCACGGGGGATCCAGGCTGTCCTCTTCCTCTGCTGCGGACGGAGATGGCCCTTCAGTGATGCAGAACCCTGGGCTGAATGGGTGGCAGGAACCTGATCCCAAGGCGAGGAGCGGAGATGCCTCACTGTTGGCACTGGCTTCGGCTTCCTGCCGGAACTCTTTTCAGGCCCACGGATTCTCCTTCGAAGTGCCGCAATCTCAGCCGTCCGGTACTTAAAAAAGGGAAAACTTAAGCCCCCCCTCCAAAAAAAAAAAAAAACTCACTGGGGCTGGTGTCTCGTTTGGCTGCGACCTAGTGTTATGAATGCCCCTTGCAGGGTATTAATGAGACGCCAGGTGCCAAGCAGTAAGTTTACACGTTTATTCACAAGAAGACTAAATGGCAAAATAAACAGACACATGGGGCGAAACACGCAAAAAAACTGAGGTACAAGACAATTGACTCTGACGATAAACTAAGAGAGGTAGCGGGGACGGAGCCCATGCTGTACAATAAACACGAGAGGGTGAGCAACGATGAATCATAGAGAAGACTGGAGTCGGGGGTAGGAACTCTAGTCGCGTACACAGAGGTGCACGGGGTAGTAGGTCGCAGTGAGGAGTGAGCCTCAGCTGCTCCCTTAAGTGTGAAACCAAAACCAATCAGGAAAGGGGAATGTAATTAATGAAATGACACACAGCTGTCACAGCGCCGGCTCAACTTTGACAGCCGGAAGTCCTGCCATGATGCTGTCACAATAAAAGCCCTGGAGAAGGCCACATAGCCAGTCCCAAAACAAAATGGGAGAACAGGGAAGGTACTGAGCAACCCGAGCGTTGATGGGATCAGCGCTCAGGCCACCACACACACATTATTTGATAAGATGTTAGCAGATGTAAGCATAGGGGTGTGTCAGAAAAGATCAGTTTTATGAATTTGGTTGTGTAGTCAAGTATAATTGTTATACATAACCTGGGGCACGAGGCTCTGCCTGCTTTGAGGTAGGGGAAATCTTGAGTGTTAAATTAAAAAAAGCACATACACATAGGAACTGACAATTAAAAGTCAGTATAAAAAAATCTGAAAACATAAATCCACTTAAAAATTAAACTGTCCTTAATTCTTAATAGGTCTTAATATTCTGTAAATTTGTGACATTTTTATTCTTTAAGGACTGTCACATTTGTTCCCCTAAATGTGATTATTTTTTCCTAATAAATCTGTGACTTGTCTATTAACAAGTTTTTGTGATAAAAGTGCAACATTTTCTTTTTTTCTTTCACATTTGCAACTTTTGTCTCTCTCTGTAAACTGCATCAGGATCCTTGTGTGAGGGAGGTCACTGAGCCTAATCCAAACAGCAAATTTGAAAACTGGACACCAATGTAATCAATGAATATTAGGGTAGTTGAATACTTGAGTAGAGCCCAACTTAAAACATTAAAACATATTTTTGCTTTGCATGAGAAACAAATTCCACATTTTTTCACCCAATTTTTATTGGATACAGTGGTCTGAATTTCCATGAATTGCCTGTCTCAAGAATGAAGCAGACAAGTCAGATATTTCCAAAGCAAACAAGTCAACAATTACACTATGAAAACTTGCTTTAATAGATTTATCAATCACCCATGACATGAAAATGTTTTTGCCTTGCAACATACAGTGATGTGAAAAAGTGTTTGCCCCCTTCCTGATTTCTCATTTTTTTGCATGTTTGTCACACTTAAATGTTTCAGATCAAACAAATTTAAATATTAGACAAAGATAACACAAGTAAACACAAAATGCAGTTTTTAAATGAAGGTGTTTATAATTAAAGGCAAAAAAAATAAATAAATCCAAACCTACATGGTCCTGCGTAAAAAAGTGATTGCCCCCTAAACCTAATAAGTGGTTGGACCACCCTTTGCAGAAACAACTGCCATCAAGCATTTGCGATTACTGGCAGTGACTCTTTTATAGTGCTGTGGAGGAATTTTGCCACACTCAGCTTTGCAGAACTGTTGTAATTTAGCCACATTGGAGGATTTTTGAGCATGAACCGCCTTTTTAATGTCGTGCCACAGCATCTTAATCGGATTCAGGTCAGGACTTTGACTAGGCCACTCCAAAGTCTTCATTTTGTTTTTCTTAAACCATTCAGAGATGGACTTGCTGGTGTGTTTTGGATCATTGTCCTGCTGCAGAACCCAAGTGTGCTTAAGCTTGAGGTCACAATAAGTTGGCCGAATAGTCTCCTCCAGGACTTTTTGGTAGCCAGCAGAATTCATGATCCCATTTAACACAGCAAGTCTTCCAGGTCCTGAAGCAGCAAAACAGCCCCAGACCATCACACTACCACCACCATTTTTTACTGTTGGTATGATGTTCCCTTTCTGAAATGCTGTGTTACTTTTACACCAGATGTAATGGGACACACACCTTCCAAAAAGTTCAACTTTTGTCTCATCAGTCAACAGAGTGTTTTCCCAAAAGTCTTGGAGATCATCAAGATGTTTTCTGGCAAAACTGAGACGAGCCTTTATGTTCATTTTGCTCAGCAGTTGTTTTCGCCTTGGAACTCTGCCATGTAGGCCATTTTTGACCAGTCTCATTTTATGGTGGAGTCATGAACACTGACCTTAACTGAGGAAAGTGAGCCCTGCAGTTCCTTGGATGTTGTTGTGTGATCTTTTGTGACCTCTTGGATGAGCCATCGCTGCACCCTTGGGGTAATTTTGATTGGCCGACCACTCCTGGGAAGGTTTACCACTGTTCCATGCTTTCGCCATTTGTGGATAATGGCTCTCACTGTAGTTCCCTGGAATCCCAAAGCTTTAGAAATGACTTTATAATCTTTTCCAGACTGATAGATCTCAGTTGCTTTGTTTCTCATTTGTTCCTGAATTTCTTCGGATTGCATCCCGATGTCTAGCTTTTGAGGATCTTTTGGTCTACTTCACTTTATCAGGCAGGTCCTATTTAAGTGATTTCTTGATTGAGAACAGGTGTGGCAGTAATCAGGCCTGGGCGTGGCTAGAGAAATTGATCTCGGCTTTCTAAAGATGCGATAAGATAAACCACAGTTAATTTATATCTTAAGAGGGGGGGGGATCACGTTTTCACACAGGGCCATGTAAATTTGGATTTTCGTTACCCTTAATAATCCACACCTTCATTTAAAAACTGCATTTTGTGTTTACTTGTGTTATCTTTGTCTAATATTTAAATTTGTCTGAAGATCTGAAGCATTTAAGTGTGACAAATACACAAAAAAATGAGAAATCAGGAAGGTGCAAACACTTTTTCACAGCACTGTAGATAGCCAAAAGGAACTCTGCTCCTATTTGATATATACAGTATACAGCGGGGAAGTATGTTTAATGAAAAAAATGTTGACATGTTCAATACTTATTTTCCCTGCTGTATAAATGGTATTTATACGGTCCTCTTGTTCAAAACTTTCTTACTTTATTTAAATTGTCTTAATAATCCTTGACCTGATGGTGTGAATGGGGAAGAGAGTTGAAGGGATATGAAATGGTCAGAGCTGTGATGCTTAACGGTACCATCTAATGTTTGAGACATCTACACCTCCTTTTGAGTTCTGTAGCTGTAACTTTTAATCTAGGGTCTCTTTTATTCCAGATGAAATCACTCAACCAATCATTAAGCAGCTCTGGTGCCTTTGCTGTAAGCAGAGAGAAAAAAAGATTTCAGAAAAAGCAAAACATTAAAGGGATGAGGGCAACGTTAACCCAGAACTTCATAATGGATAAAATTCACCAACCACTTAAGATGAAATGGTCTCATGACATA
Source organism: Pholidichthys leucotaenia (assembly GCA_020510985.1). Classification (NCBI taxonomy): domain Eukaryota; kingdom Metazoa; phylum Chordata; class Actinopteri; order Cichliformes; family Pholidichthyidae; genus Pholidichthys; species Pholidichthys leucotaenia. The sequence continues at coordinate 282,634,830 of CM035842.1, forward strand.
ACAAAGTTTCTATTCATTTTCTTTCAAAACAAATTTCACAATTCTGAATTTATGGAAGCAGCAGCACAAGGTTGGTTTAGATAAAGGCCTGTTGTTTGTTAATGCAAGAGTAGGTTGCAAAATAGGCCGAGTCTGTTCCATCCCTGCCTTTATAAAGGTACAGGAGGACACAGAAATTCACATCAGTCATATACCTCTCTCTCATACTTGTTTTGGTAGTCAGTCTGTTGGAAGGTAATTATTTTTTACTTTTATCTACAAATGTTTTCTTTGTGAAGCTGATTGATGCTGGATGTAAGGATGTTATGGCTAGTGGGAATTTTGGTGATTTTAGTGAATGATGGGTGAGTTTACTCCAGGATTTCTACGGTTTCCTCCCACAGACCAAAAACATGCCAGTTAGGTCAACTGGCATCAAAACTGGGGATTCTAAATTGTCCTTAGGTATGACTGTGAGAGTGAATGGTTGTCTGTCTCTCTGTGTTGGCCCTGCGGTGGACTGGCGATCTGTCCAGGGTGTACCCTGACTCTCGCCAAAGATGCTGGGATAGACTCCAGTCCCCTCGCAACCCGAAAAAGATTAAGCGGAAGAAGATGGGTGGATGGATCGATGGATGGATGGATGAGAATTTATGTCTAATGGGATATGTTTCTGTGTTTCAGGATGAAGTGGCTCGTGATCTTTCTGGTGGTGGCTGTGGTCGTCTTCAGCTCTGAACCTGGGGAGGCTTGCACCTGGGGCCGCTGTCCTCCTTACAGCAGGGGTGGAACAAATCTAGGTAAATTAGATTTACTTAATTTTAATGGAAGCGATTGCAGAGTTTAGGCTTTTATGAAACAGAAAAAGAGGATTTTAATTATTCAGATTGTATACAAGTCAGCAGAACATTAACCCTTTTATATTGTTAATGGTTTTGTTCATCAGTGTTTGCAGGTCTGGCAGATCCACTGCATTGTTCTGTTATTAAATCAAAATATATTATCTATAATAAACAAATTATGTTAAAAAACACTGTCCTATCTTTGTCAAAATTACAAGCAAAAAACAGTTTATTTGCTTCATATTTATCATTTACCTTTGTAGAATCATATTTTTAAACAGTGTCATATGATTTTTTTTTTTAGAAATAAGAAGGAAAAAAAACCCCTCAGAACTTTAAAATGTGTATTTATTTGCCTTACTAACTCACTTAGCCCACAGTGTAGTAAATGAATGTTTTTGAAACTTTTTTTTCAATAAAGCCCACAAAGTTGCCGTCAAATGTACCATTTAGGGAGAGGCCATGTAGGGACTCCTAATGACTGTTATAAAAATTATTTTTCAGGTCTGATAACTTTTTCCTCATGCTAACGTCTCTCTCTCCCCCACATAGAAAAAAGAGCTGAGTTTTTGAGACTGGGACTGAAAAACCTGAGAAATGACATCGCTCAAGAAGATTAGCAGGGCTGACCTATCAATGCTTTTTCTGGTTCACAGTTTACTGTCATTCAGATATTAAACATGATGTTGCAGTCTAAGTCTGGAAACAATTCCTAAATGATCATGAGCTAAGCTGCAGAATTTTCTCAAAGCATTAATTGATTATCATGAATATGAAACTGCTTGTTGCTGCAAAATGTCCTGATGAAAAAAAAAAACTGCAAATAAAAAAAAGATGCCAACAATGTGCTGTTGACTCATTTCCACTACAGAAAACAGAAACTTTCAAGTGTGTTTCTGCACTACAGGAACCTCTCTGAAATAAGACCCTGGTCAGGTTTGAGTAAGAGTAACTGTCATTAGAATAAAAAAATGTCAAAAAAGAAAGATTCTTGCAGAAATTCATGTCACAAGCTGTAACACTGCCAAAATGATCACCAAATGAACAAAAGACAAAAATGTACAAAAATGATGGGAGGGTCCATAAATGAAATAGAAAGGTGAAAATTGGGATTAATTTGATGACTTTTATTAGGAAAAATCTGGCATGATTGCACACTGATATTCTCTTTTAATTTAAAAGAGAATAATTTAATTTATTAAATAAATAAATAATTTATTTATTTTTACTAATTTAATTCTAAATTTAGTCAAGTTCACTTTGCCACATATGTCCCACTTCATACATATTTGACGTCTCTATTTGACTTAGGGTATTATAAAATTCTGTGTATGTGTGTGGGGGGAGACTAAAGGAAGCAACTGTTCAACTAGAGAAGCCACAACACTGACTGAAGAAATACTTTTGTAAAGGTATGAAATCCAAAGGTTGAAGTTATCAAAAAAAAATGTCTTGAAATATTATATTAATAATATTCCTTGTGGATTCTAATTGTATCTCCCTGTTATCCTCTCGGTTTTCTCATTCTGACATTAGGTTTATTTTGAAAATACTTCCTGATTTGGCTGCGTATCATTTTCTGTGACCTTTCTGAGACTAACCAAACAGATGTTGAATTTCCTTTAATTCATTCTGTTACAAAGTGTTTTTTTAACTTAATTTTTTACCTGTTCTGTCAAGCTGCTTGGCAAGAAGAATAAATATCTGATTGCCTTGTTGTGAAAACACAGTTTGCCAAAAGGAACTCTTCTCCTATTTGATGCTGAATATCAATGGTATTTATAGGGTCTTCTTGCTAAAAACTTTCAGACTTTATTTAAATTGTCTTAGTTACGCTGGACCTGACGGGGTGAATGGGGAGAGAGTTGAAGGGATACGAAATGGTCAGAGTTGTGATGCTAATCGGTACCACCTAACGTAAGGGACATCTAAACCTCCTTTTGCGCTCTGTAGCTGTGGAAGATTTTATCTAGGTTTTCATTTTTTTTCTGGTTCCGGCGCCACATGAGTTGGCTGCCTTTTGCAACAGCGGCTCAATTCTGAGTCTTTTTATCTTCCTTCTTCTTTCTGATCCGGTGATACCTTTCTGATCCTGCACACCTTTCACTCTATATATATCACGGACACACAGATTGCCCCAAAGGTCTCCCGAGTCGGTGGGCGGAGCCTCTGTTTACAGCAGGAGACGATACAGCAGGGAAGAGCTAGCTAGCACTCATCCGCCACCCGGTGCTAACGGAAAAACTCGACATACCAGGAGAGCTGAAGCGAAAACGATGCGGGTGCCGGGCTAGAGTTTAGGCGGCGTGCAAGAAATATAAGACAGAATAATAAAGAGCGATGGCAAGAACCAAGCAGACCGCCCGTAAATCTACTGGAGGAAAAGCCCCCAGGAAGCAGCTGGCCACCAAGGCTGCTCGAAAAAGCGCTCCGGCCACCGGCGGAGTGAAGAAGCCTCACCGTTACAGGCCCGGTACCGTGGCTCTGAGAGAGATCCGTCGCTACCAAAAATCCACGGAGCTGCTCATCCGTAAGCTGCCCTTCCAGCACCTGGTGAGGGAGATCGCTCAGGACTTCAAGACCGACCTGCGCTTCCAGAGCTCCGCCGTCATGGCTCTGCAGGAGGCCAGCGAGGCCTACCTGGTGGGTCTCTTCGAGGACACCAACCTGTGCGCCATCCATGCCAAGAGGGTCACCATCATGCCCAAAGACATCCAGCTGGCCCGCCGCATCCGCGGAGAGAGAGCTTAGACTTTCTGCTGCACATCCATCAACTACAATGCTCCGCACTGTGTGTCTATATACATACATATATATATATATATATATTTACATTAATATGTACATATGTATACTAGCTGCTCTTGTTTTTTCTTGCCTTCTGATTGTTGCTCTGAGTGTTGCTATCCCTGTGCTGTTGCAATCCTGGAATTTCCCCATTGTGGGACTAATAAAGGCTTATCTTATCTTATTTATTCTTGATGAAATCACTCAACCAATCATTTTTTTAATGTAAACCATCTTTGAGTGCCTTGTAAAGTGCTATACAAATAAAATATAATATTATTAAGCAGCTCCTGTGCCTTTGCTGTAAACAGAGAGAAAAAAGAATTCAGAAAAAGCAAAACATTAAAGGGTTGAGGGCAACGTTAACACAGAACTTCATAATGGATAACCACTTAAGCTGACATGGTCTCATGACACAGCAAAGTTTCTAATTATTTTTTCTCTCAAAACAAATTTCACAATTCTGAATTTATGGAAGCAGCAGCTGAAGGTTGGATTAGATAAAGGCCTGTTGTTTGTTAATGCAAGAGTAGGTTGCAAAATATTGAAAATGACCACACACAGCACTTCAGGTTCAGGTTCAGGTTACTTTATTTGTACCCGTAGGTAGATTTGTTTTGCAGTCTGGTGACATCCATATTTACAAGCCACTAATTACATTCAACATAGACACAAACACAGGCACACATGAAGCTGACTATAAACATGATAAAAATACTCAAGGCTCCATCAATCAGGGTATAAAAAGACAAAGATATGAGGGAGAAACCAGAGGTAAGAGAGAAGGGTCATATTAAAAGTTAAAAACTAGTCAAAGAGGTTAAAAAACTCAAAGGTCTAAAACCCAATAAAATATTTAGAACCCAAGTGACATCCTACAAAAATAAGTAAATATAAAATGAAGCACTTGGCTGAGTCAGTCCCATCCCTGCTATTATAAAGGAAGAGGAGGACACTGTCATAAGCCTCGTGTGCTTTTACACTGCACACGGAGGAGGGGATGATATGGTTTGAGCGCTGATCTCGTCCGCGCTCGAGCCATGCACCATTTTCGGCCATCTGACAGCTGTGTGCCCCTTTTGCTCTCCGAGCTTTTATTGTGACAGCGCTCAGAGGGGTTTCAAGCTGTCAGAGCTGTCAGCTGAGCCACATTTCGTCTCATCAGCTGCTCCCTACTTAAGAGGGCAGTTGGGAGTGAAATGTGCGGCAGTCTCGTCAAAGATCTTCCCATTGTCTAATGTAGCGAGCATCCCTCGGCTCAGACATTGACTACTCGTCTTCTACGTTCGTAAGTTTACTCCATTGTGAACCTGTTCTCATTGTAGTGTGTTTTAGCCCCCCGTGGCTTGTTATTTTGTGTTCCTTTTCTGTTCATTAATAAACTGTGCAAACTCACTGGCAATTTGTGGCGTCTTATGATGGCTCGCGAGGGCCATCCATGACAGGGGAAGGAAGAATGGATTTATGCACTTGGTTACACCACCACACATTTATTGAACAAAAAGGTAAACAAAACCCCCAACTGTACTGTTATGTCCTGAAATAATGACAAATCGGAGAAGATGTGGAAAGGACATTCTCTTTATTCATAAACAGGAGCTCCCCTATTTATATGTACAGCTGCAGCCCACCTGACATCACACCGCCCTCCCCCCCAGGCAAGGCTATGGTAACCCCAAAGGTACAAATCGCTAGACTATATGTACAAAACAATAAAACAGCACAGTGCACACAAGAAGTCCAGGATGCTCACAGTCACTGGGTGAGAATACCAGGAAATAACACATCCAGTACTCACAAGCTGGAGCAGTCCGAGTAAGTCCCAAGGTGGCCTGGCAAAAAACCCTCGTACATGACAGTACATCTCACAGATGATTCAAAGGACCAGCAATGCTCGACTGGTGAACGCCGCTAAAGTACAAACATTGCTAGTTCCACAAATTGGAGACACCTGGTCGAGGTGCGGGAATGACAGTCACCGGAGTAGAATCAGCTGGGTGTCAGAGGAGAGGGGACATGGTTGGACCGGCAAATATTAGACGCCTACCTAAAAGTAGGTCAAAGAAGCTGCCTAACTGCTGCCGGCCAAAGCTGTGGCTAAAGGCATCGAAAAGATTTTTTTTTTTATGAAGCTGATTGGTGCTGTATGTAAGGTTGTTATAGCTAGCAGGGATTATGGTGATTTTCGTGAATGATGAGAGTTTATGAGCCCTATTTTGACAGTCACCCAGAGAGTTTCCTGAAAGACTTTCCGCCATGTGCCAGTGTTTTTGTTAGTTTCTGTCAGCCCATTGTTTTTTTACGCCTTGCAACACACCATCAAATTACCAGTAGACCATGCTCTTGCAATGTGCTGGGAGGAGGAGAGTTATTTCAAAGAGGTGTTGCGGCATGCAATCTAAGGCACATTACTATTATAGTGCATTCCATGAGAATTTACTTTAGATCAAGAAAAAGGAGGTCTATTGTCAGAAGCATATTGTTGAATGATGTTCCAATGGCGTGTTTTGAAATCGCATAACTAAGGAAACAGCATGCGCTGGGATCTTTTAATGGAGATAGTTGTAACAGTCATCATATAATCACCCGTCATTTTAATTATATGATGATCAAACTAGTTTGTTTTGTTTTTTTTAATTCAATCTACACTCTCATTTTAATTGCAGACTTACCATTGGAGTCTATAGATTAGTTATTAATGTAGGATTTTTTTAATGGACAGGCAGTGTGATGTGCGGCGCGGAGGGGAGGTCTGTTAGTCGGAGTTGTGTTCTATTCACATTTTCATCACGGACTTATAAGGGATTAATGTGTTCATTTTTAGCAAAATGAATGAATGAACAAGGAGTGTGCAGCATTTTACTTTTCACTGTAACACCCCAGAGAGACAGGAGAAGCGTCTACACATCTGCCTCAGCTGCATGCACTGCACCAAGGGCTGTGGTTCTCCATCAGCAAGCTCCCTGACTGCCACCCATCAGGGCTGGCTGAAGCTGGCAAAAGCAGGCTTGCTCCGAGGCCGGGAAGCCGTGCCAGATCTCCTCCTTTCCTCCATCCCCCAAAGGAAAGGAAGAAGCGATGGCATGGAGTGTCTTCCGTGCCATTGTTCATGAACCATTAAGCTGATTTTTTTTTTAAGCCATTCTTCACCGTTTGTTCTCTCTAACATAACTAACTGGGCATCAACTGTGATTGATGTGTTCCTTATTACCAAGCAGCATTACTATCGTGTGCATTTTGGCTCACACACACAGGCTTTGGTCAGCGCAAAACCCGTCTTAAACCTTCATGATCACAGTTCATTTTAGAAAATGCGCCTCTTTGTATTAAAGGAATAGGAAGGAGTGCTTTGGACTGGATTATCCAAAACACACCTCTGAATGATTAGACTGGCTTCTTTGCACCATGCACCAGCGGAAAGCTTGTTTTTACACCTTTGTGATAAGGAAAAGGACATGGAAACACCCATAAATGCATTCTGTGTCAGTGACAACTGACTAAATTATCCCGTCGCAGTACAGCCCAATATGTCTAATGGGATATGTTTCTGTGTTTCAGGATGAAGTGGCTCGTGATCTTTCTGGTGGTGGCAGTGGTTGTCTTCAGCTCTGAACCTGGGGAGGCAAGAAGCATGCCCATGCTTTGACCACCTTTCCCAATTCCACCATATGGCTGTGGACAAAATGGACAATATTTCGGTAAATCAGACCTACTTAACTTTGACAACTGTTGCACGGTTTAGGCTTTTATAAAACAGAAAAAAGATTGCATTAATTACTGAGATTTTATACAACGCAGCACAACAAAAAACAATGTTTATTGTTTATGATCTTGTTAGTCATGGAACTTTAAAATGTGTGTTATCTGGCTTACTAACTCACTTAACTCATGGTATAGTAATTGAATAATTTTGTTTTTATGTTACTTTGTTTTGTCTAAAGCCCAAAAAGGTGCCATCAAATGTGGCATTAAGGGAGAGGCCATATATGGACTCATAGCAGGTAAATTTACAGCATTACAGCAGCAGAGGGATAGCAGCACAAAGAGCAATAATTAATAAGGAAAAAACAATATATACACATTGTTAAGGTCTGTACATACTCCTTAAGAACAGAGAAATTGGGATGTAATTGGGATGAAATTGGGATGAAAATGGGATGTTAGAAACTAGATAACACTGCAGAGAAATACTCAAGCACAATAGAATGAATAAACATACAAAAAAAAAACATAAGTAACGTACTGCACAGTAAGAAAACAAGAGAAAACCAAAATACAGGTGCCCCTCAACATACATAAGTACCATATAAACACTAGAAAAAATAACGAGTAGCAGAAAGGACAAAAATATGTAAAGTACAGCCCGAGAAAACAAAGGAAAGGAAACAAAAATACAGACACATTTCAAAATACCCCAGTACCCAATAACATTAACTAGACACAACACGGGAGAAAAAAAAAAACCCTCAAGTACTACAGGATAAGAAAAGGGAACGGAAAAATAGTATCTGCAAGGTGCACACCGAAATTCAAAGTATGACTTTAACTAACAAAAAATGTGCTCAAGAGTTAAAGGTGAGTGTCTCATCTGGTAACTGGTGTATAAAGTTCTCTGAAAACATAACTCCTTGTGTGGCACCTTTCTACGATAGAGGAATTAACATCCTACTAGTGCCTAAGCATTTGAATGAAACGGGGAAATTCCTGCCTTGGTAGTCTTTAGTTCTAAATGGAGGTCAAAAGAGGATTTAAACAGTTTACTCAAAGCAGGTTCTGAAGCCAGCAACTAGTAGCTCAGTTTTCTCACTCACTAGTAGCACAAGGGTTAAAGAGGGCCTAACTTCAAATGACGTAGCAGAGTCGGCAAAAAAAAAGGGACTCCTTCAGATTACATGAAAATACACATAGCAAAAAAAAAAAAAAACACCACTAATTAGGGCAAAGAACAGAGAATCCAACGATATACGAGAAAACAACAACAACAACAAAAGAACACCACAAATTCGGGCAACGAACCAAAAGTCTTTCAATATACATGGAATCAAACACAAAAAAACAAAACAAAATAACCCCACAGTTTCAAGGGCGCCAGCAGGTAGAAAGCTGAGAACGGGGAGACAAAAACAGTTCGGGGAACCGACCCGCATCTCGAATCAATCTGCCATACAGGGAAAAGAACAGTTTGGGCGGTCTACCAAAGTCCCAAACCTGGGAAAACAGTACCACAGGTGGCCGGACCAGGTTGCCAAACCAACAAGGCAGTCCTTTGGGTGGCCGACCCAGAACGCAGAACCAGCGAGACAGTTTCTCGGGTGGCCAAACAAGGTTGCCGACCCAACAAGACAATTCTTCAGGCGGCCGTCCCGCGTCCTTAGACCACCAGGAACGGAGGGGGAAGTTCGGAGGTGGCCTCCCTACCGAGAGGGACAGCGGGGGAGAGCCGACCCGAATAGAGGGGACATCAGCGGTACCCGGTGGAGAACAGTAGGAGGGAGGAGGAACCAGTCTGGCGTCCGGTGAAAGGGAATCCGCAGCTCCCTCATGACCCCGAAGCAAACCGGCGCTGCACCCTCGATGGGCCCTGATCGGACCGGTGCAGCACCCACGATGGGCCCCAACTGGACCAGCGCAGCACCCACGATGGGCCCCAATTGGACCGGCGCAGCACCCACGATGAAACCCGAACACGACCCTGGAGCCTCGACGGCGATAACCGGAGCTGATTCGTCTCCGGTGACCCTAGGAGAAGGCTCAAAGGGACAAAAGAGAACTGGTATCAGGATCACCGGCAGCGGCAGAGTCCGGGGAGATGAGCCGGGTGCAGCCGACTGCTGCATCCGAGCTCGGCATGATGGTCATCACAGTCTGGGAACCCCCAGGCACTGAAGCTCATGCCGACAGCCCGCACGGCGTGGTGGCAGGGGATCCGTGACCTGCTGGGTCCGACTGCTCCTCCACGGAGACCTGGGAATGCTTAATTATCGGCACAGGCTCCAAACGGCAGTCCAACCTCCTCCTCTGCCCGTGACGTGGCTGTGGGGCTGGCATAAGGCTCTCCAGGGCTGCAGGCTCCTCCATCGTCTGACGGTCTACTCATGGCACCAGGGGATGCTCAGAGAGAGGGAAGGAGACACAGAGGTTGCAGGTTCAATGTTTATGGCTGCAGCAGGTGGAGGAAGCTCAAGGGACTACGAACCCTGAGCTCCATCCCCAGGAGTCAGACAAGGCAATTCATTGTACGGAGTGTGAGAATGAAACATCACTTGCCTGTTCTCCCGGGGAGCGGTGGTGGCTGCTGCAGTGGGCTTGGTTCTCCCCTTTCCCCTATGGATGGTGATGGAGGGGCCCCCGGGAAGACGAAGAGGAGCCGCTCTCACAGGACCGGAGATGGGCAGAGCAAAAGCAGGACTCGCTGAGCTTGCCCGAAGGCTGAGGCTGCTGTCTTCCCCTTCTGTCGTGACGCAGGGGCAACAGCTGGCTGGGAGGCCAAATTTTCTCGGCGGCCCGGAACAGGATCTGGACGGGGATCTCGCTAAGGCAGATCGCCGGTGAGGTGGCGACGTCTTCTGGCTGAGGGCGAGGCTAGGTTTAAATCTGGAAAGCACTGCTGCTGCGCAGAAATTGAGGCCAGAAGCTCGGTGAACTCAGGATAATCACCGAGCTCAGGATGTACCTCCACCAGTCTCACAGCCGCCACGACATTCTTCAGAATCTTGCTAGGATGAGAGGAAGAGTGTGCTTCAGCCACACGACCCCTGATGAGCTCAGCTGCCCACTGTGTCTCTTCACGGGGGATCCAGGCTGTCCTCTTCCTCTGCTGCGGACGGAGACGGCCCTTCAGTGATGCAGAACCCTGGGCTGAATGGGTGGCAGGAACCTGATCCCAAGGCGAGGAGCGGAGATGCCTCACTGTTGGCACTGGCTTCGGCTTCCTGCCGGAACTCTTTTCAGGCCCACGGATTCTCCTTCGAAGTGCCGCAATCTCAGCCGTCCGGTACTTAAAAAAGGGAAAACTTAAGCCCCCCCCCCCCCCAAAAAAAAACTCACTGGGGCTGGTGTCTCGTTTGACTGCGACCTAGTGTTATGAATGCCCCTTGCAGGGCATTAATGAGACGCCAGGTGCCAAGCAGTAAGTTTACACGTTTATTCACAAGAAGACTAAATGGCAAAATAAACAGCCACATGGGGAAAAACATGAAAAAAAACTGAGGTACAAGACAATTGACTCTGACGATAAACTAAGAGAGGTAGCGGGGACGGAGCCCATGCTGTACAATAAACACGAGAGGGTGAGCAACGATGAATCATAGAGAAGACTGGAGTCGGGGGTAGGAAGTCCAGTCGCATACATGGAGGTGCACGGGGTAGTAGGTCGCAGCGAGGAGTGAGCCTCAGCTGCTCCCTTAAGTGTGAAACCAAAACCAATCAGGAAAGGGGAATGTAATTAATGAAATGACACACAGCTGTCACAGCGCCGGCTTATCTTTGACAGCCGGAAGTCCCGCCATGATGCTGTCACAATAAAAGCCCTGGAGAAGGCCACATAGCCAGTCCCAAAATAAAATGGGAGAACAGGGAAGGTACTGAGCAACCCGAGCATTGATGGGATCAACGCTCAGGCCACAACACACACATTATTTGACAAGATGTTAGCAGATGTAAGCACAGGGGTGTGTCAGAACAGATCAGTTTTATGTATTTGGTTGTGTAGTCAAGTATAGTTATCCATAACCTGGGGCACAAGGCTCTGCCTGCTTTGAGGTAGGGGAAATCTTGAGTGTTAAATTAAAAAAAGCACACACACATAGGAACTGACAATTAAAAGTCAGTTTAAAAAAATCTGAAAACATAAATCCACTTAAAAATGAAACTGTCCTTAATTCTTAATAGGTCTTAATATTCTGTAAATTTGTGACATTTTTATTCTTTAAGGACTGTTACATTTTTTCCCCTAAATGTGATTTTTTTTCCTAATAAATCTGTGACTTGTCTATTAACAAGTTTTTGTGATAAAAGTGCAACATTTTCTTTTTTTCTTTCACATTTGCAACTTTTGTCTCTCTCTGTAAACTGCATCAGGATCCTTGTGTGAGGGAGGTCACTGAGCCTAATCCAAACAGCAAATTTGAAAACTGGACACCAATGTAATCAATGAATATTAGGGTAGTTGAATACTTGAGTAGAGCCCTACTTAAAACATTAAAACATATTTTTGCTTTGCATGAGAAACAAATTCCACATTTTTTTCACTCAATTTTTATTGGATACAGTGGTCTGAATTTCCATGAATTGCCTGTCTCAAGAATGAAGCAGACAAGTCAGATATTTCCAAAGCAAACAAGTCAACAATTACACTATGCAAACTTGCTTTAATAGATTTATCAATCACCCATGACATGAAAATGTTTTTGCCTTGCAACATACAGTGATGTGAAAAAGTGTTTGCCCCCTTCCTGATTTCTCATTTTTTAGCATTTTTGTCACACTTAAATGTTTCAGATCATCAAACAAATTTAAATATTAGACAAAGATAACACAAGTAAACACAAAATGCAGTTTTTAAATGAAGGTGCTTATAATTAAAGGTAAAAAAAAAAAAAATCCAAACCTACATGGCCTTGCATAAAAAAGTGATTGCCCCCGAAACCTAATAAGTGGTTGGACCACCCGTTGCAGAAACAACTGCCATCAAGCATTTGCGATTACTGGCAATGAGTCTTTTATAGTGCTGTGGAGGAATTATGCCACACTCAGCTTTGCAGAACTGTTGTAATTTAGCCACATTGGAGGATTTTTGAGCATGAACCGCCTTTTTAATGTCGTGCCACAGCATCTTATTCCGATTCAGGTCAGGACTTTGACTAGGCCACTCCAAAGTCTTCATTTTGTTTTTCTTAAACCATTCAGAGATGGACTTGCTGGTGTGTTTTGGATCATTGTCCTGCTGCAGAACCCAAGTGTGCTTAAGCTTGAGGTCACAATAAGTTGGCCGAATAGTCTCCTCCAGGATTTTTTGGTAGACAGCAGCATTCATGATCCCATTTAACACAGCAAGTCTTCCAGGTCCTGAAGCAGCAAAACAGCCCCAGACCATCACACTACCACCACCATATTTACCTCCTCCAAGGAGGTTATGTGATCATCGGTGTTGGTTTGTCTGTTTGTCTGTTTTTTAGCAAGATAACTCAAAAAGTTATGGACGGATTTTCATTAAATTTTCACAGATTGTCAGAAATGGGGTATCCTACAGATGATTAAATTTTGGTGGTCATCCGGATCACCGTCCACAAGAAAACCGCCATTACGCAAAATGCCATTTCCGTCAATAACTACTGAACCACTAATCCTATCATTGTGAATCCAATTGCTAGTCATATGTTTTCATGGTCAAGGAATCTGAAAACGTATACACAAACACTGTATTGGGGGAATTGTGGCGCTTGGCGGAGGTCTGCGCTGTCCGAGTGCTTTTCTAGTTTACTGTTGGTATGATGTTCCTTTTCTGAAATGCTGTGTTATTTTTAGGCCAGATGTAATGGGACACACACCGTCCAAAAACTTTCGTCTCGTCAGTCAACAGAGTATTTTCCCAAAAGTCTTGGGGATCATCAAGATGTTTTGTGGCAAAACTGAGACAAGCCTTTATGTTCATTTTGCTCAGCAGTTGTTTTCGTCTTGGAACTCGGAACCAGGTAGGCCATTTTTGCCCAGTCTCTTTCTTAGGGTGGAGTCATGAACACTGACCTTAACTGAGGAAAGTGAGGCCTGCAGTTCTTTGGATGTTGTTGTGTGATCTTTTGTGACCTCTTGGATGAGTCATTGCTGCACTCTTGGGGTAATTTTGATCAGCCGACCACTCCTGGGAAGTTTTACCACCGTTCCATGCGTTCGCCATTATTGAATAATGGCTCTTACTGTAGTTCCCTGGAATCCCAAAGCTTTAGAAATGACTTTATATCCTTTTCCAGACTGATAGATCTCAATTGCTTTGTTTCTCATTTGTTCCTGAATTTCTTTGGATTGCATCCCGGTGTCTAGCTTTTGAGGATCTTTTGGTCTACTTCACTTTGTCAGGCGGGTCCTATTTAACTGATTTCTTGATTGAGAACAGGTGTGGCAGTAATCAGGCCTGGGCGTGGCTAGAGAAATTGATCTCAGCTTTCCAAAGATGCGATAAACCACAGTTAATTTATATCTTGGGGGGGGGGCAATCACGTTTTCACACAGGGCCATGTAAATTTGGATTTTCGTTACCCTTAATAATCAACACCTTCATTTAAAAACTGCATTTTGTGTTTACTTGTGTTATCTTTGTCTAATATTTAAATTTGTCTGAAGATCTGAAACATTTAAGTGTGAGAAATACACAAAAAAATGAGAAATTGGGAAGGGGGCAAACACTTTTTCCACACCACTGTAGATAGCCAAAAGGAACTCTGCTCTTTTTTGCTATATACAGTATACAGCGGGGAAGTATGTTTAATGAGAAAAATGTTGACGTGTTCACTACTTATTTTCCCTGCTGTATAAATGGTATTTATACGGTTCTCTTGTTCAAAACTTTCTTACTTTATTTAAATTGTCTTAATAATCCTTGACCTGATGGTGTGAATGGGGAAGAGAGTTGAAGGGATATGAAATGGTCAGAGCTGTGATGCTTATCGGTACCATCTAATGTTTGGGACATCTACACCTCCTTTTGAGTTCTGTAGCTTTCACTTTTAATCTAGGGTCTCTGTTATGACCCGAACGCCAGTCTTGCCCGCGCTCGGGCTACGTATAGCTCGCTGCCGGCTTTGACAGCTGTGGGTTATATTCTAGCTTCACCGGGCTCTTATTGTGAAGGCGCTCGGTGGGGCTTCCGTCTGTCAAGGTCGGTCAGCTAGCTGTCATTACTGCTCGTTAGTGTTCGGCTTTATTAGGCGGGTGCTGACTGCAGTTGAGTTGCAGGAGTATCGTCTCAACCTCATCAGACATTCATCGTCCTTGTCATGTCAGGTTCGTGTGTATATTCTCGTGCTTATGCTTGCTCATGTCATGTCATGTTTTAGATCGTAAGTGGCTGCAGTTAGCCTTACGGTCCCATGCTCTATGTTTAGTGTATCTTCGTCACAATCTCTCATAGTCTTGTGTTACGTTTTGTGTCTTGTAATAAAACACCATCATTGCAAAACTCACCGGTGGACTCTTGGCGTCTTATGGTGATCCGCGAGGATCACCGCATGACAGTATACTCCTGCAACTCAACTGCCGTCAGCGCCCGCCTAATAAAGCCGAACGCTTACGAGCAGTAACGACAGCCAGCTGACCGACCTTGACAGACGGAAGCCCCACCAAGCGCCTTCACAATAAGAGCCCGGTGAAGCCAGAATATAACCCACAGCTATCAAAGCCGTCAGCGAACTATACGTAGCCCGAGCGCGGGCAAGACCGGCGCTCAGGTCATAACAGTCTCTTTTATTCCAGATGAAATCACTCAACCAATCATTAAGCAGCTCTGGTGCCTTTGCTGTAAGCGGAGAGAAAAAAAGATTTCAGAAAAAGCAAAACATTAAAGGGATGAGGGCAACGTTAACCCAGAACTTCTTAAGGGATAAAATTCACCCAACACTTAAGATGAAATGGTCTCATGACATAGCTAAGTTTCTAATCATTTTCTTTCAACACATTTCACAATTTTGAATTTATGGAAGCAGCAGCACAAGGTTGGATTAGATAAAGGCCTGTTGTTTGTTAATGCAAGAGTAGGTTGCAAAATAGGCCGAGTCTGTCCCATCCCTGCCTTTATAAAGGTACAGGAGGACACAGAAATTCACATCAGTCATATACCTCTCTCTCATACTTGTTTTGGTAGCCAGTCTGTTGGAAGGTAATTATTTTTTACTTTTATCTACAAATGTTTTCTTTGTGAAGCTGATTGATGCTGGATGTAAGGATGTTATGGCTAGTGGGAATTTTGGTGATTTTAGTGAATGATGGGTGAGTTTACTCCAGGATTTCTACGGTTTCCTCCCACAGGCCAAAAACATGCAAGTTAGGTCAACTGGCATCAAAACTGGGGATTCTAAATTGTCCTTAGGTATGACTGTGAGAGTGAATGGTTGTCTGTTTCTCTGTGTTGGCCCTGCGGTGGACTGGCGATCTGTCCAAGGTGTACCCTGACTCTCACCAAAGATGCTGGGATAGATAGATAGAGTAGTTTATTTGACAGGGACAGTGCAATAAACACAGACAATTAATCAATGACAATCAATCTGATGTGTTGCACATAGAGTGTATAGCTATTAGCTAATTTGCAACTCTTGTCCCTGTATGGGCTTTAGAAAAGAGAATCAAGTAAAGAAAAAAAAAATAAAAAAAAATACACAATAACCACATACATCAATGCAAAAAAGATTATAAATACGCAATAGACTCCAGTCCCCCCACAACCCGAAAAGGATAAAGCGTAAGAAGATGGATGGATGGATGGATGAGAATTTATGTCTAATGGGATGTGTTTCTGTGTTTCAGGATGAAGTGGCTCGTGATCTTTCTGGTGGTGGCTGTGGTCGTCTTCAGCTCTGAACCTGTGGAGGCTTGCACCTGGGGCCGCTGTCCTCCTTACAGCAGGGGTGGAACAAATCTAGGTAAATTAGATTTACTTAATTTTGATAGAAGCGATTGCAGAGTTTAGGCTTTTATAAAACAGAAAAAGAGGATTTTAATTACTCAGATTGTATACAAGTCAGCAGAACATTAACCCTTTTATATTGTTAATGGTTTTGTTCATCAGTGTTTGCAGGTCTGGCAGATCCACTGCATTGTTGCGTTATTAAATCAAAATATATTATCATTAATAAACAAATTATGTAAAAAAAAACACTGTCCTATCTATCAAAATTCAAAGCAAAAAACACAGTTTATTTGCTTAATATTTATCATTTACCTTTGTAGAATCATATTTTTAAACAGAGTCATATGATTTTTTTTTGATAAATAAGAAGGAAAAAAAACAACCTCAGAACTTTAAAATGTGTATTTATTTGGCTTACTAACTCACTTAGCCCACAGTGTAGTAAATGAATGTTTTTGAAACTTTTTTTCAATAAAGCCCACAAAGGAGCCGTCAAATGTATCATTTAGGGAGAGGCCATGTAGGGACTCCTAATGACTGTTATAAAAATTATTTTTCAGGTCTGATAACTTCTTCCTCATGCTAAAGTCTCTCTCTCCCCCACATAGAAAGAAGAGGTGGTCTCCACTTTTTCAGACTGGGACTGAAAAACCTGAGAAATGACATCGCTCAAGAAGATTAGCAGGGCTGACCTATCAATGCTTTTTCTGGTTGACAGTTTACTGTCATTCAGATATTAAACATGATGTTGCAGTCTAAGTCTGGAAACAATTCCTAAATGATCATGAGCTAAGCGGCAGAATTTCCTCAAAGCATTAACTGATTATCATGAATATGAAACTGCTTGTTGCTGCTAAATGTCCTGATGAAAAAAAAATTGCAAATAAAAAAAAGATGCCAACAATGTGCTGTTGACTCATTTTCACTACAGAAAATAGGAACTTTCAAGTGTGTGTCTGCACTACAGGAACCTCTCTGAAATAAGACCCTGGTCAGGTTTGAGTAAGAGTAACTGACATTAGAATAAAAAAAAAAATGTAAAAAAAATTCTTGCAGAAATTCATGTCACAAGCTGTAACACAGCCAAAATGATCACCAAATGAACAAAAGACAAAAATGTACAAAAATGATGGGAGGGTCCATAAGTGAAATAGAAAGGTGAAAACGGGGGATTAATTTGATGACTTTTATTAGGAAAAATCTGGCATGATTGCACACTGATATTCTCTTTTAATTTAAAAGAGAATTATTTAATTTATTAAATAAATAAATAATTAATTTATTTTTACTGATTTAATTCTAAATTTAGTCAAGTTCACTTTGCCACATATGTCCCACTTCATACATATTTGACGTCTCTATTTGACTTAGGGTAGGGGTGTCCAATCATGTGCCATGGAGGTCCAAGACCGTGCAGGTTTTCTCTTCTACCCAGTGTCTTCAGCAGGTGCTTTCAGTGATCAGCAATCAGTGGAAAGAAGTTCAGTGTAATGTGGAGTTGAAGACACTGGTTGGAGGTAAAGCCTGCAGGGTCTTGGCCCTCCATGGCACATGATTGGACACCCCTGACTTAGGGTATTATAAAATTCTGTGTGTGTGTGGGGGGGGGGGTGGAGACTAAAGGAAGCAACTGTTCAACTAGAAAAGCCACAACACTGACTGAAGAAATACTTTTGTAAAGGTATGAAATCCAGAGTTTGAATTTATCAAAAAAAATGTTGTCTAGGAAGATTATATTAATAATATTCCTTGTAGATTCTAATTGTATCTCCCTGCTATCCTTTTGGTTTTCTCATTTTGACATTAGGTTTATTTTGAAAGTACTTCTTGTTTTGGCTGCATATCATTTTCTGTGACCTTTCTGAGACTTACCAAACAGATGTTGAATTTCCTTTAACTCATTCTGTTATAAAGTGTTTTTTTTAACCTCTTGCACTCCGTTGTACCACGGCAGGGCAAGTCTCTGCGTCCCAGAGCGCACGAGGGCGCTCTCGTGCGCCCTCGTGCGCTCTTGCACGCATGATGGAGATGTGTCCAAGCGCGCACTGAAAATAAAAGCTGCAGACACAGCCGCGAACAGATTAGTTCATCTGATTGACCTCTCATTCAACTAATAAGAGCCTTGAATTGGGTTTCTGAAACCTTGAAGAACCAATGACTGAAAACCTAGCAAGAAGGACCCGCCTACCAAGGCTGTGAATGCAGTGAGCCAACTGAAGCAAAGAAGTTCGCGAGCTGTTTTTTTTTAAGGCTGGGTGAAGACTGACTGCTGCAGCAGATGACAAAAAGGACCCGCAGGAAGAACCGTCACAGACCCAGCAGCACGGAGACCACCCATAAGTGCAACCTGTGTGACAGCGACTGCCATTCGCGCATCGGCATGTTCGGCCACAGGCGGTGCTTATTTTGTTTTTGTTCCAGCAGAGTAGATGTTATGATTTTCTTCCATGGTCATAGACCGACGGAGGCTGACGACGAAGGCTGAGTGACACACACACGTTCGCCAGTCTTTTTTTAATTATTACTGTTATTTGTTTTGAAAAATCGTTTGCCAAAAACCGCAATCATGGAAGCACAAAACTGCAATAATGGAATTATGTTTTGATCGGGTCGCAAGACCAGAACCACGAGCGGACCAGCATCGCATTCGTCTGACAATGAGGAAGAGAAGTTCGCCAGGACACTGCTGTGAAGAGGTAAGGTGTTAAAAGCTAAATTATTCTTTATCCCTGAAAATTGTAATCCAAAATGACTTTTGACCAATCAGTAAATTACAACTGTGCAGCGCACGAAGTCTGAAGTTCGTGCGGTACACGGGTCTTTTGCCGCGTCCAGACCGTGAACGCCGCCCCCCCCGCTATTCTTCTGTAGCGGGGGGGGGGGGCGCGGTGACTGTGCGGCTGTCACCACATCGCCACATGAGGCTAATGCGTCATGTAGCGATGGCCGATGTACGTCCTCTGTAGCGAGGTGGGGGGACAACCCCCGCCCACACACACAGACACAGCCCTGAGTGTGACCTTTCATTAGAGCCCAAAATGAAGCTTCTACATTGAATCATTCAAAAGTTACAGATGTTTTTCCAAACTGTGCCATTTGGCACAATTTGGCACAGTTCCAAAACGCCTGGGAACTACCTGAGGGAAAAACTGTGTAATATATTCATTTTTTGTGGTATTGTTACAAAATTTGGACCTCAGCTGGATAACACTTGGTTCTACATTTCTGTTGCATTTTCCAGCCCGGATCTGAAGCTGTGTGTTATTTGCAAGCATTTGTATCCAAAAAAACACCCAGGCCAAATTTATTTTCTTCAAGTTCAGTATGTTTAGATGACTGTAACTCAGTGGCAGGAGTACTTAGAGAGATTATGACTATTGTGCCAAAAAATTCAAAGTGTTTTCTTTTAAATGAGACCAACCCCATGAAGATGCTGCAAAGGGTTGAAGAACAGCTTTGGATTTAATTTGGGCATGTTATTTTTTGGCGTTTTTAGGGAAATTGACCGGAGTGCAAGCGGTTAACTTAATTTTTTACCTGTTCTATCAAGCTGCTTGGCAAGAAGAACAATTATCTGATTGACTTGTTGTGAAAACACAGTTTGCCAAAAGGAACTCTTCTCCTATTTGATGCTGAATATCAATGGTATTTATAGGGTCTTCTTGCTAAAAACTTTCATACTTTATTTAAATTGTCTTAGTTACGCTGGACCTGACGGGGTGAATGGGGGAGAGAGTTGAAGGGATACGAAATGGTCAGAGCTGTGATGCCAATCCAGGAGAAGGAGGAATGGATTTATGCACTTGGTTACACCACCACACATTTATTGAACAAAAAGGTAAACAAAACCCCAACTGTACTGTTATGTCCTGAAATAATGACAAATCGGAGAAGATGTGGAAGGGACATTCTCTTTATTCATAAACAGGAACTCCCCTATTTATATGTACAGCTGGAGCCCACCTGACATCACCCCCCCCCCCCCCACCCAGGCCAGGCTACGGTAACCCCAAAGGTACAAATCGCTATGCTATATGTACAAAACAATAAAACAGCACAATGCACACGAGTGGTATTCTCACCAGAATACCAGGAAATAATACATCCAATTGTCACAAGCTGGAGCAGTCCGAGTAAGTCCCAAGGTGGCCTGGCAAAAAACCCTCGTACATGACAGTACATCTCACAGATGATTCAAAGGACCAGCAATGCTTGACTGGTGAACGCCGCTGAAGTACAAACATTGCTAGTTCCACAAATTGGAGACACCTGGCCGAGGCGCGGGAATGACAATCACCGGAGTAGAATCCGCTGGCTGTCAGAGGAGAGGGGACGTGGTTGGACCGGCGAATGTTAGACACCTACCTGAAAGTAGGTCAAAGAAGCTGCCTAACTGTCACCGGCCAAAGCGGTGGCTACAGGCATGGAAAAGAAAAGACCAAAGACAAAAACACCACAAGAACTAAAAAGATAGCACAGTACATAAATACCCCAAAACCCGAGCCACAGAAAACGGCCAGAACCGAGCCTAAAGGAAAACACCGGCTTGGTTCATGAGACACTTACATCATTCATATACCTCTATCTCACTCTTGCTTTTGTAGTTAGTCTGTTGAAAGGTAATTATTTTTCAGTTTTATTTATAAATGCTTTCTTTATGAAGCTGATTGGTGCTGTATGTAAGGATGTTATAGCTAGCAGGGATTATGGTGATTTTTGTGAATGATGAGCGTTTATGAGCCCTATTTTGACAGTCACCCAGATAGTTTCCCAAAAGACTTTCCGCCGTGTGCCAGTGTTTTTGTTAGTTTCTGTCAGCCCATTGTTTTTTTACGCCTTGCAACACACCATCAAATTACCAGTAGACCATGCTCTCGCTATGTGCTGGGAGGAGGAGAGTTATTTCAAAGAGGTGTTGCAGCATGCAATCTAATGTACATTACTATTATAGTGCATTCCATGAGAATTTTCTTTTGATCACGAAAAAGGAGGTCTATTGTCAGAATCACATTGTTTAATGATGTTTCAATGGTGTGTTTTGAAATCGCATAACTCAGGAAACAGCATGCACTGGGACCTTCTTTTAATGGTGAGAGATGTAACAGTCACCATATAATCACCCGTCATTTTAATTATATGATGATTAAATTAGATTGGTTTTTTTAATTAAATCTACACTCTCATTTTAATTGCAGACTTACCATTGGAGTCTATAGATTAGTTATTAATGTAGGATTTTTTAATGGACAGGCAGTGTGATGTGCGGTGCAGAGGGGAGGTCTGTTATGTTCTATTCACATTTTCATCACGGACTTATAAGGGATTAATGTGTTTATTTTTAGCACAATGAATGAATGAACAAGGAGTGTGCAGCATTTTACTTTTCACTGTAACTCCCCAGAGAGACAGGAGAAGCGTCTACACATCTGCCTCGGCCGCATGTCCCAGGTTTCCAGATGGGCACCTGCACTGCACCAATGGTTGTGGTTCTCCATCAGCAATCTCCCTGACTGCCACCCATCAGGGGCTGACTGAAGCTGGCGAAAGCGGGCTCGCTTCACGGCCGGGAAGCTGTGCCAGATCTCCTCCTTTCCTTCATCTCCCAAGGAAAGGAGGAAGCGATGGCATGGCGCGACTTCCGTGCCCTTGTTCATGAAGGTTTATGAAAGTTATTGAAAGTTTGCACAGGCATCATCCTGTCTGGGTTTGACTTTGAAGTGTCAAACCCATTCATGTCTGTGTGTTGCAGCTGTACGCACTAAATTAAACCATTCAGCTGATTTTTTTTAACCCATTCTTCCCCATTTGTTCTCTCTAGCATAACTAACTGGGCATCAACTATGATTGATGTGTTCCTCATTACCAAGCAGCATGACTATCGTGTGCATTTTGGCTCACACACACAGCCTTTGGTCAGTGCAAAACTGTCAAAATCACAGTTCATTTTAGATAATGCACCTCTTTGTATTAAAGGAATAGGAAGAAGTGCTTTGGACTGGATTATCCAAAACACACCTCTGAATGATTAGACTGGTCTCTGTGCATCATGCGCCGGCGGAAAGCTTGTTTTTACGCCTTTGTGATAAGGAAATGGACTTGGAAACACCCACAAATGCATTCTGCATCAGTGACAACTGACTAAATGATCCCGTCGCAGTACAGCCCAATATGTCTAGTGGGATATGTTTCTGTGTTTCGGGACGAAGTGGCTCGTGATCTTTCTGGTGGTGGCAGTGGTTGTCTTCAGTTATGAACCTGGGGAGGCAAGAAGCATGCCCATGATTTGTGCAGGTATAAGTCGTGGACAATATGGACAATATTTTTTTTTTTTTTTTTTTTTTTCTCTCGGCGCCACACGAGTCGGCTGCCTTTTGCAACAGCGGCTCGATTCCGAGTCTTTTTCCCTTCCTCTCTCTTTTGATCCGTCTTTTTTTTTCACCCCACTTATATCACGGACACACAGATCGTCCTAAATGTCTCCTGAGCCGGTGGACGGAGCCACTGTCTATAGCAGGATACGATACAGCAGAGAACAGCTGCTAGCATTCAACCGCCACCCGGTCCCATTGGAAAAACTCGACATACCGAGAGAACTGAGGCGAAAACGCCGCGGCTGCCGGGCTGGAGTAAGGCGGAGGACAAAAAATATAAGGTACAGACCCTCCCTTCCATCTGTTGTCATGGGAAATGTACGGTCGATACTGGGAAAGTTAGATGAGCTAGCGGCTATCTCCCGTTATGATAGCACATACCGGGAGTGCTCTCTCCTTTTGTTTACTGAGACGTGGCTAACTGAACTAGCAGCAGATGCTAACATTGAGCTGGAGGGTTTTCACATGATACGAGCTGACCGAACACCAGACAGTGGCAAGGCTAGGGGCGGTGGAGTGATAATGTATGTTAACAACAACTGGTGCAGACGGGGACATATCACTGTTAAACAACGACACTGCAGCAAAGACATTGAGTTGCTAGCTGTTAGCATGAGGCCTACATATCTCCCGAGAGAACACTCACACGTGATCTGCATTGTTGTTTATGCAAATCCGACGGCGAACGCTGGGACAGCACGTGACGTCATCCATTCAGTAACCAGCAGGCTGCAGACAGAACACCCAGATGCTCTTCTCCTCATCTCAGGCGATTTCAACCATGTTTCACTGTCTCCCATTCTACCCACGTTCACCCAGTATGTCACATGCCACACTAGAGACAATAAAACACTGGATTTATTCTACGCAAACACTAAGGAGGCGTACACCTCATCACAACTCCCCCCACTCGGGAGATCGGATCACAACTTGGTTCATCTCCGGCCGGTGTACAAACCCCTAGTGCACAGACAACCTCCGGCCATGCACACTGTGGAGTTATGGTCTGAGGAGACAATGGACACCCTAAAGGGCTGTTTTGAAGCCACCGCCTGGAAGCAGCTCTGCGATCCACATGGTGAGGACATCGATGGCCTCATTCACACCTTCACGGGCTACCTCAGCTTCTGTGTGGACAAATCCGTTCCCACCAAGACCATACGGCGTCACTCAAACAACAAACCCTGGATCAACCCTGAGATAAAAACACTTCTGAGAGAGAAGAAGAGGATCTTCAGGTCAGGGAACAGGGAGATGCTGAAGTCCGTACAGAGGGAGCTGAGGAGAAAGATCAGAGAAGGCAAGGACAGCTTCAGGAAGAAGATGGAGGACAAGCTGCAACAGAGCGACATCAGCGGGGTCTGGAGAAACCTCAAAACCATCTCGGGGCTCCAGAATACCTCCCCCCAGGCCACAGGGGGCAGGGAGTGGGCGAACAACCTGAATCTGTTTTTCAATAGATTTGACCAACCGCCCTCCCCCCTGACTGCACAACAACCACTGCTGCCTCTAAAGAAATCAAGTCCTGCTGCCCACTCCCCACTCCACCAACACCCCCCCCCACTCCCAACACACAGCCCCCCATCCTGACCCTGACCAGGACCCAGGTGAGGACGGAGCTGAGGAAGATCAAGGCGAGGAAGGCGCCGGGACCGGACGGCATCAGCGCAAAGCTCCTCAAGTCCTGTGCAGACCAGCTGTGTGGGATTGTGACGTATATCTTCAACATGAGCCTGAAACTGGGGAGGGTACCACAGCTGTGGAAAACATCTTGTGTGGTACCTGTACCAAAAACTTCCCACCCCAAAGACCTGAACAGCTACAGACCGGTGGCCTTGACGTCCCACTTGATGAAGACCCTGGAGAGACTGCTCCTTGCTCACCTCCGCCCCCTGGTGGAACCAGCGATGGATCCACTCCAGTTCGCCTACCAGCATGGCATTGGGGTGGAGGATGCGGTGATCTTCCTCCTTCACCGTTCTCTGTCCCACCTGGAGAAGCCCGGGAATATGGTGAGGATCATGTTCTTTGACTTCTCCAGTGCTTTCAACACCATCCAACCGATGATCCTGAAGGACAAGCTGCTGCGCGCAGGGGTGGACCAGCACCTGTCATCATGGATCCTGGACTACCTCACGAACCGGCCTCAGTTTGTGAGAACCCGGGACTGTGTGTCCGACACGATCATCAGTAGCACGGGGGCCCCCCAGGGAACGGTGCTGGCTCCCTTCCTGTTCACTCTTTATACTGCGGACTTCTCACACAACACAACACACTGCCATCTACAGAAGTTCTCTGATGACTCTGCGATCGTTGGCCTCATCTCCAATGGAGATGAAGCTGAGTACAGAGGGCTTATCCAGGACTTCGTGGACTGGTGCCATCGGAACTGCCTCCAGATCAATGCGAGGAAAACTAAGGAGCTGGTGGTGGACTGCCGCAGGCATGGGCAGCCCCTCACAGTACCAGTAAATATACAGGGAACAGACATCGAGATGGTGACATCCTATAAGTACCTGGGTATTCATCTGAACAATAAACTAGACTGGTCACACAATACTGATGCACTCTACAAGAAGGGACAGCGCAGGCTGTTCCTGCTGAGGAGACTCAGGTCTTTTGGTGTACAAGGGGCGCTGCTGAAGTCATTCTATGACACGGTGGTGGCATCAGCCATCACTTTTGGAGTGGTCTGCTGGGGCAGTGGCATTACTGCAGCCGATAGGAAGAGACTGAACAAACTGATTAAGAAAGCTAGCTCTGTCCTGGGGCAGCGCCTTGATCCGATGGAGGAGATAGGAGAGAGAAGGACGGTGGCTAAACTGTCATCTCTGCTGGAGTCCGAGTTCCACCCTATGCAGGACATACTGAATGCACTGAGGAGCTCATTTAGCAGCAGACTACATCATCCCAGGTGCACAACCGAGAGGTTTCGTAGGTCCTTCCTACCAACGGCTGTCAGACTGTACAACCTAAGCAGGGCTGCTCGCAGAGATAGCAAAAAGACGTAACAAACTAATAGTTTTTTGAATGCAAAAGATGCAATAGACTTACACAATGGTCCCCTCCGGCATACAACTAGGAACATACCGGTCGCTATGGAGGGTGAGAATATGTATGGGCACATAATCATACCATGTAGGATAACTAAGTAGACGGTTATGCTGTTTCATTCCATCTAGCAACAATGCTCTGCACTGTGTGTGTTTATATATTTGCATATTTATTCCATCTAGCTACAATGCTCAGCACTGGGTGTGTTTATATATTTATATATCTACATATTATTCCATCTAGCTACATTGCTCCGCACTGTGTGTGTTTATATACTTGCATATTTATTCCACCTAGCTGCAATGCTCCGTACTGCGGGTGTTTATATATTTACATATTTATTCCATCTAGCTACAATGCTCTGCACTGTGTGTTCATATATTCATATATTTATTCCATCCAGCTACAATGCTCTGCACTGTGTGTCTGTGTGTGTGTGTATATATATATATTTTATAGTAATACGTACATATGTTTATTAGCTGCTCTTGCTTGCTTGTTTTTTTTCTTGCCTTCTGATTGTTGCTCTGAGTGTTGCTATCCCTGTGCTGTTGCAATCCTGGAATTTCCCCATTGTGGGACTAATAAAGGCTTATCTTATCTTATCTTATTTAAGTAAATCAGACCTACTTAATTTTGACAGCTGTTGTACGATTTAGGCTTTTATGAAATAGAAAAAAGATTACATTAATTATTGAGATTTTATACAACTCAGCAGAACAAAAATCCAATGTTTATTGTTTATGATCTTTAGTCATGGAACTTCAAAATGTGCTTTATTTGGCTTAGTAACTCACTTAACTAATAGTAAAGTAAATGAATAATTTTGTTTTTATGTGACTTTGTTTTGTCTAAAGCCCACAAAGGTGCCATCAAAAGTACCATTAAGGGAGAGGCCATGTAGGGACTCCTGGTCTGATAACTTTTTCCTCGTGCTAAAGTTTCTCTCTCCTCCACATCGGAAGAGGAGATGACTTTTTGAGACTGTGACTGAAAAACCTGAGAAATGACATCGCTCAAGAAGATTAGCAGGGCTGACCTATTAATGCTTTTTCTGGTTGACAGTTTACTGTCATTCAAATATTAAACATGATGTTGCAGTCTAAGTCTGGAAAACAATTCCTAAATGATCATGAGCTAAGCTGCAGAATTTTCTGAAAGCATTAATTGATTGTCATGAATATGAAACTTCTATTTAGAGACAGAAGATTTTCTGGCGCAGGATGATTACTGGCTTGTCAGCTGGTTTAGGCTTCCACGGGCATTCCTTGTGGAACCGTGCTCAGAGCTATGGCTGCTCTTGGACCGCGACATGGTGAGAAGCCGTGCGCTGCCCGTCCCAGTGAAGGTGCTGACAACTCATGACGGGAATTCCAGAGAGAGCTGGCAGACCCATCAGGAATTTCCCAGTCGAGCCTGAGCCAAGCTATGCCATCTGTGTGAGATGGTATTATCCGGCTTTCACCCAGGTACATCATATTCTCATACAATGCAGGTGAACAGGCCAACATCACAGCACAATTTGCAGTGAGAGCCAGCTTTCCCAATGATTCTAATGAACAGCATTTTTGGGACCAAGCTACAAGCTGCCACTGTGCGGATGGGTGGCTTCTTGGTGAGAAAATTCAGGTAATTGTCCTAAATAACCCACCTCATGCGCAACGCGCCTGTGTACCCACAAATATCACCCTGTCTTAAAGGCTTCATTACAGTCAGTGGTTGGAGTAAGTGACTTTCTTTTTTTGCTGATTAAACTACAGTTTCACAGCATTCTACCACACCCCCAACTGCCTCTGTGTATACAGTAGTTATGTCAATAAACACACGTAAAGTTTGAAATGTAACAGTCTCACCCTGTCCACGGCGCACTTCATTCATTTATAATAGTAGTGTGTGTAATCCATGTAAGTTGTGTATATAACTATAAACGATGAGATTTGCATTTTGGACATAAAATATGTATTTGTTGAGTCAAATATGATCTGATTTCAGCTGACAGGTGACCGTGGTTACCCACTAGGTTCATATTGTCTTCTTTTTCATTACTGTTTTCCTTTAATTCAACCAGCTGATCCAGCTGGCTGGTCACAAATCACAGTGATCAGCTGATGCTTCTGAGGACGACTGCAGACGTCAATGGAAACATGTCAAGGTTAAATAAACATCTCCTTCTCATTCCTGTCTGAATAAAGGAAAACAGTAAACAAATCTTATAGGGCTGTGAGCAGGCTATTGAATTACCTGCATCCGGTGCTAATGCTGGAGGACAGCGTGCCAAACAAAATGTTTTTATGTGCCTCTACCTCATTTAGGAGCGCCTCCAACTCACAGTCTGAAATTCCGTTTAATCCATTATTTTTGATCGTGGATACAGGAGAATCAAACATGCAGTGCTTGTATTTATCTATTTTCATGTAATTGCATATTCAAATGGAGGCGTGTCAAGGGAGGAGTCCAGTATTTCTTCATGTATGTTCATTTTCAAGTAGATTGGGATGTACAAAGGAAATGTGTTTGGATTCCTGTGTACGCACTGTTTCATACTGTCATGGTAAGATAACTGGCGCCTAGCGGCTGCCCCGGCCTTGGATGCGCTCTGCAGAGCGTGCCCAAATGCCAAGTCACGTTTCGTTACCTTGTATTCATACATGTGTAATGACAATAAAGTTGAATCTCATCTCATCTCTCATCTCATAAGATAAGATAAGATAAAATAAGATAAGATAAACTTTATTGTCCCTCAAGGGGAAATTTGTCTTGGGCTTGTCACCCGTGCTGCAACCACACAATCCACACATACACAGTGGATGTCGTACATAATAAATGAAATAAAACCCAATAAATAATACAAGTACATACATACATAAATATATAACAGCAGTCTGGTCTGAGCGCCGATCTCATCCGCACTCGGGTCATGCTGTATTTTCTTCCCATTCTTTATTAATTCCTTGAGGGTTCTCTGAGCTCTTATTTTGACAGCGTCTCTGCGGGGCTTCCGGCTGTCAGAGCCGAGCTCAGCAGTGACAGCTGGCGTTGATTTGATTCAGCTGATGACGCCTCATCAGCTGATTAATTATCTTGCCCTATTTAAGGGAGCAGCCTCTGTCACTCAGGGCTACGACCTCACTCACACACGTCAACGTTGGTCTCCCCGACGTTCAGCTGAAGCCCCTATCCCTGGCTTCAGTCACTCCCTTGATCCTCCATGTTCCCAGTAAGTTTCTCCTTGTTCTCAGTATATCCTAGTCATAGTCTTTATTTGTTTTTTGCCCCACGAGGCTCATTATTTTGTACCGTGTATCAGTCCTTTAATAAATACGCAAACTCACTGGTGGCCCATAGTGTCTCATTAGTGGTCCGTGAGGACTGCACCATGACAGTAGGTCACAGCCAAAACGAGACGCTGGTGACCGTGAGTTTGCTTAATTTGGGCTTGTAGTTTTTCCTCTTTCCGCGTACCAGTGTGCTGGGAGATGACGCCGCCTAAGGCCTATGCGATGAGCTTGGGCTACGAGCTTGTAATGGCCCTCATCGATATTGATGGTATCCTCTCCACTGCTTGCCTTTACGACACTCCCATTGATGCACGCTGGTACCTGGACCTCGCTGAGGCGACTATCAACCGCCATCCTCGCTACGGTGACCACCCTGAAATCCCGGCGAGGATGGCGGATATCTCTGCTCACCGGGAGAAGCTCCGTGGGCTGGAGGGAAACTCCGGCAGGAAGCCGAAGAAGAGGCATCCTCGCTCCTCGCCTCGGGATCCCATTCCTGTCCCCCGTCCAGTCCAGGAGTTCGCACCACCCAGGGGTCATCCCCAGCGGAGAAAGACGTCGGCCGGGATTCCCTTGGCGTATCCTCAACAAGAACACCATCCGGATACAGTTCCGGGTAGCTGCACAAACTCTGCCTCCCAGCCAGCTGTTGCTCCTGCATCATGACAGGAGGAAAACCCAGCAGCTTCCGCCTCTGGGTCAGCTGTCCCTGCTGTTCAGTCAGCTCCCCGTTCCTGGATCGCCTCGGCTGTTTCTCCCTCCTCCACGACGCTCCCCCCAGCTGCTGTGAGCTCCACGAGTCTGTCCCCTGCTGCCCTCGTTCCTGATCCGGTGCAAGCGGCTCCTCTTCGTCTTCCCGTTGGGTCCTCCGTCTCCATCCAGCGGGGGGAGGGAAGAACCAAGCCCACTGCAGCAGGTTCCATCGGTCCTCAGCAGATCAGGCAAGTGTCTCTTCATTCTTTTCCTTCACTGGGTCAATTCCTTTGCTTGATCCCTGGGGGTGGAGTTCTGGGTTCACAGTCCCCCAAGCTCTCTCCACCTGCTGCAGTGATTAATTATGAACCTGCTATCTTTGTGCCTCCTTCCCCTGAGCGTTCCTCGGCGCCAGGTCTTTGGCTTCGGACGAGGAGGGAGCCCGCGGGCCTGGAGAGCCTCGTTCCAGCCCCGCAGCCACGACACGGGCAGAGGAGGAGGGCAGACTGCAAATTGGAGCTTGCACCGACGAGCAAGCGTCCCCGGGTCTCCACGGAGGGACAGTCCGACCTGGCATGTCACGAATCCCCTGCCACCACGCCGTGCGGGCCCTCGGCGTGGAGGTCAGCATCAGGGAATCCCCGGACTTTGGACACCATCATGCCAGCTGCGGAACCCGCCGCAGTCGAGTGGGAGCCAGAACTGGACCTTCAGCGCACTGAACCTGGATCGACGGAGTCCTGGGCTGCGGTGGAGCCCCAGATCAGGCAAGTGCCCTATGTTGTCTTCCTTTCCTCTTTCCTGGAGCATTTTTGCCTGTCTCTCGGGGAGACGAGTCGGGTGCTGCCGTCCACGGTGTCTGAGCTTGTCTTGCTGGGCTCTGCCACTGCCGGTTTTCTCCTCTCTTCTGAGCCTTCTTCCAGGGTCACTGGTGACAAGTCTGTTCTGATCGTCGCCTTGGAGGTTCTGGGTTTGTGTCTGGAGGTCATCCCTGGTGCTGCGCCGGCCCAGTCGGGGTCCGTCGTGGATGCATTTTAACATAAAATGCTTTGTGGCTCATAATTCTGTTGGCAGACTTACACCAAACCAAAAGTGATTTCTCAAACTGCTGGATTGTTCTTAGACAGCTTTTCCAGTCTTTTAGTATTTAATTTATGTCACTTGGTGGTAACCTTCACACATAAAAAAAGTGGAGACAGATCTGCAAAAAGTACAAAGGTTTATTGTCAAAATTCCCAGTGCAATACTGCATGAATACATGTATAGTACATTGTTGATGCAGAGAATATATATTTATACAGTATCTACCTGTAACCATCCAGTGACTCAAGTATTTTCCATGTAACCTTGTGACTGCATTATTTTAATTGCTTTTAATCCTAGATCAAGTTTTTGTGGCTTAAAATGCATCATAATTGTTAAATATTATACATAACTCAGTCCTGTTTACCTGTTGAAATATATATTTTACGGCTAATATAAACCCATAACTACAATATTGCACCTGGCGATCATGTTTTGGCAGCTGATCACTTTTTGCCATGACACCACCACAGACTCAGTGCTGCTGGAGCAGGTACATTCAATTCAATCCAATTCAATTCAACTTTATTTATATAGCGCCATTTTACAACAACAGTCATCTCATAGGGGAACCCCCACAGTTGCAGAAAGACCCCAGCAATCAGGCGATCCCCTGTGAGCAAGCACTTGGCGACGGTGGAGAGGAAAAACTCCCTTTTAACAGGAAGAAACCTCCAGCAGAACCAGGCTCAGGGAGGGGCAGTCATCTGCTGTGACTGGCTGGGGGGTGAGAGGATAGAGAAGATGAAAAGAACAGACATGTAGAGAGTAAACAGCATGATGGGGACTCAATCTATGGGAGAGAACAAACAGATGTTAATGACCAGCAAAAAAAAAATATTTCATTGAGAGTGAAGAAAGGAGTGAGGCCCAGTGCATTATTGGAGGTCCCCCGGCTGACTAAACCTATTAGCAGCATAACTAAGGGAGGGTTCAGAAACACATGATCCCTCCCTAATAGTAGGCTATATCAAAAATCAAAATCAAAATCAAAATCAAATCAACTTTATTGTCATATTGCTGTACATACAACTGTAGTGCAGGCAAGATGAAATTGCGTTTCTCTCGGCATCCATATAAATAGAAGCAGCATGATTTAAGACACACTCCCACATAGCTTCACCCCCCCACCCCCATCCATTCACACATCCCTGAGACATACTTGGGAAAAAAAACTAACTAACTATAATATACAAATAATATACAAAATGTCCATAGGTGCAGTAGTGTGTATGAGAGATTCCGGGTCAACTGTCCAGCATCCTGACAGCTTGTGGAAGGAAGCTGTTGATCAGTCTGATGGTTCTGCCTCTGATGCTCCGGAATCGTTTACCAGATGGAAGAAATTCAAAGTGTTTATGCAGAGGGTGAGAACGGTCCTTGACAATGTTCAGTGCCCTGCTCCTACAACGGTTCTGAAAAAGTTCTTGGACAGAGGGGAGGGAGACTCCAATTACCCTCTCAGCCCCCTTGACTATCCTCTGCAGGGCTTTTTTGTCTGACATACTGCAGCTGGAGTACCATGTAGCAATGCAGTACATCAGAACACTCTCCACCACACCTCTGTAGAAGGTCCTGAGGATGCAGATGGGGAGAGAGGCCTGTTTGAGTTTCCTCAAGAAGTGCAGTCTCTGCTGAGCCCGCTTCCTGATCCCCAAGGAATTCTTGCTCCAGGTCAGGTCCTGCGAGATCTGCACTCCGAGGAACTTGATGTTCTCCACTCTCTCCACTAAACAGCTGCCGCTGCTGAGGGGGACGTGCTCAGACTGTGACCGCCGGAAGTCGATAATCATCTCCTTCGTTTTGTCCATGTTGAGCACCAGATTGTTCTCCCTGCACCAGCCCTCCAGGTTTCTCACTTCTTCCCTGTACATTGATTCCTCATCCCTCTGAATAAGTCCCACCACCGTGGTGTCGTCTGCAAACTTAATAATCTGGTTCCCCTCGTGTCTGGATAGATAAGATAAGATAAGCCTTTATTAGTCCCACACCGGGGAAATTCCAGGATTGCAACAGCACAGGGATAGCAACACTCAGAGCAACAATCAGAAGGCAAGAAAAAAAACAAGCAAGCAAGAGCAGCTAATATACATATGTACATATTACTATAAAATATATATATATACACACACACACACACAGACACACAGTGCAGAGCATTGTAGCTGGATGGAATAAATATATGAATATATAAACACCCACAGTACGGAGCATTGCAGCTAGGTGGAATAAATATGCAAGTATATAAACACACACAGTTACACAGGATACACAGTCATGTGCTAGAAGTGTAAACAACAGTGGACTGAGTACACAGCCTTGAGGGGATCCGGTGCTCAGCGTGACAGAGTTGGAGATGTTGTTTCCAACCCGGACAGACTGAGGTCTCTCAGTCAGGAAATCCAGGATCCAGAGACATGTGGCGGTGTTCAGACCGAGAAGGAGTAATTTCTCCATCAGACTCTGGGGAATAATGGTGTTGAATGCTGAACTGAAATCAATGTACAGGAGTCTGGCGTAGGCGCCTTTCTGGTCCAGGTGGGTGATGACAGAGTGTAGGGTGGTGACTATAGCATCCTCCGTGGAGCGGTTTGAACGATATGCAAACTGGAGCGGGTCGTGTGATGCAGGGAGGCAGGCTGTAATGTGTGGTTTGACAAGCCGTTCAAAACACTTCATCACAATTGGTGTCAGTGCAACAGGACGATAGTCATTCAAACAGGACACAACTGATTTCTTTGCCACCGGTACAATGATAGAGGTCTTGAAGCATCTGGGAACGAGGGCTTGACTCAGGGAGATGTTATAAATGTCAGTCAGGACATCTGCCAACTCGCTCGCGCAGTCTCGGAGCACACGTCCCGGAATGTTGTCCGGACCTGCAGCTTTGCGTGGGTTGACTCTGGTTAGGGTCCTCCGTGTGTCCGCTGTGTTGATGGTAAAAGCTGGTCCGACCGATGGTGGGGATGGGCCAGCCCTCCCTCTGATTGTCGAGTTTGATACTTCAAAACGTGCAAAGAAGTCGTTAAGCCTGTCTGGAAGCGAAGCGTCGTCATCATCGACCCCCTGCCTAGACTTATAGCCCGTCAGTGTCCGAACTCCCTGCCACATCTGCTTGGTGTTCCTAGTGTCACAGAGGTGTCCCTGGATTTTCTCCGCATAGGCGCGCTTTGCCGCCTTAATTCCCTTAATTCCCTAAACTTTATTCTAAACTCTATGGGAAGCCAGTGAAGGGAGGCCAGAACCGGAGAGATATGATCTCTCTTTCTAGTACCTGTTAAAACTCTTGCTGCAGCATTTTGGATCAGCTGAAGACTTTTTAAAGATGTTTTAGGACAGCCTGATAATAAAGAATTACAATAATCTAATCTCGAGCTAACAAAAGTATGGATCAGTTTCTCAGCATCACTCTGAGACAAGATGCTCCTAATCTTGGCAATATTATGCAAATGATAGAAGGCAGTCTTAGAAACAAATTTAATATGTGAATTGAAGGACAGATCTTGATCAAAAATAATTCCAAGGTTCCTCACAGAGCTATTAAGAGAAAGAGTAACTGCATCCAAACTGAGAGTTTGATTTGGAAAGGTATTTCTAAGGTTTTTTTGGACCAACAAGAATGACTTCAGTCTTATCTGAATTTAATAGCAGGAAATTACAAGTCATCCAAGCTTTGATTTCCTTAAGACAGGCTTCTAACTTGGCTAATTGATTACTATCATCTGGCTTCATTGACAGGTATAATTGTGTGTCATTTGCATAACAATGAAAATGTATACAGTGCTTTCTAATAATGTTGCCTAACGGAAGCATATATAAACTAAAAAGAGTAGGGCCTAGCACAGATCCCTGTGGAACTCCATGACTAAGCTTTGAGCTGAAAGAAAACTCATCATTTACATGAACAAACTGGAACCTATCAGATAAATAAGATCTAAACCACTGCAATGAAGTTCCATTAAGTCCAACATAGTGTTCTAATCTATCAAGTAGAATATTATGATCGATAGTATCAAAAGCTGCACTAAGGTCTAAAAGGACAAGTACAGAAACCAGTCCATTATCAGATGCCATGAGGAGGTCGTTAGTGACCTTCGCTAAGGCTGTTTCAGTACTATGATGGATTCTAAACCCAGATTGAAACTCTTCAAGTAAACCATTTCCCTGCAGGTGGTCAAATAATTGCATAGCAACAACTCTTTCTAAGATTTTTGAAATGAAAGGGAGATTAGAGATTGGTCTATAGTTAGCTAAAGCTCCTGGATCTAGTGTTGGCTTTTTGAGTAAGGGTTTAATTACAGCCGTTTTAAAAGCCTGCGGTACATGGCCTAAAGTTAATGAAGAATTAATTATATGAAGAATAAAGCTACCAATAAGTGGGAAGACTTCTTTAAATAACCTGGTAGGAATAGGGTCTAAAAGACAAGTTGAAGGTTTGGATGAGGAAACTATTTTGTCTAACTCACAAAGGTCGATTGGAGTAAACTCATCAAGACAGACATCAATAGAAGGAGTTGTAGTAGTTACAGTATTTAAGTTAACTGTGGGAAGAATCTGATTGATTTTATCTCTGATGGATGAAATTTTATTATTGAAAAAGTTCATAAAGTCCTGACTAGTAAGCTCTAAGGGAATGCTAGGATTGACAGAGTCCTGACTCTTTGTCAACCTGGCTACAGTGCTGAAAAGAAACCTGGGATTATTCTTGTTCTCTTCTATCAGTGCAGAATAATAACTCATTCTAGCTTTTCTAAGAGATTTTTTATAGATTAAAAGATGATTTCTCCAAGCTAAATAGATTTCATCTAAATTAGTGGATCGCCATTTTCTTTCTAATTGACGAGTCTTCTGTTTTAAGCTACAAGTTTCTGTGTTGAACCAAGGAGTTAGAAATCTCTGATTAGACTTTTTCATTTTTAAGGGGGCCACCAAGTCTAGAGTCTGATGCAGAGAAGCTGTAACACTATCCACCATGTTATCAATTACAGAAGGAGCAAGCTGTCTATAGCTTATTTCCGTTGTGTTGACACATGGCATAGAGGAAACAATCTGCATAAATTTGGTAACAGCATCATCTGAGAGGCATCTACTGTAATAATATTTTTCTTTAGGAGCCAAATAGTCAGAAATAGTAAAATCAAAGGTTAACAGACAATGGTCTGAAGTACAGGGTTTTGAGGAGACACTACAAGATTTTCTATTTCTATGCCATATGTCAGAACAAGGTCCAATGTATGGTGGAGGTAATGAGTAGAATTTCCTACTTTCTGAGAAAACCCAGTCGAGTCTAATATTGAATTAAATGACACATTAAGGCAGTCACTATCTACATCCACATGTATATTAAAGTCCCCTACTATAATTATTCTATCAGATTTCAGCACTAAATCAGCTAAGAAGTCAGCAAATTCGGATAAAAATTCTGAGTAGATTGATAGGGGACGATAAACTATAGCAAATAAAATTGGGTTTAACCTAAAATTGCTGAAGTGCCCAATACTGAGGACCAGACCCTCAAAGGAATTATAACATGTTTTTTGCTTTACATTAACTAGTAATTTATAAACTAGTAAATAAACTAGTAAAAAAAAAAAAAAAAAAAAAAATCCAAGATGGCGCCGCGGATGGCAGCCACTGGCTTCTGCTCTCTGATGTTTTTGATAATTTTGTGTGTTTTTTTGGACTTCTGCTCTTCTGTCCGAATCACCTATTCAAGGGAGGAACTACTTTCACTCAGACTACCTCCCAATGCAACGTCTCCGCCAGTTGCTGCTGCTGATCTGAAGTTTTTTTCAGTCAATCTTAGCTGTGGGAGCAGCGGCTATTGGCGCTGGCCGGAAACGAAGGCGGCGTGGTAAACGTGCCGGTGCGCTAGTCAGGCTGAAGAAATGAGGATTTCGCACGCCGCTCCCATCGATCCATCTGGCAAATATCCGCAGTTTGGCGAACAAAATGGATGAACTGCTGCTCCTGACTCACAAAAACCGGGATTTTAGCAGATCTGGGGCCCTTTGTTTCACGGAGTCCTGGCTGAGTGAACACATCCCGGACAGCGCGGTCCGCCTGGACGGATTCCAGCTGTTTCGCGCTGATCGCAGCCGAGAATTCTCTGGAAAGACTAAAGGTGGTGGAATCTGCTTCTACATAAACGAAGGTTGGTGTACTGATGTCACAGTGTTGAAGAAGTTTTGTAGCCCTAACCTAGAGTCACTGTTCATAAACTGTAAACCCTTTTATTCACCGCGAGAGTTCTCCTCATTTATTCTGGTCGGAATTTATATCCCGCCTGCTGCTTCTACAACAGAGGCCCTGCAGCACCTCGCTGACCAGATAGCAGACGTGGAGGAAAAACATCCAGACTCTCTGCTTATCATTCTGGGTGATTTCAATAGAGCTAATCTCACAAATGAGCTTCCTAAATACAGACAGCATATTAAATGTCCCACCAGGGACACAAATACACTCGACCACTGTTACACAGTTTTAAGAAATCAGAATCAGAATCAGAATCAGGTTTATTGCCATTGTTCATGTAGTACACAAACTAGGAATTTGTCTCGGTACAATGCTGCAACATTAAACATGATAAGATAAGAAATAAACTATACATGTAATAAAGTGTAGGATAAGATTAAGTGATACTGGTCAACAGTTAAAATATATATTAGCCAGCAGCAGATACTGTGGAGAACTATATAGTGCAGTCGGTAATGCAGGAAGAAAACAGTGATGATTGACATGAGTCTGGTTGAGCTGCTGTACATGGTGCACGAGAGTCAATAAGTCACTTAGTGTTCAGCAGTCTGATGGCAGAGGGGAAGAAGCTGTTCATGTGACGGGAGGTTTTAGTCTGGATGGACCGAAGTCTTCTACCAGAGGGGAGGGGGGCAAACAGTACGTGACCAGGGTGTGAGGGATCGGCTATGATCCGGCCAGCACGCCTCCGGGTCCTGGAGATGTACAGATCCAGGAGAGATGGGAGCTTGCAGCCGATCACCTTCTCAGCAGTGCGCACGACACGCTGCAGCCTTAGTCTGTCCCTGGCAGTGGCTCCTGCGTACCACACGGTTATGGAGGTGGTGAGGATGGACTCGATGATGGCTGTGTAGAACTGCACTAACATCTTGGTGGGTAGCTTGAGCTTCCTCAGCTGCCGCAGGAAGAACATCCTCTGCTGGGCTTTTTTGATGAGTGAGCTGATGGTCAGCTCCCATTTGAGGTCCCTGGTGATGGTAGTGCCTAGGAAGCGGAAGGAATCAGCAGTGGTGATGGGAGAGCCTGAGAGGGTGAGGGGGGGCAGAGGAGTAGAGACTTTCCTGAAGTCTACAATCATCTCCACTGTCTTCAGAGCGTTCAGCTGCAGGTTGTTATTGCTGCACCAGGACGCTAGCTGGGCCACCTCTCTCCTGTAGGCGGACTCGTCACCGTTGGAGATGAGCCCGATGAGGGTGGTGTCATCCGCAAACTTGATCAACTTGACAGACTGGTGGCTGGAGGTGCAGGAGTTGGTGTAAAGGGAGAAGAGTAGGGGGGAAAGTACACAGCCCTGGGGTGATCCGGTGCTGATGCTAGTATAGTCTGAGACAGTCTTTCCCAGCCGCACATGCTGCCTCCGGTCCGTCAGGAAGTCGATGATCCACCTGCAGAGGGAGTCAGGCACGTTGAGCAGGGACAGCTTGTCCCGGAGCAGAGCGGGGCGGATGGTGTTGAATGCGGAGCTGAAGTCCACAAACAGGATCCTGGCGTAGGTTCCCGGGGAGTCCAGGTGCTGCAGGATGGAGTGGAGGGCCAGGTTGACTGCATCGTCTACAGACCTGTTGGCTCGGTAGGCAAACTGCAGCGGGTCCAGGAGAGGGGTGGTGATGGACTTGAGGTGGGACAGGACCAGGCGCTCAAAGGACTTCATGACTACAGAGGTGAGCGCTACAGGTCTGTAGTCATTAAGTCCAGTGATCCGAGGCTTCTTGGGGACAGGGATGATGGTGGAGGATTTGAGGCAGGACGGCACGTGGCATAACTTAAGGGAGGTGTTAAAAATGTCTGTGAAGACAGGAGCCAGCTGTTTCGCACAGAGTCTCAGGGTGGAGGGAGACACGCCGTCTGGGCCGGGGGCCTTGCGCGGGTTCAGTCTGGAGAACTGTTTGAGCACATCCTGCTCACTGATGATAAGGGGAGGGGGGGAAGAGGGGGTGGGTGCCTTAAATGAAGTAGGGAATGTGGAGGCTGTGGAGCTGGAGGGAGGGGGGGAGTTGGACACAGATGACGAGGTGTCAAAACGGGCATAGTGTTGGGACAGTCTTTGACAAAGGGCTTTGTCATCCTGACCTTTAGGAGCCTTAGGTCGATAGTTGGTGATTTGAAATGCCTAATGCCTAATGCCAAATGCCTATCATGCCGTCCCCCGTGCAGCTCTGGGTTTTTCTGACCACTGTTCCAACATACAGACAGAAACTAAAAACTTCCAAGTCTGTTGTAAGGACTGTGAAGAAATGGGCTGAGGAATCAAAGCTGAAGTTACAAGCCTCCTTTGACTGCACAGATTGGAGTGTTTTTGAAGCTGCAGCCATTAACCTAAATGAACTCACTGACACTGTGACGTCATACATCTGTTTCTGCGAGGACATGTGTGTGCAGACCAAGACCTTCTGCACATACAACAACAATAAACCCTGGTTCATTCCTAAACTGAAGCAGCTACGTCAGACCAAGGAGGAGGCCTACAGGACTGGTGACTGGACTCTGTACAAGCGGGCCAGAAACATGCTGACGAAGGAGATCAGGCTTGCTAAGAGGAGCTACAGTGTGAAGTTACAAAAAAACTTCTCAGCCAACAACTCTGCTTCTGTCTGGAGAGGCCTGCAGAATATCACCAGCTACAGGAGACCATCCCCCCACCCTGTGGAAAACCTCCAGCTGGCTAACGACCTAAACAGCTTTTACTGCAGGTTTGAAAAGAACCTACAGTTCTCACCTCCCACCCACACAAAAGGATTATCTGCAGCCCCAGGAACTCCATCCCTCCTCCACTCTGACCTCCCACCAGCACTAACCATCTGTGAAGAGGAGGTGCGCCGGGTCTTTCAGAGACAAAAGATCAAGAAGGCTGCAGGACCTGATGGTGTGTCTCCGTCCTGCCTGAGAGTCTGCTCCAACGAGTTGGCCCCCATCTTCACCCGGATCTTTAACAGATCACTGGAGCTGCGTGAAGTGCCTTCCTGCTTCAAATGCTCCATCATCATTCCAGTTCCCAAGAAACCCTCTGTTACAGGATTAAACGACTACAGACCTGTTGCCCTGACCTCTGTGGTCATGAAATCCTTGGAGAGATTGGTGCTGAACCACCTGAAGGTCATCACAGGCCCCCTGATGGACCCACTGCAGTTTGCCTACCGGTCAAACAGGTCAGTGGATGATGCAGTGAATATGGGACTACATTACATCCTGCAACACCTCGACTCCCCAGGGACGTACGCCAGGATCCTGTTTGTCGACTTCAGCTCAGCGTTCAACACCATCATCCCAGGCATTCTTCATCAGAAACTCCTCCAGCTCAAGGTGCCCCCCTCCACCTGCCAGTGGATCTCCAGCTTTCTGACTGACAGGTGGCAACAGGTGAGGCTAGGGAGATTTACATCCAGCTCCCGAAAAATTAGTACTGGCGCCCCCCAAGGATGTGTCCTTTCCCCACTGCTCTTCTCCCTCTACTCCAATGACTGCACCTCAGAGGACCCTTCGGTGAAGCTCCTGAAGTTTGCGGACGACACCACAGTCATCGGTTTGATCCGGGATGATGATGAGTCTGCATACAGGCGGGAGGTGGAGCAGCTGATCCTCTGGTGCAGCCAGAACCATCTTGAACTTAACCCAGCCAAAACGGTGGAGATGACTGTGGATTTCAGGCGACACCCCCCTTCATTCCCCCCACTCACCATCCTCAACAGCACAGTGTCCACTGTGGACTCCTTCAAGTTTCTGGGTACCACAATCTCCCGGAACCTGAAGTGGTCCTCCCATATAGACACTGTCCGGAAAAAGGCCCAGCAGAGGTTGTTTTTTCTGCGTCAGCTCAAGAAGTTTGATTTGCCTCAGGAGCTGCTGGTTGTCTTCTACACCGCCATCATCCAATCTGTCCTCTGCTTTTCCATCACTGTCTGGTTTGGATCTGCCACTAAACAGGACAAGACCAGACTGCAGCGGATCATTAAGTCTGCGGAGAGGATCATTGGTACTGACCTACCCTCCATTGAGAACTTATATCGGTCCATAACCAGGAAACGGGCGGGAAACATCTGTGCTGACCCATCACACCCCGGCCACAAACTGTTTGAACTTCTATCTTCTGGTCGTCGTTACAGATCACTGAAGGTCAAAACCACCCGTCACAGGAACAGTTTCTTTCCTCAAGCCATCACTCTGATGAACTCCTAACATTCACCTAGTCCTACCTGTTGCTGTACTCATGACTTTTCATCCATTATTACATTGCACATAACTCTCACACTGCTTTTTACTTCATTCACATTATATCACTGAATCTGAGTTCACATTGAAATACTGTGTGACTGTATATTTTTTCATATATTTCTGCAAAGTGTGGTTAGTCTGAGTAAATAACTGCATATATTCCTGTATATATTTGCATCCTTTTATAGAAACGTGGACAGACTGTAATTTACTGTACATACTCTGTTGTCATTGAATCCTTATTTAAATCCTCCACCTGAACAATGAGAGCAAGTTTTTAGCCAAAGTCAAATTCCTTGTATGTGTTGTGCATACTTGGCCAATAAAGCTGATTCTGATTCTGATTCTTCTGATTCTGATTCTGAATTTGGAATGGTAAATTGTTGCTACTCCTCCTCCACGACCAGAACTTCTGGGATTTTGACAGTTTAAATAACCAGAGGGAGTTGTTTCATTTAAACCAACATAATCCTCTTGCCCTAACCAAGTCTCTGTAAGGGATATTAAATCAATCTGATGATCAATTAACAGATCATGGACTAACAGAGACTTGGGAGTTAGAGACCTAATATTTAATAAACCACATTTAATTTTTAAATTATGAGGAGGAACAGAGGCCAAATCATTCAATTTAGAGGCTTTATGTTTAATTTGAGTTTTACCAATATTTTGCTTTATCACTTTGGGATGCTTATATATTATATTTTTATTTACTTTGGAGGGAGCAGACAATGATTCTCTGATGGGGAAGACAGGGGCTAAGTTGAGGGGTGGCGGATGAAGAGGAGCTGCAGAGAGGCGTGTAAGACTGCGACTCTGCTTCC
Organism: Pholidichthys leucotaenia; assembly: GCA_020510985.1. Taxonomy (NCBI): domain Eukaryota; kingdom Metazoa; phylum Chordata; class Actinopteri; order Cichliformes; family Pholidichthyidae; genus Pholidichthys; species Pholidichthys leucotaenia. Next base: position 282,676,821 of record CM035842.1, read on the forward strand.
TGGTCCCAACTCTGAGTAGTCAATGTTTTGGAAATTTGGATAAAAAAGATGCCAGATTGTTAGATGAATGAGAAGCACCATCCAAAGTGGGATGAATGCTGTCTCGTCTCATAAGACCAGGTTTTCCCTAAAATGAGCTCCAATTGTCAATGTAGCCCACGTCATTTGCAGGACACCACACAGACAGCCAGCGGTTCAAGGATGACGAGCAGCTAAACATGTCATCGCTGGTCAGATTGGGGAGGGGCCCAGAGAATATTACAGTGGCAGACATTCATTCATTCATCTTCTTCCGCTTAATCCTTTTCGGGTTGCGGGGGGGCTGGAGCCTATCCCAGCATCTTTGGGCGAGAGGCAGGGTACACCCTGGACAGACTGCCAGTCCATCGCAGGGCCAACACAGAGAGACAGACAACCATTCACTCTCACAGTCATACCTAAGGACAATTTAGAATCCCCAGTTTTTGATGCCAATTAACCTAACTTGCATGTTTTTGGCATGTGGGAGGAAACCGGAGAAATCCCGGAGTAAACCCACGCAGACACGGGGAGAACATGCAAACTCCACACAGATCACTGTTGGTCAGGGGCTGGGATCGAACCAGGGATCCCATGGCCAAGGGTTAGTTGGTGTGCTGCCGCAGTGCTAACCACTGCGCCACCGCGCTGCCCCAGTGGCAGACATCGTTTTTGCAAAGTCACACACCGATTCTACATTAAGTTTCGTGACTTCCGACTGCCGGAGACGGATGTCATTAATGCCAGCGTGAATAACAATTGTGGAGTATTTACAGTTACTTTTAGCCAGCATTTTCAAATTTGACTGTCGCCTGCTCTGGCCCCAGGAATGCATTTGACTATGGCTGCTGGAGTCTCTAGGTTCACGTTTCTGACTACAGAGTCGCCAATACATCCCATGACGTCTCAGCATTCTATCTGTGATTTTCACATAGATCAGAGCAATTTGTTGCACAGGAAGCTAAATGTTTATACTGACATTCTTAAGTTCTTTAACCACTGAGCGATTGTGAAGCTGGGGTGGCATCAGTGAGAGGCTGTGTTGAACGCCAGATCCACGGTTTGAAGCAGTAATTTTCCCACAAGAGAGCAATCTGAAACACACACACAGCATACATATATTAGTAGCTAATAGTGATAACTTGCAGACATTACAATTTATTACACTGGTCTTAAAGAAAAGTAGTGTTAGCAATCATTAGCTTACCTCTATATGTGATCTTGCTCGTATCTTCACGTCTTCGGCTATATGGTTTCATAAACGCTCCAGTACTTTTCCAGAGTGTTTCGTCTCACTGCCTGTCCCCTTCTCTGGCTGTCCTTTTTGGCGTTTACACTGACAAAAAGCCAGAGACCGAGGAGTCACCTCGTACAGCCGACATGTTATGTTTTGATTGTGTCGCATGTTTTACGTCATGGGAGTGTGGCACTGCCTTGCTGTAAAAAAATCCCACCCACCCCAGATGGTACTCAGCTGTAATGAAACACAAGTGAACCGAGTAGAGTAAATTAATAAAGTAATAAAGCAATTGTTTTTATGGTCGTTTTGACTCCTTTGATTTTAGCACTGAAACCTAAGATTTGAAACATAAACTCAAAGACAATCAGCACTTTAATATTGAGGTGCAGGAAATTAAAAGGGAGTTCTGCGCTGTAAAAGTGAACAAAAGTCAGGGCCCTGATAATATATGTGGGCGCTTGGTAAAGTCCTGTGCACATGAACTGAGTCCTGTATTTCATTACATTTCCAATAAGTCCTTACAGACACAACATGTGCCTAAGATCTGGAAAGAAGCCGTGGTTGTTCCCATTCCAAAATCCAGCTGTCCTAAAACAGTAAACGACTTTAGACCAGTTGCTTTGACTTCAATTTTAATGAAAATTTTTGAAAAACTGGTCAGATGTGAGGTCCTAAAGCAGACTGAGCATGCAATGGATCCTCTGCAGTTTGCCTATAGGCCTCACAGAGGAGTGGAGGATGCCACTGTCACTCTGTTTAACATGCTTTTTAAACATCTGGATTTTAATGGGACACACGCCAGGCTTTTATTTGTGGACTTTTCTTCCGCCTTTAATACAATCCAACCTCATATTTTAGTTGAAAGGTTCCTGCAACAATTTGATTTGAGCAAAAATCTGGTGGGTTGGATTCTGGATTTCTTAACCAACAGGACGCGGAGAGTAAGGGTCAATGGTACATTGTCTGACCTAAAGTGCTCTTCTACTGGCTCTCCTCAAGGGTGTGTGTTGTCACCACTACTCTTCATCCTGTACACAAACATGTGTCGGAGCAGACATGACAACAGGCACATTATAAAGTATGCTGATGATTCAGTGATTGTCAGTCTCCTCCAGGATGGTGAGAGTGGCCACGGCCCAGTAGTTGATGATTTTGTTCACTGGTGTGAGGATTCCTACCTGCAGCTGAATACGACAAAAACTAAAGATATGATTATTGACTTTAGGAGGAAATCTCCCAGGCACAAAGTCACCGTACTAAAAGGCTAGACCACTGAATGTGTACAATCCTACAAATATCTTGGGACGATTATTGATAGTAATTTAAACTTTGAAGAGAACTGTGAAAAGGTGTGCAAAAAGGGTCAGCAACATTTGCATTGCTTGAGGAAACTTGCAAGCTTCCAAATTGACTGAACTATAATGACAATGTTTTAGCGGGCTTTTATTGAATCTGTTTTACCCTTTTCTTTAGTGTCATGGTTTGGTCAGATAAAACTGAAACAGAGGAAATCCTTGGATCAGGTAGTTGGTCCAGTCGTTTGCTTGGTGAGTCACAGCTGAGCCTGACATCCCTGTACACCAGACAAGTACAGAGGATGGCTACCTCCATTTTAAATGATGACTCCCACCCTTTGCACTGCAACTTTCAGCTTTTTCACTCAAGACGGAGGTTTGCTGTCCCAAAAAGTAAAACCCAGCGCTACAAAAACAGCTTGTTCCTGCTGTTGTCAAAGAGTTGAACAAGTTGTAACAATATATTGCACATAATTTAGGTACCTATTTATTAACTCCATTTTATATTTACTTATTTTTGTAGGATTTTATTTGGGTTCTAAATATTTTATTGGGTTTTAGACCTTTGAGTTTTTAACCTCTTTGACTAGTTTTTAACTTTTTAATATGACCCTTCTCTCTTACCTCTGGTTTTTCTCTCATCTCTTTGTCTTTATATCCTGATTGATGGAACCTTGAGTATTTTTTATCATGTCTATAGTCAGCTTCATGTGTGCCTGTGTTTGTGTTTATGTTGAATGTAATTGTGGCTTGTAAATATGGATGTCACCAGACTGCAAAACAAATATACCTACGGGTACAAATAAAGTAACCTGAACTTGAACCTAGGGAGAGGCCATGTAGGGACTCCTAATGACTGTATAAAAATTATTTTTCAGGTCTGATAACTTTTTTCCTCATACTAAAGTCTCTCTCTCTTCCACATACTGTAGGATCAAGAGATGACGTTTGGAGACTGGGACTGAAAAACCTGAGAAATGACATCGCTCAAGAAGATTAGCAGAGCTGACCTATTAATGCTTTTTCTGGTTGACAGTTTACTGTCACTCAGATATTAAACATGATGCTGCAGTCTAAGTCTGGAAACAATTCCTAAATGATCATGAGCTAAGCTGCAGAATTTTCTCAAAGCATTAATTGATTATCATGAATATGAAACTGCTTGTTGCTGCTAAATGTCCTAATGAAAAAAAAAAAAACAACAACCTGCAAATAAAAAAAGATGCCAACAGTGTGCTGTTGACTCATTTCCACTAAAGAAAACAGGAACTTTCAAGTGTGTGTCTGCACTACAGGAACCTCTCTGAAATAAGACCCTGGTCAGGTTTGAGTAAGAGTAATTGACATTAGAATGAAAAAAAAAATGTCAAAAAAGAAACATTCTTGCAGAAATTCATGTCACAAGCTGTAACACAGCCAAAATGATCACCAAATGAACAAAAGATAAAAATGTACAAAAATGATGGGAGAATCCGTAAGTGAAATAGAAAGGTGAAAATTGGGGATTAATTTGATGACTTTTATTAGGAAAAATCTGTCATGATTGCACACTGATATTCTCTTTGTATTCTCCAGTAAAATAACTCAAGTTCACTTTGCCTCATATGTGCCACTTCATACATATTTGACGTCTCTACTTGACTTAGGGTATTATAAAAATCTGTGTGTGTGTGTGGGGGGGGGGACTAAAGGAAGCAACTGTTCAACTAGAGAAGCCACAACACTGACTGAAGAAATACTTTTGTAAAGATATGAAATCCAGAGTTGAAATTATCTAAAAAAATGTTGTCTTGGAAGATTATGTTTATATTCCTTGTGGATTCACCATGTCAGGTCAGGCACTGGATTGCTTGCTACCGGATAACAATGAAATATGGTACCACCTGTGTCATGAGTTGGGCCATCGGCAACTCAACTGGCAACCCCACCCTTCCGAGGGCATGGAGGGTGAAACTGGGCATTCTGGCAGAACTAAAAACAATATCTGTCACAGGTCTGTGGTGGACCATTCCCAGTTACACAGGGTGAGACTGGACATCCTGACAGATAAGTACATCTGTTGCAAGGTCTGTGGTGGACTTTTGCCTGTGGGTGCATCTCGACATGCACTACACAAAGAGCAGAGATAAACAAACCTATCATCTGGTCAGTCACTGCAAGAGATACTGGAGTCAGTTTGTCTTGGCCTGTCTTTGCCCCTGATAATACCTCTATCTCCCAAGAATGTGCCGCTAGTCCAGCAAAAGCTAGCGGTACTCAAATACTTTGCAAGCAGTTTCATGAAATGGTCAGTCAGAAAGCAACTCAAACCAGCTCGGACGTCTCCCGGGTTAACAAGGTCAGAAATTCCTGGCAGTGGAAGTGGATGGACAGAGCTGTGTGAAGAATATGATCAGACCTAAATGTAACAGTCATTGCCCCCCCCCCCCCCACAAGAAAGACTGCTGTAATGATGATGTGGATTCTAACTGTATCTCCCCTGTTATCTTCTTGATTTTCTCATTTTGATATTAGGTTTATTTTGAAAGCACCTCCTGTTATGGCTGTGTATCATTTTCTGTGACCTTTCTGAGATGAACCAAACAGATGTTGAATTTCCGTTAACTCATTATGTTATAAAGTGCTTTTTTGTAATTTAATTTCTAACCTGTCCTGTCCAGCTGCATGGCAAGCAGAAAAAAACATCTGATTGCCTTGTTGTGAAAACAAAGTTTGCCAAAAGGAACTCTGCTCCTATTTCATACTGTATATCAATGGTATTTATAGGGTTTTCTTGCTAAAAACTTTCATACTTTATTTAAATTGTCTTAGTTATACTGGACCTGACGGAATGAATGGGGGAGAGAGTTGAAGGGATACGAAATGGTCAGAGCTGTGATGCTAATCGGTACCATCTAACGTGAGGGACATCTAAACCTCCTATTGAGCTCTGTAGCTGTGGAAGTTTTGATCTAGGTTTTCGTTCATTCCAGATGAAATCACTCAATCCTTTTTTTTAAATGTAAACCATCTTTGAGTGCCTTGTAAAGTGCTATACAAATAAAATATAATATTATCAAGCAGCTCCTGTGCCATTGCTGTAAGCAGAGAGAAAAAAAGTTTCAAAAAAAGCAAAACGTTTAAGGGTTGAGAGCAACGTTAAATGAGAACTTCATAATGGATAACCACTTAAGCTGACATGGCCTCATGACACAGCAAAGTTTCAAATCTTTTTTTTTTTTTCTCCCAAAACAAATTTCACAATTCTGAAGTTATGGAAGCAAAAGCACAAGGCTGGATTAGATAAAGGCCTGTTGCTTGTTAATGCAAGAGTAGGTTGCAAAATATTGAAACTGACCATACACAGCACTTGGCTGAGTCAGTCCCATCCCTGCTATTATAAAGGTAGAGGAGGACACAGAGACTCACATCATTCATATACCTCTCTCACGCTTGCTTTGGTCGTCAGTCTGTTGAAAGATAATTATTTTTCACTTTTATTTATAAATGCTTTCTTTATGAAGCTGATTGGTGCTGTATGTAAGGAGGCTATAGCTAGCAGGAATTATGGTGATTTTAGTGAATGATGAGAGTTAATGGACCCTATTTTGACAGTCACCCACACAGTTTTCCGAAATACTTTCCGCCGTACGCCAGTGATTTTGTTAGTTTCTGTCAGCCCAATGTTTTTTTACACCTTGCAACACGCCATCAAATTACCAGTAGACCATACGCTCACTATGCACTGGGAGGATTAGAGTTATTTCAAAGAGGTGTTGCGGCATGCAATCTATTGTGCATTACTATTATAGTGCATTCCATGAGAATTCATTTTTGATCAGGAAAAAGGAGGTCTATTGTCAGAAACACATTTTTTAATGATGTTTCAATGGCGTGTTTTGAAATCACATAATTCAGGAAACAGCATGCACTGGGACCTTCTTTTAATGGAGAGAGTTGTAACAGTCATCATATAATCACCTGTCATTTTAATTATATGAGTATCACATTCGTTTTTTTTTTTATTATTATCCGATCTACACTCTCATTTTAATTGCAGACTTACCATTGGAGTATATAGATTAGGTACTATTGCAAGATTTTTTTTAATGAACAGGCAGTGTGATGTGCGGCGCGGAGGGGAGGCGTGTTAGTTGGAATTGTATTCCATTCACATTTTCATCATGGACTTATAATGGATGAATGTGTTTATTTTTAGCACAATAAATGAATGAACAAGGAGTGTGCAGCATTTTACTTTTCACTGTGACTCCTTAGAGAGACAGGAGAAGCATCCACACATCTGGCTTGGCTGCATGTCCTGGGTTTAAAGATGGGCACCTGCACTGCACCAAGGGTTGCGGTTCTCCATCAGCAAGCTCCCCGACTGCCACTCGTCAGAGGCCGGCTGAAGCTGGCGAAAGCGGGCTCGCTTCATGGCTGGGAAGCCGTGCCAGATCTCCTCCTTTTCTCCATTTCCCAAGGAAAGGAGGAAATGATGGCATGGGGCGACTTCCTGTGCCAATGTTCATGAAGGTTTATGAAAGTTAATGAAAGTTTGCACAGGAATCATTCTGACTGGGTTTGCCTTTGAAGTGTCAAACCCATTCATGTCTGTGTGTTGCAGCCGTACGCACTAAATTAAACCATTCAGCTGATTTTTTTTTTTTTCAACCCATTCTTCCCCGTTTGTTCTCTTTAACATAACTAACTGGGCATCAACTGTAATTGATGTGTTCCTTATGACCCAGCAGCATTACTATCGTGTGCATTTTGGCTCACACACACAGGCTTTGGTCAGTGCAAAACCCATCTTAAACCGTCATGATCACAATTCATTTTAGATAATGCGCCTCTTTGTATTAAAGGAATGGGAAGGAGTGCTTTGGATTGGATTATTCAAAACACACCTCTGAATGATTAGACTGGCCTCTTTGCATCATGCTCTGGCGGAAAGTTCGTTTTTACGCCATTGAGATAAGGAAATGAACTTGGAAACACCCATAAACGCATTCTGCATCAGTGACAACTGAATAAATGATCCCATCATTGTAATACAGCCCAATATGTCTAATGGGATATGTTTCTGCGTTTCAGGATGAAGTGGCTCGTGATCTTTCTGGTGGTGACAGTGGTCGTCTTCAGCTCTGAACCTGGGGAGGCAAGAAGCATAGCCGGAATTTATCCCCCTTACCCAAATCCACCATATCGTTGTGGACAATATTTCGGTAAATCAGACCTACTGAATTTTGACAACTGTTGCACGGTTTAGGCTTTTATGAAACAGAAAAAAGATTACAATAATTACTGAGATTTTATACAACTCAGCATAACAAAAACCAATGTTTATTGTTTATGATGTTGTTACTCATGGAACTTTAAAATGTGCTTTATCTGGCTTACTAACTCACTTAACTTATAGTATAGTAATTGAATAATGACTCATCCCCCCATCTCTCACTCATCGCCCCATCTCTCATTGATCGTCACTTCCTTGTGGTAACGTATCGTCACTTCCTGTTTTGCTGTCTGTCTGTGTGGTTTGCTCTCCTCACTCTCCTGAGCTTTGGGTTAGCCAGTAGCGATGGCTACTAGCTCTCCTTCTTCTCCTCCTCTGGTGTGCTCTCTCTGTCAGATGTTTAGCTACACCTCTGCCTCTTTTAGTGATAATGGTAAATGTAATAAATGTTGTCTTTTTGAGGCGCTCGAGGCGAGGTTGTCTGATTTGGAATCCCGGCTCCGCTGCATTGAAACACCGTCTGCGCCAGCTACTCTTGACGGACGCCCCTTAGCTGCAGTGGAGCTAGCTAGAATAGCTAACCCCGTTAGCGGTCCTCCGGCTGTCCTCAGCAGTGAGGAGACTGGGTGGGTGACGGTGAGAAGGAAGCCTAGTCGCAAAGTCCCGGTACACCACCAACCTGTTCACGTTTTTAATCGTTTTTCCCCGCTCAGTGACACACCCGCTGAGGAAAATACTCTGATCATTGGCGACTCTGTAGTCAGAAACGTGAACCTAGAGACTCCAGCGGCCATAGTCAAATGCATTCCTGGGGCCAGAGCAGGCGACAAATTTGAAAATTTGAGTCAAATTTGAAAATGCTGGCTAAAAGTAACTAAATACTCCACAATTGTTATTCACGCTGTCATTAATGACATCCGTCTCCGGCAGTCAGAAGTCACGAAACTTAATGTAGAATCGGTGTGTGACTTTGCAAAAACGATGTCTGCCACTGTAGTATTCTCTGGGCCCCTCCCCAATCTGACCAGTGATGACATGTTTAGCCGCTCGTCATCCTTGAACCGCTGGCTGTCTGTGTGATGTCCTGCAAATGACGTGGGCTACATTGACAATTGGAGCTCATTTTGGGGAAAACCTGGTCTTATGAGACGAGACAGCATTCATCCCACTTTGGATGGTGCTTCTCATTTATCTAACAATATGGCATCTTTTTTATCCAAATTTCCAAAACATTGACTACTCAGAGTTGGGACAAGGAAGCAGAGTCGTAGTCTTACACGCCTCTCTGCAGCTCCTCTTCATCTGCCACCCCTCAGCTTAGCCCCTGTCTTCCCCATCAGAGAATCATTGTCTGCTCCCTCCAAAGTAAATAAAAATATAATATATAAGCATCCCAAAGTGATTAAGCAAAATATTGGTAAAACTCAAATTAAACATAAAGCCTCTAAATTGAATGATTTGGCCTCTGTTCCTCCTCATAATTTAAAAATTAAATGTGGTTTATTAAATATTAAGTCTCTAACTCCCAAGTCTCTGTTAGTCCATGATCTGTTAATTGATCATCAGATTGATTTAATTTCCCTTACAGAGACTTGGTTAGGGCAAGAGGATTATGTTGGTTTAAATGAATCAACTCCCTCTGGTTATTTAAACTGTCAAAATCCCAGAAGTTCTGGTCGTGGAGGAGGAGTAGCAACAATTTACCATTCCAAATTACTAGTTAATGTAAAGCAAAAAACATGTTATAATTCCTTTGAGGGCCTGGTCCTCAGTATTGGGCACTTTAGCAATTTTAGGTTAAACCCAATTTTATTTGCCATAGTTTATCGTCCCCCATCAACCTACTCAGAATTTTTATCCGAATTTGCTGATTTCTTAGCTGATTTAGTGCTGAAATCTGATAGAATAATTATAGTAGGGGACTTTAATATACATGTGGATGTAGATAGTGACTGCCTTAATGTGGCATTTAATTCAATATTAGACTCGATTGGGTTTTCTCAGAAAGCAGGAAATTCTACTCATTACCTCCACCATACATTGGACCTTGTTCTGACATATGGCATAGAAATAGAAAATCTTGTAGTGTCTCCTCATAACCCTGTACTGTCAGACCATTGTCTGTTAACCTTTGATTTTACTATTTCTGACTATTTGGCTCCTAAAGAAAAATATTATTACAGTAGATGCCTCTCAGATGATGCTGTTACCAAATTTATGCAGATTGTTTCCTCTATGCCATGTGTCAACACAACGGAAATAAGCTACAGACAGCTTGCTCCTTCTGTAATTGATAATATGGTGGATAGTGTTACAGCTTCTCTGCATCAGACTCTAGACTTGGTGGCCCCCTTAAAAAAGAAAAAGTCTAATCAAAGATTTCTAACTCCTTGGTTCAGCACAGAAACTCGTAGCTTAAAACAGAAGACTCATCAATTAGAAAGAAAATGGCGCTCCACTAATTTAGATGAAATCTATTTAGCTTGGAGAAATCATCTTTTAATTTATAAAAAAACTCTTAGAAAAGCTAGAACGAGTTATTACTCTGCATTAATAGAAGAGAACTGTCACCATGGGGTGAGACGCCGGCTCGGCGCTCAGCCCATGCTCCTTTTATCCCTGCCTCTCATTGGGCAGTGCCTCAGCTGGTTCCCAGCTGTCAGTGTCACGGGACGGCTGGGGCCAATTAATCCTCATCAGCTGGGGCGCTGTTAATGAGTATAAAGAGGAGCAGCTTCGATCATTCGGGGCTGCGACATAAGCACTGCTAGGCTGAAGCCCCTTCGTCTGGTGTCAGCCTCAACTCCCCTTGCAGCATTCCGGTGTTTGTATCCCGCTGTGAGTATGCACGTCTTGTTACCCCCATGTCCGGTACGAGCTACCTACCCCTGCGCTGTGCAGCCTGAGAATGTACGTCTGTATGAGTGTCTGTGCTCTCCTCATCCCTTATCCCTTACCCAGAATAAAACATCTCGACTCACTGGCTTGTCCCTGGCTCTGATTGCCCGGCTCCCTAGAGCCGGATATGACAGTATGTCGCAGCCAGAAGAGTTGCCGGCGGCCGTGAGTCGCTGTGGAAATGTACCTTTCTGTCCGGGTGTCAGCGCTGCTAGCATGCCGTTTCCCAGGAGTCACTTCCGGCGCCAGGGCGACGGGCTGAGGTCCATCTCGGAGGCAGTCGACGGGACGTTCTTCACCCTGCACGACGCCTCCAACGCGAGACGCTGGCATCCGGGCCGTGCTGAGGAACTCCTGGACTGTCACCCTCACTCTCTGTACCATCTGGAGGACAGTGCCAGGATAGACGCTGCAGGTACACAGCGAGAGAAGCTCCACGGGGTGGATGGAAATCCCGGCAGGGAGTCGAAGTGGGCGACGTCTTTCCCCGCTTCGGAGTCCCGTTCCTGCCGCCATTCCAGTCCGGGAGTTCGCGCCAACCAGAGGACTTCCCCCGACCTGCGCCACGTCACTCGGGATTCCCTTCGAGGAGCCGCAGCTGACAGCAGTTATGTCCGGGGTCGAGTGGCTGTCGCGAGCTCTACTGTGTTTCCTGTCACCACCTTCAGGCATGTGGCGGCGGCAGTGAGATTGATGGTGAGGACTTCAGGGCTACGAAGCCTTCCCGTGCTCGACGCCTTCCTCGTCTCGATCTCCGATCTGGAGCGGCGAATCCTGGGTTTCCCCCTCGCTTCGTCCCCTGGGAGTAGTCGTCATCACATCGCCGAGTCACCTCTGCACGAACCTCGTCCGGATCCAGTTCTGGGTCATCGTCAGGACCGTTCCTCCCACGCAGCTGTCATCCCTTCGCCTCGTCAGTGTGGAGATTCTACAGCCTCGTCCCCTGAGCCTCGTTCCCCCGCTGTCATTCCTGGACATTCGGGCTGGCTCACCCCGGCTGTTTCCCCCTCCTCCTCGACGCGCTTCCTGACCGCTGTGTGTGCCTGGAATCCCGGCCTGGTGAGCTCTCTGCTGGAGACAACGCGAGCGATCCTCAGACGAATTCCCGGGGGGTCCTCCGTTATCGCCGGGCGGGGAGAGGAAGAAGCAGATTCCACTACAGCAGGCGATGCTCAACCTCCAGGGGGCAGGCAAGTCATTGTTTTTTCACACCTGCTTAATGATTTGCTCTGTCACATCCCTGGAGGAGAAGTTCAGGGTTCGCAGCTCCCTGAACTCTCCCCACCTGCTGTAACCTGTATGCCTAATCCCGCATCCTCTGTGTCTCTCTCCGCCGAGCGGTCCCCGGCTCCGGGTCAACGTGGTGGGATATGGAGAGGGCCTGTGGTTCCGCAGCTACATTGCGGACGGAGGAGGGGGACTGACTGCTGCGTGGAGTCTACGCTGACGACTGAGCGTCCCTGGGTCTCCACGGAGGAGCGGTTCGGTCCAGCGGGACGAGATTCTTCTGGCTTCACGCCGAGTGGGTCGTCGGCGGGGTTACCTGCGCTGGAGGAATCTCAAGCTGCGCTGACCATCGTGCTGGCTGCGGGGCCCGACGCGGCTAGATGGGAGCCTGACAACGACCTCCTGACGACGGATCCTGGATCTTCGCAGTCCTGGACGGCGTCAGAACCCGAGATCAGGCGAGTGCTCTCCTTTCTTTTCTCTCTTTTTATCTTTGAGCACTTCAGCCTATCTCCAGGGGAGACGAGCAGGGTGCAGCCGCCCGCTGTGTCTGAGCTCGTCTCGCCGGGTTCTGGCGCTGCCGGTGATCCTGATCCCGGTTCTGTTTTCTCTTCTGAGCCTTCTTCCAGGGTCACCGGCGAGGAGTTGCTGTTCCTCGTGGTGCTGGAGGGTCCGGGTTCAACGTTGGAGGTCGGTTCTGGTGCAGTGTCCAACGTGGGTTCGCCCGAGACCCAATCGGGGTCCAACGTGGGTTCGCCTGAGGCCCGATCGGGGTCCGACGTGGGTGCTGCCCCAGTGTTGTCCAGGTCCGGTGAGGAGGTGGCCGTTTCCCTGAGGCCCGCCGCCCTCGTCATCGGCTCTCCCCTGAGCCTCTTCCACCGGGATCCGCTCTGACCCTTCGTCCGTCTCAACGGTCCTGGTGGTTGAGTGATGCGGTCGACGACCCGACCCGCAAAACTTTCGGTTCGGCGATCTGGTTTCCCCCCACTGGTCTGTGTTTGCCTTTGGGCGGCCTGGTTCGGCAGCCGTTGGACTGGATTCCTGGGATCTGGGCCCAGAGTTCGCCGTCCGAACATTTCTCTTCCCCGGGTTGCCAACTGGACAATGGGCGGGGAGATTACCAGAACAATTCCGGCCGTTTTGGACTCTGCCTGCCGTCTCCTCGGGTGTCCTTTACTTCTTTTATTATTATTGAGGTCACTCGGGTGTAGTTTCTTTGTCCATTAGGGGAATATATGTTTTTGTGCTGTGTGTTTTTTTTTAACCATACTCAGCATTTTTATCGTATTGTTATCCTGTTACCCTGTCACCTTTTTTCCTCTTGGTGACTCACCTTGTGTATCGCGCTGTGTATTGCATTTTCTTATCTTTACTCAGCGTTTTCATTCATCCTTGCCTTGGCCTCGTCGGTGCATCATGGAGTATGCGTGTGGTTTCCTGTTCAACCATACTCTGTGATCACCCCATTCTGTCTTATTATCCTCGTGGGGGGCCTTCCCTGGCCCCGGCTTTAACATTGACTGTTTGTTATTGTTTGAAGTAATGTTTCATCCCCACTTAACCGTACTTCATTATTACCCATTTGTCCTTGTCACCTCGGTTTCTTTAGGTGATCTTTTATATATTCGGTGCTGTGCGTTTTGTTTTCTTTAGTATCCATGCACAGCGTTTTTCATCATTTTTTGTCCTGACCTTTGTCTTGTTGGTGCATTATGGAGTAGTGTGTTTTGTTCCCCTTAACTATACTCTGTGATTGCTTTATTCATTCCTGCCACCTTTTTGGTGGGTTTTTGGTTTTCTTTTTTTTGCCCCGATCTATACGTTATTTGTATGCTGTCTGTAGTCGTATTTGGTATTTTCCCTACCTGTGTCCTAACTCAGTTTTCTCCCTAACTGTGCTCTGGGTTAATCCTTTTCCCTGTGTTGTAGGGTATTGTATTTGTTTTGTTTTTTTTTCTCTGCCCTGCTGCCCTACATTGGTCTATTGTTTTTTTTTTTTTTTTTTTTTTTTTGTCCTTCCCTTTGCATCTTCCCCTCCGGTCCTGCCTCCCTTCCGCCCACCCTAGGTGGGGAGGGGGGGGGGGGGCTGGGATGTTCCTGGTCGTTCGGGAGCCCGACCGTGAGGGGGAGGCTCTGTCACCATGGGGTGAGACGCCGGCTCGGCGCTCAGCCCATGCTCCTTTTATCCCTGCCTCTCATTGGGCAGTGCCTCAGCTGGTTCCCAGCTGTCAGTGTCACGGGACGGCTGGGGCCAATTAATCCTCATCAGCTGGGGCGCTGTTGATGAGTATAAAGAGGAGCAGCTTCGATCATTCGGGGCTGCGACATAAGCACTGCTAGGCTGAAGCCCCTTCGTCTAGTGTCAGCCTCAACTCCCCTTGCAGCATTCCGGTGTTTGTATCCCGCTGTGAGTATGCACGTCTTGTTACCCCCATGTCCGGTACGAGCTACCTACCCCTGCGCTGTGCAGCCTGAGAATGTACGTCTGTATGAGTGTCTGTGCTCTCCTTATCCCTTACCCAGAATAAAACATCTCGACTCACTGGCTTGTCCCTGGCTCTGATTGCCCGGCTCCCTAGAGCCGGATATGACAAGAACAAGAATAATCACAGGTTTCTTTTCAGCACTGTAGCCAGGTTGACAAAGAGTCAGGACTCTGTCAATCCTAGCATTCCCTTAGAGAATCAGAATCAGAATCAGGTTTATTGCCATTGTTCATGTGATACACAAACTAGGAATTTGTCTCGGTGCCATGCTGCAACATTAAAAACATAATGAGAAAAAGGGATAAACTAAAAAACTAAAGGACTAGAAACGTGCAATAAGTGTAGAAAAATAAGTAATAATAAGTAATAATAATAATACTAGTAATAATGAGTAGTACTAGTCAAGGCAGTTTAAAAAATTAGCATGTAGCAGATAATGTGAAGTACCACATAGTGCAGTCAATGATGCAACAGAAAAACAGTGATGAATGACATGAGTCTGGTTGAGCTGCTGTACATAGTGCACGAGAGTCAAAAGTCACTTAGTGTTCAGCAGTCTGATGGCAGAGGGGAAAAAGCTGTTCATGTGCCGAGAGGTTTTAGTCCGAATGGACCGAAGCCTTCTACCTGAGGGGAGGGGGGCAAACAGCACGTGACCAGGATGTGAAGGATCGGCTATGATCCGGCCAGCACGCCTCCGGGTCCTGGAGATGTACAGGTCCTGGAGAGATGGGAGCTTGCAGCCTATCACCTTCTCAGCAGTGCGCACGACGCGCTGCAGCCTTAGTCTGTCCCTGGCAGTGGCTCCTGCGTACCACACAGTTATGGAGGAGGTGAGGATGGACTCGATGATGGCCGTGTAGAACTGCACTAACATCTTGGTGGGTAGCTTGAGCTTCCTCAGCTGCCGCAGAAAGAACATCCTCTGCTGGGCCTTTTTGATGAGGTAGCTGATGGTTGGCTCCCATTTGAGGTCTCGGGTGATGGTGGTGCCCAAGAAGCGGAAGGAATCTGCAAAGGTGATGAGAGAGCCTGTGATGGTGAGGGGGGGCAGGGGGGATGTGACTTTCCTGAAGTCCACAATCATCTCCGCTGTCTTCAGAGCATTCAGCTGCAGGTTGTCGTGGCTGCACCAGGACACCAGCTGGGCCACCTCTTCCCTGTAGGCGGACTCGTCACCGTTGGAGATGAGCCCGATGAGGGTGGTGTCGTCCGCAAACTTAATCAGCTTAACAGACTGGTGGGAGGAGGTGCAGGAGTTGGTATAAAGGGAGAAGAGTAGGGGGGAAAGTACACAGCCCTGGGGTGATCCAATGCTGATGCTAACAGAGTCTGAGACAGACTTCCCCAGCCGCACATGCTGTCTCCGGTCCGTCAGGAAGTCGGTGATCCACCTGCAGAGGGAGTCAGGCACGTTGAGCAGGGACAGCTTGTCCTGGAGCAGATCGGGGCGGATGGTGTTGAATGCGGAGCTGAAGTCCACAAACAGAATCCTGGCGTAGGTTCCCGGGGAGTCCAGGTGCTGCAGGATGGAGTGGAGGGCCAGGTTGACTGCGTCGTCCACAGACCTGTTAGCACGGTAGGCAAACTGCAGCGGGTCTAGGAGGGGTGTGGTGATGGACTTGAGGTGAGACAGGACCAGGCGCTCAAAGGACTTCATGACTACAGAGGTGAGCGCTACAGGTCTGTAGTCGTTAAGTCCAGTAATCCGTGGCTTCTTGGGGACAGGGATGATGGTGGAGGATTTGAGGCAGGTCGGCACGTGACATTGCTTAAGAGAGGTGTTAAAAATGTCTGTGAAGACAGGAGCCAGCTCTTTCGCACAGTGTCTCAGGGTGGAGGGAGACACACCGTCCGGCCCGGGGGCCTTGCGCGGGTTCAGTCTGGAGAACTGTCTGTGCACGTTCTGCTCACAGATGACAAGGGGAGGGGGGGAGGGGGGGAGGAGGAGGAGGAGGAGGGGGGGACCGCTTTTGATGAATTAGGGGCCGAGGAGGCAGTGGAGCTGGGTGGAGTGGGTGAGTTGGACACAGCTGACGAGGTGTCAAAACGGGCATAGTGTTGGGACAGTCTTTGACAAAGGGCTTTGTCATCCTGACCTTTAGAAGCCTGAGGCCGATAGTTGGTGATTTGCCTCAGTCCTCTCCACACAGAAGCCGAGTCATTAGCAGTGAACTGCTGCTGGAGTCTCTCAGAATATACAGATTTAGCTCTCCTCAGCTCTCTGTTAAACCGATATTTGACCTCCCTGTAGCAGTCCCTGTCTCCACTTTTCAACGCTGCTTCCTTCTCCTTCCTGATCCGTCTGAGCTTTGCTGTGAACCAAGGCTTGTCATTAGAATATCTTATCCTGGTGCGCGATGGGAGAATGTGCTCTTCACAGAAGTTGATATGAGTTCACAGTGTATGTGTACTCATTAAGATCACGTGTGGCTCTTTTAAACATGCCCCAGTCAGTTATTTCCATGCATGTGTTCAGTTTCTCTCCAGCTTCACTGGTCAATTTCTTTGTGGTGGTCACCACAGGTTTAGTGAGTTTCAGTCTCTGTCTGTATGTGGGGATGAGGTGAACCATCACGTGATCAGATAGTCCCAGCGCAGCGCGGGGAACAGCGCGATATGCGTCCTTTACTGAAGTATAACAGTGATATAGCGTGTTATTGATCTAGCGTGTTAGAGCTTACTAGTCAGGACTTTATGAACTTTTTCAATAATAAAATTTCATCCATCAGAGATAAAATCAATCAGATTCTTCCCACAGTTAACTTAAATACTGTAACTACTACAACTCCTCCTATTGATGTCTGTCTTGATGAGTTTACTCCAATCGAACTTTGTGAGTTAGACAAAATAGTTTCCTCATCCAAACCTTCAACTTGTCTTTTAGACCCTATTCCTACCAGGTTATTTAAAGAAGTCTTCCCACTTATTGGTAGCTGTCACGCCGCGCCGCTCATCAGCGGCGCCACCTGCTCACACACCTTCTCGTCATCAGCGGCGAGGGATATAAGCCGCCTCGCCCTGAGCTTCGGCCTGAAGCCGTCAGATTTCGCTCATCATTATTGCTGTGAGAACTACTACCTCTTCAGCCATCATTTCGGTAAGAAGCCCTTACCTTTTCCCTTTGAAGTCTGCTCCCCTGTGCACAGGTGGATTTCCCGGCGGCGGACTTTTCCTCTCCGTCTCCATCTCCTCGCTGCTGCACCGGGCCCTGCAGGTGGCTGTCTACCGGGTCTCGTCCCTTGCTGTGCCAGCCATCTATCCCATCCAAGTAAGCTCTTCTCTCGCTATCATATCTCCTGTGTTGGTGTGTGCCCGTCACCCTTCTCCTTGTGCTTTTCCCATAGGGTTGTCCGGCTGTACGGTCTCCTGCCTCTGTGCCCGAAGCAAACGCCGCCACCAACACATCTACATCTCGCAGACTCACATCCATTCACTCCTGTTGCTAATAAACTATTTGAACTACTCTGAGCCTGTGTGTGTGCGTCTCCTGAGCCGTGCGTTATGTCAGTACGGCTTCAGCAGAGCGGCTCGGCAGACGGCGGGCTCGCACACCGGTTTTCCACTCTCGAGGCTCGAGTGGATCAGATAGCCTATCAGCAACAGGTGATTTTCAATCAGTTGTTAAATTTAACTAACCGGTTGGGCCGCTTGGACCCCCAACAGCCGTTCCCCCCGGCTCGTCAGGGTGGCGCAGCTCCTGCAGCTCCAGTGGCCGTCCAGCAGGCTCCGGGTGCACCGGCTCGGCTCACGCCCATTCCAACCCCCGCCCGCTTTAGCGGTAAGCTCGGCGGAGCGCGGGGGTTTATTATGCAGTGTGAGTCCGTTTTCCACCGTGTGCCCGGAGACTTTCCCTCAGATCATAGCCAAATTGGTTATATCGGGAATCTCCTGGAGGGGCGAGCATTAACATGGACCTACGCCGTAATGGCGAGGCCCAGTTATGCCACCCTCACATATGACCAATTCGTGAGACGCTTCCTGGAGGTCTTTGACCACACTCTTACCGAGACGGTCCAGGTCGATCGGCTTCTCGCTCTCCGGCAGGGAAGCCGGTTGGCAGCGGACTACGCGGTCGACTTCCGGGTAGCGGCGGAGGAATTAGGCTGGGAGGAACGCTCCCTCTGCGGCCTTTTCCTCCGTAGTCTCAATGATGATCTGCGGGATGAACTGGCTGGGCGGGATATCCCTGAGACGCTAGCGGAGCTGACATCCTTAGCGATTAGTTTGGACAACAGGCTGCACGAGCGCTCCTCGGGACGGAAGTCGTCTTCTTCTCGCCCTCGTGGAGTCTCACTGCGCCTGTCCCAAGCTCGCCCCCTGGCGGCGCCGCCACCATCGTGCCCCGAGGAGTCGGAGCCGATGGTGACGGGCTGGACAAAGCTTTCCCCTGCGGAGAAACAACGCCGCCGTGAGTTGGATCTCTGCATGTATTGCGGAGATGACCAACACACGGTGAAGCTTTGCCCACAGAAAGCCAGTCGGCGGGGTCCGCGAGTCACTGTAGGGGGCCTCGCGGATGTCAACCGGTTAAATACTCTCACTCAATTGAAGCTGCCCATCCGGTTCTGCCACAACCCCACTGGGCATCTCACCCACGCACTGGTGGATTCGGGCGCAGAAGGCAGCTTTATTTCACAAAGCCTGGCAACCCGATTGGGCATCCGCTGCCAGGCACTCAAAAACCCCATCTCCCTGGTCAACCTCTCCCGTGCTTCCCTTGGGAGAGTCACGCACCAGACCATCCCGGTCCCGGTGATCATCTCTGGTAACCACCGGGAGGAGATAACCTTTCTCATCCTGCCCAACTCTGTGTCGCCCGTCATCCTGGGGTATCCCTGGCTACGCCTCCACAACCCTGTCCTGGATTGGAAGTCAGCTGGGGTGTCGGCATGGAGCACGTTCTGCATGGGCACCTGTCTTCAGTCCGCTGCCTGCTCTCCGTCCGCTTCTTCCCCTGCTACGAACGCTGCACCCCCGGACCTGTCCCTGGTGCCTCTGGAATTTCACGACCTGGGTATGGTATTTAGCAAGACCAAAGCTATGTCTCTCCCTCCTCATCGGCCCTATGACTGTGCCATCAACCTCCGCCAGGGGGCACCCTTACCTTCTGGTCGGCTCTACATTCTGTCGGCGCCGGAGAAGGAGACGATGAACGCCTACCTTAAGGAGTCGCTGAGCGCGGGGATAATCCGCCCATCGTCATCACCCGTGGGGGCAGGGTTCTTCTTCGTTGGAAAGAAGGACGGATCCCTCCGCCCTTGCATAGACTATCGGGCTCTGAATGACATCACGGAGAAGGATCGTTACACCCTGCCCCTCATGGACACTGCTTTCCACTCCCTCCAGGGGGCGACCTGGTTCACCAAGCTGGATCTACGCAGCACGTACCACCTCGTCCGGATCCGGGAGGGAGATGAGTGGAAGACAGCCTTCTGTACCCCGAACGGCCACTTTGAATACCTGGTAATGCCATTCGGGTTGACCAACGCTCCTGCTGTCTTTCAGCGCCTCATCAATGACGTCCTCCGGGACTTCATCGGCCTCTTTGTGTTCATCTACCTGGACGACATACTCATCTTCTCCAAGTCCAGGGACGAGCACCAGGTCCATGTGAGGCGGGTCCTCCAAAGACTGCTGGAGAACCGGCTATACGTGAAGGCTGAAAAGTGTGAATTTTATGCTAAGACTACATCCTTCCTGGGATTCATCATCTCACACGACCAGGTGCGTCCAGACCCAGAGAAGGTGAAGGCTGTGGTAGAATGGCCTACACCTGCATCGAGGAAACAGGTGCAACAGTTCGTTGGTTTCGCGAACTTCTACCGCCGCTTTGTCCCTAACTTCAGCTCCATCGTCGGACCACTGACCCGCCTCACGTCCCCTAAGGTCCCGTTCCGGTGGACCGAAGAGGCCGCAGCTGCCTTTCAGGCGCTGAAGGCGGAGTTCTCCTCCTCCCGGGTCCTTCGCCAGGTCGACCCCGCGCTGCAGTGCATCGTGGAGGTGGACGCCTCGGACACGGGAGTGGGGGCGGTGCTATCGCAGCGGTCGCCTGACGACGGCGCCAAACGGCCCTGCGCCTTCTTCTCCCGGCACTTGTCCCCGGCGGAGAGAAACTACGACGTGGGGGACAGAGAGCTCCTGGCCATCAAGCTCGCGCTGCAAGAATGGCGCCACTGGCTAGAGGGGGCAGACCTGCCGTTCGTGGTCCTGACGGACCACAAGAACTTGGAGTACCTTCGATCTGCCAAGTGCCTGAACGCCCGCCAGGCGCGCTGGTCCTTGTTCTTCGCCAGGTTCCAGTTTTCCATCACCTTCAGGCCTGGCTCCAAGAACGGCCTGCCCGACGCCCTCTCTAGGCAGTTTGCCCCCGAGGAGTCGGAGGACATGCTCCACACCATCCTGCCCAGGTCGTGCGTCGTGGGAGCCATCTCCTGGGACATTGAGGGCAAGATCCGGAAGGCGCAGGAAGTGGAACCTGACCCTGGCGGCGGACCGGAGGGGAGGCTGTTCGTGCCATCTGCGGTTCGAGGAGAGGTCATCCACTGGCTACACACCTCCAAGCTCACCTGTCACCCTGGCTCCTCCCGGATGATAAACCTCCTCCAGCGGTCCTTTTGGTGGTCGGGCCTGCGGAGGGATGCGGCCCGCTACGCCCGGGCTTGTCCAATTTGTGCCACCAACAAGTCGGGAAACGCCCCTCCAGCGGGTCTGCTCCAGCCCCTGCCCGTCCCTGGCAGGCCCTGGTTGCACATCGCTTTGGATTTCGTCACCGGACTCCCAGTCTCCAATTCCTACGACACCATCCTGACCATCGTGGACCGCTTCTCCAAGGCTGTGCACTTCATCCCCCTACGAGGTCTTCCAACTGCCCTGGAGACGGCGGATCTCCTCATCCAACACGTGGTCAGGCTGCACGGGATTCCGGTGGATGTGGTCTCGGACCGGGGTCCCCAATTTTCCTCTGAGGTTTGTAGATCGTTTTGTAACGCCATCGGAGCCAAGGTGAGCCTCTCCTCCGGCCATCACCCCCAATCCAACGGGCAGTGTGAGCGGACCAACCAGGAGCTGGAGGCTGCGCTCCGCTGTGTAACAGCATCCAAACCCACGTCCTGGAGTAACCATCTTGCCTGGGTTGAATACGTCCACAACACCACTCGCTCTTCTGCTACAGGGATGTCCCCCTTCAAGGCGTCCCTGGGTTATGACCCCCCGCTGTTCCCGGCGCAGGAGAGTGAGGTAACTGTCCCCTCAGTTAGGGCGCATCTCAGGCAGTTCTGCTCCATCTGGGCATCAGCGCGTAATGCGCTTTTACGCACGGCGGAGCGCAACAGAACTGTGGCGGACCGGCACAGAAGACCTGCCCCGGCGTACAGAGTTGGGCAACGAGTCTACGTGTCAACCCAGGACGTGACATTGAAAGGCGAGAGGAGAAAGCTGGCACAGCGCTTTATGGGACCCTACCCCATCACCCGGATCATCAACCCGGTAGCTGTGCGTGTGGCTATTCCCCCCTCCCTCCGCATCCATCCCACCTTCCACGTGTCCAAGGTGAAGCTGGCAGTCTCCGACCCCCTTTGCCCTCCTCCTGCTGCGCAACCCACGCCCCGGATGATTGATGGCCATCCGGCCTGGTCCGTCGCCTCCATCCTGGACTCCGGGCGCCGGGGTCATGGGTTGCAGTACTTGGTGGACTGGGAGGGCTATGGGCCCGAGCATCGACAGTGGGTACCCTCGTCGTTCGTGTTGGACCCATCGCTCATCGCTGACTTCCACCGAGCGCACCCAGAGAAGCCATCGCCAGGAGGCGCTGCTAGAGGGGGGAGTACTGTCACGCCGCGCCGCTCATCAGCGGCGCCACCTGCTCGCACACCTTCTCGTCATCAGCGGCGAGGGATATAAGCCGCCTCGCCCTGAGCTTCGGCCTGAAGCCGTCAGATTTCGCTCATCATTATTGCTGTGAGAACTACTACCTCTTCAGCCATCATTTCGGTAAGAAGCCCTTACCTTTTCCCTTTGAAGTCTGCTCCCCTGTGCACAGGTGGATTTCCCGGCGGCGGACTTTTCCTCTCCGTCTCCATCTCCTCGCTGCTGCACCGGGCCCTGCAGGTGGCTGTCTACCGGGTCTCGTCCCTTGCTGTGCCAGCCATCTATCCCATCCAAGTAAGCTCTTCTCTCGCTATCATATCTCCTGTGTTGGTGTGTGCCCGTCACCCTTCTCCTTGTGCTTTTCCCATAGGGTTGTCCGGCTGTACGGTCTCCTGCCTCTGTGCCCGAAGCAGAAGCCGCCACCAACACATCTACATCTCGCAGACTCACATCCATTCACTCCTGTTGCTAATAAACTATTTGAACTACTCTGAGCCTGTGTGTGTGCGTCTCCTGAGCTGTGCGTTATGTCAGTAGCTTTATTCTTCATATAATTAATTCTTCATTAACTTTAGGCCAAGTACCGCAGGCTTTTAAAACGGCTGTAATTAAACCCTTACTCAAAAAGCCAACGCTAGATCCAAGAGCTTTAGCTAACTATAGACCAATCTCTAATCTCCCTTTCATTTCAAAAATCTTAGAAAGAGTTGTTGCTATGCAATTATTTGACCACCTACAGGGAAATGGTTTACTTGAAGAGTTTCAATCTGGGTTTAGAATCCATCATAGTACTGAAACAGCCTTAGCGAAGGTCACTAACGACCTCCTCATGGCATCTGATAATGGACTGGTTTCTGTGCTTGTCCTTTTAGACCTTAGTGCAGCTTTGTGATACTATCAATCATGATATTCTACTTGATAGATTAGAACACTATGTTGGACTTAATGGAACTTCATTGCAGTGGTTTAGATCTTATTTATCTGATAGGTTCCAGTTTGTTCATGTAAATAATGAGTTTTCTTTCAACTCAAAGCTTAGTCATGGAGTTCCACAGGGATCTGTGCTAGGCCCTACTCTTTCAAGTTTATATATGCTTCCGTTAGGCAACATTATTAGAAAGCACTGTATACATTTTCATTGTTATGCAGATGACACACAATTATACCTGTCAATGAAGCCAGATGATAGTAATCAATTAGCCAAGTTAGAAGCCTGTCTTAAGGAAATCAAAGCTTGGATGACTTGTAATTTCCTGCTATTAAATTCAGATAAGACTGAAGTCATTCTTGTTGGTCCAAAAAACCTTAGAAATTCCTTTCCAAATCAAACTTTCAGTTTGGATGTGGTTATTCTTTCTCTTAATAGCTCTGTGAGGAACCTTGGAATTATTTTTGATCAAGATCTGTCCTTCAATTCACATATTAAATTTGTTTCTAAGACTGCCTTCTATCATTTGCGTAATATTGCCAAGATTAGGAGCATCTTGTCTCAGAGTGATGCTGAGAAACTGATCCACGCTTTTGTTAGCTCGAGATTAGATTATTGTAATTCTTTATTATCAGGCTGTCCTAAAACATCTTTAAAAAGTCTTCAGCTGATCCAAAATGCTGCAGCAAGAGTTTTAACAGGTACTAGAAAGAGAGATCATATCTCTCCGGTTCTGGCCTCCCTTCATTGGCTTCCCATAGAGTTTAGAATTAAGTTTAAAATCCTTCTTCTTACTTACAAAGCTCTAAACAATCAGGCTCCTTTTTATTTAAAAGATCTGATACTACCTTATTATCCTAACAGAGCACTACGCTCCCAAAATGCAGGATTACTTGTAATACCTAGAATCTCCAAAAGTACAATGGGAAGCAGAGCATTCAGTTATCAAGCTCCTCTCCTGTGGAACCAGCTGCCAATCTGGATTGGGGAGTCAGACTCGATCTCTGTTTTTAAGAATAGGGCTAAAACCTACCTTTTTGATATAGCCTACAATTAGGGAGGGATCATGTGTTTCTGAACCCTCCCTTAGTTATGCTGCTAATAGGTTTAGTCAGCCGGGGGACCTCCAGTAATGCACTGGGCCTCACTCCTTTCCTCACTCTCAATGAAATATTTTTTTTTTTGCTGGTCATTAACATTTGTTTGTTCTCTCCCATAGATTGAGACCCCATCGTGCTGTTTGCTCTCTACATGTCTGTTCTTTTCATCTTCTCTATCCCCTCACCCCCCAGCCAGTCGCAGCAGATGACTGCCCCTCCCTGAGCCTGGTTCTGCTGGAGGTTTCTTCCTGTTAAAAGGGAGTTTTTCCTCTCCACCGTCGCCAAGTGCTTGCTCACAGGGGATCGCCTGATTGCTGGGGTCTTTCTGCAACTGTGGGGGTTCCCCCTACAGTTGATAGTGCTATGAGATGACTGTTGTTGTGAAATGGCGCTATATAAATAAAGTTGAATTGAATTGAATTAATTTTGTTTTTATGTTACTTTGTTTTGTCTAAAGCCCACAAAGGTGCCATCAAATGTAGCATCAAGGGAGAGGCCATATATGCACTCATAATGATATAAAAACTGTCATTTTTCAGGTATGATAAATTTTTCCTCATGCTAAAGTCTCTGTCTCCTCCACATAGAAAAGCGTGGCTTTGTGAGACTGGGACAGAACAACCTGAGAAATGACAATGCTCAAGAAGATTAGAGGGGCTGACCTATTAATGCTGTTTGTGAATGATAATCTATTGTAATTCAGATATTAAACATGATCATTCATTCTGGGACAAAAAAAAATTACATGATCATGAGCTAAGCTGCACAATTTTCTCTAAGTATTAATTGATTATGAAACGTGAAACTGATTATTGCTCCAAAAACGTCTTGATGAATAATAATAATAATAATAATAATAATAATATGTCGACCCATTTCCACTACAAGAAACAGAAACCAATTTTACAGAACTTTCCTGTGAAATAATAATAATAACCTTTTATTTGACCCACAGCAGGAAAATTTACAGCATTACAGCAGCAGAGGGATAGCAGCACTAAGAGCAATAATTAATAAGGAAAAAACAATATATACACATTGTTAAGGTCTGTACATACTCCTTAAGAACAGAGAAATTGGGATGTTTTTTTGAGGTGTGAAAAACAGGATCAAAGTTCTTTCTGGCCAGGACATTTCATAGTTGACAAGAAACTCAAGTGCAGAACTGCTGGGAAATCCAAATTTCTCACCCATCACACAATAGTTGTTGGATGCCACACAAGAATAAAGTTCTGCCCAAATGTGTCAAGAACAACCTGCAAGAACTCCCAAACCAGGACTGCAAGATAAAAAAAATTGTCATTTATTTCTTGCAGCCTTGTGAAAGGGAACTAATTTTTCTGTTCTTGCAGAGCATGTAAAGGCCTTAAAGAGTAAGAAAAAAGAAGTAAAATAATTTTTGCAGTTGAAGATAAGTAAAATAGTATTTACAATGTTTATTTACAATTTACAAGGTAAGCAATTCGATTAAATTATTCAGCAATATGTATACAGTTGCAAGCAAAATCATTCAAACCCCACTGCATTTTAGGGTTATCTAAACCCCCCTGAATAAAATTCCTCATAAGAACACACATTTGCAAATCAGGTGTGGTCTCAAGCACACCTGATGCTACCAATCAAGGGCTTCGTTAGTTATATCAGATGTGCTTGAGATAGAACACCTCAAATACCTGCACTGATGATGGTGACGTCTGATTGCATGTTAGAAATGCAGAAGTGCATGGCTCAGTCAAGAGAATTGTCAACCAAGTTCAGAGGAGACATCATTGCCTTGCACAAACAAGGAGAAGGATACAAAACTACAGCAAAGGAACTGAAAGATTCTCGAGAGACAGTTGGATGCACAGTTTACAAGTTTAAAGTTAACAGTGGCTACGCTACCTGTCCAGAAGAGGTGGTGAAGCTACTATGTCATGCAGAGCAAGGTTTAATATGCATTTTCAATAAGTAAGGCACGCTGTTATGAATGCCCCTTGCAGGGCATTAATGAAACGCCAGGTGCCAAGCAGTAAGTTTACACGTTTATTCACAAGAAGACTAAATGGCAAAATAAACAGCCACATGGGGCAAAACATGAAAATAAACTGAGGTACAAGATAATTGACTCTGATGATAAACTAAGAGAGGTAGCGGGGACAGAGCCCACACTGTACAATAAACACTTACGAGATGGTGAGCAACGATGAATCATAGAGAAGACTGGAGTCAGGGGTAGGAACTCCAGTCGCGTACACGGAGGTGCACGGGGTAGCAGGTCGCAACGAAGAGTGAGCCTCAGCTGCTCTCTGAAGTGTGAAACCAAAACCAATCAGGAAAGGGGAATATAATTAATGAAATGACACACAGCTGTCACAGCACCGGCTCGGCTTTGACAGCCGGAAGTCCCGCCGTGACGCTGTCACAGTAAAAGCCCTGGAGAAGGCCACATAGCCAGTCCCAAAATAAAATGGGAAAACAGGGAAGGTACTGAGCAACCCGAGCGCAGATGGGATCAGCACTCAGGCTACCACAGTACCCCCCATTCAAAAGGCGCATTCCAGGCATAGACGTAACACCCCCACCCCCAACCAGAAGGCTATCAGGACCGACCCTGAAAACAAAAAAAAAAAAACCACAAGGAAAGGGTGATATTGATAAACCAAAAAGTGTGGCTAACACAGGAATGACAAAAACCAGACAACGCCGCAGAGAAATACTCAAGCACAATAGAATGAATAAACAAACAAAAAAAAACATAAGTAACGTACTGCCCAGTAAGAAAACAAGAGAAAACCAAAATACAGGTATCCCTCAATATATGTAAGTACCATATAAACACTAGAAAAAATAATGAGTAGCAGAAAGTACAAAAATATGTAAAGTACAGCCCGAGAAAAAAAAGGAAAGGAAACCAAAATACAGACACATTTCAAAATTCCCCAGTACCCAATAACACTAACTAGACACAACATGGGAGGAAAAAAAACCCCTCAAGTACTACAGGATAAGAAAAGGGAAAGGAAAAAAAAAGTATCTGCAAGGTGCACACCGAAATTCAAAGTATGACTTTAACTGACAAAAAATGTGCTCAAGAGTTAAAGGTGAGTATCTCATCTGGTAACTGTTGTATAAAATTCTCTGAAAACATAACTCCTTGTGTGGCACCTTTCTGCGATAGAGGAATTAACACCCTACGAGTGCCTACGCATTTGAATGATACAGGGAAATTCCTGCCTTGGTAGTCTTTCGTTCTAAATGGAGGTCAAAAGAGGATTTAAGCAGTTTACTCAAAGCAGGTTCTGAAGCCAGTAACTAGTAGCTAAGTTTACTCACTCACTAATAGTACAAGGGTTAAAGAGGGCCTAACTTCAAATGACGTAGCAGAGTCGGCAAAAAAAAGGGACTCCTTCAGATTACATGAAAATACACATACCAAAAAAAAAAAAAAAAACACACCACTAATTAGGGCAAAGAACAGAGAATCCAACGATATACGAGAAAATAACAACAAAAAAAAACACCACTAATTCGGGCAACGAACCAAGAGTCCTTCAATATACATGGAATCAAACACAAAAAAACAAAACAAAAAACCCCAACAGTTTCAAGGGCGCCAGCAGGTAGAAAGCTGAGAACGGGGAGACAAAAACAGTTCGGGGAACCGACCCGCATCTCAAATTCATCTGCCATAAAGGGAAAAGAACAGTTTGGGTGGTCTACCAAAGTCCCAAACCCGGGGAAACAGTACCTCAGTCGACAGAACCAGGTTGCCAAACCAACAAGGCAGTCCTTCGGGAGGCCGACCCAGAACGCAGAACCAGCAAGACAGTATCTTGGGCAGCCGAACCAGGTCGCTGACCCAACAAGACGGTTCTTCAGGCAGCCGTCCCGCATCCTTAGACCACCAGGACCGGAGGGGGAAGTTCGGAGGTGGCCTCCCTACTGAGAGGGACAGCGGGGGAGAGCCGACCCCAATAGAGGGGACATCAGCAATACCCGGTGGAGAACAGTAGGAGGGAGGAGGAACCAGTCTGGCGTCCGGCGGAAGGGAATCCGCAGCTCCCTCACGACCCCGAAAAAAAAACCAGTGCTGCACCCTCGATGGGCCCCGATTGGACCGGCGCAGCACCCACGATGACCTCCGAACACGACCCTGGAGCCTCGACGGCGATAACCGGAGCTGATTCATCTCCGGTGACCCTGGGAGAAGGCTCAAAGGGACAAAAGAGAACTGGGATCAGGATCACCGGCAGCGGCAGAGCCCGGCGAGCCGAGCTCGGATGCAGCAGTCGGCTGCACCTCATCTCATCTCCCCGAGAGACAGGCAAGAATGCTCCAGAACGGAAAATAGAAAGACAAAATAGTGCACTTGCCTGATCTCGGGCTCCGCCGCTTTCCAGGACTCCGATGATCCAGGCAGGATGATGTGGAGGTCCATTCCAGGCTCCGGCTTGACTGTGGCAGGCTCCTCAGCCTGCATGATGGTCATCACAGTCTGGAAACCCCCAGGCACTGAAGCTCATACACACGGCCCGCACAGCATGGTGGCAGGGGATCCGTGACCTGCTGGGTCCGACTGCTCCTCCATGGAGACCCGGGGACTCCATGGGAGTCATCGGCACAGGTTCCAAACGGCAGTCCGACCTCCTCCTCTGCCTGTGACGCGGCTGTGGGGCTGGCATCAGCCTCTCCAGGGCCACAGGCTCCTCCTTCGTCCAACGGTCTACTCCTGGCACCGGGGGACGCTCAGAGAGAGGGAAGGAGACACAGAGGTTGCAGGTTCAATGTTTATGGCTGCAGCAGGTGGAGGAAGCTCAAGGGACTGTGAACCCTGAGCTCAACCCCCAGGAGTCAGACAAGGCAATTCATTGTACGGAGTGTGAGAATGAAACATCACTTGCCTGTTCTCCTGGAGAGCGGTGGTGGCTGCTGCAGTGAGCTTGGTTCTCCCCTTTCCCCTATGGATGGTGACGGAGGGCCCCCCGGGAAGACGAAGAGGGACCGGAGATGGGCGGAGCCAAAGCAGGACTCGCTGAGCTTGCAGCACCTGGAGAGAGCGCCGAGGAAGAGGGAGGAACAGCCAAGGCAGTCTGGGGACGAGGAGCTGACCGAACAGCAGGAACCGATGATCCGAAGGCTGAGGCTGCTGTCTTTCCCTTCCGTCGTGACGCAGGGGCAACAGCTGGCTGGGAGGCCGAGTTTTCTCGGTGGCCCGGAACAGGATCTGGACAGGAATCTCGCAGAAGCAGATTGCCGGTGAGGTGGCGACGTCTTCCGGCTGAGGGCGAGGCTAGGTTTAAATCTGGAAAGCGCCGCTGCACCGCAGAAATTGAGGCCAGATGCTCGGCGAGCTCAGGATAATCACCGAGCTCAGGATGTACCTCCACCAGTCTCATAGCCGCCACGACATTCTTCAGAACCTTGCTAGGATGAGAGGAAGAGTGTGCTTCAGCCACATGACCCCTGATGAGCTCAGCTGCCCACTGTGTCTCTTCACAGGGGATCCCGGCTGTCCTCTTCCTCTGCTGCGGACAGACACGGCCCTTCGGTGACGCAGAACCCTGGGCTGAATGAGTGGCAGGAACCTGATCCCGAGGCGAGGAGTGGAGATGCCTCACCGTCGGCTCTGGCTTCGGCTTCCTGCCGGAACTCTTCTCAGGGCCACGGATTCTCCTTCGATGTGCCGCAATCTCGGCCATCCTCTCCCTGCCTTCAGTGTGATCAGCATGGCGAGGATTGAGTTTAATTGCCTCCTCTGTGAGGTCCAAGTACCAGCATGCGTTGTCGGGGGTGAAGAGCCTACGAGAGTTGGCGAGGAGGTCATCTACCTCTATGAGAGCAATGATCAGCTCATAGCCAAAGTCCAAGGAGTAGCCAGTTCTTGGTGACGCCATCCCACGAAAACACACTGGTACTTAAAACGGGGAAAACTTAAGCCCCCCCCCCCAAAAAAAAAACAAAAACTCACTGGCGTCTCGTTTGGCTGTGGCCTAGTGTTATGAATGCCCCTTGCAGTGCATTAATGAAACGCCAGGTGCCAAGCAGTAAGTTTACACGTTTATTCACAAGAAGTCTAAATGGCAAAATAAACAGCCACATGGGGAAAAACACGCAAATAAACTGAGGTACAAGACAATTGACTCTGACGATAAACTAAGAGAGGTAGCGGGGAAGGAGCCCATGCTGTACAATAAACACTTACGAGAGGGTGAGCAACGATGAATCATAGAGAAGACTGGAGTCGGGGGTAGGAACTCCAGTCCCGTACACAGAGGTGCACGGGGTAGTAGGTCGCAGTGAGGAGTGAGCCTCAGCTGCTCCCTGAAGTGTGAAACCAAAACCAATCAGGAAAGGGGAATGTAATTAATGAAATGACACACAGCTGTCACAGCGCCGGCTCAACTTTGACAGCCGGAAGTCCCGCCATGATGCTGTCACAATAAGAGCCCTGGAGAAGGCCACATAGCCAGTCCCGAAATAAAATGGGAGAACAGGGAAAATACTGAGCAACTCGAGCGCTGATGGGATCAACGCTCAGGCCACCACACACACATTATTTGACAAAGATGTTAGCAGATGTAAGCACAAGGGTGTGTGAGAACACATCAGTTTTATGTATTTGGTTGTGTAGTCAAGTATAATTGTTATACATAACCTGGGGCACGAGGCTCTGCCTGCTTTGAGGTAGGGGAAATCTTGAGTGTTAAATTAAAAAAAGCACATACACATAGGAACTGACAATTAAAAGTCAGTATAAAAAAATCTGAAAACATAAATCCACTTAAAAATTAAACTGTCCTTAATTCTTAATAGGTCTTAATATTCTGTAAATTTGTGACATTTTTATTCTTTAAGGATTGTTACATTTTTTCCCCTAAATGTGATTTTTTTTTCCTAATAAATCTGTGACTTGTCTATTAACAAGTTTTTGTGATAAAAGTGCAACATTTTCTTTTTTTCTTTCACATTTGCAACTTTTGTCTCTCTTAGTAAACTGCATCAGGATCCTTGTGTGAGGGAGGTCACTGAGCCTAATCCAAACAGCAAATTTGAAAACTGGACACCAATGTAATCAATGAATATTAGGGTTGTTGAATACTTGAGTAGAGCCCAACTTAAAACATTAAAACATATTTTTGCTTTGCATGAGAAACAAATTTCACATTTTTTACATCCAATTTTTATTGGATACAGTGGTCTGAATTTCCATGAATTGCCTGTCTGAAGAATGAAGCAGACAAGTCAGATATTTCCAAAGCAAACAAGTCAACAATTACACTATGCAAACTTGCTTTAATAGATTTATCAATCACCCATGACATGAAAATGTTTTTGCCTTGCAACATACAGTGATGTGAAAAAGTGTTTGCCCCCTTCCTGATTTCTCATTTTTTTGCATGTTTGTCACACTTAAATGTTTCAGATCATCAAACAAATTTAAATATTAGACAAAGATAACACAAGTAAACACAAAATGCAGTTTTTAAATGAAGGTGTTTATAATTAAGGGTAAAAAAAAATCCAAACCTACATGGCCCTGCGTAAAAAAGTGATTGCCCCCGAAACCTAATAAGTGGTTGGACCACCCTTTGCAGAAACAACTGCAATCAAGCATTTGTGATTACTGGCAATGAGTCTTTTATAGTGCTGTGGAGCAATTTTGGCCCACTCATCTTTGCAGAACTGTTGTAATTCAGCCACATTGGAGGGGTTTTGAGCATGAACTGCCTTTTTAATGTCGTGCCACAGCATCTTAATCGGATTCAGGTCAGGACTTTGACTAGGCCACTCCAAAGTCTTCATTTTGTTTTTCTTAAACCATTCAGAGATGGATTTGCTGGTGTGTTTTGGATCATTGTCCTGCTGCAGAACCCAAGTGTGCTTCAGCTTGAGGTCACAAAAAGTTGGCCGAATAGTCTCCTCCAGGATTTTTTGGTAGACAGCAGAATTCACGATCCCATTTAACACAGCAAGTCTTCCAGGCCCTGAAGCAGCAAAACAGCCCCAGACCATCACACTACCACCACCATATTTTACTGTTGGTATGATGTTCCTTTTCTGAAATGCTGTGTTATTTTTACGCCAGATGTAATGGGACACACACCTTCCAAAAAGTTCAACTTTTGTCTCGTCAGTCAACAGAGTATTTTCCCAAAAGTCTTGGGGATCATCAAGATGTTTTCTGGCAAAACTGAGACAAGCCTTTATGCTCATTTTGCTCAGCAGTTGTTTTTGTCTTGGAACTCTGCCATGTAGGCCATTTTTGCCCAGTCTCTTTCTTATGGTGGAGTCATGAACACTGACCTTAACTGAGGAAAGTGAGGCCTCCAGTTCTTTGGATGTTGTTGTGTGATCTTTTGTGACCTCTTGGATGAGTCATCGCTGCACTCTTGGGGTAATTTTGATCGGCCGACCACTCCTGGGAAGGTTTACCACTGTTCCATGCGTTCGCCATTTGTGAATAATGGCTCTTACTGTAGTTTCCTGGAATCCCAAAACTTTAGAAATAACTTTACAACCTTTTCCAGACTGATAGATCTCAATTACTTTGTTTCTCATTTGTTCTTGAATTTCTTCGGATTGCATCCTGATGTCTAGCTTTTGAGGATCTTTTGGTCTACTTCACTTCATCAGGCACGTCCTATTTATGTGATTTCTTGATTGAGAACAGGTGTGGCAGTAATCAGGCCTGGGCGTGGCTAGAGAAATTGATCTCAGCTTTCTAATGATGCGATAAACCACAGTTAATTTATATCTTAAAGGGGGGGAGGAATCATGTTTTCACACAGGGCCATGTAAGTTTGGATTTTCGTTACCCTTAATGATAAACAACTTCATTTAAAAACTGCATTTTGTGTTTACTTGTGTTATCTTTGTCTAATATTTAAATTTGTCTGATGATCTGAAACATTTAAGTGTGACTACACAAAAAAAATGAGAAATCGAGAAGGGGGCAAACACTTTTTCACACCACTGTAGATAGCCAAAAGGAACTCTGCTCCTATTTGATATATACAGTATACAGCAGGGAAGTATGTTTAATGAAAAAAATGTTGACATGTTCAATACTTATTTTCCCTGCTGTATAAATGGTATTTATACGGTCCTCTTGTTCACAGCTTTCTTACTTTATTTAAATTGTCTTAATAATCCTTGACCTGATGGTGTGAATGGGGAAGAGAGTTGAAGGGATGTGAAATGGTCAGAGCTGTGATGCTAATCAGTACCATCTAATGTTTGAGACATCTACACCTCCTTTTGAGTTCTGTAGCTGTGACTTTTAATCTAGGGTCTCTTTTATTCCAGATGAAATCACTCAACCAATCATTAAGCAGCTCTGGTGCCTTTGCTGTAAGCGGAGAGAAAAAAAGATTTCAGAAAAAGCAAAACATTAAAGGGATGAGGGCAACGTTAACCCAGAACTTCATAATGGATAAAATTCACCAACCACTGAAGATTAAATGGTCTCATGACATAGCAAAGTTTCTAATCATTTTCTTTCAAAACAAATTTCACAATTCTGAATTTATGGAAGCAGCAGCACAAGGTTGGTTTAGATAAAGGCCTGTTGTTTGTTAATGCAAGAGTAGGTTGCAAAATAGGCCGAGTCTGTCCCATCCCTGCCTTTATTACGGTACAGGAGGACACAGAAATTCACATCAGTCATATACCTCTCTCTCATACTTGTTTTGGTGGTCAGTCTCTTGGAAGGTAATTATTTTTTACTTTTATCTACAAATGTTTTCTTTACGAAGCTCATTGATGCTGGATGTAAGGATGTTATGGCTAGTTGGAATTTTGGTGATTTTAATGAATGATGGATGAGTTTACTCCAGGATTTCTACGGTTTCCTCCCACAGGCCAAACACATGCAAGTTAGGTCAATTGGCATCAAAACTGGGGATTCTAAATTGTCCTTAGGTATGACTGTGAGAGTGAATGGTTGTCTGTCTCTCTGTTTTGGCCCTGCGGTGAATTGGTGATCTGTCCAGGGTGTACCCTGCCTCTTGCCAAAGATGCTGGGATAGACTCCAGCACCCCCGCAACCCGAAAAGGATTAAGCGGAAGAAGATGGATGGATGGATGAGAATTTATGTCTAATGGGATATGTTTCTGTGTTTCAGGATGAAGTGGCTCGTGATCTTTCTGGTGGTGGTTGTGGTCGTCTTCAGCTCTGAACCTGGGGAGGCTTGCACCTGGGGCCGCTGTCCTTATCCTTATAACAGGGGTGGAACAAATCTAGGTAAATTAGATCTACTTAATTTTGATAGAAGCGATTGCAGAGTTTAGGCTTTTATAAAACAGAAAAAGAGGATTTTATTTATTCAGATTTTATACAAGTCAGCAGAACATTAACCCTTTTATATTGTTAATGGTTTTGTTCATCAGTGTTTGCAGGTCTGGCAGATCCACTGCATTGTTGCGTTATTAAATCAAAACATATCTATAATGAACAAATTATGTAAAAAAAACACTGTCCTATCTTTATCAAAATTCCAAGCAAAAAACACAGTTTATTTGCTTAATATTTATCATTTACCTTTGTAGAATCATATTTTTAAACAGTGTCATATGATTTTTTTTGATAAATAAGAAGGAAAAAAAAAACTCAGAACTTTAAAATGTGTATTTATTTGCCTTACTAACTCACTTAGCCCACAGTGTAGTAAATGAATGTTTTTGAAACTTTTTTTCAATAAAGCCCACAAAGGAGCCGTCAAATGTACCATTTAGGGAGAGGCCATGTAGGGACTCCTAATGACTGTTATAAAAATTATTTTTCAGGTCTGATAACTTTTTCCTCATGCTAACGTCTCTCTCTCCCCCACATAGAAAGAAGAAGTGTCGTTTTATTAAGACTGGGACTGAAAAACCTGAGAAATGACATCGCGCAAGAAGATTAGCAGGGCTGACCTATCAATGCTTTTTCTGGTTGACAGTTTACTGTCATTCAGATATTAAACATGATGTTGCAGTCTAAGTCTGGAAACAATTCCTAAATGATCATGAGCTAAGCTGCAGAATTTTCTCAAAGCATTAATTGATTATCATGAATATGAAACTGCTTGTTGCTGCTAAATGTCCTGATGAATAAAAAAAAAAAGCTGCAAATAAAAAAAGATGCCAACAATGTGCTGTTGACTCATTTCCACTACAGAAAACAAAAACTTTCAAGTGTGTGTCTGCACTACAGGAACCTCTCTGAAATAAGACCCTGGTCAGGTTTGAGTAAGAGTAACTGACATTAGAATAAAAATAAAGTCAAAAAAGAAACATTCTTGCAGAAATTCATGTCACAAGCTGTAACACAGCCAAAATGATCACCAAATGAACAAAAGACAAAAATGTACAAAAATGATGGGAGGGTCCATAAGTGAAATAGAAAGGTGAAAAATGGGGATTAATTTGATGACTTTTATTAGGAAAAATCTGTCATGATTGCACACTGATATTCTCTTTGTATTCTCCAGTAAATTTAGTCAAGTTCACTTTGCCACGTATGTCTCACTTCATACATATTTGACATCTCTACTTGACTTAGGACTTAGAATTATAAAATTCTGTGTGTGTGTGGGGGGGGGGGGGGAGATTAAAGGAAGCAACTGTTCAACTGGAAAAGCCACAACACTGACTGAAGAAATACTCTTGTAAAGGTATGAAATCCAGAGTTTGAAGTTATCAAAAAAAATGTTGTCTAGGAAGATTATATTAATAATATTCCTTGTGGATTCTAATTGTATCTCCCTGTTATCCTTTTGGTTTTCTCATTTTGACATTTGGTTTATTTTGAAAGTACTTCTTGTTTTGGCTGTGTATCATTTTCTGTGACCTTTCTGAGACTTACCAAACAGATGTTTAATTTCCTTTAACTCATTCTGTTATAAAGTGTTTTTTTTTAACTTAATTTTTTACCTGTTCTGTCAAGCTGCTTGGCAAGAAGAACAAATATCTGATTGCCTTGTTGTGAAAACACAGTTTGCCAAAAAGAACTCTTCTCCTATTTGATGCTGAATATCAATGGTATTTATAGGGTCTTCTTGTTAAAAACTTTCATACTTTATTTAAATTGTCTTAGTTACGCTGGACCTGACGGGGTGAATGGGGGAGAGAGTTGAAGGGATACGAAATGGTCAGAGCTGTGATGCTAATCGGTACCACCTAACGTAAGGGACATCTAAACCTCCTTTTGAGCTCTGTAGCTGTGGAAGATTTTATCTAGGTTTTCATTTATTCTAGATGAAATCACTCAACCAATCATTTTTTTAAAATATAAACCGTCTTTGAGTGCCTTGTAAAGTGCTATACAAATAAAATATAATATTATTAAGCAGCTCCTGTGCCTTTACTGTAAGCAGAGAGAAAAAAGATTTCAGAAAAAGCAAAACATTAAAGGGTTGAGGGCAACATTAACCCAGAACTTCATAATGGATAACCACTTAAGTTGACATGGTCTCATGACACAGCAAATTTCTAATCATTTTTTTCTCTCAAAACAAATTTCACAATTCTGAATTTATGGAAAAAGCAGCTGAAGGTTGGATTAGATAAAGGCCTGTTGTTTGTTAATGCAAGAGTAGCTTGCAAAATATTGAAAATGACCACACACAGCACTTGGCTGAATCAGTCCCATCCCTGCTATTATAAAGGTAGAGGAGGACACTGTCATAAGCCTCGTGTGCTTTTACGCAGCACATGAAGGAGGGGAAGGAGGAATGGATTTATGCACTTGGTTACACCACCACACATTTATTGAACAAAAAGGTAAACAAAACCCCAACTGTACTGTTATGTCCTGAAATAATGACAAATCGGAGAAGATGTGGAAGGAACATTCTCTTTATTCATAAACAGGAACTCCCCTATTTATATGTACAGCTGCAGCTCACCTGACATCACACCACACCCCCAGGCCAGGCTACGGTAACCCCAAAGGTACAAATCGCTAAGCTATATGTACCAAACAATAAAACAGCACAGTGCCCACGAGTGGTATTCTCACCAAGTGACTCACAGTCACTGGGTGAGAATACCAGGAAATAACACATCCAATAGTCACAAGCTGGAGCAGTCCGAGTAAGTCCCAAGGTGACCTGGCAAAAAACCCTCGTACATGACAGTACATCTCAAAGATGATTCAAAGGACCAGCAATGCTTGACTGGTGAACGCCGCTAAAGTACAAACATTGCTAGTTCCACAAATTGGAGACACCTGGCCGAGACACGGGAATGACAATCACCGGAGTAGAATCCGCTGGCTGTCAGAGGAGAGGGGACGTGGTTGGACTGGCGAATGTTAGACGCTTCCCTGAAAGTAGGTCAAAGAAGCTGCCTAACTGCCACCGGCCAAAGCGGTGGCTACAGGCATGGAAAAGAAAAGACCAAAGACAAAAACACCACAAGAACTAAAAAGACAGCACAGTACATAAATACCCCGACACCCGAGCCACAGAAAACGGCCAGAACTGAGCCTAAAGGAAAACACCGGCTTGGTTCATGACAGACACAGAGACTCACATCATTCATATACGTCTATCTCACTCTTGCTTTTGTAGTTAGTCTGTTGAAAGGTAATTATTTTTCAGTTTTATTTATAAATGCTTTCTTTATGAAGCTGATTGGTGCTGTATGTAAGGATGTTATAGCTAGCAGGGATTATGATGATTTTCTTGAATGATGAGAGTTTATGAGCCCTATTTTGACAGTCATCCAGATAGTTTCCCGAAAGACTTTCCGCCGTGTGCCAGTGTTTTTGTTAGTTTCTGTCAGCCCATTGTTTTTTTACGCCTTGCAACACACCATCAAATTACCAGTAGACCATGCTCTCGCTATGTGCTGGGAGGAGGAGAGTTATTTCAAAGAGGTGTTGCGGCATGCAATCTAATGCACATTACTATTATAGTGCATTCCATGAGAATTTACTTTAGATCAGGAAAAAGGAGGTCTATTGTCAGAAGCACATTGTTTAATGATGTTTCAATGGCATGTTTTGAAATCGCATAACTCAGGAAACAGCATGCGCTGAGACCTTCTTTTAATGGAGAGAGATGTAACAGTCACCATATAATCACCCGTCATTTTAATTATATGATGATCAAACTAGTTTGTATTTTTTTTAATTCAATCTACACTCTCATTTTAATTGCAGACTTACCATTGGAGTCTCTAGAATAGTTATTAATGTAGGATTTTTTAATGGTCAGGCAGTGTGATGTGCGGCGCGGAGGGGAGGTCTGTTAGTCAGAGTTGTGTTCTATTCACATTTTCATCACGGACTTATAAGAGATTAATGTGTTCATTTTTAGCACAGTGAACGAATGAACAAGGAGTGTGCAGCATTTTACTTTTCATTGTAACTCCCCAGAGAGACAGGAGAAGCGTCTACACATCTGCCTCGGCCGCATGTCCCTGGTTTCCAGATGGGCACCTGCACTGCACCAAGGGTTGTGGTTCTCCATCAGCAAGCTCCCTGACTGCCACCCATCAGGGGATGACTGAAGCTGGTGAAAGCGGGCTAGCTTCATGGCCGGGAAGCTGTGCCAGATCTCCTCCTTTCCTTCATCTCCCAAGGAAAGGAGGAAGCGATGGCATGGAGTGACCTCCGTGCCCTTGTTCATGAAGGTTTATGAAAGTTAATGAAAGTTTGCACAGGCATCATCCTGTCTGGGTTTGACTTTGAAGTGTCAAACCCATTCATGTCTGTGTGTTGCAGCCGTACGCACTAAATTAAACCATTCAGCTGATTTTTTAACCCATTCTTCCCAGTTTGTTCTCTCTAACATAACTAACTGGGCATCATCTATGATTGATGTGTTCCTTATTACCAAGCAGCATTACTATCGTGTGCATTTTGGCTCACACACACAGCCTTTGGTCAGCGCAAAACCCGTCTTAAACCGTCAAAATCACAGTTAATTTTAGATAATGCACCTCTTTGTATTAAAGGAATAGAAAGAAGTGCTTTGGACGGGATTATCCAAAACACACCTCTGAATGATTAGACTGGTCTCTTTGCATCATGCGCCGATGGAAAGCTTGTTTTTACGCCTTTGTGATAAGGAAATGGACTTGGAAACACCCATAAATGCATTCTGCATCAGTGACAACTGACTAAATGATCCCGTCGCCGTACAGCCCAATATGTCTAATGGGATACTGTATGTTTCTGTGTTTCAGGATGAAGTGGCTCGTGATCTTTCTGGTGGCGGCAGTGGTTGTCTTCAGCTCTGAACCTGGGGAGGCAAGAAGCATGCCCAAGATTTGTGCAGGTATAAGTCGTGGACAATATGGACAATATTTAAGTAAATCAGACATACTTAATTTTGTCAACTGTTGTACGGTTTAGGCTTTTATGAAACAGAAAAAAGATTACATTAATTATTGAGATTTTATACAACTCAGCAGAACAAAAAACAATGTTTATTGTTTATGATCTTTAGTCATGGAACTTTAAAATGCGCTTTATTTGGCTTAGTAACTCACTTAACTAATAGTAAAGTAAATTAATAATTTTGTTTTTATGTTACTTTGTTTTGTCTAAAGCCCACAAAGGTGCCATCAAATGTCCCATTAAGGGAGAGGCCATGTAGGGACTCCTGGTCTGATAACTTTTTCCTCGTGCTAAAGTCTCTCTCTCCTCCACGTAGGAAGAGGAGATGACTTTTTGAGACTGACTGAAAAATCTGAGAAATGGCATCGCTCAAGAAGATTAGCAGGGCTGACCTATTAATGTTTTTCCTGGTTGACAGTTTACTGTCATTCAGATATTAAACATGATGTTGCAGTCTAAGTCTGGAAAACAATTCCTAAATGATCATGAGCTAAGCTGTAGGATTTTCTCAAAGCAATTATTGATTGTCATGAATATGAAACTTCTTGTTGCTGCTAAATGTCCTGATGAATAAAACTGCAAATTAAAAAAGATGCCAACAGTGTGCTGTTGACCCATTTCCACTACAGAAAACAAGAACTTTCAAGAGTGTGTCTCCACTCCAGGTACATACATGTACAAAGGAAACTTATGCACAAAAACATGGCGTCGATCCTTTTCTGTGGAAAATTTCACATGTATCAAGAATGAAGTGACCGTGGAAATATGCGCAGCCCCATGCCAACTTCATAGCTGGCGTACATATGTTTCTACTGTTATTGGTCCGTTGGCAACACTTAGAGGTGATGTTGGGAGACTGATGAACAAACATCCAAGTGTGCACAATTAGATGAGTGGATTTAAAAACAAGGGCAAAGAAGTTCAGAAAATGCCTCTAACAACAATGGTGTTAGCATTATTAGAGAATATTGCAAATTGTGCAATAAGAAGAGAGGGTATTTAGAGACAGAAGATTTTCTGGCTCAGGATGATGACGGGCTTGTCAGCTGGTTGAGGGTTTCACGGGCATTCCTTGTGGAACCGTGCTCAGAGCTACGGCTGCTCTTGGACCGCGACACGGTGAGAAGCCGTGCGCTGCCCGTCCCAGTGCAGGTGCTGACAACTCATGACAGGGGAATTCCAGAGAGAGCTGGCAGACCCATCAGGAATTTCCCAGTCGAGCCTGAGCCAAGCTATGCCAACTGTGTGAGATGGTATTATCCAGCTGTCACCCAAGTACATCATATTCTCACAATGCAGGTGAACAGGCCAACATCACAGCACAATTTGCAGTGAGAACCAGCTTTCCCAATGATTCTAATGAACAGCATTTTTGGGAACAAGCTACAAGCTGCCACTGTGCAGATGGGTGGCTTCTTGGTGAGAAAATTCAGGTAATTGTCCTAAATAACCCACCTCATGTGCAACGCACCTGTGTGCCGACAAATATCAACCTGTCTTAAAGGCTTCATTACAGTCAGTGTTTGGAGTAAGTGACTTTCTTTTTTTTGCTGATTAAACTACAGTTTCACAGCATTCTACCACACCACCAATTTCCTCTGTGTGTACAGTAGTTATGTCAATAAACACGAGTAAAGTTTGAAATGTAACAGTCTCACCCTTTCCACGGCGCACTTCATTCATTTATAATAGTAGTGTGTGTAATCCATGTAAGTTGTGTATATAACTATAAACGATGAGATTTGCATTTTGGACATAAAATATGTACTTGTCGAGTCAAATATGATCTGCTTTCAATTGACAGGTGACCGTGGTTACCCACTAGGTTCATATTGTCTTCTTTTTCATTACTGTTTTCCTTTAATTCAACCAGCTGATCCAGCTGGCTGGTCACAAATCACAGCGATAAGCTGATGCTTCTGAGGACGACTGCAGACGTCAATGGAAACATGTCAAGGTTAAATAAACATCTCCTTCTCATTCCTGTCTGAATAAAGGAAAACAGTAAACTAATCTTATAGGGCAGTGAGCAGGCTATTGAATTACCTGGATCCGGTGCTAATGTTGGAGGACAGCGTGCCAAACAAAATGTTTTTATGTGCTTCTACATCATTTAGGAGCGCCTCCAACTCACAGTCTTAAATTCCGTTAAATCCATTATTTTTGATCGTGGATACAGGAGAATCAAACATGCAGGGCTTGTATTTATCTATTTGCATGTAATTGCATATTCAAATGGAGGTGTTTCAAGGGAGGAGTCCGGTATTTCTTCATGTGCGTTCAATTTCAAGTATACTGGGATGTACAAAGGAAATGTGCTTGGATTCCTGTGTATGCACTGTTTCATACTGTCATGGTCTGAGCGCCAATCTCGTCCGCGCTCTGGTCATGCAGTATTTTCTTCCCATTCTTTATTAATTCCTTGAGGGTTCTCTGAGTTCTTATTTTGACAGCGTCTCTGTGGGGCTTCCGGCTGTCAGAGCAGAGTTCAGCAGTGACAGCTGGTGTTGATTTGATTCAGCTGATGATGCCTTATCAGCTGATTAATTATCTTGCCCTATTTAAGGGAGCAGCCTCTGTCACTCGGGGCTGCGACCTCGCTCACATACGTCAACGTTGGTCTCCCCGACGTTCGGCTGAAGCCCCTATCCCTGGCTTCAGTCACTCCCTTGATCCTCCATCTTCCCAGAAAGTTTCTCCTTGTTCTCAGTATCTCCTAAGCATAGTCTTTATTTGTGTTTTGCCCCACGAGGCTCATTATTTTGTACTGTGTATCAGTCCTTTAATAAATACGCAAACTTACTGGTTGCCTATAGCGTCTCATTAATGGTCCGTGAGGACCGCACCATGACAGTATGTCGCAGCCAAAACGAGACGCCAGTGACTGTGAGTTTGCTTATTTTGGGCTTGTAGTTTTTCCTCTTTCCGCGTACCAGTGTGCTGGGAGATGGCGCCACCCAAGGCCTATGCGATGAGCTTGGGTTACAAGCTGGTAATGGCCCTCATCGATATTGACGGTATCCTCTCCACCGCTCGCCTTTACGACACTCCCAGCGATGCACGCGGGTACCTGGACCTCGCTGAGGTGACTATCAACTGCCATCCTCGCTACTCTGACCACCCTGAAATCACGGCGAGGATGGCGGATATCTCTGCTCTCCGGGAGAAGCTCCGTGGGCTGGAGAGAAACTCCGGCAGGAAGCTGAAGAAGAGGCATCCTCGCTCCTCGCCTCGGGATCCCATTCCTGTCCCCCATCCAGTCCAGGAGTTTGCACCACCAGGGGTCATCCCCAGCAGAGAAAGATGTCAGCCGGGATTCCCTCGGCATATCCTCAACGAGAACCCCGTCCGGATCCAGTTCTGGGTTGCCGCACAAACTCTGCCTCCCAGCCAGCTGTTGCTCCTGCATCACAACAGGAGGAAAACCCAGCAGCTTCCGCCTCCGGGTCATCTGTCCCTGCTGTTCCGTCAGCTCCCCGCTCCCGGATCGCCTCGGCTGTTTCTCCCTCCTCCTGAATGCTTCCCCCAGCTGCTGTGAGCTCCACAAGTCTGTTTCCGGCTGCCCCCGTTCCTGATCCAGTGCGAGCGGCTCCTCTTCGTCTTCCCGGGGGGCCCTCCGTCTCCATCCAGTGGGGGAAGGGAAGAACCAAGCCCACTGCAGCAGGTTCCATTGGTCCTCAGCAGATCAGGCAAGTGTCTCTTCATTCTTTTCCTTCACTGGGTGAATTGCCTTGTTTGATCCCTGGGGTTGGAGTTCGGGGTTCACAGTCCCCCGAGCTCCCTCCACCTGCTGCAGGTCTATGCCATCGGACGAGGAGGGAGCCCGCGGGCTTGGAGAG
Organism: Pholidichthys leucotaenia; assembly: GCA_020510985.1. Classification (NCBI taxonomy): domain Eukaryota; kingdom Metazoa; phylum Chordata; class Actinopteri; order Cichliformes; family Pholidichthyidae; genus Pholidichthys; species Pholidichthys leucotaenia. The sequence continues at coordinate 282,720,249 of CM035842.1, forward strand.
CCTCGTTCCAGACCCGCAGCCACGACACGGGCAGAGGAGGAGGGCAGACTGCAAATTGGAGCCTGCGCCGACAAGCAAGCGTCCCTGGGTCTCCATAAAGGGACAGTCCGACCCGGCCGGTCACGGATCCCCTGCCACCATGCCGTACGGGCCCTCAGCATGGATGTCAGCATCAGGGAATCCCCGGACTGTGGATGCCATCATGCCAGCTGCGGAGCCCGCCGCAGTCGAGTGGGAGCCAGAACTGGACCTTCAGCACACTGAACCTGGATCAACGGAGTCCTGGGCTGCGGTGGAGCCTGAGATCAAGCAAGTGCTCTATTTTGTCTTCCTTTCCTCTATCCTGGAGCATTTTTGCCTGTCTCTCGGGGAGACGAGCCAGGCGCTGCCGTCTGCAGCGTTCAAGCTTGTCTCACTGGGCTCTGCTGCTGCCGGTGATCCTGATCCCGGTTTTCTCCTCTCTTCTGAACCTTCTCCCAGGGTCACCGGTGACGGGTCCATTCCGATCGTCGCCTTGGAGGTTCTGGGTTCATGTCTGGAGGTCATCCCTGGTGCTGCGCCGGCCCTGTCGGGGTCCATCGTGGGTGTGGTTCCGCCCCAGTCGGGGTCCATCGTGGGTGCAACATTGACCCAGTCGTGGTCCGTCGTGGGTGTGGTTCCGGCCCAGTCGGGGTCCGTCATGGGTGCAGCATTGACCCAATCGGGGTCCGTCGTGGGTGCAGCACAGTCCTGCTTGGGATCCAAAGGAAGCACAGCACCAGTCCGAGTGAAGTTCGGAGAAGGAGCTGCAGATCCTCCACCACTCGACACCGGACTGGGCCCTCATTTTTCCCCCGTCTCCTTTCCCTATGATGTTCTAATGGCAAAGAAAACATAGGGATGCCCCTATGTTTTCTTTGCCATTAGAACTATATTGAACTGTATTTATCACCTCTCTGTCATCCCTGTTTTTTGCTCTCCTCTGTAATCTTTGAGGATGCTTTGGTGTTTTTTTTTTTTCCATCTGATCTTTATTGAACTGTGTATCATTTGCCGCTCTGTAGCGTGATGTTTTTTCCCCTGATAGTATTGGGTTACTGGCTATTATGTGCCTGTATTTCAGTTTTCTTGTTCCCTCGGTAGTCTGAGAAAGGTGTTTTGTTTTTGTTTTTTTGTTTTTTTTTTGTTTTTTGTCTTTACCTATTTGTAATATGGACAATATTTGCTGCTCAGTGTGTTTTAGGGCACGGTATGTTTTTGTACGTACCTGTATTTTTGGTTCATTAGTCAGAATGTGGTATTCTTTTTTTTTCAGCTTTGCTTAAGGATTGTTGTATCATGTTCTGCCTTGTTTTTTTTTTGGGGGGGGGGGGGGTTATCTCGTCATTTTGATTATCATTGTTGCCCTCTTTTGTTTTTTGCTTTTTTTTCCCTCTTTGTTACAGTGTTTTCTGGTTCTAGCCCTCCTGGCCTTTCACGCCCCCACCCCCCGTCCTGGGTGGCCCTTCTTGCCTTTTGGGGGGGGGGGGGGAGCTTGGATGTTACGTTTACGCCTGGAATACGTTCCTTCAGGGGGGAGTACTGTCATGGTCTGAGCACCGATCTCATCCGTGCTCGGGTCATGCAGTATTTTCTTCCCAATCTTTATTAATTCCTTGAGGGCTCTCTGAGCTCTTATTCTGACAGCATCTCTGCAGGGCTTCCGGCTGTCAGAGCCGAGCACAGTAGTGACAGCTGGCATTGATTTGATTCAGCTGATGACGCCTCATCAGCTGATTAATTATCTTGCCCTATTTAAGGGAGCAGCCTCTGTCACTCGGGGCTGCAACCTCACTCACATACGTCAACGTTGGCCTCCCCAACATTCAGCTGAAGCCCCTAACCCTGGCTTCAGTCACTCCTTTGATCCTCCATGTTCCCAGTAAGTTTCTCCTTGTTCTCAGTATATCCTAGTCATAGTCTTTATTTGTGTTTTGCCCCACGAGGCTCCTTATTTTGTACCGTGTATCAGTCCTTTAATAAATACGCAAACTCACTGGTTGCCTATAGCGTCTCATTAGTGATCCGCGAGGACCGCACCATGACACATACATCTGGATTTTTTTTTATTTTTATTTTTTTTTGTTTACAGCATTTTCTTTATTGAAATGCACTTCATCTTTCAGTAGGAAATCCACAAAAGTCTTTGTACATGAGGCCCCAGGTCAGGATTAGGTACGTCAAGTCATGGTCTCGAGTGCGGTTCTGTATTGTGCTCGGGTCTCGTGATCATTATCCTTTTTTCTTGTGTTTGTATTTAGTCATGTTTATGTCGTTATGATGTGCTTTTATTTTGACAGCGCCAGGACTTTCTGCTGTCAAGCCTGCTCGTGACCTGTCACAGCTGTCTGTATTCAGGAATTACTTTTGTCTCCACACCTGTTTGTAGTTTGTGTTTTGCTCCCTATTTAAGATCACCAGCGAGACTCAGTCTTCGCTGCAATCTCACCCAACTTAGGCTGGAGTCCCTACGCCCGGCTCCAGTCTCTCTATAGCAGGGGTGTCAAACTAATTCCATGGAGGGCCAAGACCCTGCAGGTTTTTCCTCCACCCAGTGTCTTCAGCAGGTGATTTCACTGAATTTCTTCCCACTGATTGCTGATCACCTGCTGAAGACACTGGGTGGAAGTAAAACATGCAGGGTCTTGGCCCTCCATGGAATGAGTTTGACCCCCTGCTCTACAGTGTAAGGTTTTGCCCTTGCTATACTCATATGTAAGTGTTTGTGTTTATTCTTTGTGTCTCACGTTATCTCCCAGTGAGGTCATGTATAGTGTATGCAGAAAAATATGAAATTAATAAATATGACCAGGTATAAAATTATTTAATTTATATTGATGTATTGGAATCTGAGATCGAATCTCATTTCATATACACCAGAAAAGTTAATAACACTCGTGGGGCACCAGCTTCTATCTCTAAGAAGCAATTTAATCTTTAATTTCACTTTATACTTGTTTAATCACTCAATAAATTAATTAATAATCAGTCTCAAAAATTTTCCGTGAATTCGATACCTGGGCTTGAAACAGACTCAGAATGAAATAAATTCTCAACAACTTTTCTCATTTTCACATATTTATTAAATGAAATGGTTAACAAACATTACAGTAATTTCATTAATCATAAAATCAATCTTGTAAATGATAGATTAACAATGTCAATATTTTCAGAACCAGAGTTAAATTGTGAGGCAAATTTCGGTCAGTTTGAGTTAACAGATTATGGAAACAACGTAAATTTATGGAGAAAGTTTATTAATTATATGAAAAGTTCTGGATTAATTTTAAGAACATAAAAATGGGATTTTAATAAAAAGAGGGGTTATGTTAATGGCTTCTTAATTTGCATCTGATTAGATATCAATTATTACCAAACCTCAGAAGTTTAATTCAGCAGATGAATTAAAATTTGCAGCTCACGTGATTCTTCTTGGTGATGATTCCCCGTTGATCTGGTCAACGTCCTTTCGTCGTCCTCATGAAGTTTTGATGTGTTGCTCAGGGCCAAAACCCAGAATATTTGTCCAGCAAATATTCTCTTGACGATGGATGAGATCTATGTTTGATCTCAATGGTGGAAATCCTGCAGAAGCACGCTGATTATTCAGCTGCACGTGATGTGGAGAGCTGCGTCTTCTCAGAGGCCTTCGATGATAATTAATTAAAGATATCTAATCCGATCTCAAATTAAAGAGTTTCAGACCTTTGATAAAATAAACTTCTGGTGTGATTGGTCAAGAAAAATATTATAAAAAATTAAAGTCAAGATTAAAGCTTACATTAAAATAACAAAGACAAACGGTGGTTTTACAGAAAGTTTAACAAAGAAAAAGTGATAAATAAAAATTGGAGTTTAACTCCGATTAAGAATTGAGCTCGAAGAAATAGGAATTCCTAGGCATTTAAGAAAAAAAGAAAAAAACATACAAAGTTACATAAACAAATTACGAGTTATCTGCTCTGTGCTCGGAAAAGCAACATGTGGGAGAAGTCTTTGTTCGGACCGTCCATTGTTCTTCCCAGTTCTTTCTTGCTGTGTGTGGACAATGGGCGGAGACGTGTCGAAGAGACAGGAAGAGCCAAAAAGAGTGGGGCAAAAAGAGAGGTGAAAGAGGAAATAGCAGGGGGGTATCCCTCCTTTTATAAGTTCTGTTGAGCTTTCGCGGGCTTCCGGTTTGACAGGAATTTCAGCCAATGAGCATCCTTCGTGGGCGGGCTTGACGAATTTTAGTCCAATGACAGGCTTTGTCTGCGAGGGACCAATGGGATGGAGAAGCTGGAGCCCAGTGAATGCCCAGTGAATGCCCAGTGAAAGCCCAGTGAATTAAAATTGTGTGTATCCATGGGGACAATTTTAATACACTGGAATATGCTTTTATACCTTTATGTATGAACTAAGCTAACCTTAGTGATTAGTGTAACTTATAAGCAGTCCTTCTAAATCAACATGCAGGAATAAACATTCATTTAAACATTTTTAACATGCATATACATATATAAAATCACAGATTAATGCATTTCACACATATTATTGATTTTCCACATTAAAAACATGAGAGTGCATTTGCTTTTCATAGTCCTGAAAAGAAGGGAAGATTTAGAATTGAGTTTGTAATAATGTACTTTAAAGTTCACTGGTTAAATCCAGCATGTCCCAAAGTTTAAGGAAATTTTATTGAGCTGTGGATCGGTGTGGCAATGGGGGGCTCCATGTCTCCATGTTTATGGGGGCAATAAAACCAAAGCCGGGCATAGGTGGAATTCCTTAGGCTGGTTTTAACAAAGGAATAGATTTTTGCTGTGGCCTGGGGAAGAAGAGCAGTTTTTGACTGGCTTTCTCCTGGGTGAAACAAAATGTCTTTTAAGCAGAAGAATAATTATTGCTGAGCCAAAGTGAGATGATGCTACATGTATGTGGTTAGCCCCTCGTGGCACATTATTTTGTTACTTTTTGTTAATAAATAAGCAAACTCACTGCTGGCATTTTGTGCCTCATTCATGCCCTGAAAAGGGCAATTATGACACTTCAGAGCTTCCCCAAAAACTGTTGGGTGGAGCTTAGGATTGACTTTATGCCAGCTGGATAAAACTCAGCATCACAATGTAGAGTAAATAAAACAAAGAAATGAAAAGTGCCAAATTTGACCAAAAAAGGGTAGTGAAGTGCTAATGTTTAAAAATCATAATACAATGCTGCTGTGGTTATGTAGGGGTTGAAGGATTATCATTATCGTCAATAATTTTCAGAATTGATTTGATTCTGAGCTGGGCCACAAAGTTTTCACCTGCCTTGAAGTTGCAGCCTCTATGAAAAATTCTGTTGCTCTCTTTCAGGTGGATCTGCCAAACTTAACTGAAACTCAAAAAATGTATTAAAATGTTTCCCATTTGGGTGCAGTGCTTTGTCTATGAATTAGTCTGTGAAAAAAAAAAAAAAAAACACAAATATACCATGATTTATCTCCATAACTCTGCTTATAGAGTACAGTGAAAACACTGAAAACTTGCCTCACTCACTGTATTAAAACACCTGTTAACCTGCACAACACATGCTACCTAGAGATATAAAAAAAAGTGGCCAGAGATTGTACAGTTCCTGAGGCACACACATATCTATGATAAACTAAGCAATGCACACAGATCCACCTTTCCTGGGATAAATTTGGGGCAGAAGAATGATAATCGACCCCCTAGATGTCATAAACTTCACCATGCACTATGGAAAAGTGCACGGGGGAAGAGAAGGATGGATGAGGATTTACGTGCAGGGTTCACCAAACACACCTTTATTGACTTCAGAAAGTAAAGACTAACAGAAATGAAACAGTTGTGCACATAACGGCTGACACAAATAGCATGCAGCAGGCAGACCACTGTGCACCGTGGCCACAAAAACTGACAGGACAGAATGCTCGTGTAAATTTGAAGATCTCAAGGACACTCGACTGGCACGGGAGAAGAGCCGGGCAGCAGTGCCCGAGCGTAGCAGTTGAGCTGCAAGAGAAAATGCTACAGACAAGCGTAGCAGCACAACTGCAGACAGAAACACGGAAAAGCTCTTACTCACTGTGCAGGAGCAGTCCGAGTCATCCAAGGCTGACAGCGGGCACAAACACGGAAGATCCTTCAGGACGTGACGGTCAGATGGCGAAGAAGGGACAGCGCAGGCTGTTCCTGCTGAGGAGACTCAGGTCTTTTGGTGTACAAGGCGCGCTGCTGAAGACATTCTATGACACGCTTTTGGAGTGGTCTGCTGGGGCAGTGGCATTACTGCAGCCGATAGGAAGAGACTGAACAAACTGATCAAGAAAGCTAGCTCTGTCCTGGGGCAGCGCCTTGATCCGGTGGAGGAGATAGGAGAGAGAAGGACGGTGGCTAAACTGTCATCTCTGCTGGAGTCCGAGTTCCACCCTATGCAGGACATACTGAATGCACTGAGGAGCTCATTTAGCAGCAGACTACATCATCCCAGGTGCACAACCGAGAGGTTTCGCAGGTCTTTCCTACCAACGGCTGTCAGACTGTACAACCTAAGCAGGGCTGCTCGCAGAGATAGCAAAAAGACGTAACTAATAGTTTTTTGAATGCAAAAGATGCAATAGACTTACACAATGGTCCCCTCCGGCATACAACTAGGAAAATACCGGTCGCTATGGAGAGTGAGAATATGTATGGGCACATAATCATACCATGTAGGATAACTAAGTAGACGGTTGTGCTGTTTCATCCCATCTAGCAACAATGATCTGCACTGTGTGTGTTTATATATTTACATATTTATTCCATTTAGCTACAATGCTCTGCACTGGGTGTGTTTATGTTTATATATCTATATATTTATTCCATCTAGCTACAATGCTCCGCACTGTGTGTTTACATATTCATATATTTATTCCATCCAGCTACAATGCTCTGCACTGTGTGTCTGTGTGTGTGTATATATATATTTTATAGTAATATATACATATGTATATTAGCTGCTCTTGCTTGCTTGTTTTTTTTCTTGCCTTCTGATTGTTGCTCTGAGTGTTGCTATCCCTGTGCTGTTGCAATCCTGGAATTTCCCCGTTGTGGGACTAATAAAGGCTTATCTTATCTTATCTTATCTTATCTTAATAACCATCTAGCCCGTACAATGGTCCAGCAGTGTTTGTCTAGCAAGGAGCCGCTTAAATACAAACACCGCTGGCCACACAAACTGGGCACACCTGGGCGAGGTGCGGGAAAGATAATTACCAGGGCTGATGGAAACCAGAGGGAGAGCGAGGGGGCATGGCTGGACCGACAGACTGTCAGCAGCGTGGGAGAAAATAGGTCACCGAGGCTGACTAACAGCTGCTGGTCAGGCAGTGGCTATGAATATGGAATAAGTACAAAAAGACACAAAATGCACATAAACAGTAAAACCAAAACCCACTGAGAGATCAGGGCCGAGCCGGGGAAGGCCAAGCCGGCTCTGCTCGTGACACTAAATTTGGGGCCACCAACTAAAACTGCAAGAGATCCGATAAGTCAGTCCTATTTGTATTGTTCCTCTATATTCTACTGTTACTCAAGGAAATAACGATCAGAATGCGGCAGCCATCTTTTATTATAACGTCTCTTTGCCCTCAAATGCGCCACACTCTGGTGATATTATGCCATTACATCTCCCCCTTTTAGACAGACGTGTAGATATTTTAACAGAACATTATACTTAAAAGAACCATTCTTTATCATTGCTACTGATGTTAAACACAACTAAATTCAAGCCCCAAAGTGTACAACTATAGAACTAAAGGAGACTGTTAACTTGTTCCTAGTTCCCTTTTTTGTTCTTGCCTGTGTGAATTTTCAAGCCTTTCTATCCACATTTTCCCATTTCACTTTCAATGCAATTATTTAAACATACTTTTAACTCTTTTTTCTTGACACTAAATCAAATCAAAGCTTTATTTATATAGCATTTTTCATACAAAAAGATGCAACGCAAAGTGCTTCACACATTGAAATAAAACACAATTTACCCCCCCCACACACACACACACAGACATAAAGAAACTTTCATCAATATAAAACTTATGGCTTAAGGCTTGTAGTTAGGCACTGAGGATCCAAATGTGGAAGCACCATCATTAGGGAACCATCACCAGCAGGGGAAGTGCCAAGTTCACGGCTACAGGAACACCAACTCTGAGACCGCCCAAGTCCAACCTGAGGGGTCGACACCTGAGGCACAGCGCCACAGCACCACAGCGCATGACCCCCTCAGCCAGGCAGACAAGGACAATCACGGGCCAGCACTCCACAACCAGAAAACAGGCACAACCCCCATGGGAGGGCCCCCCATGAAGAAACGCCGGAGCCTGGACAGCACGACAAAAAGTGACTGATAAACAACAAGACAGTTTGCTGACAAAAAGACCAGGGAGTCAAGATGACTAGACAAATAAAACAACATCCAAGCACAGCCAAACAGACATATATTCAAAAATATTAACTTGCAGTAAGATAAGTGATTGTGACATAAAAATAGATTTAAAATCATACTCTCTTATTATGCCTCGGTGAAACGGCGAGACATACGATAATCACTCAATGAGTCTGTGTGTGTGTGTGTGTGTGGGGGGGGGGGGGTTGGTTGGTTGTATCTGCCTCTCTGTTTCAGCTCACCTGGTCAAAATTAAGTAGAATTAAAGAAGAAGAAGAAGAAGCCAGCTTTATTGTTATTCAGTCCATACAGCCAATCATGTAAAGTACGAAATTACGTTTCTCCTATCACCAATGTTAATCACATCTAGAATCAGAGGGGCCACTGCCATGCAAGGCACCGCCACAAACAACTTTTTCCTAGAATGGGGTTCTATTATGCTGAGCACCAAGCTAGAAGGCGGGAAGTACCATTTTTATATGGTCTCTGGTATGACCCGGCCGGGGCTTGAGGGGTGGATGCTCTATCAACTAGGCCACCACTCCCATTTGTGTCGCCATATTTTCTCAACTTTTAATTTGTCAGAATTTCCAAATAATGCTTTGTTTTCAAAATAAACACAGAAACAGCTCACGTTTACCGTCAATGCAGCTGAAACGTCATTGTAATATCTATGTTGGCCCAGTAGAAGTGGCAGTGCACCTTTGTTACAGCCCCACTGAGCACTTCATGTCGACAATTGATCTCATGCTGAACTTTTAAAATAGTTGTTTCTGCAAACTAAACACATTCAGGGACTACACCATTTATTCAACACACTGTTTCTTATCAGACACGTTTTGCTGTTTACTTTTGAAGATAAAGGACAATGCATATTCTTCCTGTAGTTTACAGCTCATCAGTAAAAACTAAATTTCCCATATTGCTCAAGTGCAATGGGCCAATCACAGCAGAGCTTCCTCTGAAGTCAAAGAAAGTGGCAGATAACATCAGAATGGAGGAGCAGTGTTTGGTGTTTTCTGCCCGACTCCAAGTGTCATTCAACGGCGGCAAATACAGCTTTGATACAGTGGAGGAGGCGGAGAATTTTTATTCAGAGACCATAGCCCCATCCCTCTGAGCGGTCCATGCGGATGACACCAGTGGGTAACTTTTCACTAGCCCTTTGGGGCAGTCTCCAGTTTCCAGACATATATAAATTACGCAGTTTAATAAGTCGTTTTCTTGTCACTTTATGGACTTTTTAATTCACTTTAAGCTGTTTCATTGTACGGCTTTGGATGTAGTGAATCGAGGTAATATCAGTGTTCATATTACCCCCCCCCCTTTTTTTTAAAGGAGTATTTTATTTTTAAAGTTCTTCAGATGTTTAAACTATACATTTGTGTATGGAGCACTGGTTTAGTGCAGAGTTAAGTTGTGTTTTGTAGAGTGTAGACGCTCAGTTTAGGGAAGTGTTTAAAGTATGAGGGAGGTTTTGCGTTTTTCATTTTTTTTTCTCCACACTCCCCTTTTCTGTTTGTTTTGGTTTTTGTTGTATTGTTTGTATTTGTCAGGAGGTTCCATATATAAATTCTCAATGCATAAACTTTTAAACAAAAGTATTATCCATATCATTTGGAATAATGGCTAGCAGTGCAGAAATTAAATTGTGTTCTTGGAATGTACATGGGATCCAGACCCCTATTAAACGTAAAAAAATTCTTAACTATTTAAAAAAAGAGAGGGCACAGATAGCATTCCTTCAAGAGACCCATCTAAACAACGATGAACACCTAAAGTTAAGAAGGGAATGGGTGGGCCAGATCTACTATTCCTCCTTCACTACTAACAGCAGAGGGGTAGCCATTTTGGTTCATAAATCCCTTCCTTTGACAGGGGTGGAGATTAAGGCCGATACTGCAGGAAGGTATGTCATGATTAGAGGGACACTCTTTGGGGACCCTGTGGCCTATTTAAATGTGTATGCCCCCCCAATTCGTTCAACTGATTTTTATACTAAGGTATTCTCTCTGTTTTCTGAGTGGATTGTTGAATCCTCTGTGACAGCGGGTGATTTCAACTGTTGTCTATATCCACGTCTAGATAGATCCTTAAAAACAGCAGAGTCTATTGTGGGACAAGCTTGCTCTTTACTTGGTGGTTGTGATATTCACTGATATTCATTGATATTCACTTCATTGATACTTGGAGGACCCTTCACCCCACTGATCGGCAGTATACATTTTACTCAAAAGTGCATAAAACATCTTCTAGAATTGATTATTTTTTTACTCCTAAATATGTCCTTCAAAGAGTACTCTCTTGCTCCATTGGCAATATTATTATCAGTGATCACCCACCCATATTTTTGGACATGTCCAGCAAGATTCAAAGCACTAGGGGGCAATGGCGCTTTCCAAATTACATTCTTAAAAATCCCAATTTCAAAACATGTCTATCAGAACAGTTTAAGCATTCTATTGCTGAAAATAATATTTCTGATGTATCACCTAATTCACTTTGGGAAACTGGTAAAGCTGTTATTCGAGGCTTTACTATATCATTCTTGGCAAATCTTAAGAAAAAACAGAGGACAGAGCAACAGTTTCTTGAAGGTAAATTAAGTGAACTACAACGTGAATTTAACCTTAAACCTTCAGATAACCTGAGATCTCAAATTGATGCCACCACAGCAGCTCTAGATGCACTTTTATCTAAAGAAGCTCAGATATCTATACTGCTTGGTAAGCATAAGTTATATGAAGTTGGCAATAAGCCAAGCAAGTATCTGGTAAATTTAATAAAAGGTAATACTGGCTCCCAGGCTATTCCAGACATAAAGGATAGTTCTGGTAAAAGAGTTTATAACAACAAAGATATTAACAACTCTTTCCTTTCCTTCTATGAAGGCTTATACACTTCTGAGTCAAATCACAACTCAGAGACTTTGATGCATAATGTTTTATCATTAGTCAAACTACCTCAAGCATCTAATACACAAAAAGAGCTGTTGAATGGGACTATTTCCCGTGAAGAAGTTATAGAGGCGATTAATAGCTTACAAAATAATAAGGCTCCGGGGCCTGATGGTCTGACCTCAGAATTTTATAAGGCTTTTAAGGATTTTTTTTTTTTTTTTTGTTATTTATTTGTACCCGTAGGTAGATTTGGTTTGCAGTCTGGTGACAAGCCACCGGCTGCTGGTCGCTGCGTGCGCGAGCGCCCTAAACCTACATGTTTTTGGTATGCGGGAGGAAACCGGAGAAATCCCGGAGTAAACCCACGCAACACGGGGACAACATGCAAACTCCACACAGCTCACTGTTGGTCGGGGGCTGGGATCGAACCCACGATCTCATGATCCCCGCGGTCCCCCCGGCCGAGGGTAAAACTGTGCTGCCACAGTGCTAAACCACTGCGCCACCGTGCAGCCCATGGATTTGCTGATTGATCCCCTTCTCAATATGCTGTCTTAATCCTTTGACTCTGGGGCTCTTCCTGACACTATGATGGATGCAAATATTTCTTTAATTCTAAAGAAAAGCAAACCTGCAGATGAATGCACATCCTACAGGCCTGTTGCCTTGCTGAACGTTGACCGAAAACTATTAGCCAAAGTATTGGCGAAGAGACTTGAAGGTGTCATGCCAGATTTAATTTCAACAGACCAAACTGGATTTATATTGGGTCGTAATTCCTTTCATAATGTAACGAGACTATTAAATCTTATTCAGAATGGATCAAGGTCAAAGGTCAAATCTCTTGTTGTCTCCCTTGATGCCGAAAAGGCCTTTGATAGGATTGAATGGCCTTATCTTCTAGGTGTCCTTTCAAAATTCAATCTTGGTGACAACTTTATTAGGTGGATATCCTTGCTATATGCTGCCCCCCGTGCCTCTGTTATTACAAATGGCCTGAGGTCCTCCACATTCACAGTGAGACGTGGTTCTAGACAGGGCTGCCAGGTCTCACCAATTCTGTTTGCCCTTGCTATGGAGCCCTTAGCGGAGGCCATTAGATGTGACTCCTTAGTAACAGGTATAGATGTGGGTCCCACAAATCATAAAATTTCCCTTTATTGTGATGATGTCCTCCTTTATCTAAGTAACCCAGAATCTTCTATTACAAGAGTTGATGAAATAATTAATTCTTTTGGTCATTTTTCAGGTTATAAGATTAACTACTCTAAATCTGAAGCCATGCCCCTTACTCCTCAGGTATCTTGGTCTCCAGTGTGCTCTACCCCCTTCCACTGGTCTCCATCAGGTTTTGTTTATTTGGGCATACACATTACTCCCTCTCTTTCTGGCTTATATAAAGCCAACTTTGTTCCTGTAATTCGTTAGACCTCAAGGAGGACTTGGCTCGCTGGACAGGCCCTTGCCTCTATCCCTCTTAGGAAGGGTCAACCTTGTCAAAATGGTTATACTTCCTCAGTTATTGTACCCCTTCCAGATGATCCCAGCTCTTTTAACAAGAAAATCACTTGCTATTCTTAATAGCTCTTTGACATCTTTTCTCTGGAGGAACAAGCGAGCCAGGTTAAAACTTAGCACATTACAGCGCCCACTGGATGAAAGAGGCCTGGCAGTGCCAGATTTTAGGCGCTATCAAATTGCTTCCCTCTCTATTTACATTTGGCACTGGTTTAAAAATGATCCCACATCCACCTGGCTTAATATAGAGGCGGCTCCGGTGGCCCCTATCCCTCTTAGTCACATATTATACGCATCTAAGAAATGGGTTTGTCTCAAATTAAAGGGGAATTTTATTTTACAGAATACTTTAAAAGTTTGGAGGATGGTGAAGAAGCTTGGAAATCAGGATGGCTCCTTTTCCCCCCTCACACCTATTTATTTAAACCCAGATTTTCCCCCTGGTCTGGCTGACCAAACCTTCTCCTTGTGGTCTGATAGGGGAGTAAAAACTGTAGGTGACTTGATGACAGAGGGCACTCTGCTGTCTTTTGAGCAGCTCAGAAAGAAGTATAATCTCCCACAGAATAACTTTTTTAGGTATCTGCAAATTCGTAGTTTTATTTCTTCATCTATTAAGCTGCACCCTAATGGGTTCTTTCTTTCATCTATGGAGGAGGTGATTCAGAAACCAGACCCTAGAAAACTAATCACTAGGTTCTACAAGACCCTCTCAGTCCCTTCCAGTGATTGCACAGCTCATGTCAGATCTTTTTGGGAAGTGGACTTTGGAGAATCATTTTCACCTGATATATGGGATGAGGTAGTGCGGTCAGGTAGTGCAAACTGCCTTTTTACTAACAAAGCTAGAGAGTTACAATTCAAGATCATATACAGGCTTCATATTACTCCAGTGAAACGCAATAAGTTTAACCCTCTATTTTCAAAATTTTGTAATAAGTGTAAAATTTCTGAAGGTTCATATTTTCATTGTTTATTTAAATGTCCTCCTATTAATGACTTCTGGGTAAAAAATTGTAAAGAAATTGATATTATATTCAAGAAAAATCTAGCCCTCACTCCTCTTAGCTGCATTCTAGGAGTAAATCCTACCCCACTGAATCCTACCCCACTGAATCTTGTTGCACTCAAATTGTTGCAGGTGCTTCTCTTTAGTGCAAGAAGATGTATTCTTCTTTTATGGACCTCAGACTCTGCTTCTACAGTTACACATTGGATTTGTGGTGTGATGGAACTTATCCTATTAGAAGCTATTAGCTTCTGGTTCAAAGACAAACCTTTTCGTTTTTTTGATATATGGGGCCCCTTTTTGAGTTATATAGGAGGAGATGGCGCCCAGGCCCTCCGGAGTGGCCTCTATGGTCTTGCTTGGACTGAGAGGTCAAAGTGCATTACCAAACAGACCACCATTATTTCCGATTGTGTTTTCAGGATGCAATTCTTCTGCTTCTGACAAATTTGTATTGTATTGTGGTATTTATTATTATTATTATTATTATTATTATTATTATTTTTTGTGTGTGTGTGGAGATGGGATGATGGGGTGGGAGTTTGGGGGCTGAAAAAGAGGGTTCTCTTTGTCATTTCTTGCTGTTTGCTTTTTCTGTATTGCTTGTGGCCCTCAAAAGCTCAATAAATATATACGTATATACATATATAAAAAAAAAAGAATGGAAGAGCAGAAGAAAAAAAAGCTTTACAAGTAAGTTTCACCCTTAAATTACGCAACAGTTTCATTGTTAACACATTAACACCTCCTAACACGGCAGCATTTGATTCTTAAAGCTTGTGTTTTGTCACTTTATGTTTTCCGATGTGCTCGGCTACTGGTGGTTCTGTGGTTACATGAGTCATATGTTAATAACTTAATGTTAAATTGGTTTCTCTAAAGTTAAGACAATTTTTTTCAACTCTTAATACTAATGTCAGTGTTGTGTCCCAAATTAGAAAGGAGTTGAGGTGACATTTTATGTTTTTTTTATTAAGAACGAGAACACAGGAAAACAGGAGACTCTAGCGCAAGCACAGGAGTCACAGCGAAGAGACAAGCCCAGGGCACTGCCATTATATATATATACTGTATATATATATATATATATATATATATATATATATATATATATATATATAATATATATACGATCCTACATCCCCACCCCCCGCTTGAAAAATGACAAGCATACTAATTGACCCACCTTTAAAATTTATACCCAACTCACACACTAATATAAAGGCATTTACAGACCTAACCACTCACACACCCCGCTGGCCCAGCAGGGCACCCCGCTATGTAAATAGTCATTGAACTTAAAAGAGCCACACACCAAAATAAATTAATCCCAAAATAAATGTACACACATTACAAGTATAAAATATACACAAATAAGAACAATGGCGGTACGCGACTCCTAACCCGCATATCATCCATAATATGTACACAGAGACTCCTGATCAAACAGAAAAGTACACAATATAGGGCAAATCAGTTCAATTACACACACACACCCCACTACTTTTCACACACAGGTGTTACTGCACCTCCCACACACACACACACCCAGAGAGCATCCTCACGGCTACATAACATTCACAGCACACCATGGTGGTCACAATCAAACTAAATTACTTTGCATTTTCTTTTAGTTACACATTTGTCTTTTACTGTTAACTTCTCCTTTTTTTTTTTTTTTTGAACATTAACCTTAACGAACACACTGCAAAGTACACTACAACTGGACACACCGTAAGCCCCAACAAAGTCCTAACCCGGGTCTCCCGTAGGCCCCCCTCTGGAGTGTCCGTCCGGCGGCCCACTCCCAGAGCGCCTCCATTTCTTCATTACCAGAGACGGGCTGCACTGGCGTTCCTTCCTTCCCGAACGCCGCAGCTCGTTCGGGTGCCGTCTCAACCCATCCGTCAATTTCAGGTAACAGTTGTCATCAGCCTTCACCACACGCAGATCACCCTGTCCATTTCTCTGCTCCCTTGAACTGCGCACACGTCCTAGCCGAGGCTCGACCCTAGGGCGCACACCATCACCCTCACCCAGGGGAGCACTCACTGGCTCTTCAGCGTTCCACCAGGCTTTTTACTAGCCTTGTCCTTTGTTTTCATTCTGGGCACGTCTAGGGTTCGTGCCATCTGGTCTCACCCCGATCGCTTTCATTTGCTGCGTTGGAGTGGCACTGGCAGCGCCTGGCTCAACAGTAGTACCCGGCCGGCCACCGGAGCCACACTGCGCCTGCTCTCTGGAACCATCTGCCTTCACGGGGGCTAAACCATTCCGTTCAGGTCCCGCATCTCCAGGACCGCAAACACTGACACGTAGTTCCCATTGTGTCGGCATACTCTGGTGCTGGCAGCGACCCTCGTCACCTGGAATGGGACACCCTAAGTCCCACTCTTCTTCACCACTTCCCAAATAAAATGGCCGGTCCCATAGTCCACCACCTGACCACTCTTCCACTTCTCTGCAGGCGATGGAGAACCCAAGCCCATAAAACAAATCACAGCCCATCAGATTGTTACCACTACGGGCCACCATGAACTCAGCTGCGCACATAGAGGCCATCTTGTACCTCACCGACAGCCACACCGAGCCCACAATGTCCAGGGGGCTGCTACCATACCTGTAACAGGCAATGTTTGTCTTACTCACGGTGTAATAGGGGAAGAACTTCTTTACTGTAGCCAGATTCAAGATGAAGACTGCTGACCCCGTGTCCACCAATATCGGTATTGGCGTCCCATCCAACAGTATGTTAAGATAAGATAAGATAAGATAAGATAAGATAAGATAAGCCTTTATTAGTCCCACAACGGGGAAATTCCAGGATTGCAACAGCACAGGGATAGCAACACTCAGAGCAACAATCAGAAGGCAAGAAAAAAAAAGCAAGCAAGCAAGAGCAGCTAATATTCATATGTACATATTACTATAAATATATATATACTGTATATACACACAGACACACAGTGTAGAGCATTGTAGCTGGATGGGATAAATATATGAGTATATAAACACACAGTATGGAGCACTGCAGCTAGGTGGAAAAAATATGTAAATATATAAACACACAGTGCGGAGCAATGTAGCTAGATGGAATGAATATATAGATATATAAATATAAACATAAACATAAACACACCCAGTGCGGAGCATTGTAGCTAGATGGAATAAATATGTAAATGTATAAACACACACAGTGCAGAGCATTGTTGCTAGATGGGATGAAACAGCACAACCGTCTACTTAGTTATCCTACATGGTATGATTATGTGCCCATACATATTCTCACCCTCCGTGGCTACCGGTATTTTCCTAGTTGTATGCCGGAGGGGACCATTGTGTAAGTCTATTGCATCTTTTGCATTCAAAAAACTATTAGGTTGTTACGTCTTTTTGCTATCTCTGCGAGCAGCCCTGCTTAGGTTGTACAGTCTGACAGCCGTTGGTAGGAAAGACCTGCGAAACCTCTCGGTTGTGCACCTGGGATGATGTAGTCTGCTGCTAAATGAGCTCCTCAGTGCATTCAGTATGTCCTGCATAGGGTGGAACTCGGACTCCAGCAGAGATGACAGTTTAGCCACTGTCCTTCTCTCTCCTATCTCCTCCACCGGATCAAGGCGCTGCCCCAGGATGGAGCTAGCTTTCTTGATCAGTTTGTTCAGTCTCTTCCTATCGGCTGCAGTAATGCCACTGCCCCAGCAGACCACTCCAAAAGTGATGGCTGATGCCACCACCATGTCATAGAATGTCTTCAGCAGCGCCCCTTGTACACCAAAAGACCTGAGTCTCCTCAGTAGGAACAGCCTGCGCTGTCCCTTCTTGTAGAGTGCATCAGTATTGTGTGACCAGTCTAGTTTATTGTTCAGATGAACACCCAGGTACTTGTAGGATGTCACCATCTCAATGTCTGTTCCCTGTATATTTACTGGTACTGTGAGGGGTTGTCCTTGCCTGCAGCAGTCCACCACCAGCTCCTTAGTTTTCCTCGCGTTGATCTGGAGGCAGTTCCGATGGCATCAGTCCACAAAGTCCTGGATAAGCCCTCTGTACTCAGCTTCATCTCCATTGGAGATGAGGCCAATGATCGCAGAGTCATCAGAGAACTTCTGTAGATGGCAGTGTGTTGTGTTGTGTGAGAAGTGCGCAGTATAAAGAGTGAACAGGAAGTTGGATGTTGCAAAGAATACGACCACCAGTGTTGGGTGAGACAGTGTGGACCACTGTAGGTGTCTTCTTAGTTGTGGTACTTTTCCCAGGTCCCCGTTCCTCCTTCTCAAAATTACAGCAAACCCTGGCGAAGTGGTGGAACAAACCACACCATCCACAACGCTTGCCCCTTGCTGCGCACTCCCTCACTCTATAGCGGTGCCTACTGGATCCACAGCCGTAGCATCTCGGCGTCCCCGGGGTGGACCTAATCTTCATGATGCCCGCTTATTCGTCCTTGCTGCTATCATCCGAATCCAAGGCCAGTGCCTTCCACTGTTTGCCGTTCCTGTGCGGGGCTTCCGTGTCACTGAGATTCTTTGTTAGCCTTTCTGCTGCCTCGTGTTGTTGCACTAGCTCCATGGCTGCTAGCAGTGTTAGCTCACCAGTGTGGGTTAGCAGGTGGACTCTCACCGAGGAATAGGCCACGTGTTCCGCTAGCTAGTTGCAGACCATCTCCTCCTCCAAAGCCCCGAACCTGCACTCACCCGTCAGCTGTCGAAGGTCCGCCACGAACTGCTGAACCAACTCTCTGGGCCGCTGGAGTTGCTGCCTGAACTGTATGCGCCGCATTATGGTGTTCTCAGGGGCACGGAAGTAGCCAGCTATGAGCCTCATGACATTGCCGAATGACCTCATCTCCTCCAAGCGTGCTCAGGATCCTCTGGCCTTCCATACCGTGGTTATGGACCAGAATAGCCCTCGCACGCAATTTGTCTAGGTCGCCGAGGTCCAGCACCATAAGATAGTTTTTGAAGGCCGCATACCATCTGGCCCATGGGACCAACGGCTCACCCGGAGCCTCCAAAAATGGACAAAATGCGGTAGCAGCCCTCTCCATTTCCATATATCCTCGTCACCAAATGTTGTGTCCCAAATTAGAAAGGAGTTGAGGTGATGTTTTATGGTTTTTTATTAAGAACGAGAACACGGGAAAACAGGAGACTATAGCGCAAGCACAGGAGTCACAGCAAAGAGACAAGATGTCTCCCGCAGTTGGCTTATATATCCCAAGTGATGCCACCTCCCAGAGGCGGGGTGTCACCCCTCTCCAGCCCAGCGCACCGCCAAAATAATATATATATAATATACGATCCTACAGTCAGTAATATAAAAACACCACAGTGTGACGTCATTGGATCATTTCCTTTAAAATAACTTTTACAGTCCTGCCCTTTCTTTATTGATTTACTTACTCAATTAAAGCTGATGTGAAGTGTGAAATATAAAAACCACATGAGGTTATTTTTAGAGAAAACCAAACAATTTTTTTAAATTGAGTAGGAACATGACATCTGTAAAAGAATTTCTTTGATGAAGTTGACTTTAAAACTGTTCTATCACATCTGTAATAATAATCACATTTTCATTTTTTTTCATTTTTTTCTCTCTCTGAGGTCCATGGTGCTGAACCTGAGGGTGAGCAGCTGGAAGCTACATAACAATATTGTATGTTCTTTCTATAGAAAAACTGCATTTCAATATTTTTTGCAAGATAATTCAAGAACCTCTCAATACTCATTACACAGAGCAAAATATTTCAACCCATTCTGATGTAATGGGGATGATTATGGTGATAGTTTTTTAAGTTTTGATATTTTTTACCTGCTATTGCATGCCATAGTATAAATATACATGTATTAAATTAATAAAATCTGTTAATCCAGCAGTTTTATTTCTGCTCCTAATTTTATTCTTGTGCTCCTATATTTTTTTTTTTCTTTTATTCACTCCTTGATAAAAATGCCAGCGTACAGCGCTGGGATGACATGCACCTCATGTGTATTCTGACAGTGACGTCAGAGTCATACCTGCATAAACAAGCAACAAACATTTCACACCCGTGGATAGCATGCCACAAGCACCAAGGCATCAGCACCTGCGATGCTTTCGTTAATAAAGTGTGTTCTCAGTTTATCACATGTCCAGTCTAGCTGGAGCTTTAGAAAGTCTTCCTGATCTAGTCACTTTTCCGTTTACAGCAGCAGGCATTGGCACCTCCTTCAGCTGTGAACAGCTGCGCCGCAGCCGTTCTTCTGGAGTCTCCACCACATATGAACGCGGAGTAGTTGCTCTACCAACAACAGTCCCTCTGGTATGTACGGGGTTTATCCATATTTGTTGTCCAGACTGAAGAGAAGGCAGGTTCTGAGTGCAATGTCTCAGGTTGAAAGTTTGTTCTTGATGTTGTTTTATATCTGCATCCTTTTCTGTGAAAGCGTTCAGGTCAGGCCACTGTGGTTGTAGTTGATCTGGGTAGACTGGGGCACGTGTTCTAATTCTCCTCCCCATCAAAAGCTGTGCTCTAGAGCTCCCATGAACCAATGGTCCAACAACAGCTAATCTCCCTCTTATTCCAGGAGGGATTTAACAGTCCCGACAGCCCATTCCTCCTCTCCATTGCTGTGGATATATCTGGGGCTGCTTGTCACATGTGTGAAATCATAATCTTGTGCAAAGTGAGCAAATTCTTGACATGAGAATTGTGAACCACTGTCTGTGACAAGCACTTCTGGGCAGCCGTACCTTGCAAATGCAGCCTTAAATCTTTCAATGGTCTGTTTTGCTGAGGTGCTTCCTGATAGGGTGGCAACTTCAATAGTGTATCGGGAGAAGTAGTCTACTAAGACCAAATAATTCCCATTTCTCCACTGAAACAAGTCTGCACCTACTCGTTGCCACGGTGTGTTTGGGAGATCTGTAGTGAGTAGGGGCTTGACTGGTATTTCAGCTTCACATGCACAAGTCTCACATCTCTTGACCATTTGCTTTACTTGTGATGTGATGCCTGACCACCATACTGACTCTCTTGCTCTTGCAAGACATTTGTTGATACCTTGATGGCCCTGGTGGAGTTTCTGCAGTATATCAGGTCTCATTTGGAAAGATGAGTCTTTCCCCTTTTACCAGCAGCCCTCTTTCTTCCTGTAGGTCTGACCGTCCTGGCCAGTGGGGAAGCAGCAACTCATGCACATCCCTCCTGTGTTCTGTCCAGCCCTTTTCAATGTATTGTTTGAGGCGCATAATTGTGTTGTCACTATCTTGAGCCTCTTTAATCTGTGCGAGCTTTATTTGTGTGGCTGGCAGGTTGTCTATCACACTGTCGATGCAAGGTTTGCATTCTTTCTCCAGGTCTTGTTTCTCCTTGGTGGTTGTGTCAGGCAATGGTTCTCTGGACAGAGTGTCTGCCATTACCAAGTTTTTACCTGGGACATGGATGATATTGAAGCTGAAGCTGAGCAGTCTGAGCCTGAACTGGAGAATTCTTGGTGGTAGGTCACCCAATGCTATTGTTTTTAGGAGTGTAGTGAGCGGCTTATGATCAGTCCTTATAGTAAAGTCGATGCCACTTGAATATTCTCTCAGGCGTTCACATGTCCAGATTACAGCTAAAGCCTCTTTTTTGTGCATACCTTTTTTGTGCATACCTTGACTCAGTTTTGGTCAGAGTTCTTGATATTAAGACAACAGGTGTCCACTCACTATCTGCCTGTTTTTGTGTCAGGACTCCTCCCAGTCCATATGATGAAGCATCAGCTGACACTATGGTTTCACTCTTTGGGCTGCACTGTGCCAGGACAGTGTCTGAACTGAGTTCTCTCTTTGTGTCTTGGAACGCGTTTCTTTGGGGTGCCTCCCAAGTCCTGCTGTTGTCAGTCCATAACACCTCACGGATTGGCTGTGTCACCTCTGGCAGCCGTTCTTGAAAATTTTCCAACAAAATTCACCATGCCGATAAATCGACGGCAGTCTGTCACATCTTTGGACTTGGGCATTTTGAGGATAGCTTTTATTTTATCAGGGTCTGCCTTGACGCCTTGTGAGTTAATGACATGGCCCAGGAAGCATATCTCATTCAGTGCAATCTGACATTTATCATTCAGAGTAAGGCCTGTGTCTCTGAACTTTACCAAACCTTGTGTAGTCTCTCATCATGCTCCATGCAGTCTCTTCCTGATTACCAGGATATAGATAGATAGATAGATAGATAGATAGATAGATAGATAGATAGATAGATAGATAGATAGATAGATAGATAGTTTATTTCGAACACAAAATTATAACAAATACAAGTAAATGGCAACTGCAATAAAGTAACATTATACACTGTTCGAAAGGGAGAAGGAAGAAGTGAACACTTATTAATTCCATCTCCTCTTTTCCATAGATACACCCATGTGAATTTTATACAAATTACCACCTTTAAGACCCCAAGTAAACAATTTACTGTATTTTTTACAAATCAACATTAACACCCATCCATTCTAACATACAATGAAGTTCATACATCAAAACCAGCCTCAAACAACACAGATATACACAGTGCTGTCCCACCTACCATTCCATAGTGTCCCATAATATCTCAGAGTGAACATAATGAATCGTACATATAACCACTACCCTTCTAACATATATCCTTTCAGCAAATGGTGCTTATACCTCTTTTTGAATTGATTTCTGTTTGTACATAGTTTCAGTACCGGCTCTAGACTGTTCCACAAATCCACCCCACAGACAGATATGCACATACTTTTCTTGGTTGTACGTATCTTGGGTTTTGTAAAGTTTAAGTCTCCCCTCAAATTATGATCATTGTCTCTTTTTTTAAATATTTTTTGTATATTAGTTGGTAGTTGATTATTAATTGCCCTGTACATTACTTGTGCTGTCTTAAATTTAACTAAATCGATGAACTTTATGACATATAACTTTAAGAACAACAAATTGGTATGGTCTCTATATCCTGCATTGTTTATTATCCTTATAGCTCTTTTTGGTAATGTGCATATTGACTGTAGGTTGGTCTTGTAGGTGTTTCCCCAGACTTCTACACAGTAGTTAAGATAAGGTAAAAACAGTGAATTGTACAATAAGACCAATGATTTATAGTCCAAGATGTGTCTTGTCTTCCCCAGTATGCCTATACATAATTTGGCCCGGATGTGAGTGATGTGAGGTTTCCAGCAGATTTTATTGTCTAGCGTCACCCCCAGAAACTTATTTTCCTGTACTGTTTCTATTCTGGTATCATCTATCGTTACCCTTATTTCATGATTTATTTTATAATTTCCAAACACATAATCTTTGGTTTTTTTAGATTTAGAGATAATTTATTTTTGTTGAACCACTGCGTTAATTTTTCCATTTCAGTTGTGACCGCCTCTAAAACCTGCTGCAAATTCTCACCAGCGCAAAAGATATTTGTGTCATCCGCAAACAAAATAAATTTCAGAATTTTTGATACTTGGTATATGTCATTTATATATAAAATAAAGAGTTAGGGTCCCAAAACTGACCCCTGGGGCACACCACAAGTGATGTCCATGAAGGGTGATTTGTGCTCTCCAATTTGTACAAATTGTTGTCTGTTACTTAAAAAACTTTCCACCCAACTCAGTCCAACCCCTCTTATCCCATACTTTTCCAGTTTCCTTAGTAGTATTCTGTGGTCAATGGTGTCAAAAGCTTTCTTTAAATCTATAAATACTCCTACAGCAACATTTTTTTTTATCTATACAACTAGTAATTTCTTCTGTAAGTTCGATCAGTGCCAAAGATGTAGATTTATCTGCTCTAAAACCATACTGGCTATCTGTAAGGAGGTTGTGTTTTTCAGTGAAATCATCCAGTCTCTTAGTGAAGATTTTTTTCAAGTATTTTGGAGAATTGTGAGAGTAAAGAGACTGGCCTGTAATTTGTGAAGCGATGACTGTCTCCTGTTTTGTATAGAGGTATTACTTTTGCTATTTTCATTTTGTCTGGAAATGTACCAGTTTGAAATGACAGGTTACAGATGTGGGTGAGTGGCTTAACAATTCCCTCAATTACTTTTTTCACTATTGTCATGTCAATTTCATTCCATTCCGTTGATTTTTTGTTCTTAAATTTACTCACAGTCTCGATAATTTCCTTTTCAGTAACTGCACCCAAAAAGATTGTGTTTGGATTTCTATCTTCTATTTCATTCACAGAACCACTGTAGTTTGTTTCTGGTGTCACTATTGATTTTGCTAATTCAGGACCAACGTTTACAAAAAAATTATTGAAACCACTGACCACATCTTCCATATTATTTATCAAATTGCCATTTTCGATAAAATATTCTGGATAATTTGCATTCTTAGGACGATTACTAATAATCCCATTGAGTACTTGCCATATTCCTTTTATGTTATTTTTGTTATCCTCTAGTATTCTGTTGTAATATTCTTTCTTACAGGTCCTCATTATAGTAGTAAGCTTATTTTTTGTATCTTTTATATTTGATCTCAGCTTCCACTGTTCTGCATTTAATGAATTGTTTATATAATGTATTCTTCTTTTTACATGCATTTATTAACCCCTTGGTGACCCAAGGAATATATTTTTTTTGTTGTCTGTCACTGTATTGTTTTATAGGACAGTATTTATTGTACAATGATTGAAATATTTGTAAAAATTTATCATATGCTCTATTTATGTCATTTTCATCATAAACTATCTTCCAATCTTGTATTAATAATTCCTTTGTCAGTAAATGCATTGATTCTTCGGTTCTTATTCTTTTATATTTAATATTTTTGGTATACTTTTTCTTCCTATAATCACATTGATAGACAACAAAAATCGGCAGGTGGTCACTGATATCATTCAATAAAAGCCCACTCCTGATATTATTTTCCATAATGTTTGTGAATATGTTATCTATTAGTGTGGCACTGTGTGACGTGATTCTGCTAGGTCCGGTAATTGTTGGATGTAAGCCCATACTGTACATTGTGTTGATAAATTCTTCTGTCAAACTATGTTGTTTGAGTTCATCAGATCTATATTGAAATCCCCACAGATGAATATAACTTTATGAGTTAGTTTTGCATACATTTTTTCCATCCAGTCCTTAAATAAGTCAATGTTTGATCCAGGTGTTCTATATACACAGCTCACTACTACATTCTTCACATTGTCCAGACAGATTTCTATTGTAATACATTCAAATAAATCATCCACAGTTACTGACAGATTTTCAACAACCTTGTATTTCAAGCTCTTGTCAACAAAAATTGCAACTCCTCCTCCTTTTTTCACTTTTCTATTTATATAATTTAATTCATAGCCATCCATGGTAAAATTCTCTCCTTTCTCTTCACTGAGCCACATCTCTGATATTGCCACAATATTGAAGGGCTCTTTAAACTGATGTAAATAATCTTTAATGTTATTAAAGTTTGCATAGAGACTCCTGCTGTTGAAGTGGATCATAGAAATATTGAAATCAGATGTGACCATTGTGTTAAACTGTTCATCTGTGTAGTAATTACAGTCATTATTGATGGAGCTAAATAAATTATTATCAGGGTCTATGTCATATTCTATGTCCTGTGGGTTGTGATCTGTGTATTCAAAAACTTTCAGTTCCTGTTGTCCCTGTTATGTTGTCCCTGTTATGTCCCTGTTGTTCCTTTGTCATGCAGATATCATCTGCATGACAAAGGACTCGGTCTATCCCATTAACAAGTTGAGAAATCCTCTTTTGAAAATGTTCTGGAGCTGAAGAGATTCCAAAAGGAAGCCTTTTAAAATAGTAGCCTCTTTCTGGGGTGATAAAAGTTGTCAGCAGCATGGAATCTTTATGCAGTGGTACTTGCCAGAAACCTGATGCTGCGTTGAGTTTTGTAAAACCTTTACTCCTTCAAGTTTAGCTAGTTGTAACCCTTGCCTTATGTTAATTAGGTAAGGGAAATTATTAAGTGTAGACCAGTTGCTAGGCTCGTAAGGGTTACAATAGGGAATTAAAATGAGTGTGGGATGAAATAGCTGGAGGCAAGGAATGAGCAATTCATATCTGTTATTATTAAAGATAAAAGGAACAAAGTATACAAACAATTTACAAATATACAAATATAACAATGACCGGCATGAAATAAAACCCCAAAAATGTCCTACTGAGCTCAGTGTTTGTTTGTCTTTTTGTTTTAGTCGTTTGACCAGTCAAGATATCTTGTATTTTCAGACTCAGGTTTCTTTTCCTCTTTTAAAGCGGCGGCTTGAGTTGTTACCACTTTGAATTTTGGGCACTGGAGAGAGGAAGGATGTTCTTCAACCGAGATATTGGTTCAGATCTCGGTTCAGTCTCGGTTCAGGTCTCAGATCAGGCTCGCCATCTCCATTCGGAGAGAATCCAGGATCCAGAAGGTTCTTAATCGGCAACCAAAAAAACCTAGCCTGCACAACAATAATGGTATTATTGTTTACAGCTAGAGAAATTCATTTTCCAACCTCTTCTTATATAACACTATAGCTTAGTGTTTAAATTCTTCCCTCATATTACTATTGTTACAATCCAGTAATATAGTAATATCTTACAATTCACATTTCACATCTTACATCTTACATGCATGTGTTCTTTTCTCACAATCTCTCTGGTAGCACATGAAATACTTATTTTTTCTCATGTAACCAATTAAATGAATTTCTCTTTTTATCTCTACATCATTTAACCATGAAATTATGATTAATCCTTTTTAACCTTGTCTTTGTAAATCATGAAATGAAATACAATTAATTTATCACATAACCAGGGAATATACTGTCCCATTACTTCCAATATTCCCTTTTAAAATCAGTAAAACCCTGTCTGAGCTACTGGGTTTAGCATAACCTATGAATTTACATAGGAGACCAACACAATGTGCTTTTAGCATCAAACTACACATTATATTCGACAGAAATAGTGCATAAGAACTAAAAGTACTTCAGCATACTGTTGGGAACTGAAACCACATTTAGGAAAACCATACAGACACAAAAATAGCCTTTTCCATTGCTTTTAAACAGAAAAAAATCCACTCGCGATTAGCATTAGCATAACGCTAACATTAGCATGTATTGTTTAGTACACACTCGGTTTTCACTCAGCAAGATGAGGTATCAGTGTGAACACAGCAAAAGTCACAGCCTCATGGCCTCTCAAGCTCGTGCTCCCGTCAACTTAGGATAACAAAGGTTTCAAATTAGTGTTTGGACAGTGTTTAGATTTATTTACAGCATCTTTCTAAATTAAACTCACCAAGAAGAGGTATCAGTGTGAACACAGCAAAAGTCACAGCCTCACGGCCTCTCAAGCTCGTGCTCCCGTCAACAAGAAGACTCACAGGTCTCCACACAGACCATCCACAGCCTCTCTTGTCCGCTCTCAGATCGCAAAAGACCGATAAACCGAGTGCACGCCTCGGCACTCTGCTCGGAAGGCGGGGCTAATATCGCTCTTAACGAATGAAAAGACCACAATCGCCCAACGTGACCATGAAACGGGAATTTAAAAGTTGGATAACGAGGATCACACTTCCTCTTCCCAAAATAATCATTTTTCAAAATAAAATCACACAATTGTATTAATACAATTGACATCTGAGAAAAAAAGGTCATTTTCTCAGCTGGGTTACATAGTGTTTTATCTCCTCCTGGCAGGATGTGTCTTTCTCTCACAACACAGTCATTCAGATGGGTTAAATCTACACAAATGCATATTTTTCCTGTGGGTTTCACTATGGGAACCATGCCTGCACACCATTCAGTTGGTTCCTCAACACGGCCTATAATTCCGATTTTCTCCATCCAATCTAGCTCTTTGACTTTCAACCGGAGTAGGAGGGCCACTCGTCGGGGTATTAAGAGGGCATAGGGCAGGGGTATCCAATGATGTGCCATTTAGGGCCAAGACCCTGCAGGTTTTACTTCCAACCAGTGTCTTCAACAGCAGATTTCACTGAATTTCTTCCCACAGATTGCTAATAAGCAGTGTTGGGCAAGTAACTAAAATATAGTAACTAGTTACCGTTACTAGTTACGTCTTTTCAAAAGTAACTGAGTTACTTTTGCATTACTGCATGATTAATGTAACTAGTTGCTTGGAAAATTCAATTCAATCCAATTAAATTCAATTCAATTCAGCTTTATTTATAATGCGCCACATCACAACAAAAGCTGTCTCGTGGCGCCACAGTGCAGATAAAAAAAATCACACAGTCACAGAAAGACCCAGCAATCAGACGATCCCCTATGAGCAAGCACTAGGCGACAGTGGAGAGGAAAAACTCCCATTTGGAAGGAAGAAACCTCTAGCAGAACCAGGCTCAGGGAGGGGCAGTCGTCTGCTGCGACTGGCTGGGGATGAGGGGATAGGGAGGATGGAAAGGACAGACATAAAGAACATAGCAGTAAGATGCCAAGTACAATATTGGAGGTCATCCAGCAGTATGGATCAGATAACAATAGAACAAGAGTGGGGTTAAAAGACACAAATACCCTCCTTAAAAGAAAGCTATATTAAAAAAGAAGGATTTTACCCTGCTCTTAAAGACAGAGATCGAGTCTGACTCCCAGACCCAGAGTGGTAACTGGTTCCAGAGAGAAGGGGCTTGGTAGCAGAAGGCTCTGCCTCCCACCGTACTTTTGGCGATTCTGGGCACCACAAGTAAGCCAGCATTTTGGGAGCGTAATGCTCTGTTAGGATGGTAAGGCAATATCAGATCTTTTATATATTGGGGGGGGCAGATTGTTAAGAGCTTTGAAAGTAAGAAGAAGGATTTTAAACTTGATTCTGAATTCAATGGGAAGCCAATGGAGGGAGGACAGAACCGGGGAAATATGATCTCTTTTTCTAGAACCAGTTAAAACTCTAGCAGCAGCATTTTGAATCAATTGAGAACTTTTTAAAGATACTCTAGGTCCTAGAGTATCTGGTTGTCCTAGAGTCTAGGACAACCAGATAATAGCAAATTACAATAATCTAATCGCGAACTGACAAAGGCGTGAATCAGTTTCTCAGCATCACCCAGAGACAAGATGCTCCTGATCTTAGCAATATTGTGCAGATGATATAAGGCGGTCCTAGAAACAGTTTTAATATGTGAATTAAAGGACAAATCCTGGTCAAAAATCACTCCAAGGTTCCTCACACAACTGCTCAGAGTGAGAGTGGCAGCATCTAAATTAAGGGCATAATCTGAAAAGGAATTTCTAAGATGTTTTGGGCCAACAACAATGATTTCAGTCTTATCAGAGTTCAATAGTAAAAAAATTACAAGTCATCCAAGCTTTGATGTCCTTAAGACAGGCATCTAGCTTGGCCAACTGATCACAATCATCGGGCTTCATTGACAGGTATAGTTGTGTGTCATCAGCGTAACAATGAAAATGTATACAGTGCTTTCTGATGATATTGCCCAGCGGGAGCATATATAGACTAAAAAGAGCAGGGCCCAACACAGATCCCTGTGGAACTCCGTGAGTGAGCTTAGAGCTGGAAGAAAAACCATCATTGACATGGACAAACTGAAATCTATCAGACAAATAAGATGGTCACAACTGAAATGAAAAAGTTAATGCAGTGGTTCAACAAAAATAAATTATGTCTAAATCTAAAAAAAACAAAGATTATGTTGTTTGGAAATTATAAAATAAATCATGAAATAATGGTAACGATAGATGATACCAGAATAGAAACAGTACAGGAAAATAAGTTTCTGGGGGTGACGCTAGACAATAAAATCTGCTGGAAACCTCACATCACTCACATCCGGGCCAAGTTAGCAAAATGTATAGGCATACTGGGGAAGACAAGACACATCTTGGACTATAAATCATTGGTCTTACTGTACAATTCACCGTTTTTACCTTATCTTAACTTATCTGTTTTTACCTTATCTTATCTGTTTTTACCTTATCTCTGGGGAAACACCTACAAGACCAACCTACTGTCAATATGCACATTACAAAAAAGAGCTATAAGGATAATAAACAATGTAGGATATAGAGACCATACCAATTCGTTGTTTTTAAAGTCACATGTCATAAAATTTCCGGTTCCGGCTCTGCCGGACCGGTGGCGCCACACGAGCCGGCTGCCTGTTGCAACAGCCTTTTTTTTTTATCTTCCTTCTTCTTTCTACACCTTTCACTCTGTATATATATCACGGATCGCCCCGGGGGTCTCCCGGGTCGGCGGACGGAGCCACGGTTTGCAGCGGGAGACGTTACAGCGGGGAGGAGCTAGTGCTAGCTAGCACTTGGCCGCCGCCCGGTGCTAATGGGAAACTCGACATACCGGGAGCTGTAGCGAAAACGAAGCGGGTGCCGGGCTGGAGTTTAGGCGGCGTGAAAGAAATATAAGACAGAATAATAAAGAGCGATGGCAAGAACCAAGCAGACCGCCCGTAAAATCTACTGGAGGAAGAAGCCCCCCAGGAGACAGCTAGCCACAGGGCTGCTCGGAGAGGCGCTCTGGCCACCGGCAGAGTGAAGAGGCCTCGCCGTCACAGGTCCGTGGCTCTGAGAGAGATCCGTCGCTACCAGAAATCCACGGAGCTGCTCATCCGTAAGCTGCCCGTCCAGCGCCTGGTGAGGGAGATCGCTCAGGACTTCAAGACCGTCCTGCGTTTCCTGAGTTTCGCCGTCATGGCTCTGCAGGAGACCAGCGAGACCCACCTGGTGGTCTCTTCTTCGCTAAGGGGGTCACCATCATGCCCAAAGACTTCCAGCTGGCCCGCTGCATCCGCGGAGAGAGAGCTTAGACTTTCTGCTGCACATCCACCAGCCATAATGCTCTGCACTGTGTGTCTATATATATACATTTATAGTAATATGGACATATGTTTGCTAGATGTTGTTTTTTCTTGCCTTCTGATTGTTGCTCTGAGTGTTGCTATCCCTGTGCTGTTGCAATCCTGGAATTTCCCCATTGTGGGACTAATAAAGGCTTATCTTATCTTATAAAGTTCATCGATTTAGTTAAATTTAAGACAGCACAAGTAATGTACAGGGCAATTAATAATCAACTCCCAACTAACATACAAAAAATATTTAAAAAAAGAGACAATGATCATAATTTGAGAGGAGACTTAAACTTTACAAAACCCAAGATACAAACAACCAAGAAAAGTATGTGCATATCTGTCTGTGGGGTGGATTTGTGGAACAGTCTGGAGCTGGAACTGAAACTATGTACAAACAGAAATCAATTCAAAAAGAGGTATAAACATTATTTGCTGAAAGGATATATGTTTGAAGGGTAGTATTTATATGTACGATTCATTATGCTCACTCCGGGACATTATGGGACACTATGGAATGGTGGGTGGGACAGCACTGTGTATATCTGTGTTGTTTGAGGCTGGTTTTGATGTATGGACATCAATGTATGTTAGGATGGATGGGTGTTAATGTTGATTTGTAAAAAATACAGTAAATTGTTTACTTGGGGTCTTAAAGGTGGTAATTTGTATATAATTCACATGGGTGTATTTATGGAAAAGAGGAGAAGGAATTAATAAGTGTTCACTTCTTCCATCTCCCTTTCGAACAGTGTATACTGTTACTTTATTGCATTTGTCATTTGTTTTGTTTTTGTTATACTTTTTTGTTCGAAATAAAGTATCTATCTATCTATCTATCTATCTATCTATCTATCTATCTATCTATCTATCTAAACCACTGCAACGGAGTTCCACTGAGTCCAACAAAATTACAAAAGTAACTGTAACATTACTTTTAAATGCATACTTAAATCATATTGCACACATAGCAAGATCAAGAGCCCCTTGTTCTAATCAGAAAAAAGAAGCAAAAGAAAACTGATGAGAAAAAAGTCTCACCTTACAGAGAAAAAATGTCTCAGGTTTACACAAACTATTGTGATTAGTAGAAAGTCAGAAATTTACTAGAAATAAAGCTATGAATTCACAGAGAAAATTTTGGACCCCCTGGTGGGGGTTGAATCTATCTATAAATGCACAAAATCTCGTTCTGTGTGTGCGTTTGTCTTTCTGATCCACGCATATCTCTTGAATTGTTCCTCAAGTATTCCTGTCTGAAACAGGTAGCCCAATCAGGCTTTACAGGTCCAAATGTAGGCTGTGTTTGAAAGTGGAATACAGATGTGCAGCCTATATGTAGGCAATCACACATGTTAGACTTTGACAAATATGAAAAGGACTGAACTGAGATTTATTTGATTGTGTAAATATTAATTACAGAATAACTGAAAATTAATTGAACATCCAATATTAGCCACTGTTTAAGAACTGCTTGTTTATTTTTTTGTCAGATCACTTATTTGTGTGATCTTTTATGAGTTATATTCATAATAATGTATCTTGCCCTTTGAGGAATGGGAGTTGTTCAGTCACCATTATAATTTAGTTTATATGTGTAGTTTATAGTCTATCATCAGTAAACTCATGCAGTACTATAACAGGACATATTTACAAATATTTGAGACCCATTGTAATAATAATGAATCAGATTTATATAGCACTTTATCATAGACACTCAAAGATGCTTTTACAAATAGATACATTATTCATTCACTCCAGACAGACAATGGTAGTGGCAAACTACTACTGTAGCCACAGCTGCCCTGGGGCAGGCTGACAGAAACGTGGCTGCCAATCCACGCCAACGGCCCCTCCAGCCACTACCGAACATTTATACACATTCATACCCAGCTTTATGGACACTGGAGGCAAGGTGGGTAAAGTGTCTTGCCCAGGGACACAACGGCAGGATATCAGGGGAGAGCAGAATTCGAACTGCCAACCATCCAGTTATTGGACAACCTGCTCTACCTCCTGAGCCACAGCCGCCCCTTTGTAGTGCATCCTTTTATATTTTAGCAATATTATAAGTACAAAACACCAAACATTATTTTTTTTTTTTGTACTTGTATTTTGTATACTTTATTGGTCCCCAAAGGGAAATTCAGGGCATCCACGGTACGGTGCCAGTCCCTTCAACAGTCTCTCTCTCTCTCTCTCTCTCTCTCTCTCTCTCTCTCTCTCTCTCTCTCTCTCTCTCTCTCTCACACACACACACACACACACACACACACACACACACACACACACACACACAGAGCAGAATGACCTGTTTGGCTGCAACTGTTGCATCAGTGTTGCCCATTTGTCTGTAAATATTTAAATAAAAATGATTTATTTCATTATTTGGGCATTTTTGCATCTTGTTGTCGCTTAGTCAAAGTGTGCATATGTGTCTGCAAATGATATAATTTTTGAAGCATTAAATCTTCAGTATTATCCTTTTCTAGTCAAATTTGTCATTTTTCACTTCCTTGGTTTGTCCAGGCAACACAGTAGTGGCTGACAGGTCATGCAGCATATTATCCAGTCAGCATGTCATGATGCTGTGTGTTATCCAGTCAGCATGGTTGTGATGCCATCCAATCAGCATGGCCTTGGTGCTGTGTATTATCCAATCAGCAAGGGGTCAATCTGAAACCCCGCCCACACTTCTTGAAGCCAGGCATGAAGAGACACAGAGCAGTGACAGCGGTGGCTAAACTTTTATTGATAAAAATTACATATTTTGACTGAGCGACTCCATACTCGTGGATGCACACCCTTGTAACCTCAGCAAAACACGTATAAAATCTTAGATCACAATGTATAGATCTGTTGTGGAAATGTGAAAGTGACGAGGCAGAGTTTATCTCACAAGTCAGGTTTATTCACATTCTCCAACATCAGCAAAAACAGAAAGAGACAGAATTCCAGACATTCGTCCTTTTTATACCCCAGTACATCAAAGCTCACAGTCACATTGTATTTAATCCCAAGTAACAATGCATCTTCCTCCGGATCTTAACACCTCCACCCATAATCTCTGGCAGCCAAGAAAATCCCCAAGGCCGTCTCTCTGCATACCAAAGCCTAAACTTTCACATCCTTCTGTCATCTCCAAAGACACTCAGTCCTTTGTTCAATCTAAGATGTGAAGCCTAAAGTGGTATACATATGAAGCATAAAGTGATATACATCTGTGCATACATCTATGCATATGTGTCCCACTCTGTCACTGATTTTTCATCTTCATTTGATGACACACTGTTGACTCCACACTGTCTGAAAGGTATAACTAACTAATTTACTACAAATTACTGTTACTGCCAACAAGGTTTAATTAAAAAAAGTCATTGCTCATTTTTTTCAAGTGTTTAAGTCACCATTGTTGGTTTTGCTTTTGTTTACAGGATGAAGTATGTCATACTGTTCCTTGTGCTGTCCATGATGGTCCTCATGGCTGAACCCAGGAAGTACCTAGGTAATGTGTTTTAAAAATGGGGAGATGATATAGCCTGAAAAATAAAATCTCATAGTATTTGTTTCTTTTCATGCCACATTTGATTTTTGATTTCACTCAATAGTTGGATTGAAGACAAGGAATTATTTCAAATAGGGTTTTTTCCGCAAACATACATGATTCCCTATTGGGAATAAAGTGTAAACCCGGCTTTCACCAAGCAAAATCTTTTTTATAACTAGAAGGCACTTACAGAGTGAGTACCTATGCCAAGGCTCCGTCCCTCCCTCCCTCCCTCCCTTTATCTGTACCTCTGTCATTCCATCTATCCATACATTGCAAAATAGGGCCTTGGTGGAGATAGGCACTCATGGATTGCTTCCAAAATTTAACTGGTTCATCCGTACTCCTCTGGTGAAAATTTTATCCAAATCCGTCCAGTAGCTTTTTTTGTAATCCCGCTGACAGATAAACACACCACCCCAAATACATTACCTCTTTGGCAGAGGGAAAAAAAGGGTTGATCAAACATGTCTGGTTCACAAAGTGCCAATTTAACTTTTATAAAGATAATGTATAAGGGTGGTGGTGGTGGTGAGAACTGGAGGCTACCAAATGTACTCTTGTGAAAAGGAAAATAACTTTTCACAGCATTCTTTTTTTGACATGTCCAAACCAAAAAAAAAAAAAAAAAAAAAATCCAATTTCCATTTTAAATTGATTTATTGCCCAACCCTAGCACTAACTATACACAATTATCAGCTAACTGAGCAACTACCAGAAAGATTTGGAGTTGTGTGCACAGCTAGATAATCTTAGCTTTTTTTTTCTTATATGTTCATCTTATTATTTACAGTTTCATGATTATGTAGAAAAATAACAATCTGTCAAATGCTATAGATTTAATGCAAATATGTTTAAACCGCTCTTACTTTTTTCTCCAAACCACCCAACCTGAGCTGTCCTTTGGATATACTCACTTCTAATCCTGTCCCTCCTAGTCACTCCCAGGGAGAATCTTATCATCTACAACTCCGCCACCTCCAGCTCTGCCTCCTGTCTTTTTGTCAGTGCCACCATCTACAAACCATGCATCTTAGCAGGTCTCACTACCGCCTCGTAAATCTTCCCTTTCACTCTAGCTGCTAATATCTGCCGCAAATCACCCGTGACACTCATTTTCACCATTCCATCCTGCCTCTCTTCTTTGCCTCTCGAGCATTTTCCATTGCTTTGGATGGTTGATCTCAGGTATTTAAACTCATCTACCTTTTAAATTTTTAAGCATCTGTTGTTGAGTTTCATGCCACTGAGAGGCCCATCATGGCAAATTAGCTTAGGCTATACAGTCTGTGATGTTTGATGCATTTATTAACACCAAACACTTGTCTCTAAACAAATGAACAAGTGGATTTCAACCCAAATACACTTTTGTTTTCTACATTTAGATGTCCCAGACTTTTACGGATAAGCATTTGTGCAAAATCTTTACAACTTCAATGTTTTTCTCTTTTTTTTATCTGAGCATTGTCACTCTCTCTTTGCCAAACAGGTTAATGGGAAGAAGAACAAGTGATGAGCAGCAAGAGCAGCTGGACCAACGCTTGGTCAACCAAGACCATTTTAACCAGGCGCGTGCTGCTTTTGCTTAAACCTCCATTGGAAGTAGTCACCCTGACAGGCTTTAGTTTAGATCAGGGGTGTCCAATCATGCACCATGGAGAGCCAAGAACCTGCAGGCTTTACCTCCAACCAGTGTCTTCAACAGCAGATTTCACGGAACTTCTTCCCACTGATTGCTGATCAGTGAAAACACCTGCTGAAGAGATTGGGTAGAAGAGAAAACGTGCAGGGTCTTGCCCCTCCATGGCACATGATTGGACACCCCTGCGTTAGATGAATAGGGATGGCTGCGTAAAAGAAAGTGCTTCAGAATAAAAGAATATGAAATTGCTTTTATATTCTTGCCTTAAACATATTTTTGAATTTTGCTTGATTAATAAAGAAATATCAATTATTTTCAATAATTTCAACTGTTGCAACAGCTGAAACAGTTTCAACTGTGGCTTTCATAAAGTGGGAAACTTTCTGCACTTTTCCAAATGTTTCCAACACATCCATATATGTAACATGCATATTTTGAAGAAAATAAATTTGCTTTGCTGAGCTTAATAATTGTGTACTTTTTCTTATGAAAATAATTAGCAAAACTTATTAAAAAAAATAGTTCTAAGACTGCAGTATAATTCTATCGTATTTGGCAAGCAATCTGCATGTCTAGCAACTACAATTATTACACAGACATTTTAGTGGATTTTACGTCATGCCCTAAGTTTTACTACATTTATTGCATGTTAGCAGTAAATGCTCATCTTACCATGACATACATCATGTATACAGTGGGTACAGGGGAAAAAAGCACCCCCTTTAAAATAATCATATTATGCTGGACACAGTTTTGTTTTATTCATCTGTACGCAATGCAACCTATAACCAAATGTCCAGATGTGATCATTTTGACTCACTGTCCAGGGAGGCTGCCAAGAGGCCTACAACAACATTGAAGCAGTTGCAGAAATTCATTACAAAGAGTGGTCATTGTGTGCATGCTACAACAATATCACAGATTCTCTTCAAATGTGGGGGGGAAAAGTCACTCCTCAAGAAAGGCCACATGCAGCTTTACAAAATTCACCTTGAAGATTCTGAGGCAAGTGGAAAAAGGTGTTATGGTCACATGTGAATATAAAACCAAACTGTTTGGCCTCAACAATGTCTGATGGAAAGCCAATACAAGTCACCATTCAAATTACTCCATTCCTACAGTAAAACATGGAGGTGGTAATATCCTCTTCTGAGGGTGTTTCTCTACAGCAGGGACAGGTGCACTTGTCAGGGTAGAAAGAAAAAATGAATTGGGCGATTTTTTGGTTTTATCGGAGTTCATAAAATTTTGCACAGTTCGCAAATAGTTTTTCTTGTGGCAAAAAAAAAATTAAACCTGAATTTATTTTCCCCAAAACAGCTGCAAACATGTGCAAAATTGTTGTAAGCAACTAGTAATATGTGTTACTGTGGGACAACCCCCACAGACTAAGGACAGACAGCATGCTACTCCTGGTTATTTTCCGCAGCACTAGTGTGATGTTAATGTGCCATTCATGCTTTGTGTTCACACGTCCTGTCCTCACTGTGACCTAGAGACAGATCAATATGTAGATGTGACTTGTCACCTCTTTGTCCTGCAAGCTGGAGCAGGGGCTGGCAATCTGCCTATTTGATATGTATGTCTCTCTCATATGCAGATGCCCATGCTCTTTCATGCATTGTCTGTAACTGGTATAAATACCGCACATATCCTGTAACTCATCCTCTCTGCTACTGCTCAACTGACTGCACCTGTCTTCACGCTACTGAGAGCCCTCAGGGCTCGCTCTGGGCCGCTCTGCACAGCACCAGAGTGAGCTCGTGTTGGCGATGTGATTTAATAAAGGCACTTTAAACTCCTCAGTTCGCCGCTTATTATTCCATACCGCCACATTACAAGCATTTGCAGGGTTTTTTTTTTTGCTAAAGTTGTTTTTGGTTTACCAAGTAGTGATAACTAGCAACTGTTTAAGAACCTTGCCGAACCTTTGAATGTTGGAGAAGGGTTTGCTCACCCTGTTAATAATGTATCTCACAGATTGGCAACTGTTTACAACCGTGAAGATTCTTAGGGTTTTGTCAGGGTTCTTAAAAGGTTCTGCAACAGATCACCAACAGTTTTTGATTTTTTTTTTTTTTGTGACAACCAGTTTTTGTTTTTTCTTGTTGCCAAAAAGATTGTAAAAACTGTTGGCAATCTGTTGTGCAACCCTTTACGAACTCTGACAAAACCCCAACAATTGCAAGAGTTGTCAGCAGTTGCTGCTCTGTCAGATACATGCTTAAACTGTCGGGCTCAAAATTTGCCTGATATTCATCTGGCATTTTACCTGGAGTTGGAAAAAAAGGTTTCAGACTTTCCCAAACAGTGGCAAAAGAGTGCCAAATAGTTGCAAATTGTCGGAAACACTGTTGCTATCATTTGCTAACAGTCGCTAACGTTAGTCAAATGTCTTTCGCAAACACTTTCAACATTCATGCGAATGCTGTTAATTGTCACTAAATGTCACTAATGACAGAGGTGAACCATAATTTTTATGAATTCTCCACTCCATGAAATGCTAGCTTGACTGATGGCAACATTCCCCAAGAGCAATACTTGTGTTGTGTCATGATTTGCCCCACGGGGCAGAGAGAAACAGACCCACGCACTAACTACAGTTTGTGGTTTTTATTAACACAAAGCACACAAAGTGCCAGAGGACAACAAAGCAAAATCCAAACACAGAAAATGAGGTAAACTTACAGAGCAGTAGTGGGAAACTCACCAGAGCAGGGTTTGGGCTCTGGTGGCGATGAGGAAGAGAATTTTAACCAAGACTGCCGCAGTGAGAAAACAACATGACAGTCTTTAAATAGCAGGGAACAAGATGAAACAATAGGCAGCAGATTTTTTTTTTTTTTTTTTTGTACGGTATACTTTATTGATCCCCAGAGGGGAAATTGAGGGCATCCACCTGGATGGATGAAGCAGCCACGGTACGGCACTATCCCTTAACCATTCACACACACATTCACACCTAGGGCCACTTTAGAGTCTCCAATTAACCTAACCTGCATGTTTTTGGCAGATGCAGGGAGTATGAGCAGGCAGGTGACCTAATTACACAACCACTCACAGCTAAGACGACTAGAGAACAGACAGTGAGCAGATGACAGGGTGGGAGAGTCTGGAAAAGGAGGTACAGCAGTCATTTCACAGAGGAACAAAATATAAATCCTAAACTACAGAAATTGACAAAAGAATAATAATGTTAAGAATATAAATAACTAACAGAACAATAAACCACCAAAGAGACATCATAAACCAGCATACAGGAAAATAACACAATACTGGACAAATACAGAAAATAACTGGAAATAAATTAAGAGCCTGAGCCCGGTGACACACCGTGCTCAGCCTCATGACATGTTGACTGGCTTGTCTTCTCCTCCCACTGTGCCATGGTGCTCAGTTCATAGTTAAACAAAAAATAAAGCTATTCAGTAACTTATCTTATATAAGTTAAAATAGCAAGTAGTGTTTTAACATTCAAACCATTACATACACACGTGGACAAAATTGTAGGTACCCCTCTCTTAATGAAAGAAAAACCCACAATGGTCACAGAAATAACTTGAATCTGACAAAACTGGTAATAAATAAAAAGTCTATGAAAATAAACCAATGAAAATCAGACAATGCTTTTGAATTGTGGTTCAACAGAATTATTTTAAAAAACAAACTCATGAAACAGGCCTGCACAAAAATTATGGTACCGTTAACTTAATATTTTGTTGCACAGCCTTTTGAGGCAATCACTGCAATCAAACAATTTCTGTAACTGTCAGTGAGACTTCTGCACCTCTCAGCAGGTATTTTGGCCCACTCCTCATGAGCAAACTGCTCCAGTTGTCTCAGGTTTGAAGGGTGCCTTCTCCACACGGCATGTTTCAGCTCCTTCCACAGATGTTCAATAGGATTTAGATCAGGGCTCATAGAAGGCCACTTTAGAATAGTCCAATGTTTCGCTCTTAAGCCATTCTTGGGTGTTTTTAGCTGTGTGTTTTGGGTCATTATCCTGTTGCAAGACCCATGACCTGCGACTGAGACCAAGCTGTCTGACACTGGGCACCACATTTCTTTCTACAATACCTTGATAGTCTTGAGATTTCATTGTACCCTGCACAGATTCAAGGCACCCTGTGCCAGATGCAGCAAAGCAGCCCCACAACATAACAGAAACTCCTCCATCTTTCACAGTAGGGACAGTGTTCTTTTCTTGGTATGCTTCATTTTTGCGTCTGTGAACATAGAGCTGATGTGCCTTGCCAAAAAGCTCCAGTTTTGTCTCGTCTGTCTATAGCACATTCTCCCAGAAGCTTTGTGGCTTGTCAACATGCAGTTTGGCAAATTCCAGTCTGGCTTTTTTATGATTTGTTTTCAACAGTGGTGTCCTCCTTGGTTGTCTCCCATGAAGTCCACTTTGGCTCAAACAACGACGGATGTTGCGATCTGACACTGATGTACCTTGACCTTGGAGTTCACCATGAATGTGTTTAGAGGTTGTTCTGGGCTCTTTTGTTACCATTCGTATTATCCATCTTCTCCTGTGGCCACATCCTGAGAGGATGGCTACAGTCCCATGGATCTTAAATTTCTGAATAATATGGGCAACTGTAGTCACAGGAACATCAAGCTGCTTGGAGATGGTCTTATAGGCTTTACCTTTAACATGCTTGTCTATAATTTTCTTTCTAATCTCCTGAGACAACTCTCTCCTTTGCTTCTTCTGGTCCATGTTTAGTGTGGTACAGATCATGTCACCAAACAGCACAGTGACTACTTGCCACCCTTTAAATAGGCCGACTGACTGATTACAAGTTTGTAGACACCTGTGATGTTAATTAGAGGACACATCTTGGTTGAACATGTCCCTATGGTCACATTATTTTCAATCTTTTCTAGGGGTACCATCACTTTTGTCCAGGCCTGTTTCACGAGTTTGTTTTTTAAAGTAATTCTGTTGAACCACAATTCAAAAGCATTGTCTGATTTTCATTGGTTAATTTTCATACAGTTTTTATTTATTACCACTTCTGTCAGATTCAAGTTATTTCTGTGACCATTGTGGGTTTTTCTTTCATTAAGAGAGGGGTACCAACAATTTTGTCCACGGCTGTAATTAAAGCACAAGACCCATATTTAACCATTTTCCTCCTTCTCTTCTGCTGTGTCCAACATGTTAGTTACCTTCACTTCCAGTCAGGCTCAACAATCCACGGAACACTGAGATATAGGGGCCTTGAAGGAAAGCGCTAAAGGCAATTGTGGGGTTCCTTTTTTAGGTCAATACTAAAGAGTTTAGAACTAACTACACATATGCCTCCTCTTGCCAAGTGTTGAGTGAATCATGTTTATTAACCAATGAAAACAACCCTATGCTGCCACATGCATACAGCAAGGAATCTTAAATTCAAAAATAAATTTAACAATAAATGAATACATTACATTTTTTTGTTTTCAAATTGCACAAAACAGGCAGTGCCTACCCAACTCACCCTGACTGCACATCCCTGATTAAATTGATATTGTTCATGCGCAACACCAACATCAATGTGTGTGTTGCTGATAAATGTTCTTACACAATAATTGTTACAAAACACCTGATAAGATGATGAAATCCTCCTTTACAAGAATGTCCCAACTTCATTTAGGCTGTAGTGTCACGTCTGAAAAGCACAACTCTAACATTTTTCAAAGCTATACGCTACTTTATTTATGAATACCTTAAGCAATAACAATGTAGACAAATGTACCATGGTCTTGGCACAAATTACTAGTGAGGCCAACAGAATTTTGTCTGAGTGCATGTCCGCATTTTAAAGTGACAAGAAATGAATGTAGAATCACCAAATATGGCATACAATTTGACCTGGGACTTGCACCTGTGGCTATGTTTTCAACAACAAAGGGTGAATGAACTGTGTATACTGTACATGTCACAGTGTAGCAGCTTGTTTTAACCTAGTGCCTGCCCAGTTCTGGTGCATGAAAGACCGGAAACCTTCAGGTAGGCTTACAGACAAGGGAAGTACTAGTTAGCAGTTTTGACCAGCACTTCAGAAAGCTGTGAGATGAGGTGGCAGCCCCATCACCTGATAGCGGTCACAGGGTCAACTACCCTGCATGTCGAAGCGTACTATCAGTTACGACACTAACCAGCAGAAACCAGACTGACCTTTCTCGGAATCCACCCTTGCATGGCCATAATCAACAAATTCTTAACTTTTGCAACAAGCGACAAACACTCCAACGCAGCTCTGCAGTTCCATTAACTATCAAGGTACGACCTCTCCCTAGCTGGCATCTGCTAAATCCAATGGTCTGGAACAGGACAAACCATCGCTGGAGACCACTGCATCATCAGAAGAGGCCCAGAGGACAGACTTATCAGATAACACTACAGTCAAAATTGTTGCTATAATTTAATACTTTGCTTCAATAATCTCCAAGATGTACAAATTAAAACCAAAGACTGACCAGCGGAGTACGGCCACATTCTGCTTCACAATACTGAACACCCAACTCAGGCTGTTGTGGAATTTAACCCATGAAAGCTGGCTGCAGGTGATCGAGGAGGTTCCTAGCACGAGCTGACTGGATGTTGTGTACTGAGACCATGAATTGTGCATTGCCACACTGGAGGCTCAGACCACTGGAGAAGCACAAATAGAGCAGACAGATTTAGTTTTAATGAAAAAAGTTTGTTTTTTTTTGTTTTGTTTTTCAGATTTTCCCCCCTCCTTTCTTCTCCCTTATAGTTCACTGAAAAGGCTTGTAATTAAGCAATATTATACAAAAGTGTGGAATCAATGAATGTACCACTGTGATAATTCGGTAGTAAATGAGCATAATATAATAATTTCACACACATGTGTCCTTTCCCCACTGCTCTTCTCCCTCTACTCCAATGACTGCACCTCAGAGGACCCTTCGGTGAAGCTCCTGAAGTTTGCGGACGACACCACAGTCATCGGTTTGATCCGGGATGATGATGAGTCTGCATACAGGCGGGAGGTGGAGCAGCTGATCCTCTGGTGCAGCCAGAACCATCTTGAACTTAACCCAGCCAAAACGGTGGAGATGACTGTGGATTTCAGGTGACACCCCCTTTCATTCCCCCCACTCACCATCCTCAGCAGCACAGTGTCCACTGTGGACTCCTTCAAGTTTCTGGGAACCACAATCTCCCGGAACCTGAAGTGGTCCTCCCATATAGACAGTGTCCGGAAAAAGGCCCAGCAGAGGTTGTTTTTTCTGCGTCAGCTCAAGAAGTTTGATTTGCCTCAGGAGCTGCTGGTTGTCTTCTACACCGCCATCATCCAATCTGTCCTCTGCTTTTCCATCACTGTCTGGTTTGGATCTGCCACTAAACAGGACAAGACCAGACTGCAGCGGATCATTAAGTCTGTGGAGAGGATCATTGGTACTGACCTACCTTCCATTGAGAACTTATATCGGTCCATAACCAGGAAAAGGGCGGGAAACATCTGTGCTGACCCATCACACCCCGGCCACAAACTGTTTGAACTTCTATCTTCTGGTCGTCGTTACAGATCACTGAAGGTCAAAACCACCCGTCACAGGAACAGTTTCTTTCCTCAAGCCATCACTCTGATGAACTCCTAACATTCACCTAGTCCTACCTGTTGCTGTACTCATGACTTTTCATCCATTATTACATTGCACATAACTCTCACACTGCTTTTTACTTCATTCACATTATATCACTGAATCTGAGTTCACATTGAAATACTGTGTGACTGTATATTTTTTCATATATTTCTGCAAAGTGTGGTTAGTCTGAGTAAATAACTGCATATATTCCTGTATATATTTGCATCCTTTTATAGAAACGTGGACAGACTGTAATTTACTGTATATACTCTGTTGTCATTGAATCCTTATTTAAATCCTCCACCTGAACAATGAGAGCAAGTTTTTAGCCAAAGTCAAATTCCTTGTATGTGTTGTGCATACTTGGCCAATAAAGCTGATTCTGATTCTGATTCTGATTCTGATGTAACCAAATTAAATATTGCCCAGTGCAGAAGTTAGTGTTTATATGCATACCTCTTGAGGGTTTGTGGTTCACATGATTCGCGGTTGCAGCTAATTAGCTTGTAAACTGCATTGGGGGAGTCGTTTAGGAAGCCATGATTATGTTATCACCACATAAGGATTACGAGTCTGACTGGTTTCTTAAATCCAACCTCAACTTGTCCATTTTGTCATCCATTCCCACTGTAAAATGGTTGATGCATATACAGTTAGGCCCAGAAATATTTGGACAGTGACACAATCTTCATGATTTGGGCTCTGCATGCCACCATATTGGATTTGAAATGAAACAACTACAACGGAATTGAAGTGCAGACTTTAAGGTTTAATTCAAGGGGTTGAACAAAAATATATGATTAAACATGTAGGAATTGTAGCTATTTTTATACAAACGCTCCTCATTTCAGGGGCTCAAAAGTAATTGGACAAATAAACATAACCCTAAGTAAAATGTTACTTTTCAATATTTTGTTGAGAATCCTTTGCAGGCAGTGACTGCCTGAAGTCTGGAAGCCATGGACATCACCAAACGCTGGGTTTCCTCCTTTGTGATGCTTTGCCAGGCCTTTACTGCAGCTGTCTTCAGTTGTTGCTTGTTTGCGGGTCTTTCTGCCTTAAGTTTTGTCTTGAGCAAGTGAAATGCATGCTCGATTGGGTTGAGATCTGGTGATTGACTCGGCCATTGCAGAATATTCCACTTCATTGCTTTAAAAAACTCCTGAGTTGCTTTTGCAGTATGTTTTGGATCATTGGTGAAGCTCCGTCCAATCAACTTTGCTGCATTTGGCTGAATCTGAGCAGAAAGTATATCCCTATACACTTCAGAATTCATCCGGCTGCTTCTGTCT
This sequence comes from Pholidichthys leucotaenia, assembly GCA_020510985.1. Classification (NCBI taxonomy): domain Eukaryota; kingdom Metazoa; phylum Chordata; class Actinopteri; order Cichliformes; family Pholidichthyidae; genus Pholidichthys; species Pholidichthys leucotaenia. Next base: position 282,764,985 of record CM035842.1, read on the forward strand.
TTTGTCACATCATCAATAAACACAAGTGACCCAGTGCCATTGGAAACCATGCATGCCCATGCCATCACACTGCCTCCACCACGTTTTACAGAAGATGTAGTGCTTTGGATCATGAGCTGTTCCAATTCTTCTCCAAACTTTCTTCTTCCCATCATTCTGGTACAGGTTGATCTTAGTCTCATCTGTCCAAAGAATGCTGTTCCAGAACTGGGCTGGCTTCTTCAGGTGTTTTCTGGCAAAGTCAATTCTGGCCTTTCTATTTTTGAGGCTGATTCATGGTTTGCACCTTGTGGTGAATCCTTTGTATTTACTCTCATGAAGTCTTCTCTTTATGGTAGACTTAGATACTGATACACCTACTACCTGGAGAGTGTTCTTCACTTGAGTGGATGTTGTGAAGGGGTTGTTCTTCACCATGGAAAGGATTCTGCGATCATCCACCACTGTTGTCTTCCGTGGACGTCCAGGCCTTTTTGAGTTCCCAAGCTCACCAGTGCACTCTTTTTTTCTCAGAATGTACCAAACTGTTGATTTGGCCACTCCTAACATTTCTGCTATCTCTCTGATGGATTTCTTCTTTTTTTTTCAGCCTCAGGATGGTCTGTTTCACCTCTGTTGAGAGCTCCTTTGACCGCATGTTGTGTGTTCACAGCAACAGCTTCCAAATGTAAACGCCACACCTGGAATCAACTCCAGACCTTTTAACTGCTTAATTGATGACAGGTTAACAAGGGAAGAGCCCATGCAGCCTTGTTATTTATTTTTTTTTTGCAGCCTTCTGAGTCAATTGTCCAATTACTTTTGGTCCCTTGAAAAAGAGGGCGGCTACGTATTAAAGAGCTGTAATTCCTAAACCCTTGCTCCAACTTGGATGTGAATACTCTCAAATTACAGCTGAGAGTCTGCACTTTAAGTTCATATTGATTATATAATTGTATCCTGAATATGTTTTCGTAAACAGCTAAAATAACAAAACTTGTGTCACTGTCCAAATATTTTTGGGCCTAACTGTAGCTGTTAGTAGCTAACAGTGACTTAGCTTCATGGCAGTCCTTGCTAGTTTAAGTCACTTTGCTCACTTTTCTTGGCATCTTCAGATGAAATAAAGGGGAAATTATCACATAGTATGTGATAAACGAGGGGGGGCTGAAAAGTTCATGGGCTGACCATGATGCAGTGGTGAAATTTGACCAAACGTCAGTCCCTCCAGGGTTTTGCGATATTGCGATCGCATCAATTCATGCGAAATCAGTGCAACTATTGCGCAACCTTGCAACTTTGTCCAATCACAACTTTCCCACAATTTTGGCCAATCCTCGTCAGCTTCTGCCAATTTCACCAATCAAATTTGTCACTGACTGGCGCTGAAACGCTCAGTCTAATTAATCAAATGCATTGCGGCACAGCGTTCACTGCTGTGTTTACAGTGAGTTTTAACGGAACACATCAGCAGACAGAGTGTGTGATTTAAAAAAAACACTCACCTGCGAGGTTTCCATCACTGTCCAATCCTCCATCTCCCCCAGCCTGCCGGAGGACGTTTCGCCACATCTCCGTCTTGACTGTGTGTATGAAGCGCTGGGTTTGTGTTGATAAACATCCACTTACCCCAAAAGCACCCCTCGCGGGAGCGCGCGTGAGGAAAGACACCGTAAAATCACAAACACAGCAAGCAAATCTAGCACTATTGCCAGCGTTTGAACATTTTATACATCTTTAGAGGTAAAATCCTTACTACATCTGGTCGATGAGCGTTAAAGCTGTGGATCTCCGATCTGGACAGAAAAACACCCCCCCCCCCTCCCCGTCCTGCCGTAAATGAAAGATGTGTGTGTCAAGACTGACATGCAGCAGACAGACAGGTAGGAGTTAGGCATGGAAAGAGAGAGAATATTGTCTGTATTTTTTTTTTTTCCAGAAAAACACAGACTCCTATAGACAATACAGAGCAACAGAATAAATTATTTATTTTTTCCTCTCCGCTCAGTACCGAGTGGTTGGGGACTGTAGGGAGTTTTCAAATGAAGGTGCTGCCAATAATTTCCAAATCAATACTCCTTAACATGCATTCAATGCAATTTAAATGTTGTAATGGATATTGTGTTAATGTTTGTGTTTGGTATTGCACGAAAGAGTTTTTCTGTATAGCAGAAGTTTCCGCTTAATTTACAAATCACTACAATACGAAATTTTTGATAATCCTGTGCTTTTCTTGTATTGTTATATAGACTATCACTGCAGTAAAATGAAAAAAAAAAGCATCTGCTGTGCAATAAATAATCTAAAAACATCACAACTTTTATCGCAACTTTTTAAAAAAGCTCCTGCGAATTCAGGCCTTTTGGGCCACAACAATCATAAAAACATCCTGCGAAATCCTGGAGGGACTGAAATGTGGTTTATTGTACCCATACTCTTGACAGTTCTCTGACTCGCAGCTCTGCTCTGCCCTCTTGTTCTTTGGCCACTGAAGCACAAATACTACTGGCTCAGCACCTACGAGCATAACTCCCTCTTAGTCAGCCTATGAACTTTTCACCCCCCCCCTTCCCGTGTGTACATACACACACAACAGGGAGCAGGGAACCCCCCCCCCAAAAAAAAAAAAAAAAAAAAAAAAAAACGTGACATGAGCTCCAAGGTGTGCTTGTTAGCAGACCTATTATTCCAAGGCTGGACTCTGTTGCTCAACACCAGAAAGACAGCCACCCTATCAGGAGCTGAAACAGTGAAAAGGAAATTCAGACAATTGTATTTTGGTGTATTCATCTGCTATGAGTTTTTATGCTGAAGTTTCAACATGTCAAATAGTGAAGAGCGATCATGCAGTGAACAACCATCAATCCGTCCATCCAGCCATCTTCTACCCCTTAATCCTTTTCGGATCACAGGGGGGCTGGAGCCTATCCCAGCATCTTTGGGCGAGAGGCAGGGTACACCCTGAACAGAGAGCCAGTCCATCGCAGGGCCAACACAGAGAAACAGACAACCATTCACACTGACATTCATACCTAAGGACAATTTAGAATCCCCAGTTGATGTCAATTAACCTAACTTGCATGTCTTTGGCCTGTGGGAGGAAACTGGAGTAGTAAACAACCAAAAAATTAAAAAAAAAAAAATGACAGTGCATGGTGTTTCACCTTGGCAAGTACTGTAGCTATCCACATTGCCCCGAGAAGTGGAGAAATTTCACTATGCCTTTGCTTTCACACATATTGATTTTAAAAACACTTTTTGTACAGGCAGTCAACCGTAAATGTGGATTTAGTGTTTTTCTTCAACATTTCAAATAACTTTAATGATGCATGAATTTGTAACTATAGAAAGAAACAAAAGCACTGCACACTGTACATTATACACCCATCTGTAGCCATTATCAATAGTGCATAGCTAGGACACCAACAACCCAAACAAATCGATTATAAATTCAAGATTTAATATATGCTACATCTGTAATAAAACTAATAACCATGTAACTGCAAGGAGTTTAAAAAAAAAACCAAACACTGTGTGAAATGAAAATGTCCTAGCTTGAAAACTGTAGGAGTAATTAGCTGGGAAACTCGTTTGAACGAACGGACAGACATTATGCCATAATGCATCCTGTCTTTCAATGGGCTTATAAAAATACTTAAGAATATGCTAAATATTTAAGCCCTGAGTGGGAAAAAAAGATCAAATCCACCCCACAGTTAAGTTGTAATGGTTTTGTCTCACAATGGACAGCCTAAATGTTTTCACTTAAAAGTTGCACAATTTTGAATTTATGGAAGTGGTGTTTCAGGTTCAGGTCAGATAAACAAATGTTGCATGAATAGATTGCATAATAATGAAAATGACTACATGCTGTGCTTAGGCTAGGTCTGCTTCTTCTCTTTTAGATTTGATTGGCGTTTGGCAACCAGCCTACAGGTGCATTACCTCCACTGACTTGATTATCATCACTCTACATCTTTGTATAAGGAGCTCTGAACAACTCCTTATGTGTGAAAAAATGATCTGTCCTTGGACTGTGTCCTAGGCGCGGCTCCAACAGCATCATCGCTGACATCATCTGTATACATTCTGGTCATATTAAGGTACAGTTAGACACAGAGTTTTACATCATACAGACATCTCCCTTCACTCACCTGACTCTCTCTCACACTTAGTTTTAGCAGCCAATCTATTGAAACAGAGGCGGACTTACCATTAGGCAAAGGCAGGTGGTTGCCTTAGGCCCCAACCTACTAGGGCCCCCGATCAACTAGAAGCCTCATATATATTTTTTTAAATGTTTAGCATATTTAACGTGATGTCCAACAAAATATAGAAACATGGGTATTTATAAAAACACCAAATCAAATCACAAACATAACGTCCTCCACCCTTTGCCTCAGACTGTTGGGCTGTTCCACGTATCTCAGCGCTGTATAATACGAGAGTTGTGACACTTTGGTAGACTTCTACAGAAACCGTGAAAGGCGGAAATCATGTGGGTCAAGGAGCGGTGAATAGTTCCAAACAATGGAATTTTCCCCATAAACCACCATTCATTTCATGGAGTGTCTGCTTAATAATTCCAGGTAAGTTAATGAATGGCCGTTGTTTTGGTCATTTTACCACATAAGTTAACAGATAGATTCTATAGTCTGTGATCTTGTTTTTTTTGCCAGCTTTTTTTCTTGTTTATGTGCAGTAAAAGCTCATAAACATGCATTAGTTATAAGCCTGTGCTAGCTCAACTAGATAGCTGGGTCAAAAGTTATTTCAAAATTCTGTTGTACAGTTATTGGGTGAAGGCAGAGTTTCTGAGCAACATTAGAGATGGGTAGTAGCATTACATGATGGGACATGACATGAAAACCTGTGACAGAGCAGATGTGACTTATTATCTTGTTCATAGCAATTGTAGCATTAGCAGCATAACTGCAGGAGGGATCAGGTCAAGTAGACCCCTGACCAAGTGAGCGCTACACGTGGCCCCCAGGATCTAATTTGTATATGTACAAGTACATTTTCAATCCAGTGATTTATAAAGTAATTTATAATTTCCTGAAGTCTCATTCAGAACTTTATAGTCAACAAGAAGTGTAAAAGAATATATACATATATACAGTATATGTATTAAAAGACCCAGAGAAGGTTTTGGATCAGTTTCTGCTTTCAAAAGGCTTCTCTTTTCCACCGCTGCTGCTCGTCACCGCTAGGTATGCGGGACTATAATGTTCTGAATGAGGCTTTAGAAAATTATTGATCAGTTTGTAAATTTTTTAGAAAGCTTGGGCTTTCTAAAAAATTTTCCCAGCCCCTGTCCAGGAGGTCTTCAATTCCAACCTCCGGAAGAACTTCAATCACATTCCGAGGGAGTCTGGAGACATGGAGTCTGAATGGGCCATATTCTCCACCTCTGTTGCTGAAGCGGCGGCCCAGAGCTGCGGCTGCAAGGTGGTTGGTGCATCTTGTGGTGGCAACCCCCGAACCGAGTGGTGGACACCAGTGGTGAGGGGGGCCATTAAGCTGAAGAAGGAGTCCTATCAAGCTTGGTTGGCTTGTGGGACTCCCGAAGCAGCTGAGGTGTACCGGCAGGCCAAGCGGAGTGCAGCTCGGGTGGTTGCTGAAGCAAAAACCCGGGTATGGGAGGAGTTCGGTGAGGCCGTGGAACAAGACTTTTGGTCAGCCTCGAAGAGGTAAACTGTCCGGCGGCTCAGGAGGGGAAAGCAGCTCCCTGTCCACACTATGTATGGTGCAGATGGGGCGCTGTTGACTTCAACTGGAGATATCGTCCGGCGGTGAAAAGAATACTTTGAGGATCTCCTCAATCCCACTGATACGCCTTCCACAGAGAAAGCAGGGTTTGTGGACGAGGGGGATGACTCGCCTATCACAGGGGCTAAGGTCGCCAAGGTGGTTAAAACTCTCCTTGGTGGCCAGGCCCCGGGGGTGGATGAGATTCGCCCTGAGTACCTCAAGGCCCTGAATGTTGTACGGCTGTCATGGCTGACACATCTCTACAACATTGCGTGGAGGCCGGGGGCAGTGCCTTTGGCATGGCAAACCGGGGTGGTGGTTCCTCTCTTCAAAAAAGGGGACTGGAGGGTGTGTTCCAACTTTAGAGGGATCACTCTCCTTAGCCTCCCTGGGAAGGTCTATGCCAAGGTACTGGAGAGGAGAGTCGGGCCGTTGGTTGAACCTCGGATTCAGGAGGAGCAATGTGGTTCTCGTCCTGGCCGTGGCACATCGAACCAGCTCTTTACCCTCTCGAGAATTCTCGAGGGTTCGTGGGAGTTTGCCCAACCAGTTTACTTGTGTTTTGTGGACTTGGAGAAGGCATTTGACCGCGTCCCTCGTGGTTTTTGTGGGGAGTGCTTCGGGAGTATGGGGTATCGGGTTTGTTGTTACGAGCTATTCAGTCTCTGTACCACCGTTGTGAGAGTTTGGTTCGTATTGCCAACACTCAGTCGGACTCATTCCCAGTGAGAGTTGGACTCCGCCAGGGCTGCCCTTTGTCACCGATCCTGTTCATAATTTTTATGGACAAGATTTCTAGGCGCAACCAGGGAATGGAGGGCGTCATGCTTGGTGACCACAGGATCTCATCTCTGTTGTTTGCAGATGAAGTTGTCCTGTTGGCTTATTTGCCACCATGTATGTGTGTCACCGGGACTGCGCATGCTCTCCTGTCCCACCACACTGCCCTTCAGCGACCTCATCCACTCGGGCAGGCACCATCAGCTCCACTACCCTTCCTTACCCTACTGTTTCGTCTATTCCCCGTTGGGTCCTGCCGGTCCTCTCTGGATTTCCCAAGTAAGTGGTAATTTGGCTCGCCCATTTCACCTTACTCCACTCATCAGCTCACGGCTCTCGTCTTCTCTCCACAGGTCCTTTCCCCTGGCGAGTGGTTGTTTCTGTCGCTGTGCGCTCTTGTATTTTGCTATTAAAAAAAATGTCAAACGTGCCCTTCTGTGTGGTTCCATCCTGTGTTTGGCATCGTGCGCATGAGCTGTCAAAACTTAATATGTCATGACAAGATCATATCTCTCCGGTTCTGGCCTCGCTGCACTGGCTTCCCATAGAATTTGGAATTAAGTTTAAAATCCTTCTACTCACTTACAAAGCTCCTAAAATAATCAGGCCCTTTGTTATTTAAAAGATCTGATAGTACCTTATCATCCTAAGAGAGCACTACGCTCCCAAAATGCAAGATTACTTGTAATACCTAGAATCTCCAAAAGTACAATGAGAGGAAGAGCTTTCAGTTACCAGGCTCCTCTCCTTTGGAAGCAGCTGCCAATCTGGATTTGGGAGACAGACTCGACCTCTGTTTTTAAGTATAGGGTTAAAACCTTCCTTTTTGACATTTCCTATAGTTAGGGTGGGATCAGGTGACCCTGACCTCTCCCTTAGTTATACTGCTAATAGGTAGACAGCCAGGGGACCTCCAACGACGCACTGGGGTTCACTCCTTTCTTCACTCTCAATGTATTGTTGGTCATTAACATCTGTTTGTTCTCTCCCATAGATTGAGTCCCCGTCATGCTGTTTGCTCTCTACATGTCTGTTCTTTTGTTCTCTTCTCTATCCACTCACTCCCCAGCCAGTTGCAGCAGATGATTGCCCCTCCTTGAGCCTGGTTCTGCTAAAGGTTTCTTCCTGCTAAACGGGAGTTTTTCCACTCTACTGTCGCCAAGAGCTTGGTCACAGGGGATCACCTGATTGCTGGGGTCTTTCTGCATTTGTGGGGGTTCTCCCTACAGTTTGAAAGTGCTACATATGAGATGACTGTTGTTGTGAAATGGTGTTATATAACTAAAACTGAATTGAATAAATGATGAAAATATGCACTTTTACATAATCGATGTATGTCAGAATAAAGCAATTTGGGTAATTAAGCATACAATTATAGCAAGGGCTCAATAAACACATGTTTGGCAGGGAAAATAAGTATTGAACACAGCAACATTTTTCTCACTAATATGACACTAATATGATCGATATTGTGGGCTACCAGTGTTTTAGAAAAGACAGGCAGGTAGGGAGGGGAGGAGGTGTTTTAATTTACATCAAAGAGAAATATAAATGTCAACTGGTTGATTTGAATACTTCACTTGAATGTTTAGCTGTTAATGTATGTCTCTCTCCGGTAATGAATTTCAACATTGCAGTAGTGTACAACCCACCGTCACACAACTCTTCCTTTTATAATGAATTAAGTGATCTGGTTAAACAACTTGAGAAGAACAGAGAAACAATAATTCATGGTGACTTTAATATCAACTGGTCTGATAAAAAAGACAAACAAAAACTGAAAAGCCTCATGACTAAATTTAATTACCAGCAAATCAACAAAGGACCCACCAGGATAACCAAACAATCCAGAACACTTATTGACATGGTATTTACTAATAAACCAGAACGAATAACCAGAACCTATAATCTTGTAACTGGTCTCTCAGATCATAACATGGTTCTTGCTGTCAGGAAACTTACTAAAAAGCGACTACAGTATTTTGGGGGAGTCGATATTGACAAATCAAAGTTTATTATCCCCAAATCAAAAAATGAGGAGTTTGAACATTACTTAGAGAATCAAAATTGGGAGCAGCTCATGTCAACATGTGAAGTAGATGATTGTTGTAATTTTATAACTGCAACAATCACAAAGTCTATAGAAAAATTTTCAAAGCAAATTAAAAGTAGACAACAGAAGATTAGCCTACCATGGTTAAATAATGAAATAAGAAAACTTATGAAGAGACGAGACTATGCACTGAAAACATCACTAACCTCCAAACTACAAAATGATCACCTTGTGTATAAAAGTTTAAGAAATAAAGTGGTACATGAGCTGCGAAAATCAAAAATATCTTATTACAATAAACTGATAGATCATGCAAAGGGTAACAACAGTTCCCTATGGAGGCATTTAAATAACTTAACTAATAAAAAAAACGATCAGAAGGGGGTAAAGGAACTTAGAATCAATGGCAAGACCGTCAGTGACAAGGCTACTTTGGCAAATGAATTTAATTCACACTTTGTGGGCTCTGTGGAAGACTTAACAAAAATTTTTGTGCTGCCAAATGTGCTCAACAACACAAATTCCATACTTCCAACAGATACTTTTCACATCAATGAGGTAAATGAGAAGTTAATTGCTGGTATTGTTAAAACACTGTCAAACTCAAAAACTAATGATATCTACAATATGAGCACCTCCTTTCTCAAAATGCACAGCAAAATATTAATCAAACCACTGACCCATCTCATTAATCTCTCCATTAGGTCTAGTACATTTCCATCTGGCTGGAAAAAAGCTCGATCTCGATCTCGATCACGAGATCGCGGATACAAGCGGCTGAAATGAGCTTTCTCCGTAGGATTGCTGGACTCACCCTCAGAGATAGGGTGAGGAGCTCAGTCATCCGGGAGAGGCTCAGAGTAGAACCGCTGCTCCTCCACATTGAAAGGAGTCAGTTGAGGTGGTATGGGCATCTGATTAGGATGCCTCCTGGACGCCTCCCACTTGAGGTGTTTCAGGCACGTCCCACTGGGAGGAGACCCCGGGGCAGACCCAGGACTCGGTGGAGAGACTATGTCTCCCAGCTAGTCTGGGAACGCCTTGGTATCCCCTCTGAAGAGCTGGAGCAGGTGGCTGGGGAGAGGGAAGTCTGGGCTTCTCTGCTTGAACTGCTGCCTCCGCGACCCGGACCTCCGGAAAAGCGGTAGAAGATGGATGGATGGATGGATGGATGGATGGATGGAAAAAAGCTGTCGTCATACCAGTTCATAAATCAGGCAGTAAAGACGATATATGCAATTACCGCCCAATCTCTATCTTACCAGTCCTATCTAAGGTTCTTGAAAAAGTTGTAGCTACACAGCTGATAGACTACTTACAAGACAGTCAACTTCTTCATCCACATCAATTTGGTTTTAGACCAGGATACTCAACAGAAACAGCAAATTGTTGCCTTATTGAAAACGTCAAACAGTCCTTGGACAGGGGTAATGTGGTAGGAGCTGTTTTTCTAGATCTCAAAAAGGCTTTCGATACTGTAAACCACAGTTTGCTTTTATCCAAAATGGTATCTTTTAACTTCTCCCCAAATACATTAGAATGGTTTGCATCTTATCTCCAGAATAGAGAACAGTGTGTAAAAGTTCACCAGGATAAATCCTCATTTTTAAACAACCGCATGGGTATCCCACAAGGGTCCATTCTTGGTCCTTTACTTTTCAGCATTTTTATTAATGACTTGCCGTTACACTGCTCAGCTGCAACATGCCAACTTTATGCAGATGATGCAGTTATTTACACAGCTGCCAAGACTCCAGCACAGGCTGCAGATGTACTGTCTACAAGTATGGTTGATGTCCAAGAGTGGCTCCTCAAGAACCATCTATTGCTGAACCTTCAGAAAACAGTCTCAATGTGCTTTTCAATCAAAAAATGTAACCTGCAACATTTTAAAGTTAATATACATGATCATGACATCAGTTTAGCTACAGAATTCAAATACCTTGGCATTGTACTAGATCCTCAACTCAAATTTAATCTTCATATAAAGAAAATTTCAAAAACAGTAAAAAAAAATCTGAACTGCTTTAAATTAATTAGATATTACATACCTTACAAAGCAGCTGCACTGTATATGCATTCTATGGTTTTTTCTCATATATCATACTGTTTGACAGTCTGGGCTCAAGCAGCCCCTTCCACAATAAGACATATAGGTTCATTATATAATCAAACCCTAAAAATCTTGGACAAAAAGCCCATTAGGTGGCATCACTGTAATGTTTTAAAAAAATACAACCTATTGAGTTTTGAGAGCTCCATTGACCTCTGTCTTCTGAAATTAACGTTCAAATGTTTCCATAAATCAGCACCCGAGCCACTTGCTGGTTTCGTCCAAAGACAGGACAGCAGCAGAGCCACCAGGAGTTCTGTTAACAATAACTGTAAAATATTCCACCGCAGAACCACATTTGGACAAACAGCATTCTCTATAAAGGGCAGTCACATCTGGAACACAATGCCAAATGAAATTAAAATAATAACGGACTTTAAAACATTCACTAAAAATGTTAAAAACTGGCTGAAAAATAAACAAGAATGTACTCATGTATGAATTAATTGTCTGCAAAGTGAGAGTGAATGAAGGGAAGGAATAAATGTGTTTGTTTATAGTGAGTGACGGAGGGAGGAAGGCCTGAAATAGGCAAACGTGAGTTATGTTATATGTGTTAAATGTGAGTCAGGCTGTTATATTTGTGTATTTATAATATTTATAATATTTATGTTAAGTGTGAGTCAGGCTGTTATATTTGTGTATTTATAATATTTATAATATTTATAATTGTGTATTTATAATTTTTCTGCATTGATGTATGTGGTTATTGTGTATATTTTTTATTTTTATTTTTTTTTTTCCCATCTTTACTTGATTCTTTTTTCTAAAGCCTATCCAGGGACAAGAGTTGCAAATTAGCTAATAGCTATACACTCTATGTGCAACACATCAGATTGATTGTCTTTGATTAATTGTCTATGTTTATTGCACTGTCCCTGTCAAATAAACTAATCTACTACTACATTAAACATATTTCCGATGGAGCCATTGACCTGAGATTTTCACCAGATATCAGTAACAACCCAAGTAATCCATACATACAAAAAAATCAGGGCAACTTTGTTCACAAAACAAGTTATATTTAATAAAGTTGAATGACACAGGGAATGAGTATTGAGCACGATTGGTGAAATTAATTTAATTTTTAGTAGAAAAGCCTTTGTTGGTAATAACAGCTTCCAAATGCCTCCTGTATGGAGAAACTAGGCACAGGCATTGCTCAGGAGTGATTTCAGCCCATTCTTCCACACAAACTGTCTTCAAATCTTGACAGTTCCGTGGGTGTCTTCTATGAACTCTGATCTTCAGTTCATTCCAGAGATTTTCAATTGGATTCAGGTCAGGTGACTGACTGGGCAATTCTAACAGTTTTATGTTCTTTCTCTGGAGCCAGTTGAGTTTCCTTGGCTGTGTGTTTGGGATCATTGTCTTGCTGAAATGTCCACCCTCGTTTCATCTTCAGCATCTTGGCAAATGACAACAGTTTCTTATCAAAGATTTCTCTGTACATTTGTCCATTCATCTTTCCTTCAATTATATGAAGTCTGCCTGTATCATGTGCTGAAAAACACCCCCACACCGTGATGGGATGTGCAGTGTCATGTCTCCTCCAAACATGCTGTATGTTATGGCTTCCAAAAAGTTCAATTTTGGTCTCATCTGGTCAGACAATATTCTCCCAGTATTTTATTGGCTTGCCCAAATACTGTGCAGCAAACTTTAAACAAGTGCCAACATGGTTATTCTCCAGCAATGGAGTCCTGCGAGGTGAGCGGACATAGAGGCCATGTCAGTTGAGTGCATTACTTATTGTTTTCTTTGAAACAGCAGTACCTGCTAACTCCATGTCTTTCTGGAGCTCTCCACAAGTGGTCTTTGGCTCTTGGATAACTCTTCTGATAATTCTTTTGTCTCCTCTGTCAGAAATCTTGCGAGGAGCTTCTGGTTGTGGCAGGTTTATGGTAAATTGATGCTCTTTCCACTGCTGAATGATGGCTCCAACAGTGCTCACTGGAACATGCAGCAGTTTAGAAGTGCGCCTTTAACCAATGCCATCATTATGTTTTGCAACAATAAGGTTGTGACGGTCTAGTCTTTGCTTCTACCCATCATGAGTTCTTTGTGGTATGAAAATCTGATATCCACAGACCATTTTAAAAGCTATCAGTAAGGACTTAACCAGCTGAAATTAATTTGCACTGATGGGGGATGGGATGGCTTCCTAAATTCTGATCGATTTCAGCTGGTTTGTTGGCTTTCTATGCCTTTTTGCAGCTCCTTTTTCTTTGTGTTCAATACTTATTCCCTGTGTCATTCCATTTTATTAAATATAACTTATTTTGTGAACACAGTTGCCTTGATTTCTTTATATGTATGGATTACTTGGGTTGTTACTGATATCTGGTGGAAATCTCAGGTCAATGGCTCCATCAGAAATATGTTTAATGAGAGAAATGTTGACATGTTCAATACTTAGTTTCCCCGCTGTATATGAACATATGCAGAAATGGAGCTTATGCAGAAAAGGAGCAAAACCCTGGGATCGAGTCCCCGCTGGCACTGGCCACACAACCCACGGTCTCCTCTGCTGTCTCCACGATCACTAAACAACAATGGCAAGCTGGTCCGATACACAAGCACCTCTGTATGATCATCAACATATTTTTTTTTTTTTTCCAATGTGTTTTTATTGAAATCAATTTCAGAAATTACAGACAAGTTGGCATAATACTTCTTGAAACAAAAAATAAAGATACACTTATTTAGCACATATACATATATGTATATAGGATCAAATAGTGCCTCAACAAGTACTACACACTTAAGCACCAGATTTTTTTTTATTTTTTTTTTTTTTTTTTTTATAATATCCCCTCGAACAACACCCCCCCCCCCCAGCTCACAAGATCAGTAGAGGAAGTACCTCAACAGGCATATAATTTGAAACAAATACACATAATAGAGTAGGAAAAAAAAAATAACAAAAATATATATATATATAACAAGGCACATGCTGACATAATTAGATGGGTAAGACTTTTAGATTAGAAAAGTAAGATATAAAACATTGCCATTTCTGGTAAAACCTTTCTGTGCATCCTCTTATAGTGTATTTAATTTTCTCAAGTTTTAGAAAAAACATCATGTCCTTGAGCCATAGGGAAATTGAGGGATATCTGACAGATTTCCAATGCAGCAGTAAAGTACGCCTTGCTATTAAGGATGTAAAGGCCACAATATCCCTTTGTACCGAATTCAAAACTACAGAGGAATCAGGAATCCCAAATATGGCAATAAATGGAGAAGGCAGCAGAGTCACTTGAAGAACCCTGGAGATAATTGTAAAGTAACTAGACCAAAAACTGTATAATTCCGGACAAAGAAAAAACATATGGCCAAGGTGGCAGGGAGATCCCTTACATTTATCACAACTACCATCAACTTCTGGGTAAATCTCAGAGAGTCTCAGTTTTGAGTAGTGGACTCTATAGTGGACTCTATATATTACCTTAAACTGAATCAAGCTAAGACGAGCACATGAGGAAGACGTTCTAATTCTGTTAATGGCATCCTCCCAAAGCTCATCAGTCATCTGTATACCCAATTCTTTCTCCCACAAATTTTTTATTTTGACACTTGATTCATCGTTTAATGTTAAAGTGGAATTATAAAGCTTGGATATCAACCCTTTATGTTGTGGACCATGTGAAACTATACTTTCCCAGGGCTGCTCAGGAGGGATAGAAGGAAAGTTAGAGAAACACTTAGAAACAAAATTACGTATTTGAAAATAACGAAACAAATGGGTGCCGGGTAAGTTATAATTGAAAGATAAATTGGTAAAACTATCAAAAAGCCCAGATGTATATAAATTCCTTATATGTTTAATACCTCTGTCATGCCAGTCTGAGAATGACGAATCTGAGAGAGATGGGGGAAACAAATGATTTTTAGTTAAAGGACATAAAGAGGAGGCAGATACAAAACCAAAGCGCCGCCTAAACTGAAACCATATTTTTAATGTGTTGAGAACCACTTGACTGTCCGTATACAAAGAGGGTTTTGTAGGCAAAGAAGAAAAAATTAATGCAGGTATTGACGACCCCCGACAGGATGATAATTCCATTCTACACCATGGGGAGCGAAAAGACTTTAACCAATAGCAGATTTTATGTATATGTGCCGCCCAATAATAAGACTGGAAATCAGGTAATGCAAGTCCCCCGCTAAGTCTACATCTTTGCAATAATTTTTTACGCACTCTAGGTGGTTTACCATTCCAGATAAAGCCACAAATTATCTTATCCAGAGAATCAAAAAAGCTTTTAGGCAGAAAAAGAGGAATTGACTGAAATAAAAAAAGGAATTTTGGTAAGATATTCATCTTGACAACATTAATCCTACCCAAGAGTGACAGAGGGAGATTTCGCCAATGCTGGACGTCAGAGGTTATTTTGGCAATAAGGGGAGAAAAATTGGCTGAAGCTAGGCTAGAGAAAGAGCGTGTCACATTTATACCAAGATACTTGAATCCTGCGGGACTAAGTTTGAAGGGTATGTCAGACTGCTGAAGATCCCAGGCAGTCATGTTGATAGGAAAGCATTCGCTTTTTTCCAAATTCAATTTATAACCGGAAAAGGAACTGAAATTATTTAAAATACTCAAGACATTGGGGATAGAACTAACTGGATTTGACACATATAACAACAAATCATCCGCATATAACGACAACTTGTGTTCAGTTCCATTTCGGAAAATCCCACTAAATAAATTGGAAGACCGCAACGCAATGGACAGAGGCTCAATGGCAATAGTGAAGAGCAAGGGCGATAATGGACAGCCTTGCCGTGTGCCACGTCCAAGAGAAAAGTAATCAGAAAACATATCATTAGTTTGAACCCTTGCCTTCGGGGATGTATAGAGGAGACGAATCCAAGAAACAAATTTCTCATTGAATCCAAATTTCCTCAAAACCGCAAACAAATATTCCCACTCTACCCTGTCGAACGCTTTTTCAGCGTCTAGCGATATAACTATTTCTGATGAATCAGATGACTGTTTTGCATAAATTATATTGAAGAGAGTGCGTATATTAAAAAATAATTGTCGTCCCTTAACAAAACCATTCTGTTCTTCAGATATAATCAAAGGGAGAACCTTCTCCAGACGGGAAGAAATTACTTTGGCTAACACTTTCACGTCAGCATTAAGCAAAGATAGTGGTCTATAAGAGCTACATAGAGTTGGGTCTTTGTCCTTTTTATGAAGTAAAACAATCGAAGCTTGTGTTAGAGTTGGAGGAAGAATACCTTGTTCTAATGATTCATTAAAGGTAGCTAAAAGTAAAGGTGCTAATTTTTCCGTAAATCTTTTATAAAATTCAATGGGAAACCCATCAGGGCCAGGTGCTTTGTTTGATTGCATTGCTTCAATTGAGTTAATTATTTCAAACAAGGCCGAGTGGGGAATCCAGGCTTTTTGCAGTGTCTGAGTCAATTACAGGATTCGAGAGGTCATGAAGAAATAAGTTCATGTTATGTGAATCTGTTGGGAACTCCGACGTATATAATGAGGAATAAAATGTTTTAAATGTGGCATTGATTTCATTAGGATCTGTCGTGATTATATGTTGACTATTCTGAATACTACTTATAATCCGAGAATTAGCTTGACGGCGTAGCTGATGTGCCAACAGACGGCTTGCTTTGTCGCCATATTCATAATGAGTTCCACGATTTTGTAGTAATAGCCGTTCAGCTTCTTGGGTTGAAATTAGATCAAGTTCTGACTGTACCTCTATGCGCTGTTTAAATAATTCTGGTGTAGGATTTAAGGCATAACTTTGATCAATATTACTAATAGCTAAAGTGAGTTCAGAAAACTTGGTGTGACGTCTCTTATTAGAAAGAGCAGAATAGTAAATGATTTGTCCTCTAAGGTAGGATTTAAGAGTCTCCCATAATAATGAATATGAAGTAGAATCATTTTTATTAAACAACAAAAACTCATCAATTGAATTGGAAATAAAATCACAAAACTCTTTATCTGCTAAAAGAAGAGAATTAAACCTCCATGAAGGAAGACTACGTTTATAGGCACCCAACTGAATATCTAATAATAATGGTGCATGATCAGATATTATTATGCTTAAATAATCAGAGGAAACTACACAGGAATTTAAAGTACAGTCAATAAAAAAGTAATCAATCCTGGAGTAAGAATGATGCACCTTAGAAAAAAAGGAGAATTTTTTACTGGTTGGATTGCGGAATCTCCAAGGATCGACAAAGCCATTCTGTGTCATGAAATCAGAAAATGTTTGAGACATTAAAGACTTATTTAGATTACGGGGATTAGATCGATCTAATAATGGATCAAAGACACAATTTAAATCGCCCCCTAAGATTAACAAATGTGAATTCAAAAATGGTAAGCTACTTAGTAATTTGTTTGCAAATTCAACATTGTCAATATTTGGGGCATATACATTGACTAACAGAACCTTTTTCTGCATCAAAGTACCGGCAACTATCACATATCTGCCGTTTTTATCAGCTATAATGTTAGTGGCTGAGAATTGTACATTTTTATTAATAAGAATAGCAACCCCCCTTGATTTAGAATTAAACTCTGAATGAAAAACTTGGCTCACCCAAGAGCAGTGCAACCGATGATGATCTTTTATCCGAAGATGGGTCTCCTGCAGAAACACTATTGAGGATTTTAAATGTTTTAAGTGGTTAAAAACTTTTGATCTTTTAACAGGATGACCCATGCCCTTAATATTCCAGCTAATGAATCGCAAAGATGCGCCTAGTAAAGCTGTACCATGGCCTATATTGGTACTAGCCATTTACATGTACCAAAAAAAAACCAACCAACACAAGAACTATTGCTGTGAGCTGAGGTAAAACACCACCCACCCAAAAGAACCCCCAAAACAAATACACCCAAAGTCTCCATGTAACAAAAAAACACACCCAAAAACCAATGGAGACAGCAGTGTCACACACAAAGAAAAGTTGTTCTCAGTTAAATAGGAACAACTCGGAGGCAAAGCCGAGCAGAGAGAGAAAAAAAAATATATATATATATACCAATGGAAAACATGTCTCCTGCCAACTTCCAGAAATTGAATTATAATATGTGCAATGATTAAATTACATGCTGTTTTATACCAGTATTGTAATCTGAACAATAAAGTAAGAAAAAGTAATGATAATATTAAACTCAACAATACACTAAGAGATTCTAATGAACACTCCCAAAATAAAGCAAATAAGCGCAAATGTCCAGGTAACAGCAACAAGTCTAGAGTCCGAGCATATATAAGGATTATAATGAAAGGTTCACAGCTCACCCAGAAATCAGAGTCTTGACGTATTCCTTCGCGTCTTCCGGCAAAGTAAACTTCTTTTCAGTCCCCTGGTAAGAAATGCGTAGCTGCGCCGGGTGGAGAAGTCCGTATTTGACTCCATCAATGCCACGGAGTAGCCGCTTAACCTCGTTGAATGCAGCCCGAGCCCGTGCAATCTTGACGGTGTAGTCCGGAAAGACCGACAAAGTCATACCTCCGACTTTAATCCGCTGGAGCTCTCGCGCACGCCGTAATATATCAACACAGTCACTGTGGTAGTGAAGCCTGCATACAATGGCTCGTGGTCGCTCACCCGGTTTAGGTTTAGGCTGAAGAGTACGATGAGACCGATCCACTAGTGGTTCCTTATCCAAAAAAAAAGCATTTTTCAGCAACGCAGCCACAGCAGTAGGAGAAAAAGAGTCTGGACCCTCTTCAACGCCAATAATCCTTATGTTATTGCGTCGCGATCTTGATTCTAGATCTTCACATTTGTCTTCCAGCACAGCAACCTTAGCATTGAGGCGCTCAACACTTGTTTTCATATCAGTCATGTCATCCGTATAAGCTGTGAGCGTTTCTTCCATGTCCCCCATAGTGCACGTTAGCTTAGCCAACTTAGCATCAATAGCAGCATTGACGCTCGCTAACTGTGATTTCACAGACTGTAACTCAACCTTAAGAGGTGCCAAAGCATCTCCGATAATCTCTTGTAGCGCCTTCTTAATAATACCAGAGATGTCTTCTTTTAGAGAGGAAAGCAGCTCAATTTTCAAAGCTTCAGCGTTCAAAACAGGGGCTGGATCAACAGGTTGAGCTAGCAGCTCTGAAGTCGGGGCCTGTGAACAAGGCTTCAGGTGCGTCTGAATAGTGCGGGTTTTTCCTTTCCCCGACATTGCAAAACAATTCAAAAGTATCTCTTAAGATACACAGCGAAAAAGAGCCAAGAAAAAAACACTGGGTTTTTAGAAAACTGCACAACTGAATAACAATATTTTACGAAGTTGGCAGGAGCCACCAAAACTGCGTCCTACTCCATTGACCGCACCTCGATCATCAACATATTTTAAGCATATTCTACTTTACTGTGCTGCACCAGGGCCAAAACCACCATATGACCACAGCACCAGGCTGGCTGGCCACCAGAGGAGCAAACTGCGTGGAATAACCTGCAGGTAAAGATGCGGGGGGGGGGGGGGGCAGAGCCTTTTAATCTGTAGCACCAAAGCTTCAGAATTGTCTCTAATTCCAGCTACGGTTAGCGGAGTCAGATGACTCGTAAAAAGCAGGTGAAAACTTTTTTGTTTAACCAGGCTTTCTGTTGAGTCGGGGGCCTTTCCCTTGTAGAGTCTCCTCATACAAATGGGTCCTGGGTGAAGGACCAGACCAAGAGCAGTCCCATGGATCAAGTTAAGTCAAGGATCTAGTGTACCTTCACAATCCAGACTTCTGTGATCCTGATGTCCCACCTAGTGCCTTGTAAAAACCCGGGTTAAACATGCCGGTTACATAATTACCTCTGCCAAGGAGGTTATGTGATCATCAGCATTGGTTTGTCTGTCTGTCTGTTTGTTTGTTTGTTTGTTTGTCTGTCTGTCTGTCTGTTTGTTTGTTATCTCGCTAACAAACAAACAAACAAACAGATTTTTTTCACAGATTGTCAGAAATGGGGTATCCTACAGATGATTACATTTTGGTGGTGATCCGGATCACCGTCCAGAAGAAAACCGCCATTACGAAAAATGACATTTTCGTCAATAACTACTGAACCACTAATCCTATCATTGTGAATCCAATTGCTAGTCATATGTTTTCATGGTCAAGGAATCTGAAAACGTACACACAAACACTGTATGGGGGGAACTGTGGCGATAACCCGCCATTATGGAAAATGCCATTTTCGTCAATAACTACTGAACCACTAATCCTATCATTGTCAATCCAATTGCTAGTCATATGTTTTTGTGGTCAAGGAATCTGAAAACGTACACACAAACACTGTATGGGGGGAACTGTGGCGCTTGGCGGAGGTCTGCGCTCTCCGAGTGCTTTTCTACTTAACCACTTGCGCTCCGTTGTTCCGCGGGCGGGCAAGTCTCTGCGTCCTAGGGCGCACGAGGGCGACCTCGTGCGCGCTCGGACGCATGACGCATGATATACTGATGATGGTGCAGATGGAGATGGTGCTGGCCTCCAAGCGCCACTGAAAAAAAAAGCTGCAATCACAGCCGCAAACAGATTAGTTCATCTGATTGACCTCTCATTCGACTAATAAGAGCCTTGAATTGGGTTTCTGAAACCATGAAGAGCCAATGAATGAAAACCTAGGAAGGAGGAACCGCCTACTGTGAATGCAGGAGCCAATTGAAGCACAGAAATTCGGGCTGGGTGAAGAGATTTTTACTGTTGCAGCAGATGAAAACAAAGGACGCTGGACGAACCTGCTACAGCATGGAGAACACCCACAAGTGGTACCTGCACTCATTCCAGCAGAATAGATGTTTAGGATTCTCTTCCGTCATCATAGACCGACGGAGGCCGACGACAAAGGTCGTAAATCATTCGCCAAAACCGCAATATTCGAATTGTTTTGATCGGGATCCACGAGCGGACCAGCGTCGCGTTCGTCTGACAATGGGGAAGAGAAGTTCGCCAGGACTCTGCTGCTGTGAAGAGGTAAGGTGTTATAAGCTAAATTATTATTTCTCCCTGAAAACTGTAATCCAAAAATGACTTTGGACCGATCAGTAAATTACAACTGTACTGCGCACGAAGTACGAAGTGCGTGCGCCGCGATAAACAGTTCATTTGCCGTGTTCGGACCGTGAAGGCCCCCCCCCCCCCCGCTGCAGAAGAGGAGCGGGGGGGGGCGTTCACGGTCCGAACGCCCCCGGTCCGCGGAGGGAAGCATATGAGTCTATTCCGTCATGTAGCGATGGCCATCTTCTGTAGCATACACACACACACAGTAGCGGGGGGGAGAGCCGCTGTGAAAACATGCAAGGAGTGTAATCCATCATGTAGCGAGGGCCGAACTCCCTCTTTTGTAGCGGGGGGGGGCAACCCCCCCCCCCCCCCACACACACACACACAGACACAGCCCTGAGTGTAACCTTTCATTAGAGCCCAAAATGAAGATTCTTCATTGAATTATTCAAAAGTTACAGACGTTTTTCCAAACTGTGCCATTTGGCACAATTTGGCACAGTTCCAAAACGCCTGGGAACTACCTGAGAACAAAGCTGTGTAAAATGTTCAATTTTTGTAGTATTGTTACCAAATTTGGATCTCAGCTTGATAACACTTGGTTCTACATTTCTGTTGCATTTTCCAGCCGGATCGGACAGCTGTGTGTTATTTGCAAGCATTTGTATCCAAAAAAACACAGTGGCCAAATTTATTTTCTTCAAGCTCAGTATGTTTAGATGACTGTAACTCAGTGGCCGGAGCACGTAGAGAGATTATGTTTTTTTTGCCAAAAAATTCAAAGTATTTTCTTTTAAGTGAGACCAACCCCATGAAGATGCTGCAAAGGGTTGAATAACAGCTTTCGATTTACTTTGGGCACGTTTTTTTTTGGCATTTTTAGGAAAATTGCCTGGAGTGCAAGGGGTTAACATCTGTATCCAACAAAATAGATGTGCTGCAGTTGGATTTATTATATCGATTAGGCAACTATAGTACTTACATGGTGAGAGAAAAAGAGAGTAAAGAAGATGGAAACTAACACTGAAATGGGCTGAAGCTAAATCGCTGTTGGCCTCTAACTACTATTGGTATCAGCTCAACATCTAACAGTGAATGAGACTACGACGAAATATATGAGCTAAAACTAGATTTACAATCCTGATGAGAGAGTCGTAATGTCTATGTGATGGTAACATAACTGTGGCTTCATAAAGGACTCCCTCAGCTATTCCACCTCTTGAGCCGGAATAGTACGTACATGTACAGTGACTTCTGCACTATTTAATTTTGTTATATATGTGAGTGAAATCTTTTCCGTGGATCGCCATCTTGTTGTGGTGGAGTGGTTTGAGTACTGTAATCCCAATTTGGGATAAATAAAGTACATCTATCTATCTATCTATCTATCTATCTATATATCTATCTATCTATCTATCTATCTATCTATCTATCTATCTATCTATCTATCTATCTCTAATGATCTCAGGAGCTATATTGTCAGAGGCAGCATGGGCCTGGTAGGATCTCTCAAGTCAAATTAGCCCTGGGTGAAGCAAGCAAGCAGCGTGTCACTAAACAATCTCCTCATTACACTCAGCATGTACCACACGGGGTGGGACTAGGACTCCAGCAGAGATGACAGCTTGGCCACAATCCCCCTCTTTCATATCACCTCCACTGGGTTGAGGTGTCACCCCAGAACAGACCTGGCCTTCTTAGTCAGCCTGTTCAGTCATTTCCTGTCAGCAGCTGTTAGGCTGCTGCCCCAATGCACCGCTCCATACATGATGACTGATGCTACCACAGAGTTGTAAAAGGTCTTCAGGAGTTCCCCCTGCACTCCAAAAGTCTCTTCAGAAGGAAAGTGTTTTACTATTGTCTGACCAGTCTATTTTATTGCTCAGGTGAACACCCAGGTACTTATAAGATGTCACCATCTCAATGTTTGTTCCCTGGATGTTTACTGGTGATGTGGGGGAGTATCTCCACCTGATTATGAGCTACATCCATCAATCCATCTTCTTCCGCTTAATCCTTTTTGGGTCATGGGGGTGGAGTGGGGGTGGGGGGCTTCAGCCTATCCCAGCATCTTTGGGCAAGAGGCAGGGTACACCCTGGACAGATCGCCAGTCCATCGCAGGGCCAACACAGAGAGACAGAATACCATTCACTCTCACATCCATACCTAAGGAAAATTTAGAATCCCCAGTTGATGCCAATTAACCTTTGGCATGTGGGAAGAAACCGGAGAAATCCCGGTCTCACAAAAGTTAGTTCACCCCTCACACTTTTGTAAATATTTTATGACATCTTTTCATGGGACAACACTGAAGCTATAACAGATGCAATGTAAAGTAGTCAGTGTACAGCTTGTAGAACAGTGTAAATTTGCTGTCCCCTCAAAATAACTCAACACAGAGCCATTAATGTCTAAACTACTGGCAACAAAAGTGAGTACACCCCTAGTGAAAATGTGCAAATTGTGCCCAGTTAGCCATTTTCCCTCCCCGGTGTCATGTGACTCATTAGTGTTACAAGGTCTCAGGTGTGAATGGGGAGCAAGTGTGTTAAATTCGGTGTTATCACTCTCACACTCTCTCATACTGGTCACTGGAAGCTCAATATGGCACCTCATGGCGAAGAACTCTCTGAGGATCTGAAAAAAAGAATTGTTGCTCTACATAAAGATGGCCTAGGCTATAAGAAGATTGCCAACACCCTGAAACCGAGCTGCATCACAGTGGCTAAGAACATACAATTGTTCAACAGCACAGGTTCCACTCTGAACAGGCCTCACCATGGTTGACCAAAGAAGTTGAGTGCACAAGCTCAGCATCATATCCAGAGGTTGTCTTTTGAAAATAGACATATGAGTGCTGCAAGCACTGCTGCAGAGGTTGAAGGGGTGGGGGGTCAGCCTCTCAGTGCTCAGACAAGACGCAGCACACTGCATCAAGTTGGTTTACATGGTTGTCGTCCCAGAAGGAAGCCCCTTTTAAAGATGATGCACAAGAAAGCCTGCAAACAGTTTGCTGAAGACAAGCAGACTAAGGACATGCATTACTGGAACCATGTCCTGTGGTCTGATGAGGCCAACATGAACTTTTTTGGTTCCAATACTGTCAAGCGCGTGTGGCAGCAACCAGGTGAGGAGTACAAACACAAGTGTGTCTTGCCTGCAGTCAAGCATGGTGGTGGGAGTGTCATGGTTTGGGGCTGCATGAGTGCTGCCAGCACTAGAGAGCTACAGTTCATTGAGGGAACCATGAATGCCAACATGTACTGTGATATACTGAAGCAGAGCATGAGCGCCTCCCTTTGGAAACTGGGCCACAGGGCAGTATTCCAACATGATAACCACCCCAAACACACCTCCAAGACAACCACTGCCTCGCTAAAGAAATTGAGGGTAAAGGTGATGGACTGGTCAAGCATGTCTGCAGACCTAAACCCTATTGAGCATCTGTGGGGCATCCTCAAGGAGGAGCGCAAGGTCTCTAACATCCACCAGCTTCATGATATTGTCATGGAGGAGTGGAAGAGGATTCCAGTGGCAACCTGTGAAGCTCTTGTTAACTCCATGCCCAAGAGAGTTAAGGGAGTGCTGGAAAATAATGGTGGCCACACAAAATATTGACACTTTGGGCACAATTTGGACATTTTCACTTAGGGGTGTACTCACTTTTGTTGCCAGCAGTTTAGACATTCATGGCTGTGTGTTGAGTTATTTTGAGGGGGCAGCTGTTATACTGTTACACTGTTAAACAAGCTGTACACTGACAACTTTCCATTGTATCAAAGTGTCATATCTTCAGTGTTGTCCCATGAAAAGATACAATAAAATATTTACAAAAATGTGAGGGGTGTACTCACTTTTGTGAGATATTATATATATATAAAGTTTATAAAGTTGAACTGACTTGAAATTACCTCAAAGAGCATCTGCAAGTTCAGTAACTTTAGGGATAAGGGGATTATGAACTGCACTTATATAGCACTTTTTCTAGTCACAAAGACCACTCAAAGCACTTAACTAGTAGCAACATCAACCCGCCATTCTAAGGGCCTATCACAGACAGATACTTAGGGACAATTTAGAGTCAACGGTTAGCCTAACATGCATGTCTTTGGATAGTGGGAAGAAACAGGAGAACCCAGAATAAACCCACATAGCACAGGGAGAACATGCAAACTCCACATAGAAAGGTTCCCATCCCTGCAAGCCTGGGGATTTGAACCTGGAACCTTCTTGTTGTCAGGCAACAGTACTAACCTTTGAACCAGTGCTGCCAAATCTTATTTTCTGAAGGAATACACTATGCTTTTGTCTTTTCCACAGGCAGTCAACCATAAATGCAGATTTTGTCTCTCTTAAATTGTCCAAATTACTTTAATGAGAAAGTAATTTTTTGTAAACATAAAAAGGAGAACAAGGAAGGCAGGCTTTTAAGTGCTGAATGGAAAGTTAATGCAGAATGTCATCAAAAATAAAATCCACCACCCATGAAAGTTGAAATATCCTTGTGGAAACAAGAAGATGGCGACGAAAGAGTGATGATATACAGAAATTCAGCAGGTGGCGGTAATGCACCTGTAAGCTGGTTGCTAACCGCCAATCAAATCTAAAAGAAGAAGAAGAAGAAGAAGAAGAAGAAGAAATATCCTTGTGACGTGATGGACAGTCTAAGCACTTTTTTACATGACACAAGTTCCACAATTTTGAATTTATGCACGTGATGGTTCAGGTTCAGATTAGATAAACACATTTTGTTTGTTAATGGACAAATAGGTTGCAAAATGTTAGAAATGACTACACACTGGGTCTGTCCCATTCTGGCCATTATAAAGGTACAGGTGGACACAGATTCCTATCATGCAAACATCTCACTTCACTCTCTTGGTTGGTTGAAAGGTAAGTTTTATTCACTTTTACTTGTACATGTTTTCTTTAAGATAAGATAAGATAAGATAAGATAAGATAAGCCTTTATTAGTCCCACAATGGGGAAATTCCCGGATTGCAACAGCACAGGGATAGCAACACTCAGAGCAATAATTAAGAAGATACGGAAGATATAAATAAGAGCAGTGGATATACGTACATACACATCAATATATAAATATATATACAAAGTGCGGAGCATTGTAGCAAGATGGAATAAACAGCATAACCGTCTACTTAGTTATCCAACATAGTGTGAATATGTACTCATACATATTGTCACCCTCCATTATGATGCTCACTGACGAAGAGTCTAAACATGTTATTATGGTTAATGGGGATTATGGGCCCTATTTTGCCAGTCATCACTGGACTTTTCCACCAGACCTTCCGGTGTATGCCAGAGTTTTTGTTAGTTTCTGTCAGTGCATTGTTTGTTTTTTACACTTTGCGTCACATCATCTAATTACCAGCAAACAGTGCACCCGCTATACACTGGAAAGATGCGGCTCATTTCAAAGAGGTGTTGGGGCACACACTCTCAGGCGCAGCACTATTATGGTGCATGTTATGCCAATGCCCTTTTGATTAGGAAAAAAGTGGTCTGTCATCAGAAGCGCATTGTTTAATAATATTTCAGTGGAGTGTTTTGAAATTGCACCGCTCCGAAGCTCACGAGGAAACAACACAGGCTGTGTTTTTTCTGTTATTTTAATGGAAAGAGTTGTAACAGTCACAATATAATCACCTGTCATTTTATTTATAATATGATCAAACACTAAGTACATTTTTTTTTTTCATCCACACTCTCATTTTAACTGCAGACTTACTGTTGGAGTCTATAGATTAGACATTGATGTATGATTTTTTTGGGGGGGGAATGGATGAATGAACAGGGAGCATGTCTGCATTCTGGGGTGGATGCGGCTCATGGGGGGAGACGTGTCAGTCTGAAGATTTTTATTCCACATTTTCGTTTTCATCACGGAATTATTAGGCATTAGTGTGTTTATTTTGCATCTGAAGTTAAACAGTGTCAAACCTCTCTTTGCCAAACAGGCTCATCAACACAGGAGGGAATGATCAACAGGGGCAGCAAAAGCAGCAAGAGCAGCAAGAGAAACTGGACCAGCAGTTGTTTTAACAGAGATCACTTTAAAAAGGAGCAGTCATCCTAAAAGGCTTTGCTTTGGATTAATAAGGATCACTGTATAATAGGAAGTGCTTCAGAATAAAATAAACTCAAATTGCTGAAAAATTCTTGCCTTAAACAAGACCTTGAATTTTACTTGATTAAGAAATGTCAAACATTTAAAAAAAAAAAATCAAATTTAGTGTGGAACGAATGCAAATTCCATGACAAGAAAAAACCTTTCTTTACTGTTACAACTGTATCCTACTATCCAAATATATAACATGCACATTTTGAAGAAAATGAACTTGCTTTCTTGAGCTTCATAAATGTGTGTTTCTTTTTATAAAAATATTCTGCACAACTGATAAAAAACAGCAAATACAGTATAATTACAAATTTATTTGACAAACCTTTCATAAGAACTCCAATTAAAGGTTAACACTAAACATCATAATGATTTTTTCATGTCAGTGATTAGCATACAAGTTGTGGTATTTGATGCCATTTTAATGAATACATTTGTAAATGGATAAAACCTTAAACAAAAAATATAAAATAAAAAGTAGTTTTTCATATCATTTGATTTTGTTTAAATGTAGTATGAATTTAAAAACGATTTAACTGATTTAAGCCAGTTGACTACCTGAAATATAGTAATGCATTGAGAAAATGAACATTTCTAACTTTAAAAACATCATAACCATCAATGAATTTTAAATGCATGTTGAAGAGAATACAACAAAACTGTTACGTTCACAAGGTCTCTCTGAAGCAAAGCTTGTATTGTGACAAAGCAACTGATCATAATAAGCGATCATGCACTTATTTCCTCTTTCTTTTGAACCAAATGGACATTTTTCATGTGCAGCATCCAATGTCAATGTGTGTGTTGCTGATAAATGATCTGACACGATTGGTACACAACACCTGATAAGATAATTAACTTCTTTTTTTTTTTTTACCAGAATGTGCAACTTCATCTAAACCACGGGGATAAATTGTTGGAGCACAACTTTGCAACACTGTGTTAACACTTTAAGTAATAATAAAGTATATACACAAATGCACTGGCTTATTGTCATTGCTACTGGTTGCTGTATTTGACATCAGTTTTTTTCTTTTGTTAAAGCTAAATAATTTATTGTAGAATTTATTGGCTCCGTGAGGCAGACACCCTCTTCACCTTTAAGATTAAGTTGAATTTTTTTTCTATTTGACAAAGTTCTGGATTAGACTTTCCACATGTTACAGTTATATGAGTTTTACTTATTGTCTAATATAGCTATTGCTGCATCGCTTCATGTGCATAGTGTGCAGTGTGCATCAACAGGGGGCAGCTATGCTTATGTTTGGTAGCTGTGTGAGCTCTGTGACCAGCTGGCTAGCTTGAAAAGTAATACACTATATTGCCAAAAGTATTGAGGCACCCCTCCAAATGAATGAACACCAATACACAAAACCTGGTCCATAAAGACATCGATGTGTTAGTTTGGTGTGGAGGAACTTGACTGAGCCCTGACCTCAACCTGACAGAACACTTTTGGGTTTAACTAGAGCAGACACTGTGAGCCAGACCTTCTCATCCAACATCGGTGCCTGACCTCACAAATGTGTTTCTGGAAGAATGATCAAAAATTCAATCAAACACATTCCTAAACCTTGTGGAAAGCCACCCTTTGCAGCTATAAAAGCTTCAACTCTTCTTTCCACAAGGTTTAGGAAAGACATGCACGTTAGGTTAATTGGCATCTATCAGATCAATTGTCGTTAGGTATGTATGTGAGACTGAATGGTTGTGTGTTTCTCTGTGCACAGGTGACGAGGCAAGGCAGGGCAAGTTTATTTGTATAGCACATGTCATGTACAAGACAATTAAAAGCGCTTTACATAAAACATTAAAACTTTACAGCAAGTTGCAAAAGAAATGCTTAAGAATTTAAAAGCAAACTAAAAAATAAATTAAAGAAAGAAACAAGAATAGAATACTATAAATAGAATAAGAGAGATAAAGTGCAAGAAATAAAAGTTACAGTGCATTGTGGGTGATTAACAATCGTTCTACTGAAAGGCAGCGGCAAAGAGGACAGTTTTTAACCTCGATTTAAAGCAGCTGAGAGTTTCAGCAGCCCTGATGCTTTCTGGGAGTTTGTTCCACATGTGAGGAGCATAAAAACTGAACACTGTCTAACCATGTTTGGCAAGATCTTGATTATTAAAGTTCTGCATTGAGGCAGAGACCCACATCGCAATGGATCTAAGAATCCAGAAACTTCCACGCCTCTAGTTATTTGTATGTTACTGTTATTTGTATGAATGTTATGTCTACTTTCTTTTTCCTTCTCTCTACCCTCACCCCCAACTACTCATGGCAGATGGCTGCCGCTCGCTGATCCTGGTTCTGCCAGAGGGATCCTTCTAAAAGGTGAGATTTTCCTTCCCACTGTCAACTAGTGCTTGTTTATAAGGGATCACCTGATTGTTGAGGTTTCCTCTGAATTATTCATGTGATTCACGCCTTAAATATCTAGTACCTTGGAACAGATTTTTGCTGTCAATAAGCTAAGATAAGATAACCCTTTATCCATCCAACAGCATGGAAATATACAGTTTTGCAGAAGCCAAGGGATAGTAGCACTCAGAGCAACAACTCAGGGTAAGAATTATACACAGTGCAAGAAGTTAAAAAAGTAAAAAACATCATCCTCTCTCCGATTACCTCCACTGGGTCGAAGCTGCACCCCAGAACAGACCTGGCCTTCTTAATCAGCCTGTTCAGTCTCTTCCTGTCGGCAGCTGTGATGCTGCTGCCCCAGTAGACCACTCCATACATGATGGCTGATGCCACCACAGAGTCAAAGAACATCTTCAGGAGTGCCCCCTACATTCCAAAAGACCTGAATCTCTTCAGAAGGAAAGTGTGTTAGTGTTGTCTGACTAGTCCAATTTATTGTTCAGGTAAATACCCAGGTATCCTGCCTATTACAGACAGATACCTAGGGACAATTTCGAGTCAACAATTCACCTAACATACATGTCTTTGGGGTGTGGAAGGAAAAAGGAGCCCCCCGAGTAAACCCACACGGCACAGGAAGAACATGCAAACTCCACACAGAAAGGTTGCCACCCCTGCCAGCCTGGGGATTTGAACCTAGAACATTCTAGCTGTCAGGCAACAGTGTTAACCACTATACCAGTACTACCAAATCTTTTTTTTCTGAAGGAATGCACTATGCTTTTGTCTTTTGTAAAGGCAGTCAACCATAAATGTAGAAAAGGAAAAATGCTTAAGAGGAAGGCAGACTTTTAAGTGCTGAATGGAACATTATTGCAGAACTGCATCAAAAATAAAATCCACCACCCATTAAAGTTGAAATACCCTTGTGACACGATGGACAAGCACTTTTTTACATGATAAAAGTTCCACAATTTTGAATTTATGGAAGGGACAGCCCAGGTTCAGATTAGATAAACACATTTTGTTTGTTATTGGAAAAATAGGTTGCAAAATGCTGGAAATGACTACACACTGGGCCTGTCCCATTCTGCCTATTATAAGGTACAGGTGGACACAGATTCATATCATACAAACATCTCATCTCACTCTCTCTCACACTTGGCTCTGGCAACTAATTGATTGAAAGGTAATTTTTGGTCACTTCCACTTGTAAATGTTTTCTTTATGACACTGACAAAGGGTCTAAGCATGTCATTATGGCGAATGGGGATTATAAATTCTTTAGTGAATAGACAGTTTATGCACTGCCTGGCCAAAAAAGTCACCACCTGGATTTGACTAACAAATATGCCTCCCATTGGGTAAATTACTGGTCTAGGTCTAGGTTCAGCAACGTTATGTGCCCAGAGAATGAGGTCAGCTGACTACCTGAATATACTGAATGACCAGGTTATTCCATCACTGGATTTTTTTCTTCCTTGATGGCACGGGCATATTCCAATATGACAATGCCAGGATTCCTTGGGCTCAGATTGTGATAGAGCGGTTCAGGGAGCATGAGACATAATTTTCACACATGGATTGGCCATCACAGAGTCCAGACCTTAACCCCATTGGGAATCTTTGGGATGCGCTGAAGAAGACTTTTTCTCTGTGTCAAGACAACATCCATATTATTTTCTTAGATTTAAGAAATTCATTCAACAGGCATTTTGTTTCTCTTGCCTGATTTTAGATGGTTTCTGATGTTTTGGGATTTTAGGTTCAGAAAAGCTAAAAGTAGATGAATACACCAGTTATAAATTGCAAAATTTTCTTTGCTCTTTCAGTTCCACGGTTCACGTACTGTTGGCGTACTGTTGGCATACTGTTGGTACCAGAGTGGTGGTTAGAGGTAGAGCATCCACCCCACAAATGGGAGGTCAGGGTTCAAGTCCCGAGCGGGTCATGCCAAAGATTATATAAAAATGAAACTTCCTGCCGTCTAGCTTGGTGCTCAGCAAATGGAACAGAGGAGGGAAATGTAGGCAGCAGTGGCTCTGGAAGTAGAGCTGGTCATCCAATAACTAGAGGGTTGGCAGTTCGAATCCCGTCATCCTGCCGTTGTGTCCCTGGGCAAGACACTTTACCCATCTTGTCTCCAGTGTCCATGACACTGGGTATGAATGTGGATAATATACCTCTTTTATATACCTCTCTGTAACTGGGTGCTGGACTTTCTCACAGGGAGGCCACAGAACATGTGGGTTGGCAGCAACACCTCCCAGACCATCACACTATGCATAGGGGCCCCACAAGGGTGCATGCTCAGCTCGCTGCTCTTCACCCTGCTGACCCATGATTGCATGCCAGCCTACAACACCAACCACATTGTCAAGTTTGAGGACGACATGACGGTAATGGGCCTCATCACCAACAACGATGAGGCCAACTACAGAAATGAGGTGAGACAACTGGTCCAGTGTTGTAAAGACAACAACCTCTTCCTGAACGTGGGAAAAACCAAGGAGATTATGGTCGACTTCAGGAGGGGTCACACACAGCATCCCCCTCTGATCATCGATGGTGCAGCTGTGGAGAGGGTGAACAGCACCAAGTTCTTAGGGATGCACATCTCTAAGGACCTCACCTATACCAACAACACCACATCACTGGCCAAGAAGGCCCAAACTCGACTCCATTTCCTCTACAGACTGAGGAGATCACGAGTCCCACCCCACATCATGCAGCCTTTCTACTGGTGCACCACTGAGAGCATCCTCACCAACTGCATCACAGTATGGTATGGAAGCTGCATCGCCGCCTGCCGGAAGACACGACAACTCATAGTGGATGCAGCCAGTAAGATCATCGCCCCCCCCCCCCCCCGCCCCCCTGTCCCCCCTTTCGGACATCTACCCTACCCGGCTCACCCACAGAGCCATCATCATCATAGGTGACACCTCCCATCCCCTACACTCCCTCTTTAGCCCCCTGCTCTCGGGGAAAAGGTACCGTAGCCTCCAGGCCCGCTCCACAAGACTGCTGAACAGCTTTGTTCATCAGGCTATCAGGACCCTGAACTCTGTTCACACACACACACACACACACACACACACACACACACACACACACACACACACACACACACACACACACACACACACACACACAGATGGTAACACCTGCACAATAACTACCTCAGATGTTGGCACAGAAAGACCAGCACACCAACAATAATACTGTTGTTCTGTTGTACTTTTGCCACTATACAGTATGTGCACATGCTGTCTGTATGTCACTGCAATACTGATCATGTGCAGTCATATCTGTCACTATCTGCACCTACACTACAGTATTGAAATGGAACTACGGGTATTCATCTCTGGCAGTTTGAATATAGGATGGTTGGGTTTATTACCACTAATCGTTTACCCAAACTAATCGTTTACCTCTATGTAGGTCAGAGTCCTTCTCACTGCCATCGGAACCACGGGTTGCATCACTGTATACAGACTGTACATAGACTGCTGCTGTCAATGTTTGTTCTTGTTTTTCTTTTTTTATCCAGCTTTATTCCTTTTCTTTTTATAAAATGCACATCAATGAAGACAGAGAGAAATGCCATTTCAATTCTCCTGTATGTCCTGCGCATATAGTACTATTAACAATAAAATCTTGAATAAATGTTCGGTAGTAGTCGACGAGGCTGTTGGCGTGGAATGGTAGCCATGTTTCCATCAGTCTACATTAGGGCAACTGTGGCTACAGTAGTAGTTTACCACTATCACTGTTTGTCTGGAGTGAATGAATAACGGTCTTACTGTAAGTGCTTTGAGATATCACTTGACATGTTAAGTGCCATATAAATCTAATCCATTATTGTTATATGCTAGTTCTCTGTCACAGTGTAGTGGCTAATGGACTGGCGATCTGTCCAGGGTGGACCCTGCCTCTTGCCCAAAGATGCTGGGATAGGCTCCAGCCCCGCTGCGACCCAAAAAGGATTAAGCGAAAGAAGATGGATGGATGGATGGATGGAACTCTCAGTTCATTTGTCCTTTGCTGTAACTTGGCTGTCAGAAAAATTAAATGGAAAAAAAATAAAGAAAAGCATCAGTAGAAAATGAAACAAACAGTAATGTCTAATTGTCTTTTTTATGATAGGAACCATCTATCTATAAATGCAGCATATCTGTGTGTGTGTGTGTGTGTGTGTGTGTGTGTCTGTGTGTCTGTGTCTGTGTCTGTGTCTGTGTGTCTGTCTGTCTGTCTGTTCCTCACATATCTGTCAAACCGTTCGTCAGACTGGCCTCAGGTTTTATGAGTTTTGTTGAGGTTACGAGGGTGTGCATATCCCTGAGGATGGAGTTGTTCAGTCAAAATATGTAATTTTTATCCATAAAAGTTTAGTCATCATTCTCTCCTTATGCTCTGGCTTCTAAAAGTGTGGGTGAGGTCTCGGATTGACTCCGTATTGATTGGATAACATGCGGCATCACGGCATCAGTAACCACAACGCTCCGTGAGCAAAACAAGGAAACAAAAAGAGACAAATTTGACAAGAAAAAGATAACACTGAAGATTTAATACTTAAAAAATTACACCATAAAGTTTGAGTGACTGCGTAGGTCTAAAGGATAATTCAACATATCAGAATCAGAATCAGAATCAGAATCAATATGTGGATAACACGAAGTAGGCGGGTGCGCTGGGGGGGGGGGATGCCCATGTGGACCCATGGTGCTGCAAAGGACAACGGTGGCACATGGGTGAAGCAGCAGCCGAGACTCCCGTTAACTGTGCAGGCTAGGCTTGCCTCCCTGTGAAGGACTGTGATCCGCCAGTTCAGCTGCTGCTTCTCCAACTCCGGTGTCCGACTGAGTGGACCACAATCCTTTGCAGGGAGGCACACCCTCCTTGACTGGTCAGTGGTAGACAGGAACCCCAACCGCTGCTTCACCCGTGTGGTACCACTGTCCATTGCAGGACCATGAGTCCCCCCTCCCGCGCAAGTATCTAAAAATTAAAAACTTAATAATACCACCATGATTGTGGAGCAGAATGGCTTGATCAATTGCATATCATATGTGGACACATATGCACGCTTTGACTAAACGACGACCGTGACCAAACAGGACACAAAAATGCCCCAAAAATGAAATAAATCATTTTATTTAAATATTTACAGACAAATGTGTTAAATGTGGTTTATGGGCACCTTATTGTGAAGTGCAGTGTGGTAACGTGGACTTCCTGTCACGTCACCGCACTGCCCTATATAACAGGGCATGGTATGGCCTCTTTATGCCGGATGCCCACGCTAGGTTCCTGCCATGTAACCTCTGTGTTCAACGCTACCTCATCTTGCTTCATTCATCACCAGGTTTCCATACACAAAATTTGGCGACTGAGGATTAACTCATAGAGGTATGCTCTGTCCCTTTCTTGAGCTCCCGAGTGAACTACCGGTGCCTTGGCCAAGATGGTTTGAGGCTTTTCAGACCTACATCACCGCGCTGGACCTCGGGCAGCTTGACAGACTAAGAGCACGTGCGCTTCTCGTCCATAACCTGGGTATTGAGGGCCAGCAAGTCCTGCGGACGCTCGGCACATCAGGCTCGTTTGAAGACATTGTGGAGCTGCTAGCCAACCATTTCCACACCCTGGACAGCGTGACTGTCCGGAGTATTCGTTTTAAGCAGCAACATCAACTAGTAAGTGAGCCTATCCACCAGTTTGTAGCCAACTTGAGGCAGCTAGCTAGCGAGTGCCACTTTGGGCAGTTGGAAAATGAAATGGTGCCCGACCAGCTAGAAGAGTACACATGCAGTGCTGTATTGTGAGCTCGGCTACTTATGGTGCTGAATGACTTAACATTAGCCAGAGCTGTCGAGTTAGCTCTTCAGTTGGAGACAAGCTAACCTCGGAACTAAACTGGCGTCAGTTACAGCGGCCACCAGAGCCACTCGCCATAGCAAATGCCACGGACTCGGATAGCGAGGATAGCCTGGAGGACGATGTTACAGAAACCAATGCTGCCAGTCGAAGATCTGCCCCAGGAAGACCCCCATGTAAGGGTTGTGGGTCCGCGACGCATCGCCATAAGGCAAAGGAATGCCCAGTAAGAGAAAAACATAGCAGATGAGGACGCTTGAACCATTATGCTAGAGTGTGCCACTTATCTGAACCAGAGAGCCCATGGAAGAAATCACTCCGCCCTCCCCCGACAACCATCTATACGGTGTGCCCCAGCACAAAGGGGTACACGTATTGCGCAGTAGATTTGAACAGCATGGAGGTGCCACTGTTGCTCGACACGGTGGGAGAGAGGTCGTTGCTGAACTGGGCCACACTGAAGAAGTTCTTCCCTCACTACAGGATTAAAGGTAACCCGGTGCCATTGTATGGTTATGGAGGTGGCAGGCTGGGCACGGTCATGACTTTGGAGTTAGCGGTTCGTTACCAGTCTGCAAAGATGGTTGACTTCACATTCCACGTGACAGCGAGAGGTGATAACATTATGGGCTGTGATTGGTTTTACAGACTAGGTTTCACTATTAAAGACGGTGCCAGGAACGAATGGTCAGGTTGTGGCCGCTGGAACCCCCGGTTCCAGTGGTTGAAGAGGGCGTTGTGAGGGATGAAGAGCTAACAGACACTTAAGCAGGACCAGTTTCACTCAGGTTCAGCGCAGGAAAGTCTCAGTGCCAGTGCTCGGTTCATGGTAGAGGGGGATACCAAGTGTGGCAGCAGGGCACCTGCATCGGTGAGTGACACCATGCTAGCCCCAGATACCTCTGGAGCTTGGCTGCAGGGGGATGGGGGGTCTGCAGCTACGACGGTGACCGCTACGACATTTTTAGAAGAGGACGGGGCCAGACCGTCGAGCATGGTGTTACCACATGTTCAGCAGCAGCACGTCAGGCCGAGCCGGACCCCGCTGAGGGTTTTGGACTTGGTTCGGGTTCAGGGTGATGAACATCCACGGCAAAGATGGGCCAAATGACAGCCAGCAAAACATCAAGGATGTCTGCGGATAGTGGCAAAGTTGGGCGCAGTCTACTTCCGGTTGTCCGACGGCTCATCAAGGCATGCCAATCAGTTTCGGCGTGTCTAGGAAGACGCTCCGGGTGACGAGGCTGGATGGGAGTCAGTGTTGGTGGCGAAGGAGTCGGACTCCACCGTCCAGAAGATCAGCCATTGTCCCGGAGACTTGCTGCTTCTAGGGGTGCGTTTGCTGAGGGGCTGCCCTGGGCCCCCCCATGATGGTTCTGCCTCTCCCACTCAAGTGACTGTGCTGTAGAATAATGTTTATAGTTCTGTGTGCTTGCATGCATGTTATGTTATGGGGTTGTATATATTTTGTGTTAGTATAGGAGCACAGCAGATATTTCAGTTTAATGACGGACTCTTTTTAGTTTATTTGGTGGCAAAATAATCCACCACGTCATGCAGGCTGCGTGGCAGTCTACCCACCAGCCCTATTTTACGTTATTTTGTGTGAGTGTGTTAGGCCAGTTGAGTACATTAGTTTTCGTTATTTTAGTGCATGGTTCAGGTTCTAAATTTGGATGGGTTTGAATTGTATGTGTGGTTTTGGACTTTCTAAAGGGAGGAGGAAATGTTATATGTGGTTTATGGGCACCTTATTGTGAAGTGCAGTGTGGTGATGTGAACTTCCTGTCACGTCACCGCACTGCCCTATATAGCGGGGCGAGCAGCCATGGTGCAGCCTCTTTACGCCGGATGCCCATGCCAGGCGTCTGCCGTGTAACCGCTGTGTTTGCCATCAATAAAGCTGTGTTTGGCACTACCTCATTTTGCCTCAATCATCACCAGGTTTCCATACATAACAAAATGGGCAACACTGATGCAACAGTTGCAGCCAAATGGGTCATTCTGCTGTGTATAATAATGTTGGGTGTTTTGTACTTACAATATTGCTAAAATATAAAAAGATGCACTAAAATGGGTCTCAAATATTTGTAAACGTGTCCTGTTATAGCACTGCATGAGTTTAATCATGATAAACTACACATATAAACTAAAACAATTATAAAGGTGACTGAACGACTTCCATTCCCCAAAGTGCAAGATACAACACTTATGAATATAAGTGATAAAAGATCACACAAATAAGTGATCTGACAAACAAATAAACCAGGGTTCCTAAACAGCTGCTAATATCGGCTGTCCCATTCATTTTCAATAATTCTGTAATTAATATTCACACAATCAAATAAATCTCAGTGGTGTTCAGTCCCTTTCATATTTGTCAAAGTCTAGCATGTGTGAGTGCCTGTATATAATGTAGTCTACACCTCTGTATTCCACTTTCAAACACGGTCTACATTTGGGCCTGTAAAGCCTGATTGACCTACCTGTTTCAGAAAGGAACACTTCCTTTCTATAGGCATGCACAAGTAAAGAGTAAAAAAAGAAAAGGAAATGCATATATTGTTGACCAATCAGTGACTCTGAATTTGCTAAAACATCATAGCAATCCCTGAAACATCGTTACAAGAGAAAATAATACTTGGAACAGGATTTTAGTTACAAATGAGTGAACTAACCTCATGACAGTAGTGATAAACTACACACTGGTGTTTTCACACATTAATTAATAATATATAAAGTTATAATTTTTAAAAAGTTTCTTTAGTCTATTTATTACATTTTCCAAAAATTTTAATGGTGATTACATTTTGTTGTAAGCATAGAAATAACAAAAAATAAAATGAGCAAAGCACAAAAAACAGAACTGCATGCCAGATGAAAAACCACCAAACAGCGAAGTTGAGCTATACCCACTTTCTTGCAAAACAAATTTCATAATTTTGATTTCATGGAAGTAAAGATTCAGAGTGAGATAAGATAAATGCTCAATGTATACTCACGCAAGAATAGGTTGCAAAATATTCCAAATGACTTTATATACTGCTTGGGCAGATACATGGGCACAGAGAGACACAGACATTCACATCATTCTCGCTTGGGGGTCAATCTGGTGAAAGGTAGTTTTTATTCACTTTGATTTATGAATGCTTTATTTGTGAGGATTATTATTAATTTAATGAATGTAGGGAGTTTATTTATCAGGGATATGTTTTTGTGTGTTTCAGGATGAAGTGGCTCGTGGTCCTTCTGGTGGTGTCACTGGTGGTGTTCAATTCTGAACCTGCTGAGGGTGGAAGTCGCTGGAACCGTTTCAAACAACGTAAGTCAAGCCTACTTAATTTTGACAAAAATAATTGTTGGATTTATGCATTCATCAAATGGGAAAAAAAAAATATGAGATTACAATTACAGCTTTCTGAACTCTTTTTTTCATTTTTAGATTTTGGCCAAATGAACATTTTGTTCAAAATTTCTGATATAAATAACTCCTTTAATATACCATATACTGTATAGCTTTGAAACTGTGGGTTACTTGGAAGTTAGGTGAGAGACCTTTGAAAAAGAAATTTATAAACATCAGGGGGCAGCGTGGTGGCGGAGTGGTTAGCGCTGCGGCAGCACAGCAACTCACCCTTGGCCGGGGGATCCTGGGTTTGATCCCAGCCCCCAACCAACAGTGATCTGTGTGGAGTTTGCATGTTCTCCCCATGTCTGCGTGGGTTTACTCCGGGATTTCTCCGGTTTCCTCCCACATGCCAAAAAACATGCAAGTTAGGTTAATTGGCATCAAACTGGGGATTCTAAATTGTCCTTAGGTATGACTGTAAGAGTGAATGGTTGTCTGTCTCTCTGTGTTGGCCCTGCGATGGACTGGCGATCTGTCCAGGATGTAGGCTCCAGCCCCACCCCCGCGACCCGAATAGGATTAAGCGGAAGAAGATAGATGGATGAATGGGAGCTCTGTTTACCACTCAAATTACATCAGGAACATTAGTGGCCCTAGGACTGTTCCTTGGGGGACCCCAGCTCTTCCATCCATTGGGTACTATGGGGTGTGTTCTATTTGTAATCCAGTGGAGGTTCTTACTCTTGATTCCATAAGAGCTAAGATTATAAAGAAGTCTTTCATGGGATATACTGTATGTTTAAATGCCTTTGCAAATTCAGGTCATAACATCAGGTTTTTTTAGTAGTCAAAGAATTTAATAAAGTCAAAAGAAGTTAGAAGTAAATGAGTTATTGTGGATCTTTTCCTGTGGAAACTGTTGACTGTCACAAAGGATGTCATTTGCTTCTATCATGGTTAATAATTTTAAATGGGATTTATAATTTGATGCAAGGTAGCGCTGACCTTTTTAAAATCAGTGCAACATCAGCTGTTTTCAATATGTGAGTGAATCAAGAGACTTATACTCATTTATTTCATTTTTAAATTGTACAGGAAAGGTTAGCTCCAGTCACAGAGTTTCAAAGCTATGCATGCATAGTGAATGACCTTATTTGATCAACAGCTAAAGATAAATAAAAACAAATTCAAAAAGCTGTAACATCAAAATAATTCCAGATGCAGAAATTTGCATTTGGCATTTTTCCAAAACTTTGATATAGAAACAAATGCTAATTTTTTTCAAGGGAATGTGAAAGTGTGACCAGGGAAAATGCTTCTCAGACTGGGTGATTTTATATGGAATGGCCCTGTTATTCTTTTTGTCTTAATTTGTCTCTCTTTTTTAAAGGCCACAAAGGTGCCATCCGTTCAGGCATTAGGGGATTCTTAGAGTAAGCACTCAAAAGGAATTTTAATAAAAATCATTATTTTGTATCGTTCTTCGTCTGGCCCTTCACCCAGGACCAGTTTGTCTTGGGAGACCCTATCAGAGGCAAATTGCCCCGGACAACATAGCTCCTGGGATCACTGGGGCACGCAAACCCCCCCACCACGATAAGGTGACGATCCATGAGGGGGGTGACGATCCATGAGGATCGTCACCTTATAAGTCACCTTATCGTGGTGGGGGGGTTTGCGTGCCCCAGTGATCCCAGGAGCTATGTTGTCCGGGGCAATTTGCCTCTGATAGGGTCTCCCAAGACAAACTGGTCCTGGGTGAAGGGCCAGACGAAGAACGATCCAACAGACTCTCATGATAAATTGTATATCAAGGATTCAGTGTACCCCGCCCGGTATGGGGTTACCGGGGCCCCACCCTGGAGCCAGGCCTGGGGGAGGGGCTCGAAGGCTAGCGTCTGGTGGCCGGGTTTCCACCCATGGGACCCGGCCGGGCTCAGCCCGAAGGAGTTACATGGGTCCGCCCTCCAGTAGGTTCACCACCTGCAGGAGGGATCATGGAAGTCCGGTGCTATGTGGATTAGGTGGCAGTCAAAGGCGGAGACCTTGGCGGACTGATCCCAAGCTTTCTAAACTGGCTTTTGGTACGTGGAATGTTACCTCGCTGGTGGGGAAGGAGCCTGAGCTGGTGCATGAGGTTGAGAGATACCGGCTAGATATAGTTGGCCTCACCTCAACACACAGCTCCGGTTCCGGAACCAGTCTCCTGGAGAGGGGCTGGAGCTTGGCCTTTTCTGGAGTTGCCCCGGGCGAGAGGCGACGAGCAGGGGTAGGTATTCTTGTATCGCCCCACCTTGCTGCCTCTATATTGGAGTTTTCCCCGGTGGACGAAAGGGTTGCTTCCCTGCGCCTTCGGGTTGGGAAACGGGTCCTGACCATCATTTGTGCCTATGCACCAAATGATGTTTCAGAGTACCCACCCTTTTTGGAGTCTGTGACTGGGGTGCTGGAGGGTGCTCCTCCTGGAGACTCCATTGTCCTACTGGGGGACTTCAATGCGCACGTGGGCAACGACAGTGAAACCTGGAGGGGGGTGATTGGGAGGAACGGCCTGCCCGATCTGAACCCGAGTGGTGTTCAGTTATTGGACTTCTGTGCTAACCACAGTCTGTCTATAACGAACACCATGTTCAAGCATAAGGGTGTCCATATGTGCACCTGGCACCAGGACACCCTAGGCCGCAGGTCGATGATCGATTTTGTTATCGTATCATCAGACCTGCGACCGTATGTCTTGGACACCC
The DNA here is from genome assembly GCA_020510985.1 of Pholidichthys leucotaenia. Classification (NCBI taxonomy): domain Eukaryota; kingdom Metazoa; phylum Chordata; class Actinopteri; order Cichliformes; family Pholidichthyidae; genus Pholidichthys; species Pholidichthys leucotaenia. The sequence goes on from CM035842.1 coordinate 282,806,154, forward strand.
GAGTAAAGAGAGGTGCAGAGCTGTCAACTGATCACCACCTGGTGGTGAGTTGGATCCGATGGCAGGGGAGGAAGCCATTCAGACCTGGTAGACCCAAACGTATAGTGAGGGTGTGCTGGGAGCGTCTGGCTGAGGCCCCTGTCCGGGAGGTCTTCAACTCCCACCTCCGGAAGAACTTCAACCACATTCCGAGGGAGTCTGGAGACATGGAGTCTGAATGGGCCATGTTCTCCACCTCTGTTGTTGAAGCGGCAGCCCAGAGCTGCGGCCGCAAGGTGGTCGGTGCATCTCGTGGTGGCAACCCCCGAACCAAGTGGTGGACACCAGTGGTGAGGGGGGCCATTAAGCTGAAGAAGGAGTCCTATCAAGCTTGGTTGGCTTGTGGGACTCCCGAAGCAGCTGAGGTGTACCGGCAGGCCAAGCGGAGTGCAGCTCGGGTGGTTGCTGAAGCAAAAACCCGGGTATGGGAGGAGTTCGGTGAGGCCATGGAACAAGACTTTCGGTCGGCTTCAAAGAGATTCTGGCAAACTGTTCGGCGGCTCAGGAGGGGAAAGCAGCTCCCCGTCCACACTGTGTATGGTGCGGATGGGACACTGTTGACTTCAACTGGGGATATCGTCGGGCGGTGGAAGGAATACTTCGAGGATCTCCTCAATCCCACTGATACGCCTTCCACAGAGGAAGCAGGGTTTGGGGACGAGGGGGATGACTCGCCTATCACAGGGGCTGAGGTCGCCAAGGTGGTTAAAAATCTCCTTGGTGGCCGGGCCCCGGGGGTGGACGAGATTCGCCCCGAGTACCTCAAGGCCCTGGATGTTGTTGGGTTGTCATGGTTGACACGCCTCTGCAACATTGCGTGGAGGTCGGGGGCAGTGCCTTTGGCATGGCAAACCGGGGTGGTGGTTCCTCTCTTCAAAAAAGGGGACCGGAGGGTGTGCTCCAACTTTAGAGGGATCACACTCCTCAGCCTCCCTGGGAAGGTCTATGCCAAGGTACTGGAGAGGAGAGTCCGGCCGTTGGTCGAACCTCGGATTCAGGAGGAGCAATGTGGTTTTCGTCCTGGCCGTGGCACATCGGACCAGCTCTTTACCCTCTCGAGAATTCTTGAGGGTTCGTGGGAGTTTGCCCAACCAGTTTACATGTGTTTTGTGGACTTGGAGAAGGCATTTGACCGCGTCCCTCGTGGATTTTTGTGGGGGGTGCTTCGGGAGTATGGGGTATCGGGCTTGTTGTTACGAGCTATTCGGTCTCTGTACGACCGTTGTGAGAGTTTAGTTCGCATTGCCAACACTCGGTCGGAGTCATTCCCAGTGAGAGTTGGACTCCGCCAGGGCTGCCCTTTGTCACCGGTCCTGTTCATAATTTTTATGGACAGGATTTCTAGGCGCAGCCAGGGAATGGAGGGTGTCATGCTTGGTGACCACAGGATCTCATCTCTGTTGTTTGCAGATGATGTTGTCCTGTTGGCTTCATCCAGCAATGACCTACAGCTCTTGCTGGGACGGTTTGCCGCTGAGTGTGAAGCGGCTGGGATGAGAATCAGCACCTCCAAGTCCGAGTCCATGGTCCTCAGCCGGAAAAAGGTGGATTGTCCTCTCCGGGTTGGGGACAGGCTCCTGCCCCAAGTGGAGGAGTTTAAGTATCTTGGGGTCTTGTTCACGAGTGAGGGGAAAATGGAGCGAGAGATCGACAGACGGATTGGAGCAGCATCTGCAGTGATGCGGACGTTGTACCGGTCTGTTGTGGTGAAGAGGGAGCTTAGTTCTAAGGCAAAGCTGTCGATTTACCAGTCAATCTACGTTCCTACTCTCACCTATGGTCACGAGCTTTGGGTAATGACCGAAAGAACGAGATCGCGGATACAAGCGGCTGAAATGAGCTTTCTCCGTAGGATTGCTGGACTCACCCTCAGAGATAGGGTGAGGAGCTCAGTCATCCGGGAGAGGCTCAGAGTAGAACCGCTGCTCCTCCACATTGAAAGGAGTCAGTTGAGGTGGTATGGGCATCTGATTAGGATGCCTCCTGGACGCCTCCCACTTGAGGTGTTTCAGGCACGTCCCACTGGGAGGAGACCCCGGGGCAGACCTAGGACTCGGTGGAGAGACTATGTCTCCCAGCTAGTCTGGGAACGCCTTGGTATCCCCTCTGAAGAGCTGGAGCAGGTGGCTGGGGAGAGGGAAGTCTGGGCTTCTCTGCTTGAACTGCTGCCTCCGCGACCCGGACCTCCGGAAAAGCGGTAGAAGATGGATGGATGGATGGGCATTATTTTGTAGATCTGATAACTTTTCATCATGCTAATCTCTGTCTCCTTCACTTAGGCATGGACCTGCCTGGGTAGATACAATTGGACGCCTAATAGAGAATGGAGAAGAAGAAGAAGAAGACGTAGTAGTGTAGGAGAGTTGGCATGTTACATTCTTTCTGGTTGGCAGCTAGCATAGAAACCAGAAGATCAGCAGATGATCATACAGTCTAAGCTTGACTGCAATTTCTAAATGATTATAAGCTAATGAGGATATTTTTTCTCATAGCCCTGAAAAAAGTAAAACTGCTTGTTGCTGCAAAATGCCCTGATGAATAAAACTGTCATAAAAAAAAGATGCAAACACCATCTTCTGTTATTCAGTGAATGAAAGGGATGCACTCAATTTGTTGAAGTTTCATCAATAGAATTTTTTTTTTTTAAAGTGGATTCATTTTCAGTGATGAGGGAACCTACAGGTAAATCTCAAAAAATTAAAAATATCATGAAAAATTCAATATTTTTTGTCACTCATTTCAGAAAGTGAAACCCATATATTATATAGATTCATTACACAGAGAGTGATATATTTCAAGTGTTATTTTAATTTTGATGATTATGGCTTACAGCCCATGAAAACCCAAAATTCAGTTTCTCAGAAAATTAGAATATTACATAAAATTAATTTAAAAAATAGTTTTTTTTAATACAAATGTGGACCGAATGAAAAGTATGTTCATGTACACACTCAATACTTGGTCGGGGCTCATTTTGGATTAATTACTGTATCAATGTGGCATGGCATGGAGGTGATCAACCTGTGGAACTGCTGAAGTGTTATGAGGGGCCAGGTTGCTTTGATAGTGTTTTATCAAGACCAAAGTCAGCACAGTCGTCTACCAGCTAATTTTAGAGCACTTCATGCTTCCCTCTGCTGACAAGCTTTATGGAGAAGCTGATTTAATTTTCCAGCAGGACTTGGCACCCCCCCACACACTGTCAAAAGTATCAAAACCTGGTTTCATGACCATGGCATCACTGTGTTTGATTGGCCAGCAAACTCTCCTGACCTAAACCCCATAGAGAATCTATGGAGTATTGCCAAGAGGAAGATGAGAGACACCAGACCCAACAATGCAGATGAGCTGAAGGTCACTATCAAAGCAACCTGGGCCTTTATAACACTTCAGCAGTGTCACAGGCTGATCACCTCCATGCCACGCTACATTGATACAGTAATTAATCCAAAAGGAGCCCTGACCAAGTACTTAGTGTGTACATGGACATACTTTTCAGTCGGCCAGCATTTCCACTAAAAAAAAACTATTTTTTAAAATTAATTTTATGTAATATTCTAATTTTTTGTGAAACTGAATTTGGGGTTTTCATGGGCTGTAAACCATAATCATCAAAATTAAAATAAATAAACACTTGAAATATATCACTCTCTGGGTAATGAATCTACATACTACAGGTACATCTCAAAAAATTAGAATATCATGAAAAGGTTCAATATTTTTTGTCACTCATTTCAGAAAGTGAAACCCATATATTCTATAAATTCATTACACATAGAGTGATATATTTAAAGTGTTTATTTATTTTAATTTTGATGATTATGATTTACAGCCCATGAAAACCCCAAATTCAGTTTCTCAAAAAATAGAATATTACATAAAATTAATTTTAAAAAATATTTTTTAATAGAAATTATTGGCCGACTGAAAAGTATGTCCATGTAGACACTCAATACTTGGTCGGGGCTCATTTTGGATTAATTACTGTATCAATGTGGCGTAGCATGGAGATGATCAGCCTGTGGCACTGCTGAGGTGTAATGAAGGTCAAGGTTGCTTTGATAGTGACCTTCAGCTCATCTGCATTATTGGGTCTGGTGTCTCTCATCTTCCTCTTGACAATACTCCATAGATTCTCTATGGGGTTTTGGTCAGGAGAGTTTGCTGGCCAATCAAACACAGTGATGCCCTGGTCATTAAACCAGGTTTTGATACTTTTAGCAGTGGGGGGGGGGGGGGTGCCAAGTCCTGCTGGAAAATGAAATCAGCTTCTCCATAAAGCTTGTCAGCAGAGGGAAGCATGATGACCTCTGTTCAGATAAAAGTAAATTTTGCATTTCATTTGTAAATCAAAGTCCCTGAGTCTGGAGAAAGAACAGACACAGAATCTAAGTTGCTTGAGGTTTAGTGTGAAGTTTCCACAGTCAGTGATGATTTGAGGAACCATGTCATCTGCTGGTGTTGGTCCACTGTGTTTTATCAAGATCAAAGTCAGCGCAGTCGTCTACCAGGAAATTTTAGAGCACTTCATGCTTTCCTGTGCTGACAAGCTTTATGGAGATGCTGATTTCATTTTCCAGCAGGACTTGGCACCCCCCCACACTGCTAAAAGTATCAAAACCCGGTTTAATGACTGTTACAGCCCCTTGGCATCTAAAGAAATAACTGCAGAGAGTCTCTGACGGGTACCATCTCATTTATTGCATTCTTGTCGAACACCGTGAAAACTAAATAACAAACAAATGAGAGGCAAATAAACTCAAATCACATTAAAATAAAAACTGAAATAAAAAAAACCCAAAACTTAAAGTACATCATTCACACTCACACAATCAAAAAAAGACAACATCCCAGCTGAATTAACTGGCTCAAATAAAACAAAAGTACATACAATGACAGAATTGGTGCCAAAACAACATGTAGCTTCTTAATATTGCATAAAAAACACTAAACAGCCACTAAAGGGTACAGTGCGGCCTAGTCTCCTGGCTTACATCTCTTTCTGTGACTGCAGAATCTGTGGTCATCGGTTCCACTGGTTTTGTCTCTCTCTCTATGTGCATGCAGGTTGGATGACGACAACCGCATGTGCCACAAATGTGACGCCTTTTACAGTCTTTGGTAATATGCCCCTTTCTCAAGCACCCAAAGCAAAGATGGTGTTCATAGATGAAGGCTTTCTTCTCATCCACAGTCTTTGGTGCAAATGCTGGACACTTGGCAACACCATGTGTCTCATCTTCGCAAACCAAGCAAAGTGGTTTTGGCTTGGAGTTTTTTATTGTCCCCGAGGTGGGGTTGTTTGCTTTTACATTCGTGTTTAGTGTTTTGGCTCTTTTTGGAAACTTTTCATTGGTAGATTTATGGCTCATTAAAGTGGGAAGCAATTGAGTTACAGGCTATTCGGGCTTCTCTTTGCATGGACTCAGTAAAATGAGCAAAATTCGGATAGTCTCCGGATTTATCTAATTCTTCCACAACAATACGGCTCCATCTGTGCACTAACCACTCAGGCAGTTTTTTCAGAACCTTGTGAATTTCCTCACAATCATTTAGAATGGCCAGGCCCTTAACATGGGGAATAGCCTCAGCACACCCTTGGAGGAAGTCTGCAAACTCTCTAAGTGCTGTTGGGTCATTTGCAGATATCTTAGGCCACTTCATAAGTTTGTCTCTGAAGGCCCTTTGGACAATGAATGGACTTCAATACCTGTCTTGTGGGACTGCCCAGACACCCTGATATGCATCCTCTGAGCTTCGGTAGAAAAATCCTTCCACAGCCTTGCGGGCCTCTCCTGCAAGATAACTCTTGAGATAAAGCATTTTTTCACAAACGGTGAGGGGGTTTCTGTCCAGTAAGTGCCATGAAAGATATTTTCCAGTCTATAAACTCTAAAAGGTCACCAGTAAACAGCGGTGGCTCTGACACGGGCGGACGACTTAGGGTAAGTGAGCTTGTAGGTGCCTGCGCTAGGGTGACTTCATCCTGAGTTATTGGGATGTCAGGTGGTGTATGATGTGGTTGAAATGGCATAGCTCGTGGATTTCGCTGGGTTCTGAGCTCAGTGTTTGGGCCATCATGTAGGAGTTTGTGGTCGCTTTTTTCCTCACAATTTGTTAGACCATTAAAATTGTTGTATGCTCTTACCTGAGCTGCTGCAACCTTCGCCTCACTGTTCACTTGGAGCTGTTTTAGCCTTATTTTCTCCTCCTCTAGCCTTACTTTCATTTCAGCTTCCTTTTGTTTTCCATTCGTTGTCCATTTTATCAAGTCTTGACTTTTGGGCTTGTAGTATTTCATAGCCTTTGCCTGCTCTTGTTTGGCAGCAAGGTCAGCTTCTGCATCTGCACATTTGCTAGAGGACCTGGAGGTGGCGACTGAGTGGATAGCTGAGCCTTGTGATGACTCGGAGATCACCATCTCTGTTTTTGTATTTCTGAAGATGGACCCATACTCATCCTTATTTAACACCATCTTCACTCTCTCCTTCTCAAGTTGGTCATTAAAAACTTTATCTGTGTTTTCTAGTCGTTTATTGACAAGATCACATACCTCAGCTGTCAAAGTGACACATACATCCATTCTTTTTACAATGTCAGGACTAGATGTTTGGTTGCATAGAATGGGCTTATAGTGTTGCTGTACTACAGCATTTTTAGATTGTATGTTATTTTGAGTAGCTTCAAGATCTTCAGGTGAACAGGATGTCTTCAACTTTGCTCTAATCTCCTTTGCTGTCTGCTTCCAAGAATCACAGGCTTTATTAAATGCCTTTTCATTTTTCTTAGCTGTTCATGCAATTCTAGGCCCTTTTCTGTTAAATGTCTTTCTCTCGAACTGGACCTTGTCACGCCTCGCCGCTCATCAGCGGCGCCAGCTGCACGCACACCTGCACATCATCAGCGGCGAGGGATTTAAGCCGCCTCGCCCTGGGCTTCGGCCTGAAGCCGTCAGACTTCACTCGTTGGATTGCTGTGAGTAACCTCTAACACTTCAGCAAGCATCGCGGTAAGAAGCCCTTACCTTTTTTCCTCTCCAAGTCTGCTCCCCTGTGCACAGGTGGATTTCCCGGCGGCGGACCATTCCTCTCCGTCTCCATTCCCTCGCTGCTGCACCGGGCTCTCCAGGTTGCTGTCTACCGGACCTCATCCTTGCTGTGCCAGCCACCTGCTCACTCCAAGTAAGCTCATCTCTACTTTTACATCTCCTGTGTTGGTGTGTGCCCGTCACCCTTCTCCCTGTGCTTTTCCCATAGGGTTGTCCGGCTGTACGGTCTCCTGTCTCCGTGCCCGAAGCAGACGCCACCACCAACACATTTACATCTCGCAGACACACATTCATACACCCTTGTTGTTAATAAAGCTATTTGAGCTACTCTGAGCCTGCGTGTGTGTCTTCTGAGCCGTGCATAATGTCAGTACGGCTTCAGCAGAGCGGCTCGGCAGATGGCGGGCTCACACGCCGACTTACCACTCTCGAGGCTCGAGTGGACCAAATAGCTTGCCAGCAACAGGTGATTCTTAACCAGTTGATCAGTATTACTAACCGATTGGACCGCTTGGACCCCCAACAGCCGTTCCCCCCGGCTCGTCAGGGTGGCGCGGCTCCTGCTGCTCCAGCGGCCGTCCAGCAGGCTCCAGTAGCACCGGCCCGGCTCACGCCCATTCCGACGCCCGCCCGCTTTAGCGGTAAGCTCGGCGGAGCACGGGGGTTCATAATGCAGTGTGAGTCCGTGTTTCACCGTGTGCCCGGAGACTTTCCTTCAGATCATAGCCGAATTGGTTACATTGGGAATCTCCTAGAGGGGCGAGCACTAACCTGGACTTACGCCGTAATGGCGAGGCCCAGTTACGCCACCCTCACCTATGACCAATTTGTGAGACAATTCCTGGAGGTCTTTGATCATTCTCGTACCAAGACAGTCCAGGTCGATCGGCTTCTCAGTCTCCAGCAGGGAAGCCGGTCGGCAGCGGACTATGCGATCGACTTCCGGGTAGCGGTGGAGGAATTGGGCTGGGATGAACGTTCATTCTGCGGCCTTTTCCTCCGCAGTCTCAATGATGATCTGAAGGATGAACTGGCTGGGCGGGATATCCTGGAGACTCTAGCGGAGCTAACGTCCCTAGCTATCAGTTTGGATAACAGGCTGCGCGAGCGCTCCTCGGGGCGGAAGTCGTCTTCTTCTCGCCCTCGCGGAGCCTCGTCGCGCCAGTTCCAAGCTCGCCCCCTGGCGACGCCGCCACCATCGCGCCCCGAGGAGTCGGAGCCGATGGTGACGGGCTGGACAAAGCTGCCCCCTGCGGAGAGACAACGCCGCCGTGAGTTGAATCTCTGCATGTATTGCGGAGACAGCCAGCACACGGTGGAGCTTTGTCCACAGAAGCCAAACGGCGGGGTCCGCGAGTCACTGTAGGGGGCCTCGCGGACATCAATCGGTTAAGTTCCCTCACCCAATTGAAGCTGCCCGTCCGATTTTGTCACAACTCCACTGGGCTTCTCACTCATGCACTGGTGGATTCGGGCGCGGAGGGCAGTTTTATTTCACAAAGCCTGGCAACCCGATTGGGCATCCGCTGCCAAGCACTAAAGACTCCTCTCTCCCTGGTCAACCTCTCCCGTGTCTCCCTGGGGAGAGTAACACATCAGACCGTCCCTGTTCCTGTTATCATCTCTGGGAACCACCGGGAGGAGATATCCTTCTACATCCTCCCCAACTCTGTGTCGCCCGTCATCCTGGGATACCCCTGGCTACGCCTCCACAACCCCATCTTGGATTGGAAGTCTGCCAGGGTGTCGGCATGGAGCACATTCTGTATGAGCACCTGCTTAAAGTCCGCTGCCTGCTCTCCGTCCTCTTCCCCAACACCTACGGACGCTGCGCCCCCGGACCTCTCCCTGGTGCCATCGGAATTTCACAACCTGCGTATGGTATTCAGCAAGTCCAAGGCGATGTCTCTTCCTCCACACAGACCCTACGACTGTGCAATAAACATCCGCCAGGGGGCACCCTTACCCTCTGGGCGACTCTACAGCCTGTCGGCGCCGGAGAAGGAGACCATGAATGCCTATCTCAAGGAATCGCTGAGTGCTGGAATTATCCGTCCCTCGTCATCACCATTGGGGGCAGGATTCTTCTTCGTGGGCAAGAAGGACGGTTCCCTCCGTCCTTGCATCGACTATCGCGCCCTAAATGATATCACGGAGAAGGATCGCTACACCCTGCCCCTCATGGACACCGCCTTCCACTCCCTCCAGGGGGCGACTTGGTTCACCAAGCTGGATCTACGCAACGCATACCACCTCGTCCGGATCCGGGAGGGAGATGAGTGGAAGACAGCCTTCCGTACCCCGAACGGCCACTTCGAGTACCTGGTGATGCCGTTCGGGTTGACCAACGCTCCAGCCGTCTTTCAGCGCCTAATTAATGACGTCCTCCGGGATTTCATTGGCCTTTTTGTGTTCGTCTACCTGGATGACATCCTCATCTTCTCCAAATCCAGGGATGAGCACCGGGTCCATGTGAGGCGGGTCCTCCAAAGACTGCTGGAGAACCGGTTGTACGTGAAGGCCGAAAAATGCGAATTCTACGCTAAGACTACATCCTTCCTCGGGTTCATCATCTCCCACGACCAGGTGCTTCCGGACCCAGTGAAGGTGAAGGCGGTGGTGGAATGGCCTACACCTGCATCGAGAAAACAGGTGCACAATTCATCGGGTTTGCAAATTTCTACCGCCGCTTCGTCCCTAATTTTGGCACCATCGTCGGCCCGCTGACCCGCCTCACGTCCCCTAAGGTCCCGTTCCGGTGGACCGAAGAGGCCGCGGCTGCTTTTCAGGCGCTGAAGGCGGAGTTCTCCTCCTCCCGGGTCCTTAGCCAAGTCAACCCGGCGCTGCAGTGCATCGTGGAGGTGGACGCTTCGGACAGAGGAGTGGGGGCGGTTCTATCCCAGCGGTCGCCAGGTGATGGAGTCAAACGGCCCTGCGCCTTCTTCTCTCGGCGCTTGTCCCCGGCGGAGCGGAATTACGACGTGGGGGACAGAGAGCTCCTCGCCATCAAGCTCGCACTGCAGGAGTGGCGTCACTGGCTAGAGGGGGCGGACCTGCCGTTCGTGGTCCTGACGGACCACAAGAACTTGGAGTACCTGAGATCTGCCAAGCGTCTGAACGCCCGCCAGGCGCGCTGGTCCTTCTTCTTTGCCAGGTTCCGCTTTAACATCACCTTCAGGCCTGGCTCCAAGAACGGCTGGCCCGACGCCCTCTCTAGGCAATTTGCCCCTGAGGAGTCTGAGGACACGGGCCACACCATCCTACCCAGGTCGTGCGTCGTGGGAGCCGTCACCTGGGACATAGAAAGCAAGATCCGGAAGGCGCAGGAAGTGGAACCTGACCCTGGCGGCGGACCGGAGGGGGGGCTGTTCGTGCCATCCACAGTTCGGGGGGAGGTCATCCACTGGTTGCATACGTCCAAGCTCACCTGCCACCCTGGCTTCTCCCGGATGATCGACCTCCTTCAACGGTCCTTCTGCTGGCCGGGCCTGTGGAGGGACGCTGCCCGCTACGCCCGGGCCTGCCCAGTGTGTGCCACCAGCAAATCAGGTAATGCCCCTCCAGCGGGTTTGCTCCAGCCTCTGCCCGTCCCTGGCTGGCCCTGGTCGCATATCGCCCTGGATTTCGTCACCGGACTCCCAGTCTCTAACACCTTCGACACCGTCCTGACCATCGTGGACCGCTTCTCCAAGGCGGCGCACTTCATCCCGCTACGAGGTCTTCCATCCGCCCTGGAGACGGCAAACCTCCTAGTCCAACACGTGGTCAGGCTGCACGGGATTCCGGTGGACGTGGTCTCGGACTGGGGGCCCCAATTTTCCTCTGAGGTTTGGAGGTCATTCTGCAACGCCCTGGGAGCCAAGGTGAGCCTCTCCTCCGGCCATCACCCCCAAACCAATGGGCAGTGCGAGCGGACCAACCAGGAGCTGGAGGCTGCGCTCCGCTGCGTCACTGCGTCCAAACCTACGTCCTGGAGTAACCATCTCGCCTGGGTTGAGTACGCCCACAACACCGCCCGCTCTTCTGCTACAGGGATGTCCCCCTTTAAGGAGTCCCTGGGTTACGACCCCCCTCTTTTTCCAGCGCAGGAGAGTGAGGTAACGGTCCACTCAGTTCGGGCGCACCTCAGACAGTTCCGCTCCATCTGGGCGTCAGCGCGCAGTGCGCTTTTACGCACGGCGGAGCGCAACAGAACCACGGCGGACCAGCACAGAAGACCTGCCCCAGCGTACCAGGTGGGTCAGCATGTCTATGTGTCAACCCAGGACGTAATTTTAAAGGGCGAGAGGAGGAAGCTGGCACAGCGTTTTATGGGCCCATACCCCATCACCAGGATTATCAACCCGGTGGCTGTGCGTGTAGCTATTCCCCCCTTCCTCCGCATCCATCCCACCTTCCACGTATCCAAGGTGAAGCTGGCAGTCTCCGACCCCCTTTGCCCTCCTCCTGCTGCGCAACCCGCGCCCTGGATGATTGATGGCCATCCGGCCTGGCCTGTCTCCTCCATCTTGGACTCCCGGCGCCGGGGTCGTGGGTTGCAGTACTTGGTGGACTGGGAGGGTTATGGGCCTAAACATCAGCAGTGGGTACCCTCGTCGTTTGTGTTGGACCCATCCCTCATTACTGAGTTCCACCGAGCGCACCCGGAGAAACCATCGCCAGGAGGCGCTGCTAGAGGGGGGAGTACTGTCACGCCTCGCCACTCATCAGCGGCGCCAGCTGCACGCACACCTGCACATCATCAGCGGCGAGGGATTTAAGCCGCCTCGCCCTGGGCTTTGGCCTGAAGCCGTCAGACTTCACTCGTTGGATTGCTGTGAGTAACCTCTAACACTTCAGCAAGCATCGCGGTAAGAAGCCCTTACCTTTTTTCCTCTCCAAGTCTGCTCCCCTGTGCACAGGTGGATTTCCCGGCAGCGGACCATTCCTCTCCGTCTCCATTCCCTCGCTGCTGCACCGGGCTCTCCAGGTTGCTGTCTACCGGACCTCGTCCTTGCTGTGCCAGCCACCTGCTCACTCCAAGTAAGCTCATCTCTACTTTTACATCTCCTGTGTTGGTGTGTGCCTGTCACCCTTCTCCCTGTGCTTTTCCCATAGGGTTGTCCGGCTGTACGGTCTCCTGTCTCCGTGCCCGAAGCAGACGCCACCACCAACACATTTACATCTCGCAGACACACATTCATACACCCTTGTTGTTAATAAAGCTATTTGAGCTACTCTGAGCCTGCGTGTGTGTCTCCTGAGCCGTGCATTATGTCAGACCTGAGCCTTTGGACCTCTGGAGGGTTGTCTTCTTCATCCACAGATAACATCTTGCTGGTTTGTGTATCTGTTTGTACTACAAAGCCTTTGGGTGTTTTAGGTCTGAATTAAAATTTGAATGAGTGCTGACTTTAAATGCTCTTTTAAACTATACCTTGCCACTCACGTCAGACATTTACATTTTATGGACACACAAAGGTAAATAAACAGGAACAATACAAAATGTCATAAACAAATCACTGCTCAAAGTTAGACAAATTTCCCCTTGAAATGTTATTTAGGCATTAAGGTCTCAACAGATGACATTAAATTTTAGTGCACTTTTAAATATCTTACTCAGTCTGAGGGGCCTATATTGCACTACTTAATATCATACACTCAGCCCTTCTTGGAATCATTTAACTGAGCCATTAAAATTATAAATGTCTCATTAAATGAATTAGTTCAGCAAATACCATAGTTGTTATCATCATACCAACTCGAATCCTAAATGTGTATTTGTGGTGGATTAAATCTTTATGGAACCAAGGTCTCTCACAGCAGCCGTAGCATCTGTGGTGGCCAAGATGACAGCAGGTTATCTTGTGGTAGAAGGGTCAGCTGTGGCGTCGAGTTTTCACTGTAGCAGCCCCTCGGTATCTATAGAAATAACTGCAGAGAGTCTCTGACGGGTGCCATCTCATTTATTGCATTCTCGTCAAACACCGTGAAAACTAAATAGCAAACAAATGAGAGGCAAATAAACTCAGATCACTTTAAAACAAAAATTGAAATAAAAAAAAAAAACTAAACAGCCACTCAAGGGTACTGTGTGGCCTTACATTGCATATATGAGCATGTTGTAAATCACACTTACCTCACTCCGCTTGCAAAGGGGTGCAAAACTCTCACATTTAGCTAGTAGCTAGGCTAGCAGGCTACTCGACATTCTTGAAGAAGTGAACTGTATAGATGCACCAAATACAAACAAAACCTCTCAAAACATGCAAACAGTTTAAATGAAGATAATTTCAGCAACAGTCATTGAGATTAAATAACATACCATGTGAATTCACAAACAGAAAACATCTCTGTAGAGAGTGAAAAATGAGGCCAGTGACTTCTGATATCCTCCATTCAGATTCTGGGGTTTGCAGCTCCCAGCACTAGGAACATGAATAATGGACTTTGAGTAGCAGCCCTTAAAGTCACTTACAATGACCATGGCATCACTGTGTTTGATTGGCAAGCAAAGTCTCCTGACCTAAGCCCCATGGAGAATCTATGGAGTACTGTCAAGAGGAAGATGAGAGACACCAGAATCAACAATGAAGATGAGCTGAAGGTCACTATCAAAGCAACCTGGACCCTCATAACACCTCAGCAGTTCCACAGGCTGATCACCTCCATGCCACGCCACAATGATACAGTAATTAATCCAAAAGGAGCCCTGACCGAGTATTGAGTGTGTACATGAACATACTTTTCATTTTTCGGGACTTCCGGTCTGGACACCATGGTGATAGCAGCTTAATGCTGAAGCTCACAGACCCCATCCATGAAAATACCTTGAAAATCAGATTTAACGGATTTTTGGAAGAGTGAAAATCAAAAGACAAAGTCATTATACCTAAAGGAAAACAGAAGAGATCGACATTTGCCAGGCCAAGATGCGCATTGGCCGGAGAATTCAACCTGGAGGACAACAACCACTCAGAAACAGAGGAGCAGAATGAGGCTAGCAACACGGTTAGCTTAAAAACGATATTTCAAGAATTAAGAGAATTTTGCCGTGAGTGTTGGGCCGAATTTCATGAAATTAAAGACGAAATAAAAAGGACAAACAACAGAGTGGACCAAGCTGAGGACCGAATCATGGAAGCAGAGGAAAGAATAAAAGGGCTGGAAGAAACTGTGCTGGAATTATTCAAACGACAGACAAGATTGGAGGCTAAGCTAACCGACCAGGAAAGAAGACTAAGAAGAGACAACATAAGAATTCATGGTCTGAAAGAAGGAGTCGAGGACGGTTTCACCACAATGGCTGCATGCGTGGAAACCATACTGAAAGAGAAGCTGGAAATTCCCCAATCCACCAACTTGAAGACAGAAAGAGCGCACCGTTCATTAGCCCCAAGGCCGTCGGCAGAAGCGCCCCCGCGATCGGTGGTGGTGAAGTTTTCCAACTTCAGAACAAAAGAAGAGGTTTTGAGACTGGCTTGGCAGGAAAAACGATTTATGCACCAAGAAAGAAAAGTTTTTGTGGAGCACGACTATGCCCTGGAGGTCCTTAAAAAGCGTTGGGAATACAACAACGCTAAAAAGGTACTAAGAGAGAAGAAACTGCGCTTTCAAACTCCATTTCCGGCGAAGCTGCGGGTTTTTTATGGGGAAGAGACGTGTCTCTACAACTCGGCGGAAGAAGCAACCAGGGATATGGCGAGAAGAGGGCTCCCTGTAAAGGTGTATAAACCCGCAGCAGACCCGATCGAAAGAATCAAGGCTCAAACATGGTGCACACAGAGACCCTCAAAATCCACGAACCAGCAGCGGGAAACCCAGCACCAGGGCTATAAGGAAAAACTGAACGCTTTCAGGAGGGAATAACGATATTTTTAATCAATCTGCGCATCAAACCCTCCTCCTACAAGGTAACAAACATTAAAGGAGACACAGAATCAGCAAGTATGAAGTGGTAAAACATTTCATGGAACAGTCATAATATTAGAAACAAATAAGTCTTTAAAAAAAAAAAGAAAAAAAAACTTGTTAAAATAGAAATGTTACAATGAACCACATGAACTCTCCACACTAACAAATACTGTATTAACGTGATTGTTTGCTGTGACGGTGGTGGGAGCTTGCGCACAATTTCATAGGGTATAGGCATAAAAAAAAAAAAATCATTACAAGTTCAGATTGGGATCTGAAATTCACGTTAAAAGCATGGGACAACTTACAGGGGTAAGAGAGGGCCCTCAACACGTAACAGAGTTTGAGGAATTTCCCTCAGAGCCAACACACCAACAAGGCTCTTCTAAGGTCGCTAAAAAGATCTCAGCTCAGGAAAATCTTTTGACAGTTTTTTGTTTAAAAGTTTTATATACTATGTTCTTAATGTTTTTTATGTTCTTAATGTTCTTTCAGTTTCTGAGTAGCATAAAAGAGGGCCACTACACTGTTATACTAAATAAGACAACACAATGGAGAAACAGGGTGTAACCAAAATAATGTCATATAATGTAAAAGGGATCCTGAATCCAGTTAAAAGATCCAAGATTCTAGGCAAAATGAAAAAAGACAAAGCAAGAATAATATTTTTACAGGAAACCCACCTAACAGACTTGGACCACACTAAACTTAATAGACAAGAGTTTAAACTGATCTCTTCATCTTCATATAAGTCAGGGAGGAGGAGGGGGGTAGCGACATTGATCTCAACCAAAATTATGTTTGAAAAAAATTCAGAACACAAAGATAAAGAAGGGAGATTTAGCAGGGTACTTTGTCAGCTAGAGGGAGAAGATATAACCCTGCTGAATGTATATGCACCTCCAGGGGCTAACTGGAAATTTTATAAAAATGTATTTGACCTAATGATAACTAAAGCCCAAGGTTTAGTGATATGTGGTGGAGACTTCAATCTGAGACTGAATCCATACTGGGATGCATCAGGTAATTCTCCACATCAAAATAACAAAGTAGAAAAACTCGGATGCTACTAAAAGAAATGGGAATCTGTGATGTGTGGAGGGAATTCAACCCCAGTCTAAAAGATTATACATTTTACTCAGCACCACATTCATCATACTCAAGGATTGACTATTTTTTTTATCTTTAATAGAGACATTGGAAGAGTAAAAACATGTAAAATAGGACTGATGGATCTCTCTGACCACAGTCCGATCTATATGGACTTAAATATCCAAAAATACACAAATAATACATTTTCTTGGAGGTTAAATTCAAATGTGCTGAAAGGACCACTGAAAGATGAATTGGAATCAGATATTCTCAGATATTTGGAAGAAAATGATAATGGAGAAGTATCCCCTTTAATACTGTGGGATGCGTGCAAAGCTGTAATAAGGGGAAAGATTATCGCAAAACTGGCAATGCAAAAGAGACTGAGACAAGAAAAACTAATCACATTAGAGTCAGAACTTAAGAAACTAGAAAAAGAGCACAAAGACAACAATCATTCTAATGACTCGCTCAAAATTAAGGAAATTAAAAACAAATAAACGAGATCTACACAATAGAAATCCAGAAGAAACTTACATTTCTGAAACAAAAATACTACGAAACAGGTAGCAAATCGGCAAAATTACTAGCCTATAAATTGAGGAAACAACAAATGGAGAGAGCAATCTACAAACTCAGAGACCCAGTATCAAAGGAAATAAAATTTAAAATTCAGGAAATTCTTAAAAGCTTCGAGAATTACTACAAGAACTTGTACTCCCTCAAAAAACACAAAAACACATCCGAAGCCTTCCTAAATACATTAAATCTTCCCCAACTTACTGAGTCACAAAATAAAACACTACTGTCAGAAATACAACCTAAAGAATTAGAAAAAGCAATTAGGAAACTTAAAGCTAACAAATCCCCAGGAGCAGATGGCTATACAGCAGAGTGGTACAAAACCTTTAAACATCAATTATCTCCTCTCCTCCTGAAAATATTTAACGATGTCCTTCACACAGGGGAAATCCCCCCCCCCTCCTGGAGAGAAGGGGTCATTGCAGTCATACCTAAACCTGAAAAGGATAAACTAGACTGCTCCAACTACAGACCAATCAGTGTGTTAAATCAGGACTATGAACTTTTTACCGCTATCCTTGCCAAAAGGTTAGAAAATAAACTGACAGACTTAATTCATTTAGACCAAACAGGTTTTATAAGACAAAGACACACACAAGATAACATTAGACGCACTTTACACATAATTCATCATATAAAAAAATATAATTTAAATGCAGCCATATTGGGATTAGATGCTGAAAAAGCATTTGATTCGGTTGACTGGTCTTTCCTAAATAAAATCTTATCCAGTTTCAATTTTCATAACAACTTCATTAGAACTATTCAGGCATTATATAAAAAACCAATAGCTAAAATAAGGATTAACAGTAAATTATCTTCATCTTTTGAGCTGGAAAGAGGATGTCGTCAGGGCTGCCCCTTGTTTCCACTGCTCTTTGCAATCTTCATAGAACCTTTGAGCCAATGGATAAGACAGAATCAAAAAATTAAGGTATTACACTTGGTCAGAAGGAACATAAAATAGCACTCTTTGCTGATGACATTTTAATATACCTGGGGCAGCCGGACACCTCTTTTCCAGAACTAATCTCAGTTTTTTCAGAGTATGGAGAGTTATTGGGGTACGAATTAAACATGCATAAAACCCAAATTTTAACATTCAACTATGACCCAAATCAATATTTACTAAGCAAACTCAAAACTAACTGGGAGATGGAATCTATGAAATATCTGGGGGTCAATATCCCGAAACAACTCAACAAAATTATAACACTAAACTATGATCCACTGATGGCAAAAATAAAATCTGATCTAGCAAGATGGAATATGATACCATTCTTGGGTACTGCACAAAGAATTGAAGCAGTCAAAATGAATATACTTCCACGTCTTCTATACCTTTTCCAAACAATACCGGTAGAAACTCCCCAAAAAACATGGCAAGAACTGTTTATTTATCTTTTGTTCAAATAAAAGACAAAAAATAAAATAGAAAGGAGATGTCTTTACCTTCTTTACATGTTTCAACTGCACTCAGCAGACGGAGGCTGCAAATCATTTTCATGTGTTTTGGTCATGCCCAGTTATCTACCAATATTGGACCAATGTACAGACAATATTGGGGAAAATATTCAACGTAACAGTTCCCTTTTCTTTTGTAACTTTGTATTTGGGTTTACTACCGGAATCACTGGAAAGACGAGGAGAAAAATACTTATTCACTGTTCTAATATTGGCAAGTAAAAAAGCTCTAACAAAAAAATGGATGTTGAAAGACTGTCCTACACCTGGAGATTGGATTAACGTGATTCAGGACATTTATTCGATGGAAAAGTTGACATTTGCACTGAGACAGGACATGGATGTGTTCTTGAACTTTTGGCAACCCTGGAACGCATATGTGTCTTCCATCAGATCTAATCTTTGACAAATACCATTTCAATAATGGCACCTCTCTTTGTTCCAACGCTACTCAGATGCTCTTTTATTTTTCTGCTTTTTTGTTTTTTGTTTTTTTTTGTTTGTTTTTTTGTTGTTCTTTTTTAATTTCTTTTTCTTTCACTTAAAAAAAGGGTGTTGTAATAATGTTTTTTCCAATGTTGTCAAAAACAAAAAAAGGGGGAATATGTGATGAAAATGTAAACAATGCAGTGCTGTAATGACATGTATACCCTTTACAAAAACTTAAAAAAAAAAACCAAAAAACTATTTTTCAAAATTAATTTTATGTAATATTCTAATTTTTTGAGAAACTGAATTTGGGGTTTTCATGGGCTGTAAGCCATAATCATCAAAATTAAAATAAATAAACACTTGAAATATTTCACTCTCTGTGTAATGAATCTATATAATATATGGGTTTCACTTTCTGAAATGAGTGACAAAAAATATTGAAATTTTTCATGATATTCTAACTTTTTGAGATGTACCTGCAGTCTACCGAAAAGCAGACTGCAAACCTTGCACCTGGTAAACATAATATCAAGAAACCGCCAGCCCTACGGCTGGCGACCTGGAACATCAGAACAATGTGCCCTGGCCTCTCTGACGATCTCCAGTTAGTTGATGATGCCAGGAAAACCGCCATCATCGATCGCGAGCTTTCCAAGCTCAACATCGACATCGCAGCCCTTCAGGAGACATGTCTTCCCTCCAGCGGCAGGCTAAAGGAGAAGGAGTACACCTTCTTCTGGCAGGGACTGGAACTAGACGAGCGCCGTCTACATGGGGTTGGCTTAGCTGTGCGCAACTGCCTCCTCTTATCAGTAGAGCCTCCTTCCCGAGGGACCGAGCGCATCCTCTCTCTCCGCCTCATGACCTCCATGGGACCAGCAAACATCTTTAGTATTTACGCACCCACACTCTGTTCCACAGCAGAGGCCAAAGACGAATTCTACAGTGAGCTCGAGGCTAGGATTAGAGACATTCCATCTAATGAAAATTTGCTCCTGCTCAGTGACTTCAACGCCCGGGTGGGTGCAGACCACAACTCCTGGCCACATTGCTTGGGGCACTTTGGAGTCGGCAAGCTCAATGAAAACAGTCAGTGTCTACTTGAGATGTGCTCCTTTCACAACCTGTGCATCACCAACACCTTCTTCTCCACTAAGCTCCACCACAGAGTGTCTTGGAGACACCCCAGGTCCAAGCACTGGCACCTACTGGACTTTGTCATCGCCAGGAGAACCTTGCTGAACAACATCCTTATCACTTGCACTGTCCATAGTGCCGACTGTGATACTGACCACTCTCTGGTCAGCTGTAAGGTACATCTTCGGCCCAAACAAATCCATCAAGCAAAGCAGAAGGGTCGTCTTCGGATCAATGCAGCCAGTGCGTCAAAATCAGAAAGGACTGCCCTACAGGCAGTGCTACGGCTCGCTGGGACTTCATCCACGATGCTGTGTACAAAATTGCATTGGACACCTTTGGGAAGAGAGCAATGAAGAGTGAGGACTGGTTTGAGGCCGGAATAGAGGAGATGGAGCCTGTCATCACCACCAAGCATGCCGAACTACTTGAGTACAAGAGGCAGCCTTCTGAGAAGACTCTGGCCGCCTACAGAGAAGCCAGAAATAGTGCCAAGCAGATCGCTCGTAAGTGCACAAATGACTACTGGCTGAAGCTGTGCAGTAACATCCAGACCTCTGCTGACTGTGGTAACATCCGTGCCATGTACGAGGGTATGAAGAAAGCTTTTGGTCCTAGTGCCATCAAGATCGCTCCCCTCAAGTCCACCCATATTATCACGGATTGCAGCAAGCAGATGGAGAGATGGGCCGAGCACTATCAAGAGCTGTACGCAAGAGAGAGCGTCGTTACCAACATAGCGATTGAGAGCATCACTCCCCTGCCCATCATGGAGGAGCTCGATACACCACCTACCACCGGTGAACTCAGGAAGGCCATTGACTCCCTGGCCTGTGGGAAAGAACCAGGTAACAATGGTATTCCACCAGAGGTCATCAAGGTGGGGAAGGAGAGTGCCCTCCTGGGTCACCTCCATGACCTCCTGCTACAATGCTGGGAAGAGGGCACCATTCCCCAAGACATGTGGGACGCAAAGATCATCACTCTCTACAAAAATAAAGGCAACCGTTGTGAGTGCAATAACTATCGCGAAATTTCCCTCCTAAATATTGTGGGGAAAGCTTTTGCTCGTGTCATCCTCAATCATCTCCAATTATTGGCCGAGGGTGTGTGCCCAGAGTCCCAATGCGGGTTTCGAGCAAAGCGGTCGATGATCAACATGGTGTTCTCCCTCAGGCAGTTGCAGGAGAAGTGCTGCAAACAGAGATGACCCTTGTATCTGGCCTTCATCGACCTGACCAAGTCCTTCGACCTGGTCAGTCGGTCGGGCCTCTTCACCCTCTTACACAGGATTGGTTGCCCCCCCAAGCTTCTGAGGATGATCACTTCCTTCCATGACAACATGACTGGCACAGTTCAGCATGACAGATCATCTTCGGACCCCTTCCCAATCAAAAGCGGTGTGAAACAAGGCTGTGTCCTGGCCCCAACACTCTTCGGCATCTTCTTCTCCCTGATCTTGCGCTACGCCTTCCGCGAGTCAGACGATGGTATCTTCCTCCACACCCGGAGCGATGGGAACTTGTTTAACCTCGCCCGCCTCAAAGCCAAGTCAAAGGTGCGTAGAGGCCTGATCAGGGGGATGCTCTTCACAGATGACACCGCTCTCATCGCTCACACTGAGAATGCCCTGCAGCGACTCATCACCAGCTTCGTGGAGTTATGCAAAGAGTTTGGCCTCACCATCAGCCTCAAAAAGACAAACATCATGGGACAGGATGTCAGCATCATCCCTGCAATTACCATCGGCGACCACACTCTGGAGGTGGTGGAAAACTTTACTTACTTGGGCTCCACCATCTCCAGCAACCTTTCCTTGGATGCTGAACTTAACACAAGGATAGGCAAAGCAGCAACCACCATGGCTCGCCTTGCAAAGAGAGTGTTGGACAACAATTTGCTGACACTCAACACCAAGATAAAGGTGAACCAAGCATGTGTGCTGAGTACCTTACTGTACGGCAGCGAAGCCTGGACTCTTTACTCCCACCAAGAGCAAAGACTGAACGTCTTTCACCTGCGCTGCCTCAGACGACTTTTGGGCATCACTTGGCGTGATCGCATTACAAACAAAAGCGTGCTCTCCCAGGCAGAGGTGCCAAGTATGTTCGCCACTCTCACTCAGAGACGCCTGCGATGGATTGGCCACGTGTGCAGGATGGATGACGGTCGCATCCCCAAATACGTTCTATATGGGGAGCTCGCCACAGGAAAGCGATCGACCGGAAGGCCGGTTCTGCGCTTCAAGGATACCTGCAAATGTGACCTGAAGGCCTGTGGCATCAATCCAGCAAACCTCAAACAAGCGACCTCAACCCGCACACAGTGGCATTCCACTATCAAGGCTGGAGTCCAGCGGGCTGAGGAGGAGAGAGAGATTCTACATGAGGAGAAGAGGACCCGCCGGCAGCAGAAGCTCCAGTCCGTCCCCACTGTCCCCATTGTCCCCACTGCCCCCACCGCTCTCATTACCGACTACATCTGCAGCAATTGTCAGCGAAGCTGCCGTTCCCGCATTGGACTTTATAGCCACAGGCGGCGCTGCAAAGCAACTACTGACTGATGTGTGTGCAGATTCCATTGTCTCCCAAAACAAAAAGATGCCAACCTGTATTCCCTTAACATTCAGTTGGTAGGTGTGCATGATATCTGGCAGATTACTATTATAATGTTGTGTTTAAGTGGAAGGGCAGATCAGTTTTCTGCAGAGGAGCCTGTTGTGGTAAAACAGGCCTGGGATGAAGTTGAGGCCATTGTCTTCTCATTTTCTGCCTCTTGCACAATTTTAAAATCTGGCAGTGGTAGAGCAAGTTATCCAATAACCAGAGGATTGGCAGTTCGAGTCCTGTTCTCCCAAGCCATTCTGCTGTTGTGTCCCTGGGCAAGGCACTTAACCCATCTTGCCTCCAATGTCCATGACACTGGGTATGAATGTGTAAAAATGTTCACTAGTAGTCAGAAAGGTCATTGGCACAGATTGGCAGCCATGTTACCATCAGTCTGCCCCAGGGCAGCTGTGGCTACAGAAGTAGCTTACCACTATCAATGTCTGTCTGGTGTGAGTAAAAAATGGACTCACTTTAAGTGTTTTGAGATGTCACTTAACATGTAAAGCACCATATAAATCTAATTCATTATTAAAATTTAAAATCTGAGGCTACATAGTGATTGATAATATGCAATTGACTTAAGACATGTTTTTTTGTCGGTCCAAAGTCCAGTGTCATTGTGCTGCTGTAAACTAGCATCTTGCTGATTTTGCCCCCAACTGCACGTTTTAATAGATATCGTTCCTACAAATGCAAAGGGTGAGCAAAGGATATTTGAAGAATGAGGACACAAAGTGGGAAAATGGGAAATATACTGCCAGAAATGATTAAAACTACTAACAAAAACCACATAGATTGACTGCTGTAAAAGGGGCAACCTTGGTGTCTCGGAGGCTGTACTATCTGTGATTAAGATAAGAGAAGATAACCCTTTATTAGTCCCACAACAGAAAAATATTACAGTATTGCAGCAGCAATGGGAAAGTAGCACTAAGAGCAACAGCTCAGGGCAAGAACAGTATATACACAAGTGGAAGAAGCTGAAAAAGTAAAATAGATTTTACAGTCTATACTAGTAAAATAGTATTTACAGCACTAGTAAGCAGTGAAATTATTCATATACAGACGTGGACAAAATTGTTGGTACCCCTCTGTGAATGAAAGAAAAACCCACAATGGTCACAGAATTAACTTCAATCTGACAAAAGTGGTAATAAATAAAAATTCTATGAAAATTAACCAATGAAAATCAGACAATGCTTTTTAATTGTGGTTCAACAGAATTATTTTAAAAAACAAACTCATGAAACAGGCCTGCACAAAAATGATGGTACCCTTAACTTAATATTTTGTTGCACAACCTTTTGAGGCAATCACTGCAATCAAACAATTTCTGTAACTGTCAGTGAGACTTCTGCACCTCTCAGGTTCAGGTTCAGGTTCAGGTTACTTTATTTGTACCCGTAGGTAGATTTGTTTTGCAGTCTGGTGACATCCATATTTACAAGCCACTAATTACATTCAACATAGACACAAACACAGGCACACATGAAGCTGACTATAAACATGATAAAAATACTCAAGGCTCCATCAACAGGGTATAAAAAGACAAAGAGATGAGGGAGAAACCAGAGGTAAGAGAGAAGGGTCATATTAAAGTTAAAAGTTAAAAACTAGTCAGAGGTTAAAAAACTCAAAGGTCTAAAACCCAATAAAATATTTAGAACCCAAGTGACATCATACAAAATAAGTAAATATAAAATATGTACAATATATTTTTATAGCTTGTTCAACTCTTTGACAGCAGCAGGGACAAAGCTGTTTTTGTAGCGCTGGGTTTTACTTTTTGGGACAGCAAACCTCCGTCTGGAGGGAAGAAGCTGAAAGTTGCAGTGCAAAGGGTGGGAGTCATCATTTAAAATGGAGGTAGCCATCCTCTGTTCTTGTCTGGTGTACAGGGATGTCAGGCTCAGCTGTGACTCACCAAGCAAACGACTGGACCATCTAACTACCTGATCCAAGGATTTCCTCTGTTTCAGTTTTATCTGACCAAACCATGACATTAAAGAAAAGGATAAAACAGATTCAATAAAAGCCCGATAAAACATTGTCATTATGGTTCGGTCAATTTGGAAGCGTGCAAGTTTCCTCAAACAGTACCAATTTTGCTGACCCTTTTTGCACACCCTTTCACAGTTCACTTCAAAGTTTAAATTACTATCAATAATCGTCCCAAGATATTTATACGATTGTACACATTCGGTGGTCTGGCCTTTTAGTATGGTGACTTTGTGCCTGGGAGTTTTCCTCCTAAAGTCAATAATCATATCTTTCGTTTTTGTTGTATTCAGCTGCAGGTAGGAATCCTCACACCAGTGAACAAAATCATCAACTACTGGGCCATGGCCACTCTTACCATCCTGGAGGAGACTGACAATGACTGAGTCATCAGCATACTTTATTATTTATGTTTTTGCCAGCGTTTGTCTGTCTGTCTGTTTGTCTGTCTGTCTGTTTGTCTGTTTGTCTGTTTGTCTGTTGGTTAGCAAGATAACTCAAAAAGTTTTGGACGGATTTCGATGAAACTTTCAGGCCTTGTTGGAAATGGTACAAGGAAGAACTGATTAAATTTTGGGGATGATCTGGATCACCGTCTGGATACAGGAATTTTTTAAATGATTCTTTAACATTGTGAGATACGGCCATTTTCAACATGTGTGCAGGGGCAATAGAGGGCGCTGGTCGTCGTGTCTGATGAACACAAACTCCACCTTCTTCAGAGTTTTAGGCACAAAAGCACGCAGAAAACTGTGGTGGGCAGGGCTCGCCATAGTGCCTGTGTTTGCGCTACGCTGCAAAAGCTGACACGGGCAGCTGTCCGGCGCCGGATTATTTGGCAGAAATTCCCCGGCCAGCCATAAGGGCTGCGCAAAAACCAGCTCTCTGCCGGGGGAGGCTTCCAAATCCTCTTTTTTCCGCGGAGCGCAAACCCAATAAAACCCACGGCAACCATTATCGCACCTTCTTTTGTCCTGCAGCTCCGGAACAGAGAGGAATCCCGGCGTCAGTAATGCTGCGCCTGATATGTGTGACTCTAATGCTAAAAGTGACTGCATCAGGGATTTTCGACCTGAAGTCGCACTTTGCTACACAGCGCCACAAAAACTGTGTAGCCAAATTCGATCGATGGATGAACATTTTCAGCCAGTGACAGAACCGACGCCTTCCAAATCCAATGCATCACTAGCAGAAGTGATGTTTTGTCATTTTGTGGCAGAGCACAATCTACCCCCATTGGTGGCAGATCACTTCAGTGATTTGGTGCCAACATTGTTTCCTACCAGCAAGAGCACTCAATTTTTTTGTGCTACTTGGCTTATTATTTTCACATTACCAAAAAGTTATGGCTCAACATTGTGTCCATATAAGTGTACATTTGAATAAATATGTTTGAAATAGTTCATGTTGCAGTTGCTGTTTGCTTAGTTTTTGTTTGTTTGTTTGTTTTTGCTTCAGTTTTCTTTCATCTGCCGATAAATACAGTTTTTAAGTACTCAGTACAGGTGTGAAAGCCCCCCCCCCCCAATAAGGGAGGCATGAGGTCAGTACAGGTGTGAAAGCCCCCCCAATAAGGGAGGCATGAGGTATGCCTTGACAGGTCGCAGCCTGGCACTTTGCAGATGGAGGAGATGGACACAACAGCAGCACTTCAGTTTATTACCTCCGCCAAGGAGGTAATGCTTTTACTACTGAACCACTAATCCTATCATTGTGAATCCAATTGTTAGTCATATGTTTTCATGGTCAAGGAATCTGAAAACCTACACACAAACACTGTATGGGGGGGAACTGCGGCGCTTGGCGGAGGTCTGCGCTCTCCGAGTGCTTTTCTAGTAATGTGTCTGTTGTCATGTCTGCTCCGACACATGTTTGTGTACAGGATGAAGAGTAGTGGTGACAACACACACCCCTGAGGAGAGCCAGTAGAAGATCACTTTAGGTCAGACAATGTACCATTGACTCTTACTCTCTGCGTCCTGTTGGTTAAGAAATCCAGAATCCAACCCACCAGATTATTGCTCAAATCAAATTGTTGCGGGAGACTTTCAACTAAAATATGAGGTTGGATTGTATTAAAGGCGGAAGAAAAGTCCACAAATAAAAGCCTGGCATGTGTCCCATTAAAATCCAGATGTTTAAAAAGCATGTTAAACACAGTGACAGTGGCATCCTCCACTCCTCTGTGAGGCCTATAGGCAAACTGCAGAGGATCCAATGCATGTTCAGTCTGCCTTAGGACCTCACATCTGACCAGTTTTTCCAAAAATTTTCATTAGTCTGTAAGGACTTATTGAAAATGTAATGAAATATAGGACTCAGTTCATGTGCACAGGACTTTACCAAGCGCCCACATACACTACCGTTCAAAAGTTTGGGGTCACTTAGAAATTTCCTTATTTTTGAAAGAAAAGCACTTTTTTTCAATGAAGATAACTTTAAACTAATCAGAAATACACTCTATACATTGCTAATGTGGTAAATGACTATTCTAGCTGCAAATGTCTGGTTTTTGGTGCAATATCTACATAGGTGTATAGAGGCCCATTTCCAGCAACTATCACTCCAGTGTTCTAATGGTACAGTGTGTTTGCTCATTGCGTCAGAAGGCTAATGGAAGATTAGAAAACCCTTGTGCAATCATGTTAGGTCTGCAATGCTGTAATTGCTGCAAATGGAGGATTCTTTGACGAAAGCAAAGTTTGAAGGAAAAAATTATTATTTCAAATACAAATCATTATTTCTAACCTTGTCAATGTCTTGACTATATTTTCTATTCATTTTACAACTCATGGTGGTAAATAAGTGTGACTTTTCATGGAAAACACAAAATAATTGTCTGGGTGACCCCAAACTTTTGAACGGTAGTGTATATTATCAGGGCGCTGACTTTTGTTCACTTTTACAGCGCAGAACTCCCTATAAACATCCTGCATCTCAATATTAAAGTGCTGATTGTCTTTGAGTTTCTGTTTCAAATCTTGGATTTCTGTGCTGAAATCAAAGGAGTCAAAACGACCATAAAAACAATTAAGAGCATTAGCCAGCTCTGTGTCTGAATTAAAACCATCTAAAAACACACGATTACTGCGCTCTGTGCTCTGAAGGCCTACAATAGTTTTCATACTGGCCCAGGCTGAACTAAGTTTCTTTGCTGCCATCTTGCTTTCCAACTCTGATTTATAATTCTGTTTTGCTCTTAAAATTTTGGACTTCAGCTCCTTTGTGGCAACCTGTAGCTCAGAAACAGACCCCTGTTTAAAGGCAAGTGCTTTCCTCTGTAAGCAGGATTAAACTGATTTAGTAACCCATGGTTTGTTGTTGGGATATATTTTGACACGTTTACGTGGAACAGTCTTATTTTGACAGAAAGCCATGTATGAGCATGTGAGCTCAGCCAGAGAGTCCAAATCATCCCCGCAGGCCAGTTTGAACATCTCCCAGTCTGTACAGTCAAAGCATTCCTGGAGGCTGTGCTCTGAATCTTCTGTCCACACATCGATGTCTCTCATCTCCACCTTGCCTCTTCTGAGAGCAGTTTTATATGTGGGTAGCAAATGTACTCAGTTGTGATCTGAGGATCCTACAGGAGGAAGGGGAAGTGATTTATAGGCCCTCTCTATGGATCCATAGCACTGGTCCAATGTCTTTTTTCGCCTGGTTGGGCAGGAGACATACTGATAAAAGTTTTTAAGTGTCTTCTTTAAAGAAGCATGGTTAAAATCCCCAAGAATGAAGTTTGGCGCCTCTGGAGAAATTGATTGCAGCTGCTGGATCACATCAAAGATTGTGCTGGAGGCGGAGTCAGCGTCTGCCCTCGGATGAATGTACACGGTTGTGATGAAAGGTTGGGGAAACTCGAGAGGCAAATAAAAGGGGCGTAGTGACACAGACAGCAGCTCCACATCGGGTGTACAGATGCGCTCTCTGACCGTGACAGATGTGCAGTACTGCTTATTAATGTATAAACATACGCCGCCCCCCTGACGTTTCCCCGTTACCTCTTCCTGCCGATCCGAGCGCAGCGGGGCTCCAAAGCCGTCAATCCACAGGTCTGCATCTCGGTCATGCGCAGTAAGCCAAGATTCAGTGAAAGCCATGACGCAGCAGTTCTTGAAGTCCTTCTGGTAGCGTACATTCCCTTGAATTTCATCCACCTCGTTTCTCACAGACTGTACATTCCCAAAAATTATTGAAGGAAGAGGAATGTTACCAAACTGCCGTCTCCTAAGGCACAATTTCACACCTCCACGCCTTCCGCGCTTCCTTCTGCCGCCTCTCTTTTCACCGCTGTGTCCGTCTCTCAAAATAAAGTCCAGCAGTTGCAGCTTAGGCTCAATCACAGCCGCTGAATCAGCCGTGTTTAAATGCAGCAACATGTCCCTGGAATATTGTATTCTGCCCGCTATTCTGCCCGCAATGGAGCCAAACGCGTTTACTTCAGAGACAAAGAGCCACAGCACAGAAAGCAGCAGTGCGAGAAAGGAGAGGAAATCCATATTTTAAATACCAGGGAGCTCTTCGCCATATATTCCACAAACACTCCAAGGCAGAAACAACACAGAGGATTTTATAAAAACGTATAAATGTACATAAAAACACACACACATACACACGCACTATTTCACCAGCTGCCGGTTGCTGCGTGCGCATGCGCCCAGAGGTATTTTGGCCCACTCCTCATGAGCAAACTGCTCCAGTTGTCTCAGGTTTGAAGGGTGCCTTCTCCAGACGGCATGTTTCAGCTCCTTCCACAGATGTTCAATAGGATTTAGATCAGGGCTCATAGAAGGCCATTGTAGAATAGTCCAATGTTTCGCTCTTAGCCATTCTTGGGTGTTTTTAGCTGTGTGTTTTGGGTCATTATCCTGTTGCAAGACCCATGACCTGCAACTTAGACCAAGCTGTCTGACGCTGGGCAGCACATTTCTCTCTAGAATACCTTGATAGTCTTGAGATGTCATTGTACCCTGCACAGATTCAAGACACCCTGTGTCAGATGCTGCAAAACAGCCCCAGAACATAACAGAATCTCCTCCATGTTTCACAGTAGGGACAGTGTTCTTTTTTGGTATGCTTCATTTTTGCATCTGTGAACATAGAGCTGATATGCCTTGACAAAAAGTTCCAGTTTTGTCTCGTCTGTCCATAGGACATTCTCCCAGAAGCTTTGTGGCTTGTCAACATGCAGTTTGGCAAATTCCAGTCTGGCTTTTTTATGATTTGTTTTCAACAGTGGTGTCCTCCTTGGTCATCTCCCATGAAGTCCACTTTGGCTCAAACAACAACGGATGGTGCGATCTGACACTGATGTACCTTGACCTTGGAGTTCACCATGAATGTGTTTAGAGGCTGTCCTGGACTCTTTTGTTACCATTCGTATTATCCGTCTCCTCTTGCGGCCACGTCCTGGGAGGTTGGTTACAGTCCCGTGAATCTTAAATTTCTGAATAATATGTGCAACTGTGTAATCACAGGGACATCAAGCTGCTTGGAGATGGTCTTATAGCCTTTACCTTTAACATGCTTGTCTATAATTTTCTTTCTAATCCCCTGAGACAACTCTCTCCTTTGCTTCCTCTGGACCATGTTTAGTGTGGTACACACCATGTCAACAGACAGCACAGTGACTACTTGTCACCCTTTAAATAGGCTGACTGACTGATTACAAGTTTGTAGACACCTGTGGTGTTAATTAGAGGACACATCTACTACTACATCTAGGGGTACCGTCATTTTTGTCCAGGCCTGTTTCATGAGTTTGTTTTTTAAAATAATTCTGTTGAACCACAATTCAAAAGCATTGTGTGATTTTCATTGGTTAATTTTCATAGAATTTTTATTTATTACCACTTTTGTCAGGTTGAAGTTATTTCTGTGACCATTGTGGGTTTTTCTTTCATTAACAGAGGAGTACCAACAATTTTGTCCACGTCTATATACTGTATATATACAGTAGTAACAGTATATTTCACAGTTGAATGAGTGCAGTGTTGTTGCATACTTCAATAATAATAAGAATAATGACAGTATTGGAGAGAAATATTTCTTGTGTCTGCAAAGTAGTAGTGTTATGTTGATTTACAGTTTTTTGTCAGACAAAAAGGTAGAAGATGTTTTTTTTTTTTTACCTTAACTTGTTTCGACTGACACCTGCAGTCATCTTCAGAAGTGTCAGCTGATCACTGTGATGTGTCGTTTATCAGCTGTTTTCCTTAGGCATGGCCAACCTGATGGACCTGACAGATCGGCCACGCCTCCCATCACCAGGTGGTCTCTGGAGGATGGAGTCCCAGGTGTGGGAGAGCATGAATGCTCCCTCATCCCTGTCCATGACTACTGTGGTTCTGCCTTTATCTGCCGGTAAAATGGTGATTGTTTTGTGTTTTTTCAGTGTCTATTGTTTTTTCCTCAGCCTTCATAATATTACTTTGTGGTACTTTTGCTGATTTAAGAATACCTGCTACTGTAGGGTATTCTTGTTGGAGTGATGGCAAAAATTAGGCCTCTAGCAAGTACTTTTTTCTTCATCTTTGTGAGTGTGCGCTGAGAAAAGTTTTGCACCCACTTTTCGTTTATTTCCGCATGCCAGTGTTGGATCTTGTTTTACCTTTCTATGAGCCTTTTCAGTTTCTTCTGATGGCGGTCCTTCATTATTATGAATTCCTGTTTGTGTACGTGTTTTAGGTGTGTGTTAATTTGGTCCTGCGTCTCTTTCTCTATTGGACAGAACGGGACAAAAAAATGCAACATAATATATGAAATTACATGCAGATCATGTGACAAGACATACATCAGGGAACCTGTCGTATTTGCCCCTTTTAGGGCATGAATGAGGCACCAAATGCCGACAGTGAGTTTGCTTGTTTATTTACAGAAAGACACAAAATAATGAGCCACGTGGGCAAAACACATACACTAAATGTGACACACAAATAAAGAGCACAAACACCTACATAAGAGAGTAGCGAGGGCGAAACTTGATGCTGTAGAATAAACACTTACAAATGATTGAAGCGAGGGCGAAACCTGACGCTAAAATGAGACTGGAGCCGGACGTAGGGACTCCAGTCTAAGGTAGACGAGATCGCAGTGCCGACTACGTCTGCCGACTACGTGCCGACTACGTCTAGTTGGCCATCTTAAATAATGAACAGAACTCAAACTATAAACAGGTGTGGAGCAAACGTAATGACAAAGTGCAGACAGCAGTGACAGGTCATGAACAGATTTGACAGCAGGAAGTCCTGTCACTGCACTGTCAAAATAAAAGCACAGACATAACGAAAACATAATGAGAAATACATATGGAAGAAAGGGAAATAAACAGGAGACTTGAGCCCGGTGTGGAACCAAACTCGGGATCTCCACAGTACCGGGAAGAACACTCAACACAAGCAAGAAAAAACACCACAAGGATGACTTACAAGATCACAAATGCCGTCCCCAGGTGATCTCTGGAGGATGGAGTCCCAGGTGTGGGAGACCATGAATGCTCCCTCATATCGGTTCATCGTGTTCTCTGCACGTTTTCTGATTTCTATGGCTTCCTTGATCCAGCATTTGTGTTTATTATCTTCCAATCCAATGATTCTTGTGTTGTCCCAGTCGATGATGTGATTGTTCCTTTTGCAGTGATTCGATATTGCTGATTTCAAGGTTTCTTGTTCAGCCTTTTCTTTCTGTGGCCTTGTAAGTCATCCTAGTGTTTCCTTTTCGCATTCCTTCCGGTTTTCTTTCTTTCTTGTGTACAGTGTTTTTCCCACCCTCTCATTTTAATTGCAGACTTACAGTTGAAGTCTATACATTAGGCTGCCACAAATGCCCCTCCGGGGCAGAGAGGAAAGACCCAGGTGCTGGATTGAAGTTTGTGGCACTAAAACAAAAAATACAAAAAGTGCACAAAAATAAACTTACAAATGAGTACCGCTAGAAGATAATAAGGCAACCGTTAGAACAGGGAATGGGTGCCGACAGGAATGAGCAGCTTAGATGAGGCTCTGACAACCAGTGAATGAAATAGTCAGTCTTAAATAAGGCATAACCCTATGAAAAAGAATGACAGCCAGTGTGAATTACATGAGCGGGCAGGTTGACCTAATTACATGACAGAAATCAGCTGAGAGTCAAGACAGGAGGGAAGACAGGACTGACAGCTTGACAGGGGCACCGCCCACTTCCAGAGCAAAACCAGGAAGTGCCACTGACAGCTGCAGCCCCTAAGAGAAAGAGAGAACTACAATAAGGACACATAATAAACTAAAGGATAAATGCAAATAATACTATAAATAACAAGACTGTGATGAATGTAAACTAAGAAATAATTCAAGATATAAGAAAACCAACCAAGGACAAAATGACAGGAACCAAAGAACACAAAATACAACAAATATACAAATATGGAAAAAGGACATGAGACTGAGCATGGCAGAATCCCCCTGTGCTCAGATCATGACAGAGCCCCCTCTCAAGGGGTGGAAACCAGACACCCAGGGTAACATCAAAAAAAGAAAAAAGAACCCCCCACCCCCTTCCCCAAAAGAGTAGAATAATCCACCATGGGCAGGTGGGGGGGAGAACAGGCGAGGAAGGACAAAAACAAAAACCCCGCTCCGGACCCACACCAGACAAAAACTACACCGCTGAAGCCCCCTGGGCCGGAGAGTCAGACAGTTCAGGTGGGTGGCCAGAGTGCCAGGCCCGGCGGATGGCACGAGAGAAGGAATCAGGCAGCCTCCCGGAGAACATGGACCACCTACCCCAGTGGCACAGTCTTGTTGGGCGGTCATCCCAAGTTCTTCAACCACCCGAACAGAAGGGGTAGTCCAGGAGGCATCCCTCCCAATGGAAAGAATGGGCAATGTGGAGGGCGAAAGAGTAGGGAAAGTTACAAGGATATCAGGTGGAGGAGAGGGAAACGACGGCCTCGGGCAGAGGAGAGGGATTCATGACGGCCTCGGGCAGAGGAAAGGGAACCACGACGGCATCAGGCAGAGAAGAGGGGACCACGATGGCATCAGGCAGAGGAGAGAGAACCACGACAGTGTCAGACTGCCCTGCAGCACCCTCGGTGGTCCCAGACAGGGGAATAGCAGCACCCGCAGTGGCTCCGGGCTGGAGCAGAGCAGCACTTGCGGCGGCTCCAGGCTGGAGCAAGGCTGCACCCGCGGAGGCTCCAGGTTGGAGCAAAGCTGCACCTGCGGCGGACCCAGACTGGGCAAGAGCTGCATCCACGGTGGACCTGGACTGGGCCAGAGTTGCACCCATGGTGGACCCGGACTGGGCAAGAGCTGCACCCACAGTGACCCCCGGGCTGGAGCGTAAGGCCAACGGTGGACACAAGCTGGAGCATAGCACCCATGTTGGTTTTAGGCTGGGGCGCAGCACCCACAACGGCCCCCGACTGGGACACAACACCCATGGAGACCCTGACTGAGGAGGAGCTGCACTCACGAAGGTCCTGGGCTGGGACGGAGCACCCGTGAAGACCGCCACTGGAGGAGAAGCAGCACCCTCGGAGGTCCCGAGCTGGGACGGAGCACTCATGACGACCTCAGCTGATGGGGAAGCAGCACCCTCAGAGGCCCTGGGTTGTGACGAAACACCCGCGAAGACCTCAGCTGGAGGGTGAGCAGCACCCACGGAGGTCCCGAGCTGGGACGGAGCACCTACGACAACCTCGGCAAGAGGAGCTTAACCCACGAAGATCTCAGGCGGCGAGACTGAACCCACGAAGACCTCTTGCGAAGTTGGATGAACTTGGAAAGGCTCAGACAAGACGGACAGACACACAGATATTTGTGAATAATGGCTCTCATGGTGGTTCGCTGGAGTCCCAAAGATTTAGAAATGGTGTTATAAACTTTACCAGACTGATAGATCTCGATGACTTTGTTTCTCATTTGTTTCTGAATATCTTTGTGTAGGAAAACGTTAATTTTGGACAACCTCTAGTGAACCCTCAGAAACAGTGTGGATTAGATGCTAATGGCAAATGTGAATATTCTTAATAAATGTACTTAAGAGACTATAAAGTAATGATTAATAGTAAATGGGAGCATTTATAGGGAATGTATTAAAGGACTGAATATGCACTGTCTAGATATGAGCTGTCAATGGAAGTAGTAGCGTTTCTACGCCAGAGGTGGCGCTCAGTAATGTTAAGACACTGTGTAGTGTTAGAGAACACCATAGAAGAAGAGTGTAGGCGCTCTAGTGTGAGTGTTCCAGAGAATGTTCGAGAGAGAGAAGTCGAGAGAGAGTGTAGAGAGAGTGTTGAGACAAGATGGTGTCTAGCGATGTGCTGTGTAAGTGATGTGCCATGCCGTGTGAGCTGGGAGAAGTCAATAAACAGTCGCTGCAAAGTCTAACAGCTTGGCTCAATCATCTTTCCTCCCCTTCGCCCCTCCTGGGAGTAACAAAACTTGGTAGCAGAGGATGGTTCAGCCGTGTATAAGACGGTGAGTGAGCAAATAAAAAAAGAAAAGAGAGGCCGTAACAATGGAGCTGGAGCAGCTACAAGCTAAGCTAACTGAGGCCTTGGTGCCGTTACGGGCCGAACAGCTAAATGAGGTCTGTTTATTTGCAAAGATAAGCCCAGCCGAACCGTCTAAGAAGTACATGCTGATACGACTGTTAATCGAGGAGGTGGAGAAAGCCATCGAACGCGAAGAGGAGGATGTTGTCCACGAGTTTCTGCTAAGGCTAATAGCATGTGCTAACAAAGCTAAGCTAAGTGAACCGTTGACGCAGGCAGCGACAACGGCTGGCACGAGCCGTGAGGCGGAGGCACTCGCCAGTTTACAGAGCCAGTATGCCGCTCTGCATGAAAGTATTATTGACTCAACTAAACGGGTTGAAGAAGAAATAATAAGGCTGACGGATGATCAGGCCGCGCCGTCACCGGGCCGCCATTTTGTGACACAGCCCGAGACCGCGCCGCCACCGAGCCGCCATGTTGTGATACAGCCCGCGGTCCCCACAGCGCCCCTACCTCCAGAAGTGATCATTAAACGGGAGTTTAAGATGAATGGGCAGATAGGGGAGAGGGGCCAAAAAGACAAGTTGTCTTATTCCAATCTCACTCACCAGATCAATATGGGCTTAAGGAAAAAGCACAGTGAGGCTGAGATAATTGAGGCTGTTGTCAAAGCAGTGAGTCCTGGATTGAGTTTGCGCACTATGTTGGAGATTAAGTCAGATCTCACACTGCCACAGCTGCGCATAATCCTGCGAGGACATTATAAAGAAGATAGTTCCACTGACTTGTATCATCGTCTGATAAATCTCACACAAGACAGTAATGAGTCACCTCAGAATTTCCTGTTTCGTGCCATTGAGCTAAAGGAAAGACTTTTAGCAGCATCCAGAGAGCCTGGCACTGAAGAGCAGTTTAGTTCTGATCTTATTCAGAGGAAGTTTCTGAGGGCGGTGGAAACAGGACTGATCAGTACTGATGTGAAGTATCAACTGAAGCGTCATTTGGACGATCCTGCCGTCACCGACGAGCTACTGATTTCAAAGACGAACGCAGCAGTCAGTCTTGAATGGGAACGGCATCAGAAATTTAAAAGGCACACAAAAGAATTAAAGGTTCGAGTATGCCGAGTGGAAAATCTGACGGGTCAGTATGCAACCGAGAGAGAAGTGGATGGCCAAGAGCGCCCCCTACCATCGACAAAAGGAAAAATCCTTAAATCCCAAAGCACAGTGACCCGTACGGAATCAGAGCTCCTGAACATAGTCACGCAGCTGAAGAGTGACATGGAGGAGATCAAAAGGGCCATACGTGAGTCTCCCAGAGCACCTCGCGCTCAAAGAGCCAGGAGGACACGTGGCTGCAAGAGATGTCAGTCCACCAGCAATGGCGATCAATGCAACCACTGCTTCCGGTGTGGAGTTAGCGGCCACATGTCAAGGGAATGTTGGTTAGGAAGGAGACTCAGAAGAGGAACAGGGCAAGTAGACACGGCGGCCAATACTGTCGCAACCACATCAGAACAAGCTAACACACAAGAACTGTATGAGCTCGTTACTGACAGTATTCAGAGGTTGGAAGCAAGGCTGGTAGCTCAGGCCGAGGTACCTCCTGTAGAAACGGTCCGTGTTAATCTAATCCCTAATTGCCAATTACAGTTACTCAATTTGGTTGGAAAAAAATATGTCATCACCTGCTTCCTCAATGACAAGGAGACACAGGCATTGTGGGACACAGGGTCACAGGTCTGTTTAATGAATGACACCTGGAGACAGGAGCACCTGCCACACACCACCGTCAGAGACTTAGCTGAGTTGGTGGGTCCAAGTATCCTGAATGGGAGGGCAGTGAACCAGACACCGATTCCATTCTCAGGGTGGGTCAAAGTCACATTTAAGCTGCCGACAGTTAGTCGCCCACCGGTGGAACTCTTAGTTCCTGTGCTAGTGGTGAAGGAGGACGGCGTGGCAGAGCCGCCTATCATTGGGTTCAACGTGATTGACCATGACCTGAAGATGGGCATTAAACCCCCTTGTGCCATCAGTGAAGCTGTTAGCGCAGCCTTCTCATTTGACTGTAAGAAAACAGAGGTGTTTTGAAAGTGATGCAAAGTGAGGAGGATAGGCTGGGGGAAGGAATGGTAAAAGTTGGCAGTGAGTTGGTTACCATCCCTGCTGGCCAAACCAAAACAGTCAAAGGTTGTGTCAGAGCAGGCTCACTTCCAGACACACAAGACGTCTTGTTTGAGCCGAGTCAGTACACCCAATTACCAGAGGGTTTGCAGATGCAAAGTGGGTTGGCGCAGTTATGGAAAGGGAAGCGATCTATGTTTAAAATACCAATAACAAACAGTACGTCCCGTGATATCCAGCTGCCCGCTAAGACCATTTTGGGGGAAACGCAGAGAGTTAAAACTGCTTATCCGGCAGATATTAGACCCCCTGCTGTAAACCAAGCGACCGTCGACCCAACGACGAGTGAAACAGGAAGAAACAAAGAGACCGAGATGAACTGTGCTGTCAAAGAGACTATGGACATGTGGGACCCTCCAGTTCCGCTTGATCATCTCTCGCCCATACAGCAAGAGCAAGTAAAACAGCTACTACGGGAGGAACGGCAAGCGTTTTCCCGTGATGAGTATGATGTAGGGACAATTCCCTCTTTACAGTTGAAGATCCGACTCAAAGATCACAATCCTGTCAAAAAGACTTATGTTTCTGTTCCCAAACTACTTCATAAAGAAGTAAAGGAGTATTTAGAAGACCTGCTTAACAGGGGTTGGATCACCAAATCCAAGTCATCGTATTCCAGTCCAATTGTCTGTGTGCGAAAGAAAGATGGAGGTCTGCGTTTGTGTTGTGACTTTAGAGAATTGAACAAGAAGTCTATTCCAGATAGACACCCAATTCCCCGCATACAAGATATGCTCAACAGTCTAAGTGGGAGTGTGTGGTTTTCAGTCCTCGACCAAGGGAAGGCGTATCATCAGGGTTTCCTGGAAGAGTCGAGTAGGCCCCTCACTGCATTTATCACTCCCTGGGGTTTGTTCGAGTGGGTAAGGATTCCATTTGGTTTGTCCTCAGCACCAGCAGCATTCCAAAGATCTATGGAGGAGTGCTTGTGGGGGTTGAGAGATGATGTTTGTCTGCCTTACCTCGATGATAACCTTGTTCATTCACAGACTTTTGAAGATCACTTGCGAGACCTGAGAAGCATCCTTCACCGCTATCAAAGCCACGGAGTGAAGTTGACTCCCCGGAAATGTGAGTTATTCAAGCAGCAGGTACGTTTTCTTGGTAAAATGGTAATAGGACAGGGTTACACCATGGACCCTGCGGACATTGCCCCAGTGCAGACACTCAAACAGCAGCAACCTTCCACTGTTGGAGAGCTAAGGAAATTGCTAGGTTTTATTTCATATTACCGCAGCTATGTTCCAAACTTCTCTCGTATAGCAAAGCCTCTTTACGACCTTCTGGCTAAAGATCACACAGACAAAGCAAAGAAAAACTCAAAGAAACATGTCAAAAAGAACGATGGAGGCCACTTACCCTCATCCCATGTGATCAGGTGGCGCCCAGAGCATCAAGCAGTAGTTTGTCAGCTTGTTGACCTTCTTACCCAACCCCCAGTGTTAGGTTACCCGAACTTTGAAGAACCCTTCATTTTACACTGTGACGCTTCACAGAAGGGGCTTGGGGCGGTGTTATACCAGCGACAACAAGACAAACTAGTGGTGATAGCATATGGCTCCAGGACACTGTCAAATTCAGAGAAGAACTACCACCTTCATTCAGGGAAGCTGGAGTTTCTCGCCATGAAGTGGGCCATCTGTGAGAGGTTTCGGGATTATCTGTACTATTCTCCACCATTCACTGTCTATACGGACAATAATCCCCTAACGTATGTGCTTACCACCGCGAAGTTAAATGCAACCACACAGAGGTGGGTAGCAGAACTAGCTGATTTCCAGTTTGTGATTAAGTATCGCCCTGGAAAAGCAAACAGAGATGCAGACGGACTTTCACGTATGCCCCTAGATACGGAGCAGTACATGAACAAATGCACCCAGAATGTTGATCCTGATGTGATGAATTGTGTGACACAGGCAGTCAAGGTAAAGTCACAAGAAAGTGAACCATGGCTCTGCCCAGTCACCATTTCTACTCTCATTAGTGAAGCAGATCAAGAAGCCAGCTCTATAGCTGAAATATCAAAGACTGATATAAAAAGAGCTCAAGAAGAAGACTCCGTGATTGGAGAGGTGTTGCGCTACATGTTGTCAAAACAATGGCCAAGAAGTGTAAAGCAGCACAACAGTAAAATTGCAGCTCTAGTCAGGCAAAAACACAAGCTGTACTTGGAAGATGATGGACTGCTTTACAGGAGAACAGCAACACATGACCAGCTACTCCTACCCCAGAAGTTTCACAAACTCGTGTTCAAAGAGCTCCATGAAAACATGGGCCATTTAGGGGTAGAGAGGGTGATGAACTTGATAAGAGAGCGTTTTTATTGGGCTCATTTGCAAAGAGATGTGGAGCACTACATCACGAGAGTTTGCAGTTGTTTAAAGAACAAACGCCCCAATAAGATAACAAGGGCACCACTGACTAACATTGTCACCATGTACCCATTTGAATTAGTGTCAGTGGATTTCCTGCATTTGGAGAAGTGCAAAGGAGGATATGAGTATATCCTGGTTGTAATGGACCATTTTACTTGTTTTGCCCAGGCTTACCCATGTCGTAACAAAGCTGCCCACACCGCTGCTGAGAAGATCTTTGGAGATTTTGCCCTCAAGTTTGGTTTCCCCATACGACTCCATCATGATCAGGGAAGAGAGTTCCAAAATAAACTTTTTGCAAAGCTCCAAGAGTACAGTGGTGTGCAGGGGTCCCGAACAACACCCTACCATCCCCAAGGGAATGGGCAGGTGGAACAATTTAATCGTACACTGTTGGCAATGCTCAGAAATTTGCCCAAAGCAGCTAAGGAAGACTGGAAGTCCTTTCTGGCAAAAATAGTTCATGCCTATAATTGTACGCGTAGTGAAGCTACGGGGTACGCACCATATTTTCTGTTGTTTGGTCGTAGTCCAAAGTTGCCTATTGATCTGATGTTTGGCCTCACAACAAGAGAGCAGAGTGTTTCTCAGCAAGACTATGCTGAAAAGTGGAGAGCTACAATGACTGAAGCTTACGAACTCGCTTCTAAAACAGCAAACAAAGAAGGGATGAGAAGTAAAGCACTTTATGATAAAAAGGTTCACGGTGCTGAGTTACTCCCTGGATCCAGAGTATTGGTTCGAAACTTGACCGAAAAAGGTGGGCCAGGAAAATTAAGATCATACTGGGAAGACACGGTGTATGTCGTGACCCAAAAGAAGTACCCAGACAGTCCAGTATATGAAATCAGACCTGAAACTGGCAAGGGACGCACTCGGGTCATGCACAGAAACCTTTTGTTACCATGTGACTTTCTTCCCATGGAAACAGTGAAGCATGCCTCTAAGAAAATGAGAAAAAGAGACTCTAAAAGACAAAGGCATGTGGACAGACAAAGCAACACGGATGATGAAGATGAAGAGGGTTGGAATGCCATAATCAGATTACGAGCTGGGAAGGATCAAGAGCAGCGTCCACTGAGAGCCGATGCACCGGAGTTCTACCCCCATGATGACACTACTCCGGAGGATGAGGACCAGGACCCAGATGACGTCACGCAGGTGCAGCTGGCACCAGAGGTCGATGATCCGGTGGTTCCAGATCCAGCTGAGGCAGACCAGGACCAGAGTGATGAGGTGTCGGAGTCCAGTTCCAGTGACCAGGAGGGACCTGACGAGATTCCTGTTAAAACGTATCCTTCAAGAATAAGAAAACAGCCATTGAGATTGACTTATGATAAGTTAGGCCAACCTAGCACTTCATTGCACTTCATCTGTCTAGAACAAAGGTGTAGAAGCTAAAGATAACCATTGGTCAGACATAACTGTCTTGAAAAGTAACTTGGTAGTTACTGTGATGGTTGATAAAAAAATTGAAAAAAAGAACAAAAAAATTTAAAAACACAAAAAGAGACTTGCAGTATGTTACGAAGGCACAGGCATCACACCAAGGTTTATTTGGTAGGCTATGACTAGATTGAGTATCCTTACTCTCAGGAAAGATGCAGATACCCACCATGATGGATGGAGCGGTTGAAGGTTATCGTGCACAAAGACCTCTTCTGCAAATGTATTGCATGGAATAGGAGATACATGCTGTACTATGGACAATCACCAGTGGCATCTTTATAGACTTTAATGAACTCTGACTCCTGTGTAGTGATACCCTACTTAACATGTAATGCATGATTACCAAATGTGAACTGACAGAGAAAAAAGAAAAAAAAAAACTACTGTTTTCAGAAAGGTGTAATGTCGGGACGACATTAACTTTTTGAGGGGTGAGTGTAGGAAAACGTTAATTTTGGACAACCTCTAGTGAACCCTCAGAAACAGTGTGGATTAGATGCTAATGGCAAATGTGAATATTCTTAATAAATGTACCTAAGAGACTATAAAGTAATGATTAATAGTAAATGGGAGCATTTATAGGGAATGTATTAAAGGACTGAATATGCACTGTCTAGATATGAGCTGTCAATGGAAGTAGTAGCGTTTCTACGCCCGAGGTGGCGCTCAGTAATGTTAAGACACTGTGTAGTGTTAGAGAACACCATAGAAGAAGAGTGTAGGCGCTCTAGTGTGAGTGTTCCAGAGAATGTTCGAGAGAGAGAAGTCGAGAGAGAGTGTAGAGAGAGTGTTGAGACAAGATGGTGTCTAGCGATGTGCTGTGTAAGTGATGTGCCGTGCCGTGTGAGCTGGGAGAAGTCAATAAACAGTCGCTGCAAAGTCTAACAGCTTGGCTCAATCACCCTTCCTCCCATTCGCCCCTCCTGGGTGTAACATTTGGATTGCAGCATGATGTCTAGCTTTTGAGGATCTTTTGGTCTACTTCACTTTGTCAGGCAGATCCTGTTTAAGTGATTTCTTAATTGAGAACAGGTGTGGCAGTAATCAGACCTGGGTGTGGCTAGAGAAATTGAACTCGACTTTCCAAAGATGTGATAAACGACAGTTGATTTATGTTTTAACGGGTGGCAATCACTTTTTCACACAGGGCCATTTATGCTTGGATTTTTTTAAACACTTAATAATGAACACCTTCATTTAAAAACTGCATTCTGTGTTTACTTGTGTTATCTTTGTCTAATATTTAAATTTGTTTGATAATCTGAAACATTTAAGTGTGACAAACATACAAAAAATGAGAAATCAGGAAGGGGGCAAACCATTTTTCATAGTTAGAAAGAATAAATGGGGAAGAACGCGCTGAAAAATCAGCTGAATGATTTCATGTAATGCACACAGATGCAACGCACAGACATGAATGGGTTTGACACTTCAGGGAAACAGGATGATGCCTGTGCAAACGTTCATAAACTTTCATTAACAATAGTGCAGAAGTCGCCTCCGGTCAGTGGGGAGGTCGAGGGCTCCCTCTCCTGTTGCTTTCACCAACTGAGGTTTCCCCGTCTTGTGTGGGGGTCTCTGTCCCAGTCTCCCAATCTCTCCTGGCTGGAAACCTGGGGCACGGGCCAACGCAGATGTGGACGAATCTCCTGTCTCTCTGGGGAGTTACAGTGAAAAGTACAACGCTGCACACTCCTTGTTCATTCATTTATTCCCCAAAAAATAAACACATTAATCCCTAATAAACCCATGATGAAAATGAAAATGTGAATGGAATACAACTCATAAGAACCCCACCACCACCACCATCGCACCGCAAACCACACTGCTGGTTCATTCATTTGTTCCCCTAAAAAAATTCCAACATTAATGCCTAATCTATCAACTCCAATGATAAGTCTGCAATTAAAATGAGAGTGTAGATGGAATAAAAAAAATAGTGTGTGATCATCATATAATTAAAATGACGAGCGATTATATGATGACTGTTTCAACTCTCTCTATTAAAATAAGATCCCAGTGCATGCTGTTTCCTCATGAGCTCCGGAGCAGTGTGATTTCAAAATGCACCACAGAATTATCATTAAACAATGCACTTCTGACGATAGACCTTCTTTTTCATGATCAAAAGCGGATTCTCATGGAATGCATTATAATAGTAATGTGCATTAGATTGCGCACCAGCACACCTCTTTACCAGCAGACAGTACGCCCACTATGCATTGGGAGGAGGCACCTCATTTCAATTTGATGGTGTGATGCAAAGCACAAAAAACTGACAGACACTAACAAAAACACTTGTGTATGGTGGGAAGTCTGGCGGGAAAAGTGAAAAGTCAAAATAGGGCCCTCTGTTTCACAGCTGGCCTGGGAATGCCTTGGTATCCTCTCTGAAGAGTTTGAGCAGGTGGCCGAGGAGAGGGAAATCTGGGCCTCTATTTTTGAGCTGCTATCTCCGTAACCCGGACCTCTGGAAAAGTGATAGAATATGGATGGATGGATTAGTCCACCTAATTCTACTTTGGCTTGTAATCTCAACAATTTCATCATGCCTTATTCCAATACTGGATATACTGGTTAAAGAAAAAAAAGCCAGTTTTACTGTCATTCAATTCATGCAGCTAATCATGTACAGTAAAACAAAATTACATTTCTCCTATCTACAATGTTAATCACATCTAGAATCAGAAGGGCCGCTGCCATCCAAGGCGCCGCCTTCCCCCATTATGCTGAGCACCAAGCTATAAGGCGGGAAGTACCATTTTTATATGGTCTTTGGTATCACTCGGCAGGGGCTTGAACCAATGACCTCCTGGTTGTGGGGTGGATGCTGTATCAACTAGGTCACCACATTTCTTTAGTCTATTTATTTATTACATTTTCTAAAAAAAAATAAAAAAAAAATAACGGTGATTGAATTTTGTTGTGAGCATAGACAGGAAAAAAAATAAAATAAGAAAAATACAAAACACAGAACTGCATACCAGATAAAAATCACCAACTAGCAAAGCTGAGCTCTAATCACTTTCTGGCAAAACAAATTTCGTAATTTTGAATTCATGCAAGCAAAGGTACAGAGTGAGATGAGATAAATGCCAAATAGTTAGTCATGCAAGAATAGGTTGCAAAATATTCCAAATGACTTTATATACTGATTGGGCAGATCGAGTGGTACAGATAGACAGAGAGCTTCACATCAT
The DNA here is from genome assembly GCA_020510985.1 of Pholidichthys leucotaenia. Classification (NCBI taxonomy): domain Eukaryota; kingdom Metazoa; phylum Chordata; class Actinopteri; order Cichliformes; family Pholidichthyidae; genus Pholidichthys; species Pholidichthys leucotaenia. The sequence goes on from CM035842.1 coordinate 282,850,141, forward strand.
TCTCACTTGGGAGTCAATCTGTTGAAAGGTAATTTTTACACACTTTAATTTATGAATGCTTTATTTATGAGGATCATTATTAATTTAATGAATACAGAGAGTTTATTTGTCTGATGGGGTATGTTTTTGTGTGTTTCAGGATGAAGTGGCTCGTGATCCTTCTGGTGGTGTCACTGGTGGTTTTCAACTCTGAACCTGCTGAGGGTGGACGTCGCTGGAACAGTTTTAAAGGAGGATTTCAACGTAAGTCAAGCCTACTTAATTTTGACAAAGATAACTGGTAATTTTTATAACTGCTGGATTCATGCATAATTTCTGAACAAATGCTACTAACAGAAATGGGATTTATAATTTGATGCAAGGTAGCACTTACCTTTTAAAATCAGTGCAATATCAACCATTTTTCATACATGTGAAACAGCTTGTGTGTCAAGAGACTTATACCCAATGATCATTTTTAAACTGGACAGGAAAGTTGGCTCCATTCACAGAGTTTCAAAGCAATGCGTGCATATTGAATGACCTTATTTGGTCAAGAGCTAAAAAAAAAAAAAAAAAGCTGGAACTTCAAAATAATAATTACAGATGCAGACCTAATATTTGGCATTTTTCCAAAACTTTGATATAAAAACAAATTCTAATTTTTTCAAGGAAATATGAGAGTGTGACCACAGAAAATTTTCTCAGATTGGTTGATTTCATATGGAATGGCCCCATTATTCTTTTAATCTTAATTTGTCTTCTTTTAAGGCCACAAAGGTACCCTCAAGAAAATTGGTAGGGGACTCCTCAAGTAAGCACTCTAAAGGAATTTTAATAAAAAAAATCATAATTTTGAAGATCTGGTAAGTTTTCATGGTGCTAATCTCTTTGTCTTCTTCACTTAGGTTTGGATCTGGCGTGTTGGGATTTCTTGGAGACGAAATAAAGAATCAATAGAATCAACAGAATGGACAGTATGGACCAAATGGTGAAGAAGAAGTACTAGTACTAGTTTAGGAGAGCTGGCATGTTACATTTTTACTGGTTGGCAGTTGACATATAAACCAGAAGATCAGCAGATGATCATGCAGTCTAAGCTTGGCTACAATTCCTCAGTGATTATAAGCTAATGTGGATATTTGTTCTCATAGCCCTGATTGGTTGATTAAAAAAAGTGAAACTGCTTGTTGCTGCAAAATGCCCTGATGAATAAAACTGTAATAAAAAAGATGCAAATACCGTCTTCTGTTAATCAGTGAATGAAAGGGATGCCCTCAGTTTGTTGAAGCTTCATCAATAGAATTATTATTTTTTTTTAAAAGTGGATTAATTTTCAGTCATGAGGAAACCTATTCCCCTTACATTCAATTGGCAGGTGTGCATGGTTTCTAGCAGATTACTATTATAATGTTGTGCTTCTGTGGAAGGGCAGATTAGTTTTCTGCAGAGGAGCCTTTTGTGGTAAAGCAGGCCTGGGATGAAATCGAGGCCAGTGTCTCATTTTCTGGTGCCTACACATTTTTAAAATCTGAGGTGACATACTGATTGATAATATGCAGTTTACTTTAGACATGGTTTTTGTTGGTCAAAAGTGCAGTGTCATTGTACTGCTGTAAACTAGCAACTTGTTGATTTTACCCCCAGCTGCACTTCTTTGAATAGACATCATTGCTACAATTGCAAAGCGTGAGCGAAGAATGAAGGCACAAAGTGCAAAAAGGGGAAATATACTGCTAGAGATGACCAAAACTACTAATGGAACCCACACAGATTAACTGTTGTAATAGGGTTCAGCGTCTCAGAGGTTGTCATTGCTTTGGTGACACTGCCCTGGATTAAGTTCCTTTAAAAGGGACATTATGCCCTCTTCTAACTGCAGCTAACTGTCCCCCACTGAAAGGTCTGTTGTGTTCAGAGCACAATAAACTATGGTGAAATTATTTGAATCACATCTTGGAATGTCAAGTGTTGGTAGGTCATCCAGTTTCAATCACAAATGTCGGAATGGGTAAGAGAGTTATGTCAAGGGAAGCAAGGCTAGCTACCTGTGAGATTACAGGACAATCCCATATAAGTGAGATATATAATTGACTCTAAACCAGTAAACCATTTGGAACAAGGATCTCTCGTGGGTTAAGTAAAACATAGAGAGAGCAGCCATAAAACTGTGGTCTAACTCAGGAACAGCAATGTCAGTATGTGCATTCAGAAGTTCGTTATTAAACATCATAACCAGAGGCCAATCTGAATTGCCTACCGAGCAAGACCGAGTGAGACAAAGGTGGACCTGAAAACAGTGATTAGATTGTGTTTTGTTTTGGGTTTTTTGTTTGTTTTAGTTTTTGCCCCTTTTTTTCACTTTTTAACTCTGTATTGATTCCTTCCAATTCACAGTACATGTAAAAACTGGACCCAAACACAGTACTTAAAGTTCACAGTCTTTATTGAGAGCTGGCCAAACTGGCACAGCTTGACTGGTGAAAACACAAAAATAATAAACAGCTTGGAAGCTGCAACAAAAAACTCACACTAAACTGGCAGGATAAGGCAGGATTACAGGAAGAACAGGAGCATGTTGTTCACGCATTCATGAGGACAAGACCCATCAGGAACACAGACTGGGGCTTGACATATATAGACACAGGAGTAATCAAACACAATACAGAAAAGGTGGGCACAATCAGGGGACAAATGAAGGTGAAAGGGATTGATCATAGACACAGGACGGGCAGAGCTGCACAGATGAACACAGACAGAGGGTGCACAAAACATGAACAGAGGAACCGGGGAGACAAGACCATGACATTTATAATAATGGTAAATGGAATTCACTTATATAGCACATTTTACTCATCTCTGGATGACCAAAGCACGTTACAGATCCTGCTATCCACCCATTCACACACTGATGGCAGCAGAGCTACCATACACAGGTGCTGGCCTGACCCACCGGGAGCTACTGGGGGTTCACTGTCTTGCGCAAAGACACTTCAACATGTAGACTGCAGACAGAGTGGGAATCAAACCCCTGACCCTCCGATCAGTAGTCAGCCACACTACACCTGTGCCACCCCCACCCCCACCCCCCATGGCATAATGACAATGATAACACAACATAACAAAAATAATTTTTTTGTAAGTTGGCTGTGTTTTTTCAACTGATTTAAGACAATTTTGCACTGCTGAATCTGAAAATGACATCCGTTTCTCTCGATCAGGTCAGGTTTTTATGTTAAGTTATAAGCAGTTGTACAGCAGTTGTACAGGTGTACTGTAAGTTGAATAGTAGACACTGATAAAGGTAAGTACATGTAAATTGAATGTTATATCATCATTGTTCAAAATTCAGAGAATTTCAAGAAATAAAAAAGAATTTTGCATCATAGAAAGCGAAAATTTTCGTACATGTAAACAAAAACGTAAGAAAACGTGGCCATAGTTCAAAAAGTTGACCTGATTGAGCAAAACCAATGTGATTTTTGGATTCAGCACATCAAAATTGTCCTAAATCAGCTAAAAAAACTTAGACAAAACTGTTGTAATTAAACCCTTACTTCAAAAGCCAATGCTGGATCCAGGAGTTTTAGCTAACTACAGACCAATCTTTAATTTGCCATTCATTTCAAAAATGTTAGAAAGAGTTATTGCTCCCCAATTATTTGACCACTTGCAGGGAAATGGTTTGTTTGAAAAGGGTTTAGAATTTGAACAGGATTTAGAATTCATCAAAGCATAGAATTCATCATTCAGCGACCTCATCCACCCGGTCAGGCACCATCAGCTCCACTACCCCTCCTTACCCTACTGGTTCGTCTATTACCCGCTGGGTCCTGCCGGTCCTCTGTGGATTTCCCAGGTAATTGGTAATTTGACTCGCCCATTTCCCCTTACTCCACTCATCAGCTCATGGCTCTCGTCTTCTCTCCACAGGTCCTTTCCCTGGTGAGTGGCTGTTTCTGTCGCTGTGCGCTTTTGTATTTTGCTATTAATAAAATTGTCAAACGTGCCCTTCTTTGTGGTTCCATCCTATGTTTGGCATCATGCTTGTGAGCTGTCAAAACTTAATACGTCATGACAGAACGAGCCAGCCAGGACGGTAGCTCAGCCGGTGCCTCACCGCAGGAGCAGTCTGCTATGGATCGCCTAGCGGTGACCGAGCAGCAGCATCAACATGATGACATTGTGGTCCACAGCACATCCCACAGTTGCGCCCCCCCCCCCCAGCCTGCTCCGCACACTACAGTGCACCGTACCACCTCTGTTCCCATGCCCTTTTCTTCTTCAAGTGCAAATGTACCTGGAGCAGGTCGGGGAGGAGTATCCGGGGGATGTTGCTAGGATCCAGTTTTTCACCCTGTTGCTCAGGGATTGAGCCCTGGAGTGCGCTTGGTCCACTCTAGACAACCATGAAGGGCGCCGTTATACATTTGACCAGTTTGTGGCCGCTTTCACTTGTGCGTTTGGCCGGACCGAGCATCAGGGCAACGTAATGAGCTGCCTACTGACTCTCTGCCAGGGTACCCGGTTGTCGGCCGAATACTCTGTGGAGTTGTGGGTTGTGGTGTCTGAGTCGGGGTGGAATGAGACTGCTTTATGCAACGCGTTCCTCCACGGGTTGAACGACCAACTCTGTGACAATCTGCTGGTTTATCCTCTCCCGGAGACTCTTGACAGCCTTATAGCTCAGGCGGTAGGGCTTGACAATCGGTACCGTGAGTGCGCGGATGAGCGCGGTCCATCCCTCACCCGTGCGCCGAGCGCATATCCGCTGTGGTTACTGGCACTGGCGGTGCCGACTCTTCGCCCGAACTGATGGAGCTCTCTTGGAGCCTAACCGATGATGAGATTCAGCGAAGGTGGAGAGCTGGCGCGTGCATGTACTGTGGTTCACTCAACCACAGTCTGGACGAGTGCCGCCAGCGGCCAAAAGATGCAGCCCATCAGTAACCGTGGGGGGTCTGGCGGGCGAGACCAAATCTACTCCCCCCAGCAATTTTTCAATTTCGGCCCTCGTTCAGTTGCCGGGGGTTGAGAGGAGGGTTATGGTGCTGATTGATTCAGGGTTGGAGGGAAATTTAGTGTCTGCTGTTTTCGTTAAGCAGGTGGACATTCCCACACGTGAACTGCCCTACAATCAGAGAATCACCGCTATATCTGGCGGTGAGGTCACGGTGGTCACCCTGAGCACGATGCCAGTATCCATCCTTCTTTCCGGGAACTACCGGGAGGAACTATCGTTCCTGGTTCTCCCTGTTTCAACATCCCAGGTGGTTCTAGGTTATCTGTGGCTCCAGAAGCAAAACCCAATGATCAATTGGGCCAAAAGTACCATCTCTGCCTGGAGCCCGTTTTGTATGGCCAACTGTATGTGTTCACCCGAATGCTCCTCATCGCTGTCTATTCCTCTCTCTCGGGCTGAGCCACCAGACCTCAGCCTCGTCCCTCGGGCATATCACGATTTGGGCGAGGTCTTTAGCAACTCAAGAGTGTTGACGCTGCCGCCTCACCACTATTACGACTGTGCTATAGACCTCATCCTGGGGGCGAGGCTGCCATCCAGTCGGCTGTATAGCATTTCTGGCCCTGAGAGGGAGGCGATGGAGCAGTACATTAAGGAGTCGCTGAACGCCAGCCTTATTCGGCCATCTTTGGCTCCGCTCGGGGCCGGGTTCTTCTTCGTCGGTAAGAAGGATGGCTCGCTGCACCCATGCATCGACTAGTGGGAGCTTAACGCTATCACCATCAAAGACAAGTACCCTCTGCCATTGATCAATTCAGCGTTCGAGCTTCTTCATGCGATGAGTGGAAGACGGCCTTTAAAACACACCAGGGCCAGTTGCAATACTTAGAGATGCCATTCGGGCTCACTATCGCCCCCGCCGTCTTCCAGTGGTTAATAAATGACGTCCTCCACGATATGCTCTATCAATTTGTGTTTGTCTACCTTGATGATATTCTCATTTTCTCCCGCTTGCCAGAGGAACATAAGGTCCACGTAAGGGCCGTTTTACAATGGCTCTTGGAGAGCCAGCTTTACGTTAAAGCTGAGAAGTGTGAGTTCTTCACACCATCCACCACCTTCTTGGGCTTCATCGTGGCTCAGGGGGAGCTGATTACCGACTCGGCCAAGATAAAGGCAGTGTTCGATTGGCCAACACCCCACTCCCGCAGGGAGCTCCAACGCTTCCTCGGCTTTGCAAACTTCTATCGCAGGTTCATCAGGAACTACAGTGGGATCACACTGCCTTTGACGCAGCTGACGTTAAAGTCCCCTTTCGGTGGACTGAGGAAGCTAAACTGGCGTTAAACTAATTAAAGTGCCAGTTCACAGAAAAACCTATCTTGGCTCAGGTCGACACGCAGCTTCCATTTGTCCTCGAGGTGGGAGCGTCTGATTCGGGAGTTGGCGCTGTACTGTCGCAGTGCATGCCCCTTGATCAGAAGCTTCGTCCATGTGCATATTTATCTCGCCGGCTCACGCCGGCCGAGAGGAATTCTGACGTAGGGGACAGAGAGCTGCTGGCCATAAAGTTGGCATTAGAGGAGTGGAGACACTGGTTAGAGGGGGCCCTTCACCCCATCATCATGTGGACCGACCACAAAAACCTCGAGAACTTGCAGTCGGCCCACCAACTGAATGCCAGGCAGGCTCGCTGGTCGTTATTCTTCCAGAGATTTAACTTCACCATCACTTACCGGCCTGGCACCCGGAATACCAAACTGGACGTGCTCTCGCACCAGTTTGATTGCGAGGACATAGCCCCCCCCCCCCAAACCATCGTGCCACCTGCATGCATCATTGGAGCCCTTACTTGGGATATCGAGCAGCTTGCCCGCCAGGCTTAGTCCCAGGACCCTGTGCTAGTAGGGTGCCCACAGAACCGTCTGTACGTCCCAGCCGCCCTCCTCAGTGATGTCATCCAATGGGGTCACACCAATCGTTTTGCCTGCCACCCTGGAATCGCTCGGACCATCAACTTTGTCAAGCGGGTGTTCTGGTAGCCCACGCTGCGGCGGGACGTCCAGGAGTATGTTAGAGCCTGCCAGATGTGCGTCCGGGGTAAGACTGACTCCTCCCCACCATCAGGACTCCTCCATCCCCTTCCTATCCCTGGTTGGCCATGGCCCCACATTGCCATGGATTTTGTGACCGGGTTGCCCTGCTCCCACGGAAAAACAGTTATTCTGACCATCGTGGATCGCTTCTCCAAGGCGGTACATCTGGTGGCCCTCCCTAAACTCCCGTCGGCCTTGGAGACAGCGGTCCTTCTCTCTGACCACGTCATCCGGATCCAAAGTATCCCAATTGACACTGTGTCTGACCGAGGTCCTCAATTCACGTCACAGGTCTGGAAGGCTTTTTGCCGGACTCTGGAAACTACAGTGAGCCTGTCGTCTGGAAATCATCCCCAGAGCAACGGGCAGGCGGAGTGCGCCAACCAGTCCCTGGAGGCTGCCTTGCCTTGGCTCCAGTAGAAGCTGATAATCCCTCATCCTGGAGCGCACACCTGAACTGGATGGAATATTCCATGAACTCTGCAGTGTCGTCTGCCACCAGATTGACCCCCTTTGAGGCGCCGTTGGGGTACATGCTGCCTCTTCTCCCTATGGCCAAGAGAGAGGTTTAGGTTCCATCCGTGGGGGCCCATGCCCGGCGCTGCCGGCATGTCTGGAGATCAACTTGAGCTGCCCTGGCCTGCACCACAGAACACACCCAGGCCACTGCCGACAGGAAGCGGGTTCCAGCCCCCAAGTACATCGTGGGACAGAAAGTCTGGCTTGCGGCTAGCCAGATTACCCTCAAGGAGAAATCAAAGAAACTGTCCCCCCACTTCCTTGGGCCTTTTTCCATCGTCCAGGTGATTAACGATGCGTCAGTCCAGCTTAAGCTGCCCCCATCCCTACTGGTGAACCCAACTTTCCACGTCAGCCACATCAAGCCCCTCTCGACCAGTCCCCTATGCCCCCCCCAAGCCTCCTCCTCCTCCCCACATTAGCGACGGCCACCCCGCCCACACGGTTTGGCGGATCCTGGATGTTCGCCTCCGGGGCAGGGGCATACAGTACCTCGTCGACTGGGTGGGATACAGGCCAGAGGAGCAATCCTGGACTCCCTCGTCACGTATACTGGACAAGGGGATGCTCCGGACTTTTCACCGGGCTCACCTGGACAAGCCCTCCGGATCGCCAAGAGGTGTTCCTAGAAGGGGGGGCCCTGTCATGGGCAGCGGGAGCGCACCCCTCCCCTCTGGTCTCATCTCCTCCAACTCATCACAGCACCTGAGGTAGAAGACACACCTGTGCCCGCTCATCAGCCAGCGTACTTAAGGAGGCCTCCTCCGCGCAGTCTACGTTGGCTCGTCTGGGTATACTGCCCGTATTCAGGCAAGCTGTGTACAAATTTAAACGATACAAGTCATTAACATTTATTCTCTTCTCCTTCTCAGGTTGCTGCTACCATGTAGGTGTGTCACCGGGACTGCACACACTCTCCTGCCCCACCACACTGCCCTTCAGCGACCTCATCCACCTGGTCAGGCACCATCAGCTTCACTACTCCTCCTTACCCTACTGGTTCGTCTATTACCCGCTGGGTCCTGTTGGTCCTCTCTGGATTTCCCAAGTAAGTGGTAATTTGGCTCGCCCATTTCCCCTTACTCCACTCATCAGCTCACGGTTCTCGTCTTCTCTCCACAGGTCCTTTCCCCTGGTGAGTGGCTGTTTCTGTTGCTTTGCGCTTTTGTATTTTGCTATTAATAAAATTGTCAGATGTGCCCTTCTGTGTGGTTCCATCCTGTGTTTGGCATTGTGCGCGTGAGCTGTCAAAACTTAATATGTCATGACAAGATCATATCTCTCCGGTTCTGGCCTCTCTGCACTGGCTTCCAATAGAATTTGGAATTAAGTTTAAAATCCTTCTACTCACTTACAAAGCTCCTAAATAATCAGGCCCTTTGTTATTTAAAAGATTTGATAGTACCTTATCCTCCTAACAGAGCACTACGCTCCCAAAATGCAAGATTACTTGTAATACCTAGAATCTCCAAAAGTACAATGGGAGGAAGAGCTTTCAGTTACCAGGCCCCTCTCCTTTGGAAGCAGCTGCCAATCTGGATTTGGGAGACAGACTTGAACTCTTTTTTTAAGAATAGGGTTAAAACCTTCCTTTTTGACATTTCCTATACAGTAGTTAGGGTGGAATCAGGTGACTCTGACCTCTCCCTTAGTTATGCTGCTAATAGGTAGACAGCCGGGGGACCTCCAATGATGCAGTGGGGTTCAGTCCTTTCTTCACTCTCAATGTATTGTTGGTCATTAACATCTGTTTGTTCACTCCCATAGATTGAGTCCCCGTCATGCTGTTTGCTCTCTGCATGTCTGTTCTTTTGCTCTCTTCTCTATCCACTCACTCCCCAGCCAGTTGCAGCAGATGATTGCCCCTCCTTGAGCCTGGTTCTGCTAAAGGTTTCTTCCTGCTAAATGGGAGTTTTTTCACTCTACTGGCACTAAGAGCTTGATCACAGGGGCTCACCTGATTGCTGGGGTTTTTCTGCAATTGTGGGGGTTCTCCCTACAGTTTGAAAGTGCTACATATGAGATGACTGTTGTTGTGAAATGGTGTTATATAACTAAAACTGAATTGAATAAATGATGAAAATATGCACTTTTGCATAATAGATGTATGTCAGAATAGAGCAATTTGGGTAATTAAGAATACAATTATAGTAAGGGCTCAACAAACACATGTACAGCGGGGAAAATAAATATTGAACACAGCAACATTTTTCTCATTAAACATATTTCCGATGGAGCCATTGACCTGAGATTTTCACCAGATATCAGTAACAACCCAAGTAATCCATAAATACAAAGAAATCAGGACAACTTTGTTCACAAAACAAGTTATATTTAATAAAGTGGAATGACACAGGGAATGAGTATTGAGCACGATAGGTGAAATTAATTTAATTTTTAGTAGAAAAGCCTTTGTTGGTAATAACAGCTTCCAGATGCCTCCTGTGTGGAGAAACTAGGCACAGACATTGCTCAGGAGTGATTTCAGCCCATTCTTCCACACAAACTGTCTTCAAATCTTGAAAGTTCCATGGGTGTCTTCTATGAACTCTGATCTTCAGTTTGTTCCAGAGATTTTCAATTGGATTCAGGTCAGGTGACTGACTGGGCCATTCTAACAGTTTTATTTTCCTTCTCTGGAGCCAGTTGAGTTTCCTTGGCTGTGTGTTTGGGGTCATTGTCTTGCTGAAATGTCCACCCTCGTTTCATCTTCAGCATCTTGGCAAATGGCAACAGGTTGTTATCAAATACGAATGTCTCTGTATATTTGTCCATTCATCTTTCCTTCAGTTATATGAAGTCTGCCTGTATCATGTGCTGAAAAACACCCCCACACCGTGATGGGATGTGCAGTGTCATGTCTCCTCCAAACATGCTGTGTGTTATGGCATCCAAAAAGTTCAATTTTGGTCTCATCTGGTCAGACTATATTCTCCCAGTATTTTACTGGCTTGCTCAAATATTGTGCAGCAAACTTCAAACAAGTGCCAACATGCTTTTTCTTCAGCAATGGAGTCTTGCGAGGTGAGTGGATATAGAGCCCATGTCAGTTGAATGCATTACTTATTGTTTTCTTTGAAACAGCAGTACCTGCTAACTCCATGTCTTTCTGGAGCTCTCCACAAGTGATCTTTGGCTCCTGGATAACTCTTCTGATGATTCTTTTGTCTCCTCTGTCAGAAATCTTGCGATGAGCTTCTGGTCGTGGCAGATTTATGGTAAATTGATGCTCTTTCCACTGTCGAATGATGGCTCCAACAGTGCTCACTGGAACATTCAGCAGTTTAGAAGTGTGCCTTTAACCAATGCCATCATTATGTTTTGCAACAATAAGGTTGTGATGGTCTAGAGGGAGCTCTTTGCTTCTACCCATCATGAGTTCTTTGTGGTATGAAAATCTGATATTCACAGACCATTTTAAAGGCTATCAGTCAGGACTTAACCAGCTGAAATTAATTTGCACTGATGGGGGATGGGATGGCTTCCTAAATTTTGATGGATTTCAGCTGGTTTCTTGGCTTTCTACACCTTTTTGCAGCTCCTTTTTCTTTATGTGTTCAATACTTATTCCCTGTGTCATTCCATTTTATTAAATATAACTTATTTTGTGAACACAGTTGCCTTGATTTCTTTATATGTATGGATTACTTGGGTTGTTACTGATATCTGGTGAAAATCTAAGGCCAATGGCTCCATCAGAAATATGTTTAATGAGAGAAAAGTTGACATGTTCAATACTTAGTTTCTCCGCTGTATGTGAACATATGCAGAAATTTCTCGATTCTTAGATTCATCACGATGCAGCTCTCTGCACTGATGCAGAGTTTTACTGATTGAAGGGCTAATCTTAATTGCAGTTTGTTTTGTTTTTTTCTTGTTAACTGCATCATTACAGCGAAGCTGTATAGTACACAGCACCAGCTGCTTCCACCATCCCCCACTGGGACATGAACATGCACAGCCGTCCAACAGAAGCAGGAGCAAAACCCTGGGATCGAGTCCCCGCTGGCACTGGCCACACAACCCACGGTCCCCTCTGCTGTCTCCACGACCACTAAACAGCAATGGCAAGCTGGTCCGATACACAAGCACCTCTGTATGATCATCAACATATTTTAAGCATATTCTACTTTACTGTGCTGCACCAGGGCCAAAACCACCATATGACCACAGCACTAGGCCGGCTGGCCACCAGAGGAGCAAACTGCGTGGAATAACCTGCAGGTAAAGATAGGGGAGGGCAGAGCCTTTTAATCTGTAGCACCAAAGCTTCAGAATTGTCTCCAACTCCAGCTACGGTTAGCGGAGTCAGATGACTCTTAAAAAGAAGGTGAAAACCTTTTTGTTTAACCAGGCTTTCTGTTGAGTCGGGGGCCTTTCCCCTGTAGGGTCTCCTCATACAAATGGGTCCTGGGTGAAGGACCAGACCAAGAGCAGTCCCATGGATCAAGTTAAGTCAAGGATCTAGTGTACCTTCACAATCTAGACCTCTGTGATCCTGATGTCCCACCTAGTGTCTTGTAAACACCCGGGTTAAACATGCCAGTTACATAATTACCTTCGCCAAGGAGGTTATGTGTTCATCGGCGTTGGTTTGTCTGTCTGTCTGTTTGTCTGTCTGTCTGTCTGTTTGTTTGTTTGTTTGTTAGCAAGATAACTCAAAAAGTTATGGACGGATTTTCATGAAATTTTCAGAGATTGTCAGAAATGGCATATCCTACATATGATTAGATTTTGGTGGTGATCCCAATCACCGTCCACAAGAAAACCGCCATTATGCAAAATGCCATTTTCGTGAATAACTACTAAACCACTTATCCTATCATTGTCAATCCAATTGCTTGTCATATGTTTTCATGGTCAAGGAATCTGAAAACGTACACACAAACACTGTATGGGGGGAACTGTGGCGCTAAACCACCATTACGGAAAATGCAATTTTCCTCAATAACTACTGAACCACTAATCCTATCATTGTGAATCCAATTGCTAGTCATATGTTTTCATGGTCAAAGAATCTGAAAACGTACACACAAACACTGTATGGGGGGAACTGTGGCGCTAAACCGCCATTACGGAAAATGTGATTTTCGTCAGTAACTACTCAACCACTAATCCTATCATTGTGAATCCAATTGCTAGTCATATGTTTTCATGGTCAAGGAATCTGAAAACGTGCACACAAACACTGTATGGGGGGAACTGTGGTGCTTGGAGGAGGTCTGCGCTCTCCGAGTGCTTTTCTAGTTAACATCTGTATCCAACAAAATAGATGTGCTGCAGTTGGATTTATTATATCGATTAGGCAACTGTAATACTTACATGATGAGAGAAAAAGAAAGTAAAGAACATGGAAACTAACACTGAAATGGGCTGAAGCTAAATCGCTGTTGGCCTCTAACTACTACTGGTATCAGCTCAACAGCTAACAGTGAATGAGACTACGACAAAACGTATGAGCTAAAACTAGATTTACAATCCTGATGAGAGAGTCGTAATGACTATGTGATGGTAACATAACTGTGGCTTCATAAAGGACTCCCTCAGGGCAGCTGACAAGCTAACTAGCATCACACTTGACAAATAAACCAGGCTCAAGAGGTCGAATAGTATATACATGTACAGTGACTTCTGCGCTATTTAATTTTGTTATATATGTGAGTGAAATCTTTTCCGTGGATTGCCATCTTGTTGTGGTGGTTTGAGTACTGTAATCCCAATTTGGGAAAAATAAAGTACATCTATCTATCTATCTATCTATCTATCTATCTATCTATCTATCTATCTATCTATCTATCTATCTATCTATCTATCTATCTCCAATAACCTCAGGAGCTATATTGTCAGAGGCAACATGCGCTTGATAGGGTCTCTCAAGTCAAATTAGCCCTGGGTGAAGCAAGCAAGCAAGCAGCGTGTCACTAAACAATCTCCTCATTGCACTCAGCATGTACCACATGGGGTGGGACTTGGACTCCAGCAGAGATGACAGTTTGGCCACAATTCTCCTCTTTCATATCACCTCCACTGGGTTGAGGCAGCACCCCAGAACAGACCTGGCCTTCTTAGTCAGCCTGTTCAGTCATTTTCTGTCAGCAGCTGTTAGGCTGCTGCCCCAGTACACCACTCCATACATGATGGCTGATGCTACCACAGAGTCGTGGAAGGTCTTCAGGAGTTCCCCCTGCACTCCAAAAGTCTCTTCAGAAGGAAAGTGTGTTACTATTGTCTGACCAGTCTATTTTATTGCTCAGGTGAACACCCAGGTACTTATAAGATGTCACCATCTCAATGTTTGTTCCCTGGATGCTTACTGGTGCTGTGGGGGAGTGTCTCCACCTGATTATGAGCTACATCCATCAATCCATCTTCTTCCGCTTAATCCTTTTTGGGTCATGGGGGTGGGGGCTTCAGCCTATCCCAGCATCTTTGGGCAAGAGGCAGTGTACAACCTGGACAGATCGCCAGTCCATTGCAGGGCCAACACAGAGAGAGAGACAGCCATTCACTCTCACATCCATACCTAAGGAAAATTTAGAATCCCCAGCTGATGCCAATTAACCTTTGGCATGTGGGAAGAAACTGGAGAAATCCTGGTCTCACAAAAGTTAGTTCACCCCTCACATTTTTGTAAATATTTTATTATATCTTTTCATGAGACAACACTGAAGCTATAACAGATACAATGTAAAGTAGTCAGTGTACAGCTTGTATAACAGTGTAAATTTGCTGTCCCCTCAAAATAACTCAACACAGAGCCATTAATGTCTAAACTACTGGCAACAAAAGTGAGTACACCCCTAGTGAAAATGTCCAAATTGTGCCCAATTAGCCATTTTCCCTCCCCGGTGTCATGTGACTCATTAGTGTTACAAGGTCTCAGGTGTGAATGGGGAGCAGGTGTGTTAAATTTGGTGTTATCACTCTCACACTCTCTCATACTGGTCACTGGAAGTTCAACATGGCACCTCATGGCAAAGAACTCTCTGAGGATCTGAAAAAAGAATTGTTGCTCTATATAAAGATGGCCTAGGCTATAAGAAGATTGCCAACACCCTGAAACCGAGCTGCATCACAGTGGCCAAGAACATACAATTGTTTAACAGCACAGGCTCCACTCACAACAGGCCTCGCTATAGTTGACCAAAGAAGTTGAGTGCACATGCTCAGCATCATATCCAGACGTTGTCTTTTGAAAATAGACATATGAGTGCTGCAAGCATTGCTGCAGAGGTTGAAGGGGTAGGGGGTCAGCCTCTCAGTGCTCAGACAAGACGCTGCACACTGTATCAAGTTGGTTTACATGGCTGTCGTCCCAGAAGGAAGCCCCTTTTAAAGATGATGCACAAGAAAGCCTGCAAACAGTTTGCTGAAGACAAGCAGACTAAGGACATGCATTACTGGAACCATGTCCTGTGGTCTGATGAGACCAACATAAACTTGTTTGGTCCAGATACTGTCAAGCATGTGTGGCAGCAACCAGGTGAGGAGTACAAACACAAGTGTGTCTTGCCTACAGTCAAGCATGGTGGTGGGAGTGTCATGGTTTGGGGCTGCATGGGTGCTGCCAGCACTGGGGAGCTACAGTTCATTGAGGGAACCATGAATGCCAACATGTACTGTGATATACTGAAGCAGAGCATGATCCCCTCCCTTTGGAAACTGGGCCGCAGGGCAGTATTCCAACATGATAACCACCTCAAACACACCTCCAAGACAACCACTGCCTCGCTAAAGAAACTGAGGGTAAAGGTGATGGACTGGCCAATAATGTCTCCAGACCTAAACCCTATTGAGCATCTGTGGGGCATCCTCAAGGAGGAGCGCAAGGTCTCTAACATCCACCAGCTTCATGATGTTGTCATGGAGGAGTGGAAGAGGATTCCATTGCCAACCTGTGAAGCTCTTGTTAACTCCATGCCCAATAAAGTTAAGGGAGTGCTGGAAAATAATGGTGGCCACACAAAATATTGACACTTTGGGCACAATTTGGACATTTTCACTTAGGGGTGTACTCACTTTTGTTGCCAGCAGTTCAGACATTCATGGCTGTGTGTTGAGTTATTTTGAGGGGGCAGAAATTTACACTGTTATACAAGCTGTACACTGGTTACTTTCCATTGTATCAAAGTGTCATATCTTCAGTGTTGTCCCATGAAAAGTTATAATAAAATATTTACAAAAATGTGAGGGGTGTACTCACTTTTTTGAGATACTATATATATATAAATAAAGTTGAACTGACTTGAAATTACCTCAAAGAGCATCTGGAAGTTCAGTAACTTTCGGAATAAGGGGATTATGAACTGCACTTATATAGCACTTTTTCTAGTCACAAAGACCACTCAAAGCACTTAACTAGTAGCGACATTAACCCACCATTCTAAGGGCCTAGAGAGAGAGAGAACCACGACGGTGTCAGACTGCCCTGCAGCACCCTCGGTGGTCCCAGACAGGGGAATAGCAGCACCCGCAGTGGCTCCGGGCTGGAGCAGAGCAGCACTTGCGACGGCTCCAGGCTGGAGCAAGGCTGCACCCGCGGAGGCTCCGGGTTGGAGCAAACCTGCACCTGCGGCGGACCCAGACTGGGCAAGAGCTGCATCCACGGTGGACCTGGACTGGGCTAGAGCTGCACCCATGGTGGATCCGGACTGGGCAAGAGCTGCACCCATGGTGACCCCCGGGCTGGAGCGTAAGGCCAACGGCGGACACAAGCTGGAGCACAGCACCCATGTTGGTTTTAGGCTGGGGCGCAGCACCCACAACGGCCCCCGACTGGGACACAACACCCATGGAGACCCTGACTGAGGAGGAGCTGCACCCACGAAGGTCCTGGGCTGGGACGGAGCACCCGTGAAGACCGCTACCGGAGGAGAAGCAGCACCCTCGGAGGTCCCGAGCTGGGACGGAACACTCATGACGACCTCAGCTGATGGGGAAGCAGCACCCTCAGAGGCCCTGGGTTGTGACGGAACACCCGCGAAGACCTCAATTGGAGGGTGAGCAGCACCCACGGAGGTCCCGAGCTGGGACGGAGCACCTACGACAACCTCGGCAAGAGGAGCTTAACCCACGAAGATCTCAGGCGGCGAGACTGAACCCACGAAGACCTCTTGCGAAGTTGGACGAACTTGGAAAGGCTCAGACAAGACGGACAGACACACAGATATTTGTGAATAATGGCTCTCATGGTGGTTCGCTGGAGTCCCAAAGATTTAGAGATGGTGTTATAAACTTTACCAGACTGATAGATCTCGATGACTTTGTTTCTCATTTGTTTCTGAATATCTTTGGATTGCAGCATGATGTCTAGCTTTTGAGGATCTTTTGGTCTACTTCACTTTGTCAGGCAGATCCTGTTTAAGTGATTTCTTAATTGAGAACAGGTGTGGCAGTAATCAGGCCTGGGTGTGGCTAGAGAAATTGAACTCGACTTTCCAAAGATGTGATAAACGACAGTTGATTTATGTTTTAATGGGTGGCAATCACTTTTTCACACAGGGCCATTTATGCTTGGAATTTTTTAAACACTTAATAATGAACACCTTCATTTAAAAACTGCATTCTGTGTTTACTTGTGTTATCTTTGTCTAATATTTAAATTTGTTTGATAATCTGAAACATTTAAGTGTGACAAACATACAAAAAATGAGAAATCAGGAAGGGGGCAAACCATTTTTCATAGTTAGAAAGAATAAATGGGGAAGAACGCGCTGAAAAATCAGCTGAATGATTTCATGTAATGCACACAGATGCAACGCACAGACATGAATGGGTTTGACACTTCAGGGAAACAGGATGATGCCTGTGCAAACGTTCATAAACTTTCATTAACAATAGTGCAGAAGTCGCCTCCGGTCAGTGGGGAGGTCGAGGGCTCCCTCTCCTGTTGCTTTCACCAACTGAGGTTTCCCCGTCTTGTGTGGGGGTCTCTGTCCCAGTCTCCCAATCTCTCCTGGCTGGAAACCTGGGGCGCGGGCCAACGCAGATGTGGACGAATCTCCTGTCTCTCTGGGGAGTTACAGTGAAAAGTACAACGCTGCACACTCCTTGTTCATTCATTTATTCCCCCAAAAATAAACACATTAATCCCTAATAAACCCATGATGAAAATGAAAATGTGAATGGAATACAACTCATAAGAACCCCACCACCACCACCATCGCACCGCAAACCACACTGCTGGTTCATTCATTTGTTCCCCTAAAAAAATTCCAACATTAATGCCTAATCTATCAACTCCAATGGTAAGTCTGCAATTAAAATGAGAGTGTAGATGGAATAAAAAAAAAATAGTGTGTGATCATCATATAATTAAAATGACGAGCGATTATATGATGACTGTTTCAACTCTCTCTATTAAAATAAGATCCCAGTGCATGCTGTTTCCTCATGAGCTCCGGAGCTGCGTGATTTCAAAATGCACCACAGAATTATCATTAAACAATGCACTTCTGACGATAGACCTTCTTTTTCATGATCAAAAGCGGATTCTCATGGAATGCATTATAATAGTAATGTGCATTAGATTGCGCACCAGCACACCTCTTTACCAGCAGACAGTACGCCCACTATGCATTGGGAGGAGGCACCTCATTTCAATTTGATGGTGTGATGCAAAGCACAAAAAACTGACAGACACTAACAAAAACACTTGTGTATGGTGGGAAGTCTGGCAGGAAAAGTGAAAAGTCAAAATAGGGCCCTCTGTTTCACAGCTGGCCTGGGAATGCCTTGGTATCCTCTCTGAAGAGTTTGAGCAGGTGGCCGAGGAGAGGGAAATCTGGGCCTCTATTTTTGAACTGCTATCTCCGTAACCCGGACCTCTGGAAAAGTGGTAGAATATGGATGGATGGATTAGTCCACCTAATTCTACTTTGGCTTGTAATCTCAACAATTTCATCATGCCTTATTCCAATACTGGATATACTGGTTAAAGAAAAAGAAGCCAGTTTTACTGTCATTCAATCCATGCAGCTAATCATGTACAGTAAAACAAAATTACATTTCTCCTATCTACAATGTTAATCACATCTAGAATCAGAAGGGCCACTGCCATCCAAGGCGCCGCCTTCCCCCATTATGCTGAGCACCAAGCTATAAGGCGGGAAGTACCATTTTTATATGGTCTTTGGTATCACTCGGCAGGGGCTTGAACCAATGACCTCCTGGTTGTGGGGTGGATGCTGTATCAACTAGGTCACCACATTTCTTTAGTCTATTTATTTATTACATTTCTAAAAAAAATTTAAAAAAAAATAATGGTGATTGAATTTTGTTGTGAGCATAGACAGGAAAAAAAAAATAAAATAAGAAAAATACAAAACACAGAACTGCATACCAGATAAAAATCACCAACTAGCAAAGTTGAGCTCTAACCACTTTCTGGCAAAACAAATTTCGTAATTTTGAATTCATGCAAGCAAAGGTACAGAGTGAGATGAGATAAATGCCAAATAGTTAGTCATGCAAGAATAGGTTGCAAAATATTCCAAATGACTTTATATACTGATTGGGCAGATCGAGTGGTACAGATAGACAGAGAGCTTCACATCATTCTCACTTGGGAGTCAATCTGTTGAAAGGTAATTTTTACACACTTTAATTTATGAATGCTTTATTTATGAGGATCATTATTAATTTAATGAACACAGAGAGTTTATTTGTCTGATGGGGTATGTTTTTGTGTGTTTCAGGATGAAGTGGCTCGTGATCCTTCTGGTGGTGTCACTGGTGGTTTTCAACTCTGAACCTGCTGAGGGTGGACGTCGCTGGAACAGTTTTAAAGGAGGATTTCAACGTAAGTCAAGCCTACTTAATTTTGACAAAGATAACTGGTAATTTTTATAACTGCTGGATTCATGCATAATTTCTGAACAAATGCTACTAACAAAAATGGGATTTATAATTTGATGCAAGGTAGCACTTACCTTTTAAAATCAGTGCAATATCAACCATTTTTCATACATGTGAAACAGCTTGTGTGTCAAGAGACTTATACCCAATGATCATTTTTAAACTGGACAGGAAAGTTGGCTCCATTCACAGAGTTTCAAAGCAATGCGTGCATATTGAATGACCTTATTTGGTCAAGAGCTAAAAAAAAAAAAAAAAAAGCTGTAACTTCAAAATAATAATTACAGATGCAGACCTAATATTTGGCATTTTTCCAAAACTTTGATATAAAAACAAATTCTAATTTTTTTCAAGGAAATATGAAAGTGTGACCACAGAAAATTTTCTCAGATTGGTTGATTTCATATGGAATGGCCCTATTATTCTTTTAATCTTAATTTGTCTTCTTTTAAGGCCACAAAGGTACCCTCAAGAAAATTGGTGGAGGACTCCTCAAGTAAGCACTCTAAAGGAATTTTAATTTAAAAAAAATCATAATTTTGAAGATCTGGTAAGTTTTCATGGTGCTAATCTCTTTGTCTTCTTCACTTAGGTATGGACCTGGCATGTTGGGATTATTTGGAGACGAAATAAAGAATCAATAGAATCAACAGAATGGACAGTATGGACCAAATGGTGAAGAAGAAGTACTAGTACTAGTTTAGGAGAGCTGGCATGTTACATTTTTACTGGTTGGCAGTTGGCATATAAACCAGAAGATCAGCAGATGATCATGCAGTCTAAGCTTGGCTACAATTCCTCAGTGATTATAAGCTAGTGTGGATATTTGTTCTCATAGCCCTGATTGGTTGATTAAAAAAAGTGAAACTGCTTGTTGCTGCAAAATGCCCTGATGAATAAAACTGTAATAAAAAAGATGCAAATACCGTCTTCTGTTAATCAGTGAATGAAAGGGATGACCTCAGTTTGTTGAAGCTTCATCAATAGATTTTTTTTTTTTTTTTAAGTGGATTAATTTTCAGTCATGAGGAAACCTATTCCCCTTACATTCAATTGGCAGGTGTGCATGGTTTCTAGCAGATTACTATTATAATGTTGTGCTTATGTGGAAGGGCAGATTAGTTTTCTGCAGAGGAGCCTTTTGTGGTAAAGCAGGCCTGGGATGAAATCGAGGCCAGTGTCTCATTTTCTGGTGCCTGCACATTTTTAAAATCTGAGGTGACATACTGATTGAAAATATGCAGTTTACTTTAGACATGGTTTTTGTTGGTCAAAAGTGCAGTGTCATTGTACTGCTGTAAACTAGCAACTTGTTGATTTTACCCCCAGCTGCACTTCTTTGAATAGACATCATTGCTACAATTGCAAAGCGTGAGCGAAGAATGAAGGCACAAAGTGCAAAAAAGGGGAAATATACTGCTAGAGATGACCAAAACTACTAATGGAACCCACACAGATTAACTGTTGTAATAGGGTTCAGCGTCTCAGAGGTTGTCATTGCTTTGGTGACACTGCCCTGGATTAAGTTCCTTTAAAAGGGATATTATGCCCTCTTCTAACTGCAGCTAACTGTCCCCCACTGAAAGGTCTGTTGTGTTCAGAGCACAATAAACTATGGTGAAATTATTTGAATCACATCTTGGAATGTCAAGTGTTGGTAGGTCATCCAGTTTCAATCACAAATGTCGGAATGGGTAAGAGAGTTATGTCAAGGGAAGCAAGGCTAGCTACCTGTGAGATTACAGGACAATCCCATATAAGTGAGATATATAATTGACTCTAAACCAGTAAACCATTTGGAACAAGGATCTCTCGTGGGTTAAGTAAAATATAGAGAGAGCAGCCATAAAACTGTGGTCTAACTCAGGAACAGCAATGTCAGTATGTGCATTCAGAAGTTCGTTATTAAACATCATAACCAGAGGCCAATCTGAATTGCCTACCGAGCAAGACCGAGTGAGACAAAGGTGGACCTGAAAACAGTGATTAGATTGTGTTTTGTTTTGGGTTTTTTGTTTGTTTTAGTTTTTGCCCCTTTTTTCACTTTTTAACTCTGTATTGATTCCTTCCAATTCACAGTACATGTAAAAACTGGACCCAAACACAGTACTTAAAGTTCACAGTTTTTATTGAGAGCTGGCCAAACTGGCACAGCTTGACTGGTGAAAACACAAAAATAATAAACAGCTTGGAAGCTGCAACAAAAAACTCACACTAAATTGGCAGGGTAAGGCAGGATTACAGGAAGAACAGGAGCATGTTGTTCACGCATTCATGAGGACAAGACCCATCAGGAACACAGACTGGGGCTTGACATATATAGACACAGGAGTAATCAAACACAATACAGAAAAGGTGGGCACAATCAGGGGACAAATATTGATGAAAGGGATTGATCATAGACACAGGACGGGCAGAGCTGCACAGATGAACACAGACAGAGGGTGCACAAAACATGAACAGAGGAACCGGGGAGACAAGACCATGACATTTATAATAATGGTAAATGGAATTCACTTATATAGCACATTTTACTCATCTCTGGATGACCAAAGCACGTTACAGATCCTGCTATCCACCCATTCACACACTGATGGCAGCGGAGCTACCATACACAGGTGCTGGCCTGACCCACCGGGAGCAACTGGGGGTTCACTGTCTTGCGCAAAGACACTTCAACATGTAGACTGCAGACAGAGTGGGAATCAAACCCCTGACCCTCCGATCAGTAGTCAGCCACACTACACCTGTGCCACCCCCACCCCCCATGGCATAATGACAATGATAACACAACATAACAAAAATAATTTTTTTGTAAGTTGGCTGTGTTTTTTCAACTGATTTAAGACAATTTTGCACTGCTGAATCTGAAAATGACATCCGTTTCTCTCGATCAGGTCAGGTTTTTATGTTAAATTATAAGCAGTTGTACAGCAGTTGTACAGGTGTACTGTAAGTTGAATAGTAGACACTGATAAAGGTAAGTACATGTAAATTGAATGTTATATCATCATTGTTCAAAATTCAGAGAATTTCAAGAAATAAAAAAGAATTTTGCATCATAGAAAGCGAAAATTCTCGTACATGTAAACAAAAACGTAAGAAAACATGTGGCCATATTTCAAAAAGTTGACCTGATTGAGCAAAACCAATGTGATTTTTGGATTCAGCACATCAAAATTGTCCTAAATCAGCTAAAAAAACTTAGACAAAACTGTTGTAATTAAACCCTTACTTCAAAAGCCAATGCTGGATCCAGGAGTTTTAACTAACTACAGACCAATCTTTAACCTCTTGCACTCCGTTGTTCCGCGGGCGGGCAAGTCTCTGCGTCCTAAGGCGCACGAGGGCGCACGAGAGCGCACTTGTGCGCCCTCGTGCGCATGACGCATGATAAGGATATTGATGGTGGTGGTGTAGGTGGTGTGGCCTCCAAGCGCCACTGAAAAAAAAAGCTGCAAACACAGCCGCGAACAGATTAGTTCATCTGATTGACCTCTCATTCGACTAATAAGAGCCTTGAATTGGGTTTCTGAAACCTTGAAGAGCCAATGAATGAAAACCTAGGAAGGAGGACCCGCCTCCCAACGCTTTGAATGCAGTGAGCCAATTGAAGCAGAGAAGTTCGTGAGCTGTTTTTTTTTAAGGCTGGGTGAAGACTGGCTGCTGCAGCGGATCAAAAAAGGACACAGGAAGAGCCCCACAGACCCAGCAGCATGGAGACCATGCACAAATGCAACCTGTGTGACAGGGAGTGCCATTCATGGATCGGCATGTTCGGCCACAGGCGGTGCTTATTTTGTATTGGTTCCAGCAGAGTAGACGTTATGATTTATTCCATGGTCATTATAGACCGACGGAGGCTGACGACGAAGGCTGAGTGACACACACGCCTTCGCCAGTCTTTTTTAATTACTACTGTTATTTGTTTTGAAAAATCGTTCGCCAAATACCGCAATCATGGAAGCACAAAACCGCAATAATGGAATTATGTTTTGATCGAGTCGCGAGACCAGAACCAGAGCGGACCAGCGTCGCGTTCGTCTGACAATGAGGAAGACAAGTTTGCCAAGACTCCGCTGTGAAGAGGTAAGGTGTTATAAGCTAAATTATTCTCTATCCCTGAAAATTGTAATCCAAAATGACTTTTGACCGATCAGTAAATTACAGCTGTGCGGTTCACGAAGTCTGAAGTTCGTGCGCCGCGGTACAAGGGGTTGTTCGCAGTGTACAGGCTGTGAACGCCCCCCCCACCCCCGCTATTCTTCTGCAGCGAGGGGGGGGGCCGCGGTGACTGCACTGCTGTCCTACATCACCACATAAGGCTAATCCGTTGTGTAGCGATGGCTGAAGTCCATCCTCTGTAGCGAGCGGGGGGGGGGACAACCCCCACCCCCACACACACAGTAGCGAGGGGGGGGGAAGCCGCTGTGACAGCGTTGCTGTGGAAACATGCAACGAGTGTAATCTGTCATGTAGCGAGGGCCGAACTCTGTCCTTGGTAGCGGGGGGGGACGACCCCCCCCCCCACACACACACAGACACAGCCCTGAGTGTGACCTTTCCTTTGAGCCTAAAATGAAGCTTCTACATTGAATTATTCAAAAGTTACAGACGTTTTTCCAAACTGTGCCATTTGGCACAATTTGGCACAGTTCCAAAACGCCTGGGAACAGCCTGAGAACAAAGCTGTGCAAAATATTCATTTTTTGTGGTATTGTTACCAAATTTGGATCTCAGCTTGATAACACTTGGTTCTACATTTCTGTTGCATTTTCCAGCCGGATCGGACAGCTGTGTGTTATTTGCAAGCATTTGTATCCAAAAAAACACTGTGTCCAAATTTTTTTTCTTCAAGTTCAGTATGTTTAGATGACTGTAACTCAGTGGCCGGAGGACGTAGAGAGATTATGTTTTTTTTGCCAAAAAATTCAAAGTGTTTTCTTTTAAATGAGACCAACCCCATGAAGATGCTGCAAAGGGTTGAAGAACAGCTTTCGATTTACTTTGGGCACGTTATTTTTTGGCATTTTTAGGAAAATTGCCTGGAGTGCAAGAGGTTAATTTGCCATTCATTTCAAAAATGTTAGAAAGAGTCGCTGCTGCCCAATTATTTGACCACTTGCCGGGAAATGGTTTATTTGAAGAGGGTTTAGAATTTGAACAGGATTTAGAATTCATCATAGCATAGAATTCATCATTCAGCGACCTCATCCACCCGGTCAGGCACCATCAGCTCCACTACCCCTCCTTACCCTACTGGTTCGTCTATTACCCGCTGGGTCCTGCCGGTCCTCTGTGGATTTCCCAAGTAATTGGTAATTTGACTCGCCCATTTCCCCTTACTCCACTCATCAGCTCATGGCTCTCGTCTTCTCTCCACAGGTCCTTTCCCCTGGTGAGTGGCTGTTTCTGTCACTGTGCGCTTTTGTATTTTGCTATTAATAAAATTGTCAAACGTGCCCTTCTTTGTGGTTCCATCCTGGGTTTGGCATCGTGCTTGTGAGCTGTCAAAACTTAATACGTCATGACAGAACGAGCCAGCCAGGATGGTAGCTCAGCCGGTGCCTCACCGCAGGAGCAGTCTGCTATGGATCCCCTAGCGGCGACCGAGCAGCAGCGTCAACATGACGACATTGTGGTCCACAGCACATCCCACAGTTGCCCCCCCCCCCAGCCTGCTCCGCGCACTACGGTGCACCATACCACCTCTGTTCCCATGCCTTCCCTGTATGCGGCGGAGGTGGGGAGGTGCAAGCCTTTTCTTCTTCAAGTGCAAATGTACCTGAAGCAGGTCAGGGAGGAGTATCCGGGGGATGTTGCTAGGATCCAGTTTTTCACCCTGTTGCTTAGGGATTGAGCCCTGGAGTGCGCTTGGTCCACTCTAGACAACCATGAAGGGCGCTGTTATACATTTGACCAGTTTGTGGCCGCTTTCACTTGCGCGTTTGGCCAGACCGAGCATCAGGGCAACGTAATGGGCTGCCTACTGACTCTCCGCCAGGGTACCCAGTTGGCAGCCAAATACTCTGTGGAGTTCTGGGTTGTGGTGTCTGAGTCGGGGTGGAATGAGACTGCTTTACGCAATGCGTTCCTCCACGGGTTGAACGACCAACTCCGTGACAATCTGGCGGTTTATCCTCTCCCGGAGACGCTTGACAGCCTTATAGATCAGGCAATAGGGCTTGACAACCGGTACCATGAGTGCATGGATGAGCACAGTCCCATCCCTTACCCGTGCGCCGAGCGTGTATCCGCTGCGGTTACTGGCACTGGCGGTGCCGACTCTTTGCCTGAACTGATGAAGCTCTCTCGGAGCCTAACCGATGATGAGAGTCGGCGAAAGTGGAGGGCTGGCGCGTGCATGTACTGTGGTTCACTCAACCACAGTCTGGACGAGTGCCGCCAGCGGCCAAAAGATGCAGCCCATCAGTAACCGTGGGGGGTCTGGCGGGCGAGACCAAATCTACTCCCCCCAGCAATTTTTCAATTTCGGCCCTCGTTCAGTTGCCGGTGGTTGAGAGGAGGGTTATGGTGCTGATTGATTCGGGGTCGGAGGGTAATTTCGTGTCTGCTGTTTTCGTTAAGCAGGTGGGCATTCCCACACGTAAATTGCCCTACAATCAGAGAATCACCGCTATATCTGGGGGTGAGGTCACGGTGGTCACCCTGAGCACGATGCCAGTATCCATCCTTCTTTCCGGGAACTACCGGGAGGAACTATCGTTCCTGGTTCTCCCTGTTTCAACATCCCCAGTGGTTCTAGGTTATCTGTGGCTCCAGAATCAAAACCCAATGATCAATTGGGCCAAAAGTACCATCTCTGCCTGGAGCCCGTTTTGTATGGCCAACTGTATGTGTTCAGCCGAATGCTCCTCATCGCTGTCTATTCCTCTCTCTCGGGCTGAGCCGCCAGACCTCAGCCTCGTCCCTCGGGCATATCACGATTTGGGCGAGGTCTTTAGCAAGTTAAGAGCGTTGTCACTGCCGTCTCACCACTATTACGACTGTGCTATAGACCTCATCCTGGGGGCGAGGCTGCCATCCAGCCGGCTGTATAGCATTTCTGGCCCTGAGAGGGAGGCGATGGAGCAGTACATTAAGGAGTCGCTGAACGCCAGCCTTATTCGGCGATCTTTGGCTCCGCTCGGGGCCGGGTTCTTCTTTGTCGGTAAGAAGGATGGCTCGCTGCGCCCATGCATCGACTACTGGGAGCTCAACGCTATCACCATCAAAGACAAGTACCCTCTGCCATTGATCAATTCAGCGTTCGAGCTTCTTCAGCGCTCATGGGTTTTCACCAAGTTTGACCTTAGGAATGCATATCATTTGGTCCGCATCCGCGAGGGCAATGAGTGGAAGACGGCCTTTAAAACACACCAGGGCCAGTTCCAATACTTAGAGATGCAATTTGGGCTCACTATCGCCCCCGCCGTCTTCCAGTGGTTAATAAATGACGTCCTCCATGATATGCTCTATCAATTTGTGTTTGTCTATCTTGATGATATTCTCATTTTCTCCCGCTTGTCAGAGGAACATAAGGTCCACGTAAGGGCCGTTTTACAACGGCTCTTGGAGAGCCAGCTTTACATTAAAGCTGAGAAGTGTGAGTTCTTCACACCATCCACCACCTTCTTGGGCTTCATCGTGGCTCAGGGGGAGCTGATTGCCGACTCGGCCAAGATAAAGGCAGTGTTCGATTGGCCAACACCCCACTCCCGCAGGGAGCTCCAACGCTTCCTCGGTTTTGCAAACTTCTATCGCAGGTTCATCAGGAACTACAGTGGGATCACACTGCCTTTGACGCAGCTGATGTTAAAGTCCCCTTTCGGTGGACTGAGGCAGCTGAACTGGCATTAAACTAATTAAAGCACCAGTTCACAGAAAAACCTATCTTGGCTCAGGTCGACACGCAGCTTCCATTTGTCCTCGAGGTGGATGCGTCTGATTTGGGGGTTGGCGCTGTACTGTCGCAGTGCATGCCCCCCGATCAGAAGCTTCGTCCATGTGCATATTTATCTCGCCGGCTCACGCCGACCGAGAGGAACTATAACGTAGGGGACAGAGAGCTGCTGGCCATAAAGTTGGCATTAGAGGAGTGGAGACACTGGTTAGAGGGGGCCCTTCACCCCATCATCATGTGGACCGACCACAAGAACCTCGAGTACTTGCAGTCGGCCCACCAACTGAATGCCAGGCAGGCTCACTGGTCGTTATTCTTCCAGAGATTTAACTTCACCATCACTTACAGGCCTTGCACCCGGAATACAAAACTGGACGCGCTCTCGCACCAGTTTGATTGCGAGGACATAGTCCCCCCCCCCCAAACCATCGTGCCACCTGCATGCATCATTGGAGCCTTTACTTGGGATATCGAGTAGCGGGCCCGCCAGGCCTAGTCCCAGGAGCCTGTGCTAGTAGGGTGTCCACAGAACCGTCTGTACGTCCCAGCCGCCCTCCTCAGTGATGTCATCCAATGGGGTCACACCAATCGTTTTGCCTGTCACCCTGTAATCGCTTGGACCATCAACTTTGTCAAGCGGGTGTTCTGGTAGACCACGCTGCGGCGGGACGTCGGGGAGTATGTTAGAGCCTGCCAGATGTGCGTCCGGGGTAAGACTGACTCCTCCCCACCATCAGGACTCCTCCATCCCCTTCCTATCCCTGGTTGGCCATGGCCCCACATTGCCGTGGATTTTGTGACCGGGTTGCCCTGCTCCCACGTCAAAACAGTTATTTGACCATTGTGGATCGCTTCTCCAAGGCGGTCCATCTGGTGGCCCTCCCTAAACTCCCGTCGGCCTTGGAGACAGCGGTCCTCCTCTCTGACCACGTCATCCGGATCCAGAGTATCCCAGTTGACATTGTGTCTGACCGAGGTCCTCAATTCACGTCACAGGTCTGGAAGGCTTTTTGCCGGACTCTGGAAACTACAGTGAGCCTCTCGTCTGGAAATCATCCCCAGAGCAATGGGCAGGCAGAGTGCACCAACCAGTCCCTGGAGGCTGCCTTGCCTTGGCTCCAGTAGCAGCTGATAATCCCTCATCCTGGAGTGCACACCTGAACTGGATGGAATATTCCATGAACTCTGCGGTGTCCTCCGCCACCAGATTGACCCCCTTTGAGGCGCCGTTGGGGTACACGCCGCCTCTTCTCCCTATGGCCAAGAGAGAGGTTTAGGTTCCATCTGTGGGGGCCCATGCCCAGTGCTGCCGGCGTATCTGGAGATCAACTTGGGCTGCCCTGGCCTGCACCACAGAATGCACCCAGGCCACTGCTGACAGGAAGCGGGTTCCGGCCCCCAAGTACATCATGGGACAGAAAGTCCGGCTGGCGGCTAGCCAGATTACCCTCAAGGAGAAATCAAAGAAACTGCCCCCCCACTTCCTTGGGCCTTTTTCCATCGTCCGGGTGATTAACAATGCGTCAGTCCAGCTTAAGCTGCCCCCATCCCTACTGGTGAACCCAACTTTCCACGTCAGCCACATCAAGCCCCTCTCGACCAGTCCCCTATGCTCCCCCCAAGCCTCCTTCTCCTCCCCACATTATCGACGGCCACCCCGCCCACACGGTTTGGTGGATCCTGGATGTTCGCCTCCGGGGCAGGGGCATACAGTGCCTCGCCGACTGGGTGGGCTACGGGCCAGAGGAACAATCCTGGACTCCCTTGTCACGTATACTGGACAAGGGGATGCTCCGGACTTTTCACCGGGCTCAGCTGGACAAGCCCTCCGGACCGCCAGGAGGCGTTCCTAGAAGGGGGGGCCCTGTCATGGGCAGCGGGAGCGCACCCCTCCCCTCTGGTCTCATCTCCTCCAACTCATCACAGCACCTGAGGCAGAAGACACACCTGTGCCCGCTCATCAGCCAGCGTACTTAAGGAGGCCTCCTCCTCACAGTCTACACTGGCTCGTCTGGGTATACTGCCCGTATTCAGGCAAGCTGTGTACAAATTTAAACCATACACGTCATTAACATTTATTCTCTTCTCCTTCTCAGGTTGCTGCTACCATGTAGGTGTGTCACCGGGACTGCACACGCTCTCCTGCCCCACCACACTGCCCTTCAGCGACCTCATCCCCCTGGTCAGGCACCATCAGCTCCACTACTCCTCCTTACCCTACTGGTTCGTCTATTACCCGCTGGGTCATGTTGGTCCTCTCTGGATTTCCCAAGTAAGTGGTAATTTGGCTCGCCCATTTCCCCTTACTCCACTCATCAGCTCACGGCTCTCGTCTTCTCTCCACAGGTCCTTTGCCCTGGTGAGTGGCTGTTTCTGTTGCTGTGCGCTTTTGTATTTTGCTATTAATAAAATTGTCAGATGTGCCCTTCTGTGTGGTTCCATCCTGTGTTTGGCATTGTGCGCGTGAGCTGTCAAAACTTAATATGTCATGACAAGATCATATCTCTCCGGTTCTGGCCTCTCTGCACTGGCTTCCAATAGAATTTGGAATTAAGTTTAAAATCCTTCTACTCACTTACAAAGCTCCTAAATAATCAGGCCCTTTGTTATTTAAAAGATCTGATAGTACCTTATCATCCTAAGAGAGCACTACGCTCCCAAAATGCAAGATTACTTGTAATACCTAGAATCTCCAGAAGTACAATGGGAGGAAGAGCTTTCAGTTACCAGGCTCCTTTCCTTTGGAAGCAGCTGCCAATCTGGATTTGGGAGACAGACTCGACCTCTGTTTTTAAGAATAGGGTTAAAACCTTCCTTTTTGACATTTCCTATACAGTAGTTAGGGTGGAATCAGGTGACTCTGACCTCTCCCTTAGTTATGCTGCTAATAGGTAGACAGCCGGGGGACCTCCAATGATGCAGTTGGGTTCAGTCCTTTCTTCACTCTCAATGTATTGTTGGTCATTAACATCTGTTTGTTCTCTCCCATAGATTGAGTCCCCGTCATGCTGTTTGCTCTCTACATGTCTGTTCTTTTGCTCTCTTCTCTATCCACTCACTGCCCAGCCAGTTGCAGCAGATGATTGCCCCTCCTTGAGCCTGGTTCTGCTAAAGGTCTCTTCCTGCTAAATGGGAGATTTTTCACTCTACTGTCACCAAGAGCTTGGTCACAAGGGCTCACCTGATTGCTGGGGTCTTTCTGCAATTGTGGGGGTTCTCCCTACAGTTTGAAAGTGCTACATATGAGATGACTGTTGTTGTGAAATGGTGTTATATAACTAAAACTGAATTGAATAAATGATGAAAATATGCACTTTTGCATAATCGATGTATGTCAGAATAGAGCAACTTGGGTAATTAAGCATACAATTATAGTAAGGGCTCAACAAACACATGTACAGCGGGGAAAATAAATATTGAACACAGCAACATTTTTCTCATTAAACATATTTCCGATGGAGCCATTGACCTGAGATTTTCACCAGATATCAGTAACAACCCAAGTAATCCATAAATACAAAGAAATCAGGACAACTTTGTTCACAAAACAAGTTATATTTAATAAAGTGGAATGACACAGGGAATGAGTATTGAGCACGATAGGTGAAATTAATTTAATTTTTAGTAGAAAAGCCTTTGTTGGTAATAACAGCTTCCAGATGCCTCCTGTGTGGAGAAACTAGGCACAGGCATTGCTCAGGAGTGATTTCAGCCCATTCTTCCAGACAAACTGTCTTCAAATCTTGAAAGTTCCATGGGTGTCTTCTATGAACTCTGATCTTCAGTTCGTTCCAGAGATTTTCAATTGGATTCAGGTCAGGTGACTGACTGGGCCATTCTAACAGTTTTATTTTCCTTCTCTGGAGCCAGTTGAGTTTCCTTGGCTGTGTGTTTGGGGTCATTGTCTTGCTGAAATGTCCACCCTCGTTTCATCTTCCGCATCTTGGCAAATGGCAACAGGTTCTTATCAAATACATATGTCTCTGTACAATTGCCCATTCATCTTTCCTTCAATTATATGAAGTCTGCCTGTATCATGTGCTGAAAAACACCCCCACACCATGATGGGATGTGCAGTGTCATGTCTCCTCCAAACATGCTGTACGTTATGGCATCCAAAAAGTTCAATTTTGGTCTCATCTGGTCAGACTATATTCTCCCAGTATTTTACTGGCTTGCTCAAATATTGTGCAGCAAACTTTAAACAAGTGCCAACATGCTTTTTCTTCAGCAATGGAGTCTTGCGAGGTGAGCGGATATAGAGCCCATGTCATTTGAATGCATTACTTATTGTTTTCTTTGAAACAGCAGTATCTGCTAACTCCATGTCTTTCTGGAGCTCTCCACAAGTGATCTTTGGCTCCTGGATAACTCTTCTGATGATTCTTTTGTCTCCTCTGTCAGAAATCTTGCGATGAGCTTCTGGTCGTGGCAGGTTTATGGTAAATTGATGCTCTTTCCACTGTCGAATGATGGCTCCAACAGTGCTCACTGGAACATTCAGCAGTTTAAAAGTGTGCCTTTAACCAATGCCATCATTATGTTTTGCAACAATAAGGTTGTGATGGTCTAGAGGGAGCTCTTTGCTTCTACCCATCATGAGTTCTTTGTGGTATGAAAATCTGATATTCACAGACCATTTTAAAGGCTATCAGTCAGGACTTAACCAGCTGAAATTAATTTGCACTGATGGGGGATGGGATGGCTTCCTAAATTTTGATGGATTTCAGCTGGTTTCTTGGCTTTCTACACCTTTTTGCAGCTCCTTTTTCTTTATGTGTTCAATACTTATTCCCTGTGTCATTCCATTTTATTAAATATAACTTATTTTGTGAACACAGTTGCCTTGATTTCTTTATATGTATGGATTACTTGGGTTGTTACTGATATCTGGTGAAAATCTCAGGCCAATGGCTCCATCAGAAATATGTTTAATGAGAGAAAAATTGATATGTTCAATACTTAGTTTCTCCGCTGTATGTGAACATATGCAGAAATTTCTCGATTCTTAGATACATCACGATGCAGCTCTCTGCACTGATGCAGAGTTTTACTGATTGAAGGGCTAATCTTAATTGCAGTTTGTTTTGTTTTTTTCTTGTTAACTGCATCATTACAGCGAAGCTGTATAGTACACAGCACCAGCTGCTTCCACCATCCCCCACTGGGACATGAACATGCACAGCCGTCCAACAGAAGCAGGAGCAAAACCCTGGGATCAAGTCTCCGCTGGCACTGGCCACACAACCCACGGTCCCCTCTGCTGTCTCCACGACCACTAAACAGTAATGGCAAGCTGGTCCGATACACAAGCACCTCTGTATGATCATCAACATATTTTAAGCATATTCTACTTTACTGTGCTGCACCAGGGCCAAAACCACCATATGACCACAGCACTAGGCCGGCTGGCCACCAGAGGAGCAAACTGCGTGGAATAACCTGCAGGTAAAGATAGGGGAGGGCAGAGCCTTTTAATCTGTAGCACCAAAGCTTCAGAGTTGTCTCCAACTCCAGCTACGGTTAGCGGAGTCAGATGACTCTTAAAAAGAAGGTGAAAACTTTTTTGTTTAACCAGGCTTTCTGTTGAGTCGGGGGCCTTTCCCCTGTAGGGTCTCCTCATACAAATGGGTCCTGGGTGAAGGACCAGACCAAGAGCAGTCCCATGGATCAAGTTAAGTCAAGGATCTAGCGTACTTTCACAATCCAGACCTCTGTGATCCTGATGTCCCACGTAGTGCCTTGTAAACACCCGGGTTAAACATGCCAGTTACATAATTACCTCCGCCAAGGAGGTTATGTGCTCATCAACGGTGGTTTGTCTGTCTGTCTGTTTGTCTGTCTGTTTGTTTGTTTGTTAGCAAGATAACTCAAAAAGTTATGGATGGATTTTCCTGAAATTTTCAGAGATTGTAAGAAATGGCGTATCCTACAGATGATTAGATTTTGGTGATGATCCCGATCACCGTCCACAAGAAAACCGCCATTACACAAAATGCCATTTTCGTGAATAACTACTAAACCACTAATCCTATCATTGTCAATACAATTGCTTGTCATATGTTTTCATGATCAAGGAATCTGAAAACGTACACAAAACACTGTATGGTGGGAACTGTGGCGCTAAACCGCCATTACGGAAAATGCCATTTTCCTCAATAACTACTGAACCACTAATCCTATCATTGTGAATCCAATTGCTAGTCATATGTTTTCATGGTCAAGGAATCTGAAAATGTACACACAAACACTGTATGGGGGGAACTGTGGCACTTGGCAGAGGTCTGCACTCTCCAAGTGCATTTCTAGTTAACATCTGTATCCAACAAAATAGATGTGCAGCAGTTGGATTTATTATATCGATTAGGCAACTGTAATACTTACATGGTGAGAGAAAAAGAGAGTAAAGAACATGGAAACTAACACTGAAATGGGCTGAAGCTAAATCGCTGTTGGCCTCTAACTACTACTGGTATCAGCTCAACAGCTACAAATGAAACTATGACAAAATGTATGAGCTAAAACTAGATTTACAATCCTGATGAGAGAGTCGTAATGTCTATGTGATGGTAACATAACTGTGGCTTCATAAAGGACTCCCTCAGCGCAGCTGACAAGCTAACTAGCATCACACTTGACAAATAAACCAGGCTCAAGAGGTGGAATAGTATGTACATGTACAGTGACTTCTGCGCTATTTAATTTTGTTATATATGTGAGTGAAATCTTTTCCGTGGATTGCCATCTTGTTGTGGTGGAGTGGTTTGAGTAGTGTAATCCCAATTTAGGATAAATAAAGTACATCTATCTATCTATCTATCTATCTATCTATCTATCTATCTATCTATCTATCTATCTATCTATCTATCTATCTATCTATCTATCTCTAATGACCTCAGGAGCTATATTATCAGAGGCAACATGTGCTTGGTAGGGTCTCTCAAGTCAAATTAGCCCTGGGTGAAGCAAGCAAGAAAGCAGCGTGTCACTAAACAATCTCCTCATTGCACTCAGCATGTACCACATGGGGTGGGACTTGGACTCCAGCAGAGATGACAGTTTGGCCACAATTCTCCTCTTTCATATCACCTCCACTGGGTTGAGGCAGCACCCCAGAACAGACCTGGCCTTCTTAGTCAGCCTGTTCAGTCATTTCCTGTCAGCAGCTGTTAGGCTGCTGCCCCAGCACACCACTCCATACATGATGGCTGATGCTACCACAGAGTCGTAGAAGGTCTTCAGGAGTTCCCCCTGCACTCCAAAAGTCTCTTCAGAAGGAAAGTGTGTTACTATTGTCTGACCAGTCTATTTTATTGCTCAGGTGAACACCCAGGTACTTATAAGATGTCACCATCTCAATGTTTGTTCCCTGGATGCTTACTGGTGCTGTGGGGGAGTGTCTCCACCTGATTATGAGCTACATCCATCAATCCATCTTCTTCCGCTTAATCCTTTTTGGGTCATGGGGTGGGGGCTTCAGCCTATCCCAGCATCTTTGGGCAAGAGGCAGGGTAGGGCCAACACAGAGAAAGAGACAACCATTCACTCTCACATCCATACCTAAGGAAAATTTAGAATCCCCAGCTGATGCCAATCAACCTTTGGCATGTGGGAAGAAACTGGAGAAATCCTGGTCTCACAAAAGTTAGTTCACCCCTCACATTTTTGTAAATATTTTATTATATCTTTTCATGGGACAACACTGAAGCTATAACAGATACAATGTAAAGTAGTCAGTGTACACCTTGTATAACAGTGTAAATTTGCTGTCCCCTCAAAATAACTCAACACAGAGCCATTAATGTCTAAATTACTGGCAACAAAAGTGAGTACACCCCTAGTGAAAATGTCCAAATTGTGCCCAATTAGCCATTTTCCCTCCCCGGTGTCATGTGACTCATTAGTGTTACAAGGTCTCAGGTGTGAATGGGGAGCAGGTGTGTTAAATTTGGTGTTATCACTCTCACACTCTCTCATACTGGTCACTGGAAGTTCAACATGGCACCTCATGGCAAAGAACTCTCTGAGGATCTGAAAAAAAAGAATTGTTGCTCTATATAAAGATGGCCTAGGCTATAAGAAGATTGCCAACACCCTGAAACCGAGCTGCATCACAGTGGCCAAGAACATACAGTTGCTTAACAGCACAGGCTCCACTCTGAACAGGCCTCGCCATGGTTGACCAAAGAAGTTGAGTGCACGTGCTCAGCATCATATCCAGACGTTGTCTTTTGAAAATAGACATATGAGTGCTGCAAGCATTGCTGCAGAGGTTGAAGGGGTAGGGGGTCAGCCTCTCAGTGCTCAGACAAGACGCTGCACACTGTATCAAGTTAGTTTAGGTGGCTGTCGTCCCAGAAGGAAGCCCCTTTTAAAGATGATGCACAAGAAAGCCTGCAAACAGTTTGCTGAAGACAAGCAGACTAAGGACATGCATTACTGGAACCATGTCCTGTGGTCTGATGAGACCAACATAAACTTGTTTGGTCCAGATACTGTCAAGCGTGTGTGGCAGCAACCAGGTGAGGAGTACAAACACAAGTGTGTCTTGCCTACAGTCAAGCATGGTGGTGGGAGTGTCATGGTTTGGGGCTGCATGGGTGCTGCCAGCACTGGGGAGCTACAGTTCATTGAGGGAACCATGAATGCCAACATGTACTGTGATATACTGAAGCAGAGCATGATCCCCTCCCTTTGGAAACTGGGCCGCAGGGCAGTATTCCAACATGATAACCACCCCAAACACACCTCCAAGACAACCACTGCCTCGCTAAAGAAACTGAGGGTAAAGGTGATGGACTGGCCAATAATGTCTCCAGACCTAAACCCTATTGAGCATCTGTGGGGCATCCTCAAGGAGGAGCGCAAGGTCTCTAACATCCACCAGCTTCATGATGTCGTCATGGAGGAGTGGAAGAGGATTCCAGTGGCAACCTGTGAAGCTCTTGTTAACTCCATGCCCAAGAGAGTTAAGGGAGTGCTGGAAAATAATGGTGGCCACACAAAATATTGACACTTTGGGCACAATTTGGACATTTTCACTTAGGGGTGTACTCACTTTTGTTGCCAGCAGTTCAGACATTTATGGCTGTGTGTTGAGTTATTTTGAGGGGGCAGAAATTTACACTGTTATACAAGCTGAACACTGACTACTTTCCATTGTATCAAAGTGTCATATCTTCAGTGTTGTCCCATGAAAAGATATAATAAAATATTTACAAAAATGTGAGGGGTGTACTCACTTTTTTGAGATACTATATATATATATATATATATAAATAAAGTTGAACTAACTTGAAATTACCTCAAAGAGCATCTGGAAGTTCAGTAACTTTCGGGATAAGGGGATTATGAACTGCACTTATATAGCACTTTTTCTAGTCACAAAGACCACTCAAAGCACTTAACTAGTAGCGACATTAACCCGCCATTCTAAGGGCCTATCACAGACAGATACCTAGGGACAATTTAGAGTCAACGGTTAGCCTAACATGCATGTCTTTGGATAGTGGGAAGAAACAGGAGAACCCAGAATAAACCCACATAGCACAGGGAGAACATGCAAACTCCACACAGAAAGGTTCCCATCCCTGCAAGCCTGGGGATTTGAACCTGGAACCTTCTAGTTGTCAGGCAACAGTACTAACCTTTGAACCAGTGCTGCCAAATCTTTTCTGAAGGAATACACTATGCTTTTGTCTTTTCCACAGGCAGTCAACCATAAATGCAGATTTTGTCTCTCTTAAATTGTCCAAATTACTTTAATGAGAAAGTAATTTTTTGTAAATATAAAAAGGAGAACGAGGAAGGCAGGCTTTTAAGTGTTGAATGGAACGTTAATGCAGAATGTCATCAAAAATAAAAATCCACCACCCATGAAAGTTGAAATATCCTTGTGGAAACAAAGAAGATGGCGACGAAAGAGTGATGATATACAGAAATTCAGCAGGTGGCGGTAATGCACCTGTAAGCTGGTTGCCAACCACCAATTAAATCTAAAAGAAGAAGAAGAAGAAATATCCTTGTGACATGATGGACAGTCTAAGCACTTTTTTACATGACAAAAGTTCCACAATTTTGAATTTACGGATGTGATGGCTCAGGTTCAGATTAGATAAACATATTTTGTTTGTTAATGGACAAATAGGTTGCAAAATGTTGAAAATGACTACACATTGGGTCTGTCCCATTCTGGCCATTATAAAGGTACAGGTGGACACAGATTCATATCATGCAAACATCTCACTTCACTCTCTTGGTTGGTTGAAATGTACATTTTATTCACTTTTACTTCTACATGTTTTCTTTATGATGCTCACTGACAAAGAGTCTAAGCACGTTATTATGGTTAATGGGGATTATGTGGCCCTATTTTGCCCGTCATCAGTGGACTTTTCCACCAGACCTTCTGGTGTATGCCAGAGTTTTTGTTACTGTCAGTGCATTGTTTGTTTTTTACACTTTGCGTCACATCATCTAATTACCAGCAGACAGTGCACCCGCTATACACTGGAAAGATGCGGCTCATTTCAAAGAGGTGTTGTGGCACACACTCTCAGGCGCAGCACTATTATGGTGCATGTTATGCCAATGCCCTTTTGATTAGAAAAAAAGTGGTCTGTCATCAGAAGCGCATTGTTTAATAATATTTCAGTGGAGTGTTTTGAAATTGCACTGCTCCGGAGCTCATAAGGAAACAACACAGACTGTGTTTTTTCTGTTATTTTAATGGAAAGAGTTGTAACAGTCACAATATAATCACCTGTCATTTTATTTATAATATGATCACACACTCAGTATTTTTTTTATTTCATCCACACTCTCATTTTAATTGCAGACTTACTGTTGGAGTCTATAGATTAGGCATTAATGTATGACTTTTTGGGGGGGAATGGATGAATGAACAGGGAGCATGTCTGCATTCTGGGGTGGATGCGGCTCATGGGGGGAGACGTGTCAGTCTAAAGATTTTTATTCCACATTTTCGTTTTCATCACGGAATTATTAGGCATTAGTGTGTTTATTTTGCATCTGAAGTTAAACAGTGTCAAACCTCTCTTTGCCAGACAGGCTCATCAACACAGAAGGGAATGATCAACAGGGGCAGCAAGAGCAGCAAGAGCAGCTGGACCAGCGGTCGTTTAACAGAGATCAGTTTAAAAGGGAGCAGTCATCCTAAAAGGCTTTGCTTTGGATTAATAAGGATGACTGTATAATAGGAAGTGCTTCAGAATAAAATAAACTCAAATTGCTGAAAAATTCTTGCCTTCAACAAGACCTTGAATTTTACTTGATTAAGAAATGTCAAATATTAAAAAAAAAAAAATCAAATTTAGTATGGAAGGGATGCAAATTCCATGACAAGAAGAAAACTTTCTTTACTGTTACAACTGTATCCTACTATCCAAATATATAACATGCACATTTTGAAGAAAATGAACTTGCTTTCTTGAGCTTCATAAATGTGTGTTTCTTTTTATAAAAATATTCTGCACAACTGATAAAAAACAGCAAATACAGTATAATTACAAATTTATTTGATAAACCTTTCATAAGAACTCCAATTAAAGGTTAACATTAAACATCATAATGATTTTTTCATGTCAGTGACTAGCATACAAGTTGTGGTATTTGATGCCATTTTAATGAATACATTTGAAAATGGATAAAACCTTAACCCTTGTATTATGTTGAAAAAAAATTACATTGATTATGTTGCGGGTCATTTTGACTCGTACTGTGTAAATCCACTCAAAACAGTCAAAAAACAGGTTAAACCAATAACAACTTTATTTTAGATTATATAAACATTTATAAAAGAGACATAATACATTTTTAATTTCAACACTATATTTAAGAACTATTTTGTAAAAGTTTTTCCCTCTGCATTTTTTTTTTCATTTAACTTGCCCCTTTTTCTCACATTTTCAATGTTCAACATTTTCAATGCTCTCCACATGATGGACAGAATGTAACTGTGTGCTTTCTGCAGATGTAATTCTTGCATTTCACACAAGAGGTACTTGTTTTACTGTCCTCTCGGGAGGGACAGAGCTGGCCTCTTTTCAGTTTCTTTACACCTGTGTCCACTGGATCCATTGCAGATTGGTTGGATGACCTGACCTTGACCTTTTCAATGACCGCTGCCTCTGTTGGGGATCGAGCTGGCCTGGCTCGCCTCTGGATCTTGGGAGTGACAAGTGCTTTGCCGAGTTCTTCCAGGAAAAGCTGACGCCGGTACAATTTGCCGGCATTCCATTGCTGGTTGATTTCAGCCCACAGGACATAGGCATTGTAAGCAGACACATCGACAATGTTGTAGAAAATCACCATGGGCCAACTCTTGCACTGGCAGCTGTATGTTGCTGTGACTGTCCAGATTGTCAACTCCTCCTTTGGTGGAGTTGTAGTCCAGGATCATTCGTGGCTTCATGTCTTCTCTTGTGCTCAGAGATGCATCTGTGTGCATTGTGCTCATTACAAGAACATTCTTGTTTCTCTTTGGGCAGTATGAAACAACTGCTGCTTTCTCAGTGAAAACAAATAATGAGGAATGCAGAAGTCTGCCGTGCATCTTCAGAATTTCACTGGGAAGTTCTGGCTTATTTCTTCTGACTGTTCCCAACATAGTCAGCTTTCTCTTCTGAAGTTCATCTCCAAGGCGGTAGGATGTAAAGAAGTTGTCACATGTGATGTTATGACCTTGCAACCCTTCACTCATCTCCAGCACCACACGCATCCCCTGATTCTTCTCTGATGCTCCTCCAGGTAGCTTTCCAGTATACACTTGCATATTCCATGCATAGCTAGATTTTGCATGACAGGCTACCCACATTTTGATGCCATACTTGGCAGGCTTGTTGGGCATGTACTGTCTGAAAGGACAACGCCCCCTGAATGGTACAAGGCGCTCGTCTACAGTAACATGGGGACCAGGATTGTACAACAAAGGTAGAATTTCAACCCATTTATCCCATACATCTCTAAACGCTGCTAGTTTGTCTCTTTCACATTGACCAGCTCTGGTGTCACGGTTGTCAAATCGGATCACATGAGATATCATGTGAAATGTCTCCAGAGACATTGTTGCTTGAAAGATTGGGCTTCCATACTCTTCATCCCATAGACTTGCAGTTGCTTCTCCCTTTGACCTGTACACTCTAGCTAATACCAGAATTCCAATGTAAGCATGCAAGTCAGTCTGATCCAGTGGCTTCCATTTCTCCTGAAATACACGCCTCCCCTCCAAGTTGGTCATTTCCAGTATAATCTTCTCTCTTGGTGGGGATATGAAGAGCTGAAATGCTTATTGAATATCATCAACTCGTGTGACAGCAAATCTTGTAGGACTGGGAGTCATTTTGATGACACTGGAAGATGACAGTCTACCTCAGCTTTGGTGTGGTGATGTTGACCATTTTATATTACCATCTTTAGATGCCCATGTCCCCTCTGTGGATAATGATTGCTGCATTCCTTGGCTTTCATCCGATGGAGACACAACGGCAGGCACGTCCTCTGAATCCTCCTCATCATCGGAAAATTGACAATCATTACATTGTCCTCAGTCTCTGAAATCTGTTCCTCTGTGTCACTATCCCAGTTCAAGATATGTGATGAAGCTTCTCCAGCTGTAAACCTTCTGGAGCTCATTTTTGGTGTGTTTGTCAAAAAGATGGCATGAGAAAAGTGACAAGGACAAGGGAAAGAAAGTCCCTCCTCGACACACACCTGGGTCTCTGGCAGTCAAAATACAATTAACTGGGCAGTCAAAATAAAGTACATCAAAGAGGCATGTTTATTTTGGATCTGTACAGCTACTTACCCACATAAAAGTGTCTGGGTCAAAATGACCCGCAACATCATCTTTGTATACAAACTCTGCACATACGTACATTCCACTACACATCAAAGTGTCCAGATTTTACACACCAGTTCATGACCCTAGATGAGGAAAAGTCACAAAATTTGAAGGAATGAAGAAATGAAGAAAAAGAAAGGATAACCCGTACTTTGGTCAACACAAAAACCGAAATGGGTCAAATTGACCCTTAACATCATACAAGGGTTAAACAAAAAATGTAAAATAAAAAGTAGTTTTTCATATCATTTGATTTTGCTTAAATTTAGTATGAATTTAAAAAATGATTTAACTGATTTAAGCCAGTTGACTACCTGAAATACAGTATAGTAATGCATTGAGAAAATGAACATTTCTAACTTTAAAAACATCATAACCATCAATGAATTTTAAATGCATGTTGAAGAGAATACAACAAAACTGTTGTGTTCACAAGGACTCTCTGAAGCAAAGCTTGTATTGTGACAAAACAACTGATCATAATAGGCGATCATGCACTTATTTCCTCTTTCTTTTGAACCAAATGGACATTTTTCATGCGCAACATCCAACGTCAATGTGTGTGTTGCTGATAAATGATCTGACACGATTGGTACACAACACCCGATAAGATAATTAACTTCTTCTTTTTTTTTTTTTTTACTGGAATGTGCAACTTCATCTAAACCTCAGGGTTACATTGTTGGAGCACAACTTTGCAACACTGTGTTAACACTTTAAGTAATAATAAAGTATATACACAAACACATTGGCTTATTGTCATTGCTACTGGTTGTTGTATTTGACATCAGTTTTTCCATTTGTTAAAGCTAAATAATTTATTGTAGAATTTATTGGCTCAGTGAGGCAGACACCCTCTTCACCTTTAAGATCAAGCTCAAATTTTTTTCTATTTGACAAAGCTCTGGATTAGACTTTCCACATGTTACAGTTATATGAGTTTTACTTATTGTCTAATATAGCTATTGCTGCATCGCTTCATGTGCGCTTCATGTGCAGTGTGCATCAACAGGGGGCAGCTATGCTTGTGTTTGGTAGCTGTGTGAGCTCTGTGACCAGCTGGCCAGCTTGAAAAGTAATACACTATATTGCCAAAAGTACTGGGGAACCCCTCCAAATGAATGCGCAGCAATGCACAAAACCTGGTCCATAAAGACATTGATGTGTTAGTTTGGTGTGGAGGAACTTGACTGAGCCCTGACCTCAACCTGACAGAACACTTTTGGGTTTAATTAGAGCAGACACTGTGAGCCAGACCTTCTCATCCAACATCGGTGCCTGACCTCATAAATGTGTTTCTGGAAGAATGATCAAAAATTCAATCAAACACATTCCTAAGCCTTGTGGAAAGCCACCCTTTGCAGCTATAAAAGCTTCAACTCTTCTTTCCACAAGGTTTAGGAAAGACATGCACGTTAGGTTAATTGGCATCTATCAGATCAATTGTCGTTAGGTATGTATGTGAGACTGAATGGTTGTGTGTTTCTCTGGGCACAGGTGACGAGGCAAGGCAGGGCAAGTTTATTTGTATAGCACATGTCATGTACAAGACAATTAAAAGCGCTTTACATAAAACATTAAAACTTTACAGCAAGTTGCAAAAGAAATGCTTAAGAATTTAAAAGCAAACTAAAAAATAAATTAAAGAAAGAAACAAGAATAGAATACTATAAATAGAATAAGAGAGATAAAGTGCAAGAAATAAAAGTTACAGTGCATTGTGGGTGATTAACAATCGTTCTACTGAAAGGCAGCTGCAAAGAGGACAGTTTTTAACCTCGATTTAAAGCAGCTGAGAGTTTCAGCAGCCCTGATGCTTTCTGGGAGTTTGTTCCACATGTGAGGAGCATAAAAACTGAACACTGCCTAATCATGTTTGGCAAGATCTTGATTATTAAAGTTTTGCATTGAGGCAGAGACCCACATCGCAATGGATCTAAGAATCCAGAAAC
The DNA here is from genome assembly GCA_020510985.1 of Pholidichthys leucotaenia. Lineage (NCBI taxonomy): Eukaryota > Metazoa > Chordata > Actinopteri > Cichliformes > Pholidichthyidae > Pholidichthys > Pholidichthys leucotaenia. Next base: position 282,893,270 of record CM035842.1, read on the forward strand.
TTCCACACCTCTAGTTATTTGTATGTTATTGTTGTTTGTATGAATGTTATGTCTACTTTCTTTTTCCTTCTCTCACATGACACTGACACTCATGACACTGGGTATGAATGTGGATAATATACCTCTTTTATATACCTCTCTGTAATTGGGTGCTGGACTTTCCCACAGGGAGGCCACAGAACATGTGGATTGGCAGCAACACCTCCCAGACCATCACACTACGCATAGGGGCCCACAAGGGTGCATGCTCAGCCCGCTGCTCTTCACCCTGCTGACCCATTATTGCGTGCCAGCCTACAACACCAACCACATTGTCAAGTTTGAGGACGACATGATGGTAATGGGCCTCATCACCAACAACGATGAGGCCAACTACAGAAATGAGGTGAGCCAACTGGTCCAGTGTTGTAAAGACAACAACCTCTTCCTGAATGTGGGAAAAACCAAGGAGATTGTGGTCGACTTCAGGAGGGGTCACACACAGCATCCCCCTCTGATCATCGATGGTGCAGCTGTGGAGAGGGTGAACAGCACCAAGCACCCCACATCATGCAGTCTTTCTACTGGGGCGCCACTGAGAGCATCCTCACCAACTGCGTCACGGTGTGGTATGGAAGCTGCACCACCGCCTGCCGGAAGACACGACAACTCATAGTGGATGCAGCCAGTAAGATCATCGGCACCCCCCTGCCCCCCTGTCCCCCCTCTCGGACATCTACCCCACCCGCCTCACCCACAGAGCCATCAACATCACAGGCGACACCTCCCATCCCCTACACTCCCTCTTCAGCCCCCTGCTCTAGGGGAAAAGGTACCGTAGCTTCCAGACCAGTTCCACAAGACTGCTGAACAGCTTTGTTCATCAGGCTATCAGGACCCTGAACTCTGTTCACACACACACACACACACACACACACACACACACACACACACACAGATGGTAACACCTGCACAGTAACTACCTCAGATGTTGGCACAGAAAGACCAGCACACCAACAATAATGCTGTTGTTCTGTTGTACTTTTGCCGCTATACAGTATGTGCACATGCTGTCTGTATGTCACTGCAATACTGATCATGTGCAATCATATCTGTCACTATCTGCACCTACACTACAGTATTGAAATGGAACTACGGGTATTCATCTCTGGCTGTTTGAATATAGGATGGTTGGGTTTATTACCACTAATCGTTTACCTAAACTAATCGTTTACCTCTATGTAGGTCAGAGTTCTTCTGGCTGCCATTGGAACCACGGGTTGCATCACTGTATACAGACTGTACATAGACTGCTGCTGTCAATGTTTGTTCTTGCTTTTCTTTTTTTTAATCCAGCTTTATTCCTTTTCTTTTTATAAAATGCACATCAATGAAGAGAGAGAGAAATGCCATTTCAATTCTCCTGTATGTCCTGCACATATAGTACTATTAACAATAAAATCTTGAATCTTGAATAAATGTTTGGTAGTAGTCAGCGAGGCTGTTGGCGCGGATTGGTAGCCACGTTTCCATCAGTCTACATTGGGGCAACTGTGGCTACAGTAGTAGTTTACCACTATCACTGTTTGTCTGGAGTGAATGAATAATGGTCTCACTGTAAGTAATTTGAGATGTCACTTGACATGTTAAGTGCCGTATAAATCTAATCCATTACTGTTATATGCTAGTCCTCTGTCACAATGTAGTGGCTAATGGACAGGCGATCTGTCCAGGGTGGACCCTACCTCTCGCCCAAAGATGCTGGGATAGACTCCAGCCCCGCTGCGACCCGAAAAGGATTAAGCGGAAGAAGATGGATGGATGGATGATGGAACTCTCAGTTCATTTGTCCTTTGCTGTAACTTGGCTGTCAGAAAAATTAAATGGAAAAAAAATAAAGAAAAGCATCAGTAGAAAATGAAACAAACAGTAATGTCTAATTGTCTTTTTTATGATAGGAACCATCTATCTATAAATGCAGCATATCTCTGTGTGTGTGTGTGTGTGTGTGTGTGTGTGTGTGTGTGTGTGTGTGTGTGTGTGTGTGTGTGTGTGTCTGTCTGTCTGTCTGTCTGTCTGTCTGTCTGTCTGTCTGTTCCTCACAAATCTCTCAAACCGTTCGTCAGACTGGCCTCAGGTTTTATGAGTTTTGCTGAAGTTACGAGGGTGTGCATCCCTGAGGATGGAGTTGTTCAGTCAAAATATGTAATTGCATGGAGGTGATCAGCCTGTGGCACTGCTGAGGTGTTATGAAGGTCAAGGTTGCTTTGATAGTGACCTTCAGCTTGTCTGCATTGTTGGGTCTGGTGTCTCTCATCTTCCTCTTGACAATACTCCATAGGTTCTCAATGGGGTTTAGGTCAGGAGAGTTTGCTGGCAAATCAAAGACAGTGATGCCATGGTCATTAAACCAGGTTTTGATACTTTTAGCAGTGGGGGGGGAGGTGTGCCAAGTCCTGCTGGAAAATGAAATCAGCTTCTCCATAAAGCTTGTCAGCAGAGGGAAGCATGATGTGCTCTAAAATTTTCTGGTAGACGACTGCGCTGACTTTGGTCTTGATAAAACACAGTGGACAAACATCAGCAGATGACCTCTGTTCAGATAAAAGTAAATTTTGCATTTCATTTGTAAATCAAAGTCCCTGAGTCTGGAGAAAGAGCAGAGAGACACAGAATCTAAGTTGCTTGAGGTTTAGTGTGAAGTTTCCACGGTCAGTGATGATTTGAGGAACCATGTCATCTGCTGGTGTTGGTCCACTGTGTTTTATCAAGACCAAAGTCAGCACAGTCGTCTACCAAGAAATTTTAGAGCACTTCATGCTTCCCTGTGCTGACAAGCTTTATGGAGATGCTGATTTCATTTTCCAGCAGGACTTGGCACCCCCCCACACACACACTGCTAAAAGTATCAAAACCTGGTTTAATGACTGTTACAGCCCCTTGGCATCTAAAGAAATAACTGCAGAGAGTCTCTGACGGGTGCCATCTCATTTATTGCATTCTTGTCGACCACCGTGAAAACTAAATAACAAACAAATGAGAGGCAAATAAACTCAAATCACATTAAAATAAAAACTGTAATAAAAAAAAACAAAACTTAAAGTACATCATTCACACTCGCACAATCATAAAAAGACAACATGCCAGCTGAATTAATTGGCTCAAATAAAACAAAAGTACATACAATGACGGTTCCAAGGTTGTCATAGCCAGGAGCGGCACTGGGGTTAAGCTCCGAGTGCTTATAAAATGCTCATTATGGGGTGCGTCTCGAAAAGCCTCTGACAACTAAGTCCAACTCCTAGCCTGCCCGTGTGGTTTAGTCTCTAAGCCCGGTGGAACTGCTTTTACTAATAGGAGAAGGGGCGAGGGCGGATCTCTGGCGCCTTAAAACCAGATGCTTCGGGTAGATGGTGGCTCGTCAACCTGGGAAGGTAGCCCATCTAGGGGAAGGTAAACACTGATTTCAAACCTCTGCTGCCTTGAGGCACACCCGGTCATGGGAAAGGCTTCGGGAGTCAACCCTGAGGAAAAATCCGGAGTCGGAGTCCCTAAGGCAGTTCTCTGTTGTGCTCAACATCATTCTGGCAGCTCCTGCGATGGCGCTGGTGCCAAACTGTAGCAGCCCTGCTGTTCCTTTGGATTCATCAGTGACGTGGAGAGGGGGGACATGCTGCATGGGCAACATCTTGTCCTCCATATCTTCCTGCCCAGGCTTGAATCCTACCAACGCCCAACGCTGGAAGGTAGAACACCGGATCACTGGAGAGGACACTCCAGCTTCGCCTTTGGCGTAGACAAAACACGGGGAATGACAGTTACCGGTTATAAGCCACCGCTCAATTGGCGTAGAGCGCGGCGCCAGGGGTTGTTCCCAACGGTGGGAGGGATCATCGGATCTCACTGGACAGCTACCGCCTGCCTCAAGCTGCGCAGCCCCAAGCCAATAAGGTGTTGTCCCGCCACAGCCTGCTTTCCTCATTGGGTGCATGGGGATGAGGAGAAGTCTGAACGGCAGGCTGAGAACTTTCGCACGAGGCAAGACAAAAAAACAAAAGAGACCAACTCTAAAACTGGGAACTTGGAACGTCCGCACTGTGATGACAGGACTCGCTGCTAACCTCAAGGACATCAACAACACCAGGAAGACTGCCATCATCATATAATGAGCTGAAGAGACTGGAAGTGGATATCGCCACTCTCCAGGAAACACGGTTGGCTGACGCAGGCACACTGAGAGAGAAGGACTACACGTTCTACTGGCAGGGAAAGAGCAGTGACGAACACAGGGAACATGGAGTGGGCTTCGCAGTGAAGAACACCTTGCTGAAGATGGTGGAACCGGGCAGCAATGGCTCTGCACGACTCCTCACCCTCCGCCTCAACACCACTCAAGGCCCAGTCACCCTCGTCAGTGTGTATGCCCCAACACTGACAGCCACACCAGAGGCAAAAGATGAGTTCTACGAGAATATCGCAACAACTGTCAGGATCATCCCCAACTCTGAACAACTCATTCTCCTTGGAGACTTCAATGCCAGAGTGGGTGCTGACCATGACTCCTGGCCCTCCTGTCTTGGACCATTTGGCGTGGGCAGAATGAACGACAACGGACAGCGGCTGCTTGAGTTCTGCACTTACCACGATCTGTGCATCACAAACTCGTTCTTCAAGACCAAGCCCCAACACAAGGTTTCCTGGCAACACCTGCGCTCAAAGCACTGGCACCAGCTGGACTTGATCCTGACCAGGCGCACCTCACTGAAGAACGTGCTAATCACCCGTTCGTTCCAGAGTGCAGATTGCGACACAGACCATTCATTGGTGTGTTGCAAGGTCAAGCTGCAGCTGATGAAATTCCATCGTGCTAGACAGCCTGGAAAGGCATGGATTTGATCTAATCTCTAATCAGAGACATGCTGTTCGCAGACGACGCTGCAGTCGCGACCCACACACAGCAGGAGCTTCAGACCCTGATGGACCGCTTCTCCCAGGCATGCAAGGACTTCGGGCTTACCATCAGCCTGAAGAAGACTAACGTCTTGGCGCAAGGCACGGAAGCACCACCAACCATCACCATCGACGACTACGAGCTGGAGGTCGTGAATCAGTTCACGTACCTGGGGTCCACGATCAGCAGCAACCTCTCCCTTGATACAGAGATCGACAAGAGGATTGGAAAATCAGCCTCCACACTCGCTCGCCTCACCACACGAGTGTGGGAGAATCCCAAACTCTCTGTCAAGACGAAGATGGCAGTGTATAATGCCTGCATCATCAGCACACTGCTCTATGGGAGTGAGACGTGGACAACATACGCCCGGCAGGAAAAGAGACTGAACTCCTTCCACTTGCGCTGCATTCGCCGCATCCTGGACATATTCTGGCAGGACAAAGTGCCCAACACAGAAGTTCTGTCCCGCGCCGGCCTTCCCTCCATGTTCACTCTACTCAGGCAGTGCAGGCTCTGCTGGCTAGGCCCCGTTCACCGTATGGAGGATGGCAGAATCCCCAAAGACGTCCTCTACGGAGAACTGGCGACTGGCGGGAGAGACGTTGGCCGCCCACAGCTACGCTTTAGAGACGTCTGCAAGAGAGACATGAAGGCCCTGGAGATCAACACAGAGCGCTGGGAGGACCTTGCAACGGACCGCTCCAAATGGAGAGGCACCCTGACCAGACAGCTCAAGGCGGGTGAAGAGAGACTGACTGCTGCAGCAGATGAAAAAAGGACCTGCAGGAAGAACCGCCACAGCTCCGTCAGCACGGAGACCTCCCACAAGTGCGACCTGTGTGACAGGGACTGCCATTCATGCATTGGCCTGTTCAGCCACAGGCGGTGCTGTTCCAGCAGAGTAGATGTTTAGGATTCTCTTCCATGGTCATCATAGACCGACGGAGGCCGACGGCATACAATGACAGAATTGGTGCCAAAACAACATATAGCTTCTTAATATTGCATAAAAAACACTAAACAGCCACTAAAGGGTACTGTGTGGCCTAGCCTCCTGGCTTACATGTCTTTCTGTGACTGCAGAATCTGTGGTCATCGGTTCCACTGGTTTTGCCTCTCTCTCTATGTGCATGCAGATTGGATGACGACAACCGCATGTGCCACAAATGTGACACCTTTTACAGTCTTTGGTAATATGTCCTTTTCTCAAGCACCCAAAACAAAGATGGTGTTCATAGATGAAGGCTTTCTTCTCATCCACAGTCTTTGGTGCAAATGCTGAACACTTGGCAACACCATGTGTCTCATCTTCGCAAACCAAGCAAAGTGGTTTTGGCTTGGAGTTTTCTATTGTCCCCGAGGTGGAGTTGTTTGCTTTTACATTCGTGTTTAATGTTTTGGCTCTTTTTGGAAACTTTTCATTAGTAGATTTATGGCTCATCAAAAGTGGGGAAGCAATTGAGTTACAGGCTATTCGGGCTTCTCTTTGCATGAAAGCGGCAAAATAAGCAAAACTCGGATAGTCTCCAGATTTATCTAATTCTTCCACAACAATATGGCTCCATCTGTGCACTAATCACTCAGGCAGTTTTTTTCAGAAGCTTGTGATTTTCCTCACAATCATTTAGAATGGCCAGGCCCTTAACATGGGGAATAGCCTCAGCACTGACATAACGTTCGGCTCAGGAGACGCACACACAGAGGCTCAGAGTAGTTCAAACTGTTTATCAACAACAGGGATGTTTGGGTGCGTGTCTGCGGAATGTTAATGTGTTGGTGGTGGCGTCTGCTTCGGACCCAGAGGCAGGAGACCGTTCAGCCGGCAACCCTATGGGAGAAATCAGACACAGGGTGATGAGCACACACCAACACGGGAGGAGAATAGGCGAGGGAGAGAAGCTTACTTGTTTGGGCAGATGACTGGCGCTTCAAGGATGGAAGCCCGGGAGACAGCCACCTGCAGGGCTCGGTGCAGCAGCGAGGAGAGACGAGGGACGGGATTGTCCGCCGCCGAGGAATCCACCTGTGCACAGGGGAGCAGACTGGAGAGATGAGGTAAGTGAACTTCTTACCGGAGATGAGGATGCTGAAGAGAATGTGGTAGAAGTCCATACAAAGGAAATGAAGTCTACGGCTTCAGGCCGACGCTCAGGGCGAGGCGGCTTTTATCCTTCGCCGCTGACGAGTAGCAGGTGCGTGAGCAGGTGGCGCCGCTGATGAATGGCGCGGCGTGACAGTACTCCCCCCTCTAGCAGCGCCTCCTGGCGATGGCTTATCCGGGTGCGCTCGGTGGAAGTCCGCGATGAGCGATGGGTCCAACACAAACGACGGGGGCACCCACTGTCGATGCTCGGGCCCATAGCCCTCCCAGTCCACCAAGTATTGCAACCCACGACCCCGGCGCCGGGAGTCCAGGATGGAGGAGGCGGACCAGGCCGGATGGCCACCAATCATCCGGGGCGCGGGTTGCGCTGCAGGAGGAGGGCAAAGGGGGTCAGTAACCGCCAGTTTCACCTTCGACACGTGGAAAGTAGGATGAATGCGGAGGGAGGGGGGAATAGCCACGCGCACAGCCACCGGGTTGATGATCCGGGTGATGGGGTAGGGACCCATGAAGCGCTGTGCCAGCTTTCTCCTCTCGCCTTTTAGAGTGACGTCCTGGGTGGAAATGTAAACAAGCTGCCCAACTCTGTACGCCGGGGCAGGTCTCCTACGCCGGTCCGCCACAGTCCTGTTGCGCTCCGCTGTGCGCAATAGCACATGGCGCGCGGCAGCCCAGGTGGAGCGGAACTGCCTGAGATGGGCCCTAACTGACGGGACAGTTACCTCACTCTCCTGCTCCGGAAACAGCGGGGGGTCGTAACCCAGGGACGCTTTGAAGGGGGACATCCCTGTAGCAGAAGAGCGAGCGGTGTTGTGGGCATATTCAACCCAGGCAAGATGGTTGCTCCAGGACGCGGGTTTGGATCTGGACACACAGCGGAGCGCAGCCTCCAGCTCCTGGTTGGTCCTCTCACACTGCCCGTTGGATTGGGGGTGATGGCCAGAGGAGAGGCTCACCTTGGCTCCGATGGCGTTGCAGAAAGACCTCCAAACCTCAGATGAAAACTGGGGGCCCCGGTCCGAGACCACGTCCACCGGAATCCCATGCAGCCTGACCACGTGTTGGACGAGGAGGTCCGCCGTCTCCAGGGCAGTAGGGAGGCCTCGCAGGGGGACGAAGTGCACGGCCTTGGAGAAGCGGTCCACGATGGTCAGGATGGTGTCATAGGAGTTGGAGATGGGGAGTCCGGTGACGAAATCCAGAGCGATGTGCGACCAGGGCCTGCCAGGGACGGGCAGGGGCTGGAGCAGACCTGCTGGAGGGGCATTTCCCGACTTGCAGGTGGCACAGATTGGGCAAGCCCGGGCGTAGCGGGCTGCATCCCTCCGCAGGCCTGGCCACCAAAAGGACCGTTGGAGGAGATCTATCATCCGGGAGGTGCCAGGGTGACAGGTGAGCTTGGAGGTGTGGAGCCAGTGGATGACCTCTCCTCGGACCGCGGATGGCACGAACAGCCTCCCCTCCGGTCCGCCGCCAGGGTCAGGTTCCACCTCCTGTGCCTTCCGGATCTTGCTCTCAATGTCCCACGAGATGGCTCCCACGACGCACGACCTGGGCAGGATGGAGTGGGGCGCCTCCTCCGACTCCACGGGGGCGAACTGCCTGGAGAGGGCGTCAGGCAGGACGTTCTTAGAGCCAGGCCTGAAGGTGATGGAAAATTGGAACCTGGCGAAGAACAGGGACCAGCGCGCCTGGCGGGCGTTCAGGCGCTTGGCAGACCGTAAGTATTCCAGGTTCTTGTGGTCCGTGAGGACCACAAACGGCAGGCTTGCCCCCTCCAACCAGTGGCGCCACTCCTGCAGGGCGAGCTTGATGGCCAAGAGCTCTCTGTCCCCCACATCGTAGTTTCTCTCCGCCGGGGACAAGCGCCGGGAGAAGAAGGCGCACGGTCGCTTGGCGCCATCGTCCGGTGACCGCTGGGACAGCACTGCTCCCACTCCCGTGTCCGAGGCGTCTACCTCTACAATGCACTGCAGCGCGGGGTCGACCTGGCGAAGGACCCGGGAGGAGGAGAATTCCGCCTTCAGCGCCTCAAAGGCGGCAGCGACCTCTTCGGTCCACCGGAACGGGACCTTCGGGGACGTGAGGCGGGTCAGTGGTCCCACGATGGCACTGAAGTTGGGGACAAAGCGGCGGTAGAAATTGGCGAAGCCAACAAATTGCTGCACCTGTTTCCGAGATGCAGGTGTGGGCCATTCCACCACCGCCTTTACCTTCTCTGGGTCGGGGAGCACCTTATCGTGGGCGATGATGAACCCCAGGAAGGATGTGCTCCTGGCGTAAAATTCACACTTTTCCGCCTTAACGTACAGACGATTCTCCAGCAGCCTTTGGAGGACCCGCCTCACGTGGACCTGGTGCTCATCCCTGGACTTGGAGAAGATGAGAATATCGTCCAGGTAGACGAACACGAAAAGGCCAATGAAGTCCCGGAGGACGTCATTAATGAGGCGCTGGAAGACTGCAGGAGCGTTGGTCAACCCGAACGGCATCACCAGATATTCAAAGTGGCCGTTCGGGGTACGGAAGGCCGTTTTCCACTCATCTCCCTCCCGGATCCGGACGAGGTGGTAAGCGCTGCGTAGGTCCAGCTTGGTGAACCAGGTCGCCCCCTGGAGGGAGTGGAAGGCAGTGTCCATGAGAGGCAGGGTGTAACGGTCCCTCTCCGTGATATTGTTGAGGGCCCGGTAGTCGATACAAGGGCGGAGGGACCCATCCTTTTTCCCCACGAAGAAGAACCCTGCCCCCACGGGTGACGATGATGGGCGGATAATCCCAGCACTCAATGATTCCTTCAGGTAGGCGTTCATCGTCTCCTTCTCCGGCGCAGACAGGCTGTAAAGGCGACCAGAGGGTAAGGGAGCCCCCTGGCGGAGGTTGATGGCGCAGTCATAGGGCCGATGAGGGGGAAGAGACATAGCTTTCGCTTTGCTGAACACTATACCCAGGTCGTGAAATTCTGGGGGCACCAGAGACAGGTCCGGGGGTGCAGCGTCCGTAGCAGGGGGAGGAGCGGACGGAGAGCAGGCAGCGGACTGAAGGCAGGTGCCCATACAGAACGTACTCCATGCCGAGATCCCAGCTGATTTCCAATCCAGGACCGGATTGTGAAGGCGGAGCCAGGGATACCCCAGGATGACGGGCGACACGGAGTTGGGAAGGACGTAAAAGGTCATTTCCTCCCGGTGGTTTCCCGAGATGATGACCGGTAGGGGAACAGTTTGATGTGTCACTCTCCCGAGGGTGGCACGGGAGAGGTGGATTAGGGAGATGGGAGTGTTGAGTGCCTGGCAGCGGATGCCCAATCGGGTTGCCAGGCTTTGTGAAATGAAGCTGCCTTCTGCGCCCGAATCCACCAGTGCGTGGGTGAGGTGCCCAGTAGGGTTATGGCAGAAACGGATGGGCAGCTTCAATTGAGAAGGTGATCCTAACCGATTGACATCCGCGAGGCTTCCAACAGTGACTCGCGGACCCCACCGACTGGCTTTCCGTGGACAACGCTCCACGGTGTGTTGGTCGCCTCCGCAATACATGCAGAGGCCCAACTCACGGCGGCGTTGTTTCTCCACAGGGGAAAGTTTAGTCCAGCCCGTCACCATCGGCTCCGACTCCTCGGGGCGCGATGCTGGCGGCGCCGCCAGGGGGCGAGCTTGGAACAGGTGCGGCGAGGCTCCACGAGGGCGAGAAGAAGAAGACCTCCGCCCCGAGGAGCGCTCGCGCAGCCTGTTATTCAAACTTATCGCTAAGGATGTCAGCTCCGCTAGCGTCCCAGGGATATCCCGACCAGCCAGTTCATCCCTCAGATCACTATTGAGGCTGCGGAGGAACAGGCCACAGAGGGAGCGTTCCTCCCAGCCCAATTCCTCCGCCGCTACCCGGAAGTCGACCGAGTGGTCCGCTGCCGACCGGCTTCCCTGCTGGAGAGCGAGAAGCCGATCGACCTGGACCGTTTCGGTTTGTGAGTGGTCAAAGACCTCCAGAAAGCGCCTCACGAATTGGTCATAGGTGAGGGTGGCATAACTGGGCCTCGCCATTACGGCGTAGGTCCAGGTTAACGCACGCCCCTCCAGAAGATTCCCTATGTAACCAATTCGGCTGTGATCCGAGGGAAAATCTCCGGGCACACGGTGGAACACGGACTCACACTGCATAATAAACCCCCGCGCTCCGCCGAGCTTACCGCTAAAGCGGGCGGGGGTCGGAATCGGCGTGAGCCGAACCGGTGCCACTGGAGCCGGCTGGACGGCCGCTGGAACAGCAGGAGCCGCGCCACCCTGGTGAGTCGGGAGGAACGGCTGTTGGGGGTCCAAGCGGTTCAATCGGTTAGTCAGTTCTAATAATTGATGAAGAACCACCTGTTGCTGATAAACAATCTGATCCACCCGAGCCTCGAGGATGGTAAACCGGTGTGCGAGCCCGCCGTCCGCCGAGCCGCTCTGCTGAAGCCGTACTGACATAACGTTCGGCTCAGGAGACGCACACACAGAGGCTCAGAGTAGTTCAAACTGTTTATCAACAACAGGGATGTTTGGGTGCGTGTCTGCGGAATGTTAATGTGTTGGTGGTGGCGTCTGCTTCGGACCCAGAGGCAGGAGACCGTTCAGCCGGCAACCCTATGGGAGAAATCAGACACAGGGTGATGAGCACACACCAACACGGGAGGAGAATAGGCGAGGGAGAGAAGCTTACTTGTTTGGGCAGATGACTGGCGCTTCAAGGATGGAAGCCCGGGAGACAGCCACCTGCAGGGCTCGGTGCAGCAGCGAGGAGAGACGAGGGACGGGATTGTCCGCCGCCGAGGAATCCACCTGTGCACAGGGGAGCAGACTGGAGAGATGAGGTAAGTGAACTTCTTACCGGAGATGAGGATGCTGAAGAGAATGTGGTAGAAGTCCATACAAAGGAAATGAAGTCTACGGCTTCAGGCCGACGCTCAGGGCGAGGCGGCTTTTATCCTTCGCCGCTGACGAGTAGCAGGTGCGTGAGCAGGTGGCGCCGCTGATGAATGGCGCGGCGTGACAAGCACACCCTTGGAGGAAGTCTGCAAACTCTCTAAGTGCTGTTGGGTCATTTGCAGATGTCTTGGGCCACTTCATAAGTTTGTCTCTGAAGGCCCTTTGGACAACGGATGGACTTCCATACCTGTCTTGTAGGACTGCCCAGACACCCTGATATGCATCCTCTGAGCTTCGGTAGAAAAACCCTTCCACAGCCTTGCGGGCCTCTCCTGCAAGATAACTCTTGAGATGAAGCATTTTTTCACAAACGGTGAGGGGGTTTCTGTCCAATAAGTGCCATGAAAGATATTTTCCAGTCTATAAACTCTAAAGGGTCACCAGTAAACACTGGTGGCTCTGACACGGGCAGACGACTTAGGGTAAGTGAACTTGTAGGTGCCTGGGCTAGGCTGACTTCATCCTGAGTTATTGGGATGTCAGGTGGTGTATGATGTGGTTGAAATGGCATAGCTCGTAGATTTCACTGGGTTCTGAGCTCAGTGTTTGGGCCATCATGTAGGAGTTTGTGATCGCTTTTTTCCTCACAATTTGTTAGACTATTAAAATTGTTGTATGCTCTTACCCGAGCTGCTGCAACCTTCGCCTCACTGTTCACTTGGAACTGTTTTAACCTTATTTTCTCCTCCTCTAGCCTTACTTTCATTTCAGCTTCCTTTTGTTTTCCCATTCGTTGTCCATTTCATCAAGTCTTGACTTTTGGGCTTGTAGTATTTCATAGCCTTTGCCTGCTCTTGTTTGGCAGCAAGGTCAGCTTCTGCATCTGTACGTTTGCTAGAGGACCTGGAGGTGGCGACTGAGTGGATAGCTGAGCCTTGTGATGACTCGGAGATCACCATCTCTGTTTTTGTATTTCCGAAGATGAACCCATACTCATCCTTATTTAACACCATCTTCACTCTCTCCTTCTCGAGTTGGTCATTAAAAACTTTATTTGTGTTTTCTAGTCGTTTATTGACAAGATCACATACCTCAGCTGTCAAAGTGACACATACATCCATTCTTTTTACAATGTCAGGACTAGATGTTTGGTTGCATAGAATGGGCTCATAGTGTTGCTGTACTACAGCATTTTTAGATTGTATGTTATTTTGAGAAGCTTCAAGATCTTCAGGTGAACAGGATGTCTTCAGCTTTGCTCTAATTGTGGTGCACATATGTAGTTTCACGGGCTCACATGTGTATGACTGTTCATATGCTCTCATGTATATTCCTGTGTGCTTATTTTGGCTTCACGTCTGAAGAGGGACAAAAGGTCTGGACCTCCTAGGGATAAGAGGAGGATGAGAGAGTTGGCCTTTTGATATGCAAAGAGATGGACATGAATGATTGTCTGACCACCCAGGTTGGGGTGGAAGCGAGAGGAACTGCAGGGGGGATGCATTGTGTTTGGGATTTAAAGACAATGGGATTTTGTACTTTGATGTCAGGGGTATAAGACTGGCAGATGTTGGGTTTTTTTCCTCCTTCTGCTTTTGAATGTTGGAGAGTGTGTTGTGAATAAAAATGGAACCTGAGAAATAACTCTGCCTCATCCTTTCCACACAATCTCCACACTGTTGACCTTAAGACGTATTATGGCCGGAGACAATTCTCCTGCACCGGACTCATCAGGAGCCAGCCAAGCTAGCTGGCTGCAGCTACCACAGTCCAGCTTCCGGACTTCTGGCAGAACAGTCCGCGCTCCTGGTTTAACGCAGTCGAGGCACAGTTCCATCTTCGGAAGGTTTTGGCAGACGCCACGAAGTTCTACCACATAGTTGCAAAGCTGGACAGCCACACAGCCCAGCGTGTAGAGAGGCTGATCAACCACCCGCCAGACGACGACAAGTACGGCGCTTTGAAGGCTGCTCTCATCCGTTTTTTCACCCCCTCGCTGGGAGAGCGAGCAGAGAAGCTCCTGGCATTGACTGAGTGTGAAGTTGACAGACCTGCAGACCTGATGGCAAGGATGCTGAGTTTGAGAGACGCCGAAGATGATGGCTTTATTTTCGCCCACCTTTTCCTCAGGACACTACCGCCAGCGGTGAGAGTTACCCTGGCCAGTTCACAGCTGCTGGCCCACCGAGACTACCACGAGCTGGGCCAGGAGGCGCAACGACTCGTTGACGCCCATAGACGACACACGGCCACGACCGCAGCAGCGGAGCTGGGTGCAACATCCGGAGATGGCGGGGGGCCAGAGGCTGCAGCACCAGACTCACTGACGATGGCAGCGGTGGAGGCCAGGAGGCACGGAGCGGACGACGTCCTTTGCTTTTACCATCGCCGTTTCGCCGAGAGGGCACGCAAGTGCATTCCACCATGCCAATTCAAGCGCTCGGGAAACGCCAAGACCGGGAGTCGGTAGCAGCTGCGGCTCTCGGTGAGGAGAACAAGCTGCTCTACTTGAGGTGACGCGCGATCGGGGAGGCACTTCCTCGTGGACACAGGCTCCCAGCTGAGTTTCATCACACTTTCCTATGCTGACCGGCTGGCGCCTTCCAGTGGCCCTGTGGTGTCAGCAGCGAACGGCTCGGTGATTAAGACCTTCGGAGAGAAGACCCTGTCTCTGTCTTTACACGGCCGCACATTTGAGTGGACTTTCGTCATAGCGGCAGTCAATTTCAACATGTTAGGTGCTGATTTTTTGTGCTCACATGGTTTGTTGGTCGATCTTGCTAACAGACGCCTGGTTAATGCACTCTCTTTTTCTTCTATTCCCTGCACAGCGCGAGTGGCCCCGCCAACAGCACAAGCCAACGTCACAGCTGCAGGTGGTAAGTTCCACACACTCCTCACTTGGTTTCCCCAGCCACAAATGGTCAAAGCGTTACAGGAGTTTTTGGGAATGGTGAATTTTTATAACCGTTTCCTCCCCCGCGCGGTGCAGCTCATGCAACCATTGTATGCTGCGCTTAAAAAACAAAAACCCGCAAATAAAATCGAATGGTCTCCCGAGCGCGCATTCTCTGAAGTCAAAACAGCCTTGGCAAACGCTGCGTTGTTAGCGCATCCAGTCCCAACGGCCCACATGGCGCTCACTACTGACGCGTCAGATGTGGCCATAGGAGCGGTTGTTGAACAGTATGTGGCTGGAGCCTGGCAGCCGCTCGCGTTTTTCAGCAAGACTTTGCGCGATAGTGAGCGAAAATACAGCGCATTCGACAGGGAGTTGTTAGCTCTCCATTTGGCTATTCGTCACTTCCAGTTTTGGCTGAAGGGACGCCATTTCACCGCGTTCGTTGACCACAAGCCGCTGACTTTTGCGATGGCCAAGATTTCGGAACCTTGGTCAGGCCAGCAGCAGAGACAGCTGGCTGCAATTTCGGAGTTCACTACCAATATCCAGCATGTAGCGGGTAAACTTAATGTAGTGGCAGACTGCCTCTCGCGTGCCGTGGCTGCTCAAGCCCGCATAGAGGTAGATTTTGCAGCTGTTGCCGCGGACCAGGGTAGCGGCGCAGAAGTGCGCGCGGCCCCAGTCCGCATAGGGATAGATTATGCAGCCATGGCCGCGGAGCAGGGCGACAATGCGGACGTGCGCGCGCTCCAGTCTGGACCAACAGGGTTAAGGCTGGAGGACAGGGTGCTGCAAGATGGTATGCCCCCCCCCCTAATCTGCAATGTTTCCACCGGGCGACCCCGTCCGGTGGTTCCGGCCTCGTGGCACCGCCGCGTTTTTGACTCAATCCATTCGCTGGCGCACCCGGGGGTGCGCGGTTCGGTCAAAATGGTAGGGGAGAAATTTGTATGGCCAGGCCTGTGCAAGCAAGTTAGAGAGTGGATGGCAGCCTGCATGGCCTGTCAGCGGGCCAAAGTGCATAGACACATGAGAGCTCCTTTGAAGCCATTTCATATTCCAGCTAAAAGGTTTGATCATGTCCATATGGACCTCGTAGGCCCCCTACCGCCCTCGCAAGGGTGCACACATCTTCTGACAATGGTTGACCGCACCACGCGCTGGCCAGAAGTGGTTCCCCTGTCATCAACCACAGCCGAGGAGGTGGCGCGTGCTTTTTTAACTGCATGGGTAGCGCGTTTTGGAGTTCCGTCGGATATTACGTCTGACAGAGGCCCACAATTTGTTTCCGAACTTTGGTCAGCGATGGCCCGCAGCCTGGGGGCAACGATCCACCGCACGACCGCGTATCACCCGCAGGCTAATGGGTTATGCGAACATTTTCACAGGTTGCTGAAGGCGGCTCTCAGAGTGTCGCTTACGGATGCAAATTGGGTTGACAAACTACCATGGGTTCTATTGGGGTTGCGTTCTGCACCTAAAGGGGATATAGACGCCTCCCCAGCAGAGCTAGTGTTCGCACAGCCACATCGGCTGCCTGGAGAATTTCTCCCTGACATCCCAGCGCCAGAGTTCTCCTCGGCTCAGTGGTTGCATAATAACATGGGCCCGAGTGTCCTACCAGGCCCCGTTCACCACAGTTTTCCGCATGTTTTTGTGCCTAAAGCTTTAAAAAATGCGGAGTTTGTTTTTGTCAGACATGATGCCCACCGCACAGCTCTGCGACCGCCTTACGATGGACCATTTAGACTGCTAGAAACAGGTGATAAGCATTTTTTGCTAGATTTGGGGGGCAGAAAGGAGATGATTGGCATAGACAGACTCAAACCTGCTTTTGTGATGGCTGACGAAACTGTGCAGTTGGCGAGGGCCCCGCGACGGGGTAGACCCCCTAGGGAGCATTCCCCAGTACACCCACAGAGATTGACTAACAGTTTAATCCCCAGACAACAGCTCCACAGAAGGAGGACGCCGCAGAAGAGGTTAAGCCCGCCTGCAGCAGATACGGCAGACGGTTGAGACCAAGACAGCATGTGGACTGATGTATGGCGATTTTATTATGACATGAAATCTGTGTTAGTTTGTTCCGTCTTAGACGTTTGGGGGGGGGTTATATGTGGTGCACATATGTAGTTTCACGGGCTCACATGTGTATGACTGTTCATATGCTCTCATGTACGGTGGGGTAAAAAAGTATTTAGTCAGCCACCAATTGTGCAAGTTCTCCCACTTAAAAGATGAGAGCGAGCTCCAATTTTCATCATAGGTATACCTCAACTATGAGAGACAAAATGAGAAAAAAAAATCCAGAAAATCACATTGTCTGATTTTTAAAGAATTTATTTGCAAATTATGGTGGAAAATAAGTATTTGGTCAATAACAAAAGTTCATCTCAATACTTTGTTATATACCCTTTGTTGGCAATGACAGAGGTCAAACATTTTCTGCAAGTCTTCACAAGGTTTTCACACACTGTTGCTGGTATTTTGGCCTATTCCTCCATGCAGATCTCCTCTAGAGCAGTGATGTTTTGGGGCTGTCGCTGGGCAACATGGACTTTCAACTCCCTCCAAAGATTTCCTATGGGGTTGCGATCTGGAGACTGGCTAGGCCACTCCAGGACCTTGAAATGCTTCTTACAAAGCCACTCCTTCGTTGCCCGGGCGGTGTGTTTGGGATCATTGTCATGCTGAAAGACCCAGCCACGTTTCATCTTCAATGCCCTTGCTGATGGAAGGAGATTTTCACTCAAAATCTCACAATACATGGCCCCATTTATTCTTTCCTTTACACGGATCAGTCATCCTGGTCCCTTTGCAGAAAAACAGCCCAAAGTATGATGTTTCCACCCCCATGCTTCACAGTAGGTATGGTGTTCTTTCTCCTCCAAACAGGACAAGTTGAATTTTTACCAAAAAGTTCTATTTTGGTTTCATCTGACCATATGACATTCTCCCAATCCTCTTCGGGATCATCCAAATGCTCTCTGGCAAACTTCAGACGGGCCTGGACATGTACTGGCTTAAGCAGGGGGACACGTCTGGCACTGCAGGATTTGAGTCCCTGGCGGCGTAGTATGTTACTGATGGTAGCCTTTGTTACTTTGGTCCCAGCACTCTGCAGGTCATTCACTAGGTCCCCCCGTGTGGTTCTGGGATTTTTGCTCACCATTCTCATGATCATTTTGACCCCACGGGGTGAGATCTTGAGTGGAGCCCCAGATCGAGGGAGATTATCAGTGGTCTTGTATGTCTTCCATTTTCTAATAATTACTCCCACAGTTGATTTCTTCACACCAAGCTGCTTACCTATTGCAGATTCAGTCTTCCCAGCCTGGTGCAGGTCTACAATTTTGTTTCTGGTGTCCTTTCACAGCTCTTTTGTCTTGGCCATAGTGGAGTTTGGAGTCTGACTGTTTGAGGTTGTGGACAGGTGTCTTTTATAGTGATAACGAGTTCAAACAGGTGCCATTAACACAGGCAACAAGGGGAGGACAGAGGAGCCTCTTAAAGAAGTTACAGGTCTGTGAGAGCCAGAAATCTCGCTTGTTTGTACGTGACCAAATACTTATTTTCCACCATAACTTGAAAATAAATTCTTTAAAAATCAGACAATGTCATTTTCTGGATTTTTTTTTCTCATTTTGTCTCTCATAGCTGAGGTATACCTATGATGAAAATTGGAGACCTCTCTCATTTTTTAAGTGGGAGAACTTGCACAATTGGTGGCTGACTAAATACTTTTTTGCCCCACTGTATATTCCTGTGTGCTTATTTTGGCTTCACGTCTGAAGAGGAACAAAAGGTCTGGACCTCCTAGGGATAAGAGGAGGATGAGAGAGTTGGCCTTTTGATACGCAAAGAGATGGACATGAATGATTGCCTGACCACCCAGGTTGGGGTGGAAGCGAGAGGAACTGCAGGGGGGATGCATTGTGTTTGGGATTTAAAGACAATGGGATTTTGTACTTTGATGTCAGGGGTATAAGACTGGCAGATGTTGGGGTTTTTTCCTTCTTCTGCTTTTGAATGTTGGAGAGTGTGTTGTGAATTAAAATGGAACCTGAGAAATAACTCTGCCTCATCCTTTCCACACAATCTCCACATAATCTCCTTTGCTGTCTGTTTCCAAGAATCATAGGCTTTATTAAATGCCTTTTCATTTTTCTTAGCTGTTCATGCAATTCTAGGCCCTTTTCTGTTAAATGTCTTTCTCTCGAACTGGACCTGAGCCTTTGGACCTCTGGAGGGTTGTCTTCTTCATCCACAGATAACATCTTGCTGGTTTGTGCATCTGTTTGTACTACAAAGCCATTTGGTGCTTTAGGTCTGAATTAAAATTTGAATGAGTGCTGACTTTAACTGTTCTTTTAAACTATACCTTGCCACTCACATCAGACATTTACATTTTATGGACACACAAAGGTAAATGAACAGGAACAATACAAAATGTCATAAACAAATCACTGCTCAAAGTTAGACAAATTTCCCCTTGAAATGTTATTTAGGCATTAAGGTCTCAACAGATGACATTAAATTTTAGTGCACTCTTAAATGTCTTACTCAGTCTGAGGGGCCTATATTGCACTACTTAATATCATACACTCAACCCTTCTTGGAATCATTTAACTGAGCCATTAAAATTGTAAATGTCTCATTAAATGAATCAGTTCAGCAAATACCATAGTTGTTATCATCATACCAACTCGAATCTTAAATGTGTATTTGTGGCGGATTAAAACTTTATCGAACCAAGGTCTTTCACAGCAGCCGTAGCATCTGTGGTGGCCAAGATGACAGCAGGTTATCTTGTGGTAGAAGGGTCAGATGTGGCGTCGAGTTTTCACTGTAGCAGCCCCTTGGCATCTAAAGAAATAACTGCAGAGAGTCTCTGACGGGTGCCATCTCATTTATTGCATTCTCGTCAAACACCCTGAAAACTAAATAGCAAACAAATGAGAGGCAAATAAACTCAAATCACATTAAAACAAAAAATGAAATTAAAAAACCCCAAAACTTAAAGTGCATCATTCCCACTCGCACAATCATAAAAAGACAACATACCAGCTGAATTAATTGGCTCAAATAAAACAAAAGTACATACAATGACAGAATTGGTGCCAAAACAACATGTAGCCTCTTAATATTGCATAAAAAAACACTAAACAGCCACTCAAGGGTACTGTGCGGCCTTACATTGCATATATGAGTATGTTGTAAATCACACTTTCCTCACTCCGCTTGCAAAGGGGTGCAAAACTCCCACATTCAGCTAGTAGCTAGGCTAGCAGGCTACTCGACATTCTTGAAGAAGTGAACTGTATAGATGCACCAAATACAAACAAAACCTCTCAAAACATGCAAACAGTTTAAATGAAGATAATTTCAGCAACAATCATTGAGATTAAATAACATACCATGTGAATTCACAAACAGAAAACATCTCTGTAGAGAGTGAAAAATGAGGCCAGTGACTTCTGATATCTTCCATTCAGATTCTGGGGTTTGCAGTTCCCAGCACTTGGAACATGAATAATGGACTTTGAGTAGCAGCCCTTAAAGTCACTTACAATGACGATGGCATCACTGTGTTTGATTGGCAAGCAAAGTCTCCTGACCTAAGCCCCATGGAGAATCTATGGAGTATTGTCAAGAGGAAGATGAGAGACACCAGAACCAACAATGCAGACGAGCTGAAGGTCACTATCAAAGCAACCTGGACCCTCATAACACCTCAGCAGTTCCACAGGCTGATCACCTCCATGCCACGCCACATTGATACAGTAATTAATCCAAAAGGAGCCCTGACCAAGTATTGAGTGTGTACATGAACATACTTTTCAGTCAGCCAACATTTCTATTAAAAACTACTTTTCAAAATTAATTTTATGTAATATTCTAATTTTTTGAGAAACTGAATTTGGGGTTTTCATGGGCTGTAAGCCATAATCATCAAAATTAAAATAAATAAACACTTGAAATATTTCACTCTCTGTGTAATGAATCTATATAATATATGGGTTTCACTTTCTGAAATGAGTGACAAAAAATATTGAAATTTTTCATGATATTCTAATATTTTGAGATGTACCTGTATTCCCCTAACATTCAGTTGGTAGGTGTGCATGATATCTGGCAGATTACTATTATAATGTTGTGCTTACGTGGAGGGGCAGATCAGTTTTCTGCCTTTAGTGGTAAAACAGGCCTGGGATGAAGTTGAGGCCATTGTCTTCTCATTTTCTGCCTCTTGTACAATTTTAAAATCCAGCAGTGGCTCAGGAAGTAGAGCAAGTTATCCAATAACCAGAGGATTGGCGGTTTGAGTCCTATTCTCCCAAGCCATTCTGCTGTTGTGTCCCTGGGCAAGGCATTTAACCCATCTTGCCTCCAACGTCCATGACACTGGGTATGAATGTGTATAAATGTTCACTAGTAGTCAGAAAGACCATTGGCACAGATTGGCAGCTATGTTACCATCAGTCTGCCCCAGGGCAGCTGTGGCTACAGAAGTAGCTTACCACTATCAATGTCTGTCTGGTGTGAGTAAAAAATGGACTCACTTTAAGTGTTTTGAGATGTCACTTAACATGTAAAGCACCATATAAATCTAATCCATTATTAAAATTTAAAATCTGAGGCTACATAGTTATTGATAATATGCAAGTGACTTCAGACATGTTTTTTTGTCGGTCCAAAGTGCAGTGTCATTGTGCTGTTGTAAACTAGCATCTTGCTGAATTTTGCCCCCAACTGCACATGTTTTAACAGACATTGTTCCTACAAATGCAAAGGGTGAGCAAAGGATATTTGAAGAATGAGGACACAAAGTGGGAAAATGGGAAATATACTGCCAGAAATGATTAAAACTACTAACGAAAACCACATAGATTGACTGCTGTAAAAGGGTCAACCTTGGTGTCTAAGAGGCTGTACTATCTGTGATTAAGATAAGAGAAGATAACCCTTTATTAGTCAGACAACAGAAAAATATTACAGTATTGCAGCAGCAAAGGGAAAGTAGCACTCAGAGCAACAACTCAGGGCAAGAACAGTATATACACAAGTGCAAGAAGCTGAAAAAGTAAAACTGATTTTACAGTTTATACGAGTAAAATATTTACAGCACAAGTAAGCAGTTAAATTATTCATATACAGATGTGGACAAAATTGTTGGTACCCCTCTGTTAATGAAAGAAAAACCCACAATGGTCACAGAAATAACTTCAATCTGACAAAAGTGATAATAAATAAAAATTCTATGAAAATTAACCAATGAAAATCAGACAATGCTTTTGAATTGTGGTTCAACAGAATTATTTTAAAAAACAAACTCATGAAACGGGCCTGGACAAAAATGATGGTACCCTTAACTTAATATTTTGTTGCACAACCTTTTGAGGCAATCACTGCAATCAAACAATTTCTGTAACTGTCAATGAGACTTCTGCACCTCTCAGAAGGTATTTTGGCCCACTCCTCATGAGCAAACTGCTCCAGTTGTCTCAGGTTTGAAGGGTGCCTTCTCCAGACGGCATGTTTCAGCTCCTTCCACAGATGTTCAATAGGATTTAGATCAGGGCTCATAGAAGGCCACTTTAGAATAGTCCAATGTTTCGCTCTTAGCCATTCTTGGGTGTTTTTAGCTGTGTGTTTTGGGTCATTATCCTGTTGCAAGACCCATGACCTACGACTGAGACCAAGCTGTCTGACACTGGGCACCACATTTCTCTCTAGAATACCTCGATAGTCTTGAGATTTCATTGTACCCTGCACAGATTCAAGACACCCTGTGCCAGATGCAGCAAAACAGCCCCAGAACATAACAGAACCTCCTCCATGTTTCACAGTAGGGACAGTGTTCTTTTTTGGTATGCTTCATTTTTGCGTCTGTGAACATAGAGCTGATGTGCCTTGCCAAAAAGTTCCAGTTTTGTCTCGTCTGTCCATAGGACATTCTCCCAGAAGCTTTGTCACTTGTCAACATGCAGTTTGGCAAATTCCAGTCTGGTTTTTTTATGATTTGTTTTCAACAGTGGTGTCCTCCTTGGTCATCTCCCATGAAGTCCACTTTGGCTCAAACAACAACGGATGGTGCGATCTGACACTGATGTACCTTGACCTTGGAGTTCACCATGAATATGTTTAGAGGCTGTTCTGGGCTCTTTTGTTACCATTCGTATTATCCGTCTCCTCCTGCGGCCACGTCCTGGGAGGTTGGCTACAGTCCCGTGGATCTTAAATTTCTGAATAATATGTGCAACTGTAGTCACAGGAACATCAAGCTGCTTGGAGATGGTCCTATAGCCTTTACCTTTAACATGCTTGTCTATAATTTTCTTTCTAATCTCCTGAGACAACTCTCTCCTTTGCTTCCTCTGGACCATGTTAAGTGTGGTACACACCATGTCAACAGACAGCACAGTGACTACTTGTCATCCTTTAAATAGGCCGACTGACTGATTGCAAGTTTGTAGACACCTGTGATGTCAATTAAAGGACACATCTTGGTTGAACATGTCCCTATGGTCACATTATTTTCAATCTTTTCTAGGGGTACCATCATTTTTGTCCAGGCCTGTTTCATGAGTTTGTTTTTTAAAATTATTCTGTTGAACCACAATTCAAAAGCATTGTGTGATTTTCATTGGTTAATTTTCATAGAATTTTTATTTATTACCACTTTTGTCAGATTCAAGTCATTTCTGTGACCATTGTGGGTTTTTCATTCATTAACAGAGGGGTACCAACAATTTTGTCCACGTCTATATACTGTATACAGTAGTAACAGTATATTTCACAGTTGAATGAGTGCAGTGTTGTTGCATACTTCAATAATAATAATAATAATAATAATAATAATAATAATAATAATAATAATAATGACAGTATTGGAGAGAAATATTCCTTGTATCTGCAAAGTAGTAGTGTTATGTTGACTTATAGTTTTTTGTCAGACAAAAAGGAAGAAGATGTTTTTTTTTTTTACCTTAACTTGTTTCGACTGACACCTGCAGTCATCTTCAGAAGTGTCAGCTGATCGCTGTGATGTGTCGTTTATCAGCTGTTTTCCTTAGGCATGGCCAACCTGATGGACCTGACAGATCGGCCACGCCTCCCATCACCAGATGGTCTCTGGAGGATGGAGTCCCAGGTGTGGGAGAGCATGAATGCTCCCTCATCCCTGTCCATGACTACTGTGGTTCTGCCTTTATCTGCTGGTAAAATGGTGATTGTTTTGTGTTTTTTCAGGGAGTCTATTGTTTTTTCCTCAGCCTTCATAATATTACTTTGTGGTACTTTTGCCGATTTAAGAATACCTGCTACTGTGTTACGTAGTTCTGCTTCCTGTCCTTGATCCTGGATTTTTTGATATTCCAATTCTGCTGCTAAAATGTGGTCTTCGTAGGGTATTGTTGTTGGAGTGATGGCAAAAATTAGGCCTCTAGCAAGTACTTTTTTCTTCATCTTTGTGAGTATGCGCTGAGAAAAGTTTTGCACCCACTTTTCGTTTATTTCCGCATGCCAGTGTTGGATCTTGTTTTACCTTTCCATGAGCCTTTTCAGTTTCTTCTGATGGCGGTCCTTCATTATTATGAATTCCTGTTTGTGTACGTGTTTTAGGTGTGTGTTAATTTGGACCTGCGTCTCTTTCTCTATTGGACAGAACGGGACAAAAAAATGCAACATAATATATGAAATTACATGCAGATCATGTGACAAGACATACATCAGGGAACCTGTCGTATTTGCCCCTTTTAGGGCATGAATGAGGCACCAAATGCCGACAGTGAGTTTGCTTGTTTATTTACAGAAAGACACAAAATAACGAGCCACGTGGGGCAAAACACATACACTAAATGTGACACACAAATACAGAGCACAAACACCTACATAAGAGAGTAGCAAGGGCGAAACCTGATGCTATAGAATAAACACAAATGATTGAAGTGAGGGCGAAACCTGATGCTGAAATGAGACTGGAGCCGGACGTAGGGACTCCAGTCTAAGGTAGACAAGATCGCAGTGCCGACTACGTCTAGCTGGCCATCTTAAATAGTGAACAGAACTCAAACTACAAACAGGTGTGGAGCAAAAGTAATGACAAAGTGCAGACAGCAGTGACAGGTCATGAACAGATTTGACAGCAGGAAGTCCTGTCACTGTGCTGTCAAAATAAAAGCAGAGACATAACAAAAACATAATGAGAAATACATATGGAAGAAAGGGAAATAAACAGGAGACCTGAGCCCGGTACGGAACCGAACTCGGGATCACCACAGTACCGGGAAGAACACTCAACACAACAAAGAAAAAACACCACAAGGATGACTTACAAGTCACAAATGCCGTCCCCAGGTGATCTCTGGAGGATGGAGTCCCAGGTGTGGGAGACCATGAATGCTCCCTCAGACCGGTTCAAGGTGTCCTCTGCACGTTTTCTGATTTCTATGGCTTCCTTGATCCAGCATTTGTGTTTATTATCTTCCGATCCAATGATTCTTGTGTTGTCCCAGTCGATGAAGTGATTGTTCCTTTTGCAGTGATTCGATATTGCTGATTTCAGTGCTTCTTGTTCAGCCTTTTCTTTTTGTGGCCTTGTAAGTCATCCTAGTGTTTCCTTTTCGCATTCCTTCCGGTGTTCTTTCTTTCTTGTGTATAGTGTTTTTCCCATTTCCCCGATGTATGTCTTGTCACATGATGTCACATGACATCAACATTTTTTTTTTATTCCATCCACCCTCTCATTTTAATTGCGGACTTACAGTTGGAGTCTATACATTAGGCTGCCACAAATGTCCCTCCGGGGCAGAGAGGAAAGACCCAGATGCTGGATTGCAGTTTGTGGCATTTATTAACTAAAACACAAAATACAAAAAGTGTACAAAAATAAACTTACAAATGAGTAGTGCTAGAAGATAGTAAGGCCACTGTTAGAGCAGGGAATTGGTACTGACAGGAATGAGTAGCTTAGATGAGTCTCTGACAACCAGTGAATGAAATAGTCAGTCTTAAATAAGGCATAACCCTATGAAAAAGAATGACAGCCGGTGTGAATTACATGAACAGGCAGGTTGACCTACAGTAATTACATGACAGGAATCAGCTGAGAGTCAAGACAGGAGGGAAGACAGGACTGACAGCTTGACAGGGGCACCGCCCACTTCCTGAGCAAAACCAGGAAGTGCCACTGACAGCTGCAATCCCTAAGAGAAAGAGAGAACTACAATAAGGACACATAATAAACTAAAGGATAAATGCAAATAATACTATACATAACAAGATTGTGATGAATGTAAATTAAGAAATAATTCAAGATATAAGAAAACCAACCAAGGACAAAATGACAGGAACCAAAGAACACAAAATACAACAAATATACAAATATGGAAAAAGGCCATGAGACTGAGCATGGCAGAATCCCCCTGTGCTCAGATCATGACAGAGCCCCCCTCTCAAGGGGTGGAAACCAGACACCCAGGGTAACATCAAGAAAAGAAAAAAGACCCCCCCCCCCCCTTCCCCAAAGGAGTAGAATAATCCACCACGGGCGGGTGGAGGGGAGAACAGTCGAGGAGGGACAAAAACAAAAACAACGCTCCGGACCCACACCAGGCAAAAACTACACCGCTGAAGCCCCCTGGGCCGGAGAGTCGGATAGTTCAAGTGGGGGGCCAGAGTCCCAGGCCCGGTGGATGGCACAAAAGAAGGAATCAGGCAGCCTCCCGGAGAACATGGACCACCTACCCCAGTGGCACAGTCTGTCGGGCGGTCATCCCAAGTTCTTCAACCACCCGAAAGGAAGGGGTAGTCCAGGAGGCGTCCCTCCCAATGGAAAGAATGGGCGATGTGGAGGGCGAAAGAGTAGGGAAAGTTACGACGACATCAGGTGGAGGAGAGGGAAACGACGGCCTCGGGCAGAGGAGAGGGATCCATGATGGCCTCGGGTAGAGGAAAGGGAACCACAACGGCCTAGGGCAGAGGAGAGGGGACCACGACAGCCTCGGGCAGGGAAGAGGGGACCACCACGGCCTCAGGCAGAGGAAAGGGAACCACGACGGCATCAGGCAGTGAAGAGGGGATCATGATGGCATCAGGCAGAGGAGAGAGAACCACGACGGTGTCAGACTGCCCTGCAGCACCCTCAGTGGCCCCGGACAGGGGAATAGCAGCACCCGCGGTGGCTCCAGGCTGGCGCAGAGCAGCATTTGCGGTGGCTCCAGGCTGGAGCAAGGCTGCACCCGCGGAGGCTCTGGGTTGGAGCAAAGCTGCACCCGCGGCGGACCCAGACTGGGCAAGAGCTGCATCCACGGTGGACCTGGACTGGGCCAGAGCTGCACCCACAGTGACCCCTGGGCTGGAGCGTAATGCCAATGGCGGACACAAGCTGGAGCACAGCACACATGTTGGTTTTAGGCTGGGGCGCAGCACCCACAACGGCCCCCGACTGGGACACAACACCCATGACTGGGGAGGAGCTGCACCCACAAAGGTCCTGGGCTGGGACGGAGCACCCGTGAAGACCGCCACTGGAGGAGAAGCAGCACCCTCAGAGGTCCCGAGCTGGGACGGAGCACTCTTGATGACCTCAGCTGATGGGGAAGCAGCACCCTCAGAGGCCCTGGGTTGGGACGGAACACCCGCGAAGACCTCAATTGGAGGATGAGCAGCACCCACGGAGGTCCCGAGCTGGGACAGAGCACCTACAACAACCTCGGCAAAAGGAGCTTAACCCACGAAGATCTCAGGCGGCGAGACTGAACCCACGAAGACATCTTGCGAAGTTGGACGAACTTGGAAAGGCTCAGACAAGGGGGACAGAGCCACAGATATTTGTGGATAATGGCTCTCATGGTGGTTTGGTGGAGTCCCAAAGATTTAGAAATGGTGTTATAAACTTTTCCAGACTGATAGATCTCAATAACTTTGTTTCTCATTTGTTTCTGAATGTCTTTGGATTGCAGCATGATGTCTAGCTTTTGAGGATCTTTTGGTCTACTTCACTTTGTCAGGCAGGTCCTGTTTAAGTGATTTCTTAATTGAGAACAGGTGTGGCAGTAATCAGGCCTGGGTGTTGCTAGAGAAATTGAACTCGACTTTCCAAAGATGTGATAAACGACAGTTGATTTATGTTTTAACGGGGGGCAATCACTTTTTCACACAGGGCCATGTATGCTTGGATTTTTTTAAACACTTAATAATGAACACCTTCATTTAAAAACTGCATTTTGTGTTTACTTGTGTTATCTTTGTCTAATATTTAAATGTGTTAATCTGAAACATTTAAGTGTGACAAACATACAAAAAATGAGAAATCAGGAAGGGGGCAAACCATTTTTCATTGTTAGAAAGAATAAATGGGGAAGAATGCGCTGAAAAATCAGCTGAATAATTTTATGTAAGGCACACAGATGCAACGCACAGACATGAATGGGTTTGACTCTTCAGGGAAACAGGATGATGCCTGAGCAAACTTTCATAAATTTTCATTAACAATAGTGCAGAAGTCGCCTCCGGTCAGTGGGGAGGTCGAGGGCTCCCTCTCCTGTTGCTTTCACCAACCGAGGTCTCCCCGTCTTGTGTGGGGTTCCTGTCCCAGTCTCCCAATCTCTCCTGGCTGGAAACCTGGGGCACGGGCCAACGCAGATGTGGACGAACCTCCTGTCTCTCTGGGGAGTTACAGTGAAAAGTACAACGCTGCACACTCCTTGTTCATTCATTTATTCCCCCAAAAATAAACACATTGATCCCTAATAAACCCATGATGAAAATGAAAATGTGAATGGAATACAACTCATAAGAACCCACCACCACCACCACCACTGTGCTGCACACCACACTGCTGGTTCATTCATTTGTTCCCCTAAAAAAAATTCCAATATTAATGCCTAATCTATCGACTCCAATGGTAAGTCTGCAATTAAAATGAGAGTGTAGATGGAATAAAAAAAATAGTGTGTGATCATCATATAATTAAAATGATGAGCGATTGTATGATGACTGTTTCAACTCTCTCTATGAAAATAAGATCCCAGTGCATGTTGTTTCCTCATGAGCTCCGGAGCTGCGTGATTTCAAAACGCACCACAGAATTATCATTACACAATGCACTTCTGACGATAGACCTTCTTTTTCATGATCAAAAGTGGATTCTCATGGAATGCATTATAATAGTAATGTGCATTAGATTGCGCACCAGCACACCTCTTTACCAGCAGACAGTACGCCCACTATGCACTGGGAGGAGGCACCTCATTTCAATTTGATGGTGTGATGCAAAGCACAAAAAGCTGAGAGTGCACTAACAGACACTAACAAAAACACTTGTGTATGGTGGGAAGTCTGGCAGAAAAGTGAAAAGTCAAAATAGGGCCCTCTGTTTCACAGCTGGCCTGGGAATGCCTTGGTATCCTCTCTGAAGAGTTTGAGCAGGTGGCCGAGGAGAGGGAAATCTGGGCCTCTCTTTTTGAGCTGCTACCTCCGTAACCCGGACCTCTGGAAAAGTGGTAGAATATGGATGGATGGATTAGTCCACCTAATTCTACTTTGGCTTGTAATCTCAACAATTTCATCATGCCTTATTCCAATACTGGATATACTGGTTAAAGAAAAAGAAGCCAGTTTTACTGTCATTCAATCCATGCAGCTAATCATGTACAGTAAAACAAAATTACATTTCTCCTATCTACAATGTTAATCACATCTAGAATCAGAAGGGCCGCTGCCACCCAAGGCGCCGCCTTCCCCCATTATGTTGAGCACCAAGCTATAAGGCGGGAAGTACCATTTTTATATGGTCTTTGGTATCACTCGGAAGGGGCTTGAACTAATGACCTCCTGGTTCTGGGGTGGATGCTGTATCAACTAGGTCACCACATTTCTTTAGTCTATTTATTTATTACATTTCTAAAAAAAAAAAAAAATAAAATAATGGTGATTGAATTTTGTTGTGAGCATAGACAGGAAAAAAAAAAATAAAATAAGAAAAATACAAAACACAGAACTGCATACCAGATAAAAATCACCAACTAGCAAAGTTGAGCTCTAACCACTTTCTGGCAAAACAAATTTCGTAATTTTGAATTCATGCAAGCAAAGGTACAGAGTGAGATGAGATAAATGCCTAATGCTTAGTCATGAAAGAATAGGTTGCAAAATATTCTAAATGACTTTATATACTGGTTGGGCAGATCGAGTGGTACAGATAGACAGAGAGCTTCACATCATTCTCACTTGGGAGTCAATCTGTTGAAAGGTAATTTTTACACACTTTAATTTATGAATGCTTTATTTATGAGGATCATTATTAATTTAATGAACACAGAGAGTTTATTTGTCTGATGGGGTATGTTTTTGTGTGTTTCAGGATGAAGTGGCTCGTGATCCTTCTGGTGGTGTCACTGGTGGTTTTCAACTCTGAACCTGCTGAGGGTGGACGTCGCTGGAACAGTTTTAAAGGAGGATTTCAACGTAAGTCAAGCCTACTTAATTCTGACAAAACTAATTGGTAATTTTTATAACTGCTGGATTCATGCATAATTTCTGAACAAATGCTACAAACAGAAATGGGATTTATAATTTGATGCAAGGTAGCACTTACCTTTTAAAATCAGTGCAATATCAACCATTTTTCATACATGTGAAACAGCTTGTGTGTCAAGAGACTTATACCCAATGATCATTTTTAAACTGGACAGGAAAGTTGGCTCCATTCACAGAGTTTCAAAGCAATGCGTGCATATTGAATGACCTTATTTGGTCAAGAGCTAAAAAAAAAAAAAAAAAAAGCTGGAACTTCAAAATAATAATTACAGATGCAGACCTAATATTTGGCATTTTTCCAAAACTTTGATATATAAACAAATTCTAATTTTTTCAAGGAAATATGAGAGTGTGACCACAGAAAATTTTCTCAGTTTGGTTGATTTCATATGGAATGGCCCTATTATTCTTTTAATCTTAATTTGTCTTTTTTTAAGGCCACAAAGGTATCATGAAGAAAATTGGTGGGGGACTCCTCAGGTAAGCACTCTAAAGGAATTTTAATTAAAAAAATCATAATTTTGAAGATCTGGTAAGTTTTCATGGTGCTAATCTCTTTGTCTTCTTTACTTAGGTATGGACCTGGCATGTTGGGATTAATTGGAGGCCTAATAAGGAATCGACAGAATCAACAGAATGGACAGTATGGACCAAATGGTGAAGAAGAAGTACTAGTACTAGTTTAGGAGAGCTGGCATGTTACATTTTTACTGGTTGGCAGTTGGCATATAAACCAGAAGATCAGCAGATGATCATACAGTCTAAGCTTGGCTACAATTCCTCAGTGATTATAAGCTAATGTGGATATTTGGTGTCATAGCCCTGATTGGTTGATTAAAAAAAGTGAAACTGCTTGTTGCTGCAAAATGCCCTGATGAATAAAACTGTAATAAAAAAGATTCAAACACTGTCTTCTGTTATTCAGTGAATGAAAGGGATGCCCTCAGTTTGTTGAAGTTTCATCAATAGAATTTTTTTTAAAAGTGGATTAATTTTCAGTCATGAGGAAACCTATTCCCCTTACATTCAATTGGCAGGTGTGCATGATTTCTAGCAGATTACTATTATAATGTTGTGCTTATGTGGAAGGGCAGATTAGTTTTCTGCAGAGGAGCCTTTTGTGGTAAAGCAGGCCTGGGATGAAATCGAGGCCAGTGTCTTCTCATTTTCTGGTGCCTACACATTTTTAAAATCTGAGGTGACATACTGATTGATGATATGCAATTTACTTTAGACATGGTTTTTGTTGGTCAAAAGCGCAGTGTCATTGTACTGCTGTAAACTAGCAACTTGTTGATTTTACCCCCAGCTGCACTTCTTTGAATAGACATCATTGCTACAACTGCAAAGCGTGAGCGAAGAATGAAGGCACAAAGTGCAAATAAGGGATATACTGCTAGAGATAACCACAACTACTAATGGAACCCACATAGATTAACTGTTGTAATAGGGTTCAGCGTCTCAGAGGTTGTCATTGCTTTGGTGACACTGCCCTGGATTAATCCATCCATCCATCCATCCATCTTCTACCGCTTTTCCGGAGGTCCGGGTCGCGGAGGCAGCAGTTCAAGCAGAGAAGCCCAGACTTCCCTCTCCCCAGCCACCTGCTCCAGCTCTTCAGAGGGGATACCAAGGCGTTTCCAGACTAGCTGGGAGACATAGTCTCTCCACCGAGTCCTGGGTCTGCCCCAGGGTCTCCTCCCAGTGGGACGTGCCTGAAACACCTCAAGTGGGAGACGTCCAGGAGGCATCCTAATCAGATGCCCATACCACCTCAACTGACTCCTTTCAATGTGGAGGAGCAGCGGTTCTACTCTGAGCCTCTCCCGGATGACTGAGCTCCTCACCCTATCTCTGAGGGTGAGTCCAGCAATCCTACGGAGAAAGCTCATTTCAGCCGCTTGTATCCGCGATCTCGTTCTTTCGGTCATTACCCAAAGCTCGTGACCATAGGTGAGAGTAGGAACGTAGATTGACTGGTAAATCGACAGCTTTGCCTTAGAACTAAGCTCCCTCTTCACCACAACAGACCGGTACAACGTCCGCATCACTGCAGATGCTGCTCCAATCCGTCTGTCGATCTCTCGCTCCATTTTCCCCTCACTCGTGAACAAGACCCCAAGATACTTAAACTCCTCCACTTGGGGCAGGAGCCTGTCCCCAACCCGGAGAGGACAATCCACCTTTTTCCGGCTGAGGACCATGGACTCGGACTTGGAGGTGCTGATTCTCATCCCAGCCGCTTCACACTCAGCGGCAAACCGTCCCAGCAAGAGCTGTAGGTCATTGCTGGATGAAGCCAACAGGACAACATCATCTGCAAACAACAGAGATGAGATCCTGTGGTCACCAAGCATGACACCCTCCATTCCCTGGCTGCGCCTAGAAATCCTGTCCATAAAAATTATGAACAGGACCGGTGACAAAGGGCAGCCCTGGCGGAGTCCAACTCTCACTGGGAATGACTCCGATCGAGTGTTGGCAATACGAACTAAACTCTCACAACGGTCGTACAGAGACCGAATAGCTCGTAACAACAAGCCCGATACCCCATACTCCCGAAGCACCCCCCACAAAAATCCACGAGGGACGCGGTCAAATGCCTTCTCCAAGTCCACAAAACACATGTAAACTGGTTGGGCAAACTCCCACGAACCCTCAAGAATTCTCGAGAGGGTAAAGAGCTGGTCCGATGTGCCACGGCCAGGACGAAAACCACATTGCTCCTCCTGAATCCGAGGTTCGACCAACGGCCAGACTCTCCTCTCCAGTACCTTGGCATAGACCTTCCCAGGGAGGCTGAGGAGTGTGATCCCTCTAAAGTTGGAGCACACCCTCCGGTCCCCTTTTTTGAAGAGAGGAACCACCACCCCGGTTTGCCATGCCAAAGGCACTGCCCCCGACCTCCACGCAATGTTGCAGAGGCGTGTCAACCATGACAACCCAACAACATCCAGGGCCTTGAGGTACTCGGGGCAAATCTCGTCCACCCCCGGGGCCCGGCCACCAAGGAGATTTTTAACCACGTTGGCGACCTCAGCCCCTGTGATAGGCGAGTCATCCCCCTTGTCCCCAAACCCTGCTTCCTCTGTGGAAGGCGTATCAGTGGGATTGAGGAGATCCTCGAAGTATTCCTTCCACCGCCCGACGATATCCCCAGTTGAAGTCAACAGTGTCCCATCCGCACCATACACAGTGTGGACGGGGAGCTGCTTTCCCCTCCTGAGCCGCCGAACAGTTTGCCAGAATCTCTTTGAAGCCGACCGAAAGTCTTGTTCCATGGCCTCACCGAACTCCTCCCATACCCGGGTTTTTGCTTCAGCAACCACCCGAGCTGCACTCCGCTTGGCCTGCCGGTACACCTCAGCTGCTTCGGGAGTCCCACAAGCCAACCAAGCTTGATAGGACTCCTTCTTCAGCTTAATGGCCCCCCTCACCACTGGTGTCCACCACTTGGTTCGGGGGTTGCCACCACGAGATGCACCGACCACCTTGCGGCCGCAGCTCTGGGCCGCCGCTTCAACAATGGAGGTGGAGAACATGGCCCATTCAGACTCCATGTCTCCAGACTCCCTCGGAATGTGGTTGAAGTTCTTCCGGAGGTGGGAGTTGAAGACCTCCCGGACAGGGGCCTCAGCCAGACGCTCCCAGCACACCCTCACTATACGTTTGGGTCTACCAGGTCTGAATGGCTTCCTCCCCTGCCATCGGATCCAACTCACCACCAGGTGGTGATCAGTTGACAGCTCTGCACCTCTCTTTACTCGGGTGTCCAAGACATACGGTCGCAGGTCTGTTGATACGATAACAAAATCGATCATCGACCTGCGGCCTAGGGTGTCCTGGTGCCAGGTGCACATATGGACACCCTTATGCTTGAACATGGTGTTCGTTATGGACAGACTGTGGTTAGCACAGAAGTCCAATAACTGAACACCACTCGGGTTCAGATCGGGCAGGCCGTTCCTCCTAATCACCCCCCTCCAGGTTTCACTGTCGTTGCCCACGTGCGCATTGAAGTCCCCCAGTAGGACAATGGAGTCTCCAGGAGGAGCACCCTCCAGCACCCCAGTCACAGACTCCAAAAAGGGTGGGTACTCTGAAACATCATTTGGTGCATAGGCACAAATGATGGTCAGGACCCGTTTCCCAACCCGAAGGCGCAGGGAAGCAACCCTTTCGTCCACCGGGGAAAACTCCAATATAGAGGCAGCAAGGTGGGGCGATACAAGAATACCTACCCCTGCTCGTCGCCTCTCGCCCGGGGCAACTCCAGAAAAGGCCAAGCTCCAGCCCCTCTCCAGGAGACTGGTTCCGGAACCGGAGCTGTGTGTTGAGGTGAGGCCGACTATATCTAGCCGGTATCGCTCAATCTCGTACACCAGCTCAGGCTCCTTCCCCACCAGAGAGGTGACATTCCACGTACCAAAAGCCAGTTTAGAAAGCTTGGGATCAGTCCGCCAAGGTCTCCGCCTTTGACTGCCACCTAATCCACATAGCACCGGACTTCCATGATCCCTCCTGCAGGTGGTGAACCTACTGGAGGGCGGACCCATGTAACTCCTTCGGGCTGAGCCCGGCCGGGTCCCATGGGTGGAAACCTGGCCACCAGACGCTAGCCTTCGAGCCCCTCCCCCAGGCCTGGCTCCAGGGTGGGGCCCCGGTAACTCCATACCGGGCGGGGTACACTGAATCCTTGATATACAATTTATCATGAGAGTCTGTTGGATCGTTCTTAGTCTGACCCTTCACCCAGGACCAGTTTGTCTTGGGAGACCCTATCAGAGGCAAATTGTCCCGGACAACATAGCTCCTCGGATCACTGGGGCACGCAAACCCCCCCACCACGATAAGGTGACGATCCATGAGGGGGGCCCTGGATTAAGTTCCTTTAAAAGGGACATTATGCCCTCTTCTAACTGCAGCTAACTGTCCCCCACTGAAACTTCTGTTGTGTTCAGAGTACAATAAACTATGGTGAAATTATTTGAATCACATCTTGGAATGTCAAGTGTTGGTAGGTCATCCAGCTTCAACCACGAATGTTGGAATGGGTAAGAGAGTTATGTCAAGGGAAGCAAGGCTAGCTACCTGTGAGATTACAGGACAATCTCATATAAGTGAGATATATAATTGACTCTAAACCAATGAACCATTTGGAACAAGGATCTCTCGTGGGTTAAGTAAAATATAGAGAGAGCGGACATAAAACTGTGGTATAACTCAGGAACAGCAATGTCAGTATGTGTATTCAGAAGTTCATTATTAAACATTATAACCAGAGGCCAATCTGGTTATAACCAGAGGCCAATCTGAATTGCCTACCGAACAAGACCGAGTGAGACAAAGATGGACCTGAAAACAGTGATTGGTTTGTGTTTTGTTTTGGGTTTTTTGTTTGTTTTAGTTTTTTGCCCCTTTTTTTTTCCTTTTTAACTCTGTATTGATTCCTTCCAATTCACAGTACATGTAAAAACTGGACCCAAACACGGTACTTAAAGTTCACAGTTTTTATTGAGAGCTGGCCAAACTGGCACAGCTCGACTGGTGAAAACACAAAAATAATAAACAGCTTGGAAGCTGCAAAAAAAACCTCACACTAAACTGGCAGGATAAGGCAGGATTACAGGAAGAACAGGAGCATGTTGTTCACGCATTCATGATGACAACACCCATCAGGAGCACAGATTGGGCCTTGACATATATAGACACAGGAGTAATCAAACACAATACAGAAAAGGTGGGCACAATCAGGGGACAAAAGGAGATGAAAGGGATTGATCACAGACACAGGACGGGCGGGGCTGTACAGATGATCACAGACAGAGGGTGCACAAAACATAAACAGAGGAACCGGGGAGACAAGACCATGACATTTATAATAATGGTAAATGGAATTCACTTATATAGTAAATTTTACTCATCTCTGGATGACCAAAGCACGTTACAGATCCTGCTATCCACCCATTCACACACTGATGGCAGCAGAGCTGCCATACACAGGTGCTGGCCTGACCCACCGGGAGCAACTGGGGGTTCACTGTCTTGCTCAAAGACACTTCAACATGTAGACTGCAGACAGAGTGGGAATCAAACCTCTGACCCTCCGATCAGTAGTCAGCCACACTACACCTGTGCCACAGCCACCCCCCATGACATAATGACAATGACAACACAACATAACAAAAATAATTTTTTTGTAAGTTGTCTGTGTTTTTTCAACTGATTTAAGACAATTTTGCACTGCTGAATCTGAAAATGACATTTGTTTCTCTCGATCAGGTCAGGTTTTTATGTTAAGTTATAAGCAGTTGTACAGCAGTTGTACAGGTGTACTGTAAGTTGAATAGTAGACACTGATAAAGGTAAGTACATGTAAATTGAATGTTATATCATCATTGTTCAAAATTCAGAGAATTTCAAGAAACAAAAACAGAATTTTGCATCATATAAAGCGAAAATTCTCGTACATGTAAACAAAAATGTAAGAAAACATGTGGCCATAGTTCAAAAAGTTGACCTGATTGAGCAAAACCAATGGGATTTTTGGATTCAGCACATCAAAATTGTCCTGCTAAAAAAAACTTAGACAATAAATTTGCTGTTGAACAGCGTAATAACAATAATAATACTGATAACTTAAACTAAGAGGAAGATCCGTGGAGAAAAAAATATACAAGACAGAATAATAATAATGGCAACCCATGAACTTTATAATAATAATAATAAAGGTGAACTCAAAGTGACAACATGGGCTGGGGATGAAGGCATGAGACCCAGTCCACGCCTGACAGTACAAGTTTAAGCATGTCAAAGAATAAGATACTGTACATTGTTCCATTGAGAAGATAAGCAAAGATTGTACATTGTATAGACAATGTTGTGGTGACATTAGTTGTTAGTCTCACACACAAATTTGATCTTTTAATGTGAAGGCAGAGTTTTTCCGTTTTGGACGGAGAGAGAAGGAATAAAAGGAGGTAGTGGAAAAATATAAATAAAGTTTTTCAGACAGACTAACGCGTGTTCCGTCTGTTTTTCTGCAACTTCTACATTGGTGACCCCGATGTTTGAAGAATGTCTGTTCAGGCACCTCTTCTGATATCGCCGCCACGGCATCTGCATCCGCAGCGGCTCCCGCACCAGCTGTTTTCGCGGCTACCATTAAACTACTGGACTTTTGGCAGCACGACCCGGAGCCCTGGTTTCAGCATGTCGAGGCTCAGTTCCATCTGCGCGGAATAACCACAGATGACACGAAGTATTTTCATGTTGTCGCAGCTTTGGACTCTGCCACTACTCGCCGTTTGATGGGACTGCTCCGGGACCCGCCTCACGCTGACAGGTACGTCACTCTGAAGAGGGCTCTTCTGCAGCTGTACCAGCTCTCTGATATAGAGCGCGCTGATCGTCTTCTGTCTATGACTGGTTTGGGGGACAGCAAACCTTCTGAGCTGATGGAGAATATGTTGGCACTTCTTGGTTCAGGAGATAGCTCATTTCTGTTCACCCACCTGTTTCTGCGTCAGCTTCCGTCTCCAGTGTGCACTGTCCTGGCCAACTCGCCTCTCATTCGTACTAAGGATTACCGGGGTTTAGCTGAAGAAGCGGACAGGCTTTTGCTGGCTTCTCGTCATTTGTCTGTGCATGCACTGCTGCCTGGGCAGTCTGATGGAAAAGTTTCAGTGGATGTGGCCGCAGTTTCGGATCGCCGTAAGAAAGAGAGCAGTCTGTGTTTCTACCACTGCCGTTTTGGACCGAAGGCTCGGCGCAGTATTCCACCGTGCTCTTTCCAGCCACAGGGAAATGAGAAGGCTTGTGCTCGCTAGCAGCAGCGTGCACCGGCACCAACGATAAGCTGCTTTTTATTGAGGACTGCGCTGCTGGACGTCGCTTTTTGGTGGATTCAGGAGCGCAACGGA
The DNA here is from genome assembly GCA_020510985.1 of Pholidichthys leucotaenia. Classification (NCBI taxonomy): domain Eukaryota; kingdom Metazoa; phylum Chordata; class Actinopteri; order Cichliformes; family Pholidichthyidae; genus Pholidichthys; species Pholidichthys leucotaenia. The sequence goes on from CM035842.1 coordinate 282,931,569, forward strand.
GCATCGTTCCCCCCCTCTTCGGCTGACGTCATGGGATATGGACACGGACCCCCACTGGACGCTGCTAATGGTACTCCTATTCGCACCTTTGGCACCAGGTTCATTACTGTATGTTTTAACGGCCGTGAATTTAGTTGGGACTTTGTGGTAGCATCTGTAGCAGTCCCTATCCTTGGTGCAGATTTTTTGTGTGCTTACAGACTGTTGGTTGATGTAGCTAACAGATGTTTGATTGATGCCATGTCTTTTGATTCCTATCCATGTACACTGGGTGAGGCTGGTCCGCTGCTTGCTAACATGCTCGCCTCAGGAGACAGGTACTGTGTTGCATCCATGTGCATGACCTTAAACTGACTGTTCAGCCCATTCTTCCCTGTTTGTTCTTTCTAACATAACTAACTGGGCATCAGCTGTGATTGATGTCTTCCTTATTACCAAGCAGTATTACTATTGCATGTATTTTGGCTCACACACATGGGCTTTGGTCAGCACAGAACTTGTCTGAAACCATCATGATCACAGTTCCCTTAAGGTAATGCGCCTCTTTGCATTAAAGGGATGGGCATGAGCACTTTGGATTGGATTATTCAAAACACACCTCTGAATAATTAGACTGGCCTCTTTGCGTCATGCGTCCAGCAGAAAGTACATTTCTACGTCTTTGTGATAAGGAAATGAACTTGGACACGCCCATAAACACGTTCTGTGTCAGTGACAACTGACCAAAGCCTGTTTTCCACTAGCCCAGCACACCTCGGTACGGCTCGATTCACTTCAGTACGGCTCGGAATGCTTCTGTCTCCATTAGCACGGTGTTGTGCTTGTGCTGTGATGGTTTGTTAGGAGGTTTTAGAAGTGGGGCAGTGGCAGATTCTCAGCGAGGCGGGGCCACACTCCCGTGACGTTACGCACCCGACTGAGTCCTTATTTACATGAGACAAAAAAGGATCCAAGGATTATTGCCTTGCTCGCTCTGTGGTTTTATCTCACAATTAATTTTATCTCATAATTAAGCTGCAACAACACAAGTCACTTTTGTTTTGAATTAACTGCCAAATGACCTAGAAATAATGAGCTGAAACTTGTTTTTGTTCTTATTAAATAATGAGACGGTGGCACACTGCCCAACACCAAATTGTATTATTTTTTACATCCTAGGGCATTTTGGATGTACTGAATTAAAAAAAAATTCATGTTTTTCACCTTCAGGTCAACGTTTGGAACAACAGTATTATTATTTTCCGTTTAGATGATGCTACACTTCTTCTAAAGTATTGTAAATCTCTGAATTTGGAATGCCGATAGAACATTCAATTTACATATACTTGTACCTACTTTGACTTGGTGCTAATTTTTTATGATATTTCAATAAAAAGAACAGAAAGCTTACAAAAAGATTTCTTTTTTGGTCTAGTTAAAAATTGCATTACCTTTACAATGGTTGACCCCTGACAGGATGATCAGCATCATTTTGATCAGACTAGGCAATGGAATTTCTATGTAATTATGTACTGTTTTATAATTCAGTGTTATAACAGACAAACCACACTTTCCAAAACAATTCCATTTTATTATATACAAAATATTAAAAGAAAAAAAAAACTTTGCAACACAACATGAAGGTTAATCGACATTTTATACACGCCGACCACTGAGTGTCTACACCAGCTTCCCAAACTGGGTCACGACTCGGATGAATAAAGGCGTCTCTGCCAGCTGTGGGTCAGGATGGCTCGGTTGAATAATCCGTGCGGGCTGTCGCGGCGGACGCGTGGGATGATTCTACAAGGAAAATGCACACAATAAAATACAGCACGAAAGTGCAATATATACAGAAAAGACAATAGTTTTTAACAAGAATACATAAGCTTATTTCAGCGTATTGTTCACATGAATAATTAAAATAAAAGCTTTAGTCCGCAGTGTGCTGCAATAAAGCAGCGATCCATCCACAAATGAACAGCTTTTTTATTGCATAAATAAACTGAGCGACTTACCGAATATATTTGCGAAAAAACGCACAATAAAAAAAATTAAAACTCACCGTTAAAGGACTCCGATGTCGAGACCTCCCGGTATATTTTTTCATTCTGGGCGGCTCCGTCTAACTCGCGCTGAATACGTTCGTCTGACAATGCAGTGAGCAGACACTGCACCTCCTTATTGGTCCATGGAACACCCTTATTACGCGAAGCCATTTTTGATAGAGAATAAATGAAAATAGCACAGCAATACACTGAAAAGAAACCGCCAACAGTGGCTGCGTGTTGAGTAAAGGCGGTCGTGAAGATTGGTTTTTTTTTTGTTTTTTTTTAAACTTTATTGAGAAGGTCGTGAAGATTTGGTAGATGAGGAGGAGGAGAGGGGCGGTTACAACCTGACCAATCAGCGCCGGTTACGACCTGACCAATCAGCAGCGACCAGTCTGTTAACGTCACAACACGGCACAGCTCAGCACTGCTGTACCCTGCCCTGGAGCAGGGCTGAGAATTGCGGCTGTTAAACCGTGTTGGGGCTTGTGGAAAAGCGTACAAAGCGTGCTGAGCTGTCCCGTGTCGTGCTAAAGCGTGCTAGTGGAAAAGGCCCTTAACCGACTGCGTCGTAATACAGCCCCTATGTCTCCCAGCTGGCCTGGGAATGCCTTGGTGTCCTCTCTGAAGAGCTTGAGGAGGTGGCCGGGAGAGGGAAGTCCGGGCTTCTCTTCCTGAGTTGCTGCCTCTGTGACCGGGACCTTTGGAAAATTGGTGGAATATGGATGGATGGATTAGTCCACCTAATATTACCTTGGCTTGTTATCTCGACAGTTTAATTGTGCCTTTTTACAAGCCTGGATAAATTGGTTGAACATTTCTTTAGTCTATGTCATGGACCGGATTGGACGTGTCCAACTCTGTTCCATGATTTGTGGCTGTAGTTTCATTGATCATTGTTTTCTTAATTTTCAGCTGGCAGGTTATTGGAGCCTCTGGGTCCTTGACTCCCTGCCAGCCTACAGCCATGCCTCTCCCTCTCTGCCGGCATCCACCAGCTGTCTGTCATTTTCATTTGTACATGCACACACACACATGCATGCACTCACACACACATGCATCATTCAGCACATGCGTACACACACACATTCATTCTTTGACATGGTACAGACCCAAGAAGCAGACAGGACTCAGGAAACACAGTTAACCTTTTATTTATAATAGAGTGAATGTATGGATGCGTGTGTGAATATCTGTAGTGAGTGTAGTGCGTGGATGAGTCAGCTTGGGGTGAGCAGAGCACCGTGCAACCTGGCAACCCTAAAGACAGAGCAGAGAGGCAATTAGGAGCAATCCCAATAGGTGAAGCGCCAGATAGAACTGTCCTTACTTTCTGCTGAGTTGGAGAAGGACACAGGTTAGCACACCGGCCCAGGCCAGGAGGACAGTGCCAGTCCCCCATAGGAGATGTAGCAGGCAGGTGAACGAGGCAGGGAGGTCCGCTGCAAGGTGGTAAAGAGTCCGCCGCCGGGAGGACACTGCCTGCGGACAGGGGTAGGAGAAGGGTGAGAGGAAAGGTGCAGGCTTACTTGGCTGCCGGATGGTTAGGAGACCCTTGGCGGGCAGAAGCGCTGGAAAGACGATGAGGCTGGAAGCTCAGTGTAGAGTTGGTGAGTTCAGATTCCTCAGGAGGGAAGCAGAGGACTCCGCATTGATCCCTGGGTCTCACAGAATGTATAGGCAGAGCCAGATAGCAGACAGGTGTGTGCGCAGGCGCGCCTAATTGGCGGCCATGACATTCTTACTCTCATACGCTGACACACACTCACTCACTGGCTGTCGCTGCACACCTGCATCCACTTGTCACTCATTAGTACACAGGGTATTTATGGGTGACAGTGTGAGCACTCAGTGTGGCAGCATAAGTCAACATTTGATGTACAGGCTCACTCTTAGTTGGTTTTTCCTCCCTTTTGGACTTTGACGGTGTTGTTGTTTCCAAAGCCCAGTAGCACTCTGACACGCATGTAAGTCTTCTTCTTTACATTGGTTTAAGTTTCTTGTTTTCCCCCAGTGGCCAGTCCTACCCTGGGGTGTGATGTAAACTTCTTCCTCCAGCCAACAGCATTTGTAGCCCATTCATCTCAATCATTATTCATTTTTGGACTGTATTCATGGGACCCTTTGTATGTTGATTTTCTGTTAATAAACACGTTCACTTCACCTGTGTTTGGGCTTGTGTCCTTTCACCTGTTCGCTGGGCAAAAACACACGAACATGACAATTTATTTATTACATTTTCCAAAACAAATTAAAGGTGATTACATTTTTGTTGTAAGCATAGACAGGAAAACAATAAAATAAGGAAAATACAAAACACAGAACTGCATACTGTCAGGAGCCGAGCCAGCTTGACTTCCCCCGGCTTGGCCCTGATCTCTCTGTAGGCTTTAGTACCATTATGTATGTGCATATTATGTATTCTTCGCTGTTCCATATTCTTAGCCACTGCCTGACCGGCAGCTGTTAGACAGCCACTGTGACCTACTTTCTGTGTCACTGCTGACAGTCTTCCAGTCCGGCCATGCCCCCTCTCTCTCTCTTATTTCCTTCAGCTGTTCCCAGTCCTGTTTATCATCTTTTCCCGCGCCTCGCCCAGGTGTTCCCAATTTATTATCCCAGCGGTGTTTGTACTTAAGCAGCTCTTTGCTAGTCAAACACCACTGGACCATTGTACCCGTTCTTTGCCGTGTGACCGTCATGTCAGGTGAAGGATCGCTGTGTTTGTGCTTGCTGGCGGACTTGGACGACTCGGACTGTTCCTGCACGGTGAGTAAGAGCTGTCTGCATTTATGTTTGCAGTTGTGCTGCTATGCTTGCTTGTAGTGTTTCCCCTTGCAGCACAACTGCTACGATTAGGCACTGTTGTCCAGCTCTTCTCCCGTGCCAGATGAGCGTCCTGGAGAACTCTTGAGTTTAACCCGAGCTGTCCTGTCTGTTTTTGTGGCCACGGTGCACAGTGGTTTGCCCGCTGCACGCAATTTGTGTGAGCCATTTTGTGCACAACTGTTACATTTCTGTAAGTCTTTATTTTTGAACTGTCTGGATACCAGTAAATGTGTGTTTGGTGTACCCTGTGCTTAAATCCTCGTTCCTCCTTCTCTTCCTCCGTGCGCTGTGGAGAAGCACATGGAGGAAGTTTATGACACATACCAGATAAAAATCACCAACTAGCAAAGTTGCGCTCTAACCACTTTCTTGCAAAACAGATAAATGCCTAATGTTCAGTCATGCAAGAAAAGGTTGCAAAATATTCCAGATGACTTTATATACTGGTTGTGTAGATACAGGGGTACAGATAGACGCAGAGCTTCACATCATTCTCACTTGGGAATCAATCTTTTGAAAGGTAATTTTAACACACTTTAATTTATGACTGTTTTATTTATGAGGATCATTATTAATTTAATGAATACAGAGAGTTTATTTGTCTGATGGGGTATGTTTTTGTGTGTTTCAGGATGAAGTGGCTCGTGATCCTTCTGGTGGTGTCACTGGTGGTTTTCAACTCTGAACCTGCTGAGGGTGGACGTCGCTGGAACCGTATTAAAGGAGGATTTCAACGTAAGTCAAGCCTACTTAATTTTGACAAAAAATAATTGGTAATTTTTATAACTGCTGGATTCATGCATAATTTCTGAACAAACACTACTAACAGAAATGGGATTTATAATTTGATGCAAGATAGCACTTATCTTTTAAAATCAGTGCAATATCAACCATTTTTCATGCATGCGAAACAGCTTGTGTGTCAAGAGACTTATACCCAATGATCATTTTTAAACTGGACAGGATTTCAACGTAAGTCAAGCCTACTTAATTTTGACAAAAATAATTGGTAATTTTTTTATAACTGCTGGATTCATGCATTATCAAATTGGGAACGGTATCTAATTACTAAGCTTTTATACAGCTCAGCAGAGCATTAAATTAATTATTTAGAGGCAAAACCTATTTTTTTTTCTTAACTGGTTTATCTCTGTTGTAAATAAATCTAAGTTTAATGGATTAGGGGCTACTTGAAAAACTGCAGTTTTGGGCACTGAATAGCTACATATGGCCATTGAAACTTTCAGAATAAAGTATATTCATTTTAACTTCATATTAGTGTAACAAAGAAGTTGATTATGTCTGTTTTTATTGAGATCGATGGAAGGGTGGCTAAAGGTAGCCTATTAGCCCCCGAGCTAATACTGGTATCAGAAGCCTCACACCAAGCACGGCTTATATTGTTATTTTCTTCAGATCTTAGTCACCCTAATAGCCATCCCTGTTACCTCTTGGTTTGCCGGTGTGCCTCGTGTCACTCTGGCCCAGGGTATATAATGCATTAAAAAAGTATTAATTTTTTCATTAGTTTTTTATTGCACCAAGTAAAATGCCCTAAAAGATGTTAATAGCATATCGGCATAATTTACATTTAATGACCTCATTTACTTCATGCATCACTTTATTCTTCAGTCATGATATAGTGTTTTACTCTTCTTATTCTTTCTGCTGCTCCCTTTAGGGGTCGCCACAGTGGATCATCTGCCTCCATCTCACCCTATCCCTTGCATCTTCATCTGTAACAACAACCCTCTCCATGTCCTCCTTCACTAAATCCATGAATCTTCTCTGTGGTCTTCCTCTTTTTCTCCTGCTTGGCAGCTCCATCTTCAACATCCTTTGTCCAATATCTCCACTATCCCTCTTCTGCACATGTCCAAACAATCTCAGCCTTGCCTCTCTTACTTTTTCTCCAAACCGCTCAACCTGAGCTACCCTCTGATATGTCACAAATCACCCCTGACACTCGTCTCCACCCACTCCACCCTGCCTGCACTCTCTTCTTCACCTCTCTTGTACATTTTCCATTGCTTTGGATGGTTGAACCCAGGTATTTAAACTCATTTACTTTCACTACCTCTTCTCCTTCCAGCTTCACCATTACACCTGCCTCCCTGTCATTCACACTCATGTATTCTGTCTTGCTTCTACTGATTTTCATTCCTCTTCTCTCCAGAGCAATCTTCTACCTCTCCAGGTTCTCTTCCACCTGCTCCCTACTCTCACTACAGATCACAATGTTATCTGCAAGCATCATGGTCCATGGAGACTCCTTCCTGACCTAATCTGTCAGCCTGTCTATCACCATGGCAAACAAGAAGGGGCTCAGAGCCGATCCCTGATGTAACCCCACCCCCACCTTCAACCCATCTGTCACTCCTACAGTACACCTCACCACTGTCTCGCTGTCCTCATACATGTCCTGCACCACCCTCACATACTTCTCTGCCACTCCTGACTTTCTCATACAGTACCAAACTTCCTCTCTTGGCACCCTATCGTATGCTTTCTCTAGATCCACAAAGACACAGTGCAACTCCTTCTGACCTTCTCTATACTTCTCCATCAACACTCTGAAAGGAAACATTGCATCTGTAGTACTCTTTCTTGGCGTGAAACCGTACTGCTGCTGACTGATCGTATCCTCTCCTCTTAACCTGGCTTCAACCACTCTTCCCATAATTTCATAGTGTGGCTGATCAACTTTATGCCTTTGTAGTTACTATAGTTCTGAGCATCACCATTGTTTTTGAAAATTGGTAGCAAAACACTTCTTCTCCACTCCTCAGGCATCCTCCCATTGTCCAAGATTGTGTGAAACAATCTGGTTAAAAAGTCCACTGCCATCTCTCCTAAACATCTACATACCTCCACAGGTATGTCATCTGTACCAATCGCCTTTCCATTCTTCATCCTCTTCAAAGCTGCCTTAACATCTGCCTTTGTAATCCTCGGGACATCCTTGTTCACCATCTTTCCTTAGTCCATTCTCCTCTCTCTCTCATTTTCTTCATTCATCAACTCTTCAAAGTACTCCTTCTACCTTCTCAACACACTCTTTTCACTTGTTAGTACATTACCATTTCTGTCCTTAATCAGCCTAACCTGCTGCATATCCTTTCCAGCTCGATCTCTCTGTCTAACCAATTGATACAAGTCCTTTTCTTCTTCCTTAGTGTTTTGTCTCTTAAACAGCTCACTATATGGCTTTTCCTTTGCCTTTGCCACCTCCCTCTTTGACATGTGCCTAGATTCCAAATATTCCTGTCTACTTTCTTCATCCCCCGACTATCCCACTTTTTCTTTGCTAACCTCTTCCTTTGAATGCTTTCCTGTACCTTCTCGTTCCACCACCAAGTCTCCTTGTCTTCCTTCCTCTGTCCACTGGATACACCACAAACCTTTCTACCCATTTCCCTCAATACTTTTGCTGTTCTTTCCTAGTCATTTGGAAATTCTTCTCTATCACCCAGAGCCTATATCAACTCCTTCCTGAACTCTATGGGGCCTTCTTCTTTCTATAACTTCCCCCACTTAATCTTTGGGTCTGCCTTCACTCGCTTCCTCTTCTTTCTTTCCAAAGTCATCCTTGACTACCATCCAATGCTGTCTAGCTACATTCTCCCCTGCCACCACCTTCCAGTCTCCTATCTCTTTCAGATTTCTCCTTCTGCATCGGATGTAGTCCACCTGTGTGCACCTTCCTCCACTCTTGCAAGTCACCCTATGTTCCTCTCTCTTCTTAAAATTTGTGTTCACCACAACCATTTCCATCGTTTTAGCAAAATCCACAACCATCTGTCCTTCCATATTTAAGACCAAACCTACCCAGAACCTCCTCATCACCTCTGTTCCCTTCACCTACATCGCTATTAAAGTCTGCTCTAATAACCACCCCCTCCCTCCTTGGGAACACTCTCTACCACTTCATCACTTCATCCAACTTACTCCAGAATTCCTCTTTCTCTTCTACCTGACATCCAACTTATGGGGCAAACGCACTGACAACATTCAGCATCACACCTTTGACTTCAAGCTTCAAGCTCATGATTCTGTCTGACTCCCTCTTTACCTCCTGAACACTCTTCACATACTCTTCCTTCAAGATTACTTCTACTCCATTTCTCTTCCCATTTAAACCATGGTAGAACAGTTTAAATCTGCTTCCAATGTTCCTAGCCTTGCTTCCCTTCCATCTGGTTTCTTGAACACACAGTATATATACCTTTCTTCTTTCCATCATATCAGCCAACTCTCTTCCTTTACCAGTCATAGCCTCTGCATTTAACATTGCTACTCTCATCTCCACACTTCTACCTTTCCTTTTCTCTCTCCTCCTTCTCAATCATCGACCAACAGTAGCCCATTTTCACCGTGTCAGTTAACAGCACTGGTGGTGATCGTTGTTAATCCAGGTCTCGACCGATTCAGTATGAAAGTCCCATTCATCATGATCTGCATGTTTGATTTGGCAAAGGTTTTACATTGGATGCCCTTCCTGACACAACCCTCCCCATTGTAAAAATTCAAGGACATACAAAGGTAAACACTATCATGACTGAAGAATAAAGTGATGAATTAAGTCAATGAGGTAAAAAAATGTAAATTATGCATACATGCTATTATCATCCCGTGGTGCATTTTACTTCATACAATAAAACACTAATGAAAAAATTAATACTTTTTTAATGTTTTATAAACCGTAGACAATGTAGGAATGCTGGAGCAATAAATCTCCCTGAAGGCAAAAAAAAAAAAAAATAAAAATGTATTACCAATGTTTGGAAATATCAGCTTTTTAAGTCACACTGACACACAACATTGTCACATGTTGGGTACTGTCTGGGAAAGGGACCAATTGTATGGAAGGCCATTCCATTCAAAACGTTGCCACGATGTGTAGTTACATTCTGGAGAGACATGTCAGGTCAACGATAGCTATATGTTCATTGTAGCCCAGCTGAACTCTGGGACGAGCAGAGGTTGGTCAGCAGATCCTTCATATCACTGTTGTAGTATCATCAGGACTAAAGACTGCATTTCTCATTCACCGGGTATTGCTGCTAGTCTTCATTATAAAAAAAAAAAAAAAAAAATACAGCTTTTTTGTATTCTTTTTGCATATTTAGCTTTTGGTCAAATGAGCATTTTGGTCAAAATTTCTGATAAAAATAACTCCATTATTATGCCATATACTGTCCAACTTTAAAACTGTATTTCACTTGGAAGTTAGCTGAGAGACTTTTGGGAAGGTTGTTAAGACACAAGGAACAGTACTGGCCCTGGGACTGCTCCTTGGGGGAACAGTCCTATTGAGTACTACATGGTGTGTTCTATTGTCACGATCTAGCACGGGGGGATTTCACCGTGCTTTGTTTCTTTGCCTTTTGTTTATCCTTATTTGTATAATGTGGTATTTTGAGTTCTATGACTGTTGTGTTATCTCTAGTTTGTTTTTACATATTCGGTATTGTTTCTTTGTATGATTTGTTTTCCCGTTTGCGTTCAGTGTAGTTTTGTTATTTACATACTTGGGTTTATTTTTGCCAGTGTTTTCTCTTTCTTTCTCTCTCTGGGGTTGCAGTCATCAGGGGCACTGCCAGGTTGTGGGCGGTGCTCCTGTCAAGCTGTCAGCCCCATCTCCTCTCCTCATGACTCACAGCTGATTGTCATTTTCTCCCCAGCCCGCTCATGTGATTCACACCTGTCATCATTTGTTTCATTTGTTTCTAGCCTTATTTAAGGGCCGTTATGTTCATTTCTATTTGCTGGAGTCATGAGTTTCTCTCCCCTCATCTCCACCAGAACCCAGCCTTGGTTCTGGTGTGTTTAACTTGTAAGTTTGTTTACTTGACAGTTTTGATTTTTTTTTTTTTTTTTTTTGAGCACTGTGTCGGACTTTGTGTTTTGTTTCCTTTATAAATTTCACAAACTAGCAGTTCAGCGCGTGGGTCTCTCCTCTCTGCCCCAAGCGGCATTTATGACAGAAGACTCCGGCCCATTAGAGACCCAGCTGCTGGTAGTTTGTAGTCCATTTAGTTTTCTTGTTTTTTTTCTTCCACTCGGGGCTAAACCATGTCTGTCACATCGGATTTGTCAACCCTGGGACTGGGCAAATTGGAGCGGTGCACTATGGGTGTCCTGAAGGACATTCTTTTGCAGGCTCGTGCCCCCCGTACTCCCGAGGAAGCCTGAGAGCATCTGGACGGTGCGGCTGTGGCGAAGGTACTCAAGGCATGCCCCAGCCTGTGGGACCACCCGGAGCTCGCAGACCTGCTCCTCTTTATAATCGTCCCACAATCTACGAGTCACGGGCTGGGGGAATTCACTCAGATGTCCTTGCCTGCACCGACGAAGAGCAAGTGCCCATGCACACGGAAGCCTCCAGCCTCTCCCCGCTCTCTGGTGGCAGCTCCGCCTCCTCCTCCCGAACAATGGCCGGCTCCATAGGCCGAGGAGCTGGAGGAGTGCAGGTGGGCAATATTAGCAGAGATAGAGCTCCTTCTAGAATATAAGCCATGACTTCTTCCGGATCTCGCCCAACAACTGAAGGAGGTTCCACCGGGACCTCTTCCACCTCTCCAGGGGCTGACGTCTCCACCTTCCATCTCCCACCGTTGCCCAGGGAAATCTAGCCAGAGGACCGCCTCCACCTCTCAAGCAGCAGGTTTTTTCCTGCCGAGTCTGACAATTACAGCAGCAGTTCCTCCTCCTTGTTGTCCTTCACCGGCTGTCTCGTCAGCCTCCTCTTCCTCCATTGCTGCTGCGAGCCCCATCTCCTCGACATGTCCTCCCGCTACTGAGGGGTCGGCCATTTCCTCCCGGGCTCCGCCTGTCATCGTGTCTGCAGGGGCGGCAACTCCATCTTCCACTGAGGGGCCCACATCCACTGAAAGGGCTAATTTCCACCCAGCTGCAGCACAAAAACATCGCACCAGAGAACTCAGGCAAGTGTTTTTCAACTCTCTTTCAATAAAACATGAATTATCTTGCCTGATTCCTGGCAGTGAGGTTCAGATTAGGCAGTCCTCTGAGTCCTCACCATCTGCTGCAGTCATAGATTGTTCACCTGCTCTCTCCATGTCTCTTCCTGTCCCCCTTGAGTGTCTGCTGGCCCCAGGACTGAGCCGCCGGGCAATGGAGGAGGCTACAGCCCTGGAAGACCTGGCTCTAGCCCCGCATCCATGGTTTGGATGGAGTGAAGGCGCTGCAACTGAGCTGAAGCCTGTGTTGACAATGAAGCGTCCCCTGGCCTCAGCAGAACAGGATCCAATGCCAGCAGGAAGCCGACCTCCTGCGTCCACGCTGGGCAAGGCACCTGCGTGTGTCACATCACTGGGGGGTCCCAGGACTGCATCAACCACCATGCCTGCGGCTGGGGCCGCCACAGCAGCGTCCAAGCTGGACCTCCAGAGGATCGGGGCTGAGAGCAACCTCGCTCCAGCCAGGGTCTGCCACGGGTGCAACCTCGCTCCATCCCGGGTCTGCCGCAGGTGCTACCTTGCTCCAGCCCAGAGCCTCGGCAAGTGCAACCTCGCTCCAGCCGGGAGCCACCATGGGTGCAGCTTTGCTCCAGCCCGGAGCCACCGCGGGTGCAGCTATGTCCCAGTCTGAGACCACTGAGGGCGCTACAGGCCAGTCCAAGGGTGTCGTGGTTCCCCCTCCTCTGCCAGATGCCATCGTGGTTCCCCCTCCTTCACCTGACATCTTCGTAGTTCCCCCTATTCCTCCATCCTCCACATCTCTGGTCGTCCCGGTTGGGCAGCTGCCCCCTGGACCACCTTTTCTGTGTTGGTGGTTAAAGAACTCTGGCCGATTGCCTGACAGACTGTGCTGTTGGGTTGGGTGGCTCATATTCTCCGGCATTCCACCCGACTCTTATCACTTTGCCGTCTGCCAGGCCTGGAACTTCTGCCAGCCACCGGAACAGTCTAGCTCCTTGGTCTAGGGGGCCTAGGTCTCTGGTTTTATCTGGTGTGGATCCTGAGAGGGTTTTTTTGTTTTCTCCTAGCCTGGGTTTGGCTGGGATGTGAGTCAAGGGAGTTCTTATTATTTTCTCTGGTTTGTTTTGGACCTTCCGTTACTGGGTTCCCCTCCTCCCGCACAGGGTGGGGTTATTTTCTTGTCTTTTGGTGGGGTGGGTTCTTAGTGTGGATGGGTCCTTGTCATCTTTTTTTTTTTTTTTTTTTTTGTCCTGTCAGGCAGCTAGGCAAACAGAACAGGTATCTGTCACCCTACTGTGCCAAAACAGATTTACTTTGCCAAGAGGAGCCTATACAGTGCCTAACTTTGCACTGTATATTGTTGTAAACTCCTCCTGTAATAACTTTTAATACTTTATTTTGTCTTTTATCTTGTCATCTTTTGATGTTTCCCGGGGTGTCTGGTCTCCACCCCTTCACGGGGGGGGGGGGGGCTCTGTCACAATTGAGCATGGGGGGATTTCACTGTGCTTTGTCTCTTTGCCTTTTGTTTTTCCTTATTTGTATAATGTGGTATTTTGAGTTCACTGCCTGTTTTGTTATCCCTACTTTGTTTTCACATATTCAGTATTGTTTCTTTGTATGATTTGTTTTCCTGTTTACGTTCAGTGTAGTTTTGTTATTTACATATTTGGGTTTATTTGTCCTTATTTGTTTCCACTTTATTTTTTGCCAGTGTTTCCTCTTTCTTTCTCTCTGTGGGGTTGCAGTCGTCAGGGGCACTACCAGGTTGTGGGCGGTGCTCCTGTCAAACTGTCAGCCCCGTCTCCTCTCCTCATGACTCACAGTTGATGGTCATTTCCTCCCAAGCCCGCTCATGTGATTCACGCCTGTCAATTGTTTCATTTGTTTCTAGCCTTATTTAAGGGCCGTTATGTTCATTTCTCTTTGCCAGAGTCTTGAGTTTCTCTCCCCTCATCTCCACCAGAATCCAGCCCTTGTTCTGGTGTGTTTAAGTTGTAAGTTTGTTTACTTAGCAGTTTAGATTTTTGTTGGAGCACTGTGTCGGACTTTGTGTTTTGTTTCCTTAATAAATTTCACAAACTAGCAGTTCAGCATGTGGGCCTCTCCTTTCTGCCCCGAGGGGTATTTATGACATCTATTTGGAATCTAGTGGTGGTTCTTACCCCTGATCCCATAAGAGCTAAGTTTATAAAAATGTCTTTCATGGGATATATGGTCAAATGCCTTTGCAAAATCAAGTCTATAACATGACTTTTCTTAGTAGTCTGAAGGAATTTAAAGGGGTCATATACTGAAAAATGGTGTGTTTGTAGGTTGTAACGGTCTGAAATGAGCCTACTCGTCAGGTAATTATCAAAAAAAATTTCAGTGGTAGCCATTTGTTGTGGAATCACAGCAAAATTATTGGGAGATGGGCTGGACTGACACAAGATACACCACTGACTGTGGATCATTGAACCAGCACTGCTCATCCCAGCTAGAAGGAGGCTATAAGCTAGTCAGCTATTGGCTAACTGATGTAAGATGGAGGGCGAAGATGAATAGGTGACGGGTCATTCTTAAAGTGAAAGGCTTTAAATCAGAGTGTTTCAAGAAAGCCAGGAAAAGCACAAAACAAATTTGCTTCAATAATTTAAACAATTAAAGAAAATGTGAACAAAATATGTTACAAATATTTCATTTAGACATGTGTGAGCTATTAAAATGTGGAAAAAGTGCAGTCAGTGACCCTTTAATAAAGTCAACAGACGTTAGAAGTAGTTGAGTTTTTGTGGATCTTTTCCTGTGGAATCTGTTGTCTCAAAGGATGTTATTTGCTTCTACACCAAATTCCAAATTATTAAGCAAATAGGACTTTAGTGTCATAAACATTCATTTTTTTTTTTTGTTTTTCCATTAAACTCATGGATGGTGTTGTGTCTCAGGGCTCTTTGGATCACTGGTATCAATCTCAGACACCTGTCATAATAAGTTTGCCAGGTGAGCCCAATTAAAGGAAATCTACACATTATCAAGCATGCCACAGGTTTCAAGTTATATGAAAAAAAATAAGGATCTCTCTGCTGCCAAAAAGGGTCAAATAGTGCAATGCCTTGGACAAGATATGAAAACATCAGATATTTCACAAAAACAAGCGTGATCATCGTATTGTGAAGAAATGTGTGGCTGATTCAGAGCACAGACAAGTTTGTGCAGATAAAGGCATAATGAGGAAGGTTGTGCCAGACAAATTTATCACAGCTGCTAAAATGCCACTACACAGCAGCAAACATGTATTTAAAACTGCTGGTGCCTCTGGAGTCCTACGAACCTCAAGGTGTAGGATCCCCCAGAGGCTTGCAGTTGCGCATAAACCTACTATTCGGCCACCCCTAACCAATGCTCACAAGCAGAAATGGTTGCAGTGGACCCAGAAATACATGAAGACTAAATTTCAAATAATCTCAATTTACTGATGAGTGCCGTGCAACCCTGGACGGTCCAGATGAATGGAGTAGTGGATGGTTGGTGGATGGCCACCATGTCCCAACAAGGCTGCAACATCAGCAAGGAGGTGGGGGAATCATGTTTTGGTCCGGAATCATGAGGCAAGAACTGGTAGGTGCCTTTAGGGTCCCTGAAGGTGTGAAAATGATCTCGGCAAAGTATATACAGTACAGTTTCTGACTGACCACTTTCTTTTATGGTACAAAAAGAAGACCCGTGCCTTCCGGAGCAAAATTATCTTCATGCATGACAATGTACCATCTCATCCTGCAAAGAATACCTCTGTGTCATTCGCTGCTATGGGCAAAAGGAGAGAAACTCATGGTGTGGCCCCCAACCTCCCCTGACTTCAACCCTATTAAAAACCCTGTTTAAAACTGAAACAGAGGAAATCCTTGGATCAGGTAGTTAGATGGTCCAGTCGTTTGCTTGGTGAGTCACAGCTGAGCCTGACATCCCTGTACACCGGACAAGTACAGAGGATGGCCGACTCGATTTTAAATGATGACTCCCACCCTTTGCACTGCAACTTTCAGCTTCTTCCCTCCAGACGGAGGTTTGCTGTCCCAAAAAGCAAAACCCAGCGCTACAAAAACAGCTTTGTCCCTGCTGCTGTCAAAGAGTTGAACAAGCTATAAAAATTATATTGTACATATTTTATATTTACCTATTTTGTAAGATGTGTGCCTGTGTTTGTGTCTATGTTGAATGTAATTAGTGGCTTGTAAATATGGATGTCACCAGACTGCAAAACAAATCTACCTACGGGTACAAATAAAGTAACCTGAACCTGAACCTGAACCTGAACCTTTGGAGCAACCTCAAGCAAAAAATTAGTGAGGGTTGAAGGCAGTCCACATCAAAACAGCAGCTATGGGAGGCTATTCTGACATCTTGCAAAGAAATTCAAGTAGAAACTGTCCAAAAACTCATGAGTTCAATGGATGAAAGAACTGTGAAGGTTATATCAAAGAAGGGGTCCTATGTTAACATGTAACTTGGACTGTTAAGATGTTTTTGATTGAAATAGCTTTTGATTTCAGTAAATATGACCTCCTATTGCTGCAAATTCAACAAATGACAATTTTCAGTTCTTTACAATCAATAAAATATTTTGAAACTCTGCTCTGCATAAAAATTTTGAACAGTACATTCTGAGGTTTTTTATTTTTGCAACAAAAAAATAGTTATCATTGGGAGGTTTGTTCAGTAAAATTTGAATTATGCTCTAACGGTTGATGACTTGAAAATTAAAATGACTGTCATTTGCATCTACTATTTAGATAGATCAGAGACAAATATCATTTGCATAATAAGTTGGAATGTGGTGTATAATTTTAGAAATAATTACCTCCGCCAGGAGGTAATGTTTTTGCCAGGGTTTGTCTGTCTGTTTGTCTGTCTGTTTGTCTGTTGGTTAGCAAGATAACTCAAAAAGTTTTGGACGGATTTCGATGAAACTTTCAGGCATTGTTGGAAATGGTACAAGGAAGAACTGATTAAATTTTGGGGATGATCCGGATCACCGTCCAGAAGAAAACCGCCATTAGGGAAAATGCCATTTTCGTGAATAACTACTGAACCACTAATCCTATCATTGTCAATCCAATTGCTAGTCATATGTTTTCGTGGTCACGGAATCTGAAAACGTACACACAAACACTGTACGGGCGGAACTGTGGCCGCCATTACAGAAAATGTCATTTTCGTGAATAACCACTGAACCACTAATCCTATCATTGCCAATCCAATTGCTAGTCATATGTTTTCATGGTCAAGGAATCTGAAAACGTACACACAAACACTGTATGGAGGGAACTGTGGCCGCCATTACGCAAAATGCTATTTTCGCAAATAACTACTGAACCACTAATCCTATCATTGTCAATCCAATTGCTAATCATATGTTTTCATGGTCAAGGGATCTGAAAATGTACACACAAACACTGTATGGGGGGAACTGTGGCCGCCATTATGGAAAATGCCATTTTTGTGAATAACTACTGAACCACTAATCCTATCATTGTCAATCCGATTGCTAGTCATATATTTTTGTGGTCAAGGAATCTGAAAACGTACACACAAACACTGTATGGGCGGAACTGTGGCCGCCATTATGGAAAATGTCATTTTCGTGAATAACTACTCAACCACTAATCCTATCATTGTCAATCCAATTGCTAGTCATATATTTTCATGGTCAAGGAATCTGAAAACGTACACACAAACACTGTATGGGGGGAACTGTGGCACTTGGCGGAGGTCTGCGCTCTCCGAGTGCTTTTCTAGTTATATGTTCCATGATTTCTGAACAAATGCTAGTAACAGAAATGGGATAATCTGATGCAAGGTAGCACTGACCTTTAAAAATCAAAGTAATATCAACCCTTTTTTCATACATGTGGAATAGCTCATGTATCAAGAGACTTATACCCATATATTTCATTTTCAAATTGTACAGGAAACATTAGCTCCAGTCACAGAGGTTTAAAGCTATGGATGCATACTGAATGACTTTATTTGGTCAACAGCTAAAAATAAATAAAAACAAATTCAAAAAGCCATAACATCAAAATAATTACAGATACACACCTAACATTTGGCATTTTTCCAAAACTTTGACATAAAAATAAATGCAATTTTTTTTCTAAGGAAATGTGAAAGAGTGACCAGGGAAAATTTTCTCAGACTGGGTGATTTCATATGGAATGGTCCTATTACTCTTTTTAACCTTAATTTGTCTTTTTTTTTTTTTTTTTTTAAGGCCACAAAGGTACCCTCAAGAAAATTGGTACGGGATTTGTCAAGTAAGCACTCTAAAGGAATTTTAATAAAAATCATTATTTAGTATATCTGATAACTTTTCATGATGCTAATCTCTTTGTCTCCTTCATTTAGGTATGGACCTGCCTGGGTGGATGCAATTGGAGGCCTAGTACAGAATGGTGAAGAGGAAGTAGCAGTAGTGTAGGAGTGTTGGCATGCTACATTTTTTCTGGTTGGCAGTTGGCAAATAAACCAGAAGATCAGCAGATGATCATACAGTCTAAGCTTGGCTGCAATTCCTAAATGATTATAAGCCTAATGTGGATATTTTTTTTCTCATAGCCCTGACTGGTTGTGGAAAAAAGTGAAACTGCTTGTTGCTGGAAAATGCTGTGATGAATAAAACTGCAATAAAAAAAGATGCAAATGCCGTCTTCTGTTATTCAATGAATGAAAGGGATACACTCAATTTGTTGAAATTTCCTCAATAGAATTTTTAAGTGGATTAATTTTCAATCATGAGGAAACCTATTCCCCTCACATTCAATGGGCAGATGTGCATGATTTATGGCAAATTACTATTATAATATTGTGCTTATGTGGAAGGGCAGATCAGTTTTCTGCAGAGGAGCCTTTTTATGGTAATGCGGGCCTGGGATGAAGTTGAGGCCAGTGTCTCATTTTCTGGCACCTGCACATTTTTAAAATCTGAGGTGACATACTGTAGTGATTGACAATATGTGGTTGACTTCAGACATGGTTTTTGTTGGTCAAAAGTGCAGTGTCATTGAGCTGCTGTAAACTAGCAACTTGCTGACTTTGCCCTCAGCTGCACTTCTTTGAATAGATGTCATTCCTACAATTACAAAGCGTGAGCAAAGGATATTTGAAGAATGAGGACACAAAGTGCGAAAAAAGAAAATACACTGCCAGAAATTAGTAAAACTACGAATGGAAGCCACACAAGTTAACTGTTGTAATAGGGCTCAGGGTCTCAGATTTTGTTCTTGCTTTGATGACATTGCCCTTGGATTAATTTCCTTTAAAAGGGGCATTATGCCCTCTGCTAATTGCAGCCAACTGTCTGCCATTGAAAGGTCTATTATATAAGATAAGATAAGATAAGATAAGCCTTTATTAGTCCCACGATGGGGAAATTCCAGGATTGCAACAGCACAGGGATAGCAACACTCAGAGCAATGATTTAGAAGATAAGAAAATAAGAGCAGTGAATATACATATGTACACATAAATATATAAATACGTATATATACACAGTGCGGAGCATTGTAGCTAGATGGACTAAACAGCATAACCGTCTATTTAGTTACTCTACATGGTATGAATATGTACCCATACATATAGGCACCCTCCATAGCGACTGATATTGTCCTAGTTGTATACTGGAGGGGACCATTTGTGTAAGTCTGTTGCGTCTTTTGCATTCAATACTATTAAGTCGTCGTGTTATTTTGCTATCTCTGCGAGCAGCCCTGCATAGGTTATACAGTCTGACAGCCGTAGGTAGGAAGGACCTGCAAAACCTCTCGGTCGCGCATCTAGGATGATGTAGTCTACTGCTAAATGAGCTCCTCAGTTCGTTCAGTATGTCCTGCATAGGGTGGGACTCAGACTCCAGCAGAGATGACAGTTTAGCCACCATCCTTCTCTCTCCTATCTCCTCCACTGGGTCAAGACGCTGCCCCAGGACAGAGCTGGCTTTCTTGATTAGTTTGTTCAGTCTCTTCCTATCGGCTGCTATAATGCCGTTGCCCCAGCAGACCACTCCAAAAGTGATGGCTGATGCCACCACCGTGTCATAGAATGTCTTCAAGAGCACCCCTTGTACACCAAAAGACCTGAGCCTCCTCAGCAGGAACAGCCTGTGCCGTCCCTTCTTGTAGAGTGCGTCGGTATTGTGTGACCAGTCTAGTTTATTGTTCAGATGAACACCCAGGTACTTGTAGGATGTCACCATCTCATTGTCTGTTCCCTGGATGTTCACTGGTGCTGTGAGGGGTTGTCCTTGCCTGCGGCAGTCCACCAACAGCTCCTTAGTTTTCCTCGCATTGATCTGGAGGCAGTTCCGATGGCACCAGTCCACGAAGTCCTGGATAAGTCCTCTGTACTCAGCTTCATCTCCGTTGGAGATGAGGCTGACGATCGCAGAGTCGTCAGAGAACTTTTGTAGATGGCAGCATGTTGTGTTGTGTGAGAAGTCCGCAGTATAAAGGGTGAACAGGAAGGGAGCCAAAACCGTTCCCTGGGGGGGCCCCGCGCTGCTGATGATCGTGTCCGACACACAATCCCGGGTTCTCACAAACTGTGGCTGGGATCCATGATGACAGGTGCTGGTCCACCCCTGCGCACAGCAGCTTGTCCTACAGGATCATCGGTTGGATGGTGTTGAAAGCACTGGAGAAATCAAAGAACATGATCCTCACCGCATTCCCGGGCTTCTCCAGGTGGGACAGGAAACGGTGAAGGAGGAAGATCACTGCATCCTCCACCCCAATGCCATGCTGGTAGGCGAACTGGAGTTGATCCATCGCTGGCCCCACCAGGGGGTGGAGGTGAGCAAGGAGCAGTCTCTCCAGGGTCTTCATCATGTGAGACGTCAGGGCCACTGGTCTGTAGCTGTTCAGGTCTTTGGGGTGGGAAGTCTTTGGTACAGGTACCACACAAGATGTTTTCCACAACTGTGGTACCCTCCCCAGCTTCAGGCTCAGGTTGAAGATGTGCTCCACAATCCCACACAGCTGGTCTGCACAGGACTTGAGGAGCTTTGCGCTGATGCCGTCCGGTACCGAGGCCTTCCTCGCCTTGATCTTCCTCAGCTCCGTCCTCACCTGGGTCTTAGTGAGGGTCAGGTTGGGGGGCTGTGTGCTGGGAGTGGGGGGCGGGTGTTGGTGGAGTGGGGTGTGGACAGCAGGTCTCAATGACTTTAGAAGCAGCAGTGGTTGTTGTGCAGTCGGGGGGGAGGGTGGTTGGTCAAACCTATTAAAAAACAGGTTCAGATTGTTCGCCCACTCCCTGCCCCCTGTGGCCTGGGAGGAGGTATTCTGGAGCCCAGAGATGGTTTTGAGGTTTCTCCAGACCCCGCTGATGTCGCTCTGTTGCAGCTTGTCCTCCATCTTCTTCCTGAAGCTGTCCTTGCCTTCTCTGATCTTCCTCTTCAGCTCCCTCTGTACGGCCTTCAGCATCTCCCTGTTCCCCGACCTGAAGATCCTCTTCTTCTCTTTCAGAAGTGTTTTTATCTCAGGGTTGATCCAGGGTTTGTTGTTCGAGCAACACCGTATTGTCTTGGTGGGTACGGTGTTGTCCACACAGAAGTTGATGTAGTCCGTGATGGTGTGAGTGAGGCCATTGATGTCCTCACCATGAGGATCACACAGCTGCTCCAAGGCAGTGGTTTCAAGACAGTCCTTTAAAGCGTCCATTGCCTCCTCCGACCATAACTTCACCGTGCGCATGACCGGAGGTTGTTTGTGTACTAGGGGTTTGTACACCGGCAGGAGATGAACCAAGTTGTGATCCGATCTCCCGACTGGGGGGAGTGGTGATGAGGGGTACGCCTCCTTAGTGTTAGCATAGAATAAGTCCAGTGTTTTACTGTCTCTAGTGTGGCACGTGACATACTGGGTGAATGTGGGCAGTGGTCCATGTTTCTGACACGTACAAGAGGATGGATTCCATGCAGGCTCTGAATATGGTGATCTTGCCGATCAAGATTGGATTTCCAAATTTTCTCCAGTTTGTTACATACCTTCCAGGCTTCAGCTTTCCTTGGTTTGAAATCAACAAAAGAGTCAGGCACATTGGATCCAAGATATTTGAAATATTCTCCATTGTGACCACTTTCTTGGTTTTAATTGTTTTTTGTTGAGTCGATGTTGAGTCAAAAAGCCTTGGTTTTTCCTTTGTTTAGATGAAGGCCAACTGCATTTGAAGCAGATTCAATGCTATGAAGAAGAGATTCTGCTTTCTCTACTGATGTGGCAAGTAGGGCAATGTCGTCAGCAAAGTCCAGACCATGAGGACAAACTACCGGGTGTCTGCTGCTCCTTCTTGGCTCAAGGACTATACCTGTGTCTTCATATGTAGAAGAAAGTGCTTGGCCCATGATTTAGTCCAGAACAATGATGAAAATGTATGGAGCCAAGGTGTCGCCTTGCAAGACGCCTGCCGAGATCTTGAAAGGCTCTGTTTCACCATCACTTTACATGATAATAGCTGTAGCGTTATCGTACATGATCCTCGTTGCTTTGATTATGTTGTCCGGGATGCCATATCTTCAAGGATCTTAAACATACGTTCTTGGTGAATAGAATCAAAAGCTTTTGAATAGTTTATGAAGAGTGTGACAAGAAGGAGGTTCTTTGATTTCATTCCTTCCAAGATTCTGCGTAAGGCAAAAATCTGCAATAATGTTGATTGGTTTTCCCTGAATCCATTTTAGTTCCATCTCAGAACTGGGTTTATGTGGGGGCACAGACAGTTAAGCAGCATGCGGTTATAAACCTTTGATTTCCAAAGAAATGTTGTCTAATCCGACTGCTTTTCCTGGACTCATTTGGTTTAGAGCAATGTTCAATTCATTCATGGTCAAATCATCCGTCTTGATAGGTAGCATGCCATATATTACCGGGCTGACATAGAAAATGGCACGATCCACTTGTGACGCTTCATCCAGAAGAGTTCAGAAGTGAATGAGCCACGCAGAATTCCTCTCATCTATTGAGCCTCTTAACGGTACTGATTTTACTTGTTTTCTTCCTGTGATGTCATTTATTACTTTCCATGCTTCAAGGTGTTGGTTGGAGTATGAAGCATGCTGGACTTGGGAGATCTTTTCCTCAAGTAGATGCTGTTCTTTATAGAGGTATGTTTGTTTTAAATCTGTCATAAACTACTCCGGCAACCTGATGTGATGCTCAGTGCGCAGGCAGGACTTCAGTGTAGATGGTAATTTATAAACAAAGGAATCAAAAACAAACACACAGCACAAGGGCTGGAACACAAAGGGCCATGGAAGGCAAAAACTCACTCAGAAAGGTATTCATCAAATGACAAGGAGACTGGAGGGAACACATGACTACGACGCCACAACCAGACTGACACTGAACACTGACATATATAGACTGGAGTAATTGTCATGAACCTGGGTTTGGTGGTTTCAAACCCAGTTCTGACACTGTGGCTATTTTTCTGTCTTTTCATTGTCTATTTTCCATTAGGCACTTCAGGGAGCCCGTTGGGTCCTCCGCTCCCTGACAGCTCGGCCACGCCCCCTCCTCCTGTCAGTGTCATCAGCTGTTTCTCACTATTGGTGTGTCACACACATACACACACGCCTCATTCACTTACATTCACATGCTAGACACTCACTCATGAACACCTGGTTTCAATTGGTCCAGCTCACGCTCTTCCACACCGGCAGTCTCTTCCCTCATCAGTATTGTCATTACTTAAGCTCTGTTTGAGTGGGAAGAGGTTGCTGGAACATTTGCCTTTCTCCTTGTGCTGACAGCTGCTCTGTGCCACTAGGCATTCCCCTTCCTCGAGCTGCTGAGTGTCTGGGTGGTGTCCCTGTTTTCCTGGTGGCCTCCATTGTGATTATATCAACTCTGTTTATTGGTGTGACTGTGTGCTGGACAAAGTTTGGGCTTTTGTTTAATAAAGTGCACGAAACTACTTCTGCTTGTGGGTTTTCATTCCTCCCCTGTGCACTGCGTAATGGCGCACGAGGGGTCATAACAGAATGCTCTGGCCAGCAAAAGAAAACCCAGTGGAGTAGTCGTGCGTTTTTTCCTTTTCCTTTTCACCTTTTTTTTTTTTTCCTTTTTCAGCCTCCGAGCTACACCACGGTGGTCTGGATGGACGTGGAGCTGAGAGCGCAGGACCTCCTGGAGCAGGCGCTTTTTTCTGCTCAGTGGCCACAGTCTCCCGAGGGCATTTGGCTGGCGCGACTCACCGCTGAAGACATCATGTGGCATCATACCTGACTCTCCTCCCCAAAAGCCAGGCAAGATCTCTCAAAAACTGACAAGAGAACTACAGGAGAGATTACTTGCCTGTGCTCAAGTTCCACCACTGTCTAGGACTCCAACGATGCCGATGATGATGTCCTGGACCCAGATGGCTGGACTCCAGCCGGAGTCCACCGCAGGTGCAGCGGAGCTCCAGCCGGAGTCCACCGCAGGTGCAGCGGAGCTCTAGCCGGAGTCCACCACGGGAGCAGCGGCGCTCCAGCCGGAGTCCACCGTGGGTGCAGCAGAGCTCCAGCTGGAGCACCAGCCAGAGTCCGCCGCCGGGGCAATGCTGTCCTGGACTGGGACCATCGCGGGTGCAGCTATGTCCCAGACTGGGACAGTGTTGCCCCGGCGGTGGACTCCGGCTGGTACTCAGCTGCCCCAGCTGTGCACTGCCCCAGCTGTGGACATGTCCCTAGGTCTGGGACATAGCTGCACCCAGACTGGGACCATCACGGGTGCTACAGTCCCCCTGCTCCAAGCCTCAGGGGGCGGGGCGCTCCTATCCCTTGGACCGGCCAACTACCTCCAAGTTCCCCAGGGGTAGGCTACCTCCTTGCCTTACCCTCCACTCCTGGTTGCTCAACCACACTGGTCAGCTACCCAAAAGACTTAGCCTTTGGGTCGGCTCCCATCAGGAGCAAGGCAAGTCTTTTCTAAAATAGATGTTAAACAAAAAAGCACTTGCCTTAACTCCTGGCCCACCACTGCTGGGATGATGGTCTCTGACAAAGCTGCTGGGAGCGTGACGACCTCGGGAAACACTGGAGGAGTGGACGCGACGGCCACTGGAGATGCTGGCGGAACAGCAGATGAGGCAGTCTGGCAGGGAACAGCCAAAAGGCGATGAGGAGCCAGCACAGAGCATGGAGCTGGAACTAGCACTGGGGAGTGGCGTGGAGCTGGTAGTGGAGCTGGAATGAAAAGCGCCGGAGCCAGGGGATGCTTATTCATCAGCACAGGCTTCGGCGTAGACAGGGAGCTCATTTCCAGCCCGTGAAGTGGCTTTGAGGCTGGTGAGACTGGCATCGGAGCTGGGGCGTACACCAGAGGGTGGTGAGGAAAGGGAGGCACTGGAGTCCAGGGATGCTTCTTCATTGGCACGTGCCTCTGCGACCCAGGTACATTCCTCACCATCTCACGGTACATGTGCTGGAGGTTAGAGACTGAAATTAACAGTCTGACCAGCTTGGGGTAGCTCCACAGGCTGGGGTATGCCTCTATTTCCTCGGCTATGGGGTCCAAGAACCTCAGGGTTGCCTCCAACATATGGGAGGTGTGGGCATCTGAAATGAGGTCTTCAATGGTTTGAGCCACCCACACCTCATCCACATTGAGTCCAAAGCTCCAGTAGTCTGTACCTGCTGAGTCCTGATGTATACTTTACTTTATACTTTATTGATCCCCAGAGGGGAAATTGAGGGCATCCACCTGGATGATGTGGTGGCATCATACTGCCATAAACTACTCCGGCAGGCAGGTGTGATGGACTCAGTGCGCAGGCAGGACTTCAGCGTAGATGGTAATTTATTAACAAAGGAATCAAAAACAAACACACAGCATGGGGCCTAGAACACAAAGGACCATGGAAAGCAAAAAACTCACCCAGAAGGGTATTCACCAAATGACAAGGAAACCGGAGGAAACACACGACTATGATGTCACAACCAGACTGACACTGAACATTGACATATATAGACAGTGGAGTAATCACAGAACACAGGACAAGTGGGAAAAGTTAATGACTAAACCTAAGACAGCTGGGGAACAATTAAGGGCTGAGCAGAGCACACATGAGGGAGAGTGGCTATGGGTATGGAAAACATGAATAATAGGTAAACAGATACACACACAGACCCAGGACCAAACAGGGGATGACAGAAGACAAAGACAAGGGACTCAGCAGTACACAGCGTGCAAATAATGCAAATAATCGCAATAACCAAATCAGGGGAGCACAGAGAAGACACAAATTAACATAAAACGTGGGCATGATCCCATGATCATTCCCATATTTATGACAAAATCATCACGAGCTTTTGAGAGAGGTCATTTCCATTAGTGATAGCATCTTGAAGGGACTTTCTAGCAGACTGTACTCTCTGGTACTATGAAAGATTCTTCAGTGACGATCTAGATTTCTTGGGTAGTACGGTTGAGGCTACACTTACACAAGCTTCAGACAAGCAATTGTAGCTGTCCTCATCAGGGAGAGTGTTGGACTCATCCTCAAGTGGGCTGAATCTGTTGGTCACTTCCACAGCAAACTGTTATTGAAGAGCTTCACTCTAAAACAGAGATTTAAAGTTAACAGCTTGATAGTTGCTACTACTGCATTTTGGAGAACGTAGACTAAGTTGCAATGTAGCTGTTACAATTCTGTAGTCTGAGCCAACAATTGAGAATGTACTGTATGCTTCTGCATTGTCTAGAGAGTTGTGCCACTTCTTTTGGACCAGGATAAAATCAATGTGAACCTTGGTAGAGTCTGGGTATTTGAAAGTCCATAACTTGCATTCAGGCTTTCTAAAGGTTGTGTTGTCAATGATTAGACTGAATTCACCAGCAAAGCTTTGAAGGTATTGACTATTTCGGTCAGTTTTGGAGTGAAGAGTGCACTCTGTAACTAGATTTGAGTTTGGCATTGAAATTGCAACATATCACCATCGATGACCCTTCTGTGTGGAGTTTGCATGTTTTGTGTCTGTGTGAGTTTACCCCGGGTACTCCGGTTTCCTCCCACAGGCTAAAAACATGCAAGTTAGGTTAAATGGAGACTCTAAAGTGGCCCTAGGTGTGAATGTGTGTGTGAATGGTGAAGGGATTGGCGCCGCACCATGGCTGCCTCATCCATCCAGGTGGATGTCCTGTAATTTCCCTTGGGGATTAATAAGGTATACAAAAAAAAAATATCAGGAATACACTGTGTGAAGGAATATTCCTTGTTGTATCTGATAGGTCTTTGTAGAAAGCAGTAATCTCTTCTTCATCGGAGCAGTTGGTAGGACTGTAAGCACAAATGACTGTAGTTTTTGGGTTACCAACAAATATTGCAACAATAAATCTGGGGTTCACAGTGGCAATGGATGACAAGCACTGTAGGGCATTCTGGTTTAAGAGAAATCCAACTCCTTCTACTGCACCTCCTGATGAGTGCTTCATTGCTGATGATGTAATGAGTGTATATCTGTTGGAGACCTTGTTCATGTCATACTTCAGGTCATGGATGAAGAGATGCTCTTGAATGCATATCACATCTATGCAGTGAGATATGTAAGTGACTGTAAACTAACAAAACATTCAGAACATGGATGTCTAGTGCACTGAGTAGCCATAAATCCATGGTCTAACTCAGGAACAGCAATGTCAGTAAGTGCATTCATAAGTTCATTAGGAAACGTCATAACCAGAGGCCAATCTGAATGGCCTACTGAACAAGACCTAGTGAGACAAAGGTGAACCCGAAAACAGTGACTAGTTTGTGTTTTGTTTTGGCTTTTTTTTGTTTGTTTGTTTTAGTTTTTGCCCCTTTTTTTCACTTTTTAACTCTTTATTGATTCTTTCCAATTCACAGTACAAGTTTAAGCATGTCAAAGAACAAGATACAATGTCCCACTGAGAAGATAAGCAAAGCTTGTACATGCCATAGACTACATAAAAAATTGGGAGGAAAAAACCAGAGCTAGAAAAAATAAAAAGCATTTTAACAAAAGGATACATTACCCAAATACAGTCACATAAGGATAGTTTTTTAGATTCAACAATCTGAGCTATCTTTCTTTGTGTAATCAGTAACATGAACATTTTCATGGGATTACACTGTATACTTGGTAATCAAGAAGGAATCATTTCAACCCCTATGCCCACCTCCCTAGCCCAACCCTTTGTGCCAGTCGAACAAAATGCACCGAAGAAACAATTTCCTGTTAGTTAGTTTGGTTACAGGTTACATATTCTCATATTGTCTGAGAAATGGATCGCAGAATTCTGTAAAGATGTTCATCTAAACATTTATTGTATGTCTCATATGAGGCTGTTTCTGTTAAGGCCTCATGCCATTCAGAACAGGTTTGGTTATTTTGTCTGGTCCAGTGTCTCAGTATTACTCTTTTAGTAGTAGTTAGTGCGACCTTTAGCCACTGGGCTTTTTTTGAACCCATTCATACATTTCCTTTGAGACTACTAAGTAGACATAATTTGGGGTGAGGTTGATATCTATGCCCAGATTATAAGCAATCCTATCCATAACTCTCTGCCAGTATAAGGTCAAACTAGGAAAATATAGAAACATATGAATATTTGATTACCTTTGTTTGTTTGTTTTGCATTGCCTGCATAGATTTGATTAACATAACTCCAGCCTACATATTCTCACACGTGTCGAGTACAGTCTATTGAGTATTTTGAACTGATTAAGTTTTGACCTTGCAACTCTCACTGGGTTAACATTTCTTCCACTAATATGCTCCACTTTTCCTTTGTATATTGTTATGTATGGAAATACCTGGGTGATGAATGAGGCAAGATGAAGATGGCGAACACAGCTTTATTGATGAAACAGCAAGTAGCGGTTACATGGCAGGCACCTGGTGTGGGCACCGGTCAAAGAGGCTGTAACATGGTGGCCGCCCACTATATAGGGCAGTGCGGTGACATGACGGGAAGTCCACATCACCACATTGTACTTCACAATAAAGTGCCGTTTTCACATACCACATACGTATATGTTATATCCAATGCTGCTTTCAAGCCTTGTGTGATGCCCTGGAACTCCTCAATAAAACATTTGTATATATTAACTGCTTGGTGAGGTTTTGTACTTAGCACTTGTAGTTTGGAAGAGACAGGAGATTGAATAAATGGTCCAGAGTCTTTGAATGAAATTTCCGAAAGTCTTTATTTTGTAAGTTTAATGTTTATTTGAAAGGGACATTACATACTATTGAACATTAATACAAATGTAAGTATGCCAGATTTAGCAATACTGCTAATTTGCATCTGTAGTCCCCTGGCGGGTCAGAAAACCACACAAACAAATCATACACGAGCAGAACAACTGCAATGAAACTGTACAAAGTGCGCAGTTAAGGTGTTACAAAACAAACTATTCAAATGTCACACACGTGAAGTGCTGTGTTTGCATACACACATATGCACCAAAGCACCTCACAGCAACAATAGAACAACAGACAGCACCAAACAAGAGGCGGGGCATATGTGTGTGACGCACTGGGAAATATATATGCGTATGC
Source organism: Pholidichthys leucotaenia (assembly GCA_020510985.1). Classification (NCBI taxonomy): domain Eukaryota; kingdom Metazoa; phylum Chordata; class Actinopteri; order Cichliformes; family Pholidichthyidae; genus Pholidichthys; species Pholidichthys leucotaenia. Next base: position 282,960,911 of record CM035842.1, read on the forward strand.
TGCAGAGCAACCACTAGTTATAGGTACAGCTTTGCTTGCTTAAAAGCCAATTTTTATAATGAGTTTTAAAAGTTTTAAGTGTGGTATGTTCTTTCACAGATTGAGCAAATGTGGTGCATCTGTGGGGGACCCCACAGTCTCATCTAGTGATTGCTCTGGTGGTTGTACCGTGACAGTTCTCAGTTTAACATATTCTCCTGGGGGAAGGGGGGGCATAGCCATTTAATATTTTATCGATTGAACAGGCAAATTCAGAGTTTTATAATTTTCAAAAGACAGAAGATTGTATTTCTTGTAATTGTGACAGCAATGATGTGTGGGATCTTTCTTGTCAAGGATTTTTATGGCTTTTTTGTATAAAGATTCAATGGGTTTGATTATGGTTACACCAGTGAGTGACCAGTTGGTAAAACAGTAATCGATGTGTGAGAAGATAATTTCATGCAGAAACGTTCTGGCTGCACTAGCTGTCAGCGATGGTCTAATTTGTTTAAAATTTCTTAGACTGAATTTGATCATGTTTGAGATTTTTTTGAAGGTTAATGAGGAGTCTAAAATCACGCTGAGATACTTACATTCCTTGACTAGTTGCACCTCCACCCCTTTTAAGAAAATGTTTGAGTTTGTAATATTTGAATGTTGTTTGGTGAACATCATGCAAACAGTTTTTTAGTGTTTAGTAGGAGACATGGAGGCTGGAGGCCTCCGTGTGACACGGAGGCCAACGACGAGGAGACATGGATTATTCAGCCAGTCATGGATTTGGGTCATTGCTGTTGTAAGAATAGAGGCGGCTTCTTGTGTGTTTTTTGCAAGAGTGAATATTACCGTGTCATCTACATACATTTGTATATGAATGTTTCTGCATGCATTTGGTAAATCATTTATGTATAGGGAGAATAGTATTGGTCCAAGCATGGAGCCTTGAGGGACATCCATTTGACATTTCAGGTATGGCGATTTGACTCTGTTGACCATTACACATTGCTGTCTGTCGGTTAAATAGGATTTCATCAATTTGATAGCATGTTCTGAAAAGTTAAACTGAGTAAGTGTCATATTCAGGTGAGCGCACGCCCCCTCAGTCCTGCTTTTCCGACTCCGCAGGTAATTACTGCACCTGCGTGAGTGGATGCACCTGCCATCTCCTCCTCACCAGCGCTTAATACGGCCTTCAGGGGGAAGCTTCAGCGCTGGCTCCTTGGGTATACTGCCTCTGCTAAGCAACAAGCGAGTATCTTTGTGCAAGAGAAGAATTCCTGTTATTAATTCTCTCTCTCTTTCCCTTTTTCCAGGTTGCTGCCATTGGAGCAGTGCATTTCCGGGGATTGTTGTGCGCTCACCTGCCCCATCATCCTCACCCCGCTGCAGCTGCTGATCTCCACCCGGTCAAACACAACCTGGCTCATTCCCACTCACTCCCTGGCAGCGTCATTCTGCTGGTTCGTCTATTTTCGCTGGCTTCTTTGTCAGGCTCTCTGCTCGGCTCACGTAAGTGGCCAGTTTGTGTTTCCACCTCCCTATCTCCCTTCTCCGCTAACAGCTCTCGTCTCTCCCCACAGATTGAGTTTTCCTCTGGCGAGTACGTTTTCCCTAGCTGTGCTCTCTTTTGAAATTTAATAAACTGTTTAAACATGCTTCTTAGTGTCGTGAGTGCTTTTCTCTGGTGTTGCATTCTGCTCGTGGGCTGAGCCTTCATTTAACATGACAGCAAGTTTGGATAAAATGATGTTGTGGTCAATGGTCAAGTGCCTTCTTCAGATCCAAAAACACAGCACCCACACAATTGCACTTATCTAAGAAAGATTTAGTTATCTCTAAGAACAAGCTTATTGCATACTCTGTTGAGTGGTGGGCATGGAACCCAAACTGTGCGTGATGCAGGGGGGAGTTTCCATAATTCAGATGTTCACATAATAGTGTGAATAGTGTGAAGTCATACATTTTCTTCATCTCTTCATATGTTTTAAAAATGTTGTGACTGTAGAGGCATTTTATATGTTCAATGCCCTTATTATACTACTCTCTCTCTCTCTCAAAAAAAAAAAAAACACCTTCCCCCCAGTTTTTGTAGTTGGGTTATTCCATATTGATGATGATTCTGTCAAAAAGGGAGAGATTCCTTTTTTTATTCATACCATGCCAAATGTCCCTCATATGCATTATTGGGTTCTGCACTAGTCCCTTTGAAAATTGACTTAAACAGTTTGCTGCCTCAAATTGAGTATTTAGCTCTTCCTCTATATCAACCCACAGGGGTCCCTACTTTTTACTTGGGAGTAGAAATATTATCCGTGTTCCTATGAATGTGGCCTGATTATATATATATATATATATATATATATATATGTTTTTTTGGGGGGGGGATTGTATTTCGTATACTTTATTAATCTCCAGAAGGAAATTCTGGGCATCCACATGGATGGATGAGGCAGACACGTATGGCGCCAATCCTTTCACACACACATTCACACCTAGGGCCACTTTAGAGTCTCCAATTAACTTAACTGGCATGTTTTTGGCCTGTGGAAGGAAAGTGGAGTACCCAGAGTAAACCCATGCAGACACAAGGAGAACATGCAAACTCCACACAGAAGGGTCACCGATGGTCAGGGAGTGGGATTGATCCCATGACCTTCTTACTGTGCTGCCACAGTGCTAACCACAGCACCACCAAGCTGCCCTTTTTGTTGAATTTACTATTTTATAAATATACTATAAATTGATATAGTATTATATTGGGGAGTCTTAGTCCACCTAATTCTACCCTGGCTTGTAATCTTGATAGTTTCATCCATGCCCTTTTCCCAGCCTAGAAAATTTGGTTTAACATTTTATCAGTCGTTTTAAATATGGCCATGGGTACTCTCAGAGATATCACACTTAACAGGCAATCCTGTTTAGGAGAGATGACCATTTTTATAGGTTGGATTCTCCCACACAGTGGTATTTCCATTTTATCCCATCCCATAAGAAGGAGTTAGATTTTGGCCAAATGTAACCAATATCAGGTCTAAATTACAGTACCCCAATCGACACTAGTTGGTACAAGAATATCACTATCACTCTATAAAAGCAAGAAATCTGTGTGTGTCTGTGTCTGTGTGTGTGTCACGCTTCATAGGACATCATAGGACGGCCTATGATCTCTGCCTGAACATCACAGGGTGTCCTATGAAGTCAGGCACCATAGGACACATAGACAAATGTGTCTTTATGATGTCATATAGACCATGTGTCTTTGAACTCAGGCATCATAGGACACATAGACAAATGTGTCTTTATGACGTCACACGAACTCAGGCATCATAGGACACATAGACAAATGTTCTTTATGATGTCACACTCTGTCTTTATGATGTCACACGAACGGAGGCATCATACATAGACAAATGTGTATTTATGATGTCATATAGACTGTGTGTCTATTAACTCAGGAATCACAGGACGACTCGCCATGCCTATATGACGGCAAATGTGAAACCTTGACGAATACCAGTCTACACTACAAATGTGTAAAATGCCAAGCAAAGCGTTGATTTTCTCCAGGTGCTCCGGTTTCTTGGTTTCTACGGGCATGCACGGGCCTTCCTGAACAGGGTCGAAAGCCACTTTTTCAGGATTGTGCCCAGGAACTGGAATTACGACACACCTATCCCTCAACCAGTGGTCTGAACGAAGAAGAAGAAGACCCACCAGATGGAGAGCAATAGAATGAGGAGAACTGCTGCATGTCAGAAAAGATGCCGTGAACATGAAACACCTCAGGTTCCACCAGTACGCCGCAGGCATGACTGTGAACAACACAGCCGTCTGAGACAGGAGGAAACCCATCAGTGGTCTGAACGAAGAAGAAGAAGACCCACCAGATGATGTCTATATGACGGTACATAGACAGCGCACATGACTCCCTACAAGACATATACTGTATATAGACACAGGTAAGCAACATAACACAGAACAGTGACAGGCAGGAGAAGAAGTAACAAAGCAGGGGCAAACAGCCCCAGATGGCAGGGCATATTTTGTGTGATTTTTATGTTTTGCTGCACACAAAAGCCATCACATGTGATTGCCACTTAGTGCTGTGTTGCTATACCAACAGTCCTGTAACTGGCAAGAATTCTGTTCCAATGCATCCCCTCTATGGGCATGCACGGGTATGCACTAGTATATATAACTAAACATGTAGACCAGTACACCAAATGATCTAGAGTCGCTCACTGGAGAAAGGGGGTTAAATAGTTAGCATTTGTATTGAGTAGCAGGAGTAAAGAAGACACACAGACCAGTAGGTAAGGTCAAGTAAAAAGTGGTTGTATTAATGCACCTGAGTAAAAGAAAAAGAAAAAAAAAAGAAAACAAAATTGCAGCACCAGCATTATTGTGATGATCAGGAAAGTGTGCTCCCCCTCCCCTCCTGCTCCTGTCTTCCTGGCTCTGGAGTATTACCTACACCTGCGTGATTACACACCTGCTGCTTCCCAATTGTTCAGCGTATTTAAGAGCCAGGGTGTGAGGAGCTCACCGCTGGATCGTTAGGTTTGCTACCTGGACTCAAAGCCACGTTATTGCATTTTCTCTCAGTTGACCTGTGTTTCATTTACTGTGTCTTTCTGTCTCCTAAGGTTTGCTGCCACCTTAGCGGTGTGTACTCTGGGGCTGATCACGCTCGCCTGACCAAGAAGACGCCGGACGTTCACCCAGGTCACCATCTTCCCCCCCGCTCCCCTGTTCCACGCAGGAGTTCCCTGCCGGGGTCCTCTGCTCATAGAGTAAGAGTTCTCTCCTAGTATTATTCTCCTCTTTAGGAGATTATGTCCCTAATAATCTCTTTTTGCTCTCATCCCGTAGGCTGTGTGCGCTCCAGCGGGCACCGTTTTTTGTGTAAATTTAAGTGTGTGTTTTTGTGTTGCTCTTTTCCTCAGTTGTGCACTTTTATTTAGAGTTGTGTGTTAGTTTTGTTTTTACAATAAACTGGTGTACTTTTACATCTGAGTCTTGAGTGTTCGTTCTGGCAGCTCTGCGTTTGAGCCTCTCTTGCCCTGAATCATGACAATTATAGTGTCTGTTTAAGCCCAAAAACACATTAAGGATTTCTTTTCTTCCCAAAACAATAAAGAATTGGTCACTATTTGAATGCTAAGGTTATCTCTATTTTTTTTTTTCCTTTTTAAACTTTGTCCTAGGTTTGGTGTTAATTTTAGAATTTTGCTGTTTTGGTTATCCTATTTTAGATGACTTTTTTTCTAATTTGTCAATAAGACTGTTGTCTGTTTTTTTTTTTCTTTCACCTTTATGTTCAGAAATATGCAACAAAATTACCCTTGGATTCCACAGTATAGAACACCCTTCAAAGGAAATATGAAATGACAAAGGAGGGTTGACATGCTACATTTTTTCTGTAACACAACAGAGTACCAATAACAGAATTTATAAAATACAGTTAACATGTTTTAACAACAAATGCTCTTTCATTCTGTCCATTTCTCACTTCAGTGACATTTACGAAAGTCTTCCTTCTGGAAAAAAAATATATTGGTGGAATGTGCCCTTTTAAAGTTCACACTTATACTGTATAGTCCTACCAGGAATCCAGGTGAACCCCACTACTCAAACTCTTAAGTTCCTCACTGGGTTGGCTCACCACAACTGCTGAGCAACCACCACCAATGTAGCAGAGGGACCAGCAGTTGAACTCTTCAAAAGTGTTGAATTCGCCCCACAAAAAAAAAAAAAAAAAGCCAAAAAAAATCAGTCACATTTGCATCCTCATGTAACCTTAAATTCAAATAAATTGTTTCTATAGCAATCAACCTTTTATCTGGTAATTCTTTAAATTTGACCAAAAAAAGCAATTCAAGTCCAGAAATAACTAAAAAAGAAAAGCAATTAACAGAATAGACATATAAATCAGTCTGCCCATCTGCCGGCCTACCCTCTCCTTTAGCACCCACTGCTAACATGCTAGCAAAAATGCTTGCGCATGTGGAGGGTGATTTAGAACGCATGTTACGTTTAGTGCACACAGAATACCACAATATGAGCTAGAATATATAGTCAACTAATAAGCTGTGCAGGCTGGCATCACATAACCCACTAAACTATACACAAGTGGGCAGAAAAAAAAAAAAAGGAACAATTCACTCACCAGAAATTTTCAATATTAATAATTTCTCCTAGTCTGTTGAAACCACAGCTTCCATCCATTGGGTTTCCATCCACTAAACAGTCATGGCAGAGTCAGGTGACATGGGAATAGAATAAATAGCGGATTTTAGCATCTAAATTCAGGAAACAGAAACTGTGTCGATATTAAACAGCTAGCAGCCGCTAACTAACACGGGGCTTGGAGTGGGTCAAGTCAACTTACATTTTCTTCCTCAGATTCACAGCAAACAATGACTGCCATTCTCTCCAGCCAATAGTCCACAAAAATACAGTAATGTATCCACTTCTCAACAAAAACATAAACGGGTACATTGAAAGATGAAAAAGTTCTCTAGTCCAACATATCTTGGAGCAGCTTTGAAGTGCAACTTCCTCTCATCACGGTCACGGCGAAAAAGAACGAGACCTCCCTAAAGGGACGCTGAGTAGGCCAACTCACGTAGCGTAGCCAAACACTGATAGGGCGATAGATCACGTGACTGCTGAGTTTGCTTCACCGAACTTATGAATTTCAGTTTCTTTTCCCAATATCACCTGAAACGTTACAATTCTTACAAGGATTCTCACCCAAAACAAAAATAAACATTTTGTTCAGCTATGAAAATAACATATTTTGTAAACATATAATTTTGTGTCATTTTAATTTCGTTTATTTTAAAGTGACAATTCCTTTTGTTGAAAAAATAGCTTATTAATCCAACTATGATTTAGTGATTAGATCATTTCTAATTTATTCTCAAAATTATGGCTCAGTAACATGAGTTACACAAAACTGTGCTAACATTATCTGAAATCATATCCTGGAGTCCTGGATTGAACAGTATTCCTAAGTATTTTAAAGTTTTGGCCACCCGTTTAAAATTTTGGTGTATTCTTGTACTGAATTCCATGTCCCTAGCCACTGCCTGACCGGCAGCTGTTAGTCAACATCTGTCATCTACTTTCTCTCACACTGCTGACAGTCTGCCAGCTCTGCCATGCCCCCTCGCTCTCCTTCTGGCTCATCAGCTGTTTCCAGTCCCGGTAATCATCTGTCCATGCCTTGCCCAGGTGTTCCCTATTTGCCACGCCAGCGGCGTTTGTACTAAAGCAGCTCTTTGCAAGACAAACGCCACTGGGCCATTGTACATGTTGGATGGTCGTTCTTCCCAATCTAACCGTCACGTCAGTAAGGACTGTATCCACGTATGCTTGCTGTCATCGCTGTGACTACTCGGCCTGCCCCCGCATTGTGAGTATCTGTCTGTGCGCTGTCTGCCACCGTATTCCTCCAGTGTGTGTGTTGGGCGGCCTTGAGGACTCTACATGAATCCGAACTGTTCTGTGTTTGTATGTGTTGTGTTAACAAACGTGTGCGTGGTGTAACCCAGCGTTTAAATCCTTGTCCTTTTTCTCCCCTCGCCATGCGCTATGGAGAAGCGCACGGGGAGCTTATGACATCTGACCTCAGACCATTGGTTATCACCACATATTTAGGCTGGTTCTAATTTAGTTTTATTATATTCTCTTTTAAGAGTTTGATTTCGATGAGATAGCTCCAACTAATGTGATCAAACACTTTGTTTGCATCTAGAGACAGAGTGACTGTCGGAGTATCTAAATCCTTGGCTTTCCAGATTATATGGCAAAGTCGCCTGAAATTATCTGAGGAAGTCCTGCCTTTCACAAAGCAAACTTGATCTGGATGTGTAATTGAAGTTATTACCTTGTTCACGCTTGTTGCTAAAATTTTTGTGAGCAGTTTACCGTCACAGCAAAGAAGGCTAACAGGTCTAAAACTCCTACAGTCCAATGGGTCCTTTCCAGTTTTTGTCCCTTTAGATAGCCAATACATATACTCGAATTCATACAAAAAAAACCCCTAAAATAAAGATATTTTTAAATAATTTGTCCCCTTTAATATAAACAGGGCAGCTCAAACTTTTCTACATTAACAATCAATCAGCTGTGATCGATTTTCTTTATGCTTTTTACTGGAATTAGCAGGTAAGAAGGTATGACTGAGAGTGAATGGTTGTCTGTCTCTCTGTGTTGGCCCTGCGATGGACTGGTGAGCTGTCCAAGGTGTACCCTCCCTCTCGCTCAAAGATGTTGGGATAGGCTCCAGCCCCCCCACGACCCGAACAGGATTAAGTGGAAGAAGATGGATGGATGGATGAATAACAGTTTCCAATAATGGCGCCTGTTTTCCTTTGCCTCAACTTTAGTCTTCAATTTTTTCCCTCCTACAAATATGGATACTTTTAGGGGACTTTCACGCTGAACCCATTTGTTCCAGACTTTTGAACTTTTCAGTTTGGTCTGGACCAAAATTTTAGGTGTGAAAGCTCTCCCAAACCACAGTCCGGACCTTGGTGGAGACTTTCAGGTGTGAAAACACCCTAAAGTTGCTTGTAGTTGGGAATTTTTTTTCTACAAAGATTTGGCTGGAGCTGGTAAAATGTTTTGGGTGAGACAAAAAACAAATATCTTAAACATCTTACAGCATAACTGCAGTTATGTACTGTAGTTTATATATAAGACTTTATAACTATTTAAAAATACAATACTCCAAAAACCCATCTGATGGAAAAAATCTGTTACACTGAGTTACACACGTGGACAAAATTGTAGGTACCCCTCTGTTAATGAAAGAAAAACCCACTATGGTCACAGAAATAACTTGAATCTGACAAAAGTGGTAATAAATAAAAATTCTATGAAAATTAACCAATGAAAGTCAGACAATGCTTTTGAATTGTGGTTCAACAGAATTATTGTAAAAAACAAACTCATGAAACAAGCCTGGACAAAATGATGGTACCCCTAGAAAAGATTGAAAATAATGTGACCATAGGGACATGTTCAACCAAGATGTGTCCTCTAATTAACACCACAGGTGTCTACAAACTTGTAATCAGTCAGTCGGCCTATTTAAAGGGTGACAAGTAGTCATTGTGCTGCTTGGTGACATGGTGTGTACCACACTAAACATGGACCAGAGGAAGCAAAGGAGAGAGTTGTCTCAGGAGATTAGAAAGAAAATTATAGACAAGCATGTTAAAGGTAAAGGCTATAAGACCATCTCCAAGCAGCTTAATGTTCCTGTGACAACAGTTGCACATATTATTCAGAAATTTATCTCCCTGGACGTGGCCACAGGAGGAAAATTGATGAAAAATGGAAGAGACGGATAATACGAATGGTAACAAAAGAGCCCAGAACTACCTCTAAACACATTCATGGTGAACTCCAAGGTCAAGGTACATCAGTGTCAGATCACACCATCCGTCGTTGTTTGAGCCAAAGTGGACTTCATGGGAGATGACCAAGGAGGACACCACTGTTGAAAACAAATCATAAAAAAGTCAGACTGGAATTTGCCAAACTGCATGTTGACAAGCCACAAAGCTTCTGGGAGAATGTCCTATGGACAGACGAGACAAAATTGGAACTTTTTGGCAAGGCACATCAGCGCTATGTTCACAGACACAAAAATGAAGCATACCAAGAAAAGAACACTGTCCCTACTGTGAAACATGGAGGAGGTTCTGTTATGTTCTGGGGCTGCTTTGCTGCATCTGGCACAGGGTGTCTTGAATCTGTGCAGGGTACAATGAAATCTCAAGACTATCACGGTATTCTAGAGAGAAATGTGCTGCCCAGTGTCAGACAGTTTGTCTCAGTCGCAGGTCATGGGTCTTGCAACAGGATAATGACCCAAAACACACAGCTAAAAACACCCAAGAATGGCTAGCAGTGAAACATTGGACTATTCTAAAGTGGCCTTCTATGAGCCCTGATCTAAATCCTATTGAACATCTGTGGAAGGAGCTGAAACATGCCATCTGGAGAAGGCACCCTTCAAACCTGAGACAACTGGAGCAGTTTGCTCATGAGGAGTGGGGCAAAATACCTGCTGAGAGATGCAGAAGTCTCACTGACAGTTACAGAAATTGTTTGATTGCAGTGATTGCCTCAAAAGGTTGTGCAACAAAATATTAAGTTAAGGGTACCATCATTTTTGTCCAGGCCTGTTTCATGAGTTTGTTTTTTAAAATAATTCTGTTGAACCACAATTCAAAAGCATTGTCTAATTTTCATTGGTTAATTTTCATAGAATTTTTATTTATTACCACTTTTGTCAGATTCAAGTTATTTCTGTGACCACTGTGGGTTTTTCTTTCATTAATAGGGGGGTACCAACAATTTTGTCCACGGTTGTATATGAATTTTTATGAATATGAATATGAATTTTTCCTTATAAAGCTTAATGTGTATACCTAGGAAATCCTGTTACCATATTTGCAGTTGTTGAGTAGTGGAAAAGAAACAGATTGAAGGATGCTGATGAGCATTCAGTTCTATCACTTACTGTTCAGCTTATCACTAGTGTTTTCTGCATGGACTCAGCAAATACAATTTTAGTCATGAATGAAATATCAAGAGGCTCATCAAACCTTATCACACTGACTCATGAATGAACTCATCAAGGAGATACCCCACCCCTATATTAGCCAGAAACACTCTGTTAGTTAAGCCAATGCACTGCAGCAGTCTGTGAAGGCTGTACTCTGTATTGTCTTCCGCTGATCAGTGCATATTAAATGTGCTGAAACTTTAATCCTGCCTGATTTTTGATAAGGAATTTTTCCAACACCATCTCACAGCTACATTGAAAGATTGCAGAATTTCCAAAGAAACAAAATGTTGAATCACTAGTCAAGATGAAATGTGAGATTATGATAGCTTATCATTTTCTAAAGAAAATGCAGAATAAAATGAATTATGAAATGCTATGACTCATGAAATGTTCCTGGAAGAACCACAAACAATTTGATGTTACAAAAATTGCAAAACCTCTCAGCTCTTAGGCACAGTGGACATCAACACTTGTTCAGCTGCTTGTTTGAAGCTTTGAATACAGGTATACAGGTGCATCTCAATAAAGCTGATTTATTTCAGTTATTCAATTCAAAAAGTGAAATGCATATATGCAAGAATAATATATTTCAAGTGTTTATTTCTTTCAGTTTTGATGATTATGTCTTATAGCTCACAAAAACCCCAAATTCATTTTTTTTTTAAAAAAAGAATGAATATTACATACAATTAATTTTAAAAAAATGAAGAATTTTAATAGAAATATTGGTTGACTGAAAAGTATTTCCTTGTGCACACTCAATACTTGGTCGGGGCTCCTTTTGCATGAATTACTGGGGATCAGCCTGTGGCACTGCGGAGGTGTTATGGAGGCCCAGGTTCAATTCAATTCAACTTTATTTATATAGCGCCATTTCACAACAACAGTCATCTCATAGCACTATCAACTGTAGGGGGGACCCCCACAGTTGCAGAAAGACCCCAGCAATCAGGGGTCAAGGTTGCTTTGATAGCAGCCTTCAGCTCGTCTGCATTGTTGGGTCTGGTGTCTCTTATCTTTGTCTTGACAAGACTCTATAGATTCTCTATGGGCTTAAGGTCAGGAGAGTTTGCTGACCAGTCAAGAGCAGTGATATCATGGTCATTAAAACAGGTATTGGTACTTTTGGCAATATAAGCAGGTGCCAAGTCCTGTTGGAAAATGAAATAAGCATATCTCTAAAGCTTGTCAGCAGAGGGAAGCATAAAGTGCTCTAAAAATTTTCTGTTAGATGACTCCGCTGACTTTGGACTTGATAAAAGAAAGTGGACCAACAACAGCAGATGACATGGCTTCTCAAATGAGCACTGAGTATGGGAACTTCACACTGGACCTCAAGCAACTTGGATTTTGTGGCTCTCCACTCCTTCAGATTATGGGACCTTGATTTTCAAATGAAATGTAAAATTTACTTTCATCTGAAAAGAGATCATCTGCTGGTGTTGGTCCACTCTGTGTTATCAAGTCCAAAGTCAGCACTGTCGTCTGCCAGGAAATTTTAGAGCACTTCATGCTTCCCTCTGCTGACAAGCTTTATGGAGATGCTTATTGAAAAAAAAACAAGAGAAGAAAATCTTTATTTTGGTTGAAATCCCCATTCAGATTTTTGTAAATCAATTTATCCCAAAGAAACAGGTAAAGATCACTGGCTTTTACTGAGTAGGCTCCATTGTGACATTTAAAAAAATATGCACTAAGCTTCATTAGCATAACCGTTTCTTATGATCCAAATATGTGCTTGAATTTGTGTTACCCAAACCTTCCTAATCTGGTTACAGCAAGATGAGTCCAGGCAGGCTGAGGAAACAGATATCGATGATTGATCTCTGTCACTGTCACCTGAAGACACCCTAAAGGGCATCATAGAAGGACCCTGAGAATGACACCTGCACCCCCCCCCCCCCAATTAAACAAACACACAGCAACAAAGTAAGCAAAGTTTATTTGGGGCGGTTAAGGCCTTGCTTTAAACATATCGATCGGAAATGAGATGTGGTCAGGGAAGGGATGAGGTGAGTAGCATGTGTGTGAGTGCGAGTGTGAGTGTGCATCTGAGGGTCACTCGTGTCATTGCAGTGGCTGTTTACCTAGAGGCGATTGCTGGCCTCACACACAAGCCCCCCTTTTCCAGACAGAGGTGCGTGGTAAATAATAGAAGAGCGATGACAGAGGGCAGACACACAAACACAGATCAGCATCAAGGTTAAAGATGGGCGTGGGTGTAATCGGACAGCTCTTTATCAACATGTCATTAATACATAAGGAGGGTTCACCGAATTGGGAAGGCGGAGGGGGGGCAGTAACATAGAGTGGATCCGAGCATCTACATATCAAATGCAGGAGACCTCGATATGTCTCAGTGACGGTTCAGTCAATATCCATCAGCAGAAACAGTCAGGTGACTCACTCGGCCCTAACTTACTCACATTACAGACCAATATCCTTGTCCCGCTCACAAAAAGGGTGGCAATCAGTCGTCACATCATTTATTTTTATTTTATTTTATTTGTTTTTAGAAAGGGGAAAAAGGGGATCTGATAAGTCTGAATCCAACAACTAGCCTAAAAAAACATTAAAACTGTCTTTTTTTCTTGTGAATGCTTACAGGTTCCATTCACTAAAACATGGCGTATTGGTGGGTCTTAACCTTTGAAAATACTTTCTTGGGTCATATGATTACAGTAAAAATATAAATATTTATATTTTGGCAGAATGGGCAGGTTCCATTTCCCTATGCCACTAATACTTAATCCAGTCTTTAGTTACAACACATCATCGTGCTTTTGGCTGTGATGTCAATCCAGTCCTTTCAGAGTTTCTGAGCCCAAGGCGCTAGCTTCAGAACTGACAGTGTTATCATGAAGTTAGCTTCACAAAGATGGTTTTGATTGTCATTTTCTGTAAGACTAAGGTCTTTTGGAGTGCAAAGGGCACTCCTGAAGACCTTCTACGACTTTGTGGTGGCATCAGCCATCATGTATGGCATGGTCTGCTGGGGCAGCAGCATCACAGCTGCCGACAGGAAGAGACTAATAAGGCTGATGAAGGCAGCCAGCTCTGTTCTGGGGTGCTGCCTGAACCCAGTGGAGGTGAAAGGAGAGAGGAGGATGGTGGCTAAGCTGTCATCTCTGCTGGAGTCTGACTCCCACTCCACGTGGGACACACTGAGTGCACTGAGGAGCTCGTTTAGCGGCAGGCTGCTCCATCAAAAGTGCACAATGGAGAGGTTTTGCAGGTCCTTCCTACCTGGTGCTGTCAGACTTTACAATCAGCCCTGCTCATAGAGAC